>CM077666.1:170693747-180693747 GCA_039707655.1 Elymus sibiricus | reverse complement strand
TCCTTCATACTCTTGGGGTAACCATCATAATGAAAACAAAACTCCAACTCATTTTGTCCAACTCCACTCTGTGGAATACACTTTCCTTTCCATTGGTCAAGTGTTCACACAAAAGCATCACAATTAAAATAACACGCACTGGTTCATCCATAAATCATATTCATATCAAATCCTTTATTACATCCTTAACAACTTCTCAAAATTCCAACATTCAAAAGTACTTTATTACAAATGCTGCCATCCACAAGGTTTGGTATGGTCAAGCATTAATTTCATCTTTATTCATGTATCCTCCTTGGAAGCTTCAGTCCCACTGGAACTGTGCGATATGCTCCTTGAAATCATCAATCTTTTGCTTCATCATGGTGGCCATGAGCTTCATCTCCATCATCTCTGCATGCACCTCTCTCAGGTACTCTTAAGTATGACGGAGTCTTGCTTCAAGTATTTCTCCGATCTGACGTATGGCTTCCATGGCAGCTTCACGAACCAAGAACGTGGTTCGTGGTACACGAGAAATGAAAAAGTATTGCCCCCTAGTCTTTGGGCAAACTCCTTTCACACGGTGGAGGTGTACCTCCACGTACCAAAGTTCCACTCCATTTTCCATGAAGGGGTAGCCCTTGTAGACTGCATCTCCTTCAAGGTGAATATGCTTCATCATGTCCTTCAGGATCTTTGGGTAATCATGATCACTAGTCAGGGTCATGATGGTTTCTGGGCCCTTGAGGAAAGACTCATAAAGGGTTGTCATCTGCAGTTGTAAGACAGAAAGGGTATTCAGAATAATGTATGAATCTCGTTGGGTAAACATATCATCTCATCCAAACAAAACTTCAAATTCAATTCCCGACATCTTACAGGGTATTGTCATCCTTAGAACAAGATGTACTGGGTTATCCATTGACCATATTCTATTGTATCCTTGTACTTTATCAAAATCCCAGTTTATGCATCAACAACTCATTTTCATCCATGTTTACCCACATAATCAGTTCCAAGATAAATGTTAACAGCATAACAACTTCATAAAGCCTTTCAGCATATGACATATCAACTTTATTGATTCATGAATTATTACAATCTCTGAGACTTCCATTACATAACTCAACTCATCATACTTATGAAAATAGAACTGCTTCCTACTACACTTATTACCAATATCAAAATCTCGACTACTTAGCTCCAGCTTTCTTCTGATCTGAACATTCCCTGGCAAAATGTCCTGCCTCCTTGCAGCGAAAACAAATGACTTCCGACATGTCTCGGGGCTTCTTTGTGATTATGAAGGCTCCTTGGATTTTTAGCTTCTTTCCTGGACATCTATCGAAATAGTGACCTGACTTCTTGCACTTGAAACATATAATATGACTCAGGTCCTTTTCTGCAGAAATTGGGCTGTTCTGGGGAGGTCTTTGTTTCCTCTTCTTGGTCTTCTTCGTACCAATCAGATCCTCTATTTCCTGTGGGTCATACTCCACTTCTGCTGTCGGGAACTCACCAAGATACTTAGTTCCCTGCTTCGTGCAATACTGTGAAAAATGCCCTTCTTCTCCACATGAATAGCAGGCATTGGAGTAAAATCTGATTAGGCCTTCTTCATCTGTATCTTTAACACCTTCCTTCATGGCTTCCTCCTGCTGCTTGATGACTTCTTCTACCTTGTGGTGCATTTGGCATTGAGCCGGGAAATGCGTAGTCCCTTCACACCAGAAACATGTCACTTGCCCAGTCGGGCATTCCTCAGCTGGGTAATTTCCTTCACAATGAGGGCATCCTTCCTTGTGTTCTTCCTGGGTGTGTCCTATTTCTCCGCATATCTTGCAGGCACAAGGTTTCCTCATCGGGTTATCATAATGCTTTCGGATGAGACGGGATCTTAGCAGAGTCTTCTTGAATTCCTCCCAAGTTTTTGCTCCATTACATCCTTGTATGGCTTGATGCATTTTCCACCAGGTTGCAGCACTTTCTGTAAAGTACTGAAGAGCGTATTGAACCTCATACTTCCTTGCAACCAAATTGCTTCCGAAATGATTCTCCATGTTTTGAATCCATAGCTCTACCTCCAACCGAGTCATCGGTCCAGAGAATACGAGTTCATCTTCCTTCATCATCTATTGAGTCTAAGGGTTTTGGGATGAGAATAGAGAGGAAGAGAGATACTCACACAATCAATCGATCAAACAAATCCCAACTCAAAGTTCTACCATTTGTAATGGTCTCGTTTTACTACGGTTTCATTACGAAGTCTTCATTTCTTCAGGTCTTCAATGCTCGGGAGTTTCCAATGCTGATGCTTCTCCCATATGAAGGCCTTATGTGATTCTTCCGTAAATCACGTCTCTCAAGGTTGAAATAAATACAAACCTACGAATACCATATCTTAAGATATAATACATCCAACCATTCAACAAACACAAAAGATAGTATCAACCAAGTATTCATGCATTCAATCAATCCTATAGTGTCGCCACCCACATAGGTTGGTATGGTCGAATACTTTAAATCGCAAAAACGTTCATCTTTATTCTCTCATGGTGGGGCTACTACTAAGCTAGGGTATCCTTGTCTCCAATGGCCTTCTTGACATTCTCCAGTTCTTCTGCCAGATTATCTCTATCGACACGGAGTTTCTTGTGACGTCCTTGTATTTCCTGGAGTTGTTCCTTGAGCTTCTGAATCTCAACATCTTTGGCATGAGCCATGGTCCTGCTATTCTTCAGCTCCTGACGATTCTTCTGGATTCAAGGTTCTCCTCCTCCAGCTTAGCTACCTTCGTCTTCTGAATCTTGAGCTCTTCACGCAGGGCTTCCTTATCAAATAATGCTTCCAGAAGGTCCATCTGCAGGTTCTTAACGTATTGCTCCTGCTCCTGATTATACACCAATAGTGGTGCAAACTTCATCTTCTGCTCATTGGTCAGGGCAATAGTGGCTCCATCAACCTTCTGCCAACCAACCTTTCTGAAGTAATGCTTGCTTAGCGCAGCACGATGGCGATAGCATAGTCGTGCAATAGCATCATGGACGGCAGTGTTTATGCCCATATCACAGTCACTATTTAACGTTCCAAAGCTGATGTCTCCAGTCTTGGGGTGCTCTTTGCGTCCAAACACCTGAGTCTTGATGCCCCATGATCCAGTTGTCCTCTTAGTGGCCTTGATATCGGGTATCGGCAGCTTCAGCAGTCTGACTAGCTCCACAAGGAATGGGCCACCAAGAACATCCTCGTAATGTCCTCTTTCATTCAAGATGTAGCTCTCCATCTATAAGTTGAAATAAGGAAAGTTTAGTAAAAGAATTCAGAGGTTACGAGAGTAGAATAATACGAGAGTAGTAAAAGTCATTCCTATTGAGGTCTCCAAATTTCTAAGCCATTTTCTAGGGTCACGTCCTACAGTCAACATGTGCTCTGATACCATCTCTGTAGCGACCCGACCTCAAACGGTCAAGCCTCTGTGTATCCGTGCCATCCCTGGATCAGTATGCTGGCACACACAGTACATCAATGTATATATCAAAGTGCAATCACATGTATAAATAACGTAAAACTGATATATACCTCATAAGTCTCAGCGGAAACAATCAAACGGGTGTGGAGTCCCATCGACGCCATCGGCAGGTTGAGTGTAGACCGTAACCCTACAACGAAACTCACTTGTCATGGAAAAAATCCTGCAACATGATACGTTGCAACCGTGTAGGTCAGTACATTGAATGTACCGGCAAGATCACCATAAGAAAAGCAGATGATAAAACTATTCTATATGCAAGATAGCTTTGTGGCACTGTGGTTGAGTTTTTGCGTAAAAGCTGGTTTTTATTTTCCCTACAACAAAGGAATAAATCAGGAGTTTTCACTACGGAGTTATCTACTATGACATGGTTCCGCCAACCGATGTCCCATGGCCCAAATCAATATAAGTTTCCCACAATTAAGTTATCAATCCGGTGTTGAGAGTTCCGAGATAGATCCAAGTCCAGAGGCTCAAATTGTCTGTAATCGGGGACACGGCTAATCGATTAGGTTTTAACTCTGCAGAGTGTTGTGCACTTTACCCACAAGATTCGATCCCTCTTTTTACGTTCTCGTACTTCAGGGTGTTTGAGAACAAGACGACCGAAACATGGTCTTCCGAAGAGTTCCTCTGACCACTGTCCGGTGCTCATCGAATCCTACCATAGTTCTACATCTGCTAGCACCGTCCCAGCCAGAGTCACAGCTAAGGTCAACCAAGCCAGAGCCCATAATGACTTGCGGCTGCACAGGTAAGCTTCCGGGCATGAAGTATTCTTCCGTCTCTTTGAGTCTGGGTGGAACTTTCCTCATGAATACTGGCCTACTCCAGCTCACTAGGCATCCACTGGGTACTCCAGGGTGCCTCACAACCAGTCCACCCAGTAGTGTGTATTGAAGTCTTGTCTCGAGTCTTGAAATCTTGAAGTCTTGACGTTTTGAAGATGCAGGCCTTGAAGATGCCATCATGAAGTTGTCGTCATTGACGTAGAGTCCTTCACCTCACACCACTCCCGGGCACTCATACCAACCCCGTCTACTATAGCGTAGCTTTAAAACTAAACAACGTCCCGGGCATGGTAACGGAGAGATGGGTTCCTACCTCATGCATTCTACTCAACTACAAGAATTCAATATCACTACTGGAGGGATTTATTGAAATGGTGACACTAAATGCAATAAAACATAGGTATGGATAACATGGTCAGAGTGAACTTGCCTGGTAAGTTGATGAAGGTATTAACTCTCTCAGAAAATGAACTTGATCAAACTATTCGTCACTCCGAGAAAATCTATATAATCAAACATAGCATTCACATAAGCAAACATTCTAGCAATCAATTCTAGCAATCAAAAATAACAATCAACAAATAAAACAATAAAGAAAACATTAATAAAAACTCAAATAAAAACCAAAGAAAACTATAAAACTCAAAGCAAAGGCTTACTACAAGTAAAACAAGCTACAAAAGTTTTTCTGCCACCAAATAAATTTTTAACAGAAACAAAAATAAAGTTTTTACTAAAGAACAGAAAGAAAAACACAACGAAATTTATTACAAAAAAGAATTATATTAAAATCATTTGTAAAACTCCTATAATGATCAAAACAAGTTTTCTAGTAAGATGAAAGAAATAAAATACTAAAAATATTTTTTTACTACAAATAAAATTGCTACTGTTAACTATACAGAAACTAATATGAACCTGTCAAAGAAAACAAAAGAAATCAATTTAAAGCAATTAAAATTAAAAGAATAAACACAAAAGCTATAAAACACTAAAACAGTACTGTTTTCGTTAAAACCTAATTTTAAAATAATTATAAAATTCTCCAATTAATTACTACTGATAAACAAAGTCACAAAGAGCCAGTATAAAAAAGAATCACTCAAAAATATTATTCCTAGCTCAAGTTATAGCCAATCTAGTGATTCGAGTAAAATTCATGCAAATTCAAATTCAAACTTTCAAATCTAGTCAAACTTGAGATCTCCAGAAACTTAATAAAATTTCTAATCTAATGCAAAAGGAATCAAATCAAAACACTAAAAATCCTAATAGATATGAATTTCCTAAGATAAGAACTTTCTGTTTTTAAAAACAGAACGAAAATAAAAGAAAAACGCTATCGATCGGGCGGCGTCTACATGGCAGATTCTAATTGGGCTAAGGGGTTGTGCGCGTGAGCGTTTGGAGCGGTTAACCGAGCCCTACAGAAAAACGGTTCGGCCTAAAATAAAAATAAAAACGATCTATCCTAGCCACTGGATGAAGATCGGATGGTGGAGGCTTTCGCCGACACTTACAGAGGGGAGGTCGACGGCGATGGAGGCAGTGGCGGCTCGGGCGTTGACGACGACGGCGCTCCGGTGGTCGAGGGCGACGGCGGAGTGGTCGGGGAGATGCAGCGGAGTGAGACGAAGTCGGGGGTGTGGTCGATGGAGATCGAGGACGACGGACGGCGACGGGATGAAGCGGCGGAGCTCCGGGTGCTCCGGCGACAGCGTCGAGCTCTCGTAGCTCCCTGTAGGCGGAAACCGTGGACAAAAAATTGTCAAAGCAATGCGCGACGATGGGCTAGGCCGATGGCCAGAACAAGAGGGGCTGGGGAAGCTCACCGGCGTCGTATTCGTCGGCGGAAGTAGTTTCGGCCGGCGAGATCGGAACGACGAGTACGGCGGACGTGGGGGGTTTTGGCGAGAGTTTTCGAAGGGGATCGAGAGAGGACGAGGCTAGCTATTTATAGGGCAAGGTCTTGGAGAGGGAGATCGATGCGGGATGCGGTTCCACGAAGATCGGAGTGGCAGCGGCGACGGCGGTGCGTGCGGGATTCGGGCGAGTCTGTTGCGGAGGAGGGAGACGGCGTGGGCCCCAGTGGCAGCGGGTGCGGGGAGAGGCGGTGCGGGTCGGGCGAACGAGCGGGAGGAGGTTCGGGCGGGCAGGCCGAGGCGGCGGCGCTGGTGGGCTGCGGGCAGAGAGGGAGATGGGCCGGCTTCTTTTCTTTTTTTAAGAAACAAAAGACAGACAAGAAAAACTAAAAAATAAGAAAATAAATAAAACTTTTACATAGGCATATAATATATCAAAATGTTCAGAAAAATAAATCCTAAATCATGAACATATTTTGAAATACAACTAAAATACACAAAATTTCAGATAATGCAAATAGTGTTGCTGTAGCATTTAAAATGCAAATAAAATTATTTTAAAATACCAAAATGAATTCAAATTTATTTTTCTCCATTTTTCTGTTGAAGGGAATCATGTTACCCTATTTTCCATATATTTTATTATTGGAGAAAATAAATTGAATAAAAACCACATAATTCCAAATTGGGTTTGAGTTTGAATTTCAAACCACTTTCAAATCCTTTCTTTTAACTTCCAACTCATATTTCATATAATTTGAAGAAGTCATTTTATCTTCCCTCATGAAAATCATTGAGTTGCCTAAAGTTTCTGAATTTGAAATATTTTCAAATGGAATTTCAAATCATTTTCAAATCCCTTTTCATTTCTTTAAATGGAAGAAGTCATATCATCTGCACTCTAGGGTTTTGTGATGAAATGAATTTGAATCCTTGAGGATCAAAATGCAAAGTGAAAGTTTTGGGAAAGTCATTTCATTCCCTCTCATTTAACTTTCAAAGAGTTTTCAAATTTCACTCACTTTCAGTCAATCAATCAAACAATCATTCATACAATCAATCATATTTATTTAATTAATATAACATTCCAAAATTTAGAATTTTGGGATGTTACATCAACTCCGCTCAATGTATGAGCGTGAGCCATGGACTTAGCACTACGGGTGGAATAGAATGCGGTGGTAGAGATTCATAAGGGAAATCAAAAAGGAAGAAAGTCTCGCATCAACTAGGTGGATCAATAGGCAATGGAGAGGCCTATCAATCGATATCAATGCGAGGAGTAGGAATTGCCATGTGATACGTCTCCAACGTATCTATAATTTTTTATTGTTCCATGCTATTATAGTATCAATCTTGGATGTTTTATATGCAATTATATATCATTTTTTGGGACTAACCTATTAACCTAGTGCCCAGTGCCAGTTGTTGTTTTCTACTTGTTTTTGGTTTTTCAGGAAATCTGTACCAAACGAAGTCCAAATGCCACGAAACTTTTTGATGATTTTTTTCTGGATAAAAGAGGCCCTGAAAGCTTCGGGAGGAAGCCAGAAGCCTCACGAGGAGGCCACAAGGCAACAGGGCGCGACCCCGGGGGGGGGGTGCCCTGATGCCTTGTGGGCCCCTCGTGGCTCCTTTTGACCTAATTCCACTTCTATAAATTCTCAAATATTCGAAAACCATCAGAGAGCCAGACGAGAAAACCCTACCACCGCTGCAAGCCTCTGTTCTTCCGTGATCCCATCTGGAGGCCTTTTCCGGTACTCTGCCGGAGGGGGAATCGATCAAGGAGGGCTTCTACATCAACCTTGCTGCCCTTCCGATGATGTGTGAGTAGTTTACCACAGACCTACGGGTCCATAGCTAGTAGCTAGATGGCTTCTTCCTCTCTTTGACCTTCAATACCATGTTTTCCTTGATGTTCTTGGAGTTCTATCCGATGTAATCTTCTTTTGCGGTGTGTTTGTTGGGATCCGATGAATTATGAGTTTATGATCAGATTATTCATGAGAAATATTTGAGTCTTCCCTGAAATCTTTTATGCATGATTGTTATAGCTTTGTATTTCTCTCTGATCTATCGATTTGGTTTGGCCAACTAGATTGGTTTATCTTGCAATGGGAGAGGTGCTTTGTGATGGGTTCAATCTTGCGGTGCTCAATCCCAGTGACAGAAAGGGACATGACACGTATTTGTATTGTTGCCATTAAGGATAAAAAGATGGGGTTTAATCATATTGCTTGAGTTTACTTTGTCTACATCATGTCATCTTGCTTAAGGCGTTACTCTGTTTTATACTTAATACCCTAGATGCATGTTGGATAGCGGTCGATGGGTGGAGTAATAGTAGTAGATGCAGGCAGGAGTCGGTCTACTTGTCTCGGACGTGATGCCTATATACATGATCATTTCCATGAATCCGTCATAATTATTTGCTTTTCTATCAATTACCCAACAGTAATTTGTTTATCCACCGTATGTTCTGTGCTCGAGAGAGAAGCCTCTAGTGAAAACTATGTCCCCCGGGTCTACCTTTATCATATATTAAAATCCAAAAATACCTTGCTGCAATTTATTTACTTTTATTTTATTTAGTATTTTACTTTATCTATCTATCACTATCAGAATTAATCCTTGCAAATAACCGCTAAGAGGATTGACAACCCTCTTATTTGCGTTGGGTGCAAGTGTTTGCTTTTGTGTGTGTAGGTGCTGCTAAAGGGATTTTGTGTGGTTCTCCTACTAGATTGATAACCTTGGTTCTTAACTGAGGGAAATACTTATCTCTACTATATCGCATCATCCTCTCCTCTTCGGGGAAATACCAACGCAGTCTACAAGTAGCAGGAAGAATTTCTGGCGCCGTTGCCGGGGAGACATTACCAAAATTTATCAAGTACCTTCGCATAAACTATCATTCACTTGCATTTTGTTTATTTGCCTTTTATTTGCATTTGTCTCTCGTTTTCATCTCCCCCACTTCTAAAACAATTTTACAAAAAACACAAAAATATTTCTGTTACTTGTTGGCTTGTTTGTTTGCTTCACCACTATGGCTAGCTCTTCACTTGTTACTATTACCCCTGAAAATGAAGTGCTCAATTTTAAACAAAGGGGAGGAGAAAATTCAAAATATGATTGGTATAGAATTTGCGATGCTCAAAATAGATCAACTCGTAAGCAATCCACTACCGTTCTTCTTCACAATTTTTATGTGGGAATTACTACTTGGTATAGATTTGTGCTTGATACTATTACCGGAGGGAATTCCTTGATGTGTCCCTCTATGGATGCTTTTAATGCTACGGGAAATCTTGTGGGATCACCACCTATCACTATTAATAAAACAGATTTGACCTTGGAACATGTTATGCAAAGGTTAGAGGTTATTGAAAATAAAATGTCTACTATTGAACATCTTGAGAATTTAGACAAAAAGGTCCATAATCATATTACTCAATTTGGTTCTAAGATGGGAATTGCATTGAAAACCTTAAAGGAAAAGTAACCGATAATTAACGAAAGAATAGAACAAGGTCCCGCTAGAATCGATAAGTTAGAGGAAATCATTAATAATTTGGTTCCACCTTTTCCTCCGTTAAAACTATTGATAGGACTCCTCCCAATAAAAATTGCAAGTTTATGTATGTTCCTAAGACTAAAGGTGCCACTCCTAGCAAAGGAAATGAGGATCTTAAAATTATTAGCGCGCACCCCAATTTCATTGATATAATAAAGGAACCAATCTATAAAAGCGAAATTATTAATTTTGTGCCTAGGAGTATGATAAAAATTCCTATGTTAAATCTCCTAGAAAGAGTGAGTGTGTAATTGAGGATTTGGAAACTAAAGATGACAACACTTGAAATTATGCATTATGCCTAGCTAGGGGCATAAAACAATAACGCTTGTTGGGAGGCAACCCAATGAATAAATATTTTTTTTGTTTTACCTTCTATTTTTGTGTGTTTACACAATTATAGCCTCTCTTATGATTGTGTTTTTATCTTTTAATTAGTGTTTGTGACAAGTAATGCCTTTGGGATGATTTGGAAGATAGTATAATTGATGCTATTTGAAAACAGAAACTTTTGCGTCCAGTGATAGAATTTTGATATTTTGCTGGAGCGTCATAACCTTCTGAATTTTTTACACAATATTTATATATGAATTTCCCACGTTTTAATAATTTTTCAAAACATTGGAGTTTCAAAAGTATGACGTTAATTCAGATCTTTACAGACTGTTCTGTTTTAGACAGATTCTGTTTTTGTTGCATAGTTTGCTTATTTTGATGAATCTGTGGATCGTATCGGGGGGTATGAGTCATGGAGAAGTTGGAGTACAGTAGCATTATGCCAATATTAAATATGAATCAATTTACAACAGTACCTAAAGTTTAAGATTTGTTTGTTATACTAACGGATCTCACGAGGTTTCTGTTGAGTTTTGTGTGCTGAAGTTTTCAAGTTTTGGGTGAGACTACAATGGATAAAGGAATAAGGAGTGGCAAGAGCCTAATCTTGGGGATGCCTGTAATATTCAAGGAAGACTCAAGCGTCTAAGCTTGGGGATGCCCCAGAAGGCATCCCCTCTTTCGTCTACAATCTATCGATAACTTACTTGGAGCTATATTTTTATTCATCACATGATATGTGTTTTACTTGGAGCGTCTTCTGCTATAGTTTGTTTTCTTTTGTTTGCTTTTTAGTTTGTCACAATCATCTTTGCTGAACACACCTTTTTGAGAGGGACACACATTATTCATGATTTGTTAGAATACTCTATGTGCTTCACTTATATCTTTTGAGCTAGGCAGTTGCTCTAGTGCTTCACTTATATCTTTTAGAGCACAGCGGTGGTTATATTTTAAAGAAATAGTTGCACTCTCATGCTTCACTTATATATTTTTGAGAGTCTAATGAATAGCAATGGTAATATGCACGGGTTATGAATTTGGTCCTAATATGATAGGTATTCAAGAGGGATACAATAAAAACTTTCATGTAGATCACTGAATATGATAAGTTTGATTCCTTGCAATAGTTTTGCGATATTAAGATGGTAATATGTGGGAGGTGCTAGTAGATAATTGTGGTTTAGTAAGAATATTGGTGTTAAGGTTTGTGATTCCCGAAGCATGCACGTTTGATCTGTCGTTATGCTAAGAAGTTGGAGCATGATTTATTATTGATTGTCTACCTTATGAGTGGCGATCGGGGACGAGCGATGGTCTTTTCCTACCAATCTATCCCCCTAGGGGCATGCGGAGTAGTACTTTGCTTCGAGGGCTAATAAACTTTCGCAATAAGTATGTGAGTTCTTTATGACTAATGTGAGTCCATGGATTATACGCACTCTCACCTTTCCGCAATTTGCTAGCCTCTTCAGTACCGTGCATTGCCCTTTCTCACATCGAGAGTCGGTGCAAACTTCGCCGGTGCATCCAAACCCCGTGATATGATACGCTCTATCACACATAAGCCTCATTATATCTTCCTCAAAACAGCCACCATACCTACCTATCATGGCATTTCCATAGCCATTCTGAGATATATTGCCATGCAACTTCCACCGTTCCATTTTTATATGACACACGTCATCATTGTCATATTGCTTTGCATGATCATATAGCTGACATAGTATTTGTGGCTCAGCCACCGTTCATCATTTTTTATACATGTTACGCTAGCATCATTGCACATCCTGCAACACTGCCAGAGGCATTCATATAGAGTCATATTTTTGTTCTAGTTTCGAGTTGTAAGTAAATAGAAGTATGATGATCATCATTATTAGAGCATTGTCCCAGTGAGAAAAAAAAGAGGAAAAAAGAGCCCACGAAAAAAAGAAAAAAAGGAAAGAAAGAAAAAAAATGAAGTGAGAGAAAAAGAGAGAAGGGGCAGTGTTACTATCCTTTTCCATACTTGTGCTTCAAAGTAGCACCATGTTTTTCATATAGAGAGTCTCCTATTTTGTCACTTTCATATACTAGTGGGAATTTTTCATTATAGAACTTGGCTTGTATATTCCAATGATGGGCTTCCTCAAATGCCCGAGGTCTTCATGAGCAAGCAAGTTGGATGCACACCCACTTAGTTTTCATGTTGAGCTTTCATACACTTATAGCTCGTAGTGCATCCGTTGCATGGCAATCCCTACTCGCATTGACATCAATTGATGGGCATCTCCATAGCCCGTTGATTAGCCGTGTCGATGTGAGACTATCTTCTTCTTTTTGACTTCCCCTTATTAATATCTACCACCACACTCTACTCCACCCATAGTGCTATATCCATGGCTTGCGCTCATGTATTGCGTGGGGGTTGAAAAAGCTGAAGCGCGTTAAAAAGTATGAACCAATTGCTCGGTTTGTCATCGGGGTAGTGCATGATAAATACTTTGTGTTTAGAAGATGGAGCATGACAGGATTATATGATTTTGTAGGGATAACTTTCTTTAGCATTTTTATTTTGAAAGGCATGATTGTTTGTTAGTATGCCTGAGTATTGATGTCTTTATATCAAATTATAGACTATTGCTTTGAATCATTCGGATCTTATTATTCATACCATAAGAGAGATTACATGATGAAACATGTTAGGTAGCATTCCACATCAAAAATTATATTTTTATCATTTACCTACTGGAGGACGAGCATGAATTAAGCTTGGGGATGCTTGATACGTCTCCAACGTATCTATAATTTTTGATTGCTCCATGCTATTATAGTATAAATCTTGGATGTTTTATATGCAATTATATATCATTTTTTGGGACTAACCTAGTGCCCAGTGCCAGTTGTTGTTTTCTGCTTGTTTTTGGTTTTTCAGGAAATCAGTACCAAACGAAGTCCAAATGCCACAAAACTTTTTGATGATTTTTTTCTGGATAAAAGAGGCCGTGAAAGCTTCGGGAGGAATCCAGAAGCCTCACGAGGAGGCCACAAGGCAACAGGGCGCGACCCCGGGGGGGTGCCCTGATGCCTTGTGGGCCCCTCGTGGCTCCTTTTGACCTAATTCCACTTCTATAAATTCTCAAATATTCGAAAACCATCAGAGAGCTAGACGAGAAAACCCTACCACCGCTGCAAGCCTCTGTTCTTCCGTGATCCCATCTGGAGGCCTTTTCCGGTACTTTGCCGGAGGGGGAATCGATCAAGGAGGGCTTCTACATCAACCTTGCTGCCCTTCCGATGATGTGTGAGTAGTTTACCACAGACCTACGGGTCCATAGCTAGTAGCTAGATGGCTTCTTCTCTCTCTTTGACCTTCAATACCATGTTCTCCTTGATGTTCTTGGAGTTCTATCCGATGTAATCTTCTTTTGCGGTGTGTTTGTTGGGATCCGATGAATTATGAGTTTATGATCAGATTATTCATGAAAAATATTTGAGTCTTCCCTGAAATCTTTTATGCATGATTGTTATACTTTGTATTTCTCTCTGATCTATCGATTTGGTTTGGCCAACTAGATTGGTTTATCTTGCAATGGGAGAGGTGCTTTGTGATGGGTTCAATCTTGCGGTGCTCAATCCCAGTGACAGAAAGGGACATGACACGTATTTGTATTGTTGCCATTAAGGATAAAAGGATGGGGTTTAATCATATTGCTTGAGTTTACTTTGTCTACATCCTGTCATCTTGCTTAAGGCGTTACTTTGTTTTATACTTAATACCCTAGATGCATGCTGGATAGCGGTCGATGGGTGGAGTAATAGTAGTAGATGCAGGCAGGAGTCGGTCTACTTGTCTCGGACGCGATGCCTATATACACGATCATTGCCATGAATATGTCATAATTATTTGCTTTTCTATCAACTGCCCAACAGTAATTTGTTTACCCACCGTATGTTCTGTTCTCGAGAGAGAAGCCTCTAGTGAAAACTATGGCCCCCGGGTCTACCTTTATCATATATTAAAATCCAAAAATACCTTGCTGCAATATATTTAAGTTTATTTTATTTAGTATTTTACTTTATCTATCTATCACTATCAGAATTAATCCTTGCAAATAACCGCTAAGAGGATTGACAACCCTCTTATTTGCGTTGGGTGCAAGTGTTTGCTTTTGTGTGTGTAGGCGCTGCTAAAGGGATTTTCTGTGGTTCTCCTACTAGATTGATAACCTTGGTTCTTAACTGAGGGAAATACTTATCTCTACTATACTGCATCATCCTCTCCTCTTCGAGGAAATACCAACGCAGTCTACAAGTAGCACCATTCAACGGATGCACTAGAGCTATAAGTGTTTGAAAGATCAATACTGAAACTAAGTGGGTGTGCATCCAACTTGCTTGCTTATGAAGAACTCGAGCATTTGAGGAAGCCCGTCATCGGAATATACAAGCCAAGTTCTATAATGAAAAATTCCCACTAGTATATGAAAGTGACAACTCAGGAGACTCTATATGAAGAACATGGTGCTACTTTGAAGCACAAGTGTGGTAAAAGGATAGTAGCATTGCCCCTTCTCTCTTTTTCTCTCATTTTTTGTTGGACTCTTTGGCCTTTTTTAAGAACAATATCATGAACCTCATCACCACATTTTGGAGGACTCATCAGTCTCCATCATTCTTTTATATTATCATTTTGGAGCCATGTCAAATGGTCAATGGATTAAATTTGAAGAGCAATGATTATTTTCTCGCATTATTTTATATTATCGTTTGAGCGATAATATCGTTTGAGCATCATTATTCTCTCCATCATTCTTTTATAAAGAGCGACCCATTTACATTTGACATGGCTCCATTCTCATCAAGACCGAGTTATGCCATGCTTACACGATTAAATGAGTAGGAATGACATTCATTGACATAGATATTTTGAAGAGTAATGATTATTTTCTCGCATTCTTTTATATTATCTTTTTGATATCTATTACGTCATCGTTTCTCAACATTCATACCTAAAGAGATTACACGATTAAGACATGTTAGGTAGCATTCAACTTCAAAAATTCTATTTTTATCATTTATCTACTCGAGGACGAGCAGGAATTAAGCTTGGGGATGCTGATACATCTCCAACGTATCTATAATTTTTTATTGTTTTATACTATTACATTATTTATACGTCTCCAACGTATCTATAATTTATGAAGTATTCATGCCATGTTTACAATAATTTTATATGGTTTTGGTATGATTTGATTAGAACTAACCCGGACTGACGCTGTTTTCAGCAGAACTACCATGGTGTTGTTTTTTGTGCAGAAATAAAAGTTCTCAGAATTGAACAAAACTTTTTGATGATTTTTTTGGACCAAAAGAGACCCCCGAAGCTTCGTGGAAGGACCAGAAGCCTCACGAGGAGCCCACAAGGCAACATGGCGTGCCCTGGGGGGGTCATGTGCTGTTGCCTTGTGGGGCCCTCGTAGCTCCTTTTCGCGTGATTCCAACGCTGAAAAATCATATAAATAGAGAAACCCCCAAAAATAAACCTAGAACTTCACCGCCGCCGCCGCAAGCCTCTGTACCGAAGAAATATCATCTGGAGCCCTGTTCCGGCACCCTGCCGAAGGGGGGAATCATCACCGGAGGCCATCTTCATCATCCCAGCGGTCTCCATGATGAGGAGGGAGTAGTTCACCCTCGGGGCTGAGGGTATGTACTAGTAGCTATGTGTTTGATCTCTCTCTCGTGTTCTTGATTTGGCACGATCTTGATGTATCGCGAGCTTTGTTAATATAGTTGGATCATATGGCGTTCCCTCTCTATCTTCTTGTGATGAATTGAGTCTTTCCCTTTGAGGTTTCGTTATTGTCGGATTGAATATTTCGGATTTGAGAACACTTGATGTATGTCTTGCATGTGGATACCCGTGGTGACAATGGGGTATTATATTGAGTCACTTGATGTATGTTTTGGTGATCAACTCGCAGATTCCCGTGACCTTGGGGTATCTAGGCATATGGGTTGGTACACGTTTTCATCTTCTTTTCTCCGATAGAAACTTTGGGTTACTCTTTGAAGTTCTTTGTGTGGATTGAATATTATGAATCTGAAGTTGTTTGATGCATATCGAATAATCAACTCACGGATACTTGTGGTGACATTGGAGTATCTAGGTGACATTAGAGTTGGTTGATGCGTATCATATGGTGTTATTTTAGTATGAACTCTAGGGCTGTTTGTGACACTTATAGGGATGGCTCAATAGATTGATCGGAAAGGATAACTTTGAGGTGGTTTCATACCCTACAACAATTTGTTCTTATGTTATCTGCTAGATAAGAACTTTGGAGTGATTCTTGGTCGCACGTTGAGGGATTGTTATATGATTCAATTATGTTACGATTGTTGAGATATTGCACTAGTGAAAGTATAAACCCTAGGCCTTGTTTTCAAGCATTGCAATACCGTTTGTGCTCCGTTTTATCACTTTCTACTGTCGGGCCCGTTTCTGGAATATATCACGGAATAGCCTCAAGTCACACCAGCCCCAAGATCAGAACAACTGGTGGACTCCCTTGATATAGATAACCAGTACATACATAATATTACATAGGGTTGAGCCAGGGTGCTCAACATTTATTACAAACTTGTCAATATATGACGGTGGTGGAATATAACAGTGGTGTGGTGGTATTACATCACTGATACAATATAGTAAAGCCAAGCGTCAGTGTGAGGCTTGACTATTTTATTTATGAAGTGGAAGCACTGCGAATGATACATGTGGTAGACTCCAAGACCACAAGTTGACTGACTGGGAACACCTCTAAGCGTCGGGCTCGCTAGCGCACTCTTCCTCCACAAGCTCGTCTTCCTCCGGGTCTGGTCAAATTAACAAGCCAGGGACAAGCCTGTGAGTACGTTGGAATGTACTCGCAAACATTATGAACAAAAGATATACCGAATGCACAGGTTCATGATGGACCATATTAAATACATATGCTGACTGGAATTAAGTTATGGCATGCTAAATGTTAAAATGGTGTGGTTAACTAATTTTATAGTTTTAGTAATAAACCAAGAAAAATAAGATGGGACATCGGGCGTTGGACCACCCGAAAAATTCCAAGAAGAATGCCAAACGGGTGTCTGAATGCGATGCCTCAAGAGGTCTTGAAAAGAAATGCCAAACGGGTGTCTAAAAGCGATGCCTCGAGAGGTCTTGAAAAGAAATGCCAAATGGGTGTCTAAAAGCGACTCCTCAAGAGGTCTTGAAAAGAAATGCCAAATGGGTGTCTAAAAGCGATGCCTCGAGAGGTCTTGAAAAGAAATACCAAACGGGTGTCTAAAAGCGACGCCTCGAGAGGTCTTGAAAAGAAATGCCAAACGGGTGTCTAAAAGCGACGCCTCGAGAGGTCTTTAAAATAAAACTGAGTATCCTGGTGGACTAGCCATCCCAAGTGATACTCAGAAAAGAAAATAAAACTGAGTATCCAGGTGGACTAGCCATCCCAAGTGATACTCAGAAAAGAAGATAAAACTGAGTATCCAGGTGGACTAGCCATCCCAAGTGATACTCAGAAAAGAAAATAAAACTGAGTATCCAGGTGGACTAGCCATCCCAAGTGATACTCAGAAGTTGCATATAGCAGAAAAGGTTAGGCCACAATAATATTTATATTAACAATAATATTCATGATAGCATCAGTAGTGACAATAATCATCCTGCAAAATGAATCATGTTCAATTTTAATTATATCCTCCGAAGACCAACACCGGGACCGACACTTGACCCTTCCCAGCTAATGTCCTTGACCGTGGACACGGCTATTCGAATAGGTATAACTCTGCAGAGGGTGTACTCTTTACCCACAAGTAAAGGATTTCTTTAGCCAACACCGAGTTGCTGACTAATTCCGATTACGGTCCTTGGGTTGAAAACACACCTAACCAGCACACACCAGATTAACTTTCCGGATGCCAGGAATCACCCAAAACATCATTCAAGAAAAACTCTAAGTCGGGGAGACCATCGTCTCGAATAGCATGGGATCACTATTAATAACACACGGATTACAAGGGGTGCCCCCCCTCTCGGCCCAGCCGGATACACCCATGCCCCCTGACCCGATGACTGGCATTAGTCCATGGCCATGGAACCCTCATCATGGCCCCTCTATGTGGTGTGTACACGGAAAGGGGTTAGCAACTTACTAAGCCGTACTCCCCTCGCGGGAAGACAAGTGGCAGCACGAATTTTTGGCTAGGCATGTGATATGTCTCCGTCGTATCTATAATTGTTGATTGTTTCATGCCAATATTCTACAACTTTCACATATTTTTGGCAACATTTTATATTATTTTTGGGACTAACATATTGATCCAGTGCCCAGTGCCAGTTCCTGTTTTCTGCTTGTTTTTTGTTTCAAAGAAAATCCATATCAAACGAAGTCCAAATGCAATAAAATTTTACGGAGAATTATTTTGGAATATATGTGATTTTTGGGAGGTGGAATCAACGTAAATGGAGGCCCACAACCTCCACAAGCCACCTTGGCGCGGCACCCCCCCTGCCGCGTGGTGGTGCCTCGTGGGCACACCGTAAGTCAGTTGGGGCCCTTCTTCGGCCGCAAGGAAGCTTATATCAAGAAAAAAATTGTGTTAAAATTTTAGCGCAATCAGAGTTACAGATCTCTGGATATTTAAGAAACAGTGAAAGGCCAGAAAAGGGGGACGCAAAACATAAGAGAAACATACAAAGAGATCCAATCTCGGAGGGGCTCCTCCCCTCCGGGAGCCATGGTGGCCATGGACCATAGGGGGAACTCTCCTCCCATCTAGGGGGAGACCAAGCAAGAAGAAGAAGGAGGGGGGCACTCTCCCCCTCTCTCCCGGTGGCGCCGGAACGCCGCCGGGGCAATCATCGTGACGGCGATCTACACCAACAACTTCGCCGCCGTCAACACCAACTCTTTCCCCCTCTATGCAGCAGTGTAACCTCTCTTCTCGCCGCTGTAATCTCTACTTAAACATGGTGCTTAATGCTACATATTATTATCCAATGATTTGTGGCCATCCTATGATGTTTGAGTAGATTCTTTTTGTCCTATGGGTTGATTAATGATCGTGATTGGTTTGAGTTGTATGTTTTATTTTGGTGCTATCCTATGGTGCCCTCCGGGTTGCGCAAGCGTGAGGGATTCCCGCTGTAGGGTTTGCAATACGTTCATAATTCTCTTATAGTGGGCGACTAGAGTGATAGAAGCTTACACCCGAGTAAGGGGGTTGTTGCGTATGGGAGTAAAGAGGACTTGTTACTTAATGCTATGGTTGGGTTTTACCTTAATGATCTTTGGTAGTTGCGGATGCTTGCTAGAGTTCCAATCATAAGTGCATATGATCCAAGTACGGAAAGTATGTTAGCTCATGCCTCTCCCTCATATAAAATTGCAATAATGATTACCGGTCTAGTTATCGATTGTCTAGGGACAAATCATTGTCTTGTGTTACAAAAGCTTTCTACTAAACAACTAACTTTTATTATCTCGCAAAGTACTCCATGTTTTATTCTTGCAAAGTAGTTCTAGCATTACACCTACAAAGTACTTCTAGTTTCATACTTGTTCTAGGTAAAGCAAACATTGGTGTGCGTAGAATTGTATCGGTGGTCGATAGAACTTGAAGGGAATATTAATTCTACCTTTAGCTCCTCGTTGGGTTCGACACTCTTATTTATCAAAAAAGCTACAATTGATCCCCTATACTTGCGGGTTATCAAGACCTTTTTCTGGCGCCGTTGCCGGGGAGCAATAGCGTGGGGTTGATATTCTCGTGTGTGCTTGTTTGCTTTATCACTAAGTAGTTTTTATTTTGTGCTCTTGTTTTCTATCTTTAGTTATGGGTAGGAAACGTGAAATACCAAAAAAAATAGTTGTACTTGCTAAACCAATGGTTGAAGAACCACCCAAAATCTATCATACTGCTGAAGCTTTCTACTTGGATCATCTTTGATCCCTTTGTGCTCGTGCTGAAAACCCAACTAGCTTAGTTGAGGGAAAATCATTAGATGAGCATGCTTATTTTGTGCGACACCGCTTGTCTCAAAAAGGGAAACTCTTATGGCATCATATTAATACTTTGAATTGCTATGCTTGGAATTTATGTGAAATACATGATTTTACTTGTTGTTTTGAAAACCCTAAAAAACACCTTCAGTACCAATGTGAGTTTAAGGATAATGGAATCTTATCTTCTTATGCCAGAGGTGTTTATAGTTACTATGATATTGAACAAATAGAAGAATTTGTTGTTTTTAAGGGTGCATATGAAATTGCTTCTTTGATTGAAAAGTGTGATGCTACTCTTTACAAATCTGAAAATTTTGCCATACTTAAATATTGCTATGAAAACTATGCTTCTAATGCTTATGTGAAAGAATATATTGAGGACACCTCCGCTGTCCAAGAAGAGACTAATATTTTGCAGGCTCCTATGGAAGAAGAAATTGCTGAAACTGTGAGCTCATTAGATGAAAAAGATGACGAGGAGAGTGAACAACAAAGGGAGGAAGAGCGGATTAGCTACCCATGCCCATCTCCTAATGAGAGTAACTCTTCAACTCGTACATTGTTTAATTTCTCTTCGTGCTTATCGAAGGATGAATGCTATGATGATTGCTATGATCCCTTGAATTCGTTTGAAATATCCCTTTTTGATGAAATTGATGCTTGCTATGCTTGTGGCCATGATGCCAATACGAATTATGCTTATGGAGATGAACCTGCTATAGTTCCTTATGTTAAACATGAAATTGTTGCTGTTGCACCTACACATGATAGTCCTATTATCTTTTTGAATTCTCCCAACTACACTATATCGGAGAAGTTTGCGCTTATTAAGGATTGCATTGATGGGTTGCGTGTTACTACTACACATGATGATTTTGATGGATATAATATGCATGTGCTTGCTGCTCCTAATTGCAATTATTATGAGAGAGGAACTACATCTCCACCTCTCTATGTTTCCAATACGATAAAATTGCAAGAAACTGTTTATGCTATGTATCGGCCTTTATTATGTGTGCATGAATTGTTCTTTTATGACATGCCGATGCATAGGAAGAGAGTTAGACTTCGTCATTGCATGATATATGTTGCTTTGTGCTCACTACTAAATTATAAATCATTGTTAATTAAAATTGGCTTTGATATACCTTGGGATCCGGGTGGATCGATTACTTGAGCACTTTATGCCTAGCTTAATGGCTTTTAAGAAAGTGCTGCCAGGGAGACAACCCGGAAGTTTTAGAGAGTCATTTTATTTCTGTTGTGTGCTTTTAAAAAGTTTAAAAACAAAAAAATATAGAGGGGAACTTAAAACTTTACAAAAAGAAAAGTGAAAGTGAGAAAGACAAGCACCGTGGAAGCGGGAGCATGCCTTGAACTTTGTTCATGCCCATGGAAACTTTGTGAATCTTGAATTACAGAAAATTTTCAACAAAAATAATTATCCCCTTGTACAAATCCATTGTATTATAAAAATAATGTGCCAAGATTTACCTTTATGATGTTTAAATTTCTTGTTTGGTGTGTGCGGTGCAAAAACAGAAACTTTTGCTGTAGTGCACGAATTTACATTTTTTACTGGAACATGCAAAAATTCTGAAATTTTTACACAGTAATGCTATGCAATTTTTTTATTTTTTCCTAATTTTTCAGAAGTTTTTGAGTAACAGAAGTATATGTACCATCTGCATCTTTACAGACTGTCCTATTTTCACAGATTGCTGTTATAGTTTCGTTATTTGCGTATGTTTGAAATCTTGTTGAGCCCGGTTGACTTGGGAGCCATAGAATTGTGATAGAATAAAGTGGTTAATGTTTGATTATAATTATACAATAATGTTACGGCAGGACATGATGGGATTTTATGTTATATGTACTAACCCCGCTAATAAAAAGTTCGGTTAAGTTTTGTGTGGATGAAGTGTTCGAAGATTGAGGTGGTATCGATATGAGGAGAATAAGGAGAGGCAAGAGTTCAAGCTTGGGGATTCCCAAGTCACCCCAATTAAATATTCAAGGAGACTCAAGCATCTAAGCTTGGGGATGCCCCGGAAGGCATCCCATCTTTCTTCAACAAGTATCGGTATGTTTCGGTTTTTGTTTTGTTCACATGATATGCGTAAATTCTTGGAGCGTCGTGTGATTTTTATTTTTATTTTAATAATGCACCATGCTGGTATGAGATAGTCCTTGGTTGATTTATAGAATGCTTCATGCACTTCACTTATATCTTTTGAGTATGGCTTTATAGAATGCTTCATGTGCTTCACTTATATCATTTGAAGTTTGGATGCCTGTTTCTCTACATATAGAAAACCGTTATTTGTAGAATTCTCTTTTGCTTCACTTATATTTATTAGAGTGTGGTTTTTTGTAGAAATAATTAAACTCTCATGATTCACTTATATCTATTTAGAGAGTCAGCAGGAATTGGTCATTCACATGGTTAGTCATAAAATCCTACATAAAACTTGTAGGTCACTGAATATGATAAGTTTGATTCCTTGCAATAGTTTTGCGATATAGAGATGGTAATATGTGGGAGGTAATAGTGAATGATTGTGGTTTAGTAAGAATATTGGTGTTAAGGTTTGTGATTCCCGAAGCATGCACGTATGGTCTGTCGTTATGCTAAGAAGTTGGTGGATGATTTATTCATGATTGTCTTCCTTTGTGTGGTGGTCGGGGGTGCGCGATGGTTAACTCCTACCAACCTCCCCCCAGGGGCATGCGTAGTAGTACTTAGCTTCGAGGGCTAATAGACTTTCGCAATAAGTATGTGAGTTCTTTATGACTAATGTGAGTCCATGGATTATACGCACTCTCACCTTTCCGCAATTTGCTAGCCTCTTCGGTACTGTGCATTACCCTTTCCCACCTCGAGAGTTGGTGCAAACTTCGCCGATGCATCCAAACCCCGTGATATGATACGCTCTATCACACATAAGCCTCCTTATATCCTCCTCAAAACAGCCACCATACCTACCTATTATGGCATTTCCATAGCCATTCCGAGATATATTGCCATGCAACTTCCATCATCATCATATACATGACTTGAGCATTCATTGTCATATTGCTTTGCATGATCGTAAGATAGGTAGCACGATATTTTCATGGCTTGTCCGTTTTTTGATATCTTTGCTGCGCTAGATCATTGCACATCCTGATACACTGCCAGAGGCATTCATATAGAGTCATACTTTGTTCTAGTATCGAGTTGTAATTTTTTGAGTTGTAAGTAAATAGAAGTGTGATGATCATCATTATTCATTATTAGAGCATTGTCCCAGTGAGGAAAGGATGATGGAGACTATGATTCCCCCACAAGTCGGGATGAGACTCCGGACAAAAAAAAAAAGAGGCCAAAAAGGGCCAAAAAAGAGAAAAAAAGAAAAAAAATGAAAAAAATGAAAATGAGAGAAAAAGAGAGAAGGGGCAATGCTACTATCCTTTACAACACTTGTGCTTCAAAGTAGCACCATGTTTTTCATGTAGAGAGTCTCCTATGTTGTCACTTTCATATACTAGTGGGAATTTTTCATTATAGAACTTGGCTTGTATATTCCGATGATGGGCTTCCTCAAATGCCCGAGGTCTTCGAGCAAGCAAGTTGGATGCACACTCACTTAGTTTCATGTTGAGCTTTCATACACTTATAGCTCTTAGTGCATCCCTACTCCTCGCGTTGACATCAATTGATGGGCATCTCCATAGCCCATTGATTGGCCGTGTCGATGTGAGACTTTCTTCCTTCTTCACTTCTCCTTATTGATCCCTACCACCGCATTCTATTCCACCCATAGTGCTATATCCATGGCTTGCGCTCATGTATTGAGTGGGAGTTGAAAAAGCTGAAGCGCATTAAAAAGTATGAACCAATTGCTTGGCTAAAACCGGGGTTGTTCATGATAAATATTTTGTGTTAAGAAGATGGAGCATGAGAGGATCATATGATTTTGTAGGGATAACTTTCTTTAGCATGTTTATTCTGAAAGGCATGATTGTTTGTTGGTATGACTGAGTATTGATGTCTTTATATCAAATTATAGACTCTTGCTTTGAATCACTCGTGTCTTAATATTCATGCCATGATTAGATTTCATGATCAAGATTATGCTAGGTAGCATTCCACATCAAAAATTATCTTTTTTATCATTTACCTACTCTAGGACGAGCAGGATTAAGCTTGGGGATGCTGATACGTCTCCGTCGTATCTATAATTTTTGGTTGTTTCATGTCAATACTCTACAACTTTCACATATTTTTGGCAACATTTTATATTATTTTTGGGACTAACATATTGATCCAGTGCCCTATGCCAGTTCCTGTTTTCTGCTTGTTTTTTGTTTCACAGAAAATCCAAATCAAACAAAGTCCAAATGCAATAAAATTTTACAGAGAATTATTTTGGAATATATGTGATTTTTGGGAGGTGGAATCAACGCAAACGGAGGCCCACAGCCTCCACAAGCCACCTTGGCGCGGCACCCCCCTGCCGCGTGGTGGTGCCTC
Source organism: Elymus sibiricus (assembly GCA_039707655.1). Classification (NCBI taxonomy): domain Eukaryota; kingdom Viridiplantae; phylum Streptophyta; class Magnoliopsida; order Poales; family Poaceae; genus Elymus; species Elymus sibiricus. Next base: position 180,669,099 of record CM077666.1, on the reverse strand, counting down.
GTGGGTACACCGTAAGTCGGTTGGGGATCTTCTTCGACCGCAAGGAAGCTTATATCAAGAAAAAAATCGTGTTAAAATTTCAGCGCAATCGGAGTTATGGATCTCCGGATATTTAAGAAACGGTGAAAGGCCAGAAAAGGGGGACGCGAAACAGAAGAGAAACAGAGAGAGCGATCCAATCTTGGAGGGGCTCCTCCCCTCCGGGAGCCATGGCGACCATGGACCAGAGGGGGAACTCTCCTCCCATCTAGGGGGGGGGGACCAAGCAAGAACAAGAAGGAGGGGGGCTCTCTCCCCCTCTCTCCCAGTGGCGCCGGAACGCCGCCGGGGCAATCATCGTGACGGCGATCTACACCAACAACTTCGCCGCCGTCAACACCAATTCTTTCCCCCTCTATGCAGCGGTGTAGCCTCTCTTCTCCCCGCTATAATCTCTACTTAAACATGGTGCTTAATGCTACATATTATTATCCAATGATTTGTGGCCATCCTATGATGTTTGAGTAGATTCTTTTTGTCCTATGGGTTGATTGATGATCGTGATTTGTTTGAGTTGTATGTTTTATTTTGGTGCTATCCTATGGTGCCCTCCATGTCCTGCAAGCGTGAGGGATTCCCGCTGTAGGGTTTGCAATACGTTCATAATTCTCTTATAGTGGGCGGCTAGAGTGACAGAAGCTTACACCCGAGTAAGGGGGTTGTTGCGTATGGGAGTAAAGAGGACTTGTTACTTAATGCTATGGTTGGGTTTTACCTTAATGATCTTTGGTAGTTGCGGATGCTTGCTAGAGTTCCAATCATAAGTGCATATGATCCAAGTACGGAAAGTATGTTAGCTCATGCCTCTCCCTCATATAAAATTGCAATAATGATTACCGATCTAGTTATCGATTGCCTAGGGACAAATCATTCTCTTGTGTTACAAAAGCTTTCTACTAAACAACTAACTTTTATTATCTCGCAAAATACTCCTAGTTTTATTTTTGCAAAGTAGTTCTAGCATTACACCTACAAAGTACTTCTAGTTTCATACTTGTTCTAGGTAAAGCAAACGTTGGTGGCATAGAGTTGTATTGGTGGTCGATAGAACTTGAAGGGAATATTAATTCTACCTTTAGCTCCTCGTTGGGTTCGACACTCTTATTTATCGAAAAAGCTACAATTGATCCCCTATACTTGTGGGTTATCAGCATGACGGAACAAGACTCGATCTAGGTCGACTCAGGAGGTGTTATTATAATGACTGGCATGCTCCACATGCCATGGTGACACCATCGTGTCATGGTGTGACCTATGCCCACCGGCATGACAAAGGCAGGAGGTACACTCCCTGATTTCTCACCACTTCCTTCATGTTAGGAAGATTCTTTGATGCATGCAAGAAATGCACAAAATGATATGACCATGCATGCACTTGCTATTCATCACATAACCGGTGATATCCCGAACTAATGCAAACATGTATGCAATCACCATATCCCAAGTTCAAAAATGCTTGCCTTGATCAAAGTAGGCAGAAGGTGATCCCTCGAAATTTCCAGCAAAGTTCCCCTCTTCGATTTCTAAAAAATAAGAATTCAAATTCAAATTAAATTTTTTGTAACAGTACAAAAAGTTGTCTCAAAATATTTTCAAATAAATACTAAAAAAAGTAGAGTGAAAAAGAAGATTTTCAGAAAAAGAATCAATTGAAAATGATTTGTGGTTTAAAAGTTATAAAGGTTTTAAAACCTTGGACCTATCTACAATTAAAATAACTGCCAGCAGGTCCCTGCGGTAAAAACAGAAAATGTTTCGGGAAGGAATACGTCTTCCCGTTCAGAAAGCGTAAAGTGGCAGAATACGCCTTCGAAAATAAAACAGAAAAGAATAAACGCTTACGGGTGGGCCCCACCCGCCAGGTTTAAAATTCAAACGCGCCTCACGCGCGATAACAGAGGAGATGCGGCGGTCACCGGCGGCGATCGCCGGTGTTCCAGGAGGCGGCGATGGTACGGTTGAGTTCGGGGAGGTGTTCCGCGTCGGTGGGTGGTGGAGTTGGTCGCCGGCGAGCACCACAGCGACGGCGGGATCAACTCCGGCGAACGGCGGCATCGGGTGATGGTGGATCTCATCGGAGAGGCCGGCAACTGTCAAATTGACGTGCGGTTCCGATGAGAGGGAGCACTAGGAGTCTACTGGCGGAGTTTGGGAGGTGGAGGTGGTTGAATGGCATCAGATTCTTCTCAGGACCCGAAGCGGATCGGGCGGCCGTAGCCGGAGAAGAAGACCCCCTCGGGGCCGATGGAGTGTCGTCAGGGTGGACTCGAGGGATGGTGGAGTGGTGCGAGTGATCAGTTGTGCTCGGGGAGGCTTTTTATAGGAGATTCGATGATGGCCGGAGTAATCCCGATTACGGCGGAGTTATGGCGGCCGGTGAGGTAGGTTTGGGCGGCGAACGCGGTCAGCGGGTGTTAGTGGGATCAATGGAGGCTTCCCGAAGCGCCAGCGTAACCAATCTCTCGCTCCACCGTCTTTCCCACAGTGGAGCTCCCGTACGGGCGTGGCAGACGGCGCCAGCTCCGGCGACTGACATCAGGGCCCTGGCGGTGCTGGCGGCATTGGGTGAGATGAGGAGAGACGCGTGGAGGCAGAGGGGACCAGGGACGGCGCTGGATGGTGCGGGGCTGGGTTATTGCCGTCGATGGCCGAGGTGACCGCACGGCCAGCCACTGCAGTGGTCGGCGGCCGTTGCACCGGTCTGCCACGGCCTGTCGGCGGCGAGCAACTGATGAGGGGGGTCCGGAGGTGAATCATTGATGGTGTGGAGTGGTGCAGCGACGAAGAGAAGGAGTGGAAGACACGACACGGCATCGATCTCCCCTGTCTCTGAATCTCTCTGAATCTCTGAATTTTTCTGAATTTTTTTACAGTTAGCTACAGTGCACACCAAGTGTATGATGAAATGCTAGATGGCTCTAGGCATTTTACGAATTTTTGAGAATTTTTGTGGTGAGGCACTGATGCATAATAGATATGCTAGCTAAAATTCAGAATTTTTGGAGTAATTAAAATTAGGTTTTGAGCAGGGAATTTAAATCTGGTCCAAATTTCAATTGAGTGAAATTTGAAATTTTTGAACTGTGGAACAGGATGTTTTTGGTGAAATGGAGTGTGGGTACTGTCAAGTAGTTGGGATAATTTTTGTGGGTGCAGAAGAGTTGAAAAAAATATAGTTCCTTTGTAAATCAAAGGATCTAGGTATAAATGAAATTCAAATTTTGGAATTTGTTAAATGTGATAAAAATATTTTTGTGGAGAGGAGGAGTATTGGGTACTGTCCTAGGGTGTGAGAATGACTTGGATGATAATTTAAAAATGGCAGAATAATTTTTGTGAGAATTTCTATGTGCTTGAAAAGAGATGAAATGAATCATTTCAATGAAATAATTCAATTATTCCAAAGACTTTTCTAAAGAAAATATTTTTGATCCTTCCAAAAATATTTACTCAAGTATGAAACCATGAAACCAGAACCATAATAAATTTTGTTGAAACCCAAATAAAAACTCAAAATGGTTTTCAAAACCAAAGAGAGAGAAAAAGAAAAATAGGGCCATAATAATTCAAAGTATTTTCTTTTAAAGAAAAGATTTTAAAATTCAAAAGAGAATATTTTTGGGGTGTTACAGCTACCTTGCTGTTTTTATATTTTCAGATTACAAAAACCTATATCTACTATCCATACTACACTAGTATCACCATCTCTTCGCCGAACTAGTGCACCTATACAATTTACCATTGTATTGGGTGTGTTGGGGACACAAGAGATTTCTTGTATTTGATTGCAGGGTTGTTTGAGAGAGACCATCTTCATCCTACACCTCCCACAGATTGATAAACCTTAGGTCATCCACTTGAGGGAAATTTTCTAATGTCCTACAAAACTCTGCACTTGGAGGCCCAACAACGTCTACAAGAATAAAGTTGCGTAGTAGACATCAAGCTCTTTTCTGGCGCCGTTGCCGGGGAGGTGAGTGCTTGAAGATATATCTTTAGATCTTGCAATTGAATCTTTTAGTTTCTTGTTTTATCACTAGTTTGGTTTATAAAAGAAAACTAAAAAAATATAATTGAGGTTGCCGCAAATGCTTCATCTTTATAATATCTTTCTTGAAAATGATGGATCGAAAAATTGTGCTAAAGTGTTAGAAGAAGAATTTAATAAAATGTTTAGCATAAATTCTTTTAATGATGAGTATGATTGCAATGATATTAGTATGAATTATTTGAATATCCATGATGCTAATGATATGCAAAACTACAAGCTTGGGGATGCTATGTTTGATGAAGATGCTACTTTTAGTCCCCCTACTTTTGATGAGCAAATTTATTATGATGATTGCATGCCTCCTATTTATGATGATTATATTGATGAAAGTGGGTTTGGAAGAGTGTCAACTCTAGGTACTAATGATCCCACTATTTTGGAGGGTGTTGAATCTTATTGGAATAATGATAAAAGTGGATTTGCAGAGGTCATGACTATATTTAATGATGAATCCACTAATTTGGAAGAGGTTTCAATTGATTATGACAACAAAGTTGCTATCTATGATGATTATTGTGATGACATGTATGCTATAAAGAGTAATGATAACCATGAAACTTGTCATCATGATTTTAATTCTCAATTGGATTATGCCAATCAAGTATCTCATGATAGTTATTTTGTTGAGTTTGCTCCCACTATTATGAATGAGAAGAAAATTGCTTATGTGGAGAGTAGTAAAAATTCTATGCTTGTGGATCATGAAAAGAATGATTTATGTGAAAGTTATATTGTTGAATTCATTCATGATGCTATTGAAAATTATTATGAGAGAGGAAGATATTCTTATATATATTTCAATAATATCAAGTTTCCTCTCTTTATGTTGAATGTTTTGAAGTTATACTTGTTTTGCCTTCCTATGCTAGTTGATTATTGCTCCCATAAATTGTTTGCTCACAAAATCCCTATGCATAGGAAGTGGGTTAGGCTTAAACTTGCTTGTCATATGATTCATGATGCTCCCGTTATGTTTCAATTCTTTACTTTTATGTGAGCATCATTGAAATCGTCATGCCTAGCTAAAAAGGCATTAAAGAAAAGCGCTTGTTGGGAGACAACCCAATATTTATCCCTACTGTTTTTGTGTGTCCACATGATTAAGATAAATTATTAATTATGTTTTATATGTTTTCTTTCAATAATGTGCCAAGTAAAGCCTTTGGGATAGTGTGGATACTTGTTGATTTGATTCTGTGCAAAAAACAGAAACTTTTGCGTCCAGTGCTGGAATTTATATTCTGTAGTGGAGCGTGAGAAAATTATGAAATTTTTACAGAGTATTGGGTTACAAATTTTTTATGTTTTCCTAATTTTTCAGAATTTATGGACGTACATAAGTATGGTTTTTAAATCGCTCACTACATGTTGTTCTGTTTTTGACAGATTCTGTTTTCGGTGCATAGTTTGCTTGTTTTACTGTTTCCATAGCTTATATTGAGTAATATAAATTGTGGAAATGATATAATACAGTAGGAATTGTGTGAGAACAATTATGAATCTTGTCTTGACAGTACCTAAGTGGATGATTTATTTTTATCATAGTAACCTATCTCACAAGTTCCGTTAAGTTTTGTGTGATTGAAGTTTTCAAGTTTTGGGTGAGATATCGATATGAGGAGAATAAGGAGTGGCAAGACCCTAACCTTGGGGATTCCCAAGGCACCCCAAGGTAATATTCAAGGAATACTCTAGCATCTAAGCTTGGGGATGCCCCGGAAGGCATCCCCTCTTTCGTCTTCAACACTATTGGTAACCTCACTTGGAGCTATATTTTTATTCGTCACGTAATATGAGTTTTGCTTGGAGCATCATTTTCTTCTATTGATATTTGCTTGTTGTTATAAATAATAATGTTTTGTATCTTTTAGTTCAATAAAATGCCAATTATAGCCTTTACCATGCTCAGTTTGCAAGTTCATGTGTTGCTGTTTGAAAACAGAAAGTTTTCTGTTATGTGCAGAATATTCCTGAATAGTCAGAACATGATAAAAATTTGAAATTTTTACACAGTAAGCATGCATGAGTTTTCTGTCACATGGTAATGTTTCAGAATTTTTGGAGTCAGGGGAGTATGAATTCTTACTCACCCTTTAGAGACGGTTCTGTTTAGACAGATTTCGGTTATAGTTGCATTGTTTGCATATGTTGCTTGTTTAATGTTTCTATTTGTAGATAGGAGTATTAAATATGCATAGGCATTTAGTATGCAATGTTTAATTATAATTTTAGTGATTTGCTACAGTAGAGAATGTTAAGGTTTTGAGTTGATTTATACTAACTTATCTCACGAGTTCTTGTTGAGTTTTGTGTGGATGAAGTTTTTAAGATTTAGGAGAAGCCATGATATGAGAGGAATTAAGGAGACACAATAGCTCAAGATTGGGGATGCCCAAGGCACCCCAAGATAACATTCCAAGAAGTCTCAAGCAACTAAGCTTGGGGATGCCCCGGTGGGCATCCCACCTTTCTTCATCAACACCTATCGGTTAGCCTAAGTTTTTACTTGTTCACATGATATGTGCTATTCTTGGAGTGTCCTTTTATTTTCATTTTGTTTGTTGTTTGAATAAAATTATCAAGATCTGAAATCTTTATTGAGAGAGAGTCTTCACATAGCTACCCATTCACTTAACTACTCTTTTTTCTTCACTTATATCTTTTGGATTTGTCATTTGCTCTCGTGCTTCATTTATATTCCAAGAGTAAATTGTTGAATGAATTGAATATCATAAATTTTAAATTATATATGCTTCATATGCTTGTCCCATGGGGAGTATTGACTTCACATATAAGAAGTATAAGTGGTAGAATTTATTGAAAGTTAGCAAACATAGCATTGGTCACTTGAACAATTCATGAAAGAATATTGAAGGAAGAGAGATTTCACATATAAATATATTATCTTGGACATCTTTTATGATTGTGAATACCCATTAATTATTTTCAAATTTGAGCAAATTAGTTGAAGTTGGACAAGGAAGACAACGTAATGAGTTATGTTTGGGTATATTTGCATCGAAGTTATATTGTTATGGATCCTCTAACATGTGGTGCTTGTTTAGAATCTTTTGCTAGCCTAAATTTCTGTACTAAGCGGGAATACTACTTGTGCATCCAAAATCCTTGAGCCAAGTTTCTTCCATGAGTGTCCACCATACCTACCTATATACGGTATTACCCTGCCGTTCCAAGTAAATTTGCATGTGCCACCTCTAATCATTTAAATAAGCATATGTTTTGTGTGCCCGTACCACTCATGAAGCGGCAGTGGGTGGTCAGTATCTTCCATGTTAATCAAGTTATTCTCATGATGAGTGTTTATTCACTTGTCATTGCACAAGAGAGGGCGGTAATTGGGATGCCCAGTCCCGCAAAACAAAATAATTAAACAAACTCCCCCGGAAAGTTGATTGTATGGAGGGCACCCGAGGATTTGGCTAGCCATGGCTTGTGTTTGAATGGTTGAAGGGGAGTAAACTTTACCTTTCCGCTTGGGAACCGCCTATAATGTGTTTAGCATGGAAGATATTGAGAACTCTCGGTTGTGACGTTGATAGGAAAGGCATGCCTCTCAAAATGTATTCATCTCTGTTTTAAGCTATGAGCTCTGGCACCTCTTCAAATCCCTGCTTCCCTCTGCGAAGGGACATTCTATTTACTTTTATGCTATTTACTTGTTATTTATTTTTGTTGAGTCAACTTCTTATTCCAACCTATTCTCTAGTTGGCAAGCATCATGTGGTGGGGATAGATCCATGCACATATATCCATTCAAATATATTTGATCATGACTTATTATTGTTGACAATTATCTCTATGATAATGAGTTGGGAGGCGAAACATCAAGCCCCTATCTTTCTCTGTGTTCGATGGATGCTATTTGTTCTAAAAATATGCTTTGAGTATTAGCAATCATAGAAGACTATATGATAATTGAGTATGTGGAGCTCTTACTTAGACTTTGTTGACAATAAGATGAATTGCAATTGTTTGATGACTGAGAACATAGTTTGTTAGTTTTTCAAGAAAGTTTATGATCTATACTTTAACATGTGAATAGCTTGCTACTTGATCATGAGAAGTTTTATGAGATGAGTTACTGTTTATGATATATAATGATGTTAGAAAAAGTGATTGAAATTATCATTGATCAAACTTGTGCACTATTCTAGTATTCACACTTCATAAATTATTTCTTTTTATCATTTACCTACTCAAGGACGAGCATGAATTAAGCTTGGGGATGCTGATACGTCTCCAACGTATCTATAATTTATGAAGCATTCATGCCATGTTTACAACAATTTTATATGGTTTTGGTATGATTTGATTAGAACTAACCCGGACTGACACTATTTTCAGTAGAACTACCGTGGTGTTGTTTTTTGTGCAGAAATAAAAGTTCTCAGAATTGGACGAAACTTTTTGACGATTTTTTTGGGACCAAAAGAGACCCCTGAAGCTTCGTGGAAGGACCAGAGGCCTCACAAGGAGCCCACAAGGCAACACGGCGTGCCCGGGGGGGTCGTGTGTTGTTGCCTTGTGGGGCCCTCGTAGCTCCTTTTCGTGTGATTCCAACGCTGAAAAATCCTATAAATAGAGAAACCCCCAAAAATAAACCTAGAACTTCGACGCCGCCGCTGCAAGCCTCTGTACCGAAGAAATACCATCTGGAGCCCTGTTCCGGCACCCTGCCGGAGGGGGGAATCATCACCGGAGGCCATCTTCATCATCCCGGCGGTCTCCATGATGAGGAGGGAGTAGTTCACCCTCGGGGCTGAGGGTATGTACTAGTAGCTATGTGTTTGATCTCTCTCTCGTGTTCTTGATTTGGCACGATCTGATGTATCGCGAGCTTTGTTAATATAGTTGGATCATATGGTGTTTCTTCCCTCTCTATCTTCTTGTGATGAATTGAGTATTTCCCTTTGAGGTTTCGTTATTGTCGGATTGAATATTTCGGATTTGAGAACACTTGATGTATGTCTTGCATGTGGATACCCGTGGTGACAATGGGGTATTCTATTGAGTCACTTGATGTATGTTTTGGTGATCAACTCGCGGATTCCCGTGACCTTGGGATATCTAGGCATATGGGTTGGTACATGTTTTCATCTTCTTTTCTCCGATAGAAACTTTGGGGGTACTCTTTGAAGTTCTTTGTGTGGATTGAATATTATGAATCTGAAGTTGTTTGATGCATATCGAATAATCAACTCACGGATACTTGTGGTGACATTGGAGTATCTAGGTGACATTAGAGTTGGTTGATGCGTATCATATGGTGTTATTTTAGTACGAACTCTAGGGCTGTTTGTGACACTTATAGGGATGGCTCAATAGATTGATCGGAAAGGATAACTTTGAGGTGGTTTCGTACCCTACAACAATTTATTCTTATGTTCTCTGCTAGATAAGAACTTTGGAGTGATTCTTTGTCGCACGTTGAGGGATTGTTATATGATTCAATTATGTTAGCATTGTTGAGAGATTGCCCTAGTGAAAGTATAAACCCTAGGCCTTGTTTTCAAGTATTGCATTACTGTTTGTGCTCCGTTTTATCACTTGCTACATTGCTGTTTTTATATTTTCATATTAAAAAAACCTATATCTACTATCCATACTACACTTGTATCACCATCTCTTCGCCGAACTAGTGCACCTATACAATTTACCATTGTATTGGGTGTGTTGGGGACACAAGAGATTTCTTGTATTTGATTGAAGGGTTGTTTGAGAGAGACCATCTTCATCCTACGCCTCCCACGGATTGATAAACCTTAGGTCATCCACTTGAGGGAAATTTGGTACTGTCCTACAAAACTCTGCACTTTGAGGCTCAATAACGTCTACAAGAATAAAGTTACGTAGTAGACATCAAACTCTTTTCTGGCGCCGTTGCCGGGGAGGTAAGTGCTTGAAGGTATATCTTTAGATCTTGCAATTGAATATTTTAGTTTCTTGTTTTATCACTGATAACCCACAAGTATAGGGGGATCAATTGTAGCTTTTTCGATAAATAAGCGTGTCGAACCCAACGAGGAGCTAAAGGTAGAATTAATATTCCCATCAAGTTCTATCGACCACCGATACAACTCTACGGGCACTTAACGTTCGCTTTACCTAGAACAAGTATGAAACTATTTTGTAGGTGATAGGATAGGTTTGCAAGAATAAAACAAGAAGTACTTTGCGAGAATAAAACTACGAGTAATTTGCAAGATAATAAAAGTTAGTTGTTTAGTAGAAAGCTTTTGTAACACAAGAGAATGATTTGTCCCTAGGCAATTGATAACTAGACCGGTAATCATTGTTGCAATTTTATATGAGGGAGAGGCATGAGCTAACATAGTTTCCGTACATGGATCATATGCACTTATGATTGGAACTCTAGCAAGCATCCGCAACTACCAAAGATCATTAAGTTAAAACCCAACCATAGCATTAAGTATTAAGTTCTCTTTACTCCCATACGCAACAACCCCCTTAATTGGGTGTAAGCTTCTGTCACTCTAGCCACCCACCATAAGAGAATTATGAACGTATTGCAAACCCTATAGCGGGAATCCCCCACGTGTGCGCGGCACGGAAGGCACCATAGGACATCACCAAAATAAAACGTACAACTCAAACCAATCACGATCATCAATCAACCCATAGGACAAAACGAATCTACTCAAACATCATAGGATGGCCACAAATCATTGGATAATAATATGTAGCACTAAGCACCATGTTTAAGTAGAGAATTACAGTGGGAATTGAGAGGTTACACCGCTGCATAGAGGGGGAGAGAGTTGGTGTTGACGGCGGCGAAGTTGTTGGTGTAGATCACCGTCACGATGATTGCCCCGGTGGCGTTCCGGCGCCACCGGGAGAGAGGGGGAGAGAGCCCCCCTCCTTCTTCTTCTTCCTTAGCCTCCCTCCTAGATGGGAGTGGAGTTTCCCCTTTGGTCCATGGCTGCCATGGCGGCAGAGGGGCAGGAGCCCCTCCGAGATTGGATCTCTCTCTCTCTGTTCTCTTCTGTTTCGCGTTCCTGTTTTCTGGCCTTTCACCGTTTCTTAAATTCCCGGAGATCCGTAACTCCGATTGCGCTGAAATTTTAACACAATTTTTTTCCGGATATTAGCTTCCTTGCGCCCGAAGAATAGCACCAACCGACCTACGAGGGCCTCACGAGGCACCACGGCGCGCCGGACCCCCCTAGCGCGCCCTGGTGCCTCGTGGGGCCCATGAGCACCGCCTTGCATTGATTCCACCTCCCAAAAATCCATATATTCCAAAATAATTCTCCGTGAAATTTTATTGCATTTGGACTTCGTTTGATATGGATATTCTACGAAACAAAAAACATGCAACAAACAGGAACTGACACTGGGCACTGGATCAATATGTTAGTCCCAAAAAACAATATAAAATGTTGCCAAAAGTATGTGGAAATTATAGGATATTGGCATGAAACAATGAAAAATTACAGATACGACGGAGACGTATCAGCATCCCCAAGCTTAATTCCTGCTCGTCCTCAAGTAGGTAAATGGTAAAAAAGATAATTTTTGATGTGGAATGCCACCTAGCATAATCTTGATCATAAAATTTAATCATGGCATGAATATTAAGACACGAGTGATTCAAAGCAATAGTCTATGATTTGACATAAAGACATCAATACTCAAGCATACTAACAAACAACCATGTCTTTCAAAATATCAATGTTAAAGAAAGTTATCCCTAGCCCATTATGCTTAGTCATTGATCCATTCATGAAACACACTCAACATTAACTACACCCAATGCACAAGTATGACAATAGTGCTCTCCAGTTGGTGCTTTATAAGAGAAGATGGAGACTCAAAATAAAAATAAAAATTGCATAAAAATAAATAGATAGGCCCTTCGCAGAGGGAATCAGAGATTTGCAAATGTGCCAGAGCTCAAAGCTTAAATTAGAGAGATAAAATTGTTTTTGAGAGGCATGCTTTTCCTGTCAACGAAAACGACCGAGAATTCCCAATATCTTCCATGCTAGATACATCATAGGCGGTTCCCAAACAGAAAATAAAGTTTATTTCCTTTCCATCATTCTTTCACAATCCATGGCTAGCCGTATCCACAAGTGCCCTCCAGACCAACACTTTCCAAGGAATTTTGTTATTATTATTTTTGATTCATTGTGGGACTGGGCATCCCTATTACCTGCCACTCTGTCGTGCAATGACAAGTGAATAAACACTCATCGTGAGAATAACACACCTAGCATGGAAAATATTGGCCACCCCCTGCCGCTTCATGAGCGGTACGGGCACACAAAATGGAAAATTATTTTGAAAAATTAGAGTTGGCACATGCAAATTTACTTGGAACGGCATGGAAATACCGCATATAGGTAGGTATGGTGGACTCATTTGGCACAACTTTAGGTTTAGGGAGTTGGATGCACAAGCAGCATTCCCGCTTAGTACAAGTGAAGGCTAGTAAATAGATTGAGAAGCAACCAACTAGAAAACGAAAACGGTCATAAGCATGCATTGAGAATAACTAACACTAAATAATGCACCATAAGTAGGATATAACTTCGTTGCATAACTATTGACTTTACGTGCATGCATAGGGAATCACAAACCTTAACACCAATATTCTTACTAAACCACAATTACTCACTAGCACAACCCACATATCATCATCTTCATATCGCAAAACTATTGCAAGGAATCAAGCTTATCATATTCAGTGATCTACAAGTTTTATGTAGGATTTTCTGACTAACCATGTGAATGACCAATTCCTGTTGACTCTCCAAATAGATATAAGTGAAGCAAGAGAGTTTAATTCTTTCTACAAAAGACCATGCTCTAACAAATATAAGTGAAGCAAAAGATCATTCTACAAATAACGGTTTTCTATATGAAGAGAAACAGGCATCCAAACTTCAAATGATATAAGTGAAGCACATGAAGCATTCTATAAAGCCATACTCAAAAGATATAAGTGAAGTGCAAGGAGCATTCTATAAATCAACCAAGGACTATCTCATACCAGCATGGTGCATAAAAGAAAAGGGAAAAATAAACACAAAAGACGGTCCAAGAATTTACACATATCATGTGAACAAAACAAAAACCGAGACATACAGATAATTGTTGAATAAAGATGGGATGCCTTCCGGGGCATCCCCAAGCTTAGACGCTTGAGTCTCCTTGAATATTTACTTGGGGTGCCTTGGGCATCCCCAAGCTTGAGATCTTGCCTCTCCTCATTCTTCTCATATCAATACTTCCTCGATCTTTGAATACTTCATCCACACAAAACTTAACAAAACCTTCGTGAGATCCGTTAGTATAATAAAGCAAATCACTACTTTAAGAACTGTTGCAAACCCATTCCTATTTTATTTTTGCATTATACCTAATGTATTATAACTTCTCCATGGCTTATACCCCCCGATATAATCCATAGTTTCATCAAAATAAGCAAAACAATACATCAAAAACAGAATCTGCCAAAAACAGAACAGCCTGTAGTAATCTGAACATTGACCATACTTCTGTGACTCCAAAAATTCTGAAAAATTAGGAAAAAATAAAAAAATTGCATAGAAGTACCTTGTAAAAAATTTCAGAATTTTTGCATGTTCCAGTAAAAAATGTAAATTCACGCACTATAGCAAAAGTTTCTGTTTTTGCACTGCACATACCAAACAAGTAATTTAAACATCCTAACGGTAAATCTTGGCACATTATTTTTATAATACAATGGATTTGTACAAGGGGATAATTATTTTTGTTTAAAAGTTTCTGTAATTCAAGATTCACAAAGTTTCCATGGGCATGAACAAAGTTCAAGGAGCTCCCCCACTTCAACGGTGCTCGTCTTTCTTACTTTCACTTTCCTTTTTGAAAAGTTTTAGGTTCCCCTCTATATTTTTTTTGTTTTTAAACTTTATAAAAGCACTCAACAGAAATAAGTGACTCTCTAAAACTTCCGGGTTGTCTCCCAGGCAGCGCTTTCTTTAAAGCCATTAAGCTAGGCATAAAGTGCTCAAGTAATTGATCCACCCGGATCCCAAGGTATATCAAAGCCAATTTTAATTAACAATTATTTGTATTTTAGTAGTGAGCACAAAGCAACATATATCATGCAATGACGAAGTCTAACTCTCTTCCTATGCATCGGCATGTCATAAAAGAACAATTCATGCACATCAAGTAAAGGCCAATGCATAGTATAATCCGTTTCTTGCAATTTTATCGTATTGGAAACATGGAGAGGTAGAGATGTAGTTCCTCTCTCATAATAATTGCAAGTAGGAGCAGCAAGCACATGTATATTATATTCATCAAAATTATCATGTGTAGTAGTAAAACGCAACCCATCAAAATAATTCTTAATAAGAGCAAACTTCTCCGATATAGTGTAGTTGGGAGAATTCAAAAAGATAATATGACTATCATGTGTGGGTGCAATACCAACAATTTCTTTCTTAACAAAAGGAACTATAGCAAGTTCATCTCCATAAGCATAATTCATATTGGCATCATGGCCACAAGCATAGCAAGCATCAATTTCATCAAAAAGGGATATTTCAAACGAATCCAAGGGATCATAGCAATTATCATAGCATTCATCCTTCGGTAAGCACGAAGGGAAATTAAACAATGTATGGGATAAAGTGTTACTCTCATCAGAAGGTGGGCACGGGTGATCAATCCGCTCTTCCTCCTTTTGTTCTTCACTCTCCTCCTCAATTTTTTCATCTAATGAGCTCACAGTGTCATCAATTTCTTCTTCCATAGATTCCTGCAAAATATTAGTCTCTTCTTGGACAGCGGAGGTGTCCTCAATATATTCTTTCACATAAGCATTAGAAGCATAGTTTTCATAGCAATATTTAAGTATGGCAAAATTTTCAGATTTGTAAAGAGTAGCATCACACTTTTCAATCAAAGAAGCAATTTCATATGCACCCTTAAAAGCAACAAATTCTTCAATTTGTTCAATATCATAGTAACTATAAGCACCTTTGGCATAAGAAGATAATATTCCATTATCCTTAAACTCACATTGGTACTGAAGGTGTTTTTTAGGGTCTTCTGAGCAACAAGTAAAATCATGTATTTCACATAAATTCCAAGCATAGCAATGCAAAGTACTAATTTGATGCCATAAAAGTTTTCCTTTTTGAGATAAGCGGTGTCGCACAAAATAATCATGCTCATTTAATGATTTTCCCTTTTTGAGATAAGTTGGGTTTTTAGCACGAGCACATAGGGATCGAAGATGATCCATGTAGAAAGCTTCAGCAGTATGATAGATTTTGGGTGGTTCTTCAACCATTGGTTTAGCAGGTACAACTAATTTTTTTTTGGTATTTTACGTTTCCTACCCATAACTAAAGATAGAAAACAAGAGCACAAAATAAAAACTACTTAGTGATAAAGCAAACAAGCACACACGAGAATATCAACCCCATGATATTGCTCCCCGGCAACAGCGCCAGAAAAAGGTCTTGATAACCCACAAGTATAGGGGATCAATTGTAGCTTTTTCGATAAATAAGAGTGTCGAACCCAACGAGGAGCTAAAGGTAGAATTAATATTCCCTTCAAGTTCTATCGACTACCGATACAACTCTACGCGCACTTAACGTTCGCTTTACCTAGAACAAGTATGAAACTATTTTGTAGGTGATAGGATAGGTTTGCAAGAATAAAACTAGAAGTACTTTGCGAGAATAAAACTACGAGTAATTTGCAAGATAATAAAAGTTAGTTGTTTAGTATAAAGCTTTTGTAACACAAGAGAATGATTTGTCCCTAGGCAATCGATAACTAGACCGGTAATCATTGTTGCAATTTTATATGAGGGAGAGGCATGAGCTAACATACTTTTCGTACTTGGATCATATGCACTTATGATTGGAACTCTAGCAAGCATCCGCAACTACCAAAGATCATTAAGGTAAAACCCAACCATAGCATTAAGTATTAAGTCCTCTTTACTCCCATACGCAACAACACCCTTACTCGGGTGTAAGCTTCTGTCACTCTAGCCGCCCACCATAAGAGAATTATGAATGTATTGCAAACCCTACAGCGGGAATCCCCCACGTGTGCGCGGCACGGAAGGCACCATAGGACAGCACCAAAATAAAACATACAACTCAAACCAATCACGATCATCAATCAACCCATAGGACAAAACGAATCTACTCAAACATCATAGGATGGCAACAAATCATTGGATAATAATATGTAGCATTAAGCACCATGTTTAAGTAGAGAATTACAGCGGCAATTGAGAGGTTACACCGCTGCATAGAGGGGGAGAGAGTTGGTGTTGACGGCGGCGAAGTTGTTGGTGTAGATCGCCGTCACGATGATTGCCCCGGCGGCGTTCCGATGCCACCGGGAGAGAGGGGGAGAGAGCCCCCCTCCTTATTCTTCTTCCTTAGCCTCCCCCCCTAGATGGGAGGAGAGTTTCCCCTCTGGTCCATGGCTGCCATGGCGGCGGAGGGGCAGGAGCCCCTCCGAGATTGGATCTCTCTCTCTGTTCTCTTCTGTTTCGCGTTCCTGTTTTCTGGCCTTTCACCGTTTCTTAAATTCCCGGAGATCCGTAACTCCGATTGCGCTGAAATTTTAACACGATTTGTTTTCGGATATTAGCTTCCTTGAGCCCAAAGTATAGAACCAACTGACCTACGAGGGCCTCACGAGGCACCACGGCGCGCCGGACCCCCCTGGCACGCCCTGGTGCCTCGTGGGGCCCACGAGCACCGCCTTGCATTGATTCCACCTCCCAAAAATCACATATATTCCAAAATAATTCTCCGTGAAATTTATTGCATTTGGACTTTGTTTGATATGGAAATTGTAGGATATTGGCATGAAACAATCAAAAATTATAGATACGACGGAGACGTATTAATCACTAGTTTGGTTTATAAAAGAAAACTAAAAAAAATGGAATTGAGGTTGCCACAAATGCTTCATCTTTATAATATCTTTCTTGAAAATGATGGATCAGAAAATTGTGCTAAAGTGTTAGAAGAAGAATTTAATAAAATGTCCTACAAAACTCTGCACTTGGAGGGCCAACAACGTCTACAAGAATAAAGTTGCGTAGTAGACATCAATTATCAATCTTGTATGCTTTATATGCAATTTTTTATCATTTTTGGGAACTAACCTATTAACTCAGTGCCCAGTGTTAGAGTCTGTTTTTGCCTATTTTATTGTTTCGCGGAAAAACTATACCGAACGTAGTCCAAACATGATGAAACTTTACGGTGATTTTTTCTGGACCAGAAGAGACCATATAAGCTTTGGGGGGAGTCCAGAAGATCTACGAGTGGGCCACAAGCTCACACGGCGCGCCCCCAGGGGAGGCGCCACCTGAGCTTGTGGGCCCCTCAGCTCCGTTTGACCTAATTCCAGCGCTATAAATTTCCTAAAATACAGAAACCCCCAGAGCGAGACCCAAAACAATTTTATCGCCGCCGCAAGCCTCTGTTCTTCCGTGATCCCATCTGGAGGCCTCCGCTAGTATTCTGTCAGAGGGGGAATCGATCAAGCACTACAAAAAAAATACTTCCATGTTGATACGTGTTTGTCACAGTTTGTCAAATTTTCTGTCATGCATGTACATCTGTGACGATCTTATGATAGAATCAAGATAGTCATACCTGTGCTGTCGTAGAAGTGTTCCATGACAATACTCAAATTATCATCATGGAAGTGTCCACTTCCATGACGATAATTGCCGCGTCATGGAAGTGCTTTCGTCAAGGGTAACCGACACGTGGCTTCCACCGTAACGGGTCGCCGTTAAGCTATCGGGTCCGGTTTTGGATCAGATAACCCGTTAACAGCCAGGACCAATGGCAATTTTCCACATGTAAATTTCTTATTCGCCAACGGATCCACGTGTCAGCTCGGCGTTGCGACAGGTGTCATTCATCCAATGGACGAGACGCGCCTATGATACGTTGCTACTTGTAAACTGCGTTGGGATTTTCCCCAAAGAGGAGGGGTCATGTAGCATAGTAGAGATAAGTATTTCCCTCAGTGAGAACGAAGGTATCAATCCAGTAGGAGAACCACGCAAAACTTCGTGAGCAGCACCTGCACACACAAAGGCAAATACTTGCACCCAACGCGGGCAAGAGGGTTGTCAATCCCCTTGAACTCGTTATTTGCAAGGATTAAATCTTGTAGTGGTAGAGAGATAAATTACAAAAGAAAACAAAAGTAAGAAAATTGCAGCAAGGTATTTTTAATTTTCTTTTTTATGATCAAAGTAGACCCGGGGGCCATAGTTTTTGATACGTCTCCAACGTATCTATAATTTTTGATTGTTCCATGCTATTATAGTATCAATCTTGGATGTTTTTATATGCAATTATATATCATTTTTTGGGACTAACCTATTCACCTAGCGCCCAGTGCCAGTTGCTGTTTTCTGCTTGTCTTTGGCTTTCAGAGAATCAGTACCAAACGAAGTCCAAATGCCACGAAACTTTTTGGAGATTTTTTTTTGGACAAAAGAGGCCCTGGAGACTTGCAGAGGAGGCCAGAAGGTTCACGAAGCCTCCACAAGGCAACAGGGCGGGGCCACAGGGGAGGGGCGTGCCCTGATGCCTTGTGGGGCCCACGTGGCTTCGTTTGACCTAATTCCACTCCTATAAATTCACAAATATTTAGAAACCATCAGAGAGCCAGTAGAAAAAACCTTTCCGCCGCCGCAAGCCTCTGTTCTTCTGCGATCCCATCTGGAGGCCTTTTCCGGTACTCTGCCGGAGGGGGAATCGATCACGGATGTATTCTACATCAACCTTGCTGCCCTTCCGATGATGTGTGAGTAGTTTACCACAGACCTACGGGTCCATAGCTAGTAGCTAGATGGCTTCTTCTCTCTCTTTGATCTTCAATGCCATGTTCTCCTTGATGTTTTTGGAGTTCTATCCGATGTAATCTTCTTTTGCGGTGTGTTTGTTGGGATCCGATGAATTGTGAGTTTATGATCAGATTATTCATGAGAAATATATGAGTCTTCTCTGAACTCTTTTATGCATGATTAAATATAGCTTCGTATTTCTCTCCGATCTATCAATTTGGTTTGGCCTACTAGATTGATTTATCTTGCAATGGGAGAGGTGCTTTGTGATGGATTCAATCTTGCGGTGCTCAATCCCAGTGACAGAAAGGGACATGACACGTATTTGTATTGTTGCCATTTAGGATAAAAAGATGGGGTTTATTCATATTGCTTGAATTTGCTTCTCTACATCATGTCATCTTGCTTAAGGCGTTACTCTGTTTTTATTAACTTAATACTCTAGATGCATGCTGGATAGCGGTTGATGAGTGGAGTAATAGTAGTAGATGCGGGCAGGAGTTGGTCTACCTGTCTCGGACGTGATGCCTATATACATTATCATTGCCATGAATCCGTCATAATTATTTTCTTTTCTATCAATTGCCCAACAGTAATTTGTTTACCCACCATATGTTTATGTGCTCGAGAGAGAAGCCTCTAGTGAAAACTATGGCCCCCGGGTCTATCTTTATCATATAAAAAACCTAAAATACCTTGCTGCAATTTATTTACTTTTATTTAGTTTAGTAATTTACTTTATCAATTTATCTCTATCAGACTTAATCCTTGCAAGTAACCGCTAAGAGGATTGACAACACTCTTATTCGAGTTGGGTGCAAGTGTTTGCTTTTCTGTGTGTAGGTGTTGTTCACTGGATCTTTCTTGGTTCTCCTACTGGATTGATAACCTTGGTTCTTAACTAAGGGAAATACTTATCTCTACTATACTGCATCATCCTCTCCTCTTCGGGGAAATACCAACGCAGTCTACAAGTAGAAGTTTTCACTAGAGGCTTCTCTCTCGAACGAATAGCATACGGTGGGTGAACAAATTACTGTTGGGCAATTGATAGAAAAGCACATAGTTATGACGGATTCATGGCAATGATCATGTATATAGGCATCACGTTAGAGACTAGTATACCGACTCCTGCCTGCATCTACTACTATTACTCCACCCATCAACCACTATCCAGCATGCATCTAGGGTTTTAAGTTAATGAAAACGGAGTAACGCCTTAAGCAAGATGACATGATGTAGACAAAGTAAACCCAATCAATATGAATAAACCCCATCGTTTTACCCTTAATGGCAATAATACAAATACGTGTCTTGTCCCTTTCTGTCACTGGGATATAGAACACCGCAACCTTGAACCCATTACAAAGCACCTCTCCCACCGAAGATAAATCTATCTAGTTGGCCAAACCAAACAGATAGATCGGAGATAAATACAAAGCTATAATAATCATGCATAAAAGAATTCAGAAAAGACTCAAATATTTCTCATGAATAATCTAATCATAAACCCACAATTCATCCGATCCCAACATACACACCGCAAAAGAAGATTACATCGAATAAAACTCCAAGGAGATCGAGGAGAACATTGTATTGAAGATCAAAGAGAGAGAAGAAGCCATCTAGCTACTAGCTATGGACCCGTAGGTCTATGGTAAACTACTCACAAATCATCGGTGGGGCAGCAAGGGTGATGTAGAAGCCCTCCGTGATCGATTCCCCCTCCGGCAGAGTACCGGAAAAGGCCTCCAGATGGGATCGCGGAAGAACAGAAGCTTGTGGCGACAGAAAAGTTATTTCGTGGGGCTCTCTATTGGTTTCCCAATATTTGAGAATTTACAGAAGTTGAATTAGGTCAAAAGGAGCCACGAGGAGCCCACAAGGTATCTTCGGGCCCCCCCTGGGGGCGCGTGGGGTTGCCTTGTCACCTCCTCGTGAGGCTTCTGGTCTCCTCCCGAAGCTTCTAGGGTCTCTCTTGTCCAGAAAAAAAAACCGTCAAAAAGTTTCATAGCGTTTGGACTTCTTTTGGTGCTGATTTCCTGAAAAACCAAAAACAAGCAGAAAACAACAACTGGCACTAGGTTAATAGGTTAGTCCCAAAAAATGATATAAAATAGCTTATAATTGCATATAAAACATCCAAGATTGATACTATAATAGCATGGAATAATAAAAAATTATAGATACGTTGGAGACGTATCAGCGTCCCCAAGCTTAATTCCTACTCGTCCTCGAGTAGGTAAATGATAAAAACAATTTTTTTGATGTGGAATGCTACCTAACATGTCCATCATGTAATCTCTTTTATGGTATAAATATTGCGAAGCGATGAATTAACAATATCAACATAATAATATCCATGAACATAAGAAGCATAATCATTAAACTTTCAAAATATATGATCCTTAACGAGTGTTATCCCTACTCACTTTCTCATATTAGCAATGGCATGACTCTATATTCACCGCAAATATATAAATCATGAGCACCCCGGTGTTAAACCAGGCAAGTGGATCATACTTCTAACGTGCTTCAGCATTTTCAAGTCCCACACAATACATGAGCGTGAACCATGGACATAGCACTAGGTGGAATAGAATGCGGTGATAGGGATTGCTACTTGTGAACTGCGTTGGGATTTCCACGAAGAGGAGAGGATGATGCAGTATAGTAGAGATAAGTATTTCCCTTAGTTAAGAACCAAGGTTATCAATCCAGTAGGAGAACCACACAGAACCTCGTTAGCAGCACCTACACACACAAAAGCAAATACTTGCACCCAACATGAACAAGGGGGTTGTCAATCCCCTCGGCGGTTACTTACAAGGATTAATTCTGATAGTGATAGAAAGATAAAATAAAATAAAAGCAAATAAATTGCAGCAAGATATTTTTGGATTTTATATATGATAAAAGTAGACCCGGGGGCCATAGTTTTCACTAGAGGCTTCTCTCTCGAATGCATAGCATACGGTGGGTAAACAAATTACCATTGGGCAATTGATAGAAAAGCGCATAGTTATGACGATATTCAAGGCAATGATAATGTATATAGGCATCACGTCCGAGACAAGTAGACCAACTCCTGCCTTCATCTACTACTATTACTCCACCCATCGACCACTATCCAGCATGCATCTAGGGTATTAAGTTAATGAAAACATTGTAACGCCTTAAGCAAGATGACATGATGTAGACAAAGTAAACTCAAGAAATATGATTAAACCCCATCTTTTTATCCTTAATGGCAACAATACAAATACATGTCTTGTCCCTTTCTGTCACTGGGATATAGAACACCGCAAGATTGAACCCATCACAAAGCACCTCTCCAATTGCAAGATAAATCAATCTAGTTGGCCAAACCAAACGGATAGATCAGAGAGAAATACAAAGCTATAACAATCATGCATAAATAAGTTCAAAAAAATCTTAAATATTTCTCATGAATAATCTGATCATAAACCCACAATTCATCGGATCCCAACAAACACACCGCAAAAGAAGATTACATCGAATAGAACTCCAAAGAGACCGAGGAGAACATTGTATTGAAGATCAAAGAGAGAGAAAACGCCATTTAGCTACTAGCTATGGACCCGTAGGTCTGTGGTAAACTACTCACACATCATCGGAAGGGCAGCAAGGTTGATGTATAAGCCCTCCGTGATCGATTCCCCCTCCGGCAGAGTACCGGAAAAGGCCTCTAGATGGGATTGTGGAAGAACAGAGGCTTGCGGCGGCGGAAAAGTGTTCTCCTCTGTCTCTCTAGTATATTGGGAATATTTGGGAATTTATAGCGCTGGAATTAGGTCAAGAGGTGCCACGAGGGGCCCACAAGCCCGGGGGGCGTGCCTACCTCCCCTGGGCACGCCCTCCAGGCTTGTCGCTCCCTCATGACTCGTCTAGTCTTCTCCCAAAGCTTCTGGGGTCCCTTCTGGTTCAGAAAAAATTAATCCAAAGTTTTTTCTCCGTTTGGACTCCGTTTGATATTGATTTTCTGAAAAGGCAAAAACAGGCAAAAAACAGCAACTGTCACTGGGCACTAGGTTAATAGGTTAGTCCCAAAAAATGATATATAATTGCATATAAAACATCCAAGATTGATACTATAATAGCATGGAACAATAAAAAATTATAGATACGTTGGAGGCGTATCGGGGATCAATAATGGTAAAAGGAGAAGAAGAAAGTCTCGCATCAACTCGACGGATCAACGGGCTATGGAGATGCCCATCAATCGATATCAATGCGAGGAGTAGGGATTGCCATGCAACGGATGCACTAAGAGCTATAAGTGTATGAAAGCTCAAACTGAAAACTAAGTGGGTGTGCATCCAACTTGCTTGCTCATGAAGACCTCGGGCATTTGAGGAAGCCCATCATCGGAATATACAAGCCAAGTTCTATAATGAAAAATTCCCACTAGTATATGAAAGTGACAACTCAGGAAACTCTCTATATGAAAAACATGGTGCTACTCTGAAGCACAAGTGTGGAAAAGGATAATAACATTTGCCCTTATCTCTTTTTCTCTCTCTTTTTTTTGCTGGGCTCTTTTTGGCCTCTTTTTTCGTCCGGAGCCTCATCCCGACTTGTGTGGGAATCACAGTCTCCATCATTCTTTCCTCACTGGGACAATGCTCTAATAATGATGTTCATCACACTTTTATTTACTTACAACTCAATATTACAACTCGATACTAGAACAATATGACTCTATATGAATGCCTCTGGAAGTGTACCAGGATGTGCAATGATCTAGCGTAACATGTATAAAAAATGATGAACGGTGGACGGAACGGTGGAAGTTGCATGGCAATATATCTCGGAATGGCTATGGAAATGCCATAATAGGTAGGTATGGTGGCTGTTTTGAGGAAGGTAAAAGGAGGCTTATGTGTGAAAGAGCGTATCATATCACGGGGTTTGGATGCACCGGCAAAGTTTGCACCAACTCTCGAGGTGAGAAAGGGCAAGGCACGGTACCGAAGAGGCTAGCAAATTGAGAAAAGATAGGAGTGCGTATAATCCATGGACTCACATTAGTCATAAAGAACTCACATACTTATTGTGAAAGCCTATTAGCCCTCGAAGCAAAATACTAACCGCATGCCCCTAGGAGGGAGATTGGTAGGAGTTAACCATCGCGTGCCCCTGATCGTAACAACACTCAAGAATTTCATTTCAGACCTATAAATGCTCGAACTTCCTCACCATGCCACGACCAATACTTAGATGAGTAGTTAATAACAAACTTTAATACCGATATTTCTACTAACCAATGATCAAGAACCTATATCCTTTCATATTACAACATTAATAAAATTTACCATACACTTCATATTTAGTGATCTACATGAAAGTTTTTATTATATCCCCCTTGAATACCTTATCATATTAGGACCATTCTTTTAACACGTGCAAATTGCCATTACTTTTTATTAGACTCTCAAAAATATTTAAGTGAAGCATGAGAGTGCAACTATTTCTTTAAAATGTAACCACCACCGTGCTCTAAAAGATATAAGTGAAGCACTAGAGCAACTGCCTAGCTCAAAAGATATAAGTGAAGCACATAGAGTATTCTAACAAATCACGATAAATGTGTGTCCCTATAAAAAAAGTGTGTTTCAAAAGATGATTGTGGCAAACTAAAAATAAAACAAAGAAAATAAAACTATGGCACAAGACGCTCCAGGTAAAACACATATCATGTGATGAATAAAAATATAGCTCCAAGTGATATATCGATAGATTGTAGACGAAAGAGCGGATGCCATCCGGGTCATCCCCAAGCTTAGACGCTTGGGTCTTCCTTGAATATTACCTTGGGGTGGCTTGGGCATCCCCAAGCTTAGGGTCTTGCCACTCCTTATTCCTTCATCCATCGTGATGTCACCCAAAACTTGAAAACTTCAGCACACAAAACTCAACAGAAACCTCGTGAGATCCGTTAGTATAACAAACAAATCTTAAACTTTAGGTACTGTTATAAATTGATTCATATTTAATTATTGCATAATGCTACTGTACTCTAACTTATCCATGACTTATACCCCCCCCCCCCCCCCGATATAATCCATAGCATCATTAAAATAAGCGAACTATGCAATAAAAAACAGAATCTGACTAAAACAGAACAGTCTGTAAAGATCTATTTAAAAGATATACTTTCGTAACTCCAAAAATTCTGAAAAATTATGAAAACGTAAAAAATTCATATACCAATACTGTGTAAAAATTTCAGATTTTTTTGACGTTCCAATACACAACCAAAAATCCAGAACTGGGCGCAAAACTTTCTGTTTTCCAAACAGCATCAATTATACTATCATCCAAATCATCCTAAAGGCATTACTTGGCACAAACACTAATTAAAAGATAAAAACACAATCATAACAGTAGCTATAATTGTGTGACATGCAAAACAGAAATAAAATTAAAAATCTTAAGATAACTATTGGGTTGTCTCCCAACAAGCTCTTTCTTTATAGCCATTAAGATAGGCTTAGGATATTAATGATGCTCACATAAAAGACAAGAATTGAAACGCAAAGAGAGCATCATAAAACATGTGACAAACACATTTCAGTCTAACATACTTTGTATGCATAGGCATTTTATAGGAAAACAAATTATCAAGACAAGCAATATCTAGCATATGCAAATAGGAAGAATGAAGCATTAAAAATTTCAACACAAAGAGAGGTAATTTAATAACATGAAGACTTCTATAACCATATTTTCCTCTCTCATAATAATTGCATGTAGGATCATAATCAAATTCAACAATATAGCTATCATATAAAATATTCTCTTCATGATCCCTATGCATAAAAGTTTTATAATCTTCCAAGATAGTGGGATTAACATCAACTAAAGTCATGACCTCTCCAAACCCACTTTTATCAAAAAAATCATAAGATTGAACACTCTCCAAATATGTGGGATTCTTTTTACCTAAAGTTGACACTCTTCCAAACCCACTTTCAATATTATTGCAAACATTATTATCAATAACATATTCATCATGAGGCTTAAGTAAATTTTCAAGATCATAAGAAGCATTATCACCCCAATCATGATCATTGCAATAAGTAGTGGACATGACAAAATTATCATCCCCAAGCTTGTAGCTTTGCATATCATTAGCATACTTAACACTAATAGAATTTATAATAACATCATTGCAATCATGCTTTTCATTCAAGGAGCTATCATGAATCACTTTATAAATTTCATTTTTAACACTTCATCACAATTTTCAGATTCATGATTCTCAAGCAAAACTTCATAAAGATAATCAAGTGCACTCAACTCACTAGCAATTGGTTCATCATAATTGGTTTGTTTGAAAAGATTAGCAAGTGGATGAGGATCCATATGTCTATATTTTTATTTTCATTGAGTCACACAATTATAGCTAGCAAACAAAATAAAATATTTTTGTGTTTTTCAATTTTTTAGAGAAGTGGAGGGAGATGAAAAAGAGAGGCAAATGAAAATAAAAGTAGAGCAAGTAGATGATAGTTTGTGTGAAGGTACTTGATAGGTTTTGATGATGTCTCCCCGGCAACGGCGCTAGAAATTCTTCCTGCTACTTGTAAACTGTGTTGGGATTTTTCCTGAAGAGGAGGGGTGATGCAGCACAGTAGCGATAAGTATTTCCCTCAGTGAGAACAAAGGTATCAATCCAGTAGGAGAACCATGCAAAACCTCATGAGCAACACCTGCACACACAAAAGCAAATACTTGCACCCAATGCGGGCAAGAGGGTTGTCAATCCCCTTGAACTCGTTATTTGCAAGGATTAAATCTTGTAGTGGTAGATAGATAAATTAAAAAAGAAAATAAAAGTAAGAAAATTGCAGCAAGGTATTTTTAGTTTTATTTTTATGATTAAAGTAGACCCGGGGGCCATAGTTTTCACTAGAGGCTTCTCCCTCAAACGAATAGCATATGGTGAGTGAACAAATTACTGTTGGGCAATTGATAGAAAAGCGCATAGTTATGATGGATTCATGGCAATGATCATGTATATAGGCATCACGTCCGAGACAAGTAGACCAACTCCTGCCTGCATCTACTACTATTACTCCACCCATCGACCGCTATCCAGCATGCATCTAGGGTATTAAGTTAATGAAAACGGAGTAACGCCTTAAGCAATATGACATGATGTAGACAAAGTAAACCCAATCAATATGAATAAACCCCACCATTTTACCCTTAATGGCAACAATACAAATACATGTCTTGTCCCTTTCAGTCACTGGAATATATAACACCGCAAGATTGAACCCATTACAAAGCACCTCTCCCACTGAAGATAAATCAATCTAGTTGGCCAAACCAAATGGATAGATCGGAGAGAAATACAAAGATATAATAATCATGCATAAAAGAATTCAAAAAATACTCAAATATTTCTCATGAATAATCTGATCATAAACCAACAATTCATCGGATCCCAACAAACACACCGCAAAAGAAGATTACATCGAATAGAACTCCAAGGAGATCGAGGAGAACATTGTATTGAAGATCAAAGAGAGAGAAGAAACCATCTAGCTACTAGCTATGGACCCGTAGTTCTGTGGTAAACTACTCACACATCATCGGAGGGGCAGCAAGGTTGATGTAGAAGCCCTCCGTGATCGATTTCCCCTCCGGCAGAGTACCGAAAAAGGACTCCAGATGGGATCGCGGAAGAACCGAAGCTTGCGGCGGCGGAAAAGTTATTTTGTGGGGCTCTCTGTTGGTTTCCCAATATTTGAGAATTTATAGAAGTGGAATTAGGTCAAAAGAAGCCATGAGGGGCCCACAAGGCATCTTGGCGCCCCCCCTGGGGGCGCGTGGGGTTGCCTTGTCACCTCCTCATGAGGCTTCTGGTCTCCCCCCGAAGCTTCTAGGGTCTCTCTTGTCCAGAAAAAAATCGTCAAAAAGTTTCGTAGAATTTGGACTTCGTTTGCTACTGATTTCCTGAAAAACCTAAAACAAGCAGAAAACAACAACTGGCACTGGGCACTAGGTTAATAGGTTAGTCCCAAAAAATGATATAAAATAGCATATAAAACATCCAAGATTGATACTATAATAGCATGGAACAATAAAAAATTATAGATACGTTGGAGACGTATCATACGTTGACACGTGGCACGACCCAATCCATTTAACCTAAATGAGCCGGCCCAGCCAAAGGCCCACAAGATTTTGTCAGACACTAGTGGGCCGGCCCGTTAACAGCCTGCCATGTTTTGGACCAAATTACGGCACAAATCATATCCGACCCGTTAACATGCCACTGTGCTTTTGAGCCCATTATTGCCCCAGTTTGTATTTCAGCCTGTTAAAGGGCCGTTTAACAGTTCGGCCTGATATTTGTTTCGGCCTGTTAGTGCCCTTGGTGCATATGGGCCATTGTGACGACATCGTATGAACTGTGGTTTGGTAAGAAACCTAAGCTGTCGTTTCTGAAAGTTTGGGGATGCGATGCTTATGTGAAAAGGCTTCAGCCAGATAAGCTCGAACCCAAAGCGGATAAGTGCGTCTTCATAGGATACCCAAAGGAGACCGTTGGGTACACCTTCTACCACAGATCCGAAGGCAAAGTATTCGTTGCTAAGAATGGATCCTTTCTAGAGAAGGAGTTTCTCTCGAAAGAAGTGAGTGGGAGGAAAGTAGAACTTGATGAGGTAATTGTACCTCCTCTGGATAGTAGTACGCCACAGAAAGAAATTTCCGTGACATCGACACAGACCAGAGAAGAAGTTGATGATGATGATCATGAAACTTCGGATCAAGTTGTTACTGAACTTCGAAGGTCAACCAGGACACGTTCCGCACCAGAGTGGTACGGAAATCCAGTCTTGGAGGTCATGTTGCTAGACAACGATGAACCTTCGAACTATGAAGAAGCGATGGCAAGCCCGGATTCCGACAAATGGCTTGAGGCCATGAAATCCGAGATTGGATCCATGTATGAGAACAAAGTATGGACTTTGGTAGACTTGCCCGATGAACGGCGAGCTATTGAAAATAAATGGATCTTTAAGAAGAAGACGGATGCTGATGGTAATGTCACCGTCTATAAAGCACGACTTGTTGCTAAAGGTTATCGACAAGTTCAAGGAGTTGACTACGATGAGACTTTCTCACCTGTAGCGATGCTAAAGTCTGTCAGAATTATGTTAGCAATTGCCGCGTTTTATGATTATGAAATCTGGCAAATGGACGTCAAAACGGCATTCCTTAATGGATTCCTTAAGGAAGAATTGTATATGATGCAACCGGAAGGTTTTGTCAATCCTAAAGGTGCTAACAAAGTATGCAAGCTCCAGCGATCCATCTATGGACTGGTGCAAGCATCTCGGAGCTGGAATACTCGCTTTGATGAAGTGATCAAAGCGTTTGGGTTTATACAAACTTATGGAGAAGCTTGTATTTACAAGAAAGTGAGTGGGAGCTCTGTGGCATTTCTCATATTATATGTGGATGACATATTATTGATGGGAAATGACATAGAATTTCTGGAAAGCATAAAGGGTTATTTGAACAAAAGTTTTTCAATGAAGGATCTCGGAGAAGCTGCTTACATATTAGGCATCAAGATCTATAGAGATAGATCAAGACGCCTCATTGGACTTTCACAAAGCACATACCTTGACAAGATTTTGAAGAAGTTCAAAATGGATCAGTCAAAGAAAGGGTTCTTGCCTGTATTGCAAGGTGTGAGATTGAGTAAGACTCAAAGCCCGACCACGGCAGAAGACAAAGAGAAGATGAGTGTCATCCCCTATGCCTCAGCCATAGGCTCTATTATGTATGCCATGCTGTGTACCAGACCTGATGTGTGCCTCGCTATTAGCTTGGTGGGAAGGTACCAAAGTGATCCAAGAGTAGATCACTGGACAGCGGTCAAGAATATCCTGAAGTACCTGAAAAGGACCAAGGACATGTTTCTCGTTTATGGAGGTGACAAAGAGCTCGTCGTAAAGGGTTACGTCGATGCTAGCTTTGACACAGATCCAGATGACTCTAAGTCACAATCTGGATACGTATTTATTCTTAATGGTGGAGCGGTCAGTTGGTGCAGTTCCAAGCAAAGCGTCGTGGCGGGATCTACATGTGAGGCGGAATACATAGCTGCTTCCGAAGCAGCACATGAAGGAGTCTGGATGAAGGAGTTCATATCCGATCTAGGTGTCATACCTAGTGCATCGGGTCCAATGACTATCTTATGTGACAACACTGGAGCAATTGCTATAGCAAAGGAGCCCAGGTTTCACAAGAGAACCAAGCATATAAAGCGTCGCTTCAACTCCATTCGGAATTTGATTAAGGATGGAGACATAGAGATTTGCAAAGTACAAACGGATCTGAATGTGGCAGACCCGTTGACTAAACCTCTTCCACGAGCAAAACATGATCAGCACCAGAATGCGATGGGTGTTAGATTCATTACAATGTAATTGACTCTAGTGCAAGTGGGAGACTGTTGGAAATATGCCCTAGAGGCAATTAATAAAGTGTTTATTATTATCATATTTCTCCGTTCATGATAATGGTTTATTATTCATGCTAGAATTGTATTGACCGGAAACTAAATACATGTGTGGATAATAGACAAATACTATGTCCCTAGTATGCCTCTACTAGACTAGCTCGTTGATCAAAAGATGGTCAAGGTTTCCTGACCATGGACATGAGTTGTCATTTGATAACGGGATCACATCATTAGGAGAATGATGTGATGGACATGACCCAACCGTTAGCATAGCAAATGATCGTTCAGTTTATTGCTATTGCTTTCACTATGTCAAATACACGTTCCTCTGACCATGAGATCATGTAACTCCCGGATACCGTAGGAATACTTTGGGTGTATCAAACGTCACAACGTTACTGGGTGATTATAAGGTGCACTACAGGTATCTCCGAAAGTGTTTGTTGAGTTGGCATGGATCAAGATTGGGATTTGTCACTCCGACTATCGGAGAGGTATCTCTGGGCCCTCTCGGTAATACAGCATCACAGAAGCCTTGCAAGCACCGTGACTAAAGAGTTAGTTGTAAGATGATGTATTACGGAACGAGTAAAGAGACTTGCCGGTAACAAGATTGAACTAGGTATTGGATACCGACGATCGAATCTCGGGCAAGTAACATACCGCCGGACAAAGGGAACAACGTATGTTGTCATATGAGGTTCACCGATAAAGATCTTCGTGGAATATGTAGGAACCAATATGAGCATCCAGGTTCCGCTGTTGGTTATTGACCGGAGAGTCGTCTCGATCATGTCTACATCATTCCCGAACCCGTAGGGTCCGCACACTTAAGGTTCGATGACGATTTAGTATTATATGAGTTATGTGATTGGTGGCCAAAGTTTGTTCGGAGTCCCGGATGAGATCACGGACATTACGAGGAGTCTCGAAATGGTCGAGAGGTAAAGATTCATATATTGGAAGGCTATATTCGGACGTCGGAAAGGTTCCGAGTGATTCGGGTATTTTTTGGAGTACCGGGGAGTTACGGGAATTCACCGGGAGAAGTAATGGGCCTTATTGGGCCATACGGGAAAAGGAGAGGCAGGCCACGTGAGGAGGCGCAGCCCCCTCTTTCCTTTCCCTCTCCCTTCCCCCTTTCCTACTCCGTATGGGAGGTGGAATCCTACAAGGACTAAGGAGTCCTAGTAGGACTCCCCACACTTGGCGCACCCCTAGGGGGGCGGCCTCCTCCCTCTCATCCTTTATATACGGGGGCAAGGGGGCACCCCAAAGGACAACAATAGTCCCATAGCCGTGTGCGGTGCCCCGATCTCTGTTTTCCACCTCGGTCATATTTTCGGAGAGCTTAGGCGAAGCCCTGCCGGAATCACTTCACCGTCACCGTCGCCACGCCGTCGTGCTGACGGAACTCATCTACTACCTCGACGTCTTGCTGGATCAAGAAGGCGAGGAACGTCACCGAGCTGCACGTGTGTAGAACTCGGAGGTGCCGTACGTTCGGTACTCGATCGGTGGAGCTCGAAGGATTGTTCGACTACATCAACCGCGTTGTGAGACGCTTCCGCTAACGGTCTACGAGGGTACGTAGACACACTCTCCCCTCTCGTAGCGATGCATCTCCATGGATAGATCTTGCGTGAGCGTAGGAAATTTTTGAAATTCATGCTCCGTTCCCCAACACTTCTTCCCCAAGAAGACTCACCTCTTATCCCCACAAACTCCATTGTTGATGAAAGCTCCATTTTCGCCCTATCTCTCTCCCTAGCCAACAAAACTTGTTGATTCTCTAGGGTTTGGTTGAGAGGATCCCGATCTACACTTCCACCAAGAGATATTTGATTCACCCCACTAATTCCTAGCGGATCTTGTTACTTTTGGGTGTTTGGGCACCCTAGACGGAAGATGTCAACTGGGATCCACATTCCAATGTGGTGAAGCTCAGTGGTGGTGTTGGGAGCCTCCAATTAAGTTGTGGAGAGAGCCTGTCGTGGATTTGTCACGGCAGATGTCCTAGTGTAAGGACTTAGTCGTGAGGCCAACGCATCTAACTGGTAGCTTGAGAGGGGTTGAGCGGGACGAGAGACGCGGAGTTTTTACCCAGGTTCGGCCCCTCCGATGGAGGTAAAAGCCTACGTCCTGCTTGTCTTATATTGATGACGATGACGATCTCGGTTACAAGGGTGCGGAGTCGCTACCTCTTAATCTCGAGAACCTCTAATCTGACTATCTTTGGTGACCTGTCTGTCTAAGACCTGTCTATGGAGACGTCTAAACTTAACCCTCTCGGGGTGAGCCGCCCCTCCTTATAAAGGCTGAAGGGGCGGTTTACATGTAGAGTCTAAGTCGGATTGAGACTTAACTTACTATGACTTCCCGTCGTGGGCTTCTCTTCATGGGCTTCTGAGTCCCGGGCTTCTTAACTCTCCCGGGCGGCTTACACCGGGCGGCTTACAACCGGGCTTATCTTCAAGACTCGTCTCCGGGACTTAACTGTCTGCCAGGAAACACTATTCACGGGGGTAAACACTGTTTGCCGGGTTAACATCCTGGCACTGTAGCAGCCGGGTTAACATCCTGGCACTGTAGCAGCCGGGTTAGCATCCTGGCACTGTAGCAGCCGGGTTAGCTGTCTGCCGGGTTACA
The DNA here is from genome assembly GCA_039707655.1 of Elymus sibiricus. Taxonomy (NCBI): domain Eukaryota; kingdom Viridiplantae; phylum Streptophyta; class Magnoliopsida; order Poales; family Poaceae; genus Elymus; species Elymus sibiricus. The sequence continues at coordinate 180,635,952 of CM077666.1, read as the reverse complement.
ATTGTCTGCCGGGTTAGAACTGTAACCGGGTCATAATCATTCCGGGTCATACCGCGGGGTATATCCCCGACATTAGCCCCCAGGTTAGCTTGAATTTATTCATGGTAACCTCCTGAAATAAGAATATGTAAAGGGACCAGTTCACTCCAAAAATACCAGTTGATCAGCTCCTGAAAATTCTGAAACTCTGTCATATCAATATACTGACGCTGGCTCCTTGAAGAGAAAATAACCCTTATTATCAACTGCCTTGGCTTGACAAATTTGCTTGGTTCCTCATAACTGAGAATTTGAAGACATATCTTCCTCCTATCCATATTATTTGTAGCCCCCAAGTCTTAAGAAGGGAAACATAGTGATAGCCTTAAGACTTGCTTCATATTACCTGGGTTGCACATCTGAGTCACCAGTCATAAATTGAATGTTCCACATATGTAGCCCCCAAGTACCGGGTTGTCTTGCCTGCAGCAACCTGGGACTTGTAACTGTCTTATACCTTATAAAACTTCAGCTAGTGTAGCCCCCAAGGGCCGGCTCATCAGTGTTTGATGCGCCGGGTCTTCAATTTGGACCTTATAATCTGTTTGAACAACTGAGTACTGTAGCCCCCAAGTACCGGGTCGCATGCCTGCAGCGACTTGGGACTTTAGAAAATTTGATCTGAGCGGTGTAGCCCCCAAGTGCCGGGTCAGTAAGAAGTACTGGGCTGGGACTTCGAAAAATATAGAAAGGCCGGCTCATCTTCTTGAGATAACAGGGTCTTGTTGACAATGTGATGATTTCAAATCCAGCTTGCATTAGCCCCCAAGTGCCGGGTCGTCTGCCTGCGGCGACTCGGGACTGTGTGAGAATAATATGACTCATCATAATTTGTTGAATGAATCCTTGACCGTGGTTGTAATATAACCCGGAATGAATATCCTGGAATAATTCCTGTCTTTGATATGAAATCCCTGCTCGTGGTTGCGGTGCAACCCGGCGAATATATGTTTGAGAAATCCATAATGAAGATCCAGCCATGTTGGCTATTAAAGATCTATTTGTTCTGGCGGCTTATCTTAGGAGACAAGACCTGCAAAAATAAACAAAACAGAGTATATTCTGCATTGTTGTAAGGGCGGCTTGAAAAAGCACAACCTGGAGATGTTAGAATCTCGTATAGCCTTGCTTCTTCTTTCACAATCTTGCTCTGACCCGGTTTGGCAAACCGGCATGATATGTAAATATGATGCAATGCATGATGTAATGTATGATGCAATGCAATGTATGATGCAATGTATGATGCTCTTGCTTCGCCTTTTATTCTCGAAATTTCATATGATGGTTCTTCTGGGTGGACTCGATGCTTGAACTCATACCAGTGCAGGGTCTCTAACGAGAGTGACCGTCAACTCCTTTGAACGGCTCAGGGTCTCTAGGCGAGACTAACTGATAAGAGCGCAACGAACCAGAGAGAGACACAGCAGGGTATGAGCACCCGTAGAGCTCATAAGCTACTTCCCACGTGACGTAAATCCATCGTTTGAACCTCAAGGGTACGACGGGCCACTTGGCGGAGAGTACGCAGCAGATGGGAGAGTTTGCCTCGCCGCTGTAAGAGGCCCTTGCAGGGGGTAAGTTTTAGAACTCGCTGCACCCCTGGCAAAACGGCAGCAACTTACAGGCAGGCATAACCCGGCCTTGCAGATGAGAGAGTTTGCCTCGCCGCTGTAAGAGGCCCTTGCAGGGGGTAAGTTTTAGAACTCGCTGCACCCCTGGCAAAACGGCAGCAACTTACAGGCAGGCATAACCCGGCCTTGCAGATGAGAGAGTTTGCCTCGCCGCTGTAAGAGGCCCTTGCAGGGGGTAAGTTTTAGAACTCGCTGCACCCCTAGTGATCTTTGTTGACGGAGTCAACGTTTTGGGTCCATGACCCGCCTTACAGTGGCTGAAAAGCTTGATCGAGAGGGTCGAAACTTAACCTGGTGGGTTGAAAGCCCCCAAACGACCTTGTTGACGGAGTCAACTTTTTGGGTATACAACCCGCCTTACGTTGGCTGAAGAGCCTGGTCGAGAGGGTTGAAGCTTAACCCGGTGGGTTGAAAACCCCCAAACGACCTTGTTGAAGTATCAACATTGTTGCAGCATCTTGTAAGCCGCCATCTTGTATGAAGAAATAGCAGAAGCCCCCAAATTTGAACGGTGCATCATGGTGGCTCGTCTTCTTGGGTAACTTTTAATCTTCCGCCAATAATGTAATATCCCCCGGAACCAAGTTAACTTCCTTGCAATGACCCGGGGTTCTCGTTGAAAACGACCAAATGTGTCGAGCCATGTCTGTAACCCCTGAATCTTAAGTTGACTTGAAGAGGCGGCTTGAGAGTCTCCACTGAAGGCTGAGGTTGACCATGGCGGGTTATAGATGATCCCGTATGAACTGTTTCAATAATCCGGTCGATGGTTCGTCCCGGCTGGTTGTTTGAAGTTAACCAAACTGCAGTGGGGGCGACTTGTGCGCCTGTCCATTTGGGCGGTTCGTATAGACGAACACTGCACCGATATGCTGATGTAGATCTGACAGTGGGCGGCGTCTTGCGCTCGTCCGTTGGGCGGCTCGTACAGGCGAGCACCGCACCGATATGCTGATGTAGATCTGACTGTGGGCGGCGTCTTGCGCTCGTCCGTTGGGCGGCTCGTACAGGCGAGCACCGCACCGATATGCTGATGTAGATCTGACAGTGGGCGGCGTCTTGCGCTCGTCCGTTGGGCGGCTCGTACAGGCGAGCACCGCACCGATATGCTGATGTAGATCTGACAGTGGGCGGCGTCTTGCGCTCGTCCGTTGGGCGGCTCGTACAGGCGGGTGCATGCGCCACCGGCGTGTCAATGTAGACTCAGGAGTCGCCCGTGACGTTGTTTAGTGAAAACTTGTCCTGCATATTAAAATATACAGGCGAGGGTAAATGTTCTCAGAGGAATTATAGTATGCTTGTAAAATAAATATGTCGGATAGCACCTGATTTATTAGGTCGCCGGATGTTCGATTGATCTTTTGACCCGTCCGATGTCCATGTGGGGAAGGCCACTGGTGTCACTCATCTTATCCTCATCTCTTCCCATGAACATGAAGTCTGTCCACATATCCTTCTTCCGTTGACTATCCCCAGTAATCACTCGCCGGTGAGAGTAGTACATTATAAGAATACCACTGATGTCCGCACCGGACCCTGGCCAAAACGACGGTGCTTGGAGCAGGGCCAGCGTGAACGCAGGCGGCGTGGCCGGCTCGAGGCGACCCAGGGCAGCAGCGGCGCCCAGCAGGAGGCGGGGACGGTGCGACGGGCGGCTCAGCGGGGACCGAGCAGGAGGCGAGCCGGCGATGAGCTTGACCCGGCGGTGAATCAAGCCGGCAGAGGGCACAGCCACGGCTGATGGCAGTGGCGAGACGGAAACGCGACCTGGAGCTGGCTCAGCCAGTCCTCAGCAGAGTTGAGGTGCAAGGCCGCGGCGGCGTTGAGGCAGAGCAGGGCGACTTGGAGGCGAGGTCAAACCCGAGCCCGACTTGGAGAAGCGCCGGTGGAGGCGGGGCGCGCGGTCGAGCCGCGGCGTGGCGGCTCAAGGCGTGGCAGCTGTACGTATGGGCGCACCAGGTGTATGGGGGCAGCGATGCGAAGAAAAGCGCCGGCAAGGGCGGCTCGAAGCCAACACGAGGCTGACCTGGAGACGAGGCCGTGGCGGCAAGTCAGGAGCTTTCGGAAGCGGTGATGTGGCGGGCAGAGCTCGGTGAGCGAGGCGAGGTGGAGCGAGCCGGAGCAAGGGTGTGGAGTGGAGGCGGGCGCGGCGGTTCGCGGAGCGAGCGAAGCTAGGCGGAGCCAGCCAGGCAAAGCTGGCGGGTCGAACGGGTGCACAAGGGCGATGGCGGCTCGAGGCGATGTAGAGCCAGCAGGTCGTCGACGAGGTGACGGCTGCAGCGGCGTCCGGCTCGGTGGAGGAAACGGCCGCGTGAGGCGAGGTGGAGTGTAGCGATTCAGAGCGGAGGCTTGAGAGGCGGACTCCGCTCGAAGTGAAGGTGACCCGGTGCGGCCGTGACGGCGGCTTGGAGCGGCAGGCGGCTCGACGGGGCGGAGCAAAGTTGAACGGGGCGGCTCGAGGTGAGTTGACTAGGGGCAGAGGCAGCTCGAAGCATGCTCCAGTGAGGGCGAGGCCGGCTTGGTACGGCCGCGGCTGACGAGGCAAAACATGACGGCAGCGGCGTCTTGCGGCGGCTGTCGCGGCGAGCGGCTCGCAGCAGAGGCGGTCCAAGGCTAGCGGCGACTTGGCCGGGGCGGCGTGGCGGACTCGAGGCAGGTGCCTCGGCAGTGGAAGTGGCTTGCGGCGCGGCCGTCTTGACGAAGCAGAGGCGACGCGAGGTCCGGCGTCTCCCGGCGGATGCATGGCGGCCAAGTACCGGAGGCTCGAGGTGCAGCGGAGGCAACCAAGGTGAGGCCGGCGAGGAGGCGGTCGGCCACGGCGGAGCCACAACAGAGGAGGCGGAAGGTGCGGCCCAAGGCCGACCAGTTGGAGGCGGCGGCGGCGGCTTAGGCCAGCGGCGACTTGCGGCCGTCGAGACAGCAGCGGCAGGGGGCGGCTCGGAACCGGAGCCACGGAGGAGCGGCAAAAATGAGCCACGGCGGTGGCTCACCGTGGTGGCGGTGACTCGCATGCGGGACAAGGGGACCCGGCGGGCGCCTGGAGGCTTACAACCGCGGGCAGAGGCAACACGGCCACAGGCAGCTCGAAAACGGGCGGCTTAACGCGAGGTGGTGCTGGCCAGCGCAAGGCGGCGACTTGGCACGAGGCCGGGTGGGCCGACGACTTGGTGGCGCTTGATGCGGCAGCTCGAGGCGGACCCGTTACGTGGGCAGCCAGGCGGGTCGGGGCCGCGTCGTAGTAGTTGAGGCAGAGGCGGAGGCTCGAGGCAGGGCCTCAGAGGCGACTCAAGGGCAATGGCGGCTCAACGCTGCGGGGTCGTGGTGACGACGGTGAAGCCCACGAAGGCTTGGAGCAGATGCCGGGCCAGCTTTAACGGAGGCGGAGGGGCGCCGTGGTGATGGCAGGGCGAAGCTAGGTGGAGACCGGCTCGCGGGTGGCGTCTTGCCCTTGCTGCGATTAAGACGGAGCTCGGAGAGGCGGATGGACGGCTCAAATGCAGACGGTGGGGGTCGGCGAGGCTGCGCGCGAGGTTGACTCGGTGGCTTCATGGCGGCCAGCAAATTGCGGGAGAGGTGAGGCCGCGACCGCGGAGAGGCACCGGCAAGGCGAAGAGGTATCAATGTCCGAGTCCTTTTCCAAATCACGGTGGGTTGACCAATCCATCTCCGGGTCATGACCTTTTTTTTTTATCCTGCTGTTGCCGTAGAAACACTGGCTTCTCTCAGGTTTTAACTTGACTTCTTGTTCTCCGGTTTAGAGTTGAAACAACAACAATGCTGGCACACGTGATGGCAGCGGTTGTTCGGATACATCCTTTTCAGAAAAAAAAACCCATCGGTCTTGGCGACTTCCACCGAATAAAACGGCGAAACCCTAACTCCTTTTAAACTTTATATCTCACAGATAACAAATCTGGATTTGATGAGCTCGAAGCTGACCCAGATCCTTCCAAAACCAGCTATTCTTTATCCGAAAATTATGAACTTTCTCCATCCCTGGAAGAGATCCCTCCAAGAACTCAACACCACCGTGCGTAGGCCCCACGGTGGGCGCCAACTGTCGTGGATTTGTCACGGCAGATGTCCTAGTGTAAGGACTTAGTCGTGAGGCCAACGCATCTAACTGGTAGCTTGAGAGGGGTTGAGCGGGACGAGAGACGCGGAGTTTTTACCCAGGTTCGGCCCCTCCGATGGAGGTAAAAGCCTACGTCCTGCTTGTCTTATATTGATGACGATGACGATCTCGGTTACAAGGGTGCGGAGTCGCTACCTCTTAATCTCGAGAACCTCTAATCTGACTATCTTTGGTGACCTGTCTGTCTAAGACCTGTCTATGGAGACGTCTAAACTTAACCCTCTCGGGGTGAGCCGCCCCTCCTTATAAAGGCTGAAGGGGCGGTTTACATGTAGAGTCTAAGTCGGATTGAGACTTAACTTACTATGACTTCCCGTCGTGGGCTTCTCTTCATGGGCTTCTGAGTCCCGGGCTTCTTAACTCTCCCGGGCGGCTTACACCGGGCGGCTTAGCGCCGGGCGGCTTACAACCGGGCTTATCTTCAAGACTCGTCTCCGGGACTTAACTGTCTGCCAGGAAACACTGTTCACGGGGGTAAACACTGTTTTGACGGGTTAACATCCTGGCACTGTAGCAGCCGGGTTAACATCCTGGCACTGTAGCAGCCGGGTTAACATCCTGGCACTGTAGCAGCCGGGTTAGCATCCTGGCACTGTAGCAGCCGGGTTAGCTGTCTGCCGGGTTACAATTGTCTGCCGGGTTAGAACTGTAACCGGGTCATAATCATTCCGGGTCATACCGCGGGGTATATCCCCGACAGAGCCCGAACCTTGTTTGTAAAGGTTCGGTCGCCGCCTTCAAGGACACTGATACGTCTCCGTCGTATCTATAATTTTTGATTGTTTCATGCCAATATCCTATAATTTCCACATACTTTTGGCAACATTTTATATTGTTTTTTGGGACTAACATATTGATCCAGTGCCCAGTGCCAGTTCTTGTTTGTTGCATGTTTTTTGTTTCGCAGAATATCCATATCAAACGAAGTCCAAATGCAATAAAATTTTACGGAGAATTATTTTGGAATATATGTGATTTTTGGGAGGTGGAATCAACGCAAGGCGGTGCTCGTGGGCCCCACAAGGCACCAGGGCACGCCAGGGGGGGGCCAGCGCGCCGTGGTGCCTCGTGAGGCCCTCATAGGTCAGTTGGTGCCCTTCTTCATTCACAAGGAAGCTAATATCCGGAAAAAAATTGTGTTAAAATTTCAGCACAATCGGAGCTACGGATCTCCGGGAATTTAAGAAACGGTGAAGGGCCAGAAAACAGGAACGCGAAAGAGAAGAGAACAGAGAGAGAGATCCAATCTAGGAAGGGCTCCTGCCCCTCCGCCGTTATGGCAGCCATGGACCAGAGGGGAACTCTCCTCCCATCTAGGGGGGAGGCCAAGGAAGAAGAAGTAGGAGGGGGGCTCTCTCCCCCTCTCTTCCGATGGCGCCGGAGCGCCGCCGGGGGAACCAACGTGACGGCGATCTACACCAACAACTTCGCCGCCGTCAACACCAACTCTCTCCCCCTCTATGCAGCGGTGTAACCTCTCTTTTCCCGCTATAATTCTCTACTTAAACACGGTGCTTAATGCTACATATTAGTATCCAATGATGTGTTGCCATCCTATGATGTTTGAGTAGATCTGTTTTGTCATATGGGTTGATTGATGATCGTGATTGGTTTGAGTTGTATGTTTTATTTTGGTGCTGTCCTATGGTGCCCTCCGTGTCGCGCAAGCATGAGGGATTCCCGATGTAGGGTGTTGCAATACGTTCATAATTCTCTTATGGTGGGCGGCTAAAGTGACAGAAGCTTACACCCGAGTAAGGGGGTTGTTGCGTATGGGAGTAAAGAGGACTTGATACTTAATGCTATGGTTGGGTTTTACCTTAATGATCTTTGGTAGTTGCGGATGCTTGCTAGAGTTCCAATCATAAGTGCATATGATCCAAGTACGGAAAGTATGTTAGCTCATGCCTCTCTCTCATATACAATTGCAACAATGATTACCGGTCTTGTTATCGATTACCTATGGACAAATCATTTCTTGTGTTACAAAAGCTTTTTACTAAACAACTAAGTTTTATTATCTTGCAAATTACTCGTAGTTTTATTCTCGCAAAGTACTTCTAGTTTTATTCTTGCAAACCTATCCTATCACCTACAAAATAGTTTCATACTTGTTCTAGGTAAAGCGAACGTTAAGTGCGCGTAGAGTTGTATCGGTGGTCGATAGAACTTGAAGGGAATATTAATTCTACCTCTAGCTCCTCGTTGGGTTCGACACTCTTATTTATCGAAAAAGCTACAATTGATCCCCTATACTTGTGGGTTATCAAGACCTTTTTCTGGCGCCGTTGCCGGGGAGCAATAGCGTGGGGTTGATATTCTCGTGTGTGCTTGTTTGCTTTATCACTAAGTAGATTTTATTTTCTATTCTAAGTTGTTTTATATCTTTAGTTATGGATATGGAACACGAAACACCAAAAAAATTAGTTGTACTTGCTACTCATGGAGATGGGGAACCTCCTAAAACCCTCGATGCTTGTTATGTGGAAAACATTAAATACTACTTTGATAATCCTGATAAAACTCCATTCAACTTGATAATGGGAGTTACTTTGGATCAACTCGAATACTTTAGGGATTATCGCTTGTCTCAAAAAGGGAAACTCTTATGGGATCAAATTTATTATTTGCATTGGTATGCTCGAAATTTATGCTTAAGATATGATTATACTTGTTGCTCTAAGATGAAGGCTCCACAACTTCCCTTTTCATGTAAATTTAATGATAATGAAACCTTGGCTTCTTATGCTAATGGTATATATGATTACTATGATGTGGAACGAATAGAAGAATTTGTTGCTTTTAAGGGTGCTTATGAAATTGAATCTTTGTTTGAAAAGTATGAAGATTGTGATGATGTTGTCTACAGATCTGAAATTTTTGCTATACTTAAATATTGCTATGAGAATTATGAATACAATGCCGATATTAATGAGTTTATTGAGAAAGTCTCCGCTGTCCAAGAAGAGACTAATATTTTGCAGGCTCCTATGGAAGAAGAAAATGATGACACTGTGAGCTCATTAGATGAAAAACATGACGAGGAGAGCAAAGAACAAAGGGAGGAAGAGCGGATTAGCTACCCGTGCCCACCTTCTAATGAGAGTAACTGTTCAACTCATACATTGTTTAATTTCCCTTCGTGCTTACCGAAGGATGAATGCTATGATAATTGCTATGATCCCTTGGATTCGTTTGAAATATCCCTTTTTGATGAAATTGATGCTTGCTATGCTTGTGGCCATGATGCCAATATGAATGATGCTTATGGAGATGAACTTGCTATAATTCCTTATGTTAAAAATGAAATTGTTGCTATTGCACCCACACATGATAGTCCTATTATCTTTTTGAATTCTCCAAACTACACTATATCGGAGAAGTTTGCGCTTATTAAGGATTATATTGATGGGTTGCCTTTTACTATTACACATGATGATTTTGATGAGTATAATATGCATGTGCTTGCTGCTCCTACTTGCAATTATTATGAGAGAGGAACTACATCTCCGCCTCTCTATGTTTCCAATGCGATAAAATTGCAAGAAATTGTTTATACTATGCATTGGTCTTTACTTGATATGCATGAATTGTTCTTTTATGACATGCCGATGCATAGGAAGAGAGTTAGACTTTGTCATTGCATGATGTATGTTAATTTGTGCTCACTACTAAATTACAAATCAATGTTAATTAAAATTGGCTTTGATATACCTTGGGATCCGGGTGGATCAATTACTTGAGCACTTTATGCCTAGCTTAATGGCTTTAAAGAAAGCGCTGCCAGGGAGACAACCTGGAAGTTTTAGAGAGTCATTTATTTCTGTTGAGTGCTTTTATAAAGTTTAAAAAAAATATAGAGGGGAACCTAAAACTTTTCAAAAAGGAAAGTGAAAATAAGAAAGACGAGCACCGTTGAAGTGGGGGAGCTCCTTGAACTTTGTTCATGCCCATGGAAACTTTGCAAATCTTGAATTACAGAAACTTTTCAACAAAAATAATTATCCCCTTGTACAAATCCATTGTATTATAAAAATAATGTGCCAAGATTTACCGTTAGGATGTTTAAATTACTTGTTTGGTGTGTGCGGTGCAAAAACAGAAACTTTTGCCGTAGCGTGTGAATTTACATTTTTTACTGGAACGTGAAAAAATTCTGAAATTTTTACACAGTGCTGCTATGCAAAATTTTTATTTTTTCCTAATTTTTCAGAATTTTTGGAGTTACAGAAGTATGGTAAATGTTCAGATTACTACAGACTGTTCTGTTTTTGACAAATTCTGTTTTTGATGCATTGTTTTGCTTGTTTTGATGAAACTATGGATTGTATCGGAAGGTATAAGCCATGGAGAAGTTAGAATACAGTAAGTATAATGCAAAAATAAAATATGAATGGGTTTGCAACAGTACTTAAAGTAGTGATTTGCTTTATTATACTAACGGATCTCACGAAGGTTTTGTTAAGTTTTGTGTGGATGAAGTGTTCAAAGATCGAGGAGGTATTGATATGAGAAGAATGAGGAGAGGCAAGAGCTCAAGCTTGGGGATGCCCAAGGCACCCCAAGTAAATATTCAAGGAGACTCAAGCGTCTAAGCTTGGGGATGCCCTGGAAGGCATCCCATCTTTATTCGACAATTATCGGTATGTTTTGGTTTTTGTTTTGTTCACATGATATGTGTAAATTCTTGGAGCGTCTTTTGTGTTTATTTTTCCCTTTTCTTTTATGCACCATGCTGGTATGAGATAGTCCTTGGTTGATTTATAGAATGCTCCTTGCACTTCACTTATATCTTTTGAGTATGGCTTTATAGAATGCTTCATGTGCTTCACTTATATCATTTGAAGTTTGGATGCCTGTTTCTCTTCATATAAAAAACCGTTATTTGTAGAATGCTTTTTTGCTTCACTTATATTTGTTAGAGCATGGTCTTTTGTAGAAAGAATTAAACTCTCTTGCTTCACTTATATCTATTTAGAGAGCCAACAGGAATTGGTCATTCACATGGTTAGTCAGAAAATCCTACATAAAACTTGTAGATCACTGAATATGATAAGCTTGATTCCTTGCAATAGTTTTGCGATATGAAGATGATGATATGTGGGTTGTGCTAGTGAGTAATTGTGGTTTAGTAAGAATATTGGTGTTAAGGTTTGTGATTCCCTATGCATGCACGTAAAGTCAATAGTTATGCAACGAAGTTATATCCTGCTTATGGTGCATTATTCAGTATTCGTTATGTTCAATGCATGTTTATGACCGTTTTCGTTTTTTGGTTGGTTGCTTCTCAATCTATTTGCTAGCCTTCATTTGTACTAAGCGGGAATGCTGCTTGTGCATCCAACTCCTTAAACCTAAAGTTGTGCCAAATGAGTCCACCATACCTACCTATATGCGGTATTTCCATGCCGTTCCAAGTAAATTTGCATGTGCCAACTCTAATTTTTCAAAATAATTTTCCGTTTTGTGTGCCCGTACCGCTCATGAAGCGGCAGGGGGTGGCCAATATTTTCCATGCTAGGTGTGTTATTCTCATGATGAGTGTTTATTCACTTGTCATTGCACGAGAGAGTGGCAGGTAATAGGGATGCCCAGTCCCACAATGAATCAAAAATAATAATAACAAAATTCCTTGGAAAGTGTTGGTATGGAGGGCACCCGTGGATATGGCTAGCCATGGATTGTGAAAGAATGGTGGAAAGGAAATGAACTTTATTTTCTGTTTGGGAACCGCCTATAATGTGTCTAGCATGGAAGATGTTGGGAACTCTCGGTCGTTTTCGTTGACAGGAAAATCATGCCTCTCAAAATAATTTTATCTCTCTAATTTAAACTTTGAGCTCTGGCACCTCTGCAAATCTCTGCTTCCCTCTGCGAAGGGCCTATCTATTTTACTTTTATGCATTTTTTTATTGAGTCTCCATCTTCTCTTATAAAGCACCAACTAGAGAGCACTATTGTCATACTTGTGCATTGGGTGTAGTTAATGTTGAGTGTGTTTCATGAATGGATCAATGACTGAGCATAATGGGCTAGGGATAACTTTCTTTAGCGTTGATATTTTGAAAGACATGGTTGTTTGTTAGTATGCTTGAGTATTGATGTCTTTATATCAAATTATAGACTATTGCTTTGAATCACTCGTGTCTTAATATTCATGCCATGATTAAATTTTATGATCAAGATTATGCTAGGTGGCATTCCACATCAAAAATTATCTTTTTATTTTATCATTTACCTACTCGAGGACGAGCAGGAATTAAGCTTGGGGATGCTGATACGTCTCCGTCGTATCTATAATTTTTGATTATTTCATGCCAATATCCTATAATTTCCACATACTTTTGGCAACATTTTATATTGTTTTTTGGGACTAACATATTGATCCAATGCCCAGTGCCAGTTCCTGTTTGTTGCATGTTTTTTGTTTCGCAGAATATTCATATCAAACGAAGTCCAAATGCAATAAAATTTTACGGAGAATTATTTTGGAATACATGTGATTTTTGGGAGGTGGAATCAACGCAAGGCGGTGCTCGTGGGGCCCTCATAGGTCGGTTGGTGCCCTTCTTCGGCCGCAAGGAAGCTAATATCCGGAAAAAAAATCATGTTAAAATTTTAGCGCAATCGGAGTTATGGATCTCCGGGAATTTAAGAAACGGTGAAGGGCCAGAAAATAGGAACGCGAAACAAAAGAGAACAGAGAGAGATCCAATCTAAGAGGGGCTCCTGCCCCTCCGCCGCCATGGCAGCCATGGACCAGAGGGGGAACTCTCCTCCCATCTAGGGGGGAGGCCAAGGAAGAAGAAGAAGGAGGGGGGCTCTCTCCCCCTCTCTTCCGGTGGCGCCGGAGCGCCGCCGGGGGAACCAACGTGACGGTGATCTACACCAACAACTTCGCCGCCGTCAACACCAACTCTCTCCCCCTCTATGCGGTGGTGTAACCTCTCTTTTCCTGCTGTAATTCTCTACTTAAATATGGTGCTTAATGCTACATATTATTATCCAATGATGTGTTGCCATCCTATGATGTTTGAGTAGATCCGTTTTTTCCTATGGGTTGATTGATGATCGTGATTGGTTTGAGTTGTATGTTTTATTTTGGTGCTGTCCTATGGTGCCCTCCGTGTCACGCAAGCGTGAGGGATTCCCGCTGTAGGGTGTTGCAATACGTTCATAATTCTCTTATGGTGGGCGGCTAGAGTGACAGAAGCTTACACCCGAGTAAGGGGGTTGTTGCGTATGGGAGTAAAGAGGACTTGATACTTAATGCTATGGTTGGGTTTTACCTTAATGATCTTTGGTAGTTGCGGATGCTTGCTAGAGTTCCAATCATAAGTGCATATGATCCAAGTACGGAAAGTATGTTAGCTCATGCCTCTCTCTCATATAAAATTGCAACAATGATTACCGGTCTAGTTATCGATTGCCTATGGACAAATCATTTTCTTGTGTTACAAAAGCTTTTTACTAAACAAATAACTTTTATTATCTTGCAAATTACTCGTAGTTTTATTCTCGCAAAGTACTTCTAGTTTTATTCTTGCAAACCTATCCTATCACCTACAAAATAGTTTCATACTTGTTCTAGGTAAAGCGAACGTTAAGTGCGCATAGAGTTGTATCGGTGGTCGATAGAACTTGAAGGGAATATTAATTCTATCTTTAGCTCCTCGTTGGGTTCGACACTCTTATTTATCGAAAAAGCTACAATTGATCCCCTATACTTGTGGGTTATCAGGCACCACTAGTGGAATCACGACGTTTTGCATTGTGCGAGGGCGTGAGGAGAATACGGTGGCCCTAGTGGCTTCTTGGGGAGCATTGTGCCTCCACACCGCTCCAACGGAGACGTACTTCCCCCTAAAGGGACCAGACCGTCCACGGATAGGAGGGGACTAGACTGCGGACACGGATGCGGGAGGCGGCCATTCAACGTTATCTTGTATATGTCCGCCAGTAAAGGGCAATTTCAAATTCATATAAAAGTCTGATCCATAGCGCACGCCGGATCACACCAGCGCCGGATCACATGCCCGATCACAACCAAAGAAGGCAAGTATGCTTAAGTTTTTACATGCCCGATCACAAAAAATAATCAGTCCGGCAATCCGTGCAAAAAATTGAAATTTTCTGCCCTGCCGGACAGGCAATCCGAGCCTCCTCCATGGTCAAGGTGCCGTCACCGCCACGTATGCAGCCTCCGCCGCCTCCTCCTCCTCCTTGTCCGCCGCTTCCAACTCATCTTTGTGCCGCTGCAACACCTTGTAGCGGACGGCTTGCACGATCATTCTTGCATCGACATCCAAAGACTCCACCTTTAAGAACAACATCTTGGCGTCCTCCGCATAGGATGTGATCTTCACCTTCTTTTTTTCGAGCATTGCCTTCTTCTCCTCGAGCATGTCCTTCTTCTCTTCGATCAAGGTCCTCTTATCTTCGAGCGCTAGCTTCTTCTCGGTCGCCTCCATCAATAGTTTGAACCTCCTTGCCTTTTTTTCCTCCTTGATGTCTGAGCGCTTGACGTATGCCTCCTCCTTCTTGGACAAGATGTCCTCGAACCTCTTCGTCATCTTGACCGTCGCACCTTCTCGCTTTGCCCTCTCCTCCCCCCACTTATTTCCCCGAAACCCTCTTCTAGACTTCTTGGGTGGTTCTTTTGTTGGGTCGGTTGGGTCACCGGTTTCTTCCTCGGTGGCTTGGGCGGTGGTCTTGGCTATGAATAGGTTCCACTTCGGTTGTCCAGTCAACTTCAACCAGCAATGCATGACGGTGAAGTTTTCTTCTCCAACTTCTTGAACACCGTACACGCACGAGAAGGCTACAAAATGAAACATTGTCAACAAAACTATGCATATCCGGCCAATGATCAACAAACCTATGCATATCCGGCTACAAAACTATGCATATCCGGCTACAGATCAACAAAACTATGAATTTCCGGCAAATGATCAACAAAACTATGCATATCCGGCTAGTGATCAACAAAACTATGCATATCCGGCCAATGATCAATAGACCTATGCATATCCGGCTACAAAACTATGCATATCTGGCTAGTGATGATCAACAAAACTATGAATATCCGGCCAATGATCAACAAACCTATGCATATACGGCTACAAAACTATGCATATCCGGCTAATGATCAACAAAACTATGCATATCCGGCTACAAAACTATGCATATCCGGCCAATGATCAACAAAACTATGCATATCTAGCCAATGATCAATAAAACTATGCATATCGAGCTACAGAACTATGCATATCCGGCGAAATGAACTTACTTGCTCGGTGATTTGGGCACCACTAGGCCACCGTGCAATGAGATGCGCCAAGTGTCCGCAATACTTCGACACGGCCTCTTGGATGGTGTACCATCGATGGTTGAGGGACTTTGGATCATGGATGCGGATGATCGCCTCGGAGTAGGGCGCGAAATGCTTGTGTTCATGGAACCATGTGTGAATGTTGGCCCAAAAAGTTGAGCCCTTTTGCTCCGTGCCATGGATCGGATCGAGGCTAGTGGACAACCATGGATCGCACAATAGCTCGTCCTCCCGCATGTTGAAGCTTTCTCCTCTACCCTTCTTCTTCGGATCGCCTGCAAAATCACCCGGATCATCGTCCTCGCCGTCCTCATCCTCCTCCTCTGCCTGTCTGGCGGCCCAATCCTCCTGATGTGTACCCATGTCGGTCTGGGTGTAGGCCTGCTGTGTGCCCATGTCGGTCTGGGTGTAGTTATGCTGTGTACCGGTCTGGGTATAGCCCTACTACGTGTGGTTGTAGTTGCCGGATTGGGTGGGATCCGAGTCTTCCGCCTTCCCGTCCTCATAACCTCCTCCTCCCCCGCCTCCGTCGTGGATGATGTCAAACATCTCCCTCTCCTCGTCGTTGTATGCCTTCTCCCCCACTTTAGGCATAGCAGCAAAAACGTGCGAGCACTCATGTGCTCCCCGCCTGCCATCCGCGCCCGGACGAGCTGTGGCGAAGAAAACTCCGAGAAGAGCAGTGGCACCGCGTTGACGTCGACGATGTAAGGCACTTGCCCGGCGGCGGTTGCCGTGGACTGCCTACCGAGCTGCTTGACGGCGCAGTAGTACGGAGCCTTGTAATGCTCCGGCCATGGCGGCGTCTGGACGGTGGGCGACACCATCGGGGCTCTGTGACCCTGGCTGCGACCTCCACCACGTCCGCGACCAGCACGCCCTCCGCCGGCCTTCCGCTTCCTGAGAGTTTCCTCCTTTGCGGCCCTCGCTTTAACGCGGCGATTTTGCCGCGTCGCCGAGTTGATCTTCTGGGCGAGGGTGATGCTCAGATCCTCCTGCACCTCCACCACCTCCATCTCCGGCAGGTCCTCGTCCGGTTCCATGCGTCGGCGGCGGTAGCGAAGAAGAAAGTGGGAGGAATGGGCGGGAATTGGGTGGAGAGCGGCGGGATAGAAGAAGAGAGTGGGAGATTTTGGCGCGAAAACAGTGCGGGATGCTAAAAAAGGCGGGCGCCGCTTTCCTTTTGGATGGTCCATGGGTGTAAGAGTCCGACGTGTCTCGTGTCCGAACTCCCGCAAAGCCCCCCGCGTTTGGTTCCAGTTTGCGGGGAAAACGTGGTCTGGACCTCTCGGCGGACCGATACAGGCCCGCGTTGGATGTCTTTCGGGGTCAGGACCGTGCAGTCCGGACGTATGCGGGCGGTTTGTGGGTCGGCGTGATGCCCTAATGCTACCGGCATGATGGAAACACTGAAGGCTACTGGACATGTTGAACGCACAAAGTTACCCAGAATTGGAAAGCTTCTGATTGCTGTTCACGTCCAGAGGGCCGGGCATCTCGATCGGCGGCCGCTCATCAAGGTCCTATCTAACTTATACTGCTAAGCTAAGCGCTGAATATTTGCACCGTTGCTCACCAACAGGGCGCATCTCATCTCCGCTGCTAATAATTAAACCCGCTGCATTCCTTAATGGCATGTGTGGCATTGTTAATTAGCTAGGCGGTGAAGACTTAGGAGCTCTCTGCAGTTTCTCATTGTTATGCTTCGCTGCAGTGAGTGTCAACCGCGCGCAGAACTCGCCGATTCGTACCGTTGCCTCCGGAAGAGGGAAGACCGGATCCCATCGCTAGCTGCTGCATGCTGAATAAACTAGAGGTGCATTCCTTAATGGCATGGCTCGCATGGCAATAATTTTATCGTCCCCGCGCTAGTTGATAGCTGCAGCCCAGCCGATCCACCCTGTAGAACCGTATTCCCTCCTGAGTGACCCGCCTTCCGATCCCACGAACGCAGCCGACAGTCCGGTACCGGTGTACATCTCGCTGCGCACTCCCACTCCCGTAGCTCGTGCACCATATATACACAGTCGCTCAGCTGCTGTCCATCCGGTGATCTCACACAGCCAGTTAAAGCTAGCATATATCTAGCTACTGTGCGTAGCTAGAAATCGTGGGACATGGGTTCTTTGGCGGCAGCCAACGGGGCCGGTGCCGATCATGCGAGCAATGGCGACGGCCTCGCGGACCAGGCGCTGGCGCTGGAGAACGGCACCGGCAATGGACACAAGGCCAGCGTCGCTGACAGAGCGACGCCGGTGCTCCAGGCGAACGGTGGTGGCAAGGTGGCGAAGAAGATCAGCCCGAAGGACAAGTACTGGGTGGCCGCCGACGAGGGAGAGATGGCGGCCGCCATAGCAGACCGCGGCGAGGACGGCCGGCGGCCGTTGCTGTACCGGACGTTCAAGGTCAAGGGCATCCTCCTGCATCCCTACAGGTGCGCTATATCTTTTAACACTCAGCATTTCGCGCGATTTATTTTTCGAAATGTTAATAAACCACCTTCTAATTTATGGCACTTGTGTATATGCACCAAGAGGTAATCGCCTAATTGGTCGAACGCCCATAATGCGGTTGATCGATCACGATTTACTTGTGGCAGCTTAGTTGGTAATCGGTCGCGCCATAAGAAATTGTTATGGGGCATGCAGTCGCACTCTGAGGTGGCAGTGTCATGTTGCATTTGACAGTGTATCCTTTCTTGTGAGAAACGGAATACTACGTCATATGGTTGCTCAGAGTTTTTTTTTTAGGGGAAGTTCCTCAGAGTATTCATTTTGTTCAGATACACACGACGTTTCCAGCAAGGTTAAATCGTGATCGATCAACTGCATTTTGGGTGTTCGTTTATATATATAACTAAAGTAAACTCCTACAAAAAAAATTAACCATGTATAAAATAGTTCATAATAACTCTCGCTTCCAGTAGTTTGCATGTGGTTTTAGACTTGTTGTGGTTTCCGGCATTTTTTTTTAAACATGCCAATATGTACATATTTCTCTCTTCTTAATGAAAAGGTAGCGCTTCTGCCGGTTGCTAAACAAACAGTTCATAATTAGTCGCCTAAAATTATGAACTGTTTCTGGCGTTGCTTTTTCACGACGAGTTCTATTAACTTAGACATCATTTTTATATGTTCTGGTAAAACCTTTTCAACATCACTTTTCTGGTGAGTGTGCTTGTACGCCAAAAGTTCATTGTGGGTCGCCACGGTCCTACGCTGGGTGTTTGCCTTCAATATGAAGGCGGGTCTCAACTAGGAGCAGACAAAAAGCTCAAAGTTTGATGAGGTTAACATTGCTGGTTTTCTCGACTAGTTTCAATTCGTGCTTATTTCAGCTTATTAAATTAAAGAGCTCAATGACTTGGACAACCAAGTTTCATGAGCAGCTCATTAAGCCCGTTAATATTCTTGTTAGTCCAGTTTTAGCCTATTTTATCACAATCATCCAGATCAACTCACCAATCTAGCCCACATGCCTCCTACCCTTGGACTTATGCATGTTCATTACGATATTATGTTGCCTTGTTGGCTATTGACAAATCATTAATCCATTTACGATGCAATTGTTTAAATTATATGATAAGTTGTTGTTGACATGACATGCTACTTGTACCTGAGCTTTAACATACGGAACCAATCTTTGTTTTTAAATCGTTAACGAAAATGAGCTTAATGATCCGAGTCTTAATGATCATGAGCCAATCCTTAACGAGCCGAGCTACTCGTTAATCCACCCCTAGTTTTAGTATCTCCTATTTGTTATCTATGTGACTATAGACAAGTCAAAGACATGGCTCAATGTTGCTTTACTCAGCTTTTAAAGGTAAGGAGTCATTTTGTTTAAGTTGGTTTTGTTTTTCCACAAGCATGAAAATTTTGTGCACAATTACGTAAAAGGGAAAGAAAAAAAACATAAGGGCTTCTACATCAAAAGCCTAATAGGCATGCCATATTAGCTTCCTAGGCATTGGCACCAGTGTCGCACTCTGTTGTAAAGTAACATTACCAAATTAATAAAATGGAAATCACAACAACTAGATGCCCCTGTGGCAAGTTCGTAGCTGAATAAAATGCAATCTATGTTTTTTCCTTTTTGAGAACATGCCACTAAAAGAACTTGAACATTGGTGGCCTGGTTCTACAATAAGAAACCTAACCATCTAAGTTATGCCTACTTCGGACGATGCAGGGGTTGTTGCTGCATAGAAGAAGGGCTAGTAGGAGTGAAAGAGAGCTTTTGATGTTGATTTATGTCAATCCAGAAACCACTTAACTAGCAATTGCGACACAGCAAAAAAATACCCCCTTCGTCCTAAAAATGTAAGATCATTTCTGACATCTTACATTTTGGGACGGAGGGAGTACCAAATTTGACGCCGATGCCTCTTGGCAGTGTTAGCATGATCCCTATGCAGTTACCCTGCATGGTTCGAAAAGGATGGCATGACATGGATGTCCAAATGGGCGCTCCGTGTGCCACGCATGCTTGCGCGGGAGCCACCCGCACTTCCGTTAGAAAAGAATCTTTGCTAGCTGGCTGGGTTTCATTGAAACATTTCGTTAGCCAGCTGGTGCTTTGCCGACTGAAAGCACTCCTAGCTAGGCCTGCAAATGGAAATGTAAGACTCACACAGAAACGGACGGTGCACTCAGAGTTGGCCATGCGTGGTTGCTCATAGTGCTCAGCTGCTGGCCATTCGCCTCTTAGACTAAGTGCGTTTGATCATTTGATGGATCGCCTAGTCTATTGCTTGCACACTTCTTTTCGATCGCGTGCTCAGTGCCCACTAATACAGGCTATGGCACGAGATTTTTTGCCCGAAAGGACTACATACGTTTTCGTATTAGCAGAAAGGACCACCTGCTCAACGTATTGACAGAAAAGACCAGCTGCGCCGTGGCGACAGGTTTGGCAGCCGACACGCGGCAGCTACGCCGTGGCGGCAGGTCCGGCAGCCGACACGTGGCATCTGCCGCTAGAGCCGGAGGCGGCAGGGCCTGCCGCCACAGCCCACGGCGGCAGCCCGGACATAACCGGAATCAGGCGCTGCAACTGAACGGAGTGGGCGATGTGGCACCTGCCGCCACAGGATGTGGCGGCAGCCACTATTAGCTGCTGCTTGGGTACTGTTTGCCAGTGATCAACAGAGAAGGAATAGTGCATGCCCTGACTATTGCAGCTGACTTGAGAGAGAGAAACAGAAACATGTCAGTCGCTTAGCAGCTCCCTTAGCACTTAGTACAGTACTAGCAAGGAACCTGTTTTGTAGGCCAGCTTTTATGAACAGTGTAGCGCGTGGCCAGAGTTTGCATTTTCAGATTGCATGTCGTATAGTGTTTGTAGTGCTCGCCTAGTGCCACACATTGAAAGAACGTGGCAAACAGGCAGATTATGGAATGCATGCGCTTTTTTTTGGAGTAAACGACTGAAGGAAGAACATGGTGGAGACGCGCGTAGCAGCAACAGGACCTGCCGCCACGACGTGTGGCGGCAGGCCCCACGTGGCATCGCCATTCCGTTACAAGCCCCCAGCCTCCCTTGATTTCCTGTTATGGCCAGGCTGCCGCCGTGGGCTGTGACGGCAGGCCCTGCCGCCTTCGGATGTAGCGGCAGGTGCCACGTGTCGACTGCCGGACCTGGCGCCATAGTGTAGCTGGTCTTTTCTGTCAATACAATGAGCAAGTGGTCCTTTCTATCAATACAAAAACGTATGTGGTCCTTTCTGACGAAAATTCATGGCACGAATGCTCCCTCGGATTTTTCATATGCCTTCCCTATAATGCGTGAGCATTGTGCGGCGCTGTAACGCACGCTCTCTTTTTTTTCTCTCGATGGAGTAACGCACGCTCTTTTTTTTAACAAAAGCAAAGTTGAAAGAACACGTCCTATATATTTTCATTCACGTGAGGACCCGTAAGGCCCAACAGCCTGGAAGCCCACGTACTGACTCATGGGCTAGAAGCCCATGTTGACGCGGCCGAAAAACGTGGCAGCGCCGGCGGCAAACCTCTCCCCACTCTCCCGGTCTCCCGTCAAAAAATGGTACGGCCACGGCAGCGGTGGAGGCGGCGGCGATGGGCGACGTGCCCCTGCCTGCCCCTCCCGTGGGCAGGCGAAACCTCGACCCCACCCCTCGACTTGCGCTATCTGATCCCAGCCCTCGCCGTCCTGCGCGGCAACCCTCGCCCGGCTCTGCGGCTCGCCGGGCTGTCATGCACGGGTGGCCGGAGGGCGTCGATCCGCCGCTTCCTCTCCACGCGAGTTTCGTTCGCCCTTTCTCATTAGCGCCTCGTTGTGTTCACGGCGCCTCCCATCTAGGTTTCCCAAAATGTAAGAACCCTGCATTACCACTGAAATCTGTTGCGCTCTCTGAGAATGTAGATTGAAGATTTCTTTAATGTGCAAATTGCTTAAACTAGCAATCTGGGACAGTAGCGATAGCAAATATCTGGGACAGTAGCGATAGCAAATACTAAAACTATCATATTAAGGTCAACTGTCTGTCAGAGATCTTTGATCAATAGGTGGTTTTAGCAACCTGATTGAATCTGAGCTTAGTCAGAAATATATTATTATTGATAAGGACTTCCATGTGGAACTCCACTGTTATAGTTGTTGCGAGATTAAATACGTTGGCAGGACTAGCTGATATGTCACATATGGTTCAGCCACCACTTCGAAAAAGTGGCCATGACAAAAGTCTATCAGAATGATTATCATCGAAATGCTTGTGTAATTTTAGTTTTACACTTCTTTACGACATACTGTAGTGACTGTTAATTGTTATTTGTTCTTGACTGGAAGTTGACGTCTCTTTGCAATTTTGCATTTCATCTTGGTATCGTTCACACTTCACACTACTCGTGCATTTACATGCTGCAAGGTTCTAAGTTATGCTAGAGATTCTTGTCCAGTTGTCGTTGTGCTAAGCCTCAGTACCGGGTATTATTTCCTCAAGCTATATCCATGAGTTAATCTTATAGTTATTGTTCTTCCTTAATGTGTAACAGGTTGCTGAGCTTGATCAGATTGGTTGCTATCGTCCTATTTTTCGTATGGCGTGTCAGGCACCCATATGCTGATGGCATGTGGCTCTGGTGGATATCGATGGTTGGGGATCTTTGGTTTGGCGTCACTTGGTTGCTAAACCAAGTTGCAAAGCTCAACCCTGTCAAGCGTGTCCCCAACCTTGCCCTCTTGAAACAGCAGTTTGATCTCCCTGACGGCAACTCCAACCTTCCTTGTCTTGATGTCTTCATCAACACCGTTGATCCCATTAATGAACCTATGATATACACTATGAACTCCATCATATCCATCCTTGCTGCAGACTATCCAGTTGACAAGCATGTTTGCTACCTATCAGATGATGGTGGGTCAATAATCCATTATGATGGTTTGCTTGAGACTGCAAAATTTGCTGCATTATGGGTTCCCTTTTGCCGAAAACATTCCATTGAGCCAAGAGCCCCTGAGAGCTATTTTTCTTTGAATACACGCCCATACATTGGAAATGCACCACAAGACTTTGTCAACGACCGCAGACACATGTGTAGAGAGTATGATGAGTTCAAGGAGCGCTTAGATGCACTTTTTACCCTCATTCCCAAACGGTCAGATGAATACAATCATGCTGGTGGCAAAGAAGGTGCAAAGGCAACTTGGATGGCAGATGGGACACAGTGGCCAGGCACATGGATTGACCCAGCTGAAAACCATAAGAAAGGACAACATGTTGGAATCGTTAAGGTATACATTTTCACTTACTTTTTTTTCCTATAATTGTTTTATGACTAGAGTCATACACGAGTGCTTATTTATTTCAAACTGCAATGTCTATTCAATAGGTTATGTTGAAACATCCAAGTTATGAACCAGAACTTGGCCTACGAGCAAGCACCAACAATCCTCTAGACTTCAGTGCCGTTGATGTGCGCCTCCCAATGCTCGTTTACATCTCCCGCGAGAAGAGTCCAAGCTGTGATCATCAAAAGAAGGCAGGTGCCATGAATGTGCAGTTGCGAGTCTCTGCCCTCCTGACCAATGCGCCCTTCATCATCAACTTCGATGGTGACCACTACGTCAACAACTCGAAAGCCTTCCGTGCTGGCATATGTTTCATGCTCGATCGCCGTGAAGGTGACAATACTGCCTTTGTCCAGTTTCCCCAACGCTTCGATGATGTTGATCCCACAGATAGGTACTGCAATCACAATCGTGTCTTCTTTGACGCCACCTTGCTTGGCCTCAATGGCATCCAAGGGCCGTCTTATGTTGGCACTGGTTGCATGTTCCGCCGTGTCGCACTTTACGGTGTTGACCCACCTCGCTGGAGACCTGATGACGTCAAGATCGTGGACAGCTCCACCAAGTTTGGCAGTTCAGAATCATTCATCAGCTCAATACCGCCGGCAGCAGACCAAGAACGCTCCATCATGTCGCCGCCAGCACTTGAAGAGTCTGTCATGGCTGACTTAGCTCATGTCATGACATGTGCATATGAGGACGGGACTGAATGGGGCAAGGAAGTTGGTTGGGTGTACAACATTGCAACTGAGGATGTGGTGACCGGCTTCCGGCTGCACCGGAATGGGTGGCGATCCATGTACTGCCGCATGGAGCCAGATGCATTCGCCGGCACCGCACCAATCAACCTCACTGAGCGACTCTACCAGATCTTGCGCTGGTCGGGGGGCTCACTTGAGATGTTCTTCTCGCGCAACTGCCCACTCCTGGCTGGTCGCCGCCTCCACCCAATGCAGAGAATTGCCTATGCCAACATGACAGCCTACCCAGTTTCATCTGTCTTTCTTGTGTTCTATCTCCTCTTCCCGGTGATATGGATCTTCCGTGGGCAATTCTACATACAGAAGCCATTTCCCACGTATGTGTTGTACCTCGTCATCGTCATAGCCCTGACCGAGTTAATCGGTATGGTTGAGATCAAGTGGGCTGGGCTCACGCTGCTGGACTGGATCCGCAACGAGCAGTTCTACATTATTGGTGCAACAGCCGTGTACCCTACAGCAGTATTTCACATAGTGCTGAAGTTGTTTGGCCTGAAGGGTGTTTCATTCAAGCTGACGGCGAAACAGGTAGCAAGCAGTACCAGCGACAAGTTTGCCGAACTGTATGCCGTGCAATGGGCTCCGATGCTGATCCCTACAATGGTGGTGATAGTGGTGAATGTCTGTGCCATTGGCGCGTCGATAGGCAAGGCGATAGTGGGAGGATGGTCACTGATGCAGATGGCAGATGCAGGACTTGGGCTGGTGTTCAACGCGTGGATTCTGGTGCTGATCTACCCGTTTGCACTGGGCATGATTGGACGGTGGAGCAAGAGGCCCTACATCCTGTTCATTCTGTTTGTCATTGCGTTTATTTTGATCGCGTTGGTGGATATCGCCATCCAGGCCATGCGCTCTGGGTTTGTTCGGTTCCACTTCAAAAGCTCAGGTGGCGCCACTTTTCCCACAAGCTGGGGTTTGTAAGTTCCTCCCCTTGCTGGGGGTTTCCTTTTCCTTTGTGGTGTGGGTTTCTTTTTCCTTTTTTTTTTCTTTGTTGTTGCATATATAGGCCATTTGTGGTGTGAATCATATTTATAGGCTGTACAAGTTTGTGGAAATAATGTAAAATTGCCCATTTGCCTGGAAGAAAAAGTAGATGTGGCAAAGCAACACTGTAGTATATCGGTTATAATGTAGAGGATGCCTGGAAGTATACATATTCCTGTACCTAAATTTTGGCATGTTTAACAAGACCTCAAGATTTCCGGTCCATCTTCGAGCTGCAACATCGGCATGTGCTTCCCAGTAATAAGTCAAAAAAAAAATTAACCTGCAGTTAAACCCTGCTTAATTAGAGTGGATGAAGAGCATTTTCACGTTCGGTTGGGCTTTGCGGAGGATTTTTGGCCGCCGTCGCTTGCTTCAGAATATACTTCACAGTACGAGTTACATATGTTGCCATGTTGGCCAGCTGATATCAGCCAAGGAATCAGAGGGACACAAAAAGCAACAAAGGAGCTAAAGACAATGAAGGTCAATTCAGCCTCTCCAATCGTGCGACGTATTCCACATGTATGACAGGCACGCCATGGTCCAGGTTCCTGTAGACATGGAACCATCTGTTCCGTTATTGTCTCAAACAAAAAATTCGGTTCTGTTATTTGTTTGGCTCTTGCGAATCAGCTGCGTTTGCGGCGTCATAAGAAAGAGAGAGGAGTGTCGCCTCCAGGCTCTGGTGATGTGCTCTCATTGTTCGTAGGTGGACAAATGTGACAGTGTACATGTGTGTCGTCATGGCATTAATGAGAGGAGACTTCTAGTGCCATGGGAACCTCGTGTGCTACCCATGCTACCAACTCATGGTAACACCCCTAAAAGGTTTGGCAAACAGATTTGAGAAAAGCTGAGTGAATCGATGAGAGATGTGTTTACAATCTGGCGCTCCGACGTCCCCTCGGTTGTGATATGGGCGACCCTCCTCCCGTCGCCCCTCCTCCTAGGGTTGGTCGGCCTGGTTGTATCTTTGGTCGTTTCGGTGGTGCGTGTTTTGGTGGGCCGCGCGGCGTCCCTACGGTCATCTTCTCCCCGCGTTTGTGCTATGCTCGTCGTGATGTTGCGGTCATCTCTGTGTTGGCGCCCGTGCTCATGCAAGTATGGTTCGCTTCAAGCTGGTGGCGGATGCCATATAGGCGGACTTGCGCTTCAGCTATTGTGGTCGTTGCTATCGGGTGCTGCTAGCTCCTTCGTGTATGGTCTATGATTTCTTCTTGTTCTTCTTGCTTGGTTGGCTATTGTTCACACTTGGTTGGCGCTTGTGCCATGGATCCTTAGGTCATTTGTGGTTTGTTTATTTTGTAGTTTTGCCTTTAGGTCGTGCCATTTGGCGCTATTTTTGACGTTGTACTCATCCTTTCTATATAATGAATATATGCAAATCTCTTGCATGGTTTGGAAAAAATCTTGGAGAGTAATTGCCGGACACCAATCTCGGCTTTTGAGTTGACGACGGTTACAACTGACTAGTTTGGTTTGTTTCCAAGACTACATGCCCGAGCAAAAGTGTTTCCTGACCTGGACTTGGTTTCCAAGTAATTTGCTGCCTTGTCAAACAACATAACAGAAAGGGCATTTGGTTTGCGGCCTGGCCTGGAGAATTTAGGTTTGAAAAGTTAGTTGACAGGTCCATCTACAAAGAGTAATTTTCGTACTTACAATCCCAGGCA
The DNA here is from genome assembly GCA_039707655.1 of Elymus sibiricus. NCBI lineage: Eukaryota > Viridiplantae > Streptophyta > Magnoliopsida > Poales > Poaceae > Elymus > Elymus sibiricus. Next base: position 180,609,583 of record CM077666.1, on the reverse strand, counting down.
ATTGTCGTCGCTAGCCAGGTATTGGAATTCTAATGCCTGGGCTTGGCTAACCTCTTCCCTGATTCCTCTATCTAGGCTAACCACCTACATGCTCTTCGGGCCAGGCTATCCAGGCTTTTTTTAGGACAACAACCAAACAAATTTGAGGCAACCTCCATGGAGGCTCCAGGCCAGGCAAGACGTCACAGGGACACAAATCTAACAAGCTCTAACTGCAGGACGGTCTGCTAGTTGTAGGCAGGCGAGAATATACAATGCAATGAGTTGTATTTTTGGTTGGCGTTGCTTCATAATTATACTTTACAGTACGAGTTACATGTGGCCATGTTGGTCTGCTATCATCAAAGAATCAAAGGAAGGAGAAACAAAGCAACAAAGAAGCTAAAGACAATGGATGTCAATTCATCCTTTGCAATCACACGACGTACTCCACATGTATTACAGGCACGCCATGGTCCAAGTTCTTGTATACATGGAACCATCTACTCTGTTATTGTCTTGAAAAAAGTTCTATTATTTATTTGGCTCCCGCGAATCAACCGCTTTTGTAGCGTTGTACAAAAGAGAGAGGGGTGTCGCCTTCAAACTCTTTTTTTTTTAAACTGGGCAAAAGATTTGCCACTTTCATTGATTAAGAAGAAGGTTTAGAGGTTTTGGCCAAAGGCCGAATTACAATACACTACTCTCGCGGCATTACATTACTCAAATACTTGGCCCCTGCAAGGCACCAAAGCTTTGAAACATCTTTGACTCTAGCAACAAGAACCCCAACCGGCACCGCGGTGTTACGAAAGACGCGTGCATTTCTCTCGTTCCAAATTTCCCACGAGATAAGCATAATAAGAGACATCATCGCCCTTCGGGATTGCGACATGTTGGAATCAATGAGGTTCCACCAGGCCTTCACCGAATGGACCGCCACCCAAGCCGTAGGGTGCACATCAACCAAGCCAAGCCAAGATTTGATCATTTCCCAAACTCGAACCGTGTAGCGGCATTGGAAAAGGAGGTGAGCCGCGGATTCTTGAACTTGCTTGCATAGGGGGCAGCGATCGCAGTTAGGCCAACCCCGGCGTTGAAGCCTGTCGGCCGTCCAGATCCTATTATTGATCACAAGCCAAGCAAAAAATTTGCATTTGGGGGGAGCCCAGATCTTCCATACCAACTGTTGCATGTTGGAGTCAACTAATCCCAGGAACTGGGCCTTGTAGGCCGATGACGCGGAGTAAGAGCCATCGTTAGAAAGCTTCCAGGAGATGGAATCAGCCACATCCGGGTTGAGGTGCACCACAGATAATTTCTCCCAAAGGTTGACGAACTCGGTCAGCTGTGTGGCGGAGGTGATCCCATCAGTATTGACTTGAGAGACCCAGAAGTTATTATTCAACACCTTTTGAACTGTACAACCCCTTCTTTTCGATAGGTCAAAAATCTTCGGGGCGATGTCTTTGGGCCTCATGCCCTCTAGCCAAGCCGAGTCCCAGAACGAAGCACGAAGACCGTTGCCAAGAGACACCTTGGTGGCAGCCGCAAATATGTTTTTATCATTCTCATCGCAGGGATTACCCAAGCGAACCCACGGTTTCACCGGATCCAACCATTCTGCCCAAAGCCAGCGGATACGTAGCGCAGATGCAAACTTCCTCAGATTTAGTATACCCAGCCCCCCATGAACCTTGGACTTGCACTGCATCCAGTTGATCTTGCATTTGCCACCAGTGACCTTGTCACAACCCGCCCAGAGGAAAGCACGTCGAAGAGAGTCAATCTTTTCCAGAACCTCAATCGGAAGGTTTAACGTTGTCATATAATATATGGCAATGGCCGTGATGACAGACTTGACCAGCACAGCCCTTCCCGGAGATGCCATTAGCATGCCCAACCATGGATAAAGCTTGGACGCAATCTTGTCCTCCAAGGGCTGGAAGTGAATCCTATTCAACCTCTTGACCGACAAAGGCAATCCGAGGTACTTCATCGGGAAGGAGGATCGGTTGGCCGGGAAGGAATGAAGAATATCATCAAGATCCAAGTGATCGCATTGGATGGGGGCAACCATGCTTTTAGAGCAGTTCGTGATCAGGCCAGTGACCTCACCAAAACACGCAAGGGTTTCCGCGAAGAATTTGACTTCAGATTTAATTGGCGCAAGAAAGACCGCAGCATCGTCCGCGTATAAGGAGGCACGGATCACCATCGCATTTCCATCAAGAGGGTGTAACTTGCCTTGCTCGGTGGCCTTCTGAAGGATATGGTGCAGAGGATCTATTGCAAGCACAAAGAGGAGGGGGGAAAGGGGGTCCCCCTGCCTCAAGCCACAACCTAGGGATATTGGGCATCCAGGTACACCATTGAGAAGAACCCTTGATGAAGCAGTAGATAAGAGGGCCGAGATCCAACCTCGGTAGCGAGGTGGGAAGCCTAGGTGGTTCAGCAAATCGAGGAGGAAGTCCCATCTAACCGAGTCGAAGGCCTTTTTGATATCGAGCTTGAATAGCAGAGCCGGGGTTTTTTTGCGGTGAAAGCGTCGGGCCAAGTTGCGAACGTACATAAAGTTATCATGGATACATCTTCTTTTGATGAAGGCACTTTGAGCTTGGGAAACAAGGTCATTCATGTGGGGAGCCAATCGGTTGGACATGACTTTGGCGATGATCTTCGCGATGGCATGAATAAGACTGATGGGGCGAAAATCGGAGATGTCTTCAGCACCATCCTTTTTCGGAATGAGGGCGACATCCGCAGAGTTCAGCCAATGCAAATGGGAGGCATGTAGATTTGAGAAGCGGTTTATAGCCAGCATGACATCGACCTTAATAATGCTCCAACAAGATTTGAAGAAGGCCCCGGTAACTTGAAGCTAGTCCTGAAGACAAGAACAAGTGCAGCAACATTGATCCCTCACAAGGCCGTTTTCCTTCTCCGGCTCAGACTAAAGGTGTGCTAGCTGTGCCTGAGGATGAAGCAGAAGACAAGCACAGTAACAGTTCAGATCAGGCACCAACCTATGATGTCTCCACACTACTAGAAATCCCCATATTTCCGACGGTGAAATCTAATAGCCGACGGGCCGTCGGTTATTACAGTAATAGCCGACGGTAGTTGCAATGGCCGACGGTTGTTGTTAACTCCCATGTATTACCACTAATACCCGACGGTGTACTTCAATGCCCGACGGTGAAAATACACCCCTCGGGTATCCAACTTAATGCCCGACGGTTCAATCTAAAGACCGACAGTTACGGCTACACCCACGGGGATTACTTGCAATGCCCGACGGTTTATAGTAATGCCCGACTGTTTTGGTGCACCCTAGGGGATTATGTGTAATGGTCGACAGTGTAATCTAATATCCGAAGGTGGATACAACACTCTCATCCATGAGTGCAAATGTCTGACGGTATATTTGTGACTCTCGGTTATTTTAGAACATACCCGACGGGGGATTGCAATAACCGACGGTTAACTTTCACTCTCAGTGATATGTTTCAATGGTCAACATCGATAAAATTGACCGATATTATATTGAGAGAAGTGCATATTTCAACCCTCAACTCTTGCCCTAGTCTAATATACACCCCTCAACTTCAAAACCGTCTAATCTACAACCCCCAACTCTCAAAACCGTCTAAGATTCAACCCTGAGACCGGTTTTAAACCCGTTGACCGTCCAGTCAGCGCGCCACGTAGTGATACTGTTCATAACACTGTTCATAAATTCATTTTCTGCAAAAAAGTTCCAAAAACTCTGAAAAATTCATTTTCTGGGGAAAAAAATTCCTGTGTGAACAGTAAATTCTGAAAAATTCAAAAAATAGGTTTAAAGCTTTTCCCGAATTCACTGTTCACGCGGTGAAAAAATCATTTAGCAAAAATATACTGTTCAAATGGCGAAAAAGCCGAATTTTTAAGCTTTTCCTGAATTTACTGTTCACGCGGTGAAAAAAATCATTTAGAAAAAAGTTTGAAAATTTCCTTTTTCGCCGCGTGAACAGTAATTCGGGAAAAGTTCGAAGTTCCAATTTTTTTCACCGCGTGAACAGTGCATCCAGGAATTTTCGTTTCCCGAACTTACTGTTCGCGGGTGAAAAACTGGGGTTTTCCGAAAATCCGTACTCTTTTTTTGAACTTTTTTTAGTACTGTTCACTTGGTGAAAAAAATGATTTTTCCCGAAAAATAGTTAGTTCTTTTAAAAAAAATTGAATTTACTGTTCACGCGGGATTTTTTCCACAGAAAATGAATTTTCCAGTTTTTTGGATTTTTTTTGCAGAAAATGAATTTGTGAACAGTGTTTTGTGAACAGTGCGCTGGCGTGGCGTGCTGACTGGGCGGTCAACGGGTTCAAAACTGGTCAACAGGGTCAAAACCGGTCTCAGGGTTGAATCTTAGACAGTTTTGAGAGTTGGGGGTTGTAGTTTAGACGGTTTTGAAGTTGAGGGATGTATATTAGACTAGGGCAAGAGTTGGGGGTTGAAATATGCACTTCTCTCTATTATATTCTACATAATTTCAGTGTAAGAATATGTCCAAGAATTAATATTTACCATTGCTATTGTTACCGCGTTATGTTATTTTCCCTATTAATTAATATATATTGGATGCTAGATTAATGGTACTAAACAATAAAAAATAGGATGGTTAAAAAATGTGCACTTACAAAAGTACCATAAGGAGAGAGGCCTTGGGAGTTAAAAATATGTTGTTGTCCGTGCCATGATATTTGTCTTAAACTTGGCTGGGTTGTCATCGTGTCGCACATTGCGTCTTGTCGACGTGGAGAGTGCATTTGCATGCCCGACGGTGGTTGGTCGCTCATGACACTTGTGGCCCTGGTGGTATTGGTTGTTGGTCAATCAGTTGCTAGGTACGGAATGCGTGTCGCTAGAATCTTTGAACATGATCGGTTGGTTCATGCTCTAGGGATGCTTCGCACCTTCCCATGGTTCCAATGGCGCGGTGGGGTGGCAACCCTCCCTCTGGTTCTCTCGGTGGTAATGCGGTTGTGGATGGTCTTCAGATCTGGGCGGCCAGATCTGGGGCTTTGAAGGTGGTCGATCTGTCACATGCACAATTGTCGGTTGGAGCCTCATGGGGCACATACCGGCAAAGATCTTTCCTTTGGCCGGTGGCCGAAGCCGGTTATGGCGACTCACTCATGCCATTTCCTTCTTGAAGGCATCATCGAGGTGAAGCCTTGAAGGTCCCAACTCCCCCCGCTACCTCCGGGGCAAACCCTTGATCAGTTGATTTGATGATGGCGGTGTTGTTGTGTCATTCCCCCTTGGGATCATCACTCTTGGAGTAGTACATCGGCTCGAGGGACCAGTGGACGTTTCTGCGGTGGAGCAGCGTTCCACATGATGCATCGATGGCGCGGAGTCTTGGCGATGCGGCGCAGCAGGGTCATGACGACGATTGTGTCAGGATGGACACGCATAAGGAGGCGGCGTTGCCTGCGTCATGGCAGCATCGACGACATGCCTGGCAAGGTCAATGCCTCGGAACCTGTTCTGAAGATGGATCAGCGGAAGACAGTGGTGGCAGTCTCTTGAGCGTTCGCATGCGGTGCCCGCTGAGAGTCCGCTGGACCGATTTGTGCCCTGAACCCGCAGTTGGGCGGCTTGATTGAGGCCTCCGGTTTAAGATGTTGGGCTTTTGGTGTGATGTCTGGGAAGACGGCCCCGACCAAGTGCACCTCATTTATCTACTAGATAGGAGTAGAGACAGATGTTACTAGGAAGGTGGCCTCGGATTTATTGTTGTGTTACTTTATAAGATCTAGATAGAAATTAATAAAATGGTTGTGTGCATCACTCGATGCTGTGGCCGGGACTCATCCTCTTTTTCGAGAAAAAACGAGTGCACTTTGTATCCCCATCCACCTATTATTGAGTTTAAAATTATGTAACGTATATTTTAACGTGTATAAATTCATAAGTGTTTCGTTAGGGGATACATTTTTAAGTGTAGTCAACATGCGAGGGTGAAAAATTTCAACCCACGCGCACGAAGACTCTCAAAAAAAGAAAAAACACGCGCGCGATGCGAAAAAATCAAAATAGCCCTCGCGGCACGAAGCCACGATCTCAAACTCCCCCTGGGCCGTCGACCGTCCTGAACCTCGCCACCGCCCAGCTTAGCCTCATCCCCACTCACCTCTCCATCCCACATCACCTATGGCCAGGGAGCCTGGAGCAGTTCTCCACCCACATCCCGTCTCTCACCCCTTCTAGCACTGACCGACAGCATTCTGCAAGTTACGGTGCTAGGTCAGTGCCTCCTCTCCCCTGTCTCACCGGGACTTCCTCTCTCCCCTCGCCTTCATCTCTTATTTTCTTTTATTCATGCAGCAAAGTACAGCGAGCGGTGGTGCCGACAAACAGTGCGTGGCTGCGCATGCTGTTGTTGGAGCGGCAGCACGGGCTGATGGGCGAGCGGGGGGCAGGGGTCCAGGGCTGATGGGCGAGCGGCGGGGCGTGCAAATGGGCGATCGACGCCGTGGGCTGATGTCCGCCGGTTCTCATTCGCATGCAGGGTAAAGGAGGCGGGAGATCCATATCTCTAGTTGTACAGCAGCCCGAGCCAAGGTCTTCTCCCTAGTCCCTGCCTAGCCAGAAGTTTGATCCTAATGAAGAGTGTCGTATCGCCATAATCAAATCACATCCATCTGTTTTTTCTTAATTCATACATACGGGAGTACATATGTTTCCATTCATCTGGATTTCCTACGAATCATTGTCCAAGCAGATTCCATCCACTAGGAAGATGGCCAATTCTGGCAGTTGTACGTACCACCTCTTTGGTTCCATCGTACCAATTACTCGCCAGTAATATAGTACTTATCTGCAATCTAAGGTTTTAACCCAAGTTAATCTAGGCTGATTGATTCTGAATGTCTCATCATTGCTACTCCAGAATTATGGTGGCAAAACAAATACGTACAAGGGAATAGTACTAGCTTAGCTTCGTATAACTACTTGTTCCCTAGAAGATGTTCTTGTATCTTGTGTGTGTGTTATGTTTGCTGGCCCTGGTGCATACCTTTGGGTCAAGACATGTTGTGTACGCCCGGGGCAAAAAATAGAAGGGGGAAGACATCAATTGAGGCAATGAACTGAAACATATGACCCGTGGAATGGTATTTCCTAACAGAGTGTTCTTTTCAATTCTATATATCTAAATTAATATCTTTCCATGATATTTTCTCAAAGTTGTGTCGTTTTAATGGTACGGATCCAACATTTTCTTTTAATGATGGCAGATTTTCCATCTTATCTTTTTCCTGAATCATGTTGTATGTTTCGCCTTGGCATTTTAGTTCAGCATATTATGAACACATAGGGGTTGATGTGGATTTTAGATTACTTGCTCTTTACTTTAAGTTGATAAACCATTCCTCTCACTAGTAGAAAACAGGGCTTTGGTCCAGGCCGGGCCAGCCCATTAGTCCCGGTTCAGTCACGAACCGGGACCAATGGGATCAACGGTCCCGGTTCGTGAGGCCAGGGGGCCGGCCGGGCCTCGTGGGGCATTGGTCCCGGTTCGTCTGGACCCTTTAGTCCCGGTTCCAGACACGAACCGGGACCAATGTGCCTCGCTCCTGGCCCACAACCATTGGTCCCGGTTTGTGGCTGGAACCGGGACTAAAGGGCACCTTTTGTCCCGGTTCCAGCCACGAACCGGGACCAATGCGCCTCGCTCCTGGCCCACAACCATTGGTCCCGGTTTGTGGCTGGAACCGGGACCAATGGTTGGCCTATATATAGCCCCCGCCCGCGAGCAGAGCAATGCATTGCTCTGTTTTTTTGCCCGGCCGTGGGAGAGCTTTTGTGGTGCTCTGGCTCACCTCCTATGCACATAAGGTGTTCGATGAAATGCCCGAGCCACACTTAAGCTTTCTCCTCTCGAAGCTCCTTGTCCAAGCTCCATTTTCCTCAAGATTTGTCTAGGTTTGGCGGTCCGTCCTGTCCCGTCCCCGTCCTCACCGCCGTCGATCGCCCGCGCCCATCTCGGCGCCGGCAACACCGTGGTTAGCCTCTTCTTCTTATCTTCTTTCTAAAAGAAAAAAGTTCTTATTTGTGTGTTTTAATTAGATGCTCTAGAGAGTTATATGTTGTTCAATAATAAGAACTATATAACGCACGCAGATGAACCGGCAATGGATGTACGGTGACCGACGCACCTCCGAGTATATTAAGGGCCTGCATAATTTTCTCGAAGCGGCTGAGGCAAACAAGCAGAATGGTTTTATGCATTGTCCATGTACTGTCTGTGAGAATACGAAGGCTTTCTCCAACTCTAAAACTCTTCACTTCCACCTGCTTGAGAAGGGTTTTATGCCACACTATAATGTTTGGACCAAGCACGGAGAAAGAGGGGTTATGATGGAAGACAACGAAGAAGAAGAGGATGATGACAACTACCCGCCCCCTGAATACGGTGATGCTGCAATGGGGGAAGCTGAAGATCAAGAGGAACCAGACGATGTGCCCGATGATGATCTTCGCCGGGTCATTGTTGATGCACAGAGAGAATGCGAAAGTGAAAGGGAGAAGTTGAAGTTCGATCGCATGTTAGAGGATCACAAAAAAGGGTTGTACCCAAATTGCGAAGATGACAACAGAAAGCTCGGTACCACACTGGAATTGCTGCAATGGAAGGCAGACAATGGTGTATCTGACAAGGGATTTAGTTCGCTGCTGAAAATAATGAAGAAGAAGCTTCCAAAGGATAACGAATTGCCCGGCAGTACGTACGAAGCAAAGAAGGTTCTATGCCCTCTAGGATTGGAGGTGCAGAAGATACATGCATGCCCTAATGACTGCATCCTCTACCGAGGTGAGTACGAGGATTTGAACGCATGCCCGGTATGCGGTGCATTGCGGTATAAGATCAGACGAGATGACCCTGGTGATGTTGAGGGCGAGCGCCCCAGGAAGAGGGTTCCTGCCAAGGTGATGTGGTATGCTCCTATAATACCACGGCTGAAACGTCTGTTCAGAAACAAAGAGCATGCCAAGTTGATGCGATGGCACAAAGAAGACCGTAAGAAAGACGGGAAGTTGAGAGCACCCGCTGACGGGTCGCAGTGGAGAAAAATCGAGAGAAGGTGGGGGGACTTTGCAGGTGACGCAAGGAACGTATGGTTTGGTTTAAGTGCAGATGGCATTAATCCTTTTGGGGAGCAGAGCAGCAATCATAGCACCTGGCCCGTGACTCTATGTATCTATAACCTTCCTCCTTGGTTGTGCATGAAGCGGAAGTTCATTATGATGCCAGTGCTCATCCAAGGCCCTAAGCAACCCGGCAATGACATTGATGTGTACCTAAGGCCATTAGTTGAAGAACTTTTACAGCTGTGGAATGGAGAAGGTGTACGTGTGTGGGATGAGCACAAACAGGAGGAATTTGACCTACATGCGTTGCTGTTTGTAACCATCAACGATTGGCCTGCTCTCAGTAACCTTTCAGGACAGACAAACAAGGGATACCACGCATGCACACACTGTTTAGATGACACCAACAGTATATATTTGGACAAATGCAGGAAGAATGTGTACCTGGGGCATCGTCGATTTCTTCCGACCAACCATCAATGTCGAAAGAAAGGAAAGCATTTCAAAGGTGAGGCAGATCACCGGAAGAAGCCCGCCCTCCGTACTGGTGATCACATACTTGATATGGTCAATGATTTACAAGTAATCTTTGGAAAGGGTCCTGGCGGACTATCTGTTCCGACTGACGATGCGGGACGCGCACCCATGTGGAAGAAGAAATCTATATTTTGGGACCTACCCTATTGGAAAGACCTAGAGGTCCGCTCTGCAATCGACGTGATGCACATGACGAAGAATCTTTGCGTGAACCTGCTAGGCTTCTTGGGAGTGTATGGGAAGACAAAAGATACACCGGAGGCACGGGAGGAACAGCAACGTGTGCATGAAAAAGACGGCATGCATCCAAAGCAGTATGAAGGTCCTGCCAGCTACGCTCTTACCAAAGAAGAGAAGGAAATCTTCTTTGAATGCCTGCTCAGTATGAAGGTCCCGTCTGGCTTCTCGTCGAATATAAAGGGAATAATAAATATGGCAGAGAAAAAGTTCCAGAACCTAAAGTCTCATGACTGCCACGTGATTATGACGCAACTGCTTCTGGTTGCATTGAGGGGGCTTCTACCGGAAAACGTTCGATTAGCCATTGTGAAGCTATGTGCATTCCTCAATGCAATCTCTCAGAAGGTGATCGATCCAGAAATCCTGTCAAGGTTAAGGAGTGATTTGGTGCAATGTCTTGTTAGTTTCGAGCTGGTGTTCCCACCATCTTTCTTCAATATCATGACGCACGTCCTAGTTCATCTAGTCGACGAGATTGTCGTTTTGGGCCATGTATTTCTACACAATATGTTCCCCTTTGAGAGGTTCATGGGAGTCTTAAAGAAATATGTTCGTAACCGCGCTAGGCCAGAAGCAAGCATCTCCATGGGCCATCAAACAGAGGATGTCATTGGGTTTTGTGTTGACTTCATTCCTGACCTTAAGAAGATTGGTCTCCCTCAATCGCGGTATGAGGGGAGACTGACTGGAAAAGGCACGCTAGGAGCGGACTCAATAATATGTAGGGACGGGCATTCTTGGTCTCAAGCACACTACACAGTTCTACAGAATTCTACCTTGGTGACCCCGTATGTCGATGAACACAAGAATATTCTGCGCTCCAAACACCCGGAGCAGTGTGACGACTGGATTACATATGAACACATCAGGACTTTCGGCAGTTGGTTGCAAACACGTCTCATGGGTGACAACACTGTTTCTGATGAGCTGTACTCGTTGGCCAGGGGACCATCTTCGACTGTATTGACTTACAAAGGGTACGAGATAAATGGGAATACATTTTACACGATCGCCCAAGATCAAAAGAGCACCAACCAAAACAGCGGTGTCCGCTTTGATGCAGCAACCAAGAGGGGAAAGGACACATATTATGGTTACATAGTGGACATATGGGAACTTGACTATGGACATGATTTCAAGGTCCCTTTGTTTCAGTGCAAATGGGTCAATCTGTCAGGAGGCGGGGTACAGGTAGACCCACAGTACGGAATGACAACAGTGGATCTCAACAATCTTGGGTACACAGACGAACCATTCGTCCTAGCCAATGATGTGGTGCAGGTTTTCTATGTGAAGGACATGTCTACCAAACCGAGAAAAAGAAAAGATAAGGAAGCGAATACATCATACGATGAGCCAAAGCGCCACATAGTTCTTTCAGGAAAAAGAGACATCGTGGGATTGGAGGGCAAGACAGACATGTCTGAAGATTATGAAAAGTTTCATGAAATTCCTCCCTTCAAAGTCAAGGCTGACCCAAGTAAGCCTGCTGCTGAGAGGAGCTCGAGAGGGTGTGCGCAACAGCGCTTATAAACCACTCTCGAGCCCTCTCAGCTAGCGAGGTGGGACTAAACTTTTGGCCCCGGGCAGCACCACCCTTTAGTCCCGGTTGGTGGCACCAACCGGGACCAATGCCCACCTTTGGTCCCGGTTGGTGGCACCAACCGGGACCAATGCCACCCTTTAGTCCCGGTTGGTGCCACCAACCGGGACCAAAGGTCCCTGTTTCCCGCCCTTTGGGCTGCTGAAAAGAGACCTTTGGTCCCGGTTGGTGGCACCAACCGGGACTAAAGGTGGGCATTGGTCCCGGTTGGTGGCACCAACCGGGACCAATGCTCTGTGTATATAAGCAGGACTTGTTCATTTTCATCTCGCAGTTCCCCCCGACGACGCCGACCTCCTCGACGCCGCCAGGCTGCCCCGACGCCGTCGCCGTCGCCCGTGCCCCTGCCCCGCCCCCAAGCCCACACCGACGCCGTCCGCCGCCCACGCCGTCGCCGTCCGCCGCCCCCGAGCGCGCCCGGCCGCGACCCTGCGCCCCGACCCGCCCCCACCGTCGCCGTCGTCGCCGGCTCCCTCGTGCGCTGCCCCCGCCGTCGCCGGCTCCCTCGCGCGCCGCCCCCGCCGTCGCCCTCGCCAGCCGACGCCGTCCGCCGCCCCCGAGCGCGCCCGGCCACGCCCCTGCCCTGGCCCGCCCCCACCGTCGCCCTCGCCGACGCCCTCGCCGCCCCCGCCGTCGCCCTCGCCGGCCGCCCCCGCTGTGAGCCGCCGCCGCCCCGGCTCTGTTCATATCATTTTTTTGTTCATTTTTTATATGATGAATTTTTTTTTCATATATATATAATGTATATATGTATGTGGCTATATGTATGTATGGATGTTCATATATGTATTAATTGTTTTGTTCAGAGCATTTTTTTGTTCATATATGTATTTTTTTTGTTCATCTGTGTATTAATTATTTTTATTCATAGCATTTTTTTGTTCATATATGTATTTTTTTTCATAGCATTTTTTTTCATGTATATATGTATGTGGCTATGTATGTATAGATCGATAGCATTTTTTTTCCATGTATGTATGTCGTTGTTGATATACCCCCTCCCCGATAACTTCGACATGAGGGTGGGTCGATATACCCCCTCCCCGATAACATTTTTTTCCTAAGTTACTAAGGTAAAATGTTCAAGCCCCTCTCGATATACCGGGCGACCAACTCTCGAGGCCACCCAAACCCTAGAAAAAAAGCGTTGTCGATATACCCCCTCCCCGATAATATTTTTTTTCTAAGTTACTAAGGTAAAATGTTCACCCCCCTCTCGATATACCGGGCGACCAACTCTCGAGGCCACCCAAACCCTAGAAAAAAGCGTTGTCGATCTCCTACCCCCTCCCGCCCCTACCCGACAATCTCTCGAGGCCACCCAAACCACTAGAAGAAAACTCCGGTAACTTCGACATGAGGGGGGACGTCGATCAACCCCCTCTCGCCCGAACAAGTCTATGTATCATTTTATATCGCGGTGGACATATATCAAAGTTTGATCATATGTCAAAGTTTGAATTTTGACATATGCAACATTTGATCATATATCAAAGTTTGATCATATGTCAAAGTTTGAATTTGACATAGATTTATCAAGAATGCCCCCATTATGGATGTGCACAAGTTGATCCAAAAAAATTTCTGATCTCATCTATATATATATTCTTCTATATGTCACGTTGTCTGTGAAAGTATTGAAGAAATCCATGGCTTCATCATTAGCCGGAAGTAACATGCGTATGATGCTACGAAGCTCTTCAAAGTTGTTTTGGAACGGAGTTCCGGATAGAATAATTCACTTTTTGGTACGAATTTCAGCAAAGGCCTTCCAAATAGCGATATTCGGAAGGCTCTTGCTGAACTTCGTACCAAAAAGCTAATTAATTTTCCTATCCGGGACTCCGTTCCAAAACAATTTTGGAGAGCTTCGTACCATTATGCGCCTGTTACTTCCGGCTAATGATGAAGCCATGGTTTTCTTGAATCCTTTGACACTAGACAACGTGACATATAGAAGGGTAGATGAGATCAGGAAAAATATGGACCATTTTCTGCACATTCAGAATGGCGCCATTTTGTTAATTAAATTCCTTAAAGGTTAAAATGAGTTAAAAGTTACTTACTCCCGGTCCGCTCGCCCGACCAACTCTCGAGGCCACCTGTACCCCCTCCCCGATAACTTCGACATGAGGGGGGACGTCGGACATGAGGGGTGAGCGTCGTTGTCGTCTACCCCCTCCCCGATAACTTCGACATGAGGAGGGACGTCGGACATGACATGAGGGGTGAGCGTCGTTGTCGTCTACCCCCTCCGGTAACATAGATAACTCCGGTAACATAGATTTATCAAGAATACCCCCATTATGGATGTGCACAAGTTGATCCAATTTTTTTCTGATCTCATCTATATATATATTCTTCTATATTTGCAGAAACTATGGATCAAAGAGACTTGGAACAAGAACAATTGTTGGGGGAGATAATCCTCGTCGGAGGTGATGCTGTCTTGTCGTTTCTCAACGACACCGATGGAACAATGGAGAAGGAAGGACATGATCATGATGGCTCCGGTGACATGATCATGATGGCTCCGGAGGTGCTGACTAGCTAATTGATGCATTAATTGTTTTGGTATGTACATATATATATTAACTCTTCTTTCTTCTTTTATAGCCCTCCAGATCGAGCCAAACTTCGGTAACGAGACGAGGCCCGAAGAAGAGGTTGCGCAAGGATGAAAGGTTCACGATCACAGCACTCGCGGACGATGGCCTACCGATTGAAACCAAGCGGACCAAGGACGCATTTTCTGCTCAGTGCGGAGCTATTGTTAGGGACAACATCCCGATCAGCATCAAGCAATGGAATAAGCCTAAGGACGACGCCCCTGAAGGTGATTATGTCACCGATAGACAGAAAGATGATCTTTGGACCTTGCTGAAGGCAAATTTCACCCTACCGCCAGAGGAGGATCCGAATAAGCCCGTTATAGAGCCACTGGTCAAGGCGTGTGCTCTTAAGAAGATGGCAGATCTATTCAGGAGGTGGAAGAAGGAGTTGAAATCAAAGTTTGTCGACAAAGGTGAGACTCCAGAATTCATCGGCCGATTTGAGAAGATAAGAGATCACTGGCCCGCATTTGTGGCCTACAAGACATCAGACAAGAGTAAGAAAATGTCAGAGACAAACAAGAACAACGCTGCAAAGAAGCAGTATCACCATCACACGGGGTCAAGTGGCTACCTCAAAGCCCGGCCGTTGTGGGACAAAGCTGAGAATGACCTGATTGCTAAAGGGGTCGAACCAGAGACATTGAAATGGCCAGACCGTTCAAGGACTTGGTTCTTCGGGGTTGGGGGAACTTTGGACCCTGAAACAGGGAAGTGCCGTTGGACGGACGAGCAACTTGCAATACCCGTCACGAAGCTTCAGAAGTATATCACCGCAGCGCAGGAAGGGACGTTCATTCCCGACAGAGAGAAGGACGAGCTGACTGAGGCCCTAGGGAATGCTGAGCACCCTGGACGAACACGAGGCACAGCAGGCTCCGTTCCGTGGAAGTTTGGGTTTCCCGACGCAAGCGGTTACAGAAGCCGGGAGAGAAAGAGGAAAGTGGAGCTGAGCGACATGCAGAAGATGAGTGCAAGACTACAAAAGCTAGAGGAAGCTGAGAGCCAGCGAGCTGCCGGCCAACTATCTCAGTGGCACGAAGCTACCCCGCCATCTCAGCGGAGAAGCAGCGTGGCTTCCACGGAGCCCGTTCAGACTGACTTCACGGAGCCTATCTACCCCGTGGATACTATCACGGAGGCTCAAAATTGCGAGCTTATGACGAAATGCCATAACCTCACTTTCAAGGCGGCTCTCGGCTCTGTTGCACCTCCTCAACCCAACGGAACTTTTCACTGCCTTACGATTCCACATGGCTATGCTGTTGTGATGGTGGATGAAGTAATGGAGGGATTTGAGGAGCTCGAGCTTTACCACTCTACAGGTGAAGGGGAGAATCAGCTGGTTCGTGCTCTGAGGAGTACATGTCTATGGCAGAAGGAGTACATCAAGCTTCCAAACTGGACGCCTCCGCCTCCTCCTCCTCCTCCGGCGAGTCAGGGCACTCCGCCTCCTCCTCCTCCTCCTCCTCCGGCGAGTGATCAGGGCACTCCGCCTCCTTCTCCGGCTCCTCCAACGCGTGAGGGCACTCCGCCTCCTCCTTCGCCTACTCCGGCGCGTCGGAGCACTCTGCCTCCTTCTCCGCCTCCTCAGCAACGACGGAAGAGAGACGCCGCCGCTCCGGCGGCTAGCAGTACAAGCAGAAGCGGGAGGCAATTCAGATACGGTCCATGTCTCAAGCCTGTGGAAAAGTTACCATATGAGAGGACCGAGCAGGAAAACGAGGACATATGTCGTGCCGAAGTGAGGGACCATTTTGCAAAGAAAACTCCACCTCCGAAGGAGAAGCTAGATCCGGTGAAAGTGAAGCGCACTATCGATGCCCTGAAGCGACCACCACCGCCTCCGCCGGATTCCAACTATGACCGCATAATTACTAAGACACATGCTAAAGCGCAGCAGTCGGGAAGTACTTCCAGTGCTGCAAGAGCGAAAAAACGAAGAAGTGGGAAAACAATTCCCTAGCTCGGCGAACAGGAGAAGCAATCGTGCCCCCCGCTCAAGGTGTCTAGTGATATCGCTAATCATCCGGTGCTACTGCCCGGTACCACTCTTGATGATTACCTGCCCGATGATGTACAGTTTGAAACGGCTGAGGTAGTAGACGTCTTTAGATACGAGCACGGGAAGCCTCTCGTCAAACCTGATCATCCTCATCTAACAACGATGATGCAAAAATTGCATGACTGGTACATGGAAACCTGCAGGAAGTCTGGGAAAGACAGTTTGTTAGTCGGAATTAAAAAAGAGCATGACTTCCCTGGAGTCGACCTGCTGCCTGTTGAATTTATGGAGTTATTTCAATTATACAATCAAAAGTCCCTCGACAAACAACTCATGACTTGCTACTGTCTGTAAGTATTACTTCTATAATTAAGTCTCTAGCTCAGCTCGTTCATTGCATGTATATACAATTATCCTCACTATATTATGCAGATTGAAGATGGTCGAATGCCAAAAAATAGGAATCTTCGACGTTGGGTTCATTAGCCCAAATACCGTAAATGAATGGTCGGTACGAAAGGCGGCTGAAGATACCGAGAACAACTTACTACAAACGTTCCTTAAACATCAAAACAAAAGGGAAATACTCTTTCCTTACAACTTCAAGTGAGTGTTACTGTCTTCTGCATATTCGGTTCCGCTTACTCGTGGTTAAGTAATGTAATTGATGAGTTATGCGTGCGCAGCT
Source organism: Elymus sibiricus (assembly GCA_039707655.1). Taxonomy (NCBI): domain Eukaryota; kingdom Viridiplantae; phylum Streptophyta; class Magnoliopsida; order Poales; family Poaceae; genus Elymus; species Elymus sibiricus. Next base: position 180,592,780 of record CM077666.1, on the reverse strand, counting down.
TCCACTATATTCTGCTATCCATTAACCTTGACGGGGCATTAGTAACTGTCTTAGACTCGCTCCGTAAAGATCCCAAGTATTATGCGGACATGACTGCAATGCTCCAGAAGTAAGTTCAATCAATACCGGGACCATATCGGCAACTTTCGTTCATTTCCTGATATCAAGTAATCATTTTCTTTGCCTGCCAGGGTTTGGAAAACGTTCACCGCTAAGGTTCCGGGTCTGAAGAAGGAGCTGCGATTTACACACCCCAAAGTAAGTAGTACTAGCTAGTTCCGCGCATCTCTCATTGATTCTAGTTTCATCAATACCATTATCATGCTTGCTTATCAGTTTGATTGAACTCTATTCTCGTAAAGTGCTTGTTGCAGGCACCCAACACTCATTTATGTGGATACTACGTATGCGAGTTCATTCGCTACTATACCTCTGAACGGGCCTCCTCTGAGAAACAATTTGAAGTACGTAAACAATATTCACAATTTTATTTTATATATTACCATCAATTGTGTTGAGTTTTATTCATATATATGTATTGACCCCTTCTTTAAATTAGATCTGGCAGATGCGGGATGAACTCCTACCACATGATCGCATACGAGCAATTCAAGAGGAATTGGCGGGATTCTTTCTTGACCACGTCATACCTGAACAAGGAGAATACCATGTGAAATTGAAATTGTTGTAAGGGATGTTATATATTGTACATATGTAGTAGCGTCGGATAGATATACGAAAACTTGTTGTTCGACCAATCTCTCGGAGAAAGAGAGGTCGATCACTTCTCTCTGTATATGTTCATGACGATCTTATGTACTTAATGGTTCCTTCATTTGCTTACTAGCTAGCGTGCCGAGTTCTCTCTATAGTAGCTAGCGTCGACCAAGCACGGAGAAAAAGAGGACACTTCTCTCTATTAGCTAGCTAACACAATATGAAACCCCTAAATTAACCCTACAAAACCACCTAACCCCCCTCCCTTTCAAAAAAAAACAAAACCCCAGCTCCTGACAGATGCCTTTTGGTCCCGGTTGGTGTTACCAACCGGGACTAAAGGTCCTGCCTTTTGGTCCCGGTTGGTGTTACCAACCGGGACTAAAGGTCCTCCTGCCTGGGCTCCCCCCAGCGGCCACGTGGAGGGCCTTTGGTCCCGGTTCGTAAGCGAACCGGGACTAAAGGTTTTGGGCTTTAGTCCCGACCCTTTAGTCCCGGTTCCAGAACCGGGACAAATGGGCCTTACGAACAGGGACAAATGGGCCCTTTTGTACTAGTGTCTTGGTTACTAAAACAAGCTATCACAACTAGCACTTATAATTGTATTAAAAGATCTACAAGTACTACTATGTATAACCTTGTGCATAGAAGGTGCAAAACAATAGAGTCAATTTTTGTTGTTGTTCAGGTTTACTTTTCAGTTTCTATTCGCAAGATGTATAGTTGAAAAAGGATTGAAGTACAAGTGTAACACTAATAATTCTTACTAAGGTGTGATTTCTATGTCAATTTGTAGATGATTCCCGAACAAGTAAGTTTGTTCCCTCCAGCTCAATTAAATTTCAGCTACATTATATCATTGTTCATCTCTCTTATAACTAGTCTTATAATGTCTTAGGTGATGGCAAGTAATATTGGAGATAAATCAAGTTGTGATAATGCTCATGATACAAATGATGATGTATCTATGGCGATGTGGGAGATTATATATATGTCGATGAGAATTATGATCAATACGAGGATAATGGTGATGAGTCCGATGATCTTCGAGTCATGCAACAAAGTGAAGTTATGAAGTTCATGGATAATTTAGCTTATCCAAAATGTTTGGGCCACTATATATTAGTTACTATTTTGTTTTGCATTTGAGACTTCTTAGATGCATCATTATGGTCAATGTAATATTTGTTCAACTAATTAGTCATGTTATACCTTTTGATGTTATGCTAAATATATTATATTTTCTTTGCTCATGTGTAGTTGTATGATTATGAGACGTATTTAAAATGCCAATATTTTGAAATACTATCATCGTGAATCACAATTTATTGGTATGCAACAACCCTCCATGCAAGCAACTTTTAAGGGTGACTTATTTCGTATGGTGCCATCTTGGTTACACAATATGTCCACATGAACTTTGGAATGTTGGTGACTTTATGAATTGATGGTGCTGGCAAGCTCTCAACTATAGGAATCCCCGAAGGGTTCTATGCACCATCGGTAATCATACTAAATGACGGTTTGTCACTCCTCTCGGTTATAAATAACCTTGACAGTCAAATATACCGTCGACTATTAAGAAAATTGACGGGAAGCAATAATCGTAGGAAAATTAATATCCGACGGGGAACCATCGGCTATAAGCATCATAGAGCTTCTGATGATGAAATTATGTCTAACGGTTCATCGTCGGCCTATTACCGTTGGAAATGATATTACCCGACAGTACCGTCGGCTATAAGTGTAATGGCCGACGAAGCAAGGCCGACGGGAGATAGCCGACGGTGACCTGTCGGTTATTAGGGTATCTGACGGTGAACTTATATATCCGACGGTGATTGGACCCTCGGCTATAAAGGAAAATCTAGTAGTGCCACTGTCCAACCTGAAGCTGAAGTTGAAGAAAGGGAGATTGACACTCAAATCTTTATCCCTTCTCCTGCTCAAACTGAAGATGAGCTAGCAGTACCTGAAGATGAAGCTGAAGATAACCACAGTGACAGATCAGATCAAACACCAATCCATGATGCCTCCTCTGTCCAACCTGAAGCTGAACTTGAAGAAAGGGAGATCGACACTCCAATTTTTATCCCTCGTATGCCAGCGCTCCTGCCGTCTCCCTCACCACGCTCAACGCCTCCAAGACGTCCTACCGCTCGCCGGAAGACGCTGGCTGGAGTCACTGGCTTTCAGCTGCCGCGTCAGAGTCCTAGACTTGGTGCTAAAAAGAGGAAGATACCCATTGCCAAGCTCGCCGAGCAGCTCCTGTGTCGACGCATGGGGGTGCTTGCTGATGGAGAGCAGGTCACAGAGGCGGCAATTTCTAAGTTTGCTGACATGTTTCAAGGACGTCTCCCGGACATTGCTGTCGCAGCCTTGCGTGCTTTGTTCCAGCTGGATTGTGATCTCTCCTCAACAGTGGAAGAAGCGCTGATACAGCATGGAGGCGAAGGAGGACCTGACTCAAGCGAGGCTGCCGCGGCTGATGCCTAAGCTTTACTACTTAGTCCCAGTTGTAGCTTAGTTTCCCGATGATAGACGATCTGAAGATTGCTAGATGTACGCCTGTTTGCAGCATCTTAGTGCTGCCTTTGTTGGTCCTGGCGAGACCATTGTTGCCATTATGATTGGCTCAGCACTGTACTGGTATGATGTAATCTTTGTGCAATCATGTTAGAACAAAACCTTGCTATATTGTGTTGGAATGTCCGTGGGCTAAATTGTCCTGATCGCCAATCCGTCGTCCATGAAACAATTGCTGCCTCATCCTGCCATCTAGTCTGCATCCAGGAGTCCAAACTCCAGGTCATTGACTCTCAGGTGGCTGCCTACCTGGGAGGATACCGCCTCAAGAACTTTGCGCACAGACCGGCGGATGGAACTAGGGGTGGAATCTTGCTGCTGTGGGATGATTCTGCGGTGACCATTTCAAGTGTTCAGACTGGATCCTACTTCCTCTCCGCAACGGTTGCTCTCAACAACGCCTCGGACGCAAAGACTTTCAAATTAACCACGGTCTACGGGCCTACCAGAAGCATCCACAAAGACGACTTCTTCCTCGAGCTTACCTCCCAAAAACCGGCTGATGGAACAAAGTGGCTTGTCAATGGAGACTTTAATCAAATTTACCGTGTCAGAGACAAAAACCGTGCTAATGTTAATCGTACTCTTGTGGTTCGCAGGTGGACAAATGTGGTGGTGTACGTGTGTCATCTTGGCATTAATGGAAGGAGACTTCTAGTGCCATGGAAACCTGATGTGCTACCAATTCATGGTAAAACCCACAAAAGGTTGTAAAAAACGAATCAACAAGAAATGTGTTTACATTCTTATAAAATTTTAAATCCTAGGGAGTAATTTTCGGGCCCTAATCAACCTGTGTCGGCTTCTGAGTTGGCGTCGGCATTGAAACTGGGTTGTTTTGTTATCAAGGGTTGCATGCCTAGACAAAAATGTTGCTTTGCATGGGTTTAGTCTCTAGATATTTTGTTGTGTGGTCAGGTACTGTAGGAGAAAGGGTGTTTGATTGTTGGCCTAGCCTAAGAATGACTAGGTTTAAAAAATCAATTCACAAGACCATGAAATCTCCTCATTAGCTAACGCTATGAGAGTAATTTCCGTACTTACAACCCCAAGAAACCGTTGTTGTTAGCCACATACTAAAATTCTAACACTTGTCATTTACTAACCGCCACATACTAAAATTCTAACGCTTGGGATTTGCTAACCACTTCATTGACTCTTCTATCTAGGTTAACCACCTACATGCTACTCCAGGCGAGGCAATTCTAAGCTTTTTCAAGACATCAACCCCAAAAATTTGAGGCAACCTCCACAGAAACTCAGGGCCATGATAGACGTCACCGGAACACAAACCAAACTATTTATAAGCACAAGATGACCCGTTGATTGGAGGCAGGCGAGAACATACAAGACAATGAGTTGTGCCTAGTTCGTTTCGACCACATAACCCAGGCCAAGCATTGGTGGCTCAACAATTCCACAGGATGCCTGCTAGGTGGCACCGACATTTTAGATTTTTTTTCATCAAATGAGAGTTTTGGGTGTTACGGTAATAGTTAACACTGAATGTGTGGGTCTATGGAAAAACACCCAAAAATTGTGGTAAGTTGTGATTGTTTCCCTTGAAAGTTGTGGTTCCTTGTAATGCACTATGTGGAACATGTCGTTACAATTCATCGTACAACTAACACAATAACTAGAAAAAACGCTTTATATCTCATATAGTTTCATCTATGTGGTATGCTATTGTAGGATGGTGTTTCATACTTCTCTTGAAAAAAAAAAGGTTTTCATACACAATCCTCCTCCTTGTCAGCATTCTGTGAGTACGAATTTACATTATCCGAGGAAAAAAATCCTACACCTTGAATGGTGGAAGTGGGCTACGGACCTGCCCCATCCCTCACTGATCCCCTCCCCTGAACTTCACTGTGTGAGCCAACCTCTCCCTCCTATATTCAATCAAATCTTTTCACCTAGCCAGCAAAGCTCTCCGAGAAATATCCATAAACTGTAGGAGTCCGGACACCAACCCTGCGAAGCTCTGATAAACATCTATCCCTCTCTCTAACTGGATTGGCTCATTTTAGTAAAAAAAAAAGGATTTTTTGTCTTTGTGTAAATATTTCATTTATTTTATAAATATATGTACATCAATATACAGGGGTAACCCGAGCGAACGATCGTTTCCCAGCCAGGTAGGACCGAACAAACGTTTTCGTTCGCTCACAAAATCACTCCCAGCGGATGCTCTAGAATTGCCATGCGGAAGCAAATAAATTTGTCATATTGTTGTATAAGAATTTGTCATGTTCTAAAGTGAAAATTATCATGTTATATAAAGAATTATCAGAAAATTTCAATGTTGCGGCAGAGTAATCGCCATGCGTTTTCAGGGATTTGCCGTGTTGCAAATTTGTTTTGGTGAAAACTAAGGATTTGCCATGCTGGCTGAAGGAAATTGCCATGCTACATCAACGAAAAAAAGATGAAAATTGGCATGCTCTAAAAACCAAAATTGTCATACCGAATGTATTCGCTCGGATTTTCATCCTAAGTGAACCATTTAGTGACGTCAGCTCGTAATTCGTCTAGAGGGGTGCATGGAAGTGAACGCTTTAGGATTTGCACGCGGGTGTGTCGTGCCTGAAGGCGTTCACTCTGAAACGCTAAAAATTTGACGTCAAATTTTTAACAATGCGGTAATATATTTCGGTAGAACGATTGTTCCAGGTATTTCACGTCAAAACAAAAGTGCAAACAATACGTCAATACCCCACGCCTTGCTGTCCAAAGCAAGTGTCTTGGTCAGATGCGTACACGGCGTTTGTCCCGTAGCTCACGTTTTCCGTTGCAGGGAATGGCGTCGATTGGACACGCGTACGGTTCCCGTTGCATTTGTCCAGTGGCCCGGCCAGCCGGTACCCCTCATGAGTTTCACGACTCTCCACTCCTCCTAGGCTCCCAGCTCCCAGGCCACGGCATGGCGAAGCAAGCACTGCGTACCCTGCGTCGGTGGCCGCTGGCTGGGCTTAGTTTCCCCTCGCACCATGTCCCTATATAGCGGTCGCGTCTCGCATAGCCATCGTGCGCCGAGCCGCCGATACACATACACACTGTGTTTCCTCGAGCTCCATGTGTAGAAGCTAGATAGGCAGAGCCAATGGTTTCGCCGGCGGCCAGCGGTGGTCGCGGCGGCAATGCGGGCCTCGCCGACCCGCTGCTTGCGACCAATGACGACAGCGACGGGGCAAGGCATGTGTTCGGCGCCAAGGCGAAGTACTGGGCTCCCGCCGACGAGAAGGAGATGGCGGCGTCGCGGGAGTGCGGCGGCGAGGACGGCCGGCCGCTGTTGTACCGCACGTTTAAGGTCAAGGGCATGCTTGTAAACACCTACCGGTAATGTTACGCTCTACAGGCTGTTTCCTTTTTGTATCGAATATATGCGTTGTTGTGATAATTATGAAAGAAAGTACTATAAATATTTTTGGATGAGTTGAGAAGAGAAGTTCCCATCTTATTGTTCATTTTTCGGGAATTAAATTTTTGTCCATCTAGCCCATTTCCCAAAACACAATTTCCCAAATATTTTTTTTGTACAAAATTCCATTTCTAACAGAAATTTAAACTACTTCATTGCATTTCCCATAAAAATAATAATACATTGCATAATTAAACAACGTAAACACATTTGTATAGCATAATTAAACAACGTAAACACATTAGCATCATGTATAGCATAATTAAACAGTCTATTATCTAATACTCCCTCCGGTCCTTTTTACTCCGCATATTAGATTTGTGTCAAGTCAAACTTTACAAAGTTTGACCAAACTTACATTAAAAGATATCAACATCTACAATACCAAATATATATACTATGAAACTACATTTCATAATGAATCTAACAATATTGATTTAACATTATGAATGTTGATACTTTTTTCTAAAAATTTGGTCAAAGTAGAGATACTTTGACTTTGGACAAAACTTATATGCAGACTAAAAAGGACCGGAGGGAGTACATTAAGACTACAACCACATCAAACTAGGTAAGACATCAAGATAAACTAAGGGTCAATTCTTATTTTGGCAGCCACCCACAAGGCCAAAAAACTGGCCCGAAACAGAATTAGATACTAGATATATAAAATAAGGAGCTCTACTCGTCGTCGTCCTCGGATCCGAGAAGTCTGACTCGGAGGAGATGGGGATCAACCACATCGAGCTCGTCGAATATCTCCTCACGCTCGGCATCGAGGCGGGCAATCTCGCGACCATCATGTTCGGTTGTGCGCATGTCCTCCATGGACTAGAAGAACGCATGGTTCTCGGCGAGGATCTGCGGGTCCTCCTTGAGGAGCATGACCATGAAGACAACATGTGTCGAAGCTCTACCTTGGCCGCGCGGTGCTCCTTCTCCTCCACCCGGGAGGCAACCCTAACGAAAGGCATGATGGGGGTCGTCGAGTCGGCGTTGGTGGTAAGTTGAACTTTGCCCGGCTCCCAAAGAAGCAGAACGCGGTGGCGCCATAGGCGCGCTAGCTCCTTCCCAGTGGTGAACATGCCAAGCCACACTTTCGCATCCGCGTCCAGGTTTCGAACCTGTGCCACCCATTTGCCCCACGAAAGAAGCCTCATGTCGCGGTACTTCGGCGGCGGCGCTGCCATGAGCTCAAGGTCGGTGGCAGAGATGGCTCGATGAGGTGGCGGTGCTCGGTGACGGGGAAGAGGTCTCGGGCGGCTACATGGCGAGCTTGTGGCGGCATCGTGGAATGCTCGAGGCGGACGTGGGGGAGCTCGGGGAGATGGCGGAGCTCGGGCGGCAGCAGCAACACCGATCTCTTGGGAGGCGGCAACGGCCCAAATCGGGTGCCGTTAGGTCCGAGCCGATGGTGGTGGCGGCGGGAATGGATGGCGGCTAGGTAGGGCTAGGGTTTGAATGAAGGTGAGGACATCATCCAGAAAGATCGACGTCATGTGTCGAAGTCCATGTGGTGCTAACCTAGCTAGTATGCCATCCTCGACCGTCTGCTCGATTATGTAGTTGAGATCATTCATGATGAGACGAAGAGCATGGGGAGGAGGGGGTCCCATGCTGCAATCCTTTCCTATTGGTGATGAGTTCCTCAGATGCCATTCACCAAACCTTTACTGGAAGCCGTGAAAAGGAGCCCACATAACTAGATCCATCGGTCACTGGATCCTAACTTTGCGAGCAGCTGAAGGAGGAATGCCCAAACAGCCACATCGAAGGCTTTAGCGACTCAATCCCTTGAGATTGTACTGCTGAACAACCTTGTCCTCCATGAAGTCTAACTATAGGCGTCTCAAGCCATACAAGTGAAAAAGAACCTTGTGCAAGCGCCACCATTGTTGAAATATATTGGCCGCCTCTCTCCATCAGTTCAGACTTTTGGATGAGTTGGCTGGAGCATGAATTCAATATGGTATCAGAGCCAGGAGGTCTTGTGTTCAAGACCCTGCCAACGCAGTATTAAAAAAAAGATTTTGCGGCCTACATAAATCCCACATCTAAGAGCTAAATAAGTCTAGACGTGAGGGGGGGTGTTGAAATATATTGCCCGCCTCTCTCCATTGTTGGGGAACGTTGCATGGGAAACAAAAAATTTCCTACGCACACGCAAGATCTATCCATGGTGATGAGCATCTACGAGAGGGAGAGTGAATCTACATACCCTTGTAGATCGCTAAGCGGAAGCGTTAATAAACGCGGTTGATGTAGTCGAACGTCTTCGCGATCCAAATCGCCGAGCGTCCCGCGATCCAATCACGATCCTTCCGATCTAGTGCCGAACGGACGGCACCTCCGCGTTCAACACACGTACGGCTTGATGACGCCTTCACCTCCTCGATCCAGCGAGCGATGATGAAGTAGTGGTTGAGTTCCAGCAGCACGACGGCGTGGTGATGGTGGTGAGGAACAATCTCTGCAGGGCTTCGCCAAGCACTACGGAGATTATGACGGAGGATCTAGAGGGTTAGGGTTGCCGGCACACGGCTTGGGAAATCCTGATGTGTCCCGTGTGCTAGCCCTGCCCCTCTATTTATATGTTGAGCCTTGGGGTCTAAACTTGGAGTAAAAGCCTCCTCTAGGTCGGTTTTGCCCGCACAAGGTCGGTTTGGCCCGCAGGGAAAGAGTCCAACTCGGATCCCTGCCGAACCGTGCACAGCCGCACACAAGCGGTAGTACCGCTTCACACAAGCGGTAGTACCGCTTGGGCGGTAGTACCGCTTCACACAAGCGGTAGTACCGCTCGGCGGTAGTACCGCTTCACCAAGCGGTAGTACCGCTTACGCGGCAGCAAAACTACTTTTGCACTTTCCAATACCTTGTGGGCTTTATCCCTTTGGCTCATATAAAGTGTTGCTGCACCCGAACACTTCGGTAAACATCCGGAACCCCCTTCCGGTGAACTCCGGAACCCTTCCAGAGATCAAAACACTATTATCACATATATCAATCTTTACCTCCGGACTATTCCGGAGATCCTCGTCATGTCCGGGATCTTATCCGGGACTCCGAACAACTTTCGGTCACCAACATAATAACTCAATTATACTAATCGTCACCAAACGTTAAGTGTGTAGACCCTGCGGGTTCGAGAACTATGTAGACATGACCGAGACACCTCTACGGCCAATAACCAATAGCGGGACCTGGATGCCCATATTGGCTCCTACATATTCTACGAAGATCTTTATCGGTCGAACCTCTATGTCAAGGATTCAGTTAATCCCGTATGCTGTTCCCTTTGTTCTTCGGTATGTTACTTGCCCGAGATTCGATCGTCGGTATCACTATACCTAGTTCAATCTCGTTACCGGCAAGTCTCTTTACTCGTTCCGTAATACAAGATCTCGTGGCTAACACTTTTAGTCACATTGCTTGCAAGGCTCATTGTGATGTTGTATTACCGAGTGGGCCCTGAGATACCTCTCCGTCATACGGAGTAACAAATCCCAGTCTTGATCCATGCCAACCCAACAGACACCCCCGGAGATACCTGTAGAGCACCTTTATAGTCACCCAGTTACGTTGCGACGTTTGATACACACAAGGTATTCCTCCGGTGTCAGTGAGTTGCATGATCTCATGGTCAAAGGAACAGATACTTGACATGCAGAAAACAATAGCAATAAACTGACACGATCAAATGCTACGTTTACAGTTTGGGTCTTGTCCATCACATCATTCTCCTAATGATGTGATCCCGTTATCAAATGACATCTCATGTCAATGGCTAGGAAACCTTAACCATCTTTGATCAACGAGCTAGTCAACTAGAGGCTTACTAGGGACACAGTGTTGTCTATGTACCCACACATGTATTTGAGTTTCCAATCAATACAATTATAGCATGGATAATAAACGATTATCATGAACAAGGAAATATAATAATAACCAATTTATTATTGCCTCTAGGGCATATTTCCAACAGTCTCCCACTTGCACTAGAGTCAATAATCTAGTTCACATCACTATGTGATTTACATTGTAATGAATCGAACACCTATGCAGTTCTGGTGTTGTTCATGTTTAGCCCTTGGAAGAGGTTTAGTCATCGGATCTGCAACATTTAGATCCGTGTGTACTTTGCAAATATTTATGTCGTCCTCCTTGATGTAATCGCGGATGGAATTGAAACGTCGTTTTATGTGTCTGGTCCTCTTGTGAAATCTTGGTTCCTTGGCTAGAGCAATGGCACCAGTATTATCACAAAACAGAGTCATTGGGTTAAGCGCACTAGGCACTACTCCAAGATCTGTCATGAACTCCTTCATCCAGACACCTTCCTTCGCCGCCTCCGAGGCAGCGATGTACTCCGCTTCGCATGTAGAATCAGCTACCACGCTTTGCTTGGAACTGCACCAGCTAACCGCACCCCCATTAAGAATAAATACGTATCCGGTTTGCGACTTAGAGTCATCCGGATCAGTGTCAAAGCTTGCATCGACGTAACCCTTTACGACGAGCTCTTGATCACCTCCATAAACGAGAAACATGTCCTTAGTCCTTTTCAGGTACTTCAGGATATTCTTGACCGCCGTCCAGTGTTCCATTCCTGGATCACTTTGAAACCTTCCGACCATACTTATGGCAAGGCTGACATCGGGTCTTGTGCACAGCATTGCATACATGATAGAGCCTATGGCCGAAGCATAGGGGATGACACTCATCTTTTCTCTATCTTCTGCAGTCACTGGGCATTGAGTCTTACTCAACTTCACACCTTGCAAAACAGGCAAGAACCCCTTCTTGGACTGATCCATTTTGAACTTCTTCAAAATCTTATCAAGGTATGTGCTTTGTGAAAGTCCTATTAAGCGTCTCGATCTATCTCTATAGATCTTGATGCCTAATATGAAAGCAGCTTCTCCTAGGTCCTTCATTGAAAAACTCTTGTTCAAATATTCCTTTACGCTTTCCAGCATTTCTATATTGTTTCCAATCAGCAATATGTCATCCACATATAATATTAGAAACGCTATAGAGCTCCCACTCACTTTCTTGTAAATACAAGCTTCTCCGTAAACTTGTATAAACTCGAACGCTTTGATCACCTCATCAAAACGAAGATTCCAACTCCGAGATGCTTGCACCAGTCCATAAATGGATCGCTGGAGTTTGCAAACTTTGTCAGCATTCTCTGGATCGACAAAACCTTCTGGTTGCATCATATACAACTCTTCCTTAAGGTAACCGTTAAGGAACGCTGTTTTGACATCCATCTGCCAAATTTCATAATCGAAAAAGGCAGCTATTGCTAACATGATTCTGACGGACTTAAGCATCGCTACGGGTGAGAAGGTCTCATCGTAGTCAACTCCTTGAACTTGTGAAAAACCCTTTGCCACAAGTCGAGCTTTATAGACGGTGACATTACCGTCCGCGTCCGTCTTCCTCTTAAAGATCCATTTGTTCTGAATGGCCTTACGCCCTTCAGGTAATACTTCCAAAGTCCATACTTTGTTTTCATACATGGATCCCATCTCGGATTTCATGGCCTCTAACCACTTCTCGGAATCCGGGCCCATCATCGCTTCTCCATAGCTCGTAGGTTCATCGTTGTTTAACAACATGACCTCTAAGACAGGGTTGCCGTACCACTCAGGAGCAGTACGCGTCCTTGTCGACCTACGAGGTTCGATAGCAACTTGATCCAAAGCTTCATGATCATCATCATTAACTTCCTCTTCAGCTAATGTAGGCTCCACAGAAACAATTTTCTGCGCTGCGCTACTCTCAGGTTGAAGTAAAGGTTCAACAACCTCATCAAGTTCTATCTTCCTCCCACTCAATTCTTTCGAGAGAAACTCTTTCTCAAGAAATGTTCCGTTTTTAGCGACAAACACTTTGCCCTCGGATCTGAGGTAGAAGGTATACCCAATTGTCTCTTTTGGGTATCCTATGAAGACGCATTTCTCCGCTTTGGGTTCCAGCTTTTCAGGCTGAAGCTTTTTGACATAAGCATCACATCCCCAAACTTTAAGAAACGACAGCTTTGGCTTCTTGTCAAACCAAAGTTCATATGGCGTTGTCTCAACGGATTTCGATGGTGCCCTATTTAAAGTGAATGCAGCTGTCTCTAATGCATAACCCCAAAACGATAGTGGCAAATCGGCAAGAGACATCATAGATCGCACCATATCCAATAAAGTTCGATTACGACGTTCGGACACACCATTACGCTGTGGTGTTCCAGGCGGTGTCAATTGTGAAACAATTCCACACTGTCTTAAGTGACTGCCAAACTCATAACTCAGATATTCTCCTCCTCGATCATATCGTAGGAATTTAATCTTCTTGTTACGATGATTCTCAACTTCACTCTGAAATTGTTTGAACTTTTCAAATGTTTCAGACTTGTGTTTCATTAAGTAAATATACCCATATCTACTTAAGTCATCAGTGAAGGTGAGAAAGTAACGATAACCACCGCGCGCCTCAATGCTCATCGGACCGCACACATCAGTATGTATGATTTCCAATAAGTCACTTGCCCGTTTCATTATTCCAGAGAACGGCGTTTTAGTCATCTTGCCCATGAGGCATGGCTCACATGTGTCAAGTGATTCAAAATCAAGTGACTCCAAAAGTCCATCAGCATGGAGCTTCCTCATGCGTTTTACGCCAATATGACCTAAACGGCAGTGCCACAAGAAAGTGGTATTATCATTATCAATTCTACATCTTTTGGCATCAATGTTATGAACATGTGTATCATTACTATCGAGATTAAATAAGAATAAACCCCTCACATCGGGTGCATGACCATAAAAGATATTACTCATATAAATAGAACAACCATTATTCTCTGATTTAAATGAGTAACCGTCTCGCAATAAACAAGATCCAGATATAATGTTCATGCTTAACGCAGGCACCAAATAACACTTATTTAGGTTCATCACTAATCCCGACGGTAATCGAAGAGCGAGCGTGCCGACGGCGATCACATCAACCTTGGAACCATTTCCCACGCGCATCGTCACTTCGTCCTTTGCCAGCCTCCGTCTATTCCGCAGTTCCTGTTTTGAGTTGCAAATATGAGCAACCGCACCGGTATCAAATACCCAGGCACTACAACGAGAGTTGGTAAGGTACACATCAATAACATGTATATCATATATACCTTGTTTGTTGTTGGCCGCCTTCTTGTCAGCCAAATACTTGGGGCAATTCCGCTTCCAGTGTCCAGTTCCCTTGCAATGAAAACACACAGTTTCTGGTTTGGGTCCAGCCTTGGGTTTCTTCACGAGAGGAGCAACTGCTTTGCCACTCTGCTTGGAGTTACCCTTCTTACCCTTGCCATTTTTCTTGAAACTAGTGGTTTTATTGACCATCAACACTTGATGCTCCTTCTGAATTTCAGACTCAGCGGCTTTCAGCATCGCAAACAGCTCGGCGACTGACTTGTTCATCCCGTGCATGTTATAGTTCAACACGAAGCTCTTGTAGCTAGGTGGCAATGATTGAAGAACTCTGTCAGTGATAGCCTCTGGCGGAAGGGGCATCCCTAACTCAGCCAGACGGGTAGAGTACCCAGACATTCTGAGCACGTGATCACTGATAGACCCGTTCTCCTCCATCTTGCAAGCATAGAATTTATCGGAGATCTCATATCTCTCGATCCGGGCATTCTTCTGAAAGATAAACTTCAATTCCTGGAACATCTCATATGCTCCATGACGTTCAAAACGTCTTTGAAGTCCCGGTTCTAAGCCATACAACATTGCACATTGAACTATTGAGTAATCATCAGAACGAGCCTGCCAGGCGTTCACAACGTCTAGAGACTCAACTGGAGCGGGTGGATCACCAAGCGGTGCATCAAGGACATAAGCCTTCTGGGAAGCCGTAAGGATAATCCTTAGATTACGGGCCCAGTCCACAAAGTTACTTCCATCATCTTTCAACTTAGCTTTCTCTAGGAACGCATTAAAATTCAGGGGTGCTACTGCGCGAGCCATGATCTACAACATAAATATAGCAAAGACAACTTAGACTATTGTTCTAGATAATGAGTTTAGTTAATCATATTACTTTAAAAACTCCCACTCAAATTGACATCCCTCCGGTCATTCGAGTGTAACATGATCCAAATCCACCAACTCAAGTCCGATCATCACGTGAGTTGAGGTGGTTTCAATGGTGAACATCTTCATGTTGATCATATCTACTATATGACTCATGTTCGACCTTTCGGTCTCTTGTGTTCCGAGGCCATGTCTGTACATGCTAGGCTCGTCAAGTTTAACCCGAGTGTTCCGCACGTGCAACATGGCTTGCACCCGTTGTATGCGAACGTAGAGTCTATCACACCCGATCATCACGGCGTGTCTCGAAACGACGAACTTTCGCAACGGTGCACACTTGGGGAGAACACAATTTATCTTGAAATTTAAGTGAGGGATCACCTTATAATGCTACCGTCGTCCTAAGCAAAATAAGATGCATAAAAGGATTAACATCACATGCAAATCATAAGTGACATGATATGGCCATGAACTTGTGCTTTTGATCTCCATCTCCAAAGCACCGGCATGATCTCCATCGTCACCGGCATGACACCATGATCTCCATCATCTTGATCTCCATCAACGTGTCGCCATAAGGTTGTCGCGCCGACTGTTGCTTCCACGACTATAGCTAACGTTTAGCGATAAAGTAAAGCATTACATAGCGCTTAATGATTGACACGCAGGTCATACAATAATTAAAGACAACTCTATGGCTCCTGCCAGTTGCCGTACTCATCGACATGCAAGTCGTGATATTCTATACAACACATGATCATCTCATACATCACATATATCTTATCATGTAATTGGCCATATCACATCACAACATACCCTGCAAAAACAAGTTAGACGTCCTCTAATTGTTGTTGCAAATTTTACGTGGCTGCTACGGGTTTGCAAGAACCGTTCTTACCTACGCAAAACCACAACGTGGTGTAGTGATTGCTTTTTGATCTTCTAAAAGAACCCTCTTCATTGAACCGATTCAACTAAAGTGAGAGAGACAGACACCCGCCAGTCACCTTTATGCAACAAGTGCACGCAGCGGTAAAACCAGTCTCGCGTAAGCGTACGCGTAATGTCGGTCCGGGCCGCTTCATCTCACAATACCGCTGAATCAAGTATCAACTAGTAACGGCAAGCAATATGTATACACCCACGCCCACAACTCGTTTGTGTTCTACTCGAGATCTCATCTACGCATAGACCTAGCTCAGATGCCACTGTTGGGGAACGTTGCATGGGAAACAAAAAATTTCCTACGCACACGCAAGATCTATCCATGGTGATGAGCATCTACGAGAGGGAGAGTGAATCTACATACCCTTGTAGATCGCTAAGCGGAAGCGTTAATAAACGCGGTTGATGTAGTCGAACGTCTTCGCGATCCAAATCGCCGAGCGTCCCGCGATCCAATCACGATCCTTCCGATCTAGTGCCGAATGGACGGCACCTCCGCGTTCAACACACGTACGGCTTGATAACGCCTTCACCTCCTCGATCCAGCGAGCGATGATGAAGTAGTGGTTGAGTTCCAGCAGCACGACGGCGTGGTGATGGTGGTGAGGAACAATCTCTGCAGGGCTTCGCCAAGCACTACGGAGATTATGACGGAGGATCTAGAGGGTTAGGGTTGCCGGCACACGGCTTGGGAAATCCTGATGTGTCCCGTGTGCTAGCCCTGCCCCTCTATTTATATGTTGAGCCTTGGGGTCTAAACTTGGAGTAAAAGCCTCCTCTAGGTCGGTTTTGCCCGCACAAGGTCGGTTTGGCCCGCAGGGAAAGAGTCCAACTCGGATCCCTGCCGAACCGTGCACAGCCGCACACAAGCGGTAGTACCGCTTCACACAAGCGGTAGTACCGCTTGGGCGGTAGTACCGCTTCACACAAGCGGTAGTACCGCTCGGCGGTAGTACCGCTTCACCAAGCGGTAGTACCGCTTACGCGGCAGCAAAACTACTTTTGCACTTTCCAATACCTTGTGGGCTTTATCCCTTTGGCTCATATAAAGTGTTGCTGCACCCGAACACTTCGGTAAACATCCGGAACCCCCTTCCGGTGAACTCCGGAACCCTTCCAGAGATCAAAACACTATTATCACATATATCAATCTTTACCTCCGGACTATTCCGGAGATCCTCGTCATGTCCGGGATCTTATCCGGGACTCCGAACAACTTTCGGTCACCAACATAATAACTCAATTATACTAATCGTCACCAAACGTTAAGTGTGTAGACCCTGCGGGTTCGAGAACTATGTAGACATGACCGAGACACCTCTACGGCCAATAACCAATAGCGGGACCTGGATGCCCATATTGGCTCCTACATATTCTACGAAGATCTTTATCGGTCGAACCTCTATGTCAAGGATTCAGTTAATCCCGTATGCTGTTCCCTTTGTTCTTCGGTATGTTACTTGCCCGAGATTCGATCGTCGGTATCACTATACCTAGTTCAATCTCGTTACCGGCAAGTCTCTTTACTCGTTCCGTAATACAAGATCTCGTGGCTAACACTTTTAGTCACATTGCTTGCAAGGCTCATTGTGATGTTGTATTACCGAGTGGGCCCTGAGATACCTCTCCGTCATACGGAGTAACAAATCCCAGTCTTGATCCATGCCAACCCAACAGACACCCCCGGAGATACCTGTAGAGCACCTTTATAGTCACCCAGTTACGTTGCGACGTTTGATACACACAAGGTATTCCTCCGGTGTCAGTGAGTTGCATGATCTCATGGTCAAAGGAACAGATACTTGACATGCAGAAAACAATAGCAATAAACTGACACGATCAAATGCTACGTTTACAGTTTGGGTCTTGTCCATCACATCATTCTCCTAATGATGTGATCCCGTTATCAAATGACATCTCATGTCAATGGCTAGGAAACCTTAACCATCTTTGATCAACGAGCTAGTCAACTAGAGGCTTACTAGGGACACAGTGTTGTCTATGTACCCACACATGTATTTGAGTTTCCAATCAATACAATTATAGCATGGATAATAAACGATTATCATGAACAAGGAAATATAATAATAACCAATTTATTATTGCCTCTAGGGCATATTTCCAACATCCATCAGTTCGGATTTTTGGATGAGTTGGCTGGAGCATGAATTCAATAACCATCCCATAGGCAAATCATTCTAGAGCTCGCCGCACAATTCTGTGTTCCAAACAATGCTAAATGAAGCATTTTTTTTCTTGAGAGGTCACCTCCGCCCACGACACAAAGGCGAAAGGAGCCCACACATCTTGGAAATCCATTGCTTACCAAAGCGCAACTTGGTTAGCACTTGAAGGAGGAATGCCTAAGCCACCACATCAAAGGCTTCAGTGATGTCCATCTCCTGCGACCTCTAGCACCACGAAATCCAACTATAGGTGGCTCATATCAAAAGATGACAAATAAGGTTGAGGGTAAACTCGCGGGGGGGGGGGGGGGGGGGGGTCTCTCTCCAGGAGCTGGTCAGATGAGTCTTGACTCCTCGAGAAACAAGAGATGAAAGTCTTCCCTTCCAGATGCAAGTGGGAAAAAAAACCTTGTATTGAATTCATGCTTCAGACAGTTGCTCCAACAGTCTGAATTGATGGACATACATGGGCAATCAATGAAGGCCATGACATCTTTTTTTAACATTGCGTTGGCAAAGTCTTGAACTGAGGTCAATTTGCTCCGATACCATATTGAACTAATGGTTCAGTCAGCTGCTCCAAAAGTCCGAACTAATGCAGAGACGGTCAATATATTTTTAACAACATGCTACTTCGAAAACTATTATATTATTTTTTAGAATAAAGTGCATGTGCTCATTTATCTTTTTTAAGTACTTAGAAATTTTTAGCACATCCTAATATCCGTTTTGTATTTATGCGTGACAGGTTCTTCAACTCCTTTTTTTTTTTTTTTTTTTTTTTGAAATTTCAGGTTCTTGAACTTGGCCAGACTTACGGCGGTCATCGTGTTTTTCGCATGGCGTGTGCAGCACCCAGATTCCGACGCAATGTGGCTGTGGTGGATCTCGGTCGTCGGAGATTTCTGGTTCGGCCTGAGCTGGTGGCTAAACCAGGTCCCGAAGCTCAACCCCACCATATGCATCCCCACGATCCCCCTCCTGCGACAGCAGTTCGACCTGCCCGACGGCGGCTCCAACCTCCCCGTCCTGGACGTGTTCATCAGCACCGTCGACCCCGTGGAGGAGCCCATGCTCCACACCATGAACTCCATCCTCTCCATCCTCGCCACCGACTACCCGGTCGACAAGTACGCCACCTACCTCTCGGACGACGGCGGGTCACTGCTCCACTACGACGGCCTGGTCGAGACCGCCAAGTTCGCCGCGCTGTGGGTTCCGTTCTGCCGGAAGCATCACGTTGAACCAAGGGCGCCGGAGAGCTACTTCGGGATGAAGATCCGCCCGTACACGGGGAATTTGCCCGAAGAGTTCCTCGATGACCATAGGCGTTTGCGGAGGGAGTATGAGGAGTTCAAGACGCGCCTGGACGCACTGTTCACTATCATCCCGCAACGGTCGGAGGCGCACGGCCGTGAAGACGCCAAAGGAGGAGGAGGAGCGAAGGCGACTTGGATGGCGGACGGGACACAGTGGCCTGGCACATGGACTGAGCCGGCTGAGGGTCACCGGAAAGGAGATCACGCTGGAATTGTTCAGGTACAAATTTGAATTGTTCAGATTCCTAGTGTGCGGATTTATTTGCCGCTGACATGATTGTTCAACAGGTTATGTTGTCCCAGCCAAGTAGCGAGCCTCAGCTCGGCGCGCCAGCAAGCTCCGACGACAGTCCGCTGGATTTCAGCGCCGTCGACGTGCGGCTGCCGATGCTGGTGTACGTCTCCCGTGAGAAGCGCCCGGGCTATGACCACCAGAAGAAGGCGGGCGCGCTGAACGTGCAGCTGCGCGTCTCCGCTCTGCTCTCCAACGCGCCCTTCATCATCAACTTCGACTGCGACCACTACATCAACAACTCCCAGGCCTTCCGCGCCGCCATGTGCTTCATGATGGACCGGCGCGACGGCGACAACATCGCCTTCGTCCAGTTCCCGCAGCGCTTTGACGACGTCGACCCGACGGACCGCTACGCCAACCACAACCGCTTGTTCTTCGACGCCACCATGCTTGGCATGAACGGCATCCAGGGGCCCTCCTACGTCGGCACCGGCAGCATGTTCCGCCGCGTCGCGCTCTACGGCGCCGACCCGCCTCGGTGGCGCCCGGACGACGTCAAGGTGCTGGAGAACCCCAACAAATTCGGCAATTCGATGACGTTCATCAACTCCATACCGGTGGCCGCGAACCAGGAACGGTCCGTCATGTCGCCGGTGTCGCTTGACGAGCCGGCAACGACGGAGCTGGCCGACGTCATGACTTGCGCGTACGAGGACGGGACGGAGTGGGGCGATGGCGTCGGGTGGGTGTACGACATGGCGACGGAGGACGCGGTGACCGGCTTCCGGCTGCATCGGACGGGGTGGCGGTCCATGTACTGCGACATGGAGCCCCCCGCGTTCTGCGGCACGGCCCCGATCAACATGACGGAGCGCATGTACCAGATCCTGCGCTGGTCGGGGGGCTCCTTGGAAGTCTTCTTCTCCCGCTTCTGCCCGCTCCTCGCCGGCCGTCGGCTCCACCCCATGCAGCGCGTCGCCTACACCAACATGACGTTCTACCCACTCTCGGCGCTCTTCGTCGTCTGCTACCACCTCCTGCCGCTGATGTGGGTCTTCAACGGCCGGTTCTACATCCAGAAGCCCTACCCGACGTACGTGATGTACGTCCTCATCATCATCGTCTCCAACGAGGTGATCGGCATGGTGGAGATCCTGTGGGCGGGGCTCACGTTGCTCGACTGGTTCCGCAACGAGCAGTTCTACATGATCTGTGCGACGGGCGTGTACCCGACGGCGGTGCTGCACGTCGTGCTCAGGTCCCTCGGCCTGAAAGGCATGTCCTTCAAGATGACGGCGAAGCAGCTGGCCACCGGCGCGAGGGAGAGGTTCGCCGAGCTGTACGACGTGCAGTGGGCGCCGCTGCTGATACCCACACTGGTGGTGATCGCCGTGAACGTGGTTGCCATCGGCGCGGCGGTGGGAAAGGCGATCACCTGGGGCTGGTCGGCCGGGCAGGTCGTCGAGGCGGCCAGCGGGCTCATGTTCAACGTGTGGATCCTGCTGATGTTCTACCCGTTCGCGCTCGGGGTTATTGGGCGCTGGGGCAAGAAGCCCTATGTCCTCTTCGCCATGTTTATGGCCGCGTTCGCTGCCATTGCGGCGGTGTATGTCGCCGTCCAGGCGGCGCTCGCCGGCAACCTGCCGTACTTCCAGCTGGGACATTGGTCGATCGGCGGTGCCATTTCTCTGGCAAGCCGGCGGGTTTAACTGCTGTGGTTGGATTGAAGCAGGTCGCGCAGAATTGGGTCGATTGATCACCAGCTAATCCGCCGGTGATGGGGCTAGCTAACTGAGCTAGTTTACCTTTGATTTTTTGTTCAACAATTCATTAGTGTTGTAAGAGCTCTAGCTGAAGCAGCTTGTGTAATCGCAGTTATCTGAAGTTATGTTTTTATTTTTTCTTTTTTTTTTGGTAAAAAGGGAAAGAATAAGAATAGAAAGTTCCTCATGTCATGTGAGTTATGTATTTTTTATTTTTGAGAAAAAATAGATGAACATTTTTCGTTGATGTAGGAACATAAGTCTAGATGTGTTTTCACATCCCTGCAAAAAAGAAGAGGAAGGTGTGCTTTGATTGGAGCAGGTCGTGCAGAAATGCAGAATTCTAACCCGCAATTTTTTTTTTCAGAATTCTATTGGTCACCCAGCTAATCCGTCATTCTGGTGATTTTTTTCAGCAATTAATTACTAGTAGTGTTATAAAAGCTCTGGCTCAACCACCATGTCTGTCCATGTGCCCTGTCAAAAAAAAAAAACATGTCTGTCCATGTGTAACCGCAGTTATCTATAAGTCATAGTTTTATTGTTGGTACAAAAAGGGAAAGAATAATACAAGAAAGTTCGTCATGCCATGTGAGTTATGCATATCTTTTTTGATTGTTCATTGTTTTTGAGATAGCTCATCCGCCGAATGGTATGCATATCTTTTTTAAATAGATGAACACCTTTTTTGTTAAATTTGTCAACATATTGTTGATGCAGTTAAAAATATGTTTTTTTAACACAGTACAGATGCAAGCGCTCATATATACGCGTATACACTCATCCCTATGAACGCACACACACGCACACCCTACCCCTATGAGCATCTCTGAAAGACTGAGCCGGCATGTCATCTTGAGATTTTACGAAGTCACCGTAGGCGCCTCATAGTCGATGGGAACGTCTCCTCCCACTGAATGCATATCGCTGGAAATCCTGAAATAAATTCAGGATAAATGCGAGCACCAGGATTTGAACCCTGGTGGGCTGAGCATACCACTGTCCTCCTAACCATCCAACCACATGTTGGTTCACATTTAAAAATATGTTTTGACAGTGAACTGAGCGTACCTTAGATAGTTATGTTCCTTGTGGTGGAACCAGCCCACGAGGTATGCTGAGGACGGTACAGGCGATGCAGGTATGGTGTTTCTTTTTTATGCTTCGAATTACATGAGATAATAAAAGCTAGGGGCATCATCTATCCACTCATAGCTACTTTTTGAATCAAATGTACTCCTAGTCAGAAAGTGTGCCATACCTAGTGCAGGTATGGTGTTGAGAGATGACACAGGGAGCATAATTTTCTTGTCTTGCAGGGAGCTCTTCTCTTGACGTGAAGCTCTTTGAAGCCGAGTTGTGTGCTTGTATGGAAGATCTTTCCTTTGCCATCCAGAGAAGTGACATGCCAGTCATTGTTGAGATGGATTCTATAATTGCAGTCAAGTTGATTCAGGCATGGGAACTGGATAGATTGATCTAATCCTCTCTTATTAAGGAGATCGAGCACCTCATGTGTCTTCGTGAAATGTGTATTACTCATATCAGTTGTACGCAAAATAAAGTTAGGGATAACCTAGCTAAGTTTGCTAGAATTGAGGGCAGAACTATGACTTGGGTTGGTTCTGGCCCACCAGACTCTTTAGAGCTAGCTCTTGCTGATTGTAAGGAGCATATGATTTGGGTAATACAATGTTTTCCCCCAATAAAGAAAGAAAAAGTACCAGCCCACCAGGGTTTAGACTTGACATTGGTACGTGCATTTTTCTGGATTTATTTCAGCATTTTCGACGATGTTCGTTCAGTGGGAGGAGATGTTCTTGTCTATTACGAGAAGACTGT
Organism: Elymus sibiricus; assembly: GCA_039707655.1. Taxonomy (NCBI): domain Eukaryota; kingdom Viridiplantae; phylum Streptophyta; class Magnoliopsida; order Poales; family Poaceae; genus Elymus; species Elymus sibiricus. The sequence continues at coordinate 180,569,685 of CM077666.1, read as the reverse complement.
GGTGATTTCGTCAATATGAAGATATTGTGTCCACTCGGTATCTCAGAGGTGCTCATAGGGGGGCAGGGTGTGCGTGCGTGCCTTTATAAGGGTGAGTGTATGTGTGTGTATGTGAGCATCTGCGATTGGACCATGTTAAAAGAAATTGACATGTGTATATATTTCCCACGAAATACAATCTTTTTTTTAAACAATTGTGTGAATATTTTATATATAATGTAATAAATTTTCTACACTTGAGAACAAATTATATAGTATGTATGAACAGATTTAGGTAAGTAACAAAACATTTTTTTATTTGTGCTAGATCATAAAAATGTTTTTGTACACCATTTAATAAACAAGGCTACAAACGAGCAATCCTATATGACGCCCGCATGTGTCCTATATTTGAGGCTTCGCTGAAGACCCTCCAGATTGGTCGGCCCATGTAATGGTTGTGCTATTTATTTTTCCCTTTTTTTTCTTTTTCTCTTTTTAGATCATTTGTTTTCTTTTTTTGTTCTTTTGTTTGCACATTTTCAGTTTTATAGGCTTTGTAATATATGGTGATATTTTTTCAAAATATGGTGAACATTATTTCAAATACACACTAAACTTTTTAAATATATGGTGAACATTTTTGAAATACACTAAACATTTTTTTATAATATACTAGGAACATTTTTGGTATATACATTCAACATTTTTTTAATATAGGATGAACTTTTTTAATTTCATGTTGAATACTTTTTTTAATACATATTGAACATTTTTTAAATATATGGTGAACTTTTCTTGATATACTCTAAACTTTTTTATAAAACACATACTGAACAATTTTCTAAAATATTTTTTTATTTTTAATAGTTTTTTAGAATATCAAGCTCCTAAAAAACAACTAGATTTTTTTTGTTAAAAAACAACTACAAAACTGAAGAAGGAGAAAAAGAGTAAAAAACAGCTCATGGACGTCAACTAGGAGGTCTTGTTTGCAAACTGTATTGTATAATACTAAAAATTATAGTAATAAATCTCCTTTTAGAAAAAAAAAATTCTTCCATGGACTACCCCTAATTAGTGTTTTCCATTAAAAAATCAACAAATATTAAGAACTAGATGTAGCAAAATGGTCCTGCTCGGGCCATCTGATCCGTAAAAATATATCTGCTCCATTTCAACGCAAACTGGCCATATGGATGGCCCGGCCCGGCTCAACACTTCCCAGCCATGAAAGGGCCTGGCATGGCACAACCCATGACCCACATCGGCCCTTTTATTAGAGGGTCATGACGTGCCGCCTCGAAAGTTTCGCCTCGCGGATTGGCCACACGAGCTAAGGGCCAGTTCTTTTGTAGCTTATTTGGAGCTTGGAAATAAGCTGCCCTCCACCCAGCTTATTCTAGAAGCCCAAACTTAAATTTTATTTTAGAAGCCTTCTACAAGGCTTCTAAAATAAAATTTAAGTTTGGGCTTCTAGAATAAGCTGGGTGGGGGGGCAGCTTATTCTAGAAGCCCAAAATAAGCTACAAAAGAACTGGCCCTAAAAGGGTCAGCCCGACACGTCACGATTGTGGGCCGGATCGAATTGATTTTCGGCCTTGTGAGCCGTTTCAGCGGACGCTCCTATGTCTCGCCTTCAGCGAGAGGGGTAGGAATCCTCGCTGAAGGGGAGACCGAGTTGGGCCGGTCCAGGAGCGCGGGAGCAACCTCCTGTTTTCAGATTTTGTACGTTTTTGTTTCGTTTTTTTTGCTTTATTATTTCATTTTTTTATACTTTAAAATATTCTATATATATATATATATATATATATATATATATATATATATATATATATATTACAAAAAGCACTCTATAATTTTTTTTGGAAAATGTTGACCTAGCATTTGAAAAATGTTAAATGTGTATAGAAAAAAAATGTTTATCACGTATGCGAAAAATGTGTATTAAAAAATTGATCATGTATTAAAAAATGGTTAATCAAGCATTTGAATTTTTTTAACAACTATTTGAAAAATGTTGATAAAGCATTCAAAAAATGTTAAATGTGTATAGAAAAAATGTTGACCATGTATTAAAAAATGATGATTTTTTTATTATGTGTATAAATATGTTAATCAAGTATTTGAAAAAATGTTGAATAAGTATTTGAAAAATGGTGATCAAGCATTCAAAAAATGTTAAATGTCTATAGAAAAAATGTTGACCATGTATTAAAAAAATGATGATTTTTTTTTTATCATGTATATAAACATGTTAACCAAGCATTTGAATAAGTATTTGAAAAATGGTGATCAAGCACACAAAAAATGTTAAATGTGTAGAGAAAAAATGTTGACCATGCTTTAAAAAAATAATGAATTTTTTTGGTCATGTATATAAACATGTTAATCAAGCATTTGAAAAAATGTTGAATAAGTATTTGAAAAATGGTGATCAAGCATTCAAAAAATGTTAAATGTGTATAGAAAAAATGTTGACCATGCTTTAAAGAAATGATGAATTTTTTTGATCATGTATATAAACATGTTAATCAAGAATTTGAAAAAAATGTTTAATAAGTATTTGAAAAATCGTGATCAAGCATTTGAAAAATGTTAAATGTGTATTGAAAAAATGTTGACCATGTATTAAAAAAATGATGAATTTTTTTTATCATGTATATAAACATGTTAATCAAGCATTTGAAAAAATGTTGTATAAGTAATTGAAAAATAGTGATCAAGCATTTGAAAAATGTTATATGTGTATAGAAAAAATGTTGACCATGTATTAAAAAAATTATGAGTTTTTTTATCATGTATATAAAAATGTTAATCAAGCATTTGAAAAAAAATGTTGAACAAATATTTGTAAAATATTGATCTAGCATTTGGAAAAAATTTAAATGTGTATAGAAAAAATGTTGACCATGTGTTCAAATTTTTAATATTGCATTTAGAAAAGTTTTAATCAAGCATTTGAAAAATGTTAAAATATGTCTAAAAATATTGACCATGTATTAAAAAATGTTAAGTTTATAATGAAAAATGTAAACATATATTAGAAAATGTTGTTGACATATAAAAAAAATGTAGAAATAAAATACAAAAGAAACAAAGATAACCAAAAAATAAAAACAAAAAAAGATACAAAATAAACCAAAATAAAAATAAAACCAAAGAAACAAATGAAAAAAGAATGAAGAAATGGACAAGAAAATAAAAAATAAAACTGAAGAAAATAAATGAAAACCAAGAAAGAAAGAAAAGAAAAAAACCAGTAAAACCAAAGAAAGAAAGGAATAAAACCGGTGAAAACAAGAAAAAACACAAAAACCTAAAAAGCTAGTGGAAATCCGGCTTTATTTACTTCAAGTAGTTCGCGCCCTTCAGTTGAAACTTGAAAAGAGTGATGGCTTACTGGCTAGATCAACGAAGTAACGAGGACATCGAGGGATCGAAACGCGTGCCCTCCCTTTTTTTTCCTATGATTTATTTATTTTAAGAGCGATAACGGGCCGGCCCAGTAATGACCAGAGAGAGGAAAAGCTCGACGCGAGAGGAACCATCGGTCTCGCATAACGCGAGATAGCACGTTTCAGACTTCCGGACCTTCGGTTTTCTAGGTTAAAAAGGCCAAAATAATCTTAAAAAGTCGAAACAACCCTAAAAAGACCAAAATTACCTTAAATAGTGCTAAGAGGGCTGACTTCGGCCACGTGTCGGGCCGTGCCGACCCGAGCCTGGATCGTGCCGGGTCGGCCTGCGAATAAAAGGGCCATGCCGAACCGACTTGATTTTTGGGATCGGTCTGTTCGGTGACAGGCCGAAGGCCTGCCCGGCTGCCGGGTTCGTGCCAGGCCGAAAATCCATGCCCACGGGCCGGTCTTAAAAGCACGGCCCAGGTTTGTTTCAACGGCACGGCCTCCGCGAGCCACTGCGACGGTGTCGTGGTCTCCGGCTCGCCGCCGTCCTCTCCCGTCGCGCCTCCGATGCTACCCTGCCAATTTGTCCCAGCAGTTTTACCCACATCAGATGATCGAACTAAGAGGTGTGGCAGCATTCGAGCCGCGCAGGGTAGCATTATCGCACCTTGGCTTGGGGGGCTTGCCAGTTCGTCGCCTCCTCCGCCGTCTTCCTCGCCTCCTCCGCCGTCTTCCTCTCGCGGCTCCAGTCCCAGGTTCACCATCCTTCGTTAGTCCCATACTCCCGTTCTATGTCGCGTAGATCGGTAGATGTTGCCTTTGCCTATCCTGTATTGACCCTCGTGTTCGATTTGGTGTGGGGCAATGGGATTGGGGACGTGTGTACGGATGTGGGCATATCCATCCCAAATTGTAGTGCAATCTGCTTGCATTTGATGAATTGCAAATTTGCAAGTGCCAAGGTGAGTTGATCTAGCGGATCTTGGAACTGAATGAGGGGTCGCAAATTAGTTGTTTTTTTTATCATATGAATTAGGGGTAGCTGCACTGAGCAAAACTAAAATAGATGCCTCACAAAGTCATTAACTGTATATTGCAATTTAGTGATTTTGTTTTATTTTTTTTGGTGGCCGTTAGTGCACAGAGTGCATTAGTTTTCTGATGTTTGAGGCTTGAGTGCCACCCTAATTCTACCTGTCCAGTTGTCTTTACAGCAACTACAGTTATGTCACTGTTTCTAGGAATATAACTGCAGCCCTGGAATTCCGATTAGGGCAACTTCAATGCAGGTCGCCCGCTTAAAAAGAATTAAATAATGATGAAGCAATGGTGTAGGCGTCTGGCTTTCCAATGGAGAGGCACTGGTTTGAGCGCTTATCTGTTTTTTTTTCCTTTCGGATGACCATGCGAAGCGCCCGTTTCTCCAACGCATGCACTGAAGCGTCGACGCCAGAAAAGACAACGACCTGACCGAACACCGAATCAGCTAGTTGCTAGCCTGCTACCTCACTCAACTCTCTCCTCTCACTCTATTGCTGCTCCAAGAAAGGCAAGCCAAGGGAACTTTTCCCCTTGCCCCTGTTGAGAGTCGCCTGTGAGAGCCAGTGGCCGGCCCGATCCCTTATCTTCTCTGTCGGCGCCGCCGGCTGGGGTAGAGAGGGGAGAGGAGCATGGCGTAGCCTTGTATATAGTAGATCTTCTGTTGAGTTTCGCCTGTATGGTGGTCTGGCGCTATGCCGTTCTGCAGCTTTGGTCTGGCGCTTCCGAGTGACGCCGATCGTCGTCCTGCCTTGTCTTCACGCCGGCTTTCGTGGTGGTTGGCGGCTGTTGGGGACGGAGCTGGCCGCTGCTTCCCTCAATAAAAAGCTCGCTGAGGTCCGTGGTTCTTCGCTGATTTCAGGATCTTGCTTCGAACTCCATTTTCATGGCCACCATGGTGGTGGATGTCAAGCGGGGAAGAAGAGAAGCAAGTGGATCTGGCGATTAGGGAGCTTATTCTCATCGGTGTTGGATGGAGAGCGATGGCGCCTGCTGCTGCTCCCATCCTTTGGATTTGGCAGCGGCGGTCGATGGCCTGCTTCTTTATCCCCGCCGGTGACTCTTCTGGCTGAAAGGCAGCCCAATCTTTTCCTCCTGGCCATGGTGCCCACAAGGAGGCAGTGTAGCGTCTGGTTGGTGGCCATGGCCTCTGGCGATGGCAGCTTCGTCGCCCCAAGTGGCCTTGTTCCCCGGCGACGACGAGGTGGAAGCTGGCAAGATGCTGGGGACCTGATCGCTTTTTTGATTCTTTGCTTAAGGTCCTGTCTGCCAAGTCCTCGGACTTGTTTGTATTTCCCTTTCTGTTATGGGTCCGGTTGTAATATGTATGCTTTTAATGAATAAATTCTGAGATCCTTCGGGATCTCTCTTCCGTTCAAAAAAAAAAAAACTCTCTCCTCTCGACCTTTCCAGACACTTCCGCCTCCCACCGCCCCTCGCCAGATCCTCCGGCTCCCCGCTGCCTTGCACATGGGATGAGACCTCAGACCCTCCCCACCTCAAATACCGGCCACGGCGAACGGCGGCGCACGGACGGAGGAGGCAACAAGCCACGTCTTCCACATGTGGACGAGGCCGGTGGAGCTGGCGGCAAGGCTGACGAACGGGAAGAGGGTGGCACGCGAGCGGATGAGGCAGCAGCTGCGCCTTCCCGCATGCGGACGAGGCCGGAGGAGCTCGCAGCAAGGCTGGAGGGCAGGGAGGAGGAGAGGCAGCGGGGCGCGAGCACGAGCCGTACATGATGGACAAGCTTGCCGCATACAGGATGGACAAGCTCGCCAGCATCGTTATCAAGTACGGCGTCCAGGTAATTTTCCTGCCCCTCGCTATATCAATCCCTGGTGAATTGGTTTGGTTGGTACTGAGGCGCACGGAGAAAACAGTGGTGATATGTTTGTGCATTGTTCTTGTTGAATTGGTAGAACAATACTTCTATGAAGGAAATTTTTGGTCTTGACATGGTGATCTAAAGTTTTGACATGTTCCAAAATGTCTGACCTTTAATTTAGATAGTTTTAAAAAGAAAATTTGGGGAGTAAAGCTCGAAGTTAGAATAGCAATTTCTTATCTAGTATTGTAGTGATAATTTCACCTTTGTTGTTTATGTTGAATATCATAGTTGTGTCCATGCTAGTTTGCTTTATTTAATTTATTAGATTGCTTTATTTAAAGTCTGATTTACAGTTTTAGGAGGAGGCTTTTCTCGGTGATCTAGTTTGTTACTGCAATCATACTAATCTTACGCCCTTCGAGTCCGGTCTCAGGGCGCGCTAATACCAGGTACCGATTTCCAGAGGTACCGATCTGCAAGGTACCGATGCCAAAGCAAAGGCACCGATCAGCAAGGTACCCATTCCAAAGGTACCGATCCTTTTAAATCATGCTTTGCTATTAAAGGGAATTCCTCCTAACGTCGGAAACTCTTTTTATTTGGGATCGGTCTTCCTCGTTCGAGGTGCCTCGACCCGAAAGAGCATGATACAATCAATTAGGACGTAGCTCTGCTACAAGAAAGGATAGGACTTTTGCCAGGTCTAGAGTTCGACTTCTAAAAAGCTTATTGGCAATGCCTGGGACAGAGTTCATTCACTTGCCCAGCTGCCCTACTCCTCATAGTTGATCCGAATTTCTATCCCTGATTGACTCAATCAGGCTGAAATAGAGTTCTTTATTTTTATTTTATAGTATTACTTCTCATTATACTGCATAGATTAGTCCTACTATCTCCGTAAGCGAAGATGGTTCGCTCCCACATAAAGAGACGGATATTCGATTTAGCACCTTCTAACATCTCGAGTCGAGAAAACACTTTTTTGTCACGTTTTTCTTTCACTGTTCTTTCCTGGATTTCTTGTTGATTCTGCTTCCCCTTAGCTTCAGCTTTTCCCTAGCGAAAATATGCGGCCCTTTTGCAGTTTAGCTTTAACCGTGTTAATGGTCTCACATTCTTGGTTTATAGAGAATCAAAGTTGATTTACCAATGAGTCGCGAAATGCTATGGCGGACTACTTTCTGTTCTTCATGCAAATGACCATATTTTCCAGCCAGGAGTTGTCTTCGGTTAGTCTAATGTGCCAAAACGTTAGTCAAACCACCTAGGTTGTGTTTGTTCTGGAGAGTTCAGCTAGTCCGAGTGATATGGGTTATCTTGAATTGTCAGAACTTGATTTGCATGGAGAACACACATAGGCTAGTATGGTATAGCTTCTGCGTATCGCATAATTAGTGAGGTTAAGTTCTGATTTGTTTCTCATCTTCACAAGTAGTCTTCTCATCTATCTATCATCCCCTTCTTTATCGGGTACACAAATCTGCTCTGCTGGTACTAATTGTACCTGCGCGTGCCCTAGTAGTGTATCTCGACATACCCTCCAGGATATCTTATCTATAGCTGTATTGCTTTCATCACACACCCCTTTCTCGCGTTGCTGGTTTTGCTGGTATGTGCTCCTAGCTGCAACCTTATCATTGGATTGAAGGTACATTTTTTACCATTGTGTGTGATCCTACTCATTGCTGACAAGTGCAGACTGGATGCAAATGTACATAAACAAGATAATTAATCAAAACTATCCCAGTTACAGTTTATGGGATCATAGGAAAAATAAAACCTCCTTTTTTTAGAACAAACTTTCACTCGCTAGTGCTACAGTACTAAATCATGACCTTTTGACTTGACAATACATACTATTCCACTGGGGATTCTTTTGTACAAACATCCCCAAGTTAAGAAATTTAAATGGTCGATTCGTTTCTAACATATACATTTGAAGAGATTTGGAAATCAATTCCTGGTCAGATTGTCAAGTAGCTGCGAATGCATCATTGACCCTGCACCACATGTCATCGAATAGCACAATTTCGGAGTTCATCTTACCCCAAAGACGTTTGATTTGGATAGGTTGTCTTCTTCGATTATCGCCATTATTTGGATTAAATTCTTTGGCGACTTGATTCCAGTAATTCTGGGCACCATTTACATTGCCAACAATAAAATTAGTGAGAACATTTAACCAAGCACTAACCTGCTCAGTTCATAAAATGTTTTTAGGTCAACCTTTTCATGATAGAGTAACTATTGATAATTAAACAAATAACATAGCAGGCAAAGATTATCCTCTTTGCTCCATTGTAAGTGTATGTCTCCAATGTAGTCATTGTCGATATCTATTTGCCGGAACTAAATTGGGCTACCACGTGTGGGGTGAAGTATGTGCAATGAGTAGAGTATTTATAGGTTCAAGTAAATGTTGAATTATCGATTATTAATAATGCATGAATAATTGAGTGGTCATTGTTTCTGACTATCCGGGTAGTTGAGGTGCATGCCTTGATTTAGGAGGCCCTATATCTAGCTTTGATTGAAATCTAAGTTACTAATATTATAAATGCATGCATCAACTATGCCCGTGGGTTCTTTGACTTGTGGGCACTTTTGAGGCATCTATATAAACTATGCCCATGGGTTCTTTGACTTGTGGGCACTTCAAGTGATCTATGGGTTATTAATTATTGCAAATAGTGAATCAAGCTTGTTATTTGAAGCTAGATACACGGTTAGTTCATGCATACATTTGCAATAATTAATAACCCATAGATCATTTGAAGCTAGATAAATTTTGTTATGTTTATATAGATGCCCCAAAAGTGCCCACAAGTCAAAGAACCCATGGTTATAGTTGATGCATGCATTTATAGTAATTAGTGAATTAGATTTCAGTCAAAGCTAGATACACGGCCTCCTAAATCAAGGCATGCACCTCAACTACCCAGCTAGTCAAAGCAACAATGACCACTCAATTATTCATGCATTAGTAATAATTAATAATTCAACATTTACTTGAACCTATAAATGCTCTACTCATTGCACATACTTCACCCCACACGTAGTAGCCCAATTTAGTTCAGCAAATGGATATCGGCAATGCCTACATCGGAGACATGCACTTACAATGGAGCAAAGCGGATAATCTTTGCATGGTATGTCATTTGTTTAATTATCAATTGTTACCCTGTCATGAAAAGGTTGGCGTAAAAACATTTTATGAACTGAGCAGGTTAGTTCTTGCTTAAATGTGATTTTATTGTTGGCAATGTAAACGGTGCCCAGGATTACTGGAATGAAGTTGTTGAAGAATTTAATGCAAATAGTGCCGATAATCGAAGAATGACAACCTATCCAAATCAAACGCCGTTGGGTAATGATGCATGTGGTGCAGGGTCAATGATGCATTCGGAGCTACTTGACAATCTAACCTGGAATTGATTTCCAAATCTCTTCAAATGTATATATTAGAAACGAATCGACCATCTAAATTTCTTAACTTGTGGATGTCTGTACGAAAGTATCCCCAGTGGAATAGTATGTATTGTCAAGTCAAAAGGTCATGATTTAGTACTGTAGCACTAGTGAGTGGAAGTTTGTTCTAAAAAAAAGAGGGGATAAATTAAATACCATCATAGCACATTTGTGTACCCGATAAAGAAGGGGATGATAGATAGATGAGAAGACTACTTGCGAAGATGAGAAATAAATCAGAACTTAACCTCACTAATTCTGCGATACGCAAAAGCTATACCACAGGCCCGGGCACAAGGGGGTGCAACCTGTGCGGGCGCACAGGGCCCCCCAGCCTTTTGGGGCCCCAGATTTTGCACGCTGTAGTACTAGGCTTCTTTATAAAATATAGATGGGTCTTTTCCGGTCTTCCAAACTTCCACTTGGGTCATTGTCTGGCGGCTGGACGTACGTCTCGAGCGATCGATCAAAACGAGCGAACAGCGAAGCCACTGAAGCGCCGCGCCGACGTATCTCTTCGTCTTTTCGTCTGGCGGTCATAGACGCGGCATCCGACAGGTTAGGGCTCATCCTTGGCTACTTGCTCACTGCTCAGGTCTCGCCGTCTCAGGAGGGCAGGACCAGGCAAGAATCCTTATCCTTTCTAGGTCTCATCTGTTTTTCAGTTCTTGAATCTTGATGCCTTGTTGACTTGTATCAGGTCTCAATAAGGAACGGCAGCCCGCAGCCGGCAGGGAAGATCTGAAGGCAAGGAAAGTTCAATCCATCTCCCGATCTCCGAGTTCTTAAGTGTTGTTGCGTCGATCACCGGCGATCCCGTGAGGCCTTGACTGTGAGTTCCGATTTCCACCTGCTATTTTCTTTTGCTAAAGCTTGTAGCTAAATTTATTCTTTCATCTATTAGGCATCTAGTACTGCAAGATCCAAGTCATGTCTTTATTTAGAAAACATGAATTTAGTTACCAAAAGTGTAGTAAGAAATAAAAAAAATCGAGGATTTAACTTAGTCTCATAAAGCATATATGGATAAGTTTGTTATAAAAAACCACAAGTGTGTTCTATAATCGGTCACTTGATCAATACCATGCATGTGATAATAATGTTGACAATTAACCCAACCCTAGAGATGGCCAGGCAGAGACAGAAAATAATGTTGAGGTTGAAGAATATTATGGATAATAATGTATATTTTTAGTGAAAGTAGGGCCCCATTTTAGAGTTTGGCACAGGGCCTCATATTTTGCCGGCCCGGCCCTGCTATACCATACTAGCTTATGTGTGTTCTCCATGCAATTCAAATTATGACAATTCAACAAAAATTGCAATAACAATCTAGATCACCGAGAAAAGCCTCCTCCTAAGACTGTAAATCAAACTTTAAATAAAGCAATCTGATAAATTAAATAAAGCAAACCAGCATGGACACAATTATGATCTTCAACATATAAACAACAAAGGTGAAATTACACTGCAATACTAGATAAGAAATTGCTATTCTAATTCCGAGTTGTACTCCCTAAATTTCTTTTTAATATTATCTAAATTAAAAGGTCAGACATTTTGGAACATGTCAAAACTTTAGATCACCATGTCTTGTTCTGCTACGAGACCATAAATTTTCTTCATAAAAGTATTGTCCTGCCAATTCAACGAGAACAAGGCACAAACAGATCACCACGGTTTTCTCCATGCACCTCAATACCAACCAAACCAATTCACCAGGGATTGATATAGCGAGGGGCAGGGAGATTACTTGGACGCCGTACTTGATAACGATGCAGCTTGTCCATCCTAGATGCCTCGTGCTCGCGTGCCGCTGCCACTCCTCCTCCCTGCCCTCCAGCCTCGCCGCGTGCTCCTCTGGCCTCGTCCGCATGCGGGAAGGCGCGGCTGCTACCTCATCCGCTTGCATGCCGCCTTCTTCTCGTCCGTCAGCCTCGCTGCCAGCTCCACCGGCCTTGTCCCCATGTGGAAGACGCGGCCTGTTGCCTCCTCCGTCCACGCGCTGCCGTTCGCCGTGGCTGGCATCTGAGGTTGGGGGAGGTCGGTGTGGAGGTCTCATCCCATGTGCAAGGCGGCGGGAAGCCGGAGCTCGCAGGATATGGCGAGGGGCGGTGGGAAGCGAAAGAGTCTGGAGAGGTCGAGAGGAGAGAGCTGAGTGAGGTAGCAGCTAGCTGGTTCGGTGTTCGGTCAGGTCGTTGTCTTTTCTGACGTCGACGCCTCGGTGCATGCGTTGGAGAAACGGGCACTTCGCATGGTCGTCCAGAAGAAAAGAAAAACAAATAAGCGCTCAAACCAGAGTCTCTGTGTTGGAAAAGCCAGACGCCTATGCCCGTTGCTTCATCATTATTTAATTTTTTTAAGCGCAAGCGCCCAAATAGGCGCCCTTCATTGAAGATGCCCTTAGTTGAGCAGTCTATAAATTTGCTGATTTATATCGCCCGCTGCCAGATTGGAAAGAAAAAGACGCTCACGCAAAAAAAAAAAAAGAGTCGAAGCGCCCGGCGACTGGCTCGACATCGATGCCAGCCCGAATCCTGGGATAGGGGGGGGGGGGGGATTGGAAGAAAACGGATGGGAATCGAACCCTAGCGCTCGTCGTAAGCGCCCGCATTGTAGATGCCCTTAGTGAATTACGTATCTGTAGATGAACAAAATATTTGCGGAGCATTACTCTGGTATATATACATCAAACTTAAAGTATCGACACATATAATGTGATATGCTATGCATGCTTTTTGGGAGTACATATGCATATCAGCACCCCCCCCCCCCCCCCCCCCCCCTCTCCCCCCCACACACAAGTGAGCACACCTGCAAGGAGGAGTAGATTCCCATCCTAAAATATTTGGGTTAGCATAATTTCATTAGGAATAACATAACATGATCTTAATCTCGTGTTTAGAACACCAAATACATATGCGGAAGATTATGTACTAACTGGAATTGGCAGAGACTATTAGGGGGTTGACCATGGCTGCACCTTGGCGTCTACGGCAGTGAGAAGATGGTCGGGAGAGAAGGACAACAGCAGGGTGACGTAGTCGTACAGGGGTAGCAGAGTCCAGCCCATGATGTAGATGGCAGCAGGAGCACCGCCGGCACTACCTTGGGGTGGCCAGCGGTGGTAGTCAGTCTTCCAATCTTCAGCACCCTTTTTTGTTGATAGGTTTACGTGCATCCAGAGATACACGACCCCCTCTTTAGATCAAAGTTTTAAACAATGTGCTATCTCGGTGCTATAGCGTTTGGAGGGGCATCACACTAAACGGCATCGTGTGCAATTTAGCGGCTTTGCGCGCTATTGAGGCTGCCGCTATTTGCCATAGTCTGCTATTTAAAACTTTGCTTTATATATTAGAAGTTGATGGTCCAGGGACCAAAACCAGTTGCAACTACCCGTTTTCTCTCAGTCTGTTTTGACCTGAGACCAAATCCAACAATTTGAGCTCTGGAGATAAGGCACTTAATATAGGATTGTCTCAATTGGCCACCCAAACCAATAGATTTTTTGAATACACACCAAAGTATTCTTTTAAGTGGTTCTGAACCGAATACCGGGATAACTTACCTGGATAGAAGAAATCCTGATCGACTTCTGCCATTTGATGTAACAGTTGTATGATCAGAATGGGGTTGGAGCCTGGAGATTGTATTAGTGACAGCAGATTTAATTGTGGAAGTGGAAATAAGTAATATATGAGCAGAAACTGATGAATGTATCTTGCGAAAAGGCCATCTTTTGGCACAGAACTGCTATGGAATATCCTTCACTATTTGACTAAAAATGGAACGGAATGAGATTTGATTGTTTAGTGAGATTATAGGCAGTAAAGCGGATATCAATCCTGACCTTTCTGGTATCTGTACCCTGCTCAATGGAAGCTCTAAAAAAGTAGTCTCTTGTTCTTTATTAATTGAAAGCAATAGAGGGTTAGCCAGTTTACTTTCTTGGGACTCCAAACGAGCCAGTTGCTGTCCTAATAGAGGTTCATGTCAATCCAGCCAAGCTAGTGCCATGTGGTATTCTGCAAGTTTATACTCAAGGGCATTACCTCCTGGAGAGGGTTAGTTCAAAAAATATCCCCTGGACTTTTTTCCATATTGCCAGTTTTATCATTTGAATTGACTTATCTTCCCAGACAACAGTTGTATCTGTTGCTAACTTCCTGAGTTGACTGGACTTTCCTTTGTGAAATTATGGATGTGCTTCTGCCAAATAGCACAAGCAAAATTATGCCATGGCCGCCTTTTTCCAAGACACGCGTTTGTGAAAAGGCAGACACGTGCCATGGAAAAAATGTTAATTATTTTTGTCTAAATACCCTCTGTTCATAAATATAAGACATTTTCGCAGTATAGATTCAACTGCCAAAACGTCTTATATTTAGAAACAGAGGGAGTAGTAAAGTAGTTTCCATTCCGCAAGATAGCATGCAACAGAAATCTCGTTTTTATTTTGGCTATTCAATTCTGCTGTGAGCCTACAGTGTTTAAATTGATACATAGGACGACATAAAAAGCTGAGTTTACTAGTTTCTACATATATACAACTTCAGTTACTCATAGCACTTTTCAAACATATAAAGGCCTAAAAGAAAAAAGAGCTGCAGCTTTTCCTACCCTAGCCACCGCCACGAGCCAGGCGACTAGGGAGGCGATCTCCTTCCACCGATCTCCACCGGCCGGGGCGCTGGTCCCCTCTCCCTCCGGCTGCTCCGGCGGCAGGAGGGAGGGGGGCCCCGTTCCTCCGCTCTGTAGTTAGGGTTTGGATTTGTAGGTCGTGGTGCGCCGTTGGGGTGGTGGGAGCGGCGCCCGGACGAATAAATCTGCCTCAGCCCCACTCCCACACCGGCGGTGTCCTTCATGGCGGCGTCTCGGAGTTGATGGCATCGTGTGTCTGCCGATCCTTCAGATCGGCGGCATTAGGGTTCATGGATGGTGTTGGCGAGGCGGCGGCGGCGACTCCATCAGATGTGTCTCTCCTTCTGCTCTGTCCCCGTTGCTGTGGCGTTGTCTCCGACGTCATGGTGGAGCAGGGAGGTTTGGTCGTTCAGGAGTACGCGCAGACGGTTGCGGTTGTCTACGCAAGTGACAGCTGGAAGATGGAGCATCTTGTGCTGGATTTGTGGTTGGAGGCTGACAGTTCTGGTTTCCTCCTCCGACGTCGTCGTCATGCGGGGGTGTCAGTTCTGAAGTTCGATGGCGTGTCCGGGGACATGTTGCCCCGGTCTGATTCTTTCAACGGTAATGGTTTTGCTTCTGGCAAACTACTTTGGAGGTCCGTAAAGCTGCAGATCAGCGATGGAGCCGCGTCGAGCTTGGGTAAAGAGGTGATCTGTATTCTTCCCCTTTGGTGGCCGCTTCGGTGGTGTCGAAGGAAAGGGACAGACGATGGTATTTTGCATAGGATTTTCCTATCTTTTCAGTCATGTAAGGTTGGTGCTTACGTGCCTTGTAACTTGATCTTTATTCTATAAATGAGACGCGTATTACCATGCAAAAAAAACATATAAAGGCCTTGCCCTCATAAATTGCAGGGTTCCCTGATTACGAACTTTGGAAATGTGAATTGCCTGAAGTAGCACTGTGTGTCTGAGAAGTTGTTGTGCTGTTTTGCGTCTGGGAAGTCTGGCTTGAAGACAGATCTGAGAAGAAGTTTATGACATCAGGGCTTTCACCAAGAGCTCTCAGTGACCTGGGAACGGGGGGCATATTCACATCCAGAAACCCCTCTAGGATTTGGACGATCTGACCCATCGTGGGTCTAGTGCTTTCATCATCTTGGATGCACCAACAAGCAACCTTACAAGCTCTTGTGAGCTCGTCAGGATTTGCATCTCCTTTCAGCCTAGGGTCCAACAAGGTCTGCACATCCCCTTCATGGAGCTTGCTTGCAGCCAAGGTTGGGAAGAAAGTGGACCTGCCCTCCTCTCCATGATCAGCATTCCTCCTGCCTGATATGATTTCAAGGAGCATCATGCCATAGCTGAATACATCTGCCTTCGCGGTTATGGGCACGCCACTGATCCATTCAGGTGCAAGGTAACCCCTTGTTCCTCTCATCGTCGTTAAAACATGGCTGAAGTCCCGGCCTAAGAGCTTTGCTAGGCCAAAGTCGGATACTTTTGGTACAAAGGAATCATCCAAGAGAATGTTATCTGGCTTGACATCGCAGTGTATGATGCAATCCCTACATTTTTCATGCAGGTAGTTTAGGCCTCTTGCTGTTCCAAGCGCAATTTGGTACCTAATGGCCCAGCTCAACACAGTTGTCTCGCCAGGGAAGAGTTGCACTTCCAGGGAGCCCTTTTGCATGTACTCGTACACAAGCAGCCTCCTTGATCCTTCAGAACAGAACCCAAGAAGGCGGACCAAATTAACATGCTGGGTTGTCCCAATCGTGCTTACCTCAGCACGGAATTGCTTCTCCCCTTGATGAAACCCATCGAGCCTCTTCACAGCAATGGCCGTTGAATCCGGGAGCTTCCCTTTGAACACCGAGCCGAAGGCACCTCCCCCCAGCTTCTCTGAGAAGTTTCTGGTGACATGCTGCAGATCACTGTACCTGAAAGCAATCAATGTGCCCCCACCAGTCTTTGATATCCGAAGAGTCCTTTCTCGGCGAAATTTCTGATATAGGAAGAAAAACACAATCGCAAGGATTATCAGAATTGCAGCAACCCCACCAACAACTGCACCAATGATCACTGCCTTGCTCTTTTTTGGGTCTTGCAGCTCGGATGCTGCAAGCCTGAGGAAGAGTGTGCCAACTCCATTTCCACTGTACTGTTCTTGGAGGTTCAGCAGGTCCCCAGACCAAATAAAACAGCCAGTTGTATTGTAAGTGTAAGCATCGCATGAACAGCTTTTCAGACAAACCTGCTCACATTCTTTCAAGCTGGCGCCCACTGCACTCCGAGCATTTTCAGGTAGCCTCACGCCTGCCATGGTATAGAACTTATCGGGCTTGGTCTGTCCGGAGCTCGAGTTGATCTGGCACTGCAATGGTACGTTCCTCCTGCACCCACCACTGTAATCCTGAAGATCCCAATCACTCTGGACCTTCTGGCTGAACCCCTTGACGCAGTTGCAGTACGGCAGCGCAGCCTCACTGCAGCTACCATATGCCCCACAGAGTGCATACACCTCACACTGCCTCCGCGGCTGTGACCAGAACAAGATCCACTGCTGTGAGTATTCCACCCATGTCAGCTGCTTGATCTGTCCAGTCACGTCCATGATGAACCGCGAGATGACTGCATCATCCTTCATCGAGTAGTAGAAATAGCTTTCTGTGGCGTTGTCGATGAATTGGAAGTCGTATCTGAAATTGGCCGTCATCTCTGGCACGAGGCTGAAGATATTGCCGTTCCAGGGGCCACTGGTCCAGTAGTTTATGGATTCATTCCACTGGATAAAGTACTGTTTTGTGCCATTGGGGTCTAGCTCAAGAGAGAACAACCCAGGAGATGGGTCTGCGCTGTTCTTCCAAGGAATAAGCCTCTGGCTCAGACCCGTGGTCTTGTTCAGCCCGAGCTTGGTCCCCGGAAGCCAGGTGTTTGTGGGATGGTCTATGCTTCGCCAATAAACTATCGATGGATCGGAGGCATCGGTGAGATCGAGGCTACCACTGTCCCTGATGATGGCCATGGTGGAGTTGGAGGCTATACTTACATCGGTCGACCATAGCTGCCGGTTCTTGGCTTGATCAAGGAGGACAAGGTTGCCGTCGCTGGCGATTTCCAAGGAGGCGGTGGCCGGGTCAGACACCGACACGTTGGTGTTCCACACTGTGGTCAGCAGTCGTATGTTGCTGTACCATATGGCTATGTAGTAATTGCTGGAGGTGGAAGAGGTGGTGTTACTCTGCGATGGGGAGTAGAAGCCCACGACGAACTTGTTGCCCTGGGACACGATCTTCTGTGACCCGGACAAGGGTGTGGCGGAGTTGATGGTGTCGCCGGCTATGCAGAGCAGGATTTGGCCGAATAGGAGGAGGAAGAAGGGAGCCATGGATCATGGATGGGAGCTTGGAAGAATAGCCAGGGCTTGAGCGAGGATGGGAGCCTGAACTTTGGAGTCACTCGTGGCTGTGGTTGGACAGAGGTTTCTCAGCCTGGTGAGCTACAGGGTTGATTAAATAAGCAGCCCTCTTTGACCTGGTATAGCAGCAGCAAGGCCGATTGAGAGCCACACGCCCAACGTCCTGCTGCTGCTGCTGCTGCTGAATAGTATAGATGAATTAACAGAATAGTCGTAAAATCTTGTGTTGAAATTTATGACACATGGTTTTTTTTTTTTTGAAAAGGAGGATGTACCCCCGGCCTCTGCATCTGGGCGATGCATGCAGCCATTTTATTAATTATTCACAAAGCCCTTACAAGGTAATACATCAGTAAGTCTGAAGCCACCATCTTGGCAACACCTGTCGCTACTCCTATCCCCATGATGAAGGGGTGCCGAATGTCCGAGCCTAATACCAAACAGACATCGCACCAACACCTAACATCTAATGCCGGATGCCCCATCCAAGCCACAATACTTGGACTGGGTTACATACCGGTCCGGCGCACTTTCAGTGGGCACCACATGCGCACGCTGCAAGGGCCGTCACCTCCTTCATCCATCGATCCATCCTTAGATCAGATACTAACGCATCAACCTTGCCAGGCCTCTCTGCCATCGACGCCACCACGACGCCAGACATCGTCGTCCTCCTGCGCGAGTCCATCGCCACCCATCGGACGCCGAGTCTCCACTGCGCCACGCCGCCGAGATCCGCCGCCATCGATGTGTAGGATGAAGCACCGCTCCACCACCTACCGACGCCCAACCACCAAGCCGTCCACATGTCCGTCCAGCCGATGAATGTCTCCAAAGATGATGCCCCCACGGGGGTGACGACAAAGACGTCGCCATCATCCGATCCAGGAGGCCCCTCAACGCCTCCAACGAAGGCTACGACGCCCACGGGCGCCGCCGTCAATGGTAGCCCCCTCCAGATCTGAGGTTTCCCCCGGAAACAATGGAGCGAGGGACGCCCCACCATCGCCTCCAACGAGGAAAACGACACCCACGGGCGCCGCCGACGATGGTGGCATCCTCACCCACTTCAGCAGCTAGGCCACCATCTCCTCCTCCAGTTGATCCGCCGCCGGGAAGCCACGGCGAGGCAACACCCACCGACCAGGTCCCTTTGGACC
This sequence comes from Elymus sibiricus, assembly GCA_039707655.1. Taxonomy (NCBI): domain Eukaryota; kingdom Viridiplantae; phylum Streptophyta; class Magnoliopsida; order Poales; family Poaceae; genus Elymus; species Elymus sibiricus. The sequence continues at coordinate 180,550,756 of CM077666.1, read as the reverse complement.
GACGATGAAGACAGCCAAAGGTAGAGGAGGTCACATCGCTGCGTGACCGGCGCCATCGCCACTCACACGTCGTCCCGAGGCGCCCGCTCAAGATCCACCGTCACAGCCATGCCTTCAAGCCGCGACGGAGGGATGCCCTGCCGCCGCCATCATCCCCCCGCACGGGCTTTGCCCAGCCGGGATCCGGCGGCGGCGGGAGGGGAGGCAGAGGGGAGGGGAGGCGGACGTGAGGCGGAGGAGATCGGGAGGGGCGGAGGGGATCGGGGGAGGCGGAGGGGAGGGGAGGCGGACGGGAGGATCTGTTTGTCTCAACTACTCATTCGGGCCACAAATGTTTGCACGAGAACAGCTTTATGACACATGGTTAACGGCGTTTTCTTTTCCTTGCTTGATTTATGTTGTGTCACCTCACTTCAATTCCAGTTGAAATCCGAGGTAGCATAGCTATGATGTTAGTGATGTTATGTCACTTTCCCTTCTTTAATTATTGTTATTCACACTGGATAAAGTACTGTTTTGTGCCATAGGGTTTATTGTGTCATAGAGTACTATTTTCTCTTCATTGATTAACATTAGTCAACAGAAATGCCAATATCTGATTGCCATGATGCTGACTGTCGCCGACTAAAAAAAGGGAGAAAAATGGTGTGAAGCCAGAAAAGTGGTTTTCCAGCGTTGACTTGGAATATTTAAACGATGGCAGATCTTTGGCCGCAAATATTTTAAGACTGACTTGTCATCTTGCAAATATTCAAAGTTGCAGAACTTTTTTTAGGTTACTTCCAGAATTCAACCTCTAAGCTGGACGTCTCCTCTGGAAGATGGCCAGCCAGATCTTGCAGCTCTGCTGCTGTTCGTCTAGCTCTCCCTCTCTCTTCTAGAACGGGTATCTATCTACCTGGTCGCGGTGAATTACCAGGAATTTGAATTGTCTCCTGGTCTGTTTGATTTACAGTGCGTCAGTTCAAGGGTGTGATTTTTCAAAGTCATGTTAATAATCATGGTGATTGCAGTCTCCACTGAAGGCGTAAATGGCGTCCACTGATACGTCTCTGATCACCTTTTCCTTCTTTCCAGCTGTAGGGTTCATACATGCACCTCAGTAAGACAGATAAGCGCAGGCCCAGTCCACATATTTATCGAGAGGTAATCTGGTTATATGGTGCCTAGGCCAAACCCGGGGCAAAATGACCTGTCGGAGAAAGGAACGTGATGGCCGTGTTTGACTGGTAACAAGGCTGGATGCAACCCTTTTTCCTGATTCCTCGGCTAAATCATGTGTCAGGTAGTGCCCTGTCCTGCTCGGCCATTCAAGAGCTTTTATGATACGGGCCCAGCATGAAGTAGCGTTAAAGGTGGCGGACGGATAGAAACGAAATGGAGGAGACATCAGCACGCGAGGGAGAGGAGAGGAGCCAGGGCATTCATGTCTGATGATGAGGGAAAGTATCCAGGTGCTCTAGGAGCTTCTCAGCCGTTGGATCTGATATCTAAAGGCCACAGTACGAGCTGACGCATATTTGAGAAAAAACCCTTAGAAGTCCAGTTATTAGGTCCAGCTCCAGGGCATCCTTAGATGACCATTGAATCTGAAATCAACGGTTAGGAAACTCTTGGAGCACCTAAACTTAGGTGCTCCCGTAGCACTAGAAATTTCCCCCTGATGATGATATATCCAAATTCTTGAGACTACAGCCGTATGTAGTGGTGACAGGAGGAATACGTTCGAGCAGTGATGGAGCACACTGAGCACGAGTGCACGAGCGGGCCTCCCGCAGTCCCGCTTCAGCGTAGACCACTGTCAAAACAAAACAAACTAAGGGTATCTTCAATGCCGTCCCTAAAACGGACACACTATTTGTCCACGCCACAAACACTATGCATGTGCATGTCACAATTGAGGAGAGGGGTGGGATGTCCGGATGTCCAATATCATGGCTTTTGTTTGGCTAAACGGATGCCCGGACTCCCCCGAGCCCCCCAGTTTGCTTTTAGTTTGCCGGAATTTAGACGTCTGGACTAGTCTGTGGATGTTCGAGGGATAGCATTGGATGACAAAAAGTGTCTGGACTCCCCCAAAGGACATATAGGGGCAATTTGAGGGTCCGCTAAAACGGACATTGTATTTGTCCGTGGATGCGTTCGGACGCATCCACAAACAGTGATACGGGAGCCGGTCATCCAACCGTGCCCGCATACACTTCAAACCAAATTTGAACAAATCAGACGATTTTCATGCAAACCGCATGATTTTCATTTAAACCAAACCAGCTTCATTACATTCTCGACATATTTCAACTAAACAAAAGTGAACGAGACTTTTTTAACCTAGTCTAAAGGATTGTTGGTCGTGGCGGCGTCTGTGTCCCACGTCCTGTCTTCCCTGTGTCCGACAAGCTCACCGGCCGTGAGCCCCGGGAAGTGAAGCTGCGGGCGGGGAAGAATAGGAGTGGCCCTCCTAGACCCAAGCCGTGGCGGCGTCCCATGTCCTACTCTTCCTCGTCGGAGTCCGCCGTGTCGATGACGTTGGACGTGGACGGGCCGACCTCGTGGTTGTGGCGGCGGGGCACGAACCGCGGTAGCGGCGCGGCCAACGCGGAGCTGGAGTCGTCTGCGGTCGCCCGCGCCTCCTCTTTATTGATCCCCGCGAACAAGGCGTCTCTCTCCACCCGCAGGACGCATAGCAGTCATCGCTTGCGACGCATCTCGCGGGTGCTGCACATGGACTGGTACAACGCACGCTACTCATCCAGGAAGCCCGGTTCCTTCGCGACCATGGCCGTGACGACATCATCATTCGTCTGCTCGTCGACGATTTGCCTCTCCGCGAGCTGGTGCTCGTCGAGGAGCCAGAGGTTGTACCTTTTGTCGGGGTTATAAATACGGGGTAGGCCCAAGTATACGGAAGGCCCGCCAGGGGCCCATGACCCATCCAGGATATGGCCCAGAAGACCATGGGCCAAGGGGCTTCGTCATCAGCCCATCAAGGATAAGGAGGGTGGCTCAAGACCAAGCTAGTTCCCTATAGTCGGATACTGAGCCAGCCGACAGCCGAGCACTAGCAGTCGACCGGAGACGAAGGGAGTAGTCGGCTAGATCACCAGTCGGCGACTACCAAGGATACCTCTCGCCCACGATATCTTAATGATGGCAGTTACCCAACGATGGTATAATCTAGTTAAGTACGACAATTATCAGTAGTAAAATGCCATGGACAACATTAATACCAGCCCGTTATGTACCCCTACCCAGCGCACTCTATATAAGCCGGGTGGGAAGCTTCGGGCTAGAGGTTGAACATCGACACATTGTACCTTACGCCAAGAGCTAAGAGCACCACATGAGTAGGGTATTACCTCCATCGCAGAGGGCCCGAACCTGTATAAATCCTTGAGCGTACTCCCAACTGCACCGTTCGGTGGATACGATTGCGTCTACATTCCTACCCCCCTAGTATTGCCAGGATTATAACCACGATAGTTGGGGCCCACCATGGGGCAAGCGTCTAACGACGATATGGTGCGGTTGGCTTCATCTTCGGTTCTGGCTGGCAGCATCCGTTTCGGAGAGCTCGAGTTCCCCATCAATGGATCGGCGTGGCATCCTGATGCCCCGCTGAACAACGATGACCTGCCGGCACGCGGGAGCATTCACTACCGGGCCAATGGCTCGGGGGTGTTGAGCTTGCCGCTCCCATCGCCGCACCAATCGGCGCAGCTGGCGCCGTGTCCTTGCCGGAAGCGATCCGGCAAACCTTGTCCTCAATTCCGTTGTTCCACGAGCCGGCTCGTAGGGATGATGGATTCTGAGTCCATTTTTCCTCCGCCTTTGAGGGAGAAGAAAGTTGCGGATAACAGTCGTCCGTGGCGGAAGTCTTTATGGCTGGTACACACCAGGTGATGAAGGAGTGGGATGTCAGGAGTGAATCGATGACTGCTTACTGTGCAGCCGTCTGAGAATTGCAAGGAAAGTTTGAAGGGCTGGACTGTGCCATTCATTGCATACCTTCTCCGGAAGGAGCTTCCTGAAGATGAGGTCGAAGCAAAGCAAATTGTGCGCAGATCAAAAGCGTACACGGTCATTCAAGAAGAGCTATACAAGGTTAATATGACTGGCGTCAAACAGCGATGCATCTCTCCGAAGGAAGAACGGCAAATCCTGGCGGATATTCACTCGGGCACCTGCGGACTGTAGGAGATATGCCCTAGAGGCAATAATAAATGTTATTATTTATCCCCATGTTCGTAATTAAGTTTATATTCCGTGCTATAACTGCTATGGTTCTCGAGTCTGCAATAACCACGAGGCTCGGAGGGAAACTCATATGCACGTGTGGAATAATAAACGGTAAAATGTATTCCTAGTCTGGCCTCTAAGACTAGCTCAAGTGTTGCATGATGGTTCTATTTTTCTGATCATGGGCATGACTATGCCGGCAATTTTGAGGGCACAATGTTAGTAGAACCTTGTGGTTGAATCGACCCGATTGATGTTATGCTATGAAATACATTCGTCACAAGTTAATGGTTAATAACACAGAGAAAGTTAACGTTTGCATAATTCCTTAGACCATGAGAGTATCGAGGTTCTTCATGCTTGCTTCATGAACTTTGGGGTTTGTTAAACGTCATCCGTAAATGAGTGGCTATTGCGGCGGCTTATGGGTTCATGGAAAAGTATGTCAAGTAACTTGATAGCTCAAGATTGGGATTTGCTCCTTCGACGATGGAGAGATATCTCTGGGCCCTCTCGGTGTTACGGTATCCATCATCGTCTGGCCAGACACATTGTGATTGGATCACAGGGATGCCGGAACACGGGAACGAGAAAAGAGAACAAAAACCGGTAACGAGGTAACTGGCATAGTGGACAAGTTGTTGATCCACGGGGATGCTGATAAATCTCACCTCGGGTATTTGTAACATATCGCGAAGCAACAGGAATAGCACACGGCAACTGGAGGTTCACTCGAATATTTATTCGTGTGGGTATAGGGGTCAATATGGGTGTCCACGGCTTCGATGTTGATCATTAATCGGAAAGTGTTCCGGTCATGTCTATGCTTCACCGAACCTATAGGGTCACACGCTTAAGGGTCATCTATCTGCTGAATACTAGACAGGGAGTCTGAGAGAAAGTCACCGGAATTGTTTCGGAGACAACGGAAGAGTTCCGGAGAGAGGACACCGGAATAGTTTCGGTAAAACTGAAAAGTTGTTTCAGGGTATACCATTAGGTCAAATTGGTTTCGGCACACGCCTGGAAATTCTTGGAGGGTGCCAGAATTGTTCTGAAAACTTCTGGGATTTTTTCGGAGAAAAAACCCGGAAATGTTCCGGAGCTGCCGGAACCGCTTTGGTTGCTTTTCGCAGATGAAAATCACTAATCTGGAATTGTTTCGGAACGCGTCCAAAATTATTTTAGTGGGTACTGGAAATGTTCTAAGACCTACAGAAATATTTTCGGATTTAACAGTCGCGGAAAATATTTTGTGAATAGCGTTATGAATAGTGGAAACACTATTGGGAGAAAATATCTCACAGATAGTGAAAACACTATTATGAATAGTGGAAGCACTATCGGGAGAAAATATCTCATGAATAGTGGAAACACTATTATGAATAGTGGAAACACTATTATGAATAGGTGAAAATATCTGAGGTCATTTTGGTATTTTGGGAGCCACCCTACCCCTTGGGTTTTCCTATAAATAGAGGTGGAGAGGCACTCTCCACACACTCTTTCTCACATACACATGCCATTGCAATGATCTGGCTTCTTCTCTCCCTCCCCGCGAAATAGTTTCGTAGAGCCGAAAGGCTGTCTAGGTTCCGGTGGAAACTAGTTCTGGACGGCGAAGCCCTGCCGGATAGATGACACCGTATGTGTGCAACTCCGTAGAGAGATCGTAGTTTCGGTCTTAGTTCGAGAGTGCCTCCCGAAGGGCTGTCCGAGTGACCGTCCGAGTTTCGAGGGTCCTCCCGAAGGGCTGTCCGAGTGACCGTCCGAGTTTCGAAGGTCCTCCTGGAGGGCTGTCCGTGACACCGTCCGAGGGATTGTCCGACCGCCTCCCGGAGGGCTGTCAGAGGGGCAGATGAGGGAGTACATCCTCGCGGTTGGGAGGTTGTAAAATCCTAGCTGCGGGGATCTGCACCGCCGATCGTCATCGACTCTACTTCCGCTGCGCTACGAGTCGGTAACGAAAAGATCAAACCTTGTATGCATCTCCATAGTGGTCCTGGGCGTGCTCACTGTACCGAATTTTTTTGTTTTCTGCTGCGTTCCCCTACAGTAGCATCATGAGCCGTGCTATTCGTAGATGCAGGTTACGATCTAGAATACATAAAGATGTATGGGTGTTGCACAATATAATTTGTAGTAGATGAGTTCTACTGCTGATAATTATTTGTGCGTGTAGCAGATGAAATCTGTTACCCGATGTTCTTGTTGCTTCCCTGGAATTTGCATATTTCTGATCTTGATAACAGCATGGTGGAGTTTCAAAGTTCTGGCAATCCGCGATCCTGATTGATCAACGAAGTGCTAACAGTTCTTTGGGTTCCACCATAGTTGAGAGAAAGATGAAATTTCGCAGACGAAAGGGCAATGCAGATATGATCTGCACGGGGGTCATGCGTATGACGAAGTTCAGTATGGGGCTCGAGATTTTATTATCTCGTGTTTCATACACCCCGCAAAGTTAATCTAGCGACTTGAATAATCATACTTGATGATGGACATTGGTAGCTTCGGTTTGTTTCGAAACCTTAGAAGCCACGTAAAATAAATTTTTGCATAAACCGATTAGAGGCGTCTAACTTGGTTTTGCAGGATGTGCATGTGATGTGGTATAGCAGTTCTCACATTAATTTGATTATGTATGAGATGACTATACAATGTAAATTAACATGACCTGCGTGTCATGATTCGGCATGATGGCTGGAGCCATATGATTGTCACTTTAATGACTTGCGTGTCAACCTTAAGTAATGCACTTATTTTATTAGCTATAGAGATAGCAATATTATCTGGTGCATCGACAAGGTGGTGGCAATCTTCGCAAAGGTGAACACCGACGCGAATGCCGAAGACGAAGAAATTAAAGACTTCTCCGTCAGAAAGGGCTATACCATATCATGCTATTATGAATTGCCTGAGATGTTTATCCCTTATGATGCACCCTTCTTGATTGCGCGGTAATCGCTTTTTATTAGGGTGATCTCTCACAAAAGTATCAAGTAGTTAGTGTTCTCCCAAGTGTAGCACCGTCACGGCACCTATCTTTTCGGGGTGCGTCATGTTTCCATGAGTACGAACGATTAAAGAAGTGTGAGGCGAGTGAGTTGAGACCTCGCAGTGAGATCACTTGGTTGTCTTGATGTTCTGGCTTGAGAGTCCTGAGCTCGGAACACACCCATCGAAAGATGAACAAGAGTCACATAGAGATGTGATCGGCAAGTTGGCCTACCGATTGAAATTCCCGTCATCAGTGATGTTTCCGTCAATGGCGTTGAATTGAAATGCGGGTCTTGTATCACTCACAATCAATTATGAGAGATATTGGTTTGAGTGGAAGCGCACTTTAGAATTAATTCTTTTAATTCTTAGTGCAATTAATTATGGACACTGTCTAAGTGTTATATGCATAATAGTTATAGAAGAATGGCTCGCGTTTTCACCTTCCCTGTTAAAATTGAATAAGCTATTAAATATCTGGTTAAAACTTTACGGTTGGTAACGTAATGTGAGGATTGTCCTCAAGAGTGCCGAGAAGGACTTTGTCCTATCGCATGTTTTCGGTATTCTCCCGCTAATGCTATGGATGATGTGACTCTCGTCCTTCGATCCAAAAGCTAGAATTCTGTTACGGTCAAGTGCAATATGTTTGCTTTCATGAGACTCGAACTTCAAAAGTTTGGGATAGCTATGTGATATTCATGGAACTGAAAATTAGTTTCAGATACAAACAAAGGCTAAAAGATATGAGATATCCAAAGCAATGTTTGTTTGCAAACTATTAGTAAAAGTGTTTACTATGCATTTGACTAATACGAGAGGGATCCAGAAGAACGCCTATCATATGATGAAGGTGAATAAAACAACAACTTAAAGAGAAAGGAAATGTCCAAAGGGTGTTAGTGTGACTTACACACCTAGGAAGTCCGGGGCTAACGCCACTCTTAAGTTGAGTGCTTCTTCTGAGAGTAGGAGAAATACTGAAAGTTAAACTGTTAGAAGTATAAAGGCAAAAAGAGAGAAGACTGGAATGTCCAGCTCATGTATGAAAGTCATACAAGCTATTGATGTATAGAAGGCTGGTCAAAGAAATAGTTCTTGAGAATTGTGATTAAATTGTTAGTCACTAATTCTTGGGTATTGTGAGTTGATCACAAAGATACCCGCTCGATTGCATTCTGCTGCGACTCGATGCAAGAACTACTACGGCCTAAAAGACTTGCCGGAGTGAGGTTTAGATATGCGTTGGGAACATAGTAAAAGTTGTTATACTCGGTACATTACCTATGTATTTATTTTTATAATTCATTTTAGAGTTTTTATACACTCTAGCCCATTGCATAAAGTATCTTGCAAGAAGGTTGTTCATAAGAGAACTTTTGATGTTCGGTGTTATGAATAACATAAGGGCCATGCTTCCATCATGGATGGGATGTATGTTATGAATATTGATAATAATATATTACCTCTGTATTTACTTTCATAATTCATTTTAGAGTTTTACACACTCTAGCCCATTGCATAATGTTTGTTGCAAAAGGGTTGTTCATAAAAGAACAATTGTTGTTCAGTGTTATGAATAACATAAGGGCCATACTTCCATCATGAATGGGATGTATGTTATGAATATTGATGGTAATATGATACATCCATAACACTGACGCTAAATGTCGCAAGACTAAGAGAATACCACACATGTGTGGCACTGCATTTGGTCACATTGGAGAAACCCGCATGGAGAAATTCCATAATGATAGATTTTGAAGTCGTTTGATTATGAATCATCTGACACTTGCAACTTTCCTCCGAAAAGTGAAGTGACTGAAATACCGTTCATAGGCCATAAGGAACGAGCAACGAACTTATTGTTGATCATACATTTTGATGTATGTAGTCCGATAAATGTTGTTGCTAGCAGTGGATTTATCTATCTTCAGAAATGACTCAAGTAGATATATGGATATTTACTTGATGAGACGTAAGTCTGGATCTTTTGAAATCATTCATAAGGTTTTCAAAAATGAAGTAGAAATTATTGTAACAAGAAAATTATGTTTCTGCAAACTAGATTGCCGAAAGGAATATTTGAGTTACAAGTTTAGCGAATGTCTGATGAGTTGTGAAAAGAGTTTCATAACTTACACCTCACGGAGCACCACTGTGAGTGGAATATCCGTGAAGATGTAATCAAACCATTTATGACATGGTAAGATCAAAGATGACATAAATCAATTTGCCATTATCCCTTTTAAAAGTAATGCTTTAGAGACTGCGGCTTTTACATTGAAAAGAGCGCCATCAGATCTGTTGAAATGACTCCATGGTATGGTTCACCCAACCATGTTATGTCTTTTCTTAACATTTGGAATATGGGGCTTGTGTAAAATATTTACAAACCTATTCCAAATCAGACAAGTGCTACTTTGTAGGTTATCCCAAGTTATTGGGTATTCCCCCACCACTGTACTGAGGCATAAGGTTTTGCCACAAAGAATGGTATGCTTTTGAAGAAAATGGTTCTTGCAAAAAGGTGAGTGGGAGGACAGTGCGACTCGACGAGATAACATTATCTTTGTCATCAGATCAAAGGAAAGAAACCTTTGAAGTAATTCCAGAGTTTCCTACTGCGACTGATACGGAAGCCTCTACATGAGATGTATGAACTTCGGTCGAACTTGCAACTGAACCACGTAGGCAAAACTCGTGCAAACCTCTCAGGTGTGCAAGCGAGATATTGTTGTTAGACAACAGTATACCTACGATACACAAGGAAGCGTTATGGGCCCTGACTCCGGAATTGGCTAAATGCCAATATAATCCGAGATAGTTTCCATATAAATGATTCAAGATTATATCTTGATAAACCCTTAGGAAGACTTAGAGTCTAACGAACATTAATGGAACTATAAACTGATGTGGATAAAATGTTTTATCCATAAAGCTCGACTTGTTACAATAACAAATTCAAGGAGTTGACTGCGATGAGATTGTCTCACCGTAGCGATGCTTAAAGTCAGATCGGGTTAAACTAGCAATTAATACATATTTCAATCTTGAGATATGATACATGGATGCCAAAAGGATTTCCATGTGATGGAAATGCAACCTAGGACTTGCATGTGATACAGTCCGAAGTATTTTGTCAATCCAGAGGATGCTAGTAAGTATGCAAACTTCAGAGTTCCAACAATGGACAGAAGAGAGCAAAATGGAGTTGGAATCTTCGTTTTGATGAAATAGTCAAAAGAGTTTGATTTCATCAATGGATAACAAAGATGCTTGTGGTTACAAGAAAGTAAGTGAAAGCATAATAATATTTCTAAAAACTTTGTGTGCTTGACACATTGTTGATTGGAAATAATATAAATTTCTTGACACGAATTAGGACTTCATTGAAAATAGTTTTTCGATGAAGTGCTTGGGCTAAATAGCCTTGATATTAGGCATATTTATCTACGAGATAGAATTGCCTAATAGGCTAAGCCAAAAATACATATTGACAAGATGCTAAAACAGTTTAGCATAAGAACGCCAAGGAGTGATTCTTGCCGAAGTCACATGGAAAGAGTTTTGCAAGACTCGGTGTCCCAAAATACTGATGAGCAAAATACATGATGGAGATCCCACACACTCTTGTGTTTGGATTAATCATATATTCCATGGTATGTAAAACAACCAGATATGTTCGATACTCCCAAGCTGTTGCGAGTATAGATACCAAAGTGATCAAAGTACTGATCATGGGACAACCGTGGAAAATGTCATTGAGTACTAAAGTAGCACTGATGACATGTTTTCTCGCAAGCAGAGATTATGAAGTGCTCGTTGTAAGTAATTACATCGATACAGTCTTCATCAATGCTCCATGCAATTTTTGATTTAAGTTAAGGGTTTTGTGTAATACACGATATGGTGGCACGGTAGTTGGAAATTGTTCCAAACAAGTTACTGTGGCGATTTCTATAACAAAGGCTAAGTATGTTGATGCTTTGGAAGCAACTAAGAAGATGTTGAATCATATAGTTCATTCATGAACTTAGTATGGTTCCAAGAAGGCTTTGGTCAATGGGACTCTATTGTAGATAGTCGCTCCATAGCTCAGTCTGAGGAATCAAGGTTTGACCTGTGATTCACATATATACAAAGCCAAGTCCACACAAAATATGAATTTTGTGAAAGCGTGAAAACGCGAGGAGATGCAAAGATACACACGGAACTGAAGTTGTCAGATCCGTTGGACATCAGGCTATACCACGAGCGAAGCATATTTTACACCGGTATGCCATAGGTGTAAAGTGTTTTAGCATTGACTAGATTATTGACTCTAGTGCAAGTGGGAGTCTGTAGGAGATATGCCCTAGAGGCAATAATAAATGTTATTATTTATCCCCATGTTCGTAATTAAGTTTATATTCCGTGCTATAACTGCTATGGTTCTCGAGTCTGCAATAACCACGAGGCTCGGAGGGAAACTCATATGCACGTGTGGAATAATAAACGATAAAATGTATTCCTAGTCTGGCCTCTAAGACTAGCTCAAGTGTTGCATGATGGTTCTATTTTCCTGATCATGGGCATGACTATGCCGGCAATTTTGAGGGCACAATGTTAGTAGAACCTTGTGGTTGAATCGACCTGATTGATGTTATGCTATGAGATACATTCGTCACAAGTTAATGGTTAATAACACAGAGAAAGTTAATGTTTGCATAATTCCTTAGACCATGAGAGTATCGAGGTTCTTCATGCTTGCTTCATGAACTTTGGGGTTTGTTAAACGTCATCCGTAAATGGGTGGCTATTACGGCGGCTTACGGGTTCATGGAAAAGTATGTCAAGTAACTTGATAGCTCAAGATTGGGATTTGCTCCTTCGACGATGGAGAGATATCTCTGGGCCCTCTCGGTGTTACGGTATCCATCATCGTCTGGCCAGACACATTGTGATTTGATCACAGGGATGCCGGAACACGGGAACGAGAAAAGAGAACAAAAACCGGTAACGAGGTAACTGGCATAGTGGACAAGTTGTTGATCCACGGGGATGCTGATAAATCTCACCTCGGGTATTTGTAACATATCGCGAAGCAACATGAATAGCACACGGCAACTGGAGGTTCACTCGAATATTTATTCGTGTGGGTATAGGGGTCAATATGGGTGTCCACGGCTCCGATGTTGATCATTAATCGGAAAGTGTTCCGGTCATGTCTATGCTTCACCGAACCTATAGGGTCACACGCTTAAGGGTCATCTATCTGCTGAATACTAGATAGAGAGTCTGAGAGAAAGTCACCGGAATTGTTTCGGAGACAACGGAAGAGTTCCGGAGAGAGAACACCGGAATAGTTTCGATAAAACTGAAAAGTTATTTCAGGGTATACCATTAGGTCAAATTGGTTTCGGCACACGCCTGGAAATTCTTGGAGGGTGCCAGAATTGTTCTGGAAACTTCTGGGATTTTTCCGGAGAAAAAACCCGGAAATGTTCCGGAGCTGCCGGAACCGCTTTGGTTGCTTTTCGCAGATGAAAAGCACTAATCCGGAATTGTTTCGGAACGCGTCCAAAATTATTTTAGTGGGTACTGGAAATGTTCTAAGACCTACAGAATTTTTTTCAGATTTAACAGTCGCGGAAAATATTTCATGAATAGTGTTATGAATAGTGGAAACACTATTGGGAGAAAATATCTCATGAATAGTGGAAGCACTATTATGAATAGTGGAAGCACTATTGGGAGAAAATATCTCATGAATAGTGGAAACACTATTATGAATAGTGTGAAAAATCTGAGGGCATTTTGGTATTTTGGGAGCCACCCTACCCCTTGGGTTTTCCTATAAATAGAGGTGGAGAGGCACTCTCCACACTCACTCTTTCTCACATACACATGCCATTGCAATGATCTGGCTTCTTCTCTCCCTCCCCGCGAAATAGTTTCGTAGAGCCGAAAGGTTGTCTGGGTTCCGGTGGGAACTAGTTCTGGACGGCGAAGCCCTGCCGGATAGATGACACCGTATGTGTGCAACTCCGTAGAGAGATCGTAGTTTCGGTCTTAGTTCGAGAGTGCCTCCCGAAGGGCTGTCCGAGTGACCGTCCGAGTTTCGAGGGTCCTCCCGAAGGGCTGTCCGAGTGACCGTCCGAGTTTCGAAGGTCCTCACGGAGGGCTGTCCGTGACACCATCCGAGGGACTGTCCGACCGCCTCCCGGAGGGCTGTCAGAGAGGCAGGCGAGGGAGTACATCCTCGCGGTTGGGAGGTTGTAAAATCCTAGCTGCGGGGATCTGCACCGCCGATCATCATCGACTCTACTTCCGCTGCGCTACGAGTCGGTAACAAAAAGATCAAACCTTGTATGCATCTCCATAGTGGTCCTGGGCGTGCTCGTTGTACCGAATTTTTTTGTTTTCTGCTGCGTTCCCCTACACGGACATCATTCCTCTTCGAAGACCTTGGTCGCTAAGGCGTTTCGAGATGGCTTCTTCTGGCCGACTGCTCATGCTGACGCCACTGAGCTTGTCCGCAAGTGTGTCCCCTGCCAGATGTATGCCTGACAGCCGCATATGCCAGCTTCCGAGCTGAAGACAATCCCACTCACCTGGACATTCGCGACTTGGGGTTTGGACATGCTTGGACTGTTCCAAACGGCACCCGGCAGCTTCAGACATTTGCTGGTGGTTGTCGACAAGTTCACCAAGTGAATCGAAGCAAAACCGGTGACCAAGCTAGACTCGCCCACTGCAGTCAACTTCATGAGGGGGATCATCTTCCGGTTTGGCATTCCGCATGACATCATCACCGATAATGGGACGAACTTTGCGTCGGAAGAATTCAATGAATTTTGCTGGACACATGGCATCTGAGTGCACTTTGCTTTCGTAGCACATCCTCAGTCGAATGGACAGGTAGAGCGTTCCAATGGTTTGATCCTTCAGGGGATATGGCCACGCCTACTCGGCCCACTTGAGAGAGTAGCCGGAGCATGGGTCGAAGAACTTCCCTCAGTATTATGGAGCCCGCGAACGACTCCGAACAGATCCACTTAATTCACACCTTATTTCATGGTGTATGGAGCGAAAGCAATAATGTCGATTGATGTGCTCCATGACTTGTACCGAGTGCTGGCGTACACAGAAGCCGAAGCGAAAGAGGCACGCCGAGATGGGCTTGATCTTCTGGAAGAGGCCCGAGAGCTCGCTCTTGCTCGCTCCGCTGTTTATCAACAAGCGTTGCGAAGGTATCACAGTGGGCATGTGCATGCACGAACCTTTGCAGTCAGAGACCTAGTCCTCCATCTGCGGCAAAAGAAATCCCACAAGCTCGCTCCGCCTTGGGAAGGACCATTCATAATCTCCCAAGTGCCAAGTGACCGCACTTTCCGACTGTACGACATCCTCAACAACGAAGAGATGAAGGCTACATGGAACGCAACACTCCTACGTCAATTCTACAAATGATTTTCCCTTACTCTTGTCATTTAGTTTCTTCTTCGCTTTGTAGCATGATAACAGTTCCGAGTCCGACTCGATGAAATAAAATTTGCATTTCCAATAACAACTTTGAATGCCTCCGACTGTTCTAACTTGGCAAAAAGTTGCAGTGAACTTGGTGGCTTCGTCACTTGGGGGCTACGCCACTAAAGAACTCAACCTAGCCAGCAATCTGATTTAGGACTAAGTCCACCCTCAGGGTGCACTCCTTGGAGAGTGTTCCTCGACCTTTTGTCCTTTCTATCTTAGCAAAGAAATCAAAGGAGACTCGAAAGACTGCAGCAACCTCTTGTCACCAACTAGCTCGCAGTTCGTCTGCCTAGTTGGCAAGAAACAAGCCAAGGAAAACCGAGTGACCTGACGATCAGTTGCGAAAGATTCAAAGGAGAAAGAGTCGGAAAAAGCAATTACAAGTGCGGCAAAAGTACTTAAGATATAAAGTTAAAACTGTAGCATC
This sequence comes from Elymus sibiricus, assembly GCA_039707655.1. Lineage (NCBI taxonomy): Eukaryota > Viridiplantae > Streptophyta > Magnoliopsida > Poales > Poaceae > Elymus > Elymus sibiricus. Next base: position 180,535,575 of record CM077666.1, on the reverse strand, counting down.
ACCACCACGGGTCGGGCTTAAGTTTTACACTTCCACTCGGCATATCAAGGCAAATTTAAACTGTTTTTCAAAGTCACTCCTCAGGCTTAGGGTCAGTCGGCTCTAGGAAGTCATCCAAGTCGACGGAGGATGCCACTCGGCTGGCGGCATAGTGGAACCTTGGGAAGATGTCGTCAAGGTCCACTTCTTCTCCTTGCTCGTCGACAGTGATGCCATTCTTGACGTTGTGATGCGGAGCATCCTTCGGTCATCCCCATGGACACGTCATCATCACCAAGTGGACCGATGACAAGGGCTCGTGCAAGAGCCATCGAAACCAAGGTGAACTCCCTCCTCGCTCAACTTCCTTTCGAATCACATGAGACATGGCTACTACCTCAAGCGAAGACACTTTGCATACTCAGGTACCAAGGAATCAGTCATGGAGAAGCTAAGGAGCAAGGCCGAGCGATGGAGGAAGAAGAACGCGAAGATGGAGAGCAAACGGTGCAAGACAGGACATACCCGGATGATCCGGACCTCCTCCCGGACGAACCGGACCAAGCCCAGACGATCCAGACCCTCTTCCGCATGATCCAGCCATAGGGCCCGAAGGCAACAACACCCTCTCCGACGAAGCCGGATCATCCGGGACCCCTCCCGGATCATCCGGACGAAGCCGGACGTCTGGACCAGGACCCGGACATCCGGGCCAACCATGGCTACAGCGACCCAGCAGAATCATCCGGGTGACCACCCGGATCATCCGGCCCTTGCCTGCGTGCATAACTCGGGCCGAGGCCCATCTACCCCTTCCCTCACCTAGACTATATATACTCGTCCCCTACCTCCGTTTTAGGGTTAGCAAAGTGATAGCTCACATCTAGAGATTGAGTTTTGCTCATCCACTACCTCTCCCATGGAGATCAGGACCTTCATGTGAGAAGATCCCCTAGTGGATTCAAGATCCCTTCCAGGGAAGATCCTCTTGGATATCAAGACCTCAATTCCTCTTGGATTGAGATGAACTAGTTCCTCTTTTGCCTTCTTGTGTTGGATTTGGACCCTTGTATCCCCTCTTATGTATGTGGATTTAGCACATGTGTGATTGGATCTTTTTCAATTGAGTGTTCTTGTTGTGTTCTCCTCTTGATTTTGCTCCTTTCCCCACCTCCAAGTGTGAAAAGATCATGAACTAGGGTTCCACCCTACATCATCTTGGATCAGGGCAAGGTTGATTCACACCTTGGAGTTCTCCCTCTCCACTTTCTAGCCCCAATTTTGTTTGTTTTTGCCCAATTTCGAAAATTCCCACAAAAAGAGTCATACCAAAAAGTTTGTGTTTTGATGATGTTTTGTTGATTTTGATCCATGGATTCGAAGTGTTGCAGGTGGATCTAGCTTTCCCACACCATTCCCCAACCTCACCACCACGATATCCTCCCCAAATCGCCCAAAATTTTCTTTTCACCCAAATTTTCGTGTTCATCCCGAGCTCAAATCGCCACGGTTGACCTGCCTGGACAATCCGGACGAGCTCCCGGATGATCCGGACATCGCCCGGACGATCCGGAATTCCACCCGGATCATCCGGCTTAGCCCGTCGAAACTGGAAAAAAAAAACAGACAGCTCCACCACCCTCTTTCCCATACGTAGCCACTTTCCACCACCTTTAGCCTTCTGCAATCACTCCAATACACCCATAGCCACTCCATTTTTGTGACATCCGTTTGTGACAAGTTTCCTTGAGATTTTGAGTTGCGGTTTCCGTTTCCTAGGGTGTTTCGGCTAACTAGGAACGGTTCGATATCAACTCCACCGCCACTCATCATCGCCACAGACTTGACATCGACAGCGACCACTCCATCATTTGACACCACAACCGTAAGCAAGGACGGTAACCTCGACGACATCTTAGCATACTCCCTTGTCATTGCATTGTTGTAGCGACCCGGTTCTGATAAGGATCCAAGTCTCCTGTGTTTCTGTGCTATCGCTGGATCGGTAGCTAGCACACACAATACTCGATGAAATAGCAGAAAAATCACATGTTATAAATAACGTAAATATTATTACCTTATAACCATGGGGCTAGAATACACAGTAGAAACAACAAATATGTGGAGTCCCATCAACACCAACGGCAAAGTTGAGTGTAGACATCGTAACCCTATCTCTACTAGTGCAGAAAAGCCTAGCTATGGCGTGGCAAAAATGGCCTTGCTGGCGTAGCCACACGACGCCACCAATATGGCGCCATTGTTAAATAATAGTGGTGGCGTTGGATCCCACGTCAGCAGTATTGTACGTGTTGCTGGCCTGTAGGGGAACGCGACAGAAAACAAAAATTCTCTCACAAACAAATGCCATGCATGATCTGGCTTTCTCTCTCCCTCCCACAAAATAGTTTCGTAGAGCCGAAAGGCTGTCTGAGTTCCGGTGGGAACTAGTTCTGGACAGCGAAGCCCTGTCGGATAGCTGACACCGTATGTGTGTAACCCCGTAGAGAGGTCGTAGGTTCGAGTTTGGCTCCCGAAGGGCTGTCCGAGTGACCGTCCGAGATTCTGTGAGTGCCTCCCGGAGGGCTGTCCGTGATACCGTCCGGGGGACTGTTTGACCGCCCCCCGGAGGGTTGTCCGAGGGGCAGACGAGGGAGTACATCCTCGCGGTTGGGAGGTTGTAAATCCTAGCTGCGGGGATCTGCACCGACGATCTTCATCGACTCTACTTCCGCTGCGCTACGAGTTGGTAACGATCAGATCAAAAACCTTGTATGCATCTCCATAGTGATCCTGGGCGTGCTCGCAGTATTGAATTTTTTTGTTTTCTGTCGCGTTCCCCTGTAGGAGATATGCCCTAGAGGCAGTAATAACAGTTATTTTGTATCTCCAAGTTTGTAATGAATGTTTATGTTCCATGCTATAACTGCAATGATTCTCGAGTCTGCAATATCCACGAGGCTCGGAGGGAAACTCATGTGCACGTGTGGTATAATAAACGGTAAAATGTATTCCTAGTCATGCCTCTATGACTGGCTCAAGTATTGCATGATGATCATGTTTTCCTGATCATGGGCATGACTATGCCGGCAATTTTGAGGGCACAATGTTAGTAGAACACTTGTGTTGAATCGACCCGAATTGATGTTATGCTATGAGATACATTCGTCGCAAGTTAATGGTTAATAACACAGAGAAGTTAATGTTTGCATAATTCCTTAGACCATGAGAGTATCGAGTTCCTTCGTGCTTGCTTCATGAACTTTGGGGTTTGTTAAACGTCATCCGTAACTGGGTGGCTATTACAGCGGCTTACGGGTTCACGGAAAAGTATGACAAGGAACGAGATAGCTCAAGATTGGGATTTGCTCCTCCGACGATGGAGAGATATTCTCGGGCCCTCTCAGTGTTACGGTATCCATCATCGTCTGGCCAGACACAATATGATTTGATCACAGGGATGCCGGAACACGGAAACGAGAAAAGAGAAAAAACCGGTAACGAGGTAACTGGCATAGTGGACAAGTGTTGATCCATGGGGATGCCGATAAATCTCACCTCGGGTGTTTGTAACATATCGCGAAGCAATAGGAATAGCACACGGCAACTGGAGGTTCACTCGAATATTTATTCGTGTGGGTATAGGGATCAATATGGGTGTCCACGGTTCCGCTATTGATCATTGATCGGAAAGTGTTCCGGGTCATGTCTATACTTCACCGAACCTATAGGGTCACACGCTTAAGGTTCATCTATCTGCTGAATACTAGACAGGGAGTCTGAGAGAAAGTCACCGGAAAAGTTTCGGAGACAACGGAAAAGTTCCGGAGAGAGAACACCGGAATAGTTTCGGTAAAACCGAAAAGTTGTTTCGGTGTGACGCCCCTGCTCGACCGTGCACTAATCATACACGCAAACGTGCACGCTCGAGATCAGAGACTCACGGGAAGATATCACAACACAACTCTAAACTCAAATTTAAATATAAATCTTCATATTACACACCAGGGGTCACGAGGACCCGAATACATAAGTCATACACACAAATAATATCTGAGTATAGACATAGTTAGTCAAGTTTGCCTTAAGAAGGCTAGCACAAACAGCGACACTGATCGAAAAGGCGAAGGCCTCCTACCTAGGGCCTCCGAACTACTCCTGGTCGGCTGGCTCAACCCAGTAGTACGTGCCTCCGGGACTCTCCTGGTAGTAAGCTCCTGCGGTGTCGTCTGGCTCCTGGGCTCCGTAGTCTGGTCGCAAGTATCGGGTATGGGGGAAAAGGGAAGCAAAGCAACCGTGAGTACTCATCCAAAGTACTCGCAAGACTGACATCAGAACTATACTAAGTATGCATCAGTATCAAAGGAATGGGGCTATATCTTTGGACTGAACTGCAGAATGCCAGAATAAAGGGGGAGAAGCCTAGCCTATCGAAGACTAGCATCTTGAAGCAATCTTGCAGCATCAGAAGAGAGTCGAACACAGTAACATATAATAGTGGTTATATAGTAGCAGCGCCCTGAGATCCTTTCTCGACTCCCTGCGAGAAAGCGATCCCGAGAGCAGTATTAACAATTTAATATTGATTCAGCATCAGTTTGTAGTTGTAGTGGATCAGGATACAACTCCGAGCGTCCTGTTACCGTGGACACGGCTATTTGAATAGATAACTTCCCTGCAGGGGTGCACTACTGTTACCCAACACGCTCGATTACATCTGGCCGGACACACTTGCTGGGTAGTGCCCGGCCTCGGGTAATCGACACGACGCAGTCCTACCTAGGCTCAACAGAGAGGTCAACACGCCGGTCTAAATCCTAAGTGCGAAGGGGTCTTGGGCCCATCGCCCTTTGCACTCCTGCACGTTGCGTGGCTGGTCGGGGCCCAGGCGCGACACTGTATACACAAGTGACGTAACCAGCCCACCCCAACAATCAGGCCGCATCTCTGAGCTGTGACGTCTGAAGAGCTTTCGGCTGATACATACGACGTAGAGGGTCCCATAACCATTATCCCACGTGGTGGTAGTGCGTATAGGGCCAACGACCCACTCAGATCAAATACCTAAATTCGTTAGGCGTATTTAGTAACTCGCAGAGACGATCAGAATTCCTGTCGCTCCGACTTGGTAACACACGGATCACGATCAGGGTGGTCTCCGCCTGCCCTGTCGATCCGCCACAGTATCACTCGCGGGTGCCCTCCTGGCAAACCCGGCTTCGTATTTCCCCGCGGGTACCCCTCGGGGTCGACCCGCCTGTAGCAAAGGTCAAAGTATCCGTGTGTCCAAAATATCGAGAAGGGATCCGAGGAATCACCCTCGACGGATTCCCACTCGAGGAGTTGCACGACAGAAGCTTTATCGGAGGTGATGAAGGAGGAATCACCCTCGGTAACCCACAACCGGATAGCTATTCTACAGAGGCATCATCGGAAGTGAGATAGGAGGTATCACCCTCGGCACTCGATGGTAGCTCTGCAGAGTCGAACAACTTAGGGGGTGTGAGGTGTTGTGCTGTTCTCAACCCGTTCGATCACATCGATCGGGGCACAGGTACTAAGGCGAGGCAACTACAGCAAGGAAGAGGGGCCACAGATGGTTTACCATCCAACCTATACCAGGCATCTCGGATAGTAGGCATGTATCAATAACAGTTACAAGGACAGGCTATGCATCAGAATAGGATAAAACAATAGCAGCAGCAAATTCTAATGCAAGCAGGAGGAAGAGAGAATAGGTGATATAGACATGCGTCAAGGGGGGTTGCTTGCCTGGAAGCTCTGTTGAGAGAGGCTGGTCGTCGGAAGGCTGCTCGTCTGGAGCGTAGTCATACTCAGCTGCGTCGGCGGCGGTCTCGGCGTCTATCGGGAGAGAAGGAGGGGAAGAAACAATAAATTCACGGCAACAATGCAACAGCGATGTATGACATGCCTAAATGATATGCAGAGGTGATATAATGCCTATCTAACTGCTTTAGGTAATTTAGGAATTTATTTGGATTTATTTTATTAAAGTAATGCACTATTCATCTATCGAAATCGGGCAAAAAGTTCCATGTTTGGTATGTTAGAGGGGTGTGGCAGGTATGTGGGTGGCATATTCGGATTCTTCATATTTTTCTAATCATTTTTCATATATAAATTATTTTTATCCGAGTTACGGTTTAATTTATATGATTTTTCAAAGTTTTAAACATTTTCTGGAATTATTTTATTTAATTAATTCGAATTATCCGAAAGAGTAGCTGTGATGTCAGCATGACGTGGGGGTGACGTCAGCGGTTAACTACGGCTGACCAGAGTCAAACCTGACCAGTGGGTCCCACTGGTCAGTGACTCACTTAATTAATCAGAGGTTAATTTAATTAACTAACCTAATTAGCTAGTGGGACCCCTATGTCAGTGTCTATTTAACTAATTGATTTAACTAAGTAATTAGTTAACAACTTATTTAAATTTAAAAAAACGTTTTAAACTGTGCGGGCCCACATGTCAGCGACACAGGGCAGCCCGGTCAGCACCGTTGACTGGTTGACCAGTCAACGGGGCCAGTGGGGCCCAGTGTCAGTGGCACGGGGTGGGGCCCGGCCAGTGCCACGTCGGCGACGACCGGAGACTCGCCGGAATCGCGCCGGCGAGCGTTTTCCGCGGCAGCGCGCGTCGGGGGTGGCCGGAAATCGCCGTCCGGCGACCAAATCGACGGCGGCTTGCGGCATTCGAACGGGAACATCGATCCACGTCGATCTACGGCACTCACGCGGGCTAAAACGGACAGAGTCGATGGCGGCGTCGACCGCGGCGTCGCCGGAGTTTGGCCAAGTGCGGGCTCGGCGCTAGAGGCTACGGGGAGAGGAGCTAGCGGCACGGGCGGCCTCAGCGAGCTGCCCTGAGCACGCTCCCGTGCTCGGGTGAGCATGACAACAACGGGAGCGACGGCGACGAGCAGCGCGGCGGAGCACGGTACGGGCGACGATGGCAGCGGCGGCTACGGGCGGCTAAAGGCAGCCCAGAGAGGGGAAAGGAGGGGCTGCTCACCGGGGAGGCACACGAAGGCCCGGCGGTGGTTTAGTAGCAGCAGGGCGGCGACATTTGACGGAGAAGCGCCGGTGACCGAATTCGGGGAGGAGCTCAATCCCGGAGCTGTGGTGGCGGAGAGCTCGTTCCCGTGATCGGAGAGGAAGTAGAGGAGGAAGGCGGAGCGGATGGGCTCGGTCTCAAGCGGCGAGGACGACGGTGGCCACGGCATCGAGCTTGGCCATGGCGACGGAGTCGGGCGTCTGCGCGGGAGGAAGAAGACGAGCGCGAGAGGGGGATCTGAGGGGGCTAGGGTTTCAAGGGGGACGAGGGAGGCTCGAGGGCGACCTTATCCATGACGGGGAGGCGCGGGATGGCCGACAGCGCGGCAACCGGCGTTCGGATGCGCGCGCGCTGACGCGCGCGAGAGGAGGACGACGACCGCCGTGGTGGGCTGGGCCGGCTACTGTTTGACTTAAGCCCAGCCGCACATTAAGTTCTTACCGTTTTCCGTTTTCATTTTCTGTTTTCTGTTATTTATTCGGTTTTGTAAATTGTTTGGCTAACAAATGACTTTTGTAAAATACAAGTGTTGTTCATTTAAATACTAGGTAATATTTAACACTGCCAGAAATTGGTTTGGTGATAATATGAATTCATTTGAATTTTGATTAAATAAAAAGGGATTATCTATTGCTGTTTGGTACTGTTTTGATGATGTTAGAGTTACTTAGTGAATTTAGGTGATGTTGTTTTTCTTAACATAATTAGTTATGGATTATTTGCTATTTAATGAACATTTTTATTTCCAAGTTGGAACAACTTTTATTTTCACTTTAAATTTGAATTTCAATTTGAATTGGAATTTGAAATGAGATATGATGCAAATGAGGATCAAGCACTGTTAAGCATGGTGACTTGGCATTATCAAGAGGTGATCACTGTAGCTATTACATGGGGATGTTACATTCGGAGTATACCATTAAGTCAAATTGGTTTCGGCACACGCCTGGAAATTCTTGGAGGGTGCCAGAATTGTTCTGGAAACTTCTGGGATTTTTTCGGGATAAAAACCGAAAATGATCCGGAGCTGTCGGAACCGGTTTGGTTGCTTTTCGCAGATGAAAATCACTAATCCGGAATTGTTTCGGAACGCGTCCAAAATCATTTTAGTGGGTACTGGAATTATTCTAAGACCCACAAAAATATTTTTGGATTTAACGGTCACGGAAAAATGTTTCCGTGAATAGTGAAAGTGCTTTTTGGGTTACTTTATGGAAAGCCACCTTTTGGGGCTTTTCCCAAAAGGCTTCTAGAAGGGATTGGGGACCAAGGAACCCCCTTTGGGGTGGCCCCTAGGGGTGGCCGGCCAAGATGGAGCTCCTCCTTGGAGCTCCACTTGCCTTCCTTTTATGCCCTTATGGAGGATCCATGTGATGGGTTTTTTGGGTATTTTTCCCCTTGGGTTTTCCTATAAATAGAGGTGGAGAGGCACTCTCCACACTCACTCCTTTCTCACATACACAAGCCATGCATGATCTGGCCTTCTCTCTCCCTCTCCGTGAAATAGTTTCATAGAGCCGAAAGGTTGTCTGGGTTCCGACAGACTAGTTCTGGACGGCGAAGCCCTGCCGGGTAGCTGACATCTTATGTGTGGAAACCCTGTAGAGAGGTCGTAGTTTCGATCTTTTTGCCCGAGGGGCTGTTCGAGGGTCCTCCCGAAGGGCTGTCCGAGTTTCCGTTCGAGTTTCGAGGGTCCTCCCGAAGGGCTGTCCGTGACATCGTCCGGGGGACTGTCCGACCGCCTCCCGAAGGGCTGTCCGATGAGGGAGTACATCCTCGCGGTTAGGAGGTTGTAAATCCTAGCTGCGGGGATCTGCACCGACGATCTACATTGACTCTACTTCCGCTGCGCTACGAGTCGGTAATGATCTGATCAAACCCTGTATGCAGTCTCCATAGTGGTTCTGGGCGTGCTCGCTATACCGATTTTTTTTTGTTTTCTGTCGCGTTCCCCTACAGTGGCATCAAGAGCCTTGCTATGCGTAGATGCAGGTTACGATCTAGAATACATAGAGATGTATGGGTATTGCATAATATAATTTTGTAGTAGATGAGATCTATTGCTGAAAATTATTTATGCGGGTGGCAGATGAAATCTGTTACCCGATGTTCTTGTTGCTTCCCTAGAATTTGCGTATTTCTGATCTTGAGATGGCATGGTGGAGTTTTACAAAGTTCTGGCAATCTGCAATCCTGATTGATCAACGAAGTGCTATCAGTTCTTTGGGTTCCACCATAGTTGAGAGAAAGATGAAATTTCGCAGACGAAAGGGCAATGCAGATATGATCTGCACGGGGGTCATGCGTATGACGAAGTTCAGTATGGGGCTCGAGATTTTATTATCTCGTGTTTCATACACCCCGCAAAGTTAATCTAGCGATTTGAATAATCATACTTGATGATAAACGTTGGCAGCTGCGGTTTAAGTCAAAACCTTAGAAGCCACGTAAAATAAAATTTTGCATAAACCGATTAGAGGCGTCTAACTTGGTTTTGCAGGATGTGCATGTGATGTGGTATAGCAGTTCTCATATTAATTCGATTATGTATGAGATGACTATATGATGTAAATTTACTAACATGACCTGCGTGTCATGATTCGGCATGATGGCTGGAGCCATATGATTGTCACTTTAATGACCTGCGTGTCAACCTTAAGTAATGCACTTATTTTATTAGCTATAGATATAGCAATATTATCTGGTGCATCGACAAGGTGGTGGCAATCTTCACGAAGGTGAACACCGACGCAAATGCCGAAGACGAAGAAATACTAGACTTCTCCGTCAGAAAGGGCTATACCATATCATGCTATTATGAATTGCCTGAGATGTTTATCCCTTATGATGCACCCTTTTTGATTGCGCGGTAGTTGCTTTTTATTAGGGTGATCTCTCACTTAAAAAAATCAAGTAGTTAGTGTTCTCCCAAGTGTAGCACCGTCTACAACACATATCTTTTCGGGGTGCGCCGTGTCACACGGGTACGAATGATTAGAGAGGTGTAAGGCGGGTGACGGTGAGACCTCACAACAAGATCACTTGGCTGTCTTGACGTTCATGCATGACCGTCATGCGCTCGGAACACGCCCATCGAAAGATGAACAAGAATCGCATAGAGATGTGATTGGCAAGTTGGCCTACCGGTTAAGATTTTCGTCATCAGTGGTGTTACACCAATGGCGAACAATCAAGACGCGGATCTTGAATCACTCACAATCAATTATGAGAGATATTGATTTGAGTGGGAGCGCACTTTAGAATAAAATTGTTTATTCACTAGTGCAAATTAATTATGAACAAAGTCTAAGTGAAACTTGTGTTTACCGTTGTAGATCAAATGGCTCGCAACACCACGTTCAACTTAGGCCCGATGTTAGAGGTAGAGAAGTTAGCTGCGACTGGGAACAACTATACGGACTGGGTCCGTACCCTGAGGATTGTCCTCAAGGATGCTAAGAAAGACTATGTGTGATCAACCTCTAGGTGATTCCCCTACGCCAGAAATGGCTCAGGATATCATCCACGTGTTTGACTCACGAAAGGATGATTTCAGTGTTGTTAAAAAACTTATGTTATCTTGCATGGATCCTATGCTACAGAATCGTTATGAACGACTTAGTACCTTCGAGATTATCGAGGCACTAGATATTCTGTATCACAAACAGGATTCATCTGAAGTTCGTGAGATGACTGATGCCATGGAAGAATGCAATATACATAAGGAATCTCTAGTAAATGAGCAAGGTGTCAGACTAGCAAACTATTATGATAGTATGGCTGAAAGGGGAATTAATTTTCCAAAGACACCTGGTAATGATTTGATCCTTACCTCGCTTTATGAAGCGATGCTAAAATCAAATGAGATAGGACTGCAGAATCAGCAAAAGTTGCTGGTGAACAAAACCGCCAGTTTCAAAAAGAAAGGCAAGCCTAAGGGCGGAGCCAAGGCTGAAACTGTGTGTTTTCACTGCAAAGGCACTGGACACTAGAAGAGGAACTGCAAGATATACATAGCAGATCAGAAGAAAGGTATAACTGTTATACGGGTTAATGTCATTGACGTTTTGCTTGCTTGCGAAAATTCGAAGTCTTGGGTATTTGATACCGGATCGGCTGCTCACATTTGCAACTCGATACATGGGCTTCAGAAGGTGCGCAAGCTGGCAAGGAATGAAGTCGTGATGCGCGTCGGGAACGGTGCTGGGATCGTCGCTCAAGCCGTCGGCATTATGCCTCTACGTCTCCCTTCAGGATTTATCTTAGAACTAAATAACTGTTATTTTGTTTCGACATTGTGTAGAAACATTATCTTTGGATCATGTTTGGTACACGATGGGTATTCCTACAAGTCTGAGAACAATGGTTGTTCACTTTATTGTATGGATATGTTTTATGGATTTGCACCCATTGTTGGGGGCCTTTTCATACTAAATCTTGAATGTGGAAATAATGTCTTTAACGTAAATGCTAAACGCCTTAAGAAGACTGATACCACCACCACTTTCATGTGGCACTGTCGTCTTGGCCACATCGGAAAGAAACGCATGCAAAGACTCCAGAGAGATGGAGTTTTACCGTCCTTTGATTTTGAATCATTTGACACATGTGAAGCTTGTCTGATGGGGAAAATGACCAAGACGCCGTTCACGGGTCATCCTGAACGGGCGGGTGAATTATTGGAAATAATACATAGTGATGTATGTGGTCCGATGAGCACAACCGCACGGGGTGGGTATTTCTACTTCATGACTTTTACTGACGATTTAAGTAGGTATGGATATATCTACTTGATGAAGCATAAGCTGGAAACCTTTGAAAAGTTCAAAGAATTTCAGAATGAGGTAGAAAATCATCGTAACAAAAGGATTAAGTTTCTGCGATCAGATCGCGGGGGCGAATATCTTAGTCATGAGTTTAGCCAACATCCGAGTGACCGTGGAATCGTTTCACAGCTTACGCCTCCCGGAACTCCACAGAGAAACGGAGTGTCGGAAAGATGTAACCGAACCCTGTTAGACATGGTATGGTCGATGATGTCTCTTACAGATCTGCCGATATCCTTTTGGGGTCACGCACTAGAAACTGCCGCTCACACACTAAACAAAGCACCGTCTAAGTCTGTTGAGACGACACCATATGAGATATGGCACGGGAAGAAACCCGACCTGTCATTTCTCAAAATTTGGGGTTGTGAGGCACACGTAAAGCGTTTACAGCCAAGCAAACTTGATCCCAGATCAGACAAATGTTACTTTGTAGGTTATCCCAAGGAGACAGTTGGGTATTCTTTCTACCACGCCTCCGAGAACAAAGTGTTTGTTGCAAAACACGGAGTCTTTCTCGAGAAAGAGTTTCTCGCTAAAGAAGTGAGTGGGAGGACATTACAACTTGATGAGATTAGTGAATCTTCGGCAACCGTTGATATGGCTAACGAACCGGAAGAAATTCCGCAAATTATCCCTACAACCGAGCCGGAAGTTGTCGCATGTGATGCGGAAACTTCAGACAATGTTGTAATTGAACCGCGCAGACCAGGTAGGGCTATCCAGCCACCTGAGTGGTTTCATAATGAAATCTTCATCCTTGAAGACGATGAACCTGCGCACTACAAGGAAGCGATGGCGGGGCCCAGCTCAAGGGAATGGCACAAAGCCATGAAATCCGAAATGGAATCCATTTACAAAAATCAAGTTTGGAACTTGGTAGAACTTCCAGAAGGCGTAAAGCCCATTGGTTGTAAATGGATTTTCAAAAGAAATACAGACGCGGATGGTAACATTACTTTCCATAAAGCTAGACTTGTCGCAAAAGGGTTCACGCAAGTTCCAGGAGTGGACTACGACGAGACTTTCTCGCCCGTAGCTATGCTTAAGTCTGTTCGGATATTACTAGCAATTGCTGCTAATTTCGATTATGAAATCTGGCAGATGGATGTGAAAACGGCTTTCCTAAATGGAAACCTCAAAGAGGATGTATACATGATACAACCAGAAGGTTTTGTCGATCCTAAGGATGATGGAAAGGTATGCAAGCTTCAGAGGGCCATTTATGGTCTGAAGCAGGCATCAAGGAGCTGGAACATTCGTTTTGATGAAGTAGTCAAAGAGTTTGGCTTCATCAGGAATGATGAAGAATCTTGTGTTTACAAGAAGTTTAGTGGGAGCGCAAAAGCATTTCTAATCTTGTATGTGGATGACATATTGTTGATTGGAAATGGCGTGAATTTTCTTAGCGAAATAAAAGACTCATTGAAGAAGAGTTTTTCAATGAAAGACTTAGGCGAAGTGTCATATGTATTGGGCATCAGAATCTATAGAGATAGATCAAAACGCCTGATAGCGCTTAGTCAAAGCACGTACATTGACAAGGTGTTGAAAAGGTTCAACATGGAGAACTCCAAGAAAGGCCTACTCCCCATGTCACCTGGCACAGTGCTGTCCTCGGACTCTCGATGAGCGAGTACAAATGAATGATGTTCCATATGCTTCGGCAGTTGGTTCTATTATGTATGCCATGCTATGTACAAGACCGGATGTTTCCTATGCACTATGTGTTAGCAGCCGGTACCAGAGTGATCCAGGATTGGAACACTGGGCCGCAGTCAAAAATATTCTTAAGTACCTCAGAAGGACCAAGGATTTAGGGCCAGTTCTTTTGCTAGCTTCTAGAATAAGCTGGAATAAGCTGCCCCCTACCCAGCTTATTCTGAAAGCCCAACCATATTTATTTTTTTAGAAGCCTACTAATTAAGATTTGACTAGTAGGCTTCTAAAAAAATATTTTTGGTTGGGCTTCTAGAATAAGCTGGGTAGGGGGCAACTTATTCTGGAAGCCCAAAAAAGCCATCAAAAGAACTGGCCCTTACTCCTTGTGTACGCATGTGATGAAGAGCTCATTGTAAGTGGTTACACTGATGCAGGCTTCATGACTGACCCAGATGACTTCAAATCTCAATCAGGCTATGTTTTCATATTGAACGGTGGCGCAGTTGATTGGAAAAGTTCCAAACAAAAGACTGTGACGGATTCTACGATGGAGGCGGAATATGTTGCAGCTTCAGAAGCCTCCAAGGAGGCGGTCTGGATCAAGCAGTTTCTTGAAGACCTTGGTGTGGTTCCAAGTGCGCTAGACCCGGTGGAGATCTATTGTGATAATAGTGGCGTCGTGGCTCAGGCTAGGGAGCCATCTTCACACCATAAGACAAGACATATTGAATGCAAATATAAACTCATTCGACATCATGTCGAAGCGGGTTTAGTGAAAGTACGCAAAATTCACACGGATCTGAATGTGTCAGACCCGATGACAAAGCCTCTACCCCGAGCAAAGCATGAGCAACACCGGATAGCCATTGGTGTTAGGGAAGCCATGTAACTGGATTATGACTCTAGTGCAAGTGGGAGTCTGTAGGAGATATGCCCTAGAGGCAGTAATAACAGTTATTTTGTATCTCCAAGTATGCAATGAATGTTTATGTTCCATGCTATAACTGCAATGATTCTCGAGTCTGCAATATCCACGAGGCTCAGAGGGAAACTCATGTGCACGTGTGGTATAATAAACGGTAAAATGTATTCCTAGTCATGCCTCTATGACTGGCTCAAGTATTGCATGATGATCCTGTTTTCCTGATCATGGGCATGACTATGCCGGCAATTTTGAGGGCACAATGTTAGTAGAACACTTGTGTTGAATCGACCCGAATTGATGTTATGCTATGAGATACATTCGTCGCAAGTTAATGGTTAATAACACGTAGAAGTTAATGTTTGCATAATTCCTTAGACCATGAGAGTATCGAATTCCTTCGTGCCTGCTTCGTGAACTTTGGGTTTGTTAAACGTCATCCATAACTGGGTGGCTATTACGACGGCTTACGGGTTCACAGAAAAGTATGACAAGGAACGAGATAGCTCAAGATTGGGATTTGCTCCTCCGACGATGGAGAGATATTCTCGGGCCCTCTCGGTGTTACGGTATCCATCATCGTCTGGCCAGACACAATATGATTTGATCACAGGGATGCCGGAACACGGAAACGAGAAAAGAGAACAAAACCGGTAACGAGGTAACTGGCATAGTGGACAAGTGTTGATCCACGGGGATGCCGATAAATCTCACCTCGGGTGTTTGTAACATATCGCGAAGCAACAGGAATAGCACATGGCAACTGGAGGTTCACTCGAATATTTATTCGTGTGGGTATAGGGATCAATATGGGTGTCCACGGTTCCGCTATTGATCATTGATCGGAAAGTGTTTCGGGTCATGTCTATACTTCACCGAACATATAGGGTCACACGCTTAAGGGTCATCTATCTGCTGAATACTAGACAGGGAGTCTGAGAGAAAGTCATCGGAAAAGTTTCGGAGACAACGGAAAAGTTCCGGAGAGAGAACACCGAAATAGTTTCGGTAAAACCGAAAAGTTGTTTCGGAGTATACCATTAAGTCAAATTGGTTTTGGCACACGCCTGGAAGTTCTTGGAGGGTGCCAGAATTGTTCTGGAAACTTCTGGGATTTTTCCGGGATAAAAACCGAAAATGTTCCGGAGCTGCCGGAACTGGTTTGGTTGCTTTTCGCACATGAAAATCACTAATCCGGAATTGTTTCGGAACACGTCCAAAATCATTTTAGTGGGTACTAGAATTATTCTAAGATCCACAGAAATATTTTCGGATTTAACGGTCGCCGAAAAATGTTTCCATGAATAGTGAAAGTGCTTTTTGGGTTACTTTATGGAAAGCCACCTTTTAGGGCTTTTCCCAAAAGGCTTGTAGAAGGGATTGGGGACCAAGGAACCCCCTTTGGGGGGGGGGGGGGCCTAGGGGTGGCCGGCCAAGATGGAGCTCCTCCATGGAGCTCCACTTGCCTTCCTTTTATGCCCTTATGGAGGATCCATGTGATGGGTTTTTTGGGTATTTTTCCCCTTGGGTTTTCCTATAAATAGAGGTGGAGAGGCACTCTCCACACTCACTCCTTTCTCACATACACAAGCCATGCATGATCTGGCCTTATCTCTCCCTCCCCGCGAAATAGTTTCGTAGAGCCGAAAGGCTGTCTGGGTTCCGGCAGGAACTAGTTCTGGACGGCGAAGCCTTGCCGGATAGCTGACACCGTATGTGTGCAAACCCCGTAGAGAGGTTGTAGTTTCGATCTTTTTGCCCGAGGGGCTGTTCGAGGGTCCTCCCGAAGCGCTGTCCGAGTTTTCGTTCGAGTTTCGAGGGTCCTCCCGAAGGGCTGTCCGTGACATCGTCCGAGGGACTGTCCGACCGCCTCCCGAAGGGCTGTCCGACGAGGGAGTACATCCTCGCGGTTGGGAGGTTGTAAATCCTAGCTGCGGGGATCTGCACCGATGATCTACATTGACTCTACTTCCGCTGCGCTATGAGTCGGTAATGATCTGATCAAACCCTGTATGCAGTCTCCATAGTGGTCCTGGGCGTGCTCGCTGTATCGAATTTTTTTGTTTTCTGTCGCGTTCCCCTACATGCCACGTGGTCAACGCCACCACTATAATCAATCACCTGCGACGTGCAATGTACTTTGTACACCACGGACGTTTCGTGCAGCCAAAAATATATATATTTTCCCCACCATATAACATTTAGCATTTCACATTAAAACTAAGCACATATAAAACATTACACACTAGATCGAACAATATCAGTTAATAATAAGTGACGATCTCACAAACAGTACTAGCTAGGTAGCTATTTAATAAACGACAATCCTCACAAGCACGAGCAAACTAACATAGTTAATAAGGAGTTCATTTCACATCGATGACCCGACCACTCCATACTTTTAAAGGAGGTCGATGACGATCATCATCCTCAAGTCATGGTGTGGGGTGTTCCTGATAGTGACTAAGACGGCCTGCCCAACCCAGAGATTCTTGCCTGCAAGGAAGTTGCTCCACCCAACCGCGCTGAAGACAGTGCGACCGTCCGTGTCCACTGCGTAAGCACAGGTGGTGATGGAGCCCCTTGTGGTAAGGCGTAGTCTAGCAATGCCTGCTTCATCTGGCTCGATGCCACAGCTCACACATAGCCTCTTAGGTAATTTCTGAAGAAAAAAACAAATATGATAAATGAGCATGTCACATTACTACACTATAAGCATATCATCACATTAATTACTACACTAAGCATATCATCAAATTCTAGCTACACTAAGCATATCATCACATTACTACACTAAGCATATCATCACATTACTACACTATAAGCATATATATCACATTACTAAAGCATATCACATTAATTACTACACTAAGCACATCACAACGTACTACACAAAGCAATCCATGGATGGCGGTTAACATACCATGAGATGGAGGTTAACATTCGTCCGTGTCAGGCGGGTCACGAATGGCATCCCGAAGTAGGCATCATGTGGCGGAAGTTTTTCCTAGAGGCTGTCCGTTTCATCCTCGCCCAGCCTCATTCTTTGGGCATAGAGGGCTTCATCAAGTGGGTCCTCATCTTCTTCCTCCGAGTTGAGATAGATAACAGCCAGCCTTGGAGTTTGTCTTCTAAAGGAGAAGCTGATCAATTCACCCCCAGTGAGATGCATGTGGGCGATGAAACGATCCCATTCATCTCCTCCAATCTGGGTTATCTTCCATCCCTTCTGGACCTCCATAGTGTAGGGCCCCCCCAGGAGCGTCGAAGATCACAGTGTCTCCGGTAATGAGCTCATTGAACTCCAATCTCACATTGCAAGGGACGATCTGTATATGTAAGAAAAACGAAAAAACATACACAATGCATTAATGGAAATAACAACAAAAACAAAAGAACAAACTGTTAGAAGGTTCATATAATTTGTTACCGCTGCAGGAACAAAACACGGATGGAAGTAGATGTCGAACAGCGTGCCAGTTGCAAGGCTGGTTGCGTACCTTGACTTGCACACTCGACATGGTGGTGGTTGCACCATTCTACACAAAACATATTGAAAACTAAGTATATACTCGGATTTCTAGACTATTGAACCAACACTAAGTATAATCGGTTTCTACACTAGTAAATAAATTTCTACTAAACATAATCGGATACTACGGTGCTAAATATAATTCTACACTAGTAATTGTATACACAAATAAACAAAATCCACGGAGGGAGACACAAATAAACAAATTCTACACTACTAAATTAAGTTGAACTTGAATCATTAATATTCTAGACACTCAAAAAAATTCTACTCAAAATGCACTATTAAAATCGGATTTTACATCGGATTATCACTAAAATTTCTACACAAAGCAATCCATGGAACTAATTAACATTAGATTCTACATAGCAATCCATTATATGTACTACAATTTCTACACAAAGCAATCCTAAATCAACTTATACATATACGAATCCCATATGCATCGATTCCGCGCGGACGGAGAACGTACAAGTGGAGAGGAAGGAGATGCGATGGGAGGGGAAGGAGAGGATTGAACCTTTGCTTGCCGCCGGCGGGGCGGCGAGGGGTGGCGACGGGAGGCGGCGACTGGTCGAAGGGGGAGTGTGCAGTATTAGGTGAAATGAGAGAGGCCGGGCGGCGACTTAGGTCTTTTACTAAGACGCGCAGTTGACTAAGGTGGGCCATTGCTGGCGTGGGCTTGAAATGCAACGCCATAGCTAATAACAGGCCAAATTAAAAAAGACTAAGATTAATGAAAGACTTAGCATAATTAAAGACTTAAAATTAGAACTGGTAGTAAAGAAATAAAAGTCCCAAAATGATAAAAATACTAATAATAATGATGTCAAAAATATAATATAAAATGTTCATTATTTTTTGACATAAAATACTTGATAAAGTGGAAAAATTATTTCTGGCGTGACATAACATGGAACTCCAGCACTAATAAATTAACTACGGCGTGCATAGAAATCCAATGACACCACTATCTTCCAAACGGTGAGTGCAGGTGGGCCAACATATTTGTGGCGTGTCCAGAAATAACCACGCCAGCACTAACCGTGTACAACTGACGTACCAATTTGGCCAACGCTAGCAATATTTAAAAAAAGTACTGCTGGCGTTGATGGAAAATGGCGCGCCACCAACGAAAGTTGTGGCTAGCCGTTTTTCCACTAGTGCTCGTACCTTAAGTCGTCGTCTGTAAATTCTGCAATATGATAAGTTGTAGCCGTGTAGGTCAGTACGTTGAATGTACTGGCAAGTCACACCATAAGTGAAAATAAAAGTCCTAAGTCTACATGCAATTTGGCTGGTGGAAGGCTCTAAATTTAATTTGCACAAGTTCTTCCTTAAGCAAGTGTGTGCTTGCTTCTTGCTGGATCCTGATGCTTGGGGTTAACTTGAACTCATCACCGTGTTGCATCCATCTTCATTCCATTCTCGACAGATGTAACTATTGTAGTAACTCCTTTGTGTAGGTCTTGGGTTTAGGGGGAGATTGAATGCAGAGAGAGATATAGATATACCCATCCAAGCAATATATTTTTGGAAATACGTTTTATTTGTTGTTGTCAGAAAAACCACAAAAATGACATCTTACAAATCACCGCATCTAACGTGTGTATATAACAGGGGTTTGGTCCTCTAAGGGTCACATGAGTCTTGGTATTCTTCAGAGTCTTCAAATTCTTCGAGTCTTTGGAGTCTTCAATACTTCTAGCTTCAATTCTTCAAAATGCATGGTGTAGTTCTTCTGGTTCTGAAGTGGCCATGAGTTGTCCAACATCTTCTTTCTCGAAGTGGCATAAGATGATCCTCCCATGGTGTCAAAGGGGAATGGGTATGGTCAAACTATTTAGGGGTAAGAGGGAATATTTGATAAAACTCAGAAACGATGAGTAGTAATAGATTTTCTTTTGTGAAAATAAAGTTTTAGAGATATTCTATCCTAAGGCCTCCCAGTTTCTAGGGTCATGTCTTACAGTCAACATGTGCTCTAATACCATCTTGTAGCGACCCCGTTCCGATAAGGATCCTGTGCTTAATGTGCATCTCTGGATCAGTAGCTAGCACACACAGTACTCGATGAAATAGCAGAAAATCACATCTTATAAAGTAACGTAAATACTATTACTTTATAGTCCAGGGGCTAGAATACACAGCAGAAGCAACAAATATGTGGAGTCCCATCAACACCAACGGCAAAGTTGAGTGTAGACATCGTAACCCTAACACATCACTTACTCGTCGTATAATCCCTGCAACATGAGACGTTGCAGCCGTGTAGGTCAGTACGTTGAATGTACTGGCAAGTCACACCATAAGAGAGAATAAAAATCCTATCTCTACATGCAATTTGGCTGGTGGAAGGTTCTAAGTTTAATTTTGCATAAAGCCAATTTTGTCCTATTTTCATGAATATCAATTTATTACAATATGATTGAGATGGTTCCTCCATTCAATCTATACCCAAGTTGGTTAAAACCCATTAAATTAGTTAAATGTGATGAGATTGCTCAAATTCCCACTTCTAGATGCTCAAATTGTCCATAACCGGGGACACGGCTAATCGATTAGTTTTACACTCTGCAGAGGTTTGCGCAATTTTCCCTAAAAGACTCGATCACCTCCTTTGTAGTTCTCGCACTGCCTGGTGTTTGAGAACCGGAAGATTGAGACATGGTCTTTCAGAAGAGCTTCCCCTAACCCAGGTAGTGCCCATCCCACCTAACTACTTCTCGTAGCACCACCTGTTAAGAGTCACCACAACTGATCAACCAAGCTAGAGCCCATAATAGCTTATGGTTGCACACGTAAGCTTCTAGTCATGAAAAACTGATAAATCTCTTTGAGCCTGGGTGGCTTTCTGTAGTGATCATTGGCCATCTATTACTCTTCTCTATTCATTTCTAACTCTTCTCTATTTCAACAATATAGATGTCGACCCCCATCACCGAGTTTGCTCTGCCCGACGAGACCATGCCCTTTGGACAATGCCTGAAAGAGATTGCCAAGTACCTGCAGATCGCCTTGCCCTCCATGACCGGAACCTTCACCGCCACACTGCCAGAGGAGACACGCTGGAAGATCGAAGTACATATTCCAGGCCGTACCTTCGAAAATATCACCAAGTCCATGGATTTCTTCTTCGAGGCGCCTACATGGAGTTTGGGCAGGAGCATTGCCGCACACGTCACCCTAGGACGCATTTGTGAGGAGTATCACATGGATCTCTAAGGAACCCTATACCATGTGCGGATGCCGGGATTGCCAAGCAAAAATAGTACACACTAGGGAAGATGACACAATGGCCTCGTACATTCAGGATTTGGAGGAGCACATCCGCAGAATGGAGAACCTGATGCATGGTAGCATGAAGAACACCAAGAAGCTGATAACCCACAAGATCGAGCTTGAAGAGGAACTTTAAGAGGCACGCTCGAAGCATGAGGAGGAAATCAGTGAACTACAAGAGAAATATGATGAAGTGAAGTACAAGTTAGAAGAAGCCGAAGAGAAGCTGGACCAAGGGGAAAACATCCAGGAGGACAACTCATATGGGTGTTTCATCAGCCAAGACGACGATTATGAAGATGATACTGACGAAGATGAAGATGAAGCTGACATAGTTATGATAGAGTCTTCTTCGAATGAGAGCTAGATGCAAACCACCATTTAGCCAATTGCAATTCGAGTAGATTGATCGATTAGTTTAGTTCGCTTTGATTAGTTGTGAGTTTTTTTTGTGTGTGATTGTGTGAACCTTGATTGAAATAAGTGATGTGATTTGGAGTTATTGCTATCATTTGCATTTGGGTAGTGTTTAGGTCTTATTCTATCCATCCCTGCATTCTACCTTCCCCCTAAACTCAAGACCTGCACCAGAGGATTTACCGCATTGATTGGAAATGTCAAGACTGAAGTGAAGATGGATGCCAGTGATGAGTTTAAGCTTAACCACATGTGCCAGGATCCGATAAGAAGCAAGCACAATCTTGCTGAAGGAAGAAACCTGAAGGAAGCTATAGTTCATCAAGAGACGGTCTTTTAGGAGTTTACGTAAACCTAAGAGTTGAAGGAACGATAGTTTTTTTGTTTGGCTTGCAGAATAGATGAATTTATCCGCACCCAGTTCGTGAGTAAGAGAAATTTCTGCAATGCTTGTGAGGATGCCCGAGTATTAGAATGCGAGATTTGCTAAACCATATACAAGGTAATGATTTGGATGCGACATGGATTGGCCACCATGACGACTACTCTTATTATTCGCTCTTGCTATGTGCGATGGTAAATCTTGATTGACTTGCCTATAGTAGAAAGACGACGATGTTAAGCCTTAAACCTTAGAATGGATATGACGATTAACCCTTGTACAAGGCAGCCGTTGCCACTAGTAGGTTATACGGCGAGGATTGAGAAAAGACCCGTGTTTGCATGAACCATTCTTGAAGACCACCATGAGAGAATCGATATTTGTTTAGTATTGGCGTAAGACCTGTCAGCTAAGAAGATTCAGTTTGGCGGAATATTCTTTTGTTATGGGACTCAAGATCTCGAGGAAACATTATGCATATACCTAAAGAGCATCAATGAAGGAGTTATCCAGAAGCTGTGAGAAGACCAATGGTGTCAACACTAAGGAGGAAGTACCCGAGTTTTGGATGGACCCGTGACACGGATTCTAAGGGTGATAGCACCCCAACTCTCGGATGACAAATAGAGATTCGAGGAGACCCCCGAACCTAACCTTTTCTTTCTAGCCTCTTCGAATCTCGAGGGCGAGATTTATTTTAAGGGTGGTAGATTTGTAACATCCCAAAATTCTAAATTTTGGAATGTTAGATATATTAAGTATTATTGATTGCTTTGCTTAAATTTGAGTGGAGTTGGAACTTTTGATAAGTTATTTGAATATTGCATGAGGGGGAATAAAATGACTTTCCCATATATTTATTTTGGATCTTATTTGAATTTTATTATTTAAAACAAAGCCAACTCAAAATAATTGAGAGAACGTAAAATGACTCCTTCAAAAGAAACAGAGTTGGGAATGCTCTAAATATTAAATTCGGGTTATTCAAATATTTTTCCACTCAAGTAAAAATTTGTGAGTGAAGATAAAAGGACTTCTTCAAAATAAAAGAGTTGGAAAGTATTTTAATAATGTTTGAAAATTTTAAAAAGTTATTTGAAAATTATTTTAATACTCAAATTAAGTCTTTTGCAAAAATAATTATTTTCAAAATATTGAATGTGACCAAAATAAAAAGTTTACATAACTCCGTATAAGTCCAGGTATTTTTTTAAATTTTCTGGTATTTTTGAAAATTCATTTCAATTTACTTACAACCCCAAACCCCTCTCTCTTGATTAAATAAAAAAAACTGACTGACCGAGCGACCCATATCTAACTGTCGCACCGAGCAACTTACATCTATCCCCCTACACTTGGCGATACATAATTATCCTTTGCTCATGCGCAGCACATCACTGGCGCCCCGTGGCATCTATTTCTCGCATTAAGCGAGGCGAGAGGCTACTCTCGCTGAAGGAATCGCCGCAGCTGGGCCAGCCCATGACAGCACTTTTTCTAGAACAAAAAGAATGAGAAAAGTTGCATTCGCGGGTGATCGATCCCAGCACCTCAGCATCGAGGGACGTCGCTGCTAGTCACTCCATCCACCTGGGGTTCGTGGTTAGTAGTAAGGGGCGGCCTTCTTGAGGTAAGAAGAGCCGGTTTTCTTAGTTTTTTCTTCTTCTTTTATCTTTTTTCTTTTTCTTTTCTTTTTCTTATCTGATTTTTTTTATTTTCATATACATGATCAATTTTTTCATCATATTTTAATACATAGTCAACATTTTTTCTATACATATTTAACATTTTCAAAATGCTTGTTTAACATTTTTCAAATTTTTGATTACCATTTTACATACATGACCACAAAAATTCATCATTTTTTACTACATGATCAACAATTTTTCTATACATGTTCAACATTTTCTGAATGCTTGATTAAAAAATTTAAAATACTTGTTCAACATTTATTGAATGCTTAATTAACATTTTTTCAAATACTTATTCAACATTTCTCAAATACTTGTTCAACATTTTCAGAATGCTTGATTAACATTTTTCAAATACTTGTTCAACAGTTTTTCAAATACTTGTTCAACCTTTTTCAAATACCTGTTCAACATTTTTTATATACATGATCAACATTTCTTCAAATACTTGTTCAACATTTTTCAAATACTTGTTCAAATTTTCAAAATATTGTTCAACATTTTTCAAATACTTTTTCAACGTTTTTAAAATACTTCTTCAACATTTTTTAAACACTTGTTCAACATTTTTCAAATTCTCATTCAACATTTTCAAATACTTGTTCAACATTTTTCAAATACCCATTCAACATTTTTTAAATACTTGTTCAACATTTTTCAAATATTTTCAATTGAGTGTTTTTTGCAATATATATACTAGAATATTTTAAAGTGTAAACAGAAATAAAAAAATAAAGCAAAAAACGTAAAAAGAAAAAAAATATAAAAAAAACAGGCTATGACTTCCCGGGTGCGTGGGCCGGCCCACTTTGCTTGCCCCCTTCAGCGAGTCTGGAAGTTAGACTCGCTAAAGGCGAGGAATAGGTTTTCTTTCTTTTCTCCCAACATGGGCCAAGCCCAGCTGGCCACCTTTCTCCCCCATTTTTTCGGGAGCAACTAGTTGACGAGCGCTCCTTCGAGAGCCTCCCAACGATCACTTGGGGGTGGGCTGAGAGCGCGCCACTTGGCGCGCTCTAGGCGCTTCCTCCGGATTTTATTTTTTTATTTTTCCGCATGCTTTTTTGGCTTTTTAAACGGGTTTTTTTCCGGGGTTTTTCTGCCTTTTTGGTTTTCCACCGGTCTTCCTTAGCTTTTCGACAAAAAAAATCAAAAAAAATTTTTGCGTGAAAAACACGTTTTTTTTGCTTTCGCGAGAGGCACGGTTTTGCTTCCGCGAGAGGCACGGTTGTGCTTTCGCGAGAGGCACGACCGTGCCTCTCGGAAACGGAAAAAAGAACACGTTTTTTTCCTTCCGCGAGAGGCACGGTTTTGCTTTCGCGAGAAGCACGGCCGTGCCTCTCGGAAACGGAAAAAGAAAACGCGTTTTCTGTTTTTTTTTCCTTCCGCGAGTGGCACGGCCGTGCCTCTCGAAAACAGAAAAAAATGCATTTTCTGTTTTTTGCTTCCGTGAGAGGCACGGTTTTGCTTTCGCGAGAGGCACGGCCGTGCCTCTCAGAAAACGAAAAAAAAATGCATTTTCTGTTTTTTTTTCTTTCACGAGAGGCACGGTTTTGCTTCCGCGAGAGGCACGGCCGTGCCTACTTTGGATAGGGAAAAAAATGTGCTTCCAGTTTGGTTTTTTCGTCTGATTTTTTTCGTGAAAAAAGTTCGTCAAAACCTATCAACATGGGATCTAATTTTGAAGATCTCGACGTGAGGAATCCAATGGTGAAAACGGTTCAAGATTTGGACGCACGGTTTAAGAGATAAAACGTTTTGAATAAACGGATCTACGAAAAAAGAGAAAACTCCCAGGTTGCGATAAGTGCGCCACTTGTCACAACCTGAGAAGGTGAGAGTGATCTTTGAAAGGAGTATTCCTCAATTAGTGAATTCGATTTTTTTCTCTTTTCTTTCTCATTTTTCTTTTTTTCATTGGGCCGAATCCACTAGCTCGGCCGTGCGTGCCACCTCGGTTTTGCTGTACGTACACCTCAATCTCTATTTATTCATCTATGTTTAGTCCCACATCGACTAGCTTTAGACCTTCAAGCCTCCCTCCAACTTATAAATATAGACCCAATGGACGGAAGCGTATTTGTAGCACCCGGGTGCTCCACACCCCTATACGAACATTAAATTCAAAAGAATACTGAAAAATTTGAAAAAGAATTTGGGATTTTGGGATATCAAACCTGGATTCTCGATATACTCCTGCGTGAAAAAATACCAGAAAACGTATTCGTGGCAGAAAGGACAAAAATTTCACGAAACTTCATCCGGGAGTAGATTGAGAACCCAGGTTTAATATTCCCAAATTTCAGATTTTTTTGAATTTTTTGGTATTTTTCACGTTTATTATTCGTATAGGGGTGTGGAGCACCCAGGAGCTCCTCTGTATTTTCCCCCAATGGACACCCAAAAATCATCCACTTCGGATTAAATCAATTCTTGGTTTGGCTAGCATTATAAAAGAATATTCCTCTTCTCTCCGGTGGGAATTCTCGAAGTTGCCTCTTTTCTGCGTTTTGAAGGTATTCTCTTCGTATTTTCTATTCTTCCGTAGTTTATTATTCCTAGACTAGTCGATCATAGAAAATCTATTTTTTCTTTAAGATATTTATTCCGTTTATCGTAGGTCATCCGTACATAATAAATTGATTACCCATTAGTCTCTGTATTTATCTATTAATCCTAGAAATTCTTTTAGCCATAGCTTCCCACTCGTTTATCTGAATTAGATGAAACCAATGCCTGAATTTTCGTCTTGATCCCATCTATTTAGTGAACCTATCAAAATCAACTTTTTGCAACTTTCAAATTAGAAATTTGTTCAGATTCAAATTCCAACTTCCTTTGATCATAATTTTTTATTGGCAACTCTGTTTTCGATGAATCCAATTGCATTAGATTCATATCGAAGTACTTTTTTCGTTACCAGCATTAGTGTTATCTTTTAAACATATAATTTTGATCATATCTAGATTTCTCCATTAGTTCGTAAAGTACTATCATGATAGAGTTATGTCAGACTCAATGCAAATTTCTTTTGGTTATATCTTTTGATCCGTTAATCCAAATCTAGTGATTCTCTTTCCTAGATATTCGTATTGATCTTGACTATCCAGTAGCATCATTACTTTCAACTTTTGAGCTATTCAAATTTGGGCAATTCAGATTTGAATTCAAACATTCACTTGATTATATCTTGTAAAACCATATACCCTATTCCATTGATTCCCTTTTCACCTAAACACTTATGTCATATGCAGTTTTTCAAATAACATTTATGTTGCTCTCCATATACTTTAGATCATATTCCATATTGTCTCAACATAAGCTTATATAGTAATAGTTCATCATCCATTGACTCTTGTGAGTTGATTCCTTCATCTATCACGTCATAACACCATAACGACTCATAATATATAATAAGCTTATTTGTATGTTGTTGCTGTTTGCACTATGCCATATTTGTTGTTGTGTTTATTTGGATTCTTCTATATGGCATGGTTTCTTAGTTGAATTCTTCGTTTACGATAGATTTCACGGAGTGTGACGAGTAGAATTATCAAGATTGTGAGTGCGATGAATCTCCATCAACAGTACAAGGCAAGTTACATCTTGATCATACTCCCTTTATACCCATGTTTTCTATGCATTGTAGTCCAATTGAATACTGTGCATGAGTAGGACTATGAATATGGCTATACAGTATACACCCAGTAGTTCATTGAGGTAGGTCTGAGCTTTTACTCCATTGTCGCCAACGTTGTAGGAATTTTTGCTATGCTGAAGTAGACGGGGATTGGGAAGAGATTCATTATGAGGTATGAGAGGCAATGGAGTCAATAGGAGCAAGTAAATGATAGCAACTATTGTATATTAATGAATCCTTTGGGTGGAATGGTTTGGGGCACCCTGGAGTAACCAGTGGATTTTCCCGAGTGACCTGGAGATGGCCAATGATCACTGCGGAAAGCCACCGAGGCTCAAAGAGATTTATCAGTTTTTCATGACTAGAAGCTTACATGTGCAACCACAAGGTATTATGGGCTCTGGCTTGGTCGATCAGTTGTGGTGACTCTTAACATGTGGTGCTACCTGGGTTAGGGGAAGCTCTTCTGAAAGACCATGTCTCGGTCTTCCGGTTCTCAAACACCAGGCAGTGCGAGAATTACAAAGGAAGTGATCGAGTCTTTTGGGGAAAAGTGCGCAAACCTCTGCAGAGTGTAAAGCTAATCGATTAGCCATGTCCCCGGTTATGGACAATTTGAGCATATAGAGGTGGGAATTTGAGCGATCTCATCACATTTAACTAATTTAATGGGTTTTAACCAACTTGGGTATAGATTGAATGGAGGAACCATCTCAATCATATTGTAATAAATTGATATTCATGAAAATAGGGACAAAATTGGCTTCATGCAAAATTAAACTTAGAACCTTCCACCAGCCAAATTGCATGTAGAGATAGGATTTTTTATTTTCTCTTATGGTGTGACTTGCCAGTACATTCAACGTACTGACCTACATGGCTGCAACGTCTGATGTTGCAGGGATTATACGACGAGTAAGTGATGCGTTAGGGTTACGATGTCTACACTCAACTTTGTCGTTGGTGTTGATGGGACTCCACATATTTGTTGCTTCTGATGTGTATTCTAGCCCCTGGACTATAAGGTAATAGTATTTGCGTTACTTTATAACATGTGATTTTCTGCTATTTCATCGAGTACTGTGTGTGCTAGCTACTGATCCAGGGATAGCACATTAAGCACAGGAGGCTTGGATCCTTATCGGAACCGGGTCGCTATAATTGTTAACCCCGAGCCCCTTTTGCGTCACTTGCCTATCAAGACTAGCCGCTGAGTATTGCCGGGCAACGCTACTTGTGCACTTTAGTGATACATATTTCGCATAGCTACCATTGCGTGCATATATCACCGTATCATCTCTTGTGTCATCAATTGTTCCCGCACATACATCATTGCTATCTTGGTTCGTGCATTTCGCATAAGTGGCCAAAGAAAATATCAAAACAAAGAAGAGCCAAAAGCTTTTAAGCAAGGAGAAAAATAAAAGCAAAGAGCTTGTAAGCAATAGCTATAGCATCGCCACATTGCATAGCATTTTGACACGAGTGATCATCTTGGATCATCGTGTGCGAGTTCACCGGGAACCATACATACATAGCATACTTGGGATAGAAAGTCGATACGTTTTGTCTCTCATAGGTTGTGCACAAGTTTTGTATCTCGCCCTTTTGGAGCAATCGTGCTAGCGTCTCTCTAGCATTGTGCAACATGAGTTTTTTTCGTGGATAACACATTTTGTGCTCATTCCTTGGTTGCAAAACCCCACTTATCTATCCGTGTGTGTGTTTTCGTGTACCACTACTTGCTATTGGTCTATTTGCTTCACTTGCGAATTTGTGAATCATTCTCAACGTTATTGATATCTTGCTAACAATTGCATCAATTTTGTGCCACTTATCCTCACCGAGCTCCTCCAACAGCTTTATTGTGTAGGTGTGAGATTGACAAGATCCGGTACCAATTGTCCTACTTCCATAATACTATATTGGGTGATCATTGATCCATCTTCAACATTGGAAAAGGTAAATTTGGTCTAGTTCTTCTCTTGCTTCCACTCACATTTGCTTGAGCATGATGGATAGGCCAAGCACTTCTTCCAACTCACTCTTCGATGAGCAAGACGCACCGAACGACTACGTCTCCAAGGTTCAACTCTTCGGCGTTCAACGAGCTTTGCATCAAGAAAATGAAGCTTTGGGCGACCGCATCAAACAACTTGCCACCGACTTGCGACAATCCAAAGCAAGAACAAGGGACTACCTTGACGCTAAGCTATCCTCAGAAATGGAAGAATTTCGTGCCATGATGGTCAACCGCGCTTCTTCCACATCATCTTCATCAAGATCAAGACGACGCCTCTCAAGCCGACACTCTTCGGACACATCTTCTGACGCAAGTCTTCCACGGCCTCGTTCTCATCTTCGAGATGACCATCAAGATCATCAAGCTTCAAAAAACCCATTCCATGGCAATGGTTTACAAGACCGCCTTCGAGAGCGCGAATGGCATCGTCGCCAAGAACAAGATGCCATGGACAACGAGCAAGATCGAGAACGCTGATGACCCACAAGTATAGGGGATCAATCGTAGTCCTTTCGATAAGTAAGAGTGTCAAACCCAACGATGAGCAGAAGGAAATGATAAGCGGTTTTCAGCAAGGTATTCTCTGCAAGTACTGAAAGTAGCGACAACTGATAGTTTTGTAGCAAGATAATTCATAACGAGTAGCAAGTAACAATAGTAACAAAGTGCAGCAAGGTGGCCCAATCCTTTTTATAGCAAAGGACAAGCCGGAATGGTGAGTTATATAAAGCAAAGCGTTCTCGAGGACACATGGGAATTCTCATCTAGTCACTTTCATCATGTTTATTTGATTCGCGTTCGCTACTTTGATAATTTAATATGTGGGTGGATCGGTGCTTGGGTGCTGTTCTTACTTGAACAAGCCTCCCACTTATGATTACCCCCTCTTGCAAGCATCCGCAACTACAAAAGAAGAATTAAGATAAATCTAACCATAGCATGAAACATATGGATCCAAATCAACCCCTTACGGATTAGCGCATAAACTAGGGTTTAAGTTTCTGTCACTCTAGCAACCTGTCGGCCCAGTGGGACCCAGGGTACCACGGCCCGTCCGCCTCTGGCCCAGGAGGCGTCGTCGCCCGGGAGGGGTCACCTCGCGAGGCCCCTCATCACCACGCCAAGCCCTGGCGAGGCCGGCAAGCCCCGGATCGCCTCGTAAGGCAGTCCCTTGGGAGGCCGCTTTGCGGAGCGTGGCGCCCGATGCCGGCCTCGGGGCGATCGGCCCTTCACGTGGGTGACGCCCCGACGACAGGACGGGGACAGCAGGGTACAGCTCAGGGACAGCAGGATGCGACTCAGGCGGGTTTCCATTCTGGTGATAGGGGAGCAGTGGCATCTGCCTTCCCCCAAAAGGAAGCCCCAAGATATTCCCTCTTTGGTGAAGGAGGATCAGGACGGATCAGCGCGCCAGGATGGAGGTCATCGCCAAGCCCACCGGCGCGTCACTGGGAGCTGCCTTAACAGGCGGAGACCGCCTTTAGTCAGGATAATCCTGCGCTCCTGTCCCCCTTTTGAATTGCCGCCCTGTGGCTACCCTTTCCCGCTCATGTTTTCGGGGAAGAGGACCAAGGCACTACAAAAGGGGCAGGGCTGCTTCCATGTAAGGGGATCGATTCATTCTCTCCCACACCTCGTGTTCTGGGAGCCACAAGCTCTCCACCACAGAGCAATCCAACACAAGCAGGAGTAGGGTGTTACACCGCACGGTGGCCCGAACCTGGGTAGCTCGCGCGTCCCCTTCGTGTCCGGTGAGAGCCAGCGAGTCCGTCGTGTCCCCGCCGTAGTCTCCGTCGAGTCGTAGGTTGCCAAGCAAAGTCCCCCAGAGTTCGAATCCTAAGTTCTTGGAGAAGTTTCTTGGACGCAGATCCTAGACTCCGACATTTGGTGCGCCAGGTAGGGGGACTTGCCGTCTTTGCGCCTTCGACCTCGACATCGGCACCGACATGGATGACGCCGCCGCGTGCCGCGAGCGCGCTGCGCGCCGAGCCACCGCCGCCGGGCCCGCTGGGGAGCGGGCGTCCTCCTCCATCCACCCATCGGCGAGTGGGCGGGACCGTGGCCTCTCGTCCACCGCGTCTTCGCCCGCAGGGAGCAGCCCCCTTGCTCCGCGCGCCATGCTGCTCATGGCTCGGGGGCTGCTGCGCTGCCCCCCCTCCAAGGACGGCCGCGATGCCTGGCTCGAGCGCGTCACCGAGCTCGTCTTTGCCGCCAGCGGAGGCCAGGCGCCCCCTCGCCCCGTGCCCACTTCACCGCGGTGCGCTGAGAGGCCTTGGCGCACCGCTCCCCATCTTCTTCCTCCTCCGCGTCGTGGCCCATCCGTGCTGAGCGGCGCCGGTGGCCACCGCCCAGCCAAGGCTGTCGCCACCAGCGGGGGTTCCCAGGGCCCCCGAGGGGTGGCCTGCATCCTGGGAGGGTCCCAGGCCCCTCCGTCCAGCCGCCACCTCAAGCGCTTCACGCGCGAGGTAAGCGCGGCCCTTCAGGCGCCCGAGCCCGCCGGCCGCCTCAAGTGGTCCGAGTTCCCCGTCTCCTTCGACGCCAGCGACCATCCCAGGTCTGCCAGGGCTGCAGGGGCTGTCCCTCTGCTGTGCACTCCGACTATCGGCGGTGTGGCCATCACCAAGACGCTCATCGACGGCGGCGCTGGCCTCAACGTGCTCTCTCTGGAAACTTTCGAGACGCTCCGGGCGCCAGGAGGGCGCCTGGTGCCCACCAGGCCCTTCTCGGGCGTTACCGGCGGCGCCACTGCCCCCCTGGGGTAGGTGCGCCTTCCCGTCACCTTCGGCACCCGCGAGAACTACCGCACAGAGCTCGTCGTCTTCGATGTGGCTCGCGTCGGCCTGCCCTACAACGCCATCTTGGGCTACCCGGCGCTCTCTAAGTTCATGGCCGCAACACACCACGCCTACGGCCTCGTCAAGATGCCCGGTAGCAGTGGCACCCTCACAATCCGTTGCGATGTAAAGGACGCGGTGCACACCCTCGCGCGCGCCCACAAGGCAGCCGCCGCCGCATCCCAGGCCGAGGAGGACGCCCCTGAGCTTGCCGAGCCGGCGCCCGCGAAGAAGAAGCTGCTGTTTTCCCAGGAGCGGGCCGAGACCAAGAAAGTGTCATTGGATGAGAATGGCGCGGGCCCCTTCCTCACCATCGGCAGCGGCCTTTCCCCCGAGCAAGAAGGCGCCCTCGTTGACTTCCTTCGGGCGAATGCTGATATGTTCGCCTGGACAGCCTCGGACATGCCTGGCGTGCTGAGGGAGGTGATCGAGCACCACTTGGCGGTGTGCCCCAACGCACGCCCCGTCAAGCAGAAAGTACGGCGCCAGGCGCCCGAGAAGCAGGACTTCGTCATTGGGGAGGTCAAGAAGCTTCAGGACGCCGGAATCATCCGCGAAGTGCTCCACCTAGAGTGGATCACCAACCCCGTTGTCGTCGCCAAGCCGCATGGCGGCAAGCGCATGTGCGTCGACTTCACTAACCTCAACAAGGCCTGCCCCAAGGAGCACTTCCCGCTGCCCAGGATTGACCAAATAGTAGACTCCACCGCTGGGTGCGATCTGCTTTGCTTCCTGGATGCCTTCTCGGGCTATCATCAGATCAAGATGGCCAGGGAGGATGATGAGAAAACTGCCTTCATCACCCCTTGCGGAGTGTTCTGCTACGTGTGCATGCCCTTTGGCCTGAAGAGCGTGGGGGCTACCTTCTAGAGGCTGATGCGCATATGCTTGGGGTGCCAGATGGGGAGGAACACGGAGGCATACGTCGATGACATCGTCATCAAAACGCGCGAGGCGCGCACCCTCATCGAGGACCTGGAGGAAACCTTCGCCAACCTGCGCAAGGTCAACCTCAAGCTCAACCCCACCAAGTGTGTCTTCGGTGTCCCATCCGGCAAGCTCCTGGGTTTCCTGGTCTCCCATTGCGGCATCGAGGCCAACCCTGAGAAGATTAAGGCCATCGAGGAGATGCGGCCGCCCCGCAACCTCAAGGAAATGCAGCGCCTGGTGGGATGCATGGCCTCGCTCGGTCGCTTCATATCCAAGTTCGGCGAATGGGCTCTGCCCTTCTTCAAGCTCATGAAGAGGCTAGGCCCCTTCAAGTGGACCCTTGAGGCCGACGCTGCCTTCGAGGACCTCAAGAGGTACCTCACGAGCCCTCCCGTCATGGTCGCCCCGTGCCCACGCGAGCGCCTGCTGTTGTACTTGGCGGCCACTCCCCAGACGGCCAGTGCGGCCCTTGTGGTAGAGTGGGAGGAGCGGGTCTGCGTCAAGAAGAAGCCTGCCGAGCCTGTGCCTGCGGGTGCCGCGGAGGCATCGCTGGAGCCCCTCAAGGCCGTGCCGGCGCCTGCCGAGGCCTCCCCTCCGGAGGCCCCCGCGCCCCCTCAGGAGGCTTCTGGAGCTCAGCCTCCGGAGGCCCCCGCGACGCAGCAGCTTGAGCCCCTCGGCGAGCACGACTTGGATACCACGGTCACGCGCCTCGTCGAGCACCCCGTCTACTTCATCAGTACGGTGCTGCGAG
This sequence comes from Elymus sibiricus, assembly GCA_039707655.1. Classification (NCBI taxonomy): domain Eukaryota; kingdom Viridiplantae; phylum Streptophyta; class Magnoliopsida; order Poales; family Poaceae; genus Elymus; species Elymus sibiricus. The sequence goes on along the minus strand of CM077666.1, from coordinate 180,501,630 downwards.
ACGCGCGTGAACGGTACCCCATGTAGCAGAAGCTCCTCCTGGCGCTCCTCATGGCCTCCAGGAAGCTGCGCCACTACTTCCAGGGTCACCCAGTCAGAGTAATCTCCTCCTACCCACTGGAGCAAGTCCTGCGGAGCCCAAACGCCACCGGCCGCGTCACCAAATGGAACATCGAGCTGCAGCCTTTCGAGCTAGAGTTCCTCACCACCAGGACCATCAAGGGTGCGGCCTTGGCGGACTTCGCGGCGGAGTGGACGGACACGCGTCAGGATGAGCCGCAGGAGGAGTCGTCCTTGCCCGAGGAGGCCACCACCGGAGGCTGGAGCATGCACTTCGACGGGGCCTTCGCGCACCAGGGCGCGGGGGCTGGGGTGGTTCTCACTACACCCACAAGCGACAAGCTTTACTACGGAGTGCAGCTCTGCTTCGGGCGCACCGATAAGGTCTCCAACAACATCGCCGAGTATGAGGGTCTCATCGCCAGGCTCAAGGCCGCCATCGTGCTTGGAGTCAGGCGCATCATCATCAAGGGCGACTCGCAGCTCCTCGTCAACTTCTCTAACAAGAAGTACAAGCCGAAGGACGAGCACATGGCGGCCTACCTGGAGGAGGTGCGCAAGCTCGAGAAGTGCTTCATGGGCATGGAGCTGCAGCACGTCCCTCGCAACAACAACAGTGAGGCGGACGAAATCGCCAAGCGCGCTTCTTGCCGCGAGCCCCAGAGCCCCGGCGTCTTCGAGGAGCGGCTCCTGAAGCCTTCAGCGGCGCCCCCGATCTCCAGCATCCCGGCGCCTCGTGAAGAGCTCCCTCCCGCACCATCCATGGGCGGACCAGACTGCGGGCCAGCTTCAGGCGCTCGCCTGCTGCTAGCGCTCGAGCCGCAGCCGGAAAGCTGGACCGAGGAGATCAAGGCCTATCTGGAGGCCAGCGCCCTCCCGAAGATCGACGCGGAAGCAGAGCGCGTGGTCCGCCAGGCCGCGCTCTACCACTTGAGGGAGGGTGACCTGTACCGCCACCGCCCGAACGGAGTCGCGCTGCGGTGCATCTCCAAGGAGCAAGGCCGCGAGCTGCTCGCCGACATCCACGGAGGCGACTGCGGCGATCACTCGTCCTCGCGCACTCTCGCAGGTAAGGCATTCCGCAGCGGTTTCTACTGGCCGACAACACTCGAAGATGCCGCGGAGCTGGTCCAGGCATGCGAGGCCTGTCAGTTCCACGCCAAGCAGATCCACCAGCCGGCACAAGGGCTCCAGACCATCCCCCTCTCGTGGCCCTTCGCGGTCTGGGGGCTGGATATCCTCGGGCCCTTCCCTCGCGCGGCTGGCGGCTACCGCTACCTCTACGTCGCCATCGACAAGTTCACCAAGTGGGCGGAAGTGGAGCCTGTCCGGACCATTCGGCAGGATCAGCGGTCAAGTTCATCAAGGGTCTGGTGTGCCGCTTTGGCGTCCCCAACCGCATCATCACGGACAACGGCACGCAGTTCACCAGCGGCCAGTTCAAGGCCTACTGCGCCAGCATCGGCACGCAGATCTGCTTCGCCTCCGTGGCGCACCCTCGAAGCAACGGCCAGGCCGAGCGCGCCAACGCTGAGGTCCTCAAGGGCCTCAAGACTAGGAGCTTCAAGAAGCAGCTCGCGGCATGCGGCAAGGGCTGGTTGGAGGAGCTCCCTTCTGTGCTATGGTCCATCCGCACCACGGCGACCAAGCCCACCGGCGACATGCCTTTCTTCCTCGTTTACGGGGCAGAGGCGGTTCTCCCAGCGGAGGTCAAGCACCTGTCCCCGCGGGTCTTGGCTTTCGACGAGTCTCGTCAAGACGACCTGCGGGAGGATGACCTGCTTTTCCTCGAAGGGGCGCGCCGCCAGGCCACCCTCCGTGCGGCAAGGTACCAGCAGGCGTTGCGTCGCTATCACAGCCGCAACATACGCCCCCGCACCCTCGAGGTCGGCGACCTCGTTTTGCACCGGATCCTCTCCAGAGAGGGACTCCACAAACTCTCACCCATGTGGGAGGGCCTTTTCAGGGTCACACACATCTCCCGGCCCGGCGCGGCACGGCTAGAAACGGAGGAGGGTGTTCCGGTACAAAACACATGGAACATCCAACATCTCCGCAAGTTCTATCCGTGACCCCACGGATACGAACGAAATGGAGCCGTACACGCTCCGGTGCTCCCTTTACCGGCACTGCTGTTGGCACGCGGGAGGTCCCTCCCACTCTCATGGAAGCCCCATGCTCCACGCTGGCGGACACCCCATACTACGCGCTGACGGAAAGCCCCATGCTCCGCGCTGGTGGACGCCCCATACTCCGCGCTAGCGGAAAGCCCCATGCTCCGCGCTGGTGGACGCCCCATGCTCCGCGCTGGCGGCCTACATACTTGAGGGGCCTACGGCCGTCACATCCTCAAGCTGACCCGTGTCGAACACGGCAACACGTACCTTTCCTGTTGTGTAATGAGTCTATTTCATGCATCAGTAAAGCTTACTTCCTAATAACTGGTGTCCTTGCAGCTAAGTTTGCCTCGGGAAGCGCGCTCACGACCCCCCCCCCCGTGTGTCTCACGCGAGCGGGGGCTGGGCACGGTGCCTGTGCTCGGGTCAGTCCCAGCAGCACTGCAAAACCCAAGTGACTGAGCTCTGGCTCGCGGACCCGCTCCCGCGCACGTCACCTCACTAGGTCCTTGGTGCTCTTGCCTCCTCGCGTAAACACCCACAAGCGGCCTCGCAAGCGCGCCCCGCTACATTTTTGCGAAAATTTGGCAATTTCCCTGGTGCAGGGCCTCAGGAGCCCCTCTCGGGAGGACCCGTGATCGGCGCCCCGCGGGTAGGAGGCTTCGTGAGGGACCGTGCCTTACGTGCGATGCCCTGCGAAGGGCTCGCTCTGAGCCATGCATCTCCAAAAGAGCTAAGTCTAAGCGCCTCTCGGGTTTCCCTCCTCTCGTTTTCCCCTCGAGGCACCTGATTTCCTTGGCACGGGCCGCCTGCGTGTCAAGGGGGGGACCTTGGGCATCGCGCCTCAGGGGCTCCTACCGTCCTCGAGCCCTACACCCTCTGGCCTTGCTGAGCGCACGCTCCAAGCACAGCAGCGACGGTCGTAGCTAGTTCGGGGGCTGGGTCCCAGCGACGCAGGGCACAAGGGCGGTGTAAGAAGGAAAGAAGAGCCTCGGGAAGAAAGCAAAAAACGCGGGAAACAAAGTACTTAGACGTACGGTGCCATACAAAATGTTTTTACTCCCCCACGGGGCTACGTCGATCTAATGCAGGAAAAAGAAAAAAAAGAACGAAGGGCAGCCGCAGCGCCATCATCCCCAAGAGTCCGCATCGTGCCCCACCTGCGCCTAATCGGAGTCTTCGTCTTCGTCCTTGACGTGGGGGGAGCTGTCGTCGCTCCCGCTTCCATCAAGGGGGACGGTGCTGTCGTCGCTGCCGCCCTCGCTGGAGGAGCCGCTGTAGCTGCCGTCCTTGCTCTCCGCGCAACACTCCAGGCGGCTGCTGGAAACCCCGAAGATCTTCACGGAGAGGGTGGCGGCTTCGTCGTACTTGAAGTGGAGAAGATGCCCCCGCTTCAGGCCCTTGGCAAGGGCAAAGGACTTCCACCCCTGCTTCAAGAACATGAAGCCGGAGGGGGTGAACTCCGCCGCCACCCAGGAGGGGCCGTGGCAGCAGCCGTTCGCCTGCAGCCACAGGTCCAGGGGCGTGTGCTCCTCCATCTCCCTCACGAAGGAGTCCGGGAGCCGAAGCCAGGTGCAGGGCGAGCGGTGCATATCCATGATGAACTCATGGGTTGCCTCCGCCGAGTGCCTCCCCGCCTGGGGGGGAAGAGCGGCGGAACCGCCGCGACCGCCTCGGCCGCGGCCGCCGCGGCCTCCGCGCCCGCGAGCAGCGCCTCTTCCGCGGCCGCGAGTCGCGCCCGTGCCGCGGGTGCTGGGGCCGGTCTCCGTGCCGGCGGCCGCGGAGCGCGCCCGACCCTGAGGAGGAACCCTCGTCGCCGTGGACGAACCACGGGCCCGGCCTCTACCCCTCACCGCCGTCGGCTTCGGCGGCTCCACCTCCTCTGCCGTCCTCTTCCCTTTCTCGGCCACGAAGAGCTTCCTGGGGGGAGCCATGGCCGCGGCGGCGACGGGCGGAGAGATTGGCGGAGGAGTTGGGAGTTGGAGAGAAATGGGGACCGAGGAGTTGGTCGCAAGGCAGGCTGGGGACGGAGTGAAGGGGCAATGGAGTGCCCACGCCCCGTGCGGGCAGGTTTATCGATGGGGCGGCGGTTATCGAGGCGTCGCAGGGAGTGGAGGCGCCGCGCCCGCAAAAGCCACCACGCGTCGCCCCTGGGCCCGGCGGCTCGATGGGCCCCGCGGCGCTTCATCCCCAACGGGCGGGACACGCGCGCCGCGGGCCCGGGGGCTACTGTCGGCCCAGTGGGACCCAGGGTACCACGGCCCGTCTGCCTCAGGCCCAGGAGGCGACGCTTGGGCCGGCCCAGGCGAGATAGCCCTGGCGTCGTCGCCCGGGAGGGGTCGCCTTGCGAGAGGATATCCTCGCGAGGCCCCTCATCGCCAGGCCAAGCCCTGGCGAGACCGGCAAGCCCCGGATCGCCTCGTGAGGCAGTCCCTCGGGAGGCCGCTTTGCGAAGCGTGGCGCCCGGTGCCAGCCTCGGGGCGATCGGCCCTTCACGTGGGTGATGCCCCGAGGACAGGACGAGGACAGTAGGGTACAGCTCAGGGACAGCAGGATGCGGCTCAGGCGGGTTTCCATTCTGGTGATAGGGGAGCAGTGGCATCTGCCTTCCCCCAAAAGGAAGCCCCAAGATATTCCCTCTTTGGTGAAGGAGGATCAGGACGGATCAGCGCACCAGGATGGAGGTCATCACCAAGCCCACCGGCGCGTCACTGGGAGCTGCTTTAACAGGGGGAGACCGCCTTTAGTCAGGATAAGCCAGGGTCCTGTCCCCCTTTTGAATTGCCGCCCTGTGGCTACCCTTTCCCGCTCATGTTTTCGGGGAAGAGGACCAAGGCACTACAAAAGGGGCAGGGCTGCTTCCATGTAAGGGGATTGTCGTGGTAATTTCACAGCAGATGCCATAAGATGGCTAAATAGGTGGGGCTACGAGAGGATGCCGGTGGGCTCCGGAGGCGAGGTTGACACGAGCAAGTGCGAGACACGAGATGTACCCAGGTTCGGGGCCCTCTGGAGAGGTAACACCCCTAATCCTGCCGTGTGAGCTGATATGTGCAAAGGTTACAGAGTTGCTCCTGGAGCTGTTTGGACGGAGGAGGGAGAAGGGGCTAGGCCACCATTCTGCCTCTCTGGCGGGAGTGTGTGGGCATTCTGTGGAGCGAGGAATCACTAAAGGGAAGTGAAGAGCCACTATCCCACATGAGAGAATGATCCGAAGGGAGCTAACTAGAATGTGTTCTGATCTGACCGATCGATCGACCCCTCTGCATGGAGGCCTCCCTGGGGGTCTTATAGGCCGACCCCAGGGTTACAATGGTAACGTTACAGAGGCGCAGGCCCCTAGTGTCATTGACCGGGATCCGGTGGCCGGGTCGCCGGGACGCCGGGTCGCCGGGCTGCCGGGTCGCCAGGTGCGCCGCACCTGCCTGGCGCGGGGCACTGTGGCGGGTCTTGTCTCTTGTCAGTCTGGGTACGAGGCACTGTGGCGCATCTTGTTCGTCGTCAGAGGGAGGTCGGCGCCGCCGTTTCTACAGGACCGCGCCTCCCTGACACCGCCTGCCTCAGGCGGGGACGCAAGGAAAGCTGCAGCCTCGCCTGTTCTGTCAGTACAAAGGAAGGAGTGCTGCAGCCATGCTTGCTTCGTCGCTAAGGCTTCGTCTCCTCGCGGCCGGCCGGCATGGGCCAGCCGGCCAGGCCGGGTTGCCGTGCCGAGCCGGCTCGCGCTGGGGAGCCGGCGTGCTTGGCAAGCCGGCTTGAGGGACTTGTCTTGCTCCGATGATTTTCCGAAAGGGATCCGGGCTCCGTCGCCTACCCGGGGGTCATCCCCCCGACAGGGATCGATTCATTCTCCCCCACACCTCGTGTACTGGGAGCCACAAGCTCTCCACCACAGAGCAATCCAACACAAGCAGTAGTAGGCTGTTACACCGCACAGTGGCCCGAACCTGGGTAGCTCGCGCGTCCCCTTCATGTCCGGTGAGAGCCAGCGAGTCCGTCGTGTCCCCGCCGTAGTCTCCGTCGAGTCGTAGGTTGCCAAGCAAAGTCCCCCAGAGTTCGAATCCTAAGTTCTTGGAGAAGTTTCTTGGACGCAGATCCTAGACTCCGACACAACCCATCATCTACTTACTACTCCACAATGCCTTCCCTTAGGCCCAAATATGGTGAAGTGTCATGTAGTTGACGTTCACATGACACCACTAAAGGAAGCAACAACATACATATCAACAAAATATCGAACAAATACGAAATTCACATGATTACTTATGACAAGACTTCTCCCATGCCCTCAAGAACAAAAGTAACTACTCACAAATCATATTCATGTTCAAGATCAGAGGGGTATTGAATATCATTAAGGATCTGAACATATAATCTTCCACCAAATAAACCAACTAGCATCAACTACAAGATGTAATCAACACTACTAGCAACCCACAGGTACCAATCTGAGGTTTTGAGACAAAGATTGAATACAAGAGATCAACTAGGGTTTGAGATGAGATGGTGCTGGTGAAGATGTCGATGAAGATTGGCCCTGCCACGATGAGAGGATCATTGGTGATGTCGATAGCTTCAATTTCCCCCTCCCGGAGGGAAGTATCCCCGGCAGAATTGCTCCGCCAGAGAGCAAAATTGCTCCTTCCCAGGTTCCGCCTCGAGACGGCGGCGCTTCATCCTGAAAGTCTTCTCTATAATTTTTAGGGCAAATGACCTTATATAGCAGAAGGAGGGGGCCGGGGGCCAGCTGTGGGCCCCACAAGGTATCAGGGCGCGCGTAGGGGGGCCACGCCCAGTTGCCTTGTGGGTCCCCTCTGGTATTCTGTTCTCCAGTATTTTTTATATATTCAATAAAAAATTTCATAAAATTTCAGGTCATTTGGAGCTCTGTAGAATAGGTATCTCTACTGTAGCTATTTCAGGTCCAGAATTCCAACTGCCGGTATTCTCCCTCTTCATATAAATCTTGCAAATTAAGAGATAAAAGGCATAAGAATTGCATCATAAAGTGAAATAATGACCAAATACATTATAAATAACAGTAGGAAATCATGATGCAAATTGGACATATCAACTCCCCCAAGCTTAGACCTCGCTTGTCCTCAAGCGAAAGCCGAAATCGATAATCATGACCACATGTTTAGAGAGAGAGGCGTCGATAAAATAAAATACGGACATAAGAGCATCATGATTAATTTCATAACAGCAATATATTATCATAAAGCTTCCCATGGACAAGTAATAATTCCTCACAACAATGAAGTATAAAGCCTAAACTTTCTTGAAAACTAACAAACTATGTTCTCGGTAAATGAAACAATTACAATTCATCATATTTTCAGGAAGAGTCTATGTAAGAGCTTTTTGTTTTAGCAAGTCCACATACTCAACTATCATTTAGTCTTCTATGATTGCTGGCACTCACGGCATATTTTTATGGAGCAAAAGTTTCAATCAGACACATAGAAAGATGGGGGTTTATAATTTCACCTCCCAACAAATTTACCTCAAGGGTAATGTCAACAATAATAACTCATGATCACTTACATCCAACGGGATATATATGCCTAGATCTTTCCCCACCACATGGTGCTTGCAAAGAGAGAAAATAAAAACAGAATAGAGAAGGGTACTATTGACTCTTGAATAAAAGTAAATACAGGAAAGTAAAAGATAGGCCCTTCACAGAGGGAAGCAGAGGTTGTCATGCGCTTTTATTTTTGGATGTGCAAACTCTTAATGTAAAGGAACGTCACTTTATATTGCCCCTTGTGATAGCAACCTTTATTATGCAGTCTATCGCTTTTATTTCTTCACCATCACAAGATCATACAAAGCTTATTTTCCCTTACAATAAATGTTCATACATATTTAGAGGCAATTTTTATTGCTTTATGCACCGATGACAACTTACTTGAAGGATCTTATTCAATCCATAGGTAGATATAGTGGACTCTCATGACATGAAACTGGGTTCAAGGGTTTTGGATGCACAAGTAGTACCTCTACTTAGTGCGGATTTTTGGCTAGCATAAGATTGGGAGCAAGCACCACATGTTAGAGGATCTATGACAATATAACTTCTGTGTGAATATAAGCAAACATAACTCATTACGTTGTCTTCCTTGTCCAATGCCAACTATTTTGCATGGAATATTTAATGGGGGCTCACAATCATAAAAGATGTCCAAGATAATATATTTATATGTGAATCCTCTCTTCCTTTATTAACTTTTTCATGAATTGCATCAATGACCAATGCTATGTTTGTTAACTTCCAATAAATTTTATCAACTATACTTTTCTTTATGTAAAGTCATTACTCTCCAAGGAATTAGCATATGATCTTTTTATTCTTTTATTGCTTAGATTGAAACATACAAGTAAAGAAGCAAAACTCAAACTACTCTTTATTATATAACTCTCACACACGATTACATAGATAGATAGATCACAAAGCAAGCACTCAAAACTAGATCATGCTAAAACTTTATTCTTCTAAATCATGAAATAACTAAGGATCGAACTAAGATAGATAATGATGATAAAAAGGTGATGGTGATATGATACCGGGGCACCTCCCCCAAGCTTGGAGAAAGCCAAGGGTGGTGCCCATATCCGTGTACTCAATTGTCTTTCTTCGGTGATGATGGTGATGAAGTGATGGGCTTGTCCTCCGTCTTCCACAACATAGGCTCTCCGTCATAAAAAGATGATCATGTTTCCAGAGTCCTGAAACTTGCAGCTAAACTTATACCTTTAAATTTGGCTTCATACTCAAAATTCTGGTTTTGTAAGTCATAAATTTAGGCCTGAAGATGATCAATTAGGTCATTGAGCTTGAAGATGACGTCCCCAATATCCTTGTTGTCCACTTTGTGTTCACAGATGAATTCCGTGATCATGGAGTGGTTGGCGTTGAGTCCACGCTCCACCATCCCCTGGCACTTGAAGATCTCCTATTCCACCGCTTCAAGCCTGGCCTTCTCGCTTCCGGTCCTCTTAGGTCCTTGAACGTCCCGGATGTGGAGCACCCCCTCACGCATCTCAACGGCTTGAGGGTGCTTCATCACCTCCGGTAGGTAAGGGTTGATGACCTTCTCGAAGAACTTGTCCTTGGACGAACTTGGGAGCGCCATAGCGATCTAGATTTGTCAGAAAAACAACCCGAAACAAGAACATAGGAGAAACTTGCGATGCGGTGGTCCAATCATACGGGAGTATATATAAATAATTTTTATCTTGCAAAACAAGCATACGAGAGGAAAACGGAGTCGGGAGGGCACACGAGGGGCCCACAAGGCAACACGGCGCGCCCCAGGGGGGTCGCGCCCTGTTGCCTTGTGACCTCCTCGTGGGTCCCCTCGGTTGTTTCTTATTTTTGTATTTTTTTTTAATATTCCAAAATAGACAGAAATATTTTTTATGGAATTTTTGGAATCGGTTTACTTACCATATCACATACCTACCCCTTTTTAGGGTTCTAGAGTGTTCCGGAAGGACTCATTGATATGTTCTGTCGGTGTCATAGTTTGAATAATATTAGTTTCGACATTAATAGGCGTACCTGAGATATAATGTTTAATTCTTTGACCATTAACCACTCTCGGATTAGTGCCCTCGGAGTTATTAATTTTGATAGCTCCAGAGCGATAAACTTCTTCGATGATGTATGGCCCTTCCCATTTAGAGAAGTTTTCCTGCAAAAAATCTGAAATGAGATTTGTACAATAGAACATGCTCACCCACTTTAAATTCCCGTTTTTGGATTCTTTTATCATGCCATCTTTTAACTTTTTCTTTAAATAACTTGTCATTTTCATAGGCTTGGGTCCTCCATTCATCTAAAGAGCTAATATCAAATAACCTCTTTTCACCAGCAAGTTTAAAATCATAATTAAGTTCTTTAATTTCCCAATATGCCTTATGTTCTAGTTCAAGAGGTAAATGACATGCTTTTCCATAAACCATTTTATATGGAGACGTACCCATAGGATTTTTATAAGCAGTTCTATAAGCCCATAATGCATCGTCAAGCTTCTTAGACCAATTCTTCCTGGATCTATTAACAGTCTTTTACAAAATTAACTTTATTTCTCTATTACTCAATTCAACTTGACCACTAGACTGAGGATGATAAGGGGATGCAATTCTATGATTAACATCATATTTAGCAAGAAGTTTACGGAAAGCACCATGAATAAAATGTGAACCACCATCAGTCATCAAGTATCTAGGGACTCCAAATCTAGGGAAAATAACTTCTTTAAGCATTTTAATAGAGGTGTTGTGATCAGCACTACTAGTTGGAATAGCTTATACCTACTAAGTAACATAATCAACAGCAACAAGAATATGTGTATACCCGTTGGATTTAGGAAAAGGTCCCATATAATCAAAACCCCAAACATCAAATGGTTCAATAACAAGTGAATTATTCATAGGAATTTCCTGACGTCTACCAATATTACCAATTCTTTGACATTCATCATAAGATAGGACAAACTTACGTGCATCTTTAAAAAGAGTAGGCCAATAAAAACCAGACTGTAATACCTTATGTGCAGTTCTCTTTCCCGCATGGAGTCCTCCGTATGCCTCAGAGTGACACTTCCATAGGATTTGTTCCTATTCATGCTCAGGTACAGAACGTCTAATAACACCATCTACTCCTTCTTTATATAAGTGTGGGTCATCCCAAAAGTAATTTATTAAATCAAAGAAGAAATTTTTCTTTTGTTGGTAGGTAAAACTAGGTGGGATATTGTAGGATCGATAGTATGTCTAGAGGGGGGGGGGGGTGATTAGACTACTTGACCAAATAAAACCTAACCTTTTCCCAGTTTTAGTTGTAGACAGATTTTAGGAATAGTACATGTCAAGCATCACCCTACACATGCAATTCTAAGAGTATAGCAGCGGAATGTAAGCAATTGCATATGTATGTAAAGGAGGGATAGGAGATATCAAACGCAATGAAGACACGGTGGTTTTTGGTGTGGTTCCGATAGGTGGTGCTATCGTACGTCCACGTTGATGGAGACTTCAACCCACGAAGGGTAACGACTGCGCGAGTCCACGAAGGGCTCCACCCATGAAGGGTCCACGAAGAAGCAACCTTGTCTATTCCACCATGGCTTACGTCCACGAAGGACTAGCCTCACTCGGGGTAGATCTTCACGAAGTAGGCGATCTCCTTGCCCTTACAAACTCCTTGGTTCAACTCTACATCAGGTTGGAGGCTCCCAAGTGACACCTAACCAATCTAGGAGACACCACTCTCCAAAAGGTAATAGACGGTGTGTTGTTGATGAACTCCTTGCTCTTGTGCTTCAAATGATAGTCTTCCCAGCACTCAAACAACTCCTCACAGATTTGGCTATGGTGGAATAAGGATTTGAGTGGAAAGCAACTTGGGAAAGGCTAGAGATCAAGGTTCAAATGGTAGGAATGGAATATCTTGATCTCAACACATGAGTAGGTGGTTCTCTCTCAGAAAATGTATGGTGGAAGTGTAGGCACGTTCTGATGGCTCTCCTTACTGAGAAGGATGTGGTGGAGGGGTATATATAGCCTCCACACAAAATCCAACCGTTACACACTTTTGACCCAACTCGGTGGCACCGAAATGATCATCTCGGTAGCACTGAACTGTGTAAAAGATATGAACGTTAGGAATCTCGGTGGGACCGATACGAACAACTCGGATGGACCGAAGTGCAATGGCTTAGGGCAATCCTCATCTTGGTGGCACCGATTGCATCAACTCGGTTGGACCGAAGTGAAGCAATAAGGCAACAGAGACTTGGCAAGCCATCTTGGTGAGACCGATTTGCATAACTCGGTGAGACCGAAGTCAATGCAACCGATTACAGAGAGTTGGCAAGGCCATCTCGGTGGGACCGAGATCCATTTCGGTGGATCCGATTTGTTAGGGTTTTGGCAGTGGCTAAGTCTTGGATGAACTCGGTGGGGCCGAGTTGGACTGTAGGTTTAGGACATATTTGGGTAGAGAGAGTGGTTGAGGGTTTAGGAATACTGTCACTAAGCACTTGAGCAAAAAGACCATTAAGCAACACCTCATCCCCTTTTAATAGTATTGGCTTTCCTATGGACTCAATGTGATCTTGGATCACTAAACCAGAAATGTAGAGTCTTGATCTTTTGCCAATCCTTGTCCTTAGCATTTTGAGGGGTCCACATCTCTAGTCCATGCCATGCCAATCATTGAACATCCTGAAATCTTAATCTTGAATGGACATTAGTTCAATGAGATATATGTTGTTATGAATTACCAAAACCATCAAGGGAGCAAATGTGCTTTCAATCTCCCCCTTTTTGGTAATTGATGACAACATATAGATCAAAGCTTCGACAATTGATTAAATGAATGAAATACATCGTCGCTTTGAGATGTATGTGATAAGCAAGAGCTCCCCCTAAATTTGTGCATTATTAAAAAAATTGCGTTTGAATGCAAATGCACAATCGATTAGGCTCATGGGTCACTCTTCCAGGTCACATACATCTTGGTGGAGCGTGCAAAATGATATGATTGAAATAATAGGCACTCATCACCAACACAAATGAATGATCATACAAGATAAAGATAAAGATAAACATGTAACATAACAGTGAGCATAATATGATCAATCAACATAGTATCTCACAAGCATAAACGATAGGCACTGTAGCAAGCACACACATAACAAAGTAGCATAAAAAAATGTAGCAAAAGAACTCTCGAGAGAAAAACAAAATGCAAGAACTCTCTCTCTCTCGAAGCCTATGATCTATACAAATTCTCCCCCTTTGGCAACAAGTACCAAAAAGATCGAATAAGTATCGAACTAGTTGGCACTCTAAACGCGGTCCTCCGAAGCTCCTGAAGGCGATCTCCTGCTGGCAGCTCCGGTGTGCGTAGATGGCGTTGAGATGAGAGCATCCTCGAAGGCTTCTGATGATGTTTGTTGAGCTGGTGGAGTTGAGACCTAAGGTGGCACTGTGGCAGTAGCGGCTGGTGCAGATACTGTGGTCCGTGGATCCACAACTGGTATCGCAACAGATCTAGCTGCCCTAGGCACTGACTGGAATCTCTCTGTGGTTGGTCCATCATCTCCACTATCATCTGATCTGGCTAGCTTGACAGCATCAACATCTCCCTGCAGCTGTTCTACTGAAGTCTGAATCTCGGTCACCTTGACATCCAAATCATGGAATTTAGTCTCAATGATCCGCTCAAAACTAGCCTGGGTCTGGGTGAGGTTGGCCAAACTTCGCTCAATCCTCAGAGTGGCTTCAAGCAGATATGCCATTTGGTCTTTTGGTGTCTTGATATTTGAAATTGGAGCATTGGGAGCTGATGCCTCCTGAGCTGCTTTTGCTTCTGCGGCTTTGCAGATTTCCTCTTGGGCTTGTGCAGAAGTGGGATGCGAAGGATCCATCACTATAACATTGTCCTCAAAATCTGGATGCAATGGCAAATGCTCTCGATCAAGAAGGTATGTGCTGGTTCCAACCTTAGAGTTGATCAATAACTGAATATGTGGAGCATATCCGCACGATCTCTTCTGATCTGCTGCAGCCCTCTTGATAGTCTCTACTATCAGGCTCATCACCTTGAACTTCTGAGGTGTGTCAAACAAATGCAGCAAATTGATGGAGTGGCCATGAATCATCTTATCATCTCTTGACTTGGGTAACAAGGTGTACCGATAGATTGTGTTCGTGGTGGCCAGTCCTGGTAGCAAATGCTTCACTGATCCAAGTTTGTGTGTCTCAATATCCTTCTGAGGAATTGCAGTATACATGTTGGCCATGGAGTTGTGATCCATCTTGAGCTTGGCATATATGTCTATATCATCATCCTCTTCCTTGGGTGCTCCAAGAAGATTTGCCCACTCAGAGATGGTAGACTGGTATCTTATACCCTCAGTCATCCACACTATTCTGCCATCTGGATAGAAGTGTGCTGTAGAGTAAAATTGCATGACCATTTCATCATTCCACTTGGTCAACTTCTGTCCAACAAACTCGTCAACTCCTGCAATCCTGAAGCTTTCATGGACGTGGGGGAAATAATCTTCATTCTCATCGATGTATTCCCAATCCACCCACTTCATGTCACTGACTATGGGCTTCTTATCAAGCAAAACTGTCTCATAAAAATCCTGTTGCTCTCGAGTGTGAAAGCGATAATCACATGCTATCCTTCTCCTGATAGCATAAGGATCTGACTGTCTCCACTGACGCAGTCCTTTGTCCTTCCTCATCATCATGTTCTCCACAACTGGGTGTGCATTGTCGTGGTCTGGAATCTTTGGCTTCAACTTTCTGAGCACTAGAGGCTCTTCATCAACAGTTGACTCAGGCACTGGGGCCTTGTTCTTCTCTGCAGCTGATATGTTTCTGGTTGATCTCTTGGGTGCTGACACCTTAGGCTTGGACTTGGAGGGTGCAGCAGTCTTGATTGCATCAGACATGAGCTTCTGAGCTTTTGCTGGGGGTGCATTAGCTGGCTCATCCTCCTCCTCTTCCTCCTCATTAATCATCATGGAGGGTCTGCCAATCACACGAGCAATTATTTTCCTCACTCTCTTCTTCTTAGCACCTGCTGCTGGTTCTTTGTCACTAGGCTCTTCAAGAGTGTATTGCACAGTCTGTTTTGGCACTTTCCTTACAACAGTTCTTTCTTTTGCAGAAGTAGGCTTTGTGCTGTACTCCTTAGCAAGCACTACTCTTTTCTTCTTGGTTGCAGCTTCACTTGCAACAAAATCCTCATCCTCACTATCTGAGGTTTTCTTCTTCCTTGTTCTGGTTGCAACTTTAGGAAGATCTGGAGAGCTCCTCTCTCCCTCATAGAAACTTTCAGCTGGGCTTGACCCTTCACTCATTTCTGCCTGCTGTTCTGATCTGTTCTGACTGTCACTGTTGTCTGACATCTTGCTGAGCTGACCCTGTGAATAGATAGGTATGGGCAGAGTAGATGAGTCATCACAAAAAGCAGATTGTTTTTCATAAAAATGAGTTCAAACTTTAATTCTAGGTTTTCACAGAATGCATTTCGGATGGACCGAGTTGATCATCTCGGTGATACCGAAGCACACTACAGAGACCTTGCACACCACTTCGGTCAGACCGAGATGGGTTTCGGTGGCTCCGAGATGCTAGGGTTTCACTTGAGATTGTACTTTCGGTCTCACCGATTCGCACAACTCGGTGGCACCGAGATGTACTAGTGCTATGGCCAGAAGCCAAATCGGTGGGGCCAAAAATTTCGAATCGGTCGGTCCGAGATGCATTTGGCGGAAACCTAACCCTAAATTTTTAGCTCGAATCTTGTTCTTACGAACTAATCTGGTGGAAAGAGTATTGCATTCGTGGCAAGATATATGGCATTCCTATCGTGCATTGAATCGGAAATTGGAAGAACGAAAGGGATCGAATCTCACCCTAACTTGGTGGAGATCCTCTACGGCGGCAACGGCGGGGCAGATTGCCATTGACGGCGATGGAGTCCTGCGGCGAGGGCACGCTAGATACGACGGCGACGATCCGGAGACCAAAGGGGCGGCAGCAATGGGGCGCGGGCGCGTGATGTTTGAAGTAATTTTCAACCGCACGGGCTGCTGGATATATATACCCACGTGCTGTCGGTGGCGCCGAGTTGAACAACTCGGTGGCACCGATATGTGTAACTGCACGCAGTATAGCACATCGGTGGCGCCGAAATGGTTCAATTCGGTAGCACCGAGATGAAAACCTAGATCATTCTAAGTGATTTCGGTTGGACCGAGTTTGAGTGAGTTGGTTCGGCCGAAATCAGATAGAAGGTTTTGGAGGTTCAGCCCTTTCAGATCGGTGGCTCCGAGTGCTCCTCACCCGGAGGGTTCGAAAAAGACTTGTTCAATTTTTGTGATGCAGCAAGAATAGAATTTGAGACAAGAAATCATAGATAGCTAGAGAAGGTTCTTAGGCATTCTTGTACATCCACTTGGCCAGAAAAACCAAGACAATCAAAACAACAAATGGATGTCCTCGAATGATGAAAACATGCAAACCAACATGCTCACACAATAAGATAGCAAATGAAATATGTGTCAAACATGCACAACCAATTCTAGCATCTATCAAACAATGGCGATGACTAGGTCATCTATATATGAGTATATTGACTTAGGAGCCAAATAAGAACATTTGATCATAGGTCATACTCATCGTTTAAGCACAAGTGGGGTTACCACTTTAACATGAAGCATTAATGTGTTCACACCGTTAGAGTTGCTTTAGCTCAATTGTTTAGAGCAAAGCTCCCCCTAGATGTGATATTCCCCCTAAGAGGGATGAACTAACCTTGGGTTTTGTCGATGATGACTTCATGTAGATGTTGAAGATGTGGATGCTCAATGTTGATGTAGACCATCAATAGTTGGGAGCAATCCTTTGGAGTTTTGTGCTTTCAATACCTACATGGGTTAGTACCACACAAGGAACATACAAGGATATACATAGACATAGAGTGAAATACACATATGGTGATGTCCATGAATGCATTGATTACCTTGTCCCTTGTCTTACCAACAAGAGGGTTTGTGACTCCATGAACTAGTGCAAAATGTGGAAGTTGGTTGCACAAGTTCTTGCCATAAATGATATGAGTGAAGTTTGTTGGCGGAGTCACCCTCAAGAACTCTCTAGTTCTTCTTCTTTTGGACCCACATCAACTTGATGGGAATCCTTGGAGTTGTAGTAGCACTTGATGAAGTAGAACTTGATGAAGTCTTGGGAACCCACTTGACCAGGGCTTGAGGAGCTTCTTCAAATGAATCAATCTCTTCTTGAAGCTTGTCCTTGCCTTTTAGCTTGTGGTCTTGTGGTGGAAGATCTTCTTGAGCTTGTGTTCCCTTGAAAGAAGTAGGATCATACTTCTCTTGTTGAGGAACAAACTTCGTCTTGGGGTATTGACCTTCTTCCCACTCAACTCCATCGGCATTGAACTTTCGTTCAAAACCAACACCTTGGTTCTTCCAGTGCCTTCCTTGCTTGCGTACAATTTCCTCAAATTGCTTACTCCCGGCAAGACTCTTGTAGACACCTTTTTCTATAATTCCTTTCAATAGCATATTTTCTTGCTCAAGTGTAACTTGGCTAAGAGAATCGTTAGTGGAATCAATAGAACTACTAGAAGCAACAATATTGGATTTAGCATTGTTATTGTTACTACTAGAGGTAGAACCATTTTTACCCTTGTTGCTAGTTTGCTTAGATTTAACTTGTGGCATAAAGGTAGACAAGAGTAAACGCTTGGCAAGATATGAAGAACCCTTCTTTCGAAGATCGTCATTGATAGCTTTAAGAGACTCATGCTCTTGCTCTAAATTTAGCTTCTCGAAGCGTAGCTTCTCATGAGTTCTTAGAAGTTCTCTATGATCCTCTTGAGTTGTTTCATGAGCTAACTTAAGAGCATTTAGTTCTTTAGTTAGACGCTCAATCTCCTTCATAGCATTGTCACTTGTTTCCTCTTGACTATCATGATTACTAGCATTTTCATTATAGCTCACATTACTATCTCTATCAACAAGTAAATCATCTTCACCAAGCAAATCATCTTCATCACTATTGAAATCAAGATACTCGGGGTGTGATACCTTGGGGCCTTTTGCCATGAAGCATCTTCCAATTCCTTCATTTGGTGAGTCAAATAGATCATAGGAGTTGGATGACACAAGTGCAAGTCCGGCAACACCTTCATCTTGACTATAGTCGGAGTTGGAGTGATAACTTCTCTCGGAGTGGTTGTCGGAGTCGGAGCCGGAAACCCATTCACCAACATGAGCTTGATGTCTTCTTCTTGTGTAGCTCCTTGATGACTTGTCCTTCCTCTCCGAATCCTTGCTTCTTCGAGAGTGTCTTCATTCATAATGATCATCTCTACTTCTTCTTTCCTTATGGGGTGATTCATCTCTTCTATGTCTTCCTCTTGGTGATTCGTCTCTTTTCTTGTAGGGAGCCGTACACTCATTGGAATAGTGTCCGGGATTTCCACAATTGTAGCAATTACGGTCACGACTTGATGATCTTCTCTCATAGTGTCTTGAGCTAGAGCTTCTTTCTTTTCCTTTGTTCTTGTAGAACTTGTTGAACCTTTTCACCATTAGGCTAATCTCTTCATTGGATACTAGGTTGTCACTTGGAGTTGTTGGAGCATCGGTTGAGGCTTTGTAAGCACCACTTGATTTGTTGTGTAGCTCCTCTTTGTCCTTGAGTGACATTTCATGAGCGACAATCCTTCCAATGACTTCCGTGGGCTTGAGATCTTTGTAATTTGGCATCATTTGGATCAATGTGCAAACGGTATCATATTTTCCATCCAAAGCTCTAAGTATCTTCTTGATGATGAATTTGTCGGTCATCTCTTCACTTCCTAAGCGGGCAATCTCATTTGTGATGAGAGCAAGCCTAGAGTACATCTCAGCGACTCCTTCACCATCCTTCATCTTGAACTTGTCAAGTTGACTTTGAAGCACATCCAACTTAGATTCCTTGACGGACTCGGTACCCTCATGCATATCAACCAAAGTATCCCAAATTTCCTTTGCATTCTCGAGGCGGCTGATTTTGTTGAATTCTTCGGGACATAGACCGTTGAATAGAATGTCACAAGCTTGAGCATTGTATTGCAACATCTTCAATTCTTCCGGGGTTGCCTCACGATCCGGTTCCTTGCCATCCTCAAAGAAGTCACCTTGCAAGCCAACACGAACAACAACCCAAACGGCGGGGTTATGACCAAGAATATGCATTTTCATCTTATGTTTCCAACTAGCAAAGTTTGTACCATCAAAATATGGACCTCTACGGTGATAGTTACCCTCACTAGACGCCATACTCTCCTAGGTTGTGAAACCAAGGCTATGATCACCAAAGCTATGGAAATCAAGGCTTACGGAGACCAAAGCTCTGATACCACTTGTAGGATCGAAAGTATGTCTAGAGGGGGGGGGTGATTAGACTACTTGACCAAATAAAACCTAACCTTTTCCCAGTTTTAGTTGTAGACAGATTTTAGGAATAGTACATGTCAAGCATCACCCTACACATGCAATTCTAAGAGTATAGCAGCGGAATGTAAGCAATTGCATATGTATGTAAAGGAGGGATAGGAGATATCAAACGCAATGAAGACACGGTGGTTTTTGGCGTGGTTCTGATAGGTGGTGCTATCGTACGTCCACGTTGATGGAGACTTCAACCCACGAAGGGTAACGGCTGCGCGAGTCCACGGAGGGCTCCACCCACGAAGGGTCCACGAAGAAGCAACCTTGTCTATTCCACCATGGCTTATGTCCACGAAGGACTAGCCTCACTCGGGGTATATCTTCACGAAGTAGGCGATCTCCTTGCCCTTACAAACTCCTTGGTTCAACTCCACATCAGGTTGGAGGCTCCCAAGTGACACCTAACCAATCTAGGAGACACCACTCTCCAAAAGGTAATAGACGGTGTGTTGTTGATGAACTCCTTGCTCTTGTGCTTCAAATGATAGTCTTCCCAGCACTCAAACAACTCCTCACAGATTTGGCTATGGTGGAAGAAGGATTTGAGTGGAAAGCAACTTAGGAAAGGCTAGAGATCAAGGTTCAAATGGTAGGAATGGAATATCTTGATCTCAACACATGAGTAGGTGGTTCTCTCTTAGAAAATGTATGGTGGAAGTGTAGGCACGTTCTGATGGCTCTCCTTACTGAGAAGGATGTGGTGGAGGGGTATATATAGCCTCCACACAAAATCCAACCGTTACACACTTTTGACCCAACTCGGTGGCACCAAAACGATCATCTCGGTAGCACCGAACTGTGTAAAAGATATGAACGTTAGGAATCTTTGTGGGACCAATACGAACAACTCGGATGGACCGAAGTGCAATGGCTTAGGGCAATCCTCATCTTGGTGGCACCGATTGCATCAACTCGGTTGGACCGAAGTGAAGCAATAAGGCAACAGAGACTTGGCAAGCCATCTTGGTGAGACCGATTTGCATAACTCGGTGAGACCGAAGTCAATGCAACCGATTACAGAGAGTTGGCAAGGCCATCTCGGTGGGACCGAGATCCATTTCGGTGGATCCGATTTGTTAGGGTTTTGGCAGTGGCTAAGTCTTGGATGAACTCGGTGGGGCCGGATAGAGAATTTCGGTGGGGCCGAGTTGGACTGTAGGTTTAGGAGATATTTGGGTAGATAGAGTGGTTGAGGGTTTAGGAATACTGTCACTAAGCACTTGAGCAAAAAGACCATTAAGCAACACCTCATCCCCTTTTAATAGTATTGGCTTTCCTATGGACTCAATGTGATCTTGGATCACTAAACCAGAAATGTAGAGTCTTGATCTTTTGCCAATCCTTGTCCTTAGCATTTTGAGGGGTCCACATCTCTAGTCCATGCCATGCCAATCATTGAACATCCTGAAATCTTAATCTTGAATGGACATTAGTTCAATGAGATATATGTTGTTATGAATTACCAAAACCACCAAGGGAGCAAATGTGCTTTCAGATATATTTAGCAACAATGTAATTAGCATAGTCTGCATACCTGGGACTAGTGCGGGAAGTATTTATAACAGCTAATTGCTCATCAGGAAAATTATCATTAATAGGAAGTGGGTCATCAAGTACATTTTCCATCCTAGACAAATTATCCGCTACTAGATTTTCAGCTCCTTTTCTATCAACAATATGCAAATCAAATTCTTGTAACAAAAGAACCCACCTAATAAGTCTAGGTTTAACATCTTTCTTTTCCATAAGGTATTTAATAGCAGCATGATCAGTGTGAACAATTACTTTAGAATCAACAATATAAGATCTGAACTTATCACATGCAAACACAACTGCTAAAAATTATTTCTCAGTAGTAGCATAATTTCTTTGAGCACTGTCTAGAGTTTTACTAGCATAATGAATAACATTTAATTTCTTATCAACCCTTTTCCCTAGAACAGCACCAACGCCATAATCACTAGCATCACACATAATTTCAAAGGGTAGGTTCCAATCAGGTGGTTGAACAATAGCTGCAGATATTAAGGCTTTCTTAGGTATTTCAAAGGCTTCTATGCAATAATAATCAAAAACAAATGGAACATCTTTTTTGTAAGAGATTAGTAAGAAGCCAAATTTTTTTAGAGAAGTCTTTTATACACCTTCTATAGAAACCAGCAAGACCAAGGAAACTTCTTATACCTTTGATATCTTTAGGACATGGCATTTTCTAAATTGCATCAACTTTAGCTTTGTCTACTTCAATACCTCTTTCAGAAATTTTATGCCCAAGGACTATACCTTCATTCACCATAAAGTGGCACTTCTCCCAATTCAAGACAAGATTAATTTCTTCACATCTCTGCAAAACTCGATCATGGTTGCTTAAGCAATCATCAAAAGAAGTTCTGTAAACGGAAAAATCATCCATGAAAACCTCAACAATCTTTTCACAAAAGTCAGAGAATATAGCAGTCATACATCTTTGAAAGGTAGCAGATGCATTACATAAACCAAAAGGCATACGACGATAAGCATAAGTTCCAAAAGGACAAGTAAATGTGGTTTTCTCTTGATCTTCTTTTGATACATGCATTTGAGAGAAACCAATATATCCATCTAGGAAGCAAAAGTGTGTATGTTTAGATAATCTTTCTAACATTTGATCAATAAAAGGCAAGGGGTAATGATCTTTCCTAGTAGCTTTATTTAATTTCCTGAAATCAATTACCATCCTATAACCAGTTACAATTCTTTGTGGAATAAGTTCATTTTTATCATTAGGGACAACGGTAATACCTCCTTTCTTAGGAACACAATGAACAGGACTTATCCATCTACTATCAGCTATAGGATAAATTATACCTGCCTCCAGAAGCTTTAATATTTCAGTTCTTACCACATCCTTCATTTTAGGATTTAATCTTCTTTGATGATCAACAACTGGTTTAGCATCTGGCTCCATATGAATTTTGTGCTGACATAGAGTGGGACTGATGCCCTTAAGATCATCAAGAGTATACCCAATAGCAGCATGGTGCTTCCTCAGAGTTTTAAGTAATCTCTTTTCTTCATGCTCTGAAAGGTTAGCACTAATAATAACAGGATATATCTTCTTTTCATCAAGATAAGCATATTTAAGTGTATTGGGTAGTTTCTTTAATTCAAACACAGGATCACTCTTAGGTGGGAGAGGATCTCCAAGAGTTTCAATAGGCAAATTAGGTTTAAGAATAGGTGCTTGTTTAAAGAATATCTCATCTATTTCATTTCTTTCATTCATATGCATATCATTTTCATGGTCTAACAAGTATTGTTCTAAAGGATCAGTAGGAGGCATAACAATAGAAGCAAGACCAATAATATCATCTTTATTAGGTAATTCCTTATCATGAGGTTGTCTATGAAACTTAGAGAAATTGAAATCATGAGATACATCGCCAAAATTAACACTGACTATTTCTTTATT
Organism: Elymus sibiricus; assembly: GCA_039707655.1. Taxonomy (NCBI): domain Eukaryota; kingdom Viridiplantae; phylum Streptophyta; class Magnoliopsida; order Poales; family Poaceae; genus Elymus; species Elymus sibiricus. Next base: position 180,478,949 of record CM077666.1, on the reverse strand, counting down.
GCAATCAATCTTAGCATTAACCGTATTCAAGAAAGGTCTACCAAATATAATAGGACAAAAATCATCTTGTGGTGATCCAAGAACAAAAAATCAATAGGGTATTTGATCTTACCACACAAGACTTCAACATCTCTAACAATCCCAAGTGGTGTAATAGTATCTCTGTTTGCAAGCTTAATAGTAACATCAATATCTTCAATTTCAACAGGTGTGATAACCCACAAGTATAGGGGATCAGTTGTAGCCTTTCTCGACAAATAAGAGGGTCAAACCCAATGAGGAGCTAAAGGTAGAATTAATATTCCCTTCAAGTTCTATCGACCACCGATACAACTCTACGCACACCAACATTTGCTTTACCTAGAAACAAGTAATAAAACTAGAAGTACTTTGTAGGTGTAATGCTAGAACTACTTTGCAACAATAAAACTAGGAGTACTTTGCGAGATAATAAAAGTTAGTTTGTTTTAGTAGAGAGCTTTTGTAACACAAGAGAAGGATTTGTCCCTAGGCAATCGATAACTAGACTGGTAATCATTATTGCAATTTTATATGAGGGAGAGGCATGAGCTAACATACTTTCCGTACTTGGATCATATGCACTTATGATTGGAACTCTAGCAAGCATCCGCAACTACCAAAGATCATTAAGGTAAAACCCAACCATAGCATTAAGTAACAAGTATCCTTTACTCCCATACGCAACAAACCCCTTACTCGGGTGTAAGCTTCTGTCACTCTAGCCGCGCACTATAAGAGAATTATGAACGTATTGCAAACTCTACAGCGGGAATCCCTCACGCTTGCGCGACATGGAGGGCACCATAGGACAGCACCAAAATAAAACATACAACTCAAACCAATCACGATCATCAATCAACCCATAGGACAAAACGAATCTACTCAAACATTATAGAATTGCCACATATCATTGGATAATAATATATAGCATTAAGCACCATGTTTAAGTAGAGATTACAGCAGGGAGAAGAGGTGTTACACCACTGCATAGAGGGGGAGAGAGTTGGTATTGACAGCGGTGAAGTTGTTGGTGTAGATCGCCGTCATGATGATTACCCCGGCGGCGTTCCGGCGCCACCGGCAGAGAGGGGGAGAGAGCCCCCCTCCTTCGTCTTCCTTGGCCTCCCCCCTAGATGGTAGGAGAGTTTGCCCTCTGGTCCATGGCCGCCATGGCTCCCGGAGGGCAGGAGCCACTCCGAGATTGGATCTCTCTCTCTGTTCTCTTCTGTTTCGCATTCCTATTTTCTGGCCGAAAACCATTTCTTAAATTCTCGGAGATCCATAACTCCGATTGGGCTGAAATTTTGAGGGGATTTTCTTCCAGATATTATCTTTCTTGCGGCAGAAGAAGGGCCCCAACTGCCTTATGGAGTAGCCACAAGCCTCCTGGGCGCGCCCAGGGTAGGGGGGCGCGTCCCTCAAGCTTGTGGGCCCCTCGGGCATCGTCTCGCGTTGATTATTTTTTTCCCAAAAATCACATATATTCCCAAATAAATCTACATAAATTTTTATCGCGTTTGGACTTCGTTTGATATGGATTTTCTGTGAAACAAAAAACATGCAACAAACAGGAACTGGCACTGGTCACTGGATCAATATGTTAGTCCAAGAAATCATATAAAATGTTGCCAAAAGTATGTGGAAATTGTAGGATAATGGCATGAAACAATCAAAAATTATAGATACGATGGAGATGTATCAGCATCCCCAAGCTTAATTCCTGCTCGTCCTCGAGTAGGTAAATGATAAAAAAGATAATTTTTGATGTGGAATGCTACCTAGCATAATCTTGATCATGTAATCTAATCATGGCATGAATATTAAGACACGAGTGATTCAAAGCAATAGTCTATAATTTGATATAAAGACATCAATACTCAGGCATACCAACAAACAATCATGCCTTTCAAAATAAAAAATGCTAAAGAAAGTTATCCCTACAAAATCATATAATCCTGTCATGCTCCATCTTCTTAACATAAAGTATTTATCATGCACTACCCCGATGACAAGCCGAGCAATTGGTTCATACTTTTTAACGCGCTTCAACCCCCACGCAATACATGAGCACAAGCCATGGATATAGCACTATGGGTGGAATAAATGGTAGAGATTAATAAGGAGAAGTCAAAAAGGGAGAAAGTCTCGCATCAACTAGGCGGATCAACGGGCTATGGAGATGCCCATCAATCGATATCAATGCGAGGAGTAGGGATTGCCATGCAACAGATGCACTAAGAGCTATAAGTGTATGAAAGCTCAAACTGAAAACTAAGTGGGTGTGCATCCAACTTGCTTGCTCATGAAGACCTCGGGCATTTGAGGAAGCCCATCATTGGAATATACAAGCCAAGTTCTATAATGAAAAATTCCCACTAGTATATGAAAGTGACAATATAGGAGACTCTCTATATGAAAAACATGGTGCTACTTTGAGGCACAAGTGTGGAAAAAGGATAGTAACATTGCCCCTTCTCTCTTTTTCTCTCATTTTTTTGTTTTTTTTTCTTGGGCTCTTTTTTTTACTCTCTTTTTTTATTTTTTTTCGTCCGGAGTCTCATCCCGACTTGTGGGGGAATCATGGTCTCCATCATCCTTTCCTCACTGGGACAATGCTCTAATAATGATGACCATCACACTTTTATTTACTTACAACTCAAAATTACAACTCGATACTAGAACAAATATGAATCTATGTGAATGCCTCTGGCAGTGTACCAGGATGTGCAATGATCTAGCATAGCAAAGATATCAAAAAAAGGACAAGCCATGAAAATATCATGCTAGCTATCTTATGATCATGCAAAGCAATATGACAATGAATGCTCAAGTCATGTATATGATTATGATGGAAGTTGCATGGCAGTATATCTCGGAATGGCTATGGAAATGCCATGATAGGTAGGTATGGTGGCTGTTTTGAGGAAGATAAGGAGGCTTATGTGTGACAGAGCGTATCATATCACAGGGTTTGGATGCACCGGCAAAGTTTGCACCAACTCTCGATGTGAGAAAGGGCAATGCACGGTACCGAAGAAGCTAGCAATATGCGGAAAGATGAGAGTGCGTATAATCCATGGACTCACATTAGTCATAAAGAACTCACATACTTATTGCGAAAGTTTATTAGCCCTCGAAGCAAAGTACTACTACGCATGCCCCTAGGGGGATAGATTGTGTAGGAAAAGACCATCGCTCATCCCCGACCGCCACTCATAAGGTAGACAATCAATAATAAATCATGCTCCAACTTCTTAGCATAACGACAGACCATACGTGCATGCTTCGGGAATCACAAACCTTAACACCAATATTCTTACTAAACCACAATCATTCACTAGTACCTCCCACATATCACCATCTTTATATCGCAAAACTATTGCAAGGAATCAAACTTATCATATTCAGTGATCTACAAGTTTTATGTAGGATTTTATGACTAACCATGTGAATGACCAATTCCTGTTGACTCTCTAAATAGATATAAGTGAAGCATGAGAGTTTAATTCTTTCTACAAAAGACTTGTCCATGCTCTAATAAATATAAGTGAATCAAAAGAGCATTCTACAAATAACGGTTTTCTATATGTAGAGAAACATGCATCCAAACTTCAAATGATATAAGTGAAGCACATGAAGCATTCTATAAAGCCATACTCAAAAGATATAAGTGAAGTTCAAAGAGCATTCTACAAATCAACCAAGGACTATCTCATACCAGCATGGTGCATTATTAAAATAAAATAAAAAGCACACGACGCTCCAAGAATTTACACATATCATGTGAACAAAACAAAAACCGAAACATACCAATAATTGTCGAAGAAAGATGGGATGCCTTCCGGGGCATCCCCAAGCTTAGACGCTTGAGTCTCCTTGAATATTTACTTGGGGTGCCTTGGGCATCCCCAAGCTTTAACTCTTGCCTCTCCTTAATCTCCTCATATCGATACCTCCTCGATTTTCGAACACTTCATCCACACAAAACTTAACCAAACTTTTTATTAGAGGGGTTAGTACATATAACATCAAATCCCATCATGTCCTGCTGTAACATTATTGTATAATTATAATCAAACAATACCCACTGTATTCTATCACAATTCTATGGCTCCCAAGTCAATGGGGCTGAACAAGATTTCAAACATACGCAAATAAAGAAACTATAACAGCAATCTGTGAAAACAGAACAGTCTGTAAAGATGTAGATGAAACATATACTTCCGTAACTCAAAAAATTCTGAAAAATTAGGAAACAATAAAAAATTTGCATAGCAGTACTGTGTAAAAATTTCAGAATTTTTCATGTTCCAGTAAAATATAGAAATTCAAACACTACAGCAAAACTTTCTGTTTTTTCACAGCACACACCAAACAAGCAATTTAAACATCCTAAAGGTAAATCTTGGTACATTATTTTTATAATACAATGGATTTGTACAAGGGGATAATTATTTTTTTGAGAAACTTCCATGAAAAATTCTACATTGTTTCCATGAGCATGAACACAAGTGTTCAAGGTCGACCCTCACTTCTTCAATGCATAGCCTTCCAATCGTTTCTCTTTTTGAAAAAGTTTTTAGGTTCCCCTCTATATTTTTTTGTTTTTAAACTTTTTAAAAGCACACAAAAGAATAAAATGACTCTCTAAAACTTCCGGGTTGTCTCCTAGGCAGCGCTTTCTTTAAAGCCATTAAGCTAGGCATACAGTGCTCAAGTAATCGATCCACCCGGATCCCAAGGTATATCAAAGCCAATTTTAATTAACAATGATTTGTAATTTAGTAGTGAGCACAAAGCAACATATATCATGCAATGACGAAGTCTAACTCTCTTCCTATGCATCGGCATGTCATAAAAGAACAATGCATGCACATCAAGTAAAGGCCAATGCATAGTATAAACAGTTTCTTGCAATTTTATCGTATTAGAAACGTAGAGAGGTGGAGATGTAGTTCCATTCTCATAATAATTGCAATTAGGAGCAGCAAGCAGATGCATATTATATTCATCAAAATCATCATGTGTAGTAGTAAAACGCAACCCATCAATGTAATCCTTAATAAGCGCAAACTTCTCCGATATAGTGTAGTTGGGAGAATTTAAAAAAATAATAGGACTATCATGTGTGGGTGCAATAGCAACAATTTCATTCTTAACATAAGGAACTATAGAAAGTTCATCTCCATAAGCATAATTCAAATTGGCATCATGGCCACAAGCATAGAAAGCATCAATTTCATCAAAAAGGGATATTTCAAACTGTCGTGGGTACGACCATCTATGGGGCCATCCAGCCCCTTGTGGTTCGGCAAGAGGGATCAACGTGCACAAAGAGCATGAACAATGGAGGACGCAAGGGATTTACCCAGGTTCGGGCCGCTGAGCAGCGTAAAACCCTACCCCTGCTTTTGGTGTATTGGTTGTATGGTAGCACAAGTACAAGGAGCACTTCTCTCGGCAAGGTGCGGAGAGTGCTGCTGCGCGAGACGTGCAAGTGTTTAAAAAGGGGTCCGAATCCCTCTAACTGTTGCCTTGTCCCTCCTTTTATAGCTCAAGGGGGTTACCACAGTGGCAAAACAGTAGTTACATAGCGATTAGATAGCAAACAGTGCTATCGTACCTAACTCTGCCAGTTTAGGACAAAAGCATTAAATGCACCGTTAGGTGTCATGTGGAGAGGTAGTCCCGGTAAGGTTTCTGCACCGCTTGCCCAGCTACCTCGTATTATGCTAACACACCTCCTGGACGGGTGTCATTAGGGGCAAATCTTGTCCCAGCATGCTGACACGTGTCCGACAAGCCTCACCAACCAGCCTGCGCGGTCGACACATCATATATCAGCGAACACCTGTGCGGTGAGGTGGAGCGCTGGAGGACTGGCGGAAGCTTGCCGGTACGGAGCTTGCCGGGTCTTTACCTTGCCGGTTTAGCCTTGCTGGCAAGGAATGTCTTCATCTTCGGTACTAGTTAGGTGCTTTTTGATGTTTCGTCTTGAGCTTCTCCCCAGTGGCTTCCGCAACTGGGTCTTGAGTCTTGGTCTTGGTGGTTCCCGGCAAGGCTTGGCCGGCAAGGAGGCTGCTACTGTCTGTGCATAAGTCAGGGTATAAAATACCCATGTTTTATACACCGACAGGAGCCCCCGGGCCTGGGCCATACGCGCGTCCGAAGCGTCGTTGGGCTAGGCCCAAACAATGCACAAACACGCGGTGGGAAACTGCCGTTGTAATTTCCGCCATGATGGTTATCCTCTTTTTTTTTCTTGAGATCTTCTTTGCTTCCTCATTAATCTGAATTCGGGCGTGTTCTCGGTCGTCTTCCGGCAATCCTTGTCGTCGAACAAGCAGCCGCTTGGCGTGCTCATAGGTGGAGCGTCGTGGGTTCACACCGAACCGGCACGCAGCCACGCGTGGCAAAGGATAACTGCCATGTCTATCTTTACTCCTCCTTTTTCTGCGCCCCTTCATCACACGCACTTGCATGCATGCAAGGCAGCGGATTGGTGGAGAAGGGCGGCCGTTGGAGTGATGCGTCGGGCCAGGGGGCGCAGGGCGCGGGATTGGCGATCGTGGGCGGACGCTAGAGTAATGCGCCTGGCTAGAAGCGCAGGGTGCGGGATTGGCGAACGTGGGTGGCCGCCCGAAGACGGTGAGGAGGCAGCCTCCCGCACTCCCCCTATAAAGAGGGGACTGTGGGGTGCGATGCTCACTCATCTCCTTCCGCCTCGATCCTTAGCAACTGTCGCCTCTTTCTCTCATCTTCCTCCCCTACATCTGACGACAGCATGGCGAGGGGGAGAGGTCGCAGTTGTGTCTCCGCCGCCGCGGCGAGAGCTTCTTCTCGGCTCCAAGCTCATGCTTCGGCTACGGCTGCGGAGGCCGGCTCCAGCGCTCAAGGGAGGGCCGCGGCCCGCGGCCGCGGACGACGCGGTGATCGCGGTCGGGGCGGCCGTGGTGGGGCGCTTGCAGCTCCGTCTTCGGCTCCTCCTCTGCCGGCGGAGGGGCACACGGAGGACACGGTGCAAGAATTCGTCTTGGAGCTGCGCGACCAGCCGCGGAGCTGGCTGCGGCTTCCTCGCCCTTTCGCTAGGGAGATGGAAGGCCGCCACCTGCGCGGCCTATGGCTGCGCGTGGATGGTTGCTGCAATGGCCCGGTCTGGGTAACCGTTGACACCTCCAACAATGGTATTATGTACCTCATGCGCGGGTGGAAATCCTTTGTCCGTGCCCGTTGCTTAGGGCAAGGGCACCTCCTTCACTTCAGGCTGGATGAACTAGACATGCTTGTCGTGAAGTTCTTCGGGGCTTCAGGCGCTCGTCTGGAGTGCTGCGCGGAGAGCTCGAGCGAAAGCGACACCGCTTCCTCCAGCGATGCTGAGGATGACGATGATGACGGTGATGACGACGGCTCTCCGGGCGTGAAGATCGAAGGCGACGGCGAAGAGTCTGGCTGATCGCCGGCAGCACCATCATCTGGCCTTCCGGGAACAAGCCAGACTCCGCCTAGGCGCCCCTTTTGCCCTCCTTGCACTTGAGATAAACCCTGGCAAGGGTCCAACGAAAATGTAATCGAGTACCTTTTCAATGAATATCTATCGTTGTCGGGTTTAAGTAAATGCATGTTGTTTCCCTTGTCTTGTTTTGCCTTTGTATGATTGTGTCCCCTACGCTTGTTGGAAACTTGACGGTGCGCACACTTGTCGTGAGCGCATTGAGGAACGGGTCCTTAGCAGCCTGCTGGAAGTGCCGCTGCCGGCAAGGTAACTTGCTGAGCCAGAATGCAGCTGCTAGACTTGCCGAGCGGACTCGAGGCAAGCTAGAGCGCGGACTGACTGCGACAAGGTTCCTTTCGCGTGCAGGTTTCTCATACAAAGCACAGAATCATTCAAGGGAAAACGCGAATGTAAGAAGGAAAAATCTTCAAAGTTTTTCAACTTAGCTTTTCCTTGCGTCATTTTTCCCGTTGCACGAAATGATCGCTTGAACGTCATTAAAATGGTACCCCATCTCCACTCCCCCCGGGAAACTTGCACGCGAGGGATCCTTCTGTTCTTTTAAGAAAAAGAAAGAAGAGGAAAGAATGGTTTGGGAACCTTGACGGTCCATCAGTCATTCCATACAAACTAAAGTGTAAATCACAACATCACATGCATTCATATATAAATGAATATGTACGAGGAGTTGCGGAAACATTTAGCTTTATTATGCACAGGATCTGCGCCTGGCTTTGTACAAAGGGTTACATGCCTTGCCGATAAAGCTTGTACAAAAGGGGTTGCCGGGAGGTGTCCCGGCAACTGCGCCTCACGGGTAGAACTTGTGAAGATGCTCAATATTCCATAAGTTTTGCACTTGAATGCCATCTTTAGTCTCCAGATGGACTGCGCCAGGTCTGGTGACTCGTACTACCCGGTAAGGGCCTTCCCACTTCGGCGTCAACTTGTTTGATCCCTTGGCGGACTGAACGCGCCGAAGAACAAGGTCGCCTTCCTCAAGGCTTCGGGCATGCACTTTGCGGCTATGATAGCGGCGCAAGGCTTGCTGGTAGGATGCAGCTCGCACAGCCGCCCAAAGACGATCTTCCTCAAGGAGCGTTGCATCGTCTTGCCGCAGCTGCTCTTGCTCAGCTTCATCGTAAGCGAGCACTCGAGGTGACCCATATATGAGTTCCTTGGGGAGCACTGCTTCTGCACCATAGATTAGGGAGAAGGGTGTTTGGCCGGTAGCTCGATTTGGTGTCGTTCTGAGTGACCAAAGAACCGCCGGCAAGTCATCAATCCAGTGTCTTCCACACTTGCGCAGCTTGTCAAATGTTCTTGTCTTGAGGCCACGCAGCACTTCAGCGTTCATCCTTTCCACCTGGCCGTTGCTTCTCGGGTGAGCAACAGACGCAAAACAGATTTTGCTGCCAAGGTCTTGGACGTACTGCATGAAGGTGCGGCTCGTGAATTGTGTGCCATTGTCGGTGATGATTCTATTAGGAACCCCGAAACGGCAAACTAATCCTTTGAAGAACTTGACGGCTGATTGCGCTGCCACCTTTCTCACTGGCTCCACTTCAGGCCATGAACTTGTCGATGGCGACGTACAAGAACTCAAAGCCCCCGGCAGCACAGGGGAAGGGGCCCAAGATATCGAGCCCCCATACCAAAAAGGGCCAGGAGAGAGGGATCGTTTGGAGAGCTTGAGCTGGCTGATGTATGTTCTTTGAATGGAACTGGCATGCTTCGCACTTGGTTACTAGCTCAGTCGCATCCTGGAGGGCAGTGGGCCAATAGAAGCCTTGCCGAAAAGCCTTGCCGGCAAGTGCCCTTGATCCTATGTGAGAGCCACACATGCCTCCATGTATCTCCGCCAACAGCTTTAGTCCGTCTTCCCGGCAAATGCACTTCAATTTCACGCCGTTTGGTCGCTTTCTGTACAGAGTGCTATCCACAAACTGATACATACTGGACTGACGGGCTACTTTCTCAGCTTCTTCTTGCTCATTGGGAAGTTCTCCTGTTTGAAGGAAATGGACTATCTGCTGTGCCCATGCCGGAGCTTGTGGCTCGACGACAAGGACTAAAGGCATCTCTTCGGCCACGGGAGCGCTTGCTTCTGCGACAAGAACCTGGGGTTTTGCGCTAAGCGGCTGCTCACCGGCAACCGTGTCGTTGTTCCCGGCAACATCCTTGCCGGCGGCTTCCGGTAGCTCTGCAGGAAAATACTTGCCGGTATTCAACTTCTTTCTCTTACTGGCCTGCGTTGATGGAGTGACTGTTGGTTGATTCAAATGGAGCACAAACATTCCCGGTTCCACGGGAAGCTTTTGAGCGTCACACTTTGACAGGCTATCAGCAATGCTGTTTTCCGCACGAGGGACGTGCTCTGTTTGTAACCCGTCAAAGTGTTCTTCCAATTTCCTCACTTCTTCCACGTATGCTTCCATCAACGGGCTCTGGTAATCTTTGTTTACTTGCTTCACAACAAGCTGCGAGTCACCGCGGATGATTAATTTTCTGATCCCAAGGTCCACTGCGATCCAAAGACCGGCAAGGAGTCCTTCATACTCAGCAGTGTTGTTTGTGGATTGCTCCCTGGGAAAGTGCATTTGAACCACGTGCTTGAGGTTCTCTCCGGTGGGTGCGATAAGCAACACTGCGGCACCGGCGCCCTACAGCGAGAAGGCACCGTCAAAGTACATGATCCATTCCTTGACTGTCTCTTTGCCGGGGAGAGCTGTTTCTTGAACTTCTTCGTCTTGCGTTGGCGTCCATTCTGCAATGAACTCCGCCAAGTGTTGGTGCAATAATTTGCCTCCTTGTGTTTTGGAGATTGTTGACATAAACAGTGAGGGACTGATGTGTTTGCTAGTGCACACAGAGTAACAGGTCCCTGGAGTCAAAAGGAGTTTAGTTCAAACTCCGAAGAACATTCCCGGCGTAGCAGTGAAGATTATCACCGAAGAATATGACGACAAGAGTGACCACTCAAAATTTGCTGATGCGAAGCAATTGATCCGTTGTTCGTCCGAAGAATATGACTGCTGCCGAGAAGATTGAAGACGAAGCGAAGACGTAGCATTCATTTCGTTGTTTCTTTTCTCTTTATTGAGTCATAGGACCACCGTACTATTAAGAGGGGTGTAGCGTTCGAAGATTTGATTCGCTGAAGCTAAACCCAAATCCTATGATAGTTGCGAGAGAAATCTCTTTGTGTTCCGAGCAAATACTTGCCAGCAAGAGACTGTGATCTTGTTCGCTGCGAGAGATTTGTCTCTGACCGAGGAGTTAGCATTACTTGCTCCTCAAGTAATGTTACCGTTGCTCTTAAAATCTGACCGTTGTGAACGTGTCGGTTGGCCATTGGCTAGACCGTGTGTCCAAAATGGTCATTTCCCATCAGGGAAGGCTGCGGCTATAAATAGCCACCCCGCACCGGCGTTGTCGGGTGGCTGCTCCGTTTGATTCTGAGAAGATTATTGAGCAACTCCCTCTCCGATAGATTTGAGTTTAAAATCCACAGAGAGAAAAACCCCAGAGCCGAAAAATTAGATAGTGGTTCAGCATCACTCGAATCTAAGTCCAGTATGCTCCGCCTATTACTCTTGAGAGCTGCGAACTCTCTAGACGGTTAGGTGTCAATTTCTTCAGAGACCAAGAGTAATTGTGGTTCTCGAAGAAGAAGTCTGTAAAGGTTCGGAGATCGCCTCAAGCATCTACCACGAGTAATCGGCATTGGTTGATGAACCAATTGTCAAGTAGAATAGGGCGAAGAGAGTTTATCTTCTGTGTTAAATCACAACCCCTCCAACCAGACGTAGTCCTTTTGCAGAAGGGCGAACTGGTCTACCAAATACCTTGTCGCCATCGAGCATCACTGGTCACCTCTACTGCTCCCCTTTACATTCGAACTATGCAGTATGACATATTTCAATCATGTGATTTGCCTCGATGCATGCTCTTAGTTTCCATTCGGTAGTTTGTATTCGCTCACTGTATACTGTTTTCATTCGTTCCGTTGCTGGGTTCCGAGAGTTTTGATATTTCCGAAAGAAAATTTAAAACTCCCATTCACCCCCCTCTGGTAGACATACTTCGTTCCTACAATTGGTATCAGAGCAAGGTACTCCTTGACTCTGCTCATTTTGGTCTAACCACCTTGGAGTTTAAGTATGTCTTCAGTGAGCTACAAGTCGCACCTCAAGATTCCCATCTTCGATGGGACGGACTATCCCTTCTTGAAGGAGAAGATGAAGATCCGTCTCCGAGCTATTGATGATGATATGTGGAACATAGTGCAGAATGGATTCGTGGTTGAAGTGCCCCAGGTCCCCACTGAACACGAGAAGAAACTCATTCAGATGGATGCTCAAGCCAAAGATGAAATTGGTGGCCATCTCTCTCGTGCTCAATTTCTTCGCTATCGTTAGTGTGAAACTGCAAAGGAATTGTGGGACATTCTCGAAAAGATAAACGAGGGTGTTTCAACTCAGAAAGAAGCTTGCATTGATACTCTTCGGGCCAAGTTCAATCGGTTCAAGCGAATTGGAAATGAAAGCTGCTAGCAAACTTTCGATTGTCTGAGTGACATTGCAAATGAGCTACAAGGTCTCGGCGCCAAAGACATCACTAATCACGAAGTTGTGAAGAAACTGCTCCGATCCCTTGACAGTTCGTTCGACACTCTAGTTCTGATGATTCGGGAACGAGCTGATTTCAAAGTTCTCGACTCTGCTGATATCATGGAAAGGCTAAACACCTACGAAGAACAAGAAGAAGAAAAGAGAGATCTCTATGGCTCAAGTCACCAAAAAAGTCATGCTCTCAAGGCTGCGGCTGATTCTTCCTCAGAAGGAAACGCCGATGAAGATTCAGATGACCCCAAAAGGATCAGCAAGGATCTCGCATTGATCACGAAAAGATTCCCGAGCCTTCAAAGGAAAAATCAGTTTCAGAAGAAAGGATCCAGCAACTCTGGCGGCTCTAAATCTTCATCAAAACCTACTGGAGATTACACCTGCTTCAAGTGCAAAAAGCCAGGACATTTTATTTCGGACTGCCCTCTCTGGGAAGCTGAAATCCGTGCCAGTGGAAGATTTGATTCAGGACACAACCATGGCAAAGGCAAGAGCAAAAGCTATGACTCCGATGATGAGAAGAAAACGAAGAAGTTCTTCAAGAAGAAGGATAGCTCCTCCAAGTCCTCGTCAAGATCTTCCTCAAGGAATCCCTCCAAGTCCTCATCCAACCACAAGAACACTTCTCGCAAGGCCAAGGCATACATCGGCAAGGAGATGGATTCCGATGAAGAAGCGTCATCTGACTCCGAAGAACTTGATGAATCCGATGAGGATTCTGATTCTGGCATGGCTGGCATAGCATGTGCCTCTACTCCTGCATCAAACTTCTTCGAGAATCATTCAAGCGACAACGAGTCTCCTGCATACTGCTTCATGGCCAAAGCTTCGAAACAAAAGGTATCCTCCAAACATCAAAAGGTTCACTCCAGTGATCAATATTCTTCTGATGAGGATGACCATGCTAAACTGATCAAAATTGCTAATATGCAACAAAAATCTCTCGAGAAAATTGAGAAAACCCTCAGGAAGTCTGAAGGGTTGTTGGTTGAGGAGATGGAGAAAAATCAGTCATTGACAGAAGAGCATTCCGCTCTCGAGTCTCGAATGAAAGAACTATCAGATCGTCATGATTTTCTCTCAGTTGACCACGAAAGATTGACTTTTGATTACCTGAAACGGAAACAGGAACTCGAGTCGCTGAGAGAGGCTCATGATGACTTGATCAGTGAAAATTCTCTTCTCACCCAACAACTCAAAGAGAAACCTGAAGTGTTTGTACCTCCTTGCTTAAAATGCCTTGAACGCAGTAAATCTGAATCAAATGCTAAATCTTCTGTGAATGCTAACCCCTCTGTCGAGGAAAATGGTTTTGTTTCTGATGAAAATGCTAGGTTGAAGGATCTTCTTCAGACAGGAATGTTCAAGTCTCTCAAAGGGCATCAAACCCTGTGTGATGTTCTGAAGAAATCCATTCTTCACAAAAATCGCAGGAAAGAAGGTATCGGTTTCAAAAGGAAACTGAATGAAAATGGCTCCTACTGGGAACCTGATCAATATCCTCGAACTGTGTGGGTGCCTGCCAAGAGCAAAATGCTTGATCCAGCTTTACTTTCGGGATATGACTCTCCCATTCCTGAACTGTGTGGTTAAGAATGCCTGATTTCTTTGCAGGACTATGTCTCCGGATGTACCGAATGGATAATGAATAGTGGATGCACTAGTCATATGACCGGAGACAAGTCGTTGTTTGTCAACCCCAACTTAACTGCTTCATCTCAGAAGTATATTACTTTCGGCGACAAAAACAAAGGAAAGGTAATTGGGTTAGGTAAAATTGCTATATCCAAGGACAAGAACATTGATGATGTTTTACTTGTTCAGTCTCTTGGATTCAATCTCATGTCTGTTGGCAAACTTTGTGATCTAGGCATGCTTGTTCTATTTTCTAAATCCAAATGCATCGTCTTTATGGCCATTGACAATTCCTTAGTTTTCGAGGGAAATAGAAAAGGTGATTTATATATTGTGGATTTCTCTAAGGGTCCCTCGGTCCAAACTTGTTTGCTTGCAAAAGCAATCGAAGGATGGCTGTGGCACCGAAGACTTGGTCATGCAGGTATGAGAAATTTGCAGACTCTCGTGAAGAAAAATCATCTGCGTGGTATTCCTGATGAGAAATTCGACAAGGATCGTCTCTGTGCTGCGTGTGAAGCCGGTAAATTGGCCAAGAAGCACCATTCATCAAAAACTGTCATGACCACAACAAGACCTCTGGAAATTCTTCATATGGATTTATTCGGGCCTCAAAACTATGCAAGTTTTGGAGGCAGTCATTATGGTCTGGTTATTGTTGATGATTTCTCTCGATACACTTGGGTATTCTTTCTCGAAGACAAAACCTGCACCGAAGACATCTTCAAAAGATTTGCCAAGAAGGCTCAAAATGAATACGATGTGCAAATTAAGCATGTCAGAAGCGACAATGGTACTGAGTTCAAAAATACTCATATCGAAGACTTTCTCGATGAAAATGGTATCACTCCCGAATTCTCTGCCGCATACACTCCCCAACAGAATGGAGTTGTTGAGCGAAAGAATAGAACTCTCATTGAAATGGTGAGAACAATGCTTAGTGAGTATAAAACTCCCATTCGTTTCTGGGCTGATGCTATTAACACTGCTTGCCATGTTGTGAATCATGTTTATCTTCACAAATTCCTTAAGAAAACTTCATACGAGCTTATCACTGGCAAGAAACCGAATGTTTCTTATTTACGTGTTTTCGGTGCACCTTGCTATATTCGTGACATGAATCATAATTCCAAGTTCGCACCAAAGGCACATGAAGGTTTCATTCTTGGTTATGGCTCAAACTCGCATACTTATCGTGTCTATAACTCTCACCACGGGAAAGTTATGGAAATGGTAAATGTGCGGTTTGATGAATCTAACGGTTCTCAAAAGGAGCACCTGCCTAATGTGATAGATGAACCTCCGATCTCGGATGCTATTCGGCAAATGGCCACTGGGGACGTCAGGCCAGTCAAAGGAAATTCACCTGACTCTTCCGACGATGACGCCCCCATAGCTCGAAGAACACGCGGATCTACTGCCGAAGAAAATGCCGCACTGAACACAAATGGCAATCCAAATGCAAGTGCAAATCAAAATGGCAATCCCGATGATAATGGCGATACTAATGCCAATTCTGATGCTGATACCGAGGAAAATGAAAATAACCATCAAGAAGGAAATCCTCTACCATGAGTGGCAAATCGAGCTGACCCTGCATTAATCCTCGAAGATCTCAAGAATCCAGTTTACCGACCCACAACTCGATCTCGCACTCGCTTGGCTAACTACTATGGCAGTTTCTCCTTTGTCTCATTGACAGAACCTACCAAGTATGAAGAAGCTATGAATGATCCCGATTGGATGAATGCTATGCAAGAAGAGTTGGTGCAATTCGAATTGAATGATGTGTGGGAATTGGTTGACAAACCAAATCCTAAGAAGCACAATATCATCGGCACAAAATGGATTTTCCGGAACAAGCAATATGAAAATGGCATCGTTGTGAGAAACAAAGCGCGTCTTGTCGCTCAAGGATATACACAGGTAGAAGGTATTGATTTCAGTGAAACATATGCTCCTGTTGCTCGCCTTGAGGCAATTCGTATTCTTCTCGCTTATGCAAATTACAATGATATTCTACTTTATCAAATGGATGTAAAAAGTGCTTTCCTCAACGGTGAAATTGATGAGGAAGTATATGTTAGACAGCCACCTGGCTTTGAAAACCCTCAGTTTCCTAACAAAGATTTTAGGTTGAAAAAGGCTTTGTATGGGCAGAAGCAAGCCCCTCGAGCTCGGTATGACACTCTGAAGAGGTTTCTGCTCGACAAAGGGTTCAAGCCAGGATCCACTGATTCCACTCTTTTCACTCGTGCTATTGATGGCGATCTATTCGTATGTCAAATTTATGTGGATGATATTATTTTCGGCTGTACTAACAATGCTTGCAGCATGGAATTCGGGCGAATGATGTTCGAGAAATATCAAATGTCTATGATGGGTGAACTCAAGTTCTTTCTCGGACTGCAAATTCGTCAACAGGATAATGGAATTTTCATATCTCAGGAGAAATATCTGAGAGATTGTCTGAAGAAGTTCAAAATGCAAGACAGCAAACAGAAGGGCTACAAAACTCCCATGCCCACGAATGGCCAGCTGGACGCAGATGTGTACGGTAAAGATTAAGATCAGAAAGCTTATCGTTCGATGATTAGTTCTTTGCTCTACTTATGTGCATCCAGACCTGACATCATGTTGAGTGTTTGTATGTGTGCTCGTTTTCAAGCTGCACCGAAAGAATCGCATCACCAAGCAGGCAAGCGTATGATGAGATATTTGGCTCACACCCCCACCTTAGGTTTATGGTATCCTAAGGGAGCACAGTTTGACCTCGTTGGATATTCAGACTCAGATTATGCAGGTGACCGGGTTGACAGGAAATCTACTTTGGGGACATGTCATTTCCTCGGTAGATCATTGGTATGTTGGTTGTCGAGGAAGCAGAACTGTGTCTCGCTCTCTACGGCTGAGGCCGAATATATTGCTGTTTGCGCTTGTTGCACTCAGTTATTATGGATGAAGCAGACTCTGAAGGATTATGGCATCAAGGTCAAGAAGATTCCTCTATTGTGCGACAATGAGAGTGCGATCAAAATTGCACACAATCCAGTGCAACACTCTCGCACCAAGCATATTGAGATCAAACATCATTTCCTACGCGATCATGTTGCTCGAGAGGATATTGTCATCAGTCACGTCAATACCGAAGAAAATCTCGCCGATATCTTCACCAAGCCTCTCGATGAGAACAGATTCTGTGCGTTATGGTGTGAGATAAATATCCTAGATTCCGCAAACATGCAGTAAGCTAGACTCGGCACCCGTACCATCACTTCCACATCTTAGAAGGAATGGGTGCATAACACTCGAAGAGTTTGAAAATTTTGACAAAGTGAAATTTTCTTTCTGAGAGTGAATACATTAACGAAGAACTAGACTAACCGGGTGCCACGATAATTGTGCGATGCTCGGGGTCATACAGTTCTTATACGGTGGGTAACGCCACCACAATTTCTCCTCGTTGAATTGCATTTGAAGTTTTTGTGTTAGTCCGAATGTATTTCACTCATAGTTTTTCTCTCGGGTGTTTGTGTTTCTTCGTCTGAGTGAAATACCTAGGACCCTATTTTCCCTCTATTCTATCTCTTCCAGTCTATGTTGTTCCGTTATGAATGCACAAAATTCATCTGGGAACAAAACTTCATCTGGTGTCCTTGACCACGTTAAAGTTTCGGTCTGAACTTAATCTATTTTGGCGAAAGCCGTCCAAAATTTGGGGTTTCCCACCCAAGTCTGGACCACGTTCCTTGGTGACGGTTGCCACGTGCTCTTCATCAACTGCCAGTTTATCTGATCCGTTGAATCGCAATAGACCTCTGACCGTGGCCGTTCGATCAGATTCACCGGGTGCTGTTATTTCCTCCTCGCATATAAATACTGTGCCGGCACCCTCCTCGTTTCACTTCGCATCTCTCTCCGCCACCGTCACCTTCCGAAGCCCTACCGCACTGCTCCACCTCGAGCTCTACGCCGTCGATCATCTTCGCCGCTTCACTGCCGGAAAGAGGTCGCCGGAGTCATTCCTCGCCGCCGCGGATCATCTTCATCCCCGCGCCGCCGTAGTCGCTGCACATCACCGAGTTAGGGTATGTGTAGTACGAACTCGTTCTTCCATTCATCCTGTTCGACTTCGTCTGCGGTAGAAATTGCCTAATTTTACTGCATTTCCCAGATCTTTACTGCTAGGTAACTTGTGCGGATGTGGTTTGTAGTTGTCCCTCTCATCCGAAAAAATTTCAGATCTAGGGTTTGTGTTATGTCTCGTACGAACGGAATGCTTAGCACGTTTACTAGTATATTCTTCGAACCTACTAGTTCGCTCTATACATTTCCTTCGACCGAAACATTTCTCAAAGTCTGCATCTACTTCTTCATCAAAAAAGATTTCTTTTTCAAAATCTTCGCTGTGTGCATTCGTAACCCTGTCCCCATTTTCCCTCGCATCTATCTTTGTTCACAGGAAAATGCAGTCAGTTGAGGATTCAGCTCAACCAGTGAGCCTGGCTGACAGAGAGGACGTTGTTCTGGGTACTGCTGATGAATCCAAAGCTCCGAATGCTAAGGGCCCAACAGTAGGCCCATCAACCAGCAAGCGAAAAAGAACCGAGCAAAATGCTGATGAGCAAGTAGAGAATGCTCCGAAGAAGAAGAGGGGTGGCAGACAGGCATATACAAACACAACTGAGTATATCTCTCATGATCGGTATGATACCATTCCAAGAGAAACCAAACACCAGAGAGATACGCGTCAACAATGGATTCGCCGTCACTGGGTGCGAAAGTGGTTCAACTATGAATTTGTTCATCCTCGGTTTGCTCAAAACTTTGCATTTCATCCCCCATGGGGTGACTGCCGGGAAATTTCTCTCATAAAGCCAAATGGTCCTCAAGAAAGACCACCTCCACCACTAAATGCTCATGAGTCCTCCCTTCAAACACCCGAATCTTATCCTGATGAGCTTGCTAAGTGTCAGCGCAATGCCATCAAGCGAGCTCAGAGGGCTGAAAAGCAAAAGGCTCATGAAGAGGAAAACCTTTGCCTTCTCAAAGATGATGTGGAGAAGAAAAAGGCCGAAGGAAAATCAGAAGGTCGTTCTAAACGCAAGCATGATCCCAGCACTGTTGCAAAGAGAAAGTATGCACCAAAGAAGAAAAAGGCTGAACCAGCAGATGAGTTTCAAATGAATGATTCTTCGGCTGATGATGATGACCCTCCGCTCACCAAGGAAGAAGTTGCTGCCACTCTCAGCGAGGAAGTGAATATTACCACATCAACTGTGTTGCCTGATCTTTGGGTTAATTTGGTTCCAGAAGCACCACCGAAGAAGATCCCAGCTAGAAAAACCCCTGCTACCACCGTCACTTTGAAACAGCATGTGAACACAACTCCTCATCCAGATGCTATCAATTTGAAGGATTTGGTAGTTGACACTCCTGTGAGTTCTGCAAAGCCAGGCAAAAGAATTCCCAAGCCTGACTTCAAGAAAATCAAGGCACCTACCGAGAAAGATGCTCCACAAGCTACTGCTCCGAAGGAGAAGGCTGCTAAGTTTGCGCCTGCCTTGACTCAACCATTGGCTTCTAAGCCTCCTTCCGAGCAAGTTCCTATCCAGACTGCTCCTAATGTCAAGTCTGATGCCCCTCATTACTATGATCACATATTTATCATGGAACAACTCGATAAATTTGTGGACAATCCATTCGATGGAGAAGTGGCATCTCTACCTATTCCTGCCGAAGTTATTACACAGGCCACTTCCGTAGTTCAAGAACTAAGGGAAGATGCAGTTGAGATCAACTCTCTCTCTGCCGAGCTAATGGACCTTGATGATCGAATGAAAACTGCCTCTTCAAAATTTGTCATTAAAGCACTCGAAGATTCCTACAAGGACATCAATCGTGCCATGACTCTCCTTCGTCACCGAAGGTTACGCTTTCACATGGATCTAGATGAAATTGTTCGCAAGATCTGCGATGAACATCAAGCCAAAGTCACTGGGTACAATGATTTGGTCAAGGGTCACGTTGATCAAGTTGCTAAAAGAAAAAGCAACGAAAGCGAATGGCAAAGAAAAATGTACCTCCTGCTCCGAAGGAACCGTCGCCTGTTCCCCAAGTTGCTCAGTCTCCTCCTGCTCCACAAGAAAAATCTCCTGAGCCAGCTATTCCTTCGAACCCACCAGTCAAAGACTCGGATGCTCCTCCCTCGCCAATACCAACTGAATCAGTGCCTGTGGCATCCCCTGCTCGGGCTGATATTCCCTCGCAACAATCTGTTTCTAAGGAAGGTGAAATCCCTCAATCCAAGCCCCAAGCTTCTCCGGCTCACGAAGCTCCAAAAGTCTCGGCACCTTCTATTGTCGAGCAATAACAGATTCCAGTGGCACAACCGCAACCACCTCCAGTGCATGATTCGGCCTCAGTGCCTAAAGTGGACGAACCTGTCCTCCTGCCCACTGTCTCTGCAGCACCCTCTGTTGTGCCTCATGCTCCGTCTCCACTCAAGTTATCCATCGACACAGCGACTCGAATACCAGATGTTGGTCCTTTCGAACGAAAATATGTCTCTGCTCGCCGTACTGACTCGGTTGTATATGGTGATGAATATCTCTCTCCTGAAGAAGAACTCAAATACCCGTACCCTCGTGAAGAACTGCCCTTGTTCTCGTCAGGAGCAGGCGCCAAAGGACCTCTTTTTAATCGGAATGCGCATCCCAAATTCTTTCAAGCTAGTCCGTATGATGGGCCGCGCACTTCGGAATCACCTCGCTTCTGGACTAAAGAACAGGCCATCTATTACTCTCGGGTCCTCTATGAGAGCAGAAAGATATTTCCTCATGAATATCTCGATATTCCTGCTATGCGCAATATTGGCTGTTTCAATCAATTGCTTCTGGATGATTTTTGCCTCACCAAGGTCTTTGATTTCGAACATCCCTGGAACAGAGAGATTATTCTTCAGTTCTATGCTACATTGTACATCTCTGGCGATGAATTTGATAGCTCAAAATGGATTATGGAGTGGATGACCGAAGGAAAATGCATTAAATGCACTTCAACGGATTTTGTCTCGCACTTCCATTTCCCTCGCTTTGAGCATGGTAACACTGAAATTCGGGTCCATAACATTGATGTCATATCGGATGAAATTTTTCGATGCACTATGGATCAAGAAAAGATTCGTGACTACACTGGTCCTCCACGTCCTGAGCACTTAACGTTCGAGAATCAGACGCTATTCCACATGCTCTCTTACACCATTTGCCCTCTGGCGGGTATGAATCCATACAAATCCATCTCAGATGTTCTTCGAAATGCTATCTATGCAATCTCTGAGCGATACATCTTCGACGTGGAAGACATGTTCCTGCGCATTCTGAAGGATTCTGCTCAATATCCCTTCTGCATCAAAGTGTTCGCGCCCTGGATCCAGAAAGTTGTTGATCATGCAATGCGCACTATGTATCTTGCGAAGGAAAACCATAAAAGCTTCATTCCTCCTGTTCGCGATACCTTGCAAGTCATGGAAGATATTACTTCGGGCAAATCCCCTGCATCAAGCCCCCATGAATATCACAAGCAATTCGACGGGCCACGTCTGCCTCAGCGAGACCGAAAGATTTCGCCTCAACCTCCATCGCAACTCGAAGTTAGTTTGCGTACACAACAACTGCTGCTGCATCATATAGCTGAGGATCGACGCGAAAAAGAACATCTCGCCTCCGAGCTGAATGCACTTAAAAATCGCATGAGGATAATGCATCTGATAGCTGATGAAAACAAGAAGAGGCTCTAGAAATTGCTTCGCAAGTTCTTCACCGAGAAACAACTCCTGAATGTCAATCTCCAAGAGCTCTATGACTACATTGACAAAGGCTTCACTATTGAAGATTTTCAAGATCGGAGTACCCCTCCTCTACCCGTTCGTGAGCCAACCACTGATCTTCTTCATCTCTAGCTTCGCAAATTGCTTGACGAGTCTGAAGCCACCTCACCGACCGAGAAACCTACCGAAGGCAATGTGCACTCCCGTGTTCCTCCTGTGGCCACTCCACTTGTTCCCTCGTCTGCTCAGCCCCAAGTCATTATTCCTGTAGGAAAATCTGATGCTGCTGAAGACGAAGACAATCCTGTCACTTCCGAAGAAGAACTCACCTCAGATAGTTCATCTGGAGATGCCACCGATTAAACCAAGTTCTGTGTTTTTGCACTCATGTTATTCGTCACCTTTTTGACACTTGTTGACAAAAGGGGGAGAATTACATCGAGTCTCGATAGATTTGCTTTCTGTGTTTCGATTGGTTTTGGTTTCATGCGAGTTTGCAACTTCTATTTTAAGTTTATCTATGCTATGTTGTAAAACTCGATAACTTCTGTGCTGTAATATTTATAACCCCTGCTGCTGCACCATTTCTCTCGAAGCATTTGTCTTGCAGGTGGAATTATTATCAGAAGTTATAAATGATTGCACTATGATCTCGATGGATTATATCTCATCAGTGCGAATCAATGTCTCGAATGATTGAAATTTCCTCCATGTAGTTCAATACTTGCAGGAGAATTTATCTCGTATCTTTCTTCCCTGCATACATTTAGGGGGAGTCTATTTCATCATCGAGCAAAGTAACTCTTACTCACTCTTGTTGAATTACTTTACACCTATCTATCTTCTCTTCAATGATTATCTGTTTTGTCAACAATCGTCCAAAAGGGGGGAGATTGTTGGTGCAATAATTTGGCTCCTTGTGTTTTGGAGATTGTTCACATAAACAGTGAGGGACTGATGTGTTTGCTAGTGCACACAGAGTAACAGGTCCCTGGAGTCAAGAGGAGTTTGGTTCAAACTCTGAAGAACATTCCCTGTGTAGCAGTGAAGATTATCACCGAAGAATATGACGACAAGAGTGACCCCTCAAAATTTGCTGATGCGAAGCAATTGATTCGGTGTTCGTCCGAAGAATATGACTGCTGCCGAGAAGATTGAAGACGAAGCGAAGACGTAGCATTCATTTCATTGTTTCTTTTATCTTTATTGAGTCATAGGACCACCGTACTATTAAGAGGGGTGTAGCGTTCGAAGATTTGATTCACTGATGCTAAACCCAAATCCTATGAAAGTTGCGAGAGAAATCTCTTTATGTTCCGAGCAAATACTTGCCAGCAAGAGACTGTGATCTTCTTCGCTGCGAGAGATTTGTCTTTGACCGAGGAGTTAGCATTACTTGCTCCTCAAGTAATGTTACCATTGCTCTTAAAATCCGACCGTTGTGAACGTGTCGGTTGGCCATTGGCTGGAACGCGTGTCCAAAATGGTCATTTCCCATCAGGGAAGGCTGCAGCTATAAATAGCCACCCCGTACTAGCGTTATCGGGTGGCTGCTCCGTTTGATTCTGAGAAGATTATTGAGCAACCCCCTCTCTGATAGATTTGAGTTTAAAATCCACCGAGAGAAAAACCCCGAGCCGAAAAATTAGATAGTTGTTCAACATCACTCGAATCTAAGTCCAGTATGCTCCGCCTATTACTCTTGAGAGCTGCGAACTCTCTAGACGGTTAGGTGTCAATTTCTTCAGAGACCAAGAGTAATTGTGGTTCTCGAAGAAGAAGTCTGTAAAGGTTCGGAGATCGCCTCAAGCATCTACCACGAGTAATCGGCATTGGTTGACGAACCAATTGTCGAGGAGAATAGGGCGAAGAGAGTTTATCTTCTATGTTAAATCA
Organism: Elymus sibiricus; assembly: GCA_039707655.1. Classification (NCBI taxonomy): domain Eukaryota; kingdom Viridiplantae; phylum Streptophyta; class Magnoliopsida; order Poales; family Poaceae; genus Elymus; species Elymus sibiricus. The sequence goes on along the minus strand of CM077666.1, from coordinate 180,455,449 downwards.
TAACCCCTCCAACCAGACGTAGTCCTTTTGCAGAAGGGCGAACTGGTCTACCAAATACCTTGTCGCCATCGAGCATCACTGGTCACCTCTACTGCTCCCCTTTACATTTGAACTATGCAGTACGACATATTTCAATCATGTGATTTGCCTCGATGCATGCTCTTAGTTTCCATTCGGTAGTTTGTATTCGCTCACTGTATATTGTTTTCATTCGTTCCGCTATTGGGTTCCGAGTGTTTTGATATTTCTGAAAGAAAATTTAAAACTCCCATTCACCCCCCTCTGGTAGACATACTTCGTTCCTACACCAAGGCTCTGCTCTGGATGGTTGAAGTGCTTTCAAACTTAAGCGCAAAGCTTGACAATTCCAACGCCCACTCCACTATCCTGCCAGTTGCCTCTGGGTTTCTCAAGATGCGTTGCAACGGAAAGCGGGTGACGACGGTGATCTCGTGTGCTTGCAAGTAGTGACGCAACTTTCTCGAGGCCATAAGGAGGCCGAAAAGTAATTTCTGCACTCCAAAGTATCTTGATTTAGCCCCCTGCAGAAGGGAACTAACAAAATACACGGGTCGCTGCACCACCTTCTTCTCCGGCACCACTTGCTGATCGGCTTCACTTGCTTGTGCTACCTTTGTCTTGTCGGCACCAGGCCTTGCTGGAGAAGATTCCGGTTTATCGCTGGACGGGTTTGTCATGGCTGCTTCTTCGTCATTGAGTTCCCTCTGCACCACTAATGCAGCACTAGCCACCTGATTTGTTGCCACTACGTATAGCAGCAACGGCTCTTGTGGTCTAGGTGCAACTAGCGTTGGCGCCGAGGAGAGGTACTCTTCAGGTCCTGCAGCGCGGCCTCCGCTTCCGGAGTCCATTTCATCGGACCTGCCTTTTTCAAAACCTTGAAAAATGGCAGGGCGCGCTCATTAGACCTTGAAATGAACCTACTCAAGGCAACAACGCAGCCGGCAAGACGCCGCACATCTTTGACGCTTTTTGGTGCTTGAATCTGCTCAATGGCTTTGATCTTGTCGGGATTTGCTTCAATTCCTCGCTGAGATACAAAGAATCCGAGAAGTTTGCCGGATGGAACGCCAAACACACACACTTCTCGGGATTGAGCTTCAAATTGATTTTGCGCAAGTTTGCAAATGTTTCTTCTAAATCTTGAATGAGGGTGGATTTTTCCTTGGTTTTGACCACTATATCATCCATGTATGCTTCCACATTCTTGTGCAGCTGGGGCTCAAAACCAATCTGGACTGCTCTTGCAAATGTCGAACCAGCACTCTTTAATCCGAAAGGCATACGCACGAAGCAGTATGTGCCACATGGAGTAATGAATGCGGTCTTTTCCTCATCCTCCTTGGCCATGAATATTTGGTGATATCCAGAGTATGCATCAAGGAAGGAGAGCAAATCACAGCCGAAAGTAGAGTCTACGATTTGATCAATGCGCGGCAAAGGGAAAGGATCCCTTGGACATGCTTTGTTAATATCAGTGTAGTCAATACAAAGTCTCCACTTTCCGTTTGCTTTGCGCACCACAACTGGATTTGCCAACCAAGTTGGATGTAGTACACCTCTAACCAATCCTGCTGCTTCAAGCTTCTTGATTTATTCAGCAATGAACTGTTGCCGCTCCAACTCTTGCTTCCAAACTTTTTGCTTGACGGGCCGGGCGTGGGGACAGACAGCAAGGTGGTGCTCAATTACCTCCCTGGGAACGCCGGGGATGTCAGATGGTCGCCATGCAAACACATCGACATTCGCCCGCAGGAAGGCAATGGGCGCGCTTTCCTATTTGCTGTCAAGGGTGGCACTGATGGTGAAGGTACCGTCAGTGTGGTCCTCCCTAGCCAGCACCTTTTTGGTTGCCGGTGAAGCAGCTTTGGATTCTTATCGACAGAGCACTCCAGCAAGTCTTCAACAGGCGCGCAGCACTCCGAAGAGGTGCGCTTCCCGAAATCCTTGCTGGAAGTCTTGCCGGGCTTCTTGCTTTCCTTCTCCTTGGTGGGAGCTGGCGCCTTGGTGGCCTCCACCGCAACCGCATCTCTGTATATCTTGTCGACGCAAATGACTGCATCTTTCTTGTTGGAGTTAATGGAAATGACACCCATCGGCCCTAGCATCTTCAAAGTGTTGTAAGCATAGTGAGATGCTGCCATGAATTTTGCCAAGGCTGGGCGGCCAAGAATTCCATTGTACGGCAAGGTGATCTTGACAACATCGAACACAATCTTCTCAGTCCTGTAGTTCAATTCCCCACCAAACGTTACCGGAAATGTGATCTTCCCCTTGGGCTGGCTTCTTCTCGGGTTTACTCCTTGAAACGTGCCCATTTTCTCGAGTTCCTCGTCAGGGATCTGCAGCCTCTTGATAACTTCCGGAGAGATCAGATTCAGACCGGCCCCACCGTCAACTAACATCTTTGTTACTTGGAGGTTGCAGATCATTGGTGAAACCAACAACGGCAAACACCCGACCGCAGTTAAGCGATCAGGGTGGTCCTCAGTATAAAAAATGATATGCGTGTGTGACCATTTGAGTGGCTTTTGAGAGCCCATTGCCGGTTCTGCCGCATTAACCTCATGCGCCCACTGCTTAAGTTGGCGGTGAGAGGAGTGCAAGGATGCTCCTCCGTCAATGCACATGGCGTCGGTTGCCTTCTGGAATTCTTGTTCACTGATCTCATCATCATCCTCTTCGTCACTTCCATCATCTCCCTCTTTCTTGTCTCGGCCCCTAGCAGGCTTCTCTTTTTGCTGCTTGGCCTTGCCGCGGCGGCCTCCTCGACCACCACGGCCCTTTTTGCTGGATCCACCAGCACCATCTTGACCCTTCTCTTTGTCACGCTTTTCGTATTCGGCCTTTTGTATCTCAACAAGGTGCTCGACTTGTCGGCACTCTTGGAGATCATGGCCTTTGGTGCGGTGAATCTTGCAGTATGGTCCATCAGACTTGCCGGCCTTCTCATTCACCGCTGCCTCCTGACAAGCGGCGCATACAGCTGCCTCCTTGTCGGAGTTCTCAGTCTTGGCTTTCTTGGCAGGCTCAGAGTTGCCGGAGCCTTCGACAGCCATAACAGTCTTGCCTTTGCGCTTCCTGTTGCGCTTTCGGCCTTTCTTCCTCGGGGTGCCAGCATCATCGTCCTCAGAATCTACCTCAGCACCAGCGAACTCCTCGGGAAGCCTCCTTCCCTCCTCAGCGCGCACACACTTATCTGCCAACGTGTAGAGCTCGTTGACGGTCTTGGGTAACTTGACATTCATCTTCTCCCACATCCTCTGATTGCGCACATTCGTGTGAAAGGCGGCAATCATAGCTGCGGGGGTGCACATCTGGGATATTGTGGTGCACGCGGCTGAATCTTTGGATATACTTGCGCAAAGTTTCACCATCTCTTTGCGGGATCACCTGTAGGTCACTGGGTTGCCCGGGAGCCTTGTGGCCTCCGGTAAAGGCACCAACAAACTCATTGCAGAGACCTGACCATGAAGAAATGGAGTTCTCTGGCAAGTTCATCAGCCAAGACCTCACGTTGGGCTTCAACACCAACGGAAAGTAATTGGCGAGGATCTTCTCAACTCTTCCCCCGGCAGCATGCACGGCAATCGTGTAAATGCCCAGAAACTCTGCCGGGTTCAGCTTGCCGTCATACTTTTCCGGCACTTCTGGCTTGAAGGCTCGAACGGACGGCCATCGGACTTGCTAGAGCTCACGGGTGAAGGCGGGACACCCAACCTCGTAAGGTAGATATCCGCCAACCCCTGGTGCAGGCTCATCAACAATGGGGCCGTTGCGCACGTCGGATTGACGGCGCGCCTCCCGGCACCGTTCGATGGTGGTGCGGGCGTCTTCTGCCCGCCTGTCTCGCAGCACTTGTCGCTGGTCTTGCCGCGCTCGTGGATCCAAAGAGGCCATCGATACTTCGTCGGGCTCGAAGGATCGTCGAGCCTGCCGCGGTTGTTGGTGTTGCTGTTGTTGAGACTGCTGTCGCTGAGGTGATTGCACCGTTAGTGTGGTACCGTCAACCCGGCCACCAGCTGGAGCTGCCGGTGCAGTTTGCGGACGCCGTGAGGGCTCCGCTTGTTGTGATTTACTGGCCTCGGCAAACCCAATCAGGCTTTGGATGGTGGCTCTCCACTCATCCATCTTCTCTCCCGCTGGAGGGAAGTTCAGCAGCATCTGGGCTCGCGCCATTGCTTGTGCCGCTGTAGCTGGCATGGCCGGAAGCGAAGAGCGCGACGTCGCTCTACTCCTGGCGGAGCCAATAGGAGCCCCATCGCGGTCTTGCTGCCGCGGCACATGATCAGCAGCGGGCCGCCGTGGCGGAGGTGATGCCTGACGATCTAAGATCTGATCGACAGGGGTCTTGCCGTGAGGTGGCCGTTGCCCAGAGTCGTTGACGCCGCTTGGGGACGCGCCGCATCTGTCCTGTGATGGGCGCGGCGTGTGCCTCGATGCAGCGTCCCTGGATGTCACCACGACGGGATCTTGGCTCGCGCCGACCCGAGCGTTGCCGCTCCGGTGGCTGCGTTCGTCGGCGCGGCGTGGAGGAGGAGGAGGAGGAGGACGTTCGTCCGCTCCGCTCGCGCCGTCGCGACTCCGTTCGCCAGAGGGTCGAGGAAGTTGACTGCCTCCAGCACGTCCGTCTCCTGCGCCGTCCGTGGTGGGCACGACGACCGCGCCGCCTGCGCTGGTTGTGCCAACCGCGGTATTCGCGCCGCCCACATTGGTCGCGCCGCCTGCGGATGCGTGCGGGGTGACCGTCATCGTGATGCCCTTCTTCTTGGGCGCCATCGACGACGAGGAGGACGACGAGGAAGTTGATGAAGATGATGAAGAAGACGCGCAATCCACTGATCAAGGTTCGCGCAAGCGATGATCCCCTACCTGGCGCGCCAAAGATGTCGTGGGTACGACCATCTATGGGGCCATCCAGCCCCTTGTGGTTCGGCAAGAGGGATCAACGTGCACAAAGAGCATGAACAATGGAGGATGCAAGGGATTTACCCAGGTTCGGGCCGCTGAGAAGCGTAAAACCCTACTCTTGCTTTTGGTGTATTGGTTGTATGGTAGCACAAGTACAAGGAGCGCTTCTCTCGGCAAGGTGCGGAGAGTGCTGCTGCGCGAGACGTGCAAGTGTTTAAAAAGGGGTCCGAATCCCTCTAACTATTGCCTTGGCCCTCCTTTTATAGCTCAAGGGGGTTACCACAGTGGCAAAATAGTAATTACGTAGCGATTAGATAGCAAACAGTGCTATCATACCTAACTCTGCCAGTTTAGGACAAAAGCATTAAATGCACCGTTAGGTGTCATGTGGAGAGGTAGTCCCGGCAAGGTTTCTGCACCGCTTGCCCAGCTACCTCGTATTATGCTGACACGCCTCCTGGATGGGTGTCATTAGGGGCAAATCTTGTCCCAGCGTGCTGACACGTGTCCGACAAGCCTGACCAACCAGCTTGCGCGGTCGACACCTCATATATTAGCGAACACCTGTGCGGTGAGGTGGAGCGCTGGAGGACTGGCGGAAGCTTGCCGGTACGGAGCTTGCCGGGTCTTTACCTTGCCGGTTTATCCTTGCCGGCAAGGAATGTCTTCATCTTCGGTACTAGTTAGGTGCTTGTTGATGTTTCGTCTTGAGCTTCTCCCCAGTGGCTTCCGCAACTGGGTCTTGAGTCTTGGTCTTGGTGGTTCCCGGCAAGGCTTGGCCGGCAAGGAGGCTGCTACTGTCTGTGCATAAGTCAGGGTATAAAATACCCATGTTTTATACACCGACACAAGCGAATCCAAGGGATCATAGCAATCATCATAGCATTCATCATTCGGTAAGCACGAAGGGAAATTAAACAATGTATGAGTTGAAGAGTTACTCTCATTAGAAGGTGGGCACGGGTAGCTAATCCGCTCTTCCTCCCTTTGTTCTTTGCTCTCCTCGTCATCTTTTTCATCTAATGAGCTCACAGTGTCATCAATTTCTTCTTCCATAGTTTCCTGCAAAATATTAGTCTCTTCTCGGACAGCGGAGACTTTCTCAATAAATTCATCAATAAAGGCATTGTATTCATAATTCTCATAGCAATATTTTAGTATAGCATAACATTCAGATCTGTAAACAGCATCATCATAGTTTTCATACTTTTCAAACAAAGATTCAATTTCATAAGGACCCTTAAAAGCAACAAATTCTTCTATTTGTTCCACATCATAGTAATCATATACACCATTAGCATAAGAAGCCAAGGTTTCATTATCATTAAATTTACATGAAAAGGGAAGGTGTGGAGCCTTCATCTTAGGGCAACAAGTATAATCATATCTTAAGCATAAATTCCGAGCATACCAATGCAAATAATCAATTTGATCCCATAAGGGTTTCCCTTTTTGAGACAAGTGATAATCCCTAAAGTATTCCCGTTGATCCAAAGTATATCCCATTATCAAGTTGAATGGAGATTTATCAAGATTATCAAAGTAGTAATTAATGTTTTCCACATAACCAACATCGAGGGTTTTAGGAGGTTCCCCATCTCCATGAGTAGCAAGTACAACTAATTTTTTTGGTGTTTCGTGTTCCATATCCATAACTAAAGATCGAGAACAACTTAGAATAGAAAATAAAAACTACTTAGTGATAAACCAAACAAGCACACACGAGAATATCAACCCCACGCTATTGCTCCCCGGCAACGACGCCAGAAAAAGGTCTTGATAACCCACAAGTATAGGGGATCAGTTGTAGCCTTTCTCGATAAATAAGAGTGTCGAACCCAACGAGGAGCTAAAGGTAGAATTAATATTCCCTTCAAGTTCTATCGACCACCGATACAAATCTACGCACACCAACGTTTGCTTTACCTAGAAACAAGGAATAAAACTAGAAGTACTTCGTAGGTGTAATGCTAGAACTACTTTGCAAGAATAAAACTAGGAGTACTTTGCGAGATAATAAAAGTTAGTTTGTTTTAGTAGAGAGCTTTTGTAACACAAGAGAAGGATTTGTCCCTAGGCAATCGATAACTAGACTGGTAATCATTATTGCAATTTTATATGAGGGAGAGGCATGAGCTAACATACTTTCCGTACTTGGATCATATGCACTTATGATTGGAACTCTAACAAGCATCCGCAACTACCAAAGATCATTAAGGTAAAACCCAACCATAGCATTAAGTAACAAGTCCCCTTTACTCCCATACGCAACAAACCCCTTACTCAGGTGTAAGCTTCTGTCACTCTAGCCGCCCACTATAAGAGAATTATGAACGTATTGCAAACCCTACAGCAGGTATCCCTCACGCTTGTGCGACACGGAGGGTACCATAGGACAGACCAAAATAAAACATACAACTCAAACCAATCACGATCATCAATCAACCCATAGGACAAAACGAATCTACTCAAGCATCATAGAATTGCCACATATCATTGGATAATAATATATAGCGTTAAGCACCATGTTTAAGTAGAGATTACAGCAGGGAGAAGAGGTGTTACACCACTGCATAGAGGGGGAGAGAGTTGGTGTTAACGGCGGCGAAGTTGTTGGTGTAGATTGATACGTCTCCGTCGTATCTACTTTTCCAAACACTTTTGATCTTGTTTTGGACTCTAATTTGCATGATTTGAATGAAACTAACCCGGACTGACGCTGTTTTCAGCAGAATTGCCATGATGTTGTTTTTGTGCAGAAATCAAAGTTCTCGGATTTGGACGAAACTTTTTGGAGAATTTTTATGGAATATATAAAAATTATTGGCGCAAGAATCAACAGAAGGGGGGCCACCTGCTGCTCAGAAGACAGTAGGGCGTGACCCCCCTAGGGCGCGCCGTGGTGCCTTGTGGGGGCCACAGGCAGCCGTCTGACCTAATTCCAACGCTATAAATTCTCTTTCCCTGAGAAAAAAATAAGAGAAGAAGTTTCATCGCGTTTAAGGATACGGAGCCGCCGCCACCTTCTGTTCTTCATCGGGAGGGCTGATCTGGAGTCCGTTCGGGGCTCCGGAGAGGGGGATTCGACGCCGTTGTCATCATCAACCATCCTCCATCACCAATTCCATGATGCTCACCACCGGGCATGATTAATTCCTTCGTAGGCTTGCTGGACGGTGATGTGTTGGATGAGATTTATCATGTAATTGAGTCAATTTGTTAGGGCTTTGATCCCTAGTATCCACTATGTTCTGATATGCATTCTGATATGTCGCAAGTTATTTATGATACTACTTCTGCTATGAATGATACTTATGATGATGCTAGTACTATGCTTGATAATACTGTGCCACTTGGTGATTTTCTTGATGAAAAACTTGCTAAAGCTAAAGAAATTGAGAATGCTAAAAATGTTGAAACTCTTGAAAACTATGATTCACCCATTATGCCTAGCTCTCCTACTAGACTTGAATCACCTGATGAACATGTCTTTGATAGGGAGACGGCTAGAGCCATTCTTGCTTGTAATGATAGAGATGAGGTTATAAAATTGCTTGCTGAAATGAAAGAAAAATCTATGAGGGAGAGAATGAAATATGATCCTAAGTTTGCCACCTCTCCCATATTCGTTACTGATAAGGATTATGAATTCTCTATCGATCCTGAGTTAATTACTTTGGTTGAATCTGATCCTTTTCATGGTTATGAAACTGAAACTGTTGTGGCACACCTTACTAAGTTGAATGATATTGCCACCCTATTTGCTCATGAGGAAAAAATTCGCTATTACTATATTCTTAAGTTGTTTCCTTTCTCATTAAAGGGTGATGCTAAGAAATGGTTTAATACTCTTGCTCCTGGTTGTGTGCGTAGTCCCCAGGATATGATATATTACTTCTCTGAAAAATATTTTCCTTCTCATAAGAAACAAGCTGCTTTACAGGAAATATTTAGCTTTGTGCAAATTGAAGAAGAGAATCTCCCTCAAGTTTGGGGGAGGCTTCCCCAATTACTTAATGCCTTGCCTAATCATCCTCTTAAGAAGAATGAAATACTTGATATCTTTTATAATGGACTAACCGATGCTTCTAGGGACTACCTAGATAGTTGTGCTGGTTGTGTTTTCAGGGAACGAACTGTTGGGCAGGCTGAAGAACTATTGAATAATATATTGAAGAATGATAATGAGTGGACACTTCCTGAACCACCACCTAAGCCAACTCCGAAGAAGATAGGTATTCTATTCCTCGGTCCAGAAGATATGCAAGAAGCTAAGAAATCTATGAAGGAAAATGGTATTAAAGCTGAAGATGTTAAGAATTTACCACCTATTGAAGAAATACATGGGCTCGACATCCCGACACAGGTAGTGGAGGTAAATTCTCTCACTAGATTTGATGAAGGTGATATTCCATATAATAAATCTGCTAGTCAATGCCTATATGAATTTGATAATTACATCATTAAACAGGAACACTTTAATATGTATGTTAGCAATCAACTAAAATGGAATGCCATCATGATTGAACGCTTGAGTGATTTGATGTTTAGAACTGCTAATGATGTTAAATGCTTGAGTAAACATGCTTCTATGGTTTAGACTCAGTTAGAACAAATTGCTAAGTCACAAAATGATTTGCTTGATGAGATGATAATAAAAAGAATGATCATGATGTTAGAGTTGTTACTAGAGGAGGTAGAATGACTCAGGAACCCTTGTATCCTGAAGGTCATCCTAAAAGAATTGAACAAGATTCTCAAAAAATTATATTGATGTACCTAGTCCATCTAAGAAGAAAAAGAAAAGGAAAAATGATAGGACTTTGCATGCTTCTAGTGAACCTGAGGGGGAAAAGCCTCCGAAGAATCATAATGATGCTTCTATTTCTGATGCTGAGACACAATCTGGTAATGGACATGCACCTAGTGATAATGATAATGAAAATGAAAATGATGCTATTCATGTTGATGCTCAACCAGATAATGATGTAGAAATAGAACCTGCTGTTGATCTTGATAACCCACCTCCTAAGAATAAAATATATGATAAAAGAGACTTTGTTGCTAGAAAACATGGAAAGGAAAGAGAACCATGGGTTCAAAAACCTATGCCTTTTCCTACTAAACCATCTAAAAATAAGGATGATGAAGAGTTTGAGCGCTTTGTCGAAATGCCTGGACCTTTCATTTTGCGCACTCGCTTGATTGATATGTTGAAATTGTCTCCTTATGCTAAGTACATGAAAGATGTTGTCACTAATAAAAGAAAGATACCTGAAGCTGAAATTTCCACCATGCTTGCAAATTATTCTTTTAAGGGTGGAGTACCTAAAAAGTTAGGAGATCCGGGAATACCTACTATACCATGCTCCATTAAAAGAAGTTATGTTAAAACTGCCTTATGTGATTTGGGACCGGTGTTAGTGTCATGCCTTTCTCTTTATATAGAAGACTTGATTTGAATAAACTCACACCTACTAAAATATCTTTTGCAAATGGCTGATAAATCTACTGCTATACCTATTGGAATTTGTGAGGATGTGCCTGTTGTTGTTGCAAATGTTACTATTTTAACGGACTTTGTTATACTTGATATGCCCGAGGACGACAATATGTCAATTATCCTTGGAAGACCCTTTTTGAATACTGCAGGGGCTATTATTGACTGCAACAAAAGCAAGGTCACTTTTCATGTCAATGGTAATGAGCATATGATTTATTTCCTGAAGAAACAAACTTCAGTGAATGGTATCAACTGTATTGAAATGGTTTCGACAATCACTATTGGGGAATTCAAATTTCGTCTTCCTACTGTCAAAAAGAAATATGAATTTCTTATTGTTGGGGAGATGCATATCCCCGTTGAGGTAACTTAGTGTATACGAAAATTCTTTGGTTTCATGTCAGTCGGAAATAGTTTGTTAATAAAACTTGATAAACCTTATTAATGGATTCTTTCTGGAGGGCATGTGGTTGATGAATTTAGTAAGCAAAACTTTTTGTACCTACCTTTTGATCTCTGTTAATTATAGTTTAATAAAATAAAATGCCATGATTATCCTATTTTCTGAATTATCCGTGCAATAAAAAATGGCCCAAAAATAAAAGTGCTCAGAATACAATAAAATTTTGACATGATTTTTTCTGGAATATATAAGAATTTTGGGTGCTGAGAACAACCCAGGGGGTGCACCTGTTGCCCAGTAGGCAGCAGGGCGCGACCACCCCCCAGGGTGCGCCAAAGTGCCTTGTGGGTCCCACATGGACCCACTCACTTATCCATTCAGCCCACTTCATCTCCTACCTCCAAAAAAATCTTTGTAGCTCTCTCTCTCGTGTTCTTGCTCTCAAACCTGAGATTTTCGATCTCTTTGCTCGGAGCTCCGTTTCCGAAACTGTTTTGAGGGATTGCTCCTTGGTATGTGACTCTCCCATTGCTCCAATTAGTTTTTGCTTTAGTGGATTATATTTTGCATAAATTGCTGCTATTAGTGCTACTAAAAATGAGCTTGCATGTTAAATTCCTTGAGTTCTAAGTAGTTTGAATGCTTGATATAGCCTCTAGGCACTTGTATGAGTAGTTGCTATCAATCTTGTGAAGTTTTGTTAACATCTTTTTATGGTCCAAAATTTTTTAGAAATTTGTTCGTAGGAACATGAACATTTTCAGAAGGAGTTCCTCAAGGAGGAGGTCCGCCGAGGCATCATCGAGTGAAAGCCTAGCACGCCAATCATATGTTGAACCAAGGGCAAGTTCGGTGCGAGGTGCTGAAGCAAAATCGTGTCGATGGCCGTGCACTGAGTTCATGCTAGGTGCAGGCATTAAGGAAGAATTCGACCAGTATATTCACAACACCGAGCTCTCTTCCTTCATCGCAGATAAGCCACCGCAGCACTACAACCTCACTCATTCATTCACCCAAAACTTTGAATATCATTCGCGCACTTCTAGAGTTTTATTTCATCTCTATGGCAGATCTTATGCTATGTCTCTAGAAGAGTTTTGTGATGAATGCAAAATCCCATTTTGGGGTTCACTTAGCGAAGCTCGACAATCTGATTATGAACTATTTCTTAATAGTCTTTGCAATGGTGAGGATAGGGGAGTTATGCAAGCTAGGATAAAGAGCATTCACTTTCCCGCTATTCACTACTTTGCACTTTTTAATGGCAAATGCATTGTTGGTAAACAAGACTATAGTGCACTTTGTGCCCCTGACCTGAGCCTTATTCACGCTGCTTTAATGGGTAGCAGACATTATAATCTTGGGGCCATTGTTGCACGTAGGCTACACCGCAACTTGGGTAATGGTGATTTATATGGAGGAATTTATGCCTCACGGGTAGCTGCAAGGCTAGGGGTCTCGCCCAGGCCTAATGATCCTCTTTTACCTGATAAATATTTGAATTTTGAGGCAATGCAGAACCATGAGTTCATTAAGCGCAACACTCACAGTTATGATTATAACTTGATACTCGATAAATATCGTTCTGTGTTTGTTGTTTTGCCTGCTCCTGTCCTCTTTGATTTTCAGAACAAACAGAGATACTTTCTTCATGAGAGCAAGGTGCATGAGTACAATGCGGCAGTTGAGGCTGCCCGTCTGGCTGAGGAGGCGGCTCAGAACGCCTCAACGAGCTACCACTTCGATTATTATCCGGGACAACCATGGCAGTAGACCAAGCTAGGCCAAAGGACTATGCTTGGGGAGTACGTATCTCTCACCGACATTACATTCATGTTCATACATTCATTTCAGTTGTCGGTGTTCATACTTTTTCATTGTATATCCATGTTAATTTTATTCTCACTTTCTTCTTGTGTGTTTGAAAAACTTCAAAAACCCAAAAATATTTCTCGCTTCTTTTCGGTTTTCCTTTCTTGTTTGTTAGTTCGTAGTATTAAAAGAAAACCCAAAAAGATTTTTCGTTTCTTCTTTTGCTGTTGGGAGTTCTCCCGTGTAAATAGTTTTCTCGCTTTTCTTTTTTCTTCCTTAATTTGCTTCCTTCAGAAAAACTAAAAACTCCAAAAATATTTCAGTGTGTTTCTCTGAATTCCTTTTCTTTTCATTGAGTTGTCGTAGGGAGAAGACCACGATGAAAATGATGAGTGGTTCTCATATGCTTTATTGTTGATCTAACGAAGAGCCAGTATTACCTTGTGTTCTCCCTTGAATAAAATGTTTGCAGATCCCAGCTTATTTCACGGCACACTTGCACTATTTTTATTTTCACATCATTCGGTTGTGCAAGTGAAAGGCAATAATGACGATGATTTGATGAAGTGACTGTGGCAAGGAATAGCTGGTATGAACTCTTCTTGTTTTTATTTTTGTAAATATGTTTAACTCAGTATCCATGATTCAGCATATTATGAGTAAACATGTTTGTGATGACAATTAGAGATTATAGTTGCTCATGCCATGCTTAAGTAACTAGGAGTGGATAATGATTTATCTTGAATGTCAACATGCATTAAAATAGTCATGATGTAGTATGTTAATATGGTATCCTCCTCTGAATGTTTCAAGTGACTTGACTTGGCACATGTTCATGCATGTAGTTGATTCAAAATCAACATAGCCTCCATGATATTTATGTTCAGGGTGACTATATCCTACTCATGCCAGTATTCAATGTTAATTATTCTCAATGCATGATCATGACCATTTTCGCTCTCTAGTTGGTCACTTCTCAACCTATTTGCTAGCCTTCACTTTGTACTAAGCGGGAATTCTGCTTGTGCATCCACAATCCTTAAACCAAAGTTGTTCCATATGAGTCCACTATATCTACCTATATGTGGTATTACTCTGCTGCTCCAAGTAAATTTGCATGTGCCACCTATAATTATTCAAATAAACATCCGTTTTGTGTGCCCGTACCGCTCATGGAGCGACAGGGGGTGGTCAGTATCTTCCATGCTAAGCGGGTTATTCTCGAGATGAGTGTTTATTCACTTGTCATTGCACGAGAGAGGCTGGTATTTGGGATGCCCAGTCCTATGCTCAAAATCGAAAATACATAATGCAAACAAACTCAACCGGAAAGTTGTTGGTATGGAGGGCACCCGAGGATTCGGCTAGCCATGGCTTGTGTTGGTATGGTGGAGGGGGGAGTAAACTTTACCTTTCCGCTTGGGAACCGCCTATAATGTGTTTAGCATGGAAGATATTGAAAAATCTCGGTCGTGACATTGACAGGAAAAGTACACCTCTCAAAATTATTTTTCATCTCTGATTTAAGCTTCGAGCTCTGGCACCGCTGCAAATCCCTGCTTCCCTCTGCGAAGGGCCTATCTATCTACTTTTATGTTATTTTGCTTTTATTGTTGAGTCTCACCTTCTTGCACTAAGCGCCAATCCTGAGAGCACTATTGTCATCCTTATGCATTGGGTATAGTTAATGTTGTGTGCATCATGCCTGGATCTCTTCTACCCTGAATTACAATGTTTAGTCGCTGCTTAAACTTTGGAGGTGCTCTGCATTTATGTTTTGCGGTCTCAGAAAGGGCTAGCGAGATACCATGTTATCATATTATATCATCATTGTTTTGACAAATTGTTGGCATTTGAGATATGTTATTATTGCTCTCTAGTTGATTATGCCATTGATATGAGTAAATGTAGTTTTTAAGTGTTATTATGAGCATGGTTAGTTCATGATCTTTGCTGAAAACCTGGGTACCATTTAAGCTTATATACGGATACAAGAACAAAAGAGTTCGTAAAAGTTTTTCTTTATCACTTTCAGTTTGTCAACTGAATTGCTTGAGGACAAGCAATGAGTTAAGCTTGGGGGAGTTGATACGTCTCCGTCGTATCTACTTTTCCAAACACTTTTGCTCTTGTTTTGGACTCTAATTTGCATGATTTGAATGAAACTAACCCGGACTGACGCTGTTTTCAGCAGAATTGCCATGATGTTGTTTTTGTGCAGAAATCAAAGTTCTCGGATTTGGAAGAAACTTTTTGGAGAATTTTTATGGAATATATAAAAATAATTGGCACAAGAATCAACAGAAGGGGGGCCACCTGCTGCTCACAAGGCAGTAGGGCGCGACCCCCCCAGGGTGCGCCGTGGTGCCTTGTGGGGCCCACAGGTGGCCGTCTAACCTAATTCCAACGCTATAAATTCTCTTTCCCTGAGAAAAAAATAAGAGAAGAAGTTTCATCACGTTTTACGATACGGAGCCACTGCCACCTCCTGTTCTTCATCGGGAGGGCTGATCTGGAGTCCGTTCGGGGCTCCGGAGAGGGGGATTCGATGTTGTCATCATCATCAACCATCCTCCATCACCAATTCCATGATACTCACCACCGGGCGTGAGTAATTCCTTCGTAGGCTTGCTGGACGGTGATGTGTTGGATGAGATTTATCATGTAATCGAGTCAATTTGTTAGGGCTTTGATCCCTAGTATCCACTATGTTCTGAGATTGATGTTACTATGACTTTGCTATGCTTAATGCTTGTCACTAGGGCCTGAGTGCCATGATTTCAGATCTGAACCCTTCATGTTTTCATGAATATATTTGTGTTCTTGATCCTATCTTGCAAATTATATGCACCTATTACGTGTCATGATCCGCATACCCCAAGGTGACAATAATTGGGATTCTTTCCGGTGATTGCCGTAGTTTGAGGAGTTCATGTATTCACTAAGTGCTAATGCTTTGTTCCAGTTCTCTATTAAAAGGAGGCCTTAATATCCCTTAGTTTCCTTAAGGACCCCGCTTCCACGGGAGGGTAGGACAAAAGATGTCATGCAAGTTTTTATTATAAGCACGCATGAATATATACGGAATACATGCCTACATTACATTGATGAATTGGAGCTCTTGTGTATCGCCCTAGGTTGTGACTGTTATGTGATGAATATCATCCAACATAATTATCATCACCGATCCAATGCCTACGACTTTCTCATATTGGTTTCTGCTAAGTTACTTTGTTGCTACCGCTTTACACTTGCTACAAAACTACTACTGTTACTGTTACCATTACTAGTGTTACTGTTGCTACTGCTATCAAAACTATCATATTACTGTGCTACTAAATACTTTGCTGCAGATATTTTATCTCCAGGTGTGGTTGAATTGACAACTCAACTGCTAATACTTGCAAATATTCTTTGGCTCCCCTTGTGTCGAATCAATAAATCAGGGTGAAATGCTACCCGTGAAAACTGTTGCGATCCCCTATATTTGTGGGTTATCATAGATCGCCGTCACGATGATTACCCCGACGGCGTTCCGGCGCCATCGGGAGAGAGGGGGAGACAGCGCCCCTCCTTCTTCTTCTTCTTCCTTGGCCTCCCCGTAGATGGGAGGAGAGTTTCCCCTCTGGTCCATGGCCGCCATGGATCCTGGAGGGCAGGAGCCCCTCAGAGATTGGATCTCTCTCTCTGTTCTCTTCTATTTTGCGTTCCTGTTTTCTGGCTGATAACTGTTTCTTAAATGCCCGGAGATCCGTAACTCCGATTGGGCTGAAATTTTGAGGGGATTTTATTCCAGATATTATCTTTCTTGCGGCAGAAGAAGGGCCGCAACCGCCTTACGGGGTAGCCACAAGCCTCCTGGGCGCACCCAGGGTAGGGGGCGCGCCCCTCAAGCTTGTGGGCCCCTCGGGCATCGTCTCGCATTGATTTTTTCCCCAAAAATCACATATATTCCAAAATAAATCTCCGTAAATTCTTATCGCATTTGGACTTCGTTTGATATGGATTTTTGGCGAAACAGAAAACATGCAACAAACAGGAGCTGGCACTGGGCACTGGATCAATATGTTAGTCCAAGAAATCATATAAAATGTTGCCAACAGTATGTGGAAATTGTAGGATAATGGCATGAAACAATCAAAAATTATAGATACGACAGAGATGTATCAAGGTGTAATATCATTCATGACTTCTTGATAAAGAGTAAACGGAATAGCACTCACACTTGCACCAATATCACATAAACCATGATAGCAATGACCTCCAATTTTAACAGAAATAACAGGCTTGCCAATTACAGGTTTGTTCTTATCTTTAGTGTCTGGCTTAGCAATTCTAGTTGCTTCATCACAGAAATATATGACATGTCCATCAATATTATCAACCAAATGATCTTTAACCATTGCAATATTAGGTTCAACTTTAATTTGTTCAGAAGGTCTAGGTGTTCTATTATTACTTTTATTAACCACAGTTGAAGCTTTAGCATGTTCCTTATTCCTAACAGGGAAAGGAGGTTTCTCAAAATAAGCCGTAGGCATAACTGGATCAACATTGTAAACAATTGTTTCTTCTTTAACACTAACATGCTCTTCATTTAATTCAATAGGTGGGTGAAACTTAAACCATTTCGCCTTAGGGAGATCAACATGAGCAGCAAAAGATTCACAAAAAGTAGCTACTATCTCAGAGTCAAGTCCATATTTAGTACTAAACTTATGAAAGGCATTAGTTTCCATAAAAGATTTAACACAATCAAACTTAAGATTTATACCTGACTCTTTACCTTTGTCGATTTCCCAATCTTCAGAGTTGCGTTTAATTCTTTCCAGAAGATCCCATTTGAATTCAATAGTCCTCTTCATAAAGGAACCAGTAGAAGAAGTATCGAGCATGGATTGATCATTATGAGAAAGCCGAGCATAAAAGTTTTGAATAATTATTTCTCTTGAGAGCTCATGATTGGGGCACGTGTGCAACATATCCTTAAGCCTCCCCCAAGCTTGAGCGATACTTTCTCCTTCACGAGGCCAAAAATTATATATATAATTCCGATCATGATGAACTAAATGCATAGGATAAAACTTCTGGTGAAATTCCAGCTTCACCCGGTTCCAATGCCATGATCCAGTATCATCCAATAGCCTATACCATGTCAATGCCTTTCCCACCAAAGATAAAGGGAATACCTTCTTCTTAACTCCATCCTTGGATAAACCTGCTATCATATGGATCCTAAGTCAAACCGATCTAGCATAAGACACATCATATCACTTTGCAGCCTCACGCACGGTAACCCACGGCTGCCGCCTTTACCCTGGTCGGGACCGTTTGCGTCTTTTGGCTCACGTATATGATTGTGATGCTAGCATCCATATGACAGAGAACCCGGGTCGACATGACTAGTCATAAACCAAGGTGGCACAAACGTACGGGGACATGCATACGTAACCCAGCAATGGACGTGTCGGTCATCAGCGTGTGCAACCGAGTCGTAGCAAGCTACAAGGACTCCAGTAAAACACCGCGTGACATTTCCCCGTAGGGACAGACATAGGAGCAAAGAAGGATACATGCCGGTCAATCCACGTGTTCCGGAGCAGTTGCGAACTACCAGGGCTCAGTGGAAGAACTAGGAGGCATTTCCCTATATGGAAGGCTACCAAAGCAGATAGCTAGGTGTCGAATCCCACACATACCAATGCATTTCAAACATACACACAATATGCACGATATGTGTAGATACAACATGGCATCACAACATAACTCTACAACTCAAAGTATTTATTTAAGAGGCTCTGAAGAGCCATACATAACTTGATATTACAAACATGGGTCTCATGACCCAGCACTCAAAGTCATACAAGCAACGGAAGCATAAACATGTCTGAGTACAGACAACTACAAAAGAAAAAGCCTGGGAAGCCTGACTATCTACAAGACCCTCCCAAGGATACAAGATCGTAGCTGGGAAACAAGCTACTCGGTCAATGTCGAACGCCACGTGGAACTACTAATGAGACCGAAGTCTCCTTTGCAAAACATAAATTAAGCAACCGTGAGTACAAAGGTACTCAGCAAGACTTACATTAGAACTAACTACATATGCATCAGTATCAAGAAAAGGGGTTGTGGGGTTTAACTACAGCAAGCCAGCTTTGACTCAGTGGCTATCCTGTACTACGACTACCAACATTTTCTTTGGGGTGAGAAAGCGCACACGAGTCCACTAGTCACCACAACAATACACCACTATGGATTCTCTCCCATCTCCCTACGAGAAGGCCATCCATAGTACTCACGCTTATCTTGCGCCTTTTAGAGTATCCACTTCAAGTTGTCTATGAACCATATAAGTCTCCAAGTAGTCCATATCCGAGGACGCGGCTATTCGAATAGTTTTATAACCCTGCAGGGGTGTACTTCTTCACACACGCTCTCACCACTTACCACCATATACGCATCATGTATCTCGGCAACCTTCAAGCGGAAGCCAGGCGAGGCTGTCGGCCACAACCTGACTAACCACGCAAGACTCTAGTCCAGGTTTATCGCCTATTTGAGGTTGTATCCGCAAGGGAAGTCCGGCCAAGGTTTCTATCACGGCCTCAAACGATGTGTGCAGGGTTCCCGAGCGCACCATCCGGGTGCCACTCGGTACACCGGGCCACTGTGCCTAGTCTGTCCCAAGCCCACCCTACCGGGTGCCACTTGGTAGACAAATAACAAGACCTACAAACACCAGAAACTAGTTGCAACTCTTGGACATAGATCAAGGCGATTAATAAGCCGAGAGGGGTCGAGTTACCGGAACCCAATGTGTGGTAGTAGCTAGTCTTGGATAACATATATAGGACTCGGTTCTTAAGAACGGTGCCAATGAGACAACCCACCATGTACTCCTACATGGCCTCTCATCGCTACCTTTACCAAATCGTGTTCACACACTTAACTCTCAACATCAGAACATGATCACAACATTCCAATTCATTCCCCGATGAATCAGACCTGACACAACTCTAAGCAATAGCAGGCATGGCATGGATAAAGTCACAACATGGCTCAAGCAACTCCTAATCATGCTAGGAAGGTTTAGCTATTTACTGTGACAATGACAGGTCATGCAGAGGAATGGGTTCAACTACCGCAATAAGTAATAGTTGAATCGTTGTTGTCCTAATGCAATAAAAGAGAGCAGGAGTGAGAGAGTGGGATTGTATCGGAATGAACAAGGGGGTTTGCTTGCCTGTAACAATAGCAGGGAAGCACTGTTCATCAGATAGGTACTCGGTGCCACTCGCAGGAGCAGAACCTATCGAGAAGGATAGTACCGGAGAGACAATCAATACACAACAAATGCAACAATATGATGCATGATCATGACATGGCGATATGCTAGTGTTTGAGCTAATGCAAGATGCTACCATGTTAGTTGAAGTTCATTTGAATCAAAGATTCAAATTCAAACTCAAAATGAAGCATTTAAAATGCCCTTTATGTGTTTTCACTTATACAGTAGGTATAAGTTGGTTTTTCATGCATGAAAATGGTACAGATGGATAGATTGAATTTTTCTGATAATTTTTCATATCTAAATTATTTCATTCTGAGCTACGGTTTATTTTCTGTGATTTTTTGAAGTTTAGTCAAATTTCTGGAATTTCCTTTATGTTTTGAAATAAAATAAATCTAGAAAGGATTTATTGCGTCAGCATGTCGTCAGTGTGATGTCAGCGGTCAACAAAGCCGGTCTAGGTCAAACCTGACAGCTGGGTCCCACATGTCAGCTGCGTAGTTAAATAACAGAGTTTAATTAAGCCTAACTAAACATATTAGCAGGCACTGGGGCCCACTGTCGGTGTCTCTGGGGTTTAATTAGACGGTGATTAGCCCTAAGCTAATAACCTGACCGGCCGGACCCACATGGCGGTGGTACATGCTGGCGAGGTCGTCGTCGGCGACCACGGGGCACGGCGGTGTCCGAGCTACAGGCCACGGGAGCGGCGGCCGAGGCTACTAGGGCGTAGCCCAGGCTCATGCGCATCCAGGGGGCATGTGGGAGGCCGCAGGGGTGCCGAAGCTCATCGGGAGCGAGCCCGTGGCGGCGGTCGGAGCTCGGCTAGGTGTGCGCGAGGGGCTGCAACTCGCAAGGGAGCAAGCTGGGCTGCGGGATGGTCGCTGGCGATGGCAGGTGCATGATGACGCACTCGGGATCGGTTGGTTCGAGCTCTAGCCTCGTCGGCGACATGGCCGGTGACGTGGAGCTCACGGGCACGGCGGCTAGCACGGCTACAGTACGGGAATGATGACGAAACTAGAGGGAAAACGGGAAGGAGCTCACGGTGAGTCGGCAGGCGGCTCAGTGGGCTCGGGGAAGCACGGACGGCGTTGTGGCGTTGCCGGTGATCTTGGAGGCTAGAGGTTGAAGATGATGTCGATGGCGGCGCTGTAGGGCCTCCCACGATGCGTGGCTCAGCGGAGAGGACGTGGACTTTAAGGCGGAGCTCCTAGACTGCTCGTGGGGACGAGGGAACGGCGGTGGTCGCGGTGGTTCACGTCAGCGCGAGCTTGGCAGCTTCGGCCATGGCGTCGGGAAGGCGAGGGAGAGAGGGAAACGGCCAGAGGAGAAGGCGGGTCAGCACGGGGCCTCGTCCATGTCTTCTGGGCGCGGGATTAGGACGAAGGAGGCGTCGACATGGTGAAGCAGGAGGTGGCCGCTCGGTCGCGTGCGCTAGCTGCCAGTAGGCGCAAGGTTGAAGACAACCTTTCCCCTGGTGGGCTGGGTGAAAGGATCGATATGGTTGACTAGAGGGGGGGGGGTGAATAGGCAACTACCAATTTTTAGCTTTTCTTAACAAATTAGGGTTAGCAACAAAATAGGTTGTCTAGATATGCAACTAGGAGAGCAACCTATATGATGCTAACAATCACAACACAAGCAAGCAAGCAAGATACAATACAAGTAAAGCATGCACAAAGTAAAGGTAAGAAGTAACCACAAGTGGAGCCGGTGAAGACGAGGATGTGTTTCCAAAGTTCCTTCCCTTTGAGAGGAAGTACGTCTCCGTTGGAGCGGTGTGGAGGCACAATGCTCCCCAAGAAGCCACTAAGGCCACCGTATTCTCCTCACGCCCTCACACAATGCGAGATGCCGTGATTCCACTAGTGGTGCCCTTGAAGGCGGCGACCGAACCTTTACAAACAAGGTTGGGGCAATCTCCACAACTTAATTGGAGGCTCCCAACACCACCACGGAGCTTCACCACAATGGAATGTGGCTCCGAGGCGACCTCAACCGTCTAGGGTGCTCAAACACCCAAGAGTAACAAGATCTGCAAGGGATTAGTGGGGGGAATCAAATTTCTCTTGGTGGAAGTGTAGATCGGGGCCTTCTCAACCAATCCCTAAAGAATCAACAAGTTTGATTGGCTAGGGAGAGAGATCGGGTAAGAATGAGCTTTTGGAGTAACAATGGAGCTTGGGGGAAGAGGTCAACCTTGGGAGGAAGAAGACCCCCCCTTTATATAGGGAGACAAAAATCCAACTGTTTTCTGCCCTGAGCCCACAGCCAAGCGGTACTACCGCTCCTAGGAGCGGTACTACCGCTTAGGCGGTACAACCTCGCACTAGCCTGAAACACACTAAGTGTACCACGGTAGTGCCGCCGGAGCGGTACTACCTCTGCCCCTGACGGTACTACCGCTTAGGGGGTTTAGACCAGGAGAGGCAGCAGTAGTAGAGGCAGCCAGGGCGGCAGTTCCGTGCGAAGCGGTACTACCGTCCTAGTACCGCTCTACTACCGCTTATGGGAAAATGGAAACAGAAGCGTGCACTGAGGAAACCCCGCAAGCGGTAGTGGCGGCGGTAGTAAGGGCGGTAGTACCGCCAGAGCGGTACTACCATGCTACTACCGTGAATGGCAAACTGGCAACAGAGAGTTGCACGCTCGGGGAAACCCCAAGCGGTAGTGTCACGGAAGTGCCCAGCGGTACTACCGCTTGCATAAGCGGTACTACCGTGGGCACCAGCGGTACTACCGCTTGCATACCACTGAAACTCCACAGAAAACATAGGAAAGGCTCCAGAGAGGGGAAAGGAGGCTGTGGGTGCATATGGGGCTATGTACGTGTTGATTCCACCCATACCTTTACAACGCGGACCCCCTCTTAATAGTACGGGTTTCCTACGACTCAAATCCACCAAAAAGAAGTCGTCGGAAAAATAACCGTCTTCACTCTTTACCATCGAGGGGAGATAAACCGTCTCGTGCCTATCAATGTAATCTCTGAAAAGGTCAATGCACACGATTAGTCCGCAAAGCGCATTGTCATCAATCATCGAAACTACTGGGGTAAAATATGCCCTAACAATCTCCCCCTTTTTCGGTGGATTGATGACAACACGGGATTTGCACAAAGGAGATAAGAGATAAGAATGCAAACCAACTATCTACAAAATATAGACAGGCTCCCCCTAGATGTGTGCACTACTTGAGTATGCCTTTGGAATGCAAAGTGCACACACTAGGATCAACACTCCCCCTATATTTTATAAATAGGGCAAAACTTGCAACAACATAATATACAATGCTAAGCATGATTGCAATACGAACAATGAGTCATAAACTCACACATAACGAGACATAATTAAGATAACTAGAGTAGCATATGTCTTACACCATATGATAGAGTCTCACACCAAACCAAAGCAAACGAAGATAAAGGAGTTCACAAGCAAGAAATCGAAGCAAATAAAGGCAAGCTTGTGACTCAGCAACACCCTGCAGAAAAAAAATGCAAACCCCGGTCCTAGACTTTCTCCCCCTTTGGCATCGAGACACCAAAAGGGCAAAGAGTGACACTACGCGCCGACAGGTGGTAGCACTAGTCTCCTCCCATGGACTCGTCGGAGTCCTCAGCATCGGACTCCTCGTCAGACGTCTCCTCCGAGTCTTCGGGATCCTCAGACTCCTCCTCTTCGTGCTCCTGCTCCGGAGCGGGTGCCGATGCGCCGGTGATGGAATCATCTGAGTCAGTCCAGCGGGAGTGAGATGAAATCCAATTGTCTTCAGGAGTGATAACTGTCTCAGAACCGCTCTCAACAGCAATATCAAGTTTCCTCATGATGGCCTTCCTCTGCTGACGTGCCTTCTTGGCATCCACATGTGCCAAGTACATCTTGTGCTGAACATCCGTCTGAAGACAAAATAGCTTCTTCACCTTGTTCTTGAGCTTGACAGCCCAACCAGACGAACCAGACGAGTGCTCGGGGTCGGGCACATAGTCAGAATCCTCCACATCCTCCTCAGAAGCAAGTGGCACGCTCGCAGCACGACGGGTGGGAGCCCAGAGCTCCTTCTGGCGCAAGTTG
The DNA here is from genome assembly GCA_039707655.1 of Elymus sibiricus. Taxonomy (NCBI): domain Eukaryota; kingdom Viridiplantae; phylum Streptophyta; class Magnoliopsida; order Poales; family Poaceae; genus Elymus; species Elymus sibiricus. The sequence continues at coordinate 180,431,429 of CM077666.1, read as the reverse complement.
ATCGTCTCATGAGTAGTCAGAGGCCCGGTCTCAAGCTGCTCCCCAGGGAACATGGCAGTCCAAGTGTTCACAATGAGTCTGAAAATGAAAGGAGCATAGATCGGCACGTGATCACCATATGTTGCATTCACAAGCTCCTTCCACATGACATGAGAGACGTCCAAAACAGCCCTCGTGCCCTTCGCAGAGTGGCACAGCAATAGCATATCCACCAAGTGTCCGTGCACCATGTCCAAGTTGCCAACTCGAGGAAAGAGAGTGTGCCAAAAAATGCGATGCATAATATCAAAGAATGGTTTCAGCTCCTTCTTGGATCCCTTATCTGTCGGAGTGATGGTCATGTGGGGAAGCAGATTGTCCTTGTGAGAAGGTCCACCCTCATGGTGAGGGCGCAGACCAAGGGGCTTCTTCAGCCCCTCATCGGGATAGCCTAGAAGACCCATGAACTCACCCCAAGTGGCATGAAGCTGTCTACCGTGAGTCATCCAAATCATAGTCCTGTCCTCACTTGTCCCAAACCACACGGTTGCAAAGAACTGTGCAACCAACTCTGCATCAAAGTCATAGTTGAAGGTCATGATGGGCACAATGTTGAACTGCACACAAAGGTCAAGAGCTTCTCCAAAGTATGCACGGTCCTTCTCCATATGCTCAATGTTGATAGACTTGGTCTTGACAAACAGATTTTTCTTGGCCTTGATCCTGTCAAAATACACCAAAGATTGATCCTTGGTCCAGAAGGGACGGCTCACAAGAGATGCGTCTTGAGGACGACAGTAGGGGTTCCTCTCGTGGTACTGCCAATACTCATTTTGCTTCATCTCAGCTGCAGTCTTGACATGAGACTTCTTTTTGCGAGCAACTGACTTGGCACTAGACTTGCCCTTGTTTCTGGCTGACTGATGACGAGCTGGTGGTGGTGTCGGGGCAGCCTCTTCTTCTTCCTCTTCCTCAGAATAGACAGGCCAGGCGTAATGGGTGCGCCCACGTTTGGATGGAGGATTCGCATTCTTGCGATGAGCCTTGGAGCTACTACCACCTAAACCAGACACAACACAGCGAGAAGGAACATGAATAAAACCTATGCATAAGCCAAGAAGAAACAAAAATGAGAAATGAAATGTTAGTGGATAATTCTGGAATTGGGGACCTTGAGCGGTAGTACCGCGGACCTGGGGCGGTAGTACCGCCCGAGCGGTAGTACCGTTGAACTGGAGCGGTAGTACCGCTCTGGGAACTGACGCACGACCTTTCCCAGATCCGGTAGTACCGGAGATCACAAATTCAAAAAATATACCACTAAAACTTCAATCCTCCTATCTAGCAGTCAACCAACGTCCTACTCAAGCCCAGATTTAGCCAAAAATTGAGAAACCAACATGCATTGCCCTAGAAACCTAGATTCAAAGGAGAGAACCGTAGGAACAACGAAAGGGGGCAATACCGGGTTCCATGGCGAGAGGAGATGGTGGGGATGGACTCCACCGGACGGAAACGTGGAGGACGGCATGGAATCGGCTAGCCAGAGCGGCGGCCGGGGCAATTCTTCGTCGCCTGTGAGAGAGAGAGGCGTGGGGAGGAAAAGTGAATGGGTGTGGGGGAGTTAGAACTCCCCCTGCCCGACACTTAACCCCACTGCATCCCTCTAAGCGGTAGTACCGCCCCGGTACTACTGCCGGGCAGGCGGCCCAGTAGTACCGCTCAAGCGGTAGTACCGGTGGCAGGAGCGGTAGTACCGCTTATAGCGGTAGTACCGTTCCTAGCCAGCGGTAGTACCGCGTGCAGGAGACAGAAAAGCCTAGATCAACAGGATGGCTTATGCAAAAACTAGGGGTTTGAGGGAAGAAAGGCTTAGGTTGGAGACTTGAAAACACCGCAAGAGGGAAGGGATCTTCCATGGTCAAAGACAACCAAAAACAAGAGCACACATGGAGAGATCCAACAGAAGAAAGCCTACAACGAGAAAACACAACTCAAACCCAACGAACAAAACCTCTCAAAGAGAGGGCGGTGACCGAAGTCATCTATGTTTGAGTCAATTGGTATGGCACCGCGAAGATTTTAACCTTGGGCCCATGACCAAAACTCATCTTTGAAGCACAAGAACCATAAAAAATGGCTAAAGTGAAAGACTTGATCAATTTTATGCATAATGGGGGGAGGAAGAGTTCATTGAGAGAACAACACTCCCCCTATGTCCATGCCTACATCTAGAACAAGACAATCATGATGAATGTGGTGGGGTGTGACGAGATTCAAGACACGTTGCTTGAATCAATGATATTTAGCTCATGCCTTAACTCGCGAAATCTTGCTTCATCCAATGGCTTCGTGAAAATATCCGCTAGTTGCTCTTGAGTTCCAACATGAATAATATCAATCTCTCCACGCTTGACATGATCCCGAATGAAATGATGACGAATCTCAATATGCTTCGTCTTGCTATGTTGCACCGGGTTGTAGGAGATCTTGATTGCACTTTCATTGTCACAGAAAAGAGGCACTTTGTCACAAGTGACACCGTAATCCTTTAACGTTTGCCTCATCCATAGCAATTGAGCACAACAACTTGCAGCGGCCACATACTCGGCCTCGGTGGTGGAGAGAGACACACAATTTTGCTTCTTCGAAGACCAACTCACCAAAGAGCGACCAAGGAATTGGCACCCTCTGGAAGTTGACTTCCTATCCACACGGTCTCCCGCCCAATCTGAGTCTGAATATCCCATGAGATCAAAGCTTGCTCCTTTGGGGTACCATAAGCCAAAGTTTGGGGTATGAGCCAAATATTGAAAGATTCGCTTGACCGCCACCAAGTGACTTTCCTTAGGCGCGGCTTGAAACCGTGCACACATTCCCACACTCAACATGATATCCGGCCTAGATGCACAAAGGTAAAGCAAGGACCCAATCATGGAACTGTATACCTTTTGATCCACCGCTTTACCATTGGGATCGATGTCAAGTTGGCACTTGGTAGGCATTGGAGTCTTGGCCGGCTTGACATCTATTAGCTTGAATCTCTTGAGCATGTCTTGGGTATATTTGGCTTGGTTGATGAAGGTTCCTTCTCTTCTTTGCTTGACTTCGAACCCAAGAAAGAACTTCAACTCTCCCATCATAGACATCTCAAACTTCTCGGTCATGAGTGCGGCAAACTCATCATTGAAAGCTTTGTTAGGAGAACCAAAGATAATATCATCAACATATAGTTGGCATATGAACAAATCCCCTTTAACCCTCTTAGTAAAAAGAGTGGGATCGATTTTCCCAATTTCAAACCCACGGTCTTGCAACAACTCGGTAAGGTGCTCATACCACGCACGTGGGTCTTGTTTAAGGCCATAGAGTGCCTTATCGAGCTTGTATACATGATTGGAGAACTTGGGATCCTCGAACCCCGGGGGTTGTTTGACATATACCAACTCATTAAGAGGACCATTTAGAAATGCACTCTTCACATCCATTTGTTGCAACTTAAAATCATGATGAGAAGCATATGCAAGCAACATACGAATAGATTCAAGACGAGCAACGGGAGCAAAAGTTTCACCGTAGTCGATACCCTCGACTTGGGAGTAGTCTTGTGCCACCAATCTTGCCTTGTTTCGAGTGACAACACCGTTCGTATCTTGCTTGTTCTTGAAGATCCATTTAGTTCCAATGAGATTATGATTCTCCGTTGGCCTTGGCACCAATGTCCACACTTTGTTGCGCTCGAAGTTGTTGAGTTCATCATGCATGGCTTCAAGCCAATCCGTGTCCTCGAGTGCTTCATGTACCTTTTGGGGTTCAACACAAGAAACAAACGCGTGATGCTCACAAAAGTTTGTTTATTGACTACGAGTGGTTACCCCTCTTTTCAAGCTTCCATAAACATTCTCCAAGACATATTGTTGATGCTTGAGTTTAGAAGCAATCTTGGCGGCACGACGCTCCAGTAGCTCCTCCGAAGTCACTTGAGGAGGATCATCTTGAACATCTTGAGCGTCATCTTGAGCTTGCTCTTGATCATGAGCTTGCCCTTGATCTTGAGCTTGCTCGGTGTCGTGATCTTGATCTTGGGGATCATTTGGTGCATCACCATCATCTTGAGGTTGATCTTGCCCTTGATCTTGATCACTTGGTTGAGGGCCTTCGGTTTGTTCTTCGGAAGCGTGTGGGTCAATGGTTGGTGATGGCTCCACTTGCGTAGAGCATTGTCCTTCTCCTTTGGCCACAAGGGGTTCCTCAATGGGGAGTATTTGACCAATCCCCATTCTTCTTATGGCTTGGGGAGGAATTTCATCACCTACATCACAAAGACCACTTTGCTCCATTTGGGAGCCATTATTTTCATCAAACTCTACGTTACACGTTTCCTCAATAAGTTCGTTGGACATGTTGAGGACACGGTAAGCATGAGAGTTTATAGCATAACCAACAAATATGCCCTGTTGAGCTCTAGATTCGAATTTAGACAAACGAGTACCTTTCTTGAGAATGAAACACTTACATCCAAACACCCGAATGTACTTGTGGTTGGGCTTGTTACCTGTAAGTATCTCATATGGAGTCTTGTTCAAGCCTTTGCGGAGGTAGAGCCGATTAGATGCATGACATGCGGTGTTGATGGCCTCGGCCCAAAAGTTATACGGAGACTTGAATTCTGCCATCATGGTCCTTGCCGCATCCATCAACGTCCGGTTCTTCCTCTCCGCTACACCATTTTGTTGAGGGGTATATGGTGCGGCGTATTGATGCTTGATCCCCTCATCACTAAGAAACTCATCCAAGGTGTAGTTCTTGAACTCGGTACCGTTGTCACTTCTAATCATCAAAATCTTTGCCTCATGTTGACGTTGAGCTTCATTGGCAAAGTCGATGACGGTTTGTTGGGTCTCACTATTCCTTCTTAAGAAATATACCCAAGTGTATCTCGAATAGTCATCAACAATCACCAAGCAATACTTTCTTCCCCCAAGACTATCAAAGGATGGAGGTCCAAAGAGATCCATGTGAAGGAGCTCCAAGGGCCTCTTCGTGTAGATAATAGTCGTGGGTCGGTGAGTTGTCTCATGAAGCTTTCCTTCGATACAAGCACTGCAAGCACGATCTTTGGCAAAACTCACACTTGTTAGTCCACGAACGTGGTCCCCCTTGAGGAGACTTTGCAAAGATCTCATATTGACATGGGCTAGTCGGCGATGCCAAAGCCACCCCACATCAACTTTAGCCATTAGGCAAGTCGCGGTCTTAGTGGGTCACTCCGAGAAGTTAACCACATAGAGACCGTTCTCGACATGCCCAACAAAAGCTACTTTAAGAGTCTTGCTCCACAAAAGGGCCATGGTATCAAGGTCAAAGAATGTGGCAAAGCCCATAAGTGCAAGTTGACGAACGGAAAGTAAATTGTATGCAAGGGTCTCAACAAGCATGACTTTCTCGATTGATAAATCATGAGAAATCACAACCTTGCCAAGACCCAATACCTTAGATGTTGAGGCATCACCGAATTGAACATGGGTGGGCATAGATGAGCTTGGTTGCACGTCCACCACCAAATGCTTGCTCCCGGTCATATGATTTGTTGCTCCACTGTCAAGCAACCATGATCCTCCACCGGAAGCAAACTCCTGCAAGAGATCAATGCTTGGTTTTAGGTACCCATTTTTGAATGGGTCCTTTGATGTTAGTAACAAGGGTCTTAGGAACCCAAATAGACCATTCAATGTACTCATAATAAGAACCAACAAATTTGGCATAAACATGCCCATCACTAGCACGGCATAAAACATAAGAAGGGTTAAAGTCGCCGGCTTTGTTCGATGAAGTGGGATTGTCCTTCTTGACATTTCCACCCGCCACCTTGTTCTTCTTCTCCTTATGAGCACCCTCTCCCTTCTTGACAAATACCTCTTTGAGAGGGAGAGGTTTCTTGATCTTGTTGTTGTTCTTCTTCTTTGACTTGGGCACAAACCCAAGTCCCTCCTTTGCCACAACTTCCTTTTGATTGCTCAAAAGTTCGTTGAGATTCTTCTCGCCTTGTATGTAAGTCACAAGGCCTTTCTCGATTTTCTCTTTCAACTTGGCATTCTCCTCCACAAGATGCTCATGCTCACAACAAGGGTTAGTAGCATTGGCATTATCAATTAAAACGAAAGGAGGACAAGTGGCTATTTCCTTAGTGAGCTTCGCTTGGAGTTGATCATGAGACTCCTTGAGAGTAGCATGTGCACCTTCCAAGGCCTTGTGAGCCTTGTCAAGTAGCTCAAACTCCTCTTTGAGTCTAGCATGGCCAACCCCAAGTTTGGCATTCTCGGATTTAAGAACACGAGCAAGAACTTGAGCATGATCATGATCTTTCTTTAGTTGAGCAAGGTCAACGTTTTGCGACTCCTCAAGAGCCGAACGAAGACCTCGCTCTTCCTCAAGAGCGATGGAAAGATCCGCAATTTCATCGGCATAGTCACGACTATGGCCTTCCAAGTTAGTGATGTTCTCCTCGTGAGACTCAATGATATCATTGGCCTCACCAAGTTGTTCCAAGAGAGCAACAAAGTGCTTCTTGGTCTCACCTTTGAGCTTACCCAAGAACTTATCAAAATCATTCTCATCCACCTCCACCTCCTCTTGATCATCCACACAATCCAACAATGAAGGATTAGGAGAGATGGAAACTTTGATGTTGGAGGTTGAGGTTACCTTGTTGACGCCTCTTGCCATTAGGCACTTGGGGATGATGTTCTCGTTGGGGGCGTCGAAGAGAGACACCGAGGTTGGAGAAGAGGTGGCAATGGCCACGGTGGCCGTTGCTAACACTTCATCACTTGTATCATCATCATCATCGGAGTTGTACTCTTCTTGCACCACCAAGCCCTTTGAAGGCACCTTCTTGTTGAAATTGTTCTTGTTGGGGAAGGACTTGGCCTTGTCTTTGCGGATGAGCTTGCCACCATTGTCCTCCCTCTTCTCATACGGACAATCCACCACAAAGTGACTCACATTGCCACAATTGTAGCAAGTCCTTACTCGTTGCTTGCCCTTTGAGTTGTTCTTGGAGGAGTTGGGCCTTGAGTTTCTCTTGTTGCCCCAAAATTGCCTTGACGCAAGAGCCATGTGCTCGTGGTAAGCATATTTGGTGTCTTCGGGGCAACTCTCTTCTTCCTCCTCTTCTTCTTCTTCCGGAATACCCTTGGCCTTCAAAGCAAGGTTGGGTGAGCCTTTCTTTGACCGTACACGAGCTAGAGCATTGTCGGCGGTCTTGTTCATGATGTTCATGGCAATAAACTCATCCAACACTTCACTTGAAGACAAAGTGTGGAAGTCCGGTCTTTGACGGATCACGGAGGACATTGCCTTGTTGAATGGCATGATGGCCTTGAGAAACTTGCGCTTGATCCAATTATCATCCGTATCCTTGCTCCCATGATCTTGAAGAGCGACCGCAAGAGTTGTCAATCTCCGGTAGAGATCCCGAGGATCCTCATCTTCATTCATCACAAACTCATCGGCCTCATCAAGCACCACTTCAAAGTTGGACCGTTGAATGCTTTAGCTCCCCTTGTACAAAGATATAATCTGTTCCCAACAATCCTTTGCACGGGAGAAGGGGCGCAAGTGAGCTAGATCTTCGGGAGGCACTGCGGATTGGAGGATGAACAATGTGGAGTGATTGTATTGATTGTCCGCCTCTTCTCTTGGAGTGAGGTTGCTTGGGTCATGTGGGTAGAAGCCTTGCTCGATGATTCTCCAAAGATTTGTTGAGCTGTGATTCAAATGAGACTTGATACGAAAAACCCAATTAGCAAAATCACCCTTCACAAGTTTAGGAGGAGGACCAAGGTTGTTAATATGCGGTGTAGGGACCGGTCCTCCATAGACCGGGGGAGGGGGAACCGAGGCGTAGGTTCCCGTCCCATTCTTACCATGAGGGGAAGATGTTTGAGTGTCTTTAGCCGCTTCCTTGCCGGAATTGGCCTCCGACGCCGATGCAGTGGGATTAACCACAAGCAACGGATCGGGAGTGGACTTCAACCCCTGAAGGAGTTCTTTAAGCATGGACTTGACCTCGGCCGTCATAGACGTCTTAAGTGAAGCCATAGCTTCATTTAAGACGTCTCGGGTGACAGTGTTCAACTCCACGGCCTCGGGCACTTCCTCATCCCGATCCCCGTCGTCAACCATACTCTTCGGGTGGTGAAACCCTTAATAAAGAGACGAGGCTCTGATACCAATTGAAAGGATCGATATGGTTGACTAGAGGAGGGGGTGAATAGGCAACTACCAATTTTTAGCTTTTCTTAACAAATTAGGGTTAGCAACAAAATAGGTTGTCTAGATATGCAACTAGGTGAGCAACCTATATGATGCTAACAATCACAACACAAGCAAGCAAGAAAGATACAATACAAGTAAAGCATGCACAAAGTAAAGGTAAGAAGTAACCACAAGTGGAGCCGGTGAAGACGAGGATGTGTTTCCGAAGTTCCTTCCCTTTGAGAGGAAGTACGTCTCCGTTGGAGCGGTGTGGAGGCACAATGCTACCCAAGAAGCCACTAAGGCCACCGTATTCTCCTCACGCCCTCACACAATGCGAGATGCCGTGATTCCACTAGTGGTGCCCTTGAAGGCGGCGACCGAACCTTTACAAACAAGGTTGGGACAATCTCCACAACTTAATTGGAGGCTCCCAACACCACCACGGAGCTTCACCACAATGGAATGTGGATCCGAGGCGACCTCAACCGTCTAGGGTGCTCAAACACCCAAGAGTAACAAGATCCGCAAGGGATTAGTGGGGGGAATCAAATTTCTCTTGGTGGAAGTGTAGATCAGGGCCTTCTCAACCAATCCCTAAAGAATCAACAAGTTTGATTGGCTAGGGAGAGAGATCGGGTAAGAATGAGCTTTTGGAGTAACAATGGAGCTTGGGGGAAGAGGTCAACCTTGGGAGGAAGAAGACCCCCCCTTTATATAGGGAGACAAAAATCCAACCGTTTTCTGCCCTGAGCCCGTAGCCAAGCGGTACTACCACTTAGGCGGTACAACCTCGCACTAGCCTGAAACACACTAAGTGTACCACGGTAGTGCCGCCGGAGCGGTACTACCGCTGCCCCTGACGGTACTACCGCTTAGGGGGTTTAGACCAGGAGAGGCAGCAGTAGTAGACGCAGCCAGGGCGGCAGTTCCGTGCGAAGCGGTACTACCGTCCTAGTACCGCTCTACTACCGCTTAAGGGAAAATGGAAACAGAAGCGTGCACTGAGGAAACCCCGCAAGCGGTAATGGCGGCGGTAGTAAGGGCGGTAGTACCGCCAGAGCGGTACTACCGTGCTACTACCGTGAATGGCAAACTGGCAACAGAGAGTTGCACGCTCGGGGAAACCCCAAGCGGTAGTGCCACGGAAGTGCCCAGCGGTACTACCGCTTGCATAAGCGGTACTACCGTGGGCACCAGCGGTACTATCGCTTGCATGCCACTGAAACTCCACAGAAAACATAGGAAAGGCTCCAGAGAGGGGAAAGGAGGCTGTGGGTGCATATGGGGCCGTGTACGTGTTGATTCCACCTATACCTTTCCAACGCGGACCCCCTCTTAATAGTACGGGTTTCCTACGACTCAAATCCACCAAAAAGAAGTCGTCGGAAAAATAACCGTCTTCACTCTTTACCATCGAGGGGAGATAAACCGTCTCGTGCCTATCAATGTAATCTCTGAAAAGGTCAATGCACACGATTAGTCCGCAAAGCGCATTGTCATCAATCATCGAAACTACTGGGGTAAAATATGCCCTAACACTGGGCTGGCCAGCTGGGCCGCATGTGTGTTCTCTCTCTTTCTCTCTGTCTTTTTCCATTTTCTTTCTGTTTTCTATTTTTGCAGTATTTTGATTTAGTAAAAAATACTAAACCATTTTTATTTCTTCTGATAATTTTTGTAGGGACTAGTTGGATTATTCCAGAGCCCCTCACCAAATTTTAGAATTATTGGAGCTAGTAAATATTGTATAGCAATTAATAGCCCCAATTCAAATATCTGTTGGATTAAAACAATGCCCACTTATGTCCTGGAAAAATGTGCACTATTTTTGTTTTAGGTGTTAACCTTGTGCCATAAATCATGAACATTTTTGAAGCCATTTTGGGTTCATTGAAATTTATTTTAGTTGAACCTATTTGAATTCCTTTTGATGCTAAGGTTTGATCATCCCCCATTTCAAATTCAACTGAAATTTAAACATGATGCACACCAGAAATAGCTATCCTAGGTCATACCAGAACTAGGGATGTGACAACTTGCCCCCACTCAAAAGAATCTCGTCCCGAGATTCAGGAGTCAGAGGAAAGAGAGTGGGGTACTCAAGTCGAATAAGATCTTCTTGTTCCCCGGTAGCTTCTCTCTCAGAATGATGTGACCACTGAACCTTGAGAAATTTGATGTTCTGGTGTCAAGTGACACGCTCTGCCTGATCAAAGAATATGAACAGGGTACTCCCGATATGTGAGGTTATCTTGGAGGTCATGCGTTTCATGGTCCACTCCACAGATAGGATCTGAGAAGCAACGCCTGAGTTGAGAGACGTGGAAGACATCTTGGGTTCGGGAAAGATGTGGGGGTAGTTCCAACTGGTAGGCAACCTCTCCTCATTTAGCGAGAATGCGAAAAGGACCAATGTAACGAGGAGCCAACTTTCCCTTGATACCGAAATGATGGGTACCCTTCAAAGGAGTAACCCGAAGGTAAGCCTTGTCGTCAATCTCATAAGTTACCTCCTTATGACGACTGTCATATTGGCTCTTCTAACGTGATTGGGCTGTCTTTAGATTCTCGCGAATAATGCGAACTTGCTCTTCTGCCTCCTGGATCATATCTGGTCCAAAGAATTGTCTCTCGCCGGATTCTGACCAGTTCAAAGGTGTTCGACATCTTCGTCCATAAAGAATCTCGAAGGGTGCTTTCAGGAGGCTAGATTGGTAGCTGTTGTTATAAGCAAACTCAGCAAAAGGAAGGCACTTCTCCCAATCCATACCCAATGAGATAACGCAAGCTCTAAGCATGTCTTCGAGAATTTGATTGACCCTTTCCACTTGACCACTTGACTGAGGGTGGAAAGCGGTACTGAAAGATAGATGGGTTCACATGGCAGTCTGGAAACTCTCCCAAAATCGAGAAGTGAAAAGACTTCCACGGTCTGAATTGATCTCTAGTGGAACACCATGAAGAGACACTATTCGAGAAATATATAATTCAGCCAACTGACTAGCAGTGATACTTTCTCGGACAGGAAGGAAGTGAGCCACTTTGGAAAGACGATCAATGACTACAAAGATAGCATTATTCCCTTTCTTGGTCCTGGGAAAGCCGGTGATGAAATCCATACCAACTTTGTCCCATTTCCACTCAGGAATAGCTAAAGGCTGAAGGGTGCCAGCAAGCCTCTGATGCTCTGCCTTAACACGATGGCAGATGTCACAGTTAGCAATGAACTCAGCGATTTCCCTCTTCATCCTAGTCCACCAGAACCTTTGGCGTAGATCCTGATACATCTTAGTACTACCGGGATGAATCGTGAGAGGAGACTCATGAGCCTCCTTAAGGATCAACTCTCGAAGATGCTGCTTCTTAGGAATCACTAGACGGTTCTCAAAGAAAATAGCACCTCGATCATCTATAGAGAAACAACCAGCAACTCCCTTGGCAATGTTTTTCTTGATCTGGGAGATTCCCGTATCATCCTTCTGAGCTTCTATGATCTAATCCTCAAGTGTAGGTTTCACCACCAAGGTAGAAAGGGATCCATGAGGAGCAATGTGAAGGTTAAGCTTACATAATTCCTCATGGAGGAGTGGTTGACATTGTTGCAGCATGAGATTGTTGCAATAGGACTTACGACTTAATGCATCAGCCATGACATTGGCCTTTCCTGGGGTGTAAGTAATTCCCAAGTCGTAATCCGTAATCAGCTCTAACCAACGTCTCTGCCTGAGATTCAGATCCGGTTGGGTGAAGATATAATTGAGACTCTGGTGATCGGTGTAAATCTCGCAGCGGTTACCCAGAAGGTAATGTCGCCATGTCTTAAGTGCATAGACCACGGCTGCGAGCTCTAGATCATGTGTAGGATAGTTGTCCTCATGTGGATGCAACTGTCGAGAAGCATAGGCAATCACATGGCGATCCTGCATAAGGATGCAACCTAGTCCCTGTTGCGAGGCGTCGCAATAGATAACAAAGTCCTTGGAGAAATCCGGTGGCACAAGTATGGGAGCAGAGGTCAGACGTCTTTTCAGTTCCTGGAAACTATGCTCGCACTGTGGGGACCACTCAAACTTTTTATCTTTCTTGAGGAGTTCAGTAAGAGGCTTGGCAACTTTGGAGAAGTTCTCAATGAAGCGGCGACAATAGCTCGCTAAACCAAGGAAACTCCTAACTTGCTTAACTGATTCAGGTGGAGTCCAATCAAGGACAGCCCGAACTCTCTCGGGGTTGATAGCAATACCTTTACCCGAGATCACGTGGCCAAGATAGGTTACTTCTGGCAACCAAAATTCACACTTGGAGAACTTGGCATAAAGACGGTGCTCTCTGAGTTTTTCTAACACAAGCCTGAGATGTTCAGCATGTTCTGCTTCGTTCTTCGAGTAAATAAGTATATCATCGAGGTAAACCACGACAAACTTGTCTAAGTACTCCATGAAGATTGAATTCATCAAGTGGGAGAATGTGGCTGGAGCATTGGTTAGACCGAAGGACATGACGGTGTACTTGTACTGGCCATAACGAGTGACAAAGGCCATCTTAGGAATGTCTCCATTTCTGATCTTGATTTGATGATAGCCTAACCTCAAATCCATCTTAGAAAAGACTGAGGATCCAGCGAGCTGATCATACAGGTCGTTGATTCTGGGGAGCGGATACTTGTTCATTATAGTGACCAGATTGACAGGTCGATAATCTACAACCATTCGATCCGTTCCATCCTTCTTTTTGACAAAGAGGACGGGACAAGCCCATGGAGAAGAACTAGGACGGATGAAACCCTTTTGCAAGGACTCATCAAGTTGTTTCTTGAGCTCAGCTAGCTCTAAGGGTGCCATTTTATAAGGTCTTCTGGAAATTGGGACAGTTCCTAGGATAAGTTCTATCACAAACTCTACATCCCTGTCGGGTGGAATGCCTGGCAGTTCCTCTAGAAAGACATCCAAAAAATCTTGGACTACCGGAATATCTTCAAGATCTGGGAGAGGACTGACATTAAGTGAATAGAGTTGACACTCTGCAACTCTAGTTGAGACAGTGACTATCTTGCCAGAAGGGTGTGTAAGCTGAACAGACCTGGTGAAACAATCAATCTTGGCATGATGAGCTGTCATCCAGTCCATACCCAAAATGATGTTGATGTCTGAGGACTTGAGAGCTATCAGTGATGCAAGAAATACAAGTCTGTCAACAAGGATTTCATCGCCATAGCTTATTCTGGTAGTTTGCCATCTAGACCCTGGAGTTTGAATTTCGAGTGGAGTTGGCATATCACAAAATGACATGTCATGTAAACGAGCATAGCCTTCGGAGATGAAGGAGTGAGATGCTCCAGTATCGAATAGAACTGATGCTGGATGACAATTGACAAGGAGTGTACCAAGAACGACATCCGGGTCATCATGAGCTTCTTTCGCTGAGATGTGATGCACACGTCCACGTTCAGTGGGAGGCTTGGCACGGATCATCTTGCCTGATGGCTTACCACGGCCAACAAACTTGTCAGACTGGGGTGGAGCAAAAATGGCCTGGGAGCAGTCACATGAATAGTGTCCTGGATCTCCACACGTGAAGCAAGTTCCGGAAGTAAGACGTGGACCCGCACTGGCAGGTGGTCCACCAATAGGCCTGGGTGGAGCACATGACTGAACTGGGCAAGGCGCCACATAGGATGGCCTCGGTGCATAACCGGGTGGAAGAGCGTAGTTCGAAACCCAAATCCGCCGCTTCTGAGGGCCAGATCTAGAGGAAGAACCCAATTCACGGGTGCGCTTACGAGACTCCTCATAAGTGAGCTGAGCTGTCTCTTCATTAATGGCCTTGTTCACAAGAGCTTGGAAGGTATCGCATTGGTGTAAGTGAAGATCACGACGCAACTTTGGGTTGAGACCCTTTCTGAACCTAGCCTGCTTCTTGGCGTCCGAGGACACTTCTTCTGTGGCATAACGGGCGAGGTTCCCAAACTCTCTACTGTAGGCATCAACATCCATCTTGCCCTGGACAAGACTATCGAACTCTTCTCTCTTGCGGTCAATGAGACCCTGAGGAATGTGGTGCTCGTGAAAAGCCTCGATGAAATCTCTCCAGGTAGGAATTTGGCCAGCTGGAAGCATGGCCTCGTAGTTCTCCCACCAAAGACTGGCAGAACCCTCCAGATGGTAAGTAGCATAGGTGACCTTGTCACCTTCAGCCACGTTCGTGGAACGCAGCTTATGTGTGATGCTACGGAGCCAGTCATCGGCATCGAGTGGCCCAATGGAATGATGAAAGGTGGGTGGGTTCAGACTGATGAAGTCATGGATGGTCACTGACTCATTGGGCTGATGCGCGGTGTTCTGGTCAATCCAACAAGCAGTTAGTCTCACGCTTGTTCCTCTCAACCTCTAACATGAACTCTGCCAACGAAGGCTGATCGGGAGGATCCTCCTCATCCCTACCACCTCCGTGGTTCTGGCTATGAGTAACAGAACCTCGGGTAACTGGCGACATCCTGAGGAACAAAACCATGGGAAAACAAGGATGGAATCAGCATCAACGTAAGGATGCAGAATGTAGTGCAAGTGCATTAGAATCCCTCGAATTCCTAGGATAATTTGGGTAGCATAATGGCAGTAAAATGCTCAAAATATGAGACATCCTTCCAAGATGGGGTAGTACAACAACTCAACATCATCATGCAAGGATCTGTGATAGTACCGAACAAACTACATAGGAAGTACTCAAAAACTGGAACACGACTCTGATCAACCATTCCTATAAGTCTACATAATAGTAACTCGTGATCCTGATAGATAGATGAGAAAGCCTAGTTCCTTAACCCCGTAGAAAAGAGGAGGGTGACTCAGAATTAGAGGAACACAGGAATAAAGAGTAAAAACAGCCTTACATTCCCTTCCGCAATCAATTCCCCTATATAACTAAAACATTTCTAGACTCGACATCGACTAGTTTGGCTTCGTAATCCTACAGTCAGTCAGGCTCTGATACCAAAGCTGCCGGGACCCCGATCCTAAGTCAAACCAATCTAGCATAAGACACATCATATCACTTTGTGGCCTCACACACGGTAACCCACGGCTGCCGCCTTTACCTTGGCCGGGACCGTTTGCGTCTTTTGGCTCACGTATATGATTGTGATGCTAGCATCCATATGACAGAGACCCGGGTCCACATGACTAGTCATAAACCAAGGTGGCACAAACGTACAGGGACAGGCATACGTAACCCAGCAATGCACGTGTCGGTCATCAGCGTGTGCAACCGAGTCGTAGCAAGCTACAAGGACTCCAGTAAAACACCGCGTGACATTTCCCCGTAGGGACAGACACGGGAGCAAAGAAGGATACATGCCGGTCAATCCATGTGTTCCGGAGAAGTTGCAAACTACCAGGGCTCAGTGGAAGCACTAGTAGGCATTTCCCTGTATGGAAGGCTACCAAAGCAGATAGCTAGGTGTCGAATCCCACACATACCAATGCATTTCAAACATACACACAATATGCACGATATGTGTAGATACAACATGGCATCACAACATAACTCTACGACTCAAAGTATTTATTTAAGAGGCTCCGAAGAGCCATACATAACATGATATTACAAACATGGGTCTCATGACCCAGCACTCAAAGTCATACAAGCAACGGAAGCATAAACATGTCTGAGTACAGACAACTACAAAAGAAAAAGGCTGGGAAGCCTGACTATCTACAAGACCCTCCCAAGGATACAAGATTGTAGCTAGAAAACAAGCTACTCGGTCAATGTCGAACGCCACATGGAACTACTAATGAGACCGAAGTCTCCTCTGCAAAACATAAATTAAGCAACCGTGAGTACAAAGGTACTCAGCAAGACTTACATTAGAACTAAGTACATATGCATCAGTATCAAGAAAAGGGGTTGTGGGGTTTAACTGCAGCACGCCAGCTTTGACTCAGTGGCTATCCTGTACTACGACTACTAGCATTTTCTTTGGGTGAGAAAGCGCACACGAGTCCACTAGTCACCACAACAATACACCACTATGGATTCTCTCCCGTCTCCCGACGAGAAGGCCATCCATAGCACTCACACTTATCTTGCGCCTTTTAGAGTATCCACTTCAAGTTGTCTATGAACCATATAAGTCTCCAAGTAGTCCATATCCGAGGACGCGGCTATTCGAATAGTTTTATAACCCTGCAGGGGTGTACTTCTTCACACACGCTCTCACCACTTACCACCATATACACGTCATGTATCTCGGCAACCTTCAAGCGGAAGCCTGGCGAGGGTGTCGGCCACAACCTGACTAACCATGCAAGACTCTAGTCCAGGTTTATCCCCTATTTAAGGTTGTATCCGCAAGGGAAGTCCGGCCGAGGTTTCTATCACGGCCTCAAACGATGTGTGTAGGGTTCCCGAGTCCACCATCCGGGTGCCACTCGGTACAGTGGGCTACTATGCCTAGTCTATCCCAAGCCCACCCGACCGGGTGCCACTTGGTAGATAAATAACACGACCTACAAACACCAGAAACTAGTTGCAACTCCTGGATAGAGATCAAGGCGATTAATAAGCCGAGAGGGCTCAAGTTACCGGAACCCAATGTGTGGTAGTAGCTAGTCTTGGATAACATATATAGGACTCGGTTCTTAAGAACGGTCCCAATGAGACAACCCACCATGTACTCCTACATGGCCTCTCATTGATACCTTTACCAAATCGTGTTCACACACTTAACTCTCAACATCAGAACATGATCACAACATTCCAATTCATTCCCCGATGAATCAGACCTGACACAACTCTAAGCAATAGCCGGCATGGCATGGATAAAGTCACAACATGGCTCAAGCAACTCCTAATCATGCTAGGAAGGTTTAGCTATTTACTGTGACAATGACAGGTCATGCAGAGGAATGGGTCCAACTACCGCAATAAGTAACAGTTGAATCGTTGTTGTCCTAATGCAATAAAAGAGAGCAGGAGTGAGAGAGTGGGATTGTATCGGAATGAACAAGGGGTTTTGCTTGCCTGTAACAATAGCAGGGAAGCACTGTTCCTCAGATAGGTACTCGGTGCCACTCGCAAGAACAGAACCTATCGAGAAGGACAGTACCGGAGAGACAATCAATACACAACAAATGCAACAATATGATGCAAGATCATGACATGGCGATATGCTAGTGTTTGGGCTAATGCAAGATGCTACCATGTTAGTTGAAGTTCATTTGAATCAAAGATTCAAATTCAAACTCTAAATGAAGCATTTAAAATGCCCTTTATGTGTTTTCACTTATACAATAGGTATAAGTTGGTTTGTCATGCATGAAAATGGTACAGATGGATAGATTGAATTTTTCTGATAATGTTTCATATATAAATTATTTCATTCTGAGCTACGGTTTATTTTCTGTGATTTTTGGAAGTTTAGTCAAATTTCTGGAATTTCCTTTCTATTTTGAAATAAAATAAATCCAGAAATGATTTGCTGCGTCAACATGTCATCAGTGTGACGTCAGCGGTCAAAAAAGCCGGTCCAGGTCAAACCTGACGGCTGGGTCCCACATGTCAGCTGCACAGTTAAATAACAGAGTTTAATTAAGCCTAACTAAACAACTTAGCAGGCACTGGGGCCCACTGTCAGTGTCTCTGGGGTTTAATTAGACGGTGATTAGCCCTAAGCTAATCACCTGACTGGCTGGACCCACATGGCGGTGGTACATGCCGGCGAGGTCGTCACCGGTGACCACAGGGCACGACGGTGTCCACGCTACAGGCCACGGGAGCGGCGGCCAAGGCTACTAGGGCGTAGCCCGTGCTCGTGCGCATCCAGAGGGCACGTGGGAGGCCGCATGGGCGCCGGAGCTCGTCGGGAGCGAGCCCGTGGCGGCGGCCGGAGCTCGGCTAGGTGCGCGCGCGGGGCAGCAGCTCGCAAGGGAGCAAGCTGGACTGCGGGATGGTCGCTGGCGATGCCAGGTGCACGATGACGCGCTCGGGATCGGTTGGTTCGAGCTCTAGCCTCATCAGCGACATGGCCGGTGACGTGGAGCTCACGGGCACGGCGGCTAGCACGGCTACGGTACGGGAACGATGACGAAACTAGAGGGAAAACGGGAAGGAGCTCACGGTGAGTCGGCAGGCGGCTCAGTGGGTTCGGGGAAGCATGGACGGCATCATGGCGTTGCCGGCGATCTCGGAGGCCGGAGGTTGAAGATGATGTCAATGGCGGCGATGCAGAGCCTCCTGTGATGCGTGGCTCGGCGGAGAGGACGGGGACGTCGAGGCAGAGCTCCTAGACTGCTCGAGGGGATGAGGGAATGGCGGTGGTCGTTGTGGTTCATGTGAGTGCGAGCTTGGTAGCTTCGGCCATGGCGTCGGGAGGGCGAGGGAGAGAGGGAAACGGCTAGAGGAGAAGGCGGGTCAGCACGGGGCCTCGTCCACGTCTTCTGGGCGCGAGATTAGGACGAAGGAGGCGTCGACACGGCGAAGTAGGAGGTGGCCACTCGGGCGCGTGCGCTAGCTGCCAGTAGGCGCAAGGTTGAAGACAACCTTGCCCCTGGTGGGCTGGGCCGGCCAGTTGGGCCGCAGGTGAGTTCTCTCTCTCTCTCTCTCTCTCTCTCTCTGTCTTTTTCCAATTTCTTTCTGTTTTCTATTTTTGCAGTATGTTTTGATTTAGTAAAAAATACTAAACCATTTTTATTTCTTCTGATAATTTTTGTAGGGACTAGTTGGATTATTCCAGAGCCCCTCACCAAATTTCAGAATTATTGGAGCTAGTAAATATTTTATAGCAATTAATAGCCCCAATTCAAATATCTATTGGATTAAAACAAAGCCCACTTATGTCCTGGAAAAATGTGCACTATTTTTGTTTTAGGTGTTAACCTTGTGCCATAAATCATGAATATTTTTGAAGCCATTTTGGGTTCATTGAAATTTATTTTAGCTGAACCAATTAGAATTCCATTTGATGCTAGGGTTTGATCATCCCCCATTTCAAATTCAACTGAAATTTAAACATGATGCACACCAGAAATAGCTAGCCTAGGTCATACCAGAACTAGGGATGTGACAACTCGCCCCCACTCAAAAGAATCTCGTCCCGACATTCATGAGTCGGCGGAAAGAGAGTGGGGTACTCAAGTCGAAGACGATCTTCTCATTCCCAGGTAGCTTCTCTCTTAGAATGATGGGACCACTGAACCTTGAGAAATTTGATGTTCTGGCATCGAGTGACACGCTCTGCCTGATCAAGAATACGAACAGGGTACTCCCGATATGTGAGGTTATCTTGGAGGTCAAGCGTTTCATGGTCCACTCCGCGGATAGGATCCAAGAAGCAACGCCTGAGTTGAGAGACGTGGAAGACATCATGGGTTTGGGAAAGATGTGGGGGTAGTTCCAACTGGTAGGCAACCTCTCCTCATTTAGCGAGAATGCAAAAAGGACCAATGTAACGAGGAGCCAACTTTCCCTTGATACCAAAATGATGGGTACCCTTCAAAGGAGTAACCCGAAGGTAAGCCTTGTCGTCAATCTCATAAGTTACCTCCTTATGACGACAGACATATTGGCTCTTCTGACAAGATTGGGCTGTCTTTAGACTCTCGCGAATAATGCGAACTTGCTCTTCTGCCTCCTGGATCATATCTGGTCCAAAGAACTGTCTCTTGCCGGATTCTGGCCATTTCAAAGGTGTTCGACATCTTCGTCCATAAAGAATCTCGAAGGGTGCTTTCTGGAGGCTAGATTGGTAGCTGTTGTTATAAGCAAACTCAGCAAAAGGAAGGCACCTCTCCCAATCCATACCCAATGAGATAACGCAAGCTCTAAGCATGTCTTTGAGAATTTGATTGACCCTTTCCACTTGACCACTTGACTGAGGGTGGAAAGCGGTACTGAAAGATAGATGGGTTCCCATGGCAGTCTAGAAACTCTCCCAAAATCGAGAAGTGAAAAGAGTTCCACGGTCTGAATAGATCTCTAGTGGAACACCATGAAGAGACACTTTTCGAGAAATATATAATTCAGCCAACTGACTAGCAGTGATACTCTCTCGGACAAGAAGGAAGTGAGCCACTTTGGAAAGACGATCAATGATGTGGCACCCCGCCTGAATACCACTGTAGTCAGACGGTCACCGCACATACCAGCTCAGGAAATCACTCTGGCATGTGCTTTTACAACAAGTATCATGAACACAGGCATTTCTATTAATGGATATATAAGTCTTACATGGTATATTACAAGGGGAATGGCAGCGGAAAAGCTCTATCTAAGGTAGCAGGGTCCTGGTGCGGCTCCCATCCACAGGGATCTGACTGGGTTACTCTCCTAGCCCGCGAACACTCCGGCTCGTCGCTAGGGAACGTCGGATCCTTAGGTGAACCTGGCCACATTGAAGGCCGTTGAGTACTTTTGAATGTACTCGCAAGCAAACCATAGCAACATATACACCAAGCAAAGCAAACCACGGCATTCAAGCATGCATTTGTTATCTTAACAGTATTAACTATCATGTTATGATAGGATTATCTAGCAAGATTAAACATCTAGCAGCATTAATCATCATGTCATAGCAGGATTATCTAGCATGATAATTACTGAAGTAAATGCAGTAAAGTAAAGTATATCAGGTAAATGATCCGAACTCCGAATATGCTCACGATCCAAATCTGATCCAAGCTTTGTGGTCACCCGACCACTCATCTCATAGCCATCTCATGGCTAGCATTCAAACCTTTGACATCATCTGATGTGCATGCATCTGCACTGCAAGTCTGACAAGCCTTACCACTCTCTGGTTCAGTCTTAACCATACGTTATATAGTTTGTTCCTCCCGACTCGACACAGACCAAATAGTGGCCGAGTACGAACTGTCCATGACCGGGGACGCGGCTATTCGAATAGATTTACAATCTGCAGAGGTTGCGCACTTTACCCACACCATGGAGCGCCTGGCCTCGTACTTTAGTACATGTTCCCATTCGGGTGGACCGGTGCTGCTCCAACAAAACTTTGTCTATTGCCCGGCACTCTTACGGTCCCACCAACAATCATACCCTCCCAGGGTCATGTCTTGGGTGGCCCCTGTGTCTCCCCGTGACACCTGCCACCGTCGTGGCCAAACACTGTCCCAAACGGGGACGCCGGCAAATAACTCAACTTGGGCTCACAAGGTTATCGCCGCCTACCGGGCCAAGGTAGCGCGCACGCATAACCTTCCCTATTTGGTGGTACCGACAAGAGGCAGGACAATAGACCAAGCTAGGGCCATCCCATACCGGCAAATGTGGCTGCACTGATGAGCTCGGTTCGGTGACACTATGACTCGATCCAGTCGACGGAGGAGGTTGTCCTTATTAAGTCACATTTCTTTCTCATTGCAATAACAGTAGTAATGCATACTGTAACTACTACGGAAACATACCAACCTATCTCCATATGCATTACAACGAGTCACTAGAGCAATAACATGACGAGCATTAACGAGTAATGTAAATAGCGAGTTCAACCTAGCAGGAGTTGTACAGGTCTTAGCTATAAGTGACAACCATCTGAACCCTTGTATGAAACCGGCAAATAAACCAGTAGCCACCAGAAAAGTCTTTACAACTCAGATCTGGGACGTTACCGGAATAACTCAACCCCGGCTCAAGACGGCTGAAAAGCAGCCCAGAGCATGAGACGGTGTTGATAAAAAGAGTGTAGCGGTTCCCTAAGACGGCTGAAGAACAGCTCAGAGCATAGGGTCACCACTACAGAAAGAAATTCAACAGATGTCCGAGATGGCCGAAAAGCAGCTCAGAACACGGGCCAGTTGTTGAAAAGAGAAACATAAAGTCGGCATCCACCCCGGACGGCCGGAAGCAGCTCAGAACACAGCCGTGGTGCCGTCACCAAAGAAAGGCAGACAAGGGTTCACTGGCATCACATATAGCTCACCACTACGCATACAAGCAGGTTAATTTAAACATGCAAGAATAACAATAGAGCAATGCTTTAGGGCATATATCAGATGGTCGGCTTGCCTGGGGGTCGAGGAATGCACTGGAGAGGAGTGCGATCACTTCGCGGAAAATTTCGCCGGAGAAGATTCCCTCTCGGAGGGGCTGATTGGAGGGCAGGGGCAAAATGGGCATTTTCAGAAAGTGTAAACATGGTGAAAGTGATGTCATCGGAACGGGCTCAACGAACTGAAGAAGTGGGCTTTCGAATCACCTGATTCGGAGTTACGGTTGAAGAGAAACGGCCGTTCGTTCATTAGGCAGAGAACAAACAGAAAAGTGTCTGTTTCTGCCGTTAACGGGTGAACGCCCGCTAAATAACTGTTTTGGACGGCGGCTGAAAAAGAGAAGGTGACTTTCTGGAAATACGTCTTCCAACGGGGAAAACGCATTCTGGTCTGAAGAAGCAGAGGAGTACGCCTTCCTTTAAACGAAAGCGTACTGTCGAAACTACGTTTCCACTTAGCCACGTCAGCGGGTCGTGGTCAACGGGCCATTTGACTGACGGGTGGGGGCCGCGAAGAGATGGGGCCCACCTAGCCAGAGTCGTCGTCTTCCCCTTGCTCGCCCGCGGGACAGAGGAGGGGACGCACGCACCGGCGCTCGTCCGGGCGCCACCGGCCACCTCCGGCGACGCGCTGGGCACCGACGAGCTCGGAAGGGAGCGCCGCGTCCATCCCCGCTGGACAAGGATGCCGAGGACGGCCGGAGCGGCGACGACTTTGGTGCCCGCAGACGAAGCCGTCGGCCAAGCTTGGTTCTGGCCATGCGGGTCTCCCGGAGACGAACTGGAGAGGGGGGAAGGTTCACCGGACTCCAGTGGTGCTGCTGGTGGGAAAAAGAGAAGGAGAGGGGCTCGGGCTCGCTCTAATTCGAGCGGAGGCCGGCGGCTACAATGGTGGCCGTGGGTGGGGAAGAAGAGCTCTGGGGCTCCATTCGATGGGTGAGAAAGCTTCTGGGAGGGTGAGAAGGGTGCTGGGATGGTGTGGGTGCTCGGGGGCTCCGGTCGTGGCTATATATAGCCGGGCGGCGTGAGGGGATAAGCGCAGCCGCGGCGATGCGCTGGCCGGAGCTCCAGTTCTCGGACTCGAATGGATGGCGGCTAGCTCGGCGTCGCGGCGCTGCTGACCTAACGAGGAGCAGGAGGACGCGACGGCTCGGGAGGAAGAAGCCAACGGGAAAGAAGAAGACGACGGCGTCACGGGCGGAACAGAGTCTCGGCGGCGCTCGCCGTGGCGTGGGGAGGAGGAAACCGGAGGGGAGAAGAGTCTAGAGAGGGGTACGTGGGTGGTGCGGAGTCGCCGGACATGATTGGACAAGCGGGGACTGGCCGGAGACGACCGGACGGAGCTGACAAAGTGCAGACCACCGTTTCTGCACGGTGGCTGCGTGGTCACCACACGCACTACCAGCTCTGGCACGTTACTGCCTGTCCAACCTTGTCAAACAGGTGCACCACTGCTCAACTAGACAAAATGGGTCATTGGAGAAGCCAGGAAAGGTCTAGGTGGGTCGAGGGGATCCAGAAAAGTTTCTGGACAGAAACTTGGGGAGGAAGTTGTGGTCAGACAGATGTGCCAATGAGCTGGCCAGGTTGTCACAGGGGAAAGAGATAAGAAGGAGCACCTGCTGGAGAAATTTGAGGCAAATTGGACCAAGTTCGAATGCACTTCCTTTACAATGCCAAATTTGGTCCAGAATCTTGACTTTGAAGCTGCACTCATTTGGCTTGATGAAATGAACTGAATTTTGGTGTAGGGTGATTATTTGGAGATATGAAGGTACTGGAAAAATTTCAGCTCATTTGGAAATGCCAAAGTGGTACTTCCTTCACAAAGCTTGGATCTGGACAGAAACTAGCTGGAATTTTTGGGAGAAAATGGCTAGATAAAATGATGTGAATTTTTGCATGATCACATCATTTATGGAATGTGAGGTCCTTGATTAATTTGAGGATTTTTGAAGCAATATAAATCATAGTTGCTTCACAACCTCAAAATGTGTCCAGAAACAAGAACTGGAAGATGTGCTCAAATTTTGATCTGTGGAACTTGGGATCTTGATGGAAATGGTGAAGATATGTATAGAAGAAGCTCCACAAATTATTTGGGATTTTTCCTGGCTACGAAAATAGTAGCTCCTTTGGAAAGTGCCCAAATTGCAATATTGGCTTTAAATAGGAAAAGGCAATTTCCCTTATTTAATTATTGCCAATATTTTTATGAGAGCTCAATATGATCTCCAAGAATATCTCCACAAGTTTTCATGAACTTTGGAGATGGATAGATATTTTCCCAGATTTAATTCCTTTAAACAGCAGAAAAAGGAATTAATTTTAACTGAAAAATATTGCAAATGACTTGGCAATATTTTTGCATATCCAGGGTTTGTAGATGTGGGATGATGATTGGGAAAAGTTTGGGAGGCAACAAATCAAAGTAAATTAGGGTTCCTTTGTAACTGCCAGAATTAGGGTTTCCCTTCCGGCAACTCGGAAGGTAGGGTTTCGGGGGCAAAAATCCTGAGAATAAATCTGGGGTGGCAAGGTTGGTCTGGAGAGAGTCTCTAGTTGGTTAGGGAAGGCAAGGCTAGATGACCATCTTCATATACCCAAGAGCGAGAGAAAATCCGATAACACCGAAAGAAAAAGACGGGAGCCAAATCCCGCGAAGAAAGAAAAAAAAACAAGGAGCGAAAACTAGGGTGTCACAAACCTACCCCCCTTAAGAAAATCTCGTCCTTGAGATTTCCGGGCTTACCTCCCGGTGAAGGGGCTTACCTGTGTGCGACTTGGATCCATCAGCTATCTTGTCTTCATTTGTTTACTGACCTTTTAACTGCCTCTTCTGCTGGCTCATGTGCTATCTCTTTCAGACGGCTGCATTGAATCCTTCTCTTTCCTACCAGGCAAACCCTTTGTGCTGGTAGTTTGTTAGCTGGGGTTGGTAGGTAGCCCCGAGTATCGACAAATAATCTGGTTCCCATGGCCTGGGACTAGCTGCTTCGGGTTTTATTGCGATACTTCGTACACTGACTGCCAAGGGCGAGACATTCTTTCTGGGTACCGGACTCACGTGCTCGTATGGCCTGGAGTGGCTCTCTTTTTGCCTTTTCAGAATGCTCAATCTGGCTGTGGGTTCTATACGAATGCTTCCTTCCTGTCTCTTGCATTCTGACTTCGTTCTCAGGAGGTTCCCAACTGAAATGTCAGGCACGATCACAAAGTAATCATAGATGGTAATCTCCTATCTTGGCCCATATTCATGATGACTATGGCATGCTGGTTGCATTGTTGTGGCCGTATATGCAAGAGTCCGACAAGTATTGGTAATATTACCTTGTCTGTGAAGCCTTATTTTATTGACCATCGTGAAGGTGGTTTGTCCGAAACTTCATTGTTCTTGGGGGTTCCTTTTGGGGAACTTGTCATGACCTGCCAACACGGCTCCTTGGTCATATCCCAGCTTGCTGGGCTTGTACTCACAACTTACTCTTGCATATCTTGTAGGGATTGCTGTGTTTATATCCTTCTTTGAAGTAGGGGGCCAATGTTTCTCTAAACACAGTCATTCCCGTGTACGAGTGGCTCGCATGAACTGATCCACTGGACTGCATGCTCACAACATATACAAAGGTAGGACAAATCCTTTCGTACCCACTAAGTTCTGAGGCGTATGTGTGTTCGAACTAGTTCATGCTTCTGACAAGATTGTTGTAGGCACGTTGGCGTGCTGAAGAAGGTTGAATTCCTTATGGTCGAAGCTTCTGCCAGGGTAGCGTGCGGAAGAAGGCTGGGTATCGTACCTCAGAAGCTTTCCCTCATGTTGCTTACTGCGGAAGGTCAGGTGCCTTATGCCGGAAGCTTTCCGTGGTAGCACGCTGAGGAAGATGTGAGTGCTGTACCTCGAAAGAATTTTCCTTTAGCGGCGTCGCAAGGAAGACTGGGAATCTTGCGTCGTAAGCTCCTCCCGATAGCTTGCGGAGAAAGACTGGGTTCCTTGTACCAAAAGCCTTGTACTGTAATATGCGGTCTGATCTATGGCCATTTCTGGCTTCCTCCCAAGGTATTCGGAATTTACCCATAGCGGAGCCAGAACTTGGTATAGTCCATATCTCGACTAAAGATATTTTGTTGGTCATGCACACGCTTGTCCTTCTGCTGGTCTGATCATTGTTGCTGTAAAGGTTGCACAACTGATGCAGACTTCATGTTGGTAATTAATTTGGAATACTCTTTGCATTCGAACCACGTGTTGCTGGTAGTGAGCAGTTGACGGATAATTTCATTCGGTTTAGCTGAGCTTCCAGGTGTTTGGAATTCTCATTGATTCTGGGCAACCGTGAACTTATCCATATTCATCGCAAACCTTGTTCACAGGGCCCGGAAAATTTTGTATATGCACCGGTGAATTCCAGAATATGCTTTGAAATTTATATTAACATACCAGAATTCTTGTTGTTTCTCTCGGCACCTTCACGTTCTCGAAATATGTCTTCCGTGGATAATAAATAATTCTTGAGTCCATTGAGAAGAACTCAAGATTTACCCCACTGACTGAAACAATCCTTGTGTCGAGGACGGAATAATTTGCTCTTGCTGGTGTCCATTCCTGATGGCTCATCTGACTGTTCCTTAGGGGTGATTTGTTCTGAGGCAAACTTTCCCAGGTATATTCTGGTCTTGTTTGTTGCACATAGAATATGCTTTTGACCCATTCTTCATTCTTGATAGATCCGATGATAATGTCCTGAATATTGGCCAGTTGGCTTGACTTGATTCTTACTAAATTTGGATTATTGGGTATTATCCAAGTTGTGTGTTGGTCTTCCTTGCGGTACTTGCGGATGGATCCAGTCGGAGCAAGAGAACGGAACCGACAAAAGAAGCAAAATTGCGAAAACCAAAAAGCAAATAAAGCTCAATTTTGCGGACCTTAAACACGTGGCCGAAGATTCACTAGTATAACTAGTATAGCGCACTCGATGCACCTCTAAGGACTTAGAAGCAAAACCACACAATGCTCCTGGTAGCAATTGGTGTCGAGCTCCTACTACTTCCTTAGGGAACATCCACCTCGACGCATGACCATAGCCAAGGTGGCTTAGTCGACGATCCTAGGGTTGTTGGGGAAAGATGGAATTTATAGGCGTTTCCCAAAGGAAACTGGATTTGGGAAGAGAAATGCCATGGTTAGCAAGCATGGTAGGGATATCTGGTTTACCTAGGGGTTCAGGGCTCACGGGTCGTTGCCTGGTGCGGACGTCTTACACCGGAGGCAAAGGCCACGAGAGTTGGGGTCTGATGGAGCCATAAACCTATGGGGGTTGCCTTATGATCAATAATAGCTGTGCCAGTCTGGCAAAGATGGCTGAAATCCATCTGGGCTTTCTACTAATCAAAAAGGCAATGAAGTCTGGCTAGGGTAACCTATAGTCAGTCTGGCTCTGATACCATCCGTTGTGGCGCCCCGCCTGAATACCACTGTATTAAGACGGTCACCGCACATACCAGCCTAGGAAATCACTCTGGCATGTGCTTTTACAACAAGTATCATGAACACAGGCATTTCTATTAATGGATATATAAGTCTTACATGGTATATTACAAGGGGAATGCAGCGAAAAAGCTCTATCTAAGGCAGCAGGGTCCTGGTGCGGCTCCCATCCACAGGGATCTGACTGGGTTACTCTCCTAGCCCGCGAACACTCCGGCTCCTCGCTAGCGAACGTCGGATCCTTAGGTGAACCTGGCCACATTGAACGCCGCTGAGTACTTTTGAATGTACTCGCAAGCAAACCATACCAACATATACACCAAGCAAAGCAAACCATGGCATTCAAGCATGCATTTGTTATCTTAACAGTATTAACTATCATGTTATGATAGGATTACCTAGCAAGATTAAACATCTAGCGGCATTAATCATCATGTCATAGCAGGATTATCTAGCATGATAATTACTGAAGTAAATGCAGTAAAGTAAAGTATATCAGGTAAATGATCCGAACTCCGAATATGCTCACGATCCAAATCTGATCCAAGCTTTGCGGTCACCCGACCACTCATCTCATAGCCATCTCATGGCTAGCATTCAAACCTTTGACATCATCTGATGTCCATGCATCTGCACTGCAAGTCTGACAACCCTTACCACTCTCTGGTTCAGTCTTAACCATACGTTATATAGTTTGTTCCTCCCGACTCGACACAGACCAAATAGTGGCCAAGTACGAACTGTCCATGACCGAGGACGCGGCTATTCGAATAGATTTACACTCTGCAAAGGTTGCGCACTTTACCCACACAATGGAGCGCCTGGCCTCATACTTTAGTACATGTTCCCATTCGGGTGGACCGGTGCTGCTCCAACAAAACTTTGTCTATTGCCCGGCACTCTTACGGTCCCACCGACAATCATACCCTCCCAGGGTAATGTCCTGGGTGGCCCCTGTGTCACCCCGTGACACCTGCCACCATCGTGGCCAAACACTGTCCCAAACGAGGACGCCGGCAAATAACTCAACTTGGGCTCACAAGGTTATCGCCGCCTACCGGGCCAGGGTAGCGCGCACGCATAACCTTCCCTATTTGGTGGTACCGACAAGAGGCGGGACAATAGACCAAGCTAGGGCCGTCCCATACCGGCAAATGTGGCTGCACTGATGAGCTCGGTTCGGTGACACTATGACCCGATCCAGTCGACGGAGGAGGTTGTCCTTATTAAGTCACATTTCTTTATCATTGCAATAACAGTAGTAATGCATACTGTAACTACTACGGAAACATAACAACCTATCTCCATATGCATTACAACGAGTCACTAGAAGAATAACATGACGAGCAATAACGAGTAATGTAAATAGCGATTTCAACCTAGCAGGAGTTGTACAGGTCTTAGCTGTAAGTGACAACCATCTGAACCCTTGCATGAAACCGGCAAATAAACCAGTAGCCACCAGAACGGTCTTTACAACTCAGATCTGGGACGTTACCAGAATAACTCAACCCCGGCTCAAGACGGCTGAAAAGTAGCTTAGAGCATGAGACGGTGTTGATAAAAAGAGTGTAGCGGTTCCCTAAGACGGCTGAAGAATAGCTTAGAGCATAGGGTCACCGCTACAGAAAGAAATTCAACAGCTGTCCGAGACGGCCGAAAAGCAGCTCAAAACACGGGCCAGTTGTTGAAAATGGAAACATAAAGTCAGCATCCACCCCGGACGGCCGGAAGCAGCTCAGAGCACAGGCGTGGTGCCGTCATCAAAGAAAGGCAGACAAGGGTTCACTGGCGTCACATACAGCTCACCACTACGCATACAAGCAGGTTAATTTAAACACGCAAGAATAACACATAGCAATGCTTTAGGGCATATATCAGATGGTCGGCTTGCCTGGGGGTCAAGGAATGCACCGGAGAGGAGTGCGATCACTTCGCGGAAAATTTCGCGGGAGAAGATTCCCTCTCGGAGGGGCTGATTGGAGGGCAGGGGCAAAATGGACATTTTCACAAAGTGTAAACATGGTGAAAGTGATGTCATCGGAACGGGTTCGACGAACTAAAGAAGTGGGCTTTGGAATCACCTGATTCGGAGTTACGGTTGAAGAGATACGGCCGTTCGTTCATTAGGCAGAGAACAAACACAAAAGTGTCTGTTTCTGCCCTTAACGGGTGAACGCCCGATAAATAACTGTTTCGGCCGGCGGCTGAAAAAGAGAAGGCGACTTTCTGGAAATACGTCTTCCAACGGGGAAAATGCATTCTGGTCCGAAGAAGCAGAGGAGTACGCCTTCCTTTAAACTAAAGCGTATTGTCGGAACTACGTTTCCACTTAGCCACGTCAGCGGGTCGTGGTCAATGGGCCGTTTGTCTGACGGGTGGGGGCCGCGAAGAGATGGGGCCCGCCTAGCCAGAGTCGTCGTCTTCCCCTTGCTCGCCTGCGGAACAGAGGAGGGGACGCACGCGCCGGCGCTCGTCCGGGCGCCACCGGCCACCTCCGGCGACGCGCTGGGCACCGACGAGCTCGGAAGGGAACGCCGCATCCATCCCCGCTGGACACGGACGCCGAGGACGGCCGGAGCGGCGACGTCTTTAGTGCCCGCAGATGAAGCCGTCGGCCAAGCTTGGTTCCGGCCATGCGGGTCTCCCGGAGACAAACTGGAGAGGGGGGAAGGTTCACCGGACTCCAGTGGTGCTGCTGGTGGGGAAAAGAGAAGGAGAGGGGCTCGGGCTCGCTCTAATTCGAGCGGAGGCCGGCGGCTGCAATGGTGGCCGTGGGTGGGGAAGAAGAGCTCCGGGGCTCCATTCAATGGGTGAGAAAGCTTCTGGGTGGGAGAGAAGGGTGCTGGGATGGTGTGGGTGCTCGGGGGCTCCGGTCGTGGCTATATATAGCCGGGCGGCGTGAGGGGATAAGCGCGGCCGGGGCGATGCGCTGGCCGGAGCTCCAGTGCTCGGACTCGAATGGATGGCGGCTAGCTCGGCGTCGCGGCGCTGCCGACCTGACGAGGAGCAGGAGGACGCGACGGCTCGGGAGGAAGAAGCCAACGGGAAAGAAGAAGACGACGGTGTCACGGGCGGAACAGAGTCTCGGCGGCGCTCGCCGTGGCGAGGGGAGGAGGAAACCGGAGGGGAGAAGAGTCTAGAGAGGGGTACGTGGGTGGTGCGGAGTCACCGGACATGCTTGGACAAGTGGGGACTGGCCGGAGACGACCGGACGGAGCTGACAAAGGGCAGAGCACCGTTTCTGCACGGTGGCTGCGTGGTCACCACGCGCACTACCAGCTCTGGCACGTTACTTCCTGTTCAACCTTGTCAAACAGGTGCACCACTGCTCAACTAGACAAAATGGGTAATTGGAGAAGCCAGGAAAGGTCTAGGTGGGTCGAGGGGATCCAGAAAAGTTTCTGGACAGAAACTTGGGGAGGAAGTTGTGGTCAGACAGATGTGCCAATGAGCTGGCAAGGTTGTCACAGGGGAAAGAGATAAGAAGGATCACCTGCTGGAGAAATTTGAGGCAAATTGGACCAAGTTTGAATGCACTTCCTTTACAATGCCAAATTTGGTCCAGAATCTTGACTTTGAAGCTGCACTCATTTGGCTTGATGAAATGAACTGAATTTTTTTTAGGGTGATTATTTGGAGATATGAAGGTACTGGAAAAATTTCAGCTCATTTGGAAATGCCAAAGTGGTACTTCCTTCACAAAGCTTGGATCTAGACAGAAACTAGATGGAATTTTTGGGAGAAAATGGCTAGATAAAATGATGTGAATTTTTGCATGATCACATCATTTATGGAATGTGAGGTCCTGGATTAATTTGAGGATTTTTGAAGCAATATAAATTATAGTTGCTTCACAACCTCAAAATGGGTCCAGAAACAAGAACTGGAAGATGTGCTCAAAATTTGATCTGTGGAACTTGGGATCTTGATGGAAATGGTGAAGATATGGATAGAACATGCTCCACAAATTATTTGGGATTTTTCCTGGCTACGAAAATAGTAGCTCCTTTGGAAAGTGCCCAAATTGCAATATTGGCTTTAAATAGGAAAAGGCAATTTCCCTTATTTAATTATTGCCAATATTTTTATGAGAGCTCAATATGATCACAAAGAATATCTCCACAAGTTTTCATGAACTTTGGAGATGGATAAATATTTTCCTGGATTTAATTCCTTTAAACAGCAGAAAAAGGAATTAATTTTAAATGTAAAATATTGCAAATGACTTGGCAATATTTTTGCATATCCAGGGTTTATAGATGTGGGATGATCACTGGGAAAAGTTTGGGAGGCAACAGATCAAAGGAAATTAGGGTTCCTTTGTAACTGCCAGAATTAGGGTTTCCCTTCCGGCAACTCGGAAGGTAGGGTTTCGGGGGCAAAAATCCTGAGAATAAATCTGGGGTGGCAAGGTTGGTCTGGAGAGAGTCTCTAGTTGGATAGGGAAGGCAAGGCTAGATGACCATCTTCATATACCCAATAGCGAGAGAAAATCCGATAACACCGAAAGAAAAAGACGGGAGCCAAATCCCGCGAAGAAAAAAGAAACAAGGAGCGAAATCCAGGGTGTCACAAATGACCACAAAGATAGCATTATTCCCTTTCTTGGTCCTGGGAAAGCCGTTGATGAAATCCATACCAACTTTGTCCCATTTCCACTCAGGAATAGCCAAAGGCTGAAGGGTGCCAGCAGGCCTCTGATGCTCTGCCTTAACACGACGGCAGACATCAAGTTAGCAATGAACTCAGCGATTTCCCTCTTCATCCTAGTCCTGCATAAGGATTAGCTAGCAGGTTCTCTATCATACCCGAAGGAATTTCATAATAAATATTTTCAGTAGGTTCAGTAGGTTGAGGGGCAACTCTTAATGCTTCCAGTCGAGGTGAAGATACCCCGAACAAACCCCTCAAAGGATTACTTTACATGGTGACAAGCGATAGTAAATTTCAGCACGTAATATAAATGTTTCCTTACCAAAGGCGCTTCACTCCCCGGCAACGACGCCAGAAAAGAGTCTTGATGACCCACAAGTATAGGGGATCAATCGTAGTCCTTTTGATAAGTAAGAGTGTCGAACCCAACGAGGAGCAGACGGAAATGATCAGCGGTTTTCAGCAAGGTATTCTCTGCAAGTACTGAAACTAGCGGTAACTGATAGTTTTGTAGCAAGATAATTCGTAACGAGTAGCAAGTAACAATAGTAACAAAGTGCAGCAAGGTGGCCCAATCCTTTTTATAGCAAAGGACAAGCCAGAACGGTGAGTTATATAAAGCAAAGCATTCTCGAGGACACATGGGAATTCTCATCTAGTCACTTTCATCATGTTTATTTGATTCGCGTTCGCTACTTTGATAATTTGATATGTGGATGGATCGGTGCTTGGGTGCTATTGTTACTTGAACAAGCCTCCCACTTATGATTACCCCCTCTTGCAAGCATCCGCAACTACGAAAGAAGAATTAAGATAAATCTAACCATAGCATGAAACATATGGATCCAAATCAGCCCCTTACGGATTAACGCATAAACTAGGGTTGAAGCTTCTGTCACTCTAGCAACCCATCATCTACTTACTACTCCACAATGCCTTCCCTTAGGCCCAAATATGGTGAAGTGTCATGTAGTCAACGTTCACACGACACCACTAAAGGAAGCAACAACATACTTATCATCAAAATATCGAATGAATACCAAATTCATATGATTACTTATGACAAGACTTCTCCCATGTCCCCAAGAACAAAAGTAACTACTCACAAATCATATTCATGTTCAAGATCAGAGGGGTATTGAATATCATTAAGGATCTGAACATATAATCTTCCACCAAATAAACCAACTAGCATAAACTACAAGATGTAATCAACACTACTAGCAACCCACAAGTACCAATCTAAGGTTTTCAGACAAAGATTGAATACAAGAGATGAACTAGGGTTTGAGATGAGATGGTGTTGGTGAAGATGTTGAGGAAAATTGGCCCTCCCATGATGAGAGGATCGTTGGTGATGTCGATGCCTTCGATTTCCCCCTCCCAGAGGGAAGTATCCCCGGCGGAATCGCTCCGCCGGAGAGCAAAATTGCTCCTGCACAGGTTCCGCCTCGAGACGGTGGCGCTCCATCCCGAAAGTCTTCTCTATAATTTTTTAGGCTAAATGACCTTATATAGCAGAAGGAGGGGGCCGGAGGCCAGCTATGGGCCCCACAAGGTATCAGGGCGCGCCCAGGGGGGCCGCGCCCTGTTGCCTTGTGGGCAACTGGTGGGTCCCCTCTGGTATTTCTTTTCTCTAGTATTTTTTATATATTCAATAAAAAATCTCCGTAAAATTTTAGGTCATTTGGCGCTCTGTAGAATAGGTATCTCTACTGTAGCTATTTCAGGTCCAGAATTCCAGCTACCGGTATTCTCCCTCTTCATATAAATCTTGCAAATTAAGAGAGAAAAGGCATAAGAATTGCATCATAAAGTGAAATAATGACCAAATACATTATAAATAATAGTAGGAAATCATGATGCAAATTGGACGTATCAAACGCCAACACCAAGAAGCGCAAGACGGCGACACACTACGGAAAAAATAACAACGCCGCAAGGAACAAGCGCTTGAAGCACAGCGAGCTCTACGTGAAGCCACTCGCGCCGTCCAAGAGCGCAATTGACGTGTGCGCGGAGAATAAGAAGCACTCCGCCAAGCACTACAAGATGAAGCCGCACATCTTGAGGAGCGCCAAGAACGGAGGAACCGGGCAAGAATACCTCGCCCTCCACGGAAAACTAATCAAGCGGAGCATGAGGAACAAGTGGTTGAAGACCCTCCTCCAAGACAAGAGTGACATCACCATCACCATCAACATAAGGAGGAGCAATGCTATGGCAACCTCAAGTTCAACATGCCTAAGTTCTCCGGTATCAACGACCCCGAAGACTACCTCTCATGGGCACTGAAGGTCGGCAAGATATTCCATCTTCACAATTATGAAGAGGAAAAGAAAATCACAATGGCCTCTCTTGAGTTTCAAGATTATGTCCTCATTTGATGGGAACAAGTCATTGAGCGACGCCGAGAGAAGGGCGACCCACCCATCATGACTTGGAACCAAATGAAGGAGGTCATGTGAGCTCGTTTTGTGCCAACCCACTATAGTTGTGATCTCTTCAACAAGCTACAACTTCTCAAGCAAGGCACAAAATCGGTTGAAGATTACTACCAATAAATGGAGATTGCCATGATTCGAGCCAATGTCAAGGAAGACGAGGAGCAAACTATGGCGCACTTCTTGAATGGCCTCAACCATCCAATCAAGAAAATCATGGATTTCCAACTATACTCCAACCTCCTTGAGCTAGTACACCAAGCAACCAAAGCAGAGTGCCAAGTGCAAGACGACTACAAGTATTCCAAGTAATCTTCCAAGACCTGCGGCTCCTATGCTCAAACCTCAACAACTACGATCCCTACAACTACTCGAGCTACACCCACTACCGGTGACAAGTCAAGATCCAAGCGACCTACGACATCTTCAAGTCGTCCTCCTACAAGCAACTACTCCCTCCGTTCCTAAATATAAGTCTTTCTAGAGATTTGATACGTCTCCAACGTATCTATAATTTTTGATTGTTCCATGCTGTTATATTATCAATCTTGGATGTTTTTATATACATTTACAGCAATTATATATCATTTTTGGAGACTAACCTATTAACTTAGTGCCCAGCGCCAGTTGCTGTTTTTTGCCCTGTTTTTGTTTCACAGAAAATCAATACCAAACGAAGTCCAAATGCCATGAAACTTTTTGGAGATTTTTTTTCTGGACAAGATAAACACTAGAAGCTTCGGGAGGAGGCCAGAAGCCCCAGGGGTGCCCACGAGGCACCAGGGCGCGCCTGGGGGGGCAGGCGAGCCCTGGTACCTCATGGGGCCCACAGAGCTCCGTTTGACCTAATTCCACCACTATAAATTCAGGAAAAATCAGAAACCCTTAGGGGAGTCCACGAAATACTTTTTCCGCCGCCGCAAGTTTCTGTTCTCGAGAGATCCCATCTGGAGGCCTTCTCCGGTACTCCGCCGGAGGGGGAATCGATCACGAAGGGGCTCTACATCAACCTTGCTACCCTTCCGATGATGCGTGAGTAGTTTACCACAGACCTTCGGGTCCATAGTTAGTAGCTAGATGGCTTCTTCTCTCTTTTTGATCTTCAATACAATGTTCTCCTTGATGTTCTTGGAGTTCTATCCGATGTAATCACCTTTTGCGGTGTGTTTGTTGGGATCCGATGAATTGTGAGTTTATGATCAGATTATCCATGAATATTATTTGAGTCTTCTCTGATCTATTTTATGCATGATTATTATAGCTTCATATTTCTTCTCCGATCTATTGATTTGATTTGGCCAACTAGATTGATTTATCTTGCCATGGGAAGAGGTGCTTTGTAATGGGTTCGATCTTGCGGTGCTCAATCCCAGTGACAGAAAGGGACATGACACGTATGTATCATTGCTATTAAGGGTAAAAAGATAGGGTTTATTCATACATGAGTTTATCTTGTCTACATCATGTTCGTTCTTAAGGCGTTACTCCGTTCTTTATGGACTTAATACACTAGATGCATGCTGGATAGCGGTCGATGTGTGGAGTAATAGTAGTAGATGCAGGCAGGAGTCGGTCTACTTGTCTCGGACGTGATGCCTATGTACATGATCATTGCCTTGGATATCGTCATGATTATTTGCTTTTCTATCAATTGCCCAACAGTAATTTGTCTACCCACCGTATGCTATTTTCTTGAGAGAAGCCTCTAGTGAAAACTATGGCCCCCGGGTCTATCTAAATCATATTAATAAAACCCTAAAAATATTGCTGCCATTTTCTTTTATTTTTTTTATTTTGTATTTTTGTTTCAATCTATCTATCTATCACATACAATTTAATCTTGCAATTGACCGCCGAGGGATTGACAACCCCTCGTTTGCGTTGGGTGCAAGGATTTGTTGTTTGTGTGCAGGTGCTGCTAATGAGGTGTTGCGTGATTCTCCTATGGGTTCAATAACCTTGGTTTCATAACTGAGGGAAATACTTATCTCTACTATGCTGCATCATCCCTTCCTCTTCGGGGAAAATACCAACGCAAGCTACAAGTAGCAGGAAGAATTTCTGGCGCCCTTGCCGGGGAGACATCATCAACATCTATCAAGTACCTTTGCATAAACTCTCATCTCCTTGCATTTATTTTATTTGCCATTTGTCTCTCGTTTTCATCTCCCCCACTTCTAAAACATTTTTACAAAAAATACAAAAATATTTTCCGTTTGCCTTTTTCTTGTTTGCTTGTTTGCTTGCTTGTTATCTTGTTTGCGTAGTCACGATGTCTCAAGAAAATACAAAATTGTGTGATTTTTCCAATACTAATAATAATGATTTTATTAGTACTCTGATTACTCCTCCCGCCGCTAGTGTGGAGACTTGTGATATTAATGCCGCTTTGCTAAATCTTGTTATGAAAGAACAATTTTCCGGTAGTCCTAATGAAGATGCTGCATCCCATCTTAACACTTTCGTAGAATTGTGTGACATGCAAAAGAAAAAAGATGTGGGTAATGATATTGTGAAATTAAAATTATTCCCATTCTCGTTGCGGGATTGTGCAAAAATTTGGTTTTCATCTTTACCACGAAATAGTATCGATTCTTGGGATAGGTGCAAAGATGCTTTTATTACTAAGTATTTTCCTCCCGCGAAAATTATTTCTCTTAGAAATCAAATTATGAATTCCAAGCAACTTGATCATGAACATGTTGCCCAATCTTGGGAGAGGATGAAATTAATGATAAGAAATTGCCCTACTCATGGTTTAAATTTATGGATGATCATACAAAAAATTTATGCGGGATTGAATTTTGTTTCTAGAAATCTTTTAGATTCCGCCGCGGGTGGAACTTTTATGGAAATTACTTTGGGGGAAGTGACTAAATTGCTTGATAATATTATGGCAAATTATTCACAATGGCATACTGAAAGAACTCCTACTAGTAAAAAGGTGAATTCTATTGAAGAAATTACTACTTTGAGTGATAAAGTTGATGCGCTTATGAAATTGGTTGCTAGTAAAAATAATCATGTTGATCCTAATGATGTGCCATTGTCCACTTTGATTGAGCAAAATAATGATCCCATAGATGTGAATTTTGTCTCGCGAAACAATTTCAATAATAATGCTTATAGAGGTAATTTCAATGCTAGGCCGTTTCCTGGAAATTCCTCTAATAATTATGGCAATCCTTATGGTAAATCTTATAATAATAAAAATAATAATAGGATGCCCTCTGATCTTGAAAGTAATATTAAAGAATTTATTAATGCTCAAAAAGTTTTCAACACTACGATAGAAGAAAAATTGAGTAAACTTGATGATATGTCTAGGAGCATTGATAGAATTATTCATGATGTGGAAAATCTTAAGACTAAAATTTTGCCACCCAAAATTGATATTAATGAATCAATTAAAGCTTTATATATCTCCATGGATGACAGTAAGAAAAGAACCGCCATGCTAAAAGCTAAACGAGATTTTTTAGAAAAAGTGATTCCTCCCGGTTTTTATCGTAGTAATGATGAGGATATTAAAATGATTGGTGTTTCATCTATTGATTCTTTGTTTAGAAAAATTAAACTTGATGAAAAGGGGACTGAAGAAGAGTCAACTTTAGCTAAAGAGCGTCCCCATAATTCGGAGGGTGAAAATCTTGATAAGAAAATTGATTAAAGTGGGTTTGGAGAGGTAAAAACTTTAAATAGCGATGTACCCACTCTCTTGGATTACAAATATTTTAATTATGATAGTTGTTCTTTGATTGAGTGCATTTCTTTGTTACAATCCATGCTAAATTCACCTGTCGGGGGGATGACCCCCGGGTAGGCAACGGAGCCCGAATCCCTTTCGGAAAATCATCAGAGCAAGACAAGTCCCTCTGGCCGGCTTGCCAAGCACGCCGGCTCCCCAGCGCGAGCCGGCTCGGCGTGGCGACCCGGCCTGGCCGGCTGGCCCATGCCGGCTGGCCGCGAGGCGGCGAAGCCTTAGCGACGAAGCAAGCGGTGCTACAGCGCTCCTCCCTTTACCCTGACAGAGCGGGTGAGGCTGCAGCTTTCCTTGCGCCCCCACCCGAGGCGGGCGGTGTCAGTGAGGCGCGGTCCTATAGAAACGGTGGCGCCGACCTCCCTCTGACAATGGACAAGACGCGCCACAGTGCCTCGAACCCAGACTGACGAGACAAGACCCGTCACGATGCCCGCGCCAGGCAGGTGCGGCGCACCTGGCGACCCGGCACCCGGCGACCCGGCATCCCGGCATCTGGCAACCCGGCGACCCGGTGACCCGGCTACCGGATCCCGGTCAATGACACCAGGGGCCCGCGCCTCTGGTACGTTCCATTGTAACCCTGAGGGTCGGCCTATAAGACCCCCAGGGAGGCCTCCGTGCAGAGGGATCGGGTTTTAGTGGCTGAGAGTTCGAGTTAGTGCGATAAGATCAGTTCTCACCCTAGCTAGCTCTCTCCAGATCACGAACACTCGCACAGGAGAGGCAGAACGGTGGCTTAGCCCCTTCTCCCTCCTCCGTCCAAACAGCTCCAGGAGCGACTCTGTAACCTTTGTGCTTATCAGCTCACACGGCAGGAGTAGGGGTGTTACCTCTCCGGAGGGCCCCGAACCTGGGTACGTCTTGTGTCCCGCACTCGCTCGTGCCAACCTCGCCTCCGGAACCCATCGGCGTCCTATCGTAGCCCCACCTCATAAGCCATCTCATGGCATCTGCCGTGAATCACGCACCCCCAGCGAGAATACCACGACAGTTGGCGCCCACCATGGGGCTGCTCGCGGCGTCGGCCGGAGTCAAGTTCCGGACGAGGCCCTTCACCAGCTCCGGCGAGCGCATCGTGCACGGTTTGGTCCGTGCGCCCCGCACGGCCAAACCGGCCGGCTGCAGCGCTGCGCTGGGCGCGAACGTCGCCGGCCCCGCAGGCTGCTTCATCGTCCCCTTCGGCGCGCTGCGCGTCTTCATCGCGCTCGTCCCCGACGTGTTTCCCAGCGAAGTGTGCAACTGCGCCGACTCGCCCGTCCCCGTTAGCCGCACCGTCCCCGACGACGTCGCTGCTCTCTGCGTTCACGCGGAGGTGCTCACCATCGGCACCAGTTCCGGCTCCCCGCGCGCCAAGGAGAAGGCTGCCGCGGCCGCCACCTTGGCTACGGCTCCGCCTCGCCGGACTGACCCGCTCCACGACACGATTCGGAGTCTGCAAGCCCCCATCACGCCTGACGCCGACGCGGCTGCTGCGGAGGCCCAGCTCAACGAGGGCCGCCAGCATCTGCTGCTCGAGGCCACGAAGCTTGCGGCAACCCGGCGCCGGCTGGAGTCCGCCCAGCGAGAATTCGACAGCGCGCATGGCCTCACTCCGCCTGCCGTCGAGCCCAGCCGGGTCGCGGAGGTGCGGATCCGCGGGGGCGCACTCGGCCGTGCGCTAGGCGCGGGCCGACCCGTCTGCGACACCCCCGTCAAGAACATGCACGCGGCGCAGGCCGCGATTGCTGATCTCGAGTTTCTGGAGGGCGAGGAGCTGCTGCAGTAGCAGCAGCGCATCTGCGACCTCATCACCACGGCGAACGAGCAGCAGCAGCGCTTCGACCCGGCCCAGCCATCTGGCTCCGCCTCAAGAAGAACCGGGGACCCGGAGAGGGCTCTCCGGGATGCGCGGCAGACGTCTTCGCACGCCACTAGCGCAAGCCGCTCTGGCCGGCACCGGTCCGGCCGGAGCCGGCACAACCGCGCCACCACCGCTGGAGACGGCAACGCTGGCGAAACGGCCGGCGGCGGCCGGGTTCAGCAGCCGGAGCCTCCCGTGCGGCCGGCTCGGCGGCCCGAGCCGGCCCCGGAAGCTCCTGCTCCCCGCGGTCCCGTGACCGACCGAATCGGCCTCCGCGTTCCCGTGGCTGACCGGCTCAGCCCCCGCGAGCCCTACGACGAAAGCGACGCCCGTCACCGCATCGACCGGCTGGCGAGCTCCACGGCCCTAGAGGAGGAAAGCTCTGTTGGCCCGGCGTGCTTCGGCCCCCGCATTCGCGAAGAACCCTTCCCCAAAGGCTTCTCGCTGCCCCGCGACTCGCCAAAATACACCGGCGCCACCAAGCCGAAGGACTGGCTAACCGACTACACCACAGCTGTCGGCATAGCCAGCGGCAACCGGCGTGTGGCTGTCCGTTACGTCCCCCTCATGCTGCTTGGTTCGGCCCGGACGTGGCTGAACAGCCTCCGTGCCGGCAGCGTGAACTCCAGGCTGGATTTCGAAGACGCGTTCGTCCGCAACTTTACCAGCACCTACACGCGACCCGGCAAGCCTCGCCAGCTCTCCATGTGCGTCCAGAAGCCGGGTGAGCCCCTGCGCGACTTCCTCACGCGGTGGATGGAGCTTCGCAACTCCTGCGAAGGGGTCCATGAGGTCCAGGCCGTCCAATACTTCATCGACGGATGCCTAGACGGCACTCTGGTCAAACACCGGCTGGTGTGCGACGAGCCGGAGACCCTGGCGGAGCTCATGGCCGTGGCAGACAAGTACGCTACGGCCGACTCCGTGATGGATGTGAAGATCACGATCGGCGCAGACGGCAAGCTTCTCCCGGCCCAGCCGGCTCCCCCCAAGCCGGCTGGCGACAACAGCCAGCGCCGGCAAGACGGCAACAACAACGGCAAGCGCTGGAGCGACCAGCCGGCGCCTCGCTATGACTACCGGCAAGTCGCTGCCGTGGAGAGGGAGCAGCCGGCCGAGCAAGGCCCCAGCCAGCGCCCGCGCACCGGCAAGGCCGTCTGGCAGCCCAAGCTGACTTTCGAGCAGATGCTCGACGCCCCCTGCAAAAACCATGGCGGCGCAAAGCCATCGACGCACACGCTCCGGCAGTGCAGCTTCACGCAGCGCTTTTTGAAGGGCAACCTTCCACCCCCGCCGCCTGGAGCCGGCTCGCAGCAGCCGCCGCTGCCGCCGCCTCCACCGCCACCCGGCGCCCTCGCCGACAACCCTTTCCCGCGCTCGGACGCATCCTACGTCGTCTTCACCAGCGAGGGGGATGACAAGCACGCCAAGCGCAAGCACGCGGCCGAGGTGAACGCCGTCGTCCCTCTGGTTCCCCAGTACATGCACTGGTCCGACCGACCGGTGAGCTGGACCCGGGAGGATCACCCGGACGTCATGCCCACGCCGGGCAGCTACGCCCTCGTGCTCGACCCCACCTTCGTCTCCGAGAAGCGCACCTGCCGCTTTTCACGGGTGCTGATCGACGGCGGCAGCAACATCAACATCCTCTACCGCGACACGATAACCAAGCTCGGCATCGAGGCGCGACAGCTGGAGCCGACCCGGACAGTGTTCCACGGCATCGTGCCGGGACACTCCTGCTCCCCGATCGGCCGGCTCCGGCTCGACGTCCTTTTCGGCTCTAGCAGCCATTTCCGCCGCGAGCCGATCTGGTTCGAGGTGGTCGACCTGGCCAGCCCCTACCACGCGCTGCTGGGCCGGCCCGCGATGGCCAAGTTCATGGCGGTCCCCCACTACGCCTACCTGAAGTTGAAGATGCCGGGTCCCAAGGGCCTCATCACCATCATCGGCGACTACAAGAAGTCCTTCGAGTGTGCCAAAGTCGGCTCCCAGCTGGCCGAGTCGCTGGTCATCGCCGAGGAGAGGCGCCAGCTCGACAGGATCGTGGCGCTGGTTAACGCGCAGTCGGCTGTGCCGGCTCCGCCCAAGCCAGCCGACGAAGCCTCCTTCAAGCCGGCCAAGGACACGAAGCGGGTCCCGCTCGACCCGGCCGACCCTAGCTCCAGCAAGTACGTCGTCGTGGGTGCCGGCCTCAACGGCAAATAGGAAGGCGAGCTCGTCGATTTCCTCCGTGAGAATCTGGACATCTTCGCATGGTCTCTCAAAGACATGCCGGGTGTCCCGAGGGAATTCGCCGAGCACAAACTTCACGTCCGCAAGGACGCCAAGCCCGTCCGGCAGCCGCTGCGCCGTTTCTCCGAGGAGAAGCGAAGAACCATCGGCGAAGAGATCGCCCGGCTGCTCAAAGCCGGGTTCATCATGGAAGTATTCCACCCCGAATGGCTGGCCAACCCGGTCCTCGTACTGAAGAAAAACGGTACTTGGCGCATGTGTATCGACTACACCAGCCTGAACAAGGCATGCCCCAAGGACCCGTTCGCTCTGCCGCGGATTGACCAAGTCATCGACTCCACAGCCGGCTGCGAGCTCCTGTCCTTCCTGGACGCCTACTCCGGCTACCACCAGATCAAGCTGGACCCGGCCGACGCCCTCAAGACGTCCTTCATCACGCCCTTCGGGGCGTACTGCTACATCACCATGTCGTTCGGGCTGAAGAACGCCAGCGCCACCTTCCAGCGCTGCATGCAAAAATGCCTGCTGCCCCAGCTCGGCAGAAATGTGCACGTCTACGTCGACGACATCGTGGTGAAGACCAAGCAGCACCTCACGCTCCTGGCCGACCTCAAGGAAACCTTCGCCAATCTGCGCCGGTTCCGGATCAAGCTCAACCCGGAGAAATGCGTCTTCGGCGTGCCGGCTGGCCAGCTCCTCGGCTTCCTCGTCTCGGCGCACGGCATCGAGGCCAAACCGGAGAAGATCAAGGCAATCGAGCGCATGCGCAAGCCGACCCGGCTGCGCGACGTCCAGAAGTTCACCGGCTGCTTGGCCTCTCTCAGCCGGTTCGTCAGCCGGCTGGGAGAGAGGGCCCTGCCCCTGTATCAGCTGATGAAGAAGACGGCGGCGTTCGAGTGGAGCGACCAGGCGGACGAAGCCTTCCGCGACCTCAAGCGCATGCTGTCAACCGCGCCCGTCCTGGCCGCGCAGGCTGAGAAAGAGCCACTCCTGCTATACATCGCCGCCACCTCTCGCGCGGTCAGCACGGTGCTGGTCGTCGAGCGCCCGGAGGAGGGCAAGGTGCAGCCGGTCCAGCGTCCGGTGTACTACCTCAGCGAGGTGCTCTCCGCCTCCAAGCAGAATTATCCCCACTACCAGAAGATGTGCTACAGCGTGTACCTTGCCGCCAAGAAGCTGAGGCAGTACTTCCAAGAGCACGCCATTACCGTGGTGAGCACGGCCCCCATCGGCGAGATCGTGGGCTGCCGGCATGCCTCTGGCCAGGTGGCCAAGTGGGCCCTCGAGCTAGCCGACCACACAATCCTCTACGAGCCGCGCACCACCATCAAGTCCCAAGCACTGGCCGACTTCCTCGTCGACTGGACCGAGACGCAATACCTGCCGCCGGTGCCGGAGTCGACTCACTGGCGCATGCACTTTGACGGCTCCAAGATGCGCAACGGCTTGGGAGCCGGCATCGTGTTGTCGTCCCCAAAGAACGACCGGCTGCGGTACGTGCTCCAGATCCATTTCGCCGCCTCCAACAACGTCGCCGAGTACGAAGCTCTCGTACACGGCCTCCGGCTGGCCAGGGAGATCGGCATCCGGCGCATCCTCTGCTACGGCGACTCGGACCTAGTGGTGCAGCAGGTTTCCGGCGATTGG
Source organism: Elymus sibiricus (assembly GCA_039707655.1). NCBI lineage: Eukaryota > Viridiplantae > Streptophyta > Magnoliopsida > Poales > Poaceae > Elymus > Elymus sibiricus. The sequence goes on along the minus strand of CM077666.1, from coordinate 180,387,113 downwards.
GATGCCAAAGACGCCAACATGGCCAGCTACCGTTTCCTGGTCCAGCAACTCTCCGGCGGTTTCGATGGTTGCAAGTTCCTCCACGTCCTACGCGCCGACAACGAAGCAGCCGACGCCTTGGCCAAAGTAGGCTCCACCCGGCAGGCCATCCCGTCCGGCGTCTCCCTCGAGCACTTGCGGAAGCCGTCTATCAAGCCGTCTCCCGAGTCGGAGTCCATCTTCGTCCCGGACGACCCCAGCGCGCCCCCACCCGGCCCTGGGATTCCCGGCCCAAGCTCGAGGACTGCCAGCACCAGCCCGGGGACTGCCGTCTCCAGCTCGGGGGCTGCCGTCTCCGGCTCGGGGGCTACCGGCTCCAGCCCGGAGACTACCGGCTCCGGCTCGGGGGCTGTCGTCCCGGGTCCCATCCCGACGACCGTCCTCACGGTGGTCACGGCGCCCTCCTGGGCTCAGCCAATCCTTGCCTTCTTGGAAGACGGCGAACTTCCCATCGACGAAACTGAAGCCCGACAAGTGCAGCGGCGCGCGTCCGCCTACGGCATCATCAACCACGAGCTCGTCAAGCGCAGCACGACGGGCGTGTTCCAGCGCTGCATCGAGCAGAGCAAAGGGATCGAGATCCTCCTCGACATCCACCAGGGCGAGTGCGGGCACCATGCCGCCTCGAGAGCCCTGGTGGCCAAAGCATTCCGGCACGGTTTCTACTGGCCCACGGCCCTGCAAGATGCCGAGGAACTGGTCCTCAAGTGCGAGGGTTGCCAACACTTCAGCAAGCGCAGCCGCCAGCCGGTTTCGGCCCTCCGAACCATCCCGATCACATGGCCCTTTGCCGTCTGGGGACTCGACATGGTGGGGCCCTTCAAGACCGCCCGAGGCGGCATGACGCATCTCCTCGTCGCCATCGACAAATTCACCAAGTGGATCGAGGCCAGGCCTATCAAGAAGCTCGACGGGCCCATGGCCGTCCGATTCATCAAAGATATCGCGGTTCGCTACGGCATGCCGCACAGCATCATCACCGACAACGGCACCAACTTCGCCAAGGGCGCGTTGGCTCACTACTGCTCTGCATCCGGCATCCGGCTCGACTTGGCATCCGTCGCCCATCCCCAGTCGAACGGCCAGGTCGAGCGGGCCAACAGCCTCATGCTAGCCGGCATCAAGCCGCGACTCGTCGAGCCGCTCATGCGCTCACCCAGCAGCTGGCTCGACGAGCTGTCGGCCGTCCTCTGGAGCCTCCGGATGACGCCGAACCGCTCCACCGGGTTCACCCCGTTCTTACTCGTCTATGGAGCCGAAGCCATCATTCCAACCGACGTCGAGTTCGACTCACCCCGGGTGGCGATGTACACCGAAGCCGAAGCAAAAGAAGCACGCGAAGACGGCGTCGATCTGCTCGAGGAGGCGCGCCTCCTGACCCTCAGCCGGTCCGCCATCTACCAACAAGGCCTGCGCCACTACCACAGCAAGAAGATCAAGCCCCTCGCGTTCCGCGAAGGCGACCTCGTACTCCGGCTCGTCCAGCGAACAGCCGGGCAGCACAAGCTGGCCTCCCCCTGGGAAGGCCCCTTCATCGTCAGCAAGGCCCTCTGCGACCGGAACGCATACTACCTCATCGACGCGCAGAAGCCGAACAAGCGCAAGCGAGATGCAGCCGGCGAGGAGTCCAGCCGGCCTTGGAACGCGGAGCTCCTCCATCCGTTTTACAGTTAAACCCATGTATGTATGCATCACCATCTTTTGGACTTAATCAAAGCAGGCAGCTCCCCCGTTCTTATGTTTCCTGCCGAGTCGGCGCAGCCGGCTCGGGGGCTCCCTTTTCCCGCTTTATTCTGTGTCTACATACCATGTTTTTTCTAATTCCCCCACCGAGTCGGCATAGTCGGCTCGGGGACTCGGGGGCTAGCCGGGTAGACCACGCCCCGTCTTTTTTCCCTTAGTCCGTCTCGGAGTGTACGATCCACCAAAGCCCACTCTTCGCCAGCCACAGCCGGCTCCCGGCTGTCCGGCCGGCAAGAGCCAAAGGCCGGAAGCATCGTTACGCAAGAACGACTAAGGAGACAGCCCGGCACGGCCAACCCGGCTTAACCCGTTTTATCTCGCTTGTTCGCCGCCCGACCGGCTGTGCGCCAGGCGGCCTCGCCGCCTGCCGCCAGCCGGCCCAGTGGGTGTTTCGCTCGCGCTCAACGTCCGAAAAAGCCTAAGTACTGTGCGTTCGCTCTCAAAGCCGAGTTCCCGTCCTAGCCACAGTCCGCAACCCGGCTGTCCGGCTAGCGGGAAGGAAGCCCAGAGAAACGACAAACAGGAAAAGGCCCAAGGCCGAACAGCAGGAAGTGAAATCACCACGACAGTTGGCGCCAAATCGCATGCCAAATTTATATATAGCATGGGCCTTCGGCCACGAGTTCATTACATTGAACTACACCCCCAGTGGGTGGACCTGCTACCTAACAAAAGTTTGAGCACAGAAAAAACAAAGGCCCTAAGCGGCACCCGCGTCGTCTCCGGCCGGCGTCGGCCCAGCCAAGGTGGACGCAGCCGCCGGGTTGGGTCCAGTGCTCTCCGCCGACCTCTCCGCCGTGGCGTCGTCGTCCGCGTCAGTCTCGTCGTCGGCATAGGCGCCCGTCTCGGCCGAGCTGCCGTCCGGGTCGTCGAGCAGAAGGCCGAGCGTGTCGGCAGGGAGCTCCTCGTGGTCTTCCGTCCGTTCGACGATGAACTCGTCGTGCGGGGCGAACGCTGCCAAGTAGCTGGCCCGCCCGGCGATCCGCTGCGCCCGCGCCGCCAAGTCCTCCTCCGCGCCGGCCCGCTGCGCCGCCAGACGGTCGAGGTCCACGCCTGGATACCACGACACGACGAAGTGCAGCGCCGTCTCCGCGCCGGCACGGGCCGCGGAGGCCCTCCACGCACCGAGTCGCTCCACGCCGGCCTCCAGCCACCGCACCAGCGAGGGTGACGCTATTCGGCGCCACCGCGCTTGGCCAGAGGCCACTCGCCATGCCCAAGCCGGCCTCGAACAGGGGGCGCATCTGCTCCTCCACGGCCTGAAGACGGGCCTCGCCGGCAAGAACAAGCTCCGAGAAGGACCAGGCGGCGTACGCGTCGATCTCCGCCCCCAGCTTGCGCTGCTCGGCCCGGTGGGCGTACACGGCCGCATCAGCCGCCTCCTGTGTCTCCGGGAAGACTCCTGGCAAAGGAAAGAAACAAGTCAGTCAAAGAAGGCAACTTGCCGGCTTCGCCAGCCGGCCCGAAGAAAGAAATGATACTTACGGGCGAAGGTCTCGTCAAGGTGCTGCGCCTCGCCCAGCATCCCGCTCTCCCGGATCTCCGACGCGCGAGCCTGGGCCTCGAGATCCTTCTCGAGCTGGGCGATCTTCCTGCCGGTGTCTGCCAGCTCCTCGGCCGCCTTGCCGCGCTCCTCCGCCAACCGGCCCAGCTCCGCCTGATGGGCCTCCTCCGCCCTGGCCTTCTCGGCCACCATCCGGTCCACCTCGGCCTGGAGCCGGTAGCGGTCGCCGACGGCGAGGTCGCGCTGCTGGCCGGCTTCCGCAAGCCGGCCTCGAAGGCCTGGCACCTCGGCCGCATCGGCTGCGCGACAAGATTCCCGGTCAGATGCCGGAAGCAAGGATTAGAAGAAAAAGTCAAGGCTCTAAGATTCGACCCGGCTGCTCTGCAGTCCGGCCCGAATCTCGGGGGCTACACCCAGTGGGTGCGCTGGCGCGCACCCACTGAAGGCACGAAGGCATACCTTGGACCCGATGCAGCTCCTCCTCCGAGGCGGCGAGCCGGGTTCTGGCCTCGCGGTACCGTTCCCGGAGCCGGTTGAACGCGCTGGCCCGCAGGTCGTACAGATGCTGCGCGCAGACAGAAGATTAAGATAATGCAAAAGACGGCCATAAGATTCGACACGGCTGCTCCGCAGCCCGGACGAGCCTCGGGGGCTACACCCAGTGGGTGCGCTGGCGCGCCCCCACTGATTCAACAATCAAGATAGAAGAAAAAGCTCACCGCGATCGCCTGCTCCAGCTGCCGTGCCCGGTCCAGCTCCTCCCGGAGAAAGGCCTACAGGCGCTCGTCCCGGCCGCGAAGTTGCGAGCGCAAGGCATTCGCCGCATCGTCCTCCCGGGTTCGCGGCCCCACCACGGCCTCGCTGGAGCTCGCCCACGGAAGCTGAAGTGCGGTCCCAGCGCCGGATCCGCTTCCACCCAGCCGCTCGGGGTCCATGGCGGCTTGGGGCGGCATGACCACCAGGGTGCCGGTGCCTCCTTCCGCGGCCCCCGCGGCCGGCGTCGGCTGCGCTTGGCCGGATGGCGTGGAGTCCGCCTCGCGCCTCTCCCCGCCGTCCTCGCTTCCCTCCGCCGGGTTGGCTCGGGGCGGCGTGTCCACGACGATCTCCTCGTCAACGTCCGACCCGCCGCCGGCCGGCTCCGCCCTCGTCTCCGGATCGCCCGCTCCCGCCGGCTGCGGCTCAATGACCGTCACCGCCGGCGCTGAGCCCGTCTCCATCTCCGGCCAGGTCGGATCCGCGGTAGGCCTGGCCCGCGTCGCGGAGGCCCTCTCCCACGCCTGGGCCGAGGCCTCCCGCGGGGGCATGCGTCGCCGCCTCAAGATCCTGGCCGTACTGTCGGGCCTCGAGTTCTTCCTCCCCGGACCGACTCGGCGGAGGGTCGACGGCGCTGCTCCTGGTCTTCCTCCAGGTGACCTCGCCCGCCGCGGCCTCCGTCGCCGCCACCGCCAAGTCAAGAGCCGACCTGTGCACGGCGGATTCGTCACGGCGAAGGCATAAGAAAGAAAAAAGATAATCCACAAGACGACAGTTGGCGCCCCACAAATAAGGCAAGGAGCACTTACCCGATGACCGTCGGGGGCTCCCGCCTCGGCCCTATGGACGGGGCGAGCCGGCGCTTCTTCTTCACGACGGCCCTCGCGTGCGCCGGCTCCGCCGCCGGGCGTTTCGCGGCCGGTCTCGCCTCGACCACCTCCTTCCTGTGCGGCCGGCTGGCGGTCGCCGCCGCGCGAGCCGGCCCGGCGCCAGCCGCCTTCCGCAGTCGTCTTGGGGGGTCGACGCTGGCGTCCTCCCCAGCCGAGGGCGCTGCACCGTGGGCGTCGGTCAGGCTCTCCTCGTCGTCATCCGGCCAGTCCCGCAGTAGATCTGGAGGCGGAGACTTACCTGCAACACGCGACCCGCCGGCTGCGGCATCGGCCAGGCGCGCCTCGACCGCCCCCTCCTCCGCCTCGGCGCCGGCCTCCTCCACATCCGAGTTGGGCAGGTCGGCCAGGATCTGGGCGTTCGGCCCGTCGTGGCTCCGCTGGCTGGCGAATAGCTGCGGCCATCCCGCGGCGTCAGGACGCTAGAATAACGTCGAAGCGGCAAAATATAAAGACCAGGGACTCACCGCGGGCGCCGGGTTCTCCCGGTGATAAGGCGCCTTCCCGAAGCTCCACTCCCCCTCCTTCAGCGCGGCCTTGGAGATGTAGTTGACCCGCTGGACGATCCCAGCCGGCGTCAGCTCCTTGGTCGACATCCAGGTCGGGTCGTGCCGGCCGCTCTTGTCGCCAATCCGGTGTGCCCGGCACTGCAGCGGCAGAACCCGGCGGGCGATGAAGGCCGCGATGAGATCAGCCGGCTTCAGCCCTTCGTTCTTCGTCAGCTCCCTGACCCGGCCGCAGATCTTCTCCATCTCCTTCGACGGCTCCTTGGGGCGGTACCCCCAATTCGGCTTCTCAAGCGGCGGCGCATCAAAGAACGGCGGAAGGTTGATGACGTCGACAGCCGGGTCGGCGTTCCGGACGTAGAAAAACGTCGACTGCCACTTCTTGGCCGAGTCCTCAAGCGGCAGCTTGGGAAACGGCCCGTTGTGCCGGCCGGTGACCACCGCTGCGCCGCAGTCGGACATGGCGCCGGCTGACGCTCCCTGCTGCTTGAGGAAGAACATCATCGCCCACAGCTCCACAGTCGGCAGCATCCCAAGATAGCCTTCGCAGAGCGTGGCAAAGCCGGCTACCTGCAACATGGCGTTGGCGCCGAGATGATGCGGCTGCAGCCCGAAGAAATCGAGCCACACGCGGAAGAAGAGACTCGCGGGGAGGCCGAGCCCGCGCTCGAAGTGCGAGAAGAAGACCACATGCTCGCCCTCCTGCGGTGCCGGCACCCTCTCCGGGCAAGGCGCGCGCGCGAGCAGCGCCTCCGCCGGCGGCAGCCGTTCGTGCGGCGGAGGTACCGGATGTTTTGCTCCGTCATGATGGAGCCCTCCCAAGAGCCTTTCGGCAGCGCCACTGGGGAGGGTTTTCCACGGGCGGCGAGATTCGGCGATGGAGAGGAGGAAGAGACGAGGAGGGCGGCGCGCTGCGGGCTTCGGGTCGCGGCGTGCCGCAGGCGTGGGCGAGGCGACGACGGCGGCAGCACTTCGCTCGGGCACGGCGGAGAAGGAGAGGAAGCAGAGGAGGAGCAAGGGGCAGGGGTGCGAGCGCGGGCGTCTCCGTCGCACTCCCCCCTTCTCGTTTATAACCACGCGAAATCGTGGGGGAGTGGGATCGACTGCGCCCGCAATCCCCACTCCCCCGCACTGCGCGCGCGCGTTCCCCACGCGCAGTAACTACGCGGGGAAGCGCAATCGCCAACGGTCGCCGCAGCGAATCCCCCGTGCACGGGCCGAGGGCGTGTAGTGGCGGGCCCGAGCCGCGATCACGTCCCGTCACGCGCGTGGGCTGGCAGGCCTCGCCCACCGCAAGGCCGCACGTGGCAGCCCGTCGAGCTGCGGCGGGCGCAAATCGGCGTACGAAGCAAGACCCATCTGGAGGGCGTTTCCGTTTACCGCTTAGGCCGGGGTGCCGCGACCCGGCCCCCGGAGGCCGGCCCCCCAGCAGGTGTTACCGACGTCCGCCGCCGCGAAGCCGGCAAGCTGCCAGGAGAAGCCGCCCGGCCGGACTCCGGCGCTTCATCGACAGAGCCGGCTCCTTAGGGTGGTAAGCTGCAAAGGCTCCCCTGCCTGAAGCCGGCGAACCTTCACAGCTTCGGGGACTACTGTCGGGGGGATGACCACCGTGTAGGCAACGGAGCCCGAATCCCTTTCGGAAAATCATCAGAGCAAGACAAGTCCCTCTGGCCGGCTTGCCAAGCACGCCGGCTCCCCAGCGCGAGCCGACTCGGCGTGGCGACCCGGCCTGGCCGGCTGGCCCATGCCGGCTGGCCGCGAGGCGGCGAAGCCTTAGCGACGAAGCAAGCGGTGCTACAGCGCTCCTCCCTTTACCCTGACAGAGCGGGTGAGGCTGCAGCATTCCTTGCGCCCCTGCCCAAGGCGGGCGGTGTCAGTGAGGCGCGGTCCTGTAGAAACGGCGGCGCCGACCTCCCTCTGACGATGGACAAGACGCGCCACAGTGCCTCGAACCCAGACTGATGAGACAAGACCCGTCACGATGCCCGCGTCAGGCAGGTGCGGCGCACCTGGCGACCCGGCACCCGGCGACCCGGCATCCCAGCATCTGGCGACCCGGCGACCCGGCGACCCGGCCACCGGATCCCGGTCAATGACACCAGGGGCCCGCGCCTCTGGTACGTTACCTTTGTAACCCTGGGGGTCGGCCTATAAGACCCCCAGGGAGTCCTCCGTGCAGATGGATCGGGTTTTAGTGGCTGAGAGTTCGAGTTAGTGCGATAAGATCAGTTCTCACCCTAGCTAGCTCTCTCCAGATCACGAACACTCGCACAGGAGAGGCAGAACGGTGGCTTAGCCCCTTCTCCCTCCTCCGTCCAAACAGCTCCAGGAGCGACTCTGTAACCTCTGTGCTTATCAGCTCACACGGCAGGAGTAGGGGTGTTACCTCTTCGGAGGGCCCCGAACCTGGGTACGTCTTGTGTCCCGCACTCGCTCGTGCCAACCTCGCCTCCGGAACCCACCGGCGTCCTATCGTAGCCCCACCTCATAAGCCATCTCATGGCATCTGCCGTGAATCACGCACCCCCAGCGAGAATACCACGACATCACCCAACGCTTATGAGCAAAACAAGGCTTTTACTAAATACATCGTAGAACCTATGATGAAAGCGTTAGAAGAAAAGTTAGAACTAGAAATTTCAATTCCTAGAAAATTATATGATGAATGGGAACCCACCATTAAAGTTAAAATTAAAAATTATGAGTGCAATGCTTTATGTGATTTGGGTGCTAGCGTTTCCACAATTCCAAAATCTTTATGTGATGTGCTAGGTTTCACCAATATAGATGAATGTTCTCTTAATTTGCACTTGGCGGATTCTACTATTAAAAAACCAATGGGTACAATTAATGATGTTCTTATTCTTGCAAATAGAAATTATGTGCCCATTGATTTTATTGTACTTGACATTGAATGCAATTCTTCTTGCCCCATAATACTTGGTAGACCGTTCTTATGAACCATAGGTGCCGTTATTGACATGAAAGAAGGAAATATAAAATTTCAGTTTACATTAAAAAAGGGTATGGAACATTTACCTAGGAAAATAATTAAAGTACCATATGAATCAATTATGAGGGCCACTTATGGAATCAACTTAAAAGATGACAATACTTGAAACTATGCATTATGCCTAGCTAGGGGCATAAAACAATAGCGCTTGTTGGGAGGCAACCCAATGAATAAAATAAATTTTTTCTGTTATTGTGTGTTTTCACAATTATGCTACTGGTATGATTGAGTTTTTGTGTTTTTAATTAGTGTTTGTGCCAAGTAATACCTTTAGGATGATTTGGAAGATAATATAATTGATGCTGTTTGGAAAACAGAAAGTTTTGCGTCCAGTGCCTGAATTTTGTTTCTGTACTGGAGCGTCAGAAAAACCTGAAATTTTTACACAGTATTGGTATATGAATTACCCACGTTGTCATAAGTTTTCAGAATTTTTGGAGTTACAGAAGTATGGATTTTAAATAGATTGCTACAGACTGTTCTGTTTTTGACAGATTCTGTTTTTGATGCACTACTTGCTTGTTTTGATGAATCTATGGATTGTATCGGGGGTTATAAGCCATGGTGAAGTTATAGTACAGTAGGTATAATGCAAAAATAAAATATGAATAGGTTTGCAACAGTACTTAAAGTAGTGATTTATTTTTTTATACTAACGGATCTCACGAAGGTTTTGTTGAGATTTGTGTGATTGAAATTTTCAAGTTTTGGATGAGATCACGATGGATGAAGGAATAAGGGGTAGCAAAAGCCTAAGATTGGGGATGCCCAAGGCACCCCAAGGTAATATTCAAGGAAGACTCAAGTGTCTAAGCTAGGGGATGCCCCGGAAGGCATCGCCTCTTTCTTCTACCAACCATCGGTAATTTTACTTGGAGCTATATTTTTATTCGTCACATGATATGTGTTTTGCTTGGAGCGTCTTGTATTATATGAGTCCTTGCTTTGTTTGCTTTTTAGTTTGTCACAATCATCTTTGCTGAACACACCTATCTTGAGAGAGCCACACGTTTATCATCATTTGTTAGAATACTCTATGTGCTTCACTTAAATTTTTTGAGCTAGGCAGTTGCTCTAGTGCTTCACTTAAATCCTTTTGAGCACGGTGGTGGCTATATTTTGAAGAAATAAACTCTCTTGCTTCACTTATATTATTTTAAGAGTTGATTAAAATTTTGAAGAAATGAATTCTCATGCTTCACTTATATTATTTTGAGAATTGATAAGATTGAAATTTTGAAGAAATATTTGCACTCTCATGCTTCACTTATATCTTTTTGAGAGTTGACAATAGTAACGGTAATTTGCACAAGATATGAATTCGGTCCCAAAGTGATGAATATTCAAGAGGGATATAATAAAAACTTTCATATAGATCATTGGATATGATAAGTGTGATTCCTTGCAATAGTTTTGCGATATGGAAATGATAATATGTGAGTCATGTTAGTGAGTAATTGTGATTTAGTAAGAATATTAGCGTTAAGGTTTGTGATTCCCTATGCATGCACATCAAGTCAATAGTTATGCAAAGAAATTATATCCTACTTATGGTGCATTATTCGGTGTTAGTTATGTTCAATGCATGTTTATGACCGTTTTCGTTTTTTGGTTGGTTGCTTCTCAATCTAATTGCTAGCCTTCATTTGTACTAAGTGGAAATATTGCTTGTGCATCCAAAATCCTTAAACCTAAGTTGTGCCAAATGAGTCCACTATATCTACCTATATGCGGTATTTCAATGCCGTTCCAAGTAAATTTGCGTGTGCCAACTCTAATTTTCAAAATAATTTTTCCGTTTTGTGTGCCCGTACCGCTCATGAAGCGGCAAGGGGTGGCCATTATTTTCCATGCTAGGTGTGTTATTCTCACGCTGAGTGTTTATTCACTTGTCATTGCACGAGAGGATGATTGGTAATAGGGATGCCCAGTCCCATAATGAAATCAAAAATTAATAACAACAAAATTCCTTGGAAAGTGTTGGTTTGGAGGGCACCCGTGGATACGGCTAGCCATGGATTGTGAAAGAATGGTGGAAAGGAAATAAACTTTACTTTCTGTTTGGGAACCGCCTATGATGTGTCTAGCATGGAAAATAATGGGAATTCTCGGTCGTTTTCGTTGACAGGAAAATCATGCCTCTCAAAATATTTTTATCTCTTTAATTTCAGCCTTGAGCTCTAGCACATTTGATAAATCTCTGCTTCCCTCTGCGAAGGGCCTATCTATTTACTTTTATGCAATTTTTATTTTTACTTGAGTCTCCATCTTCTCTTAGAAAGCACCAACTAGAGAGCACTATTGTCATACTTGTGCATTGGATGTAGCTAATATTTGAGTGTGTTTCATGAATGGATCAATGATTGAGCATAATGGGCTAGGGATAACTTTCTTTAGCGTTGATATTTTGAAAGACATGGTTGCTTGTTAGCATGCTTGAGTATTTATATCTTCATGTCAAATTATAGACTATTGCTTTGAATCATTCAAGTCCAATATCCATGCTATAAAAGAAAAGAATATGTGATGAATATGGTAGGCAGCATTCCACATCAAAAATTCTGTTTTTATCATTTACCTACTCGAGGACGAGCAGGAATTAAGCTTGGCGATGCTGATACGTCTCCAACGTATCTATATTTTTTTATTGTTCCATGCTGTTATATTATCAATCTTGGATGTTTTTATATACATTTACAGCAATTATATATTAGTTTTGGAGACTAACCTATTAACTTAGTGCCCAGTGCCAGTTGCTATTTTCTGCCCTGTTTTTGTTTCACAGAAATCAATACCAAACGAAGTCCAAATGCCACGAAACTTTTTGGAGAGTTTTTTCTGGACAAGATAAACACTAGAAGCTTCGGGACGAGGCCAGAAGCCCCAGGGGGTGCCCACGAGGCACCAGGGCGCGCCTGGGGGGGGGGGGGGCAGGCACGCCCTGGTACCTCGTGGGGCCCACAGAGCTCCGTTTGACCTAATTCCACCACTATAAATTCAGGAAAAATTAGAAACCCTTAGGGGAGTCCACAAAATACTTTTTCCGCCGCCGCAAGTTTCTGTTCTTGAGAGATCCCATCTGGAGGCCTTCTCCGGTACTCCACCGGAGGGGGAATCGATCACGGAGGGGCTCTACATCAACCTTGCTGCCATTCCGATGATCCGTGAGTAGTTTACCACAGACCTTCGGGTCCATAGTTAGTAGCTAGATGGCTTCTTCTCTCTGTTTGATCTTCAATACAATGTTCTCCTTGATGTTCTTGGAGTTCTATCCGATGTAATCACCTTTTGCGGTGTGTTTGTTGGGATCCGATGAATTGTGAGTTTATGATCAGATTATCCATGAATATTATTTGAGTCTTCTCTGATCTCTTTTATGCATGATTATTATAGCTTCGTATTTCTTCTCTGATCTATTCATTTGGTTTGGCCAACTAGATTGATTTATCTTGCCATGGGAAGAGGTGCTTTGTAATGGGTTCGATCTTGCAGTGCTCAATCCCAGTGACAGAAAGGGACATGACACAGATGTATCGTTGCTATTAAGGGTAAAAAGATGGGTTTTATTCAGACGTGAGTTTATCTTGTCTACATCATGTCATCGTTCTTAAGGCGTTACTCCGTTCTTTATGGACTTAATACACTAGATGCATGCTGGATAGCGGTTGATGTGTGGAGTAATAGTAGTACATGCAGGCAGGAGTCGGTCTACTTGTCTCGGACGTGATGCCTATATACATGATCATTGCCTTGGATATCGTCATGATTATTTGCTTTTCTATCAATTGCCCAACAGTAATTTGTCTACCCACCGTATGCTATTTTCTTGAGAGAAGCCTCTAGTGAAAACTATGGCCCCCGGGTCTATCTAAATCGTATTACTAAAACCCTAAAAATATTGTTGTCATTTTCTTTTATTTATTTTATTTTGTATTTTTGTTTCAATCAATCTATCTATCACATACAATTTAATCTTGCAATTGACCGCCGAGGGATTGACAACCCCTCGTTTGCGTTGGGTGCAAGGATTTGTTGTTTGTGTGCAGGTGCTGCTAACGAGGTGTTGCGTGATTCTCCTACTGGTTCGATAACCTTGGTTTCATAACTGAGGGAAATACTTATCTCTACTGTGCTGCATCATCCCTTCCTCTTCGGGGAAAATACCAACGCAAGCTACAAGTAGCAAGATTCCACTACGGACTACATACGGATGTATATAGACATGTTTTAGAGTGTAGATTCACTCATTTTACTCCATATGTAGTCTACAGTGGAATCTCTAAAAAGACTTATATTTAGGAATGGAGGGAGTACAAGCCAAGAGCTTCGTCATCCACTCCTACCACGGATGCTACCACCAAGACAAGTTCCATCGAACGTTTCACTTGCAAGGGCCGAGGCCACAAGACATTTGAGTGCCCCACATGGCGCACCATGATTGCAAATGATGACGGCACATACGACTCCATGAGCGAAGAAGAAATGGAAGCGTTAGAGCACGTGGCCATGCACCGACAAGTGAATGAAGACAAAGATGCGCAAGTCTTTTGTGACAATGATTCGAGCCCCGCTCTCGTTGTCTCCAAGATCTTGACACTTCAACAACAACAAGACGAAGACCAACATTGCCACATCTTCCATACAAAAGCGGGCATCCAAGGACGATCCGTCAAGGTCATCATCGACGGCGGAAGTTGCCACAACTTGGCAAGTGAAGAACTTTGTTCCAAGCTACAATTGCTCAAGAAGATGCACCCTCGTGCCTACAAGGTCCAATGGTTAAGCGACTCCGGCACCATTCAAGTGGAGCACACCGTTCAAGTGTCCTTCAAGACTGACGCCTACGAAGACACCTTGGAGTGTGATGTGGTAATGTCCGTGTGCCATCTCCTCTTAGGAAGACCTTGGCAACGACCGCGGTGTCATCCACAATGGACGGACCAATCACCATAGCTTCAAGATGAAGGGCAAGGAGTACGTGCTTTGACCCATGTCGCCAAGTCAAGAGATCGCCGACAAGCAAGAATCAAGCCATCATGGAGAGACTAGTGAGAGACTGAACCACACAAAAGAGAGTGAGCGCCACAAGCCAAAATTGAGTGACTCCACTATGAGCGACAAGAAAAACTTAGTTCTCCTAGCCACCAAAAGAGATTTGAGGGATGTGAGTGAGAGACCATCGAGTGTTCTTCACTTTGTACTTGTGTGCAAAGATGAAGCGGTGAGGACTAATACTTCACAACATCTACCTTTGGTTTTGTCTCATTTATTGCAGGAGTTTGCGGACGTGTTCCCCGATGAGCTACCTCCGGGACTTCCTCCACTTCGCGGAATCGAGCACTGCATCGACCTCATTCCCGGTGCACCATTACCAAATAAGGCACCATACCGCGTCAACCCCGATGAGACCAAGGAAATTCAAAGGCAAGTGCAACATCTCCTTGAAAACGAGTATGTACGCGAGAGCCTAAGCCCATGTGCTGTTCCGGTCATCCTTGTGCCTAAGAAAGACGGTAGTTATCGCATGTGTTCCGATTGCCGTCCCATTAATGCTATCACCGTTCGATACCATCACCCCATTCCACACCTAGATGACATGCTAGATGAACTTAGTGGAGCCACTATTTTCTCAAAAATTGATCTTAAAAGTGGCTACTATCAAATTCGAATGCAAGAGGGCGAAGAATGGAAAACGGCTTTTAAAACCAAGTTTGGTCTATATGAATGGTTAGTCATGCCGTGGGATTATCTCAAGCGCCTAGCACATTTATGCGTGTCATGCATTATGTTCTTCAAAAATACATTGGCATTTGTGTTGTGGTCTACTTTGATGATATCCTTGTTTTTAGTCAATCTCTTGATGAGCATGTCACACATCTTAGAGACGCCTTGCAAGTTCTTAGGAACGAGCGACTTTATACGAACATGGAAAAATGCACTTTTGGTGTAGATAAGCTTGTTTTCTTGGGATTTGTAGTCTCTTCTAAGGGTGTTGAAGTTGATGAGTCTAAAATTGATGCTATTAAAACTTGGCCACAACCAACCAAGCACAAGTGCATAGTTTCCTTGGCCTAGCCGGATTTTATCGTCGCTTTGTTAAGGACTTTAGCACTATTGCATCACCATTGCACGTTTTGAGTAAGAAGAATGCGCCATTTGTTTGGGGACCTTCCAAAGATGCCGCATTTAATGAGCTTAAAAACTTGCTTATGCATGCCCCAATACTTGCATTGCCTAATTCTGATAAAACATTTGAAGTGCATTGCGACACTAGCGGTAATGGCATAGTTGGCGTGTTGATGCAAGAAAAGTGACCCATTGCATACTTTAGCGAGAAACTTTCTGGAGCGCACTTAATTACCCCATTTATGACAAAGAGTTATATGCTTCGGTGAAAGTCTTGCATGTTTGGAGCATTACCTTCAACCACGTGAGTTTGTCATACATACCGATCACGAGACGCTTAAGTACCTTAAAGGTCAAACCAAGTTGAATAAAAGGCATGCCATATGGAGTGAATTCATTGAGTCTTTTCCTTATGTCATTAAGTACATTAAGGGTAAAGAGAATGTAGCAGCGGATGCTCTTTCCCGCAAATGCATGCTAGTTACTCAACTTGAATTGAATGTTATTGGCTTTGAGCACATTAAAGACTTGTATGCGCATGATGCTTCTTTTGCAATCCCTTATGCCAAATGTCAAGCTAACACTTATTGGGAGCGATATTACCTCAAAGGTGGTTATCTTATGCGGGCTAACAAACTTTGTGTACCCGAGTCTTCTCTTCGTTTGTTGCTTTTGCAAGAGGCTCACGATGGAGGACTTATGGGACACTTCGGCCGCGACAAGACATTTGTGACGCTCTCCAGCAAGTACTATTGGCCAAAGACGTTTCGTGACGTCGCGCGCTACACTAACCGGTGATCAACATGCCGCAAAGCTAAGTTTCAAGCTCAAACTCATGGTCTACATATGCCACTTCCTATTCTGTATCACCCATGGGAAGACATTAGTATGGATTTTGTGCTTGGCTTGCCTAGAACTCAAAATGGCAAAGATTCCGTATTTCTCGTTGTGGACCGTTTCGCTAAGATGGCACATTTTATTCCGTGCAACAAGATAGACGATGCTTCACATGTTGCAAATCTCTTTTGTAGGGAAATCTTGCGCTTACATGGAGTGCCCAAGACGATTGTGTCGGACCGCGACGTCAAGTTCCTAAGCTACTTTTGGAAGACACTATGCGCCAAGCTCGGAATCAAGCTACTCTTCTCTTCGTCCTACCACCCACAAACCGACGGCCAAACGGAGGTCACCAACAGGACACTCTCTACACTCCTCTGCGTGTTGATCAAGAACAATATCAAGGAGTGGGAAGAATGCTTGCCCATCGCCGAGTACGCCTACAATCAAGCACGACACTCTACAACCGGCAAGTCCCCCTTCGAGGTGGTCTATGGCTTCAACCCGTTGTCACCGTTGGACATCATCCCGCTACCACACTACAAGAGCGCACAAACTTGGATGCGAGCGCAAGAGCAACATACCTCAAAAAGATGCATGAAGATACACGGCACATGATCGAACGCCAAGTACAATGCCTTGCTAACATGCTAAAGATCAACAAGCGCCCCATGGTGTTCAACCTTGGAGATCTTGTGTGGCTACACCTACGCAAAGACCGCTTCCCCAATGAGCGCAAGTCCAAGCTTCTACCTCGAGTCGATGGACCATTCAAGGTGCTAGCACGCTACAACGACAATGCCTACAAGATCGACATCCCACACGACAAGTACAACGTGAGCGACATCTTCAACATCAAGGACCTATCTCCCTTCCATGGTGATGAGGTTATCGATCCGAGAATGGATCTTTCCCATGGGGGGAGATTATGCGGAGCAACCTTCGGTCATCCCGATGGACACGCCATCAACACCCACGTCACCAAGTGGACCGATGACAAGGGCTCGTGCAAGAGCTATCGAAACCGAGATGAACTCCCTCCTCGCTCAACTTCCTTTCGAATCACATGAGACATGGATACTACCTCAAGCGAAGACACTTTGCATACCCAGGTACCAAGAACCAGTCATGGAGAAGCTAAGGAGCAAGGCCGAGAGATGGAGGAAGAAGAATGTGAAGACTGAGAATAAATAGTGCAAGAAAGGACATGCCCGGATGATCAGGACCTCCTCCCGGATGATCCGGACCAATCCCGGACGATACGGAACCTCTTCTGGACGATCCAGCCAAAGCGCCCGAAGGCAACAACACCCTCTCTGACGAAGCCGGATCATCCGGGACCCCTCCCAGATCATCCAGACGAAGCCAGATGTCCGGACCAGCCACGGCTACAGCGACCCAGCCGGATCATCCGGGTGACCACCCGGATCATCAGGCCCTTGCCTGCGTGCATAACTCGGGCCGAGGCCCATGTACCCCTTCCCTCACATAGACTATATTTACTCGTACCCTACCTCTATTTTAGGGTTAGCAAAGTGATAGCTCACATCTGGAGATTGAGTTTTCCTCATCCACTACCACTCCCATGGAGATCAAGACCTCCATGTGAGAAGATCCCCTAGTGGATTCAAGACCCTTCTAAGGAAGATCCTCTTGGATATCAAGACCTCAATTCCTCTTGGCTTGAGATGAACTAGTTCCTCTTTTGCCTTCTTGTGTTGGATTTGGACCCTTGTATCCCCTCTTATGTATGTGGATTTAGCACATGTGTGATTGGATCTTTGTCAATTGAGTGTTCTTGTTGTGTTATCCTCTTGCTTTTGCTCCTTTCCCCACCTCCAATTCTGAAAATATCATGAACTAGGGTTCCACCCTACATCACGTTGGATAGGCCCTCATCAGTTGGGAAGTGCCCTTGCACAAGAGTCAAAGTTGTTAAGGCTCCGGCCCTGACAGACGACTCCTTCCACTATGTGATGCGTGTCGGGGCATGGAGCAGCCGAGTGGACAGGCCGGGGACATCAACTTGAGCAAGTGCGTCTAGCCATAGGGATTTCTAAACCCCCTATGCAGCCAACTTCAGCTGCTCCAGCAAACTGATGGTCTACCCCAGCTGATCCTCGAGTACGACCAAGCTCCTGTCCAATTGCCCCGGGTTGGTGACAGCGGACAGGCATCAGCGACTCGGGCATCCTCGGCCCCCACGTCTGGGCAGTACTTTACAAAAAAGAACAGCCACAAACAACGACTAAGTCTATTCAGTCGTACAAAGGTTCTTATATTCCGAGAGAAAAGAAAAATCAGACAAAAGTTCTTCTTTTCCGAGAGAAAAGACCCACCAGAGGGATGCCGACTGGAGAAGCACAGACAATCGGCGGCACCCAACCTAAAAGCAGCATGGGTTTCCCCAAGCTGAGTCATCGCCGGCTGATGTTCAGCACTCAGGTTGGAGCGTTCCCGGACTAGATCGTCAAAGTTACCTTGGACTCGGTCATTAATCTCATGGAGAAGCTTGTTCTCCCTCATGAGGTCATCGATAATCTTCTCCTAGTTCCAAACAATCGCCATCAACTCTCGGACTTCCTTGAGGGTCTTGTCATAATCCTTGCGATAATTCTCTAGTGTCACGACTGCAGAAGTGGCAGACACTATGCACATCAGTCGAGTCCTTAACCGCTGGTTTTCCTCACCCAAGGTAACTTCAGAAGTGACCAGTCGGTATAAGGTTATGAAGGGAAAAGAAAGGTGCAACCGAGTGTATTACCCCCTTCTTGACGGGCCGCCTCCACACGGCGATCTCCCAGCTGCCTGGCCTTATCCGCCATCTTGAGGCACAAGTCCCTCTCCTACTCAAGGGTCGTGTACTTGCCACTGTACTTGGCAAGTTCCTACAGGAAAATAGTCAGAAATTAGACGACTGCAGAGAGCCAAGTCCATGAATTTCAAGAATGGCTACATGATCTCATCTGGACAGCCAGTCAATAAGTACATTAGAATTTTTAAGACTCGACTCGACTGCCAGTAGTCGACTCGAGCCTTGGGGGCTACGGCCACCGGTCGCACTGATCGTGCACCCGGTGATGAAAACGCTCTTAAGACTCGACCTGACTGTCAACAGTCGGCTCGAGCCTTGGGGGCTACGGCCACCGGTCGCACTGATCGTGCACCTGGTGATGAATAAACAAATTTTGTACTTTAAGACTCCACCAGATTGCTAGCATTCGGCTCGAGCCTTGGGGGCTACGGCCACCGGTCGCACTGATCGTGCACCCGGTGATGAAAAATTACTTACGGGTTCCGACCCAAAAAGCCAAGTCCATGAAGTTCAAGGATGGCTATATCTACATCTAAGGATAAATAGTATCCAAAGACCCTAACTGACTGTCAGCAGTCGGCCAGGGCCTTGGGGGCTACACCCACCATGTGTACTGACCTTGTCCCCGAGACCGACTGGAAAGACTTGCCGCTGAAGGAAAAAAAATCGATGATTGAACTCACCTCGGTGTTTTCGCAGACGAGCCTGAGTTCGCCAGTGCCAAGGCATCGGAGAGGTTCTTGCGCGTCAGCTCCTCCAACCAATTCACCCCCGACATCGTCAGCCGAACCTGGTTGGTCGCCTTATTGGCACGATCCATGTCGACGAGGGGCAGCAGGGCGACGCTGGAGCTGGTACCAACGTCCCTCGGGGAGACGGAGTCACTAGCGGCAGGGGCAGCAGGGGGAGTCGGGGTTGAGGCGGCAGCAACAAACTGTCTCACGACCGAGGGAGTGGCACTCGGTGGGGTGACGGTCGGATGATCTTCACCCGGAATGATAACAACTTCTTCAACGGGGGCAGCCGGAGCTGCCCCGAGGTTCTCTCTCCACGGACAGGACAACGTCCATTTCCATGGGCTGGGGGGACTTCATCATCTTCTCTCTTGTTGCTCGTGCCCCCAGGAGCGACAAGGTCGGCAGTCTGGGAGGTCGAGGGAGCAGCCCGCACAGTCGGCTCAGCCAATGGGGCCGGCTGAGCGGAAGGCGGGGTCCTGCTAGCGGACTTGGTGAAACTGGTTCTCTACTTGCTGCAACCAAGAAGAAGGACGACTGTCAGGACTTCATCAAAATTCAACAACACGAACCAACATCGACCACTTACCAGTCGGACTTGGGGATACCCTTCAAGTGGGAGCCGCTGCGGCGCGCGGTCGGGCTAAGCGGGGTCTCGGGGTCGTCGGCGGTGGGGGCCTAATACGTCTCCAACATATCTATAATTTTTGATTGTTCCATGCTATTATAGTATCAATCTTGGATGTTTTATATGCAATTATATGCCATTATATATCATTTTTTGGGACTAACCTATTAACTCAGTGCCCAGTGCCAGTTGCTGTTTTTTGCTTGTTTTTGTCTTTTCAGAAAATCATTATCAAAAAGAGTCCAAACGAGAAAAAAAACTTTGGATTAATTTTTTCTGGACCAGAAGAGACCCATGAAGCTTTGGGAGAAGACCAGAGGAGCCACGAGGGAGCCACAAGCTCGGGAGGCGCGCCCTGGGGGGTAGGGCGCACCCCCCAGGCTTGTGGGCCCCTTGTAGCCCCTCCTGACCTAATTCCAGCGCTATAAATTCCCAAATATTCCCAATATACCAGAGAGACAGAAGAGAAAACCTTTCCACCGCCGCAAGCCTCTGTTCTTCCGCGATCCCATCTGGAGGCCTTTTCCGGTACTCTGCCGGAGGGGGAATCGATCATGGAGGGCTTATTCATCAACATTGCTGCCCTTCCGATGATGTGTGAGTAGTTTACCATAGACCTACGGGTCCATAGCTAGTAGCTAGATGGCTTCTTCTCTCTCTTTGATCTTCAATACCATGTTCTCCTCGATGTTCTTGGAGTTCTATCCGATGTAATCTTCTTTTGCGGCGTGTTTGTTGGGATCCGATGAATTGTGAGTTTATGATCAGATTATTCATGAGAGATATTTGAGTCTTCTCGGAACTCTTTTATGCATGATTATTATAGCTTTGTATTTCTCTCCGATCTATCAATTTGGTTTGGCCAACTAGATTGGTCTATCTTGCAATGGGAGAGGTACTTTGTGATGGGTTCAATATTGCGGTGCTCAATCCCAGTGACGGAAAGGGACATGACACGTATTTGTATTGTTGCCATTAAGGATAAAAAGATGGGGTTTAATCATATTGCTTGAGTTTACTTTGTCTACATCATGTCATCTTGCTTAAGGCGTTACTCTGTTTCATACTTCATACCCTAGATGCATGCTGGATAGCGGTCGATGGGTGGAGTAATAGTAGTAGATGCAGGCAGGAGTCGGTCTACTTGTCTCGGACATGATGCCTATATACATGATCATTGCCATGAATCCATCATAATTATTTGCTTTTCTATCAATTACCCAACAGTAATTTGTTTACCCACCGTATGCTATGTGTTCGAGAGAGAAGCCTCTAGTGAAAACTATGGCCCCCGGGTCTACTTTTATCATATATTTAAAACCAGAAATACTTTGCTGCAATTTATTTACTTTCATTTTATTTATTATTTTAGTTTATCTATCTATCACTATCAGGATTAATCCTTGCAAATAACCGCTAAGAGGATTGACAACCCTCTTATTTGCGTTGGGTGCAAGTGTTTACTTTTGTGTGTGCAGGTGCTGCTAAAGGGATTTTGCGTGGTTCTCCTAATGGATTGATAACCTTGGTTCTTAACTGAGGGAAATATTTATCTCTACTATACTGCATCATCCTTTCCTCTTCGGGGAAATACCAACACAGTCTACAAGTAGCAGGAAGAATTTCTGGCGCCGTTGCCGGGGAGACATCACCAAATTTATCAAGTACCTTCGCACAAACTATCGTCCACTTGCATTTATTTTCATTTACCTTTTATTTGCATTTTCCTCTTGTTTTCATCTCCCCCACTTCTAAAACAAATTTACAAAAACACAAAAATATTTATTTGCTAGTTTGCTCGTTTGTTTGCTTGTGTTGCCATGTGCTTCCTATTTGCTTGCATCTTAGCTTGCTAAAAAACTATTGATATGGATCCTCATCCACTTGCTAATCTTTTCAAAAAATCCAATTATGATG
Organism: Elymus sibiricus; assembly: GCA_039707655.1. Taxonomy (NCBI): domain Eukaryota; kingdom Viridiplantae; phylum Streptophyta; class Magnoliopsida; order Poales; family Poaceae; genus Elymus; species Elymus sibiricus. The sequence continues at coordinate 180,365,611 of CM077666.1, read as the reverse complement.
AACCAATTGCTACTGAGTTGAGTGCACTAGATTATCTTTGTGAAGTTTTGCTTGAAAATCGTGAATCTAAAAATTGTTATGAAGAAATTTGTAAAGTGATTCATGATAGTTCCTTGAATGAAAAGCATGATTGCAATGATTTTATTATAAATTCTATTAATGTCAATTGTGTTAATAATATGCAAATCTACAAGCTTGGGGATGATGATTTTGTTATGTCCACTACTTATTGTAATGATCATGATTGGGGTGATGCTTCTTATGATCATGAAAATTTATTTAAGCCTCATGATGAATATGATATTGATAATAATGATTGCAATACTATTTAAAGTGGGTTTGGAAGAGTGTCAACTTTAGGAAATAAGAATCCCACATATTTGGATAGTGTTCAATCTTATGAAATTTTGGATAAAAGTGGGTTTGGAGAGGTCATGACTTTAGTTGATGATAATCCCACTATTTTGGAAGAGTGTCAACTTTGCATGCATGTGGATCATGTAGAGAATATGTTATGTGATTGCTATATTGTTGAATTTGAATATGATCCTACATGTAATTATTATGAGAGAGGAAAATATGGTTGTAGAAAATTTCAAGTTACTAAATTACCTCTCGTTGTGTTGAAATTGTCAATGTTTTATTCTTCTTCCTTGCATATGCTAGATATTTCTTGTCTTGATAATTTGTTTGCTTATAAAATGCCTATGCATAGGAAGTATGTTAGACTTAAATGCGTTTTTCACATGCTACATTATGCTCTCTTCGTGTTTCAATTCTTGTTTTTCATGTGAGCATCAATAAAATCTCAAGCCTATCTTAATGGCTATAAAGAAAGAGCTTGTTGGGAGACAACCCAATAGTAATTCTTTTTACTTTCTATTTTTTTGTGTTTGCACAATTTTATCCTCTGTTACGATTGTGTTTTTATCTTTTAATTAGTGTTAGTTCCAAGTAATGCCTTTGGGATGATTTGGATGATAGTATAATTGATGCTATTTGAAAACAGAAACTTTTGCGTCCAGTGCTGGAATTTTGATTTTTTGCTGGAGCATCAGAACCTTCTGAATTTGTTACACATTATTGATATATGAACTTCCCACGTTTTTCTCATTTTTCAGAATTTTTGGAGTTACAGAAGTATGACGTTAATTCAGATCTTTACAGACTGTTCTGTTTTAGACAGATTCTGTTTTTGTTGCATAGTTTGCTTATTTTGATGAATCTATGGATCGTATCGGGGGGTATGAGTCATGGAGAAGTTGGAGTACAGTAGCATTATGCCAATATTAAGTATGAATCAATTTACAACAGCACCTAAAGTTTAAGATTTATTTGTTATACTAACGGATCTCACGAGGTTTCTGTTGAGTTTTGTGTGCTGAAGTTTTCAAGTTTTGGGTGAGACTACGATGGATAAAGGAATAAGGAGCGGCAAGAGCCTAAGCTTGGGGATGCCCAAGGCACCCCAAGGTAATATTCAAGGAAGACTCAAGCATCTAAGCTTTGGGATGCCCCGGAAGGCATCCCATCTTTTGTCTACAATCTATCGGTAACTCACTTGGAGCTATATTTTTATTCATCACATGATATGTGTTTTACTTGGAGCGTCTTGTGATATAGTTTGTTTGCTTTTGTTTTCTTTTTAGTTTGTCACAATCATCTTTTCTTAACACACCTTTTTGAGAGGGACACACATTATTCGTGATTTGTTAGAACACTCTATGTGCTTCACTTATATCTTTTGAGCTAGGCAGTTGCTCTAGTGCTTCACTTATATCTTTTAGATCACGGCGGTGGTTATATTTTAAAGAAATAGTTACACTCTCATGCTTCACTTATATCTTTTTGAGAGTCTAATGAATAGCAATGGTAATATGCACGGGTTATGAATTTGGTCCTAATATGATAGGTATTCAAGAGGGATATAATAAAAACTTTCATGTAGATCACTGAATATGATAAGTTTGATTCCTTGCCATAGTTTTGAAATATTAAGATGGAAATATGTGGGAGGTGCTGGTAAATAATTGTGGTTTAGTAAGAATATTGGTGTTAAGGTTTGTGATTCCCGAAGCATGCACATATGATCTGTCGTTATGTTAAGAAGTTGGAGCATGATTTATTATTGATTGTCTTCCTTTGTGTGGCGGTCGGGGGCGCGCGATGGTTAACTCCTACCAACCTCCCCCCTAGGGGCATGCATAGTAGTACTTTGCTTCGAGAGCTAATAAACTTTCGCAATAAGTATGTGAGTTCTTTATGACTAATGTGAGTCCATGGATTATACACACTCTCACCCTTCCGCAATTTGCTAGCCTCTTCGGTACCGTGCATTGCCCTTTCTCACATCGAGAGTCGGTGCAAACTTCGCCGGTGCATCCAAACCCCGTGATATGATACGCTCTATCACACATAAGCCTCCTTATATGTTCCTCAAAACAGCCACCATACCTACCTATCATGGCATTTCCATAACCATTCCGACATATATTGCCATGCAACTTCCACCGTTCCATTTTTATGACACACATCGTCATTGTCATATTGCTTTGCATGATCACATAGCTGACATAGTATTTGTGGCTCAGCCACCGTTCATCATTTTTCTTACATGTTACACTAGTATCATTGCACATCCTGGTACACCGCCAGAGGCACTCATATAGAGTCATATTTTTGTTATAGTTTTGAGTTGTAATTTTCTTTTGAGTTGTAAGTAAATAGAAGTATGATGATCATCATTATTAGAGCATTGTCCCGGTGAGGAAATAAATAAAGAAAGAAAGAAAGAAAAAAAGAGGCCAAAAAGAGCCCACGAAAAAAAGAGAAAAGAAAAAAAAGAAAAAAAAGAGAGAAAAAGAGAGCAGGGGCAGTGTTACAATCTTTTTCCATACTTGTGCTTCAAAGTAGCACCATGTTTTTCATATAGAGAGTCTCCTGTTTAGTCGCTTTCATATACTAGTGGGAATTTTTTTCATTATAGAACTTGGCTTGTATATTCCGATGATGGGCTTCCTCAAATGCCCGAGGTCTTCATGAGCAAGCAAGTTGGATGCACACCCACATAGTTTTCATGTTGAGCTTTCATACACTTATAGCTCTTTAGTGCATCCGTTGTATGGCAATCCCTACTCCTCGCGTTGACATCAATTGATAGGCATCTCCATAGCCCGTTGATTAGCCTCGTCGATGTGAGACTATCTTCTTATTTTTGACTTCCCCTTATTAATCCCTATCACCATATTCTATTCCACCCATAGTGCTATATCCATGGCTTGCGCTCATGTATTGCATGGGGTTGAAAAAGCTGAAGCGCGTTAAAAAGTATGAACCAATTGCTTGGCTAAAATCGGGGTTGTGCATGATAAATACTTTATGTTAAGAAGATGGAGCATGACAGGATTATATGATTTTGTAGGGATAACTTTCTTTAGCATTTTTATTTTGAAGGACATGATTGTTTATTAGTATGCCTGAGTATTGATGTCTTTATGTCAAATTATAAACTATTGCTTTGAATCACTCGGATCTTATTATTCATACCGTAAGAGAGATTACATGATGAAACATGTTAGGTAGCATTCCACATCAAAAATTCTGTTTTTATCATTTACCTACTCGAGGACGAGCAGGAATTAAGCTTGGGGATGCTTGATATGTCTCCAACGTATCTATAATTTTTGATTTTTCCATGCTATTATAGTATCAATCTTGGATGTTTTATATGCAATTATATGCCATTATATATCATTTTTTGGGACTAACCTATTAACTCAGTGCCCAGTGCCAGTTGCTGTTCTTTTGCTTGTTTTTGTCTTTTCAGAAAATCATTATCAAAAAGAGTCCAAACGAGAAAAAAACTTTGGATTAATTTTTTCTGGACCAGAAGAGACCCACGAAGCTTCGGAAGAAGACTAGAGGAGCCACGAGGGAGCCACAAGCTCGGGAGGCACGCCCTGGGGGTTGGGCGCGCCCCCCAGGCTTGTGGGCCCTCGTAGCCCCTCCTGACCTAATTCCAGCGCTATAAATTCTCATATATTCCCAATATACCAGAGAGATAGAAGAGAAAACCTTTCTGCCGCCGCAAGCCTCTGTTCTTCCGTGATCCCATCTGGAGGCCTTTTTCGGTACTCTGCCGGAGGGGGAATCGATCATGGAGGGCTTCTTCATTAACCTTGCTGCCCTTCTGATGATGTGTGAGTAGTTTACCACAGACCTATGGGTCCATAGCTAGTACCTAGATGGCTTCTTCTCTCTCTTTGATCTTCAATACCATGTTCTCCTCGATGTTCTTGGAGTTCTATCCGATGTAATCTTCTTTTGCGGTGTGTTTGTTGGGATCCGATGAATTGTGAGTTTATGATCAGATTATTCATGAGAAATATTTGAGTCTTCTCTGAACTCTTTTATGCATGATTATTATAGCTTTGTATTTCTCTCCGATCTATCGATTTGGTTTGGCCAACTAGATTGGTTTATCTTGCAATGGGAGAGGTGCTTTGTGATGGGTTCCATCTTGCGGTGCTCAATCCCGGTGACAGAAAGGGACATGACACATATTTGTATTGTTGCCATTAAGGATAAAAAGATGGGGTTTAATCATATTGCTTGAGTTTACTTTGTCTACATCATGTCATCTTGCTTAAGGCATTACTCTGTTTCATACTTAATACCCTAGATGCATGCTGGATAGCGGTCGATGGGTGGAGTAATAGTAGTAGATGCAGGCAGGAATCGGTCTACTTGTCTCGGACGTGATGCCTATATACATGATCATTGCCATGAATCCATCATAATTATTTGCTTTTCTATCAATTAGCCAACAATAATTTGTTTACCCACCGTATGCTATGTGTTCGAGAGAGAAGCCTCTAGAAAACTATGGCCCCCGGGTCTACTTTTATCATATATTTAAAACCAAAAATACTTTGCTGCAATTTATTTACTTTCATTTTATTTAGTATTTTAGTTTATCTATGTATCACTATCACGATTAATCCTTGCAAATAACTGCTAAGAGGATTGACAACCCTCTTATTTGCGTTGGGTGCAAGTGTTTGCTTTTGTGTGTGCAGGTGCTGCTAAAGGGATTTTTTGTGGTTCTCCTAATGGATTGATAACCTTGGTTCTTACTAAGGGAAATACTTATCTCTACTATACTGCATCATCCTCTCCTCTTCGGGGAAATACCAACGCAGTCTACAAGTAGCAGGGCCTGGCGGGGGGCGCTTGGACGACTGTTCTGCCCCGGTGCGAGCAGTGCCATCCTCCCGCTGACGCCTGCTCCAAGAGTGAGCCGGGGAGAAGAAAGGAGCAATCTCCTTGACTTTCGGGTCGACCCTCTCCTCCTCCTCGGAGTCGGCGTGGCCTGGGCCCGGTGGCATCGAGTGGGATGCCGGCCTCTCTTGCTGTCCGAGGACTCCCCCTGAGAAGAATAGCCATCATCCCTCTCGTCTTCCGACTGAAGCACAAGAAGAACAACATCGCACATGGAGCCAACTAGAATGACTGAAAGAAAACCAAGTGCAGAAACATATCGCTAGGGGGAGCTACCTGACTCCAAGGGGCTTGACGAGGCCCTCCCAGCGAATCGGACCATGGGTCTGGGTGATCCGCCTCATTCGGGCCCCGAGTCCGCCTCATTCGGGCCTCGAAGGTGGTGTTGTCCAGTCGGATCGACATGGTACACTGGGGGTCTTGACCCCCCATGTAGTCCCATATCCCCCGGCCGCGGGCCTAGAGGGGCTAGATTCGCCGACTGACCCATGCGGCCACAATATCCTGGCCGGTGAGCTCGCTGGCCCACAGTGCGACCACCCGCTTCTCCAACATCGTGGCCTGCGCCACCTCCGCCCAAGTGGGCTTCATGCCCCAGGACTAGTTCCACATGACAAGGGCAGACAAGTATGGCGGCAGGGCCGCATCGCCGATTGGAGTCGATGGCTCCTCGCTGTAAAACCACGGGGAGGTCCACCCCTTCCGTGAGTCAGGCCACTTCATCTCGAAGTAGCTCAACATACGCTTGGCCTGGATGCCGAGTGCCCCACACGTCAGGTAGATGTCCTTCGTCACCGTCTGTGGCTTGACATAGAAGAAATGCTTGAACAAGGCCCAATCCGGCGGAATGCCAAGAAAGGCCTCGCACAAGGTCACGAAGTCGGAGAGGTGGGTGACCGTGTTCAGCGTGAGGTGGTGGAGCTGCACATGGAAGTAGTCTAGTACCTACTGGAGGAAAGGATGGATCGGGAGGCCCAACCCCTGGTCCAGGTACGAGGTGAGGATGACCCGATCATTTCCTCGGGGCGCTGGCCCCCACTCATGCAGATCCAGCACCCGCCAGCCGGCCTTCGGGAGCCGATGATCCAACGCGTAGGCACGGAGAACGCCCACTATCACGATAGACGGTAGCCAGTCCCCGCGCTCACGGTCTTCAGTGGCTGCGGAAGCCGCCACAACAGCGGCCGTAGAGAGCTCCCCAATGGCAGAAGAAGATGCGCCACCAACGGCCTTGGCCTTCTCGAGCTTACGGGTCGAGGAAGACATGATGGTTCATGGGCTCGGGAGGAGGAAGGCAAAGAGAAAGACGGAAATGCTTCGGTAGTTGCAAGATAGGTGGGGGACGTGCAAAAACCCTCACACGTACATCCGGGTATTTATACCCAAGTGGGCGGCGAACCGTCGCGAGAAGTCCGCGCGACACACGTCAAAAAAGGAGTCATGGCATCAAATTAGCACAGGAATCCAGATGGTTAGCATTTAAAACCCACTACATCGCGAAGCGTCACTCGGATTTCCAGTGAGTCGGCTGATGGAACCCGAGGAGTCTTCCCGCGCAAGTGGTCCGATAGAACCCTAACAGACACGAAAAGATCTTGATATGACGACTCATAAAGATTCGCAATGATGACGGCTAACGACTCGCCTTCCAGTCGGTTGAGGACCCTATGTCGGTTGAGAATCACAAGCCAAATCGACCGGCAGGGTCCATCCTGAGTTGTGCAATCCGTGCCAAAAGCATGATGACCATTCGAGTGCCAAACACTCAAGGAAAACCGAGTGAATCGACACTCGTCGCAGATCTGTTCTGCGTAAGAGCAAGGGGCGCCCATGATATCCTCTATGGCACGAGTCGGATTATCCCTGGGGAACCGAATATCCGGCTACACAGACTTGGTTCCGCAAAAAGGCATATGGCAGGCGTTCCTCCTAAAGGATATTGACTAGCAACGCTTGATCCGATCAAGCCCAGACGCCCTGGGCTGCCACTCGGAATTTGATGATACGCCCACAGTCGGGCCACGAGCCGTCCTCTCTAGAAGAGATTGAAAATTGGGTATCACCAAGTCTTGCTCCTAGTTGCTTGCCTCTTCGCCCTGCGAGGGCATGATCAAACTGAGTCCACTGAGGTCTCTCAGTCGAACCTCAAGCTCGCCGAACAGTCAGACACCTCGCCAATGGGAAGCAGACGACCATTCTCTCCAGCGAGACCTCAACTGACTCGGGGGCTACTGTCGGGGTCATAAATACGGGGTAGGCCCAAGTATACGGAAGTCCCGCCAGAAGATCATGACCCGTCCAGGATACGGCCCAGAAGACCATGGGCTAAGGGGCTTCGTCATCAGCCCATCAAGGATAAGGAGGGTGGTTCAGGACCGTGCTAAGTCCCTACAGTCAGATACTGAGGACTTCCTCCTCTTCGTGGAATCGAGCACCGCATCGACCTCATCCCCGGCGCACCATTACGAACAAAGCACCTTGCCGCGTCAACCCCAAGGAGACCAAAGAGATAGCAGTCGGCCGGAGACTGATGACCCACAAGTATAGGTGATCAATCGTAGTCCTTTCGATAAGAGTGTCGAACCCAACGAGGAGCAGAAGGAAATGACAAGCGGTTTTCAGCAAGGTATTCTCTACAAGTACTGAAAGTAGTGGTAACAGATAGTTTCGATAGCAAGATAATTCGTAACAAGTAACAAGTATAATAAAGTGCAGCAAGGTGGCCCAATCCTTTTTGTAGCAAAGGACAAGCCGGAATGATATCTTATATAAAGCAAATAGTTCTCGAGGACACGTGGGAATTCTGCATCTAGTCACTTTCATCATGTTTGTTTGATTCGCGTTCGCTACTTTGATAATTTGATATGTGGGTGGACCAGTGCGTGGGTGCTGTTCTTACTTGAACAAGCCTCCCACTTATGATTACCCCCTCTCGCAAGCATCCGCAACTACGAAAGAAGAATTAAGATAAATCTAACCATAGCATGAAACATATGGATCCAAATCAGCCCCTTACGGAATAGCGCATAAACTAGGGTTTAAGCTTCTGTCACTCTAGCAACCCATCATCTAATTACTATTCCACAATGCCTTCCCTTAGGCCCAAAGATGGTGAAGTGTCATGTAGTCGACGTTCACACGACACCACTAAAGGAAGCAAGAACATGATTACTTATGACAAGACTTCTCCCATGTCCTGAAGAACAAAAGTAACTACTCGCAAATCATATTCATGTTCAAGATCAGAGGGGTATTGAATATCATGAAGGATCTGAACATATAATCTTCCACCAAATAAACCAACTAGCATCAACTACAATATGTAATCAACACTACTAGCAACCCACAGGTACCAATCTGAGGTTTTGAGACAAAGATTGTGTGACACCCTAGTTTTCGCTCCCCGATTTCTTCCTTCGCGGGATTTGACTACCGTCTTTTTTTTCCTGTGTTATTGGATTTTCTCTCGCTCTTGGGTATATGAAGATGGTCATTTAGCCTTGCCTTTACTATCCAACCAGAGATTCTCTCCAGTTCAACCTTACCACCCAAGATATATTCTCAGGATTTTGCCGCCGAAACCCTACCTTCCGAGTTACCGAAAGGGAAACCCTAATTCTTGCAGTTACAAAGGAACCCCAATTTCCTTTGATCTATTGCCTCCCAAACTTTTCCCAGTGATCATCCTATCTCTGTAAACCCTGGATATGCAAAAATATTGCCAAGCCATTTGCAATATTTTTCATTTAAAATTAATTCCTTTTTCTGCCAGTTAAAGGAATTAAATCCAGGAAAATATCTATCCATCTCCAAAGTTCATGAAAACTTGTGGAGATATTCATTGTGATCATATTGAGCTCCCATAAAATAATATTGGCCATAATTAAATAGGGTAAATTACATTTTCCTATTTAAAGCCAATATTGCATTTTGGGCACTTTCCAAAGGAACTACCACTTTGGTAGCCAGGAAAAATCCCAAATAATTTGTGGACCTTCTCCTCTCCATATATTCACCATTTCCATTAAGAACCCAAGTTCCACAGTTCAAAGTTTGAGAGCATCATCCAGTTCTTGTTTTTTGGACCCATTTTGAGATTGTGACGCAACTATATTTAATATTGCTCCATGATTCTTGAAATTAATCCAGGTACGAAATTTTACCAGTGCGTTTATGCTCCTAAATCATCACTCTCCACCAAATTTGAGCCAAATTCATTAAGCCATTTGAGTACAGCTTCAAAGTCTAGTTTCTGGACCAAATTCTGCATTGTAAAGGAAGTATATGCAAACCAGGTCCAAATGACCTCAAATTTTGCCAGAACCTGCACCTTCCTACCGCACTTCAGTATGACAACATCTCAGTCCCATTTACCAAACCATTTCACCTCAGTAATGCCCCCAAAATTCCATCCAGAAGCTGCTTTGGAGAAGACTGGTCAACCTAGGCCCATCTGGTCCAAACCAGTGACCTATCTGGGCCTCCTGACCCTAGGCCGGCACCCCAGACAAGGTTCGGCAGGCCTACGCGTCCTCGGCGTGCTGGTACACGCGGTGACCGCGTGGATATCGTGCCACCAGCACGCTCTGAGCTCGGCCGGCTCCGTGCAGTCACCTCCAGCCAGCCCTGGCTCGTCCGGGCATGTCCAACGGCTCCCCGACGTCCACGCGCCCCTCTCTAGACCCTTCTCCCCTCCATATTCCTCCTCCTCGCGCCACGGCAGCCGCAGCCGCGGCACTGTTTCCCCATGAACCGCCGTCGTCTTCTTCTCCCGTTGGCTCCTTCCTCCCGAGATGTCGCCTCCCTCTGCCTCTCGTCAGGTCGGCCGCCCCGCGACACGGGCTAGCCGCCACCGCCCCGCGTCCGGGCACTTGAGCTCCGGCCAGCTCAACGCGGTGGCCGAGCTGATCCGTCGCCCCGGCCGGCTATAAATGGCCGAGCCCCCGAGCTCTCTCAGCATCGCAGAGCCCTCCCCTCCCCCTCCAACAACCCCTCGCCCGTCGAATCAAGCCGTAGTGCTCCATCTCTTCCCCGCGGTCGACATGGCCACCTCTCAGCCACGGCAAAATCCGCCCGCCTCCGGCCACCTCCTCTCCACCTAGCGCCACCCATCGACTCCTCCACCACCTCCCAGCTTTCCCTACCCTCCATTTCGCTTCGGAGCACACCGTAGCCCTGAGCCCGAGCCTCACCCGTGTCTGTGCTCCGCCTCCACCACCATCCACCTACCATGGAGCCTCCCCGCCGCCGCCACGGGTACACACCGGCGCGTCTTAGAGCGCTGAATCCACCCCCGCCCTCGGCGGGAGCCATTGACCACCAGAGAGGCAGCAACCACGGTGACCCGAGCCCTCTGTGCTTGCCGGCAAGAGAAGGAAGAGGAGCCAGGGGAAAGAGAAAGAACTGATAGTGCGAGCCCGCTCGTCAGTGTCTAATGGTCGGGCCCAGGCGTTTAAGTGGAAATGCATTCCCAGGAATACATTTTCACTGCAGCGAAGGCGTATTTCCTCGATAGGCGCTTTCCGTTTTCAGCCACCAGCCAAAACCCTTAAGTTGCGGACGTTCGCAAGCTAACAGCAGAAATGAACACATTTTTGTTTATTTTCTGCCTAACGAACGAACGGCAACAACTTCTCAACCGTAACTCCGATTCAGGTGAATCCAAAGCCCACTTTCTCAGTTCGTCGAGCCCGTTCCGATGGTATCACTTTCATAATGTTTACACATTCTGAAAATACCCATTTTGCCCCTGCCCTATAATCAGCCTGTTCGAGAGAGAAACTTTTCTGGCAAATTCTTTCGCGAGATGATCGCACTCCTTCCCGGAGCATTCTTCGACCCCCAGGCAAGCCGACCATCTAATATATGCCCTAAAGCATTTCTTCTGTGTTATTCTTGTGTGTTTAATTAATGAACATGAATTATGCTCATGTGCATAGTAGTAAGCTGTATGTGATTCTGATGAACCCTTGCTTGCCTTTCTTTGGTGACGGCACCACGCCTATGTTCTGAGCTGCTTTCGGCCGTCCGGGGTGGATGCCAACTTTATATTTCTCTTTTCAACAACTGTCCCGTGTTCTGAGCTGCTTTTCGGCTGTCTCGGGCAGTTGTTGAATTTCTTTTTGTAGCAGTGACAACATGCTCTGAGCTAGGGAACTGCTACTTTCTTTTTATCAACACTGTCTCATGCTCTGAGCTGCTTTTCAGCCGTCTTGAGCCGGGGTGGAGTTATTCTGGTAACGTCACAGATCTGAGTTGTAAAGACCGTTCTGGTGGCTACTGGTTTATTTGCCGGTTTCATGCAAGGGTTCGGATGGTCATAACCTACAGCTAAAGCTTGTAAAGTGACAAAGTTGCCATTTAAACATTGTTTCCCTAATGACTCATTGTGATATATATGGAGATAGGTTGTTATGTTTTCATAGTTGTTACATCATGCATTGTTACTGTTAATGCAATGATAAGGAATGTGACTTAATAATGACAACCTCCTCCGTCGGCTGGATCGAGTCATAGTGCCACCAAACCAAGCTTATCAGTGCAGCCACATTTGCCATTATGGGAAGGCCCTAACTTGGTCTATTGTCTTGCCTCTTATTGGTACCTCCAAAGAGGGAAGGTAAGCTTTGTCAGATTTGCAGTGCCAATGCCTGGACATAAGATGATGTCAGAAATATGGGACGATAGCCATGTGATGGCTTTGGGATAACCGGTCGGATGACCGTCAGAACTTGGATATGGTCCGGAGGGATCGTGAGAGGAATCTTGATAAATTACCTGCATCGTTATGCTTTACCTTTCTGTATAATTACCATGCTAGATAATCATGTTATAACATGATGATTAAAGTCATTAAGATAATAAATGCATGCTTGAATACCATGGATTGCTTTGCTTGGTGTATATGTTATTTGGTTTGCTTGCGAGTACATTCAAAAGTACTCAGCGGCCTTCAATGTGACCAGGTTCACCTAAGGATCCGACGTTCACTAGCGGGGAGCCGGAGCGTTCGCAAGCTAGAAGAGTAACCCAGTCAGATCCCTGTGGATTGGAGCCTCTCCAAGTCCATGCTGCCTAAGTTAGTATTTTTCCGCTGCCCCATCTTTGTAACCATGATGTATTTATTCTAGCCATGATGGCTAATAAATATATTCTTATTACAGTTGTGCCTATGTTCACGATACTTGTTGTAAAGGCACGCGCCAGAGTGATTTCCTGGGCTGGCGTGTGCGGCGACCGTCTGGCTACAGTGGTATTCAGGCGGGGCGCCACAACAGATGGTATCAGAGCCAGGCTGACTGTAGGTTACCCTAGCCAGACTTCATTGCCTCTTGATCAGTAGAAAGCCTAGATGGATTTCAGCCATCTTTGCCAAACAGGCATGGCTACTATTGATCATAAGGCAATCCCATAGGTTTTTAGCTCCGTTAGACCCCAACTCTTGTGGCCTTTGCCTCCGGTGCGAAATGTCCGCACCCGGCAATCACCCATGAGCCCTGAACCCCTAGGTAAACCAGATATCCCCACCTTGCTTGCTAACCATGGCATTTCTCTCCTCAAATCTAGTTCCCTTTGGGGGAACGCCTATAAATTCCATCTTTCCCCGACAACCCTAGGATCATTGACTAAGCCACTTTGGCTATGGTCATGCGTCGAGTTTGATGTTCCCTAAGGAAGTAGTAGAATCTTGACACCAATTGCTACCCGGAGCGTTGTGTGGTTTTGCTTCTAAATCCTTGGAGGCACATCGAGTGCGCTAGGTTAGTTATACTAGTGGATCTTTGGCCACGTGTATGAGGTCCGCAAAATTTGAGCTTTATTTGCTTTTTGGTTTTTCGCGGTTCTTGCTTCTTTTCTCGATTCTGTCCTCTTGCTCCGACTGGATCCATCCACAAGTACCGCTAAGAAGACCAGCATACAGCTTGGATAATACCCAATGATCCAAATTCGATAAGAGTCAAGCCATGCCAACTGCCCAATATCCAGAACATTATCACTGGATCTGTCAAGAATAAAGAATGGGTCAGAAGCAGACTCGGGGTGCAACAGACAAGGCCAGAATATACCTGAGAGAGTTTGCCTCAGAACAAATCATACCTAAGGAATAGTCAGATGAGCTATCAGTAATGAACACCAAAAGGGACAAATTATTCCGTCCTCGACACAAGGATTATTTCAGTCAGTAGGGTGAACCTTGAGTCTTTCTCAATGGACTCAAGAATCATTTATTACCCACAGAAGACATATTCCAAGAGGGTGAATGTGCTGAGAGCAACAACAAAATTCTGGTATGTTGATACAAATTTCAAAGCATATTTTGGAATTCCTTGGTGCATATACAAGATTTTCTGGGCAAAGGGAACAAGGCTTGCGAAGAATACTGGGGTAAGTCCATGGCTATCCGGAATCAATGAGAATTTCAAATACCTGGAAGTTCAGCTAAACCGAATGGAATTATCCGCCAACTGTCTACTACCGGCAACATCGGATATCCGAATTAATTGTCAACATAAAGCCAGCATCAGTTGTGCAACCTTTACAGTAATAATGAGCAGACCAACAGAAGGACTAGCTGTGTGCATGACCAACAGGATAGCCTCAGACAAGGTATGGTCTATACCAGGTTTTGACTCCGATATGGGTAAATTCCGGATACTTCGGAAGAAAGCCAGAATCGGCCACAGGTCCGACCGCGTATCACAGTGCAAGGATTTTGGTACAAGGAACCCAGCCTTCCTCCACAAGCTATCGGGAGGAGCTTACGACGCAAGACTCCCAACCTTCCTCGCTACACCACTTGGTGAGAAAATCTTCTGGGGTACGGCACTCCCATCTTCCTCAGCGTGCTACTGCGGAAAGCTTCCGGCATAAGGCACCTGACCTTCCGCAGTAAACCACATGAGGGAAAGCTTCTGAGGTATGATACCCAGCCTTCTTCGGCACACTACATTGGCAGAAGCTTCGAGCATAAGGTATTCAGCCTTCTTCAACATGCCATCGTGCCTACAATAATCTTGTCAGAAGCACGAACTAGTTCAGAGACATGTCCGCCTCAGAACTCAATGATTATGAAAAGATTCATCCTACTTTGCATATGTGGTGGGCATGCATTCCAGTCCATCAGTTCATGTGAGCCATTCGTACATGGGAATGACTGTGCTCAAATAAACATTGGCCCCATACTTCACAGAAGGATATGAACGCAGCAATCCTTACGAGATATGCAGGAGTAAGTTATGATACGGTCACGGAGCCATGTTGGCCGGTCATGATGAGTCCACAAAAAGGAACCCCCAAGAATGAAAAAAAGTTTGGGGTAAACCACACCCGCGATAGTTAAATAAAGCTTCACAGACAAGGTGATATTGCCAATCCTTGTCAGACTCTTGCATATACGACCACAACAATGCAGCAAGCATGTTGTACTCCTCATGAGCATGGGTCATCAACTAAGATAAGAGGCTATGCTCCGAAAGATACACCGAATGCTAGCCATACTATGTTCAGCTCAGTGGACTGCAAAGGATATATAAGACAGAGCTACCTCAGCGATCGACAGAGTTTGACTGTCTATATGGAAGCAAGGTAATACGGAAATAATCATTCAGTCCCGAAAGTAAAGCAGAAATATGGTATGGGACATGGGGAATCACTTGTTATGATACATCCCGTGTCAGCTCAGACCTCTAGACGAAGCAGCTAGCTCCAGGCCATGGAAACCAAGCTATTTGTCGATACTACTCACTACCTGCCGACCTCAGATAACAAGCTACCGGGACAAAGGGTTTGCCTGACAAGAAAGAGAAGGATTCAAGGTAGCTGTGTGAAAAGACAATACCTGAGTATTCAGAAGAGGCAGTTAAAAGGCCAGTAAACTAACGAAGACAAGACAGCTGATGGATCCAAGTCGCACACAGGTATGTCCCCTTCACCGGGAGGTAAATCCGGAAATCTTGAGGACGAGATTTTCTTAAGGGGGGTAGGTTTGTGGCACCCTGGATTTCGCTCCCCGATTTCTTCCTTCGCGGGATTGGACTCCCATCTTTTTTCGGTGTTATTGGACTTTCTCTCGCTCTTGGGTATATGAAGATGGTCATTTAGCCTTGCCTTTCCTATCCAACCAGTGATTCTCTCTAGTTCAACCTTGCCACCCAAGATATATTCTCAGGATTTTGCCGCCGAAACCCTACCTTCCGAGTTACCGGAAGGGAAACCCTAATTCTTGCAGTTACAAAGGAACCCCAATTTCCTTTGATCTGTTGCCTCCCAAACTTTTCCTAGTGATCATCCTATCTCTGTAAACCCTGGATATGCAAAAATATTGCCAAGTCATTTGCAATATTTTTCATTTAAAATTAATTCCTTTTTTTGCCAGTCAAAGGAATTAAATCCAGGAAAATATCTATCCATCTCCAAAGTTCATGAAAACTTGTGGAGATATTCATTGTGATCATATTGAGCTCTCATAAAAATATTGGCCATAATTAAATAGGGTAAATTACATTTTCCTATTTTAAGCCAATATTGCATTTTGGGCACTTTCCAAAGGAACTACCATTTTGATAGCCAGGAAAAATCCCAAATAATTTCTGGAGCTTCTCCTATCCATATCTTCACCATTTCCATCAAGAACCCAAGTTCCACAGTTTAAAGTTTGAGAGCATCATCCAGTTCTTGTTTCTGAACCCATTTTGAGATTGTGAAGCAACTATATTTAATATTGCTCCATGATTCTTGAAATTAATCCAGGACCTCACATTCCCTATATGATGTGAGCATGCAAAAATTCATATTATTTTATCTAGCCATTTTCTCCCAGAAATTCCATCTAGCTTCAGTCCAGATTCTAGCTCTGTGAAGGAAGTACCATTTTGGTGTACCCAAATGGTATGAAAGTTTACCAGTGCGTTTATGCTCCTAAATCATCACTCTCCACCAAATTTGAGACAAATTCATTAAGCCATTTGAGTACAGCTTCAAAGTCTAGTTTCTGGACCAAATTCTGCATTGTAAAGGAGGTATATGCAAACCAGGTCCAAATGACCTCAAATTTTGCCAGAACCTGCACCTTCCTACCGCACTTCAGTATGACAACATCTCAGTCCCATTTACCAAACCATTTCACCTCAATAATGTCCCCAAAATTCCATCCAGAAGCTGCTTTGGACTAGACTGATCAACCTAGGCCCATCTGGTCCAAACCAGTGACCTATCTGGGCCTCCTGACCCTAGGCCGGCACCCCAGACAAGGTTCGGCAGGCCTACTCATCCTCGGCTTGCTAGTGCACGCGGTGACCGCGTGGATATCGTTCCACCAGCAAGCTCTGAGCTCGGCCGGCTCAGTGCAGTCACCTCCAGCTAGCCCTGGCTCGTCCGGGCATGTCCAACGGCTCCCCGGCGTCCACGCGCCCCTCTCTAGACCCTTCTCCCCTCCGGATTCCTCCTCCTCGCGCCATGGCAGCCGCAGCCGCGACACTGTTTCCCCGTGAACCGTCGTCGTCTTCTTCTCCCGTTGGCTCCTTCCTCCCGAGATGTCACCTCCCTCTGCCTCTCGTCAGGTCGGCCACCCCGCAACACGTGCTAGCCGCCACCGCCCCGCGTCCGGGCACTGGAGCTCTGGCCAGCTCAATGCGGTGGCCGAGCTGATCCGTCGCCCCGGCCGGCTATAAATAGCCGAGACCCCGAGCTCTCTCAGCATCGCAGAGCCCTTCCTTCCCCCTCCAACAACCCCTCGCCCATCGAATCAAGCCGTAGTGCTCCATCTCTTCCCCGCGGTCGACATGGCCACCTCTCAGCCACGGCAAAATCCGCCCGCCTCCGACCACCTCCTCTCCACCTAGCGCCACACATCGACTCCTCCACCACATCCCAGCTTTCCCCACCCTCCATTTCGCTTCGGAGCACACCGTAGCCCTGAGCCCGAGCCTCACCCATGGCTGTGCTCCGCCTCCACCACCATCCACCCACCATGGAGCCTCCCCGCCTCCGCCACGGGTACACACCGGCATGTCTTAAAGCGCTGAATCCACCCCCGCCCTCGGCAGGAGCCATTGACCACCAGAGAGGCAGCAACCACGGTGACCCGAGTCCTCTGTGCTCGCCGGCAAGAGAAGAAAGAGGAGCCAGGGGAGAGAGAAAGAACTGACAGCACGATCCCACTCGTCAGTGTCTAATGGCCGGGCCCAGGCGTTTAAGTGGAAACGCATTCCCAGGAATACGTTTTCACTGCAACGAAGGCATATTTCCTCGATAGGCGCTTTCCGTTTTCAGCCGCCGGCCAAAACCCGTAAGTTGCGGACGTTCACTAGCTAATAGCAGAAATGAACACACTTTTGTTTATTTTCTGCCTAACGAACGGACGGCAACAACTTCTCAACCGTAACTCCGATTCAGGTGAATCCAAAGCCCACTTTCTTAGTTCGTTGAGCCCATTCTGATGGTATCACTTTCATAATGTTTACACATTCTGAAAATACCCATTTTGCCCCTGCCCTACAATCAGCCTGTTCGAGAGAGAAACTTTTCCGGCAAATTCTTTCGCGAGATGATCGCACTCCTTCCCAGAGCATTCTTTGACCCCCAGGCAAGCCTACCATCTAATATATGCCATAAAGCATTGCTTCTGTGTTATTCTTGTGTGTTTAATTAATGAAAATGAATTATGCTCGTGTGCATAGTAGTAAGCTCTATGTGATTCTGATGAACCCTTGCTTGCCTTTCTTTGGTGACGGCACCACGCCTGTGTTCTGAGCTGCTTTCGGCCGTCCGGGGTGGATGCCAACTTTATATTTCTCTTTTCAACAACTGTCCCGTGTTCTGAGCTGCTTTTCGGCCGTCTCGGGCAGCTGTTGAATTTATTTTTTTAGCAGTCACCCCAAGCTCTGAGCTAGGGAACTGCTACTTTCTTTTTATCAACACTGTCTCATGCTTTGAGCTGCTTTTCAGCCGTCTTGAGCCGGGGTGGAGTTATTCCGGTAACGTCCCAGATCTGAGTTGTAAAGACCATTCTGGGGGCTACTGGTTTATTTGCCGGTTTCATGCAAGGGTTCGGATGGTCATAACCTACAGCTAAAGCTTGTAAAGTGATAAACTTGCCATTTAAACATTGTTTCCCTAATGACTCATTGTGATATATATGGAGATAGGTTGTTATGTTTTCATAGTTGTTACATCATGCATTGATACTGTTAATGCAATGATAAGGAATGTGACTTAATAATGACAACCTCCTCCGTCGGCTGGATCGAGTCATAGTGCCACCGAACCGATCTTATCAGTGCAGCCACATTTGCCTTTATGGGAAGGCCCTAACTTGGTCTATTGTCTTGCCTCTTGTTGGTACCTCCAAAGAGGGAAGGTTATGCGTGCGTGCTACCCTGGCCCGGTAGGCGGCGATAACCTTGTGAGCCCAAGTTAAGTTATTTGCCGGCGTCCCCGTTTGGGACAGTTTAGTTTGGCCACGACTGTGGCAGGTGTCAGGGGTGACACAGGGGCCACCCAGAACTTGACCCGGAAGGGGTATGATTGTCGGTGGGACCGTAAGAGTGCCGGGCAATAGACAAATTTTGTTGGAGCAGCACCGGTCCACCCGAATGGGAACATGTACTAAAGTACAAGGCCAGGAGCTCCATGGTGTGGGTATAGTGCGCAACCTCTGCAGAGTGTAAATCTATTCGAATAGCCGCGTCCTCGGTCATGGGACACAGTTCGTACTAGGTCACACTATTTGGTCTGTGTCGAGTCTGGAGGAGTTAACCGAATGATTGCTAAGAATGAACCAGATAAGGTAAGCTTTGTCAGATTTGCAGTACCAATGCCTGGACATCGGATGATGTCAGAAATATGGGACGATAGCCATGCGATGGCTTTGGGATAACCGGTCGAATGACCGTCAGAACTTGGATATGGTCCGGAGGGATCGTGAGAGGAATCTTGATAAATTACCTGCATCGTTATGCTTTACCTTTCTGTATAATTACCATGCTAGATAATCCTGTTATAACATGATGATTAATGTCATTAAGATAATAAGTGCATGCTTGAATACCATGGATTTCTTTGCTTGGTGTATATGTTATTTGGTTTGCTTTCGAGTACATTCAAAAGTACTCAGCGGCCTTCAATGTGGACAGGTTCACCCAAGGATCCGACGTTCACTAGCGGGGAGCTGGAGCGTTCGCGAGCTAGAAGAGTAACCCAGTCAGATCCCTGTGGATTGGAGCCTCTCCAAGTCCGCGCTGCCTTAGTTAGTATTTTTCTGCTGCACCATCTTTGTAACCATGATGTATTTATTCCAGCCACGATGGCTAATAAATATATTCTTATTACAGTTGTGCCTATGTTCATGATACTTGTTGTAAAGGCACGCGCCAGAGTGATTTCCTGGGCTGGCGTGTGCGGCGACCGTCTGGCTACAGTGGTATTCAGGCGGGGCGCCACAGATTGAATACAAGAGATGAACTAGGGTTTGAGATGAGATGGTGCTGGTGAAGATGTTGATGAAGATTGGTCCTCCCACGATGAGAGGATCGTTGGTGATGTCGATGGCTTCGATTTCCCCCTCCCGGAGAGCAAAAGTGCTCCTGCCCAGGTTCCACGTCGAGACGGCGGCGCTTCATCCCGAAAGTCTTCTTCTGATTTTTTCTAGAGCAAATGGCTTCAAATAGTAGAATATGGGCCCCAGAGGCCTGCCAGGGGCGCGGCAAGCTCGGGGGGGCGTGCCCCCCAGGCTTATCGCTTCCTGGTGGGCCCCCCTCCAGTATTTCTTCAGCCAGTATTTTTTATATATTCCAAAATAATTCTCCGTAAATTTTCAGGTCATTTGGAGATGTGCAGAATAGCAATCTCTATTTCACCCCTTTCCAGTCCAGAATTCCAGCTGTTGGGGAACATTGCATGGGAAACAAAAATTTTCCTACGCACACACAAGATCTATCCATGGTGATGAGCATCTACGAGAGGGAGAGTGAATCTACATACCCTTGTAGATCGCTAAGCGGAAGCGTTTAAGAAACGCGGTTGATGTAGTCGAACGTCTCCGCGATCCAAATCGCAAGTCGTCCCTCGATCCGATCACGAACTAGCGCCGAACGGACGGCACCTCCGCGTTCAACACACGTACGGCTTGATGACGCCTTCACCTCCTCGATCCAGCGAGCGATGGTGAAGTAGTGGTTGAGTTCCAGCAGCACGACGGCGTGGTGATGGTGGTGAGGAACAATCTCAGCAGGGCTTCGCCAAGCGCTACGGAGATTATGACAGAGGAACTAGAGGGTTAGGGTTGCCGCACACGGCTTGGGGAAATCTTGATGTGTCCCGTGTGCTAGCCCTGCCCCTCTATTTATATGTTGAGCCTTGGGGTCTAAACTTGGAGTAAAAGCCTCCTCCAGGTCGGTTTTGCCCGCACAAGGTCGGTTTGGCCCGCAGGGAAAGAGTCCAACTCGGATCCCTGCCGAACCGTGCACAGCCGCGCACAAGCGGTAGTACCGCTTCTACAAAGCGGTAGTACCGCTTGGGCGGTAGTACCGCTTCACACAAGCGGTAGTACCGCTCGGGCGGTAGTACCGCTTCATACAAGCGGTAGTACCGCTTACGCGGCAGCAAAACTACTTTTGCACTTTCCAATACCTCGTGGGCTTTATCCCTTTGGCCCATATAAAGTGTTGCTGCACCCGAACACTTCGGTAAACATCCGGAACCCATTCCGGTGAACTCCGGAACTCTTCCGGAGATCAAAACACTATTATCACATATATCAATCTTTACCTCCGGACTATTCCGGAGATCCTCTCATGTCCGGGATCTTATCCGGGACTCCGAACAACTTTCGGTCACCAACATAATAACTCAATTATACTAATCGTCACCAAACGTTAAGTGTGTAGACCCTGCGGGTTCGAGAACTATGTAGACATGACCGAGACACCTCTACGGCCAATAACCAATAGCGGGACCTGGATGCCCATATTGGCTCCTACATATTCTACGAAGATCTTTTATCGGTCGAACCTCTATGTCAAGGATTCAGTTAATCCCGTATGCTGTTCCCTTTGTTCTTCGGTATGTTACTTGCCCGAGATTCGATCGTTGGTATCTCTATACCTAGTTCAATCTCGTTACCGGCAAGTCTCTTTACTCGTTCCGTAATACAAGATCCTGTGGCTAACTCTTTTAGTCACTTTGCTTGCAAGGCTCAATGTGATGTTGTATTACCGAGTGGGCCCTGAGATACCTCTCCGTCATACGGAGTAACAAATCCCAGTCTTGATCCATGCCAACCCAACAGACATCCTCGGAGATACCTGTAGAGCACCTTTATAGTCGCCCAGTTACGTTGCGACGTTTGATACACACAAGGTACTCCTCCGATGTCAGGGAGTTGCATGATCTCATGGTCATAGGAACAGATACTTGACATGCAGAAAACAATAGCAATAAACTGACACGATCATATGCTACGTTCGTAGTTTGGGTCTTGTCCATCACATCATTCTCCTAATGATGTGATCCCGTTATCAAATGACATCTCATGTCCATGGCTAGGAAACCTTAACCATCTTTGATCAACAAGCTAGTCAACTAGAGGCTTACTAGGGACACAGTGTTGTCTATGCACCCACACATGTATTTGAGTTTCCAATCAATACAATTATAGCATGGATAATAAACGATTATCATGAACAAGGAAATATAATAATAACTAATTTATTATTGCCTCTAGGGCATATTTCCAACACCAGCTGCCGGCAATCTCCCTCTTCATGTGAATCTTGCAAAATAAGAGAGAAAAGGCATAAGAGTTGTATCATAAAATGAAATAATGATCAAAAACATAATAAATAATAGTAGGAAAACATGATGCAAAATGGGCGTATCAGAGACAAAGGGAACAGTAGGCTAGACCACCAGTCGGCGACTACCTAGGATACCTCTTGCCCAAGATGTCTTAATGATGGTATAATCTAGTTAAATACGACAGTTACCAGTAGTAAATGCCATGGAACAGCTAGCCCCACATAAGGTCATGAACAACATTAATACCGACCAGTTATGTACCCCTACCTACCGCACACTATATAAGTAGGATGGGAAGCTTCGAGCTAGAGGTTGAACATCGACACATTGTATACCTTACGCCAGGAGCTAAGAGCATCACAGGAATAGGGTATTAATTACCTCCACTGCAGAGGGCCCGAACTTGTATAAATCTTTGAGCGTACTCCCAACTGAACCTTTCGGTAGATACGATTGCCTCTAAATTCCTACCCCCTAGTGAAAGATCATTTGCTCCCTTGGTGGTTTTGGTAATTCATAACAACATATATCTCATTGAACTAATGTCCATTCAAGTTAAAGATTTCAGGATGTTCAATGATTGGCATGGCAAGGACTAGAGATGTGGACCCCTCAAAATGCTAAGGACAAAGATTGGCAAAAGATCAAGACTCTACATTTTTGGTTTAGTGATCCAAGATCACATTGAGTCCATAGGAAAGCCAATACTATTAAAAGGGGATGAGGTGTTGCTTAATGGTCCTTTTGCTCAAGTGCTTAGTGACAGTACTCCAAAACCCTCAACCACTTTCTCCATCCAAATATGTCCAAAACCTACATTCCATCTCGGCCCCACCGAAATTTCCTATCCGGAGCCACCGAGTTCATCTGGACTTAGCCACTGCCAAAACCCTAACAAATCGGATCCATCGATATGGATCTCGATCCCACCGAGATGGCCTTGCCAAATCTCTGTGATCGTTTGCACTTACTTCGGTCCCACCGAGTTTTGTAAATCGGTCTCACCGAGATGGCTTGCCAACTCTCTGTTGCCTTATTGCTTCACTTCGGTCCCATCGAGTTGATGCAATCGGTGCCACCAAGACGAGGTTTGCCCTAACCATTGCACATCGGTCCATCCGAGTTGTTCCAGTCGGTCCCACCGAGATTCCTAACGTTCATATCTTTTACACAGTTCGGTGCCACCGAGATGTCTGATCGATGCCACTGAGTTGGGTCAAAAGTGTGTAACGGTTGGATCTTGTGTGGAGGCTATATATACCCCTCCACCACTTCCTTCTAAGTAAGGAGAGCCATCAGAACGTGCCTACACTTCCACCATACATTTTCTGAGAGAGAACCACCTATTCCATTCCAACCATTTGAACCTTGATTTCTAGCCTTTCCCAAGTTGCTTTCCACTCAAATCCTTCTTCCACCATAGCCAAATCTGTGAGGAGTTGTTTGAGTGTTGGGGAGACTATCATTTGAAGCACAAGAGCAAGGAGTTCATCAACAACACACCGTCTATTACCTTTTGGAGAGTGGTGTCTCCTAGATTGGTTAGGTGTCACTTGGGAGCCTCCGACATGATGTGGAGTTGAACCAAGGAGTTTGTAAGGGCAAGGAGATCGCCTACTTCGTGAAGATCTACCCGAGTGAGGCTAGTCCTTCGTGGACGTAAGCCATGGTGGAATAGACAAGGTTGCTTCTTCGTTGACCCTTCGTGGGTGGAGCCCTCCGTGGACTCGCGCAGCCATTACCCTCCATGGGTTGAAGTCTCCATCAACGTGGACGTACGATAGCACCACCTATCGGAACCACGCCAAAAACCGCCGTGTATTCATTGCGTTTGAAATCTCCGATCCCCTTTTTTACTTACATATGCAATTGTTTACTTTCTGCTGCTACACTCTTAGAATTGCATGTGTAGGGTGATGCTTGACTTCTATACTTGCTAAAATCTGCCTACATCTAAAATTGGGAAAAGGTTAGGTCAAGTAGTCTAATCACCCCCCCCCCTCTAGACATACTTTCGATCCTACACCTAGTATCGTCAGGATTATATCCATGACACCTTTGGTCCTCCTGTGCCTGCCGAAACACTGACACAAGCAACGGCGGCTGCTCTTCATCATGACGACGTTGAAGTACGCCTGCACGGGCGGGGGCGCCGGCTCGTCGTTGGATGCCTCCTCCATCGTATGGTCCTCGTCGTTGACCTCCGATGAGTTCATCGGCAAGACAACCTCAATTTGTCACGCACGTTGGGCCTGCCAACCGGCCAACTCCTACTTCCGCTCAATCGAGATGCTCTCCCACATCGCTCTATAGCTAGCGGTCATG
Organism: Elymus sibiricus; assembly: GCA_039707655.1. Lineage (NCBI taxonomy): Eukaryota > Viridiplantae > Streptophyta > Magnoliopsida > Poales > Poaceae > Elymus > Elymus sibiricus. The sequence continues at coordinate 180,341,212 of CM077666.1, read as the reverse complement.
GCGGACATGGTGTGGTGTTGGTCGTGTCGGACGACGAGGCAACATTTAAATAGCCGGTGTCGGCCAGGCCAAGCGGCGGCCCTGGGCACTAGAGTGGGTTCCTCGGCCGCCGCGCATGTTTAATGCTGGCAGGCGGGTGGGTGGGAGCTAGTTTGAATGCGGTATAGAGCCGACAAGCGAAAGACGGGAGACCGGGCAGCGTTCTCGGCTAGCGCGACGCTTCAATGCCGGCTCTGGTGAGAGGTCATGTCCGCTCTGAGCCGACATGAATGGAGTGCTGACGCTTTAGAGCGGTGCGCTGAATGCATGGCAACTACTTCACACGGGAGAGGGCGTGGGATAGTTTTTTGGGTGTATCAGAGGTGGCAAGATGCATATGTGGCAGCGGTTCGGACGCCCGCAAAACCCCTTGGTTTGCAGGAAAACCGACGTCCGAACTAGTCCGTGAACCAATGGGATACCGCATTAGATGGCTAACTTCATCCAAACCACTCGATCTAAATAATTACGGGTGATCTAAGGGTCCGCGTTGGTGATGACCTAACAAAGCATGCTCTGGGACATGTGTGTCCTTGCACGAGCGCGTACACACAATGGCCAACGAAGTTGCCTCACGGCTAGGCTAGGCTAGGCAACTCAATAAGAGCATCTGCAGTTGGACTTAGCAAATCCGGTCCCCTATATGTTCGCGGACGCACTCGACCATTGTTCGGCGTATCCATTTTGAGCCCTTATTTGTCCGTGCATGCAGTCATGCTCTCATTTTCTTTCTTATATGTCTGGTCACATGTGGTCACATGTGTAAGAGGAATAGAGAATGATTTGGTGGAATCGATGATTATTGCTTGAGCCTCGTGGGCAGATATATAGAGAGTACCTGACCTTTTTGGAGTACAAGGCAAGCTACAATAAATCCTAGTCTATCCTATATTTCCTAAACAATCACGATACTCAACACACCCCATGGTCACAACAGTATTGACGCAGATGGTGAGACTGGAGAAGAATCCGAAGGGTGTAAGCCGACGGACATCCCCCCCACAGTCGTAACGGTCGATGCATCGCGGATGTTGTGGCTGGAGTGAAAACCAACGAGTTTGCTCAAGCAAGGCGGTAGCCCTTTGTGCCGATGTTGAGGTAGCAGAGAGCGTAGGGTGGTGCAGCCATGCGAGGGACGTCGTGGTCGATGTCGAGTCGGGGTGGCCGGTGTCAAGGTAGTCGCCATGGAGCCGCAAGCGCAAGGAAGTGCCGTGTAGTCAGGAGTGCAGTGGTGCGCCAGGAAGAAGACGGTGTTGACAAGGCACCACACCGGGTTTGCCAAGCCCGGGGATACGTCGTGGACGAAGGCACGCGTCGATGTTGCCAGCACCGGGCATGCGTAGGCAGGAAGAAGTCGGTGTTGATGAGGCGCCGCACCAGGTTTGCCAAGCCCGGGGACACGTCATGGACAAAGGCACGCATCGGTGTTGCTAGCACCGGGCATGCGTAGACGGATACCAACACGAGATGTACGCCATGTCGGATGGACCAGCAGAGAAGGACTCGACAATGGTTGCGGCACAAATCAGCGTGGGGTACAAGGTTTCGATGTTGCCCATGGTTGTTGGAGTAGATGAAGTGGTCCGGGAAGATAATGACGATGCTGGCGATGAGCTGGTGCTGGACGAAGACGAAGATGTGGTCAGTGGAACTAGAGGCAGCCCGTGAGGGGCCATGTCGGTTGCCTGTAGAAGCACGGAGGCGGTGCTCGAAGTAGGCGAGGAAGAACCCAACAGTGTGATGAAGACCATGCACGGACGGTGGCGCCCCTTGCATAGGGAGGTGACGCGACGCATACAACGTAGAAGTCGATGCGCACGGGCGACGGATGGACCGTGTGTCGTGGCAGTCCAACCCAAAGGGGCGACGTAACGGCAGCTTGCGTGTCGGGGCAACGGCGTGGAAGACCTCAGGGTGGCAGCATGGACCGCGTGTCGCGGCGCTACCACCCGAAAGGGTGATGCAGCGATAGCGCACGAGTCGGTGCAGCCGCGGGAAAGACTGTAGGGCAGCGGCGTGGACCATGTATCGTGATGCTAGGGCCCGAAGGGCCGACACAGCATCAGTGTGTGGGTCGGTGCAGTCGCGGGGAGAACCACGGGGCGGCGACGCTGTGATACGTCTCCAACGTATCTATAATTTTTTATTGTTTCATGCTATTATATTATCAGTCTTGGATACTTTATATGCATTTTTATGCTATTTTGTATCATTTTTTGGGACTAACCTATTAACCCAGTGCCCAGTGCGAGTTCCTGTTTTTTTGCTTGTTTTTGGCTTTTCAGAAAATCAATACCAAACGGAGTCCAAACGGAATAAAACGTTTAAAATGATTTTTTCTGGACTAGAAGGGACCCTAGAAGGTTCGGGAGGAGGCCGGAAGACCAACGGGAGAGCCACGAGCTCACAGGGCGCGCCCCAGGGGGTAGGTGCACCTCCTGAGCTCATGGGCCCCACGTAGCTCCGTTTGACCTAATTTGTAACACCCCAAAAATATTTTTCTTTGAATTTTAAAATATTTTTTTTAAAATAAAATTCTTTGGAATCACCATGGCCTTTTTCGCTCTTTCTTCTGTTTTGAAAATCACTTATGAATTTTCAATTAGGTTTCAAATTTTTTTAAATGGTTCTGATTTGATGGTTTATTACTTGAGTAATTATTTTTGGAGGATCACAAATATTTTTCATTCAGAAAAGTTTTTGTATAATTAAAATAATTGCCATGAAATGGCTCTTTCATTATTCTTTCAAACACTTAGAAAATTTCCACAAATTTATTCTGTCACTTTAAAAATATCAACCAAGTCATCCTCATACCCTAGGATAGTACCCAATACCTCTCCTCTCCATAAAAATATTTTTATCATATTTAACAAATTCCAAAATTGGAATCTCATTTATTCCTAGTTTCTTTGATTTACAAGGGAACTATATTTTTTCCAACTCTTCTGCACCCACAAAAATTATCCTAGCTACTTGACAGTACCTACACTCCATTTCACCAAAAACATTCTATTCCACAGTTCAAAAATTTCAAATTTCATTCGTTTGAAATTTGGACCAGATTTAATCCCTCTGATCAAAACCCAATTTTAATTGCTCCAAAAACTCTGAAACTTTGCCAGCATCTCTATTATGCATCAACACCTCACCACAAAAATTCTCAAAAATTCCTAAAATGCCTAGAGCCACCTAGCATTTCATCATACACTTGGTGTGCACACTGTATCTACTGTTGAAAAATTCAGTTTAGCAGTGAAGTTCAGAGACAGAGGGATTCGGCTCCGTGCGGTGCACTCCACTCCATCTCCTCCTCATCCGCACCTCTGCTCGCCATCAATACACCGCCGCGGGACCTCCTGGTCAGTTACTCGCCACAGACAGCACAGGAACAGGCCGGTGCAATGACCACCGTCCTCAGCCGCGGCGGCCGAGTGGATCGGCATGGCTCCAGCCGCCATCACCCCAGCTACTGCTCCCTCTCCTACTTCCTCTCCACGCGGCACCTCTTCCGCAGCGTTGCCTCACCGTCCAAGCCACTGGAGCCCGCCTGTCAGTCGCCGGAGGCAAGCGCCGTCCGCCATGGCCGTACGGGAGTCACCTCGTGGATAAGGCGATCAAGCTCGAAATTGAGCACGTTGGTGCTTAGAGGGTCTTCCATTGACCTCACTGGCACCCACCGTCCAAGACCACCGACAGCAACCACCTCACCGGCCGGATTTACTACAGTGTGATCCGGACTCCGTCGAACCGCCTCAGGCCGCCTATATAAAGGATCCCCGAGCTCCGTGCTAAGCATCCACCACCTCTACGCCTTCCCAATCGACCTCCCGCATGCCTCCCCGACCTCGGGGAGGTCTTCTTCTGCACTTCTGACCGGCCGATCCGCCTCGGATCCCCGGAACCACCCGACGCCAGTAGGCCACCTCCACCACTCAAATTTCGTCAGTAGTCCTCTGGTCCACCGTATCACTCATTCCGCGCATCAATTTGGTGTTTCCATGCCTCTCCGACGAGATCCGCAACCACCCGACGCCGCCATCCGCCGGAGTTGACCTCGCCGTCACTCCGGTGCTCGCCGGTGACCACCACCACCACCCACCGACGCGGAATCCCTCCCCGAGCACATCCCGACCATCGCCGCCCTCTGAAACGCCGGCGATCGTCACCGGTGATCGCCGCACCTCCTCTGTACACGCGCGCGAGCGCGTTTGAAATTCAAACCTGACGGGTGGGGCCCACCCGTCAGTGTTTTAATCTTTTTCTGATTTAACCGAAAGTGTATTCTGTCCCTTTATGCTTTCTGCGCTAGAAAGTGTATTTTGCCCCAAGACGTTTTCTGTTTTACCGCACAGGGACCCGCTGGCAAATTTTATTTTTGCAGAAAAGCCCCAGGTTTTAAAACTTTAATAAATTTTTAATCACAACTCTGTTTTAATTGATTCTTTTTTTGAAAATTTGCTTTTTCACTCCAGTTTTTTTAGTATTTATTTAAAAATATTTTGGGACAACTTTTTGTACTGTTGCAAAATTTTGATTCGAATTTGAATTTTCATTTTATAGAAATTGAGGAGGGGAAATTTGCCAGGAATTTCGAGGAATCACCTTCTGCCTACTTTGATCAAGGCAAGCATTTTTGAACTTGGGATATGGTGATTGCATACATGTTGCATCAGTTCGGGATATCACCGGTTATGTGGTGAATAGCATACTCATGCATGATCATATCATTCTGTGCATTTCTTGCATGCATCAAAGAATCTTTCGAACGTGATGAAAGTGGTGAGAATCCAGGAGTGTATCTCCTGCCTGTGACGTGCCCGTGGGCATGGGTCACATCATGACACGATGGTGTCACTGTGGCATATGGGGTATGCCAGTCATAATAAAACACCTCCTGAGTCGACCTAGATCGAGTCTTGTTCTGTCATGCCTAGCTAAATACCGTGCTGCCACATGTCTTCCCGCGAGGGGAGTACGGCCTTGTAAGTTGCTAACCCCTTTTCGTGTGCACACCATTTAGAGGGGCCATGATGAGGGTTCCATGGCCATGGACTAATGCCAGTCATCGGGTTAGGGGGCATGGGTGTATCCGGCTGGGCCGAGAGGGGGGCACCCCTTGTAATCTGCGCGTATTAATAGTGATCCCATGCTATTCGAGACGATGGTCTCCCCGTCTTAGAGTTTTTCTTGAACGATGCTTTGGGTGATTCCTGGCATCCGGAAAGTTAATCTAGTGTGTGCTGGTCAGGTGTGTTTTCAACCCAAAGACCGTAATGGGAATTAGTCAGTGTCTCGGTACTGACTAAAGAAATCATGTACTTGTGGGTAAAGAGTACACCCTTTGCAGAGTTATATCTATTCGAATAGCCGTGTCTGCGGTCAAGGACGTTAGCTGGGAAGGGTCAAGTATCGGTCCCGGTATCGGTCTTCAGAGGAAATAATTAAATTGAGCATGATTCATTTTGCAGGATAATTATTGTTACCTCTGAGGTTATCATGAATATTATTGTCATCATAAATATTATTGTGGTCTAACTCTGTTCTTCTATGTAGAATCTGAGTATCACTTGGGATGGCTAGTCCACCTGGATACTCCTTTATATTTTTCTGGGTATCACTTGGGATGGCGAAGCCACCTGGATACTCCTTTATATTTTTCTGGGTATCACTTGGGATGGCTAGTCCACCTGGATACTCCTTTATATTTTTCTGGGTTTCACTTGGGATGGCTAGTCCACCTGGATACTCATTTATATTTTTCTGGGTATCACTTGGGATGGCCAGTCCACCTGGATACTCATTTATATTTTTCTGGGTATCACTTGGGATGGCTAGACCACCTGGATACTCATTTCTTTTCAAGACCTCTCGAGGCGTCGCTTTCAGACACCCGTTTGGCATTTCTTTTCAAGACCTCTCGAGGCGTCGCTTTCAGACACACGTTTGGCATTTTTCTTGGAATTTCTCGGGCGGTCCAACGCCCGATGTTCCATTTTATTTTTCTTGATTTATTACTAAGTAATATATTTATTCCTCCGCACCGCATTAATATTCATCATGCCATGCTTTAATTTCGGCCAGCATATACATATAATTAAATCCATCATGAGCATATGCATTCGGTATATCTTTTGTTCATAATGTTTGCGAGTACATTCCAACGTACTCACAGGCTTGTCCCTGGCTTGTTAATTGGGCCAGACCCAGAAGAAGACGAGCTTGTGGAGGAAGAGTGCGCTAGCGATCCCGACGCTTAGAGGTGTTCCGAGTCAGTCAACTTGTGGTCTTGGAGTCTACCACTTGTATCATCCGCAGTGCTTCCGCTTCACGAATAAATAGTCAAGCCTCACACTGACGCTTGGCTCTACATTATTTTATCAGTGTTGTACCATCACCACACCACTGTCATATTCCGCCACCACCATATATTGACAAGTTTGTAATAAATGTTGAGCACTCTGGCTCAACCCTGTGTAATATTATGTATGTATTGGATTTCTGTATCAAGGGAGTCCACCAGTTGTGTTGATCTTGGGGCTGGTGTGACTTAGGGCTATTCTGTGATTTATTCCAGAAACAGGCCCGACAAACCTTGGTATCAGAGCCAAGCTGACTGTAGGAAGCCCTGGGTGCAATCGGTAGCAATAGAGTCAGTCCTAACATTTTTAGCATGCATTTCATGCATTGTAATAAATTTTCCTTGGTCATCATATACTTATGATATGACTATTTGGATTTTTTGTCTACTGTTGTAGATGTCTGGCGGCAGCTGTCCGACCCAGATTTTTGCCAACGAGCCCGCGGGATTTTCCCGTCTTCTCGTCTACATCGCCATAGTCGCGATGGGATCTCCGAGTCGTCCGGAGTACACCATTTATCCTGACAGGATCTCGGACACCCTGACTATGTACCAGGCCTCGGTATATATTTGGGGTGGAAATGCCATGCCACATTGCAACTATCACTTTGTGGGGAGAGTCATGCCTACTGAGAGGCATGCTATCCAGATGGCTGCCCGAGAGGCCATCGCTCGTCTTAGGGACATCCTTCCGGTCATGCAGACACGTCCCTATCATTATCTTCCATGCCATGTTCCATACACTAGTCACTATGCTTTTGCTTGCACCGCGAAAGATAGGGACGAGGCTATTGAGCCCCTTGTCCAGTACATCATGGCTCTAGAGTTAGTCTTCACCTCACTGGTGGACGGCTATCTTGCTGCACAGATGGACTTAGCTCGTGCGAGGACTCCTCGCAGGAGTCAGTTCCATACTCCGTCACCACGCGCTCCTCGCATTCCGACTCCACCATATGATCCTCCTACTCGTTCCGCGATTCGACGCTCATCTCCGAGCGATGAGTCAAGTCGCTTGGCTGCTCCCATTCAGGTTAGGACTTCACCGCCTACGAGCACAGTGCCACCGCGAGCAGGCATGACTTCGACAGCTGCCTGACTGGAGACCATACCCGAGGAGGAGGAGGAGGTCGAGTCTTCAGCACCCCGTCTGGGACTTACCCTCAGCAGGGCCTACGATGTTCCAGACACTCCGTGATAGCAGACTAGGCATCAGCACCGCTGTCGCCTTCTATGAGAGCGTAGCTATAAAATATTTATTTTCTGTTTCTTTTCTTCTTTGTAAGATGGCGAGTAGTAGACTTGGATCGCAGAGTGCTAGGAGGATGGAGTAGTGCACTAGTCTAAATAAGCGGTCATGTAAGCATCACGGCTATGATGAGCTTATTGTATAATTAAATCCTGCATGTATAATTAAATCAGCATGTATAATATAACCCGCTACTTTTATGCACCTACGTTTTTGGGGGGAAATTATTTTCAGTCTCTAAAAATTTATTTTCTTCCTTTATAATTCCTTTTCTCATCGGTGTTACACAAATACCCCAGAAAGAAAATGCATCATCCCTGGACCCGTTCTATGCCCAGTCCACCAGAGGACAACTTTGCACAGATGGGAAATAATTTCACACCAGTACAGACAAGTCAGCAAAGCAATGATTCAGCCTTCTCACAAGTGTGCCGTCTTTATGAATAAAGTCAACAGCAGCACCAGGAAATGATGCAGCACTTAATAAATATGGGAAATCATCATGGACAGCATCAACCCAGATCAAAATTATATGAGCTTCAGAGGACCAATCCAACTGTCTTTTCTCACACAGACAAACCTCTAGAGGCAGACGATCGGCTACGTGATATTGAAAGAAAATTGGTCATAGCCCAGTGTACGGACCAGGAAAAAGTATTATATGATCCGCATTATTTCTCTGGAACAGCAGCATCGTGGTGGGAAAATTTATGCCACACGCATCCCAATGGAGGGGACATGACCTGGGAGCAATTCAAGGAAAGCTTCCGGGGAGCACATATTCCCAATAGTATCATGAAATTAAAGAAAAGAGAATTTGAGGACCTCAAGCAACGGGGAATAACGGTAACTCAGTACTCGACCAGTTAACTCAGCTAGCTCGTTATGCCAATGATGAATATATGACAGAAAACAAAAAGATGGAGAAATTTCTTGACGGTCTGGTTCCATCTTTAAAGTGCCAACTGGTGGTTCATACTTTTCCTGATTTCAAGACACTGGTAGACAAGGCTATTATTCTAGAAAATGAGCACCGCAATATGAATGAGATTCCCAAGCGCCGTATGAACCAGTCAGTACCGGTTCACAACAACAGGCCCCGAAATGAATTTCAGAGGCCTGTGGCACCCCAACCAGCAAATCCAACACCACAACCGCAGCAAAACCGCAGTACTTTCAACAACAGGGCCAAGGAAGCAATATTCTGTCCCGGCATCACCTGTTACGCCTGTGGAGTAGAGGGGCACTAAGCTAGGCAATGCCCAAAGCAGGGGAATAATTCCCCAAAACCCAACAACAATGGCCGCAATACTAATGCAGCTCCACGACACAACAACTTCAACAACAATCACAAAAAGGGGCAGGTTAACCACGTGACATTTGAGGAAGCACAGAATGCACCGGACATCGCGTTTGGTACGTTCCCTGTCAACACAATTAATGCTATAGTTTTATTTGATTCTGGTGCTACCCATTCGTGCATCTCTAAAAGATTTGCCTCGAAGAATCAATTTTCCCTTTCGCCTTTCAAAAATTCAATGGTTATTCAGTCCCCAGGATCGAAGCAAAACACCCAATGGTACTGCAAGGATGTGAACATTGAAATAAAAGGAATGAAGTTTCTAGCAAATCTTATTGTATTGGAAGCAGTTGATTTGGATGTCATTTTGGGAATGGACTGGTTGACCACAAATAAAGGCTTTATAGACTGCTACAATTGTACAGTGACTCTCACCAATCGTCAAGGGAAGACAGTAAAGTTTGGTACAAGGGAAATTTCTATCTCGCAAGGAAAATTAAATAAGGTAGACATGACAGAATTAAGCAAGGTTCCTGTAGTATGCGAATACCCCGATGTATTTCCTAAGGAGCTACTAGGCATGCCACCACATCATGAAATTGAATTTGTTATTGAACTAGCACCTAGAACGGCACCCATCTACAAAAAGCCTTGTCGAATGGCTTCGACAGAATTGGTTGAGTTGAAGAAACAAATTAAGGAATTATTGGAAAAGGGATATGTCCGACCCAGCTCATCACCATGGGGATCACCGGTTTTATTTGCTAAGAAAAAGGATGGTACCCTAAGGCTATGTATCGATTATAGGGCACTCAATATGGTTACTATCAAAAATAAATATCCACTGCCAAGAATCAATGACCTGTTTGACCAACTGGAAGAAGCCAAGGTTTTCTCAAAAATAGATTTGAGATTAGGCTACCATCAATTAAGAATCCGATCATCAGACATACCCAAGACTAGTTTTACCACCAGATACGGATTATATGAGTTCACTATGATGCCTTTCGGATTAACCAACGCTCTTGCTTATTTTGTACACCTCATGAACAAGGTTTTTATGAAGTATCTAGACAAATTCGTGGTGGTGTTCATTGATGACATACATATTTTGTAACACCCCCGATGTCATGCTACAGTAAACCCATGCTAATGTTGCCATGTCATCTTGATTTGCTAAGCTTAATTGCCCCTTGATAAAATCAAAGTCAAATTCAAATTCAAATGCAAGTCAAATTATTAAATTTTCAAATAGGAAAATAAAATGTAGGTTGTGTTGCAAATATTCACTAACTATTTGTCATGCATAAACCAACATAATTTGAATATTTAAAATGCCCTTAACCTATTTTAAACTGGACCAACCGCATTAAGTAAGCCCATTTAAATTCAAAACTAAAGTTGAACTGTTCCAATTGGCCTCAAACTTTTTATGCAACCTAGTAATGTTGTGCTTGATTTATTTGCAAAGTATCACATTTTACAAAATTCATTTAGTGTGAAAAAGAAATGCAAAACAGAGAAGAATAAAAGCAACAGAAAAAGATAAAAGAAAAAGGGCTAAGTGCCACTGTGCACTTAGGCCAACCAAGGCCACAGTGCAGCCCAGCCCACTAAGGCTGGCCTTTCTTCCACCCTGCACCGCGCTGGAGGCAGCACGCTCGCCATGGCCGCCCACATGCCGATGTGGCACGCGTCAAACATCCAGTGAGTCCTCGCGTTGGATAAGACCCTCCCCGACGACCCAGACGAACCCTAACCCTCGCTATCCCCTCACTTTCTCTCTCTTGAAATTCTGCTCGTGCCCGAGCTACAGCCGCCATGGCCATTGTCGTCTTCGCGGCCACTGACCTCCCCGGCGCTTGAGGATCTGTCCAGGAGGACCGCCACCCTCGACTACGTCTTGTACGCGTAACAAATTGAGCAGGGCCACACCGTACGCTCGGCATCGAGCCGACTTCCCGCCATGGCCGCCGCATCTCGTCGTCGTTTGCCGCTACTCCGGTCCGTCCCCAGCCTCCCTGGCCTCGCCACCGAGTTCGCTGTGAGCTCCTCCTTCGATTCCCCCTCTTTCCCCCTTGAACCGTGCCTCCTATGCGCCATTGCCGCTGCGACCGAAGCCCCACTGTGGCCGCACAGGAGCTCCGCTCCCTCGCGCTGTGCACGTCCGTGCCCTGCCTCGGTTGGCCGCGCCCTGGCCGCACCCCTGCGCCGCCCGCGCATGCCCTGCGCGCGCTCGCGCGCCTGCGCGCCAGTGGCCCTGCCTGCTGTTTGCCGCCTGCTGCCGCCCCTGCCCACGCTCGCGCACCTGCTGCGGCTAGCTGCTGCATGCGCCGCCGCTGCTGCTGCCTACTGCCGCTGCTGCTGCCGCGCTGCCTGCTGATGCTCTTGCGCCGCTGCTTGCTACTGATGCTTGCTGAGCCACCGTGCACTCCAATGCATGCGTGCCTAGCCATGCAGCGCCGGCTTGCTACTGCCCAACCTGGCCGGCCTATTTAGGATTAGAGCTAGATTAGTTTTAGGGATTAATTAGTGGCTAGATTAGCCTATGTACAGATGACAAGTGGGTCCCATCTAATTAGGTTAGATAAATCTTTCTGGAAATTATTAAAACACTGACATGTGGGACCCTCTGCACTGTTCACTTTGACTAGTTAATGTTGACTGGGTCAACTCTGCACACTGCCCCCACTTGTCATCCATACTGGGTAGAAATTCCTGTGTGCACTTAGCATTTGTTCAGTTAAATTCGAAATTAGTATTAATTCCAGAAAAATTCAGAAAAACAATAAACTTTGGAAATTCATATAAAATAATCCATAACTCGGATGAAAATAATTTATATATGAAAAATGATCAGAAAAATATGACAAATCTGAATGTGCCACCCACATGCCTGCCACACCCCTCTAACATGATGAACATGGAACTTTCCCCTCCGGTCTGTCTGACCAATAATCACCCGGAGCTGGGAGAACACTCCCAGATAATTTCCCACTCCGACCAAAATACCTAGCACTGGATTAGAACACCCCTAGCATTGCATATTGCCTTGTCATGCATTTGTGTTGCATTGTTTTCCGTGTATTTATTGTTTCTTCCCACTCCTTCTCTCTTGATAGACCCCGAGACTGCCAACGACACTGCTGAGTATGACTACGTCGTCGACGACCAGACCCCTTCAGCCGAGCTTCCAGGCAAGCAAAACCCCCTTGATCATCCAGATATCGCCTACTCTTTCTCTCTATTGCTTGCATTAGAATTGCTTCTATTGATATTCCGATAGCTCCTATTCTGATGCATAGCCTGATTTCGTCGCCTACTATTGATACCTTACCTGCTATCCTATGATGCTTAGTTAGGTATGCTATGTTCCATCAGCTGGCCCTTCACCCTTGTCCGTTTGCCAGGCTTGTTATCGGGCCGTGATCACTCTGGGTGATGATCACAGAAATGTTACATTACTGCAATACTTTAAACCGTTAAAGTCGGACCGGCTCCAAGAGTGCCTGCGAGTTAATGAAACAAGATGGGTTGAACCCAAGGGTACCCGTGAGTGATATGGTGGCGGAACGACAGGGCAGGCGGAGACCACCTAGGAGAGAGGTGGGCCTGGTCCCTGGTCAGGGCCGCGTGTTACCAAGTCGGAGCGACAGGAACCCTGTTCGTCTCTGCGAGTTACTAAAACATGCCTAATGGATTTGGGTATTTGATCTGAGTTGGCCACTGGCTTATACGCACTACCACCACATGGGATAATGGTTTAATGGGGCCCTCTACGTCGTATGTTTCTCCCGAAAGCTCTTCAGATGTCACAATTCAGAGATGCGGGCTGATTGTTGGGGTGGGCTAGTTACGTCACTTGTGTATACAGTGTCGCGCCTGGGCCCCGGCCAGTCACGCAATGTGCAGGAGTGCAGAGGGCGATAGGCCCAAGACCCCTTCGCACTTAGGATTTAGACCAGCGTGCTAACCTCTCTGCTGAGCCTAGGTAGGACTACGCCGTGTCGATTACCCAAGGCCAGGCATTACTCAGCAAGTGTGTCCGGCCAGATGTGATCGAGCGTGTTGGGTAACAGTAGTGCACCCCTGCAGGGAAGTGATCTATTTGAATAGCCGTGTCCACGGTAATAGGACGCTCGGAGTTGTATCCTGATCTACTACAACTATGAATGGATACTGTTACAATGTTAAACTGTTACTACTGCTCTCGGGATCACTTTCTCGTAGGGTAGTCGAGGAAGGATCTCAGGGCATTGCTAATATATACTTATTATTATATGCTGCTGTGTTTTTTTCTCTTCTGATGCTGCAAGATTGCTTCAAGATGCTAGTCTTCGATAGGCTAGGCCATTCCCCCTCTGTTCCGGCATTTCTGCAGTTTAGTCCAAAGATATAGCCCCATTCCTTTGATACCGATGCATACTTAGTATAGTTCTGATGTAAGTCTTGCGAGTACTTTGGATGAGTACTCACGCTTGCTTTGCTACTTCTTTTTCCCTACCCGGTTGCTGCGATCAAACGACAGAGTCCAGGAGCAGGAGATCCCCGGAGGCACCTACTACTACGTTGAGCCCGCCGACCAGGAGTAGTTCGGAGGCCCTAGGCAGGAGGCCTTCGCCTTTTCGATCAGTGTCACTGTTATGCTAGCCTTCTTAAGTCACACTTGACTAACTACGTCTGTACCCAGATAATATTTGTTTGTATGGCCTATGTATTCGGGTCCTCGTGACCCCTGGGTTGTAATATGAAGATTTATGTTTAAATTTGTGTTTAGAGTTGTGTTGTGATATCTTCCCGTGAGTCTCTGATCTCGATCGTGCACGTTTGCGTGTATGATTAGTGCACGGTCGAGCAGGAGCGTCACATATTTATTCCAAGATGCCAGAAGAACATGAACAACATCTTCGAATAGTCCTGGAAGAATTACGGAAAAATCAACTATATGCCAAATTCAGTAAGTGTGAATTTTGGTTACGAGAAGTTGGTTTTCTGGGACATGTACTGACACAGGATGGAATAGAAGTGGACCCAAGTAAGGTAAAAGATGTCTTAGGATGGAAGCAACCCACCAACTTGACTGAGGTCAGGAGTTTTCTTGGTTTGGCTGGCTACTATCGACGATTTATTGAAGGATTCTCTACCATAGCCAAACCCATGACTCAGGTACTCAAGAAGGACAAAAAGTTTGAATGGACCGAAGCATGTGAGAAAAGTTTCCAGGAATTAAAGAGGAGGTTAACAATGGCACCTGTTCTGATCATGCCGGATGTGCACAAGAATTTTGAAATATACTGTGATGCTTCCAGAAAGGGCCTTGGATGTGTATTAATGCAAGAAGGAAAGGTCGTAGCATATGCTTCAAGACAACTACGACGACATGAAGAAAATTATCCTACCCATGACTTGGAACTGGCAGCTGTGATACATGCACTCAAGGAATGGCGACATTTCCTTCTTGGAAATCGATGCGAGATATACACGGATCACAAAAGTCTTAAGTATATCTTCACCCAGCCAGAATTGAACTTGCGACAACGTCGCTGGCTTGAGTTAATTAAGGATTATGATGTGGGAATTCATTACCATCCGGGTAAAGCAAATGTTGTAGCACACGCTCTCAGTCGAAATCCATGCACCGACAATGACAGTGTGCAATTCTCACAGCATAAGTTCAACCGAGAATTTGCCAAACTTAACATGGTCCTAGTCACGGAAGGAACCATTGCCCGCCTAGAAGTAAAACCAACATTAGAGGATCAGATCAAGGAAACTCAGAAAGGACATCCCAGTATTGAAGGAATTAAAAGGAAAGTAAATTCAGGCAAGGCATTCGAATTTACCATTGATAGTCAGGGAATCATATGGTACGGGAAACGATTATGCGTGCCCAATAAGGAAGAGCTAAAGCAACAAATTTTAGCAGAAGCCCATACCACTCCATACTCTATTCACCCAGGGGGAACCAAGATGTACAAAGATCTCCAGGAAAAAATTCGGTGGCACGGGATGAAAAGAGATATAGCTGTATATGTGGCACGTTGTGACTCTTGTCAGCGTATAAAAGCAGAACACCAGAGGCCAGCAGGATTGTTACACCCACTCAGAGTGCCTGAATGGAAATGGAATGAGATAGGGATGGATTTTATTGTCGAGTTACCAAGGTCACGACATGGGAATGATGCTATCTGGGTTATCACAGACTTATTAACCAAGGTGGCACACTTCATTCTGGTAAAGACAACATACTCAACATAGAAGCTCGCTAAGTTATACCTCTCCCGAATTGTTTGCTTACACGGGGTACCCAAGTCATAATCTTTGACAGAGGCACTCAGTTTGTCTCTAGGTTTTGGGATCACTTGCAGCAAGCCTTAGGAACGCAACTGGTATTCAGTATGGCGTATCACCCACAGACAGGAGGGCAGACTGAACGGGTAAATCAGATATTGGAAGACATGCTGAGAGCTTGTGTTCTTACTTACGGGGTCAGCTGGGAGAACAGTTTGCCATATGCAGAATTTTCATATAACAACAGTTATCAAGCCAGTCTAAAAATGTCACCCCTCAAAGCCCTATACGGACGGAGATGTCGTACCCCACTCAATTGGTCCGAAACCGGAGATAGCCGAATCTTTGGCCCGAAAGTTCTCAAAGAAGCAGAAACAAAAGTAAAACTCATCCGAGACAGACTGAAGGCTGCTCAGAGCCGTCAGAAAAGCTATTATGACCAGAAACACCGTCAGATCAGTTTTGAACGCAATGAATATGTGTATCTCAGGGTATCCCCAATGAGGGGGCTACAGAGATTTAAAGTCAAAGGGAAACTGGCACCGAGGTTTATTGGACCATTCAGAATAATTGCAAGGAGAGGCAAGGTTGCCTACCAACTGGAACTACCAGCAGAATTGTCAGATGTTCATGATGTATTTCACGTGTCACAGCTGAGGAGATGTGTCTGTAACCCGAAAAAGCAAGTCTAGCATCAGGACCTGGATATCCAGCCAGACCTTACATATAAGGAACATCCTATAAAATTTTGGAGGAGTTTGAACGGAAGACCCGTCGGAGTGCGATAAAGTTTTGCAAGGTCCAGTGGAGTAATCACACCGAGGAAGAAGCAACATGGGAACGGGAAGATCACCTAAGGACTCAGTACCCGTACCTGTTTGAGGGACAGCTGAAATCTCGGGGACGAGATTTTTTTAAGGGCGGTAGGTGTTGTAACACCCCAAAAATATTTTTCTTTGAATTTTAAAATATTTTATTTAAAATAAAATTCTTTGGAATCACCATGGCCTTTTTCTCTCTTTCTTCTGTTTTGAAAATAACTTTTGAATTTTCAATTAGGTTTCAAAATTTTTAAAATGGTTCTGATTTGATGGCTTATTACTTGAGTAATTATTTTTGGAGGATCACAAATATTTTTCATTCAGAAAAGTTTTTGTATAATTAAAATAATTGCCATGAAATGGCTCTTTCATTATTCTTTCAAACACTTAGAAAATTCCCACAAAATTATTTTGTCACTTGAAAAATATCAACCAAGGCATCCTCATACCCTAGGACAGTACCCAATACCTCTCCTCTCCATAAAAATATTTTTATCATATTTAACAAATTCCAAAATTGGGATCTCATTTATTCCTAGTTTCTTTGATTTACAAGGGAACTATATTTTTTCCAACTCTTTTGCACCCACAAAAATTATCCTAGCTACTTGATAGTACCTACACTCCATTTCACCAAAAACATTCTATTCCACAGTTCAAAATTTTCAAATTTCATTCGTTTGAAATTTGGACCAGATTTAATCCCTCTGATCAAAACCCAATTTTAATTGCTCCAAAAATTCTGAAACTTTGCTAGCATCTCTATTATGCATCAACACCTCACCACAAAAATTCTCAAAAATTCCTAAAATGCCTAGAGCCACCTAGCATTTCATCATACACTTGGTGTGCACACTGTAGCTACTATAGAAAAATTCAGTTTAGCAGTGAAGTTCAGAGACAGAGGGATTCGGCGCCGTGCGGTGCACTCCACTCCATCTCCTCCTCATCCGCACCTCTGCTCGCCATCAATACACCGCCACGGGACCTCCTGGTCAGTTGCTCGCCACCGACAGCACAGGAATAGGCCGGTGTAACGGCCACTGTCCTCAGCCGCAGCGGCCGAGCGGATTGGCACGGCTCCAGCCGCCATCACTCCAGCTACTGCTCCCTCTCCTACTTCCTCTCCATGCGGCACCTCCTCCGCAGCGTTGCCTCACCGTCCAAGCCACTGGAGCCCGCCTGTCAGTCACCGGAGGCAAGCGCCGTCTGCCATGGCCATACGGGAGTCACCTCATGGATAAGGTGATCAAGCTCGAAATTGAGCACGTTGGTGCTTAGAGGGTCTTCCATTGACCTCACTGGCACCCACCGTCCAAGACCACCGACAACAACCACCTCACCGGCCGGATTTACTCTGGTGTGATCCGGACTCCGTCGAACCGCCTCGGGCCGCCTATATAAAGGATCCCCGAGCTCCGTTCTAAGCATCCACCACCTCTAGGCCTTCCCAATCGACCTCCCGCATGCCTCCCCGACCTCGGGGTGGTCTTCTTCTCCACTTCCGACTGGCCGATCCGCCTCGGATCCCCGGAACCACCCGACGCCAGTAGGCCACCTCCACCACTCAAATTTCGTCAGTAGTCCTCTGGTCCACCGTATCACTCATTCTGAACATCAATTTGGTGTTTCCACACCTCTCCGATGAGATCCACAACCACCCGACGCCGCCATCCGCCGGAGTTGACCTCGCCGTCACTCCGGTGCTCGTCAGCGACCACCACCACCACCCACCGACGCGAAATCCCTCCCCGAGCAAATCCCGACCATCGCCGCCCTCTGAAACGCCAACGATCATCGCCGGTGATCGCTGCACCTCCTCTGTACACGCGCGCGAGCGCGTTTGAAATTCAAACCTGACGGGTGGGGCCCTCCCGTCAGCGTTTTAATCTTTTTCTGATTTAACCGAAAGTGTATTCTGTCCCTTTATGCTTTCTGCGCTGGAAAGCGTATTTTGCCCCGAGACCTTTTCTATTTTACCGCACAGGGACCCGCTAGCAAGTTTTATTTTTGCAGAAAAGCCCCTGGTTTTAAAACTTTAATACTTTTTAATCACAACTCCGTTTTAACTGATTCTTTTTTTGAAAATTTTCCTTTTCACTCTAGTTTTTTAGTATTTATTTAAAAATATTTTGGGACAACTTTTTGTACTATTGCAAAAATTTGATTCGAATTTGAATTTTCATTTTATAGAAATCGAGGAGGGGAACTTTGCCGGGAATTTCGAGGGATCACCTTCTGCCTACTTTGATCAAGGCAAGCATTTTTGAACTTGGGATATGGTGATTGCATACAAGTATGCATCGGTTCGGGATATCACCGGTTATGTGGTGAATAGCATACGCATGCATGATCATATCATTCTGTGCATTTCTTGCATGCATCAAAAGAATCTTCTAACGTGATGAAAGTGGTGAGAATCCAGGAGTGTATCTCCTGCCTTTGACGTGCCGGTGGGCACGGGTCACATCATGACACGATGGTGTCACTGTGGCATATGGGGTATGCCAGTCTTAATAAAACACCTCCTGAGTCGACCTAGATCGAGTCTCGTTCCATCATGCCTAGCTAAATACCGTGCTGCCACATGTCTTCCCGCGAGGGGAGTATGGCCTAGTAAGTTGCTAACCCCTTTCCGTGTGCACACCACTTAGAGGGGCCATGATGAGGGTTCCATGGCCATGGACTAATGCCAGTCATCGGGTCAGTGGGCATGGGTGTATCCGGCTGGGCCGAGAGGGAGGCACCCCTTGTAATCCACGCGTATTAATAGTGATCCCATGCTATTGGAGACATTGGTCTCCCCGTCTTAGAGTTTTTCTTGAACGATGCTTTGGGTGATTCCTGGCATCCGGAAAGTTAATCTGGTGTGTGCTGGTCAGGTGTGTTTTCAACCCAAAGACCGTAATGGGAATTAGTCAGTGTATCGGTACTGACTAAAGAAATCCTATACTTGTGGGTAAAGAGTAGACCCTCTGCAGAATTATATCTATTCGAATAGCCGTGTCCGCGGTTAAGGACGTTAGCTGGGAAGGGTCAAGTATTGGTCCCGGTGTCGGTCTTCGGAGGTAATAATTAAATTGAGCATGATTCATTTTGCAGGATAATTATTGTTACCTCTGAGGTTATCATGAATATTATTGTCATCATAAATATTATTGTGGACTAATTCTGTTCTTCTATGTGGAATCTGAGTATCACTTGGGATGGCTAGTCCACCTGGATACTCCTTTATATTTTTCTGGGTATCACTTGGGATGGCTAGTCCACCTGGCTACTCCTTTATATTTTTCTGGGTATCACTTGGGATGGCTAGTCCACCTGGATACTCATTTATATTTTTCTGGGTATCACTTGGGATGGCCAGTCCACCTGGATACTCATTTATATTTTTCTGGGTATCACTTGGGATGGCTAGACCACCTGGATATTCATTTCTTTTCAAGACCTCTCGAGGCGTCGCTTTCAGACACCCGTTTGGCATTTCTTTTCAAGACCTCTCGAGGCGTCGCTTTCAGACACCCGTTTGGCATTTTTCTTGGAATTTCTCGAGTGGTCCAGCGCCCGATGTTCCATTTTATTTTTCTTGATTTATTACTAAGTAATATATTTATTCTTCCGCACCGCATTAATATTCATCATGCCATGCTTTAATTTCGGCCAGCATATACATATAATTAAATCCATCATGAGCATATGCATTCGGTATATCTTTTGTTCATAATGTTTGCGAGTACATTCCAACGTACTCACAGGCTTGTCCCTGGCTTGTTAATTTGGCCAGACCCGGAGGAAGACGAGCTTGTGGAGGAAGAGTGCGCTAGCGAGCCCCACACTTAGAGGTGTTCCCAGTCAGTCAACTTGTGGTCTTGGAGTCTACCACTTGTATCATCCGCAGTGCTTCCGCTTCATGAATAAATAGGCAAGCCTCACACTGACGCTTGGCTCTACATTATTGTATCAGTGTTGTACCATCACCCCACCACTGTCATATTCCGCCAACACCATATATTGACAAGTTTGTAATAAATGTTGAGCACTCTGGCTCAACCCTGTGTAATATTATGTACGTACTGGATATCTGTATCAAGGGAGTCCACCAGTTGTGCTGATCTTGGGGCTGGTGTGACTTAGGGCTATTCTGTGATTTATTCCGGAAACAGGCCCGACATAATTCCACCTCTATAAATTCTCAAATATTCCCAAACCAACAAAGAGCCACCCGAAATAACTTTTCCACCACCGCAAGCTTCTGTTCTTCCGTGATCCCATCTGGAGTCCTTTTCCGGCAATCTGCCGGAGGGGGAATCGATCACGGAGGGCTTCTACTTGTTGCCCTTCCGATGATGTGTGAGTAGTTCACCACAGACCTACGGGTCCATAGCTAGTAGCTAGATGGCTTCTTCTATCTCTTTGATCTTCAATATAATGTTCTCCTCGATCTTCTTGGAGTTCTATCCGATGTAATCTTCTTTTGCGGTGTGTTTGTTGGGATTCAATGAATTGTGGGTTTATGATCAGATTATTCATTGAAAGTAATTGAGTCTTTTCTGAACTTTATTGTGCATGATTGTTACAGCTTTGTATTTCTCTCCGATCTATTGATACGTCCAATTTGCATCATGATTTCCTACTATTATTTATTATGTTTTTGATCATTATTTCACTTTATGGTACAATTCTTATGCCTTTTCTCTTTTAATTTGCAAGATTTACATGAAGAGGGAGAATGCCGGCAGCTGGAATTCTGGACCTGAAATAGCCATATCAGAGATACCTATTCTACAGAGCTCCAATTGACCTAAAACTTCACGGAGATTTTGTATTGAATATATAAAAAATACTGGAGAAAAGAGATAACAGAGGGGACCCACCAGTTGCCCACAAGGTAGTAGGGCGCGGCCCCCCTGGGCGCACCCTAGTGCCTTGTGGGGCCCACAGCTGGCGTCTAGCCCCCTCCTTCTGATATATGAAGACATTTGCCCTAGAAAAAATCAAGAGAAGGCTTTCGGGACGAAGCGCCGCTGTCTCAAGGCGGAACCTGGGCAGGAGCTATTTTGTTCTCCGGCGGATCGATTCCGCCGGGGATACTTCCCTCCGGGAGGGGGAAATCGAAGCCATCGACATCACCAACGATCCTCTCATCGTGGGAGGACCAATCTTCATCAACATCTTCACCAGCACCATCTCATCTCAAACCCTAGTTCATCTCTTGTATTCAATCTTTGTCTCAAAACCTCAGATTGGTACTTGTGGGTTGCTAGTAGTGTTGATTACATCTTGTAGTTGATGCTAGTTGGTTTATTTGGTGGAAGAGTATTGTTCAGATCCTTAATGCCATTCAATACCCCTCTGAGCTTGAACATGAACATGATTTGTGAGTAGTTACTTTTGTTCTTGAGGACATGGGAGAAGTCTTGTCATAAGTAATCATGTGAATTTGGTATTCATTCGATATTTTGATGATATGTATGCCGTTGCTTCCTTTAGTGGTGTCGTGTGAACGTCGACTACATGACACTTCACCATCTTTGGGCCTAAGGGAAGGCATTGTGTAGTAGTAATTAGATGATGGGTTGCTAGAGTGACAGAAGCTTAAACCCTAGTTTATGCACTATTTCCTAAGGGGCTGATTTGGATCCATACGTTTCATGCTATGGTTAGAGTTATCTTAATTCTTCTTTCATAGTTGCGGATGCTTGCGAGAGGGGGTAATCATAAGTGGGAGGCCTGTTCAAGTAAGAACAGCACCCAAGCACCGGTCCACCCACATATCAAATTATCAAAGTAGCGAACGCAAATCAAACAAACATGATGAAAGTGACTAGTTGAAATTCCCATGTGTCCTCGAGAACGCTTTGCTTATTATACGAGTTCGTTCCGGCTTGTCCTTTGCTATAAAAGGGATTGGGCCACCTTGCTGCACTTTATTATACTTGTTACTTGTTACTTGTTACGAATTATCTTGCTATCAAAACTATCTGTTACCGCTACTTTTAGTACTTGCAGAGAATACCTTGCTGAAAACCGCTTGTCATTTCCTTATGCTCCTCGTTGGGTTCGACACTCTTACTTATCGAAAGGACTACGATGGATCCCCTATACTTGTGGGTCATCAAGACTCTTTTCTAGCGCCGTTGCCGGGGAGTGAAGCGCCTTTGGTGAGTGGAATTTGGTAAGGAAACATTTATATTACGTGCTGAAATTTATTGCCACTTGTCACTATGGAAAGTAATCCTTTGAGGGGCTTGTTCGGGGTATCTTCACCTCGACCAGAAGCAATAAGAGTTGCTCCTCCACCTATTGAACCTACCGAAATATTTATTATGAAATTCCTTCGGGTATGATAGAGAAATTGCTAGCTAATCCTTATGCAAGAGATGGAACTGTACATCCTGATATGCACTTGATCTATGTGGATGAAATTTGTGGATTGTTTAAGCTTGCAGGTTTATCCGGAGATGGAGTTAAGAAGAAAGTATTCCCTTTATCTTTGGAGGGAAAGGCATTGACATGGTATAGGCTATGTGATGATACTGATACATGGGACTGGAACCGGTTGAAGCTGGAAGTCCACCAGAAATTTTATCCTATGCATTTGGTTCATCGTGATCGGAATTATATATAATTTTTGGCCTCGTGAAGGAGAAAGTATCGCTCAATCTTGGGGGAGGCTTAAGTATATGTTGCATACATGCCCCAATCATGAGCTCTCAAGAGAAATAATCCTTCAAAACTTTTATGCTCGGCTTTCTCATAATGATCAATCCATGCTCGATACTTCTTCTGTTGGTTCCTTTATGAAGAAAACTGTTGAATCCAGATGGGACCTTCTTGAAAGAATTAAACGCAATTATGAGGATTGGGAAATCGACAAAGGTAATGAGTCAGGTATAAATCTTGAGTTTGATTGTGTTAAATCTTTTATGGAAACTGATGCTTTTCGTAAGATTAATACTAAATATGGACTTGACTCTGAGATAGTAGCTACCTTTTGTGAATCTTTTGCAGCTCATGTTGATCTCCCTAAGGAGAAATGGTTTAAATATCATCCACTTATTGAATTGAAAGAAGAACATGTTAGTGTTAAAGAAGAAACGATTGTTTACCATGTTGATCCAGTTGTGCCTACTGCTTATATTGAGAAACCTCCTTTCCCTGTTAGGATTAAGGAACATGCTAAAGCTTCAACTGTAGTCAATAAGAGTAAAAGTAGAGCACCTAGACCTTCTGAGCAAATTAAAGTTGAATCTAGTGTTGCAATGGTTAAAGATCTTTTGGTTCATAACATTGATGGACATGTCATATATTTCTGTGATGAAGCAACTAGAATTGCTAAGCCAGACCCTAAAGATAAAAATAAACCTGTAGTTGGCATGCCTATTATTTCTGTTAAAATGGGAGATCATTGCTATCATGGTTTATGTGATATTGGTGCTAGTGTGAGTGCTATTCCGTTTACTCTCTATCAAGAAGTCATGAATGATATTGCACCCGTTGAGATTGAAGATATTGATGTTACTATTAAGCTTGCAAATAGAGACACTATTTCACCGCTTGGGATTGTTAGAGATGTTGAAGTCTTGTGTGGTAAGATCAAATACCCTACTGATTTTCTTGTTCTTGGATCGCCACAAGATGATTTTTGTCCCATTATATTTGGTAGACCCTTCTTGAATACGGTTAATGCTAAGATTGATTGCACTAAAGAAATTGTTAGTGTTAATTTTGGTGAGATGTCTCGTGAGTTTAATTTCTCTAAGTTTCGTAGACAACCTCATGATAAAGAATTGCCTAGTAAGGATGAAATTATTGGTCTTGCTTCTATTGATGTGCCTCCTACTGATCCGCTAGAACAATATTTGCTTGAGCATGAGAATGACATGCATATGAGTGAAAGAAATGAAATAGATGAATTATTATTTAAACAAGCACCTATCCTTAAACATAATCTGCCTGTTGAAACCTTGGGAGGTCAACCTCCACCCAAGGGTGATCCTGTGTTTGAATTGAAGCAATTACCTGATACTCTTAAATATCCTTATCTTGATGAAAAGAAGATATATCCTGTTATTATTAGTGCTAACCTTTCAGAGCATGAAGAAAAGAGATTACTTAAAACTCTGAGGAAGCACAGTGCCGCTATTGGATATACTCTTGATGATCTTAAGGGCGTTAGTCCCACTTTATGTCAGCATAAAATTCACATGGAGCCAGATGCTAAACCCGTTATTAATCATCAAAGAAGGCTGAACCCTAAAATGAAGGATGTGGTAAGAACTGAAATATTAAAGCTTCTAGAAGCAGGTATAATTTATCCCATAGCTGATAGTAGATGGGTAAGTCCTGTTCATTGTGTTCCTAAAAAGGGAGGTATTACCGTTGTTCCTAATGATAAAAATGAACTCATCCCACAAAGAATTGTAACTGGTTATAGGATGGTAATTGACTTCAGGAAATTAAATAAAGCCACTAGAAAAGATCATTACCCCTTGCCTTTTATTGATCAAATGTTAGAAAGATTGTCTAAGCATACACATTTTTGTTTCCTAGATGGTTATTCTGGTTTCTCTCAAATACCTGTATCACCTGAAGATCAAGAGAAAACCACCTTTACTTGTCCTTTTGGAACTTATGCTTATCGTCGTATGCCTTTTGGTTTATGTAATGCACCTGCTACCTTTCAAAGATGTATGATTGCTATATTCTCTAACTTTTGTGAAAAGATTGTTGAGGTTTTCATGGATGATTTCTCCGTTTACGGAACTTCTTTTGATGATTGCTTAAGCAACCTTGATCGAGTTTTGCAGAGATGTGAAGAAACTAATCTTGTCTTGAATTGGGAGAAGTGCCACTTTATGGTTAATGAAGGTATAGTCCTTGGGCAGAAAATTTCTGAAAGAGGTATTGAAGTTGATAAAGCTAAGGTTGATGCTATTGAGAAAATGCCATGTCCTAAAGATATCAAAGGTATAAGAAGTTTCCTTGGTCATGCTGGTTTCTATAGAAGGTTTATAAAAGACTTCTCTAAAATTTCTAGACCTCTTACCAATATCTTGCAAAAAGATGTTCCGTTTGTTTTTGATGATGATTGTGTAGAAGCCTTTGAAATACTTAAGAAAGCCTTAATTTCTGCACCTATCGTTCAACCACCTGATTGGAACCTACCTTTTGAAATTATGTGTGATGCTAGTGATTATGATGTTGGTGCTGTTCTAGGACAAAGAGTTGATAAGAAATTAAATGTTATCCATTATGCTAGTAAAACTCTAGACAGTGCTCAAAGAAATTATGCTACTACTGAGAAAGAATTTTTAGCAGTTGTGTTTGCATGTGATAAATTTAGATCTTATATTGTTGATTCCAAGGTTACTGTTCACACTGATCATGCTGCTATTAAATACCTTATGGAAAAGAAAGATGCTAAGCCTAGACTTATTAGATGGGTTCTTCTCCTACAAGAATTTGATTTGCATATTGTTGATAGGAAGGGAGCTGAGAATCCCGTAGCGGATAATTTGTCTAGAATGGAAAATGTTCTTGATGACCCACTTCCTATTAATGTTGATTTTTCTGATGAACAATTAGCTTTGATAAATGCTTCTTGTAATACTCCTTGGTATGCAGACTATGCTAATTACATTGTTGCCAAATACATACCACCTAGCTTTACATATCAACAAAAGAAAACGTTTTTCTTTGATTTAAGACATTACTTTTGGGATGACCCACATCTATATAAAGAAGGAGTAGATGGTATTATTAGACGTTGTGTACCTAAGCATGAACAGGAACAAATCCTACGTAAGTGTCACTCCGAGGCCTATGGAGGACATCACGCGGGAGACCGAATTGCACACAAGGTATTACAATCTAGTTTTTATTGGCCAACTCTTTTCAAGGATGCACGTAAGTTTGTCCTTTCTTGTGATGAATGTCAAAGAATTGGTAATGTTGGTAGACGTCAGGAAATACCTATGAATTATTCACTTGTTATTGAACCATTTGATGTTTGGGGTTTTGATTATATGGGACCTTTTCCTAAATCCAATGGGTATACTCATATTTTAGTTGATGTTGACTACGTTACTAAGTGGCTAGAAGCTATTCCAACTAGTAGTACTGATCACAACACTTCTATTAAAATGCTTAAAGAAGTCATTTTCCCGAGGTTTGGAGTCCCTAGATATTTAATGGCTGATGGTGGTTCACATTTTATTCATGGTGCTTTCTGTAAGTTGCTTGCTAAATATGATGTTAACCATAGAATTGCATCCCCTTACCATCCTTAGTCTAGTGGTCAAGTTGAATTAACTAATAGGGAAATAAAATTGATTTTGCAAAAGACCGTTAATAGATCCAGAAAGAATTGGTCTAAGAAACTTGATGATGCATTATGGGCTTACAGAACTGCATATAAAAATCCTATAGGTATGTCTCCGAATAAAATGGTTTATGGAAAAGCATGTCATTTACCTCTTGAATTAGAACATACAACTTATTGGGTAATTAAAGAACTTAATTATGATTTTAAACTTGCCGGTGAGAAGAGGTTATTTGATATTAGCTCCTTAGATGAATGGAGAACCCAAGCCTATGATAATGCTAAGTTGTTTAAAGAAAAAGTTAAAAGGTGGCATGACAAAAGAATTCAAAAACGGGAATTCAAAGTAGGTGATCATGTTCTATTATACAATTCTCATTTGAGATTCTTCGCAGGAAAACTTCTCTCTAAGTGGGAAGGATCGTATATCATCGAAGAAGTTTATCGCTCCGGAGCCATCAAAATAAACAACTCCGAAGGCAATAATCCGAGAGTGGTGACTGGGCAAAGAATTAAGCACTATATTTCAGGTACTCCCATTAATGTTGAAACTAATATTATTGAAACAATTACACCGGAAGAGCACATCAAAGAGTCCTTCCGGAACGCTCCAGAACCCTGAAAAGAGGTAGGTATGTGATATGGTAAGTAAACCGACTCCAAAAATTCCATAAAAATTATTTCTGTCAGTTTTGGAATATTAGAAAAATTACAAAAATAAGAAACAGCCGAGGGGACCCACGTGTCACCCACAAGGCAGAAGGGCGCGACCCCCCTGGGGCGCGCCGTGGTGCCTTGTGGGCCCCACGTGTGCCTTCCCGACTCCGTTTTCTTCCCGTATGCTTGTTTTGCAAGATAAAAATTCTTTATATATACTCCCATATGTTTTGACCACCGTATCGCAAGTTTTCTCCATGTTCTTGTTTCGTGCTATTTTCTGTCAGATCTCAAAGCCAGGCATCATGTCTTCCTCTTCCTCAAACAATGTGGGGGACGATGCGTGGTTGCTGCAGATGGAGCTCAGGCGGGAGGGGGAAGGAGAGGTTACCATGGAAGATGATGATGGAGATTCGCTTGAGGTCCATCCTCCGGCCTCCGAGAGGGGCACCCTTGCCGGCATCTCCATAATTCCAAACCCACATCAAGCCGTGAGAAGCACTACAAGCCATGGGAGTCCAGAGGTACAAGAAGGGTTTCCCCCTAGGAGGCCCTTACACAGGTTACATCGGAACAACTTTCATAATTTGGTTCACAATTATGGGGTTGAAAATACTCCTCGTATGCACATACCCTCCAATTAGGACATCTCTCGTCCAAGTGAAAGTGATGCAGGAAAGAATGCTTGGGGGCCAGAGAATAAGCATATTATGGCCGAAGTCCAAAAGAATACAGAGATGATACAGCATGTGCTCCGAGAAATTCAAAGCTTAAAGGAGATCCTAATTAATGTCATGAAGGACAAGCCCACCTTACCACCACCATCATCACCAAAGAAGGAGACTTGAGTACATGGGTATGGGCACTCCCCTTGGCTTGTGCCAAGCTTGGGGGAGGCACCCCGGTATCATATCACCATCACTTTCTCATCATCATTATCTATCTTAGTTCGATCCTTAGTAATTTCATGATTTAGAGGAATAAAGTTTTAGTATGATTTAGTTTCGAGTGCTTTCTTTATGATCTATCTATATATGTAATCATGTGTGAAAGTTATATAATAAAGATTAGTTTGAGTTGAGTGTTTTGCTTTTGATGATCCAATCTTAGAAATAAATAAAGAATAGAAAGTAAGATCATATGCTAATCCCATGGGGAGTGATGACTTCACATAAAAGAAGTATAATTGATAAAACTTGTTGGAAGTTGACAAACATAGCATTGGTCATTGTAGCAATTCATGAAAAAGTAATAAAGGAAGAGAGGTCTCACATATAAATATACTATCTTGGGCATCTTTTATGATTGTGAGCCCCCATCAAATATTCTATGACAATTAGTTGATGTTGGACAAGGAAGACAACGTATTGGGTTATGTTTGCTTATATTCACATAGAAGTTATATTGTTTTGGATCCTCTAACATGTGGTGTTTGCCCCCTATCTTTGCTAGCCAAAAAAATCCGCACCAAGTAGAGATACTACTTGTGCATCCAAAAAACCCTTAAACCCAGTTTCATGCCATGAGAGTCCACTATATCTACCTATGGATTGAATAAGATCCTTCAAGTAAGTTGTCATCGGTGCAAAGCAATAAAAATTGCTCCTAAATATGTATGAACTTTTATTGTAAGGGAAAATAAACTTTGTACGATCTTGTGATGGTGGAGCAATAAAAGCGACAGACTGCATAATAAAGGTCGCTATCACAAGGGCCAATATAAAGTGACATTCCTTTACATTAAGAGCTTGCACATCCAAAAACAAAAGCGCATGACAACCTCTGCTTCCCTCTGCGAAGGGCCTATCTTTTACTTTATGTATTTACTTTCATGCAAGAGTCAATAGTATTCTTCTCTATTCCGTTTTTATTTTCTCTTTTGGCAAACATCATGTGGTGGGGATTGATCCATGCATATATATCCAGTTGAATGTAGGTGATCATTAGTTATTATTGTTGACATTACCCTTGAGGTAAAAACGTTGGGAGGCAAAATTATAAGCCCCTATCTTTCTATGTGTCCGACTGAAACTTTTGCTCCATAAGTATGTCGTGAGTGTCAGCAATCATAGAAGATTAAATGATAGTTGAGTATGTGAACTTGCTAAACAAAGCTCTTACATAGACTCTTTCTGATAATATGATGAATTGCAATTGCTTCAGTGACTAAGATCATAGTTTGTTAGTTTTCAATTTGGTTTATAGTTCATACTTTAACTTGTGGATGAATTGTCACTTTTTCATGAGAAGTTTTATGATGATATATTGCTGTTATAATAAAGATCATGATGCTCCATGTCCGTATTTTATTTTTATCGACGTCTCTCTCTCTCTAAACATGTGGTCATGATTATCGATTTCGACTTTTCGCTTGAGGGCAAGCGAGGTCTAAGCTTGGGGGAGTTGATACGTCCAATTTGCATCATGATTTCCTACTATTATTTATTATGTTTTTGATCATTATTTCACTTTATGGTACAATTCTTATGCCTTTTCTCTCTTAATTTGCAAGATTTACATGAAGAGGGAGAATGCCGGCAACTGGAATTCTGGACCTGAAATAGCCATATCAGAGATACCTATTCTACAGAGCTCCAATTGACCTAAAACTTCACGGAGATTTTTTATTGAATATATAAAAAATACTAGAGAAAAGAGATAACAGAGGGGACCCACCAGCTACCCACAAGGCAGTAGGGCGCGGCCCCCTGGGCGCGCCCTAGTGCCTTGTGGGGCCCACAGCTGGCGTCTAGCCCCCTCCTTCTGATATATGAAGCCATTTGCCCAAGAAAAAGACAAGAGAGGGCTTTCGGGATGAAGCGCCGCCGTCTCGAGGTGGAACCTGGGCAGGAGCTATTTTGTTCTCCGGCGGAGCGATTCCGCCGGGGATACTTCCCTCTGGGAGGGGAAAATCGAAGCCATCGACATCACCAACGATCCTCTCATCATGGGAGGACCAATCTTCATCAACATCTTCACCAGCACCATCTCATCTCAAACCCTAGTTCATATCTTGTATTCAATCTTTGTCTCAAAACCTCAGATTGGTACCTCTGGATTGCTTGTAGTGTTGATTACATCTTGTAGTTGATGCTAGTTGGTTTATTTGGTGGAAGCTTATATGTTCAGATCCTTAATGCTATACAATACCCCTCTGATCTTGAACATGAACATGATTTGTGAGTAGTTACTTTTGTTCTTGAGGACATGGAGAAGTCTTGCCATAAGTAATCATGTGAATTTGGTATTCGTTCGATATTTTGATGATATGTATGTTGTTGCTTCCTTTAGTGGTGTCGTGTGAATGTCGACTACATGACACTTCACCATCTTTGGGCCTAAGGGAGGGCATTGTGGAGTAGTAATTAGATGATGGGTTGCTAGAGTGACAGAAGCTTAAACCCTAGTTTATGCGCTATTCCGTAAGGGACTGATTTGGATCCATACGTTTCATGCTATGGTTAGAGTTATCTTAATTCTTCTTTTGTAGTTGCGGATGCTTGCGAGAGGGGGTAATCATAAGTGGGAGGCTTGTTCAAGTAAGAACAGCACCCAAGCACCGGTCCACCCACATATCAAATTATCAAAGTAGCGAACGCGAATCAAACAAACATGATCAAAGTGACTAGATGAAATTCCCATGTGTCCTCAAGAATGCTTTGCTTATTATACGAGTTCGTTCCAGCTTGTCCTTTGCTATAAAAGGGATTGGGCCACCTTGCAGCACTTTATTATACTTGTTACTTGTTACGAATTATCTTGCTATCAAAACTATCTGTTGCCGCTACTTTCAGTACTTGCAGAGAATACCTTGCAGAAAACCGCTTGTCATTTCCTTCTGCTCCTCGTTGGGTTCGACACTCTTACTTATCGAAAGGACTACGATTGATCCCCTATACTTGTGGATCATCAAGACTCTTTTCTGGCGCCGTTGCCGGGGAGTGAAGCGCCTTTGGTCAGTAGGATTTGGTAAGGAAACATTTATATTACGTGCTGAAATTTATTGCCACTTGTCACTATGGAAAGTAATCCTTTGAGGGGCTTGTTCGGGGTATCTTCACCTCGACCGGAAGCAATAAGAGTTGCTCCTCCACCTATTTAACCTACTGAAAATATTTATTATGAAATTCCTTCGGGTATGATAGAGAAATTGCTAGCTAATCCTTATGCAGGAGATGGAATGGTACATACTGATATGCACTTGATCTATGTGGATGAAATTTGTGGATTGTTTAAGCTTGCAGGTTTATCCGGAGATGGAGTTAAGAAAAAAGTATTCCCTTTATCTTTGGAGGGGAAGGCATCGACATGGTATAGGCTATGTGATGATACTGATACATGGGACTGGAAGCGGTTGAAGCTGGAATTCCACCAGAAATTTTATCCTATGCATTTGGTTCATCGTGATCGGAATTATATATATAATTTTTGGCCTTGTGAAGGGGAAAGTATCACTCAAGCTTGGGGGAGGCTTAAGTATATGTTGCATACATGCCCCAATCATGAGCTCTCAAGTTATTTAATTTCCTGAAGTATAATTGATCTATTTTATTTAATTTCCTGAAGCACTACATGTAGTAGAAAGAATTTCGGGGAAAATCCCAACGCAGCTCACAAGTAGTAGAAAGAATTTCTGGCGCTGTTGCCGGGGAGACATCATCAAATCACTACAAGTACCTTCACTCAAACTATCATCTAGTTGCTCTACTTTTTATTTGCCTCTCTTTTTCATCTCCCTCCACTTCTCTAAGAAATTGAAAAACACAAAAATATTTTTGTTTGCTTGCTTGATTTGCCATGATGGCTAGTTCTTCGCTTGTCGCTTGTACCCCTGATAATGAAGTGCTTAATTTTAAACAAAGGGGAGGACAAAGTTTAAAATATGCTTGGTATAGGATTTGTGATGGTCAAAATAGATCAATTCGTAAGCAATCCACTACCATTCTTCTTCGTAATTTTTATGTAGGTGTTACTACTTGGTATGGATTTGTGCTTGACACTATTACCGGGGGGAATTTCTTGAGTAGTCACCCTAATGATGCTTTCAATGCTATGAGAAATTTGGTAGGATTACCACCTATTACAATTAATGAAACAGCATCGACTTTGGAACATGTTATGCGAAGGTTAGAAGTTATTGAAAATAAAATGCCCACCATAGAACATATTGAGAATCTAGACAAAAAGGTCCATAATCAAGTTACTCAATTTGGTTCTAAGGTAGGAACTACATTAAAGATGTTAAAGGAGAAGGAACCGATAATTAATGAAAGAGTAGAACAAAGTCCCGCTAGAATTGATAAGTTGGAAGAAATCATTAATAATTTGGGTTCTGCCTTTTCTTCTGTTAAAACTATTGAGAAAACTCCTCCTAATAAGAATTCCAGGTTCATGTATGTTCCTAATAATAAGGGTGCCACATCTAGTAAAGGAAACGAGGATCTTAAAATGATTAGTGTGCACCCCAACATCATTGATTTAATAAAGGAACCTATTTATGAAAGTAAATTCCTCAACTTTGTCCCTAGGAATGTGATTATTCAAAATTTATATGCTAAACCTCCTAGGAAGCATGGATGTATAACTTAGGAGTTGGATGTGAAGGATGGCAATACCTAAAACTTTGCATTATGCCTAGCTAGGGGCATAAAACAATAGCGCTTGTTGGGAGGCAACCCAATATTTATCTTTATTGCAATTTTTATTTTTCTTGAATCACACAATTATAGCTAGTGTAATGATTGTGTTTTTTTCTCTTTTAATTAGTGTTTGTGCCAAGTAATGCCTTTGGGATGATTTGGATGATAGTATAATTGATGTTGTTTGAAAACAGAAAGTTTTGCGCCTAGTTCTGGAATTTCTATTCTGTAATGGAAGGTGATAAAATTCTGATTTTTTTACCCAGAATTGGAATACAAATTTTTTACGTTTTCCTAATGTTTCAGAATTTTTGGAGTTACAGAAGTATGATTTTAATTCAGATCTTTATAGACTGTTCTGTTTTAGACAGATTCTGTTTTTATTGCATAGTGTGCTTGTTTTAATGATGCTATGGATTATATCGGGGGGTATAAGTCATGGAAAAGTTAGAATATAGTAGGTATTATGCAAGAATAAATTATGAATGAGTTTATAACAGTACCTAAAGTTTATGATTTGTTTGTTATACTAACGGATCTCACGAAGTTTCTATTGAGTTTTGTGTGCTGAAGTTTTCAAGTTTTGGGTGAGATCACGATGGATGAAGGAATAAGGAGTGGCAAGACCCTAAGCTTGGGGATTCCCAAGGCACCCCAAGGTAATATTCAAGGAAGACCCAAGCGTCTAAGCTTGGGGATGCCCCAGATGGCATCCCCTCTTTCGTCTATGATCTATCGGTAACTTACTTGGAGCTATATTTTTATTCATCACATGATATGAGTTTTACTTGGAGCGTCTTGTGCCATAGTTTTTGCTTTGTTTGATTTTTAGTTTGCCACAATCATTGTTTGCTGGACACACCTTTTGAGAGGGACACACATTTATCGTGATTTGTTAGAATACTCTATGTGCTTCACTTATATCTTTTGAGCTAGGCAGTTGCTATAGTGTTTCACTTATATCTTTTAGAGCACGGCGGTGGTTATATTTTATAGAAATGATTGCACTCCCATGCTTCACTTAAATCTTTTTGAGAGTCTAATAAATAGTAATGGTAATGTGCATGTGTTATAAGACTAGTCCATGAAGGATAGGTATTCAAGGGGGATATAATAAAAACTTTCATGTAGATCACTAAAAAAGAAACGTATGGTTTAATTGTATTAATGTCGTAATGTGAAAGGATATTGGATTAATGATCATTGGTTAGTAGAAATATCGGTATTAAAGCTTGTTATTAACTTCTCATCTAAGTGTTGGTCATGGCATGGAGGGGAGGTTTGAGCATTTTTATGTCTGAAATGAAATCCTTGAGTGTTGTTATAATCGGGGGTGCGCGATGGTTAACTCCTACCAACCTCCTCCCTAGGGGCATGCGAGTAGTACTTTGCTTCGAGGGCTAATAAACTTTCACAATAAGTATGTGAGTTCTTTATGACTAATGTGAGTCCATGGATTATACGCACTCCTACCTTTCCGCACTTTGCTAGCCTCTTCGGTACCGTGCATTGCCCTTTATCACCTCGAGAGTTGGTGCAAACTTTGTCGGTGCATCCAAACCCCGTGATATGATACGCTCTATCACACATAAGCCCCCTTATATCTTCCTCAAAACAGCCACCATACCTATCTATTATGGCATTTCCATACCCATTCCGAGATATATTGCCATGCAACTTCCACTGTTCCGTCACATGACTTGTGTGTTCATCATCATATTACTTTGCATGATCATATGGAGCTGATATGATATTTGTGGCGCAGCCACCGTTCATCATTATCATACATGTTATGCTAGATCATTGCACATCCTGGTACACTGCCAGAGGCATTCATATAGAGTCATATTGTTACAGTTATCGAGTTGTAAGTAAATAAAAGTGTGATGATTATCATTATTAGAGCATTGTCCCAGTGAGGAAAGGATGATGGAGACTATGATTCCCCCACAAGTCAGGATGAGACTCCGGACGAAAAAAGAGAGGCCAAAAAGAGCCCAAGAACAAAAATAAATAAATAAATGAGAGATAAAGAGAGAAGGGGCAATGTTACTATCCTTTTCCCACACTTGTGCTTCAGAGTAGCACCATGTTCTCCATATAGAGAATCTCCTAAGTTATCACTTTCATATACTAGTGGGAATTTTTCATTATAGAACTTGGCTTGTATATTCCGATGATGGGCTTCCTCAAATGCCCGAGGTCTTCATGAGCAAACAAGTTGGATGCACACCCACTTAGTTTCTGTTGAGATTTCATACACTTATAGCTCTTAGTGCATCCGTTGCATGGCAATCCCTACTCCTCGCATTGATATCGATTGATGGGCATCTCCATAGCCCGTTGATCCGCCAAGTTGATGCGAGACTTTCTTCCTTTTTCCCTTATTGATCTCTACCACCGCATTCTATTCCACATATAGTGCTATATCCATGGCTCATGCTCATGTATTGCGTGGGGTTGAAAATGCTGAAGCGTGTTAGAAGTACGATCCAATTGTCTGGTTTAACACCGGGGTGCTCATGATTTATATTTATGCGGTGAAGGCAGAGTCATGCCATGCTAACATGACAAAATGAGTAGGGATAACATTCAATAAGGATCGTATATTTTGAAAAAGTAATGATTATGCTTCTTATATTCATGGATACTGTTATGTTGATATTGTTACTTCATCGTTTCTCAATAATTATACCGTAAAGAGATTACATGATACACATGTTAGGTAGCATTCAACATCAAAAATTCTATTTTTATCATTTACCAACTCGAGGACGAGCAGGAATTAAGGTTGGGGATGCTGATATGTCTTTGATGTCTACTACGCAACTTTTATTCTTGTAGACTCTGTTGGGCCTCCAAGCGTAGAGTTTTGTAGGACAGCAGCAAATTTCCCTCAAGTGGATGACCTAAGGTTTATCAATCCATGGGGGGCGTAGGATGAAGATGGTCTCTCTCAAACAACCCTGCAATCAAATACAAGAAATCTATTGTGTCCCCAACACACCCAATACAATGGTAAATTGTATAGGTGCACTTGTTCGGCGAAGAGATGGTGATACAAGTGTAGTATGGATAGTAGATATAGGTTTTTGTAATCTGAAATAATAAAAACAGCAAGAGCAAGTAACAAAAGTGAGCACAAACGGTATTGCAATGCTTGAAAACAAGGCCTAGGGTTCATACTTTCACTAGTGCAATCTCTCGATAGTGCTAACATAATTGAATCATATAACCATCCCTTAACGTGCGACAAAGAATCACTCCAAAGTTCTTATCTTGTGGAGAACATAAGAAGAAATTGTTGTAGGGTACGAAACCACCTCAAAGTTATCCTTTCCGGTCAATCTATTGAGCCATCCCTATAAGTGTCACAAACAGCCCTAGAGTTCATACTAAAATAACACCATATGATACGCATCTACCAACTCTAATGTCACCTAGATACTCCAATGTCACCACAAGTATCCATGAGTTGATTATTCGATATGCATCAAACAACTTCAGATTCATAATATTTAATCCAACACAAAGAACTTCAAAGAGTACCCCAAAGTTTCTATTGGAGAAAAGAAGATGAAAACGTGTACCAACCCATATGCCTAGATTACCCCAAGGTCACGGGAATCCGCAAGTTGATTACCAAAACATACATCAAGTGATTCAATAGAATACCCCATTGTCACCACGGGTATCCACATGCAAGACATACATCAAGTGTTCTCAAATCCAAAGTATTCAATCCGACAATAATGAAACCTCAAAGCGAAAGATTCAATTCATCACAAGGAGATAGAGAGGGAAGAAACACCATATGATCCAACTATATTAACAAAGCTTGCGGTACATTAGGATCGTGCCAAATCAAGAACACGAGAGAGAGAGAGAGAGAGAGAGATCAAACACATAGCTACTAGTACATACCCTCAGCCTCGAGGGTGAACTACTCCCGTCTCATCATGGAAGCAGCGGGGATGATGAAGATGGCCTTCAGTGATGACTTTTCCCCCTCCGGCACGGTGCCGGAACGGAGCTCCAGATGGGATAGCTTCGGAACAGAGGCTTGCGGCGGTGGAAAAACTCATCTAGGTTAACTTTCTAGGGTTTCTGTATTTATAAGAATTTTCAGCGTTGGAATCACGCGAAGAGGTGCCACAGGGGGCCCACAAGGCATCAGGGCGCGCCCCCTGGGCGCGCCATGTTGCCTTGTGGGGTCCCTATGGGGCTTCTGGTACTCCCTCGAAGCTTCCTGGGTCTCTTTCCTTCCAGAAAAAATCGTCAAAAAGTTTTGCTGCGTTTGGACTTCGTTTGGTATGGATTTTCTGGAAAACCAAAAACAAGCAGAAAACAGCAACTGGCACTGGGCACTAGGTTAATATGTTAGTCCATGAAAATCATATAAAAGTGCACCAAAACCATATAAAATTATTGCTAACATGGCATGAATACTTCATAAATTATAGATACGTTGGAGACGTATCAGTCTCCAACGTATCTATAATTTTTGATTGTTTCATGCTATTATATTATCAATCTTCTATACTTTATATGCATTTTTATGCTATTTTATATCATTTTTTGGGACTAACCTATTAACCCACTGCCCAGTGCCAGTTCATGTTTTTTTTGCTTGTTTTTGGCTTTTCAGAAAATCAATACCAAAACGAAGTCCAAACGGAACAAAACCTTTAAAATGATTTTTCTGGACCAGAAGGGACCCTAGAAGGTTTGGGAGGAGGCCAGAAGACCTATGGGAGAGCTACAAGCTCACAGGGCGCGCCCTAGGGGGGTAGACGCGCCCCTTGAGCTCGTGGGGCCCACGTAGCTCCGTTTGACCTTATTCCACCTCTATAAATTCTCAAATATTCCCAAACCAACAGATAGCCACCCGAAATAACTTTTCCGCCGCCGCAAGCTTCTGTTCTTCCACGATCCCATCTAGAGGCCTTTTCCGGCAATCTGCCGGAGGGGGAATAGATCACGGAGGGCTTCTACATCAACCTTGATGCCCTTCCGATGATGTGTCAGTAGTTCACCACAGACCTATGGGTCCATAGCTAGTAGCTAGATGGCTTCTTCTCTCTCTTTGATCTTCAATACAATGTTGTCCTCGATCTTCTTGGAGTTCTATCCGATGTAATCTTCTTTTGCGGTGTGTTTGTTGGGATCCGATGAATTGTGGGTTTATGATCAGATTATTCATTGAAAGTAATTGAGTCTTTTCTGAACTTTATTATGCATGATTGTTATAGCTTTGTATTTCTCTCTAATCTATCCGTTTGATTTGGCCAACAAGATTGACTTATCTTCAGCGGGAGAGGTGCTTTGTAATGGGTTCAATATTGCGGTGTCCTCACCCAGTGACAGAAGGGTAGCGAGGCACGTATTGTATTGTTGTTATTAAGGGTAAAACGATGGGGTTTAATCATATTGCTTGAGTTTACTTTGTCTACATCATGTCATCTTGCTTAAGGCATTACTCTATTTGTCATGAACTTAATACCATAGATGCATGCTGGATAGCGGTCGATTGGTGGAGTAATAGTAGTAGATGCAGGAAGGAGTCGGTCTACTTGTCACGGATGTGATGCCTATATACATGATCATTGCCATGAATACGTCATTACTATGCGCTTTTCTATCAATTGCCCAACAGTAATTTGTTTACCCACCGTATGCTATTTGTTCGAGAGAGAAGCCTCTAGTGAAAACTATGGCCCCCGGGTCTACTTTAAACATATTATAAAAACCAAAAATATCTTGCTGCAATTTATTTACTTTTATTTTGTTTTGCAATTTATCTATCTACCTATACAAGATTTGATCCTTGCAAGTAACGAGTTCAAGGGGATTGACAACCCTCTTGCCCGCGTTGGGTGCAAGTATTTGCTTTTGTGTGTGTAGGTGTTGTTCACTAGGATTTGCGTGGTTCTCCTTTTGGTTTGATAAACCTTGGTTCTCACTAAGGGAAATACTTATCTCTACTATACTGCTTCACCCTTCCTCTTCGGGAAAAATCCCAACGCAACTCACAAGTAGCACGCTGCGGCCCTACAGGGTGACGCAGCTGTAGCCGTTGCTCGATCGTTGGAGAGGTGCGCAAACTCGGGGACGATCATCATGAGAACCTGTGGAGGCGCATGCAAATGACTGATCGAGTCGGTCGCGCGACGCGGATGGAGCGAATCGCGGGCGATCAATCCGATCGCTCATGAGATCGGGGACGCCGCTAGGTGATGAGTCATGCGGACGTGGCGGAAGGAGCCTGTGGCCATGAGACAGCAGCGGCGTGGATCGATGTGGCCCGGTGAGCGGGCATGCGATCTAATCGGACCAGTGCGACAATGGCCGACGAAGAACGCGAGCGAATGCAGGCACACAGCACAGCGTTGAGCGACGCGCAACACACAACAACCAATACGCGTAGGATGTGAGGCAGCCATGGGGCATGCAGTGCCAAACAGCAGGCAAGCGCATCAGCGTGAAGTCTAGACCATCGTGATGTAGTTGATCCGAGGTGGTGTCGAGGCTGATGGAGGATCCCGATCCAATCAAGGTGACGACGGCTGGTGCAGAGTGACGGGTGCACGGACGACGGTCGTACGTGCCGCCGCGTCGCATGAGGCCGCCTAGTCGGTGAAGAGGCCGGGTAGTTGTGTCGAAGTCAGAGTAGAGGCGTGCGAAGGTCGACGGGCGACGGTGGGTGACGCAACCGATCTTAGATCAGAAACCAAAAGAAACGCTGATCAAAACGACCGGAGAGAGAAAACCCGGATCGACGGATCGGGAAAAGACTCTCTAGAGCAGCCGATCAACATGATCGGTGGACGAACCCTATGTACGGGCGGCACGGCCCCCGGTGGAGATCATGGAGATCAACCTCCCTGGGGGCGGCATGGTGCGGAAGCGGTGGCGGCTAGGGCTTAGGATCGAGGTGAGGCTGATACCATGTAAGAGGAATAGAGAGGGATTTGGTGGAATAGATGATTATTGATTGAGCCTTGTGGGCGTATATATAAAGAGTACATGACTTTCTTGGAGTACAAGACAAGCTAGAATAAATCCTAGTGTATCCTATATTTTGTAAACAATCACGATACTCAACAACATGCATGTGAGTGGTTGAGATAAAAATGAAGATAAAGAAAGAAAAAAAAGTAAAAAAAAAGGTGATCCATGGTGGGCAGTGTCCTACGTGACAGACTGACCGAGCACGTCCATGAGCCCTCATATCCTCTCTATATTTGGTCTCAATACGAGGGTTTGCGGATAGCCCGGACATATAGAAACGATACGAGGGGTTTGGTTGCATCATATTTTTTTTCTTCTCTAGTAGTGTCTAGGCACTGATCGGACGTGTCCACGGACGTTTGAGTATGATTTTGAGGGGACTAACTCATGAACTGAACTGCAGACATGACTAAATTGTACTGGATGTACTATTGGCTTCTGTGAGAGCAACTCCAACGCGCCGACCCAAACGGACGCGTGCTTTGTTCGCATTTTGCCGTTTGGGTCGGCTCGTCCGCCCCCTTCTGCATTTGGGTCAGTCATGCGCCCAACCGGCCGACCCAATTCTCATCCGCGCAGAAAACAATATGAATTTTAAAAAGGCCCGTGGTCATAGATCATGCCAGCGGCCATGCCATTGCCCAGAGTTCATGCTGGCGCCATGCTGGCGGCCGACATATATACATGCCAGCCTCCAAAAAACACCACAGTTCATGCTGGCGCATTTGCCAGCGGCCGGCACACATGCCATCACACAAAAAGGGGCGGGAGTTTGACCATGCCATCTCAGCCGTGGTCATGCCGGCACATTTGCCGGCATACAAAAAAAGATGGCGCTCTCCTCCATAGATCACTCGTCATCGAACTTGAGCATGTCGGCCTGCATCTTCTCGAACCAAGGCCTCTTTCTAGGGGACACTGTGCTCAAGTCCACCTTCATGATCTCCACCCCCTTCGCCATGCAAGCGAGAGCCACTTCTTTTGCTTTGGTCTTGGCATTGGTGGCCTCGACCTCGAGCATCTACCTTTGCTTCTCCGCCTCCATCTCGAGCTTCTTCGTTTGCTTCTCTGCCTCCATCTCGAGCATCTTCCTTTGTGTCAGTTCTAAATCTGGCATATCTCGTAGTAGGGGTCCTGAGCTAGGCGTCGTGGAGCGATGGTAACATGGACACAGGATTTTACCCAGGTTCGGGCTCTCTCGAAGAGATAATACCCTACGTCCTGCTTTTGATTGTATTCATATGGGGTATGGTACAGAGTACATGTATCTACCACGAGATTGTTCTAATGAATATGAGTTGATCTATTGACTAGTCTGGCCTCGGTTTATATAATGCACCTGGGCCTAGGATTTAGAGGAGTCCTCGTCTTGTGCGCCAAGTCTTGTGGCGTCTTCCTTGTATGCGTCATGGGCTGCCCGAAGTGGCCCATGAGTGAACCGCCATGGGGGTCCTCGGCCCGATCCACCTGGTCGGGAGACGACGTGGTGAGTACCGCCCCAGTCCAGGACACCGTCAGTAGCCCCCTGAACCGGTCTTCAAGTTATGGACACTCCTCGGTTCTTCCGAGCTATTCTTCGTCTTCGGTCGTCGGTCTTGAAAGCTGGTTCAACAAATCTTTCTCATCTCTGATCTTTGAGAATTGCTGAGGTGTATCCGAAGAGTTCATACGTCGGGTATCCAAGGAGCCCCTTTAAGTTCTCGGCCTTTATCAATGCCTTGTTATTTTTACGTCACACATCAGGTTCAAAGTTTTTCCCGTGCGGCGGTGCCCTCTTGCAGCCGAGTTCAAACGCGGGACTGCATCAAGGTGTCTTTTTGCAGCTGAGCTCCAACACTGGTCTGCATCCGAGGTGTTATAGATTACCTCGGGTTAAAAAAGTTGAAGGAG
The DNA here is from genome assembly GCA_039707655.1 of Elymus sibiricus. Lineage (NCBI taxonomy): Eukaryota > Viridiplantae > Streptophyta > Magnoliopsida > Poales > Poaceae > Elymus > Elymus sibiricus. The sequence goes on along the minus strand of CM077666.1, from coordinate 180,299,633 downwards.
TTCAACCGAGCTTAATGCCGGAAACGCTCTCTATGGAGCCAACCACTCACAGCCGAGCTCTATGCCGGAATGCTTCCGAGGTGGTGCACCACCTCAGCCTTGGGCTGATTTTTATGGAATGTTTCCGATTGGTGCAATTTATTCCCTGCCGAGATGTATAGCCAGTAGCCCTCAAGGTGCGTGTCGGCCTAAAATCCGAGATGCACCTGAAGGAAAATATAAAACCACTAATCCCAGTAGCCCCTGAGACTTAGGTCGATTCGCGAAATCGGCCTGAGGATCAATTCCTAGCTTGACGGCATACTTAGGAATGGGAGCGCGGTGTGCATAGTCCCAAGACTCAGGTTGGGTGCGGCCGACCATGCTGAGGATCGTAATCTCCTCGGAAACTGTTTTGCACTTTTGAATTTTCTGCATTGAATCATCAATGCAGTAGTCCCCGAGGCACTGGTCGGGTGGGAACACCAGATCGGGGGATCGATGTGCCCCTTAAATGGCTTTTAATTGAGAAGCACAAAGCCCAGTATATATGTTGGGTATTTTAATGATTCTATGTATCCAAGTACTCTACATCATTAACGCTCGGATCCGCATTGTACAAACTTTGTTGACCGACCATCGGCTTCAACCTCCTCGGCCAGTAGCCGGAGAGTGTTTTCCTACTTCATAAAGCCTTTATGAGGGCAAAGATTTATAGAAAACAAGGCAATCCGGTCATACGGTTTTATAAACAAAGGTACGTGGAGAGAAATGTTATATTACTATTTAACGTAAGAAACATCTTTTGGGAAAAATAGTTCCATTATAAGTTCCTTTTCCCAGGCTGTCATGTTGACCATGATCATGAAACCTCACCTCCGATCAATGTGGGAGGAAAATATTGAGGATTTAGTTTGGGGAAAGTTCACAAACTCTGTGGTATTAATGAACCGAAATTTTCACTTCCGTCGTTGCCGGCCAATTATATTCTTAAGACAGCTAGCTTTTGGCTTCACCCGTCTGTGGTACGAACCCGGATGACCCGGTAGTAACAATCACAGAGGTGCTCCCTTTACCCCCTAGCTGAACAATCGGGAACGTAGGGGGTAAGCACAGGAGCCAGGCAACCCAGCTTGGCCAAAATCTTAAGTCAAATTGATGCATATTTATGGCTTTATAACGATGGTTATGGAAGGCAGCATTCGTATATTGAATACAAACGCTGATGATATGTTGGGCTCTCCAGGAGTCCCGATGTAACTGTGCCAAGGTGCCGCAAGGAGCCCTCGATACATGTTGTGATAGTCAGCTTGTAAGCTATATTTACAGCTTTATGCTATGTGTTATTTTGACTCCGTTGCGACTGTTTATAATCTGAAAGTGGCCCATCGTCGGCTTCCACCCCTTTGTAGATGCTATGCAGCGTGTTTCCGTACTAACAAGACAACCCTTAGCCGACGTCTCGGTGCCCGGAGGCGGTTGTGTTAGCGGAAACGAGGCAATCAGATATGCAGGCTTTATAACTTTCACTTAATCATAGGAGCTTAAAGTTGGGAGGCCAGTAACTAGCCCCCGGTTAGTGTTTGGCGTCAACCGAGGTGAAGCCATTAACACTTCGGCCAATTTTATGATAGGCCCATCATTTAACACGGGGTTACCTCTATCGATCGGTAGTTTAACAAAGTCATCGGATCGCTGACCAGATTACGTTTATTGTGACAGTCAGTTTTCGGCTTTCTCCACTGAGGCACTTGACCAGTTAAACCGGAAGTACAATCGCAGTGGTTCTCCCTTTACCCTTAGCCGAACAATCGGGAACATAAGAAGTAAGCACAGGAGCCGAGCAACCCAACTATTGATCAAAGACATAATTCGAAACTGATGCATATAAAGCAATATCCGAGAATGTTTTGTCGAGGACTCCATGGGGTACCTTGGCTTTCGATGGGTTCGGCTCTAGCTGCAGCCCCCCATTGATATTACCGATGCTTTAAAGGTGTCTCTCGTTGCACTGCGAGAGTTATGCTGGAGACACACAAATAGGTTAAAAGTGCCATAAGCTTGGAAAACCAAAAAACTCGCATAAAAACTTTACGTCTACATTGAATCAAGTCTTTTGGTGCCAATCCGAAATTGGTCTTGAAGATAAATTTGTGCTTCCATCGTGCTATAACATGACACATCCGATCTCTAGACGTCAAGCGGGTCAGCCTTCGGCTTCAACCTCCTATCCCGAAGGCGGAGTGCTTCTCAGGCCAGTTTAGCGAACTAAACTCGAGCGGCTTTAGAGAGAAACCAGGCTATCTGGCTATTGACCACACACTCGCGTCGGAAAAAGTAGTAGAAAAAGACTTTGCAACGACCAAGAAGAAAACACATTTATTATAAAACGGCTCATATGAATTTAAGAGCCCCCAGTTAACATGGGTAAAGGGAGTTGTTTTTAACAAACCTCTTTTTTGTTTAACACAAATGTAACGCTTGATTAAACCAAACAAAAAATTAAAATTTAAAAAAATTGAGCATGAAAGCGACTTAGCTGGTTAATGTGCTCGATGTTGATGACGTGGTCTGAGCTTGCGGCAGGTCGAGGTCCCAGCCCCCAAGCCGGTCCCGAGGTGCCCAAGTGAAGAGCTCGGCTTGATGAAGTGACAGCACAACACTGCCTGTGTCAAGGCGAAGCCTCCAGTCCAGCCGAGGTGACAGAGCAGGTCGGCAGGGTGACGCTGAAGCCCTCGGAGTTGGTCGATGAAGCGATGGTGAAGCCCCCGGTCTAGCCGAGATGACAGAGCTGGTCGGCGGGGCAACGCTGGAGCCCCCACGTCAGCCGATGTGTCGAAAACAAGTCGGCGATGTGGATGTTGGTTTGAAGAAACGACGGCGCGGCGATGCCGGCATAGGGCGGCTTGCCACGGTGACGACACAGTTTGGTCGATGCTAGAAGGACGACGATGTCGGATCGCAGAGGTGGCGATGCAGACCAGTCAACGTCGGTTTACCTGTGCACATAAAAGAGTGCAAACCAAAAGTAATAAAAAATAAAGATAATAATATATATATTTTTTACAAAAAATCTTCTACTTAATTAATTTAAGTGAAGTAAATAATTAAAGAAATATGGCCTGCATGCCGAGGTCGGCTCGGTGGAGTGGCAACGCGGAGAAGTTGATTCAGGGACGCGCGCCAAGGCGACGTCACAACTTTGTCGACGCGGACGACGACATCGTCTCGCCAAGGTGGCGGCGTGGTATAGTCGAGGTCGATTATATAGGTTGGCCAAACCGACATCATGTACGAGTGTCGGTAGAATATCTCTACAAAAATAATGCACAACAAACGAATAGCAAATATTCATTGTGTAATAATTTTATGTGCTAAACGAATAGCTAGGAGAAATAAAACCTGGAGTTATTCTGCATGCAGCGGACCGAAGAATGAATTCTCCTAGGTCCCAGGTGATCTAGTATTAAACCAGGCCGGCCTCCACGAGAAGTTATAATGGCAATTGACAAAGAACAAAAATCAAACATCAGATTTTGCCTTTACGTGAATTAGTAAAGCAAAAGCTAAGACACACTATTCATTGATTAAATCTTGACAAACGTGTTGTACTTAGACAAATAGTACTATTTGACGAATTGATTGACTTCCCTGGTGGATCACGTGAAGAGGAACTAGCAGGACCTCAGTTGATCCCATGAGAAGCTGAAAAAGAGGCCGGGCCTTGAGGCTGTGGCCAAATGAACAAAAATAACCTCAAGACGTAACTATATTTTACAAAGTGAACTGTGGACGAAACAATTTCACTCAGCTAGATGGCAGTTCCTTACCTCCCCTCGTCTTAGAGGGAACGATCTTGATCTTAGAGTCTTTTAGATTCTTCATAGTGATCAATAGATATAAATCCCAAGTGACTCAGCAAATAGAGCTATGCTCCCCGGCAACGGCGCCAGAAAAAGGTTTTGATAACCCACAAGTATAGGGGATCGCAACAGTTTTCACTGGTAGTATTTCACCCAAATTTATTGATTCGACACAAGGGGAGCCAAAGAATATTTGCAAGTATTAGCAGTTCAGTTGTCAATTCAACCACACCTGGAGATAAAATATCTGCAGTAGAGTATTTAGTAGCATAGTAATATGATAATTTTGATAGCAGCAGCGACAGTAACGATAGTAACGGCAACAGTAACAGTAGCAGTTTTGTAGCAAGTGTAAAGCAGTAGTAATAAAGTAACTTAGCAGAAACCAATATGAGAAAGTCATAGGCATTGGATCGGTGATCATAATTATGTTGGATGATATTCATCATATAACAGTCACAACCTAGGGCGATACACAATAGCTCCAATTCATCAATGTAATGTAGGCATGTATTTCGTATATAGTCATACGTGCTTATAATAAGAACTTGCATGACATCTTTTGTCCTACCCTCCCGTGGCAGCGGGGTCCTTAAGGAAACTAAGGGATATTAAGGCCTCCTTTTAATAGAGAACTAGAACAAAGCATTAGCACTTAGTGAATACATGAACTCCTCAAACTACGGCAATCACCGGAAAGAATCCCAATTATTGTCACCTTGGGGTTTGCGGATCATAACACGTAATAGGTGCATATAACTTGCAAGATTAGGATCAAGAACACAAATATATTCGTGAAAACATAAAGGGTTCAGATCTGAAATCATGGCACTCGGGCCCTAGTGACAAGCATTAAGCATAGCAAAGTCATAGCAACATCAATCTCAGAACATAGTGGATACTAGGGATCAAAGCCCTAACAAATTGACTCGATTACATGATAAATCTCATCAAACCCATCACCGTCCAGCAAGCCTATGAAGGAATTACTCACGCCCAGTGGTGAGTGTCACGAAATTGGTGATGGAGGATGGTTGATGACGACGACGGCGTCGAATCCCCCACTCCGGAGCCCCAAACGGACTCCAGATCAGCCCTCCCGATGAAGAACAGGAGGTGGCGGCGGCTCCGTATCGTAAAACGCAATGAAACTTCTTCTCTATTTTTTTCTCGGGGAAAGAGAATTTATAGCGTTGGAATTAGGTCAGACGGCTGCCTGTGGGCCCCACAAGGCACTAGGGCGCGCCCTAGGGGGGGTCGTGCCCTGTTGCCTTGTGGGCAACAGGTGGCCCCTCTTCTGTTGATTCTTGCACCAATAATTTTTATATATTCCATAAAAATTCTCCAAAAAGTTTTATCCAATTCCGAGAACTTTGATTTCTGCACAAAAACAACACCATGATAGTTCTGCTGAAAACAGCGTCTGTCCGGGTTAGTTTCATTCAAATCATGCAAATTAGAGTCCAAAACAAGAGCAAAAGTGTTTGGAAAAGTAGATACGACGGAGACGTATCAACTCCCCCAAGCTTAACTCATTGCTTGTCCTCAAGCAATTCAGTTGACAAACTGAAAGTGATAAAGTAAAACTTTTATGAACTCTTTTGTTCTTGTATCCGTATATAAGCTTAAACAGTACCCAGGTTTTCAGCAAAGATCATGAACTAAGCATGCTCATAATAACACTTAAAAACTACATTTACTCATATCAATGGCATAATCAACTAGAGAGCAATAATAACATATCTCAAATGCCAACAATTTGTCAAAACAATCATGTTATAATATGATAACATGGTATCTCGCTAGCCCTTTCTGAGACCGCAAAACATAAATGCAAAGCACCTCCAAAGTTCAAGCAGCGACTAAACATTGTAATTTAGGGTAGAAGAGATCTAGTCATGCTGCATACAACATTAACTATACCCAATGCATAAGGATGACAATAGTGCTCTCAGGATTGGCGCTTAGTGCGAGAAGGTGAGACTCAACAATAAAAATAAAATACCATAAAGTAAATAGCATAAAAGTAAATAGATAGACCCTTCGCAGAGGGAAGCAGGGATTTGCAGCAGTGCCAGAGCACGAAGCTTAAATTAGAGATGAAAAATAATTTTGGGAGGTGTACTTTTCCTGTCAACGTCACGACCGAGAGTTTTCAATATCTTCCATGCTAAACACATTATAGGCGGTTCCCAAGCGGAAAGGTAAAGTTTACTCCCCCTCCACCATACCAACACAAGCCATGGCTAGGCGAATCCTCGGGTGCCCTCCATACCAACAACTTTCCGGGGGAGTTTGTTTGCATTATGTATTTTCGATTTTGAGCATAGGACTGGCATCCCAAATACCAGCCTCTCTCGTGCAATGACAAGTGAATAAACACTCATCTCGAGAATAACCCGCTTAGCATGGAAGATACTGACCGCCCCCTGTCGCTCCATGAGCGGTACGGGCACACAAAACGGATGTTTATTTGAATGATTAGAGGTGGCACATGCAAATTTACTTGGAGCAGCAGAGTAATACCGCATATAGGTAGATATAGTGGACTCATCTGGAACAACTTTGGTTTAAGGATTGTGGATGCACAAGCAGAATTCCCGCTTAGTACAAGTGAAGGCTAGCAAATAGGTTGAGAAGAGACCAACTAGAGAGCGAAAACGGTCATGATCATGCATTGAGAATAATTAACATTGAACACTAGCATGAGTAGGATATAGACACCCTGAACATAAATATCGTGGAGACTGTGTTGGTTTTGAATCAACTACATGCATGAACATGTGCCAAGTCAAGCCACTTGAAACATTCAGAGGAGGATACCATATTAACATACTACATCATAACCATTTTAATGCATGTTGACTTCTAAGATAAATCATTATCCACTCCTAGCTACTTAAGCATGGCATGAGCAACTATAATCTCTAATTGTCATCACAAACATGTTTACTCATAATATGCTGAATCATGGATACTGAGTTAAACATATTTACAAAAACAAAAACAAGAAGAGTTCATACCAGCTTTTCTTTGCCATAGTCACTTCATCAAATCATCGTCATTATTGCCTTTCACTTGCACGACCGAATGATGTGAAAATAATAATAGTGCAAGTGTGTCGTGGCCTAAGCTGGAATCTGCAAGCATTTTATTCATGGGAGAAGACAAGGTAATATTGGCTCTTTGTTAGATCAACAGTAAAGCATATGAGAGCCACTCAACATTTTCATCATGGTCCTCTCCTTACGACAACTCAACGAAAAGAAAAGAAATTCAGAGAAACACACTGAAATATTTTTGGAGTTTTTAGTTTTTCTGAAGGGAGCAAATTAAGGAAGAAAAACGAAAAGCGAGAAAAACTATTTACATGGGAGAACTCCCAACAAGCAAAAGAAGAAACGAGAAATCTTTTTGGGTTTTCTTTTAATACTACGAACTAACAAACAAGAAAGAAAAACCAAAAATAAGCGAGAAATATTTTTCGGTTTTCGAAGTTTTTCAAACACACGAGAAGAAAACGAAAATAAAACTAACATGGATATACAATGAAAAAGGATGAACACTGACAACTGAAATGAATGTGTGAACATGAATGTAATGTCGGTGAGAGATACGTACTCCCCCAAGCTTAGGCTTTTGGCCAAGCTTGGTCTACTGCCATGGCTGTCCGGGATAATAATCGAAGTGGTAGCTCATAGAGGCGTTCTGAGCCGCCTCCTCAGCCAGACGGGCAGCCTCAACTGCCGCATTGTACTCGTGCACCTCGCTCTCATGAAGAAAATATCTCTATTTGTTCTGGAAATCAAAGAGGGCAGGAGCAGGCAAAACGACAAACACCGAATGATATTTATCGAATATCAAGTTATAATCATAACTGCGAGTGTTGCGCTTAATGAACTCATGGTTCTGCATTGCCTCAAAATTCAAATATTTATTAGGTAAAAGAGGATCATTAGGCTTGGGCGAGACCCCTAGCCTTGCAGCTACTCGGGAGGCATAAATTCCTCCATATAAATCACCATTACCCGAGTTGCGGTGTAACCTACATGCAAAAATGGCCCCAAGATTATAATGTCTGCTACCCGTTAAAACAGCGTGAATAAGGCTCAGGTCAGGGGCACAAAGTGCACTACAGTCCTATTTACCAACAATGCATTTACCATTGAAAAGTGCAAAGTAGCGAATAGCGGGAAAATGAATGCTCTTTATCCTAGCTTGCGTAACTCCTCTATCCTCACCATTGCAAAGACTACTGAGAAACAATTCATAATCAGATTGTCGCGGTTCACTAAGTGAACCCCAAAATGGAATTTTGCATGCCTCACAAAACTCTTCTAGAGACATAGCATAGGATCTGTCATAAAGATGAAATAAAACTCTAGAAGTGCGTGGATGATATTCAAAGTTTTGAGTGAATGAATGAGTGAGGTTGTAGTGTTGTGGTGGCTTATCTGTGATGAAGGAAGAGAGCTCGGTGTTGTGAATATACTGGTCAAATTCTTCCTTAATGCCTGCACCTATCATGAACTCAGTGCACGGCCATCGACACGATTTTGCTTCGGCACCTCGCACTGAACTTGCCCTTGGTTCCACATACGATTGACGCGCGGGGCTTTCACTCATTGATGCCTCGGAGAACCTCCTCCTTGAGGAACTCCTTCTGAAAATGTTCATGTTCCTACGAGCAAATTTCTGAAAAAAATTGGACCACAAAAAGATGTTAACAAAACTTCACAAGATTGATAGCAACTACTCGTACAAGTGCCTAGAGGCTATATCAAGCATTCAAACTACTTAGAACTCAAAGAATTTAACATGCAAGCTCATTTTCAGTAGCACCAATAGCAGCAATTTATGCAAAATATAATCCACTAAAGCAAAAACTAATTGGAGCAATGGGAGAGTCACATACCAAGGAGCAATCCCTCAAAACAGTTTCAGAAACGGAGCTCCGAGCAAAGAGATCAAAAATCTCAGGTTTGGGAGCAAGAACACGAGGGAGAGAGCTACAAAGATTTTTTTTCTGGAGGTAGGAGATGAAGTAGGCTGAATGGATAAGTAAGTGGGTCCCTGTGGGACCCACAAGGCACCTCGGCGCGCCCTGGGGGGTGGTTGCGCCCTGCTGCCTTGTGGGCAATAGGTGCACCCCCCCCCCTGGGTTGTTTTCAGTGCCAAAAATTCTTATATAATCCAGAAAATATCATGTTAAATTTTATTGCATTCTGAGCACTTTCATTTTTGGCCATTTTTTATTGCACGGATAATTCAGAAAACAGGATAATCATGGCATTTTATTTTATTTAGATTACAAAAAGTTGTGCTTACTAAATTCATCGACCACATTCCCTTCAAAAAGAATCCATTAATAAGGTTGATCAAGTCATATTAACAAACTATTTCCGAGTGACATGAAACCGAAGAATTTTCGTATAACACTAAGTTACCTCAATGGGGATATGCATCTCCCCAACAATAAGAATTTCATATTTCTTTTTTACAGTAGGAAGAGGAAATTTGAAGCCTCCAATAGTAATTTTTGAAACTTTCTCAATACAATTGATACCATTCACTGTAGTTTGTTTCTTCGGGAAATAAACCGTATGCTCATTACCATTGGCATGGAAAGTAACCTTGCTTTTGTTGCAATCAATAATAGCCCCTGCAGTATTCAAAAAGGGTCTTCCAAGGATAATTGACATGTTGTCGTCCTCGGGCATATCAAGTATAACAAAGTCCGTTAAAATAGTAACATTTGCAAATACAACGGGAACATCCTCACAAATTCCAATAGGTATAGCAGTGGATTTATCAGCCATTTGCAAAGATATTTCAGTAGGTGTGAGCTTATTCAAATCAAGTCTTCTATATAAAGAGAAAGGCATAACACTAACACCGGCTCCCAGATCACATAAAGCAGTTTTGACATAACTTCTTTTAATGGAGCATGGTATAGTAGGTATTCCCGGATCTCCTAACTTTTTAGGTACTCCACCCTTAAAATAATAATTTGCAAGCATGGTGGAAATTTCAGCTTCAGGTATCTTTCTTTTATTAGTGACAATAACTTTCATATATTTAGCATAGGGAGACATTTTCAACATATCAATCAAGCGAGTGCGCAAAAAGACAGGTCTAAGCATTTGAACAAAGCGCTCAAAATCTTCATCATCCTTGTTTTTAGATGGTTTAGTAGGAAAAGGCATAGGTTTTTGAACTCATGGTTCTCTTTCCTTTCCATGTTTTCTAGCAACAAAGTCTCTTTTATCATATCTTTTGTTCTTAGGAGGTGGGTTATCAAGATCAACAGCAGGTTCTACTTCTACATCATTATCTGGTTGAGCATCAACATGAACATCTTCATTATCATTGTCATTATCATTATCGCTAGGTGCATTTTCATTACCAGATTGTGTCTCAGCATCAGAAATAGAAGCATCATTATGATTCTCAGGAGTTTTCTCTATCTCAGGTTCACTAGAAGCATGCAAAGTTCTATCATTTTTCTTTTTCTTTTTCTTCTTAGATGGACTAGGCACATCAATATTATTTCTTTGAGAATGTTGTTTAATTCTTTTAGGATGACCTTCAGGATATAGAGGATCCTGAGTCATTCTACCTCCTCTAGTAACAACTCTAACAGCATGGTCATTCTTTTTATTATTCATCTCATCAAGCAAATCATTTTGTGACTTAGCAATTTGGTCTAGCTGAGTTTGAACCATAGATGCATGTTTACTCAAGCATTTAACATCATTAGCAGTTCTAAACATCAAATCACTCAAACGTTCAATCATGATGGCATTCCATTTTAGTTGATTGCTAACATACATATTAAAGTGTTCCTGTTTAATGATGTAATTATCAAATTCATACAGGCATTGACTAGCAGATTTATTATACGGAATATCACCTTCATCAAATCTAGTGAGAGAATTTACCTCCACTACCTGTGTCGGGATATCGAGCCCATGTACTTCTTCAATAGGTGGTAAATTCTTAACATCTTCAGCTTTAATACCTTTTTCCTTCATAGATTTCTTAGCTTCTTGCATATCATATTTTCTGGACTGAGGAATAGAATACCCCTTTTCTTCGGAGTTGGCTTAGGTGGTGGTTCAGGAAGTGTCCAATCATCGGCATTTCTCAATATACTATTCAATAGTACTTCAGCCTGTTCAACAGTTCGTTCCCTGAAAACACAACCAGCACAACTATCTAGGTAGTCCCTAGAAACATCGGTTAGTCCATTATAAAAGATATCAAGTATTTCATTCTTCTTAAGAGGATGATCAGGCAAAGCATTAAGTAACTGGAGAAGCCTCCCCCAAGCTTGAGGGAGATTCTCTTCTTCAATTTGCACAAAGTTAAATATTTCCTGTAAGGCAGCTTGTTTCTTATGAGCAGGAAAATATTTTTCAGAGAAGTAATATATCATATCCTTGGGACTATGCACACAACCAGGAGCAAGAGTATTAAGCCATTTCTTAGCATCACCCTTTAATGAGAAAGGAAACAACTTAAGAATATAGTAATAGCAAATTTTTTCCTCATGAGCAAATAGGGTGGCAATATCATTCATCTTAGTAAGATGTGCCACAACAGTTTCAGTTTCATAACCATGAAAAGGATTAGATTCAACCAAGGTAATCAACTCAGGATCAACAGAGAATTCATAATCCTTATCAGTAACAAATATGGGAGAGGTAGCAAACTTAGGATCATATTTCATTTTCTTCCTCATAGATTTTTCTTTCATTTCAGCAAGCAATTTTATAACTTCATCTCTATCATTACAAGCAAGAATGGCTCTAGCCGTCTCCCTATCAAAGACATGTTCATCAGGCAATTCAACTCTAGTAGGAGAACTAGGCATAATAGGTGAATCATAATTCTCAATAGTTTCAACTATTTTAGCATTCTCAATTTCTTTAGCTTTAGCAAGTTGTTCATCAAGAAATTCACCAAGTGGCACAGTATTATCAAGCATAGTACTAGCATCATCATAAGTATCATTCATAGCAGAAGTAGTATCATCTATAACTTGTGACATATCAGAATGAATAGCAGGTGGTGGTGTCACAAGCCTACTCAAAATAGAAGGTGAATCAAGTGCGGAGCTAGATGGCAGTTCCTTACCCCCCCCCCCTCGTCTTAGAGGGAACGATCTTGGTCTTAGCGTCTTTCAGATTCTTCATAGTGATCAGCAGATATAAATCCCAAGTGACTCAGCAAATAGAGTTATGCTCCCCGGCAACGGCGCCAGAAAAAGGTCTTGATAACCTACAAGTATAGGGGATCGCAACAGTTTTCACGGGTAGTATTTCACCCAAATTTATTGATTCGACACAAGGGGAGCCAAAGAATATTTGCAAGTATGAGAAGTTGAGTTGTCAATTCAACCACACCTGGAGATAAAATATCTGCAGCAGAGTATTTAGTAGCACAGTAATATGATAATTTTGATAGCAACAACGACAGTAACGATAGTAACGGCAACAGTAACAGTAGCAGTTTTGTAGCAAGTGTAAAGCAGTAGTAACAAAGTAACTTAGCAGAAACCAATATGAGAAAGTCGTAGGCATTGGATCGGTGATGATAATTATGTTGGATGATATTCATCATATAACAGTCACAACCTAGGGCGATACACAATAGCTCCAATTCATCAATGTAATGTAGGCATGTATTCCGATATAGTCATACGTGCTTATAATAAGAACTTGCATGCCATCTTTTGTCCTACCCTCCCGTGGCAGTGGGGTCCTTAAGGAAACTAAGGGATATTAAGGCCTCCTTTTAATAGAGAACCGGAACAAAGCATTAGCAATTAGTGAATACATGAACTCCTCAAACTACGGCAATCACCGGAAAGAATCCCAATTATTGTCACCTTGGGGTATGCGGATCATAACACGTAATAGGTGCATATAACTTGCAAGATAGGATCAAGAACACAAATATATTCATGAAAACATAAAGGGTTCAGATCTGAAATCATGGCACTCGGGCCCTCGTGACAAGCATTAAGCATAGCAAAGTCATAGCAACATCAATCTCAGAACATAGTGGATACTAGGGATCAAAGCCCTAACAAATTGACTCGATTATATGATAAATCTCATCCAGCCCATCACCATCCAGCAAGCCTACGAAGGAATTACTCACGCCCAGTGGTGAGCGTCATGAAATTGGTGATGGAGGATGGTTGATGATGACGACGGCGTCGAATCCCCCACTCTGGAGCCCCAAACGGACTCCAGATCAGCCCAGTGGTGAGCATCATGAAATTGGTGATGGAGGATGGTTGATGATGATGACGGCGTCGAATCCCCCTCTCCGGAGCCCCAAACGGACTCCAGATCAGCCCTCCCGATGAAGAACAGGAGGTGGCGGCGGCTCCGTATCGTAAAACACGATGAAACTTCTTCTCTATTTTTTTCTCGGGGAAAGAGAATTTATAGCGTTGGAATTAGGTCAGACGGTCGCCTGTTGATTCTTGCGCCAATAATTTTTATATATTCCATAAAAATTCTCCAAAAAGTTTCGTCCAATTCCGAGAACTTTGGTTTCTACACAAAAACAACACCATGGTAGTTCTGCAGAAAACAGCGTTAGTCCGGGTTAGTTTCATTCAAATCATGCAAATTAGAGTCCAAAACAAGAGAAAAAGTGTTTGGAAAAGTAGATACGACGGAGACGTATCACTTAGCAATTTTCAGTCAACCAGGGTGGCACGCTGTTCAGGCATGTAGCGCATGTCAGTCAGGTGCTACGCAGTGTATTGTAGCGCCGACGCGTCGGGCGTTACACAAAAGGGTCAGCTGAGTGAAATTATTTCGCCCACAGTTCACTTTGTGAAATAGTTGCGTCCTGAGGTTATTTTTGTCCATTTGCCTGAGGCTGTCCCGAGGACCACGTGCGTAACCTGGAAATCTGTAGTAGTACTAGATGGATTACTTGTATACGCCATACGCCAACTAGGTTTAGGAGATCGTGCTGCAAAACTAACTCAGTTGCATTAGTAGTTAGTACTAATTTTGGTCTACGCACTTCTCACCAAAAGTTAGGAGAGGACCAGCGAATGGCTAGGAGCCGAATTAAAAAACAAAAGGAAATGAATCTCCCTGATGCTGCCAGCTACCAATGGGATTGATACAACTCCTCGGTCCACGTGCGCTGGTACTAGCTCTGTGGTGTCCTCAGCTGGGATGCCGCTGGTCAGACTGCGTATTTTTTCCCTGAGTTGAATTACGCATCGAATCTAGGTTGGGACTGCTGCTAGTCTGCAACCGATGTACTATCAGACAGCGGACACGGCCGCCGCCGCTGAAATTTTCTTGATCTCAATCTGACTCCAGACAAAGTAGTACGAAGCAGTAGCAATAATTTTGAAAGAAGGGTTGTTTACATAGGACAGATCTAACTGCAAAAATATCACCTGATCATCCCGTCGATCCGCGACGATCGCCTAGCAGGCTCTCAATGAAAGCACCAGTGTCGGTTCTAAATCCGGCATATCTCGTAGTAGGGGTCCTGAGCTAGGTGTCTTGGAGCGATGGTAACATGGACACAGGATTTTACCCAGGTTCGGGCTCTCTCGAAGAGATAATACCCTACGTCCTGCTTTTGATTGTATTCATATGGGGTATGGTACAGAGTACATGTATCTACCACGAGATTGTTCTAATGAATATGAGTTGATCTATTGACTAGTCTGGACTTGGTTTATATAATGCACCGGAGGCCTAGGATTTAGAGGAGTCCTCGTCTTGTGTGCCAAGTCTTGTGGAGTCTTCCTTGTATGCGTCATGGGCTGCCCGAAGTGGCCCATGAGTGAAGCGCCATGGGGGTCCTCGGCCCGATCCACCTGGTCGGGAGACGACGTGGTGAGTACCCCCTAGTCCAGGACACCGTCACTTTATATCTCCATGAAGGCCTTCATTTGCTCTTCTTTGTCTTGCCGGCGCTTCTCCTCCCTTGTGTCCTTCTTAGTCATCATGCCTTCCAAAGTTGTATGCAAGGCAATCGACGCCGCATCACGCTTGTCCTCTTTCTCGGAGTTGGACTTCCCTCGCGGCCGCGGCTTCTCTCCCCCACCATGGTCCTCGACGGCATCCTTCACACCACGCGCCTTGAGGGCGGCATATTGCGCCTTGAACTTCTCATCCCTGTTGATGACCATCCAACAATGGGTGAGGTTCAACTTCTTGTTTCCATGTTGGGCCTTGAATGCTTCCAAAGCTTGGAATGCCTACAAATGAAGAGCATACAAGCATATGGGCAAATGTACATGCAAGCATATGGGCAAGTGTATGCCTTCGTCCGAATGCTTTGGCGCTTCTTGTTTGCATTGGCTTGGGTGGAGAGCTCGTCTTCGAAAAACAAAGGCTCCTCGTCGATGTCCACTTCATCATCTTCTTCTAGGCCATAGTCTTTCGGGAATTCGTGGTCTTGCGAGAAAGTGCTGCCCATGCCATCTTGCCATTGAGCGAAGGGGTCGGCCATGCCCTCGTGGCCGTCCATGAACGGGCCACGGTCGTCTTGGCTTTGGGTCTCGTCGGGATCGTAGCCCGCGGCACCCACACCTCCTTGGAAGATCATGTTCTCCATGATGAAACGGTTGGACGCCTCGTCGTCCGTGGCTGGAATTCTGTCAAATAGATTGCGGGCGTCGGGATGCATGTCGGCTGGGATCTCCCGCGGGCGTTTCCTCTGGCCTCCGGTGGATGATCCACCGGCCACAGGTGTCGCGTTGAGGCCGATGGCCACGGGCGTAGGCATGGCCGGCGCGACCACGCTCACCTCCGGCGAGCAGTCCCCGGAGAAATGGGAGGCTTGTGGGTAGGGATGGAAGCCAGGCATCGGCGGCGTGGTGGACATGAGCGGCGACTCTGGCAGTGGCACACGAGGAAAAGCCGACGAGCCCGTGTTGGCCACGGCCACGGAGGCGGAGACGATCCCGTGCTGGCCTGGGTTTAACCCTAGGGATAGTAGGGCCTCCCTCGTTTCCGCAGCGAGGAGGGCCTTGTTTTCCTCTTGTTGTGCGGCGGCGGCCAGGGTAGCGGCGGACGTGGCTTCGAGCTTGCTGGCCTGCTCGTGCCTCCGGCCCTTCCTCTTGGCCGACTGCATGGCCCGCTGCTCGTCCGTCAACGGCTTCTTCTTTGTCGGCGCTGCCGTCTTGCGGGCGACGCGGGGCTTGCCTTTGGCGGAGGCGAGGCCGGCGGCGGCGTCGAGGGTCGGCGCGTCGTCCATGGCGAGCAGCCGGGAGCGCGAGCGAGTGGGAGTTGTTTTGGAAAAAGGAGGGAAATGGGGGTGGCTGTGCCGCCGACTGGCGGGCCAGGAAGGAGTAGGCAGGCATCGCGCGCGTCCGTTTTGTGTCCGCGCCGACGCAAACGAGGCCCAAATTTGGGTCTAAAATGGGTCGCGCGGCAAACAAAAAGCGGACACGCGTCCATTTGGGTTGGCGCGTTGTGCCGACTTTTGTGTCCGTTTCGACCACGCAGATGAAATGGGTCGGCGTGTTGGAGTTGCTCTAAGGCCCCATCATCATTCACCGTGCCATGCTCCATCCGCTTGTGGTGGTTTCCAACATTGAGCTTTTCCAAGCCTCGGTTTCACCTTTGGCATGAAGAACTCGACCCACTAGGTAACGTTCAGTGACAGCTAGTGTTCTCCATGGACACGATTTGCTATTTTGTTCAGCCCACCAGCTCCACACAAGCCAGATTGTGTGCGGCTTTGTGTTTTCTGGGCCGGCCAAAATGAAGTCTGAAGAACATGCATTCCAATGACTGAGAGGAGTTGAATGCTTAGCCACCTCTTATGCCAGTCCAAATACATTGATGCATGCTGTACCTAAAAATATCACAGAAGCAAAACGTTTGATGTGGCAACTCGATTAATAAGGAGATAGAGTTAAGTTGTATTTTACCATTAGTTGTTTCATCAATCTTGAAACTCAATGTATCTAGTTATTCAGTATGTGACATGTGAGTGTGTGTGTATATGTGTTTGTGTCTATGTTGCACTCGATGTTTCTAATACTCCCTCTGTAAACTAATATAAGAGCGTTTAGATCACTACTTTTAGTGATCTAAATGCTCTTATATTAGTTTACGGAGGGAGTAATTCATAGTATAAACCACTCTGAATCAAGGGACAAGGGAGTGGTAAAGTAAATTGAAAGTACTAAAGATGGCACTGGGTTAGGTTATACATGGGTCCAGCAAATATCAAACCCATATCCATACCCGGTGGCGGATCCAGGACCCAGGCCGGGGGGGCTGGGCCTGGGGCCGTGAAGATGAATTACTTTGTACTGTAGCACAGTGCGCACTGTAGCTGCACTGTAGCAGCCTGGGGCCCTGGGCTTGGCCGAATCCTGGGTCCGCCCCTGTCCATACCCAAGAAGATGTCAGTTGCCCGTCCACAAAAATACCCATGGTTAAAAAGTATGCCCACACCCATACCCGCCAAGGAGTGGGCCCTTCATGGAGTTTAGATATGAGCCAGTACGAACCATCAGGTGGTACGCGCGCCATGATGTGGGGTTAAAACCCATTTTCGTCAAAAAACCTAAACCGCTCTCAACCCTGCCAAGTTTGAGTAGACAGGCAAGCCGTCCCTTTGTCGGGCGAACAGGGAGAGGTGGGTGCAGGCCAAAATGGCCAAAACATCAATGAAGAGAAAATCACCGGTCAAGACTGTGAATCCTACTTTTAGGTACACACATTAGTGCAGTTCTTGCGTGACGATTTAAGCAGTGCCTTTTGGTCCACATCACCGTCCCACAACTCCCACAAAAAAACCGCCCCGAACTTGCTGGAAAAAAAAGCTCACGCACATCCAAGACGGAGTGCAGTGTGACATGTCAAGGTGTGCGGCGTCCAAGGTCGTAGAAGCTACATTGAGTTGATGGGTCACACAAATTCCATATTGTTTTTGACATTATTTGTCGTATGAGATTGTTTTTACAATGCTTATCGCATTGTGACCGAGTTTTTCTTAAGCATCGGTACTTATTTCTATGGGAGAGATGCCTAATTAAACGTTCACCCTCTACACACCCCCTAAGCACCTTGCATCGCCTCATAAACAATGTGGTACTAATTAACAAGACCATTAATTTGTCTTCTCCTCCTTAAGTGCACGTGCCCTTTCTTTTTTGGAAAACGCTTACACTCAACCGGCTGAAAATCACTCTTTTCGTCAATTGCCTCGTGCGCTCGCCATGCGGCCATGGTCCCACATGTGTCCCCAACCATCTAGGAAGATTGTTTGCCCATTCATATCCTCTCGTCTCCCTTGTTGTATTTCCCCTATCTTGAAACACAACACCCTCTGCTTCAAAGCCATCGTCACCGGCACACCAAGCACGCCGTGACACGGCTGGCAATCCCTCTCCAGACCTTCGTTGCTACAACCACCACACATGTGTCGCAAGCTGTTGCTGCAACATTTGGCCACTACTGTAATAGTTGCGTCTGTGGGTGCTGCGAAGGGGCAACATCTGAGATGCTGCAGATGGTGAGGCCAGCCAAGTTGCTGCGAGGGTCGCGACAACCATTGACGATGTCCTAGACTAGGGGGTGTTAACCTAGTCAGCCCATATTATTCGGGCTGGGCTAGTGGGCCCTCATTCTCCTTAAGGTGGACTCCGGAAGCCGTACGCTAGGGACAAGATCAGGACTACATCTATCGAAGACTTGACGTATACTTCAAGACTCCTCCTACTGCCTCTAGGCCAAGTTACCGACCTTGTAACCTTAGATGCCCTACCTGGCGTGTATATAAGACAAAGGGTTTAGCCCTTAGAGGGGACTTCAACACAATCTCATCCACCTAGCCCTAGAACTAGAACATATCTTACGATCTCGAGGTAGATCAACTCTGTACTTGATACATCTCCATTGATATAAACAAGAGCAGGACGTAGGGTTTTACCTCCATCAAGAGGGCCCGAACCTGGGTAAACATCATCTCTTTGTTCCTGTTACCATCTGTCCGAGATCCACAGCTCGGTACCCCCTATCCCGAGGTCTGCCGGTTTTTACACCAACACTGGTGCTTTCATTGAGAGTTCCGCTGTGTGATCATGAAGGATCGATGGCTCATCTGCAGATCAACTGCGGTACTGGCTGTGGGGACGCATACGTCCCTGGCCAGATTTTTGTGTTCGGCAGCATGATCTTCTGTGCCGACTTGACAGGCCACCAGATCGTTACCTTCGGAGGTTTGGAGTACACCACGGATTCCCGCGGCGAGCTCGTCCTATCAGGCTGGACTCTCGGCCGGATTCAGGGGCTAGCAAACATTGGGGGCTCAACCTCGGAATCGATCTCCATTGAAAGCAATGGGTCATGCCCCCCGACATTGCCGAGGGCTATGGAGAAACATCCCTCCCCCGCCTTGGACAACCCTATCACGGTACCCGGCTCCGACATAGATCAGAGCTCGGCCTTGGACACAGCATCGCGCTTAAACCCGATCTCGACGGCGGATCTAGAATCCACCTCGCCTCCTTGTATGGTCGAAAACGCATCAGGCGTGACACTACAAGTCGACCCGCCTTATGTCCAGACCATGAACCCTGAGGAGCTATCTCACCTCAATGAGATGCTTGACCGGATCAAGAGTCTGTCAATCTCGGATGGCAAGACCTCGGTTTATGATAAGATCGGACTTAAAGCCGACGATCGGGAAATTTACATCCCACCCACCACCCACCTAGTCGCCACTATCGACGATTTAACCAATATGCTAGACTACGATGAGGCAACCGACATGGATGAAGATGTCAACAGCCCTATGGACAACACCTTGCCGCCTACTAACACCGGCAGGTGGAAAGCAACATCCACGTACGATGCGTACATAGTCAACACTCCCAACTCCCCTCCAAGGCGTAGGCGAAGACGCAGAAGGGGTGCTAACGGGGAGCACAGTGGGAACAACCCTACCGCCGATACGGCGGCCAATGACACGGAAGACCCAGGGAAGGACCCTCAAGCCTCCCTAGAATGCCACGTCGACCCTGAAGGCACAACCAGAGACTCGGATCCTGACGACCTCTTTGAAGGGGCCGATGACAATAATATGCCAGAATCCGAGGAGGACGTGAGCCTCGGCATCGAGGACTTCATAGTCCCCGAAGACCCTGCTGAGCAAGAATGCTTTCGGCGGTGCCTAGTTGCTACCGCCCGAAGCATGAAACGCAAGCAGCAGCAGCAGCAGGCTAACGAGGATGCACTAAATGACAAGTGGGTCGAAATACTTTGGGCCGAGCAAGACCTCGAAGAACGGCACCGCAGTGCGCTGAAATCTTATCCACGCAGGCGTTTACTACCTGAATTTGACAATGAATTAACCGTTGAGGCACCTGATCGGCCCCCTCGAGGACGCGATAGGCCTGGGCGGGAGGATTTCCACACCCAACCAGCCCCACGTCGTCATGGCAAGGACCCTGTGGATTATCTGGACCCTCAAGACGTTCGACGCCGGATAGAGGCAAACCGGGCGCCACCCGAGTCCATTTATGGATCAAGAGGACGCGCTTCGGCCGGGCCTGACGGCTATGACGCCTGGTTGGACAGGAACGGTCGCGCCTGAGATCAAACTTATACTCGGCTCCCTCCCGACATCTGACATGATACCGCTCGGTTCCGAGGACCAGCCCACCCGATCTGTTTTACAGATAGGGTAATGGAACACCAGTTCCCCGATGGGTTCAAACCCATCAACATAGAATCTTACGATGGCACCACGGACCCAGCTGAATGGATTGAGGATTTTCTTCTCCATATACACATGGCCAATGGAGATGACCTCCACGCCATCAAGTACTTGCCGCTCAAGCTAAAGGGGCCGGCAAGGCATTGGCTGAATAGCCTGCCACCCCACTCCATTGGAAGATGGGGGGCTCTTGAAGACGCCTTCAGGAAAAATTTCCAAGGAACCTACATCTGACCTCCGGACACCGATGACCTCAGCCATGTCACTCAGCAGCCCGGTGAGTCAGCTCGGAAATTCTGGAACCGGTTTCTTACTAAAAAGAACCAGATCATAGACTGCTCAGACGCCGAGGCCATCGCTGCATTCAAAAACAACATCTGAGATGAGTGGCTCACCCGCCAGCTCGGCCAGGACAAACCGAGGACCATGGCAGCCCTAACCTCACTCATGACCCGCTTTTGCGTGGGAGAGGACAGTTAGCTGGCCCGCAGCACTCACGATGGTGAGGCGGGGACCTGATACGTCTCCAACGTATCTATAATGTTTGATTGTTCCATGATGTTATAATATCAATCTTGGATGTTTTTATAATCATTTACAGCAATTTTATATCATTTTTGGAGACTAACCTATTAACTTAGTGCCCAGTGCCAGTTGCTGTTTTCTGCCCTGTTTTTGTTTTACAGAAAATCAATATCAAACGAAGTCCAAATGCAACGAAACTTTTTGGAGATTTTTTATTGGACCAGATGAACACTAGAAGCTTCGGGAGGAGGCCAGAAGACCCTGGTGGGGCCCACGAGCCACCAAGGCACGCCTGGGGGGGCAGGCGCGCCCTGGTGCCTCGTGGGGCCCACCAAGCTCCGTTTGACCTAATTCCAGCACTATAAATTCCAGAAAAATCAGAAACCCTCAAGAGAGTCCATGAAATGCTTTTTACGCCGCCGCAAGCTTCTATTCCAGAGAGATCCCATCTGGGGTCCTTCTCCGGTGATCTGCAGGAGGGGGAATCGATCACGGAGGGGCTCTACATCAACCTTGCTGCCTCTCCGATGATGCGTGAGTAGTTTACCACAGACCTTCGGGTCCATAGTTAGTAGCTAGATGGCTTCTTCTCTCTTTTTGATCTTCAATACAATGTTCTCCTTGATGTTCTTGGAGATCTATCCGATGTAATCTCTTTTTGCGGTGTGTTTGTTGGGATCCGATGAATTGTGAGTTTATGATCAGATTATCCATGAAATTATTTGAGTCTTTGCTGCACTATTTTATGCATGATTATTATAGCCTCGTATTTCTTCTCCGGTCTATTGATTTGGTTTGGCCAACTGAGTTGATTTATCTTGCCATGGGAAGAGGTGCTTTGTAGTGGGTTCGATCTTGCGGTGCTCAATCCCAGTGACAGAAAGGGACATGACACGTATGTATCATTGCTACTAAGGATAACAAGATGGGATCTATTCATTGGGTTTATTAATTCGTGAGTTTGTCTTGTCTACATCATGTCATCGTTCTTAAGGCATTACTCCGTTCTTTATCGGACTTAATACACTAGATGCATGCTGGATAGCGCTCGATGTGTGGAGTAATAGTAGTAGATGCAGGCAGGAGTCGGTCTACTAATCTTGGACGTGATGCCTACATACATGATCATTGCCTTGGATATCGTCATGATTATTTGCTTTTCTATCAATTGCCCAACAGTAATTTGTCTACCCACCGTATGCTATTTTCTCGAGAGAAGCCTCTAGTGAAATCTATGGCCCCCGGGTCTATCAAAATCATATTACTAAATCCCTAAAAATATTTCTGCCATTTCTTTTTATTTATTTTATTTTGTATTTTTGTTTCAATCTATCAATCTATCACATACAATTTAATCTTGCAATTTACCGCCGAGAGATTGACAACCTCTCGTTTGCGTTGGGTGCAAGGGTTTGTTGTTTGTGTGCAGGTACTGCTAACGAGGTGTTGTGTGATTCTCCTACTGGTTCGATAACCTTGGTTTCAGAACTAAGGGAAATACTTATCTCTACTGTGCTGCATCATCCCTTCCTCTTCGGGGAAATACCAACGCAAGCTACAAGTAGCAGGAAGAATTTCTGGCGCCGTTGCCGGGGAGACATCATCAACATCTATCAAGTACCTTTGCACAAACTCTCATCTCCTTGCATTTACTTTATTTTCCATTTGCCTCTCATTTTCATCTTCCCCACTTCTAAAACGTTTTTACAAAAATACAAAGATATTTTTCGTTTGCCTTTTTCTTGTTTGCTCTTTTGCCATCATGACTAGCATGACTATCCCTCCTTTGTCGCTGGATTTTGAAGTACTTTACTTCAAACAAAAACAAGGAGAAAATCTTAAAGATGCTTGGTATAGGTTAATGGAATCCTACCGTGTTTGCTCTGTAAAAGGGGATTTAAAAATTTTGCTTCGCAATTTCTATATAGGGTTAACCATGCACCATAGACAACTTTTGGATTTTGCCGCAAAAGGGAATTTTATTGAGAGTGAAGCCAATACCGCCTATGAAATAATAGAAGGCATATTGGGTATTCCTCCACCACAAAAGGGTTTTGTTTTTACTCTAGAGGGGGCTCAAATACTAGATAAATTGGGTGATATGCAGAAAAATTTGGTTGAGTTGCAAAAGTCTAACGAGCCTCTTAAAAATATTAGTGGAAATCTCAACCGCACGAACACTTTGATTTCTTTATGCAACAAGCGATTGGATATTTTGGATCTTAAAATTGCCTCTTTTTCTGAGAATAATGGGAAGCGTAAAGAACCTCCCGGGCTTGAGAAAACTCCCATTAAGGTTACCAAAACCAAAGATGACAATACTTGAAATTATGCATTATGCCTAGCTAGGGGCATAAAACAATAGCGCTTCTTGGGAGGCAACCCAATGAATAAAATAAATTTTTGCTATAAGTTTCTGTTATGGTGTGTTTTTACTGTCATGCTACTGGTATGATGGTGTTTTTGTGTTTTTAATTAGTGTTTGTGCCAAGTAAAGCCTTTATGATGATTTGGAAGATAGTATAATTGATATTGTTTGAAAATAGAAAGTTTTGCGTCCAGTGCTGGAATTTTGTTTTTTCTCTGGAATGTCAGAACCTTCTGAATTTTTACATAATATTGGTATATGAATTGTCCATGTTGCCCTAATGTTTCAGAATTTTTGGAGTTACAGAAATATGACCATAATTCAGATCTCTACAGATTGTTCTGTTTTTGACAGATTCTGTTTTTGTTGCACTACTTGCTTGTTTTGATGAATCTATGGATTGTATCGGGGGGTATAAGCCATGGTGAAGTTAGATTACAATAGGTATAATGCAAAAATAAAATATGAATGGGTTTGCAACAGTACTTATAGTAGTGATTTGTTTTGTTATACTAACGGATCTCACGAAGGTTTTGTTAAGTTTTGTGTGATTGAAGTTTTCAAGTTTTGGGTGAGATCACGATGGATGAAGGAATAAGGAGTAGCAAAAGCCTAAGCTTGGGGATGCCCGAGGCACCCCAAGGTAATATTCTAGGAAGACTCAAGCGTCTAAGCTTGGGGATGCCCCGGAAGGCATCCCCTCTTTCTTCTACCAACCATCGGTAATTTTACTTGGAGCTATATTTTTATTCGTCACATGATATGTGTTTTGCTTGGAGCGTCTTGTATTATATGAGTATTTGCTTTGTTTGCTTTTTAGTTTGTCACAATCATCTTTGCTGAACACACCTATCTTGAGAGAGCCACACGTTTATCATCATGATTTGTTAGAATACTCCATGTGCTTCACTTAAATTTTTTGAGCTAGGCAGTTGCTCTAGTGCTTCACTTAAATCTTTTTGAGCACGGTGGTGGCTATATTTTGAAGAAACAAACTCTCATGCTTCACTTATATTATTTTGAGAGTTGATTAAAATTTTGAAGAAACAAACTCTCATGCTTCACTTATATTATTTTGAGAGTTGATTAAAATTTTGAAGAAACAAACTCTCATACTTCACTTATATTATTTTGAGAGTTGATTAAAATTTTGAAGAAATGGATTCTCATGCTTCACTTATATTATTTTGAGAATTGTTAAGATTGAAATTTTGAAGAAATGAATTCTCATGCTTCACTTATATTATTTTGAGAATTGTTGAGATTGAAATTTTGAGGAAATATTTGCACTCTCATGCTTCACTTAAATCTTTTTGAGAGTTGATCCTTAGTAACGGTAATTTGCACAAGATATGAATTTGGTCCCAAAGTGATGAATATTCAAGAGGGATATAGATAACAACTTTCATATAGATCATTGGATATGATAAGTGTGATTCCTTGCAATAGTTTTGCAATATGGAGATGATGATATGTGAGTCATGTTAGTGAGTAATTGTGCTTTAGTAAAAAATATTGGTGTTAAGGTTTGTGATTCCCTATGCAAGCACGTTAAGTCAATAGTTATGCAATGAAATTATATCCTACTTATGGTGCATTATTCGGTGTTAGTTATGTTCAATGCATGTTTATGACCGTTTTCTTTTTTTGGTTGGTTGCTTCTCAATCTTTTTCTAGCCTTCATTTGTACTAAGCGGAAATACTGCTTGTGCATCCAAAATCCTTAAACCCAGTTTTGCCATATGAGTCCACTATATCTACCTATATGAGGTATTTCAATGCCGTTCCAAGTAAATTTGCGTGTGCCAACTCTAATTTTCAAAATAATTTTTCTGTTTTGTGTGCCCGTACTGCTCATGAAGCGGCAGGGGGTGGCCAATATTTTCCATGTTAGGTGTGTTATTCTCACAATGAGTGTTTATTCACTTGTCATTGCACGAGAGTATGGTTGGTAATAGGGATGCCCAGTCCCGCATGAAATGAAATTAATAACAACAAAATTCCTTGGAAAGTGATGGTATGGAGGGCACCCGTGGATACGGCTAGCCATGGAATGTGAAAGAAATGGTGGAAAGGAAATGAACTTTACTTTCTGTTTGGGAACCACCCATGATGTGTCTAGCATGGAAAATATTGGGAATTCTCGGTCGTTTTCGTTGACAGGAAAAGCATGCCTCTCAAAATATTTTTATCTCTTTAATTTCAGGTTTGAGCTCTGGCACATTTGAAAAATCTTTGCTTCCCTCTGCGAAGGGCCTATCTATTTACTTTTATGCAATTTTTATTTTATTTTAGTCTCCATCTTCTCTTACAAAAGCACCAACTAGGGAGCACTATTGTCATACTTGTGCATTGGATGTAGCTAATATTCGAGTGTGTTTCATGAATGGATCAATGATAGAGCATAATGGGCTAGGGATAGCTTTCTTTAGCGTTGATATTTTGAAAGACATGGTTGCTTGTTAGTATGCTTGAGTATCTATGTTTTCATGTCAAATTATAGACTATTGCTTTGAATCATATAAGTCCAATGTCCATGCTACAAAACAAAAGAATATGTGATGAATATGTTAGGCAGCATTCCACATCAAAAATTATGTTTTTATCATTTACCTACTCGAGGACGAGCAGGAATTAAGCTTGGGGATGTTGATACGTCTCCAACATATCTATAATTTTTATAATCATTTACAGCAATTTTATATCATTTTTGGAGACTAACCTATTAACTTAGTGCCCAGTGCCAGTTGCTGTTTTCTGCCCTGTTTTTGTTTTACAGAAAATCAACATCAAACGAAGTCCAAATGCAACGAAACTTTTTGGAGATTTTTTATTGGACCAGAAGAACACTAGAAGCTTCGGGAGGAGGCCAGAAGACCCTGGTGGGGCCCACGAGCCACCAGGGCGCGCCTGGGGGGCAGGCGCGCCCTGGTGCCTCGTGGGGCCCACCAAGCTCCGTTTGACCTAATTCCAGCACTATAAATTCCAGAAAAATCAGAAACCCTCAAGAGAGTCCACGAAATACTTTTTACGCCGCCGCAAGCTTCTGTTCCAGAGAGATCCCATCTGGGGTCCTTCTCCGGTGATCTGCCGGAGGGGGAATCGATCATGGAGGGGCTCTACATCAACCTTGCTGCCTCTCCGATGATGCGTGAGTAGTTTACCGCAGACCTTCGGGTCCATAGTTAGTAGCTAGATGGCTTCTTCTCTCTTTTTGATCTTCAATACAATGTTCTCTTTGATGTTCTTGGAGATCTATCCGATGTAATCTCTTTTTGCGGTGTGTTTGTTGGAATCCGATGAATTGTGAGTTTATGATCAGATTATCCATGAAATTATTTGAGTCTTTGCTGCACTCTTTTATGCATGATTATTATAGCCTCATATTTCTTCTCCGATCTATTGATTTGGTTTGGCCAACTGAGTTGATTTATCTTGCCATGGGAAGAGGTGCTTTGTAGTGGGTTCGATCTTGCGGTGCTCAATCCCAATGACAGAAAGGGACATGACACGTATGTATCGTTGCTACTAAGGATACCAAGATGTGATCTATTCATTGGGTTTATTAATTCATGAGTTTGTCTTGTCTACATCATGTCATCGTTCTTAAGGCATTACTCCGTTCTTTATCGGACTTAATACACTAGATGCATGCTGGATAGCGGTCGATGTGTGGAGTAATAGTAGTAGATGCAGGCAGGAGTCGGTCTACTAATCTTGGACATGATGCCTATATACATGATCATTGCCTTGGATATCGTCATGATTATTTGCTTTTCTATCAATTGCCCAACAGTAATTTGTCTACCCACCGTATGCTATTTTCTCGAGAGAAGCCTCTAGTGAAATCTATGGCCCCCGGGTCTATCAAAATCATATTACCAAAACCCTAAAAATATTGCTGCCATTTCTTTTTATTTATTTTATTTTGTATTTTTGTTTCGATCTATCAATCTATCACATACAATTTAATCTTGCAATTTACCACCGAGAGATTGACAACCTCTCGTTTGCGTTGGGTGCAAGGGTTTGTTGTTTGTGTGCACGTACTGCTAACGAGGTGTTGAGTGATTCTCCTACTGGTTCGATAACCTTGGTTTCATAACTGAGGGAAATACTTATCTCTACTGTGCTGCATCATCCCTTCCTCTTCGGGGAAATACCAACGCAAGCTACAAGTAGCAGGACCTCGGAGACTCGTGACACCAACGGCAAGCCTAACCGCAACAAAAATAAGCGCAGGCATAGAAACGGCGGAAGCGACACAGAAGATGCATGTGACACCCCGATTTTTGGCCCTTTCTTTTTCTTTTGGATTTCTATGGATTTTTATTTGGAGTTCCTTTTCTGTGTCTCTGTGGTCTTGAAACCTGGGAAGATCATCTCTTCTTCCTCTCTCAAGTGGCTTGTCGCTCTCAAATCCTTCCGAAGACCATGTCATTTCCATCTTAGCCCAACCCCAATCTTTATTTCCTGGGAATATTCCTTTCTCTATTAAAGGAATAACCCTGTTTGCCCTAGGTTGTGAAGCAACCTATATTTCTGTCTTTCCTAAAATTCCCAAAAAAACTCTCAAAATTCCTTTGGACCATATGGACCTTGGATATGTAAAAATATTCAAGATTCCATGCTCATGGTGAGCACACCATCCAATCTTTGCTTCTGCTCATAATTTCAGTTTGTGAAGCAACTATATTTTATATGGCTTCATAAATTCTGAAATTTTACCAGAACCTTCTACCACCTATATAACTTCCCTCCACCAAATTTGGGCTCATTTTATCTATCCAATATTTTTCAATAATTTCCCCAAGTTTCTGTCCAGTGGGAAGCATTGTGAAGGAAGTACCATTTGTATTTATCCAAATGGTATGAAATTTTTACAGTGCCTTCCTAAGCCCAAATAATAACTCTCCACCAAATTTCAGCTCAATCCAACACTCCATGTGAGTGCAGCTTCCATTTTCCTTTTCTGTCCAGTTGGGCACTTTGCAAAAGGAAGTGCTAGCTAGACACCTCCATTTGAGCTGATACTTTGCCAAAATGGTCATCTTAGTGACTAACCTTCCCTAGCAAAATCTCAACATCTTTCACCAGGCCAATCTTCCCCAGTACACTACAAACACTTGCTGTCCATATCACTTTCTACACCCAGAGCCTCTCAATCAATCCTAGCCGTTTATCTCTTATCTTTGAGCTATGTGCACCCTATTGGACATGACCTCTCAGCCAGAAGTGGGCCAGAGCGCGCAATGCCAGCAGTGACCATGCGGACGGCATGCCATTCAACGCGCTCTGGACATCGGGGCCCTCGGCCGCCGCCCAAATGTCGAGCTCTCGCCACCACACCATGTCCACAGCGCTGCCCAACCTCTCCTCCGTCCACGGGAACCCTTTGGACCCCGCTCCCCCTCCTCCTTCCTCCCCGATGCGCCACGGCGGCCCTGCCGCGGCACTGTTCTCCGGGGCCCTCCACCATTGCCGGTCGGCCACCTCCCCCGAGCTCTCGCGAACCCTCTCGGCGTCTCCCGCTCCCCTCCGCGTGTCCTCCTCGCTCCAGTGCATGGCCTACGCGTCGCCACGGCCGCGAGCTTGCCCGGCTATAAATAGCCATCCCCGAGGCCTCCCGAGCATCTCATCCTCCTCATCACTCTCCTAGCTTCCTCCCCGACCACTCAATTGAGCTCGAGGAGCTCCCCTTCCTCTCCCATGGCCGAAGCCCCGCCATCGGCCGCCGCTCAAATTCGAGCTCCTCGGCCCCTCCCTCTCCGCCTAGCCTCTTTTGGAGACCACCAACACCACCAAGGAGCCAACCCACGCCCTCTCCCCTCCTCTCCGTGGCTCCATTGCCCTACCCATCCTCGCTCGAAGCTTCCGTTCGCCGGCGTCGAAGCTGCCATCGCCTCGGTCCACCCCGGCGGCCGTGGCCTACACCATCGGATGCGGCTCCTCTTGCCGAGCTTGTCCATAGGCCGAGCGCCGCGGGAGACAGCCGGAGCCGCCGACAATCGCCGGTCGAGCGTCGCCCCTGCCTCGGCCACGCACGGGCAACGGAGGAAGAAAAAGACCCAGCCAGGCGGGCCCCACCTCACCACGGCCCCACCAGTCAGCCTAATAAGGCGTTGACCCCGACCGCTGACGTGGATAAGTGAAGGCGGTTTTTCCGAAAATACGCTTTCGGTTAACGTTAGCGAACTCTGCTGCTGCTTCGGACCAATATACGTTTTCTCCTTTAGAAAGCGTATTTACCTAAAGGCATTTTCTATTTTCAGCAGCCGGCGCCGAAACCCTTATATTGCGGATGTTCATCCGTTAGCAGCATGAAAACACAGTTTTTATTTGTTTTCTGCCTAACGAATGAACGGCCGTATCTCCACAACTGTAACTTCGATTCAGGTGATTCAAAAGCCCACGTTCTCTGTTCGTCGAGCCCGTTCCGTTGGTATAATTTTCATGATGTTTTCACACTGTGAAAATGACCATTTTCCCCCTGCCCTTATTTAGCCCCTTCGAGAGAGAAACTTTTCCGGCGAATTTTTCGCGAGCTTCTCGCACTTCTCCTCGATGAATCCTTCATCCCCAGGCAAGCCACAACAGCCACTTGCATGATGGCCTTGCAATAGCCATGCTTTTCACTTGAATGATTGAATAATTGTGTGCTCATGCAATTATTTTGTTAATACTATGCATATGCTTGTGAATCCATGCTCATTCCTATGCCATGTTCATTTGCATCTAGCTAGTTAAATGATTAATTGCTAATGTTATTATTATCATGTTTCATTCCTGTAATCATTCTCGATGCTATTGATATTAAAATGCTCATATGAATAGTTATTGGTTGGTTATGAAAATACTTGTGAGGTTCATGTTCATCTCCATGCCATGCTCATTTGCATCCATTAGACTAAGTGATTGATCGTTATCGATGTTAATATTCATATGTTCAATGCTTGTGTTACCCATCCATGCAAATGTTGATATCATGCTCATATGCATTTCATCATGATATTTTGTTATGGCTCAGCTCATTACCATTCAAGTTAAACCTGACGTTAATTGAACTTGAACAAATCTGTTAGCTGAGTCATAGTGCCACCGAATCGAGCTCACCAGTGCAGCCACACTTGCCTGGATGGAGAGGCCCTAATTCGGTCTATTGTCATGCCTCTCACTGGTGCCTCCAACTAGGGAAGGTTACATGTGCGTGCTACCCTGGCCCGGTAGGCGGCTATAACCTTGTGAGCCCAAGTTGTATGGTATACCATTGTCCCCGTTTGGGACAACACTGTACCCCGTTTGGGACAGTTTTATTTAGCCACGCGGTGGCAGGATGTCATGCTTAGACATCGGGGGATCACGCGGTGAACCCCAGGGACACCCATGACATAGCCCAAAGGGGAGTTTGTCGGAGTGGCCGGGAGAGTGTCATGCAATAGATTGGTTTTGTCGGAATGTCGTTGGTCCACCCAAATGGGAGCATGAGGCCATGAGTTCCGTGGTGTGGGTACAGTGTACTAACCTCTGCAGAGTGTATAATCTATCGATAGCCGCATCATCGGTCATGGACACAGTTCGTAGTAGGTCACACTGTGGGTCAACAGAAATAATAAACCTGCACACTTATAACAACAAGGTGGCACATGCAGAAGTTGGTGATCGTGTGAGGATCACTATGGTTGGTATTGCTGTGATGGTGTGAGGATCACTATGGTTGGTATTGTTGTGATCGTGTGAGGATCACTATGGTTGGTATTGCTATGATCAAGTGAGGATCACGATGGTAAGATGTTGACGGTGGTTACGAGGTAACCCCGAGATGGTAAGTTGGTCCAAGGGACCACGGCAACAATCCACATACACATCATGTATGATTGCATCCTGTTCATGTTCATATCCTGATTAACATGTACATGCCATGTTCACTCTCATGCTGTTCTAGTAGTATCATGCTCATCATTAATTCACCTGTAATTGCCATGCTGTTGTTTGTCTGATTGCTTTGGTTGTTGTGAGCTTGCGAGTACATTCAAAGTACTCACCTGGCGTGCCATGCTAGATTGCAGGTCATGCTGTGATTGATTCCTTGTCGAGGATCCTGAGTTTGCGCGCTAGGATGTGTCCCAGCCAGAGTCCCTGCAGAGTGGAGTTCATCACCGTCGTCGTTGTTTCGTTGCTAGAAGTTATTCCGTCGCTGC
This sequence comes from Elymus sibiricus, assembly GCA_039707655.1. NCBI lineage: Eukaryota > Viridiplantae > Streptophyta > Magnoliopsida > Poales > Poaceae > Elymus > Elymus sibiricus. The sequence continues at coordinate 180,267,966 of CM077666.1, read as the reverse complement.
GAGTTGTTCCGCTGCTAGCATAGAGCTATCTGAGTAGGCGTAGTATCACCGTGCCCCTGTAACCTTTGTAATGTCGGACCCTTGTACCCCGATTATTTGTAATAAGAGCTGATTTGTTCTATGCCAAGCAGTGCCGTATTCCAGAAGACTTGATCTCTGGGCTTGAATGCGGGGTGTTCCGGTTCCTCTGAGCCGGGGTGCCACAGGCTTTGGTATCAGAGCAGGTCTGGTTGTAGGACACCCTAGTCAGTGCGAGCGTTAGAAACTGGTAGTTCAGAGTCTAGCTTGCTTGTTGCATTTGTTTGCTGCATAGCATGCATGTAGACTTATTATCTTGTTGCTAACGGTTGATCTTGTGAGTGTAGGTGGCATCGGTTTCGATCCACTACCTGCACCCTCCATCTTTGCATACCTGCTCTTCGGTGTTTGGCGTCATCTCTGTCCCAGCGGAGTGATGCCGAGGTACCAAGTGGTATCGAACACTTGCAGGATTATGCTCAGGTATCGTGCTTATATATATATATATTTCTTCCGCCACACCTATCGTTTCGGTGATAGACATGTTTCTATCCCGGACTTTGCCATCCCACTCGCCGCTTTGGCAACCCTTATTGGTCTTTGTTACCAAGAAAGGGCAATGCCAACAGACCCTTCTTTCCACCGCTATCCTACCCTATCACCCATTCCCTGGACGAGTACGGTTCCCTTCCGTCCACTTGATGATGATGTGGCCATGACATCCGTGTTCCGCTACATGATCACCGAGTACGTCCTCATCCCTAAGCCCATCCAAATGCAACCGGTGCTGAGCCAACGCTTGGTGTAGCTCTGTTTACACCAACCTCTCCACATGTTGATTCACTTTCGTGCACACCACCACAACATGTTAGATCGTAGTACCGGAGTTTCCGCGAGATTTGAGTTCTTAAGTAGGCATGCATATTGTTGTGAATAGCAGTAAAATGTGATGTTGCTTGTGTGTGATCCTGATGCCTTGTGTGTTATTGTTTGAGTCGTTTCTGTTGCTTCTTTCTTTGGGCCTTCGGTGTCACCTTATTTCCCCTTATGAAAGTTGCTCATCAACCGCCACCGGACTTGAAGAATCTGTGAGGAATTCAATTATTTGGAAGCTCGGCTAAACATTATGGAATTCTCAGCTGACTGCATTATATTGGGAATATCTGGTTTGAATACAAATGATATTCTGGATTGACTATCAGCATCAAGTCTACATCAGTGTGCGACCATTACAACCGTAATGAACCAGCAGGAAGACAATTTGTGTGCAAGACAACAGTACATTTCCAGTCAAAGGAATATATATGGCATTCAGTCCACATATTACAGAGAGAAGCTTCTGGAGTAAGCAATCTAGTCTTTCTCCGCACGCTACCAGAGAAGCTTACGACTCAAGGTTCCTTTGTCTTCCTCGGTATGACATATGGATAGCTTCCAGTGTAAGATACTCAGTCTTCTTCAGTAAGCAACTGCAGGGAAGCTTCCGACATGATGCACCGAATCTTCCCCAGTAAGCAACCAGGAGGAGAAGCTTTTGAAGTATGGTACCCAGCCTTCTTCAGCACACTATCTGGGAAAAGCTTCGAACGCAAGATATCCAGCCTTCTTCAGCACGCTACTCTCAGATAGCTTCCAACACAAGCTATCCAGTCTTCGTCAGTACGGCACTACAAACATCATCGTCATTAGTACAAGATATTACACGGTGAGTTGGCAGCATATGGCAGTGCCTCTCAAGAGTCAAGCCCACAATAGTTGGGTCAGAAACACGAGCTAGTCAGGACACAAGTCTGCCTCGGGAATAAAATGTTCAGTTACACATACCTCCATATATATGGTGAGCATGCTGCCAAGGTCATGCAAGTCACTCGTACGATGATGCAAGCATGGTGAGAATCCGACAACCACATGAGTTATGGAAGAAAGTCAGTTATACACCTCAGAGTGATGCAAGAACCGACAAGCTATGAAGTAAGACAACTTTGGGACAACAATCTTGGCAGTGGTTATAAAGGCCAGCTTCCTCACGCTCGACAAGGCGATATCATTAACCCTCGTCACCAGCTTGTATGATTGCCGACAACACTGAGCTTTATACAAGTACATGTGAACCTGGTATATTTCCTATGACACGAGTCATGAACAAGGCTAAGGTATGATTGCCGGAATATTGCACCTGACAGCACCTATGGTCACACGAAGAATTAAGGGTATATAAGGCCAAGTTCTTTCATCAAAGGATCCGGACAAAGAAAACAATAATGAAGGAGCAAGATTACAGGTATGATAATTGTTGCATGAACAACATGGTACGGATACCCAAGACAGTCTGATTTTGTATTGATCACCATGAACACACACCCAAGGGGTCTACTCTGTTTTGTAAGGACCTCATATCAAGGTAACCCGTTTGTCCAAATATGTATGCCCAAAATTTTCAGTATCGTATATCCAAGTCTGTCATGTCAGACCAAAGGCCAGCTCAGCAGCTTGACTTCAACGACCGGGTTAAATCATCGCGTGGCCTACTACCCACATATGGGTATACCGACAGAACGAGAAATCGAAATACTGAACAACCAGCTTGGATCATGTGTCCTCACATATGGTACCCAGTGAAATGATAGCTTGTCATAAACAAGATTCTTCCACCAGAAACACCACTAGCCAAGTCTCTGGATGCCATTGCTATAAGTTATTACTCCTTTATACTGGTCACGATAGGCGACAGTCAAATCTTCGGTATAGATTTGATACTCGAGACAGTGGAGCCAGCCAAGATAATTCAGAACTCCCTACAAGTAGTCAGATTCCGCCAAGACAAGGGTTATGATTCTCAGTATGGTATTGAACCTGGAGAACATGCATCTATTTGAGTAACCCGATGTAAGGATTAAAAGGTTCATGTCCACCGAGGAAATTTGTTCACAACTCCCTTGATACTATCAGTGCTGGATAGAAGAATGTCACGTCAATTGAAAATCACTCCCACACTTATGGAAAGATGACATATTTCAGTCAGGATAATATATCAGCTAAGTCAGCAGCCATGAAAGAAGCCATGAAAGAAATTGGAGTTAGGGTAAGGATGAACATATGAGGGAAGACCAGTCAAAATGTTGGATACGGTGAAGCAAACCACCCCAGAGCAAAGTAATCAGATCATATGAAATTCAGCGGGAAGATCATATAAAAGAAAAGGATACCCGAGTTGGAAACGGTCTCCTTAAGTCAGAATATCCATACTTGTTCTCTGAGCAACCAAATCTCGAGGACGAGATTTTTGTAAGGGGGGTAGGTTTATAACACCCCGATTTTTGGCCCTTTCTTTTTCTTTGGGATTTCTTTGGATTTTTATTTGGAGTTCCTTTTCTGTGTCTCTGTGGTCTTGAAACCTGGGAAGATCATCTCTTCTTCCTCGCTCAAGTGGCTTGTCGCTCTCAAATCCTTCCGAAGACCATGTCATTTCCATCTTAGCCCAACCCCAATCTTTATTTCCTGGGAATATTCCTTTTTCTATTAAAGGAATAACCCTGTTTGCCCTAGGTTGTGAAGCAACCTATATTTCTGTCTTTCCTAAAATTCCCACAAAATTCTCAAAATTCCTTTGGACCATATGGACCTTGGATATGTAAAAATATTCAAGATTCCATGCTCATGGTGAGCACACCATCCAATCTTTGCTTCTGCTCATAATTTCAGTTTGTGAAGCAACTATATTTTATATGGCTTCATAAATTCTGAAATTTACCAGAACCTTCTACCACCTATATAACTTCCCTCCACCAAATTTGGGCTCATTTTATCTATCCAATATTTTTCAATAATTTCCCCAAGTTTCTGTCCAGTGGGAAGCATTGTGAAGGAAGTACCATTTGTATTTATCCAAATGGTATGAAATTTTTACAGTGCCTTCCTAAGCCCAAATAATAACTCTCCACCAAATTTCAGCTCAATCCAACACTCCAAGTGAGTGCAGCTTCCATTTTCCTTTTCTGTCCAGTTGGGCACTTTGCAAAGGAAGTGCTAGCTAGACACCTCCATTTGAGTTGATACTTTGCCAAAATGGTCATCTTAGTGACTAACCTTCCCCAGCAAAATCTCAGCATCTTTCACCAGGCCAATCTTCCCCAGTACACTACAAACACTTGCTGTCCAGATCACTTTCTGCACCCAGCTCAACACCCAGGGCCTCTCAATCAATCCTAGTCATTTATCTCTTATCTTTGAGCTATGTGGACCCTAGTGGACATGACCTCTCAGCCAGTAGTGGGCCAGAGCGCGCAATGCCAGCGGTGACCACGCGGACGGCATGCCGTTCGACGCGCTCTGGACATCGGGGCCCTCGATCGCCGCCCAAATGTCGAGCTCTCGCCACCACACCATGTCCACAGCACTGCCCAACCTCTCCTCCATCTACACGCACCCTCCGGACCCCGCTCCCCCTCTTCCTTCCTCCCCGACGTGCCATGGCGACCCTGCCGCGGCACTGTGCTCCGGGGCCCTCCACCATTGCCGGTCGGCCACCTCCCCCGAGCTCTCCCGAAGCCCCTCCTCTCCCCGCGAACCCTCTCGGCGTCTCCCGCTCCCCTCTGCGTGTCCTCCTCGCTCCAGCGCACGGCCTACGCGTCGCCATGGCCGCGAGCTTGCCCGGCTATAAATATCCATCCCCGAGGCCTCCCGAGCATCTCATCCTCCTCACCACTCTCCTAGCTTCCTCCCCGACCACTCAATTGAGCTCGAGGAGCTCTCCTTCCTCTCCCATGGCCGAAGCCCCGCCGTCGGCCGCCGCTCAAATTCGAGCTCCTCGGCCCCTCCCTCTCCGCCTAGCCTCTTCTGGAGACCACCAACACCACCAAGGAGCCACCCCACGCCCTCTCCCCTCCTCTCCGTGGCTCCATTGCCCTGCCCATCCTCGCCCGAAGCTTCCGTCCGCCGGCGTCGAAGCTGCTGTCACCTCGGTCCACCCCAGCGGCCGTGGCCTACACCATCGGATGCGGCTCCTCTTGCCGAGCTCGTCCATAGGGCGAGCGCCGTGAGAGACGGCCGGAGTCGCCGGCAATCGCCGATCGAGTGCCGCCCCTGCCTCGGCCACGCACAGTCGATGGAGGAAGAAGAAGAACCAGCCAGGCGGGCCCCACCTCACCGCGGCCCCACCAGTCAGCCTAACAGGGCATTGACCTCGGTCGCTGACGTGGATAAGTGAAGGCGGTTTTTCCGAAAATACTCTTTCGGTTAGCGTAAGCGTACTCTGCTGCTGCTTCGGACCAATATACGTTTTCTCCTTTAGAAAGCGTATTTACCTAAAGGCATTTTCTATTTTCAGCAGCCGGTGCCGAAACCCTTATATTGCGGACGTTCGTCCGTTAGCAGCAGAAAACACAGTTTTTTTTGTTTTCTGCCTAACGAATGAACGGCCGTATCTCCACAACCGTAACTCCGATTCAGGTGATTCAAAAGCCCACGTTCTTTGTTCGTCGAGACCGTTCCGTTGGTATCATTTTCATGATGTTTTCACACTATGAAAATGACCATTTTGCACGTGCCTTTATTCGGCCCCTTCGAGAGAGAAACTTTTCCAATGAATTTTTCCACGAGCTTCTCGCACTTCTCCCCGATGAATCCTTCATCCCCAGGCAAGCCACAACAACCACTTGCATGATGGCCTTGCAATAGCCATGGTTTTCAATTGAATGATTGAATAATTGTGTGCTCATGCAATTATTTTGTTAATACTATGCATATGCTTGTGAATCCATGCTCATTCCTATGCCATGTTCATTTGCATCTAGCTAGTTAAATGATTAATTACTAATGTTATTATTATCATGTTTCATTCCTGTAATTATTCCCGATGCTATTGATAATCAAATGCTCATATGAATAGTTATTGGTTGGTTATGAAAATACTTGTGAGATTCATGTTCATCTCCATGCCATGCTCATTTGCATCCATTAGACTAAGTGATTGATCGTTATCGATGTTAATATTCATGTGTTCAATGCTTGTGTTACCCATCCATGCAAATGTTGATATCATGCTCATATGCATTTCATCATGATATTTTGTTATGGCTCGGCTCATTACCATTCAAGTTAAACCTGACGTTGATTGATCTTAAACAAATATGTTGGCTGAGTCATAGTGCCACCGAATCGAGCTCACCAATGCAGCCACACTTGCCTGGATGGGGAGGCTCTAATTCGGTCTATTGTCATGCCTCTCGCCGGTGCCTCGAACTAGGGAAGGTTATATGTGCGTGCTACCCTGGCCCGGTAGGCGGCTATAACCTTGTGAGCCCAAGTTGTATGGTATACCACTGTCCCCGTTTGGGACATCACTGTACCCCATTTGGGACAGTTTTATTTAGCCATGCGGTGGCAGGATGTCACACGGTGACATCGGGGGATCACGCGGTGAACCCCAGGGACACCCAGGACATAGCCCAAAGGGGAGTTTGTCGGAGTGGCCGGGAGAGTGTCATGCAAAGATTGGTTTTGTCAGAATGCCGTTGGTCCACCCGAATGGGAGCATGAGGCCATGAGTTCCGTGGTGTGGGTACAGTGTACTAACCTCTGCAGAGTGTATAATCTATCGATAGCCGCGTCATCGGTCATGGACACAGTTCGTAGTAGGTCACACTGTGGGTCAACAGAAATAATAAACCTGCACACTTATAACAACAAGGTGGCACATGCAGAAGTTGGTGATCGTGTGAGGATCACTATGGTTGATATTGCTGTGATGGTGTGAGGATCACTATGGTTGGTATTGTTGTGATCGTGTGAGGATCACTATGGTTGGCATTGCTATGATCAAGTGAGGATCACGATGGTAAGGTGTTGACGGTGGTTACGAGGTAACCCCGAGATGGTAAGTTGGTCCAAGGGACCACGGCAACAATCCACGTACACATCATGTATGATTGCATCCTGTTCATGTTCATATCCTGATTAACATGTACATGCCATGTTCACTCTCATGTTGTTCTAGTAGTATCATGCTCATCATTAATTAAACTATAATTGCCATGCTGTTGTTTGTCTTGATTGCTTTGGTTGCTGTGAGCTTGCGAGTACGTTCAAAGTACTCACCTGGCATGTCATGCCAGATTGCAGGTCATGTCGTGATTGATTACTTGTCGAGGATCCCGAGTTTGCGCGCTAGGATGTGTCCCAGCCAGAGTCCCTGCGGAGTGGAGTTCATCACCGTCATCATTGTTCCGCTGCTAGAAGTTATTCCGTCGCTGCGAGTTGTTTCGCTGCTAGCATAGAGCTATCTGAGCAGGTGTAGTATCGTCGTGCCCCTGTAACCTTTGTAATATCGGACCCTTGTACCCGATTATTTCTAATAAGAGCTGATTTGTTCTATGCCAAGCAGTGCCGTATTCCAGAAGACTTGATCTCTGGGCTGGAATGTGGGGTGTTCTGGTTCCTCTGAGCCGGGGTGCCACAATGCAGCAGTCAATGCAGGCTTTACCGGACCTCGATCCGGACAGAAAAGAAAGCCCTTTAAAGGGAACAAGGATGGACCGAGCCAGCTCGACAAGATCCTGGATCGACCGTGCCAAATTCATGGCACTCCAGACAAACCAGCAACCCACACCAACAGGAATTGCTGAGTCTTTAAGCAGGCTGGCAAGGTAGCGACAGAGGGTCAAAATAAAACCCAAAATCGCAGTGAAGACGAGGATGAACCTCGGCGGCCAAACAATGGAGGCCAAAAGAAGTTTCCTAATGAGGTCACAGAGGTAAACATGATTTACGTTACCCACATCCCTAAAAGGGAGAGGAAGCGCGTACTTCGGGACATCTACGCGTTAGAGCATGTGGCCCCGAAGTACAATCTGTGGTCGGCTTACCCGATCACCTTTGACAAACACGACCATCCGACAAGCATCAGGCATGGCGGATTGGCCGCACTCGTCCTGGACCCGATCGTCGACAGTTTTCATCTGACACGCGTCCTTATGGACGGAGGGAGCAGCCTCAACTTGATCTACGAGGACACGGTAAGGAAGATGGGAATTGACTCATCTTGGATTAAGCATAGCAGCACCACCACCTTTAAAGGTGTAATACCAAGGGTCGAGGCTCGCTGCACCGGAACCGTGTCCCTGGAGGTAGTATTCGGATCACCCGAGAACTTCAGGAGCGAGGAGTTAATCTACGATATCGTACCTTTTCGCAGCGGATACCATGTGCTCCTAGGGCGCATCGCATTCGCCCGCTTCAATGCGGTCCCGCATTACGCTTATCTCAAGCTCAAAATCCCGCGACCAAACGGTGTTATTACAGTCAATGGTAACACCGAACGCTCTCTCCGAATGGAGGAGCAGAGCGCGGCTTTCGAAGCCGAGGTGCAGGCTGATATGTCTCCAACGTATCTATCATTTTTGATTGTTCCATGCTATTATTGTATCAATCTTGGATGTTTTTATATGCAATTGTATTCAATTATATATCATTTTTTGGGACTAACCTATTAACCCAGTGCCTAGTGCCAGTTGTTGTTTTCTGCTTGTTTTTGGCTTTTCGGAGAAACAGTACCAAATGAAGTCCAAATGCCACGAAACTTTTTGGAGATTTTTTTCCGGACAAATGAAACCTGGGAAGCTTCGGGAGGAGGCCAGAAGCCTCACGGAGGCTTCACAAGGCACTAGGGCGCGCCCCAGGGGGGGCGCGCCGTAGTACCTTGTGGGGCCCACGTGACTCCTTTTGACCTAAATTCACAAATATTGGGAAACCCCCAGAGAGCCAGAAGAGAAAACCTTTCCGCCGCCGCAAGCCTCTGTTCTTCCACGATCCCATCTGGAGGCCTTTTCCGGTACTCTACCGGAGGGGGAATCGATCACGGAGGGCTTCTACATCAACCTTGCTGCCCTTCCGATGATGTGTGAGTAGTTTACCACAGACCTACGGGGCCATAGCTAGTAGCTAGATGGCTTATTCTCTCCCTTTGATCTTCAATACAATGTTCTCCTTGATGTTCTTGGAGTTCTATCCGATGTAATCTTCTTTTGCGGTGTGTTTGTTGGGATCCGATGAATTGTGAGTTTATGATCAGATTATTCATGAGAAATATTTGAGTCTTCTCTGAACTCTTTTATGCATGATTGTTATAGCTTTGTATTTCTCTCCGATCTATCGGTTTAGTTTGGCCTACTAGCTTGATTTATCTTGCAATGGGAGAGGTACTTTGTGATGGGTTCAATCTTGCGGTGCTCAATCCCAGTGATAGAAAGGGACATGACATGTATTTGTATTGTTGCCATTAAGGATAAAAGATGGGGTTTATTCATATTGCTTGAATTTGCTTCTCTACATCATGTCATGTTGCTTAAGGCGTTACTCTGTTTCATACTTAATACCCTAGATGCATGCTGGATAGCGGTCGATGGGTGGAGTAATAGTAGTAGATGCAGGCAGGAGTCGGTCTACTTGTCTCAAACGTGATGCCTATATTCATGTTCATTGCCATGAATCCTTCATAATTATTTGCTCTTCTATCAATTGCCCAATAGTAATTTGTTTACCCACCGTATGCTTATGTGCTCAAGAGAGAAGCCTCTAGTGAAAACTATGGTCCCCGGGTCTATCTTTATCATATAAAAAACCTAAAAATACCTTGCTGCAATTTATTTACTTTTATTTTAATTAGTAGTTTAGTTTATCTATTTATCTCGATAAGATTTAATCCTTGCAAATAACCGCTAAGAGGATTGACAAACCTCTTATTTGCGTTGGGTGCAAGTGTTTGCTCTTGTGTGTGCAGGTGCGCTTAACGGAATTTTGCTTGGTTCTCCTACTGCATTGATAACCTTGGTTCTTAACTGAGGGAAATACTTATCTCTACTGTACTGCATCATCCTCTCCTCTTCGGGGAAATACCAAAGCAGACTACAAGTAGCACAGGCATCCGAGGAGGCATCCTGTGGCGGTAAACGCACCCCCAGCTCTTTGAAGCGTACACGGGCCATGCTAGTTGACCTCGGACATGCACCTCCCCACCCTAAATAGGGGTACGGGCTCCTCACGCACTTCCCTCGGGAGGGGTACTACGTCCCTAGGGTGCACAACTTCGCACTAAAAATTCCCTGGGTCACCGAGGAGCCAGAACAACTTAAACGTCGGGTCGGCTAGACCGAGCAGCGACGAAGCCTCGGGCTTACACATCGGCAGGGTTCTGTCAAAGAGCTAGCCAACACTAGCATGCCCATGTGGGTTTAACCACACAACTAACAGCTGCAGACCTCTTCAAAGGGCTCGACCAACGAACGCATCAAGCGCATACTTGGCCGAAGTTGCATGCTACCAATATCAACCCCTGCTATCAACGAGGACGAGCTGGTCAACAGCATGGAGACGCAGACGTGCGGCAGGAAGCGGCCCGGGCTCATAGACCCGATGACAAGATCCGCCCTATTTTTCTTTTAGTTTCTCCTGTTGGGGAACGGAGCATGAATTTCAAAAAAATTCCTACGCTCACGCAAGATCTATCCATGGAGATGCATCGCTACGCTCGTCAAGTTTAACCCAAGTATTCTGCGTGTGTAAAACTGGCTTACACCCGTTGTATGCGAACGAAAGAATCCATCACACCCGATCATCACGTGGTGCTTAGAAGCGTCGAACCTTCGCAACGGTGCATACTAGGGGAGAACACTTATCTTGAAATTTAGTGAAGGGATCATCTTATAATGCTACCGTCATCCTAAGCAAAATAAGATGCATAAAAGGATTAACATCACATGCAATTCAATATATGTGACATGATATGGCCATCATCGTCTTGTGCTTTTGATCTCCATCAGCAAAGCACCGTCATGATCTCCATCGTCATTGGGTTGACACCTTGATCTCCATCGTAGCGTCGTGACACCTTGATCTCCATCGTAGCGTCGTGGTCGTCTCGCCGGCTATTGCTACTACTACTACTGCTAACTTATAGCGGTAAAGTAAAGCAATTACATAGCGTTGGCATTGCATACAATAAAGAGACAACCATAAGGCTCCTGCCGGTTGCCTGATAACTTACAAAACATGATCATCTCATACAACAACTTATATCACATCATGTCTTGGCCATATCACATCACCAGCATACCCTGCAAAAACAAGTTAGACGTCCTCTACTTTGTTGTTGCAAGTTTTACGTGGCTGCTACGGGTTTGCAAGAACCGTTCTTACCTACGCAAAACCACAACGTGGTGTAGTGATTGCTTTTTGATCTTCTAAAAGAACCCTCTTCATTGAAACCGATTCAACTAAAGTGAGAGAGACAGACACCCGCCAGTCACCTTTATGCAACGAGTGCACGTAGCGGTGAAACCTGTCTCGCGTAAGCGTACGCGTAATGTTGGTCCGGGCCGCTTCATCTCACAATACCGCCGAATCAAGTAACAACTAGTAATGGCAAGCAATATGTATACACCCACGCCCACAACTCACTTGTGTTCTACTCGTGCAAATCACGTCTACGCATAGACCTGGCTCGGATGCCACTGTTGGGGAACGGAGCATGAATTTCAAAAAATTTCCTACGCTCACGCAAGATCTATCCATGGAGATGCATCGCTACGAGAGGGGAGAGTGTGTCTACGTACCCTCGTAGACCGTTAGCGGAAGCGTCTCACAACGCGGTTGATGTAGTCGAACAATCCTTCGAGCTCCACCGATCGAGTACCGAACGTACGGCACCTCCGAGTTCTACACACGTGCAGCTCGGTGATGATCCTCGCCTTCTTGATCCAGCAAGACGTCGAGGAAGTAGATGAGTTCCGTCAGCACGACGGCGTGGCGACGGTGACGGTGAAGTGATTCCGGCAGGGCTTCGCCTAAGCTCTTCGAAAATATGACCGAGGTGGAAAACGGAGATCGGGGCACCGCACACGGCTATGGGACAATTGTGTGTCTCCAAGGGGTGCCCCTCCTCCGTATATAAAGGAGGGAGGGAGGAGGCCGGCCCCCTAGGGGTGCGCCAAGTGTGGGGAGTCCTACTAGGACTCCTTAGTCCTAGTAGGATTCCACCTCCCATACGGAGTAGGAAAGGGGGAAGGGAGAGGGAAAGGAAAGAGGGGGCTGCGCCCCCTCCCCTAGTCCAATTCGGTTTGGGCAAGGGGGGGCGCGCGCCTCCTCACGTGGCCTGCCTCTCCTTTTCCCGTATGGCCCAATAAGGCCCATTACTTCTCCCGGTGAATTCCCGTAACTCCCCGGTACTCCGAAAAATACCCGAATCACTCGGAACCTTTCCGACGTCCGAATATAGCCTTCCAATATATGAATCTTTACCTCTCGACCATTTCGAGACTCCTCGTCATGTCCGTGATCTCATCCGGGACTCCGAACAAACTTCGGCCACCAATCACATAACTCATATAATACTAAATCGTCATCGAACCTTAAGTGTGCGGACCCTACGGGTTCGGGAATGATGTAGACATGACCGAGACGACTCTCCGGTCAATAACCAACAGCGGAACTTGGATGCTCATATTGGTTCCTACATATTCCACGAAGATCTTTATCGGTGAACCTCATATGTCAACATACGTTGTTCCCTTTTGTCCGGCGGTATGTTACTTGCCCGAGATTCGATCGTCGGTATCTAATACCTAGTTCAATCTCGTTACCGGCAAGTCTCTTTACTCGTTCCGTAATACATCATCTTGCAACTAACTCTTTAGTCACGGTGCTTGCAAGGCTTCTGTGATGCTGTATTACCGAGAGGGCCCAGAGATACCTCTCCGATAGTCGGAGTGACAAATCCCAATCTCGATCCATGCCAACTCAACAAACACTTTCGGAGATACCTGTAGTGCACCTTTATAAACACCCAGTTACGTTGTGACGTTTGATACACCCAAAGTATTCCTACGGCATCCGGGAGTTGCGTGATCTCATGGTCAGAGGAACGTGTATTTGACATAGTGAAAGCAATAGCAATAAACTGAACGATCATTTGCTATGCTAACGGTTGGGTCAAGTCCATCACATCATTCTCCTAATGATGTGATCCCATTATCAAATGACAACTCATGTCCATGGTCAGGAAATCTTGACCATCTTTTGATCAACGAGCTAGTCTAGTAGAGGCTTACTAGGGACACAGTATTTGTTTATCTATTCACACATGTATTTAGTTTCCGGTCAATACAATTCTAGCATGAATAATAAACTATTATCATGAACGGGGAAATATGATAATAACTAATTTATTATTGCCTCTAGGGCATATTTCCAACATCTCCTTCATTATCTTTACTCGCATTGTATCTTGTTTAGTTCCTCTCATCAAACGTTCGGCATGTAAAGCTTGGCTACATGAAATAAAGAAATCGTGCCCATAAAGGTCTTCAAACGTATTTTCTTACAAGCACTGCCAACGAACTATGAGAACATCTCTAAGATACAATTGCTAAAGGGCCTCAATTTTACACCCTGAAACACAAAGTCTGAAGTACTCGGCGTCTCGGATGTTGCATTATATGCATCAGTTTCGAACCTAGATTTTGGTCAATAGTTGGGTTGCCCGGCTCCTATGTGTACCCCTTACGTTCCCAATAAATTCGACCAAGGGCGTAACGGGAGAACCACTGCGATAGTGCAGCCAGTTTAACTGGCAGAGCGCCTCAGTGGAGAAAGCCGAAAACTGACTATCTAGATAAGCGAAATGGTCGGTCGTCCGAAGACCGCGTCAAGAGACGTGTCGTTAGAGATCACCCGCGTTAAACGAAGGGCTTCTTCCTCGAATTAGCCGAGGTGGGCATGGGCATAGACCTCGGCTGACTAAGCCGACCACTTCACTCACCGGGGGCTCGTCATCAGTCCCCACCGTCAAACTCCTATGACTAAGTGAAAGTTATAAAGCCACCGCAGTCCGATTGCCTAGTCCCTATGTGTACAGACCTCCTCTGGGAACCGAGACGTCGGGTAAGGGTCATGATCGCCTAAAAGGGGCACCCTTTGTATATTGTACAAGGGGGTTAAAGCCGACGGCTGGCCACTTTCAGTTTAACACGGTCAAACAGGAGGAATATTAAAAACAAAGCAGAAACATATGAGAGGAACCTATGCCGCACTCATTAAATAACTGATCATTTTTATACATCCCATGCACTTCGGCATTCCAATGTGCTACCTAAAAATACAACTTGTCCTTAGGACACATGGCCTCGGCAACACGGGCGCCCTCCTCTACCTTGGCAAAGAACTGCTCTGCGGTGCGCGCCTGCCCTTCAAGGGGGCCCGCAGCAACAACCTCCGCCTCAACCTTCCAAAAGTGCGTCTTCACGCAGGCATACGCCCGCCGCGCCCCTTCCAGACACGCGGATCGCTTCCAGCGATTGACTTGCGGAATGGCCTCTTGCAGTCGCGCCAGGAGCCCGAAGAAGCTGGCTGGCAACACCTCCGTTGGCCACAAATTGACGCAGAGATCTTGGAGCGCCGGCCTCGCCATCCCAAGAAGTTCCGCTAGCTGCTTCATTCGATGATTGAGCAACTGCGGCTGCGACGACTCCTAGAACTGCCTCCAGAATGCCTTCTCCGCCTCATGGCCCTCCAGTTGGCCGAAATGAAGGCCGACGTCCGCCGCACTCTTCGGGAGATCGGCAATGACCTCTGCGGATCACCATAGCTGGGTGAGCTTGACGAATCCTTTGCTGCCAAACGCACATTGAAGTAAATAAGGCTTACCCGTGGCTATCTGCTCCACTTGTTGGAGCACCTCGCGGTCAGCTCGGGCCTTGGTCTGGAGCTCGGAGTGCGCAAGACCGAGCTTCTGGAGCTCTTCCTTCGCCTTCTTCTCCTCGGCTTGAAGGGCATCACGTGTTTCGAACACGCTCTTTAGGGTCTCCTCGACCTCCACGACCCACACCCGGTCTTTCCCCCTAGCCACCTTTTCGGTGGCTAGGCCCTTCTCCGCCTTGGCCGCAGCAGCTTTATGCTGCTCGACCTCCTGCCGAGCCTTCAAGAGCTCGGCCTTGAGCCTCTCAAGCTCGGCGATAGCCCCTGTAATTCAAATAGTTCGACGTCGGCTTCTATTTCTCAAAATACATTTGCTTGAACTCACATCCAAAGATGAAAAGCATCGGTCGCTTACCTTGAGACTGCTCGACCTGCTTGTTCATCAGGATGAGGTCCTTCTCGGACCGCTCGAGCTTTCGGCTCATCTCCGCAATCTCCTCAGAGATGGAGCCCGGAGCCGAGGTTGAAACATGCATAGACACTTTCTGATGAGCCCCATGATCAATTCATTGACACTTCAGACATACATCCTGTCTTATCAGTCCTGGGGGCTACTCTTTCCTCTGCTCCTATACTTCGACCCCAACACCAGTTTTTTAAACTGGCCTTGGGCTCGGGGGCTACTCACTGGCTAGGCCTTCTAAACGCCTGGTAACGGATGTCTTCGGACAGTTACAAGGATCGATAAAGTAAATCTAAGCAGAGAAGGCCCTTTTTTAAGTAAAAGATAGAAAGATTACCTCGACGCTCGTGATGAGGCCCTTGAAGGCCTCATGCATTCCGGCCTCTGTGGACCAGAATACCTGCAGCGCCGCGCCAATCAACGCGCGGTGCTCTTCCTTGAGGGAGGATCCCGTCAAGGCCACCTCCATTTCTTCAGTCCACCCCGTGCTAACCCGCCCTAGAGCGGGAGGTGGGGGTGGTAAAACCTCAGACCCCAACACCTGGGTGCTAGGTACGAGGGTCTCCAGCTGCGGCGGTGGAGCCGGAGTAGACTTCGGTTGGGCCACCGATTGGCCCAGCCCTTCCTGGAAGACCTCGGGGACCCCGCCCCCTTGGCCTTGTGGGGCCGAGGTATCAACCTCGGCCGTGACGACCAACTCTTCGGCCCCCGTCATGTCAACCTGAGGGGTCGGAGTCGATGTTACCTCCCCCAGCCCTTCTTGAGCCGGGGGAGTGCGGTCCGGCGTCCCGCTGGGGGGCGGCAACCCACTGGAGGAGTCGCTAAGGCGTGCCCTTGGTGGGCTGTGGAAAAATACTCATGCAAATTTAGTCCAGCTGAAAGGACATGATGTAAAATCAAACACAAAAGATGATGACGGACCTTCGAGGTGCCGGTTTCTTCCTCCCCATTGACAGGAGATCATCTTCTGACTCGTCGGAGAGTATGGCCTTCTCCGACGTTGTGGCCTTGATGGTTGATGACCCACAAGTATAGGGGATCAATCGTAGTCCTTTCGATAAGTAAGAGTGTCGAACCCAACGAGGAGCAGAAGGAAATGACAAGCGGTTTTCAGCAAGGTATTTTCTGCAAGCACTGAAATTATCGGTAACGAGTAGTTTGATAGCAAGATAATTTGTAACAAGTGACAAGTAGCAATAGTAACTAAGGTGCAGCAAGGTAGCCCAATCCTTTTTGTAGCAAAGGACAGGCTGAAACAATCTCTTATAATAAGCAAATCGTTCTCGAGGACACATGGGAATTTCATCTAGTCACTTTCATCATGTTTGTTTGATTCACGTTCGCTATTTCGATAATTTGATATGTGGGTGGACCGGTGCTTGGGTGTTGTTCTTATTTGAACAAGCCTCCCACTTATGATTAACCCCTCTCGCAAGCATCCGCAACTATGAAAGAAGAATTAAGATAAATCTAACCATAGCATTAAACATATGGATCCAAATCAGCCCCTTACGGAATAGCGCATAAACTATGGTAGAAGCTTCTGTCACTCTAGCAACCCATCATCTAATTACTACTCCACAATGCATTCCCTTAGGCCCAAAGATGGTGAAGTGTCATGTAGTCGACGTTCACATGACACCACTAAGAGAATCAACAACATACATATCATCAAAATATCGAACGAATGCCAAATTCACTTGATTACTTATGACAAGACTTCTCCCATGTCCTCAAGAACAAAAGTAACTACTCCCAAATCATATTCATGTCCAAGATTAGAGGGGTATTAAATAGCATAATGGATCTGAACATATAATCTTCCACCAAATAAACCAACTAGCATCAACTACAAGATGTAATCAACACTACTAGCAACCCACATGTACCAATCTGAGGTTTTGAGACAAAGATTGAATACAAGAGATGAACTAGGGTTTGAGATGAGATGGTGCTAATGAAGATGTTGATGAAGATTGGTCCTCCCACGATGAGAGGATGGTTGGTGATGTTGATGGCTTCGATTTCCGCCTCCCGGAGGGAAGTATCCCCGGCGGAATCGCTCCACCGGAGAGCAAAAGTGCTCCTTTCCCAAGTTCCGCCTTGAGACGGCGGCGCTCCATCCCAAAAGTCTTCTCTTTATTTTTTCTAGGGCAAATGGGCTTATATACCAGAAAATGGGCACCGGTGGCTGGCCAGGGGCCCCACAAGCCACCAGGGCGCGCCTGGGGGGGTGGCGCGCCCTGGTGCCTCGTGGGCACCTGGGTGGCCCCCTCTGGTACTTCTTTTTTCCAGTATTTTTTATTTATTCCAAAATAAATCTCTGTGAAATTTCAGCTCATTTGGAGATGTGCAGAATAGGTATCTCTGACATAGCTTTTTTAGGTCCAGAATTCCAGCTGCCGGCAATCTTCCTCCTTATGTAAATCTTGCATATTAAGGGAGAAAAGGCATTAGAATTGCTCCACAAAGTGTTATATTGATTAAAAACACTATAAATAACAGTAGGAAAATATGATGCAAAATGGATGTATCAACTCCCCCAAGCTTAGACCTCGCTTGTCCTCAAGCGAAAACCGATATCGATAATCATGTCCACATGTTTAGAGAGAGAGGTGTCGATAAAAACAAAATACAGACATAGTAGCATCATGATCATTATTATAACTGCAATATTCCTTATCATAGAACTTCTCATGAGCAAGTAACAATTCATCACAATAACGAAGTATAAGACATAAACTTTCTTGAAAACTAACAAACTATGTTCTCAGTCAACAATGCAATTGCAATTCATCATATTTTCAGGAAGGGTCTCATGTAGGAGCTTTTTAGCAAGTCCACATACTCAACCATCATTTAGTCTTCTATGATTGCTAACACTCACAACATATATATGGAGCAAAAAGTTTCAGCCAGACACATAGAAAGATAGGGGCTTATAATTTCGTCTCCCAACTTATTTACCTCAAGGGTAATGTCAACAATAATAACTCATGATCACTCATATCCAACTGGATATATATGCCTAGATCTTCCCCACCACATGATGCTTGCAAAAGAGAAAAATAAAAAGGAATAGAGGAGAACACTATTGACTCTTGCATAAAAAGTAAATACATAAAAGTAAAAGATAGGCCCTTCACAGAGGGAAGCAGAGGTTGTCATGCGCTTTTTGTTGTTGGATGCACAAGCTCTTAATGCAAAGGAACGTCACTTTATATTGCCCCTTGTGATAGCAACCTTTATTATGCAGTCCATCGCTTTTATTTCTTTACCATCACAAGTTCGTACAAAGCTTATTTTCCCTTACAATAAAAGTTCATACATATTTAGAGGCAATTTTTATTGCTTTATGCATCGATGACAACTTACTTGAAGGATCTTATTCAATCCATAGGTAGATATAATGGACTCTCATGACATGAAACTGGGTTTAAGGGTTTTGGATGCACAAGTAGTATCTCTACTTGGTTCGGATTTTTGGCTAGCAAAGATATTGGGCAAGCACCACATGTTGGAGGATCTATGACAATATAACTTCTATGTGAATATAAGCAAACATAATTCATTACGTTGTCTTCCTTGTCCAACGTCAACAATTTGACATAAAATACTCAATGGGGGCTCACAATCATAAAAGATGTCCAAGATAGTGTATTTGCATGTGAATCTTCTCTTCCCTTATTAATTTTTTCATGAATTGCATCATTGACCAATGCTATGTTTGTTAACTTCCAATAAATTTTACCACTTATACTTTTCTTTATGTAATGTCATTACTTTCCATAAGATTAGCATATGATCTTTTTCATTATTTACATTGCTAGGATTGAAACATAAAAGTAAAGAAGCAAAAACTCAAACTACTTTTTATTATATAACTCTCAACTCAATTACATAGATAGATAGATCACGAAACTAGCACTCGAAAATAGATCATACTAAACTTTTATTCAACTAGATCATGAAATAACTAAGGATCGAACTAAAAATAGGTAAAGATAATAAAAGTGATGGTGATACGATACCGGGGCACCTCCCCCAAGCTTGGCACAAGCCAAGGGGAGTGCCCATACCCATGTACTCAAGTTTCCTTCTTCGGTGATGATGGTGATGGTGAAGTGGTGGGCTTGTCCTCCGGCTTCCATGGCATAGGTTCCCCATCATAAAAAGATGAACGAGTCTCCGGAGTCCTGAAACTTGCAGCTAAACTCATACCTTTGAATCTTGCCACATACTCAAAATTTTGGTTTTGAAGATCATAGATTTGGCCTTGGAGATAGTCAATTCATTCATTGAGCTTGAATATGATGTCCCCCATCGATTAGCCATCCCCCTTGTGATCGCGGGTGAATTCCGTGATCATGGAGTGGTTGGCACTGAGTCCACGTTCTACCATCCCTTGGCACTTGAAAATCTCCTGCTCCACCACTTTGAGCCTGTCCTCCACGCTCCCGGTCTTCTTAGGTCCTTGAACATCCGGATGTGAAGCACCCCCTCACGCATCTTGATGGCTTGAGGGTGTTTCATCACCTCCGGTAGGTAGGGGTTGATGACCTTCTCGTAGAACTTGTCCTTGAAAGAGCTTGGTGGAGCCATAGCGATCTAGATCTGTCAGAAAAATAGCACGAAACAAGAACAGGGGAGATTTCTGCGATACAGTGGTCAAAACGTCCGGGAGTATATATAAAGAATTTTAATCTTGCAAAACAAGTAATCCAGAAGAAAACGGAGTCGGGAAAGCTCACGAGGGGCCCACGAGCCACCAGGGCGCGCCTGGGGGGTGGCGCGCCCTGGTGCCTCGTGTGCACCTTGTGGGTCCCCTCGGCTGTTTCTTATTTTTTGTATTTTTTCTAATATTCCAAAACTGACAGAAAGTATTTTTATGGAATTTTTGGAGTTGGTTTACTTACCGTATCACGTACCTCTTCCTTTTCAAGGTTCTGGAGTGTTCTGGAAGGTCTCTCTTATGTATTCCTCCGGTGTCATTGTTTCAATAAAATTAGTTTCAACATTAATGGGAGTACCTGAAATATAATGCTTAATTCTTTGCCCATTCACCACTCTCGGATTAGTGCCTTCGGAGTTGTTTATTTTGATGGCTCCGGAGCGATAAACGTGTTCGATGATGTACGGTCCTTCCCATTTAGAGAGAAGTTTTCCTGCAAAGAATCTCAAACGAGAATTGTTCAATAGAACATACTCACCCACTTTGAATTCCCATTTTCAATTCTTTTATCATGCCATCTTTTAACTTTTTCTTTAAACAATTTGGCATTTTCATAAGCTTGGGTTCTCCATTCATCTAGTGAGCTAATATCAAATAACCTCGTTTCACCGGCAAGTTTAAAATCATAATTGAGTTCTTTAATTGCCCAATATGCTTTATGTTCTAACTCAAGAGGTAAATGACATGCTTTTCAATAAACCATTTTATAAGGAGACATACCCATAGGATTTTTATAAGCAATTCTATAAGCCCATAATGCATCGTCAAGTCTCTTAGACCAATTCTTTCTAGATCTATTGATGGTTTTTTGCAAAATTAGTTTTATTTCTCTATTGCTCAATTCAACTTGACCACTAGATTGAGGGTGATAGGGAGATGCAATTCTATTGTTGACATCATATTTAGAAAGCAGTTTACGGAATGCACCATGAAAAAAATGTGAACCACCATCGGTCATTAAATATCTAGGGACTCCGAACCTCGGGAAAATAACTTCTTTAAGCATTTTAATATAAGTGTTATGATCAGCACTACTAGTTGGAATAGCTTCTACCCACTTAGTAACATAATCAACAGTAACTAAAATATGAGTATACCCATTGGATTTAGGAAAAGGTCCCATATAATCAAATCCCCAAACATCAAATGGTTCAATAGCAAGTGAATAATTCATAGGCATTTCCTGACGTCTACCAATATTGCCAATTCTTTGACATTCATCACAAGATAAGACAAACTTACGAGCATCCTTGAAAAGAGTAGGCCAATAAAAACCAGATTGTAATACCTTGTGTGCAGTTCTGTCTCCCGCATGGTGTCCTCCATAGGCCTCGGAGTGACACTTACGTAGGATTTGTTCCTGTTCATGCTCAGGTATACAACGTCTAATAACACCATCTAGTCCTTCTTTATAGAGATGTGGGTCATCCCAGAAGTAATTTCTTAAATCAAAGAAGAACTTTTTCTTTTGTTGGTATGTGAAACTAGGTGGTATAAATTTAGCAACAATATAATTAGCATAGTCTGCATACCAAGGAGTATTACGAGAAGCATTTATGACAGCCAACTGTTCATCAGGAAAATCATCATTAATAGGAACTGGGTCATCAAGAACATTTTCCATTCTAGACAAATTATCTGCTACAGGATTCTCAACTCCCTTCCTATCAGTAATATGCAAGTCAAATTCTTGTAGCAATAGAACCCACCTAATGAGTCTAGGTTTAGCATCTTTCTTTTCCATAAGGTATTTAATAGCAGCATGATCAGTGTGAACAGTTACTTTAGAATCAACTATGTAAGATCTGAATTTATCGCATGCAAACACAACTGCTAGAAATTCTTTCTCAGTAGTAGCATAATTCCTTTGAGCACTGTCTAGGGTTTTACTAGCATAATGGATAAGATTTAATTTCTTATCAACTCTCTGTCCTAGAATAGCACCAACAGCATAATCACTAGCATCACACATAATTTCAAATGGCAAGTTCCAATCAGGTGGTTGAACAATAGGTGCAGTGGTTAAGGCTTTCTTAAGTGTTTCAAAGGCTTCTACACAATCATCATCAAAAACAAATGGAACATCTTTTTGCAAGAGATTGGTAAGAGGTCTAGAAATTTTAGAGAAGTCTTTTATAAACCTTCTATAGAAACCAGCATGACCTAGGAAACTTCTTATACCTTTAATATCTTTAGGACATGGCATTTTCTCAATAGCATCAACCTTAGCTTTATCAACTTCAATACCTCTTTCAGAAATTTTATGCCCAAGGACTATACCTTCATTAACCATAAAGTGGCACTTCTCCCAATTCAAGACAAGATTAGTTTCTTCATATCTCTGCAAAACTCGATCAAGGTTGCTTAAGCAATCATCAAAAGAAGTTCCATAAACGGAGAAATCATCCATGAAAACCTCAACAATCTTTTCACAAAAGTCAGAGAATATAGCAGTCATACATCTTTGAAAGGCAGCAGGTGCATTACATAAACCAAAAGGCATACGACGATAAGCATAAGTTCCAAAAGGACAAGTAAAGGTGATTTTCTCTTGATCTTCAGGTGATACAGGTATTTGAGAGAAACCAGAATAACCATCTAGGAAACAAAAGTGTGTATGCTTAGACAATCTTTCTAACATTTGATCAATAAAAGGTAGGGGGTAATGATCTTTTCTAGTGGCTTTGTTTAATTTTCTAAAATCAATTACCATCCTATAACCAGTTACAATTCTTTGTGGAATGAGTTCATTTTTATCATTAGAAACAACGGTAATACCTCCCTTCTTAGGGACACAATGAACGGGACTCACCCATCTACTATAAGCTATGGGATAGATTATACCTGCTTCCAGAAGCTTTAATATTTCATTTCTTACCACTTCCTTCATCTTAGGATTTAATCGTCGTTGGTGGTCGATAACTGGTTTAGCATCAGGCTCCATATTAATTTTGTGCTGACATAGAGTGGGACTAATACCCTTAAGATCATCAAGAGTATATCCAATAGCAGCACGGTGCTTCCTCAAGGTTTTTAGTAATCTCTTTTCTTCATGCTCTGAAAGGTTAGCACTAATAATAACAGGATATATCTTATTTTCATCTAGATAAGCATATTTCAATGTATCAGGCAATTGCTTCAATTCAAATATGTAACACCCCTGTGTAAATGAGCTACAATGATCATCATATTAATGCTAAGTCAAGTTGATTTGCAATGCTTGATCAATGTGGATTCATATCTCATTTCAAATTCCACCACTGAATTCAATTCAAATTGCAAGTGAAATTTGAAGTTGCTCAAAAATTGCTGAAAAATAGTTCATCATTTAGCAAATATTCCAAAACAAATTTTAGTTCAGGAAAACAACATCACCTATTTGCTAAAAGGGGCTAGAGCATTTAAAGCAGTGCTAAAACAGCCTAAATAAATGCCTTTCCATTTATGGAAAATACAAATGGATTCAAATGCCTTCCAAACTTTTTGTGGCAGTGCAGTATATTGCAATGTAATTTTGTGGCCAAGTTTCACATTTTACAAAATCCATTTGGCAGCTCAAACTTTTGCAAAACAATTCTGTAAAAAGAAAAATAGAAGAGAAAAAGGAAAAAAAAGAAAAGCTACTGTGGACTAGGCCTAAGTCCACAGTGCGGCCCAGCCCACTCCCCGCCATCTCCCTCCTCTCTCCTCCCCGTGTCAGCCGCGCGTGCCCGCGGCCGATGCCGTGCGACGTCGCCACCGCACCAGCCCGCCGTCCCGCGCTGCTACAGCGCCGGGTAGTGGATAAGAACGCCACCGCGGATGCCCTCGACGCGTCCAGATCTTTTTCCCCTGCCTCGCTCGCTCTCCTCCTCCTACTCGATCCCGAACGCCGCCGTCGTCATGGGTCACTGCAGTCACGCCCACTGACCTCCCCGCGCCCTTCCGCCGTGTCCAGCTGCTCCGCTGTCGTCCGCTACACCGTCTGGTGCCTTCCGTTCGAGCCGGGAGCCACCTCAACGACCGCATCGAGCTCGCCTTCATCTTCGGTCACCGGAACTCGTCGCCGTCGATCTGCTCCTCCCCTGCAGCTACTAAGCTCTCGCCGGCCTCCTTGTGCCTCTCGGTGAGCTCCGCCATGCATCCCCTCTCTCTCTGGCTCACTCCTGCGCCGGTGCTTGCTGTTGCCCTGCTGCTGCTCCAGCCGCCGCTGCTAGAGCTCACCGCCGTAGCCACCGTTGCCGTAGCTCGCGCCCGAGCTCACCATCGTGCTCCTGGTGCTTCCAGGAGCCCGGCCAGCACACGCGCGTGCCTCCCCGTGCCCTCTAAACCCAGATCCGTCCTCGGCCAAACTCCGGCGCCCGCCGCGGTGGTCGCCGTCGTCGCTATGCTGCATCTTCGGCCACTGCACCGCCACGGTTCGACGCGGCATCGAACGCCCATTCGAACGGCGCCTCCCGCGCGCCAAATGGTCGCCGGACGGCGATTTCCGATGAGGCCCCATGCGCCTCCGCCGCGAAACGAGGTCGCCGGCGTTTAAACGCCGGTGCCGCTGACCTGGCCGCCACGTGGGCACCCCTGGGTCGCTGACCAGTGGGTCCCGCGGGCCCAGTTGACCACCTTGACTGGTCAACGTGCTGACTGGGCAGCATTGTGCCACTGACAGGCGGGCCCCACTCGCTAATTAACCATTTTTATAAATAAAAATAATCTAATAACTAATTAGTCACTGACAGAGGGGCCCCACCCTCTAATTAATCTTTGTTTAGTTAATTTAACCACTGTTTAGTTCTGTGCCACTGACATGTGGGTCCCAGCCGTTAGGTTTGACCTGGACCGGCTGGGTTGACTGCTGACATCACCCTGACGTAATGCTGACGCAGTAAAGTTATTTCTGTTATTTTCGAATTTAAATTAATTCCAGTAATTTCCAGAAAATGATTAAAACTTTGAAAAATCATAGAAAATAATCCGTAGCTCGGATGAAAAAGTTTTCTACATGAAAGTTGATCAGAAAAATGAGAAGAATCCGAATATGCCCTCCATGCAGCTGTCACATGCCCACAACACTGCAAACATGGAACCTTCCCCTCCGGTTCATCTGTTTGACAGATGCCCAAAGCCGGGAAAATATTCCCAGATATTTTCCCACTCCGTCTTTAACGTGTAGTGCTGCATTAGCTCGCCCCTAGCATAGCATACTACCATGCCATGCCTCTGTGTTGCTTTTGTTGCCTTGTATTTATTTGTTTCTTTCCCCTCTTCTCTGCGGTAGACCCCGAGACTGACGCTGTTGCCGAGGACGACTACACCCCTGATGACCAGACCTTTTCAGCAGAGCTTCCAGGCAAGCAAAACCCCCTTGATCATTCCTATATCGCCCATTCCTTCTTTCCCATGCTTGCATTAGATTTTGCTACCGTATTTGATTGCTCCTATTCTGATGCATAGCCTGATTTTGTAACATGCTGTTGATACTTTACCTATTGTCCTATATGCTTAGGGTTAGTGATCCATCAGTGGCCCCGCACCCTTGTCCGTGTTGCCATGCTTTGTTTCCGGACGTTTCGATCAACGTGATCGATGTGCAGAGACCGACACAGCACCGCACACCCCCTTAGTTGTACGACTCTACAGAGTTACTGTCGAGTGCCGAGGGTGGTACCTCCTACCTCACTCCTGATGATATCTCTGTAGCGTAGCTAGTCAGTTGTGGGATAGCGAGGGTGATTCCTCTTTCACCACCTCCGATGATGCCTCTGTCATGCAACCCCTCAAGTGTGAATCCATCGATGGTGATTCCTCTGGGTTCACCCTGACGATTGCATCGAGTAGGAATCCCTCGAGGGTGATTCCTCGGATTACCTTCTTGATGTTACGACCACACGGTTACCTTTAACTGTTGCCCCCATGTGTTGTTACTGCGGGACTGAAGGGACAGGCGGTACCACCCCGGTAGAGATGGACCTGAGTTCCCGACAGTCTCTTGGGAAGTCGGGTTGGCCTGGAGGGTACCCGCAAGATAATTACGTGGCACGGCCGGGCATTCCTGGCCCTTGCCGTAAGTCCACGAGATGGGGCGACGGGACCACAGATCGTGGATCGCTGATTGTCACCACGAGCTCCCAACACACTAATGGGTTAGGATATGTGATCTGAGTAGGCCTTTGGCCTTTTCGCACTAACCACCACGCGGGAATAGTATGGGCACTCGGCGTCGTATGTATCAGCCGAAGTTCTTCAGATGTCAGCGATTGAGCGGCGCGCGCCCGGGTGGACCGCGAAAGCCTCCGTGTGTATACAGGGGCTAGGTCTGGTCCCGGCCGCCCACGCAACGCGCAGGAGTGCAAAGGGCAATGGGCCCAAGACCCCTGAGCGCTTAGGGTGTAGACCGGCGTGCTTGCCTCTCTGTTGAACCTAGGTAGGGCTACGACGTGTCGATCAGCCGAGGCCGGGCATGGACTGAGTAGTGTGTCCGGCCAGAGTTAATTGAGCGTGTTGGGTAAGTTGGTGCACCCCTGCAGGGAAGTATATCTATTCGAATAGCCGTGTCCACGGTAACAGGACGCTCGGAAAGTATCCCCATCTACTACAACTAGAACTGGATACTTGTGTTACTTAATAATATGTTAGCTCCGGGATCGCTTTCTCGCAAGGAATCGAGGAAGGATCTCTAGGCATGGATACTATTATACTTGTTGCTACTACTATATTTATGTACTAATCTACACTCTTCTAATGCTGCAAGTTGCTAGTCTTCGATAGGCTAGGCCTTCCCCTCTATTCTGGCAATTATGCAGTCTAGTCCACAGATACAGCCTTCCCATTGATACCGATGCATAAATAGAATAGATCTGATGTAAGTCTTGCGAGTACTTTGGATGAGTACTCACGGTTGCTTTGCTACCCTTTTTCCCCATACCCGATTGCTGCGATCAAATGACGGAGCCCCGGAGCCTGCTGCCCCCACCGACGACGACTACTACTCCTCTGGTGGAGCCTACTACTACGTGGAGACCGACGACCAGGAGTAGATAGGAGGCTCCCAGGCAGGAGGCCTGCGCATTTCGATCTAGTGTCGTTGTTTTGCTCAGCCTTCTTAAGGCAGACTGGTTTAACTATATGTCCGTACCCAGATATTGTGTTGCTTCCGCTAACGCTTGTTCGCGAGCTTATGTATTCGAGCCCTCGAGGCCCCTGGCTTGTAATATAAAGCTTGTATGACTTTTATTTGTGTTTAGAATTGTGTTGTGATATCTTCCCGTGAGTCCCTGTGCTTGGTCGTGCGCATTTGCGTGTATGATTAGTGCACGATCGAGTCGGGGGCGTCACAAAATACTGGGTCACCCTTAGGTGGAGGAGGGCCTCCAAGAGTTTCAATAGGCAAATTGTGTTTAAGGATAGGTGGTTGATCAAAGAACATCCTATCTATTTCATTTCTTTCATTCATGTGCATATCATTTTCATGGTCTAGCAAGTATTGTTCTAATGGATCAGTAGGAGGTACGGCAATAGAAGCAAGACCAATAATTTCATCTTTACTAGGCAATTCTTTATCATGAGGTTGTCTACGAAACTTGGAGAAATTAAACTCATGAGACATACCACCAAAATTAACACTAACAGTTTCTTTAGCGCAATCAATCTTGGCATTAACAGTGTTCAAGAAAGGTCTACCAAATATAATGGGACAAAAATCATCTTGTGGAGAACCGGGGACTAGAAAATCAGTAGGGTGTTTTATTTTTCCACACAAGACTTCAACATCTCTAACGATCCCAAGCGGTGTAATGGTATCTTTGTTTGCAAGCTTAATAGTAACATCAATGTCCTCTATTTCAATAGGTGCAATATCATTCATAATTTCTCGATATAAGGTAAACGGAATAGCACTCACACTAGCACCCAAATCACATAAGCCATGATAACAATGATCTCCTATTTTAACAGAGACAACAGGCGTGCCTACTACAAGTCTGTTTTTATATTTAGGATCTGGTTTAGCAATTCTAGCTGCTTCATCACAGAAGTACATAACATGCCCATCTATATTATCGACCAAGAGATCTTTAACCATAGCAACATTAGGTTCAACTTTAATTTGTTTAGAGGGTCTAGGTGTCCTAATATTACTTTTGTTAATCACAGTTGAAACTTTATCATGTTCCTTAATCCTAACAGGAAAAGGTGGTTTCTCAATATAAGCAGTAGGCACAACTGGATCAACATGGTAAACAATTGTTTCTTCTTTAACACTAACGGGTTCCTCAATCTTTTCTTTAACAGGGGGATGATATTTAAACCACTTCTCCTTAGGTAGATCAACATGAGTAGCAAATGATTTACAAAAGGAGGCTACTATCTCAGAGTCAAGTCCATATTTAGTGCTAAACATATGAAAAGCATCGGTATCCATAAAAGATTTAACACAATCAAACTCAAGAGTTATACCTGACTCATTACCTTTGTCAAGTTCCCAATCTTCAGAGTTGCGTTTAATTCTTTCCAGAAGATCCCATCTGAATTCAATAGTCTTCTTTATAAAGGAGCCAGTCGAAGAAGAATCGAGCATGGTTAGATCATCATGAGAAAGCCGAGCATAAATTTTTTGAAGGATTATTTCTCTTGAGAGCTCATGATTGGGGCATGTATGCAACATGTACTTAAGCCTCCCCCAAGCTTGAGCGATGCTTTCTCCTTCACGAGGCCAAAAATTATATATATAATTCCGATCACGATGAACCAAATGCATAGGATAAAATTTCTGGTGGAATTCCAGTTTCAATCGGTTCCAGTCCCATGTATCAGTATCATCACATAGCCTATACCATGTCAATGCCTTTCCCTCCAAAGATAAAGGGAATACTTTCTTCTTAACTCCGTCTCCGGATAAACCTGCAAGCTTAAACAATCCACAAATTTCATCCACATAGATTAAGTGCATATCAGGATGTACCGTTCCATCTCCTGCATAAGGATTAGCTAGCAGTTTCTCTATCATACCCGAAGGGATCTCATAATAAATATTTTCAGTAGGTGCAGTAGGTTGAGGCACAACTCTTTGTGCTTCCGGTCGAGGTGAAGATACCCCGAACAAACCCCTCAAAGGATTACTTTCCATAGTGACAAGTAATAGTAAATTTCAGCACGTAATATAAATGTTTCCTTACCAAATTCCACTCACCAAAAGCGCTTCACACCCCGGCAACGGCGCCAGAAAAGAGTCTTGATGACCCACAATTATAGGGGATCAATCGTAGTCCTTTCGATAAGTAAGAGTGTCAAACCCAACGAGGAGCAGAAGGAAATGACAAGCGGTTTTCAGCAAGGTATTTTCTGCAAGCACTGAAATTATCGGTAACGAGTAGTTTGATAGCAAGATAATTTGTAACAAGTGACAAGTAGAAATAGTAACTAAGGTGCAGCAAGGTTGCCCAATCCTTTTTGTAGCAAAGGACAGGCCGAAACAATCTCTTATAATAAGCAAATCGTTCTCGAGGACACATGGGAATTTCATCTAGTCACTTTCATCATGTTTGTTTGATTCACGTTCGCTATTTCGATAATTTGATATGTGGGTGGACCGGTGCTTGGGTGATGTTCTTACTTGAACAAGCCTCCCACTTATGATTAACCCCTCTCGCAAGCATCCGCAACTAGGAAAGAAGAATTAAGATAAATCTAACCATAGCATTAAACATATGGATCCAAATCAGCCCCTTACGGAATAGCGCATAAACTAGGGTTTAAGCTTCTGTCACTCTAGCAAGCCATCATCTAATTACTACTCCACAATGCATTCCCTTAGGCCCAAAGATGGTGAAGTGTCATGTAGTCGACGTTCACATGACACCACTAAGAGAATCAACAACATACATATCATCAAAATATCGAACGAATGCCAAATTCACATGATTACTTATGACAAGACTTCTCCCATGTCCTCAAGAACAAAAGTAACTACTCACAAATCATATTCATGTCCAAGATCAGAGGGGTATTAAATAGCATAATGGATCTGAACATATAATCTTCCACCAAATAAACCAACTAGCATCAACTACAAGATGTAATCAACACTACTAGCAACCCACAGGTACCAATCTAAGGTTTTGAGACAAAGATTTAATACAAGAGATGAACTAGGGTTTGAGATGAGATGGTGCTGATGAAGATGTTGATGAAGATTGGTCCTCCCACAATGAGAGGACCGTTGGTGATGTCGATGGCTTCGATTTCCCCCTCCCGGAGGGAAGTATCCCCGGCAGAATCGCTCCGCCGGAGAGCAAAAGTGCTCCTGCCCAAGTTCCGCCTCGAGACGGCGGCGCTCCGTCCCAAAAGTCTTCTCTTTATTTTTTCTAGGGCAAATGGGCTTATATACCAGAAAATGGGCATCGGAGGCTGGCCAGGGGCCCCACAAGCCACCAGGGCGCGCTTGGGGGGTGGCGCGCCCTGGTGCCTCATGGGCACCTGGGTGGCCCCCTCTGGTACTTCTTTATTCCAGTATTTTTTATTTATTCCAAAATAAATCTCCGTGAAATTTCAGCTCATTTGGAGATGTGCAGAATAGGTATCTCTGACATAGCTTTTTCAGGTCCAGAATTCCAGCTGCCGGCAATCTTCCTCCTTATGTAAATCTTGCATATTAAGAGAGAAAAGGCATTAGAATTGCTCCACAAAGTGTTATATTGATTAAAACACTATAAATAACAGTAGGAAAACATGATGCAAAATGGACGTATCAATGGCGGCCCCGGTCGGGGTCTTCTTCAACTCTTTGGGCCCTCGGGCCGCATCCCAGCCTCGGCGTCCTCTGACGCCGCCCTCTTCCCCTTTGGGGGAGGGTTCTCTTCTTCCTTGTCCTCCCCCCATCGCTCTTGTGGGTGGAGGAGGCGTGGGTCTCCTCAGAACGGGTGACCGAGGTCTCCCGCTTCCGAAGACCCGCCCTGCCCTTCTGAGGCTTGGACCCTTTGGGGACCACCACGTGCGGCTCCTCAGCTAGGAGCACCATAAGCAGGGGGATTTCTCTTCCTCTGGCAGCGGTGCTGGGCATAGCATCTGCTGCATCTTGGCTGCCCAGTTCTGCAAATACGAAAGGAGGCGATTCGTCAAAATCTGTCTCACTTAACAGGAGAAGAATATGAACGTATATATCCAACACTCATCGGCGGGGCGTCGTAGCCAACCTCGAAGCTGAGGTCCTCCCCCTCCTTAGGGATCTTGTCCTTGGGCAGCTTGAAGAGCCGCGCCCACATGCCGGCCGAGGAGGAGCGGAAGAAATTGAGCACGGGCCCCGCATCCCCGGATTTATGCTCCCACATCGGGGTGGCCCGGAGTTGGAGCGGGAGGATGCAGCGATGGAGCATGACGCTGACCACTTCGGCTAATTGGAGGTCCCTCTTGGCGGACCACCACTTGATCTTCTGGATCAGGGCCTCCACCTCCTCGGGGTTCCCCCAGATGACGCCCTTCTCCCTCCAGGACTTGAGCTTCCTTGGGGGCCCGGCCGAAAAGGCTGGGACTTCGGTTTGGCCGGTGGCCAGCGGCTCAGTGATATAGAACCACTCACGCTGCCACTCCTTAACCGTCTCGATGAAGGTGCCTTTGAACCAGGCGGCACTCTGGTTCTTCCTGACCATGGCCCCTCCGCACTCTGCCAGGTCAGAGCCGCTGGACTTCGGCTTGACGCCGAAGGTCTTCAACCACAGGCCGGAGTGTGGTTTGATGTGAAGGAAGGCCTCGCAGACCGTGATGAAGGAGGCGAGGTGGAGAATGGAGTTCGGGGCCATGTGATGGAAGTCGAGCCCATAGTAGAACATCACCCCGCGCACGAATGGGTGCAGCGGGAACCCTAAACCTCTGATGAGGTGAGGGATGAAGACTACCCGCTCCCCTGGGTTGGGAGCGGGCACCAGCTGGTCGGCGTCTAGAGCATGGGCGGCGACGTTGGCAGGGATGTACCCCGCGCTACACAGCTCCATGATAGTGGAACCACCCCGGTGCCCTTTGAGGGTGTTGGCCATGGCTGAGTGGGGAAGCACGGATGTGCGGAGGTGGGAGAAGGCGAGATTGGATCTGGGCGTTCGAGCTCGAGAAGGCAGAAGGCGGGGGAAATGAGAGCATGATTACTGGCTCTATTAGCTTTTTACTCTTATAGGCTGCTGAAAGGCCAAGAGTCCCCTCGCCGCGCCGGTAAAAACGCCACTCCTCCCCGCAAAAGATGCCGTTATACGCATGGGGAGAAACAAAATCTTGATGATATCCCTGAGAATACAGGCACGATCCCCACCTCGATGGGACACACCAGTAAAAGGGCGGCCTCGAACCATGATTTGAGGTAGGCAGTAACTGCCTGACCTATCGTGGGTAGCGCAGCTTCGATAAAGTTGTCAGGCTATGAGGTACTGTTCATGCCTATGTGGCTGGCCTTCGAGGTTAAGTAAGCTCGTGACCCCGGATGGGAAGGGAACCCGAACGACACCACTCCTTGGAAGGACGGTTAAGAGATCTTGAATTGCGAAAGGGAACTCGTCTGTCGAGCCAAGGACTTCGGATCCGAAGTTACTTCCGTTGGAGAAATCGTCCTCGGCGTAGAAGACCAGTTCAGGGGCTACTAACGGTGTCCTAGACTAGGGGGTGTTAACCTAGTCGGCCCATATTCTTTGGGCTGGGCTAGTGGGCCCTCATTCTCCTTAAGGTGGACTTCGGAAGCCGTACGCTAGGGACAAGATCAGGACTACATCTGCCGAAGACTTGACGTATACTCCAAGACTCCTCCTATTGCCTCTAGACCAAGTTACTGACCTTGTAACCTTAGATGCCCTACCTGGCGTGTATATAAGCCAAAGGGTTTAGCCCTTAGAGGGGACTTCAACACAATCTCATCCATCTAGCCCTAGAACATATCTTACGATCTCGAGGTAGATCAACTCTGTATTTGATACATCTCCATTGATATAAACAAGAGCAGGACGTAGGGTTTTGCCTCCATGAAGAGGGCCCGAATCTGGGTAAACATCGTCTCTTTGTTCCTGTTACCATCTGTCCGAGATCCACAGCTCGGGACCCCCTACCCCGAGGTCTGCCGATTTTTACACCGACAACCATGATTCCCCGACGAGCGAGGTAGCTGGGTGCTGCGAGGTGCCGCCATGCTGTGTCGCTGCTCTCGTTGTGCTGGTTACCTGTGTTGTGGAGGACACTGCTATACTGCGAACCCATATTGGCGAAGCACCATCGTGCCGCTCGACAACATTGTGGAGGACGTCGCCATGTTGTGAACCCATGTTAGAGCATCTCTAGCAGATCCCGTAAAATCTCATACTGCAAAATCGTATTAGGGTATCCTGTAAAACGCTTTATAGTATGGCGTGTATTCTGGCAGAACAGATCCATAAAAATCGTTTCAGATCAGATGTGGAGCCCACTTGTCAGCAGTTAAATTTACAACATAGTCCTTGAAGTATCATAAAGCCCCCTAAAAACAAAACTTAGATTGCAATTGGGTCCTAGCCACCGCCATGGCAACGGTGCCGAGCGGCTCCTAGCCAGCCTCATGCGGTGGCCCTCCATGGCTCATGGCCAGGGTCATGGCTAGCTAGCACGCACGAGCACACGGCAACGCGGTGGTTAGCTACCACGCACGCGCGGCAACGGTGGCCAGGACACGTCGGCTAGCTAGAACGCACGCGACGGTGCGTGGTGATGCCATCAATGGCGGCTCCTTTGGGCACGCGCTGTCGTGTTCACCGGCCACGGCAAGGCGCCGTATCTCGGCTGGCTCCATTCAGGCGGCGCAACCTCCTGTCGGATGGCGGGGGCCTCATGCAGCTCGTGGCCAGCGGGGGGGCGTCGGGAATGAGACGAGGAAGGTCGGGGGCGGCAACGCGCTGGTCGGTGGCGGCGGGGATGGCCGAAATCGATCTCGGATGTTGGCGGCGGTGGCGAGGATGAAAGGCGCAAGAGCTGAAAGTTTCCTCCCACCAACTGTTTCTCGTTTCAAGTACCCTGTAAAAATTGCCTCCAAACCTAGGTATCTAGGGTATGAGGGCTTTTTTTAGGGGGAGTTGTATAATTTTTACAGGACGAGGCCATTTTGCGGGATCTAGAATGGTCGTTTTTTTTTGCGCAAAACTGTAAAACGACGGTTATTTTATAGTTTCGGGCCTTTTACGAGATGTGCTAGCGATGCTCTTATGGAGGCATCATCATTCCACTCGTCGACGTTATGGATAGCGTCGTCATGTCGTGAAACCATGTTGTGGAGGCAGCATGGTGCTTATTGCGGTTGCAACACTGCATTTTGGTGGCAATGCATCTCGTGTTGTAACGTTCTAGTACAACTGGTGATGGAGTATGTTTAGGTTCGCAACATATGCCATGTTGCAATGACAAATAATGGTTTGACGGGAGCGTAACAAGGCTCGTGTTGCAAAAGCCATGAGGGCAACACGCTCAATGTTGCAAAATGGTTGCGCTGGCACAAATGGAGATCGGGCGACTGTCTCGCGCGTCATCCAATTGCGGCTAAGGTGGTCAATACAGCCTTCGCCCAGCTCACACATAGTGTCCGCCTTCTTTTTTTTGGAAGAAGTGCACGTACGTACTTACACAGACCAACCTCAGACATTGTGCACACACCTATTATCAACGTGAGCTATAAACCGAATCCTATTTGACGCCTTCAATGCCACTTACCGTGTTAATGGTACATGGTGCCTAAAGATGATCGGAACGGGTGGGCCCATTTAAGGTTGTAGCGCGAGAAGCTGGTCCCGGTTTTGGGAAGCTTGCAGTCATTTTTTTTCCTTTTTTTTTTGGTTTTTTGGACTGGTTTTTTGTTCTGTTTTGAGCGGTTTTTTATTGTTTTTCATTTTTCAAACGCGCGAACTGTTTAAATTTTTTTATTAAAATTAGCAAACTTTTTTCTAATTCATGAACTTTTTTATTTCACGAAATATTTTTCAAATATGAACTTTTTTTTCAAATTCATGATTATTTTAAAAAAATCGTGAACTTTTTAAAAAATTTAACCTTTTCATTTTCACGAAATTTCTTTAAACTCACGAATTTTTTTCAGAATTTGTGAATTTTTTTGAAAGTCAACGGTCGACTGGAACCGAGGAACGAGTGAACAGGAACCATGCGAACAGGAAAACCGAGCTAACTGCTCGTCCGTTGATTGGGCCGGCCCACGAGCGGGCAACGCGTGAGCGCTGTTTGTATGGTGCTGGCGGTGGCCCAATTGCGGCGAAATGAAAAAATATCCAGGGCGAATCCTATTTGGCGCTGCAGGCGCCGTATTCTGCAAACGGGCGCCTGCAGCGCCCCGCGCTGGGCCGGCCCATTCTATATTTTCTCGTCTTTCTGAAAACGCCAAAAAATGCTGGCACGAGGAACCTGCGACTTCTCCATTGCAACCGCTACGCTCTAACCACCAGGCCACCACCCCGCTAGTGCAAAGACAGTTCATTTTTCTTCTTTTCGTTATTCAGTTTGGTTTATTCTTTTTCTTTTTTTTCTCATTCTTTTTTGTGGATGAAGATGGCGACGTGCATTCGTAAGGTGGCCTCGGAGGAGTTTGGAGTGTCTAGGGGAAGGAGAAGCGAAGCTAAGGATACCTGGTGGTTGAACGATGATGTCCAGAGGGCTATTAAGGAGAAGAAAGATTGTTTCAGACTCCTATACCTGGATAGGAGTGCAGACAACATGGAGAAGTACAAGATGGCGAAGAAGGCCGCAAAGCGAGCTGTCAGTGAAGCAAGGGGTCGGGCGTATGAGGGCCTCTACCAGCGGTTAGGCACGAAGGAAGGCGAAAGGGACATCTATAAGATGGCCAAGATCCGAGAGAGGAAGACGAGGGATGTTGGCCAAGTCAAATGCATCAAGGACGGAGCAGACCAACTCCTGGTGAAGGACGAGGAGATTAAGCATAGATGGCGGGAGTACTTTGACAAGCTGTTCAATGGGGAGAATGAGAGTTCTACCATTGAACTGGACGACTCCTTTGATGAGACCAGCAGGCGTTTTGTGCGGCGAATCCAGGAGTCTGAGGTTAAGGAGGCTTTAAAAAGGATGAAAGGAGGCAAGGCGATGGGCCCTGATTGTATCCCCATTGAGGTGTGGAAAGGCCTCGGGGACATAGCGATAGTATGGCTAACCAACCTTTTCAACCTCATTTTTCGGGCAAACAAGATGCCAGAAGAATGGAGACGGAGTATATTAGTACCAATCTTCAAGAACAAGGGGGGTGTTCAGAGTTGCACTAATTACCGTGGAATTAAGCTGATGAGCCATACAATGAAGCTATGGGAGAGAGTCATTGAGCACCGCTTAAGAAGAATGACAAGCGTGGCCAAAAATCAATTTGGTTTCATGCCTGGGAGGTCGACCATGGAAGCCATTTTCTTGGTACGACAACTTATGGAGAGATACAGGGAGCAAAAGAAGGACCTGCATATGGTGTTCATTGACTTGGAGAAGGCTTATGATAGGATACCGCGGAATGTCATGTGGTGGGCCTTGGAGAAACACAAAGTCCCAGCAAAGTACATTACCCTCATCAAGGACATGTACGATAATGTTGTGACAAGTGTTCGAACAAGTGATGTCGACAGTGATTACTTCCCGATTAAGATAGGACTGCATCAGGGGTCAGCTTTGAGCCCTTATATTTTTGCTTTGGTGATGGATGAGGTCACAAAGGATATACAAGGAGATATCCGATGGTGTATGCTCTTTGCGGATGATATGGTGCTAGTTGACGATAGTCGGATGGGGGTCAATAGGAAGTTAGAGTTATGGAGACAAACCTTGGAATCGAAAGGTTTTAGGCTTAGTAGAACTAAAACCGAGTACATGAGGTGCGGTTTCAGTACTACTAGGCGCGAGGAGGAGGAGGTTAGCCTTGATGGGCAGGTGGTGCCTCAGAAGGACACCTTTCGATATTTGGGGTCAATGCTGCAGAAGGATGGGGGTATTGATGAAGATGTGAACCATCGAATCAAAGTCGGATGGATGAAGTGGCGCAAAGCTTCTGGCATTCTCTGTGACAAGAGAGTGCCACAAAAGCTAAAGGGCAAGTTCTATAGGACGACGGTTCGCCCCGCAATGTTGTATGGCGCTGAGTGTTGGCCGACTAAAAGATGACATGTTCAACAATTAGGTGTGGCGGAGATGCCCATGTTGAGATGGATGTGTGGCCACACGAGGAAGGATCGAGTCCGGAATGATGATATACGAGATAGGGTTGGGGTAGCACCAATTGAAGAGAAGCTGGTCCAACATCGTCTGAGATGGTTTGGGCATATTCAACGCAGGCCTCCAGAAGCTCCAGTGCATAGCGGACGGCTAAAGCGTGCGGATAATGTCAAGAGAGGGCGGGGTAGACCGAATTTGACATGGGAGGAGTCCGTGAAGAGAGATCTGAAGAATTGGAGTATCACCAAAGAACTAGCCATGGACAGGGGTGCGTGGAAGCTTGCTATCCATGTGCCAGAACCATGAGTTGGTCGCGAGATCTTATGGGTTTCACCTCTAGCCTACCCCAACTTGTTTGGGACTAAAGGCTTTGTTGTTGTTGTTGTCTTTTTTGTTTTCTTTAATGCACGGTTTTTTAAAATTCGTGAACCTTTTTCTAAATTTATGAAGTTTTTCTTTAAATTCGTGAAGTTTTTTCAAAATCGATGAACTTTTTTCAAATTTGATGATTTTTTTTCAAATTTGATGAATTTGTAAAAATTCGCTGAACTTTTTTCAAATTCGATGAACTTTTTCTGAAATTCAATGAACTTTTTTCAATTTCGGTGAACTTTTTTTCAAATTCATGAACTTTTTTTATTTTTGCAAAC
Source organism: Elymus sibiricus (assembly GCA_039707655.1). Classification (NCBI taxonomy): domain Eukaryota; kingdom Viridiplantae; phylum Streptophyta; class Magnoliopsida; order Poales; family Poaceae; genus Elymus; species Elymus sibiricus. The sequence continues at coordinate 180,230,240 of CM077666.1, read as the reverse complement.
TTTTCTTATGAATTCATGGTTTATGTGAATGCGTTTTCAAATTTATGTTTTCTTTATTCAAATATAATTTATAGTGGGTATATATATATATATATATGTGTGTGTGTGTGTGTGTGTGTGTGTTTAATGTTTGTACTGAATGAAAGGTCAAAGAGAACTGTTTTCCTCAAGTAATCAACAACTAACGTTGGTCCAGTGGTTTACTCGTGTGGGCGTCCACTTGGGCGTCGGGACTTCGAGTCCCATTTCTCCCCGAATAAACGTGATAATTTTTCTTCACCTTTTGCTTTTCAGCAGGTTGCTGGGCCGGCCCACTTCGCGTCCGCGCGAGCGCCAGCGTCGCGAACCGGCGCCTACAGCGCTCAATAGCTGACGCTCGCTAGCGTCAAAAGGACGAGCTTTCGCGCAGGCGCGATCTGCATGGGCCGGCCAATTGGATGGCGTCATGACGAAGCCGGTACTAAAAATAAAAGGAAAACAACGCTCTATAGAGGATTCGAACTCGTAACCTGTCAACAGCGAGTCAACAATCTACACCAGTTGAGCTACTAGGTGTTGGTGGCTAGTAGGCCACGCAAAAGTTTATGAACTTAATGCGTTGGCAGATCCAGAAAAAATCAAAAAATTCCGACCATTGAACATTTTTGTAAAAATACGACGGACAATTTAAATACACATTGAAATTTTTTGATATATGCTGAACAATTTATTAAATATACATTATTATTTTTTGTAAATATACGATGAACATTTTTAACTACATATTGAACATTTTTGTGATATAAGCTGAATAATATTTAAATACACATTGAACATTTTTGTGATATATGATGAACAATTTTTAAATACACATTGAACATTTTTGTAATATACGCTGAACAATTTTTGAATTGTGATTTTGTTTTAAAAAAACTGATTTTTTTAAGCCATGAACAATTTTTGAAATTATGAACTACATTTGGAATTCTGAACATTTTTTAAAACAAAGGATAAAAATAAAAACTAAAAAGTATAAAAGAAAAAAAGGAAAAAAGGAAAAATAAAAGAAATATAAAAAAGAAACAGAAACAGAAAAGTAAAAAAGACAACAGGAAAACCCAGAAAACCAGTAAAAGAAAAAAAAAGAAAAAACCGGTTGAGGGAATCCTCTAGAAGGTTCCCAAAACCGGTTTCCAGGCACTGCTTTAACGCTCGCAGTGGGCCGGCCCGTTTCACGTTGCTCGCCTCGCGCGCTTCAGCGAAAGGGCATCAGTCGGACGCACGCGAGCGTCAAATAGGGTTCGCCCCCTATCGCCAGGGCGCTCGCCTCAGACTCCAGCGCAGGCCTTCTCGTCTGACCTGCGCGACTTGAAAAAGACACCTCACCTGAATCATATCTACCACCCCATCCCCTCTTCTCATCGGCTTCTTCGGCTCCGGCAACTGGCGGCGGCCGTCTCAGGTGACCGATCTCTAACCCTCCTCCCGCTGTCTACACTCAACAGGGATATGTAGCTAATCTGATGGTTCTCTTGGGGGAGATGCGACTGGCGACCACGATTTAAGTTTGACCATGGATTTCGAAGGAACGATCGATATACCCTCTTCCTCCCCTTACTCCTGTACGGCTGTACCCATTCGCCTTCGCCTGGATCGAGTAGGATCGAAGCAAAGGAGAGAGGATGTACGAGAGGTCCAGAACGGCGACAAGGAATCCGGCCCGGTGCGGACCACGGGTGACCTCAATGGCGCTCTCTCCTGGTCCGTCAAGGTTCCCTTCCCCCTAGCCCTGATTCTGCAGCCACCGGCCTGGACCCTCCTCGGCTTTCTGCATCCTCGGCGCGATAATTGTAACATGTGTTCATATCGCACAGGATGCTTATGTCAACAGATAGTGGACAATACTGGGAATTAGAGGCTATAATTTCACCGTCTTTTTTTATTTTTATGTTTGGCGAGTTGGATGTAGTTCTGTCCACGATTGTTCTATTTAGAGAACATCCATACTGTGGGTGGTAGGTATTCTGAATTGATAAAACGGATTGGTATGTTAGTTCAATACTCTTGTAGAAGGAATTGTTGATTGAGAAGATAGAATTATGAATGACATTCAAAGCATATTTCATGAATGCTATTCATCTTGAGACATGCTCTTCAATTTGGCATGCTGTTGTGTACTCAATATTGAATACCATTGTCTTCTGTTTTCATTCCTGAGATTCATATGTAGTAGTAAGTTATTCTCTTCCGTTGGAAGTTGTGACTCAGTGTACGGTATGAACATTCATATTATGACTAGGATGCCACATATTTTGTAGATAGAGACAATTCTCATAGTACAGTACATGATACCAAATTAAAGTTTAGTGATAAAGTACAAATAAGTCCTAGCTCAAGGAACGTAAGGAGAATTTGCGTTGTTTCTTCCTAATTTAAAAGCCAACTTGGCAAACTAACAGTTCCTCAGCCAGCTCCAGTTCTAGTTTGGTAGCAGCTCAACATATGAGTTGGAGCAGGGCCAAACACGTTTCTACATTTTTTTCTTTCTGCGGAAGCAAACTGGCCATTAAATAGCCTATTTGTTATCAAGTTTGTGTTATAGTCAATGGCACAAATCACTATAGTGAGGTTTAACTATGTAATATGTATGTACGTAGAGAGTTTATTGGCTATGTCATTGTTGATGCAGATTATTGGCTATCATGTTTTTGCAATGGGCTTATTTTTTAGTTCTTTAATATTACATGAACTTGACTCCTTGAGTATTATTTTTATCCCGGCAATATCCAAACTGCTGCACAGGATTCTGACTGAGTTTTACTATTGTATTTTGCTGATTATGGATGATTTACAGATACGATTTTATGTCTGCTTGTAGGGGCACGGGACAGCAATTAAGTGAGTGAAAACAGGTCGTGCAGATAAACAGGAAAGCCCGTTGTAGTTTCCATGGCTTCTTCAAAGCTTCAAGCTTTTTGGAACCATCCTGCCGGCCCCAAAACCAGTTAGTGATATTCATACCCCCCTTAAGTTTCTAGTTGTTATTTCTGTTTTGGTTGTCAATTGCCACCTTTATTTTAGATATTGTACGCACCAGGTCTCTCTTTCATGATTTTTATTGACATCAAGATAGCTTGCACATGTTCTTTTTATACAGTAGGATACTTACCAGCTTTGCTTAGGAGTGATAGCCGATTGCCAGACTAGAATTTAGGAGGAGTGATGCTGGGAATTCTTTGTTCAGTTCAAAACAGTAACAGAAAAGTAGCAATCCGGTAGCCAGCTTTGAACAGTTGTCTTTGATCATGTTTCTGGTTCTGATTTGGTTGTTATAAAAGGCCAATGTTGGCTTATTCTGCCTGTCGATGGACTTCTTGATTTTTCTTTCTCCTTTTAGCTTGTGTTGGGTTTGCCAGGTTTGTGGCACCCCTTAAACCCAGAAGTACTAAGTACTACTCCCTCTGTAAACAAATATAAGACGTTTGATCTAAAACGTCTTATATTTGTTTACAGAGGGAGTATATCTTACTCTGCTTTTTGGTATATGGGACTGGGATGGCAACTTTCCTTGTATTGAAAAAAGACTAGGAGAGAAAAAGTAAATGAGAATACAAAGTAAAGACAGATTGATGACATCACAGATAAAACCTGAAAACAAAAGAACCTAGAGACAGCAATTTTCCAGACCCCTCCTGCAGACAGCCACTGTGCTTCATGGTGCAATTTTCTGATGACCCATTTGATTCTGGTACTAGCCAGTTCCACCTTCTGCTTACTTTCGCTTAGGCACCTGCATTGCTGCGTGGAAGTAAAAATATATATTATAATGCATCAGCGAGTTAGCCAAGAACTTATTTCTCAGTTTCTGTTGTGTTTTGATTAGCCATAGTGGCTATGGCCAGATAGTTTTATCAAGTTTCATACCTTGATTTGAAAATGTCCCTCACAAAGTGCAATAGGGAGTGGGGAACTCCCTCCATACCAATGCATCTCTCATACAGCTCCAAACAAACTTAGCGATGGGACGCCTAAAGACTACATGGTTGATGTCCTTTAGCTCACAACGGAACTGAAATGTTCATCTTCTTGCCAATTGCATATCTTTCATTTGCTCCCGTATCTGAATTTCCCCCTGGTAAACTTGTACTAAGAAAAGACTTGCAAAGATCTTGCACTCTTGTGATAATAAGTTAGGGATTAAATTGATATGGTTGTAAATACTGATGTTTTCTCAAGCCCCAAAGAGACAACATCTTCTCCTTGGAGAGTTAAATGGTCTCCTGCTTGTAAGGTCTTCACATGTTTGAGCTGCATTCTTGGCTATTCGATATTGAACTTGGCATTATACTAGTTTGTATTGTGGAAAAATGTGTTCTTGATCAGTATTGTGAATCATGGACCAATTCAAATGCCGAACTTTCTGGTTTTGCACTAAAATGTAATGGAAATCCGTTGGATGGTGCATTTAACGATGTATCTCATGGAAATCTATTGGATGGTGCATTTAACAAGTTATTGCACCTAAGATACTGAGACAATATACCTACATTGCAGTTCATTTTTGGGCTCCAACATTTAAATGGGGTATCAGCATTGCGAACATTGCCGATTTCGCCAAGCCACCTGAAAAGATATCCTACCCTCAGCAAGTTGGTATGTCCATGTAGTCCAAGCAATTCTGCGCCTGTGTTCCAGACAACATGCCCAATTGTTTACCACTCATTATTGTGTACTGCTCACATGCTACCTCTGTTGTATGGTGTGCAGCTGTTGCTTGCACCGGAATCATCTGGTCACGCTACAGCATGGTCATTACACCGGTAAGCCATTGATACTTGTTCAGTACGTACCATCAGGTTTCACTGTTATGAACTAAAGAAGATGTGGATTATATCTTACCCAAATGTGCATTTAATCTATAACATTTCATGCTAAACAGATATTGGTCGTTGCATGAATCTTCTGATATTATACCTTTTTTAACTACTCCCTAGACTGGCTGTTGATGTTCAGCTTCTTTTTGAATAAATAATGCTTAATATTCCTGAGCCCTCTCCTTACATTTTTTAGTACCCCAGACCTCAATAAGGAGCAATCAATTTCCTTGTTATTAACTATCACATTGGTTTCTTATTTACCTTGTCCTGAAAGTGTTCCTGAACAGCAATGGGTGGCATTGAGACATATGAGATCTTTATTTTGCATGTTTCCTTTTTCTGTTGGAGCAACCATTGTTCTTATTCTGTTGTGTTCTCCATTTTAACGTTGCTCATCTCATCCTTTGTATTGTTATAATGTTCCAGAAAAACTGGAACCTTTTCAGCGTAAACGTCGCAATGGCCGGCACAGGCTTGTATCAGCTTTCCCGTAAAATAAGGTTTGTCATGAAGTTGATCCGTGTTTTCCCATTTGTTGTTTGATGTCTCAGAAAAGTAAGACGCCACGGTTTGTGTCGATTTTCCTTGCAGGAAAGACTACTTTGCAGATGAGAAAGAGGTTGCCGCATCACTGGAAGGATAGTGACGAACGGATTAATCGACTGAAAGCCCCGCTGCCTCAAATTCACAGCGTGCCGCAGGGATGTGCCGTTTCATCTGAGACAGGAATCCATCGTTTCTTTCCATGTCCGAATTGGTTTGTGTTGCTCAGTTGCACCCATGAACAGAGCATTGTGAAAATTTACACAAACAAGCAAATACAGTATTTGTTTATGCATTGTGCAAAAATACATGCAAATACATCAACCGATCCCTTGTATTTTGTCCTGCCGTTCAGTTGTTCGTTACTAGACCATTGCTATTAGTTTTTTTTTTTTTGAGGCAAGACCATTGCTATTAGTTGGCATCCGTGTGCCGCCTCTGCACGAGTAAGGGCCATCGCGGCGCGGGGTGTGCACGAAGCGCCCTGAGACGGAGATGGTGCTCCGTGCTTGTTTTACGGACGCGACTATGCCTCGCGTCAAGCAACCGCCGCTATGCGCCGGCCCGGTGCGGACTACAGTCCTTCAGCGCTTTTTTTCTTTTGTTTTCTTTTCCTATTTTTGCGTTCGTTTTTTTTACTTTGCTTATATTTTCAAATATTCTAAATATATCTATTAGAAAAATCACTTTGTACATGAAAATGGAAAATGTTAATCGCACATTTGAAAAATGTTAAACCTGTATAGAAAAAATGCTTTAATGTATATGAGAAATTGTACAATGTGTGTGAAAAAATAGACGTCAAAACATAAAAGTGTTAATCATGTATTTCAAAAATGTTAAACATGTATATAAAAAGTGTTCCTGAAGTATGCAAAAAATGTAAAATGTGTTTGGGAAAAGTAGACGCTAAAAATATATATATGAAAAGTATGTTAATCATGTATTTGAAAAATATTAAATGTGTATATAAAAATGTTCTTGATACAAAATATGTACAATGTGTATGAAAAAAAGACCTCAAAAAAATATAAGTTTTCATAAATGCTAATCATGTATTTGAAAAATGTTAAACGTGTTTAAAAAATGTTCTTGATATATACAAAAAATGTACAATGTTTCCTGATATAAATGACCTGGCAATTCTAGAAGCCCTCGCATGTCGGGACGCTCTCGATTTAGCTGCGGATCTGGGCATTCAAAACCCGATGATTATTTTGGATTGCAAAGGTGTGGTGGACGACATTCAAAGAGGTACTGGTGGTTACTATGAGAACATCACAAGAAGATCCTGTCGAGTTCGAATAGGTTTTCTTCTTGCTTTTTTGTTCATCAGAAAAGAGAATATAATTTCGAGACTGATTCTACAGCCAAACATGCTCTATCATTAGCAGGGGGGGGGGGGGGGGGGGGGGGAGGGGGCGCGTTTATGGCTGCCTGAGTCCTGAGTCCTGTGATCCTGTAACTATCCATGTAAACTTGCATTTTTAATAATAAAGTTCGCATAAAAAATCCAGATGTGAACGCTAAAAATAATTGCAGGAGTGGCACGCTAACACTATAAACTTATTTTATTTGAGTTTAAAGAACTTATTTTTATTTGAGTTTAAAGAAAACTTATTTTTATTTGGTACGTACAAGGTGAAAAGTAATGATTGATAACATTGATGTAGTTAGGACTTTTTAGTTTTCTCCACTTTATATATGCTTTTCTATTTTCCAGAAAATATTAATCACGAACATTAACAAATTCCCCGCAGGTTAAAAAACTGTTCACCATGCATTAAAACATGTTCGCACCATTCAAATAAATCTTTGCATGCTTTAAAAAGAATTATTCATGACATTTTTTTTTGTACCATTCAAGAAAATGTTCACAACATTTAAAAATCACTTGTTTAAAAAATTGTTCATAACAATATTGAAAAGTGTTCATGCAATGTTAAAATTTGTTCACACAATTTTTGAAAAATGTGTGTGACATGTAGAAGAAGTTCACGCAGCGAAGACAGTATGTTCGAGGTGAAACGGTGCAAAATCCACAGCGGACGGCGGCGGCGATACATGCGTTGGCCCTAAATTTCACTCGTGCGGCTGTGAAAGCAATTCCTACCCCCAGACATAATAGATGGCCTATTGTTGTAGCTTCACAACAATTATTGAATGTTGATGCTTCGTTCAGCGAGGGATTTCACTCAGGATCATGCGAAGCTATCGTTAGAGACCACAGAGGTAATTTTATCGCAGCTTCCATTTCACGATTCGAGCATGTTGCGGATGTTGTATCAGCAGAAGCAGCGGCACTTCAGGAAGGATTGAAGCTAATCCAAAGCCTTGGATGCAACAATGTGCTAGTGAGAATGGACAATATCATTGTGATGGATTCTCTACGTCTTAACGAGGGACATTCTATGGTCACGGCTCCAATACTAGATGATTGCAGAGAGTTATTGCGTGAATTCGGGAAGGTTACTATTGAGCATTGTAATAGAGAGTCTAATGTAGTGGCTCATGAGCTAACTGAATGGGGGCGTACGAACAATCCGATTGTGTGGATGGACGTACCTCCAAGTTTCATTGTAATTTTTAGCAGACGATGTAAGTACTATTTGAAGTTAATAAAGCTAGCCAAAAAAAAAGTTCACCATATATCTAAAAAATGTTCAGCATGTATATAACACCTCGTATTTGAAAAAAAATTCGAACATGTATTTTTTTGTGAGTGGATAAATCCATTAATTAAGCAGAGTCATTACAATCGTCATTACAGAGATTGCCAATTTTATCCGAACCCCCACGTTGCCAATGCGTTGGGTCATTTTTCCCATCTGAACAAATGTATATTCAACTTATCCAAGAAATGTTTAACGCGTGTCCAAAAAATGTTCAAATTGTATTTGAAAAAAAAATCAATGTATATTTAATAAAGAGAGAAGATAAAACAAAAGAAAAAAAAGAAAAAAAAGTAAGAAAACCGAGGGAGAAAAAAAGCAGAAAGAAAAAACTAACGAGATGTTCAGAAAACCACACGAAGGTTCAGAAAACCACACTAAAACTGCCTAACGCTAAGTCCGGCTCATCCGCTAATGGGCCACAGTCGGCATCGCGTCGCGAGCATAGCGCTCGCCTCTCGCGACCTGTTGTTGGACGACCGCTAGCTAGGAGAGGCTACGCCTGAAAGAGAGGGCAAATGGGCTGACCATCTCTGGCATGAGTGGTTTTGTTTTTTTATTCGATTTTTAAACAGTTTTTGTTTTATTTATTTTTATAAAAACCACAACAAAATCCCAAAGAAATGCTGCAACAGCACAGCAAATGAGAAAACAACCATAAACCTCGAACTAGGTTGTCCCAACTCGTCTTGCTATTGGAGATTGAGAAGAGGAGTGCTACACATGCTCCTCCTTCGCCACTCGTGACGCCTCCGTCCCATCGACCGCGTGCACGGTTGTACGGGAGAGCAGGCCTCTGGAACCCCTCCTTTTGTGATCCTGCGTCGAGAGAAGGGCGATAAAGTTTTTGGGAGCGTCTTGGCGCGATTTCTCACTGTTGCTTGACTTCTTCGGTTACTTCCTCAACCTCCTCACTGACGCCATGGGTGACAACTCCGACGCCATGAAGAAGAAGGCCGCCGATGAGGCCACCTCCGATGTCGTCCCCGCATCTTTGACCTGGCAGATTGGAGGGTATGATCTATTCATCCACTTATTACTAGCTTATGTGTTTGCAATATTTAATTTGTTCATCATACATATGCATTGACGGACGCAGGAACAATTTTGAGGTGTGGCGGCGCTTAACTAAAATATGCGGTTCGGCTCAAATATTCAAAGAAGTACCATATAGACTTCTTATATACGCAAAGGTTTAGGCCTCCTTTGGTTTGGAGGAATTTTATAGTACTCCCTCTGATCCATATTAATTGTCGCAGCTTTAGTATAACGTTGTACTAAGCCACGACAATTAATATGAATGAGAGGGAGTATAGGATTTCTATAGAGAAAAAAATCCCTTGGAGCCCTTTAGTTTGTAGGAATAGAATCTTGTTCATATACATGAATTACTCCTATTGTTCATGTTTCAAAGAAAAATAAACATTAGACTAGACTCAATGAAAAAAAAAATCATATGATATGAAAGGACATCTCTTTTCCTATACTACTCACAAGATTTGAGATACATGTCATCTCACTTCCTGTGATTTTTCTATTCTCATGATATTCTATCATATGAACCAAAGAAGGCCTTAGATATGGCAACAACCAAACCTTGCCAGATTGCTGGTTCCGCAACTATACATATAAAAGTCATTTGAATATACTTCTACGTGTGTTGTTGCGGGAACCTTGCTAAAAATGTGTAAATAGTTGCTACAAGATCATCTAAAATTAATGGAAAGCAAATTAAGCTTAAAACAAAGAATGTCGTTTCTAACAAAATGGGAAGGATGAACTACATAGGTATGTTGCAATCCCCCAACACATATATTATCAATCAAATGCAAAAAGAACGACCAACATGCATGAATTGATGATGTGGCAGTGCTGCATGCATAGAGTAATGCAGAAAAAAAATGTAATTTATGACTTGCATTCATGACTTATGTAGCATGGTTGCATGACTAGGAAAAATAGGTACTCCTTCCTTATCCATATTACTTGTAGCTTAGATATATTGAGCGACAAGTAATATGGATTGGAGGAGTAGTAAGTTTTAGGTATTTAGGAATAGAAAATGTCTGATATACGCACTCGCATCCGCATGTTTACATATTATTATGACATTAATACTGCTACTGCCATCATCATAATTTATTTATGAATTAAATTGAGCAAAAACATGCTAATTTATTCAAAAAGTTGCACATGTACAGTATCTTTTTTCTTTAAAATTTAGGAAAATGTTTAAAGACGTCAGCCGGTGCAGGGTGCAGAGGGTGTGAACCCTCCGTTGCAGTGAGCTATAGTACTGGTTGATGCGAGGCGCGAGCTTCCTGTTGACGCGAGGTGCGAGCTTGCCACTGATGCGGCCCATGGGTCGTCGGTCTAGTCTTCCCGTGAATGAGAAAATGTGATTTTGATTCGGTGGATTTGAAAAGTGTTGAGCCTGATACCGCCATATGGTTTCCCTTGGCGACAGTCTCTGGTTCCCGAGGAATTTCGCCCGGCAAAGGGAAAGCAGAAAAGAAGTGAATTCACATACCTGCTTCATACTATCTATGGGCTTAGGACTGACTTCCACCGTGCACTTCCATTAATAGCACGAGGAAGAAAAGAATATTCGCAGAAAAAGAGAGGAAGAAAACAAGAGCGCGGAAAAAACGGAACGGAACGCTGTAGTCGTTGTGGGCCTGACCGAGCATATATGGACCGTGCTTTTCGTTCAGGGCCCAGAGAATTGACAGTTTGACTGTCGTGTCGTTAAGTTTGGTCACCGCGTCGCCGGCCGCGTTGGTTGTTTTTTTGGTTGCTAGCTCTCGTGCGGCACGCAAAGGAGGCAATGAGCGTCCCAGGCTTTGGGCAACAACTCCCATGCAGTTGCCTACCGTGCAACTCTTTGACAAGCCCTAGTTAACTACTACCTCGGTCTTGTTTTATTAGTCCCATTATATTTTGGGTCAAAATTTAACCTTTGATTTAACTATCAAAATAAAATTATATACCACAAAAATAGTATTATTGGGAACCTCTTTCGAATATGAATCTAAACAATATCAGTTTTGTAACATACAACCTATATATTGTTAGTCACACCTGTGATAAAAATTTGGCATAAAATACGAAGGGGCCAATAAACCTAGACGGAGATAGTTTTTGAGTGTGTCTAGCTCTGATCTAAATGCGAGTTAACTAAGTCTCATCTAAGTGTCTGAACATGAAAACAGAAAAAGAAAAAATCCACGCGAATCTCTGCGTAGAATCTAATGGCAAAGAAGTTAGATGAGACTTTATTAATTTTCATTTAGATGAGAATTAGCAAATCTGTTATTAGTATTACTGCTCTAAAGTCTAAACTCGTTCCAGCGCATGCCAGCTTGTTTATTTCTTGAAATATATTACAAAACTACAATGATGTACGATAAAAATACTCCACATATATTCTACTAAAGGGAATGATATATTTTAGAAAATGCACAATTTGGTTAAAAAAATACCACACTTTTTTTAGTTGGCAAAACACCACACTTTATGGGGTCAACTATTTTCCTTTTTTATTCCAAAACTAAAGCTCAAAACATCACACCACTGAGAAAGGATGACACTTAACGTAGAGAATGGGAAGACTAAAATGAGAAAGCTGAAAAGCTCCGTTCCATCGAAACTGAGTAGATATTTAGTCATCCACCCATAACTCAAAACCACAACTCAGTTACTCCTTCTGTAAACAATTATAAGTTACTCCCTCTGTAAACAATTATAAGACATTTACGTAGACAATGCTAATTTTGGAGAAACTAGTGGATGATTTCCCCGAGGAAACACCCTCTTTCATCCTCATGGTCATCTATTTTGTGTGCAAGCTCATGTTTTTTTCCCCTAGAGTACGCAGAAGTATGCGTATCATATATTCATAGAAGAGAGGGTTAGACACCCGTCCACCAAGTTACAGAGTGGGCATATAGCACGGATTGTAAGAATTACTCGCCAATGGCCCGCCTATACAACCTCTGAAAGAAGAAAGACATGTCTTGACGAAACAACCGTGCTACCACCCAAGAGTGGGCATCCATGTATCTTGTCGGAGCTTTTTGTCGCTTTCTTTTTGTTGCGTTGTGTTGTATCGTTGTTTGGACTTCATGTCCTCGACTGTAAGGGCGTCATTAATTTAACGCCGAGCCGTAGGCCTCTTATCTTAAAAAAAATTCTTCCCCTCCGCATAGATTCTGCCCAAGACTACCGTGATAGAAGGAGAAGCATTGTCGGAAACTATTGCGTTACGATGTTTCCAGATCTCCCAGCACACCAGTAGAATGACAGTATGCCCATCGGCCGTGCAAGCTCATGTTGTACTCCATATGACATCGATGGTGGTCCATTGGCCAAGTTCCGAGAGTTACCCATTGTCGCTGGTAGATGGCTCACCGCTGCACCAAAACCACATAAAGATACGTGGAAAATGTACTATGATTTTATGATATTTATTCATCCATTTTATTACACAAACATTGATACTCTTATAAGTTGTCATATGATCATGGCCAGTGTTGCAAGATCTAATACTACCTCCGTCTCATAATATAAGGCATTTTTTAGGCTAGGTAGTACTATCTAACTATTTATCCGCATTCAGTTCTCCTTTGAGCTGATCGTGAGCCGCATGTAAGATGGGATTATGAAAACTCGATAATAGGATAAATACATGATTGGAATGTCATGTCTATTCCAATCTTACAATGATTTGTTTGCGCCAAAGCTTGTTTGGGTGCACCACGTGAAAAACATATGATTACCGTGAAAAACATATGCTTTGTTCGCGTCAAAGCTTCACATAACAGGTTTTCACCCCCCCCCCTTATAGATAAAGGCACAAACGGCTGAACCGACACATAGTGTTGAGGAACCTCTCAAACAAGCAGGTCAAAAGAAGGGTGAGTGGCACAAGTGCCCCAAACCACCGAGCAACGAAAACAGGAGAGGCCACGCCTAACAAACTACACCCAAGACTACTAAAGAGGGGCCAAGCCGCGTCGCCAAGAGAAACCACCGACCATCGAGGAGCTGAACACACCGAACCATCTTCGGAAGGGGGCGTCTCACCATAGAGACACCCCCTCACTCTGGGGCGTGCAACGCTGCTCCTAACAGGAGAAAGCAAGGACCGAGAATGGAGAGACCACGAGGACACATCTACAAGATTGGAGATCAACGGATTCAAGGCACTGTGAGGGTGTAGGAAATATGCCCTGGAGGCAATAATATTGTATTATTATATTTCCGTGTTCATGATTAGAGTTTATATTCTATGCTATAACTACTATGATCCTGGAATATGTAATTCAGTGGAAAACTCATATGCATGTGTAGAACGATAAACGGTAAAAATAAGATTGGTAGTCCCGCCTCTAAGACTAGCTTAAGTGTTGTTGGTGATCACGTTTTCCGAATCTTGAGATATCGTTAAGTGTAGCGATAGTCTCAAAATAACATTGAGAATACGACGTTAGAAGAACGATCATATTGAATCGACCCAAACTTGTTTGTTATACTTTGATATAATATCATCATAAGTCAATTGCTATAACACGGAGTGTTAACTTGTGATTTTAGTTCCTTGGACCATGAGATTATTGTAGTCACTTCTTACCGTACGATGAGCTTTGGGGTTGCTCAAACGTCATCAGTAACTTGGTGATCATAACAACAGCTTACAGGTTCATCGGAAAGTTTGACAAGGGACACAATAGCTCAAGAGTGGAATTTGCTCCTCCGGCGATGGAGAGATATTCTTAGGTCCCTCTCGGTGTGACGGCATCCATCATCGTCTGCCAGACATAGGTGACTTCGTCACGGGGATGCCGGAACACGACAACGAGAAAGAAGAACAAAACTGGCAACGAGGAGACCGGTATAGTGAGCATGTGTATGACTCAAGAGGATACCGATATATCTCACCTCGATTTTTGTAAAATATCGCGAAGCAAAGGGAACATCACATGATAACCAAAGGTTCACTCAAATGTCATTCGTGTAATCATAGGGATCGATATGGACGTCCACGGTTCCGCTATCGGTCATTGAACGAAGGAGTTTCGTTCATGTCTATGATTTACCGAACCTACAGGGTCACAAGCTTAAGGTAATCACGATATGTTGTGTGTTAGTAGGACGAGAGTATCGAGGATTTATTTTTGAAGTAGTTTCATTAATATTCAGAATAGTTTCGAGAGGAACCGGAAGCGTTTCGGGGTCACCGGAAGGGTTTCAGAGTTTATCGGGCAATACCGGGTATTACCGATAAATAATATATAGGTGAAAAATGTTTCCGGAGGTGTTAAATTAATAATAATTTGCTCTAGTAATTGTTAGAGGGGTTTTACAATTAATTAAATATCAACGGGCCTTAAAAGGCCTAAGGTGGAAGGCAACTTGGGCCATAAAGGCCCAAGTAGGGACGCACCCCCTTCTCCTATTGGAAAGGAGGGAGGGAGGCCGAATTGGGGAGGGATTCCCCCTCCCCATGGCCGGCGCAAGGAGGAGGACGTTCCCCCCTTGTGTGGCGCCCCCTCTTCCCCTCCCAACCTATATATAGTGGAGGTATTGGCCCTTTTCTAGACAAGTTTTAGGTGCCTCCTCTAGCCCAATACTACTAGTTCCAATTGAGATAATTAGAGCTAGTTCTAGTTCCTCTAATCCTCATAATTAGAAGCCCCGAGTGGCTCTAATATTCTCCTCTAATTCTCCGGCGATGATTAGTTCTGGACGGCGAAGCGCTGCCGGATCGTGAAGACCGTACGCTTGCAAACTGTAGAGAGGCCGTGCTTTCGGTCTTCGGTTCGAGGGATCGTTCGAGGGCGGATCGTGGGATTGTTCATCGACGGTTCGAGGGACTCCAAGTATGATCTACACCGACTCGTCTGCTTCTGCTACAACTCGGAGTTGGTAACGATCATGATCCAATCCCCTAATGCACCTTCTTATTGTTCCTAGGTGTTCGTAGGGCGATTTATTTTTGTTTTCTACCACGTTTCCCAACAGTGGCATCATGAGCGATTTTATGAGTAGGTGCAGGTTCGATCTAGATCACATATGGATGTGAGGGCTGATACGTCTCCAACGTATCTATAATTTTTTATTGTTTCATGCTATTATATTATCAATCTTGGATGCTTTATATGCATTTTTATGCTATTTTCTATCATTTTTTGGGACTAACCTATTAACTCAGTGCCCAATGCCAGTTCCTGTTTTTTGCTTGTTTTTGGCTTTTCAGAAAATCAATATCAAACGAAGTCCAAACGGAATAAAATCTTTAGAATGATTTTTTCTGGACCAGAAGAGACCCTAGAAGGTTCGGGAGGAGGCCAGAAGAGATACGAGAGAGCCACTAGCTCACAGGGCGCACCCCAGGGGGGTAGGCGCGCCCCCTAAGCTTGTGGGCCCCACGCAGCTCCGTTTGACCTAATTCCAAGCCTATAAATTCACATATATTCCCAAACCAACAGAGAGCCACCCGAAATAACTTTTCCACCGCCGCAAGCTTCTGTTCTTCCGTGATCCCATCTGGAGGCCTTTTCCGGTAATTTGCCGGAGGGGGAATCGATCACGGAGGACATATACATCAACATTGCTGCCCTTCCGATGATGTGTGAGTAGTTCACCACGGACCTACGGGTCCATAGCTAGTAGCTAGATGGCTTCTTCTCTCTCTTTGATCTTCAATACAATGTTCTCCTCAATCTTCTTGGAGTTCTAACCGATGTAATCTTCTTTTGCGGTGTTGTGGGATCGAGGAGATAGGTCTAGAGGGGGGGGGTGAATAGACACTTAACAAACCAAAGGTGCAGTTTTTTATTTCTCTTGGAACTTAGGCATATTTTGGCACAAGTTAAGATAACACCAAGACTTTCTACACAAGCAAATCTAGAGATTGAGCAGCGGAAATAGTAAAGCATGCAAGTGTATGAAAAGTAAAGGGGTAGAGTATGGAAGATCAAACGCAATGAAGACACGATGGTTTTTGGTGTGGTTCCGATAGGTGGTGCTATCGTACGCCCACGTTGATGGAGGCTTCAACCCACGGAGGGTAATGGTTGCGCGAGTCCACGGAGGGCTCCACCCACGAAGGGTCCACAAAGAAGCAACCTTGCCTATTCCACCATGGCTTACGTCCACGAAGGACTAGCCTCACTCGGGGTAGATCTTCACGAAGTAGGCGATCTCCTTGCCCTTACAAACTCCTTGGTTCAACTCCACATGATCTTGGAGGCTCCCAAGTGACACCTAACCAATCTAGGAGACACCACTCTCCAAAAGATAATAGATGGTGTGTTGATGATGAACTCCTTGCTCTTGTGCTTCAAATGATAGTCTCCCCAACACTCAAGAAATTCCTCACAGATTTGGCTATGGTGGAAGAAAGATTTGAGTGGAAAGCAACTTGGGAAAGGCTAGAAATCAAGGTTCAAATGGTTGGATTGGAATATCTTGATCTCAACACATGAGTAGATGGTTCTCTCTCAGAAAATGTATGGTGAAAGTGTAGGCACGTTCTGATGGCTCTCTTACTAGGTAAGAGGGTGGTGGAGGGGTATAAATAGCCTTCACACGAAATCCAACCGTTACACACATTTGACCAAAATCGGTGGCACCGAAACAAGAATCTCGGTGAGACCGACCTGTGCAAAGATATGAACGTTTGAAGTTTCGGTGGGACCGAATGAAACATCTCGGAGCAACCGAAGTGCAATGATAAGGGCTAGACCCAGTCTCGGTGGCACCGATTGCATAATCTCGGTGAGACCGAAATGATGCAACTTGGCAATAGAAACTTGGTCACTCCATCTTGGTGTTACCGAGTGCAATTTCGGTGGGACCGAAAGAATTGCAACTAGGCAACAGAAAGATGGTCACCCATCTCGGTGAGACCGAGATCCATATCGGTGGATCCGATTTGTTAGGGTTTGGCAAGTGGCACTGTCCCGATGAACTCGGTGGGTCCGGATGAATGAGTTTCGGTGGAACCGAGTTGACTTTGTGAAATGGGACAAGTTTGGACAGAGAAAGTGGTTGAGGGTTTTGGAGCAATATCATTGAGCACTTGAGCAAATAGATCATTATGAAAACCTCATCCCCTTTTAATAGTATTGGCTTTCCTATGGACTCAATGTGATCTTGGATCACTAAACCAAAAATGAAGAGTCTTGAGCTTTTGCCAATCCATGTCCTTAGCAGTTTGAAGGGTCCACATTTCTAGTCCTTGCCACGCCAATGCTGAACTTATCTAAAATTTACTAGATAGAAACATTAGTCCAACAACATGTATGTTGGCATAGATTACCAAAACCACCAGGGGAGCAAATGTGCTTTCAGGTGTGTTTGTTGGGATCCGATAAATTGTGGATTTATGATTAGATTATTCATTGAAAGAAATTGAGTCTTTTCAAAACTTTATTATGCATGATTATTATAGATTTGCATTTCTCTCCGATCTATCCATTTGGTTTGGCCAACTAGATTGATTTATCTTCAGTGGGAGAGGTGCTTTGCAGTGGGTTCAATCTTGCGGTGTCCTCACCCAGTGACAGAAGGGGACGGGGTACGTATAGTATTGTTGCTACTAAGGATAAAACGATGGGGTTTATTCATATTGATTGAGTTTACTTTGTCTACATCAT
This sequence comes from Elymus sibiricus, assembly GCA_039707655.1. Lineage (NCBI taxonomy): Eukaryota > Viridiplantae > Streptophyta > Magnoliopsida > Poales > Poaceae > Elymus > Elymus sibiricus. The sequence continues at coordinate 180,212,507 of CM077666.1, read as the reverse complement.
GTCATCCTGCTTAAGGCGTTACTCTGTTTGTCATGAACTTAATACCATAGATGCATGCTAGATAACGGTCTATTGGTGGAGTAATAGTAGTAGATGCAGGCAGGAGTCGGTCTACTTGTCACGGACGTGATGCCTATATATGTGATCATTGCCATGAATACGTCATAACCACGCGCTTTTCTATCAATTGCCCAACAGTAATTTGTTCACCCACCATATGCTATGTGTTCAAGAGAGAAGCCTCTAGTGAAAACTATGGCCCCCGGGTCTACTTTAATCATATTATAAAAACCAAAAATACCTTGCTGCAATTTATTTACTTTTCTTTTGTTTTGCAATTTATATATCTACCTATACAAGATTTGATCCTTGCAAGTAACGAGTTCAAGGGGATTGACAACCCTCTTGCCCGCGTTGGGTGCAAGTATTTGCTTTTGTGTGTGCAGGTGCTGTTCACTAGGGTTTGCGTGATTCTCCTATTGGTTCGATAATCTTGGTTCTCACTGAGGGAAATACTTATCTCTAATGTACTACTTCACCCTTCCTCTTCGGGGAAAATCCCAACGCAGTTCACAAGTAGCAAGGGCTGATGTTCTTGCTATGCTTCCCACGATTGTTGCTTCAGTTCAGTTCATTGACGGCATGGTGTAGCTTTTCACAAAGTTCTGACAATCGATCGGCTTTGATTGTCGACGATCTGCTACAGGGCTACATCATAGTCAAGAATAGTGAACCATCACAATCACGAGAGGGCAACGAAGATGTTCGATCTTCTAGGGGGTCACGTGTATTGACGAAGTTTAGTGTGGGGCTAGAGATTTTAATTAAGTCTCTTCCCTCATACACCCCAAAAGTTAATCTAGCAACAAGTATTATCACCTTTGTTTGTGGACGTAGGTGGCTAGTGTTGTCCGTAAACACTAGCAGCCACGTAATTAAAATTTGCTAAAACCGATTAGAGGACGTCTAACTTGGTTTTGCCGGATTGCATGAGATGTGGTATAGCCTTCGTCATGATAATAAGTTTATGTATGAGATGGTTATATGATGTAACGTTAAGTGGCCTGCGTGTCACAGCACGGCATGATGGCTGGAGCCAAGGGATTGTCACTTATACGACCTGCGTGTCGGAACTCGTTATTTTTATTTATCGACGGAGTGACGGACATGCTACGGAGGACCCGGAGCAAGGTGGCTTCACCAGGCGCAGGAGAACATGATGGTGGCTACGACACCGTCCCGGAGTACTTTCTTGAAGACCACGGAGGACCATGGAGAAGTTCCCTGCGCCAAGGGCTATATCACATCATACTATTATGAATTGCCTGTGATGTTTGCACAGTAGACAATTATTAGGGTGATCTCTCACTGAAAATATCAAGTTAAAAGGTGCTCTTCCTAGTGTTGCAACCATCTATAACATGTGGCTTTCCGGAGTACGTCATGTCCACATGAGTACAAACGGATCGTGAAGTGTAAGGCGGGCGAGGTCAGACTAAGCAAGCAGATAGCACTCGGTTGTCTTGAAGTTCTGGCAGAATCGTTCTGAGCTTGGAGCACGAAGCATCGAAAGATGAACAAGAGTCATATCGGGATATGATTGACAAAAGATTGTCCACCGGTTGAAATTCACGTCATCAGTGATGTCCACATCAATGACTGTGAACGAGATCAGGGTCTTGAATCACTCACTTTCAATTATGAGAGATATTGATTTAAGTGGGAGTGCACTTTATATTAAAATTTGTTTAAACGCTAGTGCAACATAATTATGAACAATGTCTAAAGTGAATCTTGTGTTTATTGTTGTAGATCAATGGCTCGCAATAATTTGAATTTAGCTCCTTTGTTTGAGAAAGAAATGTGGCGCCCCGACTTAATCGTGCACTAATCATACACACAAATGTACACGATCAAGCCTAAGGACTCACGGAAAGATATCACAACACAACTCTAAACACAAATAAAAGTCATACAAGCTTTATAATACAAGCCAGTGGCCTCGAGGGCTCGAATACATAAGCTCGCGATCAAGCGTCAGCGGAAGCAACATATTATCTGAGTACAGACACAAAGTTAAACAAGTCTGCCTTAAGAAGGCTAAGCAAAACAACGACATCTGATCGAAAAGGCGCAGGCCTCCTGCCTGGGTGCCTCCTATCTACTCCCGGTCGTCTATGGTCTCCACGTAGTAGTAGGCTCCTCTGGTAGGGTAGTAGTAGTCGTCGGTGGCAGCAGCTGACTCCTGGGCTCCGTCATCTGGTCGCAACAATCGGGTATAGGGGAAAAAGAGGTAGCAAAGCAACTGTGAGTACTCATCCAAAGTACTCGCAAGACTTACATCAGGACTATTCTATTTATGCATTGGTATCAAGGAAGGGTTGTATCAGTGGACTGGACTGCAGAAATGCCAGAATAGATAGAAAGGCCTAGCCTATCGAAGACTAGCAACTTGCAGCATTAGAAGAGTGTAGATTAGCATAATATAAAGTAGCAAGTAAGTAGTAACACGCCCAGAGATCCTTCCTCAACTCCCTACGAGAAAGCAATCCCGGAGCCATCATATTCAACCCATTTCTAGTTGTAGAAGATCGGGATATTTTCCGAGCGTCCTGTTACCGTGGACACGGCTATTCGAATAGATATACTTCCCTGCAGGGGTGCACCAACTTTACCCAACACGCTCGATTAACTCTGGCCGGACACACTTGCTCGGTCCATGCCCGGCCTCGGCTGATCGACACGTCGTAGCCCTACCTAGGCTCAACAGAGAGGCCAACACGCCGGTCTACACCCTAAGCGCTCAGGGGTCCTGGGCCCATCGCCCTTTGCATTCCTACGCGTTGCGTACGCGGCCGGTGAGCAGACCTAGCCCCCTTAATACAAGCGCAGGCTTTCACGGTCCAACCCGGAGCGCGCCGCTCAACTGCTGACGTCTGAAGAGCTTCGGCTGATACATACGACGCCGAGTGCCCATACTTATTCCCGCGTGGTGGTTAGTGCGAAAAGGCCAGAGGCCTACTCAGATCACATATCCTAACCCGTTAGTGCTCTGGGAGCTCGCGGTGACAATCAGCGATCCACGATCTGTGGTCCCGTCGCCCCATCTCGTGTACTTACGGCAAGGGCTAGGAATGCCCGACCGTGCCACATAATTATCTCGCGGGTACCCTCACGGTCAACCCGACTCCACATCACGCTCGCGGGTACCCCTCGGGGTCGACCCACCACCAACAAGGTACAGTAGTAAAAGTGAAGGTATCCGTGTGTTCATCACATCAAGGGGGAATCCGAGAAATCACCCTCGTTGGATTCCTACTTGACGTATCCGTCAAGGTGAACTCGGAGGAATCACCCTCGATGGTTTCACACTTGAGGGGTTGCACGACAGGGGCATCGTCGGAGGTAGTGGAAGAGGAATCACCCTCGGTGACTCACATCCGACTAGCTACGCTACAGAGATGTCATCAGGAGTGAGTTAGGAGGTATCACCCTCGTCACTCGATAATAGCTCTGCAGTGTCGTGCAACTAAGGGGGGACAGCGCGGTGATGTGACGGTCTCAGCCCATCGATCACAAAGATCGGGGCACCAGTAATCAAGCAGGGCAACAGGGACAAGGGTGAGGGGTCACTGATGGATCACTAACCAGACTATTCTAAGCAGTTTAGGATGACAGGTAAAGTAACAACAACAGGTTACAAAAACAGGCTATGCATCAGAATAGGAGCAATCAATTACAGTAGCAAATTCTAATGCAAGCATGGGAGAGAAAGAATAGGCGATATTGGAATGATCAAGGGGGGTTTGCTTGCCTGGAAGCTCTGCTGAAAGGGGCTGGTCGTCAGGGGCGTAGTCGTACTGGGGAGCAGCGTCAGTCTCGGGGTCTACCGGAGAGAAGAGGGGGGAAGAAATAATAAATAAAAGCAAACAATGCTACACAGGTGCATGGCATGGCAATAAGCAGTGCTGGTGGTGACCTATCGCAGTACTACACGTTGCAGGTGAAGCGGGAAAATATCTAGGATATTTTCCCGGCCTTCGGGCATCTGTCAGACAGATGAACCGGAGGGGAAGGTTCCATGTTCATCATGCTAGAGGCATGTGACAGGTGAGTGGGTGGCATATTCAGATTTGCTGGATTTTTCTGATCAACTTTGATTTAAAAAACTTTTCGATCTGAGCTACGGTTTAATTTCTATGATTTTTCAAAGATTTATTGAATTTCTGGAATTATGTTAATTATTAAATTCAAATTATCCGAAACAGTGTTCTGTGACATTAGCATGACGTCATCGGTCAAACCCAGCTGGCCAGGGTCAAACCTGACCAGTGGGTCCCACATGTCATACTCAGTAGGTTAAACAGAGGCTTAATTAAACTAAACAGAGATTATCTAGCAGTGGGCCCCAGCTGTCAGCGTCTGATTAATTAATCAAATTAATTTTATTTAGAAAACGGTTTAATTAGTCTAATTATCAGAGGGGGCCCACATGTCAGTGACAGTAGCTGCCCAGTCAGCGTGTTTGACCGGGTCAGTGGGTCCAGTGGGACCCGCATGTCAGCCACTGTTAGGGTTAATTAAATCTTATCCATTTAAACTGTAATTGGGGCCCACATGTCAATCTCTTGTTAGTTATTAGGTTTTAATTTTAACAGGGGGTAATTAGAGCCGGTGGGGCCCGATGTCAGTGGGGGTTAGCTGGTTAGTTAGCGGCTAATGATGGCCAGGTCAGCAGGTTAATGCCGGCGAGGCCGAGCACGCCGGCGTCGACCGTGCGCTCGTCTCCGGCGACCATTTGAGCGGCGGTTGGCACGGATCGGACGAGGGGCTCGCCGCGCATCCAATGGAGCAAACAACTGGCGCAGGGATGGTCGGAATCGACCGTGACGACGACGGCGGCGGCGGCGAGGCTCGGTGGTGCGCGGCCTCGGCCCTAGCTAGCTACGGTAGGGGAGCGGGGCAGAGGAAGGAAGGGAGGTGAGGCGGGGCTCACAGCGGTCGCAGAGGAGGAAACGGCGAGGCCGGGGACGGTCGAGGACGAGGGGATCGAGCGGCGGACGGCGGCGATCCAGTCGGGGATGATGGGCGAAAGCAGCTACTCGAGGACGCTTCTGCTCAGGACGACGCCCGTGGACGATGCAGCGGTCGCCGGCGATGCTCCATGACACAATCTCAGGGCTTGGGGAGGCTAGTGGCCGCGGCGATGTCGAGGGACGGCGACGGCAGCGCTCGGCTGGGCTCGGTACAGCGAGGGAGAGCGAATGAGAGGGGAAGAAGGGAGAGCCAGGGTTCCAGGAGGGCGCGGGGTCTTGTAGGCGTCGCGGGGCCGCAACGATGCGCTGTCGAGCGCTGCGTAGGGGGGCCATGGCGTGCGCGCTCTGGCGCGGCAACACGCCAGGAGAGAGGGAGAGAGGTAGGGGACGAGGGGGTGTGTTGGGCTGGGCCCTCCTGTAGTCTAGAGCCCAGGTGGCAGTGGGCTCTTCCCCTTCTTTTATTTTTCTTCTTTTACCCTTTTTCTGTTTTCTATTTAGAGCTGCTGTTTCCTATTTCTTTAGCTAGTATTTGATTTTTGTAAAATAGGCAAGTGGTCAAAACAAATACTAGGCAATGTTGAGCACTGTCACAAAAAGTTTGAGGCTCATTTGAATTAGTTTGAAATTTGCATTAAAGAGAAGGGGTTAAAAGAATTGTTTTGGGTACTGTTTTTGGATATTAGAGTCATCTTGGGAAATCCAAATAATGTTGGTTTTATTTTTATAATTGTTTTGGGAATTTTTGCAATATTATAAACATTTTTGTCCCTGGATTTGAATAACTTTTAAATTCACTTTAAATTTGAATTTCAATTTGAATTGGAATTTGAAATGAGATATGATTCCAATGTGATTAAGCATTGTAAATCAAAATAACTTGGCATGATTAACAGAGGGTCACTGTGCTCATTACCTAGGGGTGTTACAATTCTCCTCCTCTAACAGAAATTCTCGTCCCGAGAATTCAGGAGGTAGAAGGGAAAAGATCGAGGCATTCCGGGAAGTTCTTCTGGAAGTACCCCTTAGAAACCGCGAACGACGGGAACGATTTCAACTCATCATATTTAATGCCAAGCATGTATGCAAAAGCTTATGATATGAATGAATATGATGCTCCCGAATTAAAATAAAACAGGAGGTGGTATTGAGTTAACAAGAAGAGTACCCTTCACAGTAGCTGGCTGACCATGAGCTTCATTCAGATCAACATGGTAAGCTTGACCACGACCATAGGAAGGTCTAGCATTGTTGTTGCGGGGCTGGTTGTTACCACGGCCATTTCCACGGCCAGCAGGGGGAAGTGCAAGCTGATTCAGGTTCTGAGAGCAGTCTCTGGAGTGGTGACCTGAACGGCCACACTTGTAGCAGAGCTTGTCCTCGGGACGAAGAGCAGGAGCTCGAGGCATTGGAGCTTGAGGTGTTGGCTGTCCCGGCGGTGGAGAAGGTGTAGCTGGAGGGTACATGTCATGAGGGATCCAGATACGGCGCTTCTGCGATGACGAGCCCGATGATGAGCCCGCTTCACAGGTACGCTTACTATCCTTCAGACCAGTCTCAACCTGTATGGCCTTGTTCACCAAGGTGGCGAAGTCAGCAAAGTCGTGGACTAAGAGTGCCATCTTGATTTCAGAGTTGAGCCCTTCACGGAACTTCTCCTGTCTGCGAGCATCGGTAGCAATATCTTCCTCAGCATAGCGAGATAGTTCCAGAAATTCCCGCTGATAAACTTCCACAGTCTTGCTGCCCTGGGTAAGGTTGCAGAACTCACGCTTCTTCCGGTCCATAACTCCCTGAGAAATGTAACGGGCACGGAAAGCAGCTTTGAACTCCACCCAGGTGATGATGGTTCCAGCAGCTAAGGTCTGCCTGTGAGTGTCCCACCATTGGGCTGCGGGACCCTTCAGAAAGTAGGATGCGAACGTGACATAGCTGGCAGGGGCCACATTAGCAGACTCCATTTCAAAAGCGATGTCGCGGAGCCAGTCATCAGCATCAAGCGGTTGAACTGAGTTGCGAAAGATGGTCGGATTGAGACGCACAAACTCTTGCAGAGTTATTGGGGCAGGTTGCTGATTCTGAGCATTCTGGTTCGGATTTGGGAACTGAGCCATGATTCCAGTCATGAACTAACGATTCAGCTCAAATTGCTGCAGCATAGCTGCCATATAGTCGAGCGGCGGTGGATTGTTGGCACCACGGCCACGACCACGACCTGCTGGTCTAACCATCCTGCTAAAGATTAATAGGGGGTAGTTTAGCAACGAGTATTGCAGTTGTATGGAATCGTTCATGAAGTTACATGCACAACAAAGAGAAGTGCAATAGATACAACATCAAAGTCAACATAACATACAGATCCATACATAGATTCGGTTACAAACCAGCGTTACAAGTTCGAAAAGGAAAGCTAGACATACTAGGCGGCACGCAGGCACGCGGTGGAGGGATACAACAACGGGACATAGCGATAAGCTACATCAATGCTGGAAGGGACCTCTGGAGCCAGGCAACTGCAAGTGACGACGTAGGGTGCCCTCGATGTAGGGATCCTGCGCTCCGTGAACACTCTGGTGCAGAAACTGGTCCCGAACTGGAAGAAGAGGACCACGTGGAGGGGTACAACCTCCAACAGTAGGCCACTCAAGACCTGGTGGCATCTCTGTCCTGCGCGGGTAAAGAATGTACTCTGGGTGCATCCGTGCACTGACTGCTGGTAGCAACTATGTCAGAGCGTCATAAAGACAAGCACGAGTAGTGTGCAACTCGACAGCAAGAGCTCGGGCAGTGCGATCCAGAGCCTGAGTGTACTGAACCAAAACCTGCGGGTCATAACGACGCGTCACATAAGGTGTACAAACAACAGTGTAGTATCCAGTCTCGTCCCCAATGGGGGCATACGGGATGTATCTGAAAGCAGTCTCGTCCAAGCGACTGTTGTGCTCTCCACGGAGACGGGCAATAGCAGTATAGGTAGCATCATGTACGGCCATATCAACAGTCACTCCAACACCGTGAAAGGTGTACAACTCAGTGGTGGAGTTGTTCTGTCGATCAAAGATACGGACCACAGCGTGGTACTGCTCTTGGTTGAACTCGCGGTAGTCCTCGTAAACAGTGTACTCGGGGTACCAACGATATCCCAGCCTGGTCAAGAGGTCGACCAGGATAGCAGGGAACCCAGTCGCATCAACAGCCATAGTCTGGCGCACAAGCTGTCTTGCGGGATGCATCTGAAATAAGGAGTGCAGAATGTCAAATGACAGTGTGAGAAGCATATGATAGCATAGGGAAAAAAGGGTAAACAGACCGATGGAAAGGAAAAGGTGATTATCAGATTAACCAGACCAAAGGAAAGGATTAGTTGCAGACAATCCAGCTCTCCGGGTGAATGTGAACACGAGAACCTAATGTCAGAGTTAGTAAAATCATTTAACCCGAAAGGAAGAGATATCAGAGTCCCAGAGTAAGGAAGAGGAATAAAAGATCCTAATACCACCCATTGGCGACGTGGGCCCATAAGCCACACAGCCATGTTAGTAAAACAGTTTTCAATGACTAGACTCAACTTCGGCCAAGGAGTTGGAAAGGGGGATTCCTACAGGCAGTCGGCTCTGATACCAACTTGTGGCGCCCCCGACTTAATCATGCACTAATCATACACGCAAATGCACACGATCAAGCCTAAGGACTCACAGGAAGATGTCACAACACAACTCTAAACACAAATAAAAGTCATACAAGCTTTATAATACAAGCCAAGGCCTCGAGGGCTCGAATACATAAGCTCGCGATCAAGCGTCAGCGGAAGCAACATACTATCTGAGTACAAACACAAAGTTAAACAAGTCTGCCTTAAGAAGGCTGAGCAAAACAACGACATCTGATCGAAAAGGCACAGGCCTCCTGCCTGGGTGCCTCCTATCTACTCCTGGTCGTCGATGGTCTCCACGTAGTAGTAGGCTCCTCTGGTAGGGTAGTAGTAGTCATCGGCGGCAGCAGCTGACTCCTGGGCTCCGTCATCTGGTCGCAACAATCGGGTATAGGGGAAAAAGAGGTAGCAAAGCAACCGTGAGTACTCATCCAAAGTACTATTCTTCTAATGCATTGGTATCAAGGAAGGGCTGTATCAGTGGACTGGACTGCAGAAATGCCAGAATAGAGAGAAAGGCCTAGCCTAAAGAAGACTAGCATCTTACAGCATTAGAAGAGTGTAGATTAGCATAATATAAAGTAGCAAGTAAGTAGTAACACGCCCAGAGATCCTTCCTCGGCTCCCTACGAGAAAGCAATACCGGAGCCATCATATTCAACCCATTTCTAGTTGTAGAAGATCGGGATATTTTCCGAGCGTCCTGTTACCGTGGACACGGCTATTCGAATAGATATACTTCCCTGCAGGGGTGCACCAACTTTACCCAATACACTCGATTAACTCTGGCCGGACACACTTGCTCGGTCCATGCCCGGCCTCGGCTGATCGACACGTCGTAGCCCTACCTAGGCTCAACAGAGAGGCCAGCACGCCGGTCTACACCCTAAGCGCTCAGGGGTCCTGGACCCATCGCCCTTTGCACTCCTGCGCGTTGCGTACGCGGCCGGTGAGCAGACCTAGCCCCCTTAATACAAGCGCAGGCTTTCACGGTCCAACCCGGCGCGCGCCGCTCAACTGCTGACGTCTGAAGAGCTTCGGCTGATACATACGACGCCGAGTGCCCATACTTATTCCCGCGTGGTGGTTAGTGCGAAAAGGCCAGAGGCCTACTCAGATCACATATCCTAACCCGTTAGTGCTCTGGGAGCTCGCGGTGACAATCAGTGATCCAAGATCTGTGGTCCCGTCGCCCCGCCTCGTGGACTTACGGCAAGGGCTAGGAATGCCCGGCCGTGCCACGTAATTATCTCGCGGGTACCCTGACGGTCAACCCGACTCCACATCACGCTCGCGGGTACCCCTTGGGGTCGACCCGCCACCAACAAGGTACAGTAGTAAATGTGAAGGTATCCGTGTGTTCATCACATCAAGGGGGAATCCGAGGAATCACCCTCGTTGGATTCCTACTTGATGTATCCGTCAAGGTGAACTCGGAGGAATCACCCTCGATGGTTTCACACTTGAGGGGTTGCACGGCAGGGGCATCGTCGGAGGTAGTGGAAGAGGAATCACCCTCGGTGACTCACATCCGACTAGCTACGCTACAGAGATGTCATCAGGAGTGAGTTAGGAGGTATCACCCTCGTCACTCGATAATAGCTCTGCAGTGTCGTGCAACTAAGGGGGGACGGTGCGGTGATGTGACGGTCTCAACCCATCGATCACAAAGATCGGGGCACCAGTAATCAAGCGGGGCAACAGGGACAAGGGTGAGGGGTCACTGATGGATCACTAACCAGACTATTCTAAGCAGTTTAGGATGACAGGTAAAGTAACAACAGCAGGTTACAAAAACAGGCTATGCATCAGAATAGGAGCAATCAATTACAGTAGCAAATTCTAATGCAAGCATGGGATAGAAAGAATAGGCGATATTGGAATGATCAAGGGGGGTTTGCTTGCCTGGAAGCTCTGCTGAAAGGGGTTGGTCGTCAGGGGCGTAGTCGTACTCGGGAGCAGCGTCAATCTCGGGGTCTACCGGAGAGAAGAGGGAGGAAGAAACAATAAATAAAAGCAAACAATGATACACAGGTGCATGGCATGGCAATAAGCAGTGCTGGTGGTGACCTATCGCAGTACTACACGTTGCAGGTGAAGCGGGAAAATATCTGGGATATTTTTCCGGCCTTCGGGCATCTGTCAGACAGATGAATCGGAGGGGACGGTTCCATGTTCATCATGCTAGAGGCATGTGACAGGTGAGTGGGTGGCATATTCGGATTCGCTGGATTTTTCTGATCAACTTTCATGTAAAAAACTTTTCGATCCGAGCTACAGGTGAGTGGGTCAACGGGTCCAGTGGGACCCGCATGTCAGCCACTGTTAGGGTTAATTAAATCTTATCCATTTAAACAGTAAATGGGGCCCACATGTCAATCTCTAGTTAGTTATTAGGTTTTAATTTTAACAGGGGTTAATTAGAGCCGGTGGGGCCCGATGGCAGTGGGGGTTAGCTGGTTAGTTAGCGGCTAATGATGGCCAGGTCAGCAGGTTAACGCCGGCGAGGCCGAGCACGCCGGCGTCGACCGTGCGCTCGCCTCCGGCGACCATTTGAGCGGCGGTTGGCACGGATCGGACGAGGGGCTCGCCGCGCATCCAATGGAGCAAACGGCTGGCGCGGGGATGGTCGGAATCGACCGTGACGACGACGGCGGCGGCGGCGAGGCTCGGTGGTGCGCGGCCTCGGCCCTAGCTAGCTACGGTAGGGAAGCAGGGCAGAGGAAGGAAGGGAGGTGAGGCGGGGCTCACAACGGTCGCAGAGGAGGAAACGGCGAGGCCGGGGACGGTCGAGGACGAGGGGATCGAGCGGCGGACGGCGGCGATCCAGTCGGGGACGATGGGCGAAAGCAGCTACTCGAGGACGCTTCTGCTCAGGACGACGCGCGTGGACGATGCAGCGGTCGCCGGCGATGCTCCATGACACAATCTCAAGGCTTGGGGAGGCTGGTGGCCGCGGCGGTGTCGAGGGACGGCGACGGCAGCGCTCGGCTGGGCTCGGGACAACGAGGGAGAGCGAATGAGAGGGGAAGAAGGGAGAGCCAGGGTTCCAGGAGGGCGCGGGGTCTTGTAGGCGTCGCGGGGCCGCAGCGATGCGCTGTCGAGCGCTGCGCAGGGGGGCCATGGCGTGCGCGCTCTGGCGCGGCAACACGCCAGGAGAGAGGGAGAGAGGTAGGGGACGAGGGGGTGTGTTGGGCTGGGCCCTCCTGTAGTCTAGAGCCCAGGTGGCAGTGGGCTCTTCCCCTTCTTTTCTTTTTCTTCTTTTACCCTTTTTCTGTTTTCTATTTAGAACTGTTGTTTCCTATTTCTTTAGCTAGTACTAGTAAAAGGGCCCGTGCGTTGCAACGGGAGGCCTTCACACTACCTCGGCTCCTCCTAGCACCGCCTTGTCCTTTTGTGTCGAGACGCGCCTCACAACTATACCCTCACTCGAGCTCTTCCGTTGCCTTCCCGCGCTCGCCATCGTCTGTCCTTGGCGCCTCTTATCTTCAGCCACAGTCATGTGTGCTCCCGTGTGGACGCATAGAATTGATGATTTTGAATTATACTCTCTCCGTCCAAAATATAAGGTGCATCGGTTTTCATTCAAGTCAAACGTATGTATGTTTGACCACGATGCTTGCTAATTCATTGGAAGGCCTCTCTTTCTGTTTTCATGATGTGTTTGTTTATTCGCCAAGCCACTTGTTGATATTCCAAGTAATTTGCCAACATATATAAATTGCTGGAAATCGGTATGGAAGAGAAGGCGGGACTATTGTTTGTATACTGCTAAAATGCCCTCCCTCTGATTCCAAGAAATTCCAAAAGATAGCTCGATCACGGCCCATAAGAGAAGGATAGTGCAGTGCGACGGTCGAGGCCAAGCGTGCTATACCTATGAGGCGGAGGCTAGCGTGAAAACTTTATCGAGCATGCGTGACGGACCGAAATTTCCAATTGGACCAAACCACATTTTCAACATATACCTTTACGATCTCATACACACCAGGCAGTATTATCGAGTTCTCTTTTACCATTAATATCACTCTTCCACTTCTTCATACTGCACAATGTGATCCCGGGACAACGGCGGACAAGAAAGACCGGTGTTCTTCGACAAGACATGGCCTTCCTATCCAGGATAGGAGTACATGTGTTAATGGTTTGACGCACAATTTGGACTTGGTTATCTCCCAGTTTTAAAAGTCCAAAGAAACTCTTTCCCTGTCCGTCCAAGTGTCCAAAGATGTGGGTGCATCAAAAGAGGAGTACTTGTACCTTTGAATATTTGACCTCTGAGTATGTCTAGCACAGACAGTTTAATATTCATATTAATGAGAAAAGATGTTCGCGCCTATGGTTGTTCAGAAGATAGAAACACCAAAATTAGGCCCTCTAATGCTATTGTGGTCATTTGCAGATTCACACTTAACATGAAATGGCTTTTATAAGTTTGGATTCAAAACATGTGTCACTGTCTAGTTTAGATCCACTACAAATTTTGGAACACTCGCCAATGCCCCTAGAACTATGTTCTCACATCTTACCTGAACCTCTTGCTCCCAGTGCCTCATCCAGTGCCCCATTGTAGTTGTTCGCCGCCAGCAAACTCAGCATGGTCTTACCTGAACCTCGTGCGTTGACAACGCCTAGACAGAGAGGGGATCTGGAGAATTTTATCCGGGGTGGGGCAGTCCGTGTATTCCCCGATGGGGGCGCCGTCTGATGGCGGAGGCATGCGGCGGTTGCTTTAGAGCGTGACTCGGCGCCATGGGCGTCGCTACCGCAAGCGTCACAGATCGGCGCGCATGAGTGGAAGCCGACGAACGTGTTGACGTCAAGGCATCGCTGCGGACCTGCGGGTGCCGCACGGCGTTGGGGACCGAGTGGTGCGAGCGCGACGGAGGTCAGCCAGAAGGGAGAGGTTGGAGGAGGAAGACCAACAGGAATGACATGGGCGAGCGGAGTCGCCGGCGGTGCGCTAGCAGGGTGCGGGGAGGGGTCGAGGACGGCTGCCGCGAACAAGCGGCTAGAAGGCGGCGAGCACAACGGCGAGGTTCCTCCGGTGCGAGCCCTGTGATGCGTGTGGTCAAAAAGACGTGGGCTGGCTTCGTGGTTTTGCTGGGCTTGGCCCATGTGCGACTGCGCGGAGGAGCTGACGATGAACGAAGTCAAACGCCAGGTCGGGAACTCCTGGTCAGCGCCTTCAGCGCCGCGAATGGTAACCGGCGCTCGCAGCAGTCCCTCGTGGGCCGGCCCAGGAATGCGCAGCGCCAGCGAATTTGATAGCACGAAAAAACCCAAAAAAACATGCTGTCACTACGATTCGAACTCGGGCCGCTCGTTTGATGTACCGTTCGGCTAACCAGTCGAGCCATTTGGTACTAGTGACTGCTTGTACCGCAAAATATTTAAGAATAGTTCTAACCGAGCTGTAACAAAATATGAAAACTCCCAGATTTAAAAAAAGGCTCACGAACATCCAAAACGAGTTCGTGAATCGGTTTTAAAAAGAAAAAGGTTCACGTATTCAAAATAGTTCATGAAAAAACTGAAAAAACGTTCACTAATTTGAGCAAATAAAGTTCACGTATTTGAAAAAAGTTCATGGATTTAAAAAAAGTTCACAGAATATGAAAAAAAGTTCACCAATTGTGAAAATAAGTTCATCAAATCTGGAAAAAATTTCACCAAATCTGAAAAAAATTTCATCCATTTTTAAAAAAGTTCATCCATTTTGAAAAAGTTCATCAAATTTCAAAAAAGTTCATGGAATTTAGAAAAAATTCATCGAATTTGAAAACAAAGTTCATCGATTTAAAGAAAAAGTTCAAGAATTAGAGAAAAAGTTCATAGAACTTGAAAAAAGTTCACCGATTTTGGAAAAATGTTCATCGAATTTGAAAAAATGTTCATCAAATTTGTTAAAAGTTCATCAATTTTGAAAAAGGTTCATCAAATTTGAAAAAAGTTCATCGAATTTGAAAAAAAGTTCATCGAATTTGATAAAAAGTTCATCAAAATTAAAAAAAGTTCATCAAAATTTATATAAAAAAAAGAGTAAGAATGAGAGAAAAAGAAACCTAAAAATGAAAAATAGAAAACTGAGCAAAACCGCTCGAAAAAAGTGTAAGTAATCAAACAAAAAGAAGCTAATCTGTCACGTCCAAAGAGGTGGCTGGGTGGTTATCGCTGCGTCCATAGAACCAGCAAGTCAGTGGCTCGAATCCCTTCTAGCGCGTAGATTTTTGCTGGATTAAAATACAGAGTAACGGGCCGGCCCAGCACGGGGCGCTGCAGGCGCCAGTTTGCGAAATGCATACAAACGGGCGCCTGCAGCGCTAAATAGGAAACGCCCGCCAGGTCACCGGGAAAGAAACAGAAGGCAGAAAAAATAGTACCACCTCGCTAACCGCGGGTGGATTAAAATACAGAGTAACGGGCCGGCCCAGCACGGGGCGCTGCAGGCGCCAGTTTGCGAAATGCATACAAACGGGCGCCTGCAGCGCTAAATAGGAAACGCCCGCCAGGTCACCGGGAAAGAAACAGAAGGTAGAAAAAATAGTACCACCTCGCTAACCGCGGGAATAAGATAAAATCACCACGGGACGAAACCAAGAATATCAATTTGCTTTATTTAGTAATATATATATATATATATATATATATATATATATATATATATATATATATATATATATATATATATATATATATATATATATATATATATATATATATATATATATATATTAGTAAAAAAAAAGTAGGTACTAGTAAACATGCCCGTGCGTTGCTACGGGAAGAACACACGGTCCTAACCCAATAATCATGACTTATAATTATAAACCCCCCCTACTCCCACACACACATTGGTCATCCACGACCTCTTTTTCAATACGACACCCCACCAGTTCTGACGCTTATCCTCTTTCCCTTGAATTCAGTATTGGGTCGATTTTTGATAAATTGAATTCAGTATTCTCAAGATATGCGAAAGTTTTGAAAACTTATGAAAATGAAAATAATAATTGATTGGTTCCAAATTATAGTCCACTCCAAAAATAGAAGAACCAACTAAGTATGATTAATTAATCATGTTAAACTAACAATAGAATTAGGTAAACATTGGTGCCGGGATCTACCTAAACGATTAAAAATAAGCATTAACATACTCTAAATATTCGAAAGGTAAATGTTCGAAACACACAATCTTTTACATTGATTTTGCTGAAAAATTATGTATTTTTTGGAAATGGAAGGAGAAATTCTAAGACCTAAAAAACTATGGAGAGGCAAATCACTTGCATGAATATAGATGCAAAGACTCAAGTCCAATCTACAATAGTAGATCCATTTTACACTGCGATCAATAATGCGATCATACCGGTATTGGTAGTAGTTAAAATCATTTAAAGATTTGAGATGTACATTACAAATCCTATATGTGATCCACATACCAATATTATGATATATATAAAGTTTGCTCATATAGCTTTTTTGAGTGCTCCACGTGCATAGTAGGTCTATTCAAATGAGTGTCCTAGTATACTCCTTAGAGAACAAAATGAATATAAATTTGCATAATTTTTTACTAACATAGCAACCATGGAAAAATATATATCACCCATTGCATCGAGAAAGAAGTATTGCAGATCACCAAAAAAAGATATTGAAGTGGCCATGAGCCCAAATATAAAATTTTAAGTTGTTAATAATGTATATGCAGATTTATATTCCTCTATATATTTTCATTATCCCACTCGTTGGAATATAAAATAGTTGTCTATTTTATGATATGTTCATATTGTCTGAGAGATTAATTGCAACATTCACCCTTTGCAGCTTAGAGTGGATCGGCAGGGAATCGGGAGAGAAGCATTCAACGATATGTGGATACCTCTTGGATGTGCCCCTTCTTGCACAGTTTATGGTTTCAATAACCTTCACATCTTGAGGATTACTGCATGATTCAGCACTAACAATTCACGTATTTTGTCTAATGTGGCAATGTACAAGATTTGGCAACAGTTTGCTAACATACAGGTTTTCCAGGACGCGAGACTGCCAGCAGTACAAATCTACACCTAGGTTCTACACAATGTTCACAAAGGATTGGTGCGCAGATCTGAGATGGCCATAACACTCCTCGTTGCTCCTGAAGTTCGGCAAGCATGCCCAGCAAATGTGGCAGCCGCACCTGCACTCAACAGGGTTCCAGCCTTCAGCTTTTCCGATCGTGTATCCACAGGAAGGGCAGTTCTTCACATTCTCCTTCCCTTTGCGCCATTTAAGCAATGTCGCATCTGGGTCTTCCTTGTATTCTTTGTAAGCCTCACAGGATATGAAAGGATCATACTCGGGATGACACTTATTGCAGATCTCCACATAGCAAGCCCCATAGATAAAAGGCTTGGTCTCTGCATCTGGAGCTGCCACCTGGTACATGGATCGGCAATCCGGTGTTGGGCAGAAACGGTATATTCCTGCCCTAGATGCAACAAATGCCCTTAAGGAAGCTCCGAATAGGTCCTCCAGCTTCACATTTGACACGAGGTGCTTCAGATCAACAATGAGGAAGGGCTTCCTGCACCCAATTTTGAGGCAACAAACAGGGAACCCATCATGCGATTTTGTGGCAACTTCACACTGGTCCACCAAGCAAGCCCGACAAAATATGTGCCCACACGATTCAAGCTTAAAAGTATCTTTTGTCTCACACAAGAAAATAGGGCATGCATCCATTGATAGCTCATTGTCAGCCACCCTTTGCTTATCTTCTTTACTGCATCCAACATTCTCTGACGGAAGGTGAACCGGGACACTCTGTTTAACTGAGGTTATCAGTTCAGAGATCATCTCATCCACCCTTCGCTTGTCCTCATCGCAATCTTGAATCCTTCCAGATCAACTCCAAATTTTTCTACTGTTTTCTTCATCAAGTCTGGATGGAGGAGGTCATGGTCCTGTGAGGAATGAAATAGGCAACCGGGAGGCTGATATGCTTACACACCATCAATATACGATAGTTGCTCATAAACTACATCCGTGTATGACCATGGGTAACATCCGAATTCCTCAAATCAGTGTATATTCTGCAGACTTGATTCCCCCTAAAATCAAACGTCCACACCTCTAGACTTCTTTCTTCTCTGAAAAATCTGACCAAGATCTGATTATAGAATGAAATTTTATGATCCGTTAAACATGAAATTCGTACGAATATACATGAAAAAAACTGAAATCTCCATTGTTGATTTCTAACAGCACAAAATTTGAGTCACACCTCAAATCTTCAGGCAGAGGTAGTATGTTGTAGGCACAATCATAAATTAGCTAGAACCCCGTCATGCAAATTATATACAGAAAATTGACTTCATTTATCTATTGGAGGCTTACTGGATTCAATATCCATCTAATATCCACAAAAGATGAGGTTGCTGGGGAGTTCTCCGTGAATCAGAGCCTGCTCCAAAGCCTGTTGTGCAGTGATCCTACGATCGAACAGAAAGGTACATTCTGTAATATGTATTATTAGAGAACTGATAGACCGTTCAGTTTTCTCTAATGCAATGACTTTTTCAACCATTACCAACGCGCAGACCTTTGATGATTCAACTCACATTAACCATGTAAATATTCAGAGCAGTGGGGTACACTCTCTAAGTTAATACTTGGAACACGTTGTGCTTGTGCTCACGGACATCGTAAAAGAGAAGCACCAGACAGCGCACTCACACACCTAGAAACTGACATCGACGACTCGGTAGAACATGTGGCGACGCCCGCGCTCACCGCTTCCCCGATGTGCTCGAGGTGGCCCTCCTCCACCACAAGACGGTTGTGTCAGATGGCGTTGGAGCGGTACGCTACGGCCACCGCGGCTGGAGAGGGGAAGGTTGCCGTCATCGCCGTGGTGGGAGTGATGCCTCCATCAGTCACTAACAACAAAATCGAAGTGAAATTGTCCTGAAAAAAGCAAAGAAAAGCAAATGAATCCAGTGCCCTGGCTACATTTAGAGAAATAGCTATCCAAATTTAAATGTAGTAGTCGTACACAAGAGCAACCAAACTCATATTTGCTCCATACTGACTTTTGCTTTGTCTATGCATTGCTTGCCGTCGACCACTTTGCTTGATGCAGCTGCACCTCGCTTGATGCGGCTGCACCTGTAGCCACTATGGAACTGCACAAAACAGGCAATCGACCTAAGCATCCGAACAAACACAAACGCAGTCCACCACGGTTGCAAACAAGTTTGTAGATTCCGCCGGTGAGGAGCGCCAAGAAATAACCATTTGTACCACTCCATCTCAAAGAAATTAACCAACATCTTCCTGGAACATAAACTTGTTCAAAGTTGCTGACGATTCCTGGTTGGCCACGAGGTCCAGCCTCATTCTATCTAAATGATTGACTGATTACATACATATCAAACAAGAATTTGTTAATCCCGCAAAAAAAAGAGAATTTGTTGATTGAGTATCATCAATTTTATTTCTGTGGAATAAAATGCAAGCTACTCCAAAATTAAAATGCTTCTGAATCAATGCCAAGATATACTCATATTGTACCTCATGAACGATAGATTCAGGGTGAATAAGAAGAAGAGATTAGCATGCTGATTGAGGGGGCTATGGGCTTTCTCGTCACGGGAAAGGAGGCAGCTGCTCCATGCCGCGCTCGCGTCCGATGCGGAGCTGTGGGAACGCCGTCCTCCAAGCCCAGTCGTCGGGTGATCTGGAAGTCTCGCACCACACCGGCGAGGCAGCGGCTGTCCGCCAGCAGCACAGCGAGCCCCATGGTGAGGCATACGTTGAAGAACTCCACCTTCGCTTGCGTCGGGGGCGCCTTCACCCACGTCGAACTGGTGACGCCAGCAACTTCGTGACGCCGCGGCCGGCGTCCTATTGGATGAGGTGGTTGGGGCGGCATCCATTGGAAAGGGGGGGGCGTTGGGTTGCGATGGGGGCGGCAAGCGGGCTGAGGTGCGGCCGTGGCGCGAGGGGGCTGAGGTGTGGCGGCGGCGGCGAGGGGGAATCGCTCGGCCTGGGCAAAGGGAGTTTTTTTTTATTCCCTGCACAAAGGGAGTTGAGGAGGCAGATGCGTACGGGTGTTTTCTTCTGAGCGAACCGTTTTTTCCTTCTGTCGGCAGATTAACGATGGACTGCGGGTTCAGTTACCTAAAAACACAAGGGCTTTTCTGTAAAAAGTGCGCGACGGTGTGCGTGCTTTATTAGTAGGTAAAGATAGATTTGATTTTTGTAAAATAGGCAAGTGGTCAAAACAAATACTAGGCAATGTTGAGCACTGTCACAAAAAGTTTGAGGCTCATTTGAATTAGTTTGAAATTTGCATTAAAGAGAAGGGATTAAAAGAATTGTTTTGGGTACTGTTTTTGGATGTTAGAGTTATCTTGGGAAATCCAAATAATGTTGGTTTTATTTTTATAATTGTTTTGGGAATTTTTTCAATATTATGAACATTTTTGTCCCTGGATTTGAATAACTTTTAAATTCACTTTAAATTTGAATTTCAATTTGAATTGGAATTTGAAATGAGATATGATTCCAATGTGATTAAGCATTGTAAATCAAAATGACTTGGCATGATTAACAGAGGGTCACTGTGCTCATTACCTAGGGGTGTTACAACAAAGTTGGCTGCAAATGGTGAAAACTATAAGGATTGGGTCCACACTCTGAGATACGTTCTCAGAAGTGCTAAGAAAGAATATGTGCTGGATCAAGAACTTGGTAATTCCCCAGCGCCTGGAGCATCACAGGATGTCATCAACGTGTTCATATCTCGTAAGAATGATTTCAGTGTTATCAAGAGTATTATGTTAGCTTGCATGGACACTGTGTTGCAGAAACATTTTGAACAATCCAGTACCGTCGAGATCATCGAGGCACTGGAAGTTCTGTACCACAAAGAAACAACTGAAGTTCATGAGATGACTAAAGCAATGGAAGAGTGCAAAATAACTAAAGGTGTTGAGCAAGGTGCCATGCTTGCAGACTATTATGATAGTATAACTGCAATGTGGATTGATTTTCCCACGACACTAGAGAACGATTTGCTCCTAACTTCGCTTTATGAATCAATGCTCAAAACCAATGAGATTGGATTGCAGAATCAACAAAAGTTGTTGGTGAACAAAATAGAAATTTTCAAGAAGAAACGCAACACCAAGAAAAACAAGGGTGGAGCATCTCATGAGACTATATGTTTTTACTGCAAAGAAAAAGGACACTGGAAGAGAAATTGCTTGAAGTATCTCGCAGATTTGAAGAACTCGTCTTCTGGTAAAGGTATAAAAGTTATACAAGTTAATGTTATTGATATTCTACTTGCTGAAAATTCCAAGTCATGGGTATTTGATACCGGATCTGTTGCTCACATTTGCAACACAACACAAGGACTACGGAAGATTTGCAAGATGGGAAAGAATGAAGTTGTGATGCGTGTCGGGAATGGTGATGGGATCGCTGCTCAAGCCGTCAGTGTCATGTCTTTAAGTTTACCTTCAGGATTTATATTAGAACTAAGTAATTGTTATTTTGTTCCAAGTTGTGTAAAAACATTATCTCTGGATCGTGTTTGATAAACGTCGGTTATTCTTATAAGTCTGAGAATAATGGTTGTTCAATATATTATAAGGATATGTTTTATGAATTTGCACCCATGGTTGGTGGCTTATTCTTATTAGATCTTGAACGTGAAAAGGATTTCTATAACATTAATGCTAAACGTCTTAAGAAGACTGATAATACTGCTTATATGTGGCACTGCTGTCTAGGTCATATTGGAAAGAAGCGTATGCAGAAACTTCATAAAGATGGAGTATTAACATCTTTTGATTTTGAATCATTTGACACATGTGAAGCTTGTCTGACGGGTAAAATGACTAAGACATCGTTCATAGGTCATCCTGAACCGGCGCGTGACTTATTGGAAATAATTCATTGTGATGTATATGGTCCGATGAGCACACCGGCGCGCAGTGGATACTTATACTTCGTGACTTTCACTGATGATTTGAGTAGATATGGTTATATTTACTTAATGAAACATAAGTCTGAAACATTTGAAAAGTTCAAAGAATTTCAAAACGAAGTTGAGAATCATCGTGGCAAAACGATAAAATTTCTGCGATCAGAGCGTGGAGGAGAATATCTAAATCATGAGTTTAGCAAACATCTAAGTGATCGTGGAATTATTTCACAACTTACTCCTCCCGGGACTCCGCAAAGGAATGGAGTATCTGAGAGGCGTAACCGAACCTTGTTAGACATGGTGAGGTCAATGATGTCCCTTACCGATCTACCTTTATCATTTTGGGAATATGCACTTGATACAACAACATATACACTAAACAGAGCACTGTCAAAGTCTGTTGAGACGACACCATATGAGTTATGGAATGGGAAGAACCCAATTTGTCACATCTCAAGATTTGGGGTTGTGAAGCCTATGTAAAGCATTTACAACCAAATAAGTCCGATCCCAAAGAAGACAAATGTTACTTTGTAGGTTATTGATACGTCCCAAACGTATCTACTTTTCCAAACACTTTTGCTCTAGTTTGGACTCAAATTTGCATGATTTGAATGGAACTAACCCGGACTGACGCTGTTTTCAGCAGAATTGCTATGGTGTTGTTCTTGTGCAGAAATAAAAGTTCTTGGATGGACTTGAAAATTTACGGAGAATTATTTTAGAATATATAAAAAATACTGGCGCAAAGATCCACCAGAGGGGGGGCCACCAGGCGCCACAAGCCTGGGGGGGGTGCGCCCACCCCCCCATGGCGCGCCTGGCAGGCTTGTGGGCCCCTGGCAGCTCCGTTTGCCCTAACTCCAACGCTATAAGTACCTATTCGTGGAGAAAAAATTGGAGAGAAAGAATCATCGCGTTTTACGATAAGGAGCCGCCGCCACCTCCTGTTCTTCATCGGGAGGGCTGATCTAGAGTCCGTTAGGGGCTCCGGAGAGGGGGATTCATCGTCGTCGTCATCATCAACCATCCTCCATCACCAATTTCATGATGCTCACCGCCGTGCGTGAGTAATTTCTTCGTAGGCTTGCTAGATGGTGATGGGTTGGATGAGATTTACCATGTAATCGAGTCAATTTGTTAGGGCTTTGATCCCTAGTATCCACTATGTTCTGAGATTGATGTTGCTATGACTTTGCTATGCTTAATGCTTGTCACTAGGGCCCGAGTGCCATGATTTCAGATCTGAACCCTCTATGTTTTCATGAATATATTTGAGTTCTTGATCCTATCTTGCAAGTTATATGCACCTATTACGTGTCATGATCCGCATACCCCAAGGTGACAATAATTGGGATTCTTTCCGATGATTGTCGTAGTTTGAGGAGTTCATATGTTCACTATGTGCTAATGCTTTGTTCCGATTCTCTATTAAAAGGAGGCCTTAATATCCCTTAGTTTCCTTAAGGACCCCGCTGCCACGGGAGGGTAGGACAAAAGATGTCATGCAAGTTCTTACTATAAGCACGTATGCCTATATACGGAATACATGCCTACATTACATTGATGAATTGGAGCTATTGTGTATCGCCCTAGGTTGTGACTGTTACATGATGAATGTCATCCAACATAATTATCCATCACCGATCCAATGCCGACGCTTTTCGCATATTGATCTTTGCTAAGTTACTTTCGTTGCTGCTGCTGTTACAATTACTACAAAACTGATTCTGTTACTGTCACTACTGTTACTATTGCTCTTGAAACTATCATACTACTGTGCTACTAAACACCTTGCTGCAGATATTTAGTTCTCCAGGTGTGGTTGAATTGACAACTCAACTGCTAATACTCACAAATATTCTTTGGCTCCCCTTGTGTCGAATCAATAAATTTGGGTGAAATACTACCCGCGAAAACTGTTGCGATCCCCTATACTTGTGGGTTATCAAGAGTTATCCAAAAGAAACTATCGAATATTCCTTCGACCAAAAGTCCAAAGTCAAAGTGTTTGTCGTGAAGAATTGATACTTTCTTGAGAAAGAATTTATCGATAAAGAAATAAGTGGGAGGACAGTACAGCTTGACGAGATTACGGGATCTCCAAAAAACGTTGAGAGGACTAATGAAACAGAATCTGTTTCAGAAGTTGTCCGCACAACTGAACCAGAAGTTATTACACCAGATGTAGTAGCTCAAGCTAAGACTGTAACTGAACCGCGTAGGTCAGGAAGAGTTATCGAACCTCCTGAATGGTTTCACAATGAAATATTCATCTTAGAAGAAGATGAGCTTGTGCACTACAAAGAAGCAATGGCGGCGCCCAACTCAAAAGAATGGCTCAAAGCCATGCAATCCGAAATGGAGTCCATGTGCGAGAATCAAGTTTGGAACTTGATTGATCTTCCAGAGGGTGTGAAACCCATACAATGTAAATGGATCTTCAAAAGAAAAATGGACGCGGGCGGTAATCCTACTATCTATAAAGCAAGGCTAGTTGCGAAAGGATTTTCGCAAGTTGAGGGAGTTGATTATGACAAAACTTTCTCACCAGTAGCTATGCTAAAGTCTGTGCGGATTATGATGGCTATTGCTGCATATTTCGACTACGAGATATGGCAGATGGATGTCAAAACTGCTTTCCTAAATGGATGTCTTAAAGAGAATGTATAAATGATACAACTAGAAGGTTTTGTCGATCCAAAAGATGCCAGAAAGGTGTGCAAGCTTCAAAGATCTATCTATGGTTTGAAGCAAGCATCAAGGAGCTGGAATCAACGTTTTGATGAAGTGGTTAAAGAGTTTGGCTTCATTAAAAATGATGAAGAAGCTTGTGTATACAAGAGGTTTAGTGGGATCTCTGTATCATTTCTGATCTTTATATGTAGATGACATATTATTGATCGGAAATGACACAAAGTTTCTTGGCACGATAAAATACTAGTTGAAGAGTGTGTTTTCAATGAAGGACTTAGGCGAAGCAGCTTATATATTGGGCATAAAGATCTATAGAGATAGATCAAAATGTCTGATTGCGCTAAGCCAGAGTACATATATTGACAAAGTTTTAAAGAGGTTTAAAATGGAGACTGCAAAGAAAGGATTTCTCCCAATGTCACATGGCACGACACTCAGCAGAAGTCAATGTCCTAAAACAGTTGATGAGCGAGTACAGATGAGTGGAGTCCCATATGCCTCGGCAATCGGATCCATCATGAATGCTATGATATGTACAAGACTAGATGTTTCTTATGCACTAAGTGTTAGTAGAAGGTACCAAAGTGACCCTGGAGTGGCTCACTGGGCAGCTGTTAAAAACATTCTTAAGTACCTCAGAAGGACAAAAGACATGCTCCTTGTCTATGGAGGAGATGAAGAGCTCGTTGTAAATGGTTACACCGATGCTAGCTTCATGACTGATATAGATGACTATAAATCTCAATCGGGCTATGTTTTCACCCTCAATGGAGGTGCAGTGGTTTGGAAGAGTTTCAAACAGAACACTGTTGCGGATTCTAAAATGGAGGCAGAGTACATTGCGGCTTCAGAAGCTTCGAAGGAGGCAGTCTAGATCAAGAAGTTTCTTGAAGAAGTTGGTGTGGTCCCAAGTGCGATAAACCCAATGGCACTCTATTGTGATAATAGTGGTGTTGTTGTCCAAGCAAAGGAACCAACATCCCACATGAAGACCAGACACATCGAGTGCAAGTATCACATCATTCGACATCATGTCGAGAAGGGGTTTGTGAAGGTTCTCAAGGTTCACACAGATTTTAATGTGTTGGAGCATCTCTAGCAGATCCCTTATATCGCGCCGACCCACAAAATAACCGCTAGTTTACGGTTTTGCGTGAAAAAAGTGCCCCAAACAGACACCGTAAACGCGTCCGACCCTTAAAATTTATTGAGGGGCGCGGTAAATTGCCCCCTCCGACCCGCGAAAACACAGTTTTATCCCCCGCCCAGTCGGTGCCCTGTATCTCGCGAAAGCGGTTGGCGGGAGGGACATTTCAGCCCGCGCGCGTTCCCCACCCCCATCCCGCAGCCGCCCGCCCGCCGCTGGCCCGCCCGCCGCCTTCGATTCCGGCCATATCCGCCGACGGAATCACGCCGCCGGGTCGCTCCAGACCCCGGTCCACCGCGCCGCTTCGCCGGCGCCCTGGATCCGCCGAGTCTAGCCGCCCCCGGGTCACCGCCACCCCGGATCGACCGCCGCCGAGTCGCCGCCCACCTCGGATTCGCTGGGCCGAGCCGCCCCTGGGTCGCCGCCGCCGGTGAGTCCGTCTTTCCCCTTGTAGTTTGACTTAGCGAATGATTCGTGGATGAATTTTCGTTCATGCGAGCTCGGGTGCAATTTGTAGATGGATTTGAGCCCTTGCGAGGAATTTTTGCTCGAGGATTCGTCCTCGTCCGATGACTCGGACGTAGAGTTGCTGCTCGAGAGCCATTGGCAGCAGATGGTGGTGGCGGTCCTCGCCGTGAAGGAGCTCGAGGATCGGAACCGAAAGAGACGGCGAGGATCGACCGTCGGCTGTCTTTGCATCCCTCGCAACCGCCATATCGGGAACGAGATGCTCATGCAAGACTACTTCGCGGCGTCACCTACGTATCCGCTGCACCTCTTCCGGAGAAGGTATCGAATGCGCCAATCCCTCTTCGTAAAAATAGTACAAGCTTGCAAGGCCAATTCTCGGTATTTTACCCAAAGGAGAAACACCACGGGGTTGAAGGGTTTTAGCGCATATCAAAAAATCTCGGCTGCTATGCGGGTGATTGCATATGGCATTCCGGCTGACTATGCCGACAAATATCTTCGCATTGGCAAATATACTACGATTGAGTCATTGTGTAGGTTCGCCAAAGTGATCATCCGCGTCTTTGGTCTTGTCTATCTTCGTGCACCCAACGAGGAAGACACAAAAATGTTGATGGCAACAAATGAGAGGCGAGGTTGGCTCTGCATGTTAGGAAGAGTTGATTGCATGCATTGGACTTGGAAAAACTGCCCGAAGGCATGGCACGGGCAGTATTGTGGCAAGTCTCGGGATGCAACAATTGTGCTAGAGGCCGTAGCATCCGAGGATTTATGGATTTGGCATTGCTTTTTTGGTATGCCGGGTACTCTCAATGATATCAATGTGTTGCAATGGTCTCATTTGTTTGCTAGACTTGCTAGTGGTGATGCCCCTGCTTGCAACTACACGGTGAATGGGCATGAGTACACAAAGGGGTACTATCTTGCAGATGGTATTTACCCTTCTTGGTGTACATTTGTCAAGTCCATCAAGAAACCCAAAACTAGGAAGGAATTTGAATTTGCAAAGGTACAAGAGGCTGCCCGAAAAGATATTGAAAGAGCCTTTGGGGTTCTGCAATCTAGGTTTGCCATTGTCCGTGGTCCTGCTCGTTTTTGGGACAAGCGAACCCTGAGCAATATCATGACATGTTGTGTGATTCTTCACAACATGATCATCGAAGATGAGAGGGACATGAACTTGGAGTTCTTCTACGACAATGTCGGTAGCAGTGTGAAGCCAGCTAGAGACCCTGACCGCATACAAGCATTCCTTCAGACATACCGGCAGATTGAAGACGCAAACACCCACTATCAGCTTCAGGAGGATCTCATTGGGCACCATTAGCAAAGGCATGGGCAGTAAAACCTGCCATTTTTACATTCATTTCATTTAATTCATTTGTGATTTGTATCATTGTATCATTGTTGTATTCGAGACAATTATTGTATTGAATTATTAGTTTAATTTGGTGATTTGAATAATTATTGTAATTCGGATGATTGTTGTATTCATTTTACATTCATTTTACCTTTTATGTGTGTCAAATTCAGAAAAAACATGTGTTTTATGGGCTGGCGCGGGCTGCGGCCGAATAGACCCCGCAAAGCGGAACTGTAAAACAGAATATTCTGAATATTCTGTTTTACAGTTCCGCTTTGCGGGGTCTGTTCGGCCGCAGCCCGCGCCAGCCCGCAAAACACGTTTTTCGCGAACTGTAAACGTGCTATAAGGGTCCGTGATATAAGGGGTCTGCTAGAGATGCTCTTAGACCCGATGACGAAGGCTTTACCATGAGCAACACCGGATAGCCATAGGTGTTAGAGAACTATGTAACTAGATTATTGACTCTAGTGCAAGTGGGAGCCTGTAGGAAATATGCCCTATAGGCAATAATATTGTATTATTATATTTCTGTGTTCATGATTAAAGTTTATTTTCTATGCTATAACTGCTATGATCCTGGAATATGCGATTCAGTGGAAACATATGCACGTGTAGAACGGTAAACGGTAAAAGTAAGATTCCTAGTCCCGCCTCTAAGACTAACTCAAGTGTTGTTGGTGATCACATTTTCCGTATTTTGAGATATCGTTAAGTGTAACGATAGTCTCAAAACAACATTGAGAATATGATGTTAGAAGAATGATCATATTGAATCGACCCAAAACTGTTTGTTATACTTTGAGATAATATCGTCATAAGTCAATTGCTATAACACGGAGTGTTAGATTGTGATTTTAGTTCCTTAGACCATGAGAGTATTGTAGTCACTTCTTACCGTGTTATGAGCTTTGGGGTTTCTCAAACGTCATCAGTAACTTGGTGATCATAACGACAGCTTACAGGTTCATCGGAAAGTTTGACAAGGGACACAATAGCTCAAGAGTGGAATTTGCTCCTCTGACGATGGAGAGATATTCTTAGGGCCCTCTCGGTGTGACGGCATCCATCATCGTCTGGCCAGACACAGGTGACTTCATCGCGGGGATGCCGGAACACGACAACGAGAAAGAAGAACAAAACCGGCAACGAGGAGACCGGTATAGTGAGCATGTGTATGACTCAAGAGGATATCGATATATCTCACCTCGGGTTTTGTAAAATATCGCAAAGCAAAGGGAACATCACATGATAACCAAAGGTTCACTCGAATGTCATTCATGTAATCATAGGGATCGATATGGACTTCCACGGTTCCGCTATCGGTCATTGAACGAAGGAGTTTCGTTCATGTCTATGATTTACCGAACCTACAGGGTCACAAGTTTAAGGCAATCACGATCTGCTGTGTGTTAGTAGGACGAGAGTATCGAGGATTTTTTTGTGAAATAGTTTCGTTAATATTCGGAATAGTTCCAAGAGGAACCGGAAGCGTTTCGGGGTCACCGGAAGGGTTTCGGAGTTTATCGGGCAATACCGGGTATTAGCGATAAATAGTATATAGGTGGAATTTTTTTTTGAAGATGTTAAATTAATAATAATATGCTCTAGTAATTGTTAGAGGGCTTTTATAATTAATCAAATATCAACGGGCCTTAAAAGGCCTACAGGTGGAAGGCAACTTGGGCCATAAAGGCCCAAGTAGGGAGGCGCCCCCTTCTCAAATTGGAAAGGAGAGAGGGAGGCCGAATTGGGGAGGGATTCCCCCTCCCCATGGCCGGAACAAGGGGGGAGGACTTTCCCCCCTTGTAGGGCGCCCCCTCCTCCCCTCCCAACCTACATATAGTGGAGGTATTGGCCCTTTTCTAGACAAGTTGTAGGTGCCTCCTCTAGCCCAATACTACTAGTTCTAATTGAGATCATTAGAGCTAGTTCTAGTTCCTCTAATACTCATAATTAGAAGCCCCGAGTGGCTCTAATCTTCTCCTCTAATTCTCCGGCGGCGATTAATTTTGGATGGCAAAGCGCTGTCGGATCGTGAAGACAGTACGCTTGCAAACTGTAGAGAGGTCGTGCTTTCGGTCTTCGGTTCGAGGGATCGTTCGAGTGCGGTTCGCGGGATCGTTCATTGATGGTTCAAGGGACTCCAAGTACGATCTACACCAACTCGTCTGCTTCCGCTACAACTCGGAGTTGGTAACGATCATGATCCAATCCCCTAATGCACCTTCATATTGTTCCTGGGTGTTCGTAGGGCGATTTTTTTTGTTTTCTACTACGTTTCCCTACACAGGGGACCCAAAGCATCGCCCCCAGAGGAAACCGACACCCATAGCTATCAATGCCGGAGCGTAGAGCTTTAGCTCAGACCCACACAGATGCCACTCGTGGACGCAAGGTTGTCGACCCAACCCATGAGGGGGGGGCTACAACAAGCCTCCAAATCCAGACCAGGGGCTCGCCATCGCTGAAGCTATGATGACACCAGGGACACCCTCCACCCCTCCCCTTTCTACTCACATAGCCAAAATGAGGCGCCACCACCGATGGCATGATACCCTCCGCAGAGCTAGTCATGCAGAATCATTATCCAGGGCCGCTGCCCGACATCCAAGACAAACACAACACCGCTGCCTGGGGACCTGGTCACCGAAGCCTCGACATTGAGACGACCAGTGGGTGAGTGAAACCATCGTGCCGAAGCGCCGCCATGGTCAGACTCATTATCCAGGGCCGCCGCCCGACATCCAAGACAAACACAACACCGCTGCCTGGGGACCTAGTCACCGAAGCCTCGACATTGAGACGACCAGTGGGTGAGTGAAACCACCGTGCCGAAGCGCCGCCATGGTCAGGAGTGGCCACATCAACGTTGCTCCACGTGTCCAGGGGCCCTTACCTCGTCCGGGGTGCGGATCCACAGGGTTAGCCAACATCATCGCTGAGGCAGCCCGAAAAAGGGCCACTAGAGTTGTAGGACCAGCTGGCCGGACCCCATCCAACCAGTGACACCTTCCACCCTAGATCTACATAGTAGGACTTCGGTGAACCGCATGCCACCACTGCCCCCCGCGGCGTACCCAAGTCAGGCCCAAGCCCACCGCCGCCCCACGCCGACGAGGTGGTCATCACTGAAAGCGCATCTAATCCCGAGGGGGATTTGGTAATTCATCACAACATATATCTCATTGAACTAATGCCTATTCAAAAGAATATGTCAGGAAAATTCATTTTAGGTACAACATTTGGATGTGAAATTGGACCCCTCAAAATGCTAAGGACATGTGTTGGTCAAAGCCTCAAGACTCCGTTTTATATTTAAGTGATCCAAGATCACATTGAGTCCATAGGTATGCCAATACTATCAAAAAGGGATGAGGTTGTGATCATGAACTAACTACTCAAGTGCTTAGAGATCAAGCTCCAAAACCCTCAGTCAAACTCTCACATTCCACTATGTCCAAAACCCTAAGTCAAACTCTGTCCCAGCGATCCACTCGAATTCGGACTCATCGAGTTAACCTTTGACGTAGTTGTTGCCTAAACCCTAACATTCGGTCTCACCAAGATGGCCCTTCGGTCCCACCAAAGAGCACTTGTCAACCTTCTGTTGCGAACTGAAATTCAATCGGAATTTTCAACCGGTTTCAGTTGGTGACACCGAAGTGTGGAAAGTGCTTAGGTCATCACATTTCGGTCCGACCAAATGGTTTCATCCGGTCTCACCCAAAATCCTAAAGTTTAAACCTTTTGTACAGGTCGGTCTAACCGAGTGGTTTCACCCGATCCCACTGAACTGTGCATAAAAGGTGTGTAACGGTTGCATTTTCCGTGTGGCCTATAGGTAGGGGAACGCGACAGAAAACAAAAAAATTCGGTACAGCGAGCACGCATAAGATCACTATGGAGACTGCATACAAGGTTTGATCTGATCCGTACCGACTTGAAGCGCAGCGGAAGAAGAGTCGGTGTAGATCGTCGGTGCAGATCCCTGCAGCTAGGATTTACAACCTCCCAACCGCAAGGATGTACTCCTACTCCGGACAGCCCTTCAGGAGGCAGTCGGACAGTCCCCCGGACGATGTCGCGGACAGCCCTTCGGGAGGTCCCTCAGAACCCGAACAGTAACCCGGACAGCCCTTCGGGAGGACGCCGGAAACTCGAACGGTAACTCGAACAGCCCTTCGGGAGGACACTCGAAAACAGCCCCTCAGGAAAAAGATCGAAACTACAATCTCTCTACGGGGTTGCACACATACGGTGTCAGCTATCCGGCAGGGCTTCGCCGTCCAGAGCTAGTTCCTGCCGGAACCCAGACAACCTTTCGGCTCTACGAAACTATTTCGTGGGAGGGAGAGAGAAGCCAGACAAGTCAAATGGCATGTGTATGAGAGCAAGGATGAAGCATATGGGGCTGCCCCCTCCCCTCTATTTATAGGAAAGCCAAGGGGTAAAAATGGTATTCACAAATACCAAAAGTGCCCCCACTTTATGCCTTTTCTAAAAAGAATAAAGCAAAGAAGGGTGGCAAGTGGAGCACCATGGAGCCCCACCTCCTTTGGCCGGCCACATCTTGGGGCCCCCCCATGGGGGGCTTCCTTGGCCACCAAGTCCATCTAGAAGCCTTTTTGGAAATATCCAAAAAGGTGCTTTCCCAAAATATCCAAAAAGCACTTTCACTATTCACGAAGACATTTTTCTGCGTCCGATAAATCCCAAATTATTTCTGTGTGCCTAGAACAATTCCAGTACCCACAAAAATAATTTTGAACGCGTTCCGAAACAATTTCGGAACAATGTTTTCTTCAGCGAAAAGCTATCATAGCGGTTCCGGCTGCTCCGGAACATTTTCGGTTTTCTCTTCGGAAAAATTCTAGAATTTACTAGAACGATTCTGGCACCCTCCAAGAATTTCCAGACATGTGCCGGAACCAATTTGACTTAATGGAATACCCTGAAACAACTTTTCAGTTTCACCGGAACTATTCCGGTGTTCTCTCCGGAACGTTTCCGTTTCGTCCGAAACTTTTTCGGTGATTTCCTCTCAGACTCCCCGTCTAGTATTCAGCAGATAGATGACCCTTAAGCGTGTGACCCTATAGGTTCGGTGAAGTATAGACATGACCCGGAACTCTTTCCGATCAATGATCAACATCGGAGTCGAGGACACCCATATTGACCTCTATACCCACACGAATGAATATTCGAGTGAACCTCCAGTTGCCGTGTGCTATTCCTGTTGCTTCACGATATATTACAAAACCCGAGGTGAGATTTATGCATCCCCGTGGATCAACAACTTGTCCACTATGCAAGTTACCTCGTTACCGGTTTTGTTCTCTTTACTCGTTTCCGTGTTCCGGCATCCCAGTGATCAAATCACAATGTGTCTGGCCAGACGATGATGGATACCGTAACACCGAGAGGGCCCGAGAATATCTCTTCATCGTCGGAGGAGCAAATCCCAATCTTGAGCTATCAAGTTACTTGACATACTTTTCCATGAACCCGTAAGCCGCCGTAATAGCCACCCATTTACGGATGACGTTTAACAAATCCCAAAGTTCATGAAGCAAGCATGAAGAAACTCGACACTCTCATGGTCTAAGGAATTATGCAAACATTAACTATCTCTGTGTTATTAACCATTAACTCATGACGAATGTATCTCATAGCATAACATCAATTTGGGTCGATTCAACACAAGTGTTCTACTAACATTGTGCCCTCAAAATTGCCGGCATAGCCATGCCCATGATCAGGAAAACAAGATCATCATGCAATACTTGAGCCAGTCATAGAGGCATGACTAGGAATACATTTTCCGTTTATTATACCACACGTGCACATGAGTTTCCCTCCAAGCCTCATGGTTATTGTGACTCGAGAATCATTGCAGTTATAGCATGGAACACAAACATTCATTACAAACTCAGAGATACAAAGTAACTGATATTACTTCCTCTAGGGCATATCTCCTACAGACTCCCACTTGCACTAGAGTCATAATCTAGTTACATGGCTTCCCTAACACCAATGGCTGTCCGGTGCTGCTCATGCTTTGCTCGTGGTAGAGGCTTTTTCATCGGGTCTGACACGTTCAGATCTGTGTGAACTTTGCGTACTTTCACTAAACCCGCTTCGACATGATGTCGAATGAGTTTATATTTGCGTTCAATATGTCTTGTCTTATGGTGCGAACTTGGCTCCCTTGCCTGAGCCACGGCGCCACTATTATCACAATAGATCTCCACCGGGTCCAAAGCACTTGGAACCACACCAAGGTCTTCAAGAAATTGCTTGATCCATACCGCCTCCTTGGAGGCTTCTGAAGCAGCAACCTATTCCGCCTCCATCATAGAATCCGCTACAGTCTTTTGTTTGGAACTTTTCCAATCAACTGCGCCGCCGTTCAATATGAAAACATAGCCTGATTGAGATTTGAAGTCATCTGGGTCAGTCATGAAGCCTGCATCAGTGTAACCATTTACAATGAGCTCTTCATCACCTCCGTACACAAGGAGTAAATCCTTGGTCCGTCTGAGGTACTTAAGAATACCCTTGACTGCGGCCCAGTGTTCCAATCCTGGATCACTTTGGTACCGGCTGCTAACACTTACCGCATAGGAAACGTCCGGTCTTGTACATAGCATGGCATACATAATAGAACCAACTGCCGAGGCATATGGAACATCATTCATTTGTACTCGCTCATCGAGAGTCCGAGGACACTGATTCTTGCAAAGTACTGTGCCAGGTGACATGGGGAGAAGGCCTTTCTTGGAGTTCTCCATGTTGAACCTTTTCAACACCTTGTCAATGTACGTGCTTTGGCTAAGCGCTATTAGGCGTCTTGATCTATCTCTATAGATTCTAATGCCCAATACATATGCCGCTTCGCCTAAGTCTTTCATTGAAAAACTCTTTTTCAATGAGTCTTTTATTTCGTTAAGAAAATTCACGTCATTTCCAATCAACAATATGTCATCCACATACAAGATTAGAAATGCTTTTGCGCTCCCACTAAACTTCTTGTAAACACAAGATTCTTCGTCATTCCTGATGAAGCCAAACTCTTTGACTACTTCATCAAAACGAATGTTCTAGCTCCTTGATGCTTGCTTCAGACCATAAATAGCTTTCTGAAGCTTGCATACCTTTCCAGCATTCTTAGGATCGACAAAACCTTCTGGTTGTATCATGTATACAACCTCTTTGAGGTTTCCATTTAGGAAAGCCGTTTTGACATCCATCTGCCATATTTCATAATCGAAAAAAGCAGCAATTGCTAGTAATATCCGAACAGACCTAAGCATAGCTACGGGCGAGAAAGTCTCGTCGTAGTCCACTCCTGGAACTTGCGTGAACCCTTTCGCGATAAGTCTAGCTTTGTGGATGGTAATGTTACCATCCGCGTCCGTTTTTCTTTTGAAAATCCACTTACAACCAATGGGCTTTACGCCTTCAGGAAGTTCTTCCAAGTTCCAAACTTGGTTTTCGTACATGGATTCCATTTCGGATTTCATGGCCTTGTGCCATTCCTTTGAGCTGGGCCCCGCCATCGCTTCCTTGTAGTGCGCAGGTTCATCATCTTCAAGAATGAAGATTTCGTTATGAAACCATTCAGGTGGCTGGATAGCCCTACCTGATCTGCGCGGTTCAGTTACAACATGGTCTGAAGTTTCCGCATCACCTGCGACAACTTCCGCTCGGTCGTAGGGATAATTAGCGGAATTTCTTCCGGTTCCTTAGCCCTATCAACGGTTGCCGAAGATTCACTAATCTCATTAAGTTGTACTATCCTCCCACTTAATTCTTTAGCGAGAAACTCTTTCTCAAGAAAGTGTCCAACTCTTGCGACAAACACTTTGCCTTCAGACTGTTGGTAGAAGGAATACCCAATGGTGTTATTGGGATAACCTACAAAGTAACATTTGTCTGATCTGGGATCAAGTTTGCTTGGTTGTAAACGTTCTACATAAGCTTCACAACCCCAAACTTTGAGATGCGACACATTGGGTTTCTTCCCAAACCATAATTCAAATGGCGTCGTCTCAACAGACTTAGACGGTGCTCTGTTTAATGTATAAGCGGCAGTGAGTAGTGCGTGACCCCAAAAAGATATCGGTAGATCTGTAAGAGACATCATCGACCTTACCATGTCTAACAAGGTTCGGTTACGTCGTTCCGACACTCCGTTTCTCTGTGGAGTTCCGGGAGGCGTAAGTTGTGAAACAATTCCACGATCACTCAGATGTTGGCCAAACTCATGACTAAGGTATTCGCCTCCGCGATCAGACCGCAGAAACTTAATCTTTTTGTCACGATGATTTTCTACCTCATTCTGAAATTCTTTGAACTTTTCAAAGGTTTCCGACTTATGCTTCATTAAGTAGATATAGCCATACCGACTTAAATCATCAGTAAAAGTCACGAAGTAAAAATACCCACCCCGTGTGGCTATGTTCATTGGACCACATACATCACTATGTATTATTTCCAATAATTCACCCGCCCGTTCAGGATGACCCGTGAACGTCGTCTTGGTCATTTTCCCCATCAAGCAAGCTTCACATGTGTCAAATGATTCAAAATCAAGGGACGGTAAAACTCCATCTTTATGGAGTCTTTGCATGCGTTTCTTTCCGATGTGGCCAAGCCGACAGTGCCACATGAAAGTGGTGGTGGTGTCAGCCTTCTTAAGGTGTTTAGCATTCACGTTAAAGACATCATTTCCACATTCAAGATTTAGAATGAAAAGGCCCCCAACAATGGGTGCAAATCCATAAAACATATCCTTACAATAAAGTGAACAACCATTGTTCTCAGACATGTACGAATACCCATCGTGTACTAAACATGATCCGGAGATAATGTTTCTACACAACAGTGGAACAAAATAACAGTTATTCAGTTCTAAGATAAATCCTGAAGGGAGACGTAGAGGCATAATGCCGACGGCTTGAGCGGCGATCCCAGCGCCGTTCCCGACGCGCATCACAACTTCATTCTTTGCTAGCTTGCGCACCTTCTGAAGTCCCTGTATCGAGTTGCAAATGTGAGCAACCGATCCAGTATCAAATACCCAAGACTTAGAATTTTCGCTAGCAAGCAAAACGTCAATGACATTAACTTGTATAACAATTATACCTTTTCCGGTTTTTCCGGACTTCTTATCTTCCAGATACTTCTTGCAGTTTCTCTTCCAGTGTCCTGTGCCCTTGCAGTAGAAGCACTCAGTTTCATTCTTGGCTCCGCCCTTAGAATTGCTTTGGGAGCCGGTCTTACCGGCGCCCTTGCCTTTCTTTGGCTTGCCTTTCTTTTTGAAACTGGCGGTTTTATTCACAAGCAACACTTGCTTGCGATTTTTCCGCAGTCCTCCTTCCGTAGTTTTTAGCATGGCGAGCACCTCTTCCGGTGTTTTCTCCATCCCACTCATGTTGTAGTTCATGATAAAACCGTCGTAAGACGGGGGGAGTGAAGAAAGCAGCATGTCCATCATATGGTCAGGTGGAAGTGGAAACTCCAGGGTTTTAAGCCTTTCAGCATAGCCAATCATTTTGACTACGTGCTCGCCAACTAAACTACCCTCAGCCATCTTGCAATCCATCAAGGCCTTCATGACATCAAATCGTTCAGACCTTGCGGTTTCCTTGTACAGGGCATCCAAATCCCGGATCATATCGCGGGGTTTATGGAATTCAAAACGTTTTTGAAGCCCTGCACTCATGCAAGCTAACATGAGGCACTGCACTAAGTTGTGATCATCATCCTTAGTGGCCCAGACATTCTGCTCAACTTCCGGGGCATCTGCCGCCGGTTTAGCTGGAAGAGCAGTTTCAAGCACATACATTTTCCTAGCGCTCCTGAGGACAATCCTCAGGTTACGGACCCAGTCCGCATAGTTGTTTCCAGTCGCAGCTAACTTCTCTTTCTCTAACATCGGGCCTAAGTTGAACGCGGTGTTGCGAGCCATTTGATCTACAACGGAAAACACAAGTTTCACTTAGACTTTGTTCATAATGATTTTTGGCACTAGTGAATAAACAATTTTATTCTAAAGTGCGCTCCCACTCAAATCAATATCTCTCAAAATTGATTATGAGTGATTCAAGATCCGCATTTAAATTCAACGTCACGGTTCGAGATGAACTCAAATGGCGTGAACTTCAATCGGTAGGCAAACTTGCCGATCACATCTCTATGTGATTCTTGTTCATCTTTTGATGCGTGTGTTCCGAGCTCAGGACTGTCCTGCCTGAACGTCAAGTCAACCAAGTGATCTTGCTGCGAGGTCTCAACTCACCCGCCTCACACTTCTCTAATCGTTCGCACCCATGGAGATCATGTGATGCCCCGAAGAGATAGGTGCCGTGACGGTGCTACACTTGGGAGAACACTAACTACTTGATATTTTTAAGTGAGAGATCACCCTAATAAAAAGCGATTACCGCGCAATCAAAGGGTGCATTCATAAGGGATAAACATCTCAGGCAATTCATAATAGCATGATATGGTATAGCCCCTTCTGACGGAGAAGTCTTTAATTTCTTCGTCTCCGGCATTTGCGTCAGTGTTCACCTTCGCGAAGATTGCCACCACCTTGTCGATGCACCAAATAATATTGCTATCTCTATAGCTAATAAAATAAATGCATTACATAAGGTTGACACGCAGGTCATTAAAGTGACAATCATATGGCTCCAGCCATCATGCCGAATCATGACACGCAGGTCATGTTAACAAATTTACATCATATAGTCATCTCATACATAATCGAATTAATATGAGCTTTGCTATACCACATCACATGCACATCCTGCAAAACCAAGTTAGACGACTCTAATCGGTTTATGCAAAATTTTATTTTACGTGGCTTCTAAGGTTTTGACTTAAACCGCAGCTACCAACGTTTTATCATCAAGTATGATAATTCAAATTGCTAGATTAACATCTCGGGGTGTATGAAACACGAGATAATTAAATCTCGAGCCCCATACTAAACTTCGTCATACGCATGACCCCCGTGCAGATCATATCTGCAATGCCCTTTCATCTGCGAATTTCATCTTTCTTTTGACTATGGCGGAACCCAAAGAACTGATAGCACTTCCTTGATCAATCAGGATCGCGGATTGCCAGAACTTTGTGAAATTCCACCAAGCTGTCTCGAGATTGAGCAAACGCAAATTCCAGGGAAGCAACAAGAACATCGGGTAACAGACTTCTTCTGCTACCCGCATAAATAATTTTCAGCAATAGATCTTATCTACTCCAAAATTATATTATGCAATACCCATACATCACCATGTATTCTAGATCGTAACTTGCATCTACGCATAGCACGGCTCTTGATGCCACTGTAGGGGAACGCGACAGAAAACAAAAAAATTTGGTACAGCGAGCACGCCCAGGATCACTATGGAGACTACATACAAGGTTTGATCTGATCCGTACCGACTCGAAGCGCAGCGGAAGAAGAGTCGGTGTAGATCGTCGGTGCAGATCCCTGCAGCTAGGATTTACAACCTCCCAACCGCAAGGATGTACTCCTACTCCGGACAGCCCTTCGGGAGGCGGTCGGACAGTCCCCCGGACGATGTCGCGGACAGCCCTTCGGGAGGACCCTCGGAACCCGAACAGTAACCCGGACAGCTCTTCGGGAGGACGCCGGAAACTCGAACGGTAACTCGAACAGCCCTTCGGGAGGACACTCAAAAACAGCCCCTCGGGCAAAAGATCAAAACTACAATCTCTCTACGGGGTTGCACACATACGGTGTCAGCTATCCGGCAGGGCTTCGCCGTCCAGAGCTAGTTCCTGCCGGAACCCAGACAGCCTTTCGGCTCTACGAAACTATTTCGTGGGAGGGAGAGAGAAGCCAGACAAGTCAAATGGCATGTGTATGAGAGCAAGGATGAATCATATGGGGCTGCCCCCTCCCCTCTATTTATAGGAAAGCCAAGGGGTAAAAATGGTATTCACAAATACCAAAAGTGTCCCCACTTTATGCCTTTTCTAAAAAGAATAAAGCAAAGAAGGGTGGCAAGTGGAGCTCCATGGAGCCCCACCTCCCTTGGCCGGCCACATCTTGGGGCCCCCCCCATGGGGGGCTTCCTTGGCCACCAAGTCCATCTAGAAGCCTTTTTGGAAATATCCAAAAAGGTGCTTTCCCAAAAATATCCAAAAAGCACTTTCACTATTCACGAAGACATTTTTCTGCGTTCGATAAATCCCAAATTGTTTCTGTGTGCCTAGAACAATTCCAGTACCCACACAAATAATTTTGAATGCGTTCCGAAACAATTTCGGAACAATGTTTTCTTCAGCGAAAAGCTATCATAGCAGTTCCGGCTGCTCCGGAACATTTTCGGTTTTCTCTCCGGAAAAATTCCAGAATTTACCAGAACGATTCTGGCACCCTCCAAGAATTTCCAGACATGTGTCGGAACCAATTTGACTTAATGGAATACCCTGAAACAACTTTTCAGTTTCACCGGAACTATTCCGGTGTTCTCTCCGGAACGTTTCCGTTTCGTCCGAAACTTTTTCGGTGATTTCCTCTCAGACTCCCCGTCTAGTATTCAGCAGATAGATGACCCTTAAGCGTGTGACCCTATAGGTTCGGTGAAGTATAGACATGACCCGGAACTCTTTCCGATCAATGATCAACATCGGAGCCGTGGACACCCATATTGACCCCTATACCCACACGAATGAATATTCGAGTGAACCTCCAGTTGCCGTGTGCTATTCCTGTTGCTTCACGATATATTACAAAACCCGAGGTGAGATTTATGCATCCCCGTGGATCAACAACTTGTCCACTATGCAAGTTACCTCGTTACCGGTTTTGTTCTCTTTACTCGTTTCCGTGTTCCGGCATCCCAGTGATCAAATCACAATGTGTCTGGCCGGACGATGATGGATACCGTAACACCGAGAGGGCCCGATAATATCTCTCCATCGTCAGAGGAGCAAATCCCAATCTTGAGCTATCAAGTTACTTGACATACTTTTCCATGAACCCGTAAGCCGCCGTAATAGCCACCCATTTACGGATGACGTTTAACAAACCCCAAAGTTCATGAAGCAAGCATGAAGAAACTCAACACTCTCATGGTCTAAGGAATTATGCAAACATTAACTATCTCTGTGTTATTAACCATTAACTCATGACGAATGTATCTCATAGCATAACATCAATTTGGGTCGATTCAACACAAGTGTTCTACTAACATTGTGCCCTCAAAATTGCCGGCATAGCCATGCCCATGATCAGGAAAACAGGATCATCATGCAATACTTGAGCCAGTCATAGAGGCATGACTAGGAATACATTTTCCGTTTATTATACCACACGTGCACATGAGTTTCCCTCCGAGCCTCGTGGTTATTGTAGACTCGAGAATCATTGCAGTTATAGCATGGAACATAAACATTCATTACAAACTCGGAGATACAAAGTAACTGATATTACTGCCTCTAGGGCATATCTCCTACACTATATATACCCACCCATTCCACCAACTCTCAGAGAGCATACACTTCCCATATCCATTTCTCTGAAAGAGAGCTCCCCATCCTTGTGTTGAGATCAAAGGGATTCCACTCCAACCGTAGAAACTTTGATTTCTAGTCACCTCATTGCTTTCCACCCAAATCCTCTCCTAACCCAAAGCCCAAATCTGTGAGAGAGTGTTTGATGACGAGCTTATTTTTTGAAGCACAAGAGCAAAGAGTTCATCATCAACAACCCCACTTATTACCTTTTGTAGGGTGGTGCCTCCTAGATTGGCTAGGCATGCTTGGGAGTCTCCAAATCATGTTGAGAAACCAAGGAGTTCGTATGGGCAAGGAGATCGCCTACTTCCTGAAGATCTACCCCGAGTGAGGCTAGTACTTCGTGGGCGTAAGCCATGGTGGGATAGGCAAGGTTGCTTCTTTGTGAACCCTTTGTGGGTGGAGCCCTTCATGGACTCGATTCCTCTGTGGAATCTCGCAACCGTTATCCTTGAGATCATTGATCCTTGATATTGAAACCTCCATCAACGTGGATATACGATAGCTCCACCTATTGGAATCACGGGTTAAAATCTTCCGTGTCACCATAGCGTTTGCATATCTCCAAACCCATCCCTTTACTACTATCACTTGAAATGTCTTTACTTTCCGCTGCCTATGATTAGACTTGCATGTGTAGGGTGTTTCTAAACTTGCTTAGAATTGCTAAAATCTGCCAAGAACTAGGAAAAGAGTCATCTTTAATTTGGCAAGTAGTCTAATCACCCCCCCTCTAGAGATACTTTCGATCCTACAGTCGCGCGTCACCCGAAAATACTCGCACGTTGGAGCATAGATGTACCATGTTCGAGCACACCGGGGCGTGGCGTGGCGCCACCACCAAGAGACACTAGTCACAGTCCGATATCGCCCGCCACGCCCAGTCCCGTCGCCATACGCCCGCCAACACACGCGACATGGACCCACCGTCTGCCGAATCCTGACCGAGCAACCTGCGCCAGATCCACCGAGCGGGAGCCACACAGTCGCCGCGCCACCACCACGCGCCGGCCCACGCCGGGCCGGAACCCCGCACAAGCTCGACCCCCCCCCCCCTCCCCGCGCACGGACACGCCATCCTACACCAACCGTCCACGCGTTGGGGGGGGGAGAGGAGCCCCGCCAACAGCCAACCCGAGAGGCTTTGCCCTGGCAGCTTCGGCCGGCGATGACGGCGAGCGAGAGGAGGAGTGGAGGTGCCGCCGCCACCCGAGTCGCCCGTGACTTCCTGGTCGCAATCACAATGACTCTCTGGCTTCAACGTTGTAGGAAGGTGTGGCGTCGAGCTAGGTTCACGCCATGCCAACGGCTTGTAGGTCCCAGATGGCAAAAAGCTCCCCTTGGTCCTGTATGTTTCTTTATCAAGGTGTTCTTGTAAAATTCAGACTTGTTTAATACTCACTTGACTCCTCGCCTTGAAAGAAATACTCACTATGTTTCATTCAATCCAACACTAAAATACGCCTAGATATATCTATTTCAGTGACAAATAATATGAAACAAAGAGGAGGTTCAATAACATTGCTCCGTACTCCTGAACATTGAAAACATCATGCTCGTGCAACTGCGTATATTTAGAGCCCTGTTTGCTTTTTGAACGCCTTTTTAGAAGCCTATTGCATGCAGGAAGGACACTCCCCTGATGGACACGTCGCATCGCGAAAAGACTCCACTAGCCCCGGCCGCCTCTCCCAGGATCCCATCAACTCTGTATTATTAACAAAAAATCCTTTGTGGCTTTTGCTAGCATTCCTATCTAACCAGACAAAGGCACTTGTTGTGCATGTCACTGATTAATTAACATGAGGGCTATGTCTTTCTCCAAAAGCGGTCGACTTTAGAAGAAGGCTGAAAAGGCCATGGAAACTTAGTACGGGGGGCATCAATAATTGTACCCTTCCCCCTCCAAGATGATTTGCAGCCTAGCCAGAAGAAACGAAGTGATCGTTACATGAAGACGATGAATTGGCAGCCCTTCTCTTCCTCTGTACATACATCCGTTTTAGCGTCAATAATTAATATGGGATGGCACTTTGTGAAGAAAATGTTCTACAGGCCAGGGCAATTTTTGTACAAAGAGTAAGTGTACTACAGTTAGAAGAGAAAACAATCCTTTTCTTCTTCTTAAAATGAACTTTCACTATTGTAAGATACTCCCTCCGTTCATAAATATAAGATATTTTAACTTTTTGCCAATTGAATGTATATAGACACATTTTAGTGTGTTTGTTCACTCATTTCAGTCCGTATGTAGTTCATATTAAAATATCCAAAATATCTTATATATGTGAACAGAGAGAGTACTTCATAATTGTCTTGTCACTCTTTGATGAAGGAGAAGACGACGACGACAAGCTGCTAGATTTCAGCTCTAGGGACAAAATATCCACCGCCATAAACAAGGTGATTGAGATGGACACAACAACGATTGAGGAGACAGTGGAAAGAAGATGGAGGAGAGAAGCTTAAGCATAGGGAAATGTGACGACACGTGGCCGCGGAATGGTGGTGACAAGTGATGGAAAAAGGATGCATGGGTTGATTGCTTCAGTGATTGGACCCTCATTTAACCATGTATTCATCGAAAACGTCAAATAATTGCCACAAAAGCCTCAACTAAAAAAACTCAAACAAATTTACCCCAAAAAACCTTGGGTAGAAGAGTGATGTTAAGAACGTCCAAGTTCAGAGCGCGAACCCAAACTACCTTGATCTTTGGGCTGACAAACCTGTGGTCATCTACCCAAATGGTATCGTTCCCCAGTTCTTATCCCCACTTCATGAAAATCTAGCTCTGTGCATATCCATCCTTTCTCTTGTTCCAGCATGAACTCTGTATAGAAGGATAACATGTAGTACATGCTATACTAGCCCGTAAGGATTTTATTAGGATGGTTCTGCCACCAACAGATATATAAATATCCGGAAACACTAAAACTCCGACGTCAGATTTTTAGGCATGACAAATCTGATGTTTTCCATGGTAATTTGGTGTGATGATGGCAAATTTAATTTGCAAACACGGCAATGGCCAACAGTCTAGCCTCTTGTCAATCTTTTTCTACTCCCTATTCTTAATTCTATTTTCAACTCCAAGATATTTTAAAAAGCAAAGCTCCACTCTTTTTTTTTTGATGAAGATAAGCAAAGCTCCACTCTGGCAGGCAGGTAAATATCTCTTGAAAGCAGCGAGATCTTTGTTTAGCTTCACCCAAACAATGCCAACTTCAATCTGAATACAATACAACATACAGTTCCCCCCAAACACAACACAAAGATCCCTGCTCGTATACGCGACCTAATAATTCGCAAACAAAATCACACGAACAAATCATGTACTAAACGCAGTCACTGAAACTATTTTTTTTTGTGGTGACACTGAAACTATAATTAACTATTTTTTCTTTATATTAGTGACGCAAAGACCTTTAGAATAAGATCTTTATAACCTCTCTCGCGAAAAGGAGGTGAACCAGGACGACCCAGTTTTCCCCCGCGGCCGCCGGCGTGCCCGTGGGTTCCCTCCCCCTCCGCCGGCCGCTCCGGCGGCGGGAGGGTGGGGGAACCCCGGATCTACGTTCTGGCGTGTTTATAGGGTGTGGATAGCTAGGTTTCCGGGCGGCAGCGCAGTGGCAGTGGAGGTGTCGCCGGGGCGAATAAGGTTGCCACCGTTTTCTTTCCCTCTTCGCTGCTGTCCTT
Organism: Elymus sibiricus; assembly: GCA_039707655.1. Lineage (NCBI taxonomy): Eukaryota > Viridiplantae > Streptophyta > Magnoliopsida > Poales > Poaceae > Elymus > Elymus sibiricus. Next base: position 180,167,900 of record CM077666.1, on the reverse strand, counting down.
TGGGACTGTGTCATGAAGCTGGTGGATTTTGGTGCTCCGGATCTAGCGAGCTTTTGTGCCCTCCGGGTGGCTGGCGAGGCGATGCCGTCGACCGCGCGGGATAGGGATCGCGTCCTTCGGCCCCGTCGTCGTTGCATCATCGCCTTCTCCAGCGGCGGTGCGGGGCTTGTGAGGTTGTGTTTTGGAGGTGCTTCTCGTCTGCTGCCTCTTGGGGTGGCGTTGGTGGTGTTTCCGGTGACGGTGGCGCCTGCTAGCCATCTTTTTTCGGGGGCGCAGGCGATGATGGTGCGCTGGATCGGCCGGCGCATCGGCACGGTGGTCTATTTCTTTCCGGCGTCGCCGACTCCGTCTTCAAGGGTAATGGTCCAGCAGGGCCGAGGTACGGTGACTTCCCGGCTACCACAACAAACAAGGTGTGGCCGGCTCAGGCAGCGATGGCTGTGGAGCGGCGGTAGCGGCGCGCCACCGGCCCGCTCGGGACGATGGAGTTGGTTGGTTCCCCAGGGACCTTGCTGTAATTTTCTGATTTCTCAGGGGTGCTTGTACTGCTGGAAAGTTTAATAGACTGAAGGGCTCTTTCGCAAAAAAAAAGAAACTATAATTAACTAATGGACTATTATATCTTCCAAACGTTCGGATTATATGTAGATATCCGAACGATCGAGGCCGAGCGCACGAAGCGCGTTGCAGCCTCGCGATCGCATGCAAAACTCACTAAAACAAACCACATGCAAGATGATTATTTTATTACCAAATGAATTCAGCGTAACCTGCATGCACGTAAGAACAAAATTGATGACGTCACAAAAGTTTCCATTGAAACTCAAAATTCAAAATGTTTTGTAGCTCAAACCGTTGGTCGGATTGAAAAACCGTCTTCACATAAAAGATTCGTCGCGACGAGACCTTCGAAACTAGATCCCATGTCGATATGTTTCGACGACTTTTTTTTAGGTCAAAAGTTACCACGTCTGGACTACGTAAGTTATCACGTCTGTGACACAAAAGTTACCAAGCTGTTTTCATAGAAATTATCGGACATGAAAAATGGTCTTCGAACCTTCCCACGTGCACATGCATACATGCACTAGATGACAAAGAACGTTGATGCCATCGTAGATTCTCCCTATTTTGAAATTTCAAAATGTTTTGTAGATCAAACCGTTGCTCTGATCGGAAAACTGTTTTCACATAAAAGATTTGTCGCGACGAGACCTTCGAAACTAGATCGCATATTGATATGTTCTGACGAAATTTTTCTTCGGATAAAAAGTTACCAGCATGGGCTACGTAAGTTATCACGTCTGTAACACATAAGTTACCAAGCTGTTTTCATATAAATTACCGGGCATGAAAACCGGTATTCCAACCTTTCTCTGGTGCATGCATTTAGTTACCAGACCTGGCCTAAGTAAGTTATCAGCTCTGATGTGTGTATATTAGCATGTATGTTTTTCAACAACTTTTTTCCCCTAGGGTGAAAGGTTACCGCGACGTTTGTATGTGAGTTATCAACTCTATTGTGTGTATATTACCATGCTATTTACATAGACACGACTAACTTCCGAACGTTCTGCTTTTAGGGACAGATACGAACGACTCATACCAGATTCGATCTGCTCCTTCCGATCGAGCCGTATGCACATGCATGCGAGGGAAGCATGAGGCGCGAGTGGCAGCCACTCCATTTTTAAACATGCATGCATATAACAACAAAACTGATGATGTCAGCAATGATTCCTCCAAAAATCAAACTTCAAAATGTTTTGTAGCTCAAATCGTCTGTCAGATTGAAAAACTATTTTCACATAAAAAATTCGTCGTGATGAGATCTTCAAAACTAGATCCATGTTGATAAGTTCTGACGACATTTTTTTTCGGGTAAAGAGTTATCACGCTGGACTACGTAAGTTATCACGCCTGTAGTACGTAACTTATCATGGTATTTACACTGAAGTTACCAGGGGTATATTTCGACTACTTTTTTGCCTGAGTAAAAAATTACCATGATATTTGTAAGTTAACTATCAGGTCTGCAATACCACTTTCTACCATCGGTGCCGTGCTTGGGCCGCAAAGTGAGGTCCATGTGCAGACGCGGCAAAGACCTGCTTATGAAACATAACTTTGCGACTCGTGTCAGGCCAGGCCAGTTTAGGCGTGTGCTGGGCCGGGCCGATCCCAGGCCGCCCCGTTGGCCACCTATGATCATGTCCGTTGTGCGTAATATATCATTTTGAATACGTAGAAGTTGCCGTGCTATTTACTAAAGTTACCGTGGTATGTTTCAACTATTTTTTTCTCCTGGGTCTAAGTTACCATGGGGTTGTACATAAGTTATCATGTATTCGATACGTAAAAAATCATGTTATTTGCACAGAAATTACCATGGTATGTTTCAACAACTTCCCCCACCCCCTCCCCCGTCGCCAAAGTTATCAGGACCAAGGTACATAAGTTATCAGGTCTGCGATGTGTGAGTTACCATGTTATTCACACAAAAATTCCCAGGGGTAAATTTCATCAACTTCCCTCCCCCTCCCCGGTCGCCAAAGTTATCAGGACCGGGGTACATAAGTTATCAGGTCTGCGATGTGTGAGTTACCATGCTATTCACACAAAATTTACCGGGGGGATATATTTAATCAACCCCCCCCCCCTCCACTAAAGTTACCAGGGCCGGGGTACATAAGTTATCATGTCTGCGATGTGTGAGTTACCATGCTATTCACACAAAAGTTACCTGAGGTATATTTCATCAACCTCCCCCCCCCCTCCCCGCGTGCGCCAAAGTTAGAAGGACCGGGGTACATAAGTTATCAGGTCTGCGATGTGTGAGTTATCATGTTATTCACACAAAAGTTATCGAAGGTACGTTTTCAACAGTTTTTCTTTTTGGGTCAAAAAAGCTACCACGATGTTATGTACGTAAGCTGTTAGATTTGTGGTGTGTAAAATTATCAGGCTCATTACAAAGAATATACTGAGGGATGTTTTCAACATTTCCCGGTAATTTGTATATAAACAAGATGGTAACTTATGTATCACAGACGTGATAATTTACTTAGCCTCGGCCTGGTAACTTTGGGCTAAAAAAAAAGTCGTCGGAACATATCAACATGGGATCTAGTTTCGAAGGTCTCGTCGCGACGAATCTTTTATGTGAAAACGGTTTTTCAATCGGAGCGACGGTTTGAGCTACAAAACAGTTTGAATTTTCGCATTTGGAAGAATATTTGATGACATCAGCATTTTTGTTTTCTTTCCATGCATGCATGTAAGTGGCTGCCTGGGCGTGTTTAAACTGAAAGCGACATGCGCGTGATTCTTCTTCCTTTCTCTAATCCATGCGCGCTCGCGTGCGGATCGAACGGCGGCCGAAGCGTTTGGATCTGATCCTAAAAGCAGAACGTTCGGAAGTTATAAGTTACAAAAAGAAACTAATTAACTAATCACGTAATCGCAACGTGCTAAACGCGGAACCGAGTAACGAGCACATAGGCCGAACCGGTAGGGCCCCCGACGGGATCCGATTCGAGCCCGGCCGGGACCAGCAGAGTCCGTCCGGTCAACCACCCGGCAACGCGGCCGGCCCAAACAAAAGCCTCACCACGGGTCGCGACCGACGCGTCCAAAGTACAGTAGTCCCAAACTGAACCCCGTGGACGCGAACCGCCTCCCCGCGCACGCATCTCGCGTCGCCTTCGCCTTCCCCTTCGCCTTCCGTCCGTTTCCCACTCGCGCTACACCAACCAACCACTAGCGCCCGCGCCTGTGCCCCACACACACTAGCACTAGCAGCAGTAACACTCACGAGCGCCCGCCCGTATAAGTACCACGCTCGGAGACGGGCACGGAGCATCAGAACCGACACCCGACGCGACAAGCCAGGCGACACCAGACCGGCACGCCAAAAGCCTCTCCTGCGCCGCTCCGGATATCCATCTATCCATACCCACGCGCGCGGCCATGAAGTTCGCGTGCTTCGGAGGCGCGGCGGCCGTCGCCGACGAGGCTGTGGCTGCCAAGACTCACCGGACTCCTCGCCGCCGGGGGCGGTTCTTCGGTAGCAAAGGCGAGAAGTCGCAGTCGCCGTCGACGGGGACGAAGAGGATCACGTCGCCGGGCCGCCGGGAAAAAGAGTTGGGTGTATACGACATGATCGCTGCCAGCGCGGGGAAGTCGTCGTCGTCGTCCGTGCCGTCCTCGTCGGCGCTCAGCGCCACGGCGTCGCTGGACTCGGCCTACTCGTCGTCGTCCTCCCCCTTCTCCTGCTCCCGGTCCTCCTCCTCCTCCTCGTTGTGCTTGGAAGTGGTGCCAACGCCGGCGAAGAAGCGGCCGGACGAGAGGAGGTCGCCCGCGGTCGGCGTGGCGGCGGTGCTGATGTGCCTCTTGATGATGATGTTCTGCGGCCGGCTCGCGGCCACGCTGCTTACCACCGCGGTGCTCTGCTTTTTCCCGCGAACATGGCCGCCTGCCAGGACCAAGGCGGCCGAGAGCCTGTTGGTTGCGTCGTCGCCGGAGCACAGCGCGGCGTCGAGGAGACAAGTGGAGACGACGAAGACGAAGGAGGTTATGGATGGGTTCCTTGTGAGGAACCGCAAGAAGTGATCCATCTTCCTTACTTTTTTTGTTAATTTTCTCAACAGTTTCTTTATTTTCTTACGTAGTATTTTTTGTCCGAAAGTTTATTTAGTTATAAAATTCGGATTAAAACTTTCACTAACGAATGCTTGCAGAATGATATTTTTGCAAATACTTGAAAAATAAGACAGTGTCTACTTGTCAGTTCACAATGTATGGCACGGTTGATATGGGGAAAGAGGAAAGTGCCGGTCACACGTACTGTTCTCGCAGAAAACCATCTATTGCGGGCGGCAACTGATTCCTAGTATCATGCATGCTGCATGCGTAGCTAGTGGAAACCAAACTTTGTGTTAATGCGAGTATTTCTGTACTCGCGGACGAGTAACTTTTAGATAGGTTGCAATTGATGGGTCATGGCCTCATGGAGTCATGGGGGCTTTTTGGCTTGTATAGTCTTTGTGCTTACTCTCTTTCATGCATGGCCAACTATGACGTGTAAGGTTTAACATTTGGAAAAGTGAAAAATTCCGGATGTCATCGAAATATCTAAGATTTGAAAATTTTGAAAATTCTTTTGGCCATTTGAATTTGGTTTGAATATTGTTTGAAATTTCTAGGTTACAAATATTTCTTACCAACACAAATTATCAAAACTAGATAATACCCCGCGCGATGCGGCGGGAATTGGTTGAAATACATTTGGATGATATTTGGTTGTATAAAATACGAATGTTTGAATCAATATATGATAACTGAAATTGCAAAAAAACATATCCATAGTCATAAGTATTTGTTGAATATACAGAAAGTACAATATGTTAAACCATGGAAGAAAAGTAGTACCTTGTCCATCTTGCTAGAGCTGGATTGTGTAGGGCCATGCAAACTGGTGCAGCATGACGATCATCATGTAGTTACTAACTATCTAGCCATCAAAGTATGACGATCATCAGTATATTCGTGTTGTCATTCAACTACATCTGTAAGTGATGCCTGCCTAGAAACTATACGGAAAAAAGGATGCACCAATCTCAGCATAAGCATACAGATGATCGAACAGAAGAAAATAAATATCAACAAATCATGAAAATTCAATAATAATAATAACAACAAATCATCTGCAGGATATTGTGGCGGTAAAACAGTAGGATTTTAGCGGAGGATTAAAATGGGGGAGAGGGGGGGGGGGGGTCTGGACTAACCTGATGCATGGGAGAATTTATGCAACAGCCCATCACGGACAGAAAGGAGTACACTGGACAGTTTCCTCCACCTGCAGGAGCTACAGTAGAAGCTTGTTTCCGAATCAACGGGGGCGGCGCCCTCTCAACGGAGGAGCTGGATCGAACACTCCTCCGAGCTGCCGTTGTAAATCAGAGGGGCCGCCCGATCCTTCCACTCCATGACCCATGCCCTGCTCGGCATTGCCACCAACGCGTTCCTTGCAGACCCAAAGGAAAGGCAGTGGCCAGGCCGGTTACGGTGGAAAGGAACCAAACCTCCCAGCGGTGCCGAATCTACCTTGGCGGACACGGAGACGTAGATGGGAGGGGACGGGAGGCGACGTATATTGCACCGCGGCCGCCGTCTCGATAACGACGCATGGCACCACACCAGCAATGGAACGTAGCCTCATTCAATCCCGGAGAGCCGCAGAAGCGATCCATACGTGGTGCCGGAGGAGCACATGTCGACACCTGCCTACCACACCCTGCCGTAGACAGGCGAAAAGATTGGTGATTTTTTCTGCGAGAGAGAGGTCGATCGTTTATTTTCTATAGCACATATGCTCGTGCGTTGCAATGGGAGAAAAATAATAATATCACACTCATCTAGCAAGCATGAGTTTTTTTATATCACATATGTTATTTTTAGAAAATGATCGCTTCTTTTCAGAAAAAGATCGAAACTCCAAAACATATTCATGTTTTCAAAAATTGTTTACGTAATCAAAAAAAGTTCACCATATAGAAAAAAGGTTCACTGTACATTCAGAAACTCTTCACCGTATATAAAAAATGGTCGCCGTGTCTAGGAAATTTGTTTAGTGCACATTTTAGAAAAATCACGGTGTATTAAGAAATGTGCAGTGTGTATTTGAAAATTGTTCTCCGTGTACTAAAAAACCTTCAGTGCGTGTTTTTAAATTCACTTTTTTCAAAAGTTCTTCACATCTTTATAAAAATGTTCCGAAATTTGTTGTCCATTAAAAAAATTACATTTATAATAAATATTCTTCGTACAGGTATATTTATAGGTCAGCACTGCTTTTAGTCAACAAAAGCAGTGTGGTCGAGTGGCTATTACATTCGTCCGATACATCAAGGTCTTGTGTTCGATCCTCATTGGTGCACCAATTTTTTGTTTTTCTTCAAACAAAAAACTCATGAACGCTCAGTGTATATTTACAAACCAGCGCAACATTCAGTCACCAAACACCATCTGATCAAGTAGCTACCACGTTGACTCGTCCTATGTTCGATCCTTGTATTGTTGTGTTTTTTTTTCCACTTTTTGGCTGGTTTTTCAAAAAAAAAAAAAAACTGAACGGCATACGAAAATTGTGCCTTGACGTACGAAACCTAGGCTGGACCAAAAAAAGTGGAGAAACAATAGTCCCTTTAATATTAGGTAGAGATTTCAATGTCTTTGAAATTTAAAACTTTCACAAGGAGTAAACGAGGTGTCAAAGAGGAAGACAAAGTGCCATCAAATGGGCGGACATCCTCGGGTTCTCCCAAATAGATGTCATGTTGGTATAACGTACAAGGTTAGCACTGCATGGAATCCTCCCGGCCCCTCCCCCCCCCCTTCCCGCGCGCACGAGGTGACCGGCCGCGCGACCTAGATCTCGCCACCAGCACCCCCTCCTTCTCCCCCTGCTTCGCCGCCGCCAGAGAGCACGGCCAGGAATAGCCCGTCCGGTGCCGCGGCGGGGCCCTGGCATCCTCCCGCGCGACGGGGGCATCGCGGGCGTGTTCCCTCGGGCCGAAGCGTGGCGCAACTGTGGGTGCGGCGTCGCGCGGGTGTGGCAGCGGCGCCGCGCTGGTGCGAGGGCTGCGTGGCGGACATCGACGATGGCAGGGTGTGCCTGGGCTGCGACTACCATATCTGGATGCCGGGTGTCGGAGCAAAATCTGGCAGATCTTGAGGTATTGATACTAAGCTAGGCGTCTTGGAACGATGGTAACAAGGACACAGAGATTTTACCCAGGTTCGGGCTCTCTCGAAGAGATAATACCCTACATCATGCTTGTGTTTATTGAATTGAGGTATAGTACAGAGTACATGTATCTACCACGAGATTGTTGTGTAAGATTCTCCTCCTCTACCGACTAGCCTGGCCTCAGTTTATATAATGTACCGGAGGCCTAGGATTTGAAAGAGTCCTTGTCTTGTGCGTCAAGTCTTGTGGAATCTTCCTTGTATGCGTCATGGGCTGCCCGAAGTGGCCCGGGACATAACCGATAAAGGGGGTCCTCGGCCCGGCCCACCTGGCCGGGAGTCGACATGGCTAGCATTCCCTGATCCAGGACTTCGTCAGTAGCCTCTGAACCGGTCTTCAAGTCGGGGACGCTCCTTGGTTTTTCTGAACTGCTCCTCGTTTTCGGTCGCCGGTCTTGAAAGCTGGTTCAACAAATCTTCCCATCTTCGTCCTTGTGGATCGCCGAATTACGTCTGAGGAGTATACACGTCGGGCATCCGAGGAGCCCCTTTAAGTTCTCGGCCTTTATCAAATGCCTTGTTATTTTCACGCCACACCTCAGGTTGGAACTTTTTCCCACGCAGCGGCGTCTTGTTGCAGCCGCGCTCCAACGTCAGACTGCATCTGAGGTGTCATAGATCACCTCGTTCTTGAAAAAGTTGGAGTAGTATGGTCGAGCTGCACACCGGAAAATTTTCACGCGCAGCCAGCCGTTCACAACCGGTCTCCAAGCCGGACTGCTCCCGAAGTGGTGCACCACCTCGGTCTTTGATGTAGATGGTCGGCCTCCATGTAAAACAACTTTCCGCCAAGCCGGTTTCCGTGAGCCAATTTTTCAAATGACCTTTTGTTTTACACAAATATAATGCCTGGTTGAGCTAGACAGGAAAAATTGAAATTTTTAATCATGAAAGTGACTTAGCTGGTCAATGCTCTCGGTGTCGATGACGCGGTCCAAGCTTGTGGTGGGATGAGGTTCCAACCCCCAAGCATATCCCAAGGTGGTAGAGCGAAGAGCTCGGCTCGATGAAGTGGCGACACAGCATGTCTGATGTGGCGAGGTGAAGCCCCCAGTCCAGCCGAGGTGACGGAGTAGGTCGGCGCGGTGACGCCGAAGCCCTTAGAGCATGTCGATGAAGCGATGGTACCGAAACCCATGAGCCAGTCGAGGTGACAGGGCAAGTCGGTGAGGAACATCGGAGCCCCCACGCCAGTCGACGTGACGGAGCAGGTCGGCGTGGTAGACATCGGTTCGATGAAGCGACAGCGCGGCGATGCCAACGTGATACGTCTCCAACGTATCTATAATTTTTGATTGTTTCATGCTATTATATTATCAATCTTGGATGCTTTATATGCAATTATATGCTATTTTATATCATTTTTTGGGACTAACCTATTAACCCAGTGCCCAGTGCCAGTTGTTGTTTTCTGCTTGTTTTTTGGTTTTCCAGAAAATCAGTACCAAACGGAGTCCAAACGCTACGAAACTTTTTGACGATTTTTTTCTGGACATAAGAGACCCTTGAAACTTCGGGACAAGACCAGAGGATGTACGAGGAGACGGCAAGGCAACCCGGCACGCCCAGGGGGGCGCCCTGTTGCCTTGTGGGCCCCTCGAGGCTCCGTCTGACCTAATTCCATTTCTATAAATTCTCAAATATTGGGAAACCAATAGAGAGCCACCCGAAATACTTTTTCCGCCGCCGCAAGCTTCTGTTCTTCCGCGATCCCATCTGGAGGCCTTTTCCGGTACTCTGCCGAAGGGGGAATCGATCACGGAGGGCTTGTACATCATCCTTGCCGCCTTCCGATGTTGCATGAGTAGTTTACCACAGACCTACGGGTCTATAGCTAGTAGCTAGATGGCTTCTTCTCTCTCTTTGATCTTCAATACAATGTTCTCCTCGGTGTTCTTAGAGTTCTATTCGGTGTAATCTTCTTTTGCGGTGTGTTTGTTAGGATTCGATGAATTGTGGGTTTATGATCTGAATATTCATGAGAAGTAATTGAGTCTTTTTTGAACTTTATTATGCATGATTGTTATAGCTTTGTATTTCTCTCCGATCTATCCGTTTGGTTTGGCCAACTAGATCGATTTATCTTCAGTGGGAGAGGTGCTTTGTAATGGGTTCAATATTGCGGTGCTTTATATCCCAGTGACAAAAAGGGACAAGACACGTATTTGTATTGTTGCCATTAAGGGTAAAACTATGGGATTTATTCATATTAGTTGATTTTACTTTGTCTACATCATGTCATCTTGCTTAAGGCGTTACTCTGTTTTTATTAACTTAATACCCCTAGATGCATGCTGGATAGCGGTCGATGGGTGGAGTAATAGTAGTAGATGCAGGCAGAAGTTGGTCTACTTGTCTCGGACGTGATACCTATATACATGATCATTGCCTTGAATATCGTCATAACTATGCGCTTTTCTATCAATTGCCCAACAGTAATTTGTTTACCCACCGTATGCTATGTGCTCGAGAGAGAAGCCTCTAGTGAAAACTATGGCCCCCGGGTCTACTTAAATCATATATAAAAATCCAAAATATATTTGCTAAAATTTTATTTCTTTTATTTTGTTTTGCAATTTATCTATCTACCACTACAAGATTTAATCCTTGCAAGTAACGAGTTCAAGGGGATTGAGGACCCTCGTGCCCGCGTTGGGTGCAAGTATTTGCTTTTGTGTGTGCAGGTGTTGTTCACGAGGCTTTGCGTGATTCTCCTACTGGTTCGATAACCTTGGTTCTCACTGAGGGAAATACTTATCTCTACTGTACTGCATCTCCTCTCCTCTTCGAGGAAAATCCCAACGCAGCTCACAAGTAGCAGGAAGAATTTCTGGCGCCGTTGCCGGAGAGACATCATCAAAACATATCAAGTACCTTCACACAAACTATCGTCTACTTGCTCTACTTTTTACTTGCCTTTTTTTATTTGCCTTTCTTTTTCATCTTCCCCCACTTCTCTAAAAACCAAAAATACAAAAATATTTTATTTTGCTTGCTTGCAATAAGTGTGTGACTCAATGAAAATAAAATTATAGACATATGAATCCTCATCCACTTGCTAATATTTTCAAACAATCCAATTATGATGAACCAATTGCTAGTGAGTTGAGTGCACTTGATTATCTTTATGAAGTTTTGCTTGAAAATCATGAATCTGAAAATTGTGAGGAAGTGCTAAAAGAAGAAGTTTATAAAGTGATTCATGATAGCTCCTTGAATGAAAAGCATGATTGCAATGATGTTATTATAAATTTTATTAATTTCAATTGTGCTAATGATATGCAAAACTACAAGTTTGGGGATGATAATTTTGTCATGTCCACTACTTATTGCAATGATTATGATTGGGGTGATAATGCTTCTTATGATCTTCAAAACATATTTAAGCCTCATGATGAATATGTTATTGATAATAAAATTTGCAATACTATTAAAAGTGGGTTTGGAAGAGCATCAAATTTAGGAAATAATGATCCCACTACCTTGGAGAATTATCAATCTTATGAATTTTTGGATAAAAGTGGGTTTGGAGGGGTCATGACTTTAGTTGATGTTAATCCCACTATCTTGGAAGATTATAAAACTTTTATGCATAAGGATCATGAAGAGAATATTTTATATGATGGCTATATTGTTGAATTTGAATATGATCCTACATGAAATTATTATGAGAGGGGAAAATATGGTTATAGAAATTTTCATGTCACTAAATTACCTCTCTTTGTGTTGAATTTATTACTGCTTCATTCTTCCTATTTGCATATGCTAGATATTGCTTGCCTTGATAATTTGTTTTCCTATAAAATGCCTATGCATAGGAAGAGGGTTAGACTTAAATGTGTTTGTCACATGTTTTATGATGCTCTCTTTGTGTTTCAATTATTATCTTTCAAGTGAGCATCATTGAAATCGCAAGCCTATCTTAATGGCCATAAAGAAAGAGCTTGTGGGAGGCAACCCAATAGTTATCTTAAATTTTTTGCTTTTGCTTTCTGTTTTGAGTGTTTACACAATTTTAGCTATTGTTATGATTGTGTTTTTATCTTTTAATTAGTGTTTGTGCCAAGTAATGCCTTTGGGGTGATTTGGATGATAGTATAATTGATGCTGTTTGAAAACAGAAAGTTTTGCGCCCAGTAGTTGATTTTTAATTTATTTCTGGAACAGCAGAAAAATCTGAAACTTTTGCACATTATTGGGATACAAATTTATTACGTTGTCCTAACTTTTCAGAATTTTTGGAGTTACGTAAGTATAGATAATATTCTGTCATTACGTATTGTTCTGTTTTAGACAGATTCTATTTTTATTGCATAGTGTGCTTGTTTTAATGAAACTATGGATTATATCGGGGGGTATAAGCCATGGAAGAGTTAGAATACAGTAGGTATTATAAAAGAACAATTATGAATGAGTTTATAACTGTACCTAAAGTGGATGATTGATTTATTGTACTAACGGATCTCACGAAGTTTCTGTTGAGTTTTGTGTGCTGAAGTTTTCAAGTTTTGCGTGAGATTACGATGGATGAAGGAATAAGGAGCGGCAAGACCCTAAGCTTGGGGATGCCCAAGGCATCCCAAGGTAATATTGAAGAAGGAAGACCCAAGCTTGGGGATGCCCAAGGCATCCCCTCTTTCGTCTACAATCTATCGGTAACTTACTTGGAGCTATATTTTTATTCATCACATGATATGAGTTTTACTTGGAGCGTCTTGTGCCATAGTTTTCTTTTCTTTGTTTGCTTTTTAGTTTGCCACAATCATTGTTTGATGTACACACCTATTCGAGAGGACACACATTTATCGTGATTTGTTAGAATACTCTATGTGCTTCACTTATATCTTTTGAGCTAGGCAGTTGCTCTAGTGCTTCACTTATATCTTTTAGAGCACGGCGGTGGTTATATTTTGTAGAAATAATTGCACTCTCATGCTTCGCTTAAATCTTTTTGAGAGTCTAATAAATAGTAATGGCAATTTGCACGTGTTATAAGACTAGTCCAGAAAGGATAGGTATTCAAGGGGGATATAATAGAAAACTTTCATGTAGATCACTAAATATGAAACGTATGGTTTAATAATATTGATGTTGTAATATGAAAGGATATTGGTTCATGATCATTGGTTAGTAGAAATATCGGTATTAAAGCTTGTTATTAACTTCTCATCTATGTGTTGGTCATGGCATGGTGGGGAGGTTTGAGCATTTTTATGTCTGAAATGAAATCCTTGAGTGTTGTTATATTCGGGGGTGCGCGATGGTTAACTCCTACCAACATCCTCCCTAGGGGCATGCGAGTAGTACTTGGCTTCGGGGGCTAATAGGCTTTACAATAAGTATGTGAGTTCTTTATGACTAATGTGAGTCCATGGATTATACACACTCTCACCCTTCCGCAATTTGCTAGCCTCTTCGGTACCGTGCATTGCCCGATCTCACCTCGAGAGTTGGTGCAAACTTCGCCGGTGCATCCAAACCCCGTGATATGATACGCTCTATCACACATAAGCCTCCTTATATGTTCCTCAAAATAGCCACCATACCTACCTATTATGGCATTTCCATAGCCATTCCGAGATATATTGCCATGCAACTTCCACCGTTCCGTCATATGACTTGTGTTCATTGTCATATTGCTTTGCATGATCATATAGAGCTGACATGATATTTGTGGCACAGCCACCGTTCATCATCATCATACATGTTACGGTAGATCATTGCACATCCTGATCCGATGAATTATGGGTTTATGATCTGAATATTCATGAGAAGTAATTGAGTCTTTTCTGAACTTTATTATGCATGATTGTTATAGCTTTGTATTTCTCTCTGATCTATCTGTTTAGTTTGGCCAACTAGATTGATGTATATTCAGTGGGAGAGGTGGTTTGTAATGAGTTCAATATTGCGGTGCTCTATATCCCAGTGACAAAAAGGGACAAGACACGTATTTGTATTGTTTCCATTAAGGGTAAAACGATGGGGTTTACTCATATTAGTTGACTTTACTTTGTCTACATCATGTCATCTTGCTTAAGGCGTTACTCTGTTTTTATTCACTTAATACCCTAGATGCATGCTGGATAGCGGTCGATGGGTAGAGTAATAGTAGTAGATGCAGGCAGAAGTCGGTCTACTTGTCTCGGACGTGATGCCTATATACATGATCATTGCCTTGAATATCGTCATAACTATGCGCTTTTCTATCAATTGCCCAACAGTAATTTGTTTACCCACCGTATGCTTTGTGCTCGAGAGAGAAGCCTCTAGTGAAAACTATGGCCCCGGGTCTACTTAAATCATATATAAAAATCCAAAATATATTTGCTTTGCAATTTATCTATCTACCACTACAAGATTTAATCCTTGCAAGTAACGAGTTCAAGGGGATTGACGACCCTCTTGCCCGCATTGGGTGCAAGTATTTGCTTTTGTGTGTGCAGGTGCTATTCACGAGGCCTTGCGTGATTCTCCTACTGGTTCGATAACCTTGGTTCTCACTGAGGGAAATACTTATCTCTACTGTACTGCATCTCCTCTCCTCTTCGAGGAAAATCCCAACGCAACTCACATGTAGCACAACGCAGGTCAGATTCTATGACACAGTTGATGTGGTCTTGGCGATGCCGAACTCTTGGTCGGCTAACCGAGGTGGCGACATAGTTCGATCATTTTTTATTTATGTGCAAACATAAGACGGTGCAAAATCGAAGTGGTTTTTTTTCTTTGCACAATAAATTTATGCAGAGTAAATAATGGTAGAGATATAGCCTGGACGCCAAAGTCAGATTGGTAGGATCGCTGCACAGGTGGCCGATGTCGGCTCAGTGGAGTGACGGCGGTGTTTGCGCAGCTCAGAATGCTCGAGACAATGACATTGATGTTGGCAGGCCAGCGGAGGCGGTGGCACCATGGGGTTGACGTTGGCTTGAAGGGGTAATGACGCGAGGATGACGGCACAGGGCGGCCTGCCGAGGTGACAACACAACTTGGTTGACGCAGGCAGGACGATGATGTTGGCTCGCCGAGATGGCGGTGTGGCGCAGTCGAAGTAGATTTCCTGTGCACATAAAATAGTGCAAGCTAGAAATAATAACAATAATTCAAAAAAAATCCTAAAATAGTGCTAGCGCCCCCTAATCCAGGTCTCCGTCACCGGGCGACATGGGCTGCAGTGGCGCAGGTTGGAGGTCGTCGTCCTGCCAGTTGGCGACGGTGGCTGAAGGCGGCGGTGGTTCCTGCTCGCGGGCGGTCCTCTTTGCGGCCGTGGTGGGTTAGGATGGCGGTGCGGGCTGGTACGGAGTTTGGCGGCGCGACAGCTATGGTATGGCTAGTAGCATGGGGCGACGGCTTGGGGGCCTCCCTTCTCCTGGGTTGGAGCCGGTGGCGTGCGGGGCTGGTCGGCTGCGTGCATGACCGCTGCTCCCATGACCTATGGTTTGTGCTTGGGCGGCCGGATCTGGGCCCGAGGCGAATCGGAGTGGATTCTCCGGGTAGGTGAGGTTTAGGCTCGGCCCGGGATGTACCCGTGAACATGGTCTTCGCGGGTGTGGTGAGCTGTGGTGGTGGTCATGACATGGCTTGTCTTGCCGTGCGGCACCGGTGATCACCGATTTGGCATCGTGCAAGCTCGGCTTGATGGCGGCTGTCGGCAGTCTTAGGGTCGTGTCCACCTGTGGGAAACGTAGTAGAAAGTAAAAAAAATGCCCTACTATCCTGATTCCAGGAACAGTTGAGGATATCGCTTATCGTTAGCATTTCGGTCGGCTAGGGATTAGAGATTAATCGGAAATCAGCCGATTAATCGATTTTATCGGTCGACTATTAATCGGACATTTTTTTGCAAATCCCATGTTCCCAGCACTAAAATATGCTATATTCCACACTTGATTACTTGGTTTTGAATCCTTGTACAATAACATACAAAATAGGCAACAATACATATTACATAACAAGGTGCAAAAAACACATATAAACATAGTTCTTGCACACATAGTGCTAGGAATAGGCCTGATTTATCGGTAGATTCCCGATAAATCGCTTGTTAGAGTGATAAATTGGTCTGAACGATAAATGGTAATGATATGGCATAATCTTATCGGCGACCCCCGAGTAGCGATAAATCGAACGATAAATCCCTGAATCAGATCGTTACCAACTTTGAGTTGCAGTGGAAGAAGAGTTGCTGTAGATCATTCATGAAGTCCATCGAACCGTTCACAAACGATCCGTAGAACCGAAGACTGAAAGCACGGCCTCTCTACGGATTGCAGGCGTAAAAGCTTCACGATCCGGCAGCGCTTCACCGTTCAGAGCTAATAATCGCTTCAAGATCTAAAGATATACCTTCAAGCACTCACCTCCCTGGCAACGGCGCCAGAAAAGAGCTTGATGTCTACTACGCAACTTTTATTCTTGTAGACGTTGTTGGGCCTCCAAGTGCAGAGTTTTGTAGGACAGTAGCAAATTTCCCTCAAGTGGATAACCTAAGGTTTATCAATCCATGGGAGGCGTAGGATGAAGATGGTTTCTCTCAAACAACCCTCCAATCAAATACAAGAAATCTCCTGTGTCCCCAACACACCCAATACAATGGTAAATTGTATAGGTGCACTAGTTCGGCGAAGAGATGGTGATACAAGTGTAGTATGGATAGTAGATATAGGTTTTTGTAATCTGAAAATATAAAAACAGCAAGGTAGCAAGTGATAAAACGGAGCACAAACGGTATTGCAATGCTTGAAAACAAGGCCTAGGGTTCATACTTTCACTAGTGCAATCTCTCAACAGTGCTAACATAATTGAATCATATAACAATCTCTCAACGTGTGATAAAGAATCACTCCAAAGTTCCTATTAGCGGAGAACATAAGATGAAATTGTTGTAGGGTACGAAACCACCTCAAAGTTATCCTTTCCGATCAATCTATTGAGCCATCTGTCACGCCCAATATGCGGTCCTATCCTCAAGGGACCAGAAAATCCCACTAAGGATAGAAGCGCATATCGGAGACGCTTCGCAAGGTGGATATCATTACATCATACCATGTACTGAATAGATGAGAATACCAGATAAAGGCTTACACTCGCCACAAGCTACAACATGAATACATATATACAACAATACATAGCAATCATCATACAGAAGAGCAGGATCCGACTACGGATGAAATCAAACAAAAAAAGAAGAACGACATCCACCCTGCTAGTCCCAGGCTGCCAACCGGGAACCCATCCTATGATCGACGAAGAAGAAGAAGCAGAAGAAGAACTCCAAAAGCAAACATGCATCGCTCTCACGTCAAAACATCGCTTTACCTGTACCTGCAACTGTTGTTGTAGTAATCTGTGAGCCACGAGGACTCAGCAATCCCATAACCATGGGTAGCAAGACTATCAAAGCTTAAATGGGTATGGAAGGGTAAGGTGGTGAGGTTGCAGCGAGCACTAAGCATTGTATGGTGGCTAACTTACGAGTACAAGAATAAGAAGAGTAATCTACGCATAACGGTCGCAAACTAATAATGATCAAGAAGTGATCCGGAACACCTACTTACGAGTACAAACATAACCCCACCGTGTTCTCTTCCCGAACTCCCTCGAAAAGAGACAATCACGGTTACACACGCGGTTGGTGTATTTTAATTAGAATTAGTGTCAAGTTCTCTACAAACGGAGGTTATAAATTTCCAAGTGGCCACATAACCGCGGGCACGGCTTCGCGAAAGATTTAACCTTGCAGGGGTGCTCCAAGTAGTCCATTATAAATTACCACACGCATCCGATGGAACATCCTCACACCATGATAACACGATGCTTACGATAAGGAATTCCGGTGGACAAGCCACTCATAACAGGTAAAACTAAACCAGCAAGACCTCCCGGTTAGCCAGATCCATGTCTCGAGCCGCGCGCACTCTATCTACGGGCATCATCCGTCTATGCTAAGTGGACGGTAGCCAAAAGAACCCGAGTTGCCCCGAGGCGGCTCCGCCGACTGCTAGGTAGGTGGACCAACACTCATGAGGAGCACTGGCCCGGGTTGTTGATTAATTATCCACGGGGGCCGGCAGGTCCCTATGCAAGTTTTAGTTGTTATTAGGCAAATGGTAAAACCAATGTTGGGCCTTGCTGGAGAAGTTTATCCTAAAACGAATGGACAGGGGGGTTCCCATATGCCCCACATGTGTTAGAAGCGCTCATCAAGGAACATAACACCGGTATTACGGAAACTTGGGCGGCACGAGTGGAACAAAACACTAGGCAAAAGGCCGAGCCTTCCACCCATTACCAAGTATATAGATGCATTAATTAAATAAGAGATAAAGTGATATCCCATGATATCCATGTCCCAACATGGAACAACCTGAAACTGCACCTGCAACTAGCAACTCTATAAGAGGGGCTGAGCAAAGCGGTAACTTAGCCAAACAACGGTTTGCTGGGTAGTGGAGGTTAGAGGCTGTATCATGGCATTTTGGGAGGCTGACAAACAAGTGATAGGTAGCGAGACATAGCGATAGCATCGAGACAACTAGCAAGCAAAGATAGTAGTGGTATCCAGGGTAATGATCATCTTGCCTGAAATTCCGCTAGGAAGAAGACCGAATCCGTGAAGTAGTCAAACGGAACTTAGACGAACGAATCCTCACAACTTCGGGACGAAACCGGACTATCGAGAAGAAGCACAACCGGAAAGAAGCAAACAACAGGGTAAACAAACAAGCATAAACATGGCATGATGCACAACCAAGTATGATGCATGTCAAGTTTAAGGATGCATGACATGGCCAGATGCACAACCAAATACTACACATTAAGTGAAGCTTAATATGCAACGAGACGAAACTCCACATTCCAATGTTTAGTTCACTCTTGTTTATACTACTCAACAATATTAAATGTTGTTAATCATGGCAAGAGGTGAAGCATAATTAAACTACCTATCTAGGTAATTTAAATGAGGCCGGAAACAACACATAACAATTCCGGAAAATCCTCATATGCAATTTTCGAATTTGGTACTGTTCTGGCCTAAAACATATTTTTAAATTTGTTAAACAGAAAAAGTAAGTGTACCATGTTAATCTACGCGTTTTTCTACTCCATTTACATATAAAGTTTATTTAATTCGGAGCTACGGTTAATTAGTTATGAAATAAATCATTTTAGCGTGTCATTTATGCAAATTAATGCAAAGATCAAGTTTTAACATTTTATCATGGATGAAAGTTGGATATTATGAACTACATGGAATTCTAAGCATTTTACATATATGATTCATTTTAATCCAATGCACGGTTCATGAGTTATTAAATGCATGAGGATGACATGTTTAAGTTAGATGCAATTTATGAAAGCATGGCATATGATATGATATGGAGCATTTGTCGCCGTGGCGGAAAGAAATGAGTGCCACGGCGGCGAATCCGAAAATGATGCCACGGCAACATTCCGATTCTGGTAACCCGTTGAGATACCGATGCAAAGGAGGAACAAGTGTGCGGATGTGCGGAACATGCAAGAGATGGTGGGGTGATCCCGGTTACCGGGTTCCCACGTGTCGGTGGCATGGCAAACGAGGAACGTGCAAGAACAATTCGGACACGATGCAAACACGGGCACATGCAACCATCTCATACACACATCACATGCATACGGTCCACGGGTGGTCGTCTCGGCGTCTATACCTTCGAAGCGTGCATTTTGAGATGGACGGGTTCGATGCGGTGTAGGCGTTCTCGCGACGGTAGTGGAAGTAATGGTACACGGGGTCGTCGTGGGAGTAGCGGTTCAAGTTCCGGAAGCAGTTTCACGGCGATGGCCGTCGAACTTGGCGTTCCGAAAGGGTACTTGTGGTCTTCCGAGCACTTGTGTCGTCGTGGGAACTTGACGAATCCGAGTCCTTCGGGGTCGACGGTAGTGGTACTCGAGACGGTAGTCGAACTTGAAGCTTATGGTCCACGGGTCTTCGCGTCGGTAGTCGTACACGTTCCATAGTTGGTCGGGGTCATCGGTAGAGGTACTTGACGCATCGCTTTGGTGTCTTTGGACTTGGTGATCCGGGTCTTCACAGTGTAGGCGTACATGAGTCATTAGACTTGGCGGTCCGGTCAGGGCAGTGAGGCACCGTCCACCTTGGCGGTCTTGGGTCTTCGGTGTCGCGGTACTTGGTGCTTGGGATTGAATCCGGGGTTGCGTGCGTCCACGGCAACACAGCGCGAGTGCAAAGAGACAACGACCTGGCGCGGTTGGGCAGCAGAGCGGGCCGACGGAGCAGTGGGCCGAGGGGGTTGCGGCTGGACTTGGCTGGAGCGGCTGGGCCTTGCGGCCAGATCTGCGCCAACGCGGGCGAGCGGCAGGGGATCGGCTCGAGACAGAGGGCGCTGGCTTGGGCGTGGTCGTCTCCTCGACAGGAGGCAGGCGAGCGGATCCTGGGGGTGGCAAGGTCTTGGGCGAGAGCGGCGGCGACGGAGATGCGAGGGCGGCGGCGCGGATCCGTGGTGGCAGGGGCCGGATCCGGCGGTGGAGGTCCTTGGCGGCGCCAGCGGGAGGCGTGGGGCAGGCCGGAGGTCGATGTCCAACGGGCGGCTTCGGGCGTCGTCCTCCTAGACGCAGCCGAGGAGCTTCTCAGGCGGCGCACTGCTGGTTCGGGCGACGAACGGCGGCGGGGACGAGGTGCTCAGGGACGACGCATGGGCATGGGAGCTCCGGTGGCTTGC
This sequence comes from Elymus sibiricus, assembly GCA_039707655.1. Taxonomy (NCBI): domain Eukaryota; kingdom Viridiplantae; phylum Streptophyta; class Magnoliopsida; order Poales; family Poaceae; genus Elymus; species Elymus sibiricus. The sequence goes on along the minus strand of CM077666.1, from coordinate 180,147,363 downwards.
GGGGCAGCTCCGGCCGGCGCGAGGAGGAGCAGAGGAGGGGCTGCAGGATTGGGTCGATCAGGTGGAGAGCAGTGGCGGCGACGCACGAGAGGAGGGGGAGATCGAGAGGAGGCCAGCGAACGAGGGGATAAGAGGATCGATGGGCTAGGGTTAGGTCTAGTAGGTGGGGCGGCTGGGCCTCTGGTGGGCTGCGGGGCTGGTGGCTGCAACAGGTAAGTGGGCTGTGCCCAGTTTCTTCCTTCTCTGTTTTTCTTTTAGAAGAAATTGACAGAAATAAAGAGAAAAGAAACAGGGGCTAGGAGAAGAATATGGAGGATATAAAAATATCCCTGGGTTCCTGGATTTCTGAGCTATTTGAATAAAATGTTGTGGCAATTTTTAGAGACTACAAATTTATGCAAGTTTGAAAATAACTCAAAATTGAATAAATCCTTAGCCCAACCAAAACACTTCCAAAAGACCTAAAAACTGGAGGAGGTGATATTGGCATGGTCTAAGAAGTTTAGGAAAATAGTGAGCATTAATCTGAAACAGAGAATGCCACTAGAGCAACAGTTGAAAGAAAGAAAGAGAATGGAGAAGTCCTTGTTGGGATTGAAAACTTGGTGAGAACAAGTTGGAAGAGCTTGGGCACGGGAATTTAATTGCAAGTTTGTTATGGTTCTTCCAAAACTAATGGAATGGTTTATAATAGCTCCCTAATAATATTGGGAGGATATATGTTATAAAGAGAAATCACCATGTGAGTTCCCTCAATTTAAATGGATCGAAGATCCATGCAATTTATTTATATGACAAAACATTTGGGTTGGCAATTTTTAATGGCATGATGACATGATGCAATGCAAAAATAAAATAGAGCAACCAATATAATAATAATAATGCAAGGAATCGGTCTCGGGCTGTTACACCATCCCTATAAGTGTCACAAACAACCCTAGAGCTCGTACTAAAATAACACCATATGATACGCATCAACCAACTCTAATGTCACCTAGATACTCCAATGTCACCACAAGTATCCGTGAGTTGATTATTCGATATGCATCAAACAACTTCAGATTCATAATATTCAATCCACACAAAGAACTTGTAACACCCCCAGTGGTTAGCTACAGTGACCACCTGCCAATGTGCCATGTCATCATGATCATTTTAATTAAACTGCATTTAGGAATTTATCCAACATTCAATTCAGAGGTAAAATGCAAGTCAAATATTTACTCCTTCTGTTATGCAAGCAAAATAGTTCATAATTCTGCAAATATTACCTAAGTAATATTTTGTTAAGGAAACAACATCACTAGATTTCCCAAAATGCCCCTGGATTTTAAAACAGTGGTCCAGCAACACTTTTTCAGCCCTTTTAAATGCCAGCTTAATTCAAATGGATTCCAATTGGCCCCAAACTTTTTGTGCCACCTCATAATATTGTGCTTGATTTATGTGCAAAGTTTCACATTTAACAAATATAATTTGCTCGCTCAACTTAATGCAAAACAGTAGCTATTTAATTTGCAGAATAGAAAATGGGGAAAAAACCCCTGTTCACCTAGCCCAGCACTTACACTGTACCAGGCCCAGCCCACCTGGCCGGCCTTTTCCCCTACCTCTGGACAGAGGAAGAGGCCATGGCGCCGAGCGCGTGCGCACGCCGTCCACGCCACATATGACCACCTGTCGACCATCTGTCGGTGCCCCGATATGGATAAGCACACCCCTGACCCCCTCGACAAACCCTAGCTCCTTTTCCTCCCCTACTCGCTCGCGTTCGTCCATTCGAAGCTCCCCCGAGCCATGGCCTCCATGGTCATCATCGTTGTCGCGGCCACCGACCTCCCCGGCACCTAAGGAGATGTCAAGGAGCCTCCTCGTGGTTGTCTCCTTCGTCTCCACCGAGGAACCCGAGCCGGGACGCCCCGTACACTCGCCATCGCCGTCGTCTTCGCCCATGGCCGCCACATCTCGTCGACGGTTGCCGCTGCGCCGGTCCGTCCTCGTGGCAACTGAGGTGTCCACAAGCCCCGGGGTGAGCTCCTCTACCGATTCCCCTCGTTTTCCCCTTCGATCCGTGCCTGTTTACGCCATTGTTCGCCGTGGACAGAGCTCGCCGGAGCTCGTGTGTGGACGCGCCCTCCTCGCACCTTGCACTACTGGTACTCTTGTGTTGCTGTTGCTCACGGCTGCTGCTACTGCTCACGGATGCTCTTGCCGCGCTGCTGTTGCTGCTGCCTTGCCGCTGCAATTGCTGCTGTGCCATTGCTGCTGCGTTGCTTGCTGTGCTGCTGCTGCTACTTAGCTACTGCCGCTGCTCGTGCTTCTGCTGCCGCCGCTGCTACGGCCGGCCATGGCCATGGCCATGGCCGAGCGCCCGTGCGAGTGTGTGTGTGTGTGCTGTGTGTACGTGTGAGTAGGGCCAGCCCTTGTTAATTAGGAATAAGTAGCAATTAGTGGTTAGGTTAATTAGTATAATATGCCAATGACATGCAGGACCCACTCTTAGATTTAAATAAATAGATCAAGTTAAAATATCTGAGGCAATGACAATTGGGCCCCACTAACACTGTTCATCAATGGACCAGTCAATGTTCACTGGGTCAACTGGGCCCTCAGGCCCCACATGTCATGCACATGCACACATTGCTGGGTACACTCCTGTGTACCCATAGCAATTTATATGTTTATTAATTTGAATTAAAATTAATTCAGAAAGTCCAGAAAATGTTTAAAACTTTGAAAAATCATATAAAATAAACCGTAGCTCAGATGAAAATAATTTATATATGAAAAATGATCAGAAAAATAAGACGAATCTGAATATGCTACCCACATACTTGCCACATGCCTCCAACACTGCAAACATGGAACCTTCCCCTCCGATTTAGTTTACCGATAATCACTTGGAGCCGGGAAAATACCTTCGGATGTTTTTCCGCTCCGACTAAAATACTTAGTACTGCATTAGGCCACCCCTAGCATAGCATACTACCATGTCATGCATCGTGCTGCATCTGTGTGCTTTATATTTACTGTTTCTTCCCCCTCTTCTCCTCCGGTAGACCCCGAGACCGACGCTGACGCCATTGAGTACGACTACGCCGCAGACGTTCAGCCACTTGCAGCAGAGCTTCCAGGCAAGCAAAACCCCCCTTGATCATTCCTATATCGCCCATTCTTTCTCTCCCGTGCTTCCATTAGATTTTGCTACTGTATTCGACAGCTCCTATTCTGATGCATAGCCTGATTTTGTAACCTGCTGTTGATACTTTACCTATTGTCCTATATGCTTAGTATAGGATGGTTAGTGATCCATCAGTGGCCCTACACCCTTGTCTGTGTTGCCAGGCTTTACTACCGGAAGATTCAATCAATGTGATCGATGTACAGAGACCGAGCACACCACCAGCACCCCTTAGTTGTACACCTCTGTAGAGCTACTATCGAGTGCCGAGGGTGATGCCTCGTATCTCACTTCCGATGATATCTCTGTAGTGTAGCACATCAAGTGTGGTTTACAGAGGGTGATTCCTCGCTCACCACTCCCGATGATGTCTCTGTTGTGCAGCACCTCAAGCGTGAACCTATCGAGGGTGATTCCTCCAAGTTCACCTTGACATTTTACCTCAGGTGTGAACCTACCGAGGGTGATTCCTCTGAGTTCACCTTGATGGTATGGACCCACAACTACTTTAACTGTTCCCTGTTAACTATTACTGCGGGACTGAAGGGACAGGCGGTACCACCCCGGTAGAGGTGGACCTGAGTTCCTGACAGTCTCTTGATAAGTCGGGTTGACCAGGAAGGTACCCGCGAGATAATGACGCGGCACGACCGGGCAGGCAGAGACCGCCCCAGGAGAGGGATGGGCCTGGCCCTTGTCGTAAGACCGCGAGAAGGGGCGACAGGAGCACTGATCGTCACCGTGAGCTCCCAACACACTAATGGGTTTGGATATATGATCTGGGTAGGCCTCTGGCCTTTTCGCACTGACCACCACGTGGGAATAAGTATGGGCACTCGGCGTCGTACGATTCTTCCGAAAGCTCACAGACGTCGGCAATGGAGCGGCGCGCGCCCGGTTGAACTGGAACGCCTGCGTGTGTATACAGGGGCTAGGTTTGTTTCGGGCCGCGTACGCAACGCGCAGGAGTGCTTAGGACGATTGGCCCGTGACCCCTTCGCACTTAGGATGTAGACCGGCGTGCTGACCTCTCTGTCGAGCCTAGGTAGCACTATGGTGTGTCGATCAGCCGAGGCCGGGCATGACCCGAAAAGTGTGTCCGGCCAGAGTTAATCGAGCGTGTTGGGTAAGTTGGTGCACCCCTGCAGGGAAGTTATCTATTCGAATAGCCGTGTCCACGGTAACGGACGCTCGGAGTTGTATCCCGATCTACTACAACTAGAACGGGATACATGTGACACTAAACTGATATGATGGCTCCGGGATCGCTTCCTCGCGGGGTAGACGAGGAAGGATCTCTGGGCGTTACTAATATATATTTGTTACTATATGCTATGTTACTGTATTCTCTTCTATTGCTGCAAGACGATGTAAGATGCTAGTCTTCAAGAGGCTAGGCCTTCCCCTCTACTCTGGCATTCTGTAGTTTGGTCCACTGATACAGCCCCTTCCCTTTGATACCGATGCATACTTAGCATAGTTCTGATGTAAGTCTTGCGAGTACTTTGGATGAGTACTCACGGTTGCTTTGCTACCTTTTTCCCCTTACCCAATTGCTACGATCAGATGACGGAGCCCCGGAGCCAGCTGATCCCGTCGACGACTACTACTACACCGACGGAGCCTACTACTACGTGGAGACCGACGACCAGGAGTAGATAGGAGGCTCCCAGGCAGGAGGCCTGCGCCTTTTCGATCTAGATGCCGTTGTTTTGCTCAGCCTTCTTAAGGCAAACTTGTTTAGTTATGTCTGGACTCAGATATTGTTGCTTCCGCTGACTTATGTATTCGAGCCTTCGTGGCCCTGGCTTGTAATATAAAGCTTTATGTTTTAATTTGTGTCTAGAGTTGTGTTGTGATATCTTCCCGTGAGTCTCTGGTCTTGATCGTGCATGTTTGCGTGTATGATTAGTGCACAGTCGAGTCGGGGGTGTCATAGAACTTCAAAGAGTACCCCAAAGTTTCTATCGGAGAAAAGAAGATGAAAACGTGCAACCAACCCCTATGCCTAGATTACCCCAAGGTCACGGGAATCCACGAGTTGATCACCAAAACATACATCAAGTGAACCAATAGAATACTCCATTGTCACCACAGGTATCCACATGCAAGACATACATCAAGTGTTCTCAAATCTGAAATATTCAATCCGACAATAACGAGACCTCAAAGGGAAAGACTCGATTCATCACAAGAAGATAGAGAGGGAAGAAACACCATATGATCCTGCTACTTGTAGCTTGCGTTGGTATTTTCCCCGAAGAGGAAGGGATGATGCATCACAGTAGAGATAAGTATTTCCCTCAGTTATGAAACCAAGGTTATCGAACCAGTAGGAGAATCACGCAACACCTCGTTAGCAGCACCTGCACACAAACAACAAATCCTTGCACCCAACGCAAACGAGGGGTTGTCAATCCCTCGGCGGTCAATTGCAAAATTAAATTGTATGTGATAGATAGATAGATTGAAACAAAAATACAAAAAAAAATGGCAGCAGTATTTTTAGGGTTTTAGTAATATGATTTAGATAGACCCGGTGGCCATAGTTTTCACTAGAGGCTTCTCCCGAGAAAATAACATACGGTGGGTAGACAAATTATTGTTGGGCAATTGATAGAAAAGCAAATAATCATGACGATATCCAAGGCAATGATCATGTATATAGGCATCACGTCTGAGACAAGTAGACCGACTCCTGCCTGCATCTACTACTATTACTCCACACATCGACCGCTATCCAGCATGCATCTAGTGTATTAAGTCCATAAAGAACGAAGTAACGCCTTAAGAACGATGACATGATGTAGACAAGATAAACTCATGTATGAATAAACCCCATCTTTTTACCCTTAATAGCAACGATACATACGTGTCATGTCCCTTTCTGTCACTGGGATTGAGCACCGCAAGATCGAACCCATTACAAAGCACCTCTTCCCATGGCAAGATAAATCAATCTAGTTGGCCAAACCAAATCAATAGATCGGAGAAGAAATATGAAGCTATAATAATCATGCATAAAAGAGATCAGAGAAGACTCAAATAATATTCATGGATAATCTGATCATAAACTCACAATTCATCGGATCCCAACAAACACACCGCAAAAAGTGATTACATCGGATAGAACTCCAAGAACATCGAGGAGAACATTGTATTGAAGATCAAAAAGAGAGAATAAGCCATCTAGCTACTAACTATGGACCCGAAGGTCTGTGGTAAACTACTCACGCATCATCGGAAGGGCAGCAAGGTTGATGTAAAGCCCCTCCGTGATCGATTCCCCCTCCGGCGGAGTACCGGAGAAGGCCTCCAGATGGGATCTCTCGAGAACAGAAACTTGCGGCGGCTAAAAAAGTATTTCTTGGACTCCCCTAAGGGTTTCTGATTTTTCCTGAATTTATAGTGGTGGAATTAGGTCAAACGGAGCTCTGTGGGCCCCACAAGGTACCAGGGCGTGCCTGCCCCCCAGGCGCGCCCTGGTGCCTCGTGGGCACCTCCTGGGGCTTCTGGCCTCCTCCCGAAGCTTCTAGTGTTTATATTGTCCAGAAAAAAAATTCCAAAAAGTTTCGTGGCATTTGGATTTCGTTTGGTATTGATTTTCTGTAAAACAAAAACAGGGCAAAAAACAGCAACTGGCACTGGGCACTAAGTTAATAGGTTAGTCTCCAAAAATGATATATAATTGCTGTAAATGTATATAAAAATATCCAAGATTGATAATATAACAGCATGGAACAATAAAAAATTATAGATACGTTGGAGACGTATCAGCATCCCCAAGTTTAATTCCTGCTCGTCCTCGAGTAGGTAAATGATAAAAACAAATTTTTTGATGTGGAATGCTGCCTATCATATTCATCACATATTCTTTTCTTTTATATCATAGACATCGGACTTGAATGATTCTAAGCAATAGTCTATAATTTGACATGAATATATAAATACTCAAGCATGCTAACAAGCAACCATGTCTTTCAAAATATCAACGCTAAAGAAAGTTATCCCTAGCCCATTATGCTCAATCATTGATCCATTCATGAAACACAATCGAATATTAGTTACATCCAATGCACAAGTATGACAATAGTGCTCTCTAGTTGGTGCTTTATAAGAGAAGATGGAGACTCAATTTTTTTTGCATAAAAGTAAATAGATAGGCCCTTCGCAGAGGGAAGCAGAGATTTGTCAAATGTGCCAGAGCTGAAGGCTGAAATTAAAGAGATAAAATATTTTGAGAGGCATGATTTTCCTGTCAACGAAAACGACCGAGAATTCCCATTATTTTCCATGCTAGACACATCATAGGCGGTTCCCAAACAGAAAGTAAAGTTTATTTCCTTTCCACCATTCTTTCACAATCCATGGCTAGCCGTATCCACGGGTGCCCTCCAAACCAACACTTTCCAAGGAATTTTGTTGTTATTAATATTGATTTCATTGTGGGACTGGGCATCCCTATTACCAACCATCCTCTCGTGCAATGACAAGTGAATAAACACTCATCGTGAGAATAACACACCTAGCATGGAAAATAATGGCCACCCCCTGCCGCTTCATGAGCGGTACGGGCACACAAAACGGAAAAATTATTTTGAAAATTAGAGTTGGCACACGCAAATTTACTTGGAACGGCATTGAAATACCGCATATAGGTAGATATAGTGGACTCATTTGGCACAACTTGGGTTTAAGGATTTTGGATGCACAAGCAGTATTTCCGCTTAGTACAAATGAAGGCTAGCAAATAGATTGAGAAGCAACCAACCAACAAACGAAAATGGTCATAAACATGCATCAAACATAACTAACACCGAATAATGCACCATAAGTAGGATATAATTTCTTTGCATAACTATTGACTTGATGTGCATGCATAGGGAATCACAAACCTTAACACTAATATTCTTACTAAATCACAATTACTCACTAACATGACTCACATATTATCATTTCCATATCGTAAAACTATTGCAAGGAATCACACTTATCATATCCAATGATCTATATGAAAGTTTTTATTCTATCCCTCTTGAATATTCATCACTTTGGGACTAAATTCATATCTTGTGCAAATTACCGTTACTATTGTCAACTCTCAAAAAGATTTAAGTGAAGCATGAGAGTGCAAATATTTCTTCAAAATTTCAATCTTATCAATTCTCAAAATAATATAAGTGAAGCATGAGAATTCATTTCTTCAAAATTTCAATCAACTCTCAAAATAATATAAGTGAAGCAAGAGAGTTTATTTCTTCAAAATTTCAATCAACTCTCAAAATAATATAAGTGAAGCAAGAGAGTTTATTTATTCAAAATATAGCCACCACCGTGCTCAAAAAGATTTAAGTAAAGCACTAGAGCAACTGCCTAGCTCAAAAAATTTAAGTGAAGCACATAGAGTATTCTAACAAATGATGATAAACGTGTGGCTCTCTCAAGATAGGTGTGTTCAGCAAAGATGATTGTGACAAACTAAAAAGCAAACAAAGCAAGGACTCATATAATACAAGACGCTCCAAGCAAAACACATATCATGTGACGAATAAAAATATAGCTCCAAGTAACATTACCGATGGTTGGTAGAAGAAAGAGGTGATGCCTTCCGGGGCATCCCCAATCTTAGACGCTTGAGTCTTCCTTGAATATTACCTTGGGGTGCCTCGAGCATCCCCAAGCTTAGGCTTTTGCTACCCCTTATTCCTTCATCCATCGTGATCTCACCCAAAACTTGAAAACTTTAATCACACAAAACTCAACAAAACCTTCATAAGATCCGTTAGTATAACAAAATAAATCACTACTTTAAGTACTGTTGCAAACCCATTCATATTTTATTTTTGCATTATACCTACTGTACTATAACTTCACCATGGCTTATACCCACCGATACAATCCATAGATTCATCAAAACAAGCAAGTAGTGCATCAAAAACAGAATCTGTCAAAAACAGAACAGTCTGTAGCAATCTATTTAAAAGTCATACTTATGTAACACCAAAAATTCTGAAAAATTAGTAAAACGTGCGAAATTCATATACCAATACTGTGTAAAAATTTCAGATTTTTCTGACGCTCCAGTACAGAAAAAATATTTGGGCACTGGGCGCAAAACTTTCTGTTTTCCAAACAGCATCAATTATATTATCTTCCAAATCATCCTAAAGGTATTACTTGGCACAAACACTAATTAAAAACACAAAAAATCAATCATACCAGTAGCATAATTGTGAAAACACACAATAACAGAAAATATTTATTTTATTCATTGGGTTGCCTCCCAACAAGCGCTATTGTTTTATGCCCCTAACTAGGCATAATGCATAGTTTCAAGTATTGTCATCTTTCAAGTTGATTCCATAAGTGGCCCTAATAATTGATTCATATGGTACTTTAATTATTTTCCTAGGGAAATGTTCCATACCCTTTTTTAATGGAAACTGAAATTTTATATTCCCTTCTTTCATGTCAATAACGGCACCTATGGTTCGTAAGAACGGTCTACCAAGTATTATGGGGCAAGAAGAATTGCATTCAATGTCAAGTACAATAAAATCAACGGGCACATAATTTCTATTTGCAAGAATAAGAACATCATTAATTCTACCCATTTGTTTTTTTAATTGTAGAATCCGCCAAGTGCAAATTAAGAGAACATTCATCTATATTGGTGAAACCTAGCACATCACATAAAGATTTTGGAATTGTGGAAACGCTAGCACCCAAATCACATAAAGCATTGCACTCATAATTTTTAATTTTTAATTTAATGGTGGGTTCCCATTCATCATATAATTTTCTAGGAATTGAAATTTCTAGTTCTAACTTTTCTTCTAATGCTTTCATCATAGCTTCTACGATGTGTTTAGTAAAAGCCTTGTTTTGCTCATAAGCGTTGGGTGAATTTAGCATGGATTGTAACAAAGAAATGCACTCAATTAAAGAACAACTATCATAATTAAAATCTTTGTAATCCAAGAGAGTGGGTACATCGCTATTTAAAGTTTTTACCTCTCCAAACCCACTTTTATCAATTTTCTTATCAAGATTTTCACCCTCCAAATTATGGGGACGCTCTTTAGCTAAAGTTGACTCTTCTTCAGTCCCCTTTTCATCAAGTTTAATTTTGCTAAACAAAGAATCAATAGATGAAACGCCAATTATTTTAATATCCTCATCATTACTACGATAAAAACCGGGAGAAATCGCTTTTTCTAAAAATTCTCGGTTAGCTTTTAGCATGGCGGTTCTTTTCTTACTCTCATCCATGGAGACATATAAAGCTTTAATTGATTCATTAATATCAATTTTGGGTGGCAAAATTTTAGTCTTAAGATTTTCCACATCATGAATAATTCTATCAATGCTCCTAGACATATCATCAAGTTTACTTAATTTTTCTTCTATCATAGTGTTGAAAACTTTTTGAGCATTAATAAATTCTTTAATATTACTTTAAAGATCAGAGGGCATCCTATTATTATTATAAGAATTACCATAAGGATTGCCATAATTATTAGAGGAATTTCCAGGAAACGGCCTAACATTGAAATTACCTCTATAAGCATTATTATTGAAATTGTTTCGCGAGACAAAATTCACATCTACGGGATCATTATTTTGCTCAATCAAAGTGGACAACGGCACATCATTAGGATCAACATGAATATTTTTACTAGCAACCAATTTCATAAGCGCATCAACTTTATCACTCAAAGTACTAATTTCTTCAATAGAATTCACCTTTTTACTAGTAGGAGTTCTTTCAGTATGCCATTGTGAATAATTTGCCATAATATTATCAAGCAATTTAGTCGCTTCCCCCAAAGTAATTTCCATAAAAGTACCACCCGTGGCGGAATCTAAAAGATTTCTAGAAACAAAATTCAATCCCGCATAAAATTTTTGTATGATCATCCATAAATTTAAACCATGAGTAGGGCAATTTCTTATCATTAATTTCATCCTCTCCCAAGATTGGGCAACATGTTCATGATCAACTTGCTTGAAATTCATAATTTGATTTCTAAGAGAAATAATTTTCGCGGGAGGAAAATACTTAGTAATAAAAGCATCTTTGCACCTATCCCAAGAATCGATACTATTTCGTGGTAAAGATGAAAACCAAATTTTTGCACGATCCCGCAATGAGAATGGGAATAATTTTAATTTCACAATATCATTACCCACATCTTTTTTCTTTTGCATGTCACACAATTCTACGAAAGTGTTAAGATGGGATGCAGCATCTTCATTAGGTCTACCGGAAAATTGTTCTTTCATAACAAGATTTAGCAAAGCGGCATTAATATCACAAGTCTCCGCACTAGCGGCGGGAGGAGCAATTGGAGTACTAATAAAATCATTATTATTAGTATTGGAAAAATCACACAATTTTGTATTTTCTTGAGACATCGTGACTACGCAAACAAGATAACAAGCAAGCAAACAAGAAAAAGGCAAATGGAAAATATTTTTGTATTTTTGTAAAAATGTTTTAGAAGTGGGGGAGATGAAAATGAGAGGCAAATGGCAAATAAAATAAATGCAAGAAGATGAGAGTTTATGCAAAGGTACTTGATAGATGTTGATGATGTCTCCCTGGCAACGGCGCCAGAAATTCTTCCTGCAACTTGTAGCTTGCGTTGGTCTTTTCCCCGAAGAGGAAGGGATGACACAGCACAGTAGAGATAAGTATTTCCCTCAGTTATGAAACCAAGGTTATCGAACCAGTAGGAGAATCACACAACACCTCGTTAGCAGCACCTGCACACAAACAACAAATCCTTGCACCCAACGCAAACGAGGGGTTGTCAATCCCTCGGCGGTCAATTGCAAGATTAAATTGTATGTGATAGATAGATAGATAGAAACAAAAATACAAAATAAAATAAATAAAATAAAATGCCAGTAGTATTTTTAGGGTTTTAGTAATATGATTTAGATAGACCCGGGGGCCATAGTTTTCACTAGAGGCTTGTCTCGAGAAAATAGCATATGGTGGGTAGACAAATTACTGTTGGGCAATTGATAGAAAAGCAAATAATCATGACGATATCCAAGGCAATGATCATGTATATAGGCATCACGTCCGAGACAAGTAGACCGACTCCTGCCTGCATCTACTACTATTACTCCACACATCGACCGCTATCCAGCATGCATCTAGTGTATTAAGCCCATAAAGAACGGAGTAATGCCTTAAGAATGATGACATGATGTAGACAAGATAAACTCACGTATGAATAAACCCCATCTTTTTACCCTTAATAGCAACGATACATACGTGTCATGTCCCTTTCTGTCACTGGGATTGAGCACCGCAAGATCGAACCCATTACAAAGCACCTCTTCCCATGGCAAGATAAATCAATCTAGTTGGCCAAACCAAATCAATAGATCGGAGAAGAAATATGAAGCTATAATAATCATGCATAAAAGAGATCAGAGAAGACTCAAATAATATTCATGGATAATCTGATCATAAACTCACAATTCATCGGATCTCAACAAACACACCGCAAAAAGTGATTACATCGGATAGAACTCCAAGAACATCGAGGAGAACATTGTATTGAAGATCAAAAAGACAGAAGAAGCCATCTAGCTACTAACTATGGACCCGAAGGTCTGTGGTAAACTACTCACACATCATCGGAAGGGCAGCAAGGTTGATGTAGAGCCCCTCCGTGATCGATTCCCCCTCCGGCGGAGTACCGGAGAAGGCCTCCAGATGGGATCTCTCGAGAATAGAAACTTGCGGGGGCGGAAAAAGTATTTCGTGGACTCCCCTAAGGGTTTCTGATTTTTCCTGAATTTATAGTGGTGGAATTAGGTCAAACGGAGCTCTATGGGCCCCACGAGTTACCAGGGCGCGCCTGCCCCCCCCCCCCCCCCAGGCGCGCCCTGGTGCCTCGTGGACACCTCCTGGGGCTTCTGGCCTCCTCCCAAAGCTTCTAGTGTTTATCTTGTCCAAAAAAAAATCTCCAAAAAGTTTCGTGGCATTTGGACTTCGTTTGGTATTGATTTTCTGTAAAACAAAAACAAGGCAGAAAACAGCAACTGACACTGGGCACTAAGTTAATAGGTTAGTCTCCAAAAATGATATATAATTGCTGTAAATGTATATTAAAACATCCAAGATTGATAATATAACAGCATGGAACAATACAAAATTATAGATACGTTGGAGACGTATCAGATCCAACTATATTAACATAGCTCGCGGTACATCAAGATCATGCCAAATCAAGAACACGCGAGAGAGAGAGAGATCAAACACATGGCTACTAGTACATACCCTCAGCCCCGAGGGTGAACTACTCCCTCCTCATCATGGAGACCACCGGGATGATGAAGATGGACTCCGGTGATGATTCCCCCCTCTGGCAGGGTGCCGGAACAGGGCTCCAGATGGTATTTCTTCGGTACAGAGGCTTGCGGCGGTGGCGTCAAAGTTCTAGGTTTATTTCTAGGGGTTTCTCTATTCATAGGATTTTTCAGCGTTGGAATCACGCGAAACGGAGCTACGAGGGCCCCACAAGGCAACAGCACACGACCCCCCAAGGGCGCGCCGTGTTGCCTTGTGAGCTCCTCGTGAGGCTTCTGGTCCTTCCACGAAGCTTCAGGGGTCTCTTTTGGTCCAAAAAAATCGTCAAAAAGTTTCGTCCAATTCCGAGAACTTTTATTTCTGCACAAAAAACAACACCACAGTAGTTCTGCTGAAAACAGCGTCAGTCCGGGTTAGTTCTAATCAAATCATACCAAAACCATATAAAACTGTTATAAACATGGCATGAATACTTCATAAATTATAGATACGTTGGAGACGTATCAGCATCCCCAAGCTTAATTCCTGCTCGTCCTCGAGTAGGTAAATGATAAAAGAAATAATTTATGAAGTGTGAATGCTAGCATAATGCATATGTTTGATCAATGATAATTTCAATCACTTTTACTAGCATCATAAAAGCAACTCTTTCTCATAAAACTCATCATAATAAAGTAGCAATCGATTCACATGTTATGGTTCAAACAATACATTGTCTTGAAACTTAACAAGCTGTGTTCTTAGTCACCAAACACTGTCAATGCATCTCATTTCCAACAAAGTCTAAGTAAGAGCTCCACATACTCAATTATCATATAGTCTTCTATGATTGCTAATACTCAAAGCATATTTTTAGAACAAATAGCATCCATCGAACACAGAGAAAGATAGGGGCTTGATGTTTTGCCTCCCAACTCATTTATCATAGAGATAGTTGTCAACAATAATAAATCATGATCAAATATATTTGAATGGCTATATGTGCTTGGATCTATCCCCCCCCCCCACATGATGCTTGCCAACTAGAGAATAGGTTGGAATAAGAAGTTGACTCAACAAAAATAAATAACATGAAAGTAAATAGCATAAAAGTAAATAGAATGTCCCTTCGCAGAGGGAAGCAGGGATTTGCAGAGGTGCCAGAGCTCATAGCTTAAAACAGAGATGAATACATTTTGAATGGTGTGCTTTTCCTGTCAACGTCACGACCGAGAGCTCTCAATATCTTCCATGCTAAACACATTATAGGTGGTTCCCAAGCGGAAAGGTAAAGTTTACTCCCCCTCAACCATTCAAACACAAGCCATGGCTAGCCGAATCCTCGGGTGCCCTCCATACAATCAACTTTCCGGTGGAGTTTGTTTAATTATATTTTTTTATTGACGGGACTAGGCATCCCAATTACCAGCCTCTCTCGTGCAGGGACAAGTGAATAAACACCCATCATGAGAATAACCCACTTAGCATGAAAGATACTGACCGCCCCGTCGCTCCATGGGCAGTACGGGCACACAAAACAGATGTTTATCTGAAGGTTTTAGAGATGGCACATACAAATTTACTTGCAACAGCAGGGTAATACCGTATATAGGTAGGTATAGTGGACACTCATGGAAGAAACTTGGCTCAAGGATTTTGGATGCACAAGCAGTATTCCCGCTTAGTACAGAAATTTTGGCTAGCAAAAGATTCTAAAGAAGCACCACATGTTGGAGGATCCATAACAATATAACTTCGATGCAAATATACCCAAACATAACTCATTACGTTGTCTTCCTTGTCCAACTTCAACTAATTTGCTCAAGTTTGAAATAATTAATGGGTATTCACAATCATAAAAGATGTCCAAGGTAATATATTTGTATGTGAAATTTCTCTTCCATATACTAATCATTCATGAATTGCTTGTATGACTAATAATGTGATTGCCAAACTTCAATAGATTTTACTTTCTAAACCCAATGTGAAACTACTACTAGGCATGAGACAAGCATATGAAGCACATACAATTTCAACTCTATGATATTCAATTCATTCAACAATTCACTCTTAGAATATAAGTGAAGCACAAGAGTGAATGACAAACTACTCCAGAAGATATAAGTGAAGATCAATGAGTAGTCAAACAATTAAGTAGCTATGTGAAGACTCTCTTCAAATAAAGATTTTAGATCCAAGTATTTTATTCAAACAGCAAACAAAATTAAAATAAAAGGACACTTCAAGAATAGCACATATCATGTGAACAAGTAAAAACTTAGGCTAACCGATAGGTGTTGATGAAGAAAGGTGGGATGCCTACCGGGGAATCCCCAAGCTTAGTTGCTTGAAACTTCTTGGAATGTTATCTTGGGGTGCCTTGGGCATCCCCAAGCTTGAGCTCTTGTGTCTCCTTAATTCCTCTCATATCATGGCATCTCCTCAATCTTAAAAACTTCATCCACACAAAACTCAACAAGAACTCGTGAGATAAGTTAGTATAAATCAACTCAAAACCTTAACATTCTCTATTGTAACAAATCACTAAAATTATAATTAAACATTGCATACTAAATGCCTCTGCATATTTAATACTCCTATCCACAAATAGAAACATTAAACAAGCAAACATATGCAAATAATGCAACTATAACAGCAATCTGCCAAAACAGAACAGTCTATAAAGGGTGAATAAGAATTCATACTTCCCTAACTCCAAAAATTCTGAAAACTTACCACGTGACAGAGAACTCATGCATGCTTACTGTGTAAAAATTTCAGATTTTTATCATGTTCTGACTATTCAGGAATATCTTGGACATAACAGAAAACTTTCTGTTTTCAAACAGTAACACATGAACTTGCAAACTGAGCATGGTAAAGGCTATAATTGGCATTTTATTGAACTAAAAGATACAAAACATGATTATTGATAACAGAAAGCAAATCTTAACAAAATAAAATGATGCTCCAAGCAAAACACATATTATGTGACGAATAAGAATATAGCTCCAAGTAAGGTTACCGATAATGTTGAAGACGAAAGAGGGGATGCCTTCCGGGGCATCCCCAAGCTTAGACGCTTGAGTCTTCCTTGAATATTACCTTGGGGTGCCTTGGTCATCCCCAAGCTTAGGGTCTTTCCACTCCTTATTCTCCTCATATCGATATCTCACCCAAAACTTGAAAACTTCAATCACACAAAACTTAACGGAACTTGTGAGATAGGTTAGTATGATAAAAAAAATCATCCACTTAGGTACTGTCAAGAAAAGATTCATAATTGTCCTCACATAATGCCTACTGTAATATATCATTTCCATAATTTATATTGACCAATATAAGCCATGGAAACACTAAAACAAGCAAACTATGCACCGAAAACAGAATCTGTCAAAAACAGAACAGCATGTAGTGAGCGGATTAGAAACCATACTTATGTATCTCCAAAAATTCTGAAAAATTAGGAAAAAATAAAACATTTGTAACCCAATACTATGTAAAAATTTCAGAATTTTCACTCGCCCCAGTACAGAATATAAATTCCAGCACTGGACGCAAAAGTTTCTGTTTTTGCACAGAATCAAATCAACAAGCATCCACACTATCCCAAAGGCTTTACTTGGCACATTATTGAAAGAAAACATATAAAACATGATTACAACAGTAGCTTAATCATGTGAACACACAAAAACAGTAGGTATAAATATTGGGTTATCTCCCAACAAGAACTTTTCTTTATTGCCTTTTAGCTAGGCATGATGATTTCAATGATGCTCGCATAAAAGTAAAGAATTGAAATACAAATAGAGCATCATGAAGCATATGACTAGCACATTTAAGCCTAACCCACTTCCTATGCATAGGGATTTTGCGAGCAAACAATTTATGAGAGCCATAATCAACTAGCATAGGAAGGCAAAACAAGAATAACTTCAAAACTTTCAACACATAGAGAGGAAACTTGATATTATTGAGAAGCCTACAAGCATATGTTCCTGTCTCATAATAATTTTCAGTAGCATCATGAATGAATTCAACAATATAACCATCACATAAAGCATTATTTTCATGATCCACAAGCATAAAATTTTCGTTACTCTCTACATAAGCAAATTTCTTCTCATTCATAATAGTGGGAGTATCGTATGAAACTTGAATACTAAAAATTGTTTCCACATTAAAAGTGTAATGTTCAGTAAAAAGGTATTCATAATTATGACAAGTTTTATAATAATAATCATCACTACTTTTCATAACATAAGTATCATCATAAGTAGCAACTTTGTTCTCATCATAATCAAATGAATCCTCTTCCAAAATAGTGGAATCATCATTAAATAAAGTCATGACCTCTCCAAATCCACTTTTATCATTATTATAAGATTGAACACCCTCCAAAATAGTGGGATAATCATTACCTAAATTTGACACTCTTCCAAACCCACTTTCATTATTATTGCAATCATCATAGATAGGAGGCATGCCATCATCATAATAAATTTGCTCATCAAAAGTATGGGAAATAAAAAGATCATCTTCATTAAGCATAGCATCCCCAAGCTTAGGATAAACATTATTTGTAGCAAATAAATTCTCAAACATGTCATTCCAATCAAACATAGCATCCCCAAGCTTGTGGGTTTGCATATCGTTCGCATAATCACTCTTATCGTCAATAGTATGAATAGAACCAATAGTACAACAATTGTTATCATCATAATTTACCAAGTTGGTGACAAAAAGATTTTCAAGATTATAAGAAGTATCATTGTCTTCCCAATCATAATTGTCACAACAAGTAATAGGCATAACAAAATCATCCTCAAGTGTATCATCTTCCACAATTATTTTTGATTCATTCTCATGGGACACAACAATAATAGGAGCAACATTATTTGGGAGAGATACCTCTTTACCTATACTTTTCCTTCTTTTCTTCTTCTTCACCACATTATGTGTGGGTTTGTTTAATTTTTCCGAGCTTATTATTGAAGAGATTGGTTGGATAGGAAGCTCCTCCTGGTTACTTGTTTCATCATGAGAGAAAATAGGAGGGAAAGGGGGGATTTTTACCCTTCCATTAGCATTTCTTTTATATTCTATTGGTTTTCCCATCTTTCTATAGTTGGCTATATAAGCATTCTCATTGCAATTTACCACACAAAACATATAGATTTCCTGTAGATTAGTTTCAATGTCGTCTGTGAGAATGAATACTTCAAACCAACTATTTTTATGTGTCAATTCTTCACACCCCAAAAATAGAAAAATCTCATTATAAAGTTCAAGGGTGGTCAAGTCATTACAATATTTGGCCATGATTCGATCATGAAAAAGTATGCATTGAAAATTAAGATGACCAACCTTATTGCAAAGTTCACAAGTAATGGAATGAAGAGAGCATAATTTTGTAGCAAATTTATCTATCACTTTAAGGAAAAAATTGGTTTTTATCATGTTTATGCTTCTTACAAAATCTATCATCCCTATAAGGCATGTCTTCATAAATTTTATGCACTCCACAAAAATTGACATGCTTATAAGAAACCTTTTTATCATGACTAGTGCAATCATCATTAGCATTTTGGATATTCAAAGAATTCATACTAACAACATTGCAATCATGCTCATCATTCAAAGGACTCACATTAAACATTTTATTAAATTCTTCCACTACAATTGAGCACAATTATCGGAATCTTTATTTTCAAGAAAGACATCATATAGATGAAGCATGTAAGGAAACCTCAATTCCATTTTTTTGTACTTTTCTTTTATAAACCAAACTAGTGATAAACAAGAAACTAAAAGATTAAGTTGCAAGATCTAAATATATACCTTCAAGCACTCACCTCCCTGGCAACGGCGCCAGAAAAGAGCTTGATGTCTACTACGCAACTTTTATTCTTGTAGACGTTGTTGGGCCTCCAAGTGAAGAGTTTTGTAGGACAGTAGCAAATTTCCCTCAAGTGGATGACCTAAGATTTATCAATCCATGGGAGGCGTAGGATGAAGATGGTCTCTCTCAAACAACCCTGCAATCAAATACAAGAAATCTCTTGTGTCCCCAACACACCCAATACAATGGTAAATTGTATAGGTGCACTAGTTCGGCGAAGAGATGGTGATACAAGTGTAGTATGGATAGTAGATATAGGTTTTTGTAATCTAAAAATATAAAAATAGCAAGGTAGCAAGTGATAAAACGGAGCACAAACGGTATTGCAATGCTTGAAAACAAGGCCTAGGGTTCATACTTTCACTAGTGCAATCTCTCAACAGTGCTAACATAATTGAATCATATAACAATCCCTCAACGTGTGATAAAGAATCACTCCAAAGTTCCTATTAGCGGAGAACATAAGATGAAATTGTTGTAGGGTATGAAACCACCTCAAAGTTATCCTTTCCGATCAATCTATTGAGCCATCCCTGTAAGTGTCACAAACAGCCCTAGAGTTCGTACTAAAATAACACCATATGATACACATCAACCAACTCTAATGTCACCTAGATACTCTAATGTCACCACAAGTATCCGTGAGTTGATTATTCGATATGCATCAAACAACTTCAGATTCATAATATTCAATAAACACAAAGAACTTCAAAGATTACCCCAAAGTTTCTATCGGAGAAAAGGAGATGAAAACGTGCAACCAACCCCTATGCCTAGATTACCCCAAGGTCACGGGAATCCGCGAGTTGATCACCAAAACATACATCAAGTGAACCAATAGAATACCCCATTGTCACCACGGGTATCCACATGCAAGACATACATCAAGTGTTCTCAAATCTGAAATATTCAATTCGACAATAACGAAACCTCAAAGGGAAAGACTCAATTCATACAAGAAGATAGAGAGGGAAGAAACACCATATGATCCAACTATATTAACAAAGCTCGCGGTACATCAAGATCGTGCCAAATCAAGAACACGAGAGAGAGAGATCAAACACATAGCTACTGGTACATACCCTCAGCCCCGAGGGTGAACTACTCCCTCCTCGTCATGGAGATCGCCCGGATCTTGATGTGTTTGATCAAGTCATTATATGTGCTTCATCACCGGGATCTTGATCTTGACGAAGATCTAACACATCAAGATCAAGATCCTGGTGATCAAACACATCAACATCCCGGTGGTCTCCATGACAAGGAGGGAGTAGTTCACCCTCGGGGCTGAGGGTATGTACCAGTAGCTATGTGTTTGATCTCTCTCTCTCTCGTGTTCTTGATTTGGCACGATCTTTATGTATCGCGAGCTTTGTTAATATAGTTGGACCATATGGTGTTTCTTCCCTTTCTATCTTCTTGTGATGAATTGAGTCTTTCCCTTTGAGGTTTCGTTATTGTCGGATTGAATATTTCAGATTTGAGAACACTTGATGTATGTCTTGCATGTGGATACCCGTGGTGACAATGGGGTATTCTATTGGTTCACTTGATGTATGTTTTGGTGATCAACTCGCGGATTCCCGTGACCTGGGGGTAATCTAGGCATAGGGGTTGGTTGCACGTTTTCATCTCCTTTTCTCCGATAGAAACTTTGGGGTACTCTTTGAAGTTCTTTGTGTGGATTGAATATTATGAATCTGAAGTTGTTTGATACATATCGAATAATCAACTCACGGATACTTGTGGTGACATTGGAGTATCTAGGTGACATTAGAGTTGGTTGATGCGTATCATATGGTGTTATTTTAGTACGAACTCTAGGGCTGTTTGTGACACTTACATGGATGGCTCAATAGATTGATTGGAAAGGATAACTTTGAGGTGGTTTTGTACCCTCCAACAATTTCATCTTATGTTCTTCGCTAATAGGAACTTTGGAGTGATTCTTTGTCGCACGTTGAGGGATTGTTATATGATTCAATTATGTTAGCACTGTTGAGAGATTGCACTAGTGAAAGTATGAACCCTAGGCCTTGTTTTCAAGCATTGCAATACCGTTTGTGCTCTGTTTTGTTACTTGCTACCTTGCTGTTTTTTATTTTTCTGTTTATAAAAACCTTTATCTACTATCCATACTACACTTGTATCACCATCTCTTCGCCGAACTAGTGCACCTATACAATTTACCATTGTATTTGGTGTGTTGGGGACACAAGAGATTTCTTGTATTTGATTACATGGTTGTTTGAGAGAGACCATCTTCATCCTACGCCTCCCACGGATTGATAAACCTTAGGTCATTCACTTGAGGGAAATTTGCTATAGTCCTACAAAACTCTGCACTTGGAGGCCCAACAACGTCTACAAGAATAAAGTTGCATAGTAGACATCACTTGCATACCTTTTTAGCATCCTTAGGATCAATAAAACCTTCCGGTTGCATCATATACAACTCTTCCTTAAGGAAACCATTAAAGAATGCGGTTTTCACATCCATCTGCCAGATTTCATAATCGAAAAATGCAGCAATTGCTAACATAATCCTAACATACTTCAGCATCGCTACGGGTGAGAAAGTCTCATCGTAGTCAACCCCTTGAACTTGTCGAAAACCCTTTGCGACAAGTCGAGCTTTATAGACATGACATTACCACCAGCGTCTGTCTTCTTCTTAAAGATCCATTTGTTCTCAATGGCCCGCCGGTCATCGGTTAAATCTACCAAAGTCCATACTTGGTTCTCATACATGGATCCTTTCTCGGATTTCATGGCCTCAAGCCATTTGTCGGAATCCGGGCTCATCATTGCTTCTTCATAGTTCATAGGTTCACCATTATCCAACAACATGACTTCCAAGACAGGGTTACCGTACCACTCTGGTGCGGAACGTACCCTGGTTGACTATGAAGTTCAGTCGTAACTTGATCCGAAGTTTCATGATCATCGTCATTAGCTTCCTCTCCGGCTGGTGTAGACATCACGGGAACTTCTTTCTGTGATGCGCTACCTTCTAATTCGAGAGAAGGTACAATTACCTCATCAAGTTCTACTTTCCTGCCACTCACCTCTTTCGAGAGAAACTCCTTCTCTAGAAAGGACCCATTCTTGGCAACAAAGATCTTGCCCTCGGACCCATTCTTGGTAATTCATACGGTGTCGTCTCAATGGATTTAGACGATGCCCTGTTTAAAGTGAATGCGGCTGTCTCTAATGCATAGCCCCAAAACGATAGTGGCAAATCGGTAAGTGATATCATAGAACGCACCATATCCAATAGACTACGATTACGATGTTCGGACATACCATTATGCTATGGTGTTCTAGGTGGCGTGAGTTGTGAAACAATTTCACATCGCCTTAAATGCGTGCCAAACTCGTGACTCAAATATTCACCTCCACGATTAGATCGTAGAAATTTTATTTCCTTGTTACGATGATTCTCTACATCACTCTAAAACTCCTTGAACTTTTCAAATATTTCAGACTTGTGTTTCATTAAGTAAATATAACCATATCTACTCAAATCATCCGTGAAGGTAAGAAAATAACGATATCCACCGCGTGCTTCAACACTCATCGGACCGGATACATCAGTATGTATTATTTCCAATAAGTCACTTGCCCGCTCCATCGTTCCGGAAAACAGGGTTTTAGTCATCTTGCCCATGAGGCATGGTTCACATGTTTCAAATGATTCATAATCAAGTGATTCCAAAAGTCCATCAACATGGAGTTTTTTCATGCGCTTTACACCAATATGACCTAAGCGGCAGTGCCACAAGTATGTGATACTATCATCATCAACTTTGCATCTTTTGTCATCAATATTATAAACATGTGTATCACTACGATCGAGATTCAATAAGAATAAACCATTCACCAAGGGTGCATGACCATAAAAGATATTATTTATATAAATAGAACAACCATTATTCTCTTACTTAAATGAATAACCGTCTCGCAATAAACAAGATCCAGATATAATGTTCACGCTTAACGCAGGCACCAAATAACAATTATTCAGGTTTAAAACTAACCCCGAAGGTGGACGTAGAGGGAGCATGCCGACGGCGATCACATCAACCTTGGAACCATTTCCGATGCGCATCGTCACCTCGTACTTAGCTAGTCTCCGTTTATTCCGCAGCTCCTGTTTCGAATTACAAATATTAGCAACAGAACCAGTATCAAATACCCAAGCGCTACTACGAGCACTAGTAAGGTACACATCAATAACATGTATATCAAATATACCTTTGTTGACATTGCCAGCCTTCTTATCTGCCAAGTACTTGGGGCAGTTCCGTTTCCAGTGGTCATTCCCCTTGGCCCTTGCACAGAAGCACAAAGTATTCCTTCGGTGTCCGGGAGTGGCATGATCTCATGGTCTGAGGAACAGATACTTGACATGAAGAAAGTTGTAGTAAATAAACTAAGTGATACGATCTGATGCTAAGCTTACGGTTGGGTCTGTCCATCACATCATTCTCCTAATGATGTGATCACGTTATCAAATGTCAACTCATGTCTATGGTTAGGAAATCTTAACCGTCTTTAATCAACGAGCTAGTCTAATAGAGACTTACTAGGGACACGGTGTTGGTTATGTATTCACACATGTATTTAAGTTTTCAATCAATACAATTCTAGCATGAATAATAAACATTTAACATGAACAAGGAAATATGATAATAACCATTTTATTATTGCCTCTAGGGCATATTTCCAACACATACAACACTTGAGCTAGTCCTAGAGGCAAGACTAGGAATCAGGTTTTACCGTTTATCATTCCACACGTGCTTATGAGTTTTCATCTGAATCACATATTCCAGAATCGCAGTTATAACATAGAATATAAACTCTTAATTGTAAACATGGAAATAAATAGTACAATATTATTGCCTCTAGGGCATATTTCCAACACCCCCAGGCCCACCAAGACTGAATGGGGATGCAGGCGTAGACGCCTCCTACGGTGGAGGTGTTTTCCTAGATCCGGGGACTGATTGTCGGGCTAGATGTGGAAGGACGACCTTTTACCCTACTTGCCGGGGGTTGGTGTGTCGTGTGGTGGATGGGTGGCGGTGTCTTGGGATAGGGATGCTGGGGTGGCAGCCTCGGGCGGCGTTCCCCATGGACGGCTCTCCGGCGGGCCTCATGGCGGCAGTGGTGGCTTATCCTCTTGGTTGTGTGGGCGGAGAGAGGTCTAGCGGCAGGTGACTCGGGCACGCCCTTTCGTCGGCGGTGCCCGGATCCGGATCTGATAGTCGGAGCTCGTCGCGTATGTCTTGCGTATACCGTGTGACATGGGTGATCTGCCGAGCGAAAGCTCCACGCTTTGGCGCCGATGACGGCGACGCCCGCGGGCGCCGCTATCTTCCTGAAGACGTTGTTGTGGTTCTCCTATCCGTGTCCTGATTCCGGGTGAAGACCCTTGTCCATTCCGGACTCGGCGGAGGCGACGCTTTGTGCTGTTCTCCCTCTTGAGGGCATTGTCGTGAAGCCTAGGTGTGCTAGAGCGTGGTGTGGCGTTGTACTCTGACCTCCCCTTGTTCTTCTTCGGTAGCGTAGTCTCTGCGTGGTACCAATATCCTAGGATCTACTTTGTAAGAGGGCTACCTCTGCACTTTGTATCGTTCGGCTGTGTACTTTGGTCATTACTTTATCTATAAAGCGGAGCGCGGGCAAATAGAGGTATAATGCATAAAATAAACTCCAGCAAGTGAACATGTATGCAGTCTGTACAATTTGGTAAACGAAAATGGTATCCACGTAAATAAATCTGGCTTCTGTCACATCATTGTGAAATTGGGATCGGATTTTGTATACCACCATATCCAAACAGCTTCAAACCACGTGGTATTAACAAATCATCCCAAAAACAAATATCAGCAAACGGTTCTGCCTTAGGCCTTAGGGCGAACGAAGAACATGAACTTGCCTTTTTGCAAGGTTTACTATGATTGTACTCCCTCCTTCTCAAAATATAAGACACGACTGACTTTGCACGGTCTTTGATGCATGACTTTGACCACTGATATATATCAAAGTACATGGATTGAACTTGTATAAATGGCATCGTCGTATTGTCTTGCAAAACAATTTTATTCATATGTCTGCATACTAATTTTAGACACACAATACGTGAAAATCCTATTCAAAGTTGTGCAACGAAGATCAGAAAAGTCAACCGGCGCCTTATATTTTGGGAAGGGGGAGTACCATTTTTCGAGAATTTACTTTGAACATCAAGTAGATCGAAATTATAGGAATTATAAGACATAAAAGTTTACACCACTGAAAACACTTCTCGAATACAAAATTAATGGTATACTTTTTGTGGCACGTAACCAATATACATTGGCCTAGTCGATGGTCAAAAATAGGTATCAAAGAGTTAAGACAAGGTGCCATAAAACGGCCGGACATCCTCGAATTCTCCCAAATAGATGCCATGTTGGTACGAAACTGTCGTCCAGCCGAAACGGCACACACGACATACAGCCAACAGTTATATCCAATGGTGCACCAGTGCTGCTGCCGTGCATCGTATGGCGTGATCTTCAACTTCGTCCACAAATCGTGTGTGTAGCATCGTGTGTATAGCAGTGTTCATGTTGCTATAACGTACGTTCCAAACAAATAAACTCCGGCAAGTGAACATGTATGCAATCTGCACAATTTTGAAATGAAAATGGTATCCACGTAAATAAATCTTGCTTGTGTGGTGGCCTATACATGGTTGTCTTTCCTCCTGCTCCTCAAGAAAAGTCTTCTTCCTCCTCCCCCGGCGTAGCCGGCGGTTCGCCCCGCCTTCGATGGCCTTTGGGCCCTGGAGGTGTGGAGGATCTCGGGCCCCCACCGGCGGGAGGGACCCCGATGTCGTTTTTGTTTGGTTCAACGTCTTGGTCGGGGCTGTGTGGTGGTGGTGATGTCCCTCAGTAGGAATAATGTCTCCCACGTCCGATCCCCGCCCCGGTGCATATAGCGTCATCGAATGGTGTGTCAAGGTCTGTCTCTGTTGGATCTTGCGGGATTCAATCAGTGCTGGTCTTCGGTGGATCTTTTTGGATCCAGTTTTCGCTCGTATGGTTACAGGTTTGATCTTTCCGATCTATGATTATCTTCATCGGCGATGGTTATTGCTTTGGTGCGCTGGTTGTTTGGGACCTTAACACAATGACTTTTCGATTGTCTACTACAACAAGGTTTGCCTGGCTCCGGGGAGGGAGGGGCGATGACGGCGGCACGCCTTCGACTCGCTCTAGAGCTTGTAATCTTCACTAAGTGGTCCATGGACCTGCTTGCATTTTTTATTACCTTTAGTGTTCTCTGTACTGGCATGATTGATTATGAATAGATTAGAAGTTTCTCTCGGAAAAAAAGAAAAAGAAAAATCTTGCTTGTGTCACATGCTGTGAAATCAGAATTAGATTTTGTATACCTGCATATCCAAACAGGTTCAAACCATGTGGCATCATCAATAATTTCAGCAAACACCACCGCAAAAACAAATACCAGCAAGCAAACTGTTTTGTCTTAGGCCTAGGAAGAATGAAGAATCAGGAAGTAGTCTTTACACAAGGTCTACTAATATTGTTGCATGCAGAAATTGGAGGGCAGTAGCGTTAAGTGCAACAATCTACTACCCCTGACCGTGGCCACCTTGAATAGAAAACATGCAGAGGATTGGCGCGAGGTCCAAGCCACGACGTTCATAGCCGTTCAAATCCACACCTATTTTTAAACACGTCCCCGTTTGCCTCGGGCGCGCGCCGGCGCCAACCTCTGCCCTCCTCCGCGTCCATCCGTCTCTCCACCGCTTCGTCTCTCCCTGCCTCTCTACGGTGACACCGTTAACCTCTCCTCGCCGCCCTCTACGCCCATTGCCTCCCTCTGCCATTGATCCCGAGACCGGAAGAGGCGCGCGGCCTGGAGCTAGCGAAGCCTCGGTGGCCAGGGAGGAGGCGGCCACAAAGTCAACATGGTTCTGGAGCTGGATAGAGTCCTGATGCTGCGCGCCGCCGTGCTCGCCGTTGTCGCCGGCTTGGCCGCCGCCCGATTCATCTCAAGTTGGTCCACGGTCATCCTCGTTACGGGCTTACGGCACTTGATTCCCATATTATTATTTTGACGTGATTCGGTTTTCTTGATCCGTGGTTTGATCATCTGACCGATCTGCCGTTGCGCCCCGTGGATGCAGATGACGCGCTCCAGTCGCACTCGCACGGCGCCGCCGGCCGGAGCTTGCTGCAGGCCAAGAAGGGTAAGTAGATCGAACTTTTGCGTTCGCTCCTACGTCTCCCTTACTCGCGAGGCTCGTACGCCGGCCGGCTGACACGGATCTCCCTCGATCGTGCGCGCAGAATGCCCGGTGACCTTCGAGGGGGCCAACTACACCCTCATCACGAGCAAGTGCAAGGGCCCCCTGTACCAGCCGGCGCTGTGCTGCGCGGCGCTCACGGAGTTCGCGTGCCCCTACGACACCTACATCAACGACGTCGCCACCAACTGCGCCGCCACCATGTTCAGCCTGATCCACCTCTACGGCAAGTACCCGGCGGGGCTCTTCGCCAATACGTGCAAAGGGGACAACCTGGGGCTCAAATGCCCTGAGGACGTCCCGCAGGTCCAGCCGGGCGAGGAGGGCAAGAGCTCCGCCGCCGTTGCTACTGCTGCACAGGTGGCACTAGTCGCGGCCAGCGCAGTTGTGTTGTCCCTGCTCATTATAATGTCTTGATCAGAGCCGGACGGCTAGCTGTACGTCGCCATGATCCAAAGTCATTCGTGTGTGCGTGTGCGTGTGCTTGTGCGCTGGTTTCTGTTGCATGCATGAGTTTGTGGTCATATGTAATTCTGGATCGTGCACAGGGTGATGATTCACCGATTAACATTTTAACTTGTTCTTTTAACCGTACACTGTTACCACAAGGGGTAGGAATTTTGAAATCGGGTGTTTCTGACAAAGTAAAATTTGGAATGTTGGAGTTTATGTGGGGCCCCTCCGGCCTTTTCTCAACAAAATCGCTCTACGATAGGCTTGCGGCAGGAGTGGGTCAGGAGGAATTGAAAGACTTATGGAAAGCTAAGCTGCCACCAAAGATTAAGGTTTTCCTGTGGCAACTCATTAGGGGCAGATTGCCATCGGGAGACCAAGTGCAAAAACGAAACAGGCCTGGAGATTGGCAATGCCCGCTTTGTGGAGTGGCGGAAGACCTGAACCATATTCTCTTTTATTGTGTGTCCGCCCAATTCATGTGGAGCTGCTTCCGGGAACTTTGGGGCAACGATTGGTACCCAACCTCCTTCCCGGAGTGGCACCAGCTGCTCAGGTTGATGTGGCTCAATTTTGGAACCTTGGCATGGACTCTTTGGTGTGATCAGAATAAGCTCGTAATAGAACATATATTTCCTTCCAGGGCCACCGATTCGATTTACAAACTTTGTGGGTTCTTGCAGCAGTGCAAGCCTCTCTCCAAGTGGCGGGACAAGGTGGCCATTGACAGATTGACGAGGAAGCACAAGGAGGTGGCGGCTAGACTTCTCATGATCATTTATCCCCCTTGAGGTTGTATTGTGCACTTATATTTGTGGGCTTGTTTGTTGTTGCCCCCAGCTTGTACCGTACCTTTTTTTTCTTTTCTCCTTTTCGCTCGTTTCTGTGGATCTCCGTTTGTCGGTTGGATGTTGCTCGTTGGTTGTGGTTGCTTTATTTATAAAGCGGGGCGTGAAGCCTTTTTCGGTGATTTAGCGTAGCATGCACTAATAACCCTTTAGATGTACTAGTGCATTAAGCTCATATTATTATTATTTTTGCGAAAGATTGAGCTCATAATTCAACATCACAAAAGTCTTGATAATTTTCAAAAAAAATGGCAACACTCCCGCATTACACATTTAAAGATATACAATTATATTTTCAGATACAAATCCAATGCACAACACAAAAACCAGAAGAAAAAAACATGTCTGGCTGTGAATAGTACCGGCAAGGAAGGGTTGGAGCCCCTTTCCCCTCCCGAGTTGCTCTCGTGGGCGACCGGGGGGAACCCTAGACGCCGCGGCTCCGATCCTCCCTTCTTCCCCCCCCCTCGCCACCGCCCAGCGAAGCCCGGCCGCTCATGCCCCACGGCTGGCGCGAGACCGCCGGTCGAGAGGTGGCGCGGGGTTGTGGCGGGTCCCGACGGCGCAACGGCGCGCTCTCTGTTCGGCGATGGGGGAACAAGGTGCCGGCGAGCAGGGTGAGGATCTGCGGTGCGGTGGCCGCGGGAGGTTCCACTTTGGGTGGAGGCGTGCTGGCGCGGGTCCGGCCAGATCCACCCGGATCTGGCTCCTGGTTGGCGGCGGGCGGCGCGAGGTAGTGGCAGGGGTACGTTGGGGCCTCTGCGTGGGGTGGCCTGCAACGGCGTGGTTGCGGCCATGGTGGCCTGCCGGGTCGTATGGCAGTGACGGCGGGATGCTGCTCATGCTCCGGCGTCGGTTCGTCTGCGGCTGACTCGGGTAGGCTTTCTCCCTCTGTTGCGTATTCAGGTACGGGCTCGACAAGCAGGGGCGGTTCCATGGTGATGTGTTGGTGGTTCTACTCGCTGCGCGCGAAGGCTTGCCGGAGGTGGCAGGGGAATTTGGGTTGGGGGCAGTGATGCCCCCCTTGCATCTGGCGGCTGCAGCTTGTGGCTGCTAGAGTTCCCCTTGCCCAGATCTGGCCACCGAGCCCACCAACCCTGCCAAGGTGTCCGCTTTGGGGTGGAAGGGGGGGTCTTCTGCCCCTTTCCGGCCGGCCGCGTCGGTACGGTGTATCCATGGTCGAGGGTTGGGCTCGGATGCCCGGGCGGCGGCCCTGATGGTGGTAGCCAGGTTGCTCGTGGGCAGAGCACGCGGCTCAGGCGCTGTCTGGTCACCATGATCGTGTGGGCGGCATGGTGGTCGGGGTGTGTCATTCAATGGCGGTGGTGCGGTAGTCCGTACCCCAAGTTGGTGACAGTGAGTGTTGGCCGGGGTGAAAACCCGCTCTAACTTGTCAGGCCGCCGGCGGCGGCGTTCTGGCCTCGTCCCTTTCTTGAAGGCGTCGTCGCGGTCTCTCATTTGTCGTCATGGTGCTTCGGGGGAAACCCTGATCCTTGGATTGGGCGGTGGCGGGGCTCCAGTGTCGTTCCCTTCCTAAAGGCGCCGCCTTGGAGCCCATTGTTCGTCATGCACGGCTTCACCCCTTCCCGGTGACTCTCCCACGGTTGAGGACCCCGATGACTTCATGTAGTGCTTAATGTTTCACCTGTTGTTTGCATGGAGCTGTTTGGGGTGGTGTTGTTGTGTTCAGCGTCTCTGTATCTAGCCTTGGGTGTGTGTTGTGGTGGCGTGTGTTTGTATCGGTTGTTCGGTGATGGTTGCTTTATATATAAAGCGTAGGGAAACCCTTTTTCGTCAATAGTACCAGACAGCAAGGTACTATTCATAACCTTTATTTAGTTGTACTCCCTCCGTCCGGTGAAAAGTGTACATATAGAAATTTTAGGACAAATTATGAAGTGAAGTAAACAATGCATTGTAAAGGTGCAAGCCACCATCTCCCTCCTCTTTAATTACTCAACCTCCAATGAGCTAAGTGCATGTAGAAATTAAGGAGACCATGGGTAGAATGTTATTGGTCTTGATTACCGTGTGATGAGAGAGAAGTATTTTTTCCTATTTTAAAGTGCATTGGGAAGATAGATATACACTCTTTTGTGGACAAATTTTAAAGCCAAACGTACACTCTTCACCGGACGGAGGGAGTAGATATGTATTTTTATTATTCTAATGTGGTATGCACATTTTTGTAGGTCATTAATGTCTGGTATAATCAATTTTATAAGCATCTTATATTAATTAACCAACATTTGTACAATCATTTTCTCAACAAGTTCCACCACTCCATGCATGGAGGAACCTTGCCATACACAACACCTTTAAGATTTGGTCCATTAGGAAATTTTTCAAAAGAATTTCATAATGTTTTTGAATGATTTGGTCCATTAGATCCTTTAAGATATTTTCATTGATTTATTTGCACTCTATTTTGGAGCACCTGCCCTAGTCAACCATTAAAAGAATTTGGAGTATGAACAAAACATGCTTCGTGATGGACCCTACCCTAGTGACTTCGCCACTAAGAAATTCTAGAACAGAGAGTAAGTTGGAGTCGTGTTAAACCCTAAAAGCGATGGGCCCGGTAGGACTAAATAAAAATGTCCTTTTCCCTGCTTTGCTTTTGTATCGCATCCACTGTAAGTATGTGATTCTATTTCTCTAGAGCACTTACAGTTAACTATAAGGGCAGCGTAATATAGGCTTTAGCCGCCCGTGTAATGCATGCATGCGCTAAACACGGCTTGGTGACACGTGATAGCAAAAGATTTCCAGTGCAGATACATGGTTTTCACATGGACAAATCTCAATAGTATACCTAAACTCTGCAGTTTAGTCAGGCCAGACCTGCCTTGCGCGTGTTAAAATAAACAGTGTAATCAACTCTTTTTTTTTTTTGCGAATTGTAATCAACTAATTAAGAGAGGCATTTCCAAATGTAGTCTGATGCATCGGTACTAGACTGGTTCATAATGCAAAATAGATGATACGCTATCAGCTCTAATTTCAGTTAGATTTCAACAAAAACTTCAAGATGTGCAATTTAGGCTCTGCTTTAAAGTGTATAAGTTTGGGAGACTCTGGTGGTATTGGCAAATTATTATCCTGTAAAATTCCGTGCAGGGCCAGTCCTAGGATTTTGGTTTTTTTTGGGGGGGGGGGGGGATGGACTAAAATCAAGAGGGCATATCCAAATCATATAAGCTAACTTTTTTTTTCAAATTAGGGAGGTTTATGCCATACATTTATGTTTGGATTATGAGGTGGGGAAAGGTTTGCACCCCTTTCCAGTGTGGACCCACATATGCTCCACAAGATCATTCAGAAGTTGCATATGCACCTGTTGATCTCGCAGTTGTCGATACATCTCCAGAAAGTTGGCAATGATCTCTACCTCTTGTCCCGGGAGGCGGACATGAGTTCCGGACTTATCAAAATCATGCGTGCGCGCTGCCCCTTCACCCTCATCCTCGACAATCATGTTGTGCAAAATTACACAACATGTCATGAGCTGCCAAAGTGTCTCCGCTTCCCACATCATCGTAGCTCCACGAACAATACCCCAACGAGCTTGAAGCACTTCAAATGTCCTCTCCACATCCTTCCTAGTTGCCTCTTGTATTGTTGCAAAACAACTTTGTTTGTTGCCTTGGGAATCAAATATGGTCTTCACAAACGCCACCCACTGAGGATAGTTACCATCGGCAAGGTAGTACCCCATGTTGTAGTTGCATCCTTTGACGGTGTTGTTGCACGGTGGAGCTTTCACATCACAAAGTCTCTTGAACAGAGGAGATCGTTGGAGCACATTGATGTCATTGCACGAACCTGGCGTGCCAAAAAAAGCATGTCAAATCCACAAGTCCTTCGATGCCACTGCTTCAAGTATGATGGTGGCTTATTTGACATGACCTTGGTATTGCCCACGTAAACCTTTTGGGCAGTTCCTTCATTGCCAGTGCATGCAATCAACTGAGAAGAGGAGAGGCTGGTCGGGCAAGGAGGGGGGCGGATATGGGCGAATTGGCGCGGGCCCTAGCGATCAGTCCAACGTGGCGAGCGAGTCCGGGCGTCACCATATTCGCCCCGAATATGGGCTGGATATGGGGAGTGCCAGTCAGTCCGGTCATTTGTGCCGGATATGCGGCGCCCGGTTGGGTGGCAATTTTTCGTCCGGACAGTGATCGAGCAGCCCGCCTGGACGTTTGGGGCGGATATGGAGGGTCCGGTTGTAGATGCTCTAAAGTATTTCTTTGTCTCCCCAAAACTCGGTAAAGTACATTTTGCATTATATAACTATTTGAGTGTACCACCATAGAAGGGAGCAAAAGAGAAGCTAAAATTAGGCTGATCATCAGAAAGTAAGCTAGGATGGTTGATGATGATTCATAGAAAGGAAGAAAAAAAAGGTGCCTCCAAGAACAAAGATGCCAAATCCGTGGGGTACATGCAGGACACGTATAGACATTCTAGTGGTTTGGCAAAGGTGGTGCACACTAGTGCAAAGCCCAGCACTGAGCTTCCTCCTTCCTTATCCCAGATGATTAAGAAATCGAAAGGTCATCCCGCATGTAGGACAACTGCATTCCTTTGTATTATTGCAATTGCAACTTGGCAAGGCTTTATACATTGGAAAAGAAGGCTTAACCTTTCTCTGAATGATTGTGAGTATGCATCACTTTATCCTAACAAAGTCATGTACTCTTGTGGTCCTGAAACCTCCAGCACGTGTACTGGCGAATGGAATCGTCTCCCGGATTGCTTCTTCCACGGCTATATGTATTTGTGTAAGCTAAACACAGGAAATTTGATCCCGCCGAGTATCTCTTTCTGCATGTGATATGCAAGAATGCATCTTCCGTGCATGTAATTGACATAAGTAATTACCATTTCTAAGAGGAAAAAAGAAGGTAACTGAATGGAAGGCAAGTTTTACAAGAAACAACATCAAAGAAGCAGAACATTTGATTTCATTCATGCCGGATCTCGCCAACTATCGTTGCATCAGCAGAATTTTACACTTTTGGATTCAGACATAAGCCCCGAGCATCATGACACATACACACATCCGGTGCATGATGAACATTATAGCCATTGTGTTTACAACAACAGGCCAATTACGCCCACCATCAACATACATGGGTTGCTGCTAGGGATGAAAATGGAGTGGAATCTTTCCGTTTTTCCGGAGCAAAAATGGAAGCGGAGAGAAAATATGGAAACGGAAGCGGAAATTTGCAAAACGGAAGTGGAAATGGAATTTTTTATGCGGAAACGGAAACAAAAATGGAACGATGTTTTCCGATGGAATAGACATGGAAACCGAACTTTCCGTTTCCCCGAATATGGAATTTCCGTTTTTTACTATAGGCCTATGGCTACTTTGTAGCCCAACCACGAAACAACACATAGTGTGCAAAATGAGTAGAATGGATCTCTTCTACTACCACACATGTACTCAACGAGATCCTATACGCAATTGTCTAGTACTACTGCAGTACTACGCTAAGTTGCAACATAATCATATTATTTTCTAGCCATGTTAACAATTCATTAAAAAAATGTTTTTGCATGTATTTCTCTCTTATTCAAGCGATTTAAAGTTCCGGTCAATGACCACTTAGGTTTCTGTTTCCGCTTTGTATTCGCTCCGTGTTCGTTTCTGATAGTATCTGTTTTTGTATTCATTTCCGGGGTTTCCGTATTCGTTTCCGCTTCTGCAAAAAAATATGAAAACAAATGTGGTAGCACTCAGTTCCGTCCGTCTCCGCTCCGTTTTCATCCCTAGTCGCTGCCAAACCAGTTCTTCAGACTTGATACAACAAACAGGCAGAGAATCGCAGGGCTGATGATTTCGTCGCAGAGGGATCCACTGATTCTTTCCCTTTTTTTCCCTTTCGATAACACGCAGGAGAGATCCACCTGTTCTTTTCGAATTGTGCCATGGTACAGAATAATTCCTTACTCCTGCCCTGGTTGCGCTGATGGGACGAGCGGCTGATGTTCATCAGCACCACTTGGTATTCTGTCCATGCCACACAACTCGGGGGATTTTATAAGCACAAATGGTGATTTGTGTAGAGCAGCGAAGGCCTTGTTTCCTTCACCATTCCTCCCTAAACAAATGGCATCACCCCGCCCGTGCCAGACACCACACTGGACATTATTCATCTCCAAAGTTCTCGCCTCCTGCTTATTCAAAATGACAACTGTGAGGACAATATATCCATAATAAACAAATTAGTGAAACTTTTGGTTCCAAGGGGGTCTGAATGTATATAACCTGGCACAGGGTACAACAAGGACATATCAGATGGAGAACACAGTCATCTAGACTGCCATCAGTCCCCTGAAATCACACAAAAGGGTCAATGAGATGTCTTACTCTCCCCATCATTCCTGAATTGAAGTACATATACCAATATCTACTCAAAAGTTGGCAAAATAGTCATCACATACAAACTGGCAAGGGTATGCCAAGCTACCAATATTAACTCAAAACAAGTTTCAGTTATTGTTCATTCGATTAAAGCCACAGATTTGAATTAATTGTGATGCAAGAGAAGACAGGCACCACAGCCAACTGCATTAAGCAGTAGTGCACTAGTAAGCTGTAATCTGTTTGAATACTTTAAACGCTAATTCAGAAATGCTTACCCGGATATTGAACTGTTTCCTGATTCTTCTTCGGAAGTAACCGGTGTAGATTGCTATCAAGAGAACAGAACCAATTCCCATATATAGATATAGATGATGCCTTGTTACAGAAAAGGCAATTAAGGTGACCAGAACAGCAACTAATGAAATGAAGTAAGCCATTGCCTGAAATAGATTCATCTTGTATCAGAAGAGTGAATAAGAGTTCTTAAAAAAACATACGCTTAACAACACAGCTCAAGTAAACTTATGGTAAAACTGAAAATGTCAGATTTAATGGGAACGAGAGTATGTTGCAGCACACAACAATGGTTGTAATAATTCTAAAAAGACTTCGCAACAGGGCAGGAAAACAGAGAAAAACACAAATTTATCAGCACGTATTGGCAGACATGGAGGATAAAGCACATTTGGTTGATAGCCACATCTTGCCAAATTTTGCCACAGATGAGAGAACTGTTTGTGACTACTGTTTTGCTTCACGGCCAAAGCTGTGGCGCGCCACACTTCTTAGTGGCCTGTCCCACCTAACATAAACTCATACTCTTGCGAAACCTTACACGTGACAACTAATTTGTTTGGCACACTTTGCGTGGCTTGTCATGGCAAGTCACATTGGCAAGTCAAATTCTTGTGGGCTTCGACCTGGTCAACATGAATGACCCTGCCCTTTTCTCCGAGCTTGTGCATACCCTAAAGGATAAGTTCTAGTAATAACTGTAATATGATCTCTAGTTATATTATATGTTGGAGGGAATGAGACTGCACGTTATACTTGCGAGAGGGTTGACTTGCCAATGTGAACAGGGCAGGATGTCCTTCATGTTGACCAGGTCTAAGCCCAAAAGAATACAGAATTATCCAAGCAAATCCTTTTCACATTGGTAAGTCAAACATCCTATGAATTATCTTCTCCGTTGTATAACTAGTTAGAAGACAGCTTTGCTATTTTTGACTAAACAACTTAAATGGAAGTAAGCATTCATTTCAACAAATTTAGCAAGAGACATTCTAACAAAATATTCCACCTCTCTAGCATTAGGAGGAAGTTATTATTAGAATAAATTGAGAAAAATCACATACATATTTAAGAAGTTAAGATGTTACTTTTCAGGGCAACTATATCAAGAATAGTCTACTGAACTCTAAAAGGGTTGACCTACAAGAAATTC
Organism: Elymus sibiricus; assembly: GCA_039707655.1. Lineage (NCBI taxonomy): Eukaryota > Viridiplantae > Streptophyta > Magnoliopsida > Poales > Poaceae > Elymus > Elymus sibiricus. The sequence continues at coordinate 180,110,512 of CM077666.1, read as the reverse complement.
TGCATTTGGTACTGGAATAAAGAGCCTAGCTCAACCAAACGGTTTCCTACTTCCTACCAACAGCAGCAGCATAAATAAAGTAACCTCAACTGGTTTTGCGTGCTTACCTACACAGCAATGTGACTAAACTTTTGGCACAGAAAAATGACAAGCAAGAAATGGACGAGACATGGTCATAAGTTGCTCAGGGTATTCTCTGTACCTGAAGGAAGCAAGATCCGAGATTGGCTCTCCGCATGTTCTTGCCAAACCTATAGCATGGGCAACTGCAAGTAGTTGCAAGCAAACAAGAACGTTAAAGCGAAGAAGCCCAAAAGTTTAATCACAGTTGCACATTAAAATATGTTGTACAGCAGAGGAAAATGGAATCTTTTTCAAAGACAGTCGAATAGAACAAAGGCAGAAGTTCAGAAGGGTTAAGACCTCACGTTGGGGAATGTTCCCTACTAACTTATCTTAAACATGTTGATTTTTCTTACATGATTCAAGCTAGGAAATACTTTTCGGTACTCGAGTTAACCAACCTAAAATCCAAGAGAGAAACTAAACCTTGAGCAAAATTCTATCACTTATCATCCGCGAGTCTTCATCAGAGATGGAAATATTCTCCAAGGACAGCTAGCACTAATCAGGCAAAGACCTTTATTTGGCGAAGGCCTTTCTTCTTCCACGATTGTAGCTAGGAAGAAGTAACAAATGATGAATCGAAAAGGGGAAGACCCCGGCCTCTGCATCATGATGATGATGCACACAGCCAAAACAAGCAGTATTCATGCGAGACAAAATAGTAGTATTCCATATCGAGTTCGCATAAAGACAGCAGCGCAGTTTATGCCCAAATCCGCACAAAATCAATATGGAAAGATTGAGCTAAACTAGTAGTAGAATCTCCAAGCTTTCCCGTCGCAACCACCGAAAACAGGTGCTTCCGAACCAACCAATACAGGTTTGATGAATGAAACGAGCGGCCAAGAGTTAGCTCCACCTACCAGGCGGCCTCGAGCGCGATTCGCCGGTCCTCCAAGCAATCAATCACGACGTCCCCCTCCCACATCCTCTGCACCCCTCCTCCGCCGGCCCCCTCGCCGCCGCCCGCGCACGCCGCCGCCGCCTCCATGCCGGCGCCCTTCCTCCTCTCCGCCGACAAGGCCACGGACGCGCAGAGCATGTCGAAGTCCAGCACCGCCATCGCCTCCTCCTCCTCCTCCTCCGGGCGGCTCCTCGGCGCCGTCGACGCCTCCTCCGCCGCCGCGGCCATGGATGGAGCCTCGCCGCTCTCCTCCCTCGCTCTCTCCCTCCCTCTTCCTGTCCTGAAGTTTTTGTTCCGTACCGCGTTACTGCTACTTGGTCCCGTATCGCGGTGGGTTTTTAACGTCTTATTAATAAGCGCCTCCGATTGGGAGAGGGGAAAAGGGCATCTCCGATTGGGATTTCGAACACCTACCTGTTCGCACTCGCTTCGGCGGCCAAATTGCCCACGGTGAGGTGGGTCCAGCGGGGCCCGGTTGTCAAGAGGTCCCACGCGCCAGCGGAGGATGCCGGGGAACACGTGGGTACTGGGGGGACGGGGCGCCCGAATTACCGGTGGTTAAATCGGGTAATTAGCCCCGTGGCTACTAATAATAACGTAACGCGCGTGGTCTGGGAGAGGGGGGAGGAGTAGCCTGGCGGTGGTTGGACTTTGGATTGGGCCGCCGCGCCTGCTCCAGAGTCCAGACTGGATGCGGGTCCGCCTGTCAGTCAGCGTTCTGTCTCCTTGCGCTTATCCGGTTTTCCGAGAGAGGGGGCTGCACCTGAAATTTTGGCAGCCGAAGCCAAACAGAATGGCCGCTCTCTTTCGTTTCTCTTCTTTCTCACCGGAAACTGTTTCATTTCTCTCTCTCATGTGATAAATGTGGACATCTATAACATGGGGAGGAAGGATCGGACGATTTTCGTTTTGTTTGTTTATCTATACTCTCATTAGGAATAAGGATCTTTTGAGTCATGTCAATAGTAAACATGAGCCATCAAGAAGAAATTAAAGGTTGCCTTCTCTTTCCTCCTCCACAAGAAAAGATTTCAAGCTTTTCTCTTCCTCCCGTCGGCGCCACCGTCGGTCCGCCCCATCTCCGATGGCCTTTGGGCCATGGAGGTGTGGAGGACCTCGGCCTCCCGCCGGTGGGAGGGAACCCGTTCTCGTTCTTGTTAGGTTCAGTGTCTTGGTTGGGGTTGTGTGGCGGCGGCGATGTCCCTCAGTGGGAATAATGTCTCTCATGTTCTATCCCCGTCTCGATGGTGCGTCTAGCATTGTCGGAGGGCGTGTGGAGGTATGTCTCCGTCGGATCTCGCGAGATTCGGTTGGTGCTGGTCTTCGGTGGATCTGTTTGGATCCGGTCTTCGTTCATCCGGCTCCAGCGATGTGTGGAGGTTTGATGCTTCCGATCTACGACTTTCTTCATCGGCGATGGTTGTTGGTCCTATGGGGCCTTAGCACGACAACTTCCCAACTGTCTACTACAATAAGGTTTGCCCGGCTCCGACGAGGGAGGGGCGATGACGGCGGTGCGCCTTTGGCTTGCTCCACTGCTTGTAGTCGTCACTAGATGGTCCACGGACCTAGTTGTATTTTTTATTACCTCTGGTGTTCTTTTTGCTGCCATGATTGGAGATGAATAGATGGGAAGTTTCTCACGGAAAAAAATTAGTAAACCTGAGCGGAGCTCAGATGGTTAGGTTGTGGAACTAGCCCATTAGTATTCAAGTCCTATACTTGACACTGTTGCTCGCATTTTGCTAGATTTATTTTAGACTTTCGGTGATGTTTTGTTCAGTGAGAGGAGACGTTCCTGTCGAGTACGAGACATCTGTGGTGACTTCGTCAATCTCAAGACGTTGTGTCGGCTCAGTATCTCATCTGTGATTGTATTATGTTAAAAAAAACAGTAAGCCTGCTGAATTTATGTATGGTACCCTAAACTGTAGAGATTTAGAGTATTTTATAATAGTTGTAGCGAAACCGTAGGCAATGGACTTAGCACCAGATTTTGCGAAGATGATTGGATAGGTTATAAGCCTTTTGTGACAGATTTCCTAAATTATACTCACTTTGTTCCTTTATGTAAGGTGTATTTTTTGGCACGGAATTATATAGACTTTAGGATGAAATTATCCTTGATTAATTCATTGGTTAGCGGCAAGTAAATTAATTAGGCCAGGAAAGGAAGAGATACATGTAATCGGAAGAGAGATAACCCTCCGATCCATATTAATTGTCGCAGGTTTAGTACAAATTTATACTATCAAATTTATACTAAAGCCGCAACAATTAATATGGATCGGAGGGGGTACTTTCCATTTTTTTTTCTAGAAGCAAAGATACAGGCAGTCAGGAGAGGGATATTTTCCTTTTTCCGGAGAGCTAAAAAAGGAATTGTGAGGAATTAAAAGAAATGCATCTTAGATTGTGAAATTTTATCAGAAAACAAATACACATTATATCTTTCCTACTTATAAAAGGTTGGAGTTGGTGGTGAGTTCACCTGTGGGGCCAACAACCTTCGCAATAAACAAATACACTCCTCTTCCTCTTCACATGTGGAAATAGCAAACTTCCAAGAGACATATAAACAATTGTATTTTACTCATGTGTGGGACCTAACACAAACAAATAAATGAACTACTACTTTAATGGGGCAAAAAATATGACTCCAACTCAAAATCATGATTTTGGTTTTTGGTTCTCTTCCCAACAAAATTCTTAAGTTCTATATCATACCCTAGGAGAGTGAACAAATGTAATGCTCATTCTCCCATGTTTCCAAATTCAAAATGTTATCTCGCTATAAATCTTTCAAAGGACCTAGTACGGTCACATTAAATTCTTCGACACCTACCTCATCATTCTTAGTGTATTTTTGCTCTGTTTTTATCATGAATCGTGCAAGATACTAACGTTTTTTGATCATATCCTAAGTCAGTGGCCTAATGTCTCTTCTTTTTAATAGCTCAAGGCAACACGCGGGCACTGTGCTAGTAAATGAACAAATGGAATATAATGTAACTACTAGCTAGCACAGACTTTAATTCTGGTTGGGAGAGTGTTAAATTTAGGAGAAGTTCGAGAGGGGCTTTGCTGGATAGTTGGAATAGAATGTAGCTTCTTTGTAAAGATGTCCAATTAAATAACAATAATAATGGCAGATGTAGATGAAAATTTACTGGATCAGGAATTTTTACTGTCAATCCATGTATAATATGTTGAAAGCAGTTCAGGGCGATTGCCCTTTTAATAAATTAATTATGGTTTATTAAAGTTCCATTGTAAGTTAAGGTTTTCTTGTGGTTAATGTTCAAGAATAGCATACTTACTAAAGATAATCCGTTACAAGGGGATGGATAGATAGTGACAAGTGTAGTTGCAGTGCGAGTGAAATTTGCATTGTCCTTGCATAGATATGTTTGAGGTGTTATTAAATGTTTTTCCGAATAGATATGAATGTTGACTCGGTAGAACATCTTTGTGGTTGGATCGTGGAATTTCTTAGGAAAGTCGGAGGTTTAGTAGTTGTAGGGGTGGCAATGGTAATATGGGCTCTGCGGAAATCTAGAAATAGAGCTTGCTTTGATATTATTTATCCCTATGATCCATCGAGTATTATTACGCACTCTGTGTATTGGCCAGAGTTTTGGAAATTGTTACATAGGCGAGAACTACAAGGGCGCGAGTCAAAGGGGCAAGACTAAGTTGTAGGTGGCAGTTGATATTTCCAATAGGAGGAGGGGCTAGGCTCCAATGGCCTTTAGATTTGCTGAATGGTAGACGAGTGATTGTGGTTTTGGTCGCAAGTGACTGTTCTTCAGGTTGTGGTGTAATCTGTTTTGTGTTTTGTGTTGTGTTGCCGGTTGTGCAATCTGTTACAGGATACTAGTGGTTCTACTGGTTAGATGTTTTTGTTGTAAGGAGGTTGTTCGTGGACCCGGGTCATGACGATGGGGCTTATGCTTCCACAGACACCATGTCGACGCTTGTGTTATCAGTTTTTAGAAATGAAAAACGGGGAGCCCCTTAATTCAAACAAAAGGAATAAGGATACTAGTTGATGGATATGGACCGTTAATATAAACTTTAGGCGACATGAACGAACTGAGCATAATTCATATGATTAGGCTCCTTGTGGTGGAATCTGCCAACCATGATTCAAGTCCTAGACATGTCATAGGTGGTCGCATTTTTCTGAAGTTATTTTGTTGTTTTTGGCGCTACACTTTCAGCAGTATGGCGTGGTCGTCAACTACAAGGTGACTGTGGCGACTTCATCAATCTCAAGATCAGGCGGTTCAGTCTCTTGGATGTGCTCATAAGGGTAAAATGTGTGTTCTTCAGGGTGAATGGCAAGTTTACTTTGCACAAACCATTCATTCAAAAATGTATGGATGATTTTGTCTAAAATCATAAACGATACTTTTTGAATATGTTTACGCTATGTGTAACTGCATTCTTTTTGAATATGTGTAACTCAATTAGCTCATGGCGACTCACGGTCTTATGGTAATTTTGTGCAAGACACAAATGACCATATTTCTTTGATGACTTTCTTTTGTCTATTTTTATTTATCGCATTGATGGCACATTTTTCACAAGCATTAAGGGGAGAGAAATTAGAACCTTAGCCTGGTTTAAAATGATGGTTTTGGAACTTCAAAGTTATAGAATACTTCGAAAACTTTTCTTAGAACCGGTACATAGCGTAAACATGTGAAAATTTCACTCATAGTATGATCATATGTGTCCCATACACCAAAAAACAAGGTAAAATTGTTCAAAATTTGTAATTCTGCACGTGAGAAAAATGCTAGCACTATATGTTTTATGAGCTTTGCGAGTTATCATTCCGTCCATTTAAAAATTTCTGAAACTAGATGTGGAGCCACTACCTAAAGCCAAGCTAAGATTTCGACTAGTTAGCATAGTTTTATTAGGACGGTTTCATACCAATAATCACAATTGAAGTTTAGGAACTTTTAGTATATTTCAAACACTATGTGCTGTTATCTCAATTCTTAAAAACTATCTTATCCCTATCACCAGAATATACTCGAGTCATTTCGTGTTGTTTGTAAGTCGTTGTTTCGAGCTTATACCATTACAAGTAGGTTGGTTGAGCAGTTTCCATCTAGTAATCTGCAATGTATAGCTCCCTCCGAATAATATCACCATTAGATGCTGCTGGTCAGTTGTTATTATACCTTAATTATTGCACTCCCAACAAACATTTTTTGTAGAAGAATGATAGCAAGCCATTAAATAGTAGAACTGAAGCCGTTCGGTTCCACCCAGGCCCAGCTGATCATAAGATCATTACATATTACACATGTGGTTTAAGTGCAAATAGTAGAGCCAGAAGTAGCTATGCGCACGAAGCTTTTGCACACAGCCACGCAGGGTTTTTCCAAATCTAGCTTAGCACCACATGATTGATTCGGGTGCAAAAAATGCGCAACTAGAAGCAGACGTACGTAGCCATGCGTTTTGTTTAAGCCCTTTTTTGGCCATAGTGTTGCCTACACTCACACGGCAAATCGGGTACGGGCCGGTGAGGCAAAGGATGTCGTGCCGCCGCAAGGTGGTGTGGGCGGAAAGGGAAGGCGGCGTCCACCGAGCCTCCCGGTGCGTGCGTTGCAGACCATTCGTACGTAGTGGAGCAGCAAGTGGACCAAGCGTGCATTATTGCCGTTTGTTTTTAATCCACCATCACGTATACGAGAATCCATTACGTGGACGGTGAGCCATTTCGTGCAATAGCAATCAGTTGCGTTGCGGGTCAGTTTTTCTTCTGCAACGATGAGTGGAACCTCTGTTTTGGCACCCATGTGCTACATGCCCTGTCTTCGTCGCTCTCCGATCACTGCCCGCTTCTCCTTGTTGACGATCAGGGGCCGCGGCGACTGCGCACTTTCAAGTTCGAGAACTTCTGGACCGCCATCCCTGGTTTTCAGGACGTCGTTGCTCACGCTTGGCAGCTAGACACAGGACACACCGACCCTTACCATGTTTTGTTCAGTAAACTTAGGACGACTGGGTTGAAGCTATCGGTGTGGAGCAGAACGCTTTTCTCCAAGGCCAAGATCCAATTGCATGCTGCTCTTTTGGTGATTCTTAGGCTGGACGTTGCCCAGGAGTCCAGATCGCTCTCCTCTGCTGAGCTTGATCTCCGGACCAGATTAAAGAGGAGAGTGATTAGCTTATCTGTACTCGAGCGCGCTCGGAAGAAGCAATGCTCCCGCATTACGAGTCTGAAGGAGGGCGACGCAAATACTAAATTCTTCCACCTAAGGGTGAATGCCAGGAGAAGGAAAAACCACATCCTTCGATTGAAGCATAATAATGGTTGGGTGACCGGGCATGAGCACAAGGAGGAGATTATTTTCGAGCACTTTTCCCAAACCCTTGGCAGAGGCGCGCGGCGGGAAAAGGACCTAAACTGGGGAAATCTGAACTTTCCTGACATCGACCTTTAGGAGCTTGGTGCCCCTTTTACGGAGGAGGAAGTTAAGGCGGCCATAGACCAGATGCCTAGCGACAAGGCTCCGGGTCCAGATGGATTCACCGGGGCCTTCTTCAAATCCTGCTGGGAGGTTATCAGGGATGATGTGATGCGCATCATTCACTCGTTCGGGAGCTTGCAAACTACTAACCTCCATTGGTTGAACTCTGCAAATGTGGTTCTGCTTCCCAAGAAGGTGGGAGCGGAGAACATTTCTGATTTCCGGCCGATTAGCCTAATCCATGCCATCGCAAAGATAATTGCCAAGATACTTGCGATGCGTCTCGGCCCTCATATGGATCGTCTTGTCTCCAACGCCCAGAGCGCATTCATAAAAAAAAGGAGCATCCATGATAACTTTATGTATGTCCGGAGTATGGCTCGTCGCCTCAACCGAAGCAAAACCCCGTCATTGCTGTTCAAACTGGATATTCGCAAGGCTTTTGACTCAGTGCTTTTGACTCAGTGCGCTGGGACTACATTCTTGATCTGCTGCAGCGTAGGGGATTCCCGAGCATTTTTCAGGACTGGATAACTGCACTCTTCCGCACATCCTCCTCCAGAGTGCTTCTCAACGGGGTGGCGGGATGCCCAATTATACATGGCCAGGGCCTCCGTCGGGGAGATCCGCTGTCCCCCTTACTCTTTGTCATCGCCATCGACCCTCTTCAACAACTCCTGGATTTAGCCACCACCCATGGGATGCTCCACAAGATTAGAGGTCGTGGTTCCTCCTTCCGTACTTCGCTCTATGCAGACGATGCGGCTGTTTTTGTTAAGCCAATCAGAGAAGATGTGACCAACCTTGCCAAGATTCTGCAGGACTTCGGGGAAGTGACCGACCTTTGCACCAACTTTCATAAGAGCTCTGTCATCCCCATCCGATGCCGGAACATCGACCTTCACACCGTCCTTCAAGGGTTGCAGGCAGTAAGGGCATCCTTCCCCCTAAAATACCTTGGCCTACCACTTTCGGTCCGGCGCCTCAGACAAGTCGACTTTCAGTATCTGGAGGATAAGGCGGCTGCTAAGCTTGTGCCCTGGGAAGGTAGATATATTGTTGCCCTGGGACGTGGGGTTTTGGTCATGTCTGTGCTCTCCTCGTTGGTTGTGTACACTGCCACTGCCCTCGTCATCCCCCCCGGAACGCTTGACAACATCACAAAGATGGAGAGGGCCTTTCTCTGGGCGGGCACGAACAAAACGACCGGGGCCAAGTGCAAAGTTAACTGGGAATCTGTCTGCAGGCCAAAGGAGAATGGTGGGCTTGGTGTGTTGAACCTTGCAAAATTCAGCCAAGCCCTGCGACTACGCTGGTTATGGTATGAGTGGAAAGAGCCCACGCGATTGTGGGTGGGACTTGGAAATCCTTGCGATGATAAAGACAAATTGTTTTTCTACGCCTCCACCTCCATCACTATTGGCGATGGGGCACGAGCTCCGTTTTGGGAATCCCCTTGGCTAAATGGGAGGAAGCCTATGGACATCGCACCGCTCATTTTTGAGGCGTCCAAGAGAAAAAACTGGAAGGTCAGGGAGGCCTTATGCGAGAACGCTTGGATTGGCAAGATCAACATGTCGACCGTGTTCACCACGGAGCACTTACGCTAATTCCTGGAGCTTTGGTCTTCCCTTCGTGAAGTGCAACTTACGGAGGGACTCGACGATGCCATCTTATGGAAGCATACGACAAGCGGTAATTATTCGGCATCCTCCGCCTATAAGGTTCAGTTCCTGGCTATCACTCGATCCCCCATGTACAAGGTCATCTAGAAGGCATGGGCTCCCCCAAGGGCCAAGTTTTTTGCGTGGCTTGCCATTCAAGATAGGATCTGGACGAACGTTCGCCTGGCCAGACGTGGATGGCCGAACAATGGCCCATGCGCACTATGTAGGAGGGAACATGAGTCCATTGAGCATCTTTTTTTCCAGTGCAGATACACTTTGAGAGTTTGGGCTCAAGTTAAGGACTGGCTCCAACTCGTTCATGTTGACACCTCAGCTTGAACGGCATCCAGGAGCATCAAGGATTGGTGGATCGACTTGGCGTCCGCCCAAAACAGCCACAAGAGAGTGATGCCTTCCATCATCATGCGTGTCAGTAAATCCATTTGGGACGAGAGGAACGCTCGCGTCTTCCGGGGACGCTCATCTCCGACGTTCATCGTCCTTCACGCGATCAAGAATGAAGCTAAACTTTGGGCTCTAGCTGGGGCGAAGAATCTAGGCCACTTCATGACGGGAGAGTAATGGCTTGTAATTTTTCGGCCTAGGGCCGGTGACCTTAAAACTTTGTACTATCTCCTTAATTAATGAATGAGGCAAATCTTTTGCCTCCGTTTCAAAAAAAAGTTTTCCTTTTTTTTAATGTGCATTGTCTCCAGTTTTTTCCTTCTTTTCAGTAGCTTCGTCTCTTTTTTTTTAAGAGAGAGGAGGCGCTTGCCCGGCTTTAGCGAACTGAAACCCTTAAAGCGTTTACAACACACAAACTACGCGAAGTTGACGAAATAAAAAGGAGGTTCGATACAGACCCAAAGGCCAAGGCACAAGGCCGAACTGAAATAGCTAACGCAAACAGCAAAGGACGCAGACGCACTGCGTCAGTCACACGTGATGGTCGTCGGGCACCCGATGTTGTCGAAGCCTGGTTGCGAGGTTCTTGAACTTGTCCATCAGCTCCTCAATGATGGACGCATCCTCCGACTTGCTCAATAGTTTCCAGAGCTGCAAAAAAATGATCATTTTGTAGATGGCATCAGCAGGATGTTTGATGAATTTTCCTTCAATTAGAGCTTTATTTCTAATTTGCTAGAGGGCCCATGCCATGGCCGCGAACACTATCCAGGTGATCTCTTACCCGCAAAAAAAAAGCTTTGTCACTTTGGATTTTTTAGAAGAACAACGCGCTTTATTTCATGTAACAATACTCATAGGAATACAAGGATGATCTGGAGGATTGGCCACACTCAAGAGCAGTGGTCATTCTAGCTAGTCTATTTGCCTCACCATTGCTTGCGCATTGTTCGTGGACGAGCTCACAGCTCTGAAATCTCGCCTTCCTGGCGTTTATCTCCTATAGAATCATGCCATAATCTCCAAGATGATGAGGATTCTTCAGGTCGTTGATGACTCTTAGATAGTCCGATGCTATTTGCACACTGCTTACAATCAAATTGTCCGCGAGTTCAGCTAAAGACCGGGCCTTCTAGGTCAAACTTTTACTTTCTTAGGCAAAGATGGATGTGACAAGCTCGCCTCACTGATACCGCGTCTATACCCTACTAGTAAGTTACACGTGCAAGGTGAAGTGCGACAAATATCAACATACCACATTATAATAGGCAAACATATACATTTTGAGTCACGCACAAATGAATTTAAGATGTAGGTTTAAGTCTCATCGCCGATCCCATTCAAAATCAAATTAGTTAGCTTGAGAAACATTCTTATATTATGGGACGGAGAGAGTGCATAATATTTGATGACTATTTGGTATATAGTACACAAAACTCATGTGGAATATATACGAACAATTAGAAACCCAGTTCTTGTACATTCAATAGAAACCCAGTTTTGGGAACCTTTTAGAAGGTTCTAGAACCTTATTTATTTATTTACTGGTTTATTTTCTTTTTTCTTTTTATTTGTTTCTTTTCTTTTTGTTTTTTCATATATTCACAAATTTTAAAAAATCTTCAAAAATTGTTCACTTAAAAAATAGAATTTCAATTTTCTGTTCAAATTTTTTAATTTGTGTTTTATAAAGATGTTCGGAATTTCAAAAATTGTTCGTTTTTTCAAAAATGGTCAGAATTTCAAAATATTGTTCATGTTTTTTTAAAAATTGTTTGCTTTTCAAAAGATGGTCGGAATTTCAAAATTTTGTTCACATTTTTCAAAAAATGTTAATTTTTTGTTCACGTTCATACTCTTTTTTGGAATTTAAAACGTGTTCCCTTTTTCAAGAAATGTTTGAAATTTCAAAAAGTGTTAAGGTTTTCCAAAAAAATGTTCATATGTTTAAAGGGACATTTACGTTTGTGCCCCTAACTCGAACCCACTACTCGGATTTGCCCTTAATTTCAAGCATGCTCAAATTTGCCCCTCTGCCATTAGTTGCACTTATAGAGATACCCTTCTGTGTCGTTTCCGTCCAGTCAAAGCCGTTTGATCGTTGTCTGACCGTTTCTTTGACATTTTTGCCCCTGTCTCCATGTGCCACTTACTAGTGGGGCCCACTCTCAAAAGAATAAAACGAAAAACCCTTTCTCTCACCCTGTCGGAATCGGGGCTTCGGGGACCCTGATTCGAATACTGGGGGCAAGCTTGTTCCCACCGGCTCAACGTCGACCACGACGAGACTACGACGAGAGCACGCTAGCGCGGGACACGACAGAGGACACAGCAGCTACCCAGGTTCGGGCCACCTTGCGGTGTAAAACCCTACTCCTGCTTGTGTTTGGGATTATTGTGGCAAGAGAGCCCTCGCGTACAAGGTAGGAGACAATGGAATCGATCCTCTTCTATGGTGGCAGCACTGCCCCTTTTATAGCCGCCTTGGTCCTCTTCCCCCGAAAACATTGGCGGGAAGGGTAGCCACACACAACGACAATTTGAAGGGGGACAGGCGCCCAGGCTTATCCTGACAAAAGGCGGTCTTCGCCTGCAAAGGTGTTGTCCATGACGCGCCGGTGGGCTCGGTGATGACCTCCGCCCTGCGCGCCTTATCGTCCTGGTCTTCATACAGCAAACGGGCAAGCTTTGGGACTTGCTTTGCAGGAGGGGAGCTACTGCCCCTTTAGCACCAAAGAGGAACCCCTCTCTGTCCGCGCCTGCTGGTACGGCTCCTGCCGCTACTTGTCGCCACGCGCGCCACCCACGTGGTGGGCACTGGACCGCGCGACCAGCGCCAGGCGGCGCCCGCCTCTGGTGGCCTCGGGAGGCCGCCTCGCGAGGCCTCCTGCAGCCGCTGTTGCTGCTAAGTCCTGGTGGTCCGCTCCTTGAGGAGGGGTCCTCGTGAGGCTGGTGCCTCGCGAGGTGTCTTCGCTTCGCGGTGCCCGTGGCCGGGCCGTATCTTGGGCCTTCGCCAGGCGTTGCTTCCTGGGCCGCAGGCAGACTGGCCGTGGTACCCCGGTTCCCACTGGCCCGACAGTAGCCCCCGGGCCCGTGGCGCGCACGTTCCCGCCCGTTGGGAGTGAAATGGAGCGGGCCCTGACAGACTGCGGGGCCCAGGTTCGACGCGTGGCGCACGATGGGACGTGGGAAGCCCCCACCTCCTCCACTACACCTCGGTAACCGTCCGCTCTGCCATAAAACTGACCCGCGCGGGGCGCGGGGCCATCACTGCCTTCCTTCGCACTCCTCGCCTCCTAGCGCCTAACTCCTCGCATCTCCTTCCCTGCGCACTACTCCTTCCTCCTCTCGCCCCCAAGCTCCGCCGCGTAGCAATGGCGCCAGCCAGCAAGAAAGTAAGGGCGGCGGCCGCGGCCCTGAGCGCGCCGGCCTTGGAGCCGGCCCTGCTGCGCTCCATCATCGCCAACCGGGAAGGCCTGGACAAGGTGATCCCGATGACCGCCAGCGACCAGAACGAGTGGAGGGCGACGAAGATCGGGCCGGGCTCGCGCGCGTCTCGCGACCTGGAGGCGACGACCTTCCCCTTCTTCACCCACAGCGTCTACGTCGGCTTGGTGCCGCCGTTTTCGGATTTCTTCAACGCCATTCTCACCCATTACCAGATCCACGCCCTCCATCTCCAACCCAACTCCATCTTCCTCCTCGCCATCTTCGCCTTTTACTGCGAGGCCTTCGTGGGGGTGATGACCTCGGTGGCGCTCTTCTGCCACTTCTTCAGCCTACGGCTGACCGCGAAGAATCAGCGCTCTGCGTGCGCTTCGTTCCTTGCCGTCAAGGCGACGGAGGATGACATCATCAGCTTGAAGATCCCGAAGAAGGTGGAGGGCTACAGGCAGCACTGGATCTATATGGATGTGCGCCATCGTAACCAGCTGCTGATGGAACCGACAGGCCCCGCCGTGAAGAGCTCGGGGTAGGAGCACGAGAAGCTCACCGACCCGAGGCTGGCGCCGCCTGGGAGCAGATGGCCGACCAGAAGGCAGAGGGCCTCACGGGGGCGATGGTCGTCAAGGAGTACCTGCTGCGGCGCATAGTGCTGCTCCAGAAGCGCTCGTGCCTGGTGTGGAAGATCACCGGCGCGAAAGACCCCATGTGGCTGAGCGTCGGCAGCCTAAAGCCGGCGGTGCTGGAGGGGATCATGCAGATCCTGCTTGGCGGCAATGCGGAAGACCCGCCCGTGGACGCGTTCCCACTGTACCACTATCAGGAGAACGAGCAACTGGTCACGGAGATGCCAATCTTTGACCAGTGGGGCCTGGTGCCGGAGGGCCATGTGGGGCCTCGCGAGAACCCGCTCGTGGTGGTTCCCGGCTCGGGTGACCGGGGCGACGCCGGGGCCTCAGGGGGCGCCGCGGAGGGGAGCGATGGCGGTCCTGCCTCGCGAACCCGCCGCCAACTCATCTGCGACCTCGAGGACGATGACGCGATGACAACGACGACGCCCAATTCAGGGTTGAGCCCTTCCGGCCTATCGGTGCGGTGGTGAAGGGAGTACCAGCGCGACGACTGACGAGCCACGTGTGGAGGAGATTGATGCCGGCAGCGGGGGCACCGAGCCCCCGGTGGAGAAGACTAGAGCGGATGGCGGGGCTACCGAGCCCCCCGCCGAGAAGGACGGCGCCAAGAATGGGGCGGCCGAGCCTCGGGAGGCCACCTCGGGAGGCGGCCTCGCGAGGGAATCCCGCGAGGGCGACAGCGGGATCCGCCCGCCGCCGGTCTTGAAGAAGAGGAAGTGGGTCCCGAATGACGAGTAAGTCACCACGCCTTGCTCTCTTTCCTTATGTTCATCCTTCTTCCTCCCAAGATCTGGGGCTGAGCCTTCACGCGCAGGAGGCCCATGAAGAAGAAGAAGCCAAAGACCCCTGGCTCGAAGGGGGCCCCGACGCCTACCACAGGCGCTGAAGGGCGAGCAGAGGCCACCCGCCGCCCCGAAGCCGGAACGGGGCGCGCGGAGGTGGAGGAGGAGCAGGCGGCTCCTCCGGAGCCGCACGTCGACGCGGCTCCTAAGGCCAAGGGAGATGAGCCTCGGGAGGCGGCCTCCGGAGAAGGGGTCGTGCCTCCCGAGGCGCCCGCTGCAGGAGGCGACACAGCGATGGAGGGGGCAGAGGCGCCAACGCCCCCGCTGAGCTCTACCCCCGCCGCGGGGGATGCAGATGCCGGGGGCGCCTCGGCAAGCCCCCGACGCTCGCCGGCGCACGAGGCTCCCGCCACGGGCGCGACGAGCCCGCAGAGCGTGTCGCCATGGCAGGAGAAGGAGGAGACTTCGGCGAGCCCCCCGCTCGGGCGCGACGAGCCCGCAGAGCGTGTCGCCATGGCAGGAGAAGGAGGAGACTTCGGCGAGCCCCCCGCTCCTGACGAACGACACCGGGCCTTCCCAGGCTGTGACGGCAGAGGGTGGCGAAGAGTCGGACCCGATCTGGGCCTTGGCGCTCATGAACAGTCGCACCCTGCTCAAGCACGGGGTCCTGCGGAACGCCCGGGCGGCTTTGGGCTAGCTCGAGGTGGAGCTCCAGGCGGAGGAGGCGCGCCTCGCCGGGGAGCGCCTGCGCCTCGCGGAGGGGTGGTGTCAACTCGACGTCGCCGTCAAGCTGGGCCGGCGCCAGGACGAGCCCGCGCGGGAGAAGCGCGAGAGGGCCGCCTCTGAGGCGAAGGAGATCTTCGAGAACGCCGTGCGGGAGGCCGACGCAGCCGACCGGCGCCGCGAGGAGGCGGAGGCTCGCACGAAGGTTCTTGAGGAGCAGCACGCCGCCCAGGCGCGGCTGCTCCAGGCATGGGAGAGCGAGCTCGACAGGCGCGCCGAAGGCCTTACAGGCCGCGAAGATGATCTCGCGATCCGCGAGCGGGAGCTCGCGAGGACGACAACCGACCAGGCCGCAGAGTGCGAGCGCTTGGAGACGCTGGATTGCGAGGTGGCTGCCGCCCAGGCCTCCTACAACCAGCACATGGAGAAGGCCAACGCCGCGCTGGAGGTCAAGGAGAAGAAGATCCAGGCGGATGCCGACGCGAGGGTTGAGAGGAGCCGCCAGGCGATCGCCGCAGACCACAACAAGAAGCTGAAGGCTCAGGAGGACCGCTTCAAGAAGAAGCGTGAGGAGCTCCAGCAGGAGATCATCGGCCTCAAGGAGGTGCTGACGGAGGCAGAGAGCCAATGGAAGGCCGCGCTCAAGGCCAAGGCTGCCGCGGAGGAAGAGCTGGCCTCCCTTCAGTAGCAGGTGGGCAGCGTCACCAACATCGTCGAGCAGGCCAGGCTGGAGGCGGATCGGGCGCGGGGGCGGCAGCACGAGTGCGCCAAGATGTTCCACTCCCTCCAGCTCCGAGCCCGCGGTGCCATGACCACCATCTGCCAGGACAGGCTTGGGGGCCCCCTTGAGACCCACGACGCCAGCTACCTCGATTTCTTCACCAAGCTGGTGGAGCGGCTTAAGGTCAGGGCCAAGAGGGTGAACGACATCATCGAAGATGATTGCCGCGACCTCCTGAGCCAGGCAGCGACACGCATCTTCAGCCATCTCCTGCACGCCGACGCCAACTTCGACTTCGACAGGGTGATGGCTCCTGTCCCCGAGGAGCTCCGCGATGGCCTCGGGAAGGCGGTGGAGGACCATGTGGACGCCCTGCTCACAAAGTTCTCCCACGGCGGTAGCGAGAGCTCCGGCGGAGTTGAAGAAGGCGAAGGCGACGACGTCGAAGGCGATGGCGGCGATGACGGTGACGGCGCATCCTCTTAGGCTTCTCCTCTTTCGTTTATCCTGTATCAGATTGATGTAGCCCCGTGGGGGCGTGAATACGATGTTTTGTAAGGACTTATATCAAGTACTTAAGGCTTCGCTGCCATGCATGTTTTCTCGTGAAGTCTCCTCGCGAGGCCTATCTTTCTCCCTTTGTTTGCCATGGTGCTCTACGTCATATGGACCCAGCCCCCGAGCGGGCTACAGCCGTTGCTGGTATGTTAGGACGCGTGCCTAGACAAGGCCAGGAGGTGTAGGGCACTGAGAGGCGGTAAGGGCTCCTAAGGCGCGATGCTCAAGGAGCCCCCCTTTGATGTGCAAGTGGCTCGCGCGAAGGAGAAAGTGTCAGCGCTTAGTGAGACCGCGAGAGGATAGACTCGAGAGATGACGAGAATAGCTCGCGAGGTGTTTTTAGACTTAGCTTTTTCGCGGAGCGTGTCGCTTGCTGCGTCGTGGCTGCGGAGTGCGCCTCGTGAGGCTCTTGCTCGTGAGGCCTCCATTGGCACTTGGCGTGGATAGCCGCTGCAGGCTGCCTCGCGAGGCAGCGCTCGCGAGGCCTCCTGTAGGCTTTGTCAGGAGGCGGTTTGACGTGGGTTACCTCGCGAGGCAGTGCTCGCGAGGCCTTCTGTGTGCCTTGTTCCTGTGATGACTACATACCGACAAGTTTCACAAAAGGAGGAGCAGTGCACGCTTGCTAGCTTACTCGTGGGCGTCATGCGAGGAGACATGGCACCAAGGACCTTTGGTGAGGTGACGTGCATGGGAGCAGGCCCGCGAGCCAGAGCTCGGTCACTTGGGTTTTGCGGTGCTGCTGGGACTAACCCGAGCACAGGCACACCGTGTCCAGCCCCCGCTCGTGTGATGCGCGGGAGGGAGATCGCGAGCATGCACGACTCCAAAAAGATGCGGCTGCCGTGTCCAGCATGGGTCTGCTTGAGGATGGTGCAGCCACGTGGCGCCCTCAGTTTCACATCCAAAAAGAAAGAGGCTGCCGTGACGGACACGGGACAGCTTGAGGATGTGGTGGCCGAGAGGCACCCTCAATTCGATCGATCCGCCATCGCTGAGCATGGGGCTTCCACTGGGGTGTCGGTGGGAACTCTCGCGGGCCCATTAGGCGAATGCAATGAGAGGCTCCGGAGCGTGTACAGCTCCATTTCGTTCGTACGCGTGAGGTCACGGGTAGAACTTGCGGAGGTGTTGGATGTTCCATGTGTTGGGCACAGGAACACCATCCTCTGTCTCCAGTCAAGCGACGCCAGGCCGGGAGACATGAGCAACCCTGAATGGGCCTTCCCACATAGGTGAGAGCTTGTGGAGTCCTTCTCTGAAGAGGATCCTTCGTAGGACGAGATCGCCAGCTTCGAGAGTACGGGGGCGTATGTTGCGGCTGTGATAGCGGCGCAAAGCCTGCAGGTATCGGACAGCACGTAGAGCGGCCTGGCGACGGGCTTCCTCGAGGAGCAGCAGGTCAGCCTCTCGCGAGCTGTCCTGATGAGCTTCGTTGAAGGCGAGGAATCGCGGAGAGCCATGCTTGATTTCAGACGAGAGGACTGCTTCGGCTCCGTAGACGAGGAAGAAGGGAGTCTCGCCCGTAGGCTTGGTTGCTGTCGTGTGGATTGACCACAGCACGGACTGGAGCTCGTCAAGCCAGCCTTCGCCACAGGCGTCAAGCTTTTTCTTGAAGCTTCGTGTTTTGAGGCCCTTGAGGACTTCAGCGTTGGCGCGTTCAGCCTGGCCGTTGCTTCACAGGTGCGCCACAGAGGTGTAGCAGATCTGTGTGCCAAGGCTGGTGTAGTATGACTTGAAGAGGCCGCTGGTGAACTGCGAGCCGTTGTCAGTGATAATGCAGTTGGGGACGCCAAAGCGGCTCACGAGGCTCTTGATGAACTTGACGGCCGAGGCTGCCGGGATGGTGCGGACTGGCTCGACCTCCGCCCATTTGGTAAACTTGTCAATGGCAACGTAGAGGTAGCAGTAGCCGCCTGCCGTGCGAGGGAAGGGGCCCAAGATGTCCAGCCCCCAGACCGCGAAGGGCCACGAGAGTGGGATCGTCTGGAGGCCTTGCGTCGGCTGGTGTATTTGCTTGGCGTGGAATTGGCAAGCCTCGCAGGATTGGACCAGCTCGGTGGCATCGTGAAGCGCGGTGGGCCAGTAGAAGCCGCTGCGGAACACCTTGCCGGCCAGGGTGCGCGACGAAGAGTGGTGGCCACAGTCTCCGCCGTGGATGTCAGCTAGCAGCTCTCGACCTTGCTCTTCGGAGATGCACCGCAGCGCGACGCCATTGGGGCGCCTGCGATAGAGTTCACCATCCTTCAAGCAGTAGGCGGTGGCCTCTGCCTCTGAGTCCTTCTCCGGGAGGGTGCCGCTTTGCAAGTAGGCCTTGAACTCAGTAACCTAGTTGTCCGCTTGAGGCTCCAGCGCCAGCAGCAAACGAGTGCCTGAAGATGGTCCGCAGTCAGGTGTGCCTGTGGGCGGTGCGGGAGGGAGCTCCTCATGAGGCGCCGTGGCGCTTGCGGTGGGTGGCGCAGCTGATGGTTTCAGGAGCCTTTCCTCAAAGACGCTGGGGCGTTGAGGCTCGCGTCGAGATGCTCGTTTGGCGATGTCATCTGCTTCCTTGTTGCTACCGTGGAGTACGTGTTGGAGCTCCAGGCGAAGGAAGCGCTTCTCGAGCTTGCGTACTTCCTCCAAGTAGGCAGCCATGTGCTCGTCCTTGGGCTTGTAGCTTTTGTTGGAGAAGTTGACGAGGAGCTGCAAGTCTCCCTTGATGGTGAGGTGCTTGATGCCGAGAGCGAAAGCTGCCTTGAGGCCGGCGATCAGGCCTTCGTATTCTGCGATGTTGTTGGAGACCTTGTCGTCATGCCTGAAGCAGAGTTGGACAGCGTAGTAGAGCTTGTCTCCTGTTGGCGAGGTGAGCATGACACCAGCTCCCGCGCCCTGCCGCGAGAACGCGCCGTCGAAGTGCATGGTCCAGCCACCAGGTGCTTCGTCTCCAGGCAGGAGGGATTCATCCTCACGAGGCTCCTCTTGGTGCGGATCTGTCCACTCCACTACGAAGTCCGCCAGGGCTGCACCCTTGATCACCCATGTGGTGGAGAATTCCAGCTTGAAGGCCTGCAGCTCGATGTTCCACTCGGCGACGCGACCTGCGGCATTGGGGTTGCGCGGGACTTGCTCCAATGGATAGGATGTGATCACCTTGATGGGATGGCCCTGGAAGTAGTGGCGCAGCTTCCTGGAGGTGACGAGGAGTGCGAGGAGGAGCTTCTGCTACATGGGGTAGCGCTCGCGCGCATCCCGCAGCACCGTGCTAACGAAGTACACAGGGTGCTCGACGAGGCGCGTGGTTGTGGAAGCATCTTGCTCTCCGGAGGGCCCTGGGGGCTCGTGAGGCTCAGAGGGCTCAGGAGGCGGCTCGCGAGGCGGCTCGACAGGGGCCTCCTAAGGAGGGCCCTCGGCAGGTGATGGTGCGGCCCCAGCAGGCGCTGATGCGGCCTCAGCAGGCTTCTTCTGGATGAAGACGCGCTCCTCTCATACCGCCACCAAGGCTGCACTGGCCGTTTGGGGGGTGGCTACCAAGTACAGGAGCAGGGGCTCATGAGAGCGCGGCGCGACCATGATGGGCGGGCTCATCAGGTACCTCTTGAGGTCCTCAAAGGCAGCATCAGCCTCAGGAGTCCACTTGAAGGGGCCAGTTCTCTTCATGAGCTTGAAGAACGGCAGGGCTCGCTCGCCGAACTTGGAGATGAAGCGCCCGAGCGAGGCCATGCATCCCGCCAGGCGCTGCATCTGCTTGAGGTTTGATACGTCTCCATCGTATCTACTTTTCCAAACACGTTTGCTCTTGTTTTGAACTCTAATTTGCATGATTTGAATGAAACTAACCCGGACTGACGCTGTTTTCAGCAGAACTACCATGGTGTTGTTTTTGTGCCGAAATCAAAATTCTCGGAATTGGATGAAACTTTTTGGAGATTTTTTATGGAATAAATAAAAATTACTGGCGCAAGAATCAACAGAAGAGGGGCCACTTATTGCCCACAAGGCAACAGGGCGCGACCCCCCCTATGGCGCACCCTGATTCCTTGTGGGGCCCACAGGCGGCTGTCTGACCTAATTCCAACGCTATAAATTCACTTTCCCCGAGAAAAAAAGAGAGAAGAAGTTTCATCACGTTTTACGATATGGAGCCGCCACCACCTCTTGTTCTTCATCGGGAGGGCTGATCTGGAGTCCGTTCGGGGCTTCGGAGAGGGGGATTCGTCGTCGTCGTCATCATCAACCATCCTCCATCACCAATTTCATGATGCTCACCACCGGGCGTGAGTAATTTCTCTGTAGGCTTGCTGGACGGTGATGGGTTGGATGAGATTTATCATGTAATCGAGTCGATTTGTTAGGGCTTTGATCCCTAGTATCCACTATGTTTTGAGATTGACGTTGCTATGACTTTGCTATGCTTAATGCTTGTCACTAGGGCCCGAGTGCCATGATTTTAGATCTGAACCCTTTATGTTTTCATGAATATATTTGTGTTCTTGATCCTATCTTGCAAGTTGTATGCACCTATTATGTGTTATGATCCGCATACCCCAAAGTGACAATAATTGGGATTCTTTCCGGTGATTACCGTAGTTTGAGGAGTTCATGTATTCACTAAGTGCTAATGCTTTGTTTCGGTTCTCTATTAAAAGGAGGCCTTAATATCCCTTAGATTTCCTTATGGACCCTGCTGCCACGGGAGGGTAGGACAAAAGATGTCATGCAAGTTCTTATTATAAGCATGTATGACTATATATGGAATACATGTCTACATTTCATTGATGAATTGGAGCTATTGTGTATCGCTATAGGTTGTGACTGTTATATGATGAATGTCATCCAACATAATTATCCATCACCGATCCAATGCCTACACTTTTCGCATATTGATCTTTGCTAAGTTACTTTTGTTGCTGCTGCTGTTACAATCACTACAAAACTGCTATTGTTACTGTTACTGTGCTACTGTTACTACTGCTATCAAAACTATCATACTAATGTGCTACTAACCACTTTGTTGCAGATATTTAGTTCTCCAGGTGTGGTTTAATTGACAACTCAACTGCTAATACTCGCAAATATTCTTTGGCTCCCCATGTGTCTAATCAATAAATCTGGGTGAAATACTACCCGCGAAAACTGTTGCGATCCCCTATACTTGTGGGTTATCAAGACCTTTTTCTGGCACCGTTGCCGGGGAGCATAGCTCTATTTGTTGAGTCACTTGGGATTTATATCTGTTGATCATCACTATGAAGAATCTGAAAGACGCTAAGACCAAGATCGTTCCCTCTAAGACGAGGGGAGGTAAGGAACTGCCATCTAGCTCCACACTTGATTCTCCTTCTGTTTTGACTAGGCTTGCGACACCACCACCAGCTATTCATTCTGATATGTCGCAAGTTATTGATGATACCACTTCTGCTATGAATGAAACTGTTGATGATGCTAGTACTATGCTTGATGATACTGTGCCACTTGGTGAATTCCTTGATGAACAAATTGCTAAAGCCAAAGAAATTGAAAATGTTGAAACTCTTGAAAATTATGATTCACCTATTATGCCTAGTCCTCCTACTAGAGTTGAAATGCCTAAGATACCTGATGGTTATGTTTTTGATGAAGAGACTGCTAGGGCGATTCTTGCTTGTAATGATAGAGATGATGTTAGAAAATTGCTTGGTGAGTTGAAAAAAAATCTATGAGGGAGAGAATGAAATATGATCCTAAGTTTGCTACCTCTCCTATATTTGTTACCGATAAGGATTATGAATTCTCTGTCGATCCTGAGTTAATTACTTTGGTTGAATCTGATCCTTTTCATGGTTATGAAACTGAAACGGTTGTGGCACACCTTACTAAATTGAATGATATTGCCACCCTATTTGCTCATGAGGAAAAAATTCGCTACTACTACATTCTTAAGTTGTTTCCTTTCTCATTAAAGGGTGATGCTAAGATATGGTTTAATACTCTTTCTCCTGGTTGTGTGCGTAGTCCCCAGGATATGATATATTACTTCTCTGAAAATATTTTCCTGCTCATAAGAAACAAGCTGCCTTACAGGAAATATTTAACTTTGTGCAAATTGAAGAAGAGAATCTCCCTCAAGCTTGGGGGAGGCTTCTCCAATTACTTAATGCTTTGCCTGATCATCCTCTTGAGAAGAATGGAATACTTGATATCTTTTATAATGAACTAACCGATGCTTCTAGGGACTACCTAGATAGTTGTGTTGGTTCTGTTTTCAGGGAACGAACTGTTGGACAGGCTGAAGAATTATTAAATAATATATTGAGAAATGCCGATGATTGGACACTTCCTGAACCACTTCCTAAACCAACCCCGAAGAAAAGAGGTATTATATTCCTCAGTCCTAAAGATATGCAAGAAGCTAAGAAATCTATGAAGGAAAAAGGTATTAAAGCTGAAGATGTTAAGAATCTACCACCTATTGAAGAAATACAAGGACTTTATATCCCGACACAGGTAGTAGAGGTAAATTCTCTTCGTAGATTCGATGAAAGTGATATTCCCTATAATAAGTCTGCTAGTCAATGCTTGGATGAATTTGATAAGTACGTTGTTAAGCAAGAGAATTTCAATATATATGTTAGCAATCAATTAAAAAGAAATGCAGTCATGATTGATCGGTTGAGTGATTTGATATTTAGAACTGCCAATGATGTTAAATGCTTATGTAAATATGCTTCTATGGTTCAGACTCAGTTAGAACAAATAGCTAAGTCACAAAATGATTTGCTTGATGAGATGAATAATAAAATGAATGATCATGCTGTTAGAGTTGTTACTAGAATTGAACAATAGATCCCCTGAGGATTGAAGATCATCCTGAAGGTAGAATGACTCAGGATCCCCTGTATCCTGAAGGTCATCCTAAAAGAATTGAACAAGATTCTCAAATAAATAATATTGATGTGCCCAGTCCATCTAAGAAGAAAAAGAAAAAGAAAAATGATAGGACTTTGCATGCTTCTAGTGAACCTGAGATAGAAAAACCTCCTAAGAATCATAATGATGTTTCTATTTCTTATGCTGAGACACAATCTGGTAATGAACATATACCTAGTGATAATGATAATGATGATGTTCATGTTGATGCTCAACCAGATAATGATGTAGAAATAGAACCTGTTGTTGATCTTGATAACCCACCTCCTAAGAATAAAAGATATGATAAAAGAGACATTGTTCCTAGAAAACATGGAAAGGAAAGAGAACGATGGGTTCAAAAACCTATGCCTTTTCCTTCTAAACCATCTAAAAACAAGGATGAGGAAGATTTTGAGCGCTTTGTTGAAATGCTTAGACCTGTCTTTTTGCGCACTCGCTTGATTGATATGTTGAAAATGTCTCCCTATGCTAAATACATGAAAGATATTGTCACTAATAAAAGGAAGATACCTGAAGCTGAAATCTCCACCATGCTTGCAAATTATTCTTTTAAGGTGGAGTGCCTAAAAATCTAGGAGATCCGGGAATACCTATGCTACTTGTAGTCTGCGTTGGTATTTCCCCGAAGAGGAGAGGATGATGCAGTACAGTAGAGATAAGTATTTCCCTCAGTTAAGAACCAAGGTTATCAATCTAGTAGGAGAACCAAGCAAAATTCCATTAAGCGGACCTGCACACACAAGAGCAAACACTTGCACCCAACGCAAATAATAGGGTTGTCAATCCTCTTAGCGGTTACTTGCAAGGATTAAATCTTATCGAGGTAAATAGATAAACTAAACTACTATTTAAAATAAAAGTAAATAAATTGCAACAATGTATTTTTAGGTTTTTAATATGATAAATATAGACCCGGGGGCCATAGTTTTCACTAGAGGCTTCTCTCTCGAGCACAGAAACATACGGTGGGTAAACAAATTACTGTTGGGCAATTGACAGAATAGCAAATAATTATGACGGATTCATGGCAATGATCATGTATATAGGCATCACGTCTGAGACAAGTAGACCGACTCCTTCCTGCATCTACTACTATTACTCCACTCATCGACCGCTATCCAGCATGCATCTAGAGTATTAAGTTAATAAAAACAGAGTAACGCCTTAAGCAAGATGACATGATGTAGAGAAGCAAATTCAAGCAATATGAATAAACCCCATATTTTTATCCTTAATGGCAATAGTACAAATACGTGTCATGTTCCCTTCTGTCGCTGGGATTGAGCACCACAAGATTGAACCCATCACAAAGCACCTCTCCCATTGCAAGATAAATCAATCCAGTAGGCCAAACCAAATCGATAGATCGGAGAGAAATACAAAGCTATAACAATCATGCATAAAAGAGTTCAAAGAATAATCAAATATTTCTCATGAATAATCTGATCATAAACTCACAATTCATCGGATCCCAACAAACACACCGCAAAAGAAGATTACATCGGATAGAACTCCAAGAACATCAAGGAGAACATTGCATTGAAGATCAAAGAGAGAGAAGAAGCCATCTAGCTACTAGCTATGGACCCGTAGGTCTGTGGTAAACTACTCACACATCATCGGAAGGACAGCAAGGTTGATGTAGAAGCCCTCCGTGATCGATTCCCCCTCCGGCAGAGTACCGAAAAAGGCCTCCAGATGGGATCGCGGAAGAACAGAGGCTTGTGACGGCGGAAAGGTTTTCTCTTCTGGCTCTCTGATGGTTTCCCAATATTTGTAAATTTATAGAAGTGGAATTAGGTCAAACGGAGTCACGTGGGCCCCACAAGGCAACATGGCGCGCCCCCCTGGGGCGCGCCCTGTTGGCTTGTGAAGCCTCCGTGAGGCTTCTGGCCTCCTCCCGAAGCTTCCAAGGTTTCTTTTGTCCAGAAAAAAATCTCCAAAAAGTTTCGTGGCATTTGGACTTCATTTGGTACTGTTTCTCTGAAAAGCCAAAAACAAGCAGAAAACAGCAACTAGCACTGGGCACTAGGTTAATAGGTTAGTCCCAAAAAATGCTATATAATTGCATATAAAAACATTCAAGATTGATACTATAATAGCATGGAACAATAAAAAATTATAGATACGTTGGAGACGTATCAAGCATCCCCAAGCTTAATTCCTGCTCGTCCTCTAGTAGGTAAATGATAAAAATAGAATTTTTGATGTGGAATGCTACCTATCATGTTTCATCATGTAATCTCTCTCTTACGGTATGAATAATAAGATCCAAATGATTCAAAGCAATAGTCTATAATTTGATATAAAGACATCAATACTCAGGCATACTAATAAACAATCATGTCTTTCAAAATAAAAATGCTAAAGAATGTTATCCCTACAAAATCATATAATCCTGTCATGCTCCATCTTCTTCACACAAAGTATTTATCATGCACTACCCCGATGACAAGCCAAGCAATTGGTTCATACTTTTTAACGCGCTTCAGCTTTTTCAACTCCCACTCAATACATGAGCGCAAGCCATGGATATAGCACTATGGGTGGAATAGAGTATGGTGGTAGAGATAAATAAGAGAAGTCAAAAATGGAGAAAGTCTCACATCGATGAGGCTAATCAACGGGCTATGGAGATGCCCATCAATTGATGTCAATGCGAGGAGTAGGGATTGCCATGGAACGGATGCACTAAGAGCTATAAGTGTATGAAAGCTCAACATGAAAACTAAGTGGGTGTGCATCCAACTTGCTTGCTCATGAAGACCTCGGGCATTTGAGGAAGCCCGTCATTGGAATATACAAGCCAAGTTCTATAATGAAACATTCCCACTAGTATATGAAAGTGACAAAATAGGAGACTGTCTATATGAAAAACATGGTGCTACTCTTGAAGCACAAGTGTGGAAAAAGGATAGTAACATTGCCCCTTCTCTCTTTTTCTCTCATTTTTTTCATGGCTCTTTTTTGCCTCTTTTTTTTAGAACGGTCTCATGGACCTCATCCCCACCTTTTCGAGGACTCAGTAGTCTCCACCATTCTTACCTCACTGGGACAATGCTCTAAAAATGATGATCATCACTCCTCTATTTACTTACAACTCGATACTAGAACAAAAATATGACTCTATATGAATGCCTCTGGCAGTGTACCAGGATGTGCAATGATGCTAGCGTAACATGTATAACAATGATGAACGGTGGCTGAGCCACAAATACTATGTCAGCTATATGATCATGCAAAGCAATATGACAATGATGATGTATGTCATAAAAATGGAACGGTGGAAGTTGCATGGCAATATATCTCGTAATGGCTATGGAAATGCCATGATAGGTAGGTATGGTGGCTGTTTTGAGGAAGATATAAGGAGGCCTATGTGTGATAGAGCGTATCATATCACGGGGTTTGGATGCACCGGCGAAGTTTGCACCAACTCTCGATGTGAGAAAGGGCAATGCACGGTACTGAAGAGGCTAGCAAATTGCGGAAGGGTGAGAGTGCGTATAATCCATGGACTCACATTAGTCATAAAGAACTCACATACTTATTGCAAAAGTTTATTAGCCCTCGAAGCAAAGTATTACTACGCATGCCCCTAGAGGGATAGATTGGTAGGACAAGGTCCATCGCTCGTCCCCGACCGCCACTCATAAGGTAGACAATTAATAATAAATCATGCTCCAACTTCTTAGCATAACGACAGATCATACGTGCATGCTTCGGGAATCACCAACCTTAACACAATTATTCTTATTAAACCACAATTATTTACTAATACCTCCCCCATATTACCATCTTAATATCGCAAAACTATTGCAAGGAATCAAATTTATCATATTCAGTGATCTACATGAAAGTTTTTATTATATCCCTCTTGAATACCTATCATATCAGGACCAAATTCATAACCCGTGCATATTACTATTGCTATCATGAGACTCTCAAAAAGATATAAGTGAAGCATGAGAGTGCAACTATTTCTTTAAAATATAACCACCGCCGTGCTCTAAAAGATATAAGTGAAGCACTAGAGCAACTACCTAGCTCAAAAGATATAAGTGAAGCACATAGAGTATTCTAACAAATCACGATATATGTATGTCCCTCTCAAAAAGGCGTGTTCAGCAAAGATGATTGTGGCAAACTAAAAAGCAAACAAACAAAATAAAACTATGGCACAAGACGCTCCAAGTAAAACACATATCATGTGATGAATAAAAATATAGCTCCAAGTGATATACCGATAGATTGTAGACGAAAAAGGGGATGCCATCCGGGGCATCCCCAAGCTTAGATGCTTGGGTCTTCCTTGAATATTACCTTGGGGTGCCTTGGGCATCCCCAAGCTTAGGGTCTTGCCGCTCCTTATTCCTTCATCCATCGTGGTCTCACCCAAAACTTGAAAACTTCAGCACACAAAACTCAACAGAAACCTCGTGAGATCCATTAGTATAACAAACAAATCTTAAAATTTAGGTACTGTTATAAATTGATTCATATTTAATATTGGCATAATGGTACTGTACTCCAACTTCCCCATGGCTTATAGCCCCCGATACAATCCATAGATTCATCAAAATAAGCAAACTATGCAACAAAAACAGAATCTGTCTAAAACAAAACAGTCTGTAAATATTTATTTAAAAGCTATACTTATGTAACTCCAAAAATTCTGAAAAATTAGGACAAAGTAAAAAATTCACATACCAATACTGTGTACAAAATTCAGAATTTATCACACTCCAGTATAGAACCAAAAATCCAGCAGTGGACTCAAAACTTTCCGTTTTCAAACAACATCAATCATACTATCATCCAAATCATCCCAAAGGCATTACTTGGCACAAACACTAATTAAAAGATAAAAACACAATCATAACAGAGGCTACAATTGTGTGACACAAGAAAATAAAAATTGCAATAAAGATAAATATTGGGTTGCCACCCAACAAGCGCTATTGTTTTATGCCCCTAGCTAGGCATAATGCATAGTTTCAAGTAAAAGCTGTAAATATCTATTTAAAAGCTGTACTTATGTAACTCCAAAATTTCTGAAAAATTAGGAAAACTTAAAAAATTCATTTACCAATACTGTGTAAAAATTTCAGATTTTCTGACACTCCAGTACAGAATTAAAATTCCATCACTGGACGCAAAACTTTCTGTTTTCCAAACAGCATCAATTATACTATCATCAACATCATC
The DNA here is from genome assembly GCA_039707655.1 of Elymus sibiricus. Lineage (NCBI taxonomy): Eukaryota > Viridiplantae > Streptophyta > Magnoliopsida > Poales > Poaceae > Elymus > Elymus sibiricus. The sequence continues at coordinate 180,081,960 of CM077666.1, read as the reverse complement.
CCAAAGGCATTACTTGGCACAAACACTAATTAAAACATAAAATACAATCATAATAGAAGCTATAATTGTGCAAACACACAAAAACAGAAGGTAAAAGCAAAAATTTGTTTTATTCATTGGGTTGCCTCCCAACAAGCGCTATTGTTTTATGCCCCTAGCTAGGCATAATGCATAGTTTCAAGTGTTGTCATCCTTGGTTTTTGCTAATTTAGAGGGGTTGGTCTCTAACCCGGGAGGCTCCTTGCGCTTCCCAAATTTTTCAGGAAATAAAGCAATTTCACTATCTAAAGTGTCTATCTTCTTATTGCAAATAGTGAGGAGATTATTCATACGATTGAGGTTACCACTAACATTTTTAAGGGGTTCATTAGACTTTTGTAGATCCACCAAATTCTTTTGTATGTCACCTAGATTTTCCAAAATTTGAATCCCTTCTTGAGTATAATTAGGTCCTTTTTGCAAAGGTGGGGATCCTACTATTCCCTCTATTAATTCATAAGCCATATTAGGATCACTATCAATAAAATTTCCTTTGGTACAAAAGTCCAAGAGTTGTCTATTGGGCATAGTTAGACCTACATAGAAGTTTCGCAACAAAATTTTCATATCCCCTTTTATAGTGCAAACACGATAAGATTCAATTTTCCTATACCAGGCATCTTTCAAATTTTCTCCTTGTTTCTGTTTGAAGTAAAGAACTTCAAAGTCCGGAGACCAAGGAGGGATGGTAAAACTAGTCATAAAGGTGAAGCAAGCAAGCAAACAAGGAAATATTTTTTTTTGTGTTTTTGTAAAAAAATTTAGAAGTGGGGGAGATGAAAACGAGAGGCAAATGCAAATAAAAGTTAAATAAGGTAAATGCAAGTGAATGATAATTTGTGCAAAGGTACTTGGTAATTTTGATGATGTCTCCCCGGCAACGGCGCCAGAAATTCATCCTGCTACTTGTAGTCTGCGTTGGTATTTCCCCGAAGAGGAGAGGATGATGCAGTATAGTAGAGATAAGTATTTCCCTCGGTTAAGAACCAAGGTTATCAATCCAGTAGGAGAACCAAGAAAAATTCCGTTAAGCGCACCTGCACACACAAGAGCAAACACTTGCACCCAACGCAAATAAGAGGGTTGTCAATCCTCTTAGCGGTTACTTGCAAGGATTCAATCTTATCAAGGTAAATAGATAAACTAAAATACTAATTAAAATAAAAGTAAATAAATTGCAGCAAGGTATTTTTAGGTTTTTAATATGATAAAGATAGACCCGGGGGCCATAGTTTTCACTAGAGGCTTCTCTCTCGAGCACAGAAACATACGGTGGGTAAACAAATTACTGTTGGGCAATTGACAAAATAGCAAATAATTATGATACATTCGAGACAAGTAGACCGACTCCTGCCTGCATCTACTACTATTACTCCACTCATCGACCGCTATCCAGCATGCATCTAGAGTATTAAGTTAATAAAAACAGAGTAACGCCTTAAGCAAGATGACATCATGTAGAGAAGAAAATTCAAGCAATATTAATAAACCCCATCTTTTTATCCTTAATGGCAACAATACAAATACGTGTCATGTCCCCTTCTGTCACTGGGATTGAGCACCACAAGATTGAACCCATCACAAAGCACCTCTCCCATTGCAAGAGAAATCAATCCAGTAGGCCAAACCAAATCGATAGATCGAAGAGAAATACAAAGCTATAACAATCATGCATAAAATAGTTCAGAGAAGACTCAAATATTTCTCATGAATAATCTGATCATAAACTCACAATTCATCAGATCCCAACAAACACACGGCAAAAGAAGATTACATCGGATAGAACTCCAAGAACATCAAGGAGAACATTGTTTTGAAGATCAAAGAGAGAGAAGAAGCCATCTAGCTACTAGATATGGACCCATAGGTCTGTGGTAAACTACTCACACATCATCGGAAGGGCAGCAAGGTTGATGTAGAAGCCCTCCGTGATCGATTCCCCATCTGGTAGAGTACCGGAAAAGGCCTCCAGATGGGATCACGGAAGAATAGAGGCTTGCGGCGGCGGAAAGGTTTTCTCTTCGGGCTCTCTGATGGTTTCTCAATATTTGTGAATTTATAGAAGTGGAATTAGGTCAAACGGAGTCACGTGGGCCTCACAAGGCAACACGGCGCGCCCTGTTGCCTTGTGAAGCCTCCATGAGGCTTCTGACCTCCTCCAGAAGCTTCCAAGGTTTCTTTTATCCAGAAAAAAATCTCCAAAAAGTTTCGTGGCATTTGGACTTCATTTGGTACTCTTTCTCTGAAAAGCCAAAAAAAAGCAGAAAACAGCAACTGGCACTGGGCACTAGGTTAATAGGTTAGTCCCAAAAAATGATATATAATTGCATATAAATACATCCAAGATTGATACTATAATAGCATGGAACAATCAAAAATTATAGATACGTTGGAGACGCATCAACCTACTATACCATGCTCCATTAAAAGAAGTTATGTTAAAACTGCTCTATGTGATTTGGGAGCCGGTGTTAGTGTTATGCCTTTCTCTTTATATAGAAGACTTGATTTGAATAATCTCACACCTACATAAATATCTTTGCAAATGGCTGATAAATCAACTGCTATACCTATTGGAATTTGCGAGGATGTGCCCGTTGATGTTGCAAATGTTACTATCTTAACAGACTTTGTTATACTTGATATGCCCGAGGATGACAACATGTCGATTATCCTTGGAAGACCCTTTTTGAATACTGCAGGGGCTGTTATTGACTGCAATAAAAGCAAGGTCACTTTTCATGTCAATGGCAATGAGCATACGATTTATTTTCCGAAGAAACAAAATTCAGTGAATGGTATCAATTGTGTTGAAAAGGTTTTGACAATCACTATTGGAGGATTCAAATTTCCTCTCCCTACTGTCAAAAAGAAATATGAAATTCTTATTGTTGGGGAGATGCATATCCCCGTTGAGGTAACTTAGTGTTATATGAAAATTCTTCGGTTTCATGTCACTCGGAAATAATTTGTTAATAAGACTTGATCAACCTTATTAATGGATTCTTTTTGAAGGGCATGTGGTCTATGAATTTAGTAAGCACAACTTTCTGTAATCTTAGTTTGCTCTCTGTTATTTATAGTTTAGTAAAATAAAATGCCATGATTATCCTGTTTTCTGAATTATCTGTGCAATAAAAAATGGCCCAAAAATAAAAGTGCTCAGAATGCAATAAAATTTTAACATGATTTTTTCTGGAATATATAAGAATTTTTGGCACTGAAAACAACCCAGGGGTGCACCTGTTGCCCACAAGGCAACAAGGCGCGGCCACCCCCCCAGGGCACGCCAAGATGCCTTGTGGGTCCCACAGGGACCCACTCACTTATCTATTCAGCCCACTTCATTTCCTACCTCTAGAAAAAATCATGGTAGCTCTCTCTCTCTCGTGTTCTTGCTCCCAAACCTGAGATTTTTGATCTCTTTGCTCGGAGCTCCGTTTCCGAAACTGTTTTGAGGGATTGCTCGTTAGTATGTGACTCTCCCATTGCTCCAATTAGTTTTTACTTTAGTGGGTTATATTTTGCATAAATTGCTGCTATTGGTGCTACTGAAAATGAGCTTGCATGTTAAATTATTTGAGTTCTAAGTAGTTTGAATGCTTGATATAACCTATGGGCACTTGTATGAGTAGTTGCTATCAATCTTGTGAAGTTTTGTTAACATCTTTTTGTGGTCCAAAAAAATTCAAAAATTTTCTCTTAAGAAAATGAACATCTTTAGGAGTTCTTCAAGGAGGAGGTCCTCTAAAGCATCATTGAGTGAAAGCCCAGCACGCCAATCATATGTTGAACCAAGGGCAAGTTCGGTGCGAGGGGCCGAAGCAAAATCTTGTCGATGGCCGTGCAACGAGTTCATGCTAGGTGCGGGCATTAAGGAAGATTTTGATCAATATATTCATAACACCGAGCTTTCCGCCTTCATCGCAGATAAGCCCCCGCAGCACTACAACCTTACTCATTCATTCACTCAGCATTTTGAGTATCACTCTCGTACTTCTAGAGTTTTATTTCATCTCTATGATAGATCCTATGGTATGTCTCTAGAAGAGTTTTGTGATGCATGCAAAATTCCATTTTGGGGTTCACTTAGCGAACCGCGGCAACCTGATTATGAAATGTTTCTTAATAGTCTTTGCAATGGTGAGGATAGGGGGGTTACGCAAGCTAGGATAAAAAGCATTCACTTTCCCTCTATTCGGTACTCTGCACTTTTAAATGGGAAATGCATTATTGGTAAACAAGACTGCAGTGCACTTTGTGCTCCTGACCTGAGCCTTATTCACACTGCTTTAACGGGTAGCAAACATTATAATCTTGGGGCTATTGTTGCACGTAGGTTGCATCGCAACGCAGGTAATGGTGATTTGTATGGAGGAATTTATGGCTCCCGCGTAGCTGCAAGGCTAGGGGTCTCGCCCAGGCCCAATGATCCTCTTTTACCTGATAAATATTTGAATTTTGAGGCAATGCAGAACCATGAGTTTATTAAGCGCAACACTCACAGATATGACTATAACTTGATATTCGATAAATATCGTTCTGTGTTTGTTGTTTTGCCTGCTCCTGTCCTCTTTGATTTCCAGAACAAACAGAGATATTTTCTTCATGGGAATGAGGTGCACGAGTATAACGCGGCAGTTGAGGCTGCTCATCTCGCTGAGGAGGCGGCTCAGAACGCCTCCACGAGCTACCACTTCGATTATTATCCTGGCCAGCCATGGCAGTAGACCAAGTTAGGCCAACATTCATTCCAGTTGTCGGTGTTCATCCTTCTTCATTGTATATCCATGTTAGTTTTATTTTTGTTTTCTTCTTGTGTGTTTGAAAACTTCAAAAACCCAAAAATATTTCTCGCTTCTTTGTGGTTTTTCTTTCTTGTTTGTTAGTTTGTAGTATTAAAAGAAAACCCAAAAACATTTGTTGGGAGCTTTCCCGTGTAAATAGTTTTTCTCGCTTTTCATTTTTCTTTGTTTGTTTCTTCTTTTGCTTGTTGGGAGCTTTCCCGTGTAAATAGTTTTTCTCGCTTTTCATTTTTCTTTTTTAGGTTGCTTTCTTCCAAAAAACTAAAAAGTCCAAAAAATATTTCAGTGTGTTTCTCTGAATTTCTTTTCTTTTCGTTGAGTCGTTGTTGGGAGAAGACCACGATGAAAATGTTGAGTGGATCTCATATGTTTTATTGTTGATCTAATGAAGAGCCAATATTACCCTGTCTTCTCCCTTGAATAAAATGTTTGCAGATTCCAGCTTAGTCCATGGCTCTCTTGCACTATTATTATTTTCACATCATTCGGTCGGGCAAGTGAAAGGAAATAATGACGATGATTTGATGATGTGACTGTGGCAAGGAAAGGCTAGTATGAACTCTTCTTGTTTTTGTTTTTGTAAATATGTTTAACTCAGTATCCATGATTCAGCATATTACGAGTAAACATGTTTGTGATGACAATTAGAGATTATAGTTGCTCATGCCATGCTTAAGTAGCTAGGAGTGGATAATGATTTATCTTGAATGTCAACATGCATTAAAATGGTTATGATGTAGTATGTTAATATGGTATCCTCCTCTGAATGTTTCAAGTGGCTTAACTTGGCACATGTTCATGCATGTAGTTGATTTAAAACCAACATAGCCTCCATGATATTTATGTTCAGGGTGTCTATATCCTACTCATGCTAGTATTCAATGTTAATTATTCTCAATGCATGATCATGACCATTTTCGCTCTCTAGTTGGTCGCTTCTCAATCTATTTGCTAGCCTTCACCTGTACTAAGCGGGAATACTGCTTGTGCATCCATAATCCTTAAACCAAAGTTGTTCCAGATGAGTCCACTATATCTACCTAGCTATATGCGGTATTACTCTGCCGTTCCAAGTAAATTTGCATGTGCCACCTCTAATCATTCAAATAAACATTTGTTTTGTGTGCCCGTACCGCTCATGGAGCGACAGGGGGCGGTCAATATCTTCCATGCTAGGCGGGTTATTCTCGAGATGAGTGTTTATTCACTTGTCATTGCACGAGAGAGGCTGGTATTTGGGATGCCCAGTCCTATGCTCAAAATGAAAATACATAATGCAAACAAACTCCCCAGGAAAGTTGTTGGTATGGAGGGCACCCGAGGATTCGGCTAGCCATGGCTTGTGTTGTTATGGTGGAGGGGGAAAACTTTACCTTTCCGCTTGGGAACCGCCTATAATGTGTTTAGCATGGAAGATATTGAAAATTCTCGGTCGTGACGTTGACAGGAAAAGTACACCTCCCAAAATTGTTTTTCATCCCTGATTTAAGCTTCGAGCTCTGGCACATCTGCAAATCCATGCTTCCCTCTGCGAAGGGCCTATCTATTTACTTTTATTGTTGAGTCTCACCTTCTCATTATAAGCACCAATCCTGAGAGCACTATTGTCATCCTTATGCATTGAATATAGTTAATGTTGTGTGCATCACGACTGGATCTCTTCTACCCTGAATTACAATGTTTAGTCGCTGCTTGAACTTTGGAGGTGCTCTGCATTTATGTTTTGCGGTCTCAGAAAGGGCTAGCGAGATACCATGTTATCATATTATATCATGATTGTTTTGAAAAATTGTTGGCACTTGAGATATGTTATTATTGCTCGCTAGTTGATTATGCCATTGATATGAGTAAATATCATTCCTAAGTGTTATTATGAGCATGGTTAGTTCATGATCTTTGCTGAAAACTTGGATACTATTTAAGCTTATATACGGATAGAAGAACAAAAGAGTTCGTAAAAGTTTTTCTTTATCACTTTCAGTTTGTCAACTGAATTGCTTGAGGACAAGCAATGAGTTAAGCTTGGGGGAGTTGATACGTCTCCGTCGTATCTACTTTTCCAAACACTTTTGCTCTTGTTTTGGACTATAATTTGCATGATTTGAATGAAACTAACCTGGACTGACGATGTTTTCAGCAGAACTACCATGGTGTTGTTTTTGTGCAGAAATCAAAGTTCTCGGAATTGGACGAAACTTTTTGGAGATTTTTTATGGAACAAATAAAAATTACTGGGGCAAGAATCAATAGAAGAGGGGCCACCTGTTGCCCATAGGGCAACAGGGCGTGACCCCCCCCCTAGGGCGGCGCCCTGATGCCTTGTGGGGCCCACAGGCGGCCGTCTGACCTAATTCCAACGCTATAAATTCACTTTCCCTGAGAAAAAAAGAGAGAATAAGTTTCATCACGTTTTACGATACGGACCGGCCGCCACCTCCTGTTCTTCATTGCGAGGGCTGATCTGGAGTCCGTTCGGGGCTCCGGAGAGGGGGATTCGTCACCGTTGTCATCATCAACCATCCTCCATCACCAATTTCATGATGCTCACCACCAGGCGTGAGTAATTTGTCCGTAGGCTTGCTGGACGGTGAAGGGTTGGATGAGATTTATCATGTAATCGAGTCAATTTGTTAGGGCTTTGATCCCTAGTATCCACTATGTTCTGAGATTGATGTTGCTATGACTTTGCTATGCTTAATGCTTGTCACTAGGGCCCGAGTGCCATGATTTCAGATCTGAACCCTTTATGTTTTCATGAATATATTTGTGTTTTTGATCCTATCTTGCAAGTTGTATGCACCTATTACGTGTTATGATCCGCATACCCCAAGGTGACAATAATTGGGATTCTTTCCGGTGATTACCGTAGTTTGAGGAGTTCATGTATTCACTAACTGCTAATGCTTTGTTCCGATTCTCTATTAAAAGGAGGCCTTAATATCCCTTAGATTTTTTAATGGACCCTGCTGCCATGGGAGGGTAGGACAAAAGATGTCATGCAAGTTCTTATTATAAGCACGTATGACTATATACGGAATACTGCCTACATTACATTGATGAATTGGAGCTATTGTGTATCGCCCTAGGTTGTGACTGTTATATGATGAATGTCATCCAACATAATTATCCATCACCGATCCAATGCCTACGCTTTTCGCATATTGATCTTTTCTAAGTTACTTTCGTTGCTGCTGCTATTACAATCACTACAAAACTGCTACTGTTACTGTTACTGTGCTACTGTTACTACTGCTGTCAAAACTATCATACTACTGTGCTACTAAATACTTTGTTGCAGATATTTTGTTCTCCAGGTGTGGTTGAATTGACAACTCAACTGCTAATACTCGCAAATATTCTTTGGCTTCCCTTGTGTCGAATCAATAAATTTGAGTGAAATACTACCCGCGAAAACTGTTGCGATTCCCTATACTTGTGGGTTATCAAGGTTCTGATAAGGGCGCATCTTCTCGATGGCCTTGATCTTTTCAGGGTTGGCCTCGATGCCGTGGTGGGAGACCAGGAAGCCCAGCAGCTTGCCAGAAGGGACTCCGAAGATGCACTTGTCGGGGTTGAGCTTGAGGTTGACCTTGCGTAGGTTGTTAAACATTTCCTCGAGGTCTGTGAGGAGGGACCAGGCCTCGTGAGTCTTGACAATGATGTCGTCGACGTAGGCTTCCGCGTTCCTTCCCATCTAGGGTCCCAGGGTGATGCGCATCAGCCTCTGGAAGGTGGCTCCTGCACTCCTTAGGCCGAAGGGCATGCAGATGTAGCAGTATATGCCGCAGAGGATGATGAAGGCAATTTTCTCCACGTCTTCAGCTGCCATCTTGATCTGGTGGTAGCCTGAGAAGGCTTCTAGGAAGCACAACAACTCACACCCGGCGGTGGAGTCCACGATCTGGTCGATGCAAGGCAGCGAGAAGGGATCTTGAGGGCATGACTTGTTGAGGCCCGTGAAGTCGACGCACATTCACTCCTTGCCGCCTTTCTTGGGCACGACGACTGGGTTGGCGAGCCATTCGGGATGGCGCACCTCGCGGATGACTCCAGCTTCTTGTAGTTTTTGAACTTCTTGGACGATGAATTCTTGCTTCTCTGGCGCTTGGCGCCGTTCCTTTTGCTTCACGGGGCGTGCGTTGGGGCACACCGCTAAGTGGTGCTCGATCACCTCCCTCGGCACACCGGACAAATCAGATGGCGTCCAAGCGAACACATCCGCATTTGCCCGAAGGAAGGTGACAAGCGCGCCTTCCTATGTAGGAGAGAGGCCGGTGCCGATGGTGAAGGCAGGGCCTGAGCCGCTGCCGTCCACCGACACCTTCTTCGTTTCGGCGCAGTCCTGAGAGAAGAGCTGCTTCTTCTTTGCGAGTGCGTCCTCGGGAGGTTCGACAGCGTCCTCGTCAGCAGGGTACGCGGTGGCGGCAGCCTTGTAGGCGCGCTCGAGGGAGCAGACTGCATCCTTCTCGTCGCAGCAGACCATGATGATGCCGCTGCAGCTCGGCATCTTGAGGACGTTGTAGGCATGATGGGTCGCCGCCATGAACTTGGTGAGCGCTGGGTAGCCCAGAATGGCGTTGTAGGGCAGGCCAATGTGCGCCACATCAAAGTTGACGAGCTCAGTGTGGTAGTTCTTGCGGGTGCCGAAGGTGACGGGAAAGCGCACTTGCCCTAGAGGCAGCGTGGAACCATCTGTCACACCTGAGAAGGGACTCGTTGGCATCAACTACTCGTAGGGCACCTGGAGCTGCTCGAAGGTCTCGATGGAGATCACGTTGAGGCCTGCGCCCCCGTCGATGAGCGTCTTGGTGACGGCGACGTTGCTGATGGTGGGAGTGCACAACATGGGGATTGTGCCCACAGAGCTTGTAGACTTGGGGTGGTCCTTGGAGTCGAAAGTGATTGCGTACTGCGACCACTTGAGGGGCTGAGAAAGCACAGGCCTCGCGAGGGTGGCGTTCACCTCACGAGAGAACTGCTTGAAGTGGCAGGATTAGCCTGAGGGTTGGCCTGCCGAGGCTGGTCGCGCCAGCCCTGCCGGAAGCTGCCATTGTTGTTGCGGTCTCCCCGGCGGTTGCCGTTGCGACCGCCTCCGAGGCCGGCACCGCGATCGTTGCAGTCACCGCGGCGGCCCAGGCACTCATCGCGAAGCAGCTTGAGCTCGTGGCAGTTCTCAGTGTTGTGGGAGTGCACATTATGGTAGGCACAAAGAGGGCGGCTGTCCTTCTTGGGCTCGTCGCGCTCACGGCCGCGCTTCTGCTCGGGCTCCGCCGCAAGCACGGCAGGGCCCTTGCACTTGGCTTCTTTGTTCTTGGCGTTGGCGGCGTCTGACGCCGCGTCGGGGTCGTTGTGGGCGAAGAGACGGCCTTCTTCAGCCTTGGCGCACCTATCAGCGAGGTCGAATAGCTCAACCATGGAGTCAAGCTCGTCGTTGATGGTGAGCTTCTCGCGCATCCGGACGTCCGCAACGCCGGAGGAGAACGCGGAGATGATGGTGGCGTCGGAGGCGCGCGGGATCTTGTTGCGCACTTGGCTGAAGCGCTAGATGTACTTGCGGAGGGTCTCGTCAGGGCGTTGGCGCACGGCGCGCAAGTCGTTGAGCATGAGAGAGCGCTCGTGCGTGCCCTTGAAGTTGGCGATGAATTGCCGGCAGAGCTCGGCCCACGAGGAGATGGACGCTTCGGGAAGGTTGATGAGCCACGGGCGCGGGCTATCCTTGAGGGCCATGGGGAACCAGTTCGCCATGACCTTGTCGTCCCCGTTCGCCGCCTCGATGCTCAGGGCATAGAGTTGCAGGAACTCCGCGGGGTTGGGGGTGTGATACGTCTCCAACGTATCTATAATTTTTTATTGTTCCATGCTATTATAGTATCAATCTTGAATGTTTTATATGCAATTATATGCCATTATATATCATTTTTTGGGACTAACCTATTAACCCAGTGCCCAGTGCGAGTTGCTGTTTTTTGCTTGTTTTTGCCTTTTCAGAAAATCATTATCAAAAAGTGTCCAAACGAGAAAAAAAACTTTGGATTAATTTTTTCTGGACCAGAAGAGACCCAGGAAGCTTCGGGAGAAAACCAGAAGAGTCACGAGGAGGTGACAAGCCTGGAGGGCACGCCCCAGGGGGGTGGCCGCGCCCCCCAGGCTTGTGGGCCTTTCGTGGCACCTCTTGACCTAATTCCTTCGCTATAAATTCACAAATATTCCCAAACCAACAGAGAGACAGAAGAGAAAACCTTTCCGCCGCCGCAAGCCTCTGTTCTTCCGCAATCCCATCTGGAGGCCTTTTCCGGTACTCTGCCGGAGGGGGAATCGATCACGGAGGGCTTCTACATCAACCTTGCTAACCTTCCAATGATGTGTGAGTAGTTTACCATAGACCTACGGGTCCATAGCTAGTTGCTAGATGGCTTCTTCTCTCTCTTTGATCTTCAATACCATGTTCTCCTCGATGTTCTTGGAGTTCTATCCGATGTAATCTTCTTTTGCGGTGTGTTTGTTGGGATCTGATGAATTGTGAGTTTATGATCAGATTATTCATGAGAAATATTTGAGTCTTCCCTGAACTCTTTTATGCATGATTGTTATAGCTTTGTATTTCTCTCCGATCTACCGATTTGGTTTGGCCTACTAGATTGATTTATCTTGCAATGGGAGAGGTGCTTTGTGATGGGTTCAATCTTGCGGTGCTCAATCCCAGTGACAGAAGGGGACATGACACGTATTTGTATTGTTGCCATTAAGGATAAAAAGATGGGGTTTAATCATATCGCTTGAGTTTACTTTGTCTACATCATGTCATCTTGCTTAAAGCGTTACCCTGTTTCATACTTAATACCCTAGATGCATGCTGGATAGCGGTCGATGGGTGGAGTAATAGTAGTAGATGCAGGCAGGAGTCGGTCTACTTGTCTCGGACGTGATGCCTATATACATGATCATTGCCATGAATCCGTCATAATTATTTTCTTTTCTATCAATTGCCCAACAGTAATTTGTTTACCCACCGTATGTTATGTGTTCGAGAAAGAAGCCTCTAGTGAAAACTATGGCCCCTGGTCTACTTTATCATATATTAAAAACCTAAAAATACCTTGCTGCAATTTATTTACTTTTATTTTTATTAGTAGTTTAGTTTATCTATTTACCTCGATAAAATTTAATCCTTGCAAATAACCGCTAAGAGGATTGACAACCCTCTTATTTGCGTGGGGTGCAAGTGTTTGCTCTTGTGTGTGCAGGTGCGCTTAACGGAATTTTGCTTGGTTCTCCTACTGGATTGATAACCTTGGTTCTTAACTGAGGGAAATACTTATCTCTACTGTACTGCATCATCCTCTCCTCTTCGGGGAAATACCAACGAAGACTACAAGTAGCAGGGTGCCATCGTAGCGAGGAGGCATGTCCGGCTTGAACTTGGTTGGCCACACCACGCGGGCACAGCTCACGGGTGAAGGCATGTCAGCCCCCGCAACTGGAGGGGATGCCGCCAGCGAGGGCGGCACGGTTCTGGCGACCGGCCACTGCGACCTCCTGGACGGTCCAGTCCTGGCGCTTGCGCTGCTGCTCGAGGAGCACGCGCGCGTCGGGCGGTGCGCGCCGGACGATCTGGCAGCTGGCCTCGCCGTGGTCCAGTGAGGACGCGCTGCGGGATGGCTCTCGCTCCCGCGTGTCGCGGTGGTGCCTGGCAACTTCGTTGGACGGAGGGGGCGGCGGAGGCGCACCATGCGCCACTTCCCCGGTGCGAGACGGCGGAGGGTGGAGCGAGTGAGAGGGCGTCTGGGCGTCTCCAGCGGCGTTGACAAGCTCGGTGATGCGGGCGAGCTAGGCGTCATAGCCGGCGTCGGTGGGGCGGTAGTGCAGGAGCTCACGCGCTATGAGCAGCGCGGCCTGCGGGCCCAGCGCATCGCGGCGGGCGAGCGAGGTGGCCGTGGTGGTGCGGCCATCCGGCTGCGTGGACGGGTGGAGGGAGGAAGCCTGCTGCTCCCTCGCAGCGGGGTCGGTGGTGGCGGCGGCGGCGCGGCGACGACGGTTGTCACGGGCGACCGGCTCCGTCTGGGCCACCCTGACCGCCCTGTGCGCTCGCGGCGAGCATCGGCCATGGCGATGAGGAAATGGACGGAACGGAAGCTTGCCCCCTACCTGGCGCGCCAAATATCAGAATCGGGGCTTCGGGGACCCTGGTTCGAACACTGGGGGCAAGCTCGTTCGTACCGGCTCAACGTCGACCACGGCGAGACTATGGCGAGAGCACGCTAGCGCAGAGCATGACAGAGGACACAACAGCTACCCAGGTTCGGGCCACCTTGCGGTGTAAAACCCTACTCCTGCTTGTGTTTGGGATTATTGTGGCAAGAGAGCCCTCGCGTACAAGGTAGGAGACAATGGAATCGATCCGCTTCTATGGTGGCAGCACTGCTCCTTTTATAGCCGCCATGGTCCTCTTCCCCCAAAAACATTGTGCTAACCGCTGGTTTGATGAGTGTAGATGGCACCAGTTCCGTACCACTACAACCATGAGCCGGCACCGTTCACTTTTCCAGTACTGCTTCGTAATGTCTGGCTTCGGCTGTATCCCAACGGCGAAGACCCAGTGTATCAGGTGTTCCGAGAGAAGCTTGCTGGTTCAGTATACGAGTATCACGCAGGAGCTTTTGTGACTGCGAGCTCGGATATTGGCAGCTACTCCCGTTCTTCCAAGGGCGGAACTGCTTCTACTCCGGAGTTGGCGATCCAGTTTGCTACGATGGAGGCTCTCAGTGACTTGCGCTTGCACGAGGTCGAGATGCAGACTCATCCAGGTTTCTTTCACTACCCCACCCTGTCGCCTGCGACAGGGCGAGTCCTTTTCGCACCTGTTGACCTGGCGAGTGATCGTGCTACTGGGGTTTTATCTCGTTATCTGAATGCCAGTTACCGCATGATCACTTCACTAGCTGAGGAGCTGACTCATGCCCGTGAGGCACTTGCAGCTGTTGCAGCAGCACAGTCTCCTCCTCCACCTCCGTTTTCACCGTGTATACTCCACCCGTCCCACCTACTGAGACTCCTTCTAGCTCGTTCGGACCGCCAGGCTTTTTGTCTGGTAGCCGACGTGAGACCCCGACAGAGTGGGCCTCACTCCTAGCTACTCCAGCTGCTCCGATGCTGCGGCGTCGTGCTCCTTCTCCCTCGGAGGGGGAACCTTCCCGTCAGCGTCATCGTGTTTCCTTTGATCCGGAGGCCGAGGTTCACATCATCAGCTCAGATTCCGAGACAGGATCAGACGGCGAGGAGTCTTCAGTTTACCAGTGTTCGTGCCACCGGCGTCACTAGAGTGGAGGCTTGAGTTTCAGTGCTTGCATCATAGCATCCCTGCATATGTCGACTGCCGTATGAGCAGTCTAGCCATGATAATCCCCCTACTAGCTTGTCATGTATGATGTTGGGTTGCCTTGTATAATTATGTTGTTTGCTTTATTTTCCCTCTTTTTATTTGGCTTCTTTTCTGGTGTCGTACTACCCTGCTTTCCCCTTATGGATGTTGCTCATCGATTCGGTATTTTGCAATGGGAACAAATTTAGGATGAAGAGGTGTAGTAATCAAGGCGGCGATGGAACTCCCATTCGTCGATCCGCCAGACAAGCAGGACAGCCACCAGAAGATTTACCACCTCCACCACCACAGGCACCAAACACTGATCAGATTATGAGAATGTTTGAGGAGAAAAGAAATCAAGATCTCATGGAATTTCTGAAAAGTATGCAGACTATGGTGGGCCAGAATAACAATAATGGGACACACTCTAAGTTGTCTGATTTTCAGCGTACCAAGCCACCCAGTTTTGGTCAGGCTGTGGATCCCATGGAAGCTGATGACTGGCTAAGGACTATGGAAAAGAAACTGGACATAGCCCGCTGTGATGAGTCAGACAAGGTTCCCTTTGTTACACACTACCTGGAGGGACCGGCAGCTATATGGTGGGACAATACAAAAATAATGTGGCCTTCTGGAGAAGATATTTCTTGGGAGAAAGAGGTATTCCACTAGTATCATATTCCTACCGGCATAATGAAGGTGAAGCAGAGGGAATTTCTTGCTCTTACTCAAGGGAATATGTTAGTGGGGGAGTATCTAAACAAGTTTAATAATCTGGCACGGTAGTCTACCCATGACGTGTCCACAGAAGATAGGAAGATTGATCGATTCCTAGGAGGGCTCAATCATACCCTCCGTTGTCAGCTCTGTATGCTTGATTTTCCTGACTTCCAGACTTTGGTAAACAAGGCTTTCATAGCTGAACGAGAGCATAAGTCAGGATATGATGATCGCAAGTGGAAGTTTGAACCCAAGAAGGACAACCGTGAGCAGTTTGCGCAGAAGCCACGCATTTGGCAACCAGGGCCGTCTGAATACAAGCCTGCCTGGAACAATGGCAACAACAACAATAAGCCTGTCAGCCAGGACAAAACCTTCGGCAAATAGCCAGGGATGGAGGATTGCCGTCGCAACAACACATGCTTTACTTGCGGCCAGAGCGGGCATTACTCCAAGCAGTGCCCCGCAAGAAATGGGAAGCCACCATCCGACTTCGAGCCACAAGTCAACAGTGTTGGACGCTGCCCCAACCCGAACTTCTATCGCGGCCAAGTCCATCATATCTCCGCTGAGGAAGCCCGCGAAGCACCAGATGTGGTCCTTGGTATGTTTTCTGTTAACAACATACCCACAATAATTTTATTTGATTCTGGGGCTTCTCATTCGTTTATTTCGCGGAGTTTTGCCACCTTGCACAAATTTTCTCCTTCTCTTTTGGACAAAATCATGGTGGTACAATCCCCTAGCTCCATGCTCAGAACAAATGTGATATACAAGAATCTGGAAATTTTGATACACGGAGTTAAGTTTCCAGCTACTCTTGTTGCCATTGAGTCCCCTGGACTGGATATAATATTGGGAATGGATTGGTTGGTACCACATCAGGTGTGTATCAACTGTGCCACCAGGAAGGTGACATTGGTTAATCTGGCAGGCCAAATAGTGCAATTCACTGCTAGCAGAATGATGTCAAAGAAAGGAATGGCATTCAAAGCCACAGCTATAGATATAAGTCTGACTTGAGTAGTCAGTGAATTTCCAGACGTATTCCCGGAAGAATTACCAGGAATGCCACCATATCGAGAACTGAAGTTCGCTATTGAGGTTGTTCCCGGAACCGCTCCAATCTACAAGAAGTACTATCGCATGCCTTCCCCAGAGCTGGTGGAATTGAAGAAACAGTTGGATGAATTACTGCAAAAAGGTTATATTCGTCCAGGCACTTCACCTTGGGGATCACCCGTGCTGTTTGTCAAGAAGAAGGATGGCAGCCTGCGAATGTGCGTGGACTATCGCCAGCTGAATGAGGTCACTATTAAAAATAAATATCCACTCCCCCGCATTGATGATTTGTTTGACCAGTTGAACGGGGCCCGGGTATTTTCCAAGATTGACCTTCGAACGGGGTATCATCAGTTAAAAATCAGAAAAGAGGATATCCCCAAGACAGCCTTCACTACCGGATATGGTCTGTATGAATTTACAGTCATGTCATTTGGGCTGACAAATGCTCCCGCCTATTTCATGAGCATGATGAACAAAGTCTTCATGGACTTCTTGGACAAATTTGTGGTAGTCTTCATCGATGACATTCTTATCTATTCAAAAGATGAAGAGGAACACAAGCAACATCTTCGTACTGTCCTGGAAAGACTAAGGACCCATCGTTTGTATGCCAAATTCAGTAAATACGAATTTTGGCTAAAAGAGGTGGGATTTCTAGGACATGTTCTGTCAGAATAAGGTGTGGCCGTCGACCCCAGCAAAGTGACTGCTGTATTAAACTGGAGGACCCCAGCCACAGTAACGGAAGTCCGCAGCTTTCTGGGATTGGCAGGCTACTACCGTCGCTTCATTGAAGGCTTCTCAAAAATAGCCAAGCCATTGACAGAATTGCTGAAAAAGAACCACAAATTTGCCTGGACGGAAGAATGTGACAGCAGTTTCATGGAATTAAAGACGAGGCTGACCACAGCCCCTGTCTTAGTTCTTCCAGACATCCACAAGAGCTTTGATATATATTGCGATGCTTCCAGGCGTGGAATCGGCCGCGTTCTAATGCAAGAAGGAAAGGTTGTAGCATATGCATCCAGACAGCTACGACCCCATGAAGAGAACTATCCCACTCATGATTTGGAACTGGCAGCCGTGATTCATGCATTAAAGATTTGGAGGCACTATCTCATTGGGCAGCGATGTGAAATATACACAGACCATAAGAGTCTCAAGTATATTTTCACCCAACCTGATCTGAATCTCAGACAGAGAAGATGGCTTGAACAAGTCAAGGACTATGACATTGGGATTAATTATCATCCGGGAAAAGCCAACGTGGTCGCCGATGCCCTCAGCAGAAAACAAGGTGCCCTAAATGCCTTAATGGAGGGAATCCATCCGAGACTACGAGAAGAGTTTGCCAAGCTGAACATGGTGCTATGCGGCCCAATAAACCCGGATACCATGGAAATTACTCCAACAATTTTGGAAGAAATTACGGCAGCTCAGAAATCAGACAAAGATATACAAGAGATCAAGGAGCGCATTCTGCATGAAAAGGCCAAGTCCTTCCGAATTGATGACCAGGACACTATATGGTTTGAGAACCGAATATATGTGCCTGATCAAGACAGCTTGAGACAGCAAATACTCAGAGAGGCACATGAATCTACATATTCTATCCATCCGGGAGGAACAAAAATGTACCAGGACTTGCGAGAAACCTTTTGGTGGCCAGGAATGCGAAGGGACATAGCATACTATGTCGCCTGTTGTGACATCTGTAACAGAGTCAAGGCCGAACACCAGAAACCCGCTGGGCTACTGCAACCTTTACCAGTTCCTCAATGGAAATGGGATGACTTATGCATGGACTTCATTGTTGGACTACCCAAGTCAACAAGAGGCCATGATGCTATCTGGGTCATCGTGGATATACTTACGAAAGTGGCTCACTTCCTTCCGGTAAAGACCACTTTCAACGCTTACCAGCTGGCACAGCTCTACATGTCTCGGATAGTCAGCCTTCACCGAGTACCCAAGTCTATCACGTCGGATAGGGGCTCCTTGTTCACTTTAGCATTCTGGCTGCGATTGCATCAAGCCCTGGGAACCGTAATAAAGCATAGTACGACATATCATCCACAGACAGATGGACAGACCGAACGTGTGAACCAGATTTTGGAAGATATGCTTCGGTCCTGTGCTCTTGCCTATGGATCCAAATGGGAGGATAGTTTACCCTATGCAGAATACTCCTACAATAACAGTTATCAGTCGAGTCTCAAGATGTCACCATTCGAAGACCTGTACGGACGGAAATGCCGCACTCCGTTAAATTGGTCTCAGATAGGAGACAACCGCATCTTTGGCATGGATTTGATGCTCGAGGCTGAGAAGCAAGTCAAGGATATTCAGGAACGTCTTCGAGCAGCCAAGTCCCGTCAAAAGAGTTACTATGATCCGAAACATCGAGAAGTAACTTTTGAGCCCGGAGAATATGCCTATCTCCGAGTTACCCCCATGAAAGGAATAAAGAGGTTTCATACCCAAGGAAAGCTTGCACCGAGATACATCGGTCCCTTTCCAGTAATGGCTAGAAGAGGCAGAGTGGCATATCAGTTAGAGCTACCACCGGAGTTGTCTGACGTTCACGACGTCTTCCACATATCACAGTTGAGAAAGTGCATTGCACCTCCAATCAAATAGGCAGATATGAGTGAGCTAGAGCTGACTAAGGATTTGACCTATGAGGAAAAACCTGTCAGAATTTTGGATGAGATGGAAAGAACTACCAGAAGTAAGACAATCAAATTTTACAAGGTGTTGTGGGATCACCATACTGAGGAAGAGGCTACCTGGGAAAGAGAGGATTTTCTGAGATCAGCATATCCCCACTTGTTCCCTGAGCAACCGAATCTCGAGGACGAGATTCATTCTAAGGGGGGTAGGTTTGTGACACCCTGGTTTTGGCAACTTTTTCTTTTCAAAGTCTTTCTGGTTTCATTTGCAATTTGGATGAATTTTGAATCTTTTCAGTTGACTTTGGACTTATGAATCTCTTTCAATGATCCAAAGCCCTCAACATCTTGCCATAATCCTGCCACACATCTTCTGGATCAAATTCCAATTCTTAATCGTTCCTATTTATTCATTTTCTTCCTTTGGGCAAATCTGTCATCACCATGGGTTATGAAGCAACCTATAGTTCTGATGATCAAAAAAATCCCAAATTAATACCACACCTTCTTGTCATCATCTACTCCCACAATCTTCAAAAACATCTCATGGTCCAGTACAAAAGTTTGTCCAGAAAACTCTATTTGCTCTCTGGACAGTACTGGCCATTTGTGAAGCAACTCATATTTTCCCAACTCAGAAAACTCTCAGATAATTCCCTGAGATACTAGGGAACCTATCTTGCCACAATATCCAAAAGTATCATCTGGTCCAGTACGAATTTTCAGCCCCAATATTCTGCCAAGTTTCTGCTCATTTTGAACGTCTGTGAAGGAAGTACCATCTAGAGGTATCCAATTGAGCTGAAATTTTTGTGGCATCTTCTATCCACCAAATAACCCTCCCACACCAATTTTCAGCTCTAGCAGATCAACCATATGAGTGCATCAAGCTCATCTTGTTTTTGTTCCAGTAACAGCAGTTGTACATGAACTCCATTCAAACTTTGATGTAATTCTCTCAAACTTGGCCAGCTCGTAGTCCTTCCAATGTAGATCACTCCAGACATCTCCTCTGGCTCCATCTCCAGCTCACCTCTCCTCTAGATCCCTCTCAAGTTTTCTGTCAGAAACTGTAGCTGAAGCTACCCTTCGCATCAGAGTGAATCTAGTCGAACCAGAGGCACAAGGGGACTAAGTGATCAAGGGTCGACGTGCTGGACAAGAAACGCCAGGCTCGCGTGGCCTCTAGACACCAATGCCCATGGTGAGCACGGCAGTGGCATGCCAAACCATGCGCTCTGCACCGCGCTCGTGTCTGTTGAGTCGCGTTCGATTGCCTCGCGTGATCCTTCCTTGTCCCAGCTCGCCGACGTCTTCTCCTTCATCCACCTGGCCGTTCTGGAGCCCTCCCCTCGCCAGAATCGTCCCCGGCGGCCGCCACGCGCGCGGGCACTGTGGCACCCGTGCGGCCACAGTGGCCCTGTCGCTCGTCGCCTTCCTCCGCATGCCGCCACTGCACGCCATTACTCTCCCTGCCCTCCTCCGTCCCGTCACCGCTCCCAGCCAGCCAGCGCATCGTACTCGCACCGGTGACGTGTCCGAGCTCCGCCGTTCCACAGAGCTCGCCTCCTCCTATAAATAGGCCACGGCCAGCCTCCCGAGCTCCTCACCCCACTCCTCCATCCCCGAATCGGCCCCCCGAGCACCGAGCCAAGGCCGAGAGGCCCTCTGGCCTCGCATCTCGCCGGAGAACCGCCGCCACCCGTGCTCCACCACCTCACCGATTCGCTTCCTCCCAGCCCCAACCGACTGCACACACGAGCTCACCTCACTGCCCTGACCACGCTCGAGCTCTTGCCCGACCGGAACCTCGCCGGAATCACCATCTCCGACGACACCCGAAACCCGCCGCCGCCGGAGAGGAAGGGGACGACGCCGTCCGGCCATCTCCCGCCAAGCCATGGGTACGTGCGTGTTCGTCTCGATGAGCTCATTCGATTCCCGTAGTCGTCGGACCTCGCCGCCGTCTGTGTCGCCGGCGACCATCGCCGGAGCCCCACATCTCTCTGTTCTCTCTCTCCCCCATTTAAATCTGACCGCTGGGGCCCGCTCGTCAGTGGCACGCCGAAGCGGTAAGTGGAGGCGCCCTGGCGAAATACGCCTTCGACGTGGCCCTTCGCTGGATTTTCTATTTTCTGTTTAATTTCAAATTTTGACCAGAAACTTTGACCGTCCATAACTTTTTAACCATAAGTCCAAATCAATTGATTCTTTTTGCTCTGGGTTTGTCTTGAGCCCCTTTATTTGCTGGAATTTTTTTGTATTTTTCCCATACTCCCAGAATTTCTGGTGCACAGAACAGTAGTATGTGACATTTTCCTTTTCATTTTAAAAATATTTTCAGAAGGAAATACTTTTGGATTTGAAGCCCAGGAGTTTGTGGACAACCCAACAGAGCAAGGCAAGCCATGTCATCCATTGCATGAAGCATCTCAATAGTGTTGGTTATTTAATTGAATCATATGCATTATTTTGATATGTGATAATTTAGAGTAATTTTATTTTGATGCCTAGCTACTGCCATGCTAAGTTACTCATGATAAAAATCCATGCTTGATAAATGCTGGACAACACTAAACCTAACTGGTTGATCTAGTGTCACCTATCCGGACCTTCCCGTGCAGCCACATTTGCCGGTATGGGACGACCTTGACTTGGTCTGGCTTTGTGCTCTTTTATCGGTACCACCACACTAGGGAGGGTTATGCGTGCGTGCTGCCCTGATCAGGTAGACGACGATAATCCTGTGAGCCTAGTTGAGTTATTTTGCCGGCGTCCCCGTTTGGGACAGTTATTTGGCCACAACGGTGGCAGGTGTCACGAGGTGACACAGGGGCCACCCAGGACATGACCCAGGGAGGGTATGATTGTCGGTGGTATGATAGAGGGGTCAGGCAGGTTTCGTTGGAGCAGCACCGGTCCACCCGAATTGGAGTACGAGGCCGGGAGCTTCATAGCGTGGGTAAAGTGCGCAACCTCTGCAGAGTGTAAGAATCTATTCGAATAGCCGCGTCCACGGTATTGGACAGTCCGTACTACGCCACTGAAAGGTCAACCGTAATAATGATAATAATGATGGAAGAACTTGTCTTATGTTCGGGAGTGCTCAGTGAGTTATGAGCGTTCCGAGGGTTGTGGGACAGCCCAGAAGAGAGTAAGTTGATATTCGGTATCAGTGAGTTAGCCACTTAAGTATTTTAACATGTTAATTGCCATGCTATTGTTTGCTGCATTGTTTTGGTTGCCATGAGCTTGCGAGTACATTCCAAGTACTCACCTGGCGTATCATGCCAGATGCAGGAGAAGCCGAGGATGGAGTTCCCGATGGTTCGTGCTACGCTAACTAGGCCGCGTCCACAGCAGTGTCCCTGTGGATGGAGTTGTCCGCGCTATGTTCCACTACGTCGTAGTTCTACCCAGTAGTATCGAGGCCCTGCTATGTTCCATAAATAATGTAGATACTGTCATAGCACCTGATGTGCTTCTGGCCTCGCTATCTATGTAAATTATGAGCTTGTACTCAAGATATATCAATAAAGTTCAGTTCTGTTCTGTTCCAAGTTGTTGTGTGTTTCCAGAAGACAAGATCTCTGGGTTGGAAACATTGGGTAAACCGGTCCTCTGAGCCGGGGTGCCACACAAAATCCAACCGTTACACACTTTTGACCCAACTCGGTGGCACCGAAACAATAATCTCGGTAGCACCGAACTGTGTAAAAGATATGCACATTAGGAATCTCGGTGGGACCAATACGAACAACTCGGATGGACCGAAGTGCAATGGCTAGGGCAATCCTCATCTCGGTGGCACCGATTCCATCACCTCGGTAGGACCGAAGTGAAGCAATAAGGCAACAGAGAGTTGGCAAGCCATCTCGGTGAGACCGATTTGCAAAACTCGGTGAGACCGAAGTGAGTGCAAACGATTACAGAGAGTTGGCAAGGCCATCTCGGTGGGACCGAGATCCATTTCGGTGGATCCGATTTGTTAGGGTTTTGGCAGTGGCTAAGTCTTGGTGAACTCGGTGAGACCAGATGGAGAATTTTGGTGGGGCCGAGTTGGAATATGAGTTTTGGACATATTTGGGATTGAGAGAGTGGTTGAGGGTTTAGGAGTACTGTCACTAAGCACTTGAGCAAAAAGACCATTAAGCAACACCTCATCCCCTTTTAATAGTATTGGCTTTCCTATGGACTCAATGTGATCTTGGATCACTAAACCAAAAATGTAGAGTCTTGATCTTTTGCCAACCCTTGTTCTTAGCATTTTGAGGGGGTTCCACGTCCTCTTGTCCCTGCCACGTCATTGTTGAACATGTCTGAAATTCACTAGATGAAATCATTAGTCCAACAACATGTATGTTGGCATAAATTACCAAAACCACCAAGGGAGCAAATGTGCATTCATGTAGACAAAGTAAACTCAAGCAATATGATTAAACCCCATCTTTTTATTCTTAATGGCAACAATACAAATACGTGTCATGTCCCCTTCTGTCACTGGGATTGAGCACCGCAAGATTGAACCCATCACAAAGCACCTCTCCCATTGCAAGATAAATCAATCTAGTAGGCCAAACCAAATCGATAGATCGGAGAGAAATACAAAGCTATAACAATCCTGCATAAAAGAGTTCAGAGAAGACTCAAATATTTCTCATGAATAATCTGATCATAAACTCACAATTCATCAGATCCCAACAAACACACCGCAAAAGAAGATTACATCAGATAGAACTCCAAGAACATTGAGGAGAACATGGTATTGAAGATTAAAGAGAGAGAAGAAGCCATCTAGCTACTAGCTATGGACCTGTAGGTCTGTGGTAAACTACTCACACATCATCGGAAGGGTAGCAAGGTTGATGTAGAAGCCCTCCGTGATCGATTCCCCCTCCGGCAGAGTACCGGAAAAGGCCTCCAGATGGGTTCGCGGAAGAACAGAGGCTTGCGGCGGCGGAAAGGTTTTCTCTTATGTCTCTCTGTTTGTTTGGCAATATTTGTGAATTTATAGCGAAGGAATTAGGTCAAGAGTAGCCATGAGGGGCCGACAAGCCTGGGGGCGCGCCCTCCAGGCCTGTCGCCTCCTTGTGACTCTTCTGGTCTTCTCCCGAAGCTTCCTGGGTCTCTTCTGGTCCAGAAAAAATTAATCCAAAGTTTTTTTCTCGTTTGGACACTTTTTGATAATGATTTTCTAAAAAGGCAAAAACAAGCGGAAAACAGCAACTAGCACTGGGCACTGAGTTAATGGGTTAGTCCCAAAAAATGATATATAATTGCATATAACATCCAAGATCAATACTATAATAGCATGGAACAATCAAAAATTATTGATACGTTGGAGACGTATCAGGTGGGCACTGGACCGCGCGACCAGCGCCAGGCGGTGCCCGCCTCGGGTGGCCTCGAGAGGCCATCTCGGGAGGCCGCCTCGCGAGGGGGCCTCGCGAGGCCTCCTGCATCCGCTGCTGCTGCTAAGTCCTGGTGGTCCGCTCCTTGAGGAGGGGTCCTCGTGAGGCTGGTGCCTCGCGAGTTGTCTTCGCTTCGCGGCGCCCGTGGCCGGGCCGCATCTTGGGCCTTCGCCAGGCGTTGCTTCCTGGGCCGCAGGCAGACGGGCCGTGGTACCCCGGTTCCCACAGGCCCGACACACCCCCTCTCTCTCACACACACACTTACAGGTGTACCCCAGCTAGAAAAAACAAAATGAAAAAAATATATCCATGTGACACTTACGAGTGGGCCCCTCGTCCATAGAAAAAAAGTAAAACTCTCTCTCTCTCCCTTTCTTTCAATTACAAGTGGGGCCAAACTAGAAAAAGGGAAAAGAAAATAAGCAAAAAAGAAAACTATTATTTCTCTCTCTGTGACCTCTCTCTCCCTGCCGAATGACCGGCCGACGGCCACTCTCTCTCTCAGCTCCGGTGAGAGTGCCGAACGGGTGCCGCCTCCGCCGCTGGCCCCACCCTGACACCACAGCCCTCTCTCCCTCGTTCTCTCTCCGCCGCTGGTCTCCCCTGACACATCAACCCTCTCTAGCCCGCTCCCGCAAGCCCGTTGGAGGGAGCCCCGTCACCGTCGTCTGTCCATTACGTGGCCAACGGCAACCCCAAGCGTCGCAACCTCGCCAGGAAGCTCTTACAACATGACATCGTATTCCCGGGCTAAGAACTTGACCAGAGACATCCAGGACCGAGCGCCACGACGTATCTTCCCCACCTCCGGCCTCGGACCGCGGCCTTCGATTCGACATCGTTGAAGCACGTCGGCCAATCCCAGCCGCTCCCCGGGCATCATGATGTAGACCAGAAGACGTGGGCGTACTCCATAGCAGTCCCCATGATCTCGGGTTATCTTCCCCGCGAGCTCCGAGCTCTGCCATGGCTGCCATGGTCGAAGTCCTCGCTCCGGTCTTCCTCGAGCCCCAGTGGCGTCGCCATCGTGCTCCTAGTGAGATCCTTAATGTCACACAGCCTTCCCCTCTGCCCCCTCGAATGGTAGCTCCCCCACTTGCGCTGCCCAGAGCCGTCGCGGGAATGGTCGCCGCCGTTCGCTCCGGTGACCATATGGTCCAAAGTAAACATCCCTGGATGCGGTAGATCTAGGGCTATTGCCTGCTTCCCTCATTTGTCCTCCTCGCGGCCTCCCAACGTGCCTTCGCTGCCGCGGGAATTGGTCGCCGCCGGGCAAATGTCGGACTAATCAACAGTTAATTAAAACAAAAATATTTTAGAAAATATTGATAAGCCAATCACATGTGGGCCATTTTCTTTTCTCTTTTTTTCTTTTTTCTACATTGGCCCCACGTGTAAGTGTGTAAGAGAGAGGGGTCAGAGAAAGAGTTTTTTCCTTTTTTTGAGAGTGGGTCCCACCAATAAGTGACACATGGAGACAGGGGCAAAATATCCGGCAAACATACAGATAGTGGTCAAAGCCCTTTGACTAGACGGTAACTGCACAGAAGGGCATTTCTATAAGTGCACCTAACGGCAGAGGGGCAAATTTGAGCATGCTTCAAAATTAGGGTCAAATCTGAGTAGTGGGTTTGAGTTAGGGGCACAAATGTAAATGTCCCATGTTTAAAAAATATTCAATTTTTGTATAAATATTCGTGTCATAGAGAAAATGTTCACGTTTTCGAAAAATGTTCAAAATTTTGAAATATGTTCCCAATTTCAAAACAAATTTGAAAAAGGTTCAAAAGTTTGAAAGATGTTTGCGTTTTCATAAATGTTCGAAATTTCTAAAAAAATTATTTAATACCGACCAGTAAATCGCGTACTACTGTATTCTAGGAGAGCTCATAACCAGAGCTTCAGGCGCCACGAAACGAGTTCGCGCTTGCACGATCCTAAGACCGTCCCAAATAACACTCAGCTTGGTCGGTACTAGTGGCTAGGGCGCCACCCGGTGGCGCCTCTTGAGGCATTATTGTGCGCACTAATCATGCTGTCATAGTTGTTAACGTTCTGACAGCACAGACAAGCGGCAGTGATTAAAAATATAACGCAACTCTACTAATAGCAACAAAAATAGCAGCTTCTAGAAAATCTTCGTCATGGCTCTTTTAAATCACATTCATACACTTCTTATCAAGAGACCCAACAAATTATTCTTTGCCAAACAGGAAGGTGCCATTCATGTACACCAGGAAAGAACATTCATAACCAAAATAGCACCTCACATTAAGATCAGTCAACTGCTATGAACCTAAAACCTCAGGGGGGCAAATTTGCTGGTTGCCAAGCCACTTTCCTGAACACAAGAAAAGCAAACATACATTATCATCACATCACTGAAGCTGATCTGTTAACTCCAAAATTAGACATAGCTAGCAATAAGTAATAGGGAGCACACCATCAATTAATTTATGGTAGTTTGTGCATTCTGTCAATAAATAACAAAGAAAGATGATGCATATAGTAGTTCAACTAAAGTCAACCTTAGTTCTGAGTCCAGACTAATGTTTTGAGTCGCCATGGTAACACTACCTGCTGATTCCTAAAAGAAACAAAACTGGACCCTCTGGATCGTCCAGTCTTCTGATCCCACATAATAGCATCTCTGCACAAGTTACCAAGCTGAAGTGGTAAGGCAGAATATACTGTACAGATGGGATGAAGTACACAGAGCTATCAAACACTTACGAACAGGTAGAATATGCTGAGAAAAAAGCAAACAAAGCGGCATCTGTAACCTCCGGGCAAAGATCCCTGACGAAGATGCCAAAAAGACCTATGAGAATAAACAGCCAGACCACATCTCAGTTATAACAGTCTGACATGTAAGAGTATGCACATACACTGGAAAGAACACGTATATATAATGGAATTTAGACCATATTTCCTGATGTATCCTCTCTCTAGGAACTTGCATATATACAATTAACTTTTATTGGCTGGCTAAATTTTGTTATTACAGGAAACAGGTTTGTAATTCAAGTGAATGTATGAGAAAGTGATTTTTCTTTGGTGTAATTCAATTCACAGTACCACAAATGTAACATTATTTGGATCATAATATAATATATAGTTTAAACAAATGGCAACATGTCCTGCAGCAGGGTACAAAACCAAGACCATAACCTAATACTAACAATTTTTCACAAGTACAAGTCTCCATGAACCTGAAGTAAAAAAGTAGATGTACCTTGTTGCTATAGAAGACGCTCTTGGAGTTGTCGGGCAGCTCCCCGGTGGGCTGCAGGCGAAGTGCATGGTACCGCAGGGTAGCCCGCTGCCCTCGACGATGATGCTCCCAAGGAAGAGCTCGCGGTGGTGCCGGATGGCCGGGACGAGGGCGCCCGACATCAACCTTTGAAGGTTGCGTTCCTGATAAGACTAATTGTTAATCATGAGACTAAGATTGCTGCAACTGAATTTCTGATCAGGAAGGTGTGGAGATCACTAACTTACAGAGTGGGTAAGCAACGCAAAGTTGACATTCATGACCTGGGCACCAGTGTATCCCTTGTCTACAATCAACTTGGCTCCATACCATACCCCAGAGAATAACCGCAGAACAGAAGCATCATGACGGTACCCATGCCCGATGACCGGTGGCGAGTCGGTGGTGCCGAGACGCCTCCCTTTTCAATTCAGCAACTCTCTGCTTGTGAAGCTCCTCAAACCAAGCACTGCAATGAAGCAAATACAATTCTAAGTACTAATACATCAATCTAGAAGTTACTTCACTGTAGGACACAAACTATCTATGTTAAACTATAGTCGGTTGAAATGGCCTGCATATATTGGCTAAGGTACTAAAAGTTGCATACGAGAATGTTAATAATCATCATTTGAATAAATTTCTTCTTCTATCACCTCTCTACTTGATTCCCAGTCCTGCCCAGTGCCCATATTGGATCAAAACTGGAAATTTTTCTACCAAAAATCCAAACATTGTCCTTAGAATACATCATGGTATGTAGCATAAGCAAGCACAAACTAAATGGGAAGATCGTTAACGTGGACAAGTTAGTACAGACATCACAGGGATAGGTAACACTTACTCGCATGTAGAGTAGCATGCCTGAATCTCTGAAAATTTTGCTATGTATTCCTGCAGACAAGAAAAACAGTCAACCAATCAATACCGTAACTTTTTCCAAACATGAGATGGGATAAACCTTAAGGGATTCAAGTTCCCTACTCCCCACATAATTTCAAAATTACAAATATTTTGATTTGTAAAATCAACTGTGCGGGTGAAAGCACATTTGCTCCCTTGGTGGTTTTGGTAATTCATAACAACATATATCTCATTGAACTAATATCCATCCAAGTTAAAGATTTCAGGATGTTCAATGATTGGCATGGCAAGGACTAGAGATGTGGACCCCTCAAAATGCTAAAGACATAGATTGGCAAAAGATCAAGACTCTACATTTTTGGTTTAGTGATCCAAGATCACATTGAGTCCATAGGAAAGCCAATACTATTAAAAGGGGATGAGGTGTTGCTTAATGATCTTTTTGCTCAAGTGCTTAGTGACAGTACCCCTAAACCCTCAACCACTTTCTCCATCCAAATATGTCCAAAACCTACATTCCAACTCGGCCCCACCGAAATTTCCTATCCGGAGCCACCGAGTTCATCTGGACTTAGCCACTGCCAAAAACCTAACAAATCGGATCCACCGATATGGATCTCGGTCTCACCGAGATGGCCTTGCCAACTCTCTGTAATCGTTTGCACTTACTTTGGTCTCACTGAGTTTTGCAAATCGGTCTCACCGAGATGGCTTGCCAACTCTCTGTTGCCTTATTGCTTCACTTCGGTCTTACCGAGTTGATGCAATCGGTGCCACCGAGATGAGGCTTGCCCTAACCATTGCACTTCGGTCCATCCGAGTTGTTCCAGTCGGTCCCATCGAGATTCCTAACGTTCATATCTTTTACACAGTTCGGTGTCACCGAGATTTCTGATCGGTGCCACCGAGTTGGGTCAAAAGTGTGTAACGGTTGGATCTTGTGTGGAGGCTATATATACCTCTCCATCACTTCCTTCTCAGTAAGGAGAGCCATCAGAACGTGCCTACACTTCCACCATACATTTTCTGAGAGAGAACCACCTACTCATGTGTTGAGATCAAGACATTCCAATCCAACCATTTGAACCTTGATTTCTAGCCTTTCCCAAGTTGCTTTCCACTAAAATCCTTCTTCCACCATAGCCAAATTTGTGAGGAGTTGTTTGAGTGTTGGGGAGACTATCATTTGAAGCACAAGAGCAAGGAGTTCATCATCAACACACCGTCTATTACCTTTTGGAGAGTGGTGTCTCATAGATTGGTTAGGTGTCACTTGGGAGCCTCCGACATGATGTGGAGTTGAACCAAGGAGTTTTTAAGGGCAAGGAGATCGCCTACTTCGTGAAGATCTACCCCGAGTGAGGCTAGTCCTTCGTGGACGTAAGCCATGGTGGAATAGACAAGGTTGCTTCTTCGTGGACCCTTCGTGGGTGGAGCCCTCCGTGGACTCGCGCCATTTGGGCTGTTGTTTGTGTTGGCTTTCAAGGTGATTTCTTTGAGGATGGCAAGGAACCGGATCGTGAAGCAACCCCGGAAGAATTGAAGATGTTGCAATACAATGCTCAAGCTTGTGACATTCTCTTCAACGGTTTGTGTCCCGAGGAATTCAACAAAATCAGCCGCCTCGAGAATGCAAAAGAAATTTGGGATACTTTGGTTGATATGCATGAGGGTACCGAGTCCGTCAAGGAATCTAAGTTGGACGTGCTTCAAAGTCAACTTGACAAGTTCAAGATGAAGGATGGTGAAGGAGTCGCAAAAATGTACTCTAGGATTGCTCTCATCACAAATGAGATTGCCGGCTTAGGAAGTGAAGAGATGACCGACAAATTCATCATCAAGAAGATCCTTAGAGCTTTGGATGGAAAATATGATACCGTTTGCACATTGATCCAAATGATGCCAAATTACAAAGATCTCAAGCCCACGGAAGTCATTGGAAGGATTGTTGCTCATGAAATGTCACTCAAGGACAAAGAGGAGCTACACAACAAATCAAGTGGTGCTTACAAAGCCTTAACCGATGCTCCAACAACTTCAAGTGACAAGCTAGTATCCAATGAAGAGATAAGCCTAATGGTGAAAAGATTCAACAAGTTCTACAAGAACAAAGGGAAAGAAAGAAGCTCCAGCTCAAGACACTATGAGAGAAGATCATCAAGTCGTGACCGTAATTGCTACAATTGTGGAAAACCCAGACACTATTCCAATGAGTGTACGGCTCCCTACAAGAAGAGAGACGAATCACCAATAGGAAGGCATAGAAGAGATGAATCACCTCATAAGGAGAGAAGGAGTAGAGATGATCGTTATGAACGAAGACACTCTAGAAGAAGCAAGGATTCGGAGAGGAAGGATAAGTCAACAAAGAGCTACACAAGAAGAAGACATCAAGCTCATGTTGGTGAATGGGTTTCCGGCTCCGACTCCGACAACCACTCCGAGAGAAGTTATCACTCCAACTCCGACTATAGTCAAGATGAAGGTGTTGCCGGACTTGCTCTTGTGTCATCCAACTTCCATGACCTACTTGACTCACCAAATGAAGGAATTGGAAGATGCTTCATGGCAAAAGGCCCCAAGGTATCACACCCCGAGTATCTTGATTTCAATAGTGATGAAGATGATTTGCTTGGTGATGATGATTTACTTGTTGATAAGGCTAGTGATGTGAGTTATAATGAAAATGCTAGTAATCATGATAGTCAAGAGGAAACGAGTGACAATGCTATGAAGGAAATTGAGCGTCTAACTAAAGAACTAAATGCTCTTAAGTTAGCTCATGAAACAACTCAAGAGGATCATAGAGAACTTCTAAGAACTCATGAGACGCTACGCTTCGAGAAGCTAAATTTAGAGCAAGAGCATGAGTTTCTTAAAGCTATCAATGACGATCTTCGAAAGAAGAGTTCTTCATATCTTGCCAAACGTTTACTCTTGTCTACCTTTATGCCACAAGTTAAACCTAAGCAAACTAGCAACAAGGGTAAAAAGGGTTCTACCTCTAGTAGTAACAATAACAATGCTATATCCAATGTTGTTGCTTCTAGTAGTTCTATTGATTCCACTAATGATTCTCTTAGCCAAGTTACACTTGAGCAAGAAAATATTCTATTGAAAGGAATTATAGAAAAAGGTGTCTACAAGAGCCTTGCCGGGAGTAAGCAATTTGAGGAAATTGTACGCAAGCAAGGAAGGCATCGGAAGAACCAAGGTGTTGGTTTTGAATGAAAGTTCAATGCCAATGGATTTGAGTGGGAAGAAGATCAATACCCCAAGACAAAGTTTGTTCCTCAACAAGAGAGGTATGATCCTACTTCCTTCAAAGGAACACAACCTCAAGAAGATCTTCCACCACAAGACCACAAGCTAAAAGGCAAGGACAAGCTTCAAGAACAGATTGATTCATTTGAAGAAGCTTCTCAAGCCTTGGTCAAGTGGGTTCCCAAGACTTCATCAAGTTCTACTTCATCAAGTGCTACTACAACTCCAAGGATTCCCATCAAGTTGATGTGGGTCTGATACGTCTCCAACGTATCTATAATTTATTAAGTATCCATGCCATGTTTATTATAGTTTTGTATGCTTTTGGTGCACTTTTATATGACTTTTATATGATTTTTATGGACTAACATATGGACCTAGTGCCCAGTGCCAGTTGTTGTTTTCTGCTTGTTTTTGGTTTTACAGAAAATCCATATCAAATGAAGTCCAAATGCAGCGAAACTTTTTGACGATTTTTTCTGGAAGGAAACATACCCAGGAAGCTTCGGAGGAGCAGCAGAAGAGCCACAGGGGCCCCACGAGCCACCTGGGCGCGCCTGCCCCCCCCCCCCCCCCCAGGCGCGCCCTGGTGCCTCGTGGGCCCCTTGTGGCCCCTCTTCGCATGATTCCAATGCTGAAAAATCATATATATCCAGAAACCCCCGAAAGTTAACCTAGATGAGTTTTTACGCCGCCGCAAGCCTCTGTACCTCCACGATCTCAACTACAACCCTTTTTCGGCACCCTGCCGGAGGGGGGATCATCACCGGAGGCCATCTTCATCATCCCGGCGGTCTCCATGACAAGGAGGGAGTAGTTCACCCTCGGGACTGAGGGTTTGTACCAGTAGCTATGTGTTTGATCTCTCTCTCTCTCTCTCGTGTTCTTAATTTGGCACGATCTTGATGTATCGCGAGCTTTGTTAATATAGTTGGATCATATGGTGCTTCTTCCCTCTCTATCCTTGTTGTGATGAATCGAATCTTTTCCCTTTGAGGTTTCGTTATTGTTGGATTGAATATTTCAGATTTGAGAACACTTGATGTATGTCTTGCATATGAATACCCGTGGTGACAATGGGGTATTATATTGATTCACTTGATATATGTTTTGGCACTCAACTCGTGGATTCCCGTGGTGACATTGGAGTAATCTATGCATAGGGGTTGATGCACGTTTTCATTATCTTTTCTCTGATAGAAACTTTGGGGTGCTCCTTGGAGTTCTTTGTGTGGATTGAATATTATGATTATGAAGTTGTTTGATGCATATCGTATAATCAACTCATGGATACTTGTGGTCACATTGGAGTATCTAGGTGACATTAGAGTTGGTTGATGTGTATCATATGGTGTTATTTTAGTACGAACTCTAGGGCTGTTTGTGACACTTATAGGAATAGCTCAATAGATCGATCGGAAAGGATAACTTTGAGGTGGTTTCGTACCCTACAAACAATTTCTATCTTATGTTCTCCGCTAATAGGAACTTGGGAGTTATTCTTTATCGCACGTTGAGGGATGGTTATATGATCCAATTATATTAGCATTGTTGAGAGATTGCACTAGTGAAAGTATGAACCCTAGGTCTTGTTTTCAAGCATTGCAATACCGTTTGTGCTCCGTTTTATCAATTGCTACCTTGCTGTTTTTTATTTTCAGATTATAAAAACCTATTTCTACTATCCATACTACACTTGTATCACCATCTCTTCGCCGAACTAGTGCACCTATACAATTTACCATTGTATTGGGTGTGTTGGGGACACAAGAGATTTCTTGTATTTGGTTGCAGGGTTGTTTGAGAGATACCATCTTCAACCTACGCCTCCCACGGATTGATAAACCTTAGGTCATCCACTTGAGGGAAAATTGCTACTGTCCTACAAAACTCTGCGCTTGGAGGCCCAACACGAGTCTATAAGAATAAGTTGTGTAGTAGACATCGGGGTCCAAAAGAAGAAGAACTAGAGAGTTCTTGAGGGTGACTCCGCCAACAAACTTCACTCATATTCATTATGGCAAGAACTTGTGCAATCAACTTCCACATTTTGCACTAGTTCATGGAGTCACAAACCCTCTTGTTGGTAAGGCAAGGAACAAGGTAGTCATTGCATTCATGGACATCATCATTTGTGTATTTCACTCTATGTCTATGGATATCCTTGTATGTTCCTTGTGTGGGACTAACCCATGTAGGTATTGAAAGCACAAAACTCAAAAGGATTGCTCCCAACTCTTGATGGTCTACATCAACTTTGAGCATCCACATCTTCAACATCTACATGAAGTCATCATCGACAAAACCCAAGGTTAGTTCATCCCTCTTTGGGGGGATATCACATCTAGGGGGAGCTTTGCTCTAAACAATTGAGCTAAAGCAACTCTAATGGTGTGAACACATCAAAGCTTTATTGTTTCAAAAAAAACACATCAAAGCTTTATGTAAAAGTGGCAACCCCACTTGTGCTTAAACGATGAGTATGACCTATGATCAAATGTTCTCATTTGACTCCTAAGTCAATATACTCATATATAGATGACCAAGTCATCGCCATTGCTTGATAGATGCTAGAATTGGTTGTGCATGTTTGACACATATTTCATTTGCTATCTTATTGTGTGAGCATGTTGGTTTGCATGTTTTCATCATTCGAGGACATCCATTTGTTGTTTTGATTGTCTTGGTTTTTCTGGCCAAGTGGATGTACAAAAATGCCTAAGCACCTTCTCTAGCTATCTATGCTTTCTTGTCTCAAACTCTATTCTTGCTACATCACAAAAATTGAACAAGTCATTTTCGGACCCTCCGGGTGAGGAGCACTCGGAGCCACCGATCTGAAAGGGCTGAACCTCCAAAACCTTCTATATGATTTCGGTCGAACCAATTCACTCAAACTCGGTCCAACCAAAATCATCTAGATTGATCTATATTTCCATCTCAGTGTCACCGAGTTGAACCATTTCGGCGCCACCGATGTGCTAAACTGCTTGCAGTTACACATATCGGTGCCACCGAGTTGTCCAACTCAGAGCCACCGACAGCACACTGGTATATAAACTCCGCGGGCCCGAACGGTTGAAATTTCTCAAACCCCCTCGTTCCCGCACCCCGTTGCTGCCGTCGCCCAGGTCTCCGGATCGTCGCCCTTGTCTGCAGCGCGCCTTCGCCACCGAAATCCGTCGCCGTCAACGGAATCTGCTTCGCCATTGCCGCCGTAGAGGATCTCCACCAAGTTAGGGTGAGATTCGACCCCTTTCGTGCTCAAAATTCTGATTCAATGCACGATTGGATTGCCATTATTCTTGCCACGGATTGAGAACTTCCTCTACACTGCAAATTCCATAGATTAGATTCGAGTAAAAACTTTAGGTTTAAGTTTCCGCCGAACGCATCTCGGACCGACCGATTAGAAATTTTTGGAGTCACCGATTTGGCCCCAGCCATAGCACTAGTACGTCTCGGTGCCACCGAGTTGTATGAATCGGTGAGACCGAAAGTAAAATCTCTATGAAACCCTAGCATCTCAGAGTCACCGAACCCCATCTCGGTCTGACCAAAATGGAGTGTAAAGTTTCTATTGAGTGCTTCGGTATCACCGAGATGATCAACTCGGTCCATCCGAAATGCCTTCAGTGAAAACTTGAAACTAAGATTTGAACTCAATTTTCATGAAAAACTTCTGCTTTTTGTGATGACTCATCTACTCTGCCCATACCCATCTATTCACAGGGTTAGCTTAGCAAGATGTCTGATGTCAGCGATAGCCAGAACCAGTGAGAGCAGCACACAGATCTCAGCTCAGGCTCTAGCCCTGCAAAAAGCTTTTATGAGGGAGAGAGGAGCTCTCCAGATCTTCCAAAGGCTGCAACAAGGACCAGGAAGAAGAGAACCTCAGATGATGAGGATGAGGACTTTGTGGCAAGTGAGGCCACAACAAAGAAGAGGACAGTGGTTGCTAAGGAGTATGGCAAAGCAGCTAGCTCAAAACCTGCTGCCAAGGACAAATCTGCTGTAAAGAAAGTTCCCAAGAGAACCATGACATTCACACTTGAGGAACCAAGTGATACAGAGGTAGCTGCTACATCAAAGAAGAAGAGGGCTAGGAAGACAACTGCTCAGGTTGTGGGCAAACCCTCCATGAGGACTGATGAGGAGGAGGATGAGGAGCCTACTACTGATGCACCTCCTGCCAAGTCACAGAAACTTATGTCAGATGCTATAAGGACTGCTGCCCCCACCAAGTCCAAGCCAAAAACTCCAGCACCAAAGAGATCCACAAGAAATATTCCAGCAACTGAGAAGAACAAGGCCCCAGTGCCTGAAACTGATGTTGATGAGGAGCCACTAGTGCTCAGAAAGTTAAGGCCAAAGATTCCAGATCATGACAATGCACACCCAGTTGCAGAGAACATGATGCTAAGGAAGGACAAAGGACTGCGTCAGTGGAGATTGTCAGATTCTTATGCTGCCAGAAGAAGAAGAACTTGTGATTACCGCTTCCAGACCAGAGAACGACAAGACTTCTGTGAGACTGTACTGCTTGATAAGAAGCCAATCGTTAGTGACATGAGATGGGTGGATTGGAAGTACATCGATGCCAATGAGGACTACTTTCCCCATGTTCATGAGATTTTCCGGATAGCTGGTGTTGATGAGTTTGTTGGACAGAAGCTTACAAAGTGGAATGATGAGATGATCATGCAATTCTACTCAACAGCTCATTTCTATCCTGATGGCAGGATTGTGTGAATGACTGAGGGTTCCAGATACCAGTCAACCATCTCTGAGTGGGCTACTCTTCTTGGTGCTCCAGAAGAAGAAGATGATGACATTGATATTTATGCCAAGCTCAAGATGGACCACAACTCCATGGCCAATATGTATACAACTATTCCAGAGAAGGACATTGAGACACACAAGCTAGGATCAGTGAAGCACCTGCTACCTGGTTTGGCCACTACAAACACTATCTTGAGGTACACTCTGTTGCCCAAGTCAGGAGATGATAAGATGATACGTGGCCACTCCATCAACTTGCTGCACCTCTTTGATACACCTCAGAAGTTCAAGGTGATGAGCTTGATTGTTGAAACCATCAAGAGGACAGCTGCTGATCAGAAGAGATCTTGTGGATATGCTCAGCACATTCAGATGCTTATCAATTCCAAGGTTGGAACGAGCACATATCTACTCGATCGTGAGCATTTACCACTGCGTCCTGAGTTCGAGGACAATGTTATAGTGATGGACCCTTCGCATCCCACCTCTGCTCAAGCACAAGAGAAGATCCGAGTAGCCGCAGAAGCAAAAACAGCCAAGGAAGCATCTGCTCCCAATGCTCCCATTGCCAACCTCAAGTCGAAGAGTGACCAGATGACTTATCTGCTAGAAGCCACCCTGAGGATTGAGCGAAGCCTGGCCAACCTCACCCAGAACCAGGCTAGCTTAGAGCGGATAGTCGAGACGAAGATTCATGATCTAGATGTCAAGATCATAGAGGTTCAGACCATTGTGGAGAAGCTGCAGGGTGACGTTGATGCAGCCAGGGCAGCCACTTCAGATGACAGTGGAGATGACAGACCCACTACGGAGAGATTCCAGTTAGTGCCCAGGGCAGCCAGGTCTGCTGCAGTGCCAGTTGTGGATCTGAGGACCACAGTCTCTGCACCTGCTGCTGCTGCTGCTACAGTGCCACCTTCGGTCTCTACTCCACCAGCCCAGCAGACATCAGCTGAAGCCTTCGCGGATGCACTTCACTCAACGCCGTCTACGCACACCGGAGCTGCCAGCCGAAGAACACCTTCAGGAGCTTCTGAGGATCGTGCCTAGAGTGCCGCATTAGTCCTATACCTATTCGAGCTTTTTGATACTTGTTGCCAAAGGGGGAGAATTTGTATAGATCTTAGGCTTCGAGAGAGAGAGTTTTGCTTTGCTCGTTGGTTTTTCTCGAGTTTTTTTGCTACTATTTGCCTTTTGGTACTTCTGTTTGATGTGTGCTTGATACTACGTGTGTGAGATACTTTGAAGTACTTTGATCGTTATGTCTGTGAGATTCCACATGTGTGATTGATCATACTATGCTTCATGCTATGCTTAATGCTTTTACTTGTCATTATCTTGTATGATCATTCACTTGTGCTTTGGTGATGCATGCCTACTATTCCACTCATATCTTTTTGCGCGCTCCACCAAGTTGTATGTGACATGGAAGAGTGACACATGATCCTAATCGATTGTGCATTTGCATTCAAACGCAAATTCTTAATAATGCACAAATTTAGGGGAGCTCTTGCTTACCACATACTTCTCAAAGCGACGATGTATTTCATTCATTTAATCATTTGTCGAAGCTTTGATCTATATGTTGTCATCAATTACCAAAAAGGGGGAGATTGAAAGCACATTTGCTCCCTTGGTGGTTTTGGTAATTCATAACAACATATATCTCATTGAACTAATATCCATCCAAGTTAAAGATTTCAGGATGTTCAATGATTGGCATGGCAAGGACTAGAGATGTGGACCCCTCAAAATGCTAAAGACATAGATTGGCAAAAGATCAAGACTCTACATTTTTGGTTTAGTGATCCAAGATCACATTGAGTCCATAGGAAAACCAATACTATTAAAAGGGGATGAGGTGTTGCTTAATGGTCTTTTAGCTCAAGTGCTTAGTGACAGTACCCCTAAACCCTCAACCACTTTCTCCATCCAAATATGTCCAAAACCTACATTCCAACTCGGCCCCACCGAAATATCCTATCCGGAGCCACCGCGTTCATCTGGACTTAGCCACTGCCAAAACCCTAACAAATCGAATCCACCGATATGGATCTCGGTCTCATCGAGATGGCCTTGCCAACTCTCTGTAATCGTTTGCACTTACTTCAGTCTCACCGAGTTTTGCAAATCGGTCTCACCGAGATGGCTTGCCAACTCTCTGTTGCCTTATTGCTTCACTTCGGTCTTACCGAGTTGATGCAATCGGTGCCACCGAGACGAGGTTTGCCCAAACCATTGCACTTCGGTCCATCCAAGTTGATCCAGTCGGTCCCACCGAGATTCCTAACGTTCATATCTTTTACATAGTTCGGTGCCACCGAGATTTCTGATCGGTACCACCGAGTTGGGTCAAAAGTGTGTAACGGTTGGATCTTGTGTGGAGGCTATATATACCCCTCCACCACTTCCTTCTCAGTAAGGAGAGCCATCAGAACGTGCCTACACTTCCACCATACATTTTCTGAGAGAGAACCACCTACTCATGTGTTGAGATCAAGACATTCCAATCCAACCATTTGAACCTTGATTTCTAGCCTTTCCCAAGTTGCTTTCCACTCAAATCCTTCTTCCACCATAGCCAAATCTGTGAGGAGTTGTTTGAGTGTTGGGGAGACTATCATTTGAAGCACAAGAGCAAGGAGTTCATCAACAACACACCGTCTATTACCTTTTGGAGAGTGGTGTCTCCTAGATTGGTTAGGTGTCACTTGGAAGCCTCCGACATGATGTGGAGTTAAACCAAGGAGTTTGTAAGGGCAATGAGATCGCCTACTTCATGAAGATCTACCCCGAGTGTGGCTAGTCCTTCGTGGACGTAAGCCATGGTGGAATAGACAATGTTGCTTCTTCGTGGACCCTTCATGGGTGGAGCCCTCCGTGGACTCGCGCAGTAGTTACCCTCCCCGGGTTGAAGTCTCCATCAACGTGGACGTACGATAGCACCACCTATCGGAACCACGCCAAAAACCACCGTGTCTTCATTGCGTTTGAAATCTTCGATCCCCTCCTTTACTTACATATGCAATTGTTTACTTTCCGCTGCTACACTCTTAGAATTGCATGTGTAGGGTGATGCTTGACTTGTGTTCTTACTAAAATCTGCCTACAACTAAAATTGGGAAAAGGTTAGGTTTTTATTTGGTCAAGTAGTCTAATCACCCCCCCCCCCTCTAGACATACTTTCGATCCTACAGCGGGTGTTCAAAATGTTAATGCTCTCACATATCCAAACTTTTTAGACAAATTGCCCTTGGTAATTGGTACCAAAGCAAGCAAACATTGTGCTACCTATTTCATACTGTAATTATATACAGGACCAACTGAAATTATACCACATTCTTCCTCAAAATGAAAAGAAGAAGAAATCATGCCACATTTTATCTATGGATGGTGGTTGGGCGTTGATTAGTCTTGAAATACGGAAATGGTCGCTAATATCACAAAGATTTACTTCTGCTAAGATCAGACACGATTTGCAGAATGAGGAGTTAATTGACCTGCTGGTGCATTCTCCTTTATTCATAGGGTAGCTTCCAACTATACTCGCTTTCACCTCAAAACAAAAAACTGAGGGAAAATATGAAGTATTTGAATAGAAAAGATTAGGCTCACTCATCCATATATGAAGCTAAAGAAATGTCAGCATTTTTGCCAAAAGTGTTAAGAACACCTGTCACAATTGTCTCTAAGTGAGTAGTAGCATCATAACTCTGCAAAGAGAAAAAAGAAAGGCCATGAACATCTACAACATGAGACTGACACTGTATTCTCATATAAAGCAAAACTTACTGATTTGACCACAATTATAAAGAGAAGGTTCATAAACTGATTCATATGGTTGCTCAAAAAAATAACTGGTTCATATATGTCATACATATAAAAAACGTAGATCAATTCCAGGCTTTAGTTCGGATGGTGGGTTATCAGTCTATGCTTCAGCGGACACAGATGCAAATAACTTCCCTTTTGGCATGACACTGTGAGTGTACGAGCAACATAAGACATACCTAGCAAATGTATACCAGCATGCTTGTCACAGTGAAACAATGGATACTTAATTTAGAAATTTATCCAGCGATAATTATTTGAGAGCCAGAAAGTGACCCGTCAAATGTCTAACTTGTGGCCAAGTTGCTTTTGTGGTAAAATAATCTGAATCGAGTGGGAATCATTTGCATTTGGAATTGGGTGGCTTATAATAGCAACTGCTGCTGCAACTTTTCACTTCAATTGGAAAATGAAGAACAATACTACTTGCCTCAGTAACCATGGACAGAGACATGAGGCAACCATGTCGAAAAACTGAATTTGTACCTTTTTTTGTTGAGTTTCACCTCTCCTCCTTTCCTTGTCTCCATTCTGATTGATTCCCTTCTTCGTGCAAGCACTTGGTTCAAAAAAACATGTCTTAATGCAAACAAATTCAATGCTAACTTTGCAAGATCCTGTTTTGTCGGAAGACATTACCTGGTTACCTGGACGACGCAGACCAACAAGGAATACTAATAAAGCTCTGCTCACGGTGAAACTGGGACCAAGCAAATCCCACCTCTCATATGATACCGTAAATACCTTTCAAAACCAAAAGAACTACTAAGTAACATACATGCTACACAGAACACAGCGCAAGCGCCACTTTCAGATTCGATCGCAAGTCCATCATGGAAATCAGTCCAACCGCTCGACTCGCATCGCGCGAGTAGAATCTCGCAAAGGCACGTGCACCTACCTAAGGCCGTAAAATGTACAGATCCAATCGTTCCTAGAGCAAAAAAAACCACGCTGATGCCATTACTTGACGCTAAGATATGGTACTACCACTAGCAGTAGCCGGGACCAGCTCACCTTGGCTGGGTGAGAAGCGGAAGCCGTGGCGTTGGCGCCGTCCTGGGGAATGTCCAGCGCGACCATGAATCAATTCAAGCAAGCTCACGGTGGTTGTGTTCATCACCAAGAAAAGACATAAATCCCAAGTCCAGATGGATCTTCACTCACATCAACACAATAGAGGATTAGAAAAGAAAGAAGAACACTGTATAATAGATACGGAAAATTTGTGTATTTGTAGCATAGCAAAAGAAGGCTCGGTTTTGTCTTTGATCTTCCAACCCAACACTCACATCTCTTGCTGCATAACATACCCATCGTAATGTAACAAACTGCCCTGGTTATCACTCATCAGAATGACCATCCGAGGCACAGAACATCCAACATTACCGATGAATTGAACAGGCAGCAAGAGAGGTAAGGGTGGGCTCTAATTTAGTACCCACATGCCATAGCAATCTTGATTGCTCAAGACATGCATATTTTAGCAGAGTCATCATCATCGCCCCTCATTTTTTTTAAAAGGAGGTTGTACCCCCGGTCTTTTGCCCATCCAGCAACACGACCCTGATATCCATGCATCCATCCATCCATTAGCCTCACGCGCTACTCATATATAGCCTCGACCGACCAAACCTGGCGACGCACCAGACAACACCGTAAATGCATCTTGGTCCTCGTCGTCTCAGGCTAGGGCGGGGAGCCAGGA
Source organism: Elymus sibiricus (assembly GCA_039707655.1). Lineage (NCBI taxonomy): Eukaryota > Viridiplantae > Streptophyta > Magnoliopsida > Poales > Poaceae > Elymus > Elymus sibiricus. The sequence goes on along the minus strand of CM077666.1, from coordinate 180,040,185 downwards.
GAGTTCACGCCAGCCGCGCGGACCCCAGAGACCTCGCCAGCACACCCAACACTGCAGCGGCTGCCCGAGCCAGGACCTCCATGTCGGTGGCGTCGTGGCGCGGACGGGAGGCATGGCCCCACGAGACGGAAAGATCCAGGGCCGAGCCTCCTCATCGCCCCTCTCCCGACACCAGGCACCTAGCCTCCCTCCCGTGCGCTCCCGAGATCCAAATCGAGAAAATTGGGGGATATGAGGCTGGACGAGGTGGATCTCGGGACGGGAGATGAAGAAGGCAAGGGCACGGGTGGCGGCACGCGATGGATTTGGCGGAGAAAGAGGCGGCGGCGGAGCAGCAGGAAAGGGGCGGGGGTTGGAGGAGAGGAAAGGAAAGAGACAGAGAGGGGTCGCGTGTGTGGGAAACCTTCATGGGGAAGGAAATGAGAGAAGATTTTTTTCTCTCGTGTGCTATCCAATCTGAGCGAACAAGCAAAAAGCTATTTTGTCTACACAGGAAACAGTGCATGTGTCGATGTGGCCGCTTCTTTTCTTTTCACCTCGGCACAGTAATAAGGAACACGTGGATTACCTCCTCGCTCGCCCCTTCCCTGCACGTTAATGGGTCCTCCTGAGAGGAAGTTGGGGCGGTGCCAGGTGGGAGGCGCCCCTTCCACTCTCCTATTTATACTGAAACAATCATAGTTGGTATAAAGATTCAGACAAGTGATTCAATGAACTTCCAAAAAATATTTGAAGCTAATTCAACATTGATGCTAATTCAACATTGATCGGTACCTGGTTCAGTAACGAAATTATACTTTCTAATTAAAATACAACATTTTTGTATTAATATGCGGAGCAGCTTTAGCACTGATTAATCACTGGCTTAGGAAAAGAACTTCTGGTTGCTATTTAAACTACTATGGAAAAGGAATTCAAAACTCTACATTTAGTCAACTCTCACCATAGTGCCTCTTTTTTCCATTCAGTGAGAACATGGACATCCCTTCGAATCACAACATCAGGTAGCACATAAGCAAGCTTCTAGCATCACCTCCTAATGTTCTCTTCAGCTATTTCAGTTCTTCACTGCCCCACAACGAACCTACAGGAACCCAAAAGAGCAAACTAGGATGGGAGTGGAGGTGAGCCAAATCAAGAATGCAAGGGAGATAAAAGGAAGTATTGGTCAACTGGTTTGAATGAATGTGTGGTCACTTGAAGATCCGATTCCTTGACTGCAACAGAAACTCTTCCTCTCCCAAGGATCTGTGTTCAAGAAACAACTCAATATCAAAATAGTGCATTACCCTACAGTTTTTACTCCCAACCAAATCGACCATCCTTCAGTTTCAATACATCGATCTAATTTGAGTCTTTTGAGGTACCCCAAATATGATTTCAGATGGATAAACAGATATGAACACAAACACGTTGTAGACACTTTCAGTTGGGGTTCATGAGAAACATGCTTACATGATACGTGATGCAGTAATGTTTCAAACATGATGAACAACGCACGTGCTTACCACGGATGATGTACTCCGGATGCTCGTCGTCATCGTGCTATGGAGCATGTGTTGAGAGAATTGTTACTGCGAAAAATAAGAAAGGTATTTGTTTGTAATGGAAATGGTGTTTATGAGATTGAATAGAATAGAACATAATATTGAGGCAATTCAATTATGCAGTCTGAGAGGAGAGTAACCGGGCAAGCAGCAGTGATAAAACTTTAACAGGGTGTGTTGTTCACAAGCGCACACAGATAATCAGGCATACATCTTGTACTAAGTGGACTTAGCTAGTGCTGGACTCTCTTTACAGAATGGCACATACAGGTAATGAGGCATGCATCTCGCAGTGAAAAGAATAGGTAATAGTACACTGAATGAGTCCATTTGTAGGATCAAACAGGAAGATAAGAGTGCAGGGAATGAAAATGAAATGGTATCAGTTTATATGATGGTGCCTGAGGAATGATGTATGTAAAATTGTGACTAAGCACACGCTGTGTGTCGATGTGGTAAGCGCTTCCTTAGATAGATTTCGCATTTTTTAGGATTCAACAAATTCTTAAAATGAAAGCAGCTTCTTTTGATTCAATTCTGTATAAGCTTTGTCTGGAACATGTTGATGCATGAGTACAGTGCAGTGGCTGAAAATGAAATGATATGAGTTACAAGTTTCATGTCATTGTCAAAACAGATTCTTAGAGATTGAAAAATTAAGACTTAGGAAGAAACAGACCTTCTATTACCAGCTGAGTTGGTTAAAGGCTTGTTCCTTAAAAATCTGTTGACCTATCTACTGGACGAACAGGATATGTCACAATTTTCTCTCCTGGCTGAGATGGTACAAGTGCACTAACCAGAGAGAGATTTTAGGCATAGAGATGCGAACATCCTTCCGGAATCCATGGGCAAGCAGTACGTACCTCGTTCCCTAGCGGAAGATCTAGATGGGGAGGTGTCGATCTTGGTACCTCCGGCCTCCATGCCCTCGCCGCCCAGCTCCTCCTTGTTCTGCCTGCTGCCGACCCATCTCCTCCACATCTCCCGATGCAGCTTGCCCGCTCTCCTTCCTCCGCCTCCACCCACCGCTTCATCTGCCTCGCCATCCCCTTCTTGCTCTGCCTCCTGGCCTCCACCTTCTCTGCGTCGCTACGACCGCTGCTAGTCCACGCACCTCCGCCAGACGCCAACCACCACCTCTGCGGAGGCGCCTTTGCCGTTGCTGCCATGGATCTGAAGCAGCCACCACGGCTATGCATGAAGAGAAATATCGATACAAATGATCCATTCGGTTATTAGCAAGATAAACACAAGGATGATTCATAGGCTTCCTTAGCTAGTGCCAACAACTGTCTTAAAATTATCCTCCAAAGATCTCTTGATGTACTTTCAAAAATTGAAGCTAATGGGATAAATGAGCCTACACAAAGATAAATCATCAGTGTAAACAAAACACAGGATATTAGTGGATAATATGAAGCTACTCACAACAATGAATCTATGTTGCAAAGTCAGGCAGTCTGCCCTCCGAACTTTTTTTAAAAACTGCGTAAGGAAGTTGGGGCCCGCCATTGCATTCACAGCACTGACGGAGACTTGGCCTTGCCTCGTTCGGTCATCACCATTCTTCTCTCCCGCAAGTCAGCAAGTGGTGGGGATAGCAAAAACTATAGCTGCACCACACCCTCTCCCCTGCAGGCCGCAGCCCCTCCCGTTCCAGCCGTCGGAGCCAGAGTCCCACCAGTCCCAAATTCAGCACCGCACGTCTGTTCCCTCCCGACTGTAAGATCACATCAGCCTAGCTCGGCTGCATACCCCAAGAATTGGGTGGTCTCTACCCTCTATAGTAGCACTGGAGGGTGGGGGCAATATGCCCTGTAGCCACAAGCAACCTAATAGTCTTCCGCTACAAAGGCTAATAGCCACAATCAATATATTTTGGCACCTGTATGAATTGTTAGCGTAGGTACAACATTGAATCAATATATAGAAACCAAAGGCTACACGAACGAACATCAAATATATTGATAAGATAAAAAATATTGCAACGAATTCAGAACTGGTAACCGTGTCTAATGAATTCCGCTACGCCTATGTACATGCTTGCCATTGATTAAAACCATAAATTCGGAAGCCTGAACTGGCCTGATGTAAGGACATTGAGGCGGCAACAAGGTCCATGCCGTCGCCGTGCATGTTTGTCCTTTCGAAGTTCCGAAGTTGTGCTTCGCTCCCGCGGCCAGGTCTCACCGTCTTGCCAAGCCCTGCAGGTCACCTTATTGACGATGCCGAACCTCACCATGTCACTGCTCTCGTCGGATCTCTCCTCCGCCTCTGATGACGCCCTGTCATCCAGCTTGGGTTGGCCCTGCTCTGCGTCCTCCCGCTCTCCGGCACAGGGAAGAAACACGCCCCGTGGTCGTCTATCCATACCATGGCGATTTTCCGAAGGTAGCAGTGTCGATGGGCACCATCTGCATAAAATTGTACAACCAACATCTTTGGAAGATTAAATCACAAATCTAGAATGACACTAAGTAACTGAATCAGATCCACATACTATCCCAACACCATCCATATTGCAATACAATATGAATTTCGATTGTTTGCCTCAACTTGAAATACAAGATTGGACATACACCAAAATAACTCGGTACAAAAAATATGCCTACATCAAGAAGCAACAGAAAAACTATACAGATTTCACAAGAATGATTTGATTAGTGTTTATCAAAAGTTGCTTGTACAGGAGTTCTCTTCATTTATTTAGACCAAATGTACTACAGAATGTAAACTGTAAAAGAATACTTCAGTAGCTAAAATGTCCTATTCTAAACTCTGCGCACCTTACTGTAGAGTGTAGAGTTATAGTTATTACTTCAATATTTGGTTTGCAAATCATAATTAGTATTGGATTCATTTCGATCATATTTGGAACGGGGTCTGGTCTGAAAAGGAAAATTAGGGCCATCATGTATAGGCAACAAAGTGGGAATGACTTGCAAAAATAAAATGGGGAATACATTATAGAAAAACCAATGAGAAATCCCGTCTCCTTCCATTTATATCCTGAATTGACAACAAATTTAGTGGGATTATTTCTTGATGTTACCTCTCTCCTTCCATTTTGCAAGGCAATCAGGTGCAGACCAATCAACTGGATGGTGAAACTTGCATCTTTCAATACATTTGCAAAATCCGGTCTTCATAACATACATCACAAATAGTTTCTCTAGGCCTCTGAGGATAGGTCATTGGCTCAGGTTCAATCTGTATTTTACAAGAGAGCATATGTCAGTTTGTGTACTTCACAGTACAAATTATATTTTACAAGAGAGCATAGAGCAGTGCAAATGCAACACATTCAGAGAATGTACGTCCCTTTCAATTTCCTTTTTGGATCTAGATAGCACATACATGCAATTTTTGATAAACTTATAATATTGATGCACCACGTGAGAAAGAAACTAAAATGCCATCAATCGACAGAAGCATCTTGCTGCATGGCAACATAAGATACATCAATAGAAATTGCCTCACGTGTTGGCCGGCGTGCCTTTGATGCCTCCCTTCGACCTCATCTGCTATGCGCTTCATCACCCGGTGCGCGTTGCCAATGACTTGCCACATCCTTGCCATCCTGTACATACAAGACAGCAACAAGAAACATTGATCAAACACTTGCTGCATCAGGGTTTTTGGGGGGACAGATCGAGCACACTATAATAAATACATGTACATTCAGATGAGTCGTCGTGGAAGTCAACGACTGATACGTCTCCAACGTATCTATAATTTTTGATTGTTCCATGCTATTATAGTATCAATCTTGGATGTTTTTATATGCAATTATATATCATTTTTTGCGACTAACCTATTAACCTAGTGCCCAGTGCCAGTTGTTGTTTTCTGCTTGTTTTTGGCTTTTCAGAGAATCGGTACCAAACGAAGTCCAAATGCCACAAAACTTTTTGGAGATTTTTTTCTGGACAAAAGAGACCCTGGAGACTTGGAGAGGAGGCCAGAAGGTTCGCGAAGCCTCCACAAGGCAACAGGGCGCGGCCCCAGGGGGCGCGCCCTGATGCCTTGTGGGGCCCACGTGGCTCCGTTTGACCTAATTCCACTCCTATAAATTCACAAATATTCGGAAACCATCAGAGATCCAGAAGAAAAAACATGTCCACCACCGCAAGCCTCTGTTCTTTCGCGATCCCATCTGGAGGCCTTTTCCGGTACTCTATCGGAGGGGGAATCGATCACGGAGGGCTTCTACATCAACCTTGCTGCCCTTCCGATGATGTGTGAGTAGTTTACCACAGACCTACGGGTCCATAGCTAGTAGCTAGATGGCTTCTTCTCTCTCTTTGATCTTCAATACCATGTTCTTCTTGATGTTCTTGGAGTTCTATCCGATGTAATCTTCTTTTGCGGTGTGTTTGTTGGGATTCGATGAATTGCGAGTTTATGATCAGATTATTCATGAGAAATATTTGATTCTTCTCTGAACTCTTTTATGCATGATTAAATATAGCTTTGTATTTCTCTCCGATCTATCGATTTGGTTTGGCCAACTAGATTGGTTTATCTTGCAATGGGAGAGGTGCTTTGTGATGGGTTCAATCTTGCGGTGCTCAATCCCAGTGACAGAAGGGGACATGACACGTATTTGTATTGTTGCCATTAAGGATAAAAATATGGGGTTTATTCATATTGCTTGAATTTGCTTCTCTACATGATGTCATCTTGCTTAAGGCGTTACTCTGTTTTTATTAACTTAATACTCTAGACGCATGCTGGATAGCGGTCGATGAGTGGAGTAATAGTAGTAGATGCAGGAAGGAGTCGGTCTACTTGTTTCAGACGTGATGCCTATATACATGATCATTGCCATGAATCCATCACAATTATTTGCTTTTCTATCAATTGCCCAATAGTAATTTGTTCACCCACCGTATGTTTCTGCGCTCGAGAGAGAAGCCTCTAGTGAAAACTATGGCCCCCGGGTCTATCTTTATCATATAAAAAACCTAAAAATAACTTGCTGCAATTTATTTACTTTTATTTTTATTAGTATTTTAGTTTATCAATTTATCTCTATCAGACTTAATCCTTGCAAGTAACTGCTAAGAGGATTGACAACCCTCTTATTCGCGTTGGGTGCAAGTGTTTGCTTTTATGTGTGTAGGTGTTGTTCATTGGATCTTGCTTGGTTCTCCTACTGGATTGATAACCTTGGTTCTTAACTGAGGGAAATACTTATCTCTACTATACTGCATCATCCTCTCCTCTTCGGGGAAATACCAACGCAATCTACAAGTAGCAGGAAGAATTTCTAGCACCGTTGCCGGGTAGACATCATCAAAATCTATCAAGTACCTTCGCACAAACTATCAATCACTTGCATTTATTTTATTTACCTTTTCATTTGCATTTGCATTTGCCTCTCGTTTTCATCTCCCCCACTTCTAATTTTTTTTTACAAAAACACAAAAATATTTTATTTGCTTGTTTGCTAGTTTGCTTGCTTTGTCGCGATGTCTCAAGAAAATACAAAATTGTGTGACTTTTCCAATACTAATAATAATAATTTTTTAGTACTCCTATTGCTCCTCCCGCCACTAGTGTGGAGTCGTGTGACATTAATGCTGCCTTGCTTAATCTTGTTATGAAAGAACAATTTTCTAATAGTCCTAATGAAGATGTTGCATCCCATCTAAATATTTTCGTTGAACTTTGTGATATGCAAAAGAAGAAAGATGTGGATAATGATATTTTCAAATTAAAATTATTTCCGTTCTCACTACGAGACCGTGCTAAAACTTGGTTTTCATCCTTGCCTAGAAATAGTATTGATTCTTGGGATAAGTGTAAGGATGTTTTTATTGCCAAGTATTTTCCTCCCGCTAAGATTATTTCTTTAAGAAATCAAATTATGAATTTTAAGCAACTTGAGCATGAACATGTTGCACAATCTTGGGAGAGAATGAAATTAATGATAAGAAATTTCCCAACTCATCGCTTGAATTTGTGGATGATCATATAAAAAAATTATGTGGGACTAAACTTTGTCTCTAGAAATTTGCTAGACTCTACCGCAGGTGGTACTTTTATGGAAATTACATTGGGAGAAGCTACAAAACTCCTAAAAAATATTATGGCAAATTATTCTCAATGGCACACTGAACGAACTCCAACTGGTAAGAAGGTAAATTCCGTTGAAGAAATTAATACTTTGAGTGATAAGATGGATGCTCTATTGAAATTAGTTGCTAGTAAAAATGCTCATAGTGATCCTAATGATGTGCCATTGTCTACTTTGATTGAGCACAATAATGATGCTATTGATGTGAATTTTGTCTCTAGAAATAATTTCAACAACAATGCTTATAAGGGTATTTTCAATCCTAGACCGTTTCCTGTAAATTCCTCTAATAATTATGGCAATCCTTATGGTAATTCTTATAATAATAATAGGATGCCCTCTGATCTTGAAAGTAATATTAAAGAATTTATTAATTCTCAAAAGAATTTCAATACTATGATAGAAGAAATATTGAATAGAGTTGATGAATTGGCTAGGAACATGGATAGAATTGTTCATGATGTGGAAAATCTCAAAACTAAAATTTTGCCATCCAAGCATGATATAAATGAGTCTATTAAAGCTATCTATGTATCCATTAATGAAAGTAAAGAAAGGACCGCTAGGTTGAGAGCTAAGCGAGAATTTCTAGAAAAAGCGATTCCACCCGGTTTCTATCGTAGTAATGATGAAGATATTAAAATGATTGGTGTTACTCCTATTGAATCATTATTTAGTAACATAAAACTTGATGAAAAAGGGACTGGAGAAGAGTCAACTTTAGATAGAAGGCCACTTGCTTGGAGGGTGATAATCTTGATCATAAAAATGAAAAAAGTGGGTTTGGAGAGGTCAAAACTTTAAATAGTAATGCACCCACTACTTTGGATTACAAGGACTTTAATTATGATAGTTGTTCTTTAATTGAGTGTATTTCCTTGTTGCAATCCATGATTAATTCACCAAATGCATATGAACAAAATAAAGCTTTCCCTAAACATATCGTAGAAGCCATGATGAAAGCACATGAAGAAAAGCTTGAGTTGGAAGTATCAATTCCTAGAAAATTACAAGATGAATGGGAACCTACTATTAGAGTAAAAATTAAAGATTATGAATGTAATGCTCTTTGTGATCTTGCTGCTAGCGTTTCCACTATACCAAAGTCTTTGTGTGATGTGCTAGGTCTCACCGACATGGATCCTTGTTCCCTTAATTTGCACCTTGCGGATTCCACTATTAAAAAGCCATTGCATAAAATAAATGATGTGCTTATTCTAGCAAATAGAAATTATGTGCCCGTGGACTGTATTGTTCTTGACATTGAATGCAATCCTTCTTGCCCCATAATACTTGGTAGGCCTTTTCTTCGAACAATTGGTGCTATTATTGATATGAAAGAAGGTAATATAAGATTTCAATTTCCACTAAAGAAAGGGATGGACCACTTCCCTAGAAAAAGAATTAAAGCACCTTATGAATCCATTATGAGGGCCACTTATGGAATTAACTTGAAGGATGACAACACTTGAAACTATGCATTATGCCTAGCTAGCACATAAAACAATAGCGCTTGTTGGGAGGCAACCCAATGAATAAAATAATTTTTTGCTTTTACCTTCTGTTTTTGAGTTTTTGCACAATTATAGCTTCTGTTATGATTGTATTTTTATGTTTTAATTAGTGTTTGTGCCAAGTAATGCCTTTGGGATGATTTGGAAGATAGTATGATAGATGCTGTTGGAAAACAGAAACTTTTGCGTCCAGTGCTGGAATTTCTAATTTTCGCTGGAGTGTCATAACCTTCTGAAATTTTTACACAGTATTGGTATATGAATTTTTTATGTCTTCCTAATTTTTCACAATTTTTGGAGTTACATAAGTATGACCATAATTCAGATCTTTACAGACTGTTCTGTTTTAGACAGATTATGTTTTTGTTGCATAGTTTGCTTATTTTGATGAATCTATGGATCGTATCGGGGGGTATGAGTCATGGAGAAGTTAGATTACAGTAGCATTATGCCAATATTAAATATGAATCAATTTACAACAGTACCTATAGTTTAAGATTTGTTTGTTATACTAACGGATCTCACGAGGTTTCTGTTGAGTTTTGTGTGCTGAAGTTTTCAAGTTTTGGGTGAGACTACGATGGATAAAGGAATAAGGAGCGGCAAGAGCCTAAGCTTGGGGATTCCCAAGGCACCCCAAGATAATATTCAAGGAATACTCAAGCGTCTAAGCTTGGGAATGCCCCGGAAGGCATCCCCTCTTTCGTCTACAATCTATCGGTAACTCACTTGGAGTTATATTTTTATTCATCACATGATATGTGTTTTACTTGGAGCGTCTTGTGATATATTTTGTTTGCTTTTTAGTTTGTCACAATAATCTTTGATGAACACACCTTTTTAAGAGGGACACACATTATTCATGATTTGTTAGAATACTCTATGTGCTTCACTTATATCTTTTGAGCTAGGCAGTTGCTCTAGTGCTTCACTTATATCTTTTAGAGCACGGCGGTGGTTATATTTTAAAGAAATAGTTGCACTCTCATGCTTCACTTATATCCTTTTGAGAGTCTAATAAATAGCAATGGTAATATGCATGGGTTATGAAATTGGTCCTAATATGATAGGTATTCAAGAGGGATATAATAAAAACTTTCATGTAGATCACTGAATATGATAAGTTTGATTCCTTGCAATAGTTTTGTGATATTAAGAAGGTAATATGTGGGAGGTGCTAGTAGAAAATTGTGGTTTAGTAAGAATATTGGTGTTAAGGTTTGTGATTCCCGGAGCATGCACGTATGATCTGTCGTTATGATAAGAAGTTGGAGCATGATTTATTATTGATTGTCTACCTTATGAGTGGCGGTCGGGGACGAGCGATGGACCTTGTCCTACCAATCTATCCCTCTAGGGCCATGCGTAGTAGTACTTTGCTTTGAGGGCTAATAAACTTTCGCAATAAGTATGTAAGTTCTTTATGACTAATGTGAGTCCATGGATTATACGCACTCTCACCCTTCCGCAATTTGCTAGCCTCTTCAGTACCGTGCATTGCCCTTTCTCACATCGAGAGTTGGTGCAAACTTCGCCGGTGCATACAAACCCCGTGATATGATACGCTCTATCACACATAAGCCTCCTTATATCTTCCTCAAAACAGCCGCCATACCTACCTATCATGGCATTTCCATAGCCATTCCGAGATATATTGCCATGCAACTTCCACCGTTCCGTTTTTATGACATACATCATCATTGTCATATTGCTTTGCATGATCATATAGCTGACATAGTATTTGTGGCTCAGCCACCGTTCATCATTTTTATACATGTTATGCTAGCATCATTGCACATCCTGGTACACTGCCAGAGGCATTCATATAGAGTCATATTTTTGTTCTAGTATCGAGTTGTAATGTTGAGTTGTAAGTAAATAGAAGTGCGATGATCAGAGGCGGAGCCAGGATTTGCCAAAGCGTAGGGCTAAAACTAAGTGGCTACAAAAAAAGCCAAGACTAGTGTACCACATGTAATAATGCATGTTAGAAATATACTACATATTCACATTTTGTAGGAAATATAAAATCCATGATTAAAACAACAGAAAATTCATAAATACATGTGAATAGTTTAACAAAGTGCATCATTGCACAAGATGGTACTAAATTAATGAAGATTGATTACCCCTTGATTCCATTGTTTCTTCATTAGCATTTGTTCATCGTTTTTGAAAATAAGAACATAATATACCATTATCACCAAGTGTGTAGTAAGACGGTATGTACTATGTCCGAGTCCTCTACGTCCTGGATTCTATTTTCCTGTTGACAACAAAAGAAAATTGAATTAAGTTGTACAGTTTAACAAAATAAAATTGATTTAGTTGTACAATTTATAACAGTACCAAACTATGATACAGAAGAACTAAGGAAAATATGTTAGATGATAGAAACTATCTGTGCAGGTCATTGTATATACTAGGAATAGATTTACTAAAAAACTATACAAGGAACAGCGTTGGATAATAACCTGGTTTGGTAGTGGGAAGCAGAGAATTGCAGAACAAGAGGTGGTAAAGCAGATCGTTAGGGCGCGGCAGGGGCTGCTGTGCGATGACCTCCGAGCGCCGATCGAGCCGCCTTGACGAGAGGAAGCGACGCAGCTGTGATTCAGGGTTTGTTTCCGATCGGGCGAGATTTTATTCGATTATTAGGCGAGTTGAATGTATCGCTGGGCTATTCTTTTTTATTTAGCGATTGGGATAGCAATTGCATGTGGATGGAGAGATTAGTTGGCTAAGAAAGTGCACATCCATCGCTGAAGCTTGGGGGCTGGGTTAGCAGGCCTGGGGCTGGGCCACCGTAACACTAAATTCTGAAGAAAAATACCAATAGATGTACATGCACTAGTTGGGCCACGCCCGGGGCTATAGCCCCACTTGCCCCAGGCCCAATTTCGCCCCTGGCGATGATCATCATTATTAGAGCATTGTCCCAGTGAGGAAAGAATGGTGGAGACTAATGAGTCCTCGAAAAAATGGGGATGTGGTCCATGAGACCGTTCTAAAAAAAGAGGCGAAAAAGAGCCATGAAAAAAAAATAAGAGAAAAAGAGAGAAGGGGCAATGTTACTATCCTTTTTCCACACTTGTGCTTCAGAGTAGCACCATTTTTTCATATAGAGAGTCTCCTATTTTGTCAATTTCATATACTAGTGGGAATTTTTCATTATAGAACTTGGCTTGTATATTCCAATGATGGGCTTCTTCAAATGCCCGAGGTCTTCATAAGCAAGAAAGTTGGATGCACACCCACTTAGTTTTCATGTTGAGCTTTCATACACTTATAGCTCTTAGTGCATCTGTTGCATGACAATCCCTACTCCTTGCATTGGCATCAATTGACGGGCATCTCCATAGTCCGTTGATTAGCCTCGTCGATGTGAGACTATCTTCTTATTTTTGACTTCTCTTATTTACCTCTACCACCACACTCTATTCCACCCATAGTGGTATATCCATGGCTTGCGCTCTTGTATTGAGTGGGAGTTGAAAAAGCTGAAGCGCGTTAAAAAGTATGAACCAATTGCTTGGCTTGTCATCGGGGTAGTCCATGATAAATACTTTGTGTGAAGAAGATGGAGCATGACAGGATTATATGATTTTGTAGGGATAACGTCCTTTAGCATTTTTATTTTGAAAGACATGATTGTTTATTAGTATGCCTGAGTATTGATGTCTTTATATCAAATTATAGACTATTGCTTTGAATCATTTGGATCTTATTATTCATACCATCAGAGAAAGATTACATGATGAAACATGATAGGTAGCATTCCACATCAAAAATTCTATTTTTATCATTTACCTACTCGAGGACGAGCAGGAATTAAGCTTGGGGATGCTTGATACGTCTCCAACGTATCTATAATTTTTTATTGTTCCATGCTATTATAGTATCAATCTTGGATGTTTTTATATGCAATTATATATCATTTTTTGGGACTAACCTATTAACCCAGTGCCCAGTGCCAGTTGCTGTTTTCTGCTTGTTTTTGGCTTTTCGGAGAATCAGTACCAAATGAAGTCCAAATGCCACGAAACTTTTTGGACATTTTTTTCTGTACAAAAGAGACCCTGGAGACTTGGAGAGGAGGCCAGAAGGTTCGCGAAGCCTCCACAAGGCAACAGGGCGCGGCCCCAGGGGGCGCGCCCTGATGCCTTGTGGGGCACATGTGGCTCCGTTTGACCTAATTCCACTCATATAAATTCACAAATATTCAGAAACCATCAGAGAGCCAGAAGAAAAAACCTTTCCGCCACTGCAAGCCTCTGTTCTTCCGTGATCCCATCTGGAGGTCTTTTCCGGTACTCTGCCGGAGGGGGAATCGATCACGGAGGGCTTCTACAACAACCTTGCTGCCCTTCCGATGATGTGTGAGTAGTTTACCACAGACCTACGGGTCCATAGCTAGTAGCTAGATGGCTTCTTCTCTCTCTTTGATCTTTAATACCATGTTCTCCTTGATGTTCTTGGAGTTCTATCCGATGTAATCTTCTTTTGCGGTGTGTTTGTTGGGATCCGATGAATTGCGAGTTTATGATCAGATTATTCATGAGAAATATTTGAGTCTTCTCTGAACTCTTTTATGCATGATTAAATATAGCTTTGTATTTCTCTCCGATCTATCGATTTGGTTTGGCCAACTAGATTGGTTTATCTTGCAATGGGAGAGGTGCTTTGTGATGGGTTCATTCTTGCGGTACTCAATCCTAGTGACAGAAGGGGACATGACACGTATTTGTATTGTTGCCATTAAGGATAAAAAGATGGGGTTTATTCATATTGCTTGAATTTGCTTCTCTACATCATGTCATCTTGCTTAAGGCATTACTCTGTTTTTATTAACTTAATACTCTAGATGCATGCTGGATAGCAGTCGATGAGTGGAGTAATAGTAGTAGATGCAGGCAGGAGTCGGTCTACTTGTCTCGGACGTGATGCCTATATACATGATCATTGCCATGAATCTGTCATAATTATTTGCTTTTCTATCAATTGCCCAACAGTAATTTGTTCACCCACCGTATGTTTCTGCGCTCGAGAGAGAAGCCTTGCTACTTGTAGCTTGCGTTGGTATTTTCCCCGAAGAGGAAGGGATGATGCAGCACAGTAGAGATAAGTATTTCCCTCAGTTATGAAACCAAGGTTATCGAACCAGTAGGAGAATCACGCAACACCACGTTAGCAGCACCTGCACACAAACAACAAATCCTTGCACCCAACGCAAACGAGAGGTTGTCAATCTCTCGGCGGTCAATTACAACATTAAATTGTATGTGATAGATAGATAGATTGAAACAAAAATACAAAATAAAATAAATAAAAGAAAATGGCAACAATATTTTTAGGGTTTTAGTAATATGATTTAGATAGACCCGGGGGCCATAGGTTTCACTAGAGGCTTCTCTCAAGAAAATAGCCTACGGTGGGTAGACAAATTACTCTTGGGCAATTGATAGAAAAGCAAATAATCATGACGATATCCAAGGCAATGATCATGTATATAGGTATCACGTCCGAGACAAGTAGACCGACTCCTGCCTGCATCTACTACTATTACTCCACACATCGACCGCTATCCAGCATGCATCTAGTGTATTAAGTCCATAAAGAACGGAGTAACGCCTTAAGAACGATGACATGATGTCGACAAGATAAACTCACGCATGAATAAACCCCATCTTTTTACCCTTCATAGCAATGATACATACGTGTCATGTCCCTTTCTGTCACTGGGATTGAGCACCGCAAGATCGAACCCATTACAAAGCACCTCTTCCCATGGCAAGATAAATCAATCTAGTTGGCCAAACCAAATCAATAGATCGGAGAAGAAATACGAAGCTATAATAATCATGCATAAAAGAGTGCAGCAAAGACTCAAATAATATTCATGGATAATCTGATCATAAACTCACAATTCATCGGATCCCAACATACACACCGCAAAAAGTGATTACATCGGATAGAACTCCAAGAACATCGAGGAGAACATTGTATTGAAGATCAAAAAGAGAGAAGAAGCCATCTAGCTACTGCCTATGGACCCGAAGGTCTGTGGTAAACTACTCACACATCATCGGAAGGGCAGCAAGGTTGATGTAGAGCCCCTCCGTGATCGATTCCCCCTCCGGCGGAGTACCGGAGAAGGCCTCCAGATGGGATCTCTCTGGAACAGAAACTTACGGCGGCGGAAAAAGTATTTCGTGGACTCCCTTGAGGGTTTCTGATTTTTCCTAAATTTATAGTGGTGGAATTAGGTCAAACGGAGCAAAGGGGGGCCCATGAGGCACCAGGGCGCGCCTGCCCCCCCAGGCGCGCCCTGGTGGCTCGTGGCCACCTCCTGGG
The DNA here is from genome assembly GCA_039707655.1 of Elymus sibiricus. NCBI lineage: Eukaryota > Viridiplantae > Streptophyta > Magnoliopsida > Poales > Poaceae > Elymus > Elymus sibiricus. The sequence goes on along the minus strand of CM077666.1, from coordinate 180,024,685 downwards.
TCTTCTGGCCCTCTCCCGAAGCTTCTAGTGTTTATCTTGTCCAGAAAAAAATCTCCAAAAAGTTTCGTGGCATTTGGACTTCGTTTGGTATTGATTTTCTGTAAAACAAAAATAGGGCAGAAAACAGCAACTGGCACTGGGCACTAAGTTAATAGGTTAGTCTCCAAAATGATATATAATTGCTGTAAATGATTATAAAAACATCCAAGATTGATAATATAACAGCATGGAACAATCAAAAATTATAGATAGGTTGGAGACGTATCAGCATCCCCAAGCTTAATTCCTGCTCGTCCTCGAGTAGGTAAATGATAAAAACAGAATTTTTGATGTGGAATGTTGCCTAACATATTCATCACATATTCCTTTCTTTTGTAGCATGGACATTGGACTTGAATGATTCAAAACAATAGTCTATAATTTGACATGAAAATATAAATACTCAAGCATGCTAACAAGCAACCATGTCTTTCAAAATATCAACGCTAAAGAAAGTTATCCCTAGCCCATTATGCTCAATCATTGATCCATTCATGAAACACACTCAAATATTAGCTACACACAATGCACAAGTATGACAATAGTGTTCTCTAGTTGGTGCTTTTGTAAGAGAAGATGAAGACTCAAATAAAAATAAAAATTGCATAAAAGTAAATAGATAGGCCCTTCGCAGAGGGAAGCAGAGATTTGCTAATGTGCCAGAGCTCAAAGCTTAAATTAGAGAGGTAAAAATATTTTGAGAGGCATGCTTTTCCTGTCAACGAAAACGACCGAGAATTCCCAATATTTTCCATGCTAGACACATCATAGGCGGTTCCCAAACAGAAAGTAAAGTTTATTTCCTTTCCACCATTCTTTCACAATCCATGGCTAGCCGTATCCACGGGTGCCCTCCAAACCAACACTTTCCAAGGAATTTTGTTGTTATTAATTTTGATTTCATTGTGGGACTGGGCATCCCTGTTACCAACCATTCTCTCGTGCAATGACAAGTGAATAAACACTCATCGTGAGAATAACACACCTAGCATGGAAAATAATGGCCACCCCCTGCCGCTTCATGAGCGGTACGGGCACACAAAACGGAAAAATTATTTTGAAAATTAGAGTTGGCACACGCAAATTTACTTGGAACGGCATTGAAATACCGCATATAGGTAGATATAGTGGACTCATTTGGCACAACTTGGGTTTAAGGAGTTTGGATGCACAAGCAGTATTTCCGCTTAGTACAAATGAAGGCTAGCAACAGATTGAGTAGCAACCAACCAAAAAACGAAAACGGTCATAAACATGCATTGAACATAACTAACACCGAATAATGCACCATAAGTAGGATATAATTTCATTGCATAACTATTGACTTAATGTGCATGCATAGGGAATCACAATCATTAACACTAATATTTTTACTAAATCACAATTACTCACTAACATGACTCACATATTATCATTTCCATATCGCAAAACTATTGCAAGGAATCACAGTCATCATATCCAATGATCTATATGAAAGTTTTTTATTTATATCCCTCTTGAATATTCATCACTTTGGGACCAAATTCATATCTTGTGCAAATTACCATTACTATTATCAACTCTCAAAAAGATTTAAGTGAAGCATGAGAGTGCAAATATTTCTTCAAAATTTTAATCTACTCTCAAAATAATATAAGTGAAGCAAGAGAGTTTATTTCTTCAAAATATAGCCACCACCGTGCTCAAAAGGATTTAAGTGAAGCACTAGAGCAACTGCCTAGCTCAAAAAATTTAAGTGAAGCACATAGAGTATTCTAACAAATGATGATAAACGTGTGGCTCTCTCAAGATAGGTGTGTTCAGCAAAGATGATTGTGACAAACTAAAAAGCAAACAAAGCAAAGACTCGTATAATACAAGACGCTCCAAGCAAAACTCATATCATGTGACGAATAAAAATATAGCTCCAAGTAAAATTACCGATGGTTGGTAGAAGAAAGAGGGGATGCCTTCCGGGGCATCCCCAAGCTTAGACGCTTGAGTCTTCCTAGAATATTACCTTGGGGTGCCTCGGGCATCCCCAAGCTTAGGCTTTTGCTACTCCTTATTCCTTCATCCATCGTGATCTCACCCAAAACTTGAAAACTTCAATCACACAAAACTCAACAAAACCTTCGTGAGATCCGTTAGCATAACAAAATAAATCACTACTTTAAGTACTGTTGCAAACACATTCATATTTTATTTTTGCATTATACCTACTATACTCTAACTTCATCATGGCTTATACCCCCCGATACAATCCATAGATTCATTAAAACAAGTAAGTAGTGCATCAAAAACAGAATCTGTCCATAAAGAACGGAGTAACGCCTTAAGAACGATGACATGATGTAGACAAGATAAACTCACGCATGAATAAACCTCATCTTTTTACCCTTAATAGCAATGATACATACGTGTCATGTCCCTTTCTGTCACTGGGATTGAGCACTGCAAGATCGAACCCATTACAAATCACCTCTTCTCATGGCAAGATAAATCAATCTAGTTGGCCAAACCAAATCAATAGATCGAAGAAGAAATACGAAGCTATAATAATCATGCATAAAAGAGTGCAGCAAAGACTTAAATAATATTCATGGATAATCTGATCATAAACTCACAATTCATCGGATCCCAACATACACACCGCAAAAAGTGATTACATCAGATATAACTCCAAGAACATCGAGGAGAACATTATATTGAAGATCAAAAAGAGAGAAGAAGCCATCTAGCTACTGCCTATGGACCCGAAGGTCTGTGGTAAACTATTCACGCATCATCGAAAGGGCATCAAGGTTGATGTAGAGCCCTTTCGTGATCGATTCCCCCTCCGACGGAGTACCGGAGAAGGCCTCCAGATGAGATCTCTCTGGAACAGAAACTTGCGACGGCGAAAAAAGTATTTCGTGGACTCCCCTGAGGGCTTTTGATTTTTCCTGAATTTATAGTGATGGAATTAGGTCAAACGGAGCAAAAGGGGGCCCATGAGGCACCAGGGCGCGCCTGCCCCCCAGGCGTGCCCTGATGGCTCGTGGCCACCTCCTGGGTCTTCTGGCCCTCTCACGAAGCTTCTAGTGTTTATCTTGTCCAGAAAAAAATCTCCAAAAAGTTTCGTGGCATTTGGACTTCGTTTGGTCTTTATTTTCTGTAAAATAAAAACAGGACAGAAAACAGCAACTGATACTGGACACTAAGTTAATAGGTTAGTCTTCAAAAATGATATATAATTGCTGTAAATGATTATAAAAACATTCAAGATTGATAATATAACAGAATGAAACAATCAAAAATTATAGATACGTTGGAGACATATCAAGCCTCTAGTGAAAACTATGGCCCCTGGGTCTATCTTTATCATATAAAAAACCTAAAAATACCTTGCTACAATTTATTTACTTTTATTTTTATTAGTATGTTAGTTTATCAATTTATCTCTATCAAACTTAATCCTTGCAAGTAACCGCTAAGAAGATTGACAACCCTCTTATTCGCGTTGGGTGCAACTGGTTGCTTTTATGTGTGTAGGTGTTGTTCACTGGATCTTGCTTGGTTTTTCTACTGGATTGATAACATTGGTTCTTAACTGAGGAAAATACTTATCTCTACTATACTGCATCATCCTCTCCTTTTCGGGGAAATACCAACGCGGTCTACAAGTAGCAATGACCCTTCAGGACACGTCGTCGATGAAGGCGGCGGAGATGTTGAGCTCGGTCCGGAGGTCCCTGATGGCAGCCCTGGTCCTCTCGATGGCGAACGGCTCCATACCATTGGCATCCTGGGTCCTCAACTGCGCGTACTTCTTCTGGTACGACAGCCGGACGCTCTCCCCTGCCTGCAAATGCACTCCAGATCATATCTTGGCTTGAATTAAGTGCACGCATTACCCAAGAGACAACCATTTGATAAGCAAATCTATTTGAAAAATATATAAACTGAGACGACAAAGCTCTAATATCAAGTCAATGATTATTAACAAAAATAAATATGGTGCCTTTAGGTGTATTTGACAACAAATATAAGAAATATTAAGTAGAAGTACTCGGTAACAAGTCATAAGCAGTTAGAACTAATCCTAGAACTGCCATTGCCATATAGAAAGAATCTGGTGTATTTCCAATAAGAATTCACTTCTATTTCAGACCGAGAGCTGAAAGGAGGAGGGTATGTAAACATATCAGATAAGGACCTAAAGGCTCATACTATGACATCAAATAATTTATATGCAAATATAAGACACTTTTAAATTGCAGAAAATATTGACTTTTGCATGAAAATATCATTTGCTAAATGAATTCCTCATCAAAGCACATGAAGTATAACTATCGGCAGCTTAAAAAATATTAGCATCAAAACATGTGCCAAATCTTACAGCTTTTATGTTGGGCAACTAACGCAACACAACTGCAGCATAAGTAAACTACAGTCCAAAGGGGAGCTTTATGCACTAATATTGATTACATTATAAACCATGCAAAATACTGAAGTCAATCTATATTAGCAAAAAGATACAAAATCTGACCCACTTCAGAATCTTCAATGTATATAATTTGAACTTTATAGAGAAAGGCTTGCTGCATAACTGTTATGTGCATTGAATACACCAGATTTCTCGCACTTGATGCATTGTTTCTGGACTGCAAATATCACAATTGTGTTTTCATAGGAAAACAAATAAAATGTAGAAACAATGATGTAAGTAGTTTGAAGTTGGAACTTCCAAAGAATAGCATGGACTTGTATGGTCTATAATCAAACATCTAGGCATCAAATGTCAGGAATGAATATGCATCATTATTTTTGAATCAATTTTTAGAAAAGCAATCACAAAGATAAAAGTAAAATCCAATTCAGACGAAATTGATCACCTACAGCAGGTACACCACTAAGAACTACTTATAAGATCTCGCCGCTATAGTCGCCTCGCTCCAATCAGTACGATAATTCAACCGCTCAGTACAGTATGATAATTAGGACGATCTAGTCAACGAACAACCTAGTGAAATGAGCCCTCATATATTCTATACATATCAATTAGTAGTGTGGGTTTACCGGAAATTAGTGGTGTGGGATTTGCAGGAAGTACATGGCACATATATAGTAACTGTTGTTGTATGACAATTTTGGTCTATTTTCATAGTGGAAGGACTAAACTGTGAGACAAACAGGGGACAATAACAAATCAACAATAGCCCGTTATAGCTGCGACAGTTATACCTTATAATATAAAAAACATAGCAAGTATGTATCCACAATATCCTGTATGATATCCAGCTAGAGTGATGGTAATTCTTTCATATCCTTGTTGAGACAGATCCGCAAACACGATTTAAGGTCTTGCTTATGAAACATGTTTACAGTGGCTTGAATGTTCTGACAAGGAAAAACATGGTAGTATATAAGTCAACAAAAACGGTAGTGCCAAATCAGATAGTACCACGCTAGTCAAATATCAGCAGAAACTTGTGAAGAGCAAGAGAGCTAACCTCCTCACCGGCATGACACTGCACTTCGGCTTTTAAAAGTAATACTCAAGAAATTAAAAGAAATCCAGACACTTGCCGGATGACAAAGACACAGGACAAGACAAAACCGCCTCCATTTCCAAATAGATGTGTGTCAGATCTGCAATACACACATGCCAATCATTATACTGGTATTGGAGGAAGTAGCACAGATCCAACTAATATTACCTTATATTAGAGCAGAGATATCAAATGGAAGGTGAAATTGCAAGATTGGTCTGCCATGGCATCCCGTATTGTGTTGAATATGTCCTTTGTATTGCACAAATGAATCAGTCAGCATGTACATACAGGTCAGAAGTGTATGATTGACAGATTGTATAAGGCAACAAGAAAAGATGGTACAATTCAAGACCTTCTGGAGTGGTCCAATGAGAGAATACGTAAAAGAGAAACAGAGAAGAATGAAGAAAAAAGAAAAAGAAAGAGGGTGATGTTACCCAGCCATGGACTAGTCTTGTGTGAGATCTGAGAGGCGATGGTGCGTTCGTCCGGGTGGGCAAGATCGATGACGAGGATGCCGAAGACGACCTCGTCAGGGAGCGGCTGCCCCTCCTCCTCGCCTCGAGACGCGGCAATGGGCAGCTGCCGCGCCGGCGACCTAGGTATGGCAGATCGAGTCGCTGGAGACACGAGGAAGCCATAGACCAGGAGATGGCGGCGAGCGATGGGAGGAGCAGAGGCGACACATCGCGCGAGAGGAGAGAGCGGGATCTCTTCGCCCTTCTCTGCAGCCGGTGCCATCGTGGGCGCATGAGCACGGGCGATCCACACCTCTCGTAACCTGAATCAGCCACCACTCCATTTGCTGCTAGGGCTCGGTGTGGCGGGTAGCACCGCACCGGCGGAGGGGAGACGAGGTAGGCCGTTGCTGCGGATGGAGACGGGGTGAGGTAGTGGCGGCGGCGATGGCGAGGCAGCGGAGTGGTTGCGTGTGGAGCTGGAGAACATGGCCCGTGCGAGATTGTAGTTTGCTTCGTGAGGAAGGGAAAGGCAGAGGGAGGTGTTATCTAGCAGCTGCCCAATCGCTTCTCCCAGCGATTTTGTCTCCTAGCGATCCGACGTGGCATAGTCCAGTAAGCGCCCAACTCCAGCGATTTTGTCTCCTAGCGATCCGACGTGGCATAGTCCAGTAAGCGCCCAACTCCCGCACCTTATTGTGTTCGATTGGTTCAGAACAAGACCGGCCGAAATAACACTTAGCTTGTTCAGCAGCACATGATAGTTGTCTCAAAAAAAAAAAGTAGCACATGATAGTAAAAAACACCAGCAGTTAGGACGAGGATGTCCTAATCCCGAGCACACATGCTCCTGTTGCTACAGTAAAATCGAAAAAAATAGCAAAAAAAATCTGAATTTTTTTTTTGTGAGAAACATTGATGTTTTCCCCCACATGCCTGCAAAATTTCATCACCAGATGACATTCGTGGAAAATGTGGCAAAAAAAACAAAATCGATGCTTCTGGTGATGAAATTTTGCCACATTTTCCACGAATGTCATCTGGTGATGAAATTTTGCAGGCATGTGGGGAAAACATCAATGTTTCTCACAAAAAAAATTCAGAATTTTTTGACTTTTTTTGCTATTTTTTTCGATTTTACTGTAGCAGCGGGAGCATGTGTGCTCGAGCTGAGAAGAGCACTTTCGCAACAGTTATTGGTTCAGAACAAACCCGAGTCCTGGTTTTCTAGAGATAAAAGAAGGTACAATAAAAATGTTCGTAAATTAAAAAGACATCGTGAATTTCAAAAAACAATGTTCGTGAACACAAAAAGAATCACAAATTTGAAAAAAAATGTTCTCGAATACAAAAAATGTTTGCAAATTCAAAAACGTTCCCAAATTTTTTTAAATGTTCCCGAAGATCCAAATTTGCTCATGAATTCAAATATAGTTTGAGAATTTGAACAAAAATCATGAATTTGGAAATAGTTAATGAAATTTGACAAAAGTTCATGAATTTGAAAACTTGTTCAGTGAAACAAAAAAGGGAAAAACCAAAAATAAATTTGAATTTTTTATAAAAAATGGAAACTAGTTCATAAATTTGAAAAGTGCATGCAGCTGAAGAGTAATTCGTGAAAACAAAAAACAAGTTGAAAAACTTCATGAATTTGAAATGTACAATTTTTTTATATCCTAAAAAGAGTTAATGAATTTTATAAAAAGATGGCGAACTTACAAAAAAAGTTCATGGAATTGGAATAAGTTCACAAAATTGATAAAAATAAAGAATTTCAAAAAAAATCAAGCATTTGAAAAAGGTCGCGAAGAACGATAAAAAGAGAAAAAGAAAAAGGAAACAAGAAAACAAGAAAAAAAAAACAGTTGGATGCTTCGTGAATCTTCACAGAACCGTCCAGAAGCTTTAAAAAAACGGATGGTGGATGTTACGTAAGCCTAAAACGCCTTAAGCAGCATGTATCAATGTGCCTATAAGTGACGCCTTAAGCAGCAAATAGAAACCGTTTTCCAAAACGGAAACGAGGTGCGGGTATGTACCGCGACTCGAACCGGCGACCTCCTGCTACGAGCTACAATGCACCAACCACCCCGCCACCAAACCTCACATGACTACGTTCATCTTTCCGTTATTTTCTTCTTTCCTCTTTTCTTCTTCTTCTTCTTCCTTTCTTCTTTTCTTTATTTTTCTTTTTTCTTTTCTTTTTTATTCTTCCTAGTTCGCGTACTTTGTTGTTAAAATGTACGAACTTTTTCAAATTTTGTGAACTTATTTTTAAATCAATGAACTTTTTTTCAAATTTGATGAACTTGTTTTCTATTTCGATCAACTTTTTTTCAAATCAATGAACTTTTTTTCATTTTTGATTTTTTCTAAATCGATGAACCTTCTTCAAAATCGACGAACTTTTTTCAAAATCAGTGAACTATTTTTCAAATTTGATGAATTTTTTTTCAAAATTGATGAACTTTTTTCAAAATAGCATGAACTTTATCCTAAATTTGGCAAACTTTTTTCAAATTCATGAAATTTTCTCAAATTCACGATTTTCTTTAGTTTGTACGAACCTTTTCAATTTTATGAACTTTCTTCAAATTCATGCTTTTTATATTGTGCATTCATTTTTCATTTTATCATAAAATAATACGCATAATAGGCTAGGTATATAATAAGGGTTATTTGTTCTCGAAATGAACAACTAAGGAAGTTAGGCCTAGTGGCTGTGTTCGAAGGTTTGGCTACAAGCGGTCCAAGATCGAATCCCGGGTCTACCACATTTTTTGCGATAGGCGCTCCTCGCTGCATTTCCTGGGCTGGCCCGCTACGCGAGGCGTACGAGCACCAGTATCGCTAGCCGGCGCCTTAAGCGCCGAACAGGAGCTCCCGTGTTCCTTGTCGGTACAGTACATTTGGCAGAAAAACGTGGAACGAGGCATGTAGCTTAATGGGCCAGTTGCTCATGCCTATACGAATTGAGTGCAATTCGACACAGAGAGCATCGTTGTGACGCCCCCAACTCAATCGTGCACTAATAATACATGCAAATGCGCACGATCAAGCCCAGCGACTCACGGGAAGATATCAGAACACAACTCTAGATACAAGATAAAATAATACAAGCTTTTATATTACAAGCCAGGGGCCTCGAGGGCTCGAATACATAAGCTCAATTACACACGAGTCAGTCGAAGCATCAGTATCTGAGTACAGACAAAATTAGACAAGTGCGCCTTAAGAAGACTGAGCAAAACAACGACATCTAGATCGAAAAGGCGCAGGCATCCTGCCTGGGAGCCTCCGAACTACTCCTGGTGGGCGGTCTTCACGTAGTAGTAGGCTCCGTCGTGGTAGCAGTAGTCGTCAACGGGGTCAGCTGGCTCCTGGGATCCGTCATCTGATCGCAGCAATCGGGTATGGGGAAAAAGAGGTAGCAAAGCAACCGTTGTAGGGGAACGCAGTAGAAAATAAAATTTTCCGACCTACGCACCAGCCCAGGACCACTATGGAGACTGCATACAAGGTTTGATCTTTTTCGTTACCGACTCGTAGCGCAGCGGAAGTAGAGTCGATGACGATCGGCGGTGCAGATCCCCGCAGCTAGGATTTTACAACCTCCCAACCGCGAGGATGTATACCCTCATCTGCCCCGCGGACAGCCCTCCGGGAGGCGGTCGCACAGTCCCCCGGACGGTGTCGCGGACAGCCCTTCGGAAGGACCTTCGAAACTCGGACTGTCACTCGGACAGCCCTTCGGGAGGACCTCCAAAACTCGGACGGTCACACGGACAGCCCTTCGGGAGGCACTCTCGAACTAAGACCGAAACTACGATCTCTCTACAGAGTTGCACACATACGGTATCATCTATCCGGCAGGGCTTCGCCGTCCAGAACTAGTTCCCACCGGAACCCAGACAGCCTTTCGGCTCTACGAAACTATTTCGTGGGAGGGAGAGAAGAAAGGCAGATCATGCATGCCATGTGTGTGAGAGTTGGAGTGGAGTTGGAGAGCACCTCTCCTCCTCCTTATATAGTGGTGGAAGGGGTGGAGGGGGCTGAAAATTCAGCCCACTAAACATGGGGAAAACATGTTCCCACAAAACAAGGAGAACATGTTCCCACCAAACAAGGGAAAAACATGTTCCCTTGTCCATGGTGCTCCAACATGGGGCCCCACCACCTCCCAACACTTCCCACCAATTGTGGAGGCTGCCCCCCACCATGGGGGGCCCCCCCAACACCTTTTGTCCAGCCACAAGGGGCTGCCCCCCCAAGGGGAGGCGCCCCAAAATAGCCCCCATGCTTCGTGGGATCTTGTCCCCTCACGCTGGGACAAGATGTTTTCCGTGACTATTACTTCTGAAAAATTCCGGAAGGTCCCAGAACATTTCCAGCACCCTCTAAAATTATCTGGACGTGCTCCGGAACATTTCCGGTATGGTGGTTTAATTTAAAACCATCTTCGTTTACCCGCTAAACAATTCCGGCAGCTCCGAAAACTTTTTTCGGTTTTTTCTCCAGAAAAAATCTAGAAATTACCAGACCAATCTGGCAACCTCCAAAACATTCCCGGTGCTTGCCGAAACCTTTTTGGATCAATGGTTTTATCCGAAACAACTTTTTGGTTTTACCGAAACTTTTTCGGTGTTCTCTCCGGAACTTTTCCGTTGTCTCCGAAACTATTCCAGTGACTTTCTCTCGGACTCCTTGTCTAGTATTCAGCAGATAGATGACCCTTAAGCGTGTGACCCTATAGGTTCGGTGAAGTATAGACATGACCGGAACACTTTCCGATCAATGATCAGCATCGGAGCCGTGGACACCCATATTGACCCCTATACCCACACGAATAAATATTCGAGTGAACCTCCAGTTGCCGTGTGCTATTCCTGTTGCTTCGCGATATGTTACAATAGCCGAGGTGAGATTTATCGGCATCCCTGTGGATCAACAACTTGTCCACAATGCCAGTTACCTCGTTACCGGTATTGTTCTCTTTTCTCGTTCCCGTGTTCCGGCATCCCCGTGATCAAATCACAAAAGTGTCTGGCCAGACGATGATGGATACCGTAACACCGAGAGGGCCCAGAGATATCTCTCCATCGTCGGAGGAGCAAATCCCAATCTTGAGCTATCAAGTTACTTGACATACTTTTCCATGAACCCGTAAGCCGCCGTAATAGCCACCCATTTATGGATGACGTTTAACAAACCCCAAAGTTCATGAAGCAAGCATGAAGAAACTCAATACTCTCATGGTCTAAGGAATTATGCAAACATTAACTTCTCTGTGTTATTAACCATTAACTTATGACGAATGTATCTCATAGCATAACATCAATACGGGTCGATTCAACACAAATGTTCTTCTAACATTGTGCCCTCAAAATTGCCGGCATAGCCATGCCCATGATTAGGAAAACAGGATCATCATGCAATACTTGAGCCAGTCTTAGAGGCCAGACTAGGAATACATTTTACCGTTTATTATCCCACACATGCATATGAGTCTTCCTCCGAGCCTCGTTTTATTTGTAGACTCGAGAACCATAGCAGTTATAGCATGGAACACAAACCTAATCATGAACATGGAGATAAATAATAGCATTTATTATTGCCTCTAGGGCATATCTCCTACAGACTCCCACTTGCACTAGAGTCAATATCTAGTCAATGCTAATGCACTTTACACCTATGGCATACCGGTGTAAAAAAATGCTTCGCATGTGGTATAGCCTGATGTCCAACGGATCTGACAGCTTCAGTTCCGTGTGTAACTTTGCATATCCTCGCGTTTTCACGCTTTCACAAAATTCATATTTTGTGTGGACTTGGCTTTGTATGTATGTGAATCATTGGTCGAAACCTGATTCCTCAGACTGAGCTATGGAGCAACTATCTGCAATAGTGTCCCATTGACCAAAGCCATCTTGGAACCATACTAAGTTCATGAATGAACTATATGATTCAACAACTTCTTTGTCGTTTCTAAAGCATCAACATACTTAGCCTTTGTTATAGAATTCGCCACAGTATCTTGTTTGGAACAATTTCCAACTACCGTGCCACCATATTGTGTATTACACAAAACCCTTAACTTAAATCGAAAATCGCATGGAGCATTGATGAAGACTGTATCGATGTAATTACTTACAACGAGCACTTAATAATCTCTGCTTGCGAGAAAACATGTCATCAGCACTACTCTAGTACTTAATGACATCTTTCACTGTTGTCCCATGATTAGTACTTTGATCACTTTTGTATCTATACTCGCAACAACTTGGGAGTATCGGACATATCTGGTTGATTTACATACCATGGAATACATGATTAATCCAAACACAAGAGTGTGTGGAAACTCCATCATGTATTTTGCTCATCAGTGTTTTGAGACACCGAGTCTTGCAAAACTCTTTCCATGTGACTTCGGCAAGAATCACTCCTTGGCGTTTTAAATGATAAAAGGTTTTAGCATCTTGTCAATATGTATCTTTGCTTAGCCCCATTAGGTAAATCTATCTCCATAGATCATCATGCCTAATATTAAGGCTATTTAGCCCAAGCACTTCATCGAAAAACCCTTTTCAAATGAAGTCCTAATTCATGTCAAGAAATTTATTTCCAATTAACAATGTGTCAAGTACACAAGGTTTTTAGAAATATTATTATGCTCCCACTTACTTTCTTGAATCACAAGCATCTTCGATATCCATTTGATGAAGTCAAAACCCCTTTGACCATTCCATCAAAAACGAAGATTCCAACTCCACTTTGCTCTCTTCTGTCCATCGCTGGAACTCTGAAGTTTACATACTTACTAGCATCCTCTGGATCGACAAATTACTTTGGACTGTATCACATACAAGTCCTAGGTTTTATTTCCATCAGATGGAAATCCTTTTGTCATCCATGTTTCATATCTCATGATTGAAATATGTATTAATTGCCAGTTCAACCCGAACCGACTTCAAGCATCGCTACTGTGAGACAATCTCATCATAGTCAACTCCTTGAACTTGTTATGGCAACAAGTCGAGCTTTATGGATAAAACATTTTATCCGTATCAGTTTTTAGTTCCATAAATATTTGTTAGACTCTAAGTCTTCCGAAAGGTGTATCAAGATTTTAATCTCGAATCACTTATATGGAAACTATCTCGGATTGTATTGGCATTTAGCCAATTCCGGAGTCAGGGCCCATCAACGCTTCCTTGTGTATTGTAGGTATACTGTTGTCTAACAACAATATCTCGTTTGCGCACCTGATAGGTTTGCACGAGCTTTGCCTACGTGGTTCAGCTGCAAGTTCGACCGAAGTCCATACATTTTATTGTAGAGACTTCCGTATCAGTCGCAGTAGGAAACTCCGGAATCACTTCCAAGGTTTCTTTCCTTTGATCTGATGACGAAGATACTGGTTATCTCGTCGAGTTGCACTGTCCTCCCACTCACCTTTTGAAAGAACTATTATCTTCAAAAAGCATACCGTTCTTTGTGGCAAACCTATTTGCCTCGGTATAGTGGTGGGGGAATACCCATTTGACTTGGGATAACCTACAAAGTAGCACTTGTCTGATTTGGAATAGGTTTGTAACCTTTTACACAAGCCCCATATTCCAAATGTTAAGAAAAGATATAGCATGGTTGGGCGTACCATACCATGACGTCATTTCAACAGACCCGATGGAGCTCTTTTCAGTGTAAAAGCCGCAGTCTCTAAAGCATCACTTTAAAAGGGATAATGGCAAATTTATTTATGTCATCTTTGATCTTACCATGTCATAAATGGTTCGATTACATCTACACGGACTCTCCACTTGTAGTGGTGTTCCGGGAGGTGCAAGTTATGAAACCCCTTTCACAACTCATCAGACATTCGCTAAACTTGTAACTCAAATATTCCTTTCTGCAATCGAATTGTAGAAACATAATTTTCTTGTTACAATATTTTCTTCTTCGTATTGAAAACCTTTCGAATGATTTCAAAAAATCCAGACTTACGTCTCATCAAGTAAATATCCATATATCTACTTGAGTCATTTCTGAACATAGATAAATCCACTACTTGCAACAACATTTATTGGACTACACACATCATAATGTATGATCACCAATATGTTCTTTGCTCGTTCCTTATTGCCTATGAACGGTATTTCAGTCACTTCACTTTTCAGAGGAAAGTTGCAAGTGTCAGATGATTCAAAATCAAACGACTTCAAAATCCATCATAATGGAATTTTCCATGCGGGTTTCTCCAATGTGACCAAATGCAGTGCCACACTTGTGTGGTATTCTTTTAGTCTTGCGACATTTAGCGTCAGTGTTATGGATGTATCATATTACCATCAATATTCATAGCATACATCCCATCCTGTATGGAAGCATGGCCCTTCATGTTATTCATAACACCGAACATCAAAAGTTCTCTTATGAATAACCTTCTTGCAAAATACCTTATGCAAAGGGCTAGAGTGTATGAAACTCTAAATGAATTATGAAAGTAAATACAGAGGTAATGTATTAATATCAATATTCATAACATACATCTCATTCATAATGAAAGTATGGCCCTTATGTTATTCATAACATCGAACATCAAAAGTTCTCTTATGAATAACCTTCTTGCAAAATACCTTATGCAAAGGGCTAGAGTGTATGAAACTCTAAATGAATTATGAAAGTAAATACAGAGGTAATGTATTAATATCAATATTCATAACATACATCTCATTCATAATGAAAGTATGGCCCTTATGTTATTCATAACATCGAACATCAAAAGTTCTCTTATGAATAACCTTCTTGCAAGATACTTTATGCAATGGGCAAGAGTGTAAAACTCTAAAATGAATTATGAAAGTAAATACACAGGGAATACACTAATGGAAGGTATAGTAACATTTACTATGTTCCCTGTGTGTATCTAAACCTCATTCCTGGCTAGTCTTTCAGGCCATAGTAGTTCTTACATCGAGTTGCAACAGAATGCAATCGAGCGGGTATCTTTGTGATTAACTCACAATACCCAAGAATTAGTGATTAACATGTTTAACCATAATTTTCAAGAACTATATCTTTGACCAGCCTTTTATACATCAAAAACTTGTATGACATTCATACAAGAGCTGGATATTCCAGTCTTCTTTCCTTTTGCCATTATACTTCTAACAGTTTAACTTTTAGTATTTCTCCTACTCTCAGAAGAAGCACCCAACTTAAGAGTGGCGATAGCCCCGGACTTCCTAGGCGTGAAAGTTTCACTAACACCCTTCGGACACTTCCTTTCTCTTTAAGTTGTTGTTTTATTCACCTTTCATCATATGACAGGCGTTCTCCTGGATCCCTCTCTTATCAGTCTTATGCATAGTAAACTCCTTTACTAATAGTTTGCAAACAAACATCGCTTTGGATATCTCATATCTTTTAGCCTTTGTCTATCTCTGAAAATAATTTTCAGATTCCATGAATATCACATAACTATCCAAACTTTCAAAGTTCGGGTCTCATGGAAGCAAACATATTGTATTTGACTGAAAAGGAATTCTAGCTTTTGGATCGAAGGACGAGAGTCACATGATCCATAGCATTAGCGGGAGAATACCAAAAGCATGTGATAGGACAAAGTCCTTCTCGGCACTCTTGAGGACAATCCTCACATTACGTTACCAACCGTAAAGTTTTAACCAGATATTTAACAGCTATTCAATTTTAACAGGGAAGGTGGAAACGCGAGCCATTATTCTACAACTATTATGCAAACCACACTTAGACAGTGTTCAAAATTAATTGCACTGAGAATTAAACAAGTTAATTCTATAGTGCGCTCCCACTCAAATCAATATCTCTCATAATTGATTGTGAGTGATTCAAGACCCGCATATCCTTTCAACGTCACGGTTCGAGATGAACACCCATGACGTGAACTTCAATCGGTAGGCAAACTTGCCGATCACATCTCTATGCGATTCTTGTTCATCTTTCGATGCGTGTGTTCCGAGCTCAAGACTTTCATGCCTGAACGTCAAGACAACCAAGTGATCTCGCTGCGAGGTCTCAACTCACCCGCCTCACACATCCCTAATCGTTCGCACCCATGGAGATCATGCAATGCCCCGAAAAGTTAGGTGCCGTGACGGTGCTACACTTGGGAGAACACTAACTACTTGATATTTCAGTGAGAGATCACCCTAATAAAAATCGACTACTGCGCAATCAAGAAGGGTGCATCATAAGGGATAAACATCTCAGGCAATTCATAATAGCATGATATGGTATAGCCCTTTCTGACGGAGAAGTCTTTCATTTCTTCGTCTCCGGCATTCGCGTCGGTGTTCACCTTCGCGAAGATTGCCACCACCTTGTCGATGCACAAGATAATATTGCTATCTCTATAGCTAATAAAATAAGTGCATTACATAAGGTTGACACGCAGGTCATTAAAGTGCAATCATACGGCTCCAGCCATCATGCCGAATCATGACACGCAGGTCATGTAAATCAATTTACATCATATAGCCATCTCATACATAATCAATTTATTATGAACACTGCTATACCACATCACATGCACATGCAAACCATCCTGCAAAACCAAGTTAGACGCCTCTAATCGGTTCATGCGAAATTTTATTTTTACGTGGCTTCTAAGGTTTCGAAACAAACCGAAGCTACCAACGTCCATCATCAAGCATGATAATCCAAGTCGCTAGATTAACATTCCAGGGTGTATGAAACACGAGATAATAAAATCTCGAGCCCCATACTAAACTTCGTCATACGCGTGACCCCCGTGCAGATCACATCTGCATTGCCCTTTCGTCTGCAAAATTTCATCTTTCTTTTTAACTACGGTGGAATTCAATGAACTGTTAGCACTTCGTTGATCAATCAGGATCGCGGATTGCCAGAACATTGAAACTCCACCATACTGTTATCAAGATCAGAAATATGCAAATTCGAGGGAAGCAACAAGAACATCGGGTAACAGACTTCATCTGCTACCCGCACAAATAATTTTCAGCAATAGATCTCATCTACTACCTAATTATATTGTGCAACACCCATACATCTCTATGTATTCTAGATCGCAACCTGCATCTACGCATAGCACGGCTCTTGATGCCACTGTAGGGGAACGCAGTAGAAAATAAAATTTTCCGACCTACGCACCAGCCCAGGACCACTATGGAGACTGCATACAAGGTTTGATCTTTTTCGTTACCGACTCGTAGCGCAGCGGAAGTAGAGTCGATGACGATCGGCGGTGCAGATCCCCGCAGCTAGGATTTTACAACCTCCCAACCGCGAGGATGTATACCCTCATCTGCCCCGCGGACAGCCCTCCGGGAGGCGGTCGCACAGTCCCCCGGACGGTGTCGCGGACAGCCCTTCGGGAGGACCTCCGAAACTCGGACTGTCACTCGGACAGCCCTTCGGGAGGACCTCCAAAACTCGGACGGTCACACGGACAGCCCTTCGGGAGGCACTCTCGAACTAAGACCGAAACTACGATCTCTCTACAGAGTTGCACACATACGGTATCATCTATCCGGCAGGGCTTCGCCGTCCAGAACTAGTTCCCACCGGAACCCAGACAGCCTTTCGGCTCTACGAAACTATTTCGTGGGAGGGAGAGAAGAAAGGCAGATCATGCATGCCATGTGTGTGAGAGTTGGAGTGGAGTTGGAGAGCACCTCTCCTCCTCCTTATATAGTGGTGGAAGGGATGGAGGGGGCTGAAAATTCAGCCCACTAAACATGGGGAAAACATGTTCCCACAAAACAAGGAGAACATGTTCCCACCAAACAAGGGAAAAACATGTTCCCTTGTCCATGGTGCTCCAACATGGGGCCCCACCACCTCCCAACACTTCCCACCAATTGTGGAGGCTGCCTCCCACCATGGGGGGGGGCCCCCAACACCTTTTGTCCAGCCACAAGGGGCTGCCCCCCCAAGGGGAGGCGCCCCAAAATAGCCCCCATGCTTCGTGGGATCTTGTCCCCTCACGCTGGGACAAGATGTTTTCCGTGACTATTACTTCTGAAAAATTCCGGAAGGTCCCAGAACATTTCCAGCACCCTCTAAAATTATCTGGACGTGCTCCGGAACATTTCCGGTATGGTGGTTTAATTTAAAACCATCTTCGTTTACCCGCTAAACAATTCCGGCAGCTCCGAAAACTTTTTTCGGTTTTTTCTCCAGAAAAATTCTAGAAATTACCAGACCAATCTGGCAACCTCCAAAACATTCCCGGTGCTTGCCGAAACCTTTTTGGATCAATGGTTTTATCCGAAACAACTTTTTGGTTTTACCGAAACTTTTTCGGTGTTCTCTCCGGAACTTTTCCGTTGTCTCCGAAACTATTCCAGTGACTTTCTCTCGGACTCCTTGTCTAGTATTCAGCAGATAGATGACCCTTAAGCGTGTGACCCTATAGGTTCGGTGAAGTATAGACATGACCGGAACACTTTCCGATCAATGATCAGCATCGGAGCCGTGGACACCCATATTGACCCCTATACCCACACGAATAAATATTCGAGTGAACCTCCAGTTGCCGTGTGCTATTCCTGTTGCTTCGCGATATGTTACAATAGCCGAGGTTAGATTTATCGGCATCCCTGTGGATCAACAACTTGTCCACAATGCCAGTTACCTCGTTACCGGTATTGTTCTCTTTTCTCGTTCCCGTGTTCCGGCATCCCCGTGATCAAATCACAAAAGTGTCTGGCCAGACGATGATGGATACCGTAACACCGAGAGGGCCCAGAGATATCTCTCCATCGTCGGAGGAGCAAATCCCAATCTTGAGCTATCAAGTTACTTGACATACTTTTCCATGAACCCGTAAGCCGTCGTAATAGCCACCCATTTACGGATGACGTTTAACAAACCCCAAAGTTCATGAAGCAAGCATGAAGAAACTCAATACTCTCATGGTCTAAGGAATTATGCAAACATTAACTTCTCTGTGTTATTAACCATTAACTTATGACGAATGTATCTCATAGCATAACATCAATACGGGTCGATTCAACACAAATGTTCTTCTAACATTGTGCCCTCAAAATTGCCGGCATAGCCATGCCCATGATTAGGAAAACAGGATCATCATGCAATACTTGAGCCAGTCTTAGAGGCCAGACTAGGAATACATTTTACCGTTTATTATCCCACACATGCATATGAGTCTTCCTCCGAGCCTCGTTTTATTTGTAGACTCGAGAACCATAGTAGTTATAGCATGGAACACAAACCTAATCATGAACATGGAGATAAATAATAGCATTTATTATTGCCTCTAGGGCATATCTCCTACAACCGTGAGTACTCATTCAAACTACTCGCAAGACTTACATCAGATGTGGCACCCCGATCCACATGGAGCAGGGGGCCTTCGCACGTCAGCCCAGGATAACACCTGACGCACGACAAGTCCATGGTACAGCATTCCAAGCACAAAATATATTTCATTTACATGAAATAGAGTATTACATCGCAGATGAATACAAGGGTTTGCATAGCTCTAAGGCTATCTAAATGGCGGCGGAAGTCTTGGTTTAGCGGCACATCGACTCTGGCTGGGCTCCACAACTCACAAGACTGGCGAGGTTACGGTCTAGCACGACAAGTCTTCTCCTGCAATCTGGCCACATGCAAGGCCAGGTGAGTACTTTGAATGTACTCGCAAGACAACCAAATACATAGCATCCAAACAAGCAGATGACAAAGCAAGCCCTATGCTCATACATAATTTTTTCTCATGGCAAAGGATAAGCATGACATGATACTAGCAAGAAACATGGATCAAGTACATCTATACCAAATCATATCACAGCATATCATAGCATATCATGGCAGATCATGGCATAACATGGAATATCATGGCATGGCATAGTTGTATCTTACAAGACATGCATGCTACTATGCTGGAAAGTAAATTACCATTACCTCCCGTGGCGAGTTAAAGCAATATGTTGTTCATTTACCAGTCTCATTGCCACTGCCCCTCTGGGCTAGCTCATGACTCACCGAGATCTCATCTCGTGATCATGTCCGAAACAACTCCGTGACTTCTCGCGGCTATCTCATAGCCCAAGTCACCACTTACTGTATAGCACATTCTTTAACAAGTTTATTATATCAGGTTTATCCTCCATGTCGACACAGACCAGATAGTGTGACCTAGTACGAACTGTGTCCATAACCGAGGACGCGGCTATTGATAGTTTATACACTCTGCAGAGGTTAGTACACTGTACCCACACTACGGAACTCATGGCCTCGTGCTCCCATTCGGGTGGACCAACGACATTCCGACAAAACCTATTGCATGACACTCTCCCGGCCACTCCCGACAAACTCCCCTTTGGGCTATGTCCTGGGTTGCCCCTGATGTCAACTCGTGACATCCACCACCTTTGTGGCCGCCACCGTCGTGGCCAAACCGAACAAACCGCCCCAAATGGGGACAATCGCGCGCAAACAACTCGGGCACTCAAGGCTTATGGCCGCCCACCGGGCCAGGGTAGCGCGCGCACATAACCTTCCCTAGTTGGAGGCACCGGCGAGAGGCATGACAATAGACCGAATTAGGGCCCCCCATAAGGCAAGTGTGGCTGCACTGGTGAGCTCGATTTTGTGGCACTATGACACGATCCAGCCGATGGAGGTGGTTGTTGTTATTAACACATGTTCTTTTCATCTCCATCATTTAATCGCGTCATCAAGATTATAAGCATGAATATCATGAATGCATTAATAAACATGTTTACCAAACTTATGCAGTGCATAGCATATATGACATACGAAACATGGCAGTAACATGATACCGATATGGTATGACAAGATCAACATAGTGCTGACAAACATGGTACGAGATACAGATATAGTAATGACATGATATTACCAATAGAAACATTATTGCTAACATGGCAAAAGCTAGTATGAAATCTGGTTATAGCATGACATGGCAAGCAATACATATACCACAATTGCAGACAGTATCATCATATGAACATACTGCAGCTACACACCCACAGGGTTCAAGCAAAGTCAGCATGCAAGTCCGGTGCTCATGATAAGAGGTTGGCTTGCCTCGGGGTGGACGAAGACACCGGGTGGAAGTGCGACGATCCACTGGAAACGAGTCGCCGGAACCGGTGCTCTCGGGAGAGGCCTGGATTCGAAGAAGGGCAAAGATGGCATTTTCAATGTGTGACAACATTATGAAAATGACATCATCGGAACGGGCTCAACACACTGAGCGCGTGGGCTTTGGAATTACCTCAATCGGAGTTACGGTCGCGGAGAAATGCCCGTTCGTTCGTTAAGCGATAAACATACAAAAATCTGTCCGTTTTAGTCCTTAACGGGCGAACGCCCGCAAAGTACTGGTTTCGGCGGCGGGCTGGAACTGAAAGCGCATTTTACAAAATACGCTTTCGGAATAATGAAAGCGCATTTCTGCGCGAGGACACGGCCGAGTACGCCTTCGCCAGAGAAAAGCGTAATCCTCCGAATGCGTCTCCACTTACAGTAGTTGGGCCCGGCCCACAGCCACTTACAGGCGGGGCCCACACGTACTCTCTCTCCTCCTCCCTGGCTTTCTCCTTCACCGCGACAGAGAGGCAGGGGAGGGCTCCGGTCGCCGGCGTAGCCGTCGCCCCGCCACTCCAGGAGGCTGGCCGGCGAGTGCGGGAGATCCGCCGCTCCACGCCGCGCTCGGAGGTGGCCGCGGGGCTGCTCGCGATGGTCCACAGCGCTGGCTCCATGGGGAGTCTGCGGCGACCGAAGGGCTCCGGGGAAGGGGCCGCGCTGGAGGGCTCCCTCGCCGGAGTTCTGGACGGTGCGACGCGCGGGCATCCAGAGAGGCCTAGGGCGCAGAAATGGGAGAGGGGGAAGGCCAGGAGCAGGTGGGGGGCGAGGGAGTCGGCGGCGGCCATCTCGGCCATTGGCGGGGACAGAGGAGCTCTGAGCTCGAGGAGGGGCTGAGGTGGCGAGGAAGAGCTCGGGCACGCGCTAAATAGCTACGGGGAAGGCTCGGGAAGGGAAGGGGACGGTGGCGACGCGGTGCAGCACGTGGCGGCACTCCGGCGACGGACGCGGTGCCGTCGTGCGCGGCCAACGGCTACGGGACGAGGAGGGCAAGGGCACAGGCGAGGTGAGCGAGTGTGTGGCGCACCGTGGCTTGCTGGGCGACCGCGTGGACCTCCCCAAAGGGGTCCAGATGCACAGGGCACGCAGTGCACACGCGACGCACGCGCTCTTTGCGTGGTCACCGCGTGTCCACAGTGCTCCCACGCACACTGGCCGGTCCAAGCATGTCTGGTGGGTTGAGCACTCCCCCAGTAGCTGATAAACGCAAAGGAACGATTCCTATGGCCCACTATGTGACCACAGCATGCCCAAAACCTAAGCAACAGCAAACTTAGAGTGGATGCTGGGGTTAAATGAAGGGGTTAAGGGGCCAACCAGTTTGTCACAGGGACTCAGGGTAGGAAGGACTACAATACTGTTAAATTTGGAAAGATTTGGACCAAGATTTAACATAGTTGCTTTACAACTGCAGAATCTGATCCAGAAGCTAGATCATGAAGTGGCACTCACATAGAGTGTTGGATTGGACTGAAATTTGGTGGAGAGCAATTATTTGAGCATATGAAGGCACTACAAAAATTTCATACCATTTGGATAAATAAAAATGGTACTTCCTTCACAATGCTTCCCACTGGACAGAAACTTGGGAAAATTGCTGAGGAAAATAGGCTAGGAAAATAGAGCTGAATTTTGGGCATGTGATAATAATTTGGATGTGAAAGAGTGCTCAAAAAGTTTGAGGGCAATCAAACAAACATAAATAGCACTTCCTTCACACAGGTGAAATCTGAACAGGAACTTGAGAAAATTATAGAAAAAGATTGGATAGATGAATTGAGCTAATTTTTGGTTTCCAGTAGTAATATATCAATATTAACTACCCTGCAAAATTTCAGCTCAATTGGATCAAGGAATCAAGCACTTCCTTTACAAAGTTTCAGACAAGGCAGAAACTTGCATTGGATCATGTGCTCAAATTTTAAACTATGGAACATGGGGTTTTGATGAAAATAGTGAAGATATATCCAGGAGAAGCTCCACAAATTATTTGGGAATTTTCCTGGCTACCAAAATGGTAGTTCCTTTGGAAAGTGGCAGAGAGGCATTAGAAGAGTGCAGATTAGTATCATAACATATAGTAATAAAGTAATAGTAGCAATGCCCAGAGATCCTTCCTCGACTCCCTGCGAGAAAGCAATCCCGGAGCTAACATATTATAAAGTTCCATAGGTATCCAGTTCTAGTTGTAGTAGATCGGGATACTCTCTGAGCGTCCGTTACCGTGGACACGGCTATTCGAATAGATATACTTCCCTGCAGGGGTGCATCAACTTACCCAACATGCTCGATTAACTCTGGCCGGACACACTTACTCGGGTCATGCCCGGCCTCGGCTGATCGACACGCCGTAGTCCTACCTAGGCTCAACAGAGAGGTCAGCACGCCGGTCTACATCCTAAGCACTCAGGGGGCTTGAGCCCATCGCCCTTTGCACTCCTGCGCGTTGCGTACGCGGCCATGAGCAGACCCACCCCCTTAATACAAGCGCAGGCGGTTACCGTCCAACTCGGCGCGCGCCGCTCAACTACTGACGTCTGGAGAGCTTTCGGAGAATCGTACGACGACGAGTGCCCATACTATTCCTGCGTGGTGGTTAGTGCGAAAAGGCCCGAGGCCTACTCAGATCACATATCCAAACCCATTAGTGCATTGGGAGCTCGCGGTGACGATCAGTGACCCTGTCGCCCCGTCTTGAGGACTTACGGCAAGGGCCAGGCCCATTCCTCTCCTGGGGCGGTCTGCCTGCCCGGGCGTGCCTCGTAATTATCTCACAGGTACCCTCCAGGTCAACCCGACTTCACATCTCTCGCGGGTACCCCTCGGGGTCGACCCGACTTCATCAAGGGACTGAGGTAAAACATGGTAACCGTGTGTCCATAACATCAAGGGGGAAATCTGAAGAATCACCCTCGATGGATTCCCACTCGATGTATCCGTCAAGGTGAACTTGGAGGAATCACCCTCGATGGGTTCACACTTGAGGGGTTGCACGACAGAGGCATCATCGGAGGTGGTGAAAGAGGAATCACCCTCGATAACCCACAACCGACTAGCTAAGCTACAGAGATATCATCAGGAGTGAGGTAGGAGGTATCACCCTCGGCACTCGATAGTAGCTCTGCAGAGTCGTACAACTAAGGGGGTGTGCGGTGCTGTGTCGGTCTCTGCACGTCGATCACGTTGATCGAGTCATCCGGAAGCAAGGCATGGCAACACGGACAAGGGTGCGGGGCCACTGATGGAGCACTAACTAGACTATACCAAGCATTTAGGATAGCAGGTACAGTATCAACAGTAGGTTACAAAACAGGCTATGCATCAGAATAGGAGTTTTCGGACAACAGTAGCAAAATCTAATGCAAGCACGAGAGGGAAAGAATGGGCGATATATGAATGATCAAGGGGGTTTTGCTTGCCTGGAAGCTCTGCTGAAAGGGGCTGGACGTCAGAAGTGTAGTCGTACTCGGGAGCAGCGTCCGTCTCAGAGTCTACCGTAGAGAACAGGGGGAAGAAACAATAAATATAAAGCAAACAAATGCATCACAATGCATGTCATGACAATATGCTGTGCTAGGGGTGACCTAATGCAGTGCTACACGTTACAGACGGAGCGGGAAAATATCTGGGAATATTTTCCCGGCTTTAGGCAATTATCGGATAGACGATCCGGAGGGGAAGGTTCCATGTTTGCAGTGTTGGAGGCATGTGACAGCTACATGGAGGGCATATTCGGATTCGTCTTATTTTTTTGATCATTTTTCATATATAAATTATTTTCATCCGGGCTACGGTTTATTTTATATGATTTTTCAAAGTTTTAAATAATTTTTGGAATTTCTGGAAATTAAATCAATTTCGAAAATACACATGAAAATGCTAGGTGCACCTGGTCCAGTGCACCCAGCAGTGCAACAGAGGCTGACAGTGGGCCAGGTCAATGCTGACTCAGCAGTCAGCTTTGACCACGTTGACTGGTCAAAGGGGCTCACTGGACCCACCTGCCAGTGACTGGGTTTGCCCAGTCAGCTGGTTTGACTAGTCAACTGGGTCCAGTGGGGCCCAGTTGACAGTGACTGTTAGGCTAAATATTTGGTTAGTTTAATTAACTAAGTCAATTAGCACAGTGGGCCCATTATGTCAGTGACTGAGTTAACAGTGGGTTAATTAGCAGTTAATTTAAAAGCTACAGTGCCGGCCCCACTAGTCAGTGGGTGTTAGGGCCGGGGTTAGGAGGCTTGCGCTGGACACGTCAGCCGGTCGGCGTTCAGTCGCCGGCGACCATCCAGCGCGGCGGCGGGTCTCGGAAACACCCGGCCGGCCACGGGTCGAAGCACGAGACGGCGCGTTCGAACGCCCACACAATTCCGCGCGCAGTGGTGGTGGTGGTGGTTCGACCGGGAATGGCCGGAAACGACGCCGGCGACAAGCGAGGCGGACGCCGGAGCTCGGGCAAACGCGGATCTAGGCATAGGGGGCACCAGGCGATGCGTGTGTGCGCGTGTTAGTCTCCTGGGAGCACCAGGAACTCGATGCGAGGCTCAGGCACGCGTGACAGTGGCCCTAGCTACGACGGCGACTAAATGTGGCGGCGGGAGCTTCGGGCGACCATGGCAGCTACGACTACGAGCGCGGGAATGGAGAGAAACAGGGGGGAAAGGAGCGCGTGCTCACAGTGATCTCGTAGGAGGGCTCAGGGAGGCACGGGGAGGTCGGGGTCGAGTGGATCGACCGAAAATGGCCGCCTGTGCCGAGGACGAAGAAGAGCTCGGGGACGACGTTCGGAGGCGTCCGGCGTTGCGTGGCTCGGCGAGGAGGTCGAGGAAGTTGAGGCGGAGCGCGTGGACAGCTTGAAGAGGCGGGAGGAGCGCGGCGACCGCGGGATTGAAGCGGGCGCGGCGGCGACCGCGTCGGCCTCCTCTCCAGATCGATGGAGAGGGCGAGGGAGAAGGGGAAAGTGGGCGAGGGAGAGCCAGGGGAGTGGTTGGGCGTCGCCCTTATCCTCCGACGAGGCCACTGTGGCTGCACGCGTCGCTGAGCCGGCCGGCGAGGAGAGCGCGGCCACGGCCATGGTGACACGAGGGGAGGGAGCAGGTAGGCGATGGAGGAGTTGGGCTGGGCTGGCTGGCCTTCGGCCAGGTAAGCCAGGCAAGTGCTTTGATCTTTTCCATTTTCTTTTTTTTTCATTTATTTATTAAACAGAAACAGAAAAGAATTATGTGGGCCACCTAATGACTTGAGAAAAATGGTGGGACTATGCCACAAAATTCCCTTGCATTATTTGGCACTGCCACAATTATTTTGAGAGGCAACTGAATTCAAATGGATTTTTCACAGATAAAATAGCATTTAAAAATGCTGAAATAGCACTGTTTTAATTGCTATAGCCCATTTTAGCAAATAGGTGATGTTGTTTTCCTGAACAAATAATTGTTATGGAATTTTTGCTAAATGATGAACTATTTTGCAACTTCAAATTTCACTTGCAATTTGAATTTGAATTCAGTGGTGGAATTTGAAATGAGATATGAATCCACTGTGATCAAGCATTGCAAATCAAGGTGACTTAGCATAATCATTATGGATCACTGTAGCTCATTACACAGGGGTGTTACAATCGTATAGGAGGTCCTGCTGGCTGTCTCAAACCTAGCAGCTCCTGGCTCTAAGTAAAACTGACTATTGTTTGTTTTATAAATAAATTTCAAAAAATTATTATTGCAAAAATAAAATGTTAAATAATACCACGCCCTCCGATCCATATTAGCTGTCGCTGAAACGAATGTATCAAAATGTATTTCAATTGCTATATACATCCGTTTGAGCGACAACTAGTTTGGAACTTTGGATCGGAGGGAGTATTAACATATTCAAGAATTTCAAAAATCGTACTCGCTCCGATCAAAATTTATTGTCGCAACTCTAGTACTACTTTAGTACAAAGTTGTACTAGAGGTGTGATAATCAATTTGGATCGGAGGGAGTACATGGATTTTGAGAAAATCTTCACAATTTTTCTAAAAATAAAATCAACATAAAAATAGTACATGTCCATATCAATTTAAAATGTTAATATATTTTTTTTAAAAAATTGATTTATAAATATATTCATGCATTTTTTAAATATTCATGAATTTTAAAATAATATCCAAGAATCTAAAAAATGTTCATTTAAAAAAATTATGGATTTGGAAAAATATTTGTGAATTTTAAACAAATGTATGGAAAAATACAAAAATGTTCATGTATTAAAAAAATTCATGATTTTTTAAATATTCAGGAATTTATTAAATATTCATTAACTTCTGTAAAATATGAATTTAAAAAGTGTTCATATAATGAAAAAATAAATATTAGATGAAGAAGAATAAAAAGGTAGAAAGGTGATTTTTTTAAAGAAAAACAAACAATAGAACAAAATAAAAATTTATACAAAAGTAACATGGTTTTTTTAGTTAGAAGGTACCTAGTAGGGTTCTTTTCTTGCATGCAAGAACGGCAGAGGAACACTCCGATGTTGCCACATTCTCACGTTGAGCGCATTGTCCGAAAATTTATTTATTTATTACTTTTTTATTTTTTTAATGTTCATTCCTTGTGGGAACTGTCCAATCTGCGTGGAGTACATGAGCGACCGTAGGGTTTCGCCAAGAATCTGAGACCATCTTAAACTCTAGCCTGGTTAGGAGCACTTGTTGTGTAAACAAGAAAAAAAAATGGATGGGACTCCTTTGGTTGCCGACAAATCGCCGAACGAGAGATAGTAGCGGGACCAAGGACATCGGGATGGAGGAGACTTGGTGGCGGCTAGGGTTAGGCAAGGGTTGTCACCCGCACATGTTTCTGTCTTGGCGACAAAACCTCGGTGTTCTTGTCTATGTTTAGTATGCACTAATTGAGATTGAGATATGCTCGTTACTTTGGGAGGATCCGCCTGACAGATGTTGCTACGTGAATTTTGAAGTCATATATGTGGCAAATGTTGTTTGCGTGAATTTTTGAACTCACATATGTGCATGATTGAAGGTCCATCTGACAATGGGACATGATTACATTAATCCGACGACTATCATTTGTCCGATTAAGATGAGACCACCAAAAGAAATGTTGGATGTTTCTATTTTTTTGGAATTTCTAGGACATTTCTTTATTTTAACCTGTATTATGCTTTTTAATGTATAATACTACCACTGCAAAAACGTTTTATATTTAGGGACAGAGGGAGTAGAATAGACAGGGTAGCAATTTGTTATGTATGTTCTGAAAATAAGTTATCTAGATGTGACTCGTCTCAGCTTATAGCGCTCTTTTTTACACTTATTGCGTTGTTTTTACACTTCAATTCATATGTTGTTTTTTTATAGCTATTTTATTGTTTGATCTTGGAACATTTGCAGAGTTGCTACATTAATTGATACCTTGCACATACTTGAGGAAAAGGACGTGTGTTTTTGCAACAACTCTCCACTGACAAATTGGTTTAGCTGTACTCTAATCTCAAGTAAAATGGAATGAAAGATTTATCTAATCTCAAATAAAATAAAATGAAATATTTGTCTGGCTGTAGATATACGTAGACAAGTGCATCTACTATCTCTATAAAAGCATGAATTATATCTACTACCCCTATGAAAACACGAAGAGCGGAGAACTAAATCAATCTTGCTCGTCATATCATTAATCCTACGGTGCATGTCGCTTCAATGTTTAGCATCAAATGCGTTTAGCGCTCAAACGTCTATCTGATCTTAACCGTCAAAGTATGTTGATCCAAAGATGCAACATGGAAGTAGTTACCTCTTAGGCCTTGGACAACGCAGGTGCCTGTAGGCCGGTGCTAGTTGCGTTGTCCCTCGGAATTGATTTTGCTCCGCAACGCAGAGTGGTTTGCATGAGGTGCTAACTGGGCTCTTTTTCTCCCGTTAAAAAAAAAAACTGGGCTCTTTTTCTTTTTCTTTTCTGCCGATGGAAGCGATAGTTGACGCATCGTGACTTGAAGGGAGGAGTTATCTCCCCTAAGCACCGGCTGGCACCGGAAGCCTCCCTTCCTAAGCACATGTGTAATCTAATCCCAGAAAAAAAAACCTTTTTCTCAAGCATCTGGGTAAGCACTTGCCGTTGTACAAGGCCTTAATAGCTCCATAATTAGGCCTTATAATTCTTCCGAAATCTACTCCATTCCCCAAAGATTACACCGAAATTCTTAAAAAGTACAATAAGCGTCTGGACTGGGAAATTTCTTATAGAATATAAGAATAGAATTCTCGAAAGTTCTATTGTTAACATGGCCCAAATCTTGAGTTCAGAATCGTGTGATTGATTATTGAATATTTCATATAATCACGTGTATGACAGTACGTGCGGTGGTAACTAGTGATAGAAAAAGAAGATTAGCGGATTGGATCTCGATGCGATGGACTGATTGAGCAGCCAAAGTGGGCAAATTATCATCCAAATACATGATGCGTATCAGCGTGCGAAGAACGTAATGGAAATTTGTATGAATTTAGATTGATGGAAAAAATACAGGCGCATCGTTCAACTAGTTGTTACACACAGCCTCCTCGTCACAAAGGTAGACAGGACTGAGACGCAATCAAACACATACTCCCTCCGTCCGGTGAAAAGTGCACATATAGAAATTTTAAGACAAATTATGGAGTGGAGTCAAAAATGCATTGGAAAGGTGCAAGACACCATCTCTGTCCTCTTTAATTACCCAACCCCCAATGAGCCAAGTGCATGTAAAAATTAAGAAGACCATGTGTAGAATGTTATTGGTCTTGATTACCGTGTGATGAGAGAGATGCATTTTTTTCTACTTTAAAGTGCATTGGAAAGATAGAAATACACTCTTTTGTGGACAAATTTTAAAGCCAAACGTACACTCTTCACCGGACGGAGGGAGTACAGTACTAATTTCACAGTACATCTCTAGGGCGTCTCTCGCAGGAGTCAGCGCAGCTAGGGCCTAGGGGTACATGTCGTGGGTAGAAGCGCTCAAATCGTCGCCATCTTGGGCGCGACGACGAGCGGGTTCTGGCGAGCGATCTGCTCGCGGCCGGCTGCCTTATAGTCGAAGAAGCAGGTGTGCGCGTCGGCGTGGCGATGCGCGCCGGAGTAGGTGGCCCCGCACCGGCAGGAGAATCCCAGCAGCCCCGCCTTCTTCTGGCACGCGATGCAGCTGCATCGGTTCTTCATCGTCTTCTCGGGCGTCTCCTCCTCGCCTCCAGCTTTCGTAACGCGATGGTCAGCGACCGGAGGCCGGACATGACGGCGCCATCAAAGGCCATCACGTCCAGCAGCTGCTGTTCCTTGTAGCACTTGGAGCAGAGATCGTTTGTCGCGGCGCCGGCGAAGAATCCGCAGCCTTTGGCGCACAGGGCCACGTCACCGGCCAGCTGCCTCGCCTCCATGTTTTTCGTCGTCGAGCGAGAGATCGAGCGATTTGTAGAGCAGGTTTCGCGCGCACGTACGTACTCTCGCCGAGACGATTGATTGCTCGCGATGCCTCTGTTGGAGATTTCGTTGCGCAGCGAAGCCGGAATTGGTTCTTTGATGATTGCAGGGCGCGTATCGTGGCCTTTTTTTTTTTTTGACAGCAATAAACCTTTATTTCTCAAATGATAGACAGATCGTTTACAATAGCGTGAGAAATAAAATCAGGGATGTAATCTTCCCATAGATGAGAGGATCTACTATGAGATGAATGTTTTGCTAAGAAATCAGCAACCTCATTCGCTTCCCTAAAGCAATGAAGATATGAAACTGCTGCAAAATCGGTGCATATCGGCTTGCCTTCCAATACCACCGCTGCATCAGTACCAGTGTATGTCTCCTGTTGATTGAAAGCCTGCACAGCATTTAAGTTATCTGACTCCAATATGAGAGAGTTGCAACCAATGTGTTGCGCTAACCAAGCCCCATTCCTGACGGCTTGTATTTCCGCTGATTCGGCGGTGATCACATGTGGCAGAAACCACGCTGCCGCAGCTATGAACTCTCCTCTGTCATCCCGAGCAATCGCTCCCGCTGCTCCTGACATTGTTTCCGCGCTGAACGAGGCATCAACATTGACCTTCACCCATCCTCTAGTGGGTTTCCTCCACATCTGATCTCGCTTCCTAACTGGGTGATTAGATTTTGATGCTCGAAGAAAGTTTGTACATAATACCTTTATAGTAGTAGCTGTACGATCCGGAGACAGTATGCTTTCTCCCTTAACTAGCTGACGCCGCTGCCACCAAATATACCACGCTGCAACTGCAAATAATTCAGCTTTTGGTAGTCCGTCCGCACTATCTTGGGCTCTTTCTAATATTTCCAGGGTGACCGATCCCGACCGGTCTTCGGCAACAGCTCTCTTAATCTCTTCTGCTAATCCAAGCTCAACCCAAATTTTCGTCGCTCGCTGGCAGCTAAATAGACAATGTTGGATATCCTCCACCCCAACCTTGCATACTGGACACTGTGCGGACGTGGGAATATGGCGCCCAGCAAGGATGCCAAAGCAGGGCAGTACACCTTTTAGGCATTTCCAAACAAAGTGTTTTACCTTCCCAGGGATAGCAAGACTCCAAATTGATTTCCAAATAGGATTTATACTGATACTCCCCTGCCCGTCCGGATGTTGCCATTGGCGTCCAAATTGGTGCTCGAACTCCACATGATATGCAGTCCTCACTGTAAATGTCCCTGAGCGAGTAGCGTTCCATGCGACGAAGTCATCCATCACCTCTACCCGTAGGGGTATAAGAAGTATTCGTTGAACATCAACCGGCGAGAAAACAAGGCGTAGAAGGTCCTCATCCCACTGTCCAGAATGGGGATCGATCAAATCCTCTACTCTGTCGATCATAGTAGCTCCTCTAGGGGTTATAACTTTCCTCGTTTCGCTTGTAGGTATCCAAGGGTCCTGCCAGATGTTAATCTTAGAGCCCGTTCCCACTCGCCATATGCAGCCCCTTTTGAAAGTTTGGATGCCTGCTACAATACTTTGCCAGGTGTAAGAGGAACCCTTCTTCGGACCTGCACTTAGAATGTCTCCATTGGGATAGTACTTGGCACTAAGAACACGTGCACAAAGAGAGTCAGGGTTCTGGAGTAGGCGCCAACACTGTTTTGCTAACATAGCAAGGTTGAAACTGTGAAGGTCTCTAAATCCCATACCCCCCTTCCTCTTCGGAACACACATCTTCCACCACGTATACCAATGCATCTTTTTTCCCTCTTCGGAATCTCCCCACCAAAATCCTGCAATTTCATCAGTGATAGATTTGCATATACCTTTTGGTAATTTAAATACAGACATAGCATATGACGGAATAGCCTGTGCCACTGATTTCAACAATATCTCCTTCCCTTGCACAGATAGGATTTTTTCTTTCCAACCCTTCAGACGTTGGCAGATCCTGTCAATCAAGTGTTGGAAGCAGTCACTACGATCTACACCAACCATTGTTGGTAACCCAAGGTACTTGTCAGAGAGAGCCTCAGTCAAAATATCAAGCACCCTGCATACATCTTCTCTAACACTGACATTAGTATTTGGGCTAAAGTAAATACTAGATTTTGTTGTACTCACCCTTTGTCCAGAACTACTGCAGTAGGTGTCCAACACTCTTTTCAGAGTAGTAGCATTATGAAGATCAGCTCTCATCAAGATCAACGAGTCATCAGCAAATAAAAGATGGGATATAGATGGCGCATTCCTGCATACCAGTATACCCTCAATACCACCAACCTCCTCCTCATGAGCAAGTAAGCTAGAGAGACCCTCAGAACAGAGCAAGAAAAGATAAGGGGACAAGGGATCCCCCTGCCGCAAGCCTCTGGTGGGAACGAATTCATCAGTTTCCGTGTCATTAAATCTCACTCTATAGCTGACAGAAGATACACATTCCATTATCAACTCCACCCACCTTGGGTCAAAACCCAACTTGATCATCATCTGTTCTAGAAAGCCCCATTCAACCCGATCGTATGCCTTCAGCATATCCAACTTGACAGCACAATATCCATTAGACCCATGTGACTTTTTCTCAATCGCATGGAAGCATTCATATGCAACCAGCACATTGTCTGTAATCAACCTGCCTGGCACAAAGGCACTCTGTGTTGGTGAGATCACTTCAGGTAAGATCTTTTTCAATCTGTTCGCTAGCATTTTGGAGATGATTTTATAAACGACATTACAAAGACTGATAGGCCTATACTGAGTGATTACCTCTGGATTTTCTACCTTAGGGATTAGAACAATATTGGTTTGATTCCACCCAATCGGCACCTTCTTATTGTTTACAGCAGCTAGAACTTCATCAGTTAAGTCATCTCCAAGAATGTGCCAAAATCTTTTAAAGAAGATTGCATGCAGACCATCAGGCCCTGGGGCCTTCATGTCCCCTATCTGGAACAACGCCTTCTTTACCTCTTCTCTGGAGTATGGCGCGACCAAGATCCTATTCATCTCATTTGTAACCCGCGGTTGTACAACATGCAACAGGTTCTGGTCCGTGATAGGCAAATCAGAATGGAACAAGTCGCCAAAGTAATCACGAATCAGGGGGTTGAGGTTATCATTACCCTCCACCCACCCGTTATTATTATTTCTTAGTTTCTTAATCATGTTTTTCCTTCTCCTCGTAGAAGCGAATTGGGTAAAATACTTGGTGTTACGGTCGCCCCTACGTAGCCAGTTAACATGACCAAGCTGGGCCCAATACACTTCATCCTGATCTAGCAAGTTCTCAATGAGAACCGAAAGCTCCTTCTGCTTCATCTTAACTTCATCATTGAACGGGATATGCATCAGCTGCTCGAGTTCCCTCTGTGCTTTCCTGAGCCTTGCTTTCGGTTTTTTAAGCACTTCTCGGTCCCATGCATGCATATCCACAAGAACCTGATCCAGGTGTTCCTTCACAGAAGGCCCTAAACCCTGTTGTTTCGCTCTCAACCAGGCCGTTTTGACTATCTCTTCCACAGTTTCTTCAGATAGCCATCTGGCTTCAAATCTCTTCTCAACTTTCGGTGTACCAGCACTCACATTGGTTAAGTAATCTGTGTCCAAACATATCGGCCTATGATCTGATTTTCCCATCTCCAAGTTACTCAGACCCGCAAGCGGGTGCAGTTCCATCCACGCCGAATTGGACACAGCTCGGTCCAGCCGCTCCTTTAGGCCACCTCGGAACCAAGTGAATTGGTCACCTGTGTAGCCAAGGTCCTCCAAACCACAGTCAGCAAGGGCATCCTGGAACGCCTTCAACCGCACCTGCTGTCGGGGAGCCCCTCCATCCTTCTCATGGGAATACAGTATTTCGTTAAAATCGCCAACAACAGTCCACGGGAGCCTCGATTGGGCATGCAGATCTCGGAGCAGACGGAATGTCCGCTCTTTGTTATCCCAGCTTGGTTCTCCGTATATTCCTGTCATTCTCCACATAGGTCCAGTTGCCTCTTCTACTGACACATCAATGAAGTCCAGGGTGGAAGTCCGGGAGTAGATCCTCACCTCCTTCTTCCAGACTAAAAGCAGCCCACCCTTTCTTCCATCCAAGCATGGTGAGCAGAGCATCTCATCCATGCCCAATCTTCTTTTCAACCTTTCTGCCTTAGTTTCATCTAGGTGCGTTTCAGACAGAAAGAACGCATCCAGAGAGTGCCGCCTCTGGATATCCAGAAGCGACAGAACTGCCGGGGCGCCGAGGAGGCCCCGACAGTTCCAGCTGATCAGTTTCATTGCAGACGAGTCGAACTGTCGTACGTCCAACCTCTGGCTCACTAGAATCCGATTAGACGGAGAGTGGGACTGCAGAGATCTCGCCGATAAATCAGCCAGTACCGCAGGAAGGAGAACCGATCGCTACTAGAACGAGCGCCGGGACAGAAAACCGATCGCTGCAACACGCAGCGCCGGGACAGAAAACCTAGGCCAAATCCCTAGGTAGCTTCAGATCCGATCAACCCCACGTACCTAGTGCATATACCCCAGGGGAGCCATACACAACGAGGCAGTGTATGAGGTCTTCCACACAGCCACGACAATCTCAGAAATCCATGGACAATATACTCCTCCGATCAGACCCGGCTGAGTAGACAAACAAATCCACCACAACGACCTGAGCAGCCAAACCCTCGTAGTGAAGAAAGAGAGACCAGAGCCGACGCCCCGCGGCGGCGACCTAGGACAACAGGTGCCGGCCCCCTCGCCGCCGCCCAGGAGGCGGCCGGCGGCGGACCAGCAAAAACCCTAGTCGCCTGTAGGTTCTATCAAGTTTGCCTCGTATCGTGGCCTTTTATCCTACCGAGCCCATGGACGATTATGTTCGGGATCGGACAGACCTCCTCACTCTGTACTCGGACTCCGAATTCGACCAATGCAAGGGAAGCCCAGCGCCACCCAGGCAATCTGGTCCCACCACGGACCGCGTTCTTTTTCTCCATCTTTTGGTTCTCCGTCCGTCACATGCCTCGCCCGAGTGCATATCTGGTGATACCGTGCGTGGTATGATACGCTGATACCGGATCATGTGGGCCGTTGGATCTGTACTGGAGGCACATGATTGAGTAGCTCAGTTCGCGTTGGAAATTATGCACGAGGCACCCTGGACTATTTCGTCATTCGGTGACGAAGTGGATGTCGCTCTGTTCTGTTCGGCCCTTCTTCTCGATACGAATTGTTTCCCCACCGCCGCCGCCTAGGTCAAGTTCTACCACCGCCGACCACCATGGTGCGTGCCCCCTCCACTGTTGGTCGCCTTAATGCAGAGCATTCTATACGACTGTTGCGCGCGCGCCGAATAGTTTGCTCAGAGCCGGCCTAAACTGCTGAGAGTTCCATGGCAGTTGAGACGGACCTCACCCCGCCGCCGCTGAAGCCGACCAAGTCGCGCAAGCCGGAGACCCTACCTGATGGCGATGGGTAAGAGGCAGCGCCTCCTTTCTCATCGGTATCAGTCGTTTCTCTGGTGTTTGTATTCCTGATTTGATTCCTTGGTTTTAGGATTGGATATCGGCGCTGCCGGAGTCGGTATCGTTCGAGCGGTTCATATCCGAGCCACTCCAGTGGGATACCATGGCGCATGTCTCGACGGTACCGACGGCTACCATGGCGCATGTCCAATCGCCGCCGGCAGCTGTAACAGTACAGGTCAATTTGTCTGCCGGCCGCAACAGTCGGACCTCAATCTGCCTCCTCCAACTGCGATGTTGCATGCATTGGCAGTTCTGGACCAACCTAGAGTTGTACGCCATGCTTGCCGCCCATGGCTCGTTCGTCGGGAAGTGCAACACATATGGGAGGAGCCGAGCTCTGTATGGTTAGTTCATCCTTTAATCTCAGTGTTCGTCCAGACATCTTGTTTTCAGAAATATAAGATTGACATGTCAATTGTTGTCCACAATGTAGCCCTTAGTTATTAAAATTTCATATCTCGCAATTCAGTCTCAATAGATGGTAACGTTAGTTCGGAGCCGAGATATGTATAAGTATTTTAATCTTTGAAGAACTAGAAGAATGCTCGGTTCAAACGTGGATAAAGTTGTTGTTTAGTCAGTAGTCACTCGTTACAACATCTTGCTAATTTAGTTCTGGCATCTAATCATGAGATCTATTAGTGTTATAATGTTGACTGCCACTTCCTCTCCTAACATGTCTATCTGAATTGTAAATACACATAATCTTATAAAGTTTTCTACATACAGTAGTTGAAAACCACATGTACAGCCTAGCTTAAGTGGGCATTTAGACTTATACTGAGTCATGTCTATAGATTGAGTAATTGACAAAATTCATGCCAAATGAGGCTCAACAAGGTTTGACTAACAGAAATGCCAGTAGAACTCTCAGTCAAACTGAGACCACTGAGTACTGAAATCTATGTGCTTGTTCTCACTTTGCAGCAGCTGGAACTAGAAAAGTTTGATGGATCAATAGTTTTTCACGGTGTAATAAACTGACTTACTGGCCATTTATGTTCTGATGAGGTTTATGGCCCAACAACTACCAGACCAAAAATCTTCGGGAACAACTACAACCATGCATTGCCGCCTCACATCATTTTTTGGATTTAGAAATAGTATGGGAGACAAGGTAATATGTTTGATCTGGCTAGCTTATATAATTATTTTCCTGCCTTTTCAGCATGACTGCGTTTCTCAAGTGAAAAATATAGTGTCTTCTTTGACTTTTAACAAATATTATGGGTAAAATAAGAAATCGGGACTGTTTTTTATATGGCTTGTGGGTTGCTGCTCTAGTGGCATATGAATTTTTTGTTGTACCGGTTGTGTCACAGAAATGGAAAGCTTACTTTGTGCTAACTTGAACTGAATCACCTAAGGTTTGTTACCCTTCTTGTATGCCTCTCATTTACAGAAAACCTGTAGAAATTTGGTTCTTTGTTGATAAGAACTTACGGTTAATTTTGTCATTTCAATAAAGATGTCAGACAGTTCTATTTTCATTGACACCATTAAGCTGATGTAGTTAAATTTCTAGGTAACGGGGACATGGTTAGTACCCAATCCTTAAAACAGGGTTGGTGTGGTGAGTTCTTGAAACCAGGTTACTCATGTGTGTGTGCCCATCATTTGGACCCCAGGTTTCCTCTCGATATAAGTACACCAATGAATTGGTTCAATTATTTTGAATGGTTTAAGGTGAAGAAGTTTGGTTTGTTTTCGGAAGGCTTTTTTAGGTTCTAATTCTTGATTTTATCATGTAGGTGTGCATTCGCGCCCACCAATGGATGCCGTACATGGCGCAAACTCCATGGCTCGCGGCTCTCAGTTCTGTTAGCTGTTAGTCTGCTGATAGCCACGACCAACTTAGTGGTGCATTCTAGTGCTGGGCATTGTCATGGTCATTTTTGGTTCTAGTTCTGTAGTTGTGCTCAGACTGTAGCTCATCTTGTAGTAGCTGAATCTGTAACCAGCTTTGGTGGCCATGTAATCCAGCTGGATCTAGTATGTTGTCGGTACCGGTGCTAGTGTTTAGCATGTAAATGATCTAATTATCTATGGAAGTTTCAGTTTCGTTGATTTAATTCTATTTTTTTTCTGGAGTTAAAAAGTGCAAGCTCAGATGGAGATCAACTTACTGTGCTTAGGTCCAGGAGAAACAACTAACGGAACTGTCTAAGGCAATTTTTGCAACTAGGGGCAAGGTGCAAATTTTCCAAGGGGCCATGTGTAAATGCATCAGTGACTTGATCCTGCCCCTTTATTTCAGATCTGACGTACCATGCAGCTCTGGAACAGCGTATCATCCCAGGGATGGTAGCACTGGATATTTTCTCGGCCTGGCCCCACGTGCGCATGTTTATCCGGTTTTCTGTTTTTTTTCCGACGTCTCACCTGAGATTCCGCACGAAAAAACCGGTAGAAAAGAAAATCCAGAAAACCGAACCCAGGCAAACCAGCCAAGTCCCGACGACCAACGAAAGACTCCCGAGCCCATGTGCCCACACATCGGTTGAAAAGGAAAGCACGTCGTCCCACGACCGTCACCTCCACGCGCGCTCCAGGGGTTGTAGGCCGAGGCCGCCACCGCTCCTCCATGCCTGCCTCGGGCCTCGGGCGAATCTCTGTTTATGGCGCCCTCAAGCGCGCCAAGAAATCATCGACGACCTACCTGCGCAGATCGACGTCGCAAGCCGCGATGGTGACCACTCGCCCTCGAGGCCACGCCGGGCCTCATCGACCTGAAACCGAACCTTGAGCCCATCAGCGAGGAGGCACCAACAGACGATGATCATGCCAACGTGGCCGCGATTGCAGTGGAGGAGGCGGGGGCGACGAACGCGGGCGAGAAGTTGAAGAGGTCATCGAGCCATAGCAGCGTCGTAACTCGTCACCACCGCCTCGCTGTCCACCCCGGTCGAGAAGACGCGCGCGCCGAATTACGTGTCTCCACTCCAGCATGCCCGTATCTCAGCATAGCTCTGTTCTACATGTTTTTTCTTCGTTTAAACTCTTCCTAACGCAAGCTTTCAGAAAAGATCCCATCAAAACGGGAGCCTAGCTTCGTAATTGGGAGCAAAACCATATTGATTAATGGGTAGTTAATCACTCTGTTTATCTGACCATAGGGGCAAGCAATGTCATACTAAACTCTCTAAGATCTGGGACACCTAAACCATCTATTTTTTTCCCCTAGAAATCAAACCCAGTTAGAACCACGACACTTATTTTGGATCGGAGAGAGTAGTTGATATTTATGAGAATCACCATATGTTTTTCTAGAAAAAGTGAGACATTGGGATGTACATGCATTAATAGCCCATTTGAGAAACTTGATCATGTACATCAAATAAGAAGGGATGCTAGTGATACAAGAACAGAGAAAAACAACTTACCCCTGTATGATAGGTTCTTTCGTCCAACAAGAGATAATTTTAATGATCCTGTCATTCACAAGCCTATAGGTGTTTCTTTTTGCCAAAATATAGGGGAACCCCCAAAATACTTGAAAGGGAAGTACCCATTTTTACCGCAATTTTTTTGAGAAAAGAATAGCCTCATTGACATAAGTTAATAGTGAGTAAGTCTTGTCAACTTAGACTTGGTCACCGAGAGTTAAAATAAAATAAATAGAATTGCACACTCATGAGTTAAATAAAAAAAAGACTTATAAACAAAAAACATTAATAGCAACGAGCGCTCGTCCCCCTTCGTCTCTCTTCTCGAGCGAACAAGCGACTTGGGTTTCTGCCTCCGTTGGTGCCGCCGCAGGTCAGCATCGTCTATTATAGCCTTAGGGTCATGGGGGCGTGGTGGATCCCGGCCCTTGCCGGCGGGAGGGCTCCTTTTTTAGGTGTTCTTTGAGTTTGGTTAGGGTTTGTGTCATGCTCAGGAAGACGTGACGGCGGTGGCTCCCTGAAGATGGAATAAGGTTCTCCACACCTACCCCCGCCCCGGCGGTGTGTCTAGTGACGTCGAAGGGCGTGTGGAAGTGTGTCTCCGGTGGATCTCGCAGGATTCGGTCAGTGGTTGTCTTCAATGGATCTACTTCGATGTGGTCTTTGTTCGTGTGTGTTCGTGTCTCTACAGGTTAAATCCTTTCAATCTGCAATTCTCTTCATCGGCGACAGTTGTTGTTTTGGTGTGCTGGTCCTATTGGGCCTTAGTGAGACGACTTCCTGATTGTCTACTGCAACCAAGTTTGCCAGACGTCGGTAAGGGAGAGACGATGACGGCGATGCGCCTTCGGCTCGTTTCAATGCTTGTAGTTGTCGCTTGGTGGCCTGTGTATCTTGATGTAATTTCTGTTACTTCTCGCGTTCTTTGTACTGCCTTAATAGTTGATGAATAGATCAAAAGTTTTTTTTCCAAAGAAAAAGAACAAACAGACTTCCGAGCTGATGATTTTTACGGGAATTAAGTTACAGGTTGTGGTGTCAAGAATTGGGTGGAATCAAGGGGCGGGGTGGACCCACCGGTGAAAATCTAAGGGATAGATTGTGGAGAGATGTGTTTGTAGGTTAGTTTGCATTGATTGTAAACAGGGTGCGGGATTCTCTGACACAAACAAAGAAATGGGCCCGGAGAAAGGAATCAGTCTCTTCAGTCCGGCGCATGCCTCAGATTCATTTTTCCTTTGAATTACTCTTTTTTATTTAATTTCACACCGGAAACATTTCTAGGAGAAGTTCGAATCCGTTTCGTTCATATATTGATCGGTTTTGGTTTGACATGATATACGCGTTACTGGTTCCCGGATGAGTCAGTTTTTCCAAATCTGTAGATTATTATATTCGTAACTCCGTTTTTTTTTGCAAAGAAGGGAAAAAGGTGCGGCGGCGGCTAGGGTTGCCCCGGGGGGTTCCATCACATAAACTACAGTTCATCTATTAGAGATACGACAAGTAATAAAAACGACGAAAATAAAATGAAACATAGGAAACACAAGATTTTAACGTGGAAAACCCCTTTAACATAAAGGGAAAAACCCACGGGCGCCAGCCGACAATACTTCACTATATCAAAAAAGGATTACAAACGCTGGGGTTACAACTTACAACTGATCAATGATCCCGTGCGGCGGGTTAAGCACGGGACGGCCCAGCGTGCGGTACATGTCATGGGTAGAGGCATTCAAATCCTCTCCATCTTGGGCGCGATGACGAGCGGGTTCTGGCGCGCGATCTGCTCGTGGCCGGCTGCCTTGTAGTCAAAGAAGCATACGTGTGCGTCGGCATGGCGGTGCGCGCCGCAGTAGGTGGCCCCGCACCGGCACACAAATCCCAGCAGTCCCACCTTCTTCTGGCACGCGCTGCATCGGTTCTTCATCGTCTTCTCGGGCGTCTCCTCCTTGCCTCCAGCTTTCGTCAACTTGATGGTCAGCGCCTTAAGGCCGGACATGACGTTGCCATCGAAGGCCATGACGTCCAGCAGCTGCTGTTCCTTGTAGCATCTGGAGCAGAGATCGCTGGTCGCCGTGCTGGCGAAGAACCCGCAGCCGTTGGCGCAAAGGGCCGCGCCGCCGGCCTGCTGCCTCGCCTCCATGTTGTTGGTCGTCGAGCGAGAGATCAAGCGATTTGGTCTCGCGCACGTACGAGCTCCCGCCGAGACGATCGTGTTCTCGCCGAGACGATTGATTGCTCGCGATGGCCTCTGTTGGAGATTTCGCTGATTGGTTCTGTGATTTCAGGGCTTGTGTCGTGGCCTTTTATAGTAGTACGTATACGTACTACCAAGCCCGTCGACGATGATGTTCGGGATCGGACAGCCGTTGTCACCCTCGTTCGGTACTCGGACTCGGAATCCGACCAGTGCAAGGAGACGCCAGCGCCACCCACGCAATCCAGTCCCATCACGGGCCGTGTTCTTTTTCTCTGGGCGGCGCGCGCGCGCGATCGAGCCCTCGCCAGCGGCCGCGCGGTAGCCGTCGATTGAAATCTGAGATCGTGTGCCACGTGGAGCAGCGCCGACAAGTGGGAACGGGAACGGGAGGGACGGGAGACGGTGATATTTTTCCTCTTCGCATTTCTCCAGCCACCCACTACCAGGTCGCGATCCACTCTACTATCCCCTCCGCCGAAATCTTAGGGTTCGCCGGCGGCGCTCGACGGAGAGCACCGTCGCCGGTGCGTTAAAGTGACATCAAGCGGATGCAGGAGAGAGGCCACCGGCGTGCGGGGGAGGCGGGGAGGCTACCGGCGTTCGTCCCCAATCCTCTCCCTCCTGTCGCAGAGGGAGGGAGGTGGGTGGACGCGGCGGTGGGTAGGGGAAGACGGGCGCGCGCGACTGCGTGTAGAGGAAGGGAGGTGGGTTGACGCGGCCGGAGGTAGGAGAAGACGAGCTCACCGCGAGGTGCACGAATTCGCGCTCGCCCGCTGGGCGTGTGGGGAGGGGAGTGATCAGAGAAGGGTACACGCGGCTGTGCCAAGCCCCGCGCGCGGCGAGGTGCGGTGCTTGCGCGCTACCACGGGTGCGAGGATGGAGGTGGCGCTGCCTGGGCACATCCTCAATGCAACGCCAGGTATGATCCATCTCTCACCACCTTCTCCCGACCCACCCGCTGTAGTAGGTTGCCAACGATTTTCTAATCAATTGATGTTTTTTTGTTGGTGTGGATTTGTGATCCAATCGTGTCTGGTTCCAGCAGCTGTGCAGTTGTGACTGAAGACATGTAGCAGCAAACTTAAACACTGGATATGTGATGAATGAGAAGCAGCTTATGCGTAGACAGTCGGATGCCTTTTTCTGAATTCTGCGACATCAAGCAGCTGGGTCTCTTACGGCTGAAATTGCTTCAGACAATATTATTCATCATATGGGGATAGACAATTTTATTGATTTTGAATGACATTTTCACAAGCATCAGTAGGCAATTATATGCAAAATCATTAGACAATTTGTTGGCCACATCCTTCTGGGCAAATGTATGAAAAACTCAAAACCTGCACATTTTTTCTCAGTATTTATCGTTTTTCCTCCCAGTTTTGTAGAGCACGGGAGGGCAAAAACAATGTGTCATTTTGTTGCTTCTAACGACAAACTATATCGCCTACAACACCAAACCATATCGTGACAAAACTCTGGGAAACTGATGCTACATTAGGCAATTTAATAGCTGAATGCTACATAATGTGTCTGCTTCCAAAATTTCTCAAGAGTTATATATGAAAAACACAATTCATTTTTATTTTTTACATTGCAGTGTACCTAGCAAGGGAGATGATTCTTGGGTGTTTTTGTTTGCAGCCATTTCCCTTTGTCCATGTTGATAGAAGCATCCAGTGCCGAGTAGTGGTTCGCGTGACATTGAGGAAGATCCTGAGCTAATATGTGGCAATAATCGGCCAGCAAATCAGGTACCAGCTAGCAATACTCGTTTCTGAAAGTTCTTCATATTGGTAGTTATTTTTCGGCATCTGTTGCTTCAGTAGGCAATATATGTTTTTCCAGCAGGCAATACTGTATTGGAAGCTGTGTTCAGTAGGCAATATATGTTCAGCAGGCAAGCAATATATGCTTGTTGTATTGGATACTAAGACGCCCCCAAGCCTAATCCCGCAAGAGTCGCCTAAACCCCACTACATAGTTGCACCTACCGCCCCCACAAACCAATTAACGGGGGCGAACTAACTCGCCTGCGGGGATCAGATGAATGGAGTTGCCCACCGCCCAACATATAGTCGCCGGGCCCAAGCAAAAACTTGACTAATCCAACACACTAAGCCGCCCCCAAGCCTAATCTTGCAACGGAGTAGCCTAAACTCCAATACATAGTTGTGCCCGCCGCTCCTCAAACCAACTAATGGGGGGGGGGGGGGACTAAGTCGCCTACGGCCATCGGATGCAGCCCACTGCCCAGCATATAGTCACCGAACCCAAGGAACAACTCGACCAATCCAACACACAAAGTTGCTCACACCTAATCTCGAGGCGGAGTCGACTAAACCCCAATACATAGTTGCCCCGCAGCTCCGCAAACCAACTAACGGGGGACGAACTAAGTTGCCTACGGCCATCGGATGCAGCCCACCGCCCAACATATAGTCGCCGGACCCAAGCGACAACTCGGCCAATCCAACACACAGTCGCCCACACCTAATCCCGCGACGGGGTCATTAAACCCC
This sequence comes from Elymus sibiricus, assembly GCA_039707655.1. Taxonomy (NCBI): domain Eukaryota; kingdom Viridiplantae; phylum Streptophyta; class Magnoliopsida; order Poales; family Poaceae; genus Elymus; species Elymus sibiricus. The sequence continues at coordinate 179,980,429 of CM077666.1, read as the reverse complement.
AATACATGGTTGGCCCGCCGCCCCCACAAACCAACTAACGGGGGGCGAACTAAGTCGCCTACGGCAATCGGATGCTGCCTACCGCTCAACATATAGTCGCCGGACCCAAGCAACAACTCGACCAATCCAACACACAAAAGTCGCCCACACCTAATCCCGCGACGGGGTCGTCTAAACCCAAATACATGGTTGTGCCCTCCGCTCCCACAAACCAACTAACGGGGGGCGAACTAAGTCGCCTATGGCTATCGGATGCACGGAGTCGCCCACCGCCCAACATATAGTCGCCGGACCCAAGGAACAACTCGACCAATCCGAGACACAAAGTCGCCCACACCTAATCTCGTGATGGAGTCGCATAAACCCCAATACATAGTCGCCCCGTCGCTCCACAAACCAACTAAGGCGGGGGCGGGGGGGGGGGGGGTCGAACTAAGTCGCCTACGGCCATCGGATGCAGCCCACTGCCCAGCATATAGTCACCGAACCCAAGGAACAACTCGACCAATCCAACACACAAAGTTGCTCACACCTAATCTCGAGGCGGAGTCGACTAAACCCCAATACATAGTTGCCCCGCAGCTCCGCAAACCAACTAACGGGGGACGAACTAAGTTGCCTACGGCCATCGGATGCAGCCTACCGCCCAACATATAGTCGCCGGACCCAAGCGACAACTCGGCCAATCCAACACACAAAGTCGCCCACACCTAATCCCGCGACGGGGTCATTAAACCCCAATACATGGTTGGCCCGCCGCCCCCACAAACCAACTAACGGGGGGCGAACTAAGTCGCCTACGGCAATCGGATGCTGCCTACCGCTCAACATATAGTCGCCGGACCCAAGCAACAACTCGACCAATCCAACACACAAAAGTCGCCCACACCTAATCCCGCGACGGGGTCGTCTAAACCCAAATACATGGTTGTGCCCTCCGCTCCCACAAACCAACTAACGGGGGGCGAACTAAGTCGCCTATGGCTATCGGATGCACGGAGTCGCCTACCGCCCAACATATAGTCGCCGGACCCAAGGAACAACTCGACCAATCCGAGACACAAAGTCGCCCACACCTAATCTCGTGATGGAGTCGCATAAACCCCAATACATAGTCGCCCCGTCGCTCCACAAACCAACTAAGGCGGGGGCGGGGGGGGGGGGGGGGGGTCGAACTAAGTCGCCTACGGCCATCGGATGCAGCCCACTGCCCAGCATATAGTCACCGAACCCAAGGAACAACTCGACCAATCCAACACACAAAGTTGCTCACACCTAATCTCGAGGCGGAGTCGACTAAACCCCAATACATAGTTGCCCCGCAGCTCCGCAAACCAACTAACGGGGGACGAACTAAGTTGCCTACGGCCATCGGATGCAGCCCACCGCCCAACATATAGTCGCCGGACCCAAGCGACAACTCGGCCAATCCAACACACAAAGTCGCCCACACCTAATCCCGCGACGGGGTCATTAAACCCCAATACATGGTTGGCCCGCCGCCCCCACAAACCAACTAACGGGGGGCGAACTAAGTCGCCTACGGCAATCGGATGCTGCCTACCGCTCAACATATAGTCGCCGGACCCAAGCAACAACTCGACCAATCCAACACACAAAAGTCGCCCACACCTAATCCCGCGACGGGGTCGTCTAAACCCAAATACATGGTTGTGCCCTCCGCTCCCACAAACCAACTAACGGGGGGCGAACTAAGTCGCCTATGGCTATCGGATGCACGGAGTCGCCTACCGCCCAACATATAGTCGCCGGACCCAAGGAACAACTCGACCAATCCGAGACACAAAGTCGCCCACACCTAATCTCGTGATGGAGTCGCATAAACCCCAATACATAGTCGCCCCGTCGCTCCACAAACCAACTAAGGCGGGGGCGGGGGGGGGGGGGGGGGGGTCGAACTAAGTCGCCTACGGCCATCGGATGCAGCCCACTGCCCAGCATATAGTCACCGAACCCAAGGAACAACTCGACCAATCCAACACACAAAGTTGCTCACACCTAATCTCGAGGCGGAGTCGACTAAACCCCAATACATAGTTGCCCCGCAGCTCCGCAAACCAACTAACGGGGGACGAACTAAGTTGCCTACGGCCATCGGATGCAGCCCACCGCCCAACATATAGTCGCCGGACCCAAGCGACAACTCGGCCAATCCAACACACAGTCGCCCACACCTAATCCCGCGACGGGGTCATTAAACCCCAATACATGGTTGGCCCGCCGCCCCCACAAACCAACTAACGGGGGGCGAACTAAGTCGCCTACGGCAATCGGATGCTGCCTACCGCTCAACATATAGTCGCCGGACCCAAGCAACAACTCGACCAATCCAACACACAAAAGTCGCCCACACCTAATCCCGCGACGGGGTCGTCTAAACCCAAATACATGGTTGTGCCCTCCGCTCCCACAAACCAACTAACGGGGGGCGAACTAAGTCGCCTATGGCTATCGGATGCACGGAGTCGCCCACCGCCCAACATATAGTCGCCGGACCCAAGGAACAACTCGACCAATCCGAGACACAAAGTCGCCCACACCTAATCTCGTGATGGAGTCGCATAAACCCCAATACATAGTCGCCCCGTCGCTCCACAAACCAACTAAGGCGGGGGCGGGGGGGGGGGGGTCGAACTAAGTCGCCTACGGCCATCGGATGCAGCCCACTGCCCAGCATATAGTCACCGAACCCAAGGAACAACTCGACCAATCCAACACACAAAGTTGCTCACACCTAATCTCGAGGCGGAGTCGACTAAACCCCAATACATAGTTGCCCCGCAGCTCCGCAAACCAACTAACGGGGGACGAACTAAGTTGCCTACGGCCATCGGATGCAGCCTACCGCCCAACATATAGTCGCCGGACCCAAGCGACAACTCGGCCAATCCAACACACAAAGTCGCCCACACCTAATCCCGCGACGGGGTCATTAAACCCCAATACATGGTTGGCCCGCCGCCCCCACAAACCAACTAACGGGGGGCGAACTAAGTCGCCTACGGCAATCGGATGCTGCCTACCGCTCAACATATAGTCGCCGGACCCAAGCAACAACTCGACCAATCCAACACACAAAAGTCGCCCACACCTAATCCCGCGACGGGGTCGTCTAAACCCAAATACATGGTTGTGCCCTCCGCTCCCACAAACCAACTAACGGGGGGCGAACTAAGTCGCCTATGGCTATCGGATGCACGGAGTCGCCTACCGCCCAACATATAGTCGCCGGACCCAAGGAACAACTCGACCAATCCGAGACACAAAGTCGCCCACACCTAATCTCGTGATGGAGTCGCATAAACCCCAATACATAGTCGCCCCGTCGCTCCACAAACCAACTAAGGCGGGGGCGGGGGGGGGGGGTCGAACTAAGTCGCCTACGGCCATCGGATGCAGCCCACTGCCCAGCATATAGTCACCGAACCCAAGGAACAACTCGACCAATCCAACACACAAAGTTGCTCACACCTAATCTCGAGGCGGAGTCGACTAAACCCCAATACATAGTTGCCCCGCAGCTCCGCAAACCAACTAACGGGGGACGAACTAAGTTGCCTACGGCCATCGGATGCAGCCCACCGCCCAACATATAGTCGCCGGACCCAAGCGACAACTCGGCCAATCCAACACACAAAGTCGCCCACACCTAATCCCGCGACGGGGTCATTAAACCCCAATACATGGTTGGCCCGCCGCCCCCACAAACCAACTAACGGGGGGCGAACTAAGTCGCCTACGGCAATCGGATGCTGCCTACCGCTCAACATATAGTCGCCGGACCCAAGCAACAACTCGACCAATCCAACACACAAAAGTCGCCCACACCTAATCCCGCGACGGGGTCGTCTAAACCCAAATACATGGTTGTGCCCTCCGCTCCCACAAACCAACTAACGGGGGGCGAACTAAGTCGCCTATGGCTATCGGATGCACGGAGTCGCCTACCGCCCAACATATAGTCGCCGGACCCAAGGAACAACTCGACCAATCCGAGACACAAAGTCGCCCACACCTAATCTCGTGATGGAGTCGCATAAACCCCAATACATAGTCGCCCCGTCGCTCCACAAACCAACTAAGGCGGGGGCGGGGGGGGGGGGGGGTCGAACTAAGTCGCCTACGGCCATCGGATGCAGCCCACTGCCCAGCATATAGTCACCGAACCCAAGGAACAACTCGACCAATCCAACACACAAAGTTGCTCACACCTAATCTCGAGGCGGAGTCGACTAAACCCCAATACATAGTTGCCCCGCAGCTCCGCAAACCAACTAACGGGGGACGAACTAAGTTGCCTACGGCCATCGGATGCAGCCCACCGCCCAACATATAGTCGCCGGACCCAAGCGACAACTCGGCCAATCCAACACACAAAGTCGCCCACACCTAATCCCGCGACGGGGTCATTAAACCCCAATACATGGTTGGCCCGCCGCCCCCACAAACCAACTAACGGGGGGCGAACTAAGTCGCCTACGGCAATCGGATGCTGCCTACCGCTCAACATATAGTCGCCGGACCCAAGCAACAACTCGACCAATCCAACACACAAAAGTCGCCCACACCTAATCCCGCGACGGGGTCGTCTAAACCCAAATACATGGTTGTGCCCTCCGCTCCCACAAACCAACTAACGGGGGGCGAACTAAGTCGCCTATGGCTATCGGATGCACGGAGTCGCCTACCGCCCAACATATAGTCGCCGGACCCAAGGAACAACTCGACCAATCCGAGACACAAAGTCGCCCACACCTAATCTCGTGATGGAGTCGCATAAACCCCAATACATAGTCGCCCCGTCGCTCCACAAACCAACTAAGGCGGGGGCGGGGGGGGGGGGGGGTCGAACTAAGTCGCCTACGGCCATCGGATGCAGCCTACCGCCCGACATATAGTCACCGGACCCAAGCAACAACTCAACCAATCCAATACACAAAGTCGCCCACACCCAATCCCGCGATGAGGCGTCTAAACCCAAATACATGGTTGCACCCGCCGCCGATGCACGGAGTCGCCCACCGTATAGTCGCCGGATCCAAGCAACAACTCGACTAATCGAACACACCAAACCGCCCCCAAGCCTAATCCAGCAACGGAGTCGGCTAAACCTCAATACATAGTTGCCCCGCAAGCCAACTAACCGGGGGGAGAAAAGTTGGCAAACAGGAGGGCGAGGCATTTTCAATTTTTTACAGGAGTTTTTTGCTGAGCAACTTCTGTTTAAATTTTTTAAGCAACTCTTCTTTTTCAATTCATCACTTTTTACCAGGGATATAGGCATGTTTTTCATAACATGGAAACAGGGGGATTTTTTTTGAACAACTCTTCCCAGTTCAACCTGCCAGTTCTATTTCCCCTGAGCAACTACACTATTTTTCTTAGGTTTTCTGCAGATTTTTTGCAACCAACTACTATGCTTTTATCTTTTGCAGAGGCCAGGTGCAAGACAATAAACAACACAAAACAAGAGCTCAGAATCTTCTCTCTAGCATTCAGGTTCAACGGGGGACCAACAATAGGCAGAAATTTTGCAAAGATCAAAAATCCAGTTGCAAACACGTGAGGCTACAGAAGAGTTTTTGCAAACTGGAGTATATCACATGGGAGGTACAGAGGGAGAGTTCCAAAACTCCAAATTGAATGTGTGAAACTGGATGATGCACTTTTCTTTTTGCCAAAATAGGGTCCTTACCTGGCCTGGTGTGTTTATGGGGAGAATTGCCTGATGCGTGATAAATTTTTGCAGAAGATTTGTCAAAGTTTTGCCTGATCCTCAACAGAGAGTTGCAGGCAAATTCGTGTTGCTCTTCGTGATTTTCTCTGGCCTGAATTTTTTGTGTTTTGCTGCACAGGAGCTCCCTGCCGCCTAGGCCATGGCGTGCGGCGGTGGCTGGGACGAATAGTGGGGGGAGGGGGGGACGCTGATTTTTGGGACATGGTGCCACGCGTGGATGAAATCTGGGCAGTCCATAATGCTGTGAGATTAGCACTTAATATAGCGAATTAATGAATACCAAAATGATACGGTGGGTTAATTTGGTGAATACGCCTATGTGATAGGCATCTTAAATGGGATAGGCATCTATTTTAATGGTGAACACTGGTCGGCGTTTAAACGTGTCCGACTCCAACCTGTACGCCTTGAATGACACTTAACGAAGTGTGGGCCTGCCGTTTTTGTTGTGGTTTGTTTTGCCCAAACTTATTTTGTGTCCCTATATAATTGCGGTGTATACTGGTGTATATTCATCAGAACCATGCGTCCATATTAATGCTGCATTATTACCTATCTGTTGACAATCTTGATTCATGTAGGCTATCATTTGCTATCCATATAGCATGCGCTCATGCGACTGTTTCTTGCTGTTTGACAATGTTGGGACAGAACACTAGTTCACCAGTTTCTTGGCCTCAGTGGTGTACATTTGAACGCGCATGTGACTGTTGTCCAGGTCTTGAATGCCACAGTTTAGATGTATGGGGCCCCGTTCACCTTAATGGTGCATTTGGACTCTGCCAGTTGCCAGACATTGAAGGTGCATGTTAAAGATGTATTGATGCTCCCTCCTGAGTGTGCAGGCGAGAGTATGGATTAGAGACCTAACATATTATGCTTATAATTTGTGGCAGAAAATTGTTTTTTTGCTATGCGTAAATAGTAACTCATACGATACTGGCATCAAATATTTATTTCCAACTTGCAGGGAAATATTACATTTAGGCGATTAGAACATTAGCGCTTGACAGAATCAAGAATGGTAAACCACTAGTATTAGCTACATCTGCACGTCGCTGGAGGAGATAAAGAACTGCTCTGGGACATTGATGAACACATAAATGACACTAGACATGGACATAAAATACTTGTGCTGGAAGATTTGGTGCTACGACGGAGAGGGCCGAGAGAGAAAGAGAGGACGGGAATATGGACTGCAGTACAGCTACGACTCTAAATCTCCCTTTTTTTATATATAAAGGAGCTCTATTTCTCCATGGATTTGTTCTAGCTAGCTGTGCACATGAACAAAGTGCATGAACTAGAGAGGAGGAAGACTGAGAGAGGACCTGCTTGATGGAGAAAGGAGCTGCGCTGGGACATGCTTGTGAACTCCAGCAGCGAGACTGTGAGGGCAAGAGAGAAATGCAGAGTGAGCACTGAGAAGAATGGTTGGGCAGCCGAAAAACGCAAGCAAAAAGAACAAGGGAAGCGTGCTGCAGATAGCAGCTGGAACTGACATATACTCAATGCGCGCCCCGTTTCAATGCGTGAGGCTACCTTGTGGTCCATTCGCTGAAGACGTCGGAGTTAATACACAATCTATACCACTTGTAAACGGTGAAGCGTGCGGGCGAGGGGGGGGGGGGGGGGGGGGGGGGGGGGTCTGTGCGGGGGGCTGTGCTTTTTTGTTGGCAGGACATGGTAAATCGTGGGAAGCATGAAACTTCCTTTTTATAGTGGGGAGGGGGACCACACGTGGGGCAGTTTCCTGAAATGAGGCGGCCGCTAGATCCTGCTGCACAGCAAGCGTGCGCTGTGTAGCAGCGTAATGTTCACTTTTATAAGTCGTTTAGATAGTTCAGACAATGCCCAAAACAGTTTAAAACTAGCTGTCTAAAACGTCTTATAAAAACGAACGGAGAGAGTATCTTTTTATTCTTTGTTCGGCACAGTGCTCGCCCCGCATGCGCATGCTTATCCGGTTTTCTGGTTTTTTTGTCCGACGTCTCATCTCAGACCCCGCATGAAAAAACCAGTGGTAGAAAAGAAAATCGAGACACCGACCTACCCATCAAACCAGCCAATGAAAAGGTCCCGACAACCAACGAAAGACTCCCGAGCCCACGCATCGATTGAAAAGGCCGCCCCAATCGTCCCACGGTCGTCGCCTCCATGCGCGCTCCAGATGTTGCAGGCCAAGGTCATCACCGCTCCTCCATGCCCGACTCGGGCCTCGGACGGATCTCTGCTTATGGCGCCCTCAAGCGCGCCAAGACATCATCAACGACCTACTCGCGCAGATCGACGTCATAGGGTGCGATCGTGACCGTTCTCGAGTCCACGCCGGGCCTTGTCGACCTGAAACCGAACCTAGAAGCGGTCGACGAGGGGGCACCAGCAGACAAGGATCATGCCGACATGGTCGCGGCTGCACTGGAGGTGGGGGCGACGAATGCAAGCGAGATGCTGAAGAGGTCATCGAGCTAGAGCAGCGTCGTCACTCGTCACCATCGCCTCATTGTCCGTCCTGGCCGAGAAGTCGCGCGCGCCGAAGTACGTGTCTCTCCACTCCAGCACGTCTGTCTCTCAGCGCAGCTCCGTTCTGCATGTTTTTTCATCCATTAAACTCTTCCTAACGCAAGCTTTCAGAAAAGATCCCATCAAAACGGGAGCCTAGCTTCGTAATTGCGAGCAAAACCATAATGATTAATGGATAGTTAATCACTATGTTTTTCTTACCATAGGGGGGAAGCAATGTCATACTAAACTCTCTAAGGGCATCTCCAACGCTGACTCGCTAATTTGCTCCGGCATCCGTCCACGGACAGGGGGACCAGTCCGCGGACACTGATGCGGGAACCGGCCATCCAACGCTGCCTACATACATTTCAACCACTGTTTGAACTAACCGGACGAAATTCATGCAAACACGACCGATTTCATCAAAGTTCGGATAGAAAATAGGACAAATCATCCATACATAGCATGCAAATAAGTCTAGGACAAAAATAGTTCAAATTCAATGAGATTAACCGGATGTTCAACAAGTTTTTCATGAACGGACCCTGTCGTCCCACACATACTGCCTTAAGCTTCATCCAACGGTGTATGTACCTAAAAGGCCGTCCCTCTATCCTGTGGCACATCACGTCAGCGCGTACGGGCTACACAGTGTGTAGAGCAACATTGAGTGAATTAATGATTCAATCGACAAGTTGAGCAAGAAGAAGCAAAACTTACGATCTCCTCCTCTGTTGCGCGCAATGGCCACCTTGCCTCCAGCCGACCAACCGCGTCACAAAACTTGGTGACGGATGTCTGGAAGGCGTACCATCGATACGCCAATGACGTCACATTGCGTTGTTGGATGATGTGCATGTCATAGGGCGCAATGTGCTTTCGCGTGTGAAACGAATCATGCGCGCTGCCAGAAGGGACCCCCTCTGCTCCTGCCTACGAAATCCGCGGATACGGCCAACCACGCACCGCACAACAACTCTTCCTGCATGGTCGAGTACCCCGCCATCCTTCGTGCTCTAAAAAAACGACATGGCATTCGAAAATAAGCCCAATGGCATTTCATCGAACACCTACCGGGCGTGGTGACCGCCATGGACGACGTCGACAAGGGGCGGAGTGTACCTGCCTACGGAAGGGTCCTATGTGGACGACGTGTCGTAAAAGGCGAGCGGGCGCGTCGGTGCTGGTTGCGCAGGACCAGCAATGCCTGTGTGCCGGCCGGAGAGGTACTGCGGCGGCGTCGGAGGAGGAGGATGCGGATGCAAAGCAAGGGGGAGAAGAGGCGGATTGGAAGGAAATGGGACCGGGAGGGGGTTTTGGGTGGGCCGGGGGTGTCGGAGTCCTACGTGGCTGCTGTCCAGACTCCGGCAAAGCCCCCCCCCCCCCCCAACTCTGTCTCAGTTTTGTGGGGGAAAAAAGCATCCGGACCGCTCGGCAGACCGATACAGGCCTGCGTTGGATGACACAACACGTCCGGATAGCGTGGTCCGGACGTAAGCGGGCGGTTTGAGGGTCGGTGTTGAAGATGCCCTAAGATTAGGGACACCTAAACCATCAATTTTTTTCCCTAGAAGCCAAACCCTAGTTAGTTAGTTGATATTTATGAGAATCACAATGTTTTCCTAGAAAAAGTGAGACATTGGGATGTACAGGCATAAATAGCCCATTTGAGAAACTTAGATCATGTACATCAAATAAGAAGGGATGCTAGTGATACAAGAACAGAGAAAAACAACTTACCCCAGTATGATAGGTTGTAAGAGCATCAAGTGCCCCCTTAGTGGTTTTGGAGTATTGAAGACTGTAGGAGATATGCCCTAGAGGCAATAATAAATGTTATTGATTATCTCCCTGTTCATAATTAGGTTTATGTTCCATGCTATAACTGCTATGGTTCTCGAGTCTGCAATAACCACGAGGCTCGGAGGAAGACTCATATGCACGTGTGGAATAATAAACGGTAAAATGTATTCCTAGTCTGGCCTCTAAGACTAGCTCAAGTGTTGCATGATGGTTCTGTTTTCCTGATCATGGGCATGTCTATGCCGGCAACTTTGAGGGCACAATGTTAGTAGAACACTTGTGTTGAATCGACCCGATTGATGTTATGCTATGAGATTCATTCGTCATAAGTTAATGGTTAATAACACAGAGAAGTTAATGTTTGCATAATTCCTTAGACCATGAGAGTGTCGAGTTTCTTCATGCTTGCTTCATGAACTTTGGGGTTTGTTAAACGTCATCCGTAAATGGGTGGCTATTACGGCGGCTTACGGGTTCATGGAAAAGTATGTTAAGTAACTTGATAGCTCAAGATTGGGATTTGCTCCTCCGACGATGGAGAGATATCTCTGGGCCCTCTCGGTGTTACGGTATCCATCATCGTCTGGCCAGACACAAGTGTGATTTGATCACAGGGATACCGGAACACAGAAACGAGAAAAGAGAACAAAAACCGGCAACGAGGTAACTGGCATTGTGGACAAGTGTTGATCCACGAGGATGCCGATGTTTCTCACCTCGGGTATTTGTAACATATCGCGAAGCAACAGGAATAGCACACGGCAACTGGAGGTTCACTCGAATATTCATTCGTGTGGGTATAGGGATCAATATGGGTGTCCACGGCTCCGATGTTGATCATTGATCGGAAGGGGTTCCGGGTCATGTCTATGCTTCACCGAACCTATAGGGTCACACGCTTAAGGGTCATCTATTTGCTGAATACTAGACAGGGAGTCTGAGAGAAAATCACCGAAAAAGTTTTCGGACACCGGAAAAGTTTCGGACAGCGGAAAAGTTCCGCAGAGAGAACACCGGAACAGTTTCGGTAAAACTGAAAAGTTGTTTCAGGGGATACCATAAAGTCAAATTGGTTTTGGCACATGCCTGATAATTCTTGGAGGGTGACAGAATCATTCTGGAAACTTTCTGGAATTTTCCGGGATGAAAACCGGAAATGTTCCGGAGCTGCCGAAACCGCTTCAGATGCTTTTCGCAGATGAAAATCACTAAACCGGAATTGTTCCGGATCGCATTGAAAATTATTTTAGTGGGTACTGGAAATGTTCTAAGCCCACATAAATATTTTCAGTTCGACCGGACGCTGAAAAATGTCGTCGTGAATAGTGAAAGTGCTTTTTGGGATATTTATGGAAAAGTCACCTTTTGGGATATTTTCCCAAAAGGTTTCTAGAAGGCTTGGGGGCCAAGAAACCCTACCCCTTGGATTTCCTATAAATAGAGGTGGAGGGGCTGCCTCCACACTCACTCCTTCTCACATACAAGTGCCATGACATTTCTGGCTTCTCTCTCCCTCCCAGCGAAATAGTTTCGTAGAGCCGAAAGGCTGTCTGGGTTCCGGTGGGAACTAGTTCTGGACGGCGAAGCCCTGCCGGATAGATGACACCGTATGTGTGCAACCCCGTAGAGAGGTCGTAGGTTCGATCTTTTTGCCCGAGGGGCTGTTCGAGGATCCTCCCGAAGGGCTGTCCGAGTTTCTATCCGAGTTTCGGGGGTCCTCCCAAAAGACTGTCCAGAGGCCTCCTGGAGGGCTGTCCGAGGATCCGTCCGATGGGACTATCCGAAAGACTGTCCAGAGGCCTCCCGGAGGGCTGTCCGAGGATCCGTCCGGTGGGACTATCCGAGGGACTGTCCCGAGGCCTCTCGAAGGGCTGCCCGGAGATCCGTCCGGTGAGCTGACGAGGGAGTACATCCTCGCGGTTGGGAGGTTGTAAAATCCTAGCTGCGGGGATCTGCACCGCCGATCGTCATCGACTCTACTTCCGCTGCGTTACGAGTCGGTAACGAAACAGATCAAACCTTGTATGCAGTCTCCATAGTGATCCTGGGCTGGTGCGTAGGTCGAATTTTTTTGTTTTCTGCTGCGTTCCCCTACAGTGGCATCAAGAGCCGTGCTATGCGTAGATGCAGGTTGCGATCTAGAATACATAGAGATGTATGGGTATTGCACAATATAATTAGGTAGTAGATGAGTTCTATTACTGAAAATTATTTGTGCGGGTAGCAGATGAAATCTGTTACCCGATGTTCTTGTTGCTTCCCTGGAATTTGCATATTTCTGATCTTGATAACAGTATGGTGGAGTTTCAATGTTCTGACAATCCGCGATCCTGATTGATCAACGAAGTGCTAACAGTTCATTGAATTCCACCGTAGTTAAAAAGAAAGATGAAATTTCGCAGACGAAAGGGCAATGCAGATATGATCTGCACGGGGGTCACGCGTATGACGAAGTTTAGTATGGGGCTCAAGATTTTATTATCTCGTGTTTCATACACCCCGCAATGTTAATCTAGCGACTTGGATTATCATGCTTGATGATGGACGTTGGTAGCTTCGGTTTGTTTCGAAACCTTAGAAGCCACGTAAAATAAAATTTTGCATGAACCGATTAGAGGTGTCTAACTTGGTTTTGCAGGATGGTTTGCATGTGCATGTGATGTGGTATAGCAGTGCTCATTATAATTTGATTATGTATGAGATGACTATATAATGTAAATTGATTAACATGACCTGCGTGTCATGATTCGGCATGATGGCTGGAGCCATATGATTGTCACTTTAATGACCTGTGTGTCAACCTTCAGTAATGCACTTATTTTATTAGCTATAGAGATAGCAATATTATCTGGTGCATCGACAAGGTGGTGGCAATTTTCGCGAAGGTGAACACCAACGCGAATGCCGAAGACGAAGAAATGAAAGACTTCTCCGTCAGAAAGGGCTATACCATATCATGCTATTATGAATTGCCTGAGATGTTTATCCCTTATGATGCACCCTTCTTGATTGCGCGGTAGTCGCTTTTTATTAGGGTGATCTCTCACAAAAATATCAAGTGGTTAGTGTTCTCCCAAGTGTAGCACCGTCACGGCACCTAACTTCTCAGAGTGCGCCGTGTCACACGGGTACAAACGATTAGGGAAGTGTGAGGCGGGTGAGTTGAGACCTCGCAGCAAGATCACTTGGTTGTCTTGACGTTCAGGCATGACCGTCATGAGCTCGGAACACGCGCATCGAAAGATGAACAAGAATCACATAGAGATGTGATTGGCAAGTTGGCCTACCGGTTGAGATTTTCGTCATCAGTGGTGTTACACCAATGGCGAACAATTGAAATGGGGGTCTTGTATCACTCACAATCAATTATGAGAGATATTGATTTGAGTGGGAGCGCATTGTAGAATTAATTCTTTTAATTCTCAGTGCAATTAATTATGAACACTGTCTAAGTGTTATTTGCATAATAGTTGTAGAATAATGGCTCGCGTTTCCACCTTCCCAATTAAAATTGAATAGCTGTTAAATATCTGGTTAAAACTTTACGGTTGGTAACGTAATGAGAGGATTGTCCTCCAGAGTGCCGAGAAGGACTTGTCCTATCGCATGCTTTCGGTATTCTCCCGCTAATGCTATGGATCATGTGACTCTCGTCCATCGATCCAAAAGCTAGAATTCCGTTTCAGTCAAGTGCAATATGTTTGCTTCCATGAGACCCGAACTTCGAAAGTTTGGATAGTTATGTGATATTCATGGAATCTGAAAATCATTTTCAGAGACAGACAAAGGCTAAAAGATATGAGATATCCAAAGCAATGTTTGTTTGCAAACTATTAGTAAAGGAGTTTACTATGCATTAGACTGATAAGAGAGGGATTCAGAAGAACGCCTGTCATATGATGATGGTGAATAAAACAAACAACTTAAAGAGAAAGGAAGTGTCCGAAGGGTGTTAGTGAAACTTTCACGCCTAGGAAGTCCGGGGCTATCGCCACTCTTAAGTTGGGTGCTTCTTCTGAGAGTAGGAGAAATACCGAAAGTTAAACTGTTAGAAGTATAAAGGCAAAAGGAAAGAAGACTGGAATATCCAGCTCATGTATGAATGTCATACAGGTTTTTGATGTATAGAAGGCTGGTCAAAGATATAGTTCTTGGGAATTATGGTTAAACATGTTAATCACTAATTCTTGGGTATTGTGAGTTAATCACAAAGATACCCACTCGATTGCATTCTGTTGCAACTCGATGTAAGAACTACTATGGCCTGAAAGACTAGCCAGGAATGAGGTTTAGATGCATGCAGGGAACATAGTAAATGTTACTATGCCTTCCATAGGTGTATTCCCTATGTATTTACTTTCATAAATCATTTTAGAGTTTTACACACTCTAGCCCATTGCATAAAGTATCTTGCAAGAAGGTTGTTCATAAGAGAACTTTTAATGTTCGGAGTTATGAATAACAAAAGGGCCATACTTTCATTATGAATGAGAAGTATGTTATGAATATTGATAATAATACATTACCTCTGTATTTACTTTCATAATTCATTTAGAGTTTCATACACTCTAGCCCTTTGCATAAGGTATCTTGCAAGGAGGTTATTCATAAGAGAACTTTTGATGTTTGGTGTTATGAATAACATGAAGGGCCATGCTTCCATCCAGGATGGGATGTATGTTATGAATATTGATGGTAATATGATACATCCATAACACTAACGCTAAATGTCGCAAGACTAAAAGAATACCACATATGTGTGGCACTGCATTTGGTCACATTGGAGAAACCCGCATGGAAAATTCCATTATGATGGATTTTAAAGTCATTTGATTTTGAATCATCTGACACTTGCAACTTTCCTCCGAAAAGTGAAGTGACTGAAATACCGTTCACAGGCCATAAGGAACGAGCAACAAACTTATTGGTGATCATACATTTTGATGTGTGTAGTTCAATAAATGTTGTTGCAAGTAGTGGATTTATCTATTTTCAGTAATGACTCAAGTAGATATATTGATATTTACTTGATGAGACGTAAGTCTGGATCTTTTGAATTCATTCATAAGGTCTTCAAAAATGAAGTAGAAGTTGTTGTAACAAGAAAATTATGTTTCTACAATTCGATTGCAGAAAGGAATATTTGAGTTACAAGTTTAGCGAATGTCTGATGAGTTGTGAAAGGGGTTTCATAACTTGCACCTCCCGGAGCACCACTGCAAGTGGAGAGTCCGTGTAGATGTAATCGAACCATTCATGACATGGTAAGATCAAAGATGACATAAATAAATTTGCCATTATCCCTTTTAAAGTGATGCTTTAGATACTGCGGCTTTTACACTGAAAAGAGCTCCATCGGGTCTGTTGAAATGACGCCATGGTATGGTACGCCCAACCATATTATATCTTATCTTAACATTTGGAATATGGGGCTTGTGTAAAAGGTTACAAACCTATTCCAAATCAGACAAGTGCTACTTTGTAGGTTATCCCAAGTCATTGGGTATTTCCCCACCACAATACCGAGGCAAATAGGTTTGCCACAAAGAACGGTATGCTTTTTTGAAGAAAATGGTTCTTTCAAAAAGGTGAGTGGGAGAACAGTGCAACTCGACGAGATAAACAGTATCATCGTCATCAGATCAAAGGAAAGAGACCTTGGAAGTAATTCCGGAGTTTCCTACTGCGACTGATACGGAAGTCTCTACAATAAAATGTATGGACTTCGGTCGAACTTGCAGCTGAACCACGTAGGCAAAGCTCGTGCAAACCTATCAGGTGCACAAACGAGATATTGTTGTTAGACAACAGTATACCTACGATTCACAAGGAAGCGTTGATGGGCCCTGACTCCGGAATTGGTTAAATGCCAATACAATCCGAGATAGTTTCCATATAAGTGATTCAAGATTAAGATCTTGATACACCTTTCGGAAGACTTAGAGTCTAACGAATATTTATGGAACTAAAAACTGATACGGATAAAATGTTTTATCCATAAAGCTCGACTTGTTGCAATAACAAGTTCAAGGAGTTGACTACGATGAGATTGTCTCACCGTAGCGATGCTTAAAGTCGGTTCGGGTTGAACTAGAAATTAATACATATTTCAATCATGAGATATGAAACATGGATGACAAAAGGATTTCCATGTGATGGAAATGAAACGTAAGACTTGTATGTGATACAGTCCAAAGTAATTTGTCGATCTAGAGGATGCTAGTAAGTATGCAAACTTCAGAGTTCCAGCGATGGACAGAAGAGAGCAAAGTGGAGTTGGAATCTTCGTTTTTGATGGAATGGTCAAAAGGGTTTTGACTTCATCAAATGGGTATCGAAGATGCTTGTGATTCAAGAAAGTAAGTGGGAGCATAATAATATTTCTAAAAACCTTGTGTACTTGACACATTGTTAATTGGAAATAAATTTCTTGACACGAATTAGGACTTCATTTGAAAATAGTTTTTCCGATGAAGTGCTTGGGCTAAATAGCCTCAATATTAGGCATGATGATCTATGGAGATAGATTTACCTAATGGGGCTAAGCAATGAATACATATTGACAAGATGCTAAAACTTTTTAGCATTTAAAACGCCAAGGAGTGATTCTTGCCGAAGTCACATGGAAAGAGTTTTTGCAAGACTCGGTGTCCCAAAACACTGATGAGTAAAATACATGATGGAGATTCCACACACTCTTGTGTTTGGATTAATCATGTATTCCATGGTATGTAAAACAACCAGATATGTCCGATACTCCAAAAGTTGTTGCGAGTATGGATACCAAAGTGATCAAAGTACTGATCATAGGACAACAGTGAAAGATGTCATTGAGTACTAGAGTAGTAGTGATGACATGTTTTCTCGCAAGCAGAGATTATGAAGTGCTCGTTGTAAGTAATTACATCGATACAGTCTTCATCAATGCTCCATGCGATTTTCGATTTAAGTTAAGGGTTTTGTGTAATACACAATATGATGGCACGGTAGTTGGAAATTGTTCTAAACAAGATACTGTGGCGAATTCTATAACAAAGGCTAAGTATGTTGACGCTTAAGAAGCGACAAAGAAGTTGTTGAATCATATAGTTCATTCATGAACTTAGTATGGTTCCAAGATGGCTTTGGTCTATGGGACACTATTGCAGATAGTTGCTCCATAGCTCAGTCTGAGGAATCAGGTTTCGACCAATGATTCACACATATGCAAAGCCAAGTCCACAAAAAATATGAATTTTGTGAAAGCGTGAAAACGCGAGGATATGCAAAGTTACGCATGGAGCTGAAGTCGTCAGATCCGTTGGACATCAGGCTATACCACATGCGAAGCATTTTTTACACCAGTATGCCATAGGTGTAAAGTGCATTAGCATTGACTAGATTATTGACTCTAGTGCAAGTGGGAGTCTGTAGGAGATATGTCCTAGAGGCAATAATAAATGTTATTGATTATCTCCCTGTTCATAATTAGGTTTATGTTCCATGCTATAACTACTATGGTTCTCGAGTCTGCAATAACCACAAGGCTCGGAGGAAGACTTATATGCACGTGTGGAATAATAAACGGTAAAATGTATTCCTAGTCTGGCCTCTAAGACTAGCTCAAGTGTTGCATGATGGTTCTGTTTTCCTGATCATGGGCATGTCTATGCCGGCAACTTTGAGGGCACAATGTTAGTAGAACACTTGTGTTGAATCGACCCGATTGATGTTATGCTATGAGATTCATTCGTCATAAGTTAATGGTTAATAACACAGAGAAGTTAATGTTTGCATAATTCCTTAGACCATGAGAGTGTCGAGTTTCTTCATGCTTGCTTCATGAACTTTGGGGTTTGTTAAACGTCATCCGTAAATGGGTGGCTATTACGGCGGCTTACGGGTTCATGGAAAAGTATGTTAAGTAACTTGATAGCTCAAGATTGGGATTTGCTCCTCCGACGATGGAGAGATATCTCTGGGCCCTCTCGGTGTTACGGTATCCATCATCGTCTGGCCAGACACAAGTGTGATTTGATCACAGGGATACCGGAACACAGAAACGAGAAAAGAGAACAAAAACCGGCAACGAGGTAACTGGCATTGTGGACAAGTGTTGATTCACGAGGATGCCGATGTTTCTCACCTCGGGTATTTGTAACATATCGCGAAGCAACAGGAATAGCACACGGCAACTGGAGGTTCACTCGAATATTCATTCGTGTGGGTATAGGGATCAATATGGGTGTCCACGGCTCCGATGTTGATCATTGATCGGAAGGGGTTCCGGGTCATGTCTATGCTTCACCGAACCTATAGGGTCACACGCTTAAGGGTCATCTATATGCTGAATACTAGACAGGGAGTCTGAGAGAAAATCACCGAAAAAGTTTTCGGACACCGGAAAAGTTTCGGACAGCGGAAAAGTTCCGCAGAGAGAACACCGGAACAGTTTCGGTAAAACTGAAAAGTTGTTTCAGGGGATACCATAAAGTCAAATTGGTTTTGGCACATGCCTGATAATTCTTGGAGGGTGCCAGAATCATTCTGGAAACTTTCTGGAATTTTCCGGGATGAAAACCGGAAATGTTCCGGAGCTGCCGAAACCGCTTCAGATGCTTTTCGCAGATGAAAATCACTAAACCGGAATTGTTCCGGATCGCATTGAAAATTATTTTAGTGGGTACTGGAAATGTTCTAAGCCCACATAAATATTTTTAGTTCGATCGGACGCTGAAAAATGTCGTCGTGAATAGTGAAAGTGCTTTTTGGGATATTTATGGAAAAGTCACCTTTTGGGATATTTTCCCAAAAGGTTTCTAGAAGGCTTGGGGGCCAAGAAACCCTACCCCTTGGATTTCCTATAAATAGAGGTGGAGGGGCTGCCTCCACACTCACTCCTTCTCACATACAAGTGCCATGACATTTCTGGCTTCTCTCTCCCTCCCAGCGAAATAGTTTCGTAGAGCCGAAAGGCTGTCTGGGTTCCGGTGGGAACTAGTTCTGGACGGCGAAGCCCTGCCGGATAGATGACACCGTATGTGTGCAACCCCGTAGAGAGGTCGTAGGTTCGATCTTTTTGCCCGAGGGGCTGTTCGAGGATCCTCCCAAAGGGCTTTCCGAGTTTTGTCCGAGTTTCGGGGGTCCTCCCAAAAGACTGTCCAGAGGCCTCCTGGAGGGCTGTCCGAGGATCCGTCCGATGGGACTATCCGAAAGACTGTCCAGAGGCCTCCCGGAGGGCTGTCCGAGGATCCGTCCGGTGGGACTATCCGAGGGACTGTCCCGAGGCCTCTCGAAGGGCTGCCCGGAGATCCGTCCGGTGAGCTGACGAGGGAGTACATCCTCGCGGTTGGGAGGTTGTAAAATCCTAGCTGCGGGGATCTGCACCGCCGATCGTCATCGACTCTACTTCCGCTGCGCTACGAGTCGGTAACGAAACAGATCAAACCTTGTATGCAGTCTCCATAGTGATCCTGGGCTGGTGCGTAGGTCGAATTTTTTTGTTTTCCGCTGCGTTCCCCTACAAAGACAAATAAGTTAAGGGACTAATGTGTTTGTGAGTATACACAGGAGAAAATAGTCCCTGAAGACTTGGTTTAACCACGGAAGTTGACCCCTAAAAATGTATTTCTTCAAGTGAAGAATTTGGTGCGGTCTTTGAAGAAATTGATGTGAAGACTTTGAAGCTTGAAGACTTTGTTTTCATAGTTTCTTTTTCTTCTTATTTGAGTCATAGGAAAAACCGTACTGTTAAAGGGGGTCTAGGTGAAACATATTTCATACTTCAAAGCGATGCTCAAACCTATACACATTATCGCCGCTTCGAGTAAAGCCTTTGGAAATCTCCGGAACAGCTGACGAATTTGACAATGACAGTGACGAAGTTCATCTAGTCTCTGACGAATTTGGTCAGGCTGAGGAGTTAGGATTTCACCAGTGCGATCTGCCTATCGTGAGGAAATAGAGTGCCCCGACGAAATTGAGAGCTTAATTTCCGACCGTTGCTGCGCCGCGTGCCAGCTGTCGAGTGGATTCTTATCCTCACAACGGTCATGTCTGAGAAGGGCATTTATGACAATTCATGTCGGGGCCTGGTTATAAATAGCCGCCCCCCACAACCACTAGTTGGTTGGCTGCTCTAGAGAGAACTTGACACTTGTCATTTGAGAGCAACCCTTCCTCTGACGACTTTGTGAGAACCCAAGTGAGGAAAAACCCAACCAGAGCCAAAGTGACTGAGCATCACTGAAGAAGTTGATCTGTGTGATCCGACGCTTATTATCTTTGAAGACTGTCATTCTTCCAGACGGTTAGGCGTCATGTTCTGAGCACCCAAGAGTAATTGTGGTGTGCCGGTGAACAAGTCTGTGAAGGTTTTGGAAGTCTACCTTAAAGACTTACCACGAGTGATTGGGCGAGGTCTAAGTGACCATAGCTCAAGAGGAATACGGTGAGGACTAAGTGTCCTCCGAGGTAAGACTCAGCCGCCTCAACCAGACATACAGTTGATACAGCAACTGGAACTGGTCTACCAAATCGCTGTGTCTTCACCAAGCCTAACTGGTTTCAAATTCCTCACCCCTTTACCTTTATGCATTTCCGCTGCTGAAGAACTTGTGCTCTACTTTACTGATGAATTAAACTGAAGACTTTCATCATGTTGTATTTTATTTCTTCAGTTCATCTTCCTCATGCATGTCTGCTTGTATGACTACTTGTTCTTCACTTGTATGTATTTCTTTTGCATGCTATCTACATCCGTATCGATCTAATTTCACTCCTATTTCTATTTCGTCACTCTGATTTTTGTCAAAATCTTCGAAGTTTGATGAAATTCTAAAAATCTCCCATTCACCCCCCCTCTGGGAGTTAACCTGCGCTTTCAATTGGTATCAGAGCAAGGTACTCCCTTGTTCTGTGTGATTTTGGTTTAACCACCTGGAGTTTTAGTTATGTTGACCGCAGGTATGATCAAGGTATCCGCTGCGTGCCCCATCTTCGATGGCACGGACTATCCCTACTGGAAGAACAAGATGCGAATGCATTGCTACTTGTAGTCTACGTTGGTATTTCCCTGAAGAGAAGAGGATGATGCAGTACAGTAGAGATAAGCATTTCCCTCAGTTAAGAACCAAGGTTATCAATCCAGTAGGAGAACCAAGCAAAATTTCGTTAAGCGCACCTGTACACACAAGAGCAAACACTTGCACCCAACGCAAATAAGAGGGTTGTCAATCCTCTTAGCGGTTATTTGTAAGGATTAAATCTTATCGAGGTAAATAGATAAACTAGAATACTAATTAAAATAAAAGTAAATAAATTGCAGCAAGGTATTTTTAGGTTTTTTATATGATAAAGATAGACCCGGGGGCCATAGTTTTCACTAGAGGCTTCTCTCTTGAGCATAGAAACATACGGTGGGTGAACAAATTACTGTTGGGCAATTGATAGAAAAGCAAATAATTATGACGAATTCATGGCAATGATCATGTATATAGGCATCACGTCCGAGACAAGTAGACCGACTCCTGCCTGCATCTACTACTATTACTCCACTCATCGACCGCTATCCAGCATGCATCTAGAGTATTAAGTTAATAAAAACAGAGTAACACCTTAAGCAAGATGACATGATGTAGAGAAGCAAATTCAAGCAATATGAATAAACCCCATCTTTTTATCCTTAATGGAAACAATACAAATACGTGTCATGTCCCCTTCTGTCACTGGGATTGAGCACCGCAAGATTGAACCCATCACAAAGCACCTCAACCATTGCAAGATAAACCAATCTAGTTGGCCAAACCAAATCGATAGATCGGAGAGAAATACAAAGCTATATTTAATCATGCATAAAAGAGTTCAGAGAAGACTCAAATATTTGTCATGAATAATCTGATCATAAACTCATAATTCATCGGATCCCAACAAACACACCGCAAAAGAAGATTATCGGATAGAACTCCAAGAACATCAAGGAGAACATGGTTTTGAAGATCAAAGAGAGAGAAGAATCCATCTAGCTACTAGCTATGGACCCGTAGGTCTGTGGTAAACTACTCACACATCATCGGAAGGGTAGCAAGGTTGATGTAGAAGCCCTCCGTGATCGATTCCCCCTCCGGCAGAGTACCGGAAAAGGCCTCCAGATGGGATCACGGAAGAACAGAGGCTTGCGGCGGTGGAAAGGTTTTCTCTTCCGGTTCCCTGATGGTTTCCCAATATTTGTGAATTTATAGAAGTGGAATTAGGTCAAACGGAGTCACATGGGCCCCACAAGGCAACACGGCGCCCCCCTCCTGGGCCGCGCCCTGTTGCCTTGTGAAGCCTCCGTGAGGCTTCTGGCCTCCTCCCGAAGCTTCCAAGGTCTCTTTTGTCCAGAAAAAATCTTCAAAAAGTTTCGTGGCATTTGGACTTCATTTGGTACTGTTTCTCTGAAAAGCCAAAAACAAGCAGAAAACAGCAACTGGCACTAGGCACTAGGTTAATAGGTTAGTCCCAAAAAATGATATATAATTGCATATAAAAACATCCAAGATTGATACTATAATAGCATGGAACAAAAAAAATTATAGATACGTTGGAGACGTATCATGCATCTTGAGGCAATTGACAACGATCTTTGGTTCGTCGTTGAGAATGGAGTGCCTACCGTGGCTCCAAGCATCAACGCCACCGATGTGAAGCGATTTAAGCAACTCGACTCTCAAGCGAAGAATATCATATGTGGTCACCTGAACAAAGGCCAGTATGGTAGAGTGAGTGCTTTGGAAACTTCGAAGCTGATCTGGGACCGGCTCTCCAAAGTTGTAGGATTGAAAGTATGTCTAGAGGGGGGGTGATTAGACTACTTGACCAAATAAAAATCTATCCTTTTCCCAATTTTAGTTGTGGGCAGATTTTAGCAAATATACCAAGTCAAGTAACACCCTACACATGCAATTTTAAGAGTGTAGCAGCGGAAAGTAAACAATTGCATATGTAAGTAAAGGAGGGGTTCGGAGATTTCAAACGCAATGAAGACACGATGATTTTTGGCATGGTTCCGATAGGTGGTGCTATCGTACGTCCACGTTGATGGAGACTTCAATCCAGGAAGGGTAACTACTGCGTGAGTCCACGGAGGGCTCCACCCACAAAGGGTCCACGACGAAGCAATCTTGTCTATTCCACCATGGCTTACGTCCATGAAGGACTAGCCTCACTCGGGGTAGATCTTCATGAAGTAGGCGATCTCCTTGCCCTTACAAACTCCTTGGTTCAACTCCACATGATCTTGGAGGCTCCCAAGTGACACCTAACCAATCTAGGAGACACCACTCCCCAAAAGGTAATAGATGGTGTGTTGATGATGAACTCCTTGCTCTTGTGCTTCAAGTGATAGTCTCCCCAACACTCAAGAACTTCCTCACAGATTTGGAATTGGTGGAAGAAAGATTTGAGTGGAAAGCAACTTGGGGAAGGCTAGAAATCAAGGTTCAAATGGCTGGATTGGAATATCTTGATCTCAACACATGAGTAGGTGATTCTCTCTCAGAAAATGTATGGTGGAAGTGTAGGCACGTTTTGATGGCTCTCTTACTTGGTAAGAGGGTGGTGGAGGGGTATATATAGCCTCCACACAAAATCCAACCGTTACACACTTTTGACCAAACTCGGTGGCACCGATTTGAAATCTCGGTGAGACCAACCTGTGCAAAAGATATGAACGTTGGGGTTTTCGGTGGGACCGAATGGGAACATCTCGGAGCAACCGAAGTGCAATGGTAAGGGCTAGACCCAGTCTCGGTGGCACCGATTGCATAATCTCGGTGGGACCAAAATGATACAACTTGGCAACATAAACTTGGTCACTCCATCTCGGTGGCGTCGAGTACAATTTCGGTGAGACCGAAATAATTGCAACAAGGCAACAGAGAGATGGTCACCCATCTCGGTGGGACCGAGATCCATATCGGTGGATCCGATTTGTTAGGGTTTAGGCTGTGGCTCTGTCTTAATGAACTCGGTGGGTCCGGGAAGGATGCATTCGGTGGGACCGAGTTGGCTTTTAGGGTTTTGGACAGATATGGATAGAGAAAGTGGCTGAGGGTTTTGGAGCAATATCATTAAGCACTTGAGCAACCAGACCATTATCAAAACCTCATCCCCTTTTAATAGTATTGGCTTTCCTATGGACTCAATGTGATCTTCGATCACTAAACGAAAAATGTAGAGTCTTGAGCTTTTGCCAATCCATGTCCTTAGCATTTTGAGGGGTCCACATTCCCTAGTCCTTGCCATGCTAATCATTGAACTTCCTGAAATCTTTCACTTGAATGTTTATTAGTTCAATGAGATATATGTTGTAATGAATTACCAAAACCACCAAGGGAGAAAATGCACTTTCAAAAGTCAATGAGGGAGTTTCCACTCAACGTGACTCCCGAGTTGATGTTCTACGCAATCTCTTCAATCGATTCAAGAGGCTCGACAATGAAAATGTGCAGCAAACCTTCGACCGTCTCACTGATATCTCCAATGAGCTTCAGGCTCTTGGTGCTGCTGACATCACCGATCATGAGGTGGTGAAGAAATTGCTGAGGTCATTGGACAGTTCCTTCGACACCTTGGCACTGATGATACAAGAGCGCCCTGACTACAAGTCACTAGATCCTGTTAACATTCTTGAAAGACTCAACACTCATGAATTTCAGCAAGGAGAGAAGAGAGATATGTATGGACCCAGTTATGGACGTCCTCGCGCTCTGAAGGCAAAAGCAAAAGCCAAGGCTATTCCTTCATCTGAAAAAGAAGAGGAATATGAGAGCAGTTCTGATGGTACTGAGAAAATTGGCAGAGAACTGGCTATGCTGGTGAAGAAGTTCCAGAAGTTTTCCAAGAAGAACCGCTTTAGAAAATCTTCAAAGTATGACTCGAAGAACACTGGAGAAGCGTCTGCTCGAGACTACAACAAGAGAACCTGTCACAAATGCCAGGCCACTACATCGCCGACTGCCCTCTATGGCTAAAGAAGAAGAAGAAGAAGAAGAGCAGGGATGATGATGAATCTGATGGCAAAAAGAAGAAGTCCTCAAAGTCTTCATCAAAGTCCTCATCTCACAAGAAAACCAGTTCTAGCAGAGCTCGTGCATTCATTGGGATGGAAATGGATTCTGAGAAAGAATCTGTTGATCAGCAAGCTAAGGAATCTGAGGAGGAGTCAGACACTGGTGTGGCGAGCCTTGCCCTCGCTACTGAGTACGTCGCAAGTCCATCCTCAACCCTGAGGATAATGGTATGTCCACCAACAATGATGATTGAGATGATGACTACACTCCCACCTATTGCTTTATGGCAAGAGGTGCAAAGGTAACCTAACGAGAAGCTTACTTTGAAACTTCCAGTGATAACGACTCTGAGTGTGAATCTAAACCAAGCTATAAAAAACTTGCTAAAATTGCAACTGAGCAACAACATGTGACGCCCCCGACTCAATCGTGCACTAATCATACACGCAAATGCGCACGATCAAGATCAGAGATTCACGGGAAGATATCACAACACAACTCTAGACAACAATTAAAGTCATACAACTTTATATTACAAGCCAGGCCACGAAGGCTCGAATACATAAGTCAGCGGAAGCAACAATATCTGAGTACATACATAACTAAAGAGTAGGTTCCAAAACAAGGGTATTGAGAAAACCCTGTGGAACAATGTGGAGGTTCAACTTGCGAAGTTCTTCATGAAGAAGGGGTTGAGCTCGCTGAACCATGAGATTGTTGCAATAAGACTTGCAACTCAAGGCATCGGCCATAACATTAGCCTTACCAGGGGTATATGAAATACCGCAGTCATAGTCTGTAATAGCCTCCATCCATATTTGTTGACGGAGATTCAAGTCTGGCTGAGTAAACAGATATTTCAGACTTTGATGATCAGTGTAGATCTCGCAACGATTACCGAGGAGGTAATGTCGCCACAACTTCAGTGCATATATAACTGCAGCAAGTTCGAGATCATGAACTGGGTAGTTCTCTTCATGAGGACGCAACTGTCGTGAGGCATAAGCAATCACTTTGCGCTCTTGCATTAGGACACAGCCTAATCCTTGACGAGAGGCGTCGCAATAAATGACGAATTCCTTGCTAGAATCCGGAGGAGCAAGCACTGGGGCAGTTGTCAGCTTGTCCTTGAGTGTTTGAAAACTTTCCTGACATTTGTTTGTCCACTCAAACTTAACGCCTTTGTGATGCAGATTGGTCAAGGGCTTGGCAATCTTGGAAAAGTTCTCTACAAAATGGCGGCAATAGCTGGCGAGTCCGAGAAAACTTCTCACTTGCTTGACGTTCTTCGGGGGAGTCCAGTCAAGAATAGCCTGAACTCGCTCTGGATTGACAGCAATACCATCCTTGGAAATCACATGACCAAGGTAGGTCACTTCAGATAACCAGAATTCACACTTGGAATATTTGGCATATAGCTGATGCTCTAGAAACTTTTACAGAACAAGACGAAGATGTTCAGCATGCTCTTCCTTATTCTTGGAATATACCAGGATATCATCCAGATAAACCACGACGAACTTGTCGAGGTATTCCATGAAGATATAATTCATCAATCGGGAGAACATAGCTGGAGCATTGGTTAAGCCGAAGGACATGACGGTGTACTCGTATGAACCATATCGAGTAACGAAAGCGGTCTTGGGAATGTCCTCTTCACGAACTCGGATCTGGTGGTAACCCAACCTCAGATCGAGTTTAGAGAATACCGAGGAACTAGCAAGTTGATCATACAGATCATTAATCCGAGGAAGCGGATACTTGTTCTGAATGGTTGCCTGGTTGATAGGTTGGTAATCTTGGACCAACCGGTTCGTACGATCCTTCTTCTTAACAAAGAGAGAAGGTGCTCCCCAAGCAGAGGAACTTGTACGAATGAAACCTTGCAGAGTGATTTATCGATTTCCTCCTTAAGCTCAAGGAGTTCAAAGATGTCAAAAGACAGTATGTGTATGATGTGTCAGACATTTAATGAAATAGTTGCAGGTAATCCAGCTCTCCGGGTTGATGTGAACACGAGAACCTAATGTTAGAGTCAGCAAAATCTTTAACCCGAATAGAAGAGAGATCAGAGTCCGAGAGTAAAGAAGAGGAATAAAAGATCCTAATCCCATCCATTGGCGACGTGGGCCCGTAAGCCACTCAGCCATGTTAGTAAAATAGTTTTTCAAAGACTAGACTCAACTTCGGCCAAGGAGTTGGAAAGGGGTTTCCAACATGCAGTCGGCTTTGATACCAACTTGTGACGCCCCCGACTCAATCGTGCACTAATCATACACGCAAATGCGTACGATCAAGATCAGAGACTCACGGGAAGATGTCACAACACAACTCTAAACACAAATTAAAGTCATACAGCTTTATATTACAAGCCAGGCCACGAAGGCTCGAATACATAAGTCAGCGGAAGCAACAATATCTGTGTACAGACATAACTAAACAAGTTTGCCTTAAGAAGGCTGAGCAAAACAACGACATTTAGATCGAAAAGGCGCATGCCTCCTGCCTGGGAGCCTCTGAACTACTCCTGCTCAGCGGTCTCCATGTAGTAGTAGGCTCTGTCGGGGTAGTAGTAGTCGTCGGTGGGATCAGCTGACTCCGGGGCTCCGTCATCTGATCGCAGCAATCGGGTAGGGGGGAAAAAGGTAGCAAAGCAACCGTGAGTACTCATCCAAAGTACTCGCAAGACTTACGTCAGATCTATGCTAAGTATGCATCGGTATCAAAGGGAAGGGGCTGTAGCTGTGGACTAAACTGCAGAATGCCAGAGTAGAGGGGAAGGCCTAGCCTATCGAAGACTAGCATCTTGCAGCATTAGAAGAGTGCATATTAGCATATTATAAAGTAATAAGTAAGTAGTAGCAATGCCAAGAGATCCTTCCTCGACACCCTGTGAGAAAGCGACCCCGGAGCCAACATATTATTAAGCACCACAAGTATCCAGTTCTAGTTGTAGTAGATCGGGATACAACTCCGAGCGTCCTGTTACCGTGGACACGGCTATTCGAATAGATAACTTCCCTGCAGGGGTGCACCAACTTACCCAACACGCTCGATTAACTCCGGCCGGACACACTTTTCGGGTCACGCCCAGCCTCGGCTGATCAACACGCCGAAGTCCTACCTAGGCTCAACAGAGAGGCCAACACGCCGGTCTAAATCCTAAGTGCGAAGGGGTCATGGGCCAATCGTCCTTTGCACTCCTGCGCGCTGCGAACGCGGCCGGGAGCAGACCCGCCCCCTTAGTACAAGCGCAGGCAGTTACCGTCCAACCCGGCGTGCGCCACTCAATTGCTGGCGTCTGAGAGCTTTCGGAAGAATCGTACGACGCCGAATGCCCATACTTATTCCCGCGTGGTGGTCAGTGCGTAAAAGGCCAGAGGCCTGTTTAGATCACATATCCAAACCCGTTAGTGTGTTGGGAGCTCACGGTGACAATCAGTGACCTCGTCGCCCCGTCTCGCGGACTTACGGCAAATGTCAGGCCCATCCCTCTCTAGGGCGGTCTGCCTGCCCGGCCGTGCCGCGTAATTATCTCGCGGGTACCCTCATGGTCATCCCGACT
This sequence comes from Elymus sibiricus, assembly GCA_039707655.1. Taxonomy (NCBI): domain Eukaryota; kingdom Viridiplantae; phylum Streptophyta; class Magnoliopsida; order Poales; family Poaceae; genus Elymus; species Elymus sibiricus. The sequence continues at coordinate 179,951,769 of CM077666.1, read as the reverse complement.
TCAGTAACTCTCGTGGGTACCCCTCGGGGTTGACCCGACTTCAACAAGGGACTGAGGTAAAGCCAAAGTATATGTGTGTCCGTAACACCAAGGGGGAAATCCGAGGAATCACCCTCGATGGATTCCCACTCGATGTATCCGTCAAGGTGAACTTAGAGGAATCACCCTCCATGGGTTCATGCTTGAGGGATTGCACGACAGAGGCATCATCGGAGGTGGTGAAAGAGGAATCACCCTCGGTAACCCACAACCGACTGGCTACACTACAGAGATATCATCAGGAGTGAGGTAGGAGGTATCACCCTCGACACTCGATAGTAGCTCTGCAGAGTCGTACAACTAAGGGGGTGTGGGTTGATGTGTCGGTCTCTGCACATCGATCACATTGATCGAGTCATCCGGTAGCAAAGCATGGCAACACGGACAAGGGTGTAGGGCCACTGATGGATCACTAACCAGCCTATACTAAGCATATAGGACAACAGGTAGAGTACCAACAACAGGTTACAAAATCAGGCTATGCATCAGAATAGGAGCTATCGAACAATGGTAGCAAAATCTAAAGCAAGCACGAGAGAGAAAGAATGGGCGATATAGGAATGATCAAGGGGGTTTTGCTTGCCTGGAAGCTCTGCTAAGAAGGACGGGTCGTCGATGACGTAGTCATACTCGGGGTCAACAGCAGTCTCGGGGTCTACCGGAGAGAAGAGGGGGAAGAAACAATAAATATAAAGCAAACAAATGCATCACAAGGCATGACATGGCAATATGCTATGCTCGGGGTGACCTAATGAGGTGCTAAGCGTTACAGACGAAGCGGGAAAATATCTGGGAATATTTTCCCGGCTTTAGGCAATTATCGGACAAACGATCTGGAAGGGAAGGTTCCATGTTTGCAGTGTTGGAGGCATGTGGTAGGTATGTGGATGGCATATTCGGATTCGTCTTATTTTTCTGATCATTTTTCATATATAAATTATTTTCATCCAAGTTACGGATTATTTTATATGATTTTTCAAAGTTTTAAACAATTTCTGGAATTTCTGGAATTAATCTAAATTCGAAATTAAATGCGAAATTGCTAGGTGCCCCCGGTGCAGTGCACCCAGCTGTGCACACAGAGGCTGATAGTGGGCCCAGTTGACTGGGTCAACTGCCTAGTCAGCAGAGGCTGACTGGTGGGCCCAGCTGCTGACTCAGCAGCTGACTGGGCCGGCCCTATCCATTTAAACAGTGGGCTGGGCCCACCTGTCATACTCAGCAGGCTAATTAGTGTGCTGGTTAATTAAATGGGTTAATTAGGAGGTGGGGCCCCATGTCGGTGACTTATTAGCTAAACTAATTAGTGATTAATCCTAACCACAGGTAATTAGCGAAGTGGGTCCCGGTTGTCAGTGGCACCGGGCGTAACTAGCCCCTGGCTAATGGTGCCACGCCAACGGCGCCGGCGGCTAGACGCCGGCGGCCACAGGAGCGGCGACGGGGCTCGGGAATGCAGCTCCAGCGACCATTTTGGTCGCGGTTTGCTCCTACCGGACCGTCGCGACGCGGCGCGTCAAAAGCCGCAAGCAGCAGGAGCAGCGGAGGCCGAGAACGCTACCGGTGATGACCGGAGGCGGAGGCAGGGGCTCGGGCTCGACGGGAACGGAGCTATGGGCGACCAGAGGGGGGGAAGGAAGGGCGCATTCGGCACGGCGGCTCAGCGCGATGCCGAGGGGATGCTCGGGGAGGCCGGGGTGCAGCGAGGGCGACGGATCGAGCGGCGGCGTCGCGGTGGCCGTGGCGGGGAAGAATGCAGCGGGCGATGTCGTGACAGCCTCCCGGCTCCAGTCCGGCGGTGCAGTCGACGGAGAAGAGCTTGGTGGAGCCGTCGGACAAGCTCGCGCAGCTCGAGAAGGTCCCAGAGCATGGCAACGACGACGCGGTGGCGACGGGCTCGGCCGGGCGAGCGTGTGGGAGGAAGAGCAGCGCGAGGGAGAGGGAAAGGAGGGCGCTAGGGTTTCGGGGGAGTGAGAAGGGGCCAAGGGCTTGCCCTTATTCAGCAGGGGAGCCGGAGGATGGCCGGCGCGTGGCGACCCGCGGCCATGGTGGCCGGATGCACGCCACGACCTGCTCTGCCTCCTATAGCATGAGGTAGGGAATGACCTAGGTGGGCTGGGCTGCACTGTGGCCACTAGGGCCCAGTGTAGCAGTAGGTTTTAGCATTTTCCCTTTTGTTTTCTCTGCTTCTCCCTTTAGCTACTGTTTCCTATTTATTTTAGCTACCAATTGATTTTTGTTAACTATGAAACTTTGCACATAAATCAAGCACATTATTGTTAGGTGGCACAAAAAGTTTGGGGCCAATTGGAATCCAAGTGATTTATGCTGGCATTTAAAAGGGTTGAAAAAGAGCTGCTGGACCACTGTTTTAAAATCCAGGGGCATTTTGGGAACCCAAATGAGGTTGGTTTCAACATGATAATTACTTAGTGAATATTTTCCATGTTATGAACTATTTTGCTTGCATGATTGAGGATGCAAATATTTGAATTGCATTTCAAATGGAATTTGGATTTGATTTTCATCATGTGGCAATTTGGCTTAGCATAACAAGATGACATGGCATCATTAGCATGAGATCACTGTAGCTTAATACATGGGGGTGTTACACAACATGCCATGGAAAAGATTCAAAAACTGCTAGACAAAAGCGATGACCTGTTGGACGAGGAAATGGATCGTAGTGAAGCTTTGTCTGAGGATCTCAGAAGGCTTAATTCTCAATATGACGAACTTGAAAGTCGTCATGTGTCCCTCTCAGCCGAATATGAGAAGCTATCCTATGAATTTCTTCAAAGGAAGCAAGATCTCAAGAAGCTGAGAGTGTCTCATAATGATCTTCAAAAGGAAAATGATTCACTGCTCGCTCAATAGATCAGTACCACTCAGGAAGAATTTGTTGCACCATTTCTAAAATGCCTTGAACGTGATAATGCAAATTCTTCAGCTGAATGTTCAAATGCTTCAGTACTTTCAACTGCTTCAACTGCTCCGGTGGCTACTAACCCCTCATTTGAGGAAGCCGCCAGTGATACTGATGAAAATGCAGGGTTGAAGGAATTGTATGTCACTGGCATGTACAAAAGCCTCAAAGGGCATCAAACCCTGTGTGACGTGCTCAAAAAGCAAATTCTTCACAGGAACCCTAGGAAAGAGGGTATTGCTTTTGAGAGAAAGCTCAACGCTGATGGTTCGTATTGGAAGCCTGAGTAGTATCCCAAAACCACATGGGTTGCTGCAAAGGGACCTCCAATAGATCCATCCACTTTATCTGGCTATACTTGTGATACTTCATATTCTTCAGATGAGTCATTTGACTCCAACTATAAACTGTTCAAGAATTAGAATGGTGAAGTGTTTGCCAAATTTGTTGGTACTAACAGCAGGAACGGTCCACCTGTGAAGAAAATCTGGGTTCCCAAAAGCCTTCTGGAAAATCTTCAGGTGAAAGCCATCATGACACCACCGATGAAGAAGAAACTTCCCAGGGCAAATTCTTCACAGGGATCAAAGGCGTCAAATGGACGCAGAACCACTTATGGTCATGCTAATGCCTCTATTTCGCAGGGAAACAAATAGCGATTTGACGAATATGAGCATTATTCTTCGAACCACTATGTTCACAAATCATCGAAGAACTTCTCTGCTTATTCATTCAATTACTATAACCCTCCTGTGAAGAGAAATGCATATTCTTCAATGCCTAAGTTCTCCATTAATGCACTGCGCTACATTGCTTCTCAGCCACCCATACAGATGTGGATGGTTAAGAAGAAGAACTAATCTCTTCTGCAGGGTCAGGTCATCAAGCAACTAAAATGTCTGATGAATTTGCTGAAGACCTGACAAAGTGCCTGTTGGGATGCAGGCTAATCATGATGAAATGAATAACTCATTTCACACATCCCTTATGCTGCTAGATACTATTCCTTGATGAAATTTTCTGACGAAATTGGTCATCATCATATTCTTCACTTTAAAGTATATGAATGTGTAAGTCAGACTAATGCTTCTACAGGATGACACACCCTCAGCCACTGAATGGGTCTTGGATAGTGGCTACACGAATCACATGACTGGAGATAGGAATCTCCTCACTGATGATCTCCATCTCATCTGAAGCATATCACATACGCCAACAAAGGAAAAAGCAAGGTATTGGGTCTAGGTAAGGTTGCTATCTCGAAGGATCGACACATGGAAAAGGTGATGCTTGTCGAGTCCCTCAGATACGACCTCATGTCTGTCTCAATGCTTTGTGATCTTGATATGATTGTCATCTTTGGAAAATATAGATGCATTGTGCTGTTGGAATCTGACAAATCCAAAGTCTTCGAAGGCTTTAGGAAAGGTGATTTGTATATTGTAGATTTCTCTCTAGGTCCTCAGCCTGCCACGTGTCTACTGGCAAAAGCTTCAGAGTGCTGGCTATGGCATCGACGTCTTGGACACGCTGGCATGAGGAACTTGAGCACACTCGTCAAGAAGAAGCACATCATTGGCGTCAAAGGCGTCAAATTCGTCAAAGATCATCTGTGTGGTGCTTGTGAGTCTGGAAAGATGACCAGATCCAAGCATACAACTAAGACAATCATGACCACTACTCGTCCCTTTGAATTACTTCAGATGGACTTGTTTGGTCCCACACATTATGCCACACTAACCAATGCAGCATCTCTCTACGGATTCGTCATAGTTGATGACTACTCTCGTTACACCTGGGTGCACATCATTTCCTACAAGACTGAAGTTCAGGATGTCTTCAGACGATTCTCTAATAGGGCCATGACGAATTATGGTCTCAAGATCAAGCACATCAGGAGCGATAACGGCACTGAGTTCAAGAACACAGGCCTCGACGATTATCTTGATGAACTTGGTATCACTCATGAGCTCTCTGCTCCCTACACGCCTCAGCAGAATGGAATCGTGGAGCGCAAGAACCGTACCGGACACTCATCGAGATGGCGCATACTATGCTTGATGAATACAAGACACCTCGTCATTTCTGGCCTGAAGCAATTGACACTACATGTCACATCATCAACCGGGTATATCTTCACAAATTCCTCAAGAAGACCTCATATGAGCTCCTCACTGACAAGAAACCCAATGTGAGTTATTTCAAAGTCTTCGGTGCTAAATGCTGGATTAGAGATCATCATCATAGTTCTAAATTTGCACCGAAAGCACATGAGGGTTTTAAGCTTGGTTACGGAAAGGACTCGCACACCTACAGAGTCTTCAACACCTACCACAACAAGGTTGTTGAAACTGTAGATGTGCGGTTCGATGAAACTAACGGCTCGCAAAGAGAGCACCTGCCTCCTGTGCTTGATGAAATGCCTGCCGATGAATCTATCAAGCTTATGGGCACTGGTGAAATTGTGCCCAGTGAAGAAATAGCTGATGAAGTAGTACTAATCCCTCGTCATGAAGAAACTGCTAATCCTGAGGAAAATGATGCTGAGGATTCTGCATGACAACAATAACAGCAAGGCCCTCGTCCAGCACATCCACGAGTGGCAAATGAAGTGCAGATTGAAAAGATCCTCGACAACATCAATGCACCTGGTCCCCTCACTCGCTCAAGAGCTTCACATTTAGCTAATTTTTGTGGGCATTACGCATTTGTCTCTATTTCAGAGCCCACCAAAGTTGATGAAGCATTTCTTGAACCGGAATGGATTCAAGCGATGCAAGAGGAAATGCATCAATTTCAGCTCAACAACTTGTGGGAGCTCATCAAGCGTCCCGATCCACGCAAGCACAATATCATCAACACTAAGTGGATCTACCGCAACAAAGAAGACGAAAATGGCCAAGTGGTGAGGAATAAGGCTCGTCTTGTAGCTCAAGGATACACACAAGTTGAGGGTATTGATTTCGATGAAACGTTTGCACCTGTTGCTAGGCTTGAAGCCATTCGTATACTGCTTGCATATGCTAACCATCATGATATCCTCTTATATCAAATGGATGTGAAAAGTGCATTCCTCAATGGTAAGCTTGAGGAAGAAGTATATGTTGCTCAACCACCAGGTTTTGAGGATCCAAAGCATCCAGACAAAGTCTTCAGACTCAACAAGGCTCTCTATGGCCTCAAGCAAGCCCCGAGGGCTTGGTATGATACACTGAAGGAGTTCCTGAAGAAAAAGGGTTTCAAACCCGGTTCACTTGACCCTACTCTTTTCACAAAATCTTATGATGGTGAACTGTTCATATGCCAAATATATGTTGATGATATTATCTTTGGTTGCACTAATAAGAAATACAGTGACGAATTTGCATATATGATGCAAGAAGAATATCAGATGTCTATGATGGGGGAGTTGAAATTCTTCCTCAGACTTCAAATTCGTCAACAACGAAATGGCATCTTCATATCTCAGGAGAAATATCTCAAGGATTGCCTAAAGAAATTCGGCATGCAAGATTGCAAAGGCCTCAAGATACCAATGCCAACAAATGGTCAACTCTGCACTGACGAAAATGGTAAAGATTTCGATCAGAAGGTTGATACGTTCCAAACGTATCTACTTTTCCAAACACTTTTGCTCTAGTTTTGGACTCTAATTTGCATGATTTGAATGGAACTAACACGGACTGACGCTGTTTTTAGTAGAATTGCCATGGCGTTATTTTTGTGCAGAAATAAAAGTTCTCGGATTGACCTGAAAATTTACGGAGAATTATTTCAGAATATATAAAAAATACTGGCGCAAAGATCTACCAGAGGGGGGGCCACCAGGCGCCACAAGCCTGGGGGGCGCGCCCACCCCCCTAGGGCGTGCCTGGCAGGCTTGTGGGCCCCTGGCAGCTCCGTTTGCCCTAACTCCAACGCTATAAGTACCTATTCATGGAGAAAAAAATTGGAAAGAAAAGAATTATCGCGTTTTACGATACGGAGCCACCGCCACCTCCTGTTCTTCATCTGGAGGGCTGATCTGGAGTCCGTTCGGGGCTCCGGAGAGGGGGATTCGATGCCGTCGTCATCATCAACCATTCTCCATCACCAATTTCATGATGCTCACCGCCGTGTGTGAGTAATTTCTTCGTAGGCTTGCTGGACGTTGATGGGTTGGATGAGATTTACCATGTAATCAAGTCATTTTGGTAGGGCTTTGATCCCTAGTATCCACTATGTTCTGAGATTGATGTTGCTATGACTTTGCTATGCTTAATGCTTGTCACTAGGGCCCAAGTGCCATGATTTCAGATCAGAACCTTTATGTTTTCAGGAATATATTTGAGTTCTTGATCCTATCTTGCAAGTTATATGCACCTGTTATGTGTCATGATCCGCATACCCCAAGGTGACAATAATTGGGATTCTTTCCGGTGATTGCCGTAGTTTGAGGAGTTCATGTATTCACTATGTGTTAATGCTTTGTTCCGGTTCTCTATTAAAAGGAGGCCTTAATATCCCTTAGTCTCCTTAAGGACCCCGCTGCCACGGGAGGGTAGGACAAAAGATGTGATGCAAGTTCTTACTATAAGCACGTATGACTATATACGGAATACATGCCTACATTACATTGATGAATTGGAGCTATTGTGTATCGCCCTAGGTTGTGACTGTTACATGATGAATGTCATCCAACATAATTATCCATCACTGATCCAATGCCTACGCTTTTCGCATATTGATCTTTGCTAAGTTACTTTCGTTGCTGCTGCTGTTACAATTACTACAAAACTGCTTCTGTTACTACTGCTATTGAAACTATCATACTACTGTGCTACTAAACACTTTGCTGCAGATATTTAGTTCTCTAGGTGTGGTTGAATTGACAACTCAACTGCTAATACTCGCAAATATTCTTTGGCTCCCCTTGTGTCGAATCAATAAATCTGGGTGAAATACTACCCGCGAAAACTGTCGCGATCCCCTATACTTGCGGGTTATCAAGACCTTTTTTTGGCGCCGTTGCCGGGGAGCATAGCTCTATTTGTTGAGTCACTTGGAATTTATATCTGTTGGTCACTATGAAGAATCTGAAAGATGCTAAAACCAAGATCGTTCCCTCTAAGACGAGGGAAGGTAAGGAACTGCCATCTAGCTCCGCACTTGATTCACCTTCTGTTTTGAGTAGGCTTGCGACACCACCACCTGTTATTCATTCTGATATGTCACAAGTTATTGATGATACTACTTCTGCTATGAATGATACTTATGATGATGCTAGTACTATGCTTGATAATACTGTGCCACTTGGTGAATTTCTTGATGAACAAATTGCTAAAGCTAAAGAAACTGAAAATGTTGAAACCCTTGAAAATTATAATTCACCTATTATGCCTAGCTCTCCTACTAGAGTTGAAATGCCTAAAACATCTGATGGTTATGTTTTTGATAAGGAGACATCTAGGGCAATTCTTGCTTGTAATGATAGAGATGAGGTTATAAAATTGCTTGCTGAGTTGAAAGAAAAATCTATGAGGGAGAGAATGAAATATGATCCTAAGTTTGCTACTTCTCCCATATTTGTTACTGATAAGGATTATGAATTCTCTGTCGATCCTGAGTTAATTACTTTGGTTGAATCTGATCCTTTTCATGGTTATGAAATTGAAACTGTTGTGGCACACCTTACTAAGTTGAATGATATTGCCACCCTATTTGCTCATGAGGAAAAAATTCGCTATTACTATATTCTTAAGTTGTTTCCTTTCTCATTAAAGGGTGATGCTAAGAAATGGTTTAATACTCTTGCTCCTGGTTGTGTGCGTAGTCCCCAGGATATGATATATTACTTCTCTGAAAAATATTTTCCTGCTCATAAGAAACAAGCTGCCTTACAGGAAATATTTAACTTTGTGCAAATTGAAGAAGAGAATCTCCCTCAAGCTTGGGGGAGGATTCTCCGACTACTTAATGCTTTGCCTGATCATCCTCTTAAGAAACATGAAATACTTGATATCTTTTATAATGGACTAACCGATGCTTCTAGGGATTACCGAAATAGTTGTGCTGGTTCTATTTTCAGGGAACGAACTATTGGACAGGCTGAAGAATTATTGAATAATATATTGAGAAATGCCGATGATTGGACACTTCTTGAACCACCACCTAAGCCAACTCCAAAGAAGAGAGGTATTCTATTCCTCAGTCCAGAAGATATGCAAGAAGCTAAGAAATCTATGAAGGAAAAAGGTATTAAAGCTGAAGATGTTAAGAATTTGCCACCTATTGAAGAAATACATGGGCTCGACATCCCGACACATGTAGTGGAGGTAAATTCTCTCACTAGATTTGATGAAAGTGATATCCCTTATAATAAATCTGCTAGTCAATGCCTGTATGAATTTGATAATTACATCATTAAACAGGAAAACTTTAATATGTATGTTAGCAATCAACTAAAGCAGAATGCCATCATGATTGAACGCTTGAGTGATTTGATGCTTAGAACTACTAATGATGTTAAATGCTTGAGTAAACATGCTTCGATGGTTCAGACTCAGTTAGAACAAATTGCTAAGTCACAAAATGATTTGCTTGATGAGATGAATAATAAAATGAATGATCGTGCTGTTAGAGTTGTTACTAGAGGAGGTAGCATGACTCAGGATCCTCTATATCCTGAAGGTCATCCTAAAAGAATTGAACAAGATTCTCAAAGAAACCTAGTCCATCTAAGAAGAAAAAGAAAAAGAAAAATGATAAAACTTTGCCTGCTTCTAGTGAACCTGAGATAGAAAAACCTCCTGAGAATCATAATGATGCTTCTATTTCTGATGCTGAGACACAATCTGGTAATGAACATACACCTAGTGATAATGATAATGATAATGATAATGATGATGTTCATGTTGATGCTCAACCAGATAATGATGTAGAAATAGAACCTGTTGTTGATCTTGATAACCCACATCCTAAGAATAAAAGATATGATAAAAGAGACTTTGTTGCTAGAAAACATGGAAAGGAGAGAGAACCATGGGTGCAAAAACCTATGCCTTTCCCTACTAAACCATCCAAAACAAGGATGATGAAGATTTTGAACGCTTTGTTGAAATGCTTAGACCTGTCTTTTTTGCGTACTCGCTTGATTGATATGTTGAAAATGTCTCCCTATGCTAAATATATGAAAGAAATTGTCACAAATAAAAGAAAAATACCTGAAGCTGAAATTTCCACCATGCTTGCAAATTATTCTTTTAAGGGTGGAATACTTAAGAAGCTAGGAGACCCAGGAATACCTACTATACCATGCTCCATTAAAAGAAGTTATGTTAAAACAGTTGGATGTGATTTGGGAGCCGGTGTTAGTGTTATGCCTTTCTCTTTATATAGACGACTTGATTTGAATAAGCTCACACCTACTGAAATATCTTTGCAAATGGCTGATAAATCCACTGCTATACCTATTGGAATTTGCGAGGATGTTCCCGTTGTAGTTGCAAATGTTACTATCTTGACAGACTTTGTTATACTTGATATGCCCGAGGATGACAACATGTCGATTATCCTTGGAAGACCCTTTTTGAATACTGCAGGGGCTGTTATTGATTGCAACAAAAGCAAGGTCACTTTTCATATCAATGGTAATGAGCATACGTCCCAAATGTATCTACTTTTCCAAACACTTTTTCTCTAGTTTTGGAATCTAATTTGCATGATTTGAATGGAACTAACCCGGACTGACGCTGTTTTCAGCAGAATTGCCATGGTGTTATTTTTGTGCAGAAATAAAAGTTCTCGGATGGACCTGAAAATTTATGTAGAATTATTTCAGAATATATAAAAAAATACAGGCACAAAGATCTACCTGAGGGGGGGGCCACCAGGCGCCACAAGCGTGGGGGGCGCGCCCACCCCCACAGGCTTGTGGGCCACTGGCAGCTCCGTTTGCCCTAACTTCAATGCTATAAGTACCTATTTGCGGAGAAAAAAATTGGAGAGAAAAGAATTATCGTGTTTTACGATACGAAGCCGCCGCCACCTCCTGTTCTTCATCGGGAGGGCTGATCTGGAGTCCGTTCAGGGCTCCGGAGAGGGGGATTAGACGCCGTCGTCATCATCAACCATCCTCCATCACCAATTTCATGATGCTCACCACCATATGTGAGTAATTTCTTCGTAGGCTTGCTAGACGGTGATGGGTTGGATGACATTTACCATGTAATCGAGTCAATTTGTTAGGGCTTTGATCCCTAGTATTCACTATGTTCTAAGATTGATGTTGCTATGACTTTGCTATGCTTAATGCTTGTCACTAGGGCCCGAGTGCCATGATTTCAGATCTGAACCTTTATGTTTTCATGAATATATTTGAGTTCTTGATCCTATTTTGCAAGTTATATGCACATGTTACGTGTCGTGATCCGCATACCCCAAGGTGACAATAATTGGGATTCTTTCCGGTGATTGCCGTAGTTTGAGGAGTTCATGTCTTCACTATGTGTTAATGCTTTGTTCCGGTTCTCTATTAAAAGGAGGCCTTAATATCCCTTAGTTTCCTTAAGGACCCCGCTGCCACGGGAGGGTAGGACAAAAGATGTCATGCAAGTTCTTACTATAAGCACGTATGACTATATACAGAATACATGCCTACATTACATTGATGAATTGGAGCTATTGTGTATCGCCCTAGGTTGTGACTGTTACATGATGAATGTCATCCAACATAATTATCCATCACTGATCCAATGCCTACGCTTTTTGCATATTGATCTTTGCTAAGTTACTTTTGTTGCTGTTGCTATTACAATTACTACAAAACTGCTTCTGTTACTACTGCTATTGAAACTATCATACTACTGTGCTACTAAACACTTGCTGCAGATATTTAATTCTCCAGGTGTGGTTGAATTGACAACTCAACTGCTAATACTCACTAATATTCTTTGGCTCCCCTTGTGTCGAATCAATAAATCTGGGTGAAATACTACCCGCGAAAACTGTTGCGATCCCCGAAAGCTAGCAATCTCAAGAACATAATTGGTCGGCAACGACGGAAGTGAAAATCTCGGTTTTTTTAAAGCCAAATACTTCGGGAATCTTCCCCGAATTGATCTTCACTATTTTTCTCCCACTTAGATCGGAGGTGAAGTTACATCATCCTGCTTAGCATGACAACCCAAAGAAAGGAACCGATAGCGGGACTATTTTCTTTGGAAGATGTTTCTTACGTTAAATAGTAATATAACATATCTCTCCGCGTACCTTTGTTTATAAAACCGTATGGCCGGATTGCCTTGTTTTCCGTAAATCTTTGCCATTATAACGGCTTTATAAAGTAGGAAGACACTCCTCGGCTACTGGCCGAGGAGGTTGAAGCCGATGGTCGGTCAACAATGTTTGTACAATGCGGATCCGAGCATTAATGATGTAAAGTACTTTGATACATAGAATCATTACACATATTGGACAAAGTTAATTTACTTCAAGTCGTCTATTAACAAGTCAAGGGCACAGTCTTGTTGAGATAGCCGCGCAGCCAGAATTGAATTTTGTGTCAAACGAATATCGATCCTTAATTCGGCCACCCTTGCCCAACTTAAGGCTCGGGGGCTACTGGGCTTCGCGCTTCTCACTTAAAAGCTATTAACGGGTTACATCGATCCCCTGATCTGGTGTTGCCACCCGACCAGTGGCTCGGGGGCTACTGCATTGATGATTCAATGCAGAAAATTCAAAGTGCCAAATAGTTTCCGAGGAGATTACGATCCTCAGGTTGGTCGGCCGCACCCAGCCTGAGTCTCGGGAACTATGCACACCGCGTTTCTGTTTTTAAGTATGCTGCCAAGCAAGGAATTGATCCTCAGGCCGATTTCGCAAATCGACCTGAGTCTCAGGGGCTACTGGGATCAGCGGTTTTATTTTATCCTTCAGGTGCATCCCGGATTTTATGTCGGCACACACCTTGAGGGCTACTGGTTATACATCTCGGCAGAGAATAAATTGCACCAATCGGAGACAATTCTATAAAACATCAGCCACGGCTGAGGTGGTGCACCACCTCGGAAGCAGTCCGGCATAAAGCTCGGCTGTGAGTGCCTGGCTCCATAGAGAACTTTTTCGACGTTAAGCTCGGATAACCTCCTTCAAACTTTTTCAAAGACGAGGTACTCTATGCCTCCTCGGCTGCAGTCCGGCGCTGGAGCTCGGATACAGACCGGCGTTGGAGTTCGGCTGCTAAAATGTACCTCGGATGCAGTCCGGCGTTGGAGTTCGGCTGTTAAAATGTACCACGGATACAGACCGGCGTTGGAGCTCGGCTGCAAAAATACACCTTGGATATAGACCGGCATTGGAGCTCGGCTGCAAAAGACACCTCGGATGCAGTCCGGCGTTGGAGCTCGGATGCAAAGAGGACACCGCCGCACTAGAAACACTTCGAACCCGAGGTGTGGCGTAAAAATAACAAGGCATTGATAAAGGCCGAGAACTTAAAGGACTCCTCGGATACCCGACGTATGAACTCTTCGGATACACCTCGGCGATCCTCAAGATCGGAGATGGGAAGATTTGTTGAACCAGTTTTCAAGACCGACGACCAAAGATGAAGAACAGTTCGGAAGAACCGAGGAGCGTCCCCAACTTGAAGACTGGTTCAGGGGGCTACTGATGGTGTCCTGGACTAGGGGGTACTCACCACATCATCTCCCGACCAGGTGGGTTGAGCCGAGGACCCCCATGGCGGTTCACTAATGGGCCACTTCGGGCAGCCCATGCCGAATACAAGGAAGATTCCACAAGACTTGGCGCCCAAGATGAGGACTCTTCTAAACCCTAGTCCTCCGGTGCATATATAAACCGAGGCCAGGCTAGTCAATAGATGAACTCATATTCATTAGAACAATCTCGTGGTAGATACATGTACTCTGTAGTACACCCCATATGAATACAATCAAAAGCAGGACGTAGGGTATTATCTCTTCGAGAGAGCCCGAACCTGGGTAAAATCCTGTGTCCATGTTACCATCGCTTCAAGATGCCTAGCTTAGGACCCCTACTACTAGATATGCCGGATTTAGAACCGACATTGGTGCTTTCATTGAGAGCCTGCTGGCAGTCGCCGCGGTGCGATGGGAATTCAGATCGTCTCCGGCGCGATCTACGCATCGGTACCAAGCTTTATTGTCGATGTTAGCATCTTCGTCGCTGGCTCGACTGGTCACCTCGGCTGGACCGAGGACTGCGCTCCGTGTCAGATCATCATGATTGGATGAATACTTTCATCATCACCAACTCCGATCTCTATCAAGATCATGGGGGAATCATCCATGGAGCTCGGGGGCTCGACGTCAACATTGTCCTCGGGCGACGGTGCAGTTTTTCTGGACAGCGGATTCGTGCTCGCCGTCCCCGCCTCCTCGAGCATTTTTTTGACGAATCCTTTGGTGGAATTGTGCGGAATTGAGTCTATAATGACCCCATAAAATTTCGTCATATTCCGATGGAGGAATCTCCAGCGATCTACGATATACCGGAGCCCTGTCAAATCTGGACGAGTTTAGGGCAAGGAGTCCAGCTCGGAGATCCTTTGGAACATCCAACCGTTGATCGGCTGCGGAATTCCTATATCTACCATCCCTCAAACTTTCAGCTCAATCCGACCGTTCAAACTCCGGGAAACGTCCAATGAGTGCATCAATTTTTGGATCTGTTTTCTGCGCGAAAACAAATCCGACCCGAGTTCATCTTTCTTCATGAACGGGGTATTGGATATCCTTCTTGGAGGAATTTTTCTTAGGGTATTGTGTGTTGTTTTCAAACACGTGCCACAAATTTTGAATCTTTTCCGAGGTGATCTTCACCGTCGCGCCGATATTAAACCGGCCCGACCATGTTGCTCCACGGCTGCCGACCTGCGCCAGCATCGACTGCGCCATCACTCCATCGAGCCGACGACAACCACCTCGAATCTTCACCTCGGCAAGCCGACCAAGAGTTCGGCATCGTGGAGGACAAATAATCGTCAAGACAAGATCGTTGTCCCACAGATTGCACGGGTCGGGCACGTCGGCATCGCCATGCGGTCACTTCTTAAGCCGGCATTGACCGTGTCACAAAGTTCTGACCTGCGTGGGCATCGCCGCGTTGTTGCTTCTTCAAGCCAATGTCCACCACGCCGACCTGCTTCGACACCTCGGCTGGCATGGGGGCTGCAACGTCACCTTACCGACCTGCTCCGTCACCTCGGCTAGACCAGGGGCTTCGCCACTACTTCATCAACCGTGCTGCATCGCCACTTCGTCAAGCCGAGCTCTTCGTTCGGGCACCTC
The DNA here is from genome assembly GCA_039707655.1 of Elymus sibiricus. Lineage (NCBI taxonomy): Eukaryota > Viridiplantae > Streptophyta > Magnoliopsida > Poales > Poaceae > Elymus > Elymus sibiricus. The sequence continues at coordinate 179,936,490 of CM077666.1, read as the reverse complement.
GGAACCGGCTTGGGGGCTGGGACCTCGGCCAACCGAGGACTACGCGCCGGATCTGTCAGAGATCAATGGGCGTCTTCGTCCCGCCACGAGCTCGGCCCACGTCATCAACGCCGAGCACATTAACCAGCTAAGTCGCTTTCATGCTCAACTTTTTCAATTTTTATTTTTTGTCCGGTTCGACCAAGCATTATATTTGTGTTAGACAAAAACTCTGTTTGTTAAAAACACACCTTTTACCCATGTTAACTGGGGGCTCTTAAATTTATATGAGTCGTTTTATAATAAATGCATTTTCTTCTTGGTCGTTGCAAAGTCTTTTTCTAACACTCCTTTTTCAACTCGAGTGTATGGTCAATAGCCGGATAGCCTGGTTTCTCTCTAAAGCCACTCGATTTTAGTTCGCTAAATTGGCCTCTGAGAAGCACTCCGCCTTCGGGATATGGAGGTTGAAGCCGAAGGCTGACCTACTTGAAGTTTAGAGATCGGATGTGTTATGTTAAAGCACGACGGAAGGAAAAATTTATTTTAAGACCAATTTTCAGATTGGCACCAAAAAACATGATTTATTTCGGACGTCAAGTTTTTCCTAATTTTTTTTGGTTTTCCGAGCTTATGGCACCTTTAACCTATTTTTTATGTTTCTTCCAGGAGGCTGGACATCCTCTTGACCGAGGTGCCGTGCATAATAATTTGGCTTGGATCTTTTCCGACCCATAGTTCGGCAACTTCCCTGCCGAGCTGCACCTCGGCACGCCCGAACACTCCAAACACCGGGGGCTAGTTACTTGCCCCCACAGTCAAGCTCCTATGACTAAGTGAAAGTTATAAAGCCTACATATCTGATTGCCTCGTTTCCGCTAACACAACCGCCTCCGGGCACAGAGACGTCGGCTAAGGGTTGTCTTGTTATTGCGGAAACACCCTGCGTAGCATCTACAAAGGGGTGGAAGCCGACGATGGGCCACTTTCAAATTATAAACAGTCGCAACGGAGTCAAAATAATATATAGCATAAAGCTGCAAAATACAGCTTAAAATCTGACTACCACAAACATGCGCAAATTCAATTGGCCGATCAGCTTGCTTTCATAAAAGTGTTCGGCTTGTCCGAGGTCACTAATAGAAAAGCAGTTCGGCCGTCTTTGAAAAAACTGTGCAATTCTAACCACGAGTTTTTGATATAAAACACTTCGGACATATAAAAGAGTCCAATAAACCATACCAGGGGCTCCTTGAGGCACCTCGGCGCGGTTACTTTGGGACTCCTGAAGAGTCCGACGTATTCTCAGCATTTGTATTCAATATACGAGCGCTGCCTTCCCATAAATCGTTATAAAGCCACAATATGCATCAATTTGACTTGAGATCTAGCCAAGCTGGGTTGCCTGGCTCCTGTGCTTACCCCCTACGTTCCCGATTGTTCGGCTAGGGGGTAAAGGGAGCACCTTTGTGATTGATACTACCTGGTTATCCGGGTTAGTACCTTAGACTGGGTGAAGCCGAAAGCTAGCAATCTCAAGAACATAATTGGTCGGCAACGACGGAAGTGAAAATCTCGGTTTTTTTAAAGCCAAATACTTCGGGAATCTTCCCCGAATTGATCTTCACTATTTTTCTCCCACTTAGATCGGAGGTGAAGTTACATCATCCTGCTTAGCATGACAACCCAAAGAAAGGAACCGATAGTGGGACTATTTTCTTTGGAAGATGTTTCTTACGTTAAATAGTAATATAACATATCTCTCCGCGTACCTTTGTTTATAAAACCGTATGGCCGGATTGCCTTGTTTTCCGTAAATCTTTGCCATTATAACGGCTTTATAAAGTAGGAAGACACTCCTCGGCTACTGGCCGAGGAGGTTGAAGCCGATGGTCGATCAACAATGTTTGTACAATGCGGATCCGAGCATTAATGATGTAAAGTACTTTGATACATAGAATCATTACACATATTGGACAAAGTTAATTTACTTCAAGTCGTCTATTAACAAGTCAAGGGCACAGTCTTGTTGAGACAGCCGCGCTGCCGGAATTGAATTTTCTGTCAAACGAATATCGATCCTTAATTCGGCCACCCTTGCCCAACTTAAGGCTCGGGGGCTACTGGGCTTCGCGCTTCTCACTTAAAAGCTATTAACGGGTTACATCGATCCCCTAATCTGGTGTTGCCACCCGACCAGTGGCTCGGGGGCTACTGCATTGATGATTCAATGCAGAAAATTCAAAGTGCCGAATAGTTTCCGAGGAGATTACGATCCTCAGGTTGGTCGGCCGCACCCAGCCTGAGTCTCGGGAACTATGCACACCGCGTTTCTGTTTTTAAGTATGCTGCCGAGCAAGGAATTGATCCTCAGGCCGATTTCGCAAATCGACCTGAGTCTCAGGGGCTACTGGGATCAGCGGTTTTATTTTATCCTTCAGGTGCATCCCGGATTTTATGTCGGCACACACCTTGAGGGCTACTGGTTATACATCTCGGCAGAGAATAAATTGCACCAATCGGAGACAATTCTATAAAACATCAGCCCACGGCTGAGGTGGTGCACCACCTCGGAAGCAGTCCGGCATAAAGCTCGGCTGTGAGTGGCTGTCTCCATAGAGAACTTTTTCGGCGTTAAGCTCGGATAACCTCCTTAAAACTTTTTCAAAGACGAGGTAATCTATGCCTCCTCGGCTGCAGTCCGGCGCTGGAGCTCGGATACAGACCGGCGTTGGAGTTCGGCTGCTAAAATGTACCTCGGATGCAGTCCGGCGTTGGAGTTCGGCTGCTAAAATGTACCTCGAATATAGACCGGCGTTGGAGCTCGGCTGCAAAAATACACCTTGGATACAGACCGGCGTTGGAGCTCGGCTGCAAAAGACACCTCGAATGCAGTCCGGCGTTGGAGCTCGGATGCAAAGAGGACACCGCCGCACTAGAAACACTTCGAAACCGAGGTGTGGCGTAAAAATAACAAGGCATTGATAAAGGCCGAGAACTTAAAGGACTCCTCGGATACCCGACGTATGAACTCTTTGGATACACCTTGGCGATCCTCAAGATCGGAGATGGGAAGATTTGTTGAACCAGTTTTCAAGACCGACGACCGGAGACGAAGAACAGTTCGGAAGAACCGAGGAGCGTCCCCAACTTGAAGACTGGTTTAGGGGGCTACTGATGGTGTCCTGGACTAGGGGGTACTCACCACATCGTCTCCCGACCAGGTGGGTTGAGCCGAGGACCCCCATGGCGGTTCACTAATGGGCCACTTCGGGCAGCCCATGCCGAATACAAGGAAGATTCCACAAGACTTGGCACCCAAGACGAGGACTCTTCTAAACCCTAGGCCTCCGGTGCATATATAAACCGAGGCCAGGCTAGTCAATAGATGAACTCATATTCATTAGAACAATCTCGTGGTAGATACATGTACTTTGTACTACACCCCATATGAATACAATCAAAAGCAGAACGTAGGGTATTATCTCTTCGAGAGAGCCCGAATGTGGGATCGAGGAGATAGGTCTAGAGGAGGGGGGGGTGAATAGACTCCTAACCAGCCAAAGGTGCAGTTTTTAATTTCTCTTGGAATTTAGGCAAATTTTGGCACAAGTTAAGATCACTCCAATACTTTCTACACATGCATATCTATAGATTGAGCAGCGGAAATAGTAAAGCATGCAATAGTACGGAAAGTAAAGGGGTAGAGTATGGAAGATCAAACGCAATGAAGACACGGTGGTTTTTGGCGTGGTTCCGATAGGTGGTGCTATCGTACGTCCACGTTGATGGAGACTTCAACCCACGAAGGGTAACGGCTGCGCGAGTCCACGGAGGGCTCCACCCACGAAGGGTCCACGAAGAAGCAACCTTGTCTATTCCACCATGGCTTACGTCCACGAAGGACTAGCCTCACTCGGGGTAGATCTTCACGAAGTAGGCGATCTCCTTGCCCTTACAAACTGCTTGGTTCAACTCCACATCTGGTTGGAGGCATCCAAGTGACACCTAACCAATCTAGGAGACACCACTCTCCAAAAGGTAATAGATGGTGTGTTGTTGATGAACTCCTTGCTCTTGTGCTTCAAATGATAGTCTTCCCAGCACTCAAACACTCCTCACAGATTTGGCTATGGTGGAAGAGGGATTTGAGTGGAAAGCAACTTGGGATAGGCTAGAAATCAAGTTTCAAATGGTAGGAATGGAATAGCTTGATCTCAACACATGAGTAGGTGGTTCTCTCTCAGAAAATGTATGGTGTAAGTGTAGGCACGTTCTAATGGCTCTCCTCTCTGAGAAGGAGGTGGTGGAGGGGTATATATAGCCTCCACACAAAATCCAACCGTTACACACTTTTGACCCAACTCAGTGGCACCGAAACAATCATCTCGGTAGCACCGAACTGTGTAAAAGATATGAACGTTAGGAATCTCGGTGGGACCGATATAGACAACTCGGATGGACCGAAGTGCAATGGCTTAGGGCAATCCTCATCTCGGTGGCACCGATTGCATCAACTCGGTAGGACCGAAGTGAAGCAATAAGGCAACAGAGACTTGGCAAGCCATCTCGGTGAGACCAATTTGCATAACTCGGTGAGACCGAAGTGAATGCAACCGATTACAGAGAGTTGGCAAGGCCATCTCGATGGGACCGAGATCCATTTCGGTGGATCCGATTTGTTAGGGTTTGGCAGTGGCTAAGTCTTGGATGAACTCGGTGGGGCCGGATAGGAAATATCGGTGGGCCGAGTTGGACTGTAGGCTGAGGACATATTTGGGTAGAGAAGGTGCTTGAGGGTTTAGGAGTACTGTCACTAAGCACTTGAGCAAAAGGACCATTAAGCAACACCTCATCCCCTTTTAATAGTATTGGCTTTCCTATGGACTCAATGTGATCTTGGATCACTAAACCAAAAATGTAGAGTCTTGAGCTTTTGCCAATCCTTGTCCTTAGCATTTTGAAGGGGTTCCACGTCCTCTTGTCCCTGCCACACCATTGTTGAACTTGTCTGAAATTCACTAGATAAAAGCATTAGTCCAACAACATGTATGTTGGCATGAATTACCAAAACCACCAAGGGAGCAAATGTGCTTTCAATCTCCCCCTTTTTGGTAATTGATGACAACATATATCAAAGCTTGAAATACAGATATAGCAGAGGTATGTATGAAAGCTTTGAACGAAACATGTAACATGCATAAGCTCCCCTGAACTCCCCCTGAAGATGTGCATATAAAATGATGATACCACATGGGAGATATATGCAACATGTATCTTGGCTATATGCATCAGAGCAAATATATATATCATATAGGGTCCACATGTCCATGATTGTCTTCTTGCAAACAATATATACTAGCAAGAGGTCAAACATGCACATGAGTGAGATGCATATACTTACCTTGATGTTCTTGATCAAGTACTTGAAGAAATACACTTGAGTAAACAGGGTTAGATAACACAAGATAATTTCTTCAAGAAAAGACACAAGATCAACAAGAAACCAAGATTGAGATGACATGTAGAAGATAGTATCACTAGGTGAATACTTTGTTTGAAGCAGACATGTCCCCAAAAGAAATAGTTGTCTCCCCTAAAGTACTTCCTCTCCCCCTGAATCTGACATTGGATATTGGGAGTAGGTAGGGTGAGAAAACTGGAACAACCAAAGAACAAATTGATCATGTTTCTCCCCTCTTAGAAACATGTAACATTCTCTCCTCTTGTAAGGTGCATCTCTTTTGAAGTGATAAGCTTTGATGTGTATCTCTCTCTCCCCCTTTGACATCAATTTCCAAGAAGGGTCTTCAAAGTTATTGATCAAGTGGGTTTGGTCCTTGAGAAATACAGCGAGCCATTGAGTGGCTCTAGATGCAAGTAGAGGGTAAGAATCATTGAGTGGAGCTGGAGCAGAAAAACTTAGGAATGATTTGACAGAAAGTTCCTTAGGGCAGCAAAATCGGTGACACCGAGTTATGGCAATTCGGTGGAACCGAGTTTGATGCAATGGTACATTTTGTCAACTCAGCTCACTAGGCAAAGGAACTCTCACAAGGATTTGCAATGCATTAACTGCGAAACTAGCTAAAAGAAAAGATAAACAGAATAGAAGCAAAGAAATATCTAGATGAAGTTTTTTTTTAAACTTCATCTAGACGGGTCGGCGACTAGGTCACCTATGTTAGAGTATATTGACTTAGGAGTCAAGTGAGGACACTTGATCATAGGTCATACCCATCGTTTAAGCTCAAAATGGGGTTGCCATTTTTCCTTTAAGCATTTCAATGTATTCACATCTTGTTGAGTTGCTTTAGCTCATATCTTTGGGCAAAGCTTCACTAAGATGTGAGAGATTACATTGGGATTTGGTGGTGATGTCCATCATGTAGTTGAACTTGATGTAGATGCTCATGAGTTGAAGTTGGGAGCTATCTTATCATTTGTAGTCCATCTTCCTACATGGGTTAGTTTTGCAAGGAACAGCTTGTATATCCAAAATGACAAGAATGAAGCATAACTCAAAAATCTGTCAAAGGATATGTTTAGGTTGTCTTGTTCCTTGCTCCACCTTCAATTGTTGATACTTGGGTTATGCAAGATTGCTCAAGATAAGAGTGAGATGCAATCTTGGGTCATGAAGCTTGTCCAAGTACCTACAAAAGGTTAGATACAATACAAGGGAGCAAAATGTCCAAGATATAATATGATCATGAAAGGTATCATGGATTTGTCAAGAATGCTCATGCCCTTGTATGCATCCACATGAACCTCTAGTTCACGTTTGAAGCATCAATGATGTTCAATTCACTTCTCAAGTGGCAAAACACTTTCTCATCAAGGGGTTTGGTAAAGATGTCTGCCAATTGTTTGTCAGTACGAACATGTTTAAGGTCAATGTCACCTTTCTCAACATGATCTCGAATAAAATGGTGACGAACCTCAATATGCTTAGTTCGAGAGTGTAGCACGGGATTGTGTGCTATCTTAATAGCACTCTCATTGTCACATAGTAATGGTACATGTCTCACATGCACACCATAGTCTTTAAGAGTTTGTGTCATCCATAGTAATTGAGCACAACATGATCCCGCGGCAATGTATTCCGCCTCGGCAGTAGATAGAGATACGGAATTTTGTTTCTTGGAGGACCAAGACACAAGAGATCTACCAAGAAATTGACATGTACCCGAAGTGGATTTTCTGTCAACCTTATCTCCGGCATAGTCCGAATCGGAGTAGCCAACAAGATTGAAAGAGATCCTTTGGGATACCATATGCCAAAGTTTGGTGTATGTATCAAGTCTCTCACAATTCTTTTCACTGCCTTAAGATGACACTCTTTTGGTGCCGCTTGGTATCGTGCACACATGCACACACTTAGCATAATGTCGGGACGGGAGGCACATAGATTTAGCAATGAACCAATCATAGATCGATATACCTTTTGAACAACCGGTTTGCCTTCCTTGGACAAGTCAAGATGTCCACTAGTGGGCATGGGAGTTTTCATACCTTTACTCTCTTGCATGTTGAACTTCTTGAATAAGTCCTTGGTATACTTTGTTTGAGAAACAAAGGTACCTTCACTAGTTTGCTTGATTTGCAAACCAAGAAAGAATTTGAGTTCACACATCATAGACATCTCGAACTTTTCCGACATCAACCTTCCAAACTTTTCACTAAAAGAGGGGCTAGTAGATCCAAAGATAATATCATCAACATAAATTTGGCATTCAAATAATTCTCCATTAACCCTCTTAGTGAACAAAGTTGAATCAATCTTCCCAATTTCAAAACCTTTTTCAAGGAGAAACTTTGTCAAGCATTTGTACCAAGCTCTAGGGGCTTGTTTAAGACCATAAAGAGCTTTACGAAGTTTGTACACATGATTAGGTTTCTTGGGATTTTCAAAGCCGGGAGGTTGTTTAACATACACTTCCTCCTCAATTTCACCATTTAAGAAAGCACTTTTAATATCCATTTGGTAAAGAGTGATATCATGGTGATTGGCGCGAGCAAGTAAAATGCGAATGGATTCAAGTCTTGCAACGGGGGCATAGGTCTCACCATAGTCCATACCTTCGACTTGTGTGTAACCTTGTGCTACGAGATGAGCTTTGTTGCGTACAACTTGTCCATCTTCATCTTGCTTATTCCGAAACACCCATTTGGTTCCAATGATGTTTTGCTCTTCCTTAGGCTTCTCGACCAATGTCCAAACTTGGTTCCTCTCAAAGTTGTGTAGCTCTTCGTGCATTGCATTCACCCAATCGGGGTCCTTGAGAGCATCTTCTACCTTCAAGGGTTCAACACTAGAGATAAATGAGTAATGCTCACAAAAGTTAGCTAAGCGAGATTTAGAGCGAGTAATTCTCCCGGTTTGGATGTCTCCAAGTATTTGTTCGACGGGATGATCCTTGTCGATTCTTGCTCTAACTCGAGGTAGCTTTTTCTTGGGTTGTGGTGAGGCTTTCTCATCATCATCATCACCTTCTTCTTCTTCGTTGATGTTGTCGTTGTTTGCTTGTGGAGGTGGGGAAGGAGGTTGAGGTGGATCATCTTGTTGCACTTCCTCATTCCCATCGTCTTGACGTGTTCCACTTGTGGATGCCTCCGTATCAACTTGTCGTTCACCTTGATGCGAAGTTGGGGCTTCCACTTGAATAGACGAGGTACTCTCCTTCACTTCCACGGGGCGAATCTTGCCAATGGGCAAGTCTTGGATTGCTTCCGATGGTTCTTTATCTCCTACATCAAGTGGCAATTGCTCGACTTCCGAGCCGTTAGTCTCATCAAACTTCACATCTACCGTCTCTTCAACTTTTCGAGTGAAGTTGTTGTAGACACGGTAAGTGTGAGAGTTCGATCCATAACCAAGTAGAAAACCTTCATGAGATTTAGGAGCAAATTTTGAACGACGATGCTTATCAAGAATGTAACATTTTGAGCCAAATACTCGAAAGTATCCAACTTGTGGTTTGTTACCGGTGAGCAGTTCATACGCCGTTTTACCAAGAAGCTTGTGAAGGTAGAGTCGGTTTGTTGCATGACAAGCTGTTTCGACCGCTTCTGCCCAAAAATGTCTTGGCGTCTTGTATTCATCAAGCATTGTTCTAGCCATCTCAATAAGTGTCCGGTTCTTCCTCTCAACAACTCCATTTTGTTGAGGTGTGTATGTAGCTGAGAACTCATGTGAAATACCCTCCTCATCAAGAAAGGTGTCCACATTGGTGTTCTTGAACTCCGTTCCGTTGTCACTCCGAACCTTCTTGATCTTCACTTCAAATTGGTTTTGAGCCTTTCTTGCGAAGTTCTTGAAGATCTTGTGTACCCGCGATTTGTCATCAAAAAAGAACACCCACGTAAATCTGGAAAAATCATCAACAATGACCAAACCGAAAGAGTTACCACCAAGACTCTTATAGGAGTTGGGACCAAAAAGATCCATATGAAGTAGCTCGAGTGGTCTCCTCGTGGTCATAATGTTCTTCACGGGATGGCTTCCTCCAACTTGTTTTCCTGCTTGGCAAGCACTACAAAGTCGATCTTTGTCAAATATAACATCTTTTACTCCAAGAATGTGATCTCCTTTAACAAGTTTGTCAAGGTTACGCATACCAACATGTCCAAGTCTTCTATGCCATAACCAACCTTTAGAAGATTTAGCAATTAAGCATGTACGAGGTTGAGCTCTCTTAGTGAAATCAACAATGTATAGATCACCTCTACGAATGCCGGTAAAGACCATATTATGATTATCTTGACGAAACACTTGGCAATCTACTTTGGTAAATAGGACATTGAAGCCAAAATCAGCTAGTCTAGATACGGAAAGAAGATTGTAACCAAGAGATTCAACAAGCATAACATTTTGTATGGAGCTATCATTGGCTATGGCCACCTTACCAAGGCCAAGTACCTTACCCTTGGAGTTGTCTCCAAAAGTCACATACTTGCGTGGACCATCATTTTTAGCAAACTCACGAAACATGTCTCTATCTCCGATCATGTGATCGGTACAGCCGCTATCAAGAATCCACTCTTTTCCTCCGGCCATGTAATCTCGAAGATTTGCCATAAGACTGAGATTCCTCATGGTCTTCTCGAATTCAATGTCAAATTCTTCGTCCTCATCATAGTAGCCATGCTCAACATCATCATCATCATCATCATCATGCGTGTGATCATTACCTAGGGCAATAGATTCATTAGTTTCATGATCATGACAATGCTCAAGTTTAAGAATTCTAATGGTTTCCATGATAATGTTGCTAATAGTTGCAACATCTCCTTTGGCACGCATAAGATCACGAAGCTCAAACAAGCAATCATCAAATTTAGGATCATTAGGACTCATCTTGTGTAAAGCAACAGTCTTATGAAGAATCTTGTCAAGACTCTTTAAGGAGTAATCAGAATATCGCTTTTCTAAATCATGCCATAGAGTATAAGCACATGCAAAGTTTTGCATACAACGGTTCTAAGATTACGAAGCATGTCAATTTCCTCTTCATGAGTAGGATGCAAGGGATCAATAGGGGGCACATAAGGATTATGATTATACTTGCTCAAGTTAAATTCATCAAAGATATCAAGCATTTCATCTTTACAAAAGTTGTAATACTCCCCATTGAGAATAGGCACTCTACGTCTAAGACTCCCCAACATAGACACATCCATCTCCCTCCAATGGTGATGAAACCAAATCAATGGAGACCAAAGCTCTGATACCAATTGTGGGATCGAGGAGATAGGTCTAGAGGGGGGGGGTGAATAGACTCCTAACCAGCCAAAGGTGCAGTTTTTAATTTCTCTTGGAATTTAGGCAAATTTTGGCACAAGTTAAGATCACTCCAATACTTTCTACACATGCATATCTAGAGATTGAGCAGCGAAATAGTAAAGCATGCAATAGTATGGAAAGTAAAGGGGTAGAGTATGGAAGATCAAACGCAATGAAGACACGGTGGTTTTTGGCGTGGTTCCGATAGGTGGTGCTATCGTACGTCCACATTGATGGAGACTTCAACCCACGAAGGGTAACGGCTACGCGAGTCCACGGAGGGCTCCACCCACGAAGGGTCCACGAAGAAGCAACCTTGTCTATTCCACCATGGCTTACGTCCATGAAGGACTAGCCTCACTCGGGGTAGATCTTCACGAAGTAGGCGATCTCCTTGCCCTTACAAACTGCTTGGTTCAACTCCACATCTGGTTGGAGGCTTCCAAGTGACACCTAACCAATCTAGGAGACACCACTCTCCAAAAGGTAATAGATGGTGTGTTGTTGATGAACTCCTTGCTCTTGTGCTTCAAATGATAGTCTTTCCAGCACTCAAACACTCCTCACAGATTTGGCTATGGTGGAAGAGGGATTTGAGTGGAAAGCAACTTGGGATAGGCTAGAAATCAAGTTTCAAATGGTAGGAATGGAATAGCTTGATCTCAACACATGAGTAGGTGGTTCTCTCTCAGAAAATGTATGGTAGAAGTGTAGGCACGTTCTGATGGCTCTCCTCTCTGAGAAGGAGGTGGTGGAGGGGTATATATAGCCTCCACACAAAATCCAACCGTTACACACTTTTGACCCAACTCGGTGGCACCAAAACAATCATCTCGGTAGCACCGAACTATGTAAAAGATATGAACGTTAGGAATCTCGGTGGGACCGATATAGGCAACTCGGATGGACCGAAGTGCAATGGCTTAGGGCAATCCTCATCTCGGTGGCACCGATTGCATCAACTCGGTAGGACCGAAGTGAAGCAATAAGGCAACAGAGACTTGGCAAGCCATCTCGGTGAGACCGATTTGCATAACTCGGTGAGACCGAAGTGAATGCAACCGATTACAGAGAGTTGGCAAGGCCATCTCGATGGGACCGAGATCCATTTCGGTGGATCCGATTTGTTAGGGTTTGGCAGTGGCTAAGTCTTGGATGAACTCGGTGGGGCCGGATAGGAAATATCGGTGGGCCGAGTTGGACTGTAGGCTGAGGACATATTTGGGTAGAGAAGGTGCTTGAGGGTTAGGAGTACTGTCACTAAGCACTTGAGCAAAAGGACCATTAAGCAACACCTCATCCCCTTTTAATAGTATTGGCTTTCCTATGGACTCAATGTGATCTTGGATCACTAAACCAAAAATGTAGAGTCTTGAGCTTTTGCCAATCCTTGTCCTTAGCATTTTGAAGGGGTTCCACGTCCTCTTGTCCCTGCCACGCCATTGTTGAACTTGTCTGAAATTCACTAGATAAAAGCATTAGTCCAACAACATGTATGTTGGCATGAATTACCAAAACCACCAAGGGAGCAAATGTGCTTTCACCGAACCTGGGTAAAATCCTGTGTCCATGTTACCATCGCTTCAAGACGCCTAGCTTAGGACCCCTACTACGAGATATGCTGGATTTAGAACTGACAACTGTTTCAATGAGAGTGCCGTCAAGATCGCTCACAACCCAGTGCAACACTCTAGGACGAAGCACATCCAGATTCGTCACCATTTTCTTCGTGATCATGTGCTGAAGGGAGACATCGTCATCAACCACGTAAAGAATGAAGACCAGCTTGCAGATATCTTCACTAAGCCCTTGGATGAGAGAAGGTTTTGCATGTTGCGGTGTGAGGTAAACATCCTAGAATCTTCGAATGTCCTTTGAAAAGGACACACATCCTAACGCTTATGGATTCTTGATGACTTTGATGCACAACACACGAAGTAACGTTTTTCTTCAATCAATAAAGACTAACCCTCTAAGTGTGAAGAAATTAACGAAGAACTTGATTCTCGGAACCCTACGACAATTGTACACGGTGTCTGAAATCATCATAGTTCTTATACGGTGGGTAACGCCACCACCCCCTTTTGACTTGCTTCAATTTGAGTTTTTCTTCGTCATTTGCAATTTCGTCAAAACTTTTCAAATTCGTCATTTGTGGTTGTTCTTCATTGCTTGAGTTAATACTTCCTATTTATATATGTCTGAGTTTTTCATGTCCTCTATAGCATTCACATATTGCTAATTCGTCAAGTTGTTTTTCCGTCTATGTGAATGTGATCGGACCCGCTCCCCTCTATTCTAAACTCAAACCACTCTGATCACAATCTCTTCATGTGCGTTCTAATTGACACCGTTCAAAGTCTTCACTGTGTCCTTGACAGCTGAAGAAATTGCGAACATATTTTAAAATCTTCTTTTCAAATTTTTGGCGGTTGCCACAGTAACTTAATCCCGCGCACACAACGCGTGGATAAGCGCACTCAAAATGCATGTGTGACGCGTGTCGCAAAAATGCGAAGAGCCAGGGGCTTATCCGTCCAAAAATTTCGGACCACTCAGTTTTCACCGTGCCTATATAATGGCTTGACCTCGTCAAACCTAGTTCATTCACTCTCGCGCCCCTGTCGCTCTCAAAACCCTAGCGCCGCCGCTGGAATTCATCGTCGCCGGAGAGGAAGAGCTTCACTGCCTCGATTTCTTCGCCGTCGTACTCGCACCGGCCATGGATTTCTTCACCTCCGCCGCCGCCGTAGCTGTCTTTCGTCGCCAAGTTAGGGCACGAAAGATCTGAGCTGACGATTTCCTCCAACTTGTCGTCCAGTTCATCGAGTTCATCCTTGGGGTAATTAAAATTTATTTTTACTGCCCAATTTTGATCTTGTTATGGTCTCAAATTCTTCAAGTGTTGTTTTTACCACTTCTTTCCAAATCTTCAGCACTTCCTTTTGGCCAGTGTTGGTAATTTCATCTAAGTTGCACTTCATGATTAGATTCCTCAGTTGTACAATTGCCTCAATCTGTACAGCTTTGAAATCTAAGTCAAGAACACATAGTAAATTTCTTCAAGACGATAAGGGTCAATTTCCTCAACTGGGCTTTATTTTGAAAATCTCTGAGAACGCATGTGACTCTTCCCAATTTCCTCACAACTATATTATGTTCATAGGTACCCATGTCTGCAGACGAATCTCTTGGTTCTCATCAACTTAATTCATTTGCTGCATTGCTTGAGGAAAATCTAAAGACTTCTTCAGAAACATAAAAAGTTCAAAACTCTCAGTTGAAGAAAATGGCAGATGGCAAAAAGCCTCAGAAGGGTGGCAAAAGGAAAGAGGAACACACAGGATTCGAGATCCCTGATGAACTGTATGCAGGATATTGCACACCTGATGAAGAAATTCATGGGAAAGAAACTGACAAGCGGCGCAAGACGCGCATGCAGAAAATTAAGAGGCGTTGAGCCTATGAATGGAGAAGCTACAGATACGTCACGCCAAAATATATGAAGGACTTTGCTATCAAACCTCCATGCAAGAGGCCCTCGCTAGCTCCTGGACAGACTGCTGATCCAACCAGCATCAGAAGGGGTGAAGAATTTCCCAAAGAATGGGAAAAATATCAAGCTAAACTGAGGAAACAAGCTCAAAAGGTTGTTGAAGAATTCAACAGGGCCCCAAAGACTTCACAAGATGCTGGTGCAGGCTCAAGTGGCAGTGCGCCCAAGAAAGCCATGAAAAAGAAGCCGGCTCAAAAGCCTAAACCTTCAACTGAAGTGCCCTCACGGCCAAAATCTTCTTCAAAGCCCTCAGAGCCCAAGCCATCTTCTTCGAAGGCTTCAGCGCCTAAGGCACAAGCTGCTCCTACTTCATCTGCACCTCCACCATCCGCAAGTTCTTCAATGGCTGCAGCAAGAGCGTCAATGCCAGTTGTGCTAGCTTCATGTCAGCGCACTGAAGTCTTTCAAACAGCCACCATTGCTGCATCAAGTGCCTCAGCATCAGGGCATATTTCCTCAAACACGCCAATGCTGAAGAAGAAGAAGAAGGTTACTATAGGCCGAGGAACAAGGCCCAGCCCCAAGAGCAAGGTTGTAGTGCCTCAAGCTGATGAACATGGTATGGCTGACGAAAATGAGTTAGCTGAATTTGTTCAGAGAAGAATGGAGGAGGCCGCTCGTGCCAAGAACACCTCAGTACCAACATTCCTGAGTCCAAAAAAGATTCTTGACTTCATTGATATTGAAAGCGCAGGTTATCTCCCAGAGGGGGGGTGAATGGGAGATTATTAGAAATTTGTCAAACTCTGAAGAATTTGATGAAGAACAGAGTGAAGAAATAGAAACGCAAAGGAAACTAAGTCATCACAGAAATAGAGTACATGCGAACAGGATACATAAGAGTGAAGAACATGCAATCATATAATCATACATGCATGAAGAATACGAACTGAGGAAATAAAAGATAACATGATCAAATACTTCAGTTCAAATTCGTCAGAGGACAGATCACAAATTCTTCAGCAGCGGAATAAAGTAAGAGAGGGTGAGGAATTTGAAACCAGGTTGGCTCGGTGAAGACAATGGAATTTGGTAGACCAGTTCCAGTTGCTGTATCAACTGTACGTCTGGTTGAGGCGGCTGAGTCGCAACTCAGAGAACACTTAGTCCTCACCGTATTCCTCTTGAGCTAAGGTCACTTAGACCTCGCCCAATCACTCGTGGTAAGTCTTCAAGGTAGACTTCCAAAACCTTCACAGACTTGTTCACCGGCACGCCACAATTACTCTTGGGTGCTCAGAACATGACGCCTAACCGTCTGGAGGAATAACAGTCCTCAAAGGTAACAAGCGTCGGATCACACAGATCAATCTCTTCAGTGATGCTCAATCACTTAGGCTCTGGTTGGGTTTTCCTCACTTGGGTTCTCTCAAAGTCGTCAGAGGATGGGTTGCTCTCAAATGACAGGTGTCAAGTTCTCTCAGAGCAGCCAACCAAAAAGTGGTTGTGGGGGGCGGCTATTTATAGCCAGGGGCAACCCGACATGTATTGTCATAAATGCCCTTGTCTGATTCAACCGTTGTCAGGATAAGGATCCACTCGACAGCTGGCACGCAGCGCAGCAACGGTCTAAAAATTGTACTCTCAATTTGTCAGGGCACTCAATTTCCTCACGATAGGCAGCTCGCACTGGCAAACTCCTAACTCCTCAGCCTGACCAAATTTGTCAGCGACCAGATGAACTTCGTCACTGTCGCTAGCAAATGCGTCAGCTGTACTGGAGATTTCCAAAGGCTTCACTCGAAGCGGCTTGTGTATGGGTTTCAGTAAGTTTGAGCATCACTTTGGAAATGTGAAATATGTATCACCTAGACCCCCTTTAACAATACGGTTTTTCCTATGACTCGAATAAGAAGAAAAGAAACTACGGAAACCAAAGTCTTCAAGCTTCAAAGTCTTCACATCAATTTCTTCAAAGGCCGTACCAATTTCATCATCAAATTCTTCACTTGAAGAAATCTATTTTTAGGGGGCGTCTTCCATGTGTTAAACCAAATCTTCAGGGACTCTGTCTCCTGTGTATACTCACAAACACATTAGTTCCTCAACCTATTTGTCTTCAATACTCCAAAACCACTAAGGGGGCACATGATGCACTTACAATCTCCCCCTTTTTGGTGATTGATGACAAATTGGTTAGGCTTTCAACGGGAGTAAAAATAATTGAAGTGTAAGTACAGAGTTTGAAGAAATTGATTACAAGATATTGAGGAACTCCCCCTGAAGATGTGCATATGAGGAATTTGCTTTGGATTGCAAATGCACATGGCAGGATGAAATTGTGGAGATCTCCCCCAATATCTTGGAATCCAATCATGCATGATCATAAGATATTTGAAGAATATGAATGCATGATGAAAATTGGTGTCTGACGAAATTGTGCATGCATGAGCAGATATAGTTACGATCAGAGCATGCATATGAAACATTGCAAAAGTGTCAGACAACCAATAGTTATTTAAGTTACAACTCATCAAAGAGCGAATCAAATGAAGTTCAAGAGTTGTAACTCAGCAAAAACAGCCCATATAACGACCCGCTTGAAGACTAACTCACACTTCTACCCCTTTGTCATCAGATGACCAAAAGGAGACAAGGTGAGGACTAACGCCTCTGAAGAAAATCAACGAGGAGATGTCGCGGGAGCGCCAGCGGTGTTGGGGTCGCGTGATGCAGAAGGACCAGCCGCAGTGTCTTCAACAACTTCATTTTCATCAGTCTGGCGCGATGAAGACTCTGAACTCGGCATGAGAGGAGGAACTTTGGTGTTCTTGAACTTCTTCCTTGGCGGATCTGCCCAGTCAAAGTTCATCTGGAAGTCCAAATCAGCAAGTTCTTCATCTGTCTTGAGGTGCGATAGGATGGTCCATGATCTGTCGAAAATCTCATGAAGATAATAGCGGTTTTTGCGGACTGAGTTATGCGTCACAGTCATGTTGCCTTGTACAGCAGCAAACTGACACTTAACCCATCTGTGATTTCTGTCCACTTTCTGATGAAGGCTTATGAGCAGCTCACGGTCGGTCATGACTCGTGGTGCTTCAGGTGAAGAAGCTGGCCTTGAAGCTTTTGCAGCGGTGTCCTGGCTAGCAGATTCATCAGCATTGGAGCTGGAGATTGGTTGACGAAATTGTCCATCAAGGGGATGAATTCCTTAATCTACTGCAACCTTGCCCTTGCCAGGAACTGAGGAGATGGTGCTTTGAAGAATTTCAACTTCAGGCAAATAGCTCAAATGATTTTGATTGTCAGCCTTGTAGTGAATTGCTGATCGGGATCTGATGAATCTCATGATCCATGGAGCATATGGCTTCAGATCAAAAGGCGACTGAGCCACGGTGACCAAAGTCCTCAGGAAGAAATCGTGAATATTAATGGGAGTACCAAGAATGATGTGGAACAACAGATTCTTCATAATTCCCACAACTTCTTCAGTATTGGAGTTGTGGCCCTTAATAGGACTGAGGGTTTTGAACAGAATGCGAAAAATGGTCCTTGGCACATATAGCAAGTCTTTCACTAAGAAGGTTGTCCTTGGAGCTTCTCCTTCAGCGATTGGCTTCATAAGCACTTGCATCAGGTGGTTTGGCAGTTTAGGTTCTTCATATATTCTCCTTACTTCTTCATGGGGTGGTTCAACTGGGAGAGCTCGAAGAAGTTCTTCAATTGGAGCTTTGTAGTGAGTGTCTTCACTCATCCAGTCCAGAGCCCATGTTGCAATGTCGTCAGCGTCACCAGAGAAGTGCACTGTGGCGTAGAATTGGAGGATGAGTTCTTCATTCCAGTCGCAGACGTTAGAGCAGAAGCTGAGTAATCCAGCATCGTGAAGAACAGCCAGAACTGGCCGAAAGCACGGTAAAGACTCCATATCCACGTGAGGAATATGGCGATGCGGAAATACTTTATTCTTGTCGAATAGCAGTGATGCATAGAAGTTCATCTGTGTCCTTGTCCAGAATCGCAGGCGCCTGATCTTGGCTGAGTCATAAGGGGACTCACCTATGAAGAAATTCTTCTCTTCGAAGAATTTGGCATTATCGAACTGAGGACGCCTGAGGGTTCTGCCAATCTTAGGCATCACTGGCACAGGGTGAAGGTTATGCATCTTCTTGCGTACATCAAACACTGGTCGTGGGGACCCAGTGGAATCATTTGGATCTGTCACAGCAAGGGACTTGGCAATTTCCTCAGCAGTGGCGGTAGGAACTGTATCTGTGTCTGCTGAAGGAATTGAGTCATCGCGCTGAGTGGATGTATTGACGACATCCACCATAGGCTCATCTTGAGCAATTTCATTAGTTGCTGCAGCTGGAATTTCTTCAGGAATGCTCTGGAGCGGTGATGGTTGTTTTTCCTTAGAGCCCGTATGAATTTCTTCAGTGACAGCGGGTGACTGTGGCACTTGCGTCAGAGGAGTGGTGAGTGGTGAATTTGGGTGAAAGGTTTCCCAAAATTCATCAATAATCGGAGGAGTAGTTGCACTGTCAATATCCACATCCTCTTCAGTTGCTTCACTACTTCCAGATGAAGCAGTGGCATGTTCTTCAGTCACCGGAACCTGTGAAGGCTTCCGAGACATGGCTTGGTGAAGTGAAGCATCTTCTTCAACTTCTATTTCTTCATCCACTTGCTCTGTGGTAGCAGCAGAGTGGTTTTCTTCATCATCATCAGCCTGAGGGATTTCATATTCCACCCCATACGGAACAATCTGAAGATTTTCATTGGCAGGAGCAGGGGCGCTAATGAGATAGGTATGGCATCAATCGGAACATTTGAAGACATTGGAGTCGTCTTCACTTTCTTCACAGGTGCTGTGTTGGTTGGTGGGGCTGAAGCTTTTCTCTTTTTAGCTTCCTTCTCAGCAGCTTTCGTCTTCTTCACTTCTGATGCAGAAGGAAGGGTGATATGCTTCACAGGTGAAGTCGTTGGTGGTGCTGCTGCTGAGGAACTTGATGGTTCAATTTCTTCAGGCACGACTGATGCAGTCGCCCTGGCTGTTTCTTCAGGAACAACTTCTTCAGTTGCCCTGTCATATTCTTCAGGCGCAACCTCTATTGCCCTGGCAGTCTCACTGGACTGACCTGTAGGCGATGGAGCTGAAGAACTGGTGGGAGGCACCATGCCAAACTTGACAGCTTCACGCTGGTTGTGCTCATTGACCACTTTGGTGGTGGCTTGGATGAATCTATCGCGCACTCCACATCAGTGACTTGACTGGCGTTGAAATTCTTCAGACAGCTATTGAATTTCTGATTGCAAAGACACGAGCTGCTGAGGGGAAATAGAGAGCATGTTCTTCCGCAGCTCCTTCTCTTTTTGCAGCTGCTGTTTCCTCACCAGTTTTGCTTGAGCAATTTTATACTTCTCATTTAAAATGAAGGCAGAAAGCACATGACTCGGACCAGGGGGCAGATTCAATTCGTCAAGAGGCGTATCTGGCTTGGTGCACCAGATGTCAATGAAGTACAGAAGCTTCTTGGGGTCCAGTAGTAGTGGTACTGAAGAATTCTTAGCAATTGCAGCTTGCTCTTGCTTTCTTCTGAGGAACTCCGCGAGCTCATCTTCGTCAGCCAGCTCGTGTTCGTCAGCCTGAGGCACAACGGCCTTGCTCTTAGGACTTGGCCTGGTGCCACGGCCAGCAGTAACCTTTTGCTTTAGCTTGGGCAATGAAGATAATGGTTGCCCACTAGCTGAGGCACTTGATGCAGCAATTGAGGCTGTTGCAAAGCCCTCAGTGCGCTGGCAAGATACGAGCACGACCGGTGTTGAAGCTTTTGCTACTGCCATTGAAGAACTTGTAGCAGGAGGAGGCGCTGAAGATTTTGAAGCCTTGGGTGCTGAAGCCTTTGAAGCTGCAGGCTGGGCACTGAGGGCTTTGGGACTGAAGGCTTTGGCTTGGTAGCAGGCTTCTTTTGCATTGCCTTCTTCGGAGCACTGGCACTGCCACTTGCATCTGCTTCAGCTACGGCCTTTGTAGCCTTGTTGAATTCATCAACGGCCTTTTTGGCCTGTTTCTGCAACTTAGCTTGTTGCTTTGCCCATTCTTTGGGGAATTCTTCACCCCTACGGATGCTTGTTGGATGTGCAGTTTGGCCTTCAGCAAGTGGTGGCCTGTTGCAAGGAGGCTTCATAGCAAAATCCTTCATGTACTTGGTGGTGACGAAATTGTAATCCCTCCACTGGTATGTCCAGTATCTCTTGATCTTTTGCATACGCATTTTGCGCTGCTCCTTTGTTTCCTTTCCATGAGTTTCCTCATCTGGAGTGCAATATCCATCATAAAGATCATCTGGAATCTCAAAAGCTGTATGTTCCTCTTTCCGCTTGCCTCCCTTCTGAGGCCTTTTCCCATCAGCCATTTTCTTCAGCAGAGGTTTTTGAACTTTTGAGGATTCTGAAGATGTTTGAAGATTTTCCTCAAGCAATGCTGCAAATGAATTAATTTGATGAGAACCTAGTGATTCGTCGGCAGACATTGTACCTGTGAATAGAGTATAGTTGCAAGGAAATAGGGAAGAGTCACATGCGTTCTCAGAGATTTTTCAAAATAAACCAGGTGAAGAAATTGACCCTTATCGTCTTGACGCAATTCACTAAGTGTTCTTGACATAGGTTCCAGAGTTGTACAGATTGAAGCAATTGCACAATTGAGGAATCTAGTTGTTAAGTATAACCTAGATGAAAATGCTCAAGACTGGCCAGAAGGAAGTGCTGAAGAATTGGAAGAATAGTAAAAACAACACTTGAAGATTTTGTGGCAGTAAAAAGATCAAACTTGGGGGGTAAAAATACATTTTATTTACCCCAAGGATGAACTCGACGAACTGGACGACGAGGCGAAGGAAATCGTCAGTTCAGATCTTCCGTGCCCTAACTTGGCGATGAAAGACGTCTACGGCGGTGGCGGAGGTGAAGAAATCCGCGACTGGTGCGAGTACGACGGCGAAGAAGTCGAGGCAGTGAAGCTCTTCCTCTCCGGCGACGATGAGATCCAGTGGTGGCGCTAGGGTTTGAGAGCGACAGGGGCGCGAGAGTGAAATGAGTTAGGGTTGACGAGGTCAAGCCTTTATATAGGCGCGGTAAAAACCGAGCAGCCTGAAGATTTTGGATGGATAAGCCCCTGGCGATTCGCATCAGAGTGACACGCGTCGCACATGCATTTTCATCTCAATCCACGCGTGCGAAGCGCGGGATGAAGTTACTGTGGCAACCGCCAAAAATTGATTAGAATATTTTCAAAATGTGTTCGCAATTTCTTCAGCTGTCAAGGACACAGTGAAGAGTTTGAACAGTGTCAAGTAGAACGCATATGAAGAATTTGTGAACATAGTGGGTTGAGTTTAGCACAGAGGGGAGCGGGTCCGATCACATCCACATAGATGACGAAAAACACGATTGAAGAGTTAGCTATATGTGGATGCTGTTGAGGACATGAAAAACTCAAATATATATATATATATATATATATATATATATATATATATATATATATATATATATATATATATATAGGTAAAGAACCAAAAGCAGTGAAGAATAACCTCAAATGACGAAATTGAAAAGATTGACGAAATTGCAAATGACGAAAAACACAAATTGAAGAAAGTCATAAGGAGGTGGTGGCGTTACCCACCGTATAAGAACTATAATGATTTCAGACACCGCGTACAATTGTCGCAGGGTTCTGAGAATCAAGTTCTTAATTAATTTCTTCACACTTAGAGGGTTAGTCTTCATTGATTGAAGAAAAACGTTACTTCGTGTGTTGTGCATCAAAGTCATCAAGAATGCATAAGCGTTAGGATGTGTGTCCTTTTCAAAGGACATTTGAAGATTCTAAGATGTTTAGCTCACACCGCAACATGCAAAACCTTTTTTCATCCAAGGGCTTTGTGAAGATATCTGCAAGCTGGTTTCAGTCTTCACGTGGTCGATAATGATGTCTCCCTTCAGCACATGATCACGAAGAAAATGGTGACGAATCTCAATATGCTTCATCCTTGAGTGTTGCACTGGGTTGTGGGCGATCTTGATGGCGCTCTCATTGTCGCAGAAGAGTGGCACTTTCTTCATGTTGACGCCATAGTCCTTGAGGGTTTGCTTCATCCATAGTAACTGTGAGCAGCAGGCGCCAGTAGCAATGTACTCAGCCTCAGCAGTGGAAAGTGAAACGCAGTTTTGCTTCTTCGAAGATCAACATACAAGAGATCGTCCGAGGAAATGGCATGTGCCTGATATCGACTTGCGATCCACACGATCACCAGCATAATCAGAATCGGAATATCCAGCAAGATCAAGTGATGAGCCATTGGGATACCATAATCCAAGCGTTGGGGTGTGAGCCAAATATCGAAGAATTCGTTTCACAGCCTGGTGGTGTGATTCCTTCGGTGACGCTTGAAAGCGGGCACACATGCAAACGCTAAGCATAATATCTGGCCTAGATGCACATAGGTAAAGCAATGAACCAATGATGGAGTGATATACCTTCTGATCGAAATCTTTGCCATTTTCGTCAGTGTTGAGTTGGCCATTTGTTGGCATTGGTATCTTGAGGCCTTTGCAATCTTGCATTCCAAATTTCTTCAGGAAGTCTCTGAGGTATTTCTCTTGAGATATGAAGATGCCATTGGGTTGTTGACGAATTTGAAGCCCGAGGAAGAATTTCAACTCCCCCATCATAGACATCTGATATTCTTCTTGCATCATATGAGCAAATTCAGCACTGTATTTCTTGTTAGTGCAACCAAAGATAATATCATCAACATATATTTGGCATATGAACAGTTCACCATCATAGGATTTAGTAAAAAGAGTAGGGTCAAGTGAACCGGGCTTGAACCCCTTTTTCTTCAAGAATTCCTTCAGTGTATCATACCAAGCCCTAGGGGCCTGCTTGAGGCCATAGAGAGCCTTGTTGAGTCAGAAGACTTTGTCAGGATGCTTTGGGTCCTCAAAACCTGGTGGTTGAGCAACATATACTTCTTTCTCAAGCTTACCATTGTGGAATGCACTTTTCACATCCATTTGATATAAGAGGATATCATGATGGTTAGCATATGCAAGCAATATTCGAATGGCTTCAAGCCTAGCAACAGGTGCAAATGTTTCATCGAAATCAATACCCTCAACCTGTGTGTAGCCTTGAGCTACAAGACGGGCCTTATTCCTCACCACTTGGCCATTTTCGTCTTGTTTGTTGCGGTAGATCCACTTAGTGCCGATGATATTGTGCTTGCGTGGATCAGGACGCTTAACAAGCTCCCACACGTTGTTGAGCTCGAATTGACGCAATTCATCTTGCATCGCTTGAATCCATTCAGGTTCCAGAAAGGCTTCATCAACTTTGGTGGGCTCTGAAATAGAGACAAACGCGCAATGCCCACAAAAGTTAGCTAAATGTGAAGCTCTTGAGCGAGTGAGGGGAGCAGGTGCATTGATGTTGTCGAGGATCTTCTCAATCTGCACTTCATTCGCCACTCGTTGTTGTTGCCGTGGAGAATCCTCAACATCATTTTCATCAGGATGTTCATTTTCTTCACGACGAGGAACGGTCACTTCTTCATCAGCAGCTATTTCTTCACTGGGCACAAGTTCACCAGTGCCCATCAGCTTGATATATTCCTTAGGTGGCATTTCATCTAGCACGGGAGGCAGGTGCTCTCTTTGCGAGCTGTTAGTTTCATCGAACCGCACATCTACAGTTTCAACAACCTTGTGGTGGAAGGAGTTGAAGACTTTGTAGGTGTGCGAGTCCTTTCTGTAACCAAGCATAAAACCTTCATGTGCTTTCGGTGCAAATTTAGAATTGTGATGAGGATCTCTAATCCAGCATTTAGCACCGAAGACTTTGAAATAACTCACATTGGGTTTCTTGTCAGTGAGGAGTTCATATGAGGTCTTCTTGAGGAATTTGTGAAGATATACCCGGTTGATGATGTGGCATGCAGTGTCAATTGCCTCGGGCCAGAAGTGATGAGGAGTCTTGTATTCATCAAGCATAGTACGCGCCATCTCGATGAGGGTTCTGTTCTTGCGCTCCACGACTCCATTCTGCTGAGGAGTGTAGGGAGCAGAGAGCTCATGAGTAATACCAAGTTCATCAAGATAATCATCAAGGCCTGTGTTCTTGAACTCAGTGCCATTGTCACTCCTGGTGTGCTTGATCTTGAGACCATAATTCGTCATGGCCCGATTGGAGAATCGTCTGAAGACATTCTGAACTTCAGTCTTGTAGGTAATGATGTGCACCCAGGTGTAGCGAGAGTAGTCATCAACAATGACGAATCCGTAGAGAGATGCTGCATTGGTTAGTGTGGCATAATGTGTAGGACCAAACAAATCCATATGAAGCAATTCAAAAGGACGAGTAGTGGTCATGATTGTCTTCGCCTGGTGCTTGGCTCTGGTCATCTTTCCAGACTCACAAGCACCACAGAGGTGATCCTTGACGAATTTGACACCCTCGACGCCAATGATATGCTTCTTCTTGACGAGAGTGCTCAAATTCCTCATTCCAGCATGTCCAACTCATCGATGCCATAGCCAGCATTCTGAAGCTTTTGCCATTAGACATGTTGCAGGCTGAGGACCTGTAGAGAAATCTACAATATACAAGTCACCTCTCCTAAAGCCTTCGAAGACTTTGGATTTGTCAGATTCTAACAGCACAATGCATCTATATTTGCCAAAGATGACAATCATATCAAGATCACAAAGCATTGAGACAGACATGAGGTTGAATCCAAGGGACTCGACAAGCATCACCTTTTCCATGTGTCGATCCTTTGAAATGGCAACCTTACCTAGACCCAATACCTTGCTTTTTTCCTTTGTCATCGTAAGTGATATGCTTCAGATGAGACGGAGTAAGGGGAGCATCAGTGAGGAGATTCCTATCTCCAGTCATATGATTCATGCAGCCACTGTCCAAGACCCATTCAGTGGCTGAAGGTGTATCATCCTGTAGAAGCATTAGTCTGACTTACAAATTCATATGCTTCAAAGTGAAGAATATGATAATGTTCAATTTCGTGAGACAATTTCATCAATGAATAATATCTAGCAGCATAAGGGATGTGTGAAATGAAACATTCATTCCAACATGATTAGCCTGCATCCCAACAGGCATTTTGTCAGGTCTTCAGCAAATTCATCAGACATTTAGTTGTCTGAAGACCTGACCCTGCAGAAGAGATTAGTTCTTCTTCTTAACCACCCACATCTGAATGGGTGGCTGAGAAGCAATGTGACGAAGTGCATTGATGGAGAACTTAGGCATTGAAGAATATGCATTTCTCTTCACAGGAGGGTTATAGTAATTGAATGAATAAGCAGAGAAATTCTTCGAAGATTTGTGAACATAGTGGTTCGAAGAATAATGCTCATATTCATCAAATCGCTGTTTGTTTCCCTGCGAAACAGAGGCATTAGTGCGACCATAAGTGGGTCTGCGTCCATTTGACGACTTTGATCCTTGTGAAGAATTTGCCCTGGGAAGTTTCTTCTTCATCGATGGTGTCATGATGACATTCACCTGAAGATTTTCTAGAAGAATTTTAGGAACCCAGATTTTCTTCACAGGTGTACCGTTCCTGCAGTTAGTACCAATGAATCTGTCAAAGACCTCACCATTCTGATTCTTGAATAGTTTATAATTGGAGTCAAATGACTCGTCTGAAGAATATGAAGAATCACAAGTATAGCCAGATAAAGTAGATGGGTCTACTGGAGGTCCCTTTGCAGCAACCCAGGTGGTTTTGGGATACTGCTCGGGCTTCCAGTACGAACCATCAGCATTGAGCTTTCTCTCAAAGGCAATACCCTCTTTCCTAGGGTTCCTAAGAAGAATTTGCTTTTTGAGCACGTCACACAGGGTTTGATGCCCTTTGAGGCTTTTGTACATGCCAGTGACATACAATTCCTTCAGCCCTGCATTTTCATCAGTATCACCGATGGCTTCCTCAGATGAGGGGTTAGTGGCCACCGTAGTAGTTGGAGCAATTGCAAGTACAGAAGCATTTGAACATTCAGCTGAAGAATTAGCATTATCACGTTCAAGGCATTTTAGGCATGGTGCAACAAATTCTTCCTGAGCGGTACTGATCTGTTGAGCGAGGAGTGAATCGTTTTCTTTTTGAAGATCATCATGAGACGCTCTCAGCTTCTCAAGATCTTGCTTCCTTTGAAGAAATTCATAGGACAACTTCCCATGTTCAGCTGAGAGGGACACATGACGACTTTCAAGTTCGTCATATTGAGACTTGAGCCTTCTGAGATCCTTAGACAAGGCTTGACTACGATCCATTTCCTCGTCCAACAGGTCATCGCTTTTGTCTAGCAGTTTTTGAATCTTTTCCATGGCATGTTGTTGCTCAGTTGCAATTTTAGCAAGTTTCTTATAGCTTGGTTTAGATTCACACTCAGAGTCATCATCACTGGAAGTTTCAAAGTAAGCTTCTCGTGAGGTTACCTTTGCACCTCGAGCCATGAAGCAAAAGGTGGGAGCGTAGTCATCAACACAGTCATCATTGTTGGTGAAGATACCATTGTCCTCAGTGTTGAAGATAGACTCGCTGACGTATTCGGTGGCGAGAGCGAGGCTTGCCACACCAGTGTCTGACTCTTCCTCAAATTCCTCAGCTTGCTGATCATCAGATTCTTCTTCAGAATCCATTTCCTTCCCAAGGAATGCACGAGCTTTGCTAGAACTAGATTTCTTGTGAGATGAGGACTTTGATGAAGACTATGAGGACTTTGATGAAGACTTTGAGGGCTTCTTTTTCTTCCCATCAGATTCATCATCATCCCTGCTCTTCTTCTTCTTCTTTTGCCAAAGAGGGCAGTCGGCGATGTAGTGGCCTGGCTTCTTGCATTTGTGACATGTTCTTTTGTTGTAGTCTCGAGCAGACGCTTCTCCAGTGTTCTTCGAGTCATACTTTGAAGATTTTCCGAATATGTTCTTCTTGGAAAACTTCTGGAACTTCTTCACCAGCATAGCCAATTCTCTGCCAATTTCCTTAGCACCGTCAGAACTGCTCTCATATTCCTCTTCTTCTTCTTCTTCAGATGAAGAGATAGTCTTGGCTTTTGCTTTAGCCTTCAGAGCGCGAGGGCGACCATAGCTGGGTCCATACATATCTCTCTTCTCTGCTTGCTGAAATTCATGTGTGTTGATCCTCTCAAGAATGTCAGCAGGATCCAGTGACTTGTAATCAGGGCGCTCTAGAATCATCAGTGCCAAAGTGTCGAAGGAACTGTCCAGAGACCTCAGCAATTTCTTCACCACCTCATGATCGGTGATGTCAGTAGCACCAAGAGCCTGAAGCTCATTGGAGATATTAGTGAGGCGGTTGAAGGTTTGTTGCACGTTTTCGTTGTCGAGTCTTTTGAAGCGGTTGAAGAGATTGCGCAGAACATCAACTCGGGAGTCACGTTGAGTGGAAACACCTTCATTCACTTTTGAAAGCCGATCCCAGATAAGCTTCGAGGTTTCCAGTGCACTCACTCTGCCATACTGTCCTTTGTTGAGATGACCACAAATGATGTTCTTCGCTTGAGAGTCCAGTTGCTTGAATCGCCTCACGTCAGCAGCATTGATACTTGGTGAAATGGTGGGGACGCCGTTCTCGATGACGAACCAGAGATCATTGTCAATAGCCTCAAGATGCATTCGCATCTTGTTCTTCCAGTAGGGATAGTCTGTGCCATCGAAGATGGGGCACGCAGCGGAGACCTTGATCATACCTGCGGTCGACATAACTAAAACTCCAGGTGGTTAAACCAAAATCACACAGAACAAGGGAGTACCTTGCTCTCATACCAATTGAAAGCGCAGGTTATCTCCCAGAGGGGGGGTGAATGGGAGATTATTAGAAATTCGTCAAACTCTGAAGAATTTGACAAAGAACAGAGTGAAGAAATAGAAACGCAAAGGAAACTAAGTCATCATAGAAACAGAATACATGCGAACAGGATACATAAGAGTGAAGAACATGCAATCATACAATCATACATGCATGAAGAATACGAACTGAGGAAATAAAAGATAACATGATCAAATACTTCAGTTCAAATTCGTCAGAGGACAGATTACAAATTCTTCAGCAGCGGAATAAAGTAAGAGAGGGTGAGGAATTTGAAACCAGGTTGGCTCAGTGAAGACAATGGAATTTGGTAGACCAGTTCCAGTTGCTGTATCAACTGTACGTATGGTTGAGGCGGCTGAGTCGCAACTCAGAGAACACTTAGTCCTCACCGTATTCCTCTTGAGCTAAGGTCACTTAGACCTCGCCCAATCACTCGTGGTAAGTCTTCAAGGTAGACTTCCAAAACCTTCACAGACTTGTTCACCGGCATGCCACAATTACTCTTGGGTAATCAGAACATGACGCCTAACCGTCTGGAGGAATGACAGTCCTCAAAGGTAACAAGCGTCGGATCACACAGATCAATCTCTTCAGTGATGCTCAATCACTTAGGCTCTGGTTGGGTTTTCCTCACTTGGGTTCTCTCAAAGTCGTCAGAGGATGGGTTGCTCTCAAATGACAAGTGTCAAGTTCTCTCAGAGCAGCCAACCAACAAGTGGTTGTGGGGGGCGGCTATTTATAGCCAGGGGGCAACCCGACATGTATTGTCATAAATGCCCTTGTCTGATTCAACCGTTGTCAGGATAAGGATCCACTCGACAGCTGGCACGCGGCGCAGCAACGGTCTAAAAATTGTACTCTCAATTCGTCAGGGCACTCAATTTCCTCACGATAGGCAGCTCGCACTGGCAAACTCCTAACTCCTCAGCCTGACCAAATTCGTCAGCGACCAGATGAACTTCGTCACTGTCACTAGCAAATGCGTCAGCTGTACTAGAGATTTCCAAAGGCTTCACTCGGAACGGCTTGTGTATGGGTTTCAGTAAGTTTGAGCATGACTTTGGAAATGTGAAATATGTATCACCTAGACCCCCTTTAACAATACGGTTTTTCCTATGACTCAAATAAGAAGAAAAGAAACTACGGAAACCAAAGTCTTCAAGTTTCAAAGTCTTCACATCAATTTCGTCAAAGGTCGTACCAATTTCATCATCAAATTCTTCACTTGAAGAAATCTATTTTTAGGGGTCGTCTTCCATGTGTTAAACCAAATCTTCAGGGACTCTGTCTCCTGTGTATACTCACAAACACATTAGTTCCTCAACCTATTTGTCTTCAATACTCCAAAACCACTAAGGGGGCACTTGATGCACTTACAGATATTTGGTGTCAAAAACCAGATACACCACTTGACGACTTGGATTTGCCTCCTGTACCAAGTCATGTTCTTTCTGCCTTTGTCCTCAACGAGAAGCACAAAATAGAGAAGGCCAAGCTTGTAAGGAAGGAGATGAAGAAGAAGCAGAAAGAGATCAAGGATAAAATGCTCACAATATCCCCTCAGCAACTTGTTGCAATGCAATCTGAGATTCAGTGCCTGTCTGATGAATATGAATGCCAGGCTGAGCACTGCTGTGGAGTGAAGGACAGATTCATCACCGCTTCAAACAAAGTTGTTGATGACCATAATAAAAGGGAGGCTGTGAAGTTTGGCCAAGCACCTCCAACTAGTTCTTCAGCTCCCCCGCGAGAATCTGCCAGGGCAACTGTATCTGTTGCGCCTGAAGAAAACGTCAGTGCAGCTGCATCAACTGCACCTGAAGAGAATACCAGAGCAACTGCAACAGTTGTGTCTGATGAAATTATACCACCCAACTCCTCAGCGGCAGTACCAGAACAGTCTTCAACTTTGAAGCTAATCACACTTCCTTCTGCAATAGAAGTGAAGAAGACCTCGACTGCTATCAAGAGAAAAGCTTCAGCACCCTCTGCCGCAGAAATAGTGACGAAATTGAAGATGGCTCCAATGTCTTCAACTGCACCTATAGATGCCATACCAATTTCTTCAGCGCCTCCAACCAGATCCACCCAAGAGCTTCAGATTATTCCCTTCGGTGTGGACTATGTCATCCCACCCGAAGATGAAGAAGAGAATTCCCACTCTGCTGCTTCCACAGAGCAGGTGGATGAGGAAATTGAAGTTGAAGAACATTCTTCACTTCCAATGGTATCATCGCGCAAGCCACAGCCAGTCCAAGTGACTGAGGAAATTGCCGCTTCAAATGGAAGCGATGAAGAAACTGATGAGGATGTGGATGTGGGTTCCTCAACTCCTGTTACACATGATGATTTCTGGGATGCCACACATCCGAACTCACCCCTCACCATGCCGCTCACACAAGTACCTTAGTCTCCAGTAGTCACTGAGGAAATACACACTGGTTCTGAAGGTCATCAACCATCCCTTCAAACCATCAATGAGGAAATTCCAGCTGCATCAGCTGAAGAAATTATGCAACAAATGAATGATGAAGAAGTTGCACCTCCTCCACCTCAACAAGAAGAACCAGCTCCCTTAGCAGATACTGACACGGTCCCGTTTGCAACAGTTGAGGAAGTTACAAAATCTTTGGCCATCACGGATCCCAATGATTCAACGGGCTCTCCGAGACCCATCTTTGATGTGAGGAAAAAGAAGATAAACCTTCAGCCTGTGTCCTCAATGCCCAAGGTTGGCAAAAGTGCCAGAACACCAAAATTTGACAATGCTACCTTCTTTGAAGAGAAGAATTTCTTCATAGGTGAGTCATGATGACCCACAAGTATAGGGGATCAATCGTAGTCCTTTCGATAAGTAAGAGTGTCGAACCCAATGAGGAGCAGAAGGAAATGACAAGCGGTTTTCAGCAAGGTATTCTCTGCAAGTACTGAAAGTAGCGGTAACAGATAGTTTTGATAGCAAGATAATTCGTAGCAAGTAACAAGTAGTAACGGTAACAATAAGTGCAGCAAGGTGTCCCAATCCTTTTTGTAGCAAAGGACAAGCCGGAACGAACTCGTATAATAAGCAAAGCGTTCTCGAGGACACATGGGAATTTCATCTAGTCACTTTCATCATGTTTGTTTGATTCGCGTTCGCTACTTTGATAATTTGATATGTGGGTGGACCGGTGCTTGGGTGCTGTTCTTACTTGAACAAGCCTCCCACTTATGATTACCCCCTCTCGCAAGCATCCGCAACTACGAAAGAAGAATTAAGATAACTCTAACCATAGCATGAAACATATGGATCCAAATCAGCCCCTTACGGAATAGCGCATAAACTAGGGTTTAAGCTTTTGTCACTCTAGCAACCCATCATCTAATTACTACTCCACAATGCCTTCCCTTAGGCCCAAAGATGGTTAAGTGTCATGTAGTCGACGTTCACACGACACCAGTAAAGGAAGCAACAACATACATATCATCAAAATATCGAACGAATACCAAATTCACATGATTACTTATGACAAGACTTCTCCCATGTCCTCAAGAACAAAAGTAACTACTCACAAATCATATTCATGTTCAAGATCAGAGGGGTATTGAATAGCATTAAGGATCTAAACATATAATCTACCACCAAATAAACCTACTAGCATCAACTACAAGATGTAATCAACACTACTAGCAACCCACATGCACCAATCTGAGGTTTTGAGACAAAGATTGAATACAAGAGATGAACTAGGGTTTGAGATGAGATGGTGCTGGTGAAGATGTTGATGAAGATTGGTCCTCCCACGATGAGAGGATCGTTGGTGATGTCGATGGCTTCGATTTTCCCCTCCCGGAGGGAGTATCCCTGGCGAAATCGCTCCGCCAGAGAGCAAAATAGCTCCTTCCCAGGTTCTGCCTCGAGACGGCGGCGCTTCGTCCCGAAAGTCTTCTCTTCATTTTTTTTCTATGGCAAATGACCTTATATAGCAAAAGGAGGGGGCCAGACGCCAGCTGTGGGCCCCACAAGGCATCAGGGCGCGCCTAGGGGGGCCGCACCCTATTGCCTTGTGGGCAACTGGTGGGGTCCCCTCTGGTATTTCTTTTCTCCGGTATTTTTTATATATTCAATAAAAAATCTCTGTAAAGTTTCAGGTCAATTGGAGCTCTGTAGAATAGGTATCTCCGATGTGGCTATTTCAGGTCCAGAATTCCAGCTGCCGGGATTCTCCCTCTTCATGTAAATCTTGCAAATTAAGAGAGAAAAGGCATAAGAATTGTACCATAAAGTCAAATAATGATTAAAAACATAATAAATAACAGTAGGAAATCATGATGCAAATTGGACGTATCAACTCCCCCAAGCTTAGACCTCGCTTGCCCTCACGCGAAAAGTCAAAATCGATAATCATGACCACATGTTTAGAGAGAGAGACGTCGATAAAAATGAAATACGGACATGGAGCATCATGATCTTTATTACAACAGCAATATATCATCATAAAACTTCTCATGAAAAAGTGACAATTCATCCACAAGTTAAAGTATGAACCATAAGCCAAATTGAAAACTAACAAACTATGATCTCAGTCACTGAAGCAATTGCAATTCATCATATTATCAGAAAGAGTCTATGTAAGAGCTTTGTTTAGCAAGTTCACATACTCAACTATCATTTAGTCTTCTATGATTGCTGACACTCACGTCATACTTATGGAGCAAAAGTTTCAGTCGAACACATAGAAAGATAGGGGCTTATAATTTCGCCACCCAATGTATTTACCTCAAGGGTAATGTCAACAATAATAACTCATGATCACCTACATTCAACTATATATATATGCATGGATCAATCCCCACCACATGATGTTTGCCAAAAGAGAAAATAAAAAGGGAATAGAGAGGAATACTATTGACTCTTGCATGAAAGTAAATACATAAAGTAAAAGATAGGCCCTTCGCAGAGGGAAGCAGAGGTTGTCATGCACTTTTGTTTTTGGATGTGCAAACTCTTAATGTAAAGGAACGTCACTTTATATTTCCACTTGTGATAGCAACCTTTATTATGCAGTCTGTCGCTTTTATTGCTCCACCATCACAAGATCGTACAAAGCTTATTTTCCCTTACAATAAAAGTTCATACATATTTAGGAGCAATTTTTATTGCTTTTGCACCGATGACAACTTACTTGAAGAATCTTATTCAATCCATAGGTAGATATGGTGGACTCTCATGGCATGAAACTGGGTTTAAGGGGTTTTGGATGCACAAGTAGTATCTCTACTTAGTACAGAATTTTGGCTAGCAAAGGATAGGAGCAAACACCACATGTTAGAGGATCCAAAACAATATAACTTCTATGTGAATATAAGCAAACATAACACATTACGTTGTCTTCCTTGTCCAACATCAACTAATTGACATAGAATATTTGATGGGGGCTCACAATCATAAAAGAAGTCCAAGATAGTGTATTTATATGTGAGACCTATCTTCCTTTATTACTTTTTCATGAATTGCTACATTGACCAATGCTATGTTTGTCAACTTCCAACAAGTTTTATCAATTATACTTCTTTTATGTGAAGTCATCACTCCCCATGGGATTAGCATATGATCTTATTTTTATTCTTTCTTTATTTCTAAGATTGGATCATAAAAGCAAACACACTCAACTCAAACTACTCTTTATTATATAACTTTCACACATGATTACATAGATAGATAGATCACAAAGGAAGCACTCGAAACTAAATCATACTAAAAATTTATTCCTCTAAATCATGAAATAACTAAGGATTGAACTAAGATAGATAATGATGATGAAAAAGTGATGGTGATACGATACCGGGGCACCTCCCCCAAGCTTGGCACAACCCAAGGGGAGTGCCCATACCCTTGTACTCAAGTCTCCTTGGGTGATGGTGGTGATGGTGAGGTAGGCTTGTCCTTCCATTTGAGGACACGAATTTCTTCCTTTAACTTGTCATTCTCTCTTTCGAGGTCCCAAATTTTTCAACGTCGTTCATCTGAATCTTCCTGCACATGACGAAAAGGAGTGAAGTGAGCCTTAGGAAATTTCATCGCATTGGGAAGGCTGGACCTCTTGAATTCAACATGCATATCCCCTGGTTGAGGTAGAGGGGGATCCTCATCCTCCTCGCTAGAGGGGTCTTGCTTTCTCCTCAAATCATCCTCCTCCTCATCAGTTGACCAACCATAGGGAACAATATCCCCATAGACTCTAGGGTTCACGATAAGTTGCGAAACATAGCTTTCTCCGTTCGAATCCTGGGATGACATGGCGCTCGACCTTGAAAATCTGATAGAAAATAGTAAGAAACAAGAACAGAGGAAAAACATGCGATGCGGTGGTCAAAACATACGGGAGTATATATAAAGAATTTTTATCTTGCAAAACAAGCATACGGGAAGAAAACGGAGTCGGGAAGGCACACGTGGGGCCCACAAGGCATCACGGCACGCCCCGGGGGGGGTCGCGCCCTGTTGCCTTGTGGGCAGCACGTGGGTCCCCTCGACTGTTTCTTATTTTTGTAATTTTTCTAATATTCCAAAACTGACAGAAATAATTTTTATGGAATTTTTGGAGTCGGTTTACTTACCGTATCACATACCTACCCCTTTTCAGGGTTCTGGAGCGTTCCGGAAGGACTCCTTGATGTGTTCCTCTGGTGTCATTGTGTCAATAATATTAGTTTCAATATTAATGGGAGTACCAGAGATATAATGCTTAATTCTTTGCCCATTCACCACTCTCGGATTATTGCCTTCGTAATTGTTTATTTTGATGGCTCCGGAGCGATAAACTTCTTCGTTGATATATGGCCCCTCCCATTTAGAGAGAAGTTTTCCTGCAAAGAATCTCAAAAGAGAATTGTATAATAAAACATGATCACCTACTTTGAATTCCCGTTTTTGAATTCTTTTGTTATGCCATCTTTTAACTTTTTCTTTAAACAACTTAGCATTTTCATAGGCTTGGGTTCTCCATTCATCCAAAGAGCTAATATCAAATAACCTCTTCTCACCAGCAAGTTTAAAATCATAATTGAGTTCTTTAATTGCCCAATAAGCTTTATGTTCTAGTTCAAGAGGCAAATGACATGCTTTCCCATAAACCATTTTATACGGAGACATACCCATAGGATCTTTATATGTAGTTCTATAAGCCCATAATGCATCATCAAGTTTCTTAGACCAATTCTTTCTGGATCTATTAATGGTCTTTTGCAAAATCAATTTTATTTCTCTATTAGTTCATTCAACTTAACCACTAGACTGAGGATGATAAGGAGATGCAATTCTATGGTTAACATCATATTTAGCAAGCAACTTACGGAAAGCACCATGAATAAAATGTGAACCACCATCAGTCATTAAATATCTAGGGACTCCAAACCTCGGAAAAATAACTTCTTTAAGCATTTTAATAGAAGTGTTATGATCAACACTACTAGTTAGAATAGCTTCTACCCACTTAGTAACGTAATCAACAGCAACTAAAATATGAGTATACCCGTTGGATTTAGGAAAAGGTCCCATATAATCGAAACCCCAAACATCAAATGGTTCAATAACAAGTGAATAGTTCATAGGCATTTCCTGACGTCTACCAACATTACCAATTCTTTGTCATTCATCACAAGAAAGGACAAACTTACGTGCATCCCTGAAAAGAGTAGGCCAATAAAAACCAGATTGTAATACCTTGTGTGCAGTTCAGTCTCCCGCATGGTGTCCTCCATATGCCTCGGAGTGGCACTTACATAGGATTTGTTCCTGTTCATGCTCAGGTACACAACGTCTAATAATACCATCTACTCCTTCTTTATATAAATGTGGGTCATCCCAAAAGTAATGTCTTAAATCAAAGAAGAACTTTTTCTTTTGTTGGTATGTAAAGCTAGGTGGTATGTATTTAGCAACAATGTAATTAGCATAGTCTGCATACCAAGGAGTATTACGAGAAGCATTTATTACAGCTAATTGTTCATCAAGAAAATCATCATTAATAGGGAGTGGGTCATCAAGAACATTTTCCATTCTAGACAAATTATCAGCCACGAGATTCTCAGCTCCCTTTCTATCAATAATATGCAAATCAAATTCTTGTAGCAAAAGAACCCACCTAATAAGTCTAGGTTTAGCATCTTTCTTTTCCAGAAGGTATTTAATTGCAGCATGATCAGTGTGAATAGTAACTTTGGAATCAACAATGTAAGATCTAAATTTATCACATGCAAACACAACTGCTAAAAATTCTTTCTCAGTAGTAGCATAATTTCTTTGAGCACTGTCTAGAGTTTTACTAGCATAATGGATAACATTTAGTTTCTTATCAACTCTTTGTCCTAGAACAACACCAACAGCATAATCACTAGCATCACACATAATTTCAAAGGGTAGGTTCCAATCAGGTGGTTGAACAATAGGTGCAGAAATTTAGGCTTTCTTAAGTACTTCAAAGGCTTCTACACAATCATCATTAAAAATGAATGGAACATCTTTTTGCAAGAGATTGGTAAGAGGTCTAGAAATTTTAGAGAAGACTTTTATAAACCTTCTATAGAAACCAGCATGACCAAGGAAACTTCTTATACCTTTGATATCTTTAGGACATGGCATTTTCTCAATGGCATCAATTTTAGCTTTATCAACTTCAATACCTCTTTCAGAAATTTTATGCCCAAGGACTATACCTTCATTCACCATAAAGTGGCACTTCTCCCAATTCAAGACAAGATTAGTTTCTTCACATCTCTGCAAAACTCGATCAAGGTTGCTCAAGCAATCATCAAAAGAAGTTCCGTAAACGGAGAAGTCATCCATGAAAACCTCAACAATCTTTTTGCAAAAGTCAGAGAATATAGCAGCCATACATCTTTGAAAGGTAGCAGGTGCATTACATAAACCAAAAGGCATACGACGATAAGCATAAGTTCCAAAAGGGCAAGTAAAGGTGGTTTTCTCTTGATCTTCAGGTGACACAGGTATTTGAGAAAAACCAGAATAACCATCTAGGAAACAAAAGTGTGTATGCTTAGATAATCTTTCTAACATTTGATCAATAAAAGGCAAGGGTTAATGATCTTTCCTAGTAGCTTTATTTAATTTCCTGAAATCAATTACCATCCTATAACCAGTTACAATTCTTTGCGGGATAAGTTCATTTTTATCATTAGGAACAACGGTAATACCTCCTTTCTTAGGAACACAATGAACAGGACTTACCCATCTACTATCAGCTATAGGATAAATTATACCTGCTTCCAGAAGCTTTAATATTTCAGTTCTTACCACATCTTTCATTCTAGGATTCAGCCTTCTTTGATGATCAACAACGGGTTTAGCATCGGGCTCCATATGAATTTTATGCTGACATAAAGTGGGACTAATGCCTTTAAGATCATCGAGAGTATATCCAATAGCGGCACGGTGCTTATTCAGAGTTTTAAGTAATCTATTTTCTTCATGCTTTGAAAAGTTAGCACTAATAATGACAGGATATATCTTCTTTTCATCAAGATAAGTATATTTAAGAGTATCAGGTAATTGCTTTAAATCAAACACAGGATCACCCTTGGGTGGAGGTGGATCTCCCAAGGTTTCAACAGGCAAATTATGTTTAAGGATAGGTGCTTGTTTGAAGAACAGCTCATCTATTTCATTTCTTTCATTCATATTCATATCATTCTCATGCTCAAGCAAATATTGTTCTAATGGATCAGTGGGAGGCACATCAATAGAAGCAAGACCAACAATTTCATCTTTACTAGGTAATTCTTTATCATGAGGTTGTCTACGAAACTTAGAGAAATTAAACTCATGAGACATCTCACCAAAATTAACACTAACAATTTCTTTATTGCAATCAATCTTAGCATGAACAGTATTCAAGAAGGGTCTACCAAATATAATGGGACAAACATCATCTTGTGGTGATCCAAGAACAAGAAAATCAGTAGGATATTTGATCTTACCATACAAGACTTCAACATCTCTAACAATCCCAAGTGGTGAAATAGTATCTCTATTTGCAAGCTTAATAGTAACATCAATATCTTCAATCTCAACGGGTGCAATATCATTCATAACTTCTTGATAGAGAGTAAATGGAATAGCACTCACACTAGCACCAACATCACATAAACCATGATAACAATGATCTCCAATTTTAACAGAAACAACAGGAATGCCAACTACAGGTTTGTTTTTATCTTTAGGGTCTGGCTTAGCAATTATAGTTGCTTCATCACAGAAATATATGACATGTCCATCAATATTATCAACCAAAAGATCTTTAACCATTGCAACACTAGGTTCAACTTTAATTTGTTCAGAAGGTCTAGGTGCTCTAATATTACTCTTATTAACCATAGTTGAAGCTTTAGCATGTTCCTTAATCCTAACAGGGAAAGGAGGTTTCTTAATATAAGCAGTAGGCACAACTGGATCAACATGGTAAACAATTGTTTCTTCTTTAACTTTAACAGGTTCTTCTTTCAATTCAATAGGTGGATGATATTTAAACCATTTCTCCTTAGGGAGATCAACATGAGCAGCAAAAGATTCACAAAAGGTAGCTACTATCTCAGAGTCAAGTCCATATTTAGTACTAAATTACGGAAATCATCAGTTTGCATAAAAGATTTAACACAATCAAACTCAAGATTTATACCAGACTCATTACCTTTGTCGATTTCCCAATCTTCAGAGTTATGTTTAATTCTTTCTAGAAGATCCCATTTGGATTCAATAGTTCTCTTCATAAAGGAACCAGCAGAACAAGTATTGAGTATGGATTGATCATTATAAGAAAGCCGAGCATAAAAGTTTTGAAGAATTATTTCTCTTGAGAGCTCATGATTGGGGCATGTGTGCAACATATACTTAAGCCTCCCCCAAGCTTGAGCGATAATTTCTCCTTCACGAGGCCAAAAATTATATATATAATTCTGATCGCGATGAACCAAATGCATAGGATAAAATTTCTGGTGGAATTCCAGCTTCAACCGGTTCCAGTCCCATGTTTCAGTATCATCACATAGCCTATACCATGTCAATGCCTTTCCCTCCAAACATAAAGGGAATACTTTCTTCTTAACTCCATCTCCGGATAAACCTGCAAGCTTAAACAATCCACAAATTTCATCCACATAGATCAAGTGCATATCGGGATGTACCTTTCCATCTCCTGCATAAGGATTAGCTAGCAGTTTCTCTATCATACCTGAAGGAATTTCATAATAAATATTTTCAGTAGGTTCAATAGGTTGAGGAGCAACTCTTACTGCTTCTGGTCGAGGTGAAGATACCCCGAACAAGCCCCTCAAAGGATTACTTTCCATAGTGACAAGTGACAACAAATTTCAGCACGTAATATAAATGTTTCCTTACCAAATTCCACTCACCAAAGGCGCTTCACTCCCCGGCAACGGCGCCAGAAAAGAGTCTTGATGACCCACAAGTATAGGGGATCAATCATAGTCCTTTAGATAAGTAAGAGTGTCGAACCCAACGAGGAGCAGAAGGAAATGACAAGCGGTTTTCAGCAAGGTATTCTCTGCAAGTACTGAAAGTAGCGGTAACAGAGAGTTTTGATAGCAAGATAATTCATAGCAAGTAACGAGTAGTAACGGTAACAATAAGTGCAGCAAGGTGGCCCAATCCTTTTGGTAGCAAAAGACAAGCCGGAACGAACTCGTATAATAAGCAAAGCGTTCTCGAGGACACATGGGAATTTCATCTAGTCACTTTCATCATGTTTGTTTGATTCGCGTTCGCTACTTTGATAATTTGATATGTGGGTGGACCAGTGCTTGGGTGCTGTTCTTACTTGAACAAGCCTCCCACTTATGATTACCGCCTCTCGCAAGCATCAGCAACTACGAAAGAAGAATTAAGATAACTCTAACCATAGCATGAAACATATGGATCCAAATCAGCCCCTTACGGAATAGCGCACAAACTAGGGTTTAAGCTTCTGTCACTCTAGCAACCCATCATCTAATTACTACTCCACAATGCCTTCCCTTAGGCCCAAATATGGTGAAGTGTCATGTAGTCGACGTTCACACGACACCACTAAAGGAAGCAACAACATACATATCATCAAAATATCGAACGAATACCAAATTCACATGATTACTTATGACAAGACTTCTCCCATGTCCTCAAGAACAAAAGTAACTACTCACAAATCATATTCATGTTCAAGATCAGAGGGGTATTGAATAGCATTAAGGATCTGAACATATAATCTTCCACCAAATAAACCTACTAGCATCAACTACAAGATGTAATCAACACTACTAGCAACCCACAGGTACCAATCTGAGGTTTTGAGACAAAGATTGAATACAAGAGATGAACTAGGGTTTGAGATGAGATGGTGCTAGTGAATATGTTGATGAAGATTGGTCCTCCCACGATGAGAGGATCGTTGGTGATGTCGATGGCTTCGATTTCCCCCTCCCGGAGGAAAGTATCCCCGGCGAAATCGCTCCGCCGGAGAGCAAAATAGCTCCTTCCCAGGTTCTGCCTCGAGACGGCGGCGCTTCGTCCCGAAAGTCTTCTCTTCATTTTTTTTCTATGGCAAATGACCTTATATAGCAAAAGGAGGGGGCCAGACGCCAGCTGTGGGCCCCACAAGGCATCAGGGCGCGCCAAGGGGGGGCCGCGCCCTGTTGCCTTGTGGGCAACTGGTGGGTCCCCTCTGGTATTTCTTTTCTCCAATATTTTTTATATATTCAATAAAAAATCTCCGTAAAGTTTCAGGTCAATTGGAGCTCTGTAGAATAGGTATCTCCGATGTGGCTATTTCAGGTCCAGAATTCCAGCTGCCGGCATTCTCCCTCTTCATGTAAATCTTGCAAATTAAGAGAGAAAAGGCATAAGAATTGTACCATAAAGTGAAATAATGACTAAAAACATAATAAATAACAGTAGGAAATCATGATGCAAATTGGACGTATCAAGTCACCTTATGAGTCTGCAAAAATCAGGCGTCAGAGATTTTGGACAAATGCTCAAATGAACTATTATTCATCATTGCTGTTTGACAAGAACAAAGTATTCCCGCATCGCCATATTCCTCATGTGGATATGGAATCCCTACAGTGCTTTAGGCCTGTACTTGCTGTTCTTCACGATGCCGGGCTACTCAGTTTCGTCACTGATGTTTGTGATTGGAATGAAGAGCTCATTCTTCAATTTTATGTCACCTTACATCTATCTGGTGATGTTGACGACATTCACTCATGGGCTCTCGACTGGATGAGTGAGAACACGCACTATAAGGCTCCTGCTGATGAATTGCTTCGAGCTCTTGCTGTTGATTTGCCCTCCACTGAAGCCAAAAGGATTTATGAAGAACCTGAGCTGCCCAATCATCTTATGCAAGTGCTGATGAAGCCGTTGGCTGAAGGAGAAGCTCAAAGAACCACCTTCTTAGTGAATGATCTACTATTTATGCCAAGGACAGTTTATCGAATTTTGGCAAAACCCTCAGTCCTATCAAAGGCCACAATTCTGAGACTGAAGAAGTTGTGGGGATCATGAAGAACTTGCTATTCAATATCATCCATGGTATTCCTATCAACATACATGATTTCTTCATGAGGACTTTGGCCACTGTCGCACAATCTCCATTTGATTTGAAGCCTTATGCACCTTGGCTCATGAGATTCATCCGAACAAGATCTTCAATCAACTACAAAGCTGACAGTCAAAATCATCTCAGCTTTCTGCCAGATGTGGAAATTCTTCAAAGCATAATTGCTTCAGTTCCTGGAAAAGGCAAAGCTGTTATTGATGAAGGTGTTCATCCCCTTGATGGCCAATTTCGTCAGCCTGTCTCATAATCCACAGGTTATGATTCATCAAGCCATGACACTGATGCAAATGCCACTTAGTAAACCCCTCAAGGTGACGCTCCTCGAGTGATGACTGATCGTGAGCTCCTCATAAGTCTTCATCGGAAAGTTGACAAAATCACAACTGGGTTAAGCGTCAACTTCATGCAATTCTTGGCAATATGACTGTGACGCAAAATTCAGTCCAGAAAAATCATTATTATTTGAATGAGATCTTTGACAGAAGTTGGGCCATTCTTTCACATCTGAAGACCCCTGACGAACTTGAAGAAATGGAGTTCCAAATGAACTTTGATTGGGCCAATCCGCCCAAGAAGAAGTTCCAGAAGGTTCATGTTCCTACGATGGTCCCAAGCTCCGTGTCTTCTTCACGAGCTACTCATGAAAATGAAGATGTTGAAGACACTGCAGCAGGCCCTTCTTCAACTCGTGACCCCAACACTATCGCTGGCACTCCCTCGTCTGCATCATGATGATATTCTTCAGGGGCGTTAGTTCTCAGTTTCGTCTTCTTTTGGTCATCTGATGACAAAGGGGGAGAAATTTGAGTTAGTATTTAAGCGGGTTTTATATCGGGTTGTTTCTTTTGCTAAGTTGCAACTCTTGATTCTTCATTTGATTCGCTCCTTTAATGAGTTGTAACTTAAATACTGTTGGTGGTCTGACATTCTTCTGCGACGTTTTATTTGATATATATATATATATATATATATATATATATATATATATATATATATATATATATATATATATATATATATATATATATATATATAGGGTGGGACTATTCTGCGACCCCCTCTAGAGTTTCTAAATAAACTTATTCTGCAACCCCCACCCCACTTAACCTGTTTCTACCACCGTGGAGCGAGCGGAGCCAGGGTAACCACGCGTTGTTTATCCCCCACCTCCCGCACCTTCTACCCCAATCCTTCTCGCCTTCTTCCTGCCGCCGCCGGGGTACGCCACCGTGCCTGAGCCCCGCTGCTGTTGCGCCTGGAGGTTACCACCGACGCGCCGCTTCAACTCTCCCGGCCCCGCCGCTCGCAGACGCGCTCCACTCCCCATCATCCCACCCTGTGAACGCGCCAGCACCCCAGCCGACCTCACCGCGGCCGGCCATCTCCCCCAACCTCGGTCGCCGCGCACAACCTCCACCTCCACACACTGTCGCACCACTTCCCACGGTCACGCGCTACCGTGCGGAGCCCCCTTCAACCAGCGTGCCTCATGGATCCAACCACTTGACCACCGCCGTCATGGGTCATCCTCCTTTCTCCCCCGTGCGACCACTGTGACCCACTCCTCGATCCAGCGAGAGCTCGTCCACGCCCGAGCTCCCCATGGCGAGGGTCTCCACCAGCTTGACCACCCCACTCCCTCTCCCGGTCTCCAGCTCCTCGTTGCCCCATAATTTTTTTCGGTTATTTCCTCTAGCATCGATGGATCCAGGTCGGCGACCTCCCCTGCATAGCCGTCACCATGGCATACGCCCTCTGTTGTGGTGGACTTTGCTTCCCCAGCGAGGAGGAGGACTACGGGGAACTCGCCATCGACGGATCCATCTGTCCCCCGTGCTGCCCTCTCCACCATGAGCGAGCCACCACCCGCCAGCGCCATCCTCGAGCTCCTTTCCTCTGCTAGTCCGGCCCCTGGCTCCGACGGGACTCCTCCCTGCCGC
Source organism: Elymus sibiricus (assembly GCA_039707655.1). Taxonomy (NCBI): domain Eukaryota; kingdom Viridiplantae; phylum Streptophyta; class Magnoliopsida; order Poales; family Poaceae; genus Elymus; species Elymus sibiricus. The sequence continues at coordinate 179,892,748 of CM077666.1, read as the reverse complement.
TGGATCCGTGGCCGCCATGTCTCTCCTCCAACGCCGGCCTCTGCAGTTAGCCATTTTTTACATAACTAGTAGTTAGCTTATCTGACAAGAACAAGTTAACAAGGCCGCCTGTGTAGTTAGCTAACTTGAAAAACAGTGGAAGCCGGTGGTGGCCGTAGTTTGTTGCTGTGCACCGTGAGCGTGACCAGGTAGGGACGAGCCCCGTGATCCTAGGCGGCGGAATCCGTTCCTCTGCAGCCGATCCATGTGGGGAGGGCTGGATCCAAGCGTGGACATCCTCCCCTCAGTCCAGATCGAGGTGAGGGGCGGCATCCCTCTAATGCTAATTGCTAGCCACAAGGGAGCCTGCCACCGTCCAGCACGAGACACCGGCGAGCTGCCACTTCGGACTCCTTGCATGTCATGGGTGCAGTAGCTTGCGCGCACCCCTGCTATGGGCCACAACTCGTGCTGGCTGACGCATGCCGACCTCGACGTTTCCCCTGGAGTTCCATGGCTACTCAGCTTGGCTGCAGAAAGAACAGAGGCTGCTCTGGCATGAATGCAGTTAACTTCAGTTAACTTCTCTAGCCCATCAACAATTCCTTTCATGTGGCAGTTAGCGGCGGCCGCGGCGGCAGTTAGAAGAGCTCGTGTGTGCACGCACGCGCGCCATGGAGGAAGCACGGGAGGTGGGGCGGGGGGGAGCATGGATGTACATCTCTAACTACCAGCCGCATTGGAATAAAAAGCCCCGCCGAATCTAGGCCGAGCCATCGCTCGTTCGGGAATAGAATAGTGTAGAAGCATGGTTCAGTTACTACAAGAACTGAACCGTAGTTAGCTTCTTTTTACTTTTTCTTAGACCCGTAAAAAAGAGAGCAGTTAGGTTGTTTAAAAAATCTCTATAAACACAATCGGAGTCCAGGCCGTTGGCATCCAGGTGCGCCGCCGTCGAATTAGTTCTTTTCGCTTATTTATGAAAAAAATGCATGTAGAATTTACCTTTGCAAATTATGTCAGTTAAGTCTGCAATTTGCACCAGTTATGTGAAGCCGACGAAGACGCTGGTTTGATGGGATCGATCCCCTATCTGAAGTTTGATTAAGCTAGCTAGCTTGGCTCGATTGAATTGGATCAATCCAGCCAGGAGCTAGTGCATGCATGTTGGGTCCAGTATATACCACTCCTTGGAAGATGGATGGATGGATGGCCAAAGCCAGCCTATGTTTCACGGCAGCATGCTGTGATGGAATTTTTGTGAAGCATCAGTACTAGCCCGTGGATGCCTCCTCCTGTTTTCTCTTTTGACCTTTGTCATCAGAACTAGCTTCGATATTCTTTCTCGATGGAGGATTTATCCATATGGAAAACTCTTCGATTATCGAAAATAAAATAGATAGCAGTTAACTCAGCAGTTGACTTTCAAAATTTAACAGTAGTTGACTTTTCAATTTATAGCAGTTAACCTTGGACACATGACAGTTAACTTTTTGGGATACGATCTGAGATTCTCCATCCCCTTTCCAAACATTATTTTTCTTTCTGTGAGTACACTGCACTTATGTCAGTTTTTGATTTGTTGGGTTTACAGAAAAAGTTCATTTTTAGTGGCCCAGTCAGCTTTCTGGTTTCAGTTATGTGTTAAAAAGTTAACTTAACTTTAAGCACTGTACAATTTACTAGAAAAAATGTTTGCCCAGAAGCTAACATGCAAAAAATATCCAACGACTTGGTTTTAAAGAAACTTATAAAAACATATGCAGTTAGCTCTCAAACGCATGTACAGTTAGCTTCGGATGCATCCACAGTTAATCATGTGAAAATTTTAATTAGAAAACAAATTTAAAAAGTATAAGAAATTAATTAAAACAAAATAACCTCGCATGAATGTAGCAGTCAACCGCGACAACCGTAGTAGTCGTGTTAAAAAAGCATTGGAAAAAGTTCGGGCACTTTCCAAAAAAAGAGGTCGGTAATAGTTGCAGTTAACTTCGGCCGGCGTGGCAGGTAACCATGATATTCATTGCAGTTATGGTGACCCCGGCAAAAAAATGAATTGCAAAATAATGAAAATAGTTTGGCTATTTAAAAAAGATCATCCATAGTGGTAGTTAACATCGGCCATCGTGGTAGTTAACTTCGGCATTCATGACGGTTAGCGTGACCCCGACAAGAATGAACATAATATTATTTTTTTAGTATCTTCGCTCCCAGCAGTTAACTTGGTGTTAACAGCCGCAGCCCCGGGCAGTTAGTTATTTCAGACCCCGCAGTTAGCTCGAACCGAGAAAAAATGTAAAAGAAAAAAAAATAGTGTCTTCAGTCCTCGACAGTTAGCTATTTCAGTCCCGGCAGTTAGTCTGACCCGGACAAAAAGTGAATGAAAGAAAAAAAAAGTATTTTCAGCTCCGGCAGTTAGCTTGCTCAACATAAGGCAGTTAGCTATTCCGCTCAAACAGTTAGCGTCTAGTATAGCAATTCGGGCAAAAATGACGAAAATGACGTTAGTTTTTTCAAAACTGCTCTTAAACCGTATCCAATCTGAAAAAGTGTTATATATACCAAAGTTCAGGCTAATCGATAGCTTTCCAACGGTATATCATATGCATCATTCCAACAAACGGTTTGAAAATTCCTTTCAGAAAAACATTGAAAACTTGTTTGATGGATTTTTAGTTTTTTGAATTTGGTTTAAAAACTGAATCGATTTTGGGAAAACGATCAACATGAGTTTTTTTGCTCCTTTTCAATAGCTATCCAACAGTATATCATTTGCATCATTCTGATTAACGGTTCAATAATTATGACCCAAAAACAGTGTGAAAAAACGGTGCCAGAAAATGTCCGTCCGGCAGTTAACTAGTATAGGACGCTCAGTTAGCTTTTTCAGTTAACTACTATAGCAATTCGGGCAAACAATGACGAAAATGACATTAGTTTTTTTCAAAACTGCTCTTAAACCGTATCCAATCTGAAAAAGTGTTATATATACCAAAGTTCAGGCTAATCGATAGCTTTCCAACGGTATATCATATGCATCATTCCAACAAACGGTTTGAAAATTCCTTTCAGAAAAACATTGAAAACTCGTTTGATGGATTTTCAGTTTTTTGAATTTGGTTTAAAAACCGAATCGATTTTGGGAAAACGATCAACATGAGTTTTTTGCTCCTTTTCAATAGCTATCCAACGGTATATCATTTGCATCATTCCGATTAACGGTTCAATAATTATGACCCAAAAACAGTGTGAAAAAACGGTGCCAGAAAAAGTCCGTCCGGCAGTTAACTAGTATAGGACGCTCAGTTAGCTTATCTGTTTCTGGCAGTTAGGAACGGTTTCTGAATAGCTTATTCAGGAATGGGTTGCAGAATAGCTGGGATGTATATATATATATATATATATATATATATATATATATATATATATATATATATATATATATATAACTATTCTGCAACCCCCCTCTAGAGTTCCTAAATAAGCTTATTTAGAAACCCCCGCCCCTCTTACTTGTTCCTACCACCGCGCGCAGTGAGCGGAGCCGGTTAAAACCATCGACCTCGCCCACTACCCACGCCTCACCCCGCTCCCTACCTGCCTTCTTCCTCCGGCGACCCACGCGCCGCCACCTCCGACGGCAGCCGCGCGCCGCCGCCCTCCGCGGCCCCGACACCGCACCACGCCACCACCACCGGGACCCCCACCTACCCCTACTGGCCGAGCCTCCTCTGGCATGCCCGCATGCTCCGTCACCCGACCTCGCTCCGCCCGCCACCCAACCTCCCTGGATCCTAGCTCCTCCCGGCAGCATCCCACGCGCCTCCGCGCCGCGTAGTCCACCAGAACCCATCGTCCCGCGCCCTCCCTCCCCGGATACACACACTAGCCACCGCATACCTCCCCAACTCCTCGATCTGGTCGCCGCCGACCTCCCTGGTTCCCCACTCAGGCCACCGCCCCCGCCTCCTTCCGCACGCCCGCGGGCCGCCCTGGCCGACGTCGTGCTAAGGCCCGCAACGCCTGCTCCCGTCGAGACAGGGGCCAGATCGAGGCCGCCTCCTGCATCAGACCCTCCCCCCGCGCACATCTTCCTCGAGGACAGCTCAAGGTCTGTCCTCCCCGACGCGGCGTGCAACCCGGTGGAGATCCTCCCTGCTCAAGGTCTGTCCACACACCAACTGCACACCGCCGCGAGCCACTCCCATCCCTCAGTCACTCCCCCAGCCCAATCGCTAGTCTCCCACTTCTTCCCCTGATCCAGCGGTGGCCTGATGCGTCCTCCTGGGCCGGTGGCGGGATATGGCGCTCCCGAGAGCTACTTTACATCGACTGGAATACGCACAGAGCTTCTCCAGCGACCCTGCTCGCACGACAGAGGACAGGGGAAGCAGCGGCCGTTGGCTGGGAGATGGAGAGCTCGTCCCCGACGATGCTGGCCGGAATTCATCCGTCACGGAGGAGATGGAAAGGGGCGGCTGAGCAAGTCAGAGAAGGGGTTAGGGTGTCCACCTCCCCCCCCATCCTCGTGCGGGGAGAAATGCAGACCTCGACGACCGCCACTGTGCTTCCCCACACTGGTTGTCGACCCCTGCCTACAGCGTTGAGCGCGTCCATCCTTCTAGCTGCCGCTGTGCTTGTTCATCAGTTAGCTGCATTTTTGTACTCCGACAGTTAACTACCGTCACTTCTTCAGTTATCTACTAGTGTTGTTGCAGTTAGCTAAAAAGGGAAAATATTCAACAACAAAAATTAAGACGGTTAACTGTGTGCTATTTGTGCTGCTGACTGTCTGCCAATTAAACTACTAATTGGCTAACTGCTAAAAAATGAAGTAAAAAAATGACAGTTGGCATTTCCATGGCAAAAAAATGTGGCAGTTAACTTGTCCATAGAAGTTGATTTCGATGACAGTATCAGTTAGCTCTATAAAAAAAAGAAGGAAAATACTCGTCCTTAGTGGCAGTTAACTTATGAAATTTCTGCAGTTAACGCGAGCCGTGCAAAGAAAGAATTAAAAATATAGTACCGTCCGTCCGGCAATTAACTCGGTGTTAACTGCCGCTATCCTAGACGGTTAGCTACTTCCAGTCCCAACAGTTATCTTGAACCGATTTTTTTTCGGAAAAAAATAGTATGTTTAGTCCGGCAGTTAACTTGGTGTTAACTGCCGCCGTCTTCGGCAGTTAGCTATTTCAGTCCTGTCAGTTAACTTGACCCGGGGAAAAAGAGAAAAAAAGGGAAAAATAGTTTATTCGGTCCAGCAGTTAGCTTGCTCAGAATGGGGCAGTTAGCTTTTTGCTTGAGCAGTTAGCGTGTACTGTAGCAGTCCGGGCAAAAAAATATCGAAAATGATGTTAGTTTTTTGAAAACTGCTCTTAAACCGTAGCAAATCTGAAAATGTGTTATATATGCCAAAGTTCGGGCTAATCGGTAGCTTTTTGACGGTATATCATACGCATCATTCCGACAAAAAGTTTGAAAATTCCTTTCACAAAAACATTGAAAACTCGTTTGATGGATTTTTAGTTTTTTGAATTTTGTTTAAAAACCGAATCGATTTTGGGAAAACGATCAACATGAGTTTGTTGCTCCTTTTCAATAGCTATCCAACGGTATATCATTTGCATCATTCCGATTAACGGTTCAATAACTACGACCTAAAAACAGTGCGAAAAAATGGTGCCAGAAAAATTCCGCCCGGCAGTTAACTAGTATAGTTCGCACAGTTAACTGTCTGTTCTCGGGCAGTTAGGAAGGGTTCCTGAATAGCTTATTTAGAAATGGGTTGCAGAATAGCTGGGATGTGTGTGTGTGTGTATATATATATATATACATGTTATAATTCGTCAGACACCAATTTTCATCATGCATTCAAATTTTTCAATATCTTATGATCATGCATGATTGGATTCCAAGATATAGGGGGAGATCTCCACAATTTCAACCTGCCATGTGCATTTGCAATCCAGAGCAAATTCTTCATATGCAAATCTTCAGGGGGAGTTCCTCAATATCTTGTAACCAATGTCTTCACATTCCGTACTTACACTTCCACTATTTTTATTCCCGTTGAAAACTTAACTGATTTGTCATCAATCACCAAAAAGGGGGAGATTGTAAGTGCATCAAGTGCCCCCTTAGTGGTTTAGCAGTATTGAAGACAAATAAGTTAAGGGACTAATGTGTTTGTGAGTATACACAGGAGAAAATAGTCCCCGAAGGCTTGGTTTAACCACGGAAGTCGACCCCTAAAAATGTATTTCTTCAAGTGAAGAATTTGGTGTGGTCTTTGAAGAAATTGATGTTAAGACTTTGAAGCTTGAAGACTTTGTTTTCATAGTTTCTTTTTCTTCTTATTTGGGTCATAGGAAAAAACGTACTGTTAAAGGGGGTCTAGGTGAAACATATTTCATACTTCAAAGCGATGCTCAAACCTATACACATTACCGCCGCTTCGAGTGAAGCCTTTGGAAATCTCCAGAACAGCTGACGAATTTGACAGTGACAGTGATGAAGTTCATCTGGTCTTTGATGAATTTGGTCAGGCCGAGGAGTTAGGATTTTGCTAGTCCGATCTGCCTATCGTGAGGAAATAGAGTGCCCCGACGAAATTGAGAGCTTAATTTCCGACCGTTGCTGCGCCGCATGCCAGCTGTCGAGTGGATTCTTATCCTGACAACAGTCATGTCTGAGAAGGGCATTTATGACAATTCATGTCGGGTTGCCCCCGGCTATAAATAGCCGTCCCCCACAACCACTAGTTGGTTGGCTGCTCTAGAGAGAACTTGACACTTGTCATTTGAGAGCAACCCTTCCTCTGATGACTTTGTGAGAACCCAAGTGAGGAAAAACCCAACCAGAGCCAAAGTGACAGGGCATCACTGAAGAAGTTGATCTGTGTGATCCGACGCTTATTACCTTTGAAGACTGTCATTCTTCCAGATGGTTAGGCGTCATGTTCTGAGCACCCAAGAGTAATTGTGGTGTGCCGGTGAACAAGTCTGTGAAGGTTTTGGAAGTCTACCTTGAAGACTTACCACGAGTGATTGGGCGAGGTCTAAGTGACCTTAGCTCAAGAGGAATACGGTGAGGACTAAGTGTCCTCCGAGGTAAGACTCAGCCACCTCAACCAGACGTACAGTTGATACAGCAACTGGAACTGGTCTACCAAATCGATGTGTCTTCACCAAGCCCAACTGGTTTCAAATTCCTCACCCCTTTACCTTTATGTATTTCCACTGCTGAAGAACTTGTGCTCTACTTTACTGATGAATTAAAATGAAGACTTTCATCATGTTGTATTTCATTTCTTCAGTTCATCTTCCTCATGCATGTCTGCTTGTATGACTACTTATTCTTCACTTGTATGTATTTCTTTTGCATGCTATCTACATCCGAGTTGATCTAGTTTCACTCCTGTTTCTATTTTGTCACTCTGATTTTCGTCAAAATCTTCGGAGTTTGACGAAATTCTAAAAATCTCCCATTCACCCCCCCTCTGGGAGTTAACCTGCGCTTTCATAGGTTCTTACACATCCAAGAAGAGATGATTTTAATGATCCTATCATTCACAAGTTGTAGGTGTTCCTTTTTGCTAAAATATAGGGGAAACCCCAAATACTTGAAAGGGAAGTACCCATTTTTACCGCTATTTTTTTGAGAAAAAAAAGTCTCATTGACGTCCAAGTTAATAGTGAGTAAGTCATGTCAACTTAGACTTTGTCACCAAGAGTTAAAATGAATAAATAGAATTACACACTCAGAGTCAAGTAACAAATAGACTTATAAACAAAAAATATTAATAGCAACGAGCGCTCGCACCCCTTCGTTTTTCCTCTTAGGCGAACAAGTGACTAGGGTTTCTGCTTCCATCGGCACCGCTGTTGGTCCACCTTGTCTCCTATAGCCTGAGGGACACTGGGGCGTGGTGGATCCCGACTCTTGCCGGCGGGTGGGCTACTTTTTTAGGTGTTTCTTTTGAGATTGGTTAGGGTTTCTGTCATGCTCAGGAAGACGCGACAGTGGTGGCTGCCTGAAGATGAAATAAGGTTCTCCACGCCTACCCCCGCTTGGCGGTGCGTCTAGTGACGTTGAAGGGTGTGTGAAAATGTGTCTCCAGCGAATCTCGCAGGATTCAGTCAGTGGTTGTCTTCAATGGACCTGCTTGGATGTGGTCTTTGTTCGTGTGTGTTCGTGTGTCCACAGTTAAATCCTTTCGATCTACGATTCTCTTCAACGGCGACAGTTGTTGTTCTGGTGTGCTGGTCCTGTGGGGCCTTAGTGCGACGACTTTCGACTATCTACTACAACCAAGTTTGCCCGACGTCGATAAGGAAGAGGCGATGACAACAACGCGCTTTTGGCTCGTTCCAATGCTTGTAGTTGTTGCTTGATGGTCTATGAATCTGGGTGTAATTTATGTTACTTCTCGTGTTCTTTGTACTGCTTTAATAGTTTATGAATAGTTCAAAGTTTTTCTCCCAAAAAAAGAACAAATAGACTTTCGAGCTGATGATTTTTACGGGAATTAAGTTACAAGTTGTGGTGTCGAGAATTGGTTGGAATCAAGGGGCAGGGAGGACCCATTGGTAAAAATTGGAAGGATAGATTGTGGAGAGATGTGTTCATAGGTTAGTTTGCATTGATCGCAAACAGGGTGCGGGATTCTCTGACGCAAGCAAAGAAATGAGCCCGGAGAAAGAAATTCATTTTTCTTTTTCTTTGAATTACTCTTTTTCTTTAATTTTGCACCAGAAACATTTCTAGGAGAAGTTTGAATCCGTTTCGTTCGGACATTGAACCGTTTGGTTTGACATGATTTACGCGTTACTGGTTACCGGATGAGTTAGTTTTTCCTAATCTGTTGATTACTAGATGATGCCCCGCGCGTTGCTGCGGGAACCTTGGTTAAATAGATGCTAAAAACTAAAACTTTTTTTTAAGAATGCTCTCAGGATATATTTTGAAAACAATAAAGTATATGAGGCATGTCAAAAAATGTTATATAAAAAGAGAATTTTATTGGATTGAAGTCAAACTGGGTGCCATTTTTAGCAGAAGTGTGTAACATGACCTATATATATTTGCTTCAAGCGTACAACAAATATATTTAGGTCATGGTTCAAAAATGTGTAACATGACAGTCTATGATGCGCAGAAAAATTAGTGAAACAAATCCATGCATGATTGCTGAGGTGCCATGGTTGTATGAATAGATTAGTGCCCAAATTGTATTTTTGAGGACCTGTACCGTAGAAAAATCGTTCTATGGTCTATTTTTTATAAATTAATAGCCAATGTACATAAATACTTAAAAAAAGTAAAAACTACAGATTCTAACCAATACCAGCTCTAGGGAACAACATGTAAAATATTACAAATGGGAGTTAATCCAGGACTGTATCTTCTGAGCTTTGACTGGCTTGGCTCTGCACACAACTGCCGAGAGAGTTTCTTTCATATAGAATGTCCAGTTCATAGTGTGAGGTGCAGCATTTCTGAAGATTTTATCATTTCTGACAGACCATATACTCCAGCAACCAGCAATGATAACATCAAGGGCCAAGTCTTGTGGCAGTTCTCTGAGTCTAATACATATTTCATCAAAACTTGAGATGCCTCTGGCTCTGTTGGGCAAGATCATGTTCCAGCAATCAATAGCAAAATTGCAGTCCCAAAAAAGGTGCATTAGCGTTTCTTCTGTTAGATCATGGCAAATAGCACAGTTATAATCTTCCAAGTACATCGATCTCCTTCGCAGAAGATTTCTGGTGTTAATTCTGTCATAGAGCATCAACCAGAAGAAGAATTTATGCCTTAGTTGAGCAGCACTTTTCCACAGGAGTTGGAAGATCATATGTGCAAAGCTTGGCCCCAGAAGTGCTTTGTACATTTTAATGGCAGAGTAGTTGCATGTAGTCCACTTATAAGATCATCTATCTTTCCCTGTCAATTGTCCCCTGTTCTGAAGCACAATCTGAAGGTGCTGGAGTTGCTGATATGCTTGGGCAGATAGAGGGAGCTGGAACATTACTTCAATGTTGGGCAGTTCTAAAGCAGTCTGTAGTGTTATCTCAGTAGCATTGTAGTAGCAGAATAGATGTGGGAAACTGAGGAGAAGCTCTTGACCATGCCATTTATCTCTCCAGAAAGCAATGGTGTCACCTTGACCAGGAATGCAAATAGCATGTGCTTTAAATTGTGGGAGAAGTTTGAGCACCGATTTCCACCAGAATGATCCTGCAGTCCTGTCATGGGGGAGATGCTGGGTATAATATGTTTCCCAGATGATGTTGACCCATGGGGTATCGACCTTGTTCATGAATTTGTGCAAAAACTTCATTAAGAGCGCCTGGTTATGAATACCAGCATTAATCACACCTAAGCCTCCATGTGCTTTAGGCAAACAAGCTTTCTCCCAGGAAATCAAAGCCATCCCTTTTTCCTCAGAGCCATATTTTCGCCATAGGCAGTGCTTCAGATAGGAGTTGATTTGGTATAACACTGTTTTTGGTACCTTTAAGGTGGACATATAGAAGATGGGCATGCTAGAGAACACAGATTTCACCAGTGTAAGTTTATCTCCAGTGGATAGTAGGGTGTTGCAGCCTGAGAGTCTGGAGGAGATCCTTTTGAGCATTGGTGAGAAATCCATAACTTTGGGTTTGGAATAGCACAAAGGAAGGCCCAGGTACTTGATAGGCCATTGCCCAATTTGACAGCCCGGCAGGTTGGATAAGGTGTGCATCATATTCTCTGGAGTGTTAATAGAGAGCAGAGTGGATTTGGAGTAGTTTACTTTGAGCCCAGTGTAAGCTGCATAATGCAATAGCAGGTTCTTAATGTGTTGTAATTGTGTAGGAGCAGCAGGTAGCACCAGTAATGTATCATCGGCATATTGGATAACTAGAAAGTCTGGGCATGATTGATGCTGAAGTGGGGTTTCAATCAAATGGTTATCCATGGCTTCATTGAGCATAGATTGTAGAAGATCAGCTGCCAACACAAATATCAGAGGAGATAAAGGATCACCCTGTCTCACACCCTGCTTACACAAGAATTGCTTTCCAGGTACCCCATTAAGCAGCACTGAAGAGAAGCCAGTACTATAAATTTGCTTAATCCAGTTTATCCATCTATCACCAAACCCTCTGGCAGACAAAATTTGAAGGATGGTATCATGGTTGAGGAGATCAAAGGCTTTTTTAAAGTCTAACTTCAGAAGAACAATCTCCTTTTTGGATTGAAAACATTGGTGGATGTACTCATAAGACCATGCCAAGCAATCTTGAATGCATCTGTTATTTAAGAATCCATACTGATTGACATGAACCAGTTTGAGGATCAGTTTTTGCAACCTATTAGCTAGTAGTTTGGTAATAATCTTCAGTGTGCAGTTCAGAAGAGAAATTGGCCTGAAATCTCCAGGTGCAAGAGCAACCTCTTTTTTGGGGATCAGGGTGATGAAGGAGTAGTTGATACTCTGAATATTTGCTTTGCCCTCATAAAAATCAGCTATCAACTTATAGAAATCAGGTGCTATGATATCCCAGCAATGTTTTAAGAAAGCAACATTGAAACCATCTGGTCCTGGTGATTTATCAGATGGCAAGTTTTTGACCACCTCATCAATTTCAGCTTGTGAGAAAGGTACTTCAAGTTCATGCAAGAAGTCTGAGTGTGGTAGCAGGTTGTGGAGTAACAAAGGGTTTTCAGTTGATGTTGTTTGTCCCAGTCTGTGTTTAAATGCTCTGTATAGGATGGCTGCTTTGGCTGGGTGATACTGAACTTCCATTCCTGTTTCATCTTGAAGTACTGTTATGAAGTTATTCCTGTGCTTTATAGTTGCCTTGGCCTAAAAAAATTGGTGTTTGCTTCACCAAACTTGATATTTCTAATAGTAGCCCTTTGCTTCCAGTAGATTTTTTGAAAGTTCAAGATATTTTCCAGGTGTGCTTTCAGCTTACATCTGTCCCATTTTTCATCAGGAGAAAGCTCTCTGTATTCTTCCAAATAATCCAACAGTAGGATCACTGCATTAGTGTTATTGATAGTAGTTCTAAGATCTGAGAGATTTTTTGACCATATCTTAAGACCCTTGCTTAGTCTCTTGAATTTAGAAGCTATCACCTTGGCACTGTCTGTTTCATCTACTGTTTGCTCCCATATGTTTCTAACCACATCTTTTGAAATCTGTATGCTCTAGCCAGAAATTTTCAAACCTAAAAATTCTAGATCTGGGTATTGAAGTCTCAATTCTAATAACATAAGGAGTGTGATCTGATGTAGTTTTAGCCAGTGAAGTAGCCACTGTATCAAGGTAGGATAAAGTCCAAGATTCTGAAGAAAAGAACCAATCAATTTTTTCCAGTAAAGGAGCTTCTTGCATATTACTCCAAGTAAAATCTCTGCCTTTAAGAGGGATCTCCACCAGTGCCAATTTGCTAATAGCCTCATTGAAGAGCAGCATGTCCTGAAAATTACCCCCATCCATGTTTCTGTTACTGGGATATCTCATGTAATTGAAATCTCCCACAACCAACCAGTCCATATCATCTTCAATCTGAAAATTTTGGAACCAGTTAAGGAATAGGATTCTGCTGTCTGGTTGGCAAGGTCCATAAATGTTTGTGAGGATCCATTTGTTCCCATTGAGCTTAGAGGTGAATTCAATGGAAAGAGAGAATTCATTTTTACAAATAGTCCTCCCAGAAAATAATTGCTCATTCCATACTGTGATCAATCCACCAGAAGCACCTACAGAGGGTAGGTAATCAAACTTATTTAATTTTTTATGGCAGAAGTTCTTCACATATGCACTGTCAAAAGTTTCTCCTTTTGTTTCTTGCAATGTAACAATGGCACAGTCAGCTTCAGATATCTTGTTGGCAATAGCCAGCCATTTCTTGTCATCATTAATCCCCCTGGTATTCCAGTTTAAAACACTCCAATTTCTATTCATGTGAGTGAGAAACAGAGGAAAGAAAGAACACTGGATCTGATTGACAACCAAACATTATAGTGCAGACTACTGAATTGCAGAACGTCTAGTATAAGAACACTGCCTCTGACTGACAACCAAACATTATAGGGCGGACAACTGAATTGCATAGCGTCTATCATAAACTGCCAATAACCCCAGCAAAAGTTAACAAAAACTCCAGGATCCATGCAACCAACAGTCTTCACAACCCAAAACATAACAGCATACAGTCTGATACAGTTAATGGGACACATTAAGATAGAACCAAATGGGAGTGCTAACTATCTCCCAAAGAGCTAGTTCTTGGAGTTTCCTTTCTCCTTGTTCTCCTTGAGATTGCCCTTTGAGGAGGTAGGGGGATTGGAACTCTTGAGCTTCTTGTTCCCTCCCTTCAGTGGGGCTCCTTTGTCCTCCTGAATATTGGCCTTGCAAAATGAAGTAACAAGACTTTTAACCACTTTGGCAGGTACTGGAGGTGGAATAGCATGACAGGGTAAGCAATTTTTGTCCATACAAGTTTTCTTTTTATACCCTTGATGTAAAGATTGTAATCTAAAACTTCTCCTCACCTCTGTTTCAACCAGGGGCAATTTTTCCTTTCTTTTCTTGTTATTGTGGGCAGCAGAGGTGGATGAAGCTGATTGTCCCACCATGGAGGACGCACTAGGGGGAGTGAGCTCCAGATTCTGTTGTGGTACATCAGTGGATTCTTGATCCTGTAGTGCACAATAGGAAGCTAACTGAGTGCCAAATTTATCAGGAATAGCAAATAGTTTGTATACTTTTGCTTCAGAGCCTTGTGTAATAAATTCCCAGACTTTAGAAGTAACAAATTGTTTTGCCCACTCAGATTTCTCAGAAGAAAGTAGTGCCACAGACAGAAAATTAACCCATTCTATAGGTACTTTAATTACCTCTTGACTGTCTTCCTTAGGAGCAAAATGTTCTTTCCAGATTCTGGCACCTTCATCTCCCAGCAGCTGTTCATCAGTCATAGCCACCTGTGCCTCCAGCTTATCTTTCATGATGGGATCTACAGCAGAATCAGGTAAAAGAGCCATTCCCATTGAAACATTAGTGTATGCATGGTTGTAAATTGGATTAGGGAATCCAGGGGGAGCAGAGTTCTCAGTGTCAACTTCCTCACCTTCCAGCATATTATCTTGTTGATTGGCAGTGTCTACTTTATCAGTAGGTGTTCTGACGTTGCAAACAACCTCCTGGTGTGTTATCTCCATCTGATGTGGTTTAGCAGCAGTGGATTGTTTCAATTCTCTGACAAGGGTCATCTCAAGCTGCATGGGATCAGTAAATGAATCAGTATCTGCCACTTGATTCTGAGTCAAAATGGCCTCAAGATTGTGATCAATCGATGCAATTGGTGGCAAATGCTCCTGGTTCATTACAGGCATCTGAATATTGGGCATCTGGATGGGCCCATCAGCAGGGAGAGCATGCTGTAGCACTGGAGGCCCATCCAAAGGATTTAAATCTGGCAGACCATTAAAGATGGGTTGTGGTGGCCCATTAGCAGATTCTGCAAAAGGTACTGACTGATTGGTGACTGCCAGTGATAGAGTGATGTTGCTATGGTTCTCTTCATGTTGTATATTCTCCTGTATGATCAGAGCCTCCTGCTCATGAAGAGGGGCCATAAGATCATTAAGTTCCATGAATTCACCAGGATGCAATTCTTGATCCACCAGCTCAGCTTGTTGTGGTAGGGCCCAATGTCCCCATCCTGGCATCTCATCTTCATTTTCATCTGCCTCTGCTTGCTCTGCATTATGGGGAAGTGCTATCTGAAGTTGCAGCTCTGGGTTGACAATGTTCAAGTCAGGAAGTTGCTGTTCCATGTGTTGGTCATGATGTGGCAGAGGGCCTAGGAAGTGATTTTGCTGATTGGGGTGGAAGTGTTCCTGCAGTGGCAGAGGGTGGGGATTGCCATGGTGAGGGATGGGGTCCTCATCTGGGGCCTCTGCTCCAAGAGCCTATTGCTGCAAGATCACCACCGGCACTGTCTCTGAATCTGTCTGAAAGTCATTGCCTTCTCCCACCACGATACTAGCAGGGATATCCCTCAAAGCTTCCACTCTGACCTTAACCAGAATGCTGGCTCTAGTGCTTCTGACTCTGTCCCATTGCAGGAGTATACCAAAACTGTTAACTGCTTTACTGATCTCATGCATGCATCTCCTATCAAATGGGAATCCACACAATAGCAGCCAGACCTCTCTGTTGAGAACAAATCTACGCCAATTCAAACCCTCATTGTGTTTCTGAAATATGAAGTGAACATCTGTGTACGGGTACGGTCCATTCTGAACAAGCTCATCTCTATCAAAGGTACTGTTCAATTTCACATAGGCTTGCCCGAATGGACAAGGCGCGATTTCAGAAAACCCCATATGCTTAACCTCTGTCAGGAATTCAGATAGTACCTCTCAGATGTTGTTGAAATGCACCGGTAGGTTTGGCATCGGAACGATGGTGGCTATAGCCCACTCCTCATGCGTTGGCTGGACTGCGCCCGCCGCAATGCGAACCCTAGCAGGCCGCCCTTCAACCTCAATCGCTTGATGGCCCGCCGGGATGAATGGGGATGGATCAAAAGGAAAGGATGCCATCGCAATGTGAGGTGTTGGAGCAGTAGCGGATGGTGGGATTGCCGGAGGGAGTTCGATGAGCAGGGGAGGAGCACTCGAGGTGGAAGAAGAGGAATGCAGAGCGGCACCGTAAAGACGAGCACCTACCGAGAGGCGAGGATTACTAGAGGGGGCAACAGTGCCATTAGTGGCAAGAACGCTGACTGAGGGCTGATTGATTTGACCCATGGGGATAGTGGGAACTTGCCGGGGAATAGCAAGGGACAGCTCGTTCCGTTGCGTGACTTGGGGGGTCTGCACCGCGTTGGCCCGCAGTTAGATAGTGGGTTGGGCCGCCTTGGGCTGCTGTGTGAAGTGGCAATCGATAGCAATATGCCCCCAGCGCTTGCAAGAGTGGCATTTGATGCGATTCGTGCAATTGGGCCTCAAGTGACCCGGGAGGAGGCAGCGGACACAGAATGGGTCCACTTGCCCCCTTAGGCCTGGGTCCAGAGTTTTGAATTTGATTTCTTCCCTCGCAATTAATGTTGTCCGAGGATTGCTCCTGACGCAAATTGCGTCTGCAAGCTGAATCGTCGGCTGAAACTGTAACATTCAGACCATTTGAATGGGGATTGGATCTAGTAGGATAACGAAATATCCCCGGTGATCTAAGAGCATCAGCATAAGATTTTCTAGGGTGCGAATTGAAAACATGAGTCCACTCATCGGCTTTCTCTTGCAGGTAAAGATCTAATTCAGCCTCTGAGTTTGGCCATCCATCCCCAAAGAGGAGGAAATTGATATTGAACTCAGGAAGCGAGATGTTACCTCCTTTGATAATGGTGAGCTCAACTTCTTTGGAGGAAACCATGAACTTGAAAGACCAATTCTGTAACATCTCTACCTTATAGCGGGAGGCGAAACCTCCAAAGCATGAAAGCAGAATGGTAGAAACTGACTGCGTGGTGAGCTTGATCTTCGATCTGGTGAACTCCACCACCAATGGGAAACCGCCGGATCCCTCTGTTGCTTCCACATTGGTGCGGACTCCCCAGACTCTCCAAACTTCCTCCTCAAACTCCTGTCCCTTCTTGAAATCTGGGTTTGCTAGCAACATGATCGGTGGCTACAGTTGATGGACTGGGATGGTCGACGGGCAGGGTGCTCGGTGGTAGGAGAGGACAAGTTATGGTGGCCGCCGCGGCCGGAGTGGCCGGCGGCGGGGTCTCGGGGCTGGGGGGCTCGGGGGGTCAAATAGCAAAAAAGAAAGTAGTGCCCAAATTGTAACTTATGACCAACTTGATGATGTGGCATAGTTGCATGAAGAGAAAAAATAAGTAATGAGTTGCAACTATTTAAGAATGGAGGATTATCCGTAACTCTATTATTTTTACAAAGAAGCAAAACAAAAAAAAAACTTGGTCACAAGAGGCAGAGTGCGCTTTCACATAGGAGTAACACTTCTAACTTTCTAGGCCAAACCATTTTATTGCTGGGATTTTGCCCCGAGCAACAGCAAAAGCACTTTCATACATTTGACCTTCCAGGCCAACGCAGCTGCCGAGTTCCGATCCAGCCGTCGGCAAGCCCCTTCGTACCTCCACCCCACCGGCGACCAGCCAGGAAATGGCGGAAATGAGCTCCCTGCCGGTGACCGACGACCTCTTGGCGGAGATCTTCCTGCTGCTGCCCACCCCTGCCGACCTCGTCCGCGCTTCCGCGGCCTGCGTCGCCTTCCGCCGGCTCGTCACGGACCGCTCATTCCTCCGCCGCTTCCGCTTCCTCTACGCCCGGCCCTTCCTCGGCTTCCTCAACCACAACGGCTTCCACCCCGCCCGCCCGCCCCACGCCTCCGCGCCCGCCGCCCGCGCCGTCTCCCTCGCCGCTCCTTCCTCCCTTCCCACGCCAGCTGAATCGTCCGGGACGTCCGCGACGGCCGCGTCCTCCTCGACCGCACCCCGGAGGACGACGCTGGCGAGGATTCTCCTGTCTTCACGGAGCTCGCGGTGTGCGACCCTCTTCACCGGCGGTGCCTCCAGCTCCCCCCAATCCCTGATGACCTGGCCGCTTCGGTGGAGCACCCGCTCCGCGTGGAGTTCGAGCGCTGGTGCGAGCCCTTCCTGGCTCCCCCAGGCGAGGAGGAGGCGGAAGAAACGTCATTCAGAGTGATCTGGATGGCGCAGTGCAAAACGAAGCTGGTCGCCTTCGTCTTCTCCTCGAGCACCGGAGAATGGCAAGCCGTTGCGTCTCGGGGCTGGGGCGATTTGTTAGTGGGCACTGGCGTGTCGACGGCGTCGTCCAAGAGCCCTGTGTTCTTCGGGCGACAATTCGCTTCTGGTTGCTTCTACTGGGTCATGGACTGGAGACAGAAATTGCTCATGCTTGACACCCGGAGGATGGAGTTCTCCATTGCCGACCTCCCACCTGGCTGCCGAAGGCCACCGATTGCCATTGTGGATGCAGGGGAAGGCAGACCTGGGATGTTTGCTGTTCGTGAACACGATGCAGATGGCACATTTGATCTCTATCATACCATTAGGCAAAACGAAGGTCAGAGTTTCAATCAGTGGCAGATGGAGAAGACGATCCCATTGGAATCCGGGTACCGGTATTACCTGAGAGGTGCAACAGAGAGATACTTGCTACTACTAAGATCAGAAGACGAGTCCTCAAGTTCATCATCGTTAGAGATGTCAGACTTGGAATGTTTCTCACTGGACGTCAAGACATTGCAGCTTGAGAGCATCTGCAGGTTGAAGCATCACATCCTACGCGCGCACATATATACCAACTTTCCACCATCGCTGTCGTGCCAGACAATATGAAGGGGTAAACACTGTTGCACTCTAATTATCTCTGTACCTGCATAGTTATCACACAACTTGTTTGGTGCTTGATAGTTCATTATAGTAGTAGGTAAGTCTTGTTTAAATGGTTGTGTTTATTTCTCCTTAGATTGTGGGAAAACTAACTTAACTCACGAGTGATGGTATTTGCTTGCCATCTTAATTATTCAGACAACTAAACAAGGAAAAGAAAGGGTCTTCCACACCTTAGATCATTGAATCACAATCCATCCACCATTTGGAGACCTAGTGGAACTGCAGAATTCACTAAACCTTTTGTGTGACAAATATATATGCAAAGATGAAGGGATTGCTAAATCTAGGAAGCAGTAATTGTGTAAATATACTATACTCAGGGCTAATATCCCTTTATGTATGCCACCGTGTGATGTTACTCGAATAATCATAATAAGAAATATATCTGGGCAGATCCCCTGAATTTCGGCTCCTACGGAACTTAGCAAACAAACAAAGCTTCATGTCTTCTTCCTTGGATGTGATTGCTTTTCCTTGGTAGATTGTGTGTTGTGTTGGCTCCAACAAGATGACAATAACTATTATGGGGGATTGTTTTATGGGTAACCTAACAGAGGAGGAATATAAGTTAAAATCCAGTCAAGCATGACTTATCTTGTCCACTTTTCTTTTGATGGATATAAGGATACAGAAGGTCCCTTTTTTCTTGTCATAGTCACATCTGGTATGGCTGCAGTTTTTAGTCTGAATCATAACTCTGAATTGTATCAGAACCAATCAAAGTGGTGAACTGGCAAGAACTTGTGCTCAGAAGTCATTTAATCCTCAATAGCAATTAGAGCAATTAGAGGGGCGTGTACCATTTCACCCACCTCGATCTCTGTTCGTGAGTGCAGAAGGACACACTTACTGTTTGTTAATTGTCTTTATGATGAAGCTACCAATTTTATTTATCTAAGTTTGTGATTCATTTTTTGGTGTTTACCAGGATCTCTCTGGCTTATTTGTTCCCAGTTGTATTGTAAAATTACAATGATAAACACATGATTCTAGTGCCTGTGCATTCTCAATTTCAGTTGAGAATAATATATATCCGCAGTTTGATTTTGCAGTATATTATGTGTGGTTCATTTGAAGCCCTGTTTATTTATTTAATTTGAGAAGTGTCTTTCTCATAAATTTTACCAACTGCTCTTATATTTCGCCACATATAAGAAGCATTGGTTTTTTCACCAAGCGGAGGACACCGGAGAACGCGGGTCCAAGGCTGCCGTGGCCTCAAAGCGCCAGCCTAGCCACCACGCCAGCGCGCTGCAAGAACAGCCGCCGCTGGGAAGACCAACCGGGAACCTACCAAGGCCAAGCCCCGCACCAATGGCCGCAGCTCGGGGAGGAGGACGGCTGCGGCGACGCCACCGCAGAGGGATGGGAGGGCCCGAGCCAGCCGAGGAAACCCCTGCCTCCAGCTCAGCCAGATCTGGCGCGAGAGCGGGAGGGCACGAGGGCACTCGCCGGCGCCAGGCAAGGCAGCAGCCGACCGGCAGGGGCACGAAGAGGGGAGGAGCGGGACGGCCGGATCCGCGCCGGCGCCAGGCAGAGGGCCCTGGCCGGCGGGCAGGCATCCACCGCGCCAAGGGAAAAAGGCCCCGCCGCCGCCTTCCCATGCACCAACGCGCGCTTCGCCGACTGGGCCTCTGGCGGCGGCGTGGTGGGAGAGGGAAGGTAGCGGGTAGAAGGTGCGGCGACGGCGGCGGGGGCGCGGGGGGGAGGGGGGGAGTTTTTTTCCATCACACAAACTAATTTCATAGTTCATCTATTAGAGATACGACGGGTAATAATAAGAAGAAAAAAAGAAATCAAACACAGGAAACACAAGATTTTAACGTGAAAAACCCCTTTAACATAAAGGGGAAAAACCACGGGCGCCAGCCGAAAATACTTCACTATATCAAAAAGGATTACAAACGCTGGGGTTACAACTGATCAATGATCCCGTGGTTACGCACGGGACGGCCCAGCGTGCGGTACATGTCGTGGGTAGAGGCATTCAAATCCTCTCCATCTTGGGCGCGATGACGAGAGGGTTCTGGCGTGCGATCTGCTCGCGGCCGGCTGCCTTGTAGTCGAAGAAGAGTTAAATACACTAGAGGTGCCTCAACTTGTCGTGTGCGGTCAGTTTAGTGCCTAAAGTTGCAAAATACATGAAACTGATGCTTGAACTTGTCCACCCGTGCAAATACGGTGCCTCCATCCGTATCTGGACGTCCGTCTTCCCCGTGTGGCGTGCGAGCATGGCAGTGGACCACATGCCAATGGCTGAGAGTTGGGAAGGCACTGGATGGCCCGCGCGTGAGGATTTTTTTTAAAGAAAGCCCCTCATATTCCATTTAATCACATAGGAAAACCCTACAAATTAGAAAAAAAATTTGGCATGATGCGATCGAACTTCGAGACCTTGTGGCCACGGATTGCACTGCATGCACGGGTTGTCCACTATGCCATAATCTGCTCAGTAGATATTGCCGAGGTTGAACTCTATATATTGCATTGCTACGCAAGACGCGTTGTGTCCTTTTTTTGAAGTTCAAAAAAATGGATTTTTACAGCTAAAAAAATGCTAACTTTTTTGTATGTGCACACATAGAAGTGTAATATATCTGTGGCCAGATTGTTTTTTTTGGCCAGATTTTTGTACGTGAAGATAAAAAAAGAAAAATACATTCAAAACTCAGCTTGTTTTTTTGCCCAGATTTTTGTCCTTTTTTGCAGGTATAATATAACATAATTTCGTACGAAATTTGAAAACCACATAGAGCACATGTATACGTTTTTGTGTGAAAACAATCAACACTTTTTATGTTTGCATGTTCTTTATCTTTAGTTTTCATATTATTTTTACCATTCAAAAAAAGAAATTTAAGAAAGAAAAAAACACAACTGCCATAAACTGAAAAAAAGTGTTAGTGCATTTGAAAAATGTTGAACATATTTTGGAAAACATTTCACCTGTATTAAAAATTATAACGTGTTTTCGAAAAAAAAGTCTGTCTTGCATTAACAAATGGGCAATGTGTATTTTTTTAAAAGTTCAACGTGTATTAAAAAATTTGCATGCCATGAAACTAAAAAGAAACTTGGAAAAAACCCGATAGATAACGCATTAGAAAAATTGTAGAGCAGTATGTGGAAATTGTCTACATAGCTTTCTAGCTAATAGGTGAATGCATGTCATATTTCGGTCCAGTGGACAGCCGTATTTGACCAGGAGCTGCCAGGTTCGATTATTTTTCATGTCATGTCTCAGCTAGCATAATTACGAGTGGGTTTCTGTACAAAAAAAAATCCTCACTCGAGGAGCACTAGCACTTTCCCGCTCTCAACCACTGACAGGTGGGTCACCGTCATGCTGGCATGCCACGTGGGCTAGACGTATGTTTGAATACGGAAGGAGGCACCGTATTTGCACGGCCGGACAAGTTCGAGCATCAGTTTTGTGTATTTTGCAACTTTAGGCACCAAACTGCCCGTGCAAGACAAGTTGAAGCACCTCTAGTGTATTTAGCTCGTCGAAGAAGCATACGTGTGCGTCGGCGTGGCGGTGCGCGCTGCAGTAGGTGGCCCTGCACCGGCACGCAAATCCCAGCAGTCCCACCTTCTTCTGGCACGCGCTGCATCTGTTCTTCATCGTCTTCTCGGACGTCTCCTCCTTGCCTCCAGCTTTCGTCAACTTGATGGTCAGCGCCTTAAGGCCGGACATGACGTCGCCATCGAAGGCCATGACGTCCAGCAGCTGCTGCTCCTTGTAGCACTTGGAGCAGAGATCGTTTGTCGGCTCGCCGGCGAAGAATCCGCAGCCGTTGGCGCACAGGGCCGCGCCGCCGGCCTGCTGCCTCGCCTCCATGTTGTCGAGCGAGAGATCGAGCGAGTTACGGAGCAGGTCTTCGCGCGCACGTACGTGCTCTCGCCGAGACGATTGATTGATTTCTCGCGATGGCTTCGGTTGGAGATTTCGCAACGCAGCGAAGCCGGAATTGGTTCTGCGATTACAGGGCTTGTGTCGTGACTGAGACGCCTCTCCGGTCAATAACCAATAGCGGAACCTGGATGCTCATATTGGTTCCTACATATTCCACGAAGATCTTATCGGTCGAACCGCAATGACAACATACGTAATTCCCTTTGTCCGTCGGTATGTTACTTGCCCGAGATTCGATCGTCGGTATCTCCATACCTAGTTCAATCTCGTTACCGGCAAGTCTCTTTACTCGTTCCGTAATACATCATCCCGTAACTAACTCCTTAGTCACTTTGCTTGCAAGCTTCTTATGATGTGCATTACCGAGAGGGCCCAGAGATACCTCTCCGAAACACGGAGTGACAAATCCCAGTCTCGATCCATGCCAACTCAACGGACACCTTCGGAGATACCTGTAGAGCATCTTTATGATCACCCAGTTACGTTGTGACGTTTGATAGCACACAAGGTATTCCTCCGATATCCGAGAGTTGCATGATCTCATGGTCTGAGGAACATGTATTTGACATTCAAGAAAGCAGTAGCAATAAACAGAACGATCATATGCTAAGCTAACGGATGGGTCTTGTCCATCACATCATTCTCCTAATGATGTGATCCCGTTATCAAATGACAACTCATGTCTATGGTTAGGAAACCTTAACCATCTTTGATCAACGAGCTAGTCTAGTAGAGGCTCACTAGGGACACGGTATTTGTTTATGTATTCACACATGTATTTAAGTTTCCGGTCAATACAATTCTAGCATGAATAATAAACCTTTATCATGAACAAGGAAATATAAAATAATAACAACTTTATTACTGCCTCTAGGGCATATTTCCATCAGAATTTTACCTCAGTCCCTGATTAAAGTCGGGTCGGCCCCGAGGGGTACCCGCGAGTAATGTGAAGTCGGGTTGACCTTGAGGGTACCCGCAGAATAATTACGAGGCACGACTGGTGATGTAGGGTGGAACCCTAAATGATGATCTTTCACGAATTGGAGGGGATCCTACGGAGAACACGAGGGAAATCACGAGAGGAACACTCAAGAACAAGTCCAATCACACATCCACTAGACTAACAAACACACAAGATCACAATGTACAAGAACAACAAAGGGAAATCGGTACAAGATAGAGTTCATCCCAAATCCAAGAGGAGATGAGGTCTTGATGATTCACTTGGGGAATCCTTCTCCCTCAGGAGGTCTTGATGATCTAGGTAGATCCTTCTCTCTCTCAAGAGGAATCCCACAAGGGGAGGTACATGAGCTAAGCTCCATTGTGTAGTTCTAATCTTAGCTAACCCTAGAATGAGGAGGGGAAGGGGTATTTATAGTCTAGCCACGAAGTGGGAGGGGAAAAGAGAGATACACGGACCTCGGGCCCTGTCCACGCGCGCAGGCGGCGCCGGATGTCCGGGCTGGGGCCCGGATGTCCGGCTTCTCGGGAGGCGACGGATGTCCGGGGCACTGGCCGGATGTCCGGCCTGGAGATGGCCAACCTTCTGTTGCCAGTCACCGGATTTCCGGGAGGGAGGTCGGATGTCCGGCCCGACGTGTAGCGCCGGATGTCCGGGGGCACGACCGGATGTCCGGCCGCTGGGCTTCGGCAGGTGTTGGACGTGGCTCCTGGCTTGGAGCTAGAGACGCCGGATGTCCGGCCCGGGACCCGGATGTCCAGCCGCTGTAGCTTCCCGCAGCTCCGTCTTCTTTCGTCTCCGCTTCCATGCTTCCTTCGCGGACGGTGTAGTTGTTCCTTGGCGCTTGCACTCCTCCTCGACGTCCGTGAAGCTCCGACAATACCTATGCATGCACACGAGTGGAGTGGCAAGTAGTATACCATCCTCGAAGGGGTCAAGTGAACACGTGTAAAGGAGAGGATTCACCTTTGTGTATGTGAAGTAGATGTCGCACGTGTCACTTGCCAAACGGACTCTTGACATGGTGATGTCCGTAGGATGCTCCGCATCATCCCCTCCCCCTTGGAAAAGATCCGTCCTCGGATCGAAAACCAAATCACCATGGGAAAGAGATGTCGTCGCCGTGTAGAAGTGGACGATCACCAAGTACTCTTCATCTTGAAGCTCGAAATGGGCACTCTCCAATGTCGCACCGTCTTGTGATTCCTTCAAAAGGAACAAGGACAACAAGCACTTGGAAAAACAAATGTGGTTAGCGTTAGTGCAAAACCAAGCATTCAAGAGGTGATTGACCCAACAAGTGTTGTCATCATGCATATCATATGGTGTGACAAAGGATAGTGGCGTGTCATGTAGGCATATCAATTGAGCACAATCAAATTCATCATGCGCAAAGGCAAGAAGCAATAGCAATCTAGAGGACCAAGCATGCAAATGTGAGGTAGAGATGCAAATATGTGTGACAAGTGAGCAAGCATCTACCTCAAGGTCATAGCAAGCATGCACAAAGCGCTCAATAAACGGTCGATGGTAGGCATATGAATCAGTCACAACACCAAAGAAGATGAGATGCAAGACAATCCAAGCATAATGTGCATATGGTGTAGTGAAGATAGTGTGGCACTCAACACAATAGAAAGAGCAAATGTTCATCATGTGTGAGGCAATCAAGGCAAGCATGTAGCAATCAATGGGACATGGCATATGTGAAGAAATGACATTGTTGCAACCAAAGATATGATAGGAGCAAGTAATCCACAAGTCGGATGCAACACACAAGGCATATATATTATGAGGCATGGCAATGTGGCAATGGCAAGTCGAAGCAAGATCTCTAGCATGTGTGCAAAGTGTCACGGTGCAAGCAACACATGAAGTATGATCCACAATATGCATGCTCATGGTGTTGGGATTCTCAAAGGAGGAGGATATCACCGCGAAAGCATGTCCTTGTGCGTCCTTCACAATGCCGAAATGGTAGCAAATGCATTGTAGAAGCGCGTCGGTCGAAAGTGGCTCGCTCTCAAGAGCTCGAATGGTCAACTCACGTGAAGTGGAAGTTGACACGATGTCGAAGGATCCTACACATGCACACACCAAAGCGAAGAACGTACGTGCATGGTAGATAAACACATCATCCATCATGATGGTTCTCTTCTCTTGCACATAACCATTAGCAGCAAAAGTGCATGAATAATATGATGCAGCAATGGCAATATTCATGGCACTAGGCATATGGTGCAAAGAAGGAAGACACACATGCTTCACATGAAAGATGTCAAAAGCTCCAATAATATGGGAAAAAGCTATGGTGCCGATCTCATTAGCAAGACTAAAAGCATTGTTGCACTCAAGACATGGCAAATCATCTAGCATGAGAGATGCAACATATGGAGATATATGACAAGAAGCAATATCAATCATGTGCAAAGCATGTGAATGGATGCCATCAACCGCATGAAACGAGCAAGTATGAATCATCGGTGATGCAACAAGGCAAGCAATCATAGTAATCATGTCGTGCAAACTAGTGGAGCGAAGATGCAACACACTAGAGGAAATCATGGCAATCATGTCATGTGAGCAAATAAGAGATATAGGCAATGCACATGACATATCGTAAGCACGAACATAAAGCAATATCAAATTATCATCATAGGCATGGGGTACAAAGCAAACATGGCAATAACAAGTGATATCTCCACCAAGCATGCAAATACACATACAAGTGCTAGAATCATGGATCATGTGTAATGCAAAGCATTGGTCACCAAAGCATGTCATCCAAATGGAAATGAGCATATCATGCAAAGTGAACATGGCAATATGGGCATAGAATATGTAATGGACAATAACCCATAACCATGTGAGGGCCATGTAGAAGAAATGCGCAAAGGCTCGTCGTGTAGAGGGTGGGTGGAGGGTAAGCACTCCATGTTGGCGCACATCTTCATTGCTCTCTAGAGCTCGTTTCGTCAACTTGTGCGCTTGCGAGGTTGACGAGTAAGTGTGATGACCTACACAAGAAAGACACAAGCGAGAGAAAGTGTGTGCGTGGTAAATGTACACATCATCCATCATGATGTGTATGTGCACGTGAGAGTTAGCACAAAACAAGCAATGCTCAAAGAAATTTGAGGCATGGTATATGAACATGTCATCCATCATCAAAGAATAGTTGTTATGTATTACACGATGGGGACACAAATTGAGCATGCAAGTATATGGCACATCGATAGTATTGTCATTCATGGGATTTATACGGTGCACACAATCATGGGAAGCATGCAAAGAATGGGATGGATCAAAATCTCCTAAAATGTTTGAGGAAACTATGGGGGTCTCCTCAATAGCAATAGCGGAGGCATAATATGGAGAAAACGAACAACATCCAAAACAATGCATGTTTGAAGTTAGGTGGTCATGGCATGGCATATGAGAACAAATGCGCAAATGATGTAAAGGAAGCATATCAATATCATCACAAGAAAAACAAATGCCAATAACCATGGGCTTGTCATCTATGCCATATGTGCAAATTGGTTTTATTTTAATGGCATATGCATAGTCACTACGATGAGATTGCAAATTGGACATATTGTTGATCTCATGCATAGCATATGACAAGTCAAGCGGATTGTCAAACATGATGTGACCAAGAGAATTATCACAAGAAATCCTATGCAACATGGCATCATAACTAATAGACTCCACATGGCAATCATCAAACTCATCATAAATGGGTAAATCATCGCATGGGAAAATCATACTAGCAAGAAGCGTGTCAATAGGAGGATCAACATCATGCAAGCATGCAATATCAAGAATGTCCGCTAGTGGGACAAGAGCATCACCTTCACCTATGTTAGCTTTTTCATTCTCCTCATGTGGTGTAGGTGAGGTGGCAAAGACCAAATTGTGGTCATCATCTTCAGCTTGATGGAACCATGTGGGGGGTGCATCGTATTCCACCATGGCCATCGTCTTGTCCATAAGAGGGACGAAGTCGTCGAGGGTCAGCGCGTCATCATATATGGGACCTAGCACCAAATGAGAAGACACAATAGAGGTAGAGGTTAAGTTGTTAGAAATCGAAATGGCCTCACATGCCCTGTCAACTACCTCACTCTCTCTATGTGGTGGCTCACTCACTCCCTCAAAATAGGTGCACTCAAACTCACATATGGTGGAGTCACTCATCTCACTCAAGTAGTGGGGGTTGTGGCTCTCCTCACATGGGAATTGGGGCAACTCGTCATATACGGGGCTAGTGGTGAACTCGCTCTCACTCTCAATATGGTGGCTCATGTCGCTCAACTCATCGTCGTCGTCGCCGTGGATGAAGGCCGAAGATGGCACATCATCACTCTCGCCTCCAAAGATGGAAGCATCATCCTTGCTCACCACCTTGTCGCTCGCCTCCAAATCTTGTTCCTTGAGAGGCTCCGTAGTCATAGTCGTCGCCGCGCCGTCTTCAAAAAGAGTCGTGGTAGACTCAGCATCATCAATGCCACAAAGAGGGATGGTGGTGAAGTCGAACTTGGGAGTGTCGTCTTGGAGCTCATTGGGCTTGGACATCGTGGTGATACTATCCTCCTGCTCGCCATCTTGGAGCTTGGTCGTCACGAAGTGTGCTTGGGGTGGAGAAGCCTTGGCCTTCATGTGTTCTTGTTCCGCCTTGAGAGCACCAAAGTAGATGTCGTCGAGGGACTCGTAGGTGTCGAGGAAGAT
Source organism: Elymus sibiricus (assembly GCA_039707655.1). Lineage (NCBI taxonomy): Eukaryota > Viridiplantae > Streptophyta > Magnoliopsida > Poales > Poaceae > Elymus > Elymus sibiricus. The sequence goes on along the minus strand of CM077666.1, from coordinate 179,864,697 downwards.
AGTCTTGGAGATGTCGTTGTTCAATCCCATCATGAAGTAGAACTTCATCCAAATGGGGTCGTCCACACCGGCTCGTCGCAAGGCTTTCTTCATCTCCTTGAAGTACTCGTCGAGGGACTTGGATCCTTGGATGGTGTTCTCCAATTGGCATTGAAGATGTTCCGTGTAGGTGAAAGGCACAAATTCTCGCCGCATCGCGTTCTTCGTCTTGGGCCAACTCATGTTGAAGCTCTTCAAAGTTGTGTGAAGCCACCATGTCGACGCATAGTTGTGGAAGTTCCTTGTGGCGCACTTCACTTGATCTACGGAGGGGACTTGATGTAGCTTGAGGTAGTTGTCCATCTTGCGCTCCCACTCAAGATACTCCTCGGGGTCTTGAGTCCCATAGAAAGGAATCTCGTGGTCGGTGTCGGGGTCGTACTAGCTCATGGAAGTCACGGACTTGAGCTTGGGGAGCTTCTCTTGAGCGTAATCTTGAGGTGCTTGTCGGCGAAGATGCCGCATGTCCAAAGGCGAAGATGCCTTGAAGTCGCTTGGCGAAGATGCCAAGGTAGATGGTGAAGTCATAGAGTGATGGTTGGTGGTGAGCTCTTGACCTTCACGTTCTTGTCGTTGATGTTGTCGATGCCGATGTGATCTTGCCGGAGATGGTAGCTCGGAAGCATATGCACTTGAGCGTCTTCTCGAAGATGAGGAAGACCTCTTGCCGGTCTTGATGAGGGCTTTTAGCTCCTCCATTTGAGCATCCATCGTGGCGTCCAAGTGGTTCTTCATAGCTTCAAACTCGTCGTTGTTGTTGTAGACCGAAGGAGATGTGCTTTGCCTATCCATCACAAGACTCGAGCAAAGGTGAGTAGGAAATGAGATAAACAATACCAAGCTACATGTTCCCAAAGTTGAGGATGTATCCCGCGTCACTCAATGTGAATTGAGAGAATAGTGGAATTGGTACCGGACTTGTTCACTCACACCTACAAGGTAAAGCTTATCGAGTGGCTTGGTTAGGACAAGTGGCACAAAATTCAAGCAAGTGTTAGTCAATGATATCGAAAATGTTGAGGAAGATCCACAAAATTGCAATGTAAAGCAAATAGATCAATAGCTATGATGGCACAAGGAAACACACACACGGATAGATAAGTGGGATCCGGGCAACCAAGGAATGAGCACAAAATGTGTTACCACGCAAAAAGCTCTTGTTGCACGGATACTAGAGAGACAATAGCTCGATTGCTCAACTGGGCTAGATACGCTTGTGCACCAACCTAAGCGAGTAACCGTGCCGTCTTCAATCCCAAGTATGCTATGTATGTATGATCCAATATGATATACTATGCAAGATGGCTCAATGCTATTGCTATTGCTTATAAGCTCTTTTGTATCTCCTCTTTTGCTTAAAAGCTTTTGCCTCTCTTTTTTGTATGGTTTGCCACAATGCTTGATGCTCGAGCCAAGTATGATATGAGACAAGTATGTAAGATATGTACGGGAGAGACTTATGGCACAAAGATGATAGCAAGATGATTGCACGCTAAATGTAGCTATGCGGCGTAAGTGTATCACTAAGGTGCACAATGAGCGTGGCCCGGCAATTCTCAACTCGCTAGTCTCGATAGGAAAGTGACGCAATAGGCTCAAGGTGATCAATGCAATGGCAAGGAAATGTACAATGATGTCGTCGAAGTTACCGTCGGTGGGTTCTCGTTTGTAAGCAAGGACGGATGATGATGAAGTGGACAATGTCGATGTTGAGTCTGTGGCGATGATGAGTGGCGATGTAGAACCGTTCCTAATTAGCCGAAACACCTTAGGAAACGGAAAACCACAACTCAAAATCTCAAATGGTGGTAGCGGAAAGCGGTGGTGGTTTCGGAGTCGTCAAAGCGAAAGTGGAGTTGGTGGATGATGAAGAAGTAACCATCCCTAAGTAGCCGAAACACCTTAGGAGACGTGAATCACAACTCAAGCAACCACAAATGCAATGGGGATCAAAATGGGTTAGGTTGTGGAAGGCTATGGTGGTATTGCGGAAGTTATGGTGGAGGGCCTAGGCAAACTTGCCAAATTTTCAAAAATTTTATGGAGTCAAATGATGGTGGTAGTATTTTTTTGGGATGGGTGATGTCAATAGCTACAAAAAGAGCTAAAGAACGTCAAAATCGGACTCCGGATGAATTAGTTATGGTCAAAACAGTGAAACACGGGAGGCTGAAACTCCAGGGGTCGGACATCCGGGGGTGAGGCCGGATATCCGGGGTTGTATGTCCAGAAACTTGCGCGATTTTGCGCTCCAGGAGCCGGATGTCCGGTCGGGGACCCGGATGTCCGGCCCGACGATTCCAGATCGGGATTTGGACTACGATACTCGATTTGGGGCGGATTTAGATGATTTGGGGGTCAAAATTGATGGGGGAAAAGAAATTTTTGGATGGATTTCATGGTGGGGAAGCTAGATCCACTTGTCAAACAACAAAATCATGGATCAAACACAACAAAATCTCACAAGAACAACAAAATGCAAAAAAATTGGTGAGGCTATTTTTGGTGGGGATTTTTGAAATTGGGCAAGAACAAGCAAACTTAGGCTAGAAAGAGGGAGGTCAGATGTCCGGCCCGACGTGTAGCGCCGGATGTCCGGGGGCACGACCGGATGTCCGGCCGCTGGGCTTCGGCAGGTGTTGGACGTGGCTCCTGGCTTGGAGCTAGAGACGCCGGATGTCCGGCCCGGGACCCGGATGTCCAGCCGCTGTAGCTTCCCGCAGCTCCGTCTTCTTTCGTCTCCGCTTCCATGCTTCCTTCGCGGACGGTGTAGTTGTTCCTTGGCGCTTGCACTCCTCCTCGACGTCCGTGAAGCTCCAACAATACCTATGCATGCACACAAGTGGAGTGTCAAGTAGTATACCATCCTCGAAGGGGTCAAGTGAACACGTGTAAAGGAGAGGATTCACCTTTGTGTATGTGAAGCAGATGTCGCACGTGTCACTTGCCAAACGGACTCTTGACATGGTGATGTCCGTAGGATGCTCCGCATCAGCCGTGCAGGCAGATTGCCTCAGGAGAGGGAGGAGAGGGATTGGGCCTGGCCCCTGCTGCAAGTCCTCGAGACGGGGCGACGGGACCACAGATCGTGGATCACTGATTGTCACCGCGAGCTCCCAACACACTAATGGGTTAGGATATGTGATCTGAGTAGGCCTCTGGCCTTTTCGTACTAACCACCACGCGGGAATAGTATGGGCACTCGGCATCGTATGTATCAGCCGAAGTTCTTTAGACGTCAGCGATTGAGCGGCGCGCGCCCGGGTGGACCGCGAAAGCCTGCACGTGTATACAGGGGCTAGGTCTTGTCCCGGCCGCCCACGCAATGTGCAGGAGTGCAAAGGGCGATGGGCCCAAGACCCCTGAGCGCTTAGGGTGTAGACCGGCATGCTGGCCTCTCTGTTGGACCTAGGTAGGGCTGCGACGTGTCGATCAGCCGAGGCCGGGCATGACCCGATAAAAGTGTGTCCGGCCTGAGTTAATCGAGCGTGTTGGGTAAGTTGGTGCACCCCTGCAGGGAAGTATATCTATTCGAATAGCCGTGTCCACGGTAACAGGACACTCGGAAAGTATCCCGATCTACTACAACTAGAACTGGATACTGGTGAACTTAAGTAATATGTTAGCTCCGGGATTGCTTTCTCGCAGGGAGTCGAGGAAGCATCTCTGGGCATAGCTACTATTATACTTGTTGCTACTACTATATTTATGTACTAATCTACACTCTTCTAATGCTGCAAGATGCTGCAAGTTGCTAGTCTTCGATAGGCTAGGCTTTCCTCTCTGTTCTGGCATTTCTGCAGTATAGTCCACAGATACAACCTCCCCTTTGATACCGATGCATAAATAGAATAGATCTGATGTAAGTCTTGCGAGTACTTTGGATGAGTACTCACGGTTGCTTTGCTCCCCTTTTTGCCCATACCCGATTGCTGCGACCAGATGACGGAGCCCTGGAGCCAGCTGCCCCCATCGACGACTACTACTACCCCACCGGTGGAGCTTACTACTACGTGGAGACCGACGACCAGGAGTAGATAGGAGGCTCCCAGGCAGGAGGCCTGCGCCTTTTCGATCTAGAGTCGTTGTTTTGCTCAGCCTTCTTAAGGCAGACTTGTTTAACCTTTATGTCTGTACTCAGATATTATTGTTGCTTCCGCTAACGCTTGTACGCGAGCTTATGTATTCGAGCCCTCGAGGCCCCTGGCTTGTAATATAAAGCTTGTATGAATTTTTTATTTGTGTTTAGAGTTGTGTTGTGATATCTTCCCGTGAGTCCTTAGGCTTGATCGTGTGCATTTGCATGTATGATTAGTGCACGATTAAGTCGGGGGCGTCACAAGTTGGTATCAGAGCCGACTACCTGTAGGAACCCCCTTTCCAACTCCTTGGCCAAAGTTGAGTCTAGTCTTTGCAAAACTGTATTACTAACATGGCTGTGTGGCTTACGGGCCCACGTCGCCAATGGATGGGTTTAGGATCTTTTATTTCTCTTCCTTACTCTAGGACTCTGATCTCTCTTCCATTCGGGTTAAATTTTTGCTAACTCTAACATTAGGATCTCATGTTCACATTCAACCGGAGAGCTGGATTATCTATAATCATTCCTTCCAATGTTATCATATGCTTCTCACACTGTCATTTGACATCTTGCACTCCTTGTTTCAGATGCGTCCCGCAAGACAGCTCGTACGCCACACCATGGTTGTTGATGCGACTGGATTCCCTGCTATTCTGGTCGACCTCTTGACCAGGCTGGTATATCGCTGGTACCCCGAGTACACTGTTTACGAGGATTACCGCGAGTTCAACCAGGAGCAGTACCACGCTGTGGTTCGTATCTTTGATCGGCAGAACAACTCCATCACTGAGATGCACACCTTTCATGGTGTTGGAGTGACTGTTGACATGGTAGTCCATGATGCTGCCTATACTGCTATTGCCCGTCTCCGTGGAGAGCACAGCCGCTTGGAGGAAACTGCTTTCAGATATATCCCGTATGCCCCCGCTGGGGATGAGAGTGGGTACTACACTGCTATCTGTACCCCTTACGTGCGACGTCGCTATGATCCGCAGGTTTTGGTTCAGTACACTGAGGCTCTGGATCGCACTACCCGAGCTCTTGCTGTCGAGTTGTACGCCACTCGTGCTCGTCTTTACGATGCTCTGACACAGTTTCTACCAGCAGTCAGTGCAGGGATCCATCCAGAGTATATCCTTTACCCGCGCAGGACGGAAATGCCACCAGGTCTTGAGTGGCCTGCTGTTGGAGGTTGTACTCCTTCACGTGGTCCTCTTCTTCCAATTCGGGACCAGGTTCTGCACCAGAGTGTTCACGGAGCGCAGGATCCTCATATCGAGGGTACCCTGCATCGTCACCTGTAGCTGTCTGGCTTCAGTGGTTTTCTCTGACGTTGATGTAGCTATCACTATGTCCCGTTGTTGTATCCCTCCACCGCGTGCCTGCGTGCCGCCTAGTGTGTCTAGTTTTTCCTTTTCGAACTTGTACCGCTGGTTTGTAACCGAATCTATGTATGGATTTGTATGTCATGTTTGACTATGATGTTGTATCTATTGCACTTCCTTTGTTGTGCATGTTACTTCATGAATGATTCCATACAACTGCAATGCTCGTTGCTAAACTACCCCCTGTTGATTAAGCAGGATGGTTAGACCCGCAGGTCGTGGCCGTGGTGCCAACAATCCACCACCGCCCGACTATATGGCTGGAATGATGCAACAGTTTGAACTGAATCGCCAATTCATGCAAGGGTTTATGGATCAGTTTCCTCGTCCAAACGCCAACCAGCAGCCAGCCCCAATCACCTTGCAAGAGTTTGTGCACCTCAATCCGACCATCTTCCGCAACTCAGTTCAGTTGCTTGATGCTGATGACTGGCTCCATGACATCACTTATGAGATGGGGTCAGCCAATGTTGCCCCTGCCAGCTATGTCACTTTCACATCCTACTTCTTGAAGGGTCCCGCAGCTCAATGGTGGGACAGTCACAGGCGTACCCTAGCTGTTGGAACCATTATCACTTGGGTGGAATTCCAAGCTGCTTTCCATGCCCGATACATTCCCCAGGGAGTCATGGACCGGAAGAAACGTGAGTTCCGCAATCTCACTCAGGGCAACAAGACTGTGGAAGTTTATCAGCGGGAGTTCCTTGAATTGTCTCGCTATGCTGAAGAGGATATTGCTACTGATGCTCGCAGACAGGAGAAGTTTCGTGAAGGGCTCAACCCAGATATCAAGCTCGCACTCCTAGTCCAAGACTTCGCCTACTTCGCCACCTTGGTGAACAAAGCTATTCAGGTTGAGACTGGTCTGAAGGATCACAAGGACGCGCTCAAGCGCACCCGTGAAGCGGGCTCATCTTCGGGCTCGTTTTCGCAGAAGCGTCGTATTTGGATCCCTCACAGCATGTACCGTTCGACTGCACCTGCTCCAAGGCCATCCTATGTTGCGCCTCGTCTGCCTCCTCCACCACCGAGGCAGCCGAGACCTCAAGCTGCACCACTTCGAGCTCCTGCTCCCCGTCCCAATGACGGGTTGTGCTTCACATGTGGACGTCCAGGTCATCGTGCTAAAGACTGCCGTCAGAATCAAAACCAGTTGGCACTTCCGTCTGCTGGCCGTGGTAACAACCAGCCCCGCAACAACAATGCCAGACCTTCTTATGGTCGTGGTCAGGCTTATCATGTCAATATGACTGAAGATCAAGACCAACCAGCGACTGTGATGGGTGCTCTTCTTGTTAATTCAGTATCAGCTTCTGTTTTATTTGATTCAGGAGCATCGCATTCTTTCATATCAGAAAATTTTGCGCGCATGCATGACATTAAATGTGAAGAGCTACACCAGTCGCTAGTGGTTAACACTCCCGCGGGCCAATGTCGAACCTCCATGTTCAGTCTCAATGTCACCATTGAGATTGAAGGGTTGAACTTCCATGCATTTCCCATTATTTTGAAGTCTTCCAAAGTTGACCTCATTCTGGGAATGGATTGGCTGAAGGCTCATACCGCCTTAGTCAATTGTGCCACTAAAGCCGTCCAACTCCTGCACCCATCGGATGAGATAGTAAACTACCATGCTCATCTCGTTCAAAATGTCGAGGCTCAGATTTATGCCCTGAATGCGTTGAACGCTTCTCCTCTTAAGGGGATCAAAAACATTCCAGTCGTTCGTGACTTTCAAGATGTCTTTCCAGAAGAACTTCCAGGAGTACCCCCTGTTAGAGCTGTTGAGTTTGTCATCGACTTAAAACCAGGCACCACTCCTATTGCGAAGCGTCCCTATAAGATGCCGCCGCATGAACTTCTTGAGCTTAAGGAGGAAATCGACAAGTCACTTCGTAAAGGTTTCATTCGTCCAAGTTCCTCTGCCTGGGTAGCACCTTCTCTCTTTGTCAAGAAGAAAGATGGTATGAACCGGTTGGTCCAAGATTACCGACCTATTAACCAGGCCACCATCCAGAACAAGTATCCGCTTCCTCGGATCAACGATCTGTATGATCAACTTGCTAGATCATCAGTATTCTCTAAACTCGACTTGAGGTTGGGTTACCATCAGATCCGGGTCCGTGAAGAGGATATCCCGAAGACCGCCTTCGTTACTCTCTATGGCTCATATGAGTACGCTGTCATGTCTTTCGGCTTAACTAATGCTCCAGCAACGTTCTCCCGCCTAATGAATTATATCTTCATGGATTACCTCGACAAATTCGTTATGGTTTATCTGGATGATATCCTGGTATATTCCAAGAATAAGGAAGAACATGTTGAACATCTTCGTCTTGTTCTGGAAAAGCTTCGAGAGCATCAGCTGTATTCTGATACGTCTCCAACGTATCTATAATTTATGAAGTATTCATGCCATGTTTATTATAGTTTTGTATGATTTTGGTGCACTTTTATATGACTTTTATATGATTTTTATGGACTAACATATTGACCTAGTGCCTAGTGCCAGTTGCTGTTTTCTGCTTGTTTTTGGTTTTCCAGAAAATCCATATCAAATGAAGTCCAAATGCAGCGAAACTTTTTGACGATTTTTTCTGGAAGGAAACAGACCCAGGAAGCTTCGGGGGGGGGGGGGGCAGTAGAAGAGCCACAGGGGCCCCACGAGCCACCTCGGCGCACCTAACCCCCCCCAGGCGCGCCCTGGTGCCTCGTGGGCCCACTATGGCACCTCTTTGCGTGATTCCAACGCTGAAAAATCATATATATTCAGAAACCCCCGAAAGTTAACCTAGATGAGTTTTTACGCCGCCGCAAGCCTCTTAACCTCCACGATCTAATCTATAGCTCTTTTCCGGCACCCTGCCGGAGGGGGGAATCATCACCGGAGGCCATCTTCATCATCCCGTCGGTCTCCATGACGAGGAGGGAGTAGTTCACCCTCGGGGCTGAGGGTATGTACTAGTAGCTATGTGTTTGATCTCTCTCTCGTGTTCTTGATTTGGCACGATCTTGATGTATCGCGAGCTTTGTTAATATAGTTGGATCATATGGTGTTTCTTCCCTCTCTATCCTTGTTGTGATGAATCGAATCTTTTCCCTTTGAGGTTTCGTTATTGTTGGATTGAATATTTCAGATTTGAGAACACTTGATGTATGTCTTGCATATGAATACCCGTGGTGACAATGGGGTATTATATTGATTCACCTGATATATGTTTTGGCACTCAACTCGCGGATTCCCGTGGTGACATTGGGGTAATCTATGCATAGGGGTTGATGCATGTTTTCATTATCTTTTCTCCGATAGAAACTTTGGGGTGCTCCTTGGAGTTCTTTGTGTGGATTGAATATTATGATTATGAAGTTGTTTGATGCATATCGTATAATCAACTCACAGATATTTGTGGTGACATTGGAGTATCTAGGTGACATTAGAGTTGGTTGATGTGTATCATATGGTGTTATTTTAGTATGAACTCTAGGGCTGTTTGTGACACTTATAAGAATAGCTCAATAGATCGATCGGAAAGGATAACTTTGAGGTGGTTTCGTACCCTACAAACAATTTCTATCTTATGTTCTCCACTAATAGGAACTTGGGAGTGATTCTTTATCGCACGTTGAGGGATGATTATATGATCCAATTATGTTAGCATTGTTGAGAGATTGCACTAGTGAAAGTATGAACCCTAGGCCTTGTTTTCAAGCATTGCAATACCATTTGTGCTCACTTTTGTTATTTGCTACCTTGCTGTTTTTTTATTGTTTGCACTACAAAAACCTATATCTACTATCCATACTACACTTGTATCACCATCTCTTCGCCGAACTAGTGCACCTATACAATTTACCATTGTATTGGGTGTGTTGGGGACACAAGAGATTTCTTGTATTTGATTGCAGGGTTGTTTGAGAGAGACCATCTTCATCCTACACCTCCCACGGATTGATAAACCTTAGGTCATCCACTTGAGGGAAAATTGCTACTGTCCTACAAAACTCTGCGCTTGGAGGCCCAACACGAGTCTACAAGAATAAAGTTGCGTAGTAGACATCATATGACAAATATTCCATATGTGAATTCTGGTTATCCGAAGTGACCTACCTTGGTCATGTGATTTCCAAGGATGGTATTGCTGTCAACCCAGAACGAGTTCAGACTATTCTTGACTGGACTCCTCCGAAGAATGTCAAGCAAGTGAGAAGTTTTCTCGGACTCGCCAGCTATTGCCGCCGTTTTGTCGAGAACTTTTCCAAGATTGCCAAGCCTCTGACTAATCTGCTTCACAAAGGCGTTAAGTTTGAGTGGACAGACAAATGTCAGGAAAGTTTCCAGACACTCAAGGACAAGCTGACTTCTGCACCAGTGCTTGCTCCTCCGGATTCTCGCAAGGAATTCGTCATTTATTGCGACGCCTCTCGTCAAGGATTAGGCTGTGTCCTGATGCAAGAGCGCAGAGTGATTGCTTATGCCTCGCGACAGTTGCGTCCTCACGAAGAGAACTACCCAGTGCATGATCTTGAACTTGCTGCAGTTATTTATGCACTGAAGTTATGGCGACATTACCTTCTCGGTAATCGATGTGAGATATACACGGATCATCAAAGTCTGAAGTATTTGTTTACTCAGCCAGATCTCAATCTCCGCCAACAACGATGGTTGGAAACAATTACAGACTATGACTGCGGTATTACATATACCCCTGGCAAAGCTAATGTGATGGCCGATGCCTTGAGCCGCAAGTCCTATTGTAACAACCTCATGGTTCAGCGAGCTCAACCCCTTCTTTATGAAGAACTTCGCAAGTTGAACCTTCATATCGTTCCACAAGGTTTTCTCAATACCCTTGTTTTGCAGCCAGATCTTGAGAAGGCTGTCAAGTCTGCGCAAGCAAAGGATGCTGAAGTTGATCAGATGAAAAGGGATCTTGTCCTTGAAAAGGGCAGAGATTTCTCGCTTGCTAAAGACGGAACATTGTATTTCAGAGATTGCATTGTAGTACCTCGGTTCGAACTTATGACGGACAAAGTTATGAAGGAGGCACATGATACACCACTGTCTATTCATCCGGGTAGCACCAAGATGTATCGTGATCTCCATCAAAGGTACTGGTGGTCTAAAATGAAGCAGGACATTGCTCGCTATATTGCCGAATGTGACGTTTGCCGTCGCGTTAAGGCAGAACATCAAAAGCCTGCTGGAATTCTGCAACCGCTACCTATTCCTGAATGGAAATGGGATAAGGTTCAAATGGATCTCATTACTGGTCTTCCCAGGTCACAAAAGGGTCATGATGCTATTCTTGTCGTCATCGATCAACTCTCCAAAGTTGCACATTTTCTGCCAGTCAAGGAGATGATCACTGCTAGTCAGTTAGCAGATTTGTATATCTCCAGAATTGTAACCCTCCACGGTGTTCCGAAGGAGATCAGTTCAGACCATGGTAGCCTCTTCACCTCAAAGTTCTGGGCAAGTTTCCAAGAAGCTATGGGAACTCATATAACCTGGAGCTCTGCTTATCACCCCCAGTCCCAAGGCCAAGTTGAACGAGTTAATCAAGTGCTTAAAGATATGTTGTGTGCTTGTGTCATTTCATTTGGCAAGAAGTGGGAGGAATCTCTCCCGTAGGCTGAATTCTCTTACAACAACAGCTATCAAGCTAGCTTGAAGATGGCTCCCTTCGAGGTATTATATGGACGTAAGTGTCGAACCCCTCTGAACTGGTCAGAAACTGGGGAACGGCCGCTCATTTGTCCGGATATTATCCAACATGCCGAAGAACAAGTCCGTATTGTCCGGGAAAATCTCAAGGCGGCTCAATCTCGCCAGAAGAGCAATTATGATCGTAAACACTGGGGATCGATCTACCAGCCTGGTGAGCAAGCTTATCTGCGTGTCACTCCTATGAAGGGCACTCATCGCTTCGGAATCAAGGGCAAGTTAGCTCCTCGCTACATTGGTCCCTTCCGCATTCTCGCCAGACGTGGACATGTGGCATATAAATTGGAGTTGCCGCCGCAATTCTCTCACATCCACGACGTCTTCCATGTGTCGCAACTTCGCCGTTGCTTCAAGGATCCGCACCGAGCAGTGGATCATGAATTGCTCGAATTGCAAGATGACCTATCTTATAAAGAGCATCCGATCCGCATTCTCGGTCAAGCTGAATGTCGGACCCGTCAGAAGACAATCAAGTTTCTCAAAGTGCAGTGGTCGAATCATACTGAAGATGAAGCCACTTGGGAACGCGAGGATCGTCTTCGTGAAGAATATCCCGATCTTTTTCCTTCTACCTCCTGAATTCTCAAGACGATAATTTCTTTTAGAGGAGGAGAATTGTGACACCCCTCTGTAATGAGCAACATTGACCCATAATGATTATGCTAAGTCACCTTGATTTGCAATGCTTGATCATATTGGATTAATATCTCATTTCAAATTCCACTACTGAATTCAATTCAAATCATAAGTGAAATTTGAAGTTACACAAAAGTTGCGGCAAAATAGTTCATCATTTAGCAAATATTCCAAAAACAAATATTTGTTCAGAAAAACAACATCACCTATTTGCTAAAATGGGCTATAGCAATTAAAACAGTGCTAAAACAGCATATTTAAATGCTATTTCATTTATGAAAAATTCAAATGGATTCATCTTGCTTCCAAACTTTTTGTGGCAGTGCCAAAAATTGCATTGTATTTATGTGGCTAATTCCCATATTTTACAAAAGTCATTTTGGCAGTTCAAATTTTGCAAAACCATTTCTGTAAAAAGAAACAGAAAAAGAAAATGGAAAAAGGCCCTAACACTACTGTGAGTCGGGCCTAAGTGCACAGTGCACCGGCCAAGCCGACCTCCCTCTCTCTCTCCCACCTCCAGCCTCTCTCCTCCCCGTGTCGACATGGCCGTGGTCGCGCGCGCGCTCGCCAGCCAGGGGACGACACGGCGACGCTACAGCGTCGAGGAGAGGATAAGGCCGATGCCCTCGGCCCCGTCACCATCCTCATCCATTCTCCCCCTCCTCCCTCGCCCTCTCTCGCTCGCATTCGAGCGCAACCGAGCACCGCCATCGCCATGCCTCGCCGCAGTTGTGGCCACTGACCTCCCCGCGCCTTCTCTTGCTGTCCACGCGTCTCGCCGTCGTCCACTACATCGCCTGCGCCAACGAACGCGAGCCGAGGAGCACCCCAGCGCGGGATCGGCACCGTCTTCCTTCTCGGGACGCCGGAGCTCCGCCGCTCGATTCGCCGCGCCTGCTGCTACTAAACTGTCACCGGGCCCCCTTGCGCCTCCCCGGTGAGCTCCTCTTCCTCTCCCCTCACTCCCCCGCTCCTATCCGCACCCGTAGCCGCCGTACCCGCCATGGCCGTAATCGTCGCCGCCGTTGAACTCACCGTCGTGGCCATAGCCGCTGTCACACGTGTCCGAGCTCGTAGTCGAGCTCCTGGAGCTCGTAGGACCCCAACGCAGCCTCCCACTCGCCTTCCCGAGCTCCCTAGCGTCAAACCCGTGCTCGCCGCACTTCGGCCGCCGCCACGGTTCAACGCCGTCGTCGTTTCCGGTCACCCCCAGCCGACGCCACCGCCACCAATCGACGTGGCGTCGAACGCACGTTCGAACGCCGCAAACCGCGCTCGATTTGGCCGCCAGTAGCGCGTTTCCGGCGAGGTCCAGTCGCCTCCGCCATGTCTCAACGTCGCCGGCGACGAGTCGCCGGCCACCGCCGACGTGGCACGTCTGGGGTCCACCCCTGGTTCGCTGACCAGTGGGCCCCAGGGGTCCAGTTGACTGGGTTGACCAGTCAACCATGCTGACTGGGAAACCCAGTCACTGACAGGCGGGCCCCACCGGTTTATTAACCGGTTTTATAAATTAACTTAATCTATAATTAGATTAGTCACTGACACATGGGGCCCACCTGCTAGTTAATCTCTAATTAGTTTAAATAACTCCCTGTTTAGTTACTGTGTATGACATGTGGGACCCAGCGGTCAGGTCTGACCTGGACCGACTGGGTTGACTGCTGACGTCATCATGATGTGTTGCTGACGCAATAAAGCCTTTTCTGTTATTTTCGAAATTAAAATTAAATCCCAGGAATTCAGAAAAATGTTTAAAACTTTGAAAAATCATAGAAAATAAGCCGTAGCTCGGATAAAAAGTTTTCTACATGAAAGTTGATCAGAAAAACGAGACGAATCCGAATATGCCCTCCATGTAGCTGTCACATGCCCACAACACTACAAACATGGAACCTTCCCCTCCGGTTCATCTGTCTGACAGATGCCTAAACCCGGGAAAATATTCCCAGATATTTTCCCGCACCGTCTCTTACGTGTAGTACTGCGATAGGTCACCACCAGCACAACATATTGCCATGCCATGCATCTGTGTTGCTTTGTTTGCTTTTATTTATTGTTTCTTCCCCCTCTTCTCTCCGGTAGACCCCGAGAGCTCCGGAGTACGACTACGCCCCTGACGACCAGACCTTTTCAGCAGAGCTTCCAGGCAAGCAAAACCCCTTGAACATGCCTATATCACCCATTCTTTCTCTTTTATGCTTGCATTAGAATTGCTACAGTTGTTGTTCCGAAATACCTATTCTGATGCATAGCCTGTTTTTGTAACCGTTGTTGATACCATACCTGCTATCCTAAATGCTTAGTATAGGCTGGTTAGTAAACCATCTGTGGCCCCTCATCCTTGTCCCTGTTGCCCCGCCTTGTTACTGGTGCCGCGATCAATGTGATCGATGGGCTGAGACCGACACATCACCGCACACCCCCTTAGTTGTACGACTCTGCAGAGCTACCATCGAGTGTCGAGGGTGATACCTCTTACCTCACTCCTGATGTTGCCTCTGTAGTTTAGCTAGTCGGTTGTGGGTTATCGAGGGTGATTCCTCTTTCACCACCTCCGATGATGCCTTTGTCGTACAACCCCCTCAAGTGTGAACCCATCGAGGGTGATTCCTCCGAGTTCACCTTGACGGACACATCTAGTGGGAATCCAACGAGGGTGATTCCTCGGATTCCTTCTTGATGTTATGGACACACGGATACCTTGAATTTTACCTCAGTCCCTGATTAAAGTCGGGTCGGCCCCGAGGGGTACCCGCGAGTAATGTGAAGTCGGGTTGACCTTGAGGGTACCCGCGGAATAATTACGAGGCGCGGCCGGGCAGGCAGATTGCCTCAAGAGAGGGAGGAGAGGGATTGGGCCTTGCCCTTGCTGCAAGTCCTCGAGATGGGGCGACGGGACCACAGATCGTGGATCACTGATTGTCACCGCGAGCTCCCAACACACTATTGGGTTAGGATATGTGATCTGAGTAGGCCTCTGGCCTTTTCGCACTAACCACCATCGGGAATAGTATGGGCACTCGGCGTCGTATGTATCAGCCGAAGTTCTTCAGACGTCAGCGATTGAGCGGCGCGCGCCCGGGTGGACCGCGAAAGCCTGCGTGTGTATACAGGGGCTAGGTCTGGTCCCGGCCGCCCACGCAACGCGCAGGAGTGCAAAGGGCGATGGGCCCAAGACCCCTGAGCGCTTAGGGTGTAGACCGGCGTGCTGGCCTCTCTGTTGAACCTAGGTAGGGCTGCGACGTGTCGATCAGCCGAGGCCGGGCATGACCCGATAAAAGTGTGTCCGGCCAGAGTTAATCGAGCGTGTTGGGTAAGTTGGTGCACCCCTGCAGGGAAGTATATCTATTCGAATAGCCGTGTCCACGGTAACAGGACGCTCGGAAAGTATCCCGATCTACTACAACTAGAACTGGATACTGGTGAACTTAAGTAATATGTTAGCTCCGGGATTGCTTTCTCGCAGGGAGTCGAGGAAGGATCTCTGGGCATAGCTACTATTATACTTGTTGCTACTACTATATTTATGTACTAATCTACACTCTTCTAATGCTGCAAGATGCTGCAAGTTGCTAGTCTTTGATAGGCTAGGCTTTCCCCTCTATTCTGGCATTTCTGCAGTATAGTCCACAGATACATCCTCCCCTTTGATACCGATGCATAAATAGAATATATCTGATGTAAGTCTTGCGAGTACTTTGGATGAGTATTCATGGTTGTTTTGCTCCCCTTTTTCCTCATACCCGATTGCTGCGACCAGATGACGGAGCCCCGGAGCCAGCTGCCCCCGTCGACGACTACTACTACCCCACCGGTGGAGCTTACTACTACGTGAAGACCGACGACCAGGAGTAGATAGGAGGCTCCCAGACAGGAGGCCTGCGCCTTTTCGATCTAGAGTCGTTGTTTTGCTCAGCCTTCTTAAGACAGACTTGTTTAACCTTTATGTCTGTACTCAGATATTATTGTTGCTTTCGCTAACACTTGTACGCGAGCTTATGTATTCGAGCCCTCGAGGCCCCTGGCTTGTAATATAAAGCTTGTATGAATTTTTTATTTGTGTTTAGAGTTGTATTGTGATATCTTCCCGTGAGTCCTTAGGCTTGATCGTGTGCATTTGCGTGTATGATTAGTGCACGATTAAGTCGGAAGCGTCACAGGGAGGAGGCCAGGTGACTTTGGTCGTGTGCT
This sequence comes from Elymus sibiricus, assembly GCA_039707655.1. Classification (NCBI taxonomy): domain Eukaryota; kingdom Viridiplantae; phylum Streptophyta; class Magnoliopsida; order Poales; family Poaceae; genus Elymus; species Elymus sibiricus. Next base: position 179,848,634 of record CM077666.1, on the reverse strand, counting down.
CCGAAGGAAGGCACTTTCTTTGTTCGTTCGCTCGCTCAATGAATAGATCGGAATGTTTTTTGACTTATCAGTGGCAAGTACCCTTCAACTTCTAGGGAACATAATAAAGTGGTGGGGTAGACCGGCGGCACAAAATGCACTACGAGATTTTCTTGATTCTTGAGAAGTTGGTTTGCTGGAAACGCCTTTAGTTCGGATTTTAGCTTTTAGACTGAAAAGTTGGCAGCTGAAACTGAACCAAACACACCCTTAGAACTAACAAGGGTAGATGGATTGTACACAGCGAAATACATTTTCGATAAGTAGAACACCGAAAACATAATCTAAGAATACAAGAGTATCTCAACATGTTATGTTATCAGATCATGAGGTACCGAGGGTAAAATTGTCATCCCTATTTTTAGGTAAAACAAATAATGTTTTTCGTGTTCAATTTTTTTTTTAGAATCGTGTTCAAAAATTCTGGTAAGGACTTTTTTTTTTTGAACACAGTACAGACGCAAGCGCTCATATACACGCGCATACACTCACCCCTATGAACGCACACACGCACACCCTACCCCTATGAGCACCTCCGAGAGACTGAGCCGGCATATCATCTTGAAATTTGCAAAGTCACCGTAGGCACCTCGTCATCGACGGGAACGTCTCCTCCCATTGAATGCGCATCGCCGGAAATCCTGAAATAATTCCAGGAATAAATGCGAGCACCAGGATTTGAACCCTGGTGGGCTAGGGATACCACAGTCCCTCTAACCATCCAACCACAGGTTGGTTCGCAATTCTAGTAAGGACTTGTGCCCTATGTCTTCACGTAAATTTTGGTGCTAAAAAAAATGCTTTTTGGAGCACAAGTTTCTGTTTTTTTTTTTTTCACAAGGCACAACACAGGTCTCGTCTTCGTGACGCTTTGCAAAGTAACAAGTGTCTCAAGGACACCGACTTACGACGCGCCCCTAAACCGACTTACGACACGAGACGCGCTTCGAAAAGAAAAGGACACCGAATCCCTGTCTTGAACGATGATGATTCGACTCCATATATTTCGCCAAAGCCTTGATCCGGCCCGTCTCGATCGTATTTGGCCGTCTCGATCGACTCAAGCTGCCAATCATGGACAGCATCGCCGTCGCCGTCGCCGCCGCCAACTGCCGCTGCAGCCGCGTCGTCTACGTCGGCAACATCCCCTTCCACGCCGCAGAGAAGGAGGTCCGCGACGCCTGCGAGCTCATCGGCCCCGTCCTCTACTTCAACCTCGCCGCCGACGCCGCCACGGGAAAGCACAAGGGCTACGCCTTCGTCGAGTACGCCGACGACGCCACGGCGCAGAGCGCGTGCCGCAACCTGCACGGCCACCGGCTGCTAGACCGCGAGCTGCGGGTCGGCCTCGCCGAAAGGGCCGGCGCGGCGCGCCGGAGGCGCCGGGGCGACCACGACCCGGTCGGGATGGAGGACACCATCCACGCCGCATCCCTCGTTGACCACCCCGGGCGCCTCGCCGTCGTGTCCTCCGTCACGCGGCACCGGGCGGGCGCGTCCAGGCACGAGCTGCGGGAAGCTTTGGCCACGTTCGAGAGCTGCGGCCCCGAGAACTGCAAGGTACTCACGGAGTACGTCCCAGGGCTGGACATCGCGATGGAGATGGTGCAGCGCCTGCTCGACATGGCGGCCGCGGACGACGCTGCCGACGAGGCAAAGAGGAAGAAGCGGGCGAGCGCCTGTCCGCCGCCGGACGATCATCGATGCTGCAGCAAGTGCGCCATCACGGGGAGTCTTTCCTTGCTTCCATGTGCATGTACTATTAGATCGTTCCTGATTCTTAAATTTTAATGTGTAGATCAGGCGAAACAAAACAGTTTGTACTACGATGTACTCCTATATATGATGATGCAAAATTTTCTTTAGTGCTCGGTTTTTCACAAATTATTTCTTGTGTTTTTCACGATGTTACTAACATATGATAATGTTACTACTATATATTTGTTTCACGAATTCTTGGGTTTCTATAACCATCGTTGCGTCAAAGTTATATTCTTGTGAAAAAACAAGATGAACTTTATTACATGAAAATGAACTTTTTAAGTCTTTAAATTTCCTAGGGCTGAGCTTCAAATCAGAGGGAGACTCAAGTTGAGTTCATGAAATCAAAAGTGGACCTTCTCCAATTTTTATAAAGTTCACACAAACATTACACACCACAACAAATGACTGCAAAAAATCACATTGGTCGTAACCATAAAAAATCACCTACAGAATTGTAAGCATCAGTTCTGAAACCACAAACAGACCAACATTCCCATCTGACGGAAATGCCATCAAAATCCAGCTAAAAACTCCCCAAACAAATAAGGGTAAGACATCTAAATCTTTCCTGGGCAGAAGCAATCAATCAATACAATGCCCATGAATCAAAACTAGCGTATGGTTCCCTAGCTCCTACTGCTAATAATGCACAATTATTATTACAAAATACGCTTCCTAGGTTGCAAGGCCGAGCACCGTTCCATCCGTTATATGTACCTTCGAGGCGTTTCCAGATTTTCCCCGTAAATCAGGTGCTCGGGGGAGCTGAACTGGGTATCTTGAAATGCTTCTTTACATAGTGTGATGCCTCTGAATCATTTCTGTGGCACAGGACCCTCAGCAGGGTTTTGGAGTCACTTCCGAATTTGCTTTTGCCCCCTTGAGTAACTTCGCGCAGATCATCAATAAGCACACGGGTCTGGGATAAGAAATGACATCTAGTCATTTACAAATATGATTACAGCAAAAGGCTACTCAATTTCTTATACTACAGCATCCCCAGTCCCAAGTCTTAACAACTCGACGGCACACTGCTGAGCAGTCTTTGATTCAATTATGGAATATTTTCTAGAATCGAACTGTAGGTAGTTTGAACAAAAATGAAATCACTAAGTTAACTGTAGTAGGCATTTAAAGCATTATGCGTATAACTGGAGATATGGCAAGGTCATCATAGATGGTGCTTCTCAAAAAAAAATGGTGCACTTGTTCTATCAGTATTAACCAATTCCCCCAAAAGGTTCATGAGAAATTTAATCCAAAATTACCTCTTGCTTGATCAGATTTATTACAGGACGAACACGCGAGACCAAATTCTCAACAGTTCCACGAGGCAGCCCATCTCCGCCAGATATGAAGAATTCCTACGGCAAAAAAAGGGGTAACTTTTTTAGGTAAGCAAATAAGTAGTCAGCACGGGTTAAGACAACATTTTATTGGTCGGACAATAAAGACAAGGCAAGATTAAATATATGTTCCAGACACATGATAAGCATGTTCATTATAGAATGATACAGAAACACACAAGATGTCCCTTGTATATACCTTAAGATAACAATATATTTATTGGTTGGACAATAAAGACAAGGCAAGATGTTCCGGACACAAAAGCTGCCAAGATGTCTTCAGACAACAATATACCTTCAGAATTTCAAGATCTTCCTCCAAAAGAGGGACATCATTTGGAGAGAAGACACGTGTAGGACCTCCATCTAGTATTACCCGAACTAAGCCATCCTACGAAAAGAAAAATTACGACAAAATTATAATCAAAACTTTTTACAGCATCTCACTGATTTCAACAGCCAAAATTATCACCAGGGATGCTTGCAGAAGCCCTGTAACCACACGATCTCGCAGTTGCTCCACAATGACGTCACAGAGTTGAGCAAGCACCTAAACATTGAGCATTGACATCAAATAAATGCCAATTAGTTCGACAGAAGCTTAGTAGCTTACCAACTAGACTACAAGTGGAAACCTTTAGAAAGCAATGCTAATAAATATGCTTGTCCAAAGTATGAGATATCAGCATATGCTTAGAATTTGGCGAAAACCGAAATTCTGACATAAAAACCGTCCATAAGATTCCTCGCATGCAAACTTATGAACGTACCAAATCAAGCACTTCGACAATAGTGTCCAATCGAGCTTGCGAAACACTGTTTTTGTACATATTGTCGATGAATGGCTGTTGGAGATCCCAAAATATGACCTTTAACCCTACAAAAGAAAAGATGCAAACTTCAACATTGACACGCTATCAGCTTCCAAGTACCACTGCTGAGTGCATGCATATTTTCTTACCTGTAAATTCACATACCCGATCAATAGCAGCATTGATTTCTTTTCTACTGCCATCAAATTGATTCTTCTGATTGGAGACTACGCTCTTTGACTTGCCGTTCATTGATCGTCCTAACACAGTCAAAATATTTTGAATATATAAATGAATTAGTTTGATCTATGTGGACTAGACCAAACAGATTAAGTGGCAATCTTATCAGAGTATCCTACAGATAAACTGATTACTTTTTTTTTAAATGCACACTTACTGATGTTAATTTTGTCACTTTGCCTTTTAGCCCACCGCTCACTTATGCTGTCCTCCAACTTGCCTAGCTGGCTTATAGCATACTGTTTGGATATTAATAAAAAAATCCAGTTAAGAAACTCTAAAAGTAATCAAAATGAACAAGAGAATAGCAAGAACGTCAATTATCAAAAGAATGGCATGAGTCTTGTTGATGTAAATCATGGTTAAATATAAAAGAATGCCATGGATCCTGTTGATGTAAATCATGGCGACAGCCAGTACCAGCTATTGACTCGATACTAGAATATTGTTTCAAGTCCAGAGCCATAAGCACAATCAATAGAAAATTTCTGCAATGATTCAATGTAAAATTACTGATAACCAATATTATTAATAATGCAACAACTTAATATTAACTACATTTAAAAGGGCATCAAACCAGAAACCGGAAAGATACAGCCAGTTACAAAAGATATATTTGATGTGACTATAAGCTGTAGAAGGTTAGCAGCATAATTATCAACTCCATATCTGAAGTCTACAAATTTAAGGAAATATGCTCCAGCGTGAGTGTCAACCATTCCAAAATAAATCTTCTATGAAAATTGCTATGTGTTTTTTCCTTCTCATTTACATCTTTGTGTACCAAAAATTGCCCATGAACTTGGTAAGTCATTCTAAATAAAAGTAACATAGCAGCATCAGTTGTAAGTAACAAACTCACATATAGACTGTTAAGCCGCACACATAGCTTTGACATCGTAAGTTGAACTATTTCACTCGATTTTCTCTCATCAACAGGTCTGACTTCTTGGATTTCCTTTTTTACGAAAGCTTTGATTCCAAGCTCCTTTTTATATCGAGTAAGGACAGGAACAGGTGGAATTAAATCTTCTTTGTCAACTGCAAGCACACAAAAACCATTATCAATTAAGAGCTAGAGAAAATAAAGAGGGTTAAACCAAAGCATGTGGGTTAAAACAAATGAGATAGATATTTCTTTTGTCCATACTAGATACTATCTCAGCTATACTATTTAGCAGGGACCATCTATCTAAAGCACAATTTTATAGGTTTGTGCTCTACAACAAGATTATATTTGACTTTAGAGCTACTTGACAGGAAATAAAGGTGAAGGGAAAATATATAAACGTCCAGCAAGATAAACAGAAAGGTACTTAAGAAGAAAGAAAATGGTGATGATACAAACCTATGGGTTGAGTAACAAGTTGTGTATAAATTTGAAATGCCTTGTCGATACCACGACAGAAGCTATTTAATTCCCCAATTCGCATAGGAACCTTAAATGCAAAAAATTGATCTGCAGTCTGCAATAGTTCACAAGTGATCATTACTTTCACAAAGACAGCTCATTTATCAAGCAAAAAAATATATTTTAAACCATTAAGACATGTACGTAACTTTGAAATATTGTGGCATAGTAGAAGAGAAACAACATTAGAGATTAACCTGTAAGGAGAAATTAATGAACAAAAAATTAAAGAGATAATGGAGGACAGAAGCAACACCTCTTCTATGATTCTATAGACTTCAACAATAGAACTCCCATGGCGTTGTTGAGGGGATATAGGATCCCAAGTCTGTCAAACATAAAATTTTAGCATAGAGAAAATGGTGCGGAAAATTTATAATAACACTCGATGAGTACCAAAGTAATGTTAGGAAGCAAAGACAGGTGGCAGGGGAAAAGGATATATTGTAACAAGTGGCAGTAAAACAAAATGCTCTAGCATACCCAGTAAGATGCTTACACAAACTCAAAAACAGTCATATACAAAAAGAAATGTGCTAACCTCTTGTTCAGCAGCCCTTTTAACCCAAGTTTCAACTCTCTCCAGTTGCCCATTCACCCAGCGTAAAACAACCGTGCCCGATTTACTTTCAATCTGAGATAAACAAAAAGGCAGCAAATCAGGATAAACACAACAAGAAGCCTCAATGCAAAATAATGGATGCTAGAGCGGGGAGGGGGGGGCATGACCATAGCATGTCAATTGTCAAGGTGACACCCAAGCAATTTGCGATTTTGTGATTGTTTGTAGTTGAGGAAGAAAAGATCTAACCTCATAAGGAACTAGCTTTTGTCTACATAGACTGTCCAAACCATCGTCACCCACAACAGAAGCCATCACTGACACTATGTACTGCTCCAAAGAATCAGTTGCTGGAAATACTGAAACTACGTCCTCCGTAAGATGCTCAGCGTGCTCAAGAAAAGGTCCCTGCCACAACAACTTAACGTAAGCATGCAGCCTCACAAGGTTATGATGGATTTAACAATTATTTATTATAACTTACCAATTTGTTTCCATACAGTTTATGGAGAAGGGAAGCAGAAAGAACTGCTGCCTGTGGATGCCATCTTGACAAAACTGGGGAAAAAATGTTTGTCTCTATCTTCAAAAGCTTCTTTGTCTCCTCGGCTAGAGATGCTAAAACATGCTCATGTGATGTGTCTGCTTTAATCTCTACGGAATGTGCAATCTGAAACAAAACAAAAAATAATCCATAGGTTGACATATAGATGGAACTAGAAAAGTACATGACCTATACAACTACAGATTGCACTATATGGATATAGATGGCGATGTCCACTTGAGTTGCAGACATGGGTTTCCAATCCCGTACACTAAAAAACTAATGATCTGGCCAGAAAAAAAGTTACAATTGACAGTACAAATATGAAGATATAGAGTCTAGCATTTACATCCTTTGATATGCAGATGAAACCACGTGCTTATACTCTTATACGCACGTAGAACATGAATATTGCATAGAAGGCCTCATGTCATACTGACTTGACTTTTGAGGAATACAGTGACCAGGAAAAGACCAGAACAAATCCTCTAGACCAAAATGCCAAAAAGCATACGCAAAATTTGGGGCAAAGAACCAAAATACAGTCCTACTAAATATAACAGAGGTAATGCCACATTCAAATATAAGTCATCGAACACCTCTAACTGCAAAGAATCTCGCCAACGGTGGCAATAACACATTTCTAGAAGTGAAGGTGATCAAATACAATACGACAAATCCAAGATACATGTATACTATAATGGACCAACATTCAAGGTCTGCATAAGCAGGCATGGGTGAATAAGTGATCTTATTATATCCATCTCATGGTAAAATGAGAAAAATACATCAGGAAAGAATGAAAATCAGCAACATTAGAGCTACACTACAAAAGAATAATTGCAGCTGCAAACAAGGTCACCTTCATGAAAGCACTTTTGACAGAAGAAGTGATGTAACGGTCAATCTGGTCTCGATCAGGTGACTCCATTGCCTGATGCAGAAAAGCAAATGCGGTGCCAAATCAGATTTGTATGTATGTGCAAACGCTAAAGCTCTGGTTTTCCACATTCTGCAGCGCTTGCTATCGAGAACAAAATGTTGCTACTGTATACTACCACAAGTTAGAAGACGAGAAGTGTGGTGGTTAGAGACCATTTTGTGAGGAACACTACTAGATTTGTTTGTACTCAAGTGACTTTTGCTCAAGAAATGCCTGGAAGCGTTGGTGCTCATATGTACACTAGCCACAGGCAGACGGTCCGACTTTTAGATTAAAAAAGGTATGTTGGATGAGAAATGAAGGATTGAATGTAAAGCTTCAGCACCTTATCATTTTCTTCACCAAGGATTCGCCTAGTAAGCATTGCTACTGTTACGATATCAACCATCATACTGGAACCCTGCAGATGTAAAGACAAATTTAATGTGGGGAAAAAATAAGACCGTCATTACAAACAAAAATAAGAGATGAACAGGTCCACTAGAATCTACACTAGCTTAGAGATAGTAGATCCCAAATGGTAGTCTGAACAGAACAGAAATAGCAACATGCACGGTGGGAGTGAGGGTGTTCGGTCCTGTTATGACTAGTGAGTTCAAGGGCAGCAAACTCCTCTACCATTGCATACTGCCATTCCTGATGAAGAAGAACATCACAGAAAAAAAAGTCAGCTCGGCAAGAGCCCACGCCTGCAAAAACCACGGTGGTCAATAGGCGTACCGGGACAAGCGTGAAGGGCATACTGAGGAGAAGGTGGTGCATCAGGAAAAGATGATGCCTCACCAGGAGAAGGTTAGTTGGACTTAGCAAGCAATGGCTTGTAGGCAGCAAACTGGTATTGCACGACTCCATAACCTCATCATGATGATCAAGTGCATGCTTGTGAGCGTCCTTAGCAGCCTTCTTTTTCTGAGCATCTTTCTCTTCAGCAGTAACATGCAAGTACATGCGTGACAGGGAAAGGAAGGCAGGCACTGCACCTTACCAGTAAGAAAATCTCAGTCACTGATTGGATATGAAGGTGCACGTGAATGACCATGCCATGGTAATTGATACCATCAAGATCACCAGGCGGAGGGGAACCGAGACATTGCCCAATGAAGAACTAGAAGATGGCATTTTTTAAAGAGCATCTACATACAGACAGAGCACTCTGAAAATAGAGCAGAATGCCTGCTCGGCAACCTGAGGAAGAGGGTTGCAGCGGCAGAGCTCGGGAGAGCAGGAGCATGGAAGCTCAGCAGAAACAGAGGGCAGATATGGCATGGTGAAAAGCAGCGGCCGTCAGAAAAGAAACTGACATGGTACAGATGGCATGGTGGCTGCGCACACTAGTCGCGTGCAGAAGAACACAGAGGAGAGGGAATCAACCAGATCGATCTTAAAGGAGCCAAGTGAAACAAAAAAAACGAACCTTAGAAGCCAGCTCTTCATACCATGATATAAATAATGACTTAATCTATTCCATGGACTCTAGGTCTAATACATACATGTACATGAGAGGAGATAAAGTAGGAATTCTAGGACAAAAGGAATATTATAAAGAGTACTACAACAATACAATTCTCTCAAACAGTTCCAACCCACCTGTGTAGGATCGACATGGTGTGCCATATTTAATCAAAGTACATACATATGTGTGTTCGGTGCAAAAGTGTGCACCTGTGTAACATGAGGCTCCTATACCTCTACAATAGTTGTAGGGCTTTAGTGGATGACCACACGCGAGTACTGTGGCGGATCAAAGAAGATTCATCTGAGACACAGAACACGGCATCATACCGCCGTCAAGCCCTGGGTTGAAGGACTGTAAAACCGCCCGCACATGTGTGTATGCAACGCAAATGACAAAAATGGTGGACTAGAAGAAAATTATGCGCTCAAATCTATGTGCAGGTTAGATCAAATATGAAACACACATGAGCCTAACAAGAACAGGAGATGAACATGACAAGCTTAACAAGAGAAACTATGCCTGCAAAGTATTCCATGGGATACTTGAATATACAATTTGCATATTTTTATCATAGCAAGGCACATGCAGTCATTCAGTAACAAATGATAAGCAACCAGCTATAATGATGGGCTGCCTTATGTGTATATGTGTTGCAATATTCGGTGGTGAATAACAAATCAGACATAGCCTGCAGGAAGTGGTACATGGTTGTATTACTCATCTTCACTGACATAGTAAATATTTACTGTATAAAGCAAACAAACCCAGATCTATTCCTTGTTGAAATGAAAGGATTAGTTTCAAAGAGGTTCACTTGCCATGCATGTTAGGTGCACATCAGCAAACCAGGATTGAGAAAAACAAACCTCTGAGAAGTGCAGATGATAATCATTCAATTTCTTGTCCACCCATTTCTGAACTGGAGACAGGAAAGACTGGAAAAACGTAAAGTCCTGGCAGCTATCATCGGCATCAACAGAACTACGTAGACTTTTCAAGTGTAAGCGTTCTTGTGGACCACGCTGTTCCTTCAAGGGTATCTTCCTCAAATGCTCAATCACAACTTTCAGGAGTCCTTGCTCGCCTGTAAAAACAAACTGTGTTGCAGAACACATTATTATCATACTATGGTGATGGTGACTTGGTTCTTGAGCTAATAAATAAGAAGCATGCTACTGAACAGGACTACATATTTAGTCCAGTATGGTTTATGCAAGAGCATCTTTTGATCTCAAGAAAAACTAATGACCCAGTGGTTACTGGTTTTAGATATGATTCACCACTTTAACGATAATCCTACATTATGACAGGCTTAACTTGAACTACTTTATTATGAAAAGGCATCATTTCCACAAATGGTACAGGCAAAAGGGGAGTTTGCACTAAGGTTTTTTTCAGATAACTGTCTCTGAGGAAAAGGCATCATTTCCATAAAATGGTGAAGAGAAAAAGTGGAGTTTGCACTAAGTTTTTTTTTTTCAAATAATTTTCTCTGACAGACTGACAGTATGAAGAGAAAAGGCTAGAAGTGCTGTCACTAAAAACTGGATAAGGATGAGAAGATCCTCCCTTGCTTTTGGCTCACTCGGAACTCTTAAAACAAAACAAGCTGCCGTAGAGATATCTAAGACCAGCCGCAGCATAAGCACGAAATACTCCAAGGATACATGTCAAAAAAACACCAAGAAGGATAGCCTCTTCTCGATTAGTGCTTTACCTGTCGGAATAATACCCATGCATAGCACGTATCATGAATTGTCTCTGTGATTCCTAGTATACGCCAAGTTGACTTTAGGAGCTCAAGGATTTCTTCCACCTCCTGGTTGATAAAAGCAAAAGTATGAGACAGATATTGCAACCAATGGGGCGGACAGCGGAAAATGGCAAACAGGGATTTGAAGTACTGGCCTCTGTGAGTTTTCCCTCATCTAAGGTGTCAAAAACACTGCCAAGCATTTTTTCATACAAGGCGGCATTCAGATGGTAACCATCAGCCCAATGACAAACCTCACCGGTAAGATCACCACGAGCAGGCCTTTCAGAGAAAGATGTAGCAACTTCTCTCAGTGAACGTAGGCATTCTGTACGTTGAACCTCCGCAGCAGATGGGGATAGGGACTAGCAAACAATACAACATTATAACCTCCATTTAGTGTATAGTTCATATAGTGCTTATTTGAATAAATAAATCAACCATAAGAACTAACTGGGGTAAGCATAAAACCTCAGATTCTTCAATCTTTCTGAAAAGATTTCTTAGCTCATTGACTTTTCGACCTAACTCTCCAAATCCAACAACAGGATGGTTTATTAGGCCCTCCTCCAGCATGTTCAGCTAAGCAAAGACACAAATAGACCTTATATTATTAAGTCATGCAGGTATGGTTCAAAATCATTAAAGCACAAATGGATGGCTAACCTGTCTTTTCTGCCAACGAAGATATGCCTTCATGTCAGAAAATTCAGCTCTAGATATACAGCACAGTAGTTCCAGTGGTATCAAGAGATTGTCCATCCGTTTTCCAACTTTACCCACCATAGCATTGAGTAGCCCCTGTCTAGTCCTAATATCCATGGACTCCGTTATCTATTCAAAAGCAGAGGGGTGAAGAAGGTAAGCAAATGTAAGATTAGCATTCTGAGTATCTTTATTAAATTTGGTTGTTCACAAAAATATAAAAAAGGAACAGTAACCTTAAACTCAACGAGTTGTACTATATGCAGTTTCAAACAGCAAAAGAGATTTGCAAGCTACTAATGTTGAAATGTACAAATATAATTTCAAGTGAGTGAAATAAATATATAGTACAGAACAACAGAAAACACAAAGGCACAATTTTGTCTTTCAATTTATTATAACAAGGAACAGAGGTAAGACAAGTCACCTCAAGTTGGGCTCTCAAGATTTCAAGCAAGCCAACTAAACCTGGTTGCCGCTGAGTTTGCGATTCAGCACTTTCACTCTTACTACGGCCAAGTTTCCTCATTAATCTGTGTCTCTTCTCTTTCTTCTTTTCTTTCTTTGGAACTATAAGCCCCCTATAAGCAGTAGAAATAGGTTAAGTACTATGATAATCTTGGAAACTGTTATCTTCTAATTAAAACACTATGCTCGACACAGTGAACTGCACAGGCCTACCCTGAAGCGCCAGCAGCAGCAACAAGGATTTCATATGCTGTTTCACGAAGATCATCATCTGTGACACCTGGAAGAGTAAGACAGATGTTGTTTTTCAATAACTTTCTTTAGCCGATAGTTCAGAATTCAGAGTCAAACAAAGAGATCAACGATGGCCTGGTTATATCACTAACTAAAGCAAACGCCTTAACTTTTTTTATCCAAATAGTTTAATATTACAAATTAACATGTTTAAGAAGTAACTGAAGCGAATAATGACAACCCAGTTATTGTTTCAATAACGAAAGTGAATGCCTTCACGTGATTCAATAAACTAAAGAAAGCAATAGTGCATCACTGGCAAGTTATGAGGAGACAACCAACAAAATGCATGTAAAGACAAAAGGGACAGATAGAAGATCATCGAAATTGTCTGTAGTAGCAATAGCATGATAATTATTGTATCAGAACATAAGGCATGGCTAGTTAAGTTCAATCTGTTATCAGGCATGCAATACTGATAGTTGCCAATTAATAACTATTACCTGTTTCAAATAATGGTAAGCGCAAGGATAGATCGTTGGCATCAGTTTGATGCCTCCTAGAAGCCCTTCGACTATCGAATTCACCTTCATCATCCTCAAAGTCTTCAATGTCATCTATGGTTAATTCCTTCTCGGTGGGAGAGTCCAATGATAGTGATTTTGGTAAGTTTGCAACAGCAATTTGTGGTTGTTCAACAACTGGTGGTGGTACCACAACTGGTGATGGTGCAGTGGCAGGGACAGGGGGTGGTTCTCTTGTTGGTGCTGACCCAGAATATTCAGGTCTTGTAAGTAAATAGAACCCTTCGACGTCTCCTGTGTTATCCTGAAAAAACAAAGTTGAGGCATATGAAAACTCAATGGGCAATGAATTTTAATGACTCTGATCATGGTCTGCAAAACAAATGAACTAAGCATGTAGCCCAATGTGAAAATTTCAACACTGAAATTGGGAAGATTATATAAAAATGCACATATGAGGAGCCGTTTGGTATCCATGGGCATTCAGCAGAATGATTAGTAAAGTAAGACAGGCGGCACTATCATGAATGTTTGAAATTCCTAAACCATATCGTTCCTCCTTTGCCAAATGGTAATTTTTAGAAGAAAAAAATACAATACATAAAGAAACCTTAAGTATAAACTCACGACATATGGGTAATCAAGGCTGTCATGATAAAGCCGGATGGCATCTCCAAGGTCAAGTGGATCCCCTACAACATCAAAGGATCATCAGTACAAATATAAGGAGACAAAGTGAGATACTTGAATGAGGCTACAACTACTTCACCTTTCTTAGCGCAATTGAGGACGTAATCAACACTGACTTGATCGATATCCACATCATCAAGAGAGATAGCACCAGGCGGCATTACAACTTTCTTGATCAAGTTACCAGAAAGGATGTAATTGAGCAACACATGGCGATCACGGCGATAACGTTGTAGCAGCTCAACAGGATTTTCTCTGGTCAAGTTGAAACATGGTGAAGTTAGTTTACAACAGAAGCTTAATGCCGCCTACGAATGGAAGGATGCCTGTTCTGAAGCGATCATTACTCGTCCATATTGCGTGCAAGGGAGACAAAAATCTGAGGATGGACTACCAACTGCTTGCCACCGGCGCAATGAACCTGCAAACAAAACAAAAAATCCATTGTCAATTACATGATGCGGGAAGCGGATGGAAAATGTTAGCTCGAGTGTTTACGATGAAAACAGTGAGTGCACTGCAAATCGTGTCCTACAGTTGGCACATTGTGTGTGTCCAAAGCAAGCATGAACCAAAGCTAGCCGTCAGCTCGCTCTAGAGTTTGATAGTTAAACCAAGAGGCAAAGATGGAGAGGAAGAGGCGCGTACTGACCGAGAGGCTTCGGCGGAGGAGGGGAGGACCTCGCCGGCGGTGGAGATCCAGGGGAAGAAAGGGGTTGCTGCGATGGCGAGAGGTGGGGATGTGAAGGGGGGTAAGGCGAGGGGTGGCGGCAGCGGGGAGATCCAGGGGAGGGGCGGGATGCGGCGGCAGAGATCCGGAGGGGACGCGGCTGGGGTTATCGGGAAAAGGCAGCAGTGGAGTTCAGAGTTCAGGCCATCAGACTTGAGAGAGGAGGAGGAGGAAGAGAGGCCATCAGACTTGAAATTTCTGCCGACCCCCCTGCAAGGGAGATTATATATACACGGGCATCCCCTCTTCAGTCCACTTGCCAATATGTTTATTGGGAATAACTCAACATCCCGTTAATGTGTTCACATAAGCCTCTTAGAAGCTTGAAACACCCCATCACATAGGTTGGTAATGCCTACGCAACCGACTTTATCAGTACCTCTTTTCCTCCAACTGATAGGATTTGTTCAATCCATCCATGTATCGGCTTTCAAATTATGTCCTTCAAATATTTAAAGAGACCGTTTTTTGATCTTCCCACATCGGTGGGCATTCCCAAGTACCTCTCATTCAAGGCTTCATCATGCACATGCAAAACTTCCAATTTTGCATCTCAAGTGTCATGTGAGTAGCTATCAACAATAGATCAAGAAGACATCAATGGTCAAAATCAACCATAGAGACGATGCCAAGGACAATCACACCTTCCAATTTTCAAGAAAAGAGTAAATAAGTGCCGGTGCCATAATGTCTATCGACGATTCTTATGGTCGTGAAGCAGCTATATGTGAGTTCAAATATAGTATTGAATTACTTGATCCATGAGAAGTTTCTTTTTATAGTGTGGCACAATGCATCACACTGCCACTATCTGAATTATCGATCTAGAAGAAAACAAGCACCACCAGAGGCAAACTAATAATAAAGACAACCCCTCCCCTATGCAAAATCTAATACTTCATAGAAATTGTGCGCAGTTTACAAATAACTTATGTCATTTGTGACAATCAAGGCCTCTTTGATTTGCATGATTTTAGAAACGCGGGAATAGGAAGAACATAGGTTTGGGATGTCATGCTCATCTCAATCATACGTGATTTTAGGTTGTTTGATTGCATAATAGGATAAACAAAGGATTCTTTCAAAAAGGTTTGAGTGGATGCTAGAAATCCTATATGAAGTAGTACAAAGACATCCTTATGAAAAATTCCTATAGAATTCAATCCTATGAATCAAACAACCAACATAGGTATTCCTAAGAATATTAATCCTCCAAAACTCCTATGAAAATCCTTTGAAACAAAGGAGTCAATATCTTAAATCATGAGTACCATAAATATTAGTGACTTGTCGATTAGTGGAAGATATCCCCTGCTATTATTGTATCTCTAACATCTGTCTCTAACTATGTCTAGCTGCATATGCATAAATATTTTACTGTGAGCTAGAATATCTTGCATCAAGCTGCAGTGGCTAATGAGGCCGACCATGGCGTCGCATTAGAGCTGGAAAGTTTGCTTTGAATTGAAGGATCCTAAGCATGTGCACTACTACCAAACAATGACTACCATTTGACTTTTCTTATGGCATATTAGTCAAACTTTGGATGTTCCATTTACGGTGCTTCTCTTAGTGATAGAAGCAAAGATATCCTGCTAGCAAAAAGAGTATCTGTAACATTGGAATGTTGTTAATTGTTTCTGATTGTGACTCGCTCTTGGGAGATTCAAATGCTTTTGGAGAATATGGTTTATATTTTTATGGTCGTATGTAGGGATGAAAACGGAGCGGAAACAGACGGAACTGAGTGCTACCATATTTGTTTTCATATTTTTTTTACAGAAGCGGAAATGAATGCAGAAACCCCGGAAATGAATACGGAAACAAATTCTACCGGAAACAGACACGGAGCAAATACAGAACGGACACAGAAACAGAAGTGGGCGTTGACCGGAACTTAAAAACCCTTGAATCATAAAGAAATACACACAAAGACAAACAAGATTAATGAATTGTTAACATGGCTACAAAATAAATGATTATGTTAGCAACTTAGCATAGTATTATAATAGTACCGGACAATTGCATATAGGTTCTAGTTGAGTACATGTGTGATAGGTATGTGACGCGTTTTGCACTCTCAAATGATTCATTCTGCTCATTGTGACATTTGTGTGTTGTTTCTTGGTTGGGCTACAAAGCAATCATATGCCTATAGTAAAAACAGAAATTCCATATTCACGAAAACGGAAAGTTCCATTTCCACGTATGTTCCGCCGGAAAACACAGTTCC
This sequence comes from Elymus sibiricus, assembly GCA_039707655.1. Taxonomy (NCBI): domain Eukaryota; kingdom Viridiplantae; phylum Streptophyta; class Magnoliopsida; order Poales; family Poaceae; genus Elymus; species Elymus sibiricus. The sequence goes on along the minus strand of CM077666.1, from coordinate 179,832,180 downwards.
ATTTTTGTTTCCGTTTCCACATAAAAGATTCCATTTCCACTTCCGTTTTGCAAATTTCCGTTTCCGTTTTCATATTTCCTCTCCGTTTCCATTTTTCCTCCGGAAAAACGGAAAGTTACCACTCCATTTTCATCCCTAGTCGTAGGAACCATGATTCAAGACTTTATACGAGGTCATTTAGTAGACGAAGGGAGAAATATAGATCTCTTTGAGCACTTACGAGTACGGAGTTTGTGCAGCTCAGATGGAGAAGCAGAATAGTCATTTGGCTGGAGTATGTTTGTGAGGACGATTGCTCAACATGGTATAAATTAATAGACTCCTAAGAGACATGTAAAAATGTTTTGTTTGCTTGCTTTTCGGGAGTACAATAGGTGATCTACTTAGCAGGTATCTGACTGTTCAGATTGACCCCCCCCCCCCCGCGCGTCGTCCTCGTGTGGTGACTCAGGGGTGATTAGGTTTTCCCAAGCTCGCCCCCACCCCTTCGAGCCTCCCCTCCATGTCGTCGCCACTGGATCCTAGTCCATTTCCGGACTGGATAGCGGCGGCGTTAGCGCCGTTTCCTTATTGGAGGCTCTGTCCCATGAGCAAGGTCCCTATCTATTGGTGGTTGGAGTGTGGTGGTGGACGACAACTTCTCTTCATGTTGAGGGTTCCGTGGCCTCAACGATGGTGCTCTCAAGGTGTGCAAGCTTGTGTGTGTGGGGGGGGGGGGTTGTGCTCGGAGTCCTCGCTCTGGGACCTCGCCACCAGTGTCCATCCTGGTTCTAAGGTGTGAGCGGTTTATCGCCCGACAGTGCGGCGCCCTTTCGATCCAGGGCGAGGGAGTAGGGGGCTCCTTTCGGCGATGAAACTGGATGGCGCTACCATAGATGTCGCCCTTGTGGGCTTGTCCCATTTTTGAGTTGGCATCGTTCTTAGCTTTGGGTGCCAAATCGCGGACTAGAACTCGGCTAACTCCAAGCGATGCCTTAACCTTTCACACGTTTTGGCTTGTTGTTTTCTGAGGTTTGTGGTTGTTCCTTGATACCGTTGTATCGTTGTGTTGTAAGGTTAATTGCAAGGGCTTCATTAATTTAAAGTCGGACGTAGCCTTTTTTCTAAAAAAAAATCTACTCTAATAGGATGTGAACGCAAAGCATAGAATACCCCTTATCTCTGCTCAACTGTTCCTTCTTTTGAGAACGCCCGCAACCCTTGCGTCGCTCTCGCAAGGGCGACACAGGGGCGACACCCGCAACCTAGCGCCGCCAGCCTCTTCTCCTCCTCTCCTTGCGCCGCCACCGGATGTAGCCGCCGGGCGAAGCCCGCGTGGCTGACGACGGTGGCGGGGCTCCTTCTCGCGGCTCCCCCGGGGCTATGGCGGCGGTTCTCGGTGGGATTCGGCGGTGCTCCGTGGCCGCGACGGCTGCAACCTTCAGGCGGCGTGCGGCGGCGGGGCTCGGCGAGTGGTGGTGGGATGCGGCGGTGGGGCTTGGCTGTGCGCCGGTTCACTATTGAATCGGTGTTGGCTGAGGCTCCCTTGCCTCCGTGTGTGTGCTGTGGTCCATATCTGAAGGCCACGAGGATTGGCAGAGGGGTCGCGCGTGCTTGCACAGTGAAGGTGGTCCTAGGGTTCTTCTAACTGCCAAGACGGTGTTCTGCTTGATGACGGCCATCATTGATTTGGCCCTTGACGAGTTCCGGAAGGCTCCGCCGGAGATCTCCATTAGGTGCTTGACGCCTGTAGATTGCTGGATCGGATGGGATTCGATCGTGTGCGTCCCTATTTCAGCTCGTGTGGCTTCAGGAGGGCGCGACACGAAGCTTCGTTAATTATTGACATTATGGGATATGTCGGATTTCGATTTTCATGACAGTGGCGGAGAACGTCACGGTGATTGAGGTCAGAGGCCTAGTAATGGCGGATCGAGTCTTCGAGGCGATGAGGAATTTTCTTGGTGATTCGTGACTCGTAGCAGCGGCATCGGCAAGAGGGGGCGGCAGCACAGGACGAGTTCAGAGTCTTAGCTTTCAGGGTGAAAACCCAAGGTCTAGCCTTAATTGGTTGTGCGTGGCAGTGGCCTTGTTGAAGGCATTGTTTTGAGAGCGCAGATTTTCTCCAGGGTGAAAACCTAAGATCTATGATCGGGCGACGACAGCGCTTGTGCACTGTTTCCTTCTTGTAGGCGTCGCTTTTGGAGAATTTGAACTTTGGGGTGTTGTCTTGATGGTGGTTCGTGCTGCAGTCACTAGGAATTGATCACTATAGCGGGATCTTTTGTTTTTTCTTCTTCTTCTTTTTGTTTATGGGTTGTGTGCATCCGTAATGTCTCTAGGACATTTCGTTGTTGCAGAGGCAGGGTGTAATTGGTATCTCTGTGATATTAATATATTCCCTTTGTCAAAAAAAACCTTATCTCTAAAGCAAAACAACTCCTTTTTTCCTTCTTTTTTTTAGGCAAAGCTTTTTTCCTTTTCCTTTTCTTTTTTTGAGCGGTAAACCAAACGTTATTATGCAGGAGTATGGTTTACATGAATGATTAACGGGTCATGGGGTTCTCCCAGCCACACATGGCGACCCTCTGCTAAACAAGAAGAAAACTTAGCTAGAGTATGAGCCTCAAAATTTAAAACACGACCTTCAAACACAAAATTACAACTAGTGAATTCCCTCGATCTTGCCTCGATCTCTTTAATGATAGCACTGTATCTTCCTTCACTTCCATGCTTGATCTCCGCGGCAAACGGTTTGCAATCACATGCTATAACAACTCTTTGTAATGAGAGATCAAGGGCCAAAGCTAATGCTTCACGACATGCAAGTACTTCTAGCATTGTTGGATCATGAACATTGCTGAAAACCATTGCGGAAGAGCCCAAAAAATTTCCAGCATGATCTCTACATACCGTCGCTGAAGCTCCTGTACCTCTGTTCCTTGACAGTCCTCCGTCGACATGTATCTTTGCCTCTCCTACTCCCGACGCTCTCCAAGCATACCTCTCATCCCTCCTTCTGTTACCAGCTCCGTGTTGCGGATCCTGATTCTCCTGGATGGTTTCTAGCTCGGCAATGAATGCATTAACAAATGAGTGAGTAGCATGCGGGCTCTGCAAGATCCCCTCATGGATGGCCTTCCTGCGCGCTGTCCATATTGCCCATAGTGTTACAACCATCTTGATCAAAGATTCATGTGGCAATTCTTCCATCATAGTGAAAATCCATTGTTTGGCGTCACATTTCGTAGTAGCCTGCATGAGATCCGAAATATCATCATCTATTAGTGCCAAGACACACCGTGCCATCGAGCACTCGAGTAGGGAGTGGCGCCAAGAATCCGGGGCCCCATACATATGACAGTTGTCAACTGGCGCCATCTTCCTCTTATGTCGCACATCTTTAGTTGGTATCGAGTGCTTCGCTAGCCGCCACATAAAATTACGAATTTTCCTGGAACCTTTACTGACCAAAGAGAGGTCCATGATTTTGCTTCGTCTTCATAGTTTGAACTCCCAGCTCTTCCCTCAAGCCAATCCTCTCTCCTCTTCTTCGTATCCACTAACGTCCTCTAAGCTGAACGGACAGAGAAAAGTCCATTCTTTTCACCATTCCATGCCCAGAAATCATCAATCCTCCGTGTACATAAAGGTATGCCAAGAATGATATTTGCATCAGCCGCTATGAACACTTCTTCAACTCTGTCTCTCCTCTAGGAAGCATTTGTACTGTCAATTAGGTCACTAACCAACAACGGAGGGTCAGTCGTAAGACATGCAATAGGTCTCATAGTTCCATTCCTTGGAATCCAATTATCGGTCCAAATCCGGGTTGTTTCACCATCATCTATTCTCCTTATTAACCCTAGGTTCAACACATCCCTCCCTTCCAATATGGCTCTCCAGATTTGAGAGGGATGGCTTCCAAGGTCGGTTGTAAGTATAGTTGCACTTGGGTAATAAATGGCCTTCATCATGCGAGCACACAAGGAATCTGGCTGTTGTAATAGCCTCCATGATTGTATCGCCAACAATGCAAGGTTGAAGAGTTCGAAATCACGGAATCCAAGGCCTCCCATAAACTTGGGCTGTGTCATTGTATGCCACGAGACCCAGTTAGGTTTGCGCTTCCCTTCTTTGCACCCCCACCAGAACTGCCTTATGAGCTTATTCAAATGTTCACATAAACCGCGTGGAAGCTTAAAACAGGACATAGAAAAGACTGGCACGGCCTGTGCTACTGATTTTACTAACACCTCTTTACCTGCCGAAGATATGGTTTCTCGATCCAGCCCTTGACTTTGCTCCACAATCTATCCTTCAAATATTTGAACGCCCCATTTTTCGAAGTACCCACATCAGACGGCATGCCAAGGTACTTTTCATTCAAAGTTTCATTCAGAACGTTCAGCAACCCCTTTATCTCCTCCTTGACATTTGTGGGACATTCCTTGCTGAAGAAAATTGTTGACTTTGCTTGGTTAATTCTCTGTCTGATGCTTGACAATAAGTTTCCAACAGGTTTGACACCTCGGTCGCCCCTACACCATTAGCTTTGAAAAACAGCAGGCTATCATCTGCAAACAAAAGATGATTAACAGGTGGTGCCGAGGGCGCCACTTGTATCCCACCAATCTGAGATGACTGATTCAAGTTTTTTAGGAGGCACGAAAGGCCCTCTGCTGCCAACAAAAAAAGGTAAGGGGAGATTGGATCTCCCTGCTCGATACCCTTGCTCGGCTTAAACGCATCCAATTTTTTGCCATTGAATAAAACTAAATAAGAAACTGAGCTCACAAGATTCATAACGATGTTCACCCATCTATCCGAGAAGCCCAGTTTGCTCAAAATTGCTCGCAGATAGTCCCATTCAACTCTATCGTAAGCTTTCATCATATCTAGCTTGAGAGCACAATGACGGTGCATAATGGCTTTATTACGCTTCATGAAGTGCAGACATTCATAAGCCACAATGATGTTATCTGTGATTAAGCTGCCTGGAACAAAAGTTGACTGCTCCGCTGATATAATGTCGGGTAAAATCACCTTTAATCGGTTGGCAATCACCTTCGACGCTATCTTGTACAGGACATTACATAAACTTATAGGACGGAATTGTGATAGAAAGGTTGGGTCCTTTACCTTGGGAATTAAAACCAAGTATGTTTTATTGATCCCTTCTGCACTCTCCTTCCCTTCCACGATCTTTAGAACTGCTGCAGTAACTTCCGCTCCACAAACACCCCAATTCTTTTAAAAGAAATGCGCGGGAAAACCGTCAAGACCCGGGGCCTTTGACAGATACATTTGATACAGGGCGATTTTCGCCTCATCTTCCGTATAGGCAGCATCTAGGCATGCTCGCATGTCATTAGTAACCTTCCTGGGTACCGAATCCAGCACTGCATGCATATTGTTGCACCCTTCTGTTGTATAAAGGTCTTTATAAAACTGAGTCACCATCGACTCCATCTATGACGCCCCCGAAATTAATCATGCACTAAACATCCACGTAGCATGCACGATCAAGATCAGTGACTCACGGTATAATATCACAACACAACTCTACGACTCAAATTTAAACAAAGAAATAATATATTACAAGCCAGGGTCGTAAGACCCGATATTACAACAAGAGTTAGGTCTGACTACAGACAATTACAAGGGTGCCTTAAGAAGGCTAAGCAAAACAACGACACTAGATCGACAAGGCGCAGGCCTCCTGCCTGGGACCTCCGAACTACTCCTCGACGTCGAACTCCACGTAGCAATCATCCTCGGGATCCTCTGGCTCCTGGACTCCACCATCTGATCGCAGCAGCCGGGTAGAGGAAAAGGGAAGCAAAGCAACGGTGAGTACTCATCCAAAGTACTCGCAAGACTTACATCAGAACTATGCTACATATGCATCGGTATCAAGGAAGGTGTATATCAGTGGACTATACTGCAGAATGCCAGAACTAGAGGGGAAGTTCTATAATCACAAGGCCACCATCTTGCAGAAATAGATGAGAGGAGAGCAGATCATCTTGCAGCAAGGGAAGGAGTATGAGCGTTGATAACCCACAAGTATAGGGGATCACAACAGTTCTCGAGGGTAGTATTTCACCCAAATTTATTGATTCGACACAAGGGGAGCCAAAGAATATTTGCGAATATTAGCAGTTGAGTTGTCAATTCAACCACACCTGCAGCAAAGTGTTTAGTAGCACAGTAGTAACAGTAGCAATAGTAACAAAGACAATAACAGTAGCAGTTTTGTAGTGATTGTAACAGTAGCAGCAACGGAAGTAACTTAGCAAAGATCAATATGCGAAAAGCGTAGGCATTGGATCAGTGATGGATAATTATGTTGGATGACATTCATCATGTAACAGTCACAACCTAGAGCGATACACAATAGCTCCAATTCATCAATGTAATGTAGGCATGTATTCCGTATATAGTCATACGTGCTTATAGTAAGAACTTGCATGACATCTTTTGTCCTACCCTCCTGTGGCAGCGGGGTCCTTAAGGAAACTAAGGGATATTAATGCCTCCTTTTAATAGAGAACTGGAACAAAGCATTAGCACTTAGTGAATACATGAACTCCTCAAACTACGGTAATCACCGGAAAGAATCCCAATTATTGTCACCTTGGGGTATGCGGATCATAACACGTAATAGGTGCATACAACTTGCAAGATAGGATCGAGAACACAAATATATTCATGAAAACTTAAAGGGTTCAGATCTGAAATCATGGCACTCGGGCCCTAGTGACAAGCATTAAGCATAGCAAAGTCATATCAACATCAATCTCAGAACATAGTGGATACTAGGGATCAAAGCCCTAACAAATTGACTCGATTACATGATAAATCTCATCCAACCCATCACCGTCCAGCAAGCCTATGGAGAAATTACTCACACACGGTGGTGAGCATCATGAAATTGGTGATGGAGGATGGTTGATGATGACGACGACGACGACGAATCCCCCTCTCCGGAGCCCCGAACGGACTCCAGATCAGTCCCTCCCGATGAAGAACAGGAGGTGGCGGCGGCTCCGTATCGTAAAACATTATGAAACTTCTTCTCTTATTTTTTTTCTTGAGGAAAGTGAATTTATAGCTTTGGAATTAGGTCAGACGGCCGCCTGTGGGCCCCACAAGGCATCAGGGCGCCCCCTGGGGGGGTCACGCCCTATTGCCTTGTGGGCAACAGGTGGCCCCTCTTCTGTTGATTCTTGCGCCAATAATTTTTATTTATTCCATAAAAAATCTCCAAAAAGTTTCGTCCAATTCTGAGAACTTTGATTTCTGCACAAAAACGACACCATGATAGTTCTGCTGAAAACAACGCCAGTCCGGGTTAGTTCCATTCAAATCATGCAAATTAGAGTCCAAAACAAGAGCAAAAGTGTTTGGAAAAGTAGATATGACGGAGACGTATCAACTCCCCCAAGCTTAACTCATTGCTTGTCCTCAAGCAATTTAGTTGACAAACTGAAAGTGATAAAAAAAACTTTTACGAACTCTTTTGTTCTTGTTTCCATATATAAGCTTAACTAGCACCCAAGTTTTTAGCAAAGATCATGAACTAACCATGCTCATAATAACGCTTAGAAACTACATTTACTCATATCAATGGCATAATCAACTAGCGAGCAATAATAACATATCTCAAGTGCCAACAATTTGTCAAAACAATCATGATATAATATGATAACATGGTATCTCGCTAGCCCTTTCTGAGACCGCAAAACATAAATGCAGAGCACCTCCAAAGTTCAAGCAGTGACTAAACATTGTAATTTAGGGTAGAAGAAATCCAGTCATGATTTACCCAACATTAACTATACTCAATGCATAAGAATGACAATAGTGCTCTCAGGATTGGTGCTTATAATGAGAAGGTGAGACTCAACAATAAAAGTAAAATAACATAAAAGTAAATAGATAGGCCCTTCGTAGAGGAAAGCAGGGATTTGCAGCGGTGCCAGAGCTCAAAGCTTAAATAAGAGATGAAAAATAGTCCTGCGCGGAATGCTGAGGTCATGGTCATAGGCTTCCCCAAGGACACCCTTGGAGCTCCGGCTCGAAGAACCTCTCCGAAGGAAGTTCATTTTGCTAAGAACAAATTTCTGAAAAATTTTGGACCACAAAAAGATGTTAACAAAACTTCACAAGATTGATAGCAACTACTCATACAAGTGCCTAGAGGCTATATCAAGCATTCAAACTACTTAGAACTCAAAGAATTTGACATGCAAGCTCATTTTCAGTAGCACAAATAGCAATAATTTATGCAAAATATAATCCAGTAAAGCAAAAACTAATTGGAGCAATGGGAGAGTCACATACCAAGGAGGAATCCCTCAAAACAGTTTCGGAAACGGAGCTCCGAACAAAGAGATCGAAAATCTCAGGTTTGGGAGCAAGAACACGAGAGAGAGAGAGCTACCATGATTTTTTTCTGGAGGTAGGAGATGAAGTGGGCTGAATAGATAAGTGAGTGGGTCCCTGTGGGACTCACAAGGCATCTTGGCGTGCCCTGGGGGGTGGCTGTGCCTTGTTGCCTTGTGGGCAATAGGTGCACCCCCTGGGTTGTTTTCAGTGCCAAAAATTCTTAAATATTCCAGAAAAAATCATGTTAAAATTTTATTGCATTCTGAGCACTTTTATTTTTGGGTCATTTTTTATTGCATGGATAATTCAGAAAACAGGATAATCATGGCATTTTATTTTATTAAACTATAAATAACAGAGAGCAAACTATGATTATAGAAAGCTGTGCTTACTAAATTCACCGACCACATGCCCCTCAAAAAGAATCCATTAATATGGTTGATCAAGTCTTATTAACAAACTATTTCCGAGTAACATGAAACCGAAGAACTCTCGTATAACACTAAGTTACCTCAACGGGGATATGCATCTCCCCAACAATAAGAATTTCATATTTCTTTTTGACAGTAGGAAGAGGAAATTTGAATCCCCCAATAGTGATTGTCGAAACCTTTTCAATACAATTGATACCATTCACTGAATTTTGTCTCTTCAGAAAATAAATCGTATGCTTATTACCATTGACATGAAAAGTAACCTTGCTTTTGTTGCAATCCATAACAGCCCCTGCAGTATTCAAAAAGGGTCTTCCAAGGATAATCGACATGTTATCGTCCTCGGGCATATCAAGTATAACAAAGTCCGTTAAGATAGTAACATTTGCAACAACAACAGGCACATCCTCGCAAATTCCAATAGGTATAGCAGTTGATTTATCAGCCATTTGCAAAGATATTTCAGTAGGTGTGAGCTTATTCAAATCAAGTCTTTTATATAAAGAGAAGGGCATAACACTAACACCGGCTCCTAAATCACATAAAGCAGTTTTAACATAACTTCTTTTAATGGAGCATGGTATAGTAGGTATTCCTGGATCTCCTAACTTTTTAGGTACTCCATCCTTAAAAGAATAATTTGCAAGCATGGTGGAAATTTCAGCTTCAGGTATCTTTCTTTTATTAGTGACAATATCTTTCATGTATTTGGCATAGGGAGGCATTTTTAACATATCAATCAAACGAGTGCGCAAAAAGACAGGCCTAAGCATTTCAACAATGCGCTCAAAATCTTCCTCATCCTTGTTTTTAGATGGTTTAGTAGGAAAAGGCATAGGTTTTTGAACCCATGATTCTCTTTCCTTTACATGTTTTCTAGCAATGAAGTCTCTTTTGTCATATCTTTTATTCTTAGAAGGTGAGTTATCAAGATCAACAGCAGGTTCTATTTCTACATCATTTTCTGGTTGAGCATCAACATGAACATCATCATTATCATTATCATTATCATTATCATTATCACTAGGTGGATGTTCATTACCAGATTGTGTCTCAGCATCAGAAATAGAAACATCATTTTGATTCTCAGGAGGTTTTTCTATCTCAGGTTCACTAGAAGCATGCAAAGTCCTATCATTTTTCTTTTTCTTTTTCTTTTTCTTCTTATATGGACTAGGCACATCGATATTATTTCTTTGAGAATCTTGTTCAATTCTTTTAGGATGACCTTCAGGATTCAAGGGCTCCTGAGTCATTCTACCTCCTCTAGTCATTACCCTAACAGCACGATCATTCATTTTATTATTCATCTCATCAAGCAAATCATTTTGTGACTTAGCTATTTGTTCTAACTAAGTCTGAACCATAGAAGCATGTTTACTTAAGCATTTAATATCATTAGCAATTCTAAACATTAAATCACTCAAGCGATCAATCATGATGGCATTTTGTTTTAATTGATTGCTAACATACATATTGAAATTCTCTTGCTTAACAACGTAATTATCAAATTCATCCAAGCATTGACTAGCAGATTTATTATAAGGAATATCACTTTCATTGAATCTATGAAGAGAATTTACCTCTACTACATGTGTCGGGATATCAAGTCCATGTATTTCTTCAATAGGTGGTAGATTCTTAACATCTTCAGCTTTAATACCTCTTTCCTTCATAGATTTCTTAGCTTCTTGCATATCTTCTGGACTGAGGAATAGAATACCTCTTTTCTTCGGAGTCGGCTTAGGTGGTGGTTCAGGAAGTGTCCAATCATCGACATTTCTCAATATATCATTCAATAGTTCTTCAGCCTGTCCAACAGTTCGTTCCCTGAAAACAGAACCAGCACAACTATCTAGGTAGTCCCTAGAAGCATCGGTTAGTCCATTATAAAAGATATCAAGTATTTCATTCTTCTTAAGAGGATGATCAGGTAAAGCATTAAGTAGTTGGAGAAGCCTCCCCCAAGCTTGAGGGAGATTCTCTTCTTCAATTTGCACAAAGTTAAATATTTCCTGTAAGGCAGCTTGTTTCTTATGAGCAGGAAAATATTTTTCAGAGAAGTAATATATCATATCCTAGGGACTACGCACACAACCAGGAGCAAGAGTATTAAACCATTTCTTAGCATCACCCTTTAATGAGAAAGGAAACAACTTAAGAATATAGTAATAGCAATTTTTTTCCTCATGAGCAAATAGGGTGGCTATATCATTCAACTTAGTAAGATGTGTCACAACAGTTTCAGTTTCATAACCATGAAAAGGATCAGATTCAACCAAAGTAATTAACTCAGGATTGACAGAGAATTCATAATCCTTATCAGTAACAAATATGGGATAGGTAGCAAACTTAGGATCATATTTCATTCTCTCCATCATAGACTTTTCTTTCATCTTAGCCAGCAATTTTCTAACATCATCTCTATCATTACAAGCAAGAATTACCCTAGCTGTCTCTCTATCAAAAACATAACCATCAGGTATCTTAAGCATTTCACTCTGGTAGGAGAGCTAGGCATAATAGGTGAATCATAATTTTCAGAAGTTTCAGCATTTTCAGCATTCTCAATTTCTTTAGCTTTAGCAATTTGTTCATCAAGAAATTCACCTAGTGGCACGGTATCATCAAGCATAGTTGTCGTGGTTTTGTCGCGACAGATGTCCAGGTAAAAGGACTTAGAGATGAAGCCATCACACTAACGTGGAAGCTTAGCGGGGTTGAATAGGAACGAGAAGACGCCGGGTTACCCAGGTTCAGCCCCTCACGGTGGAGGTAAAAGCCTACGTCCTGCTTGGTTATATTGCTGTAGATCTCGATTACAAGGATGTGAATTCGCTAACCTAGCTCTCGAGGGGATTGCAACTTAATCTTTCTGTATAGGTGTTCCCCTTTATATACACAGGTGGAACCCTAGATTACATGAGAGTCCGAGTCGTTCTTTGACCCGCCTCTTTATTCCTTCCTACTTGTTCTTCAAGACAGCTCTCCTTGCCATCTGATTCGTCGTGAGCCGGCTCATTATGTAAGCCGGCCTACTCTTACCGGCCTTGCTAAGCCGGCCCATATAGAGACTTCAGCCCCGCAGTGAGTTGGCCCATTAAGCTCGCCTTATGGCCGGGTCAACACTCTGCCGGGTCTCCTTGCTGGTGAATATCCCCAACATTAGCCCTCAGTTTGACTTGAATTTATTCTCGTTAAACTCCATCCTGAAAAAATAAATCATTAGTAACATACTTCCAAGCGCCCCCAAGCCGCCCCCTGTCTTTTTTAAGTCGCCATCTCGGACCGGCTCAAGTTGCTGGGTTAAGCGATCATCGGGTTCACCCCCTCAGATTCAAACTTAGCATGTTCAATTCTTGTTCCTCATGACGTCACGATCCACTTCCACGAAATCCGGAACGATATCATTTTTAATCCTTGAGTGGGTACGTCTCGTCTTGTCAGGCGCGAGAATCGAGGCGCCACGCCACCGAAAATTATTGCTCCGCCTGGGGTTTCGCCCTTGCCTTTTTAACCTTTACCGCGCCCATAAATACGCCAGCTCATCCCCATTTTCACTTTTTACTTCTCATCTTCTTCCTCCTCGCGCCTACTTGTCAGACTCGAAGCGCCGCCGCCCTAGAGCTCTCCGACGACCTCGACCGCGCCTTCTCCGACACCCATCATCGCCGGAGCTCAACGGGACACCGCCACCGCATTCGCCACAATCTGGTACACTCCAACCCTTGCTCCTCTGGATCTATGACACCCATTCTCTGCAGTTCATCAGTGTTCTTCGTGTTCTTCGATGTTCTTCTTCCTTTAGTAGATTAGAATCAGTGAAATGGACCGCATAAGCATTTGTTTATCGCGGTAGCACCATTTTTCGCATCTAGATTGTCCGAACCAACCTCCATAAACCCGCATTGAACACAGGCCTCTGGTTCTATTTCCACCTAGGTTTTGAACTTTCTTTCCGAGATATTTTCAGATCCGTAATAATAATCGCTCCGTTAGATTCCTGTTTGTCACTAGTTCAACACTTAGAGAAATCCAAACCTCCACTGTCGTCAATACCGGCTTATGATTGCCGGAGACGGCGCGCCTGAATCCGGGTTATGAACTTAGATATCCTGACCTGCATCATTCGGCCGGGTCTTACATTCTGACGGCTTGTCCCTTTTAAACTAACACACCGGCTTGTCATTTTTGTCCTTGCAGCTAAACTTTTAAGTCGCCATGGCCCCCAAGACCGACAAATCCTGCAGCTGGTTCAGATCACAAGTGTCAACTCTGATGCTGAATGAGCTCGTAGGGCAAGGCCTTTTACCGGCTCAAACCGCAATCGACTGGCAGGCACCCGAGGAAGAAAGCACCCCTCAGCCCCAACAAGGTGAAGTGGTAATCTTCGCAGAACATCTGCACAAGGGGTTTTGACCGCCCGGGTCAAAAAAATTCCGTGTTGTTCTCCATTCCTTCGACCTCCGACCGCAAGATCTTGGACCAAACTCAATTACCAACCTCTGCCAATTTCAAGTTTTCTACGAAGTGTATCTTCAAATGGCACCAATTGTCCTGCTCTTTCGCGAATTCTTCTATATCAATCATCAGACTGAGTTCACCGATGACCCCAGCATAGAACTTGGCGGCGTCTCAATTCAAAGGCGAAGAAACACTCCCTTTCCTGAGGCCAAGCTGGCGAGTCACCCCAAGGGCTGGAACAAGACTTGGTTTTACTGCAAGAGCACCGCCCCTCAAGGTGAAAATCCCCTGCCGGGTTACAGACCGGACCGGCTTAACACTACAGTGGCCTTTCCGGGTTGGCCATCCACAGAAGAACGCAAGCAATTCGCCCCTGTTTACGCCAAGCTAAGGGCCTTGGTTGCCAATGGCCTTACTGGGATTGATCTGACCCGGTGCTGGGTAAGCTGGCGAATCCAGCCTCTTAGCCACAGAGGCGACCTGATGTGCAATTACACTGGTGAACCGGCCGACGCTCAACGGTTCAGCCAAGTCAATCTATCAGCAAGTGATATCAACAAAACCATCAAGATGCTACTAGGAGAGCCTCAGGAGAAATGCAACAAAACCGGGCTGGCCCCCTTTTGCTTAACCAACCCGGTGGCTTCAGTAAGTGTTTGCACCCCCTTTTTTGTTTACTCTGTTCTTAAGTCACCATCCTCATCTGTCAACTCGTCTTAATACAGGCAAACGACAAATTTTGGAAGAAGAAGAAGCCCCCACAACCCGTCCCCGCTCCAGCAGAACATCAGGATGAGCCGGCCGGTACTGATAAGCCGGCTGCAGAGGACGAGGATGAGGTAGAACTTGACTCACTTGGTCGTCTTTTCATTCAACTTGCTGATGCCTCTTCTCTTCAGGATGAAACTGAAATTAGCCATACCGACGAGCCGGAGGTAACCTTAATCTCTTCTGATTCTGACTCACCAACACCTATTCGGAAGAAAACCCGGGCTGTGATTCGCAAGGTTCGAAGGAAGCCCCGGGTTGCCGTCCGTAAGGTGCCCTTTTCCAACCAAGATGCTCATTTGGATCCCAAATTTATTTTGAAGAAAACTCGTCGAGCCGGGACCTCCAAAAGGAAAACCCGGAGCAGTGAAGGCGAACTAAGTAGCGGGCTTCCATATGAGCCGCCATCCCGCAAAGCTCGAGCTGAGGTGCCTCTTAGCCCAACTTATTCTTTTCCTCTAGCTGGCCTTTATAAAGAACCCTTACCCTTTAATGACTCGGCCTATCAGACGTCGCATTCCTCAGGCGAGTCAAGCACCACACATGTGTCGGCTTTCAATATCAACCCTGGGTAAGCAGACATTCCTGTAATGAATATTGACCTCTTATCTTTCATCCCTGTGAATAAGTAACTCCCCCATCCCTTGTACAGTGCCAAAGCCTTTAAGAAGAAAGCAGTTGTCGAGTCATCTGACCCGGCCATTCAGACAGGCCCTCAAGTAGAGGAAACCACTTTGGCAGCCCAGGACGAGCCGGCCGTCCAAAATAGCCCGCCGCCGTTGAACATGACAAGTCCGGCTCACGCCTCCCCACCAGCTCAAGAGAAGGAGAATGTAGTTGAAGATCAACCCGTTCCGCAGCCCGATGTGCCGGCTCAAGAAGAAGCGCCGGCTCACGAAGAAGTAGTGGTGACGAGTGTACGGCAAACTGCTGCGCCAGAACCCTCCACCACCCTTACCAAAGTCCCGACCAAACCTGAACCGGCATCGAAGGACAAAGAGAAGACGGCTCTTGAGCTTCCTAAGTTTGAAGACCAAGACGCCAGTACCCTCCATCGAGCTGTATTAACCCGACTAGTTGAAAGCCGGGACACAGAAATCGCCATGGTCACTGCCTTGAAGCGGAAATATGAGGTAAGCTACACCCTTCTTCTTGTACCATATATATATGTAGCCCCCAAGGGCCGGGTCATTATGCAATAACGATCCGGAACTTTCAATTGAAACTTGTACGTAGAACCGTCCACTGGTGCCCTCAAGGGCCGGCTCGTCATTAACGACAGGCGGGTCTCCATAATTTAACAGAATAGATCCATGGATGCATGAGCCCCCAAGGGCCGGGTTAATATGAAATAATGACCCAGAACTTCCAAAGTATGATAATTTGTAAGCTCAACTTCAATCGGTAACCCCCAAAGGCCGGCTCAGCATTCATGATGGGCGGGTCTGCATAACTAAGCAGAAAAATCAACTCATGCATTAGCCCCCAAGTGCCATGTAGATTGCCCGCAACTGCATGGGACTTCCTTGCTTATTGTGAAGCTCGATAATATGTAGCCCCCATGAGCCGGGCTGTCCTTCAGGGCGGTCCGGGTCATATGCATGTCATGTATAACAGTCTGCCCTGCAGGAGATGCTGGACGAAGTAGAAACCCAGGCCGCCGGCTTTCGAAAGGAGGCCAGAAAAGAGAAGAAATTGCGCCAAGAATATGAGGAAGCCGCCGCGGAGGCGAAGAAAGCTTTGGCGATTGTACAGGCCACCTTGCAAGAGACTGAGGCTGCAAGAGCCGCCCAAGCCACGAGAGCCGAAGAAGCGGAGGCCAAGCTTGAGCCGGCAACCCAAGAACTGACAACTCTGAAAGGTCAAATTACCGCCATGTGTCGAGCCATATTTGGTAAGCAAAACTGAGCATAATTCATTGGACCGGCTTATCATCCTTAGCCGGCTTAACTGATCGTGCAGACTTGTGCTTTGCAGGCCGAAAAAATCAAACTCTTGTGCAGCTACCAGTGGTGAAACTGAAGGCGGTCTACACTTTGGTAGAACAACTGTATATAGGCAGCTGTCGTTGCATAATGGCCGCCAAAAATACCAAGGCACCGCCTCAGCTGATTGCGGATACAATAAAAGAGCTGTCAATCGTGCCCAGGTGGTTCGACGACTGGAAAAGAGCGTGTTGCCGCACGGGAGTTCTGACCGCGCTTGCACGGGCTAAAGCATACGTGCCGGAGCTTGACCCGACTCAGGTGGCAGGCGGATACCCAGAGTTCAATATCGATGACACGCCATTCTCCAAGAAGGACTTCCAATGCTGCCTCAAGGAAACCTGGGTGGCGGCCACCGCCATTGCAGAAGAAGCTGACTTGAGCAGATATCAGGCGCCTTATTCAAAGAACAATGAACGGATCGAGGCCCCAAATCATCAGCCGGTGGCTCTAACCCGTACACGTAAGCAATCCTTTGCTCCTGACGTCGATCCGTCCTCCCTGATATCCAAAGACGCCCTATTTGAAGCATTGTGCTCAATTCAGTGGTCGACCGGCGACTCAAGCCAAGAAGAGGAGGATGATGACGGCCACGAAGAGCCGGCTCATGGTGATCCATCAGGCACTGGCGCCAGCTCTGACCCGGCGGCGTAAACGCCGGCTTATCGTAGCAGGCCGATCCTTGAGAGAAAATTTTTGCCAAGGCCGCAGCTGATGGGCGGCTTGTAATAGGGTAGCATAAACTTCTGATATCAGTGTAAATACTTTGCATTTCTGTGAATCCTCCTTTTGGCCTTGAGAGCCGGCCTGCAATGGAATGAATCTGCCGAAACAATATAACCATATGTGATGGTCAGTGACAATGCCACTTTGAACGAGTAATCTTTGTTACTGTTTTCAACAAGTCAAGTAGCTCAAATAGACCTAAGTGAATGACACGCATGGATGTATGTATGTATGCAAAGATGATATGCCTGAATGTAAGTATGTGTGCAAGAATGTATGTATGCGAAAAAATTGCAAGTCGGACTATGCTTGAAACGGCCGGCTTAGAAAGCCCAAACCGAAAGACGCTTTCATGAAGCTGGCACTTGGCCTGCTGGTTTGTCCTCGCTTTCTGAAAGCCGGCTCTCCACAACCAATCGAACGTTTTAACTCGGATGAGTTCAGGGTCACATACGTGATTGACTCATCAGACGTACGCCGGGTCGTTTGTATAGGGAGTAGCATCTTTCTAACAGGTAGGTTTAACCAACGTTGTGGCATCTCGCCGGGTTAAGAGGGTTTTGTAAGCTAAACTCAATTGAGTTGGAAGCCCCCAAGTAACCAAGATCAACAAATAAAGATCCAGTACACAAGTTTTGAGGCTAAACAAACCCCCTCATACAGTGTTGCTGGTCGAAATTATATTTGATCAAAAAGAGGTATATACATGATAGAAGGTATGTACAAGGTGTAACCTAGTCAATGACTTAGGTGTAATACGGCCGGAGCTGGGCAATGTTCCAGGGCCGGCTTGTTTCCTCCTCAGTCATGCGTGACTTCTCTGCTTCACGTATATCAACCAGGTAATATGACCCGTTGTTGAGATTCTTGCTGACCACAAAGGGCCCTTCCCAAGGCGGCGAAAGCTTGTGCATGCCTGTCTGGTCTTGAATCAGACGGAGCACTAAGTCACCTTCCTGGAAAGCACGGCTTCGAACTCTACGGCTGTGATAGCGGCGTAGGTCTTGCTGATAGATTGCTGATCTGGATGCAGCAAGGTCACGCTCCTCCTCCAAAGCATCAAGAGCGTCTTGACGTGCCAGCTCATTATCTGTCTCCACATAAGCCGCCACTCGAGGGGAGTCATGACGAATATCGCTTGGGAGCACGGCTTCTGCACCATAGACCAGAAAGAACGACGTATAGCCTATCGACCTGTTGGGAGTAGTCCGTATGCTCCAAAGTACTGAAGGTAACTCTTCTTCCCAGCAACCCGGCGTGCGCTGTAGAGGCACCATGAGCCGGGGTCTGATACCGCGCAGGTAATTCCTGATTAGCCCTTTCCGCCTGCCCGTTGGACTGAGGATGCGCAACCGATGCCAGGTCAAGCCGGATGTGCTCCTGTTGACAGAACTATTCCATAGCCCCCTTGGAGAGATTGGTTCCATTGTCTGTAATGATGCTATGCGGGTAACCAAATCGGAAGATCAGCTTTTTCAAAAACTTGACAGCCGTTGCTGCATCGCAGTTGCTGACCGGTTCTGCTTCCACCCACTTGGTAAACTTATCTACAGCCACCAGGAGGTGCGTATGCTTGTTCTTGGAACGTTTGAAGGGCCCCACCATGTCAAGCCCCCAGACCGCGAACGGCCAAGTGATTGGAATCATCCTCAACTCCTGAGCCGGCACATGGGCCTGACGAGCGTATTTCTGGCAACCATCGCACTTACGGACAATGTCCTCTGCATCAGCATGAGCTGTAAGCCAGTAGAACCCATGCCGGAAAGCCTTTGTGACCAGTGATCTTGAGCCGGCATGGTGCCCGCAATCGCCAGAGTGAATCTCATTGAGAATTGCGCGGCCTTCGTCAGGTGAAACACAACGTTGAAAAACACCAGTGACGCTTTGCCTGTGTAACTCGCCATTGACAATCGTCATAGACTTAGATCGTCTGATGATCTGTCGAGCGATGAGCTCCTCTGTTGGCAGTTCTCCCCGTCTTAAGTAAGCCAAGTAGGGGACCGTCCAATCAGGGATGGCATGGATAGCTGCCACGAGAGCCGCCTCTGGGTCAGGAATAGCCAGATCCTCCTCCGTTGGCAACTTGACAGACAGGTTGTGCAGGACGTCCAGGAACACATTGGGTGGCACTGGCTTACGCTGAGAACCCAAACGAGAGAGTGCGCATGCCGCCTCGTTCTGCCGTCGATCAATATGGTCGACCTGATAACCTTTGAAGTGTCCAGCAATATTGGTGACTGCCTGTCGGTAAGCCGTCATAAGCGGGTCCTTGGAATCCCATGTACCTGAAACTTGCTGGGCCACCAGGTCTGAGTCGCCCAGGCACCTGACCCGGCTCAGATTCATTTCCTTGGACATTCTAAGCCCATGAAGGAGCGCCTCATACTCAGCTGCGTTATTAGTGCAAGTGAACATGAGTCTCAAGACGTAACAGAACTTGTCTCCTCGTGGGGAAGTAATCACAACTCCAGCCCCCGAGCCTTCGAGCTGCCTCGAGCCATCGAAGTGTATAGACCAGTATGTTGTGTCGGGCCTCTCTTCTGGAGCCTGCAACTCTGTCCAATCATTGATGAAGTCAACCAACACCTGAGATTTGATTGATGTACGAGGCAGGTACTTTAGATTATCCGGGCCGAGCTCAATAGCCCACTTAGCAACCCGGCCTGTGGCCTTCCGGTTCTGGATTATATCCCCAAGGGGCGCTGAACTAACCACCGTGATTGGATGCTCGTGGAAGTAATGCTTCAATTTGCGGCTAGCCATGAACACTCCGTAGACCAGCTTCTACCAATGCGGGTATCGCTGCTTAGACTCGCTTAACACCTCGCTGACGTAATACACAGGATGCTGGACAGGATATTCTTTGCCATCCTCTTTGCGCTCAACGATAACCGTCACACTTACAGCCCTGTTATTGGCAGCAATATACAACAGCATTGGCTCCTTCTCGCGAGGGGCAGCAAGGACAGGCGGCTCAGATAGCTGCTTCTTAAGGGCCTCAAAAGCCTGATCTGCCTCCTTACTCCAGATGAAGTCATCCGATTTCTTGAGCAACTGATATAGCGGAATTGCCTTTTCACCAAGCCGGCTTATAAACCGGCTTAAAGCCGCAACCCACCCAGCCAGCTTCTGCACATCATTTAGCTTGGCCAGCTTAGCCAGGGTCGTGATTGCTTTGATTTTTTCCGGGTTAGCTTCAATGCCACGCTTAGAGACAAGGAACCCCAGAAGCTTTCCTACAGGGACACCAAAAACACACTTCTCCGGGTTAAGCTTCATCTTGTAGATACGGAGATTGTCAAATGTTTCCTTGAGATCCTCCAATAGAGTCTCTTTCTTCCGCGACTTAACGACGATGTCATCCACATAAGCATGAACATTCCGCCCGATCTGCTTGTGGAAACAGTTCTGAACACAACGCTGGTAAGTCGCCTGGGCGCTCTTCAGACCAAATGACATTGTTGTATAACAGAAGGCTCCAAAGGGAGTGATGAAAGCCGTCTTTGCCTGGTCTTCCGGCTTCAGCTTGATCTGATGATAACCAGAATAAGCATCCAGGAAACATAGACTCTCACAACCAGCCGTAGCATCGATGATCTGGTCAATACGGGGTAAGGCGAAGGGGTCACTTGGACAAGCCTTATTCAGGTCTGTGTAATCAACACACATCCGCCAAGTCCCGTTTTTCTTCAGAACAAGCACTGGGTTAGCCAACCACTCGGGATGAAAGACTTCGATGATGAACCCGGCAGCTAGGAGCCGGGCCACTTCTTCTCCAATGGCTTTCCACCTCTCCTCGTTGAAGCGACGGAGAAACTGGCGAACTGGCTTAAACTTTGGATCCACATTAAGGGAGTGCTCAGCGAGTTCTCTCGGTACACCTGGCATGTCAGAAGGTTTCCATGCGAACATGTCCCGATTCTCACGGATGAACTCGATGAGCGCGCTTTCCTATTTGGGATCCATATTCGCCCCGATGGTGAACTGCTCCGAAGAGTTGCCTGGGGTGAAGTCAACTTGCTTCGTATCTCTGGCCGACTTAAACTTGAGCAGGGGGTCAGACTCCGTAGTGGGCTTCTTTAAAGACGTCCTGTCAGCCGGGTCAACATTATCCTTGTAATACCGCAACTCCTCCGCGGCGCAAGCCGTCTCCGCGTAAGCTACATCTCCTTCCTCGCACTCGAGTGCGATTTTTCGGTTTCCTTCTACTGTGATGGTTCCCCTTGGCCCTGGCATCTTCATTTTCAGGTAGACATAACATGGGCGCGCCATGAACCGCGCGTAAGCCGGCCGGCCAAACAGGGCGTGGTATGGGCTCTTGAGCTTGACCACCTCGAAGGACAGGAACTCAGAACGCCAGTTATCTTCTGAGCCAAAGGCCACCTCAAGGGAAATTCTTCCCATGGGATATGCCGACTTGCCAGGAACAATGCCGTGAAAGACTGTAGAAGACGGAGTTAACTGCTTATCAGACAGATTCATCCGCCTGAACGTGTCATAATACAGGATGTTGATGCTGCTGCCCCCGTCCATGAGCACCTTTGTCAAGGTATAACCGATGACTTGTGGCGCAACCACCAGAGCCAAGTGGCCGGGGTGATCGAGTATGACTGGATGGTCTGCCCTGCTCCAGGTGACCGGCTGCTCCGACCAGTTGAGGTAGTACGGTGTTGCCGGCTCAACCACGTGGGCGGCTCTCCGCTGCACCTTCCGATCCCACTTATAGGTGCTAGTGGTGAAGACGTGATACTGTCCGCTATTTAACTGCTTTGGGTTACTCTGAAATCATGCCGCGCCAGCCTGGTGCTGGTTTCCCTGGTTGCCTCTCTGATTGCCGCCTCCCAGATTCCCAGGCCCCTGGAACCCGCCGCCTTGGCCACCATTTCCCTGGAAGCCGGGCCCGGCAAAAGGCCCCTGCAAGCCGGCCCCTGAGAAGCCGGGTCCTGGGTTGGCGGGTTGTCCGCCGTTGCCCCCACCATGATGATGATGCTGCAAGGCACGCTTGGCGAACTCTTGCATCACATAGCAATTTTCCCAGGAGTGAGTGGACGGTTTACCATTATAACTGTGCTTCGGACAAGGAGCTTTGAGGAGTTCCTCATAAGTGAGAGGGCGATTGCCGGAGGGCGGCTTCCTGGAACCGTCATCCTGACGCTGACCCTTGTTTGCTGCGTTCGTGTTCGCCACCAAATCCGAGCTACCATTGTGACCCTTGCGCTTCCCACCGTTGTTGCTCTGACCGTTGTCGTTGTTCTGCTACTGACCCTTACCGCTAGCCTTCTTTCCCTTGCCAGATTTCTCCTCGTCTGACAGCGGATCCTTGGTGTTATCCGACTCCGCATACCGGGTTAAAACATCCATGAGGTCTCCCATGTCCTGAACCTTTCGCTTGAGCCGCCCGAGTTTCTGGACCAGCGGCTGGAACTTACATGTTCGCTCCAGAACAAGCACCGCCTGAGCCGCCGTGATGCTGTCAGAACTGTGCATAACTTCTGCAACCCGGTGAGCCCAATGGTGTGCTGACTCATCCTCGCGCTGGACACAACGCTCAAGATCCACAATTGTGGTTGGCCTCTTGCAGGTCCCCTGGAAGTTCTTGATGAAACGCTCCTTCAGCTCCTGCCAGGTGTTGATAGAGTTTGCCGGTAAGTTTTTCATCCAGGTACGTGCAGGGCCCTCCAACATCAACGGCAAGTAACGTGCCATGACTGATTCGCTTGCACCCAACAAGTCCATCGCTAGCTCATAGCTCTCGACCCACTCCGTAGGCTCCAAATTCGCTGTGTAGTTAGGAACCTTGCGAGGCCCCTTGAAATCTGAGGGAATGCGCGCCTCTCGCAGCGCTGGTACCAAGCAGGGGGTTCCAACCAGGCGG
This sequence comes from Elymus sibiricus, assembly GCA_039707655.1. Classification (NCBI taxonomy): domain Eukaryota; kingdom Viridiplantae; phylum Streptophyta; class Magnoliopsida; order Poales; family Poaceae; genus Elymus; species Elymus sibiricus. The sequence continues at coordinate 179,809,555 of CM077666.1, read as the reverse complement.
CTCGACGAGCTCTCAGGCCGTCCGTTAGGCCGGGTTATCTCAGGCGAACGATGCACTTCCGGCGGGTTAGCATTCGGCGGCGGGTTTACGCGAGCCGGCGCGCTGACGTGTGCCGGCGGGTCACGCCCTGCACGCGTGTTTTCTTCCTCCCATGCTCGCAGAATCCGGGCTGCGTCAGCTACGTCCTGCGGGATCCTGGGCTGCTGCTGCTCCGCCAGTGGCTGGGCGGCCCTCCGGCGGTGAGCGCTGCTGGAGACCGCGGGCGACTCAGGGCGCTGACTCCTGGAGCGGCTCTGATGAGGGGTTGAGTGAAGCTGATGTTGGCTATGCGAGTAATTGGCTTGTTGCACCACTGCCGTCTTGAGCATCGCAATGGCATTCCTGGCCTCTGTCTGAATCGGGCCGTCCCCCTCAATCGGAATAGCTGCCAAGTTGTGGGTTGCTGCCAGCACATTATCCACCGGATTGGAGTAGTGTCCAATTGGGGTCTGGAACCGGTGAGACGGTGGCTGCTGCTGCTGATCTGGTGTACGAAGTCGGGCCGGCTCTCGCTGCTGAATAAGCTGCTGTAGCGGCTCTCTTGGGGGGATAACTCCAGCCCCCAGGTTTGTGGGAGCCGGTGGCGTTGTGAACAGCTGAGTCGGCTCGAGATCAGCCGGAAGCCGGCTCTGGCGACGCCTCCGGAGAACAAGCTCAGATTCAGCTTGCCGGCGGCTCAGGTACTGTGTCTCCTCGTCAAGGCGCTGCCTCTCCGCGGCGATCTGTGCCTGCTCCTGTAATATGTGGGCATTCTCTGCGTTGATGTCCTCCTAGATCTTGGCCATCTCCTCGCGACACTTCACGATCTCCGTGTTGCGTGCCACCGCGTTCTCTGCAGTAACCGACTCAGCCAACAGGGTCGCCAGCGTTGTCATCAAGTCTGCGAGTGCCTGAACCCCGGTCTTCTGAGAGCCGGAGGCCGAGGCGCCGGCTCCTCCTGAGCCGGCCAGGAGGTTGTTCTGTGCCGCCGTCGGATTGGCCGGGTCTCGCGCTGGATCTTGCCGACCTGCCATGTACACCGCCGCGAAGCGAGGCGGATCAGGGCTCTCCGGGAAGACGTCGTCCGTGTGCCCCAGCCTACCATCATGCAGCGGGAGAATTGACTCGGTTTCCCCCATCGAGGACTCGCCGTCAGATTGGACCAGCGTGTCATCCTGAGACAGGGAGTTCTCTGACAGGGCCACCCCTTGGGTGAAGCCCACGAAGGCGTGATTTTGGCCGGCTTGACACGGGCCGGGTCTCGCCGGGAGCTGACCGAGCCAGCGCGCTGACTCGACACCAGCGACGCCCTCCAACCCGGCGGCCGGCTCGCCGACCACACCGATGAAGGTATGGATCTTGCCGAAGGGGACCCGGTACCCGTACTCGACTGAGTCGGCGTCGGGGCCCCAGTATGAATCGTCGATGTAGAACTTCCCGCGGCGGCTCTTGGTCATCATGCCAACCGCATACTTCCCGAACCCTGGAAGGGATCCCGCTAAGAACTCAACTCCACCGTGCGTGAGCCCCACGGTGGGCGCCAACTGTCGTGGTTTTGTCGCGACAGATGTCCAGGTAAAAGGACTTAGAGATGAAGCCATCGCACTAACGTGGAAGCTTAGCGGGGTTGAATAGGAACGAGAAGACGCCGGGTTACCCAGGTTCAGCCCCTCACGGTGGAGGTAAAAGCCTACGTCCTGCTTGGTTATATTGCTGTAGATCTCGATTACAAGGATGCGAATTCGCTAACCTAGCTCTCGAGGGGATTGCAACTTAATCTTTCTGTATAGGTGTTCCCCTTTATATACACAGGTGGAACCCTAGATTACATGAGAGTCCGAGTCGTTCTTTGACCCGCCTCTTTATTCCTTCCTACTTGTTCTTCAAGACAGCTCTCCTTGCCATCTGATTCGTCGTGAGCCGGCTCATTATGTAAGCCGGCCTACTCTTACCAGCCTTGCTAAGCCGGCCCATATAGAGACTTCAGCCCCGCAGTGAGTTGGCCCATTAAGCTCGCCTTATGGCCGGGTCAACACTCTGCCGGGTCTCCTTGCTGGTGAATATCCCCAACAATAGTACTAGCATCATTTATAGTTGCATTCATGGCAGAAGTAGTATCATCAATTACTTGCGACATATCAGAATGAATAGCAGGTGCTGGTGTCGCAAGCTTACTCAAAACAGAAGGTGAATTAAGTGCAGAGTGTGATGGCAGTTCCTTACCTCCCCTCGTCTTAGAGGGAACGATCTTGGTCTTAGCGTCTTTCAAATTCTTCATAGTGATCAACAGATATAAATCCCAAGTGACTCAACAACTAGAGCTATGTTCACCGGCAACGGCGCCAGAAAAAGGTCGTGATAACCCACAAGTATAGGGGACGCAACAGTTCTCGAGGGTAGTATTTCACCCAAATTGATTGATTCGACACAAGGAGAGCCAAAGAATATTTGCGAGTATTAGCAGTTGAGTTTTCAGTTCAACCACACCTGGAAAACTAAATATCTACAGCAAAGTGTTTAGTAGCACAGTAGTAACAGTAGCAATAGTAACAAAGACAGTAACAATAGCAGTTTTGTAGTGATTGTAACAGCAGCAGCAACGGAAGTAACTTAGCAAAGATCAATATGCGAAAAGCGTAGGCATTGGATCAGTGATGGATAATTATGTTGGATGACATTCATCATGTAACAGTCACAACCTAGAGCGATACACAATAGCTCCAATTCATCAATGTAATGTAGGCATGTATTCCGTATATAGTCATACGTGCTTATAGTAAGAACTTGCATGACATCTTTTGTCCTACCCTCCCGTGGCAGCGGGGTCCTTAAGGAAACTAAGGGATATTAAGGCCTCCTTTTAATAGAGAACCGAAACAAAGCATTAGCACTTAGTGAATACATGAACTCCTCAAACTACGGTAATCACCGGAAAGAATCCCAATTATTGTCACCTTGGGGAATGCGGATCATAACACGTAATAGGTGCATACAACTTGCAAGATAGGATCGAGAACACAAATATATTCATGAAAACATAAAGGGTTCAGATCTGAAATCATGGCACTCGGGCCCTAGTGACAAGCATTAAGCATAGCAAAGTCATAGCAACATCAATCTCAGAACATAGTGGATACTAGGGATCAAAGCCCTAACAAATTGACTCAATTACATGATAAATCGCATCCAACCCATCACCGTCCAGCAAGCCTATGGAGAAATTACTCACACACGGTGGTGAGCATCATGAAATTGGTGATGGAGGATGGTTGATGATAACGACGGCGACGAATCCCCCTCTCCGGAGCCCCGAACGGACTCCAGATCAGTCCTCCCGATGAAGAACAGGAGGTGGCGGCGGCTCCGTATCGTAAAACGCGATGAAACTTCTTCTCTTATTTTTTTTCTCGAGGGAAGTGAATTTATAGCGTTGGAATTAGGTCAGACGGACGCCTGTGGGCCCCACAAGGCATCAGGGTGCGCCCTAGGGGGGTCTGTCACGCCCAATATGCGGTCCTATCCTCAAGGAACTCGGAAGCTCCACTAAGGATAGAAGCGCATATCAAAGACGCTTCGCAAGGTGGATATCATTACAACATACCATGTACTGAATAGATGAGAATACCAGATAAAGGCTTACACTCGCCACAAGCTATAGCATGAATACATCAATACAACAATACATAGCAATCATCATACAGAAGAACAGGATCCGACTACGGATGAAATCATATGAAAAAGAAGAACGACATCCACCCTGCTAATCCCAGGCTGCCAACCGGGAACCCATCCTATGATCGATGAAGAAGAAGAAGCAGAAGAAGAACTCCAAATAGAACAAGCATCGCTCTCACGTGAAGTCATCGCTTTACCTGTATCTGCAACTGTTGTTGTAGTAATCTGTGAGCCACGAGGACTCAGCAATCCCATTACCATGGGTATCAAAACTAGCAAAGCTTAATGGGTATGGAATGGATAAGTGGTGAGGTTGCAGCACGCGCTAAGCATTGTATGGTGGCTAACTTACGAGTACAAGAATAAGAAGAGTAATCTACGCATAACGGTCGCAAACTAATAATGATCAAGAAGTGATCCTGAACACCTACTTACGAGTCAAACATAACCCCACCGTGTTCACTTCTTGGTTCAAACCTCACAAGAAGAGACGATCACGGTTACGCACGCGGTTGGTGTATTTTAATTAGAATTTAGTGTCAAGTTCTCTACAACCGGAGGTTATAAATTTCCAAGTCGCCACATAACCGCGGGCACGGCTTCGCGAAAGATTTAACCCTGCAGGGGTGCTCCAAGTAGTCCATTATAAATTACCACACGCATCCGATGGAACATCCTCACACCATGATAACACGATGCTTACGATAAGGAATCCCGGTGGACAAGCCACTCGTAAAAGGTAAAACTAAACTAGCAAGACCTCCCGATATGTCGACGATCCCGATAGGAGCCGCGTATGTCGTTCTCAGGACACGGCGGATGAGCTATGGTTACAACGACCAAGTCCACGAGTTGCCCCGGGCGGCGCCGCAAGCTGCTTTAGTTTGGACCAACACTCATGAGGAGCACTGGCTTGGGGTTGTTGATTAATTATCCACGGGGTCCGGAAAGTCCCTATGCAAATTTTAGTTGTTATTAGGCAAATGGTAAAACCAATGTTGGGCCTTGCTGGAGAAGTTTATCCTAAAATGAATGATCAGGGGGGTTCCCATTTGCCCCACATGTGTTAGAAGCGCTCACCAAGGAACATAACACCGGTATTACGGAAACTAGGGCGGCATGAGTGGAACAAAATACCAGGCAAAAGGCCGAGCCTTCCACCCACAACCAAGTGTATAGATGCATTAATTAAATAAGAGATATTGTGATATCCCAACATATCCATGTCCCAACATGGAACAAACTGCATTGCACCTGCAACTAAAACGCTATAAGAGGGGCTGAGCAAAGCGGTAACATAGCCAAACAACGGTTTGCTGAGATGGTGGAAGGTTAGAGGCTGTATCATGGCATATGGGAGGCTGAACAAACAAATGGTAGGTAGCGAGACATAGCGATAGCATCGAGACAACTAGCAACCAAAGATAGTAGTGATATCCAAGGTAATGGTCATCTTGCCTGAAATCCCGTTAGGAAGAAGATCGAATCCATGAAGTAGTTGAACAAGCATAGTCGAACGAATCCTCACTCCGAAACGTAACCGAGAACTATCGAGAAGAAGCACAACCGGAAAGAAGCAAACAACATGGTAAACACACATATAATAACCATGGCATGATGCACAAGCAAGCATGATGCATGTCCAATTTAATGAGGCATGACATGAAAAGATGCAACAAACAACACTACACATTAAATGAAGCTCAATATGCAACGAGTTGCATATTGACGAAACTCCACATTCGCATTATTTAGTTCACTCTCGTTTAGGTACTCATCAATATTTAAATGTTGGTTAACATGACAAGAGATGTAGCATAAACAATCTACCTATCTAGGCAATTTAAATGAGGCCGAAAACAACCAAGAACAATTCTGGAAAATCCCCATATGTAATTTTCGAAATTGGTACTGTTATGCCCTAAACACAATTTTAATGTTGTTAAACAGCAAAAGAAAGTGCACCATGTTACTCTCCACATTTTCCCACCCCATTTACATATAAAGATCATTTAATTTGGAGCTACGGTTATTTAGTTATGAAATAAATCATTTCAACATGGCATTTATGCAAATTAATGCAAACAGCAATTTTAAACATTTTTAACATGGATGAAAGTTGGATATTGTGAAACTACATGAAATTCTAAGCATTTACATATATAATTCATCTTAATCCGGTGCACGGTTGTGGAGTTATTAAACGCATGATCATGGAGGGGTTTTCTGCAAATCTGAAATTCCCTGGATAATAGAGAAATTCGCAGAGCTGAACAAAAATATGATATGGGCTGAATCTGGAGAGCGACGGGTAGCTATATGGCGCTCGGGCATGGCTGGGCAGTGGCGCGCTCACCAGAGGGCCATGGGCCGGCTCGGAGCTGGGGCAGGTCGAGGCCCACGCGGGCGGGCACGCGGTCAAAGGGCACGGCACGACGTGCTCACTCGTCTCCTCGCAGACGAGATGAAGACGACGACGGTCGAAGGCGAGGACTCCGGTGGTGGCAAGGGACTTGACGCAGCGGCAGGAACTCCGGCAGCGAGAGCGCGACTTGGGGAGGCGGATCCGAGGCGGAGCAGGGGAGTCCAGAACCGCGACGAAGAACTCGACGCGGTCAACAGGTCACGCGGGACGAGCGCTGCTGCTCGAAGCACTGGAGGTAGCGGATGGAGCTTCTGCTCCGGCGACGCGGGGACGGCGTGGTCAGCGAACTGCTCGCAGGAGCAGAGGGCCGGCGCGATGCAGGGACTTGGGCGCGACGCGGGAGAGGAGGCAGGCTGCGGGCGCGGAGGCGGTTGGACCCGGGCGGATCCTCGCCGGAATGGAGCAGGAGCGGCGGCGCAGCAAAGTTCGAGGCCTTGGCGGTTGGCCACAGCATGGTGCTCCTCGAGGTGCTCCCATGGCTGTCCTGCACGGGACGGACAGAGAGAGGGCACTGAGAGAAGAACGAGGAAGGGGAAATAGAAAGAAGAGCAGGGGCGCGGAGCTTGACCTCTGATGATGGTCGCCGGTGAGGCTGCAGAAGGGCCGACCTGGTCGTCTACGGCGGAACAAGGAGGTGGCGGGGCTCCTGGCAAGGTTGAGGCGCAGGGCGAACTTGGGAGGACGGCGGTGTTCGAGCGCGATGCTGCTCGGGGACGACTCGGGCTCCAGGAGCACGGGCGTGATGCTGCAGGGAGGAGCTGCGTCGCCTGGATGCGTCCATGCGCGAGGGAGCAGGGAGGCGGGCGATGGTTGGTCGGGCGTGGAACGGATCGAGGGGAAGGTGGAGGCTGGTTGGTGGATTTCTTGATCGGGAGGGAGGATCCCAAGGGGGATTTGGTGGAGTGGGTGGCTGGCGGCGGTGGGATGGGACAAGGGGGGGGGATTTCCAGGGTTAGTCCAAAAATGGACTAGGGGTGCTTATATATAGGGATGGGAGATGAATTGGGGTAGGTACGGACCCTCCGATCGAAATCGGACGGCCATGAATAAATAGGCTAGGGGAGTTCAATTAAGAAACCGAAGATGTTTGGGGTATTTCAGGATTGATCCGGACCCACTGGTCATGACTAGTCGGTTCGGGTTCGGGACAGTTTTCGGACTGTGCTGCAAGGCGGTCTGTGGCTGTGTAGAGAGATTAGGCGGTCAGACAAGAGGGAAGGAAGTGGCCCGGTTGGTCTGAGAGAGGTCAACGAAGACAAAGGGGTCTGACAAAAGGCCAACGGAGACAAAGAGAGACGCGGCAACTACGAACGGTTACGAGTTTTATGAAAACATGCGGATGCAATGCGCATGATGACATGATGAAATGCAACAAGCCAAATAAATCACACGGCGACAACAAAATAAATGGAAGGCATATGGAGCATCGGTCTCGGGCTGTTGCAACTCTCCCCCACTAACAAGAGATCTCGCCCTGAGATCTTAGAATGAGAAGAGGAAGAGAAAGAGGAAGAGGTAAAACTTTAGTTGCTTCTATGACAAATGAGTGAAACCAAAGAACCTTGAGAGGTTGAAAGATATGAAGAAATGGCACAAGGGGCAAGACAGAATTTGGGCAGCACGCCGGTTGAAAAAGAGAAGCAAGGCTTGATAAGATGAAAAGAACTTGAAAAGAGGACACAACACTCCGGTAAAATGGATAAGCAAGGAAAGAACATGATCTTGGCGAAATGAGATAATGGGTCGAAGAGAGAAACATCACAATGCCTCCGGAATGAAAGAATAGAAGCTAAATCATTGGAAAGAAAAGAAGGGAGAAGCAAATGACAACTTCTACCACAACTGAATTTGAAAAGCATCCTTACAAAGAAGGATTGAATGGAGTTGTTGGAAAACCAACAACGAAAAGAATAAGCTTGTTGTGGGCTTATGTAAAACATATCAACATTTTGAGGTCAAAACCTGCCACTAACGGAAAGAATTTGCTTGCTTGAGGTCAAAGAAGGGATGAAAAACTTCTTTCACCGAGATAACAAGGAGAAAACTTGGATCATTGATAAGCACCACAATTAGCAACATTCCTTAGGGAGAGGCTTTAGGTGAAATCTAACCCAAGATAACTCCAACAAGAAATTGATGGGTTGAAAAGACCTCTGAACGAAGAGGAAAAATGATGGGTTTAAAATATCTCATTCCTGACAATTTGTGAATCATGAAACACGAAGGGAAATTGTCAAGAATGACATAACACCACCTCAAAAGATAAGGTAGAAAGAATTGCACTTCGCAATGCACGATAAAGAACGCTTGAGCGCCTCCAACAAGAATCTTAACGAACACTTCGAGAATGAATTAAATCCTTAATGAACCACCATGAAGAACCTCTTGGAGGAACTCCGGAAATGAAAAGGATGCTAGAAAAGAAATGAAGGTTGAAAAGAATAAGATTGAAGTCTTACAATGATTTAGATGGAGCTTCGTGATGATAAATGAAAAACATGGAACTCCGGAAAAGAAAGATGAACAAATTGGAACCAATAATTTATTCAACATGGATAAACTCCGAAGAAGGAATTAAATCACCTCGATGAAATCAGAATAAGAATTATGTCATGCTTACCCTTCATCAACTTAAATTGATGACAAACAACGGATTGGCATGCCATTTATTCTTCTTGAAAAGATTGAGGCAAGGGATAGCGCAAACTTGGAAAGGTCTTCGATGAACCACCGGTAGGATCTTGAAAGAACAAATGAATTGATACGATAACAAAGGAAGAGGAATCTTGAACGAACCACCGTAAGAATTGAAAATGAACGAAGAAAAGAGAACGAATCGCTGGGAAGAATTAGAAACGAACGAATATACTTGAGGGGAATTAAATACAAGAGAACGAAGAGATCACGAGCTGATTAAAGAATACTTGGACGAAGCACCGGAAGAATTTGGGAAAGAGAGCTGGACGTCGAGAATGGAGAATTCTGAAATGATGGCCTTCGGAGAATCTAAATGAAAACAACTCCTCAAATCCTCCGGATGGGTATGAAAAGAATTTCTGACGATCGAAACAATTTGAGAGGATTGCATGAAGCTAGAACCATGAATCTTCAAGAGAACCGAGCAAGATTTAGAGTAAAAACTCTTCTTCGGTCTTCAATGCTGAGAATGACGATGAGGAACACCACCAAAATTATCGAGACACTCCGGAACAATGAAAAGAGTAAGATTGGGATCAACATGAAATGATTTGAAGGAAATCTCGAAGAAGACAATTGACTGATGAAAATTCATTCTTACGTCAAACTTGAAAAGAATTTGGGAATAACTCCGGAAAAATTAGAAGAGTTAGGTAAGATCCTGGGAAAGACCTGTGGGTTTGGGCCCACTCAAAAGAAACACCGTTGGAACGATTGTTTAGAAAGAGAGATTGCACCATTAGATTTAAATGGCTTGAATGAAATAAAAACCTCGAAATAGAACGAACGGGTCTTGAATGGAAACACGAATCTCTTGAGATATCTTCAGCACTCGGAGAAGAAATAGAGAGAGGTGAATGAACAAGAGAGGCTTGGATAAGAACTTCCAACATGGGAAAAATATTTGAATCAACGAAAGGAGTATGATCAACACCGAAAGCTTGAATTTAGACCACCGGAGAAGAAAACGAGAATGAAGAATGATGAACTTGTAGCTCCTGAGCATCTTCACAAGAAATCATCGGGTAAGAACATTGAAAGAAAAGAATGGAGAGACTTCACATGAAAAAAAACGGATACTTGATTCGAGAATTTAGACTCCGCGAAGAAAAAGGGTGGGAGGGTGGGAAAAAGAAAGACAACTTGGGATGGGTGAAACGAACGTCGTTGAGAAAACTGAGAATTGATCTGTCAAATGTTGAAAGGATCGGATTAACTGAAGAGAAGCACACCGGGTGAAAAGAATTTACATGGAGGATTAGCAATCTCATAGAAATATGAGAACACCGCTTAGGAAAGGTATGGAATCCACACTTGACTTCGAAGCAACTCGAATACCACAACCAAAACAAAACAAGGATTGGGCTTGCAGAATAAGCCGGAACAAACATATGATAGAGATTTCATCCGAAATTTTCGTGGTGGGGCCCACACGGGCTCGATCTTACAGTGGCCATCCGTACAAGGTAGTGTACGAGAATACGAAGCGTCCCCGAATCATAGCGAAGCTACAAGGATTCTTTAAGACGCAATGAGCACCGCTGTAAAAATGACCGTGGACAGGCGGACCACTAGACGTCGAACCGCAATCTCATATCATGCATCTGTCGAAAGGATTTCTTGGGTAACTACTTGAATTCCCACCTAAGAACTCCCAAAACTTCTTGGTTATGCGATCAGGTTGCGGGTCCAGGAACCTACTCATAGCAAACAACAACCTAATCAGCTGCAACTGCATCCGCAACCCTTAACACACAACCGAGAAAGTTCGCAAATTCGTCTACCTCGGACCTTCGAAAACACATCGATACTAGTCATGATGGATCATCCGAGCTATCTCCTCCAGTACTGGGGAAAAGTCACGGCACTATTTGCCACCACAAAAAGTATAGAAGCGTTTCGATGTCGACGTCCTCTGGTATTCAGGAACTAGAACGATAGCGAATGTGACAAGAACCCCTTGGAGCTCAACTCCCCGGGTCCAATCCATACGGTCAGGAGGCACCAAGAACAGAATTCTATCACACCGATATCGCAACGATTCCGAAAATACCCGCGTGATCCTAAAAAAAATTGAGTGAGAAGAGTAGTAGAATCAAAACACCTACGTCACAATTCCTCACTAGAGCGACGAAGGGAATAAGGAGTAAAAAGAATTCCTACTCTCCGATATATAACTAGACTCAAAATAGTTTTTCTTTTCTAGACTCGTCAACGGTTTGATCAATCAGGGGGGGCTCCTGCGGTCGGTAGAGGCTCTGATACCAACTTGTCACGCCCAATATGCGGTCCTATCCTCAAGGAACTCGGAAGCTCCACTAAGGATAGAAGCGCATATCGAAGACGCTTCGCAAGGTGGATATCATTACAACATACCATGTACTGAATAGATGAGAATACCAGATAAAGGCTTACACTCGCCACAAGCTATAGCATGAATACATCAATACAACAATACATAGCAATCATCATATAGAAGAACAGGATCCGACTACGGATGATATCAAACGAAAAAGAAGAACGACACCCACCCTGCTAATCCCAGGCTGCCAACCGGGAACCCATCCTATGACCGACGAAGAAGAAGAACTCCAAATAGAACAAGCATCGCTCTCACGTCAAATCATCGCTTTACCTGTACCTGCAACTTTTGTTGTAGTAATCTGTGAGCCACGAGGACTCAGCAATCCCATTACCATGGGTATCAAAACTAGCAAAGCTTAATGGGTATGGAATGGATAAGTGGTGAGGTTGCAGCACGCGCTAAGCATTGTATGATGGCTAACTTACGAGTACAAGAATAAGAAGAGTAATCTACGCATAACGGTCGCAAACTAATAATGATCAAGAAGTGATCCTGAACACCTACTTACGAGTCAAACATAACCCCACCGTGTTCACTTCTTTGTTCAAACCTCACAAGAAGAGACGATCACGGTTACGCACGCGGTTGGTGTATTTTAATTAGAATTTAGTGTCAAGTTCTCTACAACCGGAGGTTATAAATTTCCAAGTCGCCACATAACCGCGGGCACGGCTTCGCGAAAGATTTAACCCTGCAGGGGTGCTCCAAGTAGTCCATTATAAATTACCACACGCATCCGATGGAACATCCTCACACCATGATAACACGATGCTTACGATAAGGAATCCCGGTGGACAAGCCACTCATAAAAGGTAAAACTAAACCAGCAAGACCTCCCGACGTGTCGACGATCCCGATAGGAGCCGTGTATCTCGTTCTCAGGACATGGCGGATGAGCTATGGTTACAACGACCAAGTCCACGAGTTGCCCCGGGCGGCGCCGCAAGCCGCTCTAGTTTGGACCAACACTCATGAGGAGCACTGGCCCGGGGTTGTTGATTAATTATCCACGGGGTCCGGAAAGTCCCTATGCAAATTTTAGTTGTTATTAGGCAAATGGTAAAACCAATGTTGGGCCTTGCTGGAGAAGTTTATCCTAAAACGAATGATCAGGGTGGTTTCCATATGCCCCACATGTGTTAGAAGCGCTCATCAAGGAACATAACACCGGTATTACAGAAGCTAGGGCGGCATGAGTGGAACAAAACACCAGGCAAAAGGCCGAGCCTTCCTGTAACATCCCCAGATCTCAACCCTGTCATTAAGCTAATTAATTAGCCATGTCATCATGATCATCCTAAATAAATTGCATTTAGAAAATAATCCAACTTCAAGTTCAAATTCAAAATTCAAATGCAAGTCATATTATTACTTCTTCAAGTAATTAAAAAAAACAGTTCATAATATTGCAAAAATTTCCAAAGCAATTATAAAAATAAAACCAACATTATTTGAATTCCCAAATTGACCCTAATATCCAAAACAGTAGCAAAACAGCCTCAAATTAAATCATTTTTATTTAGACAAAATTCAAATAAATTCAAACGTTTTCCAAACTTTTTGTGGTACTGCAAAATAATGCATTGTATTTATGTGGTAAGTTCCACATTTTACAAAATTCATTTGCTAGTTAAATAAAATGCAAAACGGTAAAGAATAAAAGAAAAACAGAAAATAGAAAAGCAAAAGAATAAGCACCCACTGTGCCACAGGGCCTCTAGTGCACAGTAGAGGCCCAGCCCACCTAACCTCCCCGTCGTCTTCCTCTGTTCACAGGGGCGCGGTGGCCGCCGGGCGCACATCCACGCCGCGGATCGGCCACCTGTCGGCCATCTGCCGTCTCCCCGCGCGGATAAGAACTCCGGCGAACCCCCTGGCAAACCCTAGCTCCCCCATTTCCCCCCTCGCCTCGTTCTCTTCCTCCCCCGCGACGAACCGAATCCCCGCCGCCATGACCAAGCTCGCCGATGTGGCCATCGGCCACCGCTCGCCGAACCAGCATGTCCAGAAGACGCCTGCCATCGTCCTCAGCCTCGACGTGGACTGCCTCGAGCCGGGTCGCCAAGACGACGCCGCCATCCATCGATCCCCTCCGTCGGCCACCGCCTCTGCCTCGCCGTGGATCTACACCACCACGACCTCCCATGCCTCCCCGAGCTGCCCTCGACTCCGCTGTGAGCTCCTCTCTCGATCCCCGCTTTTCCCTCTCGTTTCCATCGCCATTTGCCCGCGCCCGCACCCCACCGAGCTCCGGCCACCGCCGCGAGCTCGCTTCCGGCGAGCTCAGGCCTCCCCGCGTCCAGCCGCTAGCCCCACTGGATGCGGCACACTCCCAGCTGCCGAACGGATCCAGCCACACGACAAATGGTCGCCAGAATGCAACTCCGGCGAGCCTCCGCCGCGTACTATGGCTGCCGGCGGCTAAACGCCGGCGCGGCTGACGTGGACGTCATTAGCGCTAATTAACCCCCTGCTAATTAACCCAGTGACGCTGACACGTGGGTCCCGCACCATAATTAACATTGGGTTTAATTAGAAGCCTAATGTCTCACTGACAGGCCGGCCCCACCCGCTAACTAAACTAATTAGGATTAAGTTAACCCTGTTTAACCCTGCTGAGTGTGACATCTGGGGCCCCTGGCACTGTTACTGTGGATAGGGTTGACCCAGTCAGCTGCTGACTCAGCAGGCTGGACCCACATGTCAGCCTCTGCTCACTTGGTGCTGACTGGGCAGTTGACTTCGTCAACTATGGCCCACTGTCAGCCTAATAAGCAAAGCTCTGGGTACACTCTCTGTGTACCCGTAGCAATTTAATCATTTATTTTCGAAATTAAATTAATTCCAGAAATTCCAGAAAATCATTTAAAACTTTGAAAATTCATAGAAAATAAACTGTAACTCGGATGAAAATAATTTATATATGAAAAATAATCAGAAAAACAAGACGAATCCGAATATGTCATCCACATACCTGCCACACCCCTCTAACATGATGAACATGGAACTTTCCCCTCCGGTTCAATATACCGATAACTGCCCGGAGCTGGGAAAATATTCCCGGATATTTTCCCGTTCCGTTTAAAATACCTAGCACTGCATTAGGACCCCCCTAGCATAACCTACCAGCATGTCATGCATATTGTTGCATTTGTGTGCTCCGTTATTTATTCTGTTTCTTCCCCCTCTTCTCTCCGGTAGACCCCGAGACCGACGCTGACGCCACCGTGTACGACTACGCCCCTGACGTCCAGCCCTTTTCAGCAGAGCTTCCAGGAAAGCAAAACCCCCTTGAGCATTCCTATATCACCTATTCCTTCTCTCCCCTGCTTGCATTAGAATTTGCTATTGTAATTGATTGCTCCTATTCTGAGGCATAGCCTATTGTTGTAACTGCTGTTGATACCTTACCTGCTATCCTAAATGCTTAGTATAGATTGGTTAGTGATCCATCAGTGGCCCCTCACCCTTGTCCCTGTTGCCCCGCTTTGTTACTGGTACCCCGATCAATGTGATCGATGTACAGAAACCGACACAGCACCGCACACCCCGTTAAGTTATACAACTCTGTAGAGCTACCATCGAGTGCCGAGGGTGATACCTCCTACCTCACTCCTGATGATATCTCTATAGCGTAGCTAGTCGGTTGTGGGTTACCGAGGGTGATTCCTCTTTCACCACCTCCGAAGAAGCCTCTGTCGTGCAACCCCTCAAGTGTGAACCCATCGAGGGTGATTCCTCCGAGTTCACCTTGACGGTTACATCGAGTAGGAATCCAACGAGGGTGATTCCTCGGATTCCACCTTGATGTTATGGACACATGGTTACCCTAATTTTACTTCAGTTCCCGGTTGAAGTCGGGTCGACCCCGAGGGGTACCCGCGAGAGATGTGAAGTCGGGTTGACCATGAGGGTACCCGCAAGATAATTACGTGGCACGGCCGGGCAGGTAGACCGCCCCAGGAGAGGGTTGGGCCTGGCCCTTGCCGTAAGTCCACGAGACGGGGCGACGGGGTCACATGATCGTGGATCTCTGCTCATTTCTGCGAGCTCCCAATACACTAACGGATTTGGGTATTTGATCTGAGTTGGCCACTGGCCTATACGCACTACCACCACACGGGATAATGGTTTAATGGGGCCTCGGCGCCGTATGTATCAGCCGAAAGCTCTGTCAGATGTCCAATTCAGCATTGTGGGCCTGTCGGGCTAGTGCCATCCAGGATGAGGTGGTGCTCGTCCCGGCTCGTGACATAACGACCCGGAGTGCAAAGGGCGATGGGCCCAAGACCCCTGAGCGCTTAGGATGTAGACCGGCGGGGACCTCTCTGCGGAGCCTAGGTAGGACTACGTCATGTCGATCAACCGAGGCTGGGCATGACCAAGAAAAGTGTGTCCGGCCAGAGTTAATTGAGCGTGTTGGGTAACAGTAGTGCACCCCTGCAGGGAAGTTATCTATTCGAATAGCCGTGTCCACGGTAACAGGACGCTCAGTGTTGTATCCCGATCTACTACAACTTGAACTGGATACTTATGATACTAAACTGAAATGATAGCTCCGGGATCGCTTTCTCGCAGGGAGTCGAGGAAGGATCTCTGGGCTTTGTTACTACATACTTATTACTTTGTTATATGCTAATCTACACTCTTCTAATGCTGCAAGACGCTGCAAGATGCTAGTCTTCGATAGGCTAGGCCTTCCCCTCTATTCTGGCATTTCTGCAGTATAGTCCACAGTTACAGCCCCTTCCCTTTGATAACCGATGCATACTTAGCATAGATCTGATGTAAGTCTTGCGAGTACTTTGGATGAGCACTCGCGGTTGCTTTGCTACCTCTTTTTCCCCATACCCGATTGCTACGATCAGATGACGGAGTCCCGAAGACAGCTGATCCCACTGATGACTACTACTACCCCGACGGAGCCTACTACTACATGGAGACCGACGACCAGGAGTAGTTTAGGAGGCTCCCAGGCAGGAGGCCTGCGCCTTTTCGATCTAGATGTCGTTGTTTTGCTCAGCCTTCTTAAGGCAACCTTGTCTAATTATGTCTGTGCTCAGATATTGATGCTTCCGCTGACTCTTGTGTAACTCGAGCTTATGTATTCGAGCCCTCGAGGCCCCTGGCTTGTAATATAAAGCTTGTATTACTTTTATTTGTGTTAGAGTTGTGTTGTGATATCTTCAAGTGAGTCCTTAGGCTTGATCATGTGCATTTGTGTGTATGATTGGTGCACAGTCTAGTCGGGGGCGTCACAAGTTGGTATCAGAGCCGACTGCCTGTAGGAAGCCCCTTTGCAACTCCTTCACCGAAGTTGAGTCTAGTCTTTGAAAAACTATTTTACTAACATGACTGTGTGGCTTACGGGCTCACGTCGCCAATGGATCGGATTAGGATCTTTTATTCCTCTTCCTTACTCTGGGATTCTGATCTCTCCTCTATTCGGGGTAAAGTTTTGCTAACTCTAACATTAGGTTCTCGTGCTCACATTCACCCGAAGAGCTGGATTGTCTACAATTATTCCTTTCCATTGGTCTGTTTAATCTGATATTCACATTTTCCTTTCCATTGGTCTGTTTAACCTTTCTTGTGATCTATAGGATCTAAGCGGTAATAATTCCCTGCTTAAGTCAACACCCCCAAATAAAACCTTGTTACTATTATTGATGACATTCCGGTAACCACCGATGGACGAGAACCTTGCCTATTGGTCCGCCTCGTTTCAACAAGCCGGAAAATGGTTCTCTTCGTTCCCCGCCCATGGTACCGACGTGTTGCCGACATAGCTGACAGACTTTCCTCTGACACGTCTTGTTATCGTGACCGCGCAAGATGTCACCGCCCTTCCTACTCTTAATCCACACTCACTGCAATTCCACAGGATCAAAACCTGACTCTCCTGTACAACATTGATTCCGAAGTATCCTTTGCACTTGGCTTCGTATGTATTTCTGTGAGCCACCTTCTCTGACATGATCTATTCTGGTATCAGACGCAATACTTATTCCCGTTGCTCTGAGCCCCTTTCACACTCTGTTTCAAGCATCAAACGATTGTCTATCCGCTTGAAACTCGTTATTGTACCTTCTTACTTTGCTCTCGATGTTTTTATTAAGTTTCAATTCGAGAGATACTATATGCCACATTCCCTGAGTTACCTACCAGATACTCCACCTTGTAAAGGCCCGTCCTTTCGGAGTTACCCCCTTTTCCTTTCGTAAATACGATGAAGACTCCAAAGAAAGGATGGCAGCTTCATCATGACGCATGACGCAGGGAAAATGAAGACATCAACGCAATGGACCGACCTCTTCGAGAAGAATAATCAAGGCCAAGAAGACTCGTTACAATTTCGTAACCAATCCCTTCCCCTTTACTCCATCTCTTAAATCTCGGGACGAGATTTCTAGTAGTGGAGGAGATTTGTAACATCCCCAGATCTCAACCCTGTCATTAAGCTAATTAATTAGCCATGTCATCATGATCATCCTAAATAAATTGCATTTAGAAAATAATCCAACTTCAAGTTCAAATTCAAAATTCAAATGCAAGTCAAATTATTACTTCTTCAAGTAATTAAACAAAATAGTTCATAATATTGCAAAAATTCCCAAAGCAATTATAAAAATAAAACCAACTTTATTTGAGTTACCAAATTGACCCTAATATCCAAAACAGTAGCAAAACAGCCTCAAATTAAATCATTTTTATTTAGACAAAATTCAAATCAATTCAAACATTTTCCAAACTTTTTGTGGCAGTGCAAAATAATGCATTGTATTTATATGGTAAGTTCCACATTTTACAAAATTCATTTGCTAGTTAAATAAAATGCAAAACGGTAAAGAATAAAAGAAAAACAGAAAATAGAAAAGGAAAAGAATAAGCACCCACTGTGCCACTGGGCCTCTAGTGCACAGTAGAGGCCCAGCACACCTAACCTCCCCGTCGTCTTCCTCTGTTCACAGGGGTGCGGTGGCCACCGGGCGCACGTCCACGCCGCGGATCGGCCACCTGTCGGCCATCTGCCGTCTCCCCGCGCGGATAAGGACGCCGGCGAACCCCCTGGCAAACCCTAGCTCCCCCATTTCCCCCCTCACCTCGTTCTCTTCCTCCCCCGCGACGAACCGATGCCCCGCCGCCATGACCAAGCTCGCCGGCATGGCCACTAGCCACCGCTCGCCGAGCCAGCATGTCCAGAAGATGCCTGCCATCGTCCTCAGCCTCGACGTGGACTGCCTCGAGCCGGGTCGCCAAGACGACACCGCCATTCGTCGATCCCCTCCGTCGGCCACCACCTCTGCCTCGCCGCGGATCTACACCACCACAACCTCCCCTGGCTCCCTGAGCTGCCCTCGACTCCGCTGTGAGCTCCTCTCTCGATCCCCGCTTTTTCCTCTTGTTTTCACCGCCGTTTGCCCGCGCCCGCACCCCACCGAGCTCCGGCCGTCGCCGCAAGCTCGCTTCCGGCGAGCTCAGGCCTCCCCGCGTCCAGCCGCTAGCCCCACTGGATGCGGCACACTCCCAGCTGCCGAACGGATCCAGCCACACGACAAATGGTGTCGCCGGAACGCAACTCCGGCGAGCCTCCGCCGCGTACTGTGGCTGCCGGCGGCTAAACGCCGGCGCGGCTGATGTGGACGTCATTAGCGCTAATTAACCCCCTGCTAATTAACCCAGTGACGCTGACACGCGGGTCCCGCACCATTATTAACATTGGGTTTAATTAGAAGCCTAATTAACTAGCCTAATGTCTCGCTAACAGGCCGGCCCCACCCGCTAACTAAACTAATTAGGATTAAGTTAACCCTGTTTAACCCTGCTGAGTATGACATGTGGGGCCCCTGGATATAGCACTATGGGTGGAATAGAATGCGGTGGTAGATATTAATATGGAGAAGACAAAAGAGGAAGAAAGTCACACATCGACACGGCTAATCAATGGGCTATGGAGATGCCCATCAATGCGGGGAGTAGGGATTGCCATGCAACGGATGCACTGAGAGCTATAAGTCTATGAAAGCTCAAACTGAAAACTAAGTGGGTGTGCATCCAACTTGCTTGCTCATGAAGACCTCGGGCATTTGAGGAAGCCCATCATCGGAATATACAAGCCAAGTTCTATAATGAAAATTCCCACTTGTGTATGAAAATGAAAGTATAGGAAACTCTCTATATGAAAAACATGGTGCTACTCTGAAGCACAAGTGTGGTAAAAGGATAGTAACATTGCCCCTTCTCTCTTTTTCTCTCATTTTTTTTGTTTTCTCTTTTTTTCTTCTTTTTTGTTTTTCATATATATTTTTTTCTTTTTTTTCTTGGGCTCTTTTTGGCCTCTTTTTTTTCTTTTCCTTTTTTTTATTTTGTCCGGAGTCTCATCCCGATTTGTGGGGGAATCATGGTCTCCATCATCCTTTCCTCACTGGGACAATGCTCTAATGATGATCATCACACTTCTATTTACTTACAACTCAAAATTACAACTCGATACTAGAACAAAATATGACTCTATATGAATGCCTCTGGCGGTGTACCAGGATGTGCAATGATGCTAGCGTAACATGTATGATAATGATGAACGGTGGCTGAGCCACAAATACTATGTCAGCTATATGATCATGCAAAGCAATATGACAATGAATGCTCAAGTCATGTATATGATGATGATGGAAGTTGCATGGCAATATATCTCGGAATGGCTATGGAAATGCCATAATAGGTAGGTATGGTGGCTGTTTTGAGGAAGATATAAGGAGGCTTATGTGTGATAGAGCGTATCATATCACGGGGTTTGGATGCACTGAAGAAGTTTGCACCACATCTCAAGGTGAGAAAGGGCAATGCACGGTACCGTAGAGGCTAGCAAATTGCGGAAAGGTGAGAGTGCGTATAATCCATGGACTCACATTAGTCATAAAGAACTCACATACTTATTGCAAAAGTTTATTAGCCCTCGAAGCAAAGTACTTCTACGCATGCCCCTAGGGGGGAGGTTGGTAGGAGTTAACCATCGCGCGCCCCCGACCTCCACGCAAAGGAAGACAATCAATAATAAATCATGCTCAAACTTCTTAGCATAACGAGAGACTATACGTGCATGCTTCGGGAATCACAAACCTTAACACCAATATTCCTACTAAACCACAATCATTCACTAGTGCCTCCCACATATTACCATCTCTATATCGCAAAACTATTGCAAGGAATCAAGCTTATCATATTCAGTGATCTACAAGTTTTATGTAGGATTTTCTGACTAACCATGTGAATGACCAATTCCTGTTGACTCTCTAAATAGATATAAGTGAAGCAAGAGAGTGTAATTCTTTCTAAAAAAGACCATACTCTAATAAATATAAGTGAAGAAAAAGAGCATTCTACAAATAACGGTTTTCTATATGAAGAAAAACAGGCAATCCAAACTTCAAATGATATAAGTGAAGCACATGAAGCATTCTATAAAGCCATACTCAAAAGATATAAGTGAAGTGCAAAGAGCATTCTATAAATCAACCAAGGACTATCTCATACCAGCATGGTGCATTTATTAAAAGAAAAATAAAAGGCACACGACGCTCCAAGAATTTACGCATATCATGTGAACAAAACAAAAACCGAGACATACCGATAATTGTTGAATAAAGATGGGATGCCTTCCGGGGCATCCCCAAGCTTAGACGCTTGAGTCTCCTTGAATATTTACTTGGGGTGCCTTGGGAATTCCCAAGCTTGAGCTCTTGCCTCTCCTCATTCTTCCCATATCAATACCTCCTCGATCTTTGAACACTTCATCCACACAAAACTTAACAAAACCTTCGTGAGATCCGTTAGTATAATAAAGCAAATCACTACTTTAAGTACTGTTGCAAACCCATTCATATTTTATTTTTGCATTATACCTACTGTATTCTAACTTCTCCATGGCTTATACCTTCCGATACAATCCATAGTTTCATCAAAACAAGCAAAACAATGCATCAAAAACAGAATCTGTCAAAAACAGAACAGTCTGTAGTAATCTGAACATTGACCATACTTTTCTAACTCCAAAAATTCTAAAAAATTAGGAAAAAATAAAAAAATTGCATATAAGTACTGTGTAAAAATTTCAGAATTTTTGCACGTTCCAGTAAAAAATGTAAATTCAGGCACTACAGGAAAAGTTTCCGTTTTTGCACCGCACACACCAAACAAGCAATTTAAACATCCTAACGGTAAATCTTGGCACATTATTTTTATAATACAATGGATTTGTATAAGGGGATAATTATTTTTGTTGAAAAGTTTCTGTAATTCAAGATTTGCAAAGTTTCCATGGGTATGAACAAATTTCAAGGAGCTCCCCCACTTCAACGGTGCTCGTCTTTCTCACTTTCACTTTTCTTTTTGTAAAGTTTTAGGTTCCCCTCTATATTTTGTTTTTGTTTTTAAACTTTATAAAAGCACTCAACAGAAATAAATGACTCTCTAAAACTTCCGGGTTGTATCCCTGGCAGCGCTTTCTTTAAAGCCATTAAGCTAGGCATAAAGTGCTCAAGTAATTGATCCACCCGGATCCCAAGGTATATCAAAGCCAATTTTAATTAACAATGATTTGTAATTTAGTAGTGAGCACAAAGCAACATATATCATGCAATGACGAAGTCTAACTCTCTTCCTATGCATCGGCATGTCATAAAAGAACAATTCATGCACATCAAGTAAAGGCCAATGCATAGTATAAGCAGTTTTTTGCAAGTTTATCGTGTTGGAAACATAGAGAGGCGGAGATGTAGTTCCTGTCTCATAATAATTGCAAGTAGGAGCAGCAAGCACATGCATATTATATTCATCAAAATCATCATGTGTAATAGTAAAACGCAACCCATCAATATAATCCTTAATAAGCGCAAACTTCTCCGATATAGTGTAGTTGGGAGAATTCAAAAAGATAATAGGACTATCATGTGTGGGTGCAATAGCAACAATTTCATTCTTAGCATAAGGAACTATAGCAAGTTCATCTCCATAAGCATAATTCAAATTGGCATCTTGGCCACAAGCATAGCAAGCATCAATTTCATCAAAAAGGGATATTTCAAACGAATCCAAGGGATCATAGCATTCATCCTTCGGTAAGCACGAAGGGAAATTAAATAATGTATGAGATAAAGAGTTACTCTCATCAAAAGGTGGGCACAGGTGATCAATCCGCTCTTCCTCCTTTTGTTCTTCACTCTCCTCCTCAATTTTTTCATCTAATGAGCTCACAGTGTCATCAATTTCTTCTTCCATAGATTCCTGCAAAATATTAGTCTCTTCTTGGACAGCAGAGGTGTCCTCAATATATTGTTTCACATAAGCATTAGAAGCATAGTTTTCATAGCAATATTTAAGTATGGCAAAATTGTCAGATTTGTAAAGAGTAGCATCACACTTTTCAATCAAAGAAGCAATTTCATAAGCACCCTTAAAAGCAACAAATTCTTCAATTTGTTCAATATCATAATAACTATAAACACCTTTAGCATAAGAACATAAGAATCCATTATCACTAAACTCACATTGATAGGGAAGGTGTT
Source organism: Elymus sibiricus (assembly GCA_039707655.1). NCBI lineage: Eukaryota > Viridiplantae > Streptophyta > Magnoliopsida > Poales > Poaceae > Elymus > Elymus sibiricus. The sequence continues at coordinate 179,786,811 of CM077666.1, read as the reverse complement.
TCTTAGGGTCTTCAGAACAACAAGCAAAATCATATATTTCGCATAAATTCCAAGCATAGCAATGCAAAGTATTAATTTGATGCCATAAAAGTTTCCCTTTTTGAGATAAGCGGTGTCGCACAAAATAAGCATGCTCATTTAATGATTTTCCCTCAACTAAGCTAGTTGGGTTTTTAGCACAAGCACAAAGGGATCGAAGATGATCCAAGTAGAAAGCTTCAGCAGTATGATAGATTTTGGGTGGTTCTTCAACCATTGGTTTAGCAAGTACAACTATTTTTTTTGGTAATTTATGTTTCCTTCCCATAACTAAAGATGGAAAACAAGAGCACAAAATAAAATTACATAGTGATAAAGCAAACAAGCGCACACGAGAATATCAACCCCACGCTATTGCTCCCTGGCAACGGCGCCAGAAAAAGGTCTTGATAACCCACAAGTATAGGGGATCAATTGTAGCTTTTTCGACAAATAAGAGTGTCGAACCCAACGAGGAGCTAAAGGTAGAATTAATATTCCCTTCAAGTTCTATCGACCACCGATACAACTCTATGCGCACTTAACATTCGCTTTACCTAGAACAAGTATGAAACTATTTTGTAGGTGATAGGATAGGTTCGCAAGAATAAAACTAGAATTACTTTGCGAGAATAAAACTAGGAGTAATTTGCAAGATAATAAAAGTTAGTTTTTTAGTAGAAAGCTTTTGTAACACGAGAATGATTTGTCCCTAGGCAATCGATAACTAGACCGGTAATCATTATTGCAATTTTATATGAGGGAGAGGCATGAGCTAACATACTTTCCGTACTTGGATCATATGCACTTATGATTGGAACTCTAGCAAGCATCCGCAACTACCAAAGATCATTAAGGTAAAACCCAACCATAGCATTAAGTATCAAGTCCTCTTTACTCCCATACGCAACAACCCCCTTACTCGGGTGTAAGCTTCTGTCACTCTAGCCGCCCACTATAAGAGAATTATGAACGTATTGCAAACCCTACAGCGGGAATCCCCCATGTGTGCATGGCATGGAGGGCACCATAGGACAGCACCAAAATAAAACATACAACTCAAACCAATCACGATCATCAATCAACCCATAGGACAAAACGAATCTACTCAAACATCATAGGATGGCCACAAATCATTGGACAATAATATGTAGCATTAAGCACCATGTTTAAGTAGAGAATTATAGCGGGAATTGAGAGGTTACACCACTGGATAGAGGGGGAGAGAGTTGGTGTTGACGGCGGCGAAGTTGTTGGTGTAGATCGCCGTCACGATGGTTCCCCCGGCAGCGTTCCGGCGCCACCGAGAGAGAGGGGGAGAGAGCCCCCCTCCTTCTTCTTCTTCCTTGGCCTCCCCCCTAGATGGGAGGAGAGTTCCCCCTCTGGTCCATGGTTGCCATGGCGGCGGAGGGGCAGGAGCCCCTCCAATATTGGATCTCTCTCTCTGTTCTCTTCTGTTTCGTGTTCCTGTTTTCTGGCCTTTCACCGTTTCTTAAATTCCTGGAGATCCGTAACTCCGATTGCACTGAAATTTTAACACGATTTTTTTCTGGATATTAGCTTCCTTGCGGCCGAAGAAGGGCAGCAACCGACCTACGAGGGCCTCACGAGGCACCACGGTGCGTCGGGCCCCCCTGGCGTGCCCTGGTGCCTCATGGGGCCCACGAGCACCGCCTTGCGTTGATTCCACCTCCCAAAAATCACATATATTCCAAAATAATTCTCTGTAAAATTTTATTGCATTTGGACTTCGTTTGATATGGATATTTTGCGAAACAAAAAACATGCAACAAACAGGAACTGGCACTGGGCACTGGATCAATATGTTAGTCCCAAAAATAATATAACATGTTGCCAAAAATATGTGAAATTGGTAGAATATTGGCATGAAACAATCAAAAATCATAGATACGATGGAGACATATCAGGGGATATTTTCCCTGCTCCGGGAATTATTGTCTGTATCGATCCAGGTGCAAATGTTCCATGTTTGTTATGCTAGAGGGGGCTGACAGGTGTGTGGATGGCATTTTCGGATTCGTTGTATTTTTCTGATCAACTTTCATATATAAATTATTTTCATCCGAGTTACAGACTATTTTATATGATTTTCTAAAGTTTTATTGATTTTCTAGAATTATTATTAATTCTGCAAATTGCTAAGTGCACACAGCAGCAGCCTAGTTACAGTGGCTTACAGGTGGGGCCAGAGGGCCCAGTTGACCCAGTCAACATTGAATGGTCAACAGATGAACAGTGCAGGTGATGGTGTCCTGGATTAGTGGTGCCAACCTAGACGGCCCATAGTCCTCGGTCTGGGCACCGAAGGCCCTGTTCCCCTCCAGATGGACTCCGGGAGCTGTGACGTGATCAAGACAGACTTTACCGAAGACTTGGAGTGTACCCCAAGATATCTCCTGCCGCCTCCATACGCATCCCTGGATACCACCTATGTAACCCTAGATGCCCTACCTGGCGTGTATATAAGCCAAGGGGTTTAGCCTGTAGAGGACACGAAATCATAATTGTCATCCACCTATCTCTAGGGTTAGGCTTCTCCTGACGATCTCGAGGTAGATCAAGCTTGTACTCGATACTTCATCATCAATATAAACAACAGCAGGACGTAGGGTTTTTACCTCCATAGAGAGGGCCCGAACCTGGGTAAACATTGTCTCCTTCGTCTCTGTTACCATTGATCCGAGATCCATAGCTCGGGACCCCCTACCCCGAGGTCAGCCGGTTTTTACACCGACACTGGTGCTTTCATTGAGAGTTCTGCTGTGAGATCAACAAAAGATCGATGGGATCGTCGATCAACGACTCCAACCCCCAGGGCACTATTTCTATGCCCAAAACCCTCATTGCCGGATCACTCCCTCTCCTTTATGAGCAAGGAACGATCCCGGACGCCTCTGACAACCCGGCCGAAGTCTCCATAAAGAGCGAGGGGCTGAGGTACTTTCTGGAAAGCGATTCTGACAGTGGTCAGCTACAAACGACTAGCAAGTCGGATCCCCCGATTAGTTCGGCCTCCCCGGCGGTTGCATCTCCCCTGCAAGACAAAGGCGTCAAAGCTTCGAGCCCTCGGCCCATGGAGGTCAAGGTTCCCTTCCCAAAAACATCTCACATCGAATATTGTCCCGATAGATCGGGCCCACCCGATGTTTGGGATCTAGCCTACATACGACAGCTGCCCGACGAGTCGATCAGGCGCTTCTGGGACAGGTTTTCGTCTGTCAAAGATGACATACCAGATTACCATGACTCAGAAGTGATAGCAGCCTTTCAGCGCGGCTGTAGGGACCAGGGCGTTTCGAACGCTCTCACGCGCCGATGTATCCGAACACTACCGGAACTGTCCGGTCTGGTGTCAAGATTCTGCGCCATTGAAGACGCTTGGCTGGCCCAGGAAAAGCAAACAGACTCGATCTGCAGCAACCACTTGAAACGTGAAAGGGCCACGCCTCATCATGGGCCCCGTAATCAACACACGATGGTCGCATGACTTCCGAAAAAGAAGAAAACTGCGGACCGATCTAGGACTGCCCTCGATGGCCTCTTGGATAAGCCATGCCCGATCCACTCTGTCCTATTAAACACCAGCCCCACCCACAGCCTTCGTGACTGCTGGGTGATGAGGCAAGTGGCCAAAGGAGGCCTAAACCTCCTCACAGCCGCACCTCGGCGTTCGGATGAGCCGTCAGGCGACGATGAAGTGCTAATGATCTATGAAACCTTCACGTCCAATAACCAAAGGAAGCGAGCCCTCCGTGATGTTAATTCCATCCGGGAAGTAGCCGCCCGGAGCACGTGGGTAGACACGCCGATCACCTTTGATCATAAAGATCAACCGAAGTCCGCTCCGAGAAGGTGCCCCGCGGCGCTGGTTCTTGACCCAATCATGGGAAGCTGCCATCTCCGGAAGGTGCTCATGGACGGGGGTAGTAGCTTAAATTTAATATATGAAGATACTCTGGACAAGATACAGGTTGATAAATCACACATCAAACAGAGCCACACCACCTTTAAGGTATAATACCCGGACATGAAGCATGTTGTAGCGGGAAGATCACCCTGGACGTGGTCTTCGGAACACCTAACAACTACCGATCCGAAGAAATAACATTACACATTGTTCCCTTTAAAAGCGGCTATCACGTCCTCTTGGGACGGGACACCTTCTCGAGATTTCAAGCGATTCCACACTACGGCTACATGAAACTCAAGATGCCGGGCCCCAACGGGATCATTACGATCTCGAGTAACCCTGGCAGGGCGCTAAGAGTCGAAAACAAAACGGCATCACTCGCCTTAGAATCCCTATCCGAGGCTCTCGCACCCGAGGAACTGACTACACTGCGGGCCGAAGTTGACCGAGATGATGTCATCCTCAGCAAACGGCCGAAGTCGACCTCGTTCAAGCCGGCCGACGACATAATCAAGTTTCAAGTGCACCCCAGTGACCCGGCCAAAACGGCATCGATCGGGGCAAATCTTGAACCAGAGATTGATGAGGCTTTACGCAATTTCCTTAAAGAAAAATGGGATATATTTGCCTGGCACCCCTCGGATATGCCAGGGATACCCCGCAGGCTCGCCGAACATAGCCTGAATATCTTAAAGAGCTACAAGCCTGTCAAACAAGCACTTCGGCGCTTCTCTGAACCCAAGCGTCAAGCGATGGGCGAAGAACTGGCTAAACTTCTCGAGGCTGGATTCATAAGGGATATAAAGCACCCCGAGTGGCTCGCCAATCTAGTCATGGTGCCCAAGAAGGACAAGTCCTGGCGCCTGTGTGTCAATTTTAAAGACCTAAACAAGGCTTGCCCTAAAGACCCCTTCCCACTACCCCGCATTGACCAAATAGTGGACGCCACCGCCGGGCATGATTCGTTGTGCTTCCTGGACGCCTACTCAGGGTATCATCAGATAAAGATGAAAGACTCTGATCAAGCCGCAACCGCCTTTATTACACCCTATGGGCCTTTTGCTTTACTACCATGCCTTTCGGGCTGAAAAACGTCGGGGCAACATACCAACGCATGATTCAAATATGCCTGGAAAAACACATCGGAAAAATCGTCGAAGCTTACGTCGACGACGTGGTGGTCAAGACCAAACACGTCGGACAGTTGGTAGACAACCTCCATGATGCATTCAACAGTTTGCGGGAGTACCAGATCAAGTTCAACCCCGAGAAGTGTGTTTTCGGCGTACCCACGGGCAAACTCCTCGGCTTTATCGTGTCTAGCCGAGTCATCGAAGCCAACCCCGCAAAAATAAGAGCCCTGGCCCGACTAGAGGTACCTACCAAGCTCAAGCATGTCCAGAAGTTAGCGGGCTGTGTGGCCACCTTAAGCCGCTTTATCTCAAGACTCGGGGAAAAAGCTGTACCCCTGTACAAACTACTAAAGCAGACCAAGAATTTCAAATGGACCGGTGAGGCAGCAGCCGCCCTGGAAGACATCAAATCCCTCCTCACCACAAACCCCAACTTAGCCGCCCCAGGCATAGGTGAGCCGATGATACTGTAGATCTCGGCCACCAACCAGGTGGTCAGTGCAGTCCTCGTGGTCGAATGAGACATGGAGGGCCATAAGTTCCAGGTGCAAAAGCCAGTCTATTATGTTTCTGAGGTCTTAACCCCGTGTAAAACACGCTACCCACACTATCTAAAGATAGCCTATGCCGTATTTATGGCATCGCGAAAACTTCGGCACTACTTTCAAGAGTGCTCGATCACCATAGCGTCCGAAGTCCCTTTAAGCGACATAATTAATAATAGGGACGCCACAGGGCACATAGCCAAGTGGGCCATAGAGCTCTTACCCTTCGAAATAACATACCAGCCACGCCGAGCTATTAAATCTCAGGTACTGGCAGATTTCGTGGCCGAATGGACAGAGGCCGAGCTCCCTAAAGAATACAACACATATTCACATTGGACCATGTATTTCGATGGTTCAAAAACGCTCGCTGGGCTAGGGGCTGGAGTAGTCCTCACATTGCCAACAGGCGATAATATTCACTATGTGATGTAGATCATGTACACAGATTCCAATAACGCGGTTGAATACGAAGCTCTTCTACATGGGCTCCGGATAGCAGTTTCAATGGGCGTTAAACGCCTTGAGGTCCGAGGAGATTCCAACCTCGCCATCTCCCAAGTAAATGGCGAGTTTGATGCAAAGGACATAAAAATGATAGCCTACCAGAACGCAGTTCTAAAGATTTCGGCTAGGTTCGAGGGGCTTGAATTTCTTCACATCCCCCGTGACAGCAACCAGGCCGCCGATATCCTAGCCCGAATGGGTGCTAAACGGGATAAGGTACCGGAAAACACCTTCCTCGAACGGCTCTTCAAGCCATCGGTAACTTGGCAGGACGGCACAAAGACGTCGGTGTCAAACGACATGAGGCAATTTGCCCCACCCGAGGATGAAACAGAGGAAGAGGTAATCGGTGGATCCGAGGTTCAGGAAACGGCCTTGGCCCACGAGGTCATGGCAGTCATTGCACCCTAGACCGAGCCCATCCTCGCTTACCTACTCCGGAAAGAACTCCCTGAGGATCAAACCGACGCACGTCAGATCGTAAGGCAGTCTAAAGCCTATAAAGTCCATGAGGATGAGCTCTATAAGCAAAGTACCACGGGCGTCCTCCAGCGGTGCATATCTGAAGAGGAAGGAAGATCGCTGCTTAGCGAGATACACTCCGGCATGAGAGGACATCATGCCGCTGCTCGAACCTTGGTAAGCAAGGCATTTCGAGCTGGTTTTTACTGGCCAACAGCAGGGGCTGATGCCAAACTTCTGGTACAACGCTGCCCTGGCTGTCAAGTGTTCGCCCAGCAAAGCCACATGCCCCCTACAACCCTCAGGACTATTCCAATCACTTGGCCTTTTGCGGTCTGGGGGCTAGACATGGTTGGCCCACTTAAGGGAGGGTCATGCAAAAACAAATATCTACTCGTCATGGTAGACAAGTTCACAAAGTGGATCAAAGCAAAACCAGTCACCTAGGCAGGGGCAGTCCCAGTAATCGAGTTCGTTTCTAGAGTGGTGCACCGTTACGGCATCCCCCACAGCATTATAATAGACAACAAGACAAATTTCACTGCCAAGGAGGTGAAGGAATGGTGCGTAAAGATGGGCATAAAGCTCGACTACGCGTCAGTCTACCACTCGCAGTCAAACGGACAGGTAGAATGCGCTAATGGATTAATTCTCAGCGGCATCAAGCCAAGGCTAGTATGCTCCCTTAAAGAGGCAGACTACAAATGGGTGGAGGAACTTGATTCTGTCCTATGGGGTCTACGCACCACACCAAACCGATCCAGGGGGTACACCCCGTTTTTTATGGTATACGGCGCCGAAGCAGTACTCCCATGCGACATAATACATGATGCACCTTGGGTACGCATGTATGAGGAACGGGAGGCCGAGTTAGATCGGCAGGATGCATTGGACGCCTTGGAAGAAGAACGTAACGTAGCCAGGGCGCGCTCTGCAATATATTAGCAGCAGGCAAGGCGCTATCACAATAGGGAGGTTCGCGGAAAGGATTTCAACGTCGGGGATCTGGTCATGAGGCGCCACCCGGAGAAGCAGAAACATAAACTTTCACCCAAATGGGATGGCCCATTCATCATTGACTAGGTCCTAAGTGGAGGCGCATATCGGATCCGAGATCCAACGGACGGACGTCTAGAACCCAACCCCTAGAATGCCGTGCTACTTCGGCGTTTCTATGGATAAACGCCCGAGCATCTTCTTCTCATGTACATACCTTTTTTCCTTTCCCGCATCTAAGCATTATTTTATCCTCTGCTCACCTCGGTGACATTTTTTGCATATTGTTCCCTACGGAACATGCTAACATGACGCATGCTCTTTACAACATCCGTCGTTTCCACTCCATTTATCCTGTTGCCAATAAAGCCAACGTATGCACCAAATTTGACTTAAGATTTGGCCAAGCTGGGTTGCCCGGCTCCTGTGTTTGCCCTTTACGTTCCCGATTGTTCGGCTAAAGGGCAAAGGGAGCACCGCTGTGATTGTTACTCCCGGGTCACCCGGAGCAGTACCTCAGACGGACAAAGCCAAAAGCTAGCGGTCTTAAACGTACAAATTGGTCGGCCACGACTTCGGCAAATAGTGGAATGGGTATTTACACCCCGACCAGGGGCTTTATCTCCAAGTCGCTCGTCCTCGGACACAAGTGCTCGACACACTAACCCAAGACAAGGAACTGTTGGAGGAACTATTTTTCTTGGAAGATGTTTCTTACGTCAAAAAGTAATATAACATAACTTTTTGCCCCACCCATGTCCTTCGAACCACATAGCCGGATTGCCTGGTCGCCCGAAGTATTTGGTCTGACTAGTTCGGCCAATAGTAAGGGACACTCCTCGGCCAATGGACGAGGAGGTCGAAGCCGATGGCTAGTTAAACAGGGTTTGGATGTGCAGATTGATTCATGACGTAAAAGTACTTCGATACATAGAGTCATAGACAACTTAACTATGCTCGGTCTAGCCCATCTATCAAGGTATCTAGGGTACAATCCTTTTGAGAGTAGCGAGCCACCTGCATGACGTCTTCATACGCCAGGTTGGTGGGAATTTCTTCCTCGTCAGGTCCTACGGGCCCTACATCGGCCAGGTGTGTTGTATCCACTTTGGTGTACCATGTCTTCACCATGGCCCAGGCCTCCCTGGATCCCTCGCGGCATGCCGATACCTTCCAGGCTTGAATCCGGCGCCGGGCTCTTTTTAGATGCTCGGCCAGTACGGCCATGTCTTCGGGCACATGTTCCTCCTCGGGCCATAAGGCATTGAACACCACCTTCATAGACGTCCGCGCATTTTCATGCACCTCGGCTAGACGAGTGGTGGCGTCTTCGGGCAGCGCGCCAGGGGCTTCCAAGGGCTGGCCTGTTAACGAAGCTGCCAAGAATTAAATGTTAGTCTGCTGACTAACTCTAGCAATCCTGTGACCGAGAACCATATTCAAATGGAGACGCAAAAATTACCAAATATCGCCTCGCTTGTCTGCTGGTTCTTCGCCTCGGTGGCGGCCAGACGAGCTTTCAGGGCCTCAATCTCCTGAGCCTGCCGAGCATTCTCTGCCCTCAGTGCGTTCAAGTTCTCCCTCCTTTGGGACAGAACATGCTGGCTGGCCTGCCGCTGCACCTCCGTGTAGAGAAGCTCTTCGCGGGCCTGTTTCAGATCCCTTTCCAGATGGCCAAGGGCCTCCGCTACTAAAGTACATCTCGGTGTTATACAGCCCACACATTTCCACAAAGAAAGTAACTTATGAAATGATAACACTTACCATGCGCCTCCCTGGTGAAGGTCTTTACTTGCTCCACCTCGGCTAAAGCAGCGCTTAGTTTCCCTTCAGTCCGGGAAAGCACTTTGGCGAGGTGCTCATTTTTCTCCCGAGCACCCTGTCAAAGAATGCAGAGTTTATGCTGATAAGCCTCGCCATGGTTGCTAGCACCCGTACCAAGCCTTAGGGGCTACTGCCAGCACCGACAGGTTAGTTTGCCGTTAAGCAAACAAAGTACGGTGGGCACAATTCATTTCCAAAAGGAACTAAAAGCAGGGTCTTACCTGCAAGCCTTGCGAGAGGACACTCACTGCCCTTTCAAAGACATCGCGAGTCGCGCCAAGGTATGCGTCCACCGAACTCAGAGCATTAAACTCCTGACTTGTAAAAGCAGAACTCCTTAAAGAGGCTTTCCACCGTCGGTGGTTCATGGCGCTTTCAACCTCGGATGGCGTGACCGAACAGGTCCCCGAGTCCTCCGGTTGAGGTACCTCGCGAGTGGCCTCTCTTGATAACCCACAAGCATGGGGGATCAGTTGTAGCCTTTCTCGATAAATAAGAGTGTCGAACCCAATGAGGAGCTAAAGGTAGAATCAATATTCCCTTCAAGTTCTATCGACCACCGATACAACTCTACGCACACTTAACGTTTGTTTTACCTAGAACAAGTATGAAACTATAAGTACTTTGTAGGTGTAATGCTAGAACTACTTTTCAAGAATAAAACTAGGAGTACTTTGCAAGAATAAAACTATGAGTAATTTGCAAGATAATAAAAGCTAGTTATTTAGTAGAAAGCTTTTGTAACACAAGAGAAAGATTTGTCCCTAGGCAATCGATAACTAGACCGTTATCATTATTGCAATTTTATATGAGGGAGAGGCATGAGCTAACATACTTTCCGTACTTGGATCATATGCACTTATGATTGGAACTCTAGCAAGCATCCGCAACTACCAAAGATCATTAAGGTAAAACCCAACCATAGCATTAAGTAACAAGTCTTCTTTACTCCCATACGCAACAACCCCCTTACTCGGGTGTAAGCTTCTGTCACTCTAGCTGCCCACTATAAGAGAATTATGAACGTATTGCAAACCCTACAGCGGGAATCCCTCACGCTTGCGCTACATGGAGGGCACCGTAGGACAGCACCAAAATAAAACATATAACTCAAACCAATCACGATCATCAATCAACTCATAGGACAAAACGAATCTACTCAAACATCATAGAATTGCCACATATCATTGGATAATAATATATAGCATTAAGCACCATGTTTAAGTAGAGATTACAGCGGGGAGAAGAGGTGTTACGCCGCTGCATAGAGGGGGAGAGAGTTGGTGATGACGGCGGTGAAGTTGTTGGTGTAGATCGTCGTCACGATGGTTGCCCCGGCGGCGTTCCAGCGCCACCGGGAGAGAGGGGGAGAGAGCCCCCCTCCTTCTTCTTGCTTGGCCTCCCCCCTAGATGGGAGGAGAGTTCCCCCTCTGGTCCATGGCCACCATGGCTCCCGGAGGGGAGGAGCCCCTCCGAGACTGGATCTCTCTCTTTGTTCTCTTCTGTTTCGCGTCCCTGTTTTCTGGCCGAAAATCGTTTCTTAAATTCCTGGAGATCCGTAACTCCGATTGGGCTGAAATTTTGAGGGGATTTTTATCCAGATATTAGCTTCCTTGCAGAAGAAGGACACCCTCAACTAACCTACAGGGGATCCACAAGCCACCTAGACGTGCCCGGGGGGGGGGGGCGCCCTCCAGGCTTGTCATCTCCTCGGGCATCGTCTCGCGTTGATTCTTTTTCCCAAAAATCACATATATTCCAAAATAAATCTCCGTAAATTTTTATCGCGTTTGGACTTCGTTTGATATGGATTTTCTGCGGAACAAAAAACATGCAACAAACAGGAACTGGCACTGGGCACTGGATCAATATGTTAGTCCAAGAAATCATATAAAATGTTGCCAAAAGTATGTGGAAATTGTAGGATATTGGCATGAAACAATCAAAAATTATAAATACGACGGAGATGTATCAGCATCCACAAGCTTAATTCCTGCTCGTGCTCGAGTAGGTAAATGATAAAAAAGATAATTTTTGATGTGGAATGCTACCTAGCATAATCTTGATCATATAATCTAATCATGGCATGATGAAAGCACATTTGCTCCCTTGGTGGTTTTGGTAATTCATAACAACATATATCTCATTGAACTAATGTCCATTCAAGATTAAGATTTCAGGATGTTCAATGATTGGCATGGCATGGACTAGAGACGTGGACCCCTCAAAATGCTAAGGACAAGGATTGGCAAAAGTTCAAGACTCTACATTTTTGGTTTAGTGATCCAAGATCACATTGAGTCCATAGGAAAGCCAATACTATTAAAAGGGGATGAGGTGTTGCTTAATGGTCCTTTTGCTCAAGTGCTTAGTGACAGTATTCCTAAACCCTCAACCACTCTCTCTACCCAAATATGTCCTAAACCTACATTCCAACTCGGCCCCACCGAAATTTCCTATCCGGCCCCATCGAGTTCATCCAAGACATAGCCACTGCCAAAACCCTAACAAATCGGATCCACCGAAATGGATCTCGGTCCCACTGAGATGGCCTTGCCAACTCTCTGTAATCGGTTGCATTCACTTCGGTCTCACCGAGTTATGCAAATCGGTCTCACCGAGATGGCTTGCCAAGTCTCTGTTGCCTTATTGCTTCACTTCGGTCCTACCGAGTTGATGCAATCGGTGCCACCGAGATGAGGATTGCCCTAAGCCATTGCACTTCGGTCCATCCGAGTTGTCTATATCGGTCCCACCAAGATTCCTAAAGTTCATATCTTTTACACAGTTCGGTGCTACCGAGATTATCGTTTCGGTGCCACCGAGTTGGGTCAAAAGTGTGTAACGGTTGGATTTTGTGTGGAGGCTATATATACCCCTCCACCACATCCTTCTCAGTAAGGAGAGCCATCAGAACATGCCTACACTTCCACCATACATTTTCTGAGAGAGAACCACCTACTCATGTGTTGAGATCAAGCTATTCCATTCCTACCATTTGAATCTTGATTTCTAGCCTATCCCAAGTTGCTTTCCACTCAAATCCTTCTTCCACCATAGCCAAATCCGTGAGGAGTTGTTTGAGTGCTGGGAAGACTATCATTTGAAGCGCAAGAGCAAGGAGTTCATCAACAACACACCGTCTATTACCTTTTGGAGAGTGGTGTCTCCTAGATTGGTTAGGTGTCACTTGGGAGCCTCCAACCTGATGTGGAGTTGAACCAAGGAGTTTGTAAGGGCAAGGAGATCGCCTACTTCATGAAGATCTACCCCGAGTGAGGCTAGTCCTTCGTGGATGTAAGCCATGGTGGAATAGACAAGGTTGCTTCTTCGTGGACCCTTCGTGGGTGGAGCCCTCCGTGGACTCGCGTAGCCGTTACCCTTCATGGGTTGAAGTCTCCATCAACGTGGACGTACGATAGCACCACATATCGGAACCACGCCAAAAACCACCATGTCTTCATTGCGTTTGAAATCTCCTATCCCCTCTCTACTTACATATGCAATTGCTTATATTCCGCTGCTATACTCATAGAATTGCATGTGTAGGGTGATGCTTGACATGTACTATTGCTAAAATCTGCCCACAACTAAAATTGGGAAAAGGTTAGGTTTTATTTGGTCAAGTAGTCTAATCACCCCCCCTCTAGACATACTTTCGATCCTACACATGAATATTAAGATACGAGTGATTCAAGGCAATAGTCTAGAATTTGATATAAAGACATCAATACTCAGGCATACCAACAAACAATCATGTCTTTCAAAATAAAAATGCTAAAGAAAGTTCTCCCTGCAAAATCATATAATCCTGTCATGCTCCATCTTATTAACATAAAGTATTTATCATGCACTACCCCGATGACAAGCCGAGCAATTGGTTCATATTTTTTAACGCGCTTCAGCTTTTTCAACCCCCATGCAATACATGAGCGCAAGCCATGGATATAGCACTATGGGTGGAATAGAATATAATGGTAGAGATTAATAAGGAGAAGTCAAAAAGGGAGAAAGTCTCGCATCAACTAGGTGGATCAATGGGCTATGGAGATGCCCATCAATCGATATCAATGCAAGAAGTAGGGATTGCCATGCAGCGGATGCACTAAGAGCTATAAGTGTATGAAAGCTCAAACTGAAAACTAAGTGGGTGTGCATCCAACTTGCTTGCTCATGAAGACCTCGGGCATTTGAGGAAGCCCATCATCGGAATATACAAGCCAAGTTCTATAATGAAAAATTCCCACTAGTATATGAAAGTGACAACATAGGAGACTATCTATATGAAAAACATGGTGCTATTCCGAAGCACAAGTGTGCAAAAAGGATAGTAACATTGCCCCTTCTCTCTTTTTCTCTCATTTTTTTGTTTTCTTTTTTTCTCTTTTTTTTGATGGGCTCTTTTTGTCCTCTGTTTTTTTGTTTTTTTAGAACAATCTCATGGACCTCGTCCCCACTTTTTCGAGGACTCATTAGTCTCCACCATTCTTTCCTCACTTGGACAATGCTCTAATAATGATGATCATCACACTTTTATTTACTTACAACTCCATAAAAACTATACAAGATGACTCTATATGAATGCCTCTGGCAGTATACCAGGATGTGCAATGATCTAGCATAGCAAAGATATCAAAAAACGGACAAGCCATGAAAATATCATGCTAGCTATCTTATGATCATGCAAAGCAATATGACAATGAATGCTCAAGTCATGTATATGATGATGATGGAAGTTGCATGACAATATATCTCGGAATGGCTATGGAAATGCCATGATAGGTAGGTATGGTGGCTGTTTTGAGGAAGATATAAGGAGGCTTATGTGTGATAGAGCGTATCATATCACGTGGTTTGGATGCACCGGAGAAGTTTGCACCGACTCTCGAGGTGAGAAAGGGCAATGCACGGTACCGAAGAGGCTAGCAAATTGCGGAAAGGTGAGAGTGCGTATAATCCATGGACTCACATTAGTCATAAAGAACTCACATACTTATTGCGAAAGTTTATTAGCCCTCGAAGCAAAGTACTACTACGCATGCCCCTAGGGGGATAGATTGGTAGGAAAAGACCATCGCTCGTCCCTGACCGCCACTCATAAGGTAGACAATCAATAATAAATCATGCTCCAACTTCTTAGCATAACGACAGACCATACGTGCATGCTTCGGGAATCACAAAACTTAACACCAATATTCTTACTAAACCACAATCATTCACTAGTACCTCCCACATATTACCATCTCAATATCGCAAAACTATTGCAAGGAATCAAACTTATCATATTTTGTGATCTACAACTTTTATGTAGGATTTTATGACTAACCATGTGAATGACCAATTCTTGTTGACTCTCTAAATAGATATAAGTGAAGCATGAGAGTTTAATTCTTTCTACAAAAGACCACACTCTAATAAATATAAGTGAAGCAAAGAGCATTCTACATGTAACGGTTTTCTATATGTAGAGAAACAGGCATCCAAACTTCAAATGATATAAGTGAAGCACATGAAGCATTCTATAAAGCCATACTCAAAAGATATAAGTGAAGTGCATAGAGCATTCTATAAATCAACCAAGGACTATCTCATACCAGCATGGTGCACTATTAAAAGAAAAAGAAAAAGCACACGATGCTCCAAGAATTTACGCATATCATATGAACAAAACAAAAACCGAGACATACCAATAATTGTCGAAGAAAGATGGGATGCCTTCCGGGGCATCCCCAAGCTTAGACACTTGAGTCTCCTTGAATATTTACTTGGGGTGCCTTGGGCATCCCCAAGCTTGAACTCTTGCCTCTCCTTATTCTCCTCATATAGATACCTCCTCGTTCTTCGAACACTTCGTCCACACAAAACTTAACAGAACTTTTTATTAGAGGGGTTAGTACATATAACATCAAATCCCATCATGTCCTGCTGTAACATTATTGTATAATTATAATCAAACATTACCCATTGTATGCTATCACAATTCTATGGCTCCCAAGTCAATGCGGCTCAACAAGATTTCAAACATACGCAAATAAAGAAACTATAACAGCAATCTGTGAAAACAGGACAGTCTGTAAAGATGCAAATGAAACATATACTTCTGTAACTCAAAAAATTCTGAAAAATTAGGACGTGATAAAAAATTTGCATAGCAGTCTGTGTAGAAATTTCAGAATTTTTGCATGTTCCAGTAAATTATAGAAATTCAAACACTACAGCAAAAGTTTCTGTTTTTGCACTGCACACACCAAACAAGCAATTTAAACACCCTAAAGGTAAATCTTGGCACATTATTTTTATAATGCATTGGATTTGTACAAGGGGATAATTATTTTTGTTGAAAATTTTCTATAATCAAGGTTCACAAAGTTTCTATGGGCATGAACAAAGTTCAAGGATAGCCCCCACTTCCACATTGCTCATCTGTCTCACTTTCACTTTTCTTTTTGTAAAAGTTTTAGGTTCCCCTCTATATTTTTTTTGTTTTTAAACTTTTTAAAAGAACACAACAGAATAAAATGACTCTCCAAAACTTCTGGGTTGTCTCCCAGGCAGCGCTTTCTTTGAAGCCATTAAGCTAGGCATAAAGTGCTCAAGTAATCGATCCACCCGGATCCCAAGGTATATCAAAGCCAATTTTAATTAACAATGATTTGTAATTTAGTAATGAGCACAAAGCAACATATATCATGCAATGACAAAGTCTAACTCTCTTCCTATGCATCAGCATGTCATAAAAGAACAATTCATGCACATCAAGTAAAGGCCAATGCATAGTATAAACATTTTCTTGCAATTTTATTGTATTGGAAACATTGAGAGTTTGAGATGTAGTTCCTTTCTCATAATAATTGCAAGTTGGAGCAGCAAGCACATGCATATCATATTCATCAAAATCATCATGTGTAACGGTAAAACGCAACCCATCAATATAATCCTTAATAAGCACAAACTTCTCCGATATAGTGTAGTTGGGAGATTCAAAAAGATAATAGGACTATCATGTGTAGGTGCAATAGCAACAATTTCATTCTTAACATAAGGAACTATAGCAAGTTCATCTCCATAAGCATCATTCATATTGGCATCAAGGCCACAAGCATAGCAAGCATCAATTTCATCAAAAAGGGATATTTCAAATGAATCCAAGGGATCATAGCAATTATCATAGCATTCATCCTTCGGTAAGCACGAAGGGAAATTAAACAATGTATGAGTTGAAGAGTTACTCTCATTAGAAGGTGGGCATGGATAGCTAATCCGCTCTTCCTCCCTTTGTTCTTCGCTCTCCTCGTCATCTTTTTCATCTAATGAGCTCACAGTGTCATCAATTTCTTCTTCCATAGGAGCCTGCAAAATATTAGTCTCTTCTTGGACAGCGGAGACCTTCTCAATAAATTCATCAATATAGGCATTATATTCATAATTCTCATGGTAATATTTAAGTATAGCATAATTTTCAGATCTGTAAATAGCAGCATCACAATCTACATACTTTTCAAACAAAGATGTAATTTCATAAGCACCCATAAAAGCAACAAATTATTCTATTAGTTCCACATCATAGTAATCATATATACCATTAGCATAACAAGCCAAGGTTTCATTATCATTAAATTCACATTGAAAGGAAAGGTGTGGAATCTTCATCTTAGAGCAACAAGTATAATCACACCTTAAGCATAAATTCCAAGCATACCAACGCAGCATTTTAATTTGATCCCATAAGAGTTTCCCTATTTGAGACAAGCGATAATCCCTAAGGTATTCCCGTTGATCCAAAGTATCTCCCATTATCAAGTTGAATGGAGATTTATCAGGATTATCTAAGTAGTATTTAATGTTTTCCACATAACCAGCATCGAGGGTTTTAGGAGGTTCCCCATCTCCATGGGTAGCAAGTAGAACTAATTTTTTTGGTGTTTCGTGTTCCATATCCATAACTAAAGATAGAGAACTACTTAAAACAGAAAATAAAAACTACTTAGTGGAACAGAAAATAAAAACTACTTAGTCATAAAGCAAACAAGCGCACACGAGAATATCAACCCCACGCTATTGCTCCCCGACAACGGCGCCAGAAAAAGGTCTTGATAACCCACAAGTATAGGGGATCAGTTGTAGCCTTTCTCGATAAATAAGAGTGCCGAACCCAACGAGGAGCTAAAGGTAGAATCAATATTCCCTTCAAGTTCTATCGACCACCGATACAACTCTACGCACACTTAACGTTTGCTTTACCTAGAACAAGTATGAAACTAGAAGTACTTTGTAGGTGTAATGCTAGAACTACTTTGCAAGAATCTAACTAGGAGTACTTTGCAAGAATAAAACTACGAGTAATTTGCAAGATAATAAAAGCTAGTTGTTTAGTAGAAAGCTTTTGTAACACAAGAGAAAGATTTATCCCTATGCAATCGATAACTAGACCGGTAATCATTATTGCAATTTTATATGAGGGAGAGGCATGAGCTAACATACTTTCCGTACTTGGATCATATGCACTTATGATTGGAACTCTAGCAAGCATTCGCAACTACCAAAGATCATTAAGGTAAAACCCAACCATAGCATTAAGTAACAAGTCCTCTTTACTCCCATACGCAACAACCCCCTTACTCGGGTGTAAGCTTCTGTCACTCTAGCCGCCCACTATAAGAGAATTATGAACGTATTGCAAACCCTACAGCGGGAATCCCTCACGCTTGCGCTACAAGGAGGGCATCGTAGGACAGCACCAAAATAAAACATACAACTCAAACCAATAACGATCATCAATCAACCCATAGGACAAAACGAATCTACTCAAACAGCATAGAATTGCCGCATATCATTGGATAATAATATATAGCATTAAGCACCATGTTTAAGTAGAGATTACAGCGGGGAGAAGAGGTGTTACACCGCTGCATAGAGGGGGAGAGAGTTGGTGATGACGGCGGCGAAGTTGTTGGTGTAGATCGCCGTCACGATGGTTGCCCCTGCGGCGTTCCGGCGCCACCAGGAGAGAGGGGGAGAGAGCCCCCCTCCTTCTTATTCTTGCTTGGCCTCCCCCCTAGATGGGAGGAGAGATTCCCCTCTGGTCCATGGCTGCCATGGCTCCCAGAGGGGAGGAGCCCCAATGAGATTGGATCTCTCTCTCTGTTCTCTTCTGTTTCGCGTCCCTGTTTTCTGGCCGAAAACCATTTCTTAAATTCCCGGAGATCCGTAACTCCGATTGGGCTGAAATTTTGAGGGGATTTTTATCCGGATATTAGCTTCCTTGCAGCAGAAGGACACCCTCAACCGACCTACAGGGGAGCCACAAGCCCCCTAGGCGCGCCCAGGGGGCCCTCGCCCTCCTGGCTTGTCGTCTCCTCGGGCATTGTCTCGCATAGATTCTTTTTCCCCAAAATCACATATATTCCAAAATAAATCTCCGTAAATTTTTATCGCGTTTGGACTTCGTTTGATATGGATTTTCTGCAAAACAAAAAACATGCAACAAACAGGAACTGGCACTGGGCACTGGATCAATATGTTAGTCCAAGAAATAATATAAAATGTTGCCAAAAGTATGTGGAAATTGTGGGATATTGGCATGAAACAATCAAAAATTATAGATACGATGGAGACGTATCAGCCTCCAAGGTGGGGTGAGGTCCGACGTCGCTGCCAGGAGCCGAGGTCCCCTTGGCCCTGGTGTCCTCCGTTGTGGGAGGAGGGGCTGACGGCCTGCACATAAAATCAAAGGAATTGAAGTCCGGGACTTTGCTCCCAGAGGATATAATGACAAAGGCATTACCTGTTGGTTACGAAGCCGTCTTGGTTAGCCTCCACGGCCACCGCTGACGCCCGAGCTCCGCACACCCCCGATGGAGGAGGCTGATGTCTACTACGCAACTTTTATTCTTGTAGACGTTGTTGGGCCTCCAAGTGCAGAGTTTTGTAGGACAGTAGCAAATTTTCCTCAAGTGGATGACCTAAGGTTTATCAATCCGTGGGAGGCGTAGGATGAAGATGGTCTCTCTCAAACAACCCTGCAATCAAATACAAGAAATCTCTTGTGTCCCCAACACACCCAATACAATGGTAAATTATATAGGTGCACTAGTTCGGCGAAGAGATGGTGATACAAGTGTAGTATGGATAGTAGATATAGGTTTTTGTAATCTGAAAATATAAAAACAGCAAGGTAGCAAGTGATAAAATGGAGCACAAACGGTATTGCAATGCTTTGAAACAAGGCCTAGGGTTCATACTTTCACTAGTGCAATCTCTCAATAGTGCTAACATAGTTGAATCATATAACAATCCCTCAACGCGCGACAAAGAATCACTCCAAAGTTCCTATTAGCTGAGAACATAAGAAAGAAATTGTTGTAGGGTATGAAACCACCTCAAAGTTATCCTTTCCGATCAATCTATTGAGCCATCCCTTTAAGTGTCACAAACAGCCCCATTACGTTGTCTTCCTTGTCCAACATCAACTACTTGATTGTGGCACCCCGGCTCAGAGAACCGGTTTACCAGTGTTTCCAACCCAGAGATCATGTCTTCTAGAAACACACAACAACTTGGAACAGAACTGAACTGAACTTTATTGAAATATCTCAGTACAAGCTCATAATTTACATAGATAGCGAGGCCAGAAGCACATCAGGTGCTATGACAATATCTACATTATTTATGGAACATAGCAGGGCCTCGATACTACTGGGTAATTCTACGGCGTAGCGGAACATAGCGCGGAAACTCCATCCACAGGGACACTGCTGTGGACACGGCCTAGTTAGCGTAGCACGAACCATCGGGACCTCCGTCCTAGGCTTCTCCTGCATCTGGCATGATACACCAGGTGAGTACTTGGAATGTACTCGCAAGCTCATGGCAACCAAACAATAGCATGGCAATTAACAGGTTAAAATACTTGGGTTGCTTACTCACTGATATCGATAATCAACTTACTCTCTTCTAGGTTGTCCCACAACCCTCGGAACACTCATAACCCACTGAGCACTTCCGAACATAAGACAAGTTCTTCCATCATTATTATCATTATTGTGGTTGACCATTCAGTGGCCTAGTACGGACTGTCCAATACCATGGACTCGGCTATTCGAATAGATTCTTACACTCTGCAGAGGTTGCGCACTTTACCCATACCATGAAGCCCCCGACCTCGTGATCCCATTCGGGTGGATCGATGGTGCTTCAACGAAACCTGCCTGACCAGTGACCCCTCTATCATACCACCGACAATCATACCCTCCCAGGGTCATGTCCTGGGTGGCCCCTGTGTCACCCCGTGACACCTGCCACCGTCATGGCCACTAACTGTCCCAAACGGGGACGCCGGCAAAATAACTCAACTGGGCTCACAGGATTATCGTCGTCTACCTGATCAGGGCAGCACACACGCATAACCCTCCCTAGTGTGGTGGTACCGATAAAAGAGCACAAAGCTAGACCAAGTCCAGGCCATCCCATACCGGCAAATGTGGCTGCACGGGAAAGTCCGGATAGGTGACACTAGATCAACCAATTAGGGTTTAGTGTTAACCAGTATTTATCAAGCATGAGTTTATATCAGGAATAACTTAACATGGCAGTAGCTAGGCATAAAATAAAATTACTCTAAATTATCACATATTAAAATAATGCATAGAATCCAATTAAATAACCAACACTATTGAAATGCTTCATGCAATGGATGACATGGCTTGCCTTGCTCTGTTGGGTTGGCCACAAACTCCTAGGCTTCAAATCCAAAAGTATTTCCTTCTGAAAATATTTTTAAAATGCAAAGGAAAAATGTCACATTTACTGTTATGTGCACCAGAAATTCTGTGGGCATGGGAAAAATACCAAATTTTTCCAGCAAATAGAGGAGCTCAAGACAAACTCAGAGCAAAAAGAATCAATTGATTTGGACTTATGGTTTAAAAGTTATGGACGGTCAAAGTTTCTAGTCAAATCTGGAATTAAAATCGAAAATTAGAAAATCAACCGGGGCCACGTCGAAGGCGTATTTCGCCTGGGCGCCTCCACTTACCGCTTCTGTAAGCCACTGACGAGCGGGCCCTAGCGGTCAGATTTAAAAGGGGAAGGAGGAGCACAGAGGACGGCGGCACTCCGGCGAGGGTCGCCGGTGATATAGACGGCGGCGATGCCCGGTGACTACGGGAATGAACAGAGCTCATCGAGACGAACGCGCACGTACCCGTGGCTTGGCGAGAGATGGCCGGACGGCGTCGTCCCCTTCCTCTCCGGCGGCGGTGGCTCTCGGGTGTCGCCGGAGACGGTGATTCCGGCGAGGATTCGGACGGGAAAGAGCTCAGGCGGGGTCAGTGGAGTGAGCTGAGCTCGCTCGTGCAGTCGGTGGAGTCCGGGGAGGGGTGGAACGGCGAGGAGGCTGGGCTCGGGTGGCGGCGGATCTCCGGCGAGAAGCGAGGCCAGAGGGCCTCTCGACCTTGGCTCGGGGCTCGGGAGCTCGATTAGGAGTAGGAGGAGGTGGGGTGAGGAGCGGAGAGAGGCCGGGGAGGGCTTTATATAGCAGGGGGAGGAGCTCTCTGGAAGCGGCGGGACTCGGCCACGTCGTCGGCGCCAGGACGCCGAGCTGGTCGTCACGACGTAGGGCGAAGTGACGGAAGAGCTCAGTAGAGTTAAGGCGGTCGGTGGCAGCTAGTGGAGGAAGAAGACGCGCCGCAAAGCCACTGTGCCCGCACGGGCGGCACAGTGCCCGTGTGCATGGCGGCCGGCGAGGGCGATTCCGACGAGGGGCAAGTTCCAGAATGTCCAGGTGGGGGAAGGAGACGATGTCGGCGAGCTGGGACAAGGCGGGGTCACGCGGAGCAGTCGGACGCGACGCAACAGACACGGGCACGGTGCAGAGCGCGTGGTTTGGCATGCCACTGCAGTGTTGGGGAACGTTGCATGGGAAACAAAAATTTTCCTACGCACACATAAGATCTATCCATGGTGATGAGCATCTACGAGAGGGAGAGTGAATCTACATACCCTTGTAGATCGCTAAGCGGAAGCGTTAATAAACGCGGTTGATGTAGTCGAACGTCTTCGCGATCCAAATCGCCGAGCGTCCCGCGATCCAATCACGATCCTTCCGATCTAGTGCCGAACGGACGGCACCTCCGCGTTCAACACACGTACGGCTTGATGACGCCTTCACCTCCTCGATCCAGCGAGCGATGGTGAAGTAGTGGTTGAGTTCCAGCAGCACGACGGCGTGGTGATGGTGGTGAGGAACAATCTCTGCAGGGCTTCGCCAAGCACTACGGAGATTATGACGGAGGAACTAGAGGGCTAGGGTTGCCGGCACACGGCTTGGGAAATCCTGATGTGTCCCGTGTGCTAGCCCTGCCCCTCTATTTATATGTTGAGCCTTGGGGTCTAAACTTGGAGTAAAAGCCTCCTCCGGGTCGGTTTTGCCCGCACAAGGTCGGTTTGGCCCGCAGGGAAAGAGTCCAACTCGGATCCCTGCCGAACCGTGCACAGCCGCGCACAAGCGGTAGTACCGCTTCACACAAGCGGTAGTACCGCTTGGGCGGTAGTACCGCTTCACACAAGCGGTAGTACCGCTCGGGCGGTAGTACCGCTTCACCAAGCGGTAGTACCGCTTACGCGGCAGCAAAACTACTTTTGCACTTTCCAATACCTTGTGGGCTTTATCCCTTTGGCTCATATAAAGTGTTGCTGCACCCGAACACTTCGGTAAACATCCGGAACCCATTCCGGTGAACTCCGGAACCCTTCCAGAGATCAAAACACTATTATCACATATATCAATCTTTACCTCCGGACTATTCCGGAGATCCTCGTCATGTCCGGGATCTTATCCGAGACTCCGAACAACTTTCGGTCACCAACATAATAACTCAATTATACTAATCGTCACCAAACGTTAAGTGTGTAGACCCTGCGGGTTCGAGAACTATGTAGACATGACCGAGACACCTCTACGGCCAATAACCAATAGCGGGACCTGGATGCCCATATTGGCTCCTACATATTCTACGAAGATCTTTATCGGTCGAACCTCTATGTCAAGGATTCAGTTAATCCCGTATGCTGTTCCCTTTGTTCTTCGGTATGTTACTTGCCCGAGATTCGATCGTCGGTATCACTATACCTAGTTCAATCTCGTTACCGGCAAGTCTCTTTACTCGTTCCGTAATACAAGATCCTGTGGCTAACTCTTTAGTCACTTTGCTTGCAAGGCTCAATGTGATGTTGTATTACCGAGTGGGCCCTGAGATACCTCTCCGTCATACGGAGTAACAAATCCCAGTCTTGATCCATGCCAACCCAACAGACACCCTCGGAGATACCTGTAGAGCACCTTTATAGTCACCCAGTTACGTTGCGACGTTTGATACACACAAGGTATTCCTCCGGTGTCAGTGAGTTGCATGATCTCATGGTCAAAGGAACAGATACTTGACATGCAGAAAACAATAGCAATAAACTGACACGATCAAATGCTACGTTTACAGTTTGGGTCTTGTCCATCACATCATTCTCCTAATGATGTGATCCCGTTATCAAATGACATCTCATGTCAATGGCTAGGAAACCTTAACCATCTTTGATCAACGAGCTAGTCAACTAGAGGCTTACTAGGGACACAGTGTTGTCTATGTACCCACACATGTATTTGAGTTTCCAATCAATACAATTATAGCATGGATAATAAACGATTATCATTAACAAGGAAATATAATAATAACCAATTTATTATTGCCTCTAGGGCATATTTCCAACAGTCTCCCACTTGCACTAGAGTCAATAATCTAGTTCACATCACTATGTGATTTACATTGTAATGAATCGAACACCCATGCAGTTCTGGTGTTGTTCATGTTTAGCCCTTGGAAGAGGTTTAGTCATCGGATCTGCAACATTTAGATCCGTGTGTACTTTGCAAATATTTATGTCGTCCTCCTTGATGTAATCGCGGATGGAATTGAAACGTCGCTTTATGTGTCTGGTCCTCTTGTGAAATCTTGGTTCCTTGGCTAGAGCAATGGCACCAGTATTATCACAAAACAGAGTCATTGGGTTAAGTGCACTAGGCACTACTCCAAGATCTGTCATGAACTCCTTCATCCAGACACCTTCCTTCGCCGCCTCCGAGGCAGCGATGTACTCCGCTTCGCATGTAGAATCTGCTACCATGCTTTGCTTGGAACTGCACCAGCTAACCGCACCCCCATTAAGAATAAATACGTATCCGGTTTGCGACTTAGAGTCATCCGGATCAGTGTCAAAGCTTGCATCGACGTAACCCTTTACGACGAGCTCTTGATCACCTCCATAAACGAGAAACATGTCCTTAGTCCTTTTCAGGTACTTCAGGATATTCTTGACCGCCGTCCAGTGTTCCATTCCTGGATCACTTTGAAACCTTCCGACCATACTTATGGCAAGGCTGACATCGGGTCTTGTGCACAGCATTGCATACATGATAGAGCCTATGGACGAAGCATAGGGGATGACACTCATCTTTTCTCTATCTTCTGCAGTCACTGGGCATTGAGTCTTACTCAACTTCACACCTTGCAAAACAGGCAAGAACCCCTTCTTGGACTGATCCATTTTGAACTTCTTCAAAATCTTATCAAGGTATGTGCTTTGTGAAAGTCCTATTAAGCGTCTTGATCTATCTCTATAGATCTTGATGCCTACTATGAAAGCAGCTTCTCCTAGGTCCTTCATTGAAAAACTCTTGTTCAAATATTCCTTTACGCTTTCCAGCATTTCTATATTGTTTCCAATCAGCAATATGTCATCCACATATAATATTAGAAACGCTATAGAGCTCCCACTCACTTTCTTGTAAATACAAGCTTCTCCGTAAACTTGTATAAACTCGAACGCTTTGATCACATCATCAAAACGAAGATTCCAACTCCGAGATGCTTGCACCAGTCCATAAATGGATCGCTGGAGTTTGCAAACTTTGTCAGCATTCTCTGGATCGACAAAACCTTCTGGTTGCATCATATACAACTCTTCCTTAAGGTAACCGTTAAGGAACGCTGTTTTGACATCCATCTGCCAAATTTCATAATCGAAAAAGGCAGCTATTGCTAACATGATTCTGACGGACTTAAGCATCGCTACGGGTGAGAAGGTCTCATCGTAGTCAACTCCTTGAACTTGTGAAAAACCCTTTGCCACAAGTCGAGCTTTATAGACGGTGACATTACCGTCCGCGTCCGTCTTCCTCTTAAAGATCCATTTGTTCTGAATGGCCTTACGCCCTTCAGGTAATACTTCCAAAGTCCATACTTTGTTTTCATACATGGATCCCATCTCGGATTTCATGGCCTCTAACCACTTCTCGGAATCCGGGCCCATCATCGCTTCTCCATAGCTCGTAGGTTCATCGTTGTTTAACAACATGACCTCTAAGACAGGGTTGCCGTACCACTCAGGAGCAGTACGCGTCCTTGTCGACCTACGAGGTTCGATAGCAACTTGATCCAAAGCTTCATGATCATCATCATTAACTTCCTCTTCAGCTAATGTAGGCTCGACAGAAACAACTTTCTGCGTTGCGCTACTCTTAGGTTGAAGTAAAGGTTCAATAACCTCATCAAGTTCTATCTTCCTCCCACTCAATTCTTTCGAGAGAAACTCTTTCTCAAGAAATGTTCCGTTTTTAGCGACAAACACTTTGCCTTCGGATCTGAGGTAGAAGGTATACCCAACTGTCTCTTTTGGGTATCCTATGAAGACGCATTTCTCCGCTTT
The DNA here is from genome assembly GCA_039707655.1 of Elymus sibiricus. Lineage (NCBI taxonomy): Eukaryota > Viridiplantae > Streptophyta > Magnoliopsida > Poales > Poaceae > Elymus > Elymus sibiricus. The sequence goes on along the minus strand of CM077666.1, from coordinate 179,760,640 downwards.
GGGTTCCAGCTTTTCAGGCTGAAGCTTTTTGACATAAGCATCACATCCCCAAACTTTAAGAAACGACAGCTTTGGCTTCTTGCCAAACCAAAGTTCATATGGCGTCGTCTCAACGGATTTCGATGGTGCCCTATTTAAAGTGAATGCAGCTGTCTCTAATGCATAACCCCAAAACGATAGTGGCAAATCGGCAAGAGACATCATAGATCGCACCATATCCAATAAAGTTCGATTACGACGTTCGGACACACCATTACGCTGTGGTGTTCCAGGCGGTGTCAATTGTGAAACAATTCCACACTGTCTTAAGTGACTGCCAAACTCATAACTCAGATATTCTCCTCCTCGATCAGATCGTAGGAATTTAATCTTCTTGTTACGATGATTCTCAACTTCACTCTGAAATTGTTTGAACTTTTCAAATGTTTCAGACTTGTGTTTCATTAAGTAAATATACCCATATCTACTTAAGTCATCAGTGAAGGTGAGAAAGTAACGATAACCACTGCGCGCTTCAATACTCATCGGACCGCACACATCAGTATGTATGATTTCCAATAAGTCACTTGCCCGTTCCATTGTTCCAGAGAACGGCGTTTTAGTCATCTTGCCCATGAGGCATGGCTCACATGTGTCAAGTGATTCAAAATCAAGTGACTCCAAAAGTCCATCAGCATGGAGCTTCTTCATGCGTTTTACGCCAATATGACCTAAACGGCAGTGCCACAAGAAAGTGGTATTATCATTATCAATTCTATATCTTTTGGCATCAATGTTATGAACATGTGTATCATTATTATCGAGATTCAACAAGAATAAACCCCTCACATTGGGTGCATGACCATAAAAGATATTAATCATATAAATAGAACAACCATTATTCTCTGATTTAAATGAGTAACCGTCTCGCAATAAACAAGATCCAGATATAATGTTCATGCTTAACGCAGGCACCAAATAACACTTATTTAGGTTCATCACTAATCCCGACGGTAATCGAAGAGCGAGCGTGCCAACGGCGATCACATCAACCTTGGAACCATTTCCCACGCGCATCGTCACTTCGTCCTTTGCCAGCCTCCGTCTATTCCGCAGTTCCTGTTTTGAGTTGCAAATATGAGCAACCGCACCGGTATCAAATACCCAGGCACTACAACGAGAGTTGGTAAGGTACACATCAATAACATGTATATCATATATACCTTGTTTGTTGTTGGCCGCCTTCTTGTCAGCCAAATACTTGGGGCAATTCCGCTTCCAGTGTCCAGTTCCCTTGCAATGAAAACACACAGTTTCTGGTTTGGGTCCAGCCTTGGGTTTCTTCACGAGAGGAGCAACTGCTTTGCCACTCTGCTTGGAGTTACCCTTCTTACCCTTGCCATTTTTCTTGAAACTAGTGGTTTTATTGACCATCAACACTTGATGCTCCTTCTGAATTTCAGACTCAGCGGCTTTCAGCATCGCAAACAGCTCGGCGACTGACTTGTTCATCCCGTGCATGTTATAGTTCAACACGAAGCTCTTGTAGCTAGGTGGCAATGATTGAAGAACTCTGTCAGTGATAGCCTCTGGCGGAAGGGGCATCCCTAACTCAGCCAGACGGGTGGAGTACCCAGACATTCTGAGCACGTGATCACTGATAGACCCGTTCTCCTCCATCTTGCAAGCATAGAACTTATCGGAGATCTCATATCTCTCGATCCGGGCATTCTTCTGAAAGATAAACTTCAACTTCTGGAACATCTCATATGCTCCATGACGTTCAAAACGTCTTTGAAGTCCCGGTTCTAAGCCATACAACATTGCACATTGAACTATTGAGTAATCATCAGAACGAGCCTGCCAGGCGTTCACAACGTCTAGAGACTCAACTGGAGCGGGTGGATCACCAAGCGGTGCATCAAGGACATAAGCCTTCTGGGAAGCCGTAAGGATAATCCTTAGATTACGGGCCCAGTCCACAAAGTTACTTCCATCATCTTTCAACTTAGCTTTCTCTAGGAACGCATTAAAATTCAGGGGTGCTACTGCGCGAGCCATGATCTACAACATAAATACTGCAAAGACAACTTAGACTATTGTTCTTAGATAATGAGTTTAGTTAATCATATTTAAAAAACTCCCACTCAAATTGACATCCCTCCGATCATTCGAGTGTAACATGATCCAAATCCACCAACTCAAGTCCGATCATCACGTGAGTTGAGGTGGTTTCAATGGTGAACATCTTCATGTTGATCATATCTACTATATGACTCATGTTCGACCTTTCGGTCTCTTGTGTTCCGAGGCCATGTCTGTACATGCTAGGCTCGTCAAGTTTAACCCGAGTGTTCCGCACGTGCAACATGGCTTGCACCCGTTGTATGCGAACGTAGAGTCTATCACACCCGATCATCACGGCGTGTCTCGAAACGACGAACTTTCGCAACGGTGCACACTTGGGGAGAACACAATTTATCTTGAAATTTAAGTGAGGGATCACCTTATAATGCTACCGTCGTCCTAAGCAAAATAAGATGCATAAAAGGATTAACATCACATGCAAATCATAAGTGACATGATATGGCCATGAACTTGTGCTTTTGATCTCCATCTCCAAAGCACCGGCATGATCTCCATCGTCACCGGCATGACACCATGATCTCCATCATCTTGATCTCCATCAACGTGTCGCCATAAGGTTGTCGCGCCGACTGTTGCTTCCACGACTATTGCTAACGTTTAGCGATAAAGTAAAGCATTACATAGCGCTTAATGATTGACACGCAGGTCATACAATAATTAAAGACAACTCTATGGCTCCTGCCAGTTGCCGTACTCATCGACATGCAAGTCGTGATATTCTATACAACACATGATCATCTCATACATCACATATATCTCATCATGTAATTGGCCATATCACATCACAACATACCCTGCAAAAACAAGTTAGACGTCCTCTAATTGTTGTTGCAAATTTTACGTGGCTGCTACGGGTTTGCAAGAACCGTTCTTACCTACGCAAAACCACAACGTGGTGTAGTGATTGCTTTTTGATCTTCTAAAAGAACCCTTTTCATTGAACCGATTCAACTAAAGTGAGAGAGACAGACACCTGCCAGTCACCTTTATGCAACAAGTGCACGCAGCGGTGAAACCAGTCTCGCGTAAGCGTACGCGTAATGTCGGTCCAGGCCGCTTCATCTCACAATACCGCGGAATCAAGCATCAACTAGTAACGGCAAGCAATATGTATACATCCACGCCCACAACTCGTTTGTGTTCTACTCGAGATCTCATCTACGCATAGACCTGGCTCATGATGCCACTGTTGGGGAACGTTGCATGGGAAACAAAAATTTTCCTACGCACACATAAGATCTATCCATGGTGATGAGCATCTACGAGAGGGAGAGTGAATCTACATACCCTTGTAGATCGCTAAGCGGAAGCGTTAATAAACGCGGTTGATGTAGTCGAACGTCTTCGCGATCCAAATCGCCGAGCGTCCCGCGATCCAATCACGATCCTTCCGATCTAGTGCCGAACGGACGGCACCTCCGCGTTCAACACACGTACGGCTTGATGACGCCTTCACCTCCTCGATCCAGCGAGCGATGGTGAAGTAGTGGTTGAGTTCCAGCAGCACGACGGCGTGGTGATGGTGGTGAGGAACAATCTCTGCAGGGCTTCGCCAAGCACTACGGAGATTATGACGGAGGAACTAGAGGGCTAGGGTTGCCGGCACACGGCTTGGGAAATCCTGATGTGTCCCGTGTGCTAGCCCTGCCCCTCTATTTATATGTTGAGCCTTGGGGTCTAAACTTGGAGTAAAAGCCTCCTCCGGGTCGGTTTTGCCCGCACAAGGTCGGTTTGGCCCGCAGGGAAAGAGTCCAACTCGGATCCCTGCCGAACCGTGCACAGCCGCGCACAAGCGGTAGTACCGCTTCACACAAGCGGTAGTACCGCTCGGGCGGTAGTACCGCTTCACCAAGCGGTAGTACCGCTTACGCGGCAGCAAAACTACTTTTGCACTTTCCAATACCTTGTGGGCTTTATCCCTTTGGCTCATATAAAGTGTTGCTGCACCCGAACACTTCGGTAAACATCCGGAACCCATTCCGGTGAACTCCGGAACCCTTCCAGAGATCAAAACACTATTATCACATATATCAATCTTTACCTCCGGACTATTCCGGAGATCCTCGTCATGTCCGGGATCTTATCCGAGACTCCGAACAACTTTCGGTCACCAACATAATAACTCAATTATACTAATCGTCACCAAACGTTAAGTGTGTAGACCCTGCGGGTTCGAGAACTATGTAGACATGACCGAGACACCTCTACGGCCAATAACCAATAGCGGGACCTGGATGCCCATATTGGCTCCTACATATTCTACGAAGATCTTTATCGGTCGAACCTCTATGTCAAGGATTCAGTTAATCCCGTATGCTGTTCCCTTTGTTCTTCGGTATGTTACTTGCCCGAGATTCGATCGTCGGTATCACTATACCTAGTTCAATCTCGTTACCGGCAAGTCTCTTTACTCGTTCCGTAATACAAGATCCTGTGGCTAACTCTTTAGTCACTTTGCTTGCAAGGCTCAATGTGATGTTGTATTACCGAGTGGGCCCTGAGATACCTCTCCGTCATACGGAGTAACAAATCCCAGTCTTGATCCATGCCAACCCAACAGACACCCTCGGAGATACCTGTAGAGCACCTTTATAGTCACCCAGTTACGTTGCGACGTTTGATACACACAAGGTATTCCTCCGGTGTCAGTGAGTTGCATGATCTCATGGTCAAAGGAACAGATACTTGACATGCAGAAAACAATAGCAATAAACTGACACGATCAAATGCTACGTTTACAGTTTGGGTCTTGTCCATCACATCATTCTCCTAATGATGTGATCCCGTTATCAAATGACATCTCATGTCAATGGCTAGGAAACCTTAACCATCTTTGATCAACGAGCTAGTCAACTAGAGGCTTACTAGGGACACAGTGTTGTCTATGTACCCACACATGTATTTGAGTTTCCAATCAATACAATTATAGCATGGATAATAAACGATTATCATTAACAAGGAAATATAATAATAACCAATTTATTATTGCCTCTAGGGCATATTTCCAACATGCAGTGCTCACCATGGGCATTGGTGTCTAGAGGCCACGCGAGCCTGGCGTTTCTTGTCCAGCACGTCGACCCTCGACCACTTTGCCTCTCCGTGCCTCTGGTTCGACTAGATTCATTCTGATGCGAAGTGTAGCTTCAGCTATAGTTCCGGACAGAAAACTTGAGAGGGATCTAGAGAAGATATGAGCTGGAGATGGAGCCAATGGAGATGTCTGGAGTGATCTACTATGGAAGGACTACAAGCTGGCAAGGTTTGAGAAAATTTAATCAAGGTTTGAATAGGGTTCATGTATAACTGTTGTCACTGGACCAGAAGAGAGATGAGCTTGATGCACTCATCTGGTTGATGTGCTGGAGCTGAATTTTGGTGTGGGGTGGTTATTTGATGGGTAGGAGATGCCATAAAATTGTCAGCTCAATTGGATACCTCTAGATGGTACTTCCTTAACAGAGGTCCAGAATGAGCAGAAACTTGGCAGAATATTGCTGCTGAAAATTTGTACTAGACAAGATGATATTTTTGAATATTGTGGGAAGATGGGTTCCCTAGTATCTCAGGGAATTTATTGAGAGTTTTCTGAGTTGGGAAAATATGAGTTGCTTCACAAATGGCCAGTACTGTCCAGAGAGCAAATGGAGTTTTCTGGACAAAATTTTGCACTGGACCATGAAATATTTTTGAAGATTGTGGGAGTAGATGATGGCAAGAAGGTGTGGGATTAATTTGGGATTTTTCTGACCACCAAAACTATAGGTTGCTTCATAACCCATAGTGATGACAGATTTTCCCAAAGGAAGAAAATGGATATTTGGGAAAGATGAAGAATTGGAAATTGATCCAGGAGGTGAGTGACAAGGTTTTGGCAAGATGGTGATGGCTTTGGATCACTGAGAGAAATTCATAAGTCCAAAGTCAACTGAAAAGATTCAAAATCCATCCAAATTGCAAATAAAACCAAAAAGATTTTGAAAAGAAAAAGTTGTCAAAAACCAGGGTGTCACAAACCTACCCCCCTTAGAATGAATCTCGTCCTCGAGATTCGGTTGCTCAGGGAACAGGTGTGGATATGCTGATCTCAGAAAATCCTCTCTTTCCCAGGTAGCCTCTTCTTCAGTATGATGATCCCACAACACTTTGAAAAATTTAATTGTCTTACTCCTGGTAGTCCTTTCCATCTCATCCAGAATTCTGACAGGCTTTTCCTCGTAGGTCAAATCTTTGGTCAGCTCTAGCTCACTTGTATCTGCCTGTTTGATTGGAGGTGCAATGCACTTTCTTAGCTGTGATATGTGGAAAACGTCGTGAACGTCAGCCAACTCTGGTGGTAGCTCTAGTTGATATGCCACTCTGCCTCTTCTAGCCATTACTGGAAAGGGTCCGATATATCTCGGTGCAAGCTTTCCTCGAGTATGAAACCTCGTTATTCCTTTCATGGGGGTAACTCGGAGATAGGCATATTCTCCGGGCTCAAAAGTTACTTCCCGGTGCTTTGGATCATAGTAACTCTTTTGATGGGACTTGGCTGCTCGAAGACGTTCCTGAATATCCTTGACTTGTTTCTCAGCCTCGAGCATCAGATCCGTGCCGAAGATACGGTTGTCTCCTGTCTGGGACCAATTTAACGGAGTGCAGCATTTCCGTCCGTACAGAGCTTAAAATGGTGACATCTTGAGACTCGACTGATAACTGTTATTGTAGGAGAATTCTGCATAGGGTAAACTATCCTCCCGTTTGGATCCATGGGCGAGAGCACAGGACCGATGCATAACTTCCAAAATCTGATTCACACGTTCGGTCTGTCCATCTGTCTGTGGATGATATGTTGTACTATGCTTTAGCACAGTTCCCAGGGCTTGGTGCAATCGCAGCCAGAATGCTGAAGTGAACAGGGAGCCCCTATCTGACGTGATAGACTTGGGTACTCCATGAAGGCTGACTATCCGGGACATGTAGAGCTGTGCAAGCTGGTAAGCGGTGAAAGTGGTCTTTACCGGAAGGAAGTGAGCCACTTTCGTAAGTATATCCACGATGACCCAGATAGCATCATGGCCTCTTGTTGACTTAGGTAGTCCAACAATGAAGTCCATGCAGATGTCATCCCATTTCCACTGGGGAACTGGTAAAGGTTGTAGTAGTCCAGCGGGTTTCTGGTGCTCAGCCTTGACTTTGTTGCAGATGTCACAACAGGTGACATAGTATGCTATGTCCCTTCGCATTCCTGGCCACCAAAAGGTTTCTCACAAGTCCTGGTACATTTTTGTTCCTCCCGGATGGATAGAGTAGGCAGATTCATGTGCCTCTCTAAGTATTTGCTGTCTCAAGTTGTCTTGATCAGGCACACATATTCGATTTTCAAACCATAGGGTACCTTGATCATCAAGATGGAAGGACTTGGCCTTTCCTTGCGGAATGCGCTCCTTGATCTCTTGTATACCCTCATCTTATTTCTGAGCTACCTTAATTTCTTCCATAAGTGTCGGAATAATTTCCATGGTATCCGGGCTAATTGGGCGGCATAGCACCATATTCAGCTTGGCCAACTCTTCTCGTAGCCTCGGATGGATTCCCTCCATTAATGCGTTTAGGGTACCTTGTTTTCTGCTGAGGGCATCGGCGACCACATTAGCTTTTCCCGGATGATAATTAAATCCGATGTCATAATCCTTGACTAGTTCGAGACATCTTCTCTGCCTGAGATTAAGGTCGGGTTGAGTGAAAATATACTTGAGACTCTTGTGGTCCGTGTATATTTCACATCGCTGCCCAATGAGGTAATGCCTCCAAATCTTTAATGCATGAATCACGGCTGCCATTCCAAATCATGAGTGGGGTAGTTCTCTTCATGAGGTCATAGCTGTCTGGATGCATATGCTACAACCTTTCCTTCTTGCATCAGAACGCAGCCGATTCCACGCCTGGATGCATCACAGTATATGTCAAAGCTCTTGTGGATATCTGGAAGAACTAAGACAGGAGCTATAGTTAGCCTCGTCTTCAATTCCATGAAACTGTTGTCACATTCTTCCGTCCAGACAAATTTCTGGTTCTTCTTCAGTAATTCGGTCAGTGGCTTGGCTATTTTTGAGAAGCCTTCGATGAAGCGACGGTAGTAGCCTGCCAATCCCAGAAAGCTCCGGACTTCCGTTACTGTGGCTGGTGTCCTCCAGTTTAATACAACAGTCACTTTGCTGGGGTCGACGGCCACACCCTGTTCTGACAGAACATGTCCCAGGAATCCCACCTCTCTGAGCCAGAATTCGCATTTACTGAATTTGGCATACAAGCGATGGGTCCTTAGTCTTTCCAGGACAGTACGGAGATGTTGTGTGTGCTCCTCTTCATCTTTGGAGTAGATAAGAATGTCATCGATGAAGACCACCACAAATTTGTCCAAGAAGTCCATGAAGACTTTATTCATCATGCTCATGAAATAGGCTGGAGCATTTGTCAGCCCAAATGACATGACCGTAAATTCATTCAGGCCATATCTTGTAGTGAAGGCTGTCTTGGGGATATCCTCTTTTCTGATTTTTAACTGATGAGACCCCGTTCGAAGGTCAATCTTGGAAAATACTCGGGCCCCGTTCAACTGGTTAAATAGATCATCAATGCGGGGAAGCGGATATTTATTCTTGATGGTGACCTCATTCAGCTGGCGGTAGTCCACGCACATTCGTAGGCTGCCATCCTTCTTCTTGACAAACAGCACTGGTGATCCCCAAGGTGAAGTGCTTGGACGAATATACCCTTTTTGCAGTAATTCATCCAACTATTTCTTCAATTCCACCAGCTCTGGGGAAGGCATGCGGTAGTACTTCTTGTAAATTGGAGCTGTCCCGGGAACAACCTCAATGGCAAACTCGAGTTCCCGATCAGGTGGCATTCCCGGTAACTCTTCTGGGAATACGTCTGGAAATTCACTGACTACTGGAATCAGACTTATATCTGTAGCTGTGGCTTTGAATGCCATTCCTTTCTTTGACATCATTCTGCTAGCAGTGAATTGCACTGTTTGGCCTGCCGGATTAACCAGTGTCACCTTCCTGGTGGCACAGTTGATACACACCTGATGTGGTACCAACCAATCCATCCCCAATATTATATCCAGTCCAGGGGATTCAATGGCCAAAAGAGTAGCTGGAAACTTAACATCATGTATCGAGATTTCCAGATCCTTGTATATCACATTTGTTCAGAGCATGGAGCCAGGGGATTGTACCACAATGATTTTGTCCAAAAGAGAAGGAGAAAATTTGTTCAAGGTGGCAAAACTCCGCGAAATAAATGAATGAGAAGCCCCAGAGTCAAATAAAATTATTGCAGGTATGTTGTTAACAGAAAACATACCAAGGACCACATCTGGTGCTTCGCGGGCTTCCTCAGCGGAGATATGATTGACTTGGCCGCGGTAGAAGCTCGGGTTGGGGCGGCGTCAAACACTGTTGACTTGTTGCTTGAAGTCGGATCGTGGCTTCCCATTTCTTGCGAGGCATTTCTTGGAGTAATGCCCGCTCTGGCCACAAGTAAATCATGTGTTGTTGCGACGGCAATCCTCCATCAATGGCTGTTTGCCGAAGGTCTTGTCCTGGCTGACAGGCTTGTTGTTGTTGTTGCCATTGTTCCAGGCAGGCTTGTATTCATACGGCCCTGGTTGCCAAATGCGTGGCTTCTGCACAAACTGCTCACGGTTGTCCTTCTTGGGTTCAAACTTCCGCTTGCGATCATCATATCCTGAGTTGTGCTCTCGTTCAGCTATGAAAGCCTTCTTCACCAAAGTCTGGAAGTCAGGAAAATCAAGCATACAGAGCTGACAACGGAGGGTATGATTGAGCCCTCCTAGGAATCGGTCAATCTTCCTTTCTTCTGTGGACACGTCGTGGGTAGAGTACCGTGCCAGATTATTAAATTTGTTCGGATACTCACTCACCAACATATTCCCTTGAGTAAGGGCCAAGAATTCCCTCTGCTTCACCTTCATTATGCCGGTAGGAATATGATACTTGCGGAATACCTCTTTGAATTTTTCCCAAGAAATATCTTCTCCAGAAGGCCACATTATTTTTGTATTGTCCCACCATATAGCTGCCGGTCCCTCCAGATAGTGAGTAACAAAAGGAACCTTGTCGGACTCATCACAGCGGGCTATGTCCAACTTATTTTCCATGGTCCTTAGCCAATCATCAGCTTCCATCGGATCCACAGCCTGACCGAAACTGGGTGGCTTGGTACGCTGAAAATCAGACAACTTAGAGTGCGTCCCATTATTCTTATTCTGACCCACCATAGTCTGCATGCTTTTCAGAAATTCCATGAGATCTTGGTTTCTTTTCTCCTCAAACATTCTCATAATCTGATCAGTGGTTGGTGCCTGTGGTGGAGGCGGTGGTAAGTCTTCTGGTGACTGTCATGCCTGTCTGGCGGATCGACGAACTGGAGTTCCATCGCCGCCTTGATTACTACACCTCTTCATCCTAAATTTGTTCCCATTGCAAAATACCGAATCGATGAGCAACATCCATAAGGGAAAAGCATGGCAGTGTGACACCAGAGAGAAAGCCAAAGAAAAACAGAGAGAAAATAAAGCGAACAACATAATTATACAAGGCAACCCAACATCATACATGACAAGCTAGTAGGGGGATTATCATGGCTAGACTGCTCACACGACAGTTGACATATGCAGGGATGCTATGATGCATGCACTGATACTCAAGCCTCCACTCTAGTGGCGCTGGTGGCACGAACACTGGTAAACTGAAGACTCCTCGTCGTCTGATCCTGTCTCGGAATCTGAGCTGATGATGTGCACCTCGGCCTCCGGATCAAAGGAAACACGACGACGCTGACGGGAAGGTTCCCCCTCCGAGGGAGAAGGAGCACGACGCCGCAGCATCGGAGCAGCTGGAGTAGCTAGGAGTGAGGCCCACTCTGCTGGGGTCTCACGTCGGCTACCAGACGAAAAGCCTGGCGGTCCGAACGAACTAGAAGGAGTGTCGGAAGGTGGAACGGGTGGACTGTACACGGGTGAAAACGGGGGTGGAGGAGGAGACTGTGCTGCCGCAACGGCTGCAAGTGCCTCGCGGGCATGAGTCAGCTCCTCAGCTAGTGAAGTGATCATACGGTAACTGGCGTTCAGATAACGAGATAAAACACCAGTAGCACGATCACTCGCCGGATCAACAAGTGCGAAAAGGACTCGCCCTGTCGCAGGCGACAGTGCGGGGTAGTGAAAGAAACCTGGATGAGTCTACATCTCGACCTCGTGGAAGCGCAAGTCAGTAAGAGCCTCCATCGCAGCAAACTGGATCGCCAGCTCCGGAGTAGAAGCAGTTCCGCCCTTGGAAGAATGGGAGTAGCTGCCGATATCTGAACTCGCCGTAAGAAAGGCCTTTGCGTGATACTCGTACACTGAACCAGCAAGCTTCTCTCGGAACACCTGGTACACGGGGTCTTCGCCGTTGGGATACAGCCGAAGCCAGACACTACGGAGCAGTACTGGAAAAGTGAACGGTGCCGGCTCGTGGTGGTAGTGGTACGGAACTGGTGCCATCTACACTCATCAAACCAGCGGTTAGCACAAAAAAAACTATATGCATGCCATGCAGCAATCAGATGCAACAAGCAAGACACACCGAGACTCTAGACTACTCGCGGCTCTAGCGCAGGGTTAACTAGGGTGTCCTACAGTCAACCTGGCACTGATACCAAGCGTTGTGGCACCCCGGCTCAGAGAACCAGTTTACCAGTGTTTCCAACCCAGAGATCATGTCTTCTGGAAACACACAACAACTTGGAACAGAACTGAACTGAACTTTATTGAAATATCTCAGTACAAGCTCATAATTTACATAGATAGCGAGGCCAGAAGCACATCAGGTGCTATGACAATATCTACATTATTTATGGAAAATAGCAGGGCCTCGATACTACTGGGTAATTCTATGGCGTAGCAGAAGATAGCGCGGAAACTCCATCCACAGGGACACTGCTGTGGACACGGCCTAGTTAGCGTAGCACGAAACATCGGGACCTCCGTCCTCGGCTTCTCCTGCATCTGGCATGATACGCCAGGTGAGTACTTGGAATGTACTCACAAGCTCATGGCAACCAAACAATAGCATGGCAATTAACAGGTTAAAATACTTGGGTTGCTTACTCACTGATATCGATAATCAACTTACTCTCTTCTGGGTTGTCCCAAAACCCTCGGAACACTCATAACCCACTGAGCACTTCCGAACATAAGACAAGTTCTTCCATCATTACTATCATTATTGTGGTTGACCATTCAGTGGCCTAGTACGGACTGTCCAATACCGTGGACTCGGCTATTCGAATAGATTCTTACACTCTGCAGAGGTTGCGCATTTTACCCACACCATGAAGCCCCCGATCTCGTGATCCCATTCGGGTGGATCGATGGTGCTTCAGCGAAACCTGCCTGACCAGTGACCCTTCTATCGTACCACCGACAATCATACCCTCCCAGGGTCATGTCCTGGGTGGCCCCTGTGTCACCCCGTGACACCTGCCACCGTCGTGGCCACTAACTGTCCCAAACGGGGACGCCGGCAAAATAACTCAACTGGGCTCACAGGATTATCGTCGTCTTCCTGATCAAGGCAGCACGCACGCATAACCCTCCCTAGTGTGGTGGTACCGATAAAAGAGCACAAAGCCAGACCAAGTGTAGGCCGTCCCATACCGGCAAATGTGGCTGCACGGGAAAGTCCGGATAGGTGACACTAGATCAACCAATTAGGGTTTAGTGTTAACCAGAATTTATCAAGCATGAGTTTATATCAGGAATAACTTAACATGGCAGTAGCTAGGCATAAAATAAAAATACTCTAAATTATCACATATTAAAATAATGCATAGAATTCAATTAAATAACCAACACTATTGAAATGCTTCATGCAATGGATGACATGGCTTGCCTTGCTCTGTTGGGTTGGCCACAAACTCCTGGGCTTCAAATCCAAAAGTATTTCCTTCTGAAAATATTTTTAAAATGCAAAGGAAAAATGTCACATTTACTGTTCTGTGCACCTGAAATTCTGTGGGCATGGGAAAATACCAAATTTTTCCAGCAAATAGAGGAGCTCAAGACAAACTCAGAGCAAAAAGAATCAATTGATTTGGACTTATGGTTTAAAAGTTATGGACGGTCAAAGTTTTTGGTCAAATCTGGAATTAAAATCGAAAATTAGAAAATCAACCGGGGCCACGTCGAAGGCGTATTTCGCCCGGGCGCCTCCACTTACCGCTTCGGTAAGCCACTGACGAGCGGGCCCCAGCGGTCAGATTTAAAAGGGGGAGGAGGAGAACAGAGGACGGCGGAACTCCGGCGAGGGTCGCCGGCGATACAGACGGCGGCGATGTCCGTCGACTACGGGAATGAACAGAGCTCATCGAGACGAACGCGCACGTACCCGTTGCTTGGCGAGAGATGGCCGGACGGCATCGTCCCCTTCCTCTCCGGCGGCGGTGGCTCTCGGGTGTCGCCGGAGACGGTGATTCCGGCGAGGATTCGTACGGGAAAGAGCTCAGGAGGGGTCAGTGGAGTGAGCTGAGCTCGCTCGTGCAGTCGGTGGAGTCCAGGGAGGGGTGGAACGGCGAGGAGGCTGGTCTCAGGTGGCGGCGGATCTCCGGCGAGAAGCGAGGCCAGAGGGCCTCTCGACCTTGGCTCGGGGCTCGGGAGCTCGATTAGGAGTAGGAGGAGGTGGGGTGAGGAGCAGAGAGAGGCCGGGGAGGGATTTATATAGCAGGGGGAGGAGCTCTCTGGAAGCGGCGGGACTCGGCCACGTCGCCGGCGCCAGGACGCCGAGCTGGTCGTCGTGATGTAGGGCGAAGTGACGGGAGAGCTCAGTGGAGTTAAGGCAGTCGGTGGCAGCTAGTAGAGGAAGAAGACGCGCCGCAAAGCCACTGTGCCCGCACGGGCGGCACAGTGCCCGCGTGCGTGGCGGCCGGCGAGGGCGATTTCGGCGAGGGGCAAGTTCCAGAATGGCCAGGTGGGGGAAGGAGACGATGCCGGCGAGCTGGGACAAGGCGGGGTCACGCGGGGCAGTCGGACGCGACGCAACAGACGCGCGTGGTTTGGCATGCCACTGCCGTGCTCACCACGGGCATTGGTGTCTGGAGGCCACGCGAGCCTGGCGTTTCTTGTCCAGCACGTCGACCCTCGACCACTTAGCCTCTCTGTGCCTCTGGTTCGACTAGATTCATTCTGATGCGAAGTGTAGCTTCAGCTACAGTTCCTGACAGAAAACTTGAGAGGGATCTAGAGAAGAGATGAGCTGGAGATGGAGCCAATGGAGATGTCTGGAGTGATCTACTATGGAAGGACTACAAGCTGGCAAGGTTTGAGAAAATTTAATCAAGGTTTGAATAGGGTTCATGTATAATTGTTGTCACTGGACTAGAAGAGAGATGAGCTTGATGCACTCATCTGGTTGATCTGCTAGAGCTGAATTTTGGTGTGGGATGGTTATTTGATGGGTAGGAGATGCCATAAAATTTTCAGCTCAATTGGATACCTCTAGATGGTACTTCCTTCACAGAGGTCCAGAATGAGCAGAAACTTGGCAGAATATTGCTGCTGAAAATTTGTACTAGACAAGATGATATTTTTGGATATTGTGGCAAGATGGGTTCCCTAGTATCTCAGGGAATTTATTGAGAGTTTTCTGAATTGGGAAAATATGAGTTGCTTCACAAATGGCCAGTACTGTCCAGAGAGCAAATGGAGTTTTCTGGACAAAATTTTGTACTGGACCATGAAATGTTTTTGAAGATTGTGGGAGTAGATGATGGCAAGAAGGTGTGGGATTAATTTGGGATTTTTCTGACCACCAGAACTATAGGTTGCTACATAACCCATAGTGATGACAGATTTTCCCAAAGGAAGAAAATGGATATTTGGGAAAGATGAAGAATTGGAAATTGATCTAGGAGGTGAGTGACAAGGTTTTGGCAAGATGGTGATGGCTTTGGATCACTGAGAGAAATTCATAAGTCCAAAGTCAACTGAAAAGATTCAAAATCCATCCAAATTGCAAATAAAACCAAAAAGATTTTGAAAAGAAAAAGTTGTCAAAAACCAGGGTGTCACATTGATCAAGGTTGAAAATAATTAACGGGGGCTCACAATCATAGAAGATGTCCAAGATAGTATATTTATATGTGAAATCTCTCTTCCTTCAATATTCTTTCATGAATTGTTCAAGTGACCAATGCTATGTTTGCTAACTTTCAATAAATTTTACAACTTATACTTTTTATATGTGAAGTCACTACTCCCCATGGGACAAGCATCTGAAGAACATATAATTTCAGATTTATGATATTCAATCCATTCAACAATTCACTCTTAGAATATAAGTGAAGCACAAGAGTGAATGACAAACTACTCCAAAAGTTATAAGTGAAGATCAATGAGTAGTTAAGAAAATAAGTAGCTATGTGAAGACTCTCTCAAATAAATATTTCAGATCTTGATAATTTTATTCAAATTGCAAACAAAATGAAAATAAAAGGACACTCCAAGAATAGCACATATCATGTGAACAAGTAAAAACTTAGGCTAACCGATAGGTGTTGATGAAGAAAGGTGGGATGCCTACCGGGGCATCCCCAAGCTTAGATGCTTGAGACTTCTTGGAACGTTATCTTGGGGATCCTTGGGCATCCTCAAGCTTGAGCTCTTGTGTCTCCTTAATTCCTCCCATATCTCGGTTTCTCCTAAATCTTAAAAACTTCATCCACACAAAACTCGACAAGAACTCGTGAGATAAGTTAGTATAAATCAACTCAAAACCTTAACATTCTCTACTGTAACAAATCACTAAAATTATAATTAAACATTGCATACTAAATGCCTCTGCATATTTAATACTCCTATCCACAAATAGAAACATTAAACAAGCAAACATATGCAAACAATGCAACCATAACCGAAATCTGTCTAAACAGAATAGTCTGTAAAGGGTGAATAAGAATTCATACTTCCTTAACTTCAAAAATTCTGAAAAAATTACCAAGTGACAGAGAACTCATGCATTCTTACCGTGTAAAAATTTCAGATTTTTATCATGTTCTGACTATTCAGGAATATTCTGGACATAACACAAAATTTTCTGTTTTCAAACAGCAACACATGAACTTGCAAACTGAGCATGGTAAAGGCTATAATTGGCATTTTATTGAACTAAAAGATACAAAACATGATTATTGACAACAGCAAGAAAATCTCAACAAAATAAAATGATGCTCCAAGCAAAACTCATATTATGTGACAAATAAAAATATAGCTCCAAGTGAGGTTACCAATAATGGTGAAGACGAAAGAGGGGATGCCTTCCGGGGCATCCCCAAACTTGGACGCTTGAGTCTTCCTTGAGTATTACCTTGGGGGTGCCTTGGGCATCCCCAAGCTTATGGTCTTGCTGCTCCTTATTCTCCTCATATCGATATCTCACCCAAAACTTGAAAACTTCAATCACACAAAACTTAACGGAACTTGTGAGATAGGTTAGTATGATAAAAATATATCATCCACTTAGGTACTGTCAAGGCAAGATTTATAATCGTTATCACATAATGCCTACTGTATTCCATCATTTCCACAATTTATATTACTCATTATAAGCTATGGAAACACTAAAACAAGCAAACTATGCACCAAAAACAGAATCTGTCAAAAACAGAACAGTATGTAGTGAGCGATTTAAAAACCATACTTCTGTACCTCCAAAAATTCTGAAAAATTATGACAACGTAAAAAATTTGTAAACCAATACTATGTCAAAATTTCAGAATTTTCTCACGCTCTAGTACAGAATAGAAATTCCAGTACTGGACAAAAAAGTTTCTGTTTTTGCACAGAATCAAATCAACAAGTATCCACACTATCCCAAAGGTCTTACTTGGCACATTATTGAAATAAAACATATAAAACATGATTACTACAGTAGCTTAATCATGTGGAAACACAAAAAAGATAAGGATAATTATTGGGTTGTCTCCCAACAAGCGCTTTTCTTTAATGCCTTTTTAGCTAGGCACGATGATTTCAATGATGCTCACATAAAAGTAAAGGATTGAAACACAATGGGAGCATCATGAAACATATGGCAAGCACATTTAAGCCTAACCCACTTCCTATGCATAGGGATGTTGTGGGAAAATAATTTATGGGAGCAAGAATCAACTAGCATAGGAAGGCAAAACAAATATAACTTCAAAACTTTCAACACATAGAGAGGAAACTTGATATTATTGAGAAGCCTACAAGCATATGTTCCTCTCTCATAATAATTTTCAGTAGCATCCACAATGAATTCAACAATATAACTATCGCATAAAGCATTTTTTTCATGATCCACAAGCATAGGAATTTATTACTCTCCACATAAGCAAATTTCTTCTCATTCATAATACTGGGAGCAAACTCAACAAAATAACTATCATGAGATACTTGATTGACATAATCAAATTGAACATTAAAATCATGATGACAAGTTTCAAGGTTATTATTACTCTTTATAGCATACATGTCATCACAATAATCATCATAGATAGCAACTTTGTTATCATAGTCAATTGAAACCTCTTTCAAAATAGTGTAATCATCATTAAATAAAGTCATGACCTCTCCAAATCCACTTTCATAATTATTGCCATAAGATTCAACACCCTCCAAAATAGTGGGATTATTAGTACCTAGAGTTGACACTCTTCCAAACCCACTTTCATCAATATAATCATCATAAATAGGAGGCACGCATTCATCATAACAAATTTGCTCATCAAAACTTGGGGGACTAAAAATATCATCTTCATCAAACATAGCATCCCCAAGCTTGTAGCTTTGCATATCATTAGCATCATGGATATTCAAAGAATTCATACTAACAACATTGCAATCATGCTCATCATTCAAAGATTTTATGCCAAACATTTTATTGAATTCTTCTTCTAGCACTTTGGCACAATTTTTCGATCCATCGTTTTCAAGAAAGACATTATAAAGATGAAGCATTTGCGGCAACCTCAATTCCATTTTTTTGTATTTTTCTTTTATAAACCAAACTAGTGATAAAATAAGAAACTAAAAGATTCAATTGCAAGAACTAAAGATATACTCCCTCTGTTCCACAATGTAGTGCGTATAGATTTTTCAAAAAGTCAAACTTTACAAACTTTGACCAAGTTTGTAGAGAAAAACATATACATCTAGAATACCAAATACATATCCTTAGATGCATCACAAGACGTACTTTCATATTGTATATAGTTAGTATTATAGATGTAAATAGTTTTCTCCATAAACTTGGTCAAAGTTTGTAAAGTTTGACTTCTCAGAAAATCTATATGCACTACATTATGGAACGGAGGGAGTACGTTCAAGCACTCACCTCCCCGGCAATGGCGCCAGAAAAGAGCTTGATGTCTACTACGCAACTTTTATTCTTGTAGACGTTGTTGGGCCTCCAAGTGCAGAGTTTTGTAGGACAGTAGCAAATTTCTCTCAAGGGGATGACCTAAGGTTTATCAATCCGTGGGAGGCGTAGGATGAAGATGGTCTCTCTCAAACAACCCTGCAATCAAATACAAGAAATCTCTTGTGTCCCCAACACACCCAATACAATGGTAAATTGTATAGGTGCTCTAGTTCGGCGAAGAGATGGTGATACAAGTGTAGTATGGATAGTAGATATAGGTTTTTGTAATCTGAAAATATAAAAAAAGCAAGGTAGCAAGTGATAAAACGGAGCACAAACGGTATTGCAATGCTTGGAAACAAGGCCTAGGGTTCATACTTTCACTAGTGCAATCTCTCAACAGTGCTAACATAGTTGAATCATATAACAATCCCTCAACGTGCGACAAAGAATCACTCCAAAGTTCCTATTAGCGGAGAACATAAGAAAGAAATTGTTGTAGGGTACGAAACCACCTCAAAGTTATCCTTTCTGATCAATCTATTGAGCCATCCCTTTAAGTGTCACAAACAGCCCTAGAGTTCGTACTAAAATAACACCATATGGTACGCATCAACCAACTCTAATGTCACCTAGATACTCCAATTTCACCACAAGTATCCGTGAGTTGATTATTCGATATGCATAAAACAACTTAAAATTCATAATATTCAATCGACACAAAGAACTTCAAAGAGTACTCCCAAAGTTTCTTATCGGAGAAAAGATAATGAAAATGTGCAACCAACCCCTATGCCTAGATCACCCCAAGGTCACGGGAATCCGCGAGTTGATTACCAAAACATACATCAAGTGAATCAATAGAATACCCCATTGTCACCACGGGTATCCACATGCAAGACATACATCAAGTGTTCTCAAATCTGAAATATTCAATCCGACAATAACGAAACCTCAAAGGGAAAGACTCAATCCATCACAAGAAGATAGAGAGGGAAGAAACACCATATGATCCAACTATATTAACAAAGCTCGCGATACATCAAGATCGTGCCAAATCAAGAACACGAGAGAGAGAAACAAACACATAGCTACTGGTACATACCCTTAGCCCCGAGGGTGAACTACTCCCTCCTTGTCATGGAGACCGCCGGGATGATGAAGATGGCCTCCGGCGATGATTTCCCCTCCGGCAGAGTGCCGGAACAGGACTTCGGATGAGATTGCTTCAGAACAGAGGCTTGCGGCGGTGGCGTGGAAGTTCTAGGTTTCTTTCTGGGGTTTTTGGTATTTATAGGAATTTTTGGCATTGGTTTCACGTCAAGGGGGGCCACGAGGGAGCGACAAGCCTGCTCCGCACGCCCTGGGGGGGAGGGCACGCCCCCCAGGCTTGTTGCTTCCTCGTGAGGCTTCTGGCCCTTCCTCAAAGCTTTGGGGGTCTCTTTTGGTCCACAAAAAATCACCGTAAATTTTCATCCCATTCCGAGAACTTTTATTTCTGCACAAAAAAAACACCACGGTAGTTCTGCTGAAAACAGCGTCAGTCCGGGTTAGTTCTAATCAAATCATACCAAAACCATATAAAATTGTTGTAAACATGGCATGAATACTTCATAAATTATAGATATGTTGGAGACGTATCAGTGGCCTGGGGGGAACTGGCTCCCCGTGTGAACGTTTTGAACGTCGACCCTTTTGAGAAGGAGTCAGAGGTCTAGAGGCCTCGGGACAAGAAGTTCTCTTTCGAGTCGAAATGAGGGGCTTTACCGATGAGGCCAGCCGAGTCCCCGGCACATCGGGGACGACGAGTACTCTTGAGCCATCAAGGCTCTCCATATAGAACTTTCCCTCCTCATATATGAGAGACAGCTCTTCATCTTCATGTTAAAGGGGGTCTTCGGCTCGACGATGAACCTCGGGTTCTGGTGCAGGGCTGCTCAATGCCTCGACCCACTGTCTCCATCTCTGCCCATATCAAGTAAAGGGTTGGTCCGAAAGGATTAAACCATGAAGCATGTCGGATAAACATGGAAATCCATGAAAAACTTACAATTTCGGCAGGATTGTAACTAGCCAGCCCGTCGCGGAACTATCGCCTTGCAAAATCCTCCGCTGAACCTCGATAGATGCCAGCTAATGTGGCCCCGAGTGCTGCCTGGTCATCGAGGTCCTCCTTTATCGACCGGGAGGCGTCGTTAGTTCCATTGTACATGCACAACAGATGTTGGCGTTGCTGAAGTGGCTGGACTCTTCGCTTGATCGCCATAGCCATCACATCTATGATAGTGAGGCCAGTGTCGGATAGCTACTTCACTTGAGCTGCCAGGCGGACTATGTTGACATCGTCCTCCTGGGCAACGCTTCTGGGTCTCCAGCTGTAGCATTTCTTCGGGGGCTCCGAGGAATACGCCGGGAGCCCGGGCCGAGCTGGATCAAACAGTAGAACATCTTCTATGTAAAACCACTCTATCGGCCAGATGTCGGAGCCCTCTTGAGGGATACCCGATGGGTAGTTGGTGCCATCAATTCGGCAGACCTCGGTGCCGCCCACTTCAAATAGCACTCCGGTTGGGGAGCAGGGCACTATGCAGAAATATCTCCGCCAGAGCCCGAAGTGTGCCTCGCATCCGAGGTACATCTCATAGAGGGCGACGAACCCCCCGATATGTAAGATTGAGTTGGGGGTGAGGTGGTGGAGTTGAAGCCCATAAAATTCGAGCAAGCCCCGGAGGAAAGGATGAATGGGAAATCCAAGGACGTGAAGGAGAAAGGAAATGAAGCATACCCGCTCGTCCCCTCGAGGGGTAGGGTGGTTCTCAGCGTGCGCCTGCCCGCCTACGATGGTTAATCCTGAGCGGGTGGAGGCCAGATTCGAATCAGGCAGATATCTTTGGGTGGCTAGACGCCCTAGGTGGAGTTGCATCACGAAGCAGCTCCCCCAATCGCCCCTGATAGGACCATGAGGTCGCCGTGAGGATCCTGCGTCGCTGGCCATCACTTGAAGCTTTGGGGGTTAGACCTGAGGATGGGGCGAGAAGTTTGTATGGAATGCGGGGCGGGGTCGAGATGCGTTTTGGTATAAACCTGATATATATATATATATAAATTTATAAGTAAAAGAGGCTGACGTTTTGATGTCTCACTATAAAGCGGCTCGTTTCCCCAAGTGGCACGATGATCAAGGTTAGGGATTGGAGGCCACGTGTAGTGGGGCCGGAAAAACAATCGTCAGACATACCGAAGACTTCAAGGCCGAGCTAAAAATAACAAGCAATAACTCGTCTATCGAGCGAAAGACTCCGGATCCGAAGTTTCTGGAGACAAAACTGTCGTCCTCTGCGTCGAAGACCAGTTCAGGGGCTACTGACGGTGTCCTGGATTAGGGGGTGCCAACCTAGACGGCCCATAGTCCTCGGTCTGGGCACCGAAGGCCCAGTTCCCCTCCAGATGGACTCCGGGAGCTGTGACGTGATCAAGACGGACTCTGCCGAAAACTTGGAGTGTACCCCAAGATATCTCCTGCCCCCTCCATACGCATCCCTGGATACCGCCTATGTAACCCTAGATGCCCTACCTCGCATGTATATAAGCCAAGGGGTTTAGCCAGTAGAGGACACGGAATCATAATTGTCATCCACCTAGCTCTAGGGTTAGGCTTCTCCTGACGATCTCTAGGTAGATCAAGCTTGTACTCGATACTTCATCATCAATATAAACAAGAGCAGGACGTAGGGTTTTACCTCCATAGAGAAGGCCCGAACCTGGGTAAACATTGTCTCTTTGGTCTCCGTTACCATTGATCTGAGATCCACAGCTCGGGACCCCCTACCCCAAGGTCAGCCGGTTTTTACACCGACAGCAGGGGTCCCACATGTCAGTGTTTTAATAATTTCCCAAATGATTTTTTTTAATCTAATTAAGTGGGGCCCACATGTCCATCAAATGAATATATAAATTATGAAACTTGGCACATAATTCCTACACAATATTGTGGTGATGCACAAAAAGTTTCAGAGTATTTGATAAAGTTTAAATATTTTTAGAAATTGAAAGGTCAATTAAATTGTTGCTGGTTCAGTAAAATTATTGCTAGGGGCAATTTATGAATTCAAATATAGTTCATTGTATTTTGACAAATGCTTGGGTATTTTATGACATATTGTAAACACTTTTGTTTATGTTTAAAGAAATATTATTTTGACTTGCAATTTGAATTTGAATTTGAGTTTGGTTTTTACCAACGGGCAATTAAGCTTAACAATTTAAGATGACATGGCATCTTTAGAATGGGATCACTGTAGCTTAACTATTGGGGTGTTACAAATCTCCTCCACTAAAAGAAATCTCGTCCCGAGATTTAAGAGGTAGAGTGCTACTAGTGATCTGCGTTGGGATTTCCCCGAAGAGGTGAGGATGATGCAGTATAGTAGAGATAAGTATTTCCCTCAATTAAGAACCAAGGTTATCAATCCAGTAGGAGAACCACACAGAACCTCGTTAGCAGCACCTACACACACAAAAGCAAATACTTGCACCCAATGCAAACAAGCACTACAAAAAAACACTTCCGTGATGATACGTCTTTGTCACAGTAGGTCAAGTTTTCTGTCATGCATGTACATCCGTGACAATTTTATGACAGAATCAAGATAGTCATACCTGTGCTGTCTTAGAAGTGTTCCATGACAATACTGAAATTATCATCACAGAAGTGTCCACTTCCATGACGATAAATGTCGCGTCATGGAAGTGTTTTCGTCAAGGGTGACCGACACGTGGCATCCACCGTAACGGGTCGCCGTTAAGCTATCGAGTGCGGATTTGGATCTGATAACCCGTTAGCAGCCCTGACCAATGGCGATTTTCCACGTGTAAATTTCTCATTCGCCGGTGGATCCACGTGTCAGCTCGGCGTTGCGATAGATGTCATCCATTCATTGGACAACAGACGCCTATGATACGTCGACACGTGGCACGGCCCAACAGTGGCCCATTTAGGTTAAAAGGCTGGCCCAGTCAAAATAAGCGGGCCGGCCCATTTACGGCCTAACTTCGTCTAGCCCATTTAAAAAAAGGCCCATACGAGATCTGCCAATTCGGCCCGTCAATGTCCGTTAACGATTTGAAACCGTTGCGGCCCAACGTCTGTTCTAGCCCGTTAACAGCCCGCTATGTCTTTAGGCTCATTTGCCGGCCGAGGTTCTTTTGGCCTGTTAGAGGCCCATTATAGAGATGGGCCAATATCCAGGCTGTACGACTTTCGGCCCGTTAGAGGCCCATTATAGGCATGGGCCAAATTCCTGGCGGTACGTATTTCGGCCTTTTAGCGGTCCATTAGCGATTTGGGCCAACTTCCAGCCTGGTGTATCTTTCGGCCTGGTAACGGCCCACACCATAGTTGGGCCATTTACATTCCGACCTGACTTTCGGCCTCTTAGCGGCCCATGTTCTCCATGGCCCAATTCTAGCCCAACATGACTTTCGGCCTGTTAAAGGCCCGTTCTATATATGGGCCAAGAGATGGCACGATTGGCTTTCGGCCTGTTAACGGACCGTCAAGGAAATGGGCCAAGACTCAACAGACGATCATTTCGGCCTGCTAGTGGCCTGTGGGCTCGTTTCCATTATAGCGAGCCTATCTAGCGGTCGGCCTACTAACGGCCCGGTAAGAGCCCACATTACTATGGGCCCACATTCGAGCTCCAAATCCATTTCTCCCACGCGACGGCCCATGATTGTAATGGGCCTCGTAGATGTGAACATCCGAGCAATTATGGGGCCACGTAGATTGGGCCTGTTGGACGCCGTTTCTACGATAGCATATATAACAACATAGAACTATCCTACTCTACAATCCCCTCAAAAAAACTACACTATACAATAAAGAGATTTAAGGCATAGAAACGAAGAATAATCCTACACTATACAATAAAGAAATTACAGCAGATTACATCCACCGGGCATCATAGTTCGCCAATAGTGATAATAAAGCGTAAACAAACAGCAAATTACATACAGAGGGCACATACAGCTCATACATCATGGACACGCATCAACACAACTTACCATTTGAACTATAATCTCTTCAGAATATAGAATTGGCCGGATTTAGATAGCATAAATTTCAGTCTGCAAAATCTCCACTTTCTTTGTGGTTTCCTCAGTCTCTTGTTTCATTTTTTTGACTGTTGCATCTTTTGTCTGCACCTCCAATCTCAACATGTTGATTAAATCTTGAGACTCATATGCACGCTGTCTTGCCGCCTCTAGTTGACGCTCTAGAACATCAGCACATTCCAATTCCAATCCATAATCATTAGGTAACGGCAATGCTACACTGCTCTGAGAGCTTTGTGTTGATGTCAGTTTATCCTGAAATGTTTCTGTAAGTACACATGACTACAGCAAAAATATAGTTACAACAGTGAAGCGAGCTAGACAGACTATCTTGTACATGGCAAAATAGGACTAACAATAATGCACACGTCATGAAGCATAAG
Organism: Elymus sibiricus; assembly: GCA_039707655.1. Lineage (NCBI taxonomy): Eukaryota > Viridiplantae > Streptophyta > Magnoliopsida > Poales > Poaceae > Elymus > Elymus sibiricus. The sequence goes on along the minus strand of CM077666.1, from coordinate 179,735,556 downwards.
CAGGTGATATTTTAAAAAGTATAAAGATGGCAGTCTGTGCAGGCCGCATACAGAAATCTCTCTTAGCTCACCAAAAGAGCATGATGTTGGGGCCAAATCCAAAACACAGACAGGTTACAAATTTAAACCACGTGCAGCTACTGAACATTAGATATATCTTGCGTATAAGTAAGCAAGCAGTTAGCCATTGTGTAGCTCGTATTAACTAGCTGGAACATTGTGTACCATGTTTCAAAAAAGTCTTAGGGAGCATAATGAACTGCATAGGGATTCATACAAACCTACTACAGCAAGCAAAACTATGCAATCATTAGCCTCGTATAAACTAGATTGTGAGCCTCATGCAGTAATAGTTGGTTAATGGACTTCAAAGCTTCAGGCACACTTCGCCAGAGTAATGAAATGGTAAGGCATTTAATTATGTCAACTAATAGATATACAGGTATCCTACATGAGGCAGCATTGTTTCGGCATCTAATTAACTAAGGACAAATAAAGGAATTGAAAAGAGAAATTTTGCCTGAAGCAAACAAGCAATTGAATTGTTGTGTTGGCAGCATGCATACATGCACGCCTCAATAACATCCTTGGCCTAGCTACATTTGAATCAACTGATGTATCTTCTATATAATGGAACAAGTAATGTAACATAGTTTGCCCCTATGAAGTATCTCGACTAGTATGTACTCAATATCCTAGGAATCATAGGGAGGCTAATGATGTGAACATGCGTTTGGTTATGACATTTATGACATCGAGAACTCTACCATAGCAGGAAGGAGTTTCTCACTCTGTTCACTAATATAAGATGTTTTAGATATTTAAATGTAGACTACATCAGTCCTGAAATGAGTGAACAGACACATTAAAATGTGTTTACATACACTGATTTAGGAAAAAGTTAGAACATCTTATCTTGTAATAGTGAGCGGAGGGAGTATTAATCAATGGCCTAATGACTGGGTTATAGGTGAAGAACCCTACGCAAGTACAATGTGAGACAAATAGGATGTCCTGGTAATTGTAATACAGTGACTTACCATAACTGGTTGTACAGGCTCAGTGCTGCTCCTCCTTCTCTTGAAAGGCTCCTTTCTAACATCTTGTACTTGGAAATCCTGAATCTTTGCTTCATTGCACCCCCTCTGCAAGGTGACACAAACTAGTTACAGTTCTCCTTACATGGAAGATAAATATGCATACTTTCCAGTCTCTAGGCAACACCAAAGCATGAGTTTATATAACACAACGACACCACATAATGAAACATGCCACATCTCTAGCACACACTCAAATGAGCATTTACTATGTGTGCGCTATGTATAAACTAGGCTTACCTTCGTGAACTGGACTTCCACGTACTCTTGGGGAGCCTAGTTTAGTGTACATGCAAACCTTTATGTCACCTATGAGTTATACAAGCCCCCACTACAGCAGCCATTAGTGTTTAAATCATTGACAAGCTCCGTTAGGTCATGAACAGCAAGTAATCAAAACAAACAGTTCTAGTATGGCTGGCTGATACAAACAAGCAATTGAACACGTGTGTGAGCAAATCTTGCACAACACTGAATTACATATCAAGAAAACAAGCATAGAAGGAGGCTTAAAGACCATCACTTGACTGACCAGATTTAGGAGGCATTTAAACATCATGTGCAACGTACGAACTAGAATAAACATTGCATATTTCAGATTCTATAATGAGATGCACATGTATTAGGTTATGCCATGTATGATGCCTAAATCTACTCTATAGCAGGCACGAGTGATTCATCATTGCACGCACAATTGAATTGCAGGTTAAGGACCAGTTCTTTTCCACCTTTTGAGAGCTTATTGTCAAAATAAGCCATAAAAGCTCTAAACAACTCGTTTTTGAGTTATGGGCTTGGCCTGAACTTATTTCCACCACCCATTCCTTCACAATGAGCCCGTATAAGCTCACTTAAAATTGAAGGGGTGTAGCCAATGTTTTTAAGGCAGTAAGGCGAGGCAAGGCGTTGGGGGGGGGGGGGGGCGCCTCACTACCTAAGCGATAAGGCATAAGGCAAGGCGGACGCCTTAGAGAGTTCTAAGCAGCATAATAGAGTAGAATTTGGTTGGTAGGCAACTAGGCATACTGGCATACACACCTTGTAGTTGCTGCTGGTTGTAGAGCCCATATAACATCCATCCTCTTTGCACTTTCTCTGGGAGGAGGAGCTTCTGGACAGGAGGAGAATGAGGAGCTGCTAGAGAGGAGGAGCCGTTGGAGAGGAGGGAGGGGAGGAGCTGCCGGAAGGGATCTGCTGCAGAGGAGGAAGCAGATCTGTTGGAGAGGAGCCACTGGAGAGAAGGAGAGGGAAGGAGGGGGAGGAGTGTGTGGATTGGGGGTTGTTTCTCTCTCTCTCTCTCTCCCCCCCTCTTACCTGTTGGTGCCAACAACCTTTCTATTTCCCGCCAAAACTTTGTTTCCAGCCTAAAACAGCCCCCTGCCTGCCTGGCAAGCTAAGGCGTCCAAAATGGACTAAGGCAACAACCTGGACGCCTAAGCAGACACCTCGGACGCTCTAAAGCTTAAAGCGGACGCCTTACGTAGGTACATAAGGCAAGCTGGACACTTCAAGCTCGCAAGGCGCCCTGACACCTTAGGGATGCCTCAAAAACAATGCGTATAGCTAAATGACTCTGTTATTTGCCCATATTACACTGAAAATGCCACTGCTCAGGCCCGCGTCACACCCGACCCCCAAGTAGAAATTAACACACAAGCGTTCGTTCCCCTGCCCGCCCGCATCTCCTCTCCCCTTTCCCCTGCCTGCAGCGCTAGAGTTCCTCCTGCGAGCCACCACCACCGGTCCCATCTGCCCTGCTCCTTGACGATGCTCTCTCCAGCGATGCTCGATGGCCTGTGGGTAGGGCTCCATCTCCCTGGTAGCTCCTCCCTCTAGCGTTGCCCCTCACTCTGCTGTTCCCCAGCAGCTGCCCAGCTATGGTCCGTCCAACGCTCCACTCCGGCGGCCGCCGCCCAACTACGGTCGACTCCCCACTCTGGCAGATGGCCCCTCGTTCCCCCTCCCCTCCTCCTAGGCCGTGGCCATGAGGTGCTGTTGCGGGATGAGCTCATCCAACAAGGTGAGGATCTCCTCTGATTTTTTGCCAAATTTTCATTCTGATCTGCTATATGATGAATTGCTATGAGCTACTGCTGCTGCTATATGATGAATTGCTGTGAACTGCTGCTGCTGGTGCTGCTATATGATGAATTGCTATGAGATGTTGCTGCTGCTATATGATGAATTGCTATGAGCTACTGCTACTGCTGCTATATGATGAATTGCTATGAGCTCCTGCTGCTGCTGCTGCTATATGATGAATTGCTATGAGCTGCTGCTGCTGCTATATGATGAACTGCTATGAGCTGCTGCTGCTGCTATATGATGAACTGCTATGAGCTGCTGCTGCTATATGATGAATTGCTATGAGCTGCTGCTGCTGCTATATGATGAATTGCTATGAGCTGCTGCTGCTGCTGCTATATGATGCTTTCAGGTGGTGCTGCTATATGATAAAAACCAGCCACTTGGACCATGGAATTTTGATAGATAATGATTAATCATATAAATTTAGGCAATTATCCTCTGTTTGGAAGACATTGACCAAAGTAGATTGTGCCAAGTAGAATGTATCTTTGTATTTGCATTTTGAACAAATAATGATGGTATGTTTTCCTATCATATTTGTAGGATCGAAAGTATGTCTAGAGGGGGGGTGATTAGACTACTTGACCAAATAAAACCTAACCTTTTCCCAGATTTTAATTGTGGGCAGATTTTAACAATAGTACATGTCAAGCATCACCCTACACATGCAATTCTAAGAGTATAGCAGCGGAAAGTAGATAATTGCATATGTATGTAAAGGAGGGGATCGGAGATTTCAAACGCAATGAAGACACGGTGGTTTTTGGCGTGGTTCCGATAGGTGGTGCTATCGTATGTCCATGTTGATGGAGACTTCAACCCACGAAGGGTAACGGCTGCGCGAGTCCACGGAGGGCTCCACCCACGAAGGGTCCACGAAGAAGCAACCTTGTCTATTCCACCATGGCTTATGTCCACGAAGGACTAGCCTCACTCAGGGTAGATCTTCACGAAGTAGGCGATCTCCTTGCCCTTACAAACTCCTTGGTTCAACTCCACATCAGGTTGGAGGCTCCCAAGTGACACCTAACCAATCTAGGAGACACCACTCTCCAAAAGTTTCGGCGTACGACACCTATGGGATCGAGGGGATCCCTTTACGGTTCGGCGGGGGAAAAGATTTGCACAAAGAGCGGATCCAATGATCAACACAAGGATCTTTTACCCAGGTTCGGGCCGCTGAGAAGCGTAAAACCCTACTCCTGTTGTTGTTTATTGTGGGTGTTCTTAAGCTCAAGTACACGGAGCGCTTACGATGAACAGTACGTTCAAGAAGCAGCTACGCATGCAGAATGGGCCAGAAGGTCCCCCTCCCCTGTAGCTCCGCCTTGGGCCTCCTTTTATACGTCCAAGGGGTCACCAACAGTGGCAGACAAGACTACAAGAGGTGTAAAGTTGCTACAGTGTTACATGATTACCACTGACGGATTAGGACAAACGCATTAAATGCTTCCCATAGGTGTCCCTAACTTTCTTGGGGACGGAAAAAGGACCCGTCCCATCATCACCGCTTAACCCCATCCGCGGTCAGTGCCATGACACGCAACCAGGAGGACAAGCCCTAAACAACGGACTGGTCGCTGCGCTGGAGCGGTGGCAGTACGGTGGGATCTTGCCGGGTGCGAAGCCTTGCCGGGCCTTCGCGAGTCTTCCCGGCAGGGCTCTTGCCGGGAACCCAGCCTTTAGTCTTCTGTCTTTTGGTCATCGGCTTGAACGCCTTCTTGATAATCTAGCATTTGTTTCCAGCTGTTCTCCGGCAGGCCTTGCCACTGGTATGGCTACAACCATCCGTGCACAAGTATGGGGTACTAAAGGACCCAAACTTTAGTACACCGACAGGAGCCCCCAGACCTAGGCCATACACGGGTGCGAGGCGTTGTTGGGCTAGGCCCAAACAGTGCATGGGCACGCGTGGCAGGAGTTAACTGTTGCAATCTTCTTATTTACCGCGCCCCCCCACGACACGCGTTAAATGCGGGACGTGGGATACGTGCGCGGAACGGCCGCAGTAGTGCGCCCGTAAAAATGTATCCACATTAATTAGTAAAGAGGCAGCCTCCGCTCCTTCCCTATAAAAGGGAATCCGCAGGGGCGCTGCTCATTTACCTCTCGCCATTTCCAATCTGGAATCACCATCGCCTTCATCCTCGAGCCTGAAGCGGAGCCTCTCCCATTCATCCGCCATTTCCACGCCCTTATCAGCCCCGGCCTCCGCTTCCACATTCGCCATGCCGCCCAAAGTAGGCAAGGGCAAAGCGGCGAAAGCCGCCGACTCAGATGTAGAGACGGAGAAGATCGAGCTGGTGGAGATGCGGAAGGAAAACGCAGTCTTCGCCACGACGCTCGACAATCGCGCTCTAGTTGAGCGGTACATGTGCATGTGGGGGAAGGAGACGAAGGCTCACCCCGCGACTCGCGTGCTTCCAGTTTCCGTCAAGGGCGGCCCAGATAAATTCCCCTTCTTCGCTGCTTACTTTTACTGCGGGCTCTGCCCTCCGTTTTCGGATTTCTTCATCGACATCATGTATACATATGGCTTCCGCCTCTTGGATTTCACACCGAATGCCGTGACATGCATGTCAGTCTTTGCTCATCTTTGTGAAAATTTCGCCGGAGTAGCACCTTGCACAGCCCTCTTCCGCCATTACTTTGTTCCTCGTATCGAGACGGGAGACGCCCTTTCTGGTTCTATCACTTGGATTCCAAGGGCATGGAATAAGGATATATACCCAGACGGTCTCTACCGCAAGAAGTGGGATGAATGGCGGGCCGAGTGGTGCTGGATTCAGGAGAAAGATCCTCAGCCGTTTTGTGTGCCCCGGCAAACGAAAGTGGTCCGCAGCAAGGACTGGAGCAGCCTTGACCCTCAGGATGAGAAGCTCGCAATCGCGGTTACCAGGATCCACCGTCTCAAGGTTGCCGGGCTCACAATAGAAATGGTCGGCGCTGATTTCCTCCGCCGTCGCATCGCCCCTCTGCAGAACAAAGGAAGACCGGCTTGGGACTTCAAGAATGCAGCAGATATTATGAGGCTACGCACTGGTCTGAACAATACCTTGACAGTCTTGCAGCACACAGCTCTCTGCCACAAACTGTTCAGGCCTGACGAAAAATTTAAGTTGCCGGCTGGCGTAGTTCCCCTGTGCAACAATTCTGCTCTGAGCTCAATCATCGCCATGATGCCGGTGTGTAATGCCCATGGCCTTGACGGAAATTGGGAAGAGCCATCCTCAGAGCACGCACAGGAGTTCTTTGACAACTTGACAGAGAAAGCCATCCGGGAAGAGCCAAACCTTATCCGCCCCACCACTGATGACGAAGTGGCTTACATCGCCAGCAGGGCGGAAGAGGCAAACCTGGCCGTGGAGGCCGGCAACTTTGGCTTCGCGGAAGAGGAAACCGGCGAAGAAGGAATAATGCTAGAGGGGACCCTTGCCGAGCAAGGTGACGCTGCCGGGAAACAGAGCGGCATGGATGCCGGGAACTCTCTTGTCGAAGACACAGCCGAGGAGCAGCTGCACGAGGAGCCCCCAGCTCCAGAGAAGAAGAAGCGTGTTCTTCGAAAAGCCGTCTCTGGCGTCTCAACACGTCAGCCTCCCTCGAGTAGTGAGGCTTCTGGTAAGGGGGCGGTCGGCAAGGCTGTGCAGCGGCAAGAAGCCCAACAGCAACCCGTGCGACGTACGACACGCTCGACTGCAGCAACAACGGGTGCGGCGTGGGCACCCCATACGACGGCACCGACGGCTGGAGCAGCAGGATCACATCAACCTACTGCTTCTGCTGCAGCCAAGCGTCCCAGGACCCCTTCTCCTCCCCCTCGCACGGACATTATAGAGGAGGTTGATTTTGACATCTCCTCATTTAGTCCGGAAAGAGAAGAGTAAGGGTCCTTGCCGCATCTTTTAGCTTCTGAATTCCTGGTTTCACTTAACTCATTTGCTTTGCTTTGGCCTGTCTCCGCAGAGATGCGGAAACGTTGGTGCAAAGGATGGCGAAGAAGGCAAAGACTTCAACGGGTGACGAGCCTTCGGCAAGCACCGTAGGCGCGCCAGAGCCCATCATCATCAGCCCGGAGCCCAGCCCTCAACGCAGCCTCCAACCCAGCCCCCAGCATGAGTCCATTACGCATTTTCCGCTGGCGAGCGTTGGGGAGAATATCTTCACTACTGACATCACCGGGCTTGTAGGAGAAGAACGGCAACAGGGAGAGCCACTGGAGGCCGGCCCTGACGTGCCGCCTCCGTCGACCACGCCGTCTAGAGATGAACCTTCGGCAAGGGCCTCCACTGGCGAGCTCATTCACGTTGAAGAGGAGCCGGCAAGCACGGGCACTGGCAATCCTACATCGGCAACCAATGTTGGCGGGAAAGGAGAAGCCACCTCTCAACAGCTTGACACAGGTAGACCGTTTGCCTTGGTGCACTTGTCATTCTTTCTTTATTTTTGTCTTCTTGAACTTCAACCTTGATCTCATCTTGTTTCCTTTCCTGGTCTTCAGATCTCCCTTCGGTGGGACAAATGGATGTTGATGTTGCCATCGAAGAGACCGCCAAGGATGCTGCCGCCGAAGCCGACAGGATCGCAGCTGCCGAGGCCGCCAAGGCTGTACAGGAAGAAACCGCCAAGGGATCTGCTGAGGGGGCCGGCAAGGAGTCCAGCGACCATACTGACGGCATTCCTGCCGCAGGAGCGCCTGGCGCTACACCGGTCGTGGAGCCCCCAGTTGTCGGCGAGGCGGTTGTCGAAGATCAACCGTCAACATCCGACGCCCCCCCATCAAGCAGATACCTTAAGGTTGGCAACAACCTGTTCGTCAACATACCAGGGACGGCAAGCATTGGGGTGCCAACTGAAGGAGAAATCTTTGACGAAGACGTCATCGCCGCTGCTGGGCTCAAGATCAGCGATGAGCCACGCGCTAGCAGCAGCGGGTCCAGGGAAGAACAGCTCCTCCAATCTATGAGTGACAACTTCCAAAAGCTCCAGGCGCTTCACCGCACCCGAAAGGAGAGGTTGGACTCCAGGGCGGCAGTTGTCGAAGCAGCAGAGGCGGATTTCCAGAAGTGCGTCGAGGAGACGCAAGTATGGTATGCCGAGGCCTTCCAGGAGCTGACGGCTGGCCGGGAGCAGCTGAACCAAAGTTGGAATGAGCTCCTCTTAAAGCAATCCGATGTCGATAGGGCGCAGGAGGAGGCCGCGCAGCAGGCTGCTGCAGAGGAAGCTCGCCTAATGGAACGCCGCGTCGGGGTCGATGCTCATGAAGAGGACCTTGCCGCTCACGAGGAGGCGCTTGCCGCCAAGCTTCGCAGCAAGGACGAAGAGATCGAGAAGCTTGTTGCGCAGCGAACCCAGGAGCTGGAGCAGAGACACAAGGAAACGCTCGAAGCTCTGGCCGTGGATCACGCCGGCAAACTCAAAGAAGCCATCGATGCTGCCGAAGCTGCAGAGGCTGCCAAGAACGAGCTGGGCGATCAAGTGAAGAGGCTGGAAGCAGATCTTGAAGGCCACGGCAAGGAGATCTCAACGCTCAAAACCGACAGAGAGAAGACTCTCTTCAGCCTAGCGGAGATGCAAGCCGCCATGTCCGACAAGACCAAGGAGCTCTCCTCAGCCAACGAATCCATTGCTGATCTGAAACTGAAGCTGGCGACGCTGGAGGAGTCCCTTGAGAACGGCAAGGCTCGCGAAAGGGCTTTGATGAAAGACCTCCAGAGCGAGAAGAGCCTGCTCAACAGCGCTGTCGCCACTTATAATGATTTTGAGAGAGGCGTGAAGATCTGGACTGAGCGCCTTGTCGACGTCGCGGAAAAGCTTGCCGCGGAACTGTCCACCATGGGCTTGGATAACTTCAACTACTCCTCTGACGAGAGGGTGTCTTCGAGCGCCAAGCTGACCATGTTCTTCGAGGGTGTCTTTGATGCCCTCAAGCTGCTCCAGTCTAACCGAGAGAGCCAGCTGGCCAACGAATCTCGCAAGCTCTGCCGGGCCGTCCTCCGCAAGGTACTCGTCAAAGTGGTGCACAAGAACCCTGGCATCAACCTCACCAACGTTCTTGCTAGCTTGCCGAAGGATGTAGACCTCAAGGCACTCGAAGAGCTTGTCGCGCCCATCGTCGACCGAGTGAGCCAAGTCAAGAGGGTCGAAGGCCAGCGCAGAGACTAGCCGCTTCGCTCCATTTTGTCGCCACCATTCCATGTAAAAGACAGTTTTATCTTAAGTTAGGATCGTGGTGACTATCAATGTAATATAACTTGCTGTGTTTTGGATGAACGTATGCTATTTCCCTTGTCTGATTTCTTTCTGTATGGTCTTTGCCCTATGCTTATTGGTAACCTGCCGGTGCGCGCACCCTTGCCGCGAGCACTTTGAGGAACGGATCCTTAGCAACCTGCTGGAGGTGTCGCTGCCGGCAAGATACCTTGATGCTTTTAGTGCAGCCACTTAAACTGTTGAGCAGACTCGAAACAAAGTAAGGGCGCAACCAATCACGACAAGGTTCCTTCGCGTGCAGGTTTTCCATACAAAAGCTGAAATCGTTCAAGGAAAATAACTCTACAATAAAAATTTTGCTTAGAAGTTTTGCAACTTAGCTTTTCGTTGCTGTACTCCTTATTGCAAGATGTCAACTTGAACGTCGCCTGTCAGTATCCATATCATCATTCCTTCCCCCCCCCCCCCGGCAAACTTGTACGCGAGGGAACCTTCTGTCCTTTGAGAAAAAGAAAGAAGAGAAAATAGAGATATGGAACCTTGGTGGTTCGTTAGTGCTTACCGGAAGCAAGTGTACTACAATATCTCAGATAAGCATGCATATAAAATGCCATGAAAATCGACAAGAATTGTAAAACACTTAATTTTATTCAACTATGCACAGGGTCTGCGCCTGGCTTTGTACAAAGGATCATATGCCTTGCCGGCAAGACTTGTACAAAAGGTGGTTGCCGGGGAGCCCGGCAACCGCGCCTTATGGGTAGAACTTACGAAGGTGTTCGATATTCCAGGAATTGCTCACTGGAATGCCATCTTCGGTCTCCAGGCGGACTGCGCCGGGCCTGGTGACTCGTACTACCCGATAAGGGCCTTCCCACTTCGGCGTCAACTTGTTGGAATTCTTGGCCGACTGAACGCGCCGAAGAACAAGGTCGCCTTCCTCAAGGCTTCGGGCATGAACCTTGCGGCTATGATAGCGGCGCAAGGCTTGCTGGTAGCGTGCAGCTCGCACAGCAGCCCGAAGACGATCTTCCTCAAGGAGCGTGGCGTCATCTTGGCGCAGCTGCTCTTGCTCGAGCTCATCATAAGCGAGCACTCGAGGTGACCCGTATATGAGTTCCGTGGGGAGAACTGCTTCTGCCCCATAAACCAGGGAGAAGGGTGTCTGGCCAGTAGCTCGATTTAGTGTCGTTCTGATTGACCAAAGAACCGCCGGCAGCTCATCAATCCAGCGTCTTCCGCACTTGTGCAGCTTGTCGAAAGTTCTTGTTCTGAGACCTCGCAGCACTTCAGCATTTGCCCTCTCCGCTTGGCCATTGCTTCTCGGGTGAGCAACAGAGGCAAAACAGATTCTGCCGCCAAGGTCTTGGACATACTGCATGAAGGTGCGGCTCGTGAACTGTGTGCCATTGTCGGTGATGATCCTATTTGGCACACCAAAACGGCACACTATTCCCTTGAAGAACTTGACGGCTGACTGTTATGTCACCTTTCTCACTGCTTCCACTTCTGGCCACTTCGTGAACTTGTCGATGGCAACGTACAAGTACTCGAATCCCCCGGCAGCGCGGGGAAAGGGGCCCAATATGTCGAGCCCCCAGACCGAAAATGGCCAGGAAAGAGGGATTGTTTGAAGAGCTTGAGCTGTCTGATGCAATTGCTTTGAATGGAACTGGCACGCTTCACACTTGGTTACTAGTGCAGTTGCATCCTGGAGAGCAATGGGCCAGAAGAAACCTTGCCGGAATGCCTTCCGACAAGAGCTCTTGAGCCTATGTGGGAGCCACATATGCCTCCATGTATCTCTTCCAACAGCTCCAGTCCATCCTCCCGAGGAATACACTTCAATTTCACACCGTTCGGTCTCTTTCTGTACAGGACATCGTCGACGAACTGGTACATACTAGACTGACGGGCTACTTTCTCCGCTTCTTCCTGTTCTTCAGGGAGTTCTCCTGTTTGAAGGAACTGGACGATGTGTTGTGCCCATGTTGGAGCCTGCGGCTCGACAATAAGGACCAAAGGCATATCTTCGGCCGCGGGAGCGCTTGATTCGGCGGCAAGAACCCGAGGTTCTGCGCGAGGCTGCTGCTCATCGGCAACCGTGTCGTTCCCGGCAACTTCCTTGTCGACGGCTTCTGGAAGCTCTGCCGGAAAGTACTGGCCGGAACTCAACTTCCTTCTCTTGTCTTGCCTCGTTGATGGTGTTACGGATGGCTGAGTTAAGCGGAGCACAAAAGTTCCCGGTTCCACTAGTAACTTGAGGGCAGCACGCTTTGACAGGTCATCGGCAATGTTGTTCTCTGCTCGAGGAACATGCTCTGTTTGCAACCCGTCAAAACGCTCTTCCAACTTTCTCACTTCATCTACATATGCTTCCATCAACGGGCTCTGATAATCTTTGTTAACTTGCCTGACGACAAGTTGTGAGTCACCTCTGACGATGAGCTTCTTGATCCCAAGGTCTACCGCGATCCTGAGACCGGCAAGCAGCCCTTCATATTCTGCAGTGTTGTTTGTTGATCTCTCTCGGGGAAAGTGCATCTGAATTACATACTTGAGGTGCTCTCCGGTGGGTGCGACAAGCAGCACGCCAGCACCGGCGCCTTGCAGCGAAAAAGCCCCATCAAAGTACATAATCCATACTCGATCTGTTTCCTTGCCGGGGACGGTTGTCTCTTGAATTTCTTCGTCTAGCGTCGGTGTCCATTCTGCAATGAACTCTGCCAGGGCTCTGCTCTGAATAGTTGGAGTGCTTTCAAATTTGAGACCAAAACTTGACAGTTCCAATGCCCACTCCACAATCCTGCCGGTCGCATCTGGATTTCGTAAAATCCGCTGCATTGGGAAGCGAGTGACGACGGTGATTTCATGTGCTTGGAAATAATGGCGAAGCTTCCTTGAGGCCATGAGAAGGCCAAAGAGCAACTTCTGCACACCAGAATATCTTGACCTAGCCCCCTGCAACAGGGAGCTGACAAAATAGACCGGGCGCTGCACCATCTTCTTTTTCTGCGTTGCTTTATTTGACTGCGCGGATCCTGCCTTGTCGGCACCAAACTCTGCCGGGGAGAATTCCGGCTTGTCGCTTGACGGGCTTGCCGCTGCCGCTACTTCCTCGTCGACTTCTCTCTGCACCACTAATGCAACACTTACCACTTGATTCGTCGCCGCTACATATAGCAGCAACAGCTCTTGTGGTGTAGGCGCAACTAACGTCGGCGCAGAGGAGAGGTACCTCTTCAAGTCCTGCAGCGCTGCCTCCGCTTCCGGAGTCCATTTCATTGGACCTGCCTTCTTCAAGATTTTGAAGAAAGGCAGGGCGCGCTCAGCGGATTTGGAGATGAACCTACTCAGAGCAACAACGCAGCCGGCAAGTCGGCGCACATCTTTGACACATCTTGGCGCTTCAATTTGCTCAATTGCCTTGATCTTGTCGGGATTAGCTTCAATTCCTCGTTGAGACACAAAGAACCCGAGAAGCTTGCCGGATGGAACGCCAAACACACACTTCTCAGGATTGAGCTTCAGATTGATCCTGCGCAGATTTGCAAACGTCTCTTCTAGATCTTGTATGAGCGTTGCCTTGTCCTTGGTTTTAACCACTATGTCATCCATGTAAGCTTCCATATTTCTATGTAGCTGGGGCTCAAAACCAATCTGGACTACTCTTGCAAACGTTGAACCAGCACTTTTCAACCCGAAAGGCATACGTATGAAGCAATACGTGCCACATGGGGTGATAAATGCGGTTTTCTCTTCATCTTCCTTCGACATGAAAATCTGATGGTACCCTGAATAAGCATCAAGAAACGACAGCAAATTGCAGCCAGCAGTGGAGTCTACAATCTGGTCGATGCGCGGCAAGGGAAAAGGATCTTTTGGACAGGCTTTATTGATATCTGTATAGTCAATACATAGCCTCCATTTTCCATTCGCCTTGCGCACTACAACTGGATTGGCCAACCATGTTGGGTGGAGCACTCCTCTGACTAAACCTACCGCTTCTAGCTTCCTGATTTCTTCGGCAATAAATTCTTGCTGCTCCAAAGCCTGCTTCCTAACCTTCTGCTTGACGGGCCGCGCATGAGGGCAGACAGCAAGTTGGTGCTCGATTACCTCCCTGGGAACACCGGGGATATCAGATGGTTTCCATGCAAACACATCGATATTCGCCCATAGGAAGGCAATGAGCGCGCTTTCCTATTTGTCATCAAGGGTGGAACTTATGGTGAAAGTTCCTCCCGTACCATCCTCCTTGGCGGGCACCTTCTTGGTCGCTGGTGAAGCTGCTTTGGATTTCTTGCTCTTGCCGGCGGAGCCCTCTGGCACGTCCTCAACGGGAGCACAACACTCCGAGGAGGTGCGCTTGCCGGAGTGTGTGCTAGAGGTCTTGCCAGTCTTCTTCCCCCCGGGAGCTTCGGCGGCAGGAGCAAGTGCCTTGGCGGCAGGTGCTGCGACTGCCTCCCGGTAGAGTTGGTCGGTGCAAATAAGCGCATCCTTCTTGTTGGAGTTGATAGTGATGACGCTCATCGGCCCGGGCATCTTTAATGTATTATAGGAGTAGTGTGATGCCGCCATAAACTTGGCCAGCGCCGGGCGACCAAGAATCCCATTATACGGTAACGGAATCCGGGCGACGTCGAAGACGATCTTCTCTGTCCTGTAGTTCAGCTCACTACCAAATGTTACTGGTAGCGCGATCTTGCCCTTCGGCTGGCTCCTTCCCGGATTGATCCCTTGAAACGTGCCCGTCTCCTCGAGATCTTCGTCAGGAATTTGCAACCTCTTGATCACATCAGGCGAGATCAAGTTCAAACCGGCCCAACCGTCAACTAACATCTTTGTCACCTTGAGGTTGCGGATCGTTGGTGAAACCAACAATGGCAAACACCCGACCACAGTTGTGCGATCAGGGTGATCCTCGGCGTCAAAGATGATAGGCGTGTGGGACCATTTCAATGGTTTCCGTGCATCGACCGATGGCTCTGCCGCATTAATCTCGCGCGCCCACTGTTTGAGTCGGCGGTGAGAGGAATGCAACGAGGCGCCTCCATCAACGCACATGGCTTCTGTGGCTTTCTGGAACTCGTGATTGCTGGACTCGTCGCCATCTTCATCATCATCGTCGCCCCCCTGCTCCTTGTCGCGGCCTCGAGCGGGCCTCTCCTTCTGTTGCTTGGCCTTTCCGCGGCGACCTCCTCGACCACCGCGCTTCTTGCCAGATCCCTCAGCACCATCCTGGGCCTTCTCCTTGTCTCGCCTCTCATACTCAGCTTTCTGCTTCTCGACAAGCTGCTCAACTTGCCGGCAGTTCTGGAGATCGTGACCCTTGGTGCGATGGATCTTGCAATACTGCTTGTCGGAGCCCTCCGGCTTGTCGGCAGCCGCCAAGGCCTGACATGCGGCACACGCGGCAACCTCCTTGCCGGGGCCATCAGTCTTGACCTTCTTGGCGGTGCCGGGGTTGCCGGACCCCTCGACGGCAAGCACGGCCTTGCCCTTACGCTTCCTGTTTCGCCGTCGGCCTTTCTTCGTCGAGGTGGTGGCGTCTTTGGCTTCAGAGTCGAGCTCCGCGCCAGCATCCTCACCGGGGAGTCTCCTTCCCTCCTCGGACCGAGCACATCTGTCAGCCAGAGCATAGAGCTCGGGGACATCCCTGACTTTGTTCATCACCAGCTCTTCCCGCATTTTACGGTTGCGCACGTTCTGATGAAATGCGCTGATAACAGCGGCAGGATGAACGTCTGGGATGTTGTGCTATATACGGCTGAATCTCTGTATATACTTGCGCAAGGTTTCGCCCTCTTTCTGGGGGATGAGATGTAGATCACTCTCCTGGCCAGGAGCCTGGTGGCCTCCAGTAAAGGCGCCAACAAACTCATGACACAGATCTGCCCAGGAGGAAATGGAATTCTCCGGCAGATGCATCAACCACAACCGGACATTGGGCTTAAGCACCAACGGGAAGTAGTTGACGAATATCTTGTCGTCTCGAGCTCCGGCAGCCTGCACCACAATGGTGTAGACGCTCAGGAACTCCGACGGGTGAGTCTTGCCGTCGTATTTCTCCGGCACCTCTGGCTTGAAAGTTCGGGAGTTGGGCCACTGGACTCGACGCAGCTCACGGGTAAAAGCTGGACAACCCACCTCGTAAGGCAAGTTACCAGAATACCCCGGCGCAGGCTCGTCGACAGTGGGTCCCGCGCGCCTGTCGGATTGACGGCGCGCTTCCCTTCGCCGCTCGATGGTAGTTCGAGCGTCCTCCTTGTGCCGTTCCCGAAGAACTAGACGTTGATCGCGGCGAACCCGCGGATCAGACGACGCCGTGGAGTCGTCATCACGGGCGTCGATCCGCCGAGTTAGCGACCGCTCTTGTCGTAGTGGAGGGGAACGCATCGTAGTCGTACCACCTCTGGTCTTCTCGCCACCAGCACGCACCGGCTCAGTGGACTGCCGCCGCGAAGGCTCCGCCTGTTGCGACCTATCTTCGTTAGCCAAGCCGATGAGGCTTTGGATAGCGGATCTCCATTCATCTAGCTTCTCCGCAGCGGGAGGGAAGTCTAGGAGGAGCTGAGCTCGCGCCAACCCTTCTGCCGGTGTAGGCGGTGGCGAAAGGTGCGAAGAACGTGAGGTGCTCTGACTCCTAACCGAGTTAGAAGGAGCTCCATCACGGCCTTGCGATCGCGCCCTGCTTCCGCCGGCATGTTGGCGTGGATCTTGGCCCCGCGCGTCTTGGGAGTGATGCACAGGGTTTTTTCCATGGGAGCGCCTGGAACCACCGATGTCGCGGCGCCGTCCGTCGCGCGCAACCTGAGGAGGCCGCGACGCGTGCACTGGCGTGGGTGTCTTGGAAGGCGCCGTCCCATCCTTGGAGTTCGCTGCGCCACCCGTGGGTAGCACGGCTCCATCCTTAGACCCGGCAGTGCCGTCGCGAATGATGCCGCTCGCCTGGCTCTGGTCGCCAGAACGTCGTGGAGGCTCAAGACCTCCACCTCCTCCACCGGCGCCCACGTCGTCGCCCGTCTGTGTAGGTACGGGTAGGCCGGACGCGGATGGATCCACCGCTGTCGCACCCTTCTTCTTGGGATCCATGGCGATGAAAGTGATCAAGAACTGGCGCGCTGACCGCTAGATCGAGTTTGCGCAATCTTTCCCCCTTCCTGGCGCGCCAAAGATGTCGGCGTACGACACCTATGGGATCGAGGGGATCCCTTTACGGTTCGGTGGGGGAAAAGATTTGCACAAAGAGCGGATCCAACGATCAACGCAAGGATCTTTTACCCAGGTTCAGGCCGCTGAGAAGCGTAAAACCCTACTCCTGCTGTTGTTTATTGTGGGTGTTCTTAAGCTCAAGTACACGGAGCGCTTACGATGAACAGTACGTTCAAGAAGCAGCTACGCATGCAGAATGGGCCAGAAGGTCCCCCTCCCCTGTAGCTCCGCCTTGGGCCTCCTTTTATACGTCCAAGGGGTCACCAACAGTGGCAGACAGGAGTACAAGAGGTGTAAAGTTGCTACAGTGTTACATGATTACCACTGACGGATTAGGACAAACGCATTAAATGCTTCCCATAGGTGTCCCTAACTTTCTTGGGGACGGAAAAAGGACCCGTCCCATCAGCACCGCTTAACCCCATCTACGGTCAGTGCCATGACACGCAACCAGGAGGACAAGCCCTAAACGACGGACTGGTCGCTGCGCTGGAGCGGTGGCAGTACGGTGGGATCTTGCCGGGTGCGAGATCTTGCTGGGTTCGAAGCCTTGTCGGGCCTTCGCGAGTCTTCCCGGCAGGGCTCTTGTCGGGAACCCAGCCTTTAGTCTTCTGTCTTTTGGTCATCGGCTTGAACGCCTTCTTGATAATCTAGCATTTGTTTCCAGCTGTTCTCCGGCAGGCCTTGCCGCTGGTATGGCTACAACCATCCGTGCACAAGTATGGGGTACTAAAGGACCCAAACTTTAGTACACCGACAAAAAGGTAATAGACGGTGTGTTGTTGATGAACTCCTTGCTCTTGTGCTTCAAATGATAGTCTTCCCAGCACTCAAACAACTCCTCACAGATTTGGCTATGGTGGAAGAAGGATTTGAGTGGAAAGCAACTTGGGAAAGGCTAGAGATCAAGTTTCAAATGGTAGGAATGGAATAGCTTGATCTCAACACATGAGTAGGTGGTTCTCTCTCAGAAAATGTATGGTGGAAGTGTAGGCATGTTCTGATGGCTCTCCTTGCTGAGAAGGAGGTGGTGGAGGGGTATATATAGCCTCCACACAAAATCCAACCGTTACACACTTTTGACCCAACTCGGTGGCACCGAAACAATGATCTCGGTAGCGCCGAACTGTGTAAAAGATATGAACTTTAGGAATCTCGGTGGGACCGATACGAATAACTTGGATGGACCGAATTGCAATGGCTTAGGGCAAACCTCATCTCGGTGGCACCGATTGCATCAACTCGGTAGGACCGAAGTGAAGCAATAAGGCAACAGAGACTTGGCAAGCCATCTCGGTGAGACCGATTTGCAAACTCGGTGAGACCGAAGTAAGTGCAAACGATTACAGAGAGTTGGCAAGGCCATCTCGGTAAGACCGAGATCCATTTCAGTGGATCCGATTTGTTAGGGTTTTGGCAGTGGCTATGTCTTGGATGAACTCGGTGGGGCTGGATAGGAAATTTCGGTGGGGCCGAGTTAGAATGTAGGTTCTGGACATATTTGGAATTGAGAGAGTGGTTGAGGGTTTAGGAGTACTGTCACTAAGCACTTGAGCAAAAAGACCATTAAGCAACACCTCATCCCCTTTTAATAGTATTGGCTTTCCTATGGACTCAATGTGATTTTGGATCACTAAACCAAAAATGTAGAGTCTTGATCTTTTGCCAATTCTTGTCCTTAGCATTTTGAGGGGTCCACGTCTCTAGTCCATGTCATGCCAATCATTGAACATCCTAAAATCTTAATCTTGAATGTACATTAGTTCAATGAGATATATGTTATTATGAATTACCAAAACCACCAAGGGAGCAAATGTGCTTT
This sequence comes from Elymus sibiricus, assembly GCA_039707655.1. Classification (NCBI taxonomy): domain Eukaryota; kingdom Viridiplantae; phylum Streptophyta; class Magnoliopsida; order Poales; family Poaceae; genus Elymus; species Elymus sibiricus. The sequence goes on along the minus strand of CM077666.1, from coordinate 179,717,124 downwards.
CAATCTCCCCCTTTTTGGTAATTGATGACAACATATAGATCAAAGCTTCGACAAATGATTAAATGAATGAAATACATCGTCGCTTTGAGAAGTATGTGATAAGCAAGAGCTCCCCCTAAATTTGTGCATTATTAAATATTTGCGTTTGAATGCAAATGCACAATCGATTAGGCGTATGGGTTACTCTTCCATGTCACATACATCTTGGTGGAGCGCGCAAAATGATATGATTGAAAAGATAAGCACGCATCACCAACACAAGTGAATGATCATATAAGATAATGATAAGGATAAGCATTGATCATCACAATAAGCATAATATGATCAAACATCATAGTATCTCACAGGCATAAACGACAGAATATCTCACAGATACTGTAGCAAGCACACACATAACAAAGTATCAACGACCAAGCAAGAAGTAGCAAATGAACTCTCGAAAGAAAAACAAATGTCCAAAACACTCTCTCTCGAAGCCTATGATCTATACAAATTCTCTCCCTTTGGCAACAAGTACCAAAAAGATCGAACTGTATAGGACTAGTCGGCACTCTAGGCACGATCCTCCGAAGCTCCTGAAGGCGATCTTCTGCTGGCTGCTCCGGTGTGCGTAGACGGCGTTGAGAGAAGTGCATCCGCGAAGGCTTCTGCAGATGTCTGCTGGACTGGTGGATTGGAGACCTGTGGTGGCACTGAGGCAGTAGCAGCTGGTGCAGATACTGTGGTCCTTGGATCCACAAATGGTATTGCAGCTGACCTGGCTGCCCTGGGCACTGTCTGGAATTGCTGTGTGGTTGGTCTGTCATCTCCGCTGTCATCAGATGGGGCTGTCTTGACAGCATCAACGTCATTCTGCAGTTGCTCTACGGTAGTCTGAATCTCTGTCACCTTGACATCCAAATCATGAAATTTGGTCTCAATAATCCGCTCAAAACTAGCCTGGGTCTGGGTGAGGTTGGCCAGACTTCGCTCAATCCTCAGAGTGGCTTCAAGCAGATATGTCATTTGATCCTTGGGTGTCTTGAGATTTGCAATTGGAGCATTTGGAGCTGATGCCTCCTGAGCTGCTTTTGCTTCCTTTGCTTTGCGGATTTCCTCTTGGGCTTGTGCTGAAGTGGGATGCGAAGGATCCATCACTATCACATTGTCCTCAAACTCTGGACGGAGTGGCAAATGCTCTCGATCAAGAAGATACATGTTGGTTCCAACCTTGGAATTGATCAAAATCTGAATATGTGGAGCATATCCGCACGATCTCTTCCGATCTGCTGCAGTCCTCTTGATAGTTTCTACTATCAGGCTCATCACCTTGAACTTCTGAGGTGTATCAAACAAATGCAGCAAATTGATGGAGTGTCCACGAATCATCTTGTCATCTCCTGACTTGAGTAGCAGAGTGTACCGCAGTATAATGTTCGTTGTGGCTAATCCTGGTAGCAGATGCTTCACTAATTCAAGCTTATGAGTTTCAAGATCTTTCTGAGGAATTGCAGTATACATGTTGGCCATGGAGTTGTGATCCATCTTGAACTTGGCATAGATATCAATGTCATCATCCTCTTCCTTGGGAGCACCAAGAAGACTTGCCCACTCAGAGATGGTAGACTGGTATCTGATACCCTCAGTCATCCATATAATGCGGCCATCTGGATAGAAGTGTGCAGTAGAGTAAAACTACATGACCATCTCATCGTTCCACTTGGTCAACTTCTTTCCGACAAACTCGTCAACTCTTGCAATCCTGAAGCTTTCATGGACGTGGGGGAAATAATCCTCATGCTCATCGATGTATTCCCAATCCACCCATTTCATGTCACTGACTATGGGCTTCTTATCAAGCAACACTGTCTCATAAAAGTCATGTTGTTCACGGGTGTGAAAGCGATAGTCACATGTTGTCTTCCTCCTGATAGCATAGGGATCTGTCAATCTCCACTGACGCAGTCCTTTATCCTTCCTCAGCATCATGTTTTCCGCGACTGGGTGTGCATTGTCATGTTCTGGAATCTTAGGCTTCAATTTTCTGAGCACTAGTGGCTCTTCATCAACATTTGACTCAGGCACTGGGGCCTTGTTCTTCTCTGCAACTGAGATGTTCCTGGTAGACCTCTTGGGTGCTGGTGCCTTTGGTTTGGACTTGGGGGTGCAGCAGTCTTGATTGCATCAGACATGAGCTTCTGAGCTTTTGCAGGGGGTGCACTGGCTGCTGGCTCTTCCTCTTCTTATTCCTCCTCATCAATCATCATGGAGGGTCTGCCAATCACACGGGCAAATGATTTCCTTACTCTTTTCTTCTTAGCTCCTTCAGCTGCCTCTGTGTTACTAGGCTTCTGCATAGTCTGCTGAGGCACTTTCCTCACAGCAGTCCTCTCTTTGGTAGAAGTAGGCTTGGTGTTGTACTCCTTAGCAAGCACTACTTTCTTTTTCTTAGTTGCAGCTTCACTTGCAACAAAGTCCTCATCCTCACTGTCTGAGGTTTTCTTCTTCCTTGTTCTGGTAGCTGCTTTAGGAAGATCTGGAGAGCTTCTCTCTCCCTCATAGAAACTTTCAGTTGGGCTTGACCCTTCACTCATTTCTGCCTGCTGCTCTGACCTGTTCTGACTGTCACTGCCACTTGACATCTTGCTGAGCTGACCCTGTGAGTAGATGGGTATAGGCAGAGTAGATGAGTCATCACAAAAAACAGAGATTTTAAAAAAAAATTGAGTTCAACTCTTAGTTTCAAGTTTTCACAGGATGCATATCGGATGGACCGAGTTGATCATCTCGGTGATACCGAAGCACACTACAAAGACCTTACACGCCACTTCGGTCAGACCGATATGGGTTTCGGTGGCTCCGAGATGCTAGGGTTTCACTGAGACTTTACTTTCGGTCTCACCAATTCGTACAACTCGGTGGCACCGAGACGTACTAGTGCTATGGTCAGAGACCAAATCACTGGTACCGAAAATTTTGAATCGGTCGGTCTGAGATGCATTCGGCGGAAACTTATGGAATTTGCAGTGTAACAGGAGTTCTCAATCCGTGGCAAGAATTCAGGCAGTCCAATCGTGCATTGAATCGGAAAAGGGAAGCACAAAAGGGATCGAATCCCACCCTCACTTGGTGGAGATCCTCTATGGCGGCAACGTCGGAGGAGATTCCCGTTGACGGCGACGGAATCCGGCGGCGAGAGCTTGCTGGAGACGACGGTGAAGTCCTTGCTCTTGTGCTTCAAATGATAGTCTTCCCAGCACTCAAACAACTCCTCACAGATTTGGCTATGGTGGAAGAAGGATTTGAGTGGAAAGCAACTTGGGAAAGGCTAGAGATCAAGTTTCAAATGGTAGGAATGGAATAGCTTGATCTCAACACATGAGTAGGCGGTTCTCTCTCAGAAAATGTATGGTGGAAGTGTAGGCACGTTCTGATGGCTCTCCTTGCTGAGAAGGAGGTGGTGGAGGGGTATATATAGCCTCCACACAAAATCCAACCGTTACACACTTTTGACCCAACTCGGTGGCACCGAAACAATGATCTCGGTAGCACCGAACTGCGTAAAAGATATGAACTTTAGGAATCTCGGTGGGACCGATACGAACAACTCGGATGGACCGAAGTGCAATGGCTTAGGGCAAACCTCATCTCAGTGGCACCGATTGCATCAACTCGGTAGGACCGAAGTGAAGCAATAAGGCAACAGAGACTTGGCAAGCCATCTCGGTGAGACCAATTTGCAAACTCGGTGAGACCGAAGTAAGTGTAAACAATTACAGAGAGTTGGCAAGGCCATCTCGGTGAGACCGAGATCCATTTCGGTGGATCCGATTTGTTAGGGTTTTGGCAGTGGCTATGTCTTGGATGAACTCGGTGAGGCCGGATAGGAAATTTCGGTGGGGCCGAGTTAGAATGTAGGTTCTGGACATATTTGGGATTGAGAGAGTGGTTGAGGGTTTAGGAGTACTGTCACTAAGCACTTGAGCAAAAAGACCATTAAGCAACACCTCATCCCCTTTTAATAGTATTAGCTTTCCTATGGACTCAATGTGATCTTGGATCACTAAACCAAAAATGTAGAGTCTTGATCTTTTGCCAATTCTTGTCCTTAGCATTTTGAGGGGCCCACGTCTCTAGTCCATGCCATGCCAATCATTGAACATCCTGAAATCTTAATCTTGAATGTACATTAGTTCAATGAGATATATGTTGTTATGAATTACCAAACCACCAAGGGAGCAAATGTGCTTTCAATATTAATTACTGCAATGGGTTCAATTCGTGATGTTTGCAAGTCAAATTTATTTTCAATTGGGCAGCAAAATGACAAAATATAATGCAATAGACTTTTCACTGATCATACAACAGATAAGCTGAAAAAGCAGGCAATGAAAAGAACTGGTTGGCTTATTATCTCGAGGTTACATTCACAGGAGTTTATTTTCATAGTTAACTCAAAATAACTGGCCCTAAGAACCCTGGCCAACAGCAATGCCAAACAAATAACATCACGATGATTGCAATGGAGTGACTTACCATACCACGCTGTATAGGCTCACCACTGCCCCTCTTTTTTTTGCGATGTTCCATGAAAATGCACCATACATTTTGTACTAAGAAATCTTGTACTTTTTCATTGTTGCGCCCCATCTGCAAGTTGACACAGCTAATATGAGATATCTCTACATGATAATACATTGCATATCCCTTGCACATAATTAAACCACCAATTAACAATTGTGTGCGCCGCATAAACTACCCATGACTCTGTGTGCTGGACTTGCAGGCACTCTAAGGGAGCCTAATTTAGTGCACTTGCATTCCTTCATGCCACCTAGATATTGTGTAATGTATGACGTCTATATCTCTAATTTAGCAGCCAGTAGTGGTAATCATTGGCTACACAAGGGATTACTGGCAGAAAATCCTAGCAAAGCACGCTGGCAGGCACAGAACAATACAAGAGAGACGCACTTACAAGATCATAGCAATGCTTCAGTCCAAGAGTTTGGTTGACCAAGGTGTTAGATCTAGAAGAAACATCGTCCTTATGGCTCTTGCCAGCTCCATAACATGTAACAACGACTTGTTGGTATATTTGAAGTACATTTGGCAGGTGATGCTAGACGGGTTTAAAGGTGACAAGTACCTAGGTCGCGGCGGCTTCTTGGCATCTTGCCAGACGGTGGGAACCAGGTTAGAAACGTCAAGGGTGATGATGCTATGGTGGCTGTCGGGATCCAGTAAGAAGATCTAGGACCGTGGACGAGGGCGTCAGAGAAGCTACTCCGGTGGTAGGGTTAAGGATGGTGTCGACGATGCAAATCTGTGGTCGTGGACAAGGGCGTTGGTGAAGCTGCTCTGGTGGTAGGGTTGAGGATGGTGTCGAGGATGCGTATCTGCGGCCGTGGACGAGGGCGTCGGGAAGCTGCTCCGGTAGGGTGAACGATCGTGTGGACGATGCGGATCTGAGGCCATGGATTTGGGCGTCGGCGAAGCAGCTCCGGTTGGGTTGAGGATGGTGTCGGTGAAGCGGCTCCGGTAGGGTTGAGGACGGTGTCGATTAAGCGGATCTGAGGCCGTCGACGGGGGCGTCGGTGAGACGGCTCCGGGGGTGTGGACGAAGCGGCTCCGGTGCGGTGTAGGAAGGAGCCGCTACAGATGCGCTGCGGTTGACGAGAGCACCGGCGAAGCAGATCCAGCGCGGTGGACAAGGCCGGCACTGAATGGGCTGTGGTACAGTGGTGGATGAGCAGTCCACGGTTTCTAGGGGAGGTGGGAGGGGTAGATGCGGCCTCAGAAGCAGATCCGGCGAGGTGGACGACGCCGACAGTGAATAGGCTCTGGTACGCCGGTGGATGAGCAGTCTAGGGTTTCAAGAGGGAAGGTGGTAGAATCGCCGATGAAGTACGGACGGTGTGCTGTAAGATGCTCTGGTGCTGTGGAGTAGTCATTTTTGCGGGAGGGGAGAGGAAATGGAGGTGTCGTGTGGTGGAAGGGAGCGGAAGTTACCAAAGCAACCCCGACCTATTATGTAAATGAGGGCCTTGTTGTTCTCCTTGTACCAAGGACAAAAGGGGAATTTCGCATGCTCCAGACTAGGTCACGAAAATTTTAGAAGTATAGGCGGGAGATTTTGCCGCCCGCGGGATTGTTCGTATCCAGTTTCAACTAATTTTGTACAGTGCTAGCGGGAAGCCGGTGATGCGCGACTGTGTACACGGCGCACATGTCAGCAATAACCCGGATGATGCACCGAAAAGGGCATGTACAGTGGTTAATAAGACAGTCTTATCTTAAGCCTTGCATGTAATTTAGATATGACAAAAAATATGTCTACAATGGGTTATATCTTAGCGTTATCTCTAATAACTAGCTATTCCTAAAAACGTGGTGAGACATATTGTGCTAAGAGATCATCTCTTAAATAAGAGAAGACAAGCCTTTTCTTATGAATTCTCTCTCCTCCACATTAGCATTTATCCTATGTGGCACTTCTAAGATAGCACCATTGTACATGCCCTAACTTGTTACGATCACACAAGCGCGGCCGATCGTACGGGTGTAACTGAGGCGCGTTCATAAAAAAGGGAGCAAACGCTCAGCCTATGTATTTCTCATGTAAATATGTAATTTTGTGCCATTGGTTTTTTATTTTAAACACAATGCATTGACGTGTTAATTTCAATTATTTTGTACAGTAACAAATGGATAATATAGATGCACAAAAGAAATGGATATTATAGTCCGCTACTTAAAAGTGTTACCTCATATGATTACATGGCATACATTTCATAAATTGCGATACCTGTTGAATTCATATATGAATATTATGTATATTGCTTCATAATAGAACCTTAATTCATCCAAAACTAATGAATTTGAATGCAACACTAACAATGGTGCATGTACATGATAACTACAGTGGTTGTTTGAAGAAATATCACTATAACTTTGGCATGCACGATTGAAAAAGGCTATTTAAAAAAAAGAGTATAACTTATGCGATGTGTGATTGTCCAATCTTTATAGCGTTGAATCGATATTGTATCTTCGGCCACGATACAAAGTAGATATTGATTATGTTCAAGCGAGGCACGTCCTCGACCGTTAGATAGTGATACATGAATGAATTGTGCAATCTCTCTCACACACATACAAATCTCCCTTCTCCGTGGGCATCTCAATCACACACGCGCACTCTGTCTATTTGTCTCCTCCATCAAGGTTAGAAATCGTCTTTCTACCTCGTCCTACAAGTCTCTCACACAAAAACAGACACACTCTCTCTGTCGAACACCCCCACCCCTTTAATTCTGCCCACCCACCGCCACTCATGTCTCAAAGTATAACTATGTCTCGCACACATATCCCTAATTAAGGTTAACTCGAGTCCCCGGAACCATATGAATCCATACAATGGGATTCCAGTTGAGCACCTTTTGTCTTGAGATTTCGAGAAGAGTTCGCTCTCTCTCTCTCACACACACACACACACACATTGTTTCTCTCTTCATTTATTTCGGGCAATTGCATGCACACACGCTAGTTTATCTCCCTGATGTTTTAGGCATGCCTCGCACACATGCTATCTACCTATCCCATAATATAGATCTGTAACTGATACGTCTCCAACGTATCTATAATTTATGAAGTATTCATGCCATGTTTATTATAGTTTTGTATGATTTTGGTGCACGTTTATATGGGTTTTATATGATTTTCATGGACTAACATATTGACCTAGTGCCCAGTGCCAGTTGCTGTTTTCTGCTTGTTTTTGGTTTTCCAGAAAATCCATATCAAATGAAGTCCAAATGCAGCGAAACTTTTTGACGATTTTTTCTGGAAGGAAACAGACCCGGGAAGCTTCGGAGGAGCAGCAGAAGAGCCACAGGGGGCCCACGAGCCACCTGGGCGCGCCTGCCCCTCCCCCCCCAGGCGCGCCCTGGTGCCTCGTGGCCCCCCTGTGGCACCACTTTGCGTGATTCCAACGCCAAAAAATCATATATATTCAGAAACCCCCGAAAGTTAACCGAGATGAGTTTTTACGCCGCCGCAAGCCTCTGTACCTCCACGATCTCATCTACAGCCCTTTTCCGGCACCCTGTCGGAGGGGGGAAAGCATCACCGGAGGCCATCTTCATCATCCCGGTGGTCTCCATGACGAGGAGGGAGTAGTTCACCCTCGGGGCTGAGGGTTTGTACCAGTAGCTATGTTTTTGATCTCTCTCTCTCTCTCGTGTTCTTGATTTGGCACAATCTTGATGTATCGCGAGCTTTGTTAATATAGTTGGATCATATGGTGTTTCTTCCCTCTCTATCCTTGTTGTGATGAATCGAATCTTTTCCCTTTGAGGTTTCGTTATTGTTGGATTGAATATTTCAGATTTGAGAACACTTGATGTATGTCTTGCATATGAATACCCGTGGTGACAATGGGGTATTATATTGATTCACTTGATATATGTTTTGGCACTCAACTCGCGGATTCCCGTGGTGACATTGGGGTAATCTATGCATAGGGGTTGATGCACGTTTTTATTATCTTTTCTCCGATAGAAACTTTGGGGTGCTCCTTGGAGTTCTTTGCGTGGATTGAATATTATGATTATGAAGTTGTTTGATGCATATCGTATAATCAACTCACAAATACTTGTGGTGACATTGGAGTATCTAGGTGACATTAGAGTTGGTTGAGGTGTGGCATATGGTGTTATTTTAGTACGAACTCTAGGGTTGTTTGTGACACTTATAGGAATAGCTCAATAGATCGATCGGAAAGGATAACTTTGAGGTGGTTTCGTACCCTAAAAACAATTTCTATCTTATGTTCTTCGCTAATAGGAACTTGGGAGTGATTCTTTATCGCACGTTGAGGGATGATTATATGATCCAATTATGTTAGCATTGTTGAGAGATTGCACTAGTGAAAATATGAACCCTAGGCCTTGTTTTCAAGCATTGCAATACCGTTTGTGCTCACTTTTGTTATTTGCTACCTTGCTGTTTTTTATTGTTTGCACTACAAAAACCTATATCTACTATCCATACTACACTTGTATCACCATCTCTTCGCCGAACTAGTGCACCTATACAATTTACCATTGTATTGGGTGTGTTGGGGACACAAGAGATTTCTTGTATTTGATTGCAGGGTTGTTTGAGAGAGACCATCTTCATCCTACGCCTCCCACGGATTGATAAACCTTAGGTCATCTACTTGAGGGAAAATTGCTACTGTCCTACAAAACTCTGCGCTTGGAGGACCAACACGAGTCTACAAGAATAAAGTTGCGTAGTAGACATCAGTAACACACAAACTCTCTCTCTCTCTCTCTCTCTCTCTCTCTCTCTATCTCTCTCTCTCTAAGTGTCTCTGTCACCCTCCCCCCTCCCAACACTGGCAGGACCAGGGTGACACCTCGATCTTGATCTTAATCTATCTACTGGCTTCTCTCTCAGACACACACACACTCGCTAGTTGTGTCTCTGTGCCTAGCACACGCACACTCTCGATACGCCTTTCTCTTGCTCTCTCCCACCCCCCGCCCCTCCCAACAAAGACAGGAGTAGGGTGACACCTCGATCTTGATCTTAATCTATCTATTGGCTTCTCTCTCAAACAAACACACTCTTGCTAGTTGTGTCTCCGTGCCTCGCACACACACTCTCGATACGTCTTTCTCTCCGTAGCCCCTTTAGACATGTAGATTTCTCGGTGGTCATTGATGGTGTGGCCGGAGTCGCGCATGCAGAGGTGCAATGACGATGACACCGAATTGCAGCCTCGATGATGCTTTTCTCTTCGACAACATGTGTGCGTTCTTGTGTGTGTAACCAGCTCGCCCATTGTGCCTTGTTTTTACGGGCCTCATGTGATGGTTTTCGCCTGGTTTTCTATTAATTAACCGGGCAACTCTTTCTTTGTTATTAATGAATGTAAGATCATTCGGGGCAGACATAAAATATATCACTTTAAACCAATTATCACAGTAACTATATAAAAAGGCAAATATCTCTTGCTTGTTCGAGGAAGAACATCAGGTGGAGTGGTTAGCGCACGATGTTCGAAACGCGTTGACCTGAGTTGGAATCCTGTCAGAAACTTTAGTTTCTTATATGTTTTTATATATACTTCTTTTCTCTACCTTACTGACAGTGGAACCCATAGATAAAATGAGAGCGGGCACCTTGCAACGTAGGCGGATTTAACAGAGAGTACTTAGAATACAAGTTTAATTTTTTAAGGATTGATTTGTTTCATTTTTTAACTTTTTGTACGAATTTGTACCCACCGTGCAAGTTCATGTACTGTACAAGCAATTAACTTTTTGTTTTCAGAATCATACATGCAATTAACTAACAGGGATTTGATGTGACTATAATTTCCAGCATAAGGGCATCTCCAACGGCAACCAGTAAATTTCCTCCCGCATCCGTTTGCGAACACGACGACATCCAATGCTAGCCGCATACATTTTGACAACAACTCGAACCAACTGGACGAAATTCGTGCAAACACGGCCGGATTTCATATAAACATGATAGATTTCATATAAAAATGCTAGATTTTCATATAAACATGACGGATTTCATTACATCAACTAAGCAGTGCTAGTCCGGCTCTGGATCTATAATTAAAACCTAATCTAAATGGTCTCCCGCAGATCCCTTTGTCTTCCTCATGTCCGGCAGCCCGACCAAGACACTTGCGGGGTCGACGAAGGTCCTCGCAGTAGAAGAACCGGCAAGACACCGGTTGCGAACGCCGTCGTCGCCTCGGCGGTGGCCTTCATGGGACCCAAGCCACGGCGGCCTCCCATGTTCTACTTCTCCTCGATGATGGCGGCGGACGCGGACGCGCTGGCCACCAACTCGTCGCTCTCCGCACACCTGGCTTTTGTCTCTGCCTGCATGGCGCGGCCGCAGACACGGGAGTGACGACCCCCGTGCCGGCGTGGAGCAACTCGCCACTCCTCATCAAGCTGGCCTGGAGCGGCGAGTTGCTGAACCACGCACTGGCTTGGGGCGGCAACTGGATCTATCAGGCTAGGCAAGGAAGGTGGAGCAGCGTGCTGCCTCGCTCGTATCCGGCAGGCTCGGCGGGCCACCCAGCCGGCTTGTATGCCGGAGAACTTCTCCTCGGAAGCCATCAGAAGAGTGGAGAAAATGGTGAAGGAGGAGATGGGGGAGCGGCGGAAGGGTGCTATTCTTGCCCGTCGTCTGGCCTCAGTTAAAATAGAGGGCAGACGGGAGGAGCTCGGCCGGCGTTGCATTTAATGATGGCCCGCTCGTGTGGTTGGAGTAGGTTTCTAGGCTTCCACGCGGGTTTAATGGAGGCGTTTGAATGCGGCGAGGAGGCGTGTTCAGCCTGGCATGCAGCGGGCGGCGCCCTCGGGAGTAGTACTTTTTTTTGAGAAACGGAGGATAAACTAGTAAACCAGGACAGTTCCCGATACGGTTTGAATGCAGACGAGGGAGAGGGTAGCGGTTCCCTAAACGTTGAACGGCCAATGATGCATCCTCCTTCAATTAGCATGCTGAGGGAAGTAATTAATGGGAGAAGAGGAAAGGAGGCAGCACGATGTGAATGCGACGCAGTTTGCACTCATATAAAGGTGCCCCTCCACTCCAATGCATCTACCAGATCGTACGCACCTACGCACCTACACTAAGCGCAACAGTGCTCACTCCAATTCCCATACCAAGTGACCAGAAGCCAGACCCACGGCGGCGATGCGCGCGAGCAGCCTGCAGCTATGTCAGATGATCCGAGACGTCGGCCTGCTGCACGGCACCGTGGATCGTCTCGCGCCGGTGCTTTGGACCGGCTGGTTAATAGCCCGCTTCGACGCCAGCTACGACTCTCAGTTGGACAAGATGATCGTTGACACCATCAACAAGTTCACCATTGTCAAGAAGCTCGCGGACGACATCGCCGTACTCCTCCAGCCCGCGCGCCCAGGCTCCTCGTTGCCTGCAACTCTAATCGGCCTCCATGGTGAGAACCTCTTTCAAGCACTGGTGGCCCTGCGACTGCCCGCCGACGCGACAAAGAATGTCCACCTCGAGGTCGCGCACGCCGCAATGCGCCTCGCCCTGCAAGCATTCATCGACCTACACATCCACATGTACGATCAAGTCATGCACATAGGCCTCTACAAGGCCAGTGAGGACGCTACGACGTTGACCTTCCTCAACCGGCTGGAAGCCTTGGACGCCTTTGTTCAGAAGCACCTTGACCTCGCCACAAAAGTCGCTGCTCCTCAGCCGCCGGTCGGTGGCCCGGCGCACTGAGTCGAGGAGGAGGAGGTCGTTGATGGATGCATCTTTCTTCTTGCCTCCTGTAACCACCACTGCGATCGCGTCGTCGTGGCCTTAATTCTTATTGTGTCGTATTCTCATTCCAGTCGATAAAGACATGTGTGATCCCTTTGCTCACATTTGGCATCAATTATATGCATTGTAGTACCTCCGTCCTAGCCCGCCGGTCAACGCGCATTGGCTAGGCATATAGTATCACTAACATGTGGGACCGCATGTGAGGAAACCCACGATGTGCCAAACTGGCTAACTCCCCTGCTTACCGCGCGGGAAAAGCCCCACCCTAGCATTTTCAATCGTAATTTCTATCTATCGATCGCGCCAAGGAGGACAACCAAATGTTACAATTTATATTTCAAAAAAAATAATGTTACAATTTATACTCCATCGGTTTCTTTTTAGTCTGCATATAAAGTTGGGTCAAAGTCAAGCTTTGTAAAGTTTGACTAACTTTATATTAAAAAACATCAACATTCACAATGTTAAATCAATATGATTAGACGCACCATGAAATGTATTTTCACAGTACTATATAGTTTTAAAATGAAAAGCCTGCCGCGTTCAAGTCGCACGCCCACACGGTCGGGACTCGGGAGTACTCCACGGTCGGTCCGACACGCCGCATAGCTAGGGAAGGCGTGTTGCCTAGCATTTTCACTGTCATGTGGGACCGCAATTGAGAAAACCGACTATCGGCAAACCCCCACCCCTCCTGCCGCGCGTCGGCTGAGTTTGAATTGGAAGAAAGAAACGAGGAGGGGAAGAGCGTTGTAGCACGGACGCCAAGAAATTTGGTATCAGATGGGAGTCGTGTCGATAGAGTAGGAGCACTCTGTACTAGTTTGTACTAGTACTACAACTGTACAACTACTACTGTACAAAGTTATACTAGTACTAGAGTACTAGTACTCCCGTACGTGCATGGCACAGCTTCGTAGGAACAAAAAAATTGGGGCAAGATATTGTTTCGGGTGATTTCTCTCTTTTCTCAGTCAATGTACTATTACGAATAATATGATGTGGGGGGCACCCATGAAGCCACGTGGCACATCTGGAGGTCTTGTTGCGAGCTTCTTGTGTGGATCGATCACACTGTCGCGCTGCTGGTTCGAGAAGAATATGTCTGAGTACAATTAGGTTATAGTAGATCTGAATCCCAGCCACCTGGACCATTGGATCAACATCAATCAACGGTTTATATCGTATACGTGCAAATGTACGCATTGACTACATAAAAATAATGAATATATAATATATAATACATAATACGGCATATTAGGTTTCTCTAAAGTCAAACTTTGTATACTTTCAGCAAGTTTGTAGAAAAATATATTAACATATACACAACCAAATATATATCATTTGATTCATCGTTGCATATATTTTCACATCATGTAAATTTGTTACTGTAAATGTTCACATTGTTTTCTACAAACTTGGTCAAGGTTTATAAAGTTTGACTACAATCAAAGCTATATACGGAGTAAATAAAAACGGAAGGAGTAGTATAGATATAGATATAGAAATAAAAAAATCTAGTACTATAGTTTATAGATATAGATATATGGCTACCTTTTTTCTATATTAAAACTCGCGTTTTCATTTAGACATTGTTTAGCTTCGCTACAATTTGCATCTACGAGATGTGTATGACTAATGCCTTGTTCAGATCGTCTATTAGGAACCCCACCATTATCCTTGATTAATTCATATTAGAAATTTAGATTGCATTATCTTAGTTCTTGTCGGTTCTTCGGTTGCTTGCTGGAACTCGATCTCGTTATTCATGTTGATCGTGCATACGGCAATATCAGTGACCATGGGAGATTGGTTTAATTAGCGATTGTCGATTCGTATCATCACGTACGATGTAGTTGGATCGTCAACGTCAAAATCCACCAAATCAATAGTTATACCCACTCTCATCAAATGATTGGGCCGCCATCACATGGCTACCAGCTAGACAATTCCTTCTGTGAAACATACACATGAACACCCATCTCAGTATCTAGGTCCACACCTCCCTCTCTCTCTCTCTCTCTCTCTCTCTCGGAACACACACACCTCTCCACACGATCCATGTCTATTGGTCTCTCTCCCATCCCATCAAAAAAATAGGCACACCGCCATTCTCTCCTTCTCTCGACCCCTATCTATGTAGTTAGGTCTCCGTGTGACACACAAGCAATGCTTTCTATCTCTACTCTCTTTCTCTCCCACACATAACCTTACCCCTCCCCCCCTCCCGGTGAGCTATGTTGACGACCTCTATCTAGCTCTCACACACGAAAACAGACGATGTCTGGGTGTCCTTCATTGCACACACACTATCGCTCGCCCAATATCCCCGCCCCTGTAACCTTGTAGATTCCCGCTATGTTTATATCCTATAACAGGTTGACGTTACACGCACCCCCCTCACTCTCTCTTTCTCCCACGCACACGCACACACCCTCTTCCTCCCTTTCGGACACCCTTCTCTCTCCGACACACACACACAGTCTTTCAAACACACATATGCCCCCCTCTCTCTCTTTCGCTCACGCACACGCACACATGCACCCACTTCCTCCCTTTCGGGCACTCCTCTCTCTGTGACACACACATAGTCTTTCGAACAAGCATATGCCCCCTCTCTCTCTTTCTCTCACGCACATGCACACACCCTCTTCCCCCCTCTGGGACACTCCTCTCTCTCTCCGGCAAACACACACACACATCAGTCTTTCGAACACGCATATGCCCCCCCTCTTTCTCTCATGCACATGCACACACCCTCTTCCTCCCTTTCGGACACTCCTCTCTTTCCGACACACACACGGTCTTTCGAACACGCATATGCCCCTCTCTATTTAGATCTCGCTGCCACCCCCCCCCCCCGCGCGGTTTTTGTGGCACACATATTCTCTCTATATCTAGCTATCTCTCGCAATAATACATGGATAGTCTAAATTGGAATCAAGCAAAGGACCACACTTCTCTTGATTCTCTCTTGGAAAACTGAGCTCCAATTACAAAAAGCGAATCCACTCTCAAACATAATATATGAACATAGGGTGAAATCTTCCACACAAATGTTTGTTGCGTGCATGCATGTCAATGATATGGATGTAGTACTACTCGTACATCCACGCTGGCCCAACTCACACAAATTACATCAAAACCCTTCTCAAAATATCATGTACATGTGATGTTTATTGTCCTACTCCTACTAGCCAACCCTCGACATGTTCCAACATATTGTGCTACTTTAGATTCTATTTTCTCGGTCAGACGATGTGTAAGTGTAACCACGAAAAGATCAACCCCCGCCCCCATTGGTACTGTACCTCCAAGCTCCCATACGGACACAACACCCATCGGAGCACGCCGCCGTTGCCGAAGTGGACGGCGCCGCAGCCTGGGAAGACGATGGAGTCTCTGACCTCGCCAAGGTGGAGCACGCCCTCGACGGCCGCGAGTAGCGCGCCCTCACTGGCAACGCGCCCACGCGGAGGACAATGTGATCCAGCGGCTCGCCCTCGTCGGCCACGAGGGGGAGCGCGTGCTCCAACAGCACGCCTTGGTCGGTCACGAGGAGGTGCATCGCGTCCTCGCCGCTCACAAGGTGGACGAGCGCGTTCTCCAGCAGCATGCCCGCGAGCATCGCATCCTCACCGCTCTCGATGTGGACGAGCGCATGCTCCGGCAGCACACCCGCGAACATCGCATCCTTGCCACTCAGGCGCACGAGCGTGTTCTCCAACAGCACGGTCGCGAGCATGGCATCCTCGCAGCTCACGCGGTGGATGAGCGCGTGCTCCAGACAGTACCCCAGGAGTCGGGACGCGAGCACCGCGCCCCCGGCGACAAGAAGTACTTCATGGTGGCCATCACGGTTCAGGGAAATCCCGTGACTCCGCTGTGCCAGGGAGGAGCGCGAGCTCCAGTGGGCGCTTGAGGAGTCCCGCGCCGATATGCAGGTGGCGGCCGACGTGCAAGATTATCCTTCGAGCTCTCCTACTCCTATGACAACTCCTCCAGTGCGCCCGTCCTACGTCCTCTGCCTCGGCTCCGGCGGACCTTTGTTGTTTAGTTGTATGGAACATGAATATTTGGATTAATCATACGACTACTTAAAAAGAATGTCATTTCTAACAAAATGTGAAAGATTAAGACTAATGCAAAAAACAACCTATGACTAATAGGCATGAATAGATGATGTGGCAGCATTGCATGCTGGAGAGTCACGCAATATATTGCAATTTATGGATTGCATGCATGCCTAGCTTATGTGGCATGGTTATATGGCTGGGAAAGAAAATAGATATTGCGTTGTATAGATATTTAGGAATAGAAGATACTATCCACATGCACACTTGCTCTCGATCATATAAAGATCTTTAGAGTGCACTCCAATATATTTTCAGAGGCTTAGGTGCACTGGATGCCATGCCACGTTACAAAATGTTCGAAAAAAAATAAGAAACAAATCTTGAGTTTGGCACAAGTGGGAAAATATCTGGTGCTACCGCACCTTATATGCTACCGTGATATGGACACACCAGGGCCATTAGATCTGTGATCCAACGGCCAACATCTCAGGATTTGCATAGTAAAAAAAACATCTCAGGATGTGGACTAAAGCGCCATTTCAAAAATGTTTGGGTGTTTTATGCAAAACTCGCACTGACCAATGCTGGCCACTCGATCCATGATACAATGGCTCAGAATCTTGTATGAAGGTAGCATTTAAAGGTGTGGTAGACGAGCATGGTGGGTGCAGCTCTCGGCGCACGCGGCGGAGGGGTGGTGGGGCCGTGAGGGGGTGAGGCGCATGTCGGGGGACGTGGTGTCTGTAGGGTAACGCAGCAGAAAACAAAAAATTTCCGACCTACGCACCAGACCAGGACCACTATGGAGACTGCATACAAGGTTTGATCTTTTCGTTACCGACTCGTAGCGCAGCGGAAGTAGAGTCGATGACGATCGGCGGTGTAGATCCCCGCAGCTAGGATTTTACAACCTACCAACCGCGAGGATGTTCTCCCTCGTCTACCCCTCGGACAGCCCTCCGGGAGGCAGTCGGACAGCCCCTCGGACGGTGTCACGGACAGCCCTTTGGGAGGACGCTCGAAACTCGGACGGTCACTCGGACAGCCCTTCGGGAGGACCCTCGAAACTCGGACGGTCACTCGGACAGCCCTTCGGGAGGCACTCTCGAACTAAGACCGAAACTACGATCTCTCTACAGAGTTGCACACATACGGTGTCATCTATCCGGCAGGGCTTCGCCATCCAAAACTAGTTCCTGCCGGAACCCAGACAGCCTTTCGGCTCTATGAAACTATTTCGCTGGGAGGGAGAGAGAAGCCAGAAATGTCATGGCATGTGTATGAGAGCAAGGGATGAGTGTGGAGAGCTCCTCTCCACCTCTATTTATAGGAAAGCCAAGGGGAAGGGTGCCTCCAAAAAATACCAAAACACCCATGCATTAGGTCACATATGATGGGTATTATGGGCATAATGGGAGGCCATGTGGAGCTCCAAGGAGGAGCACCACCCTTGGCCGGCCACCCCTTGGGGGGCCCCCAAATGGGGTTCCTTCCCTTACAAGCCACTTCCTTCTAGAACTTTGACTCAAGTCCAAAAACGTGGCTATACAAAATAGTAACCCAAAAAGCACTTTCACTATTCATGGAAACATTTTTTCGGGACCGTTTAATTCGAAAATATTTCCTGTTGCTTCGCGATATGTTACAAAACCTGAGGTGAGATTTATCGGCATCCCCGTGGATCAACAACTTGTCCACTATGCTAGTTACCTCATTGCCGGTTTTGTTCTCTTTTCTCGTTCCCGTGTTCCGGCATCCCTGTGATCAAACACAATGTGTCTGGCCAGACGATGGTGGATACCGTAACACCGAGAGGGCCCAGAGATATCTCTACATCGTCAGAGGAGCAAATCCCAATCTTGAGCTATCAAATCCCTTGACATACTTTCCCTTGAACCCGTAAGCTGCCGTAATAGCCACCTAGTTACGGATGACGTTTAACAAACCCCAAAGTTCATGAATCAAGCATGAAGAAACTCAATACTCTCATGGTCTGAGGAATTATGCAAACGTAAACTTTCTCTGTGTTATTAACCATTAACTTGTGACGAATGTATCTCATGGCATAACATCAATTCGGGTCGATTCAACACAAGTGTTCTCCTAACATTGTGCCCTCAAAGTTGCCGGCATAGTCATGCCTACGATCAGGAAAACAGAACCATCATGCAACACTTGAGCTAGTCTTAGAGGCCAGACTAGGAATACATTTTACCGTTTATTATTCCACATGTGCATATGAGTCTTCCTCTGAGCCTCGTGGTTATTGTAGACTCGAGAACCATAGCAGTTATAGCATGGAACATAAACATAATTATGAACAGGGAGATAAACAATAACATTTATTATTGCCTCTAGGGCATATCTCTTATAGACTCTCACTTGCACTAGAGTCAATAATCTAGTCAATGCTGATGCACTTTACACCTATGGCATACCGGTGTAAAACATGCTTCGCTTGTGGTATAGTCTGATGTCCAACGGATCTGACAACTTCAGTTCCGTGTGTATCTCTGCATATCCTCGCGTTTTCATGCTTTCACAAAATTCATATTTTGTGTGGACTTGGCTTCGTATATATGTGAATCACTGGTCAAACCTTGATTCCTCAGACTGAGCTATGGAGCAACTATCTTCAACAGTGTTCCATTGACCAAAGTCATCTTGGAACCATACTAAGTTCATGAACAAACTGTACGATTCAACATCTTCTATGTCGCTTTGAAAGCGGCAACATATTTAGCCTTAGTTATAGAATTCGCCACAGTAACCTGTTTGGAACGATTTCCAAACACCGTGCCACCATATCGTGTATTACACAAAACCCTTAACTTAAATCGAAAATCGCATGGAGTATTGATGAAGACTGTATCGATGCAATTACTTATAACGAGCACTTCATAATCTCTGCTTGCTTGAAAACATGTCATCAGTGCTACTTTAGTACTTAATGACATTTTCCACTGTTGTCCCATGATCAGTACTTTGATCACTTTGGTATCTTTACTCGCAACTCCTTGGGAGTACTGGACATATCTGGTTGTTTTACATACCATGGAATACATGATTAATCCAAACACGAAAGTGTGTGGAATCTCCATCATGTATTTTGCTCATCAGTGTTTTGGGACACCGAGTCTTGCAAAAACCCTTTCCATGTGACTTCGGCAAGAATCACTCCTTGGCGTTTTAATGCTAAACTGTTTTAGCATCTTGTCAATATGTATTTTTGGCTTTAGCCTATTAGGCAATTCTATCTCGTAGATAAATATGCCTAATGTCAAGGCTATCTAGCCCAAGCACTTCATCGAAAACTATTTTCAATGAAGTCCTAATTCGTGTCAAGAAATTTATATTATTTCTTATCAACAATGTGTCAAGCATACAAAGTTTTTAGAAATATTATTATGCTCCCACTTACTTTCTTGTAACCACAACCATCTTCGTTATCCATTGATGAAATCAAACTCTTTTGACTATTTCATCAAAACGAAGATTCCAACTCCATTTTGCCCTCTTCTGTCCATTGCTGGAACTCTGAAGTTTGCATACTTACTAGCATCCTCTGGATTGATAAAATACCTTGGACTGTATCACATGCAAGTCCTAGGTTGCATTTCCATCACATGGAAATCCTTTTGGCATCCATGTATCATATCTCAAGATTGAAATATGTATTGATTGCTAGTTTAACCCGATCTGACTTTAAGCATCGCTATGGTGAGACAACCTCATCGTAGTCAACTCTTTGAACTTGTTCTTGCAACAAGTCGAGCTTTATGGATAAAACATTTTATCCACATCAGTTTATAGTTCCATTAATGTTCGTTAGACTCTAAGTCTTCCGAAGGGTTTATCAAGATATAATCTTGAATCATTTATGGAAACTATCTCGGATTATATTGGCATTTAGCCAATTCCGGAGTCAGGGCCCATCAACACTTCCTTGTGTATCGTAGGTATACTATTGTCTAACAACAATATCTTGCTTGCGCACCTGAGAGGTTTGCACGAGTTTTGCCTACGTGGTTCAGTTGCAAGTTCGACCGAAGTCCATACATCTCATGTAGAGGCTTCCGTATCAGTCGCAGTAGGAAACCCTGGAATTACTTCCAAGGTTTCTTTCCTTTGATCTGATGATGAAGATATAGTTATCTCGTCGAGTTGCACTGTTCTCCCACTCACCTTTTTGCAAGAACCATTCTCTTTAAAAGCATAGCGTTCTTGGTGGCAAACCTTTTTGCCTCGGTATAGTGGTGGAGGAATTCCCAATTACTTGGGATAACCTACAAAGTAGTACTTGTCTGATTTGGAATAGGTTTGTAAATATTTTACACAAGCCCCATATTCCAAATGTTAAGAAAAGACAAAGCATGGTTGGGCGTACCATACCATGGCGTCATTTCAACAGACCTGATGGTGCTAAAGCATTACTTTTAAAAGGGATAATGGCAAATTGATTTATGTCATCTTTGATCTTACCATGTCATAAATGGTTTGATTTACATCTTCATGGATATTCCACTCACAGTGGTGCTCCGTGAGGTGTAAGTTATGAAACTCTTTTCACAACTCATCAGACATTCGCTAAACTTGTAACTCAAATATTCCTTTCGGCAATCTAGTTTGCAGAAACATATTTTTCTTGTTACAATAATTTCTACTTCATTTTTGAAAACCTTATGAATGATTTCAAAAGATCCAGACTTATGTCTCATCAAGTAAATATCCATATATCTACTTGAGTCATTTCTGAAGATAGATAAATCCACTGCTAGCAACAACATTTATCAGACTACATACATCAAAATGTATGATTACCAATAAGTTCGTTGCTCGTTCCTTATGGCCTGTGAACGGTATTTCAGTCACTTCACTTTTCGGAGGAAAGTTGCAAGTGTCAGATGATTCACAATCAAACGACTTCAAAATCCATCATTATGGAATTTCTCCATGCGGGTTTCTCCAATGTGACCAAATGCAGTGCCACACATGTGTGGTATTCTCTTAGTCTTGCGACATTTAGCGTCAGTGGATGTATCATATTACCATCAATATTCATAACATACATCCCATCCACGATGGAAGTATGGCCCTTATGTTATTCATAACACCGAACAACAATTGTTCTTTTATGAACAACCCTTTTGCAACAAACATTATGCAATGGGCTAGAGTGTGTAAAACTATAAAATGAATTATGAAAGTAAATACGGAGGTAATATATTATTATCAATATGCATAGCATACATCCCATCCATGATGGAAGCATGGCCCTTATGTTATTCATAACACCGAACATCAAAAGTTCTCTTATGAACAACCTTCTTGCAAGATACTTTATGCAATGGGCTAGAGTGTATAAAAACTCTAAAATGAATTATGAAAATAAATACATAGGTAATGTACCGAGTATAGCAACTTTTACTATGTTCTCAGCACATATCTAAACCTCACTCTGGCAAGTCTTTTAGGCCGTAGTAGTTCTTGCATCGAGTCGCAGCAGAATGCAATCGAGCGGGTATCTTTGTGATCAACTCACAATACCCAAGAATTAGTGACTAACAATTTAATCACAATTCTCAAGAACTATTTCTTTGACTAGCCTTCTATACATCAATAACTTGTATGACTTTCATATATGAGCTGGACATTCCAGTCTTCTCTCTTTTGCCTTTATACTTCTAACAGTTTAACTCTCAGTATTTCTCTTACTCTCAGAAGAAGCACTCAACTTAAGAGTGGTGTTAGCCCCGGACTTCCTAGGTGTGTAAGTCACACTAACACCCTTTGGACATTTCCTTTCTCTTTAAGTTGTTGTTTTATTCACCTTTCATCATATGACAGGCGTTCTTCTGGATCCCTCTGTTATTAGTCAAATGCATAGTAAACACTTTTACTAATAGTTTGCAAAACAAACATTGCTTTGGATATCACATATCTTTTAGCCTTTGTTTGTGTCTGAAAATGATTTTCAGTTCCATGAATATCACATAGCTATCCCAAACTTTTGAAGTTCGGGTCTCATGGAAGCAAACATATTGCACTTGACCATAACGGAATTCTAGGTTTTGGATCGAAGGACAAGAGTCGCATTATCCATAGCATTAGCGGGAGAATACCAAAAGCATGCGATAGGACAAAATCCTTCTCGGCACTTTTGAGCACAATCCTCACATTACGTTACCAACCGTAAAGTTTTAACCAGATATTTAATAGCTTATTCAATTTTAACAGGGAAGGTGGAAACACGAGCCATTATTCTACAACTTTTATTCAATTTACACTTTAGACAAAGTTCATAATTAATTGCATTGAGAATTAAACAAGTTAATTCTACAGTGCGCTCCCACTCAAATCAATATCTCTCATAATTGACTGTGAGTGATTCAAGACCCGCATTTCCATTCAACGCCATGGTTCGAGATGAACTCAAATGGCACGAACTTCAATCGGTAGGCAAACTTGCCGATCACATCTCTATGTGATTCTTGTTCATCTTTTGATGCATGTGTTCCGAGCTCAGGACTGTCCTGCCTGAACGTCAAGACAACCAAGTGATCTCACTGCGAGGTCTCAACTCACCCGCCTCACACTTCTCTAATCGTTTGCACCCATGGAGATCATGTGATGCCCCGAAGAGATAGGTGCCGTGACGGTGCTACACTTGGGAGAACACTAACTACTTGATATTTTGTGAGAGATCACCCTAATAAAAAGCGACTACCGCGCAATCAAAAAAAGGTGCATCATAAGGGATAAACATCTCAGGCAATTCATAATAGCATGATATGGTATAGCCCTTTCTGACGGAGAAATCTTTTATTTCTTCATCTTCGGCATTCGCGTCGGTGTTCACCTTTGCGAAGATTGCCACCACCTTGTCGATGCACCAGATAATATTGCTATCTCTATAGCTAATAAAATAAGTGCATTACTTAAGGTTGACACGCAGGTCCTTAAAGTGACAATCATATGGCTCCAGCCATCATGCCGAATCATGACACGCAGGTCATGTTAATTTACATTATATAGTCATCTCATACATAATCAAATTAATATGAGCATTGCTATACCACATCACATGCACATCCTGCAAAACCAAGTTAGACGCCTCTAATCGGTTCATACAAAATTTCATTTTACGTGGCTTCTAAGGTTTCGAAACAAACCGAAGCTACCAACGTTCATCATCAAGTATGATTATTCAAGTCGCTAGATTAACTTTGCGGGGTGTATGAAACACGAGATAATAAAATCTCGAGCCCCATACTGAACTTCGTCATACGCATGACCCCCGTGCAGATCATATCTGCATTGCCCTTTTGTCTGCGAAATTTCATCTTTCTCTCTAACTATGGTGGAATTCAATGAACTGTTAGCACTTTGTTGATCAATCAGGATCGCGGATTGCCAGAACTTTAAAATTCCACCATGCTGTTATCAAGATCAGAAATATGCAAATTCTAGGGACGCAACAAGAACATTGGGTAACCGATTTCATCTGCAACCCACACAAATAATTTTCAGTAATAGAACTCATCTACTACAAATTATATTGTGCAACACCCATACATCTCTATGTATTCTAGATCATAACCTGCATCTACGCATAGCATGGCTCTTGATGCCACTGTAGGGTAACGTAGCAAAAAACAAAAAAAATCCGACCTACGCACCAGACCAGGACCACTATGGAGACTGCATACAAGGTTTGATCTTTTCGTTACCGACTCGTAGCGCAGCGGAAGTAGAGTCGATGACGATCGGCGGTGCAGATCCCCGCAGCTAGGATTTTACAACCTCCCAACTGCTAGGATGTTCTCCCTCGTTTGCCCCTCAGACAGCCCTCCGGGAGGCAGTCGGACAGTCCCTCGGACGGTGTCATGGACAGCCCTTCGGGAGGATGCTCGAAACTCGGCCGGTCTCTCGGACAGCCCTTCGGGAGGACCCTCAAAACTCAGACAGTCACTCGGACAACCCTTCGGGAGGCACTCCAGAACTAAGACTGAAACTACGATCTCTCTACAGAGTTGCACACATACGGTGTCATCTATCCGGCAGGGCTTCACCGTCCAGAACTAGTTCCTGCCGGAACCCAGACGGCCTTTCGGCTCTACGAAACTATTTCGCTGGGAGGGAGAGAGAAGCCAGAAATGTCATGGCATGTGTATGAGAGCAAGGGATGAGTGTGGAGAGCTCCTCTCCACCTCTATTTATAGGAAAGCCAAGGGGAAGGGTGCCTCCAAAAAATACCAAAACACCCATGCATTAGGTCACATATGATGGGTATTATGGGCATAATGGGAGGCCATGTGGAGCTCCAAGGAGGAGCACCACCCTTGGCCGGCCACCCCTTGGGGGGCCCTCAAATGGGGTTTCTTCCCTTGCAAGCCACTTCCTTCTAGAACTTTGACTCAAGTCCAAAAAGGTGGCTATCCAAAATAGTAACCCAAAAAGCACTTTCACTATTCATGGAAACATTTTTCCGCGACCGTTAAATCCGAAAATATTTCTGTGGGTCTTAGAACAATTCCAGTACCCACTAAAATGATTTTGGACGCATTCCGAAACAATTCTGGATTAGTGATTTTCATCTGTGAAAAGCAAACAAAGCGGTTCCGGCAGCTCCGGAATATTTCCGGGTTTTTTCTCTGAAAAATCCCAGAAGTTCCCAGAACAATTCTGGCACCCTCCAAGAATTTCCAGGCATGTGCCGAAACCAATTTGACTTAATGGTATACCCTGAAACAACTTTTCAGTTTTACCGAAACCATTCCGGTGTTCTCTTCGGAACTTTTCCGTTGTCTCCGAAACTTTTTCGGTGACTTTCTCTCAGACTCCCTGTCTAGTATTCAGCAGATAGATGACCCTTAAGCGTGTGACCCTATAGGTTCGGTGAAGTATAGACATGACCGGAACACTTTCCGATCAATGATCAACATCGGAGCCGTGGACACCCATATTGACCCCTATACCCACACGAATAAATATTCGAGTGAACCTCCAGTTGCCGTGTGCTATTCCTGTTGCTTCGCGATATGTTACAAAACCCGAGGTGAGATTTATCGGCATCCCCGTGGATCAATAACTTGTCCACTATGACAGTTACCTCGTTGCCGGTTTTGTTCTCTTTTCTCGTTCCCGTGTTCCGGCATCCCTGTGATCAAATCACAATGTGTCTGGCCAGACGATGGTGGATACCGTAACACCGAGAGGGCCCAGAGATATCTCTCCATCGTCAGAGCAAATCCCAATCTTGAGCTATCAAATCCCTTGACATACTTTCCCATGAACCCGTAAGCTGCCGTAATAGCCACCCAGTTACGGATGACGTTTAACAAACCCCAAAGTTCATGAATCAAGAATGAAAAAACTCGATACTCTCATGGTCTAAGGAATTATGCAAACGTAAACTTTCTCTGTGTTATTAACCATTAACTTGTGACGAATGTATCTCATGGCATAACATCAATTCGGGTCGATTCAACACAAGTGTTCTCCTAACATTGTGCCCTCAAAGTTGTCGGCATAGTCATGCCTATGATCAGGAAAACAGAACCATCATGCAACACTTGAGCTAGTCTTAGAGGCCAGACTAGGAATACATTTTACCGTTTATTATTCCACACGTGCATATGAGTCTTCCTCCGAGCCTCGTGGTTATTGTAGACTCGAGAACCATAGCAGTTATAGCATGGAACATAAACATAATTATGAATAGGGAGATAAACAATAACATTTATTATTGCCTCTAGGGCATATCGCCTACAGTGTCGTGGGTTCAAGCAGCGTCGTGGGAATCGCGTGTGGCAGTGGTGGAAACATGATGGTCACCATAGTTCAGCATCCATGGACAAGCTGTCATGTCGTCTGACACATGCATTGCATACTGATCATTCCAAGGAGTAGGAGAGAAAACTAGGCGGATAAATACTTCTTTATATTCAAGCGGACCTACGCTACTACATTTGTTCGAAAGACATGCACACCAGCGAAATAGTTCATCTATCCATATATACAGAGAGGAAATATTTTTTTAGGAACAAGAGAGGAAATAGTTCATCCATCTATAGTGCCCTGCTTCTTCTTCTTCTTCTTCTGTGGGGGACGGCTTCGCTACAAGCTCCTTCGACCTTGCAGCTATCTCGAAACTCACACGGGCATTGAGGGCTGCATACTTTATCCGCTCGTAGGTCAATGGATAAATCTCCCATCCAGACGTCCTTAATTCCAGCGTCTCGTCGCCCTTGTCAAGCTTTGTCCCGAGTACAAAAATTGCTACGTCGAATAAGGATGGTGTTTGTTTGTCACAACCCTCTACAGGAATTTTGGATTGTAGGTCGGCGGTCTTTTTCACATCAAGGTTGTACGGCGCCATCTTTTTTTT
Source organism: Elymus sibiricus (assembly GCA_039707655.1). Classification (NCBI taxonomy): domain Eukaryota; kingdom Viridiplantae; phylum Streptophyta; class Magnoliopsida; order Poales; family Poaceae; genus Elymus; species Elymus sibiricus. Next base: position 179,690,334 of record CM077666.1, on the reverse strand, counting down.
GTCCCCTTCAATGGCTGCTCCACAGAAGAATATGTCCTCCCGAGACAAGAAATCGTGGAGCTCACCTGGTATGGAAGGCGTGTGCATGATGTGATACACCAAAACATCATCTCCGATGCACAGCTGAAGGACGGCGGCACGTTGAATCTCCCCAGTGACACGCGTGGTGTACTCTACGTCGAGACCAACGATCTTCATCTCCACATTTTCGAGGGAGTTGGATACATTGTTGATCCACTCCCGAACAACCCTTGCGTGGTCGGTGACGGTGGCGGCTATCCTCAACGAGCCTTCGCTGATCACATGTTTGACGCTAAAAACCTGCATACGGATCTCTTTCTCCATTTGGAACCGCCGGACCGGAGGGCTATGGTTTGGAGTATTAGGATTAGGTGGCTAAACAGAGTGGAAGAAGATGGTGGTTAAACAGATTGGAAGAAGATGATTATTTAAAGGGGTTTCGGAGGTATGTGAAGAGGTTAAAATAGTGTGAATCCAGTGGGGTTTGAATGCAAATGAAGAAGAGGTGAAGAATCCGAGGAAAATCGGTTCCTGATGGAGAATTAATGGAGAAGTGGCACGCAGGCAGTTGATTAGATGGCTAAGTAGACCAGCCTGCAAAACGAAAAGCCTATGCGAGTAGGTGCCGGTTCGGATGGATATTGGCGTGTGCCTGCGACACACAACTTCTGCGTTCGAATACCCGCAGAGCTAACCATTTTGTTTCAGTTTTTTTCTTCCCATACTGTTGTTCTACTCCACGTACACGTATCGGTTTGGCATTTCCCGTTACACTTTGCTCTAATTCCCAAGACATTTGGGGGGGGGGGGGACAATAGACAGTTCATGTGCGTTATCAGAGAACATGGCACAGAGTTCGAGATCCCAAGCCTTCTTCTGGTGGTTTCTCGACGATTCTGTGTGTGTGCTACGTATGTGTGTAACATTTTCTGTTTAAGGAATATGCGGTTATACTCAAAAAAGAAAAAAAAAGGCCTTCTTCGCGCTTCCGCATGCACGAGAATTTTGGTCTGCTCGCAATATGGATGCTACCTGGAGGATGAAGTGAACCCAGAGGCATGCTAGCACAACCTCTTTCCTACTACTCATATGTTACTAGTACTAGTAGTAATACTACAGGTGTAGTACTTGTTGGTCAAAATATTATTCATCTGGTCCTCACAGTGAAGTGACAAGACCCTGCGCCCGAGGTAACCCTAGTCCAGGCGGCGTGTTCGGGTTACCAAAGTCAGCCTCACCCTGTGCAGTCACCGCCGCTGTATAGCATGCATGCCTCGCCTCGTCTCCCTCTCCCCTAGCACCACTCCATGTCCATCTCGTCGGAGATCCTGAGGTCACTCTTCTTCATCTCACAGTGCCCACGCGTACCCTCTCGCCTCGCTCGCCTCCCCCAGTACCACTATTCTACTCGCTAGCCGCTCCAGCACTGGGAGCCTTCTCCCCCGTAAATCAAGCCTCAAAAAACCCCACCTTCCAAACTCCACCATTGCCGAACCCAAACCGCGCAGCATCCGTATGAGCCGCGGCTGGAGCGATCTCCCCATGGACATCCTCCACCTCTTTTGTTCGCGTATGGATATGTCCAGCGCCGTGCGGCTGGCTGCATGCTCGAGGGACCTGCACGCGGTCATCGTCAAAGCGAGGCCTGAGATTTTCAAGACACCCTGCTTGCTGCTATCTGATGTTGCGGGATGGCGTGCTCACCACTGTGCTCACCATGATACGGTGGCGCACATCATGCCCCTCGACTTCGATCCAACCACCATCACCCGAAACTTCTTGTCAGGTATGTACTGGGTCGGCATGAACTCCCACTGGATGGCTGCCGTCGGAGAATACCGGAAGAAGTGGGTGCTCGTGAACGTCCACACCTCCCATGAGATTATCCTTCCTCCCTTGGATCATACAGGGATTTGCCGTCGTGACCCACTTCCCGTAGATTACCAAGTCAGCTGGACGGACCTTGTTTTGCTGAAGGTTGTAATCTGCCAAGTGCCCATGGCATATGGGAATTACACAGACTTCAAGCTAATTGCCTTGTTCGGCCGCGGAGTCGCCTATCTTTGCGGGGGTGCCGACTGAAGGTGGACACTACTCCCCTCGAAGATCTGCATCGATGGTGATCCACAGTTCTGTGATGCTATTGAACACAATGGCATCATCTACGCGATCGACAATGCAGATGGCACCACATGTTGCTGGGATGCCTCGTGTAAGTTGTTTTCGTCTGATTTTAATGATAACGCCATTACATTGTTTGAACTTTTGTGATGATTGGCATATCCCTGTTACAACAGAATTTGAGTAGAACTATGGCAATGTATTAGAGACGCCGTAAATCAGGAAATAAAATAGGGAGATTTGGAAGTCCAAATGGTAATCTCTATATTTGGAAGTAGTTAAATCATGTGATTGTGACCATGTCTATACAGCCAATTTGTACCCTTGAATAATCAAACGGCTAGGAAGATATGGATATTCTCCTAACTTTATAGCAATCTTTATACTACTAAATATGAGTGTGTATCACTAGCGTGTTAGTTTCCTCATTTTCATGATGTAGAAACATGCATAACACTATTGGTTTCATCTAACCATACATTAGTAGGGAAGTAAAAGTGCATATGGAAAACTCTATACTTGGAAGTAGTGAAATCCTGTCATGCTTACCATGTCTACATGCCTATATTCGCCCTTCAGCAATCAATGGCTAGAATACTATCCACACAAAAAATTTGCACACAAAACATGAGGAGAAATGCTACATACATGGGCTGCTTTTTACGGAATCAACGGAGAGGCTGAGCTGGGATTTTCTTATTGGATAGAAATCAGGTGAAGGGCCCACCCCAACTGAAAATCAGGGGGGATGAGATTAGTTATAAAGCAGGTCCCGTAAAACCTCCGTAGTTGGCCCGTGCATCTAGAATTATCGGAACATGAGTATATAACAATGCATGGTGTGTTAGTTTCCTCTGAAGAATTTATTTGTGAGAACAGAACATGACTACATAACATGCATGGCTATATTAGTTTCCTCTGAAGAATCGACTGCGAGATAACATGAGTATAACCATAACCATGCATGGTACTACTATATTTTCGACCCGAGTATACATTTCCCTCTATTTTCCTCTCAGTTCCAACAGGGACAGATCAATGTTGTTTCTTACATTATCCTGCTCATACTCTGAACATTGCTGATCTTACATTAACAATGTCTGTCCTTTTTGTCTCCTTTCTGATATGTTGCGGTGTCCATACGGCTCCTGCCCTTTGTAATCACACCACCTTTGCCTAAAACAGGGAAGCACAACTGGTTCCTCGCTCGATCAGACAACGGCGAAAGACTGATGATCATTCGCACGCATCAGCCGGCAAGTTTATATTGCAAAAACCCCACTGTGTATAAGCAGCGTGAAATATGTGAGTATCCGGAGAATGTATGTTACGTCTATGAGCAGGATACCAGCTTGTTGGGGCCTTCAAGATTTTTTGAGTTGGAGGCGGGTAAACAGCCTTGGTTCACACTCTTTGTTTCTTGGACTCAATTATCCGATTAACCAGGAGATCACCTTCAAGGATCCTGATGGCAGAGAGGCTCTGTTTGTTAGGGAAAACTGTGTGTACATGGTGAACTGATCTACAGGACCAGCCGCCCCTGATTGTCAACGATACAGCATGCAGCCAAAAGAAGGTGAGAATGCGAAAGGCATCTGGATTAACTTTGATCCTTGGATGTCTCAACTCCGAAAGCTAGTGATGTGGTACAAGCCTTGAGATTGGTAGGTAATGGGGCAGTTGCGTCGAAAGGGTGGAGTCCTGGTGTCTACGAATCACTGGTGGCTGAAGGGGAGCTGCAAATTATTATGGCGCTGGATCATCCCTCTTCGAATGACTTGTTGTATTAGCTGCTTGTTCTGGATGGGTGATGTTCTCTTTTGTTATGCAGACTCCTTGTAATTATATCATCCTTGTCTATGTCACTCTTACTATGTACTAGTTCGCTCTGTTTAGAACTTTGTGATTTGTGTGTGGATCACGAGAGTCTGAGCGCTTCAGATGGGTGCGTTTTGGTGGTTTAGCAAGACTTGTGAACTTTCATGTCTTGTTGTTTATGTCAGTAGTAGATGCTAGTCAGTGTTTGCATGTTGTATATATCGTTGTTTCAAACTGTTTTTTGTTTCAAACTGCTGATGTGCTAAATGGGGGCATCACCATTCTGCAGTGTTCAGTGTATATATCCTTTTTTCAAGTTATAATTTGAGCTCAGTGACTTTTCGGTGATGTACACTTGTTTGGGCCATGTGAGGTGTCGTTGAATATGGTTCGAGTAGTAACGCAATGCCAAACAGGCCAATTATGAACTCTGATGGCGGGCGCTAAAAAAATATTAGTCCGACATGTGGGCGCCACCGGTGTTTTCGTGCGGTTGCGCGGCAAGAGCGTACTGGCACGCATTCGAAATCCATGCTACCTTTTCATCCCGAATCCCCCGCCCCTCCCCCACCTCTGGAATCTCGACTCCTACCCCAGTTCCCCCAAATCTGCTTCCTCTACTCCCTGTACTCAAGCGCACTATCATGTCGCCGGTCAACACGGATCTCCCAGCCGGAGATCCTGAGGTCCGTCCTGCCTTCGGGCGCTGCGTGCTGTCGCTCAACAGTGGCATGGCGGCACTTGACGACCAGTTTGCCGGCAAAGTGCTGATGGTAACCATCAACGGCGACCGGCCTCCCGTCTCGCCGGACGACCTGGTCAAAGCTCTTGGCATTGCGCACGGCATCCAAATAAGTGACTTGCTCGTCGAAGTCTGTCCGCCACCAGCTGATTTTTTCGTCAGGTTCTGGACAACTTTCGACTGCAGTCGTGTGTTCGAATCTTCCCGGCGTTTGTTCTGCGATGGCGCGCTGGTGAGCTTCGATCGGTAGCACCCAGGATGGGGCTCGGTGCCCTCTGAGCTTGAGTTTTTAACAAAGCTTACCTTCCATGGCATGCCTCGACGGGCTTGGAACAGCGAGTCCATGAATGAGCTTATCAATGACCTAGGAGGTGAGCTCTTAAGTATGTTTGTTCCTCCAGACAGCTGGGCTCTGACGGTTATGGCATGGATGAAGAAGCCGTCCACCATACCGAAGGTGATTGTTGTTGAGATACCGGTGCAGGAACCGGGGTTGTACTATTCGTCGCCACCAAGGCCGCCGTGGACCACGTTACGTATGTACCTATATCGAGTCTTCGTGCATGTCGAAGAAGTGGTCAATCCTTCAATCGAAGTCCTGCCGCCGCCGCTGGTGGCGGGGTCCGTCGATGACGTCCATTACAGGAGTCAACGTCAGACTTTCCCTGTGTTGCTCAGAACGATGGATGGCACAGGGCCTACTCCATCGCGCGGCGGAGGCCACTGCTTCTTTGGGAGAAGAGGCCGGGCTGGCTGCCTGGATGTGCTCTAATTTGAGGTAACGACTGAATCTTCTCAGATAGAGTACTACTTATATCCGAGCTATAGGTGTCAAGCTCTGATGTGCCAATACATTTGATTATGACCTGTTCTATTTTTGTACCTGATTTTTTTTTTCGAAATGGGTGTACGTCAACTTAATGTGCTAGCAGAACTTATTGTGTTTGTCTGTCTGTTTTCTTTGCATTGCATTCAAGATATTTCCATGTCATTGATCAAGACGATGAACGGTGATGTACGAGTTTGTTGGTTTCAAGATAGCCCTACCCGTAGCGATCCACTGCTTCCACCTCTATTGTGCCGCCCGCGTGAAATTTTTGTATGCAAGCTCAATGTGCTATGATGTTGTATATCATTGTGTCAACTATATAAGTTTGTACCGAGCATCAGCAATGCATATGGCTTAAAAATGTATGCACGAGCATCGATCGATCGGTTTCTCTCTCTCTCCCGCTAAAAAGTGGGACCCGCTGCATTATTTCTTTGCTCATGACAGTTTTTAATTAGGTTTCACTGGACTCTACCTTTTTCCTTAACTTAGAATTTGAGTTCAGTGATTTTACAAAAATGTACAAAAGACTTGTTTGGGCCATTTTAGGCATCGTTGAATGTGGGAGTACCTACGTAAAGTTGTACTGTACTACACAGGCCTTGTTCGTTGAACATCATCAATGCAACTGGGCCGAAAGACGCATGCCAGCCCAGGTTTTCTTTTGACCTAAAATAAGCGCAGCCCAGCCTATGTTTTTTTATAAAAAAATGCACAACTCAGTTCTATTTTTACACAAGAATACCAAGCCCAACTTAAAGTTTTTCAATAAAATTCCTAGCTCAGAATTATTATTTTATAGTAAATGCTCTGTTCAGACCAACATTGTTTTTTCACGCATCCCAGAAAATGGGTCTATTTCTACTGTTTTTTTAATAATCGGGTCTATTTCTACTAAAAACAAATGGGTTGTAAACTAACAGATATAATAAATGGGCTGCATGCCCGCATTTTTTTACCCAGCCCAGTAAATAGGTGTATTCGAACAAATAATCAAATGGGCTGTAAATTCTCCGAAATAGTAAATAGGTATTTTTTTCACCCAGACCAGGAAATAGATGTATTGGAAAACAAAACCAAATGGGCTGTAAAAACTAAATAAATGGGCTGCATGTCCGCCAAGGCCTTCGAAGCTTACTTTGTTGGCCCACGCCGAGGAGTTCTCAAAAAAAGAATGTTGGCCCACGAGGACGAAGCCTGCGGCGTGTCCATTTAGTCAACAAAACGATTTATAATGGTCAAAAATAAAAGTTAACAAACTATTCTGACAACTGTAGCCGTTGGATTAACATCCGACGGCCATCCTGCTTCTTCAATCTCTGATCTTGTTGCTCCAGCCGCCAAAAGCCCAAAACCATCGCAGGCGGGAGCGCCTGCTTCTACCTCCCATGGCCGGCTGTGCTGCCGTGCAGGCCTCGCCGCCCCACCCTACTCCCACCGGTGGCCCGGTCATACCTGTACTCACCGGTGGACGGTTGTGCTGTCGCCCAGGCTCCGGGTCGTTCCCACCCTTAGCCTAGCTGTCGTCCACCGCCTTGGTGCTCTTGGACTTTTGTCGTCAACGCGGTTAATGAACGACAGCCATCGAAAGAGGACTGTACGTGGAGAGGCTAACAGTTGGGACCCACGAGGTCCATGGTCATACGCCACGAAGTGCCTCCTTATCACGCGCAAGAAAAATGATTCCTCCCCCTGACAGCTTGGGCCCACCAGCTACATCTTCACATGCAAGGAAGTGCCTCCTTATTACGCGCAAAAAAATGACTCGTCCCACTGACATCCGGGACCCACCAGCTACATCTTCGCACGCAAGCAAGTGCCTCCGTATTCCACCAAAAAAATGATTCTTCTCCCTGACAGCTGGGACCCATCATCTATATCTTTGCACGGAAGGAAGTGTGCCTCCTTATTACGCGAAAAAAATGATTCCTCCCCATGACATCGCGGACCCACCATATTTGTAGGCTGACTTGTGGGCCTACTAAGTTGATGCGTACGCAGGGCTTTGTCAACTTAGTCAACAAACGATTCTAGCAGCAGCGACCGTTGGATGTTAATCCAACGGCCGTGCTGCTTCTTCAATCTCTGATCTTCTTGCTCCAGCCGCCCAAACCAGCTCCGGCGGGACCGCCTGCTCCTGCCTCCCGTGGCCGGCTGTGCTTCCGCGCAGGCCTCACCGCACCACCCTACTCCCACCGCTGGCCAGGCCTTCCCTCTACTCACCCACATCCCCTGTTATTCTCCGGCGACGGCAGCCTTACACCGTAGCCAAACCAGTCAACCCTCGTACTCCCCTCCTCGTGGGTATCCACTGCCGCGTCTTTCCCGGCTCCGCGTAGTTCCCTTCCTAGGACTCGCCGTCGTCCACCGCCTTGGTGCTCTCGGCGTGGCGTGGTCAACATGGTCAATGAACGACAGCCATCGAAAGAGGAATGTACGCGGTGAGGCTGATAGCTGGACCCACCAGCTGCATCTTCGCACGCAAGGAAGTGCCTCCTTATTACGCGCAAAAAATGATTCCTCCCCCCTGACAGCTGGGACCCAGCAGCTATATCTTCGCACGCAAGGAAGTGCCTCCTTATCCTCCCTGACAGCTGGGACCCACCCGGTCAAAGCGTACGTAGCATTGTCTGTCTGGTCGAGAACGTGTACGTACATACTGGCCGATCGGCCTCTCCGCAACGATGAACCGTGGGCGTGTAAGGAGCGGCACGTGTCGTAGTAGAGCCCCCGACGTAGCAGTTCAGGCAGCCCCGTCTAAATCGTGTACACGTACGTACAGCCACACGACAAAAAATACAGGCACGTACGTACATACGGGCGGGGTCTCGAATGCGTACTCGCGCATACGTACGGCAAGGGCTCGTGTACATGGAGAGAGAGGCAACGGACGGTGATACGTCTCCAACGTATCTATAATTTTTTATTGTTCCATGCTGTTATATTATCAATCTTGGATTTTTTTATATACATTTACATCAATTATATATCATTTTTTGGGACTAACCTATTAACTTAGTGCCCAGTGCCAGTTGCTGTTTTCTGTCTGTTTTTTGTTTTACAGAATATCAATACCAAACGAAGTCCAAATGCCACGGAACTTTTTGGAGATTTTTTTCTGGACAATACCAACACTAGAAGCTTCGGGAGAAGACCAGACGCCAGAGGAGGTGGCCACGAGCCACCAGGGCGCGCCTGGGGGGCAGGCGTGCCCTGGTGCCTCGTGGGCCCACCTCAGCTCCGTTTGACCTAATTCCACCACTATAAATTCCCAAAAATCAGGAAACCAACAGGGGAGTCCACGAAACACTTTTTCCGCCGCCGCAAGCTTCTGTTCTCGAGATATCCCATCTGGAGGCCTTTTCCGGTACTCTGCCGGAGGGGGGATCGATCACGGAGGGGCTCTACATCAACCTTGCTGCCCTTCCGATGATGCGCGAGTAGTTTACCACAGACCTTCGGGTCCATAGTTAGTAGCTAGATGACTTCTTCTCTCTTTTTGATCTTCAATACAATGTTCTCCTCGACATTCTTGGAGTTCTATCTGATGTAATCACTTTTTGCGGCGTGTTTGTTGGGATCCGATGAATTGTGAGTTTATGATCAGATTATTCATGAATATTATTTGAGTCTTCTCTGATCTATTTTATGCATGATTATTATAGCTTCGTATTTCTTCTTCGATCTATTGATTTGGTTTGCCAACTAGATTGATTTATCTTGCCATGGGAAGAGGTGCTTTGTAATGGGTTCGATCTTGCGGTGCTCAATCCCAGTGACAGAAAGGGACATGACACGTATGTATCATTGCTATTAAGGGTAAAAAGATGGGGTTTATTCATGCGTGAGTTTACTTTGTCTACATCATGTCATCTTGCTTAAGACGTTACTCCGTTCTTTATGGACTTAATACACTAGATGCATGCTGGATAGCGGTCGATATGTGGAGTAATAGTAGTAGATGCAGGCAGGAGTCGGTCTACTTGTCTCGGACGTTATGCCTATATACATGATCATTGCCTTGGATATCGTCATGATTATTTGCTTTTCTATCAATTGCCCAACAGTAATTTGTTTACCCACCGTATGCTATTTTTATGAGAGAAGCCTCAAGTGAAAACTATGGCCCCCGGGTCTATCTAAATCATACACTAAAACCCTAAAAATACTTGCTGCACTTTTTCTTTATTTATTTTATTTTGTATTTTTGTTTCAATCTATCTATCTATCAGATACAATTTAATATTGCAACTTACCGCTGAGGGATTGACAACCCCTTGTTTGCGTTGGGTGCAAGGATTTGTTGTTTTGTGTGCAGGTGCTGCTAACGAGGTGTTGCGTGATTCTCCTACTGGATTGATAACCTTGGTTTCATAACTGAGGGAAATACTTATCTCTACTGTACTGCATCTCCCTTCCTCTTCAGGGAATTACCAACGTAGCTCACAAGTAGCAGACGGCAGCAACGGCCTCCTGTTCATCATCAGCCAACCGGCTGGGTCGGAACGGAGGAAACAGCGCCGTGTTCATCAGCAGCCAAGCGACTGGGTCGGAACGCGTCCTGTTCATCGGGAGCCAACTGGCTTGGACGGAACAGCCGTAACGGGGTCCTGTTCATTGACTCGGGGTCTAGCGTACCGCAAAACGGAGGAAACGGCCTTCTGTTCGACCGCCTACGGTCGAAACGGGGTCCTGTTCATCGGCTGGGGGTCTGGCGTACCGCAAAATGGAGGAAACGGACTTCTGTTCGAGCGCCTACGGTCGAAATGGGGTCCTGTTGATCGGGAGGGCTCTGGCGTACCGCAAAACGAAGGAAACAGACTTCTCTCCAACTACCTACGGTCGAAACGGGGGTCCTGTTCATCGGGAGGGGTGTGGCATTCCGCAAAACGGGACTCCACGGGCTACTGTTCATCCACGGTCGACCTTCCTCCAGCCTCCAGCAGCTACTGTTCATCCACCGTCGACTTCCTCCAGCCTTCACTGGCTACTGTTCATCCAGCCTCCACGGGGTCCTGTTCATCCACCCCCAACCGGCTGGGGTATGGCGTACCGCGGCACGGCCTCCTCGGGGTCCTGTTCATCCAGCGCCAACCGCCTACACGGCCGGGGTCCTGTTCATCCAACTCCCAGCGGCTGGGATGGGGCGTACGAGCGGGCAGCAGCGACGGGAATTGTTCATCCACAGCCAACCAACCGGCTCGATCGATGCGTCTCGACTCGTGTCTACGTGTATCGCACGCACGGCAACAATGGGCACTGTTCATCGAGAGGCAACCCAACACCGGCTGTGGCTACGTCTCGCACAGGGGCTCGATCGGCTTCAGTAAGCAGCGAGAAGGATCGATCGGGTTCAGTTAGCAGTGAAGGGATCGCTCGGGTTCAGTTAGCAGCGAAGGGATCGCTCGGCTTCAGTTAGCAGTGAAGGGATCGCTCGGGTTCAGTTAGCAGCGAAGGGATCGATTGCTCGGGTTCAGTACGTGTAGTAGTGCGAGGTATCGATCGATCGCTCGGGTTCAGTAAGCGAACGCCTCGCTCGGGTTCAGTTAGCGAACGCCTCACACACGCGCGCGCGTACGAGAGAAACGCGCAAACCACACTACATCGCTTGGCCCCGACCACCCACCGTAACCGGGAACTCCCCGAAAATTTCCTCGCCCTCACTTTTATCACGATTTTTTACGTCACGGACGGCCCAAAGAATGTCATGCGGGTGCGTCTCCAGCCTGCCCAGGACAAAAAGCCCATTTTCTGTCATAATTTTTTGTCATAGAAGTAGGAGCCCACCACATCTATGATCATACATGTTTTTGTCACAATTATTGTCATAGAAGTGTCACAACCATGACAAAAAAAGTTTTCGTTCGGGCCATAATGTCACGAATGTGTCTTTTTTTTGTAGTGAAGAGGGTTGTCAATCCCCTTGGCGGTTACTTGCAAGGATTAATTCTGATAGTGATAGATAGATAAAGTAAATTGCAAAAGAAAATAAAGGAAATAAAATTGCAGCAATGTATTTTTTATTTTATATATGATGGATAAATGACCCGGGGGCCATAGTTTTCACTAGAGGCTTCTCTCTCGAACGCATAGCATACGGTGGGTAAACAAATTACTGTTGGGCAATTGATAGAAAAGTGCATAGTTATGACGGATTCATGGCAGTGATCATGTATATAGGCATCACGTCCGAGACAAGTAGACCGACTCCTGCCTGCATCTACTACTATTACTCCACCCATCGACCGCTATCCAGCATGCATCTAGGGTATTAAGTTAACGAAAACAGAGTAACGCCTTAAGCAAGATGACATGATGTAGACAAAGTAACCTCAAGCAATATGAATAAACCCCATCATTTTATCCTTAATGGCAACAATACAAATACATGTCTTGTCCCTTTCTGTCACTGAGATAGAGCACCGCAAGATTGAACCCATCACAAAGCACCTCTCCCATTGCAAGATAAATCAATCTAGTTGACCAAACCAAACGGATAGATTGGAGAGAAATACAAAGCTATAACAATCATGCACAAATAAGTTCAGAAAAGACTCAAATATTTCTCATGAATAGTCTGATCATAAACCCACAATTCATCGGATCCCAACAAACACACCGCAAAAGAAGATTACATCGAATAGAACTCCAAGAACATCGAGGAGAACATTGTATTGAAGATCAAAGAGAGAGAAGAAGCCATCTAGCTACTAGCTATGGACCTGTAGGTCTGTGGTAAACTACTCACACATCATCGGAAGGGTAGCAAGGTTGATGAAGAAGCCCTCCGTGATCGATTCCCCCTCTGGCAGATTACAGGAGAAGGCCTCCAGATGGGATCACGGAAGAATAGAGGCTTGCGGCAGCGGAAAAGTTATTCGAGGTGGCTCTCTGGTATATGGGGAATATTTGAGAATTTATAGGCTTGGAATTAGGACAAGAGGTGCCACGAGGGGCCCACAAGCCTGGGGGGGCGCCTACCTCCCTGGGCGCGCCTCCCGAGCTTGTCGCTCCCTCGTGGCTCTTCTGGTCTTCTCACGAACCTTCGAGGGTCCCTTCTGGTCCAGAAAAAATTAATCCAAAGTTTTTTCTCCGTTTGGACTCTGTTTGATATTGATTTTCTGAAAAGCCAAAAACAGGCAAAAAACAGCAACTGGCACTGGGCACTAGGCTAATAGGTTAGTCCCCAAAAATGATATATAATTGCATATAATTGCATAATAAACATCCAAGATTGATACTATAATAGCATGGAACAATCAAAAATTATAGATACGTTGGAGACGTATCAAGCATCCACAAGCTTAATTCCTGCTCGTACTCGAGTAGGTAAATGATAAAAACAGAATTTTTGATGTGGAATGCTACCTAACATGTTCATCATGTAATCCTCTTTTACGGTATGAATATGAAGATCTGAATGATTCAAAGCAATAATCTATAATTTGATATAAAGACATCAATACTCAGGCATACTAACAAACAATCATGTCTTTCAAAATAAAAATGGTAAAGAAAGTTATCCCTACAAAATCATATAATCATGTCATGCTCCATCTTCTTAACATAAAGTATTTATCATGCACTACCCCGATGACAAGCCGAGCAATTGGTTCATACTTTTTAACGCGATTCAGCTTTTTCAACCCCCACGCAATACATTAGCGCAAGCCATGGATATAGCACTATGGGTGGAATAGAATATAATGGTAGAGATTAATAAGGGGAAGTCAAAAAGAAGAAGATAGTCTCACATCGACGCGGCTAATCAACGGGCTATGGAGATGCCCATCAATTGATGTCAATGCGAGGAGTAGGGATTGCCATGCAACGGATGCACTAAGAGCTATAAGTGTATGAAAGCTCAAAATAAAAACTAAGTGGGTGTGCATCCAACTTGCTTGCTCATGAAGACCTCGGGCATTTGAGGAAGCCCATCATCGGAATATACAAGGCAAGTTCTATAATGAAAAATTCCCACTAGCATATGAAAGTGACAATATAGGAGACTCTCTATATGAAAAACATGGTGCTACTTTGAAGCACAAGCATGGAAAAGGATAGTAACACTGCCCCTTCTCTCTTTTTCTCTCATTTTTTCACTGGGCTCTTTTTGGCCTCTTTTTTTTATATATTTCGTCACTGGGACAATGCTCTAATAATGATGATCATCACACTTCTATTTACTTACAACTCAAAAATTACAACTCGATACTAGAACAAATATGGCTCTATATGAATGCCTCTGGCAGGGTACCAGGATGTGCAATGATACTAGCGTAACATGTATGAAAATGATGAACGGTGGCTGAGCCACAAATACTATGTCAGCTATATGATCATGCAAAGCAATATGACAATGATGATGTGTGTCATAATAAACGGAACGGTGGAAGTTGCATGGCAATATATCTCGGAATGGCTATGGAAATGCCATAATAGGTAGGTATGGTGGCTGTTTTGAGAAAGATATAAGGAGGCTTATGTATGATAGAGCGTATCATATCACGGGGTTTGGATGCACCGGCGAAGTTTGCACCGACTCTCGAGGTGAGAAAGGGCAATGCACGGTACCGAAGAGGCTACCAAATTGTGGAAAGGTGAGAGTGCGTATAATCCATGGACTCACATTAGTCATAAAGAACTCACATACTTATTGCGAAAGTTTATTAGCCCTCGAAGCAAAGTACTACTACGCATGCCCCTAGGGGGATAGATTGGTAGGAAAAGACCATCGCTCGTCCCCGACCGACACTCATAAGGTAGACAATCAATAATAAATCATGCTCCACACTTCTTAGCATAACGACAGACCATACGTGCATGCTTCGGGAATCACAAACCTTAACACCAATATTCTTACTAAACCACAATTATCTACTAGTACCTCCCACATATTACCATCTTAATATCGCAAAACTATTGCAAGGAATCAAACTTATCATATTCAGTGATCTACATGAAAGTTTTTATCATATCCCTCTTGAATACCTATCATATTAGGACCAAATTCATAACCCGTTCATATTTCCAATGCTGTTTATTAGACTCTCAAAAAGATATAAGTGAGGCATGAGAGTGCAACTATTTATTTAAAATATAACCACCGCCTGCTCTAAAAGATATAAGTGAAGCACTAGAGCAACTACCTAGCTCAAAAGATATAAGTGAAGCACATAGAGTATTCTAACAAATCACGATATATGTATGTCCCTCTCAAAAAGGCGTGTTCAGCAAAGATGATTGTGGCAAACTAAAAAGCAAACAAACAAAATAAAACTATGGCACAAGACGCTCCAAGTAAAACACATATCATGTGATGAATAAAAATATAGCTCCAAGTGATATACCGATAGATTGTAGACGAAAAAGGGGATGCCATCCGGGGCATCCCCAAGCTTAGATGCTTGGGTCTTCCTTGAATATTACCTTGGGGTGCCTTGGGCATCCCCAAGCTTAGGGTCTTGCCGCTCCTTATTCCTTCATCCATCGTGGTCTCACCCAAAACTTGAAAACTTCAGCACACAAAACTCAACAGAAACCTCGTGAGATCCGTTAGTATAACAAACAAATCTTAAAATTTAGGTACTGTTATAAATTGATTCATATTTAATATTGGCATAATGCTACTGTACTCCAACTTCCCCATGGCTTATAGCCCCCGATACAATCCATAGATTCATCAAAATAAGCAAACTATGCAACAAAAAGAGAATCTGTCTAAAACAAAACAGTCTGTAAATATTTATTTAAAAGCTATACTTATGTAACTCCAAAAATTCTGAAAAATTAGGACAAAGTAAAAAATTCACATACCAATACTGTGTACAAAATTCAGAATTTATCACACTCCAGTATAGAACCAAAAATCCAGCAGTGGACTCAAAACTTTCTGTTTTCAAACAACATCAATCATACTATCATCCAAATCATCCCAAAGGCATTACTTGGCACAAACACTAATTAAAAGATAAAAACACAATCATAACAGAGGCTACAATTGTGTGACACAAGAAAATAAAAATTGCAATAAAGATAAATATTGGGTTGCCACCCAACAAGCGCTATTGTTTTATGCCCCTAGCTAGGCATAATGCATAGTTTCAAGTATTACCATCATTCTAATCTAAATCCTCAATCACACATCCACTCTTTCTAAGAGGTTTAGCATAGGAATCTTTTATCATTACACTCCTAGGGACAAAGTTGAGGAATTTGCTTTCATAAACAGGTTCCTTTATTAAATCAATAAAATTGGGATGCACACTAATCATTTTAATGTCTTCGTTTCCTTTGCTAGATGTGGCACCTTTAGTCTTAGGAACATACATAAACTTGCAATTTTTATTAGGAGGGGTCCTATCAATAGTTTTAACAGAGGAAAAGGCGGAACCTAAGTTATTAATAATTACCTCTAACTTATCGATTCTAGCGGGACCTTGTTCTATCCTTTCATTAATTATCGGTTCCTTTTCTTTTAAGGTTTTTAGTGTAATTCCTACCTTAGAACCAAATTGAGTAATATGATTATGGACCTTTTTGTCTAAATTCTCAAGATGTTCAATAGTAGACATTTTATTTTCAATAGCTTCCAACCTTTGCATAACATGTTCCAAAGTCAAAACTGTTCCATTAATGGCAATAGGTGGTGATCCCACTAAATTTCCCATAGCATTGAAAGCATCCAAAGGGTTGCTACTTGTGAACTGCGTTGGGATTTCCCCAAAGAGGAGAGGATGATGCAGTACAATAGAGATAAATATTTCCCTCAGTTAAGAACCAAGGTTATCAATCCAGTAGGAGAACCACACAGAACCTCGCTAGCAGCACTTACACACACAAAAGCAAACACTTGCACCCAACACAAATAAGAGGGTTGTCAATCCCCTTAGCGGTCACTTGCAAGGATTAATTCTGATAGTGATAGATAGAAAAGTAAATTGCAAAAGAAAATAAAAGTAAATAAATTGTAGCAAGGTATTTTTGATTTTAATATATGATAAAAGTAGACCCGGGGGCCATAGTTTTCACTAGAGGCTTCTCTCTCGAACACAAAGCATACGGTGGGTAAACAAATTACTGTTGGGCAATTGATAGAAAAGCGCATAGTTATGACAATATTCAAGGCAATGATCATGTATATAGGCATCACGTCCGAGACAAGTAGACCGACTCCTGCCTGCATCTACTACTATTACTCCACCCATCGACCGCTATCCAGCATGCATCTAGGGTATCAAGTATGAAACAGAGTAACACCTTAAGCAAGATGACATGATGTAGACAAAGTAAACTCAAGCAATATGATTAAACTCCATCTTTTTATCCTTAATGGCAACAATACAAATATGTGTCTAGTCCCTTTCTGTCACTGGGATATAGAACACCGCAAGATTGAACCCATCACAAAGCACCTATCCCCATTGCAAGATAAATCAATCTAGTTGGCCAAACCAAACGGATAGATCAGAGAGAAATACAAAGCTATAACAATCATGCATAAAAGAGTTAAGAGAAGACTCAAATATTTCTCATGAATAATCTGATCATAAACTCACAATTCATCGGATCCCAACAAACACACCGCAAAAGAAGATTACATCGGATAGAACTCCAAGAACATCGAGGAGAACATGGTATTGAAGATCAAAGAGAGAGAAGAAGCCATCTAGCTACTAGCTATGGACCCGTAGGTCTGTGGTAAACTACTCACACATCATCGGAAGGGCAGCAAGGTTGATGAAGAAGCCCTCCGTGATCGATTCCCCCTCCGGCAGAGTACCGGAAAAGGCCTCCAGATGGGATCGCGGAAGAACAGAGGCTTGTGGCGGTGGAAAGGTTTTCTCGTCTGGCTCTTTGTTGGTTTCCCAATATTTGAGAATTTATAGAAGTGGAATTAGGTCAAAAGGAGCCACGAGGGTCCCACAAGGCATCAGGGGCCCCCCTGGGGCCGCGCCCTGTTGCCTTGTGGCCTCCTCGTGAGGCTTCTGGCTTCCTCCCGAAGCTTCCAAGGTCTCTTTTGTCCAGAAAAAAATCGTCAAAAAGTTTCGTGGCATTTGGACTTCGTTTGGTACTGATTTCCTGAAAAACCAAAAACAAGCAGAAAACAGCAACTGGCACTGGGCACTAGGTCTATAGGTTAGTCCCAAAAAATGATATATAATTGCATATATAACATCCAAGATTTATACTATAATAGCATGGAATAATAAAAAATTATAGATACGTTGGAGACGTATCAAGCATCCCCAAGCTTAATTCCTGCCCGTCCTCGAGTAGGTAAATGATAAAAACAGAATTTTTTATGTGGAATGCTACCTAACATGTTTCATCATGTAATTCTCTTTTACGGTATCTACCTAAATGATTGATATGTCTCCGTCGTATCTATAATTTTTGATTGTTTCATGCCAATATTCTACAACTTTCACATACTTTTGGCAACATTTTATATTATTTTTGGGACTAACATATTGATCCGGTGCCCAGTGCCAGTTCCTGTTTTCTGCTTGTTTTTTGTTTCGCAGAAAATCCATATCAAACGAAGTCCAAACGCGACAATTTTTTACGGAGAATTATTTTGGAATATATGTGACTTTTAGGAAGAAGAATCAATGCAAGACGGTGCCCGAGGTGGCCACAAGCCTTGTGACTCCCTCGAACGTCAGTTGGTGCCCTTCTTTCGCCGCAAGAAACATAACTTCCGGATAAAAATCCCCTCAAACTTTCAGCTCAATCGGAGTTACGGATCTCCGGGAATATAAGAAACAGTGAAGGGCCAGAAAACAGAACGCGAAACAGAGAGGGAGATCCAATCTCGGAGGGGCTCCTGCCCTCCGGGAGCCATGGCGGACATGGACCAGAGGGGAAACTCTCCTCCCATCTAGGGGGAGGCCAAGGAAGAAGAAGAAGGAGGGGGGCTCTCTCCCCCTCTCTCCCGGTGGCGCCAGAACGCCGCCAGGGCAATCATCGTGACGGCGATCTACACCAACAACTTCGCCGCCGTCAACACCAACTCTCCCCCCTCTATGCAGCGGTGTAACACCTCTTCTCCCCGCTGTAATCTCTACTTAAACATGGTGCTTAATGCTATATATTATTATCCAATGATATGTGGCAATCCTATGATGTTTGAGTAGATTCGTTTTGTCCTACGGGTTGATGGATGATCGTGATTGGTTTGAGTTGTATGTTTTATTTTGGTGCTGTCCTATGGTGCCCTCCGTGTCGCGCAAGCGTGAGGGATTCCCGCTATAGGGTTTGCAATACGTTCATAATTCTCTTATAGTGGGCGTCTAGAGTGACAGAAGCTTACACCCGAGTAAGGGGGTTGTTGCGTATGGGAGTAAAGGGGACTTGTTACTTAATGCTATGGTTGGGTTTTACCTTAATGATCTTTGGTAGTTGCGGATGCTTGCTAGAGTTCCAATCATAAGTGCATATGATCCAAGTACGGAAAGTATGTTAGCTCATGCCTCTCCCTCATATAAAATTGCAATAATGATTACCGGTCTAGTTATCGATTGCCTAGGGACAAATCCTTCTCTTGCGTTACAAAAGCTTTCTACAAAGCAACTAACTTTTATTATCTTGCAAATTACTCGTAGTTTTATTCTCGCAAAGTACTCCTAGTTTTATTCTTGCAAAGTAGTTTTATTCTTGTTCTAGGTAAAGCGAACGTTAAGTGTGCGTAAAGTTGTATCGGTGGTCGATATAACTTGAAGGGAATATTGATTCTACCTTTAGCTCCTTGTTGGGTTCGACACTCTTATTTATCGAGAAAGGCTACAACTGATACCCTATACTTGTGGGTTATCAAGACCTTTTTCTGGCGTCGTTGTCGGGGAGCAATACCGTGGGGTTGATATTCTCGTGTGTGCTTGTTTGCTTTATCACTAAGTAGTTTTTATTTTCTGTTCCACTAAGTAGTTTTTATTTTGTGCTCTTGTTTTCTATCTTTAATTATGGGTAGGAAACGTAAAATACCAAAAAAAATTAGTTGTACTTGCTAACCCAGTGGTTGAAGAACCACCCAAAATCTATCATACTGTTGAAGCTTTCTACTTGGATCATCTTCGATCCGTTTGTGCTCGTGTTGAAAACCCAACTAGCTTAGTTGAGGGAAAATCATTAGATGAGCATGCTTATTTTGTGCGACACCGCTTGTCTCAAAAAGGGAAACTCTTATGGGATCAAATTAATTGTTTGCATTGCTATGCTTGAAATTTATGCGAAATATATGATTTTACTTGTTGTTCTGAAGACCCTAAAAAACACCTTCAGTACCAATGTGAGTTTAAGGATAATGGAATCTTATCTTCTTATGCCAAAGGTGTTTATAGTTACTATGATATTGAACAAATTGAAGAATTTGTTGCTTTTAAGGGTGCATATGAAATTGCTTCTTTGATTGAAAAGTGTGATGCTACTCTTTACAAATCTGAAAATTTTGCCATACTTAAATATTGCTATGAAAACTATGCTTCTAATGCTTATGTTAAAGAATATATTGAGGGCGCCTCCGCTGTCCAAGAAGAGACTAATATTTTGCAGGAATCTATGGAAGAAGAAATTGTTGAAACTGTGAGCTCATTAGACGAAAAAGATGAGGAGGAGAGCGAAGAACAAAGGGAGGAAGAGCGGATTGATCACCCGTGCCCACCTTCTGATGAGAGTAACTCTTTATCTCATACATTGTTTAATTTTCCTTCGTGCTTACCGAAGGATGAATGCTATTGCTATGATCCCTTGGATTTGTTTGAAATATCCCTTTTTGATGAACTTGATGCTTGCTATGCTTGTGGCCATGATGCCAATATGAATTATGCTTATGGAGATGAACTTGCTATAGTTCCTTATGTTAAACATGAAATTGTTGCTATTGCACCCACACATGATAGTCCTATTATCTTTTTGAATTCTCCCAATTACACTATATCGGAGAAGTTTGCGCTTATTAAGGATTATATTGATGGGTTGTGTTTTACTATTGCACATGACAATTTTGATGAATATAACATGCATGTGCTTGCTGCTCCTAATTGCAATTATTATGAGAGAGGAACTATATCTCCATCTCTCTATGTTTCCAACACAATAAAATTGCAAGAAACAGTTTATACTATGCATTGGCCTTTACTTGATGTGCATGAATTGTTCTTTTATGACATGCCGATGCATAGGAAGAGAGTTAGACTTCGTCATTGCATGATATATGTTGCTTTGTGCTCACTACTAAATTACAAATCATTGTTAATTAAAATTGGCTTTGATATACCTTGGGATCTGGGTGGATCGACTACTTGAGCACTATATGCGTAGCTTAATGGCTTTAAAGAAAGCGTTGCCTGGGAGACAACCCGAAAGTTTTAGAGAGTCATTTTATTCTGTTGTGTGCTTTTATAAAGTTTAAAAAAAATATAGAGGGGAACTTAAAACTTTTACAAAAAGAAAAGTGAAAGTGAGACAGATGAGCAATGTGGAAGTGGGGGCTAGCCTTGAACTTTGTTCATGCCCATGGAAACTTTGTGAACCTTGATTACAGAAACTTTTCAACAAAAATAATTATCCCCTTGTACAAATCCATTGTATTATAAAAATAATGTGCCAAGATTTACCTTTAGGATGTTTAAATTGCATGTTTGATGTGTGCTGTGCAAAAACAGAAACTTTTGCTGTAGTGTTTGAATTTCTATATTTTACCGGAACGTGCAAAAATTCTGAAATTTTTACACAATACTGCTATGCAGTTGTTTTTCCTAATTTTTCAGAATTTTTGGAGTTACAGAAGTATATGTTTCATTTGCATCTTTACAGACTATCCTGTTTTCACAGATTGCTGTTATAGTTTCTTTATTTGCTTATGTTTGAAATCTTGTTGAGCCCCATTGACTTGGGAGCCATAGAATTGTGATAGCATACAGTGGGTAATGTTTTATTATAATTATACAATAATATTACAGCAGGACATGATGGGTTTTGATGTTATATGTACTAACCCCTCTAATAAAAAGTTTGGTTAAGTTTTGTGTGGATGAAGTGTTCGAAGATCGAGGAGGTATCGATATGTGGAGAATAAGGAGAGGCAAGAGTTCAAGCTTGGGGATGCCCAAGGCACCCAAAGTAAATATTCAAGGAGACTCAAGCGTCTAAGCTTGGGGATGCCCCGGAAGGCATCCCATCTTTCTTCGACAATTATCGGTATGTCTCGGTTTTTGTTTTGTTCACATGATATGCGTAAATTCTTGGAGCGTCTTTTGTGTTTATTTTTCCTTTTTATTTTATGCACCATGCTGGTATGAGATAGTCCTTGGTTGATTTATAGAATGCTTCATGCACTTCACTTATATCTTTTGAGTATGGCTATATAGAATGCTTCATGTGCTTCACTTATATCATTTGAAGTTTGGATGCCTGTTTCTCTACATATAGAAAACCGTTATTTGTAGAATGCTCTTTTTCTTCACTTATATTTATTAGAGCATGGGCAAGTCTTTTGAAGAAAGAATTAAACCCTCATGCTTCACTTATATCTATTTAGAGAGTCAACAGGAATTGGTCATTCACATGGTTAGTCATAAAATCCTACATAAAACTTGTAGATCACTGAATATGATAAGTTTGATTTCCTTGCAATAGTTTTGCGATATTAAGATGGTGATATGTGGGAGGTACTAGTGAATGGTTGTGGTTTAGTAAGAATATTGGTGTTAAGGTTTGTGATTCCCGAAGCATGCACGTATAGTCTTTAGTTATGCTAAGAAGTTGGAACATGATTTATTATTGAGTGTCTTCCTTTGCGTGGAGGTCGGGGGATGCGATGGTTAACTCCTACCAACCTCCCCCCTAGGGGCATGCGTAGTAGTACTTTGCTTCGAGGGCTAATAGACTTTCGCAATAAGTATGTGAGTTCTTTATGACTAATGTGAGTCCATGGATTATACGCACTCTCACCCTTCTGCAATTTGCTAGCCTCTTCGGTACCGTGCATTGCCCTTTCTCACCTCGAGAGTTGGTGCAAACTTCGCCGGTGCATCCAAACCTCGTGATATGATACGCTCTATCACACATAAGCCTCCTTATATCTTCCTTAAAACAGCCACCATACCTACCTATTATGGCATTTCCATAGCCATTCCGAGATATATTTCCATGCAACTTCCATCATCATCATATACATGACTTGAGCATTCATTGTCATATTGCTTTGCATGATCGTAAGATAGCTAGCATGATATTTTCATGGCTTGTCCGTTTTTTCGATATCTTTGCTACGCTAGATCATTGCACATCCTGGTACACTGCCAGAGGCATTCATATAGTCATATTTGTTCTAGTATCGAGTTGTAAGTAAATAGAAGTATGATGCTCATCATTATTATAGCATTGTCCCAGTGAGGAAATAAATAAATAAGGAAAAAAGAGAGGCCAAAAAGAGCCCACGAAAGAAAAAAAGAAAAAAAGAAGAAAAAAAATGAGAGAAAAAGAGAGAAGGGGCGGTGTTACTATCCTTTTCCATACTTGTGCTTCAGATTAGCACCATGTTTTTCATATAGAGAGTCTCCTATGTTGTCACTTTCATATACTAGTGGGAATTTTTCATTATAGAACTTGGCTTGTATATTCCGATGATGGGCTTCCTCAAATGCCCGAGGTCTTCATGAGCAAGCAAATTGGATGCACACCCACTTAGTTTTCAGTTTGAGCTTGCATACACTTATAGCTCTTAGTGCATCCGTTGCATGGCGATCCCTACTCCTCGCATTGATATCAACCGATGGGCATCTCCATAGCCCGTTGATCCGCCTAGTTGATGCGACACTTTCTCCCTTTTTGACTGCTCCTTATTGATCCCCCTACCACCGCATTCTATTCCACCTATAGTGCTATGTCCATGGCTCACGCTCATGTATTGCGTGAGGGTTGAAAAAGCTGAAGCGTGTTAAAAAGTATGAACCAATTGCTCGGCTGACATCGGGGTTGCACATGATTTATATTGTGTTAAGAAGATGGAGCATGACAAGGCTATATGATTTTGTAAGGATAGCGTTCTTTAGCATTTTTATTCTGAAAGGCATGATTGTTTGTTGGTATGCCTGAGTATTGATGTCTTTATATCAAGTTATAGACTATTACTTTGAATCACTCGTGTCTTAGTATTCATGCCATGATTAGATTATATGATCAAGATTATGTTAGGTAGCATTCCACATCAAAAATTATCTTTTTATCATTTACCTACTCGAGGACGAGCATGAATTAAGCTTAGGAATGCTGATACGTCTTCGTCGTATCTATAATTTTTTATTGTTTCATGCCAATATTCTACAACTTTCACATACTTTTGAAAACATTTTATATTATTTTTGGGACTAACATATTGATCCAGTGCCTAGTGCCAGTTCCTGTTTTCTGCTTGTTTTTTGTTTCGCAGAAAATCCATATCAAACGAAGTCCAAACGCGATAAATTTTTACGGAGAATTATTTTGGAATATATGTGATATTTAGGAAGAAGAATCAATTCAAGACGGTTCCTGAGGTGGCCACAAGGCAACAGGGCGCGGCCCCGGGGGTGGGTCGCACCGTGTTGCCTTGTGACTCCCTCGAACGTTGGTTGGGGCCCTTCTTTCGCTGCAAGAAAGATATTTTTTGGATAAAAATTCCCTCAAAATTTCAGCCCAATCGGAGTTACGGATCTCCGGGAATATAAGAAACGGTGAAGGGCCAGAAAACAGAACGCAAAGCAGAAGAGAAACAGAGAGAGAGATCCAATCTCGGAGGGGCTCCTGCCCTCCAGGAGCCATGGTGGCCATGGGCCAGAGGGGAAACTCTCCTCCCATCTAGGGGGGAGGCCAAGGAATAAGAATAAGGAGGGGGGCTCTCTCCCCCTCTCTCCCGGTGGCGCCGAAACGCCGCCGGGTCATCGTGACGGCGATCTACACCAACAACTTCGCCGCCGTCAACACCAACTCTCTCCCCCTCCATGCAGCGGTGTAACACCTCTTCTCCCCACTGTAATCTCTACTTAAACATGGTGCTTAACGCTATATATTATTATCCAATGATATGTGGCAATCCTATAATGTTTGAGTAGATTCGTTTTGTCCTACGGGTTGATTGATGATCGTGATTGGTTTGAGTTGTATGTTTTATTTTGGTGTTGTACCATGGTGCCCTCCGTGTCGCGCAAGCGTGAGGGATTCCCGCTGTAGGGTTTGCAATACGTTCATAATTCTCTTATAGTGGGCGGCTAGAGTGACAGAAGCTTACACCCGAGTAAGGGGGTTGTTGCGTATGGGAGTAAAGGGGACTTGTTACTTAATGCTATGGTTGGGTTTTACCTTAATGATCTTTGGTAGTTGCGGATGCTTGCTAGAGTTCCAATCATAAGTGCATATGATCCAAGTACGGAAAGTATGTTAGCTCATGCCTCTCCCTCATATAAAATTGCAATAATGATTACCGGTATAGTTATCGATTGCCTAGGGACAAATCCTTCTCTTGTGTTACAAAAGCTTTCTACAAAACAACAAACTTTTATTATATTGCAAATTAGTCGTAGTTTTATTCTCGCAAAGTACTCTTAGTTTTATTCTTGCAAAGTAGTTTTATTCTTGTTCTAGGTAAAGCGAACGTTAAGTGTGCGTAAAGTTGTATCGGTGGTCGATATAACTTGAAGGGAATATTGATTCTACCTTTAGCTCCTCGTTGGGTTCGACACTCTTATTTATCGAGAAAGGCTACAACTGATCCCCTATACTTGTGGGTTATCAATGATGTGTGTCGTATAAAAAGAACGGTGGAAGTTGCATGGCAATATATCTCGGAATGGCTATGGAAATGCCATAATAGGTAGGTATGGTGGCTGTTTTGAGAAAGATATAAGGAGGCTTATGTGTGATAGAGCGTATCATATCACGAGGTTTGGATGCATCGGCGAAGTTTGCACCAACTCTCGATGTGAGAAAGGGCAATGCACGATACCGAAGAGGCTAGCAAATTGTGGAAAGGTGAGAGTGCGTATAATCCATGGACTCACATTAGTCATAAAGAACTCACATACTTATTAGTCCTCAAAGCAAAGTAAAGTACTACTACGCATGCCCCTAGGAGGTAGATTGGTAGGAAAAGACCATCGCTCATCCCCGACCGCCACTCATAAGGTAGACAATCAATAATAAATCATGCTCCAATTTCTTAGCATAACGACAGACCATACGTGCATGCTTCGGGAATCACAAACCTTAACACCAATATTCTTACTAAACCACAATTATCTACTAGCACCTCCCACATATTACCATCTTAATATCGCAAAACTATTGCAAGGAATCAAACTTATCATACTCAGTGATCTACATGAAAGTTTTTATTATATCCCTCTTGAATACCTATCATATTAGTACCAAATTCACAACCCGTGCATATTACCATTGTTATTTATTAGACTCTCAAAAAGATATAAGTTAAGCATGAGAGTGCAACTATTTCTTTAAAATATAACCACCGCCGTGCTCTAAAAGATATAAGTGAAGCACTAGCGCCATGTCGCTTCCTGTCGCAGTGGCGCACCACTACCAGCCCTCTCGCTCTAGGCCAGGCTGCCGCCAGCACCAGCGATGCGTCCCGCCTCCACGCATCGACCACCAGGAAATCCACACCAGGGAGCACGCAGGCATAGCAGTCTGTACCGAGCGGCGGCGGCGAGGGCGTTCTCGTCACGGTCTCCCGTGCACCGAGGACGTGCTCATGGCCGCCTCCCGTGCGTTGAGCGACGAAGGCCATGGCGAGGCTCGTGGCCGCCTCCCGTGCACCGAGCGACAGCGACGTGCGCGAGGACGTGCTCATGGCCGCCTCCCGTGCGTCGAGCGACGACGACGATGGTGAGGCTCGTGGCCGCCTCCCGTGCGTCGAGCGACGGCGACGTGTGCGAGGACGTGCTCGTGGCCGCCTCCCATGCGTCGAGCGACGACGGCTATGGCGAGGTTCGTGGCCACCTCCCGTGCGTCGAGCGACGACGGCTATGGCGAGGTTCGTGGCCGCCTCCCATGCGTCGAGCGACGACGGCGATGGCGAGGCTCGTGGCGGCCTCCCGGGCGCCAAGCGACAACGGCGAGGGCTAGGCTAGTGCCGGCCCCTCGTGCGCCGAGGGACGGCGGCGAGGGCGAGGCTCATGGCGGCCTCCCGTGCGCCAAGCGACGGCGTCGAGGGTGAGGCTCATGGCGGCCTCCCGTGGCGGCGAGGGTGAGGCTCTCCCGTGCGTGCGGCGTGAGTGAGGTGCCAAGCGGCGACGACGAGCGCTCCGCGCTGCCATTCTCGGTGTTCGATGCACTCGTAGCAGGGGCTCCCATACGCGTGCTTGGCGAGGAAGATGGTCCTGGGAAGAAATACTTTGCTACACTGACATGTGGGTCACTGAACGAGGTGGCAGTATAAGTCAACCAACGAAACCGGGTCAGCGCACCACGTCGGCGAAACCATCCTCGAAACCAGCTTGAAAGTATCTCAGGGGTGTTTTATCTGGCATTGCAAAATTTAGGTGATTAAGTGACCGGTTTTTGAGTTGAGGGGGTGATGTAGCCCAAACGTGAAAGTACAGGGGGTTATATACACTTCTTTCCGCAATTTTCCATTTTGCCGGTACCCCGTTCTCCACTGGCTCAATACGCGGCGCTCTCACTCCCATTCCCACGCCGCATTAGAGCATCTCCAACAGGCGCCCAAAAAATGCCTCACGCGCTAAAAACCATCGTTTTTGTGCGCCGGAGACAAAAAACAGCGCTCCAGCAGACGCAGTAAACTAGAGCGCGCACAAAAAACTTTAGCGCACGGGTGTGCGCGCGGGCTGCTGGGCTGCAAATTTGGGGCGCCAGATTGTGCGCGCGGGCTGCTGTAGGTGGGGCCGCCGGATTGGGCGCCGTGTTTTTGTGCATATGGAAAATCTCTTCGTCGCTCCCGCGCGCAAAAAGACTATTTTGACGCTGCGAAGCACGCCTGTTGGAGATGAGCGTTGCTGGTTTCTCCCAAACCCTAGCCTCTAGCCACCGGTCCCCCTTCTCCTACCCGGCGGCGGTCAATTGGCCTCCCGCCATGTTTTCGCCGGCGCCGTCCTTGCACCCAACCCTCTGCGACGAGCTCCTGGAGGATATCTTCCTACGCCTGCCCACCCCGGAAGCGCTCGCGCGCGCCTCCACTGCCCGCGCCTCCTTCCGCCGCATCATCACCGACCGCGCCTTCCTCCGCCGCTACCGCGCACTTCACCCGCCACCACTCCTCGGGTTCCTCATGGATGGATTCCACGCAGCCGATGCGCCCCACCCGTCCGCCCCGCTCGCCCGAGCTGTCGCCAGCGCTGCTGATTTCTCCTATTCATTTGTCCCGACCAGGGACAGCGACGAGCGCTGGGTCGAGCGCGACGTCCGCGACGGCCGGGTTCTGCTCGAGAGCTACTTCCTCGACGACAGCGACACTGTCGACTTCGAGGACCTCGCCGTGTGCGACCCCTTGTCCCGCAGATACGTCCTGCTCCCGCCAATACCCATGTGCCTAACCGCCCAGGAACAGGAAGACCACCTTCATAGGGTCGTGCCCTTCCTCTCTCCCGCCGGCAAGGATGAGGACGAGACCTTGTTCAGGGTGATATACATGGCACAGTACAACACCAAGCTGGTGGCGTTTGTTTTCTCATCGGTCACTAGACAATGGTCCATCGGTGCATCTACCAGCTGGAGTTCCATGGGCGTGGATGCACCCATGGCCACTGGGCACTATGCCTTGCTTTGGTTTACTTATGCGTGTGGCTACTTCTACTGGACGAATCTTTGGAGGGACAGGTTGCTTGTGCTCGACCCACGCAAACTGGAGTTTTCCACGGTCGACAACCAAATTAAGCAGCTTCGGTTGGTGCCCAGCAGGTCGGCTTACCGTTGTAGCAGGAAGAGAAGAGACTCCAGAGATGCTTTCTTATAGTGGTTGCTTTGGACAATCATTGCTCATTTGTATCAAGGAAATTATGGGTGAACCTTCCAACGAATTGCAGTCAGATGATGTTTTGCATTTGCCATGCCAGTATGACTATTTAATCTTGGGTGCAGCCGAGGGATTCCTACTTCTCCGAGGGATCCCTAAATATCGAGACTCGGGAGTGCGCCTGGTCGCAGACTATTTTTCATTGGAGGTCAAAACTTCCAAACTTGTGAAGGTCTGTGGGATGGCGCCGTACCACCGTGCCCACTTGTACTTTGGGTTCCCTCCATCATGGACAAATCCAAGCATATGAACTGGTAACCTGATTGTCATATCATTTACTTGCTTGTTTTGTCTTCCTGCGAATTTGGGATTTCTCTCTTGCGAAATGTCAAGTTTTTTCTTTATAATTATAGTGCATGCCCTATTCCTGCACCAGTGCTTTGTGATCTTACTTGTTCATATCCATTGTTGAATACTTATTGCAGGTACTATAGTAGTGCTTCTATGCTCTTGCATGAACGGAAGTGCACAACATTTTACAATCTAATAGTGTATAGGTTATTCATTTTTATTGGTCTTGTATTTGTTCATGACTATGTTCTATTGGGAAAGCTTATCAAACTCATGGCCTGTTTCCTGTCTTTTCAACAATTGTGATGCACGCCATCATTTTGAGGGAACCAGGCAAATAAAAGAAAGCAATTGCGTACCATTACTAGCCTGTTTCACAACCTCACCAAATTTTGAGAATTCACTATGTAATAAAAATAATTATATGCGTATTTTATATGCTGAAGATGTTCAAAAAAGAATTTAAGTTTGACCCATCATTTATTTTATAGATCCATAATCGATAATTTATTCTTGTTTGTAATAAGGTACATAAATTCTACGACTCTTATTGGTATATCCTTGTAATGAACAAATGGTCAGTAGGATATTAATCGATAGCTCACAAAGTATTTCCCTACTTAATATCTTTTCTTTTTCACGAGTGTTTCTAGATAATAAAGACTTGTGTGGATTTAAATTACTGGATTGCCACATATGCATATGTGAATAACTTCTCTTTTGACCAAATATAGTGGAGGAATACAGATTTTAGTACGTGCTTATTCCTTCATAAATCTATTATTAAACCCCTAAGCCATTTTATTAGATTGGAGATTCTGTTTGCTGCTACACCCTATACAAACCGTGAGTCCTTTTAATATTTTTACCAATCAAATATTTCTAGTTCCATATCTATAAAGAAAAGGTTACTAGCATCCAAAACATATCACTAAATTTATCATGGACTATACTTTTATGTGATGAGAAAGGTGTGACAGCTCCCGGGTGTGACAGCTCTCTCTCTCTCTCTCTATGAACAGTAAATTCAAAAAAATAGAAAAAAATTAAAAAAAAACTGAAACCTTGCAACATCAAAGATGGTAATTTTTTATAGGTTCTTGCAAGTTTTCATGCCCAAAATATCATGTAGAGAAAGGTGTACAAATGAGTTTCAGATTTCATTGCTAAAAGTGCTCAAAACTTCAAGCACTGAAATCTTTTTCGTGTGTAGAGCTCCTCGAATGGTTTTTTGGCATGAAAACTTGCAAGCACCTACAAAATTTGATCATCTTTGATGTTGCAAAGTTTCAGAATTTTTTTATTTTTTTCTATTTTTTTGATTTTACTGTTCATAGAGGGTGCCTAGGCACCCGGGAGCTGAAAAACCACTCTCTACTTTTATAATGTATAGTCATTTTTATGTGATGGTCAAAGAACCATCTTGGAAACTATAAATGTCCTAAGAGACTTAAATTTTGGATTGTAGGAAGTACTTTCCAGTGAGTGTTTGGGGATAGCATCCTTTTCTTTTAGTTTTTCTAGTAGCTGGTGTTCTTGTACAAGATAATGATGCAAGGTGTTTGTATCTTTGTTGAAGGAGTTTGCGTTCTAAGTTGTAGTGGTGTTGTCTGTTGTGTTGTTTGCACATATATAGGTCATTTTTCTTATTCATTACTCCCTCCGTTCCCGAATATAAGGTGTATTGATTTCCGTGTAAGTCAACCATTTGAATGTTTGACCAAGATTATAGAATAACATAACAACATTTGCAGTACCTAATAGATGAAATATGAAACTACTTTTCATGATGGATCAAGTGATATAAATATGGTATTGTGGATATTGATATATTTTTCTAAAAACTCGGTCAAACATGCACTCGTTTGACTTTTGAAAAAACAAATACAACTTATATAAAGGAATGGAGGGAGTATTATTGAAGATCAACCTAAGATGCACCAAACTCAAGGCTGATCTTGAGGCTAGTACCCAATTCTAATATACCCCTAACGTCGCGCCTAAGTTTGACATCTCATTGACAAAATACTCTCCCTTCCCTAGACCCCACCTTGTGTGGGAGCTTGCAGCACTGGGTACACCCTTTATTTGTAAGCTCTGTGAAACCAAGTTCTGTGTCCTTGAGCTGTAAACCTAACCCACTTTTTGAAACCTAGTAGAGAGGATTTGGGTTGTTAAAGGTTGTTTCATTAACAACTGATTGGTACGGAATACTTCCCTGGTGATTTGTGTTGAAGTTTATGATATATAAAGCTAGTACAAAGTTGAGTCACTTATTTTGGGACGGAGGGAGTACATCTTTTGGAAAGTTGCAGGCGTAGATGCTTCCTGCAGCTTTTAAAAATTACTTGCTGTAGCTGCAAGGATCAAGGACCACTCGGTCGGGGATCACGTAATGTTCATTCTTACATTCTTTGTAATGCGTGTGCTCTCTATGACTTCGCACGTCATTTAATGGCGCCACCGTTAGTGGGCTCTCATCTAACTAATGAAATTGCACAACCTGTGTATCAATTAGTTAATGGTTCAGCACCTTGATGAACTTTCTATATGTTTGTGTATAACTTTTAAAACTTTAAATTGGAATAGTATGTCTCTGTGACTCTTTTGAAGCATGACTATGCAGTCTGAAACACTTCATATGTTTGCTTATTCAAACTAAACTACATGCGTCTGCAGGTACTAAAATTGGCAATAGGCGTGTGAGCATCACAACATGTCTTTGGGGCTTTCTCTGCGTGGTGCTTTTGGTTTCAGCACAGTGGTCATGTTGGTGTTGATTTGTTGGTAAAATCGTTATCGAACACTAGCTATTATGTAGTTTGATATGTACCGGATGCGTATTAGCCAAACATGTTGTCAAACACGAGCTATTATATAGTTTGCGATTTGCCAAATATGTGTAAGCAAAGTATGATGTCCAACACATTGGTTGTCAACATTGGCGGAGAATAGAATAAGATGGAGGTGTCGCCAAGTAAGAGTTGTGCTGCCGGAGAAAAAGAGGATAGATGCCAGACTAGAGCAACTCTAGCAGAGTTGCCATATCTGCAGCTTCCAAAACGTTTTGGAGGCGCAAACACAAAGTTGTCATATGCAATTTCTGTATAAAAAAATGTTTTCTTCTATTTACTCTCTAGTCCAATTTGACATCAACATCAAACAATTCAACAATATTATTACAAACCATTAATTCGAATACAACAAATAATCTAAATTAATAAATATTCTAAATGCAATGAATAATCCAATGAAACAAATTGTTTAAGTAAAAAAATAAATTAAAGAAATGTAAACACACTAGTGCCCAACTAACTACCATTGATGCAACATCTCTCTCTCTCTCTCTCTCTTCCTCGATGATCATGTTGTGTAGAATCACACAAAATGTCATGATCCTGCCAAAACATCCTTGCTCCAGAAACAAGCAAGATCCCAAACAATTGCAAACCTAACTTGCAACACTCCAAATGTTCTCTCCATGTCCTTTCTCGTTGCTTCTTGTGCCTTTGCAAAATGTTTATGTTTCCTACTTTGCCGATTATAAATTGTCTTCATAAATGTTGACCAAGATGGATAGATGTCACCGGCTAGATAGTAGCCTTGATCATAATCATGGTCATTCACCTTGTAGTTGGATCCTGGAGCAGTACCCTGCTAGCCTAGTAAACATACGCGATCTCTACAAGATATTGATGTCATTGTGAAATCCGGGCAAGCCAAAGTAGCAATGCCAAATCCACAAATACTCAGCAGACCAGCGAGACGTTGCTCTGTTGCTTCTGGAAATAAGAAAAAAAAAATCAGCAGATCAGCGAGGCATTGCTCTGTTGCTTTGAAGAACGATTTCATTGGTTTCCATGTCATTGGCAATTCGACATAACATCTCTTTGGATATGTGGAGCATTGCCGGAATAGGTAGGGAAGGTAGGTAGCATCAACACAAAGTAGTCGGCCATGAGTAGATTATGGTCGATTACTCTATTCTAGTGAAATGTCAAACAACCTATCCGCGACCCTGCACACTTCCTTGTCATTCTAGTTGCCACTATCCATTGAGCAACCATCACCAAAATCTCATCGCATTCGGCATCCATCATCTTACTCTCGAACTCTTTCTTTTTCGCGAAAGATCTTACTCTCGAACTCATCGCTAAGAAGACAACGAATCATAAAAAAAAACTTGCTGCCTCCATGACCATGTGTGAGTAGTTCCTTTAGGATCTTAGGATTCATAGCAGTAGCTAGATGGCATATTCTCTCTCGGGTGGTTCAATACAAAGTTCCCGTGAGCTGCCTCACATGATCGGGATCCATATGATGTAATCGATGGTGTGTTTGTTGGGATATGATGAATTGTCACTTTATAATCAGATTGATCATTGAATTTTATTGAATCTTTTGAAGTTTTCTTTACTGTAAAATTAAGTAGATTTGTATGCTCTCTAATGCAGTATTTGTCTTCTTTGGCCAAGTTTGATGGGTAGTTCTTCGGAGGGAGTGGTGCAGAGTAGTGGGTTCAATCTTGCGGTGATTCATCCAAGTGAAAAAAGGGAATGGACACGTATTATATTATTGTCACTAAGGATAAAACGATGGTTTCTTTATCACACTTAGATGATAGTTTTACTGTATATATTATGTCATCATGCTTATTGCAATACTCTGTTTGTCATAAACTTAATACTTTGAGATGCATGTTGGATAGCCGGTTTTGGGTTAGAGTATTAGTTGTAGATGCAGTTGGATAACGGTCTACATATCACAGACGTAATGCCATATGAGATTATACAATGAATGACAATAGTCATAAATATAAATATTGCGATTTAATCGCTGTCCAATTGTAATTTGTTCACCACACCACACTTGTATGCTTGGAGAGATGTAACTAGTGAACCTATGGCCCGGGGGTCCATTTACTTTACTGAAAACTTCTACAAAAACATTCTATCTTGCTGTACCATTTTATTTAATTCCTACTATACCGTGCGATTTAATCTTGTAACTAACAGAACAAGAAGTTTGATAACTAGCAGGACCAGACGTTTGACAACTTTCTTGACGTGTTGGGAACAAGTTTGCATTGTGTTTTGTGTCCAGGTACCCGTGACTTTGTTTGCTGGAAGAACTCCTTCTGGTTTGATAAATCTTGGTTCTCTACTGAGGAAAATACTTATTGCTAGGTTACTTCGCCCTTATACCTGGGGGTTACCCAACCACTCTTACGAGAGAGCAAGCAGTTGCTCCGGGAGCGTGGTCCGGCGCCGCCCTCACCGCCGCGTCCCGTCAAGGAGGAGTTGCATTCCCTGCCATGCTACCGCGTCAAACAGGAGCCAACGTCACCTCTCTGCCGCGTGAAGGAGGAGCCCGCGCCCCCACACAACTGCGGCGTCCAAATAGGACACCGCGTCAAGCAGGAGCCGGCGTTGCCGGCACGCAACCGCGACGTCCAAATCGGGTGCCGCGTGAAGGAGGATCCGGCGTAGCCGCCGTCGCACAATAGGTACGCTCGGATCGACGGGTCGACGTCGTCGCCTCGCCGCAACTGGCGAACAACTCGTCAAGGAGGAACTGCAGCCCGCGATCGCCAAGGCACGCGGGTGCATCCTCCACTACCTCGGTGGCGACGACCCTCTTTGTTGTGGGCCGTCATGTCGGTTGAGGAATGGGCGGTGAGGCAGGCGGCATGGCAGGAGCGGCGCAAATGCGGCCCGCCGCTCCGCGTTCTCTAAGTCGGATGAGGAGCCGGCCTGGGTCCGCAATGACCCGGACCTGGAGGCGACCCGGGCTCTCAACAGGTCTGTCACAACCGCGGAGACGGCCGCGCGACGCCGTCGCCGCCTCGACGGGGAGCTCGCCAAGATTGGCGAGGAATAGTCGCTTAGCGACACCTCTACCAATGCCGGCAGGGGCAAGGCCGCTACCAGGGCACCGCGAGCGTCATCGGCATTGGCCGCGGCGGCCCTCTGCACCGCGCAGGAGGAAGCGGATCGGCTCCTCCGTGAGCGCCAGACGGCGACCCAACGCCCTTCCGTCGCTGGAGGGATGACGACGACGACGTGGCTGGGCATGGCGGCAAAGCATACGAGGTCGTCTTCTGCTACAAGTTAACCTCCTAGGTTTTTTCTAGTTCTCAGTTAAACGGTCGAAATATCGACCATTTAATGTAAATTATGTCCGAAGTTTAATAAATTCCATCGTGTTTGATAGAATTTTTCTAGTTTATTTAAATCTAGTTTGAAATGTATACGGACAGTTTTGGATGGCCGGCTCCTGCATCAGTGTCCATCGACTGATCCCCATCGGTCCACGAACGGATACGGTGTCCGGTTTAGGGGTCAACGTTGGAGATGCCCTTATATATAGACGCTGTTTTTGAGGGAAATATAATTAAACGCTTTTACGTATATACGTACAACGCGTGCCTAGCCTACTACTCCAGCGAGCACACGGGCGGCTAGTAGAGTCCTAGCGGCCAAGGCGAGCGAGCAAAGCGGCGCCCCGGACGAGCGCCCGCCATCCAATCGCATCTGATCTGGCCTCCTTGACCTGACCGCTCAAGGTTCTCTCTCTCCTAGTCGGAACTAAATCAAAATAAATTAAATCGAAATCGGTTGGGGATTAGCAGTCGAGATTTCCGGTTGCTTCTTTCGTCGGTAATTCCAACTCGTATCACCCCCGATTTGCTGCCCTGCCCTACTACTAGTGCCCGACGTGTCGCGTCTCCCCTTCGCTTCGCTCCCACTTCTCCCCCCCACCCCTCCAACCCAAAACCCATCTCAGCTCGTCCGTCCCCCTCGTCTTCGCCACTGGACACGACCGCAAACCCTAGGCGCCGCCGCCCTCCGAGGCCCCAAGGTACGCCCGCCGCCGACCACCTAGACAGGCCCGCCGCGCCGCGCCGTGTGGCGGCTCAGGGCCAGGGTTGTTCCTTTTCGTTTCGTTTTCGTGCGCGGGCGGATTTCCCGGCGATTTATTTCTGGGTGGTTCGTTGTGATTGGATCAGGGGAATTAAACTAGGAGGAGGAGGAGATCGGAAGGGAAGAGGGGATTTATGTCCCAGCGAGGGGACAGGGGCGAGGGGCACGCGAGGAGACCCGGCGGCCGCTCTAACAGCTTCGGCGGCCACCGCGGAGGCGGAGTCGGCGGCGCGGGCAAGGGCGGCGGGGGCCCCTCCGGCGGCCAGCCTCCCCTCTCATCCAACCGCAGGTACCTGCCGTCCGCCCCCTTCTTCTCCTGATGATTCCGTGATGCTATGTGATTCGATCCTATGAAGACGGAGAAGCTAGGGTTTTAACGTGACCTTGGATCTCGATTGCAGCTTCAGGAAGCCTGGCAATGTCCATGGCGGTCACCAGAGGGTGGTGAACCAGCCAGACACCACTGGCTTCCAGCCCGCCCCGGCACCCGGGCCCCTGCAGACGCTGCCGCGCCCTCCCGCGCCTCAGAACGCGCCTGTCCATGTTCCTGTCTCCGCACCACGGCCCCAGCATCATGGTGATTCAATGGTCCATTCTGCTGTGTCGTTGCATTGCAATTGGAACGAAGCAAAACTGCTAATTGACGTGTTTTTGTTGTTTGCATGCATGTTCTCAATGGGCAGATTCACCCGGATTGCCAGCACCCTCCATGTCACCTGCCAGTGAAAATCCAACATATATACCCCTGCCTAAGAATATTCCTCGGACTGGCCCCAAGGTGCCACCAAAGAGCTCCAATGCACCGGCTCCTCAGGGTGTGCCAAAAGGTTTGGTTCACTTCTCTTTTTGCACTTTAGAAATCGTACGCGATGACTAATATGTGCTGTGACCATCTCTGGTGGTGGTGCGCACCTTCTCTATATGTCATTGTTCGGATAGTAGACATGCATGTTGAACTGCCTGGTAACATTCTGCTGCTTTGCTTGTGTTCTTTTTTTATTTCAGGGGAATCATCAAAGGGATTTAACTTGCAGTTTGGTAGTATAAACATGAACATGAATGGTCTCCCGGTATGTTGTGTTCCCTATCTTTTGCAGCTTGCATCTCGAGGTTCAAATTTCTTCAGTTTCTGGTTCTTTTCTGACTTACCGTTCTAATTTACAAAAAACTTGTGTAGCAATTTCCTGCTAGGACAAGCTCAGCTCCTCCCAATTTGGATGAGCAGAAGCGTAATCAGGTATCTTCTACTTATTCCCTGTGTAATTATTTCTTATTTTATGTTAGCTATATGCATAGCTGTTCTTTAGGGGCAGTCAATCTTTTTGCTGGATGTACTGTGTTGTAGAAGACTATCTATGTTCCTGTGAATTATCTAGTTTCTGGAGCCTTTAAACAAGTGATTTTCTTGTTTATGTTTATTGAATATATTGTAACGGATGTCTTTTTAGGTTTCAACGTTCGAAAAGAATCTATTATCACGTTATCTTTCCATGCTCTTCAGGTACTTTCAGATGGACCTAAGGTTGCACCATCTATGCCTGTACCACCAGCTCTAAAACAGCAGCATCCCACGCCACAGCAGCAGCATCCCCCACCACAGCAGCTGCAGCAGCAGCAGCATCCCTCGCCCCAGCAGCAGCATCATCCCTCGCCCCAGCAGCAGCATCATCCCTTGTCGCAGCAGCAGCAGCATCATCCCCTGCCGCAGCAGCAGCAGCAACAGCCCCCACCACAGCAGCAGCAACAGCCCCCACCACAGCAGCAGCCACTGCCACAGCAACAGCAAACGAGGAAGGATGCTCTTGGTCCTAGTCAACCTAACACCCTGAACACTCATGTTCCATCCCAAGTGAAGAGAGATGTGCATGTTTCTCCTTCCATTCAGAATTTTGCACCACAGAGACCCTCTGTCCAACCTTTACCGGGGATGGGCATGCCGATGCATTTTCACCATCAACCACAAACAGTCCCATTACAGTTTGGTGGTCACAATCAGGGAGTTGTCCCAAGCTCAATGCAGATGTCCATGGGATTGCCTGGTGGCAATGCATCCCAGGTTCAGCAGCAGATGTATGTCCAAAATATGCAGCAACAAATGCATCAGCAAATGATGCATCAAGGACAAACCATGATTTATCCGTCTGTTGCTCATCCAATCCCTCCTCAACTGGGCAATGTTAGTTTGAACATGGCTTCACAGTATCCTCAGCAACAGCAGAATAAGCTTGTTGCTCCCCGAAAGAGCAGTAATATCAAAATTACTGATCCAAATACTAACAAAGAAGTGGTGCTTGGGCGGCCTTCACCTAATGTAGCAGCACAACCGCAGCAAGTCAGTGGTGTTGCAACTCAACCTATGGTTTACTATTCTAATCCACAGCAGACCTCGTATAACCAGTCAGGTACGTATTTCTCCGGCACTGCTGGTGTTGTTCCCACTGGATCACAGGGCAGGTTTAGTTATCCTGCCACTCAAGCTGGTCAATCAATTCCTTTCATGAACCCATCTATGTCAAATACTGTTCCTGCCAGCCACAAGGACAACATAGCTGGGCCTGCACCATCTGGCCAGTCCCAACTCATAGGCAAACCACAAGGTGGGTTGCACATGGAGAAACCTGTTCCCTCGGTCAAGATAAGTATGCCTGCAGGTAGATCGGATGCTTCTAAGGTCAGGGTCGCTGACCATGCGGTACAACACCGACAAAAGGATAATGAAATTATTTCTGGTGCTATGGTTTCGAATAAACCAGTTAGTGAGAAGGAGAGTAAGGCACCATCTGTCCCTGAGAAGCATTCCAAGGAAAGTAAAGCACCATCTGCCGTGGAGAAGCATCCCACTACGGTGACTCAACCCTTACCGATTCAAGCTGCAAAGCCAGAAACTGACGCAGCGACATATTCTGGTGCAAATTCACCCTCATTCTTGTCCGGAACTGATGAAAAGAAAGAACCCCTTCCAAGAACTGATTCACTTAAGGATAACAAGAAAAATGCAACTAGAAATGACACAAAGAATTTGCCGCAACAACCACAGGTACACTATTCTCGTTTCCTATTCCTAGCACTGTTTTTGCATTTTAGCACACGTTTTCTTTGCTTAACATACTCTCACATTGCATCCATTCAGTCTGCTTCCCCTGCCGAAGAGTTGAAGGGGCAAACTTCTGTGAAGTTTGGAGATGATGTGGTTGGTCACATGGAAACAAATAGCTTCGATAGTGAAGAGGCGGATTTAACCAGCAAGGTTTCAGGCTTAACATCAGCAACATCTGAAAGTAGTATTTCTCCAATTCTTGGTAAAAGTGAAGCTGACAGCACATCAGTAAATGGTATGCACTCTATTTTTTTTAAGTTAATAATGAAAGAATCGATGTATCGTGTGTCTCTTTGATTTCCTAACATGTTTGCATTGCTAGCTGCTGATGTTCCTGCCATGGTAATCAGCTCTGCAAAATTGTCCTCTGCGAGCACTGGGGAGCCCCAAGCAGTAGAAAGCTTAGGTGTTGCTGCTGTTAAATCTAAGGAGATTGAAATAACTCACCAAATTTCACCTGAATCTAGTGATGGCAAAATTATGTCTGAGTCTACTGAAAATGAATCGCATGACTGCACGGTGGACTTGGCTGAGCAGGCATCATTGGCAACTTCAAAGCCTGGTAATTCAGATGCATCATCTTTTGTAACTGACCCGCAAGAGCTACCGAAAGAGTGCACAACATCTGTACCGGAGGAGCGCGGTTTGATGAATACATCACATAATAAGGAGACTGAAACTTTATCAGCTTCTGTGGATGCCAACGATGTGTCTGAGGCCAATTCTGGAACCTCATCAGAGTCTACCAGCCAAAGTGCCAACGATAAAGATATCAGAAGTAGCATTCAGGAAACCGGATTAGCTGTTTCCGGTGTTACTCCTGGCATGTTGCCTGTGAATCATTCAGTTGCATCTGAGGGGCAAGTCAAACATGCAGATGGAGCGAAGGATGAGTCAAGTACTGAGCAATCAAGTGCTGCACCAACAGGTTCTGTTAGACCCTTATCAAGGGAAAAACCTACTGCAGAGCTTACCCGAACAAAGTCTACAGCTGGGAAAAAGAAGAAACGGAAGGAAATGCTTTCAAAAGCTGATGCTGCTGGGACCTCAGATCTTTACAATGCATACAAAGGACCACAAGAACAGTCTGAGAGTGTTGCCACATCAGAGGGTGCTGATAGTTCTTCAACAGTCGACGGGACACATGTGCTGCCTGAGGAATCAGAAAGGGAGGTGATGTGCGAGGATGATGGAAAGAAAAAAGTTGAGCCTGATGATTGGGAAGATGCAGCAGACATGTCTACTCCAAAGCTGCAAAGTTCGGACTCTGGAAACCAGGCTAGTGCAGTTCAATTGCCAGATTCTGATATGACTGAAGCTAATGGCCGAAAGAAATATTCTCGTGATTTTCTGCTAACTTTTGCACATCAGTATTCTAGTCTTCCTGTTGGCATCCGGATGGATACTGTCACTAGTACGCTATTCAAAGATTTGGCAGGAAAATCCTATGTTATTGATCGGGAACCTCACCCAAGTTCTGCAAGGGGATCTGATAGACCAACATCTCGCGGTGATCGCCGTGGTCCTGCTATGGATGATGATAAGTGGTTAAAATCAGGTGTTCCTTACAGTCCTGGCCGTGATGCCCACATGGACTTGACAAACGGCCCAGCAATGAATTACCGCGGCGGCCCAGGAGGCACTCATGGCGTTTTGAGGAATCCACGTGGTGCACTTCTTGTGGGACCACAATCCAATGCTCCTCAAGTACCCCGTAGTGGCTCTGATGCAGATAGATGGCAGCAAAAGGGTCTGATCCCATCTCCTGTTACACCCATGCAAATAATGCACAAAGCTGAGAAAAAGTATGTTGTCGGCAAAGTTTCTGATGAGGAGCAGGCAAAGCAGAGGCAGCTGAAAGCCATTCTGAATAAACTGACCCCACAAAACTTTGACAAGCTTTTTGAACAAGTGAAAGAGGTGAACATTGACAATGTGTCAACTCTTACTGGGGTGATTTCACAGATATTTGACAAAGCTTTGATGGAACCAACTTTCTGTGAAATGTACGCTAACTTCTGTTCCCATTTGGCTGGTGCACTGCCAGACTTTAGTGAGGACAATGAAAAGATTACATTCAAGAGATTGCTATTGAACAAGTGCCAAGAGGAGTTTGAGAGGGGCGAAAGAGAAGAAGCTGAAGCAGATAAAACGGAGGAGGAAGGTGAGATTAAGCAAACGAAAGAGGAAAGGGAAGAAAAGAGAGTTAAAGCTCGAAGGCGCATGCTGGGTAATATTAGGTTGATTGGAGAATTGTACAAAAAGAGGATGTTGACAGAGCGCATCATGCATGAATGCATCAAAAAATTGTTGGGAAATTATCAGAATCCAGATGAGGAGAACATTGAAGCACTATGCAAATTGATGAGTACAATTGGAGAGATGATAGATCATCCAAAGGCTAAGGAACATATGGATGCATATTTTGATAGAATGCGCAACCTGTCAACCAGTCAACTGATATCTTCCCGTGTTAGATTCCTGCTCAGAGATTCAATCGATCTCAGGAAGAACAAATGGCAGCAAAGGCGTAAAGTGGATGGCCCCAAGAAGATCGATGAGGTTCACAGGGATGCAGCTCAGGAAAGACATGCTCAATCGAGTAGGTCTCGTGGTCCAGTCGTTAGTTCTCTTCCAAGAAGAGGGGCACCCTCTACGGATTACGGCTCCCGTGGCTCAGCAGCACCATTGGTATCTCCAGGTCCTCAGCAACGAGGGCGTGGATTTGGTAATCAAGATATTCGGTATGAGCAGGAAAGGCATCAGTTCGATAGAACTGTTCCCCTTCCCCAGCGTTCTGTAAAGGACGAAGCTATCACTCTTGGACCACAAGGTGGCCTAGCTAGGGGTATGTCTTTAAGAGGGCAACCACCGGTATCAAATTCTGAGCTTCCTAGTGTTGTTGACCAGCGCAGGATTGTATCTGGTCCTAATGGGTACAATTCTGTGCCTTCAACAACAAGAGAAGACACTAGCTCAAGAATTCCAGATCGATTTTCTGGGAGAATAGCACCTGCTGCACAATCTGCTAGTTCTTCACACAGACCTGCCAGCCAGGAGGGTCGTTCAGGAAATAAATCATACTCTGAGGAGGAATTGAGAGAGAAATCTATTGCAACCATCCGGGAATATTATAGGTAATACTTTCTAACTAAGTGTTCATACAAGATATTTCTTCAGCACACACCTGACTAGAGCTTAGATATTATAGGTTATATTTTCAAGGTGATGCCTGTCTTTACTATTTAAGGTCTATATTATATTTCTTTGGAACACATAGATTATAATAATGTGCTACTATCGCCTATCGGCAACTTCTAATTTATTGTAGTACTGCTGCTGTGAGACTAGGATGTCATGATTTTGTGTTGCTAGACTCTTAATGCTTCCTACCAGTTCTTTCTCGCGTCTCTGCAAATTTCAAAGTTTATTGTTGTGAATTTCTCGTGTACGAGGTTGTGGTGGCAACTTGTTGCCAAGGGTCCAAATTCAAACACCTTAGGCCTTGTACAATGCTAGATGCTTAGGGAGGTGCTTACAAAAATAAACCGGATGTTTCT
Source organism: Elymus sibiricus (assembly GCA_039707655.1). NCBI lineage: Eukaryota > Viridiplantae > Streptophyta > Magnoliopsida > Poales > Poaceae > Elymus > Elymus sibiricus. Next base: position 179,647,903 of record CM077666.1, on the reverse strand, counting down.
TGAGCACCGGTGCCTATTTCTACAAGAGAGGTGCCTAATTAAGCGTCTACCCTCTACAAATAAGCACCGGTGCTTAAAAACACTGGTTTATTTCTCTAAGCGTCTTGCATTGTACAAGAAAGGATACAACTTTACTTTCACAAAATATATAGACTGTACCACAAAATGGGAGGGCATGTAACCACTTAACCTAATAATTTTACTTCAACTTGTAAGTATGTATTTTATTTATAAATGAATATCGTGGAATATTTGGGATTTTTTTTGTTGAGTAGTGGTTCTCTCTGTTTTCTTCTGAAAAAGTATGAACGCGCCAAGTTTCCATTATGTTGTATGCTAACATGTCACTGTTTTGGCAGTGCAAAAGATGAAAAGGAAGTTGCGTTGTGTATTGAAGAGTTGAATGCTCCGAGCTTCTATCCTTCTCTTGTATCACTTTGGGTAAATGATTCCTTTGAGAGGAAAGATATGGAAAGAGAGTTGTTGGCAAAGCTCTTTGTCGGGCTTTACAACGGTGGATATAATTTATTGAGCAAGCCTCAGCTCATTGAGGGGTGAGTCCCTTTGTCCTTGCATTGCTCATTGATGCTCACTGGTGTGTGCTGGCTGACTTTGACCATATTTGTAGGCTTTCATCTGTTCTTGCTTCATTGGAGGATGCTCTAAGTGATTCTCCAAGAGCGGCAGAGTATCTTGGACGACTTCTTGCAAGGTTTGTGGTGGAGAAGATACTGGTTTTGCAAGACGTAGGTAAATTGATTGAAGAAGGCGGAGAGGAGCCTGGACACCTTGTGCAGGAAGGCATCGCAGCTGATGTCCTTGGGGCAGTCTTGGAGTCGATCAGAACAGAAAAGGGGGATTCCTTCTTGAAGGAGGCCAAGACAAGCTCCAATCTCAAGCTGGAGGATTTCAGACCAGAGCATCTCAAGAGGTCAAAGTTGGATGCCTTCATGTAGACATAAGAAGAGTTTGTTACTAGGTAAGCCATTCTAGTACAGGCAGGCGTCTTAGAATTGCATACCAGTCAACTCTGTTGGTGATAGAATAATAATCAGCTATATACATGAATGTGAATGAATATCGTGGTGTCATCAAATTACAATGATCTAACTTGATGTCTTGATCAACAGCTTACCAATTCATGGGTGTTGTCGCCAAGGAGTCGGTCCCATGTCTTGCCACCTTTTTGATCGAAACAACTGCAAATATACCCATCAGATGCTTGCTAGGCGACCATTGTATTCGAGGAGCCCCCTCCTACTGTGAAGTGAAGATGATGTATTCCATTCTACTGTTGAGACTTGTTGGTTAGTGGTGGTAAATTATTGTTGCGGATGGACACTGGTTGTCGCAGGCAGCTAGCTGGGTGCTATTTCGAGTTGGCTCCCGTGAGTGTCTGTCTGTCTGGGAATATTTTTTGTGATAACGGAGGGTAGTTGTCTGGAGTAGGAGGAAGACTAGGGCTCGACTTGATGCCTCCCGCGGCTTCTGACCAATATCCCTTTGTGATCAGACTTTAATACTCGGTTAACTTGGCGGCATTTTCCTCATGTCCTATTATTATCTTGTTTATATATTATGTTAAGTCTATGCTGTTTTTGTGCCTTGGATATCGTTTTATTTGTTGGATGCATACCTCTCGGCTCTCATCCGTTTTATTTGTCTAGTGTTGTTGTCTTCTGCACTCGCCTCTCTGCTTTCTTCTCAGACGTGTGATGCATTCTATTCCATCACCGGAGTCCACTTCAATCTGTTAACAAACAGAATCCCCCCCCCCCCCTCCTCTTTGTACACAAGGTAGGTTTATGTGGTGGTGCAAGGGCGATGAGGGTAGTGCTATGTCGAATAATTGGCTTTGGTTTCTCCCTAAGCATGGCAACACTCTACATGGTGGCATCGAGAAGCCGAGTGCTTGCCACTTTGGCGCAATGAGCTTTGTGTGCCCGCTTTTGTGTTTGTTTGTGTTTGGCGGTTGTTGATTGCTGTGACGGCATCGACAACGGAGAGAATTTGGTTTTCTTGGAGCAAGGTTGGACGTCTGACTCGGCAGATCTGGATCTGGTCAACGCAAGGGGATCCCTTGCCAATGAGCCACATTGACAAGCGCCTCTCCTCCTCTGTTCGTGCGTGGATGGTGAAAAATAAAGGAATTGAGTAGCTCGAATGGAATGCTTGAGGATTTTGGTTGAAAATCTTATCTTGGAATTCAACCAAAGATCTTTTGGTTGTGCCCCTCTTGATAGTACGGCCGCCCTTAAACTCAATGTGAATCTTGGATTCACCAAAAACCTATAAAATATAAGCTATGCTCTTGGAGTAGACAACCTTCTAAAAATGTGGAGGTAGGGGTCACCATTGAGGTTCCACTCAAGCATGAGGACTGCATTTTCTAAAATAAACATGATAAACAGTTAGCTCTCTCAATTGGTTTGTCATTAATCACAAAAGCCCAATAGGGGTATCTAAGAGATGCACTTTCAGTCTCCCCATTTTGGTGATTGATGACAACACAAGTGAGTATAACATGTGATGATAAAAACATGTATGAGTTTAAGTACTCGTCATATGTTTTGAGTTCCCCCTATTTGTGTGCATTATTTGAAATTTGCTTTTGGAATGAAAATTCACATGCCATTACGTAGTGGGAACCTCTAGCATAGACACAATTCTTGGGACTACGTTATGTGTACAAGATAAAACATGCCACCTGAAAAACAAAGCAAAAATACACATACAAAATGTATGAATAGTGTAGACACCACTTGAAATAAACATACCATGCAAGAGTTAAATGTAGCATGACAGGCAACACATAACACAAAGATAGAGTTTACAAGACATACAAGAAGATCAACACCAGATGTAAGCTTGTAAGCTTTCTGCATAGTGTCCATGTGGAAGCTTAACCACATGATTCATCAACAATCATATGTAATGAGTAAAGTTAGCATTTTTTGTCTTGATCATATGCGGCTGCCGACGTGTGCAAACACGGCACCTGGGGACGAGGGACATCCCCTTAGTGGTTCGGCGAGGGGCACTAACACGTTCGTGATCTACCTCTAAGACATGATGATTTTACCCAGGTTCGGGCCACTCGAAAGCATAAAACCCTACGTCTTGCTAGTTTCTATTCACTGGATGTGATGAACTTGATATTACAACGGTGAATTTTCCTTTCTGGGGGCGAGCCAAGCCAAGGGAAGTGCACCTATACGTGGGTGTAAATTCTCTAGGAATCGAACCCTTTACTATGTAGCCTGGGCCTCCTTTTATACTCTCAAGGGGCACCACAATGGGCTATACAGTGTAATGAACAGTGGCACACCTACCGCACTAAATGCCAGGGTATGTGTCGCCGTATCCTGTTGCCGGGGATGAACGTCTGTCTTGTCATAGCAAGTTTTACCGATGCAACCCTTTTACCGTGACACATCGCCGAGGAGGTGTCATGCGCATGGTAAAAGGAGGTGGTGATTCACCACGAGTGCCACCTAACCACGTGTGGCAGTGCCATCCGCTTAACTCGCTCCGCATCACTGTAGGCCACCACAGGCCTGCCAGTTAGCTCCATCACTGTAGGCATGCGCCTGTCAACAGTCACGCTTGCTACTGACCAGTCATTGCCGGGACCGTAGCCGTTGACGGGGCGATGTCGCTGGAGAAGTCGTTGCCGGGAGGCAACTTCCTTCTAAGGTAATCTTGGCTTTGACATTGTCAATAGTGTCAGAGGACTCTTCCTCAAGTGTGATGGTTTTGTCGGTGAGTGTCTTCACAAAGATCTGCATCTTGAGCTTCTTCACAAAGATCTACATCTTGAGGGTAAGTCTTGACAAAGATCTGCATACCACCACATTGTCGGGAGGCAGGGTGAGGTATGGACTCCTTCTGGATGTTGTAGTCAGCCAAGATGCTCCATATACACCTTTCTTGTAGTTCTGGATTTCAACTACGACGTTGTTCAGAAGTGCAATGACATTGAAACTTGACACTTGGTAAGGATAGCTAGTCTACCCAGCCATGTATCAATGTTTTTTATTGCCGTCAACATCTACCGAACACCCCGTGCCCACGGGCCATGTAACGTGCGCACGGGGACCCCGTGCCCACAGGCCTTGCACCGTGCGCATATGACCTCCATGTGTTGGAAATATGCCCTAGAGGAAATAATATTGTATTATTATATTTCCATTTTCATAATTAAGAGTTTATATTTCATGCTATAACTGCTATGATCCTGGAATATGTGATTCAGTGGAAAACTCATATGCACGTGTGGAATGATAAACGGTAAAGTATAGGTTCCTAGTCTTGCCTCTAAGACTGGCTCAAGTGTTGTTGGTGATCATGTTTTCTGGATCTTAGGATATCGTTAAGTGTAATGATAGTCCTAAAACAACATTGAGAGTATGACGTTAGAAGAACGATTATATTGAATCGACCCAAACTTGTTTGTTATGAATTGAGTTGATATCGTCTGAAATCAATTGTTATAACATGGTGTGTTAACATGTGGTTTAGTTCCTTAGACCATGAGAGTATCGTAGTCACTTCTTACCGTACGGTGGACTTTGGGGTTGCTCAAACGTCAGCTGTAACTAGGTGATCATAACGACAACTTACAGGTTCATCAAAAAGTTTGACAAGGGACTAGATAGCTCGAGAGTGGGATTTGCTCCTCCGACGATGGAGAGATATTCTTAGGGCCCTCTCGGTGTGACGGCATCCATCATCGTCTAGCCAGACACAGGTGACTATGTCACGGGGATGCCAGAACATTTCAACAAGAAGAACAAAACCGGTAACACGAAGAACGGTATAGTGAGCATGTGCATGACTCAGGAGGATATCGATGTCTCAGGTTTTGTAAAGTATCGTGAAGCAAAGGGAACATCACATGATAACCAAAGGTTCACTCGAATGTCATTCGTGTAATCATAGGGATCGATATGGATGTCCACGGTTCCGCTATCGGTCATTGAACGAAGGGGTTTCGTTCATGTGTATGGTTTACCGAACCTATGGGGAAGCTTAAGGTAATCATGATCTGCTGAGTGTTAGTAGGACGAGAGTATCGAGGATTTATTTGTGGAATTGTTTCATTAATATTCAAAATAGTTTCGAGAGGAACCGGAAGCGTTTCGGGGTCACCAGAAGGGTTTCGGAGTTTATCGGGCAATACCGGGTATTCCCAAAAAATAATATATAGGTGGAAAATGTTTCCGGAGGTGTTAAATTAATAATAAAATGCTCTAGTAATTTTTAGAGGGCTTTTATATTTAATTTAATATCAACGGGCCTTAAAAGGCCAAGTGGTGGAAGGAGTATTGGGCCACCTTGGCCCAATAGGAAGTGGCGCCCCCCCCTTTTCCGTGTGTGTGTGTGTGTGTGGGGGGGGGGGGGGGGGGCAAATTGGACTCCTCCCCCTTGGCTGGCGCCCCAAGGAGGGACTTTCCCTCCTTGGTGGCTGCCCCTCTCTCCCCCTCCAACATATATATACTTGATGCATTGGCCCTTTTGAAGATACAAGTTTTGGAGCCTTCTCTAGTTCCTCTAGTTCTAGTTGATCCTAGTTGATCAGTTAGAGCTTGACGTAGATCCTATAATCCTCATAATTAGAAGCCCAGTGTGGTTCTAATATCCTCCCTCAAATTCTCCGGCGATGATTAGCTCTGGACGGCAAAGCGCTGCCGGATCGTGAAGACCGTACGCTTGCAACCAAGTAGAGAGGCCGTGCTTTCGGTCTTCCGTTCGAGGGATCGTTCGAGGGCAGTTCGTGGGATCGTCATCAACGGTACGAGGGACTCCAAGTATGATCTACACCGACTCGTCTACTTCCGCTGCACTCCGGAGTCAGTAACGATCGTGATCCAAACCGTTTATGCATCTTCATATTGTTCTTGGGTGATCGTATGGCGATTTTTTTTGTTTTCTACTATGTTTTCCAACACCGTGCCCATGGGTACTTTAGCCCGCGTGCACGGGGTAGCGGTTCCAGGCGCCTAATAGGTGGGGCGCACGGGGGTTAGGGTTCATTCCGACCCATTACGCCCACACCCTTGTTTACGCCCCTGGGAGCCGCCGCCGTCGCCTCTGTCCCCCTGGTGCCACCTTGCTCCTTGGAGGCCTTCTCCTCTGTGCATCCCGTCGAGGATGGGTTCCTCCAGTGGTATGTGTCCTCCTCCTCTATGTTCTCCCCTTGGAATCCCTTTGATTCATCTCAAATCTCATCTAGGGTTTCTCTACGAAGTAGTTGGTTGATTCCTTTTGTAGAATGACGCAAAATTGCATAGAACCTCTATCTGGCCTCACCACGCAATGTTACTCCCATGGATCTGTCCTGGAAGTAGTCGTCGCTGGGTGACCCCGTGCCCACGGGCCTTTGATACGTCTCCATCGTATCTACTTTTCAAACACTTTTGCTCTTGTTTTGGACTCTAATTTGCATGATTTGAGTGAAACTAACCCGGACTGACACTGTTTTCAGCAGAACTACCTTGGTGTTGTTTTTTGTGCAGAAATAAAAGTTCTCGGAATCAGACGAAACTTTCTGGAGATTTTTTATTGAATATATGAAAAATACTGGAACGAAGATCCACCGGAGGGGGGCCACCAGTTGCCCACAAGGCAACAGGGCGTGCCTACCCCCCAGGGCGCGCCCTGATGCTTTGTGTGGCTCACGAGGCTCCGTCTGACCCAATTCCAGCGCTATAAATTCTGTTTCCCCGAGAAAAAAAATAAGAGAAGAAATTTCATTGCGTTTTATGATACAGAGCCGCCGCCACCTCCTGTTCTTTATCGGGAGGGCTGTTCTGGAGTCCGTTCGGGGCTCCGGAGAGGGGGATTCATCGCCGTCATCATCATAAACCATCCTCCATCAACAATTTCATGATGCTCACCACCGGGAGTGAGTAATTCCTTCGTAGGCTTGCTGGACGGTGATGGAGTTGGATGAGATTTGTCATGTAATCGAGTCAATTTGTTAGGGCTTGATCCTTAGTATCCACTATGTTCTGAGATTGATGTTGCTATGCTTAATGCTTGTCACTAGGGCCCGAGTGCCATGATTTCAGATCTGAACCCTCTATGTTTTCATGAATATATTTGAGTTCTTGATCCTATCTGCTAGTTATATGCACTTGTTATTGTTCTGATCCGTAGACCCCAAAGTGATAATAGTTGGGATACTCTCCGGGGATGACTGTAATTCGAGGAGTTCATGTATTCACCATGTCTTAATGCTTTGTTCCGGTTCTCTATTAAAAGGAGGCCTTAATATCCCTTAGTTTCCTTATGGACCCCGCTACCACGGGAGGGTAGGACAAAAGATGTCTTGCAAGTTCTTATTATAAGCACGTATGACTATATACGGAATACATGCCTACATTACATTGATGAATTGGAGCTATTGTGTATCGCTCTAGGTTGTGATTGTTAGATGATGAATGTCACCCAACACAAATATCCATCGCTGATGCCTACGCTTTTCTCATATTGATCTTTTCTAAGTTACTACAGCTGCTGCTGTTACAATCATCACAAACTGCTTCTATTACTGTTCTTGTTACTATTGCTACTGTTACTGAAACTATCAAAACTATCAAACTATTGTGCTACTAAAAACTTTGCTGCAGAGATATTATATCCCAGGTGTGGTTGAATTGAAAACTCAACTGCTAAGGCTCATAAATATTCTTTGGCTCCCCTTGTGTCGAATCAATAAATTTGGGTGAAATACTACCCTCGAAGACTGTCGCGACCCCCTATACTTGTGGGTTATCAAAACCTTTTGCTAGCGCCGTTGCTGGGGAGCATAGCTCTATTTATTGAGTTCACTTGGGATTTTACACTATGAAGAATCTGAAAGACGCTAAGACTAAGATCGTACCCTCTAAGACGAGGGGAGGTAAGGAACTGCCATCTAGCTCCACACTTGATTCACCTTCTATTTTAAGTAGGCTTGCGACACCACCACCTGCTATTCATTCTGATATGTCGCAAGTAATTAATGATACTACTTCTGCTATAAATGAAACTTGTGATGATGCTAGTACTCCGCTTGATAATACTGTGCCACTAGGTGAATTTCTTGATGAACAAATTGCTAAGGCTAAAGAAATTGAGAGTGCAGAAACTGCTGAAAATTATGATTCACCTATTATGCCTAGCTCTCCAACTAGAGTTGAAATGCCTAAGATACCAGATGGTTATGTTATGGATGAGGAGATAGCTAGAGAATTTCTTGCTTGTAATGATAGAGATGATCTTAAGAAATTACTGAGTAAGCTAAAAGAAAAGTCTATGATAGAGAGAATGAAATATGATCCTAAGTTTGCTACTTCTCCTATCTTGGTTACTGATAAGGATTATGAATTCTCTGTTGATCCTGAATTAATTACTTTGGTAGAATCTGATCCTTTTCATGGCTATGAAAATGAAACTATTGTGGCACACCTTACTAAATTGAATGACATTGCCACCCTATTTGCCCATGAGGAAAAAATTCGTTACTACTATATTCTTAAGCTGTTTCATTTCTCATTAAAGGGTGATTCTAAGAAATGGTTTAATACTCTTGCTCCTGGTTGTGTGCGTAGTCCCCAGGATATGATATATTACTTCTCTGAAAAATATTTTCCTGCTCATAAGAAACAAGCTGCCTTACAGGAAATATATAATTTTGTGCAATTTGAAGAAGAGAATCTCCCTCAAGCTTGGGGGAGGCTTCTCCAATTACTTAATGCTTTACCTGATCATCCTCTTAAGAAAAATGAAATACTTGATATCTTTTATAATGGACAGAAAAAGGTCTTGATAACCTGCAAGTATAGGGGATCAACTGTAGCCTTTTTCGATAAGTAAGAGTGTCGAACCCCAACAAGGAGCTAAAGGTAGAATTAATATCTCTCAAGTTCTATCGACCACCTATACAACTCTACGCACACTTAACGTTCGCTTTACCTAGAACAAGAATAAAACTACTTTGTAGGTGTAGTAGGATGAGTTGGCAAGAATAAAACTAGAAGTACTTAGCTAGATAATAAAAGTTAGTTTGTTTTAGTAGAGAGATTTTTGTAACACAAAGAGAAAGATTGTCCATAGGCAGTTGAATATAACATGTGTGATACTTATTATATGCAATGAGGGAGAGGCATACGCTAACACACTTTCCGTACTTGGATCATATGCACTTATGATTGGAACTCTAGCAAGCATCCACAACTATTAAAGATCATTAAGGTAAAACCCAACCATAGCAGTAAGTAAAAAAAGTCCCCTTTACTCCCATACGCAACAACCCCCTTACTCGGGTTTAAGCTTCTGTCATTCTCGCAACCCACTATAAGCGAATCATGAACATATTGCAAAACCCTACAGCGGTAATCCCACATGCTTGTGCGACACGGAAGGCACCATAGGACAACACCATATTAACATACAACTCATATCAATCACATCATACCACAATTAACCCGTAGGACAAAAAGAATCTACTCAAACATCATAGGATGGCCATACATCATTTGGTAATAATATATAGCATGAAGCACCATGTTTAAGTAGAGATTACAGCGGGGAAAAGAGGTGTTAAATCGCTGCATAGAGGGGGAGAAACTTGGTGGTGACGGCGGCGAACTTGTTGGTGTAGATCGCCGTCACGATGGTTCCCCCGGCGGCACTCCGGCGCCACCGGGAGAGAGGGGGAGAGGTCCCCCCTCCTTCTTCTTCTTCCTTGCCCCCCCTAGATGGGAGGATGGTTTCCCCTCTGGTCCTTGGCCTCCATGGCTCCTGGAGGGCAGGGGCCCCTCCGAGATTGGATCTCTCTCTCTCTCTCTCTCTCTCTCTCTCTCTCTCTCTCTCTTTGTTTCTCTTCTGTTTCGCGTTCCTGTTTTCTGGCCTTTCACCGTTTCTTATATCCCTGGAGATCCGTAACTCCGATTGGGATGAAATTTTAACACATTTTTTATCCAGAAATTATCTTTCTTGTGGCGAAAGAAGGGCCCCAACCGACTTACGGAGGAGTCACGAGATCACACGGCGCGCCCTAGGGTAGGGACCGTCTGGGCTCGTGGCTCCCTCGAGCATCGTATCGCGTTGATTTTTTTCCCAAAAATCACATATATTCCAAAAAAAAAAATCCGTAAAATTTTATCTTGTTTGGACTTCATTTGATATGGATTTTCTGCTAAATGAAAAACATGCAACAAACAGGAACTGGCACTAGGCATTGGATCAATATGTTAGTCCAAGAAAATCATATAAATTGTTGCCAAAAGTATGTGAAAGTTGTAAAATAATGGCATGAAACAATAAAAAATTATAGATACAATGGAGACGTATCAGCATCCCCAAGCTTAATTCCTGCTCGTCCTCGAGTAGGTAAATGATAAAAAGATAATTTTTGATGCGGAATGCTACCTAGCATAATATTTATCATGTAATCTAATCATGGCATGAATATTAAGATACAAGTGATTCAAGGCAATAGTCTATCAATTTGATATTGAAACAATAATACAAAACATGCATGTAATTCATCATTGCCTTTCATAATAATGGAAGTAAAGGAAACAACCTCTATACACTTAGTTGTGGTAAGCATGACACGCTCGTTCTTCCCTGCATAGATATATCAAATCAAGAGTACCTCGGTGCCAAACCAAGCAATTGTATCATACTTTTTCACGCGCTTCAGCATTTTCAACTTCACTCAATATATGAGCATGAGCCATGGACATAGCACTATGGGTGGAATAGAATGCGGTGGTAGAGATCAATAAGGGAAGTCAAAAAGGAAGAAAGGCTCGCATCAACTCGGCAGATCGATAGGCAATGGATAGGCCTATCAATCGATATCAATGCGAGAAGTAGGGATTTCCATGCAACGGATGCACTAGAGCTATAAGTGTATGAAAGCTCACTATTGAAACTAAGTGGGTGTGTATCCAACTTGCTTGCTCATGAAGACCTCGGGCATTTGAGGAAGCCCGTCATCGGAATATACAAGCCAAGTTCTATAATGTAAAATTCCCACTAGTATATGAATGTGACAAATCATGGAGACTCTCTATGAAGAACAGGGTGCTACTTTGAAGCACAAGTGTGGAAAAAGGATAGTAGTGTGCCCCCAATTCGAACAACACAAAGGATCAATCAATGATAAAATATGCTCTGACCTCACTGCTAATGTCAGCGGCCACCACTTTACATGCGTGAGGATTTACTTGCGTAAAGACTACTTCCCTTAACAACATTATAATACTCAACTTTAATTCTTTTACTAGCATGCCCCCATATTACCACCTCAATATCGCAAAACTATTGCAAGGAATCAAACATATCATATTAAGTGATCTACAAGTTTTATGTAGGATTTTATGACTAACCATGTGAATGACCAATTCCTGTTAACTCTCTAAATAGATATAAATGAAGCATGAGAGTTTAATTATTTCTACAAAAGACCATGCTCTAATAAATATAAGTGAAGCAAAAGAGCAATTCTACAAATAACGGTTTTCCAAATTGTCGGTGTAAAAACCGGCAGACCTCGGGGTAGGGGGTCCCGAGCTGCGGATCTAGGATCGATGGTAACAGAGACAAGGGAGACGATGTTTTACCCAGGTTCGGGCCCTCTTGATGGAGGTAAAACCCTATGTCCTGCTCTTGTTTATATTAATGGAGATGTATCGAGTACAGAGTAGATCTACCTCGAGATCGTAATATGTGTCTAACTTCTAAGGCTAGGTAAGTAATGTTGCGTTGATGTCCCCATTACGGGCTAAACCCTATGGCTTATATACACGCCAGGGAGGGTATCTAGGGTTACAAAGTCGGTATGCTAGGAGAGAGGCGGCAGGAGAGATCTTGGAGTATACGTCAAGTCTTCGGTAGAAACATCCTTGATCACGCCTCCCACGTACAGCCTCCGAAGTCCATCTTGGTTATGTGCGGGGGTATATCGGCCCAAGTGAGAAGATAGGTCGGCCCGGTTAGCACCCCCTATTCCAGGACACCGTCACTAGCCCCTGAACTGGTCTTCGATGCCGAAGTCGTCGCCCTTCACATTCCGGAGTCTTGGCTCGACATACAAGTTCCCATGCTTTTACTTTCCGAACGAAGTTAAAGACCTTGGCCGACCTTTAGAATTCGCCGAGAGCTCAATATCAGATGTTGAAACTCGTGCCACTTAAGGAATTGGGCCCCTTTATGGGAAAAACGTCAAAGCGTCAGCCCTTTCTACCCTTACTTAATAGACGCTCGACCCTTGCTTGCGGCTGTGCGCCCTTGCAACCGCAGCGAGAAATTCCCCCTCCCTCCAGCCCCAGCTTAGGAGCCCAAAAAATGGCGAGCGGCGAGGGATCGTCAAGGCGTCCTCACGGCCCGGACAGGGGGGACTGGGGGAGCTGCTCCGTTGCGCGCCTTCAACTGGAGCGTTTGGCGACGCAGGGATACCTGCCGGATGCGGATCTAGCCGTTACCCGCCCCGGACTAACATCCATCGAGGGTCAAGCCCACGCCGAAAACTACCCCTCGCCACAAGGGGATGAGCGCGTATGCTTCGTACCTTTCCTCCTCCGCGGCTTAGGGTTTCCAATCCACCCATTCCTCCGCGGCTTGCTGGAGTTCTACGGGTTACAGCTACATCATCTTTCTCCGAATTCGGTGCTACATATTGCAGGGTTTGTCGCGCTCTGCGAGCTACACCTCGGCTGTCAGGCACACTTCGGATTATGGCGGAAGTTCTTCTGCATCGTGCCCCGCTCTTCGACCGACAAGTTATTCGAGGTCGGAGGAGCCGAAGTCTGCCGAATCGACAAGACCGGCTTCCCAGCGGGGACACCTCGGGAGGAGGCCGACTACTGGACTTCCGAGTGGTTCTATATCACCGACGTCCTATTGTATGAGCCAGGCCGGCCAGGCCTTCCACCCTTTTCCTTAGATCCGCCGAGGAAACGTTACAGCTGGAGGCCACTGAGTTCGGCTCAGGAGGAAGACGAAGCCGTGACTAGGCTAGCGGCCAAGGTAAAGCTCCTGTCAAGCGCAGGTCTCACTATCATCGATGTGATGGCGGTGGCTCTAGACCGGAGAGTCCAGCCTCTTCGGCAGCGCCAGCATTTATTGTGCGAGTATAACGGGTCCGAGGACGCCTCTCGATCCATCAAGGGGACTTTTATGGACCAAATGACCCTCGGAGCTGTACTAGCCAGTATGTATCAAGGGTCAACCGAGGAGTTTGCCAAGCGCCAGTTCCAGGACGGGTTGTCGTACTACAACCCAGCCGACATCGTAAGTCTTTATTCCGGGTTTTCTTGTTTTACCTCGGAATCCTTATCATTAATCCTTATCATTAATCCTTTATATATTGGTCAATCAGCGGTGGAGGCGTTGGCTCGAAGGGGTGAGCAGTCCAGCTCCAGAACCGGAGTCACACAGTCGCGCAGAAGATCCTCTCTATCACGAGGACGAAGACCTGGGGCTTATCTACGAAGGGAAGAGCTTTTTCTTGGAGAGCCTTGACGGCTCAAAGGTAGCGGTCGTCCCTGATACGCCGGGGACAAGACCAGCCTCATCGGTAACTCTCCCTTCCTCTAAGCGAAAGAGAGCCCCTCGTCCCTCAGTCTCTAGTCTTCTGACTTCTCCTCCAAAGGGGCGGCGCTCCTAACGCCTCTGCAGAGAAACGGCTCCACTGGCAAGGGCTCGGCCAAAAGGTCAAGAAGCTCCGGCGAGGGCAAGCGAGAGTGTTCCATCCGTCATTAGGTAACATTTAACTTTATGTCATAGAAAAGACATTTTGGGTTCTAACACTGCCGAATATTTGCAGTCAGCCTCCACTTTCCACCGCACATGTGGAGGCCGAGGAAGGCACGGCCCCGCTCAAGAAGGCAGAGGTCCGAAATCCTGCAAGGGTTGACCCCGGAGCCGCCCAGCCCGAAGACTCAGCGACATCGGCCACTCCGTTCGAAATTCAATGCGCTGCGAATTATCATCGGCGAAAGGCTTCCTTGAACAATCCCGCCTTTTTGGACAGGGAGCAGAAGGCTCTTAGTGCAGTGGACGCATACCTCGGGGCGACCCGAGGTGCTTTTGACGAGTCGCTGGATGTGCTGGCGCGAGGGCTGTGGGTAAGATTTTCAAAGACGAATATGACTACCAAGTATAGTAGTAGCCCCTAAGGCTTGATACGAGCCCCTGGGGTCGGATCAAGACTTGAATAGTAACCCGCAATCACTGTTATAACAGGAAGCTCGCTTGAATAACGAGCAATTGACCTCGGCGTTAATCCAAACAAAGGTGCAGCTTGATGCGGCATTGGCCGAGGTTGAGCAGGTGAAGAAATTCACCAGAGAGGCGCACGGTAAGTGCTTACCCCTTGAAGTGGGTAACTTAAAAAAAAGCAGAGCTGACATCTAGCATTGCTTATAGCAGCGGAGGCCCTAGGCCATCTCGAAAGAGATCTGAAGCAGGCCTGTGAAGAGCTGGCGTATGCAGAAGCGCAACGCCAGGCAAGTCAACATGTGGGCAACGTGAATGTGCTTAGGGCAGAAAACGCTCGGCAGGCCCAGGAAATTGAGAGCTTAAAAACTCGCCTGGCTACTGCAGAGGCCAAGAATCGGCGAGCGGACGATATGATTCATGGTAAGTTTAGAAAGCACGAAAGACAGTCGCCATGCAATTTGTCCTGGGAAATGTATCATTCGAAATGTGCTGTTGTTTGACAGGGTGCTTGACTGGCCTTCCTCCGGAGTCGCGGGGTCCGATGTCCGAAGACATGAGCAATCGTCTGTCTGAGGTGCATGAAAGAGCTCGGAAAGCGGTGAAGGATGTGCACCAGGCGTTATGGTCCGAGGTGACGCCAGTCCCCGAGACATGGCGCGCTAGCCGAACGTCTTAAGAGAGAGCGGCGCCGGACACAAGCGTGGAAAGTATCAGCTTGCCGAGAGGGTGCCAGAGAGGCCTGGGCCATGGTGAAGACCCATTACACCGGTTTGAGGACAACAGAATTAGCAGAGGTAGGACCCATAGGGCCGGATGGGGGAGAGATCCCGACCAGCCAGGCATACTATAGTGTAATGCCCGCCGCCCGATTCTCGCAAAAGGATTGTGCACTAGACACCTTAATAGACGGGTTAGACCGTGCTTGAAAAGTGTTGTATGACTTTATGTACCGAGGTATTCTATGTCAAATAATTCCGCCCGTGTAACCGAACTCTGTCAGCCAGCCGTCGGCTTCCGCCTCCTCGGACAAAGTCCGAGGAGTGTCCCATACTACTGGCCGAAGTTATCGAACCAGATACGTCAAGGGACCAGGCAATCGGGCTATACGGCTCGAAAGACGAGAGGGTAATGGAAGGTTATGTTATATTACTGTTTAACGTAAGAAACATCTTCCGAGGAAAATAGTTCTTCCAACAGTTCCTTTCCGCGGGGAATGTGTCGAACACGCCCGTCCGAAGACGGATGACCTCAGGGTTTGAAAAGACCCTTCCCACGTTAGTCCTATGTCATAGCCGACCAATTCGTATTATAAGACCGCTAGCTTTCGGCTTTATCCGTCTGAGGTACTACACCGGCTGACCCGGGAGTAACAATCACAGCGGTGCTCCCTTTGCCCCCTAGCCGAAATATCGGGAACGTAAGGGGCAAGCACAGGAGCCGGGCAACCCAGCTTGGCCAAATCTTAAAGCGAATCAATGCATATAGTGGCTCGAAAGACAATAGTACATAAGGGGCAGAATAGCTATTGTTTTGAAAAGAACCAGCTAGATTGTCCTCGGGGTCGCAAAAGAACTTTCCGAGGTGAGAGGATAAGAAAGAAAAAAGGTTAAATCGAAAGAAAATGCACAAGTTATTTACACAGACCGTATACTCGAAGTTATGCATAGAAGCGTCGGAGGAGCGCCGCGTTCCACGGGTGGGGCTCTAATCGGCCGTCCACTGGATCTCGGATTCGATAAGCTCCTCCAATGAGCACTTGGTCAATGATGAACGGTCCGTCCCATCTAGGGGAGAGCTTGTGTTTTTGTTTTTCGGGGTGCAATCTCATTACGAGATCCCCGACGTTAAATTCTTTAGCACGGACCTCTCTACCGTGGTAGCGTCGAGCCTGCTGTTGATAAATAGCAGAACGAGCCCGTGCGACGTTGCGCTCTTCCTCGAGAGCGTC
The DNA here is from genome assembly GCA_039707655.1 of Elymus sibiricus. Taxonomy (NCBI): domain Eukaryota; kingdom Viridiplantae; phylum Streptophyta; class Magnoliopsida; order Poales; family Poaceae; genus Elymus; species Elymus sibiricus. The sequence continues at coordinate 179,631,735 of CM077666.1, read as the reverse complement.
TAAGGCGTCTTGCCGATCGAGTTCGGCCTCCAACTCCTCGTACATGCGCACCCGAGGTGCTTCGTGTATGATATCGGAGGGGAGGACTGCTTCGGTGCCATATACCATAAAAAATGGGGTATAACCGGTGGATCTGTTCGGTGTGGTACGCAAGCCCCATAATACGGAATCGAGTTCCTCAACCCATTTATAGTCAGCTTTTTTAAGGGAGCGGACGAGCTGTGGCTTAATTCCGCTAAGGATGAGTCTATTGGCTCGCTCCACTTGGCCATTGGACTGCAGGTGGTAGACGGACGCGTAATCGAGCTTGATGCCCATTTTCTTACACCATGCCTTGACCTCTTTCACCGCGAAGTTGGTTCCGTTGTCTGTGATCAGACTGTGGGGGACACCGTAACGGTGAACTACCCCCGAAATGAATCCGATGACTTGGACGGCCTCGACCGAGGTGACTGGTTTTGCTTCGATCCACTTAGTGAATTTGTCTTCCATGACGAGTAGGTATTTGTTTTTATGTGATCCTCCCTTGAGTGGCCCGACCATATCCAGCCCCCAGACCGCAAAGGGCCACGTAATGGGGATGGTGCGCAGGGCCGCGGGGGGCATGTGGCTCTGATTGGCGAATACCTGGCAGCCTTGGCAACGCTGTACTAATGCCGAGGCATCGGCACTTGCCGTTGGCCAGTAGAAACCGGCGCGAAAGGCCTTGCTGACCAGGGTCCGAGCAGCGGCATGATGTCCGCTCATGCCGGAGTGTATCTCGCGTAATACGAGTTTTCCTTCTTCCTCGGATATGCATCTCTGGAGGACGCCTGTTGTACTCATTTTATTGAGTTCCCCTTCATAAACCTTGTAAGCTTTAGACTGTCTTACAATCCGGCGGGAGTCGTCTTGGTTATCAGGGAGCTCTTTTCGGAGTAGGTATGCGAGGAATGGCTCGGTCCATGGCGCGATGACTGCCATGACCTCGTGCACTGAATCGGTCTTCCGGATCGTTGATCCGCCTATGGTACCGTCGTCCTCTTCGGGCGGGGCATGTTGCCCGACATCGGTTGAGTCCGGTGTTCCTTTGCTGTCTAGCCAGACTACGGATGGCTTAAAAAGCCGCTCGAGGAAGGTGTTCTCGGGAACCTTGTCCTGTTTTGCGCCCTTGTCCCGTTTTGCGCCCATATGGGCGAGTACATCTGCGGCCTGGTTACTATCTCGGGATATATGGTGAAATTCCAGCCCCTCGAACCTGGCCGAGATCTTTATGACGACATTGCGGTAAGCTGTCATCTTTGGGTCTTTGGCGTCAAATTCGCCATTAATTTGTGAGATAGCGAGGTTGGAGTCACCTCGGACCTCGAGTCGTTTGACACCCATGGAGACTGCTATCCGAAGTCCGTGTAAGAGGGCTTCGTACTCAGCCGCGTTGTTGGAATCTGTGTACATGATTTGCAGTACATATTTAATGTTATCTCTCGTGGGGGAAGTGAGCACCACGCCAGCCCCTAGGCCGGCAAGCATTTTGGAACCGTCGAAACACATCGTCCAATGCGAGTAGGTACTGTATTCGCGGGGGAGTTCGGCTTCGGTCCATTCGGCGACGAAGTCCGCCAACACCTGGGATTTAATGGCCCGGCGCGGTTTGTAGGTGATTTCAAAAGGTAGGAGCTCTATAGCCCATTTGGCGATGCGCCCCGTTGCGTCTCTATTGTTGATTATGTCGCTCAACGGGACGTCGGATGCCACCGTCATCGCGCACTCTTGAAAGTAGTGCCAAAGCTTGCGCGATGCCATGAAGACTGCGTAAGCTATCTTTTGATAGTGAGGGTAGCGTGTCTTGCAGGGGGTTAAGACCTCGGACACGTAGTATACGGGTTTCTGGACCTAGAACTTATGACCTTCCATGTCTCGTTCGACCACGAGGACTGCGCTAACCACCTGGTTTGTGGCCGAGATGTACAATATCATCGGTTCGCAAACGCCTGGTGCTGCCAGGATAGGATTAGTGGCGAGGAGGGCCTTGATGTCTTCCAGGGCCGCCACAGCCTCCTTAGTCCATGTAAATGTTTTAGTCGGTTTTAACAGCCTGTATAATGGCAAGGCTTTTTCTCCAAGTCGTGATATAAAGCGGCTCAGTGCTGCTACACAACCCGCCAATTTTTGTACGTCCTTGAGCTCCGTTGGAATCTCCAAACGATCCAAAGCTCGGATTTTAGCAGGATTGGCTTCAATTCCTCGATTAGATATGATGAAGCCGAGGAGTTTACCAGCTGGGACTCCGAAGACACATTTCTCCGGGTTAAGTTTGATTTGATACTCCCGTAAGCTGGCAAATGTGTCGCGAAGGTTGTCGACCAACTGGTCGACGTGTTTAGTTTTAACAACTACATCGTCTACGTAGGCCTCAACGGTCTTTCCGATGTGTTTTTGTAGGCATCTTTGAATCATGCGCTGGTACGTGGTGCCGACGTTCTTTAGTCCGAAAGGCATTGTGTTGAAGCAAAACGGCCCGTAGGGCGTGATGAATGCTGTTGCTGCCTGGTCCGACTCCTTCATCTTTATCTGATGATATCCTGAGTAGGCATCCTGGAAGCACAATGCATCGTGGCCCGCAGTGGCGTCCACGATTTGGTCAATACGGGGTAAGGGGAAGGGGTCTTTGGGGCAAGCTTTGTTGAGGTCTTTGAAATCGACGCACAACCGCCAAGACTTGTCCTTTTTTGGTACCATGACCAAATTAGCCAGCCAATCCGGGTGTTTTATGTCCCTGATGAATCCCGCTTCCAACAGCTTTGCCAGTTCTTTGCCCATTGCTTGACGCTTGGGCTCGGAGAAACGCCAAAGAGTTTGTTTAATGGGCTTATAGCCTTTCAATATGTTTAGGCCATGCTCTGCAAGCCTACGGGGTATCCCAAGCATATCGGATGGGTGCCAGGCGAATATATCCCAGTTTTCTTTAAGGAAAGCGTGTAGGGCCTCGGCCACTTCCGGATCGAGGTTGGCTCCCATGGACGCCATTTTAGCAGGGTCCATTGGGTGAACCTGGAATTTGATTATCTCATCGGCCGGTTTGAAGGAGGTAGGCTTTGATCTTGTGTCGAGAATGATATCGTCCCGGTCGACCTCGGCGCGCAACGCGGTCAGCTCTTCGGCTGCGAAGGCCTCGGCAAGGGTCTCGAGGGCGAGGGACGCAGTTTTGTTTTCGGCTTTGAGCGGCCTATCCGGGTCACTTGAGATAGTGATGATCCCTTTCGGGCCCGGCATCTTGAGCTTCATGTAGCCGTAGTGTGGCCCCGCTTGAAATCTAGAGAAGGCGTCCCGTCCGAGGATGGCGTGGTATCCGCTCTTGAAAGGCGCGATGTGGAACGTAATCTCCTTGGAGCGATAATTATCCGAGGTCCCGAAGACTACGTCTAGGGTTATTTTTCCACTACAGCGTGCCTCTCGTCCAGGGACTATTCCTTTAAAGGCGGTGGTGCTCCGTTCTATGCGTGATCTATCGATGTGCATTTTGTCCAGGGTGTCCTCGTATATCAAATTCAGGCTGCTGCCTCCGTCCATAAGGACCTTGTGGAGGCGACAATGACCCACAATGGGATCGAGGACTAGCGCGGCAGGGCACCTATCCGGGGCAGACCTCGGCTGATCCTTCTGAGTGAAGGAGATCGGCGTGTCTATCCACGCATCTCGAGGCGGTGCCCGCCGGACGGCGTTAACCTCCCGCAGGGCCCGTTTGCGCTGGTTTTTAGACGTAAATGTCTCATAAATCATTAGGACCTCGTCTTCATCCGAGGTCCGTCCAGAGTGGCTGGAGGATCCCGCCAAGAGGGCGGGCCCCCCTTTGGCCACTTGCCTTAGCACCCAGCAGTCCCGAAGGCTGTGGGTTGGGCAGGAGTTAACTAATACGGCGTGGATCGGGCATGGTTTACCCAGAAAGCCGTCCAGGGCCGTTCCAGGGTGATCGGAGGTTTTCTTCTTCTTCCGGGGTTGATCACCCGAGGTATCGCTTTTGTGATTTTTGCGCCGAGGCTCAAACCGGTCGCGTTCCGGATAGTCTTCATGGATCGAGTCCGTATTCTCCTTGGTTCTCCAGGCGTCTTCAATGGCGCAAAATCGCGCTACCAAGTTGGTTAATTCAGGGAGTGTTCGGACGCAACGACGGGCGAGGGCGTTCAAGACGCCTTCATCCTTGCATCCGTGCTCAAAAGCGGCGATTATATCAGAGTCTTGGTACTCTAGTATCTTGCTCTTGATGATCAAGAACCTGGCCCAGTATTGCCGGATCGGCTCACCAGGGATCTGCCGTACGTAAGCTAAGTCCCAGATGTCGGAGGGGCCGGAGTCGTCGGGGCGATATTCTATACAAGAGGTGGGCGGACTAGATCCGGTCTCTAAAGACCGCGAGCTGAAGACCTCGTCCCGTTCACCTGACGGTGGATCCGTAGTTATCGGTTTAGCCGATTCGATCTGGGAGTCGGTCATCAGGGGGTCGTTGTCCGATCCAATCTCCAGGAAGTATCTTACCCCCTCACCGGCGAGGGGGGTCTTCGCTGGAGCCGGGGAAGGGTCTCGGTTCCTCTCCACGTTACGTGGGGGTGTCTGTGAGACCAAAGCTTCAGATGTGGAGCCATGCTCCATGGGTTTAAGGCCGTTGACTGGCGATCCCATCGATCCCTCCGGCGATCTCACAGCGGAACTCTCAATGAAAGCACCAGTGTCGGTGTAAAAACCGGCAGACCTCGGGGTAGGGGGTCCCGAGCTGCGGATCTAGGATCGATGGTAACAGAGACAAGGGAGACGATGTTTTACCCAGGTTCAGGCCCTCTTGATGGAGGTAAAACCCTACGTCCTGCTCTTGTTTATATTAATGGAGATGTATCGAGTACAGAGTAGATCTACCTCGAGATCGTAATATGTGTCTAACTTCTAAGGCTAGGTAAGTAATGTTGCGTTGATGTCCCCATTATGGGCTAAACCCTATGGCTTATATACACGCCAGGGAGGGTATCTAGGGTTACAAAGTCGGTATGCTAGGAGAGAGGCGGCAGGAGAGATCTTGGAGTATACGTCAAGTCTTCGGTAGAAACAGCCTTGATCACGCCTCCCACATACAGCCTCCGGAGTCCATCTTGGTTATGTGCGGGGGTATATCGGCCCAAGTGAGAAGATAGGTCGGCCCGGTTAGCACCCCCTATTCCAGGACACCGTCACAAATGTAGAGAAACGAGCATCCAAACTTCAAATGATATAAGTGAAGCACATGAAGCATTCTATAAAGCCATACTCAAAAGATATAAGTGAAGTGCAAAGAGCATTCAATAAATCAACCAAGGACTATCTCATACCAGCATGGTGCATCACTAAAAGGAAAATAAAAATCACACGACACTCCAAGAATTTACGCATATCATGTGAACAAAACAAAAACCGAGACATACCGATAATTGTCGAGGAAGAAAGATGGGATGCCTTCCAGGGCATCCCCAAGCTTAGACGCTTTAGTCTCCTTGAATATTTACTTGGGGTGCCTTGGGCATCCCCAAAAGCTTGAACTCTTGCCTCTCTTTATTCTTCTCATATCGATACCTCCTCGATCTTCGAACACTTTCATCCACACAAAACTTAACCAAACTTTTTATTAGAGGGGTTAGTACATATAACATCAAATCCCATCATGTCTTGCTGTAACATTATTGTATAATTATAATCAAACATTACCCATTGTATGCTATCATAATTCTATGGCTCCCAAATCAATGGGGCTCAACAAGATTTCAAACATAAGCAGATAAAGAAACCATAACAGCAATCTGTGAAAACAGGACAGTCTGTAAAGATGAAGATGAAACATATACTTATGTAACTCCAAAAATTCTGAAAAATTAGGACGTAATAAAAAATTTGCATAGCAATACCGTGTAAAACTTTCAGAATTTTTGCACATTCCAGTAAAATATATAAATTCAAACACTACAGCAAAATTTTCTGTTTTTGCACAACACACACCAAACACGCAATTTAAACACCCTAAAGGTAAATCTTGGCACATTATTTTTATAATACAATGGATTTGTACATGGGTATAATTATTTTTGTTGAAAAGTTTCTGTAATCAAGATTCACAAAGTTTCCATGGGCATGAACAAAGTTCAAGGACGCCCCCCCACTTCAACGGTGCTCGTCTTTCTCACTTTCACCTTTCTTTTTGAAAAAAGTTTTAGGTTCCCCTCTATATTTTTTTTTGTTTTTAAACTTTTTAAAAGCACACAATAGAATAAAATGACTATCTAAAACTTATAGGTTGTCTCCCAGGAAGCGCTTTCTTTAAAGCCATTAAGCTAGGCATAACGTGCTCAAGTAATTGATCCACCCGGATCCCAAGGTATATCAAAGCCAATTTTAATTAACAATGATTTATAATTTTGTAATGAGCACAAATCAACATATATCATAGAACAACGGAGTCTAACTCTCTTCCTATGCATCGGCATGTCATAAAAGAACAATTCATGCACATTAAGTAAAGGCCAATGCATAGTATAAACAGTTTCTTGCAATTTTATCGTATTGGAAACATAGAGAGGTGGAGATGTAGTTCCTCTCTCATCATAATTGCAATTAGGTGTAGCAAGCACATGCATATTATATCCATCAAAATCATCATGTGTAATAGGAAAAGGCAACCCATCAATATAATCCTTAATAAGTGCAAACTTCTCCGATATAGTGTAGTTGGGAGAATTCAAAAAGATAATAGGACTATCATGTGTGGGTGCAACAACAACAATTTCATGATTAACATAAGGAACTATAGCAAGTTCATCTTCATAAGCATAATTCATATTGGCATCATGGCCACAAGCATAGCAAGCATCAAGTTCATCAAAAAGGGATATTTCAAACGAATCAAAGGGATCATACCAATCATCCTTCAAAAAGTACGAAGGGAAATTAAACAATGTATGAGTTGAAGAGTTACTCTCATTAGAAGGTGGGCATGGGTAGCTAATCCGCTCTTCTTCCTTTTGTTCTTCACTCTCCTCCTCATCTTTTTCATCTAATGAGCTCACAGTTTCATCAATTTCTTCTTCCATAGGTTCCTACAAAATATTAGTCTCTTCTTGGACAGCGGAGACTTTCTCAATAAATTCATCAATATAGGCATTGTATTCATAATTTTCACAGCAATATTTAAGTATAGCATAATTTTCAGATTTGTAAAGAGAATCATCACAATCTTCATACTTTTCAAACAAAGATTCAATTTCACTAGCACCCTTAAAAGCAACAAATTCTTCTATTTGTTCCACATCATAATAATCATATACACCATTAGCATAAGAAGCCAAGGTTTCGTTATCATTAAATTCACATTGAAAGGGAAGGTGTGGAGACTTCATCTTAGAGCAACAAGTATAATCACACCTTAAGCACAAATCCCAAGCATACCAACGTAACATTTTAATTTGATCCCATAAGTTTTTCCCTTTTTGAGACAAGCGATAATCCCTAAAGTATTCCTGGTGATCCAAAGTATCTCCCATTATCAAGTTGAATGGGGATTTATCAGGATTATCAAAGTAGTATTTAATGTTTTTCACATAACCAGCATCAAGGGTTTTAGGAGGTTCCCCATCTCCATGAGTACCAAGTACAACTAATTTTTTTGGTATTTCGTGTTCCATATCCATAAATAAAGATAAAGAACAACTTATAACAGAAAATAAAAACTACTTAGTGATAAGGCAAACAGGCACACACGAGGATATTCACCCCACGCTATTGCTCCCCGGCAACGGCGCCAGAAAAAGGTCTTGATAACCCACAAGTATAGGGGATCAACTGTAGCCTTTTTTGATAAATAAGAGTGTCAAACCCCAATGAGGAGCTAAAGGTAGAACTAATATCTCTCAAGTTCTATCGACCACCGATACAACTCTACGCACACTTAACGTTCGCTTTACCTAGAAGAAGAATAAAACTACATTGTAGGTGTAGTAGGATGAGTTTGCAAGAATAAAACTAGAAGTACTTAGGTAGATAATAAAAGTTAGTTTGTTTTAGTAGAGAGCTTTTTGTAACACAAAGAGAAAGATTGTCCATAGGCAATTGAATATAACATGTGTGATACTTTTTATATGCAATGAGGGAGAGGCATACACTAACACACTTTCCATACTTGGATCATATGCACTTATGATTGGAACTCTAGCAAGCATCCGCAACTACTAAAGATCATTAAGGTAAAACCCAACCATATCATTAAGTAAAAAGTCCCCTTTACTCCCATACGCAACAACCCCCTTACTCGGGTTTAAGCTTCTGTCACTCTCGCAACCCACTATAAGCGAATCATGAACGTATTGCAAAACCCTACAGTGGTAATCCCACATGCTTGCGTGACACGGAGGGCACCATAGGACAACACCATATTACCATACAACTCATATCAATCACACCATACCACAATTAACTCGTAGGACAAAAAGAATCTACTCAAACATCATAGGATGGCCATACATCATTGGGTAATAATATATAGCATGAAGCACCATGTTTAAGTAGAGATTAGAGCGGGGAAAAGAGGTGTTACACCGTGATACGTCTCCATCGTATCTACTTTTCCAAACACTTTTGCTCTTGTTTTGGACTCTAATTTGCATGATTTGAATGAAACTAACCCGGACTGACGCTGTTTTCAGTAGAACTACCATGGTGTTGTTTTTTGTGCAGAAATAAAAGTTCTTGGAATTGGACGAAACTTTTTGGAGATTTTTTATATAATAAATAAAAAATACTGGAGCCAAGATCCACTGGAGGGGGGCCACCTGCTGCCCACGAGGCACCTGGCGCGCCCTGGTGGCTCGTGGGGCCCACGTGGCTCCGCTGACCCTAATCTCAGGCCTATAAATTCACAATTCCAGAGAAAAAAATAAGAGAGGAAGTTTCATTGCGTTTCACGATACGGAGCCGCCGCCACCTCCTGTTCTTCATCGGGAGGCCAGATCTGGAGTCCGTTCGGGGCTCCGGAGAGGGGGATCTTCCGTCATCGTCATCATCAACCATCCTCCATCACCAATTTCATGATGCTCACCGCCGGGAATGAGTAATTCCTTCGTAGGCTTGCTGGACGGTGATGGGTTGGATGAGATTTATCATGCAATCAAGTTAGTTTTGTTAGGACTTGATCCCTAGTATCCACTATGTTCTGAGATTGATGTTGCTATGACTTTGCTATGCTTAATGCTTGTCACTAGGGCCTGAGTGCCATGATTTCAGATCTGAACCCTTTATGTTTTCATGAATATATTTGTGTTCTTGATCCGATCTTGCTAGTTATACGCACCTACTACGTGTTATGATCCGCATACCCCAAGGTGACAATAATTGGGATTCTTTCCGGTGATTACCGTAGTTTAAGGAGTTCATGTATTCACTATGTGTTAATGCTTTGTTCCGGTTCTCTATTAAAAGGAGGCCTTAATATCCCTTAGTTTCCCTATGGACCCCGCTGCCACGGGAGGGTAGGACAAAAGATGTCATGCAAGTTCTTATCGCAAGCACGTATGACTATATAGGGAATACATGCCTACATTACATTGATGAATTGGTGCTAGTTCTGTGTCGCCCTAGGTTATGACTATTACATGATGAATGTTATCCAACATAATCACCGATCCAATGCCTACGAGCTTTTCACATATTGTTCTTTGCTAAGTTACTACTGTTGCTGCTACTGTTACAATTGCTACCAAACTACTACTACTATTGTTACCGTTACTGTTGCTACCATTACCATTGCTATCAAACTATCATACTACTGTGCTACTGATCACTCTGCTGCCGATATTTAGTCTCCAGGTGTGGTTGAATTGACAACTCAATAGCTAATACTTGCAAATATTCTTTGGCCCCCCTTGTGTCGAATCAATAAATTTGGGTTGAATACTCTACCCTCGAAAATTGTTACGATCCCCTATACTTGTGGGTTATCAAGACCTTTTTCTGGCGCCGTTGCCGGGGAGCATAGCTTTATTTGCTGAGTCACTTGGGATTTATATCTGTTGATCACTATGAAGAATCTTAAGGATGGTAGAACCAAGATCGTTCCCTCTAAGACGAGGGGAGGTAAGGAACTGCCATCTACCTCTGCACTTGATTCACCTTCTGTTTTGAGTAAGCTTGCAACACCACCACCTGCTATTAATTCTGATATGTTGCAAGTTATTGATGATGCTACTTCTGCTATGAATGATACTTATGATGATGCTAGTACTATGCTTGATAATACTGTGCCACTTGGTGAATTTCTTGATGAACAACTTGCTAAAGCTAAAGAAATTGAGAATGCTAAAAATGCTGAAACTCTTGAGAATTATGATTCACCTATTATGCCTAGATCTCCTACTAGAGTTGAATCACCTGATGAACATGTCTTTGATAGGGAGATGGCTAGAGCCATTCTTGCTTGTAATGATAGAGATGAGGTTATAAAATTGCTTGCTGAAATGAAAGAAAAATCTATGAGGGAGAGAATGAAATATGATCCTAAGTTTGTTACCTCTCCCATATTTGTTACTGATAAGGATTACGAATTCTCTGTTGATCCCGAGTTAATTACTTTGGTTGAATCTGATCCTTTCCATGGCTATGAAACTGAAACTGTTGTGGCACATCTTACTAAATTAAATGATATAGCCACCCTATTTGCTCATGAGGAAAACATTCGCTATTACTATATTCTTAAGTTATTTCCTTTCTCGTTAAAGGGTGATGCTAAAATATGGTATAATACTCTTTCTCCTGGTTGTGTGCGTAGTCCCCAGGATATGATTTATTACTTCTCTGAAAAATATTTTCCTGCTCATAAGAAACAAGCTGTTTTACAGGAAATATTTAACTTTGTGCGAATTGAAGAAGAGAATCTCCCTCAAGCTTGGGGGAGGCTTCTCCAATTACTTAATGCTTTGCCTGATCATCCTCCTAAGAAAAATGAAATACTTGATATCTTCTATAATGGACTAACCGATGCTTCTAGGGACTACCTAGATAGTTGTGCTGGTTGTGTTTTCGGGGAACGAACTATTGAACAAGCTGAGGAACTATTGAATAATGTATTGAAGAATGATAATGATTGGACACTTCCTGAACCACCGCCTAAACCCACTCCGAAGAAGAGGGGTATGTTATTTCTCAGTCCTGAAGATATGAAAGAAGCAAAGAAATGTATGAAGGAAAAAGGTATTAAAGCTGAAGATGTTAAGAATTTGCCACCCATTGAAGAAATACATGGTCTTGACACACCGTCACAGGTAGTGGAGGTAAATTCTCTTATAAAGTTTGATGAAGGTGATATTCCTTATAAAAAACCTCCTAGTCAATGCTTGTATGAATTTGACAATTATATTATTAAGCAAGATCGCTTCAATGCAAATGTTATGAAACAATTGAAACAAAATGCCTATATGATTGATCGCTTGAGTGACTTGTTGTTTAGAATTGCTAATGATGTCAAAGGTGTAGGTAAACATGCATCTATGGTTCAAACCCAGTTAGAACAAGTTGCTAAATCTCAAAGTGAATTGCTCAATGAAATGAATAACAATATGAATGATCATGCTGTTAGAGTAATGACTAGAGGAGGTAGAATGACTCAGGAGCCTCTTTATCTTGAAGGTCACCCTAAAAGAATTGAACAAGACTCTCAAAGAATTAATGTTGATGCACCTAGTCCATCTGAAAAGAAAAAGAAAAAGAAAAATGATAGGACTCTTCATACTTCTAGTGAACCTGAGGTAGAAAAACCCTCTGAGGATAATAATGATGTTTCTATTTCCGATGCTGAAACACAATCTGGTAATGAACACTCACCTAGTGATAATGATAATGATGATGCTCATGTGGATGCTCAACCAGATAATGATAAAGAATCTGATAATGATGTTGAAATAGAACCTGCTGTTGATCTTGATAACCCACCTTCTAAAAACAAACGTTATGATAAGAGAGACTTCGTTGCTAGAAAACATGGTAAAGAAAGAGAACCATGGGTTGAAAAACCCATGCCCTTTCCTCCTAAACCATCTAAAAGGAATGATGAGGAAGAATTTGAACGCTTTGCTGAAATGCTTAGGCCAGTCTTTTTGCGTACTCGTTTGACTGATATTTTAAAGATGGCCCCATATGCCAAATACATGAAAGATATTGTTACTAATAAAAAAAAATACCTGAAGCTGAAATTTCCACCATGCTTGCAAACTATTCTTTTAAGGATGGAGTACCTAAGAAACTAGGAGAACCAGGAATACCAACTATACCATGCTCCATTAAAAGAAATTATGTCAAAACTGCTTTGTGTGATTTAGGAGCCGGTGTTAGTGTTATGCCCTTCTCTTTATATAAAAGACTTGATTTGAATAAACTCACTCCCACTAAAATATCATTGCAAATGGATGACAAATCAACTGCCATACCCATCGGTGTTTGTGAGGATATGCCCATGGTAGTTGCAAATGTTACTATCTTAACAGACTTTGTAATACTTGATATGCCCGAGGACGACAACATGTCGATTATCCTCGGTAGACCCTTTTTGAATACTGTAGGGGCTGTTATTGATTGCAAAAAAAGCAAGGTCACTTTTCATATCAATGGTAATGAACATACGGTGCACTTTTCGAGGAAACAATTTCAAGTAAATGGTATTCATGTTATTGAAAAGACTCCGACAATTACTATTGGAAGTTTTCAACTCCCTCTTCCTACTGTCAAAAAGAAATATGAAACTCTTATTATTGGGGAGATGCATATCCCCGTTGAGGTAACCTAGTGTTTTACGAAGATTCTTCGGTTTCATGTTACTCGGAAATGGTTTGTTAATAAGACTTGATCAACCTTATTAATGGATTCTTTTTTGAGAGGCATGTGGTCGATGAATTTAGTAAGCACAACCTTCTGTACCCACTTTTTATTTTCTGTTATTTTTAGTTAAATGCAATAAAATGCCTTGATTGTCCTGTTTTCTGAATTATCCGTGCAATAAAAAAGTGCCCCAAAATAAAAGTGCTCAAAATGATCTGAAATTTTTATATGAATTTTTATTTAATATTTAAGAATTTTTGGCACTGAGAACACCCCAGGGGGATGCCCCAGGTGCCCACGAGGCACTAGGGCGCTTCTCAATCTATTCAAAGGAGAATACAGAATAATTAGTTTTTCTTTCATTTGCTTTCTTCAGAAAAACTAAAAACTCCAAAAACATTTTAGTGTGTTTCTCTGAAATTCTTTTCTTTTAGTTGAGTCATCGTATGGAGAAGACTATGCTAGAATTGTTGAATGGCTCTCATATGCTTTGTTGTTGATCTAACGAAGAACCAAGATTACCCTGTATTCTCCTTTGAATAAATTGTTGCAAATTTCAGCTTAGTCCACGGCATGCTTGCACTATTATTATTTTCATATCATTCGGTCGTGCAAGTGAAAGGCAATAATGACGATAATTTGATGAAGTGACTGTGGCAAGGAAAAGCTGGTATGAACTCTTCTTGTTTTTGTTTTTGTAAATATGTTTAACTCATTATCCATGATTCAACATATTATGAGTAAACATGTTTGTCATGACAATTAGAGATTATAGTTACTCATGCCATGCTTAAGTAGCTAGGAGTGGATAATGATTTATCTTGAATGTCAACATGCATTAAAATGGTTATGATGTAGTATGTTAGTATGGTATCCTCCTCTGCATAATTCAAGTGGCTTGACTTGGCACATGTTCACACATGTAGTTGAATCAAAACCAACGCAACCTTCATGATATTTATGTTCAGGGTGTTTATATCCTACTCATGCTCGTAGTCAATGTTAAATATTCACAATGCATGATTATGACCGTTGTCGCTCTCTAGTTGGTCGCTTCTCAATCTATTTGCTAGCATTCGCCTGTACTAAGCAGAAATACTGCTTATGCATCCAAATCTCTAAACTCAAAGTTGTTCCAGATGAGTCCACCATATCTACCTATATACGGTATTACCTTGCCGTTCCAAGTAAATTTGCATGGGCCACCTCTAATCATTCAAATAATCATCTGTTTTGTGTGCCCGTACCGCTCATGGAGCGACGGGGCGGTCAATATCTTCCATGCTAAGTGGGTTACTCTCGTGATGGGTGTTTATTCACTTGTCATTGCACGAGAGAGGCTGGTAATTGGGATGCCCAGTCCTGTAATTGAAAATAAAGAAAAATATAATAAAACAAACTCCCCCGGAAAGTTGATTGTTTGGAGGGCATCCATGAATTCGGCTAGCCATGGCTTGTGTTTGTATGGTTGAGGGGGAGTAAACCTTTACCTTTCCGCTTGGGAACCGCTGATAATGTGCTTAGCATGGAAGATATTGAAATCCTTTGTCATGACGTTGACAGGAAAAGCACACCACTCAAAATTGTATTCATCTCTTATTTAAGCTTCAAGCTCTGGCACCTCTGCAAATCTCAGCTTCCCTCTGTGAAGGGCCCTTCTATTTACTTTCATGTTATTTACTTTTATTGTTGAGTCTCACCTTCTTATTCAAACCACCAATCCTGAGAGCGCTATTGTCATTCTTAGTTCAACATGCATTGAATCTAGTTAATGTTGGATATGAGCATGACTGAATCTTTTCTACCCTGAATTACAATGTTTAGTCGCTGCTTGAACTTCAGATGGTGCTCTGCATTTATGTTTTGCGGTCTCAGAAAGGGCTACCGAGATACCATGTTATCATATTATATCATGATTGTTTTGATAAATTGTTGGCATTCGAGATATGTTATTATTGCTCGCTAGTTGATTATGCTATTCATATGAGTAAATATGAACTCTAAGTATTATCATTAACATGGTTAGTTCATGATCTTTGCTGAAAACTTGGTTACTATTTAAGCTTATATACGGATACAAGAACAAAAGAGTTCGTAAAAGTTTTTCTTTATCACTTTCAGTTTGTCAACTGAATTGCTTGAGGACAAGCAATGAGTTAAGCTTGGGGGAGTTAATACGTCTCCGTCGTATCTACTTTTCCAAACACTTTTGCTCTTGTTTTGGACTCTAATTTGCATGATTTGAGTGAAACTAACCCGGACTGACGCTGTTTTCAGCAGAACTACCTTGGTGTTGTTTTTTGTGCAGAAATATAAGTTCTCGGAATCAGACGAAACTTTTTGGAGATTTCTTATTGAATATATGAAAAATACTGGAACGAAGATCCACCGGAGGGGGGCCACCAGTTTCCCACAAGGCAACAGGGCGCGCCTACCCCCCCAGGGCGTGCCCTGATGCCTTGTGGGGCCCACGAGGCTCCGTCTGACCTAATTCCAGCGCTATAAATTATGTTTCCCCGAGAAAAAAAATAAGAGAAGAAGTTTCATCGCGTTTTATGATACAGAGCCACCGCCACCTCATGTTCTTCATCGGGAGGGCTGTTCTGGAGTCCGTTCGGGGCTCCGGAGAGGGGGATTCATCGCCGTCGTGATCATCAACCATCCTCCATCAACAATTTCTTGATGCTCACCACTGGGAGTGAGTAATTCCTTCGTAGGCTTGCTTGACGGTGATGGAGTTGGATGAGATTTGTCATGTAATCGAGTCAATTTGTTAGGGCTTGACCCCTAGTATCCACTATGTTCTGAGATTGATGTTGGTATGACTTTGCTATGCTTAATGCTTGTCACTTGGGCCGAGTGCCATGATTTTAGATCTGAACCCTCTATGTTTTCATGAATATATTTGAGTTATTGATCCTATCTGCTAGTTATATGCACTTGTTATTTTTCTGATCCGTAGACCCCAAAGTGACAATAGTTGGGATACTCTCCGGGGATGACTGTAATTCGAGTAGTTCATGTATTCACCATGTGTTAATGCTTTGTTCCGGTTCTCTATTAAAAGGAGGCCTTAATATCCCTTAGTTTCCTTATGGACCCCGCTGCCATGGGAGGATAGGACAAAAGATGTCATGCAAGTTCTTATTATAAACACGTATGACTATATACGGAATACATGCCTACATTACATTGATGAATTGGAGCTATTGTGTATTGCTCTAGGTTGTGACTGTTATATGATGAATGTCATCCAACACAAATATCCATCGCTGATCCAATGCCTACGGTTTTCTCAGATTGATCTTTGCTAAGTTACTATTGTTGCTGCTATTACAATCATCACAAACTGTTTATTTTATTGTTCTTGTTACTATTGCTACTGTTACTGAAACTATCAAAACTATCAAACTATTGTGCTACTAAACACTTTGCTGTAGAGATGTTATATCCCATGTGTGGTTGAATTGACAACTCAACTGCTAAGGCTCATAAATATTCTTTGGGTCCCCTTGTGTCGAATCAATAAATTTGGGTGAAATACTACCCTCGAAGACTGTCGCAATCCCCTATACTTGTGGGTTATTAGCCTTGTACCATGCACATGGCCCCGCATGTGCACGGTGTCCTGGACCCCATGCACACGGGGTATACATAGAGGTTCTGTCTGATTTTTTGACTACTCCATGCCATATCTTTGAGCACTTGCACTCATCTATGATGTCTATGCATTTCTCTCCCAGACTCTGCTGACAAGAGGTCGGCTGCTGGTGGCCAGCGAGCCAAAGCACGAGATGATCAGTTCACCGTTGTGTGTCGTCAGCCATCAAAGGGTCTTGGACAGAGTTCTCAGGCAGTTGGCCGTGTTCGTCGTGCTGCTACCATGAATCCAGTGATTGAGGCATCTAAAGATAGTGCAGAGGAATATGATTCTTGGGATGATGCTCACTATGATGCTGCAGCAGATGCAGGTGGAGACTTTGCTGATGTTGAGGAGAATGAGGACGAGTCTAGTCCTAGTGATGAGCCCATTCCTGGCGGGCGTGATGTCTGGGGTCTACCGCTTTCTGAGTAGACCAAGCCAGAGTATTGAGCAGTTAGGTAGGACAATCCATATGTGGTTGTTACTGGTCAGGGAATTGATCCGCGGTTCAAGAATGAGCTTCAGCACCGCGTGTACTATGAGCTACTCATGACCAAGGGTAAGAGGTTTGCTCCTCACAAGCAGGTTAATGTGGAGCATCTCCAGGACAATGCTCATATCTATCCTGGAGTTTATGATGCGCTTGGCAGGTTGGGTCTCATTCGGTTAGTCAAATTCACTCATAATTCAATGAGGACCTTGTCATGCAGTTCTTTACCACAATATACTTTCATAGTGATACTCAACGCTCTCTTACTTGGATGTCTGGGTCTCGTCAGTGCCACTACTATGGCTCAGTTTTCAGAGATCATCCCTTATCAGTTCTTTGCAGAGGAGCATGATGATTATGGCCATCCCCGTGAGACGGGAAGGAACAAGGATGATATTACTTTTGCTTATATACATGAGAAGTCATTTGTCACTGGCTCCATCAAGGATCTCTTGCCCACATTTGACACTATCTGTCACATCCTTAGGTACGTTCTGAACCCTAAGGCCGGTGACTCGCACAATCTGAGGAGTTCTATGCTTGATGTTTTCACCTATATCCGGGATATAAAGAAAGTGGATGTCCTGGATTTCATGTTCTATGATTTGCGTCAGTGCGTTGCTGATACGTCTCCAACGTATCTATAATTTTTGATTGTTCCATGCTATTATAGTATCAATCTTGGATGTTTTATATACATTTACAAGCAATTATATATCATTTTTTGGGACTAACCTATTAACTTAGTGCCCAGTGCCAGTTGCAGTTTTTTGCCTGTTTTTGGTTTTCCAGAATATCAGTACCAAATGAAGTCCAAATGCCACGAAACTTTTTGGAGATTTTTGTCTACACATAAGAGACACTAGAAGCTTCGGGAGGGGACGAGAAGATGAAGCAGTGGCCCACGAGGCACCATGGTGCGCCCTAGGGGGGGGCGCCCTGGTACCTCATGGGGCCCACAAGGCTCCGTTTGACCTAATTCCACCTCTATAAATTCTCTAAAATCGGGAAACCAACCAGGGAGTCCACGAAATACTTTTTCCACCGCCGCAAGTCTCTGTTCTCGAGAGATCCCATCTGGAGGCCTTTTCCGGCACTCTGCTGGAGGGGGATTCGATCACGGAGGGGCTCTACATCAAACTTGCTGCCCTTCCGATGATGCGTGAGTAGTTTACCACAGACCTTTGGGTCCATAGTTAGTAGCTAGATGGCTTCTTCTCTCTATTTGATCTTCAATACAATGTTCTCCTCGATGTTCTTGGAGTTCTATCCGATGTAATCACTTTTTGCGGTGTGTTTGTTGGGATCCGATGAATTGTGAGTTTATGATCAGATTATCCATGAATATTATTTGAGTTTTCTCTGAACTCTTTTATGCATGATTGTTATAGCTTCATATTTCTCTCCGATCTATTGATTTGGTTTGGCCAACTAGATTGATTTATCTTGCAATGGGAGAGGTGCTTTGTAATGGGTTCGATCTTGCGGTGTTCAATCCAAGTGATAGTAGGGGACATGACACGTATGTATCGTTGCCATTAAGGGTAAAAAGATGGGGTTTATTCATGCATGAGTTTACTTTGTCTACATGATGTCATCTTGCTTAAGGCGTTACTCCGTTCTTTATGAACTTAATACTCTAGATGCATGCTGGATAGCGGTCGATGGGTGGAGTAATAGTAGTAGATGCAGGCAGGAGTCGGTCTACTTGTCTCGAACGTGATGCCTATATACATCATCATTGCCTTGGATATCATCATGATTATTTTCTTTTCTATCAATTGCCCAACAGTAATTTGTCTACCCACCGTATGCTATTTTCAAGAGAGAAGCCTCTAGTGAAAACTATGGCCCCCGGGTCTACCTTTATCATATATTAAAAACCATAAAAATACCTTTCTGCAATTTTATCTTATTTATTTTATTCTATATTTTTGTTCGATCTATCTATCTATCACCATACAATTTAATCTTGCAATTAACCGCCAAGTGATTGATAACCCCTTGTTCGCGTTGGGTGCGAGGATTTGTTGTTTTGTGTGCAGGTACTGCTAACTAGTTGTTGAGTGATTCTCCTACTGGATTGATAACCTTGGTTTCATAACTGAGAGAAATACTTATCTCTACTGTACTTCATCATCCCTTGCTCTTCGGGGAAAAACCAACGCAGATCACAAGTAGCAGGAAGAATTTCTGGTGCCGTTGCCGGGGAGACATCATCAACATCTATCAAGTACCTACGCATAAACCTACATCTCCTTGCATTTATTTTATTTGCTTTTGCCTCTCGTTTTCATCTCCCCCACTTTTAAAAAAATACAAAAAAAAATTCCGTTTGCCTTTTTGCGTGTTTTCTCGTTTGAAATTGCTATTATGGCTGATTTTGGTATGGCAGAAACCGATGATGGTAAAACTCCTAAAATTGAAATTTCTACCAATCTTGATGCTAAATTTTTTTTGATGGGACAAGGGAATATCATAGGAAAAAGTGTTATTCAAGAATTCTTTAATTGCATCGGAACTTTGGCGTGTGATGAGACTCCTATTCTTAAAAGAACCAAAAACTATGCCGAAGCCATCTCTGCATTGGTTCTTAAACTTGAAAGAAGATTTATTCATACCCATCATACTTTGCAAATATTGTTTTATGAACTACCGGTTATAAAAGATCCTAGAGCTAAGAAAATAGCTACTCTTGTCCTCATGAATGAATTTGATCATATAGTGCGAGAAGCTAGGGAGATCTTTGATTTTTATGGTATGAATCGTGAAAAACCGGTAATAGATGAGATCCTTTATAATAGTGA
Organism: Elymus sibiricus; assembly: GCA_039707655.1. Classification (NCBI taxonomy): domain Eukaryota; kingdom Viridiplantae; phylum Streptophyta; class Magnoliopsida; order Poales; family Poaceae; genus Elymus; species Elymus sibiricus. The sequence goes on along the minus strand of CM077666.1, from coordinate 179,611,946 downwards.
TTACTTGTTGAGGTATTTGTTCCACAATGACCACATCTTTGATGATAATACTAAAAAAGAAGTTCCTCCTTTGAATATAATCCAACAAGTTTTCAATAGTGCTAATAGACAATACTCTTGGATTGTGGCCGGTAATCAAGAGGGATTTGCGGATGGACAACTTGCCAATGCTAAAATTTCTATGGAGGATGTTTTTCATATCACCTTTGAAAATCCTCCTGATGAAAACACATCTTTGGATAAGAAAACAAAAGATGATAACACTTGAAACTATGCATTATGCCTAGCTAGGGGCATAAAACAATAGCGCTTGTTGGGAGGCAACCCAATGAATAAAATAAATTTTTGCTTTTTATTTCTGTTCTTGTTTGTTTGCACAATTATGATACTGTTATGATTGTGTTTTTTATGTTTTAATTAGTGTTTGTTCCAAGTAAAGCCTTTGGGATGATTTGGAAGATAGTATAATTGATGCTGTTTGGAAAACAGAAAGTTTTGCGTCCAGTGATGGAATTTTAATTCTGTACTGTAGCGTCAGAAAAATCTTAAATTTTTACACAGTATTGATATATGAATTTCCCACGCTGTCCTAATTTTTCAGAATTTTTGGAGTTACATAAGTATAGATTTTAAATAGATCTTTACAGACTGTTCTGTTTTAGACAGATTCTGTTTTTGTTGCATAGTTTGCTTATTTTGATGAATCTATGGATTGTATCGGGGGTATAAGCCATGGAAAAGTTGGAGTACAGTAGCATTATGCCAATATTAAATATGAATCAATTTACAGCAGTACTTAGAGTTAAGGATTTATTTTGTTATACTAACGGATCTCACAAAGGTTTTGTTGAGTTTTCTATGATTGAAGTTTTCAAGTTTTGGGTGAGATCACGATAGATGAAGGAATAAGGAGTGGCAAGAGCCTAAGCTTGGGGATGCCCAAGGCACCCCAAGGTAATATTCAAGGAAGACTCAAGCATCTAAGCTTGGGGATGCCCCGGAAGGCATCCCCTCTTTCTTCTACCAACTATCGGTAATTTTACTTGGAGCTATATTTTTATTCGTCACATGATATGAGTTTTGCTTGGAGCGTCTTGTATTATATGAGTCTTTGCTTTGTTTGCTTTTTAGTTTGTCACAATCATATTTGCTGGACACACCTATTTGAGAGAGCCACACATTTATCATTTTATGATTTGTTAGAATGCTCTATGTGCTTCACTTAAATCTTTTTGAGCACGGTGGTGGCTATATATTTTGAAGAAATATTTGCACTCTCATGCTTCACTTATATTATTTTGAGAGTTGATAAGATTAAATTTTGAAGAAATATTTGCACTCTCATGCTTCACTTATATCTTTTTGAGAGTTGATAATAGTAATGGTAATTTGCACAAGATATGAATTTGGTCCCAAAGTGATGAATATTCAAGAGGGATATAATAAATTTTTTCACAAAGATCATCGGATATGATAAGTTTGATTCCTTGCAATAGTTTTGCGATATGGAGATGATAATATGTGAGTCATGTTAGTGAGTAATTGTGATTTAGTAAGAATATTGGTTTGTGATTCCCTATGCATGCACATAAAGTCAATAGTTATGCAACGAAATTATATCCTACTTATGGTGCATTATTCGGTGTTAGTTATGTTCAATGCATGTTTATGACCGTTTTCGCTTTTTGGTTGGTTGCTTCTCAATCTATTTGCTAGCCTTCATTTGTACTAAGCAGGAATACTGCTTGTGCATCCAACTCCTTAAACCTAAAGTTGTGCCAAATGAGTCCACCATACCTACCTATATGCGGTATTTCCATGCCGTTCCAAGTAAATTTGCATGTGCCAACTCTAAATTTTCAAAATAATTTTCCGTTTTGTGTGCCCGTACCGCTCATGAAGCGGCAGGGGGTGGCCAATATTTTCCATGCTAGGTGTGTTATTCTCACGATGAATGTTTATTCACTTGTCATTGCACGAGAGAGTGGCAGGTAATAGGGATGCCCAGTCCCGAAATGCAAAAAAATTAATATGATAATAATAAATTCCTTGGAAAGTGTTGGTATGGAGGGCACCCATGGATACGGCTAGCCATGGATTGTGAAAGAATGGTGGAAAGGAAATAAACTTTATTTTCTGTTTGGGAACCGCTTATGATGTGTCTAGCATGGAAGATATTGGGAATTCTTGGTCGTTTTCGTTGACAGGAAAAGCATGCCTCTCAAAATATTTTTATCTCTCTAATTTAAGCCTTGAGCTCTGGCACCTCTGCAAATCTCTACTTCCCTCTGCGAAGGGCCTATCTATTTACTTTTATGCAATTTTTATTTTTATTTTGAGTCTCCATCTTCTCTTACAAAGCACCAACTAGAGAGCACTATTGTCATACTTGTGCATTGTGTGTAGCTAATTTTGAGTGTGTTTTATGAATGGATCAATGATTGAGCATAATGGGCTAGGGATAACTTTCTTTAGCGTTGATATTTTGAAAGACATGGTTGCTTGTTAGTATGCTTGAGTATTTATGTCTTCATGTCAAATTATAGACTATTGCTTTGAATCATTCAAGTCCAAATGTCCATGCTACAAAAGAAAAGATTATATGATGAATATGATAGGTAGCATTCCACATCAAAAATTCTGTTTTTATCATTTACCTACTCGAGGACGAGCAAGAATTATGCTAGGGGATGCTTGATACGTCTCCAATGTATCTATAATTTTTGATTGTTCCATGCTATTATAGTATCAATCTTGGATGTTTTATATACATTTACAAGCAATTATATATCATTTTTTGGGACTAACCTATTAACTTAGTGCCCAGTGCCAGTTGCTGTTTTTTGCCTGTTTTTGGTTTTCCAGAATATCAGTACCAAATGAAGTCCAAATGCCACGAAACTTTTTGGAGATTTTTTTTGGACATAAGAGACACTAGAAGCTTCGGGAGGGGACGAGAAGATGAAGCAGTGGCCCACGAGGCACCACGGCGCGCCTCGGGGGGGGGGGGGGGGGGCGCCCTGGTACCTCGTGGGGCCCACAAGGCTCCGTTTGACCTAATTCCACCTTTATAAATTCTCTAAAATCGGGAAACCAACCAGGGAGTCCACGAAATACTTTTTCTACCGCCTCAAGTCTCTGTTCTCGAGAGATCCCATCTGGAGGCCTTTTCCGGCACTCTGTCGGAGGGGGATTCGATCATGGAGGGGCTCTACATCAACCTTGCTGCCCTTCCGATGATGTGTGAGTAGTTTACCACAGACCTTCGGGTCCATAGGTAGTAGATAGATGGCCTCTTCTCTCTATTTGATCTTCAATACAATGTTCTCCTTGATGTTCTTGGAGTTCTATCCGATGTAATCACTTTTTGTGGTGTGTTTGTTGGGATCCGATGAATTGTGAGTTTATGATCAGATTATCCATGAATATTATTTGAGTTTTCTCTGAACTCTTTTATGCATGATTGTTATAGCTTCATATTTCTCTCCGATCTATTGATTTGGTTTGGCCAACTAGATTGATTTATCTTGCAATGGGAGAGGTGCTTTGTAATGGGTTCGATCTTGCGGTGCTCAATCCCAGTGACAGTAGGGGACATGACACGTATGTATCGTTGCTATTAAGGGTAAAAAGATGGGGTTTATTCATGCGTGAGTTTACTTTGTCTACATCATGTCATCTTGCTTAAGGCGTTACTCCGTTCTTTATTAACTTAATACTCTAGATGCATGCTGGATAGCGGTCGATGGGTGGAGTAATAGTAGTAAATGCAGGCAGGAGTCGGTCTACTTGTCTCGGACGTGATGCCTATATACATGATCATTGCCTTGGATATCGTCATGATTATTTAATTTTCTATCAATTGCCCAACAGTAATTTGTCTACCCACCGTATGCTATTTTCAAGAGAGAAGCCTCTAGTGAAAACTATGGCCCCCGGGTCTTCCTTTATCATATATTAAAAACCCTAAAAATACCTTGCTGCAATTTTATCTTATTTATTTATTTTGTATTTTTGTTCGCTCTATCTATCTATCTATCACCATACAATTTAATCTTGCAATTAACCGCCAAGGGATTGACAACCCCTTGTTCGCGTTGGGTGCGAGGATTTGTTGTTTTGTGTGCAGGTACTGCTAACGTGTTGTTGCGTGATTCTCCTACTGGATTGATAACCTTGGTTTCATAACTGAGGGAAATACTTATCTCTACTGTACTGCATCATCCCTTCCTCTTCGGGGAAAAACCAACGCAAATCACAAGTAGCAGTTGCCAAGTAGAAGTCTCTAATTTTTGCACCATTTATTCAGGCTCTGATTGAGTCCGTCTGCTCAACAAAGTACATCTCTCAGTACCGCACATCCACTCCTAAGTGCAACACCAACTGGGTTCCAGCTGCTCTTGCTCCATATGTGCCTCCCAAGAAGGGGCGCAACCTGAGGCCTGAGGACGGTGTCACTTACACTGCCGGGTGTTCTTCCACTGCTCGTATTCCGCGCAAGAAGTCTCCACATGTGTCTGCTCAGGCTAGTTTCACCACAGAGGAGAAGAAGTCTCTGTTCAAGACTGTTGGTAACCTATTTAAGATGTGTCAGTCCATCCAGAGGCGTCAGATAAAGGAGGTCAATAGGGGCAAGATGGAGAGGCGTCAGATGAAGGAGGCTCGTGCGGCTGCAGGGGAGCAGACAAAGCCTGGTTCTGAGGACCATGACAGTGTGGCCACCGCTTGCTCGAACCCGATGGACGGGTGGCGCTTTGACGACGAGGATGATGATGCTTCGAGCGCCCCTCTTGTCTAGTCTACGCTAGCATCGCCTTCTTCCTTTTTGGCGTCTTGATATCAAAGGGGGAGAAGAGTTCTATTTAGGATCGTCTGTAGTTGAGATCACAAGCCTCGTTCTTATTTGGTCATGTTTCTTTTGGCTTGTGAAACTTTTTATTTACTTTCCATCGTGTGGTCCGAGCTACCTTTTATTTAAGTGTGATACTTGATTTTCTTTAAGTTGTGAGACTATGTTATGCCTATTGCTTCATATGAAATCATATGTCTTATCTTTTATTCTTGTCTCACCACACCTGTTGCATGTCAGCTAGGCACCGTATAGTCTTATTTGGTTGATCACATGTCAAGCTTTTATACATTGAGTTATATTGTTTTTGCTTTGCACTCATATCATTGCATGAGTCTATTGATCTAGGGGGAGCCGCCTATGTGTGTGCTTGATGCATAATCAAGCATATATTTTATTTCTCGCACACATCTAGGGGGAGCTCTCATGATCAATAGTTGTGACTTGGCTAGTCTTCTTATTTATATCCTTTGCCATGTTTTAACCATATTGTCATCAATACACCAAAAAGGGGAAGATTGAAAGTGCACGTGGCACTTAATTATATTTTGGTTTGATGATAGTATGGTTAGTGGAACTAATATCAGTTGCTAAAGTTTATCTTAGGATATTGGTTTCGTAAAGATTATATTGGAGATGATTGAACCCCCCTTTTCAAAAAGATCAAAGGCGCTGTTTTTCGGTGGCTCGAAGGTTTTCGCTTTGGTTTGATGTGAGTCGTAGGAAAAATCACACTATTAAGAGGGGTCACCGTGGATGAATTTTGTGTGGGAACACTTTGAAAACATATACACAAGTCCTCCTACACCTACCACTAGGATATCCTTATTTGTGCTCTTGCGGGTGTATCAAGGTTGTTACAACAGAAAGTTTCTGGATACCTGGTGCACACTCCCGTACGCACGGGGTGATCATTAACTCTTTGGGTACCCCATGCGCATGGGGTCCTTGACCCCGTGCGCATGGGGTGGCGTGTAACTCTCTGGATACCCCAGGCGCACGGGGTGGTGTTTTAGTCTCTGTGTAGCCCGTGCGGACGGGGTTGACTTAGGTCATGCGCTCGGGGTCCGACGGGCAGAAACCCCCCTTCAACCAAGAACACTATATAATGACCCTTCTTCCACCTCCAACCCTAACCCTTTAGTATTGTTGAGCTCCACCATTGCCAAACCTCATTTTGCTCATTCCTCTCAATCCCTCCTCCCAAACTTGTTGAATCTTTGGGGATTGAGGGAGCAACACCCGATCTACACTTTAACCAAACCAATTCGTGTTCCTCGCAAGATTTGTTCACCATTGACTTGTTACTCTTGGAGCTTGGGCTCCTATGCGGTTAGGGTTCCTTTGGAAGCTTCCTTGCTAGTGGTGTGCTCCGGAGACATATGTAAAGGTGTGGTGGTCGCCTTCAAGACCAACCCCGAGTGATTCGAGGTTCATCCATTGGGGTTGAATCGAGGAGAATACGGTGAGCCTTTAGTGGCGTTCCACGAGCTTTGGCTCCTGCACAGCTCCAACAGAGATTAGCTCTTCCCCAAGGAAGAGTGAACTTCGGGATAAAATCTGTGTCATCGACTCACTTGTGGTTAATCCTCCCACACCTTGCTTTTCTTTGTATGTTTGTTGGCTTGCTATCTAGATTGTTTCCTAGCATATTTTGCGTTAAGTTTGCTTGTCATATAGGTTGTGTTCATCTAGTTGCATGTCTAGTGAACCTTATTTATCCGCTTATCCCTAAAATTGACAAACAAGATTAAAATTTGCAGTCTCCTATTCACCCCCTCTAGTCGACCGCATTGATCCTTTCAACACAAAACTTCTTATGGAACCTCTTGAATCTTGGTATTGTCTATATATTGGGGTATAAGGTATATCTCAAGGGAAAACCAAATGTGTAGATACCTTGGTGAAGACCATAAGTTGGTGCAAGAACCTCCTTGTGTTTTTTGAATTCAGATTGACATCATACAAGTTTGTGAATGAATCAATAAGTTTGTGATGGCTTGGAGATTGCCTACTTCGTGAATATATACGCCGAGGGAGGACATTCGTGGTATTAAGCCATGTTAGAATATGTAGGTTGCTCTTAGTGGACCCTTCATGGGGGCTGTCCTCCATGGACTTAGCAACTGGGACCTTTGTGGTCTTAGAACCTTCGTGGTTCGAAGCCTCCATCAATGTGGAGTAGGATGGCGCCATCTTTCCGAACCACATCGTTAGGGCATATTTCTCCCTTAGTGGTTGATGACAGTGCGTTTTGCGGACTAACCGTGTGCATTGAGTATTTCAGAGATTATTAGATGGCACGAGACGGTTTATTTCCCCTCGGTGGTTAAGAGTGAAGACGACTATTTTCCGACGATTTCTTCTTTGGTGGATTTGAGTCGTAGAAATCCGTACTATTAAGAGGGGGTCCGCATTGGAAAGGTTTGGGTGGAATCAACACATACACATTCGCTTTTGCACCCTCCTTCCTTCCCGGCAACTTGGAGTACCACCTGTTCTCTGCTTGGGCTTACTAGAAGCACCCAAGCGGTAGTACCGCACTGGGGAGCGGTAGTACCGCTCCGGCGGTACTGCCACGCCCCAGTACTGCGGGCACTTCCACTTGTCTTAGGCGTTCTGTAAATCAGCGGTAGTTGAGAGGTAGTTGCGAGCGGTAGTACCGCTCGTGCGGTACTGCGGCTCGTACTACTACTCCACTACCGCAGCTCCACTGAACCCTTGAGGGTTAAGCGGTTGTACCGTGGCTTCAGCGTGGTAGTACCACTTATGTGGTACTACCGGCCTCCACCACCACTCGCAGTACCGCTTACTTCCTGGCTTCTGTAACCCCGTTCAACTCCAGCGAAAGTAGGGCGGTCATAGCGGTAGTACAGCTCTGTGCGGTACTGCCGCACTACCTTCCCCTACTACCGCGGTTCCTCTGTAGTATGCAACACTAAGCGGTAGTACCCGCTGGTGGGAGCGGTTGTACTGCTCCGGCGGCACTACCGCGTCTGTGGTTCAGCCACTTGCATGCTACACCTGGAACTACCGCACTAAGCGGTAGTACCGCTCAGCCGAGCGGTAGTACCGTTTGTGTGCGGGCTGTGGGCAGAAAACGGTTGGATTTATTCCACCACTATATAAGGAGGTCTTCTTCCCCAAGAAGACCTACCTCTTTTCCCCCAAGCTCCATTGTTGCCCTAAAGCTCATTTTGGCCCGATCTCTCTCCCTAGCCATCAAATCTTGTTGATGCTCTAGGGTTTGCTTGAGAAGGCCTCGATCTACACTTCCACCAAGAGATATTTGATTCCCCCCATTAATCCCTTGTGGATCTTGTTACTCTTGGGTGTTTAGGCACCCTAGACGGAAGAGGTCACCTCGGAGCCTCAATCCATTGTGGTGAAGCTTCGTGGTGGTGTTGGGAGCCTCCAATTAAGTTGTGGAGAGAGCCCCAACCTTTTTTGTAAAGGTTCGGTCGCCGCCTTCAAGGGCTCCACTAGTGGAATCACGACATCTTGCATTGTTTGAGGGTGTGAGGAGAATATGGTGGCCCTAGTGGCTTCTTGGGGAGCACTGTGCCTCCACACCGCTCCACCGGAGACGTACTTCCCCCTAAAGGGAAGGAACTTCGGTAACACATCCTCGTCTTCACTGACTCCACTTGTGGTTATTTCTTACCTTTACTTTGTGCAATCTAATATTGTGTTGATGTTGAGGATATCGCTTATCGTTAGCGTCTCGGTCAGCTAGGGATTAGAGATTAATCGGAAATCGGCCGATTAATCGATTTTATCGGTCGACTATTAATCGGTCATTTTTTGCAAGGCTCAGGTTTCCAACACTAAAATATGCTATATTAAACACCAAAAAAATATTTGACAGAAGTGCTACCTTGATTCCTAGCCTTTGAATCCTCGTATAATGACAAACAAAATAGGACAATAGTACATATTGCATAACAAGGTCCACAAAACACAGATAAACATAGTTTTTGCAAACATAGTACTAGGAATAGGCCCGATTTATCGGTAGATTCCCTATAAATCGCTTGTCAGAGTGATAAACCAGCCCAAATGATAAACGGTGAAGATAAGGCATAATCTTATCGGTCACCCCCCGAGTAGCGATAAATCACTGAATCGGAAGATTTTTTGAACAGTGATGTATCCTTTGCTTGCTTGTGTTGTTATTGTTGTTAACATCATATAGGTTGCTTACCTAGTTGCATATCTAGACAACCTATTTGTTGCTAAATCTAATTTTTTAAAAAGAATTTAAAATTGGTAGTTGCCTATTCACCCCCCCTCTGGTCAACCATATCGATTCTTTTAATTGGTATCAGAGCCTCATCTGTTTTTAAGGGCTTTACCGCCCAAAGAGTATGGTTGACGACGGGCCAAGGGAGGAGGAGTTACCCGTGGCCGAGGGAGTGACCTCGGTCACTCATGAGGATTTAAATAAGGCTATTGCCTCACTTAAATCTTCCATGACGACCGAGGTCAAATCCTTGTTTAAAGAATTCCTTGAAGATCTCAAACTCTCTACCGATCCGTTACAAGTGGTTAAACCCACTTTATCAGAGTCGGATGCCAGCTCCGGTAAGGAGGGGGCTAGTAGCGATAAACCCACTTTGACTCAAGGAAACAATGGGTCGGGCATCCATGCCACGGTTGCCCCTCCCCCGGTTATGGAGGATCGGTCCCCTCACCTCATATCAACAACCTTGGTCCTCCTCCTAAGCTTGTGTTAAATGATTTTCCTAATTGGGTTTTTTGTATCAAGTCTCATTTGAATCACAGGTCAACACATCTTTGAAGTCATAGAGGAAGGCTTCTACACGCATGATCCAAACAACTTCACGCCAAGAGAAGAAGTGGACAATCAATTTAATCATTCCGCTTTGTTCATTTTCCAAGCTGCAATGCCTCCTAAAGAGCTCACTCACTTGCGCCCATTCACTCTTGCAAAAGATGCATGGGAACACATTGTCGCGTTGTACAAGGGAAGCTCGAGCATTCAACAATCCAAATTTGAGGTGGTCCTCGATGAGGCCGATGAGTTCGTGATGAATGATGATGAAGATCCTCGTGAGCTCTACCGGAGATCGACTACTCTCGCGGTCTCACTCCGAGATCATGGGCGCAAGGATACAGATGACAATTAGATCAAGCGCAAGTGCCTTAAGGCGATCATGCCCCACAATAAGGCCATGTCCTCCATGATATGCCAAAGACCGGACTTCAACACCTTGTCCTCAAGCAATGTTTTGGATGAATTTATTGCGATGAACATCTTGAACAAGACCACCAACAATGCCCTTGCTGTGAAGGCCAAGGCGATACCGGAAGAAGAAAAAGAGGAGGAAGAAGAGAGTTGCCCCGAAGACACCAAATGTGCTTACCACGAGCACATGGCTCTTGTGTCATGGAATTTTTGGGGCAACAAGAGAAACTCAAGGCCCAACTTCTCCAAGAACAACTCAAGTGGCTCGAAGGGTAAGCAACATGTGAGAACTTGCTACAATTGTGGCAATGTGAGTCACTTCGTGGTGGATTGCTCGTACGAGAAGAGGGAAGACAATGGTGGTAAGCTCATCCACAAAGACTAGGCCAAGTCCTTCCCCAACAAGAACAACTTTACGAAGAAGGTGCCACAAAAGGGGTTGGTGGCGCAAGAAGAGTACAACTCCGATGACGACGATGATGATGCAAGTGGTGATGGGTTTGCAACGGCCTCTGTGGCCATTGCCACCTCTTCCCCAACCTCGGTATCTCTCTTCGACGCCCACAACGAGAACCTCATCCCGAAGTGCCTCATGGCAAAAGGCATCAACAAGGTAACCTCCAACATCAAAACTTCCATCACTACTAATCCCTCCTTGTTGTATTCTGTGGATGAAAATGAGAAGGTAAAGGTGGATGAGAATGAGTTCAACAAGTTCTTGGGTAAGCTCAAAGGTGAGACCAAGAAGCACTTTTGGGTTGACCATGTTGGACGGCCATAGCCGTGATTATGCCGACGAGATAGCGGATCTTTCTATTTCTCTTGAGGAAGAGCGAGGTCTCCGTTTGGCTCTTGAGGAGTCACAAAATGTTGACCTTGCTAAATTAAAGAAAGATCGTGATCATGCTCAAGTTCTTGCTCGTGTGATTAAATCCGAGAAGGTTGCACTTGGGGTTGACCATGCTAGACTCAAAGAGGAGTTTGAGTTACTTGACAAGGCTCACAAGGTTTTGAAGAGTGCTCACGCTACTCTCAAGGAGTCTCATGATCAACTCCAAGTGAAGCTAACTAAGGAAATAACCACTTGTCCTCCTTTTGTGTTAATTGATAATGCCCATGCTACTAACCCTTGTTGTGAGCATGTGCAACTTGTGGAGGAAAATGCCAAGTTGAAGGAGCAACTTGAGAAGGGCCTTGTGACTTGCATACAAGGCGAGAAGAACCTCAACGAACTTTTGAGCAATCAAAAGGAAGTTGTGGCAAAGAAGGGAGTTGGGTTGTACCCAAGTCAAAGAAGAGGAAGAAAAATAAGACCGAGAAACCTCTCCCTCTCAAGGAGGTATTTGTCAAGGAGGGAGAGGGTGCTCCTAAGGAGAAGAAGAACAAGGTGGTGGGTGGTGATGCCAAGAAGGGCAAAGCCACTCCTCCCAACAAAGCCGGCGACTTTAACCCTTCTTATGTTTTGTGTCGTGCTAGTGATGGGCATGTTTATGCCAAATTTGTGGGTTGTCCTTATGAGTACATTGAATGGTCTATTTGGGTTCCTAAGACCCTTGTTGCTAACATCAAAGGACCAATTCAAAAATGGGTACCTAAAACCAAGCATTGATCTTATGTAGGAGTTTGCTTCCGGTGGGGTGTCATGGTTGCTCGATAGTGGAGCAACAAATCATATGACCGGGAGCAAGGACTTGGTGGTGGATGTGAAACCAAGCCCATCTATGCCCACCCATGTCCAATTCGGTGATGCTTCGACATCTAAGGTATTGGGTCTTGGCAAGGTTGTCATTTCTCATGATTTATCCATTGAGAAGGTCATGCTTATTGAGACCCTTGCATACAATTTACTTTCCATTCATCAACTTGCACTTATGGGATTTTCCACTTTCTTTCATCTTGATACCGTGGCCGTTTTGTGGAGCAAGACTCTTAAAGTAGCCTTTGTTGGGCATGTCGAGAATGGTCTCTATGTGGTTAACTTCTCGGAGCGACCCACTAAGACCGTGACTTGCCTAATGGCTAAAGTTGACGTGGGGTGGTTTGGCATCACCGTTTAGCCCACATCAATATGAGATCTTTGCAAAGTCTTCTCGAGGGGGACCATGTCCGTGGACTAACAAATGTTAGTTTTGCCAAAGATCGTGCTTGCAGTGCTTGTATCGAAGGACAGTTACATGAGACGGCTCACCGACCCACCACTGTTATCTACTCGAAGAGGCCCTTGGAGCTCCTTCACATGGATCTCTTTGGTCCTCCATCATTTGATAGTCTTGGGGAAAGAAATTTTTGTTTGGTGATTGTGGATGATTACTCAAGATACGCATGGGTGTATTTCTTCAAGAGGAAGAGCGAGAGACAACAAACCGTCATCGACTTTGCAAATGAAGCTCAATGTGAACATGATGCAAAGATATTGATGATTAGAAGCGACAATGGCACCGAGTTCAATAACTACACCTTGGATGAGTTTCTTAGTGATGAGGGGATCAAGCACCAATACTCTGCACCATATACCCCTCAACAAAATGGTGTAGCGGAGAGGAAGAATCGGACGTTGATGGACGCGGCAAGGACCATGATGGCGAAATTCAAATCTCCGTATAACTTTTGGGCCGAAGCCATCAACACCGCATGTCATGCATCCAATCGGCTCTACCTCCACAAATGCTTGAACAAGACTCCATATGAGATACTTAGGGGCAACAAGCCCAACCTCAAGTACTTATGGGTGTTCGGTTGTAAGTGTTTCATTCTCAAGAAAGGTGTTCGTTTGTTTAAATTCGAACCTAGAGCTCAAGAGGGCATATTTGTTGGTTATGCTACAAACTCTCATGCTTACCGTGTCCTCAACAAGTCCAATGGACTCATTAAGGAGACGTGTAACATAGAGTTTGATGAAAATAATGGCTCCCAAGTGGAGCAAAGTGGTCTTGTGATGTAGGTGATGAAATTCCTCCACAAGCCATAAGAAGAATGGGTGTTGATCAAATCCTCCCCATTAAGGAACCCCTTGTGGCCGAAGGATAAGAACAATGTTCTACGCAAGTGGAACCATCACCGACGCTAAACCCACATGCTTCCGAAGAACAAAGTGAAGGCCCTCAACTAAGTGAACAAGATCAAGGGCAAGATCAACCTCATGATGATGGTGATGCACCAAGTGATGCCCAAGATCAAGTTCATGATTCCGAGCAAGCTCAAGATCAAGAGGAAGTAGAAGATCAAGAGCAAGCTCAAGACGACGCTCAAGATGATCAAGACAATGCTCCTCAAATTCCCATTGAAGAGCTTTTGGAGCGTCGTGCCGCCAAGATTGCTTCCAAACTCAAACATCAAGAACATGTCATGGAGAAAGTCCTTGGAAGCCTAAGAAAGGGGGTAACCACTCATAAACAATTAACAAACTTTGTGAGCATCACACGTTTGTTTCTTGTATTGAACCCCAAATGGTACATGAGGCGCTCAAGGACTCGGATTGGCTAGAAGCCATGCATGATGAACTCAACAACTTCGAGCGCAACAAGATGTGGCAATTGGTGCCAAGACCAAAGGAGAACCATAATGTCATTGTGTTAGGGCATATTTCTCCCTTAGTGGTTTTGGTGATTGATGACAATGTGTTTTGCAGACTAATCATTTGCATGGAGTATTTCAGAGATTATTAGATGGCACGAGATGGTTTGTTTCCCCTCGGTAATTAAGAGTGAAGACGGTTATTTTTTGATGATTTATTTTTGGTGGATTTGAGTCGTAGGAAATCCGTACTATTAAGAGGGGGTCCGCATTTGGAAAGGTTAGGGTGGAATTAACACGTACACATTCACCTTTGCACCCTCTTTTCTTCCCGGCAACTTGGAGCATCTGTTTTCTGTTGGTGGTTTTGAAGCACCCAAGCGGTAGTACCGTGCTGGGGAGCGGTAGTACAGCTTCAGCAGTACTGCCGCACTTCAGTGCTTCGTGCTCTACCGCTTGTTTTGGAGCTACTGTGATGAAAATCGCTTCAGCGGTAGTAGGGCGGTAGTGGCGAGCGGTAGTACCGCTCCTGTGGCACTACGGCTCACACCTCTACCCCACTACCGCAGTTCTTGCTGTAGCTCTGGGATTTTAAGCGGTAGTACCACTGAGGAAGAGTGGTAGTACCGCTTGTGCGGTACTGCCGCACTCTACCTCCGCTCGTACTAACGCCAATTTTCAAGATTCTGTACCCCTTTTCGCTCTCAGCGGAAGTGGAGCGATAGTAGGGCGCGGTAGTACCGCCGGTCGCGGCACTACCGTCCTACACTCACTCCACTACCGCTTTTCCTGTGTACTGCAATCTCTACAGTAGTACCACGGGAGCGAGCGGTAGTACCGCTTCGGCGGCACTACCGCCTCGATGCTTTGGCTATTGCACTGCTACACCTGGAAGTACTGCTCCAAGCGGTAGTACCGCTCACCTGAGCGGTAGTGCCGCTTGTGTGCGGGTAGAAGGCAGAAAACAGTATAAATAATAGTAGGAAAACATGATGCAAAATGGACGTATCAAGGCGTTACTCTGTTTTCATTAACTTAATACCCTAGATGCGTGCTAGATAGCGGTCGATGGGTGGAGTAATAGTAGTAGATGCAGGCAGGAGTCGGTCTACTTGTCTCGGACGTGATGCCTATATACATGATCATTGCCTTGAATATCGTCATAACTATGCGCTTTTATATCAATTGCCTAACAGTAAGTTGTCTACCCACCGTATGCTATGTGTTTGAGAGAGAAGCCTCTAGTGAAAATTATGCCCCCGGGTCTACTTTACATATAAAAAGAAAATCAAAATATACTTGCTACAATTTATTTACTTTTATTTTGTTTTGCAATTTATCTATCTACCACTACAAGATTTAATCCTTGCAAGTAACGAGTTCAAGGGGATTGACAACCCTCTTGCCCGCGTTGGGTGCAAGTATTTGGTTTTGTGTGTGCAGGTGCTGTTCACGAGGCTTTGCGTGATTCTCCTATTGGTTCGATAACCTTGGTTCTCACTGAGGGAAATACTTATCTCTACTGTATTGCATCTCCTCTCCTCTTCGGGGAAAATCCCAATGCAGCTCACAAGTAGCAATCTCCGATGATGATGATGATGATGATGATGATGCAAGTGGTGAAGGGTTTGCAACGGCCTCTGTGGCTATTGCCACCTCTTACCTAACCTCGGTGTCCCTCTTCGACGCCCCAACGAGAACCTCATCCCCAAGTGCCTCATGGCAAAAGGCATCAACAAGGTAACCTCCAACATCAAAACTTCCATCACCACTAATCCCCCTTTGTTGGATTGTGTGGATGAACATGAGGAGGTAAAGGTGGATGGGAATGAGTTCAACAAATTCTTGGGTAAGCTAAAAGGTGAGGCCAAGAATCACTTCGTTGCTCTCTTGGAACAACTTGGTGAGGCCAATGCTATCATTGAGTCTCACGAAGAGACCATCACTAACTTGGAAGGCCATAGTCGTGATTACGCCGATGAGATAGCGGATCTTTCTATTTCTCTTGAGGAAGAGAGAGGTCTCCGTTTGGCTCTTGAGGAGTCACAAAACGTTGACCTTGCTAAATTAAAGGAAGATCATGATCATGCTCAAGTTTTGGCTCTTGTGCTTAAGTCTGATAAGGTTGCGCTTGGGGTTAACCATGCTAGACTCAAATAGGAGTTTGAGTTACTTGACAAAGCTCACAAGGCTTTGAAGAGTGCTCACACTACACTCAAGGAGTCTCATTATCAACTCCAAGTGAAGCTAACTAAGGAAATAGCCACTTGTCCTCCTTTTTTGTTAATTGATAATGCTCATGCTACTAACCCTTATTGTGAGCATGTGCATCTTGTGGAGGAAAATGCCAAGTTGAAAGAGCAACTTGAGAAGGGCCTTGTGACTTTTATACAAGGCGAGAAGAACCTCAACGAACTTTTGAGCAATCAAAAGGAAGTTGTGGCAAAGGACGGACTTGGGTTTGTACCCAAGTCAAAGAAGAAGAAGAAAAATAAGACCAAGAAACCTCTCCCTCTCAAGGAGGTACGCCCTCCATTCCTTTATATAAGGTGTATTTGTTTTTTGATAAAATTTCACAATGTAAGGTGCATTTCTTCTAATTCCTCAAAATCCCATTTTTAGCCCTCTAAAAAAAGGAAAGTATATCTCCCCCGATTGCATGTATCTCTCCTTGTAAAGAAAAAGAAGGAAAGTATCTCTCTCCTGATTGCGTGTATCTCTTACTTTCCTAGCCTAAATGATTTACTTGCCACTAATCAATGATTTACCCAAGGTTAATTTTGTCCTAACTTGTGTATAATTATGTGGTCACCGTGCCAAAAATTATACACCTTACATAAAGGAATGGTGGGAGTACTTGTCAAGGAGGGAGAGGGTTCTCCTAAGGAGAAGAAGAACAAGGTGGTGGGTGGTGATGCCAAGAAGGGAAAAGCCACTCCTCCCCACAAAGCCGACGGCTTTAACCCTTGTTATGTTTTGTGTCATGCTAGTGATGGGCATGTTTATTGTTGGTTCTTCTTATGAGTACATTGAATGGTCTATTTGGGTTCCTAAGACCCTTGTTGCTAACATCAAAGGACCCATTCAAAAATGGGTACCTAAAACCAAGCATTGATCTTATGTTGGAGTTTGCTTCCGGTGGGGCGTGATGGTTGCTCGATAGTAGAGCAACAAATCATATGATCGGGAGCAAGGACTTGGTGGTGGACATGCAACCAAGCCATCTATGCCCACCCATGTCCAATTCGCTGATGCTTCAACATCTAAGGTATTGAGTCTTGGCAAGGTTGTCATTTCTCATGATTTATCCATTGAGAAGGTCATGCTTGTTGAGACCCTTGCATACAATTTACTTTCCGTTCGTCAACTTGCACTTATGGGATTTGCCACTTTCTTTGATCTTGATACCGTGGCCCTTTTGTGGAGCAAGACTCTTAAAGTAGCCTTTGTTGGGCATGTCGAGAACGGTCTCTATGTGGTTAACTTCTCGGAGCGACCCACTAAGACCGCGACTTGCCTAATGGCTAAAGTTAACGTGGGATGGCTTTGGCATCGCCGTTTAGCCCACGTCAATATGAGATCTTTGCAAAGTCTCCTCAAGGGGGGCCATGCATGTCCGTGGACTCACAAATGTTAGTTTTGCCAAAGATCGTGCTTGGAGTGCTTGTATCAAAGGAAAGTTACATGCGACGGCTCACCGACCCACGACTGTTATCTACTCGAAGAGGCCCTTGGAGCTCCTCCACATGGATCTCTTTGGTCCTCCATCATTTGATAGTCTTGGGGAAAGAAAGTATTGCTTGGTGATTGTGGATGATTACTCAAGATACACATGTGTATATTTCTTCAAGAGGAAGAGCGAGACCCAACAAACCATCATCGACTTTGCAAATGAAGCTCAATGTCAACATGATGCAAAGATTTTGATGATTAGAAGCAACAACGGCACCGAGTTCAAGAACTACACATTGGATGAGTTTCTTAGTGATGAGGGGATCAAGCACCAATACTCCGCACCATATACACCTCAACAAAATGGTGTAGCGGAGAGGATGAACCGGACATTGATGGATACGGCAAGGACCATGATGGCGGAATTCAAATCTTCGTATAACTTTTTGGCAAGGACCATTGTTTATGCCAAATTTGTGGGTTGTCCTTATGAGTACATTGAATGGTCTATTTGGGTTCCTAAGACCCTTGTTGCTAACATCAAAGGACCCTTTCAAAAATGGGTACCTAAAACCAAGCATTGATCTTATGTAGGAGTTTGCTTCCGGTGGGGCGTGATGGTTGCTCGATAGTAGAGCAACAAATCATATGATCGGGAGCAAGGACTTGGTGGTGGGCGTGCAACCAAGCCATCTATGCCCACCCATGTCCAATTCGGTGATGCTTCAACATCTAAGGTATTGGGTCTTGGCAAGGTTGTCATTTCTCATGATTTATCCATTGAGAAGGTCATGCTTGTTGAGACCCTTGCATACAATTTACTTTCCGTTCGTCAACTTGCACTTATGGGCTTTGCGACTTTCTTTGATCTTGATACCGTGGCCCTTTTGTGGAGCAAGACTCTTAAAGTAGCCGTTGTTGGGCATGTCGAGAACGGTCTCTATGTGGTTAACTTCTCGGAGCGACCCACTAAGACCGCGACTTGCCTAATGGCTAAAGTTAACGTGGGATGGCTTTGGCATTGCCGTTTAGCCCACGTCAATATGAGATCTTTGCAAAGTTTCCTCAAGGGGGACCATGCATGTCCGTGGACTCACAAATGTTAGTTTTGCCAAAGATCGTGCTTGGAGTGCTTGTATCGAAGGAAAGTTACATGAGACGGCTCACCGACCCATGACTGTTACCTACTCGAAGAGGCCCTTGGATCTCCTCCACATGGATCTCTTTGGTCCTCCATCATTTGATAGTCTTGGGGGAAGAAAGTATTGCTTGGTGATTGTGGATGATTACTCAAGATACACATGTGTATATTTCTTCAAGAGGAAGAGCGAGACCCAACAAACCATCATCGACTTTGCAAATGAAGCTCAATGTCAACATGATTCAAAGATTTTGATGATTAGAAGCGACAACGGCACCGAGTTCAAGAACTACACATTGGATGAGTTTCTTAGTGATGAGGGGATCAAGCACCAATACTCCGCACCATATACACCTCAACAAAATGGTGTAGCGGAGAGGAAGAACCGGACGTTGATGGATACGGCAATGTAACACCCCGGACACACCCGCCGGTGGTCGTTACTCCTGGCGAGATCTAGACTGGCCTCACAGATCAGTACTAGTCTTTCCTGCGCACTTTGTCCTCACTCTTGCGCACCCGGGAGCAACTTCCCGGTCGATCACCCATCCTGAAATTACTCCAAGCTGAGCACGCTTAACTTTGGAGTTCTGTCTGAATGGGCTCCCGAAAAAGAAGGAATTCCTTATTGATATGAGTAGTCTATCATCCCTATTAAGCCAGGCTATCACATACACCCCCACTTAGAGGAACCGACGTCCTCGTCGGGCCATAGGAACGTTCCCTCTTGGAACATACGTCTGTGCATCCAGTCCGGAACATGTGCCATGCCGTGTGCCACGACGGGTCACAAACGTCATGCACAACATGACCGCGCACCTGTTCGCAAACATCCGTGTAACCGCGAGGGTCGGCTCTGATACCAACTTGTAACGCCCCGGACACACCCGCCGGATACCAACTTGTAACGCTCCTGGCGAGATCTAGACTGGACGCCCCGGACACACCCGCCGGATACCAACTTGTAACACTCCTGGCGAGATCTAGACTGGCCTCACAGATCAATACTAGTCTTTCCTGCGCACTTTGTCCTCACTCATACGCACCCGTGAGCAACTTCCCGGTTGGTCACCCATCCTAAAATTACTCCAAGCTGAGCACGCTTAACTTTGGAGTTCTGTCCGAATGGGCTCCCGAAAAAGAAGGAATTCCTTATTGATATGAGTAGTCTATCATCCCTATTAAGCCAGGCTATCACAGGCAAGGACCATGATGGCGGAATTCAAATCTTCGTATAACTTTTGGGCCGAAGCCATCAACACCGCATGTCATGCATCCAATCGTCTCTACCTCTGCAAAGGCTTGAACAGGACTCCATACGAGATACTTACCGGCAACAAGCCCAACCTCAAGTACTTCTGGGTGTTTGGTTGTAAGTGTTTGATTCTCAAGAAAGGTGTTCATTTGTCTAAATTCGAACCTAGAGCTCAAGAGGGCATATTTGTTGGTTATGCTACAAACTCTCATGCTTACCGTGTCCTCAACAAGTCCAATGGACTCATTGAGGAGACGTGTTACGTAGAGTTTGATGAAAATAACGGCTCCCAAGTGGAGCAAAGTGGTCTTGTGATGTAGGTGATGAAATTGCCCCGCAAGCCATAAGAAGAATGGGTGTTGATCAAATCCTCCCCATTGAGGAACCCCTTGTGGCCGAAGGAGAAGGAAAATGTTCTACGCAAGTGGAACCATCACCGATGCTTGACCCACACGCTTCCGAAGAACAAAGTGAAGGCCCTCAACTAAGTGAACAAGATCAAGGGAAAGATCAACCTCATGATGATGGTGATGCACCAAGTGATGCCCAAGATCAAGTTCATGATTCCAAGCAAGCTCAAGATCAAGAGGAAGCAGAAGATCAAGAGCAAGCTCAAGACGACGCTCAAGATGATCAAGACAATGCTCCTCAAAGTCCCATTGAAGAGCTTTTGGAGCATCATGCCGCCAAGATTGCTTCCAAGATAAAACATCAAGAACATGTCATGGAGAATGTCCTTGGAAGCCTAAGAAAGGGGGTAACCACTCGTAAACAATTAACAAACTTTTGTGAGCATCACGCGTTTGTTTCTTGTATTGAACCCCAAAAGGTACATGAGGCGCTCGAGGACTCGGATTGGTTAGAAGCCATGCATGATGAACTCAACAACTTCGAGCACAACAAGGTGTGGCAATTGGTTCCAAGAGCAAAGGATAACCATAATGTCATTGGAACCCAATGGATCTTCAAGGGCATGCAAGATGCGAACGGTGTTGTCGTTCGAAACAAGGCAAGATTGGTAGCTCAAGGCTACTCCCAAGTCAAGGGTGTTATCGACAATGGTGAAACCTTTGCTCCCATTGCTCGCCTTGAATCTATTCGCATGTTTCTTGCATATGCATCTCATCATGATTTCAAGTTGCAACAAATGGATGTGAAGAGTGCATTTCTTAATGGTCCTCTTAATGAGTTGGTGTATGTCAAACAACCCCCGGGGTTCGAGGATCCCAAGTTCTCCAATCATGTATACAAGCTCGATAAGGCACTCTATGGCCTTAAACAAGCCCCATGTGCGTGGTATGAGCACCTTACCGAGTTGTTGCAAGACCGTGGGGTTGAAATTGGGAAAATCGATCCCACTCTTTTACTAAGAGGGTTAAAGGGGATTTGTTCATATGCCAACTTGACATTGATCCCAATGGTAAAGCGGTGGATCAAAAGTTATATCGCTCCCTGATTGGATCCTTGCTTTACCTTTGTGCATCTAGACCGGATATCATGTTGAGTGTGGGAATGTGTGCACGGTTTTAAGCCGCACCTAAGGAAAGCCACTATGTGGCGGTCAAGCGAATCTTTCGATATTTGGCTCATACCCCAAACTTTGGCTTATGGAACCCCAAAGGAGCAAGCTTTAATCTCATGGGATATTCGGACTCGGATTGGGCGGGAGACCATGTGTATAGGAAGTCAACTTCCGGAGGGTGCCAATTCCTTGGTCGCTCTTTGGTAAGTTGGTCTTCGAAGAAGCAAAATTGTGTATCTCTCTCCACCAGCGAGGCCGAGTATGTATCCGCCGCAAGTTGTTGCGCACAATTGCTATGGATGAGGCAAACTTTAAAGGATTACGGTGTCACTTGTGACAAAGTGCCTCTTCTATGTGACAATGAAAGTGCAATCAAGATCTCCTACAATCCGGTACAACATAGCAAGACGAAGCACATTGAGATTCGTCATCACTTTATCCGGGATCACATCAAGCGGGGAGATATTGACCTTATTTATGTAGGTACACAAGAGCAACTTGCGGATATATTCATGAAGCCATTGGATGAAGCAAGATTTCGCATGTTAAGGCATGAGCTAAATATCATTGATTCGAGCAATGTGGCTTGAGACTAGGCATACCCCACCGCATTCATCATGTTGTCTTGTTCTAGATGTATTCATGGATTTAGGGGGAGTGTTGTTCTGTCAATGAACTCTCCCTCCCCCTATTATGCATAAATAGACCCAATCTTTCACATTAGCCATTTTTTTATGGTACTTGTGCTTCAAAGATGAGTTTTGGTCATGGGCCCAAGGTTAAAATCTTTGCGGTGCCATACCAATCGACTCAAACATAGGTGGCTCCGGCAACCGCCCCTCTTCATGGAAGAGGTTTGGTTCCCGGTTCTCGGTTGTTTTGGATCACTCCAAGTTTGCTCTTGCTTTATTTGTATTTTGACCTTGTAGTGTCCCTTCCCATTTGCTGGCTTTCTTGTCTCCAACCCAAGCCTTCCCTCACCTACAAACATCTAAGAATTGGATAAGCCACCATTCCAAATTTGCTCTTGCAGTTTTTGGTGCATGCAAGCGGTACTACCGCTGGCCGTGAACGGTACTACCGCTGGGGAGGGCACTACCGACCTCCTGCCATTCTAAGTACCCTGGCGGTACTACCTCTGGGCGTAGAACGGTACTACCGCTCACGCGGTACTACTGCCCTGGCCCGCGGTACTACCGCTTCATAGTCTGGTGTAGCGACCTGACCCAATACGGTCAAGTCTCTGTGCTTTCTGTGCCATCCCTGGATTAGTATGCTGGCACACACAGTACTTTGATGAAATACCATAACATCACATGTAAAATAAATACCTTAGATCCAGAGTATACCTTATTTATCACAGCGGAAACAAATCAATAAGGGTGTAGAGTCCCATCAACGCCATCGGCAAGTTGAGTGTAGACCGTAACCCTATATCGTCTCTTACTCGTCGTAGAAAAATATCTACAACATGATATGTTGCAGCTGTGTAGGTCAGTACATTGAATGTACTGGCAAGATCACATATGAATGCAAAGGAGAATAACTCTATCACTATATGAAATATGGCTGTGGTGGATCTGAGTTTGAGTTTTGCATAAAAGCTAGTTTTTCCCTACAATAAAGGAGCGGTAAGAAATATTACTACAAAAGTTGGTGGTTAATGAGATGGTTCCGCCAACCAATTCTCATATTCCAAATTATTAATAAAATCCCACTCATTAATATTAATTGTGCTGAGAATATCCAGACAATCCAATTCCAGATGCTCAAATTGTCCGTAACCGGGGACACGGCTAATCGATTAGGTTTTAACACTCTGCAGAAGTTTGTGCACTTTTCCCCGCAAGACTCGATCGCCTCCTTTGAAGTCCTCTCACTGCCTGGTGTTTGAGAACAGGATGACCGAGACACAGTCTTTCCGGAGTACTCCACTATGCTAGAGCCCATAATAGCTAGCGGCTGCACATGGAAGCTTCTGGTCTTGAAATATCCATCAATCTCTTTAAGCCTGGGTGGCCTTCCGTAATACTGGGTGATCACTGGTCAATCCCCCGAATATCCTGGTAAAATTGGGTGATCTCTAGTCAGTCCCTAGGATCCCTAGGTAATCACTGGTCAACCCCCAGGATCCCCTCTTGAGTCTGTAGCACTGGGTGATCACTAGTCAATCCCTAGGATCCCATCTTGAGTCCGTAGAACCGGGTGATCACTAGTCAATCCCTAGGATCCCCTCTTCTTGCAAGCAGCCCACCCAGAGGTGTGTTGAAATCTTGAAGTCTTGTAGTCTTGAGGTTGCTCCAGATGTTATTATCACACTCACATCTCACATGAAACACTCATACCAATCCCGTCTACTAAAGCATAGTTGCAACTAACTTAACAACGATTCCCGGAACTTGGTGACAAGGGCACGGGTTCCTACCTCATGGATCTACTCAGGCTACAAGTTTCAATATTCCTATTGGATGCAAGAGGAGAAGTGCTACTAATGCAATAAAATCATAGGTATTCAAAATATGATCAAGTGAACTTTCCTGGTAAAAGTTGATGAAGATTATATCGCTCGCAGAAATAACTTGGTGAAACTACTCATCACTCTCCGATGAAATCTATATAATCAAGCATGGCATTCATATAAGCATTCAGTCTAGCAATCATTCTTGCAATCAAAATAACAATCAACAAAATAAAGCAATAAGGAAAACAATAATGAAGTCAAGAAAACCAAATGAAATCCAAAGAAAACTTCAAAAGAAAAACTATAAAGAAAACTCTATGACTTAACTACACAACAACACAAAAATAAATTTTGTCCTAATTAAAACTTAACAGCTAGGAAAAAACTAAACTAATAAATAAACAGAAAGTATTTTATAGTATTTTTCATTAGCAAAAAGAATCAACTAAAAAGCTTTTATGAAACTCTAACTATGATTAAAACAATATTAACTTAGAAATAAATCAAAAACAATTTCAACTATTAATACAAATTGTTTCTGATCTACATTAAAGTTAACAGAAAATAAAATTTATCCAACTAAAATTTTAATAAAGTATTTTTGTTAAACTTTAATAGCAAAAGAAATAAAGAAAAACTAGGCATATAGGCTACTGTTTTGAATCTGTTTAAAACAAACCTAAATAAATCTTATAAATTAATTTCTTTAAACCACTGGATAATCAATTTCATTAGAAACCAGTAGCAAAAAGAATTAATTAAAAATAAAATTTTAAATAGGATTTATGCCCAATTTGGTGTCTGAAGCAAATTTGAGCAAATTCAGATTTAAAAACTTTAAATATGAAAACTATTTGAATCTACAGAAACTAGACAAAATTTTGCAACTGATGCAAAAAAAATCACTCAAAAAAGACTTAAAAACATAAAATATATAAAGAAATTAAAATTAGAACATAATTTGAAACTAAACTAAAACAGAAAAAGAAAAAAAATGCTAAGTAACAGACAATGGACATGTGGCGCTACGCGATTGGCTGAGGCGTGTGAGCGTCGGAACTAAGCGAGCGGGCGACCGGTTTCTAGCAGAAAATGTTTCGGCCTAATAAAAAAATTAGGATCTAATCCTAGCAGTCTACTCTAGATCGAACGGATGAGGAGGAGGGAGAGCTCACAGCGGCGGTGGTGGAGGACTCTGGTGATGTCGGCGGCGGCGGCGGCTTCGGGCGTCGATGGTGGGAGCGCTCCGATGGTCCTTGGGCTCCGGAGACTTCACCAGACGACGTGGATGTCTACGGCACGTCGAGTGGTGGCGGTGGCGAGGCTCGGTGGTGGCTAACGGCGACGAGGTGGGCGATGGCGTGCAGCGGCCGAAGGTAAGTGCGGCGATGGATTCCGGCGGCGTCGGTGCGGGAAAAGAGGGGATAGCAGGGGGGAAATGACCGCGGGGTGCCGGGGCTTTATAGGGGAGCCCTCGGGTGAGCTCGAATGGCAAGGGATCCGCGGCGGGATCGGATCGGAGAGGATCTCCGGCGAGCGGGAAAGAAAATCGGGCGGGAGGAGGAAGGTGGGCGCTCGGGCGCGAGCGATCGGCCAGTGGGGCTAGGTGGCAGAGAGAGAGAGAGGGGAGGGGGAAATCAGATCGGGCGGCCGGATCCTTAGGGATTCGGTCGCAGGCGCGCGCGCTTGGCCGGCTGGCCAGTGGGCCTAGGCGATCTGTTTCCTAATACAGAAAATATTTTCCTATTTTGAATAAACAGCGAGAGAAAAGAAAAGAAAAAGAAAGAAATAAAAAATACTATGGTCATATTATATACCAAAATGATCATAAAAAGATTTCCTAAATGATGAACTATTTTTCAGAGTCAAACAAAATATACAAAATTTCATAAAAATAAAACAGTGCAACTGTTGCAATTATAATGCAATAAAAATTATTTTAAATGCCAAAATAATTTGAAATTTACTTTTCTCCATTTTTATGTTGAAGGGAATCATTTTACCCTTATTTCCATATATTTGTTTTTAGGAGAAAAATAATTTGAATAACAACCAAATAGCTCAAAATTAGGTTTGAATTTGAATTTCAAACCACTTTCAAATCTTTCTTTTAAACTTCCAACTCATATTTCATATAATTTGAAGAAGTCATTTTATCTTCTTTCATGAAAATCATTGAGTTGCATAAAGTTTCTGAGTTTGTAATATTTTTCAAATAGAATTCAAATCCTTTCCAAATCCCTTTTTATTGCTTTAAATGGAAGAAGTCATATCATCTTCACTCTAGGGTTTTGTGATGAAATGAATTTGAATTCCTGGGGATCAAAATGTAAAGTGAAAGTTTTGGGAAAGTCATTTCATTCCCTCTCATTAAACTTTCGGAAAGTTTCAAATTTCACTCACTTTCAGTCAATCAATCAAACAATCAATCATAGTTACTTAATTAATATAACATTCCAAAATTTAGAATTTTGGGATGTTACAAACCTACCACACTTAAAATGAATCTCATCCTCGAGATTTGGAGAGGCTTGCAAGAAAAGGTCAGGGTTTGGGGGTCTTCTAGCAAATCCATTGATCGGAAAGGTCTGGGGTGCAACCACACTTAAAATCAAAGTCATGGGTCCATCAAAACTCAGGTACTTCTTTCCTTGACAAAATCTGTCTTCTTAGAAAATCTTGAGTCCTTTCATAAGTTCTTCCTGGGGCTTGACAGGTCTGGCGCCAATGCTAAACAACTGTCGTAAATCTCATGGCGGTCAACAATTACTGGTTTCTTGCAGGAAAATGGTCTGGGTTGAATCTCACCATATAACCTACGTTTGGCAACAACTGCCTGGTACCAGGGTTTCTTAACATACCATTCTAAGGCTTAAACAAGGTTTCAATGATCGTCGTCTCTCTACTATGGGTAAGTCACTCTAGATTTGCCATTCCAAATAGCAAGAGCAAATGATAAGAGTAAGTCGGTATGGTGATCAATCCATTCCGCACCCAAATCATTACCCTGTATAAGGTTTAGTGAATCTCGCATTTCTAACACTCGGGCATTCTCACAAGCATTGCAGAATTTTTCTTGTCCTTGAACGGGGTTTGGGTAAATCCATTGATTCTGCAAGCTGAACAAAACATCTATCATTTCTTCACAACTCTTGGGTTTTTGTATCCTCTATAACATCCCAAAATTCTAAATTTTGGAATGTTATATTAAATAAATAATTATGAATTGTTTGTTTGATTGTTGTGTGAAATTGAGTGAAAATTTGAAACTTTTCAAAGTTGAATGAGAGGGAATAAAAGGACTTTCCCAAAACTTTCATTCTTGCTTTTGGTTTCAATGAATTCAAATTCATTTCAAAATATAAAACCCTAGAGTGAAGATAACATGACTTCTTCCATTTGAAATGAAAAGGGTTTTTGAAAAGATTTGAATTCCATTTAAAAATATTTCAAATTCAGAAACTTTATGCAACTCAATGATTTTCTTGAGAGAAGATAAAATGACTTCTTCAAATTATAAGAAAGATGAGTTGGAAGTTTTTATTCAAATTATTTTTCTCCTAAAAATAAATATATGGAAATAAGGGTAAAATGATTCCCTTCAATCAAAAATTGGGAGAAAATAAATCTGGAATCATTTTGGTATTTTAAAAATGAATTTTAATGGTTTTTATTGCAACAGTAGCACTGTTTGAATTTTATGAATTTTTGTGGACTTTATTTGACCTTAAGAAATAGTTCATATTTTAGGAAATCTTTTTCTGAACATTTTGATATATAATATGTCTATATATTATTTTGTATTTGTTTTATTTTATCTCTTTTCTGTTTCTGTTTTATTTTTAAAAAAGAAAAATGGCCGAAGCCTCTGTCGTCAGCTGGCCCATTAGGCCACCGTGGCCTAGCCTAGCGCAGCGCACCGACCTCCCGTACCTTTTTCCTTTCCTGGACAGCCCACCTCCCCTTTACTTTTGTTTTTCTTTCCTTTTCTTCTTCCTTCCTTTCTTCTCTATTCTTTCCTTCCAGTACGTGAACCCAATCCCCTCCTCTCCGGGATTCAATTCTCCGCTGCTTCTTTCCTTCTAAAAGCTTGTCCTATAAATAGCTGAGCCCCTCCTCGTATGATTCCCCTAAAAACTTTTGCCCAAACCTCCCAAAGCACCCACGCTTTTCAATTGGATCTCGCCGGAGTTCACCGGACGTTCTCGACGCCGGTAAGCCACCCCAGACCCTCTCCTTCTGCCATCCTTCGTCTCTCGACGTGTGGAATCCGTTTGACATGTTAGTTCAATCCATAGGTCGCCAGAGCACCGCCATCTGCAACCGAAAGCCGCCACGGAGCGCCGGAGTTCTCTGTCTCCCCACTGCCTCGCACCTCCTCCTCCACCCCGCGCCCCAAGTCTCACCGGAGAAGCCTCTCCCCTACCCCGCCGACACCAGCGCCGCCGCCGCCCCTGCCCCAAGCTCCCTTCCGTGCCGGCGCCCCCTCCCTCCAGTGAGCACGCACGCCCCTCCTCCTCTCTGTACTCCTTTTGTTTTTTTTCTTTTGTAGATCGGTTTTCTTGGTTAACCGGTCGGTTCACTGTAGGTCCAAACCGATTTGATTTTTAGTCAAGTAACTCCAGATTTCCTAAGTATCGGCCGTCCTCTAGTAATTCACGAGCAAACACTTTTCCAGTCAATCAGGTTGTGCCACATGTCACCTAGCCGATTCGTAGCTAGTTTTCTTTTTCTGTTTTCTTTTTTGTTTTTCTATTAAGTTTCTGTTTTAGATTGTTAATATTTTTTAGGATATTTAATATTTTTGAGTGATTCTTTTTGCATTAGATTCAAAATTTTAGGAAGTTTCCGTGCATTCAAATAGTTTTCATATTTGAAGTTTTTAAATTTCAATTTGATGAAATTTGTTCAAATCACTATTTTGCTTATATCTTGATTTAAAAAATAGGTTTTTGATTGATTCTTTTTGCTACTGTTTTCTTATTGTTTTTTTATTCAGTAGTATTAAGTAATTTATTTTTAGTATAATTTAAATTAGGTTTTCAGCTAAAACAGTACTGTTTTGCTTATATAGTTGTTTTAGTCATTAAATTGTTGTTTTTAATTATTTTTAGTTAGTTCTTTTTGTAGATTTTAACATGTTGTAATATATTTCTGTTAGACAACAGTAGCTACTTTTTAGAATTTATTTAAATTTGTTTTGCTAATGTTTAGCATTTAATCTTGCATAGTTAAAAACTAGTAAGTTGAAATAGCTAGTAAGTTGATTATGTTTGCTAATAAATAATGTAGTAAATTACTTTCTATTAATTTAATGAAATAATCTTTTCTTTGCTGTCGATTAGTTATTTATATTATATTGGTGTTAGTTATTTTGTTGTTATTATAATTGTTTTAGTTATAACTAGATAGTGAAAATAGCTATTAAAGTATTTACTTTTGCTAGCAAATTATTTAGTAAGTTAATTGCTGTTAAAATTTTGATTTGTTATTTTTCCTTGCTGTTAAATATTTGCTTAGGACTTTTAGTACTGTTGTGTGTTTGTTTGATGTTAAGTATTTTCCCTAGTTTTCCTTTTGGTTTTCTTTGAAATTTTACTTTGTTTGTCATTTGGTTTTTCTTTGATTTCTTTGTTGCTTTTATTTGATTGATTGTTAGAATTGCTTGCTAGATGTGGTTGCTTATATGAATACCATAGTTGATTATTTATATTTTCTTTCATCGGAGAGTGACGAGTAATTCTATAAGTTATTTCTGAGAGCGATATTATCTTCACCAACTATACCAGGCAAGTTCACTTTGACCATATGTTCATACCTATGTTTTTAATTGCATTTAGTGTCACCTTTTCAACATTCCTCCAGTAGTTATATTGAATCTTGTAGTTGGGTAGAAGCATGAGGTAGTAACCCACACCATTGTTACTGAGCCCCGGGAACGTTGTTTATGTCATGCTACACTATCGTAGATAGGGATTGGTATGAGTGCTCGTGAGTGGTGCGAGAAGGAGGACTCTACGTTAAGGACGACAACTTCAAGATGGCAAATTCAAGGCCTGCATCTACAAGACCTCAAGACTTCAAGACTCGAGACAAGAATTCAATATACCTATGGGTGGAGGATGGTATAGACGGGCATCGTGGGAAAAACCCAGTGGATGACCCGGTTCGACGGGCATCGAGGGAAAACCCAGTGGATGACCCCGGGATGCATGGGTAAGCGCCATGACATCTTGCGAAAAGCTTCACCCAGGCTCAAAGAGACGGAAGAATACTTCATGCCTGGAAGCTTACCTATGCAGCCACAAGTCATTATGGGCTCTGGCTTGGTTGACCTTAGTTGTGACTCTGGCTGGGACGGTGCTAGCAGATGTAGTCGACGGTAGGATTGGATGGGCACCGGACGGTGGTCAGGGGAACTCTTCGGCAGATCATGTTTCGATCGTCCTGTTCTCAAACACTCTGAAGTGCGAGGACTAAAAAGGAGGGATCGAATCTTGTGGGTAAAGTGCACAACACTCTGCAGAGTTAAAACCTAATCGATTAGTCGTGTCCCCGGTTACAGACAATTTGAGCCTCTGGACTTGGATCTATCTCTGAACTCTCAACACCGGACTGATAACTAATTGTGGGCAACTTATGATACTTGAGGGCTATGAGACATCGGTTGGCGGAACCATGTCATAGTAGATAACTCTGTAGTGAAGACTCCTGATATTCCTTTGTTGTAGGGAAAATAAAACCAGCTTTTACGCAAAAAAAAAAAAACTCAGACACAAAGCCACAAAGCCATATTGCATATAGAATAGACTTTCCATCTTATTTCTATTGTGATCTTGCCGGTACATTCAATGTACTGACCTACATGGCTGCAACTTATCATGTTGCAGATATTTCTACGACGGGTAAGAGTTACGATATAGGGTTACGGTCTACACTCAACTTGCTGTTAGCGTTGATGGGACTCCACACCCTTATTATTTTGTTTTCGCTGTGATAAATAAGGTATACTCTGGATCTACGGTATTTATTTTACATGTGAAGTTATGATATTTCATCGAAGTACTATGTGTGCCAGCATACTGATCCAAGGATGGCACAGAAAGCACAGAGACTTGACCGTATTGGGTCGGGTTGCTACAATTATGGTATCAGAGCACATGTTGACCGTCGGACGTGACCCTAGAAACTGGAAAGCCCTAGGAAAGGATATCTCTAAAACTTTATTTTCAAAAAGATCCTTTACTTCTCATCCTTTTCTGATTTTATCAAATAGTCCCTCTTATCTCAAATAGTTAGAATATACCCCTTTCCCTTTCGACCCCTCGAAGAATCAACTGAGGACCACTTCAGAGTGAAAGAAAATTTCACCCTGCATTAGAAGAATTGAAGCTACAATGGTTAAAGACTCCGAAGACCCGAAGAATTTGAAGACCCTGAAGAATCCCAATATTATTATGACCTTTTAGAAGACCAAACCCCTGTTATATACTCATGTTAGATGCGATGATTTGTGAGCTATCATTTTGTGATGTTTTCCGACAGCCACAAATAAAACCTATTTTCAAAAATATATTGTTTGTGTTGTGTGTATCTCTCTCTATCCCTCTCTTGTATCTCATCCCGAAACCCTTGGAACCAATAGATGATGAATGAAGATGGACTTGTATTCTCTGGACCGATGACTCAGCCGGAGGCAGAGCTATGGATTCAGAACATGGAAACCACTTCGGGGAAAATTTGATTGCAAGGAAGTATGAGGTTCAATACGCTCTTCAGTACTTCACAAAAAGTGCTGCAGCTTGGTGGGAAATGCATCAAGCCATACAAGGATGTAATGGAGCAAAAACTTGGGAGGAATTCAAGAAGACTCTGTTAAGATCCCGTCTTATCCGGAAGCACTGTGATAACTCGATGAAGAAATCTTGTGCCTGCAAGATATGCGGAGAAATAGGACACAGTCAGGAAGAACACAAGGATGGATGCGCACATTGTGAAGAACATCACCCAGAGGAAGAATGCCCCACTAGGTAGGTGACATGTTTCTTGTGTGAAGGGACTACTCATTACCCAACTTAGTGCCAAATTTACCCCAATGTACAAGAAATTACCAAGCAGCAGAAGGAAGCAATGAAAGAAGCCCTCAGGGAAAGTTTAGAAGAACCTGTGATGAAGAAAGTTGTTGAAGACCCTGATGGAGAAGGCCTAACCAGATTTTACTCCCATGCCTGCTATTCATGTGGAGAAGGACATTTTTCACAGTATTGCACGAAGGAAAGCCAAGAGTATCTGGGAGACTTCCCGACAGAAGAAGTTGAGTTTGATCCATAGGAAATAGAAGAATTGAACGGAACAAAGAAGTCCAGGAAGAGAAGGAGAATGTGCCCCAGAACAACCCAATCTCTGCAAAGAAGGATAAGAGTCATATTACCTGCTTTGATTGTAAGAACATAGGACATTATGCCAATGATTGTCCAGAAAAGAAGCGAAGGACCCAAGAAATCTATGGAGGCACAAGGAAGCCCAGGGAATCATCGGAAGTTAAATTGCTTTCGTTGCAATGCTGCAGGACATTATGCCATTGACTGTCCAGACCCGAAGAAAGCTGGAGCTGAGTAGTTGAGTTTTGATATTGGTAATAAGTGTAGTAGGAAGCACTCTTATTTTCATGAGGATATGGAGTTGAATTATGTAATGGAAGATATTGTAATGAATTCATGAATCAATAAAATTAATGTGACATGATTTCATATGTTGAATTGTATGAGTTATTACTCTATGAACAAAGATTTTGACCATTTTTGAGGATATGAGAAATATGGTCTATGGATGGATTTGTGCATTACATTTTAAGGGTGGTAATACCCTGTGTGAACACTAGACCAATGGAAAGGGAAATGTTGTTCCATAGGGTGGAGTGTGGACAAAATAAGTTGGAGTTTTGTTATGATGGTTACCCCAAGAGTATGAGGAACGAAGTGCAATTGGATTTAAAGAGGTGTAATGCTGGAATATGGAACAATAGTAACTCCAAGGATGTGTTAAAGCTGTACAAGTATTGAAGTGGGCCCATAACCCACAGGCCCAGGAGTTAATAAGGAGCAAGCACTACCATGTTGAAGGAAGAAATCTGGAAGAAGCTGTGATTTCATCCGCAAACGTTTCATAGGAGGTTATGCAAAAACCCGAGAGTTGTGAAGATTGTGATGAAGTGTTAAAAGAAGAAATTTATAAAGTGATTCATGATAGCTCCTTGAATGAAAAGCATGATTGCAATGATGTTATGATAAATTCTATTAATGTCAATTGTGCTAATGATATGCAAAGCTACAAGCTTGGGGATGATAATTTTGTTATGTTCACTACTTATTGCAATGATCATGATTGGGGTGATAATGCTTCTTATGATCTTGAAAATTTATTTAAACCACATGATGAATATGTTATTGATAATAATGTTTTCAATAATATTGAAAGTGGGTTTGGAAGAGCGTCAACTTTAGGTAAAAAGAATCCCACATATTCGGAGAGTGTTTAATCTTATGATTTTTTTGATAAAAGTGGGTTTGGAGAGGTCATGACTTTAGTTGATGTTAATCCCACTATCTTGGAAGATTATAAAACTTTTTTGCATAGGGATCATGAAGAGAATATTTTTATATGATAGCTATATTGTAGAATTTGATTATGATCCTACATGTAATTATTACAAGAGAGGCAAATATGGTTATAGAAATCTTCATGTTACTAAGTTACCTCTCTTTGTGTTAAAATTATTAATGCTTCATTCTTCCTATTTGCATATGCTAGATATTGCTTGTCTTGATTATTTGTTTTCCTATAAAATGCCTATGCATAGGAAGTATGTTAGACTTAAATGTGTTTGCCACATGTTTTATGATGCTCTCTTTCTTCAATTTGTGTCTTGTATGTGAGCATCATTATTATCTCAAGCCTATCTTGATGGCTATAAAGAAAGAGCTTGTTGGGAGGCAACCCAATAGTTATCTTAAATTTTTGCTTTTATTTTCTGTTTTGTGTGTTTGCACAATTTTAGCTACTGTTATGATTGTGTTTCCGTCTTTTAATTAGTGTTTGTGCCAAGTAATGCCTTTGGAATGATAGTATAATTGATGTTGTTTGAAAACAGAAAGTTTTGCACCCAGTTCTGGAATTTTCATTCTGTACAGGGGCGTCCGAAAAATCTGAAATTTTTACATAGTATTGGGATACAAATTATTTACGTTGTCCTAATTTTTTAGAATTTTGGCAGTTACATAAGTATAGATAATAGTCTGTGATTACGTACTATTCTATTTTAGACAGACTCTGTTTTTATTGCATAGTGTGCTTGTTTTAATGAAACTATGGATTATCGGGGGGGTATAAGTCATGGAAGAGTTAGAATACAGTAGGTATTATGCAAGAACAATTATGAATGAGTTTATAACAGTACCTAAAGTGTATGATTGATTTATTGTACTAACGGATCTCACAAAGTTTCTATTGAATTTTGTGTGCTGAAGTTTTCAAGTTTTGGGTGAGATTACGATGGATGAAGGAATAAGGAGCGGCAAGACCCTAAGATTGGGGATGCCCAAGGCACCCCAAGGTAATATTCAAGGAAGACCCAAGAGTCTAAGCTTGGGGATGCCCCGGATGGCATTCCCTCTTTCGTCTACAATCTATCGGTAACTTACTTGGAGCTATATTTTTATTCATCACATGATATAAGTTTTACTTGGAGCGTCTTGTGCCATAGTTTTCTTTTCTTTTGTTTGCCACAATCATCTTTTGCTGGACACACCTTTTGAGAGGGACACCCATTTATTCGTGATTTGTTAGAATACTCTATGTGCTTCACTTATATCTTTTGAGCTAGGCAGTTGCTCTAGTGCTTCACTTATATCTTTTAGAGCACGACGGTGGTTATATTTTGAAGAAATAGTTGCACTCTCATGCTTCACTTAAATCTTTTTGACAGTCTAATAAATAGTAATGACAATTTCCACGGGTTATAAGACTAGTCCATAAAGGATAGGTATTCAAGAGAGATATAATAAAAACTTTCATGTAGATCACTAAATATGAAACGTGTGGTTTAATGATATTAATGTCGTAATATGAAAGGATATTGGTTCATGATCATTGGTTAGTAGAAATATCGGTATTAAAGCTTGTTATTAACTTCTCATCTAACTATTGGTCATGGCATGGTGGGGAGGTCCTGATGAGTGATATTTTTACACTCATTTCAACCTTGTTTAAACCTGGATATTTCATTAAAAGAGAGATATTCACTCTGATATTGCCACTTATGACTAATGAATGCATATGATTCCACAAATCCTCTCTTTGATATTTTTCCACAGTAAATGGGCTAAAAAGGGAAGAAATCACGTGGGAGAAAGGAAAGGAAGGAAAATGGAGAAGAAACAAGTCACCAGGAGGCGCCAGAAGTCAACCAGGACCAAAGACGGCATTCCATGCGACCGCATGCGCTCGCATGAGCGGTCGTTTGGCATGGAAACCGAGGCATGTCGTCCACCTGAACAACTTTTATAAAGGGGACCCAATCGAAATGTCAACAGGGGAGCGTCGGGAAAGCGTCGAGCACAGCCAGAACGTCTTCATCATCATCTTCATCCACAAACCCTAGCCGCCGCCATTTTCATCTCCATAGCCATCTCCACCACCATAGTGCTCTCTCATCTAGTTCATACTTGTAATCGTGCATCGCACAAGCCATCCATTGTAAGACATATTGCAATCAATCAATCCCAAGATGTGTTCTTCAATGTTTTCTTCTCGCGATCTGATCTCCATGTGTGAGTAGATCGGTAAGGTATGGGGTGAGGCATGAGCCTTCCAACCCCAGGTATTTGGTGAAGGAATCAATGGAAGTCTTTGACACAACATCTCGTATGTCTGAAATAAAGTTGTTTCGTGAAGTGTCTCTTGTCTTGTCCGCGAACTTCATCCCTGCAGGTACCCAGGATCATGGAGATTGAGCACCGGTGAGGCTAGGAGCAAGGAGACAGTGAAATCTTACACCGAACACCGGTGACAGAAAGGTTTAGTAGGGTAACATGGATCATAACCTTGGGGATTCATGAAGTGTAGTCATTAAATGCCCAAAGCATTTGTCTGATATTATTATCTTAATTATCGGGGCAACCCTGTGAGACGGATAGGGCCTTCGGTAGGACAATTGATTCTTGATGCAGGACTCATGCCGGTCAAGATGTTATTTGGACACATCCCCCACTCCAATACGAAGCAAGCACCTCTTGATGGGTGACTTCCCGAGCACAAACTCATATCATTTTTTATCCCAACACCAATACATGGTTGTAAGCATTAAGACCTCATCCCCGTACCTTCTTTTTATTATAAGTGTTTGAATCACAATTTGCTTGCTGATCTGGTCAAAAGCTGGATTTGACACTTTGGCAAAAGCTTGCTAGAGACCATTGCTTCAAGGGAGCCTTCCTCTCGTGGGTTCGATACCCAGGGTCACCTCTGGGGAAATAGGTGCGGGATACCCTTTCTTGTTCCAATACCGGATCAATAAAAAGGAGATATCAAGCCCTTTTTCTGGCGCCGTTGCCGGGGAGGAGTTTAGTATTCCTAGTCTTTGTGTTTAGAGTTTTTGTTAAAGTTAATTTTCAGTTTTTGTTTTTACTTTTTAGTTTTTAGTTTAATTTTAATTTTGTTGCAAGTCTTTTAGTTGAAAATACCAATAAGTTACTATGGCTCATAATCTTGGGAGTTTTGCTACTCCTAGCAACAATTTCATGCATGAATCAATTGCATAACCTGATGTTGCAGCTGCAGAATATGAGATCAAACCGAACCTAGTTTCCATGGTTCAACATGACCAATTTGGAGGCTCTGCTTCTGATGATGCAGGTATGCATTTACATAATTTTACTAAATTGTGCAACATGACACGCATAAAGGATTATGACCCAGATGCTCTTAAACTTCACTTATTTTCTTTCTCTTTGAGAGGAAAAGCTAAGGAATGGCTTTTTTGCTTTGCCTAAAGGCAGTATTACTTCTTGGGCTACTTGTTGCAGTAAATTTTTATCTAAGTTTTGTCCACCTGCAAAAATTGTGCAATTACGTTCTCAGATTACAGGTTTCAAGCAAGAGGAATGTGAGCCACTAGCGCTTGCGTGGGATAGAATGAAAGAAGCTATAAGAAACTGCCCCAATCATGGAATGGAGGAGTGGTTAATCCTTCATATGTTTTATAATGGCTTGAATCACATGTCAAAAACTATGCTGGATACAGCTGCAGGAGGAACAATCATGGGAAAGCCCATATAAGATGTCAAGAATATACTAGATGATATGCAAGAGAACCAGGCCCAATGGCATGTTGAGAGAACAACCACCATGAAGGTGAATGTCATAGAAGAAAATAGCCCAGAGTTGACAACAAAGCTAGAAGAACTTATCCTTCTGATGAAAGGTAAAGAAGAGGTAAATGTCAATGCCATCACTAATGAAGATACTAGTGATGTGAATTTTATTGCTCGTAATAGCTATAATCCCAATTGGAAAAATAATGGTTATGCTCTGATGTCTACTACGCAACTTCCATTCTTGTAGACGTTGTTGGGCCTCCAAGTGCAGAGTTTTGTAGGACAGTAGCAAATTTCCCTCAAGTGGATGACCTAAGGTTTATCAATCCATGGGAGGCATAGGATGAAGATGGTCTCTCTCAAAAAACCCTGCAATCAAATACAACAAATCTCTTGTGTCCCCAACACACCCAATACAATGATAAATTGTATTGGTGCACTAGTTCGGCAAAGAAATGGTGATACAAGTGTGGTATGGATAGTAGATATAGGTTTTTGTAATCTGAAAATATAAAAACATCAAGGTAGCAAGTGATAAAACGGAGCACAAACGGTATTGCAATGCTTAGAAACAAGGCCTAGGGTTCATACTTTCACTAGTGCAATCTCTCAACAGTGCTAACATAATTGAATCATATAACAATCCCTCAACGTGCGATAAAGAATCACTCCAAAGTTCCTATTAGCGGAGAACATAAGATAGAAATTGTTGTAGGGTACGAAACCACCTCAAAGTTATCCTTTTCGATCAATCTTTTGAGCCATCCCTATAAGTGTCACAAACAGCCCTAGAGTTCGTTCTAAAATAACACCATATGATACGCATCAACCAACTCTAATGTCACCTAGATACTCCAATGTCACCACAAGTATCCGTGAGTTAACTATTTGATATGCATCAAACAACTTCAGATTCATAATATTCAATCCACACAAAGAACTTCAAAGAGTACCCCAAAGTTTCTTATCGGAGAAAAGATAATGAAAATGTGCAACCAACCCCTATGCCTAGATCACCCCAAGGTCACGGGAATCCGCAAGTTGATTACCAAAACATACATCAAGTGAATCAATAGAATACCCCATTGTCACCACGGGTATCCACATGCAAGACATACATCAAGTGTTCTCAAATCTAAAATATTCAATCCGACAATAACGAAACCTCAAAGAGAAAGACTCAATTCATCACAAGAAGATAGAGAGGGAAGAAACACCATATGATCAAACTATATTAACAAAGCTCGCGATACATCAAGATCGTGCCAAATCAAGAACACGAGAGAGAGAGAGAGATCAAACACATAGCTACCGGTACATACCCTCAGCCCCGAGGGTGAACTACTCCCTCCTCGTCATGGAGACCGTCGGGATGATGAAGATGGCCTCCGGCGATGATTTCCCTCTCCGGCAGAGAGCCAAAACAGGGCTCCGGATGAGATCGCTTCGGTACAGAGGCTTGCGGCGGCATAGTGGAAGTTCTAGGTTTCTTTCTGGGGTTTTTGGTATTTATAGGAATTTTTGGCGTTGGTTTCACGTCAAGGGGGCCCACGAGGGAGCGACAAGCTCTCTAGGCCCTCCCTACACCCCAGGGCGCGCCTAGCAGGCTTATCGCTTCCTCGTGACTCTTTTGGTCCTTCCACGAAGCTTCGGGGGTCTCTTATGTTCCAAAAAAAATCACCAAAAAGTTTCAGCCAATTCCGAGAACTTTTATTTCTGCACAAAAAAACAACACCACGGTAGTTCTGCTGAAAACAGCGTCAGTCCGGGTTAGTTCTAATCAAATCATACCAAAACCATATAAAATTGTTGTAAACATGGCATGAATACTTCATAAATTATAGATATGTTGGAGACATATCAGCATCCCCAAGCTTAATTCCTGCTCGTCCTCGAGTAGGTAAATGATAAAAGAAATAACTTATGAAGTGTGAATTCCAGCATAGTGCATAAGTTTGATCAATGATAATTTCAATCACTTTTCCTAGCATCATAACAGCAACTCTTTCTCATAAAACTCATCATGATAAAGTAGCAACCAATTCACATGTTATGGTTCAAACAATGCATTCTCTTGAAACTTAACAAGCTATGTTCTTAGTCACCAAACAATTGCAATTCAACTTATCTTCAACAGAGTCTAAGTAAGAGCTCCACATACTCAATTATCATATAGTCTTCTATGATTGCTAGTACTCAAAGCATATTTTTAGAACAAATAGCATCCATCGAACACAGAAAAATGGCCGAAGCCTCTGTTGTCAGCTGGCCCATTAGGCCACCGTGGCCCAGCCCAGCGCAGCGCACCGACCTCCCGTACCTTTTTCCTTTCCTGGACTGCCCACCTCCCGTTTCCTTTTGTTTTTCTTTCCTTTTCTTCTTCCTTCCTTTCTTCTCTATTCTTTCCTTCCAGTACATGAACCCAATCCCCTCCTCTCCAGGATTCGATTCTCCGTTGCTTCTTTCCTTCTAAAAGCTTGTCCTATAAATAGCTGAGCCCCTCCTTGTCCGATTCCCCTAAAAACTTTTGCCCAAACCCTCCCAAAACACCCACGCTTTTGAATTGGATCTCGTCGGAGTTCATTGGAGTTCACCGGACGTTCTCGACGCCGGTAAGCCACCCCAGACCCTCTCCTTCAGCCATCCTTCGTCTCTCGATGTGTGGAATCCGTTTGACAGGTTGGTTCAATCCGTAGGTCGCTGGGGCATCGCCATCTGCAACCAAAAGCCGCCACGGAGCGCCGGCGCTCTCTCCATCTCCCCACTACCTCGCACCTCCTCCTCCACCCCGCGCCCCAACTCTCGGCGGAGAAGCCTCTCCCCTACCCCACCGACACCAGCGCTGCAGCAGCCCCTGCCCCAAGCCCCCTTCCCCGCCAGCGCCCCCTCCCTCCAGTGAGCACGGACGCCCCTCCTCCTCTCTGTACTCCTTTTCTTTTTTTCTTTTGTAGATCGGTTTTCTTGGTTAACTGGTCGGTTCACTGTAGATCCAAACCGATTTGGTTTTTAGTCAAGTAACTCTAGATTTCCTTAGTATTGGCCGTCCTCTAGTAATTCACGAGCAAGCACTTTTCCAGCCAATGAGGTTGTGCCACGTGTCGCCTAGCCGATCCGTAGCTAGTTTTCTTTTTCTGTTTTCTTTTCTGATTTTCTATTAAGTTTCTGTTTTAGATTGTTAATATTTTTTAGGATATTTAATATTTTTGAGTGATTCTTTTTGCATTAGATTCAAAATTTTAGGAAGTTTCTGTGGATTCAAATAGTTATCATATTTGAAGTTTTATATTTGAATTTGATGAAATTTGTTCAAATCACTATTATGCTTATACCTTGAGTTTAAAAATAGGTTTTTGATTGATTCTTTTTGCTACTGTTTTCTTATTGTTTTGTTTATTTAGTAGTATTTAGTAATTTATTTTTAGTATAATTTAAATTAGGTTTTCAGCTAAAACAGTAATGTTTTGCTTATATAGTTGTTTTAGTCATTAAATTGTTGTTTTTAATAATTTTTAGTTACTTCTTTTTTGCTTTGTTGCTTTTATTTGATTGATTGTTAGAATTGCTTGCTAGATGTGGTTGATGGAAGTTGGGCTCCGGGGACCCAAAGGTTCGAACTCTGGGGTGAGCTCGTTCTACCACTTCGTCTCCTACCACGGCTAAGCGACGGCGAGGCTACGGAGGGAGCGCGCTAGCGAGGAACGGACCGTGGACTCAGCGGTTTACCCAGGTTCAGGCCACCTTGCAGTGTAAGACCCTACTCCTGCTTGATTGGGATTGCTCTGGTGAGAGAGAGTACAAGGTTGGGGGTGATGGGAACAAGAGCTGATCGGATCCCTCTACAATGGCAGCTCTGCCCCCCTTATACCCGCATTGGTCCTCTTCCCCCTCAAAACTTAGGCGGGAAGGGTTGCCACACTTGGCGGGTTTTGAAAGGGGACATGCGCTCATGTTATCCTGACTAAAGGCGGTCTTCGCCTGCCAAAGCATGATCCATGACGTGCCGGTGGGCTCGGTGATGACCTCCGCCCTGCGCACCTGCCGTCTTGGTTTTCCTTCACCAATCGGGCAACCTTTGGGGTCGCTTTGGGGAGTAGATAGCTGGCCCTGCTCCCTTAACACAAAAGAGGAAACCATCTTCATCCGCGCCTGCTGGCGCGGCCTCTTTCGCCGCTCGTCATCGCGCACGTCACCCATGTGATGGGCCACAGACCTTCGTCTTGGGCATCTTCGGGAGGAGGCCGCCTCGCGAGGCCGTTGATGAGGATGCCGAACTTTGCTCGCCACTTCCTGAGGAGGGGGCCTCAGGAGGCCAAGGCCTCGTGAAGAGCCCTGGTGAGGTGCTTGGTGATGACGGCCTACTGGGCCCACGCCAGGCGTTGTGCCCTGGGACAAAGGCAGATGGGTCTGGATACCCTGGGTTCCATGGGCCAGACAGTAGCCCCCGGGCCCACGGCGCACACGTTCCCGCCTACTGGGGGGCGAAACGGCGCGGGCCCTAACCGCCTGCGGCCAGGCACGACGCGTGGCGCACGATGTGATGGGGGACGCCCCCACTTCACCCACGATGCCTCGGTAACCGCCCGTGCTGACATAAAACCTGTCGCGGGCGATGCGAGGCCATCATTGTCTTCCTCCTCACGCTCCGACTCCTTCAGTTCCTAACGCCGAGAAGGCAGAGCGACGAGAGGGGCTCCGCGCCGAGCATAAAAGGCGGAGAGGAGAGCCGGAGTCCTCCACCCATATTCTTCTTCCTCCAACCTCCTCTGTCTTCTTGTTAGAGCCGCCGCAAGATGGTGAGAGGAAGATGGCGTGGCCGTGCTTTCGTTGCCGTATCCCAGGTTCCGCCCTGGGGGCGCGGGCGCTCCCCGACGGCTGCCAGCGCCGGGCCCAGCGGTCACGGAAGGGGCGCCGCTCGCGGGCGCGGGGGGCGAGGCGCGCGCGGGCGAGGCGGCCGTGGCAGGGCCGCCACGGCGGGGCAGCCGCGCTACCACCCCAGGCGGGGAGCCATTCGGCGGAGGCGGTGCACGAGTTCATCGTGAACATGCACCGCAACCCCTGCACCTGGCTCCTGCTCCCGGACTCCTTCGTGGCGGCGATGGCGGACCGCACGCCACAGGGCTTGTGGGTGCAGGCCGACGGCTGCTGCAACGGCCCCTCCTGGGTGGCGACGGAGCTCACCCCCTCGGGCTTCATGTTCTTGAGGCAGTGTTGGAAGTCGTTCGCCCTCGCCCGCGGCCTGAAGCGGGGGCACGTCTTCGAATTCAAGTATGACGGGGCTGCCACACTCTTCATGAAGATCTTCGGGATCTCCGGCAGCCGCCTGGAGTGCTGCGCGGAGAGCGAGGATGGCAGCTACAATGGCTCCTCCAGCGAGGACGACAGCTCCAGCGGTGCCGCCTCCTCCGGCGGGGGCGGAAGCGACGACGACTCCTCCCGCGTCAAGAGCGAGGACGAAGACTCCGACTAGGCGCGCGTGGTGACGATTCCGGAACCCCTGGCGGCGGGTACCGTGCGCGCGGTGACAGAGCCGCACCTACCTACTGCGCCTTCTTGGGAACGCGCGCGGCGCCCGCGCTAGAGTCTTGGGGGT
Source organism: Elymus sibiricus (assembly GCA_039707655.1). NCBI lineage: Eukaryota > Viridiplantae > Streptophyta > Magnoliopsida > Poales > Poaceae > Elymus > Elymus sibiricus. The sequence continues at coordinate 179,569,361 of CM077666.1, read as the reverse complement.
GATGGTGCGTCGCCTAGGCCCCTTCTTTCTTTTATTTCCTGCATAGAACCGATGTAGCCCCGTGGGGGCGTGAAAATAGTATCTTCTATGTTTAACTTAATGCTTTTGCAATTTGGGGTGTATGCATTCCCTCCCGAAGTCCTCTCGTGAGGCTGGTTTCTTTTCTTTGTTCGCCTCAGCGCTCTACGCCGTCAGGACCCAGCCCCCGAGCGGGCCTCAGCCGTCGCTGGTATGTCCGGTCGCGATGCCGGGACAAGGCCAGGAGGTGAGGGGCACCAGGAGCTAGTGAGGGCTCCTGAGGCGCGATGCTCAGGGAGCCCCCCTTTGGCGTGCAAGCGGCTTACGCAGAAGAAAAAACGCTGGCACCCAATGGGATCGCGAGGGGAGAGAGCTTGAGTGGCGGTAAGGGCGTCTTGTGAGGTAGTCAGACTTAGTTTTTGGCGGAGAGCGGTGTCGGGCGAGCCACAGCTCGTGAGGAGCTCACACAGCTCGCGAGGCGTGCTCACAAGGCTCGGCGTTCGAAGTGTCTTCGCCTCGCGGGGCCGGCTCGCGAGAGGCCGCTCGCGAGGTCCTTGCGCAGCTCGCCTCCTGGGGACTGCATGTCAATAGATTTCACAATGGGGGGAGCGGCACGCGCTCGCTAACTCGCCCGTGGCCGTTGCGTGAGGAGGTAAGGCACCAAGGACCTTGGTGAGGTGATGTGCACGGGAGCAGGTCCGCGAGCCAGAGCTCTGTCGCTTGGATTTGGCGGCACTGTAGGGACGGACCCAAGCACAGGCACCGTGCCTGTAGCCCCCGCTCACGGAATCGGCTAGGGGAGGGGTCGCGAGCGTGTGGCCCTCTCCGGTCGGCATCGAACTTGGCGGAAGGGTTCCGGGAGCGAGGTGCGGGAGGCGCGGCGAGAAGGAGTGTGGGCCGCACGAGGCGACGCGTCGTGCGCACCTGGCAGGACTGCGCCGGGGTGATGTCAGACTGCTTGGCGAGGCACGCCAAGGGAGTCCGCTCCTCCGGGGCCAGGGGACTCGCGAGGCCCCGGGGGCCTGCGAGGAGCAGGGGGCTCACGAGGCCCTGGCACAAGGGGCGCCAGCCTCTGGAAGGAGGCGCCGGCGTTCCTCACTCTGAAGGGCATGCGCATGCCGCCGACGGTGGGGCCAACGCCCTGGCCGATTCGCGGCAGCTGGAAGGGGTCCTGAGTGCAGAACTTGTTGAGGCTGGTGAAGTCGACGCACATGCGCTTCTTGCCACCTTTCTTGGGGACGACGACTGGGTTGGCGAGTCATTCGGGATGGCGCACCTCGTTAACGACCCCAGCTTCCTGGAGCTTCTGGACTTCCTTGACGATGAAATCTTGCTTCTCTGGCGCCTGGCGCCGTGCTTTCTGCTTGACGGGGCGTGCATTGGGGCACACCGCTAAGTGGTGCTCGATCACCTCCCTCGGCACACCGGACAAGTCAGATGCTTTCCAGGCGAAAACATCTGAGTTTGCCCAAAGGAAGGTGACGAGCACGCTTTCCTATGCTAGAGGGAGGCCTGTGCCGATGGTGAAGGCAGGGCCGGAGCCGCTGCCGTCCACTGACACCTTCTTCGTCTCGGCGCGATCCTGAGAGAACAACTGCTTCTTCTTCGCGGGCGTGGCCTCAGGAGGCTCGGCCGCGTCCTCGTCGGTCGGGTGCGCGACCGTGGCGGCCTTGTAGGCACGCTCGAGGGTGCTGGCCGCGTCCTTCTCGTCGTAGGTGATGGTGATGATGCCGCTGGAGCCGGGCATCTTGAGGACATTGTAGGCGTGATGGGTGGCTGCCATGAACTTGGTGAGAGCTGGGTAGCCCAAGATGGCGTTCTTAAGCAGGCCGATGTGCGCCACATCGAAGTCAATGAGTTTGGTGTGGTAGTTCTTACGGGTGCCAAAGGTGACGGGGAGGCGCACTTGCCCCAGTGGGATGGTGGAGCCATCAGTCACTCCGGAGAAGGGCCTGGTCGGCATCACTTGGTCGTAGGGCACTTGGAGCGTCTCGAAGGTCTTGATGGAGATCACGTTGAGGCCGGCGCCCCCGTCGATGAGGGTCTTGGTGACTGCGACGTTGCTGATGGTTGGAGTGCACAGCATGGGGAGCACGCCTGCGGAGGCCGTGGACTAGGGGTTGTCCCTGGAGTCGAAGGTGATGGCGTACTGCGACCACTTGAGGGGGCGCGCGGCCTCTGGCCTTGGGAGGGCGGCATACACCTCGCGAGAGAGTTGCTTGAAGTGGCGGATGGACGCGGGGGCTTGGGACCCGCCAAGGATGCAGGCGACCGCGCGAGGCTCCTGGTAGCCCCCAGTGCCCTCGTCAGGCTGGTTGATGTCGTTCCTCCGGGGTGGCGGCGGCAGTGGCGGAAGAGCGGCATTGGCCTGAGGATTCGCCTCACGGGGCTGGTCGCGCCAGGCGGCCTCACGAGGCTGGTCGCGCCAGCCCTGGCAGAAGTTGCCGTTGCGGTTGCGGCCGTCCCAACGATTGCCGCCGCGGCCACCTCCACGGCCGGCGCCGTGGCCATTGCGGTCGTCTCGGCAGCCCTGGCGCTCGTCGCGGAGCAGCTTGAGTTCCTGGCAATCCTCGGTGCTGTGGGAGCGGACGTTGTGAAAGGCGCAGAGTGGCCAGCTGTCTTTCCTGGGCTCGTCGTGGTCACGGCCACGCTTCTGCTCGGACTCCGCCGCAAGCACGGCAGGGCCCTTGTGCTTGACGTCCTTGCTCTTGGTCTTGGCGGCGTTGAGTGCCGCGTCGGGGTCATTGTGGACGAAGAGGCGGCCTTCTTCAGCCTTGCCGCACTTGTCGGCGAGGTCGAGCAGCTCAAGCACGAAGTCGAGCTCACCATTGATGGCGAGCTTCTCGCGCATCTTGACGTCCATGACGCCGGTGGAGAACGCAGAGATGACGGCCACGTCGGAGGTGCGCGGGATTTTGTTGCGCACCTGGCTGAAGCGCTGGATGTACTTGCCGAGGGTCTCGTCTGGGTGCTGCCGAACACGCCGCAGGTCGTTGATGGTGAGGGAGCGGTCCTGCATGCCCTTGAAGTTGGCGACGAACTGGCTATAGAGCTCGGCCCACGATGAGATGGACGCCTCGGGGAGGTTCATGAGCCAGGAGCGCGGGCCGTCCTTGAGGGCCATGGGAAACCAGTTCACCATGACCTTGTCGTCACCGTTCGCCGCCTCGACGCTCAGCGCATAGAGCTGGAGGAACTCCGTGGGGTTGGGGGTGCCGTCGTTGCGTGGAGGCAGCTCAGGCTTGAACTTCACGGGCCAGATGACGCGACGCAGCTCGCGGGTGAAGGTGCGGCAGCCCACACCGCTTGAGGGGACGCCGCCAGCAAGGGCGGCGCGGTTTTGATGCCCAGCCGCCGCAACATCCTGAACGGCCTGGTCCTGGCGCTGGCGCTGTCGCTCGAGGAGCACTCGCACGGCGGATGATCTGGCAGCTGGCCTCGTCTTGGTCCGGCGAGGACGCGCCACGGGACGGCTCACGAGCCCGCACGCTGCGCTGGGGCCGCCGTGCTCGTCGCGCAGAGGAGGCGGTGGCGGAGCACTGTGCGCCAGGTCCCCAGCGCGAGACGGCGGAGGGGGAGCGAGTGGGAAGGTGCTGGAGTGTCCCCGGTGGCGTTGACGAGCTCGGTGATGCGGCCAAGCCAGGCGTCGTAGCCGGTGTCAGCTGGACGGTAGCAAAGCAGCTCGCGCGCCATGAGCAGCGCGGCCTGCGGGTTCGGCGGCCCATGGTGGGCGACGGACGAGGCCGTGGCGGTGCGGCCGTTCGCCTGCACGGAGGGGTGGAGGGAGGAGTCCTGCTACTCGCAGGCAGCGGCGTCGGTGGCGGCAGCAGCTTCGGCGTCGGGGGGGGGGGGGGGGGGGGCGGCGATTGCCACGGGCCACCGGCTCCGTCCGAGCCATGCGACCAGCCCTGCGCTCGGCGCGCTCGTGACGCGCGTCGGCCATGAGGTTGTGGAGCAGAGGGCGGAGCGGAAGAACAGTAGCGCACCCCTACCTGGCGCGCCAAAATGTCGGAAGTCGGGCTCCGGGGACCCAAAGGTTCGAACACTGGGGTGAGCTCGTTCTACCACTTCGTCTCCTACCACGGCTAAGCGGTGCGAGGCTACGGCGGGAGCGCGCTAGCGAGGAATGGACCGTGGACTCAGCGGTTTACCCAGGTTCGGGCCACCTTGCGGTGTAAGACCCTACTCCTGCTTGATTGGGATTGCTCTGGTGAGAGAGAGTACAAGGTTGGGGGTGATGGGAACAAGAGCTGATCGGATCCCTCTACAATGGCAGCTCTGCCCCCCTTATACCCACATTGGTCCTCTTCCCCCCTTGAAACTTAGGCGGGAAGGGTTGCCACACTTGGCGGGTTTTGAAAGGGGACATGCGCTCAGGTTATCCTGACTAAAGGCGGTCTTCGCCTGCCAAATCATGATCCATGACGCACCGGTGGGCTCGATGATGACCTCCGCCCTGCGCGCCCGCCGTCTTGGTCTTCCTTCGCCGATCGAGCAACCTTTGGGGTCGCTTTGGGGAGTAGATAGCTGGCCCTGCTCCCTTAACACAAAAGAGGAAACCATCTTCACCCGCGCCTGCTGGCGCGGCCTCTGTCGCCGTGCGCGTCACCCACGTGATGGGCCCCAGACCGCGCGGCTGTGCCGAACGACCTTCGTCTTGGGCGTCTTCGGGAGGAGGCCTCGGGAGGCCACCTCGGGAGGCCGCCTCGCGAGAGGGCCTCGCGAGGCCGCTGATGAGGATGCCGAACTTTGCTCGCCACTTACCGAGGAGGGGGCCTTAGGAGGCCAAGGCCTCGCGAAGAGCCCTGGTGAGGTGCTTGATGATGACAGCCTGCTGGGCCCACGCCAGGCGTTGCTCCCTGGGCCAAAGGTAGACGGGTCTGGATACCCTGGGTTCCATGGGCCCGACAGTGGTTGCTTATATGAATACCATATTTGATTATATAGATTTTTTTTTCATCGAAGAGTGACGAGTAATTCTATAAGTTATTTCTAAGAGCGATATTATCTTCACCAACTATACTAGGCAAGTTCACTTTGACCATATGTTCATACCTATGTTTTTAATTGCATTTAGTGTCTCCTTTTCAACATTCCTCCAGTAGTTATATTGAATCTTGTAGTTGGGTAGAAGCATGAGGTAGTAACCCACACCATTGCTACTGAGCCCCGGGAACGTTGTTTAGGTCATGCTACGCTATCATAGATGGGGATTGGTATGAGTGCTCGTGAGTGGTGTGAGAAGGAGGACTCTACGTCAAGGACGACAACTTCAAGATGGCAAATTCAAGGCCTGCATCTACAAGACCTCAAGACTTCAAGACTCGAGACAAGAATTCAATATACCTCTGCGTGGAGGATGGTATAGACGGGCATCATGGGAAAAACCCAGTGGATGACCCGGTTCGATGGGCATCGTGGGAAAACCCAGTGGATGACCCCGGGATGCATGGGTAAGCGCCATGACATCTTGCGAAAAGCTTCACCCAGGCTCAAAGAGACGGAAGAATACTTCATGCCTGGAAGCTTACCTATGCAGCCACAAGTCATTATGGGCTCTGGCTTGGTTGACCTTAGTTGTGACTCTGGCTGGGACGGTGCTAGCAGATGTAGTCGACGGTAGGATTGGATGGGCACCGGACGGTGGTCAGGGGAACTCTTCGGCAGATCATATTTCGATCGTCCTGTTCTCAAACACTCTGAAGTGCGAGGACTAAAAAGGAGGGATCGAATCTTGTGGGTAAAGTGCACAACACTCTGCAGAGTTAAAACCTAATCGATTAGTCGTGTCCCCGGTTACGGACAATTTGAGCCTCTGGACTTGGATCTATCTCTGAACTCTCAACACCGGACTGATAACTAATTGTGGGCAACTTAAGATACTTGAGGGCTATGAGACATCGGTTGGCGGAACCATGTCATAGTAGATAACTCTGTAGTGAAGACTCCTGATATTCCTTTGTTGTAGGGAAAATAAAACCAGCTTTTACGCAAAAAAAAAACTCAGACACAAAGCCGCAAAGCCATATTGCATATAGAATAGACTTTCCATCTGATTTTTATTGTGATCTTGCCAGTACATTCAATGTACTGACCTACATGGCTGCAACTTATCATGTTGCCGAAATTTCTACGACGGGTAAGAGTTACGATATAGGGTTACGGTCTACACTCAACTTGCTGTTGGCGTTGATGGGACTCCACACCCTTATTATTTTGTTTCCGCTGTGATAAATAAGGTATACTCTGGATCTACGGTACTTATTTTACATGTGAAGTTATGGTATTTCATCGAAGTACTATGTGTGCCAGCATACTGATCCAGGGATGGCACAGAAAGTACAGAGACTTGACCGTATTGGGTCGGGCTGCTACAAAGATGGTATCAAAGCACATGTTGACTGTAGGACGTGACCCTAGAAACTGGAAAGCCCTAGGAAAGGATATCTCTAAAACTTTATTTTCAAAAAGATCCTTTACTTCTCATCCTTTTCTGATTTTATCAAATAGTCCCTCTTATCTCAAATAGTTAGAATATACCCCTTTCCCTTTCGACCCCTCAAAGAATCAAATGAGGACCACTTCAGAGTGAAAGAAAATTTCACCTTGCATTAGAAGAATTGAAGCTACAACGGTTGAAAACTCCGAAGACCCAAAGAATTTGAAGACCCTGAAGAATCCCAATATTATTATGACCTTTTAGAAGACCAAACCCCTGTTATATACTCACGTTAGATGCGATGATTTGTGAGCTGTCATTTTGTGATGTTTTCTGACAGCCACAAATAAAACCTATTTTCAAAAATATATTGTTTGTGTTGTGTGTATCTCTCTATCCCTCTCTTGTATCTCATCCCGAAACCCTTGGAACCAATAGATGATGAATGAAGATGGACTTGTATTCTTTGGACCGATGACTCAGCCAGAGGCAGAGCTATGGATTCAGAACATGGAAACCACTTTGGGGAAAATTTGATTCCAAGGAAGTATGAGGTTCAATACGCTCTTCAGTACTTTACAAAAAGTGCTGCAACCTGGTGGGAAATGCATCAAGCCATACAAGGATGTAATGGAGCAAAAACTTGGGAGGAATTCAAGAAGACTCTGTTAAGATCCCGTCTTATCCGGAAGCACTGTGATAACCCGATGAAGAAATCTTGTGCCTGCAAGATATGCGGAGAAATAGGACACACTCAGGAAGAACACAAGGATGGATGCCCACATTGTGAAGAACATCACCCAGAGGAAGAATGCCCCACTAGGCAGGTGACATGTTTCTTGTGTGAAGGGACTACTTATTACCCGGCTTAGTGCCAAATTTACCCCAAGGTACAAGAAATTACCAAGCAGCAGAAGGAAGCAATGAAAGAAGCCCTCAGGGAAAGTTTAGAAGAACCTGTGATGAAGGAAGTTGTTTTTTTTGAAGGGGTGGATAGTAGGAGAGGCTCCTACTATTTACTCATATATATATATATATATATATATATATATATGGGGGAGTTACAAGTTACATTTTGTGTACAAGCTCAGCCTCACACAAGTACATGTGAGAGGAGAGGGAGGGGGGTGCGGGTCAAGTAAGAGTAGTACAAAAGGAGATCACCGAGGCTCTATCAGCCTCCCTAACCCTATGTTCCAGTAGTCCAAAATCTTCCTTGAATCTCTTGAGCTAGGAGCCCAGACTCGGGTCCACCTGTCTAAAGTGCTTATTATTTCTTTCCTTCCACAGGCTCCAAGCGGCAGTCAGGAAAATTTCAATGAAGAACGAGTTGGGCCAAGAGTCTCGGCCTATTTGGATGGTGTCAAGGCGAGAGGTGAACATGGGCCAGGTGATATCAAGCTTCCTCCAGTAGTTTTGGCTGAAGGGACAGGTGAAAATCATGTGGTCCACCGTTTCTTCAATGTGTTGTCCACATAGGAGGCAGTCGAGGTCCTCTCCTATGTTGTAATGACGCCACTTTAGCATGTTACGTGTGTTAAGCCTGTCATGGAAGAGCAGCCAGCCAAAAACTTTGATCTTCATGGTACACTTCAAACGCCATAGCCATTTGAAAGCAGAATGAGCCTGAACATCTTTGAAATAGAATTTGTAGTAGTCAGCTGCCTTGAATTCCGTATTCCCCCAAACGCAGTACCAGATATTAGTATTTGTCGAGGTTGGGCTCAATCTCATGGCAAGAGTTTGTAGGTCTCGTACTTCCTCTAGGGCCTGAGGGGAAAGAGGGAGGTGAAAGGATTCAAGCAGCGTCGTGCTCTCCAAGAATTTTTTTTACAAAGGCGTCTTCATGCATGGCAAAGGAGAAAGCACGTGGGTGGCTGTCTTCTAGGATGTTATCGAGCCAGAGATCCTTCCAGAATAGAACGGACATGCCATCGACCACTTGTACTCTCATAACCCCGCGGTATGTTGGGGTGAGCTTGAGAATATCTCGCCACCAAAACGATCCCATCGGGTCTACAGCATGCGGGATCTTGTCAGTGTAGTAAGCATTCCAAATCAGAGTAACCCAGGGGATATCCCTCTTATTGTAGAACTTGTGCAAAAATTTCAGAACCAATGCTTCATTCTGAATTTTCAGGTTGATCACGCCAAGCCCCCCGTGTTTCTTGGGTTTGCAGACCATATCCCATGCCGCTAAAGAGTTATTTTTATCTCCTTGATCAGTTTTCTTTGTCCATAGGCATCTACGTCTGATCTTGTCGAGCATTTCAATAATCTTTGGATGGATCTTCAAAGTGCACATGGCATATATAAGAAGGGATTCTGTGCTGGTCATGGTGCCGCTGCAGACACAAGGAATGGTTGATCTACCACTAAACTCCGATTCAGTTTCCATCATAGTGACAATACACAACCAAGGCATTCAATTTGGTCTTTCTGCTCAAGGGATTGATCTGCTATCCTTGCTCATCTCTGATCCAGTACCTCGACAGCATCTTAATACATTTCTGTTCAATGCTCTGCGCCCCATGATGGCTACTTTTGGTCCGTGGAGGGATGGTTATGGATTGAGAAATGGCAGAGCTGAGATTTCTGTCTTTGTTTCATCTAACCCCACAGGCATTCAGCTTACACAGCAAGAAACTCCCCCCATTGGCACTTCCTCAGTGATCATTGAAGAGATACATGAGGTGGATGATCTTCCTGCAATTCCCATGAACAATGCTGCTTGTACTGAACCTCCACATTCATTTGCTGTGGATGCTGCCTCCCCTTCTGCTGTGCTGGTAACTATAGACACAGCTCTCCCCTCACTGACTGAAGTTGGTCAGTCTGCTCAACATCCTGCTGTCACCCAGGCTGCTCAGACTGAAGATTCAATCCTCAGACAACCTTCTGATGGGCTAGGCCTTGCCTCTGTGGGACTAAACCTTGCTCCTTCTGGGCCACTGGTGACTCGTGGCCGTCGTCCCGAAGCCCCAGCACCCATCTCAACTACTGAAGTCCATCGCAGCACCAGAATCAACAAGTACAACGGCTTCCGTGTGCCATAGCTCTCTGACGCCCGTGTGGAGAACTCCAAAGTCAAGCCAAGGATGACTCCTTCCGTTGGCTCTTCTTCCTCCACTGGTGGCAGAATGGAGGATAAAATCCCCCATCCAACTCCTATCCAGGTCATTCAAGAGATTGGTATTAATCGCCGTGCCGTCCCTGAAGCTGAACTGACGATTGAAGCTCTCCTGGCGGCGCCTTCCACTGACGGCGCGTCGTCCACAGGTAATTCTTCGGCAGGGGATCAGGAAGCAGTCGCTTCCCTCAACTCTGCCTAATTCCGTCGTGTCTCATGCCGCTTTTGCGTAGCTGGAACGTGCTTTCGTGGAACATTAGGGGGTTAAATTCCGAGGATAAACAATTAGCTATCCATAATGCGATCTTATCTTCTGGCTGCTCTATTGTATGCCTGCAAGAGACCAAGAAGGCTTCGTTTGACCTTGCTTTTATTAAGACTTGCTGTCCTCGTCAATTTGATCAGTTTGCTTATGTCCCATCACGGGGTGCTTCTGGAGGTCTTATCACTATCTGGAAAAGTTCAATGTTTACGGGCTCTACAGTATTCTTTGATTCATTTGCTTTGGTTGTTCGTTTCGTTAGTACGCAATGCCCCCAAACATGGACTCTAGCCAACATTTACGGCCCCTGCACTGGAGATGAATGCATCACCTATACTAATTGGTTATATGGTCTTGATATCCCCGATACGCATGATTGGCTATTACTAGGTGATTTCAACTACATCCGGGCGCCTGACAATCGTAACAAACCTGGTGGCAACATAAGAGACATGTTCACGTTCAATGATATTATCCGTAAACAAAACCTAATCGAGCTTCCCGTTAAAGGTCATACATATACGTGGAGTAACATGCAACAAGACCAGCTGCTAGAACAATTGGACTAGTTCCTTACATCTCTCCACTGGACCAATGTTTACCCCAAGACCATGGTTAAACCCCTAGGTAAACCTGTCTCCGACCACATCCCGTGCGTTGTCTCCATTGAAACAAAGATACCATGAAGCAAATTATTCCGTTTCGAGCCTTACTGAATTCTTCATCCTGGGTTCATGGATCTAGTGCAAGATACTTGGGCCAAGCCGGTACATTCTCCCAATGTCGCCACCGTTCTCTGCCGCAAGTTTAAAGCTCTCATACACGCGTTGAAGATTTGGAGCAAACACATTTCTAGACTGTTGATTGCCATTGACAATAGCAACAAAACCCTGGCTGACATTGATGAACTTGAGAACAAACGCAATCTAACAATCCCAGAAGCTAACTTTAGGTTAATTCTTAAGAAACATTTGATAAGACTTCTGCAATATCAAAAGCAATATTGGAAAAAGCGCTGCACTATCCGTTGGATTAAATTCGGGGATGAAAATACAAAATTCTTTCAGGCTGTCACCACCGAATGATACCGCAAAAACAATATTGCTTGCTTCCATGATGAAGATGGACACCAGATCGAGGACCACCCTGGCAAAGAAGCGTTGCTCTTTCAGACCTATAAACAATGCCTTGGCACTGTCTCCCCGTCGGAGATGAAATTTGACCTTCCCTCTATCATCAAACGCGCATCGAACCTGGACCATCTCACGGAACCGTTTACTCACGCCAAGATTGATGCCATAGTAAAAGAGATGCCGGCTGATCGTGCTCCCGGACCTGATGGTTTCAGTGGATCATTTCTTAAGGCTTGCTGGCCCATTATCAAACAGGACTTCTATGCTCTATGTTCTCAATTCCATGAAGGCACCCTTGATCTTACAAGTATCAACGATGGGCTGATTACACTCATTCCCAAGGTTAACTCCCCTAAAACAGTCAATGACTACCGCCCGATCACTCTCCTTAATTGTTGCCTTAAGCTAATCACCAAGCTGCTAGCCAACCGCCTTCAACGTGTCATCTTGCGGCTGATCCATCGTAATCAGTACGGTTTTATCCGAGGCAGAACCATACAAGATTTCCTGGCATGGGCCTTCCAGTACATCCACCAATGCAAGACGTCAGGGAGGGGAGTCGTTCTGCTTAAATTGGATTTTGCCAAGGCCTTTGACACAATAGGTCACGCTCCTATGATTTGCATCATGAAACACTTGGGATTCAACGATAAGTGGATTGCTTGGATTAAAAGTATCTTCTCCTCCGGGCGCTCTTCTGTTCTTCTCAATGGCGTCCCCGGGAGACAATTTCATTGCCGCAGCGGCGTCCGGCAGGGCGACCCCCTTTCACCTCTTATCTTTGTTCTGGCGGCGGATCTTCTGCAGGCTGCTAACAACGACGCCTTCAGACGTGGACTGATTGACTTGCCCTTCCCTTGCACGGGCCAAACTGATTACCCCATGATCCAATATGATGATGACACGATTATTGTCCTCCCTGCCTATCCGAGACAAGCCACAATCATCAAAGGGATTCTATGTGACTACGCGTCTTCGATCGGCCTCAAAATCAACTTTTAGAAATCAACATTTATCCCTATCAACCTTGAGGAAACCAACACTGCCACCCTAGCTAACATTTTGGGCTGTTCGGTGGGTCAAATGCCGTTCATGTATCTTGGTTTGCCACTGGGTACCTCGAAACCTGCAGTCCAAGACCTCATGCCACTGGTTTGTAGTGCCGAGAGATGCCTCACTTCTACCATCGCCATGATGTCGTATGGGGGCAAGCTCTCCTGGCTAAATGCAACTGATGAAGGAAGTTGTTGAAGACCCTGATGGAGAAGGCCTAACTAGATTTTACTCCCATGCCTACTATTCATGTGGAGAAGGACATTTTTCACAGTATTGCACGAAGGAAAGCCAAGAGTATCTAGGAGACTTCCCGACAGAAGAAGTTGAGTTTGATCCATAGGAAATAGAAGAATTGAACGGAATGAAGAAGTCCAGGAAGAGAAGGAGAATGTGCCCCAGAACAACCCAATCTCTGCAAAGAAGGATAAGATTCATATTACCTGCTTTGAGCGTAAGAACACATGACATTATGCCAATGATTGTCCAAAAAAGAAGCGAAGAACCCAAGGAACCTATGGAGGCACAAGGAAGCCCATGGAATTGTCGGAAGTTAAATTGCTTTCGTTGCAATGCTGCAGGACATTATGCCATTGACTGCCCAAACCCGAAGAAAGCTGGAGCTGAGTAGTTAAGTTTTGATATTGGTAATAAGTGTAGTAGGAAGCACTCTTATTTTCATGAGGATATGGAGTTGAATTATGTAATGGAAGAGATTGTAATGAATTCATGAAAATGTGACATGATTTCATATGTTGAATTGTATGAGTTATTACTCTATGAACAAAGATTTTGACCATTTTTGAGGATATGAGAAATATGGTCTATGGATGGATTTGTGCATTACATTTTAAGGGTGGTAATACCCTGTGTGAACACTAGACCAATGGAAAGGGAAATGTTGTTCCATAGGGTGGAGTGTGGACAAAATAAGTTGGAGTTTTGTTATGATGGTTACCCCAAGAGTATGAGGAACGAAGTGCAATTGGATTTAAAGAGGTGTAATGCTGGAATATGGAACAATAGTAACTCCAAGGATGTGTTAAAGCTGTACAAGTATTGAAGTGGGCCCATAACCCACAGGCCGAGGAGTTAATAAGGAGCAAGCACTACCTTGTTGAAGGAAGAAATCTGGAAGAAGCTGTGATTTCATCCGCAAACGTTTCATAGGAGATTACGCAAAAACCCGAGAGTTGTGAAGATTGTGATGAAGTGTTAAAAGAAGAAATTTATTAAGTGATTCATGATAGCTCCTTGAATGAAAAGCATGATTGCAATGATGTTATGATAAGTTCTATTAATGTCAATTGTGCTAATTATATGCAAAGCTACAAGCTTGGGGATGATAATTTTGTTATGTCCACTACTTATAGCAATGATCATGATTGGGTGATAATGCTTCTTATGATCTTGAAAATTTATTTAAACCTCATGATGAATATGTTATTGATAATAATGTTTGCAATAATATTGAAAGTGGGTTTGGAAGAGTGTCAACTTTAGGTAAAAAGAATCCCACATATTCGGAGAGTGTTCAATCTTATGATTTTTTTGATAAAAGTGGGTTTGGAGAGGTCATGACTTTAGTTGATGTTAATCCCACTATCTTGGAAGATTATTGTCGGTGTATGAAACATGGGTATTTTATACCCTGACTTATGCACAGACAGTAGCAGCCTCCTTGCCGGCCAAAGCTTGCCGGGAACTGCCAAGACCAGGATTCAAGGCCCAGTTGCAGAAGCTACTGGAGAGAAGCTCAAGACACAGCACCAACAAGCACTCAACTAGTACTGAAGATGAAGGCATTCCTTGCCGACAAGGATGAACCGGCAAGGTGAAGACCTGGCAAGCTCCATACCGGTAAGCCTTCTCCTGTGCGTCAGCGCTCCACCTCACCGGGCAGCTAGTCACTAATCAGTGAGGTGTCGACCGCGCAGGCTAGTTGGTGAGGTTTGTCGGACATGTGTCAGCACACAGGGAGAAGATTTGCCTCTAAAGACACCCGTCCAGGAGGCGTGTCAGAATAATACGAGGTAGCTGGGCAAGCGGTGCAGAAAGCTTGCCGGGGCTACCTCTCCACATGACACCTAACGGTGCATTTAATGCCTTTTGTCCTAAACTGGCAGAGTTAGGTATGATAGCACTGTTTGCTATCTAATCGATATGTGATTACTGTTTTGCCACTGTGGTAACCCCTTGAGCTATAAAAGGAGGGCCAGGGCAATAGTTAGAGGGATTCGGACCCCTTTTCAAACACCTGCACGTCACGCATAGCAGCTCTCTCCGCACCTTGCCGGGAGAAGCGCTCCTTGTACTTGTGCTCTCGTACAACCAATACACCAAAAGCAGGAGTAGGGTTTTACGCTTCTCAGCGGCCCGAACCTGGGTAAATCCCTTGCGTCTTCCATTGATTCTGCTCTTTGTGCACGCCGATCTCCCCTGCCGAACCACAAGGGGCTGGATGGCCCCATAGATGGTTGTACCCACGACATCTTTGGCGTGCCAAGTAGGGGGGTCGCTTGCGCGAACCTGAATCAGCGGATTGCGCGTCATCTTCATCATCTTCATCAATTTCGTCGTCGTCCTCCTCGTCGTTGATGGCGCCCAAGAACAAGGGCATCACGATGACTGCTCCTTCGCACGCATCCGCAGGCGGCGCAGTCACTGCGGGTGGCGCGAACACCGCGGTGGCACGACCAGCGCAGGCGGCACGGTCATCATGCCCACTATGGTCGGCGCAGGGGACGAGCACGCTGGAGGCAGTCGAGTTCCTCGGTCCTTTGGCGAACGAAGCCGCGACGGCGCGGGTGCAGCGGACGGACGACCTCCTCCTCCTCCTCGCCGCGCCGACGAACACAGCCACGGGAGCGGCAATGCCTGGGCCGGCGCGAGCCAAGATCCTGCCGCGGCGGCATCCAGGGATGCTGCTTCAGGACAGATGCCGCGCCCCTCGATCAATGGGTGCGGTACGGTTCCGAGTGGCGCCAACGACTCCGGGCAGCGGCGGCCTCATGGCAAGACTCCTGTTGATCAAATCCCAGATCCTCAGGCACTGCCTCTGCCACAGCGACCCACTGCTGATCATGTGCCGCGACAGCAAGACCGCGATGGCGCTCCTGCTAGCTCTGCCAGGAGTAGAGCGACGTTGCGCTCTTCGCTTTTGGCCATGCCAGCCACGGCAGCAGAAGCAATGGCGCGAGCCCAGATGCTGCTAAATTTCCCTCCAGCTGCAGAAAAGATGGATGAGTGGAGAGCCACCATCCAAAGCTTGATTGGGTTTGCCGAGGCCAGCAAATCACAGCAAGCGGAGCCCTCATGGTGTCCGCAAACAGCACCAGCAGCCGCAGCTGGTGGCCGCGTTGATGGTGCTGCGCTAACGGTGCAATCACCCCAGCGGTAGCAATCTCAACAGCGACAACGCCAACAACCGCAGCAAGCCTGACGATCTTTTGAGCCCGATGAGGTGTCGATGGCCTCTTCGAATCCGCGAGCGCGGCAAGATCAGTGGCAAGTGCTGCGAGACAGGCGGGCAGAAGACGCCCGCACCACCATTGAACGGCGCCGGGAGACGCGCCGTCAACCTGATGCGCGCAACGGCCCCATCGTTGATGAGCTTGCGCTAGGGGTTGGCGGATGTCTACCTTACGAGGTTGGGTGTCCTGCCTTCACCCGTGAGCTACGACAAGTCTGAAGGCCGTCCATCCGGGCCTTCAAGCCAGAAGTACCAGAGAAGTATGATGGCAAGCTGAACCCGGTAGAATTTCTGGGCATCTACACGATTGCCGTACAAGCTGCCGGGGGAAGAGATGAGAAAATCCTCACCAACTACTTCCTGTTGGTACTGAAGCCCAACGTGAGGTCTTGGCTGATGAACTTGCTGGAGAATTCCATTTCTTCATGGTCAGATCTCTGCAACGAGTTCGTTGGTGCCTTTACCGGAGGCCACAAGGCCCCTGGATAGCCCAGCGACCTGCAAGTGATCCCGCAAAGAGATGGAGAAACTTTACGCAAGTATATCCAGAGATTCAGCCGCTTGCACCGCAATATTCCAGATGTGCACCCCGCAGCCATGATTGCCGCCTTCCATACGAACGTGCGCAATCGAAGGATGCGGGAGAAGATGAACGTCAAGCTACCCAAAACCATCAATGAGCTCTATACGTTGGCGGATAAGTGCGCGCGTGCTGAGGAAGGGAGAAGGCTTCCCGGGGAGGATGCTGTTGCCGAGGTAGATTCCGAGGATGATGATGCTGCCACCCCGAGGAAGAAGGGCCGAAAGCGCAACAGGAGGTGCAAAGGCAAGACTGTCATGGCTGTCGAAGGCTCCGGCAATTCTGAGTCTGCCAAGAAAGCCAAGACTGAGAACTCCGGCAAGGAGGCAGCTATATGCGCAACTTGCCAGGAGGCGGCGGTGAACGAGAAGGCCGGCAAGTCTGATGGGCCATACTACAAGATTCACCGCACCAAAGGCCATGATCTCCAAGAGTGCCGACAAGTTGAGCACCTTGTTGAGAAACAGAAGGCTGAATATGAAAAGCGTGACATAGAGAAGGGTCAAGACGGTGCCGGTGGATCCGGCAAAAAGGGCCGTGGTGGTCGAGGAGGCCGCCGCGGCAAGGCCAAGCAACAAAAAGAAAAGCCTGCTAGAGGCCGCGAGAAGAAAGGGGAAGATGATGGAAGTGAAGAAGAAGAGGATGACGGAGAGTCCAATGAACACGAATTCCAGAAGGCAACTGAGGCCATGTGCCTTGACGGAGGAGCATCTTTGCACTCCTCTCACCGCCAACTTAAGCAGTGGGCACGTGACGTTAATGCGGCAGAACCGGCAATGGGCTCTCAAAAGCCACTCAAGTGGTTACACACGCCTATCATTTTCGATGCCGAGGACCACCCTGATCACACAACCGCGGTCGGGTGTTTGCCGTTGTTGGTTTCGCCAACAATTCGCAACCTCCAGGTCACAAAAATGTTAGTTGACGGTGGGGACGGTCTAAATTTGATTTCTCCGGAAGTAATCGAGAGGCTACAGATTCCCGACGAGGAGCTCGAGAAGACAGGCACTTTTCAAGGAGTAAACACGAGAAGAAGCCTGCCCAAGGGAAAGATCACATTGCCGGTGACGTTTGGTGGGGAATTGAACTACAGAACAGAAAAGATTGTGTTTGACGTTGTCAAGATCCCTTTGCCGTACAATGGAATTCTTGGCCGCCCAGCCTTGGCAAAATTCATGGCAGCATCTCACTATGCTTACAACACGTTGAAGATGCCAGGGCCGATGGGTGTCATTTCCATCAACTCCGACAAGAAAGATGTAGTCATTTGCATCGATAAGATGTACAGAGATGCGGTTGCAGCGGAGGCCGCGCTGCAGGATTTGAAAAGATACCTCTCCTCCGCGCCAACACTAGTCGCGCCTAGACCACAAGAGCCGTTGCTGCTATATGTAGCGGCAACAAATCAAGTGGCTAGTGCTGCATTAGTGGCGCGGAGGGAAGTCGATGGTGAGGAAGCAGCCGCGGCAAGCCCGTCCAGCGACAACCCGGAATCTTCCCCGGCGAGGTCTGACGCCGACAGGTCAAAAACATCGCAAGCAAGTGAAGCTGATCAGCAAGTGGTGCCGAAGAAGAAGGTGGTGCAGCGACCCATGTATTTTGTTAGTTCCCTTCTGCAGGGGGCTAGATCAAGATACTCTGGCGTGCAGAAGCTGCTTTTCGGCCTCCTTATGGCCTCAAGAAAGCTGCGTCACTACTTCCAAGCACACGAGATTACCGTCGTCACTCGCTTTCCGTTGCAACGCATTTTGAGGAATCCAAAAGCAACCGGCAGGATAGTAGAGTGGGCATTGTAATTGTCAAGCTTTGCACTTAAGTTTGAAAGCACTTAAACCATCCGGAGCAGAGCCTTAGCGGAGTTCATTACAGAATGGACACCAACGCAAGACAAAGAAACTCAAGAGACGGTTCTCCCTGGCAAAGAAGCAGTCAAGGAATGGATCATGTACTTTGACGGTGCCTTCTCGCTACGAGGCGCCGGTGCCAGAGTGCTGCTTGTCGCACCCACCGGAGAGCACCTCAAGTATGTGATTCAAATGCACTTTCCCAAGGAGCAAGCCACAAACAACACTGCTGAGTACGAAGGACTCCTTGCCGGTCTTAGGATCGCAGTGGACCAGGGAATCAGAAAGTTGATCGTCCGCGGTGACTCGCAGCTTGTTGTGAAACAAGTAAACAAAGATTACCAGAGCCCGTTGATGGAAGCGTATGTAGAAGAAGTGAGAAAATTGGAGGAGCACTTTGACGGGTTGCAAACAGAGCACATCCCTCGTGCGGAAAACAACATTGCTGATCACCTATCAAAGTGCGCCGCCCAAAAGCTACCCGTGGAACCAGGAACTTTTGTGCTCCACTTGAATCAACCAACAGTCACTCCATCAACACAGGCCAATAAGAGAAGGAAGTTGAATACCGGCAAGTATTTTCCGGCAGAGCTCCCAGGAGCCATCGGCAAGGATGTTGCCGGGAACAACGACATGGTTGCCGGTGAGCAGCAGCTTCGTGCAGAGCCTCAGGTTCTTGCCGCAGAGGCAAGCGCTCCGGCAGCCGAAGAAATGCCTTTAGTCCTTGTCGTCGAGCTGCAGGCTCCGGCATGGGCCCAGCAGATAGTTCGTTTCCTCCAAACAGGGGAGCTTCCCGATGAGAAAGAAGAAGCTGAGAAAGTAGCACGTCAGTCAAGTATGTATCAGTTTGAGGATAGCATTCTATACAGAAAGCGACCAAATGGTGTGAAATTGAAGTGCATTTGCCGGGAAGATGGACTGAAGCTGTTGGCAGTGATACATGGAGGCATATGTGGCTCTCACATAGGTTCAAGAGCAATTGCCAGCAAAGCTTTCCGGCAAGGCTTCTATTGGCCCACTGCCCTCCAAGATGCAACTGAGCTAGTAACCAAGTGTGAAGCATGCCAGTTCCATTCAAAGAACATACATCAGCCAGCTCAAGCTCTCCAAACGATCCCTCTCTCCTGGCCCTTTTCGGTCTGGGGGCTCGATATCTTGGGCCCCTTCCCCCGTGCTGCCAGGGGCTTTGAGTTCTTGTACGTCGCCATCGACAAGTTCACAAAGTGGCCTAAAGTGGAGCCGGTGAGAAAGGTGACCGCACAATCAGCCGTCAAGTTCTTCAAAGGATTAGTTTGCCGTTTTGGGGTTCCTAACAGAATTATCACCGACAACGGCACACAATTCATGAGCCGCACCTTCATGCAGTATATCCAAGACCTTGGCAGCAAAATCTGTTTTGCATCTGTTGCTCACCCGAGAAGCAACGGCCAAGTGGAAAGGATGAACGCTGAAGTGCTGCGTGACCTCAAGACAAGAACCTTTGACAGGCTGCGCAAATGTGGAAGGCGCTGGATTGATGAGTTGCTGGCAGTTCTTTGGTCACTCAGAACAACACCAAATCGAGCTACCGGCCAGACACCCTTCTCCCTAGTCTATGGTGCAGAAGCAGTGCTCCCCACGGAACTCATATACGGGTCACCTCGAGTGCTCGCTTATGATGAAGCTGAGCAAGAGCAGCTGCGGCAAGACAACGCAACGCTCCTTGAGGAGGATCGTCTTCGGGCAGCTGTGCGAGCTGCACGCTACCAGCAAGCCTTGCGCCGCTATCATAGCCGCAAAGTGCATGCCCGAAGCCTTGAGGAAGGCGACCTTGTTCTTCGGCGCGTTCAGTCCGCCAAGGCATCAAACAAGTTGACGCCAAGTGGGAAGGCCCTTATCGGGTGGTACGAGTCACCAGACCTGGCGTAGTCCGTCTGGAGACCAAAGATGGCACCCCAGTGCAGAACTCATGGAATATTGAGCATCTTCGCAAGTTCTACCCATAAGGCGCGGTTGCCGGGCCTCCCGGCAACCCCTTTTGTACAAGCTTTGTCAGCAAGACTTGTAACCCTTTGTACAAAGCCAGGTGCAGATCCTGTGCATAATAAAGCTAAGTGTTTCGCAACTCTTCGTACATATTCATTTATATATGAACACATGTGATTTTGTGATTTACACTTTAATTTGTATGGAATGACTGATGGACCGTCAAGGTTCCCAAACCACTTTTTTTTCTCTTCCTTAAAAGGACAGAAGGATCCCTCGCGTGCAAGTTTCCCGAGGGGAGTGGAGGTGGGGTACCATTTTAATGACGTTCAAGTGATCATTTCATGCAACGAGAGAAACAACACAAGGAAAAGCTAAGCTGAAAAGCTTTGAAACCTTTTCCTTATTACATTCTGCGATTTCCCTTGAACGATTCTGCGCTTTGTATGAGAAACTTGCACGCGAAGGAGCCTTGCCGCGATTAGTCCGCGCTCTAGCTTGCCTCGAGTCCGCTCGGCAAGCCTAGCAGCCGCATTCTGGCCCGGCAAGTTGGCTTGCCGGCAGCGGCACTTCCAGCAGGCTGCTAAGGACCCGTTCCTCGAAGCGCTCGCGGCAAATGTGCGCACCGGTAAGTTTCCAAACAACGTAGGGAACACAATCATACAAAGACGAAATAAAACAGGGGAAGCGGCACACATTCACTTAAGCCCGGCAAATACTAGATGTTCATTAAGCAAGTACTCGATTACATTTTATTGGCCCTTCCCCAAGGTTTACATCAAGTGCAAAGAGGGCAAAAGGGGCGCCTAGGCGAGGCCCGGTTTGTTCCCGGAAGGCCAGATGATGGTGCTGCTGGCGACCAGCTTGACTCGTCGTCATCGTCTTCAATCTTCACGCCCGGAGAGACGTCGTCATCGCCGTCATCATCGTCATCCTCAGCATCGCTGGAGGAAGCGGTGTCGCTGTCGGTCGAGCTTTCCGCGCAGCACTCCAGACGAGCACCTGAAGCCCCGAAGAACTTCGCAACGAGCGTATCTGGTCCGTCCAACCTGAAGAGGAGGAGGTGCCCTTGCCCTAAGCAACGAGCACGGACGAAGGATTTCTACCCGCGCATGAGATACATGAGGCCATTGTCGGAGGTCTCAACGGTCACTCATACTGGGCCATTGCAGCAACCGTCAACACGCAGCCACAAGCCGCGCAGGTGGCGGCCTTCCATCTCCCCGGCAAAAGGACGAGGAAGTCGCAGCCAGCTCCGTAGCCGATCACGTAGCTCCACGACAAACTCCTCCGCCGTGTCCTCCGTGTGGCCCACTGTCGGGGGAGGAAGGGCCGAAGACGAAGCGATAGGCGCTCCGCCATGGCTGCCCCGACCGCGAGTACCGCGCCTTCCACGGCCATGGGACGCAGCCCTCCCTTGAGCACTAGAGCCAGCCTCCGCAGCCGCGGCCGAAGCATGGGCATGGAGCCGTGGAGAAGCTCTCGCCGTGGCGGCGGGGACACGAGCGCGGCCTCTCCCCCTCGCCATGCCGTCGTCAGATGCGGAGGAAGAAGATAAGAGAAAGAGGCGATGGTTGCTGAAGATCGAGGCAGAAGGAGATGGATGAGCATCACACCCCGCAGCCCCCTCTTTATAGGGGGAGTGCGGGGGGCTGGCTCTTCACCGTCTTCGGGCGGCCACCCAGATTCGCCAATCCCGCGCCCTGCGCTTCTGGTCGGGCGCATTACTCCAGCAACCGCCAACGTTCGCCAATCCCGCGCACTACGCCCCCTGGCCCGGCGCATCACTCCAACGGCTGCCCTTCTCCACCAATCAACTGCCTTGCATGCATGCAAACGCGCATGATGGAGGGGCGCAGAAAAAGGAGAAGTAAAGACGGACATGTCAGTTATCCTTTGCCACGCGTGGCCGCGTGCCGGTTCGGTTTGAACCCACGACGCCCCACCTATGAGTATATCCCAGGTCTGAGCACGCCTAGCGGCCGTCCATCTGGCGGCAAGGTTTGCTGGGAGGTGACTAAGAGCACGCTCAAGTCCAGATTAATGAAGAAGCAAAGAAGATCTCAAAAGATGGCAACCATCATGACGAAAATTACAGCGGCAGTTTTCCCGCCACGTGTCTATGCATTGTTTGGGCCTAGCCCAACGACGCTTCGGCCGCGCGTATGGCCCAAGCCCGGGGGCTCCTGTCGGTGTATAAAACATGGGTATTTTATACCATGACTTATGCACAGAGAGTAGCAGCCTCCTTGCCAGGAACCGCCAAGACCAGGATTCAAGGCCCAGTTGCAGAAGCTACTAGAGAGAAGCTCAAGACACAGCACCAACAACCACTCAACTAGTACTGAAGAGGAAGGCATTCCTTGCCGGCAACGATGAACCAGCAAGGTGAAGACCCGGCAAGCCTTCTCCAGCGCGTCAGCGCTCCACCTCACCGGGCAGCTAGTCACTAATCAGTGAGGTGCCGACCGCGCAGGCTGGTTGGTGAGGTTTGTCGGACACGTGTCAGCACGCAGGGAGAAGATTTGCCTCTAAAGACACCCGTCCAGGAGGCGTGTCAGAATAATATGAGGTAGCTGGGCAAGCGGTGCAGAAACCTTGCCAGGGCTACCTCTCCACATGACACCTAACGGTGCATTTAATGCCTTTTGTCCTAAACTGGCAGAGTTAGGTATGATAGCACTGTTTGCTATCTAATCGATATGTAATTATTGTTTTACCACTGTGGTAACCCCTTGAGCTATAAAAGGAGGGCCAGGGCAACAGTTAGAGGGTTTTGAACCCCTTTTCAAACACCTGCACGTCACGCATAGCAGCTCTCTCTGCACCTTGCCGGGAGAAGCGCTCCTTGTACTTGTGCTCTCATACAACCAATACACCAAAAGCAGGAGTAGGGTTTTACGCTTCTCAGCGGCCCGAACCTAGGTAAATCCCTTGCGTCTTCCATTGATTCTTCTCTTTGTGCACGCCGATCTCCTCTGCCGAACCACAAGGGGCTGGATGGCCCCATAGATGGTCATACCCACGACAATTATAAAACTTTTTTGCATAGGGATCATGAAGAGAATATTTTTATATGATAGCTATATTGTTGAATTTGATTATGATCCTACATGTAATTATTAGAAGAGAGGCAAATATGGTTATAGAAATCTTCATGTTACTAAGTTACCTCTCTTTGTGTTAAAATTATTAATGCTTCATTCTTCCTATTTGCATATGCTAGATATTGCTTGTCTTGATTATTTGTTTTCCTATAAAATGCCTATGCATAGGAAGTATGTTAGACTTAAATGTGTTTGCCACATGCTTTTTGATGCTCTGTTTCTTCAATTCGTGTCTTGTATGTGAGCATCATTATTATCTCAAGCCTATCTTGATGGCTATAAAGAAAGAGCTTGTTGGGAGGCAACCCAATAGTTATCTTAAATTTTTGCTTTTATTTTCTGTTTTGTGTGTTTGCACAATTTTAGCTATACTGTTATGATTGTGTTTTTTTCTTTTAATTAGTGTTTGTGCCAAGTAATGCCTTTGGAATGATAGTATAATTGATGTTGTTTGAAAACAGAAAGTTTTGCACCCAGTTCTGGAATTTTCATTCTGTACTGGGGCGTCAGAAAAATCTGAAATTTTTACACAGTATTGGGATACAAATTGTTTACGTTGTCCTAATTTTTCAGAATTTTTCCAGTTACATAAGTATAGATAATAGTCTGTGATTACGTACTGTTCTGTTTTAGACAGACTCTGTTTTTATTGCATAGTGTGCTTGTTTTAATGAAACTATGGATTATCGGGGGGTATAAGTCATGGAAGAGTTAGAATACAGTAGGTATTATGCAAGAACAATTATGAATGAGTTTATAACAGTACCTAAAGTGGATGATTGATTTATTGTACTAACGGATCTCATGAAGTTTCTGTGGAATTTTGTGTGCTGAAGTTTTCAAGTTTTGGGTGAGATTACGATGGATGAAGGAATAAGGAGCGGCAAGACCCTAAGATTGGGCATGCCCAAGGCACCCCAAGGTAATATTCAAGGAAGACCCAAGCGTCTAAGCTTGGGGATGCCCCGGATGGCATTCCCTCTTTCGTCTACAATCTATCGGTAACTTACTTGGAGCTATATTTTTATTCATCACATGATATAAGTTTTACTTGAAGCATCTTGTGCCATTGTTTTATTTTCTTTTGTTTGCCACAATCATCTTTTGCTGGACACACTTTTTGAGAGGGACACACATTTATTCGTGATTTGTTAGAATACTCTATGTGATTCACTTATATCTTTTGAGCTAGGCAGGTTCTCTAGTGCTTCACTTATATCTTTTAGAGCACGGCGGTGGTTATATTTTGAAGAAATAGTTGTACTCTCATGCTTCACTTAAATCTTTTTGACAGTCTAATAAATAATAATGGCAATTTCCACGGGTTATAAGACTAGTCCATAAAGGATAGGTATTCAAGAGAGATATAATAAAAACTTTCATGTAGATCACTAAATATGAAACATGTGGTTTAATGATATTAATGTCGTAATATGAAAGGATATTGGTTCATGATCATTGGTTAGTAGAAATATCGGTATTAAAGCTTGTTATTAACTTCACATCTAAGTATTGGTCATGGCATGGTGGGGAGGTCCTGATGAGTGATATTTTTACACTCATTTCAACCTTGTTTAAACCTGGATATTTCATTAAAAGAGAGATATTCACTCTGATATTGCCACTTATGACTAATGAATGCATAGGATTCCACAAATCCTCTGTTTGATATCTTTCCATAGGAAATGGGCTAAAAAGGGAAGAAATCACGTGGGAGAAAGGAAAGGAAGGAAAATGGAGAAGAAAAAAGTCACCAGGAGGCGCCAGAAGTCAACCAGGACCAAAGACGGCATTCCATGCGACCGCATGCTCTCGCATGAGCGATCGTTTGGCATGGAAACCGAGGCAGTTCGTCCATCTGAACAACTTTTATAAAGGGAACCCAGTCGAAATGACAACAGGGGAGCGTTGGGAGAGCGTCGAGCACAGCCAGAACGTCTTCATCATCATCTTCATCCACAAACCCTAGCCGCTGCCGTTTTCATCTCCATAGCCATCTCCACCACCATAGTGCTCTCAAATCTAGTTCATACCCGTAATCGTGCATCGCACAAGGCATCCATTGTAAGACATATTGCAATCAATCAATCCCAAGTTATGTTCTTCAATGTTTTCTTCTCGCGATCTGATCTCCATGTGTGAGTAGATCGGTAAGGTATCGGGTGAGGCATGAGCCTTGCAACCCCAGGTATTTGGTGAAGGAATCAATGGAAGTCTTTGACACAATGTCTCGTATGTGTGAAATAAAATTGTTTTGTGAAGTGTCTCTTGTCTTGTCCGCTGCAGGTACCTAGGATCATGGAGATTGAGCACCGGTGAGGCTAGGAGCAAGGAGACAGTGAAATGTTACACCGAACACCGGTGACACTAAGGTTTAGTAGGGTAACATGGATCATAACCTTGGGGATTCATGAGGTGTAGTCATTAAACGCCCAAAGCTTTTGTCTGATATTATTATCTTAATTATCGGGGCAACCCCGTGAGACGGATAGGGCCTTCGGTAGGACAATTGATTCTTGATGCAGGACTCGTGCCGGTCAAGATGTTATTTGGACACATACCCCACTACGATACGAAGCAAGCACCTCTTGATGGGTGACTTCCCGAGCACAAACTCATATCATTTTTTATCCCAACACCAATACATGGTTGTAAGCATTAAGACCTCATCCCTGTTCCTTCTTTTTATTATAAGTGTTTGAATCACAATTTGCTTGCTGATCCGGTCGAAAGCTGGATTTGACACTTTGGCAAAAGCTTGCTAGAGACCATTGCTTCAAGGGAGCCTTCCTCTCGTGGGTTCAATACCCAGGGTCACCTCTGGGGAAATAGGTGCGGGATACCCTTTCTTGTTCCAATACCGGATCAATAAAAAGGAGATATCAAGCCCTTTTTCTGGCGCCGTTGCCGGGGAGGAGTTTAGTATTCCTAATCTTTGTGTTTAGAATTTTTGTTAAAGTTAATTTTTAGTTTTTGTTTTTACTTTTTAGTTTTTAGTTTAAGTTTAATTTTGTTGCAAGTCTTTTAGTTGAAAATACCAAAAAGTTACTATGGCTCATAATCTTGGGAGTTTTGCTATTCCTAGCAACAATTTCATGCGTGAATCAATTGCACAACCTGATGTTGCAGCTGCAGAATATGAGATCAAACCGAACCTAGTTTCCATGGTTCAACATGACCAATTTGGAGGCTCTGCTTCTGAAGATGCAGGTATGCATTTACATAATTTTACTGAATTGTGCAACATGACACGCATAAAGGATTATGACCCAGATACTCTTAAACTTCACTTATTTTCTTTCTCTTTGAGAGGAAAAGCTAAGGAATGGCTTTTTGCTTTGCCTAAAGGTAGTTTTACTTCTTGGCTGCTTGTTGCTGTAAATTTTTATCTAAGTTTTGTCCACCTGCAAAAATTGTGCAATTACGTTCTCAGATTACAGGTTTCAAGCAAGAGGAACGTGAGCCACAAGCGCTTGCGTGGGATAGAATGAAAGAAGCTATAAGAAATTGCCCCAATCATGGAATGGATGAGTGGTTAATCCTTCATATGTTTTATAATGGCTTGAATCACATGTCAAAAACTATGCTTGATACACCTGCAGGAGGAACAATCATGGGGAAGCCCATAGAAGATGTCAAGAAGATACTAGATGATATGCAAGAGAACCAGGCCCAATGGCATATTGAGAAAACTACCACCATGAAGGTGAATGTCATAGAAGAAAATAGCTCAGAGTTGACAACCAAGCTAGAAGAACTTATCCTTCTGATGAAAGGTAAAGAAGAGGTAAATGTCAATGCCATCACTAATGAAGATACTAGTGATGTGAATTTTATTGCACGTAATAGCTATAATCCCAATTGGAAAAATAATGGTTATGCTCTGATGTCTACTACGCAACTTCCATTCTTGTAGATGTTGTTGGGCCTCCAAGTGCAGAGTTTTGTAGGACAGTAGCAAATTTCCCTCAAGTGGATGACCTAAGGTTTATCAATCCGTGGGAGGTGTAGGATGAAGATGGTATCTCTCAAACAACCCTGCAATCAAATACAAGAAATCTCTTGTGTCCCCAACACACCCAATACAATGGTAAATTGTATAGGTGCACTAGTTCGGCAAAGAGATGGTGATACAAGTGTAGTATGGATAGTAGATATAGGTTTTTGTAATCTGAAAATATAAAAACAGCAAGGTAGCAAGTGATAAAACGGAGCACAAACGGTATTGTAATGCTTTGAAACAAGGCCTAGGGTTCATACTTTCACTAGTGCAATCTCTCAACAGTGCTAACATAATTGAATCATATAACAATCCCTCAACGTGCGATAAAGAATCACTCCAAAGTTCCTATTAGCGGAGAACATAAGATAGAAATTGTTGTAGGGTACGAAACCACCTCAAAGTTATCCTTTCCGATCAATCTTTTGAACCATCCCTATAAGTGTCACAAACAGCCCTAGAGTTCGTTCTAAAATAACACCATATGATACGCATCAACCAACTCTAATGTCACCTAGATACTCCAATGTCACCACATGTATCCGTGAGTTAACTATTCGATATGCATCAAACAACTTCAGATTCATAATATTCAATCCACACAAAGAACTTCAAAGAGTACCCCAAAGTTTCTTATCGGAGAAAAGATAATGAAAACGTGCAACCAACCCCTATGCCTAGATCACCCCAAGGTCACGGGAATCCGCGAGTTGATTACCAAAACATACATCAAGTGAATCAATAGAATACCCCATTGTCACCACGGGTATCCACATGCAAGACATACATCAAGTGTTCTCAAATCTAAAATATTCAATCTGACAATAACGAAATCTCAAAGAGAAAGACTCAATTCATCACAAGAAGATAGAGAGGGAAGAAACACCATATCCAACTATATTAACAAAGCTCGTGATACATCAAGATCGTGCCAAATCAAGAAAACGAGAGAGAGAGAGAGAGAGAGAGAGAGAGAGATCAAACACATAGCTACTGGTACATACCCTCAGCCCCGAGGGTGAACTACTCCCTCCTCGTCATGGAGACCGCCGGGATGATGAAGATGGGCTTCGGCGATGATTTCCCCCTCCGACAGAGTGCCGGAACAGGGCTCCGGATGAGATCGCTTCGGTACAGAGGCTTGCGGCGGCGGAGTGGAAGTTCTAGGTTTCTTTTTGGGGTGTTTGGTATTTATAGGAATTTTTGGCGTTGGTTTCACGTCAAGGGGGGCCACGAGGGAGCGACAAGCTCGCTAGGCCCTCCCTACCCCCCAGGACGCGCCTAGCAGGCTTGTCGCTTCCTCGTGACTCTTCTGCTCCTTCCACGAAGGTTCGGGGGTCTCTTATGTTCCAAAAAAAATCACCAAAAAGTTTCAGCCAATTCCGAGAACTTTTTTTTCTGCACAAAAAACAACACAACGGTAGTTCTGCTGAAAACATCGTCAGTCCGGGTTAGTTCTAATCAAATCATACCAAAACCATATAAAATTGTTGTAAACATGGCATGAATACTTCATAAATTATAGATACGTTGGAGACATATCAGCATCCCCAAGCTTAATTCCAGCTCGTCCTCGAGTAGGTAAATGATAAAAGAAATAACTTATGAAGTGTGAATTCTAGCATAGTGCATAAGTTTGATCAATGATAATTTCAATCACTTTTCCTAGCATCATAACAACAAATCTTTCTCATAAAACTCATCATGATAAAGTAGCAACCAATTCACATGTTATGGTTCAAACAATGCATTCTCTTGAAACTTAACAAGCTATGTTCTTAGTCACCAAACAATTGCAATTCAACTTATCTTCAACAGAGTCTAAGTAAGAGCTCCACATACTCAATTATCATATAGTCTTCTATGATTGCTAGTACTAAAAGCTTATTTTTAGAACAAATAGCATCCATCGAACACAGAGAAAGATAGGGGCTTAAAGTTTCGCCTCCCAACTTATTTATCATAGAGATAATTGTCAACAATAATAATTCATGATCAAATATATTTGAATGGATATATGTGCCTGGATCTATCCCCACCACATGATGCTTGCCAACTATAGAATAGGTTGGAATAAGAAATTGACTAAACATAAAAAGTAAATAACATGAAAGTAAATAACATAAAAGTAAATAGAATGCCCCTTCGCAGAGGGAAGCAGGGACTTGCAGAGGTGCCAGAGCTCATAGCTTAAAACAGAGATGAATACATTTTGAGTGGTGTGCCTTTCCTGTCAACGTCATGACTAAGAGTTCTCAATATATTCCATGCTAAACACATTATAGGCAGTTCCCAAGTGGAAAGGTAAAGTTTACCCCCCTCAACCATTCAAACACAAGCCATGGCTAGCTAAATCCTCTGGTGCCCTCCATACAATCAACTTTCCGGGGGAGTTTGTTTCATTATATATGTTTTTGTTTTGCGGGACTGGGCATCCCAATTACTGGCCTCTCTCGTGCAATGACAAGTGAATAAACACCCATCTTGAGAATAACCCGCTTAGCAATGAAGATATTGACCACCCCCTGCCGCCGACAACGCTCTAGCTCATGTCCAACGGTCAAAGAAATCCTCACCCAACCTAGCTTTGAAGGCCAAGTCTATTCCGGAGGAAGAAGAAGAGGAGGAAGAGGAGAGTTTCCCCAAAGACACCAAATATTCTTTCCATGAGCACATGGCTCTTGCATCAAGGCAATTTTGGGGCAACAAGAGAAACTCAAGGCCCAACTTCTCCAAGAACAACTCAAGTGGCTCCAAGGGCAAGCAATGTGTGAGAACTTGCTACAATTGTGGCAAAGTGAGTCATTTCATGGTGGATTGCCCCTACGAGAAGAGGGAAGACAATGGTGGCAAGCTCATTCGCAAAGACAAGGCCAAGTGCTTCCCCAACAAGAACAACTTCATGAAGAAGGTGCCACAAAAGGGGTTGGTGGCGCAAGAAGAGTACATCTCTGATACGTCTCCAACGTATCTATAATTTTTTATTGTTCCATGCTATTATATTATCAATCTTGGATGTTTTATATGCATTTATATGCTATTTTATATCATTTTTTGGGACTAACCTATTAACCCAGTGCCCAGTGCCAGTTGTTGTTTTCTGCTTGTTTTTGGTTTTCCAGAAAATCAGTACCAAATGGAGTCCAAACGCTATGAAACTTTTTGATGATTTTTCTGGAGAAAAGAGACCCTAGAAGCTTTGGGGGAGGGCCCGAAGACCTACGAGGAGACGACAAGGCAACAGGGCGCCCAAGGGGGTGGCCGCGCCCTGTTACCTTATGGGCCCCACATGGCTCCTTTTGACCTAATTCCACTTCTATAAATTCTCAAATATTAGGAAACCAACAGAGAGCCACCCCAAATAACTTTTCCGCCGCCGCAAGCATCTGTTCTTCCGCGATCCCATCTAGAGGCCTTTTACGGTACTCTGCCGGAGGGGGAATCGATCACGGAGGGATTCTACATCATCCTTGCTGCCCTACCGATGATGCGTGAGTAGTTCACCATAGACCTACGAGTCCATAGCTAGTAGCTAGATGGATTCTTCTCTCTCTTTCATCTTCAATACAATGTTCTCCTCGATCTTTTGGAGTTCTATTCAATGTAATCTTCATTTGCGGTGTGTTTGTTGGGATCTGATAAATTGTGGGTTTATGATCTGAATATTCATGAGAAGTAATTGAGTCTTTTGTGAAATTTATTATGCATGATTGTTATAGCTTTGTATTTCTCTCTGATCTATCTGTTTGGTTTGGCCAACTAGATTGATTTATCTTCAGCGGGAGAGGTGCTTTGTAATGGGTTCAATCTTGTGGTGCTCTATATCCCAGTGACAAAGTAGGGTACAAGACACGTATTTGTATTGTTGCCATTAAGGGTAAAACGATGGGTTTATTCATATTGATTGGGTTTACTTTGTCTACATCATGTCATCTTGTTTAAGGCGTTACTCTGTTTTCATGAACTTAATACCCTAGATGCATGCTGGATAGCGGTCGATGGGCGGAGTAATAGTAGTAAATGAAGGCATGAGTCGGTGTGACACCCAGATTTTTGGCTCTTTCTTTTTCTTTTGGATTTCTTTGGAATTTTATTTGGAATTCCTTTTCTGTGGCTCTGTGGTCTTGAAACCTAGGAAGATCATCTCTTCTTCCTCTCCCAAGTGGCTTGTCACTATGAAATATTTCCCAATGCCATGTCATATCCATATTAGCCCAACCCCAAATTCATTTTCTAGGGAATATTCCTTTTTCTATTAAAGGAATAACGCTGTTTGCTCTAGGTTGTGAAGCAACCTATATTTCTGTCTTTCCTAAAATTCCCACAAAATTCTCAAAATTCCTTTGGACCATATGGACCTTGGATATGTAAAAATATTCAAGATTCCATGCTCATGGTGAGCACATCATCCAATCTTTGTTTCTGATCATAATTTGAGTTTGTGAAGCAACTATATTTTATATGGCTTCATAAATTCTGAAAATTTACCAGGACATTATCCTACCTATATAACCTCCCTCCACCAAATTTGGGCTCATTTTATCTATCCAATATTTCTTAATAATTCCCCCAAGTTTCTGTCCAGTGGGAAGCATTGTGAAGGAAGTACCATTTTTATTTATTCAAATGGTATGATATTTTTACAGTGCCTTCATATTCCCAAATCATCATCCTCCACCAAATTTCAGATCAATCCAATCATCCATGTGAGTGCAGCTTCCATGTTCTTATTTCTGTCCAGTGGGGCAGTTTGTGAAGGAAGTGCTATTCATACCCCCTCCATTTGAGCTGAAAATTTGCAAGGATGGTCATCCTAGTGAGTAATCACCCTCAGCAAAATATCAGCATCTTTCACCAAGTGTATCTCCCCCACCCCAGTACAAACACTTTGCTACCAGGAGCTACAGTTGATTCTACCCTTCATACCAAAGCCACTTTAATCGATGCAGAGCCATAGTGGAGTTGCAGGTTGAATGGACTACACGCTAGACATCTTTTGGCAGGCCATCGTGCCCTCGTTGCACCATGCCATGCGGTGACCACGATGTTGGCAAGCGTTGGACGCGCTCTGCTCGTTGTTTTGCTTCGGGTCTCTTCTTCCCAGCCGCTCCCACGCGTCCAAACATGTCAAATGGCTTCGTGGCAGCTACTTGCCTCTTCCCCAGCCCCTTCCCCCTCCTCCTTCTCCATCCTTGCACCACGGCAGCCCCTGCCCTCACCGCACGCACGGGCACAGTGCCTTGGTGGCCGACCGGACTTCTCGCATCCCGCGTGTGCGCCCCCACTAGTTCTCACTCGTCACCGTCAATCCCTCCTCGCGAGCCCACGCGTATGCGGTCGCGTCAGAGCGCCGGCCCACGCGTCCGCGGCGGCTTTCGAACACGGGCATCTTGCCCCGGCTATTTAAGCCGCTCCCGGCCGCGTCTCTCCTCACCAGGAGCCTCCCCACTCCCCTGGCAACATCCCCGACCGCCCAATCGAGCTTCCGGAGCTCTCCTTCCCCTCCCATGGCCGAAGCCCCGCCGTCAGCCGCCACTCAAATTCAAGCAATGTCAGCCCCCCCTCTCCCTCTAACCACCACCAGAGGCCTCCAGGACCACCATGAAGCTCTCCCCGCAACCCCTCCTTCCTCCCGTGCCCCAGACCGAGCCCCGCGATGATGACCGTAGCCACCTTCCACCGCGGCCGTCGCCCTGTCCTCCACCACACTCTCCGGCGAATGTAAGGTAGCTCAGGCGACGCGGCTCCCTCCCCTGAGCACGCCGGTAGGTTGCACGGCCCGAGTGGTGGCCGGAGCCGCAGGCAATCGCCGTCGGGCTCCACTGCTCCCTCGGCTGAGCACGCGCGCGAGGAAGACGACAGCGCCCTCCCTCGCCTGCCGTGTGGGCCCCGCGGTCCCACTCGTCAGCCTCTGCGCTGACTCAGCCAGCCGGGCCCAGCCCGTTAAGTGGAGGTGCCTTCTGGAAAATACATTTTGATTTTCTGAAAGCGTAAACACCTGCGGCTTTAGGATGAAAGGCGCTTTCCTTCTCTGGAAAGCGTATTTTTCTAAAGACGCTTTCTGTTTTTCAGCCGCCGACCGAAACGGTTAGATTGCGGACGTTCGCTGGTTAAGAGCTCAAACGAACGGTTTTCTCTTTGTTTTCCGCCTAACGAACGAACGGCCATATTTTCGCAACCGTAACTCCGATTCAGGTGATTCCAAAGCCCACATTCTCTATTCGTTGATCCCGTTCTATTGGTACCATTTTCATGATTTTGTCACATTCTAAAAATGACCATTTTGCCCCTACCCTTATTCAGCTCCGTGGGAGAGAAACTTTTCCAGCAATTCTTTCCGTGAGCTTCTCGCACTTTTTCCCGATGAATCCTTCATCCTCAGGCAAGCCACGACAGCCACTTGCATGATGGCCTTGCAATAGCCATGGTTTTCACTTGAATGTTTAAATAATTACTTTGAAAGTATTTTGTAAATGCTATGTATATGCTTGTGGATTCATGCTCATCCCTATGCCATGTTCATGTGCATCCAGATATTTACTTGTTAGTAGTATTATTCTCATGTTCCATTCTTGTATTTAGTTCATTTCTAGTGATCATGATATGCTCACCTGAATAGTTATGGTTTGTTATGCAAATACTTGTGATATTCATGATCATCTTTATGCCATGCTCATGTGCATCCCATAGACTAAATGATTTATTGTTGTTGATGTTATGATAAATGGTTATATTGCACATCCATGCTTATGTTGACATCATGCTCATATGCACTATTTTTTCATCATGTTATTTTGTTATGGCTCAGCTCATCACCATTCAAGTTGAACCTGACATTAATTGAACTTGAACAAATCTGTTGGCTGAGTCATAGTGCCACCGAATCGGGCTCACCAGTGCCGCCACATTTGCCTTATGGGGGGCCCTAATGCGGTCTATTGTCATGCCTCTCACCGGTGCCTCCAACTAGGGAAGGTTATGTGCGCATGCTACCCTGATCAGGTAGGCGGCCATAATCTTGTGTGCCCAAGTTGTATGGTACCATTGTCCTCGTTTGGGACCGTTTGTTTTGTTTTGCCACGACGGTGGCCGGCCACGAGGTGGCAGGATGTCAAGAGTTGGCATCGGGGCCACCCATGACATAGCCCAAAGGGGAGTTTGTCGGAGTGGCCGGGAGAGTGTCATGCAATAGATTGGTTTTGTCGGAATGTCGTTGGTCCACCCGAATGGGAGCACGAGGCCATGAGTTCCATGGTGTGGGTACAGTGCACTAACTTCTGCAGAGTGTATAATCTATCGATAGCCGCGTCCTCGGTCATGGACATAGTTTGTAGTAGGTCACACTATGGGTCAACAGTAATATTAACCTGAATAATAAACAACCCCGGTTCCATGAGAAAAGAAGTTGGTTGATCTTTATGTGGTCATGCGATGATCACAGGTAGAGATCAAGCTTCTTGTGGTCATGTGATGATCACGATGGTATAGTTGATACTGAGCTTGGTTGATCCTTAGGTGATCGTGTGATGTTCACGACGGTAAGTTTGTTACATATGGTGGTTACGAGACAACCTCCGAGAAGAGTAAGTTGGTCCAAGGGACCATAAACATCGACACCCCCTCTCATGCTAGTGCTAGTATCATCATGTTCATATCCTGATTAACATGTACATGCCATGCTCATCTCATACTGTTCTAGTTGCATCATGCTCATCAATTAACCTCTAAATGCCATGCTGTTGGTTGTCTTGATTGCTTTGAGCTTGCGAGTACATTCAAAGTACTCACCTGGCATGTCATGCCAGATTGCAGGTGATGTCGTGATTGATTGCTTGTCGAGGATCCCGAGTTTGCGCTCTAGGACGTGTCCCAGCCAGAGTTCCTGCGGAGTGGAGTCCATCACCGTTGTCGCTGTTCCGCTGCTAGAAGTTATTCCGCTGTTACGAGATGTTCCGCTGCTAGCATAGAGCTACCTTAGCAGGCGTAGTGTCGCCATGCCGATGTAGTATTTTGTAATACTCGAACCCTTGTACCCATATTATTTGCAATAAAGAGCTGATTTGTTCTATGCCAAGCAGTGCCGTATTCCAGAATACTTGATCTCTGGGCTGGAATACGGGGTGTTCCGGTTCCTCTGAGCCGGGGTGCCACAACGCTTGGTATCAGAGTAGGTCTTGCTGTAGGACGCCCTAGTCCGCGCGAGCGTTAGAAACCGTTAGTATAGAGTCTAGTCGGTTTGCTGCATTTGGTTGCTGCATAGCATGCATATAGACTTATTATCTTGTCTCTAACGGTTGACCTTGTGAGTGTAGGTGGCATCGGTTTCGATCCACTACCTGCACCCTCCAGCATTGCATACCTGCTTTTCGGTGTTTGGCGTCATCTCTGTCCCAGTGGAGTGATGCCGAGGTGCCAAGTGTTCCAGACACCACTTGCAGGTATCGCGTAAATATCTTTCCGCCAGCCACCCTATCATTTCGGTGATAGACATGTTTCTATCCCGGATCTTGCCATCCGACTCACCGCTTTGGCAACCCTTACTGATCATTGTTATCAGAAAAGGGCAATGCCGCAGACCCTGATTTCCCCCGCTATCCTACCCTATCACCCATTCCTTGGACGAGTACGGTTCCCTTCCGTCTACTTGATGATGATGTGGCCGTGACAACCGTGTTCCGCTACATGATCACCGAGTACGTCCTCACCCCTAAGCCCGTCCAGATGCAACCAGTGCCGAGCCAGCGTTTGGTGTAGCTCCGTTTACACCAACCCCTCCACATGTTGATCCACCATCGTGCACACCGCCACAGCATATTAGACCGTAGTACCGGAGTTTTGCAAGATTTGTGTGCTTACGTAGGCATGCATATTGTTGTGGATATCAGTAAAATGTGATGTTATTTGTATGTAATCTTGATGCCTTGTGTGCTTTCGTTTGAGTTAATTCTTTTGTTTCTTTCTTTGGGCCTTCGGTGTCACCTTATTTCCCCTTATGAAAGTTGCTCATTAGCTGACACCGGACTCGAAGAATCAATGAGGATTTCAAATACTTCGACACGCAGCTAAACATTATGGAATTCTCAGCCGCCTGCATTGTATTGGGAATATCTGATCTGAATGCAAATGATATTCTGGATTGACTACCAGCATCAAGTCTATATCAGCGCGCAATCTTCATTGCAGTAATGATTAAACCAGTAGGAAGATAATTTGTGTGCAAGGTCAACCGTATATTTCGAGACAAATCCAGAATATCAAGGGTATATATATATACATGGCATTCAGTCCGCACACTATAGTGAGAAGCTTCTGGAGTAAGCAACCTAGTCTTCCTCTGCACGCTACTAGGGAAGCTTATGACGCAAGGTTCTGCAGTCTTCCTCAGTACGATATTTGGATAGCTTCCAGTTTAAGATACTCAGTCTTCTTCAGTAAGCCACCACAGAAAGCTTCTGGCATAAGGCACCAAATCTTCCTCAGTAAGCAACCAAGAGGAGAAGCCTCTGAGGTACGATACCCAGTCTTCTTCAGCACGCCATCCTAGCAAAAGCTTTGAGCATAAGATATCCAGTCTTCCTCAGCATGCTACTCTCAGATAGCTTCCAACACAAGCTATCCAGTCTTTGTCAGTACGGCACTACAAACAGTCATCAACATGGGTACAAGTAATTACACAGTGAGTTGGCAATGCATCTCAAGAGTCAAGCTCACAACAGTTTGGTCAGAAACACGAGCTAGTCACGACCCAAGTGTCTGCCTCGGGAATCAAATGTTCAGTTACACATACTTCCATATATATATTGTGAGCATGCTGCCAAGGTCATGCAAGTCACTCGTACGATGATGCAAGCATGGTGAGAATCTGACAACCACATGAGTTATGTAAGAGGAAGAAAGCCAGTTATACCCCTCAGTGTGATGCAAGGACGGACAAGCTATGAAGTAAGACAACATTGGGACAACAAATCTTGACAGTGGATATCAAGGCCAGTTTCCTCATGCCCGACAAAGTGATATCGTTAACCTTTGTCACTGTCTTGTATGATTGACGACCACAGTGAGCTCCATACGAGTACATGTGAACCTGGTATATTCCCTATGACACGAGTCATGAACAAGGATAAGGTATGAATGCCGAAATGTTGCACCTATGGTCACACTAAGAATTAAGGATATATATGGCCAAGCTCTTTTGGCAAAGGATTCGGAAAAAGAGAACAATAATGAAGGAGCAAGATCGACAACGCAGGTGTGATAATCGTTACCCGAATAACATGGTACGGATACCCAAGACAGTCTGATTCAGTATTGATCACCATGAACACACACCCAAGGGATCTACTCTGTTTGTAAGGACCTCATATCAAGGTAACCCGCTTGTCCAACTGTATATGCTCAGAATTGTCAGAAGCGCATATCCAAGTCTGTCATGTCAGTCCAAAGGACAGCTCAGCAGTGTGACTTCAGTGACCATGTTAAAGCATCGCACGGCTTATGGATATACCGACAGAATGAGTACTCGAAATGCTGAACAACAGTCTCGGATCATGTGCTCTCACATATGGTACCCTGTCATGAACAAGATTCTTCTGCCAGAATCACCGCCAGTCAACTCTCTGGATGCTATTGTTATAAGGCCGTACTCCTTTATACTGGTCACGACTAGCGACAGTCAAATCTTTGGTACGGATTTGATACTCGAGACAGTGAAGTCAGCCAAGATGATTCAGAACTCCCTACAAGTAGTCAGATTCCGCCAAGACAAGGGTTATGATTCCCAGTATGGTTTGAACCCGGAGGACATGCATCTAGCAACCCGATGCAATGATTAAATGTTTCATGTCCACCAAGGGAATTTGTTCATAACTCCATTGAATACTATCGGTGCGAGATAGAAGAATGTCACATTAATTGGAAATCACTCCCGGACTTATGGAAATTCCAGTCATGATAATATATCAAATAAGCCAGCAGATATAAAAAAAATTGGAGTCAGCGTAAGATTAAATATATAAGGTAAGACCTGTCAGAGTATGGATACGGTGAAGCATAACCACCCCAGGGCAAGGCAATCAGGCCATATGAAATTCAGTGGGAACAACATATAAAGTAAAAAGGGATACCCGAGTTGGAAACGGTCTCCTTAAGTTAGAATATTCATACTTGTTCCCTGAGCAACCAAATCTCGAGGACGAGATTTTTGTAAGAGGGGTAGGTTTGTGACACCCCGATTTTTGGCCCTTTCTTTTTCTTTTGGATTTCTTTGGAATTTTATTTGGAATTCCTTTTCTGTGGCTCTGTGGTCTTGAAACCTGGGAAGATCATCTCTTCTTCCTCTCCCAAGTGACTTGTCACTCTCAAATCTTTCCCAATGCCATGTCATGTCCATCTTAGCCCAACTCCAAATTCTTTTTCTGGGGAATATTCCTTTTTCTATTAAAGGAATAACCCTGTTTGCTCTAGGTTGTGAAGCAACCTATATTTCTGTCATTCCGAAAATTGCCACAAACTTCTCAAAATTCCTTTGGACCATATGCACCTTGGATATGTAAAAATATTCAAGATTCCATGCTCATGGTGAGCATACCATCCAATCTTTGTTTCTGGTCATAATTTCAGTTTGTGAAGCAACTATATTTTATATTGCTTCATAAATTCTAAAATTTTACCAGGACATTATCCTACCTATATAACCTACATCCACCAAATCTGGGCTCATTTTATCTATCCAATATTTCCCAATAATTCCCCCAAGTTTCTGTCCAGTGGGAAGCATTGTGAAGGAAGTACCATTTTTATTTATCCAAATGGTATGATATTTTTACAGTGCCTTCATATTCCCAAAGCATCATCGTCCACCAAATTTCAGCTCAATCCAATCATCCATGTGAGTGCAGCTTCCATGTTCTTATTTCTGTCCAGTGGGGCACTTTGTGAAGGAAGTGCTATTCATACCCCTCCATTTGAGCTGAAAATTTGCAAGGATGGTCATCCTAGTGAGTAATGACCCTCAGCAAAATATCAGCATCTTTCACCAAGTGTATCTCCCCCACCCCAGTACAAACACATTGCTGCCAGGAGCTACAGTTGATTCTACCCTTCATACCAAAGCCACTTTAATCGATGCAGAGCCATAGTGGAGTTTCAGGTTGAGTGGACTACACACTAGACATCTTTTGGCAGGCCATCGTGCCCTCGGTGCACCATGCCATGTGGTGACCACCCTTGGCAAGCGTTGGACGCGCTCTACTCGTCGTTTTGCTTCGGGTCTCTTGTTCCCAGCCGCTTCCGCGCGTCCAAACATGTCAAATGGCTTCGTTGCAGCTACCTGCCTCTTCCCCAGCCCCTTCCCCCTCCTCCTCCTCCCTCCTCGCGCCACGGCAGCCCCTGCCCTCGCCGCACGCGCGCGCACAGTGCCTTGGTGGCCGACCGGACTTCTCCTATGCCGCGTCTGCGCCCCCTCTAGCTCTCACTCGTCACCGTCAATCCCTCCTCACAAGCCCACGCGTACACGGTTGTGTCAGAGCGCCAGCACACGTGTCCGCGGCGGCTTCCGAACACGGGCATCTCGTCCTGGCTATTTAAGCCGCTCCCGGCCGCGTCTCTCCTCACCAGCAGCCTCCCCACTCCCCTAGCAACCTCCCCGACCGCCCAATCGAGCTTCCGGAGCTCTCCTTCCCCTTCCATGGACAAAGCCCCGCTGTCGGCCACCGCTCAAATTCGAGCAATGCCGGCCCTCCCTCTCCCTCTAACCACCACCAGAGGCCTCCAGGACCACCATGAAGCTCTCCCCGCAACCCCTCCTTCCTCCCGTGCCCCACGCCGAGCCCCGCGGTGATGACTGTAGCCACCTTCCGCCGCGGCCGTCGCCCTGTCCTCCACCGCGCCCTCCGGCAAATGTAAGGTAGCTCAGGTGACGCGACTCCCTCCCCTGAGCATGCCGGTAGGTTGCACGGCCCGAGTGGTGGCCTGAGCCGCCGGCAATCGCCGTCGGGCTCCACTGCTCCCTCGGCCGAGCACGCGCAAGAGGAAGACAATGGCGCCCTCCCTCGCCTATCGTGTGGGCCCCGCAGTCCCGCTCGTCAGCCTCTGCGTTGACTCAGCCGACCGGGCCCAGCCTGTTAAGTGGAGGCGCCTTTTGGAAAATATGTTTTCGTTTTCTTAAAGCGTAAACACCTGCGGCATCAGGATGAAAGGCGCTTTCCTTCTCTGGAAAGCGTATTTTTCTAAAGACGCTTTCTGTTTTTTAGCCGCCGGCCAAAACGGTTAGATTGCGGACGTTCGCTG
Source organism: Elymus sibiricus (assembly GCA_039707655.1). NCBI lineage: Eukaryota > Viridiplantae > Streptophyta > Magnoliopsida > Poales > Poaceae > Elymus > Elymus sibiricus. Next base: position 179,529,071 of record CM077666.1, on the reverse strand, counting down.
GTTAAGAGCCGAAACGAACGGTTTTCTGTTTGTTTTCTGCCTAACGAACGAACGGCCGTATTTTCGCAACCGTAACTCCGATTCAGGTGATTCCAAAGCCCACGTTCCCTATTCGTCGAGCCCGTTCTGTTGGTACCATTTTCATGATTTTGTCACATTCTAAAAATGACCATTTTCCCCTGCCCTTATTCAGCTCCGCCGTGAGAGAAACTTTTCCAGCAATTCTTTCCGCGAGCTTCTCGCACTTCTTCCCGATGAATCCTTCATCCTCGGGTAAGCTGAGACAGCCACTTGGATGATGGCCTTGCAATAGCCATGGTTTTCACTTGAATGTTTAAATAATTACTTTGAAAGTATTTTGTAAATGCTATGTATATGCTTGTAGATTCATGCTCATCCCTATGCCATGTTCATGTGCATCCAGATATTTACTTGTTAGTTGTATTATTCTCATGTTCCATTCTTGTGTTTAGTTCATTTCTAGTGATCATGATATGCTCACATGAATAGTTATGGTTTGTTATGCAAATACTTGTGATATTCATGATCATCTTTATGCCATGCTCATGTGCATCCCGTAGACTAAATGATTTATTGTTGTTGATGTTATGATAAATGGTTATATTGCACATCCATGCTTATGTTGACATCATGCTCATATGCACTATTATTTCATCATGTTATTTTGTTATGGTCCTGTTGACGGGACGGTCGGACCAGTGCATGTACTGGGGGACCGGGGGGGACGACGGCGTTCACCTCATGCTGGTACTTGTGCTTGATGTGCTTGTTATTGCCCTCACTGGTGAAGACGACATAGGCCGCGTCCTGCTACGGATAGGCGTTGTTGGTGAGGGCGCCGGCTGCCGGAGGTGGCGGGGGAGGCGGCGGGAGCTGCGGGTCGGGACCGGGTGGTGGTGGTGGAAAGTCGCCACGCATCAGGCGCTGGGTGATGCTGCAGTTCCGGAGCGTGTGTGTGGATGGCTTCGCGCCGCTGTGATGCTTGCAGGAGGCGTCCAGCATCTGCTCGAAGGAGAACTTGGGCTGCCAGGCAATCTTGCCGATGCGTTGGCGCTTGACGCCGCCTTGCTCGGCCGGCTGCTCCTCCGCCAAGGCGGCCACTTGCTGGTTGTTGTAGCGAGGAGCCGGCTGCTCGGCCTTCCATTTGTTGTTGTTGCTGTTGTTGTCTTGCCGGCGCTGGTTGGTTTCGCCAGCCGGCTTTCGAGTGGCCGGCTGGACCGGGACCGGCTTGCCGTCCGCGTCGACCGTGATCTTTACGCGCATCACGGAGTCAGCCGTGGCGTATTTGTCCGCCACCGCCATGAGCTCCGCCAGGGTGTCCGGCTCGTCACACATCAGCCGGTGCTTGAGTAGGGTGCCATCTCGGCACCCGTCGATGAAGCACTGGACGGCTTGCATTTCGTGGATCCCCTCGCAGGAGTTGCGCAGCTCGGTCCACCGCGTGACGAAGTCGCGGAGAGGCTCGCCCGGGCCCTGAACGCACATGGAGAGTTGGCGAGGCCGACCCGGACACTTGTATGTGTTGGTGAAGTTGCGTACGAATGCCTCCTCGAAGTCCAACCAAGAGTTGATGCTGCCGTCCCTCAGGCTATTAAGCCATGTCCGGGCTGAGCCGAGCAGCATGAGGGGGACGTAGCGGACCGCCACGCGCCTGTTGCCGCTGGCTATGCCGACAGCCGTGGTGTAGTCAGTTAACCAGTCTTCTAGCTTGGTGACGCCGCTGTACTTGGGGGTGTCGCGGGCCAACTTGAACCCTTTGGGGAAGGGATCCTCGCGGATGCGGGGTCCGAAGTAGGCAGGACCAACGGAGCTCTCCTCCTCGAGCGTCGTGGACCGCGTCAACCGGTCGATGCGATGGCGGGCGTCGGTTTTGTCGTAGGGCTGGCAGGGACCCAGCCAGCTCACGACGGGGCTGCGTGGCACCGCGCCAGTGAAAGCCGGTCGTGGGCGCCGAGGCGGCGGGGGAGGAAGTTCCGGCTGCTGAACCCGGTCGTTGCTGGCCGTCTCATCGGCAATGCCGTCACCGGCCGTCGTGGCGCGGTGGTGCCGGCTCCGGCTTGCCCGGCGCCGGCCAGAGCAGCTAGTGCTGCCGGCAGGGGAAGATGCCTACTGCGTATCCCGAATGGCCCTCTCCGGGTTCGCAGTGTTTCTTGAAGCGGAGGCGAATGGCTTGGCCGGGTCAAAACGCTTCTGGTGCTCGTTCACCGCGGTGATGAGGTCGCGGATGCGCTGCTGCTGCTGCACCAACTCCTCACCCTCCAGGAACTCGAGATCCGCCATGGCTGCCTGCGCCGCACGCATGTTCTTGACAGGAGTGTCATAGACGGGCTGGCTTGAGCCTAGCGCACGGCCAATGAAGCCTCCGTGGATTCGCACCTCTGCAGCCTGGCTGGGCTCAGCGGCAGCCGGCGTGAAGCCATGAACGCAGTCATACTCCCGCTGGGTGGACCCCAGCAGGCGCCGTGGCCTCGACCAGCAGTTGCTGACGGTCCTCGTTGAGCAGAGCCACCGTGGCCGCCGTGTCGGCGTCGGGCGTGATCGGGGCTTGCAGGCTCCGGATCGTCTCGCGAAGTGGGTTGACCCAGCGGGATGGGGCCGCAGCCGCGGCGGTGGAAGCCGTGGCGGCCTTCTCCTTGCTGCGCGAGGAGCCGGAGCTAGCGCCGATGGTAAGCACCTCCGCACGAGTGCAGAGGTCCGTGACGTCGTCGGATACGGCGCGGCTAGCTGGGACGGGCGAGTCGGTGAAGCTGTGTACCTTGCTAGGGTACTCGTCGGGGATGAGCACGACGAAGATGTGCAGCGCGCTGAAGGGGACAATGGAGCAGCCTACGGGGCAGGCAACGTCCGCGCCCGGCGCTGCGTCACAGTCGGCCAGGTTGGCAACGCAAGGCGCGCGGACCAAACCGTGCGCGATGCGCTCGCCGGAGCTGGTGAAGGGCCTCGTCCAGAACATGACTTCGGCCGACGCCGCGAGCAGCCTCACGGTGGGCGCCAACTGTCGTGGTGAAATCACGGCAGATGCCATGAGATGGCTAAAAGCGGGGGGCTGCGTGAGGACGCCGGTGGGTTCCGGAGGCGAGGTTGGCACACGCGTGCGGGAGACACAAGGCGTACCCAGTTTCGGGGCCCTCCGGGGAGGTAACACCCCTAGTCCTGCCGAAATGGGATGATAGGCTCAAGGGCTACAATGGTGCTCCTGGAGCTGTTTGGGCGGAGGAAGAAGAAGGGGCTAGGCCACCGTTCCGCTTCTCCCGTGAGTGTGTGTGTCTGCTGCTACTAAGGCGACCCCCCTGCATGGAGGCCTCCTGGGGGATCTTATAGCTCGACCCCTCAGGGTTACATGGGTAAAACTACACGTGGGCGGGACCCGGATGTCGGCGTCCGGAGCCGGCTTGCGGGGCCCGCCGGCTGCTGGGACCCGCCGGGTGCGGGGCCCACCGGCTGCTCGGCATTGTGGTATGTCGCCTCATGCGTCATGGAGTGGTTGGCGTCATGGGGCTGCAGTGGCGCGCTGGTGCTGACGTTGGTCATCCCGGCCAACGGGGTTGGCGGCACTATTGCCACGCCTTCCCGAGGCATGTCGCACTGCAGCCACACTCTCCCGTCGTGGAGAGCCGTCTTGTCGTCCGGAGCGATGGGACGGCCGCTGACCCGTCGCCGGCCGGCTAGCAGATAGCCGGACCCGGCACGGGGCCGGGAGCAGCCGGCCAGCGTTGGGAAGCCGGCTGGACGGCCAGCCGGTTTGGAGGGGCTCGGGCCGCCCCGTATTTTTAAAAAGGGGCTCCGGGTTTGATTGCCTACCCGGGGGTCATCCCCCCGACATCCTCCTTTTATGTTAATTGATACTGCTCATGCTACTAACCCTTGTTGTGAGCATGTGCATGTTGTGGAGGAAAATGCCAAGTTGAAAGAGCAACTTGAGAAGGGCCTTGTGACTTTTATACAAGGCGAGAAGAACCTCAACGAACTTTTGAGCAATCAAAAGGAAGTTGTGGCAGAGGAGGGACTTGGGTTTGTACCCAAGTCAAAGAAGAAGAAGAAAAACAAGACCAAGAAAACTCTCCCTCTAAAGGAGGTACTCCCTCCGTTCCTTTATATAAGGTGTATTTGTTTTTTTGATAAAATTCCACAATGTAAGGTGCATTTCTTCTAATTCCTCAAAATCCCATTTTTAGCCCTCTAAAAAAAGGAAAGTATATCTCCCCCGATTGCATGTATCTCTCCTTGTAAAGAAAAAGAAGGAAAGTATCTCTCTCCCGATTGCGTGTATCTCTTACTTTCCTAGCCTAAATGATTTACTTGCCACTAATCAATGATTTAGCCAAGGTTAATTTTGTCCTAACTTGTGTATAATTATGTGCCTTGGTCACCGTGCCAAAAATTATACACCTTACATAAAGGAATGGTGGGAGTACTTGTCAAGGAGGGAGAGGTGCTCCTAAGGAGAAGAAGAACAATGAGGTGGGTGGTGATGCCAAGAAGGGCAAAGCCACTCCTCCCAACAAAGTTGTTGGCCCAGTGGGAACCAGGGTACCATGGCCCGTCTGCCTGCGGCCCAGGAGGCAACTCTTGGGGCGGCCCACGAAGGACGTCTCTGCCTTAGGTTCTCCGGAACAAGTGGCCTCGTGAGGGGCCGCCTCATGAGGGGCTGCCTCGTCAGGGGTGGCCTCGTGAGGGGCTGCCTCTTGAGGGCCACCCCGGAACGCTACAATCAACAAGTGGCAAGTGGCCTCGTGAGGGGCCGCCTCATGAGGGGTTGCCTCGTGAGGGGCTACCTCGTGAGGGGCCGCCTCGTGAGGGGCTGCCTCATGAGGGGCGGCCTCGTGAGGGCCACCCCATGAAGGAGGCTGCGCGGCGCCAGTCGCGCGGCATGTACCCATCACGTGGGTGACGTCCTACTGTTAGGATAAGGATGGCATGATGCGACCAAGACCAGTTTTCTTTGTGGTGCAAGGGAGCAGCGGCGTTTGCCCCCCTCCAAAGCAAGTCCCAATGCCTTCCACTTTGGTGAAATAAGACCAGGACAACTCAGTGCGCCAGGATGGAGGTCATCGCCGAGCCCACCAGCGCATCAGGATAGCAACTTTAGCAGGCGAAGACCGCCTTTAGTCAGGATAAGCCTGTGTGCCTGTCCCCCTTTGAATTGCCGCCCTATGGCCACCCTTTCCCGCTCATATTTTCGGGGAAGAGGACCAAGGCACTACAAAAGGGGCAGGGCCACTTCCATGTAAGGGATGGAACTCATTCTCCCCCCCCACCCCGTGTACCTGGAGCCACAAGCTCTCCAATGCAGAGCAATCCAACACAAGCAGGAGTAGGGTATTACACCGCACGGTGGCCCGAACCTGGGTAGCTCGCACGTCCCCTTCGTGTCCGGTGAGAGCCAGCGAGTCCATCGTGCCCCCCCCCGTAGTTGCCGTCGTGTCGTAGGTTGCCAAGCAATGTCCCCAGAGTTCGAATCCTAAGTTCTTGGAGAAGTTTCTTGGACGCAGATCCTAGACTCTGACATTTGGCACGCCAGGTAGGGGGGCTTGCCGTCTTCGCGCCTTCGACCTCGACGCCAGCATCGACATGGACGCCGCCGCCGCTCGCCGGGAACGCGCTGCGCGCCGCGCCGCTGTCAGGGTCCCCGCGGCGCCCGCCGCCCGCGGTGCCCCTGGGCGGCGCCCTCGAGCCGCCACCGAGCCCGTTGGGAGAGCGGGTGGCCTCCTCCGCCCACCCATCGGTGAACGAGCAGGTGCACAGCCGCTCTGCCACCGCCTCCTCGCTCGCGCGTCGTGGCCCTCCCGCTCCGCACGCCGCGCTGCTCAGGGCACAGGAGCTGCTGCGCTATCGTCCCTTCGTGGACGGCTACGATGCCTGGCTCGGGAGCATCACCGAGCTCGTTGATGCCGCCTGCGATGGCCAGGCGCCCTCCCACTCCCTGCCTGCTCCGCCGTCACGCGCCGAGCGGGCAGGGCGCGACGCTCCTCCTCCTCCCCCTCTGGGTCGTGACGCGTCCGGACGCCGCCCCGCAGCACGCGCTCCGGAGCTGTCCCATGGCTCATCTATGCCAGACAGCGTCGACGACAGCTGCCAGATCGTCCGCCGCGCGGCCCTGGACGGTGGTGTCGTCACCAATGGGGGCTACCTGGCCCTCACCACCGAGCTGCGCCGTGTGGTGTGGCCCAACGAGTTCAAGCCAGAGCTCCCTCCGCGCTACGACGTCAGCACCAACCCCTCGGACTTCTTGCTGCTCTGCACCATCAGCATCCTGGCCGCGAGGGGGGACGACCGGGTCATGGCGAACTGGTTCCCCATGGCCCTCAAGGACGCTGCGCGCTCGTGGCTCATGAACCTCCCCGAGGCGTCCATCTCTTTGTGGGAAGACTTGTGCAAGTAGTTCGTCGCCAACTTCAAGGGCACGAGCGACAGCGCCCTCATGCTCAACGACCTGCGGAACGTGCGCCAGCGCCCTGGCAAGCCCCTTCGTAAGTTCATCCAGCGCTTCAGCCAGGTGCGCCATAAGATCCCAAAGGCCTCCAATGCTGCAATCATCTCCGCCTTCTCCTCCGGTGGCATGGACGTGACGATGCGTGAGAAGCTTGCCATCAATGACGAACTTGGCTCCATGGCCGATCCGTTCGTCCTCGCCGACCGCTGCACGAAGGTTGAGGAGGGCCGCCTCTTCATCCACAACGACCCTGATCCTCGTGAGGCCAGCCTCGTGAGGCCGGCCTCGCGAGGGGCGGCCTCGTGAGGGGCGGCCTCGGGGATGCCACCTCACCTCGCCGAGGCCGCACCCACTCCAGCCGAGGCAGCACCTGAGCCTGCCGAGGCCCCTCTGGCGCCCCCCGGGGAACCGCCTCGGGAGGCCCCTGGTGCCCCACCTCAAGAGGCACGCAACGGCTAGGCCGGTCATGCCAACGCTGAGGTCCTCAAGGGCCTCAAGACGAGGAGCTTCAAGAAGCAGCTCATGGCCCGCGGCAAGGGTTGGCTTGACGAGCTCCCCTCTGTGCTGTGGTCCGTCCACACAATGGCGATCAAGCCCACCGGTGAAACACCCTTCTTCCTCGTCTACGGGACGGAAAGGGTCACCTCCAAGCCAAGGTCAAGCACGGGTCCCCACGGGTCTTCAATGAGGCCCGTCAGGACGGCCTGCAGGAGGATGACCTGCTCGTCCTCGAAGGGGCACGCCGCCAGGCTGCCCTCCGCACGACAGGATGCCAGCGGGCATTGCATCGCTACCACAACCGCAACACACGCTCTGGAGCTCTCTCTACCCGCGCTGCCACGAGCCACGCGAGAGCTCCCTCACACTCTCGTGGAAGCCCCATGCTCAGCGCTGGCGGACTACTTATGGAGCTGTACATGCTCCGGAGCTCTCTCTACCCGCGCTGCCATGAGGCACACGAGAGCTCCCTCCCACTTTCGTGGAAGCCCCATGCTCAGCGCTGGCGGACTACTTATGGAGCTGTACACGCTCCGGAGCTCTCTCTACCCGCGCTGCCATGAGGCACGCGAGAGCTCCCTCCCACTCTCGTGGAAGTCCCATGCTCAGCGCTGGCGGGCTACTTATGGAGCTATAGACACTCCGGAGATCTCTCTACCCGCGCTGCCACGAGGCACGCGAGAGCTCCCTCCCACTCTCGTGGAAGCCCCATGCTCAGCGCTGGCGGACTACTTATGGAGCTGTACACGCTCCGGAGCTCTCTCTACCCGCGCTGCCTCCGGCACGCGAGAGCTTCCACCCACTCTCGTGGAAGCCACATGCTCTGCGCTAGTGGACGCCCCATGCTCCGCGCTGGCGGCCTACATACTTGAGGGGCCTACGGCCGTCACATCCTCAAGCTGACCCGTGTCAAACACGGCAGAACGTACCTTTCCTGTTGGGTAATGAATCTATTTCATGCATCAGTACAGTCTATTTCCTAATAACAACTGGTGTCCTTGCAGCTGATGTGCCTCCGGAGGCGCGCTCGCCATCTCCCCCTGTGTGTCTCACGCGAGAGGGGGCTGGGCACGGTGCCTGTGCTCGGGTCAGTCCCGGCAGCACTGCAAAACCCAAGTGACTGAGCTCTGGCTCGCGGGCCTGCTCCCGCGCATGTCACCTCACCAGGTCCTTGGTGCTCTTGCCTCCTCGCGTAACACCCACAGGCGGCCTCGCGAGCGCGCCCCGCTACATTTTTTGCAAAAATTTGGCAATTTCCCTGGTGCAGGGCCTCAGGAGCTCCTCCTTGGGAGGCCTCACGAGCGACGTCTCATCAGCAGGGGGCTTCGCGACACCGGAGGCCTCGGGAGCTCCTCCTCGGGAGGCCTCATGAGCGACGTCTCATGAGCAGGGGGCTTCACGAGCAAGCACCCCTCATGAGCCACCGGCTGCGGGTGGCACCATGCCAAGTCACGTGCTGCTAAAAAGCTAAGTCTAAAGAGACAAAAGGTAAAGACTCAAGCCAACGAGCTACTGTCGGCGCCATCGTCGCCAGCGATGCCTCCGCCCTCGGCGGCCGCCACGGTGCGCTCCAGGCTCTCCAGGAGCTCGCGCTCCTTCTCCTAGTTGGTGGTGGTCAGCGCGAGCTCGTGCTCCCGGATCTCCTTGTCCAGTTCCTGGACCGCCACCATGCTCTCGCGCATGCCGAGCGCGTCCTCGTGAGGGGCAAGCTGGGCCTCGCAAGTCACGGCGCGCTGCATGTAGGCCTTCTCCACAGCCTCCACCTCCGCCTACGACTCCGTCGCGCGCGGGGGGCTTGGCGCGGTCGCCTTCGGCTCTTAGCGCACTGGCGGGCGCTCGGGGCTCACCGCGGCCACTGTGTCTGCGCCTGCCGCCCCAACCACCGCGGAGCCCTTCGAGGGGCTCGGCCTCACGGCGTCCCCCGTGGCCTCGCCGCTTCCGGCACCGGTCACCTTCGGCACCTCTTCCTGCATGTGGACCTCCTCTAGAGGTCCACCTCCCCCAGCAAGTGGAGGAGCATCCTTTGCACAACTGGGGAGACGTCGTGCGCTCTCCCTCGCCATCCGCCCCGCGCCTCTCCAGGCTTGGTGGGGGCTCCAGCGGCTCTTCAATCCGCACCCCCGTGGGGGCGCAGTCTGCCTCGCGGCCCCCTCTGCCCCGGAGGCCTCCTTCTTCTTCGGCGGAGGGTCCCTGCGCCGCCAAGGGGTCTCAGCCCATGCCTCACGAGGAAGAAGAGTAAGCGTAAAGGGAAAGGACAGGACGAAGGGACTTACACGTCCATAGGGGCCCACCGCCTCTCCTTTAGCTTCACGACGGAGCAGTTGCCGCTGCCGCTGCCGCTCCCTCGGGGCTCGCTCAAGCTGACTCCTGAGGCCTCACGCGGGGGGCCCGCCGGGGCCTCCTCCCGTGGCCTCGGCGAGCGCATCCTCCTCGTGAAGCGCGTCGCCCTCCATGCCAAGGGTCATCTCGTCCTCCGGAGGCACAACCTGGGAGGGCGCGATCGAGAACCCCCCTAGGCATCATGGGGGAGTGGAGGCCGCTACGTGTCGCTCCCTGGGCACGGTAGTTCGATGGGCCCCACGTCGTTTCATTCCTAACGGGTGGAACGTGCACGCCGCGGGCCCGGGGGCTACTGTCGGCCCAGTGGGAACCAGGGTACCACGGCCCGTCCGCCTGCGGCCCAGGAGGCAACTCTTGGGGTGGCCCACAAAGGACATCTCTGCCATAGGTTCTCCGGAACAAGTGGCCTCATGAGGGGCCGCCTCGTGAGGGCCTGCCTCGTGAGGGGCGGCCTCGTGAGGGCCACCCCGGAACACTGCAATCAACAAGTGGCAAGTGGCCTCGTGAGGGGCCGCCTCATGAGGGGCCGCCTCGTGAGGGGCCGCCTCGTGAGGGGCCGCCTCGTGAGGGGCCGCCTCGTGAGGGGCTGCCTCATGAGGGGCGGCCTCATGAGGGCCACCCCACGAAGGAGGCTGCGCGGCGCTAGTCGCACGGCATGTGCCCATCACATGGGTGACGTCCTACTGTCAGGATAAGGATGGCATGACGTGACCAAGACTAGTTTTGTCTTTGGTGCAAGGGAGCAGCGGCGTTGGCCCCCCTCCAAAGCAAGTCCCAATGCCTTCCGCTTTGGTGAAAGAAGACCAGGACAGCTCAGTGCGCCAGGATGGAGGTCATCGCCTAGCCTACCAGCGCATCAGGATAGCAACTTTAGCAGGCGAAGACCGCCATTAGTCAGGATAAGCCTGTGTGCTTGTCCCCCTTTGAATTGCCGCCTTGTGGCCACCCTTTCCCACTCATATTTTTGGGGAAGAGGACCAAGGCACTACAAAAGGGGCAGGGCCGCTTCCATGTAAGGGAGGGAACTCATTCTCCCCCACACCCCGTGTACCTCGAGCCACAAGCTCTCCAGTGCAGAGCAATCCAACACAAGCAGGAGTAGGGTATTACACCGCACGGTGGCCCGAACCTGGGTAGCTCGCGCGTCCCCTTCATGTCCGGTGAGAGCCAACGAGTCCGTCGTGCTCCCCCCGTACTTGCCATCGTGTCGTAGGTTGCCAAGCAAAGTCCCCCAGAGTTCGAATCCTAAGTTCTTGGAGAAGTTTCTTGGACGCAGATCCTAGACTCCGACAAAAGCCGGCGACTTTAACCCTTCTTATGTTTTGTGTCGTACTAGTGATGGGCATGTTTATTGTTGGTTCTTCTTATGAGTACATTGAATGGTCTATTTGGGTTCCTAAGACCCTTGTTGCTAACATCAAAGGACCCATTCAAAAATGGGTACCTAAAACCAAGCATTGATCTTATGTAGGAGTTTGCTTCCAGTGGGGTGTGATGGTTGCTCGATAGTAGAGCAACAAATCATATGATCGGGAGCAAGGACTTGGTGGTGGACGTGCAACCAAGCCATCTATGCCCACCCATGTCCAATTCGATGATGCTTCAACATCTAAGGTATTGGGTCTTGGCAAGGTTGTCATTTCTCATGATTTATCCATTGAGAAGGTCATGCTTGTTGAGACCCTTGCATACAATTTACTTTGCGTTCGTCAACTTGCACTTATGGGCTTGGCCACTTTCTTTGATCTTGATACCGTGGCCCTTTTGTGGAGCAAGACTCTTAAAGTAGCCTTTGTTGGGCATGTCGAGAACGGTCTCTATGTGGTTAGCTTCTCGGAGCGACCCACTAAGACCGCGACTTGCCTAATGGCTAAAGTTAACGTGGGATGGCTTTGGCATCGCCGTTTAGCCCACGTCAATATGAGATCTTTGCAAAGTCTCCTCAAGGGGGACCATGCATGTCCGTGGACTCACAAATGTTAGTTTTGCCAAAGATCGTGCTTGGAGTGCTTGTATCGAAGGAATTTTACATGAGATGGCTCACCGACCCACGACTGTTATCTACTTGAAGAGGCCCTTGGAGCTCCTCCACATGGATCTCTTTGGTCCTCCATCATTTGATAGTCTTGGGGGAAGAAAGTATTGCTTGGTGATTGTGGATGATTACTCAAGATACACATGTGTATATTTCTTCAAGAGGAAGAGAGAGACCCAACAAACCATCATCGACTTTGCAAATGAAGCTCAATGTCCACATGATGCAAAGATTTTAATGATTAGAAGCGACAACGGCACCGAGTTCAAGAACTACACATTGGATGAGTTTCTTAGTGATGAGGGGATCAAGCACCAATACTCCGCACCATATACACCTCAACAAAATGGTGTAGCGGAGAGGAAGAACCGGACGTTGATGGACACGGCAAGGACCATGATGGCAGAATTCAAATCTTCGTATAACTTTTGGGCCGAAGCCATCAACACCGCATGTCATGCATCCAATCATCTCTACCTCCGCAAAGGCTTGAACAAGACTCCACATGAGATACTTACCGGCAACAAGCCCAACCTCAAGTACTTCTGGGTGTTCGATTGTAAGTGTTTCATTCTCAAGAAAGGTGTTCGTTTGTCTAAATTCAAACCTAGAGCTCAAGAGGGCATATTTGTTGGTTATGCTACAAACTCTCATGCTTACCGTGTCCTCAACAAGTCCAATGGACTCATTGAGGAGACGTGTAACGTAGAGTTTGATGAAAATAACGGCTCCCAAGTGGAGCAAAGTGGTCTTGTGATGTAGGTGATGAAATTCCTCCACAAGCCATCAGAAGAATGGGTGTTGATCAAATCCTCCCCATTGAGGAACCCCTTGTGGCCGAAGGAGAAGGACAATGTTCTACACAAGTGGAACCATCACCGACGCTAAACCCACACGCTTTCGAAGAACAAAGTGAAGGCCCTCAACTAAGTGAACAAGATCAAGGGCAAGATCAACCTCATGATGATGGTGATGCAGCAAGTGATGCCCAAGATCAAGTTCATGATTCCGAGCAAGCTCAAGATCAAGAGGAAGCAGAAGATCAAGAGCAAGCTCAAGACGATGCTCAAGATGATCAAGACAATGCTCCTCAAATTCCCATTGAAGAGCTTTTGGAGCGTCATGCCGCCAAGATTGCTTCCAAGCTAAAACATCAAGAACATGTCATGGAGAATGTCCATGGAAGCCTAAGAAAGGGGGTAACCACTCGGAAACAATTAACAAACTTTCGTGAGCATCACGCATTTGTTTCTTGTATTGAACCCCAAAAGGTACATGAGACGCTCAAGGACTCGGATTGGCTAGAAGCCATGCATGATGAACTCAACAACTTCAAGCGCAACAAGGTGTGGCAATTGGTGCCAAGAACAAAGGATAACCATAATGTCATTGGAACCAAATGGATCTTCAAGGGCATGCAAGATGCAAACGGTGTTGTCGTTCGAAACAAGGCAATATTGGTAGCTCAAGGCTACTCCCAAGTCAAGGGTGGTATCGACTATGGTGAAACCTTTGCTCCTATTGCTCGCCTTGAATCTATTCGCATGTTGCTTGCATATGCATCTCATCATGATTTCAAGTTGCAACAAATGGATGCGAAGAGTGCATTTGTTAATGGTCCTCTTAATGAGTTGGTGTATGTCAAACAACCCCCAGGGTTCGAGGATCCCAAGCTCCCCAATCATGTATACAAGCTCGATAAGGCACTCTTTGGCCTTAAACAAGCCCCATGTGTGTGGTATGAGCACCTTACCGAGTTTTTGCAAGACCGTGGGGTTGAAATTGGGAAAATCAATTCCACTCTTTTACTAAGAGGGTTAAAGGGGATTTGTTCATATGCCAACTATATATATATGTTGATGATATTATCTTTGGTTCTCCTAACAAAGATTTCAATGATGAGTTTGCCGCACTCATGACCGAGAAGTTTGAGATGTCTATGATGGGAGAGTAGAAGTTCTTTCTCGGGTTCGAAGTCAAGCAAAGAAGAGAAGGGACCTTCATCAACCAAGCCAAATATACTCAAGACATGCTCAAGAGATTCAAATTGGATGATGTCAAGCCGGCCAAGACTTCAATGCCAACCAAATGCTAACTTGACATTGATCCCAATGGTAAAGCGGTGGATCAAAAGTTATATCGCTTCATGATTGGATCCTTGCTTTACCTTTGTGCATCTAGACAGGATATCATGTTGAGTGTGGGAATGTGTGCACGGTTTTAAGCCACACCTAAGGAAAGCCACTATGTGGCGGTCAAGTGAATCTTTAGATATTTGGCTCATACCCCAAACTTTGGCTTATGGAACCCCAAAGGAGCAAGCTTTAATCTCATGGGATATTCGGACTCAGATTTGGCGGGAGACCGTGTGTATAGGAAGTCAACTTCCGGAGGGTGCCAATTCCTTGGTCGCTCTTTGGTAAGTTGGTCTTCGAAGAAGCAAAATTGTGTATCTCTCTCCACCAGCGAGGCTGAGTATATAGCCGCCTAAAGTTGTTGCGCACAATTGCTATGGATGAGGCAAACTTTAAAGGATTACGGTGTCACTTGTGACAAAGTGCCTCTTCTATGTGACAATGAAAGTGCAATCAAGATCTCCTACAATCCAGTACAACACAGCAAGATGAAGCACATTGAGATTCATCATCACTTTATCTGGGATCACATCAAGCGAGGAGATATTGACCTTATTTATGTAGGTACACAAGAGCAACTTGCGGATATATTCACGAAGCCATTGGATGAAGCAAGATTTCGCGTGTTAAGGCATGAGCTAAATATCATTGATTCGAGCAATGTGGCTTGAGACTAGGCATACCCCACCGCATTCATCATGTTGTCTTGTTCTAGATGTAGGCATGGATTTAGGGGGAGTGTTGTTCTCTCAATGAACTCTCCCACCCCCTATTATGCATAAATAGACCCAATCTTTCACATTAGCCATTTTTGATGGTACTTGTGCTTCAAAGATGAGTTTTCGTCATGGGCCCAAGGTTAAAATCTTCGCGGTGCCATACCAATCGACTCAAACATAGGTGGCTCCGGCAACCGCCCCTCTTCTTGGAAGAGGTTTGGTTCCCGGTTCTCGGTTGTTTTGGATCACTCCAAGTTTGCTCTTGCTTTATTTGTATTTTGACCTTGGAGTGTCCCTTCCCATTTGCTGGCTTTCTTGTCTCCAACCCAAGCCTTCCCTCACCTACATACATCTGAGAATTGCATAAGCCACCATTCCAAATTTGCTCTTGCAGTTTTTGGTGCATGCAAGCGGTACTACCGCTGGCCGTGAATGGTACTACTGCTGGGGAGGGTACTACCGACCTCCTGCCATTCTAAGTACCCTGGCGGTACTACCGCTGGGCGTAGAATGGTACTACCGCTCACGCGGTACTACTGCCCTGGCCCGTAGTACTACCGCTTCGTAGTCTGGTGTAGCGACCCGACCCAATACGGTCAAGTCTCTGTGCTTTCTGTGCCATCCCTGGATCAGTATGCTGGCACACACAGTACTTTGATGAAATACCATAACATCACATGTAAAATAAATACCGTAGATCCAGAGTATACCTTATTTATCACAGCGGAAACAAATCAATAAGGGTGTAGAGTCCCCTCAACGCCATCGGCAAGTTGAGTGTAGACCATAACCCTATATCGTCTCTTACTCATCATAGAAAAATATCTGCAACATGATATATTGCAGCCATGTAGGTCAGTACATTGAATGTACTGGCAAGATCACATATGAATGCAAAGGAGAATAACTCTATCACTATATGAAATATGGCTGTGGTGGATCTGAGTCTGAGTTTTGCATAAAAGCTAGTTTTTCCCTACAACAAAGGAGCGTTAAGAAATATTACTACAAATGTTGGTGGTTAATGAGATGGTTTTGCCAACCAATTCTCATATCCCAAATTATTAATAAAATCCCACTCATTAATATTAATTGTGTTGAGAATATCCAGACAATCCAATTCCAGACGCTCAAATTGTCCGTAACCGGGGACACGGCTAATCGATTTGGTTTTAACACTCTGCAGAGGTTTGTGCATGTTTCCCCGCAAGACTCGATTGCCTCCTTTGAAGTCCTTGCACTGCCTAGTGTTTGAGAACAGGATGACCGAGACACAGTCTTTCCGAAGTACTCAACTATGCTAGAGCCCATAATAGCTTGCGGCTGCACATGGAAGCTTCTGGTCTTGAAAGATCCATCAATCTCTTTGAGCCTAGGTGGCCTTCCGTAATACTGGGTGATCACTGGTCAATCCCCCGGATCCCCTGGTAAAATTGGGTGATCTCTAGTCAGTCCCTAGGATCCCTGGGTAATCACTGGTCAACCCCCAGGATCCCCTCTTAGTCTGTAGCAATAGGTGATCACTAGTCAATCCCTATGATCCCCGGGTAATCACTAGTCAACCCCCAGGATCCCCTCTTGAGTCTGTAGCACAGGGTGATCACTAGTCAATCCCAATGATCCCATCTTGAGTCCGTAGAACCGGGTGATCACTAGTCAATCCCTAGGATCCCCTCTTCTTGCAAGCAGTCCACCCAGAGGTGTGTTGAAATCTTGAAGTCTTGTAGTCTTGAGGTTGCTCCAGATGTTATTATCACACTCACATCTCACATGAAACACTCATACCAATCCCCGTCTACTAAAGCATAGCTGCAACTAACTTAACAACGATTCCCGGGACTTAGTGACAAGGGCACGGGTTCCTACCTCATGGATCTACTCAGGCTACAAGTTTCAATATTCCTATTGGATGCAAGAGGAGAAGTGCTACTAATGCAATAAAATCATAGGTATTCAAAATATGATCAAGTGAACTTGCCTGGTAAAAGTTGATGAAGATTATATCGCTCGCAGAAATAACTTGGTAAAACTACTCGTCACTCTCCGATGAAATCTATATAATCAAGCATGGCATTCATATAAGCATTCATTCTAGCAATCATTCTAGCAATCAAAATAACAATCAACAAAATAAAGCAATAAGGAAAACAATAATGAAGTCAAGAAAACCAAATGAAATCCAAAGAAAACTTCAAAAGAAAAACTATAAAGAAAACTACTAAAGAAAACTCTATGACTTAACTACACAACAACACAAAAATAAATTTTGTCCTAATTAAAACATAACATCAAAGAAAATACTAAACTAATAAATAAACAGAAAGTACTTTATAGTATTTTTCATTAGCAAAAAGAATCAACTAAAAAGCTTTTATGAAACTCTAACTATGATTAAAACAATATTAACTTAGAAATAAATCAAAAACAATTTCAACTATAAATACAAATTGTTTCTGATCTACATTAAAGTTAACAGAGAATAAAATTTATCCAACTAAAATTTGCATAAAGTATTTTTGTTAAAACTTTAATAGCAAAAGAAATAAAGAAAAACTAGGCATATAGGCTACTGTTTTGAATCTGTTTAAAACAAAACTAAATAAATCTTATAAATTATTTTATTTAAACCATTGGATAATTAATTTCATTAGAAACCAGTAGCAAAAAGAATTAATTAAAAATACATTTTTAAATAGGATTTATGCCCAATTTGGTGTCTAAAGAAAGTTTGAGCAAATTCAGATTTAAAAACTATAAATATGAAAACTATTTGAATCTACAGAAACTAGACAAAATTTTGAAACTGATGCAAAAAAGAATCACTCAAAAAGACTTAAAAACATAAAAAATATAAAGAAATTAATATCAGAATAGAATCTGAAACTAAATTAAAACAGAAAAAGAAAAAAAAGCTAAGTAACGGACAGTGGACACGTGGCGCTATGCGATTGGCTGAGGCGTGTGAGCGTCGGAAGTAAGCGAGCGGGCGGCCGGTTTCTAGCAGAAAACATTTCAGCCTAATAAAAAAAAATAGGATCTAATCCTAGCCGTCTAGTCTAGATCGAATGGATGAGGAGGAGGGAGAGCTCACAACGGCGGTGGTGGAGGACTCCGGTGATGGCGGCGGCGGCTTCGGGCGTCGATGGTGGGAGCGTTCCAATGGTCCTCGGGCTCCGGAGACTTCACCAAATGATGTGGACGTCTGTGGCGCGTCGAGTGGTGGCGGTGGCGAGGCTCGGTGGTGGCTAACGGCGACGAGGTGGGCGATGGCGTGCGGCGGCCGAAGGTAAGTGCGGCGATGGATTCCGGCGGTGTTGCTGCGGGAAAAGAGGGGGAAGCAGGGGGAAATGACCGTGGGGCGCCGGGGCTTTATAGGGGAGCCCTCGGGCGAGCTCGAACGGCAAGGGATCAGCGGCGGGATTGGATCGGAGAGGATCTCCGGCGAGTGGGAAAGAAAACAGGGCGGGAGGAGGAAGGTGGGCGCTCGGGCTCGGGCGATCGGCTAGTGGGGCCGGGTGGCAGAGAGAGAGAGAGGAGGGGGAAATCAGATCGGGCGGCCTTCCTTAGGGATTCGGTTGCGAGTGAGCGCGCTCGGCCGGCTGGCCAGTGGGCCTAGACAATCTGTTTCCTAATACAGAAAATCTTTTCCTATTTTGAATAAAGCGAGAGAAAAGAAAAGAAATAAAAAAAATACTATAGGCATATTATGTACCAAAATGATCATAAAAAGATTCCCTAAATGATTTACTATTTTTCAAAGTCAAATAAAATATACAAAATTTCATAAAAATAAAACAGTGCTACTGTCGCATTTAAAATGCAATAAAAATTATTTTAAAATACCAAAATGATTTTAAATTTACTTTTCTCCATTTTTATGTTGAAGGGAATCATTTTACCCTTATTTTCATATATTTGTTTTTAGGAGAAAAATAATTTGAATAAAAACCAAATAGCTCAAAATTGTGTTTAATTTGAATTTCAAACAACTTTCAAATCTTTCTTTTAAACTTCCAACTCATATTTCATATAATTTTAAGAAGTCATTTTATCTTCTCTCATGAAAATCATTGAGTTGCATAAAGTTTCTGAGTTTGAAATATTTTTCAAATATAATTCAAATCCTTTCCAAATCTCTTTTTATTGCTTTAAATGGAAGAAGTCATATCATCTTCACTCTAGGGTTTTGTGATGAAATGAATTTGAATTCCTGGGGATCAAAATGTAAAGTGAAAGTTTTGGGAAAGTCATTTCATTCCCTCTCATTAAACTTTCAGAAAGTTTCAAATTTCACTCACTTTCAGTCAATCAATCAAACAATCAATCATAGTTACTTAATTAGTATAACATTCCAAAATTTAGAATTTTGGGATGTTACATCTGGGGGGGAGGGTTAAGTGCACGGGCAGGGGAGTTCTAACTCCCCATACCCATTCACTCTCCCTCCCCACGACTCCTCCCCTCGGAGGCAACCTCAACTGCTCCGGCCGCCACCCTCGACACGCCGGTTCTGTGTCGTCTTCCACGAATTCGACCGGTGGGATCGATCCCCACCCTCTCCTCTTGCCATGGATGCCGGTATTGCCCTCGTTTTCCTCTCCTATGGTTCTCTCCTTTGAATCTAGGCTTTAGGGCAATGTGTGTTGTGTTCTTCAATTTTTGGCTAAATCGTGCCTTGAGTAGGGCGTGGAATGACTGCTAGATAGGAGGATAGGATTTGCTTGTAGAATTTTGGAAATTTGAGGTGACCGGTACTACCGGATCCATGCCGCGGATGTTCCCCCGAAGTGCGACTGGTACTACCGTCGGAACCCGACCGGTACTACCGCTTATAAGTGGTACTACCGCTCGTGTTCCGCGTGTAAGTGCATCAAGTGCCCCCTTAGTGGTTTTGGAGTATTGAAGACAAATAGGTTAAGGGACTAATGTGTTTGTGAGTATACATAGGAGAAATAGTCCCTGAAGACTTGGTTTAACCACGGAAGGTGACCCCTAAAAATGTATTTCTTCAAGTGAAGAATTTGGTGCGGCCTGTGAAGAAATTGATGTGAAGACTTTGAAGCTTGAAGACCTTGTTTTCATAGTTTCTTTTCTTCTTATTTGAGTCATAGGAAAAACTGTACTACTAAAGGGGGTCTAGGTGAAACATTTATCATACTTCAAAGCGATGCTCAAACCGATACAAACATAAGCCGCTTCGAGTGAAGCCTTTGGAAATCTCTGGAACAACTGACGAATTTGTCAGTGACACTGACGAAGTTCATCTGGTCTCTGCCGAATTTGGTCAGGTTGAGGAGTTAGGATTTCGCCAGTGCGATCTGCCTATCGTGAGGAAATAGAGTGCCCCGACAAAATTGAGAGCTTAATTTCCGACTGTTGCTGTGTCGCATGCCAGCTGTCGAGCGGATTCTTATCCCGACAATGGTCTTGTCTGAGAAGGGCATTTATGACAATTCATGTGGGGTTACCCCCTGGCTATAAATAGCCACCCCCCACAACCACTAGTTGGTTGGCTGCTCTAGAGAGATATTGATACTTGTCATTTGTGAGCAACCCTTCCTCTAACAACTTTGTGAGAACCCAAGTGAGGAAAAACCCAACCAGAGCCAAAGTGACTGAGCATCACTAAAGAAGTTGATCTGTGTGATCCGACGCTTATTACCTTTGAAGACTGTCATTCTTCCAGATAGTTAGGCGTCATGTTTTGAGCACCCAAGAGTAATTGTGGTGTGCCGGTGAACAAGTCTGTGAAGGTTTTGGAAGTCTACCTTGAAGACTTATCATGAGTGATTGGGTGAGGTCTAAGTGACATTAGCTCAAGAGGAATACAGTGAGGACTAAGTGTCCTCCAAGGTAAGACTCAGCTGCCTCAACCAGATGTACAGTTGATACAGCAACTGGAACTGGTCTACCAAATCACTGTGTCTTCACTGAGCCCAACTGGTTTCAAATTCCTCACTCTTTACCTTTACGCAATTCCACTGCTGAAGAACTTGTACTTTACTTTTCTGAAAAATTTGAACTGAAGAATTTCATCATGTTGTTACTCATTTCTTCAGTTCATCTTCCTCATGCATGTTTGTCTATATGATTTCATGTTCTTCACTTGTATGTATTTCATATGCATGCTATTTGTATCTGTGTCGATCTAGTTTCTCATCCGTTTCTATTTCGTCACTCTGATTTTTGTCAAAATCTTTGGAGTTTGATCAATTTCTAAAAATCTCCCATTCACCCCCCCTCTGGGAGTAAACCTGCGCTTTCAATTGGTATCAGAGCAAGGTACTCCCTTGTTCTGTGTGATTTTGGTTTAAGCATCTGGAGTTTTAGTTATGTCGACCGCAGGTATGATCAAGGTATCCGCTGCGTGCCCCATCTTTGATGGCACTGGCTATCCTTACTGGAAGAACAAGATGAAAATGCATATTGAGGCAATTGACAACGATCTCTGGTTCGTCGTCGAGAATGGAGTGCCTACCATGGCTCCAAGCATCAACGCCACCGACATGAAGAGATTTAAGCAACTCGACTCTCACACAAAGAACATCATTTGTGGACATCTGAACAAAGGACAGTATGGTAGAGTGAGTGCTTTGGAAACTTCAAAGCTTATCTGGGATAGGCTTTCCAAGGTCAATGAAGGGGTCTCCACTCAACATGACTCCCGAGTTGACGTGCTTCACAATCTCTTCAATCGCTTCAAGAGGCTCGACAATGAAAATGTGCAGCAAACCTTCGACCGCCTCACTGATATCTCCAATGAGCTTCAGGCACTTGGTGCTGCTGACATCACCGATCATGAGGTGGTGAAGAAATTGCTGATGTCATTGGACAGTTCCTTCGATACCTTGGCACTGATGATACAAGAGCGCCCTGACTACAAATCACTTGACCCGGCAGACATTCTTGAAAGGCTCAACACTCATGAATTTCAACAAGCAGAGAAGAGAGATATGTATGGTCCTAGCTATGGACGTCCTCGTGCTCTGAAGGCAAAAGCAAAAGCCAAGGCAATTTCTTCATCTGAAGAAGAAGAGGAATATGAGAGCAGTTCTGATGGTGCTGAGGAAATTGGCAGAGAACTAGCAATGCTTGTGAAGAAGTTCCAGAAGTTTTCCAAGAAGAACCGCTTTCGAAAGTCTTCAAAGTATGACTCCAAGAACACTGGAGAAGCGTCTGCTTGAGACTACAACAAGAGAACATGTCACAAATGCAAGAAGCTAGGCCACTACATCGCCGACTGCCCTCTATGGCTAAAGAAGAAGAAGAAGAAGAAGAAGCAGAAGAAGAGCAGGGATGATGATGAATCTGATGGCAAAAAGAAGAAGTCCTCAAAGTCTTCATCAAAGTCCTCATCTTGCAAGAAAGGCAGTTCCAGCAGAGCTCTTGCATTCATTGGGAAGGAAATGGATTCTGAGGAAGAATCTGATCATGAGGAAGCAGAGGAATCTGAGGAGGAGTCAGACTCTGGGGTGGCAAGCCTTGCCCTCACTACGGAGTACGTCAGCAAGTCCATCTTCAACCCTGAGGATAATGGTATCTCCACCAACAATGATGACTGTGCTGATGACTACACTCCCACCTATTGCTTCATGGCAAGAGGTGCAAAGGTAACCTCATGAGAAGCTTACTTTGAAACTTCTAGTGATGACGACTCTGAGTGTGAATCTAAACCAAGCTATAAGAAACTTGCTAAAATTGCAACTGAGCAACAACATGCTATGGAAAAGATTCAAAAACTGCTAGACAAAAGCGATGTCCTGTTGGACGAGGAAATGGATCGTAGTCAAGCTTTGTCCGAAGATCTCAGACGGCTTAAATCACAGTATGACGAACTTTAAAGTCGTCATGTGTCCCTCTCAGCCGAACATGAGAAGGTGTCCTATGAATTTCCTCAAAGGAAGCAGGATCTCAAGAAGTTGAGAGCGTCTCATGATGATCTTAAAAAAGAGAACGATTCACTCCTCGCTCAACAGATCAGTACCGCTCAGGAAGAATTTGTTGCACCATGCCTAAAATGCCTTGAACGTGATAATGCAAATTCTTCAGCTGAATGTTCAAATGCTTCAGTACTTTCAATTGCTTCAACTGCTACGGTGGCCACTAACCCCACACCTGAGGAAGCCACCTGTGATATTGATGAAAATGCAGGTCTAAAGGAATTGTATGTCACTGGCATGTACAAAAGCCTCAAAGGGCATCAAACCCTGTGTGACGTGCTCAAAAAGCAAATTCTTCACAGGAACACTAGGAAAGAGGGTATTGCCTTTGAGAGAAAGCTCAACGCTGATGGTTCGTATTGGAAGCCTGAGCAGTATCCCAAAACCACATGGGTTGCTGCAAAGGGACCTCCAATAGATCCATCCACTTTATATGGCTATACTTGTGATACTTCATATTCTTCAGATGAGTCATTTGACTCCAACGGCAGACTGTTCAAATATCAGAATGGTGAAGTATTTGCCAGATTTGTTGGTACTAACTGCAGGAACGGTCAACCTGTGAAGAAAATCTGGGTTCCCAAAAGCATTCTGGAAAATCTTCACGTGAATGTCACCATGACACCACCGATGAAGAAGAAACTTCCTAGGGCAAATGCTTCACAGGGATCAAAGTCGTCAAATTGACGCAGACCCATGATATGTCCCAAACGTATCTACTTTTCCAAACACGTTTGCTCTAGTTTTGGACTCTAATTTGCATGATTTGAATGGAACTAAACCGGACTGACGCTGTTTTCAGCAGAATTGCCATGGTGTTGTTTTTGTGCAGAAATAAAAGTTCTCGGATGGACCTGAAAATTTACAGAGAATTATTTCAGAATATATGAAAAATACTGGCGCAAATATCTACCAGAGGGGGGGGGCCACCAGAGCTGGCAGGCTTGTGGGCCCCTGCCAGCTCTGTTTACCTTAATTCCAGTGCTATAAGTACCTATTCATAGAGAAAAAAATGAGAGAGAAAGAATCATCGCGTTTTACGATACGGAGCCGCCGCCACCTCCTATTCTTCATCGGGAGGGCTGATCTGGAGTCTGTTCGGGGCTCCAGAGAGGGGGATTCGATGCCGTCGTCATCATCAACCATCCTCCATCACCAATTTCATGATGCTCACCGCCGTGTGTGAGTAATTTCTTCGTAGGCATGCTGGACGGTGATGGGTTGGATGAGATCTACCATGTAATCGAGTCAATTTGTTAGGGCTTTGATCCCTAGTATCCACTATGTTCTGAGATTGATGTTGCTACGATTTTGCTATGCTTAATGCTTGCCACTAGGGCCCGATTGCCATGATTTCAGATCTGAACCTTTATGTTTTCATGAATATATTTGAGTTCTTGATCCTATCTTGCAAGTTATATGCACATGTTACGTGTCATGATCTGCATACCCCAAGGTGACAATAATTGGGATTCTTTCCAGTGATTACCGTAGTTTGAGGAGTTCATGTATTCACTATGTGCTAATGCTTTGTTTCGGTTCTCTATTAAAAGTAGGCCTTAATATCCCTTAGTTTCCTTAAGGACCCCGCTACCACGGGAGGGTAGGACAAAAGATGTCATGCAAGTTCTTACTATAAGCACGTATGACTATATACGGAATACATGCCTACATTACATTAATGAATTGGAGCTATTGTCTATCGCCCTAGGTTGTGACTGTTACATGATGAATGTCATCCAACATAATTATCCATCACCGATCCAATGCCTACGCTTTTCGCATATTGAACTTTGCTAAGTTACTTTCGTTGCTGCTGCTGTTACAATCACTACAAAACTGCTACTGTTACTATTGCTACTGTTACTACTGCTCTTGAAACTATCATACTACTGTGCTACTAAACACTTTGATGCAGATATTTAGTTCTCCAAGTGTGGTTGAATTGACAACTCAACTACTAATACTCACAAATATTCTTTGGCTCCCCTTGTGTCGAATCAATAAATCTAGGTGAAATGCTACCCGCGAAAACTGTTGCGATCCCCTATACTTGTGGGTTATCAAGACCTTTTTCTGGCGCCGTTGCCGGGGAGCATTGTCGGAAGTCGGGCTCCGGGGACCCAAAGGTTCGAACACTGGGGTGAGATCGTTCTACCACTTCGTCTCCTACCACAACTAAGTGACGGCGAGGCTACGGCGAGAGCGCACTAGCGAGGAACGGACCATGGACTCAGTTGTTACCCAGGTTCGGGACACCTTGCGGTGTAAAACCCTACTCCTGCTTGTGGTTGGGATTGCAAGGGGCAAGAGAGTTCTTGCGCACAAGGTGGAGGAGGCAGAACTCAACCGAGATCCCCCTCTACACTGGCAGCACTGCCCTTTATATCAGCCTTGGTCCTCTTCCCCCTCGAAAACTTAGGCGGGAAGGGTTACCACACTTGGCGGTTTGAAAGGGGACAGGCGCTCAGGCTATCCTGACTAAAGGCGGTCCTCGCCTGCCAAAGCATGATCCATGACGCGCCGGTGGGCTCGGTGACGACCTCCGCCCTGCGCGCCCGCTATCTCGGTCTTCCCTTGCCGATCGGGCAACCTTTGGGGTCACTTTGGGGAGTAGATAGCTGGCCCTGCTCCCTTAACACAAAAGAGGAAACCATCTTCATCCATGCCTGCTGGTGCGGCCTCTGTCGCCGCTCGTCGTCGCGCGCGTGATGGGACCCAGACCGAGCAGCTGTGCCGAACGACCTTCGTCTTGGGCGCCTTCGTGAGGAGGCCTCGGGAGGCCGCCTCGCAAGAGGGCCTCGCGAGGCCATTGGTGAGGATGCCGAGCCTTGCTGGCCACTTTTTGAGGAGGGGGCCTCAGGATGCCAAGGCCTCATGAAGAGTCCTGGTGAGGTGCTTGGTGATGACGGCCTGCCGGGCCCATGCCAGGCGTTGCACCCTGGGCCAAAGGCAGACGGGTCTGGATACCCTGGGTTCCATGGGCCCGAAAGTAGCCCCCGGGCCCGCGGCGCGCACATTCCCACCTACTGGGGGCCGAAACGGCGCGGGCCCTAACCGCCTGTGGCTAGGCGCAACGCGTGGCGCATGATGTGACGGGGGACGCCCCCACTTCTCACACGATGCCTCGGTAAACGCCCGCGCTGACATAAAACCTGCTGCGGGCGACGCGAGGCCATCATTGCCTTCCTTCACACATTCCGTCTCCTTCAATTCCCAACGCCGGAGAAGGCGGAGCGACGAGAGGAGCTCCGCGCTGAGCATAAAGAGGGGGAGACGAGAGCCGGAGTCCTCCACCCATCTTCTCCTTCCTCCAGCCTCCTCAATATTCTTGTTAGAACCGCCGCAGAGATGGTGAGGGGGAGAGGGCGTGGCCGTGCTTCCGCTGCCGCATCCCAGGTTCTGCCCCGGGGGCGCGGGCGCTCCCCGACGGCTGCCGATGCCGGGCCCAGCGGTCGCGGAAGGGGCGCCGCTCGCGGGCGCGGGGGGCGAGGCACGCGCCACCGAGGTGGCCGCGGCGGGGCAGCCGCGCTACCACCCCAGGTGGGGAGCCATTTGGCGGAGGCAGCGCACGAGTTCATCGTGAACATGCACCGCAGCCCCTGCACCTGGCTTCGGCTCCCGGACTCCTTCGCGGCGGCGATGGCGGACCGCGCGCCCTTGGGCTTGTGGGTGCAGGCCGACGGCTGCTGCAACGGCCCCTCCTGAGTGGCGACGGAGTTCACCCCCTCGGGCTTCATGTTCTTGAAGCAGGGGTGGAAGTCGTTCGCCCTTGCCCGCGGCCTGAAGCGGGGGCACGTCCTCCAATTCAAGTACGACGGGGCCGCCACGCTCTTCGTGAAGATCTTCGGGATCTCCGGTAGCCGCCTGGAGTGCTGCACAGAGAGCGAGGATGGCAGCTACAACGGCTCCTCCAGCGAGGACGACAGCTCCAGCGGTGCCGCCCCCTCCGGCGGGGGCGGAAGCGACGACGACTCCCCCCGCGTGAGGAGCGAGGACGAGGACTCCGACGAGGCGCGTGTGGCGACGATTCCGGAAGCCCTGGCGGCGGGCACCGTGCGCACGGTGACGGAGCCGCACTTGCCTGCAGCGCCTTCTTGGGAACGCGTGTGGCGCCCGCGCTGGAGTCTTGGGGGTGACGGCCCTCGCCTAGGCCCTTTCTTTCTTTTTATTTTCCTGCATTGAACCAATGTAGCCCCGCGGGGGCGTGAAAACAGTATCTTCTATGTTTAACTTAATGCTTTTGCAATTCGGGGTGTATGCATTCCCTCCCGAAGTCCTCTCGTGAGGCTGCTTTTTTTTCTTTGTTCGCCTCAGCGCTCTACGCCGTCAGGACCCAGCCCCTGAGCGGGCCTCAGCCACCACTGGTATGTCCGGTCACGATGCCGGGACAAGGCCAGGAGGTGAGGGGCACCGGGAGCTAGTGAGGGCTCCTGAGGCGCGATGCTCAGGGAGCCCCCCTTTGGCGTGCAAGCGGCTTACGCAGAAAAAAAAAAACTAGCACCCAGCGGGATCGCGAGGGGAGAGAGCTTGAGTGACGGTAAGGGCGTCTCGCGAGGTAGTCAGACTTAGCTTTTGGCGGAGAGCGGTGTCGGGCGAGCTGCAGCTCAGGAGGAGCTCATGCAGCTCGCGAGGCGTGCTCATGAGGCGTGCTCTCGAGGCTCGGCGTTCAAAGTGTCTTCGCCTTGCGAGGCCGGCTCGCGAGAGGCCACCCGCGAGGTCCTCGCACAGTTCGCCTCCTGAGGGACTGCATGTCGACAGAATTCACAATGGGGGGAGCGGCACGCGTTCGCTAAGTCGCCCATGGCTGTTGCGTGAGGAGATAAGGCACCAAGGACCTTGGTGAGGTGACGTGCACGGGAGCAGGCCCGCGAGCCAGAGCTCAGTCACTTGGATTTGGTGGCACTGCAAGGACGGACCCGAGCACAGGCACCGTGCCCAGCCCCCGCTCATGGAATCAGCCAGGGGAGGGGTCGCGAGCATGTGGCGCTCTCCTGTCGGCATCGAACTTAATAGGCAATTAAGCAGGTAACATAACTCATCAGGGTGAAATCAGCAAAATCCATTACACAAACAAAAGGATAGGGGCTAGGCTGCTGTGTCCGGCACGGATCAGCTTGAGGTTGGTGCAGCCCGTGGGGCGCCCTCAGCCGCATTTAAACAAATTCACCTTGGTGGAAGGGTTCCGGGAGCGAGGGCGCAGGAGGCGCGGCGAGAAGGAGTGTGGGCGACGTGAGGCAACGCGTCGGGTGCACCTGGCAGGACCGCGCTGGGGTGACGTCAGACCACTTGGCGAGGCGCGCCAAGGGAGTCCGCTCCTCCGGGGCCAGGGGCTCGCGAGGCCCTGGGGGCTCGCGAGGAGCAGGGGGGCTCATGAGGCCCTGGTACGAGGGGCGCCAGCCTCTAGAAAGAGGCACCGGCGTTCCTCAGGCCGAAGGGCATGCGCATGCCGCCGACGGCGGGGCCAACGCCCTAGCTGATTCGCGGCAGCTGGAAGGGGTCCTGAGGGCAGAACTTGTTGAGGCTAGTGAAGTCGACGCACATGCGCTCCTTGCCGCCCTTCTTGAGGATGACGACTGGGTTGGCGAGCCATTCGGGATGGCGCACCTCGCGAACGACCCCAGCTTCCTGGAGCTTCTGAACTTCCATGACGATGAAATCTTGCTTCTCTGGCGTCTGGCGCCGTGCTTTCTGCTTGACGGGGCATGCATTGGGGAACACCGCTAAGTGGTGCTCGATCACCTCCCTCGGCACACGGGACAAGTCAGATGCTTTCCAGGCGAAAACATCCGAGTTTGCCCGAATGAAGGTGACGAGCACGCTTTCCTATGCAGGAGGGAGGCCTGTGCCGATGGTGAAGGCAGGGCCGGAGCCGCTGCCATCCACCGACACCTTCTTCGTCTCGGCGCGATCCTAAGAGAACAACTGCTTCTTCTTCGCGGGCGCGTGCTCAGGAGGCTCGGCCGCGTCCTCATCGGCCAGGTGCGCGACCGCGGCGGCCTTGTAGGCACGCTTGAGGGTGCAGGCCGCGTCCTTCTCGTCGCAGGTGACGGTGATGATGCCACTGCAGCCGGGCATCTTGAGGACGTTGTAGGCGTGGTGGGTCGCCGCCATGAACTTGGTGAGAGCTGGGTAGCCCAAGATGGCGTTGTAAGGTAGGCCTATGTGCGCCACGTCGAAGTCGATGAGCTCGGTGTGGTAGTTCTTGCGGGTGCCAAAGGTGACGGGGAGGCGCACTTGCCCCAGTGGGATGGTGGAGCCATCGGTCACTCCGGAGAAGGGCCTGGTCGGCATCAGCTAGTCATAGGGCACTTGGAGTGTCTCGAAGGTCTCGATGGAGATCATGTTGAGGCCGGCACCCCCGTCGATGAGGGTCTTGGTGACCGTGACGTTGCTGATGGTTGGAGTGCACAACATGGGGAGTGCGCCTGCGGAAGCCGTGGATTTGGGGTGGTCCTTGTAGTCGAAAGTGATGGCGTACTGTGACCACTTGAGGGGCCGCATGGCCTCAGGCCTCGGGAGGGCGACATACACTTCGCGAGAGATTTGCTTGATGTGGCGGATGGACGCGAGGGCTTGGGACCCGCCAAGGATGCAGGCGACCGCGCGAGGCTCCTGGTAGCCCCCAGGGCCCTCGTCAGGCTGGTTGACGTCGTTCCTCCGAGGTGGCGGCGGCAGCGGCGGAAGAGCGGCATTGGCCTGAGGGTTCGCCTCACGGGGCTGGTCGCACCGGCCTGGCGGAAGTTGCCATTGCCGTTGCGGCCGTCCCAATGGTTGCCGCCGCGGCCGGCGCCGCGGCCATTGCGGTTGTCTCGGCGGCCCCGGCGCTCGTCGTGGAGCAGCTTGAGCTCCTGGTAGTCCTCGGTGCTGTGGGAGCGGATGTTGTGATAGGCGCAGAGTGGCCGGCTGTCTTTCCTGGGCTCGTCACGGTCGTGGCCGCGCTTCTGCTCGGGCTCCGCCGCAAGCACGGCAGGGCCCTTGCGCTTGACTTCCTTGTTCTTGGTCTTGGCGGCGTCGAGCGCCGTGTCGGGGTCGTTGTGGACGAAGAGGCGGCCTTCTTCCGCCTTGGCGCACTTGTCGGCGAGGTCGAGCAACTCAAGCACGGAGTCGAGCTCACCATTGATGGCGAGATTCTCGCGCATCTTGACGTCCATGACGCCGGTGGAGAACGCAGAGATGACGGCCGCTTCGGAGGCGCACGGGATCTTGTTGCACACCTGGCTGAAGCGCTGGATGTACATGCGGAGGGTCTCGCCTGGGCGCTGCCGCACACACCGCAGGTCGTTGATGGTGAGGGAGTGGTCCTGTGTGCCCTTGAAGTTGGCGACGAACTGGCTGCAGAGCTCGGCCCATGATGAGATGGACGCCTCGGGGAGGTTCATGAGCCAGGAGCGCGGGCCGTCCTTGAGGGCCATGGGAAACTAGTTCGCCATGACCTTGTCGTCGCCGTTCGTCGCCTCGACGCTCAGCGCGTAGAGCTGGAGGAACTCCGCGGGGTTGGGGGTGCCGTCGTAGCGCGGAGGCAGCTCAGGCTTGAACTTCGCGGGCCAGACCACGCGACGCAGCTCGCGGGTGAAGGCACGGTAGCCCACACCGCTTGAGGGGACGCCGCCAGCGAGGGCGGCGTGGTTTTGACACCCAGCCGCCGCAACATCCTGAACGGCCTAGTCCTAGTATTGGCGCTGCCACTCGAGGAGCATTCGCGCATTAAGGGGCATGCGGTGGACGATCTGGCAGCTGGCCTCGTCTCGGACCGGCGAGGACGCGCCACGGGACGGCTCACGAGCCCGCGCGTTGCGCTGGGGCTCGCCATGCTTGTCGCGCAGAGGAGGCGGCGGGGGAGCGCCGTGCGCCAGTTCCCAGTGCGAGACGGCGGAGGGCAGAGCGAGTGGGAAGGCGCCGGAGCGTCCCCAGCGGCGTCGACGAGCTCGGTGATGCGGCAAACCCAGGCGTCGTAGCCGGCGTCAGCTGGACGGTAGCGGAGCAGCTCACGCACCATGAGCAGCGCGGCCTGCGGGTTCGACGGTCCACGGTGGGCGAGGGAGGAGGCCGTGGCAGTGTGGCCATTCGCCTGCACGGAGGGGTGCAGGGAGGAGTCCTGCTGCTCGCGGGCTGCGGGGTCGGTGGCGGCAGCTGCCTCGGCATCGGGGCCTCGGCGATTGCCATGGGCCTCCGTCTGAGCCACGTGGCCAGCCCTGCACTCGGCGCGCTCGCAACGTGCGTCGGCCATGAGGTTGGTGGAGCAGAGGGCGGAGTGGAAGAACAGTAGCGCACCCCTACCTGGCGCGCCAAATGTCGGAAGTCGGGCTCCGGGGACCCAAAGGTTCGAACACTGGGGTGAGCTTGTTCTACCACTTCATCTCCTAGCATGACTAAGCGACGGCGAGGCTACGGCGACAGCGTGCTAGCGAGGAACGGACCGTGGACTCAGCGGTTACCCAGGTTAGGGCCACCTTGCGGTGTAAAACCCTACTCCTGCTTGTGGTTGGGATTGCAATGGGCAAGAGAGTTCTTGCGTACAAGGTGGAGGAGGCAGAACTCAACCGAGATCCCCTCTACAACGGCAGCACTGCCCTTTATATCAGCCTTGGTCCTCTTCCCCCTCGAAAACTTAGGCAGGAAGGGTTGCCACACTTGGAGGTTTTGAAAGGGGACATGCACTCAGGCTATCCTGACTAAAGGCGGTCTTCGCCTGCCAAAGCGTGATCCATGACGCGCCGGTGGGCTCGGTGATGACCTCCGCCCTGCGCGCCCGCCGTCTCGGTCTTCCCTTGCCGATCGGGCAACCTTTGGGGTCGCTTTGGGGAGTAGATAGCTGGCCCTGCTCCCTTAACACAAAAGAGGAAACCACCTTCATCCGCGCCTGCTGGCGCGGCCTCTGTCGCCGCTCGTCGTCGCGCGCGTCACCCACGTGATGGGCCCTAGACCGCACGGCTGTGCCGAACGGCCTTCGTCTTGGGCGCCTTCGGGAGGAGGCCTCGGGAGGCCGCCTCACGAGAGGGCCTCGCGAGGCCGTTGGTGAGGATGCTGAGCCTTGCTCGCCACTTCCCGAGGAGGGGGCCTCAGGAGGCCAAGGCCTCATGAAGAGTCCTGGTGAGGTGCTTGGTGATGACGGCCTGCCGGGCCCACGCCAGGCGTTGCGCCCTGGGCCAAAGGCAGATGGGTCTGGATACCCTGGGTTCCATGGGCCTGACAAGCATAGCTCTATCTGTTGAGTCACTTGGGATTTATATCTGTTGCTCACTATGAAGAATCTGAAAGACGCTAAGACTAAGATCGTCCCCTCTATGACTAGAGGAGGTAAGGAACTGCCATCACACTCTGCACTTGATTCACCTTCTGTTTTGAGTAAGCTTGCGACACCGCCACCTGTTATTCATTCTGATATATCGCAAGTTATTGATGATACTACTTCTGCTATGAATGATACTTATGATGATGCTAGTACTATGCTTGATAATACTGTGCCACTTGGTGAATTTCTTGATGAACAAATTGCTAAAGCTAAAGAAACTGAAAATGTTGAAACTCTTGAAAATTATGATTCACCTATTATGCCTAGCGCTCCTACTAGAGTTGAAATGCCTGAAACATCTAATGGTTATGTTTTTGATAGAGACACAACTAGGGCAATTCTTGCCTGTAATGATAGAGATGAGGTTATAAAATTGCTTGCTGAGTTGAAAGAAAAATCTATGAGGGAGAGAATGAAATATGATCCTAAGTTTGCTACTTCTCCCATATTTGTTACTGATAAGGACTATGAATTCTTTGTCGATCCTGAGTTAATTACTTTGGTTGAATCTGATCATTTTCATGGTTATGAAACTGAAACTGTTGTGGCACACCTTACAAAGTTGAATGATATTGCCACCCTATTTGCTCATGAGGAAAAGATTCGTTACTACTATATTCTTAAGTTGTTTCCTTTCTCATTAAAGGGTGATGCTAAGAAATGGTTTAATACCCTTGCTCCTGGTTATGTGCGTAGTCCCCAGGATATGATATATTACTTCTCTGAAAAATATTTTCCTGCTCATAAGAAACAAGTTGCCTTACAGGAAATATTCAACTTTGTGCAAATTGAAGAAGAGAATCTCCCTCAAGCTTGGAGGGGGGGGCTTTCTCCAACTACTTAATGCTTTGCCTGATCATCCGTTTAAGAAAAATGAAATGCTTGATATCTTTTATAATGGACTAACCGATGCTTCTAGGGACTACCTAGATAGTTGTGCTGGTTGTGTTTTCAGGGAACGAACTTTTGGACAGGCTGAAGTACTATTGAATAATATATTGAGAAATGCCGATGATTGGACACTTCCTGAACCACCACCTAAGCCAACTTCGAAGAAGAGAGGTATTCTATTCCTCAATCCAGAAGATATGCAAGAAGCCAAGAAATCTATGAAGGAAAAATGTATTAAAGCTAAAGATGTTAAGAATTTACTACCTATTGAAGAAATACATGGGCTCGACATCCTGACACAGGTAGTAGAGGTAAATTCACTCACTAGATTTGATGAAAGTGATGTCCCGTATAATAAATCTGCTAGTCGCTAGTCAATGCCTGTATGAATTTGATAATTACATCATTAAACAGGAACACTTTAATATGTATGTTAGCAATCAACTAAAACAGAATGCCATCATGATTGAACGCTTGAGTGATTTGATGTTTAGAACTGGTAATGATGTTAAATGCTTGAGTAAACATGCTTCTATGGTTCAGACTCAGTTAGAACAAATAGCTAGGTCACAAAATGATTTGCTTGATGAGATGAATAATAAAAAGAATGAACATGCTGTTAGAGTTGTTACTAGAGGAGGTAGCATGACTCAGGATCCTCTATATCCTGAAGGTCATCCTAAAAGAATTGAACAAGATTCTCAAAGAAATAATATTGATGTGCCTAGTCCATCTAAGAAGAAAAAGGAAAAGAAAAATGATAGAACTTTGCATGCTACTAGTGAACCTGAGATAGAAAAACCTCCTGAGAATCATAATGATGTTTCTATTTCTGATGCTGAGACACAATCTGGTAATGAACATACTCCTAGTGATAATGATAATGATAATGATGATGTTCATGTTGATGCTCAACCAGATAATGATGTAGAAATAGAACATGTTGGTAATCTTGATAACCCACATCCTAAGAATAAAAGATATGATAAAAGAGACTTTGTTGCTAGAAAACATGGAAAGGAGAGAGAACCATGGGTTCAAAAACCTATGCCTTTCCCTACTAAACCATCTAAAAATAAGGATGATGAAGATTTTGAGCGCTTTGTTGAAATGCTTAGACCTGTCTTTTTGCGCACTCGCTTGATTGATATGTTGAAAATGTCTCCCTATGCTAAATAAATGAAAGATATTGTCACTAATAAAAGAAAAATACATGAAGCTGAAATTTCTACCATGCTTGCAAATTATTCTTTTAAGGGCGGAATACCCAAAAATTTAGGAGATCCAAGAATACCTACTATACCACGCTCCATTAAAAGAAGTTATGTCAAAACTGCTTTATGTGATTTAGGAGCCGGTGTTAGTGTTATGCCCTTCTCTTTATATAGAAGACTTGATTTGAATAAGCTTACACCTATGATACATCTCCAATGTATCTATAATTTATGAAGTATTCATGCCAGGTTTACAACAGTTTTATATGGTTTTGGTATGATTTGATTAGAACTAACCCCGACTGACGCTGTTTTCAGCAGAACTACCGTGGTGTTGTTTTTTGTGCAGAAATAAAAGTTCTCGGAATGGGGTGAAAATTTACGGTGATTTTTTGTGGACCAAAAGAGAGCCCCGAAGCTTCAAGGAAGGACCAGAAGCCTCACGAGGAAGCGACAAGCCTGTGGGCGTGCCCTCCCCCCAGGGCGTGCGGAGCAGGCCTGTCGCTCCCTCGTGGGCCCCCTTGACGTGAAACCAACGCCAAAAATTCCTATAAATATAGAAAACCCCAGAAAGAAACCTAGAACTTCCACGCCACCGCCACAAGCCTCTGTACCAAAGCGATCTCATCCGGAGCCCTGCTCCGGCACTCTGCCGGAGGGGGAAATCAGCATCGGAGGCCATCTTCATCATCCCGGTGGTCTCCATGACGAGGAGGGGGTAGTTCACCCTCGGGGCTGAGGGTATGTACCAGTAGCTATGTGTTTGATCTCTCTCTCTCTCTCTCTCGTGTTCTTGATTTGGCACGATCTTGATGTATCACGAGCTTTGTTAATATAGTTGGATCATATGGTGTTTCTTCCCTCTCTATCTTCTTGTGATGGATTGAGTCTTTCCCTTTGAGGTTTCATTATTGTTGGATTGAATATTTCAGATTTGAGAACACTTGATGTATGTCTTGCATGTGGATACCCATGGTGACAATGGGGTATTCTATTGAGTCACTTGATGTATGTTTTGGTGATCAACTCGCGGATTCCCGTGACCTTGGGGTGATCTAGGCATAGGGGTTGGTTGCACGTTTTCATTATCTTTTCTCTGATAAGAAACTTTGGGGTACTCTTTGAAGTTCTTTGTGTGGATTGAATATTATGAATTTGAAGTTGTTTGATGCATATCGAATAATCAACTCACGGATACTTGTGGTGACATTGGAGTATCTAGGTGACATTCGAGTTGGTTGATGCGTATCATATGGTGTTATTTTAGTATGAACTCTAGGGCTGTTTGTGACACTTAAAGAGATGGCTCAATAGATTGATCGGAAAGGATAACTTTGAGGTGGTTTCGTACCCTACAACAATTTCTTTCTTATGTTCTCCGCTAATAGGAACTTTGGAGTGATTCTTTGTCGCACGTTGAGGGATTGTTATATGATTCAACACGTATAGCACTGTTGAGAGATTGCACTAGTGAAAGTATGAACCCTAGGCCTTGTTTCTAAGCATTGCAATACCGTTTGTGCTCCGTTTTATCACTTGCTACCTTGCTGTTTTTATATTTTTAGATTACAAAAACCTATATCTACTATCCATACTAAACTTGTATCACCATCTCTTCGCCGAACTAGTGCACCTATACAATTTACCATTGTATTGGGTGTGTTGGGGACACAAGAGATTTCTTGTATTTGATTGCAGGGTTGTTTGAGAGAGACCATCTTGATCCTATGCCTCCCAAAGATTGATAAACTTTAGGTCATCCACTTGAGGGAAATTTGCTACTGTCCTACAAAACTCTGCACTTGGAGGCCCAACAACGTCTACAAGAATAAAAGTTGCATAGTAGACATCAACCTACTGACATATCTTTGCAAATGGCTAATAAATCCATTGCTATACCTATTGGAATTTGCGAGGATGTTCCCGTTGTAGTTGCAAATGTTACTATCTTAACAGACTTTGTTATACTTGATATGCCCGAGGACGACAACATGTCGATTATCCTTGGTAGACCCTTTTTGAATACTGCAGGGGGCTGTTATTGATTGCAACAAAAGCAAGGTCACTTTTCATGTCAATGGTAATGAGCATACGGTTTATTTCCCGAAGAAACAAAGTTTGGTGAATGGTATCAATTGTATTGAAAAGGTTTCGACAATTACTATTGGAGGCTTCAAATTTCCTGTCCCTACTGTCAAAAAGAAATATGAAATTCTTATTGTTGGGGAGATGCATATCCCCATTGAGGTAACTTAGTGTTATACCAAAATTCATCGGTTTCATGCCATTCGGAAATAGTTTGTTAATAAGACTTGATCAACCTTATTAATGGATTCTTTTTGAGGTGCATGTGGTCGATGAATTTAGTAAGCACAACTTTCTATAACCACCTTTTGCCCTCTATTATTTTTAGTAAAATAAAATAAAAATGCCATGATTATCCTGTTTTCTGAATTTTCCGTGCAATAAAAAAGACCCAAAAATAAAAGTTCTCAGAATGCCATGAAAATTTAGTATGATTTTTTCCAGAATATTTAAGAATTTTTGGCACTGAACACACCCCAGGGGGGTGCACCTGTGAGCCACAAACCCACAGGGCGCACCCACCCCCCTGGGCACGCCCAGCAGGCTTGTGGGTCCCACAGGGACCCACCCACTTATGCCAGCCACCCATCTCCTTCTTCTTCCTCCAGAAAAAATCAAACTTACTCCCAAGCCCATGTTCTTGCTCATTTTGCTGTGATTTTCGATCTCCTTGCTCGAAACTCCATTTCCAATACTATTTTGAGGAATTACTCCTTGGTAAGTGACTCCTCCAATGGTCCAATTAGTTTTTGTTCTAGTGCTTTATACTTTGCAAATTTTTGCTGCTGTGGTGACCATGTTTATGAGCTTGCATGTTGAATTTGTATGGTCCAAAGTAGTTTTGACACATGATATAGCCTCTAGATACTTGTAGGAGTAGTTGCTATCAATTTTGTTGAGTTTCGTTCACTTCTATTTTGAGTCACTAAAAATTTCAAAAAAAATTCAGAGAAAAAGAAAAAATTTAGGAAGATTTTCCATGGTGGATCCTCGAGCAAGAGTGCTCCTAGTCCCGCAATATGTGAGCCGGATACCGAACCGCCGCGGGAGGCCGCGGTGCTACCGTGCGAGTGGCCATCAGATGCCTTCATGATTTGAGCCGGCATCTAGGAAGAGTTTGATATGTACGTGTGCAACGCAAGCTCATGGAGTTCCTGGCAGACAGGTGCCCGCAATACTAAGACCTCACTGACTCCTTTGTGCGAAGATTCAAATATGTATATCAGCACACTTCACATGATGTTATTGTCAACCTATATGAAAATCCTTTTCGCATGTTTGTTGAAGAATTTAGTGAAGTATGCAAAATTCCATTCTGGGGGACCTGCACTAAACCTCGTAAATCTGATTGCAATGCATTTTTCATGAACATTACTAGGGGTGAAACTAGAGGCATCACACAAGCTACTATGGGGAGCATTCATTTTCCTGCCATACATTATTTTGCTCTGTTCATTGGTAGATGCATTAATGAATAACATGATCATAGTCATCTTTGCGCCCCTGACCTGAGCATTCTTAAGAATGCGGTGCTGGGAGATAGACAATTTAACATGGGGGCTATTGTTGCACGTCGTTTACATAATAATGCCTTAGTTGGTGATTTCTTTGGTGGAATTTATGCCACTCGCTTAGATACCTATCTTGGTGTGCCCATTAAACAAAATGACACCTTGTTGCCGCCGAGTTTTCTGGATTATGATGCTATGGAACGCCACTAGTTCCTTGAGAGGGGCTACCCCCATTTAGATACAGGCTAATCTTTAACATGCGTCGTGTTTTCCATATTGTTTTGCCTGCTCCTGCCTTCTTTGATTTCCAGGGAAAACATAGACATTTCATACTTGAGGAGGAGGCTGAGGAGTACGAGAGGGCGGCAGAGACCGAGCGCCTTAACGAGGCAGCCCGCCAAGCTATGGCAGCTGCATTTCAGTATAACCCGAACTACCATCACGGGCATTATCCAGGCTAGGACTGGCCGTAGACCAACTTAGGCCAAAAGCCTAAGCTTGGGGGAGTACGTATTTCTCACCGACATTACATTCATGTTCACACACTCACTCCAGTTGTCGGTGTTCATCCTTTTTCATTGTATATCCATGTTAGTTTTATTTTCATTTTCTTCTTGTGTGTTTGAAAAACTTTCAAAAATCCAAAAAAAATTAGTTGTAGTTTCTTTCTTGTTTAGTTAATTCGTAGTAGTAAAAGAAAACCCAAAAAGATTTCTCGTTTCTTCTTTTACTTGTTGGGAGCTTTCCCATGTAAATAGTTTTTCTTGTTTTTTGTTTTTCCTTCGTTAATTTGCTTTCTTCAGAAAAACTAAAAACTCCAAAAAAATATTTCAGTGTGTTTCTCTGAATTTTTTTTTCTTTTCGTTAAGTCGTCGTAAGGAGAAAGACCACGATGAAAATGTTGAGTGGCTCTCATATGCTTGATTGTTGATCTAACAACGAGCCACTATTACTTTGTCTTCTCCTTGGAATAAATGTTTGCAGATTCCTGCTTAGTCCATGGCACACTTGCACCATTCTTATTATTATCACATCATTCGGTCGTGCAAGTGAAAGGCAATAATGACGATATTTGATGAAGTGATTGCGGTGAAGAAAAGCTGGTATGAACTCTTCGTGTTTTTGTCTTTGTAAATATGTTTAGCTCGGTATTCATGATTCAGCATTATTATGAGTAAACATATTTGTGATGACAATTAGAGATTATAGTTGATCATGCCATGCTTAAATAGCTAGGAGTGGATAATGATTTATCTTGAGTGTCAACATGCATTAAAATGGTTGTGATGTAGTATGTTAGCATGGTATCCTCCTCTGAGTAATTCGAGTGGCTTGACTTGGCACATGTTCATACATGTAGTTGAATCAAAACCAACATAGCCTCCATGATATTTATGTTCAGGGTGTTGATATCCTACTCATGCTCGTGTTCAATGTTAATTATTCGCAATGCATGTCTATGACTGTTTTCGCTCTCTAGCTGGTCGCTTCTCAATCTACTTGCTAGCCTTCGCCTGTACTAAGCGGGAATACTGCTTGTGCATCCAAATCTTTAAACCAAAGTTATTCCAGATGAGTCCACTATATCTACCTATATGCGGTATTACTCTGCCATTTCAAGTAAATTTGCAAGTGCCACCTCTAAATATTCAAACAAACATCTGTTTTGTGTGCCCATGCCGCTCATGGAGCGACAGGGGGCGGTCAGTATCTTCCATGCTAAGCGGGTTACTCTCAGATGAGTGTTTATTCACTTGTCATTGCATGAGAGAGGCTGGTAATCGAGATGCCCAGTCCTATTCTCAAATCGAAATCATATAATGCAAACAAACTCCCCCGAATTTTTTTTGGTATGGAGGGCACCCTTGAATTTGGCTAGCCATGGCTTGTGTTGGTACGGTGGAGGGGGAGTAAACTTTACCTTTCTGCTTGGGAACCGCTTATAATGCATTTAGCATGGAAGATATTGAAAACTCTCGGTCGTGACATTGACAGGAAAAGCATACCTCCCAAAATTATTTTCATCTCTAATTTAAGCTTCGAGCTCTGGCACCGCTGCAAATCCATGTTTCCCTCTGTGAAGGGCCTATCCATTTACTTTTATGTTATTTTATTTTTATTTTTGAGTCATCACCCTCTCATTTAAGCACCAGTTGGAGAGCACTATTGTCATTTTTATGCATTGAGTATAGTTAATGTTGGGTGTGACCATGACTGGATATCCTCTACCCTGAATTACAATGTTTAGTCGTTGCTTGAATCTCAGAGGTGCTCTGCATTTATGTTTTGCGGTCTCAAAAAGGGCTAGCGAGATACCATGTTATCATATTATATCATGATTGTTTTGACAAAGTGTTGGCATCTGAGATATATTATTATTGCTCGCTAGTTGGTTATGTTATTGCCATGAGTAAATGTAAGACCTAAGTGTTATCATTCATATGGTTAGTTCATAATCTTTGCTGAAACTTGGATGCTAGTTAAGTATATATACAGACAACAAGAACAAAAGAGTTTGTAAAAGTTTTTATTTGTCACTTTCAGTTTGTCAATTGAATTGATGGAGGACAAGCAATGAGTTAAGCTTGGGGGAGTTGATACGTCCCAAACGTATCTACTTTTCCAAACACTTTTGCTCTAGTTTTGGACTCTAATTTGCATGATTTGAATGGAACTAACCCAGATTGACGTTGTTTTTAGCAGAATTGCCATGGTGTTGTTTTTGTGCAGAAATAAAAGTTCTCGAATGGACCTGAAAATTTATGGAGAATTATTTCAGAATATATAAAAAATACTGGCGCAAAGATCCACCAGAGGGGGGGCCACCTGGCGCCACAAGCCTGGGGGTGCGCCCACCCCCCAGGGCGCCCCTGGCAGGCTTGTGGGCCCCTGCCAGCTCCGTTGTAACACCCCCAGATCTTAACCCTGTCATTAAGCTAATTAATCATGCCATGTCATCATGATCATTCCTAAATAAATTGCATTTAGAAAATAATCCAACTTCAAGTTCAAATAGAAAATTCATATGCAAGTCAAATTATTACTTCTTCAAATAATTAAACAAAATAGTTCATAATATTGCAAAAATTCCCAAAGCTATTATAAAAATAAAACCAACATTATTTGGAATCCCAAGTTGACCCTAGCATCCAAAACAGTGCCCAAAATAGCATCATTAAATCCATTTTCATTTATGCAAAATCCAAATGAATTCACTTAACTCCCAAACTTTTTTTGGCAGTGTAGAATATTGCAGAGTATTCAATTCGGCAAGTTTCACATTTTACCAAAGTCAATTGGTGTGAAAAGAAAATGCAAAAAAGTGAAGAAAATAGAAAGCAGAAAAAGTAAAGAAAACGAGCAAAGGAGCTACTGCACAGTTGGGCCTTTAGTTTCTATAGTGCGGCCTGGCCCAAACCACCAGGCCTTTTCTCCTTCCTTCCACCTGGGGAGACAGAGCCATGGCATGGCCACTGCACGCGCCGTCCATGACGCGGATGGACTCGTGTCGAGGATCCAGTGCATCCCCGATGTAGATAAGAGCCTCCCCTGCGCCATGGACAAACCCTAGTTTCTATTCCCCTCGCCCCCTTCCTCGCTTCGATCCCAAAACTCAACAGTGCGTGCCCGTCGATGCGCCGTCGTCATTGACACGGCCACCGCCCACCCCGTGCTATCGGAGCATGTCCAGGAGCTATAGCGCCAATGACTCCTTCGACTACGTGCACCGGTTCGAGCTCGGACGCCCTGCTGCCTCGCCATCTGGTCATCTTCCCCGCCACGGCCGCCACGTCTCGTCGACGAGCTCGACGCATCTCGGCCGCCCCGTGCCTCCAAACCTTGTCTACGAGCTTCGCGGTGATCTCCTCGCTCGGATCCTCCTTTTTCCCCTTCGATTTGGACGCCGTAGACCACCGTCACCGTCGTGCCCTAACTCCCACGTACGCGTACGTGTGTGCATATTGCTGCTACTGCTCCTACGCTGTTGCTGCTGCTGCGTGCGCGCGCCCGAGCGAGGCCTCGCCGCGGCCTGCCGCTGCTGCCTTGCTGCTCTACTGCGGCTACTGCTTGCTGCCCCCGCTGCGCTGCTCCTAAGCTGCTGCTACTGCACGTGTACTACTGCTTCCGCTCAAGCTGTTGTCGCTGCTTCTTGCTCTGCCGCTGCCGCCGTGGCCCATCGCTGCTGCTGGCTATGGCCGAGTGCAGCCTGTGTGTGTGCATGCTCTGTGTGTGTGTGTGTGTGTGTGTGTGCTCTGTGTGTGTGTGTGTGTGTGTGTCGTGTGTGTGGCTGGCTAGGCCACTGCTTAGTGGGGCCGGCCCTATTAGCTTAGGTCTAGTTAATATTTGGTTAGATTAATTAGGGCCTAGTTAGTCTATTGTATGTATGCCATGTGGTCCCCCTAGCTTAATTAACTATTAAGATTAATCCAAATGATATAGACTATGCCATGTGGGACCCCCTGCACTATTCCCCTCTTGACCAGTCAAGTTGACTTGGTCAATTCGGATTAATTAAATATAATAATTCCAAAAATTCCTGAATATTGATAAAACTTTGAAAATTCATATAAAATAATCCGTAACTCGGATGAAAATAATTTATATATGAAAAATGATCAGAAAAATAAGACGAATCCGAATATGCCATCCACATACCTGCCACACCCCTCTAACCTATCGAACATGGAACCTTCCCCTCCGAATCGTCTGACCAAATAATACCTAGATCTGGGAAAATATTGCCGAATATTTTCCTTCTTCTTTTAAAATGCCTAGTAATGCATTAGAGCATATCACCAACACTTTTTGCCGTGACATACATTTGTGATGCATTTGTTTGCTCTGTTATTTATTGTTCCCCCTCCGTTACTTCCTTTCCGGTAAACTCCGAGACCGCTGTTGATCCGGTGATCGGCTACTTCACCGTCGAGAATCCGTTTCTGTCTGCAGAGCAACTAGGCAAGCAAAACCCCCTTGATCATCCCTATATCGCCTATTCTTTCTCTCCCATGCTTTCATTAGATTTTGCTACTGTATTTGATTGCTCCTCTTCCGATGCATAGCCTGATTTTGTAACCTGCTGTTGATACTCTACCTGTTGTCCTAAATGCTTAGTATAGGCTGGTTAGTGATCCATCAATGGCCCCACACCCTTGTCCTTGTTGCCATGCTTTACCACCGGTGACTCGATCAGTGTGATCGATGTGCAGGGACCGAACACAGCACCGCACACCCCCTTAGTTGTACGACTCTACAGAGCTACCATCGAGTGACGAGGGTGATACCTCCTATCTCACTCCTGCTGATATCTCTGTAGCGTAGCTAGTCAGTTGTGGGTTATCGAGGGTGATTCCTTTTTCACCACCTCCGATAATGCCTCTGTCGTGCAGCCCCTCAAGTGTGAACTTATCGAGGGTGATTCCTCCAAGTTCACCTTGACGGTTACATCGAGCGGGAATCCATAGAGGGTGATTCCTCGGATTCCCCACGATGCTATGGACACACGGGTACTCTGACCTTCACCTCAGTCCTTTGGAAGTCGGGTTGGCCAGGAGGGCACCTGTGAGAGATTATTGTGGCGGAACGACAGGGCAGGCGGAGACCACCTAGGAGAGAGGTGGGCCTGGTTCCTGGTCGTTGGACCGCGGATTACCAAGTCGGTGCGACAGGGTGTCGGAGGTGAGCCTTGAGCCCTGTTCGTTTCTGCGAGATAATTACGTGGCACGGCCGGGCATTCCTGGCCCTTGCCGTAAGTCCACGAGACGGGGCGACGGGACCACAGATCATGGATCACAGCTCGTCTCCGCGAGCTCCCAATACACTAACGGATTTGGGTATTTGATCTGAGTTGGCCACTGGCCTATACGCACTACCACCACGCGGGATAATGGTTTAATGGGGCCCTCGGCGCCGTATGTATCAGCCAAAAGCTCTGTCAGACATCCAGTTCAGCATTGCGGCACGGCTGGGCCGGCGCCATCCAGGAGAGAGGTGGCGCCTGGATTCGCCCTGCACGCAATGACCCGGAGTGCAAAGGGAAATGGGCCCAAGACCCCTGAGCACTTAGGATGTAGACCGGCGGGGACCTCTCTGCTGAGCCTAGGTAGGACTACGTCATGTTGATCAGCCGAGGCCGGGCATGACCCGGAAAAGTGTGTCCGGCCAGAGTTAATCGAGCGTGTTGGGTAACAGTAGTGCACCCCTGCAGGGAAGTTATCTATTCGAATAGCCGTGTCCATGGTAACGGGACGCTCAATGTTGTATCCCGATCTACTACAACTTGAACTGGATACATGTGACTTTAATTGTAAGCTCGGGGATCACATTCTCGCAGGGAGTCGAGGAAGGATCTCTAGGCTTTGCTACTACTTGCTTACAACTTTATAATATCCTAATATGCACTCTTCTAATGCTGCAAGACGCTGCAAGATGCTAGTCTTTGATAGGCTAGGTCATCCCCTCTATTCTGGCATTGCTGCAGTACAGTCTACAGTTACAGCCCCTTCATTTG
Source organism: Elymus sibiricus (assembly GCA_039707655.1). Lineage (NCBI taxonomy): Eukaryota > Viridiplantae > Streptophyta > Magnoliopsida > Poales > Poaceae > Elymus > Elymus sibiricus. The sequence goes on along the minus strand of CM077666.1, from coordinate 179,485,443 downwards.
ATACCGATGCATGTCTAGCATAGTTCTGATGTAAGTCTTGCGAGTACTTTGGATGAGTACTCACGGTTGCTTTGCTACCTCTTTTCCCCATACCCGTTTGCTGCGACCAGATGACGGAGCCCCGGAGCCAGCTGCCCCCGTTGACGACTGCTACTACCCCACCGGTGTAGCCTACTGCTACGTGGAGACCGACAACCAGGAGTTGTTTAGGAGGCTCCCAGGCAGGAGGCCCGCGCCTTTTCGATCTAGTTGCCGTTGTCTTGCTCAGCCTTCTTAAGGCAGCCTTGTCTAATTATGTCTGTACTCAGATACTAATGCTTCTGTTGACTCTTGTGTAACTCACGCTTATGTATTCGAGCCCTCAAGGCCCCTGGCTTGTAATATTTTATTATTGTGTCTAGAGTTGTGTTGTGATATCTTCCCGTGAGTCCCTGGGCTTGATCATGCGCATTTGCGTGTATGATTAGTGCACGGTCGGGCAGGGGGCGTCACATCCGTTTACCCTAATTCCAGTTCTATAAGTACATATTCATGGAGAAAAAAATGAGAGAGAAAGAATCATCGCGTTTTACGATACGGAGCCACCGCCACCTCATGTTCTTCATCGGGAGGGCTGATCTGGAGTCCGTTCGGGGCTCCGGAGAGGGGGATTCGACGCCATCATCATCATCAACCATCCTCCATCACCAATTTCATGATGCTCACCACCGTGTGTGAGTAATTTCTTCACAGGCTTGCTGGACGGTGATGGGTTGGATGAGATTTACCATGTAATCGAGTCAATTTGTTAGGGCTTTGATCCCTAGTATCCACTATGTTCTAAGATTGATGTTGCTATGACTTTGCTATGCTTAATGCTTGTCACTAGGGCCCGAGTGCCATGATTTCAGATCTGAACCTTTATGTTTTCATGAATATATTTGAGTTCTTGATCCTATCTTACAAGTTATATGCACCTGTTACGTGTCATGATCCGCATACCCCAAGGTGACAATAATTGGGATTCTTTCCGGTGATTGCCGTAGTTTGAGGAGTTCATGTATTCACTATGTGCTAATGCTTTGTTCCGGTTCTCTATTAAAAGGAGGCCTTAATATCCCTTTGTTTCCTTAAGGACCCCGCTGCCACAAGAGGGTAGGACAAAAGATGTCATGTAAGTTCTTACTATAAGCACGTATGACTATATACGGAATACATGCCTACATTACATTGATGAATTGGAGCTATTGTGTATCGCCCTAGGTTGTGAATGTTACATGATGAATGTCATCCAACATAATTATCCATCACCGATCCAATGCCTATGCTTTTCGCATATTGAACTTTGCTAAGTTACTTTCGTTGCTCCTGCTGTTACAATCGCTACAAAACTGCTACTGTTGCTGTTACTATTGCTACTGTTACTACTGCTCTTGAAACTATCATACTACTGTGCTACTAAACACTTTGCTGCAGATATTTAGTTCTCCAGGTGTGGTTGAATTGACAACTCAACTGCTAATACTCACAAATATTCTTTGGCCCCCCTTGTGTCGAATCAATAAATCTGGGTGAAATACTACCCGCGAAAACTGTTGCGATCCCCCATACTCATGGGTTATCAACCCACTTATGTGTTGGAAATATGCCCTAGAGGCAATAATAAATTGGTTATTATTATATTTCCTTGTTCATGATAATCGTTTATTATCCATGCTATAATTGTATTGATTGGAAACTCAAATACATGTGTGGGTACATAGACAACACTGTGTCCCTAGTAAGCCTCTAGTTGACTAGCTCGTTGATCAAAGATGGTTAAGGTTTCCTAGCCATTGACATGAGATGTCATTTGATAACAAGATCACATCATTAGGAGAATGATGTGATGGACAAGACCCAAACTAAGAACGTAGCATTTGATCGTGTCAGTTTATTGCTATTGTTTTCTGCATGTCAAGTATCTGTTCCTATGACCATGAGATCATGCAACTCACTGACACCGGAGGAGTACCTTGTGTGTATCAAACGTCGCAACGTAACTGGGTGACTATAAAGGTGCTCTACAGGTATCTTCGAGGGTGTATGTTGGGTTGGCATGGATCAAGACTGGGATTTGTTACTCCATATGACGGAGAGGTATCTCAGGGCCCACTCGGTAATACATCACAATGAGCCTTGCAAGCAATGTGACTAAAGTGTTAGCCACGAGATCTTGTATTACGGAACGAGTAAAGAGACTTGCCGGTAACGAGATTGAACTAGGTATGGAGATACCGACGATCGAATCTCGGGCAAGTAACATACCGAAGAACAAAGGGAACAACATACGGGATTAACTGAATCCTTGACATAGAGGTTCGACCGATAAAAGATCTTCGTAGAATATGTAGGAGCCTATATGGGCATCCAGGTCCCGCTATTGGTTATTGGCCGTAGAGGTGTCTCGGTCATGTCTACATAGTTCTCGAACCCGCAGGGTCTACACACTTAACGTTTGGTGATGATTAGTATAGTTGAGTTATGTTGGTGACCGAAGGTTGTTCGGAGTCCCGGATAAGATCCCGGACATGACGAGGATCTCCGGAATAGTCTGGAGGTAAAGATTGATATATGTGATAATAGTGTTTTGATCTTCGGAAAAGTTCCGGAGTTCACCGGAAGGGGTTCCGGATGTTTACCGAAGTGTTCGGGTGCGAGAACACTTTATATGGGCCAAGGGATAAAAGCCCACGAGGTATTGGAAAGTGCAAAAGTAGTTTTGCTGCCGCGTAAGCGGTATTACCGCTTGGTGAAGCGGTACTACCGCCCGAGCGGTACTACCGCTTGTGTGAAGCGGTACTACCGCCCAAGCGGTACTACCGCTTGTGAGCGGTACTACCGCTTGTGCGCGGCTGTGCACGGTTCGGCAGGGATCCGAGTTGGACTCTTTTCCTGCGGGCCAAACCGACCTTGTGCGGGCAAAACCGACCTGGAGGAGGCTTTTACTCCAAGTTTAGACCCCAAGGCTCAACATATAAATAGAGGGGCAGGGCTAGCACACGGGAGACATCAAGATTTCCCCAAGCCGTGTGCGGCAACCCTAACCCTCTAGTTCCTCCGTCATAATCTCCGTAGTGCTTGGCGAAGCCCTGCAGAGATTGTTCCTCACCACCATCACCATGCCGTCGTGCTGCTGGAACTCAACCACTACTTCACCATCGCTCGCTGGATCGAGGAGGTGAAGGCGTCATCAAGCCGTACGTGTGTTGAACGCGGAGGTGCCGTCCGTTCGGCGCTAGTTCGTGATCGGTTCGAGGGACGACTTGCGATTTGGATCGCGAAGACGTTCGACTACATCAACCGCGTTTCTTAACGCTTCCGCTTAGCGATCTACAAGGGTATGTAGATCTACTCTCCCTCTCGTAGATGATCATCACCATGGATAGATCTTGCGTGTGCGTAGGAAATTTTTTGTTTCCCATGCAACGTTCCCCAACAGTGGCATCCGAGCTAGGTCTATGCGTAGATGAGATCTCGAGTAGAACACAAACGAGTTGTGGGCGTGGGTGTATACATTTTGCTTGCCGTTACTAGTTGATATTTGATTCGGCGGTACTGTGAGATGAAGCGGCCCGGACCGACATTACGCGTACACTTACGCGAGACAGGTTCCTTCAACTAACATGTAACTTCGTTGCATAAAGATGGCTAGCGGGTGTCTGTCTCTCTCACTTTAGTTGAATCGATTTCAATGAAGAGGGTTCTTTTAGAAGATCAAAAAGCAATCACTACACCACGTTGTGGTTTTGCGTAGGTAAGAACGGTTCTTGCAAACCCGTAGCAGCCACGTAAAATTTGCAACAACAATTAGAGGACGTCTAACTTGTTTTTGCAGGGTATGTTGTGATGTGATATGGCCAATTACATGATGAGATATATGTGATGTATGAGATGATCATGTGATGTATAGAATATCACGACTTGCATGTCGATGAGTACGGCAACTGGCAGGAGCCATAGAGTTGTCTTTAATTATTGTATGACCTGCGTGTCAATCATTAAGCGCTATGTAATGCTTTACTTTATCGCTAAACGTTAGCTATAGTCGTGGAAGCAACAGTCGGCGCGACAACTTCATGGCGACACGTTGATGGAGATCAAGATGATGGAGATCATGGTGTCATGCCGGTGACGATGGAGATCATGCCGGTGCTTTGGAGATGGAGATCAAAAGCACAAGTTCATGGCCATATCATGTCACTTATGATTTGCATGTGATGTTAATCCTTTTATGCATCTTATTTTGCTTAGGACGACGGTAGCATTATAAGGTGATCCCTCACTTAAATTTCAAGATAAATTGTGTTCTCCCCGAGTGTGCACCGTTGCGAAAGTTCGTCGTTTCGAGACACGCCGTGATGATCGGGTGTGATAGACTCCACGTTCACATACAACGGGTGCAAGCCATGTTGCACACGCGGAACACTCGGGTTAAACTTGACGAGCCTAGCATGTACAGACATGGCCTCGGAACACAAGAGACCGAAAGGTCGAACATGAGTCATATAGTAGATATGATCAACATGAAGATGTTCACCATTGAAACCACCTCAACTCACGTGATGATCGGACTTGAGTTGGTGGATTTGGATCATGTTACACTCGAATGATCGGAGGGATGTCAATTTGAGTGGGAGTTTTTAAACATGATTAATTAAACTCATTATCTTGAACAATAGTCTAAGTTGTCTTTGCTATATTTATGTTGTAGATCATGGCTCGCGCAGTAGCACCCCTGAATTTTAATGCGTTCCTAGAGAAAGCTAAGTTGAAAGATGATGGAAGTAACTTTGTGGACTGGGCCCGTAATCTGAGGATTATCCTTACGGCTTCCCAGAAGGCTTATGTCCTTGATGCACCGCTTGGTGATCCACCCGCTCCAGTTGAGTCTCTAGACGTTGTGAACGCCTGGCAGGCTCGTTCTGATGATTACTCAATAGTTCAATGTGCAATGTTGTATGGCTTAGAACCGGGACTTCAAAGACGTTTTGAACGTCATGGAGCATATGAGATGTTCCAGGAGTTGAAGTTTATCTTTCAGAAGAATGCCCGGATCGAGAGATATGAGATCTCCGATAAGTTCTATGCTTGCAAGATGGAGGAGAACGGGTCTATCAGTGATCACGTGCTCAGAATGTCTGGGTACTCCACCCGTCTGGCTGAGTTAGGGATGCCCCTTCCGCCAGAGGCTATCACTGACAGAGTTCTTCAATCATTGCCACCTAGCTACAAGAGCTTCGTGTTGAACTATAACATGCACGGGATGAACAAGTCAGTCGCCGAGCTGTTTGCGATGCTGAAAGCCGCTGAGTCTGAAATTCAGAAGGAGCATCAAGTGTTGATGGTCAATAAAACCACTAGTTTCAAGAAAAATGGCAAGGGTAAGAAGGGTAACTCCAAGAAGAGTGGCAAAGCAGTTGCTCCTCTCGTGAAGAAACCCAAGGCTGGACCCAAACCAGAAACTGAGTGCTTTCATTGCAAGGGAACTGGACACTGGAAGCGGAACTGCCCCAAGTATTTGGCTGACAAGAAGGCGGCCAACAACAAACAAGGTATATATGATATACATGTTATTGATGTGTACCTTACCAACTCCCGTTGTAGTGCCTGGGTATTTGATACCGGTGCGGTTGCTCATATTTGCAACTCAAAACAGGAACTGCGGAATAGACGGAGGCTGGCAAAGGACGAAGTGACGATGCGCGTGGGAAATGGTTCCAAGGTTGATGTGATCGCCGTCGGCACGCTCGCTCTTCGATTACCGTCGGGATTAGTGATGAACCTAAATAAGTGTTATTTGGTGCCTGCGTTAAGCATGAACATTATATCTGGATCTTGTTTATTGCGAGACGGTTACTCATTTAAATCAGAGAATAATGGTTGTTCTATTTATATGAGTAATATCTTTTATGGTCATGCACCCAATGTGAGGGGTTTATTCTTATTGAATCTCGATAGTAATGATACACATGTTCATAACATTGATGCCAAAAGATGTAGAATTGATAATGATAATACCACTTTCTTGTGGCACTGCCGTTTAGGTCATATTGGCGTAAAACGCATGAGGAAGCTCCATGCTGATGGACTTTTGGAGTCACTTGATTTTGAATCACTTGACACATGTGAGCCATGCCTCATGGGCAAGATGACTAAAACGCCGTTCTCTGGAACAATGGAACGGGCAAGTGACTTATTGGAAATCATACATACTGATGTGTGTGGTCCGATGAGTATTGAGGCGCGCGGTGGTTATCGTTATTTTCTCACCTTCACTGATGATTTAAGTAGATATGGGTATATTTACTTAATGAAACACAAGTCTGAAACATTTAAAAAGTTCAAACAATTTCAGAGTGAAGTTGAGAATCATCGTAACAAGAAGATTAAATTCCTACGATCTGATCGAGGAGGAGAATATCTGAGTTATGAGTTTGGCAGTCACTTAAGACAATGTGGAATTGTTTCACAATTGACACCGCCTGGAACACCACAGCGTAATGGTGTGTCCGAACGTCGTAATCGAACCTTATTGGATATGGTGCGATCTATGATGTCTCTTGCTGATTTGCCACTATCGTTTTGGGGTTATGCATTAGAGATAGCTGCATTCACTTTAAATAGGGCACCATCGAAATCCGTTGAGACGACGCCATATGAACTTTGGTTTGGCAAGAAGCCAAAACTGTCGTTTCTTAAAGTTTGGGGATGTGATGCTTATGTCAAAAAGCTTCAGCCTGAAAAGCTGGAACCCAAAGCGGAGAAATGCGTCTTCATAGGATACCCAAAAGAGACAGTTGGGTATACCTTCTACCTCAGATCCGAAGGCAAAGTGTTTGTCGCTAAAAACGGAACATTTCTTGAGAAAGAGTTTCTCTCGAAAGAATTGAGTGGGAGGAAGATAGAACTTGATGAGGTTGTTGAACCTTTACTTCAACCTAAGAGTAGCGCAGCGCAGAAAGTTGTTTCTGTGGAGCCTACATTAGCTGAAGAGGAAGTTAATGATGATGATCATGAAGCTTTGGATCAAGTTGCTATCGAACCTCGTAGGTCGACAAGGACGCGTACTGCTCCTGAGTGGTACGGCAACCCTGTCTTAGAGGTCATGTTGCTAGACAACGATGAACCTACGAGCTATGGAGAAGCGATGATGGGCCCGGATTCCGAGAAGTGGTTAGAGGCCATGAAATCCGAGATGGGATCCATGTATGAAAACAAAGTATGGACTTTGGAAGTATTACCTGAAGGGCGTAAGGCCATTCAGAACAAATGGATCTTTAAGAGGAAGACGGACGCGGACGGTAATGTCACCGTCTATAAAGCTCGACTTGTGGCAAAGGGTTTTTCACAAGTTCAAGGAGTTGACTACGATGAGACCTTCTCACCCATAGCGATGCTTAAGTCCGTCAGAATCATGTTAGCAATAGCTGCCTTTTTCGATTATGAAATTTGGCAGATGGATGTCAAAACAGCGTTCCTTAACGGTTACCTTAAGGAAGAGTTGTATATGATGCAACCAGAAGGTTTTGTCGATCCAGAGAATGCTGACAAAGTTTGCAAACTCCAGCGATCCATTTATGGACTGGTGCAAGCATCTCGGAGTTGGAATCTTCGTTTTGATGAGGTGATCAAAGCGTTCGAGTTTATACAAGTTTACGGAGAAGCTTGTATTTACAAGAAAGTGAGTGGGAGCTCTATAGCATTTCTAATATTATATGTGGATGACATATTACTGATTGGAAACAATATAGAAATGCTGGAAAGCGTAAAGGAATATTTGAACAAGAGTTTTTCAATGAAGGACCTAGGAGAAGCTGCTTTCATATTAGGGATCAAGATCTATAGAGATAGATCGAGATGCTTAATAGGACTTTCACAAAGCACATACCTTGACAAAGTTTTGAAGAAGTTCAAAATGGATCAGTCCAAGAAGGGGTTCTTGCTTGTATTGCAAGGTGTGAAGTTGAGTAAGACTCAATGCCCAGTGACTGCAGAAGATAGAGAAAAGATGAGTGTCATCCCCTATGCTTCGGCCATAGGCTCTATCATGTATGCAATGCTGTGCACAAGACCCGATGTCAGCCTTGCCATAAGTATGGTCGGAAGGTTTCAAGGTGATCCAGGAATGGAACACTGGACGGCGGTCAAGAATATCCTGAAGTACCTGAAAAGGACTAAGGACATGTTTCTCGTTTATGGAGGTGATCAAGAGCTCGTCGTAAAGGGTTACGTCGATGCAAGCTTTGACACTGATCTGGATGACTCAAAGTCGCAAACCGGATACGTATTTATTCTTAATGGGGGTGCGGTTAGCTGGTGCAGTTCCAAGCAAAGCGTGGTAGCAGATTCTACATGCGAAGCGGAGTACATCGCTGCCTCGGAGGCGGCGAAGGAAGGTGTCTGGATGAAGGAGTTCATGACAGATCTTGGAGTAGTGCCTAGTGCGCTTAATCCAATGACTCTGTTTTGTGATAATACTGGTGCCATTGCTCTAGCCAAGGAACCAAGATTTCACAAGAGGACCAGACACATAAAGCGACGTTTCAATTCCATCCACGATTACATCAAGGAGGACGACATAAATATTTGCAAAGTACACACGGATCTAAATGTTGCAGATCCGATGACTAAACCTCTTCCAAGGGCTAAGCATGAACAACACCAGAACTGCATGGGTGTTCGATTCATTACAATGTAAATCACATAGTGATGTGAACTAGATTATTGACTCTAGTGCAAGTGGGAGACTGTTGGAAATATGCCCTAGAGGCAATAATAAATTGGTTATTATTATATTTCCTTGTTCATGATAATCGTTTATTATCCATGCTATAATTGTATTGATTGGAAACTCAAATACATGTGTGGGTACATAGACAACACTGTGTCCCTAGTAAGCCTCTAGTTGACTAGCTCGTTGATCAAAGATGGTTAAGGTTTCCTAGCCATTGACATGAGATGTCATTTGATAACAAGATCACATCATTAGGAGAATGATGTGATGGACAAGACCCAAACTAAGAATGTAGCATTTGATCGTGTCAGTTTATTGCTATTGTTTTCTGCATGTCAAGTATCTGTTCCTATGACCATGAGATCATGCAACTCACTGACACCGGAGGAGTACCTTGTGTGTATCAAACATCGCAACGTAACTGGGTGACTATAAAGGTGCTCTACAGGTATCTCCGAGGGTGTCTGTTGGGTTGGCATGGATCAAGACTGGGATTTGTTACTCCATATGACGGAGAGGTATCTTAGGGCCCACTCGGTAATACAACATCACAATGAGCCTTGCAAGCAATGTGACTAAAGTGTTAGCCACGAGATCTTGTATTACGGAACGAGTAAAGAGACTTGCCGGTAACGAGATTGAACTAGGTATAGAGATACCGACGATCGAATCTCGGGCAAGTAACATACCGAAGAACAAAGGGAACAACATACGGGATTAACTGAATCCTTGACATAGAGGTTCGACCGATAAAAGATCTTCGTAGAATATGTAGGAGCCTATATGGGCATCCAGGTCCCGCTATTGGTTATTGGCCGTAGAGGTGTCTCGGTCATGTCTACATAGTTCTCGAACCCGCAGGGTCTACACACTTAACGTTTGGTGACGATTAGTATAGTTGAGTTATGTTGGTGACCGAAGGTTGTTCGGAGTCCCGGATAAGATCCCGGACATGACGAGGATCTCCGGAATAGTCTGGAGGTAAAGATTGATATATGTGATAATAGTGTTTTGATCTCTGGAAAAGTTCCGGAGTTCACCGGAAGGGGTTCCGGATGTTTACCGAAGTGTTCGGGTGCGAGAACACTTTATATGGGCCAAGGGATAAAAGCCCACGAGGTATTGGAAAGTGCAAAAGTAGTTTTGCTGCCGCGTAAGCGGTACTACCGCTTGGTGAAGCGGTACTACCGCCCGAGCGGTACTACCGCTTGTGTGAAGCGGTACTACCGCCCAAGCGGTACTACCGCTTGTGAGCGGTACTACCGCTTGTGCGCGGCTGTGCACGGTTCGGCAGGGATCCGAGTTGGACTCTTTTCCTGCGGGCCAAACCGACCTTGTGCGGGCAAAACCGACCTGGAGGAGGCTTTTACTCCAAGTTTAGACCCCAAGGCTCAACATATAAATAGAGGGGCAGGGCTAGCACACGGGAGACATCAAGATTTCCCCAAGCCGTGTGCGGCAACCCTAACCCTCTAGTTCCTCCGTCATAATCTCCGTAGTGCTTGGCGAAGCCCTGCAGAGATTGTTCCTCACCACCATCACCACGCCGTCGTGCTGCTGGAACTCAACCACTACTTCACCATCGCTCGCTGGATCGAGGAGGTGAAGGCGTCATCAAGCCGTACGTGTGTTGAACGCGGAGGTGCCGTCCGTTCGGCGCTAGTTCGTGATCGGTTCGAGGGACGACTTGCGATTTGGATCGCGAAGACGTTCGACTACATCAACCGCGTTTCTTAACGCTTCCGCTTAGCGATCTACAAGGGTATGTAGATCTACTCTCCCTCTCGTAGATGCTCATCACCATGGATAGATCTTGCGTGTGCGTAGGAAATTTTTTGTTTCCCATGCAACGTTCCCCAACATTATGGTCGTGCTAATGCCTCTGTTTCACAGGGAAACAAACATCGATTTGATGAATATGAGCACTATTCTTCGAACCACTATGTTCACAAAACTTTGAAGAATTTCTCTACTTATTCATTCAATTACTATAACCCTCCTGTGAAGAGAAATGCATATACTTCAAGCCTAAGTTCTCCATTAATGCACTTCGTTACATTGCGTCTCAGCCACCCATTCAGATGTGGGTGGTTAAGAAGAAGAACTAATCTCTTCTGCAGGGTCAGGTCTTCAGACAACTAAAATGTTTGATGAATTTGCTGAAGACCTAACAAAGTGCCTGTTGGGATGCAGGCTAATCATGATGAAATGAATTACTCATTTCATACATCCCTTATGCTGCTAGATATTATTCCTTGATGAAATTGTCTGACGAAATTGATCATCATCATATTCTTCACTTTGAAGTATATGAATTTGTTAGTCAGACTAATGCTTCTACAGGATGACACACCCTCAGCCACTGAATGGGTCTTGGATAGTGGCTGCACGAATCACATGACTGGTGATAGGAATCTCCTTACTGATGCTCCCCTTACTCCGTCTCATCTGAAGCATATCACATACGCCGACAAAGGAAAAAAGCATGGTATTGGGTCTAGGTAAGGTTGCTATCTCGAAGGATCGACACATGGGAAAGGTGATGCTTGTCAAGTCCCTTGGATACAATCTCATGTCTGTCTAGAGATTGAGTAGCGGAAATAGTAAAGCATGCAAGTGTACGGAAAGTAAAGGGGTAGAGTATGAAAGATCAAACGCAATGAAGACACGATGGTTTTTGGCATGGTTCCGATAGGTGGTGCTATCGTACGTCCACGTTGATGGAGGCTTCAACCCATGGAGGGTAACGGCCGCGCGAGTCCACGGAGGGCTCCACCCATGAAGGGTCCACGAAGAAGCAACTTTGCCTATTCCACCATGGCTTACGTCCACGATGGACTAGCCTCACTCGGGGTAGATCTTCACGAAGTAGGCGATCTCCTTGCCCTTACAAACTCCTTGGTTCAACTCCACATCATGTCGGAGGCTCCCAAGTGACACCTAACCAATCTAGGAGACACCACTCTCCAAAAGGTAATAGACGGTGTGTTGATGATGAACTCCTTGCTCTTGTGCTTCAAATGATAGTCTCCCCAACACTCAAACAACTCCTCACAGATTTGGCTATGGCGGAAGAAGGATTTGAGTGGAAAGCAACTTGGGAAAGGCTAGAAATCAAGGTTCAAATGGTTGGATTGGAATGTCTTGATCTCAACACATGAGTAGGTGGTTCTCTCTCAGAAAATGTATGGTGGAAGTGTAGGCACGTTCTGATGGCTCTCTTACTTGGTAAGAGGGTGGTGGAGGGGTATAAATAGCCTCCACACAAAGTCCAACCGTTACACACTTTTGACCCAACTCGGTGGCACCGATCAGAAATCTCGGTGGCACCGACCTGTGTAAAAGATATGAAGGTTAGGAATCTCGGTGGGACCGATTGGAACATCTCGGATGGACCGATGTGCAATGGCTAGGGCAAACCTTGTCTCGGTGGCACCGATTGCATCATCTCGGTGGGACCGAAGTGAAGCAATAAGGCAACAGAGAGTTGGCAAGCCATCTCGGTGGTACGGATTGCAAATCTTGGTGGGACCAAAATAATTGCAACAAGTACAAGAGAGTTGGCAAGACCATCTCGGTGAGACCGAGATCCATATCGGTGGATCCGATTTGTTAGGGTTTGGCAGTGGCTAAGTCCAAATGAACTCGGTGGCTCCGGATAAGAAATTTTGGTGGGGCCGAGTTGGAATGTAGGGTTTGGACATATTTGAATGAAGGAAGTGGCTGAGGATTTTGAAGCAATGTCACTAAGCACTTGAGCAAAAAGATCATTAAGCAACACATCATCCCCTTTTAATAGTATTGGCTTTCCTATGGACTCAATGTGATATTGGATCACTTAACCAAAAATGTAGAGTCTTGAGCTTTTGCGAATCCATGTCCTTAGCATTTTGAAGGGTCCACATTCCTAGTCCTTGCCATGCCAATGCTGAACTTATCTGAAATTTACTAGATAGAAACATTAGTCCAACAACATGTATGCTGGCATAAATTACCAAAACCGCCAAGGTGTGCTTTCAATCTCCCCCTTTTTGGTAATTGATGACAACATACATCAAAGTTTCAAATAAAGATGTAAATGAGAATGAACTAAAGCTTTGAAGAAAAACATGTAATATGTATAAGCTCCCCCTAACGATGTGCATCTAGTAAATGATAGCTTATGAAGAGTAGAAGCACAAAGTGAAAGACATACACATGTAACATGTATCTTGGCTATATGCATCAGAGCAATGGATGTAGCACTTAGGTATCCACATGTTCATGATTGCCTTCTTGTAAACAATATGTGCAAAACAAGAAGTCATCATGCTCATGAGTGTGAAGCATATACTTACCTCAAAGTTCTTGATCAAGTACCTGAAGAAATACACTCGAGAAAACAGGGTTAGATAACACAAGATAATTTATTCAAGACAAAACACAAGATCAATCAAGAAACCAAGATTGGGATGACATGTAGAAGAGAGTATCACTGGGTGAGTACTTCTTTGAAGTAGACATGTCTCCCCCAAAAAAGATTGTCTCCCCTTAGAGAACTTCCTCTCCCCCTGAATCTGACATTGGATATTGGGAGCAGGTAGGGTGAGAAAATTAAAGTAACCAAAGAACAAACTAATCATGTTTCTCCCCTCTTAGGAACATGTAACATTCTCTCCTCTTGTAAGATGCATCTCTCTCTCCTTTTTACAAAGGAGAGCTTGTAACAAGCTTTGATGCATTCCTCTCTCCCCCTTTGACATCAATTTCCAAGAAGGGACTTCAAGGTTATTGGTCAAGTGAGTATGGTCCTTGAGAAACACATCTAGCCATTGAGTAGTTCCAGATGCAAGTAGAGGATAAGAATCATTGAGTGGAGCTGGAGCAGAAGAACTCAGAAAGTATTTGACAAAAAGCACCTTAGAGCAGCAAAGTCGGTGACGCCGAGTTGATTCAATTCGGTGAGACCGAGTTTGGTGCAAAGGAACATTTTGTCATCTCAGCTCACTAGGCAAAGGAATTTCACAAAGATTTGCAATGAATTAGCTGCGAGACTAGCTAAGAGAAAAGAAACACAGGAAAGAAAACAAAGAAATAAAGAGACATCTAGATGAATTTTTTTTGCTAAAAAAGGAAACATTCTAGCAAGAAGAGAAAGGCAAAAGAAACACTAGAGAACTTCATCTAGAGGGGTCGGCGACTAGGTCACCTATGTTAGAGTATATTGACTTAGGAGTCAAGTGAGAACACTTGATCATAGGTCATACTCATCGTTTAAGCTCAAAATGGGGTTGCCATTTTTCCTTTAAGCATTTCAATGTATTCACATCTTGTTGACTTGCTTTGGCTCATGACTTTGAGTAAAGCTTCTCTAAAATGTGAGAACTTACATTGGGATTTGGTGGTGATGTCCATCATGTAGTTGAACTTGAAGTGGATGCTCATGAGTTGAAGTTTGGAGCTATCCTATCATTTGTAGTTCATCTTCCTACATGGGTTAGATTTGCAAGGAACAACATATATATATATATATATATATATATATATATATATATATATATATATATATATATATATATCCAAAATGACAAGAATGAAGCATAACTCAAAAGTTGTCAAAGGATATGTGATGTTGTCTTGTTCCTTGTTCCACCAAGGATTGTTGATACTTGGATTATACAAGATTGCTCAAGATAAGAGTGAGATGCAATCTTGTGACATGAAGCTTGTCCAAGTACCTACAAAAGGTTAGATACAACACAAGGGAGCAAAAAGTGTCCAAGATATAATATGATCATGGAAGTATCATGGATTAGTCAATAATGCTCATGCCCTTGTATGCATCTACATGAACCTCTAGTTCACTCTACATGAACCTCTAGTTCACGTTTGAAGCATCAATGATGTTCAACTCACTCCTTAAGTGACAAAACACCTTCTCATCGAGAGGTTTGGTAAAGATGTCTGCCAATTGCTTGTCGGTACGAACATGTTTAAGGTCAATGTCACCTTTCTCAACATGGTCTCGAATGAAATGATGACGAACCTCAATATGCTTAGTTCGAGAATGTTGCACGGGATTGTGTGCAATCTTAATAGCACTCTCATTGTCACATAGTAATGGTACATGTCTCACATGCACACCATAATCTTTAAGAGTTTGAGTCATCCATAGTAATTGAGCACAACATGATCCCACGGCAATGTATTTCGCTTCGGCGGTAGATAGAGATACCGAGTTTTGTTTCTTGGAGGACCAAGACACAAGAGATCTACCAAGAAATTGACATGTACCCGAAGTGGATTTTCTATCAACCTTGTCTCTAGCATAATCCAAATCAGAATAGCCAACAAGATTAAAAGAAGATCTTTTGGGATACCATATGCCAAAGTTTGGTGTATGTAACAAGTATCTCACAATTCTTTTCACGGCCTTAAGGTGACACTCTTTTGGTGCTGCTTGGTATCGTGCACACATGCACACACTTAGCATAATGTCGGGACGGGAGGCACATAGATATAGCAATGAACCAATCATAGATCGATAAACCTTTTAATCAACCGGTTTGCCATCCTTGGTCAAGTCAAGATGTCCACTCGTGGGCATGGGGGTTTTCATACCTTTGCTTTCTTGCATATTGAACTTCTTGAATAAGTCCTTGGTATACTTTGTTTGAGAGACAAAGGTGCCCTCCTTAGTTTTCTTGATTTGCAAACCAAGAAAGAATTTGAGTTCACACATCATAGACATCTCATACTTTTTCGACATCAACCTTCCAAACTTTTCACTAAAATAGGGGTTAGTAGATCCAAAGATAATATCATCAACATAAATTTGGCATACAAATAATTCTCCATTAACCCTCTTAGTGAACAAAGTTGAATCAATCTTCCCAATCTCAAAACCTTTTTCAAGAAGAAACTTTGTCAAGCATTTGTACCAAGCTCTAGGGGCTTGTTTAGACCATAAAGAGCTTTACGAAGTTTGTAGACATGATTGGGTTTCTTGGGATTAACAAAGCCGGGAGGTTGTTTAACATACACTTCCTCCTCAATTTCACCATTTAAGAAAGCACTTTTAATATCCATTTGGTAAAGAGTGATATCATGGTGATTGGTATAAGCAAGTAAAATGCGAATGGACTAAAGTCTAGCAATGGGGGCATAGGTCTCACCATAGTCCATACCTTCGACTTGTGTGTAACCTTGTGCTACGAGACGAGCCTTGTTGTGTACAACTTGTCCATCTTCATCTTGCTTATTCCGAAACACCCATTTGGTTCCAATGTTGTTTTGCTCATCTTTAGGCTTCTCAACCAATGTCCAAACTTGGTTCCTCTCAAAGTTGTGTAGCTCCTCATGCATTGCATTCACCCAATCGGGGTCCTTGAGAGCTTATTCTACCTTCAAAGGTTCAACACTAGAGATGAATGAGTAATGCTCACAAAAGTTAGCTAAACGAGATTTAGAGCGAGTGATTCTCCCGGATTGGATATCTCCAAGTATTTGTTCAACGTGATGATTCTTGTCGATTCTTGCTCTAACTCGAGGTAGCTTTTGCTTGGGTTGTGGTGACGCTTCCTCATCATCATCTTCTTCTTCATCGTTGTTGTTGTCATTTGCTTGAGGTGTTGGAGAAGGAGGTTGAGGTGGATCATCTTGTTGCACTTCCTCATTCCCATCGTCTTGACATGTTCCACTTGTGGATGCCTCCATATCAACTTGTTGTTCACCTTGATGTGAAGTTGGGGCTTCCACTTGAGTAGACGAGGTACTCTCCTTTACTTCTACGGGACGAATCTTGCCAATGTACAAGTCTTGGATTGCTTTCGATGTTTCTTGATCTCCTACATCAATTGGCAATTGCTCGACTTGCGAGCCGTTAGTCTCATCAAACTTCACATCTACCGTCTCTTCAACTTTTCGAGTGAAGTTGTTGTAGACACGGTAAGTGTGAGAGTTCGATCCGTAACCAAGTAGAAAGCCTTCTTGAGATTTAGGCGAAAACTTTGAACGATGATGCTTATCAAGAATGTAACATTTTGAGCCAAATAGTCAAAAGTATCCAACTTGTGGTTTGTTACCGGTGAGCAGTTCATACACCGTTTTTCCAAGAAGCTTGTGGAGGTAAAGTCGGTTTGTTGCATGACAAGCTGTTTCAACCGCTTCCGCCCAAAAGTGTTTTGGCGTCTTGTATTCATCAAGCATTGTTCTTGCCATCTCAATAAGAG
The DNA here is from genome assembly GCA_039707655.1 of Elymus sibiricus. Classification (NCBI taxonomy): domain Eukaryota; kingdom Viridiplantae; phylum Streptophyta; class Magnoliopsida; order Poales; family Poaceae; genus Elymus; species Elymus sibiricus. The sequence goes on along the minus strand of CM077666.1, from coordinate 179,468,478 downwards.
TCTGGTTCTTCCTCTCAACAACTCCATTTTGTTGAGGTGTGTACGTAGCCGAGAATTCATGTGAAATACCCTCCTCATCAAGAAAGGTGTCCACATTGGCGTTCTTGAACTCCGTTCCGTTGTCACTCCGAACCTTCTTGATTTTCACTTCAAATTGATTTTGGGCCTTTCTTGCGAAGTTCTTGAAGATCTTTTGTACCTGCAATTTGTCATCGAGAAAGAACACCCACGTAAATCTGGAAAAATCATCAACGATGACCAAACCGAAAGAGTTACCACCAAGACTCTTATAGGAGTTGGGACCAAAAAGATCCATATGAAGTAGCTCGAGTGGTCTCCTCGTGGTCATAATGTTCTTCACGGGATGGCTTCCTCCAAGTTGTTTTCCTACTTGACAAGCACAACAAAGTCAATCCTTGTCAAATATAACATCTTTCACACCAAGAATGTGATCTCCTTTAACAAGTTTATCAAGGTTACGCATGCCAACATGTCCAAGTCTCCTATGCCATAACCAACCTTTAGAAGATTTAGCAATTAAACATGTACGAGGTTGGGCTCTCTTAGTGAAATCAACAATATATAGATCACCTCTACGAATGCCGGTAAAGACCATATTATGATTATCTCGACGAAACACTTGGCAATCTACTTCGGTAAATAGAACATTGAAACCAAAGTCGGCTAGTCTAGATACAGAAAGAAGATTGTAACCAAGAGATTCAACAAGCATAACATTTTGTATGGAGCTATCATTGGATATGGACACCTTTCCAAGGCCAAGTACCTTACCCTTGGAGTTGTCTCCAAAAGTCACATACTTGCGTGGACCATAATTTTTAGCAAGCTCACGAAACATGTCTCTATCTCCGGTCATGTGATCGGTACAACCACTATCAAGAATCCACTCTTTTCCTCCGGCCATGTAATCTCGAAGATTTGCCATAAGACTAAGATTCCTCATGGTCTTCTCAAATTCCATATCAAAATCTTCGTCTTCATCATAATAGCCATGCTCAACATCATCATCATCAACATGTATATGATCATCACCTAGGGCAATGAATTCATTAGTTTCATGATCATGACAATGTTCAAGCTTATGAATTCTAATAGCTTTCGTGATAATGTTACTAATAGCTCCAACATCTCCTTTAGCACACATAAGATCACGAAGCTCAAACAAGCAATCATCAAAGTTGGGATCATTAGGACTCATCTTGTGAAAAGCAATAGTCTTATGAAGAATCTCATCAAGATTCTTTAAAGAGTAATCGAGATATCGCTTTTCCAAGTCATGCCATAGAGTATAAGCACATCCAAAGTTTTGCATACAACGAAGCACAATTTTAGGTAATCCTCTAATGATAAGATTGACGGTTTTAAGATTACGAAGCATGTCAATTTCCTCTTCATGAGTAGGATGCAAGGAATCAATGGGAGGCACATAAGGATTGTGAATATACTTGCTCAAGTTAAATTCATCAAAGATATCAAGCATTTCATCTCTCCAAAAGTTGTAATACTCCCCATTGAGAATAGGCACTCTACGTCTAAGACTCCCCAAAGTAGACACATCCATCTCCCTCCAATGGTGATTAAACCAAAGCAATGGAGACCAAAGATCTGATACCAATTGTGGGATCGAGGAGATAGGTCTAGAGGGGGGGTGAATAGACACTTAACCGACCAAAGTTGCAGTTTTTAGTTTCTCTTGGAAATTAGGCAGATTTTGGCACAAGTTAAGATAACACCAAAACTTTCTACACATGCAAATCTAGAGATTGAGTAGCGGAAATAGTAAAGCATGCAAGTGTACGGAAAGTAAAGGGGTAGAGTATGAAAGATCAAACGCAATGAAGACACGGTGGTTTTTGGCGTGGTTCTGATAGGTGGTGCTATCATACGTCCACGTTGATGGAGGCTTCAACTCACGGAGGGTAACGGCTGCGCGAGTCCACGGAGGGCTCCACCCACGAAGGGTCCACGAAGAAGCAACCTTGCCTATTCCACCATGGCTTACATCCATGAAGGACTAGCCTCACTCGGGGTAGATCTTCACGAAGTAGGCGATCTCCTTGCCCTTACGAACTCCTTGGTTCAACTCCACATCATGTCGGAGGCTCCCAAGTGACACCTAACCAATCTAGGAGACACCACTCTCCAAAAGGTAATAGACGGTGTGTTGATGATGAACTCCTTGCTCTTGTGCTTCAAATGATAATCTCCCCAACACTCAAACAACTCCTCACAGATTTGGCTATGGTGGAAGAAGGATTTGAGTGGAAAGCAACTTGGGAAAGGCTAGAAATCAAGGTTCAAATGGTTGGATTGGAATGTCTTGATCTCAACACATGAGTAGGTGGTTCTCTCTCAGAAAATGTATGGTGGAAGTGTAGGCACGTTCTGATGGCTCTCTTACTTGGTAAGAGGGTGGTGGAGGGGTATAAATAGCCTCCACACAAAATCCAACCGTTACACACTTTTGACCCAACTCGATGGCACCGACTTGTGTAAAAGATATGAACGTTAGGAATCTCGGTGGGACCGATTGGAACATCTCGGATGGACCGATGTGCAATGGCTAGGGCAAACCTCGTCTCGGTGGCACCGATTGCATCATCTCAGTGGGACCGAAGTGAAGCAATAAGACAACAGAGAGTTGGGAAGCCATCTCGGTGGTACCGATTGCAAATCTTGGTGGGACCGAAATAATTGCAACAAGTAACAGAGAGTTGGCAAGGCCATCTCGGTGAGACCGAGATCCTTATCGGTGGATCCGATTTGTTAGGGTTTGGTAGTGGCTAAGTCCAAATGAACTCGGTGGCCCCGGATAAGAAATTTTGGTGGGGTCGAGTTGGAATGTAGGGTTTGGACATATTTGGATGAAGGAAGTGGCTGAGTATTTTGGAGCAATGTCACTAAGCACTTGAGCAAAAAGATCATTAACCAACACCTCATCCCCTTTTAATAGTATTGGCTTTCCTATGGACTCAATGTGATCTTGGATCACTTAACCAAAAATGTAGAGTCTTGAGCTTTTGCCAATCCATGTCCTTAGCATTTTGAAGGGTCCACATTCCTAGTCCTTGCCATGCCAATGCTGAACTTATCTGAAATTTACTAGATAGAAACATTAGTCCAACAACATGTATGTTGGCATAAATTACCAAAACCACCAAGGGAGCAAATGTGCTTTCAGAAGATGACCAGATCCAAGCATACGGCTAAGACAATCATGACCACTACTCGTCCCTTTGAATTACTTCATATGGATTTGTTTGGTCGCACATATTATGCCACACTAACCAATGCAGCATCTCTCTACGGATTCGTCATAGTTGATGACTACTCTCGTTACACCTGGGTGCACATCATTTCCTTCAAGACTGAAGTACATGACACTACTAGGAAAAGGCCTGCTAGTGGCGCACCTGTTTTGGCTACTAATGGCGCACTACAGGTGCGCCACTAGCATCACGCCATTAGAATTTTTTACTAATGGCGCACCACGGGTGCACCATTAGTATCTGGTATACTAATGGCGCACCACGCAGTGCGCCATTAGTATATCCCACGGTGCGCCATTAGTATGCCTCCCAGGGGGGCATATTTACCCATTTTTTATTTTTTTTTTGAATTTGGAAGGCGGGAAAATAGTAATGGCGCATATTCTAACCTCCACGGTGCGCCATTACTATTTTGAATTTTGAATCTGGATCTGGATCGTGATTTTTTTGCTCGTTTTTTTTTGCTCTTTTTTTGCCTAGTTTTTGCTCGATATTTTTTCAAATTTCGTTCTCATTTTTGGATCTTGTACGTTCTTTTTGCCGAGCTCCACATGTGGCCGGAGAGGAGCTCGCCGGAGAGGAGCTCGCCGGAGAGGAGTTCACCGGAGAGGAGTTCGCCGGAGAGCATTTCGCCGGAGAGGAGGAAGGAGAGACCGTGTGGAGGAGAGGAGGGAGGAGGGAGGAGGAGCTCACCGGAGAGGAGGAGAAACCGTGAGGGGAGGAGAGGAGAGGAGGGAGGAGGAGAAGGTCACCGGAGAGGAGCTCACCTACATCGCCGGAGAGGAATGGTAGGTCGCCAGAGAGGAGGAGGAGGTCGCCGGAGAGGAGTGGGAGGAGGTCACCGAAGAGGAGGAGGTCGCCGGAGAGGAGGCAGCCGGAGAGGAGGAGGGGAGTATGGTGGAGGAGATGGAGTGGGGGAGAGGAGGAGGTGGAGTGGAGGAGAAAAATGAAGAAGAGAGGAGGAGAGAGGCCGGCCAGCCCTATATATACGGCATAGTAATGGCGCACCGTGGGCTGGTGCGCCATTACTAACTTTTTTTTATTTTTTTGATTTGTTTTGAATTTGGAAGGCGGGAAGATAGTAATGGCGCACCGTGGGCCACCGTGGGCTGGTGCGCCATTACTAACTTTTTTTTTATTTTTTTTACTTATTTTGAATTTGGAAGGCGGGAAGATAGTAATGGCGCACCTAGCAAACCGTGCGCCATTACTAAGTTTGATATTTTTTTGAATTTTTTTGCCTCCAGATCTTGAAAGCCCCGTAACTTTTTTTCTGTTAGGTTTTTGAGGATTCTAAAAATCTTCAACGGGGTTCCCCCAGTTGAATTCGGATAGAACTTTTCGAGTAGATGATTTTTCATATAAAAAACTTTTTCATCGGAGTTCGTATGCAAAAGTTATGCCCATTTTACAAATTCTCGAGAGATTTTGCAAAAAAAGTCGAAATTCATGTTTGTAAATTTTGCTAACAACTAGACCACAAATCATATGGGAATCTTATTATTTTTTATCTTTTTGACATTTCTATCATTTTCTTTTATTTTTTTTAAAACTGAAAAGGCGGTCCACGGGGGGGGGGGGGGGGTGCATTTGGTGAAAACTAGGTAAAACTGAAAAGGCGGTTACTAATGGCGCACCACCCACAAATGCGCCATTAGTAACCCTGGTTACTAATGGCGCACTAGCTTGAGGTGCGCCATTAGTAGTTTTGTAAAAAAAATATATATATATATATAGTAGATATATAGTAGTGGCGCACTGTGTTGGAGGTGCGCCATTACTAGTTAAACTAGTAATGGCGCACTCTGCCATGGTGCGCCATTAGTATTTTTGGAAAATTAAAAAAAAACATTTGTTACTAATGGCACACCGTGGGTCCGGTGCGCCATTAGTGTCTACCACACTAATGGCGCACCAACTCATGGTGCGCCATTACTATATAGTAGTGGCGCACCAAGTGTCTGGTGCGCCATTAGTGGCCATATCATCTATAGCCCTTTTCCTAGTAGTGTGATGTCTTCAGACGATTCTCCAATCGGGCCATGATGAATTATGGTCTCAAGATCAAGCACATCAGGAGCGATAACAGCACCGAGTTCAAGAATACAGGGCTTGATGATTATCTTGACGAACTTGGTATTACTCATGAGCTCTCTGCTCCCTACACGCCTCAGCAGAATGGAGTCATGGAGTGCAAGAATAGGACACTCATCGAGATGGCTCGCACAATGCTTGATGAATACAAGACCCCTCGTCGATTCTAGCCTAAAGCAATTGACACTGCATGTCACATCATCAACCGGGTATATCTTCACAAATTCCTCAAGAAGACCTCATATGAACTCCTCACTGACAAGAAACCCAATGTGAGTTATTTCAAAGTCTTCAGTGCTAAATGCTGGATTAGAGATCCTCATCACAGTTCTAAATTTGCACCAAAAGCACATGAAGGTTTTATGCTTGGTCACGGAAAGGACTAGCACACCTACAGAGTCTTCAACACCTACCACAACAAGGTTGTTGAAACTGTAGATGTGCGGTTCGATGAAACTAACGGCTCGCAAAGAGAGCACATGCCTCCTGTGCTAGATGAAATGCCTCCTAGGGAATCGATCAAGCTTATGGGCACTTGTGAAATTGTGCCCAGTGAAGAAATAGCTGATGAAGAAGTAGTGATCCCTCGTCATGAAGTAACTGCTAATCCTGAGGAAAATGATGCTGAGGATTCTGCACGGCAACAACAACAGCAAGGCCCTCGTCCAGCACATCCACGAGTGGCGAATGAAGTGCAAATTGAGAAGATCCTCGACAACATCAATGCACCTGGTCCCCTCACTCGCTCAAGAGCTTCACATTTAGCTAACTTTTGTGGGCATTACGTGTTTGTCTCTATTTCAGAGCCCACCAAAGTTGATGACGCATTTCTTGAACCGGAATGGATTCAAGCGATGCAAGAGGAATTGCATCAATTCGAGCTCAACAATGTGTGGGAGCTAGTCAAGTGTCCCGATCCACGCAAGCACAATGTCATCGGCACCAAATGGATCTACCGCAACAAACAAGACGAAAATGGCCAAGTGGTGAGGAATAAGGCCCGTCTTGTAGCTCAAGGCTACACACAGGTTGAGGGTATTGATTTTGATGAAACACTTGCACATGTTGCTAGGCTTGAAGCCATTCGTATTCTGCTTGCATATGCTAACCATCATGATATCCTCTTATATCAAATGGATGTGAAAAGTTCATTCCGCAATGGTAAGCTTGAGGAAGAACTATATGTTGCTCAACCACCAGGTTTTGAGGACCCAAAGCATCCAGACAAAGTCTTCAGACTCAACAAGGCTCTTTATGGCCTCAAGCAAGCCCCGAGGGCTTGGTATGATACACTAAAGGAGTTCCTGAAGAAAAAGGGTTTCAAACCCGGTTCACTTGACCCTACTCTTTTCACTAAATCTTATGATGGTGAACTGTTCATATGCCAAATATATGTTGATGATATTATCTTTGGTTGCACTAACAAGAAATACAGTGACGAATTTGCATATATGATGCAAGAAGAATATCGGATGTCTATGATGGGGGAGTTGAAATTCTTCCTCGGACTTGAAATTCGTCAACAACGAAATGGCATCTTCATATCTCAGGAGAAATACCTCAAGGATTGCCTGAATAAATTCGGCATGCAAGACTGCAAAGGCCTCAAGATACCAATGCCAACAAATGGTCAACTCTGCACTGGCGAAAATGGTAAATATTTCGATCAGAAGGTATATCGCTCCATCATTGGTTCGCTGCTTTACCTATGTGCATCTCGGCCTGATATTATGCTTAGTGTTTGCATGTGTGCCCGCTTTCAAGCGTCACCGAAGGAATTACACCATCAGGCTATGAAATGAATTCTTTGATATTTAGCTCAAACACCAATGCTTGGATTATGGTATCCCAAGGGCTCATCATTTGATCTTGCTGGATTTTCTGATTCTGATTATGCTGGAGATCGTGTGGATCGCAAGTCAACATCAGGCACATGCCATTTCCTCGGACGATCTCTTGTTTGTTGGTCCTCGAAGAAGCAGAACAGCGTCTCACTTTCCACAGCTGAGGCTGAATACATTGCCGCTGGCGCCTGCTGCTCACAGCTTCTATGGATGAAGCAAACCCTCAAGGACTATGGCGTCCACATGAAGAAAGTGCCACTCTACTGTGACAATGAGAGTGCCATCAAGATCGCCCACAACCCAGTGCAAAACTCTAGGACGAAGCACATCCAGATTCGTCACCATTTTCTTCGTGATCATGTGCTGAAGGGAGATATCGTCATCAACCACGTGAAGACAAAAGACCAGCTTACAGATATCTTCACTAAGCCCTTGGATGAGAAAAGGTTTTGCATGTTGCGGTGTGCGCTAAACATCCTAGAATCTTTGAATGTCTTTTGAAAAGGACACACATCCTAATGCTTATGCATTCTTGATGACTTTGATTCACAACACACGAAGTAACATTTTTCTTCAATCAATGAAGACTAACCCTCTAAGTGTGAAGAAATTAATGAAGAACTTGATTCTCAGAACCCTACGACAATTGTACGCAGTGTCTAAAATCGTTATAGTTCTTATACGGTGGGTAACACCACCCCCCTCTTAATGACGCTCTTTATACTTGAGTTTTTCATCATTTGCAATTTCGTCAAGCTTTTCAAATTCGTCATATGGGGTTGTTCTTCATTGTTTGAGTTAATCTTTCTGAGTTTTTCATGTCCTGAACAGCTTTCACATATTGCTATATCTTCAAGTTGTTTTTCTGTCTATGTGAATATGATCGAACCCGCTCCCTTCTATGCTAAACTCAAACCACTCTGTTCATAATCTCTTCATGTGCGTTCTAATTGACACCGTTCAAAGTCTTCGTTGTGTCCTTGACAGCTGAAGAAATTGCGAACACATTTTAAAATTTTCTATTCAAGTTTTAGGTGGTTGCCACAGTAACTTAATCCCACACACCCGACGCGTGGATAAGCGCACTCAAAATGCATGTGTGACGCATGTCGATGAGATGCGAATTGCCAGGGGCTTATCCGTCCAAAATGTTCGGACTGCTCAGTTTTCACCGCGCCTATATAAAGGCTTGACCGCGTCAAACCTAGTTCATTTCACTCTTGCGCCCCTATCGCTCTCCCAAACACTAGCGCAACCGCTGGATTTCATCGCTGTCGGAGAAGAAAAGCTTCACTGCCTTGACTTCTTCATCACCGTACTCGCGTCGGCCGTGGATTTCTTCGCCTCCGCCGCCGCCGTAGCTGTCTTTCGTCACCAAGTTTGGGCACGAAAGATCTGAGCTGACGATTTCCTTCAACTCGTCGTCTAGTTCATCGAGTTCATCCTTGGGGTAATTAAAATTTATTTTTACTGCCCAAGTTTGATCTTTTTACAGTCAAAAATTCTTCAAGTGCTGTTTCTACCACTTTTTTCCAAATCTTCAGCACTTCCTTTTGGCCAGTCTTGGTTATTTCATCTAAGTTACACTTCATGATTAGATTCCTCAGTTGTGCAATTGCCTCAATCTGTACAGCTCTGAAATCTGAGTCAAGAACACTTAGTGAATTTCTTCAAGACGATAAGGGTCAATTTCCTCAGCTGGGTTTATTTTGAAAATCTCTGAGAACGCATGTGACTCTTCCCAATTTCCTCGCAACTATACTCTGTTCACAGGTACCCATGTCTGTAGACGAATCTCTTGGTTCTCATCAACTTAATTCATTTGCAGCATTGCTTGAGGAAAATCTTCAAACCGCTTCAGAAACATCAAAAGTACAAACCCCTCAGTTGAAGAATATGGCTGATGACAAGAGGCCTCAGGAGGGATGCAAGAGGAAAGAAGAACATACTGCATTCGAGATTCTAGATGAACTATATGCGGGATACTGTACTCCTGATGAAAGGATTCATGGGAAAGAAACTGAAAAACAGCGCAAGATGCGCATGCAAAAGATTAAGAGGTACTGGACCTATGAATGGCGGAGTTACAATTATGTCACTCCCAAATACATGAAGGATTTTGCTGTTAAACCTCCTTGCAAAAGACCATAGTTGGCTCCTGGTCAAATAGCTGATCCCACAAGCATCAGAAGGGGTGAAGAATTCCCCAAAGAGTGGGCCAACCGTCAGGCAAAATTGCAGAAACAAGCTCAGAAGGCTGTTGAAGAATTCAACAGGGCTTCAAAGGCATCAGCTGATGCTGGTGCAGGCTCAAGTGGCAGCATGCCCAAGAAAGCCATGAAGAAGAAGCCAGCTCAAAAGCCAAAATCTTCTGCTTCAAAATCTTCTGCAAAGCCCTTAGAGCCCAAGCCATCATCTTCAAAGGCTTCAGCGCCCAAGGCACCTTCTATTCCAAGTTCCTCAGTGCCTCTGCCACCCAAAAGTTCCTCAATGGCCGCAGCAAGAGCTTCAACGCTAGTTGTGCTAGCATCCTGCCGGCGCACTGAAGGCTTTCAAACAACCACAATAGCTGCATCAAGTGCCTCAGCATTAAGGCATATATCTTCAAACACGCTGATGCTGAAGAAAAAGGCCACAACAGGCCGTGGAACAAGACCCAGCCCCAGAAGCAAGGCTGTATTGCCTCAGGCTGATGAAAATGACTTGGCTAATGAAGATGAGCCTGAATATGTTCAGAGAAGACTGGAAGAAGCTGCTCGTACCAAGAATACCTCCATTCCACTTCTTCTTGATCCCAAGAAGATTTTGGACTTTATTGAAATATGGTGCAAGAAACCTGACACACCCCTTGACGACCTTGATTTGCCACCTGGTCCTAGTCATGTTTTGTCTGCATTTATTTTGACAGAAAAAACACAAAATTGAGCAGGCTAAACTTGTGAGGAAGCAAAAGCTTCAAAAGGATAAGGAGCTGAAGAAGAACATGCTAACCATATCTCCTCAGCAGCTGGTTACACTTCAATCTGAGATCCAAAGGCTGTCTGATGAATATGAGTGGCAAGCCAACCAATGATGTGGTGTGCGTGGCAGATTCATCAAATCAACCAAGCAAGTGGTTGATGAACATAACAAAAGAGAGGTCGCCAAGCATGGTCATGTACCTCCATCAAGTTCCTCAGCTCCACCTCAAGCTCCTTAGGCCAGTGAGACTGCACCTTCATCTCCTCCGCAAGTCCAAGCCAGGGCAACTGAAGAAGTTGCGCCTGAAGAAACTGCCAGGGCGACTGCATCAGTCGTGCCTGAAGAAATTGTACCACCAAATTCCTCAGCAGCAGCGCCTGAACCGTCTTCGTCTCTGAAGCTTATCACACTTCCTTCTGCATCTGAAGTGAAGAAATCAAAGGCTGTTGAGAAGAGAAAAGCATCAGCACCACCTACCACTAAAACTGTGAAGAAGTTGAAGACGACTCCAATTTCTTCAACTGAGCCAATTGATGCTATCCCAATTTCATTGGCACCCCCGACTCGGAATGTTGAAGAATTCCAGATTGTTCCATATGGTGTGGATTATGTCATCCCACCATTTGATGAAGAAGAGACTACTGATAACCCACAAGTATAGGGGATCGCAACAGTTTTCGCGGGTAGTATTTCACCCAGATTTATTGATTCGACACAAGGGGAGCCAAAGAATATTTGCGAGTATTAGCAGTTGAGTTGACAATTCAACCACACCTGGAGAACTAAATATCTGCAGCAAAGTGTTTAGTAGCACAGTAGTATGATAGTTTCAGTAACAATAGTAACAGTAACAGTAGCAGTTTTGTAGTGATTTCAACAGCAGCAGCAACGAAAGTAACTTAGCAAAGATCAATATGCGAAAAGCGTAGGCATTGGATCAGTGATGGATAATTACGTTGGATGACATTCATCATGTAACAGTCACAACCTAGGGCGATATACAATAGCTCTAATTCATCAATGTAATGTAGGCATGTATTCCGTATATAGTCATACGTGCTTATAGTAAGAACTTGCATGACATATTTTGTCCTACCCTCCCGTGGCAGCAGGGTCCATAAGGAAATCTAAGGGATATTAAGGCCTCGTTTTAATAGAGAACTGGAACAAAGCATTAGCACATAGTGAATACATGAACTCCTCAAACTATGGCAATCACTGGAAAGAATCCCAATTACTATAAGCACAGGTTTGAGGAGTTCATCCTTATGCATTAGCCCTAGGGGGTTGCACCCTGTTGCCTTGTGGGCAACAGGTTGCCCCTCTTCTGTTGATTCTTGCGCCAGTAATTTTTATTTATTCCACGAAAAATCTCCAAAAAGTTTCGTCCAATTCCGAGAATTTTGATTTCTGCACAAAAACAACACCATGGTAGTTCTGCTGAAAACAGCGTCAGTCCGGGTTAGTTTCATTCAAATCATGCAAATTAGAGTCCAAAACAAGAGGAAAAGTGTTTGGAAAAGTAGATATGATGGAGACGTATCAACTCCCCCAAGCTTAACTCATTGCTTGTCCTCAAGCAATTCAGTTGACAAGCTGAAAGTGATAAAGAAAAACTTTTACGAACTCTTTTGTTCTTGTATCCGTATATAAGCTTAAATAGTACCCAAGTTTTCAGCAAAGATCATGAACTAACCATGCTCATAATAACACTTAGTAATTATGTTTACTCATATCAATGGCATAATCAACTAGCGAGCAATAATAACATATCTCAAATGCCAACAATTTGTCAAAACAATCATGATATAGTATGATAACATGATATCTCGCTAACCCTTTCTGAGACCGCAAAACATAAATGCAGAGCACCTCCAAAGTTTAAGCAGCGACTAAACATTGTAATTCAGGGTAGAAGAGATCCAGTCGTGATGCACACAACATTAACTATACTCAATGCATAAGGATGACAATAGTGCTCTCAGGATTGGTACTTATGATGAGAAGGTGAGACTCAACAATAAAGTAAAATAACATAAAAATAAATAGATAGGCCCTTCGCAGTGGGAAGCATGGATTTGCAGCAGTGCCAGAGCTCGAAGCTTAAATCAGAGATGAAAAATAATTTTGGGAGGTGTACTTTTCCTGTCAACGTCATGACCGAGAATTTTCAATATCTTCCATGCTAAACACGTTATAGGCGGTACCCAAGCGAAAAGGTAAGGTTTAATCCCCCTCCACCATACCAACACAAGCCATGGCTAGCCGAATCCTCGGGTGCCCTCCATACCAACAACTTTCCGGGGGAGTTTGTTTGCATTATATATTTTCGATTTTGAGAATAGGACTAGGCATCCCAAATACCAGCCTCTCTCATGCAATGACAAGTGAATAAACACTCATCTGAGAATAACCCGCTTAGCATGGAAGATACTGACCGCCCCCTGTCGCTCCATGAGCGGTACGGGCACACAAAACGGATGTTTATTTGAATGATTAGAGGTGGCACATGCAAGTTTACTTGGAACGGCAGAGTAATACTGCATATAGGTAGATATAGTGGACTCATCTGGAAAAACTTTGGTTTAAGGATTTTGGATGCACAAGCAGTATTCCCGCTTAGTACAGGCGAAGGCTAGCAAATAGATTGAGAAGCGACCAACTAGAGAGCGAAAACGGTCATGATCATGCATTGAGAATAATTAACATTGAATACTAGCATGAGTAGGATATAGACACCCTGAACGTAAATATTGTGGAGGCTATGTTGGTTTTGAATCAACTACATGCATGAACATGTGCCAAGTCAAGCCACTTGAAACATTCAGAGGAGGATACCATATTGACATACTACATCATAACCATTTTAATGCATGTTGACATCCAAGATAAATCATTATCCACTCCTAGCTACTTAAGCATGGCATGAGCAACTATAATCTCTAATTATCATCACAAACATGTTTACTCATAATATGCTGAATCATGGATACTGAGTTAAACATATTTACAAAAACAAAAACAAGAAGAGTTCATACCAGCTTTTCCTTGCCACAGTCACTTCATCAAATCATCGTCATTATTGCCTTTCACTTGCACGACCGAATGCTGTGAAAATGATAATAGTGCAAGTGTGCCGTGGACTAAGCTGGAATCTGCAAACATTTTATTCAAGGGAGAAGACAAGGTAAAATTGGCTCTTTTATCAGATCAACAATAAAGCATATGAGAGCCACTCAATATTTTCATCGTGATCTTCTCCGTACTACGACTCAACGAAAAGAAAAGAAATTCAGAGAAACGCACTGAAATATTTTTGGAGTTTTTAGTTTTTCTGAAGGAAAGCAAATTAACGAAGAAAAATAAAAAGCGAGAAAAATTATTTACACGGGAGAACTCCCAACAAGCAAAAGAAGAAATGAGAAATCTTTTTGGGTTTTCTTTTAATACTACAAACTAACAAACAAGAAAGAAAAATCGGAAAGAAGTGAGAAATATTTTTGGATTTTCAAAATTTCTCAACACACAAGAAGGCGAAAATAAAACTAACATGGATGATACAATGAAAAAGGATGAACACCGACAACTGGAATGAATGTGTGAAAATGAATGTAATGGCTGTGAAAGATACGTACTCCCCCAAGCTTAGGCTTTTGGCCTAGCTTGGTAATCACCACCCGTAATATCCATCAGGACCGGGCGGATAGTACTGGGGCAGAGGCACTTGAGGGCCCCACTACTGAACCTCGTTCTCCGCTGCTGCAAGCTCGTTCCTGTAAGCTGTGATGTCCGCCGGCATGATGGTGTATCCGTTCCTGGCATGAGAGTCAAATAGAGAGAGTGCAGGCAACGGAATAATATTGCGAGTTCTCTCGCTAAAAATCAGGTTATAACGGATATACTGGGGAGGTTCAGGTTCATCAATAAAGTGGTGATCGATCATGCACTGTTGGTCTAAATAAGCCTTGGGTAGCAAGTAGTCATTTGGGCGGATGGCAACATTAAAACGTTTCACAAGACGCGAAGCATAAATACCGCCGTGTAATTTACCCTTAGTCCTGTTGGTGTGCAGGCGGCGTGCAATGATAGCTCCCAAGCTAAAGTATTGTCGCCGTGAATAGCATGACGCAAGATGGCGAGGTCAGGGGCATTGAGCGTACCACCTTCCTCCCGGACAGTCAAGCATTTCCCTATGAATAAAGCAAAGTAGTGCACGACAGAAAAATACAAACTAGTAACACGGGCTTTCGACATGCCCCTAAATTCCCCCGCAGTCAAAGTGCGAAGGAAGTCCTCGAACTCCTCGGGCCGAGGCTCCCTCAAATCCCCATCAGAAGGGATCAAGCATATCTCACAAAACTCATCTAGCATTAGCTCATGATGTCCAGCATATAAATTGAAACGCACCATGGGGGTATCGAGCCTAGGCATGAAATAAAAAATTTGCATGAATGCATTTGTAAGGATGTGGTGCTGGTCACACTCATCTACGAGGAAGTCAGTCAGCCCGGTGTTCGCAACAAATTGTGCGAACTCTTGACGGAACCCGGCTTTGTTCATGAAGGTGTTGTGCGGCCACTCGCATGGTCGGACCTCCGTCCTACGCGGAATGTTGAGGTCGTGGTCATAGGCATCCCCAAGGACACCCTTGGAGCTCCGGCTCGAAGAACCCCTCCGAAGAAAGTTCATTTTCCTAAGAACAAATTTCTGAAAAATTTTGGACCACAAAAAGATGTTAACAAAACTTCACAAGATTGATAGCAACTACTCATACAAGTGCCTAGAGGCTATATCAAGCATTCAAACTACTTAGAACTCAAAGAATTTAACATGCAAGCTCATTTTCAGTAGCACCAATAGCAGCAATTTATGCAAAATATAATCCACTAAAGCAAAAACTAATTGGAGCAATGGGAGAGTCACATACCAAGGAGCAATCCCTCAAGACAGTTTCGGAAACAGAGCTCCGAGCAAAGAGATCGAAAATCTAAGGTTTGGGAGCAAGAACATGAGAGAGAGAGCTACCATGATTTTTTCTGGAGGTAGGAGATGAAGTGGGCTGAATAGATAAGTGGGTGGGTCCCTGTGGGACCCACAAGGCATCTTGGCGCACCCTGGGGGGTGGCCGCGCCTTGTTGCCTCGTGGGCAACAGGTGCACCCCCTGGGTTGTTTTCAGTGCCAAAACTTCTTAAATATTCCAGAAAAAACCATGTTAAAATTTTATTGCATTCTGAGCACTTTTATTTTTGGGTCATTTTTTATTGCATGGATAATTCAGAAAAGAGGATAATCATGGCATTTTATTTTATTAAACTATAAATAACAGAGAGCAAACTATGATTATAGAAAGTTGTGCTTACTAAATTCATCGACCACATGCCCTTCAAAAAGAATCCATTAATAAGGTTGATCAAGTCTTATTAACAAACTATTTCCGAGTGACATGAAACTGAAGAATTTTCGTATAACACTAAGTTACCTCAACGGGGATATGCATCTCCCCAACAATAAGAATTTCATATTTCTTTTTGATAGTAGGAAGAGGAAATTTGAATCCCCAAATAGTGATTGTCGAAACCTTTTCAATACAATTGATACCATTCACTGAAGTTTGCTTCTTCGGGAAATAAATTGTATGCTCATTACCATTGACATGAAAAGTGACCTTGCTTTTATTGCAATCAATAACAGCCCCTGCAATATTCAAAAAAGGTCTTCCAAGGATAATCGACATGTTGTCATCCTCGGGCATATCAAGTATAACAAAGTACGTTAAGATAGTAGCATTTGCAACAATAATGGGCACATCCTCGCAAATTCCAATAGGTATAGTAGTTGATTTATCAGCCATTTGCAAAGATATTTTAGTAGGTGTGAGTTTATTCAAATCAAGTCTTCTATATAAAGAGAAAGGCATAACACTAACACCGGCTCCCAAATCACATAGAGCAGTTTTAACATAACTTCTTTTAATGGAGCATGGTATAGTCGGTATTCCCGGATCTCCTAACTTTTTAGGTATTCCACCCTTAAAAGAATAATTTGCAAGCATGGTAGAAATTTCAGCTTCGGGTATCTTTCTTTTATTAGTGAGAATATCTTTCATGTATTTAGCATAGGGAGACATTTTCAACATATCAATCAAGCGAGTGCGCAAAAAAGACAAGTCTAAGCATTTCAACAAAGCGCTCAAAATCATCCTCATCCTTGTTTTTAGATGGTTTAGTAGGAAAAGGCATAGGTTTTTGGACCCATGGTTCTCTTTCCTTTCCATGTTTTCTAGCAACAAAGTCTCTTTTGGCATATCTTTTATTCTTAGGAGGTGGGTTATCAAGATCAACAGCACGTTCTATCTCTACATCATGTGACACCCTGGTTTTTGGCAACTTTTTCTTTTCAAAATCTTTCTGGCTTTATTTGCAATTTGGATGGTTTCTGAATCTTTTCAGTTGACTTTGGACTTAGGAACTTTTGAATCTTTCTCTAAGTGATCCAAAGCCCTCATCATCTTGCCAAAATCTTGTCACCCACCTTCTGGATCAATTTCCATTTCTCAATCATTCTCAATAATTCATTTTCTTCCTTTGGGAAAATCTGTCATCACTATGGGTTATGAAGCAACCTATAGTTCTGGTGATCAGAAAAATCCCAAATTAATACCACACCTTCTTGTCATCATCTACTCCCACAATCTTCAAAAATATTTCATGGTCCAGTATAAAGTTTTGTCCAGAAAACTCAATTTGCCTTCTGGACAGTACTGGCCCTTTGTGAAGCAACTCATATTTTCCCAACTTAGAAAACTCTCAGATAATTCCCTAAGATACTGGGGAACCTATCTTGCCACAATATCCAATAATATCATCTTGTCCAGTACAAATTTTCAGCAGCAATATTCTGTCAAGTTTCTGCTCATTTTGAACCTCTGTGAAGGAAGTACCAGCTAGAGGTATTCAATTGAGCTGAAATTTTTATGACATTATCTATCCACCAAATAACTCTCCCACACCACATTTCAGCTCCAGCAGATCAACCAGATGAGTGCTACAAGCTCATCTTGTTTCTGGACCAGTAATAGCAGTTGTGCAGGAACTGCATTCAAATCTTGTTGAAAACTTCTCAATTTTGGCCAGTTTGGAGTCCTTCCAAAGTAGATCATCCCAGACATCTCTACTGGCTCCATCTCCAGCTCACCTCTCCTCTAGATCTCTCTCAAAGTTTCTGTCAGAAACTGTAGCTGAAGCTACCATTCGAATCAGAGTGAACCTAGCCAAACTAAGGGCACAGGGGCACTAAGTGGTCGAAGGAGAACATGCTAGACATGGTGTGCCAGACGTGCGTGGCCTCTGGATGCCAGTACCCATGGTGAGCACGGCAATGGCATGCCATTGCACGCGCTCTGCACCCTTGAAAGTACATGTAGTTCCCATGTGTGGTTTTGGTAATTTATGACAATCTTTATGGACTAATGTTTGCATTGAGATATACATTTGAAGGTTAGTCCCATTGGAAAATGATAGAAGAATAATGGAAGACAACTCCTTCGAAGCAACAATTACACCGAGATGATCAAAATGGAGTTCATTGGAGTATCTCAAGGGTTGCCATGCTTAGAGATATGGTTTGAGCCATAATGGATCAAGATCTTAAAAGGGAGTGGCTCGAAGATATGATCATAATGGACTCATGTGTTGAGTCATGATTGATCAAGTACTCAAGCAAGCTATTCAAGTGAAGAATTCAATATACCCTTCAAGATGTCAAGATTAAGCATGGAGTAGAGATATCGGTTGACCAAGATGAAGCTCGAAGATTGAAATCCAAATGGTCAACACACAAGTGCAAATAATGTACCACACAGGATCTTGTGGTATGGTAAGAAAGTGTCAATTGCACTTTGTGTACTAACCCATACTATGTCTTGTCTATGTTATGTGGGTTAGGTAATTCTCATGAGCTTGGTGCTTATGATAAAGCTTGGTGCTCATCAAAGGATGTCATCAAGTAATGATGATGGACAAGTGAAGATGAATACAAAGCAAAGCTTCCACATTGTGTATGGGGGAGCTACGTGAAGACTTCTCCAATGTCCTACCTTCAACTTGAGCCAAGAAGAAACATCAACATAAAGCTCAAGTGAAAGGCTCGAGTCAAAGGTATTAGTTCCTTTGGCGTTAGTGTTGTGGATTGATGACCACCGAAGAAACATATACACTCAAGAATGGATTCTCGATAGCTATGTACTGTAGCTCTTTTATGATTCTTGAGTTATAGGGATCCCGCACTATTAAGAGGGGATCAAAGGGGTTCGTGATAGATTTGCTCAAGTCAACATCTTCTATACACAATTCACTCCTATCCTATATACCAAAGAAAATCCATAGCCAACTAGGTTCCCCAAAATATATGATGTAACATTTGCATACTTTGCACCCTCCATTTTGGTTTATCTTGGGTAGTTCTCTATGTGAGGACCTGGAGTTTTTCCATAGCTTCAAAACGAGCCCAAGATCATCAAAATCGGAGTCCGTATGAAAAAGTTGTGCATGTTTTAGTTTTGGGGTTCCTGCTGTTTTCTTTATGGTCGGACGTCCGACAGTGTCCGGAAATCCGGTGCGCCATATCCAGAAGCAAACGGTCGGATTTCCGATACTTACGGGACGTCCGGTGCCTCCCAGGACACCGGATGTCCGGCAATTGTCAGACGTCCGACAAACCTGTTTCGCAGATTTCATACTGCGTTCGTCCGTTGGCGTGCTACAGCCGTCGGACGTCCGGTGATCCACCGGACGTCCGGTGCTTGTTTTGCCACTGGACGTCCGGTAATCCACCGGACGTCCGACACTTACCTGGGCAGAATTCCGCCCCAACGGCCACATTTGTGCCCATACTATAAATACCCCTTCACCACTTCGTGGAGGGGTTGAGCAACACAAATATCCCATCCCACACATAAAGAAAAGCTCCCTCTCCTTTCTCCTACCTCAAATTTTAGATCCCGGAGAGATTTGTGAGAGTTCTTGAGAGAGATTTCACCCAAGGATAGATCCACTCCCTCTCCCCCTCTTGACCAAAGGAATTCGTGATTTGAGCAAGTCTTGAGCATTTCCCCTTTGTTCTTGTTACTCTTGGAGGTTGGAGACTCCTAGGCGGTAGGAGTGCTCCGGTGAGGAATCAACTTGTGATTTGTCCCCCGGAAAGTTTGTGAAGGTTTGGAGGCCGCCTCAAGGTCTACCACTAGTGGTTGGGAATCGCCTTCGTGGTGATATCTCAAGGAGAATAGGGTGAGCCTTCGTGGCGTTGGTGTGCCTTCGTGGTAACATCCACCTCTCTAACGGTGACTAGCTTCCCTCCAAGGAAGTGAACATCGGGATACATCCTCGTCTCCGTGACTTTGGTTATCCCTAACCCTAACTCCTTACTTGTGGTTTACTTTGGTCACTTGACCGTGCATTCACTATATCTTGTTGTCCTCATTATATTGTGTTGGCCATTCCCTTGAAGAGATTATTTAGGCCTACACTTTATATTCGCAATTCATACTTGCTACTATTGATATATCTTGTGATTAGTGTGAATTGCTAACTTGTGTCATACACTCCCATATATTGTGATATTGCTCAAGTAAGTTTGTGTAACTTACTTGTGCTTGTTAGTATCCTTGTTGTCCTCATTATATTGTGTTGGTTACCATATCATAGAGATTATTTAGGCCAACACTTTATAGTCCGCAATTCATACTTCCTACTATTGTCCTATCTTGTGCTTAGTGTGAATTGCTAGCTTGTAACATTCATTTCCATATCTTGTGACATAACTTGTGTAAGCTTGTAGTGCTTACTTGAGTTTGCTTGTATCATTCAATTCCATATATTGTGATACAATTTGTGTAAGCTTGTATTGCTTACTTGTGGTTGTGTGTATTATTCATTCCCATATCTCATGATATACATTGAGTAAGTTTGTGTGACTTACTTGTGCTTACTCATATCCTCGTTGTTCTCATCTTGTTTATCCTAAGTTGTTGGTGCACTTAGTGAGCCTAGTATATTTAGGATTTGTGCTTGAAAAGTATCCGCTTAGTTTATTTCCGCATTAGGATATAACCAAATCCGTAAAAGATTTTAAAACGCCTATTCACCCCCCCTCTAGGCGACATCGTGGTCCTTTCAATTGGTATCAGAGCAAGGTCTCTCTTTATTAGGCTTCACCGCCTAGAGAGTATCGATGTCGACTAGTGATTTAGTGCACAATGACACTTTTGATTTTGATGGAACAAATTATCACTTATGGAGAATTCGCATGCTCTGTCACTTTCGGGCCATGGGTCAAAATGCTTTGCGAATTGTTCTTGTAGGAATTTCTATTGCAAAGGATGGTCCTTCTCCATCTATTGAGGATATGTATGTTGATTGTGATGCTTCTCTTATCATTCATCAAGCTATATCATTTGAAGTGTTTAAGGTAGTCACGACTTGCAAGTCGGCTCATGAGACTTGGACCAAACTTGAAGATATATATGGTGGGTCCAATCTTGATGAAGATAATATTCTTTGGAAGGAGTCAATGGAGGAGTTCTACACATTTTTAAATCATGAAGAGCTCTCTGTTGCTTCCACCTCCAATTACTTGGATACTTCAATATCTTCCACTTCACCAACATGTGGCGTGCCACAAGGTAATGACATGGTGAGTGAAGAAATATCTTGTGATGATGGTGTTAAGCTCATTTGTGATGATATGCTTGATCTCCTGTGTTGCCATGATAGAAATGCTTTGGTTTCCTCTAGTTGTTCTATGACTAACCATGTAGAGGAAATCAAGAAAGATGAGGCATGCTTGATTGATGAAGAACCCTCTTCTCCAAAAGAATCATCATCAACCCCCTTTGTTCACATGTGCCTCATGGCAAGAGGTAATGACGAGGTATCATCTTCTCTTAGTGATAATGATGATAGTTGCAATGAGGATGATGATGATGACTTGACTCAAAATCTCTATGAGATTGGGAAAACTCTTCATAGAGCTAAAAATAACACCTATAAAAGGTTCCAAGATGTTCTTGCTTGCTTTGAAAAACGTAATGACTTATTTCTTAACGAGCAAGCGAAAAGTGAACAACTTGAACATGAACTTGCTAAGGCTCATCAATGTCTTAGTGACTTGAGGTCTTTAAAAGAAGAGATTGAAGTTACTCATTGTAAACTTAAAGAGGATTTTGAGCACCTTGACCTTGGCTACAACAATGTCAAAGGAGAGCTCACCAAACTCTCTAAGTCTCATGAGGAACTTCAAGCTACTCATGCGGAGTCTCTAGTTTCTACATGCTCCTCTCATATTGATAATGATACTTGTGCTCCTAACTCTATCTTGTGTGAAGCATTGATATTGAAAGAAAATGTTGAGCTTAGGACTCAACTCGATTTGCTAACTAGCAATTATGCAAAATTGGAAGAAAGTCGTGAAAAGCTCTCGGGCACTCATGAGGATCTTCTAATCTCTCATGATGAGCTAAAGTTAGCTCATGAGGCTATGGTCACCAAGGTAAAATCGTGTGAGTCTCATGTGGATATTAGCACATCTTCTACTCGAAATGCCTTATTGCCATGTGCTAGTCCTTACAATTCCTCTGTACATGATATTGGTACATCTCATGATGAATTGCTCACCTTGTCTTGTTGCTCTAACCATGAAGTTTCTACTTCCACTAGTTCCCTTGTTTCTAGTGTTGAAACTAACCATGTAGAGGAAATTAATGAGCTCAAGGCCCAAGTCACTAGTTTGAAGAAAGACTTGGAAAAGTGCGATGATGGACATAGTTTTCACTCCAACAAGGAGAAGTCCAAGAACAAGAAAAGGGGACAAGACAAGGCCAAGAATGAGTCCAACATTTCTTGCTTTAAGTGCAAAAATATTGGACATCATGTGAGATCTTGTCCATTGAAGAAAAGGGCTTATAAAGAGAAGCTACATGGGAAGCGGCCTCAAGCTCAATCTCAAGTTCAACCTCAAGTTGAAGAACGACCACTGTCCATGATGAACCATGTTATTGCTCCCCAAGTTGAGAAAGTAAAGAAGAAGAGAAGGGGGAGTACATGTTGCTATATTTGTCGTAAGAAGGGACACATAGCTTCATCATGTCCCAATGGTAACATCTCTAAGCCTCCAATTATCAATGATCATTATTCACTTAGGAAGGATAATGTTGGCAATTTGTTTGCCAAGTATGTTGGGACCCACAGTGGTTTGAGTAAAGAAAAGACCATTTGGGTTGCCAAGCCTATTGTGACTAATTTCTTAGGACCCAACTTGATTAGGGACCATCAAGCTCTAACTTGATCAATAGGTGTGTGTGGAGGGCATTGGAGACTTGGCTAGTTCATGGGAAAAGTGATATTCATCATCCATTGAGGTTCAAGCCAAGTCAAAAGGATTATCATCATATTTGTCATTCCAATGCTCCTCGTGGTGGTAACTTATACTTATTCTGTCCACACTGAAAGTTACTAGCCCCTTGCATGTTTAGGTTTTGTATCTTACATGTGATTCTATATGTTGTGCTTCCTAGAGTATGCTTGATATGTGTTATCTAGCATGATTAGGTTGCAGTACACTTCATATACTTGTGTGCTTTGGTTCAAGCCTTTATTGATTCTCAGTGAATCTTATTTGGCTCTTTTAAGATATTAATTAATCATCACATTATGGGGGAGTGATATGCTATGTGCACATCACAAACCTAGAATGTGTAAATATGCTTGATACCACCTAGTATGATTACTATGAGATTATCCAGTTACTATGTGGTATGTCAAGTTCATTTGAAATTCAAATTCTCTTCCATTGATTAGTTTTAGTTGGATTTCATTTGCCTCTTGTGGATAATACTCGGATTATCACACTATGGGGGAGTGATATGCTTTGTGCATATCACAATCCTTGTTAATGTGAACTATTGCGGGATGCCACTTAGAATATATATATTTGAGATTATCTGATATCTCTGTGGCATGCAATGACTTGTTTACATATGGCATTCTTGTGCGGTTTTGCCCATGGTTATCTTCAAAATCGTATTTGGAAAATTGTTTGATTAAAGCTATTCCAATTGTTGCTTTGCATGATGATCTATCTAATTGGAATGTTAATAATATGCTATCCAAGCATTGTGTTTATTTCTAAACTCTCATGTTATGCTTGTGGTAGTATAGATGGTCATGTACTTATTTGATTTCTACACCGAATGATAACCCGAAATACTATTTTGTTCGAATTCATCTTATTGGTTTGTATGGAGTTATGGGAGTTTGTTATCTCATTGCTTGCAATATATTATACCCGTTTGAGTGAGATTTTCCTATGAGAATGCGTGGAATGCATATCTTTTATGCTCGTTGGTTTTTGCTTAAGTTCATATGTTGAACTTTGTGTGCAATCATGTGTTTATTTGTCTCATTGATGCAATTTGGTAGATTTCAATGATTTGTGATGATATTGGAAGTATTCATGATGTATGTGGTCTTTTGTCCAAGTTGTATCTCCTTGGATCTTGATTGGCTTGTGCATGCATGTTCATATATGTATATCTTTATGCCTTGCTTAAATGATCCAATATATAAGGGCAACTCCATCATGTCCTTAATGGTTAATATGTGCACGACATTCAAAGTCATATCTATATGCACATAGTTAAGTGGAGTTTGCACTTTGTATTGTAGTTGTGCTAACTACTTTGGACCCAATAAGTTTGGGGACCATATTGTACTTAAAAGTGATTTAGGTACATTGAAGAAGCATTGTGTGCTTGGCTTATGCATGAAGAAGGTGGTGTCACCATGAGGGAATTAGAGCCAAGTTGGGTGACTCATTGATCTGCTACTTCATGCCAATGCTTTCTCGGTAACAAGTATTTACTTCATGCATACATTTCTTGCATTCAACCTTGTGTAGGTTGCATCATGGCATGAATTTCTTGACTCGTTCTTGTGATACTTGTTTCCATTCTCAAATCATCCCAATAATGATCTCTTGTTGCTAGTTGTGATGTCTTTGATGGTTGTGTGTTTGGAGTTCATTAATATACAATAAGATAATATTAAGCCATGTTCTATATTTTCAAGCAAAGATCTCATTGATATATTTTATGTCTCCCGTTTGGATATCTTATTCTTTCCTTTTGTAACTATTTCATGTGTACATCCTTTTTTGTGGATATATATCATCATGATTGTCGTCTACCTAGAATCTTATACACGTAAGAGTAGTTACATCTCTAGTTGATATCCTTATTCTTTCATGTCCACCGTTTCATCCTCTTGTTATATCTTTAGTGGCTCCATGGAAACATTTGTCGTATGAGTGCGTGTCTTACCTCTTTGCATCTTAGTGCACTCATGTTTGGTGAAGATTGTTGTCCTCATGCTTGTCTTTACAAGCCTATTATTTTCTATCTTCACCATGGGTTGTCACAAGCTTTGATTTTTAAATTTGCATATTAGTGAGCTTGTGAACCCATTTGCTTGGTGTGTGTGTGACCTGCTTAACTTCGTGTGTGTGGGAAGGATATGTCTTGCACCTTGTATCTCATTTACTCAAGACTATGTTGATGCTTAATTCTCATCCTTATATTAGTCTTCTCAAGTGCTTTGACGTGACTCATACACATCATTTTGGTTGTGCCTATTCTTAGGTTGCCTCATTTACATGTTGCTCAACCATATGTTTGTTGCAAATGCTAGGCTTCTTTTCTTATCTATGCTTGCTTGCAATTGTTTTGTGTTCTATTGATTTTGGGGGAGTGATGATCCTATTTTGTGCACTTGTATCCAAATACAAAAAAAAATTCTAAATAGTGCACAAATCATGGGGAGCTTCTCTATTTTCCTTAGAACACTCCTTTGCCCAAATCATAATATTCTTTTATCCTTTTGGCTCGTCGGATCTTTTGATTGCTTGCTTCACTTTGTGTTGTGCAAATGAGATCAATTTGTGCCATGTGCTTTGTGCCATGTTCCTTGCTATTATGACTAGGCTCAAGTTGTATAATAGTGGATTCACTTGTGGATATCATGTTCTTATCAATTGCAAAAAAAAATTGTGTATACGAGTCTCTCTATGGATACATATCATGATTATTATTGGCCACTTAGAAATTTTTATTCATGAGAAAGTTCATATCTTTCCTTGATATCATTTATTCCTTGCCGGCCACTTTGTTTGTTTCCTTTTATTCTTATAGTGGCTTCGGTAAGAGGTTGTGACGTGAGTGCTTGTATGTTTTGCATATAATCTTGCGCACTCATGTGTTTTGAATGTATTTTTGGACCCATGCGTGACATGATGATCACATTGGATATTCCCATTATATCTTGTCCAAAATATGTTCTTCTGATCTTTTGAATGTTGTCCTCACATGTCTAACGCTTGTTTTCATATCTTTGTATCTGGTTGCATTCTATAGATTCTGAGCTCCTCCAATTGTTTATCATTTAATATGTGCATTTGATTTCACTCACATTTTCGTGATTTGCACACAATAAGGAGGATCTCACACTATATTGGCCTCTAGATTTTTCCCATTTTGGCATTTGTTGCCAATGGGGGAGAAGTTTAGAGGGTTTAAGATAAGATTTTAAGTATTTTAAGTGTTGTCATTCATGCTTATCTACCCTGATTATATATGTTTGTTGCATGAATGTATATATAGATAAAACTTCACCTAGTTTATGTCAACCAATATATGCAATGGCATTCAAAATTCATTCACACATGCATATATTGTGGGGGAGTTTGCTCTATATATTATGGGTGTGATATCATCAAATGCTTGTGTAGTGTTTGATGCAAGTACAACAGGTTTTGATAATCTCAAGTATCTTTGTGACACTTGATGCTGTCAAAACCACCTCAAGTATACAATTTATCCTCGGATGAATTGCATACTTGTTTTAAAATTTAATATATAAACCCTCTTGTTGAGATTGCCATCAACTACCAAAATGGGGGAGATTGAAAGTACATGTAGTCCCCATGTGTGGTTTTGGTAATTTATGACAATCTTTATGGACTAATGTTTGCATTGAGATATACATTTGAAGGTTAGTCCCATTGGAAAATGATTGAAGAATAATGGAAGACAACTCCTTCGAAGCAACAATTACATCGAGATGATCAAAATGGAGTTCATTGGAGTATCTCAAGGGTTGCCATGCTTAGAGATATGGTTTGAGCCATAATGGATCAAGATCTTAAAAGGGAGTGGCTCGAAGATATGATCATAATGGACTCATGTGTTGAGTCATGATTGATCAAGTACTCAAGCAAGCTATTCAAGTGAAGAATTCAATATACCCTTCAAGATGTCAAGATTAAGCATGGAGTAGAGATATCGGTTGACCAAGATGAAGCTCGAAGTTTGAATTCCAAATGGTCAACACACAAGTGCAAATAATGTACCACACAGGATCTTGTGGTATGGTAAGAAAGTGTCAATTGCACTTTGTGTACTAACCCATACTATGTCTTGTCTATGTTATGTGGGTTAGGTAATTCTCATGAGCTTGGTGCTTATGATAAAGCTTGGTGCTCATCAAAGGATGTCATCAAGTAATGATGATGGACAAGTGAAGATGAATACAAAGCAAAGCTTCCACATTGTGTATGGGGGAGCTACGTGAAGACTTCTCCAATGTCCTACCTTCAACTTGAGCCAAGAAGAAACATCAACATAAAGCTCAAGTGAAAGGCTCGAGTCAAAGGTATTAGTTCCTTTGGCGTTAGTGTTGTGGATTGATGACCACCGAAGAAACATATACACTCAAGAATGGATTCTCGATAGCTATGTACTGTAGCTCTTTTATGATTCTTGAGTTATAGGGATCCCGCACTATTAAGAGGGGATCAAAGGGGTTCGTGATGGATTTGCTCAAGTCAACATCTTCTATACACAATTCACTCCTATCCTATATACCAAAGAAAATCCATAGCCAACTAGGTTCCCGAAAATATATGATCTAACATTTGCATACTTTGCACCCTCCATTTTGGTTTATCTTGGGTGGTTCTCTATGTGAGGACCTGGAGTTTTTCCATAGCTTCAAAACGAGCCCAAGATCATCAAAATCGGAGTCCGTATGAAAATGTTGTGTATGTTTTAGTTTTGGGGTTCCTGCTGTTTTCTTTATGGTCGGATGTCCGACAGTGTCCGGAAATCCGGTGCGCCATATCCAGAAGCAAACGGTCGGATTTCCGATACTTACCGGATGTCCGGTGCCTCCCAAGACACCGGATGTCCGGCAATTGTCAGACTTCCGACAAACCTGTTTCGCAGATTTCATACTGCGTTCGTCCGTTGGCGTGCTACAGCCGTCGGACGTCCGGTGATCCACCGGACGTCCGGTGCTTGTTTTGCCACCGGACGTCCGGTAATCCACCGGACGTCCAACACTTACCTGGGTAGAATTCCGCCCCAATGGCCACATTTGTGCCCATACTATAAATACCCCTTCACCACTTCGTGGAGGGGTTGAGCAACACAAATATCCCGTCCCACACATAAAGAAAAGCTCCCTCTCCTTTCTCCTACCTCAAATCTTAGATCCCGGAGAGATTTGTGAGAGTTCTTGAGAGAGATTTCACCCAAGGATAGATCCACTCCCTCTCCCCCTCTTGACCAAAGGAATTCGTGATTTGAGCAAGTCTTGAGCATTTCCCCTTTGTTCTTGTTACTCTTGGAGGTTGGAGACTCCTAGGCGGTAGGAGTGCTCCGGTGAGGAATCAACTTGTGATTTGTCCCCCGGAAAGTTTGTGAAGGTTTGGAGGCCGCCTCAAGGTCTACCACTAGTGGTTGGGAATCGCCTTCGTGGTGATATCTCAAGGAGAATAGGGTGAGCCTTCGTGGCGTTGGTGTGCCTTCGTGGTAACATCCACCTCTCTAACGGTGACTAGCTTCCCTCCAAGGAAGTGAACATCGGGATACATCCTCGTCTCCGTGACTTTGGTTATCCCTAACCCTAACTCCTTACTTGTGGTTTACTTTGGTCACTTGACCGTGCATTCACTATATCTTGTTGTCCTCATTATATTGTGTTGGCCATTCCCTTGAAGAGATTATTTAGGCCTACACTTTATATTCGCAATTCATACTTGCTACTATTGATATATCTTGTGATTAGTGTGAATTGCTAACTTGTGTCATACACTCCCATATATTGTGATATTGCTCAAGTAAGTTTGTGTAACTTACTTGTGCTTGTTAGTATCCTTGTTGTCCTCATTATATTGTGTTGGTTACCATATCATAGAGATTATTTAGGCCAACACTTTATAGTCCGCAATTCATACTTCCTACTATTGTCCTATCTTGGGCTTAGTGTGAATTGCTAGCTTGTAACATTCATTTCCATATCTTGTGACATAACTTGTGTAATCTTGTAGTGCTTACTTGAGTTTGCTTGTATCATTCAATTCCATATATTGTGATACAATTTGTGTAAGCTTGTATTGCTTACTTGTGGTTGTGTGTATTATTCATTCCCATATCTCATGATATACATTGAGTAAGTTTGTGTGACTTACTTGTGCTTACTCATATCCTCGTTGTTCTCGTCTTGTTTATCCTTTGTTGTTGGTGCACTTAGTGAGCCTAGTATATTTAGGATTTGTGCTTGAAAAGTATCCGCTTAGTTTATTTCCGCATTAGGATATAACCAAATCCGTAAAAGATTTTAAAACGCCTATTCACCCCCCCTCTAGGCGACATCGTGGTCCTTTCAACCGCGCCCGTGTCTGATACGACGCATCCGGCTGCCCCGCGTGACCGCTCCTTGTCCCAGCTTGCCGACATCCTCTCCTCCACCCACCTGGACGTTCTGGAATGCTCCCCTCACCGGAATCGTCCCCGGCGGCCGCTACGCACACGGGCACTGTGGCACCCGTGCGGGCACAGTGGCCCTGCTGCCCGTCGTCTTCCTCCGCAAGCGGCCACTGCGCGCCATAACTCCTCTGCCCTCTTCCATCCCGTCGCCCGCGTCGAGCTAGCCAGCACGGCGTCCTTGCGCCGGCGACGTGGCCATGGCGCGCCCGAGTCCAGAAGCCTCCCCTCCTCCTATAAATAGGCCTCCCGGCCTCTCTCCGCTCCTCACCGCACTCCACCACCTCCCAATCGACCTCCCGAGCATCGAGCCAAGGCCGAGAGGTTCTATGGCCTCGCATCTCGCCGGCAATCCACCGCCACCCGAGCTCCGCCACCTCACCGTTTCGCTCCACCCCAGCCTCAACCGACCCCACGAGCGAGCTCAGCTAGCTCTCCTGACCCCGCCTGAACCTTTGCCCGACCGAAACTCCACCAGAATCGCCGTCTCCAGCGACGCCCGAGAGCCACCGCCGCTGGAGAGGAAGGGGACGACGTCGTCCGGCCATCTCTCATCACGCTATGGGTACATACATGTTCGTCTCTGCGAGCTCGTTCCATCCCCGTAGTCACCGGACCTCGCCGCCGTCCGTCTCGCCGGCGACCATCGCCGGAGCTCCGCAACTCTCTGTTCTCTCTCTCCCCTTTTAAACTGACAGAGGGGCCTGCTAGTCAGTGGCTCGCCGAAGCAGTAAGTGGAGGCGCCCTGGCGAAATACGTCTTCGACGTGGCCCTCTGCTGATTTTCTATTTTCTGTTTTTAAATCAGAGTTGACCAGTAACTTTGACTATCCATAACTTTTCATCCATAAGTCCAAATCAATTGATTCTTTTTGCATTGGGTTTGTCTTGAACTCCTCTATTTTCTGG
This sequence comes from Elymus sibiricus, assembly GCA_039707655.1. Lineage (NCBI taxonomy): Eukaryota > Viridiplantae > Streptophyta > Magnoliopsida > Poales > Poaceae > Elymus > Elymus sibiricus. Next base: position 179,438,509 of record CM077666.1, on the reverse strand, counting down.
TAAAATTTGGTATTTTTCCCATGCTCACAGAATTTCTGGTGAACAGAACAGTGTTATGTGACATTTTTCTTTGCATTTTCAAAATATTTTCAGAGGGAAATTCTTTTGACTTTGAAGTCCCGGAGTTTGTGAACAACCCAACAAAGCAAGGCAAGCCATGTCATCCATTACATGAAGCATTTCAATAGTGTTGGTTATTTAATTGGATTATTTGCATTATTTTAATATGTGACAATTTAGAGTAATTTTACTTTGATGTATAGCTACTGTCATATTAAGTTATTTATGAAGGAAATCCATGCCTGATAAGTACTTGACAACGCTAAACTTAATTGGCTGATCAAGTGCCACCTATCCGGACTTATCCGTGCAGCCACATTTGCCGGTATGGGACGGCCTTGACTTGGTCTGGCTTTGTGCTCTTTTATCGGTACCACCAAAATAGGGAGGGTTATGCGTGCGTGCTACCCTGATTAGGTAGACGACGATAATCCTGTGAGCCTAGTTGAGTTATTTTGCCGGCATCCCTGCTTGGGATAGTTTAGTTGGCCACGACGGTGGCAGGTGTCACGGGGATACACAGGGGCCACCCAGGACATGACCCTGGGAGGGTATGATTGTAGGTGGTATGATAGAGGAGTCATGAGTTAGGCAAGTTTCGTTGGAGCAGTACCGGTCCACCCGAATGGGAGCACGAGGCCAGGAGCTCCATAGTGTGGGTAAAGTGCGCAACCTCTGCAGAGTGTATGAATCTATTCGAATAGCCGAGTCCACGGTATTGGACAGTCCGTACTAGGCCACTGAATGGTCAACCGTAATAATAATAATGATGGAAGAACTTGTCTTATGTTCGGAGGTACTCTATGGATCATGAGTTTTCTGAGGGCTCTGGGACAACCCAGAGGAGAGTAAGTTGGTAATTGGTAACAGTAAGCACCTAAGCACTTATTATGATCATTGCCATGCTATTGTTTGCTGCATTGTTTTGGTTGCCGTGAGCTTGCGAGTACATTCCAAGTACTCACCTGGCGTATCATGCCAGATGCAGGAGAAGCCGAGGACGGAGGTCTCGATGGTTCGTGCTACGCTAACTAGGCCGTGTCCCAGCAGTGTCCCTATGGATGGAGTTTTCCGCGCTATGTTCCGCTACGCCGTAGAATCTCCCAGTAGTATTGAGGCCCTGCTATGTTCCATAAATAATGTAGATATTGTCATAGCACGTGCAGTGCTTCTGGCCTCGCTATCTATGTAAATTATGAGCTTGTACTCGACATATATATCAATAAAGATCAGTTCAGTTCTATTCCAAGTTGTTGTGTGTTTCCAGAAGACGTGATCTCTGGGTTGGAAACACTGGGTAAACCGGTCCTCTGAGCCGGGGTGCCACACATCATTATCTGTTTGAGCATCAACTTGAACATCATCATTATCATTACCATTATCATTATCATTATCACTAGGTGTATGTTCATTACTAGATTGTGTTTCAGCATCAGAAATAGAAACATCATTTTGGTTCTCAGGAGGTTTTTCTATCTCAGGTTCACTAGAAGCATGCAAAGTCCTATCATTTTTCTTTTTCTTTGTCTTCTTAGATGGACTAGGTACATTAATATTATTTCTTTGAGAATCTTGTTCAATTCTTTTAGGATGACCTTCAGGATACAAGGGCTCCTGAGTCATTCTACCTCCTCTAGTAACAACTCTAACAGCATGATCATTCTTTTTATTATTCATCCCATCAAGCAAATCATTTTGTGACTTAGCAATTTGTTCTAACTGAGTCTGAACCATAGAGGCATGTTTACTCAAGCATTTAACATCATTAGCAGTTCTAAACATCAAATCACTCAAGTGTTCAATCATGATGGCATTTCATTTTAGCTGATTGCTAACATACATATTAAAGTGTTCCTATTTAATGATGTAATTATCAAATTCATACATGCATTGACTAGCAGATTTATTATACAGAATATCACCTTCATCGAATCTAGTGAGAGAATTTACCTCCACTACCTGTGTCGGGATGTCGAGCCCATGTATTTCTTCAATAGGTGGTAAATTCTTAACATCTTCAGCTTTAATACCTTTTTCCTTCATAGATTTCTTAGCTTCTTGCATATCTTCTGGACTGAGGAATAGAATACCTCTCTTCTTCGGAGTTGGCTTAGGTGGTGGTTCAGGAAGTGTCCAATCATCGGCATTTCTTAATATATTGTTCAATAGTACTTCAACCTGTCCAATAGTTCGTTCCCTGAAAACACAACCAGCACAACTATCTAGGTAGTCCCTAGAAGCATCGGTTAGTCCATTATAAAAGATATCAAGTATTTCATTTTTCTTAAGAGGATGACCAGGCAAAGCATTAAGTAGTTGGAGAAGCCTCCCCCAAGTTTGAGGGAGATTATCTTCTTCAATTTGCACAAAGTTAAAGATTTCCTGTAAAGCAGCTTGTTTCTTATGAGCATGAAAATATTTTTCATAGAAGTAATATATCATATCCTAGGGACTATGCACACAACCAGGAGCAAGAGTATTAAACCATTTCTTAGCATCACCCTTTAATGAGAAAGGAAACAACTTAAGAATATAATAATAGCGAATTTTTCCTCATGAGCAAATAGGGTGGCAATATCATTCAACTTAGTAAGGTGTGCCACAACAGTTTCAGATTCATAACCATGAAAAGGATCAGATTCAACCAAAGTAATTAACTCAGGATCGACAGAGAATTCATAATCTTTATCGGTAACAAATATGGGAGAGGTAGCAAACTTAGCATCATATTTCATTCTCTCCCTCATAGATTTTTCTTTCAACTCAGCAAGCAATTTTCTAACTTCATCTCTATCATTACAAGCAAGAATAGCCCTAGCTGTGTCTTTATCAAAAACAAAACCATCAGATGTCTCAGGCATTTCAACTCTAGTAGGAGAGCTAGGCATAATAGGTGAATCATAATTTTCAAGAGTTTCACCATTTTCAGTTCCTTCAGCTTTAGCAATTTGTTCATCAAGAAATTCACCAAGTGGTACAGTATTATCAAGCATAGTACTAGCATCATCAATAATTTCATTCATAGCAGAAGTAGTATCATCAATAACTTGTGACATATCAGAATGAATAACAGGTGGTGGTGTCGCAAGCCTACTCAAAACAGATGGTGAATCAAGTGCGGAGCTAGATGGCAGTTCCTTACCTCCCCTCGTCTTAGAGGGGACGATCTTGGTCTTAGCGTCTTTCAGATTCTAAATAGTGATGAACAGATATAAATCCCAAGTGACTCAACAAATAGAGCTATGCTCCCCGGCAATGGCGCCAGAAAAAGGTCTTGATAACCCACAAGTATAGGGGATCGCAACAGTTTTCGCGGGTAGTATTTCACCCAGATTTATTGATTCGACACAAGGGGAGCCAAAGAATATTTGCGAGTATTAGCAGTTGAGTTGTCAGTTCAACCACACCTAGAGAACTAAATATCTGTAGCAAAGTGTTTAGGAGCACAGTAGTATGAAAGTTTCAGTAACAATAGTAACAGTAACAGTAGCAGTTTTGTAGTGATTGCAACAGCAGCAGCAACGAAAGTAACTTAGCAAAGATCAATATGCGAAAAGCGTAGGCATTGGATCAGTGATGGATAATTATGTTGGATGACATTCATCATGTAACAGTCACAACCTAGGGTGATACACAATAGCTCCAATTCATCAATGTAATATAGGCATGTATTCCGTATATAGTCATACGTGCTTATAGTAAGAACTTGCATGACATCTTTTGTCCTACCCTCCAGTGGCAGCGAGGTCCATAAGGAAATCTAAGGGATATTAAGGCCTCCTTTTAATAGAGAACCGGAACAAAGCATTAGCACATAGTGAATACATGAACTCCTCAAACTATGGCAATCACCGGAAAGAATCCCAATTATTGTCACCTTGGGGTATGCGGATCATGACACGTAATAGATGCATATAACTTGCAAGATAGGATCAAGAACTCAAATATATTCATGAAAACATAAAGGGTTCAGATCTGAAATCATGACACTCGGGCCCTAGTGACAAGCATTAAGCATATCAAAATCATAGCAACATCAATGTCAGAACATAGTGGATACTAGGGATCAAAGCCCTAACAAAATTGACTCGATTACATGATAAATCTCATCCAACCCATCACCGTCCAACAAGCCTACAGAGGAATTACTCATGCCCAGCGGTGAGCATCATGAAATTGGTGATGGAGGATGGTTGATGATGACGACGGCGACGAACCCCCCTCTCCGGAGCCCCGAACGGACTCCAGATCAGCCCTCCCGATGAAGAACAGGAGGTGGCGGCGGCTCTGTATCGTAAAATGCGATGAAACTTCTTCTCCTATTTTCTTCTCAAGGAGAGTGAATTTATAGCATTCTAATTAGGTCAGACGGCCACCTGTGGGCCCCATGAGGCATTAGGGCGCGCCCTAGGGGGGGTCGTGCCCTATTTCCTTGTGGGCAATAGGTGGCCCCTCTTCTGTTGATTCTTGCGCCAGTAATTTTTATTTATTCCATAAAACATCTCCAAAAAGTTTCGTCCAATTCCGAGAACTTTGATTTCTGCACAAAAACAACACCATGGTAGTTCTGCTAAAAATAGTGTCAATCCGGGTTTGTTTCATTCAAATCATGCAAATTAGAGTCCAAAACAAGAGCAAAAGTGTTTGGAAAAGTAGATATGATGGAGATGTATCAACTACCCACTCTGCTGCTACCGTAGAGCTAGTGGATGAAGAAATTGAAGTTGAAGCAGATGCTTCACTTCATCAGGTATCATCACCTCTAGTTTGTGTGACTGATGAAAATGCTACTTCTCATAGAACAATGATGAAATTGATGAGGACGTGGATGTGGGCTCCACAATGCCAGTTATGCATGATGACTTCTGGGATGATGCTCATCCGAACTCACCCCTCACCACGCCTCTCACACAAGTACCTCAGTCGCCTGCAATTACTGAGGAAGTTCATACTGGTTCTGAAGGACTTCAACTATCCCTTCAGACCATCACTGAAGAAATTCCAGCTACATCAGCTGAAGAAACTATGCAACATGTGACTGATGAAGAAGTTGCACCTCCTCCACCTCAACAAGAAGAACCAGCTCCCTCGGCAGATTCTGAAACAGTTTCGTTTGCGACAGCCGAGGAAGTTGCTAAGTCTTTGGCCATCATGGATCCCAATGATTCAACGGGCTCTCTGAGACCCATCTTTGATGTGAGGCCAAAGAAGATAAACCTTCAGCTTATGCCTTCAATGCCCAAAGTTGGCAAAAGCATCAGAAGACCCAAGTTTGACAATGTTGCCTTCTTTGGAGAGAAGAATTTCTTCATAGGTGAGTCACCTTATGACTCTGCAAAAATCAGGCTTCAGAGATTTTGGACAAATGCTCAAATGAACTATTATTCATCACTCCTGTTTGACAAGAACAGAGTCTTCCCGCATCGCCATATTCCTCATGTGGATATGGAATCCCTACCGTGCTTTAGGCCAGTATTAGCAGTTCTTCACGATGCCGGGCTACTCAGTTTCGTCACTGATGTCTGTGACTAGAATGAAGAGCTCATTCTTTAATTTTATGCCACATTGCATCTTTCTGGTGATGTTGACGACATTCATTCATGGGCTCTCGACTGGATGAGTGAGAACACACACTATAAGGCTCCTGCTGATAAATTGCTTCGAGCTCTTCCTGTTGATCTGCCCTCTACTGAAGCCAGGAAAATTTATGAAGAACCTGAGCTGTCTAGCCAACAGATGCAAGTGCTGATGAAGCCGTTGGTTGAAGGAGAAGCTCCAAGAACCACCTTCTTAGTGAAGGATTTGCTATTTGTGCCAAGGACAGTATATCGCATTTTGGCCAAAACCCTCCGTCCTATCAAAGGCCACAATTCTGAGACTGAAGAAGTTGTGGGAATTATGAAGAACTTGTTTTACAATATCATCCATGGTATTCCTATCAATATCCATGATTTCTTCATGAGGACTTTGGCCACTGTCGCACAATCACCGTTTGATTTGAAGCCTTATGCACCCTGGATCATGAGATTCATCAGAACAAGGTCTTCAATCAATTACAAAGCTGACCGTCAAAATCATCTCAGCTTCCTGCCAGACGTGGAAATCCTTCAAAGCACAATTGCTTCAGTTCCTAGCAAAGGCAAGGTTGTTATTGATGAAGGTGTTCGTCCCCTTGATGGCCAATTTCGTCAGCCTGTCTCACAATCCACAGGATATGATTCATCCAGCCATGACACTGACGCAAATGCCACTTAGCAAAAACCTCAAGGTGAAGCTCCTCGAGTGATGACTGATTGTGAGCTTCTTATTAGTCTTCATCAGAAGGTGGACAAGAATCACAACTCGGTTAAGCGTCAACTACACGCAATCCTTGGCAATATGACAGTGACGCAAAATCCAGTCCACAAAAATCATTATTATCTGCATGAGATCTTTGACAGAAGTTCAAGTTCCTCCTATGGTCCCAAGCTCTATGTCTTCTTCATGAGCCACTGACGAAAATGAAGATGTTGAAGACACTGCTGCAGGCCCCTCTTTAACTTGCAACCACGACAACGCTGGCACTCCCTCGACTGCTTTGTGATATTCTTCAGGGGCGTTAGTCCTCAGTTTCGTCTCCTTTTGGTCATCTGATGACAAAGGGGGAGTAATTTGAGTAAGACTTCAAGCGGGTCATATATCGGGCTGTTTCTTTTGCTAAGTTGCAACTATTGGTTTTTCTTTTGATTCGCTCCTTTGATGAGTTGTAACTTAATAACTGTTGGTGGTCTGACACTCTTCTGCGATGTGATTATGCTCTGATCCTCATATATATATATATATATATATATATATATATATATCTGTGTGTGTGTGTGTGTGTGTGTGTGTGTGCGCGCGCATGCATGTTATAAGTCGTCAGGCACCAATTTTCATCATGCATTCAAATTCTTCAATATCTTATGATCATGCATGATTGGATTCCAAGATATAAGGGGAGATCTCCAGAATTTCAACCTGCCATGTGCATTTGCAATCCAAAGCAAATTCTTCATATGCACATCTTCAGGGGAGGGCTCCTCTTTATCATGTAACTAATGTCTTCACATTCTGTACTTACACTTCCATTTTTTTACTCCCGTTGAAAACTTAACTGATTTGTCATCAATCACCAAAAAGGGGGAGATTGTAAGTGCATCAAGTGCCCCATTAGTGGTTTTGGAGTATTGAAGACAAATAGGTTAAGGGACTAATGTGTTTGTCAGTATACACAGGAGAAAATAGTCCCTGGAGACTTGGTTTAACCACGGAAGGTGACCCCTAAAAATGTATTTCTTCAAGTGAAGAATTTGGTGCGGCCTGTGAAGAAATTGATGTGAAGACTTTGAAGCTTGAAGACCTTGTTTTCATAGTTTCTTTTCTTCTTATTTGAGTCATAGGAAAAACCGTACAGCTAAAGGGAGTCTAGGTGAAACATTTATCATACTTCAAAGCGATGCTCAAACCTATACAAACCTAAGCCGCTTCGAGTGAAGCCTTTGTAAATCTCCGGAATAGATGACGAATTTGTCAGTGACAGTGATGAAGTTCATCTGGTCTCTGACGAATTTAGTCAGGCTAAGGAGTTAGGATTTCGCCAGTGCGATCTGCCTATCATGAGGAAATAGAGTGCCCCGACGAAATTGAGAGCTTAATTTCCGACCGTTGCTGCGCCGTGTGCCAGCTGTCGAGTGGATTCTTATCCTGACAACGGTCTTGTCTAAGAAGGGCATTTATGACAATTCATGTCGGGTTGCCCCCAGGCTATAAATAGACACCCCCCATAACCACTAGTTGGTTGGCTGCTCTAGAGAGAGATTGACACTTGTCATTTGAGAGCAACCCTTCCTCTGACAACTTTGTGAGAACCCAAGTGAGGAAAAACCCAACCAGAGCCAAAGTGACTGAACCTCACTGAAGAAGTTGATCTGTGTGATCCGACGCTTATTACCTTTGAAGACTGTCATTCTTCCAGATGGTTAGGCGTCATGTTCTGAGCACCCAAGAGTAATTGTGGTGTGCCGGTGAACAAGTCTGTGAAGGTTTTGGAAGTCTACGTTGAAGACTTAGCACGAGTGATTGGGCGAGGTCTAAGTGACCTTAGCTCAAGAGGCATACGGTGAGGACTAAGTGTCCTCTGAGGTAAGACTCAGCCGCCTCAACCAGACGTATAGTTGATACAGCAACTGGAATTCGTCTACCAAATCGTTGTGTCTTCACCGAGCCCAACTGGTTTCAGATTCCTCACCCTTTACCTTTACGCAATTCCGCTGCTGAAGAACTTGTACTTTACTTTTCTGAAGAATTTGAACTGAAGACTTTTCATCATGCTGTTACTCATTTCTTCAGTTCATCTTCCTCATGCATGTTCATCTATATGATTTCATGTTCTTCACTTGTATGTATTTCATATGCATGTTACTTGTATCTGTGTCGATCTAGTTTCTCATCCGTTTCTATTTCGTCACTCTGATTTTTGTCAAAATCTTCGGAGTTTGACAAATTTCTAAAAATCTCCCATTCACCCCCCCTCTGGGAGTAAACCCGCGCTTTCACCACGGTACTACCGTTGGCCCTCCAGTTGGTACTACCGCTGCTGGTCCGGTACTACCGCTTGTGACCTCAAATTTCTAAAATTTTGCAATGAAGTTCCTATCTCTCACTTTTATCTCTTTTGGCTTATGCAATGCATTTACACCTGCTTTCCCCCTTGTGCTTGTGATTGGTTCAGGTGGTAGTGGCTCCGGTTCGCATAAGGCTCGTCGCAAGAATCCACAGCACCACCCCTCCAAGCGTGCCGTACTAATGAGGAAGCAGAAGGTTCCAGTGCTCAGGCCGGTCAGAGGCAGAACACCAAGTCCGTGGCCAAGAAGCAGAAGGAGAAGAGCAAGCCACCCAATGAGATGACTAGCAAGGAGTTCATTACATTCCGTTAGCGCAACCCTTGTCGCCGTCCTCAGGACGCTTCTCTTGTCAGCCGTCCCTTCTAGACCAAGGAGCAAGGCATCATCTACATGGACATTCTCAGGTCAAAGAAGAATCTGTTTGTGGATGTCAAGTCCATTGATCTTGCTCATATGGAGTCGGATCCCGCCTACTTCGGAGAGGCTTGATACGTCTCCAACGTATCTATAATTTTTGATTGTTCCATCCTATTATAGTATCAATCTTGGATGTTTTATATGCATTTATATGCCATTATATATCATTTTTTGGGACTAACCTATTAACCCAGTGCCCAATGCGAGTTGCTGTTTTCTGCTTGTTTTTGCCTTTTCAGAAAATCATTATCAAAAAGTGTCCAAACGAGAAAAAAACTTTGGATTAATTTTTTCTGGACCAGAAGAGACCCACAAAGCTTCGGGAGAAGACCAAAAGACCCATGAGGAGGCGACAAGCCTGGAGGGCACGCCCAGGGGGGTAGGGCGCGCCCCCCAGGCTTGTGGGCCCCTCGTAGCCCCTCCTGACCTAATTCCAGCGCTATAAATTCCCAAATATTCCCAATATACCAGAGAGATAGAAGAGAAAACCTTTCCGCCGCTGCAAGCCTCTGTTCTTCCGCGATCCCATCTGGAGGCCTTTTCCGGTACTCTGCCGGTGGGGGAATCGATCACGGAGGGATTCTTCTTCAACCTTGCTGCCCTTCCGATGATGTGTGAGTAGTTTACCACAGACCTATGGGTCCATAGCTAGTAGCTAGATGGCTTCTTCTCTCTCTTTGATCTTCAATACCATGTTCTCCTTGATGTTCTTGGAGTTCTAGCCGATGTAATCTTCTTTTGCGGTGTGTTTGTTGGGATCCGATGAATTGTGAGTTTATGATCAGATTATTCATGAGAAATATTTGAGTCTTCTCTGAACTCTTTTATCCATGATTATTATAGCTTTGTATTTCTCTCCGATCTATCGATTTGGTTTGGCCTACTAGACTGATTTATCTTGCAATGGGAGAGGTGCTTTGTGATGGGTTCAATCTTGTGGTGCTCAATCCCAGTGACAGAAGGGGACATGACACGTATTTGTATTGTTGCCATTAAGGATAAAAAGATGGGGTTTAATCATATTGCTTGAGTTTACTTTGTCTACATCATGTCATCTTGCTTAAGGTGTTACTCTGTTTCATACTTAATACCCTAGATGCATGCTGGATAGCGGTCGATGGGTGGAGTAATAGTGGTAGATGCAGGCAGGAGTCGGTCTACTTGTCTCGGACGTGATGCCTATATACATGATCATTGCCATGAATCCATCATAATTATTTGCTTTTCTATCAATTGCCCAACAGTAATTTATTTACCCACCGTATGCTATGTGTTCGAGAGAGAAGCCTCTAGTGAAAACTATGGCCCCCGGGTCTACTTTATCATATATAAAAAACCTAAAAATACCGTGCTGCAATTTATTTTATTTAGTATTTTAGTTTATCTATTTATCACTATCAGAATTAATCCTTGCAAATAATGGTTAAGAGGATTGACAACCCTCTTATTTGCGTTGGGTGCAAGTGTTTGCTTTTGTGTGTGCAGGTGCGCTTAACGGAATTTATTTTGGTTCTCCTACTGGATTGATAACCTTGGTTCTCAACTGAGGGAAATACTTATCTCTACTATACTGCATCATCCTCTCCTCTTCGGGGAAATACCAACGCAGTCTACAAGTAGCAGGAAGAATTTCTGGCGCCGTTGCCGGGGAGACATCATCAAAATTACCAAGTACCTTCGCACAAACTATCATCCACTTGCATTTATTTTATTTGCCTTTTTATTTGCATTTGCCTCCAGTTTTCATCTCCCCCACTTCTATTTTTTTTACAAAAACACAAAAATATTTTTATTTGCTTGTTTGCTTGCTCGAAGCTATCATCATGACTAAGTTTGGGAAAATTGGTAATGCTCCCACCACTAGAGTGGAGTCTTTAGACAACCCTTCCGTACTTTTGAAGCTTATAAATGAAAATAAAGGTTTTCCTAAAGTTGCTAAAGAAAAATTAGATAATCTTGCCAATGATGACCCTGACAAAGAACAACCCACTATCATGCATACTAAAAAACTCCGTATAGGTAGTGGTAATATTATTGGAAAAGGTGTTATTCAGGATTTCTTCACTTGTGCTGGCACGTTACCTATGCTAGGAGGGTTAATTCTTAATAAAACTTCTAGCTTTACGGATGCCATATCTTTGCTTATAATTGAATTTGAGAGATAATTCGTGCATATGCATCCCGCTATACAAAGAATACTCCTAGAGTTTTCAAACATTCGTAATCCTTCCGTTAAACGTGTAGTCACTTTATTCCTAGCTTATGAATTTGGCCACATCATGAAAGAGGCCCGTGAAATATTTTCTCATTACAATATAAATAGTGGATGCCCTCCTATAGAAGAAATCCGTTACAACCAGGAGGCAATAAGGAGATTACAATCTCCAGATTATGCTGCTTACAATGAGAATCTTAGAAAAAAGGTTCCCCCATCCACTTTACTTGATAAAATTTCTGAACTTAATGATAATTTTACTATACAAAATAATGGTTTGGGGTTAGTGCTTGAGAAAAAAATTAAAGGAGCATATTCAAAGAAACATGTATAATGAAGAAATAGTTATCACTTACAAAGGGCCAATGGAGGGATCCCCTCCTCCTAAATTTGATCTTACGGATCTTGACCCTATTAAATTTAGCCCTTTTGAGTATTTTTACTTCCCACTTAGAAAACTTGCTACTGAAAGAAGAGAGTATGAGATGATCATAGATGATCTTCCTTACAAGGACGACAACACTTGAAACTATGCATTATGCCTAGCTAGGGGCATAAAACAATAGCGCTTGTTGGGAGGCAACCCAATGAATAAAATAAATTTTTGTTTTTACTTTCAGTTCTTGTGTGTTTACACAATTTTAGCCTCTGTTATGATTGTGTTTTTATCTTTTAATTAGCATTTGTTCCAAGTAATGCCTTTGGGATGATGTTGATGATAGTATAATTGATGCTGTTTGGAAAACAGAAAGTTTTGCGTCCAGTGCTGGAATTTTAATTCTGTACTAGAGCGTCAGAAAAATCTGAAATCTTTACACAGTATTGGTATATGAATTGTTTATGTTGTCCTAATTTTTAGAATTTTTGGAGTTGCAGAAGTATGGATTTTAAATAGATCTTTACAGACTTTTCTGTTTTAGACAGATTCTGTTTTTGTTGCATGGTTTGCTTATTTTGATGAATCTATGGATCGTATCGGGGGGTATGAGTCATGGAGAAGTTGGAGTACAGTAGCATTATGCCAATAATAAATATGAATCAATTTAAAATAGTACCTAAAGTTTAAGATTTGTTTGTTATACTAACGGATCTCACGAGGTTTCTGTTGAGTTTTGTGTCCTGAAGTTTTCAAGTTTTGGGTGAGACTACGATGGATAAAGGAATAAGGAGCGGCAAGTGCCTAAGCTTGGGGATTCCCAAGACACCCCAAGGTAATATTCAAGGAAGACTCAAGCGTCTAAGCTTGGGGATGCCCCGGAAGGCATCCCCTCTTTCGTCTACAATCTATCAGTAACTCACTTGGAGCTATATTTTTATTCATCACATGATATGTGTTTTACTTGGAGCGTCTTGTGATATAGTTTGTTTGCTTTTTTTTGCTTTTTAGTTTGCCACAATCATCTTTTCTGAACACACCTTTTTGAGAGGACACACATTATTCATGATTTGTTAGAATACTCTATGTGCTTCACTTATATCTTTTGAGCTAGGCAGTTGCTCTAGTGCTTCACTTATATCTTTTAGAGCACGGCGGTGGTTATATTTTAAAGAAATAGTTGCACTCTCATGCTTCACTTATATCTTTTTGAGAGTCTAATGAATAGCAATGGTAATATGCACGGGTTATGAATTTGGTCCTGATATGATAGGTATTCATGAGGGATATAATAAAAACTTTCATGTAGATCACTGAATATGATAAGTTTTATTCCTTGCAATAGTTTTGCGATATTAAGATGGTAATATGTGGGAAGTGCTAGTAGATAATTGTGGTTTAGTATGAATATTGGTGTTAAGGTTTGTGATTCCCGAAGCATGCACGTATGATCTGTCGTTATGCTAAGAAGTTGGAGCATGCTTTATTCTTGATTGTCTACCTTATGAGTGGCAGTCGGGGACAAACGATGGACTTGTCCTACCAATCTATCCCCCTAGGGGCATGCGTAGTTGTACTTTGCTTCGAGGGCTAATAAACTTTCGCAATAAGTATGTGAGTTCTTTATGACTAATGTGAGTCCATGGATTATACGCACTCTCAGCTTTCCGCAATTTGCTAGCCTCTTCGGTACCGTGCATTGCCCCTTCTCACATCGAGAGTTGGTGCAAACTTCACCGGTGCATCCAAACCCCGTGATATAATATGCTCTATCACACATAAGCCTCCTTATATCTTCCTCAAAACAGCCACCATACCTACCCATCATGGCATTTCCATAGCCATTCCGAGATATATTGCCATGCAACTTCCACCGTTCCATTTTTATGACACACATCATCATTGTCATATTGCTTTGCATGATCATATAGCTGACATAGTATTTGTGGCTCAGCCACCATTCATCATTTTTATACATGTTACGCTAGCATCATTGCACATCCTGGTACACTGCCAGAGGCATTCATATAGAGCCATATTTTTGTTCTGGTATTGAGTTGTAATATTGAGTTGTAAGTAAATAAAAGTGTGATGATCATCATTATTAGAGCATTGTCCCAGTGAGGAAAGAATGGTGGAGATTAATGAGTCCTCGAAAAAGTGGGGATGAGGTCCATGAGACCGTTCTAAAAAAAAGAGGCCAAAAAGAGCCCACGAAAAAAAGAAAAAACGAGAGAAGGGGCAATGTTACCGTCCTTTTTCCACACTTGTGCTTCAGAGTAGCACCATGTTTTTCATATAGAGAGTCTCCTATTTTGTCACTTTCATATACTAGTGGGAATTTTTCATTATAGAACTTGGCTTGTATATTCCGATGATGGGCTTCCTCAAATGCCTGAGGTCTTCATGAGCAAGCAAGTTGGATGCACACCCACTTAGTTTTTCATTGTTGAGCTTTCATACACTTATAGCTCTTAGTGCATCCGTTGCATGGCAATCCCTACTCCTCGCATTGACATCAATTGATGGGCATCTCCATAGCCCGTTGATTAGGCTCGTTGATGTGAGACTATCTTCTTATTTTTTGACTTCCCCTTATTGATCTCTACCACCACACTCTATTCCACCTATAGTGCTATATCCATGGCTTGCGCTCATGTATTGCGTGGGGGTTGAAAAAGCTGAAGCGCGTTAAAAAGTATGAACCAATTGCTCGGCTTGTCATCGGGGAAGTGCATGATAAATATTTTGTGTTAAGAAGATGGAGCATGACAGGATTATATGATTTTGTAGGGATAACATTCTTTAGCATTTTTATTTTGAAAGACATGATTGTTTATTTGTATGTCTGAGTATTGATGTCTTTATATCAAACTATAGACTATTGCCTTGAATCATTCGGATCTTATTATTCATACCGTAAGAGAAAGATTACATGATGAAATATGTTAGGTAGCATTCCACATCAAAAATTCGGTTTGTATCATTTACCTACTCGAGGACGAGAAGGAATTAAGCTTGGGGATGCTTGATACATCTCCAGCGTATCTATAATTTTTGATTGTTCCATGCTATTATAGTATCAATCTTGGATGTTTTATATGCAATTATATGCCATTATATATCATTTTTTGGGACTAACCTATTAACCTAGTGCCCAGTGCCAGTTGTTGTTTTCTGCTTGTTTTTGCCTTTTCAAAAATCATTATCAAAAAGTGTCACAACAAGAAAAAAAATTAGATTATTTTTTTCTGGACCAGAAGAGACCCACAAAGCTTCGGGAGAAGACCAAAAGAGCCACGAGGAGGCGACAAGCCTGGAGGGCGCGCCCCCCATGCTTGTGGGCCCCTCATAGCCCCTCCTGACCTAATTCTAGCGCTATAAATTCCCAAATATTCCCAATATACCAGAGAGATAGAAGAGAAAACCTTTCCGCCGCCGCAAGCCTCGGTTCTTCCGCGATCCCATCTGGAGGCCTTTTCTGGTACTCTGCCGGAGGGGGAATCGATCACGGAGGGCTTCTTCTTCAACCTTGCTGCCCTTCCGATGATGTGTGAGTAGTTTACCACAGACCTATGGGTCCATAGCTAGTAGCTAGATGGCTTCTTCTCTCTCTTTGATCTTCAATACCATGTTCTCATCGATTTTCTTGGAGTTCTATCCGATGTAATCTTCTTTTGCGGTGTGTTTGTTGGGATCCGATGAATTGTGAGTTTATGATCAGATTATTCATGAGAAATATTTGAGTCTTCTCTGAACACTTTTATGCATGATTATTATAGCTTTGTATTTCTCTCCGATCTATCGATTTGGTTTGGCCTACTAGATTGATTTATCTTGCAATGGGAGAGGTGCTTTGTGATGGGTTCAATTTTGTGGTGCTCAATCCCAGTGACAGAAGGGGACATTACACGTATTTGTATTGTTTCCATTAAGGATAAAAAGATGGGGTTTAATCATATTGCTTGAGTTTACTTTGTCTACATCATGTCATCTTGCTTAAGGCGTTACTCTGTTTCATACTTAATACCCTAGATGCATGCTGGATAGCGGTCGATGGGTGGAGTAATAGTAGTAGATGCAGGCAGGAGTCGGTCTACTTGTCTCAGACGTGATGCCTATATACATGATCATTGCCATGAATCTGTCATAATTATTTGCTTTTCAATCAATTGCCCAACAGTAATTTGTTTACCCACAGTATGTTATGTGTTCGAGAGAGAAGCCTCCAGTGAAAACTATGGCCCCCGGGTCTACTTTATCATATATAAAAAACCTAAAAATATCTTGCTGCAATTTATATACTTTTATTTTATTTAGTATTTTAGTTTATCTATTTATCACTATCAGAATTAATCCTTGCAAATAACCGCTAAGAGGATTGACAACCCTCTTATTTGCGTTGGGTGCAAGTGTTTGCTTTTGTGTGTGCAGGTGTGCTTAACGGAATTTTGCTTGGTTGTGCTACTAGATTGATAACCTTGGTTCTTAACTGAGGAAAATACTTATCTCTACTATACTGCATCATCCTCTCCTCTTCGGGGAAATACCAACACAGTCTACAAGTAGCAAGGCTCTTGCTCTTTGTGCCCAGTTTGATATCGTCAAGATCATCACCCTCAACAAGGACTTGACCCAGAGCTTGTGGCCCAATTCTATGCCATGGTACACTTTGGTACAGATGTTGATCGAACTCTCACCTGGATGACTCATGGAAGGAGGATGGAAGCCAAGTGGAAGCCGTTTATGAACAGTCTGGGATATGCTGATGAGGGGCATGCTAACTGATGTGAACCAAACCTCGATGGCGAGATCCGATCTATTGTTGCGACCCAATCTTTCATGACACTCCACCTTCAGTAGAAGCAACCTCTCGCTCGCGCACGCGATGTACACGAAGTAGATGGTTTGAACCTTACGGCTCAACACGAGAAAACCAATCTCAACGATGGTACTCACACACAAATCAATTTCCACGAAAGGAAATTGCAACACAGAGGTTTTCTAAAGCTTCCTCCAAAACTTAGGGATTTTTAGACAACTTCCCCCAAAACTCGATACGGGTATTTACCCTAAGAACACATCATGTCTATCATAAAATATAACCTGTCCCTATTACATCATACTGGCTTGGCCTTATATAATAGCTGTGAAAGCTAACTAGCTTGGGAAGCAAGCATCGCATCCTACCATCCATCTCACGTACAAGATAGATAGATAAAAAAGGTACCTTCTAAAACTAGGACTCTAAAGCTAGCTATTAGATTACTTGTCTTATAGTTTGACAAGTTAATCTCTATATCAACATGGACTGTTTGTTGGTCCGTTTGTGGTGGACCCCATCCCAAGGCACACAAGGATAGAGTTCTCCACGACGCAAGCCGCCTGCAAATTCTTTCTATCTCTTCAGGTGGGCATGGCATGTCAAAGTAGTAACCAGCATCATCTCCCTTACTTCCAACTGAATAAAATTCCTGTACTTGCAACCTTGTACGAGCAGCCAGCAAATCCTCCATATTAACCATGCAAGCTTCGTTTCTTCTATCTCCTAAAAAACTGGAATCTTTATGTGCATCAGTAGCATGCAAGCCAAGCCCTCCAAAATATACGTACGTGCATGCACTTTCTCCTGAAAATACATAGAATTTCTTATCCTCTTTCATCCGTTCTGGCTTGACCCGTGTAGCATGCTTCATAGGAATAACAAGTAATTTTTGTTCATCGTCGTAACTTGTCCTCAGGTGCTCTGGTGTATGAATAGCGTATTTTTGGACAACACCAACATCAGGCGGAACAACAACGATCTCAGGATTTATATTACAAGGGGGCATATCATCCTCTCCCCCTTGAATCGAAACTGTCCTCGGTTTTGAGTTAATCTCTTCAACAATATTTTTGTTTGCGGACTGAGCGATGACAGTAAAAATTTCAACAACTTCCACTTTCTTCTTTTCTTCTTCTTTCTGCTCTTTTATCTTCTCAAGATGTTCTTTCCTCCAAGAAATAAAATGCTCCTCATCCATTGGCACGAGGTTGCACTTCTTACCCCTCTTGATGGTATATCTGTGTGTTTTGTAATCATATGCAACATCGTGCTCTTTATACCATGGCTCGCCCAATAACAAGTGACATGAAATCATCGGTGCCGGAATCACGTCGCACAAAACCTCGCACAAATAATTTCCCAACAAAAATGATACCTTGGTTTGGTGCGTGACAATGAGCTCTTCATGACCCCAACGAAACATATATGGTTGTGAACATGGTGTCATTGATATATTTAGCTTTTCCACCATCTCGATGCTTGCGGCATTGATCAAATTCATTTGATCGATCATCATGGCACAAGATCTCTCTCTCACCACCACACGGGTGTGAAAAAGCCCGGCCCAGCGGCCTTCTTCCTCCAACTGAAATCCATAGCTTAACTTACTGAATGACGATGCACTCGCCATCTTCTCCATAGTGTCGTGAACAACATGATGCTCTGAATACCAACTGATGTGAACCAAACCTCAATGGCGAGATCCAATCTATTGTTGCGGCCCGATCTTTCATGACACTCCACCTTCAGTAGCTGTAACCTCTCGCTCGTGCACGCGATGTACATGAAGTAGACGGTTTGAACCTTACTGTCTTTGGAAACGACTATCTATGGGACCGAACGGGTCCCTTTGCGATTCGGCTCAGGGGACATGTATGGGACAAAGAGCAGATTTTCCGTAAGTGCAAAAACACGCGGGGGATTTATCCAGGTTCGGGCCGCTATGAGCGTAAAACCCAACTCCTGCTCTGTGGTTGATCGAATATGAACTCTGGTTACAGGGAGCGCAGTTTTCTGGCAAGGTGGTCGGGAAAATGCAGCTACGGCGTGTAATTGAACTGGGTGTCGACCGTTCTACCTGTAGCCGTGGGCCTCCTTTTATAGGCCAAGGGGTTACCACAATGGCTAATATGGTCATTACAGAGTGTAAACAGTGACTTGCACTGTCATCACGTTTATCTTCCAACGGGGTAAGACAAACGCATTTAATGCACCGTTAGGTGCTACGTTGGGGAGGCGAGGCCTTAGGCAAAAGATCTGTACCACCGGTCCTGGCGCCCTCCTGTAATCTCAACACGTCCCAGGGACGGGTGTCATTAAAGTTAATCTCGGTGCGGCGTGCTGACACGTGCCGTGGTCGGCCATGTTGACTGTCTGTCCGCTCGACACCTAGCCCACGAGCCTATCTGGTCGATGGTGAGGTGGAGTGGTAACGGGACAGAACAAGCCTACTGGCACGAAGCTTGCCAGGCCTTGTTTACTGGCAAGGGAACTTGCCGGCAACCATAGCCTTAGTCTTTACCTTGCCGGGGTGAAGCTTGCCGGTGAGAACGGCGTCGATCTTCAGTACATAGAATAGTACTTCTCGATGACCTTCCTTGAGGTCTTCTTCATGGTCTTGGTATTGAGTCTTGGGTTGTAGTTATCCTCCGTCAAGCCCTTACCGGAAGGGAGGCTACAACTGCCTGTGCACAAGTCTGGGTACGAGGGCACCCATGTCTTAGTACACCGACAGGAGCCCCTGGGCCTGGGCCACACACGCATGCGAGGCGTCATTGGGCTAGGCCCAAACAGTGCACATGTTGCGCGTGGTAGAGGATAACTGTCATAATTTCTCTTTTACCGCACCCGCCCATGATGCGCATTAAATGCGGGCGTGGGAGAGGTGGAGCGAAGTGGTGGCGGGAGGTGGTGTGCCTGAAAAGCGCAGCCACGTAGGACGACAAAGAGCCAGCCGTTGCAATTCCCCCATAAGAAAGGAAACCGCGAGGGGCGCTGCTCATTTACCCCCTGTCCCCAATCTAGCCAGTTCGCCATTGTCTTCAATCTCGCGCAAAAACAGAGCGTGCCTCCCCGCTTCCGCCGCCGCGCAAGAGCAGAGCACGCCCTTTGCCAACACCGGTGTGCAACACAGCTTCCCCTCGCCCCCACACACACATCTCGCTATGGTGCCGAAGAGAGGCGAAAAGGCCCCAAGTTCGGCGGCGGGTGAGAAGAAAGCCGCCAAGGTGGTACAGCGGCGGGACTACGCTGTTTTCCCGCCGGTGCTTACGGTGGACGATCTGGGGAGGGATTACGCGTATGTATACGTAGGCGAGACGCGAGATCACAAAGCCACAGTGGTACTTCCTGGATCTCTCCCTCCTGCCGGCGACCAATTCCACTTCTTCGCCGGGTACTTCGACTATGGTCTGTGTCCGCCCTTTTCTGCTTTCTTTGTTGAGGTGATGAACGCCTTCGGGCTCAGGCTGCTCGATTTTACACCCAATGTGGTCACCTGCCTGGCAACTTTTGCGCACTTGTGCAAGAATTTTGTGGGGATAGTTCCAAATGTGGCTCTATTCCGGCATTTCTTCATCCCTCGGGTCCAGAAGGGCGCTCTTTCCGGTAGCGTCACTTGGGTCCCAAGGGGAAATTCGAAAAAGTACTACTTGGACGGCGAGTTTCACTCCAGATGGGACGAGTGGCGGGCTGACTGGTGCTGGGTCAAACAGCAAGATTTCCCAGCCTTTTGCCATCTCAGGACCAAGATGGTTGCAAAGCCTGATAGCTGGAACCAAGTCGACCCCAATGATGCCAACTGGGGATGGCGCTGCGCCGAATCCTTGCTCTGAAAGGGGCCAGCTTGACGATTGAGAAGGTGGGAGCAGATTTCCTTCGTCGTCGGATCGCCCCACTGCAGCACAAAAAGGCCGGCAAGCGTGGGATTACCAGGGCCCCGTTGACCCAATGCGGCTGCACCAGGGTCCTGACAACAACTTGACGACGATGGGACATTATCTGCTCATCTGCTGGATTTTCAACAAGGGTTGCGACTTTGACTTGCCGGCGAAGGTGATCCCTTTGTGCAACAACACCGCCAAGGCCTCTATCCTGGCATGGATGCCGGACTATGATGCTCGGACGGTCCTGAGCACATGGAAGGAACCTAGGCAGAAGGATGTGGATAACTGGTTTGCCGGCTTGGTAGAGGAGGCTATCGGAGCTGAGGACGGCATGCTGCACCCGATGAAGGACGACCGGAAAGAGTTTCTTGCGGCAAGGGCTAACGAGTCCAAGAAGACGAAGGTAACTCGTCCTCGGCTGGGCAAGGACCAGTCCAAAAAGCAGGCCGCAGCTCCGGAGGCCAGTGGAGGAAGCCGCTCCCAAGAGCATGCTGAAGAGCACGCTGAAGAGTATGTTGGCGAGGAGGAGCGGGCTGAGGAATCCAAGGGAGGAGAGGAAGAAGAGGAGCAACCCGAGGGGTCCTCGGGTGAGGAGGAGTCGGAAGAGAAAGAAGAACCTCCTTGCCCTCCTCCTGCCAAGGGAAAAATGACTGTCGCCAAGAAGACTGCCCGCAAGGGGGAGGCGCATACCGAGTCGGCAAGCCAAGGGCTCGTCGGCATCAAGGTGGCAACCGCAACCCTCCGGGCGCAGCCTTCCCGGCAACTGCCTTCCCGCATTGCTGCCCCTCGTCGACCCATCCTGCCGATTGTGGAGGAGGCAGGCACTTCTCAGCCCCCAGTCCCCCCGAAGCGTCCCAGGAGTCCACCGCCATCATCCACTACCACGAGGACCGAGGAGATAGTCCATTATGACCTATCAGTCCTGAGTGACCCCGACGAGGATGAGGAGTAAGCATCTCCATCCCCGAGCATTTCTTAATTGTCCATACTCCATTGCCTGGGCTGATCTCCTTCTTTGTCCTAATCTTGCAGGGACGAAGTGCCGCTAGCGAAGAGGCTCAGGACCACCGGGGAGGGCGAGACGGCAACTGGCACCGACCAAGGTGCAATTTCTCTTGAAGTTGCTGGCTCAAGCCCCCCGCGCGAGGCATATGCGCAGTTTCCGCTAGCGGGCACCACCGTCGGATCTTCTGCAATGGAGACCGACAAGGGGCTGGAAAGTAGCCAGTCGGAAGGAGGGCGTCAAGGGATAGACCTCTCCCTCGACTCCCAGGCCATCACCAAGACTTTCTCCGACAAGGGGCAACCCTCCCCCAGAGGAGCCCCAAGAAGGGCTCATCCGCGCAGAGGCCCCTCCGGCGACCGATGTTGCCAGGGACCAGGCACCGGCAACCAAGGTTGCCAGAGGAAGAACGGCGTCCCCCCCATGTGCTCGTCAAGGTAATCTTCTTTCCAAGTATACTTGACTCTTTCTAATGCTTCTTCTTTTTGTTTTCTTGTCCTTGATCTGAAATTCGAATTTTTCTTCCCTCTGCTCCTTCTTCACCCTACAGAGCTAACTCCTCCGGAGGGGGAGGAGGCATCCGCAGAGAGACATGCTAAGAGTGCCGCCGATGAGGCCGCTAGGATTTCTGGCACGGAGGCTGACGCGTCTGCCGCCGAGGAGGCCAGGAAAACTCCTGAAGAAAGAGTCCAGCCCCTTGGTGGCATATCTGGGCTTGCCATTACGGACGCTGAGATGGGAGAGGCAGTCAAGTGTTGTCTCCCATCCTAGTGCATCCGAGGCGCAGGCTCTGATCAGCCTCCCGGAGTCTGTCCGTCTGCAGCAGGAGTCTGAGACCCCTAGCTCATCTGGTGCTGGGGAGCCTACTTTTGACGAAGCCATCGCAAAGATCCTGGCACCCCTCTCCAGCAGTGTCGCAGCGTCAGATGGTTCTGAAGACAACGCCGTGGATCTTGCCTTCCTGACGATGATGGCTAGTGGCCTCAAGGATGTGCAAGACCGCCACGGCAAGCGCTGGGACGAACTGCACGCCCAACGGCAAGCCGTAGGGCGGGCCGAGCAGAAACTGAGGAAAAAGGCGGAGGAAATCCGCGCCTGGCACAACAGCAAATTTCATGGCCTCAGGAGGCAAGAAGAGAAGCTTGGCACTACCAAAGAAAAGGCAACGACTCTGGACGGCAGGTTAGCGGAGCGCGAAGCGCAGCTTGCCGCTAAAGAAAGGGACCTTGCCGCCCAAGAAGAAGCTCTCGCCGCCAAGGAGGAGGAGATCTAGACTCTGCTTGCGCAATGGACCCAAGAGCTAGAAGAGGGCCATAACCAGGACATCAAGACTCTAACCCAGGCTCACGCCACCAAGCTCTCGGAGGCCGTCAAAGTCGCAGAAGGCGCTGAGGCCGCCAAGGCAGATTTGGAGTCCAAAGTGTTGAAGCTTGAAGAGGAGCTTGTCAACAAAACCCAAGAGTTCTCGACCATCAACAACTCCTTGGCAGACCTTAATTCAAAGCTTGCAACTCTGGAGAAGGACCTGGAGTTTGGCGGGGGAAAAGAGAGGGAGCTGCTGGAGAGCTGGGAAAAAGATAAGGCTGAGCATGCCAATGTTGCGAACTCTTTCGAGGAGCGCAAGAAAGCCGTGGATCTGTGGACTGGCCACCTTGTCGATGTTGCCAAGCGTCTCGCTGCTCAGGTGAGCGTCATGGACAGGGAGGAACATCGCTTCGCAGTTGGCGAGCATGACTCTAGAAGCGCCAGCCTCTCCCTCTTCTTCGACAGACTCCTTGAGATACTGAAGAAACATCATGAGAGGAGATCCGCCAGCTTTGCCAACGAGTCTCGGAAGTTTTGCATCGAGGTCGTCTCCAAGATGCTCATCAAGATTATCTGCTGGAATCCTGACGTCGATGTCTCCAAGGCCTTCAAGGCCTTGCCGCTGGGGACGGACACCACAGCTGCTGAAAGGGCCATCATTCCCCTTATCGACAAGATCAATCAGATCCCGAGGACTGAGGGTGATCGTAGGGATTAGCCTCCCTTGTCGTTCTTTGTTGCAGATGTAGTTTATGCACAAGACAAATTTATCTTAGGTCAGACTGCACTTGGCTTTGATGTATTATAACTTGTATTTAAGATGGATGTATGTGCGCTGTTCTCCTTATTCCGTTCTGTCTTTGAATGATTTCTGTACCCTATGCTTGCTGGAAGCTTGCCGGTGCGCACACCCTTGCCGTAAGTGCTTGAGGAACGGGTCCTTAGCAGTTTGCCGAAAGTGTCGCTGCTAGCAAGGTCACGCTTGACGGTTACAACGCGGCTGCTTAGGTTGCTGAGCGGACTCGAAGCAAAGTATGAGCGCAGTCGATCACGACAAGGTTCCTTAGCATGCATGTTTCTCATACAAAGGCCAAAGTCGTTCAAGGAGAATCGCAACTACAACAAAGAATTTATTTCAAAGTTTTGCAACTTAGCTCATTCCTTGTTGTACTTCTTGCCGTAGGGTGACATCTTGAACGCGTCCTTTGGTATCCATACCGTCACTCCACCCGGGAAACTTGTACGTGAGGAATCCTTCCTTCCTTTAAGAAAGAAAAGAAAAAAGGAGGCTGGAACCTTGGCGGTTCATTAATCACCTTATGCAAGGGAAAATGTAACACAAGACTGCCTGCAACGCATAAATATATATGTACTTGACAAAGAATTGTGAAACATCTACTTTTATTTATCTTGCACGGGATCTGTGCCCGGCTTTGTACAAAGGATTACATGCCTTGACGGCAAACTTGTACAAAAGAGGTTGCCGGGCAGCCCGACAACCGTGCCTTACGGGTAAAACATATGAAGATGCTCAATATTTCATGAATTTAGCACCGGAGTGCCATCTTCGGTCTCTAGGTGGATTGTGCCTGGCCTAGTGACTCGTATTACGCGGTAAGGGCCTTCCCACTTCGGCGTCAACTTGTTTTTTATCCTTCGTGGATCGAATCCGACGAGGAACAAGGTCGCCTTTCTCAAGGTCCCTGGCTTTCACTTTGCGGCTAAGGCAGCGGCGCAAAGCTTACTGGCACCGTGCAGCACGGGCAGCAGCCTGGAAACGATCTTCCTCAAGGAGCGCGGCATCGTCATGCCGCAGCTCATCTTGGTCCTCCTCATTGAAGGTTAAGACCCGAGGTGACCCGTGTTTGAGTTCCATGGGGAGTATTGCTTCTGCACCAAGGCTTGCTTCCTGACCTTCTGCTTGAGGGGTATCGCATGAGGGTAAACAGCAAGGTGGTGCTCAGTTGCCCTCCTAAGAACTTCAGGGATGTCAGGTGCTTGCTGGGCAAGCACACTGGCATTCACCCGTAGGAAGGCAACGAGCTCGACTCCCTATTTGTTGCCGAGAGTGGCACTTTCAGAAAAAGTGCCACTCGTCCCATCCCCTTTCGCAGAAACTTGTTTTGTCATGGATGCGGAAGCCTTGGCTCCTTGTTCTTGCCGGTAGAGCTCTCTGGTACGTCCTCGATAGGTATGCTGCACTCTGAAGTGCGCTTCCTGGAGTCCTTCCCAGAGGTCTTGCCGGTCTTCTTCTTCTTTCCTTCCCCGGGAGCTTTGACGGCAGGGGTAAGTGCCTCGATGGCAGCTACTGCCGCCACCTCCCGGTAGAGCTTGTCGGTACAGATGATCGCGTCCTTGTGGTTTGACTTGATGGTGAGGAGCCCCATCGGCCCCGGCATCTTGAAGACGTTGTACGCATAGTGCGACGCGGCCATAAACTTTGCCAGGGCTGGGCGGCCCAGAATCCCATTGTACGGCAGTGGCATCTTGATGATGTCAAAGGTAATCTTCTCCGTCCGATAGTTGAGCTCGTTGCCGAACATGACCGGCAACGTGACTTGGCCCTTCGGCTTGTTCCTCCTCGGACTGATCCCTTCGAAACTGCCCATCTCCTCGAGATCCTTGTCGGAGATCTGCAGCCTCTTGATCACATCTGGGGAGATCAAGTTCAAGCCCGCCCCACCATCAACCAGCATCTTCGTCACCTTGAGGTTGTGGATTGTTGGTGAAACCAACAACGGCAAACAACCGACCACGGTGGTGCGGTCAGGGTGGTCCTCGGCGTCAAAGATGATGGGCGAGTGAAACCACTTGAGTGGCTTCTGTGCCTCCATCGCCGGCTCTGCTGCATTGACTTCGCGGATCCACTGCTTTAGTTGCCGGTGCAAGGAGTGCAGAGATCCGCCTCTGTCAACACACATGGCATCCACTGCATTTTGGAACTCCTTGCCGGACCCGCTTCCGTCCTCATCACTATCATCCTCTTCTTGCTGGTCCTGAGCAGCCTTCTCTTTTGGCTGCTTGGCCTTGCCGCGGCGGCCTTCGCGGCCACCATAGTCTTGCTTGCCGGACCCACCAGCACCATCTTGGGCCTTCTTGTAGGATCGAAAGTATGTCTAGAGGGGGGTGATTAGACTACTTGACCAAATAAAACCTAACCTTTTCCCAGATTTTAATTGTGGACAGATTTTAACGATAGTACATGTCAAGCATCACCCTACACATGCAATTCTAAGAGTATAGCAGCGGAAAGTAGATAATTGCATATGTATGTAAGGGAGGGGATAGGAGAATTCAAACGCAATGAAGACACGGTGGTTTTTGGCGTGGTTCCGATAGGTGGTGCTATCGTACGTCCACGTTGATGGAGACTTCAACCCACGAAGGGTAACGACTGCGCGAGTCCACGGAGGGCTCCACCCACGAAGGGTCCACGAAGAAGCAACCTTGTCTATTCCACCATGGCTTACGTCCACGAAGGACTAGCCTCACTCGGGGTAGATCTTCACTAAGTAGGCGATCTCCTTGCCCTTACAAACTCCTTGGTTCAACTCCACATCAGGTTGGAGGCTCCCAAGTGACACCTAACCAATCTAGGAGACACCACTCTCCAAAAGGTAATAGACGGTGTGTTGTTGATGAACTCCTTGCTCTTGTGCTTCAAATGATAGTCTTCCCAGCACTCAAACAACTCCTCACAGATTTGGGTATGGTGGAAGAAGGATTTGAGTGGAAAGCAACTTGGGAAAGGCTAGAGATCAAGTTTCAAATGGTAGGAATGGAATAGCTTGATCTCAACACATGAGTAGGTAGTTCTCTCTCAGAAAATGTATGGTGGAAGTGTAGGCACGTTCTGATGGCTCTCCTTACATAGAAGGAGGTGCTGGAGGGGTATATATAGCCTCCAAACAAAATCCAACCGTTACACACTTTTGACTCAACTCGGTGGCACCGAAACGATCATCTCGGTAGCACCAAACTGTGTAAAAGATATGAACTTTAGGAATCTCGGTGGGACCGATACGAACAACTCGGATGGACCGAAGTGCAATGGCTAGGGCAATCCTCATCTCGGTGGCACCGATTGCATCAACTCGGTAGGACCGAAGTGAAGCAATAAGGCAACAGAGAGTTGGCAAGCCATCTCGGTGAGACCGATTTGCAAACTCGGTGAGACCGAAGTAAGTGCAAACGATTACAGAGAGTTGGCAAGGCCATCTCGGTGAGACCGAGATCCATTTCGGTGGATCCGATTTATTAGGGTTTTGGCAGTGGCTAAGTCTTGGATGAACTCGGTGGGGCCGGATAGGAAATTCCGGTGGGGCCAAGTTAGAATGTAGGTTCTGGACATATTTGGGATTGAGAGAGTGGTTGAGGGTTTAGGAGTACTGTCACTAAGCACTTGAGCAAAAAGACCATTAAGCAACACCTCATCCCCTTTTAATAGTATTGGCTTTCCTATGGACTCAATGTGATCTTGGATCACTAAACCAAAAATGTAGAGTCTTGATCTTTTGCCAATTATTGTCCTTAGCATTTTGTGGGGTCCACGTCTCTAGTCCATGCCATGCCAATCATTGAACATCCTGAAATCTTTAACTTGAAAGGACATTAGTTCAATGAGATATATGTTGTTATGAATTACCAAAACCACCAAGGGAGCAAATGTGCTTTCTATTGCTCTTCCTATTACGCTTCCTATTTTTCTTCTGTGGGGTCGATGTGTCGTCATCCTCAGAATCGACGTCTGCACCCGCATCTTCCCCGGGGAGTCGCCTCCCTTCCTCAGCACGTGCACACCTATCCGCCAAGGCGTACAGATCGTTGATGGTCTTGACCTGCTCGACATTCATCTCTGACTGCATCCTATGGTTGCACACATTCATGTGGAACGCGGCAACAACAGCTGCGGGATGGATGTCGGGGATGTAGTGGTGCACACGGCTAAACCGTTGTATGTACTTGCGGAGGTTCTCTCCATCCCTTTGGGGGATCACCTGCAAATCGCTGGGCTGACCCGGGAGCTTGTGGCCACCCTGGTAAGCGCCAATGAAATGATGGCACAGATCCGCCCAAGAAGAGATGGAGCCCTCAGGCAGGTTCATCAACCACGACCTCACGTTGGGCCGAAGCGCCAACGGGAAGTAGTTGGCGAGCACTTTCTCGTCCCGTCCCCCGGTAGCCTCAACCGCGATGGTGTAGATGCCAAGGAACACGGATGGGTTGAGTGATAACCCACAAGTATAGGGGATCAATTGTAGCTTTTTCGATAAATAAGAGTGTCGAACCCAACGAGGAGCTAAAGGTAGAATTAATATTCCCTTCAAGTTCTATCGACCACCGATACAACTCTACGCGCACTTAACGTAGAACAAGTATGAAACTATTTTGCGGGTGTAAGGATAAGACTAGAAGTACTTAATGAGAATAAAACTAGGAGTAATTTGTGAGATAATAAAAGTTAGTTGTTTAGTAGAAAGCTTTTTGTAACACAAGAGAAAGATTTGTCCCTAGGCAATCGATAACTAGACCGGTAATCATTATTGCAATTTTATATGAGGGAGAGGCATGAGCTAACATACTTTCCGTACTTGGATCATATGCACTTATGATTGGAACTCTAGCAAGCATCCGCAACTACCAAAGATCATTAAGGTAAAACCCAACCATAGCATTAAGTAACAAGTCCTCTTTACTCCCATACGCAACAACCCCCTTACTCGGGTGTAAGCTTCTGTCACTCTAGCCGCCCACTATAAGAGAATTATGAACGTATTGCAAACCCTACAGTGGGGATCCCTCACGCTTGCGCGACACGGAGGGCACCATAGGACAACACCAAAATAAAACATACAACTCAAACCAATCACGATCATCAATCAACCCATAAGACAAAAAGAATCTACTCAAACATCATAGGATTGCCATACATCATTGGATAATAATATATAGCGTTAACACCATGTTTAAGTAGAGATTACAGCGGGAAAAGAGGTGTTACACCGCTTCATAGAGGGGGAGAGAGTTGGTGATGACGGCGGAGAAGTTGTTGGTGTAGATCGCCGTCATGATGATTGCCCCGGCAGCGTTCCGGCGCCACCGGGAGAGAGGGGGGAGAGCCCCTCTCCTTCTTCTTCTTCTTCCTTGGCCTCCCCCTAGATGGGAGGAGAGTTCCCCCTCTGGTCCATGGCCGCCATGGCACCCGAAGGGGCGGGAGCCCCCCGAGATTGTATCTCTCTCCCCGTTCTCTTCTGTTTTGCGTTCCTATTTTCTGGCCCTTCACCGTTTCTTAAATTCCCGAAGATCCGTAACTCCGATCGGGCTGAAATTTTAACACAATGTTTTTATCGATATAAGCTTCCTTGCGGCTGAAGAAGAGCCCCAACCGACTTACGGTTTGCCCACGAGGCACCACCGCGTGGCCGGGGGGTGGCGCGCCAAGGTGGCTTGTGGAGGCTGTGGGCCTCCGTTTGCGTTGATTCCACCTCCCAAAAATCACATATATTTCAAAATAATTCTCCGTAAAATTTTATTTCATTTGGACTTCGTTTGATATGGATTTTCTGTGAAACAAAAAACAAGCAGAAAACAGGAACTGGCACTCGGCACTGGATCAATATGTTAGTCCCAAAAATAATATAAAATGTTGCCAAAAATATTTGAAAGTTGTAGAATATTGGCATGAAACAATCAAAAATTATAGATACGACGGAGACATATCAGCATCCCCAAGCTTAATTCTTGCTCGTCCTCGAGTGGGTAAATGATATAAAAGATAATTTTTGATGTGGAATGCTACCTAGCATAATCTTGATCATATAATCTAATCATGGCATGAATATTAAGACACAAGTGATTCAAAGAAATAGTCTATAATTTGACATAAAGACATCAATACTCAGGCATCCCAACAAACAATCATGCCTTTCAGAATAAAAATGCTAAAGAACGCTATCCCTACAAAATCATATAGCCTTGTCATGCTCCATCTTCTTAACACAAAATATATATCATGCACAACCCCAGTGTCAGCCAAGCAATTGGTTCATACTTTTAACGCGCTTCAGCTTTTTCAACCCCCACGCAATACATGAGCGCAAGCCATGGATATAGCACTATGGGTGGAATAGAATGCGGTGGTAGAGATTAATATGGAGAAGACAAAAAAGGAAGAAAGTCTCACATCGACGCGGCTAATCAACGGGCTATGGAGATGCCCATCAATTGATGTCAATGCAAGGAGTAGGGATTGCCATGCAACGGATGCACTAAGAGCTATAAGTGTATGAAAGCTCAAACTAAAAACTAAGTGGGTGTGCATCCAACTTGCTTGCTCAAGACCTCGGGCAATTGAGGAAGCCCATCATCGGAATATACAAGCCAAGTTCTATAATGAAAAATTCCCACTAGTATATGAAAGTGACAACATAGGAGACTCTCTATATGAAAAACATGGTGCTACTCTAAAGCACAAGTGTGGTAAAAGGATAGTAACTTTTTATTAGAAGGGTTAGTACATATAACATCAAATCCCATCATGTCCTGCTCTAACATTATTGTGTAATTATAATCAAACATTACCCACTGTATGCTATCACAATTCTATGGCTCCCAAGTCAATGGGGCTCAACAAGATTTCAAACATAAGCAAATAATGAAACTATAACAGCAATCTGTGAAAACAGGACAGTCTGTAAAGATGCAGATGGTACATATACTTCTGTAACTCATAAAATTCTGAAAAATTAGGAAAAATAAATAATTTGCATAGAAGTACCGTGTAAAATTTTCAGAATTTTTGCATGTTCCAGTAAAAAATGTAAATTCACGCACTACAGCAAAAGTTTCTATTTTTGCACTGCACATACCAAACAAGCAATTTAAACATCCTAACGGTAAATCTTGGCACATTATTTTTATAATACAATGGATTTGTACAAGGGGATAATTATTTTTCTTGAAAAGTTTCTGTAATTATAGATTCACAAAGTTTCCATGGGCATGAACAAAGTTCAAGGCATGCTCCAGCTTCCACGGTTCTCGTCTTTCTTACTTTCACTTTTCTTTTTGTAAAGTTTTTAGGTTCCCCTCTATATTTTTTTTGTTTTTAATTTTTTTAAAATCGCACAACAGAAATAAATGACTCTCTAAAACTTCCGGGTTGTCTCCCTGGCAGCGCTTTCTTTAAAGCCATTACGCTAGGCATAAAGTGCTCAAGTAATTGATCCACCCGGATCCCAAGGTATATCAAAGCCAATTTTAATTAACAATGATTTGTAATTTAGTAGTGAGCACAAAGTAACATATATCATGCAATGACGAAGTCTAACTCTCTTCCTATGCATGGGCATGTCATAAAAGAACAAATCATGCTCACAAAGTAGAGGCCGATACATAGCATAAACAGTTTCTTGCAATTTTATCGTATTGGAAACATAGAGAGGCGGAGATGTAGTTCCTCTCTCATAATAATTGCAATTAGGAGAAGCAAGCACATACATATTATATTCATCAAAAACATCATGTGCAACGGTAAAACGCAACCCATCAATATAATCCTTAATAAGCGCAAATTTCTCCGATATAGTGTAGTTGAGAGAATTCAAAAAGATAATAGGACTATCATGAGTGGGTGCAATAGCAACAATTTCATGTTTAACATAAGGAACTATAGCAAGTTCATCTCCATAAGCATAATTCAAATTGGCATCATGGCCACAAGCATAGCAAGCATCAATTCCATCAAAAAGGGATATTTCAAACGAATCCAAGGGATCATAGCAATCATCATAGCATTCATCCTTAGGTAAGCACGAAGGGAAATTAAACAATGTATGAGTTGAAGAGTTACTCTCATTAGAAGGTGGGCACGGGTAGCTAATCCGCTCTTCCTCCTTTTTTTCTTCGCTCTCCTCGTCATCTTTTTCATCTAATGAGCTCACAGTTTCGGCAATTTCTTCTTCCATAGTTTCCTGCAAAATATTAGTCTCCTCTTGGACAGCGGAGGAGTCCTCAATATATCCTTTGACATAAGCATTAGAAGCATAGTTTTCATAGCAATATTTAAGTATGGCAAAATTTTCAGATTTGTAAAGAGTAGCATCATACTTTTCAATCAAAGAACAATTTCACAAGCACCCTTAAAAGCAACAAATTCTTCAATTTGTTCAATATCATAGTAACTATAAACACCTTTAGCATAAGAACATACGATTCCATTATCACTAAACTCACATTGGTAGGGAAGGTGTTTCTTAGGGTCTTCAGAACAACAAGTAAAATCATGTATTTCGCATAAACTCCAAGCATAGCAATTCATAGTATTAATATGATGCCATAAAAGTTTCCCTTATTGAAATAAGCGGTGTCGCACAAAATGAGCATGCTCATCTAATGATTTTCCCTCAACTAAGCTAGTTGGGTTTTCAGCACGAGCACAAAGGGATCGAAGATGATCCAAGTCGAAAGCTTCAGCAGTATGATAGATTTTGGGTGGTTCTTCAACCATTGGTTTAGCAGGTACAACTAATTTTTTTTAGTATTTTACGTTTCCTACCCATAACTAAAGATAGAAAACAAGAGCACAAAATAAAAATTACTTAGTGATAAAGCAAACAAGCACACACGAGAATATTCACCCCACGCTATTGCTCCCCGGCAACGGCGCCAGAAAAAGGTCTTGATAACCCACAATTATACGGGATAAATTGTAGCTTTTTCGATAAATAAGAGTGTCGAACCCAACGAGGAGCTAAAGGTAGAATTAATATTCCCTTCAAGTTCTATCGACCACTGATACAACTCTACGCGCACTTAACGTTCGCTTTACCTAGAACAAGTATGAAACTATTTTGCGGGTGTAAGGATAAGACTAGAAGTACTTAATGAGAATAAAACTAGGAGTAATTTGCGAGATAATAAAAGTTAGTTGTTTAGTATAAAGCTTTTTGTAACACAAGAGAAAGATTTGTCCCTAGGCAATCGATAACTAGACCGGTAATCATTATTGCAATTTTATATGAGGGAGAGGCATGAGCTAACATACTTTTCGTACTTGGGATCATATGCACTTATGATTGGAACTCTAGCAAGCATCTGCAGCTACCAAAGATCATTAAGGTAAAACCCAACCATAGCATTAAGTAACAAGTCCTCTTTACTCCCATACGCAACAACCCCCTTACTCGGGTGTAAGCTTATGTCACTCTAGCCGCCCACTATAAGAGAATTATGAACGTATTGCAAACCCTACAGCGGGGATCCCTCATGCTTGCACGACATGGAGGGCACCATAGGACAGCACCAAAATAAAACATACAACTCAAACCAATCACGATCATCAATCAACCCATAGGACAAAAATAATCTACTCAAACATCATAGGATTGCCATACATCATTGGATAATAATATATAGCGTTAAGCACCATGTTTATGTAGAGATTACAGTGGGAAAAGAGGTGTCACACCGCTGCATAGAGGGGGAGAGAGTTGGTGATGACGGTGGAGAAGTTGTTGGTGTAGATCGCCGTCACGATGATTGCCCCGGCGGCGTTCCGGCGCCACCGGGAGAGAGGGGGAGAGAGCCCCCCTCCTTATTCTTCTTCCTTGGCCTCCCCCCTAGATGGGAGGAGAGATCCCCCTCTGTTCCATGGCCGCCATGGCACCTGGAGGGGCGGGAGCCCCCCCCCCCCCCGAGATTGGATCTCTCTCCCTGTTCTCTTCTGTTTCGCGTTCCTGTTTTCTGGCCCTTCACCGTTTCTTAAATTCCCGGAGATCCGTAACTCCGATCGGGCTGAAATTTTAACACAATTTTTTCCTCGATATAAGCTTCCTTGCGGCCGAAGAAGAGCCCCAAATGACTTACGGTGTGCCCACGAGGCACCACCGCGCGGCCGGGGGGTGGCGCGCCAAGGTGGCTTGTGGAGGCTGTGGGCCTCCGTTTGCGTTGATTCCACCTCCCAAAAATCACATATATTCCAAAATAATTCTTTGTAAAATTTTATTGCATTTGGACTTCATTTGATATGGATTTTCTGTGAAACAAAAAACAAGCAGAAAATAGGAACTGGAACTGGGCACTGGATCAATATGTTAGTCCCAAAAATAATATAAAATGTTGCCAAAAATATGTGAAAGTTGTAGAATATTGGCATGAAACAATCAAAAATTATAGATACGATGGAGACATATCATTGAGCGTGCCGTCGTACTTGTCGGGCAGCTCTGGCTTGAAGGCTCGGGTGGACACCCAGCGAACTTGCCGCAGCTCATGAGTAAACGCTGGGCACCCCACGTCGTAGGGCAAGTATCGAGCGGCTACCGGAGTGAGCACATTCACCGCCGGCCTGGCACGGTCGTCAGATTGATGACGTGCATCCCGGTGTCGCTCGATCTTCGTGCGGGCGTCTTCGTCGCACCGCTCGCGGAGCACTTGGCGCTGATCTTGGCGGCATCACGGATTTGACGAAGCCATGGCAGCACGTCATGGTCGTCTCATCGGTGGCCCGGCCGCTATGACAGTGGGGGGTGGCGAGGCGACTGCACCGTCCGCGCGGCGTCTCCGGCAAGGTAGCCGGAGGGTCCTGCCAGCATGGTGGGTGCTCGCCGCGAGGGCCCCATGTCTTGTGTTTTGCCAGGATCGGCAAAACTAATGAGACTCTGAATGGTGGCTCTCCATTCGTCCATCTTGTCTGGGCTTGGAGGGAAGTTCAAAAGTATTTGAACCCGCGCCATGGCCTCGGCCACCGTGGTCGGCATGGCTGGGAGCACAGAACGAGGCGTCGCTCGACTCCTGGCGGAGCCAGAAGGAGCTTCGTTATGTCCGTGCCACCGCGGCTCATGCTTGCCAACAAGCGGACGTGGTGGTGGCGGTGGCGCTCCGTGAGCAATCCGAAGTTGCTGCACGGGGATCCCGTCTTGCGGTCGTATGGAACCGCCGGCAACGTGGGGGAGCGTGTCGTGCCCATCTTGCGATGGTCGCGGCGTACGCCTCCCCGCGCCGTTGTTGGACGTCGCCGCTACGTTCTGAGATGTTGCGGCGGCTGGGTTCTGGGTCGCAACAGTATGAATTATATTACTATGATGACTGCGCTCACCAGAATGTCTTGGAACTTGACCGGCTGCGACGTCACCGGTCCTGTGGCTAGGCTCAGCATCGTGGCAGGGGTGCTGGGCACCCACACCACTTGCGCCTCCTGCGCCGCCCGTCCCAACCGTAGCGCCCGTGCCGGCTGCGCCGCCTGCGGCTGCCTGGGAAGGTGGCTTGGACGCGGTAGGAGCCTTCGTGGCTCCACTCTTTTTCTTCGGCGCCATCGACGAAGATGATGAAGTTGGTACTCAGACTACCAAAGAACTGATTTGTGACACACACAGCCCCTGCCCGGCGCGCCAAAGATGTCATGGGAAATGACTATCTATGGGACCGAACGGGTCCCTTTGTGATTCGGCTCAGGGGACGTGTATGGGACAAAGAGCAGGTTTTCAGTAAGTGCAAAAACACGCCGGGGATTTATCCAGGTTCGGGCCGCTATGAGCATAAAACCCTACTCCTGCTCTGTGGTTGATCGAATATGAACTCTGGTTACAGGGAGCGCAGTTTTCTGGCAAGGTGCTCGGGAAAATGCAGCTATAGCGTGTAATTGAACTGGGTGTCGACCGTTCTACCTGTAGCCATGGGCCTCCTTTTATAGGACAAGGGGTTACCACAATGGCTAATACGGTCATTACAGAGTGTGAACAGTGACTTGCACTGTCATCACATTTATCTTCCAACGGGCTAAGACAAACGCATTTAATGCACCGTTAGGTGCTACGTTGGGGAGGCGAGGCCTTGGGCAAAAGATCTGTACCACCGGTCCTGGCGCCCTTCTGTAATCTCGACACGTCCCAGGGACGGGTGTCATTAAAGTTAATCGCGGCGCGGCGTGCTGACACGTGCCTTGGCCGGCCATGTTGACTATATGTCCGCTCGACACCTAGCCCACGAGCCTATCTGGTCGATGGTGGGGTGGAGTGGTAACGGGACAGAACAAGCCTGCTGGCATGGAGTTTGCCGGACCTTGTTTACCGGCAAGGGAACTTGCCGGGAACCATAGCCTTAGTCTTTACCTTGTCGGGGCGAAGCTTGCCGGCGAGAACGGTGTCGATCTTCAGTACATAGAATAGTACTTCTCGATGGCCTGCCTTGAGGTCTTCTTCACGGTCTTGGTATTGAGTCTCGGGTTGTAGTTATCCTCCATCAAGCCCTTACCGGAAGGGAGGCTACAACTGCCTGTGCACAAGTCTGGGTACAAGGGCACCCATGTCTTAGTACACCGACAGGAAACCCTGGGCCTGGGCCACACGCGCATGCGAGGCATCATTGGGCTAGGCCCAAATAGTGCACATGCGGCGCATGGTAGAGGATAACCATCATAATTTCTCTTTTACCGCACCCGCCCATGATGCGAATTAAATGCGAGCGTGGGAGAGGTGGAACGAAGCGGCGGCGGGAGGTGGTGCACTGTCATCACGTTTATCTTCCAACGGGGTAAGACAAACGCATTTAATGCACCGTTAGGTGCTACGTTGGGGAGGCGAGGCCTTGGGCAAAAGATCTGTACCACCGGTCCTGGCGCCCTCCTATAATCTCGACACGTCCCAGGGACGGGTGTCATTAAAGTTAATCTCGGCGCGGCGTGCTGACACGTGCCTTGGCCGGCCATGTTGACTGTCTATCCCCTCAACACCTAGCCCACGAGCCTATCTGGTCGATGGTGAGGTGGAGTGGTAACGGGACAGAACAAGCCTGCTGGCACGGAGCTTGCCGGGCCTTGTTTGCCGGCAAGGGAACTTGCCGGCAACCATAGCCGTAGTCTTTACCTTGCCGGGGCAAAGCTTGCCGGCGAGAACAGCGTTGATCTTCAGTACTTAGAACAGTACTTCTCGATGACCTGCCTTGAGGTCTTCTTCACGGTCTTGGTATTGAGTCTTGGGTTGTAGTTATCCTCCATCAAGCCCTTGCCGAAAGGGAGGCTACAACTGCCCGTGCACAAGTCTGGGTACGAGGGCACCCATGTCTTAGTACACCGACACTTACGGCTCAGCACGAGAAAACCAATCTCAACGATGGTACTCACGCACAAAACAATTTCCACGAAAAGAAATCGCAACGCAGAGGTTTTCTAAAGCTTCCTCCAAAACTTAGGGATTTTTAGACAGCTTCCCCCAAAACTCGATACGGGTATTTACCCTAAGATCACATCGTGTCTATCATAAAATATAACCTGTCCCTATTACATCATACTGGCTTGGCCTTATATAATAGCTGCAAAAGCTAACTAGCTTGGGAAGCAAGCATCGCATCCTACCATCCATCTCACATACAAGATAGATAGATAAAAAAGGTACCTTCTAAAACTAGGACTCCAAAGCTAGCTATTAGATTACTTGTCTTATAGTTTGACAAGTTAATCTCTATATTAACATGGATTGTTTGTTGGTTCGTTTGTGGTGGACCCCATCCCAAGGCACACAAGGATAGAGTTCTCCACGACGCAAGCCTCCTGCAAATTCTTTCTATCTCTTCAGGTGGGCGTGGCATGTGAAAGTAGTAACCAACATCATCTCCTTTACTTCCAACTGAATAAAATTCCTGTACTTGCAACCTTGTACGAGCAGCCAGTAAATCCTCCATATTAACCATGCATGCTTCATTTCTTCTATCTCCTAAAAAACTAGAATCTTTACGTGCATCAGTAGCATGCAAACCAAGCCCTCCAAAATATACGTACGTGCATGCACTTTCTCCTGAAAATACATAGAATTTCTTATCCTCTTTCATCCGTTCTGGCTTGACCCATGTAGCGTGCTTCATAGGAATAACAAGTATTTTTTGTTCATCGTTGTAACTTGGCCTCAGGTGCTCTGGTGTATACATAGCGTATTTTTGGACAACACCGACATCAGGCGGAATAACAACGATCTCAGTATTTACATTACAAGGGGGCATATCACTAACCCTCTTGGTCTCCGCCCTCACAAGGAGACTACCGCCACCCACAAATCGAAGTTGATTCGCTACCGGAGGACAAGGAAGACTGCCAGGAGTGTGGTCACCGAGCTTATACCTTTTCTGGACATCATGCACCGTATCTTCAGGAACACCCTTTTCCCTTGCATTGGGAATCTGGATCAGGTGCACTCCTATTTGGTGGACATGCTCCTTATGTGCATGAAGGAGAGAGGCAGGAATTCTATGTTGGATGTGTCCCATATTATTTGGTGTGAGCTCTTTTCTGTTGTGATCGACCGGAAGGTGCCCATCTACGGGCCCTATCTCTTCCAACTGATTGAGGACACTTGGCCATGGGCCGCTTAGTTCCCAGGGAGCGTCTTGAGACTAGAGATATTGTATCTCATGGGATGATTAAGCTGTGTCAGAAGGAGAATTGGGGAGCTGCACCTGATGCCCCTGAGATTGAGATTGCCCCCACCGATTCTGATGATGAGGCTGAGCCTGATTATGATTTTGTTCCACCTACTGAGCAGCCATCTTGGGCTACCAAGCTCAAGAAGAAGGTGAAGAAGCTCTTTTTCCTCCAGATAGATGTGCAGCACAAGATGTACCAGGCTCATGTGGTTGAGAAGATTGCTCATCAGCGTCAGATCCAGATGATGAGGCAGCTGAATATTTCTGTGAACAGTGGTTCTAAGAAGAAGATTGACACTGAGGAGGAGTGGATCTGCAAGCACAGTAGGTGGACCGATCCAGATTATGCCACTGGTGCCACATCTGCTCATTGTGCTGCTGCTAGAGATGTTGATGAGGAGATTGCTGAGGAGGACCGCGAGGAGGATCACGAGTGTTAGGAGGAGTCCATGGATAGGGACTCAGTGTAGCCTACCACCTTGGTATGATAGTCACCCTTTACCCTTTTGGTGTCTCGATGCCAAAGGGGGAGAGAGGTTAGGACCCGGGATTTGCTTTTGCTTTCTTAGGGGATTTGTTGAGTCACAAGCTTGCCTTATTTGCTCGTGTTTTATGCTTGTGAACTCTTTATCTTAGCTTGCTTTGGTTGGTGTGAGACCTCGTCATATGGTGTGAGACATATGCTACCTATCTATGCTACCTTATATCTATGTCTTTATGTGTGTGAGAATATGCTTATATTGTGCCCTATATCTTCTCGCTCTCATGCTTGTTACTTGCATCCCTACCTAGCTTTCATATTACGCTTGTTGCAAGTATTGCCTCATCTATAAAATGTAGGGGGAGTGTTGATCCTAGTGTGTGCACTTTGCATTCCAAAAGGATATTCAAATAGTGCACACATCTATATTTTGTAGATGTTGGGTTTGCATATTATTTTTTGTTATCATTTGTGCAAGGGATTTTTACATTTGTGCCCCTAGTTCCTTAGCTATACTCATTCATCCCCACGCTCTTAACTTTTTCTCACTTTTCCCCACTCCCTTGTCCGAAACCCTCAGAAATGGTCACAGCGGAGGATGCCGTCAGGTCAATGGTTTGACCGTTAACTCTAACGAGTGGGGCCGTGTCGGAACGGGTCCTCCTTTGACCGTTGTGACGTGTGGGGCTACATTGAGACACGTCAGATGGGCTTGTCTGAACCTCGAGCTCGAGCCACTACAGCACCGCGTCGCTCCGCCCTTCTGCCGCCGTCGTGCAGCCTCCGCCGCCGTCGTGCCCTCCACCCTCTAACCCTATTCCCCTCCGCCACCGTCGTGCAGCCTCCGCCGCCGTCGTGCCCTCCAACCTCTAACCCCATTCCGCCTCCGCCGCCGTCGTGCCCTCCGCCAGATCTACCCCCACATCCCCATCTGGATTAAGCAGCGATGTCAGGGGAGCAGGCAATCAAGCCCGTCGACCGTGGAGAGGATTGGGTCGAATCGGCGGCGGATAATTCATGGATTACACCTGGGTAAGCGTCGATGCCACTCTAATTGATTTGTTGATTCGTAAATTCGGCCCTATTTGACCGCTAGTCGTGTGAATCGAATTTTGTTGAATTGTTCCTGGCCTAACTGCAACCTTTATCCCTTATTTGAATCGAATAGGATTGATCATGCGCTTGCTTTCCGGCTGGCGGTTAGGATGGAAGTTAGTGTGTTGCGCGGTAGAAAACCGCATATGATTACTGGATTTTTCTCTGAAGGTGGTAGAAACAAGTATGTCGTTCAAAGATTTGCTCGTGGCGCTCCAAAATTCTTCATGTGGGTGGAGCCCTGTCGATGCTGTTGAACTGAAATTTTTCAGCAGTACCGAGCAAAAATTTCTCCCACTAACTTGCGATGAGCATCTGGGATTGCTCTTTACTTTGAATGCTGAAAGCCGCTTCGGTAAAATCCTTATCGAGGTGCTTCAGCCACGCAATGAACGTGACAAGGGGAAGGGTGTTCAGAAATCTTCTGTCTCTGCTAATAGCGAGCGCCCCGGCATGCCTTGTAGGTCGAAACCAAGCAGAGCTAGTGGTTCTGAAAGTCACAATATGTCTACTGCCGCTTCTTATGCCGCTTCTCCTGTCGCTGCTGCAGCCGATGTAGAACAAGATGCAGAGCCAGACGAAGAGGTGCCTTGAAATGATGATGAGGATGAGAATATGTTCCCTGATCTTGTAGATACTGTCAGTAAACAAGCAATGGAAGATGAATATCAGGAGCAACCTATTAGCCGTGCTAGATTTGATGACACTGACGATGAAGAGAGGCAGGATAACATCAACAACTTAGTTTTAGATGAATATGATGGTGAGGACATGCCAACAATTGAGTGGAGCAGGGAAGATCCTCAGCTTGCTGTCGGCACCATATTCCAGTCGATGGTGGATTGTCGTAATGCAGTGACTACATACTGCATTCTCACTGAAAATACATATGTGATTGATAGGAGTGAGCCAACAAGGTTCACTGTTCATTGCCCATATGATAGGTTTAGATGGAGGTTGCATGCATCACATATGTTGAGGAGCAAGTTCATTCAGGTTTGTGTATTTTAGTTTATACCGATTCATTCTATTTTCAGATCATTGAGTAATGTTTTCTTAACTATATTTTGTTTCAGATAAAAAAGAACCCACACCAGCACACTTGTCCACCTGGAGGGGGAGGGGGGAAGGCTAAAACAAAGCTAGCAAAGACTAGGTGGGTGGCAGATGCAATTTTGGATTGGTTGAGAGAAACACCAACACTTGGTCCAACAGCACTCCATGGGAAGCTATTTGAGAAGTACAAGATTGATCTACCTTACATGAGGATTTTCTATGGTAAGGAAATAGCTCTTGACAGGATTAATGGTCCTTGGAATGAGAGCTTTCAGTTGCTCTACACATTTAAAGCTGAAGTGGAAGCTGCTAGTCCAGGGAGTGTTGTAGAGATTGAGAAGCATACAGTTCCATACAAAATAAAAGGGAAGTCATTTGAGAAGGAGTGCTTCAGGGGGGCTTTTGTTTGTTTCAAGGCTTGTTGGCAGGGGTTTCTGGATGGTTGCAGGCCCTATTTGGCTGTTGATGCAACTGCTTTGAATGCAAGGTGGAGAGGACAACTAGTGGCAGCTTCTGCAGTTGATGGACACAACTGGCTATTCCCAGTTGCATTTGGTGTGGTGGAGCCAGAGTCCGAGGAAAGTTGGGTCTGGTTTCTGCAGCAGTTGCGCAACCTTATAGGTACACCCCCAGGTTTAGCTATACACACAGATGCTTGCAAGGGTTTGGAGAGTGCAGTGGAAATTGTATTCCCTGGAGTGGAGCATAGGGAATGTATGCGACACCTAGCGCAGAATTTCAGAAACAAATTCAAAGGTAAAGTTTATGATGAGAACTTATGGCCAGCATCATACACATGCAGTGAGAGGAAGCATGAGCATCATTTGAGAGTGTTGTATGATCACAATCCTCTGGTGAAGGAGTACCTAGATGCACATCATGGAAAGTTGTGGTCAAAAAGCAAATTCAATGAAATCTGCAAAGTAGACTATGTGACCACTAACCTGGCGGAGTGTTTCAATGCAAAGATCAAGTCATTGAAAGGGCTTCTGATATGGCAAATATTTGATAAGATTTGGCAGATGATCATGATAAAGATGGCTCTTCGCAAAAGAATTGCAGAAACAGAATATGTTGGCCATCTTATGCTCCCATCTCTTATTAAGGCATTGCATGCCAAGGCAAGAGGACTGAACAGAATGAAATGCATTCAAGCGGCGACACAGGAGGCTGAGGTAACATATACTGACAGTAAAAACAGGGAATGGAGATATCCAGTTAACCTAGCTACTAGGGAATGCAGTTGTAGGCAATGGCAGCTCCGTGGGAAGCCATGCATACATGCCCTACATCTGATTACTGTTATCGGTGGTGAAGATGGTGAAGTTGATCAATACATCTCTGAATATTTTTCTGTTGCCAAATTCAGGGCTGCTTATGCTTCCAATGTGCCTGCACTCTTGGGAAAAGACCAATGGAACATAGTATATCCAGGGTTCAAACTACATTCTCCTGTACTAACTAGACCACCAGGAAGACCAAGCAAGAACAGGTACAGAAGAGGTGAAGAGGGTCGTGTAAAAAGACAGCGTAAGTGCAAAAAAGTGGAACCCTAGGGCACATTTCTAGGCTATGTACCAATCTAGTGGATGCTTCATTTGGAGAAGAGGAACAATGGGCAGCAACAAATGCAGAGGAGAATGCAGCATTAGAGCAGATTGAAGCTAATACAGAGGAGAATGAAGCAGCAAAGCAAATTGCAGCTAATGCAGAGGAGAATGAAGCAACTGAATTAGCACTGCCAGCAACTTGGTATGTGTGCAACAACCTTCCCTTTTTGGTGCA
Source organism: Elymus sibiricus (assembly GCA_039707655.1). Classification (NCBI taxonomy): domain Eukaryota; kingdom Viridiplantae; phylum Streptophyta; class Magnoliopsida; order Poales; family Poaceae; genus Elymus; species Elymus sibiricus. The sequence continues at coordinate 179,395,954 of CM077666.1, read as the reverse complement.
TTTCTTCTCTTTTTTATCGATGGCTTATAATCTTTTTTTTGTTTGACCTAGCTCTAGGAAAATTAGAGGAAAAGGAGAGAAAACGCCAAGAGAGAAAGAATTTGAAGAATATGAAGCCATGGCTTATGAAGGTTTTGAACCCCGTCAACTAGCTAGTGGAAGTTCTCCGTCAGCACCTCGACAGCCACCACCCGAAGTGAAGATCAAAAGGAAGAAGAAAAAGGTGGATATCCCAGCTAGGGAAACCAGGAGCAAGGCTGTTAAGCCATCTCAGAACACAAGGAGCAAGGCAAAGATGTGAACTTCGAACGTTGAATGCAAGTTGTAAACTTTGAACTTTAAGGATTTGTACAAAGGTTTCTGTCGTCAATTTGAACTATTGGGAAAACTTGTAAGGTTTAATAATGCTATTTGTACTTTGATGTGAAATTTGGGGTCAAATTCAAAATTGGAGGCAAAATTTGAATTTGAACTAACCTTTGAATTATAAGCAACATTTGAAATCCATTGCTCTGTGATGTGATGTTGCAATGATTTTGAATTTTTATACATGTTAGATGATCAATCCGATCTATTTGCGTAGTCATGAGAAATATGGCATGGTGATGAGCTCTGGAGCTAGGGTAAACAGACCATTTTTAATAGAAAACCATTATAAAAAAATTTAAAATTTGAAAAATGAAAAAATAAGTTCAAATCCTTCTTATTCACACTAAAATGAAGCTTTGGTGCTTTTTTTGATTTTTTTTTAATTTTTCGTAAACCTAAACCCACTATCACTCTCTTCTCGAACTCTATACAACCTCGTACGTGATAGCTCATTTGTGTGAAGGAATTTTCATGGAAATGTCCATAAACCAAGTTTTTTTTCCATAACCATGTCACATACAATGGCATTGTGCGCAGGTCTTCCATTTTTTTGATTTTTTTTTTGAATTATTTCTACTCATTTGAACTTGGAAATGGTAGCTCACCTCAAAAAATGATTTTTCATAAAAATGTCCCTAAACCAAGTTTATATTTTTTTATAGTAAGTATGTCTTATAAAACGACGAACCACGAAGGTTTCCTATTTTTTTTTATTTTTTTGAATTAGTTAAGGTCATTTGAAAGTTAGTCAAACCTAAGATAACCCTGCTGACCGGCTAAAAACCCCGCAGCATCTCTCCAAACCCTAGCGTCGAACTGCAGCCGTCCGATCATACCCTAGTGCCAAGCGACAGCCCTCAGATATGGTCTTCTAGAAGGAATTCCGAGGGCATGCTGCGTGCAGGCTCCGCGCCGTTGGATCACATGGAAGGCTCCGCATCGTTGGATCGTTGGGCGATCCGCGAGAGGTTGGTTGTGCTCGCCCACCATTGCCTCCCCTTTCTTCTGCTTCTTCTTCTATGGCGACGAGAGGAGCCACTCGTCTGTTTCTTCTTCTCCGGCAACGAGATATGTCGAGCTCCACTTCAGCCTCCCGCCACTCGTGGCCCCAGTATGGTCCACTGCCCATGGAGCGATGTCCTGACTGCCCACGCGTCGCGCCACTGAAATGGTTGACTTCGAAGGAGGACAAGAATGGCAACTTTGGGCGCGAGTTCGTGAAATGCGAGAGCAAGCCAGAGGGGCAAGTTAGATCTCATGATTTTTCTCTGATTTCTTTTTCTCTTTGCTTTTAATTCTTTTTCGTTGGATCTGGGATTTAGGGTTCATGATTTCGTTTCAGATCATGAAGAAATGTACACATTTTGAATGGCTGGATGACTATGTTCAGAGGCTTCAAGGGGAGGGCTTGACTCAATTCAATGGGGCCGCAACCCGGAGCTCAATCTGCCGTCAGCCGTGCAGAATTTGGTCTCTGAAAGTGCTGCTCCGACAGTTGGGGATGCGGATCTGAAGGGGGAATTAAAGAAGATGAAAAAGAACTTGAGGCAGATGATTCAATTGAACAAGAAGGCGAATCTGATAGCTTTAGGATTTTATTTTTGTATAGTTGCTCTAGGATTTGCTTACTTGCTGGTCATCACTTGTTAGAGATGTTATTAGTGTGGTGTCATGTGCTCTAGGATTTGCTTAATTTGTGGATCATGTGCTCTCTGTGTTGCTTAATTTGTGGATCATGTGCTCTAGGATTTGCTTAATTTGTGGATCACGTGCTCTCTGTGTTGCTTAAACTATGTCTCTATCTCCATCTCTGAATCTCTGTAGGTGTTAGTTTTTGACACTTTCAGTTTCTTCGGTTTCGTCAGACAACACCGAGCGCAAGAGAAAAAAAACGTAGTTCTTGGGCCCAAAATGAAACCAAGCTCTGGTTGGGCCGTCGCATTGCGTTGACTGTCGAAGGCCCACAAAGATAAAAGAGGCCTAGAAAATAGTGCACGCGCTGGCTCTGTTTTTTTGCTTGATTGTTTTGATCGCACCTACAGAGATTGAGTGCACGTTGATTACATTACAAAAATAGGTTACATTGTTTGAAATTACACAACTATTGATATTGCCACCAACAAGTCAACAATTAGCTTTTTGTTTCATGCAATATGGCCACCAACAAGTAAAAAATGGGCTACCCTTCAAAAATTATTTTCATCATGCAAAATGGCCACAAACTATTCAAAAATTAGCTTCTTTTTGTTCATACAATATATATGGCCACCAACAATTCAAAAAAATTAGCTTCTTTTTCTTCTTCTTTTCAACATCAACATGGCTCATTTTTCTAGCTTTAGTTTCCTTTTTGACACCTCAACTAGTCCATTAGCCGCGCGTGCCAAAACTTGGAACCAATAAAATATAAGGGCCAAAATACAAATATTACACAACATGAATATAACGAGCCGAATGGGCTACCCTCCAACCATTTTTACAAGGCTAACCCCAAAATCATTTTTTCCACAAATAATAGGTCGAATTGGCCTCGCGTCACGGTGGTCATTTACTCTGTAGCATGTCACGCCTGGCCTTTTTCAACCTTATTTAATGTTGTGCATGCATGCAAACAGCCCTTACCAATAGTGATGCACATGCATACGAGGGGATTGGAGGTTATTTGGTGCAAGGGTATTGGGTTGGCTGCCTAATTTGCATCAAGTTTTGGGATATTGCCTTGGTACGAGAGATTCAAAACTTAGCCCTGTAAAAAGACCCCTGTAAAAATGGATGGAGGCAGTGACATTTTTCCATTTTTTTAGACAAAGTAACAAATAAAAGTAGCAAGCATAACACAGATATATAAATAAGGGTACAACCAATGACATAACAAATAAAAGTAGCAAGCATAACATAGTTCTTACATAAAACATGATATAACACGACAGAGATAAAAAGTTCACGGTACAACCAACGACATAAGATAGAAATATATAAAAAGCCCTAACACCCTAGGGCAAGACAAGCTTCACGAGACCGGGCATAGCCTTCACCGCCATCTTCACTTGTAGAAGAGGATCTTCACTGTGCCTCCTCTTCACTGCTCCTCCTCCATGCCGTCCTCGCCAAGGTAGTAGGGAAGGCTGTGCATACCGTCACGGGTGGGGAAGATGCTATCGACGTCCGTGAAGATGTTGTAGGTGGTGAATGCGATGAACTCGCACCCACACCAAAACACCTTGCCGAGCAGGTAGTACGCATCAAATCTGTTGGTGAAGTTTGTGATGAGCCCTGTCGGCGGAGAGCTGGAGTTTGGACGCAGTTCCTCCAGTCAGAACATCACCGGCGAGCCCACCGGGAGGTGGGCGAAGCCCGCACCGAGGAACCACTGGGCCAACTCCTTAGCACCCCTCCAGCGTGAGATCGCCCACACGCGGAGCATGGTCTCCACGACGACGCCTGCGGGGTACCGCCTCTCCGGCACGGTCGGTGGCAGCTGGAAGATGTGGCGGTAGAACTGCATCCTCACCTCGCTTCGAGAGTGCTCTGGATTTGGGTGAAGAAGAGAAGGGGGCGGCGCAAATGGATGTGTGGAGAATAGGTGGAGGGGTGGGTGGTTTAAATAAGGGCATCAGCCACGCTCTGGATTTGCTACGTTCAAACGAGCCATGTCGATAGATATGCCCTAGACTTTAATTGCCAACCGTTTTTAATTGCCATGCTGAATCGATGCGAGTGGATCGAAAAGGCTGAAACGATGCTCTAAATCGAGGAGACGCGTGCGAGAAGAGACGAACCAGCGGCAGCGACCGTCGCTGCATCCATGGCGGCTCGTGTGCAGGAAAGCGGCTCGCATGTCAGCGCATCATGGCGGCGCGCATCGGTGCATGCAGGCAGGCTAGCTGGATACGTCGTGCATGCATAGTAGGCTTCTATATCGTGGCGGCGCGCAGGCGTTTCATGCAACGGCCCAACAGTCCAACGAAACCATGGCCCAACGGTCGAACAGCGCCACCGTCCAACGCGGCCCCACTTGTCAGGTCCAACGGGCGACACAGTCCAGCGCGGCCCCACTCGTCAGAGTTAACGGTCAAACCATTGACCCGACGGCATCCTCCGCTGTGACCATTTCTGAGGGTTTCGGGCAAGGGAGTGGGGAAACGTGAGCAAAAGTTAAGAGCGTGGGGATGAATGAGTACAGCTAAGGAACCAGGGGCATAGATGTAAAAATCCTGTTGTGCAAATCCCGTGTCGTCATCAATCCACCAAAAAGGGGGAGATTGTTAGGGCATATTTCTCCCTTAGTGGTTTTGGTGATTGATGACAATGCGTTTTGCAGACTAATCGTGTGCATTGAGTATTTATGAGATTATTAGATGGCACGAGACAGTTTGTTTCCCCTCGGTGATTAAGAGTGAAGACGGTTATTTTCTGACGATTTCTTTTTGGTGGATTTGAGTCATAGGAAATCCGTACTATTAAGAGGGGGTCTGCATTTGGAAAGGTTAGGGTGGAATCAACATGTACACATTCACCTTTGCACCCTCTTTTCTTCCCGGCAACTTGGAGCGCATCTGTTTTCTGTTGGTGGTTTTGAAGAACCCAAGCGGTAGTACCATGCTGGGGAGTGGGAGTACCGCTTCAGCGGTACTGCCGCACTTCAGTGCTTCGTGCTCTACCGCTTGTTTTGGAGCTACTCTGATGAAAATCGCTTCAACGGTAGTAGGGCGGTAGTGGCGAGCGGTAGTACTGCTCGTGCGACACTACGACTCACACCTCTACCCCACTGTCGCAGTTCTTGCTGTAGCTCTGGGATTTTAAGCGGTGGTACCGCTGAGGAAGAGCGGTAGTACCGCTTGTGCGGTACTGCTGCACTTTCTCCGCTCGTACTACCGCCTATTTTCAAGCTTGTGTACCCCTTTTCCCTCTCAGCAGAAGTGGAGCGGTAGTAGGGCGCGGTAGTACTGCCGGTCATGGCACTACTGTCCTATACTCACTCCACTACCGCTTTTCCTGTGTACTGCAATCTCTGCGGTACTGCCGTGGGAGCGAGCGGTAGTACTGCTCCGGCGGCAATACCGCCTCGATGATTTGGCTATTGCACTGCTACACCTGGATGTACTGCTCCAAGCGGTAGTACCACTCACCTGAGCGGTAGTACCGCTTGTGTGCGGGCAGAAGGCAGAAAACGGTTGGATTTGTCCCCCCACTATATGAGGAGGTCTTCTTCCCCAAGAAGACCCACCTCTTTTCCCCCAAAGCTCCATTGTTGCCCCTAAGCTCCTTTTCGCCCGATCTCTCTCCCTAGCCATCGAATCTTGTTGATGCTCTAGGGTTTGTTTGAGAAGGCCTCGATCTATACTTCCACCAAGAGGTATTTGATTCCCCCCACTAATCCTTTGCGGATCTTGTTACTCTTGGGTGTTTGGGCACCCTAGACGGAAGATGTCACCTCGGAGCCACAATCCATTGTGGTGAATCTTCGTGGTGGTGTTGGGAGCCTCCAATTCAGTTGTGGAGAGAGCCCCAACCTTGTTTGTAAAGGTTCAGTCACCGCCTTCAAGGGCACCACTAGTGGAATCACGGCATCTTGCATTGTGCGAGGGCATGAGGAGAATACGGTGGCCCTAGTGGCTTTGATGACCCACAAGTATAGGGGATCAATCGCAGTCCTTTCGATAAGTAAGAGTGTCAAACCCAACGAGGAGCATTAGGAAATGACAAGCGGTTTTCAGCAAGGTATTTTCTGCAAGCACTGAAATTATCGGTAACGAGTAGTTTGATAGCAAGATAATTTGTAACTAGTGACAAGTAGCAATAGTAACAAAGAGTGCAGCAAGGTGGCCCAATCCTTTTCATAGCAATGGACAAGCCGGAACGATCTCTTATAGTAAGTAAAGCATTCTTGAGGACACATGGGAATTTCATCTAGTCACTTTCATCATGTTGGTTTGATTCGCGTTCGCTACTTTGATAATTTGATATGTGGGTGGACCGGTGCTTGGGTGCTGCCCTTACTTGGACAAGCCTCTCACTTATGATTACCCCCTCTCGCAAGCATCCACAACTACAAAAGAAGAATTAAGATAACTCTAACCATAGCATTAAACATATGGATCCAAATCAGCCCCTTACGGAATAGCGCATAAACTAGGGTTTAAGCTTCTGTCACTCCAGCAACCCATCAACTAATTACTACTCCACAATGCATTCCCTTAGGCCCAAAGATGGTGAAGTGTCATGTAGTCGACGTTCACACGACACCACTAAGGGAATCAACAACATACATATCATCAAAATATCGAACAAATACCAAATTCACATGATTACTTATGCAAGACTTCTCCCATGTCCTCAAGAACAAAAGTAACTACTCACACAACATAATCATGTCCAAGATCAGAGAGGTATTGAATAGCATAATAGATCTGAACATATAATCTTCCACCAAATAAACCAACGAGCATCAACTACAAGATGTAATCAACACTACTAGCAACCCACAGGTACCAATCTGAGGTTTTGAGACAAAGATTGAATACAAGAGATGAACTAGGGTTTGAGATGAGATGGTGCTGGTGAAGATGTTGATGAAGATTAGTCCTCCCACGATGAGAGGATCGCTGGTGATGTCGATGGCGACAATTTCCCCCTCCCGGAGGGAAGTATCCCCGGCAGAATCTCTCCGCCGGAGAGCAAAAGTGCTCCTGCCCAAGTTCCACCTCGAGACGGCGGCGCACCATCCCAAAAGTCTTCTCTATATTTTTTCTAGGGCAAATGCACTTATATACCAGAAAATGGGGGCCAGAGGCTGGCCAGGGGCCCCACGAGGTACCAGGGCGCGCCTGGGGGGGGTGGCGCGCCCTGGTGCCTCATGGGCACCTGGGTGGCCCCCTCTGGTACTTCTTGCTTCCAGTATTTTTTTTTATTCCAAAATAAATCTCCGTAAAATTTCAGCTCATTTGGAGATGTGCAGAATAGGTATCTCTAACATAGCTTTTTCAGGTCCAGAATTCCAGCCGCCGGCAATCTCCCTCCTTGTGTAAATCTTGCATATTAAGAGAGAAAATGCATTAGAATTGCTCCACAAAGTGTTATATTGATTAAAAACACTATAAATAATAGTAGCAAAACATGATGCAAAATGGACGTATCAGGATTCTTGGGGAGCATTGTGCCTCCACACCGCTCCAACGGAGACGTACTTCCCCCTAAAGGGAAGGAACTTCGGTAACACATCCTCGTCTTCACCAACTCCACTTGTGGTTATCTCTTACCCTTACTTTGTGCAAGCTAATATTGTGTTATATCCTTTGATTGCTCATGTTGGTATCATTGTTAGCATCATATAGGTTGTTCACCTAGTTGCATATCTAGACAACCTATTTGTTGCTAAACCTAATTTGTTAAGAAAAGCTAAAAATTGGTAGTTGCCTATTCGCCCCCCCCCCCCTCTAGTCAACCATATCGATCCTTTCACATTGGAACCAAATGGATCTTCAAGAACAAGCAAGATGCAAACAGTGTTGTCGTTCGAAACAAGGCAAGATTGGTAGCTCAAGGCTACTCCTATGTCGAGGGTATCGACTACGGTGAAACCTTTGCTCCCGTTGCTCGCCTTGAATCTATTCGCATGTTGCTTGCATATGCATCTCATCATGATTTTAAGTTGTAACAAATGGATGTGAAGGGTGCATTTCTTAATTGTAACACCCTGGATTTTGCCCTTTTTCTTTTATTGGGATTTATTGAATATTTTAATTTGCATTTGGGTTTTCAGTCAATTCTTTTGGACTTACCACTTGGAATTATTTTTGATTTCCTTCCAAGTGGGATCTATCATTCCTAAACCTTCCCTAGACCTCATCCCTCTCACCATAATGCCATTGGATATTTTTATTTAATGGCATTATATTCTTTTTCTTCCTGAAAATGCCTATTTTCTCAATAAGCTATGAAGCAACCCTCATTTTTATTGCTCAGAAAATTCCAAGAAAATTCCCAATCATTCTTTGGATCATGCCTAACCTCCCTATGCAAAAATATCCCATGGTCATTTGGAAATTTGCAGCTAAGGAAAATGTTTTTGCTTCTGGACAGAATAGGCACTTTGTGAAGCAAGTATATTTTTCCTTGATCTGTTGGAGCTGAAATTTTTACCACATGACTACCCTCCTAAGAGATGCTTAACGCCAAAATTTCAGACTCAAATTCCTACCCATTTGTCCCTAGCATTTGTCACAAGTTTCTGTCCAGAACCTTTGCATCAAGCTCAAGTCACATCCACTGCACCAAATGGCAAGCCAAGCGTAGCTCTAGGCACCGCGTTAAAAGGACATCTCAATTGACATGGTTTGGTAGTGCCGAAAGCACCGCGTGTGCCAGTGCACGTGGTGACCGCGTGAGTGCACGGTGCTTGGCATGCGCTCGCCGCGCTCTGTGCATCGGGCCCCTCTACCGCCGTCCATTCACTCTCCGCTCGCCACCGCAGCATGTCCTAGCTCCCCAGTGATCTCCAGCGCGCCACCTAGCCTCGCCCTGCTCCTCCCCGACACCGGCAAGCCGCTTGCCGGAAGCGGCCGAACGCTACCAGGCGGAACAGTGAGCGCGCGTGCTCCGTCGGCTCCGCGTAGTGCGCCTCACTGTGCCCGCGTGCGTGCACCGCGTAGCCTGTGCTCCACTACACCTCCTCCACGTCGCGCCCGAGCCCCTCTCCCTCTCTCTTCTTCTGCAGTTCGTCGCCGGCGGAGTCCCGAGCACGGCCGCACTCCATCTATAAATAGAGCCGTCCCCGAGCCCGTCTAGCCATCGCTCTCACTTCACCTGGCCACAAATCACTCTCCCACAAGTGCGGCAAGGCCGGGAGGGCCTCCTGCCGCCGATCATCGCCGGAATCCTCCACGGATCCTCCTGGACCGTGCACTCGCTCCAGTCGTCCCCAGCCTCTCTCCCTGCTTTCATCGAGGTAGTGGTGATCTCCTGAGCTCGACGGTGCCACTGGTTTGCCGGATCGTCGCCGGAATCGCCGAATCCGACGAGCTCTGTCACCGCCGTCTCTAGAGAAGAACCTCCCAATGTTGTCCGTCCACCCCAGCCATCGCCTCGGGTACATGCTTGATCGCCGTGACGTGCTGAGTCCATCCCACCCCTCGCCGGCGGCTGCGGTGGTCTCCTCGTCGGAGAATCACTGGCGACCGAGCCGCCGAGCACTGTTCCCTCCCGCCCTCTCTTTTAACCCTGACAGGGGGACCCCCACTGTCAGCCTCTCTCTCTCTCTCTCTCCTGAATCGTTTTCTAAGTGGAGGCGTACTCTGGAAATACGCCTTCGACGTGGCCTGTTCTGGAAATTCGGTTAAAATCATTTAAATGAATATTTTGACCAGATTCTGACCGCAACTTTGACCAGCTATAATTTCTATTCTATAAGTCCAATTGAGTTGATTCTTTTTGCTACTGGTTTGTATTGAGCCAAAGTTTATGCATGCAGAATTTCAGAATTTTTCTTGCTGTTGAGAATTTCTGGTGAAATAAAATGCTTTATGTGACATTTTCTTTTTGCATTTAAAATCTTTTCAGAAGCTCCTAGTTGTGTTGGAGAAAACCAGGAGTACTGTGACACTCCTCTGAACCAAGGCAAGCCACAACATTCATATGCAAGGATGGCATTGCAATGGCAATGGTTTATTTGAATTAAATTCATCATATATTCCACTATTAAAAGAATGTGCTATATAAAGCTTACTGCATTGTATTTGCTCCATGTCATTTTGATGCTATGCAGTAGGGAAGATGTTTCTTGCTAGTGTGCAGTAGAGATCATGTCATATACTCTCATGGTAGTATGATGCATTCGTTACTCATGATCATGACCCGTGCATCCATTCACACACTATGGCTCGAATCTTTTTATTTCAAGTTAACATTGATGATAATCCAACTTGAACAAGCTATTGATCGAGTCATGGTGCCACCGAATCGAGCTCACCAGTGCAACCACACTTGCCTGGATGGGGAGGCCCTAATGCGGTCTATTGTCATGCCTCTCGCCAGTGCCTCCTACTACGGAAGGTTGTGCACTGGCGCTACCCTGGCCCGGTAGGCAGTCATAACCTTGTGTGCCCGAGTTTTATGGTACCAAGGTCCCCATTTGGGATGATGTTTATGTTTGGCCACGACGGTGGCAGCAACAGAGGTGGCGGATGTCACGAGTTGACATCGGGGCCACCCATGACATAGCCCAAAGGGGAGTTTGTCGGAGTGGCCGGGAGAGTGTCATGCAATAGATTGCTTTTGTCGGAATATCATTGGTCCACCCGAATGGGAGCACGAGGCCATGAGTTCTGTAGTGTGGGTACAGTGTACTAACCTCTGCAGAGTGTATAATCTATCGATAGCCGCGTCCTCGGATATGGACACAGTTCGTAGTAGGTCACACCGTGGGTCAACAGATATAATTAACCTGCACACTAAGATTCACAAGATGGCACATGCAGAATTGGTGATCACATGAGGATCACTATGAAAGGTATGGTTGTGATCAAGTGAGGATCACGTGGGAAAGTTATGAACGGTGGTTACGTGGTAACCCCGGAATGGTAAGTTGGTCCCAGGGACCACGGCAACTTTTCACGCACGCCTCATGTCGGGTAGTATCATGCTCATGCATTAAACTTGTTAAATGCCTTGTTATTGTCTGTCGTACTTGTTTTGTTTGTTGTGAGCTTGCGAGTACATTCAAAGTACTCACCTGGCTTATCATGCCAGATGCAGGAGAAGCCGTGCATGGTGTTGATGTCGAGCAGTATGTCGCGCTCTAGGCCATGTCCCAGCAGTGTCCCTGTGGAGTGGAGTTCCGCTACCTCGTCGTTCCGCTGCCGCGTAGTAGTTCCCTTTATCGTCGAGGCCCCTGAGATGTCTACTAAATAATGTACATAAGTGCAGCCGCACCGTGTGCTGCTTGGCCTCACTTATCATGTAATATTTGGAACCTATGTATCCGCTAGAGATCAATAAAGCAGTTGTTTTCTGTACCAAGTTGTTGTGTATTGCCAGAAGACTTGATCTCTGGGCTAGCAATGCAAGGTAAACCGGTTGCTCTGAGCCGGGGTGCCAAAACACTTGGTATCAGAGCCGCGCTGACTGTAGGACGCCCTAGACAGCCAATGCATTAGAAAACGGTAGTTTTAGCCTTTGTAGCGATTTGAGGTTTGACTCTGCACTTGGGTGTTGCATTGCATGCATATAGTTTACTGTTAATGCTGATCAGCTAATATTGTGAGTGTAGATGGCACCAGTCCCTTATCCGTATCAGCCTGAGCCGGCACCTTTCACCTTCCCGCATCTGCTTAGCAACATGTGGCGCCAACTCTACCCCGACGGCGACGACCCTATGTACCAGGTGTATCGAGAGCAGCTTGCTGATGGTGTTTACGAGTATCACGCGGAGGTCGTCATGCACAATAGTACCATGGTGGGCACTTACAATCGCTCCACCAAGGGCGGGACTGCTTCTACACCCGACCAGGCAGTCCAGTTTGCAGCATTCGAGGCTCTCATTGACTTGCGCTATAACGAGATTCAGATGCAGACTCACCCAGGTTTCTACTTCTATCCGTCCCTATTTGAGTCAGGACAAATCCGTTTCCCTTACATTGATCTGGAGTGTGACCGGTCAGCTAGCCACCTGTCTCGTTACATAACGGCTGGATACTTTCTGATCGTCAGCCTAGCCCAGGAGCTGAACCGCACTCGAGATGAGTTAGCTGCCGCTCGATCGGCATTCGCTCCACCTTCACTTATCCATACACCGCTCGTTCCTCCAGTTACCTTACCTCCACCTGCACCAGTGACTCCCACACCTTCTCAGAGTAACTCGGGTACTTCGGCAGTGACTCCCCAAGAGTCCCCAGCCCAGTGGGCTATGCTTCCCGCTATCCCAGCCTCTCCAATGCTGCGGAGCCACCCTGCTCCAGACCCTAAGGGAGAGTCGTCCCGTCAGCGTCGTCGTGTTTCCTTTGCTCCGGAGGTGTCTGTCATCAGTTCCGATTCGGAGTACGACACCGAGGAGACACCAACAGGACCGTCAGAGTGCTAGTGCGATCGCTGTCATCACAAGTAGACGAGGATGATGTGATGTTTGTATGCATGTAGTAGTACTATCCATGCTATTGTCCTGTTATGTATGTTGGATGATGTATTGTATAAATATGTTGTTTCCACTTTTTGCCTTGGGTTTTCCTCGCATTTCTCTTCCGGGTTTGTTGCTTCACCTTCCTATTTTTTTTCCTAATGGATGTTGCTCATCTCGATGCTTCGTATTGGGAAACATATATAGGATGACAAGGTGTGGCAGTAATTGTCATGGTGGTGACGATACTCCAGTTCGTCGATCCGCCAGGCAAGCAGGACATTCTCTAGAACCATATCAGCCACCACCTCCTCCACCTCAAGCACCCATAACAGAACAGATTATGCGAATGTTTGAGGAAAAGAGGAACCAAGATCTGATGGAGTTCCTGAGAAGCATGCAGACTATGGTCGGGCAGAATAATCACAATGGAAATCACTCCAAGCTGTCAGACTTTCAGAGGACCAAACCGCCAAGTTTCAGTCAAGCAGTGGATCCAATGGAAGCCAATGACTGGTTGAGGACCATTGAGAAGAAGCTAAAAATTGCTCGCACTGAAGATGCTGATAAGGTACCCTTCGCCACTCATTATCTGGAAGGACCAGTTGCTATATGGTGGGACAATACCAAAATTATGTGGCCTGCTGAAGACGAGATTACTTGGGATAAATTCAAAGATAAATTCTGCAAGCATCATATTCCCGCCGGTATCTTGAAGGTCAAGCAGCGAGAATTCCTCACACTTACACAAGGGAACTCGACTGTAAGGGAGTACTTAAACAAGTTCAATCATTTGACCCGTTATTCCACACATGATGTAGCCACTGAAGAACGGAAGATAGATCGGTTCCTCGGAGGACTCAACCTTACCCTCCAATGTGCACTCAGCATGCTGGATTTCCCTGACTTCCAAACTTTGGTGAACAAGGCACTCATTGCCGAAAGGGAACACAAGCTTGTTAATGATCATAAGACTGCCTATGAAGACCGCAAACGCAAGTTTGAACCCAAGAAGGAAGGGCAAGTTTTTCAGAAGGTTCGTACTTGGCAGCAACCCCAGTTCGAGTTCAAGCCAACCTGGCAGCAGGGGAACATCAAGAATGAAAGTCAGATTAAGACTGTGGTCACCAAACCAAACATGGAAGACTATCAGCGTAACAATGCATGTTACTCATGTGGACAAACTGGGCATTACGCTAGGCAGTGTCCCAAGAACGGAAAGTCGCCAACCAACCTGAAGCCTCAAGTCAATTATGTGGGGCAATTCCCCAACCGGAAGTATATTCAAGGGCAAGTTCATCATATCTCCACCGAAGAAGCTTCCGAAGTTCCCGATGTGGTCATTGGTATGTTTCCTATTAATGACATACCTGCAACAATTTTATTCGATTCCGGGGCTTCCCATTCTTTTATTTCGCGGAGTTTTGTTGCCCAGCATCGACTTTCCTATACTCTTTTGGACAAAGTTATGGTGGTACAATCCCCTGGATCCATGCTCAGGACAAATATTGTATGCCGAGGATTGGAAATATCAATCAATGGAGTGATCTTCCCCGCATCCCTGGTATCCATTGAATCTCCAAAATTGGACGTTATTTTGGGGATGGATTGGTTGACAAGACACCAGGTCTGCATCAACTGCACAACAAGAGAAGTCACACTAATAAATCCCTCGAGCCAGCCTGCTCGGTTCTTTGCCGGCAGATCCATGCCAAAGAAGGGGATGGTTTATGCAGCAATTGCTACAGATATGAATTTAGTCCTAGTGGTCTGTGAATTCCCAAATGTTTTTCCAGAAGAATTGCCAGGCATGCCACCCGATCAAGAGCTTGAGTTTTCCATTGAGCTTGTGCCCGGGACAGCACCGATTTACAAGAAATATTATCGAATGCCTTCATCCGAACTAGTGGAGTTGAAGAAGCAATTGGATGAGATGCTTCAAAAAGGATATATTCACCCCAGTTCGTCTCCTTGGGGTGCACCTACAATATTTGTGGGCAAGAAGGTTGGCAGTCTCCGGATGTGTGTTGACTACCGCGCTCTCAATGATGTCACAATCAAGAATAAATACCCGCTGCCCAGGATTGATGATTTGTTCGATCAACTTAGTGGAGCTCAAGTGTTCTCCAAGATTGATTTGCGCACCGGGTATCACCAGTTGAAAATCAGAAAAGAAGATATCCCCGAGACAACATTCACTACACGATATGGGTTGTACGAGTATACGGTCATGTCATTTGGGCTGACCAATGCTCCTACATTCTTCATGCACATGGTGAACAAGGTGTTCATGGACTTTCTGGACAAGTTTGTGGTAGTATTCATTGATGACATCCTTATATATTCCAAAAGTGATGAAGAACACAAACAGCATCTCTGAGCAGTATTGGAGCGATTACGCGCTCATCAACTCTACACCAAGTTCAACAAATGTGAATTTTGGCTTAAGGAAGTGGGATTCCTTGGGCATACTCTTTCCGCTCAAGGAGTGGCTGTGGATGAAAGCAAAGTCAGAGAAGTATTAAATTGGAAGACCCCTATTTCAGTGACTGAAATTAGGAGTTTCTTGGGTCTGGCAGGTTATTACCGTCGCTTCATTGAAGGCTTCTCAAAGATTGCCAAACCAATGCCAGAACTACTCAAGAAGAATCAGAAGTTCATATGGACGGAAGCATGCGAGAACAGTTTCAATGAGCTAAAGACCCGTTTGACCACCGCTCCAGTGTTGACTCTACCAGATATCTACCGAAGTTTCGACATCTATTGCGACGCCTCCAGGCATGGCATTGGGTGTGTGCTTATGCACGATGGAAAGGTCGTGGCCTATGCATCAAGACAGCTCCGACCGCATGAGGAGAATTATCCTACACACAACTTGGAGATGGCAGCTGTGGTCCATGCCTTAAAAATTTGGAGGCATCACATCATTGGAAAACGATGCCAAATCTTCACAGATCACAAGAGTCTCAAGTATATATTCACTCAACCGAACTTGAACCTTCGACAAAGAAGGTGGCTTGAGTTGGTCAAAGATTATGACCTTGGTATCAATTATCATCCAGGAAGAGCTAATGTGGTCTCCGATGCCCTCAGTCGCAAACGGGCCACAACAAATTCATTAATCGAGCGTCTGCACCCAGCACTTCGAGAAGAAATAGCTCAACTCAATATGATCATTTGTGATGCAACATGCTCAGTTACCTTGGAAGTAACCCCTACCCTGGAAGACGAAATCCGTAATGCTCAACCTGGTGACCCAATGTTACTCAAGGTGATGACCCAAGTACGAGAAGGGAAGACGCAAGATTTCAACCTTGATGATAAAGGTACCCTCCGATTTTGAAATCGAGTCTGTGTACCTGACCGTGGGGAATTAAAGCAGCAGATTCTGAAGGAAGCTCATGAGTCTGCATACTCCATTCATCCCGGAGGCACTAAAATGTATCAAGACTTGAAGCAAACATTCTGGTGGGAAGGTATGAAGAAAGATATCGCCTATTACGTCGCCTGTTGCGATATATGCAAGAAGGTGAAGGCTGAACATCAAAAACCCACCGGTCTACTTCAACCCTTACCCGTTCCACAATGGAAATGGGATGATATCTGTATGGACTTCATCGTGGGGTTACCAAAGACACCACGAGGAAATAACACTATATGGATTGTGGTCGACATGTTGACAAAAGTGGCTCACTTTATTCCAATAAGGACAACCTACCGTGCAGACCAACTCGCTCAACTTTACATATCCAGGATTGTCAGTCTGCATGGGATACCCAGGACTATCACTTCAGACCGAGGATCTTTGTTTACCTCGGCATTCTGGCTACGTCTACACCAAGCCCTGGGAACCGCTTTGAAGCATAGCACTTCTTATCACCCTCAGACAAATGGGCAGATAGAACGGGTAAATCAAATCTTGGAAGACATGCTTCGGGCATGCGCTCTTGCTCATGGACCCAAATGGGAAGACAACCTGCCGTACGCTGAGTTTTCTTACAACAACGGCTATCAAACCAGCCTCAAGATGTCACCCTTTGAGGCTCTGTACGGACGTAAGTGTCGCACCCCGTTGAACTGGTCTCAGACAGGAGACAGCCGAATCTTCGGGACTGATTTGATGATGGAAGCAGAAAAGCAAGTTAAAGAAATTCGAGACAGACTGCAAGTAGCAAAATCTCGTCAGAAGAGCTACTATGACTCAAAGCATAGACAGATCAGTTTCGAACCAGGTGAATATGCATATCTCCGAGTTACCCCCATGAAAGGAGTCAAAAGGTTTCATACTCAGGGAAAGCTCGCACCAAGATATATTGGTCCATTTCCAGTCATGACCAGAGTGGGGAAAGTGGCTTATCAGTTAGAATTACCTCCCGAGCTATCCGAGGTTCATGATGTTTTCCATGTGTCTCAGCTACGGAAATGCATCGCACCACCCGCAAAACAAACAGATATGACCGAACTAGAGCTTGCCAAAGATTTAACATATGAAGAGAAACCCTTGAGAATCTTGGAAGAGATGGACAGAGTTACCCGCAGCAAAACTATAAAGTTTTACAAGGTCCAATGGGAGCACCACACTGAGGATGAGGCCACCTGGGAAAGAGAGGATTTCTTAAGGACTGCATACCCATATTTGTTTCCTGAGCAACCGAATCTCAAGGACGAGATTCATCCTAAGGGGGGGGGAGGTTTGTAACACCCTGGATTTTGCCCTTTTTCTTTTATTGGGATTTATTGAATATTTTAATTTGCATTTGGGTTTTCAGTCAATTCTTTTGGACTTACCACTTGGAATTATTTTTGATTTCCTTCCAAGTGGGATCTATCATTCCTAAACCTTCCCTAGACCTCATCCCTCTCACCATAATGCCATTGGATGTTTTTATTTAATGGCATTATATTCTTTTTCTTCCTGAAAATGCCTATTTTCTCAATAAGCTATGAAGCAACCTTTATTTTTATTGCTCAGAAAATTCCAAGAAAATTCCCAAATATTATTTGGATCATGCCTCACCTCCCTATGCAAAAATATCCCATGGTCATTTGGAAATTTTCATCTAAGGAAAATGTTTTTGCTTCTGGACAGAATGGGCACTTTGTGAAGCAAGTATATTTTTTCTTGATCTGTTAGAGCTGAAACTTTTACCACATGACTACCCTCCTAAGAGATGCTTAACCCCAAAATTTCAGACTCAAATTCCTAGCCGTTTGTCCCCAGCATTTGTCACAAGTTTCTGTCCAGAACCTTTGCATCAAACTCAAGTCACATCCACTGCGCCAGATGGCAAACCAAGCACAGCTCTAGGCACCGCGTTGAAAGGACTTCTCAATTGACACGGTTTGGCAGCGCCGAAAGCACCGCATGTGCCAGTGCACGTGGTGACCGCGTGAGTGCACGGTGCTTGGCATGCCCTCGCCGCGCTCTGTGCATCGGGCCCCTCTGCCGCCGTCCATTCACTCTCCGCTCGCC
Source organism: Elymus sibiricus (assembly GCA_039707655.1). Taxonomy (NCBI): domain Eukaryota; kingdom Viridiplantae; phylum Streptophyta; class Magnoliopsida; order Poales; family Poaceae; genus Elymus; species Elymus sibiricus. The sequence continues at coordinate 179,378,003 of CM077666.1, read as the reverse complement.
ACCGCAGCATGTCCCAGCTCCCCAGCGATCTCCAGCGCGCCATCTAGCCTCGCCCTGCTCCTCCCCGACGCCGACAAGCCGCTCGCCGGAAGCGGTCGAACGCTACCAGGCGGAACAGTGAGCGCGCATGCTCCGTCTGCTCCGCATAGTGCGCCTCACTGTGCCCGCGTGCGTGCACCGCATAGCCTGTGCTCCACTACACCTCCTCCATGTCGCGCCCGAGCCCCTCTCCCTCTCTCTTCTTCTGCTGTTCATCACCAGCGGAGTCCCAAGCACGGCCGCACTCCATCTATAAATAGAGCCGTCCCCGAGCCCGTCTCGCCATCGCTCTCACTTCACCTGGCCACAAATCACTCTCCCACAAGCGCGGCAAGGCCGGGAGGGCCTCCTGCCGCCGATCATCGCCAGAATCCACCGCGGATCCCCCTGGACCGTGCACTCGCTCCAGTCGTCCCCAGCCTCTCTTCCTGCTCTCATCGAGGTCGTGGTGATCTCCTGAGCTCGACGGTGCCACTGGTTTGCCGGATCGTCGCCGGAATCACTGAATCCGACGAGCTCTGCCGCCGCCGTCTTTGGAGAAGAACCTCCCAAAGCCGTCCGTCCACCCCAGTCGTCGCCTCGGGTACGTGCTTGATCGCCGTGACATGCTGAGTCCATCCCACCCCTCGCCGGCGACCACCATGGTCTCCTCGCCGGAGAATCACCGGCGACCGAGCCGCCGAGCACTGTTCCTTCTCTCTCTCTCTTTTAACCCTAACAGTGGGACCCCATTGTCAGCCTCTCTCTCTCTCCCGAATCGTTTTCTAAGTGAAGGTGTACTCTGGAAATACGCCTTCGACGTGGCCTGTTCTAGAAATTCGGTTAAAATCATTTAAATGAATATTTTAACCAGATTCTGACCCCAATTTTGACCAGCCATAATTTCTATTCTATAAGTCCAATTGAGTTGATTCTTTTTGCTACTGGTTTGTATTCAGCCAAAGTTTATGCATGCAAAATTTCAGAATTTTTCTTGCTGTTGAGAATTTCTGGTGAAATAAAATGCTTTATGTGACATTTTCTTTTTGCATTTAAAATATTTTCAGAAGCTCCTAATTGTGTTGGAGAAGACCAGGAGTACTGTGACACTCCTCTGAACCAAGGCAAGCATAAACATTCATATGCAAGTATGGCATTGCAATGGCAATGGTTTATTTGAATTAAATTCATCATATATTCCACTATTAAAAGAATGTGCTATATAAAACTTACTGCATTGTATTTGCTCCATGCCATTTTGATGCTATGCAGTAGGGAAAAATGTTTCTTGCTAGTGTGTAGTAGAGATCATGTCATATACTCTCATGGTAGTATGATGCATTCGTTACTCATGATCGTGACCCGTGCATCCATTCACACACTATGGCTCGAATCTTTTTATTTCAAGTTAACATTGATGATAATCCAACTTGAACAAGCTGTTGATCGAGTCATGGTGCCACCAAATCGAGCTCACCAGTGCAACCACACTTGCCTGGATGGGGAGGCCCTAATGCATTCTATTGTCATGCCTCTCGCCGGTGCCTCCTACTAGGGAAGGTTGTGCACTGGCGCTACCCTGGCCCGGTAGGCAGTCATAACCTTGTGTGCCCGAGTTTTACGGTACCGAGGTCCCCATTTGAGACAATGTTTATGTTTGGCCACGACGGTGGCAGCCACAGAGGTGGCGGATGTCACGAGTTGACATCGGGGCCACCCATGACATAGCCCAAAGGGGAGTTTGTCGAAGTAGCCGGGAGAGTGTCATGCAATAGATTGGTTTTGTCGGAATATCGTTGGTCCACCCGAATGGGAGCACGAGGCCATGAGTTCCGTAGTGTGCGTACATTGTACTAAACTCTGCAGAGTGTATAATCTATCGATAGCCGCGTCCTCGGATATGGACACAGTTCGTAGTAGGTCACACCGTGGGTCAACAGATATAATTAACCTGCACACTAAGATTCACAAGATGGCACATGCAGAATTGGTGATCAGGTGAGGATCACTATGAAAGGTATGGTTGTGATCAAGTGAGGATCACGTGGGTAAGTTATGAACGGTGGTTACGTGGTAACCCCGGAATGGTAAGTTGGTCCTAGGGACCACGGCAACTTTTCATGCACACCTCATGTCGGGTAGTATCATGCTCATGCATTAAACTTGATCACGTAATGCACTCTGCAGAGGATATGGACACAGTTCGTATAGCCGCGTCCTCGGATATGGACACAGTTCGTATAGCCTTGTTATTGTCTATTGTACTTGCTTTGTTTGCTGTGAGCTTGCGAGTACATTCAAAGTACTCACCTGGCTTATCATGCCAGATGTAGGAGAAGCCGTGCATGGTGTTGATGTTGATCTGTATGTCGCACTCTAGGCCGTGTCCCAGCAGTGTCCCTGTGGAGTGGAGTTCCGCTACCTCATCGTTCCGCTGCCGCGTAGTAGTTCCCTTTATCATCGAGGCCCCTGAGATGTCTACTAAATAATGTACATAAGTGCAGCCGCACCGTGTGTGCCGCTTGGCCTCGCTTATCATGTAATATTTGGAACCTATGTATCCTCTAGAGATCAATAAAGTGGTTGTTTTCTGTACTAAGTTGTTGTGTATTGCCAGAAGACTTGATCTCTGGGCTGGCAATGCAAGGTAAACCGGTTGCTCTGAGCCGGGGTGCCACATTAATGGTCCTCTTAATGAGTTGGTGTATGTCAAACGACAACCGGGGTTCGAGGATCCCAAGTTCCCCAATCATGTATATAAACTTGATAAGGCGCTCTATGGCCTCAAACAAGCCCCACGTGCGTGGCATGAGCACCTTACCGAGTTGTTGCAAGATCGTTGGTTTGAAATTGGGAAAATTGATCACACTCTTTTTACTAAGCGGGTTAAAGGGGATTTGTTCATATGCCAACTATATGTTGATGATATTATCTTTGGTTCTCCTAACAAAGCTTTCAATGATGAGTTCGCCACACTCATGGCCGAGAAGTTTGAGATGTCTATGATGGGAGAGTTGAAGTTCTTTCTCAGGTTCGAAGTCAAGCAAAGAAGAGAAGGAACCTTCATCCACCAAGCCAAATATACACAAGACATGCTCAAGAGATTCAAGTTGGATGATGTCAAGCCGGTCAAGACTCCAATTCCATCCAAGTGCCAACTTGACATTGATCACAATGGTAAAGCGGTGGATCAAAAGGTATATCGCTCCATGATTGGATCCTTGCTTTACCTTTGTGCATCTAGACCAGATATCATGTTGAGTGTGGGAATGTGTGCACGGTTTCAAGCCGCACCTAAGGAAAGCCACTATGTGGCAGTCAAGCGAATCTTTCGATATTTGGCTCATACCCCAAACTTTGGCTTCTGGTACCCCAAAGGAGCAAGCTTTGATCTCATGGGATGATTAAGCTAAGTCAGAAGGAGAACTGGGGAGTGATATGTCTCCAACGTATCTATAATTTTGGATTGTTTCATGCTATTATATTATCAATCTTGGATGCTTTATATGCATTTTTATGCTATTTTATATCATTTTTTGGGACTAACCTATTAACTCAGTGCCCAGTGCCACTTCTTGTTTTCTGCTTGTTTTTGGCTTTTTAGAAAATCAATACCAAACAAAGTCCAAATAAGAAAAAAAAACTTTAAAATGACTTTTTCTGGACCAGAAGGGACCCTAGAAGCTTCGGGAGGAGACCAGACGAGATACGAGAAAGCCACAAGCTCGAGGGGCGCACCCCCTGAGCTTGTGGGCCCCACGCAGCTCCGTTTGACCTAATTCCAAGCCTATAAATTCACATATATTCCCAAACCAACAGAGAGCCACCCGAAATAACTTTTTCGCCGCCGCAAGCTTCTGTTCTTCCACGATCCCATCTGGAGGCCTTTTCCGGTAATCTGCTGGAGGGGGGAATCGATCACGGAGGGCTTCTACATCAAACTTGTTGCCCTACCGATGATGTGTGAGTAGTTCACCACAGACCTACGGGTCCGTAGCTAGTAGCTAGATGGCTTCTTCTCTCTCTTTGATCTTCAATACAATGTTCTCCTCGATCTTCTTGGAGTTCTATCCGATGTAATCTTCTTTTGCGGTGTGTTTGTTGGGATCCGATAAATTGCGGGTTTATGATCAGATTATTCATTGAAAGTACTTGAGTCTTTTCTGAACTTTATTATGCATGATTATTATAGCTTTGTATTTCTCTCCGATCTATCCGTTTGGTTTGGCCAACTAGATTGATTTATCTTCAGTGGGAGAGGTGCTTTGTAGTGGGTTCAATCTTGCGGTGTCCTCACCTAGTGACAGAAGGGGATGGGGTACGTATTGTATTGTTGCTACTAAGGATAAAACGATAGGGTTTATTCATATTGATTGAGTTTACTTTGTCTACATCATGTCATCTTGCTTAAAGCGTTACTCTGTGTGTCATGAACTTAGTACCATAGATGCATGCTGGATAGTGGTCGATTGGTGGAGTAATAGTAGTAGATGCAGGCAGGAGTCGGTCTACTTGTCACAGACGTGATGCCTATATATGTGATCATTGCCATAATTTGTCTACCCACCGTATGCTATGTGTTCGAGAGAGAAGCCTCTAGTGAAAACTATGGCCCCCGGGTCTACTTTAAGTATATTAAAAAACGTAAAAATACCATGTTGCACTTTATTTACTTTTCTTTTGTTTTGCAATTTACCTATCTACCTATACAAGATTTAATCCTTGCAATTAACGAGTTCAAGGGGATTGACAACCCTCTTGCCCGTGTTGGGTGGAAGTATTTGCTTTTGTGTGTGCAGGTGATGTTCACGAGGGTTTGCGTGATTCTCCTATTGGTTCGATAAACATTGGTTCTCACTGAGGTAAATACTTATCTCTACTGGACTGCTTCTCCCCTCTTCGGGGAAAATCCCAACACAGCTCACAAGTAGCAGGAAGAATTTCTGGCGCCATTGCCGGGGAGACATCATCAAATCCTATCAAGTACCATCACTCAAACTATCATCTACTTGCTCTACTTTTTATTTGCCTCTCTTTTTCATCTCCCCCACTTCTCTAAAAATCGAAAAACACAAAAATATTTTTGTTTGCTCGTTTGCTTGCTTTGTCACTATGTCTCAAGAAAACACCAAGTTGTGTGACTTTTCAAATACTAATAATAATGATTTTATTAGTACTCCAATTGCTCCTCCTGCCATTAGTGCGGAGTCTTATGATATTAAGATACTTTGCTAAATCTTGTTATGAAAGAACAATTTTTTGGAAGTCCTAATGAGGATGTTGCATCCCATCTTAATACTTTTGTTAAATTATGTGATATGCAAAAGAAAAAAAATGTGTATAATGATATTATTAAGTTGAAATTATTTCCGTTCTCACTAAGAGATCGTGCTAAAACTTGCTTTTCATCCTTGCCTCGCAATAGTATTGATTCATGGGATAAGTGTAAGGATGCTTTTATTGCCAAGTATTTTCCTCCCGCTAAGATTATTTCTCTTAGAAATCAAATAATGAATTTTAAGCAACTTGAGCAATAACATGTTGCACAATCTTGGGAGAGAATGAAATTGATGATTAAAAATTGTCCCACACATGGTTTAAGCTTATGGATGATTATACAAAATTTCTATGCGGGACTAAACTTTGTTTCTAGAAATCTTCTAGACTCTGCTGCAGGTGGTACCTTTATGGGAATTACATTGGGAGAGGCTACAAAGCTTCTTGATAATATGATGACAAATTATTCTCAATGGCACACCGAACGAGCTCCAACTGGTAAGAAGGTAAACTCTGTCGAAGAAATTGCTACTTTGAGTGATAAAATGGATGCTCTTATGAATATGTCTGCTAGCAAAAGTGCTCAAATTGATCCTAATGATGTGCCACTATCGACTTTGATTGAGCAAAATAATGATGCTATTGATGTAAATTTTGTTGCTAGAAATAATTTCAACAACAATGCTTATAAAGGGAATTTTAATCCTAGACCGTATCCCGTAAATTCCTCTAATAATTATGGTAATTCATATAATAATAATAATAATAATAATAATAATAATAATAATAATAATAGGATACCTACTGATCTTGAGAAAAACATTAAAGAATTTATTAGTTCTCAAAAGATTTTTAATGCTATGGTAGAAGAAAAACTACATAAAATTAATGATGTGGCTAGAAACATGGATAGAATCGCTCATGATGTGGAAACTCTAAAAATAAAAACCTTACCACCTAAGCATGATATTAATGAGTCTATTAAGTCTATCCAAGTGTCCATTAATGAAAGTAAAGAGAGAACCGCTAGGTTGAGAGCTAAGCGAGAATTCCTAGAAAAGCCTATTCCGCTCGGTTTTTATCGTAATCATGATGAAGATATTAAAATGATTGGTGTGACGCCCATTGAAACTTTATTTAGTAATATAAACTTGATGAAAAAGGGACTGGAGATGAGTCAACTTTAGCTAGAAGGCGTCCCAATTGTTCGGAGGGCGATGATCTTAATGATAAAAATGATTGATGACCCACAAGTATAGGGGATCAATCATAGTCCTTTCGATAAGTAAGAGTGTCGAACCCAACGAGGAGCAGAAGGAAATGACAAGCGGTTTTCAGCAAGGTATTCTCTGCAACCACTGAAAGTAGCGGTAACAGATAGTTTTGATAGCAAGATAATTCGTAACAAGTAACAAGTAACAAGTATAATAAAGTCCAGCAAGGTGGCCCAATCCTTTTTATAGCAAAGGGCAAGCCGGAACGAACTCTTATAATAAGCAAAGCGTTCTTGAGGACACATGGGAATTTCATCTAGTCACTTTCATCATGTTTGTTTGATTCGTGTTCGCTACTTTGACAATTTGATATGTGGGTGGAGCGGTGCTTGGGTGCTGTTCTTACTTGAACAAGCCTCCCACTTATGATTACCCCCTCTCGCAAGCATCCGCAACTACGAAAGAAGAATTAAGATAACTCTAACCATAGCATGAAACATATGGATCCAAATCAGCCCCTTACGGAATAGCGCATAAACTAGGGTTTAAGCTTCTGTCACTCTAGCAACCCATCATCTAATTACTACTCCACAATGCCTTCCCTTAGGCCCAAAGATGGTAAAGTGTCATGTAGTCGACGTTCACACGACACCACTAAAGGAAGCACAACATACATATCATCAAAATACCGAACGAATACCAAATTCACATGATTACTTATGACAAGACTTCTCCCATTTCCTCAAGAACAAAAGTAACTACTCACAAATCATATTCATGTTCAAGATCAGAGGGATAATGAATAGCATTAAGGACCTGAACATATAATCTTCCACCAAATAAACCAACTAGCATCAACTACAAGATGTAATCAACACTACTAGGAACCCACAGGTACCAATCTGAGGTTTTGAGACAAAGATTGAATACAAGAGATGAACTAGGGTTTGAGATGAGATGGTGCTGGTGAAGATGTTGATGAAGATTGGTCCTCCCACGATGAGAGGATCATTGGTGATGTCGATGGCTTCGATTTCCCCCTCCCGGAGGGAAGTATCCCCGGCGGAATCGCTCCGCCGGAGAGCAAAATAGCTCCTGCCCAGGTTCCGCCTCGAGACGGCGGCGCTTCATCCCGAAAGTCTTCTTCTGATTTTTTTTTTCTAGGGCAAATGGCTTCATATAGCAGAAGGAGGGGGCCGGAGGCCTGCCAGGGGCCCCACAAGCTTGGGGGCGCCCCCAGGGGGGTAGGGCGCGCCCCCAGGCTCGTGGCTACCTGGTGGGTCCCCTCCTGTTGATTCTTTCGCCAGTATTTTTTATATATTCCAAAATAATTCTCCGTAAATTTTTAGGTCATTTGGAGTTGTGCAGAATAGCTATCTCTGTTTCACCCCTTTCAGGTCCAGAATTCCAGCTGCCGGCATTCTCCCTCTTCATGTGAATCTTGCAAAATAAGAGAGAAAAGGCATAAGAATTGTACCATAATGTGAAATAATGATCAAAAACATAATAATTATTAGTAGGAAATCATGATGCAAATTGGACGTATCAACTCCCCCAAGCTTAGACCTCGCTTGTCCTCAAGCGAAAGCCGAAATCGATAATCATGACCACATGCTTCGAGAGAGAGGTGTCGATAAAAATAAAATACGGACATGGAGCATCATGATCTTTATTGTAACAGCAATATATCATCATAAAACTTCTCATGAAAAGTGACAATTCATCCACAAGTTAAAGTATGAACCATAAACCAAATTGAAAACTAACAAACTATGATCTCAGTCACTGAAGCAATTGCAATTCATCATATTATCAGAAAGAGTCTATGTAAGAGCTTTGTTTAGCAAGTTCACATACTCAACTATCATTTAGTCTTCTATGATTGCTAACACTCACGACATACTTATGGAGCAAAAGTTTCAGTCAGACACATAGAAAGATAGGGGCTTATGATTTCGCCTCCCAACATATTTACCTCAGGGGTAATGTCAACAATAATAACTCATGATCACCTACATCCAACTAGATCAATCCCCACCACATGATGCTTGCCAAGAGAGAAAATAAAAACGGAATCGAGGGGAATGCTATTAACTCTTGCATGAAATTAAATACATAAAGTAAAAGATAGGCCCTTCGCATAGGGAAGCAGAGGTTGTCATGCGCTTTTTGTTTTTGGATGTGCAAGCTCTTAATGTAAAGGAACGTCACTTTATATTGCCCCTTGTGATAGCGACCTTTATTATGCAGTCGGTCGCATTTATTACTCCACCATCACAAGATCGTACAAAGCTTATTTTCCGTTACAATAAAAGTTCATACATGTTTAGGAGCAATTTTTATTGCTTTTGCACCAATGACAACTTATTTGAAGGATCTTATTCAATCCATAGGTAGATATAGTGGACTCTCATGGCATGAAACTAGGTTTAAGGGTTTTTGGATGCAAAAGTAGTATCTCTACTTAGTGCGGAATTTTGGCTAGCAAAAGATAGGGGGCAAGCACCACATGTTAGAGGATCAAAAACAATATAACTTCTATGTGAATATAAGCAAACATAACTCATTACGTTGTCTTCCATGTCCAACGTCGACTGATTGACATAGAATATTTAATGGGTGCTCACAATCATAAAAGATGTCCAAGATAGTGTATTTATATGTGAGACCTCTCTTCCTTTATTACTTTTTCATGAATTGCAACAATGACCAATGCTATGTTTGTCAACTTCCAACAAGTTTTATCAATTATACTTCTTTTATGTGAAGTCATCACTCCCCATGGGATTAGCATATGAGCTTACCTTTTATTCTTTATTTATTTCTAAGATTGGATCATCAAAAGCAAAACACTCAACTCAAACTACTATTTATTATATAACTTTCACACATGATTACATAGATAGATAGATCACAAAGCAAGCACTCGAAACTAAATCATACTACAACTTTATTCTTCTAAATCACGAAATAACTAAGGATCGAACTAAGATAGATAATGATGGTAAAAAGTGATGGTGATACGATACCGGGGCACCTCCCCCAAGCTTGGCACAAGCCAAGGGTGGTGCCCATACCCGTGTACTCAAATCTCCTTCTTTCACTACAGGAATCAGAGAATTTGCCATCAGTCCTCTCTTTGCCGTCTGCTAGCGGACGGCACAGATTGTCTTTACCGTGCGCTTCCAGAAAGCAGACGGAAAAGAAAGGCCTCATGGTGAAGATGGATTTTGCCGTCAGTCCTCTCTTTGCCGTCTGCTAGCGGACGGCAAAGAGCCTAAAAAGCGGACGGTAAAGGCAGGCGGATGGCAACTAGCAAGAAAGCAGACGGCAAAGAGCCAATCTGGGCCCCACTGGAGCGCGTGGCTGGTTAGGTCAAACGGATGGCCTATATGCCGTCTGCTAGCGGATGGCAAAGAAAATTTTCACTAACACTTTGAAACGGCCGCCGCGCCCCTCTCTCTCTCTCGCCGCGCCCCTCTCTTTCTCTCTCTCGCCGCGCCCCTCCACTCCCCTCTCTCTATCTCTCTCTCTCTCGCCGCCGCGCCCGTCGCCGCCGATGACCCACTGCCTCGCCGCGCCCGTCGTCGCCGCTGACCCACCGCCCCGCCGCGCCCGTCCCCGCCGCTGACCCACCGCCCCACCGCGCCCGTCGCTGCCGACGACCCGCCGCCCCACCGCGCCCTGGTACAGATCCACCGCGCCGCAGCCCCACCGTCCACGGCCGCCACCCCGCCCCACCATCCGCGGCCGCCACCCCGCCGCCCCGGCCTCCTCCTCCCGCCCCACCCTGCAGCTGCCACGGCCCCCCCGGCCTCCCTCTGCCGTGGGTGGGGAGGAGCAGGCCGACCCCGTCTCCCGCTGCCCCGGCCCGGACCCGCCTCCGGTGAGTGTTTTTTTTATAATTCTTGTTAGATGAATTTTAAACTAGAAAAGGTTAGAGAACAATGTGTTAGAAAATGTTAGACTAGAATTTGTTAGAGGGCAATGTTAGAGAAAATGTTAGACTAGAATTTTTTTGTTAGAAAGTGCTAGGGTTAGGCCGTGGTTTGATGCGATGAATGAAGTGCTTGATTGATCCTTGTCCCCCATGTCATTGCAACTTGCATCTTGCAAAACACATCAAACAATAAAGCCGATTAGAAGAGTAGAAGACATAACCGGAAGACAATACAAGCACATGAAAACAGTAAAGATGTTTGCTTTGCTTACCCAATTTGCAATGCCATTTGAGCTCCCAATTGCAGAATGGTTTAACAATCTCAACACCGTATTACAAATACAAACAATAACAAATTGACAAGCTCACATAGACATAGACACATAGTCCAGCTTTTAGCAGTCCACTAAGAACATGATAAATAGGAGCATAACAAGGCTCAGATGGGCAGATGGCCACATAGTCTCAAACGGTTCAAATGGGAAATAGGCAGCTCATAAGTACATTACATGACAGTAAAACATAAATGGAGAGAATGACTGATGGTCTCATTCTCTCATGGAGTGAATGGCAGTAGACTAAAACTGAAACTCAAGTGAGAGAATCAATGATTTCCTCCTCCAATTCTAGTTCATCAAGTGAAAGATCTGCAGATTCTAGCATGCCAACACCAGCAAAAGTCTCAACTCCATCTCCCCCCAACATCCCACATTCAGCTTGGCCCAGTTTGATATGCTTGAGAATTCCTTGAAAGAAGGCGATGGTTGTTGTGTGTGTACACCAAATCAGCAGCTCGAGTAGGTCTTAGCTTGTTTCTTGCAACACTATGGATGAAACCATATGTGCTCCAATTCCTTTCACAACAAGAGGAAGATGCAGGCTGCCCAAGTACCTTCAATGCTAAATTTTTCAATAGCTTTGTGCTGACTCCATGAGTGCCCCACCATTGTTTAGGTTCAAAATCAACTCTATCTTCAATAGAATCTGGGTTTTCGAAGGCATTCATGAAAAGAGCAAAATCAGCAAATTCCTTCTTGATGGTTTTGAAATCCTCTTGACCTGGATAGAACCTTCTTGATGCATTTGGATGGAATTGTGTAGTTTTTGTAGATAGATGGATAGATGCATTTGAATGAATAGATGGATAGATGCATTGGAATATTTTGTTTGTGTAGTATTGGGTAGTTTTGTAGATAAATAGATGGATGGAAGAGAACAAATTTTGGTAGGTTTTTGTAGATATATAGATAGATAGATGGATGTTAAAATTTGGATCATGATGATCTTGCTACAAAAAAAGTGAAGAAAAAAATTTGACACTCGGTGGATCATGATTATATTGTACTAATTTCGTTTACTCTTTGTCATGGCAGGTGTTGAAAGATGGTGGGCGCGGGTCCAGAGCGCTCCGTGGGTACTTCTTCGGCGGCGGCCCGCCGGAGGGCTACTTCCATTCCACCCCTACCTCTCTGGAGAGCGTTGATAGAGAGTATGGGGACACCGGCGGGCGCTTCTTCATCGGCGTCGTTGTCCACCGGGAGAGGAGGTCGGGGAGGGAAGAAGATAGGTGGAGGACATGGCCGCGGGAGAGGTAGGCAGACTGCTACGCCTTCCTCGCCGCCACCCCCAGCTCATTCACCCGAGCACAGGACTGCTAGGGTGGACCCATATGAGGTGGAGGCTACGGGGACTCCGGACCACGAGCCTCGGGTCGACAGGCCTTCGGCCCACGAGACTCCGGTCCCAGAGGCTTCGGCCCACGAGATTTCGGCCCACGAGACTCCGGACCAGGACGGGGATCGGGCTACGTCCCAGGAGACGTCCGGATGGGGTACCTGGCCGGATCCGCCTGAGGGGCCGAGTGGCCATGCTGATGGTGGCGGGGATCAGTTTACTGATAGTGAGGGCGAGGTGCTTGAGGGGGTCACCGTGTACCAGCGTGGTGGTACACGGCTCCCGCCCCTGCCGGCGACCCGCGAGCAGAGGCCGGTGATTAGGCCTGATGGGGAGAAGTAAGTGCATTTACTCTTTTTGTACCTTTTGCCTTCACGTTTCTTCAAATATCTAATGCGTTGGCCTTGTCATACTCCAGGGGTTGGCTACACGCTAGTGGAGTCCGCAGGCCCAACATCGTCCTTGGTGTGCTTTGCCGGCAAAATTTCCCGGGGTTTGTCACGTTGCCCGGTGAGGGTCAGCTTCCACATCTAGGATTGAGCTGGGAGCACTACTTGGTTGCCCAGGCCCCGCCAGAGGAGATGATCGACGGTGTCTTGTGCCACACGAGGGCCGAGATGGTGATCAGAAGCTTTTGGGTAATTTTTCCTTTACACAATTAAAAATTAACAATAGCTAGTTATTGTACTAATCAGTATTGTCTCGTTTGATTGCAAACCTTCTACAGGTGTGAGGAGGGATATGAGGAGGACGCGGCAAAGGTTATCGATACGGAGTGCAAGCGCCTATTACAAAACTTACGGCACGAGGCTCGGCCGCAGGTTGTTCGAGACTACTATGCCACGCGTGGTATTAAGAAGGACAAGCCGTCGTGCCGCGAAAAGTTTCTGAAGAAGCATCAGTACATGAAGGTAATTACCTATTCTTAAGGCCTTGTACTTAGTTTCCTTGATTTGATTCGTAGGTGTAGCGCTCAAATTTCTCTTTACTAACTTAGGTGCCCCCAAGATGGTGTGCGGATAAGATGGATTGTTGGGAGCCGTTGGTGGATGAGTGGTGCACATACCACTGACGAGCCGTCCACAACAATGCCAAGGACCAGCGTGCCCAAATGGTTGGTGTGCCACACCATCAAGGCAGCGTCAACTTATATCAGTTCGGGCGGAACTGGGTATGTGGTTTGCTTCATGATTCATGCAATTCATTCTTCATGCTAGCTTGAGCCCTTTACTAATACTTTGTTCCTTTCTTTTAGGCGCGACACAATAACACGGAGGTGCCAGAGGTGTACGACCTCTATGCCATGGCCCATACTGCCTCGTACAAGAAGGCCAAGGCATTCTCTGAGTCTGACCTCGATCATCCAGAAAAGTTCACCAACATCTCCTCCCACCACAAGCTCGTGAGGTACAACACGGAGGCGAAGGCAAGGAAAGGGGAGGACTATAACCCGAGCCAGCATCCTATTGATCCAGAGCTGCTGATGATATCTGGTGGCGGGAGGCCCCATGGCTCGATAGCCATTGGAGATGGACTGATACGTTGTCCTCTCACTCTCCTGCAGATCAAGGCACGCCAAACGAGCTCCTGTCCTGAGATAAGGACTCGTCCACGGCCAGTCGATCTCGCCATCGAGGTTAGTTATACAGACTCAGATATCTTTCCTCCATTACATTGTGTGTGCGGCCATCGATGATTACAATGCTAACGAGGAGTGGTGTTGTAGGCTGATCTTCAGAAAGAGAGAGCGACAACCCAGGCGCTTCTGGAGGAGAGGGACCGGGTGGCGGCGGAGAAGGAACTGCTGGCGAAGGAGAAGACAGCTAGGTTGTTGGAGGAGGAGAGGAATCGGAATGAGGCGGCTCACCGGGCCATGTATGAGCTCCTCGTGGTAAGTTTCTTCTGCATATTAGCCAAATCATGCACGTAATGTTCGTTTCATTACTAACTAATATGACTAACTCGTCAAAACCAAATGTGCAGTCTATGTGCGAGAAGATCGGTCAGACCCCTCCGTCGATGCCAGTCATTGCTCAGACGGGAACGGTGAGTTTCATTTGAATGGTCATTAGTTACTAGTCTTAACATTTGAGTGGCATCATGCTAAGGAGACATTGCAAATGATCTTTGGCGCAGCATAACTCCCGAGCCGCATCGCACACCCCTTCTCCAGGGCAACCTTCTCCAGGTGATCGCGACTGCCAGAGCAACCCCGGTGCTTGACCTCCGTGATGACGACGACGGTAAGTTTTCTCTAATGTTTTGCTTAACAAATGCATACTTAGCTTCGTACATGCTAGTTAGCCCTAATATGCCACATATTTAGCTTATTTTCCCCAAAAAAGACATACTTAGCTAATTATCCTCCAAAATGACATACTTAGCTTATTTAGTTCATTTATGAAATAATTAGCTTAGTTAGGTAAAAAATGGCATAATAATAACCTTGGTTAGCTCATAAATGTCATATACTTACCTTATTTTCCTCCAAAATGACATAATAAGCTAAGTTAGCTCAATAATGACCTATACTTACCTAAGTTAGCTAAAAATGACATAATTACCTAAGTTAGCACAAAAATGACCTATACTTACCTTATTTTCCTCCAAATTGACATAATAAGCTTAGTTAGCTCAAAAATGGCATAATTACCTAAGTTAGCTCAATAATGACCTATACTTACCTTATTTTCCTCCAAAATGACATAATAAGCTTAGTTAGCTCTAAAATGACATAATTAACTAAGTTAGCTCTAAAATGACACAAATAAGGAATAAGAAGAAGAAAAACAAGGAAGAGGAGAAAAAGAAAGAATAGAAGAAAAAGAAAGAATAAAAGAAGAAGAATGAGAAGGAAAAGGATAAAAAGATAGAAGAGAAGAAGAAATTAAAGATGAGAAAAAGAGAGAAGAAGAAGAAAATATATTCTCTTTCTTCCTTTTTCTCTTCTTTCTTTTTCTCCATCTTCTACTCCTTATTCTTATTCTTCTTCTTTCTTCTTCTTTCTTTCTTCTTATTATTTTTCTTCTCTTTCTTCTTCTTCTTCTTCTTCTTCTTCTAGTCTTCTTCTTCTTCTTCTTCTTCTTCTAACTTTCTTATTCCCATTTTGTAGATTTGATTCACTTCATGGAAGCTGGCATTGATGGACTGCTAGTGTTTAGTTTTTGTTTTGATTTGTATTGATGAACAATGTGAAACTATGTATCTATATATGGATGAACAGTGTGAAACTATGTATGTATTGCTTCTTTTAATAGCCTATGTGTTATCTTGTTCAATATTTCACGATGATGTTGGATTGTTGGAATACATGGCCTATGCTTCAGCTTGAAACTATATATATCATATATGTGTTGTGAAAATGTAGGGAAATAACAGAAAACAGACAAAAAAAAGAGGCAGTACAGGCACTTTGCCGTCCGCTGGCAGACGACAAAGACCTTTGCCGTCAGTAGGCTGACGGCAAAGGTGCCACGTGGCAGCAACCTGTGCAACCTGGGAGCACCATGTCTGACCCATTTGGTCATTCTGCCGTCAGCTGGCAGACGACAAAGATAAAGCACGCAGACGGCAAAGACTAAGCAGGACTGACGTGCAGACACAGGCCTGCTGACGTCACTCGGCAGACGGCAAAGGCGATTATTTGTTTGCCGTCCGTAGGCAGACAGCAAAGTCTGTCGTTAGCCACCTAACGGGGCTAACAGCTATACTTTGCCGTCCAGAACCTTTGCCGTCAGCTTAGCCAGCAAGGCGGACGGTAAACGTCTTTGCCGTCCGTTACCGTTATACAGACGGCAAAGAAGCTGTTTACCGTGACTTTCTGTGCTGAAAGTGGGACCGTCAGCCAGCAGACGGCAAAGTTGTTTGCCGTCCGTGGCCTGGGCCTTTGCCATCTGCTATGGCAGACGGCAAAGGACCTGATTCCTGTAGTGTTTGGTGATGGTGGTGATGAAGTGGTAGGCTTGTCCTTCCACTTGAGGATACAAATTTCCTCTTTTAATTTGTCATTCTCTCTTTCAAGATCCCAAATTTTGCGATGTAGTTTATCCGAATCTTCCTGCACATGACGAAAAGGAGTGAATTGAACTTTAGGAACCTTCACCGTATTGGGTAAGCTGGACCTCTTGAATTCAATGTGCATATCCCTTGGTTAACGCAGGGGGAGATCCTCGTCCTCCTCGCTGAAATGACCTTGCTTTTCCCTCAAATCAGCATCTTCCTCTTCATCGGTTGTCCAACCATAGGGATCAGTGTCCCCATAGACTCTAGGGTTTGCAACAAGATGAGAAACATAGCTTTCCCCGTCCGAATCCTGAGATGACATGGCGCTTGATCTCGAGAATCTGACAAAAAACAGCACGAAACAAGAACAGAGGAGAAACTTGCGATACGGTGGTCAAAACACCCGGGAGTATATATAATGAATTTTTCCCGTGCAGAACAAGTAATATGGAAGAAAAACGGAGTCAGGAAAGTCCACGAGGGAGCCACAAGCCTGGTAGGCGCGCCCTGGGGGGTAGGGCGCGCCCCCCAGGCTTGTCGCCTCCACGTGCACTTTTCAGACTATTTATTATTTTCCTAATTTTCTATATATTCCAAAATGAACAGAAAGTACTTTTATGGAAGTTTTGGAGTCGGTTTACTTACCATACTACATACCTACTCCTTTTCAGGCTTCTGGAGCGTTCCGAAAGGTTTCCTCTATGTGCTCTTCCGGTGTCATTGTTTGAATAATATTAGTTTTAACATTAATGGGTGTACCTGAGATATAATGTTTAATTCTTTGCCCATTAACCACTCTCGGATTATTGCCTTTGGAGTTGTTTATTTTGATGGCTCCGGAGCGATAAACTTCTTCGATGATATACGGTCCTTCCCATTTAGAGAGAAGTTTTCCTGCAAAAAATCTTAAACGAGAATTGTATAATAGAACATGATCACCTACTTTGAATTCCCATTTTTGAATTCTCTTATCATGCCATCTTCTAACTTTTTCTTTAAACAACTTGGCATTTTCATAAGCTTGGGTTCTCCATTCATCTAAAGAACTAATATCAAATAACCTCTTTTCACCAGCAAGTTTAAAATCATAGTTAAGTTCTTTAATTGCCCAATATGCTTTATGTTCTAACTCAAGAGGTAAATGACATGCTTTTCCATAAACCATTTTATATGGAGACATACCCATAGGATTTTTATAAGCAGTTCTATAAGCCCATAATGCATCATCAAGTTTCTTAGACCAATTCTTTCTGGATCAATTAATGGTCTTTTGCAAAATTAATTTTATTTCTCTATTGGTTAATTCAACTTGACCACTAGACCGAGGATGATAAGGAGATGCAATTCTATGATTAACATCATATTTAGCAAGCAATTTACGGAAACCACCATGAATAAAATGTGAACCACCATCAGTCATTAAATATCTAGGGACTCCAAACCTCGGAAATATAACTTCTTTAAGCATTTTAATAGAAGTGTTATGATCAGCACTACTAGTTGGAATAGCTTCTACCCACTTAGTAACATAATGAACAGCAACCAAAATATGAGTATACCCATTGGATTTAGGAAAAGGTCCCATATAATCAAAACCCCAAACATCAAATGGTTCAATAACAAGTGAATAATTCATAGGCATTTCCTGACGTCTACCAACATTACCAATTCTTTGACATTCATCACAAGAAAGGACAAACTTACATGCATCTTTGAAAAGAGTAGGCCAATAAAAACCAGATTGTAATACCTTGTGTGTAGTTCTGTCTCCCGCATGGTGTCCTCCATATGCCTCGGAGTGACACTTATGTAGGATTTGTTCCTGTTCATGCTCAGGTACACAACGTCTAATAATACTATCTACTCCTTCTTTATATAAATGTGGGTCATCCCAAAAGTAATGTCTTCAATCAAAGAAAAACTTTTTCTTTTGTTGGTATGTAAAACTAGGTGGTATATATTTACCAACAATGTAATTAGCATAGTCTGCATACCAAGGAGTGTTACGAGAAGCATTTATCACAGCTAATTGTTCATCAGGGAAATCATCATTAATAGGAAGTGGGTCATCAAGAACATTTTCCATTCTAGAAAAATTATCAGCTACGGGATTCTCAGCACCCTTTCTATCAACAATCTGCAAATCAAATTCTTGTAGCAAAAGAACCCACCTAATAAGTCTAGGTTTAGCATCTTTCTTTTCCATAAGATATTTAATAGTAGCATGATCAGTGTGAATAGTAACTTTGGAATCAACAATGTAAGATCTGAATTTATCACATGCAAACACAACTGCTAAAAATTCCTTCTCAGTAGTAGCATAATTTCTTTGAGCACTGCCTAGAGTTTTACTAGCATAATGGATAACATTTAATTTCTTATCAACTCTTTGTCCTAGAACAGCACCAACATCATAATCACTAGCATCACACATAATTTTGAAGGGTAGGTTCCAATCAGGTGGTTGAACAATAGGTGCAGAAATTAAGGCTTTCTTAAGTATTTCAAAGGCTTCTACTCAATCATCATCAAAAACAAATGGAACATATTTTTGCAAGAGATTAGTAAGAGGCCTAGAAATTTTAGAGAAGTCTTTATAAACCTTCTATAGAAACCAGCATGACCAATGAAACTTCTTATACCTTTGATATCTTTAGGACATGACATTTTCTCAATAGCATCAACTTTAGCTTTATCAACTTCAATACCTCTTTCAGAAATTTTATGCCCACGGACTATACCTTCATTCACCATAAAGTGGCACTTCTCCCAATTCAAGACAAGATTAGTTTCTTCACATCTCTGCAAAACTCGATCAAGGTTGCTCAAGCAATCATCAAAAGAAGTTCCGTAAACGGAGAAATCATCCATGAAAACCTCAATAATCTTTTCACAAAAGTTAGAGAATATAGCAGTCATACATCTTTGAAAGGTAGCAGGTGCATTACATAAACCAAAAGGCATACGACGATAAGCATAAGTTCCAAAAGGACAAGTAAAGGTGGTTTTCTCTTGATCTTCAGGTGAAACAGGTATTTGAGAGAAACCAGAATAACCATCTAGGAAGCAAAAGTATGTATGCTTAGATAATCTTTATAACATTTGATCAATAAAAGGCAAGGGATAATGATCTTTCCTAGTAGCTTTATTTAATTTCCTAAAATCAATTACCATCCTATAACTAGTTACAATTCTTTGCGGGATAAGTTCATTTTTATCATTAGGAACAACAGTAATACCTCCTTTCTTAGGAACACAATGAACGGGACTTACCCATCTACTATCAGCTATGGGATAAATTATACCTGCCTCCAGAAGTTTTAATATTTCAGTTCTTACCACATCCTTCATTCTAGGATTCAGCCTTCTTTTATGATCAACAACGGGTTTAGCGTCTGGCTCCATATGAATTTTATGCTGACATAAAGTGGGACTAATGCCCTTAAGATCATCAAGAGTATATCCAATAGCAGCTCGGTGCTTCTTCAGAGTTTTAAGTAATCTCTTTTCTTCATGCTCTGAAAGGTTAGCACTAATAATAATAGGATATATCTTCTTTTCATCAAGATAAGCATATTTAAGTGTATCAGGTAATTGCTTTAATTCAAACATAGGATCACCCTTGGGTGGAGGTGGATCTCCCAAGGTTTCAACAGGCAAATTATGTTTAAGGATAGGTGCTTGTTTAAAGAACAGCTCATCTATTTCATTTCTTTCATTCATATGCATATCATTCTCATGGTCTAGCAAATATTGTTCTAAAGGACCAGTAGGAGGCACAGCAATAGAAGCAAGACCAATAATTTCATCCTTATTAGGTAATTCTTTATCATGAGGTTGTCTACGAAACTTAGAGAAATTAAACTCATGAGACACCTCACCAAAATTAACACTGACAGTTTCTTTATTGCAATCGATCTTAGCATTAACTGTATTCAAGAAAGGTCTACCAAATATAATGGGAAAAAAATCATCTTGTGGTGATCCAAGAACAAGAAAATTAGTAGGATATTTGATCTTACCACACAAGACTTCAACATCTCTAACAATCCCAAGTGGTGAAATAGTATCTCTATTTGTAAGCTTAATAGTAACATCAATATCTTCAATCTCAACAGGTGCAATATCATTCATGACTTCTTGATAGAGAGTAAATGGAATAGCACTCACACTAGCACCAATATCACATAAACCATGATAGCAATGATCTCCAATTTTAACAGAAATAACAGGCATGCCAATTACAGGTTTGTTTTTATCTTTAGTGTCAGGCTTAGCAATTCTAGTTGCTTCATCACAGAAATATATGACATGTCCATCAATATTATCAACCAAAAGATCTTTAACCATTGCAATATTAGGTTCAACTTTAATTTGTTCAGAAGGTCTAGATGCTCTAATATTACTCTTATTAACCACACTTGAAGCTTTAGCATGTTTCTTAATCCTAACAGGGAAAGGAGGTTTCTCAATATAAGCAGTAGGCACAACTGGACCAACATGATAAACAATTGTTTCTTCTTTACCACTAATAGGTTCTTCATTCAATTCAATAGGTGGATGATATTTAAACCATTTCTCCTTAGGGAGATCAACATGAGTAGCAAAAGATTCACAAAAGGTAGCTACTATCTCAGAGTCAAGTCCATATTTAGCACTAAACTTATGAAAAGCATCGGTTTCCATAAAAGATTTAACACAATCAAACACAAGATTTATACCTGACTCATTACCTTTGTCGATTTCCCAATCTTCAGAGTTAGTTTAATTCTTTCCAGAAGATCCCATCTGAATTCAATAGTTCTCTTCATAAAGGAACCAGCAGAAGAAGTATCAAGCATGGATTGATCATTATGAGAAAGCCGAGCATAAAAGTTTTGAAGAATTATTTCTCTTGGGAGCTCATGATTGGGGCATGTGTGCAACATATACTTAAGCCTCCCCCAAGCTTGAGCGATACTTTCTCCTTCACGAGGCCAAAAATTATATATATAATTCCGATCACGATGAACGAAATGCATAGGATAAAATTTCTGGTGAAATTCCAGCTTCAACCGGTTCCAATCCCATGTTTCAGTGTCATCACATAGCCTATACCATGTCAATGCTTTTTCCTCCAAAGATAAAGGGAATACTTTCTTCCTAACTCCATCTCTGGATAGACCTGCAAGCTTAAACAATCCACAAATTTCATCCACATAGATCAAGTGCATATCAGGATGTACCGTTCCATCTCCTGCATAAGGATTAGCTAGTAGTTTCTCTACCATACCCAAAGGAATTTCATAATAAATATTTTCAGTAGGTTCAATAGGTTGAGGAGAAACTCTCAATGCTTCTGGTCGAGGTGAACATACCCCGAACAAGCCCCTCAAAGGATTACTTTCCATAGTGACAAGTGACAATAAATTTCAGCACGTAATATAAATGTTTCCTTACCAAATTCCACTCACCAAAGGCGCTTCACTCCCCGGCAACGGCGCCAAAAAAGAGTCTTGATAACCCACAAATATAGGGGATCAATCGTAGTCCTTTCGATAAGTAAGAGTGTCGAACCCAACGAGGAGCAGAAGGAAATGACAAGAGGTTTTCAGCAAGGTATTCTCTGCAAGCACTGAAAGTAGCGGTAACAAATAGTTTTGATAGCAAGATAATTCGTAACAAGTAACAAGTATAATAAAGTGCAGCAAGGTGGCCCAATCCTTTTAATAGCAAAGGACAAGCCGGAACGAACTCTTATAATAAGCAAAGCATTCTCGAGGACACATGGGAATTTCATCTAGTCACTTTCATCATGTTTGTTTGATTCGCGTTCACTACTTTGATAATTTGATATGTGGGTGGACCGGTTCTTGGGTGTTGTTCTTACTTGAACAAGCCCCCCACTTATGATTACCCCCTCTTGCAAGCATCCGCAACTACGAAAGAAGAATTAAGATAACTCTAACCATAACATGAAACATATGGATCCAAATCAGCCCCTTACGGAATAGTGCATAAACTAGGGTTTAAGTTTCTGTCACTCTAGCAACCCATCATCTAATTACTACTCCACAATGCCTTCCCTTAGGCCCAAAGATGGGAAAGTGTCATGTAGTCGATGTTCACACGACACCACTAAAGGAAGCACAACATACATATCATCAAAATATCGAACGAATACCAAATTCACATGATTACTTATGACAAGACTTCTCCCATGTCCTCAAGAATAAAAGTAACTACTCACAAATCATATTCATGTTCAAGATCAGAGGGATATTGAATAGCATTAAGGATCTGGACATATAATCTTCCACCAAATAAACCAACTAGCATCAACTAGAAGATGTAATCAACACTACTAGCAACCCACAGGTACCAATCTGAGGTTTTGAGACAAAGATTGAATACAAGTGATGAACTAGGGTTTGAGATGAGATGGTGATGGTGAAGATGTTGATGAAGATTGGTCCTCCCATGATGAGAGGATCGTTGGTGATGTCGATGGCTTCGATTTCCCCCTCCCGGAGGGAAGCATCCCCGGCGGAATCGCTCCGCCGGAGAGCAAAATAGCTCCTGCCCAGGTTCCGCCTCGAGACGGCGGCGCTTCGTCCCGAAAGTCTTCTTCTGATTTTTTCTAAGGCAAATGGCTTCATATAGCAGAAGGAGGGGGCCGGAGGCCTGCCAGGGGCCCCACAAGCTTGGGGGCGCGCCTAGGGGGGTAGGGCGCGCCCCCCAGGCTTGTGGCTGCCTGGTGGGTCCTGTCCTATTGATTCTTTTGCCAGTATTTTTTATATATTCCAAAATAATTCTTCGTAAATTTTCAGGTCATTTGGAGTTGTGCAGAATAGCTATCTCTGTTCCACCCCTTTCAGGTCCAGAATTCCAGCTGCCGGCATTCTCCCTCTTCATGTGAATCTTGCAAAATAAGAGAGAAAAGGCATAATAATTGTACCATAAAGTGAAATAATGATCAAAAACATAATAATTATTAGTAGGAAATCATGATGCAAATTGGACGTATCAATGATAAAAGTGGGTTTGGAGAGGTTAAAACTTCAAATAGTGATGGGCCCACTACTTTGGATTACAAGGACTTTAATTATGATAATTGTTCTTTGATTGAATGTATTTTCTTGTTGCAATCCATGATAAATTCAACCAATGCTTACAAACAAAATAAAGCTTTTACTAAACATATTGTAGAAGCTATGATAAAAGCTCATGAAGAAAAACTTGAATTGGAAATTTCTATACCTAGGAAATTGCATGATGAATTGGAACCTACTATTAAATTTAAGATTAAAGATTATGAATGTAATGCTTTGTGTGATCTAGGTGCTAGCGTCTCTACTATACCAAAATCTTTATGTGACGTGCTAGGTCTCACCGATATGGATGCATGTTCCCTTAATTTGCATTTAGCGGATTCAACTATTAAGAAACCATTGGGTAGAATAAATGATGTGCTCATTCTTGCTAATAGAAACTATGTGCCCGTGGATTTCATCGTGCTTGATATTGAATGTAATCCGTCTTGTCCTATAATACTTGGTAGGCCTTTCCTATGAACCATAGGTGCTATTATTGATATGAAAGAAGGAAATATAAGATTTCAATTTCCATTAAAAAAGGGGATGGAACACTTCACTAGGAAGATAATTAAACCACCATATGAATCCATTATGAGAGCTACCTATGGAATTAATTTGAAGGATGATAATACTTGAAACTATGCATTATGCCTAGCTAGGGGCATAAAACAATAGCGCTTGTTGGGAGGCAACCCAATATTTATCTTTATTGAATTTTTTATTTTTTGAGTCTCACGATTATAGCTACTATTATGATTGTGTTTTTATCTTTTAATTAGTGTTTGTGCCAAGTAATGCCTTTGGGATGATTTGGATGATAGTATAATTGATGTTGTTTGAAAACAGAAAGTTTTGCGCCCAGTTCTGGAATTTATATTCTGTACTGGAACGTCATAAAAATCTGAAATTTTTACAAAGTATTGGAATACAAATTTTTTATGTTGTCCTAATTTTTCAGAATTTTTGGAGTTACAGAATTATGGATAATACTCTGTCATTGCGTACTGTTCTCTTTTAGACAGATTCTGTTTTTATTGCATAGTGTGCTTGTTTTAATGAAACTATGGATTATATCGGGGGGTATAAGTCATGGAAGAGTTAGAATACAGTAGGTATTATGCAAGAACAATTATGAATGAGTTTATAACAGTACCTAAAGTGGATGATTGATTTATTATACTTACGGATCTCACGAAGTTTCTGTTGAGTTTTGTGTGCTGAAGTTTTCAAGTTTTGGGTGGGATTACGATGGATGAAGGAATAAGGAGCGGTAAGACCCTAAGCTTGGGGATGTGGAATGCCCAAGGCACCCCAAGGTAATATTCAAGGAAGACCCAAGTGTCTAAGCTTGGGGATGCCCCGGATGGCATCCCCTCTTTTGTCTACAATCTATCAGTAACTTACTTGGAGCTACATTTTTATTCATCACATGATATGAGTTTTACTTGGAGCGTCTTGTGCCATAGTTTTCTTTTCTTTGTTTTCTTTTTAGTTTGCCACAATCATTGTTTGCTGGACACACCTATTTTAGAGGGACACACATTTATCATGATTTGTTAGAATACTCTATGTGCTTCGCTTATATCTTTTGAGCTAGGCAGTTGCTCTAGTGCTTCACTTATATCTTTTAGAGCATGACGGTGGTTATATTTTATAGCAATAATTGCACTCTCATGCTTCACTTAAATCTTTTTGAGAGTCTAATAAATAGTAATGGCAATTTGCATGTGTTATTAGACTAGTCCAAAAAGGATAGGTATTCAAGGGGGATATAATAAAAACTTTCATGTAGATCACTAAATATGAAACGTATGGTTTAATGATATTGATGTCATAATATGAAAGGATATTGGTTCATGATCATTGGTTAGTAGAAACATCGGTATTAAAGCTTGTTATTAACTTCCCATCTAAGTGTTGGTCATGGCATGGTGGGGAGGTTTGAGCATTTTTATGTCTGAAATGAAATCCTTGAGTGCTGTTATAATCGGGGGTGCGCGATGGTTAACTCCTACCAACCTCCTCCCTAGGGGCATGCGAGTAGTACTTTGCTTTGAGGGCTAATAGGCTTTACAATAAGTATGTGAGTTCTTTATGACTAATGTGAGTCCATGGATTATACGCACTCCTATCTTTCCACAATTTGCTAGCCTCTCTGGTACCGTGCATTGCCCTTTCTCACCTCAAGAGTTGGTGCAAACTTCGCCGGTGCATCCAAACCCCGTGATATGATACGCTCTATCAGACATAAGCCTCCTTATATCTTCCTCAAAACAGCCACCACACCTACCTATTATGGCATTTCCATAGCCATTCTGAGATATATTGCCATGCAACTTCCACTGTTCCGTCACATGACTTGTGTGTTCATCGTCATATTGCTTTGCATGATCATGTAGAGCTGACATGATATTTGTGGCACAGCCACCGTTCATCATTATCATACATGTTACGCTAGATCATTGCACATCCTGGTACACTGCCAGAGGCATTCATATAGAGTCATATTGTTTTGTAATATCAAGTTGTAAGTAAATAAAAGTGTGATGATCATCATTATTAGAGCATTGTCCTAGTGAGGAAAGGATGATGGAGACTATGATTCCCCCACAAGTCGGGATGAGACTCCGGACGAAAAAAAAGAGGCCAAAAAGAGCCCAACAAAAAAAAGAGAAAAAAAGGAAAAGAAAAGAAAAATGAGAGATAAAGAGAGAAGGGGCCACACTTGTGCTTCAGAGTAGCACCATGTTCTTCATATAGAGAGTCTGCTATGTTGTCACTTTCATATACTAGTGGGATTTTTTCGTTATAGAACTTGGCTTGTATATTCCGATGATGGGCTTCCTCAAATGCCCGAGGTCTTGATGAGCAAGCAAGTTGGATGCACACCCACTTAGTTTCAGTTGAGCTTTCTTACACTTATAGCTCTTGGTGCATCCGTTGCATGGCAATCCCTACTCCTCGCATTGATATCGATTGATGGACATCTCCATAGTCCGTTGATCTACCGAGTTGATGCGAGACTTTCTCCCTTTTTGACTTCCCTTATTGATCTCCACCACCGCATTCTATTCCACCTAGTGCTATATCCATGGCTCACGCTCATGTATTGCGTGAAGTTGAAAATGCTGAAGCGCGTTAAAAGTACGATCCAATTGCCTGGTTTAACACCGGGGTGCTCATGATTTATTTTAATGCGGTGAAGGCGGAGTCATGCCATGCTAACACGATAAAATGAGTGAGGATAACATTTGTTAAGGATCGTATATTTTAAAAGATTAATGATTATGCTTCTTATATTCATGGATATTGTTATGTTGATATTGTTACTTCATCGTTTCTCAATATTTATACCGTAAAGAGATTACATCATACACATGTTAGGTAGCATTCAACATCAAAAAATCTATTTTTATCATTTACCTACTCGAGTACGAGCAGGAATTAAACTTGGGGATGCTGATACGTCTCCGACGTATCTATAATTTTTTATTGCTTCATGCTATTATATTATCAATCTTGGATGCTTTATATGCATTTTTATGCTATTTTATATCATTTTTTAGGACTAACCTATTAACTCAGTGCCCAGTGCCAGTTCCTGTTTTCTGCTTGTCTTTGGCTTTTCAGAAAATCAATACCAAACGAAGTCCAAATAAGAAAAAAAACTTTAAAATGATTTTTTTGGACCATAAGGGACCCTAGAAGCTTCAGGAGGAGACGAGACGAGATACGAGAGAGCCACAAGCTCGAGGGGCGCGCCCTAGGGGGGTAGGCGCGCCCCCTGAGCTTGTGGGCCCCACGCCGCTCCGTTTGACCTAATTCCAAGCCTATAAATTCACATATATTCCTAAACCAATAGAGAGCCACCCGAAATAACTTTTCTGCCGCCGCAAGCTTCTGTTCTTCTGTGATCCCATCTGGAGGCCTTTTCCGGTAATCTGCCGTAGGGGGAATCGATCACGGAGGGCTTTTATATCAACCTTGCTTCCCTACCGATGATGTGTGAGTAGTTCACCACAGACCTACGGGTCCGTAGCTAGTAGCTAGATGGCTTCTTCACTCTCTTTGATCTTCAATACAATGTTCTCCTCGATCTTCTTGGAGTTCTATCCGATGTAATCTTCTTTTGCGGTGTGTTTGTTGGGATCCGATGAATTGTGGGTTTATGATCAGATTATTCATTGAAAGTAATTGAGTCTTTTCTGAACTTTATTATGCATGATTATTATAGCTTTGTATTTCTCTCCGATCTATCCATTTGGCTTGGCCAACTAGATTGATTTATCTTCAGTGGGAGAGGTGCTTTGTAGTGGGTTCAATCTTGCGGTATCCTCACCCAGTGATAGAAGGGGACGGGGTACGTATTGTATTGTTGCTACTGAGGATAAAACGATGGTGTTTATTCATATTGATTGAGTTTACTTTGTCTACATCATGTCATCTTTCTTAAAGCGTTACTCTGTTTGTCATGAACTTAATACCATAGATGCATGCTGGATAGCGGTCGATTGGTGGCATAATAGTAGTAGATGCAGACAGGAGTTGGTCTACTTGTCACGGACATGATGCCTATATATATGTGATCATTGCGATGAATACGTCATAACTATGCGCTTTTCTATCAATTGCCCAACAGTAATTTGTCTACCCACCATATGCTATGTGTTCGAGAGAGAAGCCTCTAGTGAAAACTATGGCCCCCGGCTCTGAGAAGTAGATCGAGACTGAGGAGGAGTGGATCTCCAAGCACAGCAAGTGGACCGATCCAGATGATTCCATTGGTGCCACGTCTGCTCATCATTCTGCTACTGCCCGAGTTGATGATGATGATATTGTTGAGGAGGACAACGAGGAGGAGCGTGGAGCAGATGACTCAGAGGAGTCCATGGATAGGGATTCAGAGTAGCCTACCACCTCGGGTCGTTAGTCACTCTTTGCCCTTTTGGTGTCTCGATGCCAAAGGGAGAGAGAGGTTAGGACCGGGGATTTGCATTTGCTTTCTTAGGGGATTTGCCGAGTCACAAGCTTGCCTTATTTGCCTCATGTTTTACGCTTGTGAACTCTTTATCTTAGTTTGCTTTGGTTTGGTGTGAGACCTCGTCATATGGTGTGAGACATATGCTACCTATGCTACCTTATGTTTATGTCTTTATGTGTGTGAGATTATGCGTATATTGTGCCCTATATCTTCTCGCTCACATGCTTGTTACTTGCAACCTTGCTTAGCTTTCATATTATGTTTGTCGCAAGTATTGCCGCATCTATAAAATATAGGGGGAGTGTTGATCCTAATGTGTGTGCTTTGCATTCCAAAAGCATATTCAAATAGTGCACACATCTAGGGGGAGCCCGTCTATATTTTGTAGATGTTGGGTTTGCATAGTATTTATTGATATCGTTTGTGCAAATCCCGTGTTGTCATCAATCCATCAAAAAGGGGAAGATTGTTAGGGCATATTTCTCCCTTAGTGGTTTTGGTGATTGATGACAATGTGTTTTGCGGACTAACCGTGTGCATTGAGTATTTCAGAGATTATTAGATGGCACGAGACGGTTCCCCCCCCCCCTCGGTGGTTAAGAGTGAAGACGGTTATTTTCCGATGATTTCTTCTTTGGTGGATTTGAGTCGTAGGAAATCCGTACTATTAAGAGGGGGTACGCATTGGAAAGGTTTGGGTGGAATCAACACATACACATTCGCTTTTGCACCCTCCTTCCTTCCTGGCAACTTGGAGTACCACCTGTTTTCTGCTTGGGCTTACTAGAAGCACCCAAGTGGTAGTATCGCGCTGGGGAGCGGTAGTAACGCTCCAGTGGTACTGTCGCGCCCCAGTACTGCGGGCACTTCCGCTTGTCTTAGGCGTTTTGTAAATCAGCGGTACTGCGGCTCGTACTACTACTCCACTACCGCAGCTCCACTGAACCCTAGAGGGTTAAGCGATAGTACCGTGGCTTCAGCGCGGTAGTACCGCTTATGTAGTACTACCGGCCTCTACCACCGCTTGCAGTACTGCTTATTTCCTGGCTTCTGTAACCCCGTTCCACTCCAGCGGAAGTAGGGCAGTAGTAGACAGCGGTAGTACCACTCTGTGCGGTACTGCCGCACTACCTGCCCCTACTACCACGGTTCCACTGTAGTATGCAACACTAAGTGGTAGTACCGCTCTGGCGGCACTACCGTGTCTGTGGTTCAGCCACTTGCACGCTACACCTGGAACTACCGCACTACGCGGTAGTACCGCTCAAACGAGCGGTAGTACCGCTTGTGTGCGGGGTGTGGGCAGAAAACGGTTGGATTTGTTCCCCCGCTATATAAGGAGGTCTTATTCCCCAAGAAGACCTACCTCTTTCCCCCCAAACTCCATTGTTGCCCTAAAGCTCATTTTCGCCCGATCTCTCTTCCTAGCCATCAAATCTTGTTGATGCTCTAGGGTTTGCTTGAGAAGGCCTCGATCTACACTTCCACCAAGAGATATTTGATTCCCCCCACTAATCCCTTGCAGATCTTGTTACTCTTGGGTGTTTGGGCACCCTAGACGGAAGAGGTCACCTCGGAGCCACAATCCATTGTGGTGATGATTCGTGGTGGTGTTGGGAGCCTCCAATTAAGTTGTGGAGAGAGCCCCAACCTTGTTTGTAAAGGTTCGGTCGCCGCCTTCAAGGGCACCACTAGTGGAATCACGGCATCTTGCATTGTGCGAGGGCGTGAGGAGAATACGGTGGCCCTAGTGGCTTCTTGGGGAGCATTGTGCCTCCACATCGCTCTAACGGAGACGTACTTCGGTAACACATCCTCGTCTTCACCGAATCCACTTGTGTTTATTTCTTACCTTTACTTTGTGCAAGCTAATATTGTGTTGTATCCTTTGCTTGCTTGTGTTGTTATTGTTGTTAGCATCATATAGGTTGCTCACCTAGTTGCATATCTGGACAACCTATTTGTTGCTAAATCTAATTTGTTAAAAAAAGTTAAAATTGATAGTTGCCTATTCACCCTCCCCCCCTCTGGTCAACCATATCGATCCTTTCACACATGAAAACATCAACGACTCTCCCCATGTTTGCAATCTCCAAACTATACGCTTTAACTTTTTTGCAATGTTTGCCTCCGCACTTTACTCTTTGTAGACTTGCATGTGTAGGATGATTTAGGAAATTGCCAGTGGAGCTCAAAATTTGCTAAGAAATCAATTTTAGTAATCTATTATCCCCCTCTAGACTCCAACCAACCCTACACCACCTTGATAGTTTGGTTGTCCTTAAACTCAATATGAATCTTGCCAAAAAACTTAAAATATATGCTAAGCTCTTGGAGTAGACAACCTTCTAAAAATGTAGATGTGGGGGTCACCGTTGATGTTCCAGTAAAAAAATATGATTAAGTTTTTTGAAATAAACTTGATAAATAATTAGCCCTCTCAATTGGTTTTTCATTATCACCAAAACCCAATAGGAGTGTCTAAGGGATGCACTTTCAACATTTCAATAAATTTGGTTGCTACTCATGTGCATTTCTTCTTGTCTGGATGATCTGTTGAGTGTACTCAGTCATGGTTAATGTTATTATGGTCAACGAGGTATGTCATCTTATACATGGTCACATATGTCGAATTTCTACACAACACATGTATTTTGTTATGAGATGTATTTTTTTCCTGTTTCTTGTTGGGCTACCAAAATTTTAAGTAAGAGCCGGATACCTTTCAAGAAAAAGGGCGGCAAAGAGTTTTTTCAAGAGAGAGTTCCTTATTTGGTCCTAATTAATTTTTTTCCTCCCTATTTGGCCCTAAAATAATTTTCTTCCTCACTAAACACAACCTCTATATTTTATGCCTTTTGTGACAATTCCACCAATTTCGTTAGCATATTTTGTCAAAGACATGTCAGTTTTTTTTTTGCGTTAATGAAACTACCCCTGACTGTACAACAACGAAAAAGAGGTCGAACGGGCCATTGGGCCCAAATCCCTCTTCCTCTGACCCCTTACACTTGTCTCTGCCATAGGAGCACATAAGCAAGAGGGTCCATCTCCCACTTCGGCCCGATAACCTCTCGCCTTCCTCCTCCGTCCTAGCCGACGTTGACGTGCGTTCCGCCTCATGGTCGATGGCACGGGTCCGAGTTGGACGCCTACCTCTTCCTGTCACTAACACCCACCCTTCTCGTCATCGACGCCCACCTCTCCATCCACCATGCTCGGTGCCAGTGTCCACCTCTCTGCCCGCCATCCTCGCCAACCCCACGCGTCTATTTGCGGTGCTTGATGCCTATCCCGACATGCATCCTCTGTTCGGCTTCAACCCTGACTTGGAACTTCGACGACGACGACACACATCATCTACCCCATGCCGACGGGGGTGGTCGGTAAGGTCGACGTTTGCGTCAGCGAAGCACTGCGCCTGGGTACACACAACTAGCGACACGGCGACCTATGTCAGGCAGCGGTGGACGATTAGGCCAGTCGAGCACGGCATGTCATGTCACAATGACATGCGGCTCAACACTGAGTCGGGCGCTACCACGTGGTGGCAGGCTATAATGCTCAGGGGGCAACATCGCATGTAGACAACATTGCACGCGGAGCGATGGCTCATGAATCAACATTGGTACAAAGAGGCACGACGCTGGAGAAGGGTGGCATCCACCAGTGTTGTTGCCCAGCGCTTCTGCCGCTCGCATCCTTGTCGTAGTTGCTACTGATACCCGCTCATCGCCTTCACTGCCAATGTCGATGTGCTGCTGCCCGAGATAGATGGAAGGTGGGATATTTGAGAGAAATTGTGTTGAATACTTTTCTTTTTTGCAATGTATTCAGTTATGTCTCAAAAAGTGCTCAAAAAGTGGTCTATGGGGTAAATGTATTTTTAAGTACTAATCCCTCCGTTTCATATTAGTTGTCGCTGAAATGTAAGCGACAACTAATATGAAACGGAGGGGTATCTTTGTAACTAACTAAGTATAAGATGAATGTCTTATATTTAGTTACAGAGGTAGTACCACTGTTAAATGGATGAAAGTTGCGCTAAAGACATAAAATTTAGAGACAGGGTCAAATATGGAAGATATTTATTTGATCAAATAGTGAGGTAGAATTTTAATTAGAACCAAATACTACGACATAAATTAGAGGTGGTGCCAAATATGGAAGAGATTTATCAGATCAGATTAGTGGAATTTTAATTAGAACCAAATAATGAGGAATTCTCTCCTTTTATAATGCAAAAAAAGACGTCCGAAAGAGCGTTCTAGACCGTGGGCAACGCTAGCTCCGTTGCTTCACTGTTCCCCTACACACCTCAAATCTAACTCGACTACCCACCGTCGGCCGCTCCCCGACCACATCATGGCTTCACAATTGCCCACCCCGCCGCCCCCCGACGCCGACGACGACCCTCCGTTGGCCCCGAACTCCGACGCCCCTCCATCGCCTCCACGGCTCCAGGCCTCCCTCCCAGACGATCTCCTGGAGGAGATCTTCCTCCGCCTCTCCACCCGAAAATGTTTTACTGAACCATGGTTCAGCCGAACCTACGCTTCACACTATTGATCTCTAAACACTGTTCATAAGGATCCATGCATGATTGATTAAAATATGCATGATGGGAGATGTTTGCATGTTAAACAATGCATGGCATTAAGTTTTGAATAGAATTGACATGCATGACGCGAATCCACATACAAAATGATGTTTGATCGT
The DNA here is from genome assembly GCA_039707655.1 of Elymus sibiricus. Lineage (NCBI taxonomy): Eukaryota > Viridiplantae > Streptophyta > Magnoliopsida > Poales > Poaceae > Elymus > Elymus sibiricus. Next base: position 179,345,102 of record CM077666.1, on the reverse strand, counting down.
ACGGTGTGGAGCATAGGTTCGGCTGAACCATGGTCCTGAATCACGCCTCTCCTCTCCACCGCGGCCGACCTCGCCCGCGCCTCCACCTCCTGCACCTCATTTCGTCACGTCGTCGCTCCCCGCTCCTTCGCGCGCCGCTTCCGCTCCCTCCACAAGGCCCCCGTGCTCGGCTTCTTCCGTGCTGACTTCTACCCCGCCCAGTCTCCGCACCCCTCCGCCCCGGCCGCCAACGCCCTCGCGCAGGCTGCCGACTTCGCCTTCAGCTTCCTTCCCAACCCCGCCTGCTGGAGCCCCCGTGACGTTCGCGACGGCCGCGTCCTCTTCTCCGCCGTCTCTGTCTCCGAAGGTCGCGGTGACTTCATAGATGCCACCTCCAACACCTTCGTGGATCTCGTGGTCTGTGATCCCCTGTCCCGGCGCTACATCCGGATCCCACCCGTCCCCGAAGACCTAGCGGACTCCGTCCAGCACTTCGGCATGTTAGATTTCGAGCCCTTCTTCGCTCCGGCCAGTGAGGGCGTGCGGGAGGAGGAATCGTCGTTCAAAGTGATCTGCAAGGTGCTGTGCGAAAATAAGGTTGCCGTCTTCGTCTTCTCTTCACACACTGGTAAATGGGTTAGTATTCAACACCATGGTTTGGGCGCTTTGTCCAATGAAGTTGTGGATGCATTGTATGCACGGTGTGGACTGCATCGGCGCCATTATGCACACGGTTGTTTCTGTTGGGTGTTAGAATGGATGGACAAACTGCTCATGCTTGACACACGTGAGATGAAATTCACCATTATAGATCTCCCGCCCAACAGTCATGGGGGAAGGCTCGCCATTGTGGAAGCAGGAGAAGGTATGATTGGGTTGTTAAATATTGGTATGCGCACGTTAGACTTCTACTGTAAGGTTTGGCGAAACAAAAGTGAAGGCACCAAAGAGTGGCAGCACAGCACGATAAACCATCCGTTGCCCAATTATCACTGGTGCATCATAGGTGCGGATGAGGAGTACTTACTCCTAAGAGGGATTTCACTAGATTGGCCCTGGTTTGGAAGCTCTTCACAGCAGAGACCGGATATAGAGTATTTTGCATTGGAACTCAAGACATTCCTGCTTGAGAGGATGTATGTGTCAAAGCAAAAAATGATGCATGCTCACCTGTATCGAGGCTTCCCACCATTATTGTCTCCACCAAGCATATGAGGTAGTAAGGTTGCTACTGTAAACTTTGTGTTTTTAGCAGTTGATAGTTACTTTATGTTGTTGATATGCTTTCCCATCCTTCTTGTAAAGAAAGTCAAACCAGGGAATGCAATCATGATTGTTTCTTGTGCAACAAACTAGCTGTTCTAAAGACTGATATTTTGCCCTAGTTGTTTTAAGGTTCGCAGCAACATCATTTGATTACTGCCGTAGCACCTATATGGCAATTATGCATGTTATGTGGACCAGCCCATCAAACGTGGAGTCTTATCCCATAATTAGAGTTCTAGTTGATTAAGCATCTTTGTTAGGAAAGAGTCCAGTCAGTTTAGAGATCGTATTAGAGTTTGAATAGATTTACGAACTTGTTGGCCAAGTCTTGTCTATTATATAAAGGGGCCGACCCCTCTCAATAAAGCAGAGAAGAATAGTGTCGTTTACTTTTATCTACTTTTGAGTAATTAGGGTTAGGTCAGTAGTAGATTCCTCCAATTTGGTATGAGATCCATCTTGATGGCGGGCAAAGAAATCAAGTTCGAGGCTGTGGGGCAGATGAAGATCATCACGAAGCAATTGGAAGCCTTCACACTCCGACGAGCGGAGGACCAGGCACTCCTCACCGAGCTGGTGCAGCGCTTGACGGCACTCGAGCAACGGCTTCCGGCCCTGTCCCCACCTCCAGATTCCATGGCTGCAGCAGCTGCCCATGACGCCACCTCTGCGCCCCAGGCCCTCCTCCCCAGCGACCTGGTGCTTCCCCTTGCCAGCAGCACCTGTGGTGTCCCCTTTTCCAGCGGGGGCACCGCCACCGTTGGCGGACCTCCACTCGCCGGGCAGATTGCTCACCCCCACCACCCTCTCACTTTCCTGTCTTCCACCGTCTACTTCCCCTCGCAACACAACCCTGTGCTGACCGCTGCCAATCACCATCAGCCGCCAACACCGTTTTACCACCTCCAGCCGTCTCCTTACTCGCCACAGCCACCACCTAACATCAATCTGGGCTAATTGGCACCCTCACCCTACAGCCCAAACCCCGCCCCAATTTTGTCACCCACCTACCAGTTGGAGCTCTACCATCAGCAGCAGCAGCCGCAGGTTTTCGCCGCCGCCTCTACCGCCTTCATGCCTCCACCTGCCAACCGATTTCATATGCCATTATGGCTGCACCCCCCTCCACAACTCATCTATGGATCCACCCCACCCATCACCTCCCTTCCGCTCCTACCTAACAATCACCTCCATTCCGCCCCTACCTAACAATCACCTCCCTTCTGCCCCTACCTAACAATCACCTCGGATTAGGTTCTGGTTCAGGCGTGCCTCGCTTCCACAAGCTTGACTTCCTGACATATGATGGTTCAATAGGTGCGAGCAGTTTTTTCGTGGACAGCGCACGGACGAGGCTGACAAGGTCTGGACTGCAGCCTAACTCACCAATGACGCTCAGTTCTGGTACTCACAGCTCGAGCGCGATTTCGGCATGCCGACATGGGAGCAGTTCAAGAAACCTTGCCATGTTTAGTTTGGGCCGTCACTTCGTGCCAATCCTTTGGACGAGTTGTCACGTTTGCCGTTCACTTCCTCGGTTGCCAACTACACCAGCAGGTTTCTAGCGCTCATGTGCCGCAACTATGAGCTATTAACACCGTCCTAACAACGGCTTCTGTACACAGCAGGGCTGCCCAATGGTCTCCGCATGGACATCAAGCTTCAGCGGCCATCTGACCTCCACACCACCATCTCCTTCGCCAAGGCCTATGAGCAGCGGCATTTCCCGACAACAATGTCGCCACACCAGCCTTCTGGTCCTACATGGCCCTTGTGCCCCTCCGATCTTCCTGCGGTCAACGCAGCTACAATACCTTCCCCGCCAGCATCACTAGCCCTTGTTCTGCCGTCGACCATTCCAGAGCCAACCCCGCCACGGCAGGTTTGGCGCCGCACTCCAGCTGAGTTAGCAGAACGTCGTCGCCAAGGTCTTTGTTTCACGTGCGATGAGATTTATGTTCGGGGTCAATGGTGCGTGCGGCTCTTCTTCATCGAGACTGATGACTACGACCAAGATAGCTCCACATCTGGTAGCACCCAAGGTCCCCTGGGAGGCAGTTGACAACCTAGAGCTTGCGGACAAGCTGTTTTTCAAGGAAGGGAGAGATGTTATGTGGACCAGCCCATCAAACCTGGAGTCTTATCCCTTAATCAGAGTCCTAGTTGATTAAGCATCTTTATTAGGAAAGAGTCCAGTCAGTTTAGAGATTGTATTAGAGTTTGAATTGATTAACCGGCTTGTTGGTCAAGTCTTGTCTATTATATAAAGGGGCTGACCCCTCTCAACAAAGCAGAGAAGAATATTGTCGTTCACTTTTATCACTTTTGAGTAACTAGGGTTAGGTCAGTAGTAGATTCTTCCATGCATCTCATAGACTCTTTTTGTTAAATCTGGCATGGCTAGATGACAGTTACTTTGTATCATTGCTTCACATATCCATTAATGAATTGGAGAACATTTCCTTGTACCTCCGTCCACAAGAATTAAGTGAAATAAGCTGAAATGACCATTTCCCATGCTCTCTCTCTCTCTCTCTCTCTCTCTCTCTTGGTGGTACTGGTATCAAGATAGCCTATTAATGAGAGTAATTGGTTTGGGGTTTCAGAGGAAGTGTTTAGGAAAAGTGCATAGAAAATCGCAAACCGGCCTATATTTTGGGTCTGAAAATAGTTGTATGACCCATATTTGTTAGATTTGTTTCTGACAGAGTACTAGCTACACATACTTTTCTTTGGTTTAATTCCAACAAAAACATAATTTGTGGCTTTGACATTTCTTGTAGCACATAACTCTTCCTTGAATTTGCGAAGAATAAGTAACAGACATAATTAGGAAAGAGTTCGTTTAAATTGTTTTTGCAAAGATACATGCGGTCATTTTGAAAACTTTTCTTCAAGTTTGTGGTTGCAGCATTTGGATAACTATAACATGGTTTAAATAGATATATGGTTTCTGTAGATAACTCTAATCTGTGGTATGTGTGCTCTCCTGACACATTCTGTAGGACATCTCGAGGGGACAAATCACCGTGGATATCAGCATCTGTACGATGGCTTTACTATAAAAGAAGATATCAGTTGGTACTGACACTGAGGTTATTATATACTAAGGTGTTTGGGAAAGGTTGAAGTTCAGTAGTGGGATTTGCTCAAATTGCAGGAAATTTCAACTAGTGTATGGTATTTGTTGGGGCTTCATAAAACATGATCTAAACCTCTAAGCAGCAGGATTACTTTTGGTGGTCTGTTTCATTCCAGGAGCATAGATGTTCGTAAGGCCAAATTGCCTCACAAATAAGATCTTGTGCCATAGCCTTCAAGACGGTATTCCGCCAGCAGTTCAAGTTGACACATAGACACTGGCCAGGAAATAATTAATTTTCTTTCTGTGAACTTTTTTTTTTTTGAGAAAGTACTCGTATTCAGATTACAGCAGTACAAAGGAGCGAACACAAACGAGTACAAATACAAGCATACAGACTGGGCAGCTGTCCACCCAAACGCCCAGAAGCTCCAGAACAGAAAAAGAAACGAGACGAAGCCGCTGGAAGATCCGAGTCACCACCTTCTCCAAGACGCCGCGCCGAGCTCCGTCGCCGGAACAGGAACCCACCGGACGCCGAAATGAAGCCAGACGGAGCACCATCGGAATGTCAATCACAGTTCTTGATTTGTGGGTTTTCCTTCTATGAGTTGGTTTCACCAGGGAGGGGAACCTGGTGATTGATCATGGTGTTGGGGTCTGTAACCTGGATTTTGTGGAGGGTAGACTAATCAAGGCCGTGTTGCATAAGGTGAAGCTGAGATCCCGGTTGGATTATTGGATCAAGCTGCTCAAGGGGGATAAAAAATGGCTTAGGAGAGTCAGGAAGTGTCCATCTGATTGTGGCGCTATCTTGGTCTCTTGGTGTTAGTCTGTTCTTTTTGCGGTGCGATTTTGTTCTGTACTCTGCTGGTAGGGTTGTTGTTATATTCTGTTTTGATGCTCGTGTCTTGTGAGTCTCTGCCATGTTCGGGGAATGTCACCATCTTGCTTGTATCTGTGATGTTTCTTATACTTCTAAAGCTCAGGAGTTTTCCCCCCATTTTGTCTAAAAGACATCAGCTACTGGCTGTGATGACATCGATCTGTAGTTTCTAGTTTGATTTGTCCAGTGGCATCCCATCATCCCATGTACAAATCTGAAGAAAAATGAATATAATCTGTTTATAACCAGCTTCTGTCTGGCTGCCTCTCATTCTTGTTGTCGATCTGCTAATCGCCACCTACGATCGCGGGGGATGATGTGGCTACTATGGATGATCAAATTTAACAATTTGATAATATCTTCTGCCGGAGAAAGGACTGCTAAAGTGTTGGTCGATTTATGGATTACAGAAAGGCATCAAGACTGGTTCGTCGCTGCCTTTCATTTGAGATAGTTGTTCAATAACTGGTGTAAGATCAGTCGTTTCGTAGAGCAGCTGCCGTCAACTGCATGCATCTTTCTAACCTATGTGCTCGGAATATTCAGCAAGACAGTGAATACTATGAGAGACATTGCTCCTCTCTTTCTTACCTGTCATTAGCTAAGCCATCATGATCTGGATCTCCTGAGGGCAAGCTTGAGGGTTTTGACGACGCAGCAGAACTTTAAGCGGCATTGGATAAAAGATACTGATCCAAACAGAACATGTGTGAAATGTAAAAAATGGTAGCCACTGTCAGTTTATCAGAGCTAGTCATAGGAAATTGGCGCCTGAGGTCCAACTCTGTATGATTTGCAGTTTTGCACTGTGTTTGGATGAGAAAGATTACATGGGCGACCTTTCATGATTTGTTCAAATTCCCCTAAGTTGAAATTTATGCTATCTAGCCAACTTATGTGTGGTTTGCACTATGTTTGCTCAAGCATGTGCTTCAGTATTCTTGCGTGTGAAATGATTATTTTGATTTTTTTTTTCAAAACATTAAAAAACCTCTTGAGTTTTGCTGTAAAGCCATACCAGCTAAAATACATTGGGTCTTGTGGCCTGTTTCCTATCCATACTCTGCCATTTGCCTGACATATGGACCTATCAATGGAGAAGTTCTGGATTCTTCGCAATCAAAATCTACAATTGGATAAAAGGCAGTCATGAAACTCTTATTTCTGTTCAAATGGCTTTGGAAAAGTGCTAGTAGGATCAAACATAAAATCTTCTTCTGGCTGCTACTTCATGACAGAGTCAACGCTAGAAATCTGCTCAAAAGGAAAACAATGAATTTGGAATGCTATGAATGTGTGTTTTGCAATGAAAGCTCCTAGGAAACTGCTTTGCATCTCTTCTGGGATTGCACCTTCACATAGGATTGCTGGTTGACTATTCTTAACCATAAGAAAGTGGCATCTCCTTATATGATGACATTATGCTAGCCACTCAAGTTCACCCCAAGAAAATTGCAATGGAGATCATCATCCTTGGCTGCTGGAACATTTGGAATAAGAGATGGGTAATTTTTCAAAGGTGAGGTTCCTAGCACCAACACTTGGAGATTCTTTCTCAAGCAGAACCTTTCAAATTTGAAGCAGAGTCAAAGCTAAAAATCTAGAGTGCCTAGAACATTGTGTGTAACTTAATGATTTCCTGTCACACAGCTCTACATGTTAGTTAAAACTGGCATTGGATAAACTGCCTCATTTTCTCATTTCTTTGTAAACATCTTTACGTTATTATTAATATTAAAATGCCTGTGCTATGGTTCTGGGCTTCAAAAAGAAAGAAAGCTACCCCTTCTGTAACAAAATGTAAGACGTTTTACATTTTGTTACGGAGGGAATAATAACTAATCATAGTTGATAGCAGTGTATTTTTCCCCTGAAATTTCATACTGTATTTATAACTGTTAATTCGAGCATACGATCAGGATTGTAGTAACTCAAATAATATATCAGTTCGATTTACTCTTTAAATGCACCTGCAGCATGCTGGGAAACTGCTGCTGCATGACATCTCAACAGCAGCCCAAGAGAACAGATACTGCACGTGCATATGCAGCAGACCAATAAATACAGCATCAGAATATTCTAAAAATATAAAAAATTGTACATCAAGTTGGTCCATTTCCGCTCCTCAAAAAATTATTAAAAATTGGTCCATTTCAATTGAACTGAAACCATGTAATGGCCCTTGCTAACTTGTGCTCCCTCCATGTATGTTGTGTGTAAACACCAAGAGAAATTGTCATCATGTTCTTCTTCAATCCCTTCTCTTTCTCATGTGATGCTATGAGTATGTTCCAAAAGAGAGGAAGAAAAGTGAAGCTTGAACAGTCGATTGTTTCTGGCCTGCCTGAGGGTGTTGATGTGAAATGAGCACGGCCTGCTTACCTGCAGCAAAAATCTGCGCGCCTCAGCTGATCTGAGCTCAAAGAAAGCAAACTGGACCTGCACTGCTCCAGACGTAGCAGCAAACGTGCAGGACCAAAAATTCAATTGCCCCGTCTTGTCTCTCTGCTCATTCATGTACGTGCAGCGTGACCGCATTTGACTTGGAACATATTTTCCCCTTGTGCAGAGCCTGATCGAGCCCACGCTTCATCATCAGCAGTTACAATGATGATGTCAACCCAGCCAGGACGCTGCAGCCATGTCTTGTTTGCCCTCCGTTTCTTTTTAGTCTGCATATAAGATTTGATCAAAGTCAAACTTTGTCAACTTTGACTAAGTTTATAGGAAAAAATATCAAGATTCACAATATGAAATCAATATTATTAGATGCATCATGAAATTAATTTTCATACCATATAGCTTTAGTATTGTAGATGTTGATATTTTTTCCTACAAAGTTAGTTAAACTTTACAAAGTTTGACTTTGACCAAATTTTATATGCAGAGTAAAAAGAAACGGAGGGAGTAAGTAGTATACCACATAAACAAGAGAACGGACGTTTGGCTCTCGGCCTCCATGGAGACCTTTTTTTGAAAAATTCAAAATTCATTTTTTTCGGTTTTAAAAAAATCTAAAAAAATTTGTGCAAGTAAACAAGGATATTATGTGTATGTGTGTAAAATTTCAGGATGAAATACGTTGAAATGCGACCTGTACAAAAAAGACAAATTCATGACCTGGGAGGATGAATAGTATCATGTGTTAAAAAGCCCCAGATTTGTCTTTTTTGCACAGCCCTCATTTCAACGTATTTTGCCCTGAAAGTTTACACACATGTGTGTTATGCCTTCATGTATATCTGTAATTTTTTTCAGAATTTTTTGAAATGTAAAAATATGAATTTCGATGAAATTTGAATTTGGAGGCCTCTAGGGAGGCCGAGCTCCAAAGGCAATTTCCGCATAAACAAGGGGTTTATTGATCTTGGTTCATACACAACGTACCGGAAATGCCTAATGGAGCTCGAGCTCCGTAGAGCCCTTTATTTGAAATATTCAAAACTCAAAATTCAAAATTTTAAATTTTAAAAAGTCTGAAAAAAATACAAATATACATATGGATGTATACTACTTGTCAGCGAAGTTTCATGACGAAATACTTTATTATGCGAGCTATACAAAAATGACAAAATCATTTATTTCTAGCATATGTACTATTCAATATAAAAGTACATGATTTTTTTTACAGGCCACATAAAAACGTATTTCGTGATGAAATTTTACACAGATCTAGTATACATATATCACTACTCGTGTATTTGTTTTCGGAATTTTCTGAAACTTAAAAGGTTGAGTTTCGAATGTTTAAAAATAAAGGGCTTCATGGAGCCCGAGCGCAATCAATCCACTCTCCACAACATACTGCTTTCTTTAATGTTAATTTTGTTTGAGGGAAGTCCCCCGGGAGATTATCCGGTGCACTGCTGCTTTTTTTTTGCGAGAGAAATTTTCAGTTTATTCATCAATCATGGCAGTACAGAGAACACTACAAGTAATAAAAATTACAATCAGGTCCATGGACCACCTAGCGACGACTACAAGCACTGGAGCGAGCCGAAGGGGCGCCGCCGTCATCGCCCCTCCCTCACGGGAGCCGGACAAACCTTATTGTAGTAGACAGTTGGGAAGTCGTCGTGCTAAGGCCCCAAAGAACCAGCACACTAGAGCAGCAACCATCGCCGATGAAGAGAGTTGTAGATCGGAAAGATCAAACCTGTAACCACACGAATGTTGACGAACTGGATCCAAATAGATCCACCAAAGACCAGCACCGACCGAATCCCGCGAGATCCGACGGAGACACACCTCCACACATCCTCCGACGACGCTATTCGCACCATCGGGACGGGGATAGAATGTGGGAGACATTATTCCTAATGAGGGACATCACCACCGCCACACAGTCCCAACCAAGACGTTGAACCTAACAAAAACGAGAACGGGGTCCCTCCCGCCGGCAGGGGGCCGAGATCCTCCGCACCTCTACGGCCCAAAAGCCATCGGAGGTGGGCGGATCGGCGGCGGCGCCAGCGGGAGGAGGAAGGAGACTTTTCTTGAGGAGGAGGAAAGACACCCGGTGCACTAGTGCATGTGGTGCTACCGGTGCACCGAACTCACGTTGCACATTGTAAAATGTTTGAAAATTTCTGAAAAAAATTTAGCACATTCACACAATAAAATGTAGGTTGTCATAAAATTTTAAGTCGAAATTCGAAACATAGCTCGGAAAACAAAAATGATAAATTCAACATTGAATAGTACATAACATGAGTTGGGCTTTAGATTTGACTCATTATCACACTGATGCCGAATTTGTCATTTTTATATCTCAAGAAATGTTTCAAATTTTGATAGAAAATTTTGTGAAAACATACATTAATGTTGTGTCAATGTGCTAGATTTTATTTTCAGTTTTTAAAAAATGTTTAATGGCATCCGGCAGCACCACAAGTGTGGGTGCACTGGATATATTCTCAACCCCCCCCACACACACACAAAAAAAAAAGCCCCACATATGCAGAGGTTAGTAACAACACATACTGTTACTGATCAAAAGAATGACATGTGTGGGGGGTCGCCGGATCCACGCGTGTGGATAGTTTTAGGCCAAAATAGCTTAGATTTTTAGGCTGTTCATCGTCTTGGCTTCGGCGGCGGTGCTGAATAAAGTTTGTTCAGATCCTACCCCCACGAGGCGATAGGTCCTATGGTTGGGGGTGGATATGGAATCTGGCCTGTTCAAGCAAGGATGGTGCCGCGGCGACGGCATCCTCGTGGTGGACCTGTGTCCTCGGGCTCCGCCGTTGCCACGGCGTGTGCTCTAGCGACGGCGCGGAGCTTGGGAGGTAGTCCAGGACCGGATGCAGATTGTAGTCTACATCGGCGGCATCTGAAAGATGGTGGATCGTGTGCTGGGTTCATTGAACGTGGATGGCAGGTATGGATTCCTCCTACGGCGTCTTACTCATGTGAGGGTGCCAGATCTGGAGTTCGATGGCGTGTCCGGGGTGTTGCCCCGGTCTGATTCGTTCAACGGTAATGGTTTCGCCTTTGGTGAGCCATCTTGGAGGTCCGCAAACCTGCATATCAACGATGGAGCCACATCGAGCTCGGGTGTGAAGGTGATCCGTCATTTTTTCCTTTGGTGACAGCTGTGGTGGTTCCAGAGGTAGGTGACGGGTGTTGGTGTCAAGTTCAGAGGATTATTTGGTCTTGATTATAATTTTACTTCTTGGTTGTCGTTCCTTCGTGCAAAGGCTAGCGTTCTGCTGTCTTTTCAGTTTTGCCAGGTCGATTTGTACTGGGCTTGTACTCTGATCCTTATAATATAAATGAGACACGTATTACCATGCAAAAAAAAAAGCCGAGTCTAATTCTCAGAGTGTGCACAAGCTGGGAATGTTTTTTCTCCCCTTTCCCTTGGCGGCTACGGTAAACTCTCCTCTCCAGGTTTCATCGGCGACCCCGTGGATTTACCTCCCCTCTGCTTGCTGCTCCGGCTAGTAGTTTAGGTTATGGTTTTCAGTCCTCGCAGGTGTGGCGTTTGGGCGGATGATGGCACTTCTTCTTCGAGTTTGTCTTTCGGGTTTCGATCCTTCTCGAATTCGTCCATGTGGACGTAGTCGATGGAGTTCTAGCGTTGATTCCTGCCGTCTCCTTAGGGCGGCGAGACTAGGTGCTCTCGTCGTGCGTGCGCGACGGTGAGATTGGTGTCAGTTGCTTCAGATCTATTCAAGGGTTCAACAACAACAACAATTGCGACTCCAGGCGCTGGTCCTTAGGGCACGTGCACAATGACTTTCTGACTTTCATCGACAAGGTCAAGCCGGCTCCAGTAGGGGAGTTGCGACAACGGCACGTCGACGCCTCGTTCTGACGGTGGTACTAGTCGTTTGGTGCTCTAGAGACCTTGATGTAAAAAAAAAAATTATGTTTGAGGTGATTTGTATTTCTTATGAACTTTTATAATAGATCTATTTTATAAAAATTATCGGAGTGCATTTTAGGCAACCCTTTCTATTCTATTCTCGGATTTGTTGCTTTGAGCGCGTATGAGCGGCTGCCAGAAGGGCTGAAACCCCACGCAAATCTCGGAACAGATAACGTAGGAACCGAAAGCTAATGCCGACTACCCCCCTTCCTTTTCAATTGCATGCATGTCTCACATCAGCTGGCCCATCCGCATGGCCTCTTGTGCCCCCCTCCTCCTGACACTTTCATGACCAAGCAGAAAAATCGTCAGGTCACACACAAGACACCAACACGGCACTAGCAACCAGATCTCCGTTGCCTCCATTATTTCCATCTTGTGCATGCGCTTGTCGCGTCCAGGGGTGTTGATCGATCTTACTCTGGCCCGTTTCATCGAAAGAAATTACTCCCTGCATATGTGTGAACAGTCTATGGATATCTACTGTATATCACTAAGGGCATCTCGAACGCTGACCCGCAAATTTGCTCTGGCATCTGTCCGCGGACAGGGGGACCAATCGCTGGACACTGATGCCGGAGGCCGCCATCCAACGCTGCCCGCATACATTTCAACCACATTTTAAACTAAACGGACGAAATTCATGCAAACACGGCGGAATTCATTCAATTTCGGTTATAATTTACATAAAAAAGTCTATACTTCGCCGTTTAACAAAAAAACTAGAAAAAAACTTAAACCCTATACCGGATAACCACCTCGTACGCGTGGCCGCCCTACCCTGCCGCACCACCGTCGCCCGTGCCGCCGCCGGCGTCGTCGTCGTCGTGGTCCCTCCAGCGGCGGAACGACGCTGGAGGGCCGCGACAGCCTTGTCTGGCGGCTGCTTGCCGCTCGCGGAGGAGCCGCTCCGCCTCCTGCTACGCGGTGTGGAGGGCCGCCGCGGCCACTGCTGACGTAGCCTTCGGAGCCCTGGCGGCGCCTTTCCCCGACCGGCGTTGGCGGAGTAGTCGCTAAGCGACCACTCCTCGCCGTCAAGGCGGCGGCGGCGCCTGGCGGCCGTCTCCGCGGTGGTGACAGAGCGGTCGAGCACCCTCGCGGCGGCGAGGTCAAGGTCGTTGCGGACCCATTCCGGCGCCATGTCGCTCTTGGCGAACGCAGAGCGGCGACCAGCATTGCGCCGGTCGTACCTCGCTTGCTGCTTTGCCGCGTGCTCTGCCTCGGATACGACGGCCCTCGAGTCCGAGGCACCGCCGTAACCGCCTCCTCCGAGGTAGTGGAGGAGGCGCCCTCGCGCCTTCGTGATCGCCGGTGGCAGCTCCTCCTTGACGGCGCGGCAGTGGATGCGTGGCAGCGACAAGGGCTCGTCTATGCGGGCATACAGACTGCGCAGCGGGGACGCCGGCTCGTCCTTGACGTGGCGTCCGATTTGGACGCCGCGGTTGTGCGGGGGCGACGACGGCTCTTCCTTGACGCGGCGTCCGATCTGGGCGCCGCGGTTGCGCTGGGGCGAGGCCGACAGATCCTTCACCGGCCGGAGCGGGGACGCAGGCTCACACTTCACGCGGTGGCGCGGCGGGGACAACGGCTCCACCTTGACGCACGCCGGCGATGGTGGGGACGGGTCCATGTGATGGAGCGAACACTCCATCATTATCTCGATCTGATGGGCGAATTCTTCATCCGTCACAGCGGCCTCCGAGAGGAGGCGGAGCCGCTACGGCTGCCGCTGCAGCATCTGGTCCTCCTCGTCACCGGAGGAGATGACGATGTCCTTGTTGGCGGAGGAGCCGGCTGCCGTGGATGCCGAAGGGCCTGGAGAGCGACGGCGGCGGCACGAAGAACCACTCGACGAAGAGCTTCCATCGACTCCGCCTGCCGGCGCAGAGCACCATGACATCGGCATCGCCACTGGGCTTGGAGAGGAGGAGGGGCCCGGGCACGGTGACGGGGAAGGGGAGGGAGACGATGCTCGGGGAGGGGGAGTGCACCTCTGTACATCGCCGGCGCACGGCTTAAATAGCTGCAGCCAGGCTAGCCGAAGGGGCGGTCAGCCTGCTTCAATGCGGCGCAGTGGCCGGAGCTCGGGACGCGGCATCCGCATTGAAGCGGCGACGCTCGAGAGGTCACGTCCGTCAGCGCCGCCCTCCTGTCTGGTCTAATCGCGACATCAATGCCGGCCGCTGCATGCTCTGGGCATGCATGAATGCGGCGCGGCAAGCGGCGCGAGCGTTCGATGGAAAGCGCGGGAAAGGTGGGTGGTGGGTTTTTGGTGGGCCAGGGCGGTCAGACGTGGGCTTGGCAGCGGTCAGGACGCCCGCAAAGCCCCCCTAGTTTGTCTCCGATTTGCGGGAGAAAGGACGTCCGGACCGCCCGACAGAGTGATACGGGCCCGCATTGGATGGCACAACACGTCCGGACCGCACGGTCAGGACGTATGCGGATGGTTTGAGGGTCCGCATTGCAGATGCCCTAAGCTCCCTAAGAGCATCTACAATCGGCATCCTCAAATCCTCCTCAAATGTCTGCGGACGCGACTGGTCAGTGATCGGACAGGAGAGAGAAGGAAAAAAGTGACTCAATCGGATCCCTCATATCATTCCTATACGCCCGGGCTGTTCGCGAACCCTCATGTTGAGGACAAATGTAAGGAGGATATGAGGGCTCACGGACGCCGCCCAGACGCGCCCGGTCAGTCCACCACGTAGGACGCGGCCTACCCCGGACCATCTTTTTTTTCTTTCTTTATTCTTTCTTTTTCTTCTCTCTCTTCATCTCCACCAATCACGTGCAAGTGACCGGACATATGAGGAAAAAAATGAGGAGTGTGGCTGCATGGACGGACAAATAGGGGCTCAAAACGGACACGCCCGGTCACTGGCCGGGCGCATCCACGGGCATTTAGGGGGTCAGATTTGGTAAGCCCGGCTGTAGATGCTCTAAGGGTGAAGGCCTTGAAGACATTGGTTATGGATTGAGTTTCCAATTTTGACTTAGTCAACAAAGTTTCAAGGAGCTCTCTCATTCAAGTGAGGTGTTTAATTTTAAATTTGGTTCATGATTTTGACTTGTCAATGATTTCTCAAATCAATCGATAACAACCAGCTTACAAAATAAACTAGTTTCGCACCCTATCATCAATTGACAAAAAATAAATGCCAACATGCAACACTGTAACAATATGATTTTGCATTGAGTTCGTAATTTTTGAGTTGGTCAACAATTTCTCAAGAAGCTCGCTCATTCAAGTGAGGTGTTCAATTTTGAATTCATTTCACGACTGGTCAATGATTTCTCTAATCAATCCGCAACAACCAGTTTATAAAAATACATCAGTCTCCCACCCTCTTATCACCTGAGAAAAAAATAAATGCCAACATGCGACATTGTAGCACCAATATAATACACGTGGTCACCATTAAAGTGACAATCATATGGTTCCAGCCATCATGCCAAATCATGACACATGAGTCATGTGAATTAATTACATCATATAGTCATCTCATACATAATCTCACTAATATGACGAAGCCTATACCACATCAAATGCACATCCTGCAAAACTAAGTTAGACGTCTCTAATCGGTTCATACAAAATTTTATTTTGTGTGGCTTATAAGTTTTCGAAACAAACCGTAGCTACCAAAGTCCATCAAGTACCCCCTCTATCCATCTATATAGGGCCTAATGCATTTTTCGAGGCTAACTTTGACCACATGTTAGAGCAATAATATATGACATGCAAGTTACACAAAGCATACCGTCAAATCCATACGTGAAAGAAGCTTCCAATAATATAATTTCCACATTATACATCTCATATACTATTAATCATATCAATAGTCAAATACAATCTCGAAAAACACATTAGGCCCTATATATATGGATGGAGGGAGTATGATAAGTTGCCAGATTAACTTTGCGGGGTGTATGAACACGAGACTTAATGAAAATTTTCGGCCCCATACTAAACTTCACCATACGCGTGACCCCCATGTAGATCACATCTACATGCCCTTTGGTTTGCGAAAGTTCATCTTTCTTAACTAAGGTGTGTTGGGAAACGTAGTAGAAAACAAAAAAAATCGCCCTACGATCACCCAGGAACAATATGTAGATGCATTAACGGTTTGGATTAGATCGTTACCGACTTCGAGTTGCAGCGGAAGAAGACGAGTCGGTGTAGATCGTACTTGGAGTCCCTTAAACCGTAGATGAATGATCCCACAAACCACCCACGAACAGTCCCTCGAATGGAAGACCGAAAGCACGGCCCCTCGACGAGTTGCAAGCGTACGGTCTTCACGATCCGGCAGCGCTTCGTCATACAGAGCTAATCTTCGCCAGAGAATTAGAGGGAGGATATTAGAACCACACAGGGCTTCTAATTATGAGTATGAGAGGATCTAGGTCAAGCTCTAATCTTTTTAAACATTTCAAAGAATCCAGATTTATGTCTCATTAATTAAATATAAATATCTACTTGAGTCATCCTTGAAGATAGATAAATCCACTGTTTACAACAACACTTATTAGACTACACACATTAATATGCATGTTTCCAATTATTTTGTTGCTCGTCCTTTATGGCCTATGAACAGTATTTTAGTTTACTTCATTATTTGGACGAAAGTTGCAATTGTCAGATGATTCATAATCAGATGACTTCAAAAATCCATCACTATGGAATTTCTCCATGCGGGTTTCTCCAATGTGACTAAATGCAGTGCCACACATATGTGGTATTCTTTTAGTCTTGCGACATTTAGCGTCAGTGTTATGAATGTTTCAATTTTATCATCAATATTTATAACATACAATCTATTCACAATAGGAGTATGGCTTTTTGTTTATAACATTGAACAACTATTGTTTTCTCATGAACAACCTTTTTGCAATGAGTATTATGCAATAGGCTAGAGTATACAAAACTCCAAAATGAATTTATGATGAATAAACATAGAGGTAATACACTGATGGGAATTGATGTAACTTTTACAAAGTTTCCACAACGTATTTTGACCTCATTATTTGTTGGTCATTTAGGCCATAGTATTTCTTGCATTGATTCGCAACAACATGCAATCGAGTCGGTATCCTTGTGATCAACTTTTAACCACAATCCCAAAGAATTAGTGTTTAATAATTTATTCACAACTCTCAAGTATTACACTTTACTCGACCAACTTTCTCTACATCTTATAACTTGTATGACATTCATACTTGAGCTGGACATTCCAGTCTTCTTTTCTTTTGCCTTTATACTTCTTATAGTTTTACTTCCAATATTTCTCCTACTCAATAGAAGAAGCATCCAACTTTAAGAGTGGTGTGAGCCCCGAACTTCCCTAGGCATGTAAGTCTTGCTACATCCTTCGAAATTGTTCTTTTTCTTTAAGTTCTCACCATCAACACATGATTGGCGTTCTTCCGGATCTCCCACATTTCAGTCTTAAACATAGTTGAACGTTTCACTAGAACTTGCAAACAAAACACTTCTTTAGACATCACATATCTTTCAGCCTTTGTTTGTTTCTGAAAACAATTTTCAGTTCCAAGAATATCACATAACTATCCCAAACATTTTGAAGTTTGGGTTTCTCGGAAGCAAGCAGACCGTAATGCAATTCTCGCCTTTTGGATCGAAGGACGTGAGCCTCGTCATCCATAGCATCAGTAAGAGAGTATTGTAAGCATGCAGTAGGACAAAATCTTTCTTGGCACTCTAGAGGATGATCCTCTCATTATGTTTACCAATCATAAAGATTCAACCAGATAAATAACAGCTAATCAATTTAATAGGAAAGGTGGAACTGTGAGCCATAATTCTACAACTATAATGCAAACTACACATAGATATTATTCATAATTAATTTGCACTAGTGATTAAACTAAATTAATAAATAATAGTGCTCCCACTCAAATTAATATCTCTCGTAATTGATTTTAAGTGATTCAAGACCCTGATCTTACTCATAGCCATTGATGTGGACATCACTGATGACGTGAATTTTGACCAGTAGGCAAACTTTTGCCGATCATATCTCCATATAACTCTTGTTCATCTTTCGATGCTTTGTGATCCGAGCTTAGAACAATTCTGCCAGAACTTCAAGATAACCGAGTGTTATCTACATGCATGGTCTGACCATACACTGCCTTACATCTCACGATCCCTTTGTGCTCATGTGGACATGATCCACTCCGGAAAGCTACATGCTATAGTCGGTTGCAACACTGGGAAGAGCACCATTTAACTTGATATTTACTGTGAGAGATCACCCTAATAATTGACTACTGCGCAATGGATAAAAATCTCATGCAATTCATAATAGCATGATATGGTATAGCCCTGGGCGCCGGGAATGCTTCACGGTCTTCTTGAATCTTCAGTCGAAACGTTGCCGTGGCTGCAGAAAAATCATTGCCGTGGCAGCTGATACGTCTCCAACGTATCTATAATTTTTGATTGTTCCATGCTATTATAGTCTCAATCTTGGATGTTTTATATACATTTACAAGCAATTATATATCATTTTTTGGAACTAACCTATTAACTTAGTGCCCAGTGCCAGTTGCTGTTTTTTGCCTATTTTTGGTTTTGCAGAATATCAGTACCAAATGAAGTCCAAATGCCACGAAACTTTTTGGAGATTTTTTCTGGACATAAGAGACACTAGAAGCTTCGGGAGGGGATGAGAAGATGAAGCAGTGGCCCACGAGGCACCACGGCGTGCCCCAGGGGGGGCCCTGGTACCTCGTGGGGCCCACAAGGCTCCGTTTGACCTAATTCCACCTCTATAAATTATCTAAAATCGGGAAACCAACACAGGAGTCCACAAAATACTTTTTCCGCCGCCGCAAGTCTCTGTTTTCGAGAGATCCCATCTGGAGGTCTTTTTCGGCACTCTGCCGGAGGGGGATTCGATCACGGAGGGCCTCTACATCAACCTTGCTGCCCTTCCGATGATGCGTGAGTAGTTTACCACAGACCTTCGGGTCCATAGTTAGTAGCTAGATGGCTTCTTCTCTCTTTTTGATCTTCAATACAATGTTCTCCTCGATGTTCTTGGAGTTCTATCCGATGTAATCACTTTTTGCGGTGTGTTTGTTGGGATCCGATGAATTGTGAGTTTATGATCAGATTATCCATGAATATTATTTGAGTCTTCTCTGAACTCTTTTATGCATGATTGTTATAGCTTCGTATTTCTCTCCGATCTATTGATTTGGTTTGTCCAACTAGATTGATTTATCTTGCAATGGGAGAGGTGCTTTGTAATGGGTTCGATCTTGCGGTGCTCAATCCCAGTGACAGTAGGGGACATAACACGTATGTATCATTGCTATTAAGGGTAAAAAGATGGGGTTTATTCATGTGTGAGTTTACTTTGTCTACATCATGTCATCTTGCTTAAGGCGTTACTCCGTTCTTTATGAACTTAATACTCTAGATGCATGCTGGATAGCGGTCGATGGGTGGAGTAATAGTAGTACATGCAGGCAGGAGTCGGTCTATTTGTCTCAGACGTGATGCCTATGTACATGATCATTGCCTTGGATATCGTCATCATTATTTGCTTTTCTATCAATTGCCCAACAGTAATTTGTTTACCCACCGTATGCTATTTTCAAGAGAGAAGCCTCTAGTGAAAACTATGGCCCCCGGGTCTACCTTTATCATATATTAAAAATCCTAAAAATACCTTGCTGTAATTTTACTTTATTTATTTTATTTTGTATTTTTGTTCGATCTATCTATCTATCACCATACAATTTAATCTTGCAATTGAGCGCCAAGGGATTGACAACCGCTTGTTCGCGTTGGGTGTGAGGATTTGTTGTTTTGTGTGCAGGTACTGCTAATGAGTTGTTGCGTGATTCTCCTACTGGATTGATAACCTTGGTTTCATAACTGAGGGAAATACTTATCTCTACTGTACTGCATCATCCCTTCCTCTTCGGGGAAAAACCAACGCAGATCACAAGTAGCAGGAAGAATTTCTGGCGCCGTTGCCGGGGAGACATCATCAACATCTATCAAGTACCTACGCATAAACTTTCATCTCCTCGCATTTATTTTATTTGCCTTTGCCTCTCGTTTTCATCTCCCCCACTTCTAAAAAAGATTTACAAAAATACAAAAATATTTTCCGTTTGTCTTTTTCTTGTTTGCTTCTTTGCTTGCTTGTTATCTTGTTTGCGTAGCCACGATGTCTCAAGAAAATACAAAATTATGTGATTTTTCCAATACTAATAATAATGATTTTATTAGTACTCCGATTGCTCCTCCCGCCGCTAGTGCGGAGACTTGTGATATTAATGCCGCTTTGTTAAATCTTGTTATGAAAGAACAATTTTCTGGTAGTCCTAATGAAGATGCTGCATCCCATCTTAACACTTTAGTAGAATTGTGTGATATGCAAAAGAAAAAATATGTGGATAATTATATTGTGAAATTAAAATTATTCCCATTCTCATTGCGGGATCGTGCAAAAATTTGGTTTTCATCTTTGCCACGAAATAGTATCAATTCTTGGGATAGGTGTAAAGATGCTTTTATTACCAAGTATTTTCCTCCCGCAAAAATTATTTCCCTTAGAAATCAAATTATGAATTTGAAGCAACTTGATCATGAACATGTTGCCCAATCTTGGGAAAGGATGAAATTAATGATAAGAAATTTCCCTACTCATGGTTTAAATTTGTGGATGATCATACAAATTTTTTATGCGGGATTAAATTTTGTTTCTAGAAATCTTTTAGATTCCGCCGCGGGTGGTACTTTTATGGAGATTACTTTGGGAGAAGCCACTAAATTGCTTGACAATATTATGGAAAATTATTCACAATGGCATACTGAAAGAGTTCCTACTAGTAAAAAAGTGAATTCTGTTGAAGAAATTAGTACTTTGAGTGATAAAGTTGATGCGCTTATGAAATTGGTTGCTAGCAAAAATACTTATATTGATCCTAATGATGTGCCTTTATCCACCTTGATTGAGAAAAATAGTGATCCCGTAGATGTGAATTTTGTCTCGCGAAACAATTTTAATAGTTATGCTTATAGAGGTAATTTTAATCCTAGGCCGTTTCCTGGAAATTCCTCTAATAATTATGGCAATCCTTATTGTAATTATAATAATAATAATAATAATAATAGGATGCCCTCTGATCTTGAAAGTAATATTAACGAATTTATTAATGCTCAAAAAGTTTTCAACACTACGATAGAAGAAAAATTGAGTAAACTTGATGATATGTCTAGGAGCATTGATAGAATTATTCATGATGTGGAAAATCTTAAGACTAAAATTTGGCCACCCAAAATTGATATTAATGAATCAATTAAAGCTTTATATGTCTCCATGGATGAGACTAAGAAAAGAACCGCTATGCTAAAAGCTAAACGAGAATTTTTAGAAAAAGCGATTCCTCCTGGTTTCTATCATAGTAATGATGAGGATACTAAAATGATTGGTGTTTCATCTATTGATTCCTTGTTTAGCAATATAAAACTTGATGAAAGGGGGACCGAAGAAGATACAACTTTAGCTAGAAGGCGTCCCCATAATTCGGAGGGTGAAAATCTTGATGAAAAAATTGATAAAAGTGGGCTTGGTGAGGTAAAAACTTTAACTAGTGATGTGCCCACTCCCTTGGATTACAAAGACTTTAATTATGATAGTTGTTCTTTGATTGAGTGTATTTCTTTGTTACAATCCATGCTAAATTCACCCAACGCTTATGAACAAAATAAGGCTTTTACTAAACACATCGTAGAAGCGATGATGAAAGCGTTAGAAGAAAAGATAGAACTAGAGATTTCAATTCCTAGAAAATTATATGATGAGTGGGAACCCACCATTAAAGTTAAAATTAAAAATTATGAGTGCAATGCTTTATGTGATTTGGGTGCTAGCATTTCCACAATTCCAAAATATCTATGTGATGTGCTAGGTTTTACCAATATAGATGAATGTTCTCTTAATTTGCACTTGGCGGATTCTACTATTAAAAAGCCATTGGGTAGAATTAATGATGTTCTTATTCTTGCAAATAGAAATTATGTGCCCATGGACTTTATTGTTCTTGACATTGAATGCAATCCTTCTTGCCCCATAATACTTGGTAGGCCTTTTCTTCAAACTATTGGTGCTATTATTGATATGAAAGAAGGTAATATAAGATTTCAATTTCCACTAAATAAAGGGATGGAACACTTCCCTAGGAAAAGAATTAAGGCACCATATGAATCCATTATGAGGGCCACTTATGGAATCAACATGAAGGATGACAATACTTGAAACTATGCATTATGCCTAGCTAGGAGCATAAAACAATAGTGCTTGTTGGGAGGCAACCCAATGAATAAAATAAATTTTTACTTTTTATTTCTGTTCTTGTGTGTGCACACAATTATGCTACTGTTATGATTGTATTTTTATGTTTTAATTAGTGTTTGTGCCAAGTAAAGCCTTTGGGATGATTTGGAAGATAGTATAATTGATGCTTTTTGGAAAACATAAAGTTTTGCGTCCAGTGCTGGAATTTTAGTTCTGTACTGGAGCGTCAGAAAAATCTGAAATTTTTACACAGTATTGGTATATGAATTTTCAATGTTTTTCTAATTTTTCAGAATTTTTGGATTTACATAAGTATGGCTTTTAAATAGATCTTTACAGACTGTTCTGTTTTAGACAGATTCTGTTTTTGTTGCATAGTTTGCTTATTTTGATGAATCTATGGATTGTATCGGGGGGTATAAGCCATGGAGAAGTTGGAGTACAGTAGAATTATGCCAATATTAAATATGAATCAATTTACAACAGTACTTCGAGGTAAGGATTTATTTGTTATACTAATGGATCTCACGAAGGTTTTGTTGAGTTTTGTGTGATTGAAGTTTTCAAGTTTTGGGTGAGATCATGATGGATGAAGGAATAAGGAGTGGCAAGAGCCTAAGCTTGGGTATGCCCATGGCACCCCAAGGTAATATTCAAGGAAGGCTCAAGCAACTAAGCTTGGGGATGCCCCGGAAGGCATCCCCTCTTTCTTCTACTAACTATCGGTAATTTTACTTGGAGCTATATTTTTATTCATCACATATCATGAGTTTTGCTTGGAGCGTCGTGCATTATATGAGTCTTTGCTTTGTTTGCTTTTTAGTTTGTCACAATCATCTTTGCTGGACACACCTATTTGAGAGAGCCACATGTTTATTATGATTTGTTAGAATACTCTATGTGCTTCACTTATATCATTTGAGCTAGGCAGTTGCTCTAGTGCTTCACTTAAATCTTTTTGAGCACGGCGGTGGCCATATTTTGAAGAAATATTTGCACTCTCATGCTTCACTTATATTATTTTGAGAGTTGATAAGATGAAATTTTGAAGAAATATTTGCACTCTCATGCTTCACTTATATCTTTTTGAGAGTTGATAATAGTAATGGTAATTTGCACAAGATATGAATTTGGTCCCAAAGTGATGAATATTCAAGAGGGATATAATAAAAACTTTCATGAAAGATCATTGGATATGATAAGTTTGATTCCTTGCAATAGTTTTGCGATATGGAGATGATAATATGTGAGTCATGTTAGTGAGTAATTGTGATTTAGTAAGAATATTGGTGTTAAGGTTTGTGATTCCCTATGCATGCACATAAAGTCAATACTTATGCAACGAAATTATATCCTACTTATGGTGCATTATTCAGTGTTAGTTATGTTCAATGCATATTTATGACCATTTTCGCTTTTTGGTTGGTCGCTTCTCAATCTATTTGCTAGCCTTCATTTGTACTAAGCGGGAATACTGCTTGTGCATCCAACTCCTTAAACCTAAAGTTGTGCCAATTGAGTCCACCATACCTACCTATATGCGGTATTTCCATGCCGTTCCAACTAAATTTGCATGTGCCAACTCTAAATTTTCAAAATAATTTTCCTTTTTGTGTGCCCGTACCGCTCATGAAGCGGCAGGGGGTGGCCAATATTTTCCATGCTAGGTGTGTTATTCTCACGATGAGTATTTATTCACTTGTCATTGCACGAGAGAGTGGCAGGTAATAGGGATGCCCAGTCCCGAAATGCAAAAAATTAATATGATGATAATAATAAATTCCTTGGAAAGTGTTGGTATGGAGGGTACCCGTGGATACGGCTAGCCATGGATTGTGAAAGAATGGTGGAATGGAAATAAACTTTATTTTCTGTTTGGGAACCGCTTATAATGTGTCTAGCATGGAAGATATTGGGAATTCTTGGTCGTTTTCGTTGACAGGAAAAGCATGCCTCTCAAAATAATTTTATCTCTCTAATTTAAACCTTGAGCTCTGGCAGCTCTGCAAATCTCTGCTTCCCTCTGCGAAGGGCCTATCTATTTACTTTTATGCAATTTTTATTTTTATTTTGAGTCTCCATCTTCTCTTACAAAGCACCAACTAGAGAGCACTATTGTCATACTTGTGCATTGTGTGCAGCTAATATTGAGTTTGTTTCATGAATGGATCAATGATTGAGCATAATGGGCTAGAGATAACTTTCTTTAGCATTGATATTTTGAAAGACATGGTTGCTTGTTTGTATGCTTGAGTATTTATATCTTCATGTCAAATTATAGACTATTGCTTTGAATCATTCAAGACCAAATGTCCATGCTACAAAAGAAAAGAGTATATGATGAATATGATAGGTAGCATTCCACATCAAAATTCTGTTTTTATCATTTACCTACTCGAGGACGAGCAGGAATTAAGCTTGGGGATGCTTGATACGTCTCCAACGTATCTATAATTTTTGATTGTTCCATGCTATTATAGTATCAATCTTGGATGTTTTATATACATTTACAAGAAATTATATATCATTTTTTGGGACTAATCTATTAACTTAGTGCCCAGTGCCAGTTGCTGTTTTTTTGCCTGTTTTTGGTTTTCCAGAATATCAGTACCAAACGAAGTCCAAATGCCACAAAACTTTTTGGAGATTTTTTCTGGACATAAGAGACACTAGAAGCTTCGGGAGGGGACGAGAAGATGAAGCAGTGGCCCACGAGGCACCACGGCGCGCCCCAGGGGGGGTGCACCCTGGTACCTCATGGGGCCCACAAGGCTCCGTTTGACCTAATTCCACCTCTATAAATTCTCTACAATCGGGAAACCAACAGAGGAGTCCACGAAATACTTTTTCCGCCGCCGCAAGTCTCTGTTCTCGAGAGATCCCATCTGGAGGCCTTTTCCGGCACTCTGCCGGAGGGGGATTCAATCATGGAGGGGCTCTACATCAACCTTGCTGCCCTTCCGATGATGCGTGAGTAGTTTACCACAGACCTTCGGGTCCATAGTTAGTAGCTAGATGGCTTCTTCTCTCTTTTTGATCTTCAATACAATGTTCTCCTCGATGTTCTTGGAGTTCTATCCGATGTAATCACTTTTTGCGGTGTGTTTGTTGGGATCCGATGAATTGTGAGTTTATGATCAGATTATCCATGAATATTATTTGAGTCTTCTCTGAACTCTTTTATGCATGATTGTTATAGCTTCGTATTTCTCTCCGATCTATTGATTTGGTTTGGCCAACTAGATTGATTTATCTTGCAATGGGAGAGGTGCTTTGTAATGGGTTCGATCTTGCGGTGCTCAATCCCAGTGACAGTAGGGGACATAACACGTATGTATCATTGCTATTAAGGGTAAAAAGATGGGGTTTATTCATGTGTGAGTTTACTTTGTCTACATCATGTCATCTTGCTTAAGGCGTTACTCCGTTCTTTATGAACTTAATACTCTAGATGCATACTGGATAGCGGTCGATGGGTGGAGTAATAGTAGTACATGCAGGCAGGAGTCGGTCTACTTGTCTCAGACGTGATGCCTATGTACATGATCATTGCCTTGGATATCGTCATCATTATTTGCTTTTCTATCAATTGCCCAACAGTAATTTGTTTACCCACCGTATGCTATTTTCAAGAGAGAAGCCTCTAGTGAAAACTATGGCCCCCGGGTCTACCTTTATCATATATTAAAAATCCTAAAAATACCTTGCTGTAATTTTACTTTATTTATTTTATTTTGTATTTTTGTTCGATCTATCTATCTATCACCATACAATTTAATCTTGCAATTGACCGCCAAGGGATTGACAACCCCTTGTTCGCGTTGGGTGTGAGGATTTGTTGTTTTGTGTGCAGGTACTGCTAACGAGTTGTTGCGTGATTCTCCTACTGGATTGATAACCTTGGTTTCATAACTGAGGAAAATACTTATCTCTACTGTACTGCATCATCCCTTCCTCTTCGGGGAAAAACCAACGCAGATTACAAGTAGCAGCAGCTGTTTCAAAAACGTAGCCGTGGCAGCAATTTCAGAAAACGTTGCCGTGGCGACCGTTTCAAAAACGTTGGCATGGCGACCGTTTCAAAAACGTTGTCATGGCGATCGTTTCAAAAACGTTGCCGTGGCACCAATTTCAGAAAACATTGCCGTGGCACGAAAAATTTCAGCCCCTTCTCCGTGCGCCTAGTACAGCTGCCTCATGCCGTGGTCCTTCGTGTAAACTTGTCACCATCACCTGTAACTTGCAGGCTATCTCTACATCTATTACATTAAAGTGACAATCCCGTGGCTCCAGCCATCATGTCGTACTGTGACGTGCATGTCACTTAATATTATAACATATAACCATCTCATACATAAACTCATTATCATGATGAAGGTTATACCACATTACATGCAACCTGCAAAACCAAGTTAGACGACCTCTAATCGGTTTTGGCAAATTTTAATTACGTGGCTTCTAGGGTTTCCAGATAACACTAGCTACCTGCGTCCATCACCAAGGCGATAATTCTTGTTGCTAGATTAATTTTCGGGGTGTGTGAGGGAAGAGACCTAATTAAAAATCTCTAGCCCCACACTAAACGCATGACCCCTTAGAAGATCGTTCATCTTCATTGCCCTCTTGTGTTTGCGATAGCTCACTATTCTTGACTATGATGAAGCCCAAAGAACTATTAGCAAATCGTGGACAGTCTGAGCCGATCGATTGTCAGAACTTTGTGCAAAGCTACATCATGCTGTCAATGAACTGAACCGAAGCAACACTCGAGGGAAGCATAGCAAGCACATCAAACCCTCACATCCACATGTAATCTAGATCGAAACCTCATTGGTGCAGTGACCTGCTATACAAACAGTTTTTACCCCCTTTCCGTGACGGAGTTTTAAACCGTCGCCTTGCCTGTGTGTGCGATAGGGGGAGTCTTCCCACACGACCCAGAAACCGTCGGCGATAGGGAACATGCAAGCATACGTTTCATAGAACTAAGCGTATGCGATGCCCGCATTTTTCCCAAACGCTCCGTCCTTGCAACTCGTTTGTGCTCTCATTACCATCGCACTCGGTATTCTGTGATGCAACGTTTGCGATGCTCACCCATCACAAACAGTTCACAATTGTACACCGTATGCGAAGCTTGAATATCCCACACATTTGTATGTACATAAACGTTTGAGATGTATAAAATGTCCCAAACGATTCATCTGTATTACCCGTGTTAGATGAAGGCCTATCGCACGCGTTCTTCTATGAGCAAACGTTTATGATGCACATGACATCATAAACAGTTTATAATTGCCTAGCGTGTGTGATAAGGTGACTTTCACAAACATTTATGAAGAAGGAACTGTGTGCGTTGTTGTTGTTGTTGTTGTTAATCTCACATGTTTTTTCTTGTCTGATTGTGTGTGCAGTAGAGTTTCATCGCATACGTATTGATTTGAGAAACGTGTCTGATCTTGACGTTTATCACAGATGTTTTGCTTTCGCAAACCGTGTGCAATGTAATGGCATGCAGATCATAATTTATCCCTAATTTAATCCCTGCATTTAAAATTCACAGAATTTTAAATTGAAACAGATTTTCAATATGAAAGTAGGCAATCACTTATTTCATATCGAACCATGTTTATTATAAATACAAGTTCAAGGACAAATGAATAATTTGATGCACAGGTACATATGCTGAAGAACTAGAGAAGCAGCAAGGAAAGAATGATGAACCACAGTTGTACTAAAGTCTATAAAGAGAGAGGTGGAAGACATTTTGGTTGCTGGAGAAGGTGAAGTGGAATGCCCATATTGTGCCCTCCTCCATGCCTAATGTGCGCACGACTCTAGGCCACCCCTTGTGATGGCCGCCCGCCCATCCTTCACTGTCTTCATTAGGACTTATCGATGCTCATTGTAGTCTCGATGAAATACTTTAACCTTCATTGCATGTCCACCAATCATGTACTTTGCGAGGTAATCTTGAGTAAACTGCTTTGGGAACCACTGCAAACGAAAAAGATTCAGACATTGTTGTCTAACAACTCATTATGGGCAGTAAAAAGAGAAGGCTACAGAGTTCGTAGTTACCATCCTACATACAGCTCACTGTTGTGTTGGATAGAGCGTAGACAAATAATTTAATTGCCATCGGTCGTATCTTTTTGCTAATAATTCTCATCAGTTTCCTCACTTGATGCTGGTTCATGAATATCTCATTGCCCCATACGCAAAAAGTGTCGAGGCGTGGATCTTTGCCTAGGACATATGTACCTACAAGCAACAAGTCAATATTAGAAGCTAAAAAGTGTCCAGCCGTGGATTTGTATGCACTACATTATGGAACGGAGGCAGTATAAGCCGAGGGATGAAACTAACCTCGGTGGAAAATGCTGGCCACTCCCGTTGTTGTCCTGCGTAAGTACATGGAAAGGCATGATAACTACTATAGGCTTAACATCAACCAAATATAGCCATGGTAAACAACAACATCTCAAAATGACAGCTTGAATGTGTTGGTTTCAGCATGATGTTAAAGCAGTTAAAAAATGGAAGGGAATGTTAAGTACAACAGGCTTAACAGGGACCAAATATTGTAATTCAAATTGGTACTGTTGAAAATGAATAGAACATAGCTCATGCTTAAACATCACACTGCATAAATGTGTAAAACTGAAATAATGGGCATGTGTTAACTTCACCAGGCATAACAGGAACCAAATATAGCCGTTCAAACTGGTATTGTTGAAATCGAGCTGCACATAGTTCATACTTGCACATAATGAACATCACATTGTGAATAACTGAAATAAACAAGGCATATATGCTCACTATAACAACCTAAAATAGCCATTGAAAACTGGACAAAGGCTCACTGCAACCAACCTAACAAGCAAATACAGATAAACAAGGCACCTGCTTGAAAACCAGACAAAGGATCACTGCAACCAACCTAGCTAACAAGCAAATACAGATAAACAAGGCATCTGCTTGAAAATTGGACAAAGCCTCACTGCAACCAACCTAACAAGCAAATACAGATAAACAAGGCATCTGCTTGAAAACTGGACAAATGCTCACTTCAACCAACCTAACAACCAAATACAGATAAACATGGCATCTGCTTGAAAACTGGGCAAATGCTCACTGCAACCAACCTAACAACCAAATACAGATAAACAAGGCATCTACTCACTATAAATAATCAAATATAGCCATTCGTGAAACTGAAGTGGACAATTCATACTTAAACATCAGATAGCCCTATTGAACATTACATTTTTGCATAACTGAAATAATTAAACACGGCACAGTTAAAACATCACATGGCAAAAGCTACAACAACAATGGGTACGAGTTGGCTAGCTAGAAAAAGTAAGATTTGCTTATAGGATATTGCCTCACTTGTCATGGACGGGATCCTTCCACTTGGAAGAGCACAGACCCAGTGTGCGATCCCTGATGTCGCAGATGGGCTCTCTCACCTTGGAAGAGCCGTAGTGGGTGCCCTTTGCATGGTTGTGGTCGATGAGATCTGACTTGGCAGCTGAGGATCCCAAGCCACCGCCGTAGAACGTGTCCTTCAGAAATGACATAATGCGCTCGATGGCGTACAAGGATCGCAAATCCTTGACCGCGAGGTGGAGGAGATCAGCGGCGGGGCCTTCGAAGAGATCGACGGCGGTTGAACCAGAGGCGTTGGGGATAGACCACTTAACCTGTGACATGGCCCGCGTGAAGCCTTCGCTGTCGACGAGCTTGATGTCGTAGCCGGCTATCCTGAGATTCAGTAATACGTGAGCCCGCTGACGTGAAGCCTTCGCCATGGCGACGTAGTCAACGTCCTCACCGGCTTCCGCAGCGAGGTGTTCCTCCGGGATCGACAGGTCGGCACGAACGGTGGCCACCCTGACATCGTCTGGCGGAGAGGCCAGGATAGACCTCCTTTTGGCCGTACGCTCCTCGGGCTCCCCGGGATATGTGGTCGGGCTTAGGCTGCGACTCTCTGGAGTAGGGAATGGGGATCTGGGGGGGGGGAGGGACACCACAGACCTCATCTAAAAACTCAGGGTGGCGAGGGTATGGGAATCGGTGGGTAACCTGAACTTATCTAAGCTAGGAGGCACGGGCAGACCGGCAGGGGTTGGTGGCGGCGGCGGCGGCGAGCTAGGGTTCGAGCGGGGGGGGGGGGAGGGTGTAGACTGTGGAGGGGGGACGGGGTTAGGGAGGGTGGTGTTTGAGGATATGCCGCGGCTACTGAAATTTTTAGTAATGGTGGGTGGAGATGGTGGTGGACGAGGGAGTGCGACGGTTCAAATGCTTCGGCTACTGGAATTTTACTATGAGGTCGGTGGTGGAGGGTCAGGGCGACGATTGAAATACCGTGGCAACTAAAATTTGGGTAAAGGAAATGAAGCAGGGCGGGAGCAACCAGATTGCACACGGTCCAAACATAATAATTGTGTATGATAATAAGGAAAAGCCACGGAACCACCAATTTTTGCATCGCTCAAGGCGGGTAGCTTTTTTGAGATTTCTAGCTAGCTGGTTTATCGCACATGGTTTGTCTTAATTTTCAGATGCATATGTGGAATTCATCCTAAATATCTTGTACACATTACCCCTTCACCCTTGCTGGCGCTTGCGAAGTTGTGGCGATTTTACAGGGCATGAGCTTCGCACACGGTTAAGCCAGTGCACCCGTGTCTGTTGCGCGTACGTTCGCACGCAGTTTTTCATCCGAGGCGTCTGCTATTTTATATAGCATCATTTGGCAACAAAAAAAACACGAGAGAGGGTAAGAACACAACCACAACAGCATGTGGCCCAAATATATATGTATGAAAAGGGTGGTGTGTGATGTTCAAATTCCCAATGCACAACTTTGACGCACGGGCCCACGGGTGGGCACGTCCTCGAAGATCGGGTGAGAGGGGCTAGAAGACAACAACCACCTGGAAGTGGCCAAATATATGTAGGAATAAAGGGTGTGATGTTTAAATACACAATGTACAACTTTGATGTGGCACCTCCCTCACAAACCGAAAAGCCCCCTTGGATATCTATAATGATGAGTTAAGGTCGTAGCTAGGTGCCTGCCCCACCCCCACTTCGTGTCGGCGGGACGCATGCACGTACTCATACTTTGCTCGGACATGCATGCATGTCATCATGACCTACCATAAGACGGACCAAGTGAATCTGTCTTGGCCAAACAACCACTATTGTTGTCGGTCAAAAAGGGATATAATAGACCTCTCGGGCCCATAGATTGGACCATCACCGTAAACCGCATGAGAGGGGCCACAAAACCAGCACCACCTGCATGGGGCCCAAATTGATGTACGTTGGAAGGGTGATGTGTTTTAAATACCCAAAAATGTACAATTTTGATGTGGTGCCTACCTCACGAAATGGACAACCCCCATGAAAGGTAGGTAGTAATTAAGGACGACGTCGACGTACGTAGGGTGTCGATCCAACCCACCATTTTGAGCGCATGGGAGGGAATCCTGAGAACGCATGAGCTCGAACTTTGCTCGGACATGTCACCATGACCCGCGGTAACACGAACCAGGAGGAATCCATTCATGACCAAACCCTTTCGTTGTCGGCCAAAGGGATGATATATATAGACCAGGCCCACAGATAGGCGTGTTGTTGAAAACCGCACATGGGAGACGGGGTCGATCAGAAGATCCTATACCCTGCATGCGGCCCAAATATATGTATATATGGGTGGTGTGTGATGTGATCAAATCTCCAATGCACAACTTCGATGGGCCGAGCACCAGCTGCATTACAAACCGAACACCATACCCCGAGGAAGCCATGTTACGTATGATGTCGGTTCCCCAACTTCGAGCCGACGGGAGGGAATCGAACAAATGGTCCCCAACTAAATTTGGTCTGACATGTTGTGACCTATACCAAGCGGAACCCGTGATGGTCAAACCCTTCTCGTACGTTGTGGGTCAAAGGATAGAACGTGCGGGCCCACAGATCTCGAACGTTGTGGGTCAAAGGATAGAACGTGGTGGGCCCACAGATCAATCTTGATCATTCTCCAATTTTTCAAAACAACAAATAACAAAAAACATCATTCTCCAAAATAGAACATGGCGGGCCCACAGATCAATCTCGATCATTCTCTGATTTTTCAAAACAACAAATAACATCATTCTCCAAATTAGAACGTGGCGGGCCCATAGATTAATCTCGATCATTCTCCAATTTTTCGAAACAACAAATAACAAAAAACTTCATTGTCCAAATTTTCAAAACAAGGATCTCAAGGTTTATTTAATCGACATGACAGGTCACTACAGACACATTTAGATGCTAAATGTTTGTAATGACCGTATCATGGCGCTTAAATGAAGCTTGAGATATAGCAACTTCCCACCCGGTCACCCATCCTTAGACTGCTCCAGCCCCAAGCTCGCTTAACTTGTGCGTTCTATTCGACTAGGCTAGCGGATGGGAAGCTGTCCCTTGCTGATAAGAGTTGCCTCCTCGCATTTAAGGCATTTACGGATGGTCACCGTGTGGGACCTACTCCTTACTATCACACACGTTTGTGGTTTTAGAAACTGTGTGCAATCTTTACATACCGGACCACTTCCATTCAAACTTACATTATTTTTTTACTACTTAAAACTAGCCGGAAGAAGCAAAAGCTTTGCCTTTTCATTAATTAAGAACAAGATAGTTGCCTAGTTAATTGCGGAAAACCGGGCGAAAACCGATACAAACAGGGCCTAAACCTATGGGAACTCTTGGCTGAGCATGAATTGGTACATGCCTTCGTCCACGCGTTTGATACGCTCGTTCTCCTCATCGAGGGGGCTGATGGCGGCAGCGGCGCTTCGCCGAATTGGCATGCTTGGAATGGTATACTGCAGTATGGCCGGTGTGTCGCTGCCTAGCCTCATATGCCCACTGACATTGGCAGCGGGACACTGATGGGGGGGAGTGGCGGGAAGCCGATTGGGGGGAGTGGCGGGAAACCGATTGGGGGAGTGGCGGGAAACAGTAGCGTGTTTGGATATATAACACCATTAATATGGAAAACTTGGGAAAGAAGGAAGAGCGAGCTAGCACGACGCGTGCGCACAGTGCTTACCCACGGGTGCCAGACGGTTGAACAGATCTGCTTTAAATTATTCAGGGTTCGTTTGGCATTTTTATACATTATAATAGAGTTTTCTAGGCATTTAATGTGCAAAATTCCAAATTTGAACTACAAATACATGCTCCATTGCACCAAAATGGGTTGAAAAATCATATATGTGTCCTTGGGTGCATGTTTAGGTCCCATGCAAGGAATGGGGATGAATTACAAACATCTCGGCATCCTGGCTCGGCCTCAAACATTGAGAATCTTGGTTTTTAAATCACCATAAATCGAAAACTCACCTGAAATTCATGAAACTTTACATGGTGTCATGACATGGCACATATATGCCATGGTAAAAAAACTGACCAATTTGGGGCAAGTTTTGGTACAAGCCTCTTACAAACCGGAGCTTCTCGCAAGAAGCCTTCGATAGGGAACTTGTCACCCTTGTGGGCGAAACGACAATCGCTGCCTCTTCTCGCATTGTATTTTTTTCTACGGGCAACATAGACCAATAGGAGATTTATGCCGAAATATGGAATTATTCAGGGTTCGTTTGGCCTTTTTTCTACATTAATTGAGTTTTCTAGGCATTTAATGTTCATAATTCAAATTTGAACTACAAGCACATGATCCAGTGCACCAAAATGGCTTCAAAAACCATACATGCGTCCTTGGGTGCATGTTTGGGTCCCATGCAAGAAATGGGGGTGAATTACAAACATCTCGGTGTACTGGCTCGGCCTCAAACATTGAGAATATCGGTTTTTAAATCCCCGTAAATCCAAAACTCACCCAAAATTCATGAAACTTGGCATCGTGTCATGACATGGCACATATATGCCATGGTAAAAAATTTGTCCAATTTGGGGCAAGTTTTGGTACACGCCTCTTACAAACTGGAGCTTCTAGCAAGAAGCCTTGTGGTTCCGATAGGGAACGTGTGACCCCTATGGGCGAAACAACAATCGCTGCCTCTTCTCGCCTTGTATTTTTCTTCTACAGGCAACATAGACCAACAGGAGATTCGCGCTGAAATATTGAATTATTCAGGGTTCGTGTCTGGCCTTTTTATACTTATATTAATTGAGTTTTCTAGGCACCTAATTCAAATTTGAAATACAAGCACATGCTCCAGTGCACCAAAATGGCTTCAAAAACCATACATGTGTCCTTGGGTGTATGTTTAGGTCCCATGCAAGAAATGGGGATGAATTACAAACATCTCGGCGTACTGGCTCGGCCTCAAACATTGAGAATCTCGGTTTTTAAATCCCCGTAAATCAAAAACTCACCCGAAAATCGTGAAACTTGGCATCGTGTCATGACATGTCACATATATTCCGTGGTAAAATTTTTGTCCAATTTGGGGCAAGTTTTGGTACAAGCCTCTTACAAACCGGAGCTTCTAGCAAGAAGCCTCATGGTTCCGATAGGGAACTTGTCACCCTTGTGGGTGAAACGACAATCGTCGCTGCCTCTTCTTGCCTTGTATTTGTTTTCTATAGGCAACATAGACCAACAGTAGATTCGCGCTGAAATATGGAATTATTCAGGGTTTGTTTGGCCTTTTTATACATTAATTGAGTTTTCTAGGCATTTAATCTGCATAATTCAAATTTGAATTACAAGCACATGCTCTAGTGCACCAAAATGGCTTCAAATACCATACATGTGTACTTGGGTGCATGTTTAGGTCCCATGCAAGAAATGAGATTGACTTACAAACATCTCGGCGTCCTGGTTCGGCTTCAAACATTGAGAATCTTGGTTTTTAAATCCCCGTAAAAACAAAACTCACCCGAAATTCATGAAACTTGGCATAGTGTCATTATATGGCACATATATGCCGTGGTAAAAAAATTGTCCAATTTGAGACAAGGCACACACATTAATAGCCAACGTAGGCATTTTGGAACAAATAGATGACACATTAATATCGCAAATGGTTGTACTGTTTGAACCGTGGGCGTTCCACTAACCATTTACGTGCGGCCACGCGTCCCTCTTTTTATTGGAGAGTACTACCTCGGTCCTGGTTTATTGGTCCTCTTTGTATTTTATTCAAAAATTTGACCATACTAGGTGGCGTGCGTACAGCTG
Source organism: Elymus sibiricus (assembly GCA_039707655.1). Classification (NCBI taxonomy): domain Eukaryota; kingdom Viridiplantae; phylum Streptophyta; class Magnoliopsida; order Poales; family Poaceae; genus Elymus; species Elymus sibiricus. The sequence goes on along the minus strand of CM077666.1, from coordinate 179,309,957 downwards.
TTTGATTAGACGGGTCGAGTGCGAGAAGTCCGCCGCGCGGCTCGACGGGACGCGTGCGAGCAGTCCACCACGTAGGCTCATCGGGACCCGTGCGAGCTGTTTGTCGCGTAGGCTCACCGGGAAGCGAGCTCTTTGACCTCCACACGCCGCCTCGCTCCCAACTTCTCCATTAATGGCGGCCGAGCAGGCTCACCGGGAAGCGAGCTCTTTGACCTCCACCCGCCGCCTCGCTCCCAACTTCTCCATTAATGGCGACCGAGCCACTGTTTAACATGCGGTTAATGCACCTGGACGGAAGGTGTTAGCTTGTGATCCCATGGCCCCGCTCAACGCTAGCTAGCATTGTTTTGTTCGTGCCTCGCTGAGAACGTGACTTTTAGCCTGTTTTCGACTCGTATACATGTACCTACAAGGTTACGAATGAAATAATACGACGACAAATTGATAATGGCAACAGATAATAATTGTCTCACATATCCCAGATAATTTAAAATGCCACATGCGGCAACGCCCGAAAGACACAAGGAAAAAAGAGAAGAAGAAAAAAAAGGAAGAAGGAAGTCGCTGCTCTCTACTTCTCGATGGATCGCTGGGCGAGGAGTTCTTCCAGCTCCTTCTTCACATCCTCATGACTTTGCTTGACAGCAGCCACGGATTCCTCCACCTGCAGCTCACGCTCGATGCGGAGCTTCTTCAAGTCATCCCCAAGTTCATGGACGACGGCTGTCAGCATCATCCGCAAGGCAACGCTCTTCTCATACAGCTCCCTCCAGCCGGCGTCCTCCTCCTTCTGCTTGTCGAGCTCCTTGTGGAGCTTCGCATTGTCACCCATGAGTTTCACGATGAGGCCGGTTGCCTTATCAACCGAGGCATCGCTAATCTCGAGCAGCTTCTCCAAGCCGGCGAGCAACTCCTGCTGGTTAATTAGGCCAGCGAGAATGTCGTCGTCGCTGGCTAAGGACTTCAGCCCCGCAAGCTCATCGAGTTCGCCGACGCAGCGAGTGCGCTTGTGAGAGCCCTCGCCTGCCCGTGAGAGCTCGTTCGAGGGCCCCGCGGTGCGGCAGGACACCTCTGCTGCGGCTGCCGCGTTGCGGCGGGACCTCTCTAGTGCTTCCGCGGCCTTGGTCTTTGCTCCCTGGTTATATGTCGACCTAGAACTCCTCCTACCGGCCATGGCAGATGCAAGGAATGACTTAAGAGGAAAGATCTATTTTTTTGGTGATGAGGAAAGGAATGTGCAATAATTTTCAAGTGGGTACTAGTTTTTATAGCCCAGTGCTAAGTGGGAACACGTTTAGGTTTGATCGATGTGAACAGATTTGCAATTACTCATTGCATGGTAATTTGATTGGTGTGAACACGTTTAGGTTTGATCGGTGTGTCAGCATGTCCGATGGATGGGATATCTCGCATCCCACGCGTGCCAGACGGTTGACCAGAACTGCTATACGCAGGTGGTTGCTCGCCGTTTAGGCGGCCGCGGCACGCTATGCTCGCGTCCCTTCGCACGCTCTGCTTGACGTTGAGGCGGCCGCGACGCGCTCTGCTCGCGTCCCTCCACACGCGCTCTTTTAGCGGTTGGGGCCGGCACACGATCACGTTTTGGGCGCCATATGCATGCGGTTGCGTCCGCGCGCGTTGCCATGATGCAGTTAATATGTGCGGCACGATGCAGTTACGCGCTGCAAGAACTGCCATCCGCGTGCGCCGATACTCCAGGCCGTTCGGCCTCCCCATTTATTCCCACGGCCATTATAACCTTTGTCTCTTCAACCTTTCGATCGTGCCCCACAACACAACAAGCACACCCATGACGACACATAGAGATAGGATATCCAGCGGCGCTCCAATGGAGTTCGGCAAGCATCGTGTGCACACTCACGTGAGGGGGAAGGACCTCTCGGTGGTGTACACCATCGACCCGGCCGTGGTGGAGGACTCCATCAACACCGTGGAGCAGTTGCTTGCTAAGGACGACAAGTACAAAGTGGTCGGCTTCGACCTCCAGTACACCGTTGGTCGTCCCGGGGTTCATCAGGCGGTTGCCGTTGCCTAGTTGTGCATGGGCCATCACGTCCTTGTCTACCACTACTGCCTGGCCACAAGGCCTTGCGAGCATTTCGCCAGGTTTGTCAAGAGCTCCTACTACAAGTTCGCTACGGTGGACACCGTCAACGATGTAAAAGCGCTGCAGATTTCGGGCTTGGCTTGCCCGAAGCTTGTCGACATCCGTGGCCACTACAGGGTCTGGGGTAGCACGAAGAAGGACTCCCTGGTTGAACTCGCCGCGGCCATCATCGACCCCTACTACGAAAACATGAAGGAAGGTTCCAAGAGAAATCCTGGATCCTGGCACGGTGCCTGGGTGCGGAGACTGGATGAACCTCACCTCAAGTTTGTAGCCAAGAACGTGTACACATGCTACGAGATGCACAGGCGGATCGTCGACATGAGGAAGTGCCTCCTTCCTGTAGATGACGAGGGATCGAGACACCAGCAGAGCAGCAATGGCAAGTGTCACAAGAAGAAGTAGATGATGATTAGATATGATCGTTTATCCTAGTTTATTATGCATGTAATTGTTTACTTTGGTGTGTGCAAATGTTATGTGTGTAGTCAGTTATGTAATTGGATGTTTAATTTGGTTATGCAATGATGTCCTTATAAGTATATATGTTGTTGTTCTGTAGACAGAGAGCGTTGATGTTGTGCAGACTGAGCAAATCACATCACACATGGATTAAACTACGGAACCCGTTGGTGATGGTTTCATCAATCACTGACAATTGCTTACCAGCAAGCGTTTGCCTACAACACACATGGGTTATTAGCAGGAATCGTCTGTGTTGTTATCGGTCTTCCCACACATTTCTGATTATTGACCTATTTGCCACGTATCACACACATCTTGTTAAGTTGAACCGTTTCTGTTGTGTTAGGTAATCGCAAATAGTTCATCCGAGTGAACCGCATGCCATATATCGCACACACCTTGATCTGCCTGACCGTTTTTGTTGTGTTGGGTAATCACAAACAGTTCATCTGAGTGCATTGTATGCCATATCTCACACACATCTTGATTTGCCTGACCATTTATGTTGTGTTGGGTAATCACAAACGGTTCATCCGAGTGAACTGTATGCCGTGTATAGCACATACCTCGAACTGGCTGCCCGTTTCTGTTGTGTTGGGTAATCACAAACAGTTCATCCGAGTGAACTGTATGCCGTGTATCACATCGCACACACCTCGAACTGGCTGCCCATTTCTGTTGTTCTGGATCATCGCAAACAGTTCATATGGAACAACTGTACGCCACGTATCGCACACGCGTCTCTAATCTGAATCGTTTTTGATGTCTCCGGCATCGCACACAGTTCGTCTTATTGGCGACGATTTTATTACGACACCGTTTGCGATGCATGCATCGCACACAGTTTGGTCGTGGGGTCTCTGATTCATGTGTCATGTTAGCGGTCGCCTGCAGTAGTGCCTACATCTACTCATAGAACCGCTCATGATGCCACTGTTGGGAAATGTAGTAGAAAACAAAAAAATCGCCCTACGATCACCCAGGAACAATATGAAGATGCATTAACGGTTTGGATTAGATCGTTACCGACTCCAAGTTGCAGCGGTAGAAGACAAGTCAGTGTAGATCATCCTTGGAGTCTCTTGAACCATAGATGAACGATCATGTTAACCGCCCATGAACAGTCCCTCGAACGGAAGACCGAAAGCACGACCTCTCTACGAGTTGCAAGCGTACGGTCTTCACGATCCGGCAATGCTTCACCGTCTAGAGCTAATCGTTGCCGAAGAATTAGAGGGAGGAGATTAGAACCACACTAGGCTTTTAATTATGAGGATTAGAGGATCTACGTCAACATCTAATTGATCAACTAGGACCAACTAGAACTAGAACTAGAGAACTACAAGATGCTCCAAAACTTGTGTATCCGAAGGGCCAAAGTCCTCAAGTATATATGGTTGGAGGGAGGGGAGAGGGGCACCACAAGGGGAAGGAAAACCTCCCCTTTGGCCATCCAAGGAAGGGGAGAATCCCCCTCCAATTCGTCCTCCCCTTCCTTCTACATGGAGGAAGGGGGCGCCTCCACCTATTTGGGCCCAAGTGGCGCAATTCTCCTTCCACCACTTGGCCTTTTAAGGCCCGTTGATATTAAATTAAATATAAAAGCCTCCTAACTATTATTAGACCCTTTTATTATTAATTTAACATCTCCGGAAACACTTTCCACCTATATATTATTTATCGGTAATACCTGGTATTGCCCGATAAACTCCGAAACCCTTCCGGTGGCCCCAAAACGCTTCCGGTTCCTCTCAAAACTATTTTGAATATTAATGAAACAATTTCATAAATATTTCCTCTTTACTCCTGTCCTACTAGCACTCAGTAGATCATGATTACTTAAAGCTTGTGACCCTATAGGTTCGGTAAAACATAGACATGAACAAAACCCCTTTGTTCAATGACCGATAGCGGAACTGTGGACATCCATATCGATCCCTATGACTACATGAATGATATTCGAGTGAACCTTTGGTTATCATGTGCTATTCCTTTTGCTTCGCGATACTTTACAAAACCCGAGGTAAGATATATTGGTATCCTCTTGAGTCATACACATGCTCACTATACTGGTCTCCTCGTTACCGGTTTTGTTCTTCTTCCTCGTTGACATGTTCCGACATCCCCGTGACATAGTCACCTGTGTCTGGACAGACGATGATGGATGCCATCATACCGAGAGGTCCCTAAGAATATCTCTCCATCGTCGGAGGAGCAAATCCCACTCTTGAGCTATCTAGTCCCTTGTCAAACTTTCTGATGAACCTGTAAGTTGCGTTATGATCACCGTGTTACATATGACGTTTGAGAAACCCCAAAGTTCACCGTATGGTAAGAAGTGACTACGATACTCTCATGGTCTAAGGAACTAAAACACACGTTAACACTCCGTGTTATAACAATTGACTTTTGACGATATTATCTCAAAGTATAACAAATAAGTTTGGGTCGATTCAATACGATTGTTCTTCTAACGTCATACTCTCAATGTTGTTTTAGGACTATCGTTACACTTAACGATATCCTAAGATCCAGAAAACATGATCACCAACAACACTTGAGCCATTCTTAGAGGCAAAACTTGGAACCTAATTTTACCATTTATCATTCCACACGTGCATATGAGTTTTCCACTGAATCGCTATTCCAGGATCATAACAGTTATAGCATAGAATATAAACTCTTAATTATGAACATGGAAATATAATAATACAATATTATTGCCCCTAGGGCATATTTCCAACAAGGTGGAACCCAAAGAACTGAGATAGCACATCGTTGATCTATCAACTAGCATACTCAGGAGTAGTATAGAAGGATCACAGATAGCCAAAACTTTGTAACAAAATTCCACCATTCTGTCAAGATAAGAAAAAATGCAAATTCAAGGAAAGCAACAAGAACTTCAAGTAATATATTGCATCTACTAACAATAGATCTTATGTACTGCTTGCACAAAATTTTATTAAGCAATAGATCTCATCTACTAAAATATTTTTGTGCAATTCCCACACATCTCCATGTGTTCTAGACCATAACCTACATCTACGCATAGCACGGCTCATGATGCCACTACAGGGATGAGCAACAGAAAACAAAAAAAAAGTTCTATGCACTAGCCCATGACGACTATGAAGATGCATACAAGGTTTGATCTGATCTTTATCAACTCCTAGCATCAGCGGAAGAAGAGCTGGCGAAGATCGTCGGTGCAGATTCCCGCGGCTAGGATTCTACAACCTCCCAACCGTGAGAATTGTTCCTCCCTCGAACATAAGATCAAAAGTACGATCTCTCTATCGGGTTGCACTCATACGGTGTCACGATCCAGCAGCACTTCTCTGCCTAGAGCTAATCGCCGTCGGAGACTAGGCAGCCTTGCGACACTCTTAAGAAATTCCTGGTTTTCAATCATGGGTGGAACATGGAATTAATTCTTCAATTCTATGCCACTCTATATGTTTCGGGTGATAGAATGACAACAAGAGTTGGTTGTTTGAATCGATGTGTGAAACAAACCGGATTGTTTGTTCTACTGGAGAGATGTTGGAAAAGCTGAATTTCCCTCAGATCGAGGAGGAATGAAGAGAAAGGAAAATGCATTTCTGTCGTGTGTTTGATGAACAACTGCATATGCTGATGGATCCTAAGGTTGGAGACGATGTCTCACACAACCCAGATCCGAATTTGACATTTGACAATGCAACTTTCTTTCATATCTTTATCTTCTGCAGTACTCTCATACCCACAGCCCGCGCATGACAGATTAACGGAGTCCTCATGAATACTTTGTATACAATTTCCTGTGGAGAAACATTTGACATTGAAGATCTTTTCCTTCGCCATCTGGTCGGATCAGCTGAATATCCTAGTTGCCCAAAATTCTATGCGCCATGGATTGAAATGCTAATAAATATGGCCCAAGGCAAGAGGTGCATTTGTCGTGATGGTCTGAAATACTTCACACCGCCTGTGCGGGAAACTCTCCAAGTGATGAAGGATAATGACAAGGGAAAATCTGTCACTAAACCCGAAAAGAAAAAGGCGCAGGACCTGAGCCTATAAAGAAGAAAACTGTGGGAATTCCAAAGGAAGAAAATCCTCTACTGTATGGCATTTGTGTTCGCACTCAGCAAACAAGCATGTGCGTCTGGACCGAAAGAAAAAAGAGCATCCGACCGCTGAGCTGAATCATGTTTCAAACACCGCTCGCCAGACTCTACTTGTAGTGAAGGAAGATAAGCACCACTCATGGTTTCTTCTTCGGAAGTTCTTCACTAAGGATCAACTCACACCAACTGGTATTCTGAAGAATTATAACTACATAGATGCTTTTGAGACTGATCGCAAGCGCAGAGATACTCCTCCTCTTTCGACTGATTTGCTATTTGTCGAAGAAGATGATATTCTGGATGAATTAGAGGAAACATCTAAGGAGTTCCTGGGAGAAGAATATGCAGAAGAGAATGCTGAAGAAGATCACCCTGAAGGCCTTCTAGATCCCAACATTCCTGAAGGACATGCTAAAGATGATGCAGCTGCTGTCGGTGCTAAAACCGAGGGATCTCGGGTAGCGAGTCCTGAGCTGGTGATCTTGGAACGATAGTAACAGGAAGTAAAAGGGACACATTATTTACCCAGGTTCGGGCCCTCTCGAAGAGGTAAAACCCTACATCCTGCTTGTATTGTATTGATTGTGGATGGGGTACAAAGTACAGGATGATCTACCTCGAGATCGTATGATTGAGTTCTAACCTGTACTAGGGTTTCAACTTGCCTCTACCGACTAAAACCCCTCGGCTAATATAGGCATCGGGGGTATCTAGGGTTACAAGTATGTCGGCTGCAACTAAGGATAACATGCCGATCATTTGAATACCTTAAAGTGTACGCCAAGTCTTCGAAGGATACCATCTTGAGTACGCCGAGGGCCATGGCGTGCATGGCCCATTCTTCACTTGTCGGTGGGTCCTCGACCCAGCCCATGAATGGTAGGCTGACGTGGTGCGCACCCCGAATTCAGGACTCCGTCGGTAGCCCCTGAACTAGTCTTCAAGCCGAGGACATTGATACCTTCCTCGGGGTTGCTTCATCTCTTGGTCTTCGGCTTGGTAGGCGAGTTCCATCTTCCACGTCGTCATCTAAATCCGAGGACCTATTTGGATCCGAGGTCTTTTGATGTTCCACTATTGGCCTTCCCTTCGATTACAGTCACGTATGAATTTATATAATGGTTTACTCCGGGAAATAAAGGGCATCTTTTAACAAGGCCCTTTTCGGCATAGCTTGTTTACCCATGGGGCGGCTAAATGTTGATCTCCCGTGGGCACGGACGAGGTCTGCTCGGCCTCTGCCATCCCCACACCTCAAAAGGGGGAGTGATATGTCTCCAATGTATCTATAATTTTTTATTTTTCCACGCTATTATAGTATCAATCTTGGATATTTTATATACATTTACAAGCAATTATATATCATTTTTTGGGACTAACCTATTAACTTAGTGCCCAGTGCCAGTTGCTGTTTTTTGCCTCTTTTTGGTTTTCCAGAATATTAGTACCAAATGAAGTCCAAATGCCACGAAACTTTTTGGAGATTTTTTTCTGGACATAAGAGACACTAGAAGCTTTGGGAGGGGACGAGAAGATGAAGCAGTGGCCCACGAGGCACCACGGCGCGCCCCAGGGGGGGCGCCCTGGTACCTCGTGGGGCCCACAAGGATCCGTTTGACCTAATTCCACCTCTATAAATTCTATAAAATCGGGAAACCAACCAGAGAGTCCACGAAATACTTTTTCCGCCGCCGCATGTCTCTGTTCTCGAGAGATCCCATCTGGAGGCCTTTTTCGGCACTCTGCCGGAGGGGGATTCGATCACGGAGGGGCTCTACATCAACCTTGCTGCCCTTCCGATGATGCGTGAGTAGTTTACCACAGACCTTCGGGTCCATAGTTAGTAGCTAGATGGCTTCTTCTCTCTATTTGATCTTCAATACAATGTTCTCCTCGATGTTCTTGGAGTTCTATCCGATGTAATCACTTTTTGCGGCGTGTTTGTTGGGATCCGATGAATTGTGAGTTTATGATCAGATTATCCATGAATATTATTTGAGTTTTCTCTGAACTCTTTTATGCATGATTGTTATAGCTTCATATTTCTCTCCGATCTATTGATTTGGTTTGGCCAACTAGATTGATTTATCTTGCAATGGGAGAGGTGCTTTGTAATGGGTTCGATCTTGCGGTGCTCAATCCCAGTGACAGTAGGGGACATGACACGTATGTATCGTTGCTATTAAGGGTAAAAAGATGGGGTTTATTCATGCGTGAGTTTACTTTGTTTACATCATGTCATCTTGCTTAAGGCGTTACTCCATTCTTTATGAACTTAATACTCTAGATGCATGCTGGATAGCGGTCGATGGGTGGAGTAATAGTTGTAGATGCAGGCAGGAGTCGGTCTACTTGTCTCAGACGTGATGCCTATATACATGATCATTGCCTTGGCTATCTTCATGATTATTTGCTTTTCTATCAATTGCCCAACAGTAATTTGTCTACCCACCGTATGCTATTTTCAAGAGAGAAGCCTCTAGTGAAAACTATGCCCCCCGGGTCTACCTTAATCATATATTAAAAATCCTAAAAATACCTTGCTGCAATTTTATCTTATTTATTTTATTTTGCATTTTTGTTCGGTCTATCTATCTATCACCATACAATTTAATCTTGCAATTAACCGCCAAGGGATTGACAACCCCTTGTTCGCGTTGGGTGTGAGGATTTGTTGTTTTGTGTGCATGTACTGCTAACGAGCTGTTGCGTGATTCTCCTAATGGATTGATAACCTTGGTTTCATAACTGAGGGAAATACTTATCTCTACTGTACTGCATCATCCCTTCCTCTTCGGGGAAAAACCAAAGCAGATCACAAGTAGCAGGAAGAATTTCTGGCGCCGTTGCCGGGAAGACATCATCAACATCTATCAAGTACCTACGCATAAACCTTCATCTCCTTGCATTTATTTTATTTGGCTTTGCCTCTCGTTTTCATCTCCCCCACTTCTATTTTTTTTTACAAAATTACAAAAATATTTTTCATTTGCCTTTTTCGTGTTTGCTTGCTTTGTCAATATGACTAGTTCTTCTCCCGACTTGCCGTTCCCTCCTTACTTAGGAGAAGGTTCTGGAATTTTAAACTTTAAATATTCGAGTGATGAATCATTAAAAGAAGCTTGGGATAGATTACTGGAAATACAAATGAGAGCTAGGCCTCAGAGTCATATTAAATTGCTTCTAAGGATTTTTTATGTTGGTTTACCTCTTGCTTATAGACGTATCCTGGATTCCATGTTTGAAAATGATTTTCTTGGAAATAATGCCTTTGACACTTATGAAAAGATGAAAACCATATTCGGGCAACCAAAGGTAGAAACAATTGAGCCGACCATCCTAGTAAGCTTTCGTCAAATAGAGATAATTAAAGAAACTAAGTCTAGTATGGAGTCCAATTTTGGAGGGATATTTAATCTTGCTTCTAAAATAAACATCAATGTGGTGTCACAAAATAGGAGGTTTGATGCTTTGGAACAAAAAGTTGATGCCTTTTGTGTCTTGAAGGAGATAAAAACCCTTAGTACTAAGCTTGATCATTTAGTCCAAATTATTGATAATGGCAAAGAGAGAGAAATAGGAGTTGCTAGGGTTACAAAAACCAAAGATGACAACACTTGAAACTATGCATTATGCCTAGCTAGGGGCATAAAACGATAGCGCTTGTTGGGAGGCAACCCAATGAATAAAATATTTTTTTGCGTTTTATTTTTGTTCTTGTGTGTTTGCACAATTATTCTACTGTTATGATTGTGTTTTTTATGTTTTAATTAGTGTTTGTGCCAAGTAAAGCCTTTGGGATGATTTGGAAGATAGTATAATTGATGTTGTTTGGAAAACAGAAAGTTTGCGTCTAGTGCTGGAATTTTAATTCTGTACTGTAGTGTCAGAAAAATCTAATTTTTTTACACAGTATTGATATCTGAATTTCCCACGTTTTCCTAATTTTTCAGAATTTTTAGAGTTACAGAAGTATGACTTTTAAATAGATCTTTACAGACTGTTCTGTTTTAGACAGATTCTGTTTTTGTTCCATAGTTTGCTTATTTTGATGAATCTATGGATTGTATCGGGGGGTATAAGCCATGGAAAAGTTGTAGTACATTAGAATTATGCCAATATTAAATATTAATCAATTTACAACAGTACTTATAGTTAAGGATTTATTTTGTTATACTAACGGATCTCACGAAGGTTTTGTTGAGTTTTGTGTGATTGAAGTTTTCAAGTTTTGGGTGAGATCACGATAGATGAAGGAATAAGGAGTGGCAAAAGCCTAAGCTTGGGGATGCCCAAGGCACCCAAAGGTAATATTCAAGGAAGACTCAAGCGTCTAAGCTTGGGGATGCCCCGGAAGGCATCCCCTCTTTCTTCTACCAACTATAGGCAATTTTACTTGGAGCTATATTTTTATTCGTCACATGATATGAGTTTTGCTTGGAGCGTCTTGTATTATATGAGTCTTTGATTTGTTTGCTTTTTAGTTTGTCACAATCATCTTTGCTGGACACACCTATTTGAGAGAGCCACACGTTTATCATGATTTGTTAGAATGCTCTATGTGCTTCACTTAAATTTTTTGAGCTAGGCAGTTGCTCTAGTGCTTCACTTAAATCTTTTTGAGCACGGTGGTGGCTATATATTTTGAATAAATATTTGCACTCTCATGCTTCACTTATATTATTTTGAGAGTTGATAAGATTAAAATTTTGAAGAAATATTTGCATTCTCATGCTTCACTTATATCTTTTTGAGAGTTGAATTTGCACAAGATATGAATTTGGTCCCAAAGTGATGAATATTCAAGAGGGATATAATAAAAACTTTCATGAAAGATCATTGGATATGATAAGTTTGATTCCTTGCAATAGTTTTGCCATATGGAGATGATAATATGTGAGTCATGTTAGTGAGTAATTGTGATTTAGTAAGAATATTGGTGTTAAGGTTTGTGATTCCCTATGCATGCACGTAAAGTCAATAGTTATGCAACGAAATTATATCCTACTTATGGTGCATTATCAATGTTAGTTATGTTCAATGCATGTTTATGACCGTTTTCGCTTTTTGGTTGGTTGCTTCTCAATCTATTTGCTAGCCTTCATTTGTACTAAGCGGGAATACTGATTGTGCATCCAACTCCTTAAACCTAAAGTTGTGCCCAATGAGTCCACCATACCTACCTATATGCAGTATTTTCATGCCGTTCCAAGTAAATTTGCATGTGCCAACTCTAATTTTCAAAATAATTTTCCGTTTTGTGTGCCCGTACCGCTCATGAAGCGGCGGGGGGTGGCCAATATTTCCCATGCTAGGTGTGTTATTCTCATGATGAGTGTTTATTCACTTGTCATTGCACTAGAGAGTGGCAGGTAATAGATATGCCCAGTCCCAAAATGCAAAATATTTAATATGATAATAATAAATTCCTTGGAAAGTGTTGGTATGGAGGGCACCCGTGGATACGGCTAGCCATGGATTGTGAAAGAATGGTGGAAAGGAAATAAACTTTATTTTCTATTTGGGAACCGCCTATGATGTGTCTAGCATGGAAGATATTGGGAATTCTCGGTCGTTTTGGTTGACAGGAAAAGCATGCCTCTCAATTTTTTTTATCTCTCTAATTTAAACCTTGAGCTCTGGCACCTCTGCAAATCTCTGCTTCCCTCTGCAAAGGGCCTATCGATTTACTTTTATGCAATTTTTATTTTTATTTTGAGTCTCCATCTTCTCTTCCAAAGCACCAACTAGAGAGCACTATTGTCATACTTGTGCATTGTGTGTAGCTAATATTGAGTGTGTTTCATGAATGGATCAATGATTGAGCATAATGGGCTAGGGATAACTTCCTTTAGCGTTGATATTTTGAAACACATGATTGCTTGTTAGTATGCTTGAGTATTTATATCTTCATGTCAAATTATAGACTATTGCTTTGAATCATTCAAGTCCAAATGTCCATGCTACAAAAGAAAAGATTATATGATGAATATGATAGGTAGCATTCCACATCAAAAATTCTGTTTTTATCATTTACCTACTCGAGGACGAGCAGGAATTAAGCTTGGGGATGCTTGATACGTCTCCAACGTATCTATATTTCTTGATTGTTTCATGCTATTATAGTATCAATCTTGGATGTTTTATATACATTTACAAGCAATTATATATCATTTTTTGGGACTAACCTATTAACTTAGTGCCCAGTGCCAGTTTTTGTTTTTTTGCCTGTTTTTGGTTTTCCGGAATATTAGTACCAAATGAAGTCCAAATGCCATGAAACTTTTTGGAGATTTTTTTCTGGACATAAGAGACAGTAGAAGCTTCGGGAGGGGACGAGAAGATGAAGCAGTGGCCCACGAGGCACCACGGCTTGCCCCAGGAGGGGCACCATGGTACCTCGTGGGGCCCACAAGGCTCCGTTTGACCTAATTCCACCTCTATAAATTCTCTAAAATCGGGAAACCAACCAGGGAGTCCATGAAATACTTTTTCCGCCGCCGCAAGTCTCTGTTCTCGAGAGATCCCATCTGGAGGCCTTTTCCGGCACTCTGCCGGAGGGGGATTCGATCACGGAGGGGCTCTACATCAACCTTGCTGCCCTTCTGATGATGCGTGAGTAGTTTACCACAGACCTTTGGGTCCATAATTAGTAGCTAGATGGCTTCTTCTCTCTATTTGATCTTCAATACAATGTTCTCCTCGATGTTCTTGGAGTTCTATCCGATGTAATCACTTTTTGCGGTGTGTTTGTTGGGATCCAATGAATTGTGAGTTTATGATCAGATTATCCATGAATATTATTTGAGTTTTATCTGAACTCTTTTATGCATGATTGTTATAGCTTCGTATTTCTCTCCGATCTATTGATTTGGTTTGGCCAACTAGATTGATTTATCTTGCAATGGGAGAGGTGCTTTGTAATGGGTTCGATCTTGCGGTGCTCAATCCCAGTGACAGTAGGGGACATGACACGTATGTATCATTGCTATTAAGGGTAAAAAGATGGGGTTTATTCATGCGTGAGTTTACTTTGTCTACATCATGTCATCTTGCTTAAGGCGTTACTCCATTCTTTATGAATTTAATACTCTAGATGCATGCTGGATAGCGGTCGATGGGTGGAGTAATAGTAGTAGATGCAGGCAGGAGTCAGTCTACTTGTCTCGACGTGATGCCTATGTACATGATCATTGCCTTGGCTATCGTCATGATTATTTGCTTTTCTATCAATTGCCCAACAGTAATTTGTTTACCCACCGTATGCTATTTTCAAGAGAGAAGCCTCTAGTGAAAACTATGGCCCCCGGGTCTACCTTAATCATATATTAAAAACCCTAAAAATACCTTGCTGCAATTTTATATTATTTATTTTATTTTGTATTTTTGTTCAATCTATCTATCTATCACCATACAATTTAATCTTACAATTAACCGCCATGGGATTGACAACCCCTTGTTCGCGTTGGGTGCGAGGATTTGTTGTTTTCTGTGCAGGTACTGCTAACGAGTTGTTGCGTGATTCTCCTACTAGGTTGATAACCTTGGTTTCATAACTGAGGGAAATACTTATCTCTACTGTACTGCATCATCCCTTCCTCTTCGGGGAAAAACCAACGCAGATCACAAGTAGCAGGGAGCGGGTGGTTTTCATTTCTCACCTCATCAGAGGCCTCGGCTTCCCCCTCCACATCTTTCAACGGGGTCTCGTGTTCTATTATGGGAAAAAGTTCCATCCTCGCCCCAAACTCCATTCTACACATCGTAACTTACATCTCATTCTGTGAGGCATTCCTCCGCATTAAGCCCCACTTCGGGCTCTGTTTAAAGCTGTTCTGTGTTAAGCCGCACAACAACGGCTCCAAACTTGCGGATTGTGGCGGGGTCATGATCAGTAAGGTCCCCAAAGTTTCCTAGCCAAAGGGCACATTCATGGAGACCATAAAGCTTTGGCAGCAGGAGTGGTTCTACGTGGCCGACCAGCCATCAGGGGGCCAGGAGGAAATCCCCGCCTTTTTGGCGGCGCCCCTCAAGAGGCTGCACTACTGGACTGATAAGAACCTCAGCTGGTGATTGAGTCGAGGGTGTCCTGTCATTCGATGAGATGATAACTATTGATTTGGAGGAGCCGACTTTGACGATCCGACTAAAAACATGCACGACGTTGCACCTTAGCAATTGCTAAACCAATCTCCAGGAGGTTACTGACGATGCCAGAAGCACGATTAGCCTAACCACGAAGGTCTATTCCTACAAGCAATCGAAGAACAAGCAAGAATATGATAAAGCAATCTGAATATTGCGAATATATATGAAGTATTGATAAAGTGGGGATCCGAAAGCGGTCTTGGCCTGGTCGTTGGACACAAACAAAGTACACGAAGTTGCAATGGCTAACTTTTAACTAAACAAATCCCAAAGAAAACGCTACTAGATGGATGTACTTATATAGGACTAAGTGGTGGTGATCAAGGAGGTGGGAGGACATCCCAAGGCAGCCTAAACCTAAACCTAGGTCGTACAAGGCCCATGGGCCCAAGTGGAGGTGATGCAACACCTTTTGACTTGTACTTTGACTCAGATTCTGCTACAGCGTTGGACTGTTTTGGTGATATCTTCGCGCTTCGGATGAATTTGAAGGTAATTCTACTTTTTCTAGAAGTTGCACGAGGTAAGCTTTCCAACAAGAAAAGATTCACCCAATTCGGAGTCCGGATGCAAAAGTTGTAAGCATTCGAAGTTAGGTATGTCTGTGTAGTCCGAATCTGAGTCCAGAATGTGGGAGATATGGTCTCTAACTTCTCTTGGGCCAAAACTGATGTGAGATAACTTCTTGAACAGCACCTAAGCATCACCTTTTCCATTATCTTCACATGTGGTTTGTACAAGTGTCCAAGACACCTGCAATTAGTCATGACATAAAAGTCGGTGAAGTATTTTTGTCCTGAATAACATAAATAAATTATTGCATAGTTTGTATTAGAAATCACCTCACAAATATGCATGTATGCAATATTTTTGGTCGTATCCAAGGTAGTCATGTCCTCATCATCCTTCCCTTCTTGAAAACAAAGCCATCCTTGGCATTGTTTAATCTGAAACATGGCTAACAAAAGAGACAAGGTGTACATGTTGTATATGTATATGTCATCCATTTTTCCCTCAGTTTTTGCACATCTGACATATTTATACGTGAGTAACTTTCATAAGTCATGAAATATAAAGTCAAAATATTATCACAAGAAGTAGAAGGCATGGAAATATTGCAACTCGGCTTGCACATATAAGTGAAGCTCTTATTCGTATCAAAAGATCGACAATGCTCATCATTAAACCATCCCAACATTGGTGAATAAACTTTAATAGTTTCATAATTACGTGCTACAACATGCTTAAAGAAGCAAACATGCAACACGTCATTCGATACAGAATCATGACCAAGATTAGAGGTCATATCAAAATGATTAAACATTGGCACAATTATTTTGTTTTCTTTCAAGCTTGCATGATCATTACTCGTGATGTAAATTGTATGCACCAATTTTTTTTATCTATGACATACTCTCCGATCAAGTTAAACATAAAGTCGAGAGCATAAACACTTTGCAAAGGTTTTGAACATGTGATGTCATTTATTTTATGTCGCACATTGACAAAGACATTGGTGAATTCAACATGATGGAATACAAAGAATTAGCATGAAAAATTCAAGCTAACATTCATCATGTCTAACCAGTTGTATATGATCCCAATCAAATTTAATTATCAAGTCACATGGTTCTTGCTCATCAAAAAATAATTCAATGGGTGCACTCAAAATTGTTGTTATTTCAGTTTTTGATCACATGGCACATTCATAACAACAACACAATTCTCTAAAATAGGTGGTGTGCTCAAACCAACAGGTAACTCGACGCATGATGTATTCCAGTCAACTAGGCATGCATCATTCTCATGTGAAGTTATGTCATCAATACCTTTACTGTTACCTTGTCGCAACGACGCGAATGATGTAGGTACGGACGATGGCAATGTACCATACACTTGAGACGATGTCGCGCTCACAATCTGAGGTGTGGCCACTCTAGTAGGTGCAATGGTGGAGGAAACAACCGGTGGTGGTGAGCATGAACCAGAATAGTAGTTGTCGTAGTCGCCCATTGCATCCTCCTGTATCTGTCTCTCAAAGGTACAAACACGAACGTACATACCAGTAATGCAACGAGGAATATACTGAAATCTTGCGCGAATGTGATGTTTCAAACCACCAAAAAAATCTATTCTTTGTATCATCCTCGAATTCTTCTATGTCACAGTGATGCATATAAGATTTGAACTCTTGGTAGTAAGCATTAACAGTGTTATTGCCTTGTTTTAATTGTTCCAATTTGTGAAGCAATTCACGACGATAGTAAGGAGTAACAAATTGATGTCTCATTACAGCTTTCAAATCTTTCCAACTTGCGGGTTGATTATCAATGTTTTTCTTACGATACCCACTCCACCAAACGGAAGCAAAACTAGTAAATGCTCGAGTGACAGCTCGTACTCTCTCAAGTTCGAAAAAATCATGGCGAGTAAAAACTTGTTCTACCTCAAGCTCCCAATCAAGATAAATAGCAGGATTAAATCTACCCTGAAAAGGCAGTAGAGAGATAACCTGATTGTATGCTTGTGTGTGTGGTCGCACCTCTCATGGTGGTGAAGATGTGCTCGTTGTCCAAGAACTTCTAACCCCGAAACCTGTCATAATTAGTAGAAAACAA
The DNA here is from genome assembly GCA_039707655.1 of Elymus sibiricus. Classification (NCBI taxonomy): domain Eukaryota; kingdom Viridiplantae; phylum Streptophyta; class Magnoliopsida; order Poales; family Poaceae; genus Elymus; species Elymus sibiricus. The sequence continues at coordinate 179,292,486 of CM077666.1, read as the reverse complement.
GAAACAAAATCCGAGAATAATGTTCCTATGAACTACTAGGATGTGTTGATAAGCTCTCACAGTATAGCAAATATCAATGTCTTACAAGTTCTTACCATGCAGCAGGTGGCAGCTGGCAACCAGCGCTGTCAAATAACTCCAAAGATTGGGTAAAGTGATTGCCAGGTGAAATGTATGTATGCACGGTGCAGAAATATGTGGATCTTGGAAGGATTGAATATATGGTAGCAAAAGATTAGCAATAATCAATTCAGAGTTGCAATGTTGAATAAACGCTCAACGGCGGTACTGTGCTGGTCCTAGGCTAGACCGAACTGGAGACGCGAGCCTAGAACACTAATGGAGTCATGGTGTGGCACAAGTAGCAGCAACAAATGATATGAAGTAGTTCTAAACAGCAATATATAAGTGAAGATCAAAAGGCCGTAAAGATAATGATGAGAAATAAGCTCCAAGCAGGATATATCAAACACTCTCTCTGCAACTTTCCTCCAGAAAACTTTATGCTAATTTTTTTGATATTTTTTCTCAAGAAGGCTACAGACTCAAGCTTTCGAACGCAAAAAGAATCACTCAATTCTGAGTTCGTAAGAGGAGTCAAAAAATTGGGGAAATGGCCTGAAAAACAGTGAGAAATTGTGCTCGCGAACTTCAGAGCACAAAAAGTCCTATTTAGAACCCGAGATGCGGCTAGTCGAAACAGACTTGTGGAGCCAAAACAGACTTCGTATGAGAAAGATATGCCTATTTTACTAAACACTGTGCAAAAGAGATTCCAATCCGAATTCAGGTACGAGATCGAGTCTAGATAGATCCGAAATTTCTCTTGTTTTTTTCTTCTCTCTTTTTTTTCTCTCACTTTTTTTTACTTTTTTCTTCTCTCTTTTTTTTCTATCACTTTATTTTACTTTATTTTTCTCTTTTTTTTCTCTCTTTCTGAAACAAACCAGATAAGATGCAAATTGGATCAAGCGAAGATGCGAACGACCTCAAGTATGATTATGACAATGAATGATGGGGAGAACATGGTGGAAACGGATGGATGATGGTGGTCGACAGCGGAAGCGATGATGATGCAACGGTGGTGTGACTAATGTGCACAGAACTCGAAACTCTAAAGGAACTAGACACTAAGACCAGCAACTCGACACGACGATGCAACCGATAATTCAACAAAGCAAAACACCGAACAAAAAATTGCAAAAGGCTTAGATTGGTTCAGATATGATGATCTAACCCTATTTTTTTGGCTTTTTCGTGGACTGTAGGTATGAAAAACAGATGCGATCTAGACTATGAAAAACTAGTAAAATCACACCGAGGAACCTGGAAATCTGATACCACTTGATAGAGTTGAGGGTGTCCCGTCTTTCGATGAGATGATAACTATTGATTTGGAGGATCCGACTTTGATGATTCGAATACAAACGTGCACGACGTTGCGCCTTAGCAATCGCTAAACCAATCTCCAGGAGGTTACTGACGATGCCAGAAGCATGATCAGCCTGACCACGAAGGTCTATTCCTGCAAGCAATCGAAGAACGAGTAAGAATATGATTAAGCAATCTGAACATTGCGAATATATATGAAGTACTGATAAAGTGGGGATCCGAAAGCGGTCTTGGCATGGTCGTTGGACACAAACAAAGTACACGAAGTTGCAATGGCTAACTTTTAACTAAACAAATCCCAAAGAAAACGCTACTAGATTGATCTACTTATATAGGACTAAGTGGTGGCGGCCAAGGAGGTTGGAGGGCGTCCCAAGGCAGCCTAAACCTAAACCTAGGTCGTACAAGGCCCATGGGCCCAAGTGGAGGTGATGCAACACCTTTTGACTTGTACTTTGACTCATATTCTGCTACAATGTTGGACTGTTTTGGTGATATCTCCGCGCTCCAGATGAATTTTAAGGTAATTCCACATTTGCTGGAAAGTGCACGAGATAAGCTTTCCAACAAAGAAAGATTCACCCAATTCAGAGTCCGGATGCAAAAGTTGTAAGCGTTTGAAGTCAGGTATGTCTGTGTAGTCCGAATCTGAGTCCAGAATGTGGGAGACTTGGTCTCTAGCTTCTCTTGGGCCAAAAGTGACATGAGAGAACTTCTTGAACAGCACCTAAGCATCTCCTTTTCCATTATCTTCACATGTGCATTGTACAAGTGTCCGAGACACCTGCAATTAGTCATGACATAAAAGTCGGTGAAGTATTTTTGTCCTGAATAACATAAATAAATTATTGCATAGTTTGTATTAGAAATCACCTCACAAATATGCATGTATGCAATATTTTCGGTCGTATCCAAGGTAGTCATTGATGAGTGATATTTTTACACTCATTTCACCTTTGTTGAAACCGAGATATTTCAATTAAAAAGAGATATTCTCTCCGATATTATCATTAATGGCTAATAAGTGCAAGGGATTCCACAGATCCTCTCTTTGATGTGTTTCCATAGTAAATGGGCTAAAAAAAGGAAGAAATCGCATGTGGAAATGGAATGGAAGGAGAATGGAGGAAGAAGAAATCAACAGGAAGCGTCTGCGCGAAGACAACACAAAAGACGGCGTTCCGTACGGGCGCGAGCGCCCGTATGAGCGCCCGTTTGGCGTGGATTTCAAGGCAGATCGTCCACCTGAACAACTTTCGTTAAAGGGACCCCGTCGAAATGTCAACCAGGAGATGATCATAGAAGCCGGCCAGAACCTCTTCATCATCTTCCTCATCCACAAACCCTAGCCACCGCCATCTCCATCGCCATAGCCATCTCCACCACCACCATAGTGCTCTTTCATCCCATTCATACTTGTAATCGTGCATCGCACAAGGCATCCATTGTAAGACATATTGCAATAAATCAATCTCAAGATGTGTTCTTCAATGTTTTCTTCCTATGATCTGATCTCCATGTGTGAGTAGTTCGGTAAGGTTTGGGTTGAGGCATATGCCTTGCAACCCAAGGTATTTATTGAGGGGATCAATGGAAGACTTTGACATAACGTCCCGTATGTGTGAAATAAAATTGTTTCGTGAAGATGTCTCTTATCTTGTCCACGATCTTCATCCCTGCAGGTACCCAGGATCATGGAGATCGAGCACCGGTGAGGCTAGGAGCGTGGAGACCGTGAAGTGTTATACCGAACACCAGTGACAGTAAGGTTCAGTAGGGTAACATGGATCATATCCTTGGGGAGAAATGAGGTGTAGTCATTGAACGCCCAAAGCTCTTGTCTGACTTCATTATCTTAATTATCAAGGTAACCCCGCGCGACGGATATGGTCTACGGTAGGACAACTGAGTCTTGATGTAGGACTCGTGCCGGTCAAGATGCTATTTGGACACATCCCCCACTTCGATCCGTAACAAGCACATCTCGATGGGTGACTTCCAGCGCACAAATTAATATCTTATTTGATCCCAGCGCAAATACAAGGTTGTAAGCATAAGACCTCATACCCGTACAACTTTTTATTATAAGTGTTTGAATCACTATTTGCTTGCTGATCCGGTAGAAAGCTGGATTTGACACTTTCACAAAAGCCCATCGCTTCAAGGGAATCTTTCTCTCGTGGGTTCGATAACCCAGGGTCACCTCTGGGGAAATAGGTGCAGGATACTCTTTTCTGTTCCAATACTGGATCAATAAAAGGAGGTATCAAGCCCTTTTTCTGGCGCCGTTGCCGGGGAGGAGTTTAGTATTCCTAGTCTTTGTGTTTAGAGTTTTTGTTAAAGTTAATTTACAGCTTTTGTTTTTACTTCTCTGTTTTTAGTTTATGTTTTAATTTTTGTTGCAAGTCTTGTCAGTTGAGAAAAAAAAGATTACTATGGCTCGTAATCTTGGGAGTTTTACTACTCCCAGCAACAACTTCATGCGTGAACCTATAGCACAACCTAAGGTAGCAGCCGCTGAGTATGAGATTAAACCGAACTTAGTTTCCATGGTTCAACAGGACCAATTTGGAGGCTCTGCTTCTGAGGATGCCGGTATGCACTTACACAATTTCACTGAATTGTGCAATATGACACGCATAAAGGATTATGATCCTGACGCATTGAAATTGCGTCTATTTCCTTTCTCCTTGAGAGGAAAGGCTAAGGAATGGCTTCTTGCACTACCTAAGGGCAGTATCACTTCTTGGGCTGATTGTTGCAGTAAATTTTTATCTAAGTTTTGGCCACCTGCAAAAATTATTGAATTACGTTCTCAGATTACAGGTTTCAAGCAGGAAGAACGTGAGCCACTAGCGCTTGCGTGGGATAGAATGAAGGAGGCTATTAGAAATTGTCCCAATCATGGAATGGAGGAATGGTTAATCCTTCATATGTTTTATAATGGCTTGAATCCTATGTCAAAAACTATGCTTGATACAGCTGCAGGAGGAACAATTATGGGAAAGCCCATAGAAGATGTCAAGAAACTACTTGATGATATGCAAGAGAACCATGCCCAATGGCATGTTGAAAGAACCACCACTAAAAGGGTGAATTCCATGGAAGAAAGTAACACGGAGCTGACAACCAAGCTCGAAGAACTTATCTCCGTGATAAAAGGTAAAGAAGAGAGGTAAACGTAAATGCCATCACTAATGAAGAAACTAGTGATGTGAATTTTATTGCTCGTAATGGCTATAATCCTATTTGGAAAAATAATGGATATGCTCCTAGACTTCCTTATCCTAGTAATGGAGGAGCATCGGATAATTTTAATTGAGCCAATGCTAGCAATATAAATACTCTTGAAGAAACTCTTAAAAGTTTTATTGCTAGTCAGACTGAGCAGAATGAGAACTTCAAGAATATCTTGAAGAATCGTGATAACTTACTTGGTCAGTTGACCAGTAAGGTTGTTGGACTAACAAATGATGTGCTGGTACTCGAAGGAAGATCCAAGAATATGGAGGCACAAGTAGCTAAGATAGCAGAGAGCCAAACACTAATTTTGGCCAAGTTTGCAGGTAAACCGGAGCCTAACCCGGTTGAAGAAGTGAAAATGGTGAGAAGCAACGAAGAGAAAGTGGAAGTACTTGACACAAGCCATGTGACAGAGTACAATTATACCGTTGCAGATTTTGTGAAGATGATATCCATGAAGTATCCACTACCGGAGGTAACTATAATGAAGCATATAATGTCTTTGTTGAAAAGTTGCAGCTAAGGTACGTGAACTTGATGATGAAAGGAAAAAAGCTCTATTGTAAGTTACCAGCCAAGCAAGAGGATGCTTTTGAACCCACTATAGAAGTTGAGACAGGATTGAATAAATTCAGTGCTTTATGTGATTTAGGGGCAAGTGTTTCCACTATCCCCAAATCAGTTTATGATAGTCTTAATCTCGGTCCTTATGTTAATACAGAGATCATTTTGAATATGGCTAATTCTACTTTCACTCAGGTAGTAGGCATTAAGCATGGTGTTATAGTTCAAATTAATGATTGCCCTATCATGATTGATCTTGTCATAGTAGATATGCCTGAAGATCCAATCACCCTTATAATTCCCGGTAGACCTTTTCTAAGGACTATCAAAGCTGTGATCAATGTGTTTGAGGGGAATGTTAGATTTTATTTACCCGCTAAAGATCCTTTTGTAAGACATTTCCCCAGGAAAAAGAAAATGAAGACCTACTCAGGAGAAGGCATCATTGTGAATGCCAGAAGCTACGGTCTCGGTGTGTTTGCACCACCTTGATCACCACTACGGTCGAGCTAACCGACCAAAAACAAGCGCTTCGTGGGAGGCAACCCACGCGAATAAACTAGACAAGTAAGTTTTTATTTTTGTTTCCATAAAATAGTGATTGAAATTCTATACGAAGAAGTAAGTTTGGAAGAGTTGTTCTAGTGAAGGCTTTGCGATGTGCAAGTTGAATTATGTGTTGAATCGATGTTTGGATGCATGGAAATATGTCTATGTACTGTCTTGGAACTAACCCCGCAGGAGAGCAAAGAAAAAGAAAGGTTTCGAAAGAAATAGATCAAAAGACGGCGTTCAAAATGACCACGAGCGGTCATATGAGCGGTCACATGACCTGTTACAGGTTCCAACACAAAACAACCAGAGACAGCAGGAGGAAAGACGGCGTTTCAAATGGGCACGAGCGCCCGTTCGAGCGGTCATCTGGCTCTTTTGCAGAAAACAAAGAAAGATTTCAGAGCGTTCGAAGGTGTTCCATACGGGCCCATGCGCCTGTTTGAGCGGTCGTTTGACACCTTCGACTAGAAGAAGAAAAGAACAGCGCGAACGACGGTGTTTCAAATCAATGCTGCCGGTTGTATGAGCGGTCGCATGATATGAGCACAAACGCAGGTAAGTCCTCAGGAAGAACGACGGCGTTCCAAACGGGCGCTTGCGCCCGCATGAGCGGTCGTTTCGTATTCTGGCGGCCCCAATAAGTCCGAGGAAGAAGGTAAATTTCCCCCATCTCTCTCTTTTCTTCTTCTTCTTCCTCCAGACCTCTCCAAACCCTCGCAAAACTTCGCCCGATCTCTCTACTCGCTCGATTTCAGTTCAAATCCTTCCGTGTGATCGATCTACGGTATGTTTATCCTCCGATCCCCAAGTTATTTTCCACGAATCCATGTTCTACATGCCTAGCATTGCCATGACTAGGAGATGCATATTTTTGATTCAAATTTGAGTTTGGCTTGGATTCATTGATGTTTTTAGAGGAGTATGACATTATGATTACCGTAGGATCAATATTGCTTAAATGTATTGGAATGAAAAATTGTTTTGTAGATGTTTACACGGAGGTCTTCTCGCGTACGCGGTGCTTCGAGTTCATCCACCGCACCACCACAACAAGTTTTTACCCAGGGGATCGTCTTCATCGACCGTGAAGCGAAAAGAAAGTTTAGGCAACTAAGCTCAAGGAAGATCAAAGCAACCAAGTGGGCTTGTGCGACAACACTCGCCAAGCTAGGTATTACTAATGATTTCAATTTGCTTTGTCATAACGCCGGGTTGCACCATTTTGTTTATCAGGATGTGAGACATATGCACACATGATGCTTGAGTTTCTTAGTACTCTCTCGCATACTGTTGGTTTGATGCCCAATGCATATGAAGAGGAGGGGATCACTTTCCGTCTCCTGGACCAAGACTTCAACATCACTTTTCAGTAGTGGTGTGATTACTTTGGCTTCACCAACAATGATGATGACATCTGCCATGTTTATGATTACACTGAACCGCACCCGAGGTAAACCTTTAATTTGATGAGCACGCCAGGCTCGAGAGCTGGTTGCATTGTAAGTCCTGCTATACGCTATTTCTATTATGTTATCACTAACTCATTGCAGGCATGAGAAGTTTCTAAGGTGAATGAGGAGAACATGCTAGTTCTCAGGAAAGCAGAAAACCTTGACGTCGGTTATTCGCCCAACTTAGGGGAAATACTTTTGCTAGACCTCGCGCATCAAGCAAATCATGCACAAGGAGATATCATGTGTGGAGGAGTGATCACCATGTTGGCCAACTCCCTTGGTCTCAACTACAATCACCTTCGCCCCATTGTCGGTAACACCCTTGTTAATATTCGTGTTCTCACTAGCGCTGGAATGGTAGTGGTTCGTAATGGTCGTCATTGCATTAGAATTCCTGGAGTGGCACACTTGTTGCCTACTCCTATGCATAACCATTTTTCCATCGAGCATGGACAATTGCATTATGTTGCACAAGAAGGAGATGCAGCTTTTGACCAAGAAGGCCCAGAACTAGAACAAGTAGATGGAGAAGAACTCGCACTCGACAAAGAAAAGGAGTAGCGCCAAGAAGCTACAACAAGTCTACACCACCTACGTGGACCTCAATAGCCTCCAGGATTCTATCCAAGATATGAGAAACCTCGCCGAGTCTCTCCGAGGCATGTCCACCTACATGAACATGAACTTCTCCAACTAGAGCCAAGGATGGGCTCCTAACCAACTGCCACAATGATCTTGCCGGTTTGGGTTTGCAAAGGCCTAAGCTTGGGGGAGGTTATCACCGCTTCTACACACTACAAAAAAAAGACACATCCGTGACATTATGGCCCGAACGAAAACTTTTTCTGTCATGGTTGTGACACTTCTATGACAATAATTGTGACAAAAACACGTATCATCATAGATGTGGTGGACTCCTACTTCTATGACAAAAAATTATGACAGAAAATGGGCTTCTCGTCCTGGGCGGGCCGGAGAGGCACCCGCATGAAATTCTTTGGGCCGTCCATGACGTAAAAAATCGTGGTAGAAGTGAGGGCGAGGAAATTTTCGGGGAGTTCCCGGTTACGGTGGGTGGTCGGGGCCGAGCGATGTAGTGTGGTTTGCGCGTTTCTCTCGTACGCGTGCGCGTGTGCGAGGCGTTCACTAACTGAACCCGAGCGAGGTGTTCGCTTACTGAACCCGAGCAATCAATCGATCCCTCGCACTACTACACGTACTGAACCCGAGCGATCGATCCCACAGCGTACTGAAGCCGAGCGATCCCTTCGCTACTAACTGAACCCGAGCGATCCCTTCGCTGCTAACTGAACCCAATCGATCCTTCCCGCTGCTTACTGAAGCCGATCGAGCCCCCGTGCGACACGTAGCCAGCCGGTGTTGGGTTGCTTCTCGATGAACAGTGCCCATTGCTGCCACGCGCGCGATACACGTAGACACGAGTCGAGATGCATCGATTGAGCCAGTTGGTTGGCTGTGGATGAATAGTTCCCGTTGCTGCCGCCCGCTCATTCGTACGCCCCACCCTTGCCGGTGGGTTGGCTATGGATGAACAGTACCCTGGCCGTGTGAAGGTGGTTGGCGCTGGATGAACAGGACCCCAAGGAGGCCAGCCGGTTGGGGGTGGATGAACAGGACCTCGTGGAGGCTGGATGAACAGTAGCCAGTGGAGGCTGGAGGAAGTCGACGGTGGATGAACAGTAGCTGGTGGAGGCTGGAGGGAGGTCGACCGTGGATGAACAGTAGCCCTTGGAGTCCCGTTTTGCGGTACGCCACACCCCTCCCGATGAACAGGACCCCCGTTTCGACCGTAGGCAGTTGGGGAGAAGTCTGTTTCCTCCGTTTTGTGGTATGCCAGAGCCCTCCCGATCAACAGGTCCCCGTTTCGACCGTAGGCGCTCGAACAGAAGTCCGTTTCCTCCGTTTTGCGGTACGCCAGACCCCCAGCCGATGAACAAGACCCTGTTTCGACCGTAGGCGCTCGAACAGAAGGCCGTTTCCTCCGTTTTGCGGTACGCCAGACCCAGAGTCGATGAACAGGACCCCATTTCGGCTGTTCTGTCCAAGCCGGTTGGCTACCGATGAACAGGACGCTGTTTCCTCCATTCCGACCCAGCCGGTTGGCTGCCAATGAACACGACGCCATTGCTGCCGTCCGTTGCCTCTCCATGTACATGAGCCCTGGCCGTACGTATGCACGAGTACGCGTTTGAGACCCCACCCGTATGTACGTACGTGCCCGTATTTTTTGCAACGTGGCTGTACGTACGGGTACACAATTTAGATGGGGCTGCCTAAACTGCTACGTCGGGGGCTCTACTACGACACGTTCCGCTCCTTACACGCCCACGGTTCATCGTCGCCGAGAGACCGATCGGCCAGTATGTACGTACACGTTCGCGACCAGACAAACAACGCTACGTACGCTTCGACCGGGTGTGTCCCAGCTGTCAGGGAGGATAAGGAGGCACTTCCCTGCATGCGAAGATATAGCAGGTGGGTCCCAGCTATCAGGGGGATGGATAATTTTTTTCCCGCGTAATAAGGAGGCACTTCCTTGCGTGCGAAGATGTAGCTGGTGGGTCCAGCTGTCAGCCTCACCGTGTACAGTCCTCTTCCGATGGCTGTTGTTAATTGACCACGTTGACTACGCCGCGCCGAGAGTACGAAGGCGGTGGACGACGGCGAGGCCTAGGAAGGGAACAATGCGGAGCCGGGGAAGACGCAGCAGTGGATGCCCACGCGGAGGGGAGTACGAGGGTTGACTGGTTCGGCTGCGGTGTGAGGCCGCTGTCGTCGGAGAATAACAGGGGATGTGGGTGCGTATAGGGAAGGCCTGGCCAGCGGTGGGAGTAGGGTGGGGCGGTGAGGCCTGCGTGGCAGCACAACCGGCCACGGGAGGCAGGAGCAGGCAATCCCGCCGGCACTGGTTTGGGCGGCTGGAGCAAGAAGATCAGAGATTGAAGAAGCCGCACGGCCGTTGGATGAACATCCAACGGTCACTGCTACTAGAATCATTTGTTGACTAAGTTGACAAAGCCTTGCATACGCGTCAACTTAGTAGGCGCACAAGTCAGCCTCCAAATCTGGTGGGTCCCAGTTGTCATGGGGACGAATTGTTTTTTTCGCGTAATAAGGAGGAACTTCCTTCCGTGCAAAGATATAGCTGGTAGGTCCCAGCTTTCAGGAGGAGGAATCATTTATTTTTCGCATAATAAGGAGGTACTTCCTTTCATGCGAAGATGTAGCTGGTGGGTCCCGGATGTCAGGGGGGGAGTCATTTTTTTGCGCATAATAATGAGGCACTTCCTTGCGTGCGAAGATGTAGCTGGTGAGTCCCAGCTACAACGGGGAGGAAACTTTTTTTTTTCACGTAATAAGGAGGAACTTACCTTGCGTGCGACCATGGACCTCGTGGGTCGCAGCTATCAGCCTCTCCACGTACAGTCGTCTTCCGATGACTCTCGTTTGTTGACCATGATGAACACGCCGCGCCAAGCACACCAAGGCGGTGGACAGCGATGAGGCCCCACCGCCCCAGACAGGAATGACCCGGAGATGGGGAAGACGCGGTAGTTGAGTCGCAAACGGAGATGAGTATGAGACTTGACTGGTTCGGGTGCGGGGTGGGGCTACACTCGACGGAGAATAACAGGAGGTGCGGAGGAGTGGATGGATGGCCTAGCCGTCGGTGGGGTAGCGTTTCGCAGCAAGGCGCGCGAAGCAGAGCTGCTAGACACCGGAGGCTGGAGCAGGCGGTCCCGCCAGCGCTGGAGGAAGAAGACGAGAGATTGAAGAAGAATGACGGCCGTTGGATGTACATCCAAGAGATAAGGCCGTCAGAAACTTTTTTTGACTAAGTTGACAACGCCTTGCATAGGCTTTGACCTATTGGTCCACATGTCAGCCAGTCCATTTGGTGGGCTGGGTGAAACAATAATGTAGCGTCGATGCAGCCCATTTAAATATTTTGTTAGCATTTACAGCCTATTTGTATTATTTTTCAAAATACACGGTTTGGATGGGCTGGGTGAAAATATCATTTTGGGCAGGTCGAAGAAATGTTATAAAAACATAAACTGGTGTTGGGCATTTTATTATTATAATACTACATAATTTGCGGAGCATAAATACGTGATTGCACGTCTATTACTGCATTGGTCCGTAAAATCTTAGCAAGCTTATGTACGCAATCACCAGGAATTAACTTGCCAACTTATTGTTAAATAATAATAATTATTTGGTAAGAACTGATCGATTTACTAAATAAAATATTATTTATTTTCAAGAGTTAATAAGACGTGGGGTATTATTATTTTTTAGGCTAGACGTGGGACAATTGATTTGGTTTTAGGTAAAACCTGTGGGAGAAAAATCAGAGATAGGATTAATAAAAAAAATGTAAGTGGGAAGGTCTATACAAAGGTTGGACGAAGGACAGGTCAAACGGGAACCTTATGTTCTTCTAATATATGTAATAAAATAAAATATAAATATATATACAATTATAGAAGGGAAAACATAATTTGAGTTTGGCATTCTTATAGAAAAATAGAACTTCTTTTTTTGAGCAGTATAGAAAAATAGAACTGAGCTGTGAGTTGTCGAAGAAACAAACATAAGTTGGGCTGCTGATGTTATAAAACAAGCTAGGCTGGGAGGCCCAGAGGCCGATTGATACCTATTGGACCTCAAAAAAAAAGTTGAAACCTGCTGGATCAACTGTGTCAGCATGTCATGGGGTGCGCATGTTAAACAACAAAACCTAGGCTGGGCAGGCCACAACCCAGTTGTTACTTGTTCGACCTCTGAAAAAAATGATTACTTGCTAGGTCCCGGATGACAGCCACCTTGACTACGGTGACAATCTCACGGGCCCCACACGTCAACATACCATAAGGAGGAAGCATTTTTTTGCAATATATAAGGAGGCACTTGTTTGCGTACGGCAATGGACCTGGTGGGCCCGGACTGTGAGCCTCTCCACGTATAGTCATCTCCCAATTCCTCTCATTTGTTGACCATGTTGAGAACAACAGACGGCAGCGCCGCGGCGAGAGCACCAAGGCGGAGGACGATGTCGAGACCTCGGACCGAAATGAACCGAAGCCGGGGAAGACGCTAGCAGAGGGGAGTACGAGGGTTGACTGGTTCGGGTGCAGGGTCGGACGGTGGAGCTGCCGCCACCGGAGAATAAAAGGAGATGTGGGGGAGTAGAGGGATAGCCTGGCCAGCGCCATGCATAGGCTAGGATGGGTCGTCGAGGCATGCGCGGCAGTGCCGCCAGCCGCTATAGGGAGAGGACAAAATATTGAACAAAATAAAGAAATACAAATGGATAGGTGGTTGGTCCTAGATGTCTATGTAAGAGACCTGCTGGGTCCACCTGAGAAGGGGAATATGTTGGGAGGAAGGAGATTCAAAGCATGCCAGCCGTTGGATTTCAATCTAATGGCTACCAGAAGGACTGATGGAAGAGGTATCAAACCTAACTTGTTCTCGTTGTTCGTGATCAAAGATGACCACCCTGAGTGAAGTTATCTGATAATCTAGGCAAAACGAATGACTATGCAACATAAAGAAAACAGCACTCAGACTTCAAAAAAATACGCACAAAAAAAATGAAACAACTGCTGGATCCCCATAAGCATGTCGTGGGCCACGGATGTCCTAAGAAAAGAAACCTGGGCTGGGCAGCCAGAGCCCAGTTGATACCTACTCAACCTCAAAAAAAAAGGAAACACGGCAGCCCTGTGAACTAGTACTCTTATTACATACATATAAGCAAACAGATTCATAACCACTTGGGAAAAAAAGCAAACAGGTTCATGGGTTCTTAGACGAAATATTACGGATAAAACAGATAATTATGACACATAGGCTAATGCATGAAACACTCAGATGATAAAGGTGCTTAAACAGACAAACTACACCATCTAGATCTTCCTGGCACGCTTGATCATGACGCTGCGGCTGTCCGTGTACTCCTTGGTCACGGGAAGCAGACATGCCCTCATGTCCAAGATCCGCTTCTACATGTCGTAGCATGCGTATGCGTCCTTGGCCGCGTAGGTGATGTAGGCTAGATTCAGAGGTACATCCCACGTGTTTAGGTCCTTCGTATCCACATCTTCTTTCATGTTGGTGTAGCAGGGGTCGATGATGGCCGCGGCGAGGTCAACAACGGAGTCCTACTCTTGCCCAGTGCCGATGATCTTGTATTGCTTCTGGATGTCGACGAGCTTCTTGCACCAGATGGCCGAATCGTAAAGCATAGTGGCGTTCTTCCTGCTATCCACCATAGTGAAGGTGCAGTCAGCGGTGCCGATGAAATGGGCGAATGCTCCAGAACCCTTGATGGCCCTACAGTAGTGGTAGACTAGAACCTCGTCCCGCACGCATACCTGGGCGATGGCGATCCGCTGGTCCCTGTCAGGAGACGGATGGATGGGCACAAGGTCTAGTTCCGCGACCTTGTGCTTCTCGTCCTGTAGGTACTGCTTGAACTTGGCGACACAGAGCTTCACCGAGTCCGGATCGTTGGTGTACATCACATTCAACTTGGTGTTGCCATGGGTCTGAACGGCGAACTCAAAGGTGAACTCCTTGCTGGAGTCCATATCGAGCAGGCTCACCCCTCGGATCGCCATTGGAGTCTCTTCTCACGTAGAGTTGTTGTGGCAGTTCTCGTTTTGTGGGGATTGGGGGCAGGGGGGAAGATGAAGACGATGGGGAGATATGGACAGCGGAGGGCTCCTTATTTACACTGGGGATCGGTGTATAGTGGGGTACTGGGGGGCGGCAACAGCAGTTCATTTTTCCAAGCTTGGGGAACTGTCGCAAGTGAACGTAGGGGGTAGGCGGCTGTAACACCCCGATTTTTGGCCCTTTCTTTTTCTTTTGGATTTCTTCGAATTTTTATTTGGAGTTCATTTTTTCCGTGGCTATGTGGTCTTAAAACCTGGGGAGATCTTCTCTCCTGTCACTTCCAAGAGGCTTGTCACTCTCAAATCTATCCCAAGGCCATGTCATTTCCATCTTAGCCCAACTCCAATTTTTATTTCTTGGGAATATTCCTTTTTCTATTAAAGGAATAACCCTGTTTGCCCTAGGTTGTGAAGCAACCTATATTTTTGTCATTCCAAAAATTCCCACAAAATTCTCATAAATTCTTTGGATCATATCTTCCACAAATATGTCAAAACCCATCCTTGCCTAGTTCAAAAATAATTCGGGAATATTCATTTTCCATTCTGTCCAGAATGGCACTTTGTGAAGGAAGTGCTATTTCTACTTTCTTGATTGCCCTAAAATTTTTGGGCACTCTCTCATATCCAAATAATTTCCACATGCCAAAATTCAACTTCATTTTCCTAGTAAATCTTCCTCAGCAAATTTCCAAAGTTTCTGTCCAGAGAGAAGCTTTGTGAAGGAAGTACTAGCTAGGCTTGTCCAAATGAGTTGAAATTTTGGGAGGTCATTTATATGATCAAATCATAACTCTCCACCAAATTTCATATCCATCCAACTATATATGTGAGCACACCTTCAAATCTTGGTTTCTGGTCACAATTTCAGTTTGGAAGCAACTATATTTTATATTGCTTCAAAAATTCTTAAATTAATCCAGGACCTAAATATTCCTATATCCATTGGGCATGCCAAAATTCACAACATTTTGCCATGCCATTTGTTCCACAAAATTCCCCCAAGTTTCTGTCCAGGGTAGATCATTGTAAAGGAAGTACCATTTTTATTCCTCTAATTGGTATGAAATTTTTATGGTACCTTCATATGCCCAAATAATCATGCTCCACAAATTTTCAGCTCAACCCAAGCAACCATGTGAGTGCTACTTCCTGATCTAGATTCTAGCCAATTTTTGCAGTTGTAAAGCAACTGCACTCAAACCTTGCCCAAATGACCTCAAAATCCACAGGATTGTAGTCCTTCCTACTCTAAACCCCTGAGACATCTTGGTTAACCCTTATCCCATTTATTTTGATCACTATTTCATGCCTAAGTTTGCAACAGCAAACTAAAGTTGATCATTCCCATCATCACACAGTCGTTCTCTTCGACCCATCACCTCAGGAGGGTCCCTGGATGGATGGACTACACGTTAGACATCCTGTTGATGACCAGAGCGCACCGCGTGCGCCTGTGCACGTGGTGACCACGCGGTCTGGCACGCCGAAAGCGTGCTCTGGGCATTGGGTCCCTCTGCCGCCGCCCAAACGCCGAGCTCCCGCCACCGCACCATGTCCACTGCATTGCACCCACTCTCCTACGTCCACACCACCTCTCTGGACCCCTCCCCCTCTCCTCTTTCCTCTCCGGCGAGCACGCCGTCCCGGGATGCCCGCGGCCGTCGTCGCTTTGCCTTTGTCCTCTTCCCTCCCCATAGTATCTCAGCGCCGCATGCACCTCCCCTACACCTCTTTCCCTCTCCACGTGTGCGCGCGT
The DNA here is from genome assembly GCA_039707655.1 of Elymus sibiricus. Lineage (NCBI taxonomy): Eukaryota > Viridiplantae > Streptophyta > Magnoliopsida > Poales > Poaceae > Elymus > Elymus sibiricus. Next base: position 179,276,812 of record CM077666.1, on the reverse strand, counting down.
GCACGCGGTCGCGCCAGAGGCATCAACCGCGAGTTCCCGTCGTTGTCCGGCGAGGGCATCACGGCTATGGCTATATAAAGCCACCCCCGAGCCCTCCTCTCCTCACCAACCTCTCTCTCTCTCCCTCCTAGAACTCCCCCTGTCCACTCAAACGAGCTCGGGAGGCTGTCCACCTCGAGCATTGCCGCCATGGCCGCCGCTCGGGTCGGCCTAAATTCCGGCGAGCCCGAGTCCTCCTCTCCCCCGTACCACCACCAGAGCACTCCACGTCCACCCTAGGCCCTTTCCCGTAGCTCGCCGCCTCCTCTCAGTGGCCGGAGCGCCATTCCCGATTTCGGCCGAAGCCGTCCTCCGCCGCGGCCGACGTCCTGCTCTCCACCGTGTTCTCCGACGAGTGCGAGGTGGCTCAGGCGAAGCGGCTCCCTCCCCTGAGCATTTTGGTAGGTCGGCCGCCGCCGGAGATGGTCTGTGGCGCCGGCGGTCGCCGTCGGGGCCAGCCTCTGCCTCGGCCAGGCGCGCGGCGCGCGGGAGGAAGAAGAAGACCTGGCCAGGCAGGCCCCACCTCCCCACGGACCCCACTCGTCATACACCCAGCCTTGGGCCCGCTCGGGATAAGCGGAGACAATTTTCTGAAAATACGTTTTCAGTTAACGAAAGCGTAATCGGCTTCTTCTTCGAATCAGGATACGCTTTCCCCGTTCGAAAGCGTATTTACCATAGTGCGCCTTCTTTTTCCAGCCGCCGGCCGAATCTGTTAATTAGCGGACATTCGTCCGTTAAGGCCAGAAATGGACAGTTTTTAATTCTTTTTCTGCCTAACGAACGAACGGCCGTAACTCGGCAACCGTAACTCCGATTCAGGTGATTCCAAAGCCCACGATCTCAATTCGTCGAGCCCGTTCTGATGATATCATTTTCATGAGGTTGTCACACTGTGAAAATGACCATTTTTCCCTTGCCCTTAAAACAGCTCCGCCGAGAGGGAAACTTTTCAGGCGATTCGTTCCGCGAGTTCATCGCACCTCTCCCTGGTGAATCCTTCACCCCCAGGCAAGCCACAACAGCCACTTGCATGATGGCATGGCAGTAGCCATGGTTTTCCACTTGAATATTTAATGATTGTTTGCTCATTTAATTATTTTGTGAATAATATATGCTTGTGAATCCATGCTCGTTCTTATGCCTTGTTCATTTGCATCTAGTAAGTTAAATGATTATTTGCTAGTATTATTATCATGTTAGTTCTCAGATTTATTTTCCGATGCTAGTGATAACGATATGCTCATTTGAATAGTTAGGGTTTGTTATGAAAATACTTGTTATATTCATGATCATCGTTATGCTATGCTCATTTGCATCCCGTGGAATAAATGATTTATCATCGTTCATGTTAAATGGTTATGTTACCCATCCATGGTTACCCTGATAGCATGCTCATATGCAGTGTTTATTCATTATGACTCAGCTCATCACCATTCAAGTTGAACCTGACATTAATCAAACATGAACAAATCTGTTGGCTGAGTCATGGTGCCACCGAATCGAGCTCACCAGTGCAACCACACTTGACTGGATGGGGAGGACCTAATGCAGTCTATTGTCATGCCTCTCGCCGGTGCCTCCTACTAGGGAAGGTTATGTGTGCGCGCTACCCTGATCAGGTAGGCGGCCATAAGCCTTGAGTACCCGAGTTGTATGGATCCGAGGTCCCCGTTTGGGACGATGTTTTGTTTGGCCACAACGTGGCAGCCACAGAGGTGGCGGATGTCACGAGTTGGCATCAGGGTAACCCAGGACATAGCCCAAAGGGGAGTTTGTTGGAGTGGCCGGGAGAGTGTCATGCAATAGATTGGTTTTGTCGGAATGTCGTTGGTCCACCCGAATGGGAGCACGAGGCCATGAGTTCCGTGGTGTGGGTACAGTGTACTAACCTCTGCAGAGTGTATAATCTATCGATAGCCGCGTCCTCGGTCATGGACATAGTTCGTAGTAGGTCACACTGTGGGTCAATAGAAATAATAATCTATATAATAACAACCCCGGTTCGATGAGACAAGAAGTTGGTTGATCTTTATGTGGTCATGCGATGATCACAGGTAGAGATCAAGCTCCGTGTGGTCATGTGATGATCACGACGGTAAGAAAGATTGATATCTAATGTGGTTACGAGATAACCTCCGAGCAGAGTAAGTTGGTCCATGAGACCTTAAATGTCGACCCCGTGCATGCTAGTGCTAGTATCATCATGTTCATATCATGAATTATATGTACATGCCATGCTCATGTTGTTGCCATGCTTATGTTGTTGCCATGCTCATGTTGTTGCCATGCTCATGTTGTTGGCATGCTCATGTTGTTCTAGTAGTATCGCGTTCATCTTGGATGATTAACCTGTAAATGCCATGTTGTTGTATGTCTTGATTGCTTTGGTTGCTGTGAGCTTGTGAGTACATTCAAAGTACTCACCTGGCGTGTCATGCTAGTTTGCAGGTCATGCCGTGATTGCTTGTTTGTCGAGGATCCCGAGGTTGCGCTCTAGGATACGTCCCAGCCAGAGTCCCTGCGGAGTGGAGTTTATCACCGTCGTCGTTGTTCCGCTGTTAGGATTTATTCCGCTTTGAGATGTCTCGCTGCTAGCATAGAGCTATCTGAGCAGGCGAAGTGTCGCCGTGCCCCTGTAACCTTCGTGTCTTCAGAACCTTTGTACCCGTGTTATTTGTAATAAAGAGCTGATTTGTTCTATGCCAAGCAGTGCCGTATTCTAGAAGACTTGATCTCTGGGCTGGAATACGGGGTGTTCCGGTCTGTCTGAGCCGGGGTGCCACAACGATTGGTATCAGAGCAGGTCTGGCTGTAGGACGCCCTAGTCAGCACGAACGTTAGAAACCGGTAGTATCGAGTCTAGTCGGTTTGCTGCATTTGATTGCTAAATTTGTTTGTCGCATAGCATGCATATGGACTCATTATACTGTCACTAACGGTTGATCTTGTGAGTGTAGGTGGTATCGGTTTTGATCCACCACCTGCACCCTCCAGCTTTGCATACTTGCTCTTTGGTGTTTGGTGTCATCTCTGTCCCAGCGGAGTGATGCCGAGGTACCTAGTGGTGTCGATCACTTGCAGGATTGATGCACAGGTATCACACCAATATCTTTCCGCCAGCTATCTATAGTTTCGGTGGTAGACATGTTTCTACCCCGGATCTTGCCATCCAACCCGCCGTGTTGGCAACCCTTACTGGTCTTTGTTACCAGAAAAGGGCAAGGCCAGCAGGCCCTGTTTTCCACCGCTATCCTACTATGTCACCCCTTTCCCTGAACGAGTATGGTTCCCTTCCGTCAGCTTGATGATGATGTGGCCGTGACATCCGTGTCTCGCTACATGATCACCAAGTACGTCCTCACCTCTAAGCCCGTCCAGATGCAACCGGTGCTGATCCAGTGCTTGGTGTAGCTCCGCTTACACCAACCCCTCCACACGCTGATCCATTTTCGTGCACACCGCCACAACATGTTAGATCGTAGTACCGGAGTTTCCTCGAGAATTGTGTGCTTAAGTAGGCATGCATAGTGAGGTGAATAGCTGTGAAATGTGATGTTGCTTGTATGTAATCTTAATGCTTTGTGTCTTTTGTTTCAGTCGTTTCTTTTGTTTCTTTCTTTGGGCCTTCGGTGTTACCTTATTTTTTCCCTTATGAAAGTTGCTCATCAACCGACACCGGACCCGAAGAAACAGGGAGGAGTTCAAATATTTGGAAGCGCAACTAAACAAGGAATTATCAGTGGACTGCATTATAGTGGGAATATTTGGTTTGAATACAAATGATATTCTGGATCGACTATCAACATCAAGATTTACATCAGTGGAGCAACCTTCACAGCAGTAATGAACCAGCTGGAAGACAATCTGTGTGCAAGACAACAATACATTTCCAGTTAAAGGAATATCAAGAGTATATATATATGGCATTCAGTCTGCATGTCCCAGCGAGAAGCTTCCGATGTAAGCAACCCAGTCTTTCTCCGCATGCTACCAGGGAAGCTTACGACGCAAGATTCCGCAGCCTTCCTCAGTACGATATGTGGATAGCTTCCAGCATAAGGTACTCTGTCTTCTTCTGTAAGCCACCGCAGAAAGCTTCCAGCATAAGGCACCGAATCTTCTTCAGTAAGCAACCAAGGGAAAAGCTTCTGAAGTACGGTACCCAGCCTTCTTCATCACGCTATCCGGACAAAAGCTTCGAGTGCAAGATATCCAGCCTTCCTTAGCACGCTACTCTCAGGTAGCTTCCAACACAAGCTATCCAGTCTTCGTCAGTACGGCACTACAAACAGTCATCGGCATTGGTACAAGATATTACACAGTGAGTTGGCAGCATATGGCAATGCATTCCAAGAATCAGATCCGCAGCAGTTTGTCAGAAGCAAGAATCAGTCAACACACAAGTGTCTGCCTCGGGAATCAAATGCCCGGATACACATGCTTCCATATATATATTGAGTATGCTGCCAAGGTCATGCAAGTCACTCGTACGATGAGGCAAGCACGGTGAGAATCCGACAACCACAAGAAGAGGAAGAAAGCCAGTATACACCTCAGTGTGATGCAATGTCTGACAAGCTATGAAACAAGACAATGTTGGGACAATAATCTTGACAGTGGATATCAAGGCCAGCTTCCTCCCAACCGACAAAGTGATATCATCAACCTCTGTCACCACCATGTATGATTGACCACAGCAGTGAGCTTTATACAAGTAACTGTGAACCTGGCATATGATCTTGATGAACCCTTGCCTACCTTTCCTTGGTAACGGCACCACCCCTGTGTTCTGAGCTGCTTTCGGCCGTCCAGGGTGGATGCCGCCTTTATATTTCTCTTTTCAACAACTGGCCCGTGTTCTGAGTTGCTTTTCGGCCGTCTCGAGCAGCTGTTGAGTTTCTTTTTTGTAGCAGTGACCCTATGCTCTGAGCTGTTCTTCGGCCGTCTTAGGGAACCGCTACATTCTTCTTATCAACACTGCCTCATGCTCTGAGCTGCTTTTCAGCCGTCGTGAGCCATGGTTGAGTTATTTCAGTAATGTCCCAGATCTGAGCTGTAACGACCGTTCTGGTGGCTACTGATTTATTTGCCGATTTCATGCAAAGGTTCGGATGATCATTGCCCCACAGTTAAAGCTCGTGAGATGATAAACTTGCCAGTTAAGCGTTGTTGCACGACCATAGGATAAGGATAAGGCATGTTTGCCGGAATATTGCACCTAACAGCACCTATGGTCACACAGAGAATTAAAGATATTTATGGCCAAGCTCTTTCAGCAAAAGATTCGGACAAAAGAGAACAATAGTGAAGGAGCAAGACCGGCAATGCAGGTATGATAATTGTGGCATGAACAACATGGTACGGATACCCAAGACAGTCTGATTCCGTATTGATCACCATGAACACACACCCAAGGGGTCTACTCTGTTTGTAAGGACCTCATATCAAGGCGACAGTCCAATCATCGGTACGGATTCGAGACAGTGGAGCCAGCCAAGGTAATTCAGAACTAACTTCTAGCAGTCAGATCCCGCCAAGAGAACGGCTATGATTCTCATCATTGTTTTGAACCCGGAGGACATGCATCTACTCAAGTAACCCGATGCAAGGAGTAAATGTTTTGTGCCCACCGAGGAAATTTGTTCACAACTCCATCCAATACTATCAGTGCTGGATAGACAATAGTCATGTCAAAGGGGAATCACTCCCGGACTTATGAAAATCCCGGTCATGATAATATCAGACAAGCCAGCAGACATAAAAGAGTTGAAGTCAGAGCAAGGATGAACATATGAAGAAAGACTTGTCAGAATGTTGGATACAGTGAAGCAAACCACCCCAGAGCAAGGCAGTCAGTCAGATGCAATTCAGTGGGAACATCATATGAAGGAAAAGGATACCCGAGTTGGAAACGGTTTCCTTAAGTCACAATATTCATACTTATTCCCTGAGCAACCAAATCTCGAGGACGAGATTTATCGTAAGGGGGGTAGGTTTGTAACACCCCGATTTTTGGCCCTTTCTTTTTCTTTTGGATTTCTTCGAATTTTTATTTAGAGTTCCTTTTTCCGTGGCTATGTGGTCTTAAAACCTGGGGAGATCTTCTCTCCTATCACTTCGAAGAGGCTTGTCACTCTCAAATCTATCCCAAGGCCATGTCATTTCCATCTTAGCCCAACTCCAATTTTTATTTCTTTGGAATATTCCTTTTTCTATTAAAGGAATAACCCTGTTTGCCCTAGGTTGTGAAGCAACCTATATTGTTGTCCTTCCAAAAATTCCCACAAAATTCTCATAAATTCTTTGGATCATATCTTCCACAAATATGTCAAAACCCATCCTTGCCTAGTTAAAAAATAATTTTGGAATATTCATTTTCCATTCTGTCCAGAATGGCACTTTGTGAAGGAAGTCCTATTTCTACTTTTTTGATTGCCCTCAAAATTTTTGGGCACTCTCTCATATCCAAATAATTGCCACATGCCAAAATTCAACTTCATTTGCCTAGTAAATCTTCCTCAGAAAATTTCCAAAGTTTCTGTCCAGAGAGAAGATTTGTGAAGGAAGTACTAGCTAGGCTTATCCAAATGAGTTGAAATTTTGGGAGGTCATTTATATGATCAAATCATAACTCTCCACCAAATTTCATATCTATCCAACTATCTATGTGAGCACACCTTCAAATCTTGGTTTCTGGTCACAATTTCAGTTTGTGAAGCAACTATATTTTATATTGCTTAAAAAATTCTGAAATTAATCCAGGACCTAAATATTCCTATATCCACTGGGCATGTCAAAATTCACAACATTTCACCAAGCCATTTGTTCCACAAAATTCCCCCAAGTTTCTGTCCAGTGTGGATCATTGTGAAGGAAGTACCATTTTTATTCATCCAATTGGTATGAAATTTTTATGGTACCTTCATATGCCCAAATGCTCATGCCCCACAAATCTTCAGCTCAACCCAAGCAACCATGTGAGTGCTACTTCCTGATCTAGATTCTGGCCAATTTTTGCAGTTGTAAAGCAACTGCACTCAAACCTTGCCCAAATGACCTCAAAATCCACAGGATTGTAGTCCTTCCTACTCTAAACCCCCGAGGCATCCTGGTTAACCCTTATCCCATTTATTTTGATCACTATTTCATGCCTAAGTTTGCAACAGCAAACTAAAGTTGATCATTCCCATCATCACACAGTGATTCTCTTCGACCCATCACCTCAGGAGGGTCCCAGGATGGATGGACTACACGTTAGACATCTTGTTGATGACCAGAGCTCACCGCGTGCGCCTGTGCACGCGGTGACCATGCGGTCTGGAGCGCCGAAAGCATGCTCTGGGCATTGGGTCCCTCTGCCGCCGCCTAAACGCCGAGCTCCCGCCACCGCACCATGTCCACAGCATTGCACCCACTCTCCTGCGTCCATGCCACCTCTCTGGACCCCTCCCCCTCTCCTCTTTCCTCTCCAGCGAGCACGCCGTCCCGGGATGCCCGCGGCCATCGTCGCTTTGCCTTTGTCCTCTTCCCTCCCTGTAGTATCTCAGCGCCGCATGCACCTCCCCTAGACCTCTTTCCCCCTTCGCCCGTGCGCGCATGCACGCGGTCGCGCCAGAGGTATCAATCGCGATCTCCCGTCGTTGTCCGGCGAGGGCATCACGGCCATGGCTATATAAAGCCACCCCCGAGCCCTCCTCTCCTCACCAACCTCTCTCTCTCTCCCTCTTAGAACTCCCCCTGTCCACTCAAACGAGCTCGGGAGGCTGTCCACCTCGAGCATTGCCGCCATGGCCGCCGCTCGGGTCGGCCTAAATTCCGGCGAGCCCGAGTCCTCCTCTCCCCCTACCACCACCAGAGCACTCCACGTCCAGCTTAGGCCCTTTCCCGTAGCTCGCCGCCTCCTCTCAGTGGCCGGAGCGCCATTCCCGATTCCAGCCGAACCCGTCCTCTGCCGCGGCCGACGTCCTGCTTTCCTCGGTGTTCTTCGGCGAGTGCGAGGTGGCTCAGGCGAAGCGGCTCCCTCCCCTGAGCATTTTGGTAGGTCGGCCGCCGCCGGAGATGGTCTGTGGCGCCGGCGGTCGCCGTCGGGGCCAGCCTCTACCTCGGTCAGGTGCGCGCCGCGCGGGGGGAAGAAGAAGACCTGGCCAGGCGGGCCCCACCTCCCCGCGGACCCCACTCGTCATACACCCAGCCTCGGGCCCACGCGGGATAAGTGGAGACGGTTTTCTGAAAATACGTTTTCAGTTAACGAAAGCGTAATCGGCTTCTTCTTCGAATCAGGATACGCTTTCCCCGTTCGAAAGCGTATTTACCAAAGTGCGCCTTCTTTTTCTAGCCGCCGGCCGAATCTGTTAATTAGCGGACGTTCGTCCGTTAAGGCCAGAAATGGACAGTTTTTAATTCTTTTTCTGCCTAACGAACGAACGGCCGTAACTCCGATTCAGGTGATTCCAAAGCCCACGATCTCAGTTCGTCGATCCTGTTCCGGTGGTATCATTTTCATGATGTTGTCACACTATGAAAATGACCATTTTGCCCTTGCCCTTAAAACAGCTCTGCCGAGAGGGAAACTTTTTCGGTGATTCGTTCCGCGAGTTCATCGCACCTCTCCCCGGTGAATCCTTCACCCCCAGGCAAGCCACAACAGCCACTTGCATGATGGCATTGCAATAGCCATGGTTTTCCACTTGAATATTTAATGATTGTTTGCTCATTTAATTATTTTGTGAATAATATATGCTTGTGAATCCATGCTCGTTCTTATGCCTTGTTCATTTGCATCTAGTAAGTTAAATGATTATTTGCTATTATTATTATCATGTTATTTCTCAGATTTATTTTCCGATGCTAGTGATAACGATATGCTCATTTGAATAGTTAGGGTTTGTTATGAAAATACTTGTTATATTCATGATCATCGTTATGCTATGCTCATTTGCATCCCGTGGAATAAATGATTTATCATCGTTCATGTTAAATGGTTATGTTACCCATCCATGGTTACACTGATAGCATGCTCATATGCATTGTTATTTCATTATGACTCAGCTCATCACCATTCAAGTTGAACCTGACATTAATCAAACATGAACAAATCTGTTGGCTGAGTCATGGTGCCACCGAATCGAGCTCACTAGTGCAACCACACTTGCCTGGATGGGGAGGCCCTAATGTGGTCTATTGTCATGCCTCTCGCCGGTGCCTCCTACTAGGGAAGGTTATGTGCGCGCGCTACCCTGATCAGGTAGGCGGCCATAAGCCTTGAGTACCCGAGTTGTATGGATCTGAGGTCCCCGTTTGGGACGATGTTTTGTTTGGCCACGACGGTGGCAACGACAGAGGTGGCAGATGTCACGAGTTGGCATCAGGGTAACCCAGGACATAGCCCAAAGGGGAGTTTGTCGAAGTGGCCGGGAGAGTGTCATGCAATAGATTGGTTTTGTCGGAATGTCATTGGTCCACCCGAATGGGAGCACGAGGCCATGAGTTCCGTGGTGTGGGTACAGTGTACTAACCTCTGCAGAGTGTATAATCTATCGATAGCCGCGTCCTCGGTCATGGACACAGTTCGTAGTAGGTCACACTATGGGTCAACAGAAATAATAATCTGAATAATAACAACCCTGGTGCGATGAGACAAGAAGTTGGTTGATCTTTATGTGGTCATGCGATGATCACATGTAGAGATCAAGCTCCGTGTGGTCATGTGATGATCACGACGGTAAGAAAGATTGATATCTAAGGTGCTTACGAGATAACCTCCGAGCAGAGTAAGTTGGTCCATGAGACCTTAAATGTCGACCCCGTGCATGCTAGTGCTAGTATCATCATGTTCATATCATGAATTATATGTACATGCCATGCTCATGTTGTTGCCATGCTTATGTTGTTGCCATGCTCATGTTGTTGCCATGCTCATGTTGTTGCCATGCTCATGTTGTTGCCATGCTGATGTTGTTCTAGTAGTATCGCGTTCATCTTGGATGATTAACCTGCAAATGCCATGTTGTTGTATGTCTTGATTGCATTGGTTGCTGTGAGCTTGCGAGTACATTCAAAGTACTCACCAGGCGTGTCATGCCAGATTGCAGGTCATGCCGTGATTGCTTGTTTGTTGAGGATCCCGAGGTTGTGCTCTAGGATACGTCCCAGCCAGAGTCCCTGCGGAGTGTAGTTCATCACCGTTGTCGTTGTTCCGCTGTTAGGATCTATTCCGCTTTGAGATGTCTCGCTGCTAGCATAGAGCTATCTGAGCAGGCGAAGTGTCGCCGTGCCCCTGTAACCTTCGTGCCTTCAGAACCTTTGTACCCGTGTTATTTGTAATAAAGAGCTGATTTTTTCTATGCCAAGCAGTGCCGTATTCCAGAAGACTTGATCTCTGGGCTGGAATACGGGGTGTTCTGGTCTCTCTGAGCCAGGGTGCCACAGCGGCGGCAGCAGTTCATTTTTCCACTCTTGGGAAACTGCAATCGCCGGTGAACGTAATGGGTACAGGCGGCAGCTGTTACTACCCCCTCCTCCCTCGCCCGCTGCACGCCCCCTCGACCCATTCAAATGCCTCCGTTAAACCGGCATGGAAGCCGAGAAACCTATTCCGTCCACACGTCCATTCATGAGAGGGTCGGCATTGGCAGCAGTTCGCTTTACTTAAATTTTATACTTAAAACAAGCAAATCATTGGCTCGTTCTATCAGTGCCATAAAGTCAACATGCAAAACAATTAGAATTATTATTCTCAGGACGCACGCAAACAACTCATTTGCTGCGTTTTCAGACAGACAATACTACCAAGTTTGAACAGATTGTTAGGGTTGCTATCCTCTGCATCATCATGCTGTGTTTCACATCTTGCAAGATTCACAACCAACTCATAAGATTCAAATAATAAGTACAACAAAGATGCCTACGCATCTCAATGATTCATAGATCAGAGCCAATAGTTACTGTTTAACTAAAACGTTGTGAGAATGTTAACAAATAAATAAAATCGAACGATGCTTCATGTAAGCAATTTGATTCAAGGATTTGCCGAAACATTGAAACCAGTCCCGTTTACGGCCACACATGTCAAACATTGGCAGATGAACATTTTCTGGATATGGACCAGGCTCATGAGATACAGTGCATCGCTAAGGAGCTGGAGCTCCTGAAGTGTTAGTTGCCGGACAAATTTGTCGTGGGTTGCATTATTGCAAAACTCCCTCCTTCATGGAGGAACTTTGCTACTTCTCTCAAGCACTTGAGGCGTGAATTCTCTATTGAGGATGTCATCGGTCATCTAAGTGTTGAGCAGAACTTGAGAGCAAAGGACTCACACGTGAAAGGGGCAGAGGGTTCTTCTAGCGCCAACGTGGTGCAGAAGAATTTCCACAAGTTCAAGGGAAAGAACACTATCCAGCACCAAGAACTTAGCGAATGCTTTGACCATCCCAACATCTGTAATTGAGTATTCCTGTTTGCACAGATAATGAAAAAGCATGATTACTATAATAGTGGCACTATTTGTAGCAACTTTATTTTCTTAATGGGAAAAAAGATTGTGATACAATAGCTTTATATAAAAAAATACAACGCTAGCACAGTATGACAAAGCACGATCATGTGGATGAAGGACAGTACTGACCAGTGTGAGATGACTTTGTGAGATCAAGTTGTTCTTCAGGTCCCCGTATCTTGCCATGTGTCGGTGTATAAAACATGGGTATTTTATACCCTGACTTATGCGCAGACAGTGGCAGCCTCCTTGTCGGCCAAGCCTTGCCGGGAACCGCCAAGACCAAGATTCAGGACCCAGTTGCGGAAGCCACTAGGGGGAAGCTCAAGGCACAGCACCAACGAGCACTCAACCAGTACCGAAGATGAAGACATTCCTTGCCGGCAAGGCTAAACCGGCAAGGTGAAGACCCGGCAAGCTCCGTACCGGCAAGCTTCTGCTAGCTCTCCAGCGCTCCACCTCACCGCATAGATGTCCACTAGTGAATGAGGTGTTGACCGCGCAGGCTGGTTGGTGAGGCTTGTCGGGCACGTGTCAGCATGCTGAGACATGATTTGCCTCTAATGACACCCATCCAGGAGGCGTGTCAGAAAAATACGAGGTAGCTAGGCGAGCTGTGCAGAAACCTTGCCGGGACTACCTCTCCACATGACACCTAGCGATGCATTTAATGCTTTTGTCCTAAACTGGCAGAGTTAGGTATGATATCACTGTTTGCTATCTAATCGCTATGTAATTACTGTTTTGCCACTGTGGTAACCCCTTGAGCTATAAAAGGAGGGCCATGGCAATAGTTAGAGGGATTTGGACCCTTTTACACAACTCGCATGCGCAGCTGCCTCTCCACACCTTCCCTCGGAAGCGCTCCTTGTCATCGTGTTCATACACACCCAATATACTAAAGCAGGAGTAGGGTTTTACGCTTCACAAGCGGCCCGAACCTGGGTAAAAATCGCCCCGCGTCCTCTGGTGATTCTGCTCTTTGTCCTTATGTCTCCCCTCACCGAACCACAAGGGGCTGGATGGCCCCATAGATGGTCGTTCCACCACGACATCTTTGGTGCGCCAGGTAGGGGGGAAGGCTAGTGCGAACCTGAATCATCAGAGTGCGCGTCGATATCATCAGCTTCATCATCTTCTTCACCGTCGATGGCGCCCAAGAAGAAGGGCATCACGATGGCAACTGCTTCCGCCTCCAAAGCTCCTTCACGCGCATCCGCAGGCGGCGCAGCTAATGCGGGAGGCGCGGACGCCGCGGTTGGCACGACCAGCGCAGGCGGCACGGTCGCCATGCCCACCGCGGCCGGAGCAGGAGATGGGCGCGCTGGGGGTAGTCGGCTTCCTTGACCCTCCAGCGAACAAAGCCGAGACGGCGCGGGCGAGGCGGATGGACGTTTACCTCCTCCTCACCGCGCCGACGAACGCAGCCACCGGGGCAACGATCCCCGGGCCGGCGCGAGCCAAGACCCCACCGTGGCGACATCCAGGGACGCTGCGTCGAGACACACACCGCGCCCATTACAGGATAGGTGCAGCGCGACCCCAAGCGACGTCAACGACCCTGGGCGGCGGCGTCCACATGGCAAGACCCCAGTCGATCAGATCCCAGATCGCCAGGCGCCACCTGCACCGCGACACCCTTCTGCTGGTCGTGTGCTGCAGCAGCAAGATCGCGATGGCGTTCCTGCTGGCTCTGCCAGGAGTAGAGCGACTTCGCGTTCTTCGCTTCCGGCCACGCCAACCACGGCGGCGGAGGCAATGGCGCGGGCTCAAATGCTGCTAAACTTCCCTCCGGTAGCAGAGAAGATGGATGAGTGGAGAGCCACCATCCAAAGCTTGATTGGATTTGCCAAAGCTAGCAAATCGCAGCAAGCGGAGCCCTCACGGCGACTGCAAACGGTGCCAGTAGCCCTAACTGGTGGCCGCGTTGACGGTGCTATGCTAACGGTGCAATCGCCTCCGCGGCAACAGCCTCAGCAGCAGCAACGTCAACAGCCGCGACAAGCCCAGCAATCATTGGAGCCCGACGAGATGTCGATGGCTTCTTCGGATCCACGGGCGCGGCAAGACCAGCGGCAAGTGCTATGAGACAGGCGGGTAGAAGTCGCCCGCACCACCATTAAACGGCGCCGAGAGGCACGCCGTCGATCTGACACGCGCAACAGCCCCATCGTTGATGAGCCTGCGCCAGGGGTTGGCAGATTTCTACCTTACGAGGTTGGATGTCCTGCTTTCACCCGCGAGCTGCGGCAAGTCCGATGGCCGTCTGTCCGGGCCTTCAAGCCAGAAGTACCAGAGAAGTATGATGGCAAGCTGAACCCGGCAGAGTTTCTGGGCATCTACACGATTGCCGTGCAAGCTGCCGGGGGAAGAGACGAGAAGATCCTAGCCAACTATTTTTTCGTTGGTACCGAGCCCAACGTGAGATCTTGGCTGATGAACTTGCTGGAGAACTCCATTTCTTCGTGGTCAGATCTCTGCAATGAGTTTGTTGGTGCCTTTACCGGAGGCCACAAGGCCCCTGGACAGCCCAGTGACCTGCAGGTGATCCCGCAAAGAGATGGTGAAACTTTGCGCAAGTATATCCAGAGATTCATCTGCGTGCACCTCAATATCCCAGATGTGCACCCCGCAGCCGTGATTGCCGCCTTTCACACGAATGTGCGCAATCAGAGGATGCGGGAGAAAATGAACGTCAAGCTGCCCAAGACCGTCAACGAGCTCTACACGTTGGCAGATAAGTGTGCACGTGCTGAGGAAGGGAGGAGGTCCGGGGAGGATGCTGGTGCCGAGTTAGATTCTGAGGATGATGATGCTGCCACCCCGAGGAAGAAAGGCCGAAAGCGTAACATGAAGCGCAAGGGCAAAACCGTTATGGCTATCGAAGGCTCCGACAACTCCGAGTCCGCCAAGAAAGCCAAGACTGAAAACTCCGGCAAGGAGGCTGCTGTATGCGCCGTTTGCCAGGAGGCGGCGGCAAACGAGAAAGCCGGCAAGTCTGATGGACCATACTGCAAAATTCACCGTACCAAAGGCCACGATCTCCAAGAGTGCCGGCAAGTCGAGCACCTTGTTGAGAAACAGAAAGCCGAATACGAAAAGCGTGACAAAGAGAAATGTCAAGATGGTACTGGTGGATCCGGCAAAAAGGGCCGTGGTGGACGAGGAGGCCGCCGCGGCAAGGCCAAGCAGCAGAAAGAGAAGCCTGCTAGAGGCCGAGACAAGAAAGAGAAGGATGATGGAAGTGACGAAGAGGACGATGATGAGACCAGCGAACAAAAATTCCAGAAGGCAACCGACGCCATGTGCATCGACGGAGGAGCATCTTTGCACTCCTCTCACCGTCAACTTAAGTAGTGGGCGCGTGAGGTTAATGCGGCGGAACCGGCAATGGGCGCTCAAAAACCACTCAAATGGTCACACACGCCTATCATTTTTTATGCTGAGGACCACCCTAATCGCGTAACTGCGGTTGGGTGTTTGCCGTTGTTGGTTTCACCAACAATTCGCAACCTCCAAGTAACAAAGATGTTAGTTGACGGTGGGGCCGGTCTGAATCTGATCTCTCCAGAAGTTATCAAGCGGCTGCAGATCCCCGATGAGGAACTCGAGAAAACGGGCACGTTTCAAGGAGTAAACCCGGGAAGAAGCCAGCCCAAGGGAAAGATCACATTACCGGTGACGTTTGGCAGGGAACTGAACAACAGAACAGAAAAGATTGTGTTTGACGTCGTCAAGATCCCCTTGCCGTACAATGGAATTCTTGGCCGCCCAGCCCTGGCAAAATTCATGGTAGCATCTCACTATGCTTACAACACGTTGAAGATGCCAGGGCCGATGGGTGTCATCTCCATCAACTCCGACAAGAAAGACGCAGTCATTTGCGTCGACAAGATGTACAGAGATTCGGTGGCAGTAGAGGCCGCCAAGGCGCCAGCTCCTGCCAAGAAGAACGAAAACAAGAAGTCCGGCAAGACCTCTAGCAAGGATTCCGGGAAGCGCACCTCTTCGGAGTGCTGCGCGCCTGTTGAAGACCTGCCGGAGTGCTCCGCCGGTAAGAAATCCAAGGTTGCTTCACCGGCGACCAAGAAGGTGCCGGCTAGGGAGGACGGCACTGACGGTACCTTCACCATCAGTGCCACGCTTGACAACAAATAGGAAAGCGCGCTCGTTGCCTTCCTGCGGGCGAATGTCGGTGTGTTCGCGTGGCGACCATCTGACATCCTCGGTGTTCCCAGGGAGGTAATTGAGCACCACCTTGCCGTTTGCCCCCACGCTCGGCCCGTCAAGCAAAAAGTCTGGAAGCAAGCTTTGGAGCGGCAACAATTCATTGCTGAAGAAATCAAGGAACTAGAAGCAACAGGTTTGGTTAGAGGTGTACTACATCCAACTTGGTTGGCAAACCCAGTTGTGGTGCGCAAAGCGAACGGGAAGTGGAGACTTTGTATTGACTACACTGATATTAACAAAGCATGTCCAAAGGATCCTTTCCCCTTGCCGCGCATTGACCAGATTGTAGACTCTACCTCCGGCTATGATTTGCTCTCCATCCTTGATGCATATTCTGGATACCATCAAATATTCATGGCCAAGGAGGATGAGGAGAAAACCGCATTCATTACTCCATGTGGCACATACTGCTTTGTGCGTATGCCTTTCGGATTAAAGAGTGCTGGTTCAACATTTGCAAGGGCGCTTCAGATTGGTTTTGAGCCCCAGCTGCACAGGAATGTGGAAGCATACATGGACGATATAGTGGTCAAGACCAAGGACAAGTCTACCCTCATTCAAGATTTAGAAGAGACATTTGCAAACATGCGCAAAATCAACTTGAAGCTCAATCCCGAGATGTGTGTGTTTGGCATTCCGTCCGGCAAACTTCTCGGATTCTTTGTATCTCAGCGAGGAATTGAAGCAAATCCTGACAAGATCAAAGCCATTGAGCAGATTCAAGCACCAAAAAGCATCAAAGATGTGCGGCGTCTTGCCGGCTGCGTTGCTGCCTTGAGTAGGTTCATTTCAAGATCCGCTGAGCGCGCCCTGCCATTTTTCAAGATTTTGAAAAAGGCAGGTCCGATGAAATGGACTCCGAAAGCAGAGGCCGCGCTACAGGAATTGAAAAGATACCTCTCCTCCGCGCCAACACTAGTTGCACCTAGACCACAAGAGCCGTTACTGCTATACGTAGCGGCAACAAATCAAGTGGCTAGTGCTGCATTAGTGGCGCAGAGAGAAGTCGATGACGAAGAAGCAGCCACGGCAAGCCCGTCTAGCGATAAACCGGAATATTCTCCGGCAAGATCTGGTGCCGACAAGTCAAAGGTAGTGCAAGCAAGTGAAGTTGATGAACAAGAGATACCAAACAAGAAGGTGGTGCAGTGACCCGTGTATTTTGTTAGTTCCCTTCTGCAGGGGGCTAGATCAAGATAGTCTGGAGTGCAGAAATTGCTTTTCGGCCTCCTTATGGCCTCGAGAAAACTGCGTCACTACTTCCAAGCACACGAGATCACCTTCGTCACTCGCTTCCCATTGCAACGTATCCTGAGGAATCCGGAAGCAACTGGCATGATAGCGGAGTGGGCGTTGGAATTGTCAAGCTTTACACTCAAGTTTGAAAGCACTTCAACCATTTAGAGCAGGGCCTTGGCAGAGTTCATCGCCGAATGGACGCCAACGCAAGACGAAGACAATCGAGAAACAGCTCTCCCCGGCAAAGAGACAGCCAAAGAATGGATCATGTACTTTGATGGTGCCTTCTCGCTGCAAGGCACCGGTGCCGGAGTGTTGCTTGTCGCACCCACCGGAGAGCACCTCAAGTACTTGGTTCAAATGCACTTTCCCAAGGAGCAAACTACAAACAACACTGCTGAGTACGAAGGACTCCTTGCTGGTCTTACGATCGCAGTGGACCTTGGGATCAAAAAATTGATCATCCGCGGTGACTCGCAGCTAATTGTGAAGCAGGTAAACAAAGATTACCAGAGCCCGTTGATGGAAGCGTACGTGGAAGAAGTGAGGAAATTGGAAGAACGCTTTGACGGGTTGCAAACAGAGCATGTCCCTCGTGTGGAAAACAGCATTGCTGATAGCCTGTCAAAGTGTGCCACTCAAAAGCTTCCCGTGGAACCGGGAACTTTTGTGCTCCATTTGAATCAACCAACAGTCACTCCATCAACGCGGGCCAGTAAAAGAAGGAAGTTGAATACCGGCAAGTACTTTCCGGCAGGGCTTCCTGAAGCCGCCAGCAAAAATGTTGCCGGGAACAATGACACAGTTGTCGGCGAGCAGCAGCTTCGCGCAGAACCCCAGGTTCTTGCCGCCGATTCAAGCGCTTCCTTGGCCGAAGAAATGCCTTTAGTCCTTGTCGTCGAGCCACGGGCTCCGGCATGGGCACAACAAATAGTTTGTTTCCTTCAAACATGAGAGCTTCCCGATGAGCAAGAAGAAGCTGAGAAAGTAGCCCGTCAGTCAAGTATGTATCCGTTTGTGGATAGCATTCTATATAGAAAGTGACCAAACGGTGTGAAATTGAAGTGTATTTGCCGGGAAGAAGGACAAAAGCTGTTGGTAGAGATACACGGAGGCATATGTGGCTCTCACATAGGATCAAGGGCACTTGCCGGCAAAGCTTTCCAGCAAGGCTTCTATTGGCCCACTGCCCTCCAGGATGCGACTGAGCTAGTAACCAAATGTGAAGCATGCCAGTTCCATTCGAAGAACATACATCAGCTAGCTCAAGCTCTCCAAACAATCCCTCTCTCCTGGCCCTTTTCGGTTTGGGGGCTCGATATCTTGGGCCCCTTCCCCCGTGCTACCGGGGGCTTTGAGTTCTTGTACGTCGCCATCGACAAGTTCACAAAGTGGTCTAAAGTGGAGCAAGTGAGGAAGGTGACAGCACAATCAGCCGTTAAGTTCTTCAAAGGATTAGTTTGCCATTTCGGGGTTCCTAACAAAATCATCACCGACAACAGCACACAATTCACGAGCCACACCTTCATGCAGTATATCCAAGACCTTGGCAGCAAAATCTGTTTTGCATCTGTCGCTCACCCGAGAAGCAACGGCCAAGCGGAAAGGGTGAACACTGAAGTGCTACGTGGCCTCAAGACAAGAACTTTTGACAGGCTGCGCAAATGTGGAAGGCGCTGGATTGATGAGTTGCCGGCGGTTCTTTGGTCACTCAGAACGACACCAAATCGAGCTACCGGCCAAACGCCCTTCTCCCTAGTCTACGGTGCAGAAGCGGTGCTCCCCACGGAACTCATATACGGGTCACCTCGAGTGCTTGCTTACGATGAAGCTGAGCAAGAGCAGCTGCGGCAAGACAATGCAACGCTCCGTGAGGAAGATCATCTTCGGGCGGCTGTGCGAGCTGCATGCTACCAGCAAGCCTTGCGCCGCTACCATAGCCGCAAAGTGCATGCCCGAAGCCTTGAGGAAGGCGACCTTGTTCTTTGACGCGTTCAGTCCACCAAGGGATCAAACAAGTTGACGCCAAAGTGGGAAGGCCCTTACCGGGTAGTACACGTCACCAGACCTGGCGCAGTCCGTCTGGAGACCGAAGATGGCACCCCAATGTAGAACTCATGGAATATTGAGCATCTTTGCAAGTTCTACCCGTGAGGCGCAGTTGCCGGGCTTCTCGGCAACCCCTTTTGTACAAGCTTTGTCGACCAGGCATGTAACCCTTTGTACAAAGCCAGGCGCAGATCCTGTGCATATTAAAGCTAAGTGTTTCGCAACTCCTCGTCCATATTCATTTATATGTGGCTGCATGTAATGTTTTGATTTACACTTTAGTTTGTATGGGATGACTGATGGACCGTCAAGGTTCCCAAACCATTCTTTTCTCTTCTTTCTTTTTTCTTAAAAGGACAGAAGGATCCCCCGCGTGCAAGTTTCCCGGGGGGAGTGGAGATGGGGTACCAGGAGATGGGGTACCATTTTAATGTCGTTCAAGTGATCATTTCATACAACGAAAGAAACGATGCAAGGAAAAGCTAAGTTGAAAAACTTTAAAAAATTTCCTTGATTACATTCGCGATTTCCCTTGAACGATTATGTGCTTTGTATGAGAAACCTGCACGCGAAGGAACCTTGTCGCGATCGGTCTGCGCTCTAGCTTGCCTCGAGTCCGCTCGGCAAGCCTAGCAGCTGCATTCTGTCTCAGCAAGTTGCCTTGCCGGCAGCGGCACTTACAGCAGGCCGCGAAGGACCCGTTCCTCAAAGCGCTCGCGGCAAGTGTGCGCGCCGGCAAGTTTCCAAACAAGCGTAGGGAGCGTGATCATACAAAGGCAAAATAAAACAAGGGGAATGACGCACGTACATTCAAGCAACACAAGTTATATTACATCACAGAAACAGTGCGGGACTAACATAAGATCAAATGTTTCTTTCACATGCAGCACGGTGATGAATGTAACGGCAAACTCAATCCCGACGATTGCCCTGGACCTTGGGGATTTGGAGAACCTTGTCGGCGAGAGGGGCAGCGATCTTGTCGGCAGCAGTGACATCGGTGCTCGCTGGTAGCCTCCTGAAGACCCCGGAGAGATCAAGGCCGGGATTGCGATGAGCGATGTTGAGCAGCACCCTGAACACAATTTCGCGCGCAAACTTCTGGGATTCATCGGCGAACGAAGCAGACCTGTCCTCGTGGTACATCTTCAAGGCGTCGATAAGACCCTCGAAGAACTTGGTCAGCCAGACGCTGGTGGCCACCTTGTCGTTGACAGTGAAGCCCCAGCTCTTCATGTCCATCACAGCAATTTGGGAGCTGATGCGTTCGGCGGCATTGACAAGCCTGCCGGTCCAGAGGGAGATGTTCTCGTGCTGTTGGGCGTAGTTGTTCTCAGCCTCCTTCTTCAAGGCCTCTTCCTTCTCCAGCTTCTCCGTCAAGACCCTCTCCCTCTTCTTGGCGGATTCTGAAGCTGTCACCACGGTGGCCAGTTGGGATTTCAGATCTCCAATCGTCTTGGCGGCGGCATCAAGGTCTTGGTTCTTGGACGATAGCTGCGTTCGCAAGTCTCCTAGAATGCGGGCTGCCTTCAGCGCTTCGCCCTTGAGAGCCTCGATTTCTTTGCCGCTGCCGACGAGATCTTCATTCAATTTGGCCACCTGGGATTCCAGTTCTACCTTGGCGGAAGCAGCAATAGCAACCTTATCAGCAGCCTCCTTAAGCTTGGCGGCGTTCTCCAAGGCATGGGCTTCGATAAATTTCTTGTGCCCGTCTTCCAGCTCCTGAGTCCGCTGCTTAAGGAGCGCTTCAATCTCATCATCCTTGCCACGAAGAGTGGCGGCAAGGGCTCCTTCCCGTGCGGCAAGATCCTTCTCTTTGGCATTGAGCAGCGTTTCGCGCTCTGTCAGCTTGCCGTCACGGATTGCTGCCTCTTCTTTGGCGGCATTGAGATTGCGGGCCTGCTGACTATACCATGTGCGCAGCTCGTCCGCCTTCTCTCTCAACTTCTGGTCAACTAGGTCCACAGCTTTGCGTTCCTCTTGCACCTTGTCCCACCTCCGACCGTACCGTTCCTGGACGCCTTTGAAACCGACAGCCATGATTTCCATGAAGGCAAGATCTTCGGCATTGTCGGCCACATCTGTGGATTCGTCGGTTCTTTGGACCAAAGGGATCAGGATCCGAGCTATTTCTTCGTCAAAGTTCGGCCCCATAGTGCCAGATGAACTGGGGGCTCCGGACCCGTGCTGGGAAGTAACCAACGCCAAGCTGCTTGACGGGGCCGGCAAGGTTGGCGCCGCAAGTTGGTTGCCTGGGTTCGGCGCATCGGTGCTGACGGGTGCCTTCTCCACATCCACCCTGGCGGGGTTAGACGTGTTGCCGGAGGACCTCTCGGACTCTTCCGGGAGTATTCTGGTCTCCTCGGCAACTTGTGCAAGGCCCTTCTCAGCGGCAATCTTGGTGGCTTCATCAGCGACGTCCCTTGCGATATTGGTTACCTCCACAAGAACTTCACCTTCTTCGGGAGGGGTCGGGGCTGTGGATCGAAGCCGGAACAAAGGTGAAATAGGGTCCCAAA
Source organism: Elymus sibiricus (assembly GCA_039707655.1). Classification (NCBI taxonomy): domain Eukaryota; kingdom Viridiplantae; phylum Streptophyta; class Magnoliopsida; order Poales; family Poaceae; genus Elymus; species Elymus sibiricus. The sequence continues at coordinate 179,255,239 of CM077666.1, read as the reverse complement.
ATCACAAGTCAAGTTCAAGAAGACAAAAAGGAAATCTTTCCCGGAAGAGGTATGCAAAGGCGAGAGGAAGGAGACGACGCAGGGGGAAAACAGGGGCGAATGAGCAACGCCTCCTCGCGGTTGCCTTTTTATGGGGAATACGCGAGGGGGCTGGCTCTTCACTGTTTTACCCCGGGCGGCGCCCTCTTTACAGGCGCACTACTGCGGTATAACCGCAATAGTCCAAGTTCCCATGACCCGCATTTAATGCGTGGATTGGACGTGCGTCACGATAACCATCATGATGAAAATTACAATGGCAGTTTCCCGCCGCGTATCTGCGCATTGTTTGGGCCTAGCCCAACGATGCTTCGGACGCGCGTATGGCCCAGGCCCGGGGGCTCCTATCAGTGTATAAAACATGGGTATTTTATACCCTGACTTATGCGCAGACAGTAGCAGCCTCCTTGCCGGCCAAGCCTTGCCAGGAACCGCCAAGACCAAGATTCAGGACCCAGTTGTGGAAGCCACTGGGGGGAAGCTCAAGGCACAACACCAACGAGCACTCAACCAGTACCGAAGATGAAGACATTCCTTGCTCGCAAGGCTAAACCGGCAAGGTGAAGACCCGGCAAGCTCCGTACCGGCAAGCTTTTGCCAGCCCTCCAGCGCTCCACCTCACCGCACAGATGTCCACTAGTGAATGAGGTGTCGACCGCGCAGGCTGGTTGGTGAGGCTTGTCGGGCACGCGTCAGCACGCTGAGACAGGATTTGCCTCTAATGACACCCGTCCAGGAGGCGTGTCAGAAAAATACGAGGTAGCTAGGCGAGCGGTGCAGAAACCTTGCCGGGACAACCTCTCCACATGACACCTAGCGATGCATTTAATGCTTTTGTCCTAAACTGGCAGAGTTAGGTATGATAGAACTGTTTGCTATCTAATCGCTATGTAATTACTGTTTTGCCACTGTGGTAACCCCTTGAGCTATAAAAGGAGGGCCAGGGCAACAGTTAGAGGGATTCGGACCCTTTTACACAACTCGCATGCGCAGCTGACTCTCCACACCTTGCTGGGGAAGCGCTCCTTGTCATCGTGTTCATACACACCCAATATACTAAAGCATGAGTAGGGTTTTACGCTTCACAAGCGGCCCGAACCTGGGTAAAAATCGCCCCGCGTCCTCTGGTGATTCTGCTCTTTGTGCTTGCGTCCCCCCTCACCGAACCACAAGGGGCTGGATGGCCCCATAGATGGTCGTTCCACCACGACACCATGATGGTGATTCATTGACATCTATCAATAACTTCAGTGTGGCAGTAGAAGGAGGGGCCTTGAGTCATTCCAATCTCTTTTTGTGTGCAGTTCAACTAAAATTACGGCGCTCGCCATGCTGCGAGGGAGAGAGGGGGCCTGCGCCACCTCGACGGTATGCCTCATGGACTCAACTAGTTCAGTGCACATGCTATGTGGTTGATGCAGTGCAAATGGACTCAATTCTCCCGGATACGCCTTCAGCAAGTTATCTACATTGGAAATGAGATGATAATTAAGACAGTAGCTCTATTATAACTGTATGATAACTTCATTTTATCAGTGGCACTAGCGGTGCCAAAACATTGCCTCAAATTATTAGTGGCATTACATTAAAATGCAAAGACAATATCATTATTGCTTTCTCATAGCAGTGCAAAAACAGTAGCACAAGATCACTAGCTGAATGCAGAGTCAAAATCAACCAAAAAGGAACATACCCGGTCATGGGAACCATAACCGCACTCAACGCCATTGTAGACGGGTTGACACTAGTCACCAACATGGATGATTCAATTCATGCGACCTTTTTGTGCAGTTCACCTAAAATGAAGCAATGTTTGCATCATGCAGCTAGCAAGATGTGCTTGGTCCCATGAGCTGGCAGCTTCTCCTTCATTAGTGGCACTAAAATTTGAGCAACGTCAAGGTTGGCTGTCATGCTCATGGAAGGTGCAACTATAATTTGCTTATCCTTTTGTGCAGTTCCACTAAAATCAAGTGCTATGGTGGTGACGGTGACGGCTATCTTGCAAAGGTTAATAAACTGTTGCATGAGATTACCGACAGAGTTAGACGAAGAGGTTAGGAACTCCAATCACCCTTTGTGTAGTTCCACTAAAATCGAGAGACATTGCCCATGTGACATTTTAGTAGAACTGCGAAAGACACTCTTTAAAAAAAAGTGTTTTGTGCAGTTTACCAAAAGGTCACAATAGCAACAAGGTGAAATGGATATCCCTATCTGCACAAAAAGATAGAAAGAAAATAGTTACTGGTTAATAACAAGATATGATACATACACGAAATGAAAAGAGGCATCTATCTTCATGGAAATCATGCAAGGACAGTAGAAATTTTAAAACGGCAACATTGCTTCATATTACTCGAAGCATTATGATCAACAATGACATCGGTCAAATATGCCATTACATTAATGGTGGCATTGCTTCGTTTTACCAGCTACATTTGATTAACGGCAGCTAAATAGTTGATATAAGCGCATGGGACAGTGGGGACACCAGGACATTCACCAGCGTAAAGAAGCAAATTACTTATCATAATGGGAAATCTAGTAGGAGAGTAGCATTTGTAAAAAAGTTTAATTGCATCATATTACTGGAGGCATTAGATTAACAATAACATTGGTTAGACATGTCCTTACTTTAACAGTGCGATTGCTTCATTTTACAAGCACCATTACATTAACAACAGCAAAAGGTTGGTACAAGGGCATGCAGACAGTGGACGCATCAGCACCATGTACCTACAAGGAGGCATAATGTGGTGAGGCCGAGTTTGTTGCCCCGAGCAACAAACATCCAACCAAGATCTGGGATGGTCCCAAATTTAGTTCTCTTTAGGCACCTTTTACTACATGAGGACAACAAATCTAATCCTGGACATACTCTGTTGACTTGTCCCCCAACTGCCAGTTTCTTTCCTTCTTCCACCAATAATAAATCTGTTCCTTAACCAGTTTGTACTGCGTTTTCCCTTTATTTCCCTTTTGAACCAAGAGACCGGTTGGGTAGCCAGTCTCTACAACTTTCCCCCCTTCTATTTCCTCTTTGAATCAAGTCCAAGATTCATGCTACACCTTTCCCCCCTTTATTCCTTATTTGAACCAAGTTCTAGATTCGACTGCATGAAGTAGCTTTACCTCTAATAATAGTAATGTTGGGGAACGTTGCATGGGAAACAAAAATTTTCCTATGCTCACAAAGATCGATCTAGGAGTTGAACATCTATGAGAGGAGAGATTGCATCTACATACCCTTGTAGATCGCTAAGCGGAAGCATTAAGAAACGCGGTTGATGTAGTCGAACGTCTTCGCGATCCAATCACGATCCGTCCACGAACTCCCGATCAAGTGCCGAACGGACGGCACCTCCGAGTTTAGCACACGTGCGGCTCGGCGGCATCCTCTCCTTCTTGATCCAAAAAGCGAGAGAGAGGGGGTAGATGAGATCAGGACCAACACGACGGTATGGTGGTGGTGGTGGCAGCGGAATTCCGGCAGGGCTTCGCCAAGCGCGTACCGGTGAAACGTGGGACGAGTTGGGGGCAAGGGTCCAAGGGGTGGCTGCCCCCAACGCCTCCCCACCTTTATATAGGCGTGGAGGGGGCTGGTGGCTTGCCCTCCAAGGCCCTAGGTTCGTTGGCCAAAGGGGGAGGAAGGAAATCCCTCCTTTCCTTCCCCACCGATCACTATCCCCCCTTTTTAGGGATCCTGATCTTATCCCTTTGGGATATGATACTATTCCTTTTAAGGGAGGATCTTGGTGCGCCTAGACCAGTGTTGTGGGGACTTTCCCCACTACCCACGTTCATGTGGGTCCCCCATGCAGGTGGGCCCCACTCCGGAACCTTCTAGAACCTTCCCGGTACAATACCGAAAAAACTCGAACTTTTTCCGGAACCCCGATAACAACTTTCCATATATCAATCTTTACCTCCGGACTATTCCGGAGCTCCTCATGATGTCCCGGATCCCATCCGGGACTCCGAACAACCTTCAGACTTTCCACTATTAATATCTCAATACTACCCTAGCGCTACCGAACGTTAAGCGTGCGACCCTACGGGTTCGGGAATATGCAGACATGACTGAGACTCCTCTCCGGTCAATAACCAATAGCGGGACCTGGATGCCCATATTGGTTCCTACATATTCAACGAAGATCTTTATTGGTTGAACCACGATGTCAAGGATTCAGTCAATCCCGTATGCAATTCCCTTTGTCCGGCGATATGTTACTTGCCCGAGATTCGATCGTCGGTATCTCCATACCTAGTTCAATCTCGTTACCCGCAAGTCTCTTTACTCGTTCCGTAATACAAGATCCCGTGGCTAACTCTTTAGTCACATTGCTTGCAAGCTCATTCTGATGCTGTATTACCGAGTGGGCCCTGAGATACCTCTCCGTCATACGGACTGACAAATTCCCAGTCTTGATCCATGCCAACTCAACAGACACCTTCGGAGATACCTGTAGAGCATCTTTATAGTCACCCAGTTATGTTGCGACGTTTGATACACACAAGGTACTCCTCCGGTGTCAGTGAGTTGCATGATCTCATGGTCATAGGAACAGATACTTGACATGCGAAAACGATAGCAATAAACTTGACACGATCATATATGCTACGTTCATAGTTTGGGTCTTGTCCATCACATCATTCTCCTAATGATGTGATCCTGTTATCAAATGACAACTCATGTCTATGACCAGGAAACCATGGCCATCTTTGATCAACGAGCTAGTCCGGTAGAGGCTCACTAGGGACATGTTGTTGTCTACGTATCCACACATGTATTTGTGTTTCCAACCAATACAATTATAGCATGGATAATAAACGATTATCATGAACAAGGAAATATAATAATAACCATTTTATTATTGCCTCTAGGGCATATTTCCAACAAGTAAAAAGTAAGGTGTCTTTGGAACAACTGATGGAAGTTGAAAAAGATCCACATGCAGCCACGTGGGGAGCTGGGGCAGTAGAGCAAGGCCGTTTTCGAAGGAAGTTATACCTGAGGGTCGTCGGGATGTGGCTAGGAGGGCGGCCGGAGCCCGGATCTGGCCACAATACGACATGGAGGAAGAAGGGGTCGGAGGCCCTCCCGAGCCGGTGCTGTGTCGGAGAGAACGGCACGGGCAGCTGATCGGGACGCGCCGGCAGCTGTGGGTCTCCTCCCTAGCCGCCGACGACCGCGTGAACGATGCACCTACTCCCCTACCCCGGCCGAGGGGATCCGGCCGGATCTGTGACCAGCGGTGAGCAGAGAGAGAGAGAGAGTGCGGCTACCGCTGTCTTGTTTAGATCTGGAGAGGGTGAGAGAGTGGAGAGAGCAACCCTGGTAAAGCAAGCGCTGAGGCTCCTTCCCGTATATATAGTGGAGTGATTTTCTTTTTCTCTCCACAACAATCGTTTCAATTTGTGTACGTGACATTAAAGAAAAGAAACTCTCTATTTAACGTGCTACAATGAACAAAACTCCACGGTGTCCAGGAGTACTAGTAGTATTGTTCACTTGTGGACCCCGGCCCTCCATTCATTGAACAACCACACGAGTGAATATATATAGAGAGAGAACAAACAAGCTAGAACTCTTTTGGCTTTGAGATATCGATGGTACCGTTCGACCAGACTGCATCAATGGAGTCAGTACTTTGAAGTTGCCGTAATGCGTGGCTTTTGCCGTTCCCATCTAATACATTTTGTTTGATATACGTATAAACACATGCACGGTTTACATTCCGAATCGCTAGCTAGAACTTGAACTATATTTGTTTTCAACATAAAGTGGAATCAAATGTTTGAACTCATGATCTTAGCGTTTGCTGAGAAAAAGTAATGGGCCATCGATCTTTGTTCTGCTTTTGAACATACTACAACATATGCAACCCTTTTGTGAAAATGACCAGATATGTTATAAAAAGTTCACCATGAGTACTACAAAGCATCTCAAACATAATGAAAATTACATTGAGATTCCGAGAACACCGAACGACCTACTACCGTCACAACGAGCCGCCAACGCACTGCTGTTGCCGCCATCCTACTTGAGCCAGCTTGACCTCGTCGATGATAGCCGGGAAGTGTTTGTGCACTTGCCCCTAAGGAGCGGCGACCCGAAGCCATAGTAGTCGTAATTAATATGAAGCACCTAATTAATATAACCAAAATTTGGCCACACAAGAAACCCTAGCCTTACCGCCCCAAGGAGACGACATGAATCTACGTTGGAGCTCCATCGACTATGCCCTGACGAGGATCAGAGCTCGAAAGACAAACTCATACAAGATGTGTCGATCGATATCACCGCTATCCTACCGGAGTCGGCTTGACCTTTTTGAATGATAAATGGGAAGTCTTCGTGCAGATGCCCATAAGGACCAGAGCCGTAGAGCCGTATTGTGTGTTTGGTTGCATTCTCGTCTCAACATAGTTCCCTCTTTGTGCATGCTCATCTCAGCATCCCTCTTCATGCATGCTCCTAGTGTATTTGTGTTAAGCTAGTGTGGACTCATGCACCCTTCATACACTCTACCCAACACCCAAAAGTGGGTCGAGAAGGGAACTTTTGCTCTCATGCACCCTTCATACACGCTACCGAACACCCAAAAGTGGGTCGAGAATGGAACTTTTGCTCTTGTGCACCCTTCATACACCCTACCAAAACACACCCTTCTCGTCGTTGAACCCTTGTAATTATCCGAAGCACTTGACACCTAATCTCGCCACAAGACAATACGCTCATGTTCCATCCACCATGTCTAGACGGACGACTCGAGGAGGATCAGAGCCTGAAAGACAAACTCAAAGGAGAAGTGCCCCCATCCGAGTGAGGGCTGCGCGTGCGTGGACTAAAAAAACCTAATGTAAACTACTAACTGGAGCGGAGGCCCCTGGATTCCCCTCCCCGCCACCAGTGGCCCAACGTTGGGAAGAGGAGAGGGGCGAATCCACGGGATCACCGGTGAAGCGTGGAGCGGGGAGGTTGCCCTTGCTGCCTAGGGTGGGGGGAGTAGATTTGTATTCATACCGAAATAGATTCGAATTTTATTGGTACTGTACAGTACTATATAGCCGGTGTGTCGACCTTTTTTTTCGATTTCTCAACATATCTACAGCCCGTATGTTACTATCGCTCGTCTCTCTTTTCTACTGTACTGTAGTACTTAGTAGTAACTTAGCCTGCCTAAAAAAAGTAACTCAGCCGTATGTTACCATCGCTCGTCTCTCTTTTAGTACTATAGTAGTAGTAACACGACGCGCGTTCCATTCGGTGAGCGGCGTGCCGGACCGACCGTTTGGGTGCGACGCGAATGCGATGGGCGTGCTATGTACATGTACCACCTTTTTCTTTTGGTTTTGCTCCATGCCGCAATCCATCGATACAAAATTATATTTAAAAGTCGAGGGCGGGGCTTTTCCCGCGCAGTACGCCCGGCAGTTTCGCCTAGTCGGTTTGACAGAGAGGCGAGGAGGATGAGCGGGTACTCTAGCAGATTCAATTTACTGCTGGAAGAGTGGGACTGTGTGATTTGACGGCTCATTACTGCAGGAAAGGTGGGGCCTTGTGCGATGACTGCTCATTTATAGTTTTTATTACTGCGGCGCTACGACCGGGTGAGGCTCCCCTTCCGTTCCCCACTCTAATCTAGTGCATGACACGTCGACCCGGATGCTGGCTGTCCCACATGTCGGCGAAAGGAAGAATAATTGTTGCCGACGACATAATAAGGGGCAAAGAACCGTGCGGTATATTCTAGTTTAGCACTAGAGTACTAGTATATGTCGGAGGAGTGCGAAACACGGCAGCCCAGTGAACCAGCAGGCGATATGGAGATAAAAAACAAAGTACCATAGTCCAGCCTTAGCATGTAAAAACACGCCACCGCTTCCTCCTCCCCCTCTGGGTTTATCGCCATCAGCGGAGCAAGAGCGTCGTCGCAGCTTAGCTAGTAGTACTCCTACTCCTCTCCAACCTTTTTTTTTACAATTCCTTTGTTTTTCCTATGGCGTTGAACATTCTTTGCTAATCCTATTGGATTTAGCACTCCAGTCCCATACTTTCCCCATTCCTATATTTTCAGTATCCTAGGAATCAATGAGGCCCTTAGACTGGTTTAGGGCCGGTCGTTTTTTTCCAATGAAATATGTCCAAAATGTAATGAATGTGCTCCAGTTTCTATGAAAATCATCCGGTTTGCATGTAGTAATTCATTTACTTTTTATTCTTTTGCGGGGGGTTTGCATGTAATTCGTCCGGTTTGAAATGTACTCGTACGCTGGCATGGTTGGATGGCCCGCTACTGCATTAATGTCCGAGGACTCGTCCCTAGTGGTTGACGCTCAGCGTTGGAGATGCCCCGTGTGCTTGTAGGTGGACCCACATGCTCTATGTCCCACATGTCGGCGAAAGGAAGCACGTAAAAATATTTCCAACGACCGGGGAGCCGAGCAGTACATCTCAGCAAGTAGGAAAAATGCGTGAAAAAATATGTACTATGAAGCGTAGCTGCAAAGTGACGACATGTATTGGTCGCACGCACCCAACGAGTGGTCGTAGTACGTACGAGTACAAACGAGTACGGGGTACTCCTACTCTATGAACACGAGTCCCATCGGACATCGGCGTCCGTGCTACAGCAAGCTCTTCTTCCTCCTCGTTTCTCTCTTCTAATTCTAACTCAACCGACGCGCAGCGGGCGGGGCGGGGATTTGCCGATAGTTAGTTTACTCAACTGCGGTCCCACATGATAGTGAAAATGCTAGACAACGTAACGACAGTGTGGGGTGCGACGTGAACGGGACAGGCGTGATTTACTTGTTCCACTTTCTCGTTTTGAACTTGTGACGTATAACGCTTAGTTTTGAATTTATAAGTTTGGTTGTCACGCCCATATATATACCGTTGCATGTCACCAATAAGATATCAATGCGTGTCACCAAAAAATATATCGTTGGATTCGTATTTGAACATACTCCCTCCTTTCCGGTTTAGGGTTTCGAGGTACATTAAATCACCCAATGCAAGTATCAAGAGAAAACTCACCAATGCATGTAGAAGTTCATGGACATTTAGTGGTCATGCATGCATGCGTTGTAATTAATGCATCGGTAAACATAACTTTATGAGGAAAACGAGTGTACTAATTAAGTACTTATGCAAACTATGAAATTTATTCCACCACTCACCATCTACCTTGGTTGAAGAGATTTTGAAATTGAGCCCTATAAACCGGAAAGGAGGGAGCAGTTTCCAACGATATTGTTTTTTGTGACATGCATTAACTTATTATTAATTAAATTTGAAGTCAAAATTTGACACAAAACACGAAGGTGACCAATAAAACAGGGCGAAGACAGTGATACATATAATTAACGCCAAATGAGAGCAAGGGATCACACATGTCATTTACGATTGGAATGATAATGCGATACAGTGCGCGATGCAGTGCTGGTTACATGAGGCAAGAAGAAAGAGGCATCCATCGATGACCTCCTCCTCCTTGACTCAGGGCGCCGGCCCACCGAACGGCGGCTGAGGAGCAGTGGCTTTCGTGGCGTGGTCAACGTGCTTCTAAACAATGGCGTCCAAGGCTTCCAGCCGGTCGAAGAAGGCCAACGTCTTAGCGTCGTCCCTGGCCCTGTAGTGGCCTATGTAGACGATTTCCTCATAGATATGGATGTGTAGGTCGACGGTTTCTTGCTCGGCGAGGCGCTGCGCGGCGAGCGCGGCCTTGAGGTGGACATTCTTCGTCGCGACATCGGGCAGCTGCAGGGCCACCGGTGCGTCAAAGAGGTTGTCACCATGGAGGACGATGAGGGTGGCAGGCAACGAGGAGCCTGGGTGCGCGGGCTGGAGGAGTACGGCAAGGTCGTCCGCGCGCTTCTTGATAGTGGTGAACTTGCGGATGGAGCGGACCATCATCTCGCCCATGTGAGTGGAGAAGCCGTCTTTGCCGAGGGCTATGACGCTGACGGTCGGCAGCACCGTCTGGAGACGCTGCTCGGTGCCGGGCCACAGGCCGGTGTCATGGATCATCTGGCACAGCCACCTGCCGCTCGCGTCCATCGCCTCCATGGGTGGTTGTGGCTTCTGGTCACTTGGTCTTGGATTGGAGTGAGCAGTGTTGCGCAGACTAGGTGCGTAGTACTAGTAGGTGCGTACGATTCAGTAGATGGATTGGAGTGGAGGGGCGCCTTATACTATGAGAGTGTAAACGGCGTTGCATTCATATCGTGTTGGCTCCATTCTGCTTCTCCAATTAATTCCATCTGCATGCTTCCCTCCATTCCACAATGTAGTGCGCCCGTGCTTCCCGAGATCTAAGTTTGACCATAAATTTGACCCGAATTTCAGTGGTATAATTTTTGCTCCCGTCGCAGTCGGTCTCGTTGGTTAAATTGATGGTCAAACTTAGATCTTGGGAAGCGCAAAATAGAATGAGGATGCATCATTGACCGTTCAATGTTTCGGGAACCGCTACCCTCTCCCTTGAATGTAAATGCGTGTCAAAAAGAGACTAGTTTTCACAAAAAAAAAGAGACTAGTCGACAGTTTGCCACGAGCCTATAACTAGCGATCGCCACAATAACCGTAAGATCTGCATCCGACGGTGGCACCTATTGGACGCAAACAGCAATAAAAAAACAAATGCCATGGCATTTTACAAAATTGCCACACCACGCCCCTCCCCTACACATGAGAGACTGCCACGCGAGCGTTCACAACTGCCTCTTTCGGGTTGCGCTTGGCCCTTCGCCTCTTCGGGAAGTCATACTACTACAATAATAATACTAGTACTATATTCTTCTGGCAATCTGTCACTGAATGAGCTGCTGCATGTCCACTACATGGGGGAGGGAGAGCGTGTTGTAAGCAAAAGCTTCTCCTTGTTGTACGAGTTGACGCGACACATCAAGGCAGTACACTCGATTTTCTCAAGAAGTTGTGTTTACCGATGCATAAATTACAATGCATGCATGCATGCCATGAGTTTCCTTTTGATCCATTCATGTCTTGATTTAATGCACCTTGAAGTATGAACATGTCATGGTAAAACTTTCTAATAATGCCCCAGCCCTATAGCGAGAGATGGTGGTGCACGAGGAGAGCGAGATCATGCCGACGGAATAGGACCCGACGATGGACGTCTTTATGGACCTCACCATGCTCCACTGCCCCTTCTGCCTCCGCCCCTTGAAGCCTCCGGTGTACGAGGTTTGAATACATCTCGTCCGTTCGGCTGGTCGAGCAAGGCATAGTTTTCTTGATTGATGTTGTGTTCGATTGATTTGTGTAGTGCAAGGGAGGGCACCTGCCCTGTGTGGACTGCCGCGGTGAGCGGCCCGGGAACCAGTGGTAGTGCCAGAAGTGCGAGCGCGGCGGCGGCTTCGACGTGCGCAACACGGCGATGGACGCCATCCTCTCCTCGGCGAGGGTGGAGTGCCTGCACGAAGGTTGTGGGCTCTACGTCACTTACCACAAGCTCCACGATCACCAGAGCGCGTGCCCGCTCGCGCCGTGCAAGTGCCCCGTGCCCGGCTGCGGCTACGAAGGCTCGGCACCGGCACTCCCTAACCACCTCATCACCGTGCACCCCATGCCCGTGCACAGGATCCAGTACGGCAAGGTGCTCCAGTTGCAGGTGCCGGTGTTGGAACCGCGGCGCTTGCTGTTCGCGGAGGAGGGCAGCCGCGCGTTTTACTGGTCGGCGGCGCGCCTATCACAGTGTCGGTCGTCTGCATCAGAGCGGGGGCGTCCCCACCGCCGCACTACGTGGCCAAGGTGTGGGTGAACGGGCCGCCGGGGCTGCCCAACGGCAGGACCGATGCCGTCAAGGTGGAAATCGTGGTGACAAGCAGCAAGGAGCCCGACGCCGTCGCCCTGGAGGAGCTGACCTTCTTGATAGTGCAGCCGAAGCTGCTGGCCGGGGCTGGGACGTCGAGGAAGGTGTCCCTCCACATTCGGATTGACAAGCTCACCTCCTAAATGATTCCACAATGCCTTCTAGTTATCTTAGTAATATGCTAATGTAGGGTTTAGTTTGGTCTACTTTAACTTAGTAATATGCAATTGAAGTAATTCCCAACAGTCCAAGGGATATTTTGTGTCTATTGAATATAAGATCTTTTGGGTAAGAAATAAACCTAAATATAAGCTGCTTATATGTTTGTTTGTTAAGGAAGTGTTGCATACTTCTGCGAGTTGACGCGACACATCAAAGTAGTACTACTAGTATTCACCCGATTGCGCACCAGGTAGATTAATCTCGTGTCATGTTGGTGCCGTGTGTGGTACCCACATTAAGCCAAACCTCGCGCCTCCAGCTGAGCCTCCGTGTTTTGAACCTTCGAATCTGAAGGCCAAGGAGCAACGTGAACCTTAGATAGAGCGAATCGGATGGTTGAGAACACTACGATTCGTAGCTACCGATGCGTGTGTGAGAGAGGACGAGTGCGTGCGTGCACCTCTTCTCTCCGTGTACGACGTACTAAACCTAGAGTACAAGTGTATGTGTGTAGCATCGACATAGAGAGCTAGAGATGGTGCGTGCGAGAAGTCCCGAGAGACTCGTGAGCGTAGGTGTGTGCGTGGGAAAGAGGGAGAGAGATGATATGTGTCGATGTAATGCGTGTGAAAAAAAATAGTCAATAGTTCGCCGCTAGGCTATTCCTGGCGAACGCCCCAGTAACCGTAAGATCTGCATCCGACGGTGCCAGTTATTGGCCGAAAACAGCAGTAAAAAAAGAAATGCCATGGCATTTTACAAAACTGCCACACCACAACCCTCCCCACACATGAAACTGCCACGCGAGCGTTCGCAACTGAGGGAGCCATAGCCATTGTCTGCTCCTTGGTGCGATCTATAGAATTATTAAAAAGGCCGGGCTTTTGGCGCGCGGTAGGCGGGGAATCTTGGCCTGTCCGTTTGCTACTCCTCACATGCGGTCGTACATGTCAGTGATGTATCAAGCCGATGCGTGTCGAGCGGCGGGCCGGACCGACCGTCTGTTCGTGCTACTGCTCACATGCGGTTGCACATGTCAGTGGCGCACCAAGCCGATGCGCGTCCCTTCGGTGAGCGGTGGGCCGGACCGACCGTGTGTTGGTGCGACGCGAACGCGACGGGCAGTAAAGTTTACCGCCTAACTTAATACTATGTAATGTAAAGTGTAACACTTGCTTTCACTCCTTAATGAGATCGATCGATAGAAATCCCCATTAGAAAGGCGAGGGCGGTGTTTTTCCAGTGCGGGAAGCGAGGGAGTTTTTTTACTGGAGCGGAGGTGTGGGAGTTTGGCCGACGGTTTGCATACGTTTCTCGGACGCGTACGTGGGCCCGCGCTCTTGGAGGCCATCGTGGCGGAGCCAGACGCCCACAACCTCTCAGACCAAAAAAAGAGGAGCCCGCTGCTGGCTATTTCTATAATTAGTTTTGAAATTCTGAATTGTTCACGTGTGACGTCATATCAGCCGTTCATTGATGTTGATCCAACGGTCTAGGTGTTTCGGATTCGTGTCTACAGTAACCTAAGTGTACCCACCCTAAAAAAAGTGTCTACGTTCTTCTAGAACCATCGGCACGTCAGTGTGATCAAATCCACACAGGAAGCTAGCAAACAATACCTCCACATGTGCCACGTGGCTTCCTTGATGCCCCCACATCATTTTATTCATAAATGTATTGACTAAAAAAGAGAGACGTCACCCTAAACAAGTTCTTCCTCGTATTTTGTTTCCTACGAAGTAGTGCCATGCTATTGGAAATCCAACTTGGTTGCTTTGCATGTACCAGAAGTACTAGTGCCACATCATCTAAAAAGCCTTTCTACACGCGTCAAATTATCAATCACGTGGGCTGCCTCTTCTTATAGAAATGTGCTCCACCGTGTACCCGTGTGTCTGTATGAGGGAAGGAGTGAGTGTGTGCGTGCACCTCTTCCCTTCGTATACATGTACTCCACCTAGTGGGTGTGTCAGAGAGAGAGAGAGATAGAGAGAGGTGGTTTGTGCGACATGCCTCTTTACATATGTTTGTGTCAAAGAGAGGCCTACATACATAGTATATGTATGTGCAGGGGGCGATATACGAGAAGAGAGGGGAAGGATATCGTTTACGCCAGATATCGATAGAGACGGATAGAGGGAAGAACTTTACGAGCGTACAAGCGCTAGGACAGAGGGGGGTGCTTGAAGATGGTGTGAGAGGCCAGGTAGACGAAGACAAGGAAGGAGTACAAGTGTGATATCGATAATTAAAGAGAGGGGATGAGAACGTGCGTGGGCGCGCGCGTCTGATTGATATATAAAGCGGAAGGCATGGATGATGAGATGGGAGGGACAATTAATGTGTGTGTGGTAGGCAGTCCTATCGAGAGAGGTCATAGTTCTGTCGATGTGTGTATGTGGGAAAAGAGGTGGAGACCTAACTAGATATATAGATTGGTCAGTTTGTGTGGGAAAATAGCAAGAGAGACCTGGCTACACATAGAGGGAAATCGATTGGTGCACATGCATGCATGTGTCAGAGATAAAGAACTCCTAGAGTGACGAAGAGAGGGTGAGGTGTGTGTGGGGGGGGGGGAGGGATGCAGCTAGTTAGCTAGCTAGCTAGCTACCTAGGAGATGGTGCGAGAGGCCTATTAGTTAGTTAGCTTGAGACAGTGTACGAGTGCGAGATGGATAACAATAGAGGGGGCGACAGTGCGCGCATTCCTCAGAGTTAGGGCGGGAGGCATGGATGGTGAGAGGAGGGTAGGACCATATGTGTACATGTTTGTGTGTGGTAGCTAGGCAGACCTAGCTAGAGGGGTATATCGATTGGTGTGTGTGGGAAAGAGGCAGATGGAGAGACCTAGAGATATCATGGGAGACCGACCTAGAGAACGAGAACTTGTGTGTGCGTGATGTAGAGGATGCCGAGTGGGGAGTGTGTGTGCATATATATATATATGCACACATGAGAGGAGTGTGTGAGTGGGTGTAAAAGACTCACATAGATGATAATCAATATAAAAGTGGATTCAAATATTTGAATAAGAGATCATGATGTTTGTAACCCATGCATGCATGAATATAATGCAGATGTGCGTGTGGTTTTGAATCGAACATGCAATACTATATACACGTCGAACAAGCCAAAATTGATTTGAATTTGAGACACTGATGGCAGGCATCGTTTGACCACATTGCATCCATGCATGGACATAACTATTCGAATTTGAGATAATGTGTGGTTTTCACAGCTAACATCTAAATGTTGTGTGTGTGGGGGGGGGCATGCATTGTGTGTGTTAAACACATTATACATATGAAAACATTGTTTAGATCATTCCAAACGTCTAGCTAGAGCATTAAATGTATTGTGATTTGAATTCAAGATAAAATGGATACAAATATTTCAATTGGAGATCGTATGGTACAGGTAAGTCATAATTAATTAAATAGGATTACTACTATATGCATGTATTGTGTTATCAAGATAATATTTAAATGATGGTATAACTTGACAACAATCGTATTCAAATAGGGAAAATTGATTCAAATTGAGTCAATATGGTAAACGACAGTGTTTTGATTTGTTTTTTATTGCGGGAGGTGTTTTGATTTTTTTTGTTGTTGTTGTTGATTTGTTTTTGTTTTTGTTGTTGAGGGAAGTGCGAATTGATTTGGTACTGTACACGCTAAGCTTGTTCTACCGAATTTGTTAGTTATTTGTTGTTGGCTTTGAATGGCATTTGTAGTAATATTGTAAAACGGGACATGAATCTCTCTTGTCTTGTACGAATTGTCTTTTGTTTTGTTTTTTTGTACACGTTAAGCTTGTTCTCCCGAAATTCGAAGCCGCGCCTTGTTATCCCGAAATTTTCAAGCTAGAGTATCTCTTAGTCTCTTGTGGTGCAAAACTCCCGCCTCTTCAACCCGTGCCTTGTTATCTTGAAATTTCAACGCGCGCGAGAACTCCCTCCTCATCCGAAATCGGTCGCACCGCCCAACACGCGAAATCCCCCTTCTACCCCTCAGCAAGAAATACCGCCTCGACGTCCCACGGATAAAACGGGTGGGGGTACTTTCGTAACTTACCCCAAATTTCAGACAAGCACGTCCCTAAGCCATGGCTCCTACCTCTCTTCCCCTGCGTTACCCCCATTCATACACCGAGGCCGCCAAAACCTGCGAAACCCCACCCTCCTCCGTCCGCCAGCCGACCGCCGCCCAGCCGAAGCCTCTTCCCTGACGATGTCGTCCACAGCAACAACCCGACGTCCCTCATCCACCTCTCCGGATGAGGATCCGTCGTCGATCTCATCGTCCCGCCGGTTCAGCCGCCCCATCCTCCACCTCCAAGGAGCTGCTCCGACGTTCACCTCGTCTAACGCGCCACCTCCATTCCCACAGCGCCGTCTTCACCTGCCCCACCGGAACCAAAGCACCCTCTGCAATTCCTCCGATGAAGCTGAAGCCTACTCGGCGCCACCAAGGAGGTTCTACACTCATCACTGCATTTTCTCTTTTATTCGATCTCACGGGGCTGCCTGTGCTCGATCCCGAGCCACCATGGCGCGTCTCCATCGACGGCGGCGTCGCCGGCCACTTCCTCCACGGCGTCTGTCCCTCATGGCGTTGCTCCCTCGGCGGCGACGTCCACACCAGTAGGAGCTGCTGCTACTCCGGCTCTTGTTCGCGCTGCTTCTCTGCTCTTGCTGTTTGTCGCACTGCTGCTCTGCTCTTGCTCTCATTCCTGCTGATGATGTGCTCTGCTCTTTCTCTCGCTCGCGCTACTGCTGCTGCTACACGACCTGCTGCAGCTACACGAGTTGCTGCTTTAGCTCTCGCTCGCGCTGCTGCTCAGGGCGTAGCTGCTGCGGCTGGATGAGCTGCTCTCTGCTAGTGCGTTCACTGCTTGAGCGGCTGCTGATTTAGATCACTGCTTCGGGAGCTACTAGTGCTCGACCAGCCTAAACTTCTATTGCAGTGCTTTGTAACTAGTGCAAACAGTTTCGACAGTAAATTCAGTTTCATCAGTAAAATTCAGTTTTGACTGTACAATTCACGTCAAAGAGGTTGTACACTCATCACATCCCTTTTTTACTCTACATTCACGTCGATCCCTTAGGGATCCTTTGGTTCAAAGCAGTTGCAAATCTAGAAAGAAATGGAGGGTGGTCTCAAAGTTAACAGGGAGAAAACTAAATGCTCTTTTGAACCACAATTTGAATCGGTTTAGCAAGATAGCCATCATCTCAAAATTTCAGATTACAACGGGAACATGTACTATTACTGAATTGTTTTTTTTAAGATATTAATTTTTAACCAGAATAATGGACCTACTTATGTTGTCCATATAAGCTCAAATTTATTCAGAGTACAACAAAGCACATGTAGTATATATTGAAAAACTTTAGGTTTCTTTTCGAAAAATATCCAGTTCATGCAGGCAAGAACAACCACTGAGAACACGTAGTAATGAGAAATACGAATAGTTTCTCCCATATGACAAGCAGTGAGGTAGTAGGCAAGTTAGTAGCTATCCGTGTTGGACTCTCTCGGAAGCGATCATTTTTTATTTCTGCGTGTTGGAGTCGTGCATGTGTAGATGGGCCTGGGAGTTGAGCTAGTTGGTTGTGTCCAAAATAGTAGTACTACAAAAACATTATTCAAGGGCAGGCTTCAGCCTGTTGAAGACTGCCTACTAGAATCGCCACTGGTTCAAAGAAAAAGTGAAGGAAAACATAGGACTTGGAAAGTTTCCTATGGTACTACTATTCATGCATTTTGTTAGAAGGAATGGAGCAAAGCAAACTGGAGGATCTTTTTTCCTTTGGTGTCTCTCTCAAAAAAAACGTAGGAATTTTAATATCCACTTGGACGTCCTTTACAAATTCCTATGCATGAAGAACAAGACTAAGTGCATTAGTGGCATAATAAGATTCTAACTTAACATTTTCATGTGGTTTGACTTTAATTTGACCATGTTTCTCTGCATTCATGTGTTCTTCCAATTCCTGTGAACCAAACACCCAGTTTGACAGAAATCCTGTGTTTGCAAATGCTCTATTTTGCACGTGCATTCCTATCCTATTCCTGTGTTTTTCCAGTCCATGCATTTTTAGAATCCTCCAGTTCAAAGGAGCCCTTACAGATTTACTTCATTTACAGATGGGTGTCAAAGAAAACTCTGTGTGGTTTGTCCCGCTCCTGCCGTGCCGTCGTCCACCCCACCTGAGCTGCTCCATCGACGGAAGCGTCCACCGCAGCAGAGATCCCCACTCCAGACCTTCTTTTGTCACCTCAGATCTTCTTCCCCGCTGCCGGCAGCCACACCAACTGCATTACCATCATCGACTGAGCAGATGAACGTGTCGACTAAACAGTTCCAGAAGAGAGGTCGCACTCTTTCGTGTCTGCTTACGTCATACATCGATTAATATTACCTGCTACTTTATCGTCTTGTTTACCTCTTAGACTCTGAGTCAGGTCCAAACTAATGTTCAGACTTGAGTTTTAAAATGCTTGTGGGGCACATATCGAGGCAGCAACGAATAGTATCTCTGTCTACTATCTGGTTCATCTCGGGTCTTCTATGTGGTTCATTTTGGGCGGGCAACAAACAGTAGAGGAGCCATCATCTATCTTTTTTAACTGAAGCTATCATCTGCCTGCTGCCATTAGTTTTGGATCTATCCACTGGTTGCTACCATCAGTCTTGATTTCGTCATTCACCCCTTATGCCTTACATAATCTGACTATGTTTTTTTATTATTCATGTCAGTTATTGTACACAATCGTACAGAACATGTAGAGAAAAAGAGAAGAGCGTTGTGTGGGAATATAATGTCATGCAGACGTCGCTCCATGGTGGGCGCAGTGGCAGCCCCCCTCCCCCCATTCCAGATTGTATTCCAGAGGAAGATAACTGTTCAGAGGGGGATTCAGAGGGAGCAGACCACTCCTATTTACCCCCTGAGGTGTTTGCTCTAACTTGGCATGCTGATGTTGGTGATATAATGCATATGGCGCCTTGCATTGCTTACTTTATACATCGTATATGTCACCAGCTTAGTTTAGACATGCTTTGTGTGAATGCCACCTGTTTGATTTCTATATCATATATGTGAATTATGCAGTGCCATCTTGTTTAGCCAGGCATCATATTTGTGAATCATGCAATGCCATCTTGTTTAGCCAGTCATCGTATATGTGAATTATATCATGCCATACTATTTTTTTCATCATGTATTCCATTTGTCGACAATGTTTGTACACTGATACGTCTCCAACATATCTATAATTTTTGATTGTTCCTTGCTATTATAGTATCAATCTTGGATGTTTTTATATGCAATTATATATCATTTTTTGGGACTAACCTATTAACCTAGTGCCCAGTGCCAGTTGCTGTTTTCTGCTTGTTTTTGGCTTTTCAGAGAAATAGTACCAAATGAAGTCCAAATGCCACGAAACTTTCTGGAGATTTTTTCTGGACAAAAGAACCCTTGGAAGCTTCGGGAGGAGGCCAGAAGCCTCACGAGAGCTTCACAAGGCAACAGGGCACGCCCCAAGGGGGGCGCCGTGTTGCCTTGTGGGGCCCAAGTGACTCCATTTGACCTAATTCCACTTCTATAAATTCACAAATATTGGGAAACCCCCAGAGAGCCAGAAGAAATAACCTTTCTGCCGCCGCAAGCCTCTGTTCTTCCGCAATCCCATCTGGAGGCCTTTTCCAGTACTCTGCCGGAGGGGGAATCGATCACGAAGGGCTTCTACATCAACCTTGCTGCCCTTCCAATGATATGTGAGTAGTTTACCACAGACCTACGGGTCCATAGCTAGTAGCTAGATGGCTTCTTATCTCTCTTTGATCTTGAATACAATGTTCTCCTTGATGTTCTTGGAGTTCTAACCGATGTAATCTTCTTTTGCGGTGTGTTTGTTGTGATCCGATGAATTGTGAGTTTATGATCAGATTATTCATGAGAAATATTTGAGTCTTCTCTGAACTCTTTTATGCATGATTGTTATAGCTTTGTATTTCACTCTGATCTATCGTTTTAGTTTGGCCTACTAGATTGATTTATCTTGCAATGGGAGAGGTGCTTTGTGATGGGTTCAATCTTGCGGTGCTCAATCATAGTGACAGAAGGGGGCATGACACGTATTTGTATTGTTGCTATTAAGGATAACAAGATGGGGTTTATTCATATTGCTTGAATTTGTTTCTCTACATCATGTCATCTTGCTTAAGGCGTTACTCTGTTTCATACTTAATACCCTAGATGCATGCTGGATAGCGGTCGATGGGTGGAGTAATAGTAGTAGATGCAGGCAGGAGTCGGTCTACTTGTCTTGGACGTGATGCCTATATACATGATTATTGCCATGAATCCGTCATAATTATTTGCTATTCTGTCAATTGCACAACAGTAATTTTTTTACCCACCGTATGTTTCTGTGCTCGAGAGAGAAGCCTCTAGTGAAAACTATGGCCCCTGGGTCTATCTTTATCATATTAAAAACCTAAAAATACCTTGCTGCAATTTATTTACTTTTATTTTAATTAGTATTTTAGTTTAGCTATTTACCTCTATAAGATTTAATTCTTGCAAGTAACCGCTAAGAGGATTGACAACCCTCTTATTTGTGTTGGGTGCAAGTGTTTGCTCTTCTGTGTGCAGGTGCGCTTAACGGAATTTTGCTTGGTTCTCCTACTAGATTGATAACCTTGGTTCTTAACTGAGGGAAATACTTATCTCTACTGTACTGCATCATCCTCTCCTCTTCGGGGAAATACCAACGCAGACTACAAGTAGAAGGAAGAATTTCTAGCGCCTTTGCCGGGGAGACATCATCAAAATTACCAAGTACGTTTCGCACAAATTATCATTCACTTGCATTTACTTTATTTGTCTTTTATTTGCAATTGCCACTCGTTTTCATCTCCCCCACTTCTAATTATTTTTTACAAAAACACAAAAACATTTTATTTGCTAGTTTGCTTGCTTTGCCGCGATGTCTCAAGAAAATACAAAATTGTGTGACTTTTCCAATACTAATAATAATGACTTTATTAGTACTCCTATTGCTCCTCCCGCCACTAGTGCGGAGTCATGTGATATTAATGCTGCCTTGCTTAATCTTGTTATGAAAGAACAATTTTCTGGTAGTCCTAATGAAGATGTTGCATCCCATCTAAATACTTTCGTTGAACTTTGTGATATGCAAAAGAAGAAAGATGTGGATAATGATATTGTCAAATTAAAATTATTTCCGTTCTCACTACGAGATCGTGCTAAAACTTGGTTTTCATCCTTGCCTAGAAATAGTATTGATTCATGGGATAAGTGTAAGGATGCTTTTATTACCAAGTATTTTCCTCCCACTAAGATTATTTCTTTAAGAAATCAAATTATGAATTTTAAGCAACTTGAGCATGAACATGTTGCACAATCTTGGGAGAGAATGAAATTAATGATAAGAAATTGCCCAACTCATGGTTTGAATTTATGGATGATCATACAGAAAATATATGCGGGACTAAACTTTGTCTCTAGAAATTTGCTAGACTCTGCCGCAGGTGGTACTTTTATGGAAATTACATTGGGAGAAGCTACAAAACTTCTTGATAATATTATGGCAAATTATTCTCAATGGCACACTGAACAAACTCCAACTGGTAAGAAGGTAAATTCTGTTTAAGAAATTAATACTTTGAGTGATAAGATGGATGCTTTATTGAAATTGGTTGCTAGTAAAAATGCTCATATTTATCTTAATGATGTTCCATTGTCTACTTTGATTGAGCAAAATAATGATGCTATTGATGTGAACTTTGTCTCTAGAAATAATTTCAACAATAATGCTTATAGGGGTAATTTCAATGCTAGACCGTTTCCTGGAAATTCCTCTAATAATTATGGCAATCCTTCTGGTAATTCTTATAATAATAATAATAATAGGATGCCCTCTAATCTTGAAAGTAATATTAAAGAATTTATTAGTTCGCAAAAGAATTTTAATACTATGATAGAAGAAAAATTGAATAGAGTTGATGAATTGGCTAGGAACATGGATAGAATTATTCATGATGTGGAAAATCTCAAAACTAAAGTTTTGCCATCCAAACATGATATAAATGAGTCTATTAAAGCTATCTATGTCTCCATTAATGAAAGTAAATAAAGGACCGCTAGGTTGAGAGCTAGGCGAGAATTTCTAGAAAAAGCGATTCCACCCGATTTCTATCGTAGTAATGATGAAGATATTAAAATGATTGGTGTCACTCATATTGAATCATTATTTAGTAACATAAAACTTGATGAAAAAGGGACTGGAGAAGATTCAACTTTAGGTAGAAGGAGTCCCACTTGCTTGGAGAGTGATAATCGTGATCGTAAAAATGAAAAAGTGGGTTTGGAGAGGTCAAAACTTTAAATAGTAATGCACCCACTACTTTGGATTATAAGGACTTTAATTATGATAGTTGTTCTTTGATTGAGTGTATTTCCTTGTTGCAATCCATGATTAATTCAGCAAATGCATATGAACAAAATAAAGCTTTCACTAAACATATTGTAGAAGCCATGATGAAAGCACTTGAAGAAAACTTGAATTGGAAGTATCAATTCTTAGAAAATTACAAGATGAATGGGAACCAACTATTAAAGTGAAAATTAAAGATTATGAATGTAATGCTCTTTGTGATCTTGGTGCTAGCGTTTCCACCATACCTAAATCTTTGTGTGATGTGCTAGGTCTCACCGACATGGATCCTTGTTCCCTTAATTTGCATCTTGCGGATTCCACTATTAAAAAGCCATTTGGTAGAATAAATGATGTTCTTATTCTTGCAAATATAAATTATGTGCCCGTGGACTTTATTGTTCTTGATATTGAATGCAATCCTTCTTGCCCCATAATATTTGGTAGGCCTTTTCTTCGAACTATTGGTGCTATTATTGATATGAAAGAAGGTAACATAAGATTTCAATTTCCACTAAAGAAAGGGATGGAACACTTCCCTAGAAAAATAATTAAAGCACCTTATGAATCTATTATGAGGGCCACTTATGGAATTAACTTGAAGGATGACAACACTTAAAACTATGCATTATGCCTAGCTAGGGGCATAAAACGACAGCGCTTGTTGGGAGGCAACCCAATGAATAAAATAAATTTTTGCCTTTACCTACTGTTTTTGTGTGTTTACACAATTATAGCCTCTGTTATGATTGTGTTTTTATGTTTCAATTAGTGTTTGTGCCAAGTAATTCCTTTGGGATGATGTTGATGATAGTATAATTGATGCTGTTTGGAAAACAGAAAGTTTTGCGTCCAGTGCTGGAATTTTAGTTCTGTACTGGAGCATCAGAAAAATCTGAAATTTTTACACAGTATTGGTATATGAATTTTTTACGTTTTCCTAATTTTTCAGAATTTTTGTAGTTACAGAAGTATGGCTTTTAAATAGATCTTTACAGACTGTTCTGTTTTAGACAGATTCTGTTTTTGTTGCATAGTTTGCTTATTTTGATGAATCTATGGATCGTATCGGGGGGTATGAGTCATGAAGAAGTTGGAGTACAGTAGCATTATGCCAATATTAAATATGAATCAATTTACTACAGTACCTAAAGTTTAAGATTTGTTTGTTATACTAACAGATCTCACGAGGTTTCTGTTGAGTTTTGTGTGCTGAAGTTTTCAAGTTTTGGGTGAGACTACGATGGATAAAGGAATAAGGAGCGGCAAGAGCCTAAGCTTGGGGATGCCCAAGGCACCCCAAGGTAATATTCAAGGAATACTCAAGCGTCTAAGCTTGGGGATGCCCCGGAAGGCATCCCCTCTTTCGTCTACAATCTATCGGTAACTCACTTGGAGCTATATTTTTATTCATCACATGATATGTGTTTTACTTGGAGCGTCTTGTGATATAGTTTGTTTGCTTTTTAGTTTGTCACAATCATCTTTGCTGAACACACCTTTTTGAGAGGGACACACATTATTCATGATTTGTTAGAATACTCTATGTGCTTCACTTATATCTTTTGAGCTAGGCAGTTGCTCTAGTGCTTCACTTATATCTTTTAGAGCATGGTGGTGGTTATATTTTAAAGAAATAGTTGCACTCTCATGCTTCACTTATATCTTTTTGAGAGTCTCATGATAGTAATGGTAATATGCACGGGTTATGAATTTTGTCCTGATATGATAGGTATTCAAGAGGGATATAATAAAAACTTTCATGTAGATCACTGAATATGATAAATTTGATTCCTTGCAATAGTTTTGCGATATTAAGATGGTAATATGTGGGAGGTATTAGTAGATAATTGTGGTTTAGTAAGAATAATTGTGTTAAGGTTTGTGATTCCCGAAGCATGCACGTATGGTCTGTCGTTATGCTAAGAAGTTGGAGCATGAATTATTATTGATTGTCTTCCTTTGTGTGGCGGTCGGGGGCGCGCGATGGTTAACTCCTACCAACCTCCCCCTAGGAGCATGCGTAGTAGTACTTTGCTTCGAGGGCTAATAAACTTTTGCAATAAGTATGTGAGTTCTTTATGACTAATGTGAGTCCATGGATTATACGCACTCTCACCCTTCCGCAATTTGCTAGCCTCTTCGGTACCGTGCATTGCCCTTTCTCACATCGAGAGTTGGTGCAAACTTGTAACACCCCGAATTTTGGCCCTTTCTTTTTCGTTTGGATTTCTTCGAATTTTTATTTGGAGTTCTTTTTTGGTGGCTCTGTGGTCTTGAAACCTGGGAAGATCTTCTATCCTGCCACTTCCAAGTGGCTTGTCACTCCCAAACCTACCCCAAGACCATGTCATTTCCATATTAGCCCAACCCCAATATTTATTTCTTGGGAATATTTCTTTTTCTATTAAAGGAATAACCCTGTTTGCCCTAGGTTGTGAAGCAACCTATATTTCTGTCTTCCATAAAATTCCCACAAAATTCTCATAAAATCTTTGGATCATATCTTCCACAAATATGTCAAAACCCATCTTTGCCTAGTTCAAAAATAATTCAGGAATATTCATTTCTTTTTCTGTCCAGTATGGCACTTTGTGAAGGAAGTGCTATTTATCTTTTCTTGATTGCCCTCAAAACTTTTGGGCACTCTTTCACATTCAAATTATTGCCATATGCCAAAATTCAACTCCATTTGCCTAGTAAATCTTCCTCAGCAAATTTCCAAAGTTGCTGTCCAGAGAGAAGCTTTGTGAAGGAAGTACTAGCTAGGATAATCCAAATGAGTTGAAATTTTGGTAGATCATTTATATGATCAAATCATTACTCTCCACCATATTTCATCTCCACCCAACAATCTATGTGAGCACACCATCCAATCTTTGTGTCTGGTCACAATTTCAGTTTGTGAAGCAACTATATTTTATATTGCTTCATAAAATCTGAAATTAATCCAGGATCTAAATATCCCTATATCCATTGAATATGCCAAAATTCACATCATTTTGCCAAGCCATTGTCTCTACAAAATGCCCTCAAGTTTTTGTCCAATGTGGAGCATTGTGAAGGAAGTACCATTTATACTTATCCAAATGGGATGAAATTTTTTATGGTGCCTTCATATGACCAAATCATCATCCTCCACCAAGTTTCAGCCCAATCCAACACTCCATGTGAGTGCATCTTCATGATCTTGTTTCCTAGACCAGATTGGCAGTTGTTAAGCAACCATGCTAAATATTGGTCCAAATCTTTTCAAAATCCACATGATCATAGTCCTTCCTACCCTAAACCTCCGTGACATCCTGGTTATCACTTATCCCATTCAGTTTGACCACAACTTCATGATCAAGTTTGCTACAGCAAACTTCTGTTGATGCTACCCATTAGCACAAAGTGCTTTCTTTGTTCTATCACATCAGGGAGGTCCTACTTTGGAAGGACTATGATGTGGACACCTTTTGCCAGTCCCGTGTGCCCTTAGAGTGCCATGCCATGCGGTGACCGCGTGCCTGGCATGCCTTGGCCGCGCGCTCTGCGTCGTTTTGCTTCGGGCACCTCTCTCCCTGCCGTTTCCGTGCATCCCAGCATGTCCCAGAGCACCGCCGTAGCCACGCATTTGCTCCCCAGCCCTGGCTCCCTCCTCCTTCACCCTCCTCGCGCCACGATAGCCATGGCCGCGTGCGCACAGTGCCTCGGTGGCCGACCGGACTTCGCCCCTCCCGCGTCTACCCTCCTATGGTGCCCCACTACCCCTCTCTTGTCACCGTCAACCTCTCCTCGCGTGCGCACGCGTACGCGGTCATGCCAAAGCATCAACCCCACGCTCCCGTCGTTGTCCGGCCGCGAGCATCCCCGCCTCGGCTATTTGAGCCACCCCCAAGACCTCCCGAGCTCATCCACAGTCTCTCTACCCTCCTCTAGCCCTCCCCAACCACCCAACTGAGCTCAAGGAGCCCTCCCCGCCCGCCACTGCTGCCATGGCCGCCACTCTGGTCCGCCTAAATTGGTGCAATGTAGAGTCCTACTCCCTCTCCTCTCCCCACCAGAGGAACCCCCTGGCCACGTTGGAGCTCCTCCGCCCATTTCCTCCTTCTCCGGTGGCCCGTGGCGCCGTGCCTGAAGACGGCCGAGGCCGCCATCCGGCATGGCCGCGGGTGCACGCGCTCCCGCCCTCCCCGAGCTCCACCTCCTACCTGGTTGGATGCGCCGCGTCACGCTGATCTCACCGGTAGGCCGAGCACCGCCGGAGACGGCCGGTAGCTCCGGCTATCGCCGGTCCAGCGCCGCCTCTGCTTCGGTCGCGCGCGAGCGAGAGGAGGAAGACGACCCCCCTCCAGCTGGCCCATGGACCACGGCGGCCCCACCTGTCATCCAGAGAAGCCCCGGGCCCGCGCTTATAAGTGGAAGCGTACTTCGGAGTTTACGTCTTCGGTTTACTGAAGGCGTATTTCTGTACGGCTTGGGTTCAGAATGCGTTTTCACTTTATCGAAAGCGTATTCTCCCGAAATACGCTTTCTGTTTATCAGCCGCCGGCTGAAACTGTTAAATAGCGGACGTTCGTCCGTTAAGGCCAGAAGTGAACATATTTTCATTTGTTTTCTGCCTAACGAACGAACGGCCGTAATTTTTCAACCGTGACTCCGAATCAGGTGATTCCAAAGCCCACGATCTCAGTTCGTCGAGCCTGTTCTGTTGGTATCCTTTTCACCATGTTGTAATATTCTGAAAATGACCATTTTGCCCTTGCCCGTATTCAGCCCCCTCCGAGAGGGAACCGTTTCCGGCAAATTTTTCCGCGAGTGCCTCGCACTTCTCCCTGGTGAATCCTTCATCCCCAGGCAAGCCACAACAGCCACTTGCATGATGGGATTGCAATAGCCATGGTTTCCACTTGAATATTTAATATTTATTTGTTCATTTAAATGATTTTGTTAATACTTCGAATATGCTTGTGAATCCATGTCTATGCTTATGCCATGTTCATCTAGTAAGTGAAATAATTAATTACTAATGTTGTCCTTATCAGTACGGCATAAGCTATTCAGTCTTCTTCAGCACGCTACTCTCAATGGCTTCCAACAGACGCTATCCAGTCCTCGTCAGTACGGCACTACAATCAGTCATCGCCATTAGTACAAGATACTACACAGTGAGTTGGCAGCATATGGCAGTGCATCTCAAGAATCAGAACCACAACAGTTGGGTCAGAAGCATGAGCTAGTCAGGGCACCAGTGTCTGCCTCGGGAATCAAATGCTTAGCCACAAACACTTCCATATATGTTGTGAGCATCCTGCCAAGGTCATTCAAGTCACTCGTATGATGATGCAAGCATGGTGAGAATCCGACAACCACATGAATTATGTAAGAGGAAGGAAGCCAGTATACACCTCAATGTGATGCAATGACTGACAAGCTATGAAGCAAGACAACTTTGGGACAACAAATGTTGACAGTGGATATCAAGGCCAGTTTCCTCCCAACCAACAAAGTGATATCATTAACCTCTGTCGCTGTCATGTATGATTGACCACAACAGGGAGCTCTATCCAAGTAACTGTGAACCTGGTGTATGATCCTGATGAACCCTTGCTTACCTCTTCCTGGTAACGGCACCACGCTTGTGTTCTGAGCTACTTTCGGCCGTCCAGGGTGGATGCCGCCTTTATATTTCTCTTTTCAACAACTAACCTGTGTTCTAGGCTGCTTTTCGGCCGTCTCGGGCAGCTGTTGAGTTTCTTTTGGTAGCAGTGACCCTATGCTCTGAGCTATTCTTCGGCCCTCTTAGGGAACTGCTACATTCTTCTTATCAACACTGCCTCATGCTCTGAGCTGCTTTTCAGCCGTCGTGGGCCATGGTTGAGTTATCTCGGTAATGTCCTAGATCTGAGTTGTAAAGACCGTTCTGGTGGCTACTGAATTATTTGCCGATTTCATGCAAAGGTTCGGATGATCATTGCCCTACAGTTAAAGCTTGGGAGATGATGAACTTGCCAGTTAAGTGTTGTTGCATGGTCATAGGATAAGGATAAGGATAAGGTAGGCTTGCTGGAATATTGCACCTGACAACACCTATGGTCACCCGAAGAATTAAGGATATATATGGCCAAGCTCTTTTCAGCAAAGGATCCGGACAAAGGCAACAATAATGGAGGAGCAAGACCGGCAATACCAGTATGATAATTGTTGCATGAATAACATGGTACGGATACCCAAGGCAGTCTGATTCCGTATCGATCACCAGGGATATACACCCAAGAGGGTTAAGATTCTCAGCATTGTTTTGAACCCGGAGGACATGCATCTAGTAACCCGAGGCAAGAATTAAAAGTTTCGGGTCCACCAAGAAAAAAATTGTTCACAACTCCATTCGATACTATGAGTGCGGGATAGAAGAATGTCACGTCAATTGGAAATCACTCCCGGACTTATCGAAAGTCCAGTTATGATAGTATCAGACAAGCTAGCGGACATAAAAGAATTGAAGTCAGAGTAAGGATGAACTTATGAAGGAAGACCTGTCAGACCGCTAAGAGGATTGACAACCCTCTTATTTGCGTTGGGTGCAAGTGTTTGCTCTTGTGTGTGAAGGTGCGCTTAACGGAATTTTGCTTGGTTCTCCTACTAGATTGATAACCTTGGTTCTTAACTGAGGGAAATACTTATCTCTATTGTACTGCATCATCCTCTCCTCTTCGGGGAAATACCAACACAGACTACAAGTAGCATACATTCATCTACTCTTCCTGTGCATCAGCCATTTAAGTCGGTGATGGAAAAATCTGGAGTGAAAACAAGGTCTTCAGAGTAGCCAGTGCTACCTGTCGAAGCCGATATCTTGCTGGTTACAGATAGCTCCTTGATGTCTACTACACAACTTTATTCTTGTAGACTCGTGTTGGGCCTCCAAGCGCAGAGTTTTGTAAGACAGTAGCAAATTTCCCTCAAGTGGATGACCTAAGGTTTATCAATCCGTGGGAGGTGTAGGATGAAGATGGTCTCTCTAAAACAACCTTGCAATCAAATACAAGAAATCTCTTGTGTCCCCAACACACCCAATACAATGGCAAATTGTATAGGTGCACTAGTTCGGCAAAGAGATGGTGATACCAGTGTAGTATGGATAGTAGAAATAGGTTTTTATAATCTGAAAATAAAAAAACAGCAAGGTAACAAGTAACAAAAGTGAGCACAAACGGTATTGCAATGCTTGAAAACAAGGCCTAGGGTTCAAACTTCCGCTAGTGCAATCCCTCAACAATGCTAATATAATTGGATCATATAACAATCCCTCAACGTGCGATAAAGAATCACTCCAAAGTTCCTATTAGCGGAGAACATAAGATGAAATTGTTGTAGGGTACGAAACCACCTCAAAGTTATTCTTTCCGATCAATCTATTGAGCCATCCCTATAAGTGTCATGAACAGACCTAGAGTTCGTACTAAAATAACACCATATGATATGCATCAACCAACTCTAATGTCACCTAGATACTCCAATGTCACCACAAGTATCCATGAGTTGATTATTCGATATGCATCAAACAACTTCAGATCATAATATTCAATCCACACAAAGAACTTCAAAGAGTGCCCCAAGATTTCTACCAGAGAAAGTAGGACGAAAACGTGCATCAACCCCTATGCATAGATTACCCCAATGTCACCTTGGGAATCCGTGAGTTGAGTGCCAAAACATACATCAAGTGAATCAATATAATACCCCATTGTCACCATGGGTATTCATATGCAAGACATACATCAAGTGTTCTCAAATCCATAAAAGTATTCAATCCAAAAATAGTGAAACCTCAAAGGTAAAAACTCAATTCATCACAACAAGATAGAGAGGGGAAAAACACCATATGATCCAACTATATTAACAAAGCTCGCGGTACATCAAGATTGTGCCAAATCAAGAACACGAGAGACAGAGATCAAACACATAGCTACTAGTACATACCCTCAGCCCCGAGGGTGAACTACTCCCTCCTTGTCATGGAGACTGCCGGGATGATGAAGATGGCATCCAGTGATGATTCCCCTCTCCGGCAGGGTGCCGAAAAAGGGCTGTAGATGAGATCATGGAGGTACAGAGGCTTTCAGCGGCGGAGTCGAAGTTCTAGGTTAATTTCTAGGGGTTTCTCTATTTATAGGATTTTTTCAGCGTTGGAATCACGCGAAGATGGGCTAAGATGGACCCACGAGGTACCACGGCACGCCACCCCCCCTGGCGTGTCGTGGTGGCTTGTGAGCACCTTGTGAGGCTTCTGGTCCTTCCACGAAGCTTCGAGGGTCTCTTTTGGTGCAAAAAAAATCGTCAAAAAGTTTCGTCCAATTCCGAGAACTTTTATTTCTGCACAAAAAACAACACCTCGGTAGTTCTGCTGAAAACAGCGTCAGTCCGGGTTAGTTCTAATCAAATCATACCAAAACCATATAGAATTGTTATAAACATGGCATGAATACTTCATAAATTATAGATACGTTGGAGACGTATCAACATCCCCAATCTTAATTCCTGCTCATCCTCGAGTAGGTAAATGATAAAAGAAATAATTTATGAAGTGTGAATGCTAGCATAGTGCATAAGTTTGATCAATGATAATTTCAATCACTTTTCCTAGCATCATAACAGCAACTCTTTCTGATAAAACTCATCATGATAAAGTAGCAATCAATTCACATGTTATGGTTCAAACAATGCATTCTCTTAAAACTTAACAACCTATGTTCTTAGTCACCAAACAATTGCAATTCAACTTAATTTCAACAAAGTCTAAGTAAGAACTCCACATACTCAATTATCATATAGTCTTCTATGATTGCTAGTACTCAAAGCATATTTTTAGAACAAATGGCATCCATCGAACACAAAGAAAGATAGGGGCATAATTTTCGCCTCCCAACTCATTTATCATAGAGATAATTGTCAACAATAATAATTCATGATCAAATATATTTGACTGGCCATATGTGCCTGGATCTTTCCCCACCACATGATGCTTGCCAACTAGAGAATAATTAAGGTTGAAATGAGAAGTAATACTATTGACTCTTGCATAAAAGTAAATACATAAAGTAAAAGATAGGCCCTTCGCAGAGGGAAGCAGAGGTTTTCATGCGCTTTTTATTTTTGGATGTGCAAGCCCTTAATGCAAAGGAACGTCATGTTATATTGCCCCTTGTGATAGCAACCTTTATTATGCAGTCCGTCGCTTTTATTTCTTTACCATCAAAAGTTCGTACAACGCTTATTTTCCCTTGCAATAAAAGATCATACATATTTTTGGAACAATTTTTATTGCTTTTTGCACCGATGACAACTTACTTGAAGGATCTTATTCAATCCATAGGTAGATATGGTGGACACTCATGGGAAGAAACTGGGTTTAAGGGTTTTTGGATGCACACGTAGTATCTCTACTTAGTACGAATTTTTGGCTAGCAAAAGATCCTAAGCAAGCACCACATGTTGGAGGATCCATAACAATATAACTTCTATGCAAATATACCCAAACATAACTCATTACGTTGTCTTCCTTGTCCAACTTCAACTAATTTGCTCAAGTTTGAAAATAATTAATGGGTATTCACAATCATAAAAGATGTCCAAGATAATATATTTATATGTGAAAGTTCTCTTCCTTATACTAATCATTCATGAATTGCTTGTATGACCAATATTGTGATTGTCAAGCTTCAATAGATTTCACTTTCTAAACCAAATGTGAAATTACTACTAGGCATGATACAAGCATATGAAGAACATATAATTTCAAATTTATGATATTCAATTCATCCAACAATTTACTCATAGGATATAAGTGAAGCACAAGAGTAAATGACAAACTACTCCAAAAAGATATAAGTGAAGATCAAATGAGTAGTTAAGCAAATAGGTAGCTATGTGAGGACTCTCTCTCATTTGAAAATTTCAGATCTTATTATTTTATTCAAACAGCAAGAAAAACAAAATAAAATGGCATTCCAATAATAGCACATATCATGTGAAGAAGCAAAAACTTAGGCTCAACCAAAACTGACCGATAATTGTTGATGAAGAAAGGTGGGATGCCTACCGAGGCATCCCCAAGCTTAGATGCTTGAGACTTCTAGAAATATTAATTTGGGATGTCTTGGGCATCCCCAATCTTGAGCTCTTGTGTCTCCTTAATTCCTCTCATATCATGGCTTCTCCTAAATCTTTAAAAACTTCATCCACACAAAACTCAACAAGAACTAGTGAGATAAGTTAGTATAAATCAACTCAAAACCTTAACATTTTCTACTGTAGCAAGTCACTAAAATTATAATTTAACATTGCATACTAAATGTCTCTAGATATTTAATACTCCTATCCTCAAATAGAATCATCAAACAAGCAAACATATGCAAACAATGCAAGTATAACAGCAATCTGCCAAAACAGAACAGTCTGTAAAGGGGGATTTAAAATTCATACTTCCCTAACTCCAAAAATTCTTAAAAATTACCACGTGACATATAACTCATGCATGCTTATTGTGTAAAAATTAAAGATTTTTATCATGTTCTTACTATTCAGGAATATTCTGGACATAACAGAAAACTTTCTGTTTTCAAACAGCAACACATAAACTTGCAAACTGAGCATGGTAAAGGCTATGCTTGGCATTTTATTGAAATAAAAGATACAAAACATTATTATTGATAACAGCAAGCAAATATCAGCAAAAGAAAATGACGCTCCAAGCAAAACACATATCATGTGACGAATAAAAATATAGCTCCGAGTGAGGTTACCGATAATGTTGAAGACGAAAGAGGGGATGCCTTTCGGGGCATCCCCAAGCTTAGTTGCTTGGGTCTTCCTTGAATATTACCTTGGGGTGCCTTGGGAATCCCCAATCTTAGGGTCTTGCTGCTCCTTATTCTCCTCATATCGATATCTCACCCAAAACTTGAAAACTTCAATCACACAAAACTTAACGGAACTTCGTGAGATAGGTTAGTATGATAAAAATAAATCATCCACTTAGGTACTGTCAAGACAAGATTCATAATTGTTATCACATAATTCCTACTGTATTCTATCATTTCCACAATTTATATTACTCAATATAAGCTATGGAAACACTAAAACAAGCAAACTATGCATCGAAAACAGAATCTGTCAAAAACAGAATAGCGTGTAGTAAGCGATTTAAAAACCATACTTCTGTACCTCAAAAAATTCTTAAAAGTTAGGACAATGTAAAAAAATTGTAACCCAATGCTGTGTAAAAATTTCTGAATTTTCTCACGCTCCAGTACAGAATAGAAATTCCAGCACTGGACGCAAAAGTTTCTGTTTTTGCACAGAATCAAATCAACAAGCATCCACACTATCCCAAAGGCTTTACTTGGCACATTATTGAAATAAAACATATAAAACATGATTACCACAGTAGCTTAATCATGTGATCACACAAAAACAGAAGGTATAAGTATTGGGTTGTCTCCCAACAAGCGCTTTTCTTTAATGCCTTTTTAGCTAGGCATGATGATTTCAATGATGCTCGCATAAAAGTAAAGAATTGAAACACAAAGAGAGCATCATGAATCATATGACAAGCACATTTATGCCTAACACACTTCCTATGCATAGGAATTTTGTGAGCAAATAGTTTATGGGAGCAAGAATCAACTAGCATAGGAAGGCAAAACAAGCATAACTTCAAAACTTTGAACACATAGAGAGGAAACTTGATATTATTGCAACACCTACAAGCATATGATCCTCTCTCATAATAATTTTCAGTAGCATCATGAATGAATTCAACAATATATCTATCACATAAAGCATTCTTTTCTTGATCCACAAGCATAGAAATTTTACTACTCTCCACATAAGCAATTTTCCTCTCATTCATAATAGTGGGAGCAAACTCAACAAAATAACTATCATGAGATACTTGATTGGCATAATCCAATTGAAAATTAAAATAATGATGACAAGTTTCATATTTATCATTATTAATTATAGCATACATGTCATCACAATAATCATCATAGATAGGAGGCATGCAATCATCATAATAAATTTTCTCATCAAAACTTGGGGGACTAAAAATATCATCTTCATCAAGCATAGCATCCCCAAGCTTGTGGCTTTTCATATCATTAGCATCATGGATACTCATAGAATTCATACTAACAACATTTCAATCATGCTCATCATTCAAAGATTTTATGCCAAACATTTTATTGAATTCTTCTTCTATCAATTGAGCATAATTTTCCGCTCCATCATTTTCAAGAAAGACATTATAAAGATGAATAATATGAGGCAACCTCAATTCCATTTTTTGTAGTTTTCTTTTATAAACTAAACTAGTGAGAAAACAAGAAACTAAAAGATTCGATTGCAAGATCTAAAGATATACCTTCAAGCACTCACCTCCCCGGCAACGGCGCCAGAAAAGAGCTTGATCTCTACTACGCAACTTTATTCTTGTAGACTCGTGTTGGGCCTCCAAGCGTAGAGTTTTGTAGGACAGTAGCAAATTTCCCTCAAGTGGATGACCTAAGGTTTATCAATCCATGGGAGGCGTAGGATGAAGATGGTCTCTCTCAAACAACCCTGCAATCAAATACAAGAAATCTCTTGTGTCCCCATCACACCCAATACAATGGCAAATTGTATAGGTGCACTAGTCCGGCGAAGAGATGGTGATACAAGTGTAGTATGGATAGTAGAAATAGGTTTTTATAATCTGAAAATAAAAAAACAGCAAGGTAACAAGTAACAAAAGTGAGCACAAACGGTATTGCAATGCTTGAAAACAAGGCCTAGGGTTCATACTTTCGCTAGTGCAATCCCTCAACAATGCTAATATAATTGGATCATATAACAATCCCTCAACGTGCGATAAAGAATCACTCCAAAGTTCCTTTTAGCGGAGAACATAAGATGAAATTGTTGTAGGGTACGAAACCACCTCAAAGTTATTCTTTCCTATCAATCTATTGAGCCATCCCTATAAGTGTCACGAACAGCCCTAGAGTTCATACTAAAATAACACCATATGATACGCATCAACCAACTCTAATGTCACTTAGATACTCCAATGTCACCAAAAGTATCCGTGAGTTGATTATTCGATATGCATCAAACAACTTCAGATCATAATATTCAATCCACACAAAGAACTTCAAAGAGTGCCCCAAGATTTCTACCGGAGAAAGTAGGACGAAAACATGCATCAACCCCTATGCATAGATTACCCCAATGTCACCTCGGGAATCCGTGAGTTGAGTGCCAAAACATACATCAAGTGAATCAATATAATACCCCATTGTCACCACGGGTATTCATATGAAAGACATACATCAAGTGTTCTCAAATCCATAAAAGTATTCAATCCGATAATAGTGAAACCTCAAAGGTAAAAACTCAATTCATCACAACAAGATAGAGAGGGGAAAAACACCATATGATCCAACTATATTAACAACGCTCGCGGTACATCAAGATCGTGCCAAATCAAGAACACGAGAGAGAGAGAGATCAAACACATAGCTACTAGTACATACCCTCAGCCCCGAGGGTGAACTACTCCCTCCTCGTCATGGAGACCGCCGGGATGATGAAGATGGCCTCTAGTGATGATTCCCCTCTCCGGCAGGGTGCCGGAAAAGGGCTGTAGATGATATCGTGGAGGTACAGAGGCTGGCGGCGGCGCAGTCGAAGTTCTAGGTTAATTTCTGGGGGTTTCTCTATTTATAGGATTTTTCAGCATTGGAATCACGCGAAGATGGGCTAAGATGGGCCCACGAGGTACCACGACATGCCACCCCCTGGCGCGCCGTTGTGGCTTGTGAGCACCTCGTGAGGCTTCTGGTCCTTCCACGAAGCTTCGGGGGTCTCTTTTGGTCCAAAAAAAATCGTCAAAAAGTTTCGTCCAATTCCGAGAACTTTTATTTCTGCACAAAAAACAACACCACGGTAGTTCTGCTGAAAACAGCGTCGGTCCGGGTTAGTTCTAATCAAATCATACCAAAACCATATAGAATTGTTATAAACATGGCATGAATAGTTCATAAATTATAGATACGTTGGAGACGTATCACTCCTCAGAGGAGTATTCAGAGACAGATGACCAGTCCTATTCCCCCCTCCCCGAGGTTTATGCTCTAGCTTGGCAGGGTTATATTGCTCATATCATGCATATGGTGTCTTGCATTGCTATGTCATCTGCTTAGATTAGACCTGCTTTGTGTGAAAGCCACCTGTTTAGTTTCTACTCCCTTCGTTCCTAAATGTAAGTCTTTGTAGAGATTCCACTATGGACTACATACAGAGCAAAATGAGTGAATCTACACTCTAAAATGCATCTATATACACCCGTATGTGGTCTATAGTGAAATCTCTACAAAGACTTATATTTAGAAACGGAGGGAGTATATCATATATGTGAATTATGCAATGCCATCTTTTTTAGCAAGGCATCATATATGTGAATTATGCAATGCCATCCTGTGTAGCCAGGCATCATATATCTGAATTATGTCATGCCATCAGTTTTTTTCATTACGTATTCCATTTGCCGACAATGTTTGTATATTGAACTACTCTTCCTGTGCATCAGCCATTTGAGTCAGTTATGGAAAAATCTAGAGTGAAAACAAGGTCTTCAAAGCAGACAATGCTACCTGTTGAAGCAGATATCTCGCTGGTTACAGGTAGCTCCTCAGAGGAGGATTCAGAGACAGATGACCAGTCCTATATCCCCCCTGAGGTGTATGCTCTAACTTGCAACGGTTATATTTCTCATATCATGCATATGGTGTCTTGCATTGTTTAGTTTAGACATCATATACACAATATTCAATGCCATCTGCTTAGTTTAGAGATCATATATGCGAGTGCCAGCTGCTTAGTATATCAATCATATAGGTGAATTATATCATGCCATCCTGTATACTTAGACAACATGTATGTGAATTATTTCATGCCAACCTATTTTATAAAGACATCATATAGTTATGTCATGTCATCCTATTTAGATAGTCATCATATGTTGAATTATGTCATTCTATCCTGTTTAGTTATCCATCATATATCTGAAATTGTGTCATGCTATCCTGTTTAGTTAGCCTTAGCCATCATATATGTGAAATTGTGTCATGCTGTCCTGTTTGGTTAGGCAACATATACGTTAATTACTGCATCTGTCTATCATACAATGTCTGTACCTTCAATTTCTTTTCTTGTTTATCAGCCATTTGAATTGGAGGGGGTGATGGCAGTATCTAAGGGAGTAAAAACACGGTCTTCACAAAAGACGGTGCTACTCGTCGATGCAGATAGAACCACGGTTGTACTTGCCCAAGAGCCAGTCCCACCACACATAACCGACACTCTTGCAGATTGTACCCCTACCCCGTTGGCCAGAGAACCAACTACACCCATCTAACCCCAACCCCAGCAGATAGTAACCCACTTCCAGTTGACACAACACCATCTCCACCACAGAACACCCACCCACGAGCAGTTAGTAAGGCAACTGCAGTGCCCAAAGCACGAGGACCACCACAGCGAACCCAAACTCCACGCTTAAAGTTGAAGAAACAA
This sequence comes from Elymus sibiricus, assembly GCA_039707655.1. Classification (NCBI taxonomy): domain Eukaryota; kingdom Viridiplantae; phylum Streptophyta; class Magnoliopsida; order Poales; family Poaceae; genus Elymus; species Elymus sibiricus. The sequence goes on along the minus strand of CM077666.1, from coordinate 179,217,120 downwards.
CTGTTCTCAGGTCAGATTCCGTAGCTATGGTGCATTCTCCTTTGCTCTTGCATCACTGTATTTACTCATACCAACTAATTTCTAATTTGAAGGATCCAATTGAAACTCCAATGGTGAAAAGGTATGTTTTAAACCTATTTCTTTAACTGGTTTGCTGTTGTAACTTCTTGCTCTATGTTGATTTCAGTTTCAATTGTATAAACAGTTATGTTCTCATGTCATGCACATTACAAGTGTTGTTAGTGCTGTGTAGTTTCCCACACTTATATTCTGTCTATGCTGCTTTGTCTTAAACAAATATGATTTGAACTGTGTCTCTATCTTGATTTGGCAACATAAACTAGGATGATATAGAGAATACAGTGACCATAGTACATAGATATATGTTTGTTTCATTCCGTTATTATGTACTACCTTGCAATAGAAGACAAGTTAGTATAATCCTGTCAACCTTACTACTGAACGGGTTTACCAAAATGAGTTTCATATACATGCTAAACCTATGATGTGTCTGCTTGTTCCTCTTTTAGAATGCCGGCAGAATAGTGGAGAAGAGTACCCCATTATGCAATGGTAAAGAAGTAATGCAGATAAGGTCCAAGATAGTCAGACAACCCTGTTGTTCTCCAAGAAAGCTGATAAAAACTATCTTGAAGACAGTGAGACAACCCCAAAGTCCTGCCTTGATGTAGTGTTCGAGTTACTAGCCACTACTGCTGGCACAAGCCCTTCGAACTCGCTGCCTGAATCAGTTCGACTTCTTGAGTCTCAACTACAAGCTGAAAGACAACGATCAGCTGTGCTGCGACAAGAAGCCGAAGGACTGAGGAAGTCCCTGCAGAATTTAGATGCATACTTTCTGGAGAAATAGCAAGAGTTGGAGGATTTTAGTGCCAAACAAGAGAAAGCTAATAAGCTTGCTAAGCTTCTTGCCAGCATGGTGGGTGCCTAGGATATCGTTTCTTGAGCTCTTCTGAAGTGGTTTCAGTTCTGGACTTGTTTTGCTGCCGCGTTTATTTGCACTGCTGGCCAATTTAGACGCCCAGTGTATGTAATATGATGCTTTGTTGTTCCCTAATATTTGCACTGGTAGCGAACTTTGATGCCCAGTGGATGTAATCTGTGTAATCGCCGTAATAGCCTAGCATTAGTTGCTTTCTTATTTATTTACTTAGACTTTTATTTATTTGTTTGCTTGTAGTCACTGCTGTTCTTTTTCCTTGGTTTGCTAGTGGCCGCAATAACCATGGGCCACATACGGGCCGTGGTAATGATGGGCATCCTACGGGCCATAGGATCCATGGGCCTCCTATGGGCCGTAGGATCCATGGGCCTCCAATGGGCCGTAGGATCGATGGGCCGTACTGTTTGTGGGCCAAAACCGGACTGCAATATGGATCGTAAACGGGCCAAAATTGGAACCGTCCGTTTATGGGCCCAGACCATAACAGGCCGTTAACAGGCCGGAAGGCAGCACAGGCTTAATTCTATCAAGAGGCATGATGGGTCATTAATGGGCTGGATTACAGGATAGGATGAAAATGGCCCAATGGGTTAACGAGCCACAAACGGACCGAATGTTACCACAGGCTGAATTTGGTCCATTAGCATAACAGGCCAGTAACGGACCGTAAGTAATCGAGGGCCGAAAATGAGCCCAAGAATGTATGCGCCCTTAGAAGGCCGAAAGGGAGCACGGGTTTGAAACGGCACAACTGAATCATGGGCCGTTAATGGGCTCAAAGCAGTTTACTGTTCATGATGGGCCTGATTCACCACGGGCCGTCAATGGGCCCACAGATGCAAAAGGCCTCATATGGGCCGAAAGACTTCACGGGCCACAGATGGGCCAAAAGTGACAACGGGCTGGAATCATATGGGACGACCCATATGACGCTACTGGGCCGAATATTGAAAGGCCATAACGGGCCGTGAGTACCCGGGCCGTAGATGGGCTGTATGCGAACAAGCCGTTAACAGGCTTTCCATGGGCCGGTCTGCTAACTTTTGACCAAGTCAAACGGGCCGGCCTTTTTAACCAAAATGGGCTACTGTTGGGCCGTGCCACATGTCGACGTATCATAGGCCTCTCTCGTCCAATTAATGGATGACATCTGTCGCAACGCCGAGCTGACACATGGATCGGCAGGCGAATGAGAAATTTACACGTGGAAAATCGCCATTGGTCAGGGCTGTTAACGGGTTATCGGATCCAAAACTAGACCGATAGCTTAACGGCGACCCGTTATGGTGGAAGCCACGTGTCGGTCACCCTTGACGAAAACACTTCCATGACGCGACATTTATCATCATGGAAGTGGACACTTCCGTGATGATAATTTCATTATTGTCATGGAACACTTCTACGACAGCACATGTATGACTATCTTGATTCTATCATAAAATTGTCACGGATGTACATACATGACAGAAAACTTGACCTACTATGACAAAGACGTATCATCACGGAAGTGTTTTTTTGTAGTGACATCAAGATGTGGCGGTATTTGAATAATTTGTAATTAGTTTGTACTTAAGCTCGAGGAGCTTCAAAACACTCGTGCTGGTTTGTTCCAACACTTTGCTTTTATTTTTCTTTTGTCTTTGTGATTTTTCGGTTGCAAGTTAGTTTTCAAAAACCCCAAAACCAAAAAATAGAATAAGCTTCACTTTGCTCTTGTTCCTTTTCTTGTCCTTTGGAGTTTGTTTGCATTTTGCTTTCAGCGGAGTTGATCAACGCCAGGCAATGAGGAATGCAAGAATAAGGAAGAGAAGTGTGTAAATTCGCAACCATGAAGGTATGTCCTACGACCCCCGTCTTTTGCACTTGAAATACTTAGAGTAGATGTAGTAGTAGTATGTGTGATATGTGCAGATGGGAGTAAGTCTTGATAGTTAAGACAAAGGTTTTGTTCTAGTACCTAAAATAATTTTGTATCGTTTGTTCTGTTTAGTTCAGACGACCAAGACTTGACGTGGGACTGTTTTGAAATGAAATGATATTAACTAAGAATAACTATGCACAAGAGAAAGTCTTCCAAGACTTGGGCGTTGAGAAAATTGTAGTGGAATTAATGTTTGAATTGCTCAACCCCATGTTGTTAATTTTAATAGACTTGATAGCACTTGTGGATTGAATTGTCTATAGGAACTTAGTTGAAGGGTGAACGAGATTATGCCAAAAATCTGTGTTGTATCTTTTACATGGTCCTTCAGCTCCTTGCTGGTGCCATGGCCCACTACTCTATGCACGTGTACATGTGTAAATGTCGCTTCGTCACCTTTCTTAATGTTATGCTGAGGACTCCGCTGGCCAATGAACGATCCACCAAGAGCGATAGCTCAGATTTCGGCTATGAGTTTGTTACCGTACGTAGTGGCAACACTACAAACGCATATTATTCGACTTTCTCTTGAAATGGTGTGTATGTGGTAAATAAAGGGGCCTGGTCAAAAGAGCTCGAAAGAGACATATATCAAAGGTCCATAGTTCCCAAACATTATGCCACAACGAAAACCTATGCATGATCACTTAGTTGGCATAATCCCTTCACGTGACAATCAAAGTTCTAGCAAACAATGATTGAAATAAAGTGCTTGAGAGCCTTGAGGAGGAAATAATTGTGGGTGTGCTTAAGAGCATTAGAGCATTACATTTTACTACATGCTTTCACTCCCTAACCTATGTTTTATTGGCTCAATCTAAAGAAAACTCTTCCGTGCATTCCCGGCAAGCAAGTGTTGTCTAGAATAAATAGAATAGGGTGTTGCAAAGTTGTTTTATCTAGTAGATCAAGCACTTTGTGTTGATTATCTTTGCTTCACTAACACTTGCACTATAACCATGCCACCGCTATAGCTATGCTAAGTTTTTAGGTCAAGAAGCGGAGGGCTATCTAGGCGTACCAATTGTAAGTGAACCAAAACCTTCTCGTTATTTCGGTTTAAACAACTGAGTTCCTTATGATTCGGATTTCTCTTAATGTTGCTCGAGGACGATCAAGTTTAAGCTTGGGGGAGTTGATGAGTGATATTTTTACACTCATTTTGCCTTTGTTTAAACCGAGATATTTCAATTAAAAAGAGATATTCGCTCCTATATTATCACTAATGGCTAATAAGTGCAAGGGATTCCACAAATCCTCTCTTTGATATGTTTCCACAGGAAATGCGCTAAAAAAGGAAGAAATCGCGTGTGAAAATGGATTGGAAGGAGAATGGAGGAAGAAGGAATCAACAGGAAGCATCTGCGCGAAGACAACACAAAAGACGGTGTTCCATACAGGCGCGAGCGCCCGTATGAGCACCCATTTGGCATGGATTTCGAGGCAGATCGTCCACCTGAACAACTTTCGTTAAAGGGACCCCGTCGAAATGTCAACCAGGAGACGAGCATAGAAGCCAGAACCTCTTCATCGTCATCCTCATCCACAAACCCTAGCCGCCACCATCTCCATCGCTATAGCCATCTCCACCACCACCATAGTGCTCTTCCATCCCATTCATACTTGTAATCGTGGATAGCACAAGGCATCCATTGTAAGACATATTGCAATCAATCAATCTCAAGATGTGTTCTTCAATGTTTTCTTCCCGTGATGTGATCTCCATGTGTGAGTAGTTCGGTAAGGTATGGGTTGACGCATAAGCCTTGCAACCCAAGGTATTTGTTGAGGGGATCAATGGAAGACTTTGACATAACGTCCCATATGTATGAAATAAAATTGTTCCATGAAGATGTCTCTTGTCTTGTCCGCGATCTTCATCCTTGCAGGTACGCAGGATCATGAAGATCGAGCACTGGTGAGGCTAGGAGCGAGGAGACCGTGAAGTGTTATACCGAACACCGGTGACAGTAAGGTTCAGTAGGGTAACATGGATCATATCCTTGGGGAGAAATGTGGTGTAGTCATTAAACACCCAAAGCTCTTGTCTGATTTCATTATCTAAATTATCAAGGCAACCCCGCGTGACGAATAGGGCCTGCGGTAGGACAACTGATTCTTGATGCAGGACTCGTGCCAGTCAAGATGTTATTTGGACACATCCCCCACTTCGATCCGTAGCAAGCACATCTCGACGAGTGACTTCCAGCGCACAAATTAATATCTTATTTGATACCAGCGCAAATACAAGGTTGTAAGCATAAGACCTCATACCCGTACCTCATTTTATTATAAGTGTTTCAATCACTATTTGCTTGCTGATCCGGTCAAAAGCTGGATTTGACACTTTGACAAAAGCTTGCTACAGACCATCGCTTCAAGGGAATCTTCCTCTCGTGGGTTCAATAACCTAGGGTCACCTCTGGGGAAATAGGTGCGGGATACTCTTTTCTGTTCCAATACCGGATCAATAAAAGGAGGTATCAGTCATGTCCTCATCAGTTGGGGAAACCAGAAAGAGGTGGAGGAGCTCCAGCGCAAGGTCATGGCCATGGTCACCACGGGCATCACTCTGGTAGATGTAGTCTACGTGATGCTCCGTCGTCGGATCCTTCCCCTCCAGGTCCGAGCTACTCCGATGTGGAGGTACAAGCAAAAAAATGAGGAGGTGGTGATCCAGAGGTTCTTTTGAGGAGTAGACCTCGGTGGAATGTGGAAGATCCTTTTCAAGCTCAAGGACACCGAGATTTCATCCGGGGGAGAGGATATTGGCTTCTGCCAAACACGTCCAGCTACCGAGGTAACTTTCAATTTTAACTTTTTTGTCAATCCTTCCGCCATTTTTCCTTAACTAGGTGATCGGCTTTATGTATTTTGCATAGGACTGGCGCGCGCATGCTAAGGTGATCAACTCCCCCGCACCACAGCCATCAGAGCCCAGGAGTGCCGTGCTCGAGAAGCTCTTGACCGAGGATCCTTACAAGGTTCTAGTCAAGACAAAGAAGGAGGAGGGGAAGAAGACCAGGGCAAAGAACCTGGCCATCCGAGATAGCACCTCGGATGCCCCTACAAAAAGTCATCAAAGTTTGCCTATCGGATCCAGCGTTGACCATGGGGAGGAGTCCAGCGAGGTCCACTCCTCCCAAGGCAGGAAAAGAACGGCATCCGAGGATGCCGAAGATGTAGTGCCTTATCGGACGTATAAGCGTCTAAGGAAGGCTTCAAAAGTATCTCGCCCCCGAAAGGTAACCTTTCATATCAATTCGCTCAAGCTCACAAAACGGCTTGCATTGTGAAATTTACCTCCCTTTTATTATTGTTTTGCAGGAGCAAGTCAACCCACCCAATGATGAGGACTCCGACAAGGGAGTTTCGGGGGCATCACTGGCCCGGAGCTCCTCGGAGACGGCTACAGACCCTCCCCTCAATCAATCCGGACAGGGGGAGCCTACATCTCACACTACTCCTCCATCACCCAATGCTGGAGGAGGACCTGACGTCCTTGTGGCCGAGGTTCACTCCTCGGTCATGGAGGAGAACAACAAGGACCAGGGAAAAAAAATCCCCCCTGGTCAAGAAGAACCGATGCTTGACCGCCCGGCCTCCCCGGCCCCCATGACTTTAGATTCGCGGGGCCAGGAAGGGATGCCCCTGCTCTGTTAGCCGGGGATGGGGCGATGAGGACACTGCCACTCCATGGTCAACCAAGCCATTGAGGTGCCAACGGGAGATAGAGGAAGCTTTAAATAGCTCCTCCATCCTGCCCGACCACCGTGCCATGCTTGGCACGGCTTATGCCCAGTTCCGGTCTGCCGAGGCTGGAATTCTGGAGGTGTTCCTCGGCCTACCGAAAGGCTTCGAGGTAAGCATACTTTAAGTACTTCATTTGCCTTTTATTATCATTTTATGGCTTGAGTAATACACTAGGTATAGCCAGTAGCCCTCAAGGAGGATGTCGAGGCATCGTCTGAAGACTTCGGAGTTTGACATAAAAATGTGCAATAGTTTGGCTTCGAAAAGTGCATATGCAGTTGCCCCCGAGCCTTAAGTCAGTTCACCAAACTGGCTTGAGGGTCGATATGAAACTTTATGTTTATTAATTTTAAGTAGAAGCGAATATGCAGTAGCCCCTTAGACTCTTGTTGGCTTGGAAGAGCCGACTAGAGGATCGATTCTACCCTCGGATTCTCATCTGCCTTTGTGTGTATTTTTATGCAGGCTTCCAGCTCTTCCTCCGCCTCCAACTTAACGGATTGGGAGCAGCTGAAGCACAAACTTGCGTGATCCGAGGAGGACTCTCTTCGGCTGCAAGCGCGGGCAGAGGAAGCGCAAGGTAATAAATCGGTACACTTACTATCAATTTAACTATCGAACAATTTGATATTTCATTTGAGTGCACCTTTGGAATGTAACAACGGTCGAGAAGGATCTGGCCAACTTGCGAGCCGAGCTTGCGAAGGCTCGGTCTGAAGCTGAGCAGCAAAAGGCTGCGGCGCTGAAAAGTGCAGAAGAACTTGCCAGGAGCAGAAGACTCGGCAAGCTGCTAATCTCGGATTTCCGAGGTTGGGGTGGATCTGAAGAGCATTGTCATTGAACATGACGCTCTGAAGGCCTCAAAGGAGAAAGGCGCCACTGAGCTTCAAGAAGCTCTTGGTAGAACGCCAAGAAGCCGCCTCCCAAGCAAATGCTGTGAAGGAGGAGCTGTGGCAGGCGACCGAGATAGCCATCGGTAAGCCATATTTATTATAGTGTATCTTTGGCAGTAGGGCCTTCCCCGAGCTGACTCAAAATTGGCGTATATCAGGCGCCTTTTCGGACCTTCTGTGGAATGTGGAGGATGTGTGCGAGCACTTCAGTGGGCATGAGGACGCAGCCGAGCAGAAGTCCTTCTGGATGCAGTTCCAGGAGCCGCCACGTCCCCAACTCCTCCGCGATCGGTTGAAGCAACTGGTCGAGCTATGTCGAGCAGCTATGACCGCCATGGAGGATCTCTGCATTGCCTTATGGCCAAGCGTGACCCTTTGCCGACCAGCTTCTTTCGGCTGGTGCACTACCTCCAGGGGGCTACAGCCCAGGTTGAACTCCGAAAGCGGTCGACCTGTTGGAGGGTGCTCGGCAGGCTTTTGCGGCCGTCCAAGCGCATTATCCGAGGCTTGATCTAGAGCCAGTTGCGCGGCGGGGGCCTGAGGGGAAGAAGCGGGAGGCAGAGGATTACCTCGGGAGGCAGAGGATTACCTCGGGACTCAATTCTAGAGAAGCTTGATTAAGCCTACTTGATATCTCCTCGGTATGCTGAGATGTATTTTTGTAAAATAGACAAGTTTTTATTTTGAATCAAAGGTGCCTTTCTTTTGCTGCTTTATGCTTATTTTGGCTCTACCATGACTGTTTAAAGATGTAGTTGGCCAGTTGTCAGCTTCTGCCCCTTAGTAGATACTACTTAGGGTGTTTCACTATTGATTTGCAGCCCTTAGCCGACGTCTCGGTGCCCGGAGGCGGTTGTATTAGTAGAAATAAGGCAATCAAACCTTAGGGCTAAAACATATAGTTAGTCACAGGAGCTTTGGTTGGGGGCAGGTTAATAGCCCCCAGTATATGTCGCGTCCTCGAATCTGGTGCTGAGACAGCGGCGTCTGTAGGATCCTAGGGCTGGTCTGACACCCAACCCAAAAAGGCAAGTTCGCCACCAGAATCCACGGCGTACTCCAGATTTCCAAACATGATGGTTTTGCCTGGAGAGAAGTTCTCGACCTGGACGAGGTGGCCTGTCGAGTCGGTGTGCGGCATGATGCTGCCGAAGACGAAGAGCTGGCCATGGATAAAGGTCTGGCCGCTGAGCTGAGGCATGTTGCAAACACCGCTCGCCAGACTCTACTTGTAGTGAAGGAAGATAAGCACCTCTCATGGTTTGGAAGTTCTTCACTAAGGATCAACTCACAACAGCTGGTATTCTGAAGAATTATGACTACATAGTTGCTTTTGAGACTGATCGCAAGCGCAGAGATACTCCTCCTCTTCCGACTAGGACCACATCAACTAATTTGCTATTTGTGGAAGAAGATGATATTCTTGATGAATCAGAGGAAACTTCTCTGGAGTTCGAGGGAGAAGAATATACAGAAGAGAATCCTGAAGAAGATCACCCTGAAGGCATTCTAGATCCCAACATTCCCAAAGGACATGCTAAAGATGATGCAGCTGCCGTCGGTGCTAAAACCAGCGAATCACGGGAAAGGGGTCCCGAGCTGGTGATGTTGGCACGATGGTAACAGGAAGTAAAAGGGCCACAATATTTACCCAGGTTCAGGCCTTCTCGAAGAGGTAAACCCCACGTCTGCTTGTATTGTATTGATTTTGGATGGGGTACAAAGTACAGGATGATCTACCTCGAGATCGTACGATTGAGTTCTAACCTGTTCTAGGGTTTCAACTTGCCTCAACCGACTAAAACCTCTAGGCTTATATAGGCATAGGGGGTATCTAGGGTTACAAGTATTTCGGCTACAACTAGGGATAAAATGCGGATCATTTGAATACGCCTTGAAGTGTATGCCAAGTCTTCGGAGGATTCCATCTTGAGTACGTGATACGTCTCCAACGTATCTATAATTTTTGATTGTTCCATGCTATTATAGTGTCAATCTTGGATGTTTTATATACAATTATATATCATTTTTTGGGACTAACCTATTAACCTAGTGCCTAGTGCCAGTTGCTGTTTTCTGCTTGTTTTTGGCTTTACAGAAAATCAATATCAAACGGAGTCCAAATAAAAAAAATTGGATTAATTTTTTCTGGACCAAGAGAGACCCTAGAAGGTTCGGGAGAAGACCAGACGAGCCACGAGGGAGCGACAAGCTCGGGAGGTGCGCCCAGGGGGGTAGGCGTGCCCCCCAGGCTTGTGGGCCCCTCGTGGCACCTCTTGACCTAATTCCACCTCTATGAATTCTCAAATATTCCCAATATACCAGAGAGCCACACGAAATAACTTTTCCGCCGCCGCAAGCTTCTCTTCTTCCGCGATCCCATCTTGAGGCCTTTTCCGGTACTCTGCCGGAGGGGGAATCGATCACGGAGGGCTTCTACATCAACCTTGCCGCCCTTCCGATGATGTGTGAGTAGTTTACCATAGACCTACGGGTCTATAGCTAGTAGCTAGATGGCTTCTTCTCTCTCTTTGATCTTCAATACCATGTTCTCCTTGATCTTCTTGGAGTTCTATCCGATGCAATCTTGTTTTGCGGTGTGTTTGTTGGGATCTGATGAATTGTGGGTTTATGATTAGATTATTCATGAGAAATATTTGAGTCTTTTCTGAACTTATTTATGCATGATTGTTATAGCTTTGTATTTCTCTCCAATCTATCCGTTTGGTTTGGCCAACTAGATTGATTTTACTTGCAATGGGAGAGGTGCTTTGTAATGGGTTCAATCTTGCGGTGCTCTATCCGAGTGACAAAGTAGGGGACAAGACATGTATTTGTATTGTTGCCATTAAGGATAAAATGATGGGGTTTATTCATATTGCTTGAGTTTACTTTGTCTACATCATGCCATCTTGCTTAAAGTGTTACTCTGTTTCATTAACTTAATACCCTAGATGCATGCTGGATAGCGGTCGATGGGTGGAATAATAGTAGTAGATGCAGGCAGGAGTCGGTCTACTTGTCTCAGACGTGATGCCTATATACATGATCATTGCCATGAATCCGTCATAACTATGCACTTTTCTATCAATTGCCCAACAGTAATTTGTTTAGCCACCGTATGGTATGTGTTCGAGAGAGAAGCCTCTAGTGAAAACTATGGCCCCCGGGTCATTTATCTATCATATATAAAATCCAAAAATACCTTCCGACAATTTTATTTCCTTTATTTTGTTTTGCAATTTATTTATCTATCTATCACTATCATAATTAATCCTTGCAAGTAACCGCCAAGGGGATTGACAACCCTCTTGTTCGCGTTGGGTGCAAGTATTTGCTTTTGTGTGTGTAGGTGCTGCTAATGAGGTTCTGTGTGGTTCTCCTACTGGATTGATAACCTTGGTTGTTAACTGAGGGAAATACTTATCTCTACTATACTGCATCATCCTCTCCTCTTCGAGGAAATCCCAACGCAGCTCACAAGTAGCAGTACGCCGAGGGCCATGGCATGCATGGCCCATTCTTCAGTTGTCGGTGGGTCCCTGGCCGGCCCATGAATGGCAGGCCGACGTGGTGCGCACCCCCTAATCTAGGACACTGTTAGCTGCAGCTGACAAGTCACCTTCAAGAGCATCATTACCTGGCAACCAGGCTGGCGATTCTTCATCGAGCAATTCTGGTTCTTTTACTTCTTCGGGCGTGTAGATTTCCCTCAAGTTCTTTCTAGTTCCTTTTTTGTCACTTGTTGAGAAAAAGTGGTGATGGTGTCCTGGACCAGGGGGCACTTGCCACGACATCTGCCGGCCATGTGGGCCGGGCCGAGGACCCCCATGATGATTAACCAGTGGGCCACGTTCATCGGGACCAGAAGCACCAAGATGGATATCTTCCGAAGACTTGGCGCATACACCCAAGGCTTAGAGATCATCTTCGTCATGATTACCCTAGACGTAACCGACTTATGTGTAAGCCCTAGGCACCCCCGGTATCTATATAAACCAAGGGTTGAGGACCGTAGAAAACAACCTCATACATACACGGTCTCGTGAGAGATCAACCTGTAACTTGGACTCCCTCGAAATCAATAAAATCAAGCAGGACATAGGGTATGTAGGGTAATGCAGCAGAAAACAAAAAAAATTCTGTCCAACGCACCAGCCCAGGACCACTATGAAGATGCATACAAGGTTTGATTTGATCGTTACCAACTCGTAGTGCAACAGAAGGAAAGTTGGTGAAGATCGTTGGTGTGGATCCCCGCAGCTAGGAATTTACAACCTCCCAACCATGAGTATTTTCTCCCTCGAACAGTCCATCAATAGTCCTCCGGACAGTCCCTCGAATAGAAGATCAAACACATAATCTCTCTACAGGGTTGCACACATACGGTGTCACCTATCCACCGGTGCTTCGCTGTCCAAAACTAACCGCTACCGGAGACCAGGCATCCTTTCGGCGCAACCAAACTATTTTGTGCAGTAGCTAGAGAGAGAGAAGACTCATCATTGCATGCCATATGGTGAGAGCTCAAAGCCTCAAGTTGGAGTGAGTGTGGAGGCTGCCCTCCTCGTCTATTTTTAGCGGTGGAGGGGTGGAGGATGGCTTCCCAAAAGATGGCCCCCACCAACATTGCCCCACAAAAGGGGGAGCTTGCCCCCAAGGTCCTCCTTTGTCCATGGCGCCCCATGGAGAGGACTGCCCCCAAGGGGCCCCCTCCCAACATGTCTTCACCATTAGTGGGGGCTGCCCCCCACCATGGGGGTACCGCTAACAGGCTTCCACCAATTGTGGGCAGACCCACAAAAGGAGGCCCCACCCAAAAACAGCTTCCCACGAAAAGGGGGATCTTGTCCCCCTTGCGGGAATATGCTATTTTTTGCGCGCGTTTTCTCCAAAAAAAAATCCGTAAGGTCCTAGAACATTTTTGGCACACTCTAGAAAATTCCAAACGCATTCCGAATTTTTTTGGCTTGATGGTTTACTCCAAAACAATTTTTGGTTTCTCCGAAACACTTCCTGTTTTCTCTCTGAAACAATTTTAGTGTCTCTGAAACTTTTCTAGTGACTTTCTCTCAGACTCCTTTCCTAGTACTCAGTAGATAGATGACCCTTAAGCTTGTGACCCTGTAGGTTCTGTAAAATATAGACATGACCGGAACTCTTTCCGATCAATGATCAATAGCGGAACTGTGGACATCCATATGACCCCTATATCCACACGAATGGCTATTTGAGTGAACCTTTAGTTATCGTGTGCTATTCCTGTTGCTTCACGATATGTTACAAATACCCGATGAGAGATTTATCGGCATCCCCATGAATCAACAACTTGTTCACTATGCCAGTTTCTTCATTACCGGTTTTGTTCTCTGTGACACCCCGATTTTGGCCCTTTGCTTTTCTTTTGGTTTTCTTTGGATTTTTGATTTGGATTTCTTTTGTGTGGCTCTGTGGTCTTGAAACCTGGGAAGATCATCTCTTCTTCCTCTCCTAAGTGGCTTGTCATTCTCAAATCCATCACAAGACCATGTCATTTCCATCTTAGCCCAACCCTAATATTTATTCCTTGGGAATATTCCTTTTTCTATTAAAGGAATAACCCTGCTTGCTCTAGGTTGTGAAGCAACCTATATTTCTGTCTTTCCTAAAATTCCCACAAAATTCTCAAAATGCATTTGACTCATATGGACCTTGGATATGTAAAAATATTCAAGATTCCACGCTCATGGTGAGTACACCATCCAATCTTTGTTTCTGGTCATAATTTCAGTTTGTGAAGAAACTATATTTTATATGGCTTAATAAATTCTGAAATTATTCCAGGACATTCTTCTACCTATATAACTTATCTCCATCAAATTTGGGCTTATTTCATTCATCCAATATTTCTCAATAATTCCCCCAAGTTTCTGTCCAGAGGAAAGCATTGTGAAGGAAGTACCATTTTTATTTATCCAAATGGTATGAAATTTTTACAGTGCCTTCCTATACTCAAATGATCACTCTCTACCAAATTTCAGATCAATCCAATCATCCATGTGAGTGCAGCTCCCATTTTCATATTTTTGTCCAGTGGGGCAGTTTGTGAAACAAGTGCTATTCATACCCCTCCATTTGAGCTGAAAATTTGCCATGGTGGTCATTTTAGTGAGTGATCAACCTCAGCCAAAGCTCAGCACGCCTCCCCTAGTGTGCCTTCCCCAGTTAACCACAAACACCTTGCTGTTGATTTAGGTTTGAGCTTGGTTCAGTCTCACCTTGAGCCCTCCCTGTTGTCTTCTTCTTCCTAGCATCTACTGGGGGAGTGACTAACACGCCAGACACACTCGGGCCACCCAGAACGCATGGCAATGCCACGGTCACACGGTGACCACGTGGTTTGGCGTGCCAGAAGCATGCTCTGGGCATTAGGGCCCTCGGCTACCGCCCAAACGCCGTGGTCTCGCCACCGCGGCATGTCCACAGCATTGCCCGACCTCTCCTACATCCACGCACCCCCTCTGGACCCCTCTCCCCCTCCTCCTTCCTCCCCGGTGCACCATGCCGCACCCTGTGCCCGTGACCTTCGTCGTCTTCTCCCTGGCTTCTTCTACCCCGAGCTCTCCCGAAGCCACAGTTGGCCTCTCCACTACCAGTGGACCCTCCCGATGTTTTCCCCCTCCCGAGCTCACCCACAGCCTCCTCCTCTCAACCCTAGCCCCTCCCAAGCTCAAAGGAGCCACCGCTCGTGCCCTATTTCACCACTTCGGCCGCCATGGCCGCCATAGTCTCCCCTCGAATTCGAGTGAGCCGAGGCTTACCTTCTCCTCCTCTCTCCACCTTCAGCTTCCCTGACCGCGGCAGAACCCCACCGCCACTCTCCCTCCCATCCCGGCGCACCAGAGCCCCGAGCTCGGGCTTGCCTAGAGCCGCCTTCCGCCGCGGCCAACGTGCCGCCATCCCCAAGCTCCTCCGTGGCCGTGCCCTACCTGGAAGGGACCGCCTCGGTGCGCTGGTCACGACGGTAGGCCAGGCGCCGCCTGCGGTGGCCTGTGCCGGCGGCAAATGCCGTCGGGGCCGTCCCTGTCCTCGGCCAGGCACGGGCAACGGAGGAAGGAGATGCTGACCTGGCCAGGCCGGCCCTACCACTCACCACGGACCCACCGGTCAGTCGCACCAGGTCGTTGACTCCGGGCCCACGAGATTTCAAGTGGAAGCGCACTCCGGCGGTTACGTCTTCGGTGCGCGAAGGCGTACTTTCCCGCGGCTGCGGATGAAAATACGCTTTCACTTTGCTGAAAGCGTATTTCGTAAAATGGGCTTTCTGTCTCACCCCACCTGCCGAAACCCTTAAGTTGTGGACGTTCGTCCGTTAAGAGCAGAAAATCACATATTCTGTTTGTTTTTCTGCCTAACGAATGAACGGCCGTATTTTCGCAACCGTAACTCCGAATCAGGTGATTCAAAAGCCCATGTTCTCTATTCGTCGAGCCCGTTCCGTTGCCACCATTTTAACTATGTTGTCACATTCTAAAAATGACCATTTTGCCCTTGCCCTCTAATCAGCTCCGTTGGGAGAGAAACTTTTCCGGCAAAAAATTTCGCGAGCTTCTCGCACTTCTACCCAATGAATCCTTCATCCCCAGGCAAGCCACAACAGTCACTTGCATGATGGCATTGCAATAGCCATGGTTTCCACTTGAATGTGTGAACAATTGTTTATTCATTTAATTATTTTGTAAATGCTATGTATATGCTTGTGAATCCATGCTCATTTCTTATGCCATGTTCATTTTCATCTAGTAAGTTAAATGATTATTTGCTAGTATTATTATTCTCATGTTCCATTCTTGTATTCAAGCTCATATGCTAGTGATCATAATATGCTCACATGAGTAGTTATGGTTTGTTATGCAAATACTTGTGATATTCATGATCATCTTTATGCCATGCTCATGTGCATCCCGTAGACTAAATGATTTATTGTTGTTGATGTTATAAATGGCTATATTGCACATCCATGCTTATGTTGACATCATGCTCATATGTACTATTATTTCATCATGTTATTTTGTTATGGCTCAGCTCATCACCATCCAAGTTGAACCTGACATTAATCGAACTTGAACAAATCTGTTGGCTGAGTCATAGTGCCACCGAATCGAGCTCACCAGTGCAGCCACATTTGCCTTATGGGGGGCCCTAATGCAGTCTATTGTCATGCCTCTCGCCGATGCCTCCAACTAGGGAAGGTTATGTGCGCGCGCTACCTTGATCAGGTAGGCGGCCATAATCTTGTGTGCCCAAGTTGTATGGTACCATTGTCCCCGTTTGGGACTGTTTGTTTTGTTTTGCCACGACGGTGGCCGGCCACAAGGTGGCAGGATGTCACGAGTTGACATCGGGGCCACCCATGACATAGCCCAAAGGGGAGTTTGTTGGAGTGGCCGAGAGAGTGTCATGCAATAGATTGGTTTTGTCAGAATGTCATTGGTCCACCCGAATGGGAGCACGAGGCCATGAGTTTCGTGGTGTGGGTATAGTGTACTAACCTATGCAGAGTGTATAATATATCGATAGCCTCGTCCTCGATCATGGACACAATTCGTAGTAGGTCACACTATGGGTCAACAGTAATATTAACCTGAATAATAAACAACCCCGGTTCCATGAGAAAAGAAGTTGGTTGATCTTTATGTGGTCATGCGATGATCACAGGTAGAGATCAAGCTCCTTGTGGTCATGTGATGATCACGATGGTATGGTTGATACCGAGCTTGGTTGATCCTGAGGTGATCGTGTGATGTTCACGACGGTAAGTTTGTTACATATGGTGGTTACGAGATAACCTCCGAGAAGAGTAAGTTGGTCCAAGGGACCTTAAACATCGACCCCCTCTCATGCTAGTGCTAGTATCATCATGTTCATATCCCGATTAACATGTACATGCCATGCTCATCTCATACTGTTCTAGTTGTATCATGCTCATCAATTAACCTGTAAATGCCATGCTATTGGTTGTCTTGATTGCTTTGGTTGTTGTGAGCTTGCGAGTACATTCAAAGTACTCACCTGGCGTGTCATGCCAGATTGCAGGTGATGCCGTGAATGATTGCTTGTCAAGGATCTCGAGTTTGCGCTCTAGGACGTGTCCCAACCAGAGTCCCTGGGGAGTGGAGTCCATCATCGTCGTCATTGTTCCGCTACTAGAAGTTATTCCGCCACGAGATGTTCCCCTGCTAGCGTAGAGCTACCTTAGTAGGCGTAAAGTCGCCATGCCTTTGTAACCCTTGTATCTTCAGAACCCTTGTACTCATATTATTTTTAATAAAGAGTTGTTCTGTTCTATGCCAAGCAGTGTCATATTCCAGAAGACTAGATCTCTAGGCTGGAATACGGGGTGTTCCGGTTCCTCTGAGCCGGGGTGCCACATTCTCTTTTCTCGCTCCCGTGTTCTGGCATCCCTGTGATCAAATCACATTGTGTCTGGTCAGACAATGATGGATATCGTAACTCTGAGAGGGCCCAAAGAATATCTCTCCATCGTCGGAGGATCAAATCGCAATCTTGAGCTATCTAGTCCCTTGTCATACTTTTCCGTGAAATTGTAGGCCGCCGTAATAGCCACCCTATTACAAATGACTTTTAACAAACCCCAAAGTTCATGAAGCAAGTATGAAGGAACTTGATACTCTCATGGTCTAAAGAATTATGCAAACATTTAACTTTCTCTGTGTTATACACCATTAACTTGTGATGAATGTATATCACATCATAACAACAATTGGGATGGTTCAACACAAGTGTTCTTCTAACGTTGTGTCCTCAAAGTTGCTGGCATACTCATGCCCAAGATTAGGAAAACAGAACCATCATACAACACTTGAGCCTCGTGGTTAGACTAGGAATCTATTTTACCATTTATCATTCCACACGTGTATGTCAGTTTTCCTCCGAGCCTCGTGGTTATTGCAGACTCGAGAACCATAGCAGTTATAGCACGGAATATAAACATAATTAGGAACATGGAAAAAAACAATAACATTTATTATTGCCTCTTGGGCATATTTCCTACAGACTCCCACTTGCACTAGAGTCAATAATCTAGTCAATGTTAATGCACTCTACACCTATGGCATACTGGTGTAAAAATGTGCTTCGCTTGTGGTATAGTCTTCGTCCAACGGATCTGACAACTTCAGGTCCGTGTGTATTTTTGCACATCCTCGCATTTTCACACTCTCACCAAATTCATAATTTGTGTGGACTTGGCTTTGTATATATGATTCACAGGTCAGACCTTGATTCGTCGGACTAAGCTGTGGAGCCACTATCTCCAATAATGTTTCATTGACCTAAGTCATCTTGAAACCATACTAAGTTCATAAATGAACCAAATGATCCAACGCCCAGTTTTGTCGCTTCTCAAGCGGCAATATAATTAGCCTTCATTATAGAATTTGCCATAGTAAACTGTTTGGAACAATTCCAACTTACTGTACCACCATATCACGTATAAGACAAAAACCCTTAATTTAAATCGGAAACCGCTTGGATTGATGAAGACTGTATCGATGTAACTACTTACAACGAGCCTGTATCGATGTAACTCCTTGCAACAAACTCTTCATAATCTCTGCTTGCGAGAAAACATGTCATCTATCGGAGAGTGGGCTCCGAGAACCCTGGTTCAAACACTGGGGGCCTGCTTGCTACCTATCAACCGGACGATGACCTTGGCGAAGCTACGGCGAGCGAAGCACAACAGGAGCACACACACACAAGGCACGGCAGGGACACGAGGAGCTACCCAGGTTCGGGCCACCAAGCGGTGTAAAACCCTACTCCTGCTTGTCTGGGATTGCTATGGTGATAGTGCTCTTGCGTACAAGGTAGAAGAAGGAGGAATCGATCGACCTCCTCTAAGGTAGCAGCACTGCCCCTTATATAGCTGCCTTGGTCCTCTTCCGCAAAAATATTGGCGGGAAGGGTTGCCACACAACGGCGGTTCAAAGGGGGACAGGCGCTCAGTCTTATCCTGACAAAAGTCATCTTCGTCTAAAAAGACGGCGTCCATGACGCGCCGGTGGGCTCACCGATGACATCTGCCCTAGCGCGCCTCCTCATTGTGGTCTTCTTACACCAAAGTTGTAAGCTTTGGGACTTGCTTTGGGGGACGCAGCTGCAGCTCCTCTTTTATCACCAAAGAAGAAATCCTCCCTAACCGTGCCTGCTGGCACGGCCCCTGCTACTGTTGTCGCCATGTGCAGGCACGTCACCCATGTGGTGGGCCCGCAGCCACGCGACTGGCGTCACATGGCTCCCCCGCGTAGAGGGAGTCGTGGGAAGTTGCCCCACGAGGGGGGCCTCGCGAGGCTACCTACCACAGAAGGTAGTCGTGGGTAGCGCCTCCCCTCGTGGAGAGGGCCCTCGCGAGGTGCCTTGCTTTGCGGCGCCCACGGCTGGCCCGCCTCTTGAACTCTTCGACAGGTGTTGCTTCCTGGGCCGCAGGCAGACGGCCCGTGGTACCCTGGTTTCCACTGGGCCGACAGTAGCCCCCGGGCCCGTGACGTGCACGTATCCTCCCGTTAGGAAGGAAATGGCGCAGGGCCTAAGTAGGCTGCCGGGCCCAGGTCGGGACGCGTGGCAGCACGACGGGACATGGGCGCCCCCACTTCCCCCACGACGCCTTGGTAACTGCCCATCCTGCCATAAAACTGACCTGCGCGGGGCATGGCATCATCTTTGCCTCCCTCTGCTCCATTCGCCTCCCATGCACACCGTTCCTTGTGATCTCATCCTCTCACTCCCAAGCTTCCCTTGCAACCATGGCTCCCGCTGGCAAGAAGGGCAAGGAGCCGGCAGCGGCGGGGTTGGAGCCAGCCCTGCTGCGATCAATCATCCTCAACGACGAGGGGCTGGACAAGGTTCGCCCCATGACCGCCTGCGACCACAACGAGTGGAAGGCCACGCGGATCTGGCCGGCCTCGTGTGCGGCTCGCAATCTGGGGGCGATGGCCTTCCCCTTCTTCCTCCACACCATCTTCGCCGGCCTGATGCTTCCCTTCTCTGACTTCTTTTGCGCCATCCTTGCCCACTACCAGATCTACGCTCTCCACCTTCAACCCAACTCTGTCCTCCTCCTCGCCATCTTCACCTACCTCTATGAGGGCTTTCTGAGCGTGATGCCCTTGGTGGTGCTCTTTCAAACCTTCTACAGCCTACTGCTGATGGCAGCGAATCAGTGCTCGGGATGCGTCTCGTTCCGCATCATCGACGGGATGGCGGGCCACATCATCCCCATGAAGATCACGAAGAAAGTGGAGGGCTTCAGGGCGCGCTGGGTCTACATGGATGCGAGCCAGTTCAACCCCCTCCTGCTGATGCCGGCCGCCCCACCATGAAGAGCTCTGGATGGGAGCACGCCAAGCTCACCGACGATAGGCAGGCGCCGCTCGTGGAGAGGATGGTGGAGCTGAGGGCCGCAAAGCTCACGGGGGTGATGGTCGCCAGGGAGTTCGTGCACTGGCGCATTGCCCCCCTCCAGAAGCACTCGCACCCAGTGTGGTCCTACACCGGCCCCGAAGACTGGATGAGGCTGAGCGTCGACAACCTCACAGGGCCGGTGATGGACGAGGTCAGGAACATATTGTTCGCCGAAGACGTGGGGAGCCTGCCTGAAGGCGCGTACCCCCTGTACTGCTACAACAACAGGGCTGAGCTGGTCGAGGAGATGCCGTGGTTCAACCAGTGGGGGCTGGTCCCTGAGGGCCACGAGGGGCCTCGCGATAACCCCCTCTTGGTGGTGCCTGGCTCGGGCGGCCGTGAGGACACCGGGGCCTCAGCAAGCGCCGAGGAGGAGAGCGATGGAGGAGCGGCCCCGCGAAGTCACCGCCAGCTGATAGCCAACCTCAGCGATGACGACGACAATGACGACGATGACCGGTTCGTGGTCGTGCCCTCCCGGCCCACAAGCACGGGGGGCGAAGGAGGCACCGGCGACGAGGCCGCCGAGCCCCTAGCGGAGGAGACCGACACCGGCCCGGAGGAACGGGACCCCGGCAGGCCTTGCAGCTGCCCCCCGCCGAAGCTGAAGAAGCGGCACTGGGTTCCCAATGATGAGTAAGTCCTTTCATCTTGTTCCTTTCTTTGGATTTTGTTTTCTGCTTCCCGAGGTCTGGGGCTGAGCCCTTGCACCATGCAGGGAGTCTGGGCGAAAGAAGAAGAAGGCCCTCGATTCAAGGGGGGCCACGATGCCCACTGCACGTGCCAAGGGGCGCGAGGAGGCTATCCGCCGCCCTGAGGCTGAGACAAGGCACGTGGAGGTGGAAGAGGGGCACGTGGCTCCTCCTGAGCCACGCGTGGACCTGCCTCCGCTGGCTGGGGAGAACGAGCCTCGGGAGGAAGCCTCCGGAGGCGGTGTCGTGCCACCAGAGGTGTGGGAGGCGACGCGATGATGGAGGAGGCTGAGGAGCCAATCCCTCCGCAAAGCTCCACACCCTCCAAGGAGGCCGGCGCCGACGAGGAGGTTGCGGCGAGCCCCCAACATTTGCCTATGCACTAGGCTTCTAGCGCAGGAGCGACAAGCCCGCAGCGTGCGCCGGTGCGATAGGCTGAAGAGGCGACCACGGGGAGCCCCCCGCGACCAACGGGGGATGCGACCCCCGCGGGGAGCGTTGGCGAGGAGGCCGGGAGGGGATCCAACACCGGGCCCTCACGGGCCATGACAGTGGAGGGCGGCGTCGACGCGCGCATCGGCTGGGCCTAGCAGCTGGTGAGGAACAGCGCCGTGCTCAAGCGCGGTGCCTTGCAGGGCGCCAGGGCGGCACTTGATGCTCTTGAGGAGGACCTCCAGGCGGAGCTGGCGTGCCTTGCTGACGAGCGCCTGCGCCTCACAGAGGGCTGGCGCCAACTCAACGTCGCCCTCAAGCTAGGCCGCATGCAGGGGGCCGCCGCGCGGGAGCGGCACGAGAAGGCCGCCAGGGATACCAAGGAGCTCTTCGAGGGAGCTGTCAAAGACGCCGAGGACTCTGGGCTCTGGGCGTGGGAGGATGCCGCCGCAGCCCGTGAGGGGCAACTTGCCTCCCGCGAGGGCGAGCTCGCCAAGCGCGAGGTGGCCCTCGCTATCCATGAGGGGGACGCCGAGATCCGGGAGCGGGAACTCGCGAGGACCCCGACCGAGCAGGAGACCGAGCGCGAGCGCCTGGCGATGCTCGACCGCGAGGTCGCCACCGCCCAAGCCTCCTACAGTGAATGCCTAGCCAAGGCCAACGCCCAGCTGGCAGAAAAGGAGAAGAAGATCTAGGCGGATGCTGACGCGAAGTCCAAGAACAAGCGTGCAGCGCTCGCCATGGACTATAGCAAGAAGCTGAAGCTTCAGGAGGACCGCTTCACCAAGAAGCGGGGCGAGCTCCAGGATGAAATCTCTCAACTCACGAAGTAGCTAAAGGAGGCGGAGGTTGGCAGGAAGCTCGTGCTAACAGCCAAGGCGGACGCCGAGGGGGAGCTGGCGTCCCTTCAGGCGTAGGTTGGCGGCGTCTCCGAGGTCATCGAGAAGGCCAAGGATGAGGCGGCTTGGGCGCGGGGGCGGTAGCATGTGCGCGAGAAGATGTTCCGCGCCCTCGCATAGCGTGCCCACGCTGCCCTCTCCAGCTTCTCTAGCAAGAGGCTTGAGGACCCCCTCGAGGATGATGACGCCGGTTACTTGAACTTCTTCACCAAGCTCGTGCAGAGGCTGAAGGATGGAGCTGCGTGGAAGAACGTCATCATCGAGGATGAATGCCGCGACCTCCTGAGCCAAGCGGTGACGCGCGTCTTCAGCAACCTCTTCCGCGGCGACGCCACCTTCGACTTTGATAGGGTGATGAGCCTCATCCCGGCATAGCTTCGCGACGGGCTCAAGAAGGAGGTGTGGGAGCACGTGGAGGCCCTGGTCTAGAAGTTCTCTCACGGCAGCGAGAGCTCTGGCGAGGACGCCGACGACGGTGGCGGCGGCGACGGCGATGATGACGGCGGCGACAGTGCCTCGTCTGCTTAGGCTCCTCTACCCCCTTTATCCTGTATTAGAGTAGATGTAGCCCCGTGGGGGCATGAAGACATTGCCTTTGTGATTATGTTAAGTACTTGATGCTTGTAGCAATTTCCTGTTCCCTCGCGAGGCCTGTTCTTTTCCTTTTTACATGCTTTTGTGCCCTACGTCGCTAGGACCCATCCCCCGAGCGTGCTACGACCGTCCCTAGTATGTTAGGACGTATGCCTAAACAAAGACAGAGGGTGTAGGGCTCCGCGAGGCGGTAAGGGCTCCCGAGACGCGATGCTCAAGAAGCCCCCCTTTGACGTGCAGGCAGCTTGCGCAAAGGAAAAGATGCTGGTGCTCAGCGAGATTGCGATGAAGGAAGAGTTTGAGGGGCGCTGAGGAAGACTCGCAAGGCGTTTAGACTTAGCTTCTCCGCGGAGTGTGAGGCTAGGCGTGCCGCAGCTTGCGGGGTGCGCCTCGCGAGGCACTCGCTCATGAGGCCTCCGCTGGCACTTGGCGGAGTTGGGCACCATAGGCAGCCTCGTGAGGCAGCGCTCGTGAGGCTTCCTGTGGCTTCTTGAGGAGGGGATGTGCCGAGGGCCGCTTCACGAGGCTATGCCCGTGAGGCTTCCTGCGGCCTGTACCTGCGACAATGGTATTCCAACAAGTTTTTTACAAGTAGTGGCGCGCACTCACTAGTTCGCTCGTGGGTGTCGCACGAGGAGACAAAGCACCAAGGACCTTGGTGAGGTGACGTGCGCGGCAGCAGGCCCGCGAGCCAGAGCTCAGCCACTTGGGTTTAGTGGCATTGCTGGGACTGACCCAAGCGCAGGCACCGTGTCCAGCCCCCGCCCGCGTGATGCGCAGGAGAAAAACCACGAGTGTTGGGGATATTTCCCGAACATTGGAGACCCGGCAGGACGATGACCCAGCCATAGAGCTATGAGGCTCAGCGGGTTATCTTACTGCTGGACCTTGAAGATACTCAATGGGCCGGCTTGACAGAGGCCCGGTGGAAAGAGGCGGCTCAGTACGTGGGCCGGCTTAAGAAGGAAGAGGATAGGAAATATTACCTTGAGGAATAAGTCAATTAGAATAAGAGTAGGATACGGGTTAAGGTTACAACCCAGACTCTCATGTAAACCTTGGACTCGACCTGTTAAATAAAGGGGAGTGCCTAAGGTAGAAAGACTAAGTTGCAATTTCTCGAGAGCTAGGTTAGCGAATCCGCACCCCTGTAATCGAGATCCAAAGCAATACAATCAAACAGGACATAGGCTTTTACCTACATCGTGAGGGGCCGAACCTGGGTAATTCCGTGTCTTCCTGTTCCCGATCAACCCCGTCAAGCTTCCACCTTCGTGGGATGGCTCCATCTCTAAGTCCTTTCATAAGGGCATTTGCCGTGCTAAAACCACGACAGTTGGCGCCCACCGTTGGGCCTGCGCACGGTGGAGTTGAGTTCTTGGCAGGAGCCCTCCCAGGGTTCGGGATGTATGCGATCGGCCAGATGACGAAGAGCCACCGTGGAAAGCTCTACATCGATGACTCATACTGGGGACCTGAGGCCGACTCGATCGAGTACGGGTACCGGGTCCTCTTCGGCAAGATCTAAGTCATCATCGGCGTCATCGGCGAGTCAGCTGCCGGGTTGGAAGCTATTACCAACACCGAATCAGCCCGCCGCGCCAGTGCCCCCAGGCGAACCCCGGTCTGAGAGCCGGCCGAACACATGCCTTCGTTGGCTTCACCCAAGGGGTGACTCTGTCTGAAAATTCACTGTCCGGAGACGAGACGCTTGTGCAATCTGATGGCGAATCATCGATGGGGGAAACCGAGTCAATCCGTCCCCTGTATGACGGGAGACTCGGAGGACACACTGATGAAGTTTTCCCTGAAGCCCTCGAGCCACCTCGGTTCACTGTGGTTTACATGGCAGGCAGGCAAGACCCGCCTCCCCTTCGCGACCCGGTGGATCCAGCGGCCAAGCAGAATCTCACCATCGCCGGCTCAGGAGGGGCCGGCGCGGCCGCCACCGGCTCACAAAAAACCGGGGTGCAGGTGCTCGCGGAGCTGATGAATACTCTGGCAACTCTGCTGGCTGAGCCGGTGACCGTAGAGAACGCGGCGGGGTGCAACGCAGATATCACGAAGTGCCATGAGCAGATGACCAAGATCCAGGAGGATATCAATGCTGAAAACACCCGCATGGCGGAAGGACAAGCCCGGCTTGTCGAGGAGACAAAGTGCTTGGAAGAGGAAGCCCTCTATCTGAGTCGCCGGCAGGCGGAGTCAGAATTCGTCCACCGGAGGCGGCATCAAAGCCGGCTTCCGGCCCAGATCGAGCCAACACAGCTGTTTACTACGCCGAATGATCCGCGGGCTCCAGTGAACCCGGGGGCTGGTGTTATGTCCCCAGGAGGGCCACCGCCGCGGCAACCAGTTCAGCCGAGATAGACGGCTCAGCATCAGACGCCAGTTCCACAGCAGCAACTGCCGCCTCGCCGGTTCCAGACCCCAATTGGACACTATTCCAACCCAGTGGACAATGTGCTAGCTGCGACACATAACTTGGCAGCAATCCCGATCGAAGGAGATGGTCCGGCTCAGGTGGAGGCCAGGAACGCCATTGAGATGCTCAAGACAGCAGTAACGTAGCAGGCAAACTATTCTCATAGCCAGCACCGGCTTCACTCAACTCCTCACCAGAGCCGTACCAGGAGCCGGCATCTTGAGTCGCCGGCTGTTTCCAACAGCGAGTGGCGCAGAAGTGGAGCACAGCCGCTCACGGATCAGCAACTGCCCAGGCTCCCTAATGCCCAAGAAATCATTGACACCGCTCGCGCTCTACGAGCATGGGAGGAGGAAAACGCACAAGCAGTGTATAATCAGCCTACGGCGCAAAACCCTCCCACCGTGACTCCAACAGCCGCCCGTTCAGCGGGTCTGTCGAGCCGGATAATTGGAACCCCTTGCTTAGTCCCAGCGTTGCGAGATGCACGGATGCCACCCGATTTCAAGGGTCCCCGCAAGGTGCCTAACTACACAGCTGATCTGGAGCCGACCGAGTGGATTGAGAGTTATGAGTTAGCAATGGACCTGTTGGGGGCTAGTGAGGCTGTGTGCGCACGCTATCTACCTCTTATGTTGGAAGGTCCAGCTCGTACTTGGATGAAAAACCTGCCGGTGAATTCCATTAACACCTGGCAGGAATTGAAGGTGCGCTTCATAAAAAAAATCAGGGAACTTGCAAACGGCCAACGCACAATTGTCGATCTAGAACATTGTGTTCAGCGTGAGGATGAGTCGGCACACCACTGGTCTCGCCGGGTTGCAGATGTCATTCATTCATTAGTTAGCATCATGGCTGCTCAGGCGGTTCTTGTCCTGGAGTGGACTTGTAAGTTTCAACCCTTAGTTCAGAAGTTAGGGCGGCTCAAGCGAAAGGTCCAGGACATGGGCGATCTTATGGGCGTCTTAACCCGGTATGCCGAGTTAGACAATACGAAGGATCCTGCGTCTGATGATGACAAATCTGGCAAGGGCAAGAAAAACGGTGGCAAGGGTCACCAGCAGAACAATGGCAATGGGCAGGCCAGTAGCAACAACAAGCGCAAGAGTTATAAAGCCGGCTCCGATCTGGTAGCAAATACTAATACCGGTGGGAATAACCAGCGACAGAACAACGGCTCTAGGAGGCCTTTCCCAGGTAACCACCCCCGCATCTTTGAAGAGGCCCTCAAGGGTCCGTGTCCCAAACACAGTATTAATGGCAAGCCGTCTGCCCACTCATGGGAGAACTGTTATATTATGCAAGAGTTCTCCAAAAGGGTGTTTCAGAATCATCACAGTGGAGGCGGCAACGGCGGGCACCCCGGTAACCCCGGACCCGACAATCAGGGAGCCGGCTTTCAGGGAGCCGGCTCACAAGGGCCCTTCGCAGGCCCCGGGTTCCAGGGGAACCAAGGTCATAATGCCGGGTTTCAGGGGGCTGGCAATGCTGGAGGCAATAATCAACGCAACCAAAGCAATCAGAATCAAGGTGGCCAGTCCGGTTTCCAGAGTAATCCAAAGCAGTTGAATAGCAGTCAGTATCATGTCTTCACCACCAGTACCTACAAACAGGATCGAAAGGTTTAGGGGAGAGCTGCCAACTTGGTTGAGCCGGCAGTTCCATATTACCTCAACTGGTCGGAGCAGCCGGTCACCTGGAGTCGGGCGGATCATCCGGAGTTCATTGATCACACGGGTCATCTGGCCTTGGTGGTGGCGCCGCAGGTCGGAGGGTATACATTGACAAAGGTACTTATGGATGGCGGCAGCAGCATCAATATACTTTACTATGATACTTTCAGACGGATGAATTTATCCGAGAAACAGCTCACCCCTTCCACCACAGTTTTTCATGGCATCGTACCCGGCAAGTCAACTTATCCCATTGGCAGAATTTCTTTGGAAGTAACCTTTGTCGACAACTTTAATTACCGCTCAGAGTTCTTGTCCTTTGAAGTGGTAAAGCTTAAGAGCCCCTATCATGCCCTCTTCGGTAGGCCGGCTTACGCGCATTTCATGGCATGACCATGCCATGTTTATCTGAAGTTAAAGATGTTGGGTCCAAAAGGAACGTTTACTGTCGAAGGCAACCAGCGGGTTGCGCTGGAGTGTGAAGAAGGAGATGCGGCTTATGCAGAGACGGCTTGTGCAGCCGAGGAGCTGAAGTACTATACAAAGATAATGTGGACCCAGCTGACAGGACCTCCCTCAAGAAGCCGACGACCGAGTCTGATCCTTTGCTCAAATTCAAGTCGGTCAGAGACACAAAGCAAGTCGACTTCGTCCCGGGTGAATCATCGAAGCAGTTCACTGTCGGGGCAAACATGGATCCTAAATAGGAAAATGCGCTCATCGAGTTCATCCGTGAGAACCAGGACATCTTCGCATGGAAACCTTCTGACATGCCGGGTGTACCGAGAGAACTCGCTGAGCACTCCCTTAATGTGGATCCTAAGTTTAAACCTGTTCGACAGTACCTTCGTCGATTCAATGAGGAAAGGCGGAAGGCTATTGGCGAAGAAGTGGCTCGGCTCCTAGCCGCCGGGTTCATTGTGGAGGTGTTTCATCCAAAATGGCTGGCTAACCCGGTCCTTGTTGTGAAGAAAAACGGGACTTGGCAAATGTGTGTTGATTACACAGACCTGAATAAGGCTTGTCCTAGTGATCTTTCGCGCTGCCCCGTATTGACTAGATCATTGATGCTACGGCGGGTTGTGAGTCTTTATGCTTTCTGGATGCTTATTCTAGTTATCATCAAATCAAGATGAAACAGGAGGACCAGGAAAAGACAGCTTTCATTACACCTTTTTGGGCATTCTGCTACACGTCCATGCCGTTTGGTCTGAAATGTGCACATGCGACTTATCAGCATTGTGTTCAGAATTGTTTCCACAAGCAGATTGGGCGTAATGTTCATGCTTATGTTGATGATATCGTGGTCAAGTCTCGGAAGAAGGAAACTTTGTTGGATGATCTCAAGGAGACGTTTGATAACCTCTGAGTTTACCAGATGAAGCTCAACCCGGAGAAGTGCGTCTTCGGGGTTCCTGCAGGGAAGTTACTGGGATTCTTAGTTTCTGAGCGTGGGATTGAGGCCAACCCAGAAAAAATCAAAGCAATCACATCCCTGGCCAAGCTGGCAAATCTCAATGCTTTCCAGAAGCTGGCCGGGCGGGTTGCGGCCTTGAGCCAGTTCATAAGCCGGCTCGGGGAGAAGGCAATTCCACTTTACCAGATGCTCCGGAAGTCAGATGATTTTGTTTCGAGCGATGCTACAGATCAGGCTTTTGAGTCTCTCAAGAAGCAGTTGTCTGAGCCGCCCATCCTTGCTGCCCCTCAGGAGAAGGAGCCCATGCTAATATATATTGCAGCTAACAGTAAAGCTGTGAGTGTGGCAGTTGTGGTAGAATGAAAGGAAGCCGGCAAAGAGTACCCAGTTCAGCGCCCGGTGTATTATATCAGTGAAGTCTTAATAGAGTCCAAACAGCGGTATCCGCATTGGCAGAAGCTGGTGTATGGTGTATTTATGGCAAGCCGGAAGTTGAAACACTATTTTCATGAGCACCCAATTACTGTGGTCGGTTCAACACCGCTTGGAGACATTATTCAGAACAGGGAAGCTACTGGCCGGGTTGCCAAGTGGGGGATTGAGCTGGGCCCACATCATCTTAAATATATGCCATGAACTTCTATTAAATCTCAAGCTTTGGTGGACTTCATCAATGACTGGACTAAATTGCAGGCTCCAGAGGAGAAGCCGGATACCACGTATTGCTCTATTCATTTTGACGGGTCCAGGCAATTGGAAGGCTCGGGGGCTGGAGTTGTGATAACCTCCCCACGAGGTGACAAATTTTGTTATGTCTTGCGGCTTATGTTTCCTTGTACTAACAATGCAGCTGAGTATGAGGCTTTGCTTCATGGGCTCCGTATGGCCAAGGAGATGAATTTAAGCCGGGTCAGGTGGCTGGGCGACTCTGATTTGGTGGCTCAGCAAGTTTCTGGCACCTGGGATTCCAAGGATCCTCTCATGGCAGCTTATTGACAGGAAGTTACAAATATCGCCAGTTATTTCACAGGATATCAGGTGGATCATATTGATCACCCGCTCAACAAGGCGGTGGATGCATTGTTTCGCTTGGGATCTCAGTGGAAGCCTGTTCCACCCAATGTTTTTCTGGATGTGTTGCACAACCTGCCAGTCAAGTTACCGACGGAGGAAGGTCTTGCTATTCCTGATCCAGACGCGGCTCTAGTGGCCGCAGTTCATGCTATACCTGATTGCACAGTTCCTTACCTAGCTTATCTAAGCCTTGGTGAGCTCCCAGCGGAGGAAATCGTCGCTCGACAGATTATCAGGCAATCCAAGTCTATGACTATTGTCAATGGCGAGTTGCATAGACAGAGTGTCACCGGTGTTTTTTAGCGTTGTGTTTCCCCTGAGGAGGGCCGTGCAATTCTCAATGAGATCCATTTTGGTGATTGTGGTCATCATGCCGGCTCAAGGTCCTTGGTCATGAAAGCTTTTCGTCATGGGTTTTTCTGGCTCACAGCCCACACAGATGCAGAGGATATTGTACGAAAGTGTGATGGTTGCCAGAAATATGCTCATCAAGCACATGTGCCGGCTCAAGAGTTGAGTATGAATCGAATAACCTGGCCTTTTGCAGTCTGGGGGATCGATATGGTTGGGTCTTTCAAGAGATCTAAAAATAAACATACTCATTTACTGGTAGCTGTGGACAAGTTCACCAAGTGGTTGAAGCAGAGCCAGTCAGCCGTTGTGATGCTGCTGCAATAGTTAAATTCCTCAAAAAGTTGATCTATAATTTTGGCTATCCACAAAGCATTATTACAGACAATGGTACTAATCTTTCCAAAGGAGTCTTGAAACAGTTCTGCCAACAGGAGCACATCAAGTTGGACTTAGCATCTGTGGCGCATCCTCAGTCTAATGGACAGGCAGAACAAGCTAATCAAGAGTTGCTGCGTGGAATCAAACCCCGGTTCATGGTGCCTTTACAAGGCACGCCGGGTTACTGGGAAGAAGAATTACCCGCAGTACTTTGGAGCATACGGACCACTCCCAATAGGTCAACAGGTTACACACCGTTTTTCCTGGTCTATGGTGCAGAGGCTGTGCTTCCAAGTGACATACGTCATGATTCTTCCCGAGTCACAGCTTATGTGGAGGCTGATAATGAACAAGCTCGCCAAGATGCTCTTGATGCTCTGGAAGAAGAACGTGAACTTGCTGCATCTAGATCAGCAATTTATCAACAAGACCTACGTCGCTATCACAGCCGTAGATTTTGAAGCCGTACCTTTCAGGAAGGTGACTTAGTGCTCCATCTGATACAAGATCAGACAGACATGCATAAGCTTTCTCCTCCTTGGAAAGGACCCTTCGTCGTCAGCAAGAATCTCAACAACGGGTCATATTACCTGGTTGATATACGTGAAGCAGACAAGCCACGTACCTCTGAGGAGGAGGGAAGCCGGCCTTGGAACATTGCACATCTCCGGCCGTATTATACCTAAGTCACAGACTGGGGAGTATCTTTTGTACATACCTTCATCATGTATATACATATCCTGATCAATGAAATAAAGCCGGCGTCTCTGTATAAGAGAGATTGTCGTTTTGCCTCAAATTGTGTGTTGAGTCTTTACTCTTTGATCAGCGGTTACTTGGGGGCTTCCAACTCATCGAGTTTAGCTTTAACATCCCTTTTAACCCGGCAACATGACAAAAAAAAATCTTGGTTAAACCTGCCTGTTAGCACGATGCCACTCCGAAAAGGTGACCCGGTGTACGCCCGACGACTCAATCACAGAGTGACCCTGAACTCGTCTAAGTTAAAACAACGATTGGTCACGTGAGAGCCGGCTTTCAGAGAGCTAGGATAAGCCAAAAGAGGTGATAAAGCCTGCTTCATGAAAGCAAATCACACTTGAGCCTTGAAAGCCGGTCTTTAACTCGTGCCTTAACAGCCGGCTCTCAAAATAATGTTTTGCATTATTGTTATTATCTTTTGCATGCATGCATACATCCATACATGGCATATCTTTTATTAAAGTTATTTCTTGTTTATTAAAATGGTAACATGATTGCCGGGTTATTATACCATCAATCTTATTTGGCAATCCTGACTGCTAGTCTTGGAGGTAAGCCGCCATCAATATGACCGGATTTCAGATTATTTACCCAGAAGTTCTTAAGGACCTGTTGCACAACTGGCCTTTGTTTAAAATACTAGCCTCAAAGGAAGGGTGGTCGACCAAAACACTTTGGAAGCAGCAACAGAGTTTCATGGCTGACAAACAACAAGGTTTCAATAAACACCTCATGCAGGCAAACTAACACAAGTGCTCGATGACACTTGCACCAGCAAAGTTTGCACCTATTACAAGCCGCCACAGGGCCCTCATCAAGCCATATATTTCATCATGTTTAAATTACAATGGAATGTGAGCTGGCGGTCTACTCTTCTGGGTTGAGACTTGCACCAGAAGTTGATGGAACGTCAAGAGCCGGCTCTTCATGCTTCGTCGTCACCCGCCGCCTCGTCCTGACTTGCTGACTCGCCGACCACCCACTGGATTGAGCGCAAAGCTTCAAATATTGCATTGTCTGTTATCATAGATGAAGGGTCGACGTCAGGGGCAAAGGTTTGCTTACACGGACGGGTTAAGGCGACTGGTTGCGGGTTAGGCGACTCAATCCGTTCATTGGCTTCAGAATAGGCGGCTTGGTATTTGTTCAGATCTATTTCTTTCGCCATTTGTGTTGCAGCTACCTGGGTGTCTTTCATGCACCGCATAAAATCTTTCTTGGTAAACGGCGTGTCATCGGTGTTGAATTCTGGGTAGCCGCCTACCAGTTGAGCCGGATCGAGCTCCGACGCATATGCCTTGGCCCGCGCAAGGGCGGTCAGCGCTCCATGACGGCAAGCCGCCTTCTTCCACTCTTGGAACCATTGCGGTACAATGGACAGCTCTTTCAGTGTATCTACGATCAGCTGGGGCGGAGACTTTGTGTTCTTGGCTGCCATGATGCAGCGTGAGCCGCCAATATATAATTGTTCCACGAATGAATACACAGCTTTCAGTTTCACTAGGGGAAGTTCCCCTAGGTTATGTGTCCTGCGGCCTGTAAATTACAACTGAGGTGTCAGAAAATCCGGCTCAATATATTAAGTCGATTTATTTCAAGAGTTTGGTGAATCCTGACTTACCGAAGATGGCACTGCACATTGTGGTAATCTGGATTTTTAATGTGGCTAGTTCTTGGGCCACCGGCTTGAGCTTTGCCTCGGCTTCTTCTGCGCGCTTGATCAAGATGGCCTTCTCATTTTCAAATGATGCCTCGGCCTCTTTCCGGGTCTCTTCCATTAGGAGCAACGACTTGAGGAAGTCTGAAGACATGTTCTCAGCCTTTTCCCGTAGTTTCTTTTCTTTTTTCGCCTCCTTCTGGAAGCAGGATGCTTGTGATTCAACTTGATTCAGCATGTCCTGCATGGCAGTTTCATAAGTTTACCAAGGGAATGTAAAAGTCCCGAGCCGCCGGCAGGTCGACCCGGCACTTGGGGGCTACATATATCAATGTTCTCTAAATATTACAAGTCCCATGAAGATGCAAGCATTCAACATGGCACTTGGGGGCTAATGTGTAGGATTTTCATTAATCTTTCTAGACCCGGTTCATCATGCAATGATGAGCCGGCCCTCGGGGACTACCATTTGTTGTTCTCTATGTAGATACATTCTGGGAAGTCCCGGGTCATCATATAATAATGACCCGGCCGTTGGGGGCTATATATATATATATACTAAATCAAGAACCAGGAGTTACCTCATACTTTCGTTTGAGGGAAGTCACCATGGCAATTTCAATGTCCCGGCTCTCAGACAACCGGGTCAAAACAGACTGGTGCAGCGAATGGATGTCTTGATCTTCAAAAGAATGAAAGTCAAGAGCCGCCTTTCCTCTATTCTTCATTGGCGACTCAGCCTTGGCAGGAATCTTTGTCAAGATGGTGGAGGTTGCTGGTGTAAGATTCTGATTCTCGCCAGTCACCACTACCTCATCCTGAGCCTTTTCTGCAGGCTATTAATCTATCATATCTCCCTGTCCCAGATTGTCAAAGGGAGGAGAGGCGTGGGCCGGGCTCACTGTAGTGTCTTGGTGCGGTGGATCATCTTGCAAGGCCGGCTCATCCGGAATCTCTGGGTTCTCTGTTGCGATTTCCTGAGAAGGATCTTTCTAAACAACATGATCAGATGACCCGGTGGCGGTTTTCTTTTTGATGGCTTTTGTGCTGCTCAAAGTAAACAAATTATTCAGTTAATGGATAAAGGCAGAAGTTTTAAGTATGATAAACAAATAGTCAGATTTTGTACCCCGGATTGATGTTAAAAGCCGACACTTGGGTGGAGCTGGATTCATCTGAGGAAGGAGATGTTTGATAAGCCCAGTCGTTCAAAGGAAGCGGCTCTTTGAAATGGCCAGCTTGCAGAGGAGATGCGGTAGGGCTACGAGGGACTTCAGAACGAGCCCTTCGAGCAGGCGGCTCATCTGGTAACCCGCCGCTTAGTTCCCCTTCGCTCCTTTGGGTCTTCCGTTTTGAAGTACCGGCGTGCTGAGTTTTTTTTTCAAAACAAAGTGTGGATCTAAGTGAGCATCTGGGTGTGAGAACGGAACTTTGCGGACTACGACCCGGATTTTTTGGGCACGTATTGATGAGTCGGAATCAGAGGAGATCAGGGTTACCTCTGGCTCGCCGGCATGACTAGTTTCAGCTTGTTCCTGTGAAGAGCGGTATCAGTAAGCTGGTTAAATAGACGACCAAGGGAGTCGAGTTCTACCTCTTGGTCTTCTTCATCTTCTAGGTTTTCATCATCATCTTCTCGGGGAGGTGTGGGATCTTGGGGTTCCACTTTCCACTAGTCAGCATCCTCCTGCGTAGCAACAGGCTAATAAGTTTATGATAAAGGCAAATCAGTACAAGTAAGAAAAAGGAGAACAGTAAAGGCGGGTTACCGCAGGTGCCGGGTTGTCCATATAAAAGGGAGCAAGTCCCACGAGCTTAATGGAGTCCTTTGTTTCGCCAAGAAGCTTCTTAGCAAACTTGATGACATCCTTCTATTTGAGGTCGACCCGGCTAAATCGCAGCGGATCTTCAAGCACACCAGAGTAGGTGTGCATGAGCCGGTTTCTCAAGCCCAGGGGTTGGATGCGCCAGCTCACCCAAGTCCGGCTCAGATTGACACCGGTGAGGCCATGGGTGGTTAGAGCATTGACTTTTGAGTATAAGGGTTCTAAAGCTTCTCTTTCTTCTTTGGAGGCAAACCCTGGGAAGACAATGGTGGCATTGAGCCGGTCTGCTCTATAACCCGGAAGTGGGTGTTGTTGATCTGGGGATGTGTCTTTGCAATAGAACCAAGTTCTATAACATCCTTTGGGGTGGCTTGCCGGCTTGGCTTCGGGGAAGGCTGAGTTCTTCCTCCTTTGGATAGTGACCCCGCCAAGTTCTAAGCTGGGTCCGCCTTTATGTTTAGTCTGGTGATTCAAGTAGAAGAATTCTTGAAACAAACTGATGGATGGCTCGATCTGTAGATAGACCTCAGAGAAAACTTGAAATTGGCACAAGTTATGAATGGAGTTGGGGCCCAAGTCTTGTGGCCTGATGGAAAAAAAGTGCAGTATGTCTCGGAGAAACTTAGAGCCCGGGGGACAAAAGCCTCTGTCCAAGTGGTCAGCAAATATGATAATTTCGTTTTGAGCCGGCTGGGGATGGATTTCTTCTTTAGGGGCCCGCCAGTCGATTTCTTCCTTGGGCGGAAATAACCCGGATTCTACCAGGGCTTGCAACCTGAGCTCTGACATGTTGGATTTTGCCCAATTGACAATCTTAACTTTTGGAGCTATGGTCTCAGCTGTAGAGAAAATAGGAGAATGATATAAGGTGGCAGCATTCAGAAGTTTGTCGGGTTGTTGAAAACAGAAGGATGAGCCAGGACATTCCCGGGTTATGATTTCTAGAGCAAAGTAAGCACGCAATTCCAAAATTCTGGATTTAAGTATTATAAGTGGTTTTGGTGATAAGTTGACAAACAAGTTTTTAGAGAGAGTGCAAGGTTGTTTGGATCTAAAAATTAGTTTTAAATGAAAATAAATATATGGGGCTGTTCTTCGCGGATATGGAGGGGTTACGATGAGATTCAATGAGGCAGTACAACAGATCTACCAATAATGAAAATGCTGCGAAACTATCTTGTGGACTAATAACGTGAGGAATCAAATACATTTTAGATCTATCGCAGCTGTGGTGAAGAACTGCGAAGAACAACGACGAACTAGTAGCCATGGAGGAAGGAACTTACAGGTCTGGAGGTCAAAGCTGGAGGTCTTCGAGTGTTGTGGATGCGGCAGTGTGGCGTTGGATGGCTCCAGCGACGAGGAGAAGGCACGACTGGTGCTGTCTCCGGTGGTGACAAGCTCGAGACAGTGCGGCGGCGTCGGGAGCAGAGGAGAAGACGAGGAGTGAGAGTGGTAAAGGAAAGCGCTGGAGATACGCTAGCCTATTTATAGGCGTGGTAGAACCCGAAATGACGGGTGCGGAGCCCCAGGCGGCGCAATAAATTTCGGCCATGGGCTCCTCGATTTTTGCGCCCGACAAGATAGTACAAATCCACTCAAAAGATTCGCTATGATGTCACCCCGGATTTTGTGGAAGTGTATTGTGACGTCATGAAGAAAGGAACTAAAAGATGCCAAGTTTGCCAAGGGTGGATGACCCAGCAAAATGTTCCTACAAATGAAGATGCTGAAGAACCTACTTAAGAGGCAGTTTCAGAGATTCTTCGCAGATTATTCGATTTATCTTGTTTGTTTTTCAAGATAGAGTTTAACATGGATAAATCCAAGTCAAACTGAGGGCTAATGTTGGGGATATTTCCTGAACATTGGAGACCCGGCAGGAGGAAGACCCGGCCATAGAGCTATGATGCTCAGCGGGTTATCTTACTGCTGGACCTTGAAGATACTCAATGAACCGGCTTGACAGAGGCCCGGTGGAAAGAGACGGCTCAGTATGTGGGCTGGCTTAAGAAGGAAGAAGATAGGAAAGATTAGCTTGAGGAGTAAGTCAATTAGAATAAGAGTAGGATATGGGTTAAGGTTACAACCCGGACTCTCATGTAAACCAAGGCTCGACCTGTTATATAAAGGGGAGCGCCTAAGGTAGAAAGACTAAGTTCCATTTTCTCGAGAGCTAGGTTAGCAAATCCGCACCCCTGTAATTGAGATCCAAGGCAATACAATCCAGCAGGACGTAGGCTTTTACCTCCATCGTGAGGGGCCAAACCTGGGTAATTCCGTGTCTTCCTGTTCCCAATAAACCCTGTCAAGCCTCCACCTTTGTGCAACGGCTCCATCTCTAAGTCCTTTCACAAGGGCATCTGCCATGCTAAAACCACGACAGCGAGCGTGCACACCCCTGATGTAAATTGCATACCGAGCACACATAATATTCTAGGAAATAAAATTTTACTGCTGCATGAAAAGGTTTCATTACACAACCAAAAAGATAATTCTGCCGTCACGCGCGCGGAGCAGCTTGAGGATGTAGTGGCCAGGCGGCTCCCTCAAGTAAAAAGTCTGCCATGTCTGAGCATGGGGCCCCACTGGGTTGTGGACAGGAGCTCTCGCGGCCTCGGCAAGCACCGCAAAAGAGAGGTTCTAGAGCGTGTACAGCTCCACTTCGTTCGTGCCCATGAGGGCACGGGTAGAACTTGCGAAGGTGTTGGATGTTCCATGTGTTCGGTATGGGAACTCCCTCCTCCGTCTCCAGCCGTGCTACGCCAGGCCAGGAAATGTGCACGACCCTGAACGGGCCTTCCCACATGGGCGAGAGCTTGCGGAGTCCTTCCCTGGAGAGGATCCTTCGCAGGACAAGATCGCCAGCTTCAAGGGTACGGGGGCGTATGTTGTGGCTGTGGTAGCGACGCAGAGCCTGCTGATACTGGGCGGTGCGGATGGCGGCCTGGCGGCATGCCTCCTCAAGGAGGAGTGGATCAGCTTCCCGCGAGGAGTCCTGGTGGGCCTCGTCGAAGGCCAGGATCCGCGGGGACCCGTGCTTGAGCTTAGTAGGAAGGACCGCCTCTGCCCCGTAGACGAGGAAGAAGGGCATTTCACTGATAGGCTTGGTCGCTGTTGTACATATCGACGATAGCACGGACTGGCGTTCGTCGAGCCAGCCTTTGTCGCTGCCTGTGAGCTTTTTCTTGAAGCTTCTTGTCTTGAGGCCCTTGAGGACCTCAGTGTTGGCACGCTCGGTCTAGCCGTTGCTTCGCGGGTGCGCCACGGAGGCATAGCAGATCTGCATGCCAAGGTTGGCGCAGTATGACTTGAAGAGGCCACTGGTGAACTGTGAGCCGTTGTAAGTGATGATGCGGTTGGGGATGCCAAAACTGCACACCAGGCCCTTGATGAACTTGACGGCTGATCCTGTCGGGATGGAGTGGACAGGTTCCACTTCTGCCCACTTGGTGAACTTGTCGATGGCGACATAGAGGTAGCGATAGCCGCCAGCTGCGCGAGGGAAGGGGCCCAGGATGTCCAGCCCCCAGACCGCGAAGGGCCATGAGAGGGGGATGGTCTGGAGTCCTTGTGCTGGCTGGTGGATCTGCTTGGCGTGGAACTGACAGGCCTCGCAGGATTGAGCCAGCTCAGTGGCATCTTGAAGCACTGTGGGCCAGTAGAAGCCGCTGCGGAACACCTTACCAGCGAGGGTGCGCGATGAGGAGTGATGGCCGCAGTCCCCACCACATATGTCGGTGAGCAGCTCGCACCCTTGCTCCTCGGAGATGCATCGCAGCGCAACTCCATTGGGGCGCTTGCGGTAGAGGTCGCCATCCCTCAGGCAGTAAGGCCCGAACTGGTGGGCCACGCACTCTGCTTCTGTGTCGTCCTCCGGGAGGGTGCCGTTCTCTAGGTAAGCTTTGAACTCGGCGGCCTAGCTGTCAGCCTGGGGCTCCAGCGCCAGCAGCACGCGGGCACCTGAGGGTGGGTCGTAGTCTGGTGCACCTGTGGGAGGTGTGGGCGGGAGCTCTTCATGAGGTGCCATGGTGCTGGTGGTCGGTGGTGCAACTGATGGCTTAAGGAGCCTTTCCTCGAATACACCAGGGCTCTGAGGCTCGCGGCGAGATGCCCGCTTGGCGATGTCGTCTGCTTCCTTGTTGCCATCGCGAGGGACATGCTGGAGTTCCATGCCGAGGAAGCGCTTCTCGAGCTTGCGCACCTCCTCTAGGTTGGCAGCCATGTGCTCATCCTTGGGCTTGTAGCTCTTGTTGGAGAAGTTGATGAGGAGCTACGAGTCTCCCTTGATGAGGATGCGCTTGATGCCAAGAGAGAAGGCGGCCTTGAGCCTGGCGATGAGGCCCTCATACTCAGTGATATTGTTGGAGACGTTGTCGTCGTGCTTGAAGCAGAGCTGTACGACATAGTAGAGCTTGTCTCCTGTCGGCGAGGTGAGCACGACGCCAGCCCCCGCGCCCTACCGGGAGAATGCGCCATCGAAGTGCATGGTCCAGCTGCCAGAGGTTTCCTTTCCAGTCAGGAGAGATCCTTCCTCGCAAGGCTCCTCTCAGTGCGGATCCGTCCATTCCGCCGTGAAATCTGCCAAGGCTGCGCCCTTGATCGTTCTTGTGGTGAGGAATTCCAGCTCGAAGGCCTGCAGCTCGATGTTCCACTCGGCGACGCGGCCAGTGGCGTTGGGGCTGTGCAGGACTTGCTCCAGTGGATAAGACATGATCACCTTGATGGGGTGGCCTTGGAAGTAGTGGCGTAGCTTCCTGGAGGCGATGAGGAGCGTGAAGAGGCGCTTCTGCTACATGGGGTATCACTCACACGCATCTCGCAGCACCGTGCTGACGAAGTAGACGGGGTGCTCGCCGAGGCGCGTAGTCATAGGCGTGGCGGCTTGTTCTCCGGAAGGCTCATTAGGCGGCTCGCCAGGGGCCTCCTGAGGGGGACCCTCGGCAGGCATAGGTGCGGCCTCGGTAGGTGCCGGCGCGGCCTCGGCAGGCGCTGGCGTAGCCTTGGCAGGCTCAGGTGCGGCAGGCTTCTACTTGGCGCAGGTTCGCTCCTCCCGCTGCACCACAAGGGCCGTGCTGGCTGTCTGGGGGGTGGCTGCCAAGTATAGGAGCAAGGGCTCGCGAGGGCGCGGGGCAACCATGACGGGAGGGTTTGTCACGTACTTCTTGAGGTCCTCAAAGGCCGCGTCAGCTTCAGGAGTCTACTTGAAGGGGCCCGATCTCTTCATGAGCTTGAAGAACGGCAGGGCTAACGGCAGGGCTCTTTTGCCAGACTTGGAGATGAAACGCCCAAGCACGGCCATGCATCCCGCTAGGCGCTG
This sequence comes from Elymus sibiricus, assembly GCA_039707655.1. NCBI lineage: Eukaryota > Viridiplantae > Streptophyta > Magnoliopsida > Poales > Poaceae > Elymus > Elymus sibiricus. Next base: position 179,177,621 of record CM077666.1, on the reverse strand, counting down.
CATGTCCTTGAGGTTCTGGGGAGGTCGCAACTGCTCGATGGCCTTGATCTTCTCGGGGTTGGCTTTGATGACGCGGTGGGAGACCAGGAAGCCAAGCAGCTTGCCTGAAGGGACTCCGAAGATGCACTTGGCGGGGTTGAGCTTGAGGTTGACCTTGCGCAGGGTTGGCAAAGGTTTCTTCGAGGTCTGCGATCAGGGAGCATGATTTGCAGCTCTTCACGACAATATCGTCGACATAGGCCTCTGCATTCCTTCCCATCTAGGACCCCAGGGCGATGCGCATCAGCCTCTGGAAGGTGGCTCCCGCGCTCTTCAGGCCGAAAGGCATGCAGATGTAACAGTACACTCTGTAGGGGGTGATGAAGTCCGTTCTCTCTTCGTCTTCCTTCGCCATCTTGATCTGGTGGTAGCCCGAGGAGGCGTCCAGAAAGCACAACAACTCACACCCAGCGGTGGAGTCCACAATCTGGTCGATTCGTGGCAGCGGGAAGGGGTCCTCGGGACAGGCCTTGTTGAGGCCGGTGAAGTCGACGCACATCCGCCCCTCACCGCTGTGCTTGGGGACCACGACAGGGTTGGCGAGCCACTCGGGGTGGCGCACCTCGCGGATGACTCCTGCCTCCTGCAGCTTCTGAACTTCTTGAACGATGAACTCTTGCTTCTCGGGCGCCTGGCGCCGTGCCTTTTGTTTCATGGGGCAAGCGTTGGGGCACACCACTAAGTGGTGCTCGATCACCTCCCTCGGCACACCGGACAAATCTGATGCTGCCCATGCGAACACATCAGCATTTGCCCGGAGGAAGGCGACGAACGCGCCTTCCAATTTGGGAGAGAGACCGTTGCCGATGGTGAAGCTGGGCCCAGAGCCACTGCCATCCACCGACACCTTCTTCATCTCGGCGCGTGCCTGAGAGAACAGTTGTTTCTTCTTCGCGGGTGCGGGCTCAGCAGGCTTGACGTCGTCCTCGTCGGCGGGGTGAGCGGTGGCGGCAGCCTTGTAGGCGCGCTCGAGGGAGCGTACTGCGTCCTTCTCGTTGCAGCGGACGGTGATGGTGTCGCTGCAGCCCGGCATCTTGAGGGTGTTGTAGGCATGGTGGGTCACTGCCATGAACTTGGCGAGCGCGGGGTAGCCCAAGATGGCGTTGTAGGGCAAGCCGATGTGTGCCACGTCGAGGTCGATGAGCTCGGTGCGTTAGTTCTTGCGGGTGCCGAAGGTGACGGGAAGGCGCACTTGCCCCAAAGGCAGGGTGGAGCCGTCGGTCATGCCCGAGAAGGGCCTCGTCGGCATCAAGCACTCGTAGGGCACCTGGAGCTTCTCGAAGGTCTCTATGGAGATCACGTTGAGGCCTGCGCTGCCGTCGATGAGTGTCTTGGTGATGGCTATGTTGTTGATGGTGGGCGTGCACAACATGGGGATGGTGCCCACAGCCCTCGTGGACTTGGGGTGGTCATTGCACTACTGGGAAAGGGCTTATAGATGAACTATAATTAGTAGCGGGCAGGACATGTCACTCGCCACTGCTACTTTTCCAGAAAAGCAGTGGTGGGTGACAAGATACGCCCGTCACAGTTACGGGCACACCTGTGGCGGGCGCCAGCCAACAACCGCCACAGCTAGGCTCTTCCAAATATGCCTCCCGGCTGGAAACTGTAGTGGCGTGCGACAACGAAGCGCGCGCCACCTCAGCAGTGGCGGGCGTCTCTAGGAGCCCGCGACAACTATATTTTGGCAAGCGCGGCAACTAAATCAAATTTTGGAAAAGTTTGCTGTGGCGGGTGCTCGTGATTGCCCGTCACGACTCCCGACGGACAGTTCCTCCTCCGCGCCCACCTAGCAACCGTCCACACAAACTTTCATTTCCGCCGTTCCGTCTTTCTCTGTTCCGTTTCCTCTCCCTCGTCCCCTTCCTCGCCCGTCCTGTGCCTCGACCGCCACCACCGTCCCTCCGACCAGCCGACGGCGCCTTCCACGCGTCCAATGACGTGAGCGCCGCCGGATCTGCTCGCCATTGTGTCGTCCTCCTCGACCGCCGCCGCGCCATTCTCCGCCTCGACCACACGCAGCCCCGTCCTCCGGCCTTGACCGCCGCCGTCGTCCTCCGCCTCGACCGCCGTCAGGTCCGCCGCCCTCGACTACCAATGGTATACTCAATCTCCATGGCTAAATTATGCTCTAGGGTTTAGAATTTACATCTTATTGATTAGTAGATTAACTAGTTGTACATCATATAAGAATTTGTAGTACTAAATAATTGCTAAATATGACAAGTGGCAATGATGTTTGAATTTTCTTACATATGAGAAGTGCATGGGCTTCGTGTTATTCACAAGGATTTGAAAGAGAGTGACAAAGTTTTTGCGAAATGTTGATTCATTTCTGTTTTGCCAAATTTCTGTCACTCCATACATAAACTTTGTAAGCAAAGTTCATGCCGAATTTCATTTGCTTTGACAATATTGTTTAGCTTTGTAAGCAAAGTTGATGCCGAATTTACATATGATAAGTGCATGGGTTTTGAAAATGAGTGCCAACGTTTTGATGAAACGTTGATTAACTTCCGTTTCATCAAATTCTGGTACTCAAAATATGTTCAATAGTCAGCAAAGTTGATGCCGAATTTCATTTGCTTTGACAATATTGTTTAGCTTTGTAAGCAAAGTTGATGCCGAATTTACATATGACCAGTGCATGGGTTTTGAAAATGAGTGCCAATGTTTTGATGAAACGTTGATTAACTTCTGTTTCATCAAATTTCTGGTACTCAAAATATGTTCACTATTCAGCAAAGGTCATGCCAAATTTTCTCGAACCCTTCTTAGTCACTTCCTCCTCTCAAAATTACAATTAATAAGTGCTTCGTAATGATTATTAGGAATCATGAGGCGTAAGATCTGCCATATCTGCAAATGTCCAGGTATGAACAGTGTGGATACTGCAGTAGATTTCGGACTCTTCTTGACGAAGGGGTTTCAAAAATCAGTGGTAACATTCTTTAACCTCAACTAGTATTCTATTCAAACCATTTGTATAATTATTGTACTGACTTTATTGTTAATGATGACCTGCTGCATAGTGTATCCCATGCAACATAAGGGTTGACTTCAACAATTTATGCGGTAACGTTATGTACTTTGACGATGATATGGGGCGCACATTCGAACTGGATGTGAGTAAACGGAAGGATAGAACCATCATATATGGCGATGGATGGGAGCAGTACATTGCACAGAATAATTTCATCAGAGGAGAGTACATATCCTTTTCCGTGAATGGAGAGGTCAACAGGTTAAGGACGATTTATTTCTGCAGCGATGATGATGACGATGACCAGGATAATGATGATAGCCAGGATGACTAGGATAATGATGATAGCCAAGATGACGAGGACAGCTGTGAAGATGAGGACGGATCGGATAATGATGATAGCCAGAATGACGAGGATGAGCAAGATGATGACGATGAGGAAGATGTTGACGATGGTCCATTCAGTTCAGCAATTTTCTCTCAAAGAATGAGGAAGCTTACTCCGGATGTGACCCTGAATGTTACTGCAATGTTACCATCGAGTGTGGCCTTCGTTGGCAAGCCCTTTGTGCACCGTTTAACAAAAACCAATGTCATCAAAAAAGTCATGGTGAGATGTTTTGTATTCTTTCATCTTTTTTATGTTCATAACCAAGTATGGTGAGATGTCTAACATTGCGTGCTCTCTATTTGCTCTTAATGACGAGGAGTTCAGAAGTCACCTATGAAGATGTTTTCCGGAGTGGACATCCCCGCCATCGGCATCGCTGGAGTACGCCATGGACCAACAGGCCATGCCACTAGCGTTCAGTACAAGACATAATCAGACAGACGCATATCCTTCTATAAGTCTGGCTAGCGGGAGTTCTTGACGGGAAAGAGAGAACTAAGGCTGGACACCCTTGTGATAATCACCATAAGGAAGAGCAACAGCAACGAGTTTCAGATGATGGTTGTCGTCGACCATGTTTAGAAATATGGTCTAAGTCATGAATATATCAGCAGCTGAACTGTTAGTTAATTAGTATGTTAAGATGGATGTGATACATTGATGTTTAATTGTTTTCGAGTCGAACAAATTTGAAGTGTGACTTAATTATTTGGTCGTTTGTTTCCAAAATGATTCAGTTTGGTTCAGTTATATTGAGAACCATATGACTATGCCTTTTGGAGTAATTTGTGTCAGCCCGCAGTGCCAATAATTGGTTTGTTGTAGCCTATCTCTCCAGTGGCGGGCGCTATGGGACAACCGCCACTGCCACAAAGGTTTCTATGGCGGGCGCTACGGGACAACCGCCACTGCCACAAAGGTTTCTGTGGCGGGTAGGAACCGTCGCCCGCCACAGGAAGCACGTACCAGTGGCGGGCGGACGCCCGCCATTGATGAGGCTATAGCAGTGGCGGGAGGTCGGTGGCGGGCGGCCCTGGGCACCTTGCCCGCCACTACTGGCCTTTTTGCACCCGCCACTGCTAGGCATTCCTGCAGTAGTGTTGGAGTCGAAGGAGATCAGGTACTGCGACCACTTGAGGGGCTGGGAGGCTTCGGGCCCCGAGAGGGCCGCGTTCACCTCGCGAGAGAACTGCTTGAAGTGGTGGTTGGATGAGGGGGCCTGGGCCCCGCCAAGGATGCACACCACATCACGAGGCTCCTGGTAGCCCCCAGCGTTCTCGTCAGGGAGGTTGCTGTTGTTCCTGCCAAGGGACGGCGGGACAGCGTTGGCCTGCCGCAACTGGTTCTGCCAGCCCTGCTGGTAGTTGTTGTTGCCGTTGTCATTGCGGTCACCCCAGCGGTTGCCACTGCGGCCGCCTTCGCGGCCCGCACCGCGCTCGTTGCGGCCACCGCGCCCGTCCTAGTGGCTGCCGTGAAGCAGCTTGAGCTCATGGCAGTCCTCGGTGTTGTGGGAGTGCATGTTGTGATAGGCGCAGAAGGGGCGTCCATCCTTCTTGGCCTCGTCGCAGTCGCGCCCGCGCTTCTGCTCAGGCTCCGCTGCAAGCACGGAGGGGCCCTTGCGCTTGGCGTCTGATACATATTCGTCGTATCTACTTTTCCAAACACTTTTGCTCTTGTTTTCGACTCTAATTTGCATGATTTGAATGAAACTAACCCGGACTGACGCTGTTTTCAGCAGAACTACCATGGTGTTGTTTTTGTGCAGAAATCAAAGTTCTTGGAATTAGACGAAACTTTTTGGAGATTTTTTATGGAATATATAAAAAATTATTGGCACAAGAATCAACAGAAGAGGGGCCACCTATTGCCCACAAGGCAACAGGGCGCGACCCCCCCTAGGGTGCACCCTGATGCCTTGTGGGGCCCACAGAGGTCCTCCTGACCTAATTCAAACGCTATAAATTCTCTTTCCCCAAGAAAAAAATAAGAGAAGAAGTTTCATCGCATTTTACGATACGGAGCCGTCGCCACCTCCTGTTCTTCATCGGGAGGGCTGATCTGGAGTCCGTTTGGGGCTCCGGAGAGGGGGATTCTACGCCGTCGTCATCATCAACCATCCTCCATCACCAATTTCATGATGCTCACCACTGGGTGTGAGTAATTTCTCCGTAGGCTTGCTAGACGATGATGGGTTGGATGAGATTTATCATGTAATCGAGTCAATTTTGTTAGGGCTTGATCCCTAGTATCCACTATGTTCTGAGATTGATGTTGCTATGACTTTGCTATGCTTAATGCTTATCACTAGGGCCCGAGTGCCATGATTTCAGATCTGAACCCTTTATGTTTTCATGAATATATTTGTGTTCTTGATCCTATCTTGCAAGTTGTATGGACCTATTACGTGTAATGATCCGCATACCCCATGGTGACAATAATTGGGATTCTTTCCGGTGATTACCGTAGTTTGAGGAGTTCATGTATTCACTAAGTGCTAGTGCTTTGTTCTGGTTCTCTATTAAAAGGAGGCCTTAATATCCCTTAGATTTCCTTATGGACCCCGCTGCCACGGGAGGGTAGGACAAAAGATGCCATGCAAGTTCTTATTATAAGCACGTATGACTATATACGGAATACATGCCTACATTACATTGATGAATTGGAGCTATTGTGTATCGCTCTAGGTTGTGACTATTATATGATGAATGTCATCCAACATAATTATCCATCACTGATCCAATGCCTACGCTTTTCGCATATTGATCTTTGCTAAGTTACTTTCGTTGCTGCTGCTGTTACAATCACTACAAAACTGCTACTGTTACTGTTTCTGTTCCTATTGCTACTGTTACTACTGTGCTACTAAACACTTTGCTGCAGATAATTAGTTCTCCAGGTGTGATTGAATTGACAACTCAACCGCTAATACTCGCAAATATTCTTTGTCTCCCCTTGTGTCGAATTAATAAATTTGGGTGATATACTACCCTCGAAGACTGTCGCGATCCCCTATACTTGTGGGTTATCAGCATCTTTGCTCTTGGTCTTGGCGGTGTCTGGCACCGCGTCTGGGTCGTTGTGGGTAAAGAGGCGGCCCTCTTTAGCCTTGGCGCACTTGTCGGCGAGGTCGAACAACGCGACCATGGTGTCAAGCTCGTCGTTGATGGAGAGCTTCTCGCGCATCATGACATCCGTGACGTCGGAGGAGAACGCGGAGATGATCGCGGCGTCAGAGGCGCGCGGGATCTTGTTGCACACTTGGCTGAAGCGCTGAATGTACTTGCGGAGGATCTCATCAGGGTGCTGGCGCATGGCGCGCAGGTCGGTGAGCGTGAGGGGGCGCTCGTAGGTGTCCTTGAAATTGGCGACGAACTGCCAGCACAGCTCGGACCACGAGGACACGGAGGCCTCGGGAAGGTTCATCAGCCACGAGCGTGCGGCATCCTTGAGGGCCATGGGGAACCAGTTTGCCATGACCTTGTCATCACCGCCCGCAGCTTCGATGCCCAGGGTGTAGAGCTGCAAGAACTCTGTGGGGTTGGGAGCGCCATCGTAGCGGGGAGGCAGCTCCGGCTTGAACTTCATGGGCCACACCACGCGGCGTATCTCGCGAGTGAAGGCGCGGCAGCCCCCGCTGCTAGAGGCGACGCCACCAGCGAGAGTAGTGCGGTTCTGGCGCCCGGCCGCTGCGACGTCCTAGATGGTGCGGTCTTAGCGTTGGCACTGCTACTTGAGGATCACGCGCGTGTCTGGCGCCGCGCGCCAGACGATCTGGCAGCTCGCGTCGTCGTGGTTTGGCGAGGACGCGTCGTGGGATGGCTCCCGCGCGCGTGCGCCACGGCGATGGCCCGCGACGTTGTCGAACAGAGGAGGTGGAGGGGGCACGCCGTGCTCTGCTTCCGCGCCACGTGGCGACGGAGGCGGTAGAGAGCGGGAAGGCGCCGGGGCCTCTCCGGCGGTGTTGACGAGCTCGGTGATGCGCGCAAGCCAGGCGTCATACCCGGCCTCGGTGGGACGGTAGCGTAGTAGCTCGCGTGCCATGAGGAACGCGGCGTGTGGATCCGGCGGGTCGCGGTGGGCGAGCGAGGATGCTGTGGCGGTATTGCCAGGCGGCTGCACGGACGGGTGAAGGGAAGAAGCTTGCTCCTTCCCCGCCGCGGGCTCGATGGCGGCGTCGGCGTGCCCGCGGCGGTTGTCGTTGCCGATGGGCTCCGTACGGACCACGCTAGTGGCCCTGTGCAGGGCGTGCTAGCGTCGGGCGTCGGCCATGTTGATGTCGAGGTCGAAGGCGTGGAAGCTAGCCCCCTACCTGGCGCGCCAAATGTCGGAGAGTGGGCTCCGAGAACCCTGGTTCAAACACTACGGGCCTTCTCGCTACCTATCAACCGGACGGTGACCTTGGCGAAGCTACGGTGAGCGGAGCACGACGGGAGCGCACACACACACAAGGCACGACAAGGACATGAGGAGCTACCCAGGTTCGGGCCACCAATCGGTGTAAATCCCTTCTCCTGCTTGTCTGCGATTGCTATGGTGATAGTGCTCTTGCGTACAAGGTAGAAGAAGGAGGAATCGATCAACCTCCTCTTAGGTAGTAGCACCACCCCTTATATAGCTGCCTTGGTCCTCTTCCCTGAAAATATTGGCGGGAAGGGTTGCCACACAATGGCGGTTCAAAGGGGGACATGCGCTCAGTCTTATCCTGAGAAAATTCATCTTCGTATGAAAAGACGCCTTCCATGACGCGTCGGTGGGCTTGCCGATGACATCTACCCTAGCGCGCCTCGTCATCATGGTCTTCTTACACCAAAGTGGTATGCTTTGGGACTTGCTTTGGGGGAGGCAGCTGCAGCTGCTCCTTTATCACCAAAGAGGAAATCCTCCCTGACCGCGCCTGCTGGCACGGCCCCTACTGCTATTGTCGCCTTGTGCAGGCACATCACCCACATGGTGGGCCTGCAGCCGCGCGACCGGTGTCACGCGGCTCCCCCGCATGGAGGGCCTCACGGGAAGTCGCCTCGCGAGGGAGACCTCACGAGGCTACCTGCCGCAGAAGGTAGTCGTCGGTAGTGCCTCCCCTCGTGGAGAGGGCCCTCGCGAGGCCTGGCCTTGCGAGGCGCCTTGCTTCACGGTGCCCACGGCAGGGCCGCCTCTTGAACTCTTTGATAGGTGTCACTTCCTGGGCCACAGGCAGACGGCCCGTGGTACCCTGGTTTCCACTGGGCCGACATCATCAGTGCTACATCAGTACTCAACGACATTTTTCACTTCTGTCCTATGATCATCACTTTGATCACTTTGGTATCTTACTCGCAACTAGTTTGGAGTACTGGACATATCTGGTTGATTTACATACCATGGAATTCATGATTAATACAAACACATAAGTGCGTGGAATCTCAGTCATGTACTTTGCTTATCAGTGTTTTAAGGACACCAAGTCTTGCTAAAAACCCTTTCCATGTGACTACGACAAGAATCTCTTCTTGGCGTTCTCATGCTAAACCGTTTTAGCATCTTGTCAATATGCATTTTTGCTTAGCCCTATTAGGAAATTCGATCTCCATAGATAATTATGCCTAATACCGAGGCTACCTAGCCCAATTACTTCATAAAAAAACTATTTTCTATGAAGTCCTAATTCATGTCAAGAAATTTATATTATTTCTAATCAACAATGTGTCATGCACATAAAGTTTTAGAATTTTTGCTCCCACTTACTTTCTTGTAAACACAAGCATCTTTGCTATCTTTGATGAAATCAAACTCTTTGACTATTTCATCAAAACAAAGATTCCAACTCTATTATGCTCTCTTTTGTCCATTGCTGGAACTCTGAAGTTTGCACTCTCACTAGCATCCTATGGATCGACAAAACACTTTGGACTGCGTCATATACTCCTAGGTTGTATTTCCATCTCATGGAAATCCTTTTGGCATCGATTTATCATATCTCATAATTGAAATATGTATTAATTGCTAGTATAACCCGAACTGACTTTAAGCATCACTACGGTGAGACAATCTTGCCGTAGTCAACTCCTTGAATTTGTTATATGCAACAAGTCGAGCTTTATGGATAAAACTTTTTATCCGCATCAGTCTATAGTTCCATTCATATTCGTTAGACTCTGAGTCTTCTGGGGGGGGGGGGGGGGTTTATCAAGATCTAATCTTGAATCGTGTATATGGATACTATCTCGGATTATTTTGGCATTTAGCCAATTTCGGAGTCATGGCCCATCATCGCTTCCTTGTGTATTGTAGGTATAATGTTGTCTAACAACAATATCTCGTTTGCAAACCTTAGAGGTATGTGATACGTCTCTGACGTATCAATAATTTTTGATTGTTCCATGCTATTATATTATCAATCTTGGATGTTTTTATATACATTTACAGCAATTATATATCATTTGTTGGGACTAACCTATTAACTTAGTGCCCAGTGCTAGTTGCTATTTTTTGCCTGTTTTTGGTTTTCCAGAATATCAGTACCAAACGAAGTCCAAATGCCACGAAACTTTTTGGAGATTTTTTTCTGGACATAACAAGTACTGGAAGCTTCGGGAGAGGGCCAGAAGATGGAGCAGTGGCCCACGAGGCACCAGGGCGCGCCCCAGGGGGGTGGCGTGCCCTAGTGGCTTGTGGGACCCACACAGCTCCGTTTGACCTAATTCCACCTCTATAAATTCTCTAAAATCGAGAAACCAATGGAAGAGTCCACGAAATACTTTTTCCGCTGCCACAAGCATCTGTTCTTGAGAGATCCCATCTGGGGGCCTTTTCCGGTACTCCGCTGGAGGGGGAATCGATCACGGAGGGGCTCTACATCAACCTTGCCGCCCTTCCGATGATGCGTGAGTAGTTTACCACAGACCTTCGGGTCCATAGTCAGTAGCTAGATGGCTTCTTCTCTCTTTTTGATCTTCAATACAATGTTCTCCTCAATGTTCTTGGAGTTCTATCCGATGTAATCACTTTTTGCGGTGTGTTTGTTGGGATGCGATGAATTGTGAGTTTATGATCAGATTATCCATGAATATTATTTGAGTCTTCTCTGAACTCTTTTATGCATGATTATTATAGCTTCGTATTTCTTCTCCGATCTATTGATTTGGTTTGGTCAACTAGATTGATTTATCTTGCCATGGGAAGGGGTGCTTTGTAATGGGTTCGATCTTGCGGTGCTCAATCCTAGTGACAGAAAGGGACATGACACGTATGTATCATTGCTATTAAGGGTAAAAATATGGGGTTTATTCATGCGTGAGTTTACTTTGTCTACATCATGTCATCTTGCTTAAGGCGTTACTCCGTTCTTCATGGACTTAATACACTAGATGCATGCTGGATAGCGGTCGATGTGTGGAGTAATAGTAGTAGATGCAGGCAGGAGTCGGTCTACTTGTCTCGGACGTGATGCCTATATACATGATCATTGCCTTGGATATCGTCATGATTTTTTGCTTTTCTATCAATTGCCCAACAGTAATTTGGTTACCCACCGTATGCTATTTTTATGAGAGAAGCCTCTAGTGAAAACTATGGCCCCCGGGTCTATCTAAATCATATATTAAAAACCCTAAAAATACCTTGCTGCACTTTTATTTTATATATTTCATTTTATATTTTAGTTCAATCTATCTATCTATCACATACAATTTAATCTTGCAATTAACCGCCGAGGGATTGACAACCCCTTGTTTGCGTTGGGTGCAAGGATTTGTTGTTTTGTGTGCAGGTGCTGCTAATGAGGTGTTGCGTGATTCTCCTACTGGATTGATAACCTTGGTTTCATAACTGAGGGAAATACTTATCTCTACTGTACTACATATCCCTTCCTCTTCAGGGAATTACCAACGCAGCTCACAAGTAGTAGGAAGAATTTCTGGTGCCGTTGCCGGGGAGACATCATCAACATCTATCAAGTACCTACACATAAAACTTACATCTCCTTGTATTTACTTTATTTACCTTTTATTTGCATTTGCCTCTTGTTTTCATCTCCCCCACTTCTAAAAAGTTTTTACAAAAATACAAAAATATTTTCCGTTTGCCTTTTTCTTGTTTGCTTGTTTAATTGCTTGCTTTATCATTATGACTAGTTCTTCGCTCATTACTATTACCCCTGAAAATGAAGTACTTAATTTTAAACAAAGGGGAGGAGAGAATTTAAAAGATGCTTGGTATAGGATTTGTGATGCTCATAATAGATCAACTCGTAACCAGTCCACCACAATCCTTCTTCACAATTTTTATGTGGGTATTACTACTTGGTATAGATTCGTACTTGATACTATTACTGGAGGGAATTTCTTGTTGTGTCCCTCTATGGATGCTTTCAATGCTATGGGAAATTTAGTGGGATCACCACCTATCACTGTTAATGAAACAACTTTGACTTTGGAACATGTTATGCAAAGGTTAGAGGCTATTGAAAGTAAAATGTCTACTATTGAACATCTTGAGAATTTAGATAAAAATTTTCATAATCATATCAGTCAATTTGGTTCTAAGGTAGGAATCGCATTAAAAACCTTTATAGAGAAGGAACCGGTAGTTAATGAAAGAATAGAACAAAGCCCCGCTAGAATCGATAAGATAGAAGAAATTATTAATAATTTGGGGTCCGCTTTTTCCTCCGTTAAGAATATTGATAGAAATCCTCCCAATAAAAATTGCAAGTTCATATATGTTCCTAAAACCAATGGTGCCACTTCTAGTAAGGGAAATGAGGATCTTAAAATGATTAGCGTGCACCCCAATTTCGTTGATATAATTAAGGAACCTATTCACAAAAGTAAAATTCTTGATTTTGTGCCTAGAAGTGTGATGATGAGAAACACCTACGTTAAATCTATTAGAAAAAATGGGTGTGTGATTGAGGAGTTGGAAACCAAAGATGAAAATACTTGAAACTATGCATTATGCCTAGCTAGGGGCATAAAACAATAGCGCTTGTTGGGAGGCAACCCAATGAATAAAATAATTTTTTTCCTTTTGTTTCTGTTATTGTGTGTTTTCACCATTATGCTACTGTTATGTTGAGTTTTTATGTTTTAATTAGTGTTTCTGCCAAGTAAAACCTTTGGGATGATTTGGAAGACAGTATAATTGATTCTGTTTGGAAAACAGAAAGTTTTGCGTCCAGTGCTGGAATTTTGGTTCTGTACTGGAGCGTCAGAAAAATCTGAATTTTTACACAATATTTTTATATGAATTTCCCACGTTGTCCTAAGTTTTCAGAATTTTTGGAGTTACAGAAGTATAGCTTTTAAATAGATCTCTACACACTGTTCTGTTTTTAACAGATTCTGTTTTTGATGCACTGCTTGCTTGTTTTGATGAAACTATGGATTGTATCGGGGGGTATAAGCCATGGAAAAGTTAGAATACAGTAGGTATAATGCAAAAATGAAATATGAATGGGTTTGCAACAGTACTTAAAGTAGTAATTTGTTTTGTTATACTAACGGATCTCACGAAGGTTTTGTTGAGTTTTGTGTGATTGAAGTTTTCAAGTTTTGGGTGAGATCACGATGGATGAAGGAATAAGGAGTGGCAAGAGCCTAAGCTTGGGGATGCCCAAGGCACCCCAAGGTAATATTCAAGGAAGACTCAAGCGTCTAAGCTTTGGGTTGCCCCGGAAGGCATCCCCTCTTTCTTCTACCAACCATCGGTAATTTTACTTGGAGCTATTTTTTTATTCGTCACATGATATGTGTTTTGCTTGGAGAATCGTGTATTATATGAGTCTTTGCTTTGTTTTCTTTTTAGTTTGTCACAATCATCTTTGCTAGACACACCTATTTGAGTGAGCCACACGTTCATCATAATTTGTTAGAATACTCTATGTGCTTCACTTAAATTTTTTGAGCTAGGCAGTTGCTCTAGTGCTTCACTTAAATCTTTTTGAGCACGGCGGTGGCTATATTTTATAGAAATATAGTGGTTTTGCTGATCAGGTTAGCGCTTCATCTGGATCCTTCTCCGGGATCTGGTTTTGCTGATCAGGTTAGCGCTAGGTTTTCCACTCCTGTCCATTGCTCCAACCCCCTCCGGGCATTCCACTTGGTTGTCTCTTTTAGCCATTCTTCGTTTCCCCTCACGATTGATAATGTTGGTCACGCACTTCATTTTTGCCTTGGTGGATCTCCTAAAGATCTACATGTGCAACACATTCGTGGTCGTGTTTTCAAATTCTCTGTAATCTCTAAGGCTGTTGGATTTATGATCTACAACCTCCGATCCTACACTTGCCCTCACTTCCGTTGTTTCTTCCACCTGTGGGGTTTTGGCGACCCTTCTTGGGTTCGTGAATACAACTCATGGTTGCATGATATTGACAATGAATGGACCACCGTGTCTCGTTCATCTCCCCGTCGCGTTCTCTCCGGTGCAAACTCCACTCCCATTGGTCCCCGCCGACCCCCGGCGTCCTCGTCATCGACGTTGCCATGGGCGGCCATCAGCCGTCCTGCGCTTATCTCGGATCATGAGCCAGCATCTCGCGGACCCATTGCTGATTCTCAAATTTCAAATCCTTCTCCTAGTACCCAGGCCCATCCCACCAGCCGTCAGCCCAACAACTCACCCTCTCATCCACAACCCATCGTTTCATCTGATCCCCACAGACCCTAAACCCCAGCCCACCAACCCGCTCCCAACCCCTGCCAGGCGCCCATTGACCCTGACCCACCCATGCACCATCCGACCCATTTATTTTGTGGCAAATGTCTATCCTATGATCATCTCCGTGTTGCTTGCACAAATCAGTTTCGATGCCGAAAATGTTTTCGTTATGGCCATATTTCTCGTTTTTGTCTCAACCTCCGAAACAAAATCCTTGTTTATCGGATCAAATCCCAACAACCTTGCAACCTGCCACCCGTATCCAACAACCCGGCTGACGAATCGTCTCCCCAAAACCCCATTTCCACCCCACCACACGCTCCATCCCCTTGCCAAACTCCCTGCTCGGCTTCATCTCCTTGCTCTGCTCCACCGAACTTCTCGCACACTCCATCCATCTCCACCTCCGCCATGGCCACCTACCCTTGCGACTCCCTCCCCCTCGTCCTACCTGGCACTGCTATCATGGAGGCTAATGGAAACCGGTGCTGACGTACCTATCACTACCTTGGTGGTGAACCCCTGGTCCAATCTGGGGATTGGGCTATCATCTCCCTGGCCCCGCCTCTGGACCCTGCACAGTTCGAGACGGACGCCATGCTCATCAGGCATTTCCTTGACCATGAGCGTGGCTTCCGCATCTCCCAGGTCTCCCGTTGTGGTATGGGTGCCGCGCTCATCTGCTTCACCCACGCTTGCGACATCGACACCGCCATCGCCAACAGCCCCTACTTCATTGGAGATTCTGTACTCCGTGTCATCCGCCATGTTCGAGGTATCAATCATAGGGACTGCACCTTTACTCACGACGCATGGATTATGATGGTCAATTACCCTCTTGAGGCATGGCGTCCTGATAAAGTTAGGGAGTCTGTTTGTGGATTCGGTAAATTCTTAGTTTGGAACAGAGACATGTCAAACCGTGCTAGAATTCTCATCAAAGTTCGTGTGCCTGATTTACTTGAGATACACGTCAGTCATGTTATTTGCGAGAGCCTTGATGACTTTGGTCATGGCCAATCATGGACTTGTGCGGTTTATATTCTTCAAGCTGATCTGCTTGGCGCCATGGGAGGTGATGAGGACCCCATCCCTCCTGATGGTGTTATGCATCCCATGCCACAAGCTCCATTTGGCGGCATTTGGCACAATGCTCATTTTATGGGTGATGAACACGATCATGCTGGTCCTGCTGCCCACCATGCACCTGCTGCTAACAATGATGCTATTCCTATGATTCCAACTCCACCCCTCAGTTCTGAATCTGATCATCATGAACCTCCTATTCAGCCTGCTATCGAAGCCGTGGACTACTTTGTTGCACTTCAAGACATGGTGTCAAAAATCATGGCCTCTGCTCCTGACATTATCAATCAGCTAGGCGGACACACTGTCATAAGTATCACGTGCCAGCTGATTAATGTTGATGATGACCATGGTACTGTCAAGAAATGCCTGCTCACTGTTACCACTAATAACAATGTTGCACCTTCGGCTCCTTCTGCTACCATCTCTGAACTTTTGGAGGTTGACGAGCATAGCACCATTGCTAGGCCAGAACACCTCGATATGTCTGTTCTACAGGGGAATGATCTCACTGTCAATGATGCCACTTCTCACGCCCTCAATGTTTCAGTTGATCAGGGCATCAAAAATTCTGTTTTTATCATTTACCTACTCGAGGACGAGCAGGAATTAAGCTTGAGGATGCTGATACGTCTTCGACGTATCTATAATTTTGATTGTTCCATGCTATTATATTATCAATCTTGTATGTTTTTATATACATTTACAGCAATTATATATCATTTTTTGGGACTAACCTATTAATTTAGTGCCCAGTGCCAGTTGCTATTTTTTGCCTGTTTTTGGTTTTCCAGAATATCAGTACCAAACGAAGTTCAAATGCCACGAAACTTTTTGGAGATTTTTTCTGGACATAACAAGTACTGGAAGCTTCGGGAGAGGGTCAGAAGATGGTGCAGTGGCCCACAAGGCACCAGGGCACGCCCCAGGGGGGTGGCGCGCCCTGGTGGCTTGTGGGGCCCACACAACTCTGTTTGACCAAATTCCGCCTCTATAAATTCTCTAAAATAGGGAAATCAATGGAGGAGTCCACGAAATACTTTTTCCGCCGCCGCAAGCTTTTGTTCTTGAGAGATCCCATATGGGGGCCTTTTTCGGTACTCCGTCGGAGGGGGAATCAATCACGGAGGGGCTCTACATCAACCTTGCTGCCCTTCCGATGATGCATGAGTAGTTTACCACAGACCTTCGGGTCCATAGTTAGTAGCTAGATGTATTCTTCTCTCTTTTTGATCTTCAATACAATGTTCTCCTCGATGTTCTTGGAGTTCTATCCGATGTAATCACTTTTTGCGGTGTGTTTGTTGGGATCCGATGAATTGTGAGTTTATGATCAGATTATCCATGAATATTATTTGAGTCTTCTCTGAACTCTTTTATGCATGATTATTATAGCTTTGTATTTCTTCTCCAATCTATTGATTTGGTTTGGCCAACTAGATTGATTTATCTTGCCATGAGAAGAGGTGCTTTGTAATGGGTTCGATCTTGCGGTGCTCAATCCCAGTGACAGAAAGGGACATGACATGTATGTATCATTGCTATTAAGGGTAAAAAGATGGGGTTTATTCATGCGTGAGTTTACTTTGTCTACATCATGTCATCTTGCTTAAGGCGTTACTCCGTTCTTTATGGACTTAATACACTAGATGCATGCTAGATAGCGGTCGATGTGTGGAGTAATAGTAGTAGATGCAGGCAGGAGTCGGTCTACCCTTCTCGGACGTGATGCCTATATACATGATCATTGACTTGGATATCGCCATGATTATTTGCCTTTCTATCAATTGCCCAATAGTAATTTGTTTACCCACCGTATGCTATTTTTATGAGAGAAACCTCTAGTGAAAACTATGGCCCCCGGGTCTATCTAAATCATATATTAAAAACCCTAAAAATACCTTGCTGCACTTTTATTTTATTTATTTTATTTTATATTTTAGTTCAATCTATCTATCTATCACATACAATTTAATCTTGCAATTAACCGCCGAGGGATTGACAACCCCTTGTTTGCGTGGGGTGTAAGGATTTGTTGTTTTGTGTACAGGTGCTGCTAACGAGGTGTTGCGTGATTCTCCTACTGGATTGATAACCTTGGTTTCATAACTGAGGGAAATACTTATCTCTACTGTAATGCATCTCCCTTCCTCTTCAGGGAATTACCAACGCAGCTCACAAGTAGCAGTATGCACAAGTTTCGCTTACATGGTTCAGCTGCCAGTTCGACCGAAGTCCATACATCTCATGTAGAGGCTTTCATATCAGTCATAGTAAGAAACTCCAGAATTACTTCCAATGTTTATTTCCTTTGATCTGATGACGAAGATTCTGTTATCTCGTCGAGCTGGACTGTCCTCCCACTCACCCTTTTGCAAGAAACATTTTCTTCAAAATATACCGCTCTATGTGACAAACGCTTTGCCTCAGCATAGTGATGGAGGAATACCCAACAATTTGGGATAACTAACAAAGTAGCACTTATCTGATGTGGAATAGGTTTGTAAACACTTTACACATGTATCATTTTCCAAATGTTAAGAAAATACAAAACATGGTATGGCGTACCATACCATGGCATTATTTCAACAGATTTGATGGCGCTCTATTCGGTGTAAAAGTTATAGTCTCTAAAGCATTACTTCAAAAGGGATAATGGCAGATTGATTTATGTCATCTTTGATCTTACCATGTCATATATGGTTTGATTACATCTTCTTGGACATTCCACCCTCAGTGGTGTTCTGGGAGGTGTAAGTTATGAAAAACTCGTTTCACAACTCATCAGACATTCGCTAAACTTGTAATCAAATATTCCTTTCCACAATCTAAGTGCAGAAACATAATTTTTCTTGTTACAGTAATTTCAACTTCGTTCTGTAAACCTTTTGAACTATTTCAAAAGATTGATACTAATGTCTCATAAAGCAAAGATTCACATATCTACATGAGTCATTACTGAAGATATATAAATCCACTACTAGCGACAACACTTATTGGACTACACACATCAGTATGTATGTTTACCAATAAGTTTGTTGCTCGTTCTCTATGGCCTATGAATGGTATTTTAGTCGCTTCACTTTTTGGATGAAAATTGCAAGTGTCAGATGATTCATCATCAAATGGCTTAAAAATCGATTCTCCATGCAGGTTTCTCCAATGTGACAAAATGCATCGCCACACATATGTGGTATTCTTTTAGTCTTATGACATTTAGCGTCAATGTTATGGATGTATTATATCATCATCAATATTCATAACATGCATCCCATTCATGATGGAAGCATGGCCCTGATGTTATTCATAACACCAAACAACAATTGTTCTCTTATGAACAACCTTTGTATAACAAACATTATGCAATGGGCTAGAGTGTACAAAACTCTGAAATGAATCATGAAAATAAATACAGAGGTAATACGCTGATGGAAGGTATAGTAACTTTTACTATGTTCCCAGCGTGTATCTAAACCTCATTACTGGCCAGTTGTTTAGGCCATAGTAGTTCTTGCATCGAGTTGCAACAGAATGTGATCAAACGGGTATGCTTGTTGTCGGTACCGTGACGGCTAGGTTCACGGACCCAACTGTGCACTTGCCACGATCGCCCTTGGACCAAACTTAAGAAGAAAGAGGAGCTGTTCATCACTGTTTCTCTCCTCTGAATCAGTGGCGGTATGCAGATCTTCGTGAAGACCTCAACAAGCAAACTCAACAGAAGAAGCTTAGGCTCAGTGGTGGCATGCAGATGTTTGTTCAAAAGACCTCCATACCCATCGAACGGGCCTTCCCAAGTCAAGCTGGAAGCAAGATCGAAGCACCCGGCAATGACTCACGCCGGTCAAGACCCAGGAACGACCTCGCCTGGCAACAACCGTCCACAGCTGGCCCGCGTTCAGCAAGCCTTCGACGGCAAGCTATTGCCTCACCCATGCGTGGCACGCTTATTTTGCGCTCGCAGAACCGTTGCGCCATGTGGCCAGTGAGCAGGCGCACCAGGGGTTGGACAAGACAGGAGGGGTGATTCCCCCCCACCTTGATGCATGGTGCACACCTGTCCAGAGATATGTCGCGCCTCTGCGCAGGTGGCACCATGGTCGGTGGTGACAAGACGAACGTCCGTTCCCAGAAGACAGAAGGCAACGACACTTCATCCAGCATTTAATGCACTCACCTACCAAGCCTGGGTAGTTCCTTAGCATTTAAGCCACTGTGGTACCCCCTGACATATAAAAGGATGACCAGGCTAGAGAGAAAGACATATATTAGAGGATAGAAAGAGACATCTTTTACAGGATAGAAAGAGACATCATTTAGCAGATAGAAAAGCGAAGGTTGGACACTTGGTAGAACACCAGTAGGAGCACATAACACATCCCGTTCCCAGGAAGGACTTGTAGCTCGCTATACACCAACATAAACACACACAAAGTAGGAGTAGGGTATTACACATCCATGCGGCCCGAACCTGGGTAAATCATCGTGTGCATTTCATGCATTTCAGTAGTGTAGGTCCTCACCATCGTGCCCCACCCAAGAACCAGCAAAAGGACGTCTCATGTCCATGATGTCACGCGTGTGTTCTACACACGCCCGCCGACATCTGGCGCGCCAGGTAGGGGGGCGGGCTCGTGCGGATCTACATCGACAAAGCCGCCGACGTCTTTGACGACGCCAGATCCATAGTCATCATCATCAGCCTCATCGTCGCCAAGAAAGGATGGCCAGGGTACGACTGCCTAAGTCGGCAACCCCGCGTCCTGGGCATCTTCAGAAGCTTTGCCCCTATCAATGAAAGGAGGGTTCCTCGCCTCGCCTCTGGAAGGACCACACGTCTGGCAATCCCTGAACTATGTGGTTCGCCCCCACAGATGGCGAGGTGGGACATCACCCACAGTGCCCGTGAGTGGCTGCCGCCATGATCCCTCACCGAGGGAAGGATCTCACAGTGGCTCGCCCCACCTACATCTCGCTTTGCTACCTCAAGTAGAAGCCCGGCGAGTCACTTCGGGAGTACATCCAGCGCTCCATCGAATGGAGAAGGGGATCCATGGGCTACTTGCCGGCTCCGTCATCACGCCCTTCTACTTGAACATCCGCAGCGCTCGGGTGCGCGAAGCGATGTCAGCACGCTGGGTGTACACTGTAGCAGAGCTTTACGCTTTTGCATACAAGTGCGCCCGGGCGGAGGAAGCCAGCAACCTTTGGGGAACTGGTGGACGCCGGCTTGCTGTTTCGAGACCCGGGGCAGCACTGTAGAAGACATTCATGGGGACCGGACTACTTGGGAGGCCAGCCGAGCTTAAGAACTCCTTCATCATCAAGTTTGGTCGGGCCGGAGATGGGTCTCACACAGTTAGCGTGGACGTATACCTGGGCGGCACCTGACCAGCAAAGCGTCGAACATCCTTTTTGAGTCAAGACCCAACACCTTGTGTGTTTCATAAGCTAAGTACTCCTGTCAAAAGTTATGTAGGCGTTAAGCCATTGCCTCATGCTAGTGTGTGCCGAGAACGCTCGTTCCCGTATATGGAGTGCGACCATCTTGTTAAACCATGAGTCTAAAGAATTAGTATGGTGACTGTATTTCTGGTTCTCCAAAATACCACCTTGATCCATGGCTCGAGAAGTGAGATGTACGTGGTGAACACTCCCATTTCAGTTGGATGCTTTTTCTGCTTGTAGTTTAAGTCGGTCCATCCCATTTTCTTTACTCCGGAGAATGTTTGCTGAAAGGCCATTCACTTTGTGTGAGCCTGTTTATTATCTCAGAGCATCGCATCTGAAACTTCGTATTCCTCCTCTTTGTCGAAAGCATTGAGCATGGATCAAGGCGATGTGATATGACGAGTGATACCTTCGTTACCCACACTGTAGAAACATGCTTCCCAACATGGGCACTATGGGAGTAGGCCTACTGTAAAGCTCTCCCTTGAATCACGCAATGTTGCGTGTTCCCAGGGAGAGAACGATATCGTAGAAACATTGTGCTTTCGTCTTAACCTGAGGATCCAATGCTCTCAGCTATACTAATGGCTCCACGATTTCATTCCTGGGGTGTTTTGCCTCAGTGCGATTCCAGGGATGAAGGACCATTCAATTGAGTTGAGAGCACAGTCAAACTATAGGGTTATGTCCCGGATAGCCCAAGTTCTTTGATGTTTGACAGAAAGCTGGAAACCCTTTCCCTGGAAGCCCGGGATAACCATTCGACCAAAAAATGTCACCACCCTGACAAGAAGGGTGCTTCAATTGTTCAAAGGTAATGATGGTATGATACTAAAAAGCACATACGTGAATTTACTTGGTGGAGCTCCATGAAGAGATTCGCGAAGAAGGTCTACAACGGGATTCTGGTGGCCATCGAGGGATTTCTTTGCAAAAGGCTTTGATGGAACCACCACCCGATGGAGGCCTGGGGGAACGATGCGTGCGTCAAATGCCGTGCTAGTACCTCAAACATGTCGTCAGTTGGCGAAGGCTCTATTGCGATCCCAGTCCTCGCCGCCGTTCCCGGCAATGGGGGCTGGGAATCCTTGGTCACATACCTCGTTCTACCGGGGGCTTTGGGCCTCAGAGAAGTACTGACCGCCCGAAGTGACTAAAGGTTGAGCCTGTGTAACATCCCAAAATTCTAAATTTTGGAATGTTATAATAAATAGATAATTATGATTGTTTGTTTGATGTTAAGTCTTTTCCCTAGTTTTTCTTTTAGTTTTCTTTGAAGTTTCACTTTGTTTGTCATTTGGTTTTCTTTGATTTCTTTATGTGTTTTCTTTATTGTTTTATTTTTTGGTTTTTATTTTGATTGCAAGATGTGATTGCTTATATGAATGCCATGCTTGATTAATATAGATTTCATCAGAGAGTGATGAATAGTTCTATCAAGTTATTTCTGAGAGCGATATAATCTTCATCAACTATTACCAGGCAAGTTCACTTTGACCATATATTTTCATACCTATGTTTTATTGCATTTAGTATCACCTTTTCAACATTCCTCCAGTAGTTATATTGAATCTTGCAGTTGAGTAGAAGCATGAGGTAGAAACCCACACCCCTGATACTAAACCTCGGGAACATTATCTATTTAATGCTATGCCATAGTAGACAAGGATTGGTATGAGTGTTCGTGAGTGGTGTGAGAAGGAGGACTCTACATCAATGACGACAAATTCAAGATGGCATCTTCAAGGCCTGCATACACAAGACCTCAAGACTTCAAGACTCGAAACAAGAATTCAATATACCTCTGGGTGGAGGATGGTTTTGATGGGCACCCTTGGGAAACCAGCGGATCGATGACCCGGGATGCATCGGGAAGCGCCATGACATCTTGCGGAAAGCTTCACCCGGACTCAAAGAGACGGAAGGACACTTCATGCCCGGAAGCTTACCTGTGCAGCCACAAGTCATTATGGGATCTGGCTTGGTTGATCTGAGTTGTGACTCTGGCGGGACAGTTGCTAGCAGATGTAGTTGAAATGTAGAATTGGATGGGCACTGTCCGCGCTCCATCAATGAGGTGACTTTGCGATGGAGGCGGTCCGCCGCCTCCTCCATGGCGACCTGCGAGTGGTGGTACTTCTCGGTCGTGGACGCGAGCTCCTTCTTGAGTTCCACGTTCTCCTCCCAGAGGACGCAAAGCTCTTTGCCCTTCTTCCGCTTGAAGGTCTCGAGCTCTGCCTCCCGCGCCATAACCTCGCAGTCCGCGTCCTCTCCTTTATAGATGCAAGCTCTGCATCCTTGGCTTGGAGCTCTCTCCTCTGGGCCCGAACCTCCTCAACAAGCTACCTCACCTCGAAATCTGCCACCGCTGTAGCTGCCATTTGGAGGAGAAGGGGGAGGAAGAAGATGAGGTGGAGGTAGAATGAGGAATAGCTCGCGCCTCCCCGGCATTTATAGCCTAGGAGGCGAGGTGGATTAGCCCGTCGAGCGCGCCGATCCTTACACTTCCTAATGCGCTGTTGGGTTCCCAAGACAAACTCGACACGGCGCATCACATAAATTAATGGAATGCAGCATCATTATCCCTCCTGACAATGTAAGAATCGAGGGGACTAGACGACCGGTCGTCCACCCGCGCACGTCGGCCCCCCTCGAGACTGGCATGCAAAGTAACGTCCCCTCTGATCAGCAGGGATGGGACGCCACGTGTCAGGAGGACACCTCTGTCAAGTCATACAGTTGTGCAAGCATGGCAGGAAGCAAGGCTAAAGGGGATTACTCGTGGCAGAAAGTTTCCCCCGAGTCTTCCCGGGCACTGATGCCTCGTGTGCCATCCTCTGCGGTTTTGATTTGACCAAGCACGGGGGCTAGCGACGCATGGGCCCCATGCATTGAAAGGACCTGACCCTGACGACGTGTGCGGCACGCATCCAGCCCAGGCCCGGGGGCTACTGTCGGTACCGTGATGGCTAGGTTCACGGACCCAACTGTGCACCTGCCACGGTCGCCCTTGGACCAAACTCAAGAAGAAAGAGGAGTTGTTCATCACTGGTTCTCTCATCTGAATCAATGGTGGTATGAAGATCTTCATGAAGACCTAAACAAGCAAACTAACCAGAAAAAGCTTAGGCTCGGTGGTGGCAGGCAGATCTTTGTTCAAAAATACCTCCATGCCCATCGAACGGGCCTTCTGTGGGATCGAAGAGATAGGTCTAGAGGGGGGGTGAATAGACACTTAACCAACCAAAGTTGCAGATTTTAATTTCTCATGGAACTTAGGTAGATTTTGGCACAAGTTAAGATCATTCCAATACTTTCTACACATGCATATCTAGAGATTGAGAAGCGGAAATAGTAAAGCATGCAAAAGAGCGGAATGTAAAGGGGTAGAGTATGGAAGATCAAATGCAATGAAGACACGGTGGTTTTTGGCGTGGTTCCGATAGGTGGTGCTATCGTACGTCCATGTTGATGGAGACTTCAACCCACGAAGGGTAACGGATGCGCGAGTCCACGGAGGGCTCCACCCACGAAGGGTCCACAAAGAAGCAACCTTGTCTATTTCACCATGGCTTACGTCCACGAAGGACTAGCCTCACTCGGGGTAGATCTTCACGAAGTAGGCGATCTCCTTGCCCATACAAACTCCTTGGTTCAACTCCACATCATGTCGGAGGCTCGCAAGTGACACCTAACCAATCTAGGAGACACCACTCTCCAAAAATTAATAGACGGTGTGTTGTTGATGAACTCCTTGCTCTTGTGCTTCAAATGATAGTCTTCCCAACACTCAAACAACTCCTCACAGATTTGGCTATGGTGGAAGAAGGATTTGAGTGGAAATCAACTTGAGAAAGGCTAGAAATAAAGGTTCAAATGGTAGGAATGGAATCTCTTGATCTCAACACATGAGTAGGTGGTTCTCTCTTAGAAAATGTATGGTGGAAGTGTAGGCACGTTCTGATGGCTCTCCTTGCTGAGAAGGAGGTGGTGGAGGGGTATATATAGCCTCCACACAAAATCCAACCATTACACACTTTTGACCCAACTCGGTGGCACCAAAACCATACTCTCGGTAGCACCGAACTGTGTAAAAGATATGAACTTTAGGAATCTCGGTGGGACCGATAGGAACAACTCGGATGGACCGAAGTGCAATGGCTAGGGCAAACCTCATCTCGGTGGCACCAATTTCATCAACTCGGTAAGACCGAAGTGAAGCAATAAGGCAACAGAGAGTTGGCAATCCATCTCGGTGAGACCGAAGTGAGTACAAACGATTACAGAGAGTTGGCAAGGCCATCTTGGTAGGACCGAGATCCATATCGGTGGATCCGATTTGTTAGGGTTTTGGCAGTGGCTAAGTCTAGGTGAACTCGGTGGCTCCGGATAGGAAATATCGGTGGGGCCGAGTTGGAATGTGGGTTTTGGACAACTTTGGCTAGAGAGAGTGGTTGAGGGTTTAGGAGTACTGTCACTAAGCACTTGAGCAAAAAGACCATTAAGCAACACCCCATCCCCTTTTAATAATATTGGCTTTCCTATGGACTAAATGTGATCTTGGATCACTAAACCAAAAATGTAGAGTATTGATCTTTTGCCAATCCTTGTCCTTAGCATTTTGAAGGGATTCCACATCCTCTTATCCCTACCACGCCATTGTTGAACTTGTCTGAAATTCACTAGATAAAAGCATTAGTCCAACAACATGTATGTTGACATAAATTACCAAAACCACCAAGGGAACAAATGTGCTTTCAATCTCCCCTTTTTGGTAATTGATGACAACATACATCAAAGCTTCAAATAAAGATTTAACAGAAGTTTGTATGAAAGCTTTGAAGGAAACATGTAACATGTATGAACTCCCCTGAACTCCCCCCGAAGAGGTGCATATAAAATGATGATACCACATGGGAGATACACATGCAACATGTATCTTGGCTATATACATCAGAGCAATATGTATATCATCTAGGTGTCCACATGTCCATGATTGTCTCCTTGCAAACAATATATACTAGCAAGAGGTCAATCATGTACATGAGTATGATGCATATACTTACCTTGATGGTCTTGAACAAGTACCTGAAGAAATACACTTGAGAAAACAGGGTTAGATAACACAAGATAATTTCTTCAAGAAAAGACACAAGATCAACAAGAAACCTAGATTGGGATGACATGTAGAATAGAGTATCACTAGGTGAATACTTCTTTGAAGCAGACATGTCCCCAAAAAGAAATAGTTGTCTCCCCTTAAAGAACTTCCTCTCCCCCTGAATCTGACATGGATATTGGGAGCAGGTAGGGTGAGACAAATTAAACAACAACAAAAACTGATCATGTTTCTCCCCTCTTAGAAACATGTAGCATTCTCTCCTCTTGTAAGGTGCATCTTTTATAATGGAAAAGAGCTTTGATGTATTCCTCTCTCCCCCTTTGACATCAATTTCCAAGAAGGGTCTTCAAGGTTATTGAGCAAGTGGGCTTGGTCCTTGAGAAACACATCTAGCCATTGTGTGGCCTTAGATGCAAGTAGAGGATAAGAATCATTGAGTGGAGCTGGAGCAAAAAAATTCAGGAACTATTTGATAGAAAATTCCTTAGAGTAGCAAACTCGGTGACACTGAGGTGTATCAATTCAGTGGAACCGAATTTGATGCAATGGAACAATTTGTCAACTCAGCTCACTAGGCAAAGGAATTTTCACAAAGATTTGCAAAGAATTTGCTGCGAAACAAGCTGAATGAAAAGAAACTCAGAAAAGAGGTAAATAAACATCTAGAAGAAGTTTTTTTTAAGAAACACTCTAGCAAGAAGAGAACAAATAAGGAAACACTAGAGAACTTCATCTAGATGGGTCGGCGACTAGGTCACCTATGTTAGAGTATATTGACTTAGGAGTCAAGTGAGAACACTTGATCATAGGTCATACTCATCGTTTAAGCTCAAAAAGGGGTTGCCATTTTTCCTTTAAGCATTTCAATGCATTCACATCTTGTTGAGTTGCTTTAGCTCATGTCTTTGAGTAAAGCTTCTCTAAGATGTGATATCTTACATTGGGATTTGGTGGTGATGTCCATCATGTAGTTGAACTTGAAGTGGATGCTCATGAGTTGAGGTTTCGAGCTATCCTATCATTTGTAGTTCATCTTCCTACATGGGTTAGCTTTGCAGGGAACACATGTATATCCAAACTGACGAGAATGAAGCATAACTTAAAAGTTTGTCAAAGGATATGTTTAGGTTATCTTGTTCCTTGTTCCACCATCAATTGTTGATACTTGGGTTATACAAGATTGCTCATGATGAGAGTGAGATGCAATCTTGTGACTTGAAACTTGTCCAAGTACCTACAAAAGGTTAGATACAATACAAGGGAGCAAAATGTCCAAGATATAAAATGATCATGAAGGCATCATGGATTAGTCAAGAATGCTCATGCCCTTGTATGCATCCACATGAACCTCTAGTTCACGTTTGAAGCATCAATGATGTTCAACTCACTTCTCAAGTGACAAAACACTTTCTCATCAAGGGGTTTGGTAAAGATGTCCGCCAATTGTTTGTCGGTACGAACATGTTTAAGGTCAATGTCACCTTTCTCAACATGATCTCGAATGAAGTGGTGTCGAACCTCAATATGCTTTGTTCGAGAATGTTGCACGGGATTGTGTGCTATCTTAGTTGCACTCTCATTGTCACATAGTAATGGTACATGTCTCACATGCACACCATAGTCTTTAAGAGTTTGTGTCATCCATAGTAATTGAGCACAACATGATCCCGCGACAATGTATTCTGCTTCGGCGGTAGATAGAGATACGGAATTTTGTTTCTTGGAGGACCAAGACACAAGAGATCTACCAAGAAATTGACATGTACCCGAAGTGGATTTTCTGTCAACCTTGTCTCCAGCATAGTCCGAATCGGAGTAGCCAACAAGATTAAAAGAAGATCCTTTGGGATACCATATGCCAAAGTTTGGTGTATGTAACATGTATCTCACAATTCTTTTCACCGCCTTAAAGTGACACTCTTTTGGTGCCGCTTGGTATCGTGCACACATGCACACACTTAGCATAATGTCGGGATGGGAGGCACATAGATATAGAATGATCCAATCATAGATCGATAAACCTTTTGATCAACCGGTTTGCCATCCTTGGCCAAGTCAAGATGTCCACTCGTGGGCATGGGAGTTTTCATACCTTTACTTTCTTGCATGTTGAACTTCTTGAATAAGTCCTTGGTATACTTTGTTTGAGAAACAAAGGTACCTTCCCTAGTTTGCTTGATTTGCAAACCAAGAAAGAATTTGAGTTCACACATCATAGACATCTCGAACTTTTCCGACATCAACCTTCCAAACTTTTCACTAAAAGAGGGGTTAGTAGATCCAAAGATAATATCATTAACATAAATTTGGCATACAAATAATTCTCCATTAACACTCTTAGTGAACAAAGTTGAATCAATCTTCCCAATCTCAAAACCTTTTTCAATAAGAAACTTTGTCAAGCATTTGTACCAAGCTCTAGGGGCTTGTTTAAGACCATAAAGAGCTTTACGAAGTTTGTACACATGATTAGGTTTCTTGGGATTCTCAAAGCCGGAGGTTCTTTAACATACACTTCCTCATCAATTTCACCATTTAAGAAAGCACTTTTTATATCCATTTGATAAAGGGTGATATCATGGTGATTGGCATAAGCAAGTAAAATGTGAATGGACTCAAGTCTTGCAACGGGGGCATAGGTCTCACCATAGTCCATACCTTGGACTTGTGTGTAACCTTGTGCTACGAGACGAGCCTTGTTGCGTACAACTAGTCCATCTTCATCTTGCTTATTCCGAAACACCCATTTGGTTCCAATGATGTTTTGCTCTTCCTTAGGCTTCTCAACCAATGTCCACACTTGGTTCCTCTCAAAGTTGTGTAGCTCTTCGTGCATTGTATTTACCCAATCGGGGTCCTTGAGAGCATCTTCTACTTCCTCATCATCATCATCTTCTTCTTCTTCGTTGATGTTGTCGTTGTTCGCTTGTGGAGGTGGAGAAGGAGGTTGAGGTGGATCATCTTGTTGTACTTCCTCATTCCCATCGTCTTGACGTGTTCCACTTGTGGATGCCTCCATATCAACTTGTCGTTCACCTTGATGTGAAGTTGGGGCTTCCACTTGTATGGACGAGGTACTCTCCTTTACTTCCACGGGGCGAATCTTGCTAGTGGGCAAGTCTTGGATTGCTTTCGATGGTTCTTGATCTCCTACATCAAGTGGCATTTGCTTGACTTATGAGCCGTTAGTCTCATCAAACTTCACATCTACCGTCTCTTCAACTTTTTCAGTGAAGCTGTTGTAGACACGGTAAGTGTGAGAGTTCGATCCATAACCGAGTAGGAAACCTTCATGAGATTTAGGAGCAAATTTTGAATGACGATGCTTATCAAGAATGTAACATTTTGAGCCAAATACTCGAAAGTATCCAACATGTGGTTTGTTACCGGTGAGCAGTTCATACGCCGTTTTACCAAGATGCTTGTGAAGGTAAAGTCGATTTGTTGCATGACAAGCTGTTTCAACCGCTTCCGCCCAAAAATGTCTTGGCGTCTTGTATTCATCAAGCATTGTTCTTGCCATCTCAATAAGTGTCCGGTTCTTCCTCTCAACAACTCCATTTTGTTGAGGTGTGTACGTAGCCGAGAACTCATGTGAAATACCCTCCTCATCAAGAAAGGTGTCCACATTGGTGTTCTTGAACTCCGTTCCGTTGTCACTCCAAACCTTCTTGATCTTCACTTAAAATTGATTTTGAGCTTTTCTTGCAAAGTTCTTGAAGATCTTTTGTACCTGCGATTTGTCATCAAGAAAAAAACACCCACGTAAATCTAGAAAAATCATCAACAATGACCAAACCGAAAGAGTTACCACCAAGACTCTTACAGGAGTTGGGACCAAAAAGATCCATATGAAGTAGCTCGAGTGGTCTCCTCGTGGTCATAATGTTCTTTACAGGATGGCTTCCTCCAACTTGTTTCCCTGCTTGGCAAGCACTACAAAGTCGATCTTTGTCAAATATAACATCTTTCACTCTAAGAATGTGATCTCCTTTAACAAGTTTATCAAGGTTACGCATGCCAACATGTCCAAGTCTTCTATGCCATAACCAACCTTTAGAAGATTTAGCAATTAAGCATGTACGAGGTTGGGCTCTCTTAGTGAAATCAACAATGTATAGATCACCTCTATGAATGACGGTAAAGACCATATTATGATTATCTTGACAAAAAACTTGGCAATCTACTTTGGTAAATAGAACATTGAAACCAAAATCGGCTAGTCTAGATACGGAAAGAAGATTGTAACCAAGAGATTCAACAAGCATAACATTTTGTATGGAGCTATCATTGGATATGGTCACCTTACCAAGGCCAATACCTTACCCTTGGAGTTGTCTCCAAAAGTCACATACTTGCGTGGACCATCATTTTTAGTGAGTTCATGAAACATGTCTCTATCTCCGGTCATGTGATCGGTACAACCACTATCAAGAATCCACTCTTTTCCTCCGGCCATATAATCTCGAAGATTTGCCATAAGACTGAGATTCCTCATGGTCTTCTCAAATTCAATGTCAAAGTATTCGTCCTCATCATAATAGCCATGCTCAATATCATCATCATGCGTGTGATCATCACCTAGGGCAACAGATTCATTAGTTTCATGATCATGACAATCTTCAAGTTTATGGATTCTAATGGCTTCCATGATAATGTTGCTAATAGTTCTAACATCTCCTTTAGCACGCATAAGATCACGAAGCTCAAACAAGCAATTATCAAACTTAGGATCATTAGGACTCATCTTGTGTAAAGCAACAGCCTTATGAAGAATCTTATCGCGACTCTTTAAAGAGTAATCGGGATATCGCTTTTCTAAGTGATGCCATAGATTATAAGCACATTCAAAGTTTTGCATGCAACCAAGCACAACCTTAGGTAATCCTCTAATGATAAGATTGACGATTCTAAGATTACGAAGCATGTCAATTTCCTCTTCATGAGTGGGATGCAAGGGATCAATAGGGGGCACATAAGGATTATGAATGTACTTGCTCAAGTTAAATTCATCAAAGATATCAAGCATTTCATCCTTCCAAAAGTTGTAATACTCCCCATTGAGAATAGGCAATCTACGTCTAAGACTCCCCAAAGTAGACACTTCCATCTCCCTCCAATGGAGATGAAACCAAGGCAATGGAAACCAAAACTCTAATACCAATTGTGGGGTCGAGGAGATAGGTCTAGAGGGGGGGGGGTGAATAGACACTTAACTAACCAAAGTTGCAGATTTTAATTTCTCATGGAACTTAGGCAGATTTTGGCACAAGTTAAGATCATTCCAATACTTTATACACATGCATATCTAGAGATTGAGCAGCGGAAATAGTAAAGAATGCAAAAGAGCAGAATGTAAAGGGGTAGAGTATGGAAGATCAAACGCAATGAAGACACGTTGGTTTTTGGTGTGGTTCCGATAGGTGGTGCTATCGTACATCCACGTTGATGGAGACTTCAACCCACGAAGGGTAACGGCTATGCGAGTCCATGGAGGGCTCCACCCACGAAGGGTCCACAAAGAAGCAACCTTCTCTATTCCACCATGGCTTACATCCATGAAGGACTAGCCTCACTCGGGGTAGGTCTTCACGAAGTAGGCGATCTCCTTGCCCTTACAAACTCCTTGGTTCAACTCCACATCATGTCGGAGGCTCGCAAGTGACACCTAACCAATCTAGGAGACACCACTCTCCAAAGGTAATAGATGGTGTGTTGTTGATGAACTCCT
Source organism: Elymus sibiricus (assembly GCA_039707655.1). Taxonomy (NCBI): domain Eukaryota; kingdom Viridiplantae; phylum Streptophyta; class Magnoliopsida; order Poales; family Poaceae; genus Elymus; species Elymus sibiricus. The sequence goes on along the minus strand of CM077666.1, from coordinate 179,146,180 downwards.
TGCTCTTGTGCTTCAAATGATAGTCTTCCCAACACTCAAATAACTCCTCACAGATTTGGCTATGGTGGAAGAAGGATTTGAGTGGAAAGCAACTTGGGAAAGGCTAGAAATCAAGGTTCAAATGGTAGGAATGGAATCTCTTGATCTCAACACATGAGTAGGTGGTTCTCTCTCAGAAAATGTATGGTGGAAGTGTAGGCACGTTCTGATGGCTCTCCTTGCTGAGAAGGAGGTATTGGAGGGGTATATATAGCCTCCACACAAAATCCAACCGTTACACACTTTTGACCCAACTCGGTGGCACCGAAACCATAATCTCGGTAGCACCGAACTGTGTAAAAGATATGAACTTTAGGAATCTCGGTGGGACCGATAGGAACAACTCGGATGGACCGAAGTGCAATGGCTAGGGCAAACCTCATCTTGGTGGCACCGATTGCATCAACTCGGTAAGACCGAAGTGAAGCAATAAGGCAACAGAGAGTTGGCAAGCCATCTCGGTGAGACCGATTTGCAAAACTCGGTGAGACCGAAGTGAGTGCAAACGATTACAGATAGTTGGCAAGGCCATCTCGGTGGGAACGAGATCCATATCGATGGATCCGATTTGTTAGGGTTTTGGCAGTGGCTAAGTCTTGGTGAACTCGGTGGCTCCGGATAGGAAATATCGGTGGGGCCGAGTTGGAATGTGGGTTTTGGACAACTTTGTCTAGAGAGAGTGGTTGAGGGTTTAGGAGTACTGTCACTAAGCACTTGAGCAAAAAGACCATTAAGCAACACCTCATCCACTTTTAATAGTATTGGCTTTTCTATGGACTCAATGTGATCTTGGATCACTAAACCAAAAATGTAGAGTCTTGATCTTTTGCCAATCCTTGTCCTTAGCATTTTAAAGGGGTTCCACATCCTCTTATCCCTGCCACGCCATTGTTGAACTTGTCTGAAATTCACTAGATAAAAGCATTAGTCCAACAACATGTATGTTGACATAAATTACCAAAACCACCAAGGGAACAAATGTGCTTTCAATCTCCCCCTTTTTGGTAATTGATGACAACATAGATCAAAGCTTCAAATAAAGATTTATTAGAAGTTTGTATGAAAGCTTTGAAGGAAACATGTAATATGTATGAACTCCCCTGAACTCCCCCCGAAGAGGTGCATATAAAATGATGATACCACATGGGAGATACACATGCAACATGTATCTTGGCTATATACATCAGAGCAATATGTATATCATCTAGGTGTCCACATGTCCATGATTGTCTCCTTGCAAACAATATATACTAGCAAGAGGTCAATCATGTACATGAGTATGATGCATATACTTACCTTGATGGTCTTGAACAAGTACCTGAAGAAATACACTTGAGAAAACAGGGTTAGATAACACAAGATAATTTCTTCAAGAAAAGACACAAGATCAACAAGAAACCTAGATTGGGATGACATGTAGAATAGAGTATCACAAGGTGAATACTTCTTTGAAGCAGACATGTCCCCAAAAAGAAATAGTTGTCTCCCCTTAAAGAACTTCCTCTCCCCCTGAATCTGACATGGATATTGGGAGCAGGTAGGGTGAGACAACTTAAACAACAACAAAAACTGATCATGTTTCTCCCCTCTTAGAAACATGTAGCATTCTCTCCTCTTGTAAGGTGCATCTTTTATAATGGAAAAGAGCTTTGATGTATTCCTTTCTCCCCCTTTGACATCAATTTCCAAGAAGGGTCTTCAAGGTTATTGAGCAAGTGGGCTTGGTCCTTGAGAAACACATCTAGCCATTGTGTGGCTCTAGATGCAAGTAGAGGATAAGAATCATTGAGTGGAGCTGGAGCAAAAAAATTCAGGAACTATTTGACAGAAAATTCCTTAGAGCAGCAAACTCGGTGACACCGAGTTGTAGCAATTCGGTGGAACCGAATTTGATGCAATGGAACAATTTGTCAACTCAGCTCACTAGGCAAAGGAATTCTCACAAAGATTTGCAAAGAATTTGCTGCGAAACAAGCTGAACGAAAAGAAACTCAGAAAAGAAGTAAAGAAACATCTAGAAGTATTTTTTTTAAAGAAACACTCTAGCAAGAATAGAACAAACAAGGAAACACTAGAGAACTTCATCTAGATGGGTCGGCGACTAGGTCACCTATGTTAGAGTATATTGACTTATGAGTCAAGTGAGAACACTTGATCATAGGTCATACTCATCGTTTAAGCTCAAAAAGGGGTTGCCATTTTTCCTTTAAGCATTTCAATGTATTCACATCTTGTTGAGTTGCTTTAGCTCAGGTCTTTGAGTAAAGCTTCTCTAAGATGTGATATCTTATATTGGGATTTGGTGGTGTTGTCCATCATGTAGTTGAACTTGAAGTGGATGCTCATGAGTTGAAGTTTGGAGCTATCCTATCATTTGTAGTTCATCTTCCTACATGGGTTAGCTTTGCAAGGAACACATTTATATCCAAACTAACGAGAATGAAGCATAACTTAAAAGTTTGTCAAAGGATATGTTTAGGTTGTCTTGTTCCTTGTTCCACCATCCATTGTTGATACTTGGGTTATACAAGATTGCTCATGATGAGAGTGAGACGCAATCTTGTGACATGAAGCTTGTCCAAGTACCTACAAAAGGTTAGATACAATACAAGGGAGCAAAATGTCCAAGATATAAAATGATCATGAAGGCATCACGGATTAGTCAAGAATGCTCATGCCCTTGTATGCATCCACATGAACCTCTAGTTCACGTTTGAAGCATCAATGATGTTCAACTCACTTCTCAAGTGACAAAACACTTTCTCATCAAGGGGTTTGGTAAAGATGTCCGCCAATTGTTTGTCGGTACGAACATGTTTAAGGTCAATGTCACCTTTCTCAACATGATCTCGAATGAAGTGGTGTCGAACCTCAATATGCTTTGTTCGAGAATGTTGCACGGGATTGTGTGCTATCTTAATAGCACTCTCATTGTCACATAGTGTCGGGCCCATTAAACCCGGGGTATCCAGGCCCGTCTACCTTCGGCCCAGGGCGCAACGCCTCGCGTGGGCCCAGCGGGCCGTCACCACCGAGCTCTCACCAAGACCCCTCACGAGGCCCTTGCGTCTTGAGGCCCCCTCCTCAGGGAGTAGCAAGCAACGCTCAGCACCACCATCAACGGTCTCGCGAGGTCCTCTCACTAGGCGGCTTCCCAAGCGGCCTCGCGAGGCGGCTTTCCGAGGTGGCCTCCCGAGGTCCCCTCCCGCAGACGCTCGAGACGAAGGTTGTCCGCCTTGCAGCGCGGCCTGGAGCCGGTGACGTGGGTGACGTGCGCGGCGACGAACGGCGGCAGAAGCCACGCCTGGAGGCACGGATGAAGATGGTTTCCTATTTTGTGTTAGGGGAGCAGGGCCAGCTATCTACTCTCCAAAGCAACCCCAAAGGTTGCCCGATCGGCGAAGGAAGACCAAGACGACAGGCGCGTAGGGCGGAGGTCATCACCGAGCCCACCGGCGCGTCATGGATCATGCTTTGGCAGGCGAAGACCACCTTTAGTCAGGATAGCCTGAGCGCCTGTCCACTTTCAAAATCGCCAAGTGTGGCAACCCTTCCCGCCTAAGTTTCCAGGGGGAAGAGGACCATGGCCGATATAAAGGGCAGAGCTGCCATTGTAGAGGGGGCGGGGGAGAGAAGGAGAGAGAGGGGCTGGAGTGAGAGAAGGATCGGCTCTTGTTCTGTCCATTCTCAACCTTGTACTCACACACGCACCAGAGCAATATCAGACAAGCAGGAGTAGGGTCTTACACCGCAAGGTGGCCCGAACCTGGGTAAACCGCAGAGTCCTCGCCCCGTCCCTCGCTATCGCGCTCTCGCCGTCGCCTCGCCGTCACTTAACCGTGGTAGGAGACGAAGCAGGTAGAACAAGCTAACCCCAGTGTTCGAGCCTTTGGGTCCCCGGAGCCCCACTTCCGACACATAGCCGACGCACATCCCGAGCGCGCCGAGCGCAGGGCTGGCCGCGTGGCTCAGACGGAGCCGGTGGCCCACGGCAATCGCCGCCGTCTCGAAGCCGAAGCCGCCGCCACCGACCCCGCTGCCCGCGAGCAGCAGGACTCCTCCCTGCACCCCTCCGTGCGGGCGAACGGCCACACCGCCACGGCCTCCTCCCTCGCCCACCATGGGCCACCGAACCCGTAGGCAGCGCTGCTCATGGCCCGTGAGCTGCTCCGCTACCGTCCGGCTGATGCTGCCTGCGACGCCTGGCTTGGTCGCATCGCCGAGCTCGTCAACATCGCCGGCGACGCTCCGGCACCTTGTCACTCGCTCTGCCCGCCGCCGTCCCGTGCTAGGGACCTGGCGCACGGCGCTCCTCCGCCGACACCTCTGCGCGACGAGCGCGCCGGGCCCCAGCGCAGCGCGCGGGCTCGTGAGCCATCTCGTGGCTCATCGTCGCCAGACCGAGACGAGGCCAGCTGCCAGATCATCCGCCGCGCGCCCCCCGACGCGCGGGTGCTCCTCGAGCGGCAGCGCCAGCGCCAGGACCAGGCCGTTCAGGACGTCGCAGCGGCCGTGTGTCAAAACCGCGCCGCCCTCGCTGGCGGCGTCCCCTCGAGCGGCGTGGGCTGACGTGCCTTCACCCGCGAGCTGCGTCTCGTGGTCTGGCCCGCGAAGTTCAAGCCCGAGCTGCCTCCGCGCTACGACGGCACCCCCAACCCCACGGAGTTCCTCCAGCTCTACGCGCTGAGTGTCGAGGTGGCGAACGGCGATGACAAGGTCATGGCGAACTGGTTCCCCATGGCCCTCAAAGACGGCCCGCGCTCCTGGCTCATGAACCTCCCCGAGGCTTCCATCTCGTCGTGGGCCGAGCTCTGCAGCCAGTTCATCGCCAACTTCAAGGGCACGCAGGGTTGCTCCCTCACCATCAACGACCTGCGGCGTGTTCGACAGTGCCCAGACGAGACCCTCCGCAAGTACATCCAGCGCTTCAGTCAGGTGCGCAACAAGATCCCGCGCGCTTCCGACGCGGCCGTCATCTCCGCATTTTCCACCGGCTTCACGGACATCAAGATGCGCGAGAAGCTCGCCATCAACGGTGAGGTCGACTCCGTGCTCGAGCTGCTCGACCTCGCCGACAAGTGCGCCAAGGCTGAAGAAGGCCGCCTCTTCGTCCACAACGACCCCGACGCGGTGCTCGACGGCGCCAAGGCCAAGAGCAAGGACGTCAAGCGCATGGGCCCTGCCGTACTCGCGGCGGAGCCCGAGCAGAAGCGCGGCCGCGACCGCGATGAGCCCAGGAAGGACAACCGGCCACTCTGCGCCTTTCACAACGTCTGCTCCCACAGCACTGAAGACTGTCAGCCGCAACAATAATGGCAACTACCGCCAGGGCTGGCGCGATCAGACTCGTGAGGCCGCCTGGCGCGATCAGCCTCGTGAGGCCGCCTGGCGTGACCAGCCTCGTGAGGCGAATCCTCAGCCCAATGCGGCTCTCCCGCCGCTGCCACCGCCACCCCGAAGGAACGACGTCAACCAGGCTGACGAGGGCGCTGGGGGCTACCAGGAGCCTCGCGCGGTCGCCAGCATCCTCAGCGGGTCCCAAGCCCCCGCGTCCATCCGCCACTTCAAGCAACTCTCTCGCGAGGTGTATGCCGCCCTCCCGAGGCCAGAGGCTTCGTGGCCCCTCAAGTGGTCGCAGTACGCGATCACCTTCGACTCCAAGGACCACCCCAAGTCCACGGCCTCCGCAGGCGCGCTCCCCATGCTGTGCACTCCCACCATCAGCAACGTCACGGTCACCAAGACCCTCATCGACGGGGGTGCCAGCCTCAACGTGCTCTCCGTCGAGACCTTCGAGATGCTCCAGGTGCCCTACGACCAGCTGATGCCGACCAGGCCCTTTTCCGGAGTGACCGATGGCTCCACCATTCCGCTGGGGCAAGTGTGCCTCCCCGTCACCTTTGGCACCCGCAAGAACTACCACACCGAGCTCATCAACTTCGACGTGGCGCACATCGGCCTGCCTTATAACGCCATCTTGGGCTACCCAGCTCTCACCAAGTTCATGGCGGTCACCCATCACGCCTACAACGTCCTCAAGATGCCCGGCTGCAGCGGCATCATCACCGTCGCTTGCGACGAGAAGGACGCGACCAGCACCCTCGAGCGTGCCTACAAGGCGGCCGCCGTCGTGCACCCAGCCGACGAGGACGCAGCCGAGCCTTCCGAGGCCGCGCCCGCGAAGAAGAAGCAGCTGTTCTCTCAGGACCGCGCCGAGACGAAGAAGGTGTCGGTGGAGGGCAGCGGCTCCGGCCCCTGCCTTCACCATCGGCACAGGCCTCCCTCCTGCATAGGGAAGCGCGCTCGTCACCTTCCTTGGGGCAAACTCGGATGTTTTCACCTGGAAAGCATCCAACTTGTCTGGTGTGCCGAGGGAGGTGATCGAGCACCACTTAGCGGTGTGCCCCAATGCACGCCCAGTCAAGCAGAAAGCACGGCGCCAGGGGCCAGAGAAGCAAGAGTTCATCGTCAATGAGGTTCATAAGCTCCAAGAAGCCGGAGTCGTTCGTGAGGTGCGCCATCCCGATGGCTCGCCAACCCAGTCATCGTCCCCAAGAAGGGCGGGAAGGAGCGCATGTGCGTCGACTTCACCAGCCTCAACCAACCCCTTCCAGCTGCCGCGAATTGGCCAGGGCGTTGGCCCCGCTTTCGGCACCACGTGCATGCCCTTCGGGCTGAGGAACACCGGCGCCTCTTTCCAGAGGCTGGCGCCCTTCACGCCAGGGCCTCATGAGCCTCCTACTCCTCGCGAGCTCCCGAGGCCTCGCGAGAACCTTGGCCCCAGAGGAGCGGGCTCTCTTGGCGTGCCTCGCCAAGCGGCCTGACGTCACTACAGCGCGGTTCTGCCAGGTGTGCCCGGCGCGTTGCCTCTCGCCACGCCTCTCGAGCTTCGCTCCCGGAACCTTATCCTTTTGGTTGTGTAACGAATTTTACTGATTTTGCCCTGATGAGTTATGTTACCTGCTTAATCGCCTGTTAAGTTCAGTGTTGACCGGAGAGCGCCGCACGCTCACGACCCCTCCCCTGACCGTTTTTGTGAGCGGGGGCTAGGCATGGCGCCTGTGCTTGGGTCCGTCCCTGCAGCGCCGCCAAATCCAAGTGACTGAGCTCTGGCTCGCGGGCCTGCTCCCACGCACGTCACCTCACCAAGGTCCTTGGTGCCTTATCTCCTCACGCAACGGCCAAGGGTGAGTTAGCAAGCGCGTGCCGCCCCCCATTGCGAAATATTTCGGCATGCAGCCCCTCAGGAATCGAGCTACGCAAAGACCTCGCGGGCGGCCTCTCGCGAGCCAGCCTCGCGAGGCGAAGACACTTCGAACGCCGAGCCTCGTGCGTGCGTCCCGCGAGCGCGCCTCGTGGGCGCAGCTCAGGAGCGGCAAAGGCTGGCTCGGCGAGTGGCGGTTCGTGCTGTGTCCATCCGCGCGGCGGCAAGCAAGCCTACCGGCGAGAACCTCGTCTCCCTCGTCTACGGCATGGACACGGTTACCCTCTGGAGCTTAAGCACGGTCCCCTGTGAGCCCTTGCCTCCGACAAGACGCGTCAGGACGGCTCGCGGGAAACCGACCTGCTACTCCTCGAGGAGGGCCGCCGCCAAGCAGGCCTCGTGCCGCCGCCACAGCCGCGGCGTCCGCCCTCGCACTCTCGAGGTCCGCGACCCCGCCCTGCACAGAATCCTCTCCAGAGAGGGGACCCACAAACTGCCACCCATATGGGAAGGACCTTTTCCGGGTCACTCATGTCTCCAGGCCTGGCTCAGCCCAGCTGGAGACGGAGGACGGAGTTCCTGTGCCTAACACCTGGAACATCCAACACCTCCACAAGTTCTACTAGTGACCCTCACGCGTACGAACGAAACGGGGCTGTACACGCCCCGGAGCCTCTCATTGTGTTCGCCTGATGGGCCCGCGAGAGCTCCCGCCCACGCCCAAGTGGAATCCCCATGCTCCGCGCTGGCGGAACGATCGACCCGCGATCATACCCACACCCCTATGGAAGCCCCATGCTCCGCGCTGGCGGAACAATCAATTGAGGGAGCCCCACGGGTTGCACCAACCTCAAGCTGACCCGTGCCGGACACGGCAGCCGCATCTCATTTTAGTTATATAATGGGTCGCTATCTTACTTCAGTAAAACTCGGTTTCTTGCACGGCATTTCGTCTTGTTCTTGCTTCACGAGCCTCGCGCGCTCACGACGTCCCTCATGAGCCTCACACGAGCGGGGGCTGGACACGATGTATGTGCTCGGGTCAGTCCCAGCAGCGCTGAAAAACCCAAGCAGCCGGGCTCTGGCTCGCGGGCCTGCTCCCCGTGCACGCCACCCCACCAAGGTTCTTGGTGTTTCGTCTCCTCGCGTGATCCCCATGAACGAATCGGCGAGCGTGCGCCGCTCCCTTGTCGTGGAATACTCTACATGCAGCTATCTCGGGAGCAGGTTCATGGAGGGGCCTCGCGAGGTGGCCCCATCAGGCCCCGCCTCGGGAGATCGCGCGAGCGGAACCCTCACGACTCGCTATACCGGCAGCGGCTATGGCCCACTCGGGGGCTAGGTCCTAACGAAGCAGTGCACCAGGACAAGCAGAAAGAGCAAAACGGACTTTGAGGGAAAGCGTTATGAGGGCACGGGCATACGATACAGTCAGGGGCAAGTACTTAAAATGTTAAAGCAATGTCCTCACGCCCCTACGGGGCCACGATCAGCTATACGTAGGATATGGGGAAGGACCTAAGAAGACATGTCATCATCACCGCCGCTGCCACCGTCATCGTCACCTCCCTCAACTCCGCTCGAGCTCTCGCCGGGAGCGAAGTGCTCGTGCAGGGCGTCCACGTGGTCCTCCACCGCCTTCCCAAGAGTGTCGCGGACCTATTCGGGACGGGAGCTATCACCTTGCCGAAATTGAAGTTGGGGTCGGCGTCCAGAAGATGGCTGACGATGCGCGTCGCGGCCTGGGTGAGTAGGTCGCGGCTCTCCTCCTCGTTGATTCCGCCTACCTTCTTGGCGCCCACCTTGAGCCGCTCCACGAGCTTGGTGAAGAAGTCGAGGTAGCTGCCGTCGTGGGTCTCGAGGGGGCTGCTGACGTCCTCCTTGCAAATGGAGCCCAAGGCGCGGCGGGCCCAGAGCTCGAGGGCGCGGAACATCTTAGAGCGCTGGAGTTGCCGCCCCCGCGCTCGGGCCGCCTCGTCCCGCGCCTGTTCCACGACCGCAGCGACACCCCCCACCTGTTGCCGAAGGGAGGACAGCTCGGCCTCGGTGTCAGTCCGGGCCTTCAGCGTGAGCTCCCGCTGATTTTCAGCTTCGGCTAGCATCTCCTTGAGGCATGCGATCTTGGGCTGGAACTACTCGCGCTTGGCCTTGAAGCGGTCCTCCTGCCGCTTCAGCTTCTGGCTGTTCTCGCTGGCAAGTGCTTCGCGGCTCTGCGCGACCCTCCTGTCGGCGTCCTCCTGGATCTTCTCCGCCCTAGCGGCCAGATTGGTGTTGGCCTTGTTTAGGCGCTCGGCATAGGAACTTTGGGCAGCGGACACCTCTCGCTCCAACGTCTCCAGCCGCTCGCGCTCCAAGTCCTGCGCGGATGCCGACCGCGTGAGCTCCCGCGCACGGATGTCAAGGTCCACCTCGCGGGCCGCCAGCCCCACTTCGAGGGCGGAGATGGCGTTCCTTCGTGCCTGGAGTTGTCGCTCCAGCAAGGCGTTCTGGTCCTGGAGCTCCTTCCCGCGGGCCTTAGCCGCCTCGCACCGCCTGTCAGCCTCGTCGGCCTCCCTGACAGCATTCTCGAATATCTCCTTCGCGTCCTGGGCAGCCTTCTCATGCTTCTCCCGCGCGGTGTCGTCTTGACGGCGGCTCAGTTTGATGGCCACATCAAGCTGGTGCCACCTCTCCGCGAGGCACTGATGCTCCTCGATGATGCACGCTTCTTCCGCCCGGAGGTCTGCTTCCTGTTGGTCAAGGGCAGCCCTGGCGCCTTGCAGGGCCCCGCGCTTGAGCACGGCGCTACCGCTGATGACCTGCGGGGCCCAACCGGTGTGCGCCCGAGCGCTGCCCTCTGGCGAGGGCCCGTCGCTGCCGGTCGGGAGCGAAGGGCTCGCAGGGGCCCCCTCTTCGTTCCGATGGGACAACGCACTTCGTGAGCTTAGCGACCCCCCGGCCTGCGGGGCCCCGCGCGCTGTCGAGTCCGGCTGGCCTCCCGCGACATCGCTGTCGACAGCGTTCCGGGGGGGTGGAAGCCGACGTCTCCGCCTCCGTCGCCGCGGTTTCTGCCCCGGCGGTGGGCGCCCTAGGAGCCGCGGAGCCGCCCCTCAACGACGCCTCCCGTGGCTCGCCTGCTCGGGTCCCCCGAGCCGCGTCCTCCTGCGGGTCAGAAGGGACTGCCTCCTCCTCAGCCCTCGCGAGGTCAACCTCAGCGGCGAGGTTGCTGGTGCTCTCCTCGCATCCCCCGGTCCAAGCAACCGGCGGTGTAGCCCCCGCCAGGCCAGGGGACCTCTCCTCCTTCTTCTTCTTCTTGCTCGAGGAAGTCCTGTAGATGGGAAGAGAAACAAATACTCAGGTGTGCGCGACACACCGGGCGCAGGAGAAAGGAAGGCAAGCGCTTACTGGTCCCTGGCAAACCACCTCCTCTTCCTCAGCAACCACGGAGGAGTGTTTCTGCCGCCGCCTTCGCCGGGACCCCTCTCGTGATCCACCCCCCTCTCGGGAGGGCCGCGGGATTCGCCTCCGCCACCGCTTCCGGAGCCCCGCAGCTTCGCAGCTGCCGCGCGGGGGCTTCCCGCGCCCTCTGCCCGGATGGACGCGGCAGGCGTGGCCTTAGGCGGGGTGGTGCCATCATCGTTTTTGAGCTCGCGGACGAGTCGGCGGCGGGCCGGCCGAACCGGGCCGCCTCCGCCCCAGCAGCGCCCGCCAAGGCCCCGGCGCTACCGTACTCGCCTGAGCTAGGGACCACCAGGAAGGGGTTGTCCCGGGGCCCTTCAAGGCCCTCTGGAAGCGGCCCCCACTGGTCGAAATGCGGCATCGAGCCGACCAGCGTCTCCTTGTTCGCATAGCGGTACAAAGGAAGCCCATGCATGGGTGGCTCGCTCGTTTGTTCGCCGGTCAGGGCTTGGAGCACCCCGTTCAGCACCTCTGGCAGCAAGCTGTCCGTACTCAGCCGCATCGCGTCCTCCGGGCCGGTGAAGGCCCACATCGGGTGGGAGTGCCGCTGGAGGGGAGCAATGCGGTGCCGGAGGAACTCCCTCACGACCATGACCACCGTCACTTTCGCGGATCTCAACTCGGCCAACCTCTTCCATACCCGCGCCAGCCTTGGGTCGGCGAGCCTTTCATGCCCCCACCCGGAGCTCCTCGCCGCCGGGAACGACGGCAGCTGCAGCAGGGGGCTAGATTGGGCCGCGTCCACGTACACCCATTGCCGCCTGAAGCCCTCGACCCTCTTGGAAACCATCATGTCGATACCATCGCCCGCCGTCTCGTCTGCGACACAGAACAAGACGCATCCGGAGCATTGGTTCGCCGCGGTCAGCTGTAGGCTGAAGAAGTGGCGGAAGAGCGCCACCGAGGGCGTCACGCCCAGGAAGGCCTCGCATAAAAAGTCGAAGGCGGAGAGAAGAAGGACGGAGCTCGGCTCGAGATGCAGCGCATGGATTTGATAATGGGAAAGGGCGGCGTTAAAGAAATCAGAGAATGGGGGTAGCAAGCCCGTGAAGAACGCCGGAAGGAAGAGGACAGTAGAGGTGGCGTCGAGGTCGGAGGCCGGGCAAGAACCGGCCAGATGCGAGTGGCCCCCCATTCGTTGGAAGCGGCCGCGGTCATTGGAAGCACCTTGCTGAGTCCCTCGGCGTTGATGATTGCGGGCCTACTCAGGGCGGGCTCAGGCACCGCCCCTTCAACCTCCGTATCTGCTGTCCCTTCCTCCCTTCCGGGGGGCGACATGGCGGCACAGCAAGGGTTTGGGGTGACGGAGTAGTGGGAGAGGTAGAAGGAGCCGTGTGTGGGAAGGAAGGGCGCAGAGAGGTGGAGAGTATGAAGGAAGGCAATGATGGCCTCGCGCCACCCGCGACAAGATTTATGTCAGCGCGCCGGTTACCGAGATGTCGTGGGGAAGTGGGGGCGTCCCACGTCACATCGTGCGCCATGCGTCGCGCCTGGCCGCAGGCGGTTAGGGCCCGCGCCGTTTCGCCCCTCAGTAGGCGGGAAGGCGCGCGCCGCGGGCCCGGGGGCTACTGTCGGGCCCATGTAATCCGGGGTATCCAGGCCCGTCTGCCTTTGGCCCAGGGCGTAATGCCTGGCGTGGGCCCAGTGGGCCGTCACCACCGAGCTCTCACCAAGACCCCTCACGAGGCCCTGGCCTCCCAAGGCCCCCTCCTCAGGGAGTAGCAAGCAACGCTCAGCACCACCATCAACGGTCTCGCGAGGTCCTCTCACTAGGCGGCTTCCCGAGCGGCCTCGCGAGGCGGCTTTCTGAGGTGGCATCCTGAGCCCCCCTCCCGCAGACGCTCGAGACGAAGGTTGTCCGCCTTGCAGCGCGGCCTGGAGCCGGTCACGTGGGTGACGCGCGCGGCGACGAACGGTGGCAGAAGCCGCACCAGCAGGCATGGATGAAGATGGTTTCCTCTTGTGTGTTAGGGGAGCAGGGCCAGCTATCTACTCTCCAAAGCAACCCCAAAGGTTGCCCGATCGGCGAAGGAAGACCAAGACGACGGGCGCGTAGGGCGGAGGTCATCACCGAGCCCACCGGCGCGTCATGGATCATGCTTTGGCAGGCGAAGACCACCTTTAGTCAGGATAGCTTGAGCGCCTGTCCCCTTTCAAATTCGACAAGTGTGGCAACCCTTCCCTCCTAAGATTTCAGGGGAAGAGGACCATGGCCGATATAAATGGCAGAGCTGCCATTGTAGAGGGGGCGGGGGAGAGAAAGAGAGAGAGGGGCTGGAGTGAGAGAAGGATCGGCTCTTGTTCTGTCCATCCTCAACCTTGTACTGACACACGCACCAGAGCAATATCAGACAAGCAGGAGTAGGGTCTTACACCGCAAGGTGGCCCGAACCTGGGTAAACCATTGAGTCCTCGCCCCGTCCCTCGCTATTGCGCTCTCGCCGTCGCCTCGCCGTCGCTTAACCGTGGTAGGAGACGAAGCAGGTAGAACAAGCTCACCTCGGTGTTCGAACCTTTGGGTCCCTGGAGCCCAACTCCCGACACATAGTAACGGTACATGTCTCACATGCGCCCACGTTCCTCCCCCACTCGCACACTCCGGCCACCCCGAGCCCCATGACCATGCCCTATAAAACCCCATAACCTCGCTCTCACAAACCCCCTTGTCACCCCTCGCCCTCGTCGGCAGGCTACTCCGCCGCGAGCACGTCTCCACCGCACTGATTGCAACCCTAGCCGGCCAAATTCCAGCGAGGCAGCCACCGCATCGACCAGCCACCACCACCACTGCATCCATGGCGACGCTCCTGGACATCTTCTTCGAGCCCAGAACCCACGGCATCGACGACCTCGTCGGAGGCCAAACCTCACCGCCGCCCCGCCATTGATTCCGGTGAGCTCCGTCTTCCATTTAGACGCGCACCTTGTCCATTGTGCTCGCCACGACCTTGCGCATCTTCCCGATCCATTCAATCATCTCTAGTTGCATGAAAACGAGCACCGCGACCACACCTGAGAAGCTCCGCCGCTGTAGCAACTCCGGCGAGCTCCGTCCGCTCGACTCCAGTGCCACCCGAGGCCACCATCAACCACCCCGTGCCCGTCCGCGTCGAGCCGTGCCCTCCGCGCAGACCCGAGCCCTCTGCATTGCCGGCAATCACAACACCCGAGGTTGCGCCGCCGCATTCGTGTTTTCTGGTGAGTCTCCGGCGACCTAGCCGCCATGGTGAGCCTCTGATCTAATCCCAGCCGTCCGATCTAGATCCAACGCGTAGTTTTAATCACGTTTTTATTAAAAACCCGAATCAGTACGGGCCAATCAGAACGTGCCACTTGTACAACCTTATCTGAAACATTATCCAGAACTAATTCGTTAATTAAATAGAAAATGCAGCTTTGCAGAAAAGCCCCTGGAACTTCAAATCATCATAACTAATTATCCAGAGGTCCAAATTGAATGATTATTTTTGCAAATGAAACATTAGGAGATGTAGTTTCAGAATAATTTTAGGAAAACCAAAGTTGTAATTCTCAAATTTGAATTTCAAACAAAATGAATTAAATATCAAATAGGGCATAACTTTTAAACTAAAAATCCAAATTAGGTGATTCTTTTTGCATTTTGGAGCTGGAGAAATGTAGTTTAAATTTGTCTACTGTTGGTAAAAATAAAAATATAAATGAAATTGGTTCTGGACAGAAAATTAGAAACCTTAATTCCACATTAAATTGAATTTGTTTAGTGAAATAAAATTTGAAAATAAACCACATTCACTTGGATTAAATATTAGGCTAAATTGTGGCATATGAGAACATTAAATAAAATATTTTGAATCATAGTTTGAATTAATAGAAATTAAATGAGTAAACACTATTTATTTTATAAAAGAAATGGTTGAATAATTAATGGTTTATTCAGATTAAATAATTAAATCATAATGATCAGAAACAAATGAACTTCAAATCTGAAAGTCAAACATAGGTCAAATGATTGCAAATAATGCAAGTCAAACCTCAATTCAAACCAAGTTGCATTAAATAGTGATGTATAATTCATTTTGGGTTCAAAAATATCAAACTAGGTTTGTCTAGTTGAACCAAATAGATTTGAACCTAGATAGCTAACCCTGGTTGAATATTGTAATGAAGCCAAACCCAACAATCCAACACTTGTGATGTGTGAATTGTGCTTTTGCATTCATGCAAGTTTTCCCTTTGCATGAATTGAGTGATCATGATTGCTATGTGTTGTATTTCTTTGTCAATGTTAGATTACGAGGAGTGCTTCCCTTGTGACTGTGAGGAGTGCACCAGCGTCAACAACAACCAAGGAAAGTTTCACTTTAATTTGATCATGTTACCCAATATTTTATTTGATTTGTAGTTTTGCCATGTTAGGTGTGTGAGCTTAGGATGCTAAATTCTGTACATCCCAGTAGTTGACAACTTAGGTCCAAACTTACCCTGACCTTGTAACCATCGAGTAGTTGCTTAGCTGCTATGATGTGGATTGGGAAACATCAACTATTATTCCACCATACAACCTCATGGTTGACTACTTAACTACAACATAATTAATGAATCGATCTAGGTGGACTGGCTTTGATTGGGTCATCGGAGTGTAGTCTTTGGTGGGGAATGCCACCCAGGTATCAAAGGTATTGTACGGGTTCAAAGTTGAGTAGCTTCCATGTGTAATCGTGAGATAATATGGGATCTGTCTAGACCAAGTAAGTTGTGGGAACCCTCCTGGGTAGACCAGCAGATGTAGGTGTGTAGGTCAGATTGGGTCTGAAATTTTTGAGGGGGCTACCACTTCCAAAAAGTCTCGTCTTGGTCTACCTAGCTACTTCACAAAAGAAGTTTAGTAGTCTCGGGTAAAGTATACACACCTTTGCAGAGTGTATAAAACTAATCATGACCAGCTGTGTCCCCGGTTACGGACAACTTTGAGCAACTCATCCAAGAATTGTTAGCTTGATCTCATCACCTCTTCTTTAATAAATGCAATGGGTTGAACAAAAGGGGAGTGTGGACCAACTCAGATTGCTGGTGTGATACCAGTAGCATTATCTGGGAAGGTTGGGGTTACCGTGTGAGACGGGAACCCACATACTCAAATTGCATTATGGGTGATCGCATGATACGATCTGCCCAAGGCTACTGTGTGATACAGTATGTCTAGCTAATAGAGTAGACCACCTCTAATATAATAGGGCAAAAATATATTTTCTACAAAGAGCCTTGAACCCCACCAGCCAAAGTGCATGTAGGTGAACAAGTTTCCAAAAAACTATGGACTTGCTAATACAATCCAAGTATTGACCCTAGTGGCTGCAACGTATCATGTTGCAGGTGATTACTACGAGGAGTGATTTATGTAGGGTTTCATGCCTCCACTCGACATGATTCCCCGTGGTGTTGATTGAGCCTATCAAGACGTCTACCTTAGATTTTCTTTCGTTTTTGCTTGTTAAGAACTATGTTTGCTTATTGTAAGACTAAGTATTTGGCTAGCCTATGGCTAGAGTCTGTAAAACTATTTGCTTTCTGGATCATGCGATGTAATAAAGGCCGCATTTGTGTATGATACAACATTGTCACCGTGTATGCTGACGATTTGATCCAGGGGTTGGCATAGAAACACACGGAGACTGTATGCCTAAAAAGGTGCGTGCTACTTGTGAGCTGCGTTGGGATTTTCCCCGAAGAGAAGGGTGAAGCAGTACAGTAGAGATAAGTATTTCCCTCAGTGAGAACCATGGTTTATCGAACCAAAAGGAGAACCACGCAAATCCTAGTGAACAGCACCTTCACACACAAAAGCAAATACTTGCACCAAACGCGAGCAACAGGGTTGTCAATCCCCTTGAAATTGTTACTTGAAAGGATCAAATCTTGTATAGGTAGATATATAAATTGCAAAACAAAATAAAAGTCAATAAATTGCAGCAAGGTATTTTTGGTTTTTATAATATGTTTAAATAGACCCGGGGGCCATAGTTTTCACTAGAGGCTTCTCTCTCGAACACAAAGCATACGATGGGTAAACAAATTACTGTTGGGCAATTGATAGAAAAGCGCGTAGTTATGACGTATTCATGGCAATGATCACATATATAGGCATCACGTCCGTGACAAGTAGGCCGACTCCTGCCTGCATCTACTACTATTACTCCACCAATCGACCGCTATACAGCATGCATCTATGGTATTAAGTTCATAACAAACAGAGTAACACCTTAAGCAAGGTGACATGATGAAGACAAAGTAAACTCAATCAATATGAATAAACCCCATCATTTTATCCTTAGTAGCAACAACACAATACATACCCTGTCCCCTTCTGTCACTGTGTGAGGACACCGCAAGATTGAACCCACTAACAAGCACCTCTCCCACTAAAGATAAATCAATCTAGTTGGCCAAACCAAACGGATAAATTAGAGAGAAATACAAAGCTATAACAATCATGCATAATAAAGTTCAGAAAAGATTCAATTACTGTCAATGAATAAACTGATCATAAACCCACAATTCATCGGATCCCAACAAGCACACCGCAAAAGAAGATTACATCCGATAGAACTCCAAGAAGATTGAGGAGAACATGGTATTGAAGATCAAAGACAGAGAAGAAGCCATCTAGCTACTAGGTATGGACCCATAGGTCTGTGGTGAACTACTCACACATCATCGGTAGGGCAGCAAGGTTGATGTAGAAGCCCTCCGTGACCAATTCCCCTTCCGGCAGATTACCGGAAAAGGCCTCCAGATGGGATCGCGGAAGAACAGAAGCTTGCGGCGGCGGAAAAGTTATTTCGGGTGGCTCTCTATTGGTTTGGGAATATATGTTAATTTATAGGCTTGGAATTAGGTCAAACGGAACTGTGTGGGGCCCACAAGCTCAGGGTGCGCGCCCTATGAGCTTGTGGCTCTCTCGTATCTCTTCTGGCCTCCTCCCGAACCTTCTAGGGTCCCTTCTGGTCCAGAAAAAATCATTTTAAAGATTTTATTCTGTTTGGACTTAGTTTGATATTGATTTTCTGAAAAACCAAAAACAAGCAAAAAACAGGAACTGGCACTGGGCACTGAGTTAATAGGTTAGTCCCAAAAAATGATATAAAATAGCATAAAAATGCATATAAAGTTATAGATACGTTGGAGACGTACACTACTGCAGGCGACCGCTA
This sequence comes from Elymus sibiricus, assembly GCA_039707655.1. Lineage (NCBI taxonomy): Eukaryota > Viridiplantae > Streptophyta > Magnoliopsida > Poales > Poaceae > Elymus > Elymus sibiricus. The sequence continues at coordinate 179,128,306 of CM077666.1, read as the reverse complement.
ACGCGACACATGAATCAGAGACCACGCAACCAAACTGTGCGCGATGCATGAATCGCAAACGATGTCGTAATAAAACCGTCACCAATAAGACGAACTGTGTGCGATGGCGTAGACATCAAGCACGATTCAGATTAGAGATGCGGGTGCGATACGTGGCATACAGTTCATCCATATGAACTGTTTGCGATGAGCCAGAACAACAAAAACGGTCAGGCAGATCGAGGTGTGTGCGATATACGGCATACAGGTCACTCGGATGAACCGTTTGCGATGATCCAGAAGAACAGAAATGATTCAGCGTAACAAGATGTGTGTGATATCTGGCAAACAGGTCGGTAATCAGAATTGTGTGCTCGGATCAGTCCCAGCAGCGCTGAAAAACCCAAGCAGCCGGGCTCTGGCTCGCAGGCCTGCTCCCCATGCACGCCACCCCACCAAGGTTCTTGGTGTTTCGTCTCCTCGCGTGATGCCCATGAATGAATCGGCGAGCGTGTGCCGCTCCCTTGTCGTTGAATACTCTACATGTAGCTATCTCAGGAGCACGTTCATGGAGGGGCCTCGCGAGGTTGCCTCGCGAGGTGGCCCCATCAGGCCCCGCCTCGGGAGATCGCACGAGCGGAACCCTCACGACTCGCTATACCGGTAGCGGCTATGGCCCGCTCGGGGGCTAGGTCCTAACGACGCAGTGCACCATGACAAGCAGAAAGAGCAAAATGGACTTTGAGGGAAAGCGTTACGAGGGCACGGGCATACGATACAGTCAGGGGCAAGTACTTAAAATGTTAAAGCATTGTCCTCACGCCCCTACGGGGCCACGATCAGCTATACGCAGGATATGGGGAAGGACCTAAGAAGACATGTCGTCATCACCGCCGCTGCCACCGTCATTGTCACCTCCCTCAACTCCGCTCGAGCTCTCGCCGGGAGCGAAGTGCTCGTGCAGGGCGTCCACGTGGTCCTCCACCGCCTTCCCAAGAGTGTCGCGGACCTATTCGGGACGGGAGCTATCACCTTGCCGAAATTGAAGTTGGGGTCGGCGTCCAGAAGATGGCTGACGATGCGCGTCGCGGCCTGGGTGAGTAGGTCGCGGCTCTCCTCCTCGATGATTCCGCCTACCTTCTTGGCGCCCACCTCGAGCCGCTCCACGAGCTTGGTGAAGAAGTAGAGGTAGCTGCCGTCGTGGGTCTCGAGGGGGCTGCTGACGTCCTCCTTGCAAATGGAGCCCAAGGCACGGCGGGCCCGGAGCACTGGAGTTGCCGCCCCCGCGCTCGGGCCGCCTCGTCCCGCGCCTGTTCCACGACCGCAGCGACACCCCCCACCTGCTACCGAAGGGAGGACAGCTCAGCCTCGGTGTCGGCCCGGGCATTCAGCGCGAGCTCCCGCCGCTTTTCAGCTTCGGCTAGCATCTCCTTGAGGCCTGCGATCTCGTGCTGGAACTCCTCGTGCTTGGCCTTGAAGTGGTCCTCCTGCCGCTTCAGCTTCTGGCTGTTCTCGCTGGCAAGCACTTCGCGGCTCTGCGCGACCCTCCTGTCGGCGTCCTCCTGGATCTTCTCCGCCCTAGCGGCCAGATTGGTGTTGGCCTTGTTTAGGCGCTCGGCGTAGGAACTTTGGGCAGCGGACACCTCTCGCTCCAACGTCTCCAGCCGCTCGCGCTCTAAGTCCTGCGCGGATGCCGACCGCGCGAGCTCCCGCTCACGGATGTCAAGGTCCGCCTCGCTGGCCGCCAGCCCCTCTTCGAGGGCGGAGATGGCGTTCCTTCGTGCCTGGAGTTGTCGCTCCAGCAAGGCGTTCTGGTCCTGGAGCTCCTTTCCGCGGGACTCAGCCGCCTCGCGCCACCTGTCAGCCTCGTCGGCCTCCCTGACAGCGTTCTCGAAGATCTCCTTTGCGTCCTGGGCGGCCTTCTCGCGCTTCTCCCGCGCGGTGTCATCTTGACGGCGGCTCAGTTTGATGGCCACATCAAGCTGGTGCCACCTCTCCGCGAGGCACTGATGCTCCTCGATGATGCGCGCTTCTTCCTCAGCAGCCACGGAGGAGCGTTGCTGCCGCCGCCTTCGCCGGGACCCCTCTCACGATCGACCCCCCTCTTGGGAGGGCCGCGGGATCCGCCTTCGCCACCGCTTCCGGAGCCCCGCAGCTTCGCAGCTGCCGCACGGGGGCTTCCCGCGCCCTTCGCCCGGATGGACGCGGCAGGCGTGGCCTTAGGCGGGGTGGTGCCATCATCGTTTTCGAGCTCGCGGATGAGTCGGTGTTGGCCGGCCGAACCGGGCCGACTCCGCCCCCCACAGTGCCCGCCAAAGCCCCGGCGCTACCGTACTCGCCTGAGCCAGGGACCACCAGGACGGGGTTGTCCCGGGGCCCTTAAAGGCCCTCTGGAAGCGGCCCCCACTGGTCGAAATGCGGCATCGAGCCGGCCAGCGTCTCCTTGTTCGCGTAGCGGTACAAGGGAAGCCCATCCATGGGTTGCTCGCTCGTTTCTTCGCCGGTCAGGGCTTGGAGCACCCCGTTCAGCACCTCCGGCAGCAAGCTGTCCGTACTCAGCCGCATCGGGTCCTCCGGGCCGATGAAGGCCCACATCGGGCGGGAGTGCCGCTGGAGGGGAGCAATGCGGCGCCGGAGGAACTCCCTCACGACCATGACCACCGTCACTTTTGCGGCCCACAACTCGGCCAACCTCTTCCATACCCGCGTCAGCCTCGGGCCGGCGAGCCTTTCGTGCCCCCACCCGGAGCTCCTCGCCACCGCGAACAACGGCAGATGCAGCAGGGGGCTAGATTGGGTCGCGTCCACGTACACCCATTGCCGCTTGAAGCCCTCGACCGTCTTGGAAAGCATCATGTCGATACCATCGCCTGCCGTCTCGTCTGTGACACAGAACGAGGCGCATCCGGAGCACTGGTTCGCCGCGGTCAGCTGCATGCTGAAGAAGTGGCGGAAGAGCGCCACCAAGGGCGTCACGCCCAGGAAGGCCTCGCATAAAAAGGCGAAGGCAGATAGAAGAAGGACGGAGCTCGGCTCGAGATGCAGCGCATGGATTTGATAATAGGAAAGGGCGGCGTTAAAGAAATCAGAGAATGGGGGTAGCAAGCCCGTGAAGAGCGCCGGAAGGAAGAGGACAGTAGAGGTGGCGTCGAGGTCGGAGGCCGGGCAAGAAGCCGGCCAGATGCGAGTGGCCCCCCATTCGTTGGAAGCGGCCGCGGTCATTGGAAGCACCTTGCTGAGTCCCTCGGCGTTGATGATTGCGGGCCTGCTCAGGGCGGGCTCAGGCACCGCCCCTTCAACCTCCGTATCTGCTGTCCCTTCCTCCCTTCCGGGGGGCGACATGGTGGCACAGCAAGGGTTTGGGGTGACGGAGTTGTGGGAGAGGTAGAAGGAGCCGTGCGTGGGAAGGAAGGGCGCAGAGAGGTGGAGAGTATGAAGGAAGGCAATGATGGTGTGGCACCCTGGCTCAGAGAACCGGTTTACCAGTGTTTCCATCCCAGAGATCATGTCTTCTGGAAACACACAACAACTTGGAACAGAACTAAATTGAACTTTATTAAAAATATCCCGAGTACAAGCTCATAATTTACATCGATAGCGAGGCCAGAAGCACTACATGTGCTATGACAATATCTACATTATTTATGGAACATAGCAGGGCCTCGATACTACTGGGTGATTCTATAGCGTAGCGGAACATAGCGCGGGAAACTCCATCCACAGGGACACTGCTGTGGACACAGCCTAGTTAGCGTAGCACGAACCTTCAGGACCTCCGTCCTCGGTTCTCCTGCATCTGGCATGATACGCCAGGTGAGTACTTGGAATGTACTCGCAAGATCATGACAACCAAAACAATGCAGCAAACAATAGCATGGCAAATAACAAGTTAAGTGATCAGGTTGCTCACTTACTGGTATCCAGTACCAACTTACTCTCATCTGGGTTGTCCCACAACCCTCGGAATGCTCACAATCCACAGAGCACTTCCGAACATAAGACAAGTTCTTCCATCATTATTCTCCTTACGGTTGACCATCCTAGAGAGGCCTAAACGGACTGTCCAATACCGTGGACGCGGCTATTCGAATAGGTTTTACACTCTCCAGAGGTTGCGCACTTTACCCACACCATGGAGTACCTGGCATCGTGATCCCATTCGGGTGGACCGGTGGTGCTCCAATGAAACCTGCCTAACCCGTGACCCCTCTATCGTACCACCGACAATCATACCCACCCAGGGTCATGTCCTGGGTGGCCCCTGTGACACCCCGTGACACCTGCCACCGTCGTGGCCACTAACTGTCCCAAACGGGGACGCCGGCAAAATAACTCAACTGGGCTCACAGGATTATCGTCGTCTACCTGATCAGGGCAGCACGCACACATAACCCTCCCTAGTTTGGTGGTACCGATAAAAGAGCACAAAGCCAGACCAAGTCAAGGCCGTCCCATACCGGCAAATGTGGCTGCACGGAAAAGTCCGGGTAGGTGGCTCTTGATCAAACAACTAAGTTTAATATTATCAGGCAATTAACCATCATGGATATTCATCAAGATTATTTAACATGGCAGTAGCTAGGCATTGAAATACTTTACTAAAAATTATCACTATTAAAATAATGCATGAAATTCAATTAAATAACCAACACTATTGAAATGCTTCATGCAATGGATGACATGGCTTGCCTTGCTCTGTTGGGTTGTCCACAAATTCCTGGGCTTCAAATCCAAAGTTATTCCCTTCTGAAAATATTTTTAAAAAGCAATTGAAAATGTCACATACTACTGTTTTGTGCACCAGAAATTCTGTGAACAAGGGAAAAATACCAAATTTTGCCAGAAAATAGAGGAGCTCAATACAAACCAGAGGCAAAAAGAATCAATTGATTTGGACTTATGGTTTAAAAGTTATTAAGGGTCAAAGTTCTGGTCAAAATCTGGATTAAACAGAAAAATCAGAAAATCTCTCAGGGGGCCACGTCGAAGGCGTAATCCGCCCGGGCGTGTCCACTTACCCCTTCGACGTGTGGCTGGTGAGCGGGCCCCGCGGTCAGGTTTAAAAGGCGAAGGGGAGGGAACAGAAGACCGCGGCGCTCCGGCGACGGTCACCGGCGATGCAGTCGACGGCGAGGTCGGGAAAGAGCAGGGATGGAACGAGCACTCCGAGATGAACACGCACGTTCCCGTGGCTCCGCGAGAGACGGCCGGACGACGTCGTCCCCTTCCTCTCCGGCGGCGGCGGCGCTCGGGTGTCGTCGGAGACGGCGGTTCCGGAAGTGATTCGCTCGAGCAAGAGGTCGGGCGTGACCAGGAGGATGAGCTGAGCTCGATGGTGAAGTCGGTGGAGGCTGGGAGAGAGTGAATCGGCGGGGAGACAGAACTCGGGTGGCGGCGGATCTCCGGCGAGGTTCGAGGCCAGAGGGCCTCTCGGCCATGGCTCGCTGCTCGGGAGGACGATTGGGAGGAGGAGGAGTGGGGTGAGGAGCTCTGAAGAGGCCGGGGAGGCCTTTTATAGGCAGGAGGTGAGCTCGGGCGAGCTCTCTGGAATCGGCGAGAACCGGGACACGTCGCCGGCGCGAGGACGCCTTGCTGGCTGGCCGGGCATGGGCGAAGAGACGGGAGAGGGCAGGGAGGAGTAAATGCAGTGGTGGAAGCTAGCGGAGGAAGAAGACGCGCCGCGGGTCACAGTGCAGCCACGGGCAGCACAGTGCCCGGGTGCCGTGGTGGCCGCCGAGGGCGATTCCGGCAAGGAGAAAGATCGGGAGAGGGCTACGTGGATGGCAGCGGCTATGTCGGCACCTCAGGACACGAAATGGCAGCGAGAGGTCACTGGAATGACCTCGGCCATCGCCGACGAGGTGCAGAGCACGCATACTGGCATGCCAGTACCGTGCTCACCACGGGAAGTGATGTCTTGAGGCCGTCCAAGTCCAGCGCACCATGTTTGGGGTGTTCTCTTTTGATCACTTAGTGCCTCTGCATGCCTGGTTTGGCTAGGTTCACTCTGAACCGAAGGGTAGCTTCAGCTACAGTTTCTGACAGCAAAATTGAGAGGGATCTAGAGAAGAACTGAGCTGGAGATGGAGCCAATGGAGATGTCTGGGATGATCTATCTTGGAAGGACTCCAATCTGACCAAGTTTGAGAAGATTTCATCAAGGTTTGGATAGGGTTCATGTACAAGTGTTGTACTGAACCAGAAACATAGATGAGCTTGTAACACTCATCTGGTTGATCTGCTGAAGCTGAATTTTGGTGTGGCAGGGTTATTTGGTGAGGAGAAGATGTCATAAAAATTTCAGCTCAATTGGATACATCTAGCTGGTACTTCCTTCACAGAGGTTCCAACTGAACCGAAACTTGGCAGAATATTGGTGATGAAAATTTGTACTGGACAAGATGATATTTTTGGATATTGTGGAAAGATAGGTTCGCTAGAAGCTCAGGGAATTTTCTGGGAATTAACTGAGTAGGGAAAATATGAGCTCCTTCACAAATGACCAATACTGTCCAGAGAGCAATGGGAGTTTTTTGGACTAAACTTTGTACTGGACCATGAGATGTTTTTGAAGAATGTGGAAGTAGATGATGACAAGAAGGTCTGGGATTAATTTGGGATTTTTCTGATCATCAGAACTATAGGTTGCTTTGTAACCCATAGTGATGACATATTTTCCCAAAGAAGAAAATGAATATTTGGGAGGGATAAAGAATTAGAAATTGATCCAGATGGTGAGTGACAAGATTTTGGCAAGATGCTGAGGGCTTTGGATCACTAAGAGGAATTCATAAGTCCAAAGTCAACTGAAAATATTCAAAATCCAACCAAATTGCAAATAAAGCCAGAAAGATTTTGAAAAGAAAAAGTTGCCAAAAACCAGGGTGTCACAAACCTACCCCCCTTAGAATGAATCTCGTCCTCGAGATTCGGTTCCTCAGGGAACAAGTGTGGATACGTTGATCTCAGAAAATCCTCTCTTTCCCAGGTAGCCTCTTCCTCAGTATGATGATCCCACAACACCTTGTAAAACCTGATTGTCTTACTCCTGGTGGTTCTTTCCATCTCATCCAATATTCTAACAGGTCCTTCCTCGTAGGTCAAATCTTTGGTCAGCTCTAGCTCACTCATATCTGCCTATTTGATCGGAGGTGCAATGCACTTTCTTAGCTGTGAGATGTGGAAAACATCGTGATCGTCCGACAACTCTGGTGGTAACTCTAACTGATATGCCACTCTGCCTCTTCTAGCCATGACTGGAAAGGGTCCGATATACCTCGGTCCAAGCTTTCCTCAGGTGTGAAACCTTTTTATTCCTTTCATGGGGGTTACTCAGAGATAGGCATATTCTCCGGGCTCAAACATTACTTCCCGATGCTTCGGGATTTGGCTGCTCGAAGACGTTCCTGAATATCCTTGACTAGTTTCTCAGCCTCGAGCATCAAATCCGTGCCGAAGATACGGCTGTCTCCTGTCTGAGACCAATTTAAAGGGGTGCGGCATTTCCGTCCGTACAGAGCTTCAAACGGTGACATCTTGAGACTTGACTGATAACTGTTATTGTAGGAGAATTCTGCATAGGGTAGACTATCCTCCCATTTGGGTCCATGGGCGAGAGCACATGACCAAAGCATATCTTCCACTATCTGATTCACACGTTCTGTCTGCCCATCTGTCTGTGGATGATATGCCGTACTATGCTTTAGCACAGTTCCCAGGGCTTGATGCAGTCGCAGCCAAAATGCTGAGGTAAACAGGGAGCCTCTATCTGATGTGATAGACTTGGGTACTCCATGAAGGCTGACTATCCGGGACATGTAGAGCTGTGCGAGCTGATTCGCGTTGACAGTGGTCTTTACCGGAAGGAAGTGGGCCACTTTTGTAAGTATGTCCACGATGACCCAGATAGCATCATGGCCTCTTGTGGACTTGGGTAGTCCAACAATGAAGTCCATGCATACGTCATCCCATTTCCACTTGGGAACTGGTAAAGGTTGCAGTAGCCCAGTGGGTTTCTGATGTTCAGCCTTGACTCAGTTGCAGATGTCACAACATGCGACATAGTATGCTATGTCTCTTTTCATTCCTGGCCACCAAAAGGTTTCTCGCAAGTCCTGGTACATTTTTGTTCCTCCCGGATGGATAGAATATGCAGATTCATGTGCCTCTCTGAGTATTTGTTGTCTCAAGCTGTCTTGATCAGGCACACATATTCGGTGTTCAAACCATACAGTGTCATGGTCATCAATTCGGAAGGACTTGGCCTTTCCTAGCGGAATGCGCTCTCTGATCTCTTGTATTTCTTGGTCTGATTTCTGAGCTGCCTTAATTTCTTCCATAAGTGTTGGAGTAATTTCCATTGTATCCGGGCTGATTGGGCCGCATAACACCATATTCAGCTTGGCAAACTCTTCTTGCAGCTTCGGATGCATTCCCTCCATTATTGCATTTAGGGTACCTTGCTTTCTGCTGAGGGCATCAGCGACCACATTGGCTTTTCCCGGATGATAATTTACCCCAAGGTCATCGTCTTTGACCAATTCAAGCCATCTTCTCTGCCTGAGATTTAGATCAGGTTGGGTGAAAATATACTTGAGGCTCTTGTGGTCGGTGTATATCTCGCATCGCTGCCCAATGAGGTAATGCCTCCAAATCTTTAGTGCATGAACCACGGCTGCCAATTCCAAATCATGAGTGGGATAGTTCTCTTCATGAGGTCGTAGCTGTCTGGATGCATAGGCTACAACCTTTCCCTCTTGCATTAGGACGCAGCCGATTCCGCGCCTGGAAGCATCACAATATATGTCGAAGCTCTTGTGGATGTTTGGAAGAACTAAGACAGGGGCGGTAGTTAGCCTCGTCTTGAGATCCATAAAGCTGCTGTCACATTCTTCTGTCCAGGCAAATTTGTGGTTCTTTTTCAACAGTTCTGTCAATGGCTTGGCTATTTTGGAGAAGCCCTCGATGAAGCGACGGTAGTAGCCTGCCAATCCCAGAAAGCTACGGACTTCCGTTACTGTGGCTGGTGTCTTCCAGTTCAATACAGCGGTCACTTTGCTGGGGTCGACAGCCACACCTTGTTCTGACAGAATATGTCCCAGAAATCCCACCTCTCTTAGCCAAAATTCGCATTTACTGAATTTGGCATACAAGCGATGGGTCCTTAGTCTTTCCAGGACAGTACGGAGATGTTGCGTGTGCTCCTCTTCATCTCTGGAGTAGATGAGAATATCATCGATGAATACTACCACAAATTTGTCCAAGAAGTCCATAAAGACTTTATTCATCATGCTTATGAAGTATGCCGGAGCATTTGTCAGCCCAAATGACATGACTATAAACTCATACAGACCATATCTGGTAGTAAAGGCTGTCTTGGCGATATCCTCTTTTCTGATTTTTAGCTGATGATACCCCGTTCGAAGGTCAATCTTGGAAAATACCCGGGCTCCATTTAACTGGTCAAACAGATCATCAATGCGGGGGAGCGGATATTTATTTTTGATGGTGACCTCATTCAGTTGGCGGTAGTCCACGCACATTCGTAGGCTGCCATCCTTCTTCTTGACAAACAACACGGGTGATCCCCACGGTGAAGTGCTTGGACGAATATACCCTTTTTGCAATAATTCATCCAACTATTTCTTCAATTCCACCAGCTCTGGGGAAGGCATGCGGTAGTACTTCTTGTATATTGGAGCAGTCCCGGGAACAACCTCAATAGCAAACTCTAGTTCCCGATCAGGTGGCATTCCCGGTATCTCTTCTGGAAATACATCCGGAAATTCGCTGACTACCGGAATCAGACTTATGTCTGTAGCTGTCGCTTTGAATGCCATTCCCTTCTTTGACATCACTCTGCTTGCAGTGAATTGCACTGTTTGGCCTGCCGGGTTAACCAGTGTCACTTTCCCGGTGGCACAGTTAATACACACTTGATGTGGTACCAACCAATCCATTCCCAGTATTATATCCAGTCCAGGGGATTCAATGGCAACAAGAGTAGCTGGAAACGTCACATCGTGTATCAAGATTTCCAGATTCTTGCATATCACATTTGTTCTGAGCATGGAGCCAGGGGATTGTACCACCATGATTTTGTCCAAAGGAGAAGGGGAAAATTTGTGCAAGGTAATAAAACTCCGCGAAATAAAAGAATGAGAAGCCCCAGAATCAAATAAAATTATTGCAGGTATGTTGTTAACAGAAAACATACCAAGGACCACATCTGGTGTTTCACGGGCTTCCTCAGCAGAGATATGATGGACTTGGCCGCGATAGAAGTTTGGATTGGGGCGGCGTCCAACACTGTTGACTTGTGGCTTGAAGTCGGATGGTGGCTTCCCATTTCTTGCGGGGCATTGCTTGGAATAATGCCCGCTCTGGCCGCAAGTGAAGCATGTGTTGTTGCGGCGGCAATCCTCAAGCACTGGCTGTTTGCCGAAGGTCTTGTCCTGGCTGACGGGCTTGTTGTTGTTGTTGCCATTGTTCCAGGCAGGCTTGTATTCAGATGGCCCTGGTTGCCAAATGCGTGGCTTCTGCACAAACTGCTCACGGTTGTCCTTCTTGGGTTCAAACTTCCGCTTGTGATCATTATATCCTGACTTATGCTCTCTTTCAGCTATGAAGGCCTTGTTTACCAGAGTCTGGAAGTCAGGAAAGTCCAGCATACAGAGCTGACAGCGGAGGGTATGATTCAGCCCTCCTAGGAATCGGTCGATCTTCCTTTCTTCTGTGGACACGTCATGGGTAGAGTACCGTGCCAGATTATTGAACTTGTTCAGATACTCACCCACTGACATATTCCCTTGAGTAAGAGCCAGAAATTCCCTCTGCTTCACCTTTATTATGCCAGTAGGAATATGATACTTGCGGAATACCTCTTTGAATTTTTTACAAGAAATATTTTCTCCAGAAGGCCATAACATTTTTGTGTTGTCCCACCATATAGCTGCTGGTCCCTCCAGGTAGTGAGTAACAAAAGCAACCTTATCTGCCTCATCACAGCGGGCTATTTCCAATTTCTTTTCCATAGTCCTCAGCCAGTCATCAGCTTCCATAGGATCCACAGCTTGGCCAAAACTGGGTGGCTTTGTCCGCTGAAAATCAGACAGCTTAGAGTGTGTCCCATTGTGGTTGTTCTGACCCACCAAAGTCTGCATACTTTTCAGAAATTCCATGAGATCTTGGTTTCTTTTCTCTTCAAACATCCTCATAATCTGATCAGTGGTAGGTGACTGTGGTGGTGGAGGTGGCAAATCTTCTGGTGACTGCCCTGCCTGTCTGGCGGATCGACGAACGGGAGTTCCATCGCCGCCTTGATTACTACACCTCTTCATCCTAATTTTGTTCCCATAGCAAAATACCGAATCGATGAGCCGTATTCATAAGGGAACGCAGGGTAGTATGACACCAGAAAAGAAGCAGAATGAAAAGAGCAAATAAAGAAAGCAACATAATTATACAAGGCAACCCAACATCATAAATGACAAGCTAGTAGGGGGATGATCATGACTAGACAGCTCATACGGCAGTTGACATATGTAGGGATGCTATGATGCATGCACTGAAACTCAAGCCTCTACTCTAGTGACGCCGGTGGCACGAACACTGGTAAACTGAAGACTCCTCGTCGTCTGACTCTGACTCGGAATCTGAGCTGATGATGTGCACTTCGGCCTCCGGATCAAAGGAAACACGACGACGCTGACGGGAAGGTTCTCCCTCTGAAGGAGAAGAAGCACGACGCCGCAGCATCGGAGCAGCTGGAGTAGCTAGGAGTGAGGCCCATTCTGCCGGGGTCTCACATCGGCTACCAGACGAAAAGCCTGGCGGTCCAAACGAACTAGAAGGAGTGTCGGAAAGTGGAACGGGTGGAGTGTACACCGGTGAAAACGGAGGTGGAGGAGGAGACTGTGCTGCCGCAACAGCCGCAAGTGCCTCGCAAGTAGAAGTCAGCTCCTCGGCTAGAGAAGTGATCATACGGTAACTAGCGTTCAGATAACGAGATAAAACACCAGTAGCACGATCACTCGCCGGATCAACGTGTGCGAAAAGGACTCGCCCTGTCGTAGGCAACAGGGTGGGATAGTGAAAGAAACCTGGATGAGTCTGCATCTCGACCTCGTGGAAGCGTAAGTCAGTGAGAGTCTCCATCGCAGCAAACTGGATCGGAGTAGCTGCCAATATATGAACTCGTAGTGAGAAAGGCTTCCGCGTGATACTCGAATACTGAACCAGCAAGCTGCTCTCGGAACACCTGGAACACTGGGTCTTCGCCGTTGGGGTACAGCCGAAGCCAGACGTTACGCGGCATTACTGGAAAAGTAAACGGTACCGGCTCATGATTGTAGTGGTACGGAACTGGTGCCATCTACACTCATCAAACCAGCGGTTAGCACAATAAAAACTATATGCATGCCATGCAATGCAAGCAATCAGATGCAATCATCAGACGCAGCAAGCAAGACACACCAAGACTCTGATACCAAGCGTTGTGGCACCCCGGCTCTAGCGCAGGGTTAACTAGGGTGTCCTACAGTCAGCGCGGCTCTGATACCAAGCGTTGTGGCACCCCGGCTCAGAGAACCGGTTTACCAGTGTTTCCAACCCAGAGATCATGTCTTCTAGAAACACACAACAACTTGGAACAGAACTGAACTGAACTTTATTAAAAATATCCCGAGTACAAGCTCGTAATTTACATCGATAGCGAGTACAGAAGCACTGCACGTGCTATGACAATATCTACATTATTTATGGAACATAGCAGGGCCTCGATACTACTGGGTGATTCTACAGCGTAGCGGAACATAGCGCGGGAAACTCCATCCACAGGGTCACTGCTGTGGACACGGCCTAGTTAGCATAGCACGAACCTTCGGGACCTCCGTCCTCGGCTTCTCCTGCATCTGGCATGATACGCCAGGTGAGTACTTGGAATGTACTCGCAAGCTCATGACAACCAAAACAATGCATCAAACAATAGCATGGCAAATAACAAGTTAAGTGATCAGGTTGCTCCCTTGCTGGTATCCAGTACCAACTTACTCTCATCTGGGTTGTCCCACAACCCTCGGAATGCTCACAATCCACAGAGCACTTCCGAACATAAGACAAGTTCTTCCATCATTATTATCCTTAGGGTTGACCATCCTAGAGAGGCCTAAATGGACTGTCCAATACCGTGGACGCGGCTATTCGAATAGGTTTTACACTCTGCAGAGGGTGTGCACTTTACCCACACCATGGAGTACCTGGCCTCGTGATCCCATTCAGGTGGACCGGTGGTGCTCCAACGAAACCTGCCTGACCCGTGACCCCTCTATCGTACCACCGACAATCATACCCTCCCAGGGTCATGTCCTGGGTGGCCCCTGTGTCACCCCGTGACACCTACCACCGTCATGGCCACTAACTGTCCCAAACGGGGACACCGGCAAAATAACTCAACTGGGCTCACAGGATTATCATCGTCTACCTGATCAGGGCAGCTAGCACACATAACCCTCCCTAGTTTGGTGGTACCGATAAAAGAGCACAAAGCCAGACCAAGTCAAGGCCGTCCCATACCGGCAAATGTGGCTGCACGGAAAAGTCCGGGTAGGTGGATCTTGATCAACCAACTAAGTTTAATATTATCAGGCAATTAACCATCATGGATATTCATCAAGATTATTTAACATGGCAGTAGCTAGGCATTGAAATACTTTACTAAAAATTATCACTATTAAAATAATGCATGAAATTCAATTAAATAACCAACACTATTGAAATGATTCATGCAATGGATGACATGGCTTGCCTTGCTCTGTTGGGTTGTCCACAAATTCCTGGGCTTCAAATCCAAAGTTATTCCCTTCTGAAAATATTTTTAAAAAGCAATTGAAAATGTCACATACTACTATTTTGTGCACCAGAAATTCTGTGAACAAGAGAAAAATACCAAATTTTGCCAGAAAATAGAGGAGCTCAATACAAACCAGATGCAAAAAGAATCAATCGATTTGGACTTATGGTTTAAAAGTAATTAAGGGTCAAAGTTCTGGTCAAAATCTGGATTAAACAGAAAATCAGAAAATCTCTCAGGGGGCCACGTCGAAGGCGTAATCCGCCCGGGCGTGTCCACTTACCCCTTCGACGTGTGGCTGACGAGCGGGCCCCACGGTTAGGTTTAAAAGGGGAAGGGGAGGGAACAGAAGACCGCGGCGCTCCGGCGACGTTCGCCGACGATGCAGTCGATGGCGAGGTCGGGAAAGTGCAGGGATGTAACGAGCACTCCGAGATGAACACGCACGTACCCGTGGCTTCGCGAGAGACGGCCGGATGATGTCGTCCCCTTCCTCTCTGGCGGCGGCGGCGCTCGGGTGTCGTCGGAGCATGACCAGGAGGATGAGCTGAGCTCGATGGTGAAGTCAGAGGATTCGCTCGGGCAAGAGGTCGGGCGTGACCAGGAGGATGAGCTGAGCTCGATCGTGAAGTCGGTGGAGGATGGGAGAGAGTGAATCGGCGGGGAGGCAGAACTCGGGTGGCGGCGGATCTCCGGTGAGGTTCGAGGCCAGAGGGCCTCTCGGCCGTGGCTCGCTGCTCGGGAGGACGATTGGGCGGAGGAGGAGTGGGGTGAGGAGCTCTGGAGAGGCCGGGGAGGCCTTTTATAGGCAGGAGGTGAGCTCGGGCGAGCTCTCTGGAATCGGCGGGAACCGAGACACGTCGCCGGCGCGAGGACGCCTTGCTGGCTGGCCGGGCATGGGCGACGAGACGGGAGAGGGCAGGGAGGAGTAAATGCAGCGGTGGAAGCTAGCGGAGGAAGAAGACGCGCCGCGGGTCACAGTGCAGCCATGGGCGGCACAGTGCCCGGGTGCTGTGGCAGCCGCCGAGGGCGATTCCGGCGAGGAGAAGGATCGGGAGAGGGCTACGTGGACGGCAGCGGGTATGTCGGCACCTCAGGACACGAAATGGCAGCGAGAGGTCACTAGAATGACCTCAGCCGTCGCCCGCGAGGTGCAGAGCACGCATATTGGCATGCCAGTACCGTGCTCACCACGGGAAGTGATGTCTTGAGGCCGTCCAAGTCCAGCGCACCATGTCTGGGGTGTTCTCTTTTGATCACTTAGTGCCTCTGCATGCTTGGTTTGGCTAGGTTCACTCTGAACCGAAGGGTAGCTTCAGCTACAGTTTCTGACAGCAAAATTGAGAGGGATCTAGAGAAGAACTGAGCTGGAGATGGAGCCAATGGAGATGTCTGGGATGATCTATCTTGGAAGGACTCCAATCTGACCAAGTTTGAGAAGATTTCATCAAGGTTTGGATAGGGTTCATGTACAAGTGCTGTACTAAACCAGAAACCTAGATGAGCTTGTAGCACTCATCTGGTTGATCTGCTGAAGCTGAATTTTGGTGTGGCAGGGTTATTTGGTGAGGAGAAGATGTCATAAAAATTTCAGCTCAATTGGATACATCTAGCTGGTACTTCCTTCACAGAGGTTCCAACTGAACAGAAACTTGGCAGAATATTGGTGATGAAAATTTGTACTGGACAAGATGATATTTTTGGATATTGTGGAAAGATAGGTTCCCTAGGAGCTCAGGGAATTTTCTGGGAATTAATTGAGTAGGGAAAATATGATCTCCTTCACAAATGACCAGTACTGTCCAGAGAGCAATGGGAGTTTTCTGGACTAAACTTTGTACTGGACCATGAGATGTTTTTGAAGAATGTGGAAGTAGATGATGACAAGAAGGTCTGGGATTAATTTGGGATTTTTCTGATCATCAGAACTATAGGTTGCTTTGTAACCCATAGTGATGACATATTTTCCCAAAAGAAGAAAATGAATATTTGGGAGGGATAAAGAATTAGAAATTGATCCAGATGGTGAGTGACAAGATTTTGGCAAGATGCTGAGGGCTTTGGATCACTGAGAGGAATTCATATGTCCAAAGTCAACTGAAAAGATTCAAAATCCAACCAAATTGCAAATAAAGCCAGAAAGATTTTGAAAAGAAAAAGTTGCCAAAAACCAGGGTGTCACAGATGGCATCGCGCCGCCCGCGCCAAGATTTATGTCAGCGCGGCGGTTACCGAGACGTCGTGGGGAAGTGGGGGCGTCCCCCGTCAAATTGTGCGCCACGCGTCGCGCCTGGCCGCAGGCGGTTAGGGCCCGCGCCGTTTCGCCCCTCAGTAGGCAGGAATGCTCGCGCCGCGGGCCCGGGGGCTACTGTCGGGCCCATGGAACCCGGGGTATCCAGGGCCGTCTGCCTTCGACCCAGGGCGCAACGCCTGGCGTGGGCCCAGCGGGCCGTCACCACCGAGCTCTCACCAAGACCCCTCACGAGGCCCTGGCCTCCTGAGGCCCCCTCCTCAGGGAGTAGCAAGCAACGCTCAGCACCACCATCAACGGTCTCGCGAGGCCCTCTCACTAGCGGCTTCCCGAGCGGCCTCGCGAGGCGACTTTCCGAGGTGGCCTCCCGAGGCCCCCACCCGCAGACACTCGAGACGAAGGTTGTCCGCCTTGCAGCGCAGACTGGAGCCGGTCACGTGGGTGACGCGCGCGGCCAGGAACGGCGGCAGAAGCCATGCCAGCAGGCACGGATGAAGATGGTTTCCTCTTTTGTGTTAGGGGAGTAGGGCCAACTATCTACTCTCCAAAGCAACCCCAAAGGTTGCCCGATCGGCGAAGAAAGACCAAGACGACGGGCGCGCAGGGCGGAGGTCATCACCGAGCCCACCGGCGCGTCATGGATCATGCTTTGGCAGGCGAAGACCACCTTTAGTCAGGATAGCCTGAGCGCGTGTTCCCTTTCAAAATCGCCAAGTGTGGCAACCCTTCCCGCCTAAGTTTCCAGGAGGAAGAGGACCATGGCCGATATAAAGGGCAGAGCTGCCATTGTAGAGGGGGCGGGGGCGAGAAGGAGAGAGAGTGGCTGGAGTGAGAGAAGGATCGGCTCTTGTTCTGTCCAACCTCAACCTTGTACTCACACACGCACCAGAGCAATATCAGACAAGCAGGAGTAGGGTCTTACACCGCAAGGTGGCCCGAACCTAGGTAAACCGCTGAGTCCTCGCCCCGTCCCTCGCTATCGCGCTCTCGCCGTCGCCTCGCCGTCGCTTAACCGTGGTAGGAGACGAAGCAGGTAGAACAAGCTCACCCCAGTGTTCGAGCCTTTGGGTCCCCGGAGCCCCACTTCCGACACATAGTAATGGTACATGTCTCCCCCACTCGCACACTCTGGCCACCCCGAGCCCCATGACCATGCCCTATAAACCCCCCTACCCTCGCTCTCACAAACCCCCCTGTCACCCCTCGCCCTCGTCGGCAGGCTACTCCGCCACGAGCACGTCTCCACCGCACTGACTGCAACCCTAGCCGGCCAAATTCCAACGAGGCAGCCACCGCATCGACCAGCCACCACCACCACTGCATCCATGGCGACCCTCCTGGACATCTTCTTCGATCCCAGAACCCACGGCATCGACGACCTCGTCGGAGGCCAAACCTCACCGCCGCCCCGCCATTGATTCCGGTGAGCTCCGTCGTCCATTTGGACGTGCACCTTGTCCATTGTGCTCGCCACGACCTTGCGCATCTTCCTGATCCATTCAATCATCTCTAGTTGCACGAAAACGAGCACCGCGACCACACCTAAGAAGCTCCGCCGCTGTAGCAACTCCGGCGAGCTCCGTCCGCTCGACTGCAGCGCCACCCAAGGCCACCATCGACCACCCCGTGCCCGTCTACGTCCAGCCGTGCCCTCCGCGCAGACCCGAGCCTTCTGCATTGCCGGCAACCACAACACCCGAGGTTGCGCCGCCGCATTCGTGTTTTCTGGTGAGCCTCTGATCTAATCCCAGTCGTCCGATCTAGATCCAACGCGTAGTTTTAATCACGTTTTTATTAAAAACCCGAATCAGTATGGGCCAATCAGAATGTGCCACTTGTACAACCTTATCTGAAACATTATCCAGAACTAATTCGTTAATTAAATAGAAAATGCAGCTTTGCAGAAAAGCCCCTGGAACTTCAAATCATCATAACTAATTATCCAGAGGTCCAAATTGAATGATTATTTTTGCAAATGAAACCTTAGGAGATGTAGTTTCAGAATAATTTTAGGAAAACCAAAGTTGTAATTCTCAAATTTGAATTTCAAACAAAATGAATTAAATATCAAATAGGGCATAACTTTTAAACTAAAAATCCAAATTAGGTGATTCTTTTTGCATTTTGGAGCTGGAGAAATGTAGTTTAAATTTGTCTACTGTTGGTAAAAATAAAAATATAAATGAAATTGGTTCTGGACAGAAAATTAGAAACCTTAATTCCACATTAAATTGAATTTGTTTAGTGAAATAAAATTTGAA
Organism: Elymus sibiricus; assembly: GCA_039707655.1. Lineage (NCBI taxonomy): Eukaryota > Viridiplantae > Streptophyta > Magnoliopsida > Poales > Poaceae > Elymus > Elymus sibiricus. The sequence continues at coordinate 179,109,966 of CM077666.1, read as the reverse complement.
AATAAACCACATTCACTTGGATTAAATACTAGGCTAAATTGTGGCATATGAGAACATTAAATAAAATATTTTGAATCATAGTTTGAATTAATAGAAATTAAATGAGTAAACGCTATTTATTTTATAAAAGAAATGGTAGAATAATGAATGGTTTATTCAGATTAAATAATTAAATCATAATGACCAGAAACAAATGAACTTCAAATCTGAAAGTCAAACTTAGGTCAAATGATTGCAAATAATGCAAGTCAAACCTCAATCCAAACCAAGTTGCATTAAATAGTGTTGTATAATTCATTTTGGGTTCAAAAATATCAAACTAGGTTTGTCTAGTTGAACCAAATAGATTTGAACCTAGATAGCTAACCCTGGTTGAATATTGTAATGAAGCCAAAGCCAACAATCCAACACTTGTGATGTGTGAATTGTGCTTTTGCATTCATGCGAGTTTTCCCTTTGCATGAATTGAGTGTTCATGATTGCTATGTGTTGTATTTCTTTGTCAACGTTAGATTACGAGGAGTGCTTCCCTTGTGACTGTGAGGAGTGCACCAGCGTCAACAACAACCAAGGAAAGTTTCACTTTAATTTGATCATGTTACCCAGTATTTTATTTGATTTGTAGTTTTGCCATGTTAGGTGTGTGAGCTTAGGATGCTAAATTATGTACATCCTAGTAGTTGACAACTTAGGTCCAAACTTACCCTGACCTTGTAACCATCGAGTAGTTGCTTAGCTGCTATGATGTGGATTGGGAAACATCAACTATTATTCCATCATACAACCTCATGGTTGACTACTTAACTACAACATAATTAATGAATCGATCTGGGTGGACTGGCTTTGACTGGGTCATCGGAGTGTAGTCTTTGAAGGGGAATGCCACCCAGGTATCAAAGGGATTGTACGAGTTCAAAGTTGAGTAGCTTCCATGTGTAATCGTGAGATAATATGGGATCTGTTTAGACCAAGTAAGTTGTGGGAACCCTCCTGGGTAGACCAGCAGATGTAGGTGTGTAGGTCAGATTGGGTCTGAATTTTTTGAGGGGGCTACCACTTCCCAAAAGTCTCGTCTTGGTCTACCTAGCTACTTCACAAAATAAGTTTAGTAGTCTCAGGTAAAGTATACACACCTCTGCAGAGTGTATAAAACTAATCATGACCAGCTGTGTCCCCGGTTACGGACAACTTTGAGCAACTCATCCAAGAATTGTTAGCTTGATCTCATCACCTCTTCTTTAAAAAATGCAATGGGTTGAACAAAAGGGGAGTGTGGACCAACTCAGATTGCTGGTGTGATACCAGTAGCATTATCTGGGAAGGTTGGGGTTACCGTGTGAGACGGGAACCCACATACTCAAATTGCATTATGGGTGATCGCGTGATACGATATGCCCAAGGCTACTGTGTGATACAGTATGTCTAGCTAATAGAGTAGACCACCTCTAATATAATAGGGAAAAATATATTTTCTGCAAAGAGCCTTGAACCCCACCAGCCAAAGTGCATGTAGGTGAACAAGTTTCCAATAAACTGTGGACTTGCTAATACAATCCATGTATTGACCCTAGTGGCTGCAACGTATCATGTTGCAGGTGATTACTACGAGGAGTGATTTATGTAGGGTTTCATGCCTCCACTCGACATGATTCCCCGTGGTGTTGATTGAGCCTATCAAGACGTCTACCTTAGATTTTCTTTCTTTTTTTGCTTGTTAAGAACTATGTTTGCTTATTGCAAGACTAAGTATTTGGCTAGCCTATGGCTAGAGTCTGTAAAACTATTTGCTTTCTGGATCATGCGATGTAATAAAGGCCACATTTGTGTATGATACAACATTGTCACCGTGTATGCTGACGATTTGATCCAGGGGTTGGCATAGAAACACACGGAGACCGTATGCCTAAAAAGGTGGGTGCTACTTGTGAGCTGCGTTGGGATTTTCCTTGAAGAGAAGGGTGAAGCAGTACAGTAGAGATAAGTATTTCCCTCAGTGAGAACCATGGTTTATCGAACCAAAAGGAGAACCACGCAAATCCTAGTGAACAGCACCTGCACACACAAAAGCAAATACTTGCACCCAACGCGGGCAACAGGGTTGTCAATCCCCTTGAACTCGTTACTTGAAAGGATCAAATCTTGTATAGGTAGATATATAAATTGCAAAACAAAATAAAAGTAAATAAATTGCAGCAAGGTATTTTTGGTTTTTATAATATGTTTAAATAGACCCGGGGGCCATAGTTTTCACTAGAGGCTTCTCTCTCGAACACAAAGCATACGATGGGTAAACAAATTACTGTTGGGCAATTGATAGAAAAGCGCGTAGCTATGACGTATTCATGGCAATGATCACATATATAGGCATCACGTCCGTGACAAGTAGGCCGACTCCTGCCTGCATCTACTACTATTACTCCATCAATCGACCTCTATACAGCATGCATCTATGGTATTAAGTTCATAACAAACAGAGTAACACCTTACGCAAGGTGACATGATGAAGACAAAGTAAATTCAATCAATATGAATAAACCCCATCATTTTATCCTTAGTAGCAACAACACAATACATACCCTGTCCCCTTCTGTCACTGTGTGAGGACACCGCAAGATTGAACCCACTACCAAGCACCTCTCCCACTGAAGATAAATCAATCTAGTTGGCCAAACCAAACGGATAAATCGGAGAGAAATACAAAGCTATAACAATCATGCATAATAAAGTTCAGAAAAGACTCAATTACTTTCAATGAATAAACTGATCATAAACCCAAAATTCATCGGATCCCAACAAACACACCGCAAAAGAAGATTACATCCGATAGAACTCCAAGAAGATCGAGGAGAACATGGTATTGAAGATCAAAGAGAGGGAAGAAGCCATCTAGCTACTAGCTATGGACCCATAGGTCTGTGGTGAACTACTCACACATCATCGGTAGGGCAGCAAGGTTGATGTAGAAGCCCTCCCTGATCAATTCCCCCTCCGGCAGATTACCGGAAAAGGCCTCCAGATGGGATCGCGGAAGAACAGAAGCTTGCGGCGGTGGAAAAGTTATTTCGGGTGGCTCTCTGTTGGTTTGGGAATATATGTTAAGTTATAGGCTTGGAATTAGGTCAAACGGAACTGCGTGGGGCCCACAAGCTCAGGGGGCGCGCCCTATGAGCTTGTGGCTCTCTCGTATCTCTTTTGGCCTCCTCCCGAACCATCTAGGGTCCCTTCTGGTCCAGAAAAAATCATTTTAAAGATTTTATTCTGTTTGGAATTAGTTTGATATTGATTTTCTGAAAAGCCAGAAACAAGCAAAAAAACAGGAACTGGCACTGGGCACTGAGTTAATAGGTTAGTCCCAAAAAATGATATAAATTAGCATAAAAATGCATACAAAGCATCCAAGATTGATAATATAATAGCATGAAACAATAAACAATTTATAGATACGTTGGAGACGTACACTACTGCAGGCGACCGCTAACGCGACACATGAATCAGAGACCACGCAACCAAACAATGCGCGATGCATGAATCGCAAACGATGTCGTAATAAAACGGTCACCAATAAGACGAACTGTGTGCGATGGCGGAGACAACAAGCACGATTCAGATTAGAGACGCGGGTGCGATACGTGGCATACAGTTCTTCCATACGAACTATTTGCGATGAGCCAGAACAATAGAAATGGTCAGGCAGATCGAGGTGTGTGCGATATACGGCATACAGTTCACTCGGATGAACCGTTTGCGATGATCCAGAAGAACAGAAATGATTCGGCGTAACAAGATGTGTGTGATATCTGGCAAACAGGTCGGTAATCAGAATTGTGTGCGATAACTATAGACAGCGCATACGATTTTTTGTTGTGAATTGTGTGCTCGACAGGGCACGCAATTCAAGAAACCAACTGTGGGCGATAATGTAAAAGATCTCTATCGGATACATATTGCTAACTGTCTGCGATGAGATTGACAGGGGACACATAGATAATTTAGTCCTTCTTGTTGTTGTTGTTGGATGGCCCCGTGACATCGTCTTGGCGAGGACGCTTCTTGCCGCTGACCATTGGCTTTTCCTCGCCGCCGCCGTCGTCATCGTCGTTGATGTCCTCGTCATCGTCCTCCTCGTTCGAACATTCCTCCTCCTCATCATCGTCGTCGTCTTCTTCGTCCTCCGACGGCTCCTCGTCCATCTGGTCGTCGTCCGATAACTTGGGCGGCGGAGTCCCTTCCATTATCTGGATAAAATCATAGTCAGGGCTCGACGACGGACTCATGGAAGATGACTGGGATGATTCCGAGGTTGACCTATCATCGGGTGCCATACTGATGGCGAAACTGTCATCCTCACTGCCGCTTGACATGGCTGTGGTACGTATACAAAGCGAGAGAAAGTGAGATTGCAGAGTGTGTGTAAGTGTGCAGCGCGGCCGCCCGGGACGATGAAGATGGTGGAGACTGAAGCGGGGTATGAAGAAAAGAGGAATGGCAATTGAAGCGGGGGATTGACGAATTATATTGGCGCCTTGGCAGGTGGTTAGAATCCTGATATAATCAGCCATAATTATTAGTACCTAGTCGCTCCAAATTCCCGCGGTTGCGCAGTTCTCAATGTGATAATTACACACACAGGTTGGAGCGTCCAAATGTGAAACAAGCAGTTTTCATAGGACAGTTGTCAAGCAATAGATGGGCTCTGCTTATTGATGTAGCCAGTAATAATCAAACAAAACCCCTAATCATCATTGCAAACAGTGCATAGAAGATGGCTAATGCGAAAACTACAACTACACATGCTAGTTCCTTCTTGTCTCTTGCTTTCATCTTTTGCCTGTGACTGAGTCTTTCTTGCTTCATCGTAGTGATTGTACACTCCAGATCAGTCAGTTTCTTCTTTAGCTTTACGTTATCTTCTGCGAGCTTGGTGATAACACTCCGAGCCCTGCCATGCCATTCATCATCCAACTAGTTAACAAAGGCACAAGCCTCATATCCCTGCCAATGTTAAATATTCAGGTTGGGCGGGGGCATTAACTCAACTTAAATGATGAACTTGGCACTAACCTCTAAGGGGCAACTGAGAAACCGGGTGCCAATGTCAAATCCCACCATGCATACACGTCGAGCGGGAGTGTGTCCGTGCGCACAACTCAGCTTTTGGTACTTCTCGGTGGTGCAAAACTCAGAGTCGAACTCATGTTGCGGGAGTCTGGAGTCATACTCCGGATCCGATGGTTGATCGCTTTCCTGGGTGGGGGGAGCGGGGGTCATTCAGGACGGATTGAGCAGGGAGCTACTTTGGACATGCTAAAAAAGACCAGGATTGATTGGAACATGACAAGACGATTCGGATCCGTAGTAAACCATCCTTCTGATGACCTTAGGCAAGCGCTCGGCGGTGACCGCCGTCGTGGCGGCGCCGCCCATCGCGCTGCCGAGAGCGACGATACGAGTCGGAGCAGCCGCACCGAAACCATCAGCACCACTCGTCCGCATTCCCCCAATGTCAGCGCCACGCGAGGGAATTTGGGGGCTATCTAGGGATTTGGGTGAAATGGGGAAACTGTGGGGATCTGATAACGGTCGGGAACTACTTATCGCACTCTGTTGTATACGGCACACAGTTTGTACATATCGTTTGTGTTCAATATTACATCTTCACACACGATTTCCACACCAAACCGTGTGAGAAGACAACATGCATGAGACACGATTCCCATGACATAACCATATGTGATGTACTACCCGGTACATATGGGGATGCAATAATGGAGTTAATACTGCAAACAGCCGCTCTGCGGATACCTGCTACTTGTACTCTGCGTTGGTATTTCCCCGAAGAGGAGAGGATGATGGAGTATAGTAGAGATAAGTATTTCCCTCAGTTAAGAACCAAGGTTATCAATCTAGTAGGAGAACCAAGCAAAATTCCGTTAAGCGCACCTGCACACAAAAGAGCAAACACTTGCACCCAACGCAAATAAGAGGGTTGTCAATCCTCTTAGCGGTTATTTGCAAGGATTAAATCTTATAGAGATGAATAGATAAACTAAAATACTAATTAAAATAAAGTAAATAAATTGCAGCAAGGTATTTTTAGGTTTTTTATATATGATAAAGTAGACCGGGGGCCATAGTTTTCACTAGAGGCTTCCATCTTGAACACATAGCATATGGTGGGTAGACAAATTACCGTTGGGCAATTGACAGAAAAGCAAATAATTATGACAGATTCATGGCAATGATCATGTATATAGGCATCACATCCGAGACAAGTAGACCGACTCCTGCCTGCATCTACTAACATTACTCCACCCATCGACCCCTATCCAGCATGCATCTAGGGTATTAAGTATAAAACAGAGTAACGCCTTAAGCAAGATGACATGATGTAGACAAAGTAAACTAAAGCAATATGATTAAACCCCATATTTTTATCCTTAATGGCAACAATAGAAATACGTGCCATGTCCCCTTCTATCACTGGGATTGAGCACCACAAGATTGAACCCATCACAAAGCACCTCTCCCATTGCAAGACAAATCAATCTAGTAGGCCAAACCAAATTGATAGATCGGAGAGAAATACAAAGCTATAATAATCATGCATAAAAGAGTTTAGAGAAGACTCAAATATTTCTCATGAATAATCTGATCATAAACTCACAATTCATCGGATCCCAACAAACACACCGCAAAAGAAGATTACATCGGATAGAACTCCAAGAACATCAAGGAGAACATGGTATTGAAGATCAAAGAGAGAGAAGAAGCCATCTAGCTACTAGCTATGGACCCATAGGTCTATGGTAAACTACTCACACATCTTCGGAAGGGCAACAAGGTTGATGAAGAAGCCCTTCCTGATTGATTCCCCCTCCGGTAGATTACCGGAAAAGGCCTCCAGATGGGATCGCGGAAGAACAAAGGCTTGCGGCGGCGGAAAGGTTTTATCTTCTAGCTCTCTATTGGTTTTAAAATATTTGGGAATTTATAGCGTTGGAATTAGGTTAAGAGGTGCCACGAGGGGCCCACAAGCCTGGGAGGCGCGCCCTACCCCCCGGGCGCGCCCTCCAGGCTTGCCGCCTCCTCGTGGCTCTTCTGGTCTTCTCCCGAAGCTTCCTGGGTCTCTTCTGGTCCAGAAAAAATTAATCCAAAGTTTTTTTCTCGTTTGGACACTTTTTGATAATGATTTTCTGAAAAGGCAAAAACAAGCAGAAAACAACAACTGGCACTGGGCACTGGGTTAATAGGTTAGTCCCAAAAAATGATATATAATGGCATATAAAACATCCAAGATTGATACTATAATAGCATGGAACAATCAAAAATTATAGATACGTTGGAGACGTATCAATACCCTTCTAAAAATAAAAACAGCCGCTCTGTAGATAGAGATGGGGGCGGCGGCCGAGGCAGTGGCTACCAGATAGGAGGTCAATCCTCGGTCGGTCGGTGGTGGCGGCGTGATAGGAGGTCAATCCTCGGTCAGTGGCGGGAGATAGGAGGAGCACAATGCTCGAGGTCGGCGGCGGCGTGATTGGAGCACATCTCTCGCGGTCGAAGGTGGGATAGTGGAGCTCGAACTTCAAGCGGATGCCCCACTAAGCTTTGCTCCTCGACCCTGCTATCTTGGCATGCCACGGCATCGCCCTTCTCTGACTGCTGGGTGGAGGTCGCCGCACGGCTAATTAATTAAGGTATTCTTTTCGTTCAGTGGCTTAATTAAGGTATTCAATTCATAAAGGTAGTATACTGTACTCTACGTGTAAATTGACTGGTCATTAATTTGTGTCATCGCACGGCTGGATAACAATATGGAGCGCCCTCCGTAAATTATGAAAATATAATCTTGTGATTTATGCACGCATCTTTGGGCATCAATTAATCCATTTATTAATGCTTTTTTGAATTACCCCTCGTGTGCTGCAGATGGAACGATCTGAATGGATGAAGGATCAGAGAAGCTCAAAGTTTGTGAGTGGCGTGACGGAGTTCATCACTTTGGCTGAAAGGACAATGAAGAGAGTTCGTAACGACTATTACATCCTGTGTCCATGCAAGGATTGTACCAATACAAAGTCACATAAAGTTACAGACGTCTAGTTCCACTTAGTCAAGCGGGGATTCATGGATGGATATACACGTTGGACTAGACACGGTGAAGAGCCGGTCATGGATGAAGGTAACCAAGGAGGCGAGATGCCAAACCCCGATCAGAGTCACATGGATGTTGAATCTAACCTCGGGGCTCAGACGTCAAGCTACCAACGGAACAGAGACAAGCGAAATACCCCACTGGAAAACCCTGACAGTGACGAAGACGACGACCTTGATGGTATGTCAGATTTTGCTGCTATGATTGCAGATTTCCAGGGCCCAAATAAAGATATGGTTGGGTACAAGGATCTGCCAACCATTGATGCGGACTCCAATAAAGATTTGTATCCAGGTTGCAAAAAGAAATATTCCAAGTTGAGTGCCACACTGGCGCTTCTCAGATTTAAAGCAGAAATTGGTCTATCAAACAAGGGCTTCACAGAGTTGTTAGGTCTTTTCAAAGACATTCTTCCAGAAGATAATGTGCTCCCCAAAAGCACGAACGAAGCGAAGAAAGTTGTTTGCCCATTGGAACTTGAAGTCCAGAAGATACACGCTTGTGTGAATGATTGTATCTTGTACCGCGGTCAGTACAAAGATTTGCGTGCATGTCGCATATGCAAGCATCCACGATACAAGCGCAGGAGAGCAAAGGACAAGTACAAATTGGATGACAAGATCAAGATAGGAATCCCATTCAAGGTTGTTTGGTACTTGCCTTTAATTCCAAGGTTGAAGCGTTTGTTTGCAAACCCTAGAGAGGCAAAGAGGTTGCGGTGGCATCATGATGAGCGAATTGCGGATAAATATTTGAGGCACCCGAAAGATGGGGCTCAGTGGGATTCAATCGAGGAAAAGTATGAAGACTTTGCCAAGGATCCTAGAAGTATATGGCTCGGGGAGTGTACTGACGGGATGAATCCATTTGGCGATATGAGCACCAAACACAGCACATGGCCGGTGCTTCTGTCCATATATAACCTTGCTCCTTGGTTGTGTATGAAGAAAAAATACATCATGATGTCAATGATTATCCAAGGCCCGAAGCAACCTAAAAATGACATCGACATTTACTTTCAGCTACTGGTAGAAGAAGTGCTGACATTATGGGAAAAAGAGCCTAGTGTAAATGTTATGATGCTTACAAAAAGGACTTTTTCGATCTACATGCGTTGCTGCTACACACCATTCAAGATATGCCGACATTAGGCAACACGTCGGGGCAGAAAACAAGGGGAGATGTCGGATGTGTGACATGCATGGATAGGACAGTGAGTAGATTTCTTCCCAACTCGCACAAAACCGTGTATTTGTGTCATCATAGGTTCTTACGGAAAGATCAGCCATACCGAAAGATGAAAGCTGAATTTGATGATATGGCAGAGGTAGGTTTGGTCCCAAGACCTTATTATGGGAAGGAGGTCCACAGCATGGCTAAACAAATTGAAGTTGTGCTTGGCAAGGGACACGGTTCATCATCGAAACAAACACCCATGTTGCAGGTGTTTAAGAAGAAATCAGTGTTCTGGGAATTACCTTACTGGGAGATTGTAAGTGTGCGTCATTGCATCGATGTCATGCACGTAGAGAACAATGTATGTGAAAGCATCCTTGGTACTCTACTCAAGATTAAAGGTAAAACAAAGGATGGTGATGGTCCACGACTCGATATGCTTGGTGATCAACACAAATGCATGAATGAAGCAGAAGATGATGACAAATTCCTCCACGTTTGCCAGAGTTACAATTTCACTCCAAAAGAAGCAAAAGAGTTCTACGAGTATTTGTTGTTAGTTAAGACACCCTCTTCCTACTGCGCAAAGATCAGAAGTCTCGTGGATGTGAGCTCAGGTAAAATGAAGTTGGCACACATGAAGCCACATGATTGCCACATAATGTTGACACAAATCCTCCCGGTGGCCATCATGAATTTGATGGACACAGACATAAGAAACACACTATGATTTCTTCAACAAACTATGGCAGAAAGTGGTAGATCATGAAGAGCTGGATTATATGCAAGAGGATATTGCAAGAATATTGTCCAACCTAGAGATGTTTTTTCCACCGTCATTCTTTGATGTCATGGTCCATCTCACTGTGCACCTTGTCGATGAGATAAAGTAATGTGGTCCTGTGTTTCTTTGCAACATGTATCACTTTGAGCGGTACATGGGAATATTGAAGCGCTATTATCGGAACCGATGCCATCCAGAGGCAAGCATCCTACAAGGTTATACCGCGGATGAGGTGGTTGAGTTTTGCACCGAATACATGAAACAAAGACCTATAGGTTTGCCCCTCCCTCGCCACGAGGGAAGGCTGGCTAGTAAGCTGGTCCTTGCTGGCGCGCCACATGCTGCACCCGGAGATGAGACCGATCAAGCCCATTTGATGGTATTGCTTAACAGCCCAGTTCTCGACGCTTATGCTGAAGAACACTTGGTGGAGATACGACAAAGCTTCTTACCAATGGTGCATCCATTAGATGTCATGATGAAGGCGCACAATGAGGACCACGTCAGATGGCCGAAGGATCGTTTGTCACGCGGATCCATGGATGACATTGCAACGTGGTTGGCACAAAAGCCATCACCTATGGTATTGAGGTACCAACCGTATGACATAAATGGCTACACGTTCTACACTGAGGAACATGATAAGAAGACCTCATATCAGAACAGCTTTATTCGAATAGAATGCATAACTGTAGATGAAGCTGATAAAAGGGTATACTATGGAACCATCGAAGAGATTTGGGAGCTTAACTATGTGGAAGTTAAGGTGACATTATTTAGGTGCAAATGGGTCCCTCTTAGTTAGGTAAAGGTTGATGAATACAGGAAGACTTGTGTTAACATGACAAAGATGGCATATCACAAGGACCCGTTCATTCTAGCCAGCGATGCAACCCAGATTTTCTATGTGAAAGACCCCTTGCATAAGAACTGCCGTGTAGTGATGCATGGGAAGACGAGGGTACTGGGCGTCGAGGGTGTTGCTGATGAGGACGAGTACGATGAATTTGCTGAGTTGCCAGCCAAGGGATCACACACCAAACATAAAGAGAGGCTTAAAATCATCAGAAATCCTAAGTTCATTCAGGGTCAACCTAATGATCCTAGTTCTCCCATGTACATGGGAATTAATACGTAAGACTATTTATTATGTCTATTCTGCAACTTAATTCGTTCATTTAGAACTGTTGCATCTACTGAATTTTGAGTTATGCCCAGCCTTCTGTTGATCTAAGAACGATTAATATGTTGACCTCACTACACAAAAAAACAATTCCGTGATGATACGTCTTTGTCACAGTAGGTCAAGTTTTCTGTCATGCATGTACATCCGTGACGATTTTATGACAGAATCAAGACAGTCATACCTGTGCTATCGTCGAAGTGTTCCATGACAATACTGAAATTATCATCAAGGAAGTGTCCACTTCCATGACGATAAATGTCGCGTCATGGAAGTGTTTTCGTCAAGGGTAACCGACACGTGGCATCCACCGTAACGGGTCACCATTAAGCTACCGGGTTCCGGTTTGGATCCGATAACCCATTAGCAGCCCTGACCAATGGCGATTTTCCACATGTAAATTTCTCATTTGCCGGCGGAACCACGTGTCAGCTCAGCGTTGGGACAGATGTCATCCATTCATTGGACGTGAGACACCTATGATACGTCGACACATGGCATGGCCCAATAGTGGCCCATTTACGTTAAAAAGGCCGGCCTGTTTGACTTGGTCAAAAGTAAGAGGGCCGGCCCGTGGAAAGCCTGTTAACGGCCTGTTTGCATATAGCCCATTTACGGCCCGGGTACTCACGGCCCGTTATGGCCTTTCAAAATTTGGCCCACTAGCGCCATGTGGGCCGTGCCTTCTGATTCCAGCCCGTTGTCACTTTCGCCCCTTCTATGGCCCATGACGTCTTTTGGCCCATATTAGGCCTTTTGTATCTCTGGGCCCATTGACGGCCCATGGTTATTTTGGCCCATCATGAAAAGTAAACAGCTTTGAGCCCATTAAAGGCCCATGATTCAGTTGAGCCGTTTCCCGCCCGTGTTTTCTTTCGGCCTTCTAAGGGCCCATAAAATCTTGGGCTCATTTCCGGCCCTCGATTATTTACGGTCCGTTACTGGCCTGTTATGCTAATGAGCCAGATTCAGCCCGTGGTTACAATCGCCCCGTTTGTGGTCTGTTAACCCATTGGGCCATTTTTAGCCTGTCATGTATTCCGGCCCATTAACGTCCCGTTATGCCTGTCAATAGAATTAAGCGTGTGATGACTTTCGGCCTGTTAACGGCCCATTATGCTACCGGCCCTTAAACGGACCATTCCCACTATGGCCCGTTTATGGCCCATAATGCGGTCCGCTTTTGGCCCACGGACCCTACGGCCCGTAGATGGCCCTTGGGCACTACAGCTGGTAGCAGGCCCATGGTTACCACGGGCCGTATGTGGCCCATGGTTATTGCGGCCACAAACAAACCGAGGAAAAAGATGACTACGAGGAAATAAATAAGCAAGCAACTAACACTAGGCTATTACGGCGATTGCACAAATTACATCCACTGGGCATCAAAGTTCGCCACCCGTGTAAATATAGGGAACACCCTACACTATACAAAAATAGCTTGCTGTTTTCGTCAGCCGGTCGTTGCCCGTTAAGAACAAAAATTTTATCGCAACAAAACAAATTACAGCCATATAACAAAAGGAGGGTTGGCATAAAAGTAAATGCACCATCAGAAGTTTAGAAGCTCGGATGATTTGACCTGACTGGTACGTTTTCATGCTGTAGTGTCTGATGGAACACCATAAACTTCGCTGTCATTTTGTTGGATCGAGGAGATAGGTCTAGAGGGGGGTGAATAGACCCTTAACCAGCCAAAATTAGCAGTTTTTAATTTCTCTTGGAACTTAGGCAGATTTTGACACAAGTTAAGATTACTCCAATACTTTCTACACATGCATATCTAGAGATTGAGCAGCGGAAATGATAAAGCATGCAAGAGTATGGAAAGTAAAGGGGTAGAGTATGGAAGATCAAACACAATGAAGACACGGTGGTTTTTTGCATGGTTCCGATAGGTGGTGCTATCGTACGTCCACATTGATGGAGACTTCAACCCACGAAGGGTAACGGTTGCGCGAGTCCACGGAGGGCTCCACCCACGAAGGGTCCACGAAGAAGTAACCTTGTCTATTCCACCATGGCTTACATCCACGAAGGACTAGCCTCACTCGGGGTAGATCTTCATGAAGTAGGCGATCTCCTTGCCCTTACAAACTGCTTGGTTCAACTCCACATCATGTTGGAGGCTCCCAAGTGACACCTAACCAATCTAGGAGACACCACTCTCCAAAAGGTAATAGACGGTGTGTTATTGATGAACTCCTTGCTCTTGTGCTTCAAATGATAGTCTTCCCAGCACTCAAACAACTCCTCACATATTTGACTATGGTGGAAGAGGGATTTGAGTGGAAAGGAACTTGGGAAAGGCTAGAAATCAAGATTCAAATGGTAGGAGTGGAATAGCTTGATCTCAACACATGAGTAGGTGGTTCTCTCTCAGAAAATGTATGGTGGAAGTGTAGGCACGTTCTGATGGCTCTCCTTACTGAGAAGGAGGGGTGGAGGGGTATATATAGCCTCCACACAAAATCCAACCGTTACACACTTTTGACCCAACTCGGTGGCACCGAAACGATCATATCGGTAGCACCGAACTGTGTAAAAGATATGAACTTTAGGAATCTCGATGGGACCGATACGAACAACTTCGATGGACCGAAGTGCAATGGCTAGGGCAGACCTCATCTCGGTGGCACCGATTGCATCAACTCGGTAGGACCGAAGTGAAGCAATAAGGCAACAGAGAGTTGGCAAGCCATCTCGGTGAGACCGATTTGCAAAAGTCGGTGAGACCGAAGTAAGTGCAAACGATTACAGAGAGTTGGCAAGGCCATCTCGGTGAGACCGAGATCCATTTCGGTGGATCCGATTTGTTAGGGTTTTGGCAGTGGCTAAGTCTTGGATGAACTCGGTGGGGCCGGATAGAGAAATTCGGTGGGGCCGAGTTGGAATGTAGGTTTTGGACATATTTGGGTAGAGAGAGTGGTTGAGGGTTTAGGAGTACTGTCACTAAGCACTTGAGCAAAAAGATCATTAAGCAACACCTCATCCCCTTTTAATAGTATTGGCTTTCCTATGGACTCAGTGTGATCTTGGATCACTAAACCAAAAATGTAGAGTCTTGAGCTTTAGCCAATCCTTGTCCTTAGCATTTTGAAGGGGTTCCACATCCTCTTGTCCATGCCACGCCATTGTTGAACTTGTCTGAAATTCACAAGATAAAAGCATTAGTCCAACAACATGTATGTTGGCATGAATTACCAAAACCACCAAGGGAGCAAATGTGCTTTCAATCTCCCCCTTTTTGGTAATTGATGACATCATACATCAAAGCTTCAAATACGGATATAGCAGAGGTATGTATGAAAGCTTTGAAGGAAACATGTAACATGTATGAACTCCTCTGAAATACCCCTGAAGAGGTGCATAATATGATGATATCTCATGGGAAATATACATGCAACATGTACCTTGGCTATATGCATCAGAGCAATATATATGACCTTTAGATATCCATATGTCCATGATTGTCTTCTTGCAAACAATATATACTAGCAAGAGGTCAATCATGTTCATGAGTGTGATGCATATACTTACCTTGAAGTTCTTGATCAAGTACCTGAAGAAATACACTTGAGAAAACAAGGTTAGATAACACAAGATAATTTCTTCAAGAAAAGACACAAGATCAACAAGAAACCAAGATTGGGATGACATGTAGAATAGAGTATCACAAGGTGAATACGTCTTTGAAGTAGACATGTCCCCAAAAGAAATAGTTGTCTCCCCTTAAAGAACTTCCTCTCCCCCTGAATCTGACATTGGATATTGGGAGTAGGTAGGGTGAGAAAACTAGAGCAGCCAAAGAACAAACTAATCATGTTTCTTCCCTCTTAGAAACATGTAACATTCTCTCCTCTTGTAAGGTGCATCTCTCTCCTTTTGTAGAGATAAGCTTTGATGTATTCCTCTCTCCCCCTTTGACATCAATTTCCAAGAAGGAACTTCAAGGTTATTGATCAAGTGGGTTTGGTCCTTGAGAAACACATCTAGCCATTGAGTGTCTCTAGATGCAAGTAGAGGATAAGAATCATTGAGTGGAGTTGGAGCAGGAAAAAAAAACTCAGGAGAAATTTGACAGAAAATTCCTTAGAGCAGCCAAAAACAGTGGCACCGAGTTGAAGCAATTCGGTGGAACCGAGTTTGATTCAATGGAACTTGTAGCCAACTCAGCTCACCAGGCAAAGGAATTCTCACAAAGATTTGCAATGAATTTGCTGCGAATCTAACTAAAAGAAAAGACACACAGAAAAGAAGCAAAGTAACGACTAGATGAAGTTTTTTTTAAAGAACACTCTAGCAAGAAGAGAACAACCAGAAGAAACACTAGAGAACTTCATCTAGATGGGTCGGCGACTAGGTCACCTATGTTTGAATATATTGACTCAGGAGTCAAGTGAGAGCACTTGATCATAGGTCATACTCATCGTTTAAGCTCGAAATGGGGTTGCCATTTTTCCTTTAAGCATTTCAATGTATTCACATCTTGTTGAGTTGCTTTAGCTCATGTCTTGGAGTGAAGCTTCTCTAAGATGTGATAACTTACATTTGGATTTTGGTGATGTCCATCATGTAGTTGAACTTGAAGTGGATGCTTATGAGTTGAAGTTTGGAGCTATCCAAACATTTGTTGTTCATCTTCCTACATGGGTTAGTTTTGCAAGGAACAACATGTATATCCAATATGACAAGAATGAAGCATATCTCAAGAACTTGTCAAAGGATATGTTTAGGTTGTTTTGTTCCTTGTTCCACCATCAATTGTTGATACTTAGGTTATGCAAGATTGCTCAAGTTAAGAGTGAGATGCAATCTTGTGTCATGAAGCTTGTCCAAGTACCTACAAAAGGTTAGATACAATACAAGGGAGCAAAATGTCCAAGATATAAGATGATCATGAAAGGTATCATGGATTAGTCAAGAATGCTCATGCCCTTGTACGCATCCACATGAACCTCTAGTTCACGTTTGAAGCATCTATGATGTTCAACTCATTCTCAAGTGACAAAACACTTTCTCATCAAGGGGTTTGGTACGAACATGTTTAAGGTCAATGTCACCTTTCTCAACATGATCTCGAATGAAATGGTGACGAACCTCAATATGCTTAGTTCGAGAATGTTGCACGGGATTGTGCGCAATCTTAATAGCACTCTCATTGTCACATAGTAATGGTACATGTTTCACATGCACACCATAGTCTTTAAGAGTTTGTGTCATCCATAGTAATTGAGCACAACATGATCCCGCGGCAATGTATTCTGCTTCGGCAGTAGATAGAGATACGAAATTTTGTTTCTTGGAGGACCAAGACACAAGAGATCTACCAAGAAATTGACATGCACCCGAAGTAGATTTTCTGTCAACCTTGTCTCCGGCATAGTCCGAATCGGAGTAGCCAACAAGATTGAAAGAAGATCCTTTGGGATACCATATGCCAAAGTTTGGTGTATGTAACAAGTATCTCACAATTCTTTTCACCGCTTTAAGGTGACACTCTTTTGGTGCCGCTTGGTATCGTGCACACATGCACACACTTAGCATAATGTCGGGACGGGAGGCACATAGATATAGTAATGAACCAATCATAGATCAATAAACCTTTTGATCAACCAGTTTGCCATCCTTGGTCAAGTTAAGATGTCCACTCGTGGGCATGGGAGTTTTCATACCTTTAATGTCTTGCATGTTGAACTTCTTGAATAAGTCCTTGGTATACTTTGTTTGAGAAACAAAGGTACATTCCCTAGTTTGCTTGATTTGCAAACCAAGAAAGAATTTGAGTTCACACATCATAGACATCTCGAACTTTTCCGACATCAACCTTCCAAACTTTTCACTAAAAGAGGGGTTAGTAGATCCAAAGATAATATCATCAACATAAATTTGGCATACAAATAATTCTCCATTAACCCTCTTAGTGAAAAAAGTTGAATCAATCTTCCCAATTTCAAAACCTTTTTCAAGAAGAAACTTTGTCAAGCATTTGTACCAAGCTCTAGGGGCTTGTTTAAGACCATAAAGAGCTTTACGAAGTTTGTACACATGATCAGGTTTCTTGGGATTCTCAAAGCCAGGAGGTTGTTTAACATACACTTCCTCCTCAATTTCACCATTTAAGAAAGCACTTTTAATATCCATTTGGTAAAGAGTGATATCATGGTGATTGGCATAAGCAAGTAGAATACGAATGGACTCAAGTCTTGCAACGGGGGCATAGGTCTCACCATAGTCCATACCTTCGACTTGTGTGTACCCTTGTGCTACGAGACGAGCCTTGTTACGTACAACTTGTCCATCTTCATCTTGCTTATTTCGAAACACCCATTTGGTTCCAATGATGTTTTGCTCTTCCTTAGGCTTCTCAACCAATGTCCAAACTTGGTTCCTCTCAAAGTTGTGTAGCTCTTCGTGCATTGCATTCACCCAATCGGGGTCCTTGAGAGCATCTTCTACCTTCAAGGGTTCAATACTAGAGATAAATGAGTAATGCTCACAAAAGTTAGCTAAATGAGTTTTAGAGCGAGTGATTCTCCCGGTTTGGATATCTCCAAGTATTTCTTCGATGGGATGATCCTTGTCGATTCTTGCTCTAACTCAAGGTAGCTTTTTCTTGGGTTGTGGTGAGGCTTCCTCATCATCGTCATCTTCTTCTTCTTCGTTGATGTTGTCGTTGTTCGCTTGTGGAGGTGGGGAAGGAGGTTGAGGTGGATCATCTTGTTGCACTTCCTCATTCCCATCGTCTTGACGTGTTCCACTTGTGGATGCCTCCGTATCAACTTGTCGTTCACCTTGATGCGAAGTTGGGGCTTCCACTTGAATAGACGAGGTACTCTCCTTCACTTCCACGGGGCGAATCTTACCAATGGGCAAGTCTTGGATTGCTTCCGATGGTTCTCGATCTCCTACATCAAGTGGCAATTGCTCGACTTGCGAGCCGTTAGTCTCATCAAACTTCACATCTACCGTCTCTTTAACTTTTCAAGTGAAGTTGTTGTAGACACGGTAAGTGTGAGAGTTCGATCCATAACCGAGTAGGAAACCTTCATGAGATTTAGGAGCAAATTTTGAACGATGATGCTTATCAAGAATGTAACATTTTGAGCCAAATACTTGAAAGTATCCAACTTGTGGTTTGTTACCGGTGAGCAATTCATATGCCGTTTTACCAAGAAGCTTGTGAAGGTAAAGTCGATTTGTTGCATGACAAGCTGTTTCAACCGCTTCCGCCCAAAAATGTCTTGGCACCTTGTATTCATCAAGCATTGTTCTTGCCATCTCAATAAGTGTCTGGTTCTTCCTCTCAGCAACTCCATTTTGTTGAGGTGTGTATGTAGCTGAGAACTCATGTGAAATACCCTCCTCATCAAGAAAGGTGTCCACATTGGTGTTCTTGAACTCCGTTCCATTGTCACTCTGAACCTTCTTGATCTTCACTTCAAATTGGTTTTGAGCCTTTCTTGCAAAGTTCTTGAAGATCTTTTGTACCTGCGATTTGTCATCAAGAAAGAACACCCACGTAAATCTGGAAAAAATATCAACAATGAGCAAATCGAAAGAGTTACCACCAAGACTCTTATAGGAGTTGGGACCAAAAAGATCCATATGAAGTAGCTCGAGTGGTCTCCTTGTGGTCATAATGTTCTTCACGGGGTGGGTTCCTCCAACTTGTTTTCCTGCTTGGCAAGCACTACAAAGTCGATCTTTGTCAAATATAACATCTTTCACTCCAAGAATGTGATCTCCTTTAATAAGTTTATCAAGGTTACGCATAGCAACATGTCCAAGTCTTCGATGCCATAACCAACCTTTAGAAGATTTAGCAATTAAGCATGTACGAGGTTGGGCTCTTTTAGTGAAATCAACAATGTATAGATCACCTCTACGAATGCCGGTAAAGACCATATTATGATTATCTTGGCGAAACACTTGGCAATCTACTTTGGTAAATAGAACATTAAAACCAAAATCGGCTAGTCTAGATACGGAAAGAAGATTGTAACCAAGAGCTTCAACAAGCATAACATTTTGTATGGAGCTATCATTGGATATGGCCACCTTACCAAGGCCAAGTACCTTACCCTTGGAGTTGTCTCCAAAAGTCACATACTTGCGTGGACCATCATTTTTAGCAAGCTCACGAAACATGTCTCTATCTCCAGTCATGTGATCGGTACAACCGCTATCAAGAATCCACTCTTTTCCTCCAGCCATATAATCTCGAAGATTTGCCATAAGACTGAGATTCCTCATGGCCTTCTCAAATTCAATATCAAAGTCTTCGTCTTCATCATAATAGCCATGCTCAGCATCATCATCATCATGCATGTGATCATCACAAAGGGAAATAGATTCATTAGTTTCATGATCATGACAATGTTCAAGTTTATGGATTCTAATGGTTTCCATGATAATGTTGCTAATAGTTCTAACATCTCCTTTGGCACGCATAAGATCACGAAGCTCAAACAAGCAATCATCAAACTTAGGATCACTAGGACTCCTCTTGTGAAAAGCAATAGCCTTATGAAGAATCTTATCGAGACTCTTTAAGGAATAATTCGGGTATCGCTTTTCTAAGTCATGCCATAGAGTATAAGCACATGCAAAGTTTTGCATACAACCAAGCACAACCTTAGGTAATCCTCTAATGATAAGATTGACGGTTCTAAGATTACGAAGCATGTCAATTTCCTCTTCATGAGTAGGATGCAAGGGATCAATAGGGGGCACATAAGGATTATGAATATACTTGCTCAAGTTAAATTCATCAAAGATATCAAGCATTTCATCCTTCCAAAAGTTGTAATACTCCCCATTGAGGATAGGCACTCTACGTCTAAGACTCCCCAACATAGACACATCCATCTCCCTCCAATGGTGATGAAACCAAAGCAATGGAGACCAATGCTCTGATACCAATTGTTGGATCGAGGAGATAGGTCTAGAGGGCGGTGAATAGACCCTTAACCAGCCAAAATTAGCAGTTTTTAATTTCTCTTGGAACTTAGGCAGATTTTGACACAAGTTAAGATTACTCCAATACTTTCTACACATGCATATCTAGAGATTGAGCAGCGGAAATGATAAAGCATGCAAGGGTACGGAAAGTAAAGGGGTAGAGTATGGAAGATCAAACGCAATGAAGACACGGTGGTTTTTGGCGTGGTTCCGATAGGTGGTGCTATCGTACGTCCACATTGATGGAGACTTCAACCCACGAAGGGTAACGGCTGCGCGAGTCCACGGAGGGCTCCACCCACGAAGGGTCCACGAATAAGCAACCTTGTCTATTCCACCATGGCTTACGTCCACGAAGGACTAGCCTCACTCGGGGTAGATCTTCACGAAGTAGGCGATCTCCTTACCCTTACAAACTGCTTGGTTCAACTCCACATCATGTTGGAGGCTCCCAAGTGACACCTAACCAATCTAGGAGACACCATTCTCCAAAAGGTAATAGACGGTGTGTTGTTGATGAACTCCTTGCTCTTGTGCTTCAAATGATAGTCTTCCCAGCACTCAAACAACTCCTCACAGATTGGGCTATGGTGGAAGAGGGATTTGAGTGGAAAGCAACTTGGGAAAGGCTAGAAATCAAGATTCAAATGGTAGGAGTGGAATAGCTTGATCTCAACACATGAGTAGGTGGTTCTCTCTTAGAAAATGTATGGTGGAAGTGTAGGCACGTTCTGATGTCTCTCCTTACTGAGAAGGAGGGGGTGGAGGGGTATATATAGCCTCCACACAAAATCCAACCGTTACACACTTTTGACCCAACTCGGTGGCACCGAAACGATCATCTCGGTAGCACCGAACTATGTAAAAGATATGAACTTTAGGAATCTCGGTGGGACCGATACGAACAACTTGGATGGACCGAAGTGCAATGGCTAGGGCAGACCTCATCTCGGTGGCACCGATTGCATCAACTCGGTAGGACCGAAGTGAAGCAATAAGGCAACAGAGAGTTGGCAAGCCACCTTGGTGAGACCGATTTGCAAAACTCGGTGTGACCGAAGTAAGTGCAAACGATTACAGAGAGTTGGCAAGGCCATCTCGGTGAGACCGAGATCCATTTCGGTGGATCCGATTTGTTAGGGTTTTGGCAGTGGCTAAGTCTTGGATGAACTCGGTGGGGCCGGATAGAGAAATTTGGTGGGGCCGAGTTGGAATGTAGGTTTTGGACATATTTGGGTAGAGAGAGTGGTTGAGTGTTTAGGAGTACTGTCACTAAGCACTTGAGCAAAAAGATCATTAAGCAACACCTCATCCCCTTTTAATAGTATTGGCTTTCCTATGGACTCAATGTGATCTTGGATCACTAAACCAAAAATGTAGAGTCTTGAGCTTTAGCCAATCCTTGTCCTTAGCATTTTGAAGGGGTTCCACGTCCTCTTGTCCATGCCACGCCATTGTTGAACTTGTCTGAAATTCACTAGATAAAAGCATTAGTCCAACAACATGTATGTTGGCATGAATTACCAAAACCACCAAGGGTGCAAATGTGCTTTCACATTTCTCCTAGGCTCCTGAACAACATAGCAAATGTCTGATAGTCTTGTTTCAAAACCATGCATATCTTGACGACATCGAACAATGGTTGTTCTTGTTTCACAAAGGGTCTCTATTAGGGATTGGACTTGTGTCTGGAGCGCAGATATATCATTCTGTCGAGCTTGCAGATCATGTTCATGAGGCAGTTTGGACGAGGTTGCCATAACAACCAACCCAGTATTATGTAGGAAGGTGCTTTTGGCACTGTTAGTGGAGAGATACTGACCCACTGCAGCAAGAGGTGACATTGTGGTTATGGTTGCCTCATCACCTTCAGGAGGTTGTGGCGGTTCCACCATTTGTTCCATAGGTTTCTGAAAAATTGAGTTTGTACATTAGTAGTACCAGAACAGAAGTTATTAATGAGGCAGCAAAACCAAACAGAATAGCTTTGGTTTACATACATAACTTATTCTGGTGAACCCGTGTAAAATATTAGTTGTATTTTACTGCAAAGTACATAATAAAACCAGGTTCCAAACATATGACCATATACCATGGCTAATGTATTGTCTATTTCTTCACATTGTATTGACAGCTAAGATAAAGAGACAAAGTTTACAATACGGTAAGCTTATTATGACATCATTCATATCACAAAACAACTGAGATCAGACAAACATGCAATTGTAACATTGTGTGCAGCACGGAACTAGATTACAGATCAAGAGCAAAGGAACATCGTTCCTCTCTTTTAAACCTTGTAAAGTGCAATGATATGTTCAGACAACTGCGTATAAAATTTAAAAGAGTAATAGACATTGGCTGCAAACCAAGCAGTTCAATGCACCACAAGTCAGAGTAACCAGTAGTTCAAAGGGCCTGAGGATTATGGACTTACTACATCGGCTTTGATTGGTGTAGTCATGCCCTTCGTCTTGCTGGTGTGACAGTCCTTGAAGATTTCCACCGCATTTGGTTCAGGTTCTTTTTGGTCCTTGTAGGCTTTCCTCTGCATTTGGAACAAGTCAATATAGATCTGATAATATGGCACAGCCAAAAGAGTGAAATAGCAGCTAGTTACCAGAGCCTCGCAGTGTGCAATATAGCTACGAGATCCTGTAGTCTGTTAAAATTTCACTTTCTTACGGTTGGCCTTGTTCTTTGAACAATTGATACGTCTCCAATGTATCTATAATTTTTTATTGTTCCATGCTATTATATTATCAATCTTGGATGTTTTTATATACATTTACAGCAATTATATATCATTTTTTGGGACTAACCTATTAACTTAGTGCCCAGTGCCAGTTGTTGTTTTCTACCTGTTTTTGGTTTTACAGAATATCAACACCAAACAAAGTCCAAATGCCACGAAACTTTTTGGAGATTTTTTTCTGGACAATACCAACACTAGAAGCTTCGGGAGAAGACCAGACGCTAGAGGAGGTGGCCACGAGCCACCAGGGCATGCCTGGGAAGGGGGCAGGCGCGCCCTGCTGCCTCGTGGGCCCACCTCAGCTCCGTTTGACCTAATTCCACCACTATAAATTCCCAAAAATCAGGAAACCAATAGGGGAATCCACGAAATACTTTTTCCACCGCCGCAAGCTTCTGTTCTTGAGAGATCCCATCTGGAGGCCTTTTCCGGTACTCTGCCGGAGGGGGAATCGATCACGGAGGGGCTCTACATCAACCTTGCTGCCCTACCGATGATGCGTGAGTAGTTTACCACAGACCTTTGGGTCCATAGTTAGTATCTAGATGGCTTCTTCTCTCTTTTTGATCTTCAATACAATGTTCTCCTCGATGTTCTTGGAGTTCTATCCGATGTAATCACTTTTTGCGGTGTGTTTGTTGGGATCCGATGAATTGTGAGTTTATGATCAGATTATCCATGAATATTATTTGAGTCTTCTCTGATCTCTTTTATGCATGATTATTATAGCTTTGTATTTCTTCTCCGATCTATTGATTTGGTTTGGCCAACGAGATTGATTTATCTTGCCATGGGAAGAGGTGCTTTGTAATGGGTTCGATCTTGCGGTGCTCAATCCCAGCGACAGAAAGGGACATGACATGTATGTATCATT
Organism: Elymus sibiricus; assembly: GCA_039707655.1. NCBI lineage: Eukaryota > Viridiplantae > Streptophyta > Magnoliopsida > Poales > Poaceae > Elymus > Elymus sibiricus. Next base: position 179,086,075 of record CM077666.1, on the reverse strand, counting down.
GCTATTAAGGGTAAAAAGATGGGGTTTATTCATGCATGAGTTTACTTTGTCTACATCATGTCATCTTGCTTAAGGTGTTACTCTGTTCTTTATGGACTTAATACACTAGATGCATGCTGGATAGCGGTCGATGTGTAGAGTAATAGTAGTAGATGCAGGCAAGAGTAGGTCTACTTGTCTCAGACGTGATGCCTATATACATGATCATTGCCTTGGATATCATCATGATTATTTGCTTTTCTATCAAGTGCCCAACAGTAATTTGTTTACCCACCGTATGCTATTTTTATGAGAGAAGCCTCTAGTGAAAACTTTGGCCCCCGAGTCTATCTAAATCATATACTAAAACCCTAAAATACTTGCTGCACTTTTTCTTTATTTATTTTATTTTGTATTTTTGTTTCAATCTATCTATCTATGAGACACAATTTAATCTTGCAACTTACCGCCGAGGGATTGACAACCCCTTGTTTGCGTTGGGTGCAAGGATTTGTTGTTTTGTGTGCAGGTGCTGCTAACGAGGTGTTGCGTGATTCTCCTACTAGATTGATAACCTTGGTTTCATAACTGAGGGAAATACTTATCTCTACTGTACTGCATCTCCCTTCCTCTTCAGGGAATTACCAACACAGCTCACAAGTAGCAACAGTTCACCTAGAAGAAGATAGATCTGTGAGGGACATGCCTAAATAGGAGTTCAACATGTGATCTGATCACATCTATATAACATACTTGATACTTTGGATCAGACCAGTGTTTAGCAAGGGCTATCCAGTCTTCATCCGTTATATTTTCCACTGGAGATGTTTGGGCAAGTTCATTGTTAGCCTTGCCTTCAAAGTGAGTTTTCCTCGGATTATACCGATACTGTCGCAGAACAGACTTGAAAACATGAGTGCATGCTTGTCTGGTCGCATCATCTTGCCGATCCAACTTGAACCTCATCTGTTCAGAATTGTAGGAGTCTCATTACCAGCAACCTAGAAAGTATGGGGCAGAGCAAGACGATATTACTAAGTTCCATAAATAACCAAACTTACAGATAAATGGTCGAGGAAGGTGTTAAACTGGATTTCGTCTTTGTCATTCCTGTGTTGAATCCATGTTGGGAGGATACGTGCATGACACCTAACGGCAACGGCTGCCTCTGATACTAACTTGGCTGACTCTGTAACATCACGTGGCCTTTTTAAACCTGACTCAAAATGGATCTCCATTCTTCCTCCTTTAGATTTAGTTAACTTGTCGAGCATTATCCCTAATCTTTGTTTCCTCTTGCGCCTAGGTGCTAGTTCAACAACAAACATGGGAAGTGTTAGTGTACATCAAAATGTGAGACTACATATAAAGAAGCATGCAACTGTAACTTGACTCGATCAACTACCGTCTTGGTGTTGAAGCTCACAAGGTTCATCTGATCTTGCCAAGTCCTCTTGTGCCAAGAGTGCTTCGGAAGTAGTGTCAGGTGGCAAGGGAGCTTGGGAACTTGCCGCTAGCAGAGTTGACGAATGAGTAAGTCATGCACATGTTGGTTCTGTGGAAGAAGGTGCTGCAACCACTAGGGTTGTCGTTGCTTGTTTGGTTCGTTTGTCTTTGGTATGTTTGGCAGGTGGTGTAGCAGGGGATACTGTGTTTGTACATTTATCCGGTGGACTTCGACCTTCTCTAGCACTATCAGTACCAGCAGAATCTGCAGAGCTGTTCTGCTTCCATTTCCGTGCCTCCCGAGTAGTAACACCATCCCCTACCATTCCGTGTACCTTCCTCTCTTTTTTCCATGTCAAGTCAAACCCATGAGAAAAAGGAATAAAAATTTAGTTCTTCAGAACTAATTGATGTGTGATACAGACGAACTGAACTTTGATGTTAGACAACCGCATGATAGGAGGATCTAATATGTACGAAAAACAGGACGGCATGAGATAATCAGACCTATGATGTGTAAACTAAGCAGAAGGCATTTCAATAAATTAGAGGCAATGCAATGGAAGCTAGACACCATATGAAAGATGCTACAAATATCACTCTGCCAAGTTAATAGTGCCTCGTCATAAGTGGCATTTAAACAAATGTCAAGCAGTACAAGCAATAAATCATATGCAAGATCCAAACAATATCACACTACCAAGTTAAAGGTGTCTCATCATAAGTGATTGATGTAGGATAGACACGAACAGTACTTCGATGTTAGAACATGTAATAGACAGATGTAGTATATGCAAAAAAAGGAAGACATGCCTTGTTAACATGTATAATGTGTAAACTAAGAAGATGCAATTTAATTAAATTAGATGCAATACAAGCTAGACAACGTATGCAACATGCAAGCAAATATCACACTGCCAAGCTAGAGAAAGCACCTGGGATGCTAGAGTAGGGTTGTTGGGCACATCATATTTACTTGGAACTTCTACTGCACTAGCAGTAGTAGCAGAATCTCTAGAGCGCCTCCTTATCGGTGGCGCCAGATGACCGCCATCAGCCCCTGCCTTACTTTTTTCCTTCCTCTCTCTTATTTTTTTTCCTTGTCAAGTCAAACCCACAAGAAAAATGAATAAAATTCGCTTTTCAGAACTCATTGATGCATCATGCTGACGAGCACTACTTTCATGTAAGGCGACCGCATGATAGGATGATTGAATATGTAAGAAAAAAGGACAGCATTGCATATTGACACCTATGATGTGTAAACTAAGCAGCAGGCATTTCAACAAATTAGAAGCAATGAAAGCTAGACACCGTATGAAAGATGCAACAAATGTCACTCTACCGAGTTAAAACTGTCTCGCCATAAGTGCCATTTCAACAAATTAGAAGCAGTACAAACTAGAAAACAAAGCAAGATGCAACCTATATCACACTCCCAAGTTAAATGTGTCTTATGATAAGTGATTGTTGCAGGTTACACAACAGTAGTACTTTGATGTAAGAGCATGGCGTGATAGATAGATATTGTATGTTCTAGAAATAGGAACACGTGTCTTGTTCACAAGTATAATGTGTAAACTAAGCAGATGCAATTCAACAAAATTAGAAGCAATACAAGCTAGACATCATACGTAACATGCAACCACATATAACAGTGCCAAGTTAGAGCGAGCACCTGTGGTGGTTGGGTAGGGGAGATGTGCTCATCATCAACACAACTACGTTGACTGTCTATGCATTTGTTGTCTTGCAAATCTTGTTTGGAGGATGGCGGAGTAGAATCTGTAGAGACCCTCTGTTTCAGTTGGTCGGAAGGAGCACCATCATCCACTGCCTTGCTAATTTCCTTCCGCTTTATTGATTTTGCATTGTCAAGTCAAACGACAAGAAAAAGGATTAAAAACCACTCTTCAGAACTCATTCATGCATGATATTGACGAACACTACTTGGATGTAAGGCAAACACATGATACGAGGATGGAATATGTATGAAAAACAAGACGGCATGGCATATTCACAGCTATTTGTGTAAACTAAGTAGAAACCATTTCAACAAATTATAAGCAATGCAAGGTAGACACCACATGAAAGATGCAACCAATATGACTCTGCCAAGTTAAAAGCGTCTCATCATAAATGGCATTTCAACAAATTAGACACAATACGTGCTATAAATCATATTCAAGATGCAACAAATATCACGCTACATATACTAAAGGTCTCTCGTCATAAGTGATTGATGCGGGATACACAAGAACAGTAGTTTTATGTAAGGACATGGTTAATAGACATATGTAGTATGTACCAAAAACAGGAAGGCATGTCACATTAACAGGTATAATGTGTAAACTAAGCAGAATAGCAGATGCAATTTAACCAAATTAGAAGAATTACAAGCTAGACACCATATGCAACATGCAAGCACATATCACACTTCCAAGTTAGAGCAAGCACCTGCGATGGTGGTGTAGGGGAAATGCGGTCACCAACTACAGAGCTACATTGACTATCTTCATCTAGCCTTGTTGTTTGTTGAGAATCATGTGGGGAGGATGACACTGCACTCTTTAAAAGAGTAGCGCGTCTCACACTAACCCACGGGTCCGACTGTCTCATCATAAGTGATTGATGAGGGATACATAAGAACATTAGTTTGATGTAAGAACATGGTTAATAGATAGATGCAGTATGTACCAAAAATAGGAAGGCATGTCATATTCACAGTATATGGCTAAGCATATGCAATTTAACCAATTTAGAAGCAATATACAAGGTAGACACCATATGCAACATGCAACCACATATGACACCGTGAAGTTAAAGCAAGCACCTGCGATGCTGGTGTATGGCGAATGGGGTCATCAACTACAGAGCTACATTGACAGTCTTCATCGAATGACACTATACTCTTTTTTAGAGCGTCAAACCGCGTCTTTCCAATCCTTGATGCAGACTGGAGCAACTGCTCTGTTTTATTTTTAGAATACTGTGGTTGAGATTTTGAAATACCCATGCGTAATAAAACAATAGTGAGAGAGTATGGGTGTAGTTTGTGCACAAGTAGTGCATTGTAAAAGTATCAGATAGCAGGTGGGTCAAAAATAAATGACGACAGACATATGATAGCTCTACAACATGCATGGCACACGAAATTAGATTCTAGGCTTTTGAAATATGAGCACAGGGATGGCTGGGAAGTGCAGGTAATCCTCCAGCAAACCACCACATGTGGTCCTATGAAAATAACAATCGACTGAAAACAAATAGGTCAGTCGATTTTTTCTGCACCGTCCGATCTGCAAGGAATAGGCAGATGGGCTTCATCTACCTCCCGCCAGTCACTATTGACGATCTTCCTCGAACCGCTAGCGACCACCGGCCCAGACCCCTACCTCCATCGCCCCCCCCCCCTCGACCTCACCCCACCGCCGTGCTTGGCAGCGCCCCCGGCCATCCCTTTAAGCCCGACGGACCTCCAGATCGGGCGCCAGCAGCTCCTGCGCCACACACACCTCTAAGATAGACACCGAGGCACTGCTTCCCCGGCGAACAGACGGACTAGGTGCTCCGCGCGCCTCCGCGGGTGGTGCTTCCTTTAATTGGGAATCAACTAACACTGAATTGAAATCGAGGCAGGCGATGGACCTCTAACTAAAGTGAAATAGTAAATGGGGGGGACCTTGTGCATCGCGAGTTACTTGGAACATCTAGTATTAGGAAGAATGTGCAGTAAGAAGTGGTCAACTAGTTTCCTTTGTGGGATGAATAACGTGCGAGCAGACATGTAAGATTTGCAAGAATAAGGGAAGAGGAGTACCAATATCGGCTTGCCATGCTGTGTCCTCCTTATGATTTTTCGACGATCTTCTTGTGGTTCGCTAGAAACCAGATGTTGTGGAGCACGGTGGAGCCTTGGACGCACCCATGGCCAAGTTGTTGAGTGTGGTGCGGTGGCCCTCTGTCGGTGGCGGAGAAGCAGATCAGAGGCGGTGAACGACGGCGTAGCGGGAACAGCTCTGGTGCGGTGGACGGTTGCGACGTTGGAGCAGCAGCGGTGAGGTGCAGGACGGAGGGGTTGAAGTGGGTCGGGTATGACGCACGTCCGCGTCGTGGAGGCAGCTCTGCCTCGGCTTCAACTGATAAGTCCTGGAGGTCGCTGCGGTTGAGGTTGCGGTGGACGATGACGTTGGGGTATCGGCTTCGGCGTGACGAAGGAGGGCGGCGGTGGATCGGTGCGATGGGGTGGCGGACGGAGGAGACTGGGGTTTCGCGGCTTGTGGAGAGGGAGTTTTGGCGCCGGAGTATGAATGGGGAATCAGATGGGGGAGGGGGGAAGCTAAGGGGGAACCATGTTTTCAGGACGCACTTGTTTGAAATTTGGGGAAAGTTACAAACTTTGCCCCCATCTAAAATTTCAGACATGCTGCGGGTCGGGGGTTGGACGGTAATCTCACATGTCCAAAATAGTGGGCGGGAGTGATTTCGGCTGAGCGCATCGGTGTTTAGGCGCCCGCGGTATATGAATGTCTTTCGGAGGCGGTTGTGTGGCGTCTCGGTGAAGTTACAAACCTACCCCCGTTTAGACTTCTGGACGTCGGGCCAGTAGGCTTCACGGGTCAGAGTTAGGACGGTAATTTCCTTCTACCAAACATTGGTCTCGCGCGGTTTCGGGCGAGGAGTGGCTCTTTTGGCGCTTCGTTCAAATTTTGAACCAGAAGCATTCACGTTTACAGTACTCTTGAACTATTAGGATTGACCTTAATAGACCTCGTTAAATTTGACCCTGTATGATTGAAAACCTCATTAAATTATGCACTTCTTTTGAAATTTGGACTCTTGAAAATCCTATAACTACTATTATTTTGGAATGGATTTGATAAATTTGAATGTATTTTGTACACGACTATATGTTATTATGTACAAAAGAAAAGCAAAGATTGATGCACCCTTAATTTTGGTATGATTTACAAATGCCATGATCTCGAATTCAAATAATTGAATGCACTTCATGTTGAGTTCAAATATTTGAAACCATCTTAAGTTGAATTCAAACGTATGCTAGTTCCTAGCTAGCTATTTAGAATGTTCACTATGTATATTTTTTATGTATAATGTGCTTTACACACACAACATAAACTATAATCACGTTTATATTTGAATTGCTAAAGCCATGCATTGTCTGGATTTCAAAATACTGACTCTATGGATCAATTATGTCGAATAATACCGTACACATGCTCAAATTCGACAGAATATGGATGTTTGATAGACCAATGATCGTTCCATATGCGAATCGCAAATATCATGATCCCATCCAAATATTTGGATACAATTTATATTTTAAATTAATGTGTACATCAGTCTTTGACGCGTAGATTCACTCTCCCTCGGCCCCTCCTCACACACATGTTATCTTTCTCTCTCACACATATGCGCACACACTGTATACCCATCGGCCTTCTCTCTCACACATGCTCACACTCTCTCCTGAGGTGTCTCTCGCACACACGCTGTCTATATATATCACCCTCCCTCCCTCTCTTTCTCAACTATCTACGACTCCTTTCACTAATCTCTGTCACAACAACTCACACGCAAAGGCACGCACGATCTCCATCGACCCTTTTCTCTATACATATACCTGCCTACGTGTCTCCCGCACGCTTAGGCCTATCTCGCACGCATTGTCTCCACCTCTCTTACTAGTTGATGAATATGATTCCAGCAGAGCATTCAGTAGGATATCCCTTACAGCTAGGTTGGATGCATGGTATAATAAGAGACAAGGATTTACCTTAGTTCGGGCCCTTGCGATCCAGGAAATACCCTACCCCCGGTCATGTATATTTGTGAGTAGGGTGTGTACAGAGTACACTACGTGACACTACAAAAAAAAGACACATCCGTGACATTATGGCCCGAACGAAAACTTTTTCTGTCATGGTTGTGACACTTCTATGACAATAATTGTGTCAAAAACACGTATCATTATAGATGTGGTGGGCTCCTACTTTTATGACAAAAAATTATGACAGAAAATGGGCTTTTCATCCTGGGCGGGCCGGAGACGCACCCGCATGACATTCTTTGGGCCATCCATGACGTAAAAAATCGTGGTAGAACTAAGGGCGAGGAAATTTTCGGGTAGTTCCCGGTTACGGTGGGTGGTCGGGGCCGAGCGATGCAGTGTGGTTTGCGCGTTTGACTCGTACGCGCGCGTGTGTGCGAGGCTCTCACTAACTGAACCCGAGCGAGGCGTATGTTCGCTTACTGAACCCGAGAAATCGATTGCCCTCGCACTACGTACTGAACACGAGCGATCGATCCCTCGCACTACTTACTGAACCCGATCAATCCCTTTGCTGCTAACTGAACCCGAGCGATCCCTTCGCTGCTAACTGAACCCGAGCGATCCCTTCACTTCTAACTGAACCCGAGCTATCCCTTCGCTACTAACTGAACCCGAGCGATCCCTTCAGTGCTAACTGAACCCGATCGATTCTTCTCGCTGCTTACTGAAGCCGATCGAGCCCTCGTGCGAGACGTAGCCAGCCGGTGCTGGGTTGCCTCTCGATGAATAGTGCCCGTTGCTGCCGCGCGCGCAATACACATAGAACGAGTTGAGACTTGCATCGATCGAGCCGGTTGGTTCGCTATGGATGAACAGTTCCTGTTGCTGCCGCTCGCTCGTACACCCCACCCCAGCCGGTGGGTTGGCTGTGGATGAACAGTACCCTGGCCGTGTGAAGGTGGTTGGCGCTGGATGAACAGGACCCTGAGAGGAGGCCACCACACCCCAGCCGGTTGGGGGTGGATGAACAGGACCCTGTGGAGGCTGGATGAACAGTAGCCGGTGGAGGCTGGAGGAAGTCGACGGTGGATGAACAGTAGCCCGTGGAGTCCCGTTTTGTGGTACGCCACACCCATCTCGATGAACAGGACTCCGTTTCGACTGTAGGCAGTTGGGTAGAAGTCTGTTTCCTCCGTTTTGTGGTACGCCAGACCCCTCCCGATCAACAGGACCCCGTTTCGACCGTAGGCGGTTGAACAGAAGTCCGTTTCCTCCGTTTTGCGGTACGCCAGACCCCCAGCCGATGAACAGGACCCCGTTTCGACCGTAGGCGGTCGAACAGAAGGCCGTTTCCTCTGTTTAGCGGTATGCCAGACCCCGAGTCGATGAACAGGACCCCGTTTTGGCTGTTCCATCCAAGCAGGTTGGCTCCCGATGAACAGGACGCATTTCGACCCAGTCGGTTGCCTCCCGATGAACACGACGTTGTTTCTCCATTCTGACCCAGCCGGTTGGCTGCCAATGAACAGGAGGCCGTTTCTGCCATACGTTGACTCTCCATGTACACAAGCCCTGGCCGTACGTATGCGTGAGTACATGTTCGAGACCCCGCCCGTATGTACGTACGTGGCCGTAATTTTTTTGCAGCGTGGCTGTACGTACGTGTACTCGATTTAGATGGGACTACCTGAACTGCTACGTATGGGGCTCCACTATGACACATGCCACTCCTTTTTTTTGATGTGACGTGCCGCTCCTTACAAGCCCACGGTTCATCATTGCAGAGAGACCGATCGACCAGTATGTACGTACACATTCGCGACCAGACAGACAACGCTACGTACGCTTCGACCGGGTGGGTCCCAGCTGTCAGGGAGGATACGGAGGCACTTCCTTGCGTGCGAAGATATAGCAGGTGGGTCCCAGCTATCAGGGGGAGGAATCATTTTTTTGTGCGTAATAAGGAGGCACTTCCTTGCGTGCGAAGATGTAACTGGTGGGTCCAGCTGTCAGCCTCACCGTGTACAGTCCTCTTCCGTTGGCTATCGTTGATTCACCATGTTGACTATGCCGCGCCGAGAGCACCAAGGCGGTGGATGACGGCGAGGCCTGGGAAGGGAATGACGCGGAGCCGGGGAAGACGTGGCAGTGGATGCCCACGCTGAGGGGAGTACGAGCGTTGACTGGTTCGGCTGCGGTGTGAGGCTGCCATCGCTGGAGAATAACAGGGGATGTGGGTGAGTAGAGGGAAGGCCTGGCCAACGGTAGGAGTAGGGTGGGGCGGTGAGGCCTGCGCGGTAGCACAGCCGGCCACGGGAGGTAGGAGCAGGCAGTACCGCCGCCGCTGGTTTGGGCGGCTGGAGCAAGAAGATCAGAGATTGAAGAAGAAGCACGGTCGTTGGATTTACATCCAACGGTCACTGCTGCTAGAATCGTTTGTTGACTATGTTGACAAAGCCCTGTGTGTGTGTCAACCTAGTAGTTCCACAAGTCAGCCTCCAAATTTGGTAGGTCCCAGCTGTCATGAGGAGGAATCATTTTTTTGCGTAATAAGGCGGCACTTCCTTTCGTGTGATGATAGAGCCGGTGGGGCCCAGCTATCAGGGGGAGGAATCATTTTTTTCTCGCGTAATAAGGAGGCACTTGCTTCTGTGTGGCCATGCACCATGTGGGTCCCTACTGTCAGCCTCTCCACGTACATCCCGCTTCCGATGGCTGTCGTTTGTTGATAACGTTGACCACGCCGCGCCGATAGAACCAACGCGGTGGACGACGGTGAGACCCAGGAAGGGAACGACCCGGAGCCGGCGAAGACACAACATTGGATGCCCACGCTGAGGAGAGTACGAGGGTTGACTGGTTCGGCTGCGGTGTGAGGCTGCCATCGCCGGAGAATAACAGGAGGTGTGGGTGAGTAGAGGGATGGCCTGGCCAGCGGTGGGAGTAGGAGGGGGCGGTAGGGCCTGCTCGGCAGCACAGCCGGCCACGGGAGGCGGGAGCAGGTGGTCCCGCCGGTGCTGGTTTGGGCGGCTGGAGCAAGAAGACCAGAGATTGAAGAAGCAGCATGGCCGTTGGATGCGTACGCGTCAATTTAGTAGGCCCACAAGTCAGCCTCCAAATCTGCTGGGGCCCAGCTGTAATGGGGAGGAATTTTTTTTTTTGCGTAATAAGGAGGCACTTCCTTCCGTGCGAAGATATAGCTGGTGGGTCCCAGCTGTCAGGGGGAGGAATCATTTTTTTATGCGTAATAAGGAGGCACTTGCTTGGGAGCGGCCATGGACCATGTGGGTCCCTACTGTCAGCCTCTCCACGTACATCCCTCTTCCGATAGCTATCGTTTGTTGACCACATTGACCATGCCGCGCCGATAGAACCAACGCGGTGGACGACGGTGAGTCCTAGTAAGGAACGACCGGTAGCCTAGCCAGCGATGGGAGTAGGGTGGGGCGGTGAGGCCTGCGCGGCAGCACACCCGGCCACGGGCGACGGGAGCAGACGGTCCCGCCGGCGGCGGTTTGGGCGGCTGAAGCAAGAAGATCTGAGATTGAGGAAGCACGACTGCCGTTGGATGTCCATCCAACGGTCTCTACTGCTAGAATCATGTGTTGACTATAAGTTGACAAAGCCTTGCGTTCGCATCAACTTAGTAGGACAACAAACCAGCATCACATCAGTAGCGGACAGCCTAGAGCCCATTTGCTATTTTTAATAATTTACAGCCCATTTTTTAATTCCTATGGAATTTACTGCAGCCCATTTACTTTTCGTTAACAGTACAACCCATTTTCTAGCCAGGCCCAAGGTTAAAAATTTCAACCAAACTTCCACATTTTGGTGGGGTCCAAATTATTTTCATCCCGAAATTTCGATTCAGATTCAATCTAATTTCAAAATTATTTTATATTAGGTTAAAATGCAATGAAATTTTGCGCGCGCAACAAAAAATGTAATGAAATTAAAGATCTCAAAATCCGGAAAAAAACTAATTGTCAAACTTATTGCCGGTTCGCTGTGGTTTTTTATATTTACAGCCCATTTATTATTACTTAAAGCCCATTTTCTGGGCAAGCCGAATACACCCCTCCTCGTTTTTGCAACCCAGCCGGGCGGAGAAAAACATGTTGTCCTGCGTTGGGTATTCGTCAAAAAAAAAACTGGGCTAGCCATTTTCACAAAGGAAAAAAACAGCTGGGCTGGTTATTTGGTAGACATAAAATAATAGCCTGGGCTACACGGGCCACAGCCCCCGCACAGACCAGTTGATACCCTGCTGCGTCTCAGCAACAAAAAAACATCCCTAAAAATATGCATGATCTGCTAGGTCCCTGCTGTCAGCAGCTCCTTGTGCAATTCTCTCCTTTATTGAGTATGTTGACAATGGTGTCGGACCCAGATGTCAGCAAACCATTAGGGGGAAGTTTTTTTTTCTTTTAGTAATAAGGAGGCACTTGCCTGAGTACGGCCATGGCCCTGGTGGGTTCCTACTGTCATCCTCACCACGTACAGTCATCTCCTGATTCCTCTCATTTGTTCACCATGTTGACAACGCCAGACGGCGGCGCCACGACGAGCGCAACAAGGCGAAGGACGACGGAGAGGGCCTCGCGGGTCCTACGGATGGTCTGGTACAGCGCCCGCTGCTCATCCAGGAAGCCAGGATCATCGGCTCCCATGTCTGCGACGGCATTGTCGTTCGCCTGTTCCCGGCGAGTTGTCCCTCCGCAAGCTGATGCTCGTTGAGGAGATGGAGGTTGTAGCACTGGTCCTCCTGCGCTTGCCGGAATGCCGACACCGGCAGCATTGGTAGCTCTTCCGACATTAGGGCGTCGAAGTGTGGCCGCACCTGCTTTATGGTGAACACGGCATGAACCGGCACGGGCGGTGGCGCCGGCTCCTGGTCAGAAGCCTCGTCCATCGTCTGGTCATCATCGCTGAGCTCGGTGAGTTCGCTGGCGAGCCAGCATGTCCGGCTGCTGCACCAGACTGCTGCCAAGCCAGCGTCTGAATGCCCTGGCCCACCCAAACCCCCTCCCTCGCCCGCGCGCACTTCTCGCCCAAAACGGTCAGCGCAGTCCGCGCCGATTCCCGGAGCAAGCGACTGCTCCGCGTTCAAATGACACAACTGCCGTCTGTCCGTCCGTCTGCCGCCCACATTAATGACATGCGGTTGCCGAGGCAGCTGCTCCAGCACCACCCGTCCGTCCCTCTGCCGCCCACAATTGCCATATAAACTGCTTCCCCGGCCATAGCCGCAGTCATCCGCCTCCGTTCCCTTTCTCCTATCCACACCACTTCCACCATGGCTTCCTCGCTCTCCACCACTCTCCGGGACAGGCGGATGCTGGACCAAAAGAAGGAGATGACCACCATTGCTGCCGACTGGATGGCCGGTGGGCAGCCGGAGGACGACAACGTCCCAATGGAGAACGTGGTCGTCGACAAGCCGGCACCACCCTCCTCCGCGCCATCCTCGCCGGTGCATTGCACCATGACCATCAGCGAGGCCCGTGCCCAATACATGGACATGGTGCGGGAGCAGCGGGAGGAGTAGTTCCGGGAGGCGCAGGCCGACGCCGCCTACAACCACCAGCTCCTCCAGGAGCACCTGCAGGCAGAGGAGTAGATCGCCGCGGACCTGGCGGAGTAGGTTGCGCTGCTCGAGTCCTACCGCTCCACTCGCGAGAGCCGCCTCGCGTGCTGGCGGTACCGCCAGCGGGTGGCGGAGGTTGCGGCCGCCTACAAGGAGGGCGACGAGGTGGGTGAGGCGCTGTTTGGCGAGACAGACGGCGAGGTGGAGGACATCGCCTGCTCCGTTGGGGTACCGCCCCGCCGGCAATGAAGCGGAGGACTTCCCCGGCTCCGCCGAGGCCCCGCCTGCCCCGCCGGCAATGAGGCGGAGGACATCGCCGGCTCCGCCAAGGCCCCGCCCCGCCGGCAATGAAGCGGAGGACATCGTCGGCTCTGCCGAGGCCCCGCCCCACCGGCAACGAGGCCGCGCCACATAGAAAATGAGGAAGAGTAGAAGATGGTAGGTCGCCGCCGCTCGGGTCCAAGTAAGGCCACCGCTTCTCCCCTCCGGTTGAAGCCAAGCTTGGTGGGTTGAACATCGACAGCTGATTAGCTGCTTGGCGGTGACGTGGAGTCAGATAGCTTCACTTCTCGGGGCTCCGGAGGTGGAGCTGGAGAGCGGCGAGGTGGAGCTGGAGAAGCTTCAGTTCTCGGGGCTTAGCCGGACACGGGGAACGGGTGCCGGAGATCATAGATTAGGTTAATTAATTATACATCCAGAGCCGGATGAGCACCACTATTTAGTTAAGAATGTCCGAAATGTAATGAGATCTGGGCATGTTTGAAATCCAGCCGTGTTTGAATGAATTTAGTCCGGTTAGTTCGAATTGTTGTATCAGAGGCATTAGACGAACATGCAAAACAATACATACTAGGATTTTTTGTCAGGACGCATGGTGATCACTTTGTTTGCCGCAGTTTCATGCATACCATAAAGTTTTTTAGCGTGGCTGTACATTGCAATCAAACTCACAGGCATGGCAATTCATAACATTCACAACAATCGATCAGAGCCAATATTTTTACTTCACAACTAAAGACACAAATAAAGAAAAATTGATCGATGCTGCTGACAGCAAAGGGTGTCCCATTCCAAAATATCAAATGTATGTCTTCTTGCTAACCATCAATGAGCAAAATTTGACAAGGTTTCCCATTCCAAAATATCAAATGCATGTCTTCTTGCGAACACCAATGAGCAAACTTTGAGAAGGTTTTCCCATTGCAAAATATCAAATGCCTACGATTGTGGAAAGGGAGGTGTTTGTCATCAGTTTGCACATTGACATGGAACCTCGTGCTGGATTAACCAGCTGATCTTTTTGTGCAGTTCCACTGAAATCGAGCAATGTCATGCGTAGCTTGGTGGATTTCGTGTTTACATGTTGCAATGCCTTGAACACGTTGGCAGCTCCTTTCATGTAGCTATTTTAGTGGCTCAAGGTGACAATGAATGATTAGAGAACCATTCGATGTATTGTGCATGATGAAGTATTATGGAGGGCATGAACCATACGAACATTTTGTGTAGTTCCACTGAAATCAAGCTGAGCATCCCCGTCTGCATAAATAGTCTGCATAAATACATAAAAAGTTTGATTACTATAATAGTGGTACTAGTTGATGAAACATACACTCACAAATATAATCATCTTCATTATCTTAACAGGAAAAGATAGCAATGCAATAGCTTCAATTAAACATTTATTCAAAACAGTACCACAATATAAGTAGCACAACATAACAAAGCACGATCATGTGGATGAAGGCCGATGCTGACCTCGTTTGTTACAGCTGCGTCCACGAGTGACTTGGTCATGGCTTTCCTGGTTGTAGAATCTTGCACTTCACATGCTATTGAGTTGCCACATGAGCTCTGTAGACTAGTCAAGTCACCAGCGTCTACTAATACTCTGTAAAGCTTCTTGATTATTCCTTCTGTAATGTACCACAACCAGTGAATACTTCTTTCAGCAAAGTGGCAGGATCAACTGGGCCCAAGAATGCAACAGTTTGCCTTAAATACATGGCTCCTTTTGTGCAGTTCAACTAAAATCAAAATCAAAATAGCAACGAGCAGAAGTTTTGATATCCCTGTTTGCACAAAGAGGTATAAAGGAAACAATTACTTACCAATAACGGTTGATGACTTATACGCCCACAAGAAAAAATATCTACCTTATTTTAATGGGAAACAAAGCAGGACAGTAGAAATTCTCAAATAGTGTCATTGATTCATATTAACAGAGACATTATCTTAAGAATACCTTGCTTAAACATGTAGAAAGAATGACAAAGTAGGATAGTACCATTTCTCAAATAGGGTAACTGATTCATATTAACAGAGACATCATCTTAACAATACATTGGTTCAACATGTACTCCCGCCGATACGTAATAAGTGTTGCAGTTCTGAACTAAGGTTCAGTAGTTACTTCTAAGACTGACATTGCTTAATTTTACCAATGGCATTAGAATAAAAAAAAGCTTAAATAGTTGCATGGCAGAGTGGGTGCAACAGCACCATGTGCTTCCATCGATGTATAAAGGGGTGATGCAGAGTTTGTTGCAACAAAGAAACAAGCAGCATATCTGGGTTGGTAGCATTTTTGTTCACTTAATGGGAGAAGACAGCAATACAATAGCTTCAATTCAACATTTATTCAAAATAGTATCAATACAAGTAGCACATCATCTCAAAGCACATTGCACAATCATGTGGATGAATGCCGGTACTGACCTTTCATGAGGCAGACTTGAAGGACATCAAGATAAAATACCAATCTGCCAACAGGGATAGGAAATCCGATCTCCTTTTGTGTGAGTTCCACTAAATCTAGCAACGTTGCCGGTGTGACATTTTAGTTGAACTGCACAAAACAGTCTTCAAACAAAAGTGTTTTGCGCAGTGCACCAAAAGGTCGCAATAGCAACGAGGTGAAAGAGATCCCTGTTTGCACACAGGTAAAAAAGGAAACAATTACTGGCCAATAACGGAGGATGACACATACGGCCACAAAAAGAAGCATCTACCTTATCTTAATGGGAAACAAAGTAGGACAGTAGCATTTCTAAAACAGTGTCATTGATTCATATGAACAGAGACATTCTCTTAAAATTAACATTCGTTATACATGCAATTTACTTTTAACAGTGGCATTGCTTCAATTTTCCAGCGGCATTATGAGATTAACAACAACTAAACAGTTGTATGGGACAGGGAACACACCAGCACCATGTGCCTCCACACATATAAATGGGTGATGCAGAGTCTGTTGCAACAGAGAACCAAGCAACATATTTGTGTTGGTCCCATATTTGTTCTCTTTCAACCTTTTTCCTATGTGAGGGCAGCAAATCTAGTCCTGCACAAACTCTACTGCCTTGTCCCCCACCTCCCGGTTTCTTTCCTTTTTCAACAAAGAGGTCAGTTCCTTATAGATGTGCGTACTGCAATTCCCCTTTTTCCCTTTTCGACCAACAGAGCAGCTGGATAGCCAGTCTGTACTACTTTCCCCCCTTCCTTTCCTCTTTGAACCACGTCCTAGATTCATGCTATAAAACTCCCCCTCCCCCTTCTTTCCTGTTTGAACTAGACCTAGACCTAGATTAGACTGCAGAAGCGAAAAAGATCCACATGCAGCTAGAGCAATGCCAGTTTCAAAGTAAAGTTATACCTTAGGGTCGTCGGGATGTGGCTAGGTGGGCGGCGGGAGACCGGATCTGCCCACACTACGTACGGCAGCGATGAAGAAGGGGTCGGAGGCCCTCCCACGTAGGCTCTGGGTGAAAGAGAACTGCGGCACCGGCAGTGGATCCCCTCCCTCATCGACGGCAACAGAGTCAACGCTGCACCTCCTCACCTTCCCCGGCCGACGAGATCCGGACGGCTCTTTGAGCAGCAGTGAGGGGAGAGAGAGAGGCCACCGCAGTCTTGTTTAGATCTGGAGAGGGTGAAAGAGTGTGAACAGAGTAAACCCTAGAAAACAAACGTTGCGGCTCCAGCGTGTATATATATAGTGGAGAGACTGAGTGTGAACAGAGCAAACCCTAGCTAACAAAGGCTGAGGCTCCAGCTTATATAGTACTTATATGGTGGAGTGGTTTTATTTTTCTCTCCATAACAATCGTTTTAAATTGTGTATGAAACGAATTTCTTTATTTAACGTACTAGTGAAGAAAACTACGATCAAACTAACCCTCCACGCGTCCTGGTCACACTTTCTATTGTTGACGTGTGGTACCTCCGTCCGGGTTTTTACTACACATCATATTTTTTATCAGAGTTTGACCACATATTTAACTAGCAAACGGCTAATACATGCCAACAATTGGCTTCATATTTTTTATGTAGCTATATGAGTAATATATTTTATCAAAGTTTGGCAACATAATTAACTAGTCGCAAAAATTCAGAACCAACTCATAAATAAAATGTTTATACAACTCAATGATTGAAAGATCATAGCCAACATTTAGAAACCAATACAGGGGAGCTGAAGACAAAGTTGTGAGAAGGCTTAGAAACCAATACAAATCTTTTGCTCTTAGTACCAACATGGATGCTTCTCCGAGGAAATATTTGGTTCATAGCGAAAGACAAATTTGCACCAAGGTGAAAGACGGTTGTGTCTCCCACGCAACCAAGGTGCACTGATGAATGATATCTTTGTCTTCATGGCTACCTATCAAAGAGCACTGATGGAAGACAGCTCATATTTCATCGAACATCGATCAGCTTCACCAGCTGATGCAACCATGATGCTCAACCATGAGGATCGATAGGTCACCGTGGTGATGCATCATCCATTTGGCATCAAGTTTCGGTGCGGCACCACTGAGGTTTGATAAATCCTCACAGTGGTCTGTTTCTTCTCGGTAATCAAGCTTGAGAAAGGTAGAACCATGTGGCAGAGGACAATGAGGCGGAGCAACAGTGGCCATCCAATTTTGTGCAGTTCCACTAAAATTGAGGAAGAGATGCTCTGGTGTGGAGATATGCATCCCTGTTTGCAAAAATATAAAAAAGGGATATTTAAGTAGTGTCGTTACATTGTTTTGGTAGTGGTACAAGATTAACAGCGGCATCTGAATTCTCAATAAGAATTAATGAAATGTACCACTCAAATAGAAGCATCATGATTATCTTCATGGGGACTAAAGCAAGACAGCAACATTTCTTAAAACGGTGTCATTGCTTCTGTTTATCGACGCCTCTAGATTGACAGCAGCATTACTTAAAAGGGACGTCACTTTAACATGGGCATTGCTTCATTTTACCAGTGATATTAGATTAGTAGCAGCAATAGGGGCACATGGACAGTGAGCGCACAACCACCATGTACCTCCACCGAGGCATAAACCTGGACAACCTTTTTTTTGACGGAAAAACCAGGACAACTTTTGGAGTGGCCTTTCTCCTGTAACCAAATTTTTTTGGTGATGTTGGACCAGCAGACGAAGCCTAACTACTGTACATGGCGAGCTGGGGAGTACTAGTATATACAAAACCCGCATGTAGCGACGTGGGCAGCTGGACCAGTAGAACGAAGCATGAAATCCAAAAGAAGTTATACCTTAGATAGGTGAGATGTGGCTTAGGCGGGAGGCGGGATCTGCCCACACGATGGCAGCGAACAAGGGCACGGAGGACCTTCGTCCGTGCCGGCACTGGCTCAGAGAGGACGGTGCGCGTCGGCTTCCTCCCTCGCCGACGGCGACCACGTCAACGCTGCACCTCCTCCCCTCCCGCAGCGGATGGGATCCGGCCGGATCTGTGACCACCGGTCAGGAGAGATATCAGAGTGGACACTGTCGTCTTGTTTCGACTTGGAGAGGGTGAGAGAGTGAGATGTGAGAAACCCTATCAACCAAGCCCTCTCAAGCCTACATATACAATGGAGTAAAAAAATCTCTCCATAGCAATCGTTCCAGACAGAATACATGCGTTCCCGGAAACAAAAATGAAAACTCGCGGAGGAATCTCTTTTTAACGTACGAGGAAAGAAAACTCGATCAATAACATGCCATCGCTTCCAGGAGTATCGCTCGTGTGGTCCCCGACCCTCCATTATTAAGTGACCAAATTAAAGGGTTAAATTCTCACGTATGCTGCCTCTTCGTGTACAAATGTGCTCCATCGTGTACTCACGGGTGTGTCAGAGGCAGAGTGCGTGCGTGTACCTCTTCTCTTCTTGTACGTACTACTACTCCTTTTTTTGCACTGGTAGTACTACTCCATTTATCTCACTTCCTATTGTTTCCCACTCCTATGATATTCCTATCCTAGGAACAAAATGAGCCTGAACTATCTGTGTGTGTGTGTGCGTGTGTGTTAGAGAGAATGAGACATCGACCTACAGAGAGATGGTGTGTATGAGTAGTCGCGAGAGTCGTGACTATGCGTGTGTGCGCGCGATGAAAGTGCAACTAATCCCCGGGTGGTTTTGGTAATTTATAACAACATATATCTCCTTGAACTAATAAACATTCAAGTGAAAGATTTCAGGAAGTTCAATGATTGGCATGGCAAGGACTAGGGAATGTGGACCCCTCAAAATGCTATGGATATACATTGGCAAAAGCTCAAGACTCTTCATTTTTGGTTTAGTGATCCAAGATCACATTGAGTCCATAGGAAAGCCAATACTACTAAAAGGGGATGAGGTTTTGATAATGATCTGATTGCTCAAGTGCTTAGTGATATTGCTCCAAAATCCTCAGCCACTTTCTCTATCCAAACTTGTCCTAATTTCCAAAGTTAAACTCGGTCCCACCGAATCCTATCCATCCAGACCCACCGAGTTCATAAAGACAGTGCCACAAGCCAAACCCTAACAAATAGGATCCACCGATATGGATCTCGGTCCCATCGAGATGGCCTGGCCAACTCTCTATCATCTGTTGCAACTATTTCGGTCTAATCGAGTTTTGCAATCGGTGCCACCGAGATGGCTTGACCAACTTTCTGTTGCTTTGTTGCAATTATTTCGGTCTCACCAAAATATTGCAATCGATGCCACCGAAATGAGGTTTGCCCTACCATTGCACATCGGTCACTCCGAGTTGTTTCCATTCGGTCCCACCAAAACTTCAAAATTTCACATCTTTTGCACAGGTCGGTCTCACTGAGAATTCCAGTCGGTGCCACCGAGTTTGGTCAAAAGTGTGTAACTGTTGGATTTTGTGTGGAGGCTATGTATACCCCTCCACCCCCCTCTTACCAAGTAAGAGAGCCATCAGAACGTGCCTACATTTCCACCATACATTTTCTGAGAGAGAACCACCTACTCATGTGTGGAGATCAAGATATTCCAATCCTACCATTTGAACCTTGATTTCTAGCCTTCCCCAAGTTGCTTTCCACTCAAATCTTTCTTCCACCAAAGCCAAATCTGTGAGGGAGTGTTTGAGTGTTGGGGAGACTATCACTAGAAGCACAAGAGCAAGGAGTTCATCGTCAACACACCGTCTATTACCTTTTGGAGAGTGGTGTCTCCTAGATTGGTTAGGTGTCACTTGGGAGCCTCCAAAATCATGTGGAGTTGAACCAAGGAGTTTGTAAGGGCAAGAAGATCGCCTACTTCGTGAATATCTACCCCGAGTGAGGCTAGTCCTTCGCGGATGGAAGCCATGGTGGAATAGGCAAGGTTGCTTCTTCGTGGACCCTTTGTGGGTGGAGCCCTCTGTGGACTCGCACAACCGTTACCCTTCGTGGGTTGAAGCCTCCATCAACGTGGACGTACGATGGCACCACCTATCAGAACCACGCCAAAACTCATCGTGTCTTCATTGCGTTTGAAATCTCTGATCCCCTCCTTTACTTACATGTGCAATGTTTTACTTTTCGCTGCTATACTCTTAGAATTGCATGTGTAGGGTGTTACTTGACTTGGTATACTTGCTAAAATCTGCCCACAACTAAAATTGGGAAAAGGATAGTTTTTATTTGGTCAAGTAGTCTAATCACCCCCCTCTAGACATACTTTCGATCCTATAAGTGGTATCCGAGCTTTGATCTCCATTGCATTGGTCTCACAACCTAGGAGAGTATGGCGTCTAGTGAGGGTAACTATCACCGTAGAGGTCCATATTTCGATGGTACAAACTATGCTAGTTGAAAACATAAGATGAAAATGCATATTCTCTGTCATAACCCCACCGTTTGGCTGTTGTTCGTGTTGGCTTGCAAGGTGAATTCTTTGAGGATGGCAAGGAACCAGATCGTGAAGCAACCGCGGAAGAATTGAAGATGTTGCAATACAATGCTCAAGCTTGTGACATTCTCTTCAACGGTTTGTGCCCCGAGGAGTTCAACAAGATCAGCCGCCTCAAGAATGCAAAGGAAATTTGGGATACTTTGGTTGATATGCACGAGGGTACCGAGTCCGTCAAGGAATCTAAGTTGGATGTGCTTCAAAGTCAACTTGACAAGTTCAAGATGAAGGATGGTGAAGGAGTCGCCGAAATGTACTCTAGGCTTGCTCTCATCACAAATGAGATTGCCGGCTTAGGAAGTGAAGAGATGACCGACAAATTCATCATCAAGAAGATCCTTAGAGCTTTGGATGGAAAAGACGATACCGTGTGCACATTGATCCAAATGATGCCCAATTACAAAGATCTCAAGCCCACGGAAGTCATTGGAAGGATTTTTGCTCATGAGATGTCACTCAAGGACAAAGAGGAGCTACACAACAAATCAAGTGGTGCTTACAAAGCCTCAACCGTTTCTCCCACAACTTCAAGCAACAAGCTAGTATCCGATGTGGAGATAATCCTAATGGTGAAAAGGTTCAACAAGTTTTACAAGAACAAAGGAAAAGAGAGAAGCTCTAGCTCAAGACACTATGAGAAAAGATCATCAAGTCCTGACAGAAATTGCTATAATTGTGGAAGACCCGGACACTATTCCAATGAGTGTACGGCACCTCACAAGAAAAGAGACGAATCACCAAGAGGAAGACATAGAAGAGATGAATCACCTCACAAGGAGAGAAGGAGTAGAGATGATCGTTATGAACGAAGATCTTCTCGAAGAAGCAAGGATTTGGAAAGGAAGGACAAGTCATCCAAGAGCTACACTAGAAGAAGACATCAAGCTCATGTTGGTGAATGGATTTCCGGCTCCGACTCTGACAACCACTCCGAGAGAAGCTATCACTCCAACTCCGACTATAGACAAGATGAAGGTGTTGCCGGACTTGCTCTAGTATCATCCAACTCCTATGATCTATTTGACTCACCAAATGAAGGGATTGGAAGACGCTTCATGGCAAATGGCCCCAAGGTATCACACCCCGAATACTTTGACTTCAATAGTGATGATGATGATTTGCTTGGCTATGATGATTTACTTGTTGATAAGACTAGTGATGTGAGCTACAATGAAAATGCTAGTAATCATAGTCAAGAGGAAACAAATGACAGTGCTATGAAGGAGATTGAGCGTCTAACTAAAGAACTAAATGCTCTTAAGTTAGCTCATGAAACAACTCAAGAGTATCATAGAGAGCTTTTAAGATCTCATGAGAAGCTACGCTTCGAGAAGCTAAATTTAGAGCAAGAGCATGAGTTTCTTAAAGCTATCATTGATGACCTTCGAAAGAAGAGTTCTTCATATCTTGCCAAACGTTTACTCTTGTCTACCTTTATGCCACAAGTTAAATCTAAGCAAACTAGTAACAAGGGTAAAAAGGGTTCTAACTCTAGTAGTAACAATACCAATGCTAAATCCAATGTTGTTGCTCCTAGTAGTTCTATTGATTCCACTAATGATTCTCTTAGCCAAGTTACACTTGAGCAAGAAAATGATTTATTGAAAGGAATTATTGAAAAGGGTCTCTAGAAAAGTCTTGCCGGGAGTAAGCAATTTGAGGAAATTGTACGCAAGCAAGGAAGGCACCGGAAGAACCAAGGTGTTGGTTTTGAACGAAAGTTCAATGCCAATGGAGTTGAGTGGGAAGTAGATCAATACCCCAAGACGAAGTTTGTTCCTCAACAAGAGAAGTATGATCCTACTTCCTTCAAGGGAACACAAGCTCAAGATGATCTTCCACCACAAGACCATGAGCTAAAAGGCAAGGACAAGCTTCAAGAGGAGATTGACTCATTTGAAGAAGCACCTCAAGCCTTGGTCAAGTGGGTTCCCAAGACTTCATCAAGTGCTACTACAACTCCATGGATTCCCATCAAGTTGATGTGGGTCCCAAAGAAGAAGAACTAGAGAGTTCTTGAGGGTGACTTCGCCAACAAACTTCACTCACATTCATTTATGGCAATAACTTGTGCAACCAACTTCAACATCTTGCACTAGTTCATGGAGTCACAAACCCTCTTGTTGGTAAGGCAAGGGACAAGGTATTCAATGCATTCATGGACATCATCATATGTGCATTTCACTCTATGTCTATGGATATCTTTTTATGTTGCTTGTGTGGGACTAACCCATGTAGGTATTGAAAGTGCAAAAATCCAAGGATTGCTCCCAAATCTTGATGGTCTACATCAACATTGAGCATCCACATCTTCAACATCTACATGAACTCATCATCGACAAAACCCAAGGTTAGTTCATCCCTCCTTGGGGGGATATCACATCTAGGGGGAGCTTTGCTCTAAGACTTGAGCTAAAGCAACTCTAATGGTGTGAACACATTAATGCTTTATGTAAAAGTGGTAACCTCACTTGTGCTTAAACGATGAGTATGACCTATGATCAAATGTTCTCATTTGGCTCCTAAGTCAATATACTCATATATAGATGACTATGTCATCGCCCATTGCTTGATAGATATTAGAATTGGTTGTGCATGTTTGACACATATTTCATTTGCTATCTTATTGTGTGAGCATGTTGCAATGCATTTTTTTCATTCGAGGACATCCATTTGTTGTTTTGATTGTCTTGGTTTTTCTGGCCAAGTGGATGTATAAGAATGCCTAAGAACCTCCTCTAGCTATCTATTCTTTCTTGTCTCAAATTCTATTCTTGTTATATCACAAAAATTGAACAAGTCTTTTTCAGACCCTCCAGGTGAGGCGCACTCGGAGTCACCGATCTGTCAAGGACTGAACTCCAAAACCTTCTAGATGTCTTTTAGTTAGACCAACCCATTTTCATTCGGTCTCACCGAAACCATTTAGACTGATCAGATTTTCTATCTCGGTGCAACCGACATGAATCGTCTCAGAGCCACCGATATGCCTAACTGCAAGCAGTTGCATGTCTCGGTGCCACCGATTCGCTTCAATCGGAGCCACCGACAGCCAGTGGGTATATATATCCAGCGGGTCCGATCGATTGAAATTTCTCAAAACCCTTTGAACCCGCACCCCACTGCTGCCATTGCCAGGTCTCCGGACTGTCACCTTTGCGTCCAGCGCGCCTTTTCCGTTGGATTCCATCGCCGTTAATGGGAATCTCTCCCTCCGTTGCCGCCGTAGAGGATTTTCCCCAAGTTAGGGTAAAATCCGATCCCCTTGTGCTTCAATTTCTTATTCTATGCACTAGGGAACTCGCCATGATTCATGCCACTGTTTGCAACATTCATTCCTCATATAAAATTCCTTAGAATATATTCGAGCAAAAGTTTTAGGTTTAAGTTTTCTCAGAATGCATCTCGGACCAACCGAATTGAAATTTTTGGAGTCACCGATTTGTCTTTAGCCGTTGCACTAGTACCCCTCGGTGCCACCGAGTTGTATGAACCGGTGAGACCGAAAGTAAGTTTCTGGGAAGCCCTAGCATATCGGAGACACCGAGCCACAAATCGGTCTGACCGAAACTGTGTGCCAAGTTTCTGTTGAGTGCTTCGGTATCACCGAAATGATCAACTCGGATGATCCGAAATCCCTTCTGTGAAAAGTTGAAACTAAGATTTGAACTCATTTTTCTCAAAAACCAGCAGTCTTTTTGTGATGACTCATCTACTCTGCCCAAACCCAACTATTCACAGGTCTGTTTGCAAGATGTCTGAAGCAAGTAACAGTCAGAATGCCTCTCAAGCAAATGTTGATATGAGTGAAGGTTCTAGTCCAGCAGAGAGCTTTGATGAAGGCAGCAGGAGCACTCCTAGCAACCTGCCTAAAGCTACCAAAAGAACCAGAAAAGCTAAGGGTTCAGACTTAGAGGATGAGGACTTCTAGCCTGATGAAGTTACCTCCAAGAAGAAGAAGCCAGTTGTAGTGCAAAAGGAATATGAAAGCAAACAGGAGAAGAAAGGAACCAGGAAAGTTTCAGCATCAACTGTAGCTAAGCAAGGAATGACACTCACTCTTGAGGAGCCAAGTGGCTCAAAGGCAAAAGTTGCAGGCAAGAATAGAGAGAGAAAACAAACTGCTGATGTGATCTTCAAGCCAACCTCCATGAGGAGAGATGATGCAACTGATGATGAGGAAGCAGAAGAAGCAGCAAATCCACCTCCTGCAAAGCAACAAAAGCTTATGGCAAGTGCAATGAAATCCAGCACCTCCTCCAAGAAAAAGAAAGCTACAACTACCAGACCCAAAAAACCCACAAGAGATGTCTCAGCTAAGGAGAAGAATAAGGCCCCAGTGCCTGAAGCAGATGTTGATGATGAGCCACTAGTGCTCAAGAAGCTAAGGCCAAAGTTGCCTGATCATGATGATACTCACCCTATTGCAGATGATATGAAAGCAAGAAGGGATAATGGTCTAAGGAAATGGAGAGAGAATGATCCTTACTCTATCAGGAGAAAAACAGCATGTGACTATAGGTTTCACACTCGAGAGCAATAGGACTTTTATGAGACAATGCTACTAGACAAGAAACCAATAGTCGGTGACATGAGATGGGTAAAGTGGAAATACATTGATGCAAATGAAGACTTCTTTCCCCATGTTCATGAGAGTTTCAAGCTTGCTGGGATTGATACCTTCATTGGAAGGAAACTTACATCATGGAGTGATGAAATGATCATGCAATTTTATTCCATAGCACATTTCTATCCAGATGGGAAGATAGTGTGGATGACTGAAGGTGTGAGATACCAGTCCTCTATCATTGAGTGGGCTGCTCTTCTTGAAGATCCTAAGGATGAAGAGCATGACATTGATGTTTATGCTAAGCCCAAGAAAGATCACAATTCAATGAAGAACATGTACAAGCCTATTCCAGAGAAGGATCTTGAGACACACAAGCTAGGTTCAGTGCAGCATTTGCTACCTGGTTTGGCCACCATTAACACTATTTTGAGGCATACCTTGATGCCCAAATCTGGAGATGACAAGATGATTCGTGGCCACTCCATCAACTTGCTGCATTTGCTTGATGTTCCACAGAAGTTCAAGGTTATGAGTCTGATTGTACAGACAATAAAGAGGACAGCAGCTAACCAAAAGAGGTCATGTGGTTTTGCTCCGCACAATCAATTGCTCATCAATACCAAGGTTGGAACGAGCACATATCTTCTTGACCGTGAGCACCTTCCATTGCTACCTGAGTTCGAGGACAATGTAATGGTGATGGATCCTTCTCACCTTACTTCTGCTGAGGCACAGGCAAAGATTGAAGCAGCTAAAGCAGCCAAGGAAGCATCAGCCCCTAGCTCATCCACAGCTCAGCTCAAGACCAAGTCTGATCAAATGACTTATCTGCTAGAAGCTACCCAGAGGATTGAACAAAGTCTGGCCAACCTTGTCAAGAATCAGGCAAGCTTAGAGCGGATTGTGGAAACAAAGTTTTATGATCTTGATGTCAAAGTCACAGAAATCTAGACTATAGTGGATAAGCTCAAGAAAGACGTGGACAAAGTCAGAGAGACTGATGAGGATAGTGGTGATGAGAGACCTACCACCAACAGGTTGCATACAGTGCCTAGGGCACCGAGGTCTGCCACTGTACCTACTGCAGATGTGAGGTCTACAGTTTCGGCCCCAGCTACTGCTCCATCTGTTCCACCGCCAGTGTGTACTCCACCAGCACAGCAGACTTCAGCCGAAGCATTTGCAGATGCACTTCTCTCAAGGTTGTCGACGCACACCGGAGCTACCAGCCAGACATCTTCACCTCCAGGAGCTGCCAAAGATCGTGCCTAGAGTGACGAGTAGCTCTATACCTATTCGAGCTTTTTGGTACTTGTTGCCAAAGGGGGAGAATTTGTATAGATCTTTAGGCTTCGAGAGAGAGAGAGAGAGTGTCTTGTCTTTTGCTTCGTTTGATTTTCTTTGAGAGTGTTTGGTTCATGCTTGCTACTTTGTTCGTTATGTTTGAGAGCTACGTTGGTTGATTGTGTGTGCTTGATCATACAATGCTTCATGCTATGCACATTGGTTATCTTTATCTCTAATCTATGTATGATCATTCACATGTGTTTTTGGTGATGCGTGCTTACTATTCCATTCATATCATTTACTATTCCATTCATATCATTTTGTGCGCTCCACCAAGTTGTATGTGACATGGAAGAGTCACCCATGATCCTAATCGATTGTGCATTTGCATTCAAACGCAAATTCTAAATAATGCACAAATTTAGGGGGAGCTCTTGCTTATCACATACTTCTCAAAGCGACGATACTATTCATTGATTATATCCTCTATCGAAGCTTTGATCTATATGTTGTCATCAATTACCAAAAAGGGGGAGATTGAAAGTGCAACTAATCCCCGGGTGGTTTTGGTAATTTATAACAACATATATCTCATTGAACTAATAAACATTCAAGTGAAAGATTTCAGGAAGTTCAATGATTGGCATGGCAAGGACTAGGGAATGTGGACCCCTCAAAATGCTAAGGATATACATTGGCAAAAGCTCAAGACTCATCATTTTTGGTTTAGTGATCCAAGATCACATTGAGTCCATAGGAAAGCCAATACTATTAAAAGGGGATGAGGTTTTGATAATGATCTGATTGCTCAAGTGCTTAGTGATATTGCTCCAAAATCCTCAGTCACTTTCTCTATCCAAACTTGTCCTAATTTCCAAAGTTAAACTCGGTCCCACCGAATACTATCCATCCGGACCCACCGAGTTCATAAAGACAGTGCCACAAGCCAAACCCTAACAAATCGGATCCACTGATATGGATCTCGGTCCCATCGAGATGGCCTGGCCAACTCTTTGTCATCTGTTGCAACTATTTTGGTCTAACCGAGTTTTGCAATCGGTGCCACCGAGATGGCTTGACCAACTTTCTGTTGCTTTGTTGCAATTATTTCGGTCTCACCAAAATGTTGCAAATGGTGCCACCGAAACGAGGTTTGCCCTACCATTGCACATCGGTCGCTCCGAGTTGTTTCCATTCGGTCCCACCATATGGCCTCCGTGCGACAACTAGCCCGTCTGTGTTCTCCTTAGTAGAGTATTTATAGTTGCTCCTAGTAGGAGGAGCGGATTCAAAGAAGATTGAATTGATGGTTGCTTCCTCCAAGCAACTTACTCTGGGAAGGTAGGGCTTGTGATTTGACTGCTCATTACTACTAGTATATTACTATGGCAAAACGACCGGGCTGGAGTCTCCCGTGCGGTTGTGCACTCTAATTTGGTGCATGGCACATGGACCCGGATGCTGGAGTAGTAGAATTGCTTCTGGCAATGCTATCAAGCTTTCAGCATTTGTTTACATAATATATGTACACATAATTTTTGAGTGACATGAAATTGTACAACGCTATGAAGCTTTCAGCTTTTGTTTCATGTGTCTTGCCAGATGGAAGGTTGTCTTGTTACAACATTCCATCAAATACAAAGGAAACTAACATCCATGCTCTTTCACACAAAACAACTAACTTCCTTGATAATGCATCTCAATGATTCGCAGATCAGAGCCAATATTTACATCAGAACTGAAGATAAAGTTGTGAGAAGGTGTACAAATAAATAAAAATTAAAAAATGAACGATGCTCTCCATAGGAATGCTTTCATTTCCTGGCCATGATATTCATTGGTTGGCAGCTACTTTCCCGCAGCTCTGTCAAAATCAACACGACATGTTGGCAAAGAAAGGAGCTGTCAGAAGCATGGAACATCCTAATCATTTTGTGCAGTTCCACTAAAATAGAGCTGAGCGTCCCTGTTAGCAAAGATATTGAGTAAGTGTGATTACAATAATAGTGGCACTGTTGATGAAACAATAAACACACAAATAGAAGTCGGTCACCTTTGCAATCTCTCTTGAGACTAACTACTTGTTGGAGAAGATTAGGCTGAGAGTTGGATGAGGAGGATAGGAACTCCAAACTCCCTTTGTGTAGTCACATTGAAATGTAGAAATGTTGCAAGTGGGGCATTTTAGTAGAACAACACAAAACACTCTTAAGAAAAAAGTGCTTTGTGCAGTTCACCAAAAGGTCGCAATAGCAACGAGGCGAAATGGATATCCCTGTTTGCAAAAAGAGGTAGAAAGGAAACAATTACTGGCCAATGACAGTTGATGACACATGCGCCGACAAAAAGAAGCATATTCATTGTCTTATGGGAAAGATAACAGCACAGTGGTTTCTCTCAAATGGTGTGAGGACGAGATTGCAAAATGGAAAGTACGCCGGCTGAGCTAGTACGTTTTAGGCAAAGAACTATAGAAGATCCACATGCAGCGACGTGGGAAGTTGGGCAGTGTAGCAAGGCCGGTTCCAGAGAAAGCTGTACCTGAGGGTCATCGGGATGTAAGTAGGAGGGCGGCGGCGAGCGGGATCTGCTGCGGCAGCGAGCAAGGGTCGAAGGCCCTACCACGCTGGAGCTTGGTCGGAGAGAATGGCGGGTACCGCAGATCGGGACACACCGGCAGAGGGTTTCCTGTCTCAACGCCGGCGACTGGAGCAACGCTGCACATCCTCCCTTTTCGCCGGCGGACGGGATCTGGCCGGATTAGTGACCAGCGGTTAGAGAGAGAGAGAGAGAGAGAGAGAGAGAGAGAGAGAGAGAGATTGGCCACCGCCGTCTTGTGTGAGAGTGTGTGAAGAGACGAACCCCAGCAAGCAAGCATTGAGGCTCCTGCCTATATTTGTTGTACTAGTATAGTGGAGCGGTTTTCGTTTTTCTCTCCATACAATCGTTTTATATTCTATACGTGCCATTGAGGAATAAAACTTAATTTAAAACTAACACGCCAACGCGTCAAGTCGCACTTTGTTTCGTTCATGCGTGGTACACGACCCTCCATCAAGTGAACAACTGACATGCGTCAAATTATCACGTGGGCTGCCTTTTCATACAGAAATGAGCTCCACCTTGTACCCGCGCGGGTGTGGTTGGGAACGAGATGTGAGTACGTGCGTCGTGCGTGCACCTCTTCTCTTCTTGCACGTACCCCACCTACGTGGGTGTGTGTGAGAGAGATACAAACCTAGAGAGAGATGGTGAGTGCGTTCGTGAGTGTTTGGGGGGTGATTTTGTAAGTGTATTTGTGTGCGTGAGAGATAGATAGGGAATATGAGTCGATGATATCTCAAAAAAATGTAACATATGCAATGTGTGTGAAACGGAGGCCTGGATATATCATATATAGAGGGGGCGATGCACGAGAAGAGAGGGGAGGGATTATCGGCATGAGATATCGATAGAATCGAAGAGAGGGATGAAGGTGTATGGGTGCGAGATCCATAAAGAGAGCCAGCGAAATTGTGTCTACGCACGTCAAAGATATAGGGTGGCTGGCCTACTGGAACGTGAAAGGGGACAGGTGCAGTTTGTGTGTGGCAGGGAGACCTAACTAGAGTGTTCGACTATCGATGTGTGTGTGTGGGGGGGGGGGGCAGAGACCTAACTAGGAAGGTAGATCGACAGGTATATGTGTGGAGAAGGAGAGACCTGGCTACGTATTGAGGGAGATCGATCGGCATCCATACATATGTGTAGGAGAGGAATAATTAAGGTTGGGAGAGAGACAGAGCTAGAGTGCCGGAGGGGTGGTGGTGGAGTTGCTTCTCGGAGATGGGGGGGAGGCCTACTAGACAAACGGAGGGTACGACTGCAATATCAATAAGAGATGCGATGTGTGTCTGTGTACGCGCGTGTGTGAGAGACGAGTCAGGAGGCATGCATGGATGATGGGGGGGCGATATGTCTGTGGTAAGCAGACCTAACTAGATCGGTAGAGCAATCGTCGTGTGTCGGGGAAAGGGAGAGACTTATCTAGTGAGGTAGATCGATCAGTGCATGGTGAAAAAGAGTTATAGTCGACCTAGCTATATGTACAAAGGGAGATCGATCGATATACATGCATGTGTTAGAGGCAAATAAGGCCCGGAGAGACAGATAGAGGGACAGGGATGCGGCTAGGAGTTGGTGTGATAGGCCTACTATATAGAGATGGAGGAGTGTGCGAGTGTGAGATCGATGAAAAGAGGGACGAGAGTGTGCATATGTGTGTGACCGTATGAGAGATAGGGGGCATGGACGGTGAGATAGAGGAGAAGAGGGAAAGTGTGTGTATGTTGTAGGCAGACCTAGCTAGAGAGGTATATCCATCGGTGTGTGCCGGAAAGAAGGAGCTGGGGAGACCTATAGAGACCATGGGTGAATGACCTAAAGAAAAATAATGAATGTGCACGACGGAGAGAATGCTGAGGGAGGGGGAGGGCGAGGAGGGCGTGTGCATGCACGAGAGAAAGTTAGTGCTAGCTACAAAGAGAACAGGATTGTGTGGGTGTAAAGTCTAACAGAGATCATAATTCATTACAAAAGTGGATTCAGATATTTGAATAAGAGATCATAGTGTTTTAAACCCATGCATGCATGAATATAATGGTGATACACATGGTGTGGTTATGAACATGTTATACTATTTTTTTTTATATATCGAACAATCTCACATTTATTTAAATTTGTGATAATGTGTGGCTTTTGTAGCTCGTAGCTAAGTACTTGCAGGCGTAGGGGGCGGGGCACTATACATTGTGCGATAAACACATTATACATATGAAACATGGTTTAGATTATGAAGATCTAGCTAGAGCTTGAAATGTACTATTATTTGAAATCAGCATAAAGTGGATTAAAAAATTTGAATTCGAGTTCATATAGTACACATAGTTCATATCTAACTTGACATCAATCATGTGGTGTGTTGTGAAGATAATATACATATGTTGGTTTAACTTGACAACAATCATGATTGTAGATTCTTATTCAAATAGTGAAACCAATTCAAATTTAGTTCATATTGCAGCGGTAGTATATACATTTGGAATGCACTAAAATGTTCATTTGAGTAGGTTACATGCATTATACACCTAGCGAAATATTTTAATTGAACATAACATGGATTCAAAGTTTTGAATGACATTTGTAGTAATTCATACAGTAAAACGGGACAAGACCCTCTCTTGTGTGGTGCGAATTGATTTTTTGTTTTTGTTTTTTTGGTTGAGGGAAGTGCGAATTGATATGGTACCATACACGTTAGCCTTGTCCCAAAATTTCAACCCACGCCTTATTTTGCCGAAATTTCAAGATATCTCTTTGTCTGTTTGTGCTCCGAAAACTCCCTCCTTCTCAACCCGCGCCTTGCTATCCCGAAATTACAATGCGCACGAAAACTCCCTCCTCCTGTGAAATCCCGACATGCAAAATCCCCATTCTACCCCTGATCGGAAAGAGCCGCTGGTTCAAATTGGTGGGGGTACTTTTGTAACTTACCCTACATTTCAAACAAGCGCATCCCTAAAGTCATGGTTCCCCCTCCCATCCCCTTCTTCTCCCCATTCGAAAATCGAGGCTGCCAAGATCTCTCTCCGCCAACCGCGAAACCCCACCCTCCTCCGTCCGCCCCCCATTGCCGCCCAGCCGGAGCCTCTTCCCCGACGACGTCGTCCACCGCAACAGCTCGACGTCCCTCATCCACCGCACCGGATGAGGATCCGTCGTCGATCTCGTCATCCCGCCGGTTCAGCCGCCCCGTCCTCCACCTCCAAGGAGTTGCTCCGATGATCGCCTCGTCTATCGCGGCCGCTCCATTCCCACAACGCCGCCTTAACCTGCCCCACCAGAACTGCAGCATCCTCACCGACTCCTCGGATGAAGCCGAGGCCTACTCGGCGCCACCAAAGAGGTTATACACTCATCACATCTTCTCCTTCACTCGACCTCACGACGCCGCCGGTGCTCGATCCCGCTCCACCATGGCGCGGCTCCCTCAACGCCGGCGCCGCCAGCGACATCCTCCATGGCGGATCTCCCCCATTGTGAGGCTCCCTCGGCGGCGGTGTCCATATCAGCCGGAGCTGCTGCTGCTCCGGCTCTCGCTCGCGCTGCTGATCTGCTCTTGCTCTCGCTCGTGTTGCTGCTCTGCTCTTGCTCTCACTCGTGCTGCTGATGCTGGTACACGGGCTGCTGCAGCTACACGAGTTGCTACTCTGGCTCTCGTTCGCACTGCTGCTCCGGCTGCTATCTGCTAGTGCGTTCCCTGTTGAGCGGCTGCTGATTTAGATCACTGCTTCTCTGCTACTACTAGTGCTCGAGCGGCCTAAACTACCAATGAAGTGCTTCTCTGCTACTAGTGCTTTCAGTTTTGACAGTAAAATTCAGTTTCGACCGTAACAGTCAGTTTCGACAGTAAAATTCAGTTTCAACAGTTAAGTTCAGAGTCAACAGTTTTTACATCATCTATTGGAGTTTGTTGTTTTTTGGTGATGTAAATTTTACAGCTAGCACTTTTTCGTGATGTATTTTACATCATCTATTGGAGATGGTATTAGAATCCCACTTCAGATTAACGATGTCCGTCTTGTACTGCTTCAGCCTCGACGTTGCACAGCTCGCTGGAGCTGCTCCAACGACGGAGCCATCCATCACAACAGAGCAGTACCCTCGGCGCCGTCTATAGATGCCTCAGATCTTCTTCCCCAGCTTCGACAGCCACCTTCGCCGCAACATCTTCAGCGACCGACCCAATGATGCTGAGGTCGAGATGGCTACACCAAAGAGGTTGTACACTTGTCGGATCACTTTTTACTCTACATTCATGTCGACCCCTTAGGGCTATTTTGGTTCAAAGGAAAAAGTGAAGGAAAAACATAGCAATAGGAACTTTTCCTATGGTACTCTACTATTCAATTATTCATGCATTTGGTTGAAAGGAATGGAGCAAAACAAAACTGAAGGATTTTTTCTTTTCATGTCTGTTTCAAAGGAAAAACACAGAAATTTTAACAACCACCTGGACCTACTTATCAAAATCGTATGCATGAAAAGAAGACTAAGTGCATTAGTGGCATAATAACATTCTAACTTTACACATTTACAAGTGGTTTTACTTTAATTTCGACATGTTTCTTTGCATTCTTGTGCTCTTCCTGCAAGCCAAAGGAGCCCTTACATAATTACTTCAGTTACAGATAGGTGTCGAAGAAAACTTTGTGTGGTTTGTCCTGCTCCTGATGCACCGTTGTCCACCTCACCAGAGCTGCTCCATCGACAGAAGCATCCACCATACCAGACATAACAACTCCTTACCGTCTTTCGCCCCCTCAGATCTCCTTCCCCGCCATCGGCAGCCACCGCAACTACATCACCATCATCGACTCAGCAGATGAACCTGAGGAGTACACGGGTCCGCAAGAGAAGTTGCACTCTTTTGTTTCTGCTTACTTTATGCATTGCTTAATATTACCTGCTAGTTTAACATCATGTTCATCTCTTAGACACTAAGTAAGGTCCAAATTAATGTTCAAACTTGAGTTTTAAGATGCTTGTTTGGCACATATCAAGGCAACAATGAATAGTATATCAATCTACTATCTGTTTCATCTAGGGTATATACTATGTCGTTCATCTTGGGTGGGAAACAAACAATAAAGCAGCCATCATCTGTCTTTTTATTAAATTAAGCTATCATTTGCCTACTATTAATATTTTTGGATCTATCCACTGGTTGTTACCATCACTCTAGATTTCTGCATGCTCTCCTTACTTAATCTCACTATATTTTTTCCGTATGCATATCAGTTATTGTACACAGTCATGCTGAACATGTAGAGAAAAAGAGAAGAGTCTTGCGCGGCAATACAATGTCATGCAGACATCACTCCATGGTGGGTGCAATGGCAACCCCACCCCCCTCCTCCAGATTGTAATCCAGAGGAAGATAGCTTTTCAGAGGTGGAGTCAGAGGGAGCTGACCACTCCTATTTACCCCCCGAGGTGTTTGCTCTAACTTGGCATGATGATGTTGGTCATATCATGCATATGGTGCCTTGTTTTGCTTACTTTCAACATCATATATTTCATCTGCTTAGTTTAGACATGTTCTGTAATGCTGTTTAGTTTCTATATCATATATGTGAATTATGCAATGCCATCTTTTTTAGCCAGCCATAATATATGTGAAATATGCAATGCCATCCTGTTTAGCCAGTCATCATATATTTGAATTATATCTTGCCATTCCTTTTTTTCATTACATTTCCATTTGTCGACAATGTTTGTAGATTCAACCACTCTTCGTGTGAATCAGCCATTTGAGTGGGTGATGAAAAAATCTGGAGTGAAAACATGTTCTTCAGAGCAGACAGTGCTACCTGTTGAAGCAGATCTCTTGCAGGGTCCAGATAGCTCCTCAGAGGAGGATTCAGAGACAGATGACCAGTCATATTCCCCCCCCCCCCCCCCGAGGTGTATGCTCTAACTTGGCAGGGTTATACTGCTCGTATCATGCATATGGTGTCTTGCATTGCATAGTTTAGACATCATATACACAATATTCAACACTATCTGCTTAGTTTATACATCATATATGCGAATGCCATCTGCTTAGTATATAAATCACATATGTGAATTATATCATGCCATCCTATTTACTTAGATAACATGTATGTGAATTATGGTATGCGAACCTGTTTACTAAAGACATCATATAATTATCTCATGCCATCCTTTTTAGTTAGTCATCATATCTTTGAATTATGTCATGCTATACTGTTTAGATAGATATCATATATGTGAAATTATGTCATGCTATCCTATTTAGTTAAACAACATATATGTGAACTATTTCATGCCCTCTTTTTTCCTCACTATCTATTGCATCTGTCTCATACAAGGTCTGTACATTCAACTACTTTTCTTGTTTATCAGCCATTTGAATTGGAGGGTGTGATGGCAGTATCTAGCGGAGTAAAAACACGGCCTTCAAATAAAACAGTGCTACCTATCGATGGAGATAGCACCCCGGTTGTACTTGCACAAGAACCAGCCCTACCACACATAACCCAGACTATCGCAGATTGTACCCCTACTCCGATGGACAGAGAACCAGCTTCACCCAATCAAACCCCAACCCCAGCAGATAGTAACCCAGTTCCAGTTAACACAGCACCATCTCCACGACAGAGCTCCCAAACGAGAGCAGTTAGTAAGGCAGCTCCAGTGCCCAAAGCGCTAGGAGTACCACGGTGAACTCCAACTCCACCAGTTAGTACACCTATTCCTGTGGACGAAGCAGAACCAGTCATCCGTAGTTTAGCGTCTATCACATTTGATGTTGTTAAATCCTATGTGCGTATCTTCCCATCATGCAAATCTTATACTGAAGATGAAGGAAAAAAGCCAGTTGCAGGTGTTCCTCCAGGAGTTATGTGTAAGTATTCATGGCAATTACTTTGCTTTGTCCCATACTTTCTACCTCCCTGCTGGTTATAACACAACAAATGTTCCCATTTTTCTGTGTAGGGAAGGACCGATTTGGAAACTCAGGATGAGGTAACCTGTGCTAATACCTCTGCTATCTTCAAGAATGCTTTGCGGTAGTATCAGAATTACCTGAAGAAAACGTATTTCACTGGCAAGGAAACTCATCAAATTCCCTTACTTTCTCCGGAGACACATTTACGGGACGATGACTGGGAACGCCTTGTTCTGTATTGGTCTAGTCCCATGAATCTGGTAGGGTCTATGAGATCATATTTCATTTTGAAGTACTAGGCTGCGTCTTACTGTACTCTCTTCTTGTAGAACAAGTGCTTAAACCTGCAGAACAACTCTTCTCGGGTAAGATTCCATAGCTGTGGTGCATACTGCTTTGCTCTTGTATCACTGTATTTACTCATACCAACTAATTTTTAAATAGAAGGATCCAATCGAAACTCCAATGGCATAATAGGTATGTTTAAACATGTTTCTTTAACTGGTTTGCTCTTCTAAATTTCTCTATGTTGATTTCAATTTCAATTGTGTAGACAGTTGTCTTCTCATATCATGCACATTACTAGCTTCCAATAGTGTTGTTAGTTGTACATGTATACCCGTGGTACCCATCTGAAATCTTGTGGTGTCGTGTAGTTTCCCACACTTATATTCTTTCAATGCTATTTTGTCTTGAACTGATATGATTTGAACTGTGTCTCTATTTTGATTTGGCAAGACAATGCAGTGACAGTGGCACATAGATATATGTTTATTTGATGCTTTTATAATGTACTACTTTGCAATAGAAGACTTGATAGTTTAATCCTGTCCACCTTACTACTGAACTGGTTCACCAAAATGAGTTTCATATACTACATGCTAAACCTGTTATGTGTCTGCTTGTTTCTTCTTTTAGAATGCTGACAAAATATTGGAGAAGAGTACCACATTAAGCAATGGTAAAGGAAGTAGTGCAGATAAGGTTGAAGATAGTGAGACAACCTTGCTGGTCTCCAACAAAGCTGATAAAACAGACAAGGAAGACTATCTTGAAGACAGTGAGACAACCCCAAAGTCCTGTCTTGATATAGTGTTCGAGTTACTGGCCACTACCGCGTGCACAAGCTCTTCAAACTCGCTGTCTGAATCAGTTCGGTTTCTTGAGTCTGAACTACAAGATGAAAGACATCAATCAGCTGTGCTGCGACAAGAAGCCGAAGGACAGAGGAAGTCCCTGGAGAATTCAGATGCATACTTTCTGGTGCAACAGCAAGCGTTGGAGGATTTTAGCGCCGAACAAGAGAAAGCTAATAAGCTTGCTAAGCTTATTGCCAGCATGGTGGATACCCAGGATAATGTTTCTTGAGCTCTTCTGAAGTTGTTTCAGTTCTGGACTTGTTTTGCTACCGCGTTTATTTGCACTAGTGCACTGGTACAGCGAGCTGCTATACAAATGGTTTTTAACTCCTTTCCGTGACGGAGTTTTAAACCGTCGCCTTGCATGTGTGTGCGATAGGGGGGTCCTTCCCATACGACCCAGAAACCGTCGACGATAGGGAGCGCTGATGCAAACGCGTCCTCAAATGTAATCATATGAGATGCACGAACATATCGCCCACGTTTCTCATGAGTCAAACGTTTCTAATTGAGTAGGGAAACCAAACGGTGTTTCACATTGGACCGTTTGCAAAATAGTACCTAAGGCACACGGGCCATCATAGAAACTGTGCGTGATATGTGGCCTATCGCACACGAGTATTATATGGCAATCGTCTGCCATGCATGACATCATCGCACACGTTTCCTGAACAATTTACGAGTGGGATTGTATTTTGCATTGGGCATGGTTTCCTCTAAGCTCTCTTGTTCGATAATGTGCTATATCAAACGGTTCAGGAGCCCCTATGCACACGTAGAAGTGCTCCAAATCGTCTGCGATTTGTTGTGTATCACCGACTGTTCCACTATGAGTGGCGTGTGCTTTCCATGTGCGCATCAATGGCCAGGTTAAAGAAAAAATAGCGCATTTGAATTGCCCTGCAAAAAGCAAATTCGCCACAATATGCAATTAAACAAATAGTGTCCACAGGACGAACATTCATCAGAATTCGCAACAATATGCAATTGAACAAATGCTAGCTAAATTCCACTGAGTTATCGACAAATGCAGTACATAATCATAGTGTACGAAATACGAAGACCTCATCACATGGAAAACAATGCATCCATGCATATATGTTTAGCGGCTAACTCATGTTGAATGTTTACTCATTGTTTCAGGAACAACCATGCTGAAATCTTCATTATCACCAGTGGGATTGATGTAGTAATTCAGGAAGAAGTTGCTGATAAATCTCCTAACCTCCATCAATTCACCAGCGGGGAGCAGTTCATGGGTCATCGGTTCAAAGATGAGTTGTAGGATTTTTAGATCAGAATGTGCCGTACGAGTGGAGTAGAAGATATTAATTAAGAAACAGACTTACTGGTACTAAATTGCATGCATCGTTACAACAATTAGTAGATTTGAAGATGGAGATCATGTGTCTGCAGACATAGTATCCACAAAGGTTGGTCCCTGGTTGTTGCTGAGGACACTAAATTTTTTTGTACAGAATTAGTCATGTATTTGCCCTGTTAGGAGCAACCTAACAGAGTAAAATGTTTTTTTTTCTTTGGAGAGAAATAGAAAGAGGTTTATTTAGAAACTTGAACATTAGACTAGCATAATAAAAGGTATTTGCAAACTTTTGGATACATTTTCAGAAAATAACGGATTTCGGTGTCTTACCGGATAAACGATCTCGTGCTGCAGAGGTAGTGCACTCTTGAACTGGTTCCCTCGTTTAGTTATGCACGATGCCAACACACTGCAAATGAAGATGAATTTCCACATACTCAGTTCTTGAACCAAATATGAATGCAAATTTTAACATCATAGAATTCAATACCTATCCTTGAATTGCTGAAGATGCGTCAGATCTGAGGCTTTATATAATCTCTAAGAGAATCCGGGTAGTAAACTCTGTTCTGGTTTGGATCAATGACTACCAAGATCCAGTGAATGATACAGATTAAGAAAATCATGAACTTACGAACTATGACGAAATGTGAAACACGGTCAATGTATGTGTGGTTGTTTATTTGACTTACCCTTCATGATATGGCTAGAGAAAGAGTTCTGCATGGGGCGTGCAACACAAGATACTGACGACCTTGCCAATGGCCCACTCCTGATTATCTGTGCCACCACGTAATAATGTGCCATTTGCTATGTGAGGATCTATGAAATACACTCCCTCCATTTTTCTTTGCGTGGTCAATCCCCTGAGAGGAATAAAATACAATTAGTTTTTTTTTATTACAACCTTGTATGGAGAAGTTGATCAGAGTTGGTGAAGTACTTACAACATCAAGCATTTAACAAGAGTCATATCGAGCACATTGAAGTTGAAGAAGAGATGAAAGTTCTCGAATTCCACCCTGATGGATCCTTAATCGTGACCGAAATGATCACTGTCGTAGTGGACTAACAGAACCTCATGACCTTCTGACATTTCATCCATGCAATATTTATGTAACTTGCGGCAACTGGAACTTCACTCCTCTAAGTATTCGTCAACAAGAAATGGCTGGCCATGGACGTACTTGCGTGCTACAAGTACGTCTGCTTTATTTTTAGCAAGTATCATTTCGACTTCTTCATCGGGCAAGCTGTCAGAACCAGTATAACTCTCCGATTCGAACAACTTGCTGGTAATTTGGTTCTGGGCGATGAGTGATTTTAGTAAGAGGCTATCATTCGCATTCTTCCTCGGTCTCAGGGGCCGCTTCCTTGCGGGTGCGGCCGTGGCCGCTTTCCTCTTGGTACTTGAAGCACTTCTGGTGCAAGGTCTGGATCATTGATAGACAGACTGCTGAGCAGGCAGTGAAGATACGACGGGCTGCTGAGCAGACGGTTTAGCTATGCCTGACTGCTGAGCTGGCGGTGCTGCTATGACGGACTGCTGAACTGTAGGAGCGGAGGCGTCGGACTGCTGACCAGGCGGTGAAGCTATGTCGGGCTTCTGCGCAGGTGGTGCCAACACGTCGGTGTGCTGAGGAGGCTGTGCCAACGCGTTGGGTTGCTGAGCAGGCAGTGCCGACGCATTGGTATGCTGATCATGCGGCTGCGAACCGACGGACTGATGAGCAGGCGGTTCTGGACCTTCTGACTGCTTAGCAGTCCGTTCCACCGGGTTGGTCTGTTGAGCAAGCGGTGCCGCTGTGTCTCTCCCTGCTGGTTCAGTGGCCGGCATCTGAACCGGTGGTGCGTCTTCAGCAGTTGTGGCCTTGCCACTGGCTGCTCAGGGGCGGACAATGACATGGCCTGCACGGCACGACGTCGGGTGGGCTGATCATAGGTTGATGCATCAGCCGTCGGATTACGAGTATTAGGTTCCTCGGGGGAAGCACGCGAGAGCTGCTGTGGCAAGGAGAGAGTTGCTGGTTGAAGGGCGACATTGATTGCTCTTGGCGGGGCTTGAGGGATCTCATCTATGAAGTCTATTTCCTTTCGTGGCCACTGGATATGATATAACAGTGTTTCTTGCAAGGTCCTCTCCTCATCACAGTCCCCTAGGACATTCTTCAGGGAAAATTTATTGAATCCAGACTTTACTTCAGTCACGTAGCACTTCACACAGCCTGGCTTCAATGGCGCATTGTCCAACAAGAGGCCCCCTTCCGAGTGGGGGGACAAAACCCAGGTGGTTGCACAATTTAACGTACCTTCATATTGTGTCAGCACGCCCCTCAGTTTGTCTTTCATTCCAGATAGATCAGATATAGCATCATCATGCGCAGCTGGAGTCTCAGTGTCGCTGGGGTCAGCTGATGCACAGCTACTCTTGTGCGGTGTTGTCACGCAATAAGCAGCATCGTCCATGCCCGCCTCCCCTCCCGTCTGCTGGCTATCTCTCAGTGTTAGAGTCTTTTGCATCATCATTGACTCCTCAATGTCCAATCGACCTTTCGGATACATGTCCATCCTCAATCTTTCATACAATTCTTCCTTCTTCTGTTCACTCCTCACTTTTTCATGGCGAGCCTCTCTTCTTTGCTGAGTGTGAAAGCCCTCTTGTGCGGGACATTGACACCTATACCCCTTGCACGGCCAGGGGGCTCTTTTGTTGCCAGAGCATCGGACAGAATGTGACATGGCCCTGAGTTCCTGTAGAACCTTCCAGGGTTGCTGGTGGAAGCCTTTAACATCACGCGATACAGTTCTTCATCATGTGAGTTTTCAAACTAATAAGATCCGTCGTCATGCCTCCTTGCGCATGCCCGCAAGTAGTCTCTAGAACGTTTGCCCCTGATTTCACTAAAGGCCGGTTTTCCACCCGCAGCTACTGCTTCTTTGTCCTCCTGGTCCCATATCGGTTTCATGCCGTAGTATCCTGCCACACCCATACGGTGGGGGTGTGTGTTCCTCTTCTGAAGTTCCAATTTCTTGGCACTCTTCTTGGTAAACTCTGTAGTTGCCCTGGCCCTTTTAAATTTTGCACAGTCTACCTTTGTAATTTGGGGGTATGCGGGGATTGAGTCCTTGCCTTCACTCAAGTACTTCTTGTACAACACGTGCTTCCAGTTTCTCCAAGCATCCCTGGCCTTCTTCAGTGCAATGTGTTCCACCTGCATTCTCCACTGCTCTGGAACGTTGAAGTGTTCCATGATCTCCCGGACTATCATGTGCCGTGTTTCTGTGTCAGCCTTCCGAAACCCCGGCAGATTAATGTTGAGCCTTACCCTGCCAACAAATCCACACACACTCCTGAACCTCACGCGTTCTTTATCTGGTTTAGTTGGAGCCCAAGACTTTAAATCGACGTTGACTACTTCATATACACCTTTAGGCTGGTGTGTGGACTTTCTTGGAGCATTCTTTCGTGTCCTGATCGGAAGGGTGATTGCGGCAGCTCTATCCCGTTCCAGATTACTTGTTCCCTGATCATCTGCTAGAGACCTAGGGTTGTCGGACTCAGATGAAGATACATCGCCTGAAGCATGAGTGTTGTCGCTGCTACTCGGCATCTACAGAGAATAAATGTGAAATTCAGAAAAGGGGGATAAGCATAACGCTAACAACTTGGTAGCAAGCTGTCTAGACATGTCATGTAATAATTTGGAAAATGTACAGCTAATTTGTTCATTTTGTGTGACTTGGGCGCCCACGATCTGTAAATCGACAATAACTAATTGGAACAAATACAGCTTATATGTACAAGTTAGGAAGGTAGATAATGAACATATATGCGCTCTCCATTATTTTATAGCCAATTTGGGAACATACAGAACCAAATAGGAAGAGGGATCGCGAGGAAATATGCCTCACCTCGATGGAGAGCAGAAACGGACAGGTTTTTGTGCAAACTCGGCAGGAGAGGCGAGGGGTACAGGATCGATATAGTCAAGGGCGGCTGGCGAGCAAATGAAGACGGCAAGGCGCGGGCAGCCGCGTGTTGGGAATGGCAGCGAAGGTAGGGTTGACGCCAAAGAGCGGGCACACGGCCGGGTTGAGCACGCCGGCGCCGGATAGGGTTCTGGTGTGGATCTAGGGGAGGGGGAGCTGGCGACGGAGTTTTGGTAGAATATGCAGACTGTTGAGTGAAACGGGGGTGGGAGGTGGGGGCGGGGGTGTTGGCGGCTTCAGTGAAAAAAGGGCGCCGGTCGTGGCGCGGAAAGGCCTATGCAAACCGAAGCCTCTACGAGCCCGTGTGCACAAACAACATAATTTCGTTTGAAATAAAGATGTAGTAATTTTGAAATGAAGATGTGAGTTCAACGTTTCGCCTCAAATTTTTTTCCACGGTACGCAATCACCATCATAGCCTAGGTTTGATTTTCTGGCGCATTTCAGGTCTCGTTTGCTACATTTAAGCAATTTTTTGCATTTACCATGCATTTAGTGCATATAAATCAAAACCCTACTGCAACTACATGTGGGTGTTAGCAAAAAAGGTGTAAAAATCATTTTTGTGTCGGTTTGCTAGTTTTTATTCATTGTCCGAGAAACGGGAAGAATTTTCAAACATTTCGGCCATGAGATGCGGCTACCGGCGTAGGGCTTGTTGGTAATTTAATTACAGGAAATGTGGATGGACTTCGAAAATAGCGAAAATCGGTGTGTCATCGTGGCGCGATCTCAAGACCGAGTGGAAATTTTTTGGTAAAGTTTGGCACAAGTTACGATGGTCGCTCCTTGCAAACTGGAGCATCTCATAAGAACGATCATAGTTCCCAATAGGAGACGTGGCAATTCGGACTCTGATCGTTGGTTACTTTATCGTTTTGCCTCGAAATTTTTTCCATGGTACGCAGTCACCATTACACGCCAGTATTGATTTTCTCGCGCATTTCGGGTCTCGTTTGCTAGATTTAAGCCATTTTTGCATTTACCATGCATTTTGTGCATATAAATCAAGTCCCAACCGCAACTACATGTGGGTGTTGGCAAATAAGGTCTACAAAATCATTTGTGTGTCGCTTTGCGTGTTTTCATTCACTGTCCAAGGAATTGGAAGATTTTTCAAACATTTCGGATGCGAGATGCGGCCACCGGCGTAGGTCTTGTTGGTATTTTAATTACAGGAAATGCAGATGGAGTCCGAAAATCATGAAAATCGGTGTGTCACCATGGCGTGCTCTCAAGACCCCGTGGAATTTTTTTGGTAAAGTTTGGCACAAGTTTGGATGATCGCTCCTTGGAAACCGGAGCATCTCACAAGAAGGATCATAGTTTTCAAAAGGAGACGTGGTAATTCGAACTCCAGTTGTTGGTGACTTCATCGTTTCGCCTCGAATTATTTTCCATGGTACGCAATCACTATTATACCCTAGGTTTGATTTTCTGGCGCATTTCGGTGCTCTTTTGCTATATTTAAGCAATTTTTTGCATTTACCGGGCATTTAGTGCATATAAATCAAATCCCGACTGCAACTGCATGTGGTGATGAAAGGGATGAGGATCACCGTTCGATCTAGGTGCATCTAATGGTGCAGACGTATGATCCGTGGGGTTTGGGTTCTGGCCAATCAGAACGCATGACTCAGATCACGCGCAGTAGGGATCATCGGCCACGGTTTGATAGGCACATGACTTTCGTGAATGAACTGTGTGTTATTGAAAAACATCTACATCAAGGAGCAACATAATTTCGTTTGAAATGAAGACGTGGTAATTTTGAAACGAAGGCGTGAGTTCAACGTTTCGCCTAGAATTTTTTTACACCGTACGCAATCACCATCATACCCTAGGTTTGATTTTCTGGGGCATTTCAGGTCTCGTTTGCTACATTTAAGACATTTTTGCATTTACCATGCATTTAGTGCATATAAATCAAAACCATACTACAACTACATGTGGGTGTTATAAGAAGGTGTAAAAATCATTTATGTGTCGCTTTGCAAGTTTTAATTCATTGTCCGAGAAACGGGAAGAATTTTCAAACATTTCGGCCGCGAG
Source organism: Elymus sibiricus (assembly GCA_039707655.1). NCBI lineage: Eukaryota > Viridiplantae > Streptophyta > Magnoliopsida > Poales > Poaceae > Elymus > Elymus sibiricus. The sequence continues at coordinate 179,041,196 of CM077666.1, read as the reverse complement.
ATGCGGCCACCGGCGTAGGGCTTGTTGGTAATTTAATTACAGGAAATGCGGATGGACTTAGAAAATCACAAAAATCGGTGTGTCACCGTGGCGCGATCTCAAGAACGAGTGGAAAAATTTTGGTAAAGTTTGGCACAAGTTACGATGATTGCTCCTTGCAAACCGGAGCATCTCACAAGAAGGATCATAGTTCCCAATAGGAGACGTGGCAATTCGAACTCCAATCGTTGGTGACTTCAATGTTTTCCCTCAAAAAATTTCCCATGGTACACAATCACCATTACACCCAAGTATTGATTTTCTGGCACATTTCGGGTCTCGTTTGCTATATTTAAGCCATTTTTGCATTTATCGTGCATTTTGTGCATATAAATCAAATCCCAACCGCAACTACATGTGGGCTACTTGCAAAGCAAGTCTACAAAATCATTTGTGTGTCGCTTTGCGTGTTTTCATTCATGTCCAAGGAATGGGAAGAATTTTCAAACATTTCGGATTCGAGATGCGGCCACCGGCGTTGGTCTTGTTGGTATTTTAATTACAGGAAATGCAGATGGAGTCCGAAAATCATGAAAATCAGTGTGCCACCATGGCGTGCTCTCAAGACCCCGTGGAAAATTTTTGGTAAAGTTTGGCACAAGTTTGGATGATCGCTCCTTGGAAACCAGAGCATCTCACAAGAAGGATCATAGTTTCCAAAAGGAGACATGGCAATTCGAACTCCAGTTGCTGGCGACTTTCATCGTTTCGCCTCGAATTTTTTCCATAGTACGCAATCACTATTATACCCTAGGTTTGATTTTCTGACACATTTCGGGGCTCCTTTGCTATATTCAAGCCATTTTTTGCACTTACCAGGCATTTAGTGCATATAAATCAAATCCCAACTACAACTGCATGTGGTGATGAAAGGGATGAGGATTGCCGTTCGATTTGTGTGCATCCAACGGTGCAGACGTACGATCCGTGGGGTTTGGGTTCTGGCCAATCAGAACGCACGACTCACATCGTGCGCAGCAGGGGTCATCGGCCACTGTTTGGTAGGCACATGGCTTTCGTGAATGAACCGTGTGCTATTTGCAAACCAGATTGCATATGTTCTGTTCATACAAACTAGAGTGAGATCAATTGAGTGTGCTTGCTATAGGGTATACAATCATAAATAGTTCAAATTCATTGCCTGTTCTGATGACATATCAAGGTCAACATATTAATCGTTCTTAGATCAACAGAAGGCCGAGCATAACTCACAATTTAGTACATGCGACAGTTCTAATTGAATGAATTAAGTTGCAGAATAGACATAATAAATAGTGTTATGTATTAATTCCCATGTACATGGGAGAACTGGGATCATTAGGTTGACCTCGCATGAACTTAGGATTTCTGATGATTTTAAGCCTCTCTTTATGTTTGGTGCGTGATCCCTTCGCTGTCATCTCAGCAAATTCATCGTACTCGTCCTCATCAGCAACACCCTCGACGCCAGTACCCTCCTCTTCCCACGCATCACTACATGGCAGTTCTTATGCAAGGGGTCTTTCACATAGAAAATTTGGGTTGCATCGCTGGCAAGAATGAACGGGTCCTTGTGATATGCCATCTTTGTCATGTTAACACAAGTCTTCCTGTATTCATCAACCTTTACCTGACTAAGAGGGACCCATTTGCACCTGAATAATGCCACCTTAACTTTCACATAGTTAAGCTCCCAAATCTCTTCGATGGTTCCATAGTATACCCTTTTATCAGCTTCATCTATAGTTATGCATTCTATTCGAATGGAGCTGTTCTGATATCAGGTCTTCTTATCACGTTCCTCAGTGTAGAACGTGTAGCCATTTATGTCATACACTTGGTACCTCAATACCATAGGTGATAGCTTTTGTGCCAACCACGTTGCAATGTCATCCATGGATCCGCGTGACAAACGATCCTTCAGCCATCTGACGTAGTCCTTATTGTGTGCCTTCATCATGACATCTAATGGATGCACCATGGGTAAGAAGCTTCGTCGTATCTCCGCCAAGTGTTCTTCAGCATAAGCATCGAGAACTGGGCTGTTAAGTAGTACCGTCAAATGGGCTTGATCGATCTCATCTCCGGGTGCAGCGTGTGGCGCGCCAGCAAGGACCGGCTTACCGGCCAGCCTTCCCTTGTGGCGAGAGAGGGGCAAACCTATAGGTCTTTGTTTCATGTATTCGGTGCAAAACTCAACCACCTCATCCGCGGTATAACCTTGTAGGATGCTTCACTACTGCAGGCGACTGCTAACGCGACACATGAATCAGAGACCCCGCGACCGAACTGTGTGCGATGCATGCAGCACAAACGGTGTCGTAATCAAACCATCGCCAATAAGACGAACTGTTTGCGATGCCGGAGACATAAAAAATGATTCAGATTATAGACGCATGTGCGATACGTGGCATACAGTTGATCCATATGAACTATTTGCAATGAGCCAGAACAACAGAAACGGGCAGCCAGTTCGAGGTGTGTGCGATACACGGCATACAGTTCACTCGGATGAACTGTTTGTGATTACCCAACACAATAGAAACGGGCAGCCAGTTCGAGGTGTGTGCGATACACGGCATACAGTTCACCTAGATGAACTATTTCTGATTACCCAACACAAAAGAAACGGTCTGGCTGATCAAGGTGTGTGCGATATACGGCATGCGGTTCACTCGGATGAACTGTTTGCGATTATCCAACACAATAGAAACGGTTCAACTTAACGAGATGTGTGTGATACGCGACAAATAAGTCAGTAATACGAAAAGTGTGGGAAGACGGATAACAACACGGACGATTCCTACTAATAACCCGTGTGTGTTGTGGGCAAACGCTTGCTGGTATACAATTGTCAGCGATTGATGAAATCATCACCGACGGGTTCCCTAGTTTAGCCCGTGGCCGATGTGATTTGCTCTGTCCGCACAACATCTATGCTCTGTCTACACAACAACAACATATATACTTATAAGAACATTGTTGCATAACCAAATAAAACATCCAATTACATAAGTGCCTACACACACCGAAGTAAACAATTACATGCACACTAAACTAGGAGAAACGATCATCTAATCATCTACTTCTTGTTGTGACGACGCTTGCCATTGCTCTGCTTCTAGCTGGATCCCTGGCAGTTTTGGGGAAGAAGGAGGCACTTCCTCATGTCAACGATCCGCCTGTACATCTCGTAGCTTGTGTACGCCTCCTTGGCCGCGTACACAACGTGAGCTTCGTTGAGTTTCTCCATCCAGGCCGAGTGCCAGGCACGCTTGTCCTTGTTGCAGGAATCCTTCATGTCTCTGTAGTAGGGGTCGATGATGGCCTCGGCAAGGTGAACCAGTGAGTCCTTCTCATGCTTCTTGCTGCCCCAGATCTTGTATTGGCCCCGGATGTCGACAAGATTCTGGCAGGCGATGCCCGAATTCTTGAGCACCTTTACATCGTTGGTGATGTCCACCGTAGCGAACACGTAGTGGGGGCTATTGACAAACCTGGCGAAACGCTCGCAAGGCCTTGTGGCCAGGCAGTAGTGGTAGATGAGGACATGACTGCACACACATCTGGGTGACGATAACCTTGTGACGAGACCCGACACGAGCACGGGTGTACTCGAGGTCGAACCCGACCACCTTGTACTTCTCCGCAGCAAACAGCAACTCCATAGTGTGGATGGAGTTCTCCACCCAGATCGGGTTGTTGGTGTACACCACCGAGAGCTCCGTGAACCTTCTGTGGGTGTCCACTACGGCATGCATGGTGAACTACCACTCGTCGTCGGTAGCCGCTGGGACCGCCATTGGAGCCGCGCAGGATACCCTCTCTGTATTTGTCGTCATGGGTGTGCTTCTTTCAATACTAGGGCATGATCGAAAGGTTGAAGAGACACAAGGGTTAAATGGCCGTTGTAACAAATGGGGGCCGGATGGCCTGTAATCGTCACGTCTTGTCACCGCGTTCCTAGCGGAGGATTCCAGTGCACGCTTGAGTTGTTGAGCACCCCACACGCGTTTCGTTTGACCACACGTGGGCTCGAAGAGGCGCCAAGTTTACCCGTGGGTGATGAGGTCAAAGTTACACAGATGGGTAATGATGGACACTCGAGTGCGACAATTCTGGGCACACAGTTGAGGAAACCAACTGTGTACAATAATGTCGAAGAAAGCTGTCGTGTCCGCAATATAGATCGTTTGCGATTTAGATTGACACGGGAAACACATTCGAGAATTGTAAATAAAATCAAGTCCATTGAGGTCCAGATATTAATCGTCCATTGCATATGAATGTCAAAATAGTACTACCAATATACAAGTCTCATACGATGGCATTTCAATGATTGTACCACAAAAGCCCGAAATATTACGAGGTTCCAATTCCAGAGTTAGAAGGCTCAAATTCGAAGATTAATTACAAGGTTCAAACTGATATTAGAATTGAAATTCAGCTCATGCAGCTGCAGACGCCCGCACTGATCAGCTGAACTTGGACATATGAGAGGTTCAAACTGATATTACAACTTGTAACACCCGTTTCAAAACCTCAACATTTCTGCAAAGGGATCAGCCACTGACATGTCATGTATGGGCTTGACATAATGACTTCTGATTACTTTGTCAGCTGAACTTCCAAAATGAAATTCAGCTTCTGCAGAGCATTTTCCATTCTGCCGTAGCCGTCGGCACTGATCAACAAACCATTCAGTTTTGCGAAGCAAATGTAGGGCAAGCCTCATTACCTTTAGCACCCTTGCTCTCACAACAAAGAACCTGGCAAATATAATCTCCGATAAGGTCCCTCGGTAGGAGTTCAAAGTAATTTATGAGAGATGCAGATCAAGGCATTCGATGTGGTTGTTATATTGTATCACATTATCCACTACCGGGCCTAATCTTATCTGCAAAAGAAGAGAACGTATTAGTGCCTACATGCAGTTTTGAACACTACTACAGGCCTCTTTGATTTGCAGGATTTCTAAAATACATGAATAGAGTGACATGCCATCTTCGATCCTACATGATTAACATGGGCATTTGATTATAATCTAGAAAAACGTAGGCTTCTTCCCAAGAGGTTGGAGTTGATGGAAATTTACCTACGAAAAGTAGTATAGATGAATCGAAAGGAGAAATGCATATGGATTGTAACCTTATGAATCAAGCAACCACTGTATGGAAAAAAACATCAATGTACTGAAATCCTCCAAAATTCCTTCATAAATCATAGTACATTCGTCATTGTAAACTTGGGAAAAGGTACCAAAAAATTGAACTCCCTTATGGCTAACATTTAATAGGAAAGGAGCATCACCTCGATATATAGCTTCTCCAGGCATGGAAAGCATCTCAGGAAACGGACAACTTCGTCCAGGTTGGGGCCAATAGATTCTACTGCGAAGACCTTCACTATGCGCCGATACGTTGTCAAGCTTGTCAGGTTCATTTTCTGGATGATAGACGAACATACATCTTCAAAATTAGAAAAAATGTTAATTCAAGAAGGAGAAGAAGAAGCCGAATGTTGTACCTGAACGGGTTCAATAACAAGTTCGGAGAATTTGACAGACGAGTAGCCAACCACTATCAATTTCGGCGCAGAAATGACACTGATTCTTGTTGGACCTTGTTGATCAACTACAAGTAATCTCTCAAGTAAAGGTGTGTCCTCAATGACAATACTATGATACACCTTCTGTGATCTCTTGTTGCAGCACCAACAACACACATGAATTGTCCAGACAGTCATGGAGGTGATGTGGAAGCTACTCAACCCATTGATCCCCTGAAGATGAAGGTACTCGAGTGCAGTACAGCCGCGGAGTAGGCACTCCATGTCATCCTTGGGGATGTAGACGGCGACAAGCTCGAGGTGCTTCAGTCGAGGGAGAAAAAGAGCGGGTGCGTCATTAATCGGGGGCAAATGGCAGTTCATGAACCTGGTGACCCGCAGCGTGGGTACGAGGCGGAGCGCGGACGGTGGCAGCAAGCGCATATGTCCATCATTAAAACTGAGCTCCTCGAGGTGATCTAGGGTGGGGGATCGGAACCACTCATCAAGCTTGGCTCGGTCCTTGCCGTTGGAACGGAACTTGCCCGTGATAAGGCCTCTGATTGGGCCAAGGTGCCTGTCGAGGATCTGGGATAATGCGTCCAAGATTTTGCGATAGCCATGGTAGAGCTTGTGGACGTCGATGAGGTCGAGAGGGGTGGAATGCCATAAGGGGTGCCACCGCCGGGAAAGGACGGTTGTCCGCGCGCCATATTTGATTGGAAGGAGGGAGATGATGACGATCAACATATCATCGGGGAGGCTGCTGATGAAGTCTAGGCCCGCCGGAGTCGCTTGCGGTTCTTGCTCGACCCGCCTCCAGTTGTTGGCAGCCTCGTCCTCCACCTCCGAAGTTTCCCCGGTGGCGACGCTATCTGATAGGACTGGAGGAGTGGGAGGATAGGGAATATTAAGTTAGAACAGGGCAGAAGAAAAGTGTATTGGTAACTAGAAGTTAATAGGTAGGAACAGACTTAACAGAGTCAGAAAATGGAATCCCTATTGGTTGCTTAAATACTACACAATTACTTTGATATTGCTAGGTAAGTCAACATCCAGATACTTGAAAATAACACTTACTTGGAACAAAGTGCGGACGGATGATATCGTCGGGGAAGTTAGCATATATCATATGACCAGACTCTTTTAGGTGCAGTGCAATTTTAGTGCCAGCTTTCGCTCCATAAAACTTAAAAATTTCTGTCCAAAGGACCGCGCCAAAATAGGAGTGACCATGTTCATCAAGTTTTACAGAAGCAACGATTGTAAATCCATGGTTTGTGTTCAATATGACATTCCTGGAGTCTTCAGTTATGTAAAGGCCAAGATTGTGTACTACAGTTGTTGTTGCAAAGCATGGGATGTACTGCAGGAAATGATAAGATTGTTAAAGAGTAGGGTAACATGCAAATATGGGAGTAATTGAAAGAACAGTACACAGCAGTTGAAATCAAAGGACACAAATTTATAGTTAAACAGATAGTGCAACCATGATGTCATGTAAATATGAGAGTAATCAAAAGAACATTATAGCATTAATTTGCCTAATATAGGAAGAAGAAAAATCCCCTTTGATGTATATACTGCATGTGGCACCTTTTATCCAAATGTAGCAATATATACTATATGTTCAGAAAAGTAGGCCATGCCAACCGAGGTAGGGTGAGATTGAACATACCGTGCGATTCCTGAAGCAGCTGGTACGGTGAGATGGAACTTCTCAGCTGTCTGGCCGAGGCCGCATAGGCCTGATGTCTCCTTGCACTGTACACTCTATGAATGAAAGAAAACCCTCGAATCAGCTAGAATAAAAATGAATCCACAGCGATTTCGACCGGGTGATTAAAAGGGGCAGACGTATTGGGATAAGAGATGATCGAATATTTCAGTAAATTAGTTACCTGGTTCTCCATGAGAAAAAGCTCCAATACCGCAGATTCCCCAATCGGGCGGAGCTGCGGCCAACAGCGAGCCGCGTCGAGAAAGTCGGTGGCGATAGGCGGTGGCAAGCGGCAGTGGCGAAATGCGGTGGGGTTTCCCGGCAGCCGGCGTCGGCGACAGGCGTTGAGCTAAGTGGTTGCCGCGGCGATAGGCGGTGACATGCAGAGTCGTGGAGGAGTGCAGGTGCGACTGGGGACGGGGAGGGGGGAGGTGGCGTGCGGGGGTGAGGGTTTTGTGATGTGGGGGGTGGTGAGGGTTTTGTTTTTTCCATTTTGAATTGGGTGGTGAGGGTTTTCTGTCCCGGAGGCCAGAATGCGTTTCGGAGGCAACGGTTTGGTAGACTCAACCGTGTGTGATTAACATCACTCTGTGTGTGGTGTGGGTAGTGGCGTACCCAGGGGTGTGCCAGGTGTGCCATGGCACACCCAGATTTTTGGAAAACATTTTTCACCATGTAAAAATTAGCTGATTTTTAAGGCCCATGCATGCTAATTGAAATAGTCTCAATTTTTTTATAAGAACAGGGAGGCTCCTCCCGGGTTCCATTACTCGAATGTAACCCTCATAGTGTCATACACCAGCTCACTAACAGGAGATGTTCGAAAGCTACAGCTAAAGGGAAATACACAATGACAGAAGTATGAGGATTACAAGTTATCCTACGCCCCAAAGGGATCCCTAGTCGGATTTTTAGCAGAGATCATTTGTACATCTGAAACAATTAATCACTTATCATTTGTACCATTCAAACAATCAATAAACTACATGGATCTATAGAATCTAACTCAGATTTCATGGATTGAGAGAACATAACCATAGGATTTCTATTCCAAAAAGGGGAGGCAGGACTAACCAAAGAAACCCTAGGATATATTTGCCACATAAATGGGTATAAATGACTAACCGGTTCTCCTTCGTCGTTGGAGTCGTCGCCGGAGTGGTCGTCGGAGTCGTCGTCGGAGTCGCTGTGGACCTCCGGCTCTGGCAGTGGAAGCACGATGCCGTCGCCGTCGCGCTTCTGCCCACGTGAGACCTCGTCGGCGGCGATGGCAACCTCTGTCTCCAGCTTCACGCCATGCTCAGTTGCTTCAGCAGCCCCGGCGTCGCCACTCCCTCCGATGGTGCGCTTCGGCGGCATCCTCATACACTGACGGCGGTGACGACTGAGAGAGGCATCGAGGATGCAGGTGGAGAGAGAGGATTGTGTGTGTAGCGAGAATGGGGGGTGCAGCCGCCTATTATAACCAGCAGCTCAGGTGCGCCATTAATATGGAGCAGTGCGGAGCGAGACGGCGCAGCGAACACGCCTCCCGTCAATTCACACACCTGCCCGCATGCCTCCCGGTCTGCCTGCGCGGCGGACTGCTCGCATGCGTGTGATAGCCTGGCTTAATAGGGGTGTTAGACTACTCATATCAATAAGGAATTCCTTCTTTTCCGGGAGCCCATTCAGAAAGAACTCCAAAGTTAAGCGTGCTCAGCTTGGAGTAATTTCAGGATGGGTGATCGACTGGGAAGTTGGTCCCGGGTGCGCACGAGTGAGGACAAAGTGTGCAGGAAAGACTAGTATTGATCTGTGGGGCCAGTCTAGATCCCGCCAGGAGTAACGACCACCGGCGGGTGTGTCCGGGGTGTTACAAGTTGGTATCAGAGCCGACCTCGCGGTTACACGGATGTTTGCGGATAGGAGCGCGGTCATGTTGTGCATGACGTTTGTGACCCGTTGTGGCACACAGCATGGCACATGTGCCGGACTGGATGCACAGACGTATGTGCCAAGAGGGAACGTTCCGGTGGGCCGACGAGGACGTCGGTTCCTCTGAGTGGGGGTGTATGTGATAGCCTGGCTTAATAGAGGTGTTAGACTACTCATGTCAATAAGGAATTCCTTCTTTTCCGGGAGCCCATTCAGAAATAACTCCAAAGTTAAGCGTGCTCAGCTTGGAGTAATTTCACGATGGGTGACCGACCGGGAAGTTGGTCCCAGGTGCACACGAGTGAGGACAAAGTGTGCAGGAAAGACTAGTATTGATCTATGGGGCCAGTCTAGATCCCGCCAGGAGTATCGACCACCGGCGGATGTGTCCGGGGCGTTACAATGAGTCCCGTCAACTCATGCCTGCTCGCACGGCACACGGGACGCGTGGCGACACGTATATTGTTTTTCTTTTTTGATGATTAATTTGTCCGCTTTATTGCTTAACCGAAGCATGGCACGTACATTATTGGTCTAACGCCCACGGTACGAATAAATAATCCATTTGCGATATTGGTTGCCAATTATTAATAATCTCCCATTTGTAAGAATAATATATAAAAACTTGTCTCAAATTTGAAAAAACAATACACTATCACAGTCTATTGGTGTCCATATGACACCACAATAAGTTTCATGAAATTCAACTAAGTTTTGGATTTACTGGATTTTAAAAATCAAGATTCTCAATGTTTGAAATTTCTTGCACGGAGACTAAACATGCACCTAGAGACACACATATGATTTTCCAATCCATTTTGGTGCACTATCACGTGTGCATGTAGCTCAAATTTGATTTTTGCACATTATATCCCTAGGAAATCAATCTATGTATAAAAACGTCTGAATGACGATCTCTGGTTTTTTTTCTTCCAAATTTTAACACGACACTCCTTCGGTCACATATGTTCACCGCAGAAAAAGTTTAACATGCCTCATAGTGGTGGTGGTGGTGCGGTGTGTGTGTATCGGGGGGGGGGGGTCCGGCAGTACACTGCGAGTCGTGAGCCACCGTGTGGGGTTGACCGTTTTGTGAGGCAGGTGCCACATCAAAGTCGTGAATTGGTTATTTAAAACATTACACGGCCCTTTCATACATACATGTTTGGGCCACATGCATGCATAGTGGTCCTCGGACACTCCCTCATGCGGTTATCAACGATGCGCCCATTCGTTAGCCCACGAAGGTTATCACTTTTCACCGACATCGAGAGGCATTTGACCAAAGGTGGATTCATCTTGGGATGAGTTACGGTGTGGATCATGGTGAGTTCCAGATCAAAGTTCGAGCGCGTGTGCGTACACATGAATCCCTCCCACCGGCTCGAAGTGAGGGGGACTACGACACGTCGTGAACCTCTGTGTAGGGCATTTCCGGTTTGCGAACCATGTGGCACATCAAAGTTGTGCAGTGGGTATTCAAACATCACACACCACCTCTTTGGGCATGTAGGCGGTGGTTGTCCTAGGCCACTCACTCGCGTGTGACGCTTTTTGTGGGCCCGCGAGGTCGTCGTCCATCACTTTGACCGACAGCGAGAGAGGTTAATTTGACCAACAAGGATGATTCTTTTTTTTGTGTGTTACGGTAGGAGTATATAGTACGCGTCGAAGAGGGGGGGAGGGGACCAGCATATACTACGTGTCATGATGAACCTCGCTCCGTGTGGGGACTTTTTGGTTTCCGAGGTAGGTGCCACATGAAAGTTGTGCATTGGGTATTCAAACATCACACAACACCTCTTTGGGCCACATGCAGGCAGTGGTTGTCCTACAGGACACTCACTCGCGTGCGACGCTTCCATCTATGGGCCCGCGAGGTCGTCGTCCATCAGTTCAACCCAACAAGAGAGGTTAATTTGACCAACAAGGAGGATTCTTTTTGGTTTGTGTTACGGTAGGAGTATATAGTACGCATCGAAGAGGGGGATGGGACTAGCATATACTACGCGTCATGAACCTCGCTCTGTGTGGGGACTTTACGGTTTCCGAGGTAGGCGCCACATCAAAGTTGTTAATTTTGGGTATTCAAACATCACAACAACCACACACCTCCGTACGTACATATGTTTTGGCCCACATGCAAGCGATGGCGGTTGTCCTCTGGCACTCACTCACGCGGTTATCGGCGATATCGATGCTTTCCATCTGTGGGCCCGCTTGGTCCATCACTTTGACCGACAGCGAGAGAGGTTAATTTGACTTAGGAGGGGATTAATTTTTGGTTTGTCTTACGGTATAGGTCATGCTATGAGATTACATAATATAGTTTGAGCGCATGCATGTGTACTCATGCATGCATGAATCCCTCCCACCGGATCGAAGTGGGGGGGGGGGGTAGCACACGACACGTCTTGAACCGATCTCGCTCTGTGTGGAGACTGTACGATTTTCGACGCAGGCGCCACATCAATGTTGTGCATGGTATTCAAACATGCATGCATCACCTCCATATACATATGTTCGGGTCACATGCATGAAGTGGTTGTCTTCGGACAGTACTCTCCCTTGCATGGTTATCAGCGGCAAGCCAATATATTCATGGGCCTGCGTGGACGTCCATCAGTTTGACCGGCAACGAGAGAGGTTACCAGGGTGGATTCTTCTTCTTTGGTTCGTGTTACCGTGTAGTAGGTCATGGTGAGATTCCAGACCTAAGTTTGAGCACATGCGTACGCATGAATCCCCGTCACCGGCTCGAAGTGGGGTGACATACATAGTACGCGCCGTGGACTTGCTCCGTGAGGGAACTTTCCGGTTACAAAGCACGGTACCGTGCCACATCAAATTAAGTTGTGCATTCGGTATTCAAACATAGCACATAACACTTCCATACATATGTTTGGGCCACATGCAGGGAGTGATTGTCTTCGGGCACTGCTCCCTTGCGTGGTTATTGGCGAGCTAGCCCATCTGTGGGGTCGCGTGGATGTCCATCACTTTGACCAACAACAAGAGAGAGGTTATACGACCAAGGTGGATTCTTCTTGATCCGTGTTACACAACGTCTTGGTGAGATGCCCTCTCCCACCGACTCAAAGTGTGTGTGTGTGGGTGGGGTGGGGGGTACTTCGCACTTCCTGAACCTCCGTGGGGTCGGGGATGTCCGGTTAATTTGCGAGGCACATGTGCCACATCAAAGTTGTGAATTGGGTATTTAAATATCACACCACCATTTTCATACATATAGTTGGGCCACTCGCAGGTGGTTCGTATGTGGTCTCACGCATCTCGCGCCACAAGCACACATTTGTGGGCACGCACACGGTACACCTTTGACCGGAAGCGAAAGGGGGGTTTGACCATGATGGACTCCTATAGGTTTAGTGTTACGGTAGGGTGTGATATGTCAGACCTAGCTATTTGGGGGCATGCATTCATAGCTAGGATTCCCCTCCCACCGTCACGAAGTGGGGGGGTGGCGGACTAGCAATAATGTGCGCTTTGTGAGACAGGTGCCACATCAAAGTTGTGCATTGGGTATTTGAACATCAAACCAGCCTTTTCATACATATATTTGATCCACATTTAAGTGTGTTAATGTTCTAACCCTTTCCCATGTTTTTTTGGCCACGCAACACACACGGTTCCCTCAGACTACCCGTGTGCCACGCCCGTGCCCCTGTCACCCACATCAGCACAGTAGATTGGGCTCCATGAGGCTTCCCTCGCAATCTCAAAAATATCTACCCGCCTGGAGGGTTTTTCTATTTGATAGCACACGATTATTATGTTTTGACCGTGTGCGATGCTGTTTGCCCCCCCCCCCCGCCCCGCTCCCGCCTGCATCCCTCAAAAATATCTACCCGCGTGGATGGATTTTCTGGTTGATAGCACACGGTTATTATGTTCTGACCGTGTGCGATGTTGTTCGCTCCCGCTCCCGCCTGCATCCCTCAAAAGTATCGAGCCGCCTGGAGGGTTTTTCTGTTTGATAGCACACGTTTGTTATGTTTGGACCGTGTGCGATGTTTTTTGCTCAATCCCTTGATCCAAATTTTCAGTAGCCCCGGCATTTTACTCCCGCCTAGTAAAATTTTCAGTACCCGCATCATTTCCTCAAACACCACCTTGGCCCCCCGCCACACACACACCCCAAAATCTCCGCGCACGCACACACACACACCACCGCTCTCTCGCTCGAAACCCTAGCAAGGTCGCCGCCGCCGCCGCCGCGCCACCTCCATTGTCAACATCTGCCGGTTTGCCCGTGCAGGTTACCCACTGATCTCCATACCCTAGCCACCCTGAGTTTCTTAGATGACGCTTGCCAAATGCCCCCTTTCCCACAGATCCCCATCCCCCTCCCCCACTCCAGAGCGTCGCAGCCTAAGCCTGGCTATGCTTCCCGTGGAGCTCTAGGAGCTAATGGCCGAAAAAAGGTTTATTGTGGCCTCTTCGCCTGACGTCAGCGAGGTGGCTGCCGAGGAAGCTGACGACGATTACTGGCCGCAGGCTCTCAATCAGCGGGCTAGAGTATGCTGGCATGTCGCGGACGCCGGCTACGACATCGAGGTCGTCGAGAGTGATAGCCTGACACGGGCTATGTCACAGGTTAAGTGGCCCACCCCCAACCCCTCGGGTTCAACCGCCGTCGATCTCATCCATGGCCCCGCCGTTGATCTCCTCTGGCTCGCTGTCAAGAATTTGCCATACTACATCGCCATCGAGCCCCTTTTGTCATTTCTGAAGGACACGTTCTGCGACGCTGGCTTGGGATTCTCAGCTGCCAAGTCAGACCTCATCGACGACGACCATGAGGAGGGCACCCTCTCTGCCTCTTCCAAGGGGAAAGAGCACATCTGCGACATCAGGGAGGGCACCCTACAGCCGTGCTCTTCCAAGGGGAAGGAGCCCATCTGCGACCACATGGAGCGTACCCAGAGTCCGTGCTCTTCCCATGCGAAGGAGCCCATCTGTGACAAGTGGGGAAACCGATGATTTGTTTTGCCGTGCCTCTTCATAGGGGGGGCATGATTTGTTTTTTCGAGCCCCTTTTGTAGTGAGAATATGTCCTGTTTTAAATGCTATGTTTGGTTGTTTGCAGTATGCCTTGTTTATTTCAGTTATTCACAGTGTGATGCTCTATATGTGCAACTATTTACTGTGCAGTAAAATTTCATCAATACCAGTTTCAAGAATACCAATATGAATGACTATATTTGCTTGCTATTAAGCCTGTTATAGCTAGCATATGCCTCTTTTCACGTTTTTTGGTTGTTCGGTTGTTTGGAGTTAGCATATGTCCAGTTTCAATTGCTATCTTTGGTTGTTAGTAGTATGCCTTGTTTATTTCAGTTATTCACAAAGTGATGTTGTATATGTGCAAGTATGAACTGTGCAGTTCAATTTCATCAATACCAGTTTCAACAATACCAATATGAATGACTATTTGGTTGTTGTTAAGCCTGTTGTAGCGAGCATATGCCTCTTTTAACGGTTTTTGGTTGTTCGGTTGTTTGTAGTTAGCATATGTCCAGTTTGAATTGCTATCTTTGGTTGTTCGTAGTATGCCTTGTTTATTTCAGTTATTCACAAAGGGATGTTCTATATGTGCAAGTATGAACTTTGCAGTTCAATTTCATCAATACCAGTTTCAATAATACCAATATGAATGACTATTTGCTTGCTGTTAAGCCTGTTGTAGCAAGCATATGCCTCTTTTAACGGTTTTTGGTTGTTCGGTTGTTTGTAGTTAGCATATGTCCAATTTTAATTGCTATCTTTGGTTGTTCGTAGTATGCCTTGTTTATTTCGGTTATTCACAATGTGATGTTCTATATGTGCAAGTATGAACTGTGCAGTTAACACACCTTTCCACTTCTTGTTTTGCTTAACTAGCGTGCTTAAACCTGCACACTGAAGCTATCATTTGGAGATTATGTTGTCTACCATGGATATATTTGGTTGATGTTTAGCCTGTTGTGCTTAACATGCCTTTCGATGTACTTACACAGGACAATATTGGGAACGACTGCTGTTTTCCATCGAGGTTAGTTTCATCCCATGGCTTATATATACTCACTATTCAGGATATCGGTAGCTGGTACGATATAGGCCGGGGGCTGATAAGGGATTAATCGGCGAATCGGACATTTAACTGAATATATCTGTAACCCATTTATCGGTAGGTTAACTAGGGCCATATTTAATATATCTGAGGCTACATAGCAATATGCATTGTACTGAATGTCTAAATATGCAATCCTAGGTGTGACACCCTGGTTTTCGCTCCTTGTTTTTTTTCCTTCACGGGATTTGAATCCCGTCCTTTTTCGATGTTATCGGGTTTTCTCTTGCCATTGGGTATATGAAGATGGTCACTTAGCCTTGCCTCTTCCATCCAGCCAGCGATTCTCTCCAGCCAAACCTTGCCACTCAAGATATATTCTCAGGATTCTGCAGCCAAAACCCTACCTTCCGAGTCACCGGGAGGGAAACCCTAATTCCTTCCGTTACAAAGGAACCCCAATTTCCTTTAATCTTTTGCCTCCCAAACTTTTCCCAGTGATCATCCCACATCTATAAACCCTGGATATGCAAAAATATTGCCAAGTCATTTGCAATATTTTTCAGTTAAAATTAATTCCTTTTTCTGCTGTTTAAAGGAATTAAATCCAGGAAAATATCTATCCATCTCCAAAGTTCATGAAAACTTGTGGAGATATTCTGTGTGATCATATTGAGCTCCCATAAAAATATTGGCAATAATTAAATAAAGGAAATTGCATTTTCCTATTTAAAGCCAATATTACAATTTGGGCACTTTCCAAAGGAGCTACTATTTTGGTAGCCAGGAAAAATCCAAAATAATTTGTGGAGCTTCTCCTATCCATATCTTCACCATTTCCATCAAGATCCCAAGTTCCATAGTTCAAATTTTGAGCACATCATCCAATTCTTGTTTCTGGATTTATTTTGAGGTTGTGAAGCAACTATATTTTATATTGCTTCAAAAATTCTCAAATTAATCCAAGACCTCAAATTCCATATATGATGTGAGTATGCAAAAATTAACATCATTTCATCTAGCCAATTTCTCCCAAAAATTATATCTAGTTTCTGTCCAGATTCAAGCTCTGTGAAGGAAGTACCACTTTGGCATTTCCAAATGAGCTGAAATTTTTCCAGCACCTTCATATCTCCAAATCATCACCCTACACCAACATTCAGTTCATTTCATCAAGCCAAATGAGTGCAGCTTCAAAGTCAAGTTTCTGGACCAGATTATGCTTTGTGAAGGAAGTGTATGCAAAAATTGTCCAAATGGCCTCAAATTTGGCAAGCAGCTACTCCTTCCTACCCCATCTTATTTTGACACCCTTTCAATCTCACTTGCTAAGTTATTTCACCTCAGCTTGGTCCCCAAGTTTCCATCCAGAAACTATTCCGGATCACCTCGATTACTCTGGAGCCTTCCTGGTCCATCCAATGATCCATATCATCTATTTGATCAGTGATCCACCTGTTGGACAAGATATGGCAAGCAGGTACGCGCGAGAGCACGTGGTGACCGCGTACACCGAATGCAGAACTGGCGCTCTGCGCCGTGCGTCGCCTCTGCCGACCGCTTCGGCCAGCCGAAGCTTGTCTGCTGATGCCGACCTGACTCCCCGTCATCCACACCCCCATCTCTGGTCATTTCCCCCTTCGTTTTCTTCCTCTCCACGCCACGGCAGCCTCGCCGTACTATGCGCCCGTGACGCCATCATCGTTTCCTCTCCTGTCTCTTCCTCCCCGAGCTCTCCCAAAGCTCCTACGAGCTGCTACGCTCTCCCGGAGTCCCTGCCGACATCTCCTCCTCCCTCCGCGTGTCGCCGGAGCTCCAGTGCGCGGATAAGAAGGCCACAACGGCCGAGCATATCCGGCGAGCTCGCTCGGCTATAAATAGCCGCACCCGAGCTCCCCCGAGTGCCTCAACCTCCTCCCCTCCCCCTCTGGACCTCCCCTGCACTCTTGCCCTGCCGAATATCTTGCCGGAGCGCCTCAATTTCCGGTGAGCCGCCGCCCACGGCCACCACCGCAGCCCCGCACCCAGCCATCCCCGGTGCCCCTGGACCCACCATCGGGTGCGCCCCTTCCCGGTGATGTCTCCCATGCCTCCGCCCAGCCCAATCCCTCGCCAGAGAGTCGCCATTGGCCGTGGCTGCCGCCCATTGCCGCCCTTCGTCGCCGCATCTGCAGCTGTCTCTGGCGCCCGCGCGACCCACCCCCGGAAGAGGTCATCGTCGGCGAGCCAGTCCGTCCTGTCGCCGGACCCCGAGGCCAACCGGAGCGCCAGAGCCACGCCGGAGCTGAGGGCCCAGGCATGGCGTCGGGGGAGAGGAGAGAGGAGGAAGAAGGAGGAGAAGGAGGAGCGAGAAGGGGGCGTGGGGCCCGGCTGTAAGTGACTCCGCCGGCGGGCCCCGCAACTTAAGTGGACGCGCACGCTCCGAAATGCGTTTTCCCAAAAGGGAAACGTACTAGCGGGGAAGACGTTTTCCTCTCTGGAAAGCGTTTCACCTCATAATACGTTTTCTCTGAAGAAAAACGTATTTCTCCTGAGTGCGCGACCAGCTGTGCTGTCAGGGACCTAGTTGTGAATATTTCTTTTACAGATTGACCCCTGGCAGAAAAAGTGTTATATCTTTTCATCTGCAACTCCGATCGAGGTGATTCCAAAGCCCACTTTTTTAGTTCGTCGAGCCCGTTCGGTTGATGTCACTTCCACCATGTTCGCACTTTCTGAAAATTCCCATTGTGCCCCTGCCCTATATCCAGCCCCTCCGAGAGGGAATCCTTTCCGGCGATTCTTCCGCGAGGTGATCACACTTCTTCCGGAGTATTCCTTCACCCCCAGGCAAGCCGACCATCTGATATATGCCCTAAAGCATTGCTCTGTGTTATTCTTGCATGTTTAAATTAATGTGCTTATGCTCGTTTGCATAGTGGTGAGCCGTATGTGACGCTGATGAACCCTTGCTTGCCTTTCTTTGATAACGGCACCACGCCTGTGTTCTGAGCTGCTTTCGGCCGTCCGGGGTGGATGCCGACTTTATGTTTCTCTTTTCAACAACTGGCCCGTGTTCTGAGCTGCTTTTCGGCCGTCTCGGACAGCTGTTGAATTTCTTTCTGTAGTGGTGGCCCTATGCTCTGAGCTGTTCTTCGGCCGTCTTAGGGAACCGCTACACTCTTTTTATCAACACCGTCTCATGCTCTGAGCTGCTTTTCAGCCGTGTTGAGCCGGGGTTGAGTTATTCCAGTAACGTCCCAGATCTGAGTTGTAAAGACCGTTCTGGTGGCTACAGGTTTATTTGCCGGTTTCATGCGAGGGTTCAGACGGTTGTCACTTAAAGCTAAGACTTGTAAAGTAATTAAACTCCTGCTAGGTTGAACTTGCTATTTACATTACTCGTTAATACTCATCATGTTATTGCACTAGTGACTCGTATGTAACAATATGGATATAGGTTGTTATGTTTTCATCGTGCATTAGTGTAGTTATCACAATGATTAAGAAATGTGACTTAATAATGACAACCTCCTTCGTCGACTGGATCGGGTCATAGTGTCACCTATCCGGACTCATCCGTGCAGCCACATTTGCCGGTATGGGACGGCCTTGACTTGGTCTAACCTCATGCTCTTTTATCGGTACCACCAATTAGGGAAGGTTATGCGTGCGCGCTACCCTGGCCCGGTAGGCGGCGATAACCTTGTGAGCCCAGTTGTTTGTTTGCGTGCGGTCCCCGTTTGGGACAGTTTTGTTTGGCCACGATGGTGGCAGGTGTCACGGGGTGACACAGGGGCCACCCAGGACATGACCCTAGGAGGGTATGATTGTTGGTGGTACGGTAGAGGAGTCACGGGTTAGGCAAGTTTCGTTGGAGCAGCACCGGTCCACCCGAATGGGAACATGTACTAAAGTACGAGGCCAGGAGCTCCATGGTGTGGGTAAAGTGCGCAACCTCTGCAGAGTGTAAATCTATTCGAATAGCCGCGTCCTCGGTCATGGATAGTTCGTACTAGGCCACTATTGGGTCTGTGTCGAGTCTGAAGGAACAAACCATATGACGTTAATAATGAACCAGAGTAAGTTATGATTTGTCAAACTTATAGTGCAGATGCATGGACATTGGATGATGTCAGGTATATGAAATGCTGGCCACGCGATGGCTATGCGATGAGTGGTCGGATGACCACAAGATTTGGATTGGATCCTAAGATTATTCGGAGTGTGGATTAATTACTTGATATGTTGTATCCTTGTCATACTGCAGTTACTTTGATAGTTATCATGCTAGATAATCCTGTTATGACATGATAATTAATGTTGCTAGATGATTAATCTTGCTAGATAATCCTGCCATAACCTGATAGGTAATACTGTTAAGATAATAAGTACATGCTGGAATGCCATGGATTGCATTGCTTGGTGTATATGTTGGTTTGGTTTGCTTGCGAGTACATTCAAAAGTACTCAGTGGCCTTCAATGTGTCTAGGTTCACCTAAGGATTCGACGTCCCCTAGCGAGGAGCCGGAGTGTTCGTGGGCTAGAAGAGTAACCCAGTCAGATCCCTATGGATTGGAGCCGCACCAGGACCATGCTGCCTTAGATAGAGCTTTTCCGCTGCCATTCCCCTTGTAAATACCATGTAAGACTTATATATCCATTAATAGAAATGTCTGTGTTCATGATACTTGTTGTAAAAGCGTATGCCAGAGTGATTCTCCTGGGCTGGTATGTGCGGCGACCGTCTGACTACAGTGGTATTCGGGCGGGGTGCCACAACGGATGGTATCAAAGCCAGGCTGACCGTAGGTTACCCTAGCCAGATTTCATTGCCTCTTGACCAGTAGAAAGCCCAGATGGATTTCAGCCATCTTTGCCAGACAGGCACGGCTACTATTGATCATATGGCAACCCCATAGGTTTTGGCTCCATGAGACCCCAACTCTCGTGGCCTTTGCCTCCGGTGGGAGATGTTCGCACCAGGCAACGACCCGTGAGCCCTGAACCCCTAGGTAAACCAGATATCCCCACCTTGCTTGCTAACCGTGGCCTTTCTCTTCTCCAATCCAGTTTCCTTTGGGAAACGCATATAAATTCCATCTTTCCCCGACAACCCTAGGATCGTTGGCCAAGCCACTTTGGCTATGGTCGTGTGTCGAGTCTGATGTTCCCTAAGGAAGTAGTAGGAGCTTGACACCAATTGCTACCAGGAGCATTGTGTGGTTTTGCTTCTAAATCCTTAGAGGTACATCGAGTGCGCTATAATAGTTATACTAGTGAATCTTCGGCCACATGTGTAAGGTCCGCAAAATTTGAGTTTTTTTTGTGGTTTTGCTTCTTTTGTCGGCTCCGTTCTTTTGCTCCGACTGGATCCATCCGCAAGAGCTGCCTAAGAAGACCCGAGCACAACTTGGATAATACCCAATAATCCAAATTCAGTAAGAGTCAAGCCAAGCCAACTGCTTGATATTCAGAACAGCAACCCCAGAGCTACCAAGTGAAGAATGGGTCAGAGGCAGAATTTGCTTGCAACCAACAAGGCCAGAATATACCCGAGGGAGTTTGCCTCAGAATAGATCACATTTGAGAAGTAGTCAGATGAGTTGTCAGTAATGAACACCAGTAGGGACAAATGATTCCGCCCTCGATACAAGGACTATTCAGTCAGTGGGGTGAACCTTGAGTCTTTCCCAATGAACTCAAGAATCATTTACCGCCCACTGAAAACATATTTCGAGAATATGAAGGTGCCGAGAGCAACCACAGAACTCTGGTATGTTGATACAAATTTCAAAGCATATTCTGTAAATTTACCGGTGCATATACAAAATTTTCTGGGCATGGTGAACAAGATCTGCGAGAAATATGGATGAGTTCACGGTTGCGCAGAATCAATGAGAATTCCAAACACCTGGAAGCTCAGCCAAACCGAATGAAATTATCCGTCAACTGCTCACTACCGGCAACACTTGGTTTGAATGCAAAGGGTATTCTGAATTAATTAACGACATGAAGTCCGCATCAGTTGTGCAACCTTTATAGCAACAGTAATTAGAGCAGCAGAAGGTCAAGCGGGGTGCATAACCAACGGAATATCTTCAGTCAAGGTATGGCCTATGCCAAGTTTTGGCTCCACTATGGGTAAATTTCGGATACTTCAGAAGGAAGCCAGAACCGGCCACAGGTCCGACTGCATATCCTAGTGCAAGGCTTTTGGTACAAGGAACCCAGCCTTCCTGCGTAAGCTAACGGAAGGAGCTTACGACGCAAGACTCCCAACCTTTATCCCTACACCCCTTGGTGAGAAAATCTTCTGGAGTACGGCACTCCCATCTTCCTCAGCGTGCTACCCCGAAAAGCTTCCAGCATAAGGCACCTGACCTTCCTCAATAAGCAACAAGAGGAAAAACTTCTGAGGTACGATACCCAACCTTCTTCAGCAAGCTACCTTGGCAGAAGCTTCGAGCGTAAGGAATTCAGCTCTCTTGAACACACCATCGTGCCCGCAACAATCTTGTCAGAAGCACGAACTAGTCCAGACACACGTCCGCCTCAGAACTCGGTGGGTATGAAAGGATTTGTCCCACCTTTGCATATGTTGTGAGCATGCAGTCCAATGGATCAGTTCATTCGATCCACTCGTACATGGGAATGACGGTGTTCAAAGAAACATTGGCCCCATACTTCAAAGAAGGATATGAACACATCAATCCCTATGAGATATGCAAGAGTAAGTTGTGAGTACAAGCCCAGCAAGCTAGGATATGACCAAGGAGCCATGTTGGCCAGTCATGACAGCTCTACAAACAGGAACCCTCAGGAATAAAGAAGTCTTGGATACACACCCTCCGTGACGGTCAATAAAGTAAAGCTCCACAGACAAGGTGATATTGCCAATCCTTGTCAGACTCTTGCATATACGGCCACAACAATGCAGCCAGCATGTCATCATGAATCTGGGCCACAACCAAGATAAGAGGATATGCTCCGAAAGACACACCGGATGATAGCCATACTATGTCAGCTCAGTGGTCATAGCAAGGACCACAGAGGCTATATATGGCAGAGCCACCTCAGAGATTACCGTCTATGATTACTTTGTGATCATGCCCGAGATTTCAGTTGGGAATCACCTGAGGACGAAGTCAGAATGCAAGAGACAGGAAGAAAGCATCCGTATAGAACCCATAGCCAGATTGAGCATTCTGACAAGGCAAAAAGAGAGCCACTCTTAGTCACTCCAGGCCAAACGAGCACGTGAGTCAGGTACCCAAAAAGGATGTCTCGCCCTTGGCAGTCAGTGTACGAGGTATCACAATAAAACCCGAAGCAGCCAGTCCCAGGCCATGGAAACCAGACTATTTGTCGATACTCGGAGCTACCCACCAACCCCAGCCAACAAACTACCAGCAAAGGGTTTGCCTGACAGGAAAGAGAAGGATTCAATGCAGCCGTCTGAAAAAGACAGCACCTGAGCCATCAAAAGAGGCAGTTAACAAGTTCAGTAAACAAATGAAGACAAGATAGCTGATGGATCCAAGTCGCACACAGGTTAGTCCCCTTAGCTGGGAGGTAAGCCCGGAAATCTCAAGGACGAGATTTTCTTAAGGGGGGTAGGTTTGTGACACCCTGGTTTTCGCTCCTTGTTTTTTTTCCTTCGCGGGATTTGAATCCCGTCCTTTTTCGATGTTATCGGGTTTTCTCTTGCCTTTGGGTATATGAAGATGGTCACTTAGCCTTGCCTCTTCCATCCAACTAGCGATTCTCTCCAGCCCAACCTTGCCACTCAAGATATATTCTCAGGATTCTGCCGCCAAAACCCTACCTTCCGAGTCACCGGAAGGGAAACCCTAATTCCTTCCGTTACAAAGGAACCCCAATTTCCTTCGATCTTTTGCCTCCCAAACTTTTCCCAGTGATCATCCCACATCTATAAACCCTGGATATGCAAAAATATTGCCAAGTCATTTGCAATATTTTTCATTTAAAATTAATTCCTTTTTCAGCTGTTTAAAGGAATTAAATCCAGGAAAATATCTATCCATCTCCAAAGTTCATGAAAACTTGTGGAGATATTCTGTGTGATCATATTGAGCTCCCATAAAAATATTGGCAATAATTAAATAAAGGAAATTGCATTTTCCTATTTAAAGCCAATATTGCAATTTGGGCACCTTCCAAAGGAGCTACTATTTTGGTAGCTAGGAAAAATCTCAAATAATCTGTGGTGCTTCTCCTATCCATATATTCACCATTTCCATCAAGATCCCAAGTTCCATAGTTCAAATTTTGAGCACATCATCCAATTCTTGTTTCTGGATTTATTTTGAGGTTGTGAAGCAACTATATTTTACATTGCTTCAAAAATTCTCAAATTAATCCAGGACCTCAAATTCCATATATGATGTGAGTATGCAAAAATTAACATCATTTCATCTAGCCGATTTCTCCGAAAAATTCCATCTAGTTTCTGTCCAGATTCAAGCTCTGTTAAGGAAGTACCACTTTGGCATTTCCAAATGAGCTGAAATTTTTCCAGCGTCTTCATAACTCCAAATCATCACCGTAATCCAAAATTCAGTTCATTTCATAATGCCAAATGAGTGCAGCTTCAATGTCAAGTTTCTAGACCAGATTATGCTTTGTGAAGGAAGTGTATGCAAAACTTGTCCAAATTGCCTCAACTTTTGCAAGAAGCTACTCCTTCCTACCCCATCTTATTTTGACACCCTTTCAATCTCACTTGCTAAGTTATTTTACCTCAGCTTGGTCCCCAAGTTTCCATCCAGAAACTATTCTGGATCACCTCGATTACTCTGGAGCCTTCCTGGTCCATCCAATGATCCATATCATCTATTTGATCAGTGATCCACCTGTTGGACAAGATATGGCAAGCAGGTACGCATCAGAGCACGTAGTGCACGTGGTGACCGCAGACACGCAATGCAGAACTGGCGCTCTGCGCCGTGCGTCGCCTCTGCCGACCGCTCCGGCCAGCCGTAGCTTGTTTGCTGGTGCCGTCCTGACTCCCCGTCGTCCACACCCCCATCTCTGGTCATTTCCCCCTTCGTTTTCTTCCTCTCCACGCCACGGCAGCCTCGCCGTACTGTGCGCCCGTGACGCCGTCGTCATTTCCTCTCCTGTCTCTTCCTCCCCGAGCTCTCCCGAAGCTCCTACGAGCTCCTACGCTCTCCCGGAGTCCTTGCCGACATCTCCTCCTCCCTCCCCGTGTCGCCGGAGCTCCAGTGTGCGGATAAGAAGGCCATGACGGCCGAGCATATCCGGCGAGCTCGCTCGGCTATAAATAGCCGCACCCGAGCTGCCCCGAGTGCCTCAACCTCCTCCCCTCTTCCTCTGGACCTCCCCTACACTCTTGCCCTGCCAAATATCTCGCCGGAGCGCCTCAATTTCTGGCGAGCCACCGGCCACGTCCACCACCGCAGCCCCGCACCCAGCCATCCCCTGTGCCCCTGGACCCCACCATTGGGTGCGCCACTTCCCGGTGATCTCTCCCATGCCAACGCCCAGCCCAATCCCTCGCCGGAGAGTCGCCATTGGCCGTGGCCGCCACCCATAGCCGCCCTTCATCGCCGCATCTGCAGCTGTCTCTGGCGCCCGCGCGACCCACCCCCGGAAGAGGTCGTCGTCGGCGAGCCCGTCCGTCCAGTCGCCGGACCCCGAGGCCCACCGGAGCACCAGAGCCACGCCGGAGCAGAGGGCCCAGGCACGGCATCGGGGGAGAGGAGAGAGGAGGAAGAAGGAGGAGAAGGAGGAGAGAGAAGGGGGCATGGGGCCCGGCTGTAAGTGACTCCGCCGGCGGACCCCGCAACTTAAGTGGACGCGCATGCTCGGAAATACGTTTTCCCAAAAGGGAAACGTACTAGCTGGAAGACGTTTTCCTCTCTGGAAAGCATTTCCCCTGAGAATACGTTTTCTCTGAAGAAAAACGTATTTCTCCTGAGTGCGCGACCAGCTGTGCAGTCAGGGACCCGGTTGTGAATATTTCTTTTATAGATTGACCCCTGGCAGAAAAAGTGTTATATATTTTCATCTGCAACTCCGATCGAGGTGATTCGAAAGCCCACTTCTTCAGTTCGTCGAGCCCGTTCCGATGATGTCACTTCCACCATGTTTGCACTTTCTGAAAATGCCCATTTTGCCCCTGCCCTATATCCAGCCCCTCCGAGAGGGAATCCTTTCCGGCGATTCTTCCGCGAGGTGATCACACTTCTTCCGGAGTATTCCTTCACCCCCAGGCAAGCCGACCATATGATATATGCCCTAAAGCATTGCTCTGTGTTATTCTTGCGTGTTTAAATTAATGTGCTTATGCTCGTTTGCATAGTGGTGAGCCGTATGTGACGCTGATGAACCCTTGCTTGCCTTTCTTGGATAACGGCACCACGCCTGTGTTCTGAGCTTCTTTCGTCCATCCGGTGTGGATGCCGAATTTATGTTTCTCTTTTCAACAACTGGCCCGTGTTCTGAGCTGCTTTTCGGCCATCTCGGACAGCTGTTGAATTTCTTTCTGTAGTGGTGGCCCTATGCTCTGAGCTGTTCTTTGGCCGTCTTAGGGAACCGCTACACTCTTTTTATCAACACCGTCTCATGCTCTGAGCTGCTTTCCAGCCGTCTTGAGCCGGGGTTGAGTTATTCCAGTAACGTCCCAGATCTGAGTTGTAAAGACCGTTCTGGTGGCTACTGGTTTATTTGCCGGTTTCATGCGAGGGTTCAGACGGTTGTCACTTACAGGTAAGACTTGTAAAGTAATTAAACTCCTACTAGGTTGAACTTGCTATTTACATTACTCGTTAATGCTCGTCATGTTGTTACACTAGTGACTCGTATGTAACAATATGGAGATAGGTTGTTATGTTTTCATCGTGCATTAGTGTGGTTATCGCAATGATTAAGAAATATGACTTAATAATGACAACCTCCTCCGTCGGCTGGATCGAGTCATAGTGTCACCTATCCGGACTTATCCATGCAGCCACATTTGCCGATATGGGACGGCCTTGACTTGGTCTAACCTCGTGCTCTTTTATCGGTACCACCAATTAGGGAAGGTTATGCGTGCGCGCTACCCTGGCCCGGTAGGTGGCGATAACCTTGTGAGCCCAGTTGTTTGTTTGCGCGCGGTCCCCGTTTGGGACAGTTTTGTTTGGCCACGACGGTGGCAGGTGTCACGGGGTGACACAGGGGCCACCCAGGACATGACCCTGGGAGGGTATGATTGTCGGTGGTACGGTAGAGGAGTCACGGGTTAGGCAAGTTTCGTTGGAGCAGCACCGGTCCACCCGAATGGGAACATGTACTAAAGTACGAGGCCAGGAGCTCCATGGTGTGGGTAAAGTGCGCAACCTCTGCAGAGTGTAAATCTATTCGAATAGCCGTGTCCTTGGTCATTGACAGTTCGTACTAGGCCACTATTGGGTCTGTGTCGAGTCTGGAGGAACAAACCATATGACGTTAATAATGAACCAGAGTAAGGTATGATTTGTCAAACTTATAGTGCAGATGCATGGACATCGGATGATGTCAGGTATATGAAATGCTGGCCACGCGATGGCTATGCGATGAGTGGTCGGATGACCACAAGATTTGGATTGGATCCTAAGATTATTCGGAGTATGGATTAATTACTTGATATGTTGTATCTTCGTCATACTACAGTTACTTTGATAGTTATCATGCTAGATACTCCAATTATGACCTGATAACTAATGTTGCTAGATGATTAATCTTGCTAGATAATCCTGCCATAACCTGATAGGTAATACTGTTAAGATAATAAGTACATGCTGGAATGCCATGGATTGCATTGCTTGGTGTATATGTTGGTTTGGTTTGCTTGCGAGTACATTCAAAAGTACTCAGCGGCCTTCAATGTGGCCAGGTTCACCTAAGGATTCGACGTCCCCTAGCGAGGAGCCGTAGTGTTCGCGGGCTAGAAGAGTAACCCAGTCAGATCCCTGTGGATTGGAGCCGCACCAGGACCATGCTGCCTTAGATAGAGCTTTTCCGCTGCCATTCCCCTTGTAAATACCATGTAAGACTTATATATCCATTAATAGAAATGTCTGTGTTCATGATACTTGTTGTAAAAGCGCATGCCAGAGTGATTCTCCTGGGATAGTATGTGCGGCGACCGTCTGACTACAGTGGTATTCAGGCGGGGCGCCACACTAGGGTACATAGCAACAAGGAAGAGTGTTACCTTAATGTTCTGATGATGCCTAGATATACATAGAAGAGCAGCAACAGCAACAACACAGCAGCAGTTAACTGCAGTTAATCGGCCGATATTTGTAACAATGTAATAAACTCCCTCCGTCCCATAATATAAGATGTTAATTCATCCAATATGTGAGTATATTGGATGTAATAAGATCATATATAATGGGACGGAGGGAGTGTTGTACTACATCATTGTGTAATTGCTGTTTAGCTTCTAATATTAACTTGATGCTTTTAGGTACATATGTCATTGGTAAAGATCCGCGCTTCGACCCTTTTTGCATATGGGGCAATGAGATATTCATGAACCAGCATCAAGTGAGGAAACTGATAAAGATTGTTAGTAAAATGGGTCAAAAGATGGCAATTAAACAATTTGTTTACACTTTATCCAAGACAACAGTGAACTGCAGGATGGTAAGTATGAATTCTGCAGCCTTCTTTTTACTGCCCATAATGAGTTGTGTTAGATGACAATGTCTGAATCTTTTTCCTTTGTAGTGGTTTCCAAAGCAGTTTACTCAAGATTACCTCTCAAACTACATGATTGGTGGGCATGCAAAGGTTAAAGTATTTCTACCAGAAGACAATGACTATCTAGATGTCCTCATGAAGGCAGTGAAGGATGGGCGGTCGGCCGTCAAAAGGGGTTGGACTAGAGTCGTGCGTGCCTTCTGCATGGAGGAGGGCACAATATGGGCATTCCTCTTCACCTTGTTCAGCAACCAGAATGTCTTTCGCCTCTTTCTTTACCGTGTTTAATAGTACAAGTATACAACCCTGGTTCATCATTCTTTATTTGGTGCATATGTAATTCTTTTTTTTGATGTAACTCTTGTACATATGTACGTGTGAATGGAATAATGCATTGGTTGTTGAACCTGATGGATATGAATAAAGTTTAGCCTACTTTCAAATTCAAATTCGGTACAAATTTAAATAGCTGAGATTAAATTATGGTGAAAATACGCTCTGCAGGTCATTACGGTGCACACGGTCTGTAAAGCACATCATGTGTGATATGCATCATAATCCGACATGGTTCATAGAGAGGAAACATGTGCGACCATGCACACAGTTGCCATTTGCAAAGCGTGTGTGATGTCAGACAATATCACAAATGGTGCGAGCAAACTAAATGTTTGTGATAGTCGCCTTATCGTACATGCTTTACAATCATGAACTATTTCTGATGTCGTACGCACCGTAAACGTTTGCACCATAGAATAGCGTGTGTGATAGTTATCCTGTGTGACGTTTCGTAATCCTATCCGACACTCGTACGATGATTAACTAATCTTCGTGATTATATATCGCATACGGTTCGGGAGAAGTGAATGTGTGTGATAGTCTCCTTATCATACACGTTTTACAATCATGAACTGTTTGTGATGGGGCGCGCATCATAAACGTTGCACCACAGAATACTGAGTGCGATGGTAATGCGAGAACACACGAGTAGCAAGGATGGGGCATTTGTGATATTCGATAGATCACAAACAGTTGTGTGACGAGTCGCGTTTGGGATAGATTGGGCATCGCACACGCTTAGTTCTGCGAAACATATGCTTGTGTGCTCCCTATCGCCGACGGTTTCTGGGTCGTGTGGGAAGACCCCCCCCTATCGCACACAGGCAAGGCGACGGTTTAAAACTCCGTCGCGGAAAGGGGGTAAAAACCGTTTGTATAGCAGCTCGCTGTACCAGTGCTTGCCTCTAGATGACATCATTTCCGACAATAGCGCTTCAATATTCCCATGAACCCCTCGAAGGGATACATGTTGCGAAGAAACACAGGACCATAGTACTTTATCTCATCGACAAGGTGCATAGTGAGATGGACCATGACATCAAAGAATGACGGTGGGAAAAACATCTCTAGGTTGGACAATATTCTTGCAATATCCTCTTGCATATAATCCAGCTCCTCACGATTTACCACTTTCTGCCATAGTTGGTTGAAGAAATCACAGAGATCAATGAATGTGTTTCTTATGTCTGTGTCCATCAAATTCCCGATGGCCACCGGGAGGATTTGTGTCAACATTACGTGGCAATCATGTGACTTCATGTGTGCCAACTTCATTTTACCCGAGCTCACATCCATGAGACTTCTGATGTTTGCGGAGTAGGAAGAGGGTGTCTTAATTGACAACAAATAATTGTAGAACTCTTTTGCTTCTTTTGCAGTGAAATTGTAACTCTGGTGAACATGGAGGAATTTGTCACCATCCTCTGCTTCATTCATGCGTTTTGGTTGATCACCAAGCATATTGAGTCGTGCTCCGTCACCATCCTTTGTTTTACCTTTAATCTTGAGCAGAGTACCAAGGATGCTTTCACATACGTTCTTCTCTACGTCCATGACATCGATGCAGTGACATACACTTAGAATCTCCCATTAAGGTAATTGCCAGAACACTAATTTCTTCTTAAACACTTGCATCTTGGGTGTTTTTTTCGACGACGAACCGGGTCCCTTGCCAAGCACAACTTCAATTTTTTTAGCCATTCTGTGGACCTCCTTCCTAGAATAAGGTCTTGGGCCCAAACCTACCTCTGCCATACCATCAAATTCAGCTTTCATCTTTCAGTATGGGTGTTCTCTCCGTAAGAATCTACGATGACGCAAATACACGGTTTTGCGTGAGTTGGGAAGAAATCTACTCGCTGTCCTATCCATGCATGTGACACATCCTACATCTCCCCTTGTTTTCTGCCCCGACGTTTTTCCTAATGCCTGCATATCTTGAATGGTGTGCAGCAGCAACGCAAGTAGATCGAAAATCTCCTTTTTGTAAGCATCATAACATTTTACACTAGGCTCTTTTACCCACAATGTCAGCAGTTCTTCTACCAGTAGCTAAAAGTAAATGTCGATGTCATTGCCAGGTTGCTTCGGGCCTTGGATAATCATTGACATCATGATGTATTTTTTATTCATACACAACCAAGGAGCAAGGTTATATATGCACAGAAGCACCGGCCATGTGCTGTGTTTGGTGCTCATATCGCCAAATGGATTCATCCCGTCAGTACACTCCCTGAGCCATATACTTCTAGGATCCTTGGCAAAGTCTTTATACTTTTCCTCGATTGACTCCCATTGAGCCCCATCTTTCGGGTGCCTCAAATATTCATCCGCAATTTGCTCATCATGATGCCACCTCAACCTCTTTGCCTCTCTAGGGTTTGCAAATAAACGCTTCAACCTAGGAATTAAAGGCAAGTACCAAACAACCTTGAACGAGATTCCTGTCTTGATGTGAACACAAATCTTTGTACTCACCGCGGTACAACATACAATCATGCACACAAGCGTTTATCTTCTGGACTTCAAGTTCCAGTGGGCAAACAACTTTCTTCGCTTCATTCATGCTTTTGGGGAGCACATTATCTTCTGGAAGAATGTCTTTGAAAAGACCTAACAACTCTGTGAAGCCCTTGTTTGATAGACCATTTTCTGCTTTAAATCTGAGAAGCGCCAGTGTGGAACTCAACTTGGAATATTTATTTTTGCAACCTGGATACAAATCTTTCTTTAAGTCCGCATCAATGGTTGACAGATCCTTGTACCCAACCATATCTTTATCTGGGCCCTGGAAATCTGCAATCATAGCAGCAAAATCTGGCATACCATCAAGGTTGTCATCTTCATCGCTGTCTTGGTTTTCTAGTGGGGTTTTTCCATTGTCTCTGTTCCGTTGGTAGCTTGACGTATGAGCCCCGAGGTTAGATTCAACATCCATGTGACTCTGATCGGGGTTTGGCATCTCGCCGCCCTGGTTACCTTCATCCATGACCGGCTCTTCACCGTATCTAGTCCAACAAGTATATTCATCCATGAATCCGTGCTTGAATAAGTGGTACTCGACATCTGTAACTTTATGTGACTCTGTATTGCCACAATCCTTGCATGGACACAGGATGTAATCATCATTATGGACTCTCTTCTTTGTCCTTTCAGCCAAAGTGATGAACTCCGTTACGCCACTCACAAACTTGGAGCCTCTCCGATCCTTCATCCATTCAGATCGTTCCATCTGCACCACACGAGGGGTAATAAAGAAAAAGCATTAATAAATGGATTAATTGATGCCCAAAGATGCGTGCATAAATCACAAGATTTTATTTTCATAATCTATGGAGGGCGCTCCATATTGTTTTATCCGGCCGTGCGATGACACACATTAATGACCAGTCAATTTACACGCTAACTACAGTATACTACCCTTATGAATTGAATACCTTAATTAAGCCACTCAACGAAAAGAATACCTTAATTAATTAGCCGCGAGGCGACCTCCACCCAGCAGACAGAGAAGCGCGATGTCGCGGCACGCTGAGACAGCAAGGTCGAGGAGCAAAGCTTAGTGGGGCATCCGCCTGAAGTTCGAGCTCCACTATCCCTCCTTCGACCGCGAGGGATGTGCTCCAATCACGCCACCGCCGACCTCGAGGATTGAGATCTCCTCCTATCTCCCGCCACCGACCGAGGATTAACCTCCTATCACGCCGCCACCACCGGCTGATCGAGGATTGACCTCCTATCTGGTAGCCGCTGCCTCGGCCGCCGCCCCCATCTCTATCTGCAGAGCGGCTGTTTTTTTACGGGTATCCACAGAGCGGCTGTTTACAGTATTAACTCCATTATTGCATCCCCATATGTACCGGGTAGTACATCACATACGGTTATGTCACGGGAACCGTGTGTCACGCACGTTGTCTTCTCACACGGTTTGGTGTGGAAATCGTGTGTGAAGTTGTAATATCGAACACAAACGATACGTACAAACCGTGTGCCGTATAAAAAAGAGTGCGATAAGTAGTTGCCGACCATTATCAGATCCCCACAGTTTCCCCAATTCCCCCAAATCCCTAGATAGCCCCCAAATTCCCTCGCGTGGGCTGACATTGGGGGAATATGGATGAGTGGTGCTGATGGTTTCGGTGTGGCTGCTCCGGCTCGTATCGTCGCTGTCGGCAGCGCGATGGGCGGTGCCACCACGACGGCGGTCACCGCCGAGCGCTTGCCTAAGGTCATCAGAAGGCCGGTGTACTATGGATCTGAATCGTCTTGTCAGGTTCTGATCAATCCTGATCTTTTTTAGCATGTCCAAATTAAAGTAGCTCCCTGCTCAATCCATCCTGAATGACCCCCGCTCCCCACAACCAGGAAAGCGATCAACCGCCGGATCCGGAGTATGACTCCAGACTCACGCAACATGAGTTCGACTCCGAATTTTGCGCCACCGAGAAGTACCAAAAGCTGAGATGTGCGCACGAACACACTCCCGCTCGACGTGTATGCACGGAGGGATTTGACATTGGCAAACGGTTTCTCAGTTGTCCCTTAGAGGTTAGTGCTAAGTTCATCATTTATGTTGAGTTAATGCCCCCACCCATCCTAAATATTTAACATTGGCAGGGATATGAGGCTTGTGACTTTGTTAACTGGTTGGATGATGAATGGCATGGCAGGGCTCAGAGTGTTATCACCAAGCTCGCAGAAGATAACGTAAAGATGAAGAAGAAACTGACTGATCTGGAGTGTACAATCACTACGATGAAGCAAGAAAGACTCAATCACAGGCATCATATGAAAGCAAGAGACAAGAAGGAACTAGCATGTGTAGTTGTAGTTGTCGCATTAGCCATCTTCTATGTGCTGTTTGCAATGATGATTAGGGGTTTTGTTTGATTATTACTGGCTACATCAATAAGCAGAGCTCATCTATTGCTTGACAACTGTCCTATGAAAACTGCTTCTTTCACATTTGGACGCTCCAACCTGCGTGTGTAATTATCACATTGAGAACTGTGCAACCACGGGAATTTGGAGCGACTGGGTACTAATAATTGCGGTTGATTATATCAGGATTCTAGCCACCTACCAAGGCGCCAATAAAAACCGTCAATCCCCCGCTTCAATTGCCATTCCTATTTTCTTCATACCCCGCTTCAGTCTCCACCGTCTTCATCATCCCGGCCGGCCGCGCTACACACTTACACACACTCTGCAATCTCACTTTGTGTACGTACCGCAGTCATGTCGAGCGACAGTGAGGACGATAGTTCCGCCAGCAGTCTTCCTCCCGATGATAGGTCAACCTCGGAATCATCCCGCTCGTCTTCCATGAGTCCGACGTTGAGCCCTGACCTCGATTTTATCCGGATCATGGAAGGGACGCCGCCGCCCGAGTCGTCGGACGATGTCCAGACAGACGAGGACCCGTCGGAGGACGATGAAGACGACGACGATGATGATGAGGAGGAGGAATGTTCAAATGAGGAGGACGACGACGAGGACATCAACAACGATGACGACAATGGCGGCGATGAAAATCCAATGGTCAGTGGCAAGAAGCGTCCTCGCAAAGACGATGTCGCGGGGCCATCCAACAACAACAAGAGTAAGGACTAAATTAAGCAGACTGTATATCTCTGTTGCCATTCGCTCATATTAGTCTGTGTCCCCTATCAATCTCATCGCAGACGGTTAGCAATACGTATTCGACAGAGATCTTTTACATTATCGCCCACAGTTGGTTTCTTGAATTGTGTGCCCTGTCGAGCACACAATTCACAACAAAAAATTGTATGCGTTGTCTAAAATTATCGCACACAATTCTGATTACCGACCTGTTTGCCGGATATCACACACATCTTGTTACACCGAATCATTTCTGTTCTTCTGGATCATCGCAAACAGTTCATCTGAGTGAACTGTATGCCGTGTATCGCACACACCTCAAACTTGCTGCCCATTTCTGTTGTGTTGGGTAATCACAAACAGTTCATCTGAGTGAACTGTATGACGTGTATCGCACACACCTTGAACTGGCTGCCCGTTTCTGTTGTTTTGGCTCATCACAAACAGTTCATATGGATCAATTGTATGGCTCATATCGCACACACGTCTCTAATCTGAATCGTTTTTGATGTCTCTGGCATCACACATAGTTCATCTTATTGGCGACGGTTTTATTACGACACCGTTTGCGATGCATGCATCGCACACAGTTTGGTCGCGGGGTCTCTGATTCATGTGTCGCGTTAGCGGTCGCCTGCAGTAGTGGTAGCTAATTTAGATGCCCAGTGTATGTAATATGCTGCTTTGTTGTTCCCTTTATTTTCATTGGTGGCGAACTTTGATGCCCAGTGGATGTAATGTCTTTAATCGCCGTAATAGCCTAGTGTTAGTTGCTTGCTTATTTATTTACTTATAGTCTTGTTTATTTGTTTCCTTATAGTCACTGCAGTTCCTTTTCCTCGGTTTGCTAGTGGCAAACCATGGGCCACATACAGGCCGTGGTAACGATGGGCCTCCTACGGGCCGTAGGATCCATTGGCCTCCTACGGGCCGTAGGATCCATGGGCCTCGTACGCGCCGTAGGATCCATGGGCCGTACTATTCTTGGGCCAAAACCGGACCGCAATATGGACTATAAATGGGCCAAAATTGGAACCGTCCGTTTATGGGCCCAGACGATAACAGGCCATTAACAGGCCGGAAGACAGCACAGGCTTAATTCTATCAACAGGCATGACGGGTCGTTAATGTGCCGGATTACATGAGAGGATGAAAACGGCCCAACGGGTTAACATGCCACAAACGGACCGATTGTTACCACGGGCTGAATTTGGCCCATTAGCATAACAGGCCAGTAATGGACCGTAAGTAATCGAGGGCCGGAAATGAGCCCAAGAATTTATGGGCCCTTAGAAGGCCGAAGGAAAACACGGGCTGGAAACGGCCCAACTGAATCATGGGACATTAATGGGCTCAAAGCAGTTTACTGTTCATGATGGGCCTGATTCACCACGGGCCGTTAATGGGCCTAGAGATGCAAAAGGCTTCGTATGGGCCGAAAGACTTCATGGGCCATAGATGGGCCGAAAGGGACAACGGGCTGGAATCATATGGGACAGCCCCACATGACGCTACTAGGCTGAATTTTGAAAGGCCATAATGGGCCGTGAGTACCCGGGCCGTAAATGGGTCGTATGCGAACAGGCCGGTAACAGGCTTTCCATGGGCCGGCCTGCTAACTTTTGACCAAGTCAAACGGGCCAGCCTTTTTAACATAAATGGGCCACTGTTGGGTCGTGCCACGTGTCGACGTATCATAGGCGTCTCGCGTCCAATGAATGGATGACATCTGTCGCAACGCCGAGCTGAGACGTGGATCCGCCAGCGAATGAGAAATTTACACGTGGAAAATCGCCATTGGTCAGGGCTGCTAACGGGTTATCGGATCCAAACCCGCACCCGATAGCTTAACGGCGACCCATTACGGTGGATGCCACGTGTTGGTTACCCTTGATGAAAACACTTCGATGATGCGACACTTATCGTCATGGAAGTGGACACTTCCGTGATGATAATTTCAGTATTGTCATGGAACACTTCTACGACAGCACATGTATGACTATCTTGATTCTGTCATAAAATTGTCACGGATGTATATGCATGACAGAAAACTTGACGTACTGTGACAAAGACGTATCATCACGAAAGTTTTTTTTTGTAGTGTGAATACCAAGGAATTCTGTGTATGCTATCGACAAACTAGGCCCCGGGCTTGTATAACATACCCGGGGCCTAGGGTTACAAATCTTAGCCAGCTTTGTCAGTGGACACAAAGTCCTTCACGACTCTGGTTTCTTTGTCTTGTGCGATTAGTCCTCCAGGGGGCTCCGTATAATGCGTCACGGGCAGACAAATGTGGCGCAGGACAGAACCGACCGGGGGCCTCACCTCGGCCCACCAGACCTCACACACCCCTACCCCTAGGTCTCGGTATCTTCTCACACCCACACATGCATACCAGACAAACACACCCCACACACTATTTCTGCTCATGTCTCTCTCCCCTTCACCCTTGCATACACACACTCAAGGCCATCTCTCGTCGACACATCCTATTCATCTCTCTCTAGACCTCTCTCATTTCTCGTGCTCTCTATCTCTCATCGCACACACACCCCCTCTATCCGCGCCTCTCTCGAATACATACACATACCCTCTCCAGGCCCTGCCAAATACTTCAACTACACATTCACACATGTTGCATCTTATCATGTGCTCCATTGATCTAAAAAGCCCTCTGTTCACTTTTACTTCGCATACAAGATTCCTTTTGAATTAAAACTACGCAAAGTGTGGCCAAAATTTATTTTATAAAATCTACATCTATACAATATTACAAAGTTGTATGGAGTACGAAAGTTAATTGCATGGTGCATCCAATGATATTTATTCCGTATTGTGAATGTTTATATTTTTATACTATGAAGTTAGTCATAATAAAGAGAAACGAAGAGCATCTCTCTCTCTCCCCATCGCCCCTCCCCCTCTCTCTACGCCTCTTTCACGTATGCACACAAACTATCTCTAGGCCCTCTAAAAGTACGCCCCGTCACATTCACGCATGTTCCATCTTTCTCTCGCGAGATATACACCGACGATCACTGTATTTGAAGCAAAAGCATGATACGATCACTGGACTTCACAATATACTCATTACAGTCACCATATACATTTTGTGGTTGTTATACAGTCACAGGCTCTGAAAGCACATTTGCTCCCTTGGTGGTTTTGGTAATTCATAACAACATATATCTCATTGAACTAATGTCCATTCAAGTTAAAGATTTCAGGATGTTCAATGATTGGCATGGCATGGACTAGAGACGTGGACCCCTCAAAATGCTAAGGACAAGGAGACTCTACATTTTTGGTTTAGTGATCCAAGATCACATTGAGTCCATAGGAAAGCCAATACTATCAAAAGGGGATGAGGTGTTGCTTAATGATCTTTTTGCTCAAGTGCTTAGTGACAGTACTCATAAACCCTCAACCACTCTCTCTACCCAAATATGTCCAAAACCTACATTCCAACTCGGCCCCACCGAAATTCTCTATCCGGCCCCACCGAGTTCATCCAAGACTTAGCCACTGCCAAAACCCTAACAAATCGGATCCACCAAAATGGATCTCGGTCCCACCGAGATGGCCTTGCCAACTCTCTGTAATCGTTTGCACTTACTTTGGTCTCATCGAGTTTTGCAAATCGGTCTCACCGAGATGGCTTGCCAACTCTCTGTTGCCTTATTGCTTCACTTCGTTCCTACCGAGTTGATGCAATCGGTGCCACCGAGATGAGGATTGCCCTAGCCATTGCACTTCGGTCCATCCGAGTTGTTCCTATCGGTCCCACCGAGATTCCTAAAGTTCATATCTTTTACACAGTTTGGTGCTACCGAGATGATCGTTTCAGTGCCACCGAGTTGGGTCAAAAGTGTGTAACGGTTGGATTTTGTGTGGAGGCTATATATACCCCTCCACCACTTCCATCTCAGTAAGGAGAGCCATCAGAATGTGCCTACACTTCCACCATACATTTTCTGAGAGAGAACCACCTACTCATGTGTTGAGATCAAGATATTCCATTCCTACCATTTGAACCTTGATCTCTAGCCTTTCCCAAGTTGCTTTCCACTCAAATCCCTCTTCCACCATAGCCAAATCTGTGAGGAGTTGTTTGAGTGCTGGGAAGACTATCATTTGAAGCACAAGAGCAAGGAGTTCATCAACAACATACCGTCTATTACCTTTTGGAGAGTGGTGTCTCCTAGATTGGTTAGGTGTCACTTGGGAGCCTCCAACATGATGTGGAGTTGAACCAAGCAGTTTGTAAGGGCAAGGAGATCACCTACTTCGTGAAGATCTACCCCGAGTGAGGCTAGTCCTTCGTGGACGTAAGCCATGGTGGAATAGACAAGGTTGCTTCTTCGTGGACCCTTCGTGGGTGGAGCCCTCCGTGGGCTCGCACAGCCGTTATCCTTCGTGGGTTGATGTCTCCATCAACGTGGACGTACGATAGCACCACCTATCGGAACAACGCCAAAAACCACCGTGTCTTCATTGCGTTTGAAATCTCTGATCCCCCTTTACATACATATGCAATTATCTACTTTCCACTGCTATACTCTTAGAATTGCATGTGTAGGGTGATGCTTGAAATGTACTATTGCTAAAATCTGCCCACAATTAAAATCTGGGAAAAGGTTAGGTTTTATTTGGTCAAGTAGTCTAATCACCCGCCCTCTAGACATACTTTCGATCCTACAAGTGGTATCAGAGCTTTGGTCTCCTTAAGCCTTGATTTCCATTGCATTGGTGATCATAGCCTGGGTTTCATAACCTAGGAGAGTATGGCGTCTAGTGAGGGTAACTATCACCGTAGAGGTCCATATTTTGATGGTACAAACTTTGCTAGTTGGAAACATAAGATGAAAATGCATATTCTTGGTCATAACCCTGCCGTTTGGGCTGTTGTTCGTGTTGGCTTGCAAGGTGATTTCTTTGAGGATGGCAAGGAACCGGATCGTGAAGCAACCCCGGAAGAATTGAAGATGTAATACAATCCTCAAGCTTGTGATATTCTATTCAACGGTTTATGTCCCGAAGAATTCAACAAAATCAGCCGCCTCGAGAATGCAAAGGAAATTTGGGATACTTTTTTTGATATGCATGAGGGTACCGAGTCTGTCAAGGAATCTAAGTTGGATGTGCTTCAAAGTCAACTTGACAAGTTCAAGAAGAAGGATGGTGAAGGAGTCGCTGA
Source organism: Elymus sibiricus (assembly GCA_039707655.1). Taxonomy (NCBI): domain Eukaryota; kingdom Viridiplantae; phylum Streptophyta; class Magnoliopsida; order Poales; family Poaceae; genus Elymus; species Elymus sibiricus. The sequence goes on along the minus strand of CM077666.1, from coordinate 179,002,069 downwards.
GATGTACTCTAGGCTTGCTCTCATCACAAATGAGATTGTCGGCTTAGGAAGTGAAGAGATGACTGACAAATTCATCATCAAGAAGATACTTAGAGCTTTGGATGGAAAATATGATACCGTCTGCACATTGATCCAAATGATGCCAAACTACAAAGATCTCAAGCCCACGGAAGTCATTGGAAGGATTGTTGCTCATGAAATGTCACTCAAGGACAAAGAGGAGCTGCACAACAAATCAAGTGGTGCTTAGAAAGCCTCAACCGATGCTCCAACAACTACAAGTGACAAGCTAGTATCCAATGAAGAGATAAGCCTAATGGTGAAAAGATTCAACAAGTTCTACAAGAACAAATTGAAAGAATGAAGCTCTAGCTCAAGACACTATGAGAGAAGATCATCAAGTTGTGACCGTAATTGCTACAATTGTGGAAAGCCTAGACACTATTCCAATGAGTGTACGGCTCCCTACAAGAAAAAAGACGAATCACCAAGAGGAAGACATAGAAGAGATGAATCACCTCATAAGGAGAGAAGGAGTAGAGATGTTCGTTATGAACGAAGACACTCTCAAAGAAGCAAGGATTCGGAGAGGAAGGACAAGTCATCCAAGAGCTACACAAGAAGAAGACATCAAGCTCATGTTGGTGAATGGGTTTCTGGCTCCGACTCCGACAACCACTCCGAGAGAAGTTATCACTCCAACTCCGACTATAGTCAAGATGAAGGTGTTGCCGGACTTGCACTTGTGTCATCCAACTCCTACGATCTATTTGAGTCACCCAATGAAGGAATTGAAAGATGCTTCATGGCAAAAGACCCCAAGGTATCACACCCCGAGTATCTTGATTTCAATAGTGATGTAGATGATTTGCTTGGTGATGATGATTTACTTGTTGATAGGGCTAGTGATGTGAGCTATAATGAAAATGCTAGTAATCATGATAGTCAAGAGGAAACGAGTGACAATGCTATGAAGGAGATTGAGCGTCTAACTAAAGAACTAAATGCTCTTAAGTTAGCTCATGAAACAACTGAAGAGGATCATAGAGAACTTCTAAGAACTCATGAGAAGCTACGCTTCGAGAAGCTAAATTTAGAGCAAGAGCATGAGTTTCTTAAAGCTATCAATGACGACCTTCGAAAGAAGAGTTCTTCATATCTTTCCAAGCGTTTACTCTTGTCTACCTTTATGCCACAAGTTAAACCTAAGCAAACTAGCAACAAGGGTAAAAATGGTTCTACCTCTAGTAGTAACAATAACAATGCTAAATCCAGTGTTGTTGCTTCTAGTAGTTCTATTGATTCCACAAATGATTCTCTTAGCCAAGTTACACTTGAGCAAGAAAATATGCTATTGAAAGGAATTATAGAGAAAGGTGTCTACAAGAGTCTTGACAGGAGTAAACAATTTGAGGAAATTGTACGCAAGCAAGGAAGGCACCGGAAGAACCAAGGTGTTGGTTTTGAACGAAAGTTCAATGCCAATGGAGTTGAGTGGGAAGAAGATCAATACCCCAAGACGAAGTTTGTTCCTCAACAAAAGAAGTATGATCCTACTTCCTTCAAGGGAACAAAAGCTCAAGAAGATCTTCCACCATAAGACTACAAGCTAAAAGGCAAGGACAAGCTTCAAGGAGAGATTGATTCATTTGAAGAAGCTCCTCAAGCCATGGTCAAGTGGGTTCCCAAGACTTCATCAAGTGCTACTACAAGTCCAAGGATTCCCATCAAGTTGATGTGGGTCCAAAAGAAGAACTAGAGAGTTCTTGAGGGTGACTCCGCCAACAAACTTCACTCAAATTCTTTATGGCAAGAACTTGTGCAACCAACTTCCACATTTTGCACTAGTTCATGGAGTCACAAACCCTCTTGTTGGCAAGGCAAGGGACAAGGTATTCAATGCAATCATGGATATCATCATATGTGTATTTCAATCTATGTCTATGGATATCCTTGTATGTTCCTTGTGTGGGACTAACCCATGTAGGTATTGAAAGCACAAAACTCCAAAGGATTGCTCCCAACTCTTGATGGTCTACATCAACATTGAGCATCCACATCTTCAACATCTACATGAAGTCATCATCGACAAAACCCAAGGTTAGTTCATCCCTCTTAGGGGGGATATCACATCTAGGGGGAGCTTTGCTCTAAACAATTGAGCTAAAGCAACTCTAATGGTGTGAACACATCAATGCTTTATGTAAAAGTGGTAACCCCAGTTGTGCTTAAACGATGAGTATGACCCATGAACAAATGTTCTCATTTGGCTCCTAAGTCAATATACTCATATATAGATGACCTAGTCATCGCCATTGCTTGATAGATGCTAGAATTGGTTGTGCATGTTTGACACATATTTCATTTGCTATCTTATTGTGTGAGCATGTTGGTTTGCATGTTTTCATCATTCGAGGACATCCATTTGTTGTTTTGATTGTCTTGGTTTTTCTAGCCAAGTGGATGTACAAGAATGCCTAAGTACCTTCTCTAGCTATCTATGCTTTCTTGTCTCAAATTCTATTCTTGCTGCATCACAAAAAAATGAACAAGTCATTTTCGGACCCTCCGGGTGAGGAGCACTCGGAGCCACCGATCTGAAAGGGCTGAACCTCCAAAACCTTCTAAATGATTTCGGCTGAACCAATCCACTCAAACTCGGTCCAACCGAAATCACTTAGATTGATCTAGGTTTTCCATCTCGGTGCTACCGAGTTCAACCATTTCGGAGCCACCGATGTGCTAAACTGCGAGCAGTTACACATATCGGTGCACCGAGTTGTTCAACTCGGCGCCACCGACAGCGTACGGGTATATATATCGCGCGGACCGAACGGTTGAAATTTCTCGAGCCCACTCGTTCCCACTCCCCGTTGCTGCCGTCGCCCTTCGTCTTCGGACTTCGCCGTCATCTCCAGCGCGCTCTCGCCGCCGGATTCCGCCGCCGTCAATGGCAATCTGCCCTGCTGTTGCCACCGTAGAGGATCTCCACCGAGTTAGGGTGAGATTCGATCCCTTTCGTGCTTCCTTTTTCCGATTCAATGCATGATTGGACTGCCTGAATTCATGCCACGGATTGAGAACTCCTGTTACACTACAAATTCCGTAGATTAGATGCGAGTAAAATTTTTAGGTTTAAGTTTCCGCCGAATGCATCTCGGACCGACCGATTCGAAATTTTTGGTACCACCGATTTGGTCTCTGACCATAGCACTAGTACATCTCGGTGCCACCGAGTTGTACGAATCGGTGAGACCGAAAGTAAATCTCAGTGAAACCCTAGCATCTCGGAGCCACCGAACCCCATCTCGGTCTGACCGAAATGGCGTGTAAGGTTTCTGTAGTGTGCTTCGGTATCACCGAAATGATCAACTCGGTCCATCCGAAATGCATCCTGTGAAAACTTGAAACTAAGAGTTGAACTCAAATTTTATGAAAAACTTCTACTTGCTGTGATCACTCATCTACTCTGCCCATACCTATCTATTCACAGGGATAGCTCAGCAAGATGTCAAGTGGCAGTGACAGTCAGAACAGGTCAGAACAACATGCAGAAATGAGTGAAGGGTCAAGCCCTGATGAGAGTTTCTACGAGGGAGAGAGGAGCTCTCCAGATCTTCCAAAGGCAGCTACCAGAACAAGGAAGAAGAAAACCTCTGACAATGAAGATGAAGATTTTGTTGCAAGTGAAGCTGCAACTAAGAAAAAGAGAGTAGTGCTTGCTAAGGAGTACAGCACCAAGCCTACTTCTACCAAAGAGAGGACTGCTGTGAGGAAAGTTCCTAAGCAGACTATGCAATTCACTCTTGAAAAGCCTTGTGACACAGAGGCAGCTGCAGGAGCTAAGAAGAAGAGAGTAAGAAAAACTCATGCCTGATTGATTGGCAGACCCTCCATGGTGAGTGATTAGGAAGAAGAGGAGGAGGAACCAGCAGCCACTGCACCCCCTGCAAAAGCTCAAAAGCTAATGTCTGATGCAATCAAGACTGCTGCCCCCAAGTCCAAGCCTAAGGTGTCAGCACCAAAGAGATGAACCAGGAACATATCAGCTGCTGAGAAGAACAAGGCCCCAGTGCCTGAGTCAAACGTTGATGAAGAGCCTCTAGTGCTCAGAAAAATGAAGCCTAAGATTCCAGACCATGACAATGCACACCCAGTTGCGGAGAACATGATGCTGAGGAAGGATAAAGGACTGCGTCAGTGGAGACAGTCAGATCCTTATGCTATAAGGAGGAGGACAGCGTGTGATTATCGCTTTCACACTCGTGAACAACAAGATTTCTATGAAACAGTATTGCTTAACAAGAAGCCCATTGTTAGCGACATGAAATGGGTGGATTGGGAATACATCGATGAGAACGAGGACTATTTTCCCCATGTCCATGAAAGCTTCAGAATTGCAGGAGTTGACGAGTTTGTTGGAAAGAAGTTGACCAAGTGGAATGACGAAATGGTCATGCAATTCTACTCTACTGCTCACTTCTATCCAGATGGCAGAATAGTGTGGATGACAGAGGGTATCAGGTATCAGTCAACCATATCTGAGTGGGCAAGTCTTCTTGGTGCCCCCAAGGAAGAGGATGATGACATAGATATCTATGCCAAGCTCAAGATGGATCACAACACCATGAAGACATGTACACAGCTATTCCCGAGAAAGACCTTGAAACTCATAAACTTGGATCAGTGAAGCATCTGCTCCCAGGACTGGCCACCACGAACACCATATTGTGGTACACTCTGCTACCCAAGTTAGGAGATGACAAAATGATTCGTGGCCAATCCATCAATTTGCTGCATTTGTTTGATACACCTCAGAAATTCAAGGTGATGAGCCTGATAGTGGAAACTATCAAGAGGAATGTAGCTGATCAGAAGAGATCGTGCGGATATGCTCCACACATTCAGCTATTGATCAATTCCAAGGTTGGAACCAGCACATACCTTCTTGATCGAGAGCACTTGCCACTCCATCCAGAGTTTGAGGACAATGTGATTGTGATGGATCCTTCGCATCCCACTTGAGCACAAGCGCAAGAGAAGATCCACAAAGCCAAAGAAGCAAAAACAGCTCAGGAGGCATCTGCTCCAAATGCTCAAATTGCCAATCTCAAGACACCGAAGGATCAAATGACATATCTGCTTGAAGCCACTCTGGGGATTGAGCGAAGTTTGGCCAACCTCACCCAGACCCAGGCTAGTTTTGAGCGGATTATTGAGACTAAATTTCATGATCTAGATGTCAAGGTGACAGAGATTCAGACTACAGTAGAGCAGCTGTAGAATGATGTTGATGCTGTCAGGATAGCCTCATCACATGACAGTGGAGATGACAGACCAACCACAGAGCGATTTCAGACAGTGCCTAGGGCAGCCAGGTCTGCTGCAATACCAGTTGTGGATCCACGGACCACAGTATCTGCACCAGCTGCTACTGCCACAATGCCACCTCAGGTCTCCACTCCACCAGCCCCACAGACATCCGCAGAAGTCTTCGCGGATGCTCTTATCTCAACGCCGTCTACGCACAACGGAGCAGCCAGCAGAAGATCACCTTCTGGTGCTTCGGAGGATCGTGCTTAGAGTGCCGACTAGTCCTATACAATTCGATCTTTTTGGTACTTGTTGCCAAAGGGGGAGAATTTGTATAGATTATAGGCTTTGAGAGAGAGTGTTCTTTTGCTACTTGCTTGTTTGATGCTACTCTATTATGTGTGTGCTTGCTACAGTGTCTGTGAGATACTCTATCATTTAAGCTTGTGATTGGTCATACTATGCTTATTATGATGATCAATGCTTATCCTTATCATTATCTTGTATGATCAATTACTTATGTTGGTGATGCATGCTTACTATTTCAATCATATCATTTTGCGCGCTCCACCAAGATGTATGTGACATGGAAGAGTGACCCATGAGCCTAATCGATTGTGCATTTGCATTCAAACACAAATATTTAAATAATGCACAAATTTAGGGGGAGCTCTTGCTTATCACATACTTCTCAAAGCGATGATGTATTTCATTCATTTAATCATTTGTTGAAGCTTTGATCTATATGTTGTCATCAATTACCAAAAAGGGGGAGATTGAAAGCACATTTGCCCCCTTGGTGGTTTTGGTAATTCATAACAACATGTATCTCATTGAACTAATGTCCATTCAAGTTAAAGATTTCAGGATGTTCAATGATTGGCATGGCATGGACTAGAGACGTGGACCCCTCAAAATGCTAAGGACAAGGATTGGCAAAAGCTCAAGACTCTACATTTTTGGTTTAGTGATCCAAGATCACATTGAGTCCATAGGAAAGCCAATACTATTAAATGGGGATGAGGTGTTGCTTAATGATCTTTTTGCTCAAGTGCTTAGTGACAGTACTCCTAAACCCTCAACCACTCTCTCTACCCAAATATGTCCAAAACCTACATTCCAACTCGGCCCCACCAAAATTCTCTATCCGGCCCCACCGAGTTCATCCAAGACTTAGCCACTGCCAAAACCCTAACAAATCGGATCCACCGAAATGGATCTCGGTCCCACCGAGATGGCCTTGCCAACTCTCTGTAATCGTTTGCACTTACTTCGGTCTCACCGAGTTTTGCAAATCGGTCTCACCGAGATGGCTTGCCAACTCTCTGTTGCCTTATTGCTTCACTTCGGTCCTACCGAGTTGATGCAATCGGTGCCACCGAGATGAGGATTGCCCTAGCCATTGCACTTCGGTCCATCCGAGTTGTTCGTATTGGTCCCACCAAGATTCCTAAAGTTCCTATCTTTTACACAGTTCGGTGCTACCGAGATAATCCTTTCGGTGCCACCGAGTTGGGTCAAAAGTGTGTAACGGTTGCATTTTGTGTGGAGGCTATATATACCCCTCCACCACTTCCTTCTCAGTAAGGAGAGCCATCAGAACGTGCCTACACTTCCACCATACATTTTCTGAGAGAGAACCACCTACTCATGTGTTGAGATCAAGATATTCCATTCCTACCATTTGAACCTTGATCTCTAGCCTTTCCCAAGTTGCTTTCCACTCAAATCCCTCTTCCACCATAGCCAAATCTGTGAGGAGTTGTTTTAGTGCTGGGAAGACTATCATTTGAAGCACAAGAGCAAGGAGTTCATCAACAACACACCGTCTATTACCTTTTGGAGAGTGGTGTCTCCTAGATTGGTTAGGTGTCACTTGGGAGCCTCCAACATGATGTGGAGTTGAACCAAGCAGTTTGTAAGGGCAAGGAGATCACCTACTTCGTGAAGATCTACCCTGAGTGAGGCTAGTCCTTCGTGGACGTAAGCCATGGTGGAATAGACAAGGTTGCTTCTTCGTGGACCCTTCGTGGGTGGAGCCCTCCATGGACTCGCGCAGCCGTTACCCTTCGTGGGTTGAAGTCTCCATCAACGTGGACGTACGATAGCACCACCTATCGGAACCACGCCAAAAACAACCCCGTCTTCATTGCGTTTGAAATCTCCGACCCCCCCTTTACTTACATATGCAATTATCTACTTTCCGCTGCTATACTCTTAGAATTGCATGTGTAGGGTGATGCTTGACATGTACTATTGCTAAAATCTGCCCACAATTAAAATCTGGGAAAATGTTAGGTTATATTTGGTCAAGTAGTCTTTCGATCCTACAGGCTCACCGTAGAGCTCTGTATTTGTTGAAGACACGATTAGTGGACCAGTTAAACAGTGCACGTGGCGCATCTAGTGTTGTGTCATCAGTGCACATTATCTCACTACAATAGGGCCCACCTGGCAGCGGGGATAAGAATGTAAACAAACGAAAATAAAATATTGCACAGTGGGTATTACTAGTAGAAGGGATTCGAAGTGGCGCGGACAAGGTGGCCTTGTATTGGTATGCTATGCTGGTTGACTGGTTCTTTTAATACACAGGATCTAGTGTGGTGATTATACACACACGCACGCATGCACACGAAGTGCATGCATGCAACACTCACACGCACACATGCATGCATGCATGTACACACATGCAATTACGCACGCACACACACATGCATGCACTCACCACACGACCAACACACACGCTGACGCTCAAGTGCTCAACCTACACGTGCATGCACACACATCAGGCCCTGACACACACACATACACAGCCAGGTGGTTCGCGCGCAAGGGTTCGAGTCTTATCGCGCCTGCATAAATTACTGTTTATCTTATCTCTTTCCTCTGCCAACTGACAGGTGGGACCCACAAGGAACGTGGCAAATTTAACCAGTCAACATAGTGCCACGTAGACTTTTTGGCCGGTCAACAGAGTGCAATACGATGCTGAACGGTGAGCGAGTGACCGTATAATCATCATAAAACGTATATAGTGACCCTAATGAGCGTATTCTAAAGTTTGGTGACCGCATTATGCTTTCGCTTCAAATACAGTGACCGCCAGTGTATTTATCTCTTCTCTCGTTCTCTCTGTGGAGCCGACTAGGCCAACCTCCCACGCCTAAATTGGCGCACGCCACCCCAATATTGTTGTACTAGTTTCGTAAGAGCGAACAAGCATTCATGTCTACCATACAAACTCTATATATGAGTTACAAATTCTATGATGACGAATACAAATATTTGAATCCACTTTATGCTGAATTTCTCTCTGTAGGCCCTCCAAAAGTACGTCCCTACACGTTCTCGCATGTTACATCTAACAACTATGCAATACAGTACTACTATACTCTAACACAATAAATCATATGTATTTTTAGTTTTAGATCTCATATTGTTACTTCAATTATTCATGTTGCATACATTAAAATTGCGTTGAAATGTATGGCTAGTATCATCTAGTGATCTGAAAGGTCCGACAACACACACATGACACAAAAAAAGGGCCCACTACACATTCAAGCAATTCACATCTTTCTCTCGGTCTCTCTGTCAAATCGACTATGCCAAACTACCCTGCCTACCGCGCGGGAAAAGACCCGCCCTCGCCTGTTTAATTGGGTTTGTATCGATGGATCGCGCGAAACAGTAGTACAGTACAAGTTACAGTTCACTGGGCGGCCGTGTCTTGTACTCCTCCGTCGTAAGAGTGGAGCGCTCACTTTCATAAATGTTCTACTCCCATTCGCCAACATGTGGGACATCCAGCATCCGGGTCCATGTGCCATGCACCAAATAATAGTGCAGAGCAGCAGGGGGACGCACCCCGATCGTGGCACCGTAGTAGTAATGAGCAATGAGGCGTCAAATCACAAAGTTGCAGCTTTCCCGCAGTATAAGTTGGAGGGACGAAGCAACCATCATTTCACTCTTTGCTGAAGTTGCTTCTGCCATTGTTCTGCCTCATGTAGTCATGTGGGACACAGATCGGCTTAGTACATCACTAACACGTGGGACCGCATGTTAGCAAACCGTGAGGCCAACCTCCCTCGCCTTCCATGCGGCAAAAGCACCTCCTCTTTACTAATCAAAACCAAGTGGTACGCTTAAGGGCATCCACAATGTGTAGCCAAAAGGTAAAATAGCTTTTGGCATCGATGGGAGGGTGCTGCGAAAGCCAAAAAAGAGGGAACCGAAACTCGGTGGTGTGCCGATGCCAAATTGATTGAAGGAATAAAAAAATGCAACCTCTCTCCTCTTTCTCCCTTGCATGGACGCATGCATAGAGCACAGAGTCTACTCACTTCTACTATCACAATTCACAAAGCAATGAGGCGTCACATCACAAAGCACGGACGAACAACCATCATTTCACTCTTCGCTAAATCCGCTTCTCCATCGTCTTCTTCCATAAACGATCTTTCCCGCAGTAAGCTGGATGGACAAAGCTATTGTGCTACATTTAATAATAGGAAATCCTGCATCTACTCCAACCTAGGAGTATTTTAAAAATTCATCTTTCCTATGACATCAAACACACAATCCTAATCCTATAAACCAATCCAAGCCATTCCTATCCAAAGAGAACAATCCTATATTTTTGCGATTCCTGTGTTTTGAGGATCCTGCAAATCAAATAGGCCAAGGTTATTCCGGCTGGTGGAGTGGTGGAGCCCAATGGTAACATCTCGTTTGATCATGACGATGCTTCAAATTTAGCTCGGACATCCATGACTACGCAACATTCACCAAGTAGTACCAGTTACTCAATGGGTACAAATATAGTAGTACTTATTAGTGACAAGACCAAACGTACATAGAGCATTATATGATTTAAAAATTCTCGTATGTGCATCAATAGGCCGGTGAAAGCCTAGATAAGCGGTACTATTGTACTTGTTTGATGGTGTGTGCGAGACATGCCGGGCACGTCCCAGTACCTTCCTCGCCAAGAAGCTTCTCCGGGAACGTAGCACCGGCAGGGTAATGACATGACGCCGGTCCACATTCATGTCGAAGCTGAAGTCACACCCTCCTCGTTGATGCAACCGCCGACAATTCGCCTCCTAGTCTATCTTCCTCACAACGCCGTCGGGGACGACCTTCTCCCACTCTATTTCGTTGGGACGTAGATCGATTAGCGGAGCTAGCACCGAACTGCACGCCGACATTTCCATTGGTTGCATTGGCTGGATGGGTCCCCGACGCGGAAGAGCCTTTCCGACAGTAAACTGGTGCCCGTGTAAGGGTACACGGTCACGTTCGAGTCCCCTTGCGGCAGCTCGAGCTCGAACGACGTGGTCACGTGGCATCCAATGGTCACGGTGACACGACAGTTGCTCTCTCCTACGGACTTGCTGGATGCAAAGAAGGCGGTTGTCTCGGCTTCCACGCAGCACTTCCGAATGACATGACCGTCGTCTGCCTCAATGGTGTGCTCCGTTGAATGCACTTCGCCAAAGCCACAGCGATCGCGATATCATCGATGACACCGTAATGGGGAAGGAAGTCAAATAGAAAGTATGATTAGCACGATGATTGCGGTTGGAGGGGCGAAGAGGACGCCTTTTTACGGGAGTTAGTAGAAAATTCTGCATCATTATAATCGGGATTTCCATCGATGTATCGCGCGAAGGCAAAGAACCAAGTGTTATCTTCACAATTTTTTTTGAGGGAGTTATCTTCACAAGTTTAAAACGAGGAAAAGGAACACTCACAGCACGCCTGTCGCGTTCGCATCAGACCAGCACACGGTCGATCAACCCCGCCGCTCAACGCCAACCGGCTTGGCATTTTACTAGCATGTGGGAATGCATGTCAGCAATCCGACCATTGGCCAAACTAGCCCACCCCGCCATCGCATTTCTAATCAGGATTTGTATCGCTCAATCGCATGAAGGAAAACCTCGCCCTTCTTTTTAACACAGTACTAAAATCGAAGTCGCTCACTCGCAAACCAAATGGTACGATTTACAAGTTTAAAATGAAAAGGCGGTACACTTACGCATGCCTGTCGCGGTCGCACCACACCCTCACACAGTCGGTTCGGCACGCTGCAAAACCAAGGGAACGCGCCTCAACTTGCCTTTATAATTGACATGTGGTACTCCCTCCGTCCAGGTGTATTTAAGTCACCTAAGGTGGAGCAGCGCGGCCTGGTGGCTGCGGATTGGGTGAGGCAAAAGAATCGGACCGGGAATTCTTCCAATCACCACGCCAGTTTTTTCCTCATAAACCAAACGAAAATTAGCAATGAATCCCTAATTAATAGGGCTGTAGTTTTAGCTAACCCGTGCATGCAAACTGGATTAATCCCTCCCCTAATCAACGTGTTCCTTCTCTGCATGCATAGTTTGCCATTTCCTCCACGCACGTGGTTCGGCCAAAAATTCCGCTCGCTGATGAACGAGGCAGTGAGGGTAATGAGGACGGAATTTAATGCATTGCGCCTAAGCATTTTGGGAATATATGATTTTCGTAAGGTGACTTATACACCTGGACGGAGGGAGAAACCGCATGTGATCAAACCAAACTCAGCCATCGAACTGCTGACACCTAATTTTCGTCAATACAGTATGTTTATAAGGCCGATTAATTAAATATAAATATGTTTTTACACAGCAAATTATCCCTAAAAACAATAACATAAAGAAAAACTATCACTGCTCACGGAATGAGCCGGCCTCGTCGTCTTTGGCTGCCGGCGCGAACCAGCCGGAGCTGCCGACGTGTGTCTCCGCGGCGTGGTTGTCCTCGGCCTCCAGCTACTCGTTCATTCGGAGCGTGATGGCGCTCTGCACGGACACGAGCACCGCCCGGTTCACATCCACGATGTTCGGTTCCGCCCGCAGGAGGGCCTCAATGGCAGCGGCATCCGCGCGCTCCGCGTCGAGTTGAGTCTCCGCCGCCCGGTTCAAGTCTACGACGTCCGGTTCCGCCTGTAGGAGGGCCTCGATGGCAGCGGCATCCGCGTGCTCCGTGTCGAGTTGAGCCTCCGCCGTCTGGTTCACGACCACGACATCCAGTTCCGCCTACAGGAGGGCCTCGATGGCAGCGGCATCCGCGCACTCTACGTCGAGTGGAGCCTCCGCCGCCCGATTCACGACCACGACATCCGGTTCCGCCTGCAGGAGGGGCTCGATGGCAGCGGCATCCGTGCGCTCCGCATCGAGTTGAGCCTTCGCCGCCCGGTTCACGACCACGACATCCGGTTCTGCCTACAGGAGGGCCTCGATAGCAGCAGCATCCGCGCGCTCCCAGCTGAGTTGAGCCTCTGCCACCTGGTGCTTCTTTAGGATCGCCAGGTTGAACCGCTGGTCCGCCTGCACCATGGGGGACCCGGACGCCAGCACGAAGTCGACGTCCATTGTCTCCTTCGCCGCGGGGGGCTTCTGCGCCGCGACCTCCGCCATGAACATTGGATCTTCTTCCTCCTCGGAGCTTGGCTCTAGAGGACTCAGGGATTGGATCGCCACAAAGCAAGCTTGGGAATGGAGGTCTGTGGCACCGACCACCGTAGTGATTTCTGCGCGGCGCTCTGGCGTTAAGATCTTGTAGTACGTGATCTTGCTGCGCACCATGGCTATCCGGCGAACTAGGGGACGACTGATGCGAGCTAGGGGATCAAAAGGTGGGAGAATGGGCTGGGAGGTGTGGTTTTGGGGCAATGGTGACCGGCCGACAAGTAGCTGGCGTAGGCCGAGCAGCGAAGGTTCCGATGTGAATAGTGGTACCGGTGACGACCGGTCAATCAGTTTTGACTGTGCGGAGTTTGCAAAGCTGGACGGCTGGAGCCTGGAGAGTTGTGGGGTGGGATGGGACCAAAGTTTCGGAGTTTGATGTCGCAGACGTCCGGACCTCCCCACCGGTCGGTCTGTGGGATTTGTTTTTTTGAGATGCTGTAGGTGGGATTTGTATCAATGGATTGCTCGAAGCAGCAAAACCAAGTGTTACGTATGCAAGAAGTATGGAAGTTCAAAAGGAACTGATGGGTACATCACACTTGTCGCGTTCGCGTTGCACCCCGACATGGTCGGTCCGGCACATCACTCACCGAATTAATGGAACACGCTTCGTCTTGCGTTTTCGCTCGCTTGCGGAGCCGCAGTTGAGAGCAAACCGACAGTAGGCAAACTTTCCCCCTCCCCCGCCCGCGTCGGCTGAATTTAGAAGAGAGAGACGACTGATGTAAAAAAACTCTAGAAGAGAGAGACGAGGAGGGATAGATTGTAGCACGGATTCCAAGAAATTTGTTGAGATTGTGAGGTGGGCCATGTGTTAATAAGCACTCCAAACTCTCGTGCAAATGCCTCCGTCCTGGTTTATTGGTCCCCTTCGTATTTTGTGTCAAATTTTGACCTTAGATTTAACTAAAATAATATTAATGCATATCATGGAAAATAATATCATTGGAAACTATGTTCAAATACGAATCGAACGATATAATTTTTTATGACATGCATTAATATTTTTTAGTTGAAATTATGGTCAAAATTTGGCACGAAAAACAAAGGTAGTACTAGTACTAGTACTCCTACTGCAATTGGACTGGCTAGACCTGGCGAAATCCTTGTAGCAAGCGCATACGCGTGAACAAACATTCACGTGTTTGAATACAAATTGGAAACCATTTTCTGTTTGAATACAAATTTATGTACGTGCTTGTAAATGGTATATTGTAAGTTGAAAAGCGAAACGAAGATTGAATGCCCTTTACATATGATTTGCAAATGCTATGATCACGGGTTCAAATATTTGAATCCACATTAGGTTGAATTCTAATATTTGAAACTTTTTTAAGGTTGGATTCAAGTACCAAGTGTCTTCTTATGCATAATGTGTCTCACACACCCAACATAGAGTGTTGTCACGTTTTTTTTTCTTTGACGCACGGTCTCTCTATATTGCACACACTCGATCTCTCTCGGTTTCATCTCAGGGTCTCTCTCCCTCTCGCACACACACGCATAGCACCTCTCTTCCTCTTTGTGCATGTCACACATGATCGACCTGTTGAGGTATTGGGATTGTATCTCGCTCATCAGGTCGCTCTTCGACACGCGCCTAGGTCACTCTACCATACATTCATCTTTCTCTACACCCCTATGTACATCGGTCGATCGATCGATCTCCGGACCCACCCTAGTCCTCTTTCAATCGATCAACAGCTAGATGGTACATGACCAACTAGCGTACACACAACCCCCCCCCCCTTTCCACCTCACACGATCATTTCTATCATAGACACACACCAAAACCTTGATTTGCATGACACACACTCGATCTCTCCACATCTATCGATCTCGTCAAGATGTGTCGGGTCATGAACCGAAGGGGTTTGTCACTACTAAGATGGGGAGCGACACGTAGTGGATGGCTCACAAAACCGACCTAGGTAACTATTCTTCCAAGCAACTTACATAGTATAGTTACTACAGCCGGAACATGGTAAGTTGGACACCTAAATGCGGGCATGGACCGGGCACACCTGAATTATTCCTCCAAACAGCCGGACACCTCTATCAGCACACCTCAAATACATACAAAGACAGGCAACACACATTGTCCGGCAACTTAATCAAGCGTTACGCTTCACGAGTTGAAAAGGAAAGGGCGGTACACTAATTATACTGGTACATATGCTAGTATGAATAACTATTGTACATGTGGGCTACTAGGCTAGATATAGGTGAGGTGCCAACTTCATATATGGTTTCGGTCTTACGCTCTACAAGTGTTACGGTTTACAAGTTCGAAATGAAAAGGCGGTGCACTGACAGCACCCCTGTCGCGTTCACGTCGCACCCCCAAACGGTCGGTCCAGCATGCTTCTGACCCAAGGGAACGCGGGTCGTCTTGCTTTGTCACTGACATGTGGGATCTCGTGTGAGCAAAGGGCATCTGCGATGTTGCCACGCCCGCAGCTGACTACCCTGGCCCACAAAAAACACTCGTCCCTCACCCGCGTGCGTCCCCCCCCGGCGCTAGCTGCCTGCATTCATGCCGTCCATCCGCATGCCACCATTAAGCAGGCTCGCCGCCCAAGGTACGAACTCCGACGACTCATTGACGCACCCGGACGCTTGGCCTCACCGGTATGCGCTACTTAAAGGTGGCAACACCCAGCTAAACTCCACACCAAAGGACATCCTCCTCCCTGGCACCACCTCCACCATGACCGCGAGCGGGAATGCCCTGCAGGAGAGCTTGTCTTCGCAGATGAAGCTCGAGGTCGCCGCCCTTGCTCAACCTGCCGCTCGCAACACAATGTTGGCATAGCCGGACACGGACGCGGCCGCACAAGCGCCGGCAGCGCCGGCGGCCGAGGACAAGAGCACTGCCAGCCGCGCGTTCTACGCGTCGCCGTCCAATGTTCGGGGGCGCATATGGCACGTGAATAGCGACGGACCGTCCACGTCCATCATCGACCTCGCGTCCACTGGCACCGCCGAGGTCGCGGACTCCCCCGAGGATGAGTAGGGCATGGGAGGCGGCAGGGCATGGTGTCCCAACTAGGCCGGTCCGTCTCCCGTGTTCTACTCTTCCTCGTCGGAGACCGTACCTTCACTTCACGGGTCTTGAACCCCGCCGCCGTTCATGGAGACGGCAGATGGAGGACGTGGTCGCCGATGCGGAATACAAAGGAAAGTGGATGTACGTCGTCGCCGTAGGATAGGTTTAGGGTCAGGTTTCTTTTCTTTTTTTTGTCCTAAAAGTTTGAAATGTAATGAAAATCTACCGTGTTTGCATGAATCTCGTCCGGTTATATGAACTTTCACAACAAAAAAGATATATTGTATGAAAATATATTGAATGATGATTCTAATCGTATTTACTTGGTATTGTGGTTGTCATTGTTTTTGTATGTATAAACTTGGTCAAAGTTTAGAAAGTTTGACCCGAGACAAAGCTAATATGGGAACACTACAAAAAAAAGACACATCCGTGATATTATGGCCCGAACGAAAACTTTTTCTGTCATGGCTGTCACACTTCTATGACAATAATTGTGAAAAAAACACGTACCATCATAGATGTGGTGGGCTCCTACTTCTATGACAAAAAATTATGACAGAAAATGGGCTTTTCGTCCTGGGCGGGCTGGAGACGCAGCCGCATGATATTCTTTGGGCCGTCCATGATGTAAAAAATCATGGTAGAAGTGAGGCCGAGGAAATTTTTGGGGAATTCCCGGTTACAGTGGGTGGTCAGGGCCGAGCGATGCAGTGTGGTTTGCGTGTTTCTCTCGTAGGTGCGCGTGTGTGCGAGGCGTTCGCTAACTGAACCCGAGCGAGGCGTTCGCTTACTGAACCCGAGCGATCGCACTAGCTTCATACTGAAGCCGATCGATCCCTTCGCTGCTAACTGAACCCGAGCGATTCCTTCGCTGCTAACTGAACCCGAGTGATTCCTTCACTGATAACTGAAGCCGGTCGAGCCCCCGTACGTGTGAGACGTAGCCGGTTGGGTTGCCTCTCGATGAACAGTGCCCGTTGCTGCCGCGCGCATGATACATACAATGAGTTGAGACGCGTTGATCGAGCCCCTTGCGCAAGACGTGGTGAGTTGACCTAGCCGGTAGGTTGGCTGTGGATGAACAGTTCCTGTTGCTGCCGCCCGCTCGTACACCCCACCCCAACCGGTGGGTTGGCTGTGGATGAACAGTACCCTGGCCGTGTGAAGGTGGTTGGCGCTGGATGAACAGGACCCCGAGGAGGCCAGCCGGTTGGGGGTGGATGAACAGGACCCTATGGAGGCTGGATGAACAGTAGCCGGTGGAGGCTGGAGGAAGTTGACGGTGGATGAACAGTAGCAGGTGGAGGCTGGAGGGAGATCGACCGTGGATGAACAGTAGCCCGTGGAGTCCCGTTTTGCGGTACGCCACACCCCCGTTTCGACCGTAGGCAGTTGGGGAGAAGTCTGTTTCCTCCGTTTTACGGTACGCCAGAGCCCTCCCGATCAACAGGACCCCGTTTCGACCGTAGGCGCTCGAATAGAAGTCCGTTTCCTCCGTTTTGCGGTACGCCAGACCCCCAACCGATGAACAGGACCCCGTTTCGACCATAGGTGCTCGAACAGAAGGCCGTATCCTCCGTTTTGCGGTACGCCAGACCCCGAGTCGATGAACAGGACCCTGTTTCGGCTGTTCCGTCCAAGCCGGTTGGCTCCCGATGAATAGGACGTGTTCTGACCCAGTCGCTTGGCTCCCGATGAACACGACGCTGTTTCCTCTGTTCTGACCCAGCCGGTTGGCCGTCGATGAACAGGAGGCCGTTGCTGCCGTCCGTTGCCTCTCTCCATGTACACGAGCCCTGGCCGTACGTATGCGCAAGTATGCGTTCGAGACCCCGCCCGTATATGTACATACGTGGCCGTATTTTTTGCTATGAGGCTATACGTACATGTACACAATTTAGACGGGGCAGCCTGAACTGCTACATCGGGGGCTCTACTACGACACGTGCCGCTCCTTACATGACCACGGTTCATCGTTGCAGAAAAACCGATCGACCAGCATGTACGTACACGTTCGCGACCAGATAGACAACGCTATGTACGCTTCGACCGGGTGGGTCCCTACTGTCAGGGAGGATAAGGAGGCACTTCCTTGCGTGCGAAGATATAGCAGGTGGGTCCCAGCTGTCAGGCGGAGGAATCTTTTTTTTTACGCGTAATAAGGAGGCTCTTCCTTGTGTGCGAAGATGTAGCTGGTGGGTCCAGCTGTCAGCCTCACCGCGTACAGTCCTCTTTCGATGGCTGTCATTCATTGACCACATTGACTACGCCGCGCCGAGAGCACCAAGGCGGTGGTTGACGGCGAGGCCTAGGAAGGGAATGACGCGGAGACGGGGAAGAAGTGGTAGTGGATGCCCAGACGGCTGGGAGTACGAGGGTTGACTGGTTAGGCTGCGTTGTGAGGCTGCCATCGACAGAGAATAACAGGGGATGTGAGTGAGTAGAGGGAAGGCTTGACCAGCGGTGGGAGTAGGGTGGGGCGGTGAGGCCTGCGCGGCAGCACAGCCGGCCATGGGAGGCAGGAGCAGGCGGTCCCGCCGGTGCTTGTTTGGGCGGCTGGAGCAAGAAGATCAGAGATTGAAGAAGCAGCACGGCCATTGGATTAGCATCCAACGGTCACCGCTGCAAAAATCGTTTGTTGACTTTAAGTTGACAAAGCCCTGCGTACGCGTCAACTTAGTAGGCCCACAAGTCAGCATAACATCTGTGGCGGACAGCATATGGCCCATTTGCTATTTTCCTAAATTTAGAGACCAGTGGCTAATTATTACGTTATTTATTGCAGCCCATATTATATTTTAAAATACCTTACCATTTTCTCGCAAGGATAGGATTAAAAATTTCAGCGATATTTCATTGAAATTGCCGAACTACTTCAAATCCCGAAATTTCGAGCCCGATAAAAACTAAATTTAAATTATGTTGAAAAATGAAAATTGAAATATCAAAAAATAAAAGAAAATCTGCAATTTGAAACTAATTGCCCATTTTCCTTGTTTTTATACATCTACAGCCCATTTCATATTACTTATAAGATTTACAACCCTTTTTGTCTGGGCAGGCCAAAAGTATCCCTCGTCGTCTTAAAAGATTTGCAGCCCAGCAGGGCAGAGAAAAAGAAATCGGCCTGTGTAGGCTATTCTACAAAAAAAAGAGGTGGGCTAGCCATTTTCATCGCGAAAAAAACAGCTGGGCTCGTCATGTTGTAAACAGAAAATAAAAGCCTAGGCTAGACGGGCCACAGACCCTGCACAGCCCAGCTGATAACCTACTCCCTCTCAACAACAACAAAACAACAACAACAACAAAACTGATCGAGCAACTGGGACCCATGTGTCAGCAGCATTTTTTCATGTAATAAGGAGGAGTATCCTTGCGTGCGAAGATGTAGCTGGTGGGTCCCAGCTGTCAGGGAGTGGAATCATTTTTCTTCTGCGTAATAAGGAGGCACTTCCTTGCATGCGACCATGGACCTCGTGGGTCACAGCTGTCAGCCTGTCCACGTACAGTCCTCTTCCGTTGGCTATCGTCCGTTGACCACATTTACGACACCGTGCCGAGAGCACCAAGGCGGTGGATGATGGCGAGGCCTAGGGAGGGAAATGACCCGGAGCCGGGGAAGACTTTGCAGTGGACGCCCACGCAGAGGGGAATACGAGGGTTTACTGGCTCGGCTGTGGTGTGAGGCTGCCGTCGCCGGAGAATAATAGGAGGTGTGGGTCAGTAGAGGGATGGCCTGACCAATGGTGGGAGTAGGGTGGGAGCAGGCAGTACAGCCGGCGCTGGTATAGGCGGCTGGAGCAGGAAGATCAGAGATTGAAGAAGCACGACGGCCGTTGGAAGGACATCCAACAGTCACTGCTGCTAGAATCGTTTGTTGACTATAAGTTGACAAAGCCTTATGTAGGAGTCAACTTAGTCGGCCAACAAGTCAGCTTGGAAATCTGTGGCGTGTACAGCCCATTTGCTATTATTTTTACAATTTAAAGCCCATTTCCTAATTCATATGGAATTTATTACAGCCCATTTTCCATTTTTAGAATTGCAGCCCTTTTCTGGTCAGGACCAGTGTTAAAAAATTGCTAAAAATATGCGAATTTTTTGAGATTCTGCATATTTTTGCTGGGGTCCAAACTATTTTTAATCCCAAAATTAGGAGTGAGATTAAAACTAATTTTAAAAAATGTGAAAATCCAATGAAATATAAAATCTCAAAGAAGAAAAAAAAACAAAATATGAAACTAATTGCCCATTTGTTGTGTTCTTTTACATTTGCGGCCCATTTCAGATTACTTTTAAGATTTACTGCCCATTTTCTGGCCAGGCCGAATGCATCCCTCCTCATCTTGAAAGATTTGCAGCCCAGCAAGTCGGACAAAACAAATAGGCCTAGGTTGGGTACTCTTCAAGAAAAATGGTGGGCTACCCATTTTCCCAAAGAAAAAACAGCTGGCCTGGTCATGTTGTTAGACGGGCCACATACACCACACAACCCAGTTTATACGCTGCTCCGTCTGAACAACCAAAAAAAGTGCTCGAGCTGCTGGATCCCTGGTGTCAGCCGCTCCTTGTGCAATTCTGTCGTTAATTGACTATACGTTGACAATGATGTTGGTCCCAGATATCAGCAAGGTGGATATGTGTAAAAAAAATTGAGGGGTGGATCTGAGTAGTAAGGAGGCACTTGCTTGCGTTCGGCAGTGGACCTGGTGGGTCCCTACTGTCATACTCTCAAGTACAGTCCTCCCCCGATTCACCATGTTGACCATGTTGACAAGGCCGGACGGCGGCGCCGCGGCGAGCGCACCAAGGCGGAGGACAACGGCGAGGCCTCGGACGGGAATGAACAGGAGCCAGGGAAGATGTGGCAGTGTGGTCGTAGGCGGCGTGGAGTACGAGGGTTGACTGGTTCTGGTGCGGGGTGGGCTGCCGTCGCCCGAGAAGAATAGGATGTGTGGGGGAGTAGAGGGATGGCCTGGCCAGCATTTCATGGTACGACAGGGCGACGATCCGGGCACAGCACTGCAACCAACCGTGGAAGGTGGGAACAGGCCGTCCCGCCGGCACTGGTTTGGTTTTGGCGCCTGGATCGGTCAGACCCAAAAACTCAGCATGCTCGATAATAAGAATTAATTTTATCTGGCTACAACTTATTGTAAAATGAAGCCGAGCACTTTTTTTTCTTTAGGTGTGAAGCCGAGCACATTCAGAAGCCCTGGGATAAAGTGGGGTCGCCACATGTGTTGGGCTGGGCTGGGCATTCTTATAGAAAAATCATGTTGGGCTGGAACTTTTTATCATAAAAAAAACTCGGCTTGTCAAAAAACTTGTGGTACCTGGGTTTCGAATGGGAGACCTGGGCAGCACAATCCATAAAACATACAAATGCAATGGGTAAAAATTGTGATATTTATTAAAACTTGCCTCTAATAATTGTTAGATGTTGACCACGTCGACTACGATTTGCATCGGCTTTAACCTTGTGGGTACCAAATAACAGTCCGCTGGTTGCACGAAGAAAAGGGTGTGAGAAAAAAGACTGGTCGCTATCTTTGCCTAAGAATAATATCGACATAATGTAAAGATACTCTCATAGGAAAATAATATCCTTCAGTTAAAATCATACTTTTCAAATCGTAAATTTAAACAACCTGTGCATGAACATTTAGCTTTATTTATTTACTTAGGGGAGCATGAGCATGTAGCTGGGCCGGAGTCATGTGAGAGCCTCCCTCCCAGTTAATTATGGGCTCTTCTATTGGGCCTAAATCACTGGGCTGCATGTCCTCAACAAGTGAAAGATTTGTTCCCTAGAAAAAAATAGTATGTGCCACGTACGGGGCACTAACCTCTCAAAAAAAATGTACGGGGCAGTAAAGGATCGGAGAGTGCAACGACTTCCAAAACATTATTTTTATCATTCTAACAAGACTATTTATTCAACCAACAGACAAAATATATTACTCATTGTACATTGAAAACACCATCAGCATCCATGGCTCTATATTATTTTAGTAAAAGGGGTTTGCCGCCAATTTTCCGTTAATAGAAACCACTAGAGGTTCACAGCAAACTAAAGCCCTACAAAGGAGCCTTGGGATTAAAGATACCACCAGGGGCCGGGGTGCAACAGAAGCAGTAAGCGGGCCAAAAGAGTAAAGACAGAACTCTCTCTTACAACCAAACATCAGCCAACATTACAGAAGGGCTACCAAAAAATCAAGTGTATGCATCAAACTTAATAAACATCCTACTACACCAAGTGTACGCATCTAACTAACTGGCTCAGTTAGACGTTCCTATTTATTAAGCTGTGGAGATTGGTTGAAGGCTTGAACCAGATGGGTGCCTGACGGGGGAGATTCTAGCCAGCAGGTCGAACTCTGATACATGCGACCCTCTCTCCTACTTTGGGCTGCAGAGCATGGAGGCACATATCATGGTATGGTGCATGGAGAGACGCATGGTACGCTGTGTACACACAGTTTTGCCTGATGAACAGAACCACGCTGCCATCAGGATCCTTGACGTTGGTGATCTCCTGGTTAATCGGATAATTCAGTCCGAGAAACAGAGAGCGTGTAACGAGGCTAGTTACCGGCATCCAGTCAAAAATTCCTGCAGGCCCAAAGAAGCTGGGATCCTGCTCAAAGACCATGCAGTGACTGTCATTGTATTCCGCGAAACGACACGTCCGGTACGTGCGAACGATCATTAATCATTCACCGTCGTCTGATCGAGTCAGGAACCACCTGCAACTGCCATGCTGCTTTTCTTTGAAAGGTTCTGGGATTAGGAAGGGAAGGGACACCACGCGGCCTACAACATCATATCAAGTTGGAGTCAAATAAAAATGGGCTGGTACTGTAAATCAAAGAACAACATGTTCAAAGCATGAATATTTTTTCAGTAAGTATTGACAGTAATATAAGCATGGGAAGGATGATTTGATTTCACCAAAATTCTACTACATCTGATCACCAATGTGGGGCGTTTTGTCAGTTCGAATTAAACTGTCAAAACGTCCACGTTACTGAACAGAGGGTGTATTTGATAGCGTGGTGTTAATTTCTAACAACAATATCATGATTCTAACTCTTCTCAAACTATACTCTAACTATAGGAAGCAAGCCATCATGATATCATAGGAAATTAGGACTAACATACTGCTGTAACAACCATTTGTAGCGATGACTGGAGTAGGCCAGCAATATGTCCAGTCATAGAAGGAGTCCACAACGTAAATGAAGCCCTTGTGTTCAATGGCATCACAGAGCCATGGAGGATGTATGATCCTACGATGGACATGGAGATTTATCCACTTACCGTAGTGACCTGTCAGATAGGCGAGACCGCGGTTGAAGAACGCAATTAGCTTGACGTCTTTATAATTCGCAGATCTTCTGGGCACTTGGCAGATTACAACCTTGAGCAAATCAAACTTGGTATCATGTTGGCCACTGTAAGATTCCGAGTATTCTGGGCCATGGTGCCAAAGCAGTGCACTGTTAATCGAAGGAAGGGGTATCAATCGCCGGGTGTAGACCTCCACGAGCATCCACCTGCCACGTCCGTCGACAAGAACCATCCAAGACGTGTTCATGCCGACCCAGTACATACCGTTAATGTAGTTGAGGGTGACGGGGATCGGATCGCAGTTGAGGGGGTTGATGCTCGCCACCCTAGGATCCTTAAGCCGCATGACACGCCATTTCTGAAGATCCAGCGGCATCAACAAGCAGGGAGCTGGCTTAAAAAGCTCCAGCCTGAGGGCTTTGAGTAAACGGTACAGCCCCGATGAGCACGTGGCGAGCGGCATGGTACTGAGATTGTCCACAAAGGAAACAATGAGTTTCATTACCTCTGTGGGGAGCGAATTCCAGCCACTCTTTTGGCGGACGCTGCTCGGTTCTGCCATTGTTAGTGCTTGGGATTCGGAAGAGGGGGGAGGCGCCTAGCGGGGATGGAAGATTGGACGATTTTTTGCTGGCGAGGATGGAGAAGCGAATATGTGCAGCGGGAAGTGGACAGGTGATGATGACAATGTAACAGCAGCACGCCGCTTGACTTACGAGACACATCCCAGCAGTGTAGGGTCATATCGATGCAAGACAACTTGACTGATTACAATACTACTAAAATATACTCCTATAGACTACAGTACCTACTATAGTGGAGTAGGACTCCGCTCTACCGGAGTAGTATAGTAAATAGTACAAATTCAATGCCCGAGCATGGAACTACTAGGAACCACCATCGATGCTAATGCCAATCTCCAACAAACGTTCGCTGGGAGACATGGCAGTTGCAAACGCCCACGTCGTAGTTACATGTGTAAGGGTGGCAGTTTTGTCAAATACCATGGGCTTAAAAAAAGGCCACCGTCGGATGGAAATCTGGCGGTTATGTGGGCGTTCGCCAGGATTGGGCTCGTGGCAAACGTTCACTAGGTATCATTACAAACTACTACCTCCGTCCTGGTTTATTGGTCCTCATTGTATTTTGTGCCAAATTTTGACCAAAGATTTAACTAATAAAATGTTAATGCATATCACCAAAAATTATATCATTGGATTCGTATTTCAACATAGTTTCAGATGATATTATTTTTTATGACATGCATTAATATTTTGTTACTTAAATCTTTGGTCAAAAGTTGGTACAAAATACAATGAGGACCAATAAACCAAGACGGAGGTAGTAGTAAGTAGTACTGGTAGATGCTCATAATTAATTAAACAAACGTACGGGCGACACACACACTAACTACTTCTCGCATGCTGGCCAGACCCAAACGCGATTGTTCTCTATGTCCTTGTCGGCGGCAGCCCACCGTGCTTGTTGGACCTCTACCCAACTCTCCTCAGCATCTCAGTAACTACCGCCGCGATCCTGGCAGGTGGAGGCATCGGGACATGCTGGCCAGAGACCATTGTTCTCCTTCCCGGCCTTCTCGGCGGCAACCCGCCGTGCTTGGATCTCCGCCCGGCTCTCCTCAGCAGCGTGTGCAGCAGCTTTTTCTTGCAGCGGTGGGACTCTCTTTTCTTGAGTCCTTTCTGCCTTTTCCGCTCCTTCTGTGCAGCTTTGGCCTCCTGTTACTCCACCGCCCATTCGGCCATGGCAGCTTCAAAGTCCGCCCACGTAGGTGTGCGGTCACGGGCGGCAATGAACTCGGCGCGGCGGGATGCCATCGCTTCCTTACTAGTTCGTGTGCAGTCTTGGGCGGCGATGAACTCGGCGTAGCGGGATGCCATCGCTTCCTTACCAGTTAGTGTGTGGCGCGGTGGCATGAACGGCGATGCTTGGGGAGAGCTCTGGGACGGGGTGGCCGGTGTCGGTACCAAAACCGGCAGATCTCGGGTAGGGGATCCGAACTATGGGTCAAGGAGTCGATGGTAACAGGGAACGTAGAGACAGTGATTTACCCAGGTTTGGGCCCTCTCGAAGAGGTAATACCCTACGTCCTACTTAATTGTATTGATGTGATTGTATGAAGATTACAGAGTTGATCTACCTCGAGAATGGCTGGGCTAAACCCTAGGTAATGGATCTTAGGTCCTCTATGGACTAAACCCTCTGGTTTATATAGACACCAGAGGGTTCTAGGGTTACACATAGTCGGTTACCATCAGGGGATAAACATGTCAGCTACGCCAACTATTTATTGGAGGAGACGCCAAGTCTTCGGAGGTTTCCTTCTGATACACGGGGTGGCCCACAATCCGACCTTCCATCGACGAGTAGAGGGCGGCCCACCAGCCCGGCCTATGAGAGATAGGCCGGCGGCCCGAGTACCCCCTAGTCCGGGACACCCTCAGTAGCCCCCGAACTAGTCTTCGAAGCCGAGGTAGACGCCGAACACCGTTGGCTTCGTGGACCAGTTCACTTTCCTCCGTGACACCGGTAACAGGCCTGTAGTACTCCGAGTTGTGTTCCCAAGCAT
Organism: Elymus sibiricus; assembly: GCA_039707655.1. NCBI lineage: Eukaryota > Viridiplantae > Streptophyta > Magnoliopsida > Poales > Poaceae > Elymus > Elymus sibiricus. Next base: position 178,976,253 of record CM077666.1, on the reverse strand, counting down.
TGTCCGGTCGTATACGAGCCGAGCTGTACCTCGGTAACGAAGTATAATAATAACTTAGCCCCGTAGGCTAGCCGCTTCGGTGTGAACAGTGTTTCTTATCTGACAACTTTTACCGAAGGGTCACACCTCGCCACGACCACGAGTTGGTTTATGACAAACTCGATGCGCGGTTCAAGGTGTTTTTTATTGGCACGTCCCATCGATATGGAGATCGTGTCCTATTTTCAAGGGATATGATCAATAATCCGTCTCACCCCACACGCGCATAATGGCAAGGTTACATGGGGAAATGGCAAGGACCGCAGCGCAGTAAAAGGACGATGGGTTTATAGAGCCCATAAATGGGGCACAACCTTCGTTCCTTCCGCACGCTCCCAATTCCCCCCTTCGCCATTGCTTTCCCTCACTTGAGCTCCAACGCCCAGATCCGCTCTCCTTCCCAGGAACCTTTCCATCCACCCGCCCAATTCAACAATGGCGGGTTCCGGGTCCAAGGGCAAGTGGGAGGCTTCTAGCGTCACCGATGGCGCCATCTTGGATTTGAAGAGCGCGGGCTACCTCCCGGCCAGCGTCGCCCACCGTGCTCCGGAGGCGGGCCAAGCCATCCCCACGCCACGGCCGGGTGAGAGAGTGGTGTTCGTGCCCCACTTTATCCGAGGTTTGGGCTTCCCCCTTCACCCCTTTGCCAGGGGCCTCATGTTCTTCTACGGAATCGACTTTCATGACCTCGCGCCGAACTCCTTCCTCCACATCTCGGCCTTTATCATCGTCTGCGAGGCTTTTCTCCGGGTCCGGCCACACTTCGGTCTGTGGTTGAAGATCTTCAACGTCAAGCCCAAGATAGTAGATGGCCAGCAGGCGGACTGTGGTGGCGTGAGGATCAGCAAGCTTCCGCGAGTGGAGTGGCCAGACGGTACCTTCATAGAGACCGTCAAGATCTGTCAAAAGGAATGGTTCTACATCACCGAGCCGAGGAGTGCAGATTGGGAGGCGATTCCGGCCTTCCGATCCGGGCCCCCCACAAGGCTGGTCTCGTGGACCAAGAAGGGCCTCGACTGGGGGTCGAATAAGGAGGTGGCACTGCTGCAGAGCCGGATCGCCAAAATGATAGGGAAGGGCGTCGCGCTGGTCAACGTGATCCAGATCATGCTCGGTCGCCGAATCCTCCCCTGCCAGGATAGGGCTTCTCCCATATGGGCCTACACACCCGGAGACCTGGCGACCATGCGCAGCTTCTTCTGCACCTCCCACGCCCAACTGTGGAGGGCGCTGTTCAAGCCGCAGAAGGACTGGCCGGCCGAGTAGGAAGATATCGGACTCGACGCCGCAAATCCTCCACGGGAGGTATGAGCAATTTTGTACTTTTATATCCGAACTATTCCCTTTGTACAAGGTACTCAGCTTTGCTATTTTGCGTCCGCAGAAGTGGCTGAAGAAGGCCCAGCAGACCGATAGTCCAGCGCCGCTGTCAGAGGGACTCAGAACGCTCCTACTGACGGCCATGCTGTCCGTGGAGCCGTACGAGGCGCCAGAGAAGAAGAAGAAGAAGAAGAAAGACCAGCAGAGGGAGGCCAGAGAGGGCCTCCGCTCCCGAGGACCCCCGGGCGCTAGATCCGGGGACACCAATGCTCCCTCTGCGCAGGAGGAGAAGGAGCAAGGAGAGGACGGGGAGGAGGACGACTCCTCCCGGACAGGGAAAAGAGCGGCGTCCGAGGACGCCGAGGTGGAGCTGCCTCAACCCGCCCTAAAAAGACTGCGCAAGGCCAAGATGGCCTTGTCTGGTGACAGCTCGGCTTCGGCCGAGGACTCCGAAGTGTCCGAAGAGGTTCCTCGGAGGATTCTCAGGGCTAAGCCTCAGGCTCAAAGCTACGCGTGCTAGTAACCACTTAACCATCCTTAGCCGAACTGGGTTCTGAGACTGATCGCGTTTCCGTGCGTAATCTTGCAGCCTGCTGCGCGATCTCCCCACTGACCGAGTCTCAGAGGGGGATTCCCCACCGGCAGCGCTAGCAGAGAGCGGGACCGAATCCCGCGCCTCACCTCTCCCGATCGTCGAAGGGGCCGAGGAGGTCCTATCGAGGAGGACCCCTCCCGTGCCGCACGCGGGGGGAGGGGCGACACTGTCATGGCCGAGGTGAACACCTCGGTCGCCGAAGACCAGGAGGGGAGGGCCCCTCTGGTGAATGAAGAGGAGGAGCTCAGACGACCCGAGCTCTGTCCGAGGACGACTCCGGAGACGTCAAGGCGTCCCGAGTCCAGCGCTCCAGACTTTGAGAAGGAAGGAGCCGAAGCGCCACCGCCACCCCCGCCTGCCCCAGAGCAGGCGTTGACCGGGTGGCCGGACAAGATGGAGGATGCTCTAACCAGCTCCTCCATCGCCGAAGAGCACCGTGCACTTATGGGCGCGGTGTTGCAAAGTATTCGGTCCGTGGATAACGGACTGAAGGAGGCTTTTAGTGGCCTTCTTACCGGCTTCAAGGTGAGCGAAGTAATGCTTTTCCCTTAGAAAAATTCCTTTGTGTAAATTTATAGCCTCATACATAGTAGCCCCCGAGACGCTGACTGGCTTGGGCAAAGCCTGTCAGCGGATCGAAAATCAACATCCCGGATACTAACTTGTGTATAATTAATGAACAGGCATCATCTTCGGCCGCAGCCACCAACGCCGAAGAGTTGGCCAAGCTAAATCGGAAGCTGAAAAGCTCCGAAGATGACCTGAGCCTGGTAAACAAGAGGTTCGACGAGGCGCAAGGTAAGTCCGAGCTGTGATATTGAAGACAACCGTCGTTTTGTAAGCAGGGTTCGAAGTATCCTAACGGAGATAACCGAATGTACTGCAACTGCCGCCGCGGAGGTCAAAAGCCTCAAGGCCGCACTGAGGATAGCTCAGTCGGATGCGGCGGCACAAAGGTCGGCAGCCGAACATGCGGCTGCCGAGCTGGTGGCGGTGAGAACCGTAAGTGAGAAGCACGAGGCCAGGGTGCTGGAAGTGCAGCAAGAGCTCGGGGATGCCTTCACAAGGTGTGAGGTCCTTGAGCAGAAGAATAAGGAGCAGGCCGCCGAGGTGACCTCATTGGCGGCGGTGGCTAAGGAAGCGCGGACAGAAGTGCGTGGCTACCAAGAAGAGCTCCGCCAAGTCAGGCTGCTTGCGGACGGTAAGCCGTACTTGTTACAAAGTGTCTTTGGAGGTAACAGGTTCGCGTTGCTCACGTGGGTATGGCGTACTTGTTACAAAGTGCCTTTGCGTACCTCTCGAAGAGTGCGGCGGATGCGGCGAGGTTCTTCGCCGGCCAGGAGGGTTGGGCCGAGCAGAGGCTTTTTTGGGTGCAATTTCAAGCGCCCGACCACCCTCCCCTCCTCAACAACCAAATGAAGCAGCTGATGGAGCTGCATCGGATGGATGAGCCGGTGATGAAGGACCTCTGCGTCAAGCTATGGCCATCGGAGCCGTTGCCGAGCAGCTACTTCGGTCTGGTGCAGAGGTTGTACGACGCCCCTGCTAAGGTCGACGCCTGGAAGCGCTCCGCATGCATCGAGGGTGCTCGGATGGCCTTCGGCAAGACAATGGTACAGTGGCCGAAGATAAAGCCAGCCGAGATGGCCATCGGACCGCCACCGCCAGGGAAGGAGCATAGGCGTCCCGAGCAGTACTTTCCTGTCGTGATGGACGGTGCTCGGGCAGTAGAGGCCCAGTGTGCGAAAGACGTAATTTACGAGTAGATGTAGCTTCCTTGTAACCAAGGGTTTGAAACTTTTACTTTAGTGTAATGCAAGTGGTCGGCTAGTAATATAGTGCCTGTTTAATTTTGACTCCTGTATGGCCGGTTTGAAACTGAAAGTTACCAGTCGTCGGCTTCAGCCCCCTGGTAGATACTGCCTGGGGTGTTTTCTCGTAATACGTGAACCCTTAGCCGATGTCTCGGTGCCCGGAGGCGGTTGTATGTACGGAAAACCAGGCAATCAGACTATGTGGTGTTAGTGCTTTCACTTAGCCAGAGGAGCTTGACGGTGGGGGCCGGTAACGAGCCCCCAGTGTTTTGTGATATTCGGACGAGACACGGTAGATACCATCATCACATGGTTCCTACAATAGGGAACCCTTCGAGTAACACGGACTAACCTCCAACGATTTTTGGTTTGACATGAGTCGCCAGATCGCCGACCAGTTCTCGCTTATTGTGACAGTCAGTTTTCGGCTTTCTCCACCGAGGTACTTAACCAGGCGAGCTAGAAGTACAATCGCAGTGGTTCTCCCTTTACCATCTTAGCCGAACAGTGCGGAACGTAAGAGGGTAAACACAGGAGCCGGGCAACCCAACTATTGACCAAAGACAAAATTCGGAACCGATTCATATAATGCAATATCCGCGACGACGAGCACATAAAAATGATTGCCCGGATAAACTTTAAGGCAAGATCTATGTTCGAGCTCCCGGTCTATAAGCCGGCTGAAATAGATGTATCGTAATAGTTTACTTTGGCTAAAAAGGCGGAAAGGAATCGCGAATGACTGACGAGTATACCATAAAGTGGTCTTTATTTCCTTTGAATGTGTGACGTCCAACCGTACAATCCGGATTGCCGAAGTAACTTTAATAGATACTTTTGAAGAAAAGAATATATTGAGAGTAAAGGTTTACACAGGGCCTTCATGAGTGGTTTGACGTCCCTACTATGCCCTCCTGCACGTCTGCGCCTTTGCTCTTCGGGGGGCTTCCGAGGAAGCGAAGCTGTCCACTGTGTGTTCGGCGGAAGTAGTAATGTTCGGCGTCGAGCCCTTGGAAAGGGTTTTGAGAAGTCGCCGCGGTATATCAGCTTGACGCTGATCGGGCCCTAGATGGTGCCCGTCGTCGATGTTTGATTGGAAGACATCTGTTGGCCATTTGTCGGTCGAACCGAGCTCTTGGCCTTTGTTTTATGTGTCCCCACAACTGCCCATGGAGTTTTGAGCGCGAAATTGTGCACACGAGGTACGTATTGCGCGACTAGGTGGGTCGTGCTGTGGGGCGCATATCCCTATTTGGGGTGAGCATGGGAGTGCACCGGGACCGAGGCTGCAGCTCGAGAGCGCTTTCGTGCGTCCAGTGTCTTAGCAGTGGACTGGATTTGCGATGCCTCTTCGGCGGCTAGGACTTCGGCGGCTACAGCCACAGTGTGTTCCTCTGTTCGGAGCGAGCGCTCGGTATTACCATTGATGGTAATAACGCCCCTTGGTCCTGGCATCTTGAGCTTTAGGTATGCATAGTGCGGGACGGCGTTAAAGTGGGCGAACGCGGTCCGTCCGAGGAGTGCGTGATAACCACTGCAGAAAGGGACAATATCGAAGATCAAGTCCTCGGCGCGGAAGTTATCGGGTGAGCCGAAGACTACTTCCAAAGTCACAGATCCCGAGCAGCGCGCCTCTACGCCTGGGATTACACCTTTAAAGGTGGTGTTGCTAGGTTTGATTCTTGATGGGTCAATCCCCATTTTCTTCACGGTATCTGCGTAAATCAGATTGAGGCTGCTTCCTCCGTCCATAAGGACTCTAGTGAGGTGAAAGCCGTCCACGATGGGGTCGAGCACCAGAGCCGCCATTCCTCCATGGCGTATACTGGTCGGATGGTCCCGACGGTAGAAAGTGATCGGGCAAGCTGACCATGGGTTGAACTTCGGGGCTACTGGCTCTAAGGTGTAGAGATCCCGAAGTGCGCGCTTCCGCTCCTTCTTCGGTATATGCGTGACATAGATCATGTTCACAGTTTTGACCTCTGGAGGGAACTGCTTCTGGCCTCCATTGTTCGGCCCGCGAGGTTCTTCGTCATCCTCGCTGCCGGGGCCCTTGCCCTGTTCGTCGGCTGTGGCCTTGCCGGCCTGTTTGATTACCCAACAGTTATGGTTGCTATGGTTAGCGGGCTTGTCAGGGGTGCCGTGAATCTTGCAGGGCCTATCCAATATTCTGTCAAGCGCGGACGGGCCGTCGCGATTCCCTTTAGAGGTTTTTTTGCGCGGTCCCGATTTTGAGTCGCTGAATCCGGCATTTACCACTGTGTCATTGGCTTCACCGCCGTTGTTTGAGTGCCGGCGCTTATTGTTCCTATTGCGCCGTGGTTTCCCGTTTCCATCCCGGATCTCTGAAGTGCCGGAGTCTTCGGGGTGGTTGCTTCGATGAGCTAACCAGCTATCCTCACCCGCGCAAAAGCGGGTCATGAGGGAGGTAAGGGCCAACATTTTTCTCGGCTTGTCCTGGCCGAGTTGGCGGGCGAGCCACTCATCCCGGATACTGTGTTTAAATGCCGCAATTGCTTCGGCGTCCGGACAGTCGACGATCTGGTTCTTCTTAGTCAAGAACCGGTTCCAGAATTGCCGGGCTGACTCTCCGGGCTGCTGAATGACGTGGCTTAGGTCATCGGCGTCTGGTGGCCGAACATAGGTGCCTTTAAAGTTAGCTCGGAATGCATCCTCGAGCTCCTTCCAGCTCCCGATGGAGTTTTCTGGTAGGCTGTTCGGCCAATGCCGTGCCGGTCCCTTGAGCTTCAGCGGTAAGTACTTGATAGCGTGGAGATCATCTCCTCGAGCCATATGAATGTGGAGAAGGAAGTCCTCAATCCACATGGCTGGGTCAGTTGTCCCATCATAGGATTCTATGTTGATGGGTTTAAACCCCTCGGGGAACTGATGCTGCATCACCTCGTCAGTGAAACACATTGGGTGTGCGGCGCCCCTGGCCCGGGCCACGTCGCGCCAGAGATCGGTCGTCATCTGGGCATGGTGCTGCTCTCGGGCTCTGTCGTTTCTATCGCACCAAGCCTGGTATCCGTCCCGTCCAGCGGGGGCGTATCCTGTGGATCCATAAATGGATCTCGACTGGATCACTCTGGCGTTCAGGTCGCGGCGCAGGTCGTATTGGTCGTCCGGTTGAACCGGGTCTTTGCCTGCTCGGCGAGGAGGTGCGGGTGCGTGTTCGGCATCCCCAGCCGCCCTATCCCGTCCTCTAGGGGGCGCGGGTGCGACTTCGGCTTCCCTGGCCGCCCTATCCCGTCCTCGAGGGGGCGCGGGGGGCAGTTTGGGTTCCGCAGCCGGCCTATCCCGTCCTCGAGGGGGGCGGTCGGGCTGGTTTGCATAAGTTCATCTGGGAGGCATGGGATCAAAGGCCTCATGCTCAAATTCAGGGAGTAGGCGCCGCCGTGGGTAACTCTTGTACTGACCCTGACGTTGATCATCGAGGCCTTCTTCGGCAGCTAAGACCATTGTCCATCTGTCGTTGAGCGTATCCTGTTCGGCTTTTAGCTGTTGTTCTTTCATCTTCAAGCTTCGGGCAGTGGCCATGAGTTGCCGCTTGAATTTCTCTTGCTCCAGGGGATCCTCAGGGACGATAAAGTCTTCGGGTCCGAGGCTATCCTCCTCTTTAGACAGAGGGAGGTAATTACTGTCCTCAGAATCATCGATGTCCTCGGGGTCACCCTGGTCCTCGTGCCCTTCTAGGGCTTCGGGTTGCTGCTCGGGCATGTTATCGCCGAGCTCCCCTAGGTTGTCCGGAGTCTCAGTATCTCCAGTACCGTTCGTGTCTGTGTGATTTTCCTTGCCCTTTCCCCGCCCTCTAGCTCATCGTCGTCGGCGTCTGGGCGGTTCTTCGGCGGGATCACCGCCATCCTTCTTGGTCGTGTCGCCGTCCTTCATGGGGGTGTCGACCATGTAAACGTCATAGGTGGAGGTGGCGGTCCACTTTCCGGTATTGGCAGTGGCAAGGAAGGTATCCGTGTAGGGCGGGACGTCGATGCCCTCGTCCATGTCGTCAGCCTCCTCGGAGGCGTAGTCCAGCATGTCGGTTAAATCTTCGACAGTGGCTACCAAGTGGGTGGTGGGTGGGACGCAAAATTCCCCACGGCTGCCATCCTGTCCGACCTGCTCCTGGTCCGAGGACGAGCCATCCGCGATATTTATCTTCTGGATCCAGTCTAGCACCTCGCTTAAAATCGAGGGGTCCACCGGATCCATGTTCGGGCTGCCGTTGGAGTCGAGCTCCAGCGTGCCGATAACGGGAGTGTATTCGGCCAAGGGTGACCCTTGGCTTTCCAGCGCCGGAGTCGGATCCAAACTCGAGGTCAGGTCCGAACTGAGACCCGCCCCGAGGACGGGGGCGGGGAAGGAATCCGAAGTCAAGGCCTCGGGGTTGGTGGGTTCCTCGGGTAAGGCCGAAAACCCAGTGAAGACCAGATCGCCTCGAGCATCGGCGACGTACTCAAGGCCGCCGAACCTGATTTCCTGCTCGGGGGCGAAGCTGCCGACCTGGTCGAGGTGACCAGTTGGATCGGCGTGCAACACGATGCTGCCGAACGCGAAGAGCTGTCCGGGGACGAAGATGTCCCCGCTGCGAACTCCGTTGCTGAAGAGAAGAGCTGTCCGAGGACGATGATATCCCCGTTGCAGATTCCATTGCTGAAGAGCTGTCCGGGGACGGCGAGCCATCGATCCTTGGCGACCCACGACGGGACTCTCAATGAAAGCACCAATGTCGGTACCAAAACCGGTAGATCTCAGGTAGGGGATCCGAACTATGGGTCAAGGAGTCGATGGTAACAGGGAACGTAGAGACAGCGATTTACCCAGGTTCGGGCCCTCTCGAAGAGGTAATACCCTACGTCCTGCTTAATTGTATTGATGTGATTCTATGAAGATTACAGAGTTGATCTACCTCGAGATCGGCTGGCCTAAACCCTAGGTAATGGATCTTAGGTCCTCTATGGACTAAACCCTCTGGTTTATATAGACACCAGAGGGTTCTAGGGTTACACATAGTCGGTTACCATCAGGGGATAAATATGTTAGGTACGCCAACTATTTCTTGGAGGAGACACCAAGTCTTCGGAGGTTTCCTTCTGATACACGGGGTGGCCCACAATCCGACCTTCCATCGACGAGTAGAGGGCGGCCCACCAGCCCGGCCTATGAGAGATAGGCCGGCGGCCCGAGTACCCCCTAGTCTGGGACACCCTCAGCCGGACAACCGTATAGTGCGGTGGTTTTTAAGAGCACTCGAGATCTGATTGCCAATGAGAACCGTGTGCGCTGACCTATTGTGCATTGCGTTCTGAATGGCCGGAACCCCAGCCACGCGGATCGCGCGTGTTCACCTGGGCATATGCATTACGAAGTTAACTATTCATCATTAGTCTTCGCTCAATGAAAGCAGTTGTCTAAGCATGTGGACACCGACGCTCTCACCGGTTTCATTACCAAGATCCATACGTCTGCCCTTAGCCTTCGTCCTGCAGCCCGTGAGAGCCAGCTCCCTCGAGTGTGATTTGTGCTGCTTTATCTTCATTCGTTTCGTTGGGCCTGCATGCCTTTTGCCTGCTTGGCTGTATTAAACCTTCCTTGTTGCCGTACTGTTCATGTTGCTACTCTGTGATTTGGCTGGTTGAGCGGGCGATCTGCCTTTTCTCTAAAAAAATCTACCGCTTCCTGGATCCTCTTTGATCATCGGAACCAGTTTCTTGACTCACAGCCATCATAATTTGCATTTGAATGCACTTTCCAGTAATATTATTTTTGCCACGGCATATAACATACACTATTTTTAACCCGAATCCAACATCGAATTTTTTTTTGAATTGTTTGGATTTCTTAGCACATGTGTCACATGGTTTCGATTTCGAACTTTATACTGGAGTACTATTTCCCTACTAGTTAAATTTACGGTAACAAATATAGGTCAAAAAGTCGAAATACGAGAGGAGCTAGTAAACCGGGACGAAAGTAGGAGTAGTAGGGGCTACTAGAGTAGAGGGCGGCGCTGCAGGGGAGTCTCACCGCGCTCGTGGCATGGCAGAAAAGCCGTCATATCACAAAACCCCACCACTCCCTGCAATAAGTGGCCTGGTAAAATGAACAGACAAGCAACCATCATATCACTCCTATCTTTATTGCATTTCATCTCTCTGCAGTCCGGTTCATCTCTCCACATTTACGGTCGATCCTAAAGCGACACGCTCGATCCCTATCTACTAGTAGTATTACTCAAGTTGGAATTCCAATTTCACGGCACAACTTCGTGTACGAAGCGATTTGGGAGTAGTAGTAGTACTGGCAAAAAAATAGTGTGTTTAGATTTTTTGAAAAGTCAAACTTTACAAATTTTGACCAAGTTTATATAGAAAACTACTTGTATATATAATAGTGAATATATAAATTATGAAACTATGTGTTGTGATGAATCTAATGAAATATGTTTTGCACTCTAGCTGCAAATATTTTTCTCCAAAAACTGGGTCAAATTTAGTGAAGTTTGACTTTTGAAAAAATTTATATGCACTACATAATGGAACGGAGGGTAGTAGGAGTCACTCGTAGGAGTACGTGCTAGTACGTACGGTGTGCCGCCAAAGGCCACTACTCCCTCCCCGGTGCATAGGGCATAGATTGAATGGATGATCTGTGGGATTCACTTGAATAGTAGCTGCTGCATCGGTACTGTTCTGGAACAATCACAAGGGCCCTTGTCCGTAAAATTTGCATGACTCCCGACGAGTGAGATATAACTACAACGATAGAGAAAAATCTACAGAGAGAAGGAAGTAAACAATCAAATGAGAATGAGTCCCACCATTTAGAGATCATCAGAAAACAATCAATGGAGTTTTCACTTCTCATTCTTGCATTTCTTTTGCATTGAATCATTTCAAAAGGTTGTCTACTATTTTACTACTTTTACCAAAACCGCATCGTAATATTCGAATGCATGTGTGTATACATATATACTAGTTGTCCTAGTGCATAAGCCTAGATATAGAGAGAAACGTGTACTGCGATATATAGTGTTGAACTTCGTGCTATGTACGTACTCTACTTACAAAAAGTAACAAGCGTACGGATACCAAAGGTTTTCAAACTTGTTCCTTACATACATAATTAATTAAGGACGCTAATAAGTCCCGAGCGTTCCGGATTTATCATTTCCGTCCCAATACCATAGAAAACTACGAGTACTCCTACCTACTAATGGGTTCACCTTACAACAATAAATTAATCCTAATAAAAGCCATGGCGCTCGCAGGAGCGCTTGCGGCGCGCCACGAGTGCCCTGGTGCGCGGCCGTTTCCCAGCGCGGCGAGACAACGCCTCTTCCTCGGCCTTGCAAGTCGTGAGTTGCTGATTAGCCTCTTACCGGCAGGCGAGCGCGATCTCACCTGTCTGGAGATCCGGCGCCAACAGGTACTCCTCCTCGCTGGAAGCGTGCACCCGATCGATGTACCGCCAAGCATAGATGAGGCGCATCGACCCGACTGCACTCAGGGCTTTGGCACGGGCGTCCTCCACCACCCACACGGCCCTCGCACGAGCCTTCTACCAAAGAGCGAATTACCTGACTCTCTCGGAGGCGACCTAGGCCTGCCAGGCAGCATCCCTCACGGCGCGCTTCTCTTCCTCGGCCTTCTTCTCCTCGTCTCTTTTGGCGCGCTCCACCGGAGGCAAAGCCTCCCACAAGGCGACCTCCGATTCTTTCCATAGCTCCTCCAAGCTGGGAGGCTCGGGGGCTGGCGCGACATCCTCCTCGTAGCGGGGCTGCAACGCGTCCTCCGATGCGCGTGCTGGCGAGTCTGGGAACGCCGATGCGTCCACCTCAACGCGCCGCGGCGATGGGGAGGAGCGGAATGCCGACACATCATCCTCGACTCATGGTAGCGAGGCGCAGAACACCGACGCATCCTCCTTGAATCATGGCGGCGAGGAACGGAACTTTGATGCGTGACCCTCCGCGCCGGGCAGTGAGGGGCGCCTAGGGCTAGGGAGGGGCGATGCCATGGTGGTCGACGGGTCCGTAATTGAGAGGGAGGGCGAGGAGATGAATGTGAGCATTCTTCGGAATGCCATGGGAGGTGCATTATTTATAGCGAGCAATGGTACACCTATGTAAGATAGGTTGCGTGATTAACGTAACAGCTAGGTGGGCATTTTTTTGTTGGAGGAAATTAAGGCGTAGGTGGGGGGCACCGAGCTGAATTCAGGGGGCGAGGTGGAGATATTGCTGGTGACAACAGTTTAGGATTTAGGTGATTTGCGATTCATTAGGCAGGAGAAATTCATTTGCGGAAGACCTCCATTCAAACATGAGAAAAGCTTCTGGGCCCGTCCAAGATGGGATGGGAGAAAAAAAGCTAAAAAAAGCACGAGAGGGAGAGTCAAGAATCGGCTATACTAGTATGCTATAGCATTAATATATAGCCCACATGTTTCTCTCAGAAAGTGTGTTGGAGCTCGTGCTACAGCCGGCTGTAAGTTTGTGTACTAGCTTGCTTCTCTTCTCTCTCCTCTTCTCTCTCATCCAACTCAGCAAAAATATATTAGTATTTAAAATATTACGGCCCACCTACATCACCTTATTGTACTACTTGCTCTCATGCATGCAGATTGTTTTCACACAGGGAGGACAGGTGGGACTGCGGGGGGGAGGAGAGTCATGCAGCAGACAGTTTTCACACATGGAGAGGAAAAGATTTGGAGGCGGACGGGTTTCGTGGTAGGCCGAACGAGAAAAATGAATTGAGAGGGAGGTGGGCGCATGAGGCGGTTGAGTTAAACGAGGAGCAGTTTAATTACTCTATACATCACAGCTAATACTTTAAGATTTTCTGAATTCTCTGAGAGTAAGTACAATAATGAGCTTATAGCCCGCTTACATGGCACTTATGCCTATGTGGAGTAGAGAGATGGAAAAATGGTGGGACTGGGCTCTCATGCAAGAGCCTAGCTATATGCGTACTCCTTGGCAAATGCAAGAAATACGAAGAACAAGATAGAGAGAAGATTAAAAAAATAGTACACTTATAGCCAACCTTATAGCTAACCTTGTTGTATGAGTGACTATAAGTGATGACTTTATATGACATGGCAACATCATATAGCCTAACGCACCCGGACGGAGGAACTAGTACTCTGGTCTGGTGTGTAAGGCTCACTAAGAATCGCATCGTGACCAAGGTGGATGACTACTGGCTAGTAGCGATTACTCATCTCGTTCCTTTCCTCCAATCAAGATCCTGTTTAGTTAATTAAATAGAGTTGGTTTCCCACGATATGCATGCATGCAATTGTATTCTCATGGTGCGGTCAATGCAGCCCCCTCATGAAGACCAATGGAATTCCCACCCGCTGGCATGCTAGCCGTTTCCACCAATGGAAAAAAAGGAGAAAGGATTGGTAGAGAGTAATTAGCATGAGTAATTCGCATTAGGAGATGAGCCTAAGAGAGAGGGTAAATCGAAAAAAAAATGCTCATTTATAGCCGTCCGAAGTCTCAAAGGGCGCGACCGTGCGAGCGAGGCGACGGTCATGGGAGGCGCAACGCTTGACGGAATTAAGTCAAAGTTGCTTGCACATGCCGGCATGGCGTGCGAATAGGCAGATCCTATACTGTCAGCCCTACGAAGTGGGTCTATTAGACATGACATCTAGTGGGTCCCCCATAGTACTAGAGAACTCTTTGAGGGCATGCAGCCGTTTATCCACCGGGCAAGCCACTACCCCACGCTGTTCGCATGCCCTACTCAGCATTTTTACAATCGGAAAACCGCTAGCAGTTCGCTCCTACTCGTCCCCATCCTTTAACATTACAGCAGTTCGCTCCCAGTCGTCCCGTCCTTCCGCATTACAGCAGTTCCACTTCTCCTAGCCCTCCTCCAAACTCCATGGCCTCCCAAATCTACATGATTGGCGGTGAGTACAAGGTTGAAACCATCACCGGTGATGAGATCAACGTCATCTACACCCGTTCTTCCGCAACGGTGCAAGGATGCCTTCGTCGCTTCCAACGCATGTTCAAAAATTCAAATGATGGGTGGGTCGCTGGGCTAGATGTTGAGTACACCACAGTGTTGGAGAAAAAGAGGTTGCTAAAGGAGGAAGAGAAGAAGAAGCCCGCCGTGATCCAGGTTTGCATACATAACTTGTGCTTGGTGTACCACATATGCCATGCCAACGTAAGGTGCCAGAATTTTGAAGAATTCCTCAAGGACGAAAGAGTCAAATTCATTACTGTAGACTTTACCAATGACAAGGAAGTCCTGGGTAAGATAGGCCTTGTTGTACACCAGCCCTTCGACCTCCACAAGAAACGCATGGTGTCGGGACCCTGATCTAAGTCATACCGATCTAGCATAAGACACATCATATCACTTTGCGGCCTCACGCACGGTGACCCACGGCTGCCACCTTTACCTTGGCCGGGACCGTTTGCATCTTTTGGCTCACGTATATGATTGTGATGCTAGCATCCATATGACAGAGAACCCGGGTCAACATGACTAGTCATAAACCAAGGTGGCACAAACGTACAGGGACAGGCATACGTAACCCAGCAATGCACGTGTCGGTCATCAGCGTGTGCAACCGAGTCATAGCAAGCTACAAGGACTCCAGTAAAACACCGCGTGACATTTCCCCGTAGGGACAGACACATGAGCAAAGAAGGATACATGCCGGTCAATCCTTGTGTTCCGGAGCAGTAGCGAACTACTAGGGCCCAGTGGAAGCACTAGGAGGCATTTCCCTGTATGGAAGGCTACCAAAGCAGATAACTAGGTGTCGAATCCCACACATACCAATGCATTTCAAACATGCACACAATATGCACGATATGTGTAGGTACAACATGGCATCACAACATAACTCTACGACTCAAAGTATTTATTCAAGAGGCTCTGAGGAGCCATACGAGGTATGATATTACAATCATGGGTCTCATGACCCAACATACAAATTCATACAAGCAACGGAAGCATAACATGTCTAAGGACAGACAACTATAAAAGAAAAGGACTGAGAAGCCTGACTATCTACAAGACCCTCCATAGGAACCAGACCTCTGTCTGGGATTCCCATGCTACTCGTTGAAGCCCACGTGGAACTACTGGTGAGACTGAACTCTCCTCTGCAAAAACGTAAATTAAGCAAACGTGAGTACAAAGGTACTCAGCAAGATTTACATCAGAACTAACTACATATGCATCAGTATCAGCAATGGGGTTGTGGAGTTTAACTACAGCAAGCCATCTTTGACTCAGTGGCTATCCTGTTCTATGACTACCAGTAACTTCTTTGACGTGAGAAAGCGCACACCAGTCCACATAGTCACCACATCAATACACCACTATGGATCCTCTCCCATCTCCCTACAAGAAGGCCATCCATAGCACTCACACTTATCTTGCGCATTTTAGGGTATCCACTTCAAGTTATCTATGAACCATATAAGTCTCCAAGTAGTCCATATCCAAGGACGCGGCTATTCGAATAGATCATATTACCCTGCAGGGGTTCACTTCTTCACACACGCTCTCACCACTTACCACCATATACACGTCATGTATCTCGGCAACCTTCAAGCGGAAGCCTGACGAGGGATTCGGCCACAACCTGACTATCCGAGGCTGAACCCACAAAGGAAGTCCGGCCGAAATTTCCATTACGGCCCCAAACGATGTGTGCAGGGTTCCCAAGTACACCTCGACGGATGGTTCTGCGCTTGGTACACTGTGCCATGGTGCCTAGTCTCTCCCAAGCCCACTTGTACCGGGTGCCACTTGGTAGACTACTAACACAACCTATAAACACCAGAAACTAGTTGCAACTCCTGGACAGAGATCAAGGCGATTAATAAGTCGAGAGTGTCAATTAAGGATCCCAATGTGTGGTAGTAGCTAGCCTTGGATAACATACACAGAACTCAGTTCATAAGGACAGTCTCAATGAGACAACCCACCATGTACTCCTACATGGCCTCTCATCGTTACCGTTACCAAATCGTGTTCACACACTTAGCTCTCAACATCAGAACATGATCACAACATTCCAATTCATTCCCAGATGAATCAGACCTGACACAACTCTAAGCAATAGCAAGCATAACAAGCAAGCATGGATGAGTAGTCACAACATGGCTCAAACAGTTCCTACTCATGCTAAGAGGTTTCAACTATTTACTATGGCAAAGATAGGTCATGCAGAGGAATGGGTTCAACTACCACAACATGTAACAGTTGAATCGTTGTTGTCCTAATGCAGTAAAAGAGAGCACGAGCGAGAGAGTGGGATTGTATCGGAATGCTCAAGGGGGTTTACTTGCCTGGCACTTTTGAAGATAGTATAGCTATTAGCTCTTCATCGGTGTCAACGATCACAACGTCGAGAACGTCTTCTACCGAGAAGGAACAACACCGGCAAACAGGAAAAGGAAACACATTCAATGCAATGCACATCCAAATGAATGACATGTCATATTTAGGTGCTGAAT
The DNA here is from genome assembly GCA_039707655.1 of Elymus sibiricus. Classification (NCBI taxonomy): domain Eukaryota; kingdom Viridiplantae; phylum Streptophyta; class Magnoliopsida; order Poales; family Poaceae; genus Elymus; species Elymus sibiricus. The sequence goes on along the minus strand of CM077666.1, from coordinate 178,959,983 downwards.
TGACCTAATGCAATAGTTAGCCAAGTTAATTGAAATAGAATTCAAACCTATAGCAAATTCCAACTCCAAAACTAGTTACCATATATTCCATAATCATGAATTCTCCTAGTTGGTGATGTTAACTTGTTCAAACATTCATGATCATGGCATAAATAGATTCTTCATATTTTTCTGATATTTTTTCATATATAATTTATTTCATTTGGAGTTACGGTTGAATTTCTATGATTTTTAGAAGTTTTAAACATTTTCTGAAAATAATAAATCATTTTTGATTTATTTAAAATCCTAGAAAAGCTTTACTGCGTCAGCACTGCATCATGATGATGTTAGCAGTTAACAGGGCCGTCTAGGTCAAACCTTACGGTGGGGTCCACAAGTCAGTGGCACAGTGACTAACTGGGGTTTAATGCCGCATTGACTGCAGCTTGGACCAGTGTGGGGCCCGACTATCAGCATCAGCTATGGGGATTAATTAAAATAAACAGGGGCTTAGGCCCTAATTAAGCCGGCCACGTCAGCTAATCTAGCGGCTAATCGCCGGCGTTAAGCAGACGTGGCGGAATTGCCCGTCCGGCCAACTCCGGCGACGAGAGGTCGCGCGGGTAGGCCTGCTGGAACCAGTGCAATGAGGCGTGTCGGGTGGTGGCAGTGGCTCGTGCCGGGGAGGCGTATAGCGACGGCGGTGACTACATCAGCGGCGGCCGGAGCTCGGCTGCGTGCAAGCGCAGCATTATAGCGCGCAAGGGAGCAAGCTGGGGTGCGGGTTAGCTCCCTGGCGATGCCAGGAGCACGCCCGCGTGCTCAGGAGTGACGGACACGGGCTCTGGCCACAGCGGCTACATGGCACAGTGGCAGAAGCTTGCGGCCATGGTGGGAGTGGCAGCTAGGGCATGGAAACGAAGGCGGTGAGCAAGGGGGGAGGAGCAGGAGCTCACAGGGAGTCGGCAGGGCAGCTCAGCGAGCTCGGGGGTGCACGGACGGCGACGAACGGTGGTGGCGATCTCCGATAGCCGATGGTTGAAGAAAAGGTCGATGGAGGTGTTGCAGGGCGTATGGCGATGCGTGGATCGGCGAGGAAGTCGGGTGCGTCGTTGCGGATCTCCGGGACACACTTGTTGGGCGAGGGGTGGCCAGAGGCTACGGTGAACGGCGTCGGCGCGCTGCAGGTGTGTGCGGCGGCTGCGCGCGAGAGAGACAGAGGAGGGGAGAGAGAGTAGGGAGTGAGGGAGAGGATAGAAAGGTCTTTGGGCATCTCCGTGGCGCGAGGAGGTGGAGGAAGAGCTCGCCAGCGCCAAGCAGGAGGTGGCGCACGCGCGGCGACCACGCGCCTGCCTACTGTCCGAGGAGGAAGACGACAGGGGAGGAGAAGGTGGGCTGGGCCGGCTTCTCTCCTGGGCTAGGTGAGGGTGTCCCAGATTAGGGGGTACTCAGGCCGCCGGCCTATCTCTCGTGGGCCGGACTAGTGGGCCGCTCTTTACTCGTCATTGGAAGGCCGGATTATGGGCGACCCCGTGCACCAGAAGGAAACCTACGAAGACTTGGCGTGTCCTCCAAGGAATAGTTGGTGTGACCGGCATGTTTATCCCCTGATGGTAACCGACCATATGTAACCCTAGGTCCTTCTGGTGTCTATATAAACCAGAGGGTTTAGTCCGTAGAGATATATAATCATCATAACCATCTAGGGTTTAGCTCATCCGATCTTGAGGTAGATCAACTCTATAACCTTCGTACTACCACATCAATACAATCTAGTAGGACGTAGGGTTTTACCTCTTCGAGAGGGCCCGAACCTGGGTAAATCGCTGTCTCTACGTTCCCTGTTACACATTGATTCCTAGATCCACAGTTCGGACCTCCTACCTGAGATCTGCCGGTTTAGGTACCGACATTGGTGCTTTCATTGAGAGCTCCGCCGCTGGGTCACCAAGGATCAATGGCTCGCCTTGTCATCAGCAATGGCATCCGCAGTGGGGACATCTTCGTCCCCGGTCAGCTTTTTGCGTTCGGCAGCATCATACTGCATGCTGACCCAACTAGCCACCTTGGCCAGGTCGCTGGCTTCGTCCCCGAGCAGGAAATCAGGTTCGGCAACCTGGAGTACGTCGCCGACTCCCGGGGCGATCTGGTCTTTACTGGGTTCTCGGCTTTTCCCGAGGAGCCTAACAATCCCGAGGCCTTGACCTTGGATTCTCTCCCCATCCCTGTCTCTTGGCCGGGCCTCAGTTCGGATCTGGCCTTGAGTTCGGATCCGACCCCGGCGCCAGAAAACCAAGGGTCACCCTTGGCCGAACACACTCCCAGTATTGGCACGCCGGAGCTCAACTCCGATGGCTGCCCGAACATGAATCCGGTGGGCTTCTCGTTTTTAAGCGAGGTGTTAGATCGGATCCAGAAGATGAATATCGCGGATGGCCCGTCCTCAGACCAGGAGCAGGTCGGACAGGTGGCCAACCACGAGGAATTTTTCGTCCCACCCACCACCCACTTGGTAGCCACTGTCGAAGATTAAACCGACATGCTGGACTACGTCTCCGAGGGGGCTGACGACATGGACGAGGATATCGACGTCCCACCTTATACGGCTCCCTCCCTTGCCACCTCCAACACCGGAAAGTGGACCGCCACCTATGACGTTTATATGGTCGATACCCCCAAGAAGGATGGCGACGGCCCCGACGAAGAACCGCCCAGACGCCGACGACGGCGAGCCAGAGGGCGAGGAAAGGGCAAGGAAAACAACACATACACGAATGGTACCAGAGATAATGAGACTCCGGACAACATGGGGGAGCTCGGCAATAACACCCCCGAATAGCACCACGACGCCCCTGAAGGGCACGAGGACCAGGGCGACCCCGAGGATTCTGAGGACAGTAACTACCTCCCTCCGTCCGAAGAGGAGGATAGCCTCAGACCCGAGGATTTTGTCGTCCCAGAAGACCCCCTGGACCAGGAGAGATTCAGGCAGCAGCTTATAGCCACCGCCCGAAGCTTGAAGTGGAAGCAACAGCAGCTAAAAGCTGAACATGATACGCTCAACGACAGATGGACGATGGTCTTAGCAGCTGAAGAAGGCCTCGACGACCAACGCCAGGGTCAATACAAGAGTTTCCCACGGCGGCGCTTGCTCCCAGAATTCGAGGACGAGGCCCTTGAGCCCATGCCTCCCAGACGAACTTACGCAAGCCAGCCCGACCGCCCCCCTCGAGGACGGGATAGGACGGCTGGGGAAACCGAACACCCAGCCGCGCCCCCTCGAGGACGGGGTAGGACGGCTGGAGAAACCGAACACCCAACCGCTCCCCCTTGCCGGGCGGGCAAAGACCCGGTTCAACCGGATGACCCACGCGATCCGCGGCACGACTTGAACGCCAGAGGGACAGAGTCAAGATCCATCTATGGATCCAGAGGTTACGCACCCGCTGGACGGGACGGATACCAAGCCTGACGCGACAGGAACGATAGAGCTCGGGAGCAGCACCGTGCCCGGATGACAACCGATCTCCGACACGATGTAGCCCGGGTCAGGGGCACAGCTCACCCGATGTGTTTCATGAATGAGGTGATGTAGCATCAGTTCCCTGAAGGGTTTAAACCCGTAAACATAGAACAATATGATGGGACAACTAACCCAGCAGTGTGGATCGAAGATTTTCTTCTCCACATTCACATGGCCCGAGGAGATGACCTCCACGCCATTAAATATCTACCATTGAAGCTCAAAGGACCAGCGAGGCATTGGTTGAACAGCCTACCCGAAAACTCCATCGGGAGCTGGGAGGAGCTCGAGGATGCATTCCGTGCTAACTTTCAAGGCACCTATGTTCGGCTGCCGGACGCCGACGACTTGAGCCACGTGGTCCAACAGCCCGGGGAGTCAGCTCGGTAATTCTGGAACCGGTTCTTGACTAAGAAGAACCAAATTGTCGACTGTCCGGATGCCGAAGCAATCACCGCATTTAAGCACAGTATTCCGGACGAGTGGCTCGCCCGCCAGCTTGGCCATGATAAGCCGAGAACAATGTCGGCTCTCACCTCCCTAATGACCCGCTTTTGCGCGGGTGAAGATAATTGGTTAGCTCATCGAAACAACCATCCCGAAGACCCCGGCACTTCAGAAGCCCGGGACGGGAACGGGAAGCCCCGGCGCAACAAGAATAATAACCGCCGGCACACTAACAACGGCAGTGAAGCCGATGACGCAGCGGTAAACGCCGGGTTCAGCGGCTCGAAATCAGGACCGCGGAAGAAGCCTTCTAAAGGAAACCGGGACGGTCCGTCCGCACTAGACAGAATCTTGGACAGGCCCTGCCAGATCCACGGTACCTCGGATAAGCCCGCCAACCACACCAACTGCAACTATTGGGTAATCAAACAGGCCGGCAAGATCACAGCCGAGGAGCAGAGCAAGGGTCCACGCAGCGAGGATGACGATGAACCTCGCGGGCCGAACAATGGAGGCCAAAAGCAGTTCCCTCCAGAGGTAAAAACTGTGAATATGATTTACATCAGGCACATACCGAAGAAGGAGCGGAAACGCGCACTACGGGATGTCTATGCCCTAGAGCCTGTAGCCCCGACATTCAACCCGTGGTCGGCTTGCCCGATCACTTTCGACCACGAGACCATCCGACCAGTATCCATCATGGAGGAACAACGGCTCTGGTGCTCGACCCCATCGTGGACAAATTTCACCTCACCAGAGTCCTTATGGACGGAGGCAGTAGCCTCAACCTGATTTACTCAGATATAGTGAGGAAAATGGGGATCGACCCGTCAAGGATTAAACCCAGTAACACCACCTCTAAAGGTGTAATCACAGGCGTCGAAGCATGCTGCTCGGGATCCATAACATTGCAAGTAGTCTTCGGTTCGCCCGATAACTTCTGCAGCGAGGACTTGATCTTTGATATCGTCCCCTTCCGCAGCGGTTATCACGCACTCCTCGGACGGACAGCATTCGCCCGCTTTAACACCGTCCCACACTACGCATACTTGAAGCTCGAGATGCCAGGACCAAAGGGTGTTATTACCATCAATGGCAATACCGAACGCTCACTCCGAACAGAGGAACACACGGTCGCTCTAGCCACTGAAGTCCAAGCCGCCGAAGAAGCGTCGCTGGCCCGGTCTACCCCCAAGGCACAGGACGCACGCAAACGCGCCCGAGCTACGGCCTCGGCCCCGGAGCACTCCAGTGCTCACCCTCAATAGGGATACACGCCCCACAGCACGGCCTACCCAGCCGCGAAATACGTGCCTGGAGTGCACAACTTCGCGCTCGAGATCCCATGGGCAGCTGTGGGGACACATGACACAAAGGCCAAGAGCTCAGTTCGACCGAGCCATGGCCGATAGATGTTCTTGGATTAACATCAATTATAGGCACCATCTAGGGTCTGATCAGCGTTAAGCTGACATAGTGTGGCGATCTCTCAAAACCCTTTCTCAAGGGCTCGTCCGCCGAACATTACTACTTCCGACGAGCACACAGTCTACAACTTCACTCACACGGAAGCTTCATAAAGAGCAAAGGCGCAGACGTGCAGCAGGGCATAGTAGGGACGTCAAACCACTCATGAAGGCCATGTGTAAACCTTTCCTCTAATATATTTATTTCTTACAGTATCTATCAAAGTTACTTCGGCAGTTCGGATTGTACGGTTGGACGTCAGAAATTCAAAGGAAATAAAGACCAATTTCTCTCTGGTAATTGTGCAGTCATACGGGTCGCATATTCCTTTCCGCTCTTTAGGCCAAAGTAAACTATTATGATACGCTCCTTTTTGTGGCCGGCTAATAGACCGGCGGGGGCTTGCATCTTCATCTAGCCCTAAACATCAGTCCGGCACCAATTTTATTACATGTGCTCGGCGTCACAGATATTGCATTATATGAATCAGTTCCGAATTGTGTCTTTGGTCAATAGTTGGGTTGCCCGGCTCCTGTGTTTACCCTCTTACGTTCCGCATTGTTCGGCTAGGAGGGTAAAGGGAGAACCACTGCGATTGTGCTTCTAGCTAGCCTGGTTAAGTACCTCAGTGGAGAAAGCGGAAAATTGACCGTCATAGTAAGCGAGAACTGGTCGGCGATCCGATGACTAGTGTTAAACTAAAAATCATTGGAGGTTAGCCCGTGTTAAACGAAAGGTTCCCTGTCATAGGAACCACGTGATGATGGTGTTAACCGCGGCTCATCTGGATATCACAAACACTGGGGGCTAGTCACCAGCCCCAGCAGTTAAGCTCCTATGGCTAAGTGAAAGCACTAAAACCGCATAGTCTGATTGCCTGGTTTTCCGTACATATAACCGCCTCCGGGCACCGAGACGTCGGCTAAGGGTTCAGGTATTACGAGAAAACACCCCATGCAGTATCTGCAAGGGGGTTGAAGCCGACGACTGGTAACTTTCAGTTTAAAAACAGCCGCACAGGAGTCAAAATTAACATAAGCAGGCATTATATTCACAGCCGACAACTTGCATTACAAACACAACAAAAGTTTTCAACTCCTCGGATACAAGGAAAATAATCTACTCATAAATTACATCTTTTGAGCATTGGGCCTCTATAGCCTGAGCACCATCCATCACGGTGGGAAAGTACTGCTCGGGGCGCCTATGCTCCTTCCCTGGCGGCTGAGTTCTGGTGGCCACCTCGGCTGGCTTTATCGTCGGCCAATGCACCATTGTTTTGCCAAAGGCCATCCGAGCCCCCTCAACCGCAGGCCATAGCTTGACGTAGAGGTCCTTCATCGCCGGCTCCACCATCCGATGCAACTCCATCAGCTGCTTCATCTGGTTGTTGAGGAGGGGAGGGTGTTCGGGCGCTTGAAATTGCGCCCAAAATAGCCTCTGCTTGGCGCGACCCTCCTGGGCGGCGAAGAACCTGGCCGCGTCAGACGCACTCCTCAGGAGGTCTGCAAAGGCGCCTGGGGAATGCCACACTCGCGTGAGCAAGGCGAACCTATTACCACCAAAGACACTTTGCAGCAAATACGGCTTACCTTCCAGAATGAGCTTCACCTGGCGGAGTTCTTCCTGGTGGCCGTGCGCCTCCGTCCGCACTTCCTTGGCCACCGACCCCAATTAGGTTAGCTCGGCAGCCTACTCTTTATTCTTCTGCTCAAGGGCCTCACACTTTGTGACTGCATCTGTGAGCTCTTGTTGCACTTCAGCCACTCTGGCTTCGTGCTTCTGACTACCGGTTTTCACCGTAGCCAGTTCGGCAGCTGCCTGTTCGGCTGCCGACCTCTGCTCCACCGCTTCTAGCTGCGCCGTCCTTAGTGCGGCCCTGAGGTTCTCGACCTCCGCGGCGGCAGCTGTAGTCATATTAGTTGATTCCAATTAGGCTACTTTAAACCTTACTTAACAAAACTGAAACGGCTGTAATAAACACTGTAGTTCGGACTTGCCTTGCGCTTCATCGAACCTCTTGTTCACTAGGCTGAGGTCGTCCTCGGAGCTCTTAAGCTTCCGATTCAGCTCGGCCAACTCCTCGGCGTTGGCGGCTGCTGCCGAAGACGATGCCTGCGCAACACTCTACACAATTTAGGATCCGAGATATCGGTTTTCGATCCACTGACCGGCTTTGTTCAAGCCAGTCAGTATCTCGGGGGCTACTGTGTATGAGGCTATACATTTATACAAAAGAACTTTTCTAAGGGAAAAGCATTACTTCGCTCACCTTGAAGCCCGTGAGAAGGCTACTGAAGGCCTCCTTCAGTCCGTTATTCATAGACCGAAGACTTTGCAACACCGCGCCCATAAGGGCACGGTGCTCTTCAGCGATAGAGGAGCTTGTTAAAGCATCCTCCATCTCATCCGGACACCTAGTCGATGCCCGCTCTGGGGCGGGCGGGGGTGGCGGGGGCACTTCGGCTTCTTCCCTCTCGAAGACCGGAGTGCCCGGCTCTGGACGCCTTTACGACTCCGGAGCCGCCCTCGGAGAGAGCTTGGATCGTCCGGGCTCCTCCTCTTCGTTTACCAGAGGGGCCCTCCCCTCCTGGTCTTCGGCGGCCGTGGTATTCACCTCGGCCATGATGGTGTCGCTCCCTCCCCCTGTGTGCAGCACGGGAGGGGTCCTCCTCGACAGGACCTCCTCGGCCTCCTCGACAATTGGGGGAGGCGAGACGCGCGATTTGGTCCCGCTCTCCGCCAGCGCGGCCGGTGGAGAATCCCCCTCCGAGACTCGGTCGGTGGGGAGGTCGCGCAGCGGGCTGCGATGTTAGAAGTAAAAAGGCGATCAATATCAAACTTAGTTCGGCCAAAAACACTTACGCGGATGGGTATCTTTGGGCCTGCGGTTTGGCCCTGGGGATCCTCCAAGGAACCTCTTCAGAGGCCTCGGAGTCCTCGACAGAAGCCGAGCTAGTGTTGGACGGGACCACCTTGGCCCTGCATGGTCTCTTGGGGGAGGGGCGAAGCGGCTCCTCCTCGGCATCCTCGGACGCCGCCCTCTTCTTTGATCGGGGGGAATCACCTTCCTCCCCTTCCCCTCCCTGCTCCTTCTCCTCCTCTTGTGCGGAGGGAGCATGGGTGTCCCCGGATCTAGTGTCCGGGGGTCCTCGGGAACGGAGGCCCTCTCTGGCCTCCTTCTTCTTGTCCTTCTTCTTCTCCTTCCTCTCCGGCGCCTCGTATGGCTCCACGGCCAACATGGCCGTCAGCAGGGGCATCCTGGGCCCCTCTGGCAGCGGGGCCGGGCTGTCAATCCGCTCAGCCTTCTTCAGCCAGCTCTGCGGATGGGAAGTGAGAAAATTGAGTACCTTATCGAAAGGGAACAATCCGGATATAAGAACAAAACTAGTCATACCTCCCGCGAGGGGTTTGCGGCGTCGAGCCCGATGTCTTCCTCCTCGGCCGGCCAGTCCTTCTGCGGCTTGAACAACACCTTCCACAGTTGAGCGTGGGATCTGCGAAAGAAGCTGCGCACGGTGGCCGGGTCTTCGGGCTTGTTGGCCCACATGGGGGACGTCCTATCCTGGAATGGGAGGATTCGGCGGCAGAGCATGATTTGGTTCACGTTGGGCAGCTCGACACCTTGCTCTATCATCTTGGCGATCCAGCTCTGCAGCAGCGCCACCTCCTTGTTCGACCCCCAGTCGAGGCCTTTCTAGGTCCATGAGACCAGCCTCATGGGGGGTCCGGATCGGAAAGCCGGAATCGCCCCCCCAATCCGCGCTCCTTGGCTCTGTGATGTAGAACCATTCCTTCTACCAGATCTTGAGAGTCTCGATGAAGGTGCCCTCTGGCCATTCCACCCGGGGAAGCTTGCTGACCATCGCTCCCCCGCAGTCCATCTGCTGGCCATCAACTATCTTCGGCTTGATGTTGAAGATCTTCAGCCACAGGCCGAAGTGTGGTCGGACCCGAAGAAAGGCCTCGCAGATGATGATGAAGGCCGAGATATGCAGGAAGGAATTGGGGGTGAGATCGTGGAAGTCATGCCCGTAGAAAAACATGAGGCCCCTGACGAAGGGATGGAGTGGAAAACCCAAACCTCGGATGAAATGGGGTAGGAACACCACCCTCTCGCCTTGCCGCGGCATGGGGATGACCTGGCCCGCCTCTGGAGCGCGGTGAGCAATGTCGGCTGGGAGATAGCCCGCGCTCTTCAGCTCCAAGATGGAGCTCTCTATGTCGACGGACGCCTCCCACTTGCCCTTGGACCCAGAGCCGGCCATTGCTGGATTGAACGGGTGGCTGGGAAGGATCTTGGAAGAGAAAGCGAATCTGGGTGTTGGAGCTCAGGAGATTGGGAGGGCAACGGCGAAGGGAGAGATGAGAGCGTGCGAAGGAAACGAAAGCTGCTCCCCTTTTATGGGCTGTAAAACCCACGGTCCCTTTACTGCGCCGCAGTCCTCGCCATTTCCCCATGTAAATGTGCCATTATGCACCCGTGGGATGAGGCTGATTATTGATCATATCCCATAAAAACAGGGCACGATCTCCATATCGATGGGACGTGCCAATGAAAAAACCGCCTCGAACCGCGAATTGGGTTTCTCATAAACCAACTCGCGGTCGTGGCGCGTTGTGACCCTTCGGTAAAAAACTGTTAGAGGGGGGTACTGTTCAAACCGAAGTGACTAGCCTTCGGGGCTAAGTTATCGGTACACCTCGGCGACCGAAGCATATTTCGGGGCATGTGCGGCTGGCAACGCTTGAGAACTCAACTCAGAGGAAATGCAGGCCGGTCACTAGTATCGTGGAAGGAAGGGAACTAGTCCACAAAGCCAATGTTGTTCAACATCTACCTCGCCTTCGAAGACTAGTTCGGGGGCTACTAAGGGTGTCCCAGATTAGGGGGTACTCAGGCCGCCGGCCTATCTCTCGTGGGCCGGACTAGTGGGCCGCTCTTTACTCGTCATTGGAAGGCCGGATTATGGGCGACCCCGTGCACCAGAAGGAAACCTCTGAAGACTAGACGTCTCCTCCAAGGAATAATTGGCGTGACCGGCATGTTTATCCCCTGATGGTAACCGACCATATGTAACCCTAGGTCCTTCTGGGGTCTATATAAACCAGAGGGTTTAGTCCGTAGAGATATATAATCATCATAACCATCTAGGGTTTAGCTCATTCGATCTCGAGGTAGATCAACTCTGTAACCTTCGTACTACCACATCAATACAATCTAGTAGGACGTAGGGTTTTACCTCTTCGAGAGGGCCCGAACCTGGGTAAATCACTGTCTCTACGTTCCCTGTTACACATTGATTCCTAGATCCACAGTTCAGACCTCCTACCCGAGATCTGCCGGTTTAGGTACCGACACCAGGTAAGCCAGGTGAGGTTTCTGTCCTTTTTCTATTTTTGTTTCTGTTTTCTAATTTTGCAGTTTGTTTTTGATTTAGTTTTAATACCAAATCAAGTTTATAAATCCGGAATTTATTTGTGGGCAGTAACTGAATTATTTCAGAGGCCCTCAACAAATTTCAAAATTATTGGAGCAATTGAGTTATTTATAGATTTTAGTTGCTCCAACTCAAATACAATATGCATTAATTCAAGGGCCATAAATGCCATAGAAAAATGTGAATCATCTCTGGTTAAGGTTTTCACCTTTTTCCATAAATAATTAACATTTTGGAAGGGCATTTTGGTCATCCCCAATTCAAATTTCCTTTGAATTTAAACAGGATGCATGCATGCTTTAATGCAACTATTTACAATCAATTCTAGGGCTGTGACACCTGGTGTCCTCCTCTCAGCCTTCAATGCTGACCCTGGCAGAAGCCATGATTCATCCTTCGTACGGTAAACTGAAGAAACCTCACTATACGTTTCATTATTCATGGGAGCGGAAGAATATAGATGAAGCTCACATCGGGTACGCAGCACTGGATGCCTACCTTTGTTTAAATATCTACAAGCGTTGGATGAAGAGGCGGAGCCTAGTGTCCGGTTCAAGCAAGGAAGTATCGGCGAAGAGGAAGAGGGACAAGGATGAGGTCGAGGACGTGGACGAGGACTCTAAGTAAGGTGGCATTGTCGTTACTCATGGTGGTTCTGATGCAGTTTCAACTGGATTAGTTGCTTAGTTTTATTTCAGGGTGCTTAGTTTTATTTTAGTGTGCTTAGTTTTATTTCAGGGGTGTGTTGTGCTGAGCCCCTAGCAGAACTATGTTATGTTCTTTCTCGTTACTTGAACTCTTTACTGTACGTACTAGTATTTCTTACAGTTCGAGTTGTAGATGGTACTGCTACTCGTTTCTTCACCTTCCTACTGTACTTAATAAGTACTAGTAGTATTATTTCCATCCGTCTAACTAGTTGATACTATTCGTCTGTAATACTCATTTCTTACACAACAGCTATAGCAATTTGGGCCAGTCGATTTGTGAAAGAAGAAGTTCGCCGGAGGGAAGGAAGAAGACGGCAGAGATGCTACCCTAGTATCTATATTATGGTGGCAGGGTGCCCATGATCTATCTTATGAGTGTTGGGTGTGGGATGCAGTTCGCCGGAAAAACTGGATCGTGCCTGGGGTTAGACAGATGGCAAGGGGAGGAGCTCGACGGTGGGAGGCGGTTGAGGGAAGGGCGGGGCGGGGGCAGTAGGTGGTTAGGCCTATGGCGGCTCGATGTTTGAGAGAGAAGAGGAAGAGTGCATCATTTTCGGAGGTTGAAGAAGCCCTTCTGGCCTTCCATGTTGCATCCAACGGCTCACAAGAGTCGACTGACCCAAATTGTTCCTTCAGATTGGATTATCCACGTGGCGTTGAAGGTCTCGAGGGTAGATTCCACGTCCGCACCCGGTTTGTGGCCTCGGCGTGGACGCAACCAGCTTCCGCCGCGACAGCCACCAAGCGGGCCTCCTCCTCGCGGGCGGAGACCACAATGGCCCGCTAGCTCCTCCTCCTCGCCGGCGTGCTGGAGCACGCGCTCGTCCTCCTCCTCTTCTTACACTGTGGGCATCGACGCGGCTCCAGCTGCTCGCGTCCTTGGCAGGGTGGCGGCATCGCCCGGAGGGACTGCAGACGATGTGAGCGGGCAAGCCTGCAACTTCATGGCACCGAGATGGTGGGGACACGGCGGTGATGGGCGAGAAATGGTCGGCCGGAGCAGTACCACATTAATTAGCACATCATGGATACGGAATCCTCTGCAAGGGCGTGCACCCCGGCCGCGCGGTCGATTGAACGGTGCGTGATGGTGTCGCGCTCGAAGGACATCCACCGAACCTTTGTGTGTGTGTGTGTGTGTGAAAACAATCCCCGAATATCACGCTACACTTTTTTGCTGGAAAAGTTCTTCACGCTACAATATTTCCATATATTTGAATTTAGCTTCAGTTCTTGCTTATTTGGATTTGGACGTTTTAGGTGCACCCTAATAGTTTTTTTAGAGAGATTCTGTGGGTGTGACGGAGAGAGAACATGTGTATGTTTCTATGTGTTGTGGCGAAAGGGCAATGTGGAGACGGTGTGTGTGTGGTATAGAGAGGTTTGAATGTGCAAATGATCGTGTATACGTGAGACATAGAGAGATGCCGAGATATGGTGTATGCGTGAGAGAACGGTCTTGTATCTGTGTTTGTGTGTGTGTGAGAGAGAGAAAGGCATCCTCAACACAACAACCATCTCTCTTGATTCGACCCTCCCTCGCACACTCGCATGTAACACATGCATCAATGCACACATTTTCACACCCTCACCCAGCCCCTACCCGCCTCAAGGCCCCGACTCTCTCCCTCTCTCTCTCTCTCTCTTTCTCTCTCTCGCACACACAATCTCTCCCCGAAAAACCTATTTAGCATGTACCTCTCCGTCACATACACCCTATACCACGCACACACATTTATCTCTCGCTATGTCTCTCTGCCTCACAAACACACTCCCCATAGTCCTCTCTTCATATCCCGCACACGGTCTCTCTATATTGCTTAAACACTCACGCACACGATGTATCCATCTCGCACCAATAGCCTATCTTGCCTGCACGCAATGCACACACATTCTCTCCCTAGGTTTGATTTCTCTCAATATTTCGCACACACCACACCCACCTCGCACACTATCCATCCCCGTCCAAGGTTATATAGCGACCACTATCACTTGTGCTTCTCTGCACCCCGACATGCACACCACCTCGATCTTCAAGGAGGACATCGGGAAGAACGAAGACGCCAACCAGACCGCACTAGAGAATGCGGGGCCAGTTGGAAGCAGGCTGACGTAAAACCGGCTGACCGACTCCTTTGCTCTCTCTCTCTCTCTCTCCCGCACAACATATCAATCCCAGAACCCACAAGGCCACAAGCATACACACAAGCTCCCCCCTCTCGTCCATGTTTTCTTGAGCTCTCTCATCAAACCTTTTGTCTCTTCTCCTTCCACATGTACAAAATCTTGCTCGCATGCACGCATCTCACTCTGTATATATACATGTCTCCATCTTTCTCACAGACCTAACTTCTTCCTTCCTATGCAAATGTCCCTTCTTTCGCACACTTCCTCTCTCTCTCTTGTGAGGTATCTCTCCTACTCTCTCACCCACATATATACAATCTTTCCCGCCCTCTGTCTCTCTCTTCCATGGGATGTATATCTTGTGTGTTGTGCACTTGCGCACACAAATCACTCTCCCGCCATTGCTCCATCATCACACACTCTATCTCTACGCTTCATTCACAAAAGCAGGAATTCACACATTGGGATGTGTTCAAATATTGTTTAGAACTGGATCATGTAGAGTTATTGATGGTTTCGTTGCATCCAACTAATTAATAATTATGAAATTTATTTAGATTTTCATTTGAGTTGGATTATGTGAGTTTGAGTATATTGTGAAGTACCATAGACTTGGTATTCATCTTGGAATTCAACAATGATTCTAATTGTTGAATTGTATAAACCATTACATTCGTAGTCAATAGCTTAATATATTTATTTGACAACTACAACAACTAATTAATGTCACGACAGTAAACTAAGAAAACAGATGTGTACCAGTACTCCTAGTTGCTTAGACCAATCATCCAACACGCCGGACGGGGAGTACAATGTTACAAATTTTCAGGTCGGCGGCAAAATCTCCTGCTCCCATCGATATCTCCTGCGACCCAGATTCGAGCAATGCGAAATGACCATCGTACCCTTTGTACAACTGGCCGAAGGACGGTGTTGGGTCAGGGGTTGCTTTGGTAACTTCACGTTCACCCCGCCCAGCCACCCCCACCCCCGCACCCAAAGGACTCCTCAATAATCCCCATTTTCTATCCCTACAGCAAAATACACTTCTCCATGGCACCGCAGCACCCCACAACAAGCCGGCTACGGTTAGCCGGCCTTCCTGCCCATCCCCTTCTATATCGGCGCACTCGTCCACCGTAGTGCATCTGCCTCATCGACGACGTCGTATGCCACACTGGAGCCGGTCCACCGTCGCCATCGTACACCGCATAGGAGCCGCTTCCCCGGCACCGTCATCCATGGTCTTGGATCTGCTTCCCGGTAGCCGACGGCAAGGGCAGCAGCAGCACTGTCGGCGACAATGAACTGACTCCCGTTGCCGCCCATGATGCACAGACGAGGCCGGGACATTCATGCTCCTCTGCGATTGGTAATGTGTACATTGATTCTCTTAGCTGTACTTGTGCAGTTCTGATTTTGTTCATACCTACCCATCAAATTTCCGTGCTGCTACTGTTCCCCTTTCCTGGCCGCTATTGTTCCGGTAAAAGTAATTGGGTATAGCTTGCATTATCCTACAGAATATCATCTTGTAATTGAGCGTCCCTCCTGTATTGTGGTGTGCTTGCGTAGGTTCTTCATCTCTAACCAGTAGTGTGGCAGATGGTTAAAAGTTTTTGAGAATAGTAGGGAGATGATCCCCCAGTTCTATTGTCTCAGAATGATACCACAATGTATTTGTCGCAAAGTTGAATAACCACAAAGTAGGATATTAAAATTTACTCGTGCCAACATTGCAGAAAAGTGCTTTAATGTTGCCTACAAGATGTGTGAGTATTACTATATTTTTTTGCCATGTTGGGATTTTAGAAAACTACTAATGCCAACATGCATAGGGGAAATGAAGATCAAATACGAGATGTTGGGGACATCTTCAAGGAATGTCGCAAGATAAAGACGAGCTGCACCGAACCTGTAAAATGAGCTATGGTAAGTAACAGCCTTTCAATTACTTTGACATGGTATGCGTCTGGCAGCAGTATTGTGGACAGGACCAGGCCAGGTCCTGGACAAGCCCCGAGCCAAAAACAGCATCAAACAATGTTGTGTGCTTGGCTAGGGTTCTTGCCATGCAATCCAGCGGTGTGGCAAATTATTAAACAGTAATAAGCAGGACAAACAATTGCCTCAACACTTAATTAGGCTCTCCATCATTTGTAGGATCTCAATTTACTCACTGGACAAACCATGCCGTAGGACGAAAAACTAGTCAGTCAAACGCGGCTAAGAGGCCCTGGAGATCATATGGCTGCTGGTTGTTTTCTGCAGCTACCCTTGGCTTAGTGCACCCCTCTACTGGTTTTCCTATTTGGCTTAGCCTTGTGTTCTTTGATGTATATATTGTAGTTTCTGTAAAGTAGCTCTGCTCGATATGTAATAAGCACACTCTTAATCATCCTAATGCTTTCCTTTTTCGCCTCTTTGATTCGCAAGATTTTGAAAATGTTGGAATAGGAAAAGTATTGGATTGGAGTGGCATGCCAACTTGAATCTTATAGGATTAGCAAGGAGTGTTTGATGCCACATGAAAATCAAAGGAATTGTAAAAGGGGTTGGAGTGCATATTAGATTTCCTATAAAATGTAGTACAAAAGATTCCATAGGAAAAATTCCTATGGAATCCAATCCTATGAATCAAAGGGCCAACATAGGAAAATTCCTAAGGGTTTCAATCCTCCAGAAATCCTATAGAATTCCTTTGAATCAAAGGAGCCCTAGCTTGACGTAGGAAGTAGGTGTTCTCACCCTACGAGTCTGTTTTTATATTTCTCCTTCTGAACTCACTTCTACTAGTCTTGTTTATGGGGCTTCTACTGAATGGATCTGTGGAGCTCTCTCTATTGATCTAAAAAAGAAGTAACTTCTTCATGTCAGGATGCAGTTCGTGTGAAGAGGGAAGTATGGTCAAGCTCAAGATCAGGTTTTGAGGCTAGTCCTATGTGCCAGTTCCCAAATGACGCTGGATTACACACAAGGTGCGAGTTCCCTAATGATGCCAAATTAGAAACAAGGTGCCAATTCCTAAATGATGCTGGATTACACACTAGCAAGGTGAAGTCGTCAAGTGTTCGTGTCCTCGTGGCTCTAGTAAAGGCTGAAAGAAAGCGTGCAGCAGCCCTTGAGAATGTAGCTGAGTTCCTGAAGATGCGAAAAGAGCAATCAGATGCTCTCTTCACCCAAGCCAAACAAGAGATGGAAGATGCCAGAAAGAAGCTAGCAGAGGCAGAGCAGGCTATGCATCTCCTGCTATCTAGAATTGATGTCAATCCGAATTTTCATTCATAATAGCTAGGTTCAAATGTTGATCCAGTCAGCATGCATATTGTGATGTTCATGTATTGACTGAGATGTATGTAAGTCTGATGCCGAGATGTGGCACAGAATATATTTTTTGCAGGTCATGTAATAACTTACTCTATTTCTAGAACAATAACAGACAAACCATGGGACATGGTATAGTTCACATGCAAGCCCAACATTCCAAGTTTAACTTCCACATCAACCTCATGTTCGCAGACATTCATAGATAATGTCCACAACCAATTAATAGCCATAGTTGAAATAGTTTATGCATATCAATGATTCACTTCAAAGCTAAAAACAAAGTGAGGAGAATTAGAAATAAAGAAAATATATAGTTCTTACTACCAACATCAATGCTGTCGTGGTGTGCTCACGGAAGATGCCATGGCTAGTCTAATCGAACGTGCTTGGGGCCGGAGGATGTCGAAGGGTCCCGGAGGCGAGAATGGGGACAAGCGGTGGACGACACACGATGTACCCAGGTTCGGGGCCCTCCGGGGGAGGTAACACCCCTAGTCCTGCAAGCTCAACTAGATGGATCACTAGATGAGCTACAATGGTGCTCCTTGAGTGTGTGTGTCGAGGAGGAAGGAGGACTAGCTCTCTCCTGATGAACTAGTGGGATGTTTCACGTGGGGGGAAAGAACTCAGGATCCAGTCCCTTCTGCATGGAGGACTCCCTAGGGGTCTTATAGGCCCGCTCCCCAGGGTTACAATGGTAATCTACAAGGGCGCGGGGCCCGGTTGTCATCACCTCATGCTGGACAGTGGGACCCGCCGGTTGCTGGGGCCCGCCGGCCGTCCGGCACTGTAGCACGTCTTCGCTTGCATCATGGAGCGGCGGGCACTGTTCAGCTATAGTGCCACGCCGGGTCGTCGCCGCCGACCCCGGGCCGTCGTGGTTCTGTGGCGTACTGTAGCCATGCTCGCCCGGTCTTCGGGGCGGTGCGCACTTTAGCCATGCTGGCTCTGTCGTGGGGGGCTGTCTTGTCACCTGGCCGATTGGAGCTGATGCCGGCTTGGGTGTCTGCCGCCGTCAGTGCCGCCGGGTCGAGCTTCATCGTCGTGTCAGGCCGGCTGGTGAGCGGGCCGGGTCAAGGGGTGCATGCCGCCCCGCTATTTTGAAAATGGTTAAGTGTTGATGAGCCTACCCGGGGGTTATCCCCTCGACAGTAGTCCCCAAAGCTGGCGAGGCCGCCCGCTGCCGGCTGGGGGCCCCGGCTGCCGGCTGGGGGCCCCGGCAGCTTACCCCCTTGGTGAGCGACAGGTCCGGTCTGGCCGGCCGCGAAGAGCACGTCCGGGTCCCCACACATCTGGCCTGGATGGCAGACGCGGAGGGGCCTGTCGGTTCGTCTTCTGCTGCAAAAAGTCAAGCCCGCCGCCCGGCGGGAGCTCGCCACGTGGCGCCGTGGCCAGGCCTTTGTCGGGGCTGGATCTCCGGGACACAATATCCCAGAAATAACCCCTCGTGTCATCACCAGCCCCAAGATCATTTTTACTGGTGGACACATCCTTGATACAGATTACCAAGCAATTACAAGAATTTAATTCAAGACCATAAAGGTCTAATGATACAACAATGATTTCTAACAGTGGATGGCGGAAGCAGGTAGCGGATCTCCATCTCTGGTGGGGCTCCCTCCATTCCCACAGGAACAGCTGACCTGGATAACTCCTATCCCGCGTGGCTGCTATCCCCGACCCCTAGGTTATGGGGTGTGCCTTCGTAGTGCCCTTCTCCTAATCGTGATCTAGCCAAGACAATAGCCAGGGACAAGCCAGTGAGTATGTTTGAATGTACTCGCAAACATCATGAACAAAAGATATACCAAATGCAGCAGAGAACATATGATCATGATGAACTAAATTATATGCATATGCTGACTGATAATAAAGCATGGCATGATGAATATCAATACGGTGTGGATGAATAAATATATCATTTTAGTAATAAACCAAGAATATAATATGGAACATTGGGCGTTGGACTGCCCGAGGAATTCCAAGAAAAATGCCAAACGGGTGTCTAAAAGCAACGCCTCGAGAGGTCTTGAAAAGAAATGCCAAACGGGTGACTAAAAGCGACTCCTCGAGAGGTCTTGAAAAGAAATGAGTATCCAGGTGGACTAGCCTTCCCAAGTAATACCCAGAAAAATAGAAATGAGTATCCAGGTGGACTAGCCATCCCAAGTGATACCCAGAAAAATAGAAATGAGTATCCAGGTGGACTAGCCATCCCAAGTGATACCCAGAAAAATAGAGATGAGTATCCAGGTGGACTAGCCATCCCAAGTGATACCCAAGGTTGCACATAGAAGAAAAAGGGTTAGTCCACAATAAAATTCATGTCAACAATAATATTCATGGTAGCATTAGTAGTGACAATAATTATTCCGCAAAAAATGAATCATGCTCAATTTTAATTATTTCCTCCGAAGACCGACACTAAGACCGACACTTGACCGACAAGTAAAGGATTTCTTTAGCCAACACCGAGGAGCTAAGTAATTCCGATTACGGTCTTTGGGTTGAAAACACACCTGACCAGCACACACCAGCTTAACCGTTCTGATGCCCGGAATCACCCAAGGCATCACTCCAGAAGAACTCTAAGACAGGGAGACCATCATCTCGAATAGCATGGGATCACTATTTATAACGCGCGGATTACAAGGGGTGCCCCCCTCTCGGCCCAGACGGATACACCCATGCCCCCTGCCCAGGTGACATGCCTACCAGAGGCCTCTAGTATCTTTCACCATGGCCTCTCTGTACGTTGTGTGCAATGAAAGGGGTTAACAACTTACTGAACCATACCCTACCTGTGGCAGGGACAAGTGGCAATACAAAACAAGTACGGGGTTACCGGAACAAGACTCGATCTATGGTCGACTCAGCAGGTTTAAGTTCTCCTGCAGTGGTTTGCACAAAATATTTCCTTGGTAATACCCAACAGGGTCACCACCTGACATGTCCCGACATGCCATCACTGATCATTCTCGTCACAACGAGATTTCAGTCTCACAGTCACCTTTCTCGTGACTGATTCTTTCCTGCAGATTAGTTCCGGACCAACATAGATATCTGTGGCATGCGAAAATAACCGTACTCACTCATACTTCATATTTAAATGAAGATAAGATATTATCAAGAGATCATGCATGTATAACTCGCAATATGCAAACTTTGTTTTAATTCCACATATTCATGATTCAATTATTCTTGCAAACAATTAATCATGCATTCACCATACCAAGTGTTCAAGATGCTTGCCTTGAGCATGCAGAAAGATTGGGTGCACTCCAAAGCTTTGAAAATTTTATCTTCCCTCCATTTTCCTATTTTCAAAATATTGAAATTACCACATAAACTTGAAACAGTACAAAAAAGTTGTTTAGAATTTTTTAAATAAATACTAAAATAAACTAGATGAAAAATGAGGAATATCAGAAAAATAATCAAATGATTTGGAGTTCATATGATTTTCCAAGGGAATTTCTAAGCTGAAATAAATGAAGAAATGGACTATTTAATAGATCCAACAAAGACAAAGCTTAGGAAAAATGTTCACCCTAGCTAGATTAATAGAGCATGAATTTAGGGGTGTGCAGAAATTTGAATCTTCAAATTTGGTTTTGAAATGACTGTTGTAGGATTATTTGAAACCTGCTGGAAAAGAAAAAAGAAAAGGCAGTAACCTGATAAGCAAAACCGCGCCCTGGGCATGATTTAGCCGCATGGCGCCACTGGGCCAGGCCCAGCCGCTCGGCCACACAGGAGGATTACTGACGTCGAAGGCTTATTCATGGGAATACGTTTTCCCCGCGCGAAGACGGTTACGAGGAAACGCATCTCCACTTACAGACGAGCCGGCGTGGCCTGGAGTCGCTGACAGAGGGGCCCGCGGCCCCACCAGTCAGGTTTGACTGGTCGCCCGCGCCCTCTTTCTCCCGTGGCAGAGCAGAGGCGCAGCTCCGGTGATCCCCGCCGGCGAACGGCGGCGATTCTCGAGGGGGCGAGCATGCAAACGGGCTCAGGGGGTGCTAGCGATCCTGATGAGGTGTGGCACGGTCTCCGGAGTCCACCCAATCATCGGCGGTGAGCTCTCCCACGGAGCTCCGGTGGGACTCGAAGAGGGCTTTTGCCGACGGTGGCTCCCGAGCTAAATTGAGAGGGGGAGTGGATTCGTGGGGTTGAGAGGAGGCTATAGGCGAAGAGAGTGGAGAGGGGGGCTCTGGAGAAGTGGGAAGCTTCGAGATAGTGGCGGCGGATGCCTCGGTCGGAAACGGAAGAGACGATCGTCCCAGGTCGTTCCGCTACTCGGGGAGGTGCCTAGGGGAGGGAGGGATGATCTGGTGCAGCGAGACGAGCTCGGGGAGGCTTTATAGGCGGTCCCCAGTGCAAGTTCATAAGGTTGCCATATTCAGCCATGCACATGAGGTGCTTGATGAAACGCTAGGGCAATCTAGGCATTTTTGTTGGCTGTGAAAATTACCAGGATTATGCTTCATTGCATGATAGATGGGATGGTGGAGTTGGATGGATCAGAGGAGAAACTTGCAAGTGCAAGTTTGAATGAAGTTCAGTTCTATATTGAAAATACAGAGAATTATTTGGTGGACCTTAATGATGCAAATGGGTGTGATCTCCTGGACTTAAGATTTGGTTGGAAGGACTATAAGTGGGAAAATGTCAGAATTGTTTGATGAAGGAAAATTAGGGTTGCAGTTATAACCTAGGAATGGGACAGAATTGAAAAATGGAAGTTGTGCTCAAAATTTTCAAATGGACATGATGGATTTTTCTAGAAAAGTGATCTTTAGGCATCTCTTGACTCCTCATAATTTTTGAGGAATTTTAAAAGAATTATTTGAAATAGTTGTAATGTAACAGAAGCATTTCAAAGATTGAAAATGCTATTAAAAAGATTATTTTGGGCAAATTTTATTTTGAAAATATTTCCTACTGTTATTTAAAATATAAATGAAATGATTTAAGAAAACCACCAAAGCCCACAATATTTTACAAAAATTTCTATATGGAGGAAGAATTTTGGAAAACAGAAAACAAAAAAGACTCTGAAAATAATAAAAGACCTAATATAATTCAAAATTTTAATTCTGGCCAAATTTTAATTAATAAAAATATGGTTAAATTTTTGGGGTGTTACAAACTCTACCCCCCTTAAGAAAATCTCATCCTCGAGATTTATTAAGGTGGTCATCAGAATTAAGCCCACCTTTTCGAGGAGGTTTTTCTGAACTAATTATTTAATTAACCTAATTATGCACAGTTGATGTGGGGCTACTGGTAATTGGTGCAACTACAGTGAGGCACTGGTGCTCTGGTTCTACTGTACGACAAATTTGGAAAAAATATAATTTCTAATTCCGAATTTCGCTTGCCGTACTCCAGGGTACAGTGCTCTCTCCGGCTGACAGGTGGGTCCAGGGCCCACTATCAGTCTCTTCTTCTTCCTCCGGCTCTCCTTCCTCCTCTCTCTCTCTCGTGCTCTCTCGCGCTTTCTCCACCCGCGGCGTTTAGCGCGTAGGGCATCTAGGCCGTACCACGGTACTGCACGGCGTGCTTGCTGCCGACGCAGTGTGCAGTCACCTCACGGGCCAGCGCCATGTTGGCACTGCTCGCGGATTCGCCTCCGAACACCGGCGATTGAGCGGCGGTGCTGGTGGACTTCGCTCACCGTGCACCGAGCTCGAGCTATAAAAACGACCACGGTTTTTCTTCC
Source organism: Elymus sibiricus (assembly GCA_039707655.1). Lineage (NCBI taxonomy): Eukaryota > Viridiplantae > Streptophyta > Magnoliopsida > Poales > Poaceae > Elymus > Elymus sibiricus. Next base: position 178,937,234 of record CM077666.1, on the reverse strand, counting down.
TCCTACCTCACACCTTACGTCACTTCTTCTTCTTCTTCTTCTTCTCCTTCTGGTTGCAGGAGATCAAGACAAGGCATCAATGGAGGACGTGGTTCCGGAGCTAATCACGATCCTCCTGGTGGGTCTGCTGGTAGCGTTGGTTAGCTTCTCGCTGTTGCTATGTGCGATGATCCTTGATGATCACCGTGATGCCGCTGCTCGTGTGGTGGCTCTCCGAGGCGGCGGTGATCATAGGGACTAGGCATCAGTGTCGGGTACGAGTGAGTGTTAGTGTGTTTTGCAGCAGGCTCCGTAGAAATAAAAACCCATGAGTTTTTCTTCGGAAAAACTATGGTGTGGTGAGAGTGATCCAGTGAGCGAGGCGGTTAATTAGATGCTAAGTGTGTGTGTGTATGGTTTCTGCACTTAGTACATGTGGTAGAGTCAGTGTGACTGCAAGTCAGATGTCATGGCTGTACGCAAATTAAGTTTATGCTGGGAATTTTTTTTGTGATAATGGCCCTTAAGAAAAAAAATCTCCCCTAAGGGTGGATAAACCAAATGCAGATCACCACAGTCGAAGATTCATAGACAAACTGCAATCATATTAATGCATTCATGACATATGTCCCAAAATACATCGCAAGAATTGCATCATGTAAACAAGCACTAGATGCAGCAACAACCACACTCATGACCGTCTACAGTTCGAAGGTGAGATCTACAGGGTCTTGTGGAAGGGCTCCTGGTGCTGGAGCACATTCTTCTTCTTCCGGAGGAAGTGGAGGAAGCAGACGAAGAACATGTCCTTCCTGAGTTGGCAGAGGTGGTCCGCCAATGGCGATCTGGGGATTCAGGACAGCAAGATAATGGAGATAACCCATCAGTTGCTGGGTGAAATGCTCCTGGGCCATCACATACTGAATGAGATTGGCCAGAGCTGGATCTCTTTCTATACATTCACAGTGGAACATAGCTTCTGCTCCAAAAGCTGCGCGGCTCAGAAAATAGTTATATTTCCTTTCGCTGGCAGCGAGTGCCGCGAATCGGAGACGGGCAACTGCTTCATAAGCAACAGCCTCAATGGCCATGCCTGAGGTTGGCATGGATCTCCCGATGAAGACTACATATGGTGGGCCTTGGTTTAAATCCTCGGGTGGGATGTGTACAACTGCCCAGTATTTCGAGGAATCAGGGGTGATCCTCGATTTGAACAACTCATACTGGTGTGGGTGGATGGAAACAAGGGTATTGCGGGTAAAATCCCACAAAACCTTAACAAAACAACCAGGTCTTGCATCTGGAGTCCTCAGGTAGGCTCCGGAGTGAAACATGGCATGATGGATGGGTAAAAGCAGTGCTCAAGGTTGATGGTTGCTGGTCTGGTTTACGGATATGGCCTCTTATAAAGTGCCTGGGTTAGGAAACATGAGGCGGCGCCAGTACGACTTATGTATCAGCTTCGGCGTAGGGTTGTCTGAGTCAAAGTCTCAGACCTCAATCCTCAAAAAGAATGTGACGTATTACTGTGCGTGTCGGTTAGGGGTTCGACAGTCACGTCTAGAATTTACTCTACCACCACACACCAATAATTTACGCTAGTTCACGCATAGTACCATCAAAATAATGGCACACAAGTAATTTACAAACTTACTACGCCATACAACGGCTACTGCGAAAATACAGAGAAACCGGGCCACTAAGGCTCGACAACAATTCTGGTGGACTCAGTCCACCTCGTTGACATCTAGCCGGGTGGGTCTTGCAGATGTCGAGGCTTCTCTGTGTGCTTCAGTGTCGGAGCCGACCGGGGTCGGATGGGGAGCTACAGGGCTGGGGTAGCGGTGGTGCCCCTCGTGGGGTGTCGAGGTCACCATCCCATTGGAGTAGGTCTCCAAGAGACGACGGAGTTCCCCTGGGGAGGTGAAGGCATTGCCCGGGTAGATAACAGGAGCAGACCTTGGGGGCTCAACTGGCCTCCCAAGCAACACTATTGGGGTGTCGGTGGTGGGTGCAGCTTCACTTCTCACCGGGGTCAGGAGAGCGAGCGTCCTGCGGGTCGCAATCAGATCAAGGGTGACCTGATCGAATAGTGCTTCTTGCGCTCTCAGGTAGCGCACCAGATGCACTACAGCAGGATCCGTCTCATGGTCTCCGTAGGCGACTTGGGTCGGGCTACCATAGCCTTCACGACTAGGGTAGTAATAGAAAGGACGGATGTTAACCCTTGGCGACAAATGCCGGAGATTAACTATAGCCTCTCGGGCTGCAAGTTGGATGGCTTGGGGCTCGTCGGAGGTCGTCCTCCCGGTGAACCGGTAGGGGCGTTCTGATGTGGTGCCCCTCCCGTAGATGTGCACCGTGGCCCAGAAGTGGTGGATGGCATCACTCATGTGCCCTTGGTACACAACATACTCAGGCAGCTCTTCTATGCCAAAAGCTCGACGAGTGAGATTGGCAAGGATGACTACAAAGTCTCCCAGCTCGGCTGCGGTGGTCTCATTACGAACGATGGGGCCAGGCATCTTGATGGTTGGATATCGAACTGAGAGTGAGGCTGTGATGTGCTGAGTTGGGGCAAGGCTTCCTTTATAGGCTAGTGGAGTCTTCCATCGCATGCTTGTGGATGGGACAACTCAGGTGTCGGCCACAGGCACACGGCCTATGGACCGGCTGATAGGTTGGGCACCGACAGCCAAAAGATGTCGGCTGGCCACTGTGCAGGCTATCAGATGAGATGGGCTTGGCTATGGACATGCAAGGATTTGGACGGTGTGGAAACCAAGGGATAGCGACCAGGCTAAGATAGAATTAGCCAGTGGTCATCCTGGGCTCTGATACCAAGGCTGTCGGGGCTGGATCTCCGGGACACAATATCCTAGAAATAACCCCTCGTGTAATCACCAGCCCCAAGATCATTTTTACTGGTGGACACGTCCTTGATGCAGATTACCAAGCAATTACAAGAATTTAGTACAAGACCGTAAAGGTCTAATGATACAACAATGATTTCTAACAGTGGCTGACGAAAGCGGGTAGCGGATCTCCATCTCTGGTGGGGCTCCATTCCCACAAGAACAGCTGACCTGGATAATTCCTATCCCGCGTGGCTGCTATCCCCGACCCCTAGGTTACGGGGTGTGCCTTCGTAGTGCTTTTCTCCTAATCATGATCTGGCCAAGACAATAGCCAGGGACAAGCCAGTGAGTACGTTTGAATGTACTCACAAACATCATGAACAAAAGATATACCAAATGCAGCAGAGAACATATGATCATGATGAACTAAATTATATGCATATGCTGACTGATATTAAAGCATGGCATGATGAATATCAATAAGGTGTGGATGAATAAATATATCATTTTAGTAATAAACCAAGAATATAATATGGAACATCGGGCGTTGGACCGCCCGAGGAATTCCAAGAAAAATGCCAAACGGGTGTTTGAAAGCGACGCCTCGAGAGGTCTTGAAAAGAAATGCCAAACGGGTGTCTGAAATCGACGCCTCGAGAGGTCTTGAAAATAAATGCCAAACAGGTGTCTGAAAGCGACGCCTTGAGAGGTCTTGAAATGAAATGAGTATCCAGGTGGACTAGCCATCCAAGTGATACCCAGAAAAATAGAAATGAGTATCCAGCTCGACTAGCCATCCCAAGTGATACCCAGAAAAATAGAAATGAGTATCCAGGTGGACTAGCCATCCCGAGTGATACCCAGAAAAATAGAAATGAGTATCCAGGTGGACTAGCCATCCCAAGTGATACCCAGAAAAATAGAAATGAGTATCCAGGTGGACTAGCCATCCCAAGTGATACCCAAGGTTGCACATAGAAGAAAAAGGGTTAGTCCACAATAAAATTTATGTTAACAATAATTTTCATGGTAGCATCAGTAGTGACAATAATCATTCCGCGAAAATTGACTCATGCTCAATTTTAATTATTTCCTCCAAACACCGATACTAATACCGACACTTGACCAACGCAGACTATAGCCCTTAACTGCGGACACAGCTATTCGAATAGGTTTAACTCTGCAGAGGTTGTACTCTTTACCCACAAGTAAAGGATTTCTTTAGCCAACACCGAGGAGCTGACTAATTCCGATTACGGTCTTTGGGTTGAAAACACACCTGACCAGCACACACCAGCTTAACCGTTCTGATGCCCGGAATCACCCAAGGCATCACTCTAGAAAAACTCTAAGACGGGGAGACCATCGTCTCGAATAGCATGGGATCACTATTTATAACGCGCGAATTACAAGGGGTGCCCCCCTCTCGGCCCAGCCGGATACACCCATGCCCCCTGACCTGGCGACATGCCTAGCAGAGGCCTCTGGTATCTTTCACCATGGCCTCTCTGTACGGTGTGTGCAATGAAAGGGGTTAACAACTTACTGACCCGTACCCTACCTGTGGCAGGGACAAGTGGCAGTACAAAACAAGTATGAGGTTACCGGAACAAGACTCGATCTACGGTCAACTCAGGAGTTTTAAGTTTTCCTACAGTGGTTAGCACAAAATAATTCCTTGGTAGTACCCAACAGGGTCACCACCTGGTATGTCCCGACATGCCAACACTGATCATTCTCGTCACAACAAGATTTCAGTCTCACGGTCACCTTTCTCGTGACTGATTCTTTCCTGCAGATTAGTTCCGGACCACCATAGATATCTTTGGCATGCAAAAATAACCGTACTCACTCATACTTCATATTTAAATGAAGATAAGATATTATCAAGAGATCATGCATGTATAACTAGCAATATGCAAACTTTGTTTTAATTCCACATATTCATGATTCAATTATTCTTGCAAACAATTAATCATGCATTCACCATATCAAGTGTTCAAGATGCTTGCCTTGAGCATGCAGAAAGATTGGGTGCACTCCAAAACTTTGAAAATTTTATCTTCCCTCCATTTTCCTATTTGCAAAATATTGAAATTACCACATAAACTTGAAACAGTACAAAAAAGTTGTTTGGATTTTTTTTAAATAAATACTAAAATAAACTAGATGAAAAATGAGGAATATCAGACAAAGAATCAAATGATTTGGAGTTCATATGATTTTCCTAGGGAATTTCTAGGCCGAAATAAATGAAGAAATGGACTATTTAAAAGATCCAACAGAGGCAAAGCTTAGGAAAAATGTTCACCCCAGCTGGATTAATAGAGCATGAATTTAGGGGTTTGCAGAAATTTGAATCTTAAAATTTGGTTTTGAAATGACTGCTGTGGGATTATTTGAAACCTGCTGGAAAAGAAAAAAAGAAAAGGCAGCAACCTGATAAGCAAAAACGCGCCCTGGGCGTGATTTAGCCGCATGGCGCCACTGGGCCAGGCCCAGCCGCTCGGCCGCGTGGGAGGGCTGCTGACATCGAAGGCGTATTCATGGGATACGTTTTCCCCGCGTGAAGACGGCTTCGGGGAAACCCGTCTCCACTTACAGAGGAGCCGGCGCGGCCTAGGGTCGCTGACAGAGGGGCCCGCGGCCCCACCAATCAGGTTTGACTGGTCGCCCGCGCCCTCTTTCTCCCATGGCAGAGCGGAGGCGCAGCTCCGATGACCCCCGCCAGCGAACGGCGGCGATTCTCGAGGGGGCGAGCATGGGAACGGGCTCAGGGGGCGCTAGCGATCCCGATGAGGTGCGGCACGGTCTTCGGAGTCCACCCAGTCATCGGCGGTGAGCTCTCCCACGGAGCTCCAGTGGGACTCGAAGAGGGCTTTAGCCCACGGTGGTTCCTAAGCTAAATTGAGAGGGGGAGTGGATTCGTGGGGTTGAGAGGAGGCTATAGGTGAAGAGAGTGGAGAGGGGGAGGCTTTGGAGAAGTGGGAAGCTTCGAGACAGTGGCGGCGGATGCCTCAGTCGGAAACGGAAGAGACGACCGTCCCAGGTTGTTCTGCTGCTCGGGGAGGTGCCTAGGGGAGGGAGGGATGATTTGGTGCAGCGAGACGAGCTCGAGGAGGCTTTATAGGTGGGGGAGGGTCGGTTCTCGTGGCTTCCCGAAGAAGGCACAACGGTGGGCGGCCATTAACGGCGCCGTTGAGGTGGTTATGGTCGGTGGCCATGGTTGATGAGGATGGCGGGGTGTCAGGTGGTCGGCAGTTAAGGAGGGGGCGCGCTGGCGGGGTCAGGTGGCTTGGGCGGTGTCGTGCCCGAGACGGCGGCTCGGGCGGCGGCCCTAGACGGCGGAGGGCGGCGCTAGAGGACGGGGAAGGGTGTCGGCAAGGTGCGGGCATCCTGCAAATGCTAGCTGGTGCAGTGGAGGTTGGGGATGGCAGCAGGCCGGAGTGGCAGGAGCTCATGCCGACGCCTGCCACTCGGGCGCTCTGGCCACGCCCAGTGCACGTACACAGCACACTCGACGAAATGCCAGTGCATGCTAGGCTGCTCCAATTGAGCTAATCCTTGGCAGGGTGGTGCTAGTGTGTATGGTGGTGATGATGGACATGCTGGTTTGGCCTGAACAGCAAGTCCCCAGTGCAAGTTCATAAGGTTGCCATATTCAGCCATGCACATGAGGTGCTTGATGAAACGCTAGGGCAATCTACGCATTTTTGTTGGCTGTGAAAATTACCAGGATCGTGCTTCATTGCATGATAGATGGGATGGTGGAGTTGGATGGATCAGAGGAGAAACTTGCAAGTGCAAGTTTGAATGAATTTCAGTTCTAGATTGAAAATACAGAGAATTATTTGGTGGACCTAAATGATGCAAATGGGGGTGATCTCCTGGACTTAAGGGTTTGGTTGGAAGGACTATAAGTGGGAAAAATTTCAGAATTGTTTGATGAAGGAAAATTAGGGTTGCAGTTATAACCTAGGAATGGGACAGAATTGAAAAATGGAAGTTGTGCTCAAAATTTTCAAATGGACATGATGGGTTTTTGCATAAAAGTGATCAATAGGCATCTGTTGACCTCTCATAATTTTTGTGGAATTTTAAAAGAATTATTTGAAATAGTTGTAATGCAACAGAAGCATTTGAAAGATTGAAAATGCTATTAAAAAGATTATTTTGGGCAAATTTTATTATGAAAATATTTCCTACTGTTATTTAAAATATAAATGAAATGATTTCAGAAAACCACCAAAGCTCACAATATTTTACAAAAAGTTCTATATGGAGTGAAGAATTTTGGAAAACAGAAAACAGAAAAGTCTCTGAAAATAATAAAAGACCTAATATAATTCAAAATTTTAATTCTGGCCAAATTTTACTTAATAAAAATATGGTTTAATTTTTGGGGTGTTACAGCCTTGGCCTGCCAGGCCACGTGCGCGACGGGACGTCGCCGCAGGACGGGCCCACCGGGCTGCGGGCTCGGCGCACGCGCGGGATGTTCTGCGGCGGCCCTGGACGCTTGCGCTTCTCGAGGTGTTTAATGCACCTGCACACCGCGGAAGGGGTGGGGGAACGTGGGCGCAAACGATCCCACTTCCCCCACGCCCCTGCGTGGTTTAAATGAGCGGGAGGAGGAGGAGCCGAGGCACAAACGCCCCTCGCCCCGCCCCGCTGCTTCTTCTTCCCTCGCACTTCCTCTGCGCGCCCGCATTCTTGCCGCCGCCACTGCTCCGCGTGACAGGCCGACCACGGCGCGCAGCTCCGTCGCCGCTCCCGTTTTTTCACCGTGCCCAGCGATGGCGACCTAGAAGTGCTCATGGGAGGGCTCCGACGTTTCGGACGAGCTCATCGGGTATCTTCATTCTCGGCGGAGGTTACCGCCTACAGAGTGCGTGGACGCGCGCGCACCTGGCAACGAGGTCGCGCCCCAGCCGCGGAACGGGGAGGTCGTCGTCTTCGCCGAGCACTTCACTCGCGGGTGTGGCCTTCCCGCCAGCGGCTTCTTCCGCCGTTTCCTCGACAATTTTAGCCTCCAGCCCCACCACCTGGGGCCCAACTCAATCCTCCAACTCTCCGCATTCGTGGCCTTCTGCGAGGCCTACGCCGGGTTGGAGCCGTCGGTGGACATCTGGAACAGATGTTTCTTACTCAAGCTGCAGACGGCGCTGGTACTGGGGGGGCCGGTGATGACCTCCTGTGGAGCAGCTCTTGTGACCATCCGGCCCGTGGGACGCTTCTCTAAGTTGCCGCTGCTGGAGTCGGTGAAGAAATGGCAGCGCTCGTTCTTCTACGTCAAGAATGCAGTTCCGGCAACTGAGCACATAAACCTGCCGCCTTTCGCGGACGTCGCTCCGGTGGTGAGTCACAACTGGAGCTTCGAACCGCGTAGGACGACAGAGGAAGCCGTCGCGGTCTGCGGCCGGCTGGAGCAGCTGGAGAATGAGGAGCACCTGCGCGGAACGGACCTCATCACGGCCTTCGTCGACCGTCGGGTGTTGCCGCTGCAGCGCCGGCCGTACCGCATATGCGACATGAGCGGCCGGTACAACCCGTGCTGTCTGGCCACCTCCGAGCTGGTGCCGGTCTGGGTTGCCAAGCGGGTGAATCGCGTCACCTCCGCCAACCGCAACCCGAGCACCTGGAGCTTTGGGAAGGAGCCGTATAGCCATGCACGCCCAGCACCTCAGGTATGTTTTCGACCGGCATTTATCGTTTCCTTCTCCCTTTCCTGCGTTGCGCTGACGCCGAGCATGGCGATGGGTGCAAAGGTTCTCTCGCCAGATTGCGTGGGACAAGGCGAACCGGCCGACCTTCGAGCCGGATCCGGAGGCTTCGGACAGGGAGGCCGGATCGGACGACGATTCGGATGACCCCGACAAGGCGTACGAAGCAATGCTTCTGGCCGCGACGACCGCCCCCACCGGCAAGGCCTTCATGGCAGGGAGACAGCTGCGGAGGGCGGCAGAGCTGGCGCCGGCCGACCGGTCAGAGGGCCCCGTCCGGCCGCACGGGAAGCAGGAGGTCTGGTCCTCAGCCGGAATACGCCCGACGGAGACGCAGCCGTGGGGAGAGCACCGAGGCGTGAAGAGGGCGCGTCGCCTTGTCCCAGCGCCGACCCTGAAGCGGGCGATTCCAACATGCACCGGGTGAGTGCCGCTTGTCTGGCCTGGGGTTCAATCTCGGGCCATTTGCTGTGTTTCGTTTCCTTTAGTTTGCTTATCTCTCCCTCGTGCGGTGGCAGGGTGTGGCACCCCGGCTCAGAGGAACCGGAACACCCCGTATTCCAGCCCAGAGATCAAGTCTTCTGGAATACGGCACTGCTTGGCATAGAACAGAACAACTCTTGATTACAAATAATCGGGTACAAGGGTCCGATATTACAAAGGATTACATCGGCACGGTGACACTACGCCTGCTAAGGTAGCTCTATGCTAGCAGCGGAACATCTCATAGCGAATAGCTTCTAGCAGCGGAACAACGACGATGGTGATGGACTCCACTTCGCAGGGACTCGGGCTGGGACACGTCCTAGAGCGCAAACTCGGGATGCTCGACAAGCAATCAATCATGGCATGACCTGCAATCTGGCATGACACGCCAGGTGAGTACTTTGAATGTACTCGCAAGCTCACAGCAACCAAAGCAATCAAGACAAACAACAGCATGGCATTTCCAGGTTAATTATCATTGATGAGCATGATACTACTAGAATCAACATGAGAGTGAGCATGACATGTACATGTTACTCATGATATGAACATGATGATACTAGCACTAGCATGAGAGGGAGGGGGGTCGATGTTTAAGGTCCCTTGGACCAACTTACTCTTCTCGGAGGTTATCTCGTAACCACCATATGTAACAAACTTACCGTCATGAACATCACACGATCACCTCAGGATCAACCAAGCTCGGTATCAACTATACCATTGTGATCATCACATGACCACACGGAGCTTGATCTCTACCTATGATCATCACACGATCGCAGTTCCACCCACTAGGGGTGTATTTTAAACTTGAAGAGTCTCGGCCGTGGGCCTTTTGTTATGCATGCCTATGTATATGTTCTGCTTATGCATGACTTTTGCCGGTTGGTGGCTCGCCCTTGCTTTTTCCTTCGACCTTCTTCCTGTGCCCCTTCCTTTTCGACCCTCTCCCTGTCAGCCAGACAACCGGGAGCCGGTCTGTAGCTGGGTCGAGGAGTCAGCTTCGAAAGAGGGCGCACAATACTTAGGCTCTTAGGACGTGAGCGCAAGCGAACTACCCACTGGGCCGGCCGGCTGCAGGCGGCAGAGCCGGCTGGAGCGCGGCCGGCCGGTGCGGCGACAAGTATAAGTGGGGGCTGGTTTGACTGAGCCGGCCGCTCTTCATTAGCCATTTTTCCGCATGCGAGCGCTTTCGGCCCTTGACTCTTGCCAGCCGGACAGCCGGGTACCGGTCTATGGCTTGTGGCGCAGACAAGGCTTTAGGCGGCATGCTAGCTATCATGCCGGCTGCGGAGGGCGGGGCGCGGGCTAGGCGGTGAGCCCCCGAGCCGGACGCGCCGACCCGGCGGGAGGGAGGCAAAAATGCAGAAAAGGTGCTCGAGAGACAAGAGACTTTGATAAAAGTAAAAGGGGTAGCCCCTGAGTATAAGTCGGGGTACCTGTTGCATTCATTAAGAGCCAAAAGTGGGGACACACTCATACCAAAAGGGGCTATACACACATACAACGATCTACCTTGCTTGCTTGACGCGGGACTTCCTTGGTCGAAAACAGCAGCCCCCGGGACTGGGAGGCTACTCCCAAGCCGGCGACGACCGCTGTCGACCCGGCCGGGAGAAAGACGGGGCTTCGACTCTCACCCATTGAAGATGTAGCAGGTGACGCCGTGATGGGCCCCGCTACTGCTGGCGGTCCCTTCCCCTGGGGGAAGGTATAGACCGACCAGCCGGGCCCTGGGCCGAACTGCTGCTGAAGGAGATGCTGGTAACCGGCCACGGCGTTGGTCAGGCCAAAGGGCCTGAAAACGCTGGGATATCCTTCGAGGGGGGCGCCTGGCATCCCGGCCTGCTTGGCGGAGCTCATCGCGGAACCCTCGGGATGAGGACCACCATCTGGGAGAGGGGGCGGGACGGGCCCGCTGGCTCCGGCACGCCCCTCCTTGAGCGGGGGAGCCGAGGCTTCGGCTTGGAACGGGCCTTGCCGCTTCCAGTTGCCGGGGTGAGGCCACCTCCCCCTCACGCCGTCATGCGTGCGGACCGCCTACGGGTGAGCTGGTCCAACCTGGCCCGCAGCCGGCCTTTGCGCGGCGGCTTGGGCCACACCGGATGCGATTCGGTAGGTCGGGAGCCGATCCCAAGCATGCCCATGTGGGCGCAGAGCCCCGCGATGCCATCGTCGCCGTCGTAGGAGTGCACGGAGCTGACGAGGTGGTTGACGTGGGCGTCCTGCTGGCTTGGACCGTCCGCGACCAGCACCACCTGCGGTACACCATTGGATGACCAGGTCGGCACGCCCGGCTGCTCACGGGACAGGGCCAGGAGCCGGTCGAACTGGCGCATCTCCTCTGCGATGACTAAGGACTCGGCCAGCTTGGACCCGGCTTCCGCGCATTCGGCGGACTTTCTGAAGTCCCCGGCTACGGTGATGATGCCCCTGGGGCCCAGCATTTTCATTTTCAGGTAAGCATAGTGGGGGACCGCCATGAACTTGGCCAACGCAGGCCGGCCCAAGAGCGCGTGGTAAGGACTGCTCAGGTCCACAACCTCGAACCAGATCAGGTCGCGGCAGAAGTTGCGTGCGTCGCCAAACAGCACGTCCAGCCAGACCTTGCCGATCGGGGAGCAAGAGAGGCCAGGTACAATGCCGTGGAAAGTAGTCATGCTGGGCTGTAGCTGCCTCTCCTTGAGTCCTAGCTTGAGCATGGTGTCACGGTAGAGGATGTTGATGCTATTACCGCCGTCGATGAGTACCCGCGTGAAATGGCAGGTACGCTTCTCAGACACGAAGGTGGGGTCCAGGACGAGGGCGTAGCCGCCCGGCATGGGCATCACGTCCGGATGGTCCTCCCGGCTCCAGGTGACCGGCCTCTCGGACCAGTGCATGAACTAGGGTGCGGCGGGGACGACGGCGTTCACTTCACGGGCATGCCTGTGGAGGCTGTGCTTGTCATCTGGCTGGCTGGCTAAGACGACGTAGGAGGCGTCCGGGCGAGGGTAGTCATCACGAAGTCGGCCGGCGGCCGGGGCCGGCGCCGGCGCCGGAGCTGGAGCCGATTGGGTGGCCGCCGGAGGCGGCGGAGGCGGCGGGGGAAGGGCGGCGCTCTCACCCCGCGCCAAGCGTTGCATCCAACTGCAGTTCCGGGTCATGTGTCTGGACGGCTTCGCTCCGCTGTGTCATCGAGGACTCGGCCATGGCGTACTTCTCCGCCGTGGCCATGAGCGCGGCCAGGATGGCCGGCTCGGAGTGCATGAGCTTGTGCTTGAGTAGAGTGCCATCCCGGCACCCGGCCATGAAGAACTAAATGGCATGCACCTCATGGACCCCCTCGCAATTGTTGCGCAGCTCCGTCCAGTGCGTCAGGTAGTCCCGCAGCGACTCGTCCGGCTGCTGGATGCACATGGAGAGTGGCGGGGCCGGCCCAGCCGCTTGTACGTGCCGGTGAAGTTGTGCATGAAGGCCTGCTCGAAGTCCAGCCAGGCATTGACGTTGTTGGCCTCCAGGCTGTTCAGCCAAGTCCTGGCGGAACCCTGCAGCATGAGGGGCACATAGCGCACCGCCACGTGCCTGTTACCGCCGGTGATGCCGACGGCCGTAGTGTAGTCGGTGAGCCATTATTCCGGCTAGGCGGTTCCGTTGTACTTGGGGGGTGTCGTGTGGGAGCGTGAAGCCGCTGGGGAAAGGCTCCTCGCGGATCCGCAGGCCGAAACACACCGGCCCGACCGAGCCCTCCTCCTCCAGCGCAAGCGAGCGGGCCAGCTGATCGATGCGACGGCGGGCATCGTTTTCGTCGGGGAGGTCGCGGGGACCAAGCCGGTCGGCCACACGGCCACGGCCGGCCTGACCGACCGACCCCTGGCGCCCTTGCCGCACGGGCAGAGGCTGAGGGGCCTGCCGCTAGCACGCTGGGTCGGCCGGCTCCACATTCCGGCTCGTGATGGCCGGGGCGTCTTGCCGGTACCGGCCCACCCTGCCGCTGCAGGATCGCCCGCCATGGCTAGCCGTTGGCGGGGAGGAGGCTTGCATGGTGTTCCGGGGACGGTCGTTCCGCCGCGGGTTGACGTCTGGACGCGGGGGGTCTGAGCCAAATTGTGCCGGCTCAAACTGGTCCCTCTGCTAGTTGGCGGCAGCAATGAGATCGTGAACGCGCCGCTGTTCCTCCAGCAGAGCTTCGCCCTCCAAGTGCTCGAGCTCGGCGGCAGCTGCCTGTGCCACCCTCATGTTCTGGTCGAGGGTGGCGTAGACCGGCCGGTAGGCGCCGAAAAGCTCGCCGATAACGGCGCCACACTGTCGGCCCTCCCCGCGCTGGCTGGACTCGACGCCAGCGGGCGTGAGGCCATAGGTGGTGTTGTACTCGCACTGTGCAGTGACCAACTCGTTGGCCTCGGTGAAGAGGCGCTGGCGGGAAGCCTCGAGCTCGGCCACAGCTGCTGCCGCATCGGCCCCCGGTGCGATGGGGGTACGTAGACTCTGCAGCTTAGCCAGCAGCGGGTCGGACTGGCCTGCGCTAGCTGCATTCACGGCGGCCACCTCGGCAGCGCATCTGGCACGGCCGGTAGTGGTGCTAGACACGGTCACGAGCACCTCCATGCAGACGCAGAGGTTGTCAAGGCAGCTGCCGCTGGTCGGCAACTGGTCGGAGAAGGTGAGCACCCCACGACGCAGGGGTACTTCTCAGGAATGAGCGCGACGACGGCGCGCAACTCGTCGAAGGGGACGATGGAGCCGCCAGCGAGGAGGGTTGTGCCTGGCGCCGCGTCGGAGCCGGCGTGCTCAACCGCGCCAGGCGGGCTGATCAAACCATGCGCGATGTGCTCGCCGGTGGGAGTGAAGGGTCTCGTCGAGAACGAAACTCTGGCCGACGCCGCGGATGGCCCCACGGTGGGTGCCAACTGTTGTGGTGTGCTCACGGCAGATGCCATGGGTAGGCTAATCGAACGTGGTTGGGGCCGGAGGACGTCGGAGGGTTCCGGAGGCGAGAATGGGGACAAGTGGTGGACGACACACGATGTACCCAGGTTCGGGGCCCTTCGGGGGAGGTAACACCCCTAGTCCTGCAAGTTCAACTAGATGGATCACTAGACGAGCTACAATGGTGCTCCTTGAGCTGTGTGGGTCGAGGAGGAAGGAGGACTAGCTCTCTCCTGATGAACTGGTGGGATGTTTCGCGTGGGGGGAAAGAACTCAGGATCCAGTCGCTTCTGCATGGAAGACTCCCTGGGGGTCTTATAGGTCGGCTCCCCAGGGTTACAATGGTAATCTACTATGGCGCGGGGCCCGGTTGTCATCGCCTCATGCCGGACAGTGGGACCCGCCGGCAGCTGGGGCCCGCCGGCCGTCCGGCACTGTAACACGTCTTCGCTTGCGTCATGGAGCGGCGGACATTGTTCAGCTACAGTGCCATGCCGGGTCGTCGCCGCCGACCCCGGGCCATGGTACCGGGGCGTACTATAGCCACGCTCGCCTGGTCTTCGGGGCGGCACGCACTGTAGCCAAGCTGGCTCCGTCGTGGGGGGCTGTCTTGTCACCTGGCCGGTTGGAGCTGATGTTGGCTTGGGCGTCCGCCGCCTTCAGCGCCGCCGGGTCGAGCTTCATCGTCGTGTCTGGCCGGCACTAGGCCTCCAGGCTGGCTGGTGAGCGGGCCGGGTCAAGGGGTGCTGGCCGCCCCGCTGTTTTGAAAATGGTTAAGTGTTGATGAGCCTACCCGGGGGTTATCCCCCCGACAAATGCTTCTCCAAAACAACATTTAGTTCACAGCCAAAAGACAAATTCCTTCTGAGAGCATTGATCAAAAAGGTGCGTTTTCTACCAATGGCGGAGGGACTCCCATATAATTTTGTGGTTCCACTAAAATTGAGGTATCTGCTTCTATTTGCACAAACATGCATGAGATTAACATCCGTGTTTGCAAAAATATGTAAAAGGGTTATCGATGGCATTGCGTCATTTTACAAGTGCCATTGGATTTATCGATGGCACTAGATTGACAGCAGCATATTACTCCCTGTGTGACATTGCATCATTTTTCAAGTGACATTGGATTGACAGCAATTAAATAATGGCAATATAAGGGCATGGTAATGTTGGGCGCGCCAACACCATGTAAAGTACCTCCACAGATGCAATAAATTGTCGAGGCAGAGCTCTTTGCCGAGAGCAACAAACATATCAGTGCGAGCACAACAAAACTAGACTGTACGAAATTAATTACATTTCGGACATTTTTTAACTAAACGAGAATAGCTTCTGGAGGTAGGTATAATCTAATGCCGAACGCGGCGGCCCTCCGTGCCTTCCGCCTCCGTGGCCTCCACCTCAGCCATAACTCCCCTGTGTCCGGCTGCGCTTCAGCCGAAGGGGATGACCCAGGGGAAGAGTGGATCCTCCGCTTCCGTGAAGCCGAGGCGGGGGTCAACGGTGTTGTGCGCTAAACCGAACAACACAGCGGGTGTGTATGTCGGCGACGCGGTAGCGGTGGCCTTCGTGGGACCCAAGCGGTGGCGGCTCCCATGCTCTACTTTTCCTCGGTGTCGTCGGCGGCCGCAGAGGTGCTGGCCGCCTCCGCCAGCAAGCAGCGGTACCGCCAACATTTGCAGCAGATGGCGCGGCCGGCCACGGTGCACTGGACGCCGTGCTCCGCATGCCGGCGTGGAGCACCTGGCCACTCCTCTACGAGCTGGTTTGGAGACGTTGAGTTGCTGCACTAGGGGCCAGCTTGGAGCGGCGGCTTGCTCCTCCGCTTGCCCGCCCGCACCCTCGCCCATGATATTGACGGCCTGGGGCGGGGAGGGAGGTGAAGCAACGAGTTTCTTGGCTCATATCCGGCAGGCTCGGCTTGGCGCCCAGCCGGCTTTAATGTCGGAGAACTCGTCTTCATGCTCGCCGGATGCTATGGAGAGTGTGGAGAAAATGGTGCAAGGAGGAGATGGGGAGCGGAGGTGTGGTGCGGTTCTTGCCAGGCGTCTGGCCTCGTTTAACTAGTGGGCGGACGCTAGGAGCCAAGCGGATTTGTGTTGAATGCCGGTAGGCTCGCGGATGGACATGTGGGCGGAGTTGGTTTCTCGGCACACGCGAGGGTTCAATGGACGTAGGCGGGGCAGTCTGAAGCTGGTTGAGAGCATGGTTAATAATATAGCCAACAATTGGCTATAAGAAGTTGCCATGTCATTTGTTAGAGTCAACCTAATAGCCGGCTTGTACAATAGTAAGATTTAAATATGTAGTACTTTGTTAGCTAGCCCACCATACATTCTCACAAAGTGTCTTGGGTCCCATGCTATAGCTGGCTCTTATTCTACAGCCCGCTTTCCTCTTCTCTCTCCTCTTCTCTCTCCTCCAACTAAGTAAAGATATAATGTGCCGAGGAGGCGTGTTCAGCCTGGCGTGTAGCGGGTGCTGCTCTCTCGGCCGGCACACCGGTTCAATGCCTGCGCTAGTGAGAGGTCGCGTCCGCTCTAGCACCGGCTGAGAGAGGACGGCACGGTCCGCAGATCGGGACACGCCGACAGTGTGTCTCCTACCTCACCGACGGCGACCGCATCAACGCTTCATCGCCGCCCTTCCACGGCGGACAGGATCTAGTCGGATCTTTCACCGCTGGTGAGGAGAGAGACAATGGCTACCGCCCGTCTTGTTTAGATCAGGAGAGGGTGAGAGTGTGAAGGGAGCAACCCTAGCTAGCAGCAAGCGCGGAAACTCCAGCCTACGTGTATAGTGACGATTTTCATTTTTCGCTCCATACCAATCGTTTTAATAAATTGTATAATGCGATTCTAAAAAAAAGTATAACGCGCCATTGAAAGACGGAACTCGTGTCTTGCTAAAAACAATGTATTTCATAAACGTGGCAACTCGATCAGTAGCAAGCCACTGCCTCCAGGTCGTTCACGTGTAGTCCAGGACCGTCAACACCTGCAGACCAAATTATCACGCGAGCTGACTCTTCCTACAAAAGTGCGCTCCACCACGTACCCAGTACCTGCGCATGCAGAAATCATGCACCTACGGGTTTATTTTTTTACTGTGCGTTACGTAACTCTCATATGTGCAAGACAGCGAGGGACCGACTGCGTGCACCTCTTCTCTTCGTATATGTACTCCACTATTTGTGTGATGTCCAAAAAATAATTATAATACTCCAGCGTTCCTGTGGGGATCGTTGGATCGTCGATCAAACGGAAATAGGTAGAGGTCGTAAAAATTTGCAGAAAACCCCTCAAAGAGTCTCAAAATACCGCTCGGGTCCAGAGTTTTTTTCCATGATCCAACGGCCGGAGAACTATCGTATCGCGGGAGCTTGGGAGGCCTTGGAGCACCAGATTTTTTCCTACAAGGGATCGTCCTACAAACAAGTGGTGTGTGTGCGTGAGAAACGGCATAGAGAAAGAGAGTAACCTAGAGAGAGAGAGGGGGGGAGAGCGTGCATATGAGAGATCGACCTCGAGATAGATCGTGTGTCTGATAGAGAGAGGGAGAGAGAGAGAGGAGGGAGTACTGCATGTGTAAAAAGACACGAAGAGTGTGTGTGCGAGAGGTATCGACATAAAGAGAGACGGTAGCTAGTGTCTGTGCACGATCGAGAGAAATAGAGGTAGACAAAAGATCGAGGATCAGTGAGAGACATCGGAGTATGCGGGTGTGAGAGATGTAAGGAAGAAGGCTCGGTGATCGATTGAGCGCGTTTGTGCGCGACAGAGAAAGGATGGGAGAAGTTACATGGAGTGCACATGAATGGTTAGGGAGCGAGATACATTGTGTGCAAGGGAGGCCGAGAGAGACGGGGTGCGTGGAACGAAGGGGCCTACAAACATTGTGCGAGGGAGACCTAGAGAGAGTGCACGAGAAAGAATGTCGTGTGTGTGTGTATGTGTGCTGCGGAGAAAGATAGTTCTTGCTACAAACAAATAGGGAGCGCAGGAGACACTACACAGAGAGAGTGTGTTTCAAGAAGGTGCGAGATATCTACATAGATACAATGAGCGCGGGAGATACATATACGAGAGAGGGGGAGCGAGGGTTTGTAATAGATGGATAAACCTAGCCAGAGGTTGGTCTATAAGTGTGTGTGGGAGAGACAGGAGTTGGTGGTGCGAAAGGGAGAGCTGTGTGTGTGTGAGGGAGACAGGGGTCAGGAGGGGGCGGTCGAAAGCAAAGAGGTGTGTGTGAGAGAGAGAGAGAGTTAGAGAGAGTGAGAAAGAGATTGTCTAACCAGTAAACAAATGAATAGTTTCAGTTTTGGAACAGAGGTGAAGAGGGAAAGGAGACGTTGACAAACGGTGTATGTGAGAGAGACAGATAAATTTTAGTGGTAGGAGTCATATCTAGAAAGAGATGAGGTGCGTGATAGATCCCTAGAAAGAGAGAGACAAAATGAAAGGCGAGTGAGAGAGAGTGTGTGTGGCGGGTAAAAATAACGCTAGGTAGCTAGAGAGACACCAGAGCACGATAGAGACGTAAGAGATAATGAAAGCCGATTGGTCTACAGAGATAGAGAGAGTGTGACACGTGTCCAGAGAGACGGCGAGAGACTGTGTTTGTGAAAAAAGAGAAACATGTACTGAGTGTGCGGGTGAGATAGAGAAAAGAGAGTGATAGCTATACTGCTATATGAAGGGGCACGCGAGAGAGACCTAGAGAGAGATGGGCATGACAGGAGGTTCAAGTATTTAGTTGCGTGTATAAAAGATGTCAACATAAAAGGAATTCAAATATTTGATTTAGAGATGACGATATATGTAATTCATACTCGAACCAAAAATGATCTATCAAACATGCATATTCATTTGAATTTGGGCACATGTATGTTATTTAATTTCTTGATATTAGTGATCCATGCACTTGAGTTGAACATAAGGTGGTTTCTAATATTTGAATTCAACCTTATGAATGTGAGATTATGGCAATTGTAAATCATTTATATATATAAAGGGTGTTTTGCTTTTGAAAGTATATATAAAAAATGATGTATATATAATTGTATTCGAATACAAACTGGATCCTGCCCGAAAAAAAAGAATACAAAACGGATTCGAATTGAGATGGCACGGTAAACGTGCAAGCTTATTCTCCTAAAATTTGAACGAAGCGGCGAAACACCCAGTCCCTCATCGGCCGTATCCGCCCGAAACCAAATTTTGGGTGATGGAAATTACTGCCTATGCCCTGACATGCAAAACCCGCAGGCTCGATTTCTATAGGTTTCGATATGGGTAGGTTCGTAATTTCACTCAAACGTGACATAACCGCCTCTCACCCCGATTCATACACGGTGGGCGCCAAAACATAGTCTCTCCTCGGCCGAAATCGGCTCTCACCCCGATTCATACACGGTGGGCGCCAACAGTGGGTGCCAAAACAAACTCTTCTCGACTGAAATCGCTCTCGCCCAATATTCGGGGTATGCGAGATTACCGTCCTACCCCCAACCAACCAATGTTGCTTTGATGTCTGAAATTTTAAACGGGGGCTAAGTTTGTAACTTTCCCCGCATCTGAGACAAGCGCGTCCCAAAGACATGGTTCGCCCTACCTCTCTCTCCCTCCATTTTCCCATTCGTACACCATGGGCGCCAAAACACCCTCTCCACCCCAGCCTCCTCCGTCCGCCACCCCATCCGCCGCCGTCCTCCTCCACCATGCCGGAGCTGATACCCCGATGCCGTCGTCCATTACAAGAGATCGACGTCTCTCATCCACGGTTCCGGACCAGGATCCTTGCATCGCGTCCTCTCGCTTCATCCGCGTTGTCGTCCACCTTGCCGGGGCCGCTCCTAC
The DNA here is from genome assembly GCA_039707655.1 of Elymus sibiricus. Taxonomy (NCBI): domain Eukaryota; kingdom Viridiplantae; phylum Streptophyta; class Magnoliopsida; order Poales; family Poaceae; genus Elymus; species Elymus sibiricus. Next base: position 178,917,419 of record CM077666.1, on the reverse strand, counting down.
GACCGTCTCGTCCACCGCGCCGGTACATATCCCCTACCGCCACCGTCTGCCCTGCCAGATCTGCTTCCATGCCGCCGACAGCCATCGCAACCACATCACCCTCAACTTCTCAGCAGATGCCTACACGGCGCCGCAACAGAGGCTGTACTCTTCCATATCTGCTCAAGTTATTTATCTCAGCCAGAAAATAGATCGCCACTGCTTTACTGTGGTTTCTTGTCCATCACTTAGAATCTTACTTCTTAGTTGAAAGCAAACATTGTTTGCAAAGTAGCCTTTGTCTCCTTTGCACCTTCAGATCTGCCATGGTACGCTCAACACTATACAGTACTCGCAATGCTTATGGTTTTCCCCTTTTATATTCACTACCATCATCATAGGTGCTTCGTGTCGTGCCAGTAGTGTTCCTCAACCCATCAAGCGAAACAACATGCCACTCATATTTCCAAAGCTTAGTTGTTCAAATACGAATCTGATATTAGTAAAACAGAGAACGTTTAATTGGTCAGCTAATGTTCCTACTTTAGTTTCGAAAAAGCATGTGCACCACATATAGAGAGACATCAGGGAATTGCATTTCTTTATGCGCTCTGGTTCATCATGGTTGGGCAACGAACATTGTAGTATCCAAACTCTGCTTGCTCTTCTTTAACATGTTCCTCTTCTGTTCTTTATTAAGTATAGTAGTACAGTATGTTCCTTGCCTGGAAGAGGAGCAGTGACACTTGCAGTCGACAGGTCTATTGTGTCACTTCTGATGGATGCTTTGAACTCTTCGAGTTGGGTCTGCCTTAATATCCAGGAAATGCTGGGAGCTGTGTCGCCTTTGAGAGCCTAGACTGATAGTAAAAGTAGTGCACCTTCAGTTGAAGAGAGCTGCCCATGTAGGGGATCCAAAGCCTATCTAGCCATACTGGCAATACAAGCCCACATATTCCAGCTAGTTCCACTTTCCCGATTTTACTCATGATGCTTAGGGTTTTCCCATTTCATCTACACTATGGTTTGTATGTGCTTTGTGTCATACTAGCAGCACTCCACCCTTCAAGCTAAACAACACACCACTCATAATTCCAAAGCTTAGTTGTTCATATACAAATGTGATATGATAATGATATAACTTAACAGACACACATTTAATTGGTCAGCTAATGTTTCCACTTGAGTTCCCAAACGCATGTGGCCACATATAGAGAGACGGCAGGGAATTGCATTTCTTTGTGCGCTCTGGTTCATCATGGATGGGCAACAAACATTGTATTATCCAAAATCTGCTTGCTCTTCTTTAACATGTTCCTCTTCTATTCTTCTTTAATAAGTATAGTAGTACATTATGTTCCTTGTCGGGAAGAGGAGTAGGGACACTTGTAGTCCACAGGTCTATTGGGTCGTTTCTGATCGATGCTTTCAACTCTTCGAGTTGGTCTACCATAATATCCAGGAAATGCTGAGAGCTGTGTCACCTTTGATAGTCTAGACTGATAGTAATAGTAGTGCCCCTTCAATTGAAGAGAGCTTCCCCTGTAGGGGATCCAAAGCCTTTGTAGCCGTACCGGCAATACAAGCCCATATTTTCCAGCTAGTTCCACTATCGGAATTTTACTCGTGATGCTTAGGGTCTTCCCATTTTATCTACACTATCAGCTGCGTAAGTGCTTTGTGTCGTACTAGCAGCACTCCACCCTTCAAGCTAAACAACACACCACTCATATTTCCAAAGCTTAGTTGTTCATATCCAAATGTGATATGATAATGATATTAGTTAACAGACACATTTAATTGGTCAGCTAATGTTCCCACTTGAGTTTCCAAATGCACGTGGCCTGGTTTATCATGATCTTAGTTTCCAAATGTATAGAAAGAAGTGGAATCTCAATAATATGCTTCCTCTTCTCTTCTTTAACATGTTCCTCTTCTGTTCTTCTTTAACATGTTCCTCTTCTGTTCTTCTTTAATAAGTACAGTATGTTCCTTGTCAGGAAGGGGAGCAGGGAGATCTGCAGTAAACAGGTCTATTGGCCGCTTCTGCTAGATGCTTTCAGCACTTCGAGTTGGTCTACCATAATTTCTAGGAAATGCTAGGAGCTGTGTGGCCTTTGAGAGACTAGACTGATAGTCACAGTAGTGCGCCTTCAGTTGAATAGAGCTGGCCTCTAGGGGATCGACATGCTTTCGATTAGTAGCTGCAATACAACCCCATATTTTCAAGCCAGTTCCACTTTCCACTTTTATTTATGATGTTATGGTTTCCCCCTTTTATGTACACTACTATCTGCCTAGATGCTTCTTGTCGTACTAGCAGCACTCCATCCTTCAAGATAAACTACATGCCACTCATAATTCCAAAGCTAAGTTATCAAATTCTAATCTGATACGATACAAATACTAATAAAATAGAGACACATTTAATTGTCAGCTAATGTTACTACGCGAGTTTTGAAATGCATGTGCGCCACATATAGAGTCATGAGGGAATACTATTTCTCTGTGCGCTCTCGTCATCATGCTTTGGCAATAAACTTTGCATACAGTATATTTTGAACCTATAATCTGCCAACTATCATTACTTCTGGAGCTCCCAACAGGGAGCCTATTTTTTTTGAGCAGTAGTGCTAGATTATATTAATGTAGGCACCAAATTAAAGCACACATGGGCTCTCTCATCAGAATTCCAGAGGTAGCATACAAGGGTTTGCAGGGAGCCCCTATTATATTAGGATATCCTATGCATTTCAAAGATAATCTCACTACTATTTCTGTTTTCATGCATATCAGATATTGAATATGAGAATGCGCGCATCAAAGGAATACTGCGGAAAAATGCAATGGCTAACAAACCTGGCATCAATGGATTGAGTTCCATTCTGGATGGAATGAATCTACACGCTCCCCACCTACAGCTTCGTGTTCAGAATATGTTCCTAATGACTATTCTGAGCTCGTGCAGTCAAAGGTAGATCGCCTATCGTGTTCACCCATCAAGGTGCCTGTTCTAATTTGGCAAGGTTTTATTGGTTGCACGTATCTTGCATAAGGTGTCTTGCATTTCTTCTAATTCGTTGCACCGCCATCTGCTTAGTTTACTCATCATACATGTGAAGATGCCATGCCCAACCATTATCAATACCTATTACATCTGTCATCATACAATGTTTTTCCATTCAAATGTTGTTCTTGTGTATCAGACATCTAATAGAAAGAGGGTGATTGCAGAACCTGAAGGAGTACAAATAAAGTCTTTGAAAAAGGTGGTGGTACCGGAGAAATCAGATAGCACCCCACTTATATTGGCGACAGAACCAGCGCCACAAAACCTAGGTCCGACTCCAGCAGACTGTACCCATACCCCACTGGCCATACCACTAGCCCCACCACACAGGAACCGCACTCCAGCAAAAGGTATGCCGATTTCAGTTGCCATAGCACCAGCAGTACCACAGAAAAATCCCAATCCAGCAAAAAGTACACCAAATCCACAGGCCAAAGACCTATTCCAACTGCAGAGTGCCCCAATTCCTGCAGATTGGAACCCTATTCCAGTTATTCCCAGTTTAAAAGACAATGCTTTCAATGTTGTTAGGAACCATGTGCATATCTTCCCATCGTGGGAAGATTATAGTGAAGACAAACACCATTTTCACATCTTCCTGTCGCACTTACGTGTAAGTGCTATTATTCATGGTGATTATTCTCTTGTTTTCTGTTGATTAAACACATCAATGAGTTACATTACATTCTTCTAAATAGGAGAGGGTCAATCTGGATAGTCATGACAAGCAAAGCTTGCTTGCGCTTTTCAAGGACGCATTGCAGCAGTATCGGTGTTACCTGAGGCAAACACACTTTGATGGCAAGTCTATAAACGAAATTTCGGTGAAGTCTCCTGTGCTAAATTTACAAGATATTGAATGGAAAAACCTTGTTATGCACTGGTCTCATCCCCAGCAAGAGGTACTGTCTATGAGATCACATGACAATTTGAACTCCTACATTTCTGCATGTGCCTTACCGATCTCTTTTGCAGGAAAACTGCTCGAAGAAGAATAACGGTTTGGAATGGACGACAGGATATCGCAACTATACTGCTCGCTGCTTTGCTCTTGTTAGTACCTGCTGCCCTGTATCGCTGTACTTACATTCATACCTGGTTGATTATGTGACATCTGTGTGCATGATAGCTTGCTTATCCATTGTTCGCTCCAAATTATCAGATCTATATTAATGCTTACATTAATGTAGAATAAACCCAATGCTTATGAACAAGTTTAGCTCTGCATTGTTCTTGTAAGTACCTGTTGTCCTTTTGCACTGTACTTATATTGACAGCTAGTTGTTCATGTACCATCACTCTGCAGCTTATTTCTACTTGCCCTCCATTTTTTAGACCTTATCAGATCTATATTTACTCTTACCAAAATGTTGAATAAAACAAACGCTACTGAAGAAGTTTAGCTCTGCATTGCTCTTGTCAATACCTTTTTGCCTGTACCGTTGTACTTACATTTCTAGCTAATTGATTATGTAGCATCACTCTGCATCTTAGCTTAAATATTCTCCATTTGTTCCTATATTATCACATCTATACTTATGCTTAAAAAATGTAGAACAAAGGCAATGGTTATGAAGAAGATTCTATGGTAAACTACTTGAATTGCCCCCCCATCAGCATGGACAAGGGCTTTATAGAGCCCATCTTCACTACTAACGTAAGTTTGTCCTTCTCGAGCCTTCAAACTTTGTTGAGTATATTTGGATAGGCATGACTGCAACTGCTGTTTATTTTTCGCGTTTGCATGAAATTGCATGTTTAAAGACTCTTATGAAGAACTTCATAAACATAAGTTTGTCCTTCTCAATTTCAGTTTTTAGTTGTACAACCAAGTTCCTTATTCATACCATGTAAATGAAACTAAACAGAGCAAGTGATCTTCTCTAGAGTGCATGCATGCTTGTGTTCTTGATCTGTAATCCAGGGGTGTGGTGAAACTACCCACTCCAGCACAATGTCATATCCTGCTGTGTCTTAACTATGAACTATGCCATATTTTGTTAATGTTATTTAAATCATGTCTCTTTATTTGCCAATCTGAAATGGGATTAATTGACAGCACACTGGCCATTGATGCTTATACGTTCTTTAGCACCGCATGTATGCTTGTGTTCATGATCTGTAATCCAGTGGTGTGGTGAAGCTGGCCACTCCTGCACAATGCCATATCCTGCCGTGTCTTAACTATGAACAATGTCATATGATGTTAATGCTATTTTAAACCGTGTCTCTTTATTTGCCCATAATAAATGGGATGAATTGACAGCACTGATGCTTATACGTGCAAAACCTGTTATCTTCTTTCTTGTTTGTCTTTCAGAGTGATATCTCTGACGCTAGAAAGAACTGCCACAATGATAGTGAGACAAAACCATTGCTTGTTCCTCTAACATATATTGCAGGGAAGAAGGCAACACATCTTGGGGATAGCGATACAACCCCAAAGTCATGTCTTGATGTAGTGTCGAAGTTACTCGCTAATAGCAGTGACACAAGCTCGATGTAGTCGCCGCCTGAATCTGTTCGACTTCTTCAGTCTCAAATTGAAGCAGAAAGACATGCTTCAGCTCAACTCGTACTGGAACTCCAATCTCTATGGAAGATTAACCAAAAGTACAGGACGTTTATTGATGCTATGCAGCTAGAGTTGGAGGATATAAGCGTCAAACAAGTGCAGTCTCATCAGCTTGCTCAGCTGCTTGCGCTGCAGCTCCCGGGCAGGACTAACCTTTCTTGAACTGTGTTGAAGTGCTGTCGGTTCTGTATATTATTTTGTCGGCGCGTTTATTTGCACTGGTGGCGGCCTGTGATGCCCAGTGTATGTAATCCGCTGTCTGGTTGCGCTTTATTATCACTGGTGGCGAACTTTGATGCCCAGTGGATGTAATATCCCGTTATTTCATTATTGTATAGTCTAGGTTTATTCTTAGTCACTATCCTGTAATTTATTTACTATATATGCTATCGTCGCTAGGAGCTTCGACGGAGATCAATGGGCCAAAACGTTATTGGTCCGTCAGTGCTATATATTAAAAAATTAGACTACGCAAACGGGTCGGCCCCCAACTTTATATATGGGTCGAAACGTGGGCCGACAATCATCTCAGGCCGTTAGCAGGCCTAAGTGTAAACCGGGCCCAAGTAGTTTAGGGCCTTTAACAGGCTGAGTAAACCACGGGCCTTAGTTGGGCCAGAAAATACCATGGGCTTTTAACAGGTTGTAAATTAGATCTGGCCTGAATTGTGCCGAACAATTCACGGGCCAACAGCAGGCCTAAATATACCTCAGCCCATGATAGGCCCAATTATACGACGGGCCGTTCACAGGCCAAAATTTATCTCCGGCCATGTTTGGCCCAATAACATGATGGGCTGTAAGCAGGCCGGATGCAAAGCGGGCCATAATTAGGCCCAATTCTTTCACGGGCCTTTAACAGGCTGATAGTCAGAGTGGGCTTAAATTTATCCACGAAGACCACGGGCTGTTAAGAGGTCGAAAGTCACTATTACCAAAAATGGGCCCAAATGCTGCACGGGCCGTTAAGAGGCCGAAAGTCACTTGAACCAAAAATGGGCCCAAATGCTGCATGGGCCGTTACGAGGCTGAAAGTCACTTGTACCAGAAATGGGCCCAAATGCTGCACGGGCCGTTAAGAGGCCGAAAGTCACTTGCAGTTGAAATGGGCCCAAATGTCGCACGGGCCGTTAAATGGAAAAAAGTTAAATTAGGCTAAAAAGGGCCCAATTGTGCGAAGGGCCGCTAACAGGCCGAAACAATCATCGGGCCGAACTGGGTCAAACTATTCAACGAGCCTTTAATAGGCCGTAATACAAACCAGGCCATAAATGGGCCAAAAATACAGTGCACGGTTAACGGGCCATATCTGATATGGGCCGTAAATTGGCCCAAAACATTGCAGGCTGTTAACGGGCCGGTCCACTCTTATCTTACAGAAACTTGTGGGCTTTCGGCTGGGCCGGCCCGTTTAACCTGAATGGGCTACTATTGGGTCATGCCACATGTCAACCTGTAATAGGCGTTTCCCGTCCAATGAAAGGATGACAACTGTCACGACGCCGAGCTGACACATGGATCCTTCGGCCAATGAGAATTTTACACATGGAAAATAGCCATTGGTCCGAGTTGTTAACGGGTTATCGGATCCAAACCAGAACCCAATAGCTTAACGGTGACCCATTACGGTGGATGCCACGTGTCGGTTACCCTTGACGAAAACACTTCCATGACACGACATTTATCGTCATGGAAGTGGACACTTCCGTGATGATAATTTCAGTATTGTCATGGAACACTTCTACGACAGCACATGTATGACTATCTTGATTCTGTCATAAATTTGTCACGGATGTACATGCATGACAGAAAATGTGACCTACTGTGACAAAGACGTATCATCACGGAAGTGTTTTTTTTTGTAGTGGAAGTAAATAAATACAGAGGGTTAACATACACAATTTCTCTTAGGCCCTCCAAAAGTACGTCCACTACACATTCACGCATTTCACGTCTTTCTCTCGCTCTGTCTGTCAAACAAACTAAGCCAAACTCCCAGCATATCACGCGGGAAAAGACCCGCCCGCGCCATTTTAGTCGGGATTTGTATCGATGGATCGCACGAAGCACAAAAACCAAGTGTTACGCTCTACAAGTTCAAAAGGAAAAGGCGGTACACTTATAGCACGCCTGTCGCGGACGCATTGCACCCCTCACACAGTCGGTCCTACACACCGCTCACCCAGAGGGAACGCGCTTCGGCTTGCCTCTTCACTGAGACATGGGACCGCAATTGGGGAAACCGACCATTCGCCAAACTCCCCTGCCCACCGCGCGAAAATTGCCCCCAAATCCCAAATTCAACTCCCCTTCGGCCAACTAGCCAATAATATTCCCCAAACCTCCTCCCCCCGCCCCCTCCACTCCATCGCTCCGCCAAACTAGCCCTCCCCACCGAGCTGATACGTCGGCGCCGCGGTTCTTCGAGGGGACGCACAGTGATCCTCTCGATCCCACAGTACGCTCTCGTAAACTGTCGTCCTCCAGCCGCGCCGCCACCGTTGGCGACGTTCTTGTGGAGATGCACGGCGGTCAGCTTTTCCCACGGTACGCGCATTCTAGACTGAGACCCCATGCATGTCGGAGTAGTGCTGGATGTTAGCTGATAGGCGTTGTTAATCTCACTGCTTGCCGAAATAGTTTACACTCAATATGCTCTGCTTAAAAAGCTACCTTGCCCTATTCTGCACTCAATCTGCTTTGCTGAGATGGCATGCCACGCCTGATTAGTTGCTAAAATATCCTGCCATATTTTAGGACCATGTATGTATTGTGAAGTAGATTGCCATGGTCTAGTAGCCAATCTGTCAGGTGAAATAGCTCGACACCGTTTTACACTCAATCTTTGTTGCTGAGATGGCCTTCAATGGCTGTGTGCTCGGCCTCATTGATTGTTGAAATAGCCTGCCATAATTTAGCACTCAATCTGTTTGCTGAATTAGCTTTACATATATTTTGTTACTTTATCTGCTTGTCCAAATATCTTGCCATAGCTTTAGACATCGACCTAGGTATTTTTTCTGGACTTTATAATGAAACATATATGTTTTTCCTGTAATATCTAGTAGAAGAACTAATTTGCATGTCTGACAGATGGACATGACTTGGATAACTTCTGCTCGACGATTCTCCCCTGCATATGTCGAGGGGGTTCAAAACTTAATGATCTTTATTAGAGCTGAGTACGGTGGTCCGAACGCAGATGTGCACTGCCCGTGTAGCAGTTGTATGAATTCAGTTTCAAGACCCCAGTCAACTGTGCAAAATCATCTACACTTGTATGGGATGTCAGTCACATATACTAGGTGGGTTCATCATGGTGAAGCTGTGAACGTCAATGTCACTAACTATGTGGAAGCAGCAGATCACCATCTTGATTTGCCTGATGCTCAGGAGGAAGAGGAGGAGGAGGAGGAGGTGGTGGCGGAGCCAGTGATTTTGACAAAGATTGAAACAATGCTACGAAATGCTCAGGCATTTCGAGAACTTACACCTGTACAAGAAAAACGGTGGGCCCGCATGTTGGAGCAATGCAACGTGGCAGTTACCGCAGGTTGTAAGCTATCAGTATTCTCAGCTGTGGTTAGCTTTCTTCAGGTGAAGACATCTCAGCGGATGACCAACAAATCATTCAATGCGATGATGGCTGCTTTCCGCGATTGTTATCTAGCTGTGTCGGAGCTGCCACACACCTACAGTAAAATGAAGAATTTCCTCCATGCGGTTGGAATTGGATATGATATGATCCATGTTTGCGAGAATAATTGTGTTCTGTTCCGGAAGGATTATGCCAACTTAAGTGAATGCCCAAAATGCAAATCATCAAGATGGAAAGATGGTGAAGCTGTGAAGACGATTCCTCATAAGGTTCTCATACATTTTCCAATTATACCAAGATTGCAGAGGTTGTTTGATGATGCTCAAACAAGAAAGGATGTACTGTGGCATTCTAGGAACCAGGAGCACAGAGATCAGAATGTAATGAGCCATCCATCTCATGGTAGTGACTGGACAAGCTTCAATCTGAAACACAAAGAGTTTGCTGCTGAGCCGAGAAAGATTAGACTTGGCTTAGCTATAGATGGATTCAACACATTTGGCCACCAGAGCGCGACATATAGCATGTGGCCAGTGCTTGTTATCCCTTACAACATGCCACCAAATATCTGCACCAAAGAATCAAACTACATCATGGCCTTGCTCATCCCAGGTCCAAAAAATCCTGGAAAGGATTTTGATTTATTCATGGAGCCTGTTGTGGAGGAACTTCAAAAGCTATGGAGGGGTGTTCTCACTCGAGACCTATATAGCAGCCCACCAGCTGATTTCATTCTGCATGCTGTTATAATTTGGTGCATCCATGATTATCCAGCTTTGGGCACTATGTCAGGGCGAAGGACACATGGTTACAATGCATGTGTTCGCTCTGACAAGAATCCGCTGTCATACCCAATACTTAGCAAGGTTTGTTACATTGGACACCACCGTTTCGTTGACAAGGACAAGATGCGTCTTAGAAAATACCGAAAACATGTGTTCAAAGCAAGTCATGAAAACCGTGATGCACTAGAGAGGCTCACCAGCGATGAGTTGCAGGAGGAATTACAGAAGGTCAGGCATATTACACCAGGAAACCATGCCGATAATGGTAGAGGGAAAAGGAAGTGTGGCAAGGCAGAAGAGAGATTATTTTTTACCCGCAAGTCCATTTTGTGGGACTTGGAGTACTGGAAAGATTTGTATCTGAGGCATAATCTTGAAGTGATGCAAATCGAGAAAAATATATGTGACAGCATTATCGGCACACTTCTTAATATTGAAGGCAAGACAAAAGATACCTTAAAATCTAGGATTGATTTGACACACCTGGGTATCAGATCTGATTTGCATGTGGATAGCACTGGTGAATCACGGGATATGACACTAGCTGTGTACGTCTTGGACAAGCAAAAAAGAAAAGAATTCTGCAAGGTCCTGTCACGTGTGAGATTCCCACATGCATTTGCTTCCAACCCTGAAAGGAGAATCAGTGCAGATGGAACCAAGGTACAAGGGTTGAAAACTCATGACTGCCATGACCTGTTCTCCTTAGAGGATTGGGCCGCCCTGACTTATACAGAGCAGTTGCAGAGTTGGGACAATTCTTCAGGGAACTTTGCAGTAGAAATATTTGGATAGATGCTGTGAAGCATCTTAAAGAGAAGATACCAACTATCCTATGCGACCTTGAGAAGATATATCCTCCAGCCTTCTTTGATGTGATGGTGCATTTGGTTGTTCATCTACCTGATGAGGCACTACTTAGAGGTCCAGTAAAGTATGGATGGATGTACCCTATTGCAAGGCGGCTAGGCACTTTCAAGGGCTATGTTAGGAATAGAGCTAGACCTGAGGGTTCCATTGCAGAGGCTTACATTGCTACAGAAGTGTTGACATTCTGCTCAAGATACATTGAAATAGCTGATCAGCCTTGCAAAAAGGTGGGCGAAAAAAATCCTGAGCTTAATGTTTTCGATCCTGCTGTTCGAGTAACAGGGAAGAATCAACAAGATGACAAACCAAAAGATTTGGACAAAATGGTTTGGTATGTGTTGAATAACTGTCCTGAGATTCTACTTTATATCGAGTAAGTGCTAAGTACTGCAGCTTATACATCGTAATCTACTAAACTTGCAGCACATTCTTATATATTTAGATGTTTGACACGATCAATATGTTCTGCAGCATGTACGAAGAGGAGTTACTGGCGCAAAATCCAGGAAACATTGACAAACGGGTTAGGGAAGGATTTGCAAAATGGTTGAAAAGCCGTGTTAGCTTTTGAATTCCACTATGAGTTTTTTTAATATATAGAGTACATAAGATGATCAGCTTGTCTATTTTCTAACCACAGGTTAAGGAGATTCGGGAGGAGGGGCAGGCAGTTACTAATACCCTTTACGCACTAGCAACGGGTCTTGATACTCGGGTAAAACAATATGCATCTTGCCTTGTTGGAGATGTGCGCTACAACACCCTTGGACGCGACGAAGGCAGGAAGACACAAAACAGTGTTGTCATGAGCACGGATTCGCACAAGAAAGTGACAACTAAAATGTATGCTAACATAACAGACATTGTTCAGTTGTAGTATATCTCCAATTTCGAGGTTCATCGGTGCGTGGTTCTGTTTTGTTGTCGTTGGTATAACTAGTTTACCAGGATCTCAAAACCCAAAGCTGATGATTATTTCAAATCCATCAATATCAAGGCGGCGTACCGCACCAACGAGCCTTATATTTTGGCAAATCAAGCAACACATATATTTTTCTTGGAACACACATATGCACGTAACCAAGACTGGAGAGTATTGCAAAAGTTTGAGCAGAGGAATTCGTTTAATGAAGTTGCACAACAAGATGATGCTTACACTGCTGCTGATGTAGAGGATTCCACAGATGGTTATGATATGTTTGTGGACCATCATATCAATAAGGCTGGAGAAAAGATTGCCTGTCAGGCTGTGGAAGTAGATGAGTTGGTCAATAAGAAGCCAATGTTCGAGGACATTGATGCTGAAGAAGAAGATGACACTGGGGGAATTATGATTCAGAGTGACACACGTGGTGAAGATGTTGACGCTACTGCTGTGAATGATGATTAGATTGCTTTTGTCATATTTGCCTATGAGAAGACGACTTATTATCTACTATGTTAAATTGTGTTTGCTATGACAACTGAAACCTGATGAAGTAGTTGTTCAGTGAGAACATCACTTATTGTGTATGACGACTGAAACATGATGACATTGTTGTTTAGTAGTACTCATATTTTGCTGTGAAACTTGTATTTGATGATTGTACAACCGCAAATGTAGCTGATGGCAGTTTGCTGTTGGACTGCAATTTGTTGAACGTCTTGCAATGGGAACAAAGCTAACCCGACAGGTCCTCTTCTTATTTATTTATTTATTTATTAGCAAATGGGGATGCCCCCCGACTTTCGTTAATATAGAAATCATTAGATGTTCACAACACTAGATGCCCAGTCTGCTAAATAGGATTCATTCATTACTAGTTTCAGCAAAGTGCTCATGTCAGAGCCACTGAATACATCACGAGTGCTACATACACTACAAATAAAAAGACAATCATCCTACAGAGCACAACGCTCTTGCCCATTATCTTCACAAGGTCTTTCATCTCCTCATTGCTGCCAAGGCTGTTCACCAGCTGTTGCTTGGTCATGATCTGATGAACTGCATCCTCTTTAACCTTCTGCTCTGCATTTTCCTCTTTTGCCGTTCCTTCAGTTACTTGTCCAACACCCCAGCCTGCTGGTATTAGGATTCGTTGGCTAACCAAATAATCCACGTAGTTCCATTCCCCCACATCTGCAACTTCCCAGAAATACAAATCACAAGAATCCTCCCTTTTCTGCACAAATCAAATTCGAAGATCATCAACCAAACTCTTAAAAAATAAAATTCAGCAACTGAAAGCAGGCGAACAACTTGACCATATTACCCCATGATTTGGGCATTTGTAGAAGACTCGGCGAGGGTTGAGGGTTGTAATTGAGACCAAGGGCAACGGCAACGGGGTTTGATGACTCTGCGTGATTTGCAGCAGTGGCACCACTCCAACGGCAATGGGGTGCGATGAGCAAGCGGCTGTGGTGAGTGTGCCGGCGGGGGTGTGATGAGACCCACAGGCGGTGGTACGGGTGGCCACTTCACGCACATCTGGTTCACTGATTGTTGGCTTGATTCCCTGCTGAAGAGCAGGTGGACGAGCCAGCAGACATGGTTGTTGCGGCCGGAGCTTCTGAAGCTAGGCAGAGTAACTAGAGAAGAGGAGAAGCGAACGTTTGATATGTCAGTTTCATTACTTGCAGAGTAGTATAACACTATATATAGTCTAGGTTTGGATTCGAACCAGTTACAGCAGCACGTCTCTCTTTCTTCTAATAGTCAGGAATGTCTCTTTACTGCCAGACTAGCCTGTTCTGTACGCCTTCTCATGTCTTTGATTTTCGGGAATGTTATCTGGTGAACGTTCCCTGGGAGGAGGATGGCAAACGAACGCATTTTCCTGGCAGTTTTAGTTGCGATGCAAGATCAAACGGTGGCAGTTTCGGGAATGTTATCTGGCGAACAAGCCCAGTTTTTCTTTTCTTGTGAAAAACGTATGCAACATGGTGTCAGCTTAGTTAACAAACGATTGTACCAACGTTAACCGTTGGATTGACATCCAACGTCTGTCGTGTTTCTTTAGTCTCTTCTTCCTCCAGCCACCAAAACCAAACCAGCACCGGCGGGACCGCCTGCTCCGGCCTCCCACGGCTGGCTGCGCTACCGCACACGCATCGCCGCCCCATCGCACCCTAAAACTCTGGCCAGGCCATCCCTCTACCCCACACACCTCCTGTTATTCTCTGGCGAAGTCAGCCCCACCCCTCACTCGAACCAGTCAACCCTCGTACTCCCCTCCACATGCGACTACACTGTCGCATCTTCCCTGGCTCCTGCTCATTCCCGTCTGAGGTCTCGTCGTCGTTCTCCGCCTTGGTTCGCTCGCCGCAGCGCCGCCCTCTAGCGTTGTCAACATGGTCAACAACTGAGAGGAATCAGGAGATGATTGTACATGGAGAGGATGATAGTAGGGACCCACCAGGGTCATGGCAGTACGCAAGCAAGTGCCTCCTTGTTACAAGCCAAAATAAATGCTTCCTCCTAATGGCTTCCTAACATCTGGCCCCACCCCATTGTCAACGTATAGTCAATAAAGGAGAGAATTGCACAACGACCGGCAGACACCAGGGACCCAGCAGCTAGCCCAGTTGTTTTCTGTTTTTGAGACGGACGAAGCAGGGTATCAACTGGGCTGTGCGGGGGCTGTACCCCGTCTAGCCCAGGCTTTTATTTTCTATTTACCACATGACCAACCCAGTTGTTTTTTTTCTTTCTAAGCCCACTTCTATTTTTTCGCAAAACACCCAACTGAGGCCTACTTGCTTAAACCATCCCTACTGGGCTGCAAATCTTTCAAGACAAGGAGGGATGGATTCGGGGCTTGCCCAAAAATGGGCTGTAAATTTTAAAAACAATACAACAAACCGGCAATTAGTTTCAAATTACAGTTTTTTTATGATTTCCAGATTTTAAATTTCATTGATTTTTTTTGCGGGAAAATTCCGTTGGATTTTAAATTAATATATATTTCTTTTTCAAATTAGTTTGAATCCGACTCAAATTTTTGGGATTAAAAACAGTTCGGACCCCACCGAAATATGCAAATTTTTGTTGAATTTTTTAACCGTGGCCAGAATATGGGCTGTAATGCTAGGAAAAAGAATATGGGCTTCAAAAAAATCCATAAGAATTAGCAAATGGGCTATAAATTATTAAAAATAATGGCAAATGGGCTATATGCTGTTTGCCACAGATTTGGAGGCTGACTTATGGGCCTACTATGTTGACGCGTACGCATGGCTTTGTGAACTTAGTCAACAAACGATTCTAGCGGCAGTGACCGTTGGATAGCATCCAACGGCCGTCCTGCTTCTTCAACCTCTGATCTTCTTGCTCCAGCCGCCCAAACCAGCACCGGCGGGACCGCCTGCTCCCGCCTCCCGTGGCCGGCTGTGCTACCGCGCAGGCCTCACCGCCCCCTCCTACTCCCACCGCTGGCCAGGCCATCCCTCTACTCAGCCACACCTCATGTTATTCACCGGCGACACATGCCTCCCACCGCAGCCGAACCAGTAAACCCTCGTACTCCCCTCATCGTGGGCATACACTATTGTGGCTTCGCCGGCTCCGGGTCGTTCCCTTCCTGGGCCTCGCCGTCGTCCACCGCGTTGGTGCTCTTGGCGCGGCGTGGTCAGCGTGGTCAACAAACGACAGCCATTGGAAGAGGGATGTACGTGGAGAGGCTGACAGTAGGGACCCACATGGTCCATGGCCGCACGCAAGCAAGTGCCTCCTTATTACGCGAAAAAATGATTCCTCCCCCTGACAGCTGGGACCCACCAGCTATATCTTCGCACGGAAGGAAGTGCCTCCTTATTACGCGAAAAAAATGATTCCTCCTCTTGACAACTGGGACCCACCATATTTGGAGGCTGACTTGTGGGCCTAGTAAGTTGACGCGTACGCAGGGCTTGTTAACTTAGTCAACAAACGATTCTAGCAGCAGCGACCGTTGGATGTTAATCCAACGGCCGTGCTGCTTCTTCAATCTCTAATCTTCTTACTCCATCCATCCAAACCAGCTCCGGCGGGACCGCCTACTCCTGCCTCCCGTGGCCGGCTGTGCGGCCGCGCAGACCTCACCACCCCACCCTACTCCCACCGCTGGCCAGGCCTTCCCTCTACTCACCCACATCCCCCGTTATTCTCCGGCGACGGCAGCCTCACACTGCAGCCGAACCAGTCAACCCTTGTACTCCCCTCCGCGTGGGCATCCACTGCCGCGTCTTCCCCGGCTCAGCGTAGTTCCCTTCTAGGACTCGCCATCGTCCACCGGCTTGGTGCTCTCGATGCGGCGTGGTCAATGTGGTCAATGAACGACAGCCATCGGAAGAGGACTGTACGCGGTGAGGTTGGCAGCTGGACCCACCAGCTACATCTTCGCACGCAAGGAAATGCCTCCTTATTACGCGCAAAAAATGATTCCTCCCCCCTGATAGCTGGGACCCAGCAGCTATATCTTCGCACACAAGGAAGTGCCTCCTTATCCTCCCTGACGGCTGGGACCCACCCGGTCGAAGCGTACGTAGCATTGTCTGTCTGGTCGCGAACGTGTACGTACATAATGGTCGATCGGTCTCTCTGCAACGATGAACCGTGGGCGTCTAAGGAGTGACACGTGTCGTAGTAGAGCCCCCGACGTAGCAGTTTAGGCAGCCCCGTCTAAATCGTGTACACGTACGTACAGCCACATGGAAAAAAATACGGGCACGTACGTAAATATACAGGTAGGGTCTCGAATGCGTACTCGCGCATACGTACGGCCAGGGCTCGTGTACATGGAGAGAGGCAACGAACGGCAGCAATGGCGTCGTGTTCATCGGCAGCCAACCGGCTGGGTCGGAACGGAGGAAACAGCGTCATGTTTATCGGGAGCCAAGCGACTTGGTCGGAACGCGTCCTGTTCACCGGGAGCCAACCGGCTTGGACGGAACAGCCGAAATGGGGTCTTGTTCATCGACTCGGGGTCTGGTGTACCGCAAAACGGAGGAAACGGCCTTCTGTTCGACCGCCTACAGTTGAAACGGGGTCATGTTCATCGGATGGGGGTCTGGCGTACCGCAAAGCGGAGGAAATGGACTTCTGTTCAAGCGCTATGGTCGAAACAAGGTCATGTTGATCAGGAGGGGTCTGGCGTACCGCAAAATGGAGGAAACAGACTTCTGCCCAACTGCCTACGGTCGAAACGGGGGTCCTGTTCAATGGGAGAGGTGTCGCATACCGCAAAACGGGACTCCACGGGCTACTGTTCATCCACGGTCGACCTCCTCCAGCCTCCACCAGGTACTGTTCATCCACCGTCAACTTCCTCCAGCCTTCACCGACTACTGTTCATCCAGCCTCCATGGGGTCCTGTTCATCCACCCCCAGCCGGCTGGGGTGTGGCGGCCTGCTCGGTGTCCTGTTCATCCAGCGCCAACCACCTTCACACGGCCAGGGTACTATTCATCCACAGCCAACCCACCGGTGGGGTGGGGCGTGTCGGAAGTCGGGCTCCGGGGACCTAAAGGTTCGAACACTGGGGTGAGCTCGTTCTACCACTTCGTCTCCTACCACGGCTAAGCGATGGCGAAGCTACGGCGAGAGCGCACTAGCGAGGGACGGACCGTGGACTCAGCGGTTTACCCAGGTTCGGGCCACCTTGCGGTGTAAGACCCTACTCTAGCTTGGTTGGTATTGCTGTGGTGAGAGAGAGTACAAGGTTGGGGATGATGATAACAAGAGCCGATCCCCCTCAACAAAAGCAGCACTGCCCCCCTTATACCCGCATCGGTCCTCTTCCCCCTTCAACTTAGGCGGGAAGGGCTGCCACGCTTGGCGGGTTTTGAAAGGGGACAGGCGCTCAGGCTATCCTGACTAAAGGCGGTCTTCACCTGCCAAAGCGTGATCCATGACGCACCGGTGGGCTCGGTGATGACCTCCGCCCTGCGCGCCCGCTGTCTTGGTCTTCCTTCGCCGATTAGGCAACCTTTGGGGTTGCTTTGGGGAGTAGATAGCTGGCCCTGCTCCCTTAACACGAAAGAGGAAACCATCTTCATCCGCACCTGCTGGCGCGGCCTCTGTCGCCGCTCGTCACCGCACGCGTCACCCACGTGATGGGCCCAGACCGCGCGGCTGTGTTGAACGGTCTTCGTCTCGTGTGCCCTCGGGAGGGGGCCTCGGGAGGCCACCTCAGGAGGTCGCCTCGCGAGAGGACCTCGCGAGGCCGCTGGTGGAGGTGCTGAGCCTTGCTCGCCCGCTCCCTGAGGAGGGGGCCTCGGGAGGCCAAGGCCTCATGAGGAGTCCTGGTGAGGTGCTTGGTGATGACGGCCCGCTGGACCCACGCCAGGTGTTGCACCCTGGGCCAAAGGCAGACGGGCGTGGATACCCCGGGTTCCATGGGCCCGACAGTAGCCCCCGGGCCCGCGGCGCGCACGTTCCTGCCTACTGGGGGGCGAAATGGCGCGGGCCCTAACCGCCTGGGGCCAGGCGCGACGCGTGGCGCACGATGTGATTGGGGACGCCTCCACTTCTCCACGACGCCTCGGTAACCGCCCGCGCTGACATAAAACCTACCGCGGGCGACGCGAGGCCATCATTGCCTTCCTTCGCACATTGTTGTTGCTTAAATCCCAACGCCGGAGAAGGCGGAGCGACGAGGGGGGCTTCGCACCGAGTATAAAGAGGGGGAGAGGAGAGCCGGAGCCCTCCACCCATCTTCTCCTTCCTCCAGCTTCCTCTGTCTTCTTGCTAGAGCCGCCACAGAAATGGTGAGGGGGAGAGGACGTGGCCGTGCTTCCGCTGCCGCATCCCAGGTTCCGCTCCGAGGGCGCGGGCACTCCCCGACGGCTGCCGGCGCCAGGCCCAGTGGTCGCGGAAGGGGCACCGCTCGCGGGCGCGGAGGGCGAGGCGCGCGGGGCCAAGGCGGCCGCGACGGAGCGGCCGTGCTACCGCCCCAGGCGGGGAGCCATTCGGTGGAGGCGGTGCATGAATTCATCGTAAACATGCACCGCAGCCCCTGCACCTGTCTCCGGCTCCCGGACTCCTTTGTGGTGGCGATGGCGGAGCGCGCGCCCTTGGGCTTGTGGGTGCAGGCCGACGGCTGCTGCAACGGCCCCTCCTGGGTGGCGACGGAGCTCACCCCATCGGGCTTCATGTTCTTGAGGAAGGGGTGGAAGTCGTTCGCCCTCACCCGCGGCCTGAAGCGGTGGCACGTCCTCCAATTCAAGTACGATGGGGCTGCCACACTCTTCATGAAGATCTTCGGGATCTATGGCAGCCGCCTGGAGTGCTGCGCGGAGAGCGAGGACGGAAGCTACAGCGGCTCCTCCAGCGAGGACGACAGCTCCAGCGGTACCGCTGTCGGAAGTGGGGCTCCGGGGACCCAAAGGTTCGAACACTGGGGTGAGCTTATTCTACCTACTTCGTCTCCTACCACTGTTAAGCGACGGCGAGGCGACAGCGAGAGCGCGATAGCGAGGGACGGGGCGAGGACTCAGCGGTTTACCCAGGTTCGGGCCACCTTGCGGCGTAAGACCCTACTCTTGCTTGTCTGATACTGCTCTGGTGCGTGTGTGAGTACAAGGTGGAGGATGGTTAGAACAAGAGCCGATCCCCCTCCCAGGGATGCTCTGCCCCCCTTATACCCGCATCGGTCCTCTTCCCCCTTGAAACTTAGGCGGGAAGGGCTGCCACACTTGGCGGGTTTTGAAAGGGGACAGGCGCTCAGGCTATCCTGACTAAAGGCGGTCTTGGCCTGCCAAAGCATGATCCATGACGCGCCGGTGGGCTCGGTGATGACCTCCGCCCTGCCCGCCCGTCGTCTTGGTCTTCCTTCGCCGATCGGGCAACCTTTGGGGTTGCTTTGGGGAGTAGGTATCTGGCCCTGCTCCCTTAACACAAAAGAGGAAACCATCTTCATCCGCGCCTGCTGGCGCGGCCTCTGCCATCGCTCGTCGCCGCGCGCGTCTCCCACGTGATGGGCCCTAGACCGCACGGCTGCGCCGGAAGGCCTTGCCTTGTAAGCCATCGGGAGGATGCCTCAGGAGGCAGCCTCGGGGGATCGCCTCGTGAGGGGGCCTCTGGTGGAGCCACTGCTGAGTCCTGCTTGCCCGCTCCCTGAGGAGGGGTCCTCGGGAGGCCGGAGCCATCGGGAGGCTGGAGCCTTGGGAGGGCCTCGCGAGGGGGCCGTCGGGAGGCCGGAGCCTCCTGAGGTGACTTTGCTCTGGGGCGCCCATTGGTGGGCCGCCTATCTGGGCCTCCACCGGGCGCCGCGCCCTGGGCCGCGGGCAGACGGTTCGTGGTACCCCGGTTCCACAACCCCGACAGTAGCCCCCGGGCCCGTGGCGCGCACGTTCCCGCCTAAGGGGAGAAACGGCGCAGGCCCTAACCGCCTACGGACCAGGCGCGACGCGTGGCGCACGATGTGACAGAAGGCGCCTCCACTTCCCCGCGACGCCTCGGCAACTGCCCAGGCTGACATAAAGCCTGTTCGCGCTCGGCGCGGGGCCATCATTGCCTCACCCGTGTGTTCCACCTTGATTCCTTGTGCGTATTGAAGGCTAGGCGGCGCCGAGGGCACCCTTCTTCCTTTTATTCCTGTAACAAGTCAATGTAGCCCCTGATGGCGTGAGGAAAAACGATGTCCTTTGCATTAAGTATCTTATGACTTGCTGTAATGCATGCTTATTTCCTCTTGAAGTCCTCTCGTGAGGCCTCGCTTTCCTTTCTTGTTTGCCTTGGTGCTCTACGCCGTCAGGACCCAGCCCCCGAGCAGGCCTACAGCCGTCGCTGGTATGTCCGGTCGCGATGCCTGGACAAGGCCAGGAGGTGAGGGGCCCGGGAGCTAGTAAGGGCTCCGGGGACGCGATGCCTAGGAAGCCCCCCTTTGGCGTGCAAGCGGCTCGCGCAAAAGAGAAAACGTGGGCGCTCGGTGAGATCGCAAAAAGAAAGAGAGAGCTTGAAAAATGATGAGAGCGGCTCATGAGACCTCCTCTTGAGGCTTATCTCCCTTTCTTTGCTTGCCTTGTCGCTCTACGTCGTCAGGACCCAGCCCCCGGGCAGGCTACAGCCGTCGCTGGTATGTCCGGTCGCGATGCCTGGACAAGGCCAGGAGGTGTAGGGCACTGCGAGGGGGTAAGAGCTCCTGAGGCGCGATGCTCAAGAAGCCCCCCTTTGATGTGCAAGCGGCTCGCGCAGAAGAAGGAAACTCAGTGCATAGCGCGGCAGCGGTGAGAGGAGAGCTTGAGGGGCGGTGAAAACATCTCGTGAGGTGTTTTTGATACTTAGCTTTTTCGGAGGGCGGCGTCGGGCGAGCCGCCACTTGTAGCGTGTGCCTCGCGAGGTCTCCGCTCGTGAGGCCTCCGGCTGGCGTGGCTCTGTCAGGCTTGGCTCCGGAAGCCGTGCTCCTGAGGCTCCGGGGGGGGCATCCTGCCGCCGGGTTACCTCGCGAGGCACGCTCGCGAGGCCTTCCGTGTGACCTGCTCCTGAGACAATTGCAAGGCGCAAGGTCTCGTGACGGGGGAGCCGCGCGCGCTCGCTGACCCACTCATGGGCATCACGCGAGAAGATAAGGCACCAAGGACCTTGGTGAGGTGGCATGCATGGGAGCAGGCCCGCGATCTAGAGCTCGATCACTTGGGTTTAGCAGCGCTGCAGGGACGGACCCGAGCACAGGCCCGGTGCCTATCATGCGAGAAGATGAGACACCAAGGACCTTGGTGAGGTGACGTGCACGGGAGCAGGCCCACGAGCCAGAGCTCGATCACTTGGCTTTTTCAGCGCTGCTGGAACTGACCCGAGCACATGCACCGTGTCCATCCCCCGTTCACGTGAAGCTTAGGAGGGACGCCATGAGTGCGCACGGCTCGCCATCAACGAACTGACGAAATAACAAGGTTGATTACACAACAAGAAAGAGATGTGGCTGCCATGTCCGGCACGGGTCAACTTGAGGTTGGTGCAGCCCGTGGGGCGCACTTAGTTGATTGTTCCGCCAGCGCGGAGCATGGGGCTTCCACTTGGGCGTGGGCATGATCGCGGCTCGATCGTTCCGCCAGCGTGGAGCATGGGGCTTCCACTTGGGCGTGGGCATGATCGTGGCTCGATCGTTCCGCCAGCGCGGAGCATGGGGCTTCCACTTGGGCGTGAGCTGGAGCTCTCGCGGGCCCATCAGGCTTACGCAATGAGAGTCTCCGGGGCGTGTACAGCCCTGTTTCGTTCATACACGTAGGGGCCACGAGCAGAACTTGCGGAGGGGTCAGATGTTCCACGCGTCATACGCTGAAACTCCTTCCTCCGTCCCCAGCGGAGAGCATGGGGCTTCCACTTGGGCGTGGGCTTGATCGCGGTTCGATCGTTCCGCCAGCGCGGAGCATGGGGCTACCACTTGGGCGTGGGCTGGAGCTCTCGCGGGCCCATCAGGCTAGCGCAATGAGAGGCTCTGGGGAGTGTACAGCCCCATTTCGTTCGTACGCGTGAGTGTCACGGGTAGAACTTGTGGAGGGGTTGGATGTTCCAGGCGTTAGGCACAGGAACTCCGTCCTCCATCTCCAGCCGGACGACGCCGGGCCTGGAGACATGCGCAACCCTGAAAGGGCCTTCCCACATGGGTGAGAGTTTGTGGAGTCCCTCTCTGGAGAGGGTCCTGCGTAGGATGAGGTCGCCGACCTCGAGAGTGCGAGGGCGGATTTTGCGGCTGAGGTAGCGATGCAGGGCCTGCGGTTACCTCACGGCGCGAAGAGCGGCCTGGCGGCGGCCTTCCTCGAGGAGCAACAGATCAGTCTCCCACGAGCCATCCTGACGCGCCTCGTCGAAGGCAAGGACCCGCGGGGAGCCGTGCTTAAGCTCTGAAGGAAGGACCGCCTCAGCTCCGTAGATGACGACACGGGAGCCTGAGCCCCGCCGAGGATGCAGGCAACCGCGCGAGGCTCCTGGTAGCCCCCAGGGCCCTCGTCAGGCTGGTTGACGTCATTCTTCCGGGGCGGCGGCGGCAGCAGCGGGAGAGCGGCGTTGGCCTGCAGGTTTACCTCACGAGGCTGATCACGCCAGGCGGCCTCACGAGGGTGGTCGCGCCAGACGGCCTCACGAGGCTGGTCACACCAGACGACCTCACGAGTCTGGTCGCGCCAGACGGCCTCACGAGGCTGGTCGCGACAGACGGCCTCACGAGGCCGGTCGCGCCAGCCCTGGCGGAAGTTGTCGTTGCCGTTGCCGTTGCGGCCGTCCCAACGGTTGCTGCTGTGGCCACCTCCGCAGCCGGTGCCGCGGCCAATGCGATCGTCTCGGCGGCTCTGGCGCTCGTCGTGGAGCAGCTTGAGCTCCTGACAGTCTTCGGTGCTGTGGGAGCGGACGTTGTGAAAAGCGCAGAGTGTCCGGTTGTCCTTCCTGGGCTCATCGCGGTTGCAGCCGCGCTTCTGCTCGGGTTCCGCCGCGAGTACGGCAGGGCCCTTGCGCTTGACGTCCTTGCTCTTGGCCTTGGCGCCGTCGAGCGCCGTGTCGGGGTCGTCGTGGACGAAGAGGCTGCCTTCTTCAGCCTTGGCGCACTTGTCATTGAGGTCGAGCAGCTCGAGCACGGAGTCGAGCTCACCGTTGATGGCAAGCTTCTCGCGCATCTTGATGTCCGTGACGCCGGTGGAAAACCCGGAGATGACGGCCACGTCGGAAGCGCACGGGATCTTGTTGCGCACCTGACTGAAGCGCTGGATGTACTTGCGGAGGGTCTCGTCTGGGCGCAGACGAACACGCCGCAGGTCGTTGATGGTGAGGGAGCGGTCCTGCGTGCCCTTGAAGTTGGCGATGAACTGGCTGCAGAGCTCGGCCCACGACGAGATGGAAGCCTCGGGGAGGTTCATGAGCCAAGAGCACGGGCCGTCCTTGAGGGCCATGGGGAACTAGTTCGCCATGACCTTGTCGTCGCTGTTCGCCGCCTCGACGCCCAGCGCGTAGAGCTGGAGGAACTCCGTGGGGTTGGGGGTGCCGTCGTAGCGCGGAGGCAGCTCAGGCTTGAACTTCGCGGGCCAAACCACGCGAGGCAGCTCGCGGGTGAAGGCACGGCAGCCCACGCCGCTCGAGGGGACGCCACCAGCGAGGGCGGCGCGGTTTTGACGCCCGGCCGCTGCGACGTCCTGAACGGCATGGTCCTGGCGCTGGCCTCGTCTCGGTCTGGCGAGGATGCGCCAAGGGATGGATCACGAGCCCGCGCGCTGCGCTGGGGCCCCGCGCGCTCGTCGCGCAGAGGAGGCGGCGGAGGAGCGCCGTGCGCCATGTCCCCAGCACGAGACAGCGGCGGGCGGAGCGAGTGAGAAGGTGTCGGAGTGTCCCCGGCGACGTTGACGAGCTCGGCGATGCGACCGAGCCAGGCATCGTAGGCGTCGCTAGCCGGACGGTAGCAGAGCATCTCACGCGCCATGAGCAGCGCTGCCTGCGGGGTCGGCGGCCCATGGTGGGCGAGGGAGCAGGCTGTGGCGGTGTGGCCGTTCGCCCGCACGGAGGGGTGCAGGGAGGAGTCCTGCTGCTCGCGGGCAGCGGGGTCGGTGGCGGCGGCTTCGGCTTCAGGACGGCGGCGATTGCAGCGGGCCACCGGCTCCGTCTGAGCCACGCGGCCAGCCCTGCGCTTGGCGCGCTCGCGACGTGCGTCGGCCATGGGGTTGGTGGAGCTGAGGGCGGAGCAGAAGAACAGTAGCGCACCCCTACCTGGCGCGCCAAAGGTTCGAACACTGGGGAGAGCTTGTTCTACCTACTTTGTCTCCTACCACGGTTAAGCGACGGTGAGGCGACGGCGAGAGCGCGATGGCGAGGGACGGGGCGAGGACTCAGCGGTTTACCCAGGTTCGGGCCACCTTGCGGTGTAAGACCCTACTCCTGCTTGTCTGATATTGCTCTGGTGCGCGTGTGAGTACAAGGTTGAGGATGGTCAGAACAAGAGCCGATCCCCCTCTCTACAAAGGATGCTCTGCCCTTTATATCGGCCATGGTCCTCTTCCCCCTGGAAACTTAGGCGGGAAGGGCTGCCACACTTGGCGGGTTTTGAAAGGGGACAGGCGCTCAGGCTATCCTGACTAAAGGCAGTCTTCGCCTGCCAAAGCAGGATCCATGACGCGCCGGTGGGCTCGGTGATGACGTCCGCCCTGCGCACCCGTCGTCTTTGTCTTCCTTCGCTGATCGGGCAACCTTTGGGGTTGCTTTGGGGAATAGGTATCTGGCCCTGCTCCCTTAACACAAAAGAGGAAACCATCTTCATCCGTGCCTGCTGGCGTGGCCTCTATCGTTGCTCGTCGCCGCGCACGTCTCCCACGTGATGGGCCCTAGACCGCGCGGCTGCGCCGAACGGCCTTGCCTTGTAAGCCATCGGGAGGATGCCTCGAGAGGCAGCCTCGGGGGACCGCCTCGTGAGGGGGCCTCGGATGGAGCCGCTACTGAGTCCTGCTTGCCCGCTCCCTGAGGAGGGGTCCTCGGGAGGCCGGAGCCATCGGGAGGCTGGAGCCTCGGGAGGACCTCGCGAGGGGGCCGTCGGGATGCCGGAGCCTCGTGAGGTGACTTTTGATCTGGGGCACCCGTTGGTGGGCCGCCTATCTGGGCCTCCGTCAGGCGCCGCGCCCTGGGCCGCGGGCAGACGGGTCGTGGTACCCCGGGTTCCACAACTCCGACAACCGCCCCCTCCGTTGGGGGCGGAAACGACAATGACTCCCCCCGCGTCAAGAGCGAGGACGAGGACTCTGACTAGGCGCGCGCGGCGACGATTATGGGCCCCTAGCGGCGGGCACCGTGCGCACGGTGATGGAGCCGCACTTGCCTGCAGCGCCTTCTTGGGAACGCGCGCGGCGCCCGCACTGGAGTCTTGGGGGAGACGGTGCCTCGCCTAGGCCCTTTCTTTCTTTTTATTTTCCTGCATTGAACCGATGCAGCCCCGCGGGGTCATGAAAACAGTATCTTCCATGCTTAACTTAATGCATTTGTGATTCGAGATGTATGCATTCCCTCCGGAAGTCCTCTCGTGAGGCTGGTTTCTTTTCTTTGTTCGCCTCAGCGCTCTACGCCGTCTGGACCCAGCCCCCGAGCGGGCCTCAGCCGTCGCTGGTATGTCCGGTCGCGATGCCGAGACAAGGCCAGGAGGTGAGGGGCACCGGGAGCTAGTGAGGGCTCCTGAGGCGCGATGCTCAGGGAGCCCCCCTTTGGCGTGCAAGCGGCTTACGCAGAAGAAAAACACTAGCACCCAGCGGGATCGCGAGGGGAGACAGCTTGAGTGAGGGTAAGGGCGTCTCGCGAGGTGGTGAGACTTAGCTTTTGGCAGAGAGCGGTGTCGGGCGAGCCACAGCTCACGAGGGGCTCTCGCAGCTCATGAGGCGTGCTTACGAGGCTCGGCTTTCGAAGTGTCTTCGCCTCACGAGGCCTGCTCGCAAGAGGCCGCCCGCGAGGTCCTCGCGTAGCTCGCCTCCTAAGGAACTGCATGCCGATAGATTTCACAATGGGGGGAGCGGCACACGCTCGCTAACTCGCCCGTGGCTGCTGCGTGAGGAGATAAGGCACCAAGGACCTTGGTGAGGTGACGTGCACGGGAGCAGGCCTGGGAGCGAGAGCTCAGTCGCTTGGATTTGACAGACCCAAGCACAGGCACCGTGCCTAGCCCCCGCTCACGGAATCGGCCAGAGGAGGGGTCGCGAGCGTGTGGCGCTCTCCGGGTGGCAACGAACTTAACAGGCAATTAGGTAGGTAAAATAACTCATCAGGGTGAAATCAGTAAAATTCATTACACAACCAAAAGGATAGGGGCTAGGATGCCATGTCCGGCACGGATCAGCTTGAGGATGGTGCAGCCCGTGGGGCGCCCTCGGCCGCACTTAAACAAAATCACCTTGGCGGAAGAGTTCCGGGAATGAGGCGCAGGAGGCGTGGTGAGAAGGAGCGTGGGCCGCGCAGGGCGACGCGTCGAGCGCACCTGGCAGGACCGCGCTGGGGTGACGTCAGACCGCTTGGCGAGGCGCGCCAAGGGAGTCTGCTCCTCCGGGGCCAGCCGGCTCGCGAGGGCCTGTGGGCTCGCGAGGAGCAGGAGGCCCGCGAGGCCCTGGCACGAAGGGCGCCAGACACTGGAAAGAGGCACCAGCGTTCCTCAGCCCGAAGGGCATGCGCATGCCACCGACGGCGGGGCCAATGCCCTGGCCGATTCGCGGCAGCTGGAAGGGGTCCTGAGGGCAGATCTTGTTGAGGCTAGTGAAGTCGACGCACATGCACTCCTTGCCGCCCTTCTTGGGGACGACAACTGGGTTAGTGAGCCATTCGGGATGGCGCACCTCTCGGACGACTCCAGCTTCTTGGAGCTTCTGAACTTCCTTGACAATGAAATCTTGCTTCTCTGATGCCTGGCACCGTGCTTTCTACTTGACGGGGCATGCATTGGGACACACCCCCAAGTGGTGCTCGATCACCTCCCTCGGCACACCGGACAAGTCAGATGCTTTCCAGGAGAAAACATCCGACTTTGCCCAAAGGAAGGTGATGAGCGCGCTTTCCTATGCAGGACGGAGGCCTGTGCCGATGGTGAAGGCAGGGCCGGAGCCGATGCCGTCCACCGACACCTTCTTCATCTCGGCGCGGTCCTGAGAGAACAGCTGCTTCTTCTTCGCGGGCGCGGCCTCAGGAGGCTCGACCGCGTCCTTGTCGGCCGGGTGCGTGACAGCGGCAGCCTTGTAGGTACGCTCGAGGGTGCTGGCCGCGTCCTTCTCGTCGCAGGTGACGGTGATGATGCCGCTGCAGCTGGGCATCTTGAGAACGTTGTAGGCGTGATGGGTGGACACCATGAACTTGGTGAGAGCTGGGTAGCCCAAGATGGTGTTGTAAGGCAGGCCAATGTGCGCCACGTCGAAGTCGATGAGCTCGGTGTGGTAGTTCTTGCGGGTGCCGAAGGTGACGGGGAGGCGCACTTGCCCCAGTGGGATGGTGGAACCATCGGTCACTCCGGAGAAGGGCCTGGTCGGCATCAGCTGGTCATAGGGCACCTGGAGCGTCTCGAAGGTCTCGATGGAGATTACGTTGAGGCCGGCGCCCCCGTCGATGAGGGTCTTGGTGACGGCGACGTTACTGATGGTGGGAGTGCACAACATGGGGAGCGCACCTGCGGAGGCCGTGGACTTGGGGTGGTCCTTGGAGTCGAAAGTGATGGCGTACTGCGACCACTTGAGGGGCCGCGAAGCATCTGGCCTCGGGAGGGCGGCATACACCTCGCGAGAGAGCTGCTTGAAGTGGCGGATGGACGCGGGGGCTTGGGACCCGCCAAGGATACAGGCGACCGCGTGAGGCTCCTGGTAGCCCCCAACGCCCTTATCAGGCCGGTTGACGTCGTTCCTTCGGGGTGGCGTCGGCAGCGGCGGAAGAGCGGCATTGGCCTGAGGGTCTGCCTCACGAGGCTGGTCGCGCCAGGAGGCCTCGCAAGGCTGGTCGCGCCAACCCTGGCGGAAGTTGCCGTTGCTGTTGCGGCCGTCCCAACGCTTACCACCGCGGCCACCTCCACGGCCTGCACCGCGGCCATTGCGGTCGTCTCGGCGGCCCTGGCGCTCGTCACGGAGCAGCTTGAGCTCCTGACAGTCCTCGCTATTATGGGAGCGCACGTTGTGGAAGGCGCAGAGTGGCCGGCTGTCTTTCCTGGGCTCGTCGTGGTCACGGCTGCGCTTCTGCTCGGGCTCCGCCGCGAGCACGGCAAGGCCCTTGCGCTTGACATCCTTGCTCTTGGTCTTGGCAGCGTCGAGCGCCGCGTCGGGGTCGTTGTGGACAAAGAGGCGGCCCTCTTCAGCCTTGGCGCACTTGTCGCCGAGGTCGAGCAGCTCAAGCACGGAGTCGAGCTCACCGTTGATGGCGAGCTTCTCGTGCATCTTGACGTCCGTGACGCCGGTGGAGAACGCAGAGATGACGGCTGCGTCGGAGACGTGCGGGATCTTGTTGCGCACCTGGCTGAAGTGCTAGATGTACTTGCGGAGGGTCTCGTCTGGGCGCTGCCGAACACGCCGCAGGTCGTTGATGGTGAGGGAGCGCTCCTGCGTGCCCTTGAAGTTGGCGACGAACTGGCTGCAGAGCTCGGCCCACGATGAGATGGACGCCTCGGGGAGGTTCATGAGCCAGGAGCGCGGGCCGTCCTTAAGGGCCATGGGAAACCAGTTCGCCATGACCTTATCATCGCCGTTCGCCGCCTCAACGCTCAGCACGTAGAGCTGGAGGAACTTCGTGGGGTTGGGGGTGCCGTCGTAGCGGGGAGGCAGCTCAGGCGTGAACTTTGCGGGCCAGACGATGCGACGCAGCTCGCGGGTGAATGCGTGGCAGCCCACACTGCTTGAGGGGACGCCGCCAGCAAGGGCCGCCGCAACATCCTGAACGGCCTGGTCCTGGTGCTGGCGCTGCCGCTCGAGGAGCACTCGCGCGTCGGGGGGTGCGCGGCAGACGATCTGGCAGCTGGCCTCGTCTCGGTCTAGCGAGAACACGCCACGGGACGGCTCACGAACCCGCGCTGCGCTGGGGCCCGCCGCGCTCGTCGAGCAGAGGAGGCAGCGGGGGAGCGCCGTGCGCCAGGTCCCCAGTGCGAGACGGCAGAGGGCGGAGCGAGTGGGAAGGTGCCGGAGCATCCCCGGCGGCGTTGACGAGCTCGGTGATGCGGCCAAGCCAGGCGTCGTAGCCGGCGTCAGCCGGATGGTAGCGGAGCAGCTCGCGCGCCATGAGCAGCGCGGCCTGTGGGTTCGGCAGCCCACGGTGGGCGAGGGAGGAGGCCGTGGCGGTGTGGCCGTTCGCCTGCACGCAGGGGTGCAGGGAGGAGTCCTGCTGCTCGCGGGCAGCGGGGTCGGTGGCGGCAGCAGCCTCGACGTCGGGGCGGCGGCGATTGCCACGGGCCACCGGCTCCGTCTGAGCCACGCGGCCAGCCCTGCGCTCAGCGCGCTCGCGACGTGCGTCGGCCATGAGGTCGGTGGAGCAGAGGGCGGAGCGGAAGAATAGTAGCGCACCCATACCTGGCGCGCCAAATGTCGGAAGTCGGGCTCCGGGGACCCAACGGTTCGAACACTGGGGTGAGCTCGTTCTACCACTTCGTCTCCTACCATGGCTAAGCGACGGCGAAGCTACGGCGAGAGCGCGCTAGCGAGGGATGGACCGTGGACTCAGTGGTTTACCCAGGTTCGGGCCACCTTGCGGTGTAAGACCCTACTCCTGCTTGGTTGGTATTGCTCTGGTGAGACAGAGTACAAGGTTGGGGATGATGAGAACAAGAGCCGATCCCCCTCTACAAAGGCAGCACTGCCCCCCTTATACCCGCATCGGTCCTCTTCCCCCTTCAACTTACGCGGGAAGGGCTGCCACACTTGGCGGGTTTTGAAAGGGGACAGGCGCTCAGGCTATCCTGACTAAAGGCGGTCTTCGCCTGCCAAAGCGTGATCCTTGACGCGCCGGTGGGCTCGGTGATGACCTCCGCCCTGCGCGCCCGCCGTCTCGGTCTTCCTTCGCCGATCGGGCAACCTTTGGGGTTGCTTTGGGGAGTAGATAGCTGGCCCTGCTCCCTTAACACGAATGAGGAAACCATCTTCGTCTGCGCCTGCTGGCGCGGCCTCTATCGCCGCGCGTCACCCACGTGATGGGCCCTAGACTGCGCGGCTGTGCTGAACGGCCTTCGTCTCGTGCGCCCTCGGGAGGGGGCCTCGGGAGGCCACCTCATGAGGTCGCCTCGCGAGAGGACCTCGCGAGGCCGCTGGTGGATGTGCTGAGCCTTGCTCGCCCGCTCCCTGAGGAGGGGGCCTCGGGAGGCCAAGGCCTCATGAGGAGTCCTGGTGAGGTGCTTGGTGATGAAGGCCCGCTGGGCCCACGCCAGGCATTGCGCCCTGGGCCAAAGGCAGATGGGCCTGGATACCCCGGGTTCCATGGGCCCGACAGGGCGTACGAGCGGGCAACAGCAACGGGCACTGTTCATCGAGAGGCAACCCAACACCGGGCTACGTCTCGCGCGTACGGGGGCTCGACCGGATTCAGTTAGCAGGGAAGGAATCGCTCGGGTTCAGTTAGCGGCGAAGGGATCGATCAGCTTCAGTATGTAGCTAGTGCGATCACTCGGGTTCAGTAAGCGAACACCTTGCTCGGGTTCAGTTAGCGAACGCCTCGCACACATGCGCACGTATGAGAGAAACGCGCAAACCACGCTGCATCGCTCGGCCCCGACCACCCACCGTAACCGGGAATTCCCCAAAAAAATCCTCGGCCTCGCTTCTACCATGATTTTTTACGTCATGGACGGCCCAAAGAATGTCATGCGAGTGCGTCTCCGGCCCGCCTAGGACGAAAAGCCCATTTTCTGTCATATGTTTTTGTCATAGAAGTAGGAGCCCACCACATCTATGATGATACGTGTTTTTGTTACAATTATTGTCATAGAAGTGTCACAACCATGACAGAAAAAGTTTTCGTTCGGGCCATAATGTCACGGATGTGTCTTTTTTTTGTAGTGCCTTGATATGTTGTCAGCAGAGCTAATGAGTTTGAACTATTTATAATTATATACCCTAGAGCTAGCACACTCAATTGATCTCACTCCAGAATGTATGAACAAAACATATGCAATCTGGTTTTCAAATAGCACGCGCTTCATTCACGAAAGCCGTGTGTCTACCAAGCCGTGGCCGATGACCCCTACTGCGCGTGATGTGAGTCGTGCGTTCTGATTGGCCAGAACCCAAACCCCACGGATCATACGTCTGCACCGTTGGATGCACCCAGATCTAACGGCAATCCTCTTCCCTTTCATCACCACATGCAGTTGCAGTTGGGATTTGATTTACATGCACTAAATGCCCGGTGAATGCAAAAAATTCTTAAATATAGCAAAGGAGCCCCGAAATGCACCAGAAAATAACACCTAGGGTGTAATAGCGATTGCGTACTGTGGAAAAAAATTCAAGGCGAAACGATGAAATCACCGGCGACTGGATTTCGAATTGCCGCGTTTCCTTTTGGAAACTATGATCCTTCTTGTGAGATGCTCCGGTTTCCAAGGAGCGATCATCCAAACTTGTGCCAAACTTTACCAAAAAATTTCCACGGGGTCTTGAGAGCACGCCATGGTGACACACCGATTTTCGTGATTTTCGGACTCCATCTGCATTTCCTGTAATTAAAATACCAACAAGACCTACGCTGGTGGCCGCATCTCGCATCCAAAATGTTTGAAAATTCTTCCCATTCCTTGGACAATGAATGAAAACACACAAAGCGACACATAAATGATTTTGTAGACCTGCTTTGCCAACATCCACATGTAGTTGCGGTTGGGATTTGTTTTATATGAACAAAATGCACGATAAATGCAAAAAATGGCTTAAATATAGCAAACGAGACCCGAAATGCGCCAGAAAATCAGTACTGGGGTGTAATGGTGATTGTGTACCATGGAATTTTTTTTGAGGTGAAGCGATGAAGTCACAGACGATTGGAGTCCGAATTGCCACGTCTCCTATTGCAAACCATATATCATCCTTCTTGTGAGATGCTCCGGTTTGCAAGGAGCGATCATCGTAACTTGTGCCAAACTTTACCAAATTTTTTCCACTGGGTCTAGAGATCGCGGCACGGTGACACACCAATTTTCATGACTTTCGAAATCCATCCACATTTCCTGTAATTAAATTACCAACAAGCCCTATGCCGGTGGCCGCATCTCACGGCCGAAATGTTTGAAAATTCTTCCCGTTTCTCGGACAATGAATGAAAACTAGCAAAGCGACACAGAAATGATTTTTACACCTTCTTTGCTAACACCCACATGTAGTTGTTGTAGGGTTTTGATTTATATGCACTAAATGCATGGTAAATGCAAAAAATGGCTTAAATGTAGCAAACGAGACCTGAAATGCGCCAGAAAATCAAACCTAGGGTATGATGGTGATTGCGTACCATGGAAAAAAAATCAAGGCGAAACGTCGAACTCACGTCGTCATTTCAAAATTACCATGTCTTCATTTCAAAAGAAATTATGCTGCTCCTTGATGTAAATGTTTTCCAACAGCACACGGTTCATTCACGAAAGCTATGTGTCTACCAAACCATGGCCGATGACCCCTACTGCGCATGATGTGAGTCGTGCGTTCTGATTGCCCAGAACCCAAACCCCACGGATCGTACGTCTGCACCGTTGGATGCACCCAGATCAAACGGCAATCCTCTTCCCTTTCATCACCACATGCGGTTGCAGTTGGGATTTGATTTATATGCACTAAATGCCCGGTAAATGCAAAAAAAAAGCTTAAATATAGCAAAGGAGCCCCAAAATGCGCTAGAAAATCAAACCTAGGGTATAATAGCGATTGCGTACCGTGGAAAAAATTTGGAGGCGAAACGATGAAGTCAACGGCGACTGGAGTTTGAATTGCCACGTCTCCTTTTGGAAACTATGATCCTTCTTGTGAGATGCTCCGGTTTCCAAGGAGCGATCATCCAAACTTGTGCCAAACTTTACCAATATTTTTCCACGGGGTCTTGAGAGCACGCCATGGTGACACAACGATTTTCGTGATTTTTGGACTCCATCTGCATTTCCTGTAATTAAAATACCAACAAGACCTACGCCGGTGGCCACGTCTCGCATCCGAAATGTTTGAAAATTCTTCCCATTCAATGGATAATGAATGAAAACAAGCAAAGTGACACACAAATGATTGTGTAGACCTGCTTTGCCAACACCCACATGTAGTTGCTGTTGGGATTTGATTTATATGCACAAAATGCACTGTAAATGCAAAAAATGGCTTAAATATAACAAAAGAGACCCGAAATGCGCCAGAAAATCAATACTGGTGCGTAATGGTGATTGCGTACCGTGGAATTTTTTTTGAGGCCAAACGATGAAGTCAATGACGATTGGAGTCCGAATTGCCACGTCTCCTATTGGGAACTATGATCTTTCTTGTGAGATGCTCCGGTTTGGAAGGAGCGATCATCGTAACTTGTGCCAAACTTTACCAAATTTTTTCCACTGGGTCTTGAGATCACGCCATGGTGATACACCAATTTTTGTGATTTTCAAAGTCCATCCGCTTTTCTTGTAATTAAATTACCAACTAGCCCTACGCCGGTGGCCGCATCTCATGGCCGAAATGTTTGAAAATTCTTCTCGTTTCTCGGACAATGAATTAAAACTAGCAAAGCGACACAGAAATGATTTTTACACCTTCTTTGCTAACACCCACATGTAGTTGCAGTAGGGTTTTGATTTATATGCACTAAATGCATGGTAAATGATAAAAATGGCTTAACTTTAGCAAACGAGACCTGAAATGCGCCAGAAAATCAAACCTAGGGTATGATGGTGATTGCGTACCGTGGAAAAAAATTCGAGCCAAAACATTGAACTCACGTCTTCATTTCAAAATTAGCACGTCCTCATTTCAAACGAAATTATGCTGTTTGTGCACACGGGCTCATAGAGGCTTCCGTTTGCATAGGCATTTCCTCGCCGCGACCGGCGCCCTTTTTTCACCGAAGCCGCCCACACCCCCCCACCGCCCGCCCCTGTTTCACTCAACAGTCTGCATATTCTAGCAAAACTCCATCGCCAGCCCCCCCCCCCTCCCCCAGATCCACACCAGAACCCTTTACGGCGTCGGCGTGCTCAACCCGGCCGTGTGCCCGGTCTTCGGCTTCAGTCCTACCTTCACTGTTGTTCCCAACACGTGGCTGCCCGCGCCTCGCCGTCTTCGTTTGCTCGCCAGCCGCCCTCGAGCATATCGATCATGTAACCCTCGCCTCTCCTGCCGGGTTTGCACAAAAACCTGTCAGTTACTGCTCTCCATCGCGGTGAGGCATATTTCCTCGCAATCCCTCTTCCTATTTGGTTCTGTATGTTCCCAAATTGGCTATAAAATAACGGAGAGCGTGCAGATGTTCATTATCTACCTTCCTAACTAGTACATATAAGCTATATTTGTTCCAATTAGTTAATGTTGATTTACAGATCATGGGCGCCCGAGTCACACAAAATGAACAAATTAGCCATACATTTTCCAAATTATTACATGACATGTCTAGACAGCTTGCTACCAAGTTGTTAGCTTTATGCTTCTCCCCCTTTTTTGAATTTCGCATTGTTGGAAATATGCCCTAGACGCAATAATAAATTGGTTATTATCATATTTCCTTGTTCATGATAAATGTTTATTATTCATACTAGAATTGTATTGATCGGAAACTTAAATACATGTGTGAATACATAGACAACACCATGTCTCTAGTGAGCCTCTACTAGACTAGCTCGTTGATCAAAGATGGTTAAGGTTTCCTAATCATAGACATGAGTTGTCATTTGATAACGGGATCACTTCATTAGGAGAATGATGTGATGGACAAGACCCAACCGTAAGCTTAGCATTTGATCATATCACTGAGTTTATTGCTATAGCTTTCTTCATATCAAGTATCTATTCCTAAGATCATGAGATCATGCAACTCCCGGATACCGGAGGAATACTTTGTGTGCTATCATACATCACTTCGTAACTGGGTGATCATAAAGATGCTCTACAGGTATCTCCGAAGGTGTCTGTTGGGTTGGCATGGATTGGGACTGGGATTTGTCACTCCGTATGACGGAGAGATATCTCTAGGCCCTCTCGGTAATACAACATCGTAAAGAGCTTGCAAGCAATGTGGCGAATGAGTTAGTCACGGGATCTTGTATTACAGAACGAGTAAAGAGACTTGTCGGTAACGACATTGAACTAGGTATGGAGATACCGACGATCGAATCTTGGGCAAGTAACATATCGCTGGACAAAGGGAATTGCATACGGGATTACCCGAATCCTCGACATCGTGGTTCAACCGATAAAGATCTTCATTGAATATGTAGGAATGAATATGGGCATCCAGGTCCCACTATTGGTTATTGACCGGAGAGGAGTCTCGGTCATGTCTGCATGTTCCCGAACCCGTAGCGTCGCACGCTTAACGTTCGGTAGCGCTAGGGTAATAATGAGATATTAAGAGTGGGAAGCCCGAAGGTTGTTCGGAGTCCCGGATGGGATCCAGGATATCACGAGGAGCTCCGGAATGGTCCGGAGGTAAAGATTTATATATGGGAAGTCATATTTTGGGTTCTGGAAAAAGTTTGTTTTTTTCGGTATTGTATCGGGAAGCTTCCAGAAGGTTCCGGAGGGTTCCGGAGGTGTCCGGAAGTCCACAGAGGGTCCACGTGGACTCTAAGGGGGGCGCACCAGCCCTTCATGGGCCAGGCGCAGCAGCCCCACTTGGCCCATGCGGCTGCCAAGTGATAAGATCAAATCCCTTTAAAATAGGAGATAAGAGGCATTACCTGGAAAGGGAATTACTATTCACGTGGTACTGTTCACGTGTCTACTACTCACGTGGTACTGTTCACGTGGCACTGTTCCTCCTGTATATATAGTGGGGAGGGGCGCGGGGGGCAGCACGCTTCCACCATTGGCCGCCCCCTCCCTCTTTTCCTCCTCCACGTTCCGTCAGTGCTTGGCGAAGCCCTGCCGGATTTCCGCTGCCACCACCACCACCTCACCGCCGTGCTGGTTCCGATCTCATCTACCTCCTCTCCCTCGCTTGCTGGATCAAGAAGGAGAGGATGCCATCGAGCTGAATGTGTGCCGTCCGTTCGGCACTAGATCGCATTGGATCGCGATTGGATCGTGAAGAGTACGACTACATCAACCGCGTTACGATGCTAACGCTTTCGGTCTACGAGGGTACGTGAGACACACTCCCCTCTCGTTGCTATGCATCTCATAGATTAGATCTTGGGTGTTTCGTAGGAATTTTTTTGATTTTCATGCAACGTTCCCCATTAGTGGCATCATGAGCTAGGTCAATGCATAGATGTATTTGCACGAGTAGAACACAAAGAAGTTGTGGACGTTGATGTTCAAATTGCTTACTTTCTTTGTCTTATTTGGATTCGGCGGTATTGTGGGATGAAGCGGCTCGGACCAACCTTACTTGTCCACGCACAAGAGACTGGTTCCACTGACTGGCATGCAACTTGTATTGCATAAAAGTGGCTTTGCGGGTGTCTGTCTCTCCCACTTTAGTTGAATCTGATTTGACGTGGGCGGTTCTTGTAGAAGGTTAAAAGGCAACTTGTATATCACCGTTGTGGTTTTGCGTAGATAAGAATGGTTCTTATAGTTTGCCCTACCAGCCACGTAAAAATTGCAACAACAAAGTAGAGGACGTCTAACCTGTTTTTGCAGGGCATGTTGTGATGTGGTATGGCCAAAACGTGATGTGATATATGTTGATGTATGAGATGATCATGTTTTGTAATAGGTTCACAACTTGCATGTCGACGAGTACGGCAACCGGCAGGGGCCATAGGGTTGTCTTTAATTTATTGTATGACCTGCGTGTCAATCATTAAACGCCATGTAATTGCTTTACTTTATCGCGATGCGTTAGCAATAGTTATAGAAGCAATAGTTGGCGAAACAACCACGTGACGACATGATGATGGAGATCATAATGATGGAGATCACGGTGTCATGCCGGTGATGATGGAGATCATGCCGGTGCTTTGGAGATGGAGATCAAAAGCACAAGATGATGATGGCCATATCATGTCACATATTGATTGCATGTGATGTTTATCTTTTTATGCATCTTATTTTGCTTAGGACGACGGTACCATTATAAGATGATCCCTTCACTTAATTTCAAGATAAAAGTGTTCTCCCTAAGTATGCACCGTTGCGAAAGTTCGTCGTTTCGATGCACCACGTGATGATCAGGTGTGATAGACTCTACGTTCACATACAACGGGTGTAAGCCAGTTTTACACATGCAGAATACTTGGGTTAAACTTGACGAGCCTAGCATGTACAGACATGGCCTCGGAACACAGGAGACCAAAAGGTCGAACATGAGTCATATAGTATATATGATCAACATGAGTCATATAGTAGATATGGGTCAGTTGATATGGATCATATAACACTTAGACAACTTGAGGGATCAATGGTCAGTTCCCCTGAATTTTAATGCGTTCCTAGAGAAAGCTAAGTTGAAAGATGATGGAAGAAACAATGCGGACTGGGTCCGTAACTTGAGGATTATCCTCATTGCTGCACAGAAGGCTTATGTCCTTGATGCACTGCTAGGTGCCGCACCCCCTCCAGTGTCGTCTGTGGATGTTGTGAACATCTGGCAGGCACGTTCTGATGACTACTCGATAGTTCAGTGCACCATGCTTTACGGCTTAGAACCGGGGCTCCAAAGACGTTTTGAGCACCACGGAGCATATGAGATGTTCCAGGAGCTGAAATTGGTATTTCAGGCTCATGCCCGGGTTGAGAGGTATGACACCTCCGACAAGTTTTTTAGCTGCAAGATGGAGGAGAACAGTTCTGTTAGTGAGCATATACTCAGAATGTCTGGGTTTCACAACCACTTGACTCAGTTGGGAGTTAATCTTCCAAATGACACAGTCATTGACAGAGTTCTCCAGTCACTACCACCAAGCTATAAGGTTTTTGTGATGAACTATAATATGCAAGGGATGGAGAAAACGATTCCCGAGCTCTTCATGATGCTTAAGGCCGCGGAGGTAGAAATCAAGAAGGAGCATCAAGTGTTGATGGTTAAAAAGACCACTAGTTTCAAGAAAGGCAAGGGAAAGAAAGGGAACTTCAAGAAGAACGGCAAGACAGTTGCCGCTCCCATGAAGAAACCCAAGGCTGGACCCAAACCTGAGACTGAGTGCTTCTACTGCAAGGGGAATGGTCACTGGAAGCGGAACTGCCCCAAGTACTTGGCAGATAAGAAGGCTGGCAACATCAACAAAGGTATATTTGATATACATGTTATTGATGTGTACCTTACTAGTGCTCGTAGTAGCGCCTGGGTATTTGATACTCGTTCGGTTGCTAATATTTGTAACTCGAAACAGGAACTGCAGAATAAACGGACACTAACTAAGGACGAGGTGACGATGCACATTGGAAATGGTTCCAAGGTTGATGTGATCGCCGTCGGCACGCTCCCTCTATGTTTACCTTCGGGATTAGTTATGAACCTGAATAATTGTTATTTGGTGCCTGCATTAAGCATGAACATTATATCTGGATCTTGTTTATTGCGAGACGGTTATTCATTTAAGTCAGAGAATAATGGTTGTTCTATTTATATGGATAATATCTTTTATGGTCATGCACCCTTGGTGAATGGTTTATTTCTATTGAATCTCGATCTTAGTAATACACATGTTCATAATATCGATGCCAAAAGATGCAAAGTTAATGATGATAGTACCACATACTTGTGGCACTGCCGCTTAGGTCATATTGGTGTAAAGTGCGTGAAGAAACTCCATGCTGATGGACTTTTGGAATCTCTTGATTATGAATCATTTGAGATGTGCGAACCATGCCTCATGGGAAAGATGACTAAAACTCCGTTCTCCGGAACAATGGAGCGAGCTACTGACTTATTGGAAATAATACATACCGATGTATGCGGTCCGATGAGTGTTGAAGCACGCGGTGGATATCGTTATTTTCTTACCTTCACAGATGATTTGAGTAGATATGGGTATATTTACTTAATGAAACACAAGTCTGAAACATTTGAAAATTTCAAGGAATTTCAGAGTGAAGTGGAGAATCATCGTAACAAGAAAATAAAGTTTCTGCGATCTGATCGTGGAGGTGAATATTTGAGTTACGAGTTTGGTATGCATTTAAGACAATGTGAAATTTTTTCACAGCTCACGCCACCTGGAACACCAGAGCGTAATGGTGTGTCCGAACGTCGTAATCGTACTCTATTGGATATGGTGCGTTCTATGATGTCTCTTACCGATTTGCCACTATCGTTTTGGGGGGCATTAGAGACAGCTGCATTCACTTTGAACAGGGCACCGTCTAAATCCGTTGAGACGACACCGTATGAATTATGGTTAGGCAAGAAACCTAAGCTGTCGTTTCTTAAAGTTTGGGGATGTGACGCTTATGTCAAGAGGCTTCAGCCAGATAAGCTAGAACCCAAAGCGGAGAAGTGTGTCTTCATAGGATACCCTAAAGAGACCATTGGGTATACCTTCTACCACAGATCCGAGGGCAAAATCTTTGTTGCTAAGAATGCGTCCTTTCTAGAAAAGGAGTTTCTCTCGAAAGAAGTGACTGCGAGGAAAGTACAACTTGATGAGGTAATTGTACCTTCTCTCAAATTGGAAGGTAGCACATCACAGAAAGCAGTTCCAGTGATGCCTATACCAACCGAAGAGGAAGCTAATGATGATGATCATGAAACTTCGGATCAAGTTACTACTGAACTTCGTAGGTCGACCAGGGTACGTTCCGCACCAGAGTGGTACGGTAATCCTGTCCTGGAAGTCATGTTGTTAGACAACGGCGAACCTACGAAGAAGCTATGATGAGCCCGGATTCCAACAAATGGCTTGAGGCTATGAAATCCGAGATAGGATCCATGTATGAGAACAAAGTATGGACTTTGGTGGACTTGCCCGATGATCGGCAAGCCATTGAGAATAAATGGATCTTTAAGAAAAAGACAGACGCTGATGGTAATGTCACCATCTATAAAGCTCGACTTGTCGCAAAGGGTTTTCGACAAATTCAAGGAGTTGACTACGATGAGAGTTTCTCACCCATAGCGATGCTTAAGTCTGTTAGAATTATGTTAGCTATTGCCGCATTTTATGATTATGAGATCTGGCAAATGGACGTCAAAATGGCATTCCTTAACGGGTTTCTTAAGGAAGAGTTGTATATCATGCAACCAGAAGGTTTTGTCGATCCTAAGGATGCTAACAAAGTATGCAAGCTCCAGCGATCCATCTATGGACTGGTGCAAGCATCTTGGAGTTGGAATATTCGCTTTGATGAGGTGATCAAAGCTTTTGGTTTTATACAAACTTACGGAGAAGCTTGTATTTACAAGAAAGTGAGTGGGAGCTCTATAGCATTTCTGATAGTATATGTGGATGACATATTTCTGACATATTGTTGATTGGAAAGCATAAAGGGTTGTTTGAAAGGAGGTTTTCAAAAGGAAGACCTGAGTAAAGCTGCTTACATATTGGCCATCAAGATCTATAGAGATAGATCAAGACGCCTGATAAGACTTTTACAAAGCACATACCTTGACAAGAGTTTGAAGGAGTTCAAAATGGATCAGTCGAAGAAGGAGTTCTTTCCTGTATTGTAAGGTGTGAAGTTGAGTAAGACTTAAAGCTCGACCACGGCAGAAGAAAGGGAAAGGATGAAGGTTGTCCCCTATGCCTCAGCCATAGGCTCTATAATGTATGTCATGCTGTGTACCATACCTGATGTGTGCCTTGCCATGAGTCTAGCATGGGGGTACAAGAGTGATCCAGGAGTGGATCACTGGACAGTGGTCAAAATTATCCTTAGGTACCTAAAGAGGACTAAGGAAATGTTTCTCGGTTATGGAGGTGATAAAGAGTTCGTCGTAAAGGGTTACGTCGATGCAAGCTTTGACACCGATCCGGATGACTCTGAGTCGCAAACTGGATGCGTATAGTGGAGCAGTCATTTCGAATAGCTCCAAGTGGAGCGTGGTAGCAGCATCTATAGAATGACATAGAGATTTGCAAAGTACATACGCACCTGTTGACTAAAACCTCTCTCACAAACAAAACATGATCAAACCCCAGAACTCATTGGGTGTTAATCACATAGCGATGTGAGCTAGATTATTGACTCTAGTGCAAGTGGGAGAATGTTGGAAATATGCCCTAGAGGCAATAATAAATTGGTTATTATCATATTTCCTTGTTCATGATAAATGTTTATTATTCATGCTAGAATTGAATTGATCGGAAACTTAAATACATGTGTGAATACATAGACAACACCATGTCTCTAGTGAGCCTCTACTAGACTAGCTCATTGATCAAAGATAGTTAAGGTTTCCTAACCATAGACATGAGTTGTCATTTGATAACGGGATCACATCATTAGGAGAATGATGTGATGGACAAGACCCAACCGTAAGCTTAGCATTTGATCGTATCACTGAGTTTATTGCTATAGCTTTCTTCATGTCAAGTATCTATTCCTAAGACCATGAGATCATGCAACTCCCGGATACCGGAGGAATACTTTGTGTGCTATCAAACGTCACTTCGTAACTGGGTGATCATAAAGATGCTCTATAGGTATCTCCGAAGGTGTCTGTTGGGTTGGCATGGATCGAGACTGGGATTTGTCACTCTGTATGACGGAGAAATATCTCTGGGCCCTCTCGGTAATACAACATCGTAAAGAGCTTGCAAGCAATGTGGCTAATGAGTTAGTCACGGGATCTTGTATTACGGAACGAGTAAAAAGACTTGCCGGTAACGAGATTGAACTAGGTATGGAGATACCGACGATCGAATCTCGGGCAAGTAACATATCGCTGGACAAAGGGAATTGCATACGGGATTACCCGAATCCTCGACATCGTGGTTCAACCGATAAAGCACGCACGATGTTCAGGAGTGTGTGTGGATTTGTTGGCAGGGCAAGGCTCAACATTAATCTGCCAGGGTTTCGGAAGGCTGACACAGAAATGCGGCACATGATAGTCCGGGATATCATGGATCACTTCAACGTTCCAGAGTAGTGGAGAATGTAGGTGGAACACGCTGCACAGAGGAAGGCCAGGGATACTTGGACAAACTAGAAGCACGTGTTCTACCAGAAGTACTTGAGTGAAGGCAAGGACCCAATCCCCGCATACCCCCAAATTACAAAGGCAGACTGGCAGAATTCAAAAGGGTCAAGGCAACTACAGAGTTTACCGAGAATAGTGCCAAGCAATCGGAATTTCATAAGAGGGACACACACCCCCACCGTATGGGTGCGGCAGGATACTACGGCATGAAACTGATAGGGGACCAGGAGGACAAAGAAGCAGTAGCTGCGGGTGGGAAACCGGCCTTTAGTGAAATCAGGGGCGAACACGCTAGAGACTACTTGTGGGCACGTGCAAGGAGGCGTGACGACGGTTCTTATTACTTTGAAAACTCACATGACGAAGAACTATATATCGTGATGTTAAAGGCTTCCACCAGCAACCCTGGAAGGTTCTACAGGAACTCAGGGCCATGTGACATTCTGTCTGATGCTCTGGCAATAAAAGAGCCCCCAGGCCGTGCAAGGGGTCTAGGTTTCAATTTTCCGCACAAGAGAGCTTTCTCACTCAGCAAAGAAGAGAGGCTCGCCATGAAAAAAGCGAGGAGTGAATAGAAGAAGAATGAATTGTATGAAATGTTGAGGATGGACATGTATCCGACAGTTCGAAAGGAAATTGAGGAGTCAATGATGATACAGAAGACTCTAACACTGAGAGATAGCCAGCAGATGGGAGGGGAGGCGGGCATGGACGATGCTACTTATTGCGTGACAACACCGCACAAGAGTAGCTGTGCATCAGATGACCCCAGCGACACTGAGGCTGCAGCTGCGCATGATGATGCTATATCTAATCTATCTGGAATGATTAACTGAATGAGGGGCGTGCTTACACATTATGAAGGTATGTTAAAATGTGCAACAGCCTGGGTTTTGCCCCCCCACTCGGAAGGGGGCCTCTTGTTGGACAATGTGCCATTGAAGCCGGGCTGCGTGAAGTGCTACGTGACTGAAGTAAAGCCTAGATTCAGTAAATTTGCCCTAAAGAATGTCCTAGGGGACTGTGATGAGCAGAGGACCTTGGAAGAAACACTGTTAAATCATATCCAATGGCCACGAAAGGAAATAGACTTCATATATGAGATCCCTCAAGCCCCGCCAAGAGCAATCAATGTCGCCCTTCAACCGGTGACTCTCTCCTTTCCACAGCAGCTCTCGCGTGCTTCCCCTGAGCAACCTAATACTCGTAAGCCGACGGCTGATGCATCAACCTGTGATCAGCCCGCCCGACTTCGTGATGTACAGGCTAGGTCATCGTCCGCCCCTGAGCAACCAGTTGCAAGGCCTACAACTGCTGAAGATGCACCACCGGTTCAGATGCAGGCCACTGAAGCAGTAGGGGGAGACACAGCGGCACCGCATGCTAAGCAGACCAACCTGGTGGAACGGACTGCTAAGCAGTCAGAAGGTCCGGAACTGCCTGCTCATCAGTCCGTCGGTTCGCAGCCGCGTGATCAGCATCCCGATGCATCGGCACTGCCTGCTCAGCAAACCAACGCGTTGGCACAGCCTCCTCAGAACACCGACGCATTGGCCCCACCTGTGCAGAAGCCCGACATAGCTTCACCGCCTGGTCAGCAATTTGATGCCTCTCCTCCTACAGCTCAGCAGTCCTTCACAGTAGTGATAACCCACAAGTATAGGGGATTGCAACAGTCTTCGAGGGTAGTATTTCACCCAAATTTATTGATTCGACACAAGGGGAGTCAAAGAATATTTGTGAGTATTAGCAGTTGAGTTGTCAATTCAACCACACCTGGAGAACTAAATATCTACAGCAAAGTGTTTAGTAGCACAGTAGTATGATAGTTTC
Source organism: Elymus sibiricus (assembly GCA_039707655.1). Lineage (NCBI taxonomy): Eukaryota > Viridiplantae > Streptophyta > Magnoliopsida > Poales > Poaceae > Elymus > Elymus sibiricus. The sequence continues at coordinate 178,873,082 of CM077666.1, read as the reverse complement.
AATAGCAGTAGTAACAGTAACAGTTGTAACAGTAGCAGTTTTTGTAGTGATTGTAATAGCAGCAGTAACGAGAGTAACTTAGCAAAGATCAATAGGCGAAAAGCGTAGGCATTGGATCGGTGATGGATAATTATGTTGGATGACATTCACCATATAACAGTCACAACCTAGGGCGATACACAATAGCTCCAATTCATCAATGTAATGTAGGCTTGTATTCCGTATATAGTCATACGTGCTTATAGTAAGAACTTGCATGACATCTTTTGTCCTACCCTCCCGTGGCAGCGGGGTCCATAAGGAAATCTAAGGGATATTAAGTCCTCCTTTTCATAGAGAACCAGAACAAAGCATTAACACATAGTGAATACATGAACTCCTCAAACTACGGTAATCACCGGAAAGAATCCCAATTATTGTCACCTTTGGGTATGCGGATCATAACACGTAATAGGTGCATATAACTTGCAAGATAGGATCAAGAACACAAATATATTCATGAAAACATAAAGGGTTCAGATCTGAAATCATGGCACTCGGGCCCTAGTGACAAGCATTAAGCATAGCAAAGTCATAGCAACATCAATCTCAGAACATAGTGGATACTAGGGATCAAGCCCTAACAAAACTAACTCGATTACATGATAAATCTCATCCAACCCATCATCGTCTAGCAAGCCTACGGAGAAATTACTCACACACGGTGGTGAGCATCATGAAATTGGTGATGGAGGATGGTTGATGATGACAACGGCGTCGAATCCCCCTCTCTGGAGCCCCGAACAGACTCCAGATCAGCCCTCCCGATGAAGAACAGGAGGTGGCGGCGGCTCCGTATCGAAAAACGCGATGATACTTCTTCTCTTATTTTTTCTCGGGGAAATTGAATTTATAGCGTTGTTATTAGGTCAGACGGCTGCCTGTGGGCCCCACAAGGCATCAGGGCGCGCCCTAGGGGGTCGCGCCCTTTTGCCCGCGCCCTGAAGCCTTGTGGGCAACAGGTGGCCCCTCTTCTATTGATTCTTGCGCCAGTAATTTTTATTTATTCCATAAAAAATCTCCAAAAAGTTTCATCCAATTCTGAGAACTTTGATTTCTGCACAAAAACAACACCATGGTAGTTCTGCTGAAAACAGCGTCAGTCCGGGTTAGTTTCATTCAAATCATGCAAATTAGAGTCCAAAACAAGAGCAAAAGTGTTTGGAAAAGTAGATACGACGGAGACGTATCAACTCCCCCAAGCTTAACTCATTGCTTGTCCTCAAACAATTCAGTTGACAAACTGAAAGTGATAAAAAAAACTTTTACGAACTCTTTTGTTCTTGTATCCGTATATAAGGTTAAATAGTACCCAAGTTTTCAAAAAATATCATGAACTAAACATGCTCATAATAACACTTAGGAGTTTTATTTACTCATATCAATGGCATAATCAACTAACGAGCAATAATAACATATCTCAAATGCCAACAATTTATCAAAACAATCATGATATAATATGATAACATGGTATCTCGCAAGCCCTTTCTGAGACCGCAAAACATAAATGCAGTGTACCTCCAAAGTTCAAGCAGCGACTAAACATTGTAATTCAGGGTAGAAGAGATCCAGTCATGATGCACACAACATTAACTATACTGAATGCATAAGGATGACAATAGTGCTCTCAGGATTGGTGCTTATAATGAGAAGGTGAGACTCAGCAATAAAAGTAAAATAACATAAAAGTAAATAGATAGGCCCTTCGCAGAGGGAAGCATGGATTTGTAGAGGTGCCAGAGCTCGAAGCTTAAATCAGAGATGAAAAATAATTTTGGGAGGTGTACTTTTCCTGTCAACGTCACGACCGAGAATTTTCAATATCTTCCATGCTAAACACATTATTAGCGGTTCCCAAGCGGAAAGGTAAAGTTTCCTCCCCCTCCACCATACCAACACAAGCCATGGCTAGCCGAATCCTCGGGTGCCCTCCATAACAACAACTTTCCGGGGGAGTTTGTTTGCATTGAAATAATTTTGAGCATAGGAATGGGCATCCCAAATACCAGCCTCTCTCATGCAATGACAAGTGAATAAACACTCATCTGAGAATAACCCGCTTAGCATGGAAGATACTGACCGCCCCCTGTCACTCCATGAGTGGTACGGGCACACAAAACATATGTTTATTTGAATGATTAGAGGTGGCACATGCAAATTTACTTGGAACGGCAGAGTAATACCGCATATAGGTAGATATAGTGGACTCATCTGGAACAACTTTGGTTTAAGGATTTTGGATGCACAAGCAGTATTCCCGCTTAGTACAGGTGAAGGCTAGCAAATAGATTGAGAAGCGACCAACTAGAGAACGAAAACGGTCATGATCATGCATTGAGAATAATTAACATTGAATACTAGCATGAGTAGGATATAGACACCCTGAACATAAATATCGTGGAGGCTATGTTGGCTTTGAATCAACTACATGCATGAACATGTGCCAAGTCAAGCCACTTGAAACAATCAGAGGAGGATACCATATTAACATACTACATCATAACCATTTTAATGCATGTTGACATCCAAGATAAATCATTATCCACTCCTAGCTACTTAAGCATGGCATGAGCAACTATAATCTCTAATTTTCATCACAAACATGTTTACTCATAATATGCTGAATCATGGATACTGAGTTAAGCATATTTACAAAAACAAAAACAAGAAGAGTTCATACTAGCTTTTCCTTGCCACAGTCACTTCATCAAATCATTGTCATTATTGCCTTTCACTTGCACGACCGAATGATGTGAAAATAATAATAGTGCAAGAGTGCCATGGACTAAGCTGGAATCTGCAAACATTTTATTCAAGGGAGAAGATAGGGTAAAATTGGCTCTTCGTTAGATCAACAATAAAGCATATGAGAGCCACTCAACATTTTCATCGTGGTCTTCTCCCTACTATGACTAAACGAAAAAAAGAAATTCAGAGAAACACACTGAAATATTTTTGGAGTTTTTAGTTTTTCTGAAGAAATCAAACTAAAGAAGAAAAACAAGAAGCGAGAAAAACTATTTACATGGGAGAGCTCCCAACAAGCAAAAGAAGAAACGATAGATCTTTTTGGGTTTTCTTTTAATACTACGAACTAACTAAATGGAAAGAAAAAACAAAAAGAAGCAAGAAATATTTTTGGGTTTTTGAAGTTTTTCAAACACAGAAGAAGAAAGCGGAAATAAAACTATCATGGATATACAATGAAAAAGGATGAACACTGACAACTAGAATGAATGTGCAAACATGAATGTACTGTCGGTGAGAGATACATACTCCCCCATGCTTAGGCTTTTGTCCTAGCTTGGTCTACTGCCATGGTTGTCCAGGATAATAATCAAAGTGGTAGCTCGTAGAGGCATTCTGTGCCGCCTCCTCAGCGAGGCGAGCAGCCTCAACTGCCGCATTATACTCGTGCACCTCATTTTCATGAAGAAAATATCTCTGTTTGTTCTGGACATCAAAGAGGACAGGAGCAGGCATAACAACAAACACAGAACGATATTTATCAAATATCAAGTTATAGTCATATCTGCGAGTGTTGCGCTTAATAAACTCATGGTTCTGCATTGCCTTAACATTCAAATATTTATCAGGTAAAAGAGGATCATTTGGCCTGGGCGAGACCCCTAGCCTTGCAGCTACCCGGGAGGCATAAATTCCTCCATCCAAATCACCATTACCCGAGTTGCGGTGCAACCTACGTGCAACAATGGCCCCAAGATTATAATGTCTGCTACCCATTAAAGCAGCGTGAATAAGGCTCAAGTCAGGAGCACAAAGTGCACTACAGTCTTGTTTACCAACAATGCATTTCCATTAAAGAGTGCAAAATACCGAATAGAGGGAAAGTGAATGATTTTTATTCTAGCTTGCGTAACTCCCCTATCCTCACCATTGCAAAGACTATTGAGAAACAGTTCATAATCAGATTGTCGCGGTTCACTAAGTGAACCCCCAAAATGGAATTTTGCAAGCATCACAGAATTCTTCTAGAGACATACTATAAGATCTATCATAGAGATGAAATGAAACTCTAGAAGTGCGAGAATGATACTCAAATTTTTGAGTGAATGAATGGGTGAGGCTGTAGTGTTGCGGTGGCTTATCTGCGATGAAGACGGAGAGCTCAGTGTTGCGTATATATTGGTCAAACTTTTCCTTGATGCCTGCACCTAGCATGAACTCATTGCACGACCATCGACACGTTTTTGCTTCGGCACCTCGCACCGAACTTGCCCTTGGTTAAACATATGATTGGCGTGTTGGGCTTTCACTTGACGATGCTTCAGAGGACCTCCTCCTTGAAGAACTCCTCCTAAAAATGTTCATATTCCTACGAACAATTTTCTGAAAAAATTTGGACCACAAAAAGATGTTAACAAAACTTCACAAGATTGATAGCAACTACTCATACAAGTGCCTAGAGGTTATATCAAGCATTCAAACTACTTAGAACTCAAAGAATTTAACGTGCAAGCTAATTTTCAGTAGCACCAATAGCAGCAATTTATGCAAAATATAATCCACTAAAGCAAAAACTAATTGGAGCAATGGGAGAGTCACATACTGACGGTGTTCTGGATTAGGGGGTGCTAACCTGGCCAGCCCGTCTCTTCGGTTGGGCCGATGGGCCCTCGTGCGTGATCAAGGTGGACTCCGGAGGCCATGTACAAGAGGCGTGATCAAGACTGTCTCCACCGAAGACTTGACGTATGCTCCAAGATCTCTCCTGTTGCCCTGCTCCTAGATACCGGCCTTGTAACCCTAGATCCCCTCCCTGGCATGTATATAACCCAAAGGGATTTGCCTGTAGAGGGGAGATCATGAACGCAACATCATTCACCTAGCCCTAGGGTTAGACACATATTACGATCTTGATGTAGATCAACTCTGTACTCGATATATCTCCATCAATATAAACAAGAACAGGACGTAGGGTTTTACCTCCATCAAGAGGGCCCGAACCTGGGTAAACATTGTCTCCCTTGTCTCTGTTACAATCGATACATGATCCACAGCTCGGGGGCCCCTACCCCGAGGTCTGCCGGTTTTGACACCGACACATACCAAGGAGCAATCCCTCAAAACAGTTTCGGAAACAGAGCTCCTAGCAAAGAGATCGAAAATCTCAGGTTTGGGAGCAAGAACACAAGAGAGAGAGCTACCATGATTTTTTTCTGGAGATAGGACATGAAGTGGGCTGAATAGATAAGTGAGTGGGTCCTTGTACGACCCACAAAGCATCTTGGCGCGCCCCTAGGGGGTGGACGCGCCCTGTTGCCTTGTGGGCAACAGGTGCACCCCCCTGGGTTGTTTTCAATGCCAAAAATTCTTAAATATTCCAGAAAAAATCATGTTAAAATTTTATTGCATTCTGAGCACTTTTATTTTTGGTCCATTTTTTTATTTCACGGATAATTCAGAAAACAGGATAATCATGGCATTTTATTTTATTGAACAATAAATAATAGAGAGCAAACTAAGATTACAGAAAGTTGTGCTTACTAAATTCATCGACCACATACCCCTCAAAATGAACCCATTAATAAGGTTGATCAAGTCTTATTAACGAACTATTTCCGAGTGACATGGAACCAAAGAATTTTCGTATAACACTAAGTTACCTCAACGGGGATATGCATCTCCCCAACAATAAGAATTTCATATTTCTTTTTGACAGTAGGAAGAGGAAATTTGAAACCTCCAATAGTGATCGTTGAAAGTTTTTCAATACAATTGATACCATTCACTGAAGTTTGTTTCTTCGGGAAATAAACCGTATGCTCATTACCATTGACATGAAATGTGACCTTGCTTTTGTCGCAATCAATAACAGACCGTGTAGTATTCAAAAAGGGTCTACCAAGGATAATCGACATGTTTTCGTCCTCGGGCATATCAAGTATAACAAAGTCCGTTAAGATAGTAACATTTGCAACAACAACAACAGGCACATCCTCGCAAATTCCGATAGGTATAGCAGTTGATTTATCAGCCATTTGCAAACATATTTCAGTAGGTGTAAGCTTATTCAAATCAAGTCTTCTATATCAAGAGAAATGCATAACACTAACACCGGCACCCAAATCACATAGAGCAGTTTTAACATAACTTCTTTTAATGGAGCATGGTATAGTAGGTATTCCTGGATCTCCTAACTTTTTAGGTACTCCACCCTTAAAAGAATAATTTGCAAGCATGGTGGAAATTTCAGCTTCAGGTATCTTTCTTTTATTAGTGACAATATCTTTCATGTATTTAGCATAAGGAGACATTTTCAACATATCAATCAAGCGAGTGTGCAAAAAGACAGGTCTAAGCATTTCAACAAAGCACTCAAAATCTTCCTCATCTTTATTTTTAGATGGTTTAGAAGGAAAAGGCATAGGTTTTTGAACCCATGGTTCTCTTTCCTTTCCATGTTTTCTAGCAACAAAGTCTCTTTAATCATATCTTTTATTCTTAGGAGGTGGGTTATCAAGATCAACAACAGGTTCTATTTCTACATCATTATCTGGTTGAGCATCAACATGAACATCATCATTATCAATATCATTATCACTAGGTGGATGTCTCAGCATCAGAAATAGAAACATCATTTTGGTTCTCAGGAGGTTTTTCTATCTCAGGTTCACTAGAAGCATGCAAAGTCCTATCATTTTTCTTTTTGCTTTTCTACTTAGCTGGACTAGGCACATCAATATTATTTCTTTGAGAATCTTGTTCAATTCTTTTAGGATGACCTTCAGGATACAAGGGCTCCTGAGTCATTCTACCTCTAGTAACAACTCTGACAGCATGATCATTCTTTTTACTATTCATCTCATCAAGCAAATCATTTTGTGACTTAGCTATTTGTTCTAACTGAGTCTGAACCATGGAAGCATGTTTACTCAAGCATTTAACATCATTAACAGTTCTAAACATCAAATCACTCAAGCGTTCAATCATGATGGCATTTCGTTTTAATTGATTGCTAACATATAAATTGAAATGTTCTTGCTTAATGATGTAGTTATCAAATTCATCCAAGCATTGACTAGCAGACTTATTATATGGAATATCACTTTCATTGAATCTATGAAGAGAATTTACCTCCACTACCTATGTCGGGATATCAAGCCCATGTATTTCTTCAATAGGTGGTAGATTCTTAACATCTTCCGCTTTAATACATTTTTCCTTCATAGATTTCTTAGCTTCTTGCATATCTTCTGGACTGAGGAATAGAATACCTTTTTTCTTCGGAGTTGGCTTAGTAGGTGGTTCAGGAAGTGTCCAATCATCAGCATTTCTCAATATATTATTCAATAGTTCTTCAGCCTGTCCAATAGTTCGTTCCCTGAAAACACAACCAGCACAACTATTTTGGTAGTCCCTAGAAGCATCGGTTAGTCCATTATAAAAGATATCAAGTATTTCATTCATCTTAAGAGGATGATCAGGCAAAGCATTAAGTAATTGGAGAAGCCTCCCCCAAGCTTGAGGGAGATTCTTTTCTTCAATTTGCACAAAGTTACATATTTCATATAGGGCAGCTTGTTTCTTATGAGCAGGAAAATATTTTTCAGAGAAGTAATATATCATATCCTGGGGACTACGCACACAACCAGGAGCAATTAAACTACTTCTTAGCATCACCCTTTAATGAGAAAGGAAACAACCTAAGAATATAATAGTAGCGAATTTTTTCCTCATGAACAAATAGAGTGGCAATATCATTCAACTTAGTAAGGTGTGCCACAATAGTTTCAGTTTCATAACCATGAAAAGGATCCGATTCAACCAAAGTAATTAACTCAGGATCAACAGAGAATTCATAATCCTTATCAATAACAAATATGGGAGAGGTAGCAAACTTAGGATCATATTTCATTCTCTCCCTCATAGATTTTTCTTTCAACTCAGTAAGCAATTTTCTAACTTCATATCTATCATTACAGGCAAGAATTGCCTTAGCTGTCTCTCTATAAAAAACATAACCATCAGATATCTTAGACATTTCAACTCTAGTAGGAGAGCTAGGCATAACAGGTGAATCAATATTTTCAAGAGTTTCAACATTTTCAGTTTCTTTAGCTCTAGCAATTTATTCATCAAGAAATTCTCCTAGTGGCACAGTATCATCAAGCATAGTACTAGCATCATCAATAGTTTCATTCATAGCAGAAGTAGTATCATCAATAACTTGCGACATATCAGAGTGAATAGTAGGTGGTGGTATCACAAGCCTACTCAAAACAGAAGGTGAATCAAGTGCGGAGCGAGATGACAGTTCCTTACCTCCCCTTGTCTTAGAGGGAACAATCTTGGTCTTAGCGTCTTTCAGATTCTTCATAGTGATCAACAGATATAAATCCCAAATGACTCAACAAATTGAGCTATGCTCCCCGACAATGGCACCAGAAAAAGGTCTTGATAACCCACAAGTATAGGGGATCGCAACAGTCTTCGAGGGTAGTATTTCACCCAAATTTATTGGTTCTACACAAGGGGAGCCAAAGAATATTTGTGAGTATTAGCATTTGAGTTGTCAATTCAACCACACCTGGAGAACTAAATATCTGTAGCAAAGTGTTTAGTAGCACAGTAGTATGATAGTTTCAATAGCAGTAGTAATAGTAACAATAGTAACAATAGCTGTTTTTGTAGTGATTGTAACAGCTGTAGTAACGAGAGTAACTTAGCAAAGATCAATACGCGAAAAGCGTAGGCATTGGATCGGTGATGGATAATTACGTTGGATGACATTCACCATATAACAGTCACAACCTAGGGCGATACACAATAGCTCCAATTCATCAATGTAATGTAGGCATGTATTATGTATATAGTCATACGTGCTTATAGTAAGAACTTGCATGACATCTTTTGTCCTACCCTCCCGTGGCAGTTCGGGTTAGTTTCATTCAAATCATGCAAATTCTGAGAACTTTGATTTCTGCACAAAAACAACACCATGGTAGTTCTGCTGAAAACAACGTCAGTCCGGGTTAGTTTCATTCAAATCATGCAAATTAGAGTCCAAAACAAGAGCAAAAGTGTTAGGAAAAGTAGATACGATGGAGGCGTATCAAGCAGCATAGCCAGCTCAGTAGTCCGGCGTAGCTAAACCGTCTGCTCAGCAGTGCGTCGTATCTTCACCGCCGGCTCAGCAGTCCGTCTATCAACCATCTACACCTTGCACCAGAAGTGCTTCAAGTACCAAGAGGAAAGCGGGCACGGGCGCACCCGTGTGGAAACGGCCCCCGAGACCGAGGAGGAATGCGAACGATAGCCTCTTACTAAAAGCACTCATCACCCAGAACCAAATTACCAGCAAGTTGTTCGAATCGGAGAGTTATACTGGTTCTGACAGCTTGCCCGATGAAGAAGTCGAAAGGATACTTGCTAAAAATAAAGTAGATGTACTTGTAGCATGCAAGTACATCCATGGTCAGCCATTTCTTGTTGACGAATACTTAGAGGAGTGCAATTCCAGTTGCCGCAAGTTACATAAATATTGCATGGATGAAATGTCAGAAGGTCATAAGGTTCTGCTAGTCCACTACGACAGCGATCATTTCCATCATGATCAAGGATCCATCAGTGTGGAATTCGAGGACTTTCATCTCTTCTTCAACTTCAATGTGCTCGCTGTCACTCTTGTTAAATGATTGGTGTTGTAAGTACTTCACAAACTCTGATCAACTTCTCCATACAAGGCTGTAAACGAAAAAAAGCTAACTGCATTGTATTCCTCTCAGGGGATTGATCACGCAAAGAAAAAAGGAGAGAGCACATTTCATAGATCCTCAAGTAGCAAATGGCACATTATTATGTGGTAGCACAGATAATCGGGAGTGGGCCATTGGCAAGGTCGCCAGTATCTTGTGTTCCATGCCCCATGCAGAACTCTTTCTCTGGCCATATCATGAAGGGTAAGTCTAATAAACAACCACGCATACATTGATAGTCTTTCACATTTCCCCATAGTTGGTAAGTTCATGGTTTTCTTAATCTGTAGCATTCACTAGATCTTGGTAGTCATTGTTCCAAATCGGAACAGAGCTTACTAACTGGATTCTCTCAGAGAGTCAATACAGCCTCAGGATCTGACACATCTTCAGCAATTCATGGATAGGTATTGAATTCTATGATGTTGAAATTTGCATTCATATCTGGTTCAAGAACCAAGTATGTGGAAATTCATCTTCATTTGTAGTGTGTTGGCATCATGCATAAATAAACGAGGGAACCAAATCAATAGTGCACTACCTCTGCAGCACGAGATCGTTTCTCCCGTAAGACACCAAAATCCGTTATTTTTGAAAAATGTATCCAAAAGTTTGCAAATACCTTTTCTTATGCTAGTCTAATGTTCAAGTTTCTAAATAAACCTCTTTATATTTCTCTCCAAAGAAAAACAAATAAACATCTTACACAGGTTAGGTTGCTATGTCTGCAGACACATGATCTCCATCTGCAAATCTACTGATTCTGTACAAAAAAATTCAGTGTCCTCAGCAACAACTAGGGACCAGCCTTTCTGGATACTATGTCTGCAGACAAATGATCTCCATCTGCAAATCTACTGATTCTGGTGAAGATGCTCACAATTTAGTACCAGTAAGTCTGTATCTTAATTAATATCTTCTACTCCACTCGTATGGCACATTCTGATTTTAAAATCCTGCAGCTCATCTTTAACCCGATGACCCCTGAACCGCTCCCCGCTGGTGAATTGCTGGAGGTTAGGAGATTTATCAGCATCTTCTTCTTGAATCACTACATCAAGCCCACTGGTGATAATGAAGATTTTAGCATGGTTGTTCCTGAAACAATGAGTAAACATTCAACACGAGTTAGCCGCTAAACATATACGCATGGATGCATTGTTTTCCATGTGATGAGGTCTTCGTATTTCGTACACTATGATTATGTACATCATTTGTCGATAAATTAGTGGAATTTAGCTAGCATTTGTTCAATTGCATATTGTTGCGAATTCTGATGAATGTTCGTCATGTGGACACTATTTGTTCAATTGCATATTCTGGCGAATTTACTTTTTGCAGGGCAATTTGTCGATGTACTAAAGTTGGGTCTTTTAGTACCCCATACTTGTGCACGGATGGTTGCAGCCATACCAGCAGCAAGGCCTGCCGGAGAACAGCTGGAAACAAATACAAGATTATCAAGAAGGCACTCAAGCTAATGATCAAAAGACAGAAGACCGAAGGCTGGCTTCCCGGCAAGATCTTGCCGGGAAGGCTCGTGAAGGCCCGGCAAGATCTCGCACCCGACAAGATCCCACCGCCCTGCCACCGCTCCAGCGCAGCGACCAGCCTGTCATTTAGGGCTTGTCCTCCTGTGTGCGTGTCATGGCACTAACGGCGGATGGGGTTGAGCGGTGCTGATGGGACGATCTCTTTTTCCGTCCCCAAGAAAGTAAGGGACGCCTAAGTGGGGCATTAAATGCGTTTGTCCTAAGTCATCAGTGATAAACATGTAAACCCTGTAGCAACTTTACACCTCTTGAACTTATTGTTCGCCACGGTTGGTGACCCCTTGGACGTATAAAAGGAGGCCCAAAGCGAAGCTACAGGGGAAAAGGACATTCTGGCCCATTCTGCATGCGTAGCTGCTTCTTGAACGTACTGTTCATCGCAAGGGCTCCGTGTACTTGAGCTTAAGAACACCCACAATAAAACCAAAGAAGGAGTAGGGTTTTACGCTTCTCAGCGGCCCGAACCTGGGTAAAGATCCCCGCGTTGATCGTTGGATCCGCTCTTTGTGCAAATCTTTTCCCTAGCCGAACCGTATAAGGGATCCAAGCGATCCCATAGGTGTCGTACGCCGACATCTTTGGCGCGCCAGGTAGGGGAAGAGATTGAGCGAACCCGATCTAGCGGTCAGCGCGCTAGTTCTTGATCACTTTCATCGCCATGGCTCCCAAGAAGAAGGGTGCGATGGCGGTTGATCCATCTGCGTCCGGCCTGTCCGTACCCACTCAGACGGGCGACGGCGTGGGCGCTGGTGGAGGAGGTGGAGGTCTCGAGCCTCCACGACGTTCTGGCGATCAGAGCCAGGCGAGCGGCGTCATTCGCAACGGCGATGACAGGTCTAAGGATGGAGCCGTGCTACCTACGGGTGGCGCAGCGAACTCCAAGGACGGGACGGCGCCTTCCAAGACACCCATGCCGGCGCATGCGCCGCGGCCTTCTCAGGTCGTGCGCGACGGGCAGCGCCGCGACGTTGGTGGTTCCAGGCGCCCCCATGGAAAAAACCCTGCGCATCACTCCCAAGATGCACGGGGCCAGCATGCGTGCCAACACCCCGGTGGAAGCAGGGCGCGATCGCAAGACCGTGATGGAGCTCCTTCTAACACAGTTAGGAGTCAGAGCACCTCACGTTCTTCGCACCTGTCGCCACCGCCTACACCGGGAGAAGCGTTGGCACGAGCTCAGCTGCTCCTAGATTTCCCTCCCGCTGCGGAGAAGCTAGACGAATGGAGATCTGCTATTCAGAGCCTCATCGGCTTGGATAATGTTGGGGAACGTTGCATGGGAAACAAAAATTTTCCTACGCACACACAAGATCTATCCATGGTGATGAGCATCTACGAGAGGGAGAGTGAATCTACATACCCTTGTAGATCGCTAAGCGGAAGCGTTAATAAACGCGGTTGATGTAGTCGAACGTCTTCGCGATCCAAATCGCCGAGCGTCCCGCGATCCAATCACGATCCTTCCGATCTAGTGCCGAACGGACGGCACCTCCGCGTTCAACACACGTACGGCTTGATGACGCCTTCACCTCCTCGATCCAGCGAGCGATGGTGAAGTAGTGGTTGAGTTCCAGCAGCACGACGGCGTGGTGATGGTGGTGAGGAACAATCTCTGCAGGGCTTCGCCAAGCACTACGGAGATTATGACGGAGGAACTAGAGGGCTAGGGTTGCCGGCACACGGCTTGGGAAATCCTGATGTATCCCGTGTGCTAGCCCTATCCCTCTATTTATATGTTGAGCCTTGGGGTCTAAACTTGGAGTAAAAGCCTCCTCCAGGTCGGTTTTGCCCGCACAAGGTCGGTTTGGCCCGCAGGGAAAGAGTCCAACTCGGATCCCTGCCGAACCGTGCACAGCCGCGCACAAGCGGTAGTACCGCTTCACACAAGCGGTAGTACCGCTTGGGCGGTAGTACCGCTTCACACAAGCGGTAGTACCGCTCGGGCGGTAGTACCGCTTCACCAAGCGGTAGTACCGCTTACGCGGCAGCAAAACTACCTTTTGCACTTTCCAATACCTTGTGGGCTTTATCCCTTTGGCCCATATAAAGTGTTGCTGCACCCGAACACTTCGGCAAACATCCGGAACCCATTCCGGTGAACTCTGGAACTCTTCCGGAGATCGAAACACTATTATCACATATATCAATCTTTACCTCCGGACTCTTCCGGAGATCCTCGTCATGTCCGGGATCTTATCCGGGACTCCGAACAACTTTCGGTCACCAACATAATAACTCAATTATACTAATCGTCACCAAACGTTAAGTGTGTAGACCCTGCGGGTTCGAGAACTATGTAGACATGACCGAGACACCTCTACGGCCAATAACCAATAGCGGGACCTGGATGCCCATATTGGCTCCTACATATTCTACGAAGATCTTTATCGGTCGAACCTCTATGTCAAGGATTCAGTTAATCCCGTATGCTGTTCCCTTTGTTCTTCGGTATGTTACTTGCCCGAGATTCGATCGTCGGTATCACTATACCTAGTTCAATCTCGTTACCGGCAAGTCTCTTTACTCGTTCCGTAATACAAGATCTCGTGGCTAACACTTTAGTCACATTGCTTGCAAGGCTCATTGTGATGTTGTATTACCGAGTGGGCCCTGAGATACCTCTCCGTCATACGGAGTAACAAATCCCAGTCTTGATCCATGCCAACCCAACAGACACCCTCGGAGATACCTGTAGAGCACCTTTATAGTCACCCAGTTACGTTGCGACGTTTGATACACACAAGGTATTCCTCCGGTGTTAGTGAGTTGCATGATCTCATGGTCAAAGGAACAGATACTTGACATGCAGAAAACAATAGCAATAAACTGACACGATCAAATGCTATGTTTACAGTTTGGGTCTTGTCCATCACATCATTCTCCTAATGATGTGATCCCGTTATCAAATGACATCTCATGTCCATGGCTAGGAAACCTTAACCATCTTTGATCAACAAGCTAGTCAACTAGAGGCTTACTAGGGACACAGTGTTGTCTATGTACCCACACATGTATTTGAGTTTCCAATCAATACAATTATAGCATGGATAATAAACGATTATCATGAACAAGGAAATATAATAATAACCAATTTATTATTGCCTCTAGGGCATATTTCCAACAGTCTCCCACTTGCACTAGAGTCAATAATCTAGTTCACATCACTATGTGATTTACATTGTAATGAATCGAACACCCATGCAGTTCTGGTGTTGTTCATGTTTAGCCTTTGGAAGAGGTTTAGTCATCGGATCTGCAACATTTAGATCCGTGTGTACTTTGCAAATATTTATGTCGTCCTCCTTGATGTAATCGCGGATGGAATTGAAACGTCGCTTTATGTGTCTGGTCCTCTTGTGAAATCTTGGTTCCTTGGCTAGAGCAATGGCACCAGTATTATCACAAAACATAGTCATTGGGTTAAGTGCACTAGGCACTACTCCAAGATCTGTCATGAACTCCTTCATCCAGACACCTTCCTTCGCCGCCTCCGAGGCAGCGATGTACTCCGCTTCGCATGTAGAATCTGCTACCACGCTTTGCTTGGAACTGCACCAGCTAACCGCACCCCCATTAAGAATAAATACGTATCCGGTTTGCGACTTAGAGTCATCCGGATCAGTGTCAAAGCTTGCATCGACGTAACCCTTTACGACGAGCTCTTGATCACCTCCATAAACGAGAAACATGTCCTTAGTCCTTTTCAGGTACTTCAGGATATTCTTGACCGCCGTCCAGTGTTCCATTCCTGGATCACTTTGAAACCTTCCGACCATACTTATGGCAAGGCTGACATCGGGTCTTGTGCACAGCATTGCATACATGATAGAGCCTATGGCCGAAGCATAGGGGATGACACTCATCTTTTCTCTATCTTCTGCAGTCGCTGGGCATTGAGTCTTACTCAACTTCACACCTTGCAAAACAGGCAAGAACCCCTTCTTGGACTGATCCATTTTGAACTTCTTCAAAACTTTGTCAAGGTATGTGCTTTGTGAAAGTCCTATTAAGCGTCTCGATCTATCTCTATAGATCTTGATGCCTAATATGAAAGCAGCTTCTCCTAGGTCCTTCATTGAAAAACTCTTGTTCAAATATTCCTTTACGCTTTCCAGCATTTCTATATTGTTTCCAATCAGCAATATGTCATCCACATATAATATTAGAAACGCTATAGAGCTCCCACTCACTTTCTTGTAAATACAAGCTTCTCCGTAAACTTGTATAAACTCGAACGCTTTGATCACCTCATCAAAACGAAGATTCCAACTCCGAGATGCTTGCACCAGTCCATAAATGGATCGCTGGAGTTTGCAAACTTTGTCAGCATTCTCTGGATCGACAAAACCTT
Organism: Elymus sibiricus; assembly: GCA_039707655.1. NCBI lineage: Eukaryota > Viridiplantae > Streptophyta > Magnoliopsida > Poales > Poaceae > Elymus > Elymus sibiricus. The sequence continues at coordinate 178,857,420 of CM077666.1, read as the reverse complement.
CTGGTTGCATCATATACAACTCTTCCTTAAGGAAACCGTTAAGGAACGCTGTTTTGACATCCATCTGCCAAATTTCATAATCGAAAAAGGCAGCTATTGCTAACATGATTCTGACGGACTTAAGCATCGCTACGGGTGAGAAGGTCTCATCGTAGTCAACTCCTTGAACTTGTGAAAAACCCTTTGCCACAAGTCGAGCTTTATAGACGGTGACATTACCGTCCGCGTCCGTCTTCCTCTTAAAGATCCATTTGTTCTGAATGGCCTTACGCCCTTCAGGTAATACTTCCAAAGTCCATACTTTGTTTTCATACATGGATCCCATCTCGGATTTCATGGCCTCTAACCACTTCTCGGAATCCGGGCCCATCATCGCTTCTCCATAGCTCGTAGGTTCATCGTTGTTTAACAACATGACCTCTAAGACAGGGTTGCCGTACCACTCAGGAGCAGTACGCGTCCTTGTCGACCTACGAGGTTCGATAGCAACTTGATCCAAAGCTTCATGATCATCATCATTAACTTCCTCTTCAGCTAATGTAGGCTCCACAGAAACAACTTTCTGCGCTGCGCTACTCTCAGGTTGAAGTAAAGGTTCAACAACCTCATCAAGTTCTATCTTCCTCCCACTCAATTCTTTCGAGAGAAACTCTTTCTCAAGAAATGTTCCGTTTTTAGCGACAAACATTTTGCCTTCGGATCTGAGATAGAAGGTATACCCAACTGTCTCTTTTGGGTATCCTATGAAGACGCATTTCTCCGCTTTGGGTTCCAGCTTTTCAGGCTGAAGCTTTTTGACATAAGCATCACATCCCCAAACTTTAAGAAACGACAGCTTTGGCTTCTTGCCAAACCAAAGTTCATATGGCGTCGTCTCAACGGATTTCGATGGTGCCCTATTTAAAGTGAATGCAGCTGTCTCTAATGCATAACCCCAAAACGATAGTGGCAAATCGGCAAGAGACATCATAGATCGCACCATATCTAATAAGGTTCGATTACGACGTTCGGACACACCATTACGCTGTGGTGTTCCAGGCGGTGTCAATTGTGAAACAATTCCACACTGTCTTAAGTGACTGCCAAACTCATAACTCAGATATTCTCCTCCTCGATCAGATCGTAGGAATTTAATCTTCTTGTTACGATGATTCTCAACTTCACTCTGAAATTGTTTGAACTTTTCAAATGTTTCAGACTTGTGTTTCATTAAGTAAATATACCCATATCTACTTAAGTCATCAGTGAAGGTGAGAAAGTAACGATAACCACCGCGCGCCTCAATACTCATTGGACCGCACACATCAGTATGTATGATTTCCAATAAGTCACTTGCCCGTTCCATTATTCCAGAGAACGGCGTTTTAGTCATCTTGCCCATGAGGCATGGCTCACATGTGTCAAGTGATTCAAAATCAAGTGACTCCAAAAGTCCATCAGCATGGAGCTTCCTCATGCGTTTTACGCCAATATGACCTAAACGGCAGTGCCACAAGAAAGTGGTATTATCATTATCAATTCTACATCTTTTGGCATCAATGTTATGAACATGTGTATTATTACTATCGAGATTCAATAAGAATAAACCCCTCACATTGGGTGCATGACCATAAAAGATATTACTCATATAAATAGAACAACCATTATTCTCTGATTTAAATGAGTAACCGTCTCGCAATAAACAAGATCCAGATATAATGTTCATGCTTAACGCAGGCACCAAATAACACTTATTTAGGTTCATCACTAATCCCGACGGTAATCGAAGAGCGAGCGTGCCGACGGCGATCACATCAACCTTGGAACCATTTCCCACGCGCATCGTCACTTCGTCCTTTGCCAGCCTCCGTCTATTCCGCAGTTCCTGTTTTGAGTTGCAAATATGAGCAACCGCACCGGTATCAAATACCCAGGCACTACAACGAGAGTTGGTAAGGTACACATCAATAACATGTATATCATATATACCTTGTTTGTTGTTGGCCGCCTTCTTGTCAGCCAAATACTTGGGGCAATTCCGCTTCCAGTGTCCAGTTCCCTTGCAATGAAAACACACAGTTTCTGGTTTGGGTCCAGCCTTGGGTTTCTTCACGAGAGGAGCAACTGCTTTGCCACTCTTCTTGGAGTTACCCTTCTTACCCTTGCCATTTTTCTTGAAACTAGTGGTTTTATTGACCATCAACACTTGATGCTCCTTCTGAATTTCAGACTCAGCGGCTTTCAGCATCGCAAACAGCTCGGCGACTGACTTGTTCATCCCGTGCATGTTATAGTTCAACACGAAGCTCTTGTAGCTAGGTGGCAATGATTGAAGAACTCTGTCAGTGATAGCCTCTGGCGGAAGGGGCATCCCTAACTCAGCCAGACGGGTGGAGTACCCAGACATTCTGAGCACGTGATCACTGATAGACCCGTTCTCCTCCATCTTGCAAGCATAGAACTTATCGGAGATCTCATATCTCTTGATCCGGGCATTCTTCTGAAAGATAAACTTCAACTCCTGGAACATCTCATATGCTCCATGACGTTCAAAACGTCTTTGAAGTCCCGGTTCTAAGCCATACAACATTGCACATTGAACTATTGAGTAATCATCAGAACGAGCCTGCCAGGCGTTCACAACGTCTAGAGACTCAACTGGAGCGGGTGGATCACCAAGCGGTGCATCAAAGACATAAGCCTTCTGGGAAGCCGTAAGGATAATCCTTAGATTACGGGCCCAGTCCACAAAGTTACTTCCATCATCTTTCAACTTAGCTTTCTCTAGGAACGCATTAAAATTCAGGGGTGCTACTGCGCGAGCCATGATCTACAACATAAATATAGCAAAGACAACTTAGACTATTGTTCTAGATAATGAGTTTAGTTAATCATATTACTTAAAAACTCCCACTCAAATTGACATCCCTCCGATCATTCGAGTGTTACATGATCCAAATCCACCAACTCAAGTCCGATCATCACGTGAGTTGAGGTGGTTTCAATGGTGAACATCTTCATGTTGATCATATCTACTATATGACTCATGTTCGACCTTTCGGTCTCTTGTGTTCCGAGGCCATGTCTGTACATGCTAGGCTCGTCAAGTTTAACCCGAGTGTTCCGCACGTGCAACATGGCTTGCACCCGTTGTATGCGAACGTAGAGTCTATCACACCCGATCATCACGGCGTGTCTCGAAACGACGAACTTTCGCAACGGTGCACACTTGGGGAGAACACAATTTATCTTGAAATTTAAGTGAGGGATCACCTTATAATGCTACCGTCGTCCTAAGCAAAATAAGATGCATAAAAGGATTAACATCACATGCAAATCATAAGTGACATGATATGGCCATGAACTTGTGCTTTTGATCTCCATCTCCAAAGCACCGGCATGATCTCCATCGTCACCGGCATGACACCATGATCTCCATCATCTTGATCTCCATCAACGTGTTGCCATAAGGTTGTCGCGCCGACTGTTGCTTCCACGACTATAGCTAACGTTTAGCGATAAAGTAAAGCATTACATAGCGCTTAATGATTGACACGCAGGTCATACAATAATTAAAGACAACTCTATGGCTCCTGCCAGTTGCCGTACTCATCGACATGCAAGTCGTGATATTCTATACAAAACATGATCATCTCATACATCACATATATCTCATCATGTAATTGGCCATATCACATCACAACATACCCTGCAAAAACAAGTTAGACGTCCTCTAATTGTTGTTGCAAATTTTACGTGGCTGCTACGGGTTTGCAAGAACCGTTCTTACCTACGCAAAACCACAACGTGGTGTAGTGATTGCTTTTTGATCTTCTAAAAGAACCCTCTTCATTGAACCGATTCAACTAAAGTGAGAGAGACAGACACCCGCCAGTCACCTTTATGCAACAAGTGCACGCAGCGGTGAAACCAGTCTCGCGTAAGCGTACGCGTAATGTCGGTCCGGGCCGCTTCATCTCACAATACCGCGGAATCAAGTATCAACTAGTAACGGCAAGCAATATGTATACACCCACGCCCACAACTCGTTTGTGTTCTACTCGAGATCTCATCTACGCATAGACCTAGCTCATGATGCCACTGTTGGGGAACGTTGCATGGGAAACAAAAATTTTCCTACGCACACACAAGATCTATCCATGGTGATGAGCATCTACGAGAGGGAGAGTGAATCTACATACCCTTGTAGATCGCTAAGCGGAAGCGTTAATAAACGCGGTTGATGTAGTCGAACGTCTTCGCGATCCAAATCGCCGATCGTCCCGCGATCCAATCACGATCCTTCCGATCTAGTGCCGAACGGACGGCACCTCCGCGTTCAACACACGTACGGCTTGATGACGCCTTCACCTCCTCGATCCAGCGAGCGATGGTGAAGTAGTGGTTGAGTTCCAGCAGCACGACGGCGTGGTGATGGTGGTGAGGAACAATCTCTGCAGGGCTTCGCCAAGCACTACGGAGATTATGACGGAGGAACTAGAGGGCTAGGGTTGCCGGCACACGGCTTGGGAAATCCTGATGTATCCCGTGTGCTAGCCCTATCCCTCTATTTATATGTTGAGCCTTGGGGTCTAAACTTGGAGTAAAAGCCTCCTCCAGGTCGGTTTTGCCCGCACAAGGTCGGTTTGGCCCGCAGGGAAAGAGTCCAACTCGGATCCCTGCCGAACCGTGCACAGCCGCGCACAAGCGGTAGTACCGCTTCACACAAGCGGTAGTACCGCTTGGGCGGTAGTACCGCTTCACACAAGCGGTAGTACCGCTCGGGCGGTAGTACCGCTTCACCAAGCGGTAGTACCGCTTACGCGGCAGCAAAACTACCTTTTGCACTTTCCAATACCTTGTGGGCTTTATCCCTTTGGCCCATATAAAGTGTTGCTGCACCCGAACACTTCGGCAAACATCCGGAACCCATTCCGGTGAACTCTGGAACTCTTCCGGAGATCGAAACACTATTATCACATATATCAATCTTTACCTCCGGACTCTTCCGGAGATCCTCGTCATGTCCGGGATCTTATCCGGGACTCCGAACAACTTTCGGTCACCAACATAATAACTCAATTATACTAATCGTCACCAAACGTTAAGTGTGTAGACCCTGCGGGTTCGAGAACTATGTAGACATGACCGAGACACCTCTACGGCCAATAACCAATAGCGGGACCTGGATGCCCATATTGGCTCCTACATATTCTACGAAGATCTTTATCGGTCGAACCTCTATGTCAAGGATTCAGTTAATCCCGTATGCTGTTCCCTTTGTTCTTCGGTATGTTACTTGCCCGAGATTCGATCGTCGGTATCACTATACCTAGTTCAATCTCGTTACCGGCAAGTCTCTTTACTCGTTCCGTAATACAAGATCTCGTGGCTAACACTTTAGTCACATTGCTTGCAAGGCTCATTGTGATGTTGTATTACCGAGTGGGCCCTGAGATACCTCTCCGTCATACGGAGTAACAAATCCCAGTCTTGATCCATGCCAACCCAACAGACACCCTCGGAGATACCTGTAGAGCACCTTTATAGTCACCCAGTTACGTTGCGACGTTTGATACACACAAGGTATTCCTCCGGTGTTAGTGAGTTGCATGATCTCATGGTCAAAGGAACAGATACTTGACATGCAGAAAACAATAGCAATAAACTGACACGATCAAATGCTATGTTTACAGTTTGGGTCTTGTCCATCACATCATTCTCCTAATGATGTGATCCCGTTATCAAATGACATCTCATGTCCATGGCTAGGAAACCTTAACCATCTTTGATCAACAAGCTAGTCAACTAGAGGCTTACTAGGGACACAGTGTTGTCTATGTACCCACACATGTATTTGAGTTTCCAATCAATACAATTATAGCATGGATAATAAACGATTATCATGAACAAGGAAATATAATAATAACCAATTTATTATTGCCTCTAGGGCATATTTCCAACAGATAATTACGACAGGCCGCAGCAGGCGGGGCCTTCGCGGCGGCAGTCCACTGAGCCGGTGCGTGCTGATGGCGAAAAGACCGGAGGCGGTACGACTACGATGCACTCCCCTCCGCTACGACAACAACGGTCGCTAACTCGGTGGACTGACGCCTGTGATGACGGTTCCACGGCGTCGTCTGATCCACGGGTTCGCCGCGATCAATGTCAAGTTCTTCGGGAACGGAATAAAGAAGATGCTCGAACTACCATCGAGCGGCGGCGGGAAGCGCGCCGTCAATCCGACAGGCGCGTGGGACCCACTGTAGACGAGCCTGCACCAGGGTATTCTGGTAGCTTGCCTTACGAGGTGGGTTGTCCCGCTTTTACTCGTGAGCTGCGGCGAGTCCAGTGGCCAAATTCCCAAACTTTCAAGCCGGAGGTGCCGGAAAAATACGACGGCAAGACTCACCCGTCAGAGTTCCTGAGCGTCTACACCATTGCGGTGCAGGCTGCCGGAGCTCGAGACGACAAGATATTCGCCAACTACTTCCCGTTGGTGCTTAAGCCCAACGTCAGGTCGTGGTTGATGCATTTGCCGGAGAATTCCATTTCCTCCTGGGCAGATTTCTGTCATGAGTTTGTTGGCGCATTTACTGGAGGCCACCAGGCTCCTGGCCAGGAAAGCGATTTACATCTCATCCCCCAGAAAGAGGGCGAAACCTTGCGCAAGTACATACAGAGATTCAGCCGTATACAGCACAACATCCCAGACATTCATCCTGCCGCTGTTATCAGCGCGTTTCATCAGAACGTGCGCAACCGCAAGATGCAGGAAGAGCTGGCGATGAACAAAGTCAGGGATGTCGCCGAGCTCTATGCTCTGGCTGACAGATGTGCTCGGGCCGAGGAGGGGAGGAGATTCCCCGGCGAGGAAGCTGGCGTGGAAATCGACTCTGAAGGCGAAGATGCCACCACCTCGGCGAAGAAAGGCCGACGGCGTAACAGGAAGCGGAAGGGCAAGGCCGTGCTTGCCGTCGAGGGATCCGGCAACCCCAGCGCCGCCAAGAAGGTTAAGGCTGATGGCCCCGGCAAGGAGGTTGCCGGGTGTGCTGCATGTCAGGCCTTGGCGGCTGCCGACAAGCCGGAGGGCTCTGACAAGCAGTACTGCAAGATCCATCGCACCAAGGGTGACGACCTCCAAAACTGCCGGCAAGTTGAGCAGCTTCTCGAGAAGCAGAAAGCCGAGTATGAGTGGCGAGACAAGGAGAAGGCCCAGGATAGTGCTGAGGGGTCTGGCAAGAAACGCGGTGGTCGAGGGGGTCATCACGGCAAGGCCAAACAACAAAAGGAGAGGCCCGCTCGAGGCCGCGAGAAGGAACAGGGGGGTGACGATGATGACGAAGACGGCGACGAGTCCAGCGAGCACGAGTTCCAGAAAGCTACAGAAGCCATGTGCGTTGACGGAGGCGCCTCGTTGCATTCCTCTCACCGCCGACTTAAACAGTGGGCGCGCGAGATTAATGCGACAGAGCCGTCGGTCGATGCCCGGAAACCATTGAAATGGTCCAACACGCCTATCATTTTTTACGCCGAGGACCACCCTGATCGCACAACTACGGTCGGATGTTTGCCATTGTTGGTTTCACCAACGATCCGCAACATCAAGGTGACAAAGATGTTTGTTGACGGTGGGGACGGTTTGAACTTGATCTCGCCTGATGTGATCAAGAAGTTGCAAATTCCTGATGAAGATCTCGAGGAAACAGGCACGTTTCAAGGGATCAATCCGGGAAGGAGCCAGCCGAAGGGCAAGATCACACTGCCAGTGACATTTGGTAGTGAGCTGAACTACAGAACAGAAAAGATCGTCTTCGACGTCGCCAAGATTCCATTGCCATCTAATGGGATTCTTGGTCGCCCGGCGCTGGCCAATTTTATGGCGGCATCACACTACGCCTAATACATTAAAGATGCCCGGGCCGATGAGCGTCATCAGTATCAACTCCGACAAGAAGGATGCCCTTATCTGCACCGACCAACTCTACCGGGAGGCAGTCGCAGCACCTGCCGCCGAGGCACTTGCTCCTGCCGCCGAAGCTCCCGGAGGGAAGAAGACCGGCAAGACCTCTAGCACACACTCCGGCAAGCGCACCTCCTCGGAGTGCTGCGCTCCCGTTGAGGATGTGCCGAAGATCTCCACTAGCAAGAGCAAGAAATCCAAGGCAGCTCCACCAGCGACTAAGAAGGTGCCCGCCAAGGAGGATGGTACGGGAGGAACTTTCACCGTGAGTTCCACCCTCGATGAGAAATAGGAAAACGCGCTCATTGCCTTCCTGCGGGCGAATATCGATGTGTTTGCATGGCAACCATCTGATATCCCCGATGTTCCTAGGGAGGTAATCGAGCACCACCTTGCTGTCTGTCCTCATGCGTGGCCCGTCAAGCATAAAATTAGGAAGCAAGCTTTGGAGCGGCATGAATTTATTGCCGAAGAAATCAGGAAGCTAGATGCGGTAGGTTTAGTCAGAGGAGTGCTCCATCCAACATGGTTGGCCAATCCAGTTGTAGTTCGCAAGGCGAATGGAAAATGGAGGCTATGTATCGACTATACAGATATCAATAAAGCCTATCCAAAAGATCTTTTTCCCTTGCCACGCATCGACCAGATTGTGGACTCCACAGCTGGCTGCGATTTGCTGTCGTTTCTTGACGCTTATTCAGGGTATCATCAGATTTTCATGTCAAAGGAAGACGAAGAGAAAACTGCATTTATCACCCCATGTGGCACATATTGCTTCATACGCATGCCTTTCGGGTTGAAAAGTGCTGGTTCAACGTTTGCAAGAGCGGTCCAGATCGGTTTTGAGCCCCAGCTACATAGAAATATGGAAGCTTATATGGATGACATAGTGGTTAAAACCAAGGACAAGGCAACGCTCATACAAGATTTAGAAGAGACATTTGCAAATCTGCACAGGATCAATCTGAAGCTCAATCCTAAGAAGTGTGTGTTTGGCGTTCCATCCGGCAAGCTTCTCGGGTTCTTTGTGTCTCAGCGTGGAATCGAAGCAAATCCCGACAAGATCAAGGCAATTGAGCCGCCGGCTGCGTTGCTGCTCTGAGCAGGTTCATCTCCAAATCCGCTGAGCGCGCCCTGCCCTTTTTCAAAATCTTGAAGAAGGCCGGTCCAATGAAATGGACTCCGGAAGCGGAGGCAGCACTGCAGAACTTGAAGAGGTACCTCTCCTCTCCGCCAACACTAGTCGCGCCTAAACCACAAGAGCCGTTGCTGCTATATCTAGCAGCCACGAATCAAGTGGTTAGTGCTGCCCTAGTGGCGCAGAGAGAAGTCGACAAAGAAGCAGCGGCAGGGGCAAGCCCGTCAAGCGACAAGCTGGGATTCTCCCCGGCAGAGTCTGGTGCCGACAAGGCAGGATCCGCGCAGTCGAATGAAGCAACGCAGAAGAAGAAGATGGTGCAGCGCCCAGTCTATTTTGTCAGCTCCCTGTTGCAGGGGGCTAGGTCAAGATATTCTGGTGTGCAGAAGCTGCTCTTCGGCCTTCTTATGGCCTCAAGGAAGCTGCACCATTATTTTCAGGCACATGAAATCACCGTCGTCACTCGCTTCCCGTTGCAGCGGATTTTACGAAATCCAGATGCGACCAGCAGAATTGTGGAGTGGGCGTTGGAACTATCAAGTTTTGGTCTCAAATTTGAAAGCACTTCGACTATTCAGAGCAGAGCTTTGGTAGAGTTCATTGCAGAATGGACACCGACGCTAGACGAAGAAATTCAAGAGACAACCATCCCCGGCAAGGAAACAAATCGAGAATGGATTATGTACTTTGATGGAGCTTTCTCACTGCAAGGCGCCGGTGCTGGCGTGCTGCTTGTCGCACCCACCGGAGAGCACCTCAAGTATGTAATTCAGATGCACTTTCCCCGGGAGAGATCAACAAATAACACTGCAGAATATGAAGGGCTGCTTGCCGGTCTCAGGATCGCGGCGGACCATGGAATTAAGAAGCTCATCGTCAGAGGTGACTCACAGCTCGTCGTCAGGCAAGTTAACAAAGACTATCAGAGCCCGTTGATGGAAGCATATGTAGATGAATTGAGAAAGTTGGAGGAGCGTTTTGACGGGTTGCAAACAGAGCATGTTCCTCGTGCGGAGAACAACATTGCCGATGACCTGTCAAAGCGTGCTGCCCTCAAGTTACTTGTGGAACCAGGAACTTTTGTGCTCCGCTTGACTCAGCCATCCGTAACACCATCGACGAGGCAAAACAAAAGAAGGAAGTTGAGTTCCGGCCAGTACTTTCCTGCAAAGCTCCCGGAAGCCGCCGGCAAGGAAGTTGCCGGGAATGACACGGTTGCCGGTGAGCAGCAGCTTCGCGCAGAACCTCAGGTTCTTGCCGCAGAAGCAAGCGCTCCCGCGGCCGAAGATATGCCTTTGGTCCTTCTTGTCGAGCCATAGGCTCCAACATGGGCACAGCACATTTTCCATTTCCTTCAAATAGGAGAACTCTCTGAAGAATAGGAAGAAGCGGAGAAAGTAGCCCGTCGGTCTAGTATGTACCAGTTCGTGGACAACGTCCTCTACAGAAAGAGACCGAACGGTGTGAAATTGAAGTGTATTCCTCAGGAGGATGGACTGGAGCTGTTGGCAGAGATACATGGAGGCATATGTGGCTCCCACATAGGCTCAAGAGCTCTTGTCGGTAAGGCATTCCGGCAAGGTTTCTTCTGGCCCACTGCTCTCCAGGATGCAACGGCACTAGTAACCAAGTGTGAAGCGTGCCAGTTCCATTCAAAGCAATTGCATCAGCCAGCTCAAGCTCTTCAGACAATCCCTCTTTCCTGGCCATTTTCGGTCTGGGGGCTCGACATATTGGGCCCTTTTCCTCGCGCTGCCGGGGGCTTCGAATACTTGTACGTTGCTATCGACAAGGTCACGAAGTGGCCGGAAGTGGAAGGAGTGAGAAAGGTGATAGCACAATCAGCCGTTAAGTTCTTCAAGGGAATAGTGTGCCGTTTTGGTGTGCCAAACAGGATCATCACCGACAACGGCACGTAGTTCACGAGCCGCACCTTCATGCAGTATGTCCAAGACCTTGGCGGCAAAATCGGTATTGCTTCTGTTGCTCACCCGAGAAGCAACGGCCAAGCCGAGAGGGCAAATGCTGAAGTGTTGCGAGGTCTCAGAACAAGGACTTTCGACAAGCTGCGCAAGTGCGGAAGACGCTGGATTGATGAGCTGCCGGCGGTTCTTTGGTCAATCAGAACGACACCAAATCGAGCTACTGGCCAGACACCCTTCTCCCTAGTCTACGGGGCAGAAGCAGTTCTCCCGACGGAACTCATATGCGGGTCACCTCGAGTACTCGCTTATGATGAGTTTGAGCAAGAGCAGCTGCGCCAAGATGACGCCACGCTCCTTGAGGAAGATCGTCTTCGGGCTGCTGTGCGAGCTGCACACTACCAGCAAGCCTTGCGTCGCTATCATAGCCGCAAGGTTCATGCCCGAAGCATTGAGGAAGGCGACCTTGTTCTTCGGCGCGTTCAGTCGGCCAATAATTCTAACAAGTTGACGCCGAAGTGGGAAGGCCCTTATCGGGTAGTACGAGTCACCAGGCCCGGCGCAGTTCGCATGGAGACCGAAGATGGCATTCCAGTGAGCAATTCCTGGAATATCGAACACCTTCGTAAGTTCTACCCATAAGGCGTGGTTGCCGGGTCTCCCGGCAACCACCTTTTGTACAAGTTTTGCCGGCAAGGTGTATGATCCTTTGTACAAAGCCAGGCGCAGACCCTGTGCATAGTTGAATAAACTTAAGCGTTTTACAATTCTTGTCGATTTTCATGTCAATCTATATGCATGCTTGTCTGAGATATTGTATTACGACTGCTTCCGGTAAGCACTAATGAACCGCCAAGGTTCCATATCTCTATTTTCTCTTCTTTCTTTTTCTTGAAGGACAGAAGGTTTCCTCGCGTGCAAGTTTGCCGGGGGGGAATGATGGTATGGACACCAACAGGCGACGTTCAAGTTGACATATTGCAATAAGGAGTACAACAACGAAAAGCTAAGTTGCAAAACTCTTAAGCAAATTTCCATTGTAGACCTATTTTTCCTTGAACGATTTCGTCTTTTGTATGGAAAACCTGCACGGGAAGGAACCTTATCGTGATTGGTTGTGCCCTTACCTTGTTTCGAGTCCGCTCAACAACTTAAGTGGCTGCACTGAAAACGTCAAGGTATCTTGTCGGCAGCGACACCTCCAGCAGGCTGCTAAGGATCCGTTCCTCAAAGCGCTCGCGGCAAGGGTGTGTGCACCGGCAAGATCCCGATAAGCGTAGGGCATGAACCATACAGAAAGAAATCAGACGAGGGAAATAGCATGCATTCATCCAAAACATAGCAAGTCATATTACATTGACGGTCGCCGCGATTCTAACATTAAGATAAAAACTGTCTTTGGCATGGAATGGTGGCGACAAAATGAAGCAAAGCGGTTAGTCCCTGCGCTGGCCTTCGACCCTCTTGACTTGGCTCACTCTGTCAACGATGGGCGTGACAAGCTCTTCGAGTGCCTTGAGGTCTACATCCTTCGACATGCTAGCAAGAACATTGGTGAGGTTGATGCCAGGGTTCTTATGCACCACTTTGACGAGTACCTTGTGGAGGACGGCCCGGCAGAGCTTGCGGGATTCGTTGGCCAGATGGGTTTCTCGGTTAGACTGGAGCAGCTTGAGGGCATCAACGATGCTCTCGAAGAACATGGTCAGCCTGGCGCTCGAAGACACCCTATCGTCAAAAGAATAGTTGAAGTCTGGCAGGCCCATGGTGGACAGTTCTGCGACAAGCCTTTCCGCGACGTCGACAAGGCGCTCAGTCCAGAGCTTCACGCCTTTCTCAAAATCATTATAAGTGGCGGCGGCGCTGTTGAGCAGGCTCTTCTCACTCTAGAGGTCTTTTATCAAAGCCCTCTCGCGAGCCTTGCCATTCTCAAGGGACTCCTCCAGCGTCGCCAGCTTCAGTTTCAGATCAGCGATGGATTCATTGGCTGAGGTGAGCTCCTTGGTCTTGTCGGACATGGCGGCTTGCATCTCCGCCAGGCTGAAGAGAGTCTTCTCTCTGTCGGCTTTGAGCATTCAGATCTCCTTGCCGTGGCCTTCAAGATCTACTTCCAGCCTCTTCACTTGATCGCCCAGCTCGTTCTTGGCGGCCTCTGCAGCTTCGGCAGCATCGATGGCTCCCTTTAACTTGCCGGCGAGATCTATGGCCAGAGCTTCGAGTGTTTCCTTGTGTCTCTGCTCCAGCTCCTGGGTTCGCCGCGCAACAAGCTTCTCGATCTCTTCGTCCTTGCTGCGGAGCTTGGCGGCAAGCGCCTCCTCGCGAGTGGCAAGGTCCTCTTCATGAGCATCGAGCCCGACGCGGCGTTCCGTTAAGCGAGCTTCCTCTGCAGCAGCCTGCTGCGCGGCCTCCTCCTGTGCCCTCTCGGCGTCGGACTGCTTTAAGAGGAACTCATTCCAACTCTGATTCAACTGCTCCCGACCAGCCGTCAACTCCTGGAAGGCCTCGGCGTACCAGACTTGCGTCTCCTCGACGCGCTTCTGGAAATCTGCTTCTGCTGCTTCAACAACTGCCGCCCTGGAGTCCAACCTCTCCTTTCGGGTGCGGTGAAGCGCCTGAAGCTTTTGAAAGTTGTCGCTCATGGCTTGGAGGAGCTGTTCTTCCCTGGACCCACTGCTGCTAGCGCGTGGCTCATCAACGATCTTGAGTCCAGCGGCGGCAATGACATCTTCGTCAAGGATTTCCCCTTCGGTTGGCACCCCGATGCTTGCCATCCCTGGTATGCTGACGAACAGGTTGTCGCCAACCTTAAGGTATCTGCTTGACGGGGGGCGTCGGACGTTGACGGTTGATCCTCGACAACCGCCTCGCCGGCAACTGGGGGCTCTGTGACCGGTGTAGCGCCAGGCGCTCTTGCGGCAGGAATGCCGTCAGTATGGTCGCCAGTCTCCTTGCCGGCCCCCTCAGCAGACCCCTTGGTGGCTTCCTCCTGTGCGGCCTTGGCGGCTTCGTCAGCCGCGGCTCTGTCGGCCTCGGCGGCAACATCCTTGGTGGTCTCTTCAATGACAATGTCAACGTCCATCTGTTCCACCAAAGGGAGATCTGAAAACCAGGAAAGGAAACAAGATGAGACCAAGGTTGAAGTTCAAGAAGACAAAAATAAATAAAGAATGACAAGTGTGCCAAGGCAAACGGTTTACCTGTGTCGAGCTGTAGAGAAGTGGTTTCTCCTTTCCCGACGACATTGGTTGCCGATGTAGGATTGCCAGTGCCCGTGCTTACCGGCTCCTCTTCAACGCGAATGGGCTCGCCAGTGGAAGCCCTTGCCGAAGGTTCATCTCTGGGCGGCGTGGTCGACGGAGGCGGCACGTCAGGGGCGGCCTCCGATGGCTCTCCTTGTTGTTGTTCTTCTCCTACAAGCCCGGTGATGTCAATAGCAAAGATATTCTCCCCAACGCTCGCCAATGGAAAATGGGTAGTGGGCTCACGCTGGGGGCTGGGTTGGAGGCTGCGTTGAGGACTGGGCTCCGGGCTGATGACGATGGGCTCTGGCGCACCTACGGTGCTTGCCGGAGGCTCATCACCCGTTGAAGTCTTCGCCTTCTTCGCCATCCTTTGCGCCAACGTTTCCGTATCTCTGTGGGGACAAGCCAAAGCAAAACAAATAAGTTAAGCAAGACCAGGAATTCAGAAGTTGAAAGATGCGGCAAGGACCCTTACTCTTCTCTTTCCGGACTAAAAGAGGAGATGTCGAAGTCAACCTCCTCTACAATGTCCGTGCGAGGGGGTGGAGATGGGGTCCTGGGACGCTTGGCTGCGGCAGAAGCAGTAGATTGAGATGATCCCGCTGCTCTAGCTGTTGGTGCCGTCGTATGAGACACCCCCACCGCTCCAGTTGTTGCCGCGGTTGTGTGTCTCGTACGTCGCATGGCTTGCTGTTGAGCTTCTTGCCGCTGCGCAACCTTGCTGGCCGCCCCCTTGCCGGGAACCTTGCCACTCGAGGGAGGTTGACGTGTTGAGACGCCAGAGACGGCTTTTCGAAGAACACGTTTCTTCTTCTCCGGAGCTGGGGGCTCCTCGTGCAGCTGCTCCTCGGCTGTGTCTTCGACAGAAGAGCTCCCGGCAACCATGCCACTCTGCTCTCCGGCAACTTCACCTTGCTCGGCAAGGGTCTCCTCTAACGTTATTTCTTCTTCACTGGTTTCCTCTTTCGCGAAGCCAAAGTTGCCGGCCTCTGCGGCTAGGTTCACCTCTTCCGCCCTACTAGCGATATAAGCCACTTCGTCATCAGTGGTGGGGCGGATAAGGGTTGGCTCTTCCCGGATGGCTTTCTTCGACAAGTTATCAAAGAACTCGTGTGCGTGCTCTGTGGATGGCTCTTCCCAGGCTCCGTCGAGGCTGTGAGCATTACACACCGGCATCATGGCGATAATTGAGCTCAAGGCAGAGTTGTTGCACAGGGGAATTACGCCAGCCGGCAACTTATATTTCCCGTCAGGCCTGAACAGTTTGTGGCAGAGAGCTGTGTGCTGCAGGACTGTCAAGTTGTTGTTCAGACCAGGGCGCAGCCTCATGATATCTGCTGCATTCTTGAACTCCTAGGCCGGCCTCCCTTTGTTCTGCAGAGGGGCGATGCGACGGCAGAGGAAATCAGCGCCAACCATTTCTATTGTGAGCCCGGCAACCTTGAGACGGTGGATCCTGGTAATTGCGATTGCGAGCTTCTCATCTTGAGGATCGAGGCTGCTCCAGTTCTTGCCGCGAACCACTTTCATTTGCCGGGACAAACAAAACGTCTGAGGATCTTTCTCCTTAATCCAGCACCAGTCGGCCCGCCATTCATCCCACTTCTTATGGTAGAGACCGTCTGGGTATATATCTTTATTCCATGCCCTTGGAATCCAGGTAATAGAACCAGAAAGGGCGTCTCCTGTTTCGATACGGGGAATGAAGTAGTGGCAAAAGAGGGCTGTGCTGGGAGCTACTCCGGCGAAATTTTCATAGAGATGGGCAAAGACTGACATGCATGTTACGGCATTCGGCGTGAAATCCAAGAGACGGAAGCCGTATGTGTACATGATGTCGATGAAGAAATCAGAAAATGGAGGGCAGAGCCCGCAGTAAAAGTAAGCGACAAAGAAGGGTAATTTATCTGGACCGCCCTTGACGGAAGTTGGGAGCACGCGAGTAGCAGGGTGAGCCCTTGTCTCCTTCCCCCACATACACATGTACCGCTCAACCAGGGCTCGCATGTCGAGCGCCGGGGCAAAGATGGCGTGTTCCTTCCGCATCTCCACCAGATCAGGCTTTTCCGCCTCTGCATCCGAATCGACGGCTTTCACCGCTTTGCCCTTGCTTGCTTTGGGCGGCATGACGACTGTGGAAGCGGAGGCCGAGGATGATGAGGGCGTGGGGATGGCGGATGGATGGGAGAGGCTCTGCTTCAAGCTCGAGGAAGAAGGCGATGGTGGTCTCCAGATTGGAAATGACAAGAGGTAAATGAGCAGTGCCTCTGCGGATTCCCTTTTATGGGGAAGGAGCGGAGGCTGCCTCTTTACTAATCAATATGAATGCATTTTTACGGGCGCACTACTACTGCGGCCGTTCCGCGCACGTATCCCACGTCCCGCATTTAATGCGCGTCGTGGGGGAGCGCGGTAAATAAGAGGATTATAATAGTTAACTCCTGCCACGCGTGCCCGTGCACTGTTTGGACCTAGCCCAACAACGCCTCGCACCCGTGTATGGCCTAGGCCCGGGGGTTCCTGTCGGTGTACTAAAGTTGGGTCTTTTAGTACCCCATACTTGTGCACAGACGGTTGCAGCCATACCAGCGGCAAGGCCTGCCGGAGAACAGCTGGAAACAAATACAAGATTATCAAGAAGGCACTCAAGCTAATGATCAAAAGACAGAAGACCGAAGGCTGGCTTCCCGGCAAGATCTTGCCGGGAAGGCTCGTGAAGGCTCGGCAAGATCTCGCACCCGGCAAGATCCCACCGCCCTGCCACTGCTCCAGCGCAGCGACTAGCCTGTCGTTTAGGGCTTGTCCTCCTGTGTGCGTGTCATGGCACTAACGGCGGATGGGGTTGAGCGGTGCTGATGGGACGGTCTCTTTTTCCGTCCCCAAGAAAGTAAGGGACACCTATGTGGGGCATTAAATTCAATTGTCCTAAGTCGTCGGTGATAAACATATAAACCCTGTAGCAACTTTACACCTCTTGTACTTACTGTTCGCCACTGTTGGTGACCCCTTGGACGTATAAAAGGAGGCCCAAGGCAAAACTACAAGGGAAAAGGACCTTCTGGCCCATTCAGCATGCGTAGCTGCTTCTTGAACGTACTGTTCATCGCAAGGGCTCCGTGTACTTGAGCTTAAGAACACCCACAATAAAACCAAAGCAGGAGTAGGGTTTTACGCTTCTCAGCGGCCCGAACCTGGGTAAAGATCCCCGCGTTGATCGTTGGATCCGCTCTTTGTGCAAATCTTTTCCCTAGCCGAACCGTAAAAGGGATCCAAGCGATCCCATAGGTGTCGTACGCCGACACAATTCAAATGCGATATTTTTGCTTTAACCTGGCCATTGATGCGCACACAGTTTGACTAAATGAGGGTGTGCGATCCAGAACAGAAAGCACACGTCACTCATAGCGCAACCGTTGGTGATACACAACAAATCGCAGACGATTTGCAGCACTTCTACGTGTGCGTAAGGGCTCCTGAACCATTTGTGATAGCACACTATCGCACACGAGGGCTTAGAGGAAACCGTGCCCAATCCAAAATGCAATCACAGTCGCAAATTTTTCAGGAAACGTGTGCGATGATGTCATGCATGGCAGACGATTGCCATATAATACTCGTTTGCGATGGGCCACATATCGCGCACAGTTTCTATGATGGCCCGTGTGCCTTAGGTACTATTTCGCAAACGGTTCAATGTGAAACACCGTTTGATTTCCCTGCGCAATTAGAAACATTTGACTCGAGAGAAACGTGGGCGATTGATCACCAATCCCACACGTGTGCCAGAATATAGTGTGTGCGATATGTTCCAGCATCGCATACAATTACATTGGGCAACGCGTCTGCATCAGCGCTCCCTATCGCCGACGGTTTCTGGGTCGTGTGGGAAGTACCCCCCCTATCGCACACACAGGCAAGGCGACGGTTTAAAACTCTGTCGCGGAAAGGTGGTAAAAACTATTTGTATAGCAGGTCGCTGCACCTGTGGTATCAGCATCCCCAAGCTTAATTTCTGCTTGTACACGAGTAGGTAAATGATAAAAAGAGAATATTTGATGTTGAATGCTACCTAACATGTTTATCATGTAATCTCTTTACGGTATAAATATTGAGAAGCGAGGAAGGAACAACATCAACATAATAATATCCATGAATATAAGATGCATAATCATTAAACTTTCAAAATATACGATCCTTAACAAATGTTATCCTCACTCATTTTATCATGTTAACATGCCATGACTCCGCCTTCACCGCATAAATATAAATCATGAGCACCCCGGTGTTAAACCAGGCAATTGGATCGTACTTCTAACATGCTTCAGCATTTTCAACTTCACGCAATACATGAGCGTGAGCCATGGATATAGCACTATAGGTGGAATAGAATGCGGTGGTAGATATCAATAAGGGAAGTCAAAAAGGAAGAAAATCTCGCATCAACTTGGCGGATCAACAGACTATGGAGATGTCCATCAATCGATATCAATGCGAGGAGTAGGGATTTCCATGCAACGGATGTACTAAGAACTATAAGTGTATGAAAGCTCGACGAAAACTAAGAGGGTGTGCATCCAACTTGCTTGCTCATGAAGACCTCGGGAATTTGAGGAAGCCCGTCATCGGAATATACAAGCCAAGTTCTATAATGAAAAATCCCCACTAGTATACGAAAGTGACAACATAGGAGACTCTCTATATGAAGAACATGGTGCTACTCTGAAGCACAAGTGTGGAAAAAGGATAGTAACATTGCCCCCTCTCTCTTTATCTCTCATTTATTTTATTTTATTTTATTTTATTTTCTTTTTTTGTTGGGCTCTTTTTGGCCTCCTTTTTCCCCTTTTTTTCGTCCGGAGTCTCATCCCGACTTGTGGGGGAATCATAGTCTCCATCATCCATTCCTCACTAGGACAATGCTCTAATAATGATGATCATCACACTTTTATTTACTTACAACTCGATAACTGAAACAATATGACTCTATATGAATGCCTCTGGCAGTGTACCAGGATGTGCAATGATCTAGCGTAACATGTATGATAATGATGAATGGTGGCTATGCCACAAATATCATGTCAGCTCTATATGATCATGCAAAGCAATATGCTGATGAACACACAACTCATGTGGCGGAACGGTGGAAGTTGCATGGCAACATATCTCGGAATGGCTATGGAAATGCCATAATAGGTAGGTATGGTGGCTGTTTTGAGGAAGATATAAGGAGGCTTATGTGTGACAGAGTGTATCATATCACGGGGTTTGGATGCACCAGCGAAGTTTGCACCAACTCTCGAGGTGAGAAAGGGCAATGCATGGTACCAAAGAGGCTAGCAAATTGCGGAAAGGTAGGAGTGCGTATAATCCATCGACTCACATTAGTCATAAAGAACTCGTATTCTTATTGTGAAAGCCTATTAGCCCTCAAAGCAAAGTACTACTCGCATGCCCCTAGGGAGGAGTTTGGTAGGAGTTAACCATCACGCACCCCCGATTATAACAGCACTCAAGGATTCCATTTCAGACATAAAAATGCTCAAACCTCCTCACCATGCCATGACCAACACTTAGATGAGAAGTTAATAACATGTTTTAATACCAATATTTCTACTAACCAATGATCTTGAGCCAATATCCTTTCATATTACGACATCAATATTATTAAACCATGCGTTTCATAATTAGTGATCTAGATGAAAGTTTTTGTTTATACCCCCCTTGAATACCTATCCTTTTTGGACTAGTCTTATAACACGTCCAAATTGCCATTACTATTTATTAGACTCTCAAAAATATTTAAGTAAAGCATGAGAGTGCAATTATTTCTACAAAATATAACCACCGCCGTGCTCTAAAAGATATAAGTGAAGCACTCGAGCAACTGACTAGCTCAAAAGATATAAGTCAAGCACATAGAGTATTCTAACAAATCACGATAAGTGTGTGTCCCTCTCAAAAGGTGTTTCCAACAAATAATGATTGTGGCAAACTAAAAAGCAAACATAGCAAAGAAAACTATGGCACAAGAAGCTCCAATCAAAACTCATATCATGTGATGAATAAAAATGTAGCTCCAAATAAGTTACCGATAGATAGTAGACGAAAGAGGGTATGCTATCCGGGGCATCCCCAAGCTTAGATGCTTGGGTCTTCCTTGAATACTACCTTGGGCTTCCTTGGGCATCCCCAATCTTAGGGTCTTTCCGCTCCTTATTCCTTCATCCATCGTAATCTCACCCAAAACTTGAAAACTTCAGCACACAAAACTCAACAGAAACTTCGTGAGATCCGTTAGTATAATAAATCAATCATCCACTTAAGGCACAATACCTACTGTATTCTAACTCTTCCATGACTTATACCCCCCGATATAATCCATAGTTTCATTAAAACAAACAAAGTATGCAATAAAAACAGAATCTATCTAAAACAGAACAGTACACAATCACAGAATATTTATCCATACTTCTCTAACTCCAAAAAGTCGGAAAAATTAGGAAATCGTAAAACAAATGTATCCCAAAACTGTGTAAAAATTTCAAAAAAAAATTGACGTAAAAATTGTATCCACCAATAAACTAAAAATCAACTACTAAACGCAAAACTTTCCGTTTTCGAACAGCATCAATTATACTATCATCCAAATCATCCCAATGGCATTACTTGGGAAAAACACTAACTAAAAGATAAAACCACAATCATTATAGTAGCAATAATTGTGTGATCACACAAAATAGAAATAAAAAGCAAAAATTTAAGATAACTATTGGCTTGTCTCCCAACAAGCTCTTCCTTTATAGCCATTAAGATAGGCTTAGGATATTAATGATGCTCACATAAAATACGATTTGAAGCACAAAGAGAGCATCATAAAACATGTGAAAAACACATTTAAGTCTAACATACTTCCTATGCATAGGCATTTTATAAGAAAACAAATTATCAAGGCAAGAACTATTTTGCATATGCAAGGAAGAAGAATAAAACATTGACAATTTGAACTTTGAGAGAGGTAGTTGAGTAACATGAAAATTTCTACAACCGTATTTTCCTCTCTCATAATAATTACATGTAGGATCATAATCAAACTCAACAATATAACTATCATGTCAAACATTCCCTTTATTATTCATATGCATAAAAGTTTTATAATCTTCCAAGATAGTGGGATAATTATCAACTAAAGTCATGACCTCTCCAATCCATTTTTATCAAAAAATTCATAAGATTGAACATTCTACAAATATGTGGGATTCTTTTTACCTAAAGTTGACACTCTTCCAAACCCACTTTCAATGTTATTGCAAATCTCATTATCAATAGTAGATCCATTATGAGGCTTTAATAAATTTTCAAGATCAAAAGAAACATCATCACCCCAATCATGATCATTAGCACAATTGACATTCATAGAATTTATACTAACACACTTGCAATCATGCTTTTTATTCAATAAATGTATCCCAATAGCATTTTCTTTTATCACTTCTCCGTTATTAGCTATTGGTTTACAACAAGAAGCAAGTTTGAAAAGATTAGCAAGTGGATGAGGATCCATATGTCTTTATTTTTCTTTTCTTGAGTCACATAATTATAGCTAGCAAACAAAATAAAATATTTTTGTGTTTTTGATTTTTTTGAGAAGTGGAGGGAGATGAAAAAGAGAGGCAAAGGCAAATAAAAAGTAGAGCAAGTGTTTGATAATTTGTATGTAGGAACCTGATGAGAATTTGATGATGTCTGCCCGTCAACGGCGCCATAAATTATTTCTGCTACTTGTGAGCTGCATTGGGATTTCCCTCGAAGAGGAAGGGTGAAGCATTACAGTAGAGATAAGTATTTCCCTCAGTGAGAACCAAGGTTTATCGAACCAAAAGGAGATCCACGCAAATCCTAGTGAACATCACCTGGACACACAAAAGCAAATACTTGCAGCCAACGCGGGCAAGAGGGTTGTCAATCCCATTGAACTCGTTACTTGCAAGGATCAAATCTTGTATAGGTAGATATATAAATTTCAAAACAAAATAGAAGTAAATAAATTGCAGCAAAGTATTTTTGGTTTTTATAATATGTTTAAAAAGACCCGGGGGCCATAGTTTTCACTAAAGGCTTCTCTCTCGAACACATAGCATACGGTGGGTAAACAAATTACTGTTGAACAATTGATAGAAAAGCTCATAGTTATGACGTATTCATGCCAATGATCACATATATAGGCATCACGTCTGTGACAAGTAGACCGACTCTTGCCTGCATCTACTACTGTTACTCCAGCAATCGACCGCTATCCAGCATGCATCTATGGTATTAAGTTCATAACAAACAGAGTAACGCCTTAAGCAAGATGACATGATGTAGACAAAGTAAACTCAATCAATATGAATAAACCCCATGTTTTATCCTTAGTAGCAACAATACAATACGTACCCCATCCCCTTCTGTCACTGGGTGAGGACACCGCAAGATTGAACCCACTACAAAGCACCTCTCCCACTGAAGATAAATCAATCTAGTTGGCCAAAACAAACGGATAGATCGGAGAGAAATACAAAGCTATAACAATCATGCATAATAAAGTTCAGAAAAGACTCAATTACTTTCAATGAATAATCTGGTCATAAACCCACAATTCATCGCATCCCAACATACACACCGCAAAAGAAGATTACATCGGATAGAACTCCAAGAAGATCAATGAGAACATGGTATTGAAGATCAAAGAGAGAGAAGAAGCCATCTAGCTACTACCTATGCACCCGTAGGTCTGTGGTGAACTACTCACACATCATCGGTAGGGCAGCAAGGTTGATGTAGAAGCCCTCCGTGATTGATTCCCCCTCCGGCAGATTACTGGAAAAGGCCTACAGATGGGATCGCGGAAGAACAGAAGCTTGCGGCGGCAAAAAGTTTATTTCGGATGGCTCTCTGTTGGTTTGGGAATATATGTGAATTTATAGGCTTGGAATTAGGTCAAATGGAGCTGCGTGGGGCCCACAAGCTCAGGGGGCACGCCTACCCCCCCTAGGGTGCCCCCTATGAGCTTGTGACTCTCTCGTATCTCTTCTGGCCTCCTCCCGAACCTTCTAGGGTCTCTTCTGGTCCAGAAAAAATCATTTTAAAGATTTTATTCCGTTTGTACTTTGTTTGATATTGATTTTCTGAAAAGCCAAAAACAAGAAAAAAACAGGAACTGGCACTGGGAACTGAGTTAATAGGTTAGTCCCAAAAAATGATATAAAATAGCATAAAAATGCATATAAAGCATCCAAGATTGATAATATAATAGCATGAAACAATAAAAAATTATAGATACGTTGGAGATGTATCAGTGGGTCGTGACAATTCTAAAGTGCGCTCCCACTCAAATCAATATCTCTCATAATTGATTGTGAGTGATTCAAGATTCATGTCTTGATTATTCGCCATTTATGGTAGCATCACTGATGATGAAAATCTCAACCGGTAGGCCAACTTGCGAGTCACATCTCTATGTGACTCTTGTTCATCTTTTGATGGGCGTGTTCCAAGCTCAGGACGTTCCTGCCAAGAACGTCAAGACAACCAAGTGATCTTGCTGTTAGGTCTGACCTTAGACTCGTCTTACACTTTCCTGTCGTTCGTACCCATGGTAGCATGGCGCACCCCCGAAAGGATAAATGCTGTGATGGTGCTACCACTACAAAAAACCACTTCCATGATGGTACATGTTTGTCACAGTAGGTCACGTTTTCGGTCATGCATGTACATCCGTGACAATTTTATGACAGAATGAAGATAGTGATACATGTGCTGTCGTAGAACTGTTCCATGACAATCCTGAAATTATCATCACGGAAGTGTCCACTTCCATGACGATAAATGGCGCGTCATGGAAGTGTTTTCGACAAGGGTAACAGACACGTGGCATCCACCGTAACGGGTTGCCGTTAAGCTATCGGGTGCGGGTTTGGATCCGATAACCTGTTAACAGCCCTAACCAATGGCAATTTTCCACGTGTCAGCTCGGCGTTGCGACAGATGTCATCCATTCATTAGATGAGAGACGCCTATGATACGTCAACACGTGGCACGGCCCAACAATGGCCCACTCAGGTTAAACGGGCCGGCCTAGCCAAAGGCCCAGAAGATTTTGCCAGATACTAGTGGGCCAGCCCGTTAACAGCCTGCCATGTTTTGGGCCAAATTATGGCCCATATCAGATCCGGCCCGTTAACAGCCCACTGCGCTTTTGGGCTCGTTGAACGCCCGATTTGTATTTCATCCTGTTGAAGGCCCATTTTTTTTGAAGCTCTGGATAGTGGGGAACCCCCCCCCCCCCACTGACTTTGTATTAACAAACCTCAAGGGTTACAGTCAGAAGCAATTTACATTATGTATGGGGGAGGGGGGGATGGAATAGACCAAAGAGAGAAATAAATAATAGAATGCCCGAAGCCTAAACTGAGGCAACCAAATTAAGAATGAAGGGCTCTAGTTCCTTCTTGGTTCCGTGTCTTAGCAACTCAAAGTCACTCTTAAACCTCCTCCTCCAAGAATCTACCGTGGGCACAATTCCTCTGAAATGTTTACTATTCCTTTCTTTCCATAAGCCCCAAGCTGCAACCGTGAAAACCTCCATGAACATGGGCCCAGACCAGTTTTGTTTCACAGCATGCAGTAGATGCAGTTTGTTGTCTAGGGGAGGCCACACAATACCCAGCTTTTGCAAACAAACAGCACTGAAATGACACCCAAAGAAGAGGTGTTCGACGGTTTCTTCAGGCGGGTGAAGGCACAACAAACACCCATAATTGTTGTTTTGGAGAGTCATCCCTATTCTTCGAAGCATGTTACGTGTGTTGATCCGATCAACCAGCAGTAACCACAAAAAGACCTTCCATTTGTTGTTGCATTTGGATTTCCAGATCCAACCAAAGGCAGCATCTACTTGCATCTCACGAAAAAAGAAATTATAGTATTTTCTCGAGATGAAGCCCTCACCTCCCTAGACACATCGCCACCTATCCGCCACGGTCGACGATGGCTCGGTCGCGGCTGTGATGTTCTGCATGTCCGCCAGTTCATCACGAGCCTGAACAGAGAGCGGCAAATGAAAATTGGCACCCAATGTTGGGGCTGTCAACAGATTCTGCACTGAGATGTCCTCATTTTTAGCAAAGGAAAACAGCCTAGGGTGTGAGTCCGAGAGAATTTCATCTTGCCACATGTCTTTCCAAAAGAGCACCGAAGAGCCATCCCCAACACGAACAACTGTAACGCCACGGTATATGTGAGACAGGCCCATAACATCTCGCCACCAGAACGATCCACACGGCTCCACACCGTGTGGTACTCTGTCAGTATAATAGGTCGACCAGATCAGCTTCACCCACGGCACATCCAGTTTGTTAACGAACTTATGCAACTGTTTGAGCAAAAGGGCCTGATTCTGAACCCGAAGATCAATGATGCCCAGCCCTCCTTTTGACTTTGGCCTACACACAAGGTTCCAAGCAGCTAGGGAGCAGCTACGACCCCCATCTTCTGTGTTCTTGAACCATAAGCAGTGCCGTCTCAATTTGTCCAGGTGTTCCATGATTTTAGGTGGGATTTTAATCGAGCACATGGCATAGATCGCTAGAGACGTGATCACTGAGTTCACTAGCGTGAGTTTGGAGCCGTAGTCAAGCAGCGAGGCAGCAGTGGAGAGGCATCGTTCAACGTTGAAGGCCCGTTGAACAGTTTGACCCAGTTCAGCCCGATAATTGTTTCGGCCTGTTAGTGGCCCTTGGTGCATTTGGGCCGTTTTCGGCCCTGTTTCATTTTCGGCCATTTAACGGCCTATGCTGCATTTGGGCCCATTTCTAGTCCGAAGGGACTTTCGGCCTCTTAACGGCCCATAGTCTTCGTGGATAAATTCCAGCCCAACCTGACTATTGGTCTGTTAAAGGTCGTGATATGGTTGGGCCTAATTACAGCCCATCATGTGATTGGGCAAACCAAGGCCCGAGATAAATTTTGGCCTGTTAACGGTCTATCATGTAATTGGGGCAATTTTGGGCCGAGGTACATTTCGGCGTGCTGTCGGCCCACGAATTGTTCGGCGCAATTCAGGCCCAATCTAGTTTTTAGCCCGCTAAAAGCCAATGATATTTTCTGGCCCAACTAAGGCATGTGGTTTACTCGGCTTGTTAAAGGCCTGCAACTACTTTTCGTTTAGGCCTGCTAATGGCCCGAGATGATTATAGGCCCATGCTTTGGCCCATATATAGCAACTAAAGGGCCGACCCATTTGCATGGCGTAATTTCTTTTTATATACCGCTGACGGACCGATAACGTTTTGGGCCATTGACCTCCGCTGAAACTTTTGGCCTAAATTACAGCATACAGACTAAGAATAAACCTAGACTCTACAATAAAGAAATTATGGCATATTACATCCACTGGGCATCAAAGTTCACCACCAGTGATATAAAGCTCAACCAGACCGCAGATTACATACACTGGGCTTCAAAGGTTGCCACCGGTGCAAATAAATGTGCCGACAAAATGATATACAGAACCGACAACACTTCAACATAGTTCAAGAAACGTTAGCCCTGCCCAGGAAATGCAGCTCAAGCAGTTCAGCAAGCTGATGAGACCTCAGTTGTCTGAACCATATATCCTCCAGCTCTAGTCGCTTAGCAATAAAGTATGCACAGTTGTCCTCTATGATCTTCGTTAGAGAATGGACTTCAAGTCGGAGCTTAGCTGAAGCAAGTCTTTTTGCTTGAAGTTGAGACTGAATAAGTCAAACTGATTCAGGCAGCAACTTCACTGAGCTTGCGTCACAGCCACTGGTGAGTAGCTTGAACTCACTCTCTTCATCAAGACATGACTTTGGGGTTGTCTTGCTCTCTTCAAGATGGTTTGGCTTCTTTGCTGCAATATAAGTGATAGGTACTAGCAATGGGTTTGGCTCACTATCTTCCTTGCAGTTCAGCCTGTCTCCGGAGATATTATTCTGAAAGAGAAACAAGGAGATAGATAACAGGTTTCACACATATATAAGCAACGATGGTCAATGTGTTGTCAATTGATAGGTCTCCAACGTATCGATAATTTTTGATTGTTGCATGCTATTATAGTATCAATCTTGGATGTTTTATATGCAATTGTATGCAATTATATATCATTTTTTGGGACTAACCTATTAACCTAGTGCCCAGTGCCAGTTGTTGTTTTCTGCCTGTTTTTGGTTTTTCAGGAAATCAGTACCAAACGAAGTCCAAATGCCACAAAACTTTTTGACGATTTTTTTCTGGACAAAGGTGACCCTAGAAACTTTGGGAGGAAGCCAAAAGCCTCACGAGGAAGCCACAAGCCACGCCCTGATGCCTTGTGGGCCCCTCATGGCACCTTTTGACCTAATTCCACTTCTATAAATTCTCAAACATTGGGAAACCAACAGAGAGCCAAACAAGAAAACCCTACCGCCACCGCAAGCTTCTGTTCTTTCACGATCCCATCTGGAGGCCTTTTCCGGCACTCTGTCAGAGGGGGAATCGAGCACGGAGGGCTTCTACATCAACCTTGCTGCCCCTCCGATGATGTGTGAGTAGTTTACCACAGACCTATGGGTCCATAGTTAGTAGCTAGATGGCTTCTTCTCTCTCTTTGATCTTCAATACAAAGTTCTCCTCGACGTTTTTGGAGTTCTATCCGATGTAATCTTCTTTTGCGGTGTGTTTGTTGGGATCCGATGAATTGTGGGTTTATGACCAGATTATTCATGAGAAATATTTGAGTCTTCTCTGAACTCTTTTATGCATGATTGTTATAGCTTTGTATTTATCTCTGATCTATCTGTTTGGTTTGGACAACTAGATTGATTTATCTTGCAATGGGAGAGGTGCTTTGTGATGGGTTCAATCTTGCGGTGTTCTATATCCCAGTGACAGAAAGGGACAAGACACGTATCTGTATTGTTGCCATTAAGGATAAAATGATGGGGTTTATTCATATTGCTTGAGTTTACTTTGTCTACATCATGTCATCTTGCTTAAGGCGTTACTCTGTTTTATACTTAATACTCTAGATGCATGTTGGATAGCGGTCGATGAGTGGAGTAATAGTAGTAGATGCAGGCAGGGGTCGGTCTACTTGTCTAGGACGGGATGCCTATATACATGATCATTGCCTTGAATATCGTCATAACTATGCACTTTTCTATCTATTGCCCAACAGTAATTTGTCTACCCACTGTATGTTATGCGCTCGAGAAAGAAGCCTCTAGTGAAAACTCCTAAAAATACTTTGCTGCAATTTATTTACTTTTATTTTATTTTGCAATTTACTTTATCAATTTATCTATCACTACGAGATTTAATCCTTGCAATTAACCGCCAAGGGGATTGACAACCCCCTTGTTCGCGTTGGGTGCAAGTATTGGCTTTTGTGTGTGCAGGTGCTGCTAAAGATGTTTTGCTTGGTTCTCCTACTGGATTGATAACCTTGGTTCTTACCTGAGGAAAATACTTATCTCTACTGTACTGCATCATCCTCCCCTCTTCAAGGAAATCCCAACGCAGCTCATAAGTAGCAGGAAGAATTTCTGGCGCCGTTGCCGGGGAGACATCATCAAAACTTATCAAGTACCTTCGCGCAAACTATCCCTTACTTGCATTTATTTTTATTTGCCTTTTTATTTACATTTGCCTATCGTTTTCATCCCCCCCCCCCACTTCTAAAACAAATTTACAAAAACACAAAAATATTGTTATTTGCTAGTTTGTTTGCTTTGTCGCTATATCTCAAGAGAACACAAAATTGTGTGACTTTTCCAATACTAATAATAATGATTTTTTTAGTACTCCAATTGCTCCTCCTGTCACTAGTGCGGAGTCGTCTGATATTGTCGGAGTCTAGGATCCGCGTCCAAGAAACTTCTCCAATAACTTAGGATTCGAACTCTGGGGGACTTTGCTTGGCAACCTACGACACGACGGCAACTACGGCAGGATCACGGCGGACTCGCTGGATCTCACCGGACACGAAGGGGATGCGTGAGCTACCCAGGTTCGGGCCACCGTGCGGTGTAATACCCTACTACTGCTTGTGTTGGATTGCTCTGTGGTGGAGAGCTTGTGCTCGAGGTACAAGAGATGTGGGGGAGAAATGGGTCGATCCCCTTACATGGAAGCAGCCCTACCCCTTTTGTAGTGCCTTGGTCCTCTTCCCCGAAAATATGAACGGGAAAGGGTGGCCCCAGGGCGGCAATTCAAAGGGGGACAGGCGTGCAGGTCTATCCTGACTAAAGGCGGTCTCCGCCTGCTAAAGCAGCTCCTTGTGACGTGCTGGTAGGCTTGGCGATGACCTCCATCCTGGCACGCTGATCCGTCCTGATCTTCTATCACCAAAGAGGAAAGCCTTTGGGACCTGCTTTGGGGGAGGCAGACGCCCCTGCTCCCTTATCACCAGAATGGAAGCCGGGCTCGTCCGTGCCCTGCTGTCCTTATCCTGACAGCGGGACGTCACCCATGTGCTGGGCGCGGAGCCCCGCGGCTGGCGCCGTAGGACTTGCTTCGTGAGAAGGCCTCGCGAGGGGAGCCTCGCGAGGGAACCTGGTGGTTGGCGGCTTCGGCAGGGCCTAGCCTGGCGGGGAGGGTCCTCGCGAGGCTCACCCCTCGTGAGGCGACTTCCTCCGGATCGGCCGAGGCAAGGACATTCTCACGGGCCCTCCCCAAGCGCGGTCCTCTGGGCCAGAGGCAGACGTGCCATGGTACCCTGGTTCCCACTGGGCCGACAGTAGCCCCCGAGCCCGCGGCGCGCACGTTCTGCCCGGTTAGGGATGAAACGGCGCGGGGCCTATCGAGCTGCCGGGCCCAGAGGCGACGTGTGGCAGCTTTCGCGGGGAGGGTCGCCCCCACTCCCCACGACGCTTCGGTAACCGCTGTCTTGGCGGTAAAGCCCTCCCGCTCGGGGCGCAGGCGCATCATTACTCCTCGTCCCCATCTTGCCCTTCGTCTCGTGCGAGCAGCTTCTGTTGCTCCTCCCCCAACTTCCAATCTCTCCGCCGCCATGGCCCCTGGCAGGAAAGGGAAGAAGAAAACTGCCGAGCCGGGGTCACCGGTCCCACCGAGGCCGGGTCCCACGCTGCTGAAATCCGTGATCCTCAACGAGGAGGGCCTAGACAAGGTGTGGCCGATGACGGCCAGCGCCCACAACGGGAACGGGGCGACGAAGATCTAGCCGGCGTCGCGCCCCGCGGCGCAGCGAGAGGGTACGACCTTCCCATTCTTCCTCCACTCCGTCTTTGCCGGGCAGGTGCCCCCCTTCTCCGACTTCTTCAATGCCGTGCTCGGTCACTACCAGGTTCATGTGCTACACCTGGACCCGAGCTCGGTCCTTCTTCTCTCCGCCTTCGCCTACCTCTGTGAGGCCTTTCTGGGGGTGCTGCCGTCCGCGGCCTTCCTCCAGAAATTTTTCCGCCTCCGACTGACCGAGGCGGACCAGTTCTCGGGTTGCATGTCATTCCATATGGTCGCGGGCATGCGCGCGCACATCATTGACATGCGGCTCCCCGAGGAGGTGGAAGGCTTCAGGGAGTGCTGGGTCTACATGGACGCATGCCAGTACAGCACCTTGCTCGGAATCCCGGAGGCGCCAGCGATGCCGAGCTCCGGGTGGGGGCCCGCCGAGCTGACCGAGGCCGCGTTGGGGCCAGTCTTGGTTAGGATGCGAGTGCTCCAAGCCGGAGGGCTCACCGCGAGCATGGTCGTCAAGGAGTTCGTGCGCAAGCGCATTACCCCCCTCTAGAGGCGCCTTCGCCCGGTATGGACCCACTCAGGCCTGGGGGACCCCATGAGGCTGAGCCCTGATCGCCTTGCCCCGGAGGTGCCGGAGGGGCTGGTGAACGTTCTCCTTGCCGCGGCGACGTCTTTCCCGCCACCAAGCGCGGCTCCAATTTACAGCTTCGGAAACCGGGAGGACGTGCGAGCCGGCATGCCACTGTTTGAATAGTGGGGGCTTGTGCCCCAGGGTCATGTGGGACCCCGCGACAATCCGGTCCAGGTGCTGCCGCTTCCCGGAGGTGAAGGCGACACCATGGTGGCGGACGCCTGGAGCGAGGCGGCGGCCTCCGAGCCAACTCGCTGCCTGTCGACGGCGGGAACCTGCAGCGGCGGCAGCAGTGACGCCGGGTGGCCCCAAGACAAGCCCCAGGGGTCTGCGCCCCCGATGGAGGAAGCCCTTGGCGCGGATAAACCCGCGGCTGGCGGGGCGATCCCGCCCGCCGAAGCCTTGGGAGGGGGCCTAGACAGGCCCCACGGCGAGGCCTCAGGAGGGGGGCCCAAAGAGTCCCGAGAGGGCGGAAGCGGCAGACGCCCTGGAGGGAAGCTAAGGAAGCGGCGATGGGTCCCTAGAGACGAGTAAGCCCCCCTGCCTCGCGCATTCCTTATGCCCGCCGCCTCATCTTACATGGCTCGGCTTGATCCCTAGTTATGCAGTAGGGGCTCCCCACCGAAGAAGAAGAAGGAGGGTGTCCAGGACGAGGATGCCGGAGAGCCCACCGGGGCTCAGCGGGAGTTGGGGGCGGTTGGCGCACCGGCGCCCCCAACGATCCCTGCGACGCGTGACGGAGGTGTGGAGGAGAGGTCTGCGGGATCTGCCCACCCTCCCGAGGAGGCCTTCCCTCCTGCCGGAGAAAGGGTGCCTCCGGAAGGGGCCCGCCCCGAGGGGGAGGAGGGCGCCGACGCGGCGGCCACCGCAAGCCTCGAGTGATCACCAGAGCGCCACGAGCCAGAGGCGGCCCCGCCCAGTCCTACCCATGCGGCCGGGCGGCCGGCAGGCGCGGAGGCCGAGGCGGAGGTCGAGGAGGATCCTGGCCGCCTGGAGGGGAATGAGGCCCCCCTCAAACAGAGGCCTGGGCGGATCCGATGACGCAGCAACCCCCGAGCCCCCAGAGCCGCGGGGGGCGCAGACGGAAGGGCCGGACGCGCCCGGGACCCCGGCCCTGGTGAACCGTAGCATCCTATCGCGGATCGGGACTCTCGCCATGCCCGGTCGGCCCTCAGCTCCCTAGAGGCCGATCTCGTGGCCGAGGAGGAGCACCTCTGCCTGGAGCAGGGGCGCGTTGCGGCCCGCAAGGCCCGACTAGACTCCCGCGAGGAGGCGGTCACCCGGCGCGAGAGCATGGCGGCGGTCCTGGAGTTGGACATGGAGATCCGGGAGCGCGAACTCCTGCGGACCACCATCGAGCAGGAGAGGGAGCGAGTGCGCTTGGAGCATCTGGACCGTATCGTGGCGGCCGGCGAGGCCACCTACCAAGAACGCCTCGCGAAAGCCAACGCCATGCTTGAAGAAAGAGCCGCGAGGTACAGGGCCGAGATCGACAAGCGGGGCCAGGAGGAGGTTGCGTGAAAGGCGAAGGCCCTAGCGGACACTTACTCCAACAACCTGAAGAAGCAGGAGGACCGCTTCACGAAGAGGCGCGGCAAACTCGAGGCCGAAATTGCCAAGCTCAAGCGGCAACTCGCGGCGTCGGAAGCCGAGAGGCGGAGCGCGGTGGAGCTCCACGCCACGACTCACCGTGAGCTGGAAGAAATCCAGGCTCAGGTGGGCGAGGTCAGCGACGAGGCGCAGCGGGCCCACGACGAGGCCGCCCGAGGGCGCGGGGAGCAGCTCCAGCGCTCCAAGATGTTCCGCGAGCTCATGGAGCGCGATCGCAGTGCCGTGGTTGCTTTCTCGGTCGAGATGGTGGAGGATCCCCTGGAGACCGACGACGCCAGCTACCTGGCCTTCTTCACAAGGCTTGTGGAGCGGCTGGAGGCGAGTTCCACCCGCTGGGATGAGATCCGCGACGCTGAGTGTGACGACCTCCTGCGCCAGGCGTCGACCCGCGTCTTCAGCAACCTGCAGCGCGTTGATGGCAGCTTCAACTTCGACCAGGTGCTAACTTCGGTTCCCGAGGAGCTCCAAGACAAGCTTGCGAGGGCGGTGGAGGACCATGTGGCGAGCCTGCTGGAGCGCTTCGCGCCCGTCGGGGAAGGGTCCGGTGACGACGGCAACCCAGTAGTCGATGACGCCGACGGCGGCTCCGCTGCCTGAGGCCCTGCGCTCACCTTCATGTAACAGAGTGGATGCAGCCCCGAGGGGGCGTGAAGACATTTGTACGGCACTTTTTGGTGTTAAATACTTAATGATCCACGTGTTTTCGTTTTCCTCCCGAGGCCTTTATTTCCCTTTTACATTGCCTTTGTGCCCTGTGTCGCTGGGACCCAGCCCCCAAGGTAGGCTACACCGTCGTTGGGATGCCCAGAGCATGCGCTCGGCAAGGCCAGAGGGTGTAGGGCTCTTAGGGCTAGTAGGAGACCCTGAGGCGCGATGCTCAGGGTCCCTCCCTTAACGCGCAGGCAGCTCGTTCCAAGGAAGTCAGGAGGCCACGAGAGAGAAACGAGAGGGAAGGGACCCGAGGGGTGCTTTAGACTTAGCTCCTTTGAGGCGTGCGGCTTGGGGCGAGTCCTTAGTAGGGCACAGCTCGTGAGGTGCAGCCCCTCGTGAGGCCCTCCGTCCGTAGGACCCGCCGCAAGGCCTCCCGAGGGGGGGGAGGGCTCCTGAGGTCTTCGTACCCTGCACCAGGAAAACTGCCAAGTTTTTGCAAATAGTGCGGCAGGGCGCGCTCGCGAGGTCGCTTGTGGGTGTTACGCGAGGAGACAAGAGCTCCAAGGACCTGGTGAGGTGACGTGCACAGGAGCAGGCCCGCGAGCCAGAGCTCAGTCGCTTGGGTTTTTCAGTGCTGCTGGGACTGACCCGAGCACATACAAAGTGCCCAGCCCCCGCTCGCATGACAGGCACGGGCGAGACCATGAGCACGCGCCCAGCGGCGGCAAGCACACAGGGTTTTGAAGAAAATAAGCTTTACTCATGCATGAAGCATGTTCATTACATAACAGAAAGATACATGCTGCCGTGTTCGACACGGGTCAGCTTGAGGATGTGATGGCCGAGGGCCCCTCAAGTAAGCCGCCAGCGCGGAGCATGGGGCATCCGCCAGCGCTGAGCATGGGGCTTCCTCGAGAGTGGGAAGGAGCTCTCACGTGCCGGCGGTAGCGTGGGTAGAGAGAGCCCCGAAGCATGTACAGCTCCATGTCGCTCGTATCCGTGGAGCACGGATAGAACTTACAGTGATGGCGGGCGTTCCATGTGTTTGGTACCGGAACACCCGCCTCCGTCATGAGTGAGGCCGCGGCGGGCCGGTGGGCGAGTGTTAACCACCTCTCTATTCCTTGCGATGTGGGGCTCCAGGCTCATGCGCATCAGCCTCGCGAAGGTGGTTGCGGCACCCTCCAGGCCGAACGACATACGCATGAGCCAAGGCGAGCCTGCGGCGATGCACGGAGGGGGGAAGGGGCCTATGGGGCAAGCCTAGTTGAGGGCGATGAAGTCGACGCACATGCGCACGCTATCGCGCGGCCTGGCGATGGTAGTGAGGCTGGCGGTCCTCTTGGGGTGGGGGGCTTCACGTGCGATTCCAGCATCCTGGGGCTTGTTGACTTCTGGGGTAACGACTTCCTGCTTCTTGGGCGCTTGACGAAATTCCTCACGCTTGACGGGCCGCGCGCTCTGGCACGCGGCTGAGTGGTGCTCGATCACCTCCCTCGGCAGGCTGGGTGCGCCTGATGCTGTCCAAGCCAACGCATCAGGGCACGCCCGGAGGAAGGTGACGAGTGCGCCATCCTATTTGGGGGAGGGCCCGCCGCCAGCGGCGAGGGAGGAGTCTGCTTCGCCCCCAGCCAACGACGCTTTCTTGGATTCGACCCGCTCCTGAGGGAGCAAGGGCTTCTTCTTCACGGGCACTTCCTCGGTAGGCCCAGACGCGTCCCCATCGGCCGGGTACGTGACGGAGGCAGTTTTGTAGGCATGCTCGAGGGTTTGCAGCGCATCCTTCTCGTCTCAGCGGACGGTGAGGGTACCGCGGCTGCCGGGCATTTTGACGAGGCCGTAGGCATGGTGCGTTGTGGCCATGAACTTGGTGAGCGCCGGGTAGCCCAAGATGGCGTTGTAAGGCAGGCCGATGTGAGCCACATCGAAGACGATGAACTCCGTATGATAGTTCTTGCGGGTAGCCGTCAGTGACGCCCGAGAAGGGCCTAGTGGGCATCAGGCGCTCGTAGGGCACTTGAAGTGTCTCGAAGGTCTTGATGGAGATCACGTTGAGGCCGGCGCCTCTGTCAATGAGGGTCTTGGTGACAGTGACGTTGCTGATGGTGGGGGTGCACAGCAGGGGGACGGCGCCCACGCCCTTTGTGGACTTGGGGTGGTCGCTGGCATCGAAGGCGATGGGGAACTCGGACCACTTGAGGCGGCGGGTGGAATCGAGCGACGGGATGGCCGCGTTCACCTCCCGAGAGAACTGCTTGAAGTGGCGGTTGGATGGAGGGGCCTGGGCCCCGTCGAGGATGCAGGCCACCCTGCGGGGCTCTTGGTAGCCCCCAGCATTCTCACCGGGAGGGGAGTTGTTGATGCGTACTGGGGCGGCGTTGGCCTGAGGGTCAGCCTGCCGCGGCTGGTCCTGCCAGCCCTGACGGTTGTTGTCGCCAGTGCCGTTGTTGTGGTTGTCGCCCCAGCAGCCACCTCCGCTGCCACCAGCGCAGCCCTTGCCGCGCTCCTTGCGGCGCATGGTGCGGCCCTCGCGAAGCAGCTTGAGCTTGTGGCAGTCTTCTGTGTTGTGGGAGTTCATGTTGTGGTAGGCGCAGAAAGGGCGGGCGTCCTTCTTGGCCTCGCCGCGATCGCGGCCGCGCTCGCAGTCCGGCTCCGCCGCGAGCACGGCTGGGCCCTTGCGCTTGGTGTCCTTGGCCTTGGGCTTTGCCGCGTCAGGCTCAGCGTCGGCGTCGTTGTGGAGGAAGAGGCGTCCCTCTTCGGCCTTGGCGCAGCGGTCAGCGAGGACGAACAGCTCTGTCGCGGAGTCTAGCTCGTCCCTGACTGAGAGCTTCTCACGCACCTTTACGTCCGTGATGCCACTGATGAAGGCGGAGATGATTGCGGCGTCGGAGGCCTTCGGGATCTTGTGGCGCACCGGGCTGAAGCGCTGGATGAACTTGAGAAGGGGCTCGCCAGGGCGCTGATGCACGTTCCACAGGTCGTAGATCGTGAGGGCGCGGTCGCTCGTGCCCTTGAAGTTGGCGACGAACTGCTTGCACAGGTCCTCCCACGAAGAGATGGACGGATCGGGGAGGTTCCGGAGCACGAGGGCGTAGTGTCCTTGAGGGCCATGGGGAACCAGTTCGCCATGACCCGATCGTCCCCCCTCGCGACCTGGATGTTGATGGTGTAGAGCAGGAGGAACTCCGTGGGGTTCGCGGTGCCGTCGTAGCATGGAGGGAGCTCTGGCTTGAACTTATCGGGCCACACCATGCGACGTAGCTCAGGGGCGAGGGCCAGGTAGCCCCCGTTGGTGACGGCTCCACCGTTGAGGGCCGCGCGGTTCTGGCACCCAGCCATGGCGACGTCATGGAGGACGCGGTCCTGGTGGTCGCACGCCCTCTCAAGGGCCGCGCGCGCGTCCGAGGGCGCGCGGTGGACGATCTGGCAGCTATCGCCGTCGCCGCCCGGCACGAGCGAGCCGCGTGATGGCTCCGAGGCGCGTGCGGTGGGGCGGCGCTCGGCCATGTCGCGGTCTGGAGGAGGAGGAGGAGGCGCGTCGTGCCTGGCCCGGTCCGCATGGGACGGCGGAGCAGATAGGGAGCGGGAGGGTGCCTGGCCATCGCGCGCGACGTCAATGAACACGGTGATGCGCCCAAGCCAGGCGTCGTAGGCGTCCTCGGTGGGGCGGTAGCGCAGCAGCTCCTGCGCCATGAGCAGCGCGGCGCGCGAAGCGGGTGGATAGCGACGCGCGAGCGAGGAGGTGGCAGCAGAGGGACCGTGTGCCTGCTCGTTCACCGACGGGTGGGCGGAGGAGGCCACGCGTTCCCCAACAGGCTCTGTGGCGGCGCGAGGGTGTCGCCCAGGGGCGCCACGGGCGGCGGGCGCCGTGGGCGCCCTGACGGCGGCGCGGTGCGCGGCGCGTTCCTAGCGAGCGGCAGCGGCATCCATGTTGATGTTGGCATCGAGGTCAAAGGCGCGAAGACGGCAAGTCCCCCTACCTGGCGCGCCAAATGTCGGATTCTAGGATCTGCATCCAAGAAACTTCTCCAAGAACTTAGGATTCGAACTCTGGGGGACTTTGCTTGGCAACCTACGACACGACGGCAACTTCGGCGGGATCATGACGGACTCACTGGCTCTCACCGGACACGAAGGGCATGCGCGAGCTACCCAGGTTCGGGCCACCGTGCGGTGTAATACCCAACTCCTGCTTGTGTTGGATTGCTCTGTGGTGGACAGCTTGTGCTCGAGGTACAAGAGATGTGGGGGAGAAATGGGTCGATCCCCTTACATGGAAGCAGCCCTGCCCCTTTTGTAGTGCCTTGGTCCTCTTCCCCGAAAATATGAGCAGGAAAGGGTGGCCACAGGGCGGCAATTCAAAGGGGGACAGGCGCGCATGTCTATCCTGACTAAAGGCGGTCTCCGCCTGCTAAAGCAGCTCCTTGTGATGCGCTGGTGGGCTTGGCGATGACCTCCGTCCTAGCGCGCTGATCCGTCCTGATCTTCTATCACCAAAGAGGAAAGCCTTTGGGACCTGCTTTGGGGGAGGCAGACGCCGCTGCTCCCTTATCACCAGAATGGAAGCCGGGCTCGGCCGTGCCCCACTGTCCTTATCCGTACAACTTGCTTCATGAGAAGGCCTCGCGAGGGGAGCCTCGCGAGGGAACCTGGTGCTTGACGGCCTCGGCAGGGCCTAGCCTGGCGGGGAGGGGCCTCGCAAGGCTCGCCCCTCGCGAGGCGGCTTCCTCTGGAGCGGCCGAGGCAAGGCCACTCTCACGGGCCCTCCCCGAGCGCGGTCCTCTGGGCCAGAGGCAGACGGGCCGTGGTACCCTGGTTCCCATTGGCCGACAGATATGAATGCTGCTTTGCTTAATCTTGTTATGAAAGAACAATTTTCTTGTAGTCCTAATGAAGATGCAGCATCCTATCTTAATACTTTCGTTGAACTTTGTGATATGCAAAAGAAGAAAGATGTGGATAATGATATTGTTAAATTGAAATTATTTCCGTTCTCACTGCGAGATTGTGCTAAAACTTGGTTTTCATCCTTGCCTCGAAATAGTATTGATTCTTGGGATAAGTGTAAGGATGCTTTTATTGCCAAGTATTTTCCTCCCGCTAAGATTATTTCTCTAAGAAATCAAATTCTGTCGAAGAAGGTAAATTCTGTCGAAGAACTCCAACTGGTAAGAAGGTAAATTCTGTCGAAGAAATTAATACTTTGAGTGATAAGATGGATGCCCTTATGAAATTGGTTGCTAGTAAAAGAGCACATATTGATCCTAATGATGTGCCATTGTCTACTTTGATTGAGCAAAATAATGATGTATTGATGTGAATTTCGTTTCTAGAAATAAGTTCAACAACAACACTTATAGGGGTAATTTTAATCCTAGGCCGTTTCCCGGAAATTCCTCTAATAGTTATGGTAATTCCTATGGCAATTAATATAATAATAATAATAATAGGATATCCTCTGATCTTGAAAGTAATATTAAAGAATTTACTAATTCTCAAAAGATTTTCAATGCTATGGTACAAGAAAAAATGAATAAAGTTGATGACATGTCTAGGAACATGGATAGAATTGCTCATGATGTTGAAACTCTCAAAATTAATATTTTGCCACCCAAGCATGATATAAATGAGTCTATTAAAGCTATCTATGTCTCCATTAATGAAAGTAAAGAAAGAACCGCTAGGTTGAGAGCTAAGCGAGAATTCCTAGAAAAGGCTATTCCACCCG
Organism: Elymus sibiricus; assembly: GCA_039707655.1. NCBI lineage: Eukaryota > Viridiplantae > Streptophyta > Magnoliopsida > Poales > Poaceae > Elymus > Elymus sibiricus. The sequence continues at coordinate 178,818,316 of CM077666.1, read as the reverse complement.
GTTTCTATCGTAGTAATGATGAAGATATTAAAATGATTGGCGTCTCACCTATTGAATCCCTATTTAGTAATATAAAAATTGATGAAAAAAGGGACTGGAGATGAGTCAACTTTAGCTAGAAGGCATCCCAATGATTTGGAGGGTGATGATCTTAATGATAAAAATGACAAAAGTGGGTTTGGAGAGGTCAAAAAATTAAATAGTGATGTACCCACTACTTTGGATTACAAGGACTTTAATTATGATAATTGCTCTTTAGTTGACTGTATTTCCTTGTTGCAATCCATGATTAATTCACCTAATGCCTATGAACAAAATAAAGCTTTTACTAAACATATTGTAGAAGCTATGATAAAAGCTCATGAAGAAAAGCTTGAGTTGGAAGTTTCAATTCCTAGAAAATGACATGATGAATGGGAACCTTCTATCAAAGTTAAAATCAAAGATTATGAATGCAATGCTTTATGTGATCTAGGTGCTAGCGTCTCTACCATACCAAAATCTTCGTGTGATGTGCTAGGTCTCACCGATATGGATCCTTGTTCCCTTAATTTACATCTTGCGGATTCCACTATTAAAAAACCATTGGGTAGAATAAATGATGTGCTTATTCTTGCAAATAGGAATTATGTGCCCGTGGACTTTATTGTGCTTGACATTGAATGCAATCCATCTTGTCCTATAATACTTGGTAGGCCTTTCCAACGAACCATAGGTGCTATTATTGATATGAAGGAAGGTAATATAAGATTTCAATGCCCAATTAATAAAGGGATGGAACACTTCCATAGAAAGATAATTAAGCCACCATATGAATCGATTATGAGGGCCACCTATGGAATTAATTTGAAGGATGATAATACTTGAAACGATGCGTTATGCCTAGCTAGGGGCATAAAACAATAGCACTTGTTGGGAGGCAACCCAATATTTATTTTTATTGCAAAGTTTTATTTTCTTGTGTCACACAATTTTAGCTTCTGTTATGATTGTGTTTTTATCTTTTAATTAGTATTTGTGCCAAGTAATGCCTTTGGGATGATTTGGAAGATAGTATAATTGATGCTGTTTGGAAAACAGAAAGTTTTGCGTCCAGTATTTGATTTTTAATTCTGTACTGGAGTGTCAGTAAAATCTGAAAGTTTTACACAGTATTGGTATATGAATATTTTACGTTTTCCTAATTTTTCATAAGTTTTAGAGTTACATAATTATGGCATTTAAATAAATCTTTACAGAATGTTCTGTTTTAGACAGATTCTGTTTTTGTTGCATAGTTTGCTTATTTTGATGAATCTATGGATTGTATCGGGGGGTATAAGTCATGGAGAAGTTGGAGTACAGTAGCATTATGCCAATATTAAATATGAATCAATTTACAACATTACCTAAAGTTTAAGATTTATTTGTTATACTAACGGATCTCACGAGGTTTCTGTTGAGTTTTGTGTGCTGAAGTTTTCAAGTTTTGGGTGAGACTACGATGGATAAAGGAATAAGGAGAGGCAAGAGCCTACTCTTGGGGATGCCCAAGGCACCCCAAGGTAATATTCAAGGAAGACTCAAGCGTCTAAGCTTGGGGATGCCCCGGATGGCATCCCCTCTTTCGTCTACAATCTATCGGTAACTCACTTGGAGCTATATTTTTATTCATCACATGATATGTGTTTTACTTGGAGCGTATTGTGCTATAGTTTTATTTTCTTTGTTTGCTTTTTATTTTGCCACAATCATCTTTACTGAACACACCTTTTTGAGAGGGACACACATTATTCGTGATTTGTTAGAATAATCTATGTGCTTCACTTATATCTTTTAAGCTAGGCAGTTGCTCTAGTGCTTCACTTATATCTTTTAGAGCACGGCGGTGGTTATATTTTAAAGAAATAGTGGCACTCTCATGCTTCACTTATATCTTATTGAGAGTCTAATATATAGTAATGGCAATTTGCACATGTTAAAAGAATGGTCCTGATATGATAAGGTATCCAAGGGGGATATAATAAAAACCTTCATGTAGATCACTATGTATGAAGTGCATGGTTAATTTTATTAATGTCGTAATATGAAAGGATATAGGTTCATGATCATTGGTTAGTAGAAATATCGGTATTAAAGTTTCTTATGACATATTCACCTAAATATTAGTTGTGGCATGGCGAGGAAGTTGGAGCATTTATAAGTCTGAAATGAAATCCTTGAGTGATGTTATAATCGGGGTCGCGTGATGGTTAACTCCTACCAACCCTCCTCCTAGGGGCATGCGGTGAGTGCTTTGCTTCGGGGCTAAGTAGACTTTTCAATAAGTATGTGAGTTCATTATGACTAATGTGAGTCCATGGATTATACGCACTCCTATCTTTCCGTAATTTGCAAGCCTCTTCGGTACCGTGCCTTGCCCTTTCTCACCTCGAGGGTTGGTGAAAACTTTGCCGGTGCATCCAAACCCCGTGATATGATACGCTCTTTCACACATAAACCCCTTTTATCTTCCTCAAAACAGCCACCATACCTACCTATCATGGCATTTCCATAGCCATTCCGAGATATATTGCCATGCAACTTCCACCGTTCTGTTTATATGACACACATCATCATTGTCATATTGCTTCGCATGATCATATAGCTGACATAGTATTTGTGGCTCAGCCACCATTCATCATTTTCATACATGTTACGCTAGATCATTGCACATCCTGGTACACTGCTAGAGGCATTCATATAGAGTCATGTTTGTTGTAGTATCGAGTTGTAAGTAAATAAAAGTGTGATGATCATCATTATTAGAGCATTGTCCCAGTGAGGAAAGGATGATGGAGGCTATGATTCCCCCACAAGTCGGGATGAGGCTCCGGACGAAAAATAAAAAGAAAAAAAAAGATAAAAAAAGAAAGAAAAATAAAATAAATGAATGAGAGAAAAAGAGAGAAGGGGCAATGTTACTATCCTTTTCCACATTTGTGCTTCAAAGTAGCACCATGTTTTTCATATAGAGAGTCTCCTATGTTGTCACTTTCATATACTAGTGGGAATTTTTCATTATAGAACTTAGCTTGAATATTCCGATGATGGGCTTCCTCAAACGCCCGAGGTCTTCATGAGCAAGCAAGTTGGATGGACACCCACTTAGTTTTCAGTTTGAGCTTTCATACACTTATAGCTCTTAGTGCATCCGTTGCATGGCAATCCCTACTCCTCGCATTGATATCGATTGATGGGCATCTCCATAGACCGTTGATCCACCGAGTTGATGCGAGACTTTCTTCTTCTCCTTTCCATTATTTGATACCTACCACTGCATTATATTCCACCTAGTGCTATATCCATGGCTTGCGCTCATGTATTGCGTGAGAGTTGAAAATGTTGAAGCGCGTTAGAAGTACGATCCAATTGCCTGGTTTAACACCGGGGTGCTCACTATTTATATATTTGTGGTGAAGATATTGTCATGCCATGATTAATATGAGAAAGTGAGTAGGGATAACACTCGTTAAGGATCATATATTTTGAAAGTTAATGATTATGCTTCTTATGTTAATGGATATTATTATGTTGATATTGTCAATTCATCGCTTCACAACTTATATGCAATAAAGAGATTACATAATAAAAATGTCGGGTAGCATTCCACATCAAAAAAATTGTTTTTATCATTTACCTACTCGAGGACGAGCAGGAATTAAGCTTGGGGATGCTTGATACGTCTCCAATGTATCTATAATTTTTTATTGTTACATGCTATTATAGTATCAATCTTGGATGTTTTATATGCAATTATATATCATTTTTTGGGACTAACATATTAACCTAGTGCCCAGTGCCAGTTGTTGTTTTCTGCCTGTTTTTGGTTTTTTAGTAAATCAATACGAAACGAAGTCCAAATGCCACGAAACTTTTTGACGATTTTTTTCTGGACAAAAGAGACCCTGGAAGCTTACGGAGGAAGCCAGAAGCCTCACGGGGAGGCCACAAGGCAACAGGACGCGGCCCCAGGGGGGTGCGCCCTGATGCCTTGTGGGCCCCTCATGGCTCCTTTTGACCTAATTCCACTTCTATAAATTCTCGAATATTGGGAAACCAACAGAGAGCCAGACGAGAAAACCCTACCGCCACCGCAAGCTTCCGTTCTTTCACGATCCCATCTGGAGGCCTTTTCCGGCACTTTGCCGGAGGGGGAATCGAGCACGGAGGGCTTCTACATCAACCTTGCTGCACCTCCAATGATGTGTGAGTAGTTTACCACAGACCTACGGGTCCATAGTTAGTAACTAGATGGCTTCTTCTCTCTCATTGATCTTCAATACAAAGTTCTCCTCGATGTTTTTGGAGTTCTATCCGATGTAATCTTCTTTTGCGGTGTGTTTGTTGGGATCCGATGAATTGTGGGTTTATGATCAGATTATTCATGAGAAATATTTGAGTCTTCTCTGAACTCATTTATGCATGATTGTTATAGCTTTGTATTTCTCTCCGATCTATCCATTTGGTTTGGCCAACTAGATTGATTTATCTTGCGATGGGAGAGGTGCTTTGTGATGGGTTCAATCTTGTGGTGTTCTATATCCCAGTGACAGAAATGGACAAGACACGTATCTGTATTGTTGCCATTAAGGATAAAACGACGGGATTTATTCTTATTGCTTGAGTTTACTTTGTCTACATCATGTCATCTTGCTTAAGGCGTTACTCTGTTTTATACTTAATACTCTTGATACATGCTGGATAGCGGTCGATGAGTGGAGTAATAGTAGTAGATGCAGGCAGGAGTCGGTCTACTTGTCTAGGACGTGATGCCTATATACATGATCATTGCCTTGAATATCGTCACAACTATGCTCTTTTCTATCAAGGGTTTTATACATTTGTGCCCCTAACTCGAACCCACTACTCAAATTTGCCCCTAATTTTGAAGTGTGCTCAAATTTGCCCCTCTGCCGTTAAGTCCAGTTACAGAAATGCCCTTCCGTATAGTACTGTAGCACTTTCCATCCAGTACTGTAGCACTTTCCGTCTGCTACAGTACACAGAGACCTTTGACGGTCAAAGGCCTTTGACTGGACGGAAGGGCATTTCTGTATGTGCACTTAACGGCAGAGGGGCAAATTTGAGCAGGCTTTGAAATTAGGGGCAAATATGAGTAGGTGGTTCAAGTTAGGGATAGAAATGCAAATGGCCCAATCAATTGCCCAACAGTAATTTGTCTACCCACCGTATGTTATGTGCTCGAGAGAGAAGCCTCTAGTGAAAACTATGGCCCCCGGGTCATTTATCATTATTATATAAACAAAAATCCTAAAAATACTTTGCTGCAATTTATTTACTTTTATTTTATTTTGCAATTTACTTTATCAATTTATCTATCACTACGAGATTTAATCCTTGCAATTAACCGCCGAGGGGATTGACAACCCCATTGTTCGCATTGGGTGCAAGTATTGGGTTTTGTGTGTGCAGGTGCTGCTAAAGAGGTTTTGCTTGGTTCTCCTACTAGATTGATAACCTTGGTTCTTAACTGAGGGAAATACTTATCTCTATTGTACTGCATCATCCTCTCCTCTTCGAGGAAATCGCAACGCAGCTCGCAAGTAGCATCAATTCCATCCCATTTTATATTGGAAAATTCAGAGATACAATTTAAAATAGCATTAACATAATATGACATTGTCCAAATCATCGGCAAAATCAGTTAAGACAAAGTAGGAAATGAGATGATGCAAGCGTGGGCAGCTTCACCACACCACCGGATTAGAGATCTAGAACACAGGCATATATGCAGGGCTAAAGAAAATCATTGGATCTGTTCTGATTAATGTGAATGGTATGAATAAGGAACATGTTTCTACAACTACAATTTGAAGCTGGCAGTTGTTGCAAACATGCAATCTGATGCAAACACCAAACTAAACAGCAATGGGGGAAATGATGCCTATCCAAATCTATACTAGAACAAAGTTTGAAGGCTTGAGAAGGATGAACTTACATTACAAGTTAACACGGGCTCTACACAGCCCTTCTCCATGTCGATGGAAGGATAATTCAAGAAATTCACCAAAGGAACTTCTTCATAAGCGTTGCCTTTATTCTACATTTTGTAAAGAGTAAATATAGATCTAATAATATCGGAAGAAATAGAGGATATTGAAGCTCAGATGCAGAGTGATGATACATAATCAAATAGCTATCAATTAAGTATAGCGTTATAAGGCAAAAGGTACTGACAAGAGCAATGCAGACCTGAACTTGTGCAATGGCATTGGCTTTATTCAACATTTTGGTAAGAGTAAATGTAGATTTGATAATTTGGAGAAAATGAAGGGCAGGGCAGATAAGATGCAGAGTAATGCTAGACAATCAACTATCTGTCAAAGTAAGTATAGTAATACTACCTTCGAATGGAATTACTTGTCACTAAAATGGATGTATCTAGCACTATTTTAGTTCTAAATACATCCAATTGAGCAACAAGTAATTCGATACGGAGGGAGTACATGACAACAGGTACTTACAAGAGCTATGCAGAACTTCATAACCATTGGGTTTATTCTACATTTATGTAAGAGTAAATATAGATCTTATAATTTTGAGCAAACGGTGAATAAGGAAGCTAACATGCACAGTGATGCTACATAATCAAACAGCAATGAGTGTAAGTATGGTGACAAAGGGCAAGAGGTACTGACAATAGCAATGCAGCGCACAGTATTGTTGTGAGATACTATCATCCCTTGAGAATGGATATTCATCTGCAAGCAGTTTTCATACAAGAGAGATGGTAAGGCACATGCAGCAATGTAGGAGTTCAAATTTTGATTTGATATCATAGACAGTACCTAACGCTGGGCACGAGACCAGTGCGTAACAAGCTTATTCTAGTCAGCATCTTGTAAATGTATTTCAGGAGACTTTACAGAAAATTCATTTCGAGGCTTGCAATCAAGGTGTGTTACCCTCAAGTAGTGACGATGCTGCCACAACACACGCTTGAAAAGTAGAACCAAGCTTTGGTCGTCGCGACTATTCAAAAAGATATGGAATGATTGTTGTGTTGATTCAGCAGATAGCTAGGCAGTAATTAGCATGAATAACATTACTTACACGTAAGATGCGGAGGAAGATTTGAAATTGGTGTCTGTCTTGACAATAATCTTCCCATGATGGGAAGATACGCACAAAGTTCCTAACAAGAATGAAAGCATTGTAATTTAAACTGGAAATAGCTGGAATGGATTTCCTGTATGCAGGAATTTGGGCTCTCTGCAGTTCTAATAGGGCTTTGGCCAGTGGAGTAGGTCCAGTTTTTTGAGTGGGGGTTTTCTGTGGTACAGTTGGTGCTATGGCAACTGGAATTGGCATACCTTTTTCTATAGTGCGGGACCTATGTGTTGAAGTTGGTGCTATGGCCAGTGGAGTAGGGGTAAAGTGTGCTAGAGTTGGGGCTGTGTTTTCTGGGGCTGGTGATATGGCCACTAGAACTGAGGTGCTATCTGATTTATCGGGTATCACTATCTTTTCCAAATACTTTGTTTGTACTCCTTCAGGATCTGCAATCGCCCTCTTCCTTTTGGACATCTGTCACGAAAGAACAACATTTGAGTGGAAAAACATGGTATGATGACACATGGAATAGGTACTGAAAATGGATAGGCATGGCATATTCTCATATATGATGTGTAAACTAAGCAGATGGTGGTGTAACAAAGTATAGGTAATGCAAGACATCATATGCAAGATACATGCGACCAATACAACCTTGCCAAATTAGAGCAAGCACCTTGATGGGTGAATAAGATAGGGCATCTGACTCTAACTCATCTAGAGAGCTTAATTGACTTGGGTCACTATCTAGGTCAGAATCGTCATAAGGATCATATTCTGAAATGGAATCTGTAGATGGAGAGCGTGTGAGTTCCATTGCATCCAGACACGATCTCAATCCCTTGATGCCAAGTGTGTTAGCCACTGGATTATTCCACAATATTCTTCTCATCCGCCGAATCTCATATTCATTATGATCATGTTCAATACCTGACATGCATGAAAACATAAAAATAAGCGAGATTATCTTTGTAATGCATGGGGGATTCTAATCCAATAGTGCCTCCCTGTAAACCCCTATGTGCTATCTCTGTGCATTTGTTCTGAGAGATGCCATGTGTGCTATAATTTGGTGTGTGCATTAATATAATGTGGCCTACTACTCAAAATATAGGCTCCCTGTTGAGAGCTCCAGAAGTAATGATACTTCGCAGATGATAGCTTCAAAATGTACTAAGGAAGAACAACTCGACCTGACCTATCGTCCGCAAATGTATCTACTCCTTTTCCCAACAAGGAACATACTGTACTTATTAAAGAAGAAGAGAAGAGGAACATGTCAAAGAAGAGCAGAAGAGCAAGCAGATTGTAGATATTACAAGTCTTTCTATACAATGTCTGTTGCCCACCCATGATGAACCATGGCGCACAGAGAAATACTATTCCTTCATGTCTCTCTATATGTGTCTCACATGCATTTCGAAACTAAAGTAGGAACATTTAGCTGACCAATTAAATGTGTCTCTATTTTAGTAATATCAGCGTCATATCAGATTCGTATTTGAACAAGTAAGCTTGGGAATTATGAGTGGCATGTAGTTCAGCATGAAGGTTGGAGTGCTGCTAGTACGATACAAAGCATCTAGGCAGATCATAGTGTACATAAAAGGGGGAAACCATAAGCATCATAAATAAATCAGGAAAGTGGAACTGGCTGGAAAATATGAGGTTGTATTGCCACTACTAATCGAAAGCCTTTCGCTCCCCTAGAGGCCAGCTCTATTCAACTGAAGGCGCGCTACTGTTACTATCAGTCTAGTCTCTCAAAGGACACACAGCTCCCAGCATTTCCTGGATATTATGGAAGATCAACTCGAAGTGCTCAAAGCATCTAGCAGAAGCGGCCCAATAGACTTGTCGACTGCAGATGTCACTGCTCCCCTTCCTGACAAGGAACATACTGTACTTATTAAAGAAGAACTGAAGAGGAACATGTTAAAGACTTGAAGAGGAAGCATATTATGGAGATTCCGCTTCTTTCTATACAATGTTCGTTGCCCACCCATGATGAACCAAAGCGCACAAAGAAATGCAATTCCCTACTGTCTCTCTATATGTGGCCACATGCATTTGGAAACTCAAGTGGGAGCATTAGCTGACGAATTAAATGCGTGTCTGTTAACTAATATCAGTATCATATCACATTAATATTTGAACAACTAAGCTTTGGAATCATGAGTGGTGTGTTATTTAGCTTGAAGGGTGGAGTGCTGCTAGTACGACACAAAGCACCTACGCAGATCATAGTGTAGATAAAAGGGGGAAACCCTAAGCATCACGAGTAAAATCGGGAAAGTGGAACTAGCTGAAAAATATGGGCTTTGGATCCCCTACAGGGACAGCTCTCTTCAACTGAAGGCGCACTACTGTTACTATTAGTCTAGACTCTCAAAGGCACAACTCCCAACATTTCCTGGATATTATGGCAGACCAACTCGGAGAGTTGAAAGCATCCATCAGAAGTGACCCAATAGACCTGTCGACTGCAAATGTCCCTGCTCCTCTTCCGGACAAGGAACATACTATACTACTATACTTATTAAAGAAGAACAGAAGAGGAACATGTTAAAGAGGAGCAAGCAGGTTTTGGATAATACAATGTTCGTTGACCACCCATGATGAACTAGACCGCATAAAGAAATGCAATTCCCTGATGTCCCTCTATATGTGGCGCACATGCTTTTTGAAACTAAAGTGGGAACATTAGCTGACCAATTAAACGTGTCTCTGTTTTTGTAATAACAGAGTCATATCACATTCATATTTGAACAACTAAGCTTTGGAATTATGAGTGGCATGTTGTTTAGCTTGATGGGTTCAGGAGCAGTGCTAGCATGACACGAAGTGCCAAGGATGATGGTAGTGGAATATAAAAGGAGAAAACCGTAAGCATTGCGAGTATAGTGTTGACCGTGCCATGGCGTATCTGAAGGTGCAAACCACAGAAAGGCTACTTCGCGACCAATGTTTGTTTTCAACTAACAAGTAAGATTCTAATTGATGGACAAGAAAACATAGTAAAGCAGTGGCGATCTATTTTCTGGCTAAGATAAATAACTTGAGCAGATATGAAAGAGTACCGCCTCTCTTGCGGCGCTGTGTAGGCATCTGCTGAGACGTTGAGGGTGATGCGGTTGCGATGGCTGTCAGCGGTGTGGAAGCAGATCCAGGAGGGCAGACGGTGGCGGCGGGGGATATGTCCCGGCACGGCGGACGAGACGGTCGTAGGAGCGGCCTCGGCAAGGTGGACGACGACGCGGATGAAGCGAGAGGCCGCGTGTAGGATTGAAAGTATGTCTAGAGGGGGGTGATTAGACTACTTTACTAAATAAAAACTTATCCTTTTCCCCATTTTAGTTGTGAGCAAGTTTTAGCAATTTAACAAATCAAGCAACACCCTACACATGCAAGTCAAAGAGTTGTGCAGCGGAAAATAGCGACTTTGCATATGAACGTAAAGGAGGGATCGGAGAAATCAAACGCAATGAAGACATGGTGGTTTTTGGCGTGGTTCCGATAGGTGGTGCTATCGTACGTCCATGTTGATGGAGACTTCAACCCACGAAGGGTAACGGTTGCGCGAGTCCATGGAAGGCTCCACCCACGAAGGGTCCACGAAGAAGCAACCTTGTCTATTCCACCATGGCTTACATCCACGAAGGACTAGCCTCACTCGGGTAGATCTTCAAGAAGTAGGTGATCTCCTTGCCCTTACAAACTCCTTGGTTCAACTCCACATGATCTTGGAGGCTCCCAAGTGACACCTAACCAATATAGGAGACACCACTCTCCAAAAGGTAATAGACGGTGTTCTTGATGATGAACTCCTTGCTCTAGTCAGGTAATCCACACCCGACCCCCCCATCCTCCACCTCCTTCTACATCCCACATGCCCCGACCGCCGGTGCGACACCTTCCACCCAAATCACCGACCCACCCTCCAAATAAGCGCCGCCCTAAGCCATGGTGCATGCAGTATTGCCAGGAGCTCAAGGAGCATCTGGCAGCGGAGAAGCAAATCGCGGCCGCACGCGCGGATGAGGTCGCGATGGCTGCCATGCGTGCCAACCCCCAGATCTTGGAGGAGCACCTCGCCATCGAGGCCACCGTCGAGGCCTCGTGCGCGGACGCCGCCACGTGGTTGGCTGCTTTAAACGACAGTTCGTGGCATTTTCTCGAGGCCATCATCGGTGCCTTCGATGAAGACTACGAGGTGTTTTCTTAGCGTGCACGTGCTTACCTCAACTCCAGAGCCAGTAGGTTGGTGCCCGGAGCGGCTCAGGCAACTCACCACTACGAGGAGGGCACCCACGATGTGGAGGCCTCGCCCTCTTCCAAGTCTAAGGAGCCCATCGTCATCGATATCTCCGACGATGAGGAGTAGCTTGTCTTTTTAGCTCACTACAAGGACCTATGTTCAGCTAGCTAGCTACGCCAGTTAAGCATGTTCGGTTTACCTGTTGCATGTGCTGCTCCTGCCTTTCCCTTACAAATTCTAGTGAATTGTCCTATGTACTCTTACTATGCAATCTGATCCTCTAGTATATATGTTCTATATATTGTGCAATGTGGTGCTGAGTTAACTGTTTGGTTATTTTTTTGTCATGTTCAGTTACCTTTTTAGTTCAATTCTGCAATGTGATGCTCAATTCTTGTGGGTGCAATTTTGTATTCTCTTGCATGTGAGAAATAATCGAATTTGAATGTACAAAATACATGAGATACAAATACAATTGCTATATTTCCAAGTTGTTAAGCAGACTAGGTTTGGTTAACTGTCTGATCTTGTAGTATGTTCTCTTGTGCAATGTGGTGCTCAGTTAACTGTTTGGTTCATTTGTTGTGGTGCTTAGTTAACTGTTTGGTTCAATTCTGCAATGCGATGTTCAATTGTCATGGGTACAATTTTGTATTGTTATGCATGTGAGAAATAAACCGAATTCGGCTGTACTAAATACATGAGAAACGTATACAATTGCTATATTTCTTAGTTCTTAAGCATCTTGGTTTGGATAAATGGCTTTTCCATGTGGCTCGAATTAATCTGCTGAATCTGCAATGTGTTTATTTTTCATCAACATATTTTACTGATAGTATGCCAACCCTCACTTAACCTGATCAATAACTACCTTATATGTGTTGCAGGGAAACAATGGGAGGCACTGAGGTTTACCATCGAGGTTTGCACATGCATCGTCCTTTGTCTAATAGCACATTATTGTGCAATTGCAGGAACCATTCTAGTATTTAGGTTTTTAACAATTTGGTCTTGCACATGTAGGTCCTGCTGTCAGAGGTTTTGACCCACTGTTCAACCCATTTTGCATATGGGAAATGAGATGTCCATGAATATCAGTCAAGTCAAGAAACTCGGAAAGATTGTGAGGATAAAGAAACTAGCAACGAAAAACAACAAGATCTTTGTCTGCACAATGAAGAAGACATCAGTGAACTACATGATGGTACAAACTCTTATACTCCCTCCGGTCCTTTTTAGTCTGCATATAAGTTTTGTCTGAAGTCAAAGTATATCTCTACTTTGACCAAAGTTATAGAAAAAAGTATCAACATTCAAACTGCAAAATCATTATTTTTAGATGCATTATGAAATACAATTTTATAGTATACATATTTGGTATCGTGGATGTTGATATTTTTTAAAATAAATTTGGTGCAACTTTACAAAGTTTGACTTGATACAAATCTAATGCGCGGAGTAAAAAGGACCGGAGGGAGTACCTTGTTTTTTTATTCCTTTGTGCCATTTCAAAATTCAGAGAAGATATTTCTGCATATCTTTGTTTTCAGGCCTTTCCAAAGCAGTTCACAGATGATTACCTCTCAAACCACCTGTATGGTCAAGAGGTGAGGAAGGTGTTCATACAACACCCACGGTACAATATTGAAGTCTTCCTCAAGAGGACGAAGGATGGGCAGTCAATCATCCACACGCACTGGCCTAAAGTTGCAAGGACATTCAACATCATTGAAGGCTCAATATTTGCCTTCCGCTTCAGCAGTTTTCCAGATGAGATTCATCTGTCTATCTACTGTTTGTGATGCTAATTTCCAAAGGTTTTAGATGTTGCATGTGAAACTTGGTGCTGTTGTGTAATGGGGTAGCTAACTATATGCCTATATGGTGTGAGTGAGTGCTGAAGCTATATGATGTTGTACTCTGATGTATTTGAATTATGAAATCCTGGTTTCCTAATATGAAAATGAAATATATTGTGTTTTATTATGAAATGTAAATTTGATTACTAAATGGATTAATAATAATAGGCCAATTAGCCTGCTTATTGGGTTTTTCTAGTGCAAACGGTTATTGAGACAACACCGTGGGCGATGATCTCAGACAGCCCACACAGTTTATAGGAAGTAAACGTGTTGGATCAATGAACAATCACACACGACTTCCTCTGGACAACTGTTTGCGTTAGGCCACCTTGCACAAACGTTTTCCACATAAAAAGTGTGTGTGATGGACAGCCTATGCCACACAGTTTCTTCTAGACACCGTGCGTGATGCATTCAATAACACAAATGATAAAATTATTACTATCGTCTGCAATGGCAACGCTATCACAGACGATGTGATGCGGAAAACTGTGTGCTTTGTATATATGAACAGAAACGTTTGTCTGGGATTCACTGTGTGGGATGTATATACGAATGGAAACGTTTATCTTGGATTCACTGTGTGGGATATACATACGAACGGAAATGATTGGGCCAGTATAATTGTCTGCGATGGCTCACACGATCGCACACAAGCTCTTTTTGCCCTGAATATGTGACCATAGGCCCTATCGCGGACGGTTTCTGGGTCGTGTGGAAAGGACCCCTCTATCGCACACACAGGCAAGGCGACGGTTTAAAACTTCGTCGTTGAAAGGGGGTAAAAACCGTTTGTATATAAGCTCGCTGTACTAGTGGCACTAAGCACTTGAGCAATTGAGTCATGATCAAAACCTCATTCCCTTTTAATAGTAGTGGCTTTCCTATGGACTCAATGTGATCTTGGATCACTTAACCAAAAATGAAGAGTCTTGAAGCTTTGCCAATATTTGTCCTTAGCATTTTGAGGGGTCCACATTCACTAGTCCTTGCCATTCCAATCATTGATCTTCTCTGAAAACTAATATCAATGAGCATTAGATCAATGACATATATGTTATTATTAATTACCAAAACCACCCGAGGATTAGTTGCACTTTCAATCTCCCTCTTTTTGGTAATTGATGACAACATATAGATCAAAGCTTCGACAAAAGGTATAATCAATGTAATACATCGTCGCTTTGAGAAGTATGTGATAAGTAAGAGCTCCCCCTAAATTTGTGCATTATTTAAAATTTGTGTTTGATTGCAAATGCACAATCGATTAGGATCATGGGTCACTCTTCCATGTCACATACATCTTGGTGGAGCGCTCAAAATGATATGAATGATATGAATTAGGCACTCATCACCAAACAAACAAGTGAATGATCATACAAAGAGCATATAGATGGATAATCAAGCATGCATATCAATGAAGTACGGTATGATCAAGCACAACGTAGCATAACTCATACAAGCATCAAACAAAAGTATCTCAAGGTAGCACGAAACTCACGAAGTAGCAATAAAATGTGAATAAATCAAACGAGAAAAGCAAGGCACTCTCTCTCTCTCTCTCTCGAAGCCCTAATGATCTATACAAATTCTCCCCCTTTGGCAACAAGTACCAAAAAGTTCGAATGAGTAAAGAGCTAAACGTCGCTCTGGGCTCGATCTCCGGCAGCTCCTGGTGGTGAAGTCCTCTAACTTGCAGCGCCGGTGTGCGTAGACGTCGTCGGAGTGGTGAGAAGCGCATCTGCAAAGATCTCGGCTGATGTCTATTGAGCTGGCAGTGTAGAGACAACCGGAGGAATTGATGGTGCAACAGAAGGTGCAGCAGCTGGGGCTGAGACTGTGACTCTGGTAGAAACTGGCACAGCTGCGGACCTAGGCATCATCTAAAATTGAGTGGTCGTAGGAAGACATGTGCCTGTCTGCTCATCCACTTGTGACTTCAAAGTCTCAACAGTGGTCTATATCTAGTTGACCTTGATGTCCAGATCATGGAATTTTGTCTCAACAATCCTCTCAAGACTCTTCTGATTTTCTGCGAGGTTGGCCAAACTCCGCTCAATCTTCTGAGTGGCTCGAAGAAGATATAACATCTGGTCAGACTTGGTCTTCAACAGTGGGGCAGTGGGAGCACTTGGCTCAGCAGTCCTCGTAGCTTCTGCTTCTGCCTGTGCTGGAGCTGAGGTAGGATGGGAAGGGTCCATCATCACAGTGTTGTCCTCAAACTCAGGCTATAGCGGCAAATGTTCACGGTCCAGCAGAAATGACTTGTTTACACCCTTGGAGTTAATGAGCATCTGAATATGCGGTGCAAAGCCACATGATCTCTTCTGGTCGGCAGCAGCTCTCTTCACGTTCTCTACAATGAGATCCATCACCTTGAATTTCTGATGTTGATCAATAAGATGCAGCATGTTGATGGAATGGCCTCTGATCATCTTCTTATCTCTAGATTTTGGCATCAAAGTATGCCTCATGATGGTATTAAAGGTAGCTAGGCCAGCAAGCAAATGGTAGACATAACCAAGCTTGTGAGACTCCTTGTACTTGTGAGGTATCTCAGTGTACATAGTGACCATGGAGTTGTGATCCATCTTAGGCTTGGCATAGACATCAACATCATCTTCATCAGCCTTTGGAACATCTAGAAGTGTTGCCCACTCAATCACACTGGATTGATATCTCACTCCTTCAGTCATCCAGACTATTCTGCCATTGGGATAGAAATGAGTTGTAGAATAGAATTGCATGATCATCTCATCATTCCATGCTGTCAACTTCTTCCCAATAAACTCATCAATACCAATAGATCTGAAATCTTCATGAACATGGGGAAAATGATCTTCATTGGCATCAATGTACTTCCAGTCAACCCATCTCATGTCACTAACCACAGGCTTCTTGTCAAGGAGCACTGTCTCATAGAAGTCTTGTTGCTCCTTGGTATGGAAACGATAATCCACAGCAGTTCTTCTTCTCACAGAGGAAGGATCAGACTCTCTCCATATCCTCAACCCTTTGTCTTTCCTTTCCTTCATGTTTTCTGCCAAAGGATGTGTATCATCATGCTCAGGCAGTCTGGGTCTCAATTTCCTTAGCACTAGGGCTTCAGTATCTTGATCATCATTTCTCTGAGGCACTGGGGCCTTATTCTTCTCTGCAGTAGATACATCTCTGGTAGGTTTGGAATTATACTGGTTTTGCGCAGCCGATGAGGGAGTGGGTGTTTTGCCGCTTCGTTCAAATTTTGGGAGAATAAGCATTCACATTTACCCTAGCAACTAAATTCGAATCCATTTTGTATTCGAATGCGAATCATTATACATCATTCTATGTTATCTTATATATATATATATCTTCAAAAGCACAACAAAGATTTGTTCCACCTTCATATATGAATATGATTTGGAATTGCCATGATCCACGAATTCAGAAGGTTGAATCCACTTTCAGCCAAACAGTTATTTCATCCAACACAGTCTGCTCACACGAAAAATATTTCAACTTATGTCCACTCATACAAGTACTGAGGATTACCTCACCTAAAAAAACAGATCATTACAAGACATGGAAAACAAATAAGGGGTCTTACATCATAATCAATTCACACACATTACACAACATGCAAGTATACTAATCTAATGACAATTTCAACTCGTGTCTAAAGAAGAACTAGGATTACCCTGGGCTTCAGATAGCAGAAGCAGTAGGGCCTGCTCCGTCTCCAAATGCAACTTTCTTACTTCCTCCACTGCTTGGTTTGCTTGCACAATGCATGCAGCTAATTGCATCGTTTCCAGCCTCAAGATCGGGATTACCTCTTTCATGGCAGCCACACCCTCTCTTTCTACCTCTAGTAGAGCCTCAAGAACTATAATATCTGTGCTCTCCAACAGGGTTCCCTCTGAAATGCTACCATGTGGTAACATGGATGGCGCACTACTTCCACAAATAGATCTTCGGGGTGTACATTGTCTCCTAGTTTGAACTGTATCCTGAAAGGTTTCTGCTGGACATGAGTAAGAGATAGTTACAGCAATAATTTTGTTTTCTTGTATGTGAATCATTATCCAGGCAGTAAGCTTACATGGTAAACTACATACAAATTATTGCCGAGCATGGCAAACTATGTTGAAATGGATGGAAATTGCATCAGCAGAAAACAAAATTAAATGGTAAGATGAAAGCCAGTGTACCACCGCTATATTTAAGTTGCCCAGGCATATAAACAATTGAAATATCCTGAGAAAGCACTTAAATAGTGTGCCCTCGTATAAACTAGCAAGACAGTCTTGTGATGGAGTTCATAGGAAAAGTTAAAGAGTCAAATGAAGTAGGCATGCATTTCGTTAGGACAGTACGACAGACACTGCTGACACATTGGCCAACTCAGGTATAGCCTAACAAGTGACAAACAAGCATTTGAATCAAGCAATACAGCCACTACAAAAAAGACACATCTGTGACATTATGGCCAGAACGAAAACTTTTTATTTCATGGTTGTGACACTTCTGTGACGATAATTGTGACAAAAACACTATCATCATAGAAGTGGTGGGCGCCTACTTCTATGACAAAAAATTATGACTGAAATTGGGCTTTTCATTTTGGGCGGGCCGGAGACGCACCTGCATGACATTCTTTAGTCCATCCATGATGTAAAAAATCGTGGTAGAAGTGAGGGCGAGGAAATTTTCGGGGAGTTCCCGGTTACGGTGGGTGGTTGGGGTCGAGCGATGCAGTGTAGTTTGTGCGTTTCTCTCATACATACGCGCGCGTGTGTGCGAAGCGCTCGCTAACTGAACTCAAGCGAGGCGTTCGCTTATTGAACCCGAGCGATCGATCCCGCCCTCGCACTACGTACTGAACTCGATCGATCCCTTCGCTGCTAACTGAACCCGAGCGATTCCTTCACTGCTAACTGAACCCGATCGATCCTTCTCACTGCTTATTGAAGCCGATCAAGCCCCCGTGCGAGACGTAGCCAGCCGGTGTTGGCTTGCCTCGTGATGAACAGTGCCCGTTGCTGCCGCGCGCGCGATACATAGAACGAGTCAGGACTTGCATCGATCGAGCCCCTTGCGTGAAACGTAGTGAGTTGACCTAGCCGGTTGGTTGGTGTCGATGTATAAAACATGGGTATTTTATACCCTGACTTATGCACAGACGGTAGCAGCCTCCTTGCTGGCCAAGGCTTGCCGGGACTTGCCAAATGACAAGATTCAAAATTCAGTTGCAGAAGCTACTGGAGAGAAGTTCAAGTCGAAGCATCAACAGGCACTCAACTAGTGCTGAGGATGAAGACATTTCTTGCCGGCAAGGCCGAACCGGCAAGGCGAAGACCCGGCAAGCTCCGTGCCGGCAAGCTTTCGCCAGCTCTCCGGTGCTCCACCTCACCGGGCAGCTAGTCGCTAATAGGTGAGGTGTCGACCGCGCAGGCTGGTTGGTGAGATTTCTCGGGCACGTGTCAGCACGCAGGGAGAAGGTTTGCCTTTAATGACACCCGTCCAGAAGGCGTGTTAGGCTAATAGGAGGTAGTTGGGCGAGCGGTGCAGGAACCTTGTCGGAGCTCCTCCTCCACATGACACCTAACGGTGCATTTATTGCTTTTGTCCTAAACTGGCAGAGTTAGGTATGATAGCACTGTTTGCTATCTAATCAACCTGTAATTACTGTTTTGCCACTGTGGTAACCCCTTGAACTATAAAAGGAGGACCAGGGCAACGTTTACAAGGATCGTGGAATCAGAACCCTAGCACAACCTGCATGCGTAGCTGCTCCTCCCGCACCTTGCTGGGGAAGGCGCTCCTTGTACTTGTGCTCACACCCATCCAATATATCAAAGCAGGAGTAGGGTTTTACACCTCACGGTGGCCCGAACCTGGGTAAAATCCCTCGCGCCCTCCATTGATTCTGCTCTTTGTGCTTGCGCACTCCCCTAGCCGAACCACAAAGGGGCTGCATGGCCCCATAGATGGTCGTACCCACGACAGTTGGCTATGGGTGAACAGTTCCCATTGCTGCCGCCCACTCGTACGTCCCGCCCCAACAGGTGCGGGTTGGATGAACAGGACTCCAGCCGTGTAGGTGGTTGCCGCTAGATGAACATGACCCCAAGGAGGCCGCCACACCCCAGCCGGTTGGGGGTGGATGAACAGGACCCCGTGGAGGCTGGATGAACAGTAGCCGGTGGAGGATGGAGTAAGTCAACGATGGATGAACGGTAGCCCGTGGACTCCCATTTTGTGGTACGCCACACCCCTTCCGATGAACAGGACCCCGTTTCGACCGTAGGCTGTTGAAGAGAAGTCCGTTTCCTCCGTTTTGCGGTACGCCACACCCCTCCCGATGAACAAGACCCCGTTTCGACCGTAGGCGGTCGAAGAGAACTCCGTTTCCTCCGTTTTGCGATACGCCAGACCCGGAGTCAATGAACAGGACCCCATTTCGGTTGTTCTGTCCGAGCCGGTTGGCTCCTAATGAACAGGACGCATTCCGACCCAGCCGATTGCCTCTCGATGAACACAACGCTGTTTCTCCATTCCGACCCAGCCGGTTGGCTGCCGATGAACACGACGTTGTTGCTGCCGTCCATTGCCTCTCCGTGTACACGAGCCCTGGCCATACATATGCGCGAGTACACGTTCGAGACCCTGCCCGTATGTACGTATGTGGCCATATTTTTTGCAGCGTGGTTGTACGTACGTGTACACGATTTAGATGGTGCTGCCTGAACTGCTACGTCGGGGGCTCTACTACGACACGTGCCGCTCCTTACACGGCCACGGTTCATGAGACCGATCGACCAGTATGTACGTACACGTTTGCGACCAGAGAGATAACACTACGTACGCTTCGACCTGGTGGGTCCCAAGTGTCAGGGGGGAATAAGGAGGTACTTGCTTCCGTGCGAAGATATAGTTGGTGGGTCCCAACTATCGTGGGGAGGATTCGATTTTTTTCGCGTAATAAGGAGGCACTTACTTGCGTGCGAAGATGTAGCTGGTGGGTCCCAGCTGTCAGAGGGAGGAATCATTTTTTTCTCGTAATAAGGAGGCAGTTCCTTCTGTGCAAAGATATAGCTGGCGGGTCCTAGCTATCAGGTGGAGGAATCAGTTTTGTTTCCCGTAATAAGGAGGTACTTCCTTGCGTGCGAAGATGTGGCTGGTGGGTCCCAGCTGTCAGGGGGAGGAAAAAAATTCGCGTAATAAGGAGGGACTTCTTTGCCGTGTAATAAGGAGGCAGTTGCATGCATGCATCCATGGACCTGGTGCGTCCCCACTGTCAGCCTCTCCATGTACTACAGTCCTCTTCCGATGACTCTCATTTGTTGACCATGTTGACCACGCCGCGCTGAGCGCACCAAGGTGGTGGACGATGGCGAGGCCCCGGACGGGAACAAGCCGGAGATGGGAAGACGCGGTAGTGGAGTCTCAGACGGAGAGGAGTACGAGGGTCAATTGGTTCTGGTGCGGCGTGGGGCTGCAGTCGGCGGAGAATAACAGGAGGTGTGGAGGGGTGGAGGGATGGCCTGGCCGGCGGTGGGGTAGCGCTTTGCAGCGAAGCGTGCTAATCAGAGCCGCTAGCCGTCGGAGACGGGAGCAGGCGGTCTCGGTGGGACTGAAGGAAGAAGACGAGATATTGAAGATGCATGCTGGCCGTTGGATGTAAATCCAACGGCTATGGATGTCAGAATCATTTGTTATCTAAGTTAACAACGCCTTGCGTAGGCTTCCACCTATTGGCCCACATGTCAGCCTCCAAACATGTGGCACATATTCAGCCCATTTTTTTAGAATTTACAGTCCATTTGCTGGGCTGGGTGAACACATAATGTAGCGTCTATGCGGCCCATTTAATTTTTTTTCTAAGAAATCACAGCCCATTTGCACTTTCTCGAAGTACACGAATTTGCTGGGCTGGTTGTAAATATAATGTTGGGTTGAACGGATCAATGTTATCAAAAAATAAACCGGGGCTGGGCATTTTATTATAAATAAAATTATATAATGAGCGCATTATTATTACATTGGTGCTTAAATCTTAGCAAGCTTTTGTACGCAATCACCAGGATGTTCGTTGCCTAGAGTAAAAAAACTAGGATTTTCCTTGGCAACTTATGTTAAACATTTATTTTTATAAGTTAATAAGACATGGGATATTTTTAATATATATAAGTATCTACTAAATATATGATAATAATAATAATTTATAATAACATAAAAATAATATAAATATATATAATATAGTTAGAAGGGAAAACATAAGTTGGACCTAACATTCTTATTCTTATATAGAAAAATAGAACAGAGCTCTACGTTTTCTTCAAAAATAAACATAAGTTGGGCTGTGGATGTTTAAGAAAAAATAAAACCTAGGCTGGGAGGCCCATAGGCCGGTAGATACATGATGGACCTCAAAAAAATAAGTTGAAACCACTATGTCGGCATGTCGTGAGCTGCGCATGTTAAAAAACAAAACCTAGGCTGGGAAGGCCACAACCCAGCTGATACTTGTTCGCCCTCGGAAAAACATGATACCTGCTAGCTCCCCGATGACAGTCTTCATTGTAAATTATCTCATTTATTGACTACATTGACAAACCCGTGGGCACCAACGTCAGTATACCATAGAAGAAAGCTTTTTTTTCTAATGAGGCACTTGCTTGCGTACGGCCATGGACCTAGTGGGTCCCGACTGTCAGCCTCTCCACGTACAGTCCTCTCCAGATTCCTCTCATTTGTTGACCATGTTGACAATAGCAGATGGCGGCGCCGTGGCTAGCGCACAAAGGCGAAGGACAATGTCGAGGCCTCGGACGGGAATGAACCGGAGCCAGGGAAGACGCGGTAGGGTAGCACCTGCTCGGCCCGGGTTCGATTCCCCCTGGTGCAGTGGAAAAAATCCCCAATTTTTTTGCCGCTGCTATTACTGACATGTGCATCCCCCTTGTCATCCACACACACACCGCCTCCAACACTTGCCAAAATTTCGTCCCTAGTATTCTCTATTTTTCGCACACTAAACATTATCTGGCCATTTTGAAAATAGCATATCTTTTTGACTGTGCATCATATGAAGATGTGCTATACATGAATGTTGATCAGCATGATGTTAACTTGCTGTTAGTTCCATTTTCCACCATGAATAAAATTTCCAACATGTTGTTATCCCTGTTTGAAAAGGGCGTGTTGATATTAATGCTCTGTCTTTGAAACTTGCAGTATCTTATCTGAAACTGAAACTTGCAGTTTCTTCTCTGAAAATCACATGGTCTGTACTTTTATACTCTTATCAAACTACATTTTTGAAAGTACTAAAAATAGATCTCTGGAATTCAGAAAATACTTCATATGCGCAATACTGTAAAGATCTAAAATTCAATAGGCATTCATATCTGAAAGTACTCAAAATGCACAACACAAAACACAATTCACAATCTACAAATACTGATAACCCTAAGATCCTCCTCTGATTATTCATCAGGGAACTCCCCTCCTATTCCTTGGTGGTAGACCGCCGCCCTGTGAGACAAGGTGAACGGCGAGGGAACCATTGAGAATGATGTCTACTACGCAACTTTATTTCTTGTAGACTCTGTTGGGCCTCCAAGCGCAGAGTTTTGTAGGACAGTAGCAAATTTCCCTCAAGTGGATGACCTAAGGTTTATCAATCCATGGCAGGCGTAGGATGAAGATGGTCTCTCTCAAACAACCCTTCAATCAAATACAAACAATCTCTTGTGTCCCCAACACACCGAATACAATGGTAAATTGCATAGGTACACTAGTTCGGCGAAGAGATGGTGATACAAGTGTAGTATGGATAGTAGATGTTGGTTTTTGTAATATGAAATAATAACAGCAAGGTAGAAAGTGATAAAAGTGAGCACAAACGGTATTTCAATGCTTAGAAACAAGGCTTGGGGTTCATACTTTCACTAGTGCAATCTCTCAACAGTGCTAACATAATTGAATCATATAACAATCCCTCAACGTGCGAAAAAGAATCACTACAAAGTTCTTAGCAAACGGAGAACATAAGTAGAAATTGTTGTAGGTAGCAAAACCACCTCAAAGTTATCCTTTCCGATCAATCTATTCAGCCATCCCTATAAGTGCCACAAACAGCCCTGGAGTTCGTACTAAAATAACACCATATGATACGCATCAATCAACTCTAATCTCACCTAGATACTCCAATGTCACCACAAGTATCCGTGAGTCAATTATTCGATATGCATCAAGCAATTTCGGATTCATAATATTCAATCCAACACAAAGAACTTCAAAGAGTACCCCAAAGTTTCTATCGTTGAAAGTAGGACGAAAACATGCATCACCCCCTATGCCTAGATTACCCCAATGTCACCTCGGGAATCCGCAAGTTGATTACCAAAACATACATCAAGTGAGTCAATAGAATACCCCATTGTCACCGCGGGTATCCACATGCAAGACATACGTCAAGTGTTCTCAAATCCAAAATATTCAATCCGATAACAATGAAACCTTAAAGGGAAAGACTCAATTCATCACAACAAGATAGAGAGGGAAGAACACCATAAGATCCAACTATATTAACAAAGCTCGCGGTACATCAAGATCGTGCCAAATCAAGAACATGAGAGAGAGAGAGAGAGATCAAACACATAGCTACGGATACATACCCTTAGCCCCGAGGGTGCACTACTCCCTCCTCGTCATGGAGACTGCCGGGATGATGAAGATGGCCTCTGGTGATGATTTCCCCCTGCGGCAGGGTGTTGGAAAAGGGCTCTGGATAAGATCGCTTCGGTACATAGGCTTGCAGTGGCGGCGCGAAAGTTCTAGGTTTCTTTTCGGGGTTTTCTATATTTATAGGAATTTTCGGCGTAGGTTTCACGTCAGGGGGGTGCCCGAGGGTCCCACAAGCTAGGGGGGCGTGTGATACATCTCCAATGTATCTATAATTTTTGATTGTTCCATCCTATTATAGTATCAATCTTGGATGTTTTATATGCAATTATATGCCTTATATATCATTTTTTGGGACTAACCTATTAACCCAGTGCCCAGTGCCAGTTGCTGTTTTCTGCTTGTTTTTGCCTTTTCAGAAAATCATTATCAAAAAGTGTCCAAATGAGGAAAAAACTTTGGATTAATTTTTTCTGGACCAGAAGAGACCCATGAAGCTTCGGGAGAAGACCAGAAGAGCTACGAGGAGGCGACAAGCCTGGAGGGCGCGCCCAGGGAGGTAGGGCGCGCCCCCCAGGCTTGTGGGCCCCTCGTTGCGCCTCCTGACCTAATTCCAACGCTATAAATTCCCAAATATTCCCAATATACAAGAAAGACAGAAGAGAAAACCTTTCCGCCGCTGCAAGCCTCTGTTCTTCCGCGATCCCATCTGGAGGCCTTTTCCGGTACTCTGCCGGAGGGGGAATCGATCACGGAGGGTTTCTTCATCAACCTTGCTGCCCTTCCGATGATGTATGAGTAGTTTACCACAGACCTACGGGTCCATGGCTAGTAGCTAGATGGCTTCTTCTCTCTCTTTGATCTTCAATACCATGTTCTCCTCGATGTTCTTGGAGTTCTATTCGATGTAATCTTCTTTTGCGGTGTGTTTGTTGGGATCTGATGAATTGTGATTTATGATTAGATTATTCATGAGAAATATTTGAGTCTTCTCTGAACTCTTTTATGCATGATTATTATAGCTTTGTATTTCTCTCCGATCTATCGATTTGGTTTGTCCTACTAGATTGATTTATCTTGCAACGGGAGAGGTGCTTTGTGATGGGTTCAATCTTGCGGTGCTCAATCCCAGTGACAGAAGGGGGCATGACACGTATTTGTATTGTTGCCATTAAGGATAAAAAGATGGGGTTTAATCATATTGCTTGAGTTTACTTTGTCTACATCATGTTATCTTGCTTAAGGCGTTACTCTGTTTCATACTTAATACCGTACATGCATGCTGGATAGCGGTCGATGGGTGGAGTAATAGTAGTAGATGCAGGCAGGAGTCGGTCTACTTGTCTCGGACGTGATGCCTGTATACATGATCATCGCCATGAATCCGTCATAATTATTTGCTTTTCTATCAATTGCCCAACAGTAATTTGTTTACCCACCGTATGCTATGTGTTCGAGAGAGAAGCCTCTAGTGAAAACTATGGCCCCCGGGTCTACTTTATCATATATAAAAAACCTAAAAATACTTTCCTGCAATTTATTTACTTTTATTTTATTTAGTATTTTAGTTTATCCATTTATCTCTATAAGATTTAATCCTTGCAAATAACCGCTAAGAGGATTGACAACCCTCTTATTTGCGTTGGGTGCAAGTGTTTGCTCTTGTGTGTGCAGGTGCGCTAAACGGAATTTTGCTTGGTTCTCCTACTGGATTGATAAACTTGGTTCTTAATGGAGGGAAATACTTATCTCTACTATACTGCATCATCCTCTCCTCTTCGGGGAAATACCAACGCAGTTTACAAGTAGCAGGAAGAATTTCTGGCGCCGTTGCCGGGGAGACATCATCAAAATTACCAAGTACCTTCGCACAAACTATCATCCACTTGCATTTATTTTATTTGCATTTGCCTCTCATTTTCATCTCCCCCACTTGTCAAACAATTTTACAAAAACACAAATAAATTTTTATTTGCTCGTTTGTTTGCTTGTGTTGCCATGTGCTTCGTATTTGCTTGCTAAAAAACTATTGCTATGGATCCTCATCCACTTGCTAATCTTTTCAAAAAATCCATTTATGTTGATACAATTGCTAATGAGTTGAGTGCACTTGATTATCTCTATGAAGTTTTGCTTGAAAATTGTGAATCTGGAAATTGTGATGAAGTGTTAGAAGAACAAATTTATAAAGAGATTCATGATTGCTCCTTGATTGAAAAGCATGATTGAAATGATGTTATTATAAATTATATTAATGTCAATTGTGCTAATTATATGCAAAGCTACAAGCTTGGGGATGAAAATTTTGTTATGTCCACTACTTATTGCAATGATCATGATTGGGGTGATAATGCTTCTTAAGATCTTGAAAATTTATTTAAGCCTCATGATGAATATGCTATTGATAATAATGTTTGCAATAGTCTTGAAAGTGGGTTTGGGAGAGTGTCAACTTTAGGTAAAAAGAATCCCACATATTCGGAGAATGTTCAATCTTATTAATTTTCTGATGAAAGTAGGTTTGGAGAGGTCATGACTTTAGTTGATGATAATCCCACTATTTTGGAAGAGTGTCAACTTTGCATGCATGCGGTTCATGAAGAGAATATTTTATATGATAGCTATATTGTTGAATTTGACTATGATCCTACATGTAATTATTATGAGAGAGGAAAATATGGTTGTAGAAATTTTCATGTTACTCAATTACCTCTCTTGATGTTCAAATTGTTAATGCTTCGTTCTTCTTCCTTGCATATGCTAGATACTTCTTGTCTTGGCAACTTGTTTGCTTATAAAATTCCTATGCATAGGAAGTATGTTAGACTTAAATATGTTTCTTACATGCTATATGATGCTCTCTTTGTGCTTCAATTCTTATCTTTTATGTGAGCATCATTAAAATCTCGAAGCCTATCTTAATAGCTATAAAGAAAGAGCTTTTTGGGAGACAACCCAATATTCTGTTCTTGAGTGTTTACACAATTATAGCCTCTGTTATGATTGTGTTTTTCTCATTTAATTAGTGTTTGTGCCATGTAATGCCTTTGGGATGATGTTAATGATACTATAATTGATGCTGTTTTGAAAACAGAAAGTTTTGCGTCCAGTTCTAGAATTTTAATTATGTACTGGAGGTTCAGAAAAATCTGATATTTTTACACAGTATTGGTATATGAATTGTTTATGTTTTGCTAATTTTTCAGAATTTTTGGAGTTACATAAGTATGGCTTTTAAATAGATCTTTACAGATTGATCTGTTTTAGACAAATTCTGTTTTTGTTGCATAGTTTGCTTATTTTGATGAATCTATGGATCGTATCGGGGGGTATGAGTCATGGAGAAGTTGGAATACAGTAGAATTATGCCAATATTAAATATGAATCAATTTACAACAGTACCTAAAGTTTAAGATTTTTTTTTTATACTAACGGATCTCACGAGGTTTCTGTTGAGTTTTGTGTGCTGAAGTTTTCAAGTTTTGGGTGAGACTACGATGGACAAAGGAATAAGGAGCGGCAAGAGCCTAAGCTTGGGGATGCCCAAGGCACCCCAAGGTAATATTCAAGGAAGACTCAAGTGTCTAAGCTTGGGGATGCCCCGGAAGGCATCCCCTCTTTTGTCTACAATCTATCGGTAACTCACTTGGAGCTATATTTTTATTCATCACATGATATGTGTTTTACTTGGCGCGTCTTGTGATATAGTTTGTTTGCTTTTGTTTGCTTTTTAGTTTGTCACAATCGTCTTTGCTGAACACACCTTTTTGAGAGGGACACACATTATTCGTGATTTGTTAGAATACTCTATGTGCTTCACTTATATCTTTTGAGCTAGGCAGTTGCTATAGTGCTTCACTTATATTTTTTAGAGCACAGCGGTGGTTATATTTTAAAGAAATAGTTGCACTCTCATGCTTCACTTATATATTTTTAAGAGTCTAATGAATAGCAATGGTAATATGCACGGGTTAGGAATTTGGTCCTGATATGATAGCTATTCAAAAGGGATATAATAAAAACTTTCATATAGATCGCTGAATATGATAAGTTTGATTCCTTGCAATAGTTTTGTGATATTAAGATGGTAATATGTGGGAGGTGCTAGTAGATAATTGTGGTTTAGTAAGAATATTGGTGTTAAGGTTTGTGATTCCCGAAGCATGCACGTATGATCTGTCGTTATGCTAAGAAGTTGGAGCATGATTTATTATTGATTGTCTACCGTATGAGTGGCGGTCGGGGACGAGGGATGGACTTGTCCTACCAATCTATCCCCCTAGGGGCATGCATAGTAGTACTTTGCTTCGAGGGCTAATAAACTTTCACAATAAGTATGTGAGTTCTTTATGACTAATGTGAGTCCATGGATTATACGCACTCTCACCTTTCCGCAATTTGCTAGCCTCTTCGGTACCGTGCATTGCCCTTTCTCACATCGAGAGTTGGTGCAAACTTCGCCGGTGCATCCAAATCCAGTGATTTGATATGCTCTATCACACATAAGCCTCCTTATATCTTCCTCAAAACAGCCACCATACCTCCCTATCATGGCATTTCCATAGCCATTCCGAGATATATTGCCATGCAACTTCCACCGTTCCGTTTTTATGACACACATCGTCATTGTCATATTGCTTTGCATGATCATATAGCTGACATAGTATTTGTGGCTCAGCCACCGTTCATCATTTTTATACATGTTACGCTAGCATCATTGCAAATCCTGCTACACTGCCAGAGGCATTCATATAGAGTCATATTTTTGTTCTAGTATCGAGTTGTAATATTGAGTTGTAAGTAAATAAAAGTGTGATGATTATCATTATTAGAGCACTGTCCCAGTGAGGAAAGAATGGTGGAGACTAATGAGTCCTCGAAAAAGTGGGGATGAGGTCCATGAGACCGTTCTAATAAAAAAAGGCCAAAAAGAGCCAAGAAATAAAATGAGAGAAAAAGAGAGAAGGGGCACTGTTACTATCCTTTTTCCACACTTGTGCTTCAGAGTAGCACCATGTTTTTCACATAGAGAGTCCCCTATTTTGTCACTTTCATATACTAGTGGGAATATTTCATTATAGAACTTGGCTTGTATATTCCGATGACGGGCTTCCTCAAATGCCCGAGGTCTTCATGAGCAAGCAAGTTGGATGCACACCCATTTAGTTTTCATGTTGAGCTTTCATACACTTATAGCTCTTAGTGCATCCATTGCATGGCAATCCCTACTCCTCGCATTGACATCAATTGATGGGTATCTCCATAGCCCATTGATTAGCCTCATCGATGTGAGACTATCTTCTTATTTTTGACTTCTCCTTATTTATCTCTACCACCACACTCTATTCCACCCATAGTGCTATATCCATGGCTTGCGCTCATGTATTGCGTGGGGTTTGAAAAAGATGAAGCGCGTTCAAAAGTATGAACCAATTGCTCGGCTTGTCATCGGGGTAGTGGATGATAAATACTTTGTGTTAAGAAAATGGAGCATGGCAGGATTATATGATTTTGTAGGGATAACGTTCTTTAGCATTTTTATTTTGAAAGACATGATTGTTTATTAGTATGCCTGAGTATTGATGTCTTTATATTAAATTATAGACTATTGCTTTGAATCATTCAGATCTTATTATTCATACCGTAAGAGAGAGATTATATGATGAAACATGATAGGTAGCATTCCACATCCAAAATTCTGTTTTTATCATTTACCTACTCGAGGACGAGCAGGAATTAAGCTTGGGGATGCTTGATACGTCTCCAACGTATCAATAATTTTTGACTGTTCCATACTATTATAGTATGAATCTTGGATGTTTTATATGCCATTATATATCATTTTTAGGGACTAACCTATTAACCCAGTGCCCAGCGCCAGTTGATGTTTTCTGCTTGTTTTTGCCTTTTCAGAAAATCATTATCAAAAGGTGTCCAAACGAGAAAAAAACTTTGGATTAATTTTTTCTGGACAAAAAGAGACCCACGAAGCTTCGGGAGAAGACCAGAAGAGCCACGAGGAGGCGACAAGCTTGGAGGGCGCGCCAGGGGGGTAGGGCACGCCCCCCAGGCTTGTGGGCCCCTCGTTGCCCCTCCTGACCTAATTCTAGCGCTATAAATTCCCAAATATTCCCAATAAACCAGAGAGACAGAAGAGAAAACCTTTCCGCCACCGCAAGCCTCTATTCTTCCGCTATCCCATCTGGAGGCATTTTCCGGTACTCTGCCAGAGGGGGAATCGATCACGGAGGGCTTCTTCATCAACCTTGCTGCCCTTCCGATGATGTGTGAGTAGTTTACCACAGACCTACGGGTCCATAGCTAGTATCTAGATGGCTTCTTCTCTCTCTTTGATCTTCAATACCATGTTCTCCTCGATGTTCATGGAGTTCTATCTGATGTAATCTTCTTTTGCGGTGTGTTTGTTGGGATCCGATGAATTGTGAGTTTATGATCAGATTACTCATAAGAAATATTTGAGTCTTCTCTGAACTCTTTTAAGCATGATTATTATAGCTTTGTATTTCTCTCCGATCTATCGATTTGGTTTGGCCTACTAGATTGATTTATCTTGCAATGGGAGAGGTGCTTTGGGATGGGTTCAATCTTGTGGTGCTCAATCCCAGTGACAGAAGGGGACATGACACGTATTTGTATTGTTGCCATTAAGGATAAAAAGATGGGGTTTAATCATATTGCTTGAGTTTACTTTGTCTACATCATGTCATCTTGCTTAAGGCGTTACTCTGTTTCATACTTAATACCCTAGATGCATGCTAGATAGCGGTCGATGGGTGGAGTAATAGTAGTAGCTGCAGGTAGGAATCGGTATACTTGTCTCGGACGTGATGCCTATACATGATCATTGCCATGAATCCGTCATAATTATTTGCTTTTCTATCAATTGCCCAACAGTAATTATTTTACCCACCGTATGCTATGTGTTCGAGAGAGAAGCCTCTAGTGAAAACTATGGCCCCCGGATCTACTTTATCATATATAAAAAACCTAAAAATACCTTGCTGCAATTTATTTACTTTTATTTTATTTAGTATTTTAGTTTATCTATTTATCTCTATAAGATTTAATCCTTGCAAATAACCGCTAAGAGGATTGACAACCCTCTTATTTGCGTTGGGTGCAAGTGTTTGCTCTTGTGTGTGCAGGTGCGCTTAACGGAATTTTGCTTGTTTCTCCTACTGGATTGATAACCTTGGTTCTTAACTGAGGGAAATACTTATCTCTACTATACTGCATCATCCTCTCCTCTTCGGGGAAATACCAACGCAGTCTACAAGTAGCAGCGCGCCCTAGGAGGGGCGCGCTCCCCAGGCTTGTGGCTCCCTCGGCCACCCCCTGGTGCATCTTCGACACTCCGTGGGTCTCTTTTGGCCCATAAAAAATCATCGTAAATTTTCAGCACAATCCGAGAACTTTTATTTCAGCACAAAAAAACAACACCACGGTAGTTCTGCTGAAAACAGCGTCAGTCCAGGTTAGTTTCATTCAAATCTTATAAAAGTGCACCGAAACCATATAAAATTGTTCTAAACATGGCATGAATACTTCATAAATTATAGATACGTTGGAGACGTATCAAAGCATCGTCGCGCCAACTACTTTCCTCCTCTTGCACTAGGGTACGGTCAACGAAGACTCCACCGGCTCGCTCTGCCACAGCACCCTCACAAATGGCACTG
The DNA here is from genome assembly GCA_039707655.1 of Elymus sibiricus. NCBI lineage: Eukaryota > Viridiplantae > Streptophyta > Magnoliopsida > Poales > Poaceae > Elymus > Elymus sibiricus. The sequence goes on along the minus strand of CM077666.1, from coordinate 178,786,727 downwards.
TGTGGATGATCGATCCTTGATCCTCTGGATGCTCCATCTTGGATCGATACTCCCACCACCTCCGCCTCACTACCGGATTCGGCGAATCTGTCTGCTCCATGGCCCAGAGGAGCAGCTCTATGTACTCCAGCGCAACTCCAACCGGATCACAAGAAGCATTATCACCCCAATCAGGATCATTGCAATAAGTAGTGGACATGACAAAATTATCATCCCCAAGCTTGTAGCTTTGCATATCATTAGCACAATTTACATTAATAGAATTTATCATAACATCATTGCAATCATGCATTTCATTCAAGGAGCTATCATGAAGCACTTTACAAATTTCTTCTTTTAAAACTTCATCACAATTTTCAGATTCACGATATTCAAGCAAAACATCATAAAGATAACTGCTACTAGTGAGATGCGTTGGTAATTCCCTGAAGAGGAAGGGAGATGCAGTACAGTAGAGATAAGTATTTCCCTCAGTTCTGAAACCAAGGTTATCAATCCAGTAGGAGAATCACGAAACACCTCGTTAGCAGCACCTGCACACAAAACAACAAATCCTTGCACCCAACGCAAACAAGGGGTTGTCAATCCCTCGGCGGTAAGTTGCAGGATTAAATTGTATGTGATAGATAGATAGATTGACACAAAAATACAAAATAAAATAAATAAAGAAAAAGTGCAGCAAGTATTTTTAGGGTTTTAGTGTATGATTTAGATAGACCCGGGGGCCATAGTTTTCACTAGAGGCTTCTCTCAAAAATAGCATACGGTGGGTAGACAAATTACTGTTGGGCAATTGATAGAAAAGCAAATAATCATGACGATATCCAAGGCAATGATCATGTATATAGGCATCACGTCTGGGACAAGTAGACCGACTCCTGCCTGCATCTACTACTATTACTCCACACATCGACCGCTATCCAGCATGCATCCAGTGTATTAAGTTCATGAAGAACGGAGTAACGCCTTAAGCAAGATGACATGATGTAGACAAAGTAAACTCACGCATGAATAAACCCCATCTTTTTACCCTTAATAGCAACGATACATACGTGTCATGTCCCTTTCTGTCACTGGGATTGAGCACCGCAAGATCGAACCCATTACAAAGCACCTCTTCCCATGGCAAGATAAATCAATCTAGTTGGCCAAACCTAATCAATAGATCGGTGAAGAAATACGAAGCTATAATAATCATGCATAAAAGAGATCAGAGAAGACTCAAATAATATTCATGGATAATTTGATCATAAACTCACAATTCATCGGATCCCAACAAACACACCGCAAAAAGTGATTACATCGGATAGAACTCCAAGAACATCGAGGAGAACATTGTATTGAAGATCAAAAGGAGAGAAGAAGCCATCTAGCTACTAACTATGGACCCGAAGGTCTGTGGTAAACTACTCACGCATCATCCGAAGGAGCTAGGATGATGTTGAGCCCCTCCGTGATCAATTCCCCCTCCGACAGAGTACCGGAAAAGGCCTCCAGATGGGATCTCTCGAGAACAGAAGCTTGCGGTGGCGGAAAAAGTATTCCGTGGACTCCCCCATTGGTTTCCTGATTTTTGGGAATTTATAGTGGTGGAATTAGGTCAAACGGAGCTGAGGTGGGCCCACGAGGCACCAGGGCGCGCCTGCCCCCCCCCCCCAGGCGCGCCCTGGTGGCTCGTGGCCACCTCCTCTGGCATCTGGTCTTCTCCCGAAGCTTCTAGTTTTGGTATTGTCCAGAAAAAAATCTCCAAAAAGTTTCGTGGCATTTGGACTTCGTTTGGTACTGATATTCTGTAAAACCAAAAACAGGCAGAAAACAGCAACTGACACTGGGCACTAAGTTAATAGGTTAGTCCCAAAAAATGATATATAATTGCTATAAATGTATATAAAAACATCCAAGAATTATAATATAACAGCATGGAACAATCAAAAATTATAGATACGTTGGAGACGTTTCAATAATCAAGTGCACTCAACTCACTAGTAATTGGCTAATCATAATTGGATTGTTTGAAAAGATTAGCAAGTGGATGAGGTTCCATATCAATAATTTTTAGCAAGCGAAGATGCAAGCAAAAAGAAGGCACATGGCAGGACAAGCAAAGATAGCACACAAAATATTTTTGGTATTTTTGATTTTTTAGAGAAGTGGAGGGAGATGAAAAAGAGAGGAAAATAAAAAGGCAAATAAAAAGTAGAGCAAGTAGATGATAGTTTGAGTGAAGGTACTTGTAGTGATTTTATGATGTCTCCCCGGCAAGAGCGCCAGAAATTCTTTCTGCTACTTGTTAGCTGCGTTGGGATTTTCCCCGAAGAGGAAGGGTGAAGCAGTACAATAGAGATAAGTATTTCCCTCAGTGAGAACCAAGGTTTATCGAACCAAAAGGAGAACCACGCAAATCCTAGTGAACAGCACCTGCACACACAAAAGCAAATACTTGCACCCAACGCGAGCAAGAGGGTTGTCAATCCCCTTGAACTCGTAACTTGCAAGGATCAAATCTTGTATAGGTAGATATATAAATTGCAAAACAAAATAAAAGTAAATAAATTGCAGCAAGGTATTTTTGGTTTTTATAATATGTTTAAAGTAGACCCGGGGGCCATAGTTTTCACTAGAGGCTTCTCTCTCGAACACATAGCATACGGTGGGTAAACAAATTACCATTGGGCAATTGATAGAAAAGCACATAGTTATGATGTATTCATGGCAATGATCACATATATAGGCATCACGTCCGTGACAAGTAGACCGACTCCTGCCTGCATCTACTACTATTAATCCACCAATCGACCGCTATCCAGCATGCATCTATGGTATTAAGTTCATGACAAACAGAGTAACGCCTTAAGCAAGATGACATGATGTAGACAAAGTAAACTCAACCAATATGAATAAACCCCATCATTTTATCCTTCGTAGCAACAATACAATACGTGCCTCGTCCCCTTCTGTCACTGGGTGAGGACACCGCAAGATTGAACCCACTACAAAGCACCTCTACCATTGAAGATAAATCAATCTAGTTGGCCAAACCAAACGAATAGATCGGAGACAAATACAAAGCTATAATAATCATGCATAATAAAGTTCAGAAAAGACTCAATTACTTTCAATGAATAATTTGATCATATACCCACAATTCATCGGATCCCAATGAAAACACCGCAAAAGAAGATTACATCCGATAGAACTCCAAGAAGATCGAGGAGAACATTGCACTGAAGATCAAAGAGAGAGAAGAAGCCATCTAGACACTAGCTATGGACCCGTAAGTCTGTGGTGAACTACTCACACATCATCGGTAGGGCAGCAAGGTTGATGTAGAAGCCCTCCGTGATAGATTCCCCCTCCGGCAGAGTACCGGAAAAGGCCTCCAGATGGGATCACGGAAGAACAGAAACTTGCGGCAGCGGAAAAGTTATTTTGGGTGGATCTCTGTTGGTTTCCCAATATTTGAGAATTTATAGAAGTGGAATTAGGCCAGACGAAGCCACGTGGGGCCCACAAGGCATCAGGGCGCGCCTACCCGCACCCCCCCAGGGCGGGCCCAGTTGCCTTGCCGTCTCCTCATTTGCCATTTGGTCTTCTCCCGAAGCTTCTAGGGTCTCTTATGTATAGAAAAAAAATTCAAAAAGTTTTGTAGCGTTTGGACTCCGTTTGGTACTGATTTTCTGGAAAACCAAAAACAGACAAAAAAACAGCAACTGGCACTAGGCACTGGGTTAATAGGTTAGTTCCCAAAAATAATATAAAATTGCATATTAAGGCATGTAAAGTATCCAAGATTGATAATATAATAGCATGAAACAATAAAAAATATATAGATACATTGGAGACGTATCAGCATCACCAAGCTTAATTCCTGCTTGTCCTCGAGTAGGTAAATGATAAAAACAGAATTTTTGATGTTGAATGCTACCTAACATGTGTATCATGTAATCTCCTTACGGTATAAATGATGAGAAACGATGAAGTAACAATATCAACATAACAATATCCATGAATATAAGAAGCATAATCATTAAACTTTGAAAATATACGATCCTTAACGAATGTTATCCCAACTCATTTTATCACGTTAGCATGGCATGACTCCGCCTTCACCGCATAAATATAAATCATGAGCACCCCGGTGTTAAACTAGGCAATTGGATCATACTTCTAACGCGCTTCAGCATTTTCAACCTCACGCAATACATGAGCATGAGCCATGGATATAGCACTATAGGTGGAATAGAATGCGGTGGTAGAGATCAATAAGGGAAGTCAAAAAGGAAGAAAGTCTCGCATTAACTCGGTGGATCAACGGGCTATGGAGATGCCCATCAATCGATATCAATGCGAGGAGTAGGGATTGCCATGCAACGGATGCACTAAGAGCTATAAGTGTATGAAAGCTCAATGGAAACTAAGTGGGTGTGCATTCAACTTGCTTGCTCATGAAGACCTCGGGCATTTGAGGAAGCCCGTCATCGGAATATACAAGCCAAGTTCTATAACGAAAAATTCTCACTAGTATATGAAAGTGACAACATAGGAGACTCTCTATATGAAGAACATGGTGCTACTCTGAAGCACAAGTGTGGAAAAAGGATAGTACCATTGCCCCTTCTCTCTTTATCTCTCTTTTTTTCTTTTTTTTGTTGGGCTCTTTTTGGCCTCTTTTTTTTATTTTTCGTTCGGAGTCTCATCCCGACTTGTGGGGGAATCATAGTCTCCATCATCCTTTCCTCACTGGGACAATGCTCTAATAATGATGATCATCACACTTTTATTTACTTTCAACTCGATAACTGAAACAATATGACTCTATATGAATGCCTCTGGCAGTGTACCAGGATGTGCAATGATCTAGCGTAACATGTATAATAATGATGAACGGTGGCTGTGCCACAAATATCATGTCAGCTCTATATGATCATGCAAAGCAATATGATGATGAACACACAAGTCATGATATGGAACGGTGGAAGTTGCATGGCAATATATCTCGGAATGGCTATGGAAATGCCATAATATGTAGGTATGGTGGCTGTTTTGAGGAAGATATAAGGAGGCTTATGTGTGATAGAGCATATCATATATATCACGCGGTTTGGATGCACCGGCGAAGTTTGCACCAACTCTTGAGGTGAGAAAGGGCAATGCACGGTACCGAAGAGGCTAGCTAATCGCGGAAGGGTAAGAGTGCGTATAATCCATGGACTCACATTAGTCATAAAGAACTCATATAATTATGTGAAAGCCTATTGGCCCTCGAAGCAAAGTACTACTCGCATGCCCCTAGGGAGGAGGTTGGTAGGAGTTAACCATCGCGCACCCCCTGATTATAACAGCACTCAAGGATTTCATTTCAGACATAAAAATGCTCAAACCTCCCCACCATGCCATGACCAACACTTAGATGAGAAGTTAATAACAAGCTTTAATACCGATATTTCTACTAACCAATGATCATGAACCAATATCCTTTCATATTATGACATCAATATTATTAAACCATACATTTCATGTTTAGTGATCTACATGAAAGTTTTTATTATATCCCCCTTGAATACCTATCCTTTTTGGACTAGTCTTATAACACGTGCATATTGCCATTACTATTTATTAGACTCTCAAAAATATTTAAGTGAAGCATGAGAGTGCAATCATTTCTACAAAATATAACCACCGCCGTGCTCTAAAAGATATAAGTGAAGCACTAGAGCAACTGCCTAGCTCAAAAGATATAAGTGAAGCACATAGAGTATTCTAACAAATCACGATAAATGTGTGTCCCTCTCAAAAGGTGTGTCCAGCAAACAATGATTGTGGAAAACTAAAAAGCAAATAAAGAAAATAAAACTATGGCACAAGACGCTCCAAGTAAAACTCATATCATGTGATGAATAAAAATATAGCTCCAAGTAAGTTACTGATAGATTGTAGACGAAAGAGGGGATGCCATCTGGGGCATCCCCAAGCTTAGATGATTGGGTCTTCCTTGAATATTACCTTGGGGTGCCTTGGGCATCCCTAAGCTTAGGGTCTTTCTGCTCTTTATTCCTTCATCCATTGTAACCTCACCCAAAACTTGAAAACTTCAGCACACAAAACTCTACAGAAACTTCGTGAGATCCGTTAGTGTAATAAATCAATCATCCACTTTAGGTACTGGTATAAACTCATTCATAATTGTTCTTTCATAATAACTATTGTATTCTAACTCTTCCGTGACTTATACCACCCGATATAATCCATAGTTTCATTAAAACAAGCACACTATGCAATAAAAAACAGAATCTGTCTAAAACAGAACAGTACGTAATGACAGAATATTTATCCACAGTTATGTAACTCCAAAAATTCTGAAAAATTAGGAAATCATAAAAAAAATTGTCCAAATACTGTGTAAAAATTTCACATTTTTCTGACGTTCCAGTACAGAATATAAATTCCAAAACTGGATGCAAAACTTTATGTTTTCAAACAGCATCAATTATACTATCATCCAAATCATCCCAAAGGCATTACTTGGCACACACACTAATTAAAAGATAAAAACACAATCATTAAAGTAGCAGAAATTGTGTGACCACACAAAAACAGAAAATATTGGGTTGTCTCCCAAGAAGCGCTTTCTTCATAGCCATTAAGATAGGCTTTGAGATATTAATGATGCTCACATAAAAGACAAGAATTGAAGCATAGTATGCAATTAACACATTTAAGTCTAACATACTTCCTATGAATAGGAATTTTGTAGAAAAACAAATTATCAAGATAAGCAATATCTAGCATATGCAAATAGGAAGAATGAAGCATTAATAATTTCAGCACAAAGAGAGGTAATTTAGTGACATGAAAGTTTCTACAACCATATTTTCCTCTCTCATAATAATTACATGTAGGATCATAATCAAATTCAACAATATAGCTATCATATAAAATACTATATTCATGATCCACATGCGTAAAAGTTTTATAATCTTCCAAGATAGTGGGATTAACATCAACTAAAGTCATGACCACTCCAAACCCACTTTTATCAAAAATCTCATAAGATTGAACACTCTCCGAATATGTGGGATTCTTTTTAACTAAAGTTGACACACTTCCAAACCCACCTTCAATATTATTGCAAACATTATTATCAATAACATATTCATCATGAGGCTTAAATAAATTTTCAAGATCACAAGAAGCATTATCACCCCAATCATGATCATTGCAATAAGTAGTGGACATGACAAAATTATCATCCCCAAGCTTGTAGCTTTGCATATCATTAGCACAATTGACATTAATAGAATTTATAATAACATCATTGCAATCATGCTTTTCATTCAAGGAGCTATCATGAATCACTTTATAAATTTCTTCTTTTAAAACTTCATCACAATTTTCAGATTCACAATATTAAAGCAAAACTTCGAAAAGATAATCAAGTGCACTCAACTCACTAGCAATTGGTTAATCATAATTGGATTGTTTGAAAATATTAGCAAGTGGATGAGGATCCATATCAATAATTTTTAGCAAGCAAAGATGCAAGCAAAATGAAGGCACATGACAGCACAAGCAAAGATAGCACACAAAATAGATTTGGTATTTTTGATTTTTTTTAGAGAAGTGGAGGGAGATGAAAAAGAGAAGAAAATAAAAAGGCAAATAAAAAGTAGAGAAAGTAGATGATAGTTTGAGTGAAGGTACTTGTAGTGATTTGATGATGTCTCCATGGCAACGGCGCCAGAAATTCTTTCTGCTACTTGTGAGCTGCGTTGGGATTTTCCCCGAAGAGGAAGGGTGAAGCAGTACAGTAGAGATATGTATTTCCCTTAGTGAGAATAAAGGTTTATCGAACCAAAAGGAGAACCACGCAAATCCTAGTGAACAGCACCTGCACACACCAAAGCAAATACTTGCACCCAACGCGAGCAAGAGGGTTTTCAATCCCCTTGAACTTGTCACTTGCAAGGATCAAATCTTGTATAGGTAGATATATAAATTGCAAAACAAAATAAAAGTAAATAAATTGCAGCAAGGTATTTTTGGTTTTTATAATATGTTTAAAGTAGACCCGGGGGCCATAGTTTTCACTAGAGGCTTCTCTCTCGAACACATAGCATATGGTAGGTAAACAAATTATTGTTGGGCAATTGATAGAAAAGCGCATAGTTATGACGTATTCATGGCAATGATCACATATATAGGCATCACGTCCATGACAAGTAGACTGACTCCTGCCTGCATCTACTACTATTACTCCACCAATCGACCGCTATCCAGCATGCATCTACGGTATTAAGTTCATGACAAACATAGTAACGCCTTAAGCAAGATGACATGATGTAGACAAGTATGAATAAACCCCATCGTTTTATCCTTCATAGCAACAATACAATATGTGCCTCGTCCCCTTCTGTCACTGGGTGAGGACACCGCAAGATTGAACCCACTACAAAGCACCTCTCCGACTGAAGATAAATCAATCTAGTTGGCCAAACCAAACGAATAGATCAGAGAGAAATACAAAGATATAATAATCATGCATAATAATCAGAAAAGACTCAATTACTTTCAATGAATAATCTGACAATAAACCCACAATTCATCGGATCCCAACAAACACACCGCAAAAGAAGATTACATCAGATAGAACTCCAAGAAGATCGAGGAGAACATTGTATTGAAGATTAAAGAGAGAGAAGAAGCTATCTAGCTACTAGCTATGGACCCGTAGGTCTGTGGTGAACTACTCACACAATATCGGTAGGTGTAGCGACCCGACCCAAAAGGATCGGTGCCTCTGTGCTTTCCGTGCCAACCCTGGATCAGTATGCTAGCACACACAGTACTTCGATGAAATACCATAACATCACATGTTAAAAAGATAACGTAAATCTAGATTATACCTTATTTATCACAGCGGAAACAAATCAATACGGGCGTGGAGTCCCATCAACGCCAACGGCAAGCTGAGTGTAGACCGTAACCCTACAACGTAACTCTTACTCGTCGTAGAAATTCCTGCAACATGATAAGTTGCAGCCGTGTAGGTCAGTACATGGAATGTACTGGCAAGTCACATCATAAGAGTATAATACACCTATTTGTACATGCAATTTGGCTGGTGGAAAGCTCTAAGTTTAACTTTGCATAAAGCTGATTTTTCCCTATCATAAAATCATTTATTCTACTACTACAAAAATGGCATAAGATTGAGATGGCAACCCCAACTCAATCCATTCCCAAAGTTTATTTAAACCCAACTGACTTAATTAAGGTTGATGAGATCTCCCGGCATTTCCACTACTAAAAGCTCAAATTGTCCGTAACCGGGGACACGGCTAATCGATTAGGTTGACACTCTGTAGAGGTTTGCGCACTTTTCCCTACAAGACTCGACCACCTCCTTGATCGGAAGATCGAGACATAGTCTTTCGAAAGCATTCCCTCTTAACCCACAGATAGGCCGGTACACCTACTCATTCTACATCTGCTAGCCTATCCCGGAAGAGGTCACACTAACTACTCAACTAAGCCAGAGCCCATATTGGCTTGTGGCTGCACACGTAAGCTTCTAGACATGAAAACACATTTGATCCCTTTGAGCCTGAGCGGACGGACCACTAGTGGTGCACCACCATGGATTTCCCATGCATGCTCCCACTGTACTTCACCACCATTCAAACCAATTTCCGCCCAGGTAGTTCATTTAAAAGTCTTGGTCCTGATTACTGCTTTGTCACTCATGTCTCACCATGAACACTTCCCAACCCACATCTACATTAGCGAGGCAAAAATAAACTTACACGGTGGTGACCAAGGTTGTATAGTTCAGACCTACCTCAAATGAACTACTAGGTAAAAGCATAGCCATCCGGCATAAAATTCCTACCATGCAATCCTACCACAAAGGACTAAGTGCATACATAAAACATAGGTAATTGAAGGAATGGTCAAATGTGAACTTGCCTGGTATAGTTGATGAAGATAATATCGCTCTCGAAAACTCGATGAAACTAGTCGTCACTCTCCGATCAAATCTATATAGTCAAACATTGCATTCACATAAGCAAACATTCTAGCAAGCAATCATAATAACAATCAATCAAATAAACGCAACAAAGAAATCAAAAAGGAAATCAAAGAAAAACAAATGAAATCCAAAGAAAACTTCAAAATAAAACCACAAAGAAAACTATAAAGAACCTACTAGAGAACCAAAGTTTTTGTCCTAATGAAACTTAAAGAAAGGCAAAACAACGAAGTTAACAGAAAACAAAATTTAAAACAATCAAATAAACAGAAAGAAATTTTCATAAAATTTTAGTAGCAAAAGAAACAAACAAAAAGCTAGAATAAAGACTAAGTTATGACCTATTCAAGTTTTTAACACAAACAAAAGCAAAACAATTTTAACTAAGTATAAAAATGTGTCTACTGTTGACTAACATAAACCTAACAAACTTTGTCACAAAAAAGACAAAAGAAAATAATTAAAAACAAATAAAAACTAAAGGAAAAGGAAATAAAGTAAAACTATTCAAAACAGTACTGTTTTTGAGAATAAACCTAATTTAAAATACCCTAAAAATAAATCACTAAATACTACTGGATAAACAATTCATCTAGTGACCACTAGAAAAAAGAATCAATTAAAAATCTATTTTTAAACTCAAGATATAAGCAAAATAGTGATTTGAACAAATTTCATCAAATTCAAATTTAAAAACATCAAATTTGAAATCCAATTGCACAAACAGAAACTTTATAAAATTTTGAATCTAATGCAAAAATAATCACTCAAAAATAAAAAATACTTTAAAAGATAAAGCAAAAACAAAACTGAAACTATGCTGAAAATTAAAACAGAAAAGAAAATAAAGAAAAAACTACGGATCGGACAGCGGCCTCGTGGCGCTACGGGGTTGGCTAGAGAGGGTAGACGTTCGGTGTATACGGGCGGATGGCCGGTGTCTAAAGAAAAACGCTTCGGCGTTTTATAAAACAAATCGGAAAACGCGGTGGCCGTGCGATCGGGATCCTAGGGTGGAGGAGGCGTCCGATTAGAGAGAGAGGGGTGGGCGGTCATTACCGAAGAAGAAGACGGCGATTGCGGCTCAGACGTCAACGACGAGTGCGTTTCGGCGAGCTCCGGCGATAGTGGCAGTGTCCAGTCGACGCGGCCGTGAACGGCACGTCCAGGGGTATCAGTGGCACGTCCAGGCGGGGTTGGAGACGAGCAGGGCATCGAGGCGAAGTTGCGGGCGCTCCCAGCTCCGGCGGGGTCGGCGTCGTCGGTGCGGGTGCTCCGGAGAACCTAGGGGCAAAATGAAGGTGTCAACGAGATGCGCATGGGCAGCAAAATGACAGAAACAGCGGAGGCCAGGGTGGCCTACGGGCGACGAAAACGATGGTGAGGTGCTCCGGCTTCGGCGAGATGCAAACAAACGGTGCGGCGGCTATAGGCGGCATGGGACGATGTGGAATGGTGAGATGAGAAGAGGGAGACTAGGGGCTTTTATAGGCGCGGAGTGGAGGCTCAGGAGAGGCCGGATAAGCTTATCCGCGGGGGAGGCGGCTGGCGGTTGTGGGTGAGTGCGTGCTGCGAGTTTATCCCGCGGGTTGCGGGAGGTTGAGGGCGACCAGGGGTTGGGCCCACATGTCGGCGAGTGCGAGAGAGAGAGGTGAGAGCGGGCGGCCGGCGGGAAGCGTTTTCGGGCGGGTGCGGGTCGTGGGTCGAAAGCTCGGCTGGGCCGGCTGGTGGGGAGAGAGAGAGATGAGTTGGGCTGGGGTTTTCGCTTCGGCCTTTTTTCTATTTTAAAGAAGCATAGAGAAAGAAAAAAGAAAATAAAATAAAAACTTTATATAGACATATTATATATCAAAATGACGAGAAAAAATATTTCCTACAACATGAACTATTTTTCAAGTTCAAATAAAATTCACAAAAAATTCAATAATTCAAACAGTGATGTAGTTGCATTAAAAATGCAAAACAAAATATTTTAACATACCAAAATACTTTCAAATTCATTTCTCTCCATTTTCCTATTGAAGCGAATAAGGTTACCCTATTTTCCATATATTTTCTTTTTGGAGAAAAATAATTTGATAAAAACCCTCAAATGAAATTGAATTTGAATTTCAAACCACTTGGAACTCTTTCTTTTAAACTTCCAACTCATATTTCATATAATTTGAAGAAGTCATTTTATCTTCTCTCATGAAAATCATCGAGTTGCATAAAGTTTCTGAATTTAAAATATTTTCAAGTGGAATTCAAATCTTTAAAAAAAAACCTTTTCATTTCTTTAATGGAAGAAGTCATGTCATCTTCACTCCAGGGTTTTGTATTTGAATTGAATTTGAATTCAAGGAGATCAATTACAAGAATGAAAATTTTGGGAAAGTCATTTCATTCCGTCTCATTAAACTTTCAAAAAGTTTCAAATTTGACTCACTTTCAGTCAATTAATCAAACAAACAATCGAACAATCAATCATATTTATTTAATTAATATAAAATTCCAAAATTTAGAATTTTGGGATGTTACAGAAGGGCAGCAAGGTTGATGTAGAAGCCCTCCATGATCAATTCCCCCTCCGGCAGAGTACCGAAAAAGGCCTCCAGATGGGATCACGGAAGAAGAGAAGCTTGCATCGGCGGAAAAGTTATTTCGGGTGGCTCTCTATTGGTTTCCCAATATTTGAGAATTTATATCAGTGGAATTAGGTCAGACGGAGCCACGTGAGGCCCACAAGGCATCTGAGCGTGCCTACCCCCTAGGGCGTGCCCTGTTGCCTTGCCATCTCCTCGTTTGCCGTCAGGTCTCCTCAAGAAGCTTCTAGGGTCTCTTATGTCTAGAAAAAAATCATCAAAAAGTTTCGTAGTGTTTGGACTCCGTTTGGTACTGATTTTCTGGAAAACCAAAAACAGGCAAAAAACAGCAACTGGCACTAGGCACTGGGTTAATAGGTTAGTTCCCAAAAATGATATAAAATTGCATATTAAGGCATATAAAGTACATAAAAAATTATAGATACATTGGAGACGTATCACTCCTCCATCAATCTACTTCTCCACAACACCTTCACTCACCGGTGCTGCTTTTGGAATGGAAGAGGAGCGGCGGTGGTTTTGGATTGGAACAGGAGAGGAGCGGCGGTGGTTTTGGAATGGAAGAGGAGAGGAGCGGCGGTGGTGTTGGAAGTTTTTTTTAGGTGGTGCTCTTGGAAGTTGGAATGCAACAGGAGCGGCGGGCGGCGGTTTTGGATTGGACGAGATCACCGGCGCGCTATGAGTGGATCCCTCCTACTACCTCCATGCTGGTTTACTAGCCCCATCGTATTTGGGGTCAAAGTTTGACCACGTACTGTATTTGACAAGCAAAATGTGAATGCATGTCATCAAAATGTATACCGTTGGATTCGTATTTGAAGCTACTTTCCAATGTTACTTATGCAAACCCACGGGGGATATCTAGAATCACTTTCGGCTATTAACTTCCCATGACTTAAACCACTTCTATATAAAGTTACATAAAAAAGAATACAAGCAGATGTGTGATATTTTGAATGGGCTTCAGTGTCAAGCGTTTGAAATAAACAAAAGGCTCTTGAGATTTCTGGAAAAGAATCGTCAATGTTTAGTTGAGTGTGGGCTTCTTTTACCAAATGCTCTGGCTCGCGTGAATCCGACAGAAGCCTCAGACATATTGAGGGAGTGCTACTTCAATAACGTCAAAGGTATTAAGATCATTTTAGCTACATATAACATATATTTTATTGGTTAAAATCATGGTCAAAATATGACCAAGAATACAAGGGAGACTAGTAAACCAGGACGGAGGTAGTACTTACTAATTTACCCCTCACTTAAGAAGCGACCCACATAAACTTGAGTACTTTGGTATTGTAGATAGATATTGATATTTTTTATACAAATTTGGTCAAACTTTGTTTAGATTGACTTTGACCAAATTTTATATGCAAAGTAAAAAAGAAATGGAGGGAGTATTGAAGAGCTTGATAGGGTTGTTGTCCCCTGCATCATCATGCCGTGTTTCACAGCTTCCAAGATTCACAACCAATTCATAAGGTTCCCATAGCAAGTACAACAAAGATGCCCAAGCATCTCAATGATTCACAGATCAGAGCCAATATTAACTTTAAAACTAAAACAAAGTTGTGAGAATGTGTACAAATAAAGAAAAATCGATTGGTGCTTCTTTCAAAAAAGTGTACTCCCTAGAAAAGTGCTGATATATCTAGCTAACCATAGACCTAATTCATGTAAGCTATTTGATTTGAGGATTTGCTACAACACTGAAACCAGTCCCGTGCATGTCAAACACCGGCAGATTAACATGTTCTGCATAAGCGGGTCGCCAAGAACTTGAGGAACCATCCAAACATCTATGCTTTTCCAAGCCACGTTTATGTTACATAGTGGCACCTCGCACTCTGCATATGCTGGTTCCATCCGAACATTTGTGTAGTTCCACTAAAATGTAGCTGAATAACCCTGTTTGCACAGATAATGAAAAAGCGTGATTACTTTATAGTGGCACTAGTTGATGAAACATACACTAATAAATAGAAGAAACTTCATTTTCTTAATGGGAAAATATTGCGATACAATACCTTAATTAAAAAAATACAATAGTAGCACAGGATGCCATGCTGCGAGGGAGAGAGGGGCCCTGCGCCGCCTCGACGGTAGGCCTGATACTGGAAAATCAACACGATTCTCCCGGATACACCTTCTGCAAGTGATGAACCTCAGTGTGCAGTGGTAGTACAAGGAGGGGCCTTGAGTCATTCCAATCTCTATTTTTGTGTAGTTGAACTAAAATTAAGCATCCCTGTTTGCAGAAACACTTAAACATGCCATTACATTAACAATGGGACTAGTTGATGAAATGTATACTAACAAAGAGAAGCATTTTCATTATCTACATTGGAAATGAAATGATAGAGAGGACAGTAGCTCTATTTTAACTGTATTATTACTTCATTTAATTAGTGGCACTAGTGGTGCCAAAACATTGTCTCAAATTATTAGTGGCATTAGATTAAGGTGCAAAATAATAACATTACTGCTTTATCATGGCAGTGCCAAAACAGTAGCACAAGAGCAGAGTCAACATGCAGGATCGTTCTGGCAAACGATAGTACCAAAAAGGAACATACCTCGTCATGCAAACCATATCTGTAGTCAACGCCATCGTAGAAGGGTTGACACCAGTCACCAACATGGATGATTCAATTCATGTGACCTTTTTGTGCAGTTCACCTGAAAAGAAGCATATTCCTTATCTTAATGGCAATCATAGAAGGACAGTAGCAATTTCTAAAGCAGCAGCATTGCTTCATATTAGTGGGGGCATTAAGATTAACAATGACGGCTGTTAAATATGGCATTACTTTAATGGTGCCATTGCTTGATTTTACCAGCAACATTAGATTAACAGCTGCTAAAGAGTTGGTATAAGGGCATGGGACAGTAGGCGGACCAGGACAGTTGCATTTCAAACGAAAAGAAGCAACCTACTTATCTTAATGGGAAATATAGCAGGACATGAAAAACAGTGCCATTGCTTCATATTACTGGAGGCATTACATTAAAAAGAACATTGGTTAAACATGTCCTTACTTTAACAGTGGGATTGCTACATTTTACCAGCGGCATTAGATTAGACGGGCTCGGGGCAACAAACATCCAAACAGGATATCTGGGTTGGTCCCATTTTTATTCACTATACCCACCTTTTACTGTGTGAGGGCAGCAAATCTAGTGCTGGACATACTCTGTTGACTTGTTCCCCAGTCCCCACTTTCTTTCCTTTTTCAACCAATAGATCGGTTCTATATCGAATTTGTACTGCGTTTCCCTTTAATTCCTCTTAGACCAAGAGACCAGTTGGATAGCCAGTCTCTGCTACTTTTCGCCCCATTCTTTCCTCTTTCAACTAAGTCATAGATTCAGGCTACAACTTCCCCCCCCCCCTACTTTCCTTGTTTGAACCAAGTACTAGATTCGACTGCATGAAGTAGCTTTACCTCTAATAGTAAAAATTTAGGTGGCTTTGGAACAGCCGATCGAGCCTATCTACGAGGCGGGGGCTGAGAAGTCGAAAAAGATACACATGAAGTGACGTGATCAGCTGGGGGAGTAGAGCAAGGCCGGTTTCGAAGGAAGTTATACCTGAGGGTCGCCGGGATGTGTCTAGGTGGGCGGCGGGAGGCCGGATCTGCCCACACTACGGCAGCGAGGAAGAAGGGGTCGGAGGCCCTCCCTAGCCGGCGTTGTGTGGGAGGGCTGATTCGAAGCACATCCGGTGTGTGACCAGGCATGTCTTCAGAGCGAAGAGAATCTGAACGTAATTCGGGGTTTTGATCCGAAATCACCTCTGGCACCGCTTCGGGAGTGGGAGCCAGATCTCTCTTCGAACCAGCGGTCAAGGGGAGATCCGCCGGAGTGGCGGCGTCGGTAGTCTCAAAAGACGTCATGACAGAGCTCGGTTCCGGGGTCAAGCCTCCAGAACCGGCCGAGCTTTCGGTCAAGCCGGGCGTCCATCCCGATAGGACGAGTTCGCCGCGGGAATCGGCAGTGTACTCAAGGCCACCAAAGGTTATGACCCGTCCTGGGGTGTAGTTCTCGACGGAAGTCAAGTGTCCCGTCGAATCGGCGTAGAACATCATGCTGCCGAAGACGAAGAGCTAACCGGGGACGTAGACGTCCCCACAGCCGCTGGTGTGATTGATCCGTAGGTGAGCCATCGACCCTTCCGGTGATCACGCAGTGGAACTCTCAATGAAAGCACCAGTGTCGGTGTAAAAACTGGCAGACCTCGGGGTAGGGGGTCCCGAGCTGGGTCAATTTCAAAAGCGGGTATCACGCCCTCCTCGGACGGGACGCCTTTTCAAGATTTCAAGCGGTACCGCATTATGGCTACATGAAGCTCAAGATGCCGGGCCCAAAAGGGATCATTACCATTTGGAGTGATCCTGACAGGGCGCTCAAAGCCGAGAATAAAACGGCGTCCCTCTCCCTCGAGACCCTGGCCGAAGCCTTCGCGGCCGAAGAATTAACCGCACTACGCGTCGAAGTCGATCGGGACGATGTCATCCTCGACAAAAGATCAAAACCTACCTCCTTCAAGCCGGCCGACGAGATCGTCAAATTCCAAGTTCACCCCACGGACCCCGCTAAAACGGCGTCCATCGGGGCTAACCTCGACCCAGAGGTTGCCGAAGCCCTACATGCTTTCCTTAGGGAAAACTGGGACATATTCGCATGGCACCCCTCTGACAAGCCTGGGATACCCCGCAGGCTCGCAGAGCACAGCCTAAACATACCGGCAGGCTATAAACCCGTTAAACAAACACTTCGACGTTTTTCCGAGCCCAAGCATCAAGCAATGGGCGAGGAACTGGCAAAGCTGCTGGAGGCGGGATTCATCAAGGATATAAAACACCCCGACTGGCTAGCCAACCTGGTCATGGTACCAAAAAAGGATAGGTCCTGGCGGTTGTGCGTCGATTTTAAAGACCTCAACAAAGCTTGCCCTAAAGACCCCTTTCCCCTACCCTATATTGACCAAATTGTGGACGCCACTGCGGGCTACGACGCATTGTGCTTTCTAGATGCCTATTCAGGGTATCATCAAATAAAAATGAAGGAATCGGACCAGGCAGCAACAACATTTATTACGCCCTATGGACCGTTTTGCTTCAATACGATGCCCTTCGGACTAAAGAATGCTGGCGCTACGTACCAGCGTATGATTCAAACATGCCTGAAAGAACACATCGGAAAAACTGTGGAGGCCTACGTAGACGACATGGTTGTCAAAACTAAACGCGTCGACCAACTGGTGGATAACCTTCGTGATACATTTGCCAGCCTACGGGAATATCAAATAAGACCCAACCCCGAAAAATGCGTTTTTGGGGTCCCGGTAGGCAAACTCCTCGGTCTTATTGTATCTAGCCGAGGAATTGAGGCCAAGCCGGCCAAAATTCGAGCTCTGGATCGCTTAGAGGTCCCTACAGAGCTCAAAGATGTACAAAAGCTAGTGGGCTGCGTAGCAGCCCTAAGTCGTTTTATATCACGGCTTGGTGAAAAAGCTTTACAATTGTACAGGCTGTTAAAGCAGACTAAAACGTTCAAATGGACCAAGGAGGCTGCAGCGGCCCTACAAGACATTAAGGCCCTCCTCGCCACCAACCCAATCCTGGCAGCACCAGGCGTTTGCGAACCGATGATATTATACATCTCGGCTACAAACCAGGTGGTTAGCGCAGTCCTCGTGGTCGAACGAGACATGGAAGGTCATAAGTTCCAAGTCCAGAAACCCGTATACTACGTGTCCGAGGTCTTCATGGCATCACGAGAGCTTCGACACTACTTTCAAGAGTGCGCGGTGACTGTGGCATCCGATGTCCCTTTAAGTGACATAATCAACAATAGAGATGCAACGGGGCGCATCGCCAAATGGGCTATAGAGCTCCTGCCTTTCGAAATTATCTATAAACCACGCCGGGCAATTAAATCCCAGGTGTTGGCAGACTTCGTGGCTGAATGGACCGAAGCCGAACTCCCTCGTGAGTACAGTACCTATTCGCATTGGACGATGTATTTTGATGGCTCCAAAATGCTCGCCGGCCTAGGGGCCGGCGTGGTACTCACGTCCCCCACGGGAGATAACATTCGATATGTACTGCAAATCATGTACACAGACTCCAATAACGCAGCCGAATACGAAGCCCTCTTACACGGACTTCGGATAGTGGTCTCCATGGGCGTTAAACGCCTCGAGGTCCGAGGTGATTCGAACCTCGCCATTTCGCAAATCAACGGCGAGTTCGATGCCAAAGACCCCAAGATGACAGCCTACCAAAATGCCGTCCTAAAGATCTCGGCCAAATTCGAGGGGCTGGAATTTCACCATATACCCCGACATAGCAATCAGGCCGCGGACATTCTCGCCCGACTGGGCGCGAAGCGGGACAAGGTTCCCGAAAACACCTTCCTCGAGCGGCTTTTGAAGCCATCCGTAGTCTGGCAAGACAGTACAGGAACATCGGACTCAAACGATGTCGGGCAACAGCCCCCGCTCGAAAGGGACGATGGTATCATAGGCGGGTCCATGATCCGGAAAATGGATTCAGTGCATGACATCATGGCAATGATCGCACCATGGACTGAGCCGCTTCTTGCATACCTACTCCAAAAAGAACTCACTGATAACCAAGCCGACTCCCGTCAGATCGTAAGGCAGTCTAAGGCCTACAAGGTTCATGAAGGGGAACTTTACAAAATGAGTACAACGGGCGTCCTCCAGAGATGCATATCCGAGGAAGAAGGACAACTTGTACTTCAGGAGATACACTCAGGCATGCGCGGACATCACGCCGCTGCTCGCACCCTAGTTACCAAGGCTTTTCGCACCGGTTTCTATTGGCCAACGGCCAGTGCCGATGCCTCGGCATTAGTACAGCGTTGCCCGGGCTACCAGGTATTCGCGAAACAGAGCCATATGCCCCCCACGGCTCTTCGCACCATTCCAATTACATGGCCCTTCGCAGTCTGGGGGCTCGACATGGTTGGGCCACTCAAGGGTGGATCAAACAAAAATAAGTACCTCCTCGTTATGGTAGACAAATTCACCAAGTGGATCGAAGCAAAGCCGGTCACCTCGGCCGAGGCCGTCCAGGTCATCGGATTCATTTCGGGGGTAGTTCACCGTTACGATGTCCCCCACAGTCTGATCACAGACAACGGAACCAACTTCACGGCTAGAGAGGTTAAGGCATGGTGTAAGAAAATGGGCATTAAGCTCGACTACGCGTCCGTCTATCATCCACAATCTAATGGGAAGGTGGAGCGAGCCAACGGGCTTATCCTTAGTGGAATTAAGCCACGGCTAGTGCGCTCCCTTCAAAAAGCCGATTGCAAATGGGTTGAGGAACTTGATTCCGTCTTATGGGGCTTGCGTACAACACCAAATCGGTCCACCGGGTATACCCCGTTTTTATGGTGTATGGCGCCGAAGCGGTCATCCCTTGCGACATCATACATGACGCACCTCGGGTGCGCATGTACGAGGAATTGGAGGCCGAACTCGATCGGCAAGACGCCTTAGATGCTCTCGAGGAAGAGCGCAACGTCGCACGGGCTCGTTCTGCTATTTATCAACTGCAGGCACGACGCTACCACGGTAGAGATGTCCGTGCTAAAGAATTCAACGTCGGGGATCTCGTAATGAGATTGCACCCCGAAAAACAAAAACACAAGCTCTCCCCTAGATGGGACGGACCATTCATCATTGACCAAGTGCTCATCGGAGGAGCTTATCGAATCCGAGATCCAGAGGACGGCCGATTAGAGCCCCACCCGTGGAACGCGGCGCTACTCCGATGCTTCTATGCATAACTTCGAGTATACGGTCTATGTCAATAACTTGTGCATTTTCTTTCGATTTAACCTTTTTTTCTTATCTTCTCACCTCGGAAAGTTCTTTTATGACCCCGAGGACACTCTAGCTGGTTCTTTTCAAAACAATAGCTATTCCGCCCTTTATGTACTATTGTCTTTCGAGCCACTATATGCATTGATTCGCTTTAAGATTTGGCCAAGCTGGGTTGCCCGGCTCTTGTGCTTGCCCCTTACATTCCCGATATTTTGGCTAGGGGGCAGAGGGAGCACCGCTGTGATTGTTACTCCCGGGTCAGTCGGTGTAGTACCTCAGACGGATAAAGCCGAAAGCTAGCGGTCTTATAATGCGAATTGGTCGGCTATGACATAGGACTAACGTGGCAAGGGTATTTTCAAACCCCGAACAGGGGCTTTAACCCCGAGGTCATCCGTCTTCGGACGGGCGTGTTCGACACATTCCCCGCGGAAAGGAACTGTTGGAAGAACTATTTTCCTCGGAAGATGTTTCTTACGTTAAACAGTAATATAACATAACCTTCCGTTACCCTCTCGTCTTTCGAGCCGCATTGCCCGATTGCCTAGTCCCTTGACGCATCTGGTTCGATAACCTCGGCCAGTAGTCTGGGACACTCCTCGGACTTTGTCCGAGGAGGCGGAAGCCGACGGCTGGCTGACAGAGTTCGGTTACACGAGCGGAAATTTGACATAGAATACCTCGGTACATAAAGTCATACTAGAATTTTCAAGCACGGTCTACCCCATCTATTAAGGTGTTGTGGCACCCCGGCTCAGAGGACCGGTTTACCCAGTGTTTCCAACCCAGAGATCATGTCTTCTGGAAACACACAACAACTTAGAACAGAACTGAACTGAACTTTATTGATATATCTTGAGTACAAGCTCATAATTTACATCGATAGCGAGGCCAGAAGCACATTAGGTGCTATGACAGTATCTACATTATTTATGGAACATAGCAGGGCCTCGATACTACTGGGTAGAACTATGGCATAGCGGAACATAGCGCGGACAACTCCATCCACAGGGACACTGCTGTGGACACGGCCTAGTTAGCGTAGCACGAACCATCGGGAACTCCATCCTCGGCTTCTCCTGCATCTGGCATGATACGCCAGGTGAGTACTTGGAATGTACTCGCAAGCTCATGGAAACCAAAACAATGCAGCAAACAATAGCATGGCAATGAACATGTTAAAATACTTAAGTGGCTAACTCACTGATACCGAATATCAACTTACTCTGTTCTGGGCTGTCCCACAACCCTCGGAACGCTCATAACTCACTGAGCACTCCCGAACATAAGACAAGTTCTTCCATCATTATTATCATTATTACGGTTGACCTTTCAGTGGCCTAGTACGGACTGTCCAATACCGTGGACGCGGCTATTCGAATAGATTCTTACACTCTGCAGAGGTTGCGCACTTTACCCACACTATGAAGCTCCCGGCCTCGTACTCCCATTTGGGTGGTCCGGTGCTGCTCCAACGAAACCTGCCTGACCCGTGACCCCTCTATCGTACCACCGACAATCATACCCTCCCAGGGTCATGTCCTGGGTGGCCCCTGTGTCACCTCGTGACACCTGCCACCGTCGTGGCCAAATAACTGTCCCAAACGGGGACGCGGGCAAAATAACTCAACTGGGCTCACAGGATTATCGTCGTCTACCTGATCAGGGCAGCACGCACGCATAACCCTCCCTAGTGTGGTGGTACCGATAGAAGAGCACAAAGCCAGACCAAGTCAAGGCCGTCCCATACCGGCAAATCTGGCTGCATGGGAAAGTCCGGATAGGTGACACTAGATCAACCAGTTAGGTTTAGTGTTGTCCAGCATTTATCAAGCATGGATTTTTATCATGAGTAACTTAGCATGGCAGTAGCTAGGCATCAAAATAAAATTACTCTAAATTATCACATATCAAAATAATGCATATGATTCAATTAAATAACCAACACTATTGAGATGCTTCATGCAATGGATGACATGGCTTGCCTTGCTCTGTTGGGTTGTCCACAAACTCCTGGGATTCAAATCCAAAATTATTTCATTCTGAAAATATTTTTAAAATGAAAAAGAAAATGTCACATACTACTGTTCTGCGCACCAGAAATTCTGGGAGTATGGGAAAAATACCAATTTTTCCAGCAAATAAAGGGGCTCAAGACAAACCCAGAGCAAAAAGAATCAATTGATTTGGACTTATGGTTAAAAAGTTATGGACGGTCAAAGTTTCTCGTCAAAATTTGAAATTAAACAGAAAATAGAAAATCCAGCAAAGGGTCACGTCGAAGGCATATTTCGCCAGGGCGCCTCCACTTACCGCTTCGGCGTGCCACTGACGAGCGGGCCCCAGCGGTCAGATTTAAATGGGGGAGAGAGAGAACAGAGAGATGCGGGGCTCCGGCGATGGTCGCCGGCGACACAGACGGCGGCGAGGTCCGGCGACTACGGGAATCGAATGAGCTCATCGAGACGAACACGCACGTACCCGTGGCTTGGCGGGAGATGGCCGGACGGCGTCGTCCCCTTCCTCTCCGGCGGCGGCGGGTTTCGGGTGTCGTCGGAGACGGTGATTCCGGCGAGGTTCCGGTCAGGCAAGAGCTCGAGCGTGGTCAGGGGAGTGAGGTGAGCTCGTGTGTGCAGTCGGTTGAGGCTGGGAGGAAGCGAATCGGTGAGGTGGTGGAGCTCGGGTGGCAGCGGTTCTCTGGCGAGATGCGAGGCCAGAGGGCCTCTTGGTCTTGGCTCGGTGCTCGGGGGGCTGATTCGGGGATGGAGGAGTGGGGTGAGGAGCTCGGGAGGCTAGCCATGGCCTATTTATAGGAGGAGGCGAGCTCTCTGGAACAACGGAGCTCGGGACACGTCGCCGTCGCGAGGACGATGCGTTGGATGGCTGGGAGCAGCGAGGGGACGGAGGAGGGCATGGAGAGTAATGGCGTGCAGTGGCGACATGCGGAGGAAGGCGACGAGCGACAGGGCCACTGTGGCCGCACGGGTGCCACAGTGCCCGCGCGCGTGGCGGCCGTCGGGGACGATTCCGGCGAGGGGAGGGCTCCAGAATGGTTCGGTGGATGAAGGAGAAGACGTCGGCGAGCTGGGATAAGGAAGGATCACACGAGGCAGTCGGACGCGACAAAACAGACACGGGCACGGTGCAGAGCGCATGGTTTGGCATGCCACTGCCGTGCTCACCACGGGCATTGGTGTCTAGAGGCCACGCGAGCCTGGCGTTTCTTGTCCAG
The DNA here is from genome assembly GCA_039707655.1 of Elymus sibiricus. Lineage (NCBI taxonomy): Eukaryota > Viridiplantae > Streptophyta > Magnoliopsida > Poales > Poaceae > Elymus > Elymus sibiricus. The sequence continues at coordinate 178,763,022 of CM077666.1, read as the reverse complement.
CACGTCGACCCTAGATCACTTAGTCCCCTTGTGCCTCTGGTTCGACTAGATTCACTCTGATGCGAAGGGTAGCTTCAGCTATAGTTTCTGACAGAAAACTTGAGAGGGATCTAGAGGAGAGGTGAGCTGGAGATGGAGCCAGAGGAGATGTCTGGGATGATCTACTATGGAAGGACTAGAAGCTGGCAAAGTTTGATAAACTTTCATCAAAGTTTGAATGGAGTTCATGTACAACTGTTGTTACTGGAACAGAAACAAGATGAGCTGGATGCACTCATATGGTTGATCTGCTAGAGCTGAAATTTGGTGTGGGAATGTTATTTGGTGGATAGAAGATGCCACAAAAATTTCAGCTCAATTGGATACATCTAGATGGTACTTCCTTCACAGAGGTTCAAAATGAGCAACAACTTGGCAGAATATTGGGGCTGAAAATTTGTACTGGACCAGATGATATTTTTGGATATTGTGGCAAGATAGGTTCCCTAGTATCTTAGGGAATTATCTGAGAGTTTTCTGAGCTGGGAAAATATGAGTTGCTTCACAAATGGCCAGTACTGTCCAGAGAGCAAATAGAGTTTTCTGGACAAACTTTTGTACTGGACCATGAGATGTTTTTAAAGATTGTGGGAGTAGATGATGACAAGAAGGTGTGGTATTAATTTGGGATTTTTTTTATCATCAGAACTATAGGTTGCTTCATAACCCATAGTGGTGACAGATTTTCCCCAAAGGAAGAAAATGAATGTTTGGGAAAGATGAAGAATTAGAATTGATCCAGAAGGTGTGTGGCAGGATTATGGCAAGATGTTGAGGGCTTTGGATCATTGAAAGAGATTCATAAGTCTAAAGTCAACTGAAAAGATTCAAATTCATCCAAATTGCAAATGAAACCAGAAAGACTTTGAAAAGAAAAAGTTGCCAAAACCAGGGTGTCACAAACCTACCCCCCTTAGAATGAATCTCGTCCTCGAGATTCGATTGCTTAGGGAACAAGCGGGGATATGCTGATCTCAGAAAATTCTCTCTTTCCCAGGTAGCCTCTTCCTCAGTATGGTGATCCCACAACACCTTGTAAAATTTGATTGTCTTACTTCTGGTAGTTCTTTCCATCTCATCCAAAATTCTGACAGGTTTTTCCTCGTAGGTCAAATCCTTAGTCAGCTCTAGCTCACTCATATCTGCCTGTTTGATTGGAGGCGCAATGCACTTTCTGAACTGTGATATGTGGAAGACGTCGTGAACGTCAGACAACTCCGGTGGTAGCTCTAACTGATATGCCACTATGCCTCTTCTAGCCATTACTGGAAAGGAACAGATATATCTCGGTGCAAGCTTTCCTCGGGTATGAAACCTCTTTATTCCTTTCATGGGGGTAACTCGGAGATAGGCATATTCTCCGGGCTCAAAAGTTACTTCTCGATGTTTCGGATCATAGTAACTCTTTTGACAGGACTTGGCTGCTCGAAGACGTTCCTGAATATCCTTGACTTGCTTCTCAGCCTCGAGCATCAAATCCGTGCCAAAGATGCGGCTGTCTCGTGTCTGAGGCCAATTTAACGGAGTGCGGCGTTTCCGTCCGTACAGGGCTTCGAATGGTGACATCTTGAGACTCGACTGGTAACTGTTATTGTAGGAGAATTCTGCATAGGGTAAACTATCCTCCCATTTGAATACATAGGCAAGAGCACAGGACCGAAGCATATCTTCCAAAATCTGGTTCACTTGTTCGGTCTGTCCATCTGTCTGTGGATGATATGCCGTACTATGCTTTAGTACGGTTCCCAGGGCTTGATGCAATCGCAGCCAGAATGCTAAAGTGAACAAGGAGCCCCTATCCGACGTGATAGACTTGGGTACTCCGTGAAGGCTGACTATCCGAGACATGTAGAGCTGTGCCAGCTGGTAAGCGTTGAAAGTGGTCTTTACCGGAAGGAAGTGAGCCACTTTCGTAAGTATATCCACGATGACCCAGATAGCATCATGGCCTCTTGTTGACTTGGGTAGTCCAACAATGAAGTCCATGCATATGTCATCCCATTTCAATTGAGAAACTGGTAAAGGTTGCAGTAGCCCAGCGGGTTTCTGGTGTTCGGCCTTGACTCTGTTACAGATGTCACAACAGGCGACATAGTATGCTATGTCCCTTCGCATTCCTGGCCACCAAAAGGTTTCTCGCAAGTCCTGGTACATTTTTGTTCCTCTCGGATGGATAGAATATGCAGATTCATGTGCCTCTCTGAGTATTTGCTGTCTCAAGCTGTCTTGATCAGGCACACATATTCGGTTCTCAAACCATACAGTGTCCTGGTCATCAATTCGGAAAGACTTGGCCTTTTCATGCAGAATGCGCTCCTTGATCTCTTGTATATCTTTGTCTGATTTCTGAGCTGCCGTAATTTCTTCCATAAGTGTTGGAGTAATTTCCATGGTATCCGGGTTGATTGGGCCGCATAGCACCATATTCAGTTTGGCAAGCTCTTCTCGTAGCCTCGGATGGATTCCCTCCATTAATGCATTTAGGGTACCTTGTTTTCTGCTGAGGGCATCGGCGACCACATTGGCTTTTCCCGGATAATAATTAATCCCAATGTCATAGTCCTTGACTAGTTCAAGCCATCTTCTCTGTCTGAGATTCAGATCAGGTTGGGTGAAAATATACTTGAGACTCTTATGGTCTATGTATATTTCACATCGCTGCCCAATGAGATAGTGCCTCCAAATCTTTAATGCGTGAATCACGGCTGCCAGTTCCAAATCATGCGTGGTATAGTTCTCTTCAAGAGGTCGTAGCTGTCTAGATGCATATGCCACAGCCTTTCCTTCCTGCATTAGAACGCAGCCGATTCCACGCCTGGAAGCATCGCAATATATATCAAAGCTCTTGTGGATGTCTGGAAGAACTAAGACAGGGGCTGTGGTCAGCCTCGTCTTTAATTCCATGAAACTGCTGTCACATTCTTCCGTCCAGGCAAATTTGTGGTTCTTTTTCAGCAATTCTGTCAATGGCTTGGCTATTTTTGAGAAGCCTTCAATGAAGCGACGGTAGTAGCCTGCCAATCCCAGAAAGCTGCGGACTTCCGTTACTGTGGCTGGAGTCCTCCAGTTTAATACAGCAGTTACTTTGCTGGGGTCGACGGCCACACCTTGTTCTGATAGAACATGTCCTAGAAATCCCACCTCTTTTAGCCAAAATTTGCATTTACTGAATTTGGCATACAAACAATGGGTCCTTAGTCTTTCCAGGACAGTACGGAGATGTTGCTTGTGTTCCTCTTCATCTTTTGAATAAATAAGAATGTCATCGATGAAGACTACCATAAATTTGTCCAAGAAGTCCATGAAGACCTTGTTCATCATGCTCATGAAATAGGCTGGAGCATTGGTCAGCCCAAATGACATGACTGTAAATTCATACAGACCATATCCGGTAGTGAAGGCTGTCTTGGGGATATCCTCTTTTCTGATTTTTAACTGATGATACCCCGTTCGAAGGTCAATCTTGGAAAATACTCGGGCCCCGTTCAACTGGTCAAACAAATCATCAATGCGGGGGAGCGGATATTTATTTTTAATAGTGACCTCGTTCAGCTGGCGATAGTCCACGCACATTCGCAGGCTGCCATCCTTCTTCTTGACAAACAGCACGGGTGATCCCCAAGGTGAGGTGCTTGGACGAATATAACCTTTTTGCAGTAATTCATCCAACTGTTTCTTCAATTCCACCAGCTCTGGGGAAGGCATGCGATAGTACTTCTTGTAGATTGGAGCGGTTCCGGGAACAACCTCAATAGCGAACTCCAGTTCTCGATCTGGTGGCATTCCTGGTAATTCTTCCGGGAATACGTCCGGAAATTCACTGACTACTGGAATCAGTCTTATATCTGTAGCTGTGGCTTTGAATGCCATTCCTTTCTTTGACATCATTCTGCTAGTAGTGAATTGCACTGTTTGGCCTGCCGGATTAACCAATGTCACCTTCCTGGTGGCACAGTTGATACACACCTGATGTGGTACCAACCAATCCATTCCCAATATTATATCCAGTCTAGGGGACTCAATGGCAACAAGAGTAGCTGGAAACTTAACTTCGTGTATCAAAATTTCCAGATTCTTGTATATCACATTTGTTCTGAGCATGGAGCCAGGGGATTGTACCACCATGATTTTGTCGAATAGAGAAGGAGAAAATTTGTGCAAGGTGGCAAAACTCCGCGAAATAAACGAATGAGAAGCCCCATAATCAAATAAAATTATTGCGGGTATGTTGTTAACAGAAAACATACCAAGGACCACATCTGGTGCTTCGCGGGCTTCCTCAGCGGAGATATGATGGACTTGGCCGCGATAGAAGTTCGGGTTGGGGCGGTGTCCAACACTGTTGACTTGTGGCTTGAAGTCGGATGGTGGCTTCCGATTTCTTGCGGGGCACTGCTTGGAGTAATGCCCACTCTGGCCGCAAGTAAAGCATGTGTTGTTGCGACGGCAATCCTCCATCACTGGCTGTTTGCCGAAAGTCTTGTCCTCGCTGACAGGCTTATTGTTGTTGTTGCCATTGTTCCAGGCAGGCTTGTATTCAAACGGCCCTGGTTGCCAAATGCGTGGCTTCTGCGCAAACTGCTCACGGTTGTCCTTCTTGGGTTCAAACTTCTGCTTGCGATCGTCATATCCTGACTTATGCTCTCGTTCAGCTATGAAAGCCTTGTTTACCAAAGTCTGGAAGTCAGGAAAATCAAGCATACAGAGCTGACAACGGAGGGTATGATTGAGCCCTCCTAGGAATCAGTCAATCTTCCTTTCTTCTGTGGACACGTCATGGGTAGAGTACCGTGCCAGATTATTAAACTTGTTTAGATACTCCCCCACTGACATATTCCCTTGAGTAAGAGCAAGAAATTCCCTCTGCTTCACCTTCAATATGCCGGTAGGAATATGATACTTGCGGAATACCTCTTTGAACTTCTCCCAAGAAATATCTTCTCTAGAAGGCCACATTGTTTTTGTATTGTCCCACCATATAGCTGTCGGTCCCTCCAGGTAGTGTGTAACAAAAGGAACCATGTATGACTCATCATAGCGGGCTATGTCCAGTTTCTTTTCATAGTCCTTAGCCAGTCATCAGCTTCCATGGGATCCACAGCCTGACCAAAACTGGGTGGCTTGGTACGCTGAAAATTAGACAACTTAGAGTGTGTCCCATTATTGTTATTCTGGCCCACCATAGTCTGCATACTTTTCAGAAATTCCATGAGATCTTGATTTCTTTTCTCCTCAAACATTCTCATAATCTGATCAGTGTTTGGTGCCTGTGGTGGTGGAGGTGGTAAATCTTCTGGTGGCTGTCCTGCTTGTCTGGCGGATCGACGAACGGGAGTTCCATCGCCGCCTTGATTACTCCACCTCTTAATCCTAAATTTGTTCCCATTGCAAAATACCGAATCGATGAGCAACATCCATAAGGGGAAAGCAGGGTAGTACAACACCAGAAAAGAAGCCAAATAAAAAGAGGGAAAATAAAGCAAACAACATAATTATACAAGGCAACCCAACATCATACATGACAAGCTAGTAGGGGGATTAACATGGCTAGACTGCTCATACGGCAGTCGACATATGCAGGGATGCTATGATGCAAGCACTGAAACTCAAGCCTCCACTCTAGTGACGCCGGTGGCACGAACACTGGTAAACTGAAGACTCCTCGTCGTCTGATCCTGTCTCGGAATCTGAGCTGATGATGTGCACCTCGGCCTCCGGATCAAAGGAAACACGACGACGCTGACGGGAAGGTTCCCCCTCCGAGGGAGAAGGAGCACGACGCCGCAGCATCGGAGCAGCTGGAGTAGCTAGGAGTGAGGCCCACTCTGCCGGGGTCTCACGTCGGCTACCAGACGAAAAGCCTGGCGGTCCGAACGAGCTAGAAGGAGTCTCAGTAGGTGGGACGGGTGGAGTATACACGGGTAAAAACGGAGGTGGAGGAGGAGATTGTGCTGCTGCACCAGCTGCAACTGCCTCACGGGCATGAGTCAGCTCCTCAGCTAGTGAAGTGATCATGCGGTAACTGGCGTTCAGATAACGAGATAAAACCCCAGTAGCACGATCACTCGCCGGGTCAACAGGTGCGAAAAGGACTCGCCCTGTCGCAGGCGACAAGGTGGGGTAGTGAAAGAAACCTGGATGAGTCTGCATCTCAACCTCGTGGAAGTGCAAGTCAGTGAGAGCCTCCATCGCAGCAAACTGGATCGCCAACTCTGGAGTAGAAGCAGTTCCGCCCTTGGAAGAACGGGAGTAGCGGCCAATATCCGAACTCGCAGTCAGAAAAGGCTCCGCGTGATACTCATACACTGAACCAGCAAGCATCTCTTGGAACACCTGGTACACTGGGTCTTCGCCGTTGGGATACAGCCGAAGCCAGACATTACGAAGCAGTACTGGAAAAGTGAACGGTACCGGCTCATGGTTGTAGTGGTACGGAACTGGTGCCATCTACACTCATCAAACCAGCGGTTAGCACAATAAAAGCTATATGCATGCAATGCAGCAATCAGATGCAACAAGCAAGACACACCAAGACTCTAAACTACTCGCGGTTCTAGCGCAGGGTTAACTAGGGTGTCATACAGTCAGCGCGGCTCTGATACCAAGCGTTGTGGCACCCCGGCTCAGAGAACCGGTTTACCCAGTGTTTCCAACCCAGAGATCATGTCTTCTGGAAACACACAACAACTTGGAACAGAACAGAACAGAACTTTATTGATATATCTCGAGTACAAGCTCATAATTTACATCGATAGTGAGGCCAGAAGCACATCAGGTGCTATGATAGTATCTACATTATTTATAGAACATAGTAGGGCCTCGATACTACTGGGTAGAACTAAGGCGTAGCGGAACATAGCGCGGACAACTCCATCCACAGGGACACTGTTGTGGACATGGCCTAGTTAGCATAGCACGAACCATCGGGAACTCCGTCCTCGGCTTCTCCTGCATCTGGCATGATACGCCAGGTGAGTACTTGGAATGTACTCGCAAGCTCATGGCAACCAAAACAATGCAGCAAACAATAGCATGGCAATGAACATGTTAAAATACTTAAGTGGCTAACTCACTGATACCGAATATCAATTTACTCTCTTCTGGGCTGTCCCACAACCCTCGGAACGCTCATAACTCACTGAGCACTCCCGAACATAAGACAAGTTCTTCCATCATTATTATCATTATTACGGTTGACCTTTCAGTGGCCTAGTACGGACTTTCCAATACCGTGGACGCGGCTATTCGAATAGATTCTTACACTCTGCAGAGGTTGCGCACTTTACCCACACTATGAAGCTCCCGGCCTCGTACTCCCATTCGGGTGGAACGGTGCTACTCCAACGAAACCTACCTGACCCGTGACCCCTCTATCGTACCACCGACAATCATACCCTCCCAGGGTCATGTCCTGGGTGGCCCCTGTGTCACCTCGTGACACCTGCCACCGTCGTGGCTAAATAACTGTCCCAAACGGGGACGCCGGCAAAATAACTCAACTGGGCTCACAGGATTATCGTCGTCTACCTGATCAGGGCAGCACGCACGCATAACCCTCCCTAGTGTGGCGGTACCGATAAAAGAGCACAAAGCCAGACCAAGTCAAGGTCGTCCCATACCGGCAAATGTGGCTGCACGGGAAAGTCCGGATAGGTGACACTAGATCAACCAGTTAGGTTTAGTGTTGTCCAGCATTTATCAAGCATGGATTTTTATCATGAGTAACTTAGCATGGCAGTAGCTAGGCATCATAATAAAATTACTCTAAATTATCACATATCAAAATAATGCATATGATTCAATTAAATAACCAACACTATTGAGATGCTTCATGCAATGGATGACATGGCTTGCCTTGCTCTGTTGGGTTGTCCACAAACTCCTGGGCTTCAAATCCAAAAGTATTTCCATCTGAAAATATTTTTAAAATGAAAAGGAAAATTTCACATACTACTGTTCTGCGCACCAGAAATTCTGGGAGTATGGGAAAAATACCAAAATTTTCTAGCAAATAAAGGGGCTCAAGACAAACCCAGAGCAAAAAGAATCAATTGATTTGGACTTATGGTTAAAAAGTTATGGACGGTCAAAGTTTCTGGTCAAAATTTGAAATTAAACAGAAAATAGAAAATCCAGCGAAGGGCCACGTCGAAGGCGTATTTCGCCAGGGCGCCTCCACTTACCGCTTCGGCGTGCCACTGACGAGCGGGCCCCAGCGGTCAGATTTAAACGGTGGAGAGAGAGAACAGAGAGATGCGGGGCTCCGGCGATGATCATCGGCGACACAGACGGCGGCGAGGTCCGGCGACTACGGGAATCAAATGAGCTCATCCAGACGAACACGCACGTACCCGTGGCTTGGCGGGAGATGGCCGGACGGCGTCGTCCCCTTCCTCTCCGGCGGCAACGGGTTTCGGGTGTCGTCGGAGACGGTGATACTGGCGAGGTTCCTGTCGGGCAAGAGCTCGAGCGTGGTCAGGGGAGTGAGGTGAGCTCGTGTGTGCAGTCGGTTGAGGCTGGGAGGAAGCGAATCGGTGAGGTGGTGGAGCTCGGGTGGCGGCGGTTCTCCGGCGAGATGCGAGGCCAGAGGGCCTCTCGGCCATGGCTCGGTGCTCGGGGGGGCGATTCGGGGATGGAGGAGTGGGGTGAGGAGCTTGGGAGGCTGGCCGTGGCCTATTTATAGGAGGAGGCGAGCTCTCTGGAATGGCGGAGCTCGGGACACGTCGCCGGCGCGAGGACGATGCGCTGGCTGGCTGGGAGCGGCGACGGGACGGAGGAGGGCAGGGAGAGTAATGGCGTGCAGTGGCGGCATGCGGAGGAAGGCGATGAGCGACAGGGCCACTGTGGCCGCCGGGGACGATTCCGGCGAGGGGAGGGCTCCAGAACGGCCAAGTGGATGAAGGAGAAGACATCGGCGAGCTGGGACAAGGAAGGATCACGCGAGGCAGTCGGACGCGACTCAACACACACAGGCGCGGTGCAGAGCGCGTGGTTTGGCATGCCACTGCCGTGCTCACCACGGGCATTGGTGTCTAGAGGCCACGCGAGCCTGGCATTTCTTGTCCAGCACGTCGACCCTTGATCACTTAGTCCCCTTGTGCCTCTGGTTCGACTAGATTCACTCTGATGCGAAGGGTAACTTCAACTATAGTTTCTGACAGAAAACTTGAGAGGGATCTAGAGGAGAGGTGAGCTGGAGATGGAGCCAAAGGAGATGTCTGGGATGATCTACTATGGAAGTACTACAAGCTGGCAAAGTTTGAGAAACTTTATTCAAAGTTTGAATGGAGTTCATGTACAACTGCTGTTACTGGAACAGAAACAAGATGAGCTTGATGCACTCATATGGTTGATCTGCTAGAGCTGAAAATTGGTGTGGGAGGGTTATTTGGTGGATAGAAGATGCCACAAAAACTTCAGCTCAATTGGATACCTCTAGATGGTACTTCCTTCACAGAGGTTCAAAATGAGTAGAAACTTGGCAGAATATTGGGGCTGAAAATTTGTACTGGACCAGATGATATTTTTGGATATTATGGCAAGATAGGTTCCCTAGTATCTCAGGGAATTATCTGAGAGTTTTCTGAGTTGGGAAAATATGAGTTGCTTAACAAATGGCCAGTACTGTCCAGAGAGCAAATAGAGTTTTCTGGACAAACTTTTGTACTGGACCATGAGATGTTTTTGAAGATTGTGGGAGTAGATGATGACAAGAAGGTGTGGTATTAATTTGGGATTTTTCTGATAATCAGAACTATAGGTTGCTTCATAACCCATAGTGGTGACAGATTTTCCCCAAAGGAAGAAAATGAATGTTTGGGAAAGATGAAGAATTAGAATTGATCCAGAAGGTGTGTGGCAGGATTATGGCAAGATGTTGAGGGCTTTGGATCATTGAAAGAGATTCATAAGTCCAAAGTGAACTGAAAAGATTCAAAATTCATCCAAATTGCAAATGAAACCAGAAAGACTTTGAAAAGAAAAACTTGCCAAAACCAGGGTGTCACAGGTGTCCAATGCGCAATCCTTTTGCGAGAATCGTGCGGCGGGCATTACACTATCGTATGCCTGGCTGGTTGGGATCTCCTCCCCATCCGACCCCAGGGGTCCTACCTCTGCTAATTCTGTTGTCCTCAAGCCGGTGTAATGGATCTTCACCATGGCCCAGGCCTCTCTGGCACCCTCTCGTCAAGCTGATACTTTCCACGCTTGGATCCGGTGCCGCGCTCTCTTAAGACGTTCGGCCAGGGCGGCCATGTCCTCGGGGACTGGCGTCACCTCAGGCCATAACGCCTGGTGCACTTCCTTCATCCCTTTCCGAGCTCCTTCATGCACCTCGGATAGACGATTGCTCATGTCTTCGGACACTGGACCCCGCGACTCCGGAGGAAGGCCAGTCAGGCACACTGTCAAACAACAACACATTTCGAATGACATATTTCCTTGGACAACTTGCATAACAAGTGTCTTTTGTATTTTCTAACTTACCATAAATCATACCGTTCGCTCGCCGATTCTTTGCTTCCGCGGCGGCCAGGCGAGTTTTTAAGCTCTCAATTTCCTGGGCCTGCCGGGCGTTTTCAGCCCTAAGCGCATTCCCGTTGCCCATATGCTGAATTGCCTGGTGCTGCGCTTCAGCATATGCCAGATCTTCACGGGCCTGCTTCAGATCTCTTTCAAGATGGCCCAGGGCTTCTGCTGCTACAAGCAATGCTAGGCGTCAGCTCTGCTTTTTTAACGTTACCCACTTCAAGGGGTAAACGCTTACCGTGCGCCTCTCTAGTGAATTTCCTCACCTGCTCAACCTCGGACAATGTCGCGTCAAGCTGCACCTTTGTTTGGTCTATCGCCGAGGTCAATTGTTCGTTCTTCAAGCGCGCTTCCTATTATGACAACAAATATGGGTTAGAATTCAAGCCTTGATTCGACCCCAGGGGCTCGTATCAAGCCCTAGGGGCTCCTCTTATACTTGGTAGTCATATTCGTCTTTGAAAACCTTACCCGCAGCCCTCGCGACAGTACATCCAACGAGTCGTCAAAAGCACCTCGGGTCGCCCCGAGGTATGCGTCCACTGCGCTGAGAGCCTTAAGCTCCCTGTCCGAAAAGGCCGGATTATTCAAGGATGCCTTTCGCCGGCGATAATTCATGGCGCATTGAATTTCGGATGGAGTGGCCGATGTCGCTGAGTCCTCGGGATGGGCGGCTCCGAGGTCAACCCTTGCCGGATTTCGAACCTCTGCTTCCTTGGGCGGGACCGTACCTTCCTCGGCCTCCGCATGTGTGGTGGAAGGTGGAGACTGTCTGCGAATAATTGGCAGTTTCAGAACCCAAGGTGTCTTTTTCTATGACATGGAACTAAAATATTACCTGATTACGGATGGAGCACTCTCGTTTGCCCTCGCAACCTCGGACGGAGCTTCTTGAACCTCTGGCCGTGCCCTTTCCGGTGGAGCCGCCTCTCTGCGGAGGCGTTGGGAGCGCCGCCCCTTTGGAGGAGAAGTCAGAAGATTGGAGACTGGGTGACGAGGGGCTCTCTTTCGCTTAGAGGAAGGGAGAGTTACCGATGAGGCTGGTCTTGTCCCCGGCGTGTCGGGGACGACCGCTACCTTTGAGCCATCAAGGCTCTCTAGGAAAAAACTCCTCCCCTCATAGATAAGCCCCAGGTCTTCGTCCTCGTGGTAGAGAGGATCTTCTGCATGGCTGTGCAACTCCGGCTCTGGAGCCGGAGTGCTCACCCCTTCGAGCCAACGCCTCCACCATTGATCAACCAATATATAAAGGATTAATGATAAGGATTCCGAGGTGAAACAAGAAAACCCGGAATAAAGACTTACGATGTCGGCTGGGTTGTAGTACGACAACCCGTCCTGGAACTGGCGTTTAGCAAACTCCTCGGCTGACCCTTGATACATGCTGGCTAGTACAGCTCCGAGGGTCATTTGGTCCATAAAAGCCCCCTTGATGGATCGAGAGGCGTCCTCGGACCAGTTATACTCGCACAATAAATGTTGGCGCTGCCGAAGAGGCTGGACTCTCCGATCTAGAGCCTCCGCCATCACATCGATGATGGTGAGACCCGCGCTTGACAGAAGCTTCACCTTGGCCGCTAGCCTAGTCACGGCTTCGTCTTCTTCTTGAGCCAAACTCATTGGCCTCCAGCTGTAACGCTTCCTCGGTGGATCTAGGGAGTAGGATGGAAGGCCTGGCCGGACTGGCTCGTACAACAGGACGTCGGTGATATAGAACCACTCGGAAGGCCAGTGATCGGCCTACTCCCAAGGTGTTCCTGCTGGATAGCCAGTCTTGTCGATTCGGCAGACTTCGGCTCCCCCGACCTCGAATAGCTTGTCGGTCGAAGAGCAGGGCACGATGCAGAAGAACTTCCGCCATAACCCGAAGTGCGCCTGACAGCCGAGGTGCAGCTCGCAGAGCGCAACGAACCCCGCGATATGTAGCACCGAATTCGGAGAGAGATGATGTAGTTGTAACCCGTAGAACTCCAGCAAGCCGCGGAGGAATGGGTGGATTGGAAACCCTAAGCCACAGAGGAGGAAAGGTACGAAGCATACTCGCTCGTCCCCCCGTGGCGAGGGGAAATTTTCGGCGTGGGCTTGACCGTCAATGGATGTTAATCCAGGGCGGGTAGCGGCTAGATCCGCATCCGGCAGATATCCGTGCTTCGCCAGACGCTCTAATTGAAGGCGCGCGACGGAGCAGCTCCCCCAGTCCCCCCTATCTGGGCCGTGAGGACGCCTTGACGATCCCTCGCCGCTCGCCATTTTTTAGGGCTCCTAAGTTGGGGCTTGAGGAAGGGGGAATTTCTCGCTGCGGTTGCAAAGGCGTACAGCCACGAGCAAGGGTCAGGCGTCTATTAAGTAGGGGTAGAAAGGGCTGACGCTTCAACGTTTTTCCCATAAAGGGGCCCAATTACCTAAGCGGCACGAGTTTCAACATTTGATATTGAGCTCTCGGCGAATTCTAAAGGTCGGCCGAGGTCTTTAACTCTGTTCGGAGAATAAAAGCACGGGAACATGTCTGTCAAGCCAAGACTCCGGAATGTGAAAAGCGACGACTTCGGCATCGAAGACCAGTTCAGGGGCTAGTGACGGTGTCCTGGATTAGGGGGTACTAACCGGGCCGACCCGTCTCCTCGTTCGGGCCGATGTACCCCCGCACGTAACCAAGATGGACTCCAGAGGCTGTACGTGGGAGGCGTGATCAAGGCTGTTCCTACCGAAGACTTGACGTATACTTCAAGATTTCTCCTGCCGCCTCTCTCCTAGCATACCGACTTTGTAACCATGGATACCCTCCCTGGTGTGTATATAAGCCATAGGGTTTAGCCCGTAACAGAGAGATAGACAACATAGCTTACCTAGCCATAGAAGTTAGACTCATATTACGATCTCGAGGTAGATCAACTCTGTACTCGATACATCTTCATCAATATAACAAAAGCAGGATGTAGGGTTTTACCTCCATTAAGAGGGCCCGAACCTGGGTAAACACCGTCTCCATTGTCTCTGTTACCATCGATCCTAGATCCGCAGCTCGGGACCCCCTACCCCGAGGTCTGCCGGTTTTTACACCGACAAGTGGGTCAAAGCCGTCGTCGACGATGACTGCGTGAATGTTGCACCTTCTGCCCTTCCCCGACGGCGAGGATCCGGCCGGATCTGTGACCAGCGGTGAGCAGAGAGAGGGTGTGGCCACCGCTATCATGTTTAGATCTGGAGAGGATGAGAGTGTGTGAAGAGAGCAACCCTAGCAAACAAGCACGGAGGCTCCTGCCTATATAGTGGAGTAGTTTTCTTTTTTCTCTCCATAAAAACAATTGTTTCAAATGGCATACGTGCCAGGTTGCACTTTGTATTGTTCACTTCTGGTCACCGTCCCTCCATTAATCGAACAACCACACGGGATCAAATTATCACGGATGAAAATATAGAACGAATAAGCCCGAACTCTTTTGCATTTGAGATGTGGATGGCACCGTTTGAACACATTGCATCCATGGACAAAATAGTTTGAATTTGAGGTAATGTGGGGCTTTTGCAATTCACATCTAAATGGAGGCATACCATACATTTTGTTTGATTACCACGTTATACATATAAAACATGTACAATTTACATTTCGAATAGCTAACTAGAGCTTGAAATGTATTTGTTTCCAACAGAAAGCGAAAGCAAAATTTTGAAAATTCGTGATCTTAGCGTTTGCAAAAAAATGTTAAGGGACATCAATCTTTTTTCTGCTTTTGGACATAAACTATATGCAACCTTTTTTGAAAATGACCGGGTCTATTATGAATGTTCGCCAGTGGTACAAAGCATCTTTGATAAAAAATACATCCAGATTCCAAGACCTCCGAACGACCAACTGCAGTCAGAACGAGCCGTCGATACGTTGCTATTGTTGCTATCCTACCGGAGCCGGCTTGACCTCATCAATGACTGCCGAGGAGTCTTCGTGCACGTGCCCCTAAGGAGCGGCGCCCCGGAGGCACAGTTGTCGTCATTGATCTGAAGCACCTGATTAATATAACACCAAAAATTGCCACATGACAAGAAACCCTAACCTCACTGCCCCAAGGAGAGAGCATGAATCTAGGTCGGAGCTCCATCGACTACGTCCCGATGGACAAACTAGATGAGGATCAAAGCTCAAATTAAAGACAAACTCATAGAAAAGGCGTCAATCGATGTCACCATTATCCTAACTAACGTTGCCGGCTTGACCTTCTTGATGGCAGCCGAGTAGTCTTCGTGCATGTGCCCCAATGACCAGTGCCCTGGAGGAACGCATTTGTCGTTGTTTAACCCTCGCATTGATCTGAAGTACATGACACCAAATATTGCCAGATCACAAGAAACCTTAACATCACCGCCACAAAGGAGACGGCAAGAATCTATGCTGGAGTTCCATCAACTATGTGTAGACGAACGAACTCAAGGAGGATCGGAGCCCAAAGAAAAACTCGGAGAAGAAGCGCCGACATCTGCCTGAGCTCTGCGTGTGCCAAGACTAAAAACCCTAACATAAACTAAATAACCGAAGCAGAGGGACCGGGATTCCCCTCCCCGCCATCGGCCGTCGGAGCGGTGGGAAGAGGGGAGGGGCGAATCCACGGGCTCACCGGTTGAGGATGGAGGGGAGAGGTTGCCCTAGCCGCCTAGGGTGACTGGAGTAGATTTGTATTCATACCGAAAGTGGATTCGAATTTTATTGGTAATGTAATATACCTAGTGCTTCTTTTTTTGAGATTTCTCAACAGAACTACAGCCTGATGTTGGTACGACACAGCCTGCACGATATGTAGACGATAGCCAATCCAGCCGTTTGCTGGACTCTGGTCACATGCATGGACGAACTGATCTCCCGTGTCGTGCAGGGATCATGCAGGCAACGATGTGTGTACAGCACTGCTCTCGCTAGTCTCTCTCTTCTATTAACTCAGCCGACGCGCGGGGATGGGGAGTGTGCGTATGGTCAGCAGCTCAATTGCGGTCCCACATGTGAGTGCAAACACAAGATGACGCGTGTTCCATTCCGTCAGCGGCGTGCCGGACCGACCGACCGTGTGGGGTGCGACGCGAACGCGACGGGCGTGTTGTATACATGTACCACCGTTTTCTTTTGGTTTTGCTCCATGGCGCAATCCATCGATACAAAATTATATTTAAAAGTCCAGGGCGAGGCTTTTCCCGTGTGGTAGGTGGGACAGTTTCGCCTAGTCGGTTCGACAGAGAGGCGAGGAGGACGAGGGAGTAGCGGATTCGACTTACTGCTGGGAAGGTGCGGCTGTGTGATTTGATGGCTCGTTACTGCTGGAAAGGTGGGGCCTTGTGATTTGACTACTCATTATAGTCATTATTACTGCGGCGCTATGACCGGGGTGAGTCTCCCCTCCATGGTGTACAGGTGCTAAGCATGCCACATATGCAAAAAAAATCGGATGTGACAAGGTAAAGAGAAGAGAAAGGAGTTTGGTGACCCCAGGAAGAACCAATGCGAAGCGCGCGGACCTATGCAAAACACTTAAATGAGAGAAGTTTACGCAAAGCATGAAGGAGTTTAGTTGTCAAATAATTAAACAACTATGCTAATTTTTTTAGTAGGCTTTAGCACCCCATCTAAGCATGTAGTAGTACTATGCATAATTTGTTGCATGAAATGCCGATCCAGATGCTGGCTGTCCCATATCCAGCATCATACTAGTGGAGTAGTATGTTATAGTAGTACATACGTACTATCGCTGTTCTCTCTTTTCTACTATAGTAATAACTCAGACGACGCGCGGGGGCGGGGGAGTGTGCCTATGGTCGGTTGCTCAATTGCGGTCCCACATGTGAGTGCAAACGCAAGATGACGCGCGTTCCATTCCATGAGCGGCGTGCCGGACCGACCATGCAGGTGCGACGCGAACGTGACGAGCGTGCTGATATGTACCACCTTTTTCTTTAATTTCAGCATGTTAGTTTTGCTCCATGGCGCAATCCATCGATACTACTACAAAACTATACTTTAAAAGGCGAGGGCGGGGCAGTCTCGCTTGGTCGTTTTGCAGAGAGGCGAGGAGGATGAGGTAGTAGTGGATTCAACTTACTGCGGGAAAGGTGGGGCTTTGTGATTTGACGGCTCATTACTGCTGGAAGGTGGGGCCTTGTGATTTGACTGCTCGTTATAGTCATTATTACTGCGAGGGGTAAGTCTCCCCTTCTGTTCCCCACTCTAACCTGGTGCATGACACGTGGACCCGGATGCTGGCTGTCCAACATGTCGGCGAAAGGAAGTATAATTGTTGCCGACGACCTATGGAGGAGCAAAGAACCGTGCGGTATACTCTAGTTTTCCACTGGAGTACTAGCCCGGCGGAGGAGTGCGAAACACGGCAGCCAAGTGCGATATGGTGATAAAAATGATCTAGTTTGCTTGTGATCCCACGGCCCCGCTCATAGTTATCATTGTTTTATTCGTGCCTCACAGAAAACGTGACTTTTAGCCGTTTCTGACTCGTATATATTTAGCACAAATGAAATAATATGATGACAATGGCAACGGACAATAATTGTCTTACCTATTCAGGATAATTTAGAAGGACATATGCGACAATGACCGAAAGACACAGTGGCAAAAGAAGAAGACACAGGGGCAAAAGAAGAAGGAAGATTACCCGCGAAAAAAAAGGAAGACGCAGACAACGGTCTGGGTTGCTGCTCTCTACTTCATGAAGGGTTGTTGGGCGCGGAGTTCTAACTGCTTCTTCATCGCCTCCATCACCTTCATCTCCTCTCTCATCTTGTCTGCCATCTTCTTCATTGCTTCCATGGCGCGGGATTTCTCGAGGCGAGCGTGCATGATCTCTTTCACGTCTGCATGATGTTGCTTGACAGCAGCCACGCTCTCAGTGCGGAGCTTCACCATGTCCTCCCTAAGTTCCCCGATGACGGCGGTCAGCATCTTCACTAGGCACTGGTCTTCTCTTGCAGCTACTTCCAGCCGGCGATCTCCTCCTTCAGCAGGTCGAGCTCGTGGCGGAACTTCGCCTTGTCCTCCTCAAGTTCCACGATTTCGTCGGTCGCCTTCTCAACCGAGGCATTGCTCTCCTTCAGTAGCTTTACCAAGCCGGCGATCAACTCCTTCTGCTTGTTGAGCTGAGTGGGCATGTCGTCGTGGGCTAACGACTTCAGCATTGCCATCTCGGCAGGTTCACCTCCACGGCGAATGCGCTTCTGAGAACCCTCTCCTACACATGAGAGATATTTCGAGGCCTCCGCGGCGCGGCGGGCCCTCTTTTTTTTCTGCGACCTTGGTTGTCGCTCCCTTGTTATGTCTCGGCCCAGAGCTCTTCCCACCGGCCATGGCAGACGCAAGGAATGACGAACAAGAAAGGCTTATGAGGAGGAATGTGCAGTAATATTCGAGTAGTTAGTTTCCCTTTTTATTACTTTGCTTCGCGGGGTAATAAAACTTTCACAATAAGTATATGTGTTCTTTATGACTAATGTGAGTTCATGGACTAATACGGCACTCCCACCTATCCACATATTGCTAGCCTCTTCGGTACCGTGCATTGCCCTTTCTCACCTCGAGAGTCGGTGCAAACTTCACTGGCGCATCCAAATGTCGTGATATGATACGCTCTATCACACACAAGCCTCATATATCCTTCCTCAAAACAACCACCATACCTACCTATCATGGCATTTCATAGCCATTCCGAGATATATTGCCATGCAACTTCCACGGTTACTATTCACATGACTTGTGTGTTCATCGTCATATTGCTTTGCGTGATCATATAGAGCTGACATGATATTTGTGGCAATGCCACCGTTCATCATTGTAATACATGTTCCGCTAGATCATTGCACATCCTGGTTCACTGCCAGAGGCATTCATATAGAGTCATATTATTTCAGTTTATCGAGTTGTAAGTAAATAAAAGTGTGATGATCATCATTATTAGAGCATTGTCCCAGTGAGGTAAAGAATGATGGAGATTGATGAGTCCTCCAAAAAGTGGGGATGAGGTTCGTGATATTGTTTTAAAAAAGGGAGAAAAATAAAAAAAAAATGAGAGAAAAAGAAACAAGGGGCAATGCTAGTATCCTTTTACCACACTTGTGCTTCATAGTAGCACCATGTTCTTCATATGGAGAGTCTCCATGATTTGTCAATTTCATATACTGGTGGGAATTTTTACATTATAGAACTTGCCTTGTATATTCCAATGACGGGATTCCTCAAATTCCGGAGGTCTTTCATGAGCAAGCAAGTTGGATGCACACCCACTTAGTTTCTGTAGTGTGCTTTCATACACTTATAGCTCTAGTGCATCTGTTGCATGGCAGTCCCTACTCCTCGCATTGATATCGATTGAAAGGCCTCTCCATTTCCTAACGATCCGCAGAGTTGATGCGAGACTTTCTCAACTTTTGTCTTCCCTTATAAACCTCTACCAACATATTATATTCCACCCGAAGTGCTAAGTCCATGCCTCACACTCATATATTGAGTGAAGTTGAAAATGCTGAAGCGCGTGAAAAAGTATGATACAATTGTTTGATTTGGCACCGGGGTGCTCATGATTTGTACTTTTGTTAGGAAGATTACATAATTCAATGAGTAGGGATAACATTCGTTAAGCATCGTATATTTTGAAAAGTAATGGTTATTTTTTAGTATTCATGGATATTATTATGTTGATATCAATTACTTCATCGTTTCACAATATTCATACCGTAAAGAGATTACATGATAAACATGCTAGGTAGCATTCAACATCAAAAATTCTGTTTTTATCATTTACCTACTCGAGGACGGGCAGGAATTAAGCTTGGGGATGCTGATACGTCTCCGACGTATCTATAATTTTTGATTGTTTCATGCTATTATATTATCAATCTTATATGCTTTATACATCATTTTATATCATTTTTGGGAACTAACCTATTAACCCAGTGCCAAGTACCAGTTGTTGTTTTCTGCTTGTTTTTGGTTTTACATAAAATCCCGACCAAACGGAGTCCAAATGCTATGAAACTTTTTGACGATTTTTTCTGGACCAGGAGGGACCCTGCTACTTGTGAGCTGCGTTGGTAATTCCCTGAAGAGAAAGGGAGATGCAGTACAGTAGAGACAAGTATTTCCCTCGGTTATGAAACCAAGGTTATCAATCCAGTAGGAGAATCACGCAACACCTCGTTAGCAGCACCTACACACAAAACAACAAATCCTTGCACCCAACGCAAACAAGGGGTTGTCAATCCCTCGGCGGTAAGTTGCAAGATTAAATTGTATGTGATAGATAGATAGATTGATACAAAAATACAAAATAAAATAAATAAAGAAAAAGTGCAGCAAGTATTTTAGGGTTTTAGTATATGATTTAGATAGACCCGGGGCCATAGTTTTCACTAGAGGCTTCTCTCATAAAAATAGCATACGGTGGGTAAACAAATTACTGTTGGGCAATTGATAGAAAAGCAAATAATCATGACGATATCCAAGGCAATGATCATGTATATAGGCATCACGTCCGAGACAAGTAGACCGACTCCTGCCTGCATCTACTACTATTACTCCACACATCGACCGCTATCCAGCATGCATCTAGTGTATTAAGTCCATAAAGAACGGAGTAACGCCTTAAGCAAGATGACATGATGTAGACAAAGTAAACTCACGCATGAATAAACCCCATCTTTTTACCCTTAATAGCAACGATACATACTTGTCATGTCCCTTTCTGTCACTGGGATTGAGCACCGCAAGATCGAACCCATTACAAAGCACCTCTTCCCATGGCAAGATAAATCAATCTAGTTGGCCAAACCAAATTAATAGATCGGAGAAGAAATACGAAGCTATAATAATTATGCATAAAAGAAATCAGAGAAGACTCAAATAATATTCATGGATAATCAGATCATAAACTCACAATTCATCGGATCCCAACAAACACACCGCAAAAATTGATTACATCGGATAGAACCCCAAGAACATCGAGGAGAACATTGTATTGAAGATCAAAAAGAGAGAAGAAGCCATCTAGCTACTAACTATGGACCCGAAGGTCTGTGGTAAACTACTCACGCATCATCGGAAGGTCAGCAAGGTTGATGTAGAGCCCCTCCATCGATTCCCCCTCCGTCAGAGTACCGGAAAAGGCCTCCAGATGGGATCTCTCGAGAACAGAAGCTTGCGGTGGCGGAAAAAGTATTTCGTGGACTCCTCTGTTGGTTTCCTGATTTTTGGGAATTTATAGTGGTGGAATTAGGTCAAAAGGGGCAGAGGTGGGCCCACGAGGCACCAGGGCGCGCCTGCCCCCCCCCCCCCCCAGGCGCGCCCTAGTGGCTCGTGGCCACCTCCTGGGTCTTCTGGCCCTCTCCCGAAGCTTCTAGTGTCGGTATTGTCCAGAAAAAAATCTCTAAAAAGTTTCGTGGCATTTCGACTTCGTTTGGTATTGATATTCTGTAAAACCAAAAATAGGCAGAAAACAACAACTGGCACTGGGCACTAAGTTAATAGGTTAGTCCCAAAAAATGATATATAATTGTTGTAAATGCATATAAAAACATCGAAGATTGATAATATAACAGTGTGGAACAATCAAAAAGTATAGATATGTTGGAGACGTATCAGACCCTAGAAGCTTCGGGGGAGGACCAGAAGAGAAACGAGGAGACAGCAAGATAACAGGGCGCGCCCAGGGGGTAGGCGCGCCCTGATGTCTTGTGGGCCCCTCGTGGCTCCGTCTGACCTAATTCCAGCGCTATAAATTCCCAAATATTCCAAAACCCCCAGAGCGAGACCCGAAACAATTATTCCGCAGCCGCAAGACTCTGTTCTTCCGTGATCCCATCTGGAGGCCTCCGCTGGTACTCTGTCGGAGGGGAAATCGATCACGGAGGGCTTCTACATCAACCTTGCTACCCTTCCGATGATGTGTGAGTAGTTCCCACAGGACCTACGGGTCCATAGTGATTAGCTAGATGGCTTTCTCTCTCTCTTTGATCTTCAATACAATGTTCTTCTCAGAGTTCTATTTGATGTAATCTTCTTTTGCGGTGTGTTTATTGGGATCCGATGAATTGTGGGTTTATGATCAGATTATTCATTGAAAGTAATTGAGTCTTTTCTGAACTTTATTATGTGTGATTGTTATAGTTTTGTATTTCTCTCCGATCTATCCGTTTGGTTTGGTCAACTAGATTGATTATCTTCAGTGGGAGAGGTGCTTTGTGGTAGGTTCAATCTTGCGGTGTCCTCACCTCATGACAGAAGGGGTAGCGAGGCACGTATTTGTATTGTTTCTACTAAGGGTAAAACAATGAGGTTTAATCATATTGCTTGGTTTTATTCTGTCTACATTATGTCATCATGCTTCAAGTATTACTCTGTTTGTTAAGAACTTAATACCTTAAGATGCATGCTGGATAGCGGTCGAGGGGTGGAGTAATAGTAGTAGATGCAAAATCGTTTCGGTCTACTTGTCACAGACGTAATGCCTATGTATTGATCATGCCATGAATAACATTATAACTATGCATTTTTCTATCAATTGCCCAACAGTAATTTTTTACCCACCGTATGCTATGTTCTTGAGAGGGATGCCTCTAGTGAAAACTATGGCCCCGGTGTCCATTCACCATATTTGCTAAAACCCTAATTTACTTGCTGCAATTTACTTT
Organism: Elymus sibiricus; assembly: GCA_039707655.1. Classification (NCBI taxonomy): domain Eukaryota; kingdom Viridiplantae; phylum Streptophyta; class Magnoliopsida; order Poales; family Poaceae; genus Elymus; species Elymus sibiricus. The sequence goes on along the minus strand of CM077666.1, from coordinate 178,740,783 downwards.
TTCTTTTTATTTCCGTTTTCAATTTATATATCTCCTACTATCAGATTTGATCCTTGCAAAGTACAAGGGGATTAACAACCCTCTTGCCTGCATTGTATTTGCTCTTGTGTGTATAAGTATTGCTAAAGGTCGTTTGCGTGAATCTCCTATTGGTTCGATAACCTTGGTTCTCTACTGAGGAAAATACTATCCGCTACTATATTGCTTCACCCTTCCTCTTCGGAGAAAATCCCAACGCAGCTCACAAGTAGCAGATGCTAAATCTCTAGATGGTTATGCGTCAGTTTGAGTGACCAAGAGTAATTGTGGTCTCCGAAGACAAAGTCGCTTGAAGGTTTGGAGATTGCCGATAAGAATCTACCCCGAGTGAAATTAACTAAAGTTCGAGGAACTTCACTTTGAGGAGAATGGGACGGAGAGAGTTTATCTCATGTGTTTAATCACAGGTCCCTCCAACCAGACGTAGCTTTTTTGCAGAAGAGCGAACTGGTCTACCAAACCATCTGTCACCATCGAGCACCACCGAGTTTTATTTCTGTCCACATTACTTTCTGTAGTATATTCTCGTACAAAGTTGTACCTCATGTGTTGTTCTTCGGTGCAACTTTATCGATATACATTTCCTGCTAATCCATCTGTACCGTAGTCATGTTGAGTTGTATGTTTGCATTTGTTGTTCTCAAGGTTGTATGTCTGTATGCTAGGATGATTTATATCTGGTACTACTTAGTTATTCTCCTCAGCCTTGCTCTGATGAACATCTCTCGGTAGTGTGTATCAATCTGTTTGCATTGTTGCAGTTAATCTTTGTAGAGCTCATTTTTTTTATGTTTGTAGTTTTGTTTCCATTCCTTGTGATCGTCATTGTTCTCAAAGTACTTTGTTTCTATGCCTGCAAGTTTATCATCTCCTGGATAGAATCGTTCATCTAATCTATCTGTACTGTCCTATTATCTTTCATATTTGTTTCTTTCATAAATCTATTCTTGCTAAGTTTAATTTTCAATTGTGTTGTACTGAGAGATTTCAAGTTTCGTAAAGAAATTTTAAATCTCCCATTTACCCCCCTCTGGTCGATATATACTCTTGATCCTACACCTTGGGAGCGGTTGAGAAGCTTGAGCTCACCTTTATTTGCACCGGGTCCGACAAGGTTTTCGATTGGCAGTGCAAGGTCAACTGAAAGATGGTTTGTAGGCCCAATAAGCTTGGTGGTTTGCATATTCTCGACATTCTTAAGTGTGCTAGGGCTCTTTGATTGTAGTGGCCTTGGTATGAGTGCAAGGAGCAAAAAAATTGAGCTTGGGTGGGTTTTAGAAAGCCTTGTACTAGTGTGGACATGGATGTTTTCTATGCCGCCACTACCATTTCCATGCGTAATGGCTAAGTTTTATCACTCCCCGTGGCTTCATCTAATACATTGCGCCAACCATCTTCGCGATGTCCTCCTAGAAGAAACATGCCCATGAGAGATGTGTTGCATGATCTTGCTTGGCTCAGAAGAATAGATACGGTCGACGGTCCTTCAGTCACCCATATTGAGCAATTTTGTACCCTTTAGGCCAAGCTCGAGCATGCTCTACTTCATGATGTCATCACCGACTATATTGTGTGAAACTTGACTGCCAACGACTGGTACTCGGCGACGTCGACTTACAAAGCTCGGTTCGAAGGGACTACTCCGACCATCTTGAAGCCGACGTTGTGAAGTAATTTGGCGCTACCTAGGTGCGACACACATTTTATACAAGTGTAGGTCGATAATAATTTTGAATGCCATCAAGATTTGGATTGACATGCCGTAGCTCAACATTGCGGATTGGGAGGGCATCGCCTCGGTCTGCTCATGGTGGGAAGCCACGGTTCTGGGGAAGGTCATAGGAGTGGAGCTTTTGCTTCGCTTCTTATGATGGTCGGTTGGGAGCTGTGGGAGGAGAGAAATGCTAGGCCATAACAAGTCAACGTTGTTGACCATTATCATTGCAAACATCAAGATGGGGCGAATGGATTGGATCATCGCCAGCGTGAAACACCGGGCCCCCTAATGCCGTGAGAGTTGATTTTTGTTTTTCTGTTTATTGAGTGTAATGACCTCCTCGAAACCTTCTTCACCTTCTCCTTTATAGCTTTTGCTTCCATGTCAAAAATAGATTAGCTGGCCGGTGACGCGCAACGTAAGCTACAAAGTGTAGCGAAATGGCAGGTGGACACCATGAACCGAGCAATGCTACACCTACAAAGAGTTACGTTCAATTTTACGTAAAATAGCCAGTTGGCAATCTGTGATTGGGAGCAGGGGAAAGGAGGGACCCACCCCCTGAAATTAGGGGGGAGGGAATTGGTGAAGGAATGTTGCTTAAAACTGAAAGTAACTCTTCGTATGTGTAGGATTATTGCCACGGACCCCAGGCTTGTGTTGTTGCCTACGTGTGGACACGATAGATGGGATGTACGTCGCCACAACTCACATACTCCTTCCCCTTTCTTTTTACTCTACATATTAGGTTTTCCTTCAATCAAACTTTGTAAAATTTGAATAAACATATATTAAAATACATGAACAACCACAATACCAAATAAGCCTATTATGAAAGTATATTTCATGATTAATCTAATAATATTAATTTGATATTTTGAATGCTGATTTTTTTTATATATACTTGGTCAAACTTCTAAAGGTTTGCCTAATATGCGGACTAAAAAACAGAGTGAGTATGAGTACGGCATTTCGGAGACCGAGCTCCGTAGAGGTTGAAATTTTGAAAAATTCAAATTTCAAACTTTTCAGCTTCAAAAAATTCTGAAAAAATATACATGTATATAAGGCTGTAATGTATATGTGTACAAAATTTCACGGTGAAATACTTTGAATTGTGACCTATACAAAAAAATCATGGACTTTGAGCAATGAACTATGCAGCTGCTGAAAAACCACATATTTGTTTTTTTTTTCACATCCCTCATTTCAATGTATTTCATCATAAAAATTTACATGCATGTACATTATGCCTCTAGATATATGTGTATTTGTTCTGAATTTTTTTTGAAACGTAAAAGTATGATTTTTGACTTTTTCAAAACTCAGCCTCCATGAAGCTCGTCCTCCATTCAACATTTTCGAGTGAGTACAACTTATAAATAAGTGTAAAACAATATTTTCCATCTTATCTTTTTTTTTGCAGGGTGAAAGAAATTTATTCCAGGATAATAGTGTTACAATCTAGAGGAAGAAGCTCATCAATACATGGTGACCTCTATGTAGCCATACAACTGTGCTACGTTCAGTGCGACTGTACAACATCAGTTGATGTGCTACCATATTTTCACATTTAAGCTTCATAGGAATAAACTCTCTTTTCCATCTACATGGCACGAAATGTGTAAAATAAAACCATTTATCGACCACTGTAGATCCACCGGTATCTTTTCTCCAGGGCCGGTTCTGACCCTAGGCGACCTTGGGCGACGCCCAAGGGCCCATGTCTGGAGGGGCCCATCACCACATATGTATATACACCTTCTACTATTATATGGGCTAAAAATATTAATGTAAAGGGCCTAGCGCCCAGCGGCCAGCGCAAAAGGCCAGCAGGGAGAGGAAAATGCACGCGAGCGCCAGGACTGCCCATCGATCGATCGATCGATCAATCTGTTCGAGTGTTCGATGCCTCGGCCGCCTGCCCCCTACGCCTGGATAGTGCATCGTCCCAGTTGCTAGCTCCGCCTCCACGTCTGATTCCCTGCGCGCATGCGCCTGATTCGCTGATCGGCTCTGCTCCTGGTACGTGCATCATCTGATAATCGGGCTGCTGCGTACATATTGCTCTAGTGCTCTTGTCTCCTGATCCGATGATTTTTTTGCAAGCGTTAGGTGTTACAATGCCGAAATTGTAAGGAAACAAAGAAGGCCCCGCTTGGTTCGTCTTTTAGATTTCCACGTCCGTATTAATTTCCTGCCCATACACTAGTCTCGCCGGATTTCTAGGCGGACCTGGGATGGTCCGTGGATTTTTACGTCCGTAATTGGCTAATATACGGGGAACAAAGCGAGCCCGAAAAACGAGAGAATCAATTAACTGAATCACAAAAAACGCGACAGAATGGCTTGGCTTCGTGTTGTATTGATAATATATCTTGAACAACATTGATCTTGATATTGTCATCATTAATTTTGCATCCAGAATTGTCCGAAGAAGCTTTTTTTTTAAGCACTGATACATTATTGTGAATATTATTTGTTATATTTTGCTACTCTCGAAATTATTTATAGATTTCTCGGAATAAGAATGCGTGGTTGGATATAAAGTTTTAATGTTTTGCATCTATATATGTACAGATGCGCACATATATATTACCCATAGGGGCCCATTTTTCAACTTTGCCCTAGGGCCCCGCAAAATATAGAGCCGGCCCTGCTTTTCTCGAAAGGATCCCGGTAGGGTTTTCGAATCCACAAAGGGCCCATTGCGGTGGTCCGGCAGGGACGCGGCGGAGGTCGGCATGTGGGCCGGCGGCGAGGATAGGGACAGCACAATGACGGGAAATAATCTATGTGGCACGATATCCAGGCAGCTCCCCAATTATAACCCACTGGTTACAGTGTTCGAGTGTTACATTTGCCGGGTACACCATCTCCGATCTAAACGTCTCGCTTGCGCGACGGACCGGACCGAGACCGCTTTACAGACGTGCAGCCGGTCCCGTACGTACGTGCGTACGCTGTCGCCGCCATCGCATGCTGCTGCAGAGCGCGCGGGCATCCTCGTGGTGTCGCACGCGGTTAATTGCACCGGGTACGTACGGTTGGCCGTGATTTCGGTTCTGCCAACGTATATCACCAGGTAGTACTGCCGGTATATATTTATCTGTCGTATTAATTACCGTGCGTGTCTCGTGATACATGGATCAAAAATGCGAGACCAAATCATGCGTGCCTTCAGGATTCGTCCATGATCCAGCACATGCATGGCTGGTGGTACTGGTAGTGGTACGGAACAACGAGCAGGGTTTTCTACTCTGGCCGCACATGATCTACGGCACGCATTTGCGGGGTATGTGACGTCAAATACCGATTACTGCGTGACGTATGAAGATAGCGAAGCTTGATCATGCACAAATCTGGAGTGACATTTCCAAAATCTTGCATTTCCAACGCGGAACCCCCGCATACGTTCGGACCTGTTACACCATCCAAAGCAGATGTGTATTGATCCGCATGACTGTCCGGACGTACTTTCTTCCGCAAACCGGAGACAAACGTGAGGGGCTTTGCGTGTGTCCGGACCGCTTCCAAGACTGCTTCTGACCACAGTGGCCCATCAAAACCCCCTCCCTCGCCCGCTCGCGCTTCCCGCACGAAACGGTCAACGCCGCTCCAGAGCGGTTAGTGTCGCATTCATGCCCGGCCAGAGCGGACGCGACCTCTCACTGGCGCCGACATTGAAGCGGCGCGCCGGCCGAGAGAGCGCCGCTTCCCGGTGCAGGTGACTTCTTCGCGTTCAAACGACACGACGGCCGCACATCCGTTCATCTGCCGTCCACACTAATGACATGCGGTTGTCGAGGCGGCTACTACGGCACTACTGGTCCGTCCCTCTGCCGCCCACCATTACAATATAAATTGTTGCCCCGGCCATAGTCGCGGTCATCCGCCTCCGATCCCTTTCTCCTCTCCGCACCACTCCTACCATGGTTTCATCGCGCCCCAAAGCTCTCTGGGGCGGGCTGACGACAGACCAGAAGAAGTAGATGGCCGCTGACGGTGTCCTGGATTAGGGGGTGCTAACCTAGCCAGCCCGTCTCCTCGGGTGGGTCGATATGCCCCCGTACGTAAGGAAGATGGACTCCGGAGGCCGCAGAAGGGAGACGTGATCAAGGCTGTCTCTACCGAAGACTTGCAGTACACTTCAGGATTTCTCCAGCCGCCTTACTCCAAAATACTGACCTTGTAACCCTAGATACCCTCCCTGGCGTGTATATAAGCCATAGGGTTTAGCCCGTAGGGGAGATGAACGCAATATCAAACATCTAGCCTTAGAAGTTAGACACATATTACGATCTCGAGGTAGATCAACTCTGTACTCGATACATCTCCATTAATATAAACAAGAGCAGGACGTAGGGTTTTACCTCCATCAAGAGGGCCCGAACCTGGGTAAACATCGTCTCCTTTTTCGCTGTTACCATCGATCCGAGATCCGCAGCTCGGGACCCCCTACCCCGAGGTCTGCCGGTTTTTACACCGACACTGGTGCTTTCATTGAGAGTTCCGCCGCGCGATCACCAGAAGGATTGTTGGCTCATCGGCAGATCAACTGCACCAATGGCTGTGGGGACGTCTACGCCCCCGGACAGCTTTTCGTCTTCGGCGGCATGGTATTTTGCGCCGACTCGACGGGTCGTCTGATCTCTGTCGAGAACTATGCCCCAGGTCGGATCGTGACCTTCGGTGGCCTCGAATACACAGCGGATTCCCGCAGAGAGCTCGTCTTATCAGGATGGACTCCCGGCCGGCTCGAGAGCTCGGCCGATTCTGGAGACTCGACTCCGGAACCGAACCCCATCACGGTGTCTCGTGATACCTCGGACGTTGCTGCCCCGGCCAGTCTCTCTCCGACCGCCAGCCCGGAGATAGATCCGGCACCCACTTCTGAAGCTGCGCCGGTGCCAGAGTCGATCCCGGTGCAGAGTTCGGATCCATGTTCAGATTCCCCTTGCACCGGAAGCGCATCCGGTTACACACCGGGGCTACTCCAAATCAGCCCTGCCTATGGCGTATCCATGGATCCCGAGGAGCTAGCTCAGCTTGATGAGATGCTCGACCGTATCCGGAGCTTGTCCATCTCGGACGGCAAGACTTCGGTTTACAATCAGATCGGACTTAAAGCCGACGACAGGGAAATTTATACCCCACCCACCACCCACCTAGTCGCGACGGTCGACGATTTAACCGACGTGTTGGACTACGGTGAACCTTCCGACATGGAGGAAGACGCGGACATTAACAGCACCTTGCCCCCGGTAAACACGGGCAGGTGGGCCACCACATCCACCTACGACGTGTACATGGTGGACACTTCCAAATCCCCTCCAAGACGTCGGCGAAGGCGCCGAAAAGGAAATAATGGGGAACCCAGTGGCAACGACGCGACAACCAACAACAACAACGACGCGGAAGACGGTGATGCCAACGACCACGAGGAGGACATTCAAGCCTCCCCCGCACGGAACGGCACACTAGACAGACATCTTGGGGACTCTGACCCTGATGACCTCTTCAAAGGGGCCGACGACAATTACATGCCGGAGTCCGAGGAGGATGAGAGCCTCGGCACCGAAGACTATATCGTCCCTGAAGACCCCTTCAAACAAGAAAGATTCTGGCGACGCCTCGTTGCGACGGCCCGGAGCTTAAAGCGCAAGCAGCAGCAGCTGCGGGAAAACACGGATGCGCTAAATGAAAAGTGGGTTGAAGTGCTCTCCGCCGAGCAAGTTATGGAGAACCGACGCCATAGTGCGCCGAAGTCCTACCCACGAAGGCGCCTCCTACCAGAATTCGATGAAGAGCTCGCTGATGACCTCGACCGGCCCCCTAGAGGCCGGGACAGGCCAAGACGAGAAGACCATGGTGAAAGACCACCTCCACGCCGTCATGGTAAAGACCCCGTGGACAATCTGGATCCTCGTGACGCTAGACGTCGCATTGAAGAAAATAGGGCCCCTCCTCAGTCCATCTACGGATCAAGGGGACGTGCACCCGCGGGGCCTAACGGATACGATGCCTGGATGGACAGGAACGGCCGCGCCTGAGATCAAGCTTACTCACGGCTCTCTCCCGAGATCCGACGAGATCCTCCTCGGTCCCGAGGTCCGGCCCACCCGATCTGCTTTACAGACAGGGTAATGGAACATCAATTCCCGGAGGGGTTTAAACCCATAAACATAGAATCATATGATGACACCACGGACCTAGCAGTTTGGATCGAGGACTTCCTCCTACATATACTATACACATGGCTAACGGGGATGATCTCCACGCCATCAAATATCTGCCGCTCAAGCTAAAGGGGCCGGCAAGACATTGGCTTAACAGCCTCCCCCCTCATTCCATCGGCAGCTGGGAGGGCCTAGAAGATGCCTTTCGAGCAAACTTCCAGGGCACATATGTCCGACCTCCGGACGCTGATGACCTCAGCCGTGTCACCCAGCAGCCGGGTGAGTCAGCCCGGAAATTCTGGAACAGGTTCCTCACCAAAAAGAACCAGATTATCGATTGTTCCGAAGCCGAGGCCATCGCCGCATTTAAAAACAATATCCGAGATGAATGGTTGGCTCGACAACTCGGACAAGATAAACTGAGGACTATGACAGCCTTGACCTCGCTGATGACCCGCTTTTGCGCGGGAGAAGATAGTTGGCTCGCCCGAAGTACTCACAACGGCGAGGCAGGCACCTCGGAAACTCGCGACGCCAATGGAAAGCCAAAGCGCGATAAAAACAAGCGCAGGTATAAAAATGGCAGAAGCGATACTGAAGACGCCGCGGTCAACGCATGGTTCACCGGACCTAAATCCGGGCAGAAAAGAAAACCCTATAAAGGGAATAAAGACGGACCTAGCCAGCTTGACAGACTCCTAGACCGCCCATGCGGGATTCACGGTACCCAGGAAAAACCAGCAACCCACACTAACAGGAACTGCTGGGTGTTTAAGCAAGCCGGCAAGATAGCGACAGAGGGTCAAAATAAAACCCAACACCGCAGCGACGACGAGGATGAACCTCGGCAGCCCAGTAATGGAGGGCAGAAGAAGTTTCCCAATGAGGTAACAGAGGTCAATATGATCTATGCCACCCACATCCCTAAGAGGGAGCGAAAACGTGCACTTCGGGACGTATACGCGCTGGAGCCAGTCGCCCCGAAGTATAACCCATGGTCGGCTCACCCGATCACTTTCGACAAGCATGATCACCCGACCAGCATCAGGCATGGCGGATCGGCGACACTCGTCCTGGACCCTATTGTTGATGGCTACCATCTAACACATGTCCTTATGGACGGTGGAAGCAGCCTTAACATCATTTATGAGGATACAGTTCGGAAGATGGGTATTGACTCATCTCGGATCAAGCCGAGCTCTACCATCTTTAAAGGTGTCATCCCGGGCATCGAAGCCCGTTGTACAGGAACAATCACCCAAGAGGTAGTCTTTGGTTCGCCCGAGAACTTCAGAAGCGAGGAGTTAATCTTCGATATCGTACCTTTCCGGAGTGGATACCACGCGCTCTTAGGGCGCACAGCCTTTGCGCGCTTCAGCGCAGTCCCGCATTACACCTACCTCAAGCTCAAAATGCCCAGTCCTAACGGCGTCATCACTGTCAATGGTAATACAGAACGATCACTCCGGACAGAGGAACAGACCGCGGCTTTCGCAGCCGAGGTTCAAGCGTCCGAGGAGGCAGCCCGCAGCAATAAACGCACGGCCCGCTCTTTGAAGTGCGCCAGGGCTGCACAAGTCGACCTCGGACAAGTACCACAGCACCCGAAATAGGGATGCGGGCTCCTCGTGCACCCCCTCTGCGGGCACTACGTCCCCAGAGTGCATAACTTCGCACTCAAAATTCCCTGGGATGCCGAGGAGCCAAAACAATTACCAACCGTCCGGCGCGGATTCACCACGCAAGGGCGAGGCTTAGAGCCCCAGCACCGGCAAGCACCTGTAAAGGAGCAGCCAAATATGAATACGTCTAGGTGGTTTCAACCACAAGAATGACTTCGGTCACACCTCCCTTTGAGGAACTCAGTCAATAAAAAACACTTAGAGTGTATAAAGGGCCGGAAGGGCATCGACCCTCGCAAACTCTGTGTCTCCAATCGGGACGATCTGGTCAACAGTTCGGAAACGCAGACGTGCGGCAGGCTTCGGTCCGGATCCTTTAAAATCCGTTAGAAATTATCCGACCTGTTTTCTTTTCCTTTTCATTCTTTACCATCTACATTGTACTCTTTTAATTACCCTCGGGCATGTACACGATTGATATTATGAAATAAAGAAACCATACCCCTTCAAGGTCTATCGAATTTCTTTATCAGCATAGCCCCGGGATGATGAAATTCTTTATAAAAGGTGCAATTGTACAAATAAAGTCCGATGTATTCGGCGTCTCGGATTTTGGCCTTATATGCATCAGTTTCGAACCTAGATTTCGGTCAATAGTTGGGTTGCCCGGCTCCTATGTGTACCCCTTACGTTTCCGATGAATTCGGCTAAGGGTGTAACGGGAGAACCACTGCGATTACACCGACCAGGTCAATTGGCATGGCGCCTCAGTGGAGAAAGCCGAAAACTGACTATCTAGGTATGCGTAAACTGGTCCGCCATCCGAAGACCGCGTCAAGCGATGTGACGATAGAGATCACCCGTGTCAAACGAAGGGCTTCTATTCTAAGCCGAAGTGTGTCCTGGCATAGACCTCGGCCGAACTGGCCGAACACTTCCTATATCGGGGGTTGGTTATCAAAACCCCCACAGTCAAACTCCTATGACTAAATGAAAGACGTCAAGCCACTATAGTCCGATTGCCTAGTTCCTCTAAGTCACCGACCGCCTCCGGGCACTGAGACGTCGGCTAAGGGTCCAATGTGACTTCGGGAACACCCTTTGTATGACCTACACAGGGGCTGAAGCCGACGACTGGCCACTCTCATTTTGAACAGTCATAAAGGAGGAATAATCAAAATTATAAGATAATACGCATGGAATCTTAAAGCCATTCTTTAACAGATAAAGTTTTTACATCATACACTCCGGCATCCCGGAGTACTTAATAAAACAAACTGTCCTTAGGGCACATGGCCTCGGTGGTCCGAGCTCCTGCCTCCACCTCGGCGAAGAACTGCTCGGCGGTCCACGGCTTGTCGGCAGGAGAGCCAGCAGCACAAGTCTCCGCATCAACTTTGCGGAAGTGCGTCTTCACGCAAGCATACGCCCTCCGAGCCCCTTCGAAGCACGCGGACCTCTTCCAGCGATCCACGCATGGTACGGCATCGCGGAGCCGAGCAGTCAGGCCGAAGAGACTCCTCGGCATGGCCTCGGCAGGCCACAGAGCGACGCAGAGGTCCTGGAGCGCTGGCCTCGTCATGCAGAACAATTCGACCAGCTGCTTCACTCGATGGTTTAGCAGCTGCGCGGACGGCGATCCTGGGAATTGACCCCAGAAGGCCTTCTCCGCCTCATGACCCGCCAGCAGGCCGAAGTACGCCACCACATCCTCCGCGCTCTGCGGGAGATCCTCGAAGACCTCTGCGGAACGCCACACTTGGGTAAGCTCGACATACCCTTTGCCGCCAAACGCACACTGCAGCAGAAACATCTTACCCGAGGCGATTTGCTCCACTTGCTGGAGCACCTCGCGGTCCGCTCGGGCCGAGGTCTTGAGCTCGGAGTGGGCATGCTGAAGCTTCTCGAGCTCCTCTTTCGTTCGCCGCCCCTCCTCCTGAAGTTTGTCGCGTGCTTCAAACATGCCCTTCAGGGTCTCCTCGACCTCTAGCACCCTGGCCTGGTGCTTCTCCCCGGCCGCCTTCTCGGCGGCCCGTGCCTTCTCGGCTGTGGCGGCAGCAGTCTTCTGCTGCCGCACCTCCTTCTGAGCCCCTTCGAGCTCGGCCTTGAGTGTCCCCAGCTCCGCTGTCAGCACTGATAAAGCCTTAGTTGCTTTCTTTAAACATAAATTATACCTCTTCATCCAAAATCTAAAAAGCAAGTTTCAACTCGCTCACCCTGGGACCGCTCAAGTCTCCGGTTCATCTCCGCGATCTCTTCGGAGACGGAGTCCGGTACCGAGGTCGAAACCTGTAATGAAATAAATCCGTGTTAGAGGGAAGAAGGTTTAGACCATTTATACCCTCCGGGACAGCCGCTTCGAGTAGCGTCATGGGGTCTATTCAACAGGCTCCCACTTACTAACACGACCCCGATGCCGGTTTCTTGAAACCGACTTCGGGCTCGGGGGCTACTCACTTACCACGCCCTTTAGCAGGCTGTGCTATTATGTCCTCGGACAAAGATTAGAAAATAAACACCTCAAAGCAAACCAAATTCGTAGAAGGCGTACCTCGAAACCTGCTACGAGGCTCTTGAAAACCTCACGCAGGCCGGCCTCTGCAGACCGGTATCCTTCCAGCGCCGTGCCTATCAAGGCACGGTGCTCCTCCTTGAGGGAATAGCCCTTCAGGGCCTCCTCCGCCTCCTCGGCCCACCCCATGCCGATCCGTCCTTGGACAGTAAGCTGGGATGGAGGGATGACCTCGGATGAATCCACCCGAGGAGCCTCCGCCTGTGAAGGCGGTGCCGGGGTAGACTCCGGCTGGGCCAATGACTGGCCCGGCCCTTCTTCTGTGACCTCGGGGTGCTCCGACCTCGGGTCTTGTCGGGCCGAGGCTTCGACCTCGGCCATTATTGCCACCTCACCGGCTCCCGCCGTGTTGACTTTGGGAGCCAAGGTAGATGTCGCCTCCCCCAGACCGACCTGCATCGGGGGAGAAGCAGCGGGCTCTGGGGTCCCGCTGGCGGACGGCAACCCGCTCGAAGAGCCGCTGGGGATCACCTTCGATGGACTGCGTATGAAAAGTTGCTTCTGTAAAATTCCCCTTGGTGAAACAATGACTCAAGTAATGGAGACAAGGATAAGCGCTTACCCTCGAGGTGCCGGCTTCTTCCTCCCCTTTGCAAGGGGGTCTTCTTCTGAGTCACCGGAGAGCTCGGCTCTCTCCGGCGACTTATGGGCAGCCTCAGATGAGGGCCGCCTCGGCCTGTTCAATCCCTTCGGCGGCATGCCCACGTCGGCGTCTGTTAACACCGACCTCTTCCCCTTCGGGGGCTGAACTTCCTCCTCTCCTTCCTCGGCGCCACCGTCTTGAGCGGCGAAGGTGTGGGTCTCTTCTGACCGGGTGACCGAAGTCCCCCGGGTCCGAGCACTGGACTTCCCCGCCTGGGATTTCGCCCCTTTGAAAGCCACCACATGTGGCTCCTCGGTCAGAAGTGCCGAGAGCAAGGGAGGTCGGGGTTGTTCCGGCAATGGGGCAGGGCATCGTACCCCTTGCACCCATGCTAGCCAGTTCTGCAGAATATCAAAATGCGATGATCCAAGTAAAAAACTTTGCCTATGCGTGAACAGTACAAGATTGAAGTGTGGAATAACTCACCGGGGGAGCATCGTAGCCGTGCTCGAGGCCGCGGTCCTCTCCCTCCTTGGGAATCTTGTCCTTGGCCAGCTTCATGAGCTTCGTCCACATAGTGGCCAAGGTGGAGCGGAAGAAGGTGTTGATGGTGTCCATGTCCTCGGGCTTCTGTGCCCACATCGGGGTAGCCCGAAGTTGGAGGGGAAGGATACGGCGGTTGAGCATGACGTTGATGACGTCGGCCAGCTCAGCCTTCCCCGTGGTGGTCCACCACACGATCCTGTCGACCAGGGTCTTCACCTCTTCGGGCTTCCCCCAGGCGACGCCCTTTTCCTTCCAAGACTTGAGTTTCTTGGGAGGCCCGGCCGAGAAGGCCGGGACCTCGGTTTGACCAGCGGCAAAGGGCTCGGTGATATAGAACCACTCCCTTTGCCACTCCTTCACCGTTTGAATGAAGGTGCCCTTGGACTAGGTGGCCCCCTGGTTCTTGCTAATCATGGCCCCCCCGCACTCCGCGAGTTCAGAGCCACTTGACTTCGGATTGATTCCGAAGAGCTTCAGCCATAGGCAGAAGTGTGGCTCGCGGTGGAGGAAGGCCTCGCAGACTGTTATGAAAGCGGTGAGGTGGAGGATGGAGTTGGGGGCTAGGTGATGGAAGTCTAACCCTTAGTAAAACATGATCCCGCGCACGAAGGGGTGTAGCGGGAACCCCAGGCCTCGGATGAGGTGGGGGACGAAGACCACCCGCTCCCCGGCGTTGGGAGCGGGTACCAGCTCGTCGGCCGATGGAGCGCGGGCGGCGATGGCCGGGGATAGGTACCCCGCGTCGCGCAGCTCGGCGATGGTCACCGCCGTCACGGTGGAGCCGCCCCAGTGCCCCTTAAGGGTATCGGCCATGGCTGGTGAGGGAGTCGAAACTTGCGAGAGAGAATGGCGTGCGTGCTGGATCTGGGCGCTGGAGCTAGACGAAGCAGCAGCGAGCGAGGAATGGGAGCGTAGGCTATTGTGCCGTTCTCCCCTTTTTTTATAACCTGTGAAAGGTCAAGAGCCCCCCCCCCCCCCCCCCCCGCCGCGCCGATAAATTCGTGATCATTATCAAAAATTCCGTTGAAACATACGGGGGGGAACAATCTTGATGATATCCCTAAGAAAGCGGGCATGATCTCTGCCTCGACGGGACGTGCCAGTAAAAGAGCCGCCTCGAAACGTGAATTGAGGGGAAGCAGTAACTGCTCGACCTGTCATGGGGCGAGTCTCTCCGATAAAGCTGTCAGGCCGGATTGGATTGTTCATACCTAAACAGCAAGCCTTCGAGGCTAAGATACCCTTTCACCTCGGGCAGGGTACGAGCTCGGTTGGACCGCGGATGTTGATGCTCTGTTAAAGAGAATCCAAAATGTAAAGTGGAACTTGTCTGTCAAGCCGAAGACTCCGGATCCGAAGTAATTGAAGGTCGTCCTCGGCGTAGAAGACCAGTTTGGGGGCTACTGACGGTGTCCTGGATTAGGGGGTGCTAACCTAGCCAGCCCGTCTCCTCGGGTGGGCCAATATGCCCCCGTACGTAAGCAAGATGGACTCCGGAGGCCGCAGAAGGGAGACGTGATCAAGGCTGTCTCTACCGAAGACTTGCAGTACACTTCAGGATTTCTCCAGCCGCCTTACTCCAAGATACCGACCTTGTAACCCTAGATACCCTCCCTGGCGTGTATATAAGCCATAGGGTTTAGCCCGTAGGGGAGATGAACGCAATATCAAACACCTAGCCTTAGAAGTTAGACACATATTACGATCTCGAGGTAGATCAACTCTGTACTCGATACATCTCCATTAATATAAACAAGAGCAGGACGTAGGGTTTTACCTCCATCAAGAGGGCCCGAACCTGGGTAAACATCGTCTCCTTTTTCTCTGTTACCATCGATCCAAGATCTGCAGCTCGGGACCCCCTACCCCGAGGTCTGCCGTTTTTACACCGATAGCCGCTAGCAGGCAGGCAGCCGGAGGACGCGGCCGACGACGAGCCGGCGCCATCCTCCTCGTCCTCGCCACCCTCCTCCTCCTCCTCCTCCGCGCCACCCTTGCCGGTGCATTACACCATGACCATCGGCGAGGCCTGTGCCCATTACATGGACATGGTGCGGGAAGAGTGGGAGGAGCAGTTCCTGGAGGCGCAGGCCGACGCCGCCTACAACCACCAGGTCCTCCAGGAGCACCAGCAGGCGGAGAAGCAGCTCGTTGCTGGTAGGGCGATTGCGCCGGAAGTGGACCTGGCGGAGCAGGCGGCGCGGCTTGAGTCCTACCATTCTGCTCGCGAGATCCGCCTCGCCTGTTGACATTACCGCCAGCGTCAGGCAGAACTAGAGGCCGCTTACAAGGATTTCGAAGAGGCGGTGGACGAGGTGTGGGGCAAGACCGACGACGAGGAGGAGGACATTGTCGGCTCCGCCGAGGCCGCACCCCGCCGCCACGACCATGAAGCCGACACATCCGCGGGCGCCGTCGGCAGCGAGGAAGAGTAGTGCACGGTAGGTCGTCGCCGCCGCTCGGGTCCCAAGAAGGCCACCGCTCCTCCCCTCCCGTTGAAGCCAAACTTGGTGGGCTGAACATCATCGGCCGATTAGCCGCTTGGCGGCGACATGGAGGCAGACAACTTCATTTCTCGGGTCTCCGGTGGAGGAGGTTATGGAGGCAGAGCTGGAGAGTGCCGAGACGAAACTTGAGAAGGTGAAGCTTCACTTCTCAGGGATCATGGCCAGACACGGGGAACGGGCGCCCACGACCATTTAGATTAGGTATTAATTATACCTCCAAAGCCAGACTAGCACCACTTTTAGTTGAAGTATGTCCGAATTGTAATGAAACCCGTCATGTTTATATGAAATCCGACCATGTTTGCACTAATTTCGTCCGGTTAGTTTGGATGGTAGTTGAAATGTATGGAGGCATCGTTGGATGGCGGCCTCCCACATCCGTGTCCGCGGGCTGGTCCCTGATACGTCTCCAACGTATCTATAATATTTGATTATTTCATGCTATTATAGTATCAATCTTGGATGTTTTATAGACATTTCCAAGCAATTATATATCATTTTTTGGGACTAAACTATTAACTTAGTGCCCAGTGCCAGTTGCTGTTTTTTGCCTGTTTTTGGTTTTTTAGAATATCAGTACCAAATGAAGTCCAAATGCCATGAAACTTTTTGGAGATTTTTTTCTAGACATAAGAGACACTAGAAGCTTCGGGGGGGGCGAGAAGATGAAGCAGTGGCCCACGAGGCACCACGGCGCGCCCCGGGGGGGCGTGCCCTGGTACCTCGTGGAGCCCACAAGGCTCCGTTTGACCTAATTCCACCTCTATAAATTCTTTAAAATCGGGAAACCAACCAGGGAGTCCACAAAATACTTTTTCTGCCGCCGCAAGTCTCTGTTCTCGAGAGATCCCATCTGGAGGCCTTTTCCGGCACTCTGCCGGAGGGGGATTCGATCACGGAGGGGATCTACATCAACCTTGCTGCCCTTCCGATGATGCGTGAGTAGTTTACCACAGACCTTCGGGTCCATAGTTACTAGCTTGATGGCTTCTTCTCTCTATTTGATCTTCAATACAATGTTCTCCTCGATGTTCTTGGAGTTCTATCCGATGTAATTACTTTTTGCGGTGTGTTTGTTGGGATCCGATGAATTGTGAGTTTATGATCAGATTATCCATGAATATTATTTGAGTTTTCTCTGAACTCTTTTATGCATGATTGTTATAGCTTCGTATTTCTCTCCGATCTATTGATTTGGTTTGGCCAACTAGATTGATTTATCTTGCAATGGGAGAGGTGTTTTGTAATGGGTTCAATCTTGCGGTGCTCAATCCCAGTGACAGTAGGGGACATGACACATATGTATCATTACTATTAAGGGTAAAAAGATGGGGTTTATTCATGCGTGAGTTTACTTTGTCTACATCATGTCATCTTGTTTAAGGCGTTGCTCCTTTCTTTATGAACTTAATACTCTAGATGCATGCTGGATAGCGGTCAATGGGTGGAGTAATAGTAGTAGATGCAGGCAGGAGTCGGTCTACTTGTCTCGGACGTGATGCCTATGTACATGATCATTGCCTTGGATATCGTCATGATTATTTGCTTTTCTATCAATTGCCCAACAGTAATTTGTCTACCCACCGTATGCTATTTTCAAGAGAGAAGCCTCTAGTGAAAACTATGGCCCCCGGGTCTACCTTTATCATATATTAAAAACCCTAAAAATACCTTGCTGCAATTTTATCTTATTTATTTTATTTTGTATTTTTGTTCGATCTATCTATCTATCACCATACAATTTAATCTTGCAATTAACCGCCAAGGGATTGACAACCCCTTGTTCGCGTTGGGTGCGAGGATTTGTTGTTTTGTGTGCATGTACTGCTAACGAGTTGTTGTGTGATTCTCCTACTGGATTGATAACCTTGGTTTCATAACTGAGGGAAATACTTATCTCTACTGTACTGCATCATCCCTTCCTCTTCAGGGAAAAACCAACGCAGATCACAAGTAGCAGGAAGAATTTCTGGCGCCGTTGCCAGGGAGACATCATCAACATCTATCAAGTACCTACGCATGAACCTTCATCTCCTTGCATTTATTTTATTTGTCTTTGCCTCTCGTTTTCATCTCCCCCACTTCTAAATTTTTTTTCCAAAATATTTTCCGTTTGCCCTTTGGCTTGATTTGCTCACTTTGTCGTCATGACTAGCGTAACTATCCCTCCTTTGTCACCGGATTTTGAAGTGCTTTACTTCAAACAGAAACAAGGTGAAAATCTTAAGGATGCTTGGTATAGGTTAATGGAATCCTACCGTGTTTGTCTATAAAAGGGGATTTAAAAAATTTGCTTCGCAATTTCTATATAGGTTTAACCATGCCTCATAGACAACTTTTGGACTTTGTCGTAAAAGGGAATTTTATTGAAAGTGAGGCCAATACTGCCTATGAAATGATAGAGGGTATATTGGGGATTCCGCCACCACAAAAGGGTTTTGCTTTTACTCAAGAGGGGGCTCAAATATTAGACAAATTGGGTGACATGCAGAAAAATTTGGTTGAGTTGCAAAAGTCTAACGAACCTCTTAAAAATATTAGTGGAAACCTCAATCGCATGAACACTTTGATTACTTTATGCAATAAGCGATCGGATATTCTAGACCTTAAAATTTCCTCATTTCCTGATAATAATGGGAAGCGTAAAGAGCCTCCTAGGTTTGAGAAAACCCCTACAAAGATCACTAAAACCAAGGATGACAATACTTGAAACTATACATTATGCCTAGCTAGGGGCATGAAACAATAGCGCTTGTTGGGAGGCAACCCAATGAATAAAATAATTTTTTACTTTTTATTTCTGTTTTCTTGTGTTCACACAATTATGCTACTATTATGATTGTGTTTTTATGTTTTAATTAGTGTTTGTGCCAAGTAAAGCCTTTGGGATGATTTGGAAGATAGTATAATTGATGCTGTTTGGAAAAAAAAAGTTTTGCGTCCAGTGCTGGATTTTTAATTATGTAGTGTAGAGTTAGAAAATCTGAAATTTTTACACAGTATTGATATATGAATTTCCCACGTTTTCTTAATTTTTCAGAATTTTTGGAGTTACAGAAGTATAGATTTTAAATAGATCTTTACAGACTGTTCTGTTTTAGACAGATTCTGTTTTTGTTGCATAGTTTGCTTATTTTGATGAATCTATGGATTGTATCGGGGGGTATAAGCCGTGGAAAAGTTGGAGTACAGTAGCATTATGCCAATATTAAATATGAACCAATTTACAACAGTACTTAAAGTAGTGATTTATTTTGTTATACTAACGGATCTCACGAAGGTTTTGTTGAGTTTTGTGTGATTGAAGTTTTCAAGTTTTGGGTGAGATCACGATAGATGAAGGAATAAGGAGTGGCAAGAGCCTAAGCTTGGGGATGCCCAAGGCACCCCAAGGTAATATTCAAGTAAGACTCAAGTGTCTAAGCTTGGGGATGCCCCGGAAGGCATCCCCTCTTTCTTCTATCAACTATTGGTAATTTTACTTGGAGCTATATTTTTATTCGTCACATGTATGAGTTTTGCTTGGAGCGTCTTGTATTATATGAGTCTTTGCTTTGTTTGCTTTTTAGTTTGTCACAATCATCTTTGCTGGACACACCTATCTGAGAGAGCCACACGTTTATCATGATTTGTTGGAATGCTCTATGTGCTTCACTTAATTTTTTTGAGCTAGGCAATTGCTCTAGTGCTTCACTTAAATCTTTTTGAGCACGGTGGTGGCTATATATTTTGAAGAAATATTTGCACTCTCATGCTTCACTTATATTCTTTTGAGAGTTGATAAGATTAAAATTTTGAAGAAATATTTGCACTCTCATGCTTCACTTATATCTTTTTGAGAGTTGATAATAGTAATGGTAATTTGTACAAGATATGAATTTGGTCCCAAAGTGATGAATATTCAAGAGGGATATAATAAAAACTTTCATGAAAGATCACTGGATATGATAAGTTTGATTCCTTGCAATAGTTTTGCGATATGGAGATGATAATATGTGAGTCATGTTAGTGAGTAATTGTGATTTAGTAAGAATATTGGTGTTAAGGTTTGTGATTCCCTATGCATGCACGTAAAGTCAATAGTTATGCAACGAAATTATATCCTACTTATGGTGCATTATTCAGTGTTAGTTATGTTCAATGCATGTTTATGACCGTTTTTGCTTTTTGGTTGGTTGCTTCTCAATCTATTTGCTAGCCTTCATTTGTACTAAGCGGGAATACTGCTTGTGCATCCAACTCCTTAAACCTAAAGTTGTGCCAAACGAGTCCACCATACCTACCTATATGCGGTATTTCCATGCCGTTCCAAGTAAATTTGCATGTGCCAACTCTAATTTTCAAAATAA
Organism: Elymus sibiricus; assembly: GCA_039707655.1. Classification (NCBI taxonomy): domain Eukaryota; kingdom Viridiplantae; phylum Streptophyta; class Magnoliopsida; order Poales; family Poaceae; genus Elymus; species Elymus sibiricus. Next base: position 178,720,669 of record CM077666.1, on the reverse strand, counting down.
TTTTCCGTTTTGTGTGCCCGTACCGCTCATGAAGAGGCAGGGGGTGGCCAATATTTTCCATGCTAGGTGTGTTATTCTCACGATGAGTGTTTATTCACTTGTCATTGCACGAGAGAGTGGCAGGTAATAGGGATGCTCAGTCCCGAAATCCAAAAATTTAATATGATGATAATAATAAATTCCTTGGAAAGTGTTGGTATGGAGGGCACCCGTGGATACGGCTAGCCATGGATTGTGAAAGAATGGTGGAAAGGAAATAAACTTTATTTTCTGTTTGGGAACCGCCTATGATGTGTTTAGCATGGAAGATATTGGGAATTCTCAGTCGTTTTCATTGACAGGAAAAGCATGCCTCTCAAAATATTTTTATCTCTCTAATTTAAGCCTTGTGCTCTGGAACCTCTGCAAATCTCTTCTTCCCTCTGCGAAGGGCCTAACTATTTACTTTTATGCAATTTTAATTTTTATTTTGAGTCTCCATCTTCTCTTACAAAGCACCAACTAGAGAGCACTATTGTCATACTTGTGCATTGTGTGTAGCAAATATTGAGTGTGTTTCATGAATGGATCAATGATTGAGCATAATGAGCTAGGAATAACTTTCTTTAGCGTTGATATTTTGAAAGACATAGTTGCTTGTTAGTATGCTTGAGTATTTATATCTTCATGTCAAATTATAGACTATTGCTTTGAATCATTCAAGTCCAAATGTCCATGTTGCAAAAGAAAAGATAATATGATGAATATGATAGGTAGCATTCCACATCAAAAATTCTGTTTTTATCATTTACCTACTCGAGGACGGGCAGGAATTAAGCTTGGGGATGCTGATACGTCTCCAACGTATCTATAATTTTTGATTGTTCCATGCTATTATAGTATCAATCTTGGATGTTTTATATACATTTCCAAGCAATTATATATTATTTTTTGGGACTAACCTATTAACTTAGTGCCCAGTGCCAGTTGCTGTTTTTTGCCTGTTTTTGGTTTTCCAGAATATCAGTACCAAATGAAGTCCAAATGCCACGAAACTTTTTGGAGATTTTTTTTTGGACATAAGAGACACTAGAAGCTTCGGAAGGGGACGAGAAGATGAAGCAGTGGCCCACGAGGCACCACGGCGCGCCCCAGGGGGGCGCGCCCTGGTACCTCGTGGGGCCCACAAAGCTCCGTTTGACCTAATTCCACCTCTATAAATTCTCTAAAATCGGGAAACCAACCAGGGAGTCCACGAAATACTTTTTCCGCCGCCGCAAGTCTCTGTTCTCGAGAGATCCCATCTGGAGGCCTTTTCCGGCACTCTGCCAGAGGGGGATTCGATCACGGAGGGGCTCTACATCAACATTGCTGCCCTTCCGATGATGCGTGAGTAGTTTACCATAGACCTTCGGGTCCATAGTTAGTAGATAGATGGCTTCTTCTCTCTATTTGATCTACAATACAATGTTCTCTTCGATGTTCTTGGAGTTCTATCCGATGTAATCACTTTTTGCGGTGTGTTTGTTGGGTTCCGATGAATTGTGAGTTTATGATCAGATTATCCATGAATATTATTTGAGTTTTCTCTGAACTCTTTTATGCATGATTGTTATAGCTTCGTATTTCTCTCCGATCTATTGATTTGGTTTGGCCAACTAGATTGATTTATCTTGCAATGGGAGAGGTGCTTTGTAATGGGTTCGATCTTGCGGTGCTCAATCCCAGTGACAGTAGGGGACATGACACGTATGTATCGTTGCTATTAAGGGTAAAAAGATGGGGTTTATTCATGCGTGAGTTTACTTTGTCTACATCATGTCATGTTGTTTAAGGCGTTACTCCTTTCTTTATGAACTTAATACTCTAGATGCATGCTGGATAGCGGTCGATGGGTGGAGTAATAGTAGTAGATGCAGGCAGGAGTCGGTCTACTTGTCTCGGACGTGATGCCTATATACATGATCATTGCCTTGTATATCGTCATGATTATTTGCTTTTCTATCAATTGCCCAACAGTAATTTGTCTACCCACCGTATGCTATTTTCAAGAGAGAAGCCTCTAGTGAAAACTATGGCCCCCGGGTCTACCTTTATCATATATTAAAAACCCTAAAAATACCTTGCTGCAATTTTATCTTTTTTTTTGTATTTTTGTTCGATATATCTATCTATCACCATACAATTTAATCTTGCAATTAATCCCCAAGGGATTGACAACCCCTTGTTCGCGTTGAGTGCGAGGATTTGTTGTTTTGTGTGCAGGTACTGCTAACGAGTTGTTGCGTGATTCTCCTACTGGATTGATAACCTTGGTTTAATAACTGAGGGAAATACTTATCTCTACTGTACTGCATCATCCCTTCCTCTTCGAGGAAAAACCAACGCAGATCACAAGTAGCAGCCCCCCCTGTCCGCGGACGGATGCGGGAGGAAATTTGCGGGTTGCCGCTGGAGATGCCCTTATGAACTAGGGACCAACTATTTTTCAATTGCCAGATTCTGGCCTGCACATAAAAAACATATGGTTATGAACTCTGTATGTGCATGTGTGTTGTGGTGCATCTGGAAATATAGAAACTCTCTGGTTTTTGGCAATGTTGTCGGGTCTGATTTGAAACATATCTGGTGGCTGATCCATCCGACAGTCAAAAAATGGATGATTCTCTTCAAAGGGGGGCCGTTGGAGGAGATGAGAGCAATCTCTTCACAGGTTTCTCTTGTTCTCAGGTCGCCATTCATACTGACAGTGGGGTAGAGGTTTGTGACTTAGACACTAGAGGTGTCTTTGGTCATGATTCACTTGCCCAGAAGTCCCTGGAGAGCGACCTGAAGATCTCAAGGGTGGTTGACTCTTTCCACTCCGAGACGTCACCCCCAGGGAGCCCTGAGATGATGCTCAAGCAACCTGAAGCTCCCAGTCATGTCTCCCCTCTGTACCTGCACCTCTCGCCTACACACCCGTTGAAGAAGATGAAGAGTGAGCTCCTGCATCAACTTTGAGCTGTCCGATTGCAATTGGCTACATGTGACAGGGACGTGATAATGCATGCCTAAAGCGCGAAGAGAGGCAAAAATTGAACTTCAGTTTTCCTTGTCTTGCTTCTGCTTTCTGCAGTTTTGCAGTTTGTTGTAATAAATAAATAGCTATTCCTGAACTATTGTAGCTATGCCCAATACTCTTTTCTCCTTTTTGCTGCATTGCAGCCCGTTTGGACATGCGTTTAGCGCGTGATTGTTGTTGATCTTGTGGTTTCGTTTTCAATGAAAATGGGACTAGGAGGGCCTTGAGCCTTCCTTATAGTCTAAAAATAGCGAAGCTTGATGCACATGCATGGATACTGAATTGAGGGTATTTCAGACGACATGTTTAAGCACTGGGCGATAGATCTACCGCAATCTTCGAGAACCAACCTATGTTGAATGGTTAGGGCATCTCCAACGCTAACCCTTAAAATAGACATGGTATTCGTCTGCTGACTGGTCGGAATCATTCCGCGGAAAGAGATGCGGGAGCCGGCCATCCAATCATGTTCCCTTAATGCTTGTTTCTGGGTTTTTTTTTCTAAGAGCGCAGCACTCAAAATAATTATAGAAAATAGCATAATTCATTCATCCATAACATGCAAATATCTCTGTTACAACAAGAGTTCAAATGTAAGAGATAACGGATGTTCAACAAATTTTCCGAATTCATCGATTTCAAACCAATTCCAAATTCAATGATACTAGAGTCAGAACCGGCATACTTCTTCCCACACATACTGCCCCTTGAGCTTTATCCAACAATGTATGTGCGTGAATGGCCTGCCCTCACTCCTATAATACATCTCGGCAACGTGTGTAGTCTATACAATGTGTAGAGCAACATTGAGGGAATGAATGAATTAACCAACATGTAGATAAACAGGAAGCAAAACATACCATCTTCAGGGTTGATGATGGCAACATTGTCTCCACTCGTGCAACCGCACCGCAAAACTACGTGACAGAGTTGCGGATGGTGTACCATTGATGCGATATATATCGACTTAACATTGCGTTGATGGATGACGTGCATTTGGTAGGGCGCGAAGTTTTTTCGCGCATGCAACGAACCATGCACCCGCTGCCTAAAGTTTGAGCCCCTTGAGTTCTTGCCTACAAAGACTGCAGATATAGCCAACCACACATCGCAAAGCAACTCATTCTCCTTCACCGAGTAACCCGCCATCGTGCTTACTGTAGAAAACAACAAGAATTACAACAAAAAATCTCAATGACATTTGACCGAACACCTGTCGGGTGTGGTATCCGCCATGGACGTCGATGGCAGGGGCGGAGGGTACCTAGCTGCAGAGGGATCCGGGGTGAACAGCGGCATAGACCAATAAGGGCAGGCGCGTTGGTAGGCATTGCAGACATCCTACGATGCATGGGCGGTGGCCAAACAGGTACAACGGTGACAGATGAGGAGGGTGTGGATGCAAAGTAAGGGGGGAATAGGGGATGTGTGGAAGAAAAGTGGATTGTGGGATTTGAGTGGGCCGAGGGTGCCGGAGTCCTACGTGGAGACGGTCTGGACTCCCGCAAAGCCCCCCAGTTTGCCTCTGGTTTGTGGGAAAACAGACGTAAGCATTGGTCCACAGATCGATGGGGTACCACGTTGGATGGCAAAATGGGTCCAAACAGCTCGGCCTAGACGGATGCGGGCGGTTTGAGGGTCAGCGCAGAGATGCCCTTAGGAGGGTAGTGGTACCCCCAACCCACCAGAGATAAAATCTGAGGTTTGACGCTTTGGTGTCTCATAAAGGTGAAATATTCTTTCAGTTAGAGGTGACGGCTCTGTCGATAGCGAGGCGCATGTGGTGAGTTTGTCAATCTCGAAATCCGTAGCTCAACCTGTTAGAGATGCTCATAGGTTAGGGTGTGCGTGCGTGCATTCAGAGGGATAGTGTATGTATGTATTCATGAGCATCTGCCACTACATGAAAAACAATTTAAGCCGAGTGCGCAAACCACCCGGCAAAGGCTGAATTCACCTCGGCAGTAGCTACACTAGGTGTGCCTCCCCACGGCCTCCGATTCTCCAGGCCACGCGGGGCGACGAGATATGTGCAGACGGTGGGGTTACATGTAAGCAACCGCCTGTGGTCAGAACTGACCGCCTTAATTACGCCGTATGTGCCATTAGAGACTCACGGCTTACATGTGCCCCCGTCATGGTGCTGTCAAGCGCAAAAGCAAGCGCTTTTTCCATTATACACCGACCTTTTTTCCATACACCGACTATCTTTGAGACGTGTCACGGCATACGGGGTGGTAAGCAGAGGACCCGTTTGTCGCTATAATTCTAGATGACAACACTCGGCTTACATTGTTATAAGTAGTGCGGACGATAAAATACACTCGGCTTACCGAGAAACCCAAGGCAAAAAATGTTTTTCCTGTAGTGTGCGTTTGTACTGTGTTTCTTTAAAAAAATCTACCAAGGCCTTTATTTTACATGATGAACCTTACCACTTTAAAACTTGTTTTTTAACATGAATTGGTATTGTCCTTAATGTAGGAATAATTAATAGACTGTTAATCTTTTAGGTCATACCTCATGTATTCTGCTTCCTTAGGGCAATCACAACAATTGGCTTTTAGCACATTATCATAGACAAAATGTTGATGTGGCACTGTAATTAAAGAAGAAATGGAGTGGAGTTATATGTTAGTGGAGATACAACTAGCTCATTTTTCTGTGCATTGTAATTAATGATTCGATTCTTTGTGGATTATCTCTCTATTTTGATGCATAGGGAGTATTAAACTTGTTGTAAGGCAATGGGGCCAAATCATCAATTAACAGAGTACATTAAATATACAACAATAGCAAAACCACAAGAATATATGACTTAACGAGAAGAGTTTACTTACCAGTCATCGTCTTTTCAAAACAATGCCTTAAAAAGAGAAAGAATGATCGTGTCGACGTTGCTAATTCCAGTCTGTGATGGCTAAAATAATGATTTTTATGTTGAATGTCGTGTCTAACCAATCAAGGCTAGAACAACTACACAAAGATAATGCCTACGATAAGGTAACAATGAAAGAGTGTCAACACTATGTCCAATCAATAAAGGCCAAATCACTTATTTTCACCCCTAGATTTGAATTTTTTTTTTTTTGCAGTCTATCATCTTGAAGACGGATCTTGCAGGAGTTGCGACATCAAACTAGAACCCCTTGTGATCATGTAGCAATCCTGTCTGCACGGGATCAAAGTGGTATCCACTGAAAATAGCAGCACATCAGACCACCACCAATGACAGTGCAACAATCCCTTTGGGGTCCAATGATCTAGATGGACCATGGACCATACGAGCTGGATAGAGCCACCGAGCCGAGCCCCTCTAAAGAGGAAAGCCTGGACATTGTCGGTGGCAATAGAGGGAAGGCGCGGCGCTAGGTAGCAGATGTGTGTGAATCCTCCCGCATTGAATTGTTGCAATCAACCACCGAAGACATCGATGTAGCCATGAATCTGGTGTATGAGTTCTTCGATTGCGAATATGATGATGCATTTGGAGCAAATACTCAAACGTCGCCTAATTTTGGTTCGGAAGCTATATAGGATCACACATCTCCTGGAATCCAGACCACGTCGAACTCCCTTGCCCTCATCCTCCACCATCACCATGGACTTCTAGTAATCAAAGAACCCAATGTTTTCAATGGCATCCTTCTTCATCTTGCAATAATCATCATAGGCCCTGACACCTTGGTAGATGCGTTCAAACACATGTCGTTGCATCTGAAATCGAGGGCGAAAATATGGTTCGAATAGGGCATCAGGGACAAAGTAGCTGGCGTAAAACCCTCGCGCCCTCTGGCGAGTCAACACTGGATGTCCCTTTGTAGAACCCTTGAAGTAGAGAACATGCTACTCCGCACGCTCCGCCTCTTCAAGAATCTCCTTCGTCATCTCTGCTTCATCATCATCTTCATCCTCATCTGACGAAGATGAATTCATGAAAACTTGGCATTGAAGTACCCCTATTCCGAATCCATCGTGTTTGCTTCAATGTAAACATCGAGAACGTCAATAAATTTGGCTATGCCATTTGGTCGAACATTTGTCGGGTGTGGTGTCCGCCATGGACGTTGTTGGAGGGGCGGAGGCCGGATTGGGGGAGGAACGGCTGCGTAGGCAAAGCCGTGAGAGCGCCTTAGTGGAGCGGCGGAGGTCTGGTAAGGTCTGGGCGGTGTCCGGGGTTGTGCAGTGACATTGTTGGAGTCTGAGCGTAGATACAAAGCAGATGAGGATGGTGGAGTGGAAAAACAAAGGCTCTAGGTGGAGCGGGGTGTCGGATTCCGACGTGGAGAGCATCCAGACTCTCCAAAACCTCCCCTAGTTTGATGCCAGTTTGCGGCATTTCAAACATCCAGACCAATCCGGACAATTTCAATGACCGATGTAGGATGGGTAAAAGTGTCCAAATACTTACGAGAGTTTGATGATCCGCATTGGAGTTGCCCTTAATGTTTGGTTTCCGTTGAGTTCCCCAAAGTCGTCGGAAGCTGGCCAAAGTCTGGTCTCTAACTGTGGGCAGTGTTTGCGTTGTTGCCGCTCTAGGACTTTGTTTCCCTATCTCTGTCTGTCTTTTCGTTTTCGTTTCTTCCAAGTCAGAGAAGGAGAATGAGTAGCCAAACCAAAAGTTTCGCGCTTTTGACCGCAGTTGCGATAGGCACGTAGCGGCACGCAGGCCATAAACAAAACGGAACGCGCAAATTGTTCAACTTACCTTTGCTTCTACGTTGTTTTGTTTAAGCTTTCGGCCCGTCCAAGCATCACGAGTCAGGATATCTAGTGGCACGTCAGAGGAGGTGGAATCAAATCTTTCAAAATAAATCTTTCACACCAGGACTGATAATAGTATACTGTAAACATCAACAAATATAAACTACAGTATGTACTGCTACTGCTCAGAACAACTGAATTGTCATGTTACCAGCAGTCGTGATTGGCGACGATGTATCCAGTATAAATGTCGCGCGCATGCATGGTATAGGGCACCCTAGGCATGGGAACATCTCAAGCTCACCATCTTACAGAACATAGGAGCGTTAGAGTTCGTAGGCATTGATCATTTTTTGGGAGCATATGATTCAGGAGACTACACTACACCATGTAGTCCATCATGCCCACACCAACTATGTCTAGAAAAGCATTGCGTCAACTCGACACAAGGGGCTTTTGCTTGTATGCACAGCCCGCTTTTGGGGTTCACCACTCATGCTGGTAGCATCCTATGGGGGGAGCGGATTAAAGAAGAAGGTTGGGGAAAGCAAAGGGTCCTCATGCCAAGTCATTAAAAGTGTGCAAGACCCATGCAGAGGTGGTCACGCCATGGCGATGGCGGCAATAGTTTTTGCAGGAAACCATAGTAGTGCATTCAAGGGCGCCAAGACATTCATCTATGTTCTCGCCTAGGGGAGGTTTCGTAGTTTACAAGTTCACAGCTCAGATCGCTCGTTATAAAAGTATAAACATAAGCAAAGTAATCTATATTGCATATCCATTGTCTTGGTGGTTCTTGTTCTTAATCCCCAGCGCATGGCAGGACATGCATGTATGAAGTGTAGACAGACCGTTTCACTTTAAAATTGTGATCCAAATTCCAAAAGGATAAGGTCTCATGCGCGATAGTAAAACTAGTTCTTTTTCGATAAAGAGCAGTTTCGTTCGAACGTTGTATCGGTTGATACGACCGCAGTGAGCGAATGCCTAGCCTCTCCATAATGAAAATACGCACAAACAACAAGTCTAGGAAAATCGTGAAACACATTGCTTTACAGATACAGTAATGAAAGAGTTGTCTGTGATGTCCTATAGGAAAACTACACTGTCATCCATGATGAGAGAAAACCTCTCCGACCATATGCTCCAACAGGGTAGCTCATCTTGTTCGATCTGCGGCGATGTAGCATGCATGGAGCGATTGTCTATTTAACAGATGTATTATGAACTTTGATCAATGACAAGTAACCGAAACACATGGAAAGCTAGGTCGCTGAAACCTGCAACCCAGTTAGACCTTGTCGATGACAGATGGAAAGTCTTTGTGCACGTGCCCCTAAGGACTAGCGCCCTGAAGCCGCACTTGTCGCTGTTGAACCCTTGAATAGATCTGAAACACCTGACACCAAATCTTGCCACACGACGAGAAACTCTAACCTCACCGTCCCAAGGAGATGGCAGGAATCTATGTTGGAGCTCTGTCGGCTACGTCTCAAGGAGGGTGGGAACTCGACAGACAAACTCGAAAAAGAAGCACCGCCCTCCGTCCAAGCGCCGCACTTGCAATGGCTAAAAAAACCAACCTGAACTGTTAACCGGAGCGGAGGGACCTGAATTCTCTGCGCCACCGGCCATCGGAGCGATAGACATAGAGGAGGCGAATCCATGGGTCCGCCCTAGCCTCAAGGGATGTATGAGGAAAAGCTAAAGACGTGGAGTGATTCTCTCTCCAACAGATGCATTACCAAACTTTGATCAGTGACAAGTAATCGAAACACATGGAGAGCTAGGTGGCTGAAACATGCAACCCGGCCATGGTGCTTTTTTTTAGCCGTCTGTAGTTATATCTGAGAGAGTGATATATTGAACTGTCTGTTGAACTATACATATGTTGGCATAGCGTTGAAATTTCAAACTTATGTACATTACAGTTTATGTCAAGTTACTTTTGCTTTTGCATATTAATTAAGTGAGACCTAAGGAACATTTTAAGTACCTGCATCATATTGGTTAGCCTATATTTAAATACTTATGAATTGAAGATAGTAGAAAGTTAGCATGGCTCTTGAGAGCAAGTACAATCACAGGCTAATAGTCCGTTTACATGATAATCTTGGCTACTCCCTCCGTCCGGTGAAGAGTGTATGTTTGGATTTCAAATTTGTCCACAAAAGAGTGTACTTTTATCTTTATAATGCATTTTAAAGTAAAAAAAATGCTTCTTTCTCATCACACGGTAGTCCAGATCAATAGCATTCTACACATGGTCTCTTTAATTTCTACATGCACTTAGCTCATTGGGGTTGGGTAATTAAAGAGGAGAGAGATGGTGGCTTGCACCTTTCCAATGATTTTTTACTTCACTCCATAATTTGTCCTAAAATTTATATGTGCACTTTTCACCAGACGGAGGGAGTATGTGAAGAAAAAAGACATGAAAAAGTGAGAGGAGTGGTCTCTCATGCATGCACCTAGGTAAATACAATAAATATGAAGAAAGAGCTAGAGTGAATGTGAAAATAAGTACTGCTTTTATTTTTTATTTTTTATTTTTTTCCGGATGAATAAGTACTGCTTTTATAGCCAACCTTATAGCTAACTTTGTTGTATAAGCGATTATAAGTGATGATTATAATCCCTCCGTTCCTAAATATAAGTCTTTCTAGAGATTTAACTATGGGTTATATACGGATGTATATAGATGCATTTTAGAGTGTAGATTCAATCATTTTGCTCTGTATGTAGTTCATATTGGAATTCCTATAAAGACTTAAATTTAGGAACGGAGGGAGTATATAACATGATAACATTATATAGCCAACACTGTGCTATTAACCATGCTCTAGTAGTCTAGACATAGATAAATTCTTAATTGGAGCTTGAGCACGATTGGATTGAAAAGTCGCCAGGTGAGAGGCATAAATAATGTATGTACTCCACTCGCTGTACGTAACAAATTGCTTGATTAATTAGAAATGGATTCTGGATAACAATTGACCGATATGCCGCACGTACAGTAGACGTACAGCTGCTGCTCCACGCGCGTAACCCAAGCCGTACGTGGTACGTGCGGTGAGGGTGAGATCGCAACCGCAACAACTCGCGCGCAGGGGATGGCCGTAAGGGCATCTCGAACACCAATCCTCGGATCGACCCATACGATTCGGACTTGCTATCCGGACGACGGAAGCTATCGAACATGAAACTGTACTTTCTCCCATAAACCGGACACAAACGTGAGGTTTTGTGGGCGTCCGGACCGCTCCCAAGCCCACGTGTAACCACCCTGGCTCCTCAAAACCTCACCCGCCTCTTCCGCGCTTTTCATCGCACGCCCGCGCTGCTTACCGCGCCGCATTCATGCTGGCCCAGAGCATGCAGCGGCCGGCATTGATGCCGCGCTTTGACCGGACCGGGGGAGGGGGGGGGGGGGGGGGGGGGGGGGCGCTGACGGACGTGACATCTTGGACGTCACCGCTTCAATGCGGACTGCGTGCCCTGAGGAACCAACTCCAGCCATTGCGCCGCAATGAAGCGGACTGACCGCCCCTTGGCCTGGCTTGGCCTGGCCGTGGCTATTTAAGCCGTGCGCCGGTGACGCACAGAGGCGCACTCCCCCTCCCCGAGCACCGCCCCCCTTCCCTCCCTCGTCACCGTGCCCGAGCCCCTCCTCCTCTCCGAGCCCAGCGGCGATGCCGAAGTCATGATGCTTCGCGCCGGCAGACGGGGTTGGTGGAAGCTCCTCGTCCGGTGGTTCTTGGCGCCGCCGCCCACGCTCTCCGGGCCCTTCGGCATCCACGGCGGTCGGCTGCTCCGCCAAGGAGGAGATCGTCATCTCCTCCGGTGACGAGGAGGACCAGACGCCGCAGCAGCAGCCGCCACAGTCTCCCCGACTCCTCTCGGAGGCCGCTGTGACAGACGGAGATTTCGTCCGTCAGATCGAGATATTGACAGAGCGTTCGCTCCGTCACATGGGCCTGTCGCCACCATTGCCGACGCGCGTCAAGGAGGAGCCGGCGTCTGCTGCGCCACTGCGTGAAGCGCGAGTCGGCGTCCCCGCTCCGGCCGGTCAAGGACGAGCCGGCCTCGCCCAAGCGCAACCGCGGCGTCCAGATCGGACGCCGCGTCAAGGATGAGCCGTCATCGCCCCCGCACCACCGCGACGTCCAGATCGGTCACCGCGTCAAGGACGAGCCGTCGTCGCCCCCGCATCGGGTCAAGGACGAGCCGGCGTCCCCGCCGCGCAGCCTGTACGAGCGCATGGACGCGCCCTCGGCGCTGCCCCGCCGCCACCGCCCGCGATCAAGAAGGCGCAGGCCGCCTCCTCCACTACCTCGAAGGAGGCAGTTACGGCGGTGCCTCGGGCTCGAGGGCCGTCAAATCCGAGGCGGAGCGGGCGGCGAGGCAGCAGGCGAGGTACGACCGGCGCAATGCCGGTTGCCGCTCCACGTTCGCCAAGAGCGACGTGGCGCTGGATTGGGTCTGCAACGACCCTGACCTCGTCGCCGTGTGGGCGCTCGACCGCCCCGTGACCATCGCGGAGACGGCCGCCAGGCGCCGCCGCCGCCGCCTTGACGGGAGCTCGGCAAGATCGGCGATGAGTGGTCGCTTAGCGACTGCTCCGTCAACGCCGGTCGCGGCAAGGCCGCCACCAGGGCTCCGAAGGCAACATTGGAAGTGGTTGTGGCGGCACTCCGCACCGCGCAGCACGAGACGGAGCGGCTCCTCCGCGAGCAGCACGCAGCCACCGGACAAAGCTGTCGCGGCCCTCCGGCGCCGTTCCACCACTGGAGGGACCACGATGACGACGGCACCGACGGCAACGGCGGTGCGGCAGGGCAGGGTGGCCACGCGTACGAAGTGGTCGTCCGGTATAGGGTTTAGTTTTTTTTCCTAGTGTTTTTGTTAAACAGTTAAAATATCGATCTTTTTATGTAAATTATAACCAAACTTAAATGAATTTCGTCGTGTTTGAATGAATTTCGTCCAGTTAATTCAAATTGTTGTTGAAACGTATGTGGTTAGTGTTGGATGGCGGCCTCTGGCATTAGTGTCCGTGGACCGATGCTGAAGAAAATTTACGGGTGGCCGTCAGAGATGCGGTAAGACGCAGCGGACCGCCCCGTGGTCGTCGACTGGGATCCTGCTTGCGCCCGGCCGTCTGCATTCACCCATCCATCCATCCAAAGTCTGTTGATCTGATACGCACGCCTCTGTGACAAGCCACTGCAGCTAAGCCTAGCCATAACGTACGTCTAGGATCCGTGCCGATCAGTTAGTCAGAGAGGGGTATTTATACGGGCAATTTTCGTGTTTTGACCCTTTTGATGAAGTTTAGCCGGATCTGACCCCGGTCGGAAAGTATTTCAGGATCTGACCCTTTTCCTACCGCCGGGGTCCATGGCGGTAGGTTTGCATAGGATACCGCCAGGCCTCCGGGCGGTAGGTTAACGACAGCCGCCGTCACCAGCCGTTCCCGGGCTGACGTGTCATAACGGCACTACCGCCAGGGCGGATGGCGGTAGGGTAGCTAAAGCTACCGCCACCCGCAGCGGCGGTAAGGTGCCAGGCCCTGCGCGCGCGCCAGGACTCTGTAACAGAAAGCTGGCTTTTTTTAACGGTAGGTTTTCACACCTTACCGCCAGGGCCTCTGGCGGTAGGGTCTTCTGTAACGGGAAACCGCAAATATTTTGCGGTAGGCTATGAGAACCTACCGCCACAGTCCCTGGCGGTAGGGTCCTCTGTCACTTATTTTTTTAGAAAGATCTTGACCATTTGAATTACAAATATCAATGATAGCAAAGAGTGTTTGTATATGAAAGTATAAATGATAGTTCAACACAACACAACACATTATAGGTAGCAAATCGATAACACGAAATAGGTAGGTAGCAAATCGACATATCAAATAGGTTCAACATAGTAAATAAGTAGCAAATCGGCAACACCAAGTAGTTCGACATAGCTAACAACTTCTCGTTCACAACTAGTTTAACTAAACGAGTTCAACACGACCATATCACTTGTTCCTCCCCCTCTTGGCGGTACGCTCCTCGTTTCTCTTCGAGCGGGTTTCGTCGGGCTTCTTTGTGCGACGAGCGCGCTCTTTCTGAAATGGCGATGGACTCTTCCAATCCTTCTTCGGCTGTCTCCCCCTCTTGTCCTGGGTTGGCTGGGTTGGCTGAGTCGCTGGAGGTCCGTCATCGTCGTCGTACTCCTCCTCATCACCTCCTTCCTCCTCCTCATCACCTCCTTCCTCGTCTTCTTCGCCCTCTTCCTCCTCAACAACGCGAGACGACGAGGCGACATGGGTAGAGGACGCTCTGCCGGCGTGGCTCGATGAAGCGATGGCACGCATGGACCCTCCATGAGCAGGAACATGGACATCGGCCGCGCGAGCGCACCCAGGCATGCCCACTATCTTACGACAACGGGTCATGACCTTCTGCAATAACAAACAACCAAGAAGATAATACGGTTCAACTTTAGTGTTACAACTAAACTATAACATGGCTAGGAGGCTCGATGTTACCTTCACCGTTTCCCTCAGCTTGCTACCACGAGCCATCAAGAATGCTTCTGTTTAGCTCCAAAGCCTGCACATGTAAGCATCATTTGTAAGTCAGTTTTCATCCAACCGCTGACAGCTCAAAACAATAGAGAACACCACTTACCACTCTGTTCATCAGGGGTGCATACTCCCTGAATTCACCTTTGAGCTCTCTGAGGTGGTCACGGTAGGCTTCATCCTCGCAGTCATCCTCCTCCAATGATGCGATATCGGCTGACGTCCATTGTGGCCTCAGGCGCAGACGGTGCTTCACGCCATCGTCATACCACTTCATGTGGTGATGGTACGCGTCCCAGTCAACCGTTCTCTTCTCGTCGTCTTTGCGATACCTCCTCTCGTCCCACGCTTTCACGTAATACGCGTGCTCGTGGCCCCAGTCTGTGATCGATTGACAATTCTTCCTACTCTTTCTGCAAGGCATAAGAAACAATAAAACATAGAACATCATGATAACGTCGAACAGAACGAAAACATGGCAATAGAGAACAAAGTCCTCACCAGTGAAGATCGAAGCCACCGGTGTCAGTTGGGCGCGGCAGTGGGGTATTTTGGAAGACACCAAATTGTGTGGCCACACGGTGTGGTAAGTGCCACTCCACGGCATACACACATATCAATGGCACAATGGACCGCCAGACAAGCTTGTCCTCATAGCACATCGTGTTGAGCTCGAACTCCCATTCTCGGTCGTGGTACGGCCACCAGTTGACCTACAAAAAGATTGGTAAGAACCGTGAAAGTGGCTACAAAATGATTGGTAAGTTAGTTCGTATACCTGGTAAGCTGACAGGTTGTCCAGCTCGTTGGTGAAGACCTTGTACAGCGCACTGTCCTTGCCCGTGTAGACCTTCACCTTGTCCCAAGCGTACGCGGCGGTCGGGTATCGAACACTGTCGCCTTCTTCGCCATACTCCGTCCATGTACGCCGGCCATCTCTCTCAGGATGGCCGACCGGCAACCGCTCCCACATCCAAATAGAGAGGGCCCAGACAAATCCACACATGCCGGACCTCTCTTCGGTCCTCTGCGTTGCGTCGCCCATCTACAAACACCAAATGATGATCAGATAACACAATCTAAAGTAGCATGCATACGTACATAAACGAATATTGAGATATTTATCATACCGAGCGGTATAGGTACGCGAGGCCGGCGGACCCCCAGCTGTACCCTGCATGCCAGTCTGCCAGGAAGTCCAGATACATCCATAGGGCGGTGTCCCCCGAGCAGTCGGGAAACACGACCTCCATCAGAAGGTACCACAGGTAGGCCCTCGCTTACTGCTCCACGGTCCGCTCATCGGCATCTTCCGGGCATATGGCCCGGTTGTTCTGAATACACATGAGTGGTACACCGGATATTCGGTTATCTCGGGTGGCGGGGCAGTCGCCGATGAGGCCGGTGACCCTCTCCTTCCAGTTGTTCTTCTCCACACACCCAGTGAGAGCCTGGCCCTGGATCGGTAGGGCCGTGATCATGGCGAAATCCTCGAGTGTCACCGTCATCTCACCACATGGGAGATGGAAACTATGCGTCTCGGGCGCCACTGGTCGATCAATGGTGTGAGAGCTGAGTGGACGAGCGTCGGCGGCTTTTGTTTGAACTGAAGCACGAAACCCAGCAGTCGTGCTCTCCTGAAGTATGGCGTGTAGCGTTCGTCATACTGCATCTGAACGGCCTTGGTGTGGCCCCTCATCCGCAATGGGGGTAGCATATGTCAAAATGTAAACGGAAATAGTTAGTAACTTCATTTCTCATAACAACCAATAACTTTTGCAACAACTTGATCATAGGTATTACCACTCCATTCTCCATAAAACGGGCGCGATGACCGTTGTCGAAAGCATGGTCAAGCATGGTGTACTTGTTGCCGATGTTGGGCGCAAGGGGGGGCCTCCTGATTTTTTTTGCAAATGAATCATGTCATATTAAACCAACATGCATCATATCATATTAATCAATTCTAGCATATTCAACTTACATCAATCAATAAAAATATCATAAAAGATATAATCAACAATGGAATATGCAAATGAATCGTGTTATTTAAACTAAAAAAATAACATGATATTGAATCAAACTAATGCGAATGAATTGTATTTAATCAAACTAAAAAAATCGTATTGAATCAACAATCATATATATCCATCATATTCAACCACATCGAACATCAATGAATAATTCAAAAAATATATATATGAACATAAACTAGGGTTCATGTTGATACTATATAGAAACATGAATTAGGATTCATCTACTACATTCAAATAGGGTTCTATCAAATTCTATCATACTGAACCACATCAAACAACATATTCAACCACATCAAACATCAATGAACAATTCAAAAAAAAAATGAACATGACTAGGGTTCATCTACTAGATGAAATAGGGTTCTATCATATTCAACCACATCAAACATCATATTACTCCTAACTAAACAAACCTAAAAACAACAAAAATCAAAATCTACTAGATGAAATAGGGTTCATCTTGTGCCAAATAATGCATCGAATCGAAAGCTTTTTAACTAAAACGAATTGGAGGGATTGAGAGAGCTTACTTTTCTCGTTTCGGAGCCATCTCGATCCGCAAAAATGGTGGAGAAACGAAGTCGATCGGAGGGGGGGAGTGGAGGGGATGAGAGAGGACTTGTGCTCTCTGTTCTTGCGGCGCCGCGCTGCTGGGGAGAAGACGGGGGCTGGGGTTCGTGGGTGGGCCCCGCGCCCCGGCCCCCGCGGGGTTATAACTGTTTCGCACCTACCGCCAGAGTCTTTGGCGGTAAGATTGCATAGCCTACCGCCGAGGACTCTGGCGGTAGGGTGGACGGCGGGAGACGGTTGCCGTTTACCGATGCTGACGTGGATGAGTGGGCTACTGCCGTGGCCTCCGGCGGTAGCCTGTTCTACCCTACCGCCAGCATACCTGGCGGTAGTAAAAAGGGTTAGATCCCGAAATGATTTCGAACAAGCGTCAGATTCGGCTAAACTTCATCAAAAGATCAAAACACGAAAATTGGCCTATTTATACACGTACGTACTTCTAACTTTTGCTCTACGGTGGCAAAGATAATTATTGGCACACGGCCGCCGGGACATGTCCGTCACTGCGGCCTGAGCGGATAGACATGGATGCGACCGCAAAGCCAAGATATGCGGGACGGACGGACGGACGGAGAGGCGCGCGCACGTTTCTAAGAGCATGCAAACTGCTGCCGCTGCTGCAGCGGTTGGTTCGCTACTGCTCCTTCTGCTGCTAGCTACTCTAGTACTACTTTTTTTTGAACAAATTCCGAAAATATGATGAACAAATCAAAAATTTCAGAAATAGAGCACCGTCGTTGTACTATTGGACGAAACTCAGTTTTCGTCCTACTGTTGGACGAAACGTTCGTGTTTCGTTGATTAGTTGGACGAAACATGTGTTTCGCTGGACAGTTGGACGAAACATAACGTTCTGCACATAATCGTCCCTTGCCGCACTAGAGCTCCCCTGGCCGAACCCTCGCGCCACTAGGACCGCATCGACGAGGAGAATCCATTTAGACATAGAAGAACTCGAACCGTGCATCGTGGAGGACGAATTTCGCCATTCAATCTACACCGACCGCCGCAAGCCTTCGTCGCGCTCGGTGAGAAATTTTCCAATTAATCACACCCATCTACTCATCTAGATGCCGTCAACCTCCTAGACATTATCCTTTATCCTATTGTTGTCGTTGGCCGCGCGCACCACGATCCGTGGCATCCGCGGACGTGAACCGGATGTCGCCAACTCCGACATCACCTCGACGCGGTCATCGGAATGCCCGTGTCCTCAGTGTCGTCCATGGATATCTTCTCCCTTCCGCCGGCGTGCAGCTCTACCCCACGGTGGCGGCTGCGGTGTTCTATCACCGGTGCACGGAGCATCATTATGAATCTGTCATGCCATTGACAATGAAACAAGCTAGCTAGCTAAATCCTCTGTGATCTGCATATATATGATACTCATTTTGATACAGAAAAACGACTGATTAAGTGTTTGCTGTACGTCCATCGACATGAGTGCCAATTTGGGCTCCACGCAACTCTTCCGTGTCTACAATGCTAAATGCTTTTTAGAAGTTCTTACAACTCTTTTAATTTTTTAAACAACTCCATTAAAAAAAACTGAGTTCGGTACATCAAAAAATATAGACAGAAAGTAAAGTGAATAAAGTAGAGTTAAACTACTTATTGCAACATCAACATCTCTAACAAACATAGTCGGAGGTTCATCACTCAGCAAAATGACACACCCAGATTGTATACGCACAGCACTACAGAAAACAGGGCATGCAAAACGAAACTTCAGAGTCACGACCAAACGCGGGCAAGCCGATGCACCACCGGCTACAACAATCATCCAACAACACGATGCCCAACTGGTGCCCATCCTTTCGCCTGGTCAAACACCTCAGCCACCACCGCCGTGAGTCTTCTGGATCCTCGTCGGAGAGCCGCCATCACATTTTCCTTCTGCAAGTCGGACCAGTCATCAATATACCGACATATTAAATGAATGACACTAGCAATCATTCGGGTACTTTTTAACGTCGGAAGTGCATTCCGATGACCGTGTCGAGGTGATGTCAGAGTTGGCGACATCCGGTTCACGTCCGCGGATGACACGGATCGTGGTGCGCGCGGCCAACGACAACAATAGGATAAAAGATAATGTCTAGGAGGTTGACGGCATCTAGATGAGTAGATGGGTGCGAGTAATTGAAAACTTTCTCACCGAGTGCGACGAAGGCTTGCGGCGGTCGGTGTAGATTGAATGGCGAAATTCGTCCTCCACGATGCACGGTTCGAGCTCTTCTACGTCTGAATGGATTCTTCTCGTCGATACAGTCCTGGTGGCGAGAGGGTTTGGCCAGGGGAGCTCTAGTGCGGCAAGGGATGATTATTTGCAGAGTTCATGTGTAGCCTGGGACGTTTCGTCATGCTGCACAACCACATGCAGTGTCGTTCGCGAATGCATGACTGATTCGTCCAACTGTTCAACGAAACACACGTTTAGTCCAACTAATCAACGAAACACGAATGTTTCGTACAACAGCAGGACGAAAACTGAGTTTCGTCCAATAGTACAACGACGGTGCTCTATTTCTGAAATTTTTGATTTGTTCATCGTATTTTCAGAATTTGTTCAAAAAAAAGTGTGCGCGCGCGCTCGGACGTGCAGTGGCCACTGGCCAGGTCATGTGCCGTCCCCCGTGCCCGCTCCGCGCTTGTCCCGCTCTCGTCGCTCCTCTGCGCCAGCTAGTGCATGCGACGCGCTGGCTGGTCGGGACGTAACTTGCTGCACGCACCAGGGCCAGGCACTACTGTGTAGTATAGCCTGTACTCGATCGGAAGCGCTGTGCCGCCTCAGCGCGCGTGCCATGCCCACCTTATGCATATCGCGCCAACTCCCAGGCTCGGACGTGTCGCGGATGCGCGCTCGTCTCCGTAGGTCCACCTGATCGGGGGTGCAGATGATTAGTAGATTGATTGACACGTGGCATGCACATTGGCACGTTCCAATATCGTTCCGTCCTGAACCATGCACGTTTGCTCCGCCATCGATGGTCGACGGCGAAATCCGGCCGGCGACGGTCATATATAAGGGCGGCAAGTCCGACGAACCCTGCACGATTCTGGGATCTCACCGACACGGGTGTCTGTCGCTGAGCTGAGCGAGAAAAAGAGAGCAAGACACGAGATAGACAGGCAGCCTTAGTGATAATGACCTTACATTCATGGCATTAATAACCTGTACGTAACGGTAGGCTCTAAAGGCCCCGGATCGCTTCCTTTTAGGTAAATCCAGCTTTTTGGCAGATTTTTCTTCAATTCAAGAACGATCGAGCCTGCTCCAAACTGCTCATCACAATAGACGACCTCATCCCAGATCCGGTACCATTTTAAAGTGTGCTTATTTGATTGCCTCTGCGTTGGCATAGCCATAGCATGAAGAAAAGAAGAAAGACTAGCTAGTCTCCATTTTTGCCCAGGTGATCTTCTTTACGAGTACATTGTTTGATCAGAAAGCCTTAGTTGCATGCATGACAAATTATGTATCCGTGGTACTTGCTAACTAATTCCAATAACCATCTGGCGTGTCAGCAAAACTAAAGTATCTCTCGAGTTCGCGTACAGACTCCATGTTGGCTCAGAATTCTTCACGAACGTGACAAATCTTCGACTGTCATGTGCCTAGTTGAGCTAACCAGTTCAACAAAGAAGAAGAACAAGAAGATATGGACGGTTTGTATGCTGGCCAGTGCAAACGCTAGTAACGGTGACAACACCTCCAACACGCAATGATTTGAACGTATCCACGCATGGCCACGGGCATACGGCTGTCAATTTATTGCACAGTGACTCGGCACAAGTGCAGGACATGCCGGCGGCACGAGCAATAGATGGCACTCGAGTAGGAGCGCACGTCGACGAAAATCGCCACGGAATTCCCGGTGGACCGTACACTCACATCGACACGCTGCGCCCATGTGAGTGTACGGTCCATTTGGCATTCCCGTTGGACAGATACGCACGCGTATACGGCGGCTTTCAAAAAAAAGATACGCGTATACGCAGAGTCACGAGTAGTACTATGCACTCTACGTAGTAGTAGTAGTACGTACGCATGGACGTCTACAGCGCCATGCACGCTGCATGCACGAGGCGGGAGAGCCAGGAGGGACAGCGGCCGTGTGGCCACGTGGAGCCCGTCTAGCGGAGGGTCTGCCCGTATATAAAGGTAAAGTATGGCAGCTGCTGCCCGTCTCCGTCCCGGCACGTGGCATTTGCCCGTTTCTCCGTTCACCACCCTTCGATTCTTTTCTTTCTTTTTCTTTCTTTCTATATCTACTCATACGTATCTACAGAGCCCAGTACCCTAGCGTACTGATAGGGTTTTCTACCGGTACACGGAGATGCATTTCAACCTCAGATGTTTCCAGAACACCGGCAGCTTCAACATACAAAATCTCACGTGCTATATGAAGATTTTGCAAAACAGAAACGAGAAGAAAAGAAAAGATCAGTAATGAGCACATGGTTTTGGTCTTATTTTGCAGCACCGAAACATTGTAGTTTACCACTACCCCACATCCCAATATATTCATCCACCAGCCTAGCATGTTTTTTTACGCGAAAATACCAGCCTAGCATCTACTACTACTACGACTGCCGCAAAAATCACTCAGGGAACAAAAGAAAAGCCAAGGGAAACAAAAAAAAGTAATTAGTAAATGACTGCATCGCTGCTTACTTCACCTCGAGTCGAGAAGATTAAAATGGAAAAGAAATCGAAATAAAAGGAAAAGGAAAAAAGAACAACAGGGCAAGAGTAAATTCCCGGCTCTTCCAGCTGTCACGCCCCATGGGGTCATCCGACGTCCTGCCGCACCGCACGCCGCCTACCTCCAC
The DNA here is from genome assembly GCA_039707655.1 of Elymus sibiricus. Taxonomy (NCBI): domain Eukaryota; kingdom Viridiplantae; phylum Streptophyta; class Magnoliopsida; order Poales; family Poaceae; genus Elymus; species Elymus sibiricus. The sequence continues at coordinate 178,698,912 of CM077666.1, read as the reverse complement.
TGGGACTTGGAAGGTGGGTCCATGCATCGCTTCTTGGCATCGGCGACGTTCGCCGCCGATCCGACGGTCCTGTCGCTCTCCGAGCTGGCGCTGCGGTAGTGGCCGTGCCCGAGGACTGTCACCGGCGTCTCAGCGCTCGCCGCCGGTCCGACGCCGACCACGCCGCAGACCGCCGCCATCACCTCGCCGCACTCCCGTAGCTTCTCCTGGACGGAGGGTTAATCATTGTGAAAGGAGCGGACGAAATTATTAACTCGAGCGAGAAAACAACAAAGCTTATCAGCAGTGCGGGTCAATCGCTGCGCTCGGGCGCGTTTCACGAGGAAAATAACTACGAAAAGGCGAACAGTTGGGAGTAAACAGGGTGGCCAAGGTCTCCTCTCCCAAAGGATCTGGAGTGTGTTTGGCGTGACATGACATGACTGGTGGTGGTTACTCGGGTGATTCGATCGGTAGTGGAGAATTAAGGGGGGGTTAGTGGGCAGTGCAAAACAAAATGTGCGGTTTTATAAGATCATGCTCACGCTATTTACAAAGGGGCAAGCGGCCACGCCGGCTTGGAAGGCGGGGAGGTGGGCCACGGCGATCTCTCCGGCGGCGGCCAGCAGCGCCGACGCGGCCACCACGGACGGCGAGAACTCCGCCATCTTCACCTCTGCGGAAGGGAAGAGATCAGCGGTTGAGCGGGCGATGAATCTGAGGGCAAAGCGTTCGGGTTTGTTTGGCATTGGCATGCCGGGGGAGCGCAAGCACGTACCAGGCTGGGCGCGGAGGAGGAGGTCGACGGCACGCTCCTTGACGGCGTCGAGCAGGGCCGGGTGCCGCGGCGGAGGGAAGCACGCCGAGAGGAAGAAGCCGAGGAAGGCGAGCGGCGTCACGGAGCGCGCGCGCCACTCCAGCGCGCCCAGCACCACCCGCTCCATGCGCCGGATGGTCACCGCGTCGAACATAAACTCCTCGTCCCTCTGCAACCCAAGTACGCACGCTTGATTGACAACTAATCCCCATACGAACTCGCGACAGAGCAACCGAAAAGGAAAAAGGCAATAATCATCGTACTTGGATGTAGTCCATGGAGATTGCGTCGACGCGCTGCATCTTGGCGGCGATGGAGAGGCAGCTGATGGCGAGCAGCCGCGGCGCCCATGGCTTGCGCTCGAACTGCGGGGCAGAACCACGGGCTGTCAGATCAGACCGAAATATTGTAGATTCTTGAAAGAAAGACACCATCTTTCGCCTTCTTACCGGCAATTGGCCTTTGGAGAGGAAGCGATCCACGTAGTTCAGCGCGAGGTAGGCCACCCGCGGGTGCACGGCGAGCTCCCCGTCGTACCGCACCTGGGCCAACCGAGGCTGATCGGATCAGAAAGGGAAGGGGACGAACCGCTCGCGAGACAGAACCCCAGGACGAACAGCACATAAGAAGACCCGTACCTTGGAGATGAATCGGGCGGCGTCGCGGCGGACGGCGGAGGCGGCGGCGGACACGGACGGCGCGTGGTGGCCCTCGGCGTCGAGGAGGCTGGCGATCGGCTCGTCGGCGGGGCTCGTGAAGGGGTTCTCCAGGTCGAACTCGTACTCGTAGCCGTAGACGTACTCGTCCTCCCCCGGCATGTCCATGGCGTCCGTACGAGGAAGGGGCAAGAACACGCCAAGAAGCGCAGGCTGTGGCTTTATGGGGGAGAGGAAGACACCATTGCTGCCTGCAACGCAGTGTGCTAGTACTAGCTGTGTCTGGTTGGGAAGATGGCCTTTAATAAGGGAACCGTCGGGGTCCGGGGACCATGGCACAAAAGGTGTGGATTTGGGGTTCTTTTTGTAAAGATCGTGGAGACGGCGAGGCCCGAGACAGGAGGGGGAGGGCATGGAAGAAAGAGAGGACGAGGAAGAAAGTTTCTGGTGGCGACCCACCTGTCATGGATGCGAAATGATCGCTGTGCTTGTGCGTGACCCTGTGAGACCAGACGATTTACTCCGTGGCGGCCCCATGCGTTTTGTCTTTTGACAGCTCTCATCCACGTGATACAGTAATTCTTGCTAAAAATGTTGACGGCATTGTACAACACTAATCACCACATTTTTGGTCGACATAAGTAGAGATCCTTGTAACTATGGCGAGTTTTCCCCAAATAAAAAGCTATGGCGAGTTCTAGGGCAAATCTCTATTGCGAGATGATGTTATTTCTTAGTATTTCAATCTTAAAGGAAGGAGATCGCACGGATGCGGCAACTGCTCACGGCAGCAGTTTCAGAGGGAGGCGGCGAGATTTGCGGGAAGAGTCCTTTCTCTCTCTCCCTCGCCCCGCCTTTGAAAGGGCACAGAGCTCAATCGTCAACTTAATCCAGTTGTTCGTCGTCAAGATCCATCCGTCCACGTGTCAAAATCTAGGAGCCATAAAGGGCGGCAGCGCAGTAACCACGTGATAACCCAGGCGTCGTCATAGCAATTTTCCCGCACATGCCAACGTACCCATTTGTCAGAGTCTGCAATGCGCAGGTGCCGAGAAGATTACGTTCTTCGTTGTCCAAGAAACCAAGTCCATCTCCCCGAGTCCTGAAATTCGCAAGTTCGGATCTGATAAAGATGAATGAACGACGTTCCTCGGAGATACCGACTCGCATCTCCCCGAGAGAGTCAGACCAGGCGCCAACATCATCACTCGAATTATATGGTACGTCCTCAGTCGAGCCGCAAGTCAGCCTCTCCCGAAAGATGATCGAGTATCACCGGGTTTTTTTCATAACTTGTTTGAATTAACCATTTCCACATGCTTTTGCTCTCTAGAGTCCATCACGGCCTCTTCACGAGTAAACTAGCAGCGTCTCGAGTCCGAAGACCAGTCAGAACCTATGTTCCACTAGGGGTCCAATTGGAATCTGCTTCTGTTGAGGGTTCGGTCGATTTATGTATCGATACCCCTGACGACTTGAGGGCTAATGACAAGGCAATTCCCCACCACGTAGGCCCACAATGACATAAGGCCCAGCTAAGGGCCTAGGCAGGCCTAGGCCCATGTATGCTAAGGACCTGGTCAAGATCAAGAACGGGGGACATACCATCAGTCGGAGTGAGCATGAGTTGGGGACCAAGTATCAACTAGGTTGCCCGCGATTACAGTGCAAAATACCGTCAGATCCCTCGATAGGGGTCCAAGGCAGCTGCAAGTCATAGATCGGATGTCACACGAGGGTTTTACCTAGGTTCGGGCCGCCGGGAGTAATACCCTCGATCCTGCTTGCTTTCATTATTCATGGTGGAGGGATACATCGTGCGAAGGGTTTACAATGGTGTATAAGATTGCTACCAAGAGTTTTTGTCTAGGAATTGATGATCATGAGAGCCCCCTAGCCTCCCCTTGTATACACGGTGGAGGCAAGGGTTTACATGCGGGTAGGCGCGATCTTGGCCGTCACCACCCTTGACTTGGAGAGAAAGAAGATCTCCGGCGCCTCTGTAGGTCTCCCTTTGATCCTCGGGCCTCGTGGGCCTCTAGGCAGGCCTGATGCCTGGCCCCACGGTGAGCCACCCCCGGTGTGTATGACACCGTCAATAGCCCCCGAGCATGGCGGAGGTCGCGGAAGTAATCTTCTTGATCTTCGGCGGACTCTTCTTTTCAACCTTGTTCATCCCTGTGGAGTTTCTCCTTGGGAGCCCGGTTGGGGAGCCCCCACCATTGCTTCGTAGGTCTCCGAGGACCTGTGAGTCCCACAGCACTTTGTGAGCCGCTTCCTCAGAGCCAGGGGTAGGCCGCGGCTTGCCTCTGCCCACCCCAAAGAGTCGCACCTGCACACCGTCTTGTCAACACGGGTTAGGAGCCCCCTTTAGGTTTTCTCTCATCATGACGAGAACACCTGGATTCTCGCACCCATGTCTCAGGGCGCGGTAACTGCAACCGTGTGCCTCGATAACCAGGGTTTACCGCGGTTTGCCATAAGAGAGGTGAGAGTGGGGTTGAGGTCCCTTACTTCGCCCCCATCTTCCTCCTAGCATTTTTGCCAAGCCTCTTGCTCTTCATTTCCGCCATTGCGACTCCCTAATCCTTGCGCCCTCTAGACTCTTCCCTCGAGCCAGAAGAAATGCCAAGGTCAAAGACCGGCTCTTCCCGCGACAGTGGTAGGGTGGCACCAAGGAGGCCGAGCAAAAGCGGAAGAGGAAAACCGCCGCCGTCAATGAGTGACGGAGTCAAATCCGGCAGATCTCGAGTAGGGGGTCCCGAGCTGGTAGCCTTGGCACGATGGTAACAAGAGACAAGAGGGACACATTGTTTACCCAGGTTCATGCCCTCTCAAAGAGGTAAAACCCTACGTCCTACTTTGTTGTATTGATTGTGGATGGGGTAAGTACAGGTTGATCTACCTCGAGATCGTATATGAATGATTCTACCTCTACGGACTAAACCCCTCGACTTATATAGATGCCGGGGGTACCTAGGTTTACACATAGGTCGGTTGTATCTACAGATAAACATGCCGAAGATAGAATTTGTGCCTTGGAGTATGTGCCCAATCTTCGGAGGATTCCATCTTGCGTACGTCATGGGGCCTGACGAATGTGGCCGACTGGTTGGTTGTTTGGGGATCCTCGGTGAAAGTGCAATCATGCCCTTAATCATATTTTGATGTTGATGACAATATGCATATAGGGGACTTATCATGTTTGTCAAGTGTATCTCAGGATTTAGTCCCCAAGGATTTTTTGTGTGGATCATGACTAATGAATCTACAATGCTCGAGAGCGGAGAAACAAGACAAATAGCTTAGGCTCTTTTTAGTTCGCTCTTGAGTATAGGGATCCCGCACTATTAAGTGGGGATCATTGGCTCTCGTAAAATACTTGCTCAAAACTCACAAAAACCTCCTTCATACACCTACATTTCATCCCTGGGTTCTCCCCGAGTAAGTCCACAACATCTTCTATAGGGATGTGTTTTTATGTCTCTGTGTTCCGGATGACCGGTGGTCACCGGACGTCCGACCTCCCATAGCTCACCAGACGACCGGTTCTCTCCGGAAATCCGGTGTCCCCATCACAGTAGGAAAATAGCAGTTTTTCGGTCCTGTTCGGACGACTGGTCATTGGACGTCCGTCCCCGTCCGGAATTCCGATGTTTGCTTTACAGAACAAAATCGTCAGATTTCTGGTCTTCTCCGGACGATCGAGGCACCGGACGACCGGCTCTTTCCGGACGTCCGCTATTCACTTCACGAGTCACTTTTCAGCTTGCAACTGCCTGTGTGTGGCTTCCATCGGCCGGATGACCGACAACTCGATTGGACGTCCGGTCTGTGTTTTGGCTCCAGACGACCGGTGTCCTCCGGACGTCCAGCAACTTCTCAGCTTAAGTGGCTCCAACGGCCATTTTTACACTGCCACTATATATACCCCTCTACCCATCCGGTAGTGGGTTGATCAACACATTGAAAAGTTCCTCAAGAACCCTAGTGCTCCCACTCTCTTGTTCTTACACCAAATCTTAGATCCCGAGTGCATTTGTGAGGATTCTTGAGTGTTGCTCCAATCAAAAGATAGATCATCTCCTTATCCCTCTTTGTAACCAAAGGAATTTGTGATTTGAGCAAGTTTTGAGTGTTTCCCTTTGATCTTGTTACTCTTGGAGGTTGGAGACTCCTAGGCGGTAGGAGTTCTTCGATGAGGAATCAAACCATTGTGATTACCCCCGAAAAGTTTGTGAGGGTTTGGAGACCACCCCAAGGTCTACCACTAGTAGTTGAGAATAGCCTTCGTGGTGATATCTCAAATAGAGAATAGGGTGAGCCTTCATAGCGTTGGTGTGCCTTCGTGGTAAGATCCACCTCTCTAAACGGTGACGTAGCTTCCCTCCAAGGAAGTGAACATCGGCATACATTCTCGTCTCTCGGAGTTGTGGTTATTCCTAACCCTAGCTCCCTACTTGTGGTTATTTGTCTCTTAGTCTTCACTTGCATTATATTGTGCTTGCCTATAAATACTTGTTGTATTTACTCACCTTGCTTAGCACTAGAATCACCTTTGCAATTGTTAGGCTCACTTTCATATTCTGCATTTATTGCCTAAAATTGCTAAGTAACAATTAAAATTTGTAATTGTACCTATTCACCCTCCCTCTAGGTCCATCTTGACCCTTTCACTCGGCCCAGCCCATCTTCGGGAACCGACGTGGTTAGCACCCACCTGTGTAGGACACCATCAGTAGCCCCTGAGCCAATCTTCCAAGCCGAGGACAATCCTCAGACAACTTGTTCTTCATTGTTAGACTTTGGCCTTGTAAACTGGTTCAACACTGTCTTCACGCATCTTCCTCCAAAGCATCCATAGTTTGATTCGAGGATAATGTACCTCGGACATCCGAGGAGTCCCAATTGAGGTCCCCGAGAAGTACCTTTATTTTCATCGAGTCCAAAGAACCCCTACAAGCCCAGTTATGTTAACGACAAATTCCCCATGTGTTGGAGTGGGTGCGCCAGTTGAGTCATGTTCTGACAACCTTGACCTAACCCGAAACGTCACCATGTACCGCAGAACCAAAAGGTCCCATTGGTTGTCATTATGTCGTGATTAGCGTAGCTCGATGCCGTTTCTATTGGCATGTCTTGTCAAGAAAGAGACCATGCCCTGGATTTTCGGCGGCATCCTCAGTAAAAACTCCTTGATCTGCGCGTGCATGCAACGCACGTCGCATTTGGAACTCGCGAGATTACTGTCGCTCAGTATGCCCTTTCGACGTTTTTACTGGCTTATAAAAGGCGAGTGATTGATTCAATCCATTTTCACGCCTTCCCCTCGCTCTTTGCTCCTACGAGCTACACAGCCCAGAGAACAGAGTCCTACACTGGTGCAGAGACGTCCTATACAAACGGTTTTTACCCCCTTTCCACGATGGAATTTTAAACCGTCGCCTTGCCTGTGTGCGATAGGGGATCCTTCCCACACGACCCAGAAACTGTCGGTGATAGGTCCTCCAGTCACACACGCGGGGCAAAAAGAGCTCGTGTGCGATCGAGCGAGCCATCAGAGACAATTATACATGCCCAATCGTTTCCGTTCGTATGTACACCCCACACAGTGAATCCCAGACAAACGTTTTCGCTCGTATGTACATCACACACAATTTTATGTGGAAATGTTTGTGCAAGGTGCCCTAACGCAAACATTTGCCGGGCGGAAGTTGTGTGTGATTGTTCGTTGATCCAACATGCCTACTTTCTAGAAACTGTGTGGGTTGTTTGAGTTCATCGCCCACGGTGTTGTCTGAGAAACCGTCTGCAATAGAAAAACCCAATAAGCAGGCTAATTGACCAATTATTGATAATCCATTTAGTAATCAAATTGACATTTCATATCAAACACACCACATATTTCATATCCGTGTTACGGCAACCAGGATTTCATAATTGAATTACATCAGAGTACAACATCAGATAGCTTCAGCACTTAGTTACACCATATAGGCATATAGCTAGCTACGCCATTACACAACAGCACCAAGTTTCACATGCAACATCTAAAACCTTTGGAAAGTAGCATCATACACGGTAAATAGACAGATGAATCTCATCTGGAAAACTGCTGAAGCGGAAGGCGAATATTGAGCCTTCAATGATGTTGAATATTCTTGCAACTTTAGGCCAGTGGCTGTGGATAATTGTCCGCCCAACCTTCGTCCTCTTGAGGAAGACTTCAATATTGTACCGTGGGTGTTGAATGAATACCTTCCTCGCCTCTTGACCATGGAGGTGGTCTGAGAGGTAATCATCGGTGAACTGCTTTGGAAAGGACTGAAAACAAAGATATGCATAAATATCTGTTCTAAATTTTGAAATGGCGCAAAGGAAAAAAAAGAAGGTAAAAGAGTTAGTACCATCCTATAGTTGACTGATGTCTTCTTCATTGTGCAAGCAAAGATCTTGTTGTTATTCGTCGCTAGTTTCTTTATCCTAACAATCTTTCTGAGTTTCTTGACTTGACTGATATTCACGGACATCTCATTTCCCCATATGCAAAATGGGTCGAACAGTGGGTCTAAACCTCTGACAGCAGGACCTACACGTGCAAGACCAAATTGTTAAAAACCTAAATATTAGAATGGTTCCTACAATTGCAAAATAATGTGCTATTAGCTGAAGGACCATGCATGTGCAAACCTCGATGGTAAACCTCAGTGCCTCCCATTGTTCCCTTGCAACACATATAAGGCAGATATTGATCAGGTTAAGTGAGAGTTGGCATACTATCAGTAGAATATGTTAATGAAAATTAAACAAATTGCAGATCCAGCAGATTAATTCGAGCCGCATGGAAAAGCCAGTTAATCAAACCAAGCATGCTAAACAACTTGGAAATATAGCAATTGTATATGTTTCTTATGTACTCCCTCCGTAAAGAAATATAAGAGCATTTAGAACACTACTTTAGTGATCTAAACGCTCTTATATTTCTTTACGGAGGGGGTATTTTGTACAACCAAATTTGATTTATTTCTCGCATGCATAACAATACAAAATTGTACCCACAACAAATGAACATCACATTACAGAATTGAACCAAACAGTTAACTGGACAGCACAACAAATGAACCAAACAGTTAACTGAGCACCGTATTGCAGAATAGAACGTATACTAGAAGATCAGACAGTTAACCAAACCAAGCATGCTTACGAGTTAAGAACTACTAGGAAATATAGCAATTGTTGAACCAAACTGTTGACTGAACATCACATTTCAGAAGATCAGATTGCATACTAACATTACAGAGGACAATTCACTAGAAGGCACCGGCGGTGGCCTCGAGAAAACACCACGAACTGTCGTTTAAAGCAGCCAACCGCGTGGCGGTGTCCACGCGTGAGGCGTTGACGGTGGACTCGACGGCGAGGTGCTCCTCCAAGATATGGCGGTCGGCACGCATGGCACCCATCGCGACCTCATCCGCGCGTGCGGCCGCGATTTGCTTCTCCGCTGCCAGATGCTCCTTGAGCTCCTGGCTATACTACGTGCAAAATGGCTATGGGCGGCGCTTATTTGGAGTATAGGGCAGTGATATGGGTGGAAGGTGTCGCGCCGGCGGTCGGGACATGTGGGATGGAGATGGAGGAGGAGGATGGGGGTGGGGGTGCGGATTACCTGACTATATCGACGAGGCCGCGCAGCAGGAACGAGTGTCGCCGGCGAGCAGCTAGGCGGCGCTGCAAGCAAGCAGTGAAGGTTTGAACTTGGAAAGTAAGGAGGAAACAGTGGAAATGTGGCTTTTGGTCGGGGGGGGGGGAGGCGGGGAGCTAGATATTTCCGCGGTTGCCAATTTTTTTCGCTCGGTGCAGCCAAAAACTGGCGCGCAAGTGTGGTTGACGCGCTGGTGGTGGACTGTAGCCGACGAAGCTTCCGGCGTAAGCCATACATGAAGGTGCCCCAAGATATTTGATACTCCATCGCACACGATTCTTGCTAATAAACTGTTTGTGGTATACTTGATTTTTTTCATTCTGATTTGAAAGACAAAATGGGGTTACGGCGGGAAAGAAAGGTGTTTGAATTGCTAGAACATTTATCTGCACTGAACATGCAACTATAGGAGTGTTGTGTTAAAATTTGGAATTATTCAAGGTTCGTTTGGCCTTTTTTATACATTAATTGAGTTTCTAGGCATTTAATGTGCATAATTCAAATTTGAACTACATGCGCATGCTCCAGTGCACCAAAATGGGTTGAAAATCATATATGTGTCAATGGGTGAATGTTTAGGTCCCATGCAAGAAATGAGAATGAATTTCAAACATCTGGGCGTCGTGGCTTGGCCGTAAACATTGAGAAACTTGGTTTTAAAATTCCTGTAAATACAAAACTCGCCTGAAAATCATGAAACTTGGCATCGTGTTATGACATGGCACCAACATGTTGTGGTAAAAAAATTGGCCGATTTGGAACAAGTTTTGGTATAAACTTCTTACAAACCGGAGCTTCTCTCAAGAAGCCTCATGGTTCCGAGAGGGAATGTGTCACCTCTGTGTGCGAAACGACATACGCTGCCTCTTCCCGCCTTGATTTATTTTACAGAGGCAACATGCAACTATAGGAGTGTTGTGTTACAATTTGGAATTATTCAGGGTTCGTTTGGCCTTTTATACATTATTTGAGTTTCTAGGCTTTTAATGTTCATAATTCAAATTTGAACTACAGGCACATGCTCCAATGCACCAAAATCTGTTGAAAAATCATATATGTGTCCTTAGGTGAATGTTTAGGCCCCATCCAAGAAATAGGAATGAATTTCAAACATCTGGGCATTGTGGCTCGGTCGGAAACATTGAGAAACTTGGTTTTAAAATTTGTGTAAATCCAAAACTCGCCTAAAAATCATGAAACTTGGCATGGTGTCATGACATGGCACCAACATGCTGTGGTAAAAAATTTATCCGATTTGGGACACGTTTTGGTATAATCTTCTTACAAACCATAGCTTCTGTCAAGAAGCATCATGGTCCCGAGAGGGAACATGTCACCTCGGTGTGCGAAACGACATACGCTGCCTCTTCCCGCCTTGATTTATTTTACAGAGGCAACATGCAACTATAGGAGTGTCGTGTTACAATTTGGAATTATTTAGGGTTCGTTTGGCATTTTTATACATTATTTGAGTTTCTAGGCATTTAATGTGCATAATTCAAATTTGAACTACAGGCACATGCTCCAATGCACCAAAATGGGTTGAAAAATCATATATGTGTCCTTGGTTGAGTGTTTAGGTCCCATGCAAGAAATGGGAATGAATTTCAAACATCTGGGCGTTGTGGCTCGGTCGGAAACATTGAGAAACTTGGTTTTAAATTCCTATAAATCCAAAACTCACCTGAAAATCATGAAACTTGGTATGGTGTCATGACATGCACCAACATGATGTGTTAAAATTTTTATCCAATTTGGGACAAGTTTTGGTATAAGCTTCTTACAAACCGTAGCTTCTCTCAAGAAGCCTCATGGTTCTGGGAGTGAACGTGTCACCTCGGTGTGCGAAACGACATACGCTGCCTCTTCCCGCCTTGATTTCTTTTTACAGAGGCAACATGCAACTATAGGAGTGTCGTGTTAGAATTTGGAATTATTCAGGGTCCGTTTGGCCTTTTTATACATTATTTGAGTTTCTAGGCATTTAATGTGCATAATTCAAATTTGAACTACAGGCACATGCCGCAGTGCACCAAAACGGGTTGAAAAATCATATATGTGTCCTTGGGTGAATGTTTAGGTCTCATGCAAGAAACGGGAATGAATTTCAAACATCTGGGCGTTGTGGCTGGGCCGAAAACATTGAGAAACTTGGTTTTAAAATTCCTGTAAATCCAAAACTCGCCTGAAAATCATGAAACTTGGCATGGTGTCATGACATGGCACCAATGTGTTGTGGTAAAAAAATTATCCGATTTGGGACAAGTTTTGGTATAAGCTTCTTACAAACCGTAGCTTCTCTCAAGAAGCCTCATGGTTCCGAGAGGGAACGTGTCACCTCTGTGTGTGAAACAACATACGCTACCTCTTCCCACCTTGATTTATTTTACAGAGGCAACATGCAACTATAGGAGTGTCGTGCTAAAATATGAAATTATTCAGGGTTCGTTTTGCCTTTTTTATACATTATTTGAGTTTTCTAGGCATTTTGGAACAAATAGCTGCCACATTATTATCGCAAACGGTTGTATTATTCCAACCGTGGGAGTTCCACTAACCATTTACTACCGCGGGTAGCTGTTTGATTAGACAGGACGCGTGCGAGCTGTCCGCCGTGCAGGCTTGATGGGACGCGTGCGAGCAGTTCGTCGCGCAGGCTCACCGGGAAGCGAGCCCTTTGACCTGCCAGCGAGGGGTGCCAAAAATTTATTGATGGTTTTGATTTCGGCCGCCTCGAGAAGGTACGTAGAACAGTTTCCAGTGCTCCTCCTACTCCTCCGTTCTTATCTATAAGCGCCGCCACTGAGGATCGTTGCCTGCTGTGATGGAGGACGAGCTGGCCAACAAGCGGGGGCGGGTCGAGCCAGAATCGCAAGAGCCTCCGGCGAGCGTGGACTTCATCAGCAGCCTACATGACGAGATGTTGGTAACCATCATATCCCTCCTCCCCATCAAATTTGACGTGCGGACCACTGTCCTCTCCCGGCGGTGGCACCCCCTCTGGCACTCCACCCCCTGGACCTCATCGACGACGACGAGCTCTGCAGCGGGGAGCGCAAACGCTTGGATGCATTGTCCACATCCTCGCCACGCACCCTGGGCCGGTCAGACGCCTTGCCATCGGCAAGTTCCGTTCCAACTGCAAGACCGAACCCAAGTTTCACGAGTGGTTCCTATCCCCCTCCCTAGATCGGCTCGAGGAGCTCAGCTTTCATGCTAGACATCCATGCTCGCTGCCGCCGTCCACGCTCCGCCTCGCGCCCACGCTGCGCCGCGCTTCGTTCAGGCAGTGCTTTTTCCCCCAGATTGGTGCAGCGCCCACTCTTCATCTCCCTAAAATGAAGCACCTCGAGCTCATGGGCATCCGCATCTCGAAGGAGGATTTGGAGCGCCTGCTCGGCGGCTGTACAATGCTCGAGTACCTTCGTCTTCAGGTGATGGATGGGTTCAGTAGCCTCCACATCGCCTCGACGAATGTCCCTACGATTTATGTGCATTGCTGGTGCTGCAACAGGCTGTCAGTTGAGGTGTTTCACAATATGGTCATTAAGAATGCGCCTTTCCTTGAGAGATTGTTTATACTTGATAAAGAAGGTCCAACAAGAATCAGGGTCATTGAGCCACCGAAATTGACAGTGTTGGGCTATTCGTGTGCTCAATTCTCCAAACTTGTTACTGGATCATTATCCGTTCAGGTACAATAGTCTTCTTCTTCTCCTTCTTCTTATTGGACATCACATTTTATCTAATTTTTGTTGATCTATGTTCGGCTGTCATCCAGAAAATGATTCCCACAAGCTTGACCCCGTCTCTACGCACAGTGAAGATCTTGGCACTACAATCTGTCAGCCTCGATCTGGATGAAGTTGTTAGATTCCTTAGATGCTTTCCGTGCACGAAGAAGCTATACATCGAGGTGATGCTCCTTTCCTGTTAATTGTTAACCACAACGGAGTTCAATTTGTTGTTACTTTTACCCATGATTACAATGACAAATGTAGTATGATTTCTAAATGAAATTTGGAGGATTTCAATACATATATTTTTTGAGATGTTAATCATGAACGATTGAAGATGGCATGGCACTCTATTCGTGTATTTTAGAAATCCTGCAAATCAAAGAGGCTCGAAGTGTTCAAAACTGCAGCTAGGCACTAATATGTTGTCTTCGTTTGCAGATACAAGCAGGCCCAAAAGTGGAAAATGTGGTGCAATATAACAATCACATTGAATGCCTTGATCTTCATCTCACAGAAATTACTTTGAACCAGTACCGAGGCACCACACGAGAGATTAAATTCGCCAGGTTCTTTGTTCAGAGAGCAAGTGTGCTCAAGGTAATGAGGTTTGCCCTATATTTAGTGCGCAGAAGTGAATGGTTTGCTGATCAGCGCAGGAGTCTACAGCTGAATGGAAAAGGCTCTGCAGAAGCTGAATTTCAGTTTGTAACTTCATATGACAGATTATTCTGAAGTTACTGTATCAAGCCGCTATATGACTTCTCTATGGCTGATCCTTTCGCAGAAATAATGCATGACTCAGATTCTGAAGAAGGTGAATTTTATTTGTAAGAACAGTTTGAACCTTGTAATCTATGAATTTGGGCCTTGTAATGCTGGAATTTGAACCTTGCAATATTTTAGTATTTGCGATATAACGTAATTGGATGTTTAATTTGGTTATGCAATCATGTCCTTATAAGTATATATGTTGTTGTTCTGTAGACAGAGCATAGATGTTGTGCAGACTGAGCAAATCACTTCGCATATGGATTAAACTACGGAACCCGTCGGTAATTATTTCATCAATCGCTGACAATTGTTTACCACCAACCATTTGCCAACAACACACACAACTTATTTTGAGCAATCGTCTGTGTTATTATCGGTTTTCCCACACATTTCTGATTACTGACCTGTTTGCCGTGTATCACACACGTCTTGTTAAGTTGAACCGTTTCTGTTGTTTTGGCTCATCGCAAACAGTTCATCCAAGTGAACTGTATGCCGTCTATCGCACACACCTTGATCTGGCTGACCGTTTCTGTTGTGTTGGCTAATCACAAACAGTTCATCCGAGTGAACTGTATGCCGTATATCGCACACACCTTGATTTGGCTGACCGTTTCTGTTGTTCTGGCTCATCGCAAACAGTTCGTATGGATCAACTGAATGCCACACATCGCACATGCAACTATAATCTGAATCATGCTTGATGTCTCCGCCATCGCACATAGTTCGTCTTATTGGTGACCGTTTTATTACGACACGGTTTGGATACATGCATCGCACACAGTTTCGTCGAAGGGTCTCTGATGCATGTGTCGTGTTAGCAGCATCCTGCAGTAGTGCTAACAAAGCCCTTCAACCCCCTTACCCTTTCCCTTCCGATCTCCAAGGATGGCCGGGAAAGGCAAGCGCACCACGGCGGCGGCAGCTGAGGCGAAGAAGGCGGCAAGCAAGAGGGGGCTGTTGCTCCCCTCCATCGTCACCACCAGGGACATCACCGAGCTCCAGGCGCTTGGGTACCTCCCATCACCCGACGAGGTCCGATGTTGTTCCCCACTCGTCCGGGTTATCGAACCTTGAGCAGGTGAACGCATCATTTTCATATCCCACCTCATCTGAGGTATGGGATTTCCTATCCACCCCTTTCTCCGGGGCCTCCTGTATTTTTACGGGATCCAATTTCACCATCTTGCCCCCAATTCCATTATCCGCATCACCTCGTCGTCTTCTGCGAGGCCTTCCTCTACATCAAGCCCATTTTGGGTTCTGGCTTAAGTTGTTCTGTGTCAAACCACAGACCAACGGAGGCCAGATCATGGAATGCAGAGGGGCCATGGTCAGCAAGCTCCACGGGGCCAAATGGTTGTCTGGCAAGTTCATCGAGACAGTCAAGGTATGGAAGGAGGAGCAGTTCTACATAGCCGACGTGCCATTGGGGAACAGGGAAGGAGTCCCTGCCTTCTCGGCCGCGCCTCAGGATCGGCTGCACTCCTGGACGGCCAAGGACCTTGCTTGGGGGAATGAGGAGGAGGTCGAGGCCCTCCAAGCTCGGGTAGAATTTTGCACCGGTGAGGGCGTCACTCTCGTTGATGTGATACATGTCATGCTCCATTGCAAAGTTCAGCCCCTCCAAGCCTGAGCTTCTCCTCTATGGAAGTTTGCCCCAGGTTGCAAGACCTCGGTCATCCGAGGTTTCTACAGGGGGAAGGACATCAGTGGGATGCAGACCCTCCTCTTCAAGACCAAGGGCCAGACCTTCCAGATTGAGGAGGACGACATCGGCTACTGCATAGCACGCCGAGCCACCAAGGTTAGCTTTTTTGCTTTTCTGAATTAAGTTCAATTGTGTCGACCTCGGCCAGACGATTGAATCCAAGTTGTGGTTTTGCAGGATTAGCGCACCTTTGACAAATCAGTTGGATCACTGGCTCCTCAGCCCGGGGAGCCCGTGGGCGCCGAGCTGGAGCACCTGCTGACCGTGGACCCATATGCGGCCCTAGTCAAGCCGAAGAAAGCCAAGGAGACCAAAGCCTCAAACCGCTCGGTCATCCGAGATAGCATCCCCGTGGTCCCTGTTGGGGGTCAGCAGAGCTCGGGATCCGGGTCCAGCGCCGAGGTGCATCAAGCGGAGTCCAGTGATGTCCTGCCGCCCCAAGGCTGGAAGAGGTGTCGGGTGGTCCTGTCGGACGACATTGAGTCGTCCCCCTCCAAGGGCGTTGATGACCCACAAGTATAGGGTATCAATTGTAGTCCTTTCGATAAGTAAGAGTGTCAAACCCAACGATGAGCACAAGGAATTAATAAGCGGTTTTTAGCAAGGTATTCTCTGCAAGTGCTATAAGAGAGTTGTGAAAGATAGTTTGATAGCAGGATAATTCGTAACAAGTAACAAAAGTGACAAGGTGCAGCAAGGTGGCCCAATCCTTTTTATTGCAAAGGACAAGACGGAAATACTTCTTATAGTGAGCAAAACGTTCTCGCGGACACATGTGAATTTTTTCTAGTCATTTTCATCACGATTCATTGACTCGCGTTCACTACTTTGATAAGTTGTTATGTGGGTGGACCAGTGCTAGGGTGGTGTTCTTACTTGAACAAACAACCCACTTATGATTACCCCCTCTTGCAAGCATACACAACTACGAAAGAAGAATTAAGATAAATCTAACCATAGCATGAAACATATGGATCCAAATCAGCCCCTTACGGAATAGCGCATAAACTAGGGTTTAAGCTTTTGTCACTCTCGCAACCCATCATCTACTTATTAATCCCACAATGCCTTCCTCTAGGCCCAAGCATGGTAATGTGTCATGTAATCGACTTTCACATGACACCACTAGAGGAAGGACAACATAACACATCATCAAAACATTGAACGAAAACCAACTTCACATGATTACTTATAACAAGACTTCTCCCATGTCCTCAAGAATAAACGGAACTAATCACAAATAATATTCATGTTCATGATTAGAGAATATAAATATATGATTAACAGTCTGAACATATAATCTTCCACCAAGTAAACCAACTAGCATCAACTACAAGATGTAATCAACACTACTAGCAACCCACATGTACCAACCTGAGGTATGAGGCAAAGATTGAATACAAGAGATGAACTAGGGTTTGGAGATGAGATGGTGCTGGTGAAGATGCAGATGGAGATGAGTCCTCCCACGATGAGAGGAATGTTGGTGATGACAGTGGCTTCGATTTCCCCCTCCCGGAGGGAAGTATCCCTAGCGGAATCGCTCCGCCGGAGAGCAAAAGTGCTCCTGTCCAGGTTCCGCCTCGAGACGGTGGCGCTTCTCTCGAAAGTCTTCTCCTTATTTTTTTCTAGGGAAAATGGCTTCATATAGTAGAAGATGGGCATCAGTGGACCTCTGTGGGCCCCACAAGGCACCCGGACGTGCCTTGGTGGGTAGGGCGCACCCCCTGCCTTATGGGCCCACCGAGGCTCCTTTCCGGTACTTCTTTCTTCTAGTATTTTTTATATATTCCAAAATAATTCTCCGTAAATTTTTAGGTCCTTTGGAGCTCCGGAGAATAGCTATCTCCACTGTAGCTTTTTCAGGCTCAGAATTCTAGCTACCGGCAATGTCCCTCTTCAAGTTTATCTTGCATTTAGGAGAGAAAGGGCATTAGAATTGCATCATAAAGTGAAATATAGATCTAAAACATTATAAAGAACGTAGGAAATCATGATGCAAAATGGATGTATCAAATCCCCAAGCTTAGAACTCGCTTGCCCACAAACGAAAGCCGAACTCAATAAACATGACCACAAGTTTAGAGAGAGAGAGGTGTCGATAAAAGAAAGTACGGACATGGAAACATCATGCTTAAGTTCCATATTATAACATCAATCATCCAACATAAAACTTCTCATAATCAAGTAATAATCTATCCACAAGCCAAAGTATAAACAATAAACTCTTTTGGAGATCAACAAACTATGCTCTTAGTCATCCAAGCAATTACAATTCATTGATACGTCCATTTTGCATCATGTTTTCCTACTATTATTTATAGTGTTTTTAATCAATATAACACTTTGTGGAGCAATTCTAATGCCTTTTCTCTCTTAATATGCAAGATTTACACAAGGAGGGAGTATGCCGACAGCTGGAATTCTGGACCTGAAAAAGCTATGTCAGAGATACCTATTCTGCACATCTCCAAATGAGCTGAAATTTCACGGAGAATTATTTTGGAATAAATAAAAAATACTGGAGCCAAGAAGTAGGGGGCCACCCAGGTGCCCACGAGGCACCAGGGTGCGCCACCCCCCCAGGCGCGCCCTGGTGGCTCGTGGGGCCCCTGGCCAGCCTCTGGCCCCCATTTTCTGGTATATAAGTCATTTTTCCCTAGAAAAAAATATAGAGAAGACTTTCGGGAAGGTGCGCCACCGTCTCGAGGCGGAACTTGGGTAGGATCACTTTTGCTCTCCGACGGAGAGATTCTGCCGGGGATACTTCCCTCCGGGAGGGGGAACTCGTCGCCATCGACATCACCAACGATCCTCTCATCGTGGCAGGACCAATCTTCATCAACATCTTCACCAGCACCATCTCATCTCAAACCCTAGTTCATCTCTTGTATTCAATCTTTGTCTCAAAACCTCAGATTGGTACCTGTGGGTTGCTAGTAGTGTTGATTACATCTTGTAGTTGATGCTAGTTGGTTTACTTGGTGGAAGATTATATGTTCAGATCTATTATGCTATTTAATACCCCTCTCATCTTGGACATGAAGATGATTTGTGAGTAGTTACTTTGGTTCTTGAGGACATGGGAGAAGTCTTGTGATAAGTAATCATGTGAATTTGGTATTCGTTCGATATTTTGATGATATGTATGTTGTTGATTCTCTTAGTGGTGTCATGTGAACGTCGACTACATGACACTTCACCATCTTTGGGCCTAAGGGAATGCATTGTGGAGTAGTAATTAGATGATGGATTGCTAGAGTGACAGAAGCTTAAATCCTAGTTTATGCGCTATTCGTAAGGGGCTGATTTGGATCCATATGTTTAATGCTATGGTTAGAGTTATCTTAATTCTTCTTTCATAGTTGCGGATGCTTGCGAGAGGGGGTAATCATAAGTGGGAGGCTTGTACAAGTAAGAACAACACCCAAGCACCGGTCCACCCACATATCAAATTATCAAAGTAGCGAACGCGAATCAAACTAACATGATGAAAGTGACTAGATGCAATTCCCATGAGTCCTCGAGAACGCTTGACTTATTATAAGAGATCGTTCCGGCTTGTCCTTTGCTACAAAAAGGATTGGGCCACCTTGCTGCACTCTTTGTTACTATTGCTACTTGTCACTTGTTACAAATTATCTTGCTATCAAACTACTCGTTACCGATAATTTCGGTGCTTGCAGAAAATACCTTGCTGAAAACCGCTTGTCATTTCCTTCTGCTCCTCGTTGGGTTCGACACTCTTACTTATCGAAAGGACTATGATTGATCCCCTATACTTGTGGGTCACCAAGGCTCTTTTCTGGTGCCGTTGCCGGGGAGTGAGGCGCCTTTGGTGAGTGGAATTTGGTAAGGAAACATTTATATTACGTGCTGAAATTTACTATCACTTGTCACTATGGAAAGTAATCCTTTGAGGGATTTGTTCAGGGTATCTTCACCTCGACTGGAAGCACCAATAGTTGCCCCTCAACCTACTGCACCTACTGAAAATATTTCATATGAAATTCCTCCGGGTATGATAGAGAAACTGCTAGCTAATCCTTATGCAGGAAATGGAACGGTACATCCTGATATGCACTTGATCTATGTGGATGAAATTTGTGGATTGTTTAAGCTTGCAGGTTTATCCGGAGATGGAGTTAAGAAGAAAGTATTTCCTTTATCTTTGGAGGGAAAGGCATTGCCATGGTATAGGCTATGTGATGATACTGATACATGGGACTGGAACCGATTGAAATTGGAATTCCACCAGAAATTTTATCCTATGCATTTGGTTCATCGTGATCGGAATTATATATATAATTTTTGGCCTCATGAGGGAGAAAGCATCGCTCAATCTTGGGGGAGGCTTAAGTACATGATCTACACGTGCCCCAATCATGATCTCTTAAGAAAAATTGTCTTACAAAATTTTTATGCTCGGCTTTCTCATGATAATCAAACCATGCTCGATTCTTCTTCGACTGGCTCCTTTATGAAGAAAACTATTTAATTCAGATGGGATCTTCTGGAAAGAATTAAACGCAACTCTGAAGATTGGGAACTCGACAAAGGTAATGAGTCAGGTATAATACTTGAGTTCGATTGTGTTAAATCTTTTATGGCTACCGATGCTTTTCATAAGTTTAGCACTAAATATGGACTTGACTCTGAGATAGTAGCTTCCTTTTGTGAATCATTTCCTACTCATGTTGATCTCCCTAAGGAGAAGTGGTTTAAATATCACCCACCTATTGAATTAAAAGAAGAACCCGTTAGTGTTAAAGAAGAAACAATTGTTTACCATGCTGGTCCAGTTGTGCCTACTGCTTATATTGAGAAACCACCTTTTCCTGTTAGGATTAAGGAACATGCTAAAGTTTCAACTGTGGTTAACAAAAGTAATATTAGAGCACCTAGACCCTCTGAACAAATTAAAGTTGAACCTAATGTTGCTATGGTTAAAGATCTCCTGGTTGATAATATAGATGGGCATGTTATTTACTTCTGTAATGAAGCAGCTAGAATTGCTAAACCAGATCCTAAAGATAAAAACAGACCTGTTGTAGGCATGCATGTTGTCTCTGTTAAAATAGGAGATCATTGTTATCATGGCTTATGTGATTTGGGTGCTAGTGTTAGTGCTATTCCATTTACCTTATATCAAGAAATTATGAATGAAATTGCACCTGTTGAAATACAGGACATTGATGTTACTATTAAGCTTGCAAACAGAGATACCATTACACCACTTGGGATCGTTAGAGATGTTGAAGTCTTGTGTGGAAAAATAAAATACCCTACTGATTTTCTAGTCCTCGGTTCTCCACAAGATGATTTTTGTCCCATTATATTTGGTAGACCTTTCTTGAATAATGTTAATGCCAAGATTGATTGCGCTAAAGAAATTGTTAGTGTTGATTTTGGTGGTATGTCTCATGAGTTTTATTTCTCCAAGTTTCATAGACAACCTCATGATAAAGAATTGCCTAGTAAAGATGAAATTATTGGTCTTGCTTCTATTGCCGTACCTCCTACTGATCCGTTAGAACAATATTTGCTAGACCATGAAAACGATATGCATATGAATGAAAGAAATGAAATAGATAAGATGTTCTTTGATCAACCACCTATCCTTAAACACAATTTGCCTGTTGAAACTCTTGGAGGCCCTCCTCCACCTAAAGGTGATCCTGTATTTGAATTGAAGCAATTGCCTGATACATTGAAATATGCTTATCTTGATGAAAAGAAGATATATCCTATTATTATTAGTGCTAACCTTTCAGAGTATGAAGAAAAGAGATTACTTAAAACTCTGAGGAAGCACCAAGCTGCTATTGGATATACTCTTGATGATCTTAAGGGCATTAGTCCCACTCTATGTCAGCACAAAATTAATATGGAGCCTGATGCTAAACCTGTTGTCGACCAGCAACGACGATTAAATCCTAAGATGAAAGAGGTGGTAAGAACTGAAATATTAAAGCTTCTGGAAGCAGGTATAATCTATCCCATAGCTGATAGTAGATGGGTAAGTCCTGTTCATTGTGTCCCTAAGAAAGGAGGTATTACCGTTGTTCCTAATGATAAAAATGAACTCATTCCACAAAGAATTGTAACTGGTTATAGGATGGTAATCGATTTTAGAAAATTAAACAAAGATACTAGAAAAGATCATTACCCCTTATCTTTTATTGATCAAATGTTAGAAAGATTATCTAAGCATACACACTTTTGTTTCCTAGATGGTTATTCTGGTTTTTCTTAAATACCTGTATCACAACCCGATCAATAGAAAACCACCTTTACTTGTCCTTTTGGAACTTATGCTTATAGACATATGCCTTTTGGTTTATGCAATGCACCTGCTACCTTTTAAAGATGTATGACTGCTATATTCTCTGATTTTTGTGAAAAGATTGTTGAGGTTTTCATTGATGATTTTTCCGTTTACGGAACTTCTTTTGATGATTGCTTAAGCAACCTTGATCGAGTTTTGCATAGATGTGAAGAAACTAATCTTGTCTTGAATTGGGAGAAGTGCCACTTTATGGTGAATGAAGGTATTGTCTTGGGCCATAAAATTTCTGAAAGAGGTATTGAAGTTGATAAACTAAGGTTGATGCTATTGAGAAAATGCCATGTCCTAAAGATATTAAAGGTATAAGAAGTTTCCTAGGTCATGCTGGTTTCTATTGGAGATTTATTAAAGACTTCTCTAAAATTTCTAGGCCTCTTACCAATCTTTTACAAAAAGATGTTCCATTTGTTTTTGATGATGATTGTCTAGAAGCTTTTGAAACACTTAAGAAAGCCTTAACCACTGCACCTATTGTTCAACCACCTGATTGGAACTTGCCTTTTGAAATTATGTGTGATGCTAGTGATTATGCTGTTGGTGCTGTTCTAGGACAGAGAGTTGATAAGAAATTAAATGTTATCCATTATGCTAGTAAAACTCTAGACAGTGCCCAAAGAAATTATGCTACTACGGAAAAAGAATTTCTAGCAGTTGTGTTTGCATATGACAAATTCAGATCTTATAGTTGATTCTAAAGTAACTGTTCACACCGATCATGCTGCTATTAAATATCTTATGGAAAAGAAAGATGCTAAACCTAGACTCATTAGGTGGGTTTTATTGCTACAAGAATTTGACTTGCATATTATTGATAGAAAGGGATCTGAGAATCCCGTAGCAGATAATTTGTCTAGAATTGAAAATGTTCTTGATGACCCACTTCCTATTAATGATGATTTTCCTGATGAACAATTAGCGGTCATAAATGCTTCTCGTAATACTCCATGGTATGCGGACTATGCTAATTATATTGTTGCTAAATACATACCACCTAGTTTCACATACCAACAAAAGAAAAGTTCTTCTATGATTTAAGACATTACTTTTGGGATGACCCACATCTTTATAAAGAAGGAGTAGATGGTATTATTAGACGTTGTATACCTGAGCATGAACAGGAACAAATCCTACGGAAGTGTCATTCCGAGGCCTATGGAGGACACCATGCGGGAGACAGAACTGCACACAAGGTATTACAATCTGGTTTTTATTGGCCTACTCTTTTCAAGGATGCTCTTAAGTTTGTCTTATCTTGTGATAAATGTCAAAGAATTGGTAATGTTGGTAGACGTCAGGAAATGCCTATGAATTATTCACTTGCTATCGAACCATTTGATGTTTGGGGATTTGATTATATGGGACCTTTTCCTAAATCCAATGGGTATACTCATATTTTAGTTGCTGTTGATTACGTTACTAAGTGGGTAGAAGCTATTCCAACTAGTAGTGCTGATCATAACACTTCTATTAAAATGCTTAATGAAGTTATTTTCCCAAGGTTTGGAGTCCCTAGATATTTAAGGACCGATGGTGGTTCACATTTTATTCATGGTGCATTCCGTAAATTGCTTGCTAAATATGATGTCAACCATAGAATTGCATCTCCCTATCACCCTCAATATAGTGGTCAAGTAGAATTGAGCAATAGAGAAATAAAATTAATTTTGCAAAAAACCGTCAATAGATCTAGAAACAATTGGTCTAAGAAACTTGACGATGCATTATGGGCTTATAGAACTGCTTATAAAAATCCTATGGGTATGTCTCCTTATAAAATAGTTTATGGAAAAGCATGTCATTTACCTCTTGAGCTAGAACATAAGGCATATTGGGCAATTAAAGAACTCAACTATGATTTTAAACTTGCCGGTCAAAAGAGGTTATTTGATATTAGCTCATTAGATGAATGGAGAACCCAAGCGTATGAAAATGCCAAATTGTTTAAAGAAAAAGTTAAAAGATGGCATGATAGAAGAATTCAAAAACGGGAATTTAAAGTGGGTGAGCAAGTTCTATTGTACGATTCTTGTTTGAGATTCTTTGCAGGAAAGCTCCTCGCTAAATGGGAAGGACCGTATATCATCGAAGAAGTTTATGCGCTCCGGAGCCATCAAAATAAACAACTCCAAAGGCACTAATCCGAGAGTGGTGAATAGACAAAGAATTAAGCACTATATTTTAGGTACCCCCATTAATGTTGAAACTAATATTATTGAAACAATTACACCGGTAGAATACATAAGAGAGACCTTCCGGAACGCTCCAGAACCCTGAAAAGGGGTAGGTATGTGATACGGTAAGTAAACCGACTCCAAAATTCCATAAAAATATTTTCTATCAGTTTTGGAATATTTTAAAAATTACAAAAATAAAAAGCAGCCGAGGGGACCCACCTGGTGCCCACGAGGCACCAGGGCGCGCCCCCCCCCAGGCGCGCCCTAGTGCCTCGTGGGCCCCTCGTGAGCCTTCCCGACTCCGTTTTCTCCTGGATTACTTGTTTTGCAAGATAAAAATTCTTCATATATACTCCCGGACGTTTTGACCACCGTATCGCAGAAATCTCCTATGTTCTTGTCTCGTGCTATTTTTCTGACAGATCTAGATCGCCATGGCTCCCCAAAAGCTCCGTGCCAAGCACCGCATTGTGCAACCATCGCCGGGCAAACGTCCCTACAGCGAGGTTTACTACGAGATGTCGTCGGGAGAGGAAGATAATGGCAAGGAGGACAAGGTCGAGGAAGTTGCAGGAGCCCAGGCTCCGGGAGGAGGGCAAGCCATCCCCATGGAGGAGACCGCAGAGAAGGGAGATATCCTTCAACCTTTATATGATCATCTCTCCCCATCCATAATTGAAGCCCTAAGAGTTTTTGAAATAGTTAGTGCTCCGAATACATCTCTCACTCGTGAAGTTAGTTTGTTGGAAGAGCAAAAAATCGCCCTTCGGAGCATCAACCGCAGATTGATGTATCTGTTTGAGCTGAAGGACAAGCTCGCCACTTCACCACCACCACCATCACCGAAGAAGGACACTTGAGTACATGGGTATGGGCACTCCCCTTGGCTTGTGCCAAGCTTGGGGGAGGTGCCCCGGTATCGTATCACCATCACTTTTATCATCTTTACCTATTTTAGTTCGATCCTTAGTTATTTCATGATTTAGTTGAATAAAAGTTTAGTTTGATTTATTTTCGAGTGCTAGTTTCGTAATCTATCTATCTATGTAATCGAGTTGAGAGTTATATAATAAATAGTAGTTTGAGTTTTTGCTTCTTTACTTTCATGTTTCAATCTTAGCAATGAAAATAATGAAAAAGATCATATGCTAATCTTATGGAAAGTAATGACATTACATTAAGAAAAGTATAAGTGGTAAAATTTATTGAAAGTTAACAAACATAGCATTAGTCAATGATGCAATTCATGAAAGAATTAATAGGGAAGAGAAGATTCACATGCAAATATACTATCTTGGACATCTTTTATGATTGTGAGCCCCCATTAAGTATTTTATGTCAAATTGTTGACGTTGGACAAGGAAGACAACGTAATGAGTTATGTTTGCTTATATTCACATAGAAGTTATATTGTTATAGATCCTCCAACATGTGGTGCTTGCCCAATATCTTTGCTAGCCAAGAATCCGCACCAAGTAGAGATACTACTTGTGCATCCAAAACCCTTAAACCCAGTTTCATGTCATGAGAGTCCACTATATCTACCTATGGATTGAATAAGATCCTTCAAGTAAGTTGTCATCGGTGCAAAAAGCAATAAAAATTGCCTCTAAATATGTCTGAACTTTTATTGTAAGGGAAAATAAGCTTTGTAAGAACTTGTGATGGTAAAGAAATAAAAGAGACAGACTGCATAATAAAGGTTGCTATCACAAGGGGCAATATAAAGTGACGTTCCTTTGCATTAAGAGCTTGTGCATCCAACAACAAAAAGCGCATGACAACCTCTGCTTCCCTCTGCGAAGGGCCTATCTTTTACTTTTATGTATTTACTTTTTATGCAAGAGTCAATAGTATTCTCCTCTATTCCTTTTTATTTTTCTCTTTTGCAAGCATCATGTGGTGGGCAAAGATCTAGGCATATATATCCAGTTGGATATGAGTGATCATTAGTTATTATTGTTGACATCACCCTTGAGGTAAATAAGTTGGGAGGCGAAATTATAAGCCCCTATCTTTCTATGTGTCTGGCTGAAACTTTTTGCTCCATATATATGTTGTGAGTGTTAGCAATCATAGAAGACAAAATGATGGTTGAGTATGTGGACTTGCTAAAAAGCTCCTACATGAGACCCTTCCTGAAAATATGATGAATTGCAATTGCATTGTTGACTAAGAACATAGTTTGTTAGTTTTCAAAAAAGTTTATGCCTTATACTTCATTGTTGTGATGAATTGTTACTTGCTCATGAGAAGTTCTATGATAATAAATATTGTTGTTATAATAATGATCATGATGCTACTATGTCCGTATTTTGTTTTTATCGACACCTCTCTCTCTAAACATGTGGACATGATTATCGATATCGGCTTTTGCTTGAGGACAAGCGAGGTCTAAGCTTGGGGGAGTCGATACGTCCATTTTTCATCAGGTTTTCCTACTGTTATTTATAGTGTTTTTAATCAATATAACACTTTGTGGAGCAATTCTAATGCCTTTTCTCTCTTAATATGCAAGATTTACACAAGGAGGGAGAATGTCGGCAGCTGGAATTCTGGACCTGAAAAAGCTATGTCAGAGATACCTATTCTGCACATCTCCAAATGAGCTGAAATTTCACGGAGAATTATTTTGGAATAAATAAAAATTCTAGACCCAAGAAGTACTAGAGGGGGCCACCCAGGTGCCCACGAGGCACCAGGGCGCGCCACCCCCCCAGGCGTGCCCTGGTGGCTCGTGGGGCCCCTGGCCAGCCTCTGGCCCCCATTTTCTGGTATATAAGTCATTTTGCCCTAGAAAAAATATAGAGAAGACTTTCGGGACGGTGCGCCGCCGTCTCGAGGCAGAACTTGGGCAAGAGCACTTTTGCTCTCCGGCAGAGAGATTCTGCCGGGATACTTCCCTCCGGGAGGGGGAAATCGTCGCCATCGACATCACCAATGATCCTCTCATCGTGGGAGGACCAATCTTCATCAACATCTTCACCAGCACCATCTCATCTCAAACCCTAGTTCATCTCTTGTATTCAATCTTTATTTCAAAACCTCAGATTGGTACCTGTGGGTTGCTAGTAGTTTTGATTACATCTTGTAGTTGATGCTAGTTGGTTTACTTGGTGGAAGATTATATGTTCAGATCTATTATACTATTTAATACCCCTATGATCTTGGACATGAAGATGATTTGTGAGTAGTTACTTTTATTCTTGAGGACATGGGAGAAGTCTTGTCATAAGTAATCATGTGAATTTGGTATTCGTTCGATATCTTGATGATATGTATGTTGTTGATTCTCTTAGTGGTTGATACGTCTCCAACGTATCTATAATTTATGAAGTATTCATGCCATGTTTATTATAGTTTTGTATGATTTTGGTGCACTTTTATATGGCTTATTGACCTAGTGCCCAGTGCCAGTTGCTGTTTTCTGCTTGTTTTTGGTTTTCCAAAAAATCTATATCAAATGAAGTCCAAATGCAGCAAAACTTTTTGACGATTTTTTCTGGAACATAGGAGACACTAGAAGCTTCGGGAGGAGGCCAGAAGACCCACAGCCCCCCCCCCCCCCCCCCCCCGCCCCAGGCGCGCCCTGGTACCTCGTGGGCCCCCTGTGGCCCTTCTTCGCATGATTCCAACGCCAAAAAATCATATATATATTCAGAAACCCCCGAAAGTTAACCTAGATGAGTTTTTACGCCGCCGCAAGCCTCTGTACCTCCACGATCTCATCTACAACCCTTTTTCGGCACCCTGCCGGAGGGGGGAAATAATCACCGGAGGCCATCTTCATCATCCTGGCGGTCTCCATGACGAGGAGGGAGTAGTTCACCCTCGGGGCTGAGGGTTTGTACCAGTAGCTATGTGTTTTATCCCTCTCTCTCGCGTTCTTGATTTGGCACAATCTTGATGTACCGCGAGCTTTGTTAATATAGTTGGATCATATGGTGTTTTTCCCCTCCCTATCCTTGTTGTGATGAATCGAATCTTTTCCCTTTGAGGTGTCGTTATTGTCGGATTGAATATTTCAGATTTGAGAACACTTGATGTATGTCTTGCATATGAATACCCGTGGTGACAATGGGGTATTATATTGATTCACTTGATAAATGTTTTGGCACTCAACTCGCGGATTCCCGCGGTGACATTGGGGTAATCTATGCATATGGGTTGATGCATGTTTTCATTATCTTTTCTCCGATAGAAACTTCGGGGTGCTCCTTGAAGTTCTTTGTGTTGGATTGAATATTATGAATCTGAAGTTGTTTGATGCATATCGAATAATCAACTCACGGATACTTGTGGTGACATTGGTGTATCTAGGTGACATTAGGGTTGGTTGATGTGTTTCATATGGTGTTATTTTAGTACGAACTCTAAGGCTATTCGTGACACTTATAGGGATGGCTCAATAGATTGATCAGAAAAGATAACTTTGAGGTGGTTTCGTACCCTACAACAATTTCTATCTTATGTTCTTCGGGAATAGGAACTTTGGAGTGATTCTTTGTCGCACGTTGAGGGATTGTTATATGATCCAATTATGTTAGCATTGTTGAGAGATTGCACTAGTGAAAGTATGAACCCTAGGCCTTGTTTTTAAGCATTGCAATACCGTTTGTGCTCACTTTTGTCACTTGCTACCTTGCTATTTTTATATTTTCAGATTACAAAAACCTATATCTACTATCCATACTACACTTTTATCACCATCTCTTCGCCGAACTAGTGCACCCATACAATTTACCATTGTATTGGGTGTGTTGGGGACACAAGAGATTTCTTGTATTTGGTTGCAGGGTTGTTCGAGAGATACCATCTTCAACCTACGCCTCCCACGGATTGATAAACCTTAGGTCATCCACTTGAGGGAAAATTGCTACTGTCCTACAAAACTCTGCGCTTGGAGGCCCAACACGAGTCTACAAGAATAAGTTGTGTAGTAGACATCAAGCTCTTTTCTGGCGCCGTTGCCAGGGAGGTGAGTGCTTGAAGGTATATCTTTAGATCTTGCAATTGAATCTTTTAGTTTCTTGTTTTATCACTAGTTTGGTTTATAAAAGAAAACTACAAAAAATATGGAATTGAGGTTGCCTCATATTATTCATCTTTATAATGTCTTTCTTGAAAATAAGGATTCCGATAATTGTGCTCAATTGATAGAAGAAGAATTCGATAAAATGTTTGGCATAAAATATTTGAATGATGAGCATGATTGCAATGTTGCTAGTAAGAATTCTTTGAATGTCCATGATGCTAATGATATGCAAAGCCATAAGCTTGGAGATGCTATGTTTGATGAAGATGATCTTTTTAGTCCCCCAAGTTTTGATGAGAAAATTTATTATGATGATTGCATGCCTCCTATTTATGATGATTATATTGATGAAAGTGGATTTGGAGAGGTCATGAATTTATTTAGTGATGATTCCACTATTTTGGAAGAAGTTTCAATTGATTATGACAACAAATTGCTATCTATGATGATTATTGTGATGACATGTATGATATAAAGAATAATGATAACCATGAAACTTGTCATCATGATTTTAATTTTCAATTGGATTATGCCAATCAAGTATCTCATGATAGTTATTTTGTTGAATTTTCTCCCACTATTATTGATGAGAACAAATTTGCTTATGTGGAGATTAATAAAATTTCTATGCTTGTGGATCATGAAAAGAATGCTTTATGTGATAGCTATATTTTTGAATTCATTCATGATGCTACTGAAAATTATTATGAGAGGGGAAGATATGCTTTTACATATTTCAATAATATCAAGTTTCCTCTCTATGTGTTGAAAGTTTCAAAGTTATACTTGTTTTGCCTTCCTATGCTAGTTGATTCTTGCTCCCATAAACTATTTGCTCACAAAATCCCTATGCATAGGAAGTGGGTTAGGCTTAAATGTGCTAGTCATATGCTTCATGATGCTCTCTTTGTGTTTCAATTCTTTACTTCTATGCGAGCATCATTGAAATCATCATCCCTAGCTAAAAGGCATTAAACAAAAGCGCTTGTTGGGAGACAACCCAATATTTTCACCTACTGTTTTTGTGTGTTCACATGATTAATCTACTGTGTTAATCATGTTTTATATGTTTTCTTTCAATAAAAGTGCCAAGTAAAGCCTTTGGGATAGTGTGGATGCTTGTTGATTTGGGATAGTGTGGATGCTTGTTTTACACAGTATTGGGTTTACAAATTTTTTCCGTTTTCCTATTTTTTCAGAATTTTTGGAGGTACAGAAGTATGGTTTTTAAATCGCTTACTACACACTGTTCTGTTTTTGACAGATTCTATTTTCGGTGCATAGTTTGCTTGTTTTAGTGTTTCCATAGCTTATATTGAGTAATATAAATTGTGGAAATGATATAATGCAGTAGGCATTATGTTATAACAATTATTAATCTTGTCTTGACAGTACCTAAGTGGATGATTTTTTTTTATCATACTAACCTATCTCACAAGTTCCGTAAAGTTTTGTGTGATTGAAGTTTTCAAATTTTGGGTGAGATATCGATATGAGGACAATAAGGAGTGGCAAGAACCTAAGCTTGGGGATGCCCAAGGCACCCCAAGATAATATTCAAGGAACACCCAAGCAACTAAGCTTGGGGATGCCCCGGAAGGCATCCCCTCTTTCGTCTTCAACACTATCGGTAACCTCACTCGGAGCTATATTTTTATTCGTCACATAATATGAGTTTTGCTTGGAGCATCATTTTATTTCATTGAGATTTGCTTTTTGTTATCAATAATCATGTTTTGTATCTTTTAGTTCAATAAAATGCCAATTATAGCCTTTACCATGCCTAGTTTGCAAGTTCATGTGTTGCTGTTAGAAAATAGAAAGTTTTCTGTTATGTCCAGAATATTTCTGAATAGTCAGAACATGATAAAAATCTGAAATTTTTACACAGTAAGAATTCATGAGTTCTCTGTCACGTGGTAATTTTTCAGAATTTTTGGAGTTAGGTAAGTATGGATTCTTATTCTCCTTTTACAGACTGTTCTGTTTTGGCAGATTGCTGTTATAGTTGCATTGTTTGAATATGTTTGCGTGTTTAATGTTTCTATTTGAGGATATGAGTATTAAATATGAAGAGGCATTTAGTATGCAATGTTTAATTATAATTTTTTTGATTTTCTATAGTAGAGAATGTTAAGGTTTTGAGTTGATTTATACTAACTTATCTCACGAGTTCTTGTTGAGTTTTGTGTGGATGAAGTTTTTAAGATTTATAGAAACCGTGATATGAGAGGAATTAAGGAGACAAAAAATCTCAAGCTTGGGGATGCCCAAGGCATCCCAATATAATATTTCAAGAAGTCTCAAGCATCTAAGCTTGGGGATGCCCCGGTAGGCATCCCACCTTTCTTCATCAACAATTATCGGTCAGTTTTGGTTGAGCCTAAGTATTTGCTTGTTCACATGAGATGTGCTATTCTTGGAATGTCATTTTGTTTTCTTTGCTGTTTGAATAAAATTATCAAGATCCGAAATTTTAAATGAGAGAGAGTCCTCACATAGCTACTTATTTGCTTAACTACTCATTGATCTTCACTTATACCTTTTGGAGTAGTTTCTCGTTTACTCTCATGCTTCACTTATATCCTAAGAGTAAATTGTTGAATGAATTGAATATCATAAAGTTGAAATTTATATGCTTCATATGCTTGTCCCATGAGGAGTAGTGACTTCACATACAAGAAGTATAAGTGGTAAAATTTATTGAAAGTTAACAAACATAGCATTGGTCACTTGAACAATTCATGAAAGAATTTTGAAGGAAGAGAAATTTCACATATAAATATACTATCTTGGACATCTTCTATGATTGTGAGCCCCCATTAATTATTTCAAGCTTGATCAAGTAGTTGATGTTGGACAAGGAAGACAATGTAATGAGTTATGTTTGTTTATATTCACATAGAAGTTATATTGTCATGGATCCTCTAACATGTGGTGCTTGCTTAGCATCTTTTGCTAGAAAAAAATTTGTACTAAGTAGAGATACTACTTGTGCATCCAAAAACCCTTAAACCCAGTTTCTTCCCATGAGTGTCCACCATATCTACCTATGGATTGAATAAGATCCTTTAAGTAAGTTGTCATCGGTGAAAAAAGCAATAAAAATTGCTCCTAAAATATTTATGATATTTTATCGCAAGGAAAAAAAAGCGTTGTACGAACTTGTGATGGTAAAGAAATAAAAGCAACAGACTGCATAATAAAGGTTGCTATCACAAGGGGCAATATAACGTGACGTTCCTTTGCATTAAGGGCTTGTGCATCCAACAACAAAATGCACATGACAATCTCTGCTTCCCTCTGTGAAGGGCCTATCTTTTACTTTTCTGTATTTACTATTATGCAAGAGTCATTAATGTTCATCACTATTCCGCTCTATTTATTCTTTAGTTGGCAAGCATTATGTGGTAGGGAAAGATCCAGGCACATATATCCAGTTGAATATAGATGATCATGAGTTATTATTGTTGACATTATCCCTGAGATAAATAAGTTGGGAGGCGAAACATTAAGCCCCTATCTTCCTATGTGTTTGACTAAAACAGTTTGTTCTAAAAATATGCTTTGAGTGTCAGCAATCATGGAAGACTAAATGATGGTTGAGTATGTGGAATTTGCTAGATCAAAGCTCTTACATAGACCCTTCCTGAAAATAAGATGAATTGCAATTGTTTGATGACTGAGAACATAGTTTGTTAGTTTTCAAGAAAGTTTATGGCCTATACTTTAAACATGTGAATAGCTTGCTACTTGATCATGAGAAGTTTTATGAGATGAGCTACTGATTATGATATATATTGATGCTAGAAAAAGTGATTAAAATTATCATTGATCAAACTTATGCACTATGCTAGCATTCACACTTCATAAATTATTTCTTTTATCATTTACCTACTCGAGGACGAGCAGGAATTAAGCTGGGGGATGCTGATACGTCTCCAACATATCTATAATTTATAAAGTATTCATGCCATGTTTTTCATAGTTTTGTATGATTTTGGTGCACTTTTATATGGATTTTATATGATTTTCATGGACTAACATATTGACCTAGTGCCCAGTGTCAGTTGCTATTTTCTGCTTGTTTTTGGTTTTCCAGAAAATCTATATCAAATGAAGTCCAAATGCAGCGAAACTTTTTGACGATTTTTTCTGGAACATAAGAGACACTAGAAGCTTCGGGAGAAGGGCAGAAGACCCAAAGGGGCCCCACGAGGCACCAGGGCACGCCACCCCCCAGGCGCACCCTGGTACCTCGTGGGCCCCTTGTGGCCCTTCTTCGCGTGATTCTAATGCCAAAAAATCATATATATTCAGAAGCCCCCGAAAGTTAACCTAGATGAGTTTTTACGCCGCCGCAAGCCTCTATACCTCCATGATCTCATCTACAGCCCTTTTCCGGCACCCTGCCGGAGGGGGGAAATCATCACCGGAGGCCATCTTCATCATCCCGGCGGTCTCCATGACGAGGAGGGAGTAGTTCACCCTCGGGGCTGAGGGTTTGTACCAGTAGCTATGTGTTTTATTCCTCTCTCTCGCGTTCTTGATTTGGCACGATCTTGATGTACCGCGAGCTTTGTTAATATAGTTGGATCATATGGTGTTTTTCCCCTCTCTATCCTTGTTGTGATGAATCGAATCTTTTCCCTTTGAGGTTTCATTATTGTCGGATTGAATATTTCAGATTTGAGAACACTTGATGTATGTCTTGCATATGAATACCCGTGGTGACAATGGGGTATTATTCACTTGATATATGTTTTGGCACTCAACTCGCGGATTCCCGCGGTGACATTGGGGTAATCTATGCATATGGGTTGATGCACGTTTTCATTATCTTTTCTCCGATAGAAACTTTGGGGGTGCTCCTTGAAGTTCTTTGTGTTGGATTGAATATTATGAATCTGAAGTTGTTTGATGCATATCGAATAATCAACTCACGGATACTTGTGGTGACATTTGAGTATCTAGGTGACATTAGGGTTGGTTTATGTGTTTCATATGGTGTTATTTTAGTACGAACTCTAGGGCTATTCGTGACACTTATAGGGATGGCTAAATAGATTGATCGGAAAAGATAACTTTGAGATGGTTTCGTACCCTACAACAATTTCTATCATATGTTCTCCGCGAATAGGAACTTTGGAGTGATTCTTTGTCGCACGTTGAGGGATTGTTATATGATCCAATTATGTTAGCATTGTTGAGAGATTGCACTAGTGAAAGTATGAACCCTAGGCCTTGTTTTTAAGCATTGCAATAGCGTTTGTGCTCACTTTTGTCACTTTCTACCTTGCTATTTTTATATTTGCAGATTACAAAAACCTATATCTACTATCCATACTACACTTTTATCACCATCTCTTCGCCGAACTAGTGCACCCATACAATTTACCATTGTATTAGGTGTGTTGGGGACACAAGAGATTTCTTGTATTTGGTTGCAGGGTTGTTCGAGAGATACCATCTTCAACCTACGCCTCCCACGGATTGATAAACCTTAGGTCATCCACTTGAGGGAAAATTGCTACTGTCCTACAAAATTCTACGCTTGGAGGCCCAACACGAGTCTACAAGAATAAGTTGTGTAGTAGACATCAGTGGTGTCATGTGAACGTCGATTACATGACACTTCACCATCTTTGGGCCTAAGGGAATGCATTGTGGAGTAGTAATTAGATGATGCGTTGCTAGAGTGACAGAAGCTTAAACCCTAGTTTATGCGCTATTCCGTAAGGTGCTGATTTGGATCCATATGTTTAATGCTATGGTTAGAGTTATCTTAATTCTTCTTTCGTAGTTGCGGATGCTTGCGAGAGGGGGTAATCATAAGTGGGAGGCTTGTTCAAGTAAGAACAGCACCCAAGCACCGGTCCACCCACATATCAAATTATCAAAGTAGCAAACGCGAATCAAACTAACATGATGAAAGTGACTAGATGCAATTCCCATGTGTCCTCGAGAACGCTTTACTTATTATAAGAGATCGTTCCGGCTTGTCCTTTGCTACAAAAAGGATTGGGCCACCTTGCTGCACTCTTTGTTACTATTGCTACTTGTCACTTGTTACAAATTATCTTGCTATCAAACTACTCGTTACCGATAATTTCAGTGCTTGCAGAAAATACCTTGCTGAAAACCGCTTGTCATTTCCTTCTGGTCCTCGTTGGGTTCGACACTCTTACTTATCGAAAGGACTACGATTGATCCCCTATACTTGTGGGTCATCATTCATCATATTTTCCGGGAAGGTATATATATTCAACTATCATATAGCTTCCATGATTGCTAACACTGAAAGCATATTTTTAGAACAAACTGTTTCCATCAGGCACAGAGGAAGATAGGGGTTTATTTATCACCACCCAACTTGTTTATCACAGGGATAAATATCAACAATAATAACTCATGATCACATATATTTAACTGGATATATGTGCCTAGATCTTTCCCCACCACATGATGCTTGCCAAGTGGAGAATATTTAAGATTGGAACAAGGGAAAATACTTTGACTCTTGCATAGAAGTAAAACTTAAAGAATAAAAGATCGCTAGGCCCTTCGCTGAGGGAAGCAAAGGTTGCCATGTGCTCTTAATTTGGATGTGAAAACTCTTAATGTAAAGGAATGTCACTTTATATTGCCCCTTATGATAGCAACCTTTATTGAGCAGTCCATCGCTTTTATTGCGTTACCATCACAAGTTCGTACAAAGCTTATTTTCCCTCACAACAAAAGTTCATACATATTTAGGAGCAATTTTTATTGCTTTGCACTGATGACAACTTACTTGTAGGATCTTATTCAATCCATAGGTAGGTATGGTGGACTCTCATGACAAGAAATTAGGTTTAAGGGTATTTGGATGCACAAGTAGTATTTCTAATTAATACATAAATTTTGGCTAGCAAAAGATTATAAACAAACATCACATGTTGGAGGATCCATGACAATAAAACTTCTATGCAAATATATATAAGCATAACCCATTATGTTGTCTTCCTTGTCTAAGTTCAACTGTTTGTTCAAGATTGAAAATAATTAGTGAGGGCTCACAATCATAAAAGATGTCCAAGATAGTATATTTGCATGAGATCTCTTTCCATTACTTATTGTTTCATGAATTGTTGGATGACCAATGCTATGTTTGTTAACTTTCAACAAGTTTTATCAATCATACTTCTTTTACGTAAGTCATTACCCCACATGGGATTAGCATATGAAATTTATTTTGCTAAGATTGAAGCAAGAAAGTAAAGCAAAGATACTCATACTACTCTTTATTATATAACTCCCACACACGATTACATAGATAGAACGATCACGAAACAAGCACTCGAAAACTACTTCATACTAACACTTTAATTCCTCTAAATCACGAAACAGCTAAGGATCGAACTAAGATAGATAGTAATGATAAAAGTGATGGTGATACGATACCGGGCACCCCCCAAGCTTGGAACAAGCGACGGGTGGTGCCCATGCCCGAGTATACTCAAGTTTCCTTCTTTGGTGATGGTGGTGATATGTTCTTGGCGATGATTCCTTTGAGGATAAGATTTTCCCCTTTCAATTTATTAACTTCCTGTTCAAGATCTCTGATTTGGCCACACAGCTTGCTCATGACCGTGAGCGCCCCATCAACCAACAGATGATGCTGGGCTGAAGAAGTAGAAGCGATGTTTGCCTGCACATGACGAAAAGGAGTAAATTGAAATTTAGGAGCTTTCACTGTATTCGGCAGGCTTGATTTCTTGAATTCCACATACATGTCTCTTGTTTGAGGTAGAGGGACGTCTTCTTCCTCCTCGCTCGAGTAAACCATCCTCTTCAAATCAGCGTCTTCCTCATCATCCATTGGCCACTCGTAAGGGTCAGCATCGCCGTAGACCCTGGGATTTGTGGTGAAGTGGGAGACATAGCTCTCCACATCCAATTCTTGCAACGACATAATGATCCAGGCTTCGAGACCATGATAGAAAATAGCTCGAAATAAGAACAGAGGAGAAACTTGTGATACGGAGGTCAAAACAGTGAGGAGTATATGTAATGAATTTTTATCTCGCAGGACAAGTATATGGGAGGAATACGGAGTCGGGAAGGTGCACGAGGGGCCCACAAGGCACCAGAGCGTGTGCCCTGGAGGGTAGGCGCCCCCTGCCTTGTGGATCCCTCGTGGACCTTCTCGGTTGTTTCTTATTTTCCTAATTTTTTAAATATTCCAAAACTGACGACAAGTATTTTTTATGGAATTTTTGGAGCCGGTTTACTTACCGTATCACATACCTATTCCTTTTTCAGGATTCTGGAGTGTTATGGAAGGTCTCTTTTAGATAGTCCTCTGGTGTACTTACTTGAATAATGTCCGCTTCAATGTTAATGGGGGTACCTGCAATGTAATGTTTAATTTTTTACCCATTGACCACCTTCGGTTTATCTCCTTCTGCATTATTTATTTTGAAGGCTCCAGAATGGTAAACCTCCTCGGCGATGTAGGGGCCTTCCCATTTGGAGAGAAGTTTGCCTACAAAATGTCTAAAACGAGAATTGTACAAAAGAACTTTATAACCTATATTAAATTGTCATTTTTTGAATTCTCTTGTCATGCCATCTTTTAACCTTTTCTTTGAATAACAAGGCATTTTCATAAGCTTGTGTTCTCCACTAATCCAGAGAACTAATATCAAATAACCTCTTTTCACTGGCAAGTTTAAAATCATAGTTAAGTTCTTTAATAGTCCAATAAGCTTTATGTTCCAACTCAAGAGATAAATGACATGCTTTTCCATAAACCATTTTATACGAGGATATACCCATAGGATTTTTATAAGCAGTTCTATATGCCCACAATGCATCATCTAGTTTCTTAGACCAATTCTTTCTAGATCTACTAACAGTCTTTTGCAGGATTAATTTTATTTCTTGATTACTTAAATCAACTTGCCCAATAGACTGAGGATGATAAGGTGATGCTATTCTATGGTTTACATCATATCTATCTAGAACTTTACGGAAAGCACCATGAATAAATGTGAACCACCATTAGTCATTAAATATCTAGGAACCCCAAACCTCGGGAAAATAACTTCTTTAAGCATTTTAATAGAAGTGTTGTGATCAACACTGCTAGTTGGGATGGCTTCCACCCACTTAGTAACATAATCAACAACAACTAAAATATGAGTATAACCTTTTGAGGAAGAAAAAGGTCCCATATAATCAAAACCCCAAACATCGAATGGTTCAATAATAAGTAAATAATTCATAGGAATTTCTTGACTTCTACCAATATTAACAACTCTTTGACATTCATCACAAGAAAGAACAAACTTACGTGCATCTTTGAAGAGAGTAGGCCAATAAAAACCAGATTGCAATACTTTATGTGCAATTCTGTCTCCAGCATGGTGTCCTCCATATGCATCGGAGTGACACTTCCTTATTATTTGTTCCTGCTCATTCTCAAGTATACAATGTCTAATAACACCATCTACTCTTTCTTTATATAAATGTGGGTCATCCCAAAAGTAATGTCTCAAATCAAAGAATAACTTTTTCTTTTGTTGGTATGTGTAATTAGGTGGTATATATTTAGCAACAATGAAATTAGCATAAACTGCATACCAAGGGTTATCACGAGAAGAGGAAGCATTTATAATAGCTAATTGTTCATCAGGAAAACTATCATTAACAGGTATTGGGTCATCAAGAATATTTTCCATCCTAGACAAATAATCCGCGATAGGATTTTCAGCTCCCTTTCTATCAACAATATGCAGATCAAACTCTTGTAATAAAAGAACTCACCTAATCAACCTAGGCTTACATCTTTCTTATCCATAAGATATTTAAAAGCAGCATGATCAGTGCGAATAGTAACTTTAGAATCGACAACATCAGGTCTGAATTTATCACAAGCCAACACAACAGCTAGAAATTCTTTTTCAGTAGTGGCATAGTTTCTTTGAGCTATGTCCAAGGTCTTACTAGCATAATGAATAACATTCAATTTCTTATCAACTCATTGACCAAGAACAGCACCAATAGCATAATCACTAGCATCACACATAATTTCAATGGATAAATTCCAATCAGGTGGTTGAACAATAGGAGCAGTTATCTGTCGGAACTCAGGCTCCGGGGACCCTGGTTCGAACTTTGGGGCCCGCTTGCTGCCTACCTACTCGACGGTGACCACGGCGAGACTACGGTGAGTGGAGCACGACGAGAGAGCGCACACACACGCAGGGCATGATAGGGACACGAGAGCTACCCAGGTTCGGGCCACCGTGCGGTGTAAAACCCTACTCCTACTTGTGTTTGGGATTATTGTGGACGAGAGAGTTCTCACGTACAAGGGTGACAATGGAGCCAGAATCGATCTTCCTACGGTGGCAGCA
This sequence comes from Elymus sibiricus, assembly GCA_039707655.1. NCBI lineage: Eukaryota > Viridiplantae > Streptophyta > Magnoliopsida > Poales > Poaceae > Elymus > Elymus sibiricus. The sequence continues at coordinate 178,659,572 of CM077666.1, read as the reverse complement.
CTGCCCCTCTTTATAGCCACCTCGGTCCTCTTCCCCCGAAAATATTGGCGGGAAGGGTAGCCACACAACGGCGGTTTGAAGGGGGACAGGCGCCCAGTCATATACTGACAAAAGGTGGTATTTGCCTGCAAAGGCGCTATCCATGACACGCTGGTGGGCTCAGTGATGACATCCGCCCTGCGCGCCTCATCGTCCTGGTCTTCATACACCAAACTGGCAAGCTTTGGGACTTGCTTTGCAAGAGGGCAGCTGGTGCTGTCCCTTTATCACCAAAGAGGAAATCCTCCCTGACCGCGCCTGCTGGTACGGCCCTGCCGCTGTCGTCGTCTTGCGGGGGTGCGTCACCCATGTGGTGGGCATGTGACCGCGAGGCTGGCGCCAGGCGACACCCTGCTCGGGTGGCTTTGGGAGGCTGCCTCGGGAGGCCGCCTCGCGAGGGGGCCTCGCGAGGCTTCCTGCTGCTGCTGAGTCTTTGGTGGGTCCGCTCCTAGTGGAGGGAGTCCTCATGAGGCCGGTACCTTGCGAGGTGTCTTGCTTCGCGGCGCCCAGCCGCCTCGTGGGCCTTCGCCAGGCGTGACTTCCTGGGCCGTAGGCAGACGGCCCGTGGTACCTTGGTTCCCACTGGGCCGACAATAGCCCTCGGGCCCGCGACGCGCACGTTTCGCCCGTTGGGAATGAAACGGCGCGGGGCCTAAGACTGTCGGGCCTAGGCAGGGACGCGTGGTGCACGACGGGACGTGAGACGCCTATCGGGCCAGTGGGAACCGGGGCACCACGGCCCGTCTACCTGCGGCCCAGGAAGCAGCACCTGGCGAAGGCCCAAAAGGCGACCCAGTCACGGGCGCCGCGAAGCAAGACACCTCGCGAGGCACCGGCCTCACGTGGACCCCTCCGGAAGGGACGGACTACCAAGACCCAGCAGCAGCAGGAAGCCTCGCGAAGCGGTCTCCCGAGGCGGCCTCCCGAGGCAGCCTCTGATACGTCTCCAACGTATCTAAATTTTTTGATTGTTCTATGCTATTATAGTATCAATCTTGGATGTTTTATATGCAATTATATGCCATTATATATCATTTTTTGGGACTAACCTATTAACCCAGTGCCCAGTGCCAGTTGCAGTTTTTTGCTTGTTTTTGTCTTTTCAGAAAATCATTATCAAAAAGAGTCCAAACAAGAAAAAAAAACTTTGGATTAATTTTTTCTAGACCAGAAGAGACCCACGAAGCTTCGGGAGCAGACCAGAGGAGCCACGAGGGAGCCACAAGCTTGGAGGGCGCGTCCTAGGGGGTAGGGCGCGCCCCCAGGCTTGTGGGCCCCTCATAGCCCCTCCTGTCCTAATTCTAGCGCTATAAATTCCCAAATATTACCAATATACCAGAGAGACAGAAGAGAAAACCTTTCCGCCGCCGCAAGCCTCTGTTCTTCCGTGATCCCATCTGGAGGCCTTTTTTTTGGTACTCTGCCGGAGGGGTAATCGATCATGGAGGGATTCTTCATCAACCTTGCTACCCCTCCGATGATGTGTGAGTAGTTTACCACAGACCTACAGGTCCATAGCTAGTAGCTAGATGGCTTCTTCTCTCTCTTTGATCTTCAATACCATGTTCTCCTCGATGTTCTTAGAGTTCTATCTGATGTAATCTTCTTTTGCGGTGTGTTTGTTGGGATTCGATGAATTGTGAGTTTATGATCAGATTATTCATGAGATATATTTGAGTCTTTTCTGAACTCTTTGATGCATGATTATTATAGCTTTGTATTTCTCTCCGATCTATCAATTTGGTTTGGCCAACTAGATTGGTTTATCTTGCAATGGGAGAGGTGCTTTGTGATGGGTTCAATCTTGCGGTGCTCAATCCCAGTGACAGAAAGGGACATGACACGTATTTGTATTGTTGCCATTAAGGATAAAAAGATGGGGTTTAATCATATTGCTTGAGTTTACTTTGTCTACATCATGTCATCTTGCTTAAGGCGTTACTATGTTTCATACTTAATACCCTAGATGCATGCTGGATAGCGGTCGATGGGTGGAGTAATAGTAGTAGATGCAGGCAGGAGTCGGTCTACTTGTCTCGGACATGATGCCTATATACATGATCATTGCCATGAATCTGTCATAATTATTTGCTTTTCTATGAATTGCCCAACTGTAATTTGTTTACCCACCGTATGCTATGTGTTCGAAAGAGAAGCCTCTAGTGAAAACTATGGCCCCCGGGTCTACTTTTATCATATATTAAAATCAAAAATACTTTGCTATAATTTATTTACTTTTATTTTATTTAATATTTTAGTTTATCTATCTATCACTATCAGAATTAATCCTTGCAAATAACCGCTAAGTGGATTGACAACCCTCTTATTTGCGTTGGGTGTAAGTGTTTGCTTTTGTGTGTGTAGGTGCGTCTAACGGGATTTTGCATGGTTCTCCTACTGGATTGATAACCTTGGTTCTTAACTGAGGGAAATACTTATCTCTACTATACTGCATCATCCTCTCCTCTTCCGGGAAATACCAACGCAGTCTACAAGTAGCAGGAAGAATTTCTGGCGCCGTTGCCGGGGAGACATCATCAAAATTACCAAGTACCTTCGCACAAACTATCATTCACTTGCATTTATTTTTTTTGCATTTTTATTTGCATTTGCCTCTTGTTTTCATCTCCCCCACTTCTAATTTTTTTTACATAAAAACAAAAATATTTTTATTTGCTTGTTTGCTAGTTTGCTTGCTTTGTCGTGGTGTCTCAAGAAAACACAAAATTGTGTGACTTTTCCAATACTAATAATAATGATTTTATTAGTACTCCTATTGCTCCTCCCACCACTAGTGCGGAGTCGTGTGACATTAATGCTGCTTTGCTTAATCTTGTTATGAAAGAACAATTTTCTGGTAGTCCTAATGAAGATGATGCATCCCATCTAAATACTTTCGTTGAGCTTTGTGATATGCAAAAGAAAAAAGATGTGGATAATGATATTGTCAAATTAAAATTATTTCCGTTCTCACTACGAGATCGTGCTAAAACTTGGTTTTCATCCTTGCCTAGAAATAGTATTGATTCTTGGGATAAGTGTAAGGATGCTTTTATTGCCAAGTATTTTCCTCCCGCTAAGATTATTTCTTTAAGAAATCAAATTATGAATTTTAAGCAACTTGAACATGAGCATGTTGCACAATCTTGGGAGAGAATGAAATTAATGATAAGAAATTGCCCAACACATGGTTTAAGTTTATGGATGATCATACAAAATTTTTATGCGGGACTAAACTTTGTTTCTAGAAATTTGCTAGACTTTGCCGCAGGTAGTACTTTTATGGAAATTACATTGGGAGAAGCTACAAAACTTCTTGACAATATTATGACAAATTATTCTCAATGGCACACTGAACGAACTCCAACTGGTAAGAAGGTAAATTCTGTTGAAGAAATTAATACTTTGAGTGATAAGATGGATGCTCTTATGAAATTGGTTGCTAGTAAAAGTGCTCATATTGATCCTAATGATGTGCCATTGTCTACGTTGATTGAGCAAAATAATGGTGCTATTGATGTGAATTTTGTCTCTAGAAATAATTTCAACAACAATGCTTATAGGGGTAATTTCAATCCTGGACCGTTTCCTGGAAATTCCTCTAATAATTATGGTAATTCCTATGGCAATACATATAATAATAATAATAGGATACCCTCTGATCTTGAAAGTAATATTAAAGAATTTATTACTTCACAAAAGAATTTCAATGCTATGATAGAAGAAAAATTGAATAGAGTGGATGAATTGTCTAGGAACATGGATAGAATTGCTCATGATGTTGAAAATCTCAAAATTAAAATTTTGCCACCCAAGCATGATATAAATGAGTCTATTAAATCTATCTATATCTCCATTAATGAAAGTAAAGAAAGGACCGCTAGGTTGAGAGCTAAGCGAGAATTTCTAGAAAAAGCTATTCCGCCCGGTTTTTATCGTAGTAATGATGAAGATATTAAAATGATTGGTGTCTCTCCTATTGAATCATTATTTAGTAATATAAAACTTGATGAAAAAGTGACTGAAGAAGAGTCAACTTTAGATAGAAGGAGTCCCAATTGCTTGGAGGGTGATAATCTTAATGATAAAAATGAAAAAAGTGGGTTTGGAGAGGTCAAAACTTTAAATAGTAATGCACTCACTACTTTGGATTACAAGGACTTTAATTACGATAGTTGTTCTGTAATTGAGTGTATTTCCTTGTTACAATCCATGATTAATTCACCAAATGCATATGAACAAAATAAAGCTTTCACTAAACATATTGTAGAAGCTATGATGAAAGTTCATGAACAAAAACTTGAGTTGGATGTTTCAATTACTAGAAAATTACAAGATGAATGGGAACCTATTATTAAAGTAAAAATTAAAGATTATGAATGTAATGCTCTTTGTGATCTTGGTGCTAGCGTTTCCACTATACCAAAGTCTTTGTGTGACGTGCTAGTTCTCACCGATATGGATCCTTGTTCCCTTAATTTGCATCTTGCGGATTCCACTATTAAAAAACCATTGGGTAGAATAAATGATGTGCTTATTATTGCAAATTTAAATTATGTGCCCGTGGATTTTATTGTTCTTGATAGTGAATGCAATCCTTCTTGTCCTATAATACTTGGTAGGCCTTTCCTACGAACCATAGGCGCTATTATTGATATGAAAGAAGGTAATATAAGATTTCAATTTCCATTAAAGAAAGGGATGGAGCACTTCCCTAGAAAGATAATTAAGGCACCTTATGAATCTATTATGAGGACCACCTATGAAATTAACTTGAAGGATGACAACACTTGAAACTATGCATTATGCCTAGCTAGGGGCATAAAACAATAGCGCTTGTTGGGAGGCAACCCAATGAATAAAATAATTTTTTGTTTTAACTTCTATTTTCTTGTGTTTACACAATTATATCCTCTTTCATGATTGTGTTTTTATATTTTGATTAGTGTTTGTGCCAAGTAATGCCTTTGGGATGATTTGGAAGATAGTATGATTGATGCTGTTGGAAAACAGAAACTTTTGCGTCCAGTGCAAGAATTTTGATTTTTTTCTGGAGCGTGATAAAATTCTGATTTTTTTACACAGTAGTGATATATGAATTTCCCACGTTGTCCTAATGTTTCAGAATTTCTGGAGTTACAGAAGTATGGATTTTAAATAGATCTTTACAGACTGTTCTGTTTTAGATAGATTCTGTTTTTGTTGCATAGTTTGCTTATTTTGATGAATCTATGGATCGTATCTGGGGGTATGAGTCATGGAGAAGTTGGAGTACAGTAGAATTATGCCAATATTAAATATGAATCAATTTACAACAGTACCTAAAGTTTAAGATTTGTTTGTTATACTAACGGATCTCATGAGGTTTCTGTTGAGTTTTGTGTGCTGAAGTTTTCAAGTTTTGGGTGAGACTACGATGGATAAAGGAATAAGGAGCGGCAAGAGCCTAAGCTTGGGGATGACCAAGGCACCCCAAGGTAATATTCAAGGAAGACTCAAGCGTCTAAGCTTGGGGATGCCCTGGAAGGCATCCCCTCTTTCGTCTACAATCTATCGGTAACTCACTTGGAGCTATATTTTTATTCATCACATGATATGTGTTTTACTTGGAGCGTCTTGTGATATAGTTTGTTTTCTTTTGTTTGCCTTTTAGTTTGTCACAATAATCTTTGCTGAACACACCTTTTTGAGAGGGACACACATTATTCATGATTTGTTAGAATACTCTATGTGCTTCACTTATATCTTTTGAGCTAGGCAGTTGCTCTAGTGCTTCACTTATATCTTTTAGAGCACGGCGGTGGTTATATTTTAAAGAAATAGTTGCACTCTCATGCTTCACTTTTATCTTTTTGAGAGTCTAATGAATAGCAATGGTAATATGCACGGGTTATGAATTTGGTCCTAATATGATAGGTATTCAAGAGGGATATAATAAAAACTTTCATGTAGATCACTCAATATGATAAGTTTGATTCCTTGCAATAGTTTTGCGATATTAAGATGGTAATATGTGGGAGGTGCTAGTAGATAATTGGGGTTTAGTAAGAATATTGGTGTTAAGGTTTGTGATTCCCGAAGCATGCATGTATGATCTGTCGTTATGCTAAGAAGTTGGAGCATGATTTATTCTTGATTGTCTACCTTATGTGTGGCGGTCGGGGACCAGCGATGGTCTTTTCCTACCAATCTATCCCCCTAGGGGCATGCATAGTAGTACTTTGCTTCGAGGGCTAATAAACTTTCGCAATAAGTATGTGAGTTCTTTATGACTAATGTGAGTCCATGGATTATATGCACTCTCACCTTTCCACAATTTGCTAGCCTCCTCGGTACCGTGCATTGCCCTTTCTCACATTGAGAGTTGGCGCAAACTTCGCCGGTGCATCCAAACCCCATCATATGATACGCTCTATCACACATAAGCCTCTTTCCATCTTCCTCAAAACAGCCATCATACCTACCTATCATGGCATTTCCATAGCCATTCCGAGATATATTGCCATGCAACTTCCACCGTTCCGTTTTTTATGACACACATCATCATTGTCATATTGCTTTGCATGATCATATAGCTGACATAGCATTTGTGGCTCAGCCACCGTTCATCATTTTTTATACATGTTACGCTAGTACCATTGCACATCCTGGTACACCGCCAGAGGCATTCATATAGAGTCATATTTTTGTTCTAGTTTCGAGTTGTAATTTTTTGAGTTGTAAGTAGATAGAAGTATAATGATTATCATTATTAGAGCATTGTCCCAGTGAGGAAATAAATAAATAAAAGGAGGCCAAAAAGAGCCCATGAAAAAAAAATATAAATGAGAGAAAAAGAGAGAAGGGGCAGTGTTACTATCCTTTTCCATACTTGTGCTTCAAAGTAGCACCATGTTTTTCATATAGAGAGTCTCCTATTTTGTCACTTTCATATACTTGTGGGAATTTTTCATTATAGAGCTTGGCTTGTATATTCTGATGATGGGCTTCCTCAAATGCCCGAGGTCTTCATGAGCAAGAAAGTTGGATGCACACCCTATTAGTTTTCATGTTGAGCTTTCATACACTTATAGTTCTTAGTGCATCCGTTGCATGGCAATCCCTACTCCTCGCATTGACATCAATTGATGGGCATCTCCATAGCCCGTTGATTAGCCTCGTCGATGTGAGACTATCTTCTTATTTTTAACTTCCCCTTATTAATCTCTACCACCATACTCTATTCCACCCATAGTGCTATATCCATGGCTTGCGCTCATGTACTGCGTGGGGGTTGAAAAAGCTGAAGCGCGTTAAAAAGTGTGAACCAATTGCTCGGCTTGTCATCGGGGTAGTGCATGATAAATATTTGTGTTAAAAGATGGAGCATGACAGGATTATATGATTTTGTAGGGATAACTTTCTTTAGCATTTTTATTTTGAAAGACATGATTGTTTGTTAGTATGCCTGAGTATTGACGTCTTTATATCAAACTATAGACTATTGCTTTGAATCATTCAGATCTTATTATTCATACCGTAAGAGAGATTACATGATGAAACATGATAGGTAGCATTCCAAATCAAAAATTCTGTTTTTATCATTTACCTTCTCGAGGACGAGCAGGAATTAAGCTTGGGTATGCTTGATACATCTCCAACGTATCTATAATTTTTGATTGTTCCATGCTATTATAGTATCAATCTTGGATGTTTTATATGCAATTATATGCCATTATATATCATTTTTTGGGACTAACATATTAACCTAGTGCTCAGTGCCAGTTGCTGTTTTTTGCTTGTTTTTGTCTTTTCAGAAAATCATTATCAAAAAGAGTCCAAACGAGAAAAAAACTTTGGATTAATTTTTTCTGGACCAGAAGAGACCCATGAAGCTTCGGGAGAAGGCCAGAGGAGCCACGAGGGAGCCACAAGCTCGGCGGGCACGCGCGCCCTAGGGGGTAGGGCGCGCCCCCCAGGCTTGTGGGCCCCTCCTGACCTAATTCCAGCGCTATAAATTCCCAAATATTCCCAGTATACCAGAGAGATAGAAGAGGAAACCTTTCCGCCGCCGCAAGTCTCTGTTCTTCCGCGATCCCATCTGGAGGCCTTTTTCAGTACTCTGCCGGAGGGGGAATCGATCATGGAGGGCTTCTTCATCAACCTTGCTGCCCCTCCGAAGATTTGTGAGTAGTTTACCACAGACCTACGGGCCGATAGCTAGTAGCTAGACGGCTTCTTAGTCGTTGTACTCTGATCTTCCTATGTTATCTTTCGGTTGCGTAGTCGCGTGCGTCTTATGTGACCCGATTATCTTAGGATCGTCACTGTATGAGGGCCACCTCACCACCATGTATTGTTCGGCCGTGTACTTTGTTCGGTTGTTGCTTTATATATAAAGTGGGGCGAAAGCCTGTTTCGAGCTAGATGGCTTCTTCTCTCTCTTTGATCTTCAATACCATGTTCTCCTCGATGTTCTTGGAGTTCTATCCGATGTAATCTTCTTTTGCAGTGTGTTAGTTGGGATCTGATGAATTGTGAGTTTATGATCAGATTATTCATGATAAATATTTGAGTCTTTTCTGAACTCCTTTATGCATGATTATTATAGCTCTGTATTTCTCTTCGATCTATCGATTTGGTTTGGCTAACTTGATTGGTTTATCTTGCAATGGGAGAGGTGCTTTGTGATGGGTTCAATCTTGTGGTGCTCAATCCCAGTGATAGAAAGGGACATGACACGTATTTGTATTGTTGCCATTAAGGATAAAAAGATGGGGTTTAATCATATTGCTTGAGTTTACTTTGTCTACATCATGTCATCTTGCTTAAGGCGTTATTTTGTTTCATACTTAATACCCTAGATGCATGCAGGATAGCGGTCGATGGGTGGAGTAATAGTAGCAGATGCAGGCAGGAGTCGGTCTACTTGTCTCGGACGTGATGCCTATATACATGATCATTGCCATGAATCCGTCATTATTATTTGCTTTTCTATCAATTGCCCAACAGTCATTTGTTTACCCACCGTATGCTATGTGTTCGAGAGAGAAGACTCTAGTGAAAACTATGGCCCCCGGGTCTACTTTTATCATATATTAAAACCAAAAATACTTTGCTGCAATTTATTTACTTTTATTTTATTTAGTATTTTAGTTTATCTATCTATCACTATCAGAATTAATCCTTGCAAATAACCGCTAAGAGGATTGACAACCCTCTTATTTGCGTTGGGTGCAAGTGTTTGCTTTTGTGTGTGCAGGTACGTCTAACGGGACTTTGCGTGGTTCTCCTACTGGATTGATAACCTTGGTTCTTAACTGAGGGAAATACTTATCTCTACTATACTGCATCATCCTCTCCACATCGGGGAAATACCAACGCAGTCTACAAGTAGCAGCCTCCCGAAGCCGCCCGAGTCTGGCGTCAGCCACGCAGTCCTGTGGCCACCACGTGGGTGATGTGCTTGGCGACGAACCGCGGCAGGAACCGTACCAGCAGGCGTGGACTGAGAGGGTTTCCTCTTTGGTGCTAAAGGAACAGCACCGGCTCCCCTCCTGCAAAGCAAGTCCCAAAGATTGACCATTTGGTGAAAGAAATCAGGACGATAAGGTGCGCAGGGCGGAGGTCATCATCGAGCCCACCGGCGCGTCATGGATAACACCTTTGCAGGCGAAGACCGCCTTTTGTCAGGATAAGCCTGGGTGCCTGTCCCCCTTCAAATTGCCGTTATGTGTGGCTACCCTTCCTGCCAACATTTTCGGGGGAATTGGACTAAGGCGGCTATAAAAGGGGCAGTGCTGCCACCGTAGAAGGGGATCGATTCCTTTGTCTTCAACCTTGTAAGCGAGAACTCTCTTGCATACCATAATCCAGACCACAAGCAGGAGTAGGGTTTTACACCGCGAGGTGGCCCGAACCTGGGTAGCTGTTGTGTCCCCTGTCATGCCCTGTGCTTAGCGTGCTCTCGCCGTGGTCACAGTCTAGCGGGTAGGAACGAGCGCGCCCCCAGAGGTCGAACCAGGGTCCTCGGAGACCCGATTCCGACATTTGGTGCGCCAGGTAGGGGAGCTTGCTCCCGTTCTATCCACCTCAGCATCGCCATGGCCGACGCTCGACGTGAGCGCGCGGAGCGCAAGGCGGTCAGGGTGGCCCAGACGGAGCTGGTCGCCCGTGACAACCACCGCCGCCACGTCGGTGCCGCCACCGACCCTGCTGCCAGGGAGTAGCAGGACTCCTCCCTCCACCCATCTGTGCAGCCGGCCGGCCACACCGCCACCGCGTCCTCGCTCGCCCGCCGCGAGCCGCCTAGCCCATAGGTAGCACTGCTCATGGCTGATACGTCTCCAACATATCTATAATTTATGAAGTATTCATGCCATGCTTATTATAGTTTTGTATGATTTTGGTGCACTTTTATATGGCTTTTATATGATTTTCATGAACTAACATATTGACCTAGTGCCCAGTGCCAGTTGATGTTTTCTGCTTGTTTTTGGTTTTCTAGAAAATCTATATCAAATGAAATCCAAATGCAGCGAAACTTTTTGACGATTTTTTCTGGAACATAAGAGACACTAGAAGCTTTGGGAGGAGGGCAGAAGACCCACAGGGGCCCCACAAGGCACCAGGGCACGCCACCCCTCCAGGCGTGCCCTGGTACCTCGTGGGCCCCCTGTGGCCCTTCTTCGCGTGATTCCAACGCCAAAAAATCATATATATATTCAGAAACCCCCAAAAGTTAAATTAGATGAGTTTTTACGCCAACGCAAGCCTCTGTACCTCCACGATCTAATCTACAGCCCTTTTCCGGCACCCTGCCGGAGGGGGGGAATCATCACTGGAGGCCATCTTCATCATCTCGGCGGTCTCCATGACGAGGAGGGAGTAGTTCACCCTCGGGGCTGAGGGTTTGTACCAGTAGCTATGTGTTTTATCTCTCTCTCTCTTGTTCTTGATTTGGCACGATCTTGGTGTATCGCGAGCTTTGTTAATATAGTTGGATCATATGGTGCTTCTTCCCTCTCTATCCTCGTTGTGATGAATCGAATATTTTCCCTTTGAGGTTTCGTTATTGTTGGATTGAATATTTCAGATTTGAGAACACTTGATGTACGTCTTGCATATGAATACCCGTGGTGACAATGGGGTATTATATTGATTCACTTGACATATGTTTTGGCACTCAACTCGCGGATTCCCGTGGTGACATTGGGGTAATCTATGCATAGGGTTGATGCACGTTTTCATTATCTTTTCTCCGATAGAAACGTTGGGGTGCTCCTTGGAGTTCTTTGTGTGGATTGAATATTATGAATCTGAAGTTGTTTGATGCATATCAAATAATCAACTCACGAATACTTGTGGTGACATTGGAGTATCTAGGTGACATTAGGGTTGGTTGATGTGTTTCATATGGTGTTATTTTAGTACAAACTCTAGGGCTATTCGTGACACTTATAGGGATGGCTCAATAGATTGATCGGAAAAGATAACTTTGAGGTGGTTTCGTACCCTACAACAATTTCTATCTTATGTTCTCCGTGAATAGGAACTTTGGAGTGATTCTTTGTCGCACGTTGAGGGATTGTTATATGATCCAATTATATTAGCATTGTTGAGAGATTGCACTAGTGAAAGTATGAACCCTAGGCCTTGTTTTTAAGCATTGCAATACCGTTTGTGCTCACTTTTGTTACTTGCTACCTTGCTGTTTTTATATTTTCAGATTACAAAAACCTATATCTACTATCCATACTACACTTTTATCACCATCTCTTCGCCGAACTAGTGCACCTATACAATTTACCATTGTATTGGGTGTGTTGGGGACACAAGAGATTTCTTGTATTTGGTTGCAGGGTTGTTTGAGAGATACCATCTTCAACCTACGCCTCCCACGGATTGATAAACCGTAGGTCATCCACTTGAGGGAAAATTGCTACTGTCCTACAAAACTCTGCGCTTGGAGGCCCAACACGAGTCTACAAGAATAAGTTGTGTAGTAGACATCAAGCTCTTTTCTGGCGCCGTTGCCGGGGAGGTTTGTGCTTGATGGTATATCTTTAGATCTTGCAATCTAATCTTTTAGTTTCCTGTTTTATCACTAGTTTGGTTTATAAAAGAAAACTACAAAAAAATGGAATTGAGGTTGCCTCATATTATTCATCTTTATAATGTCTTTCGAGAAAATGATGGAAAGGAAAATTGTGCTCAATTGATAGAAGAAGAATTCAATAAAATGTTTGGCATAAAATCTTTGAATGATGAGCATGATTGCAATGTTGCTAGTATGAATTCTTTGAATACCCATGATGCTAATGATATGTAAAGCCATAAGCTTGGGGATGCTATATTTGATGAAGATGATATTTTGAGTTCCCCAAGTTTTGATGAGAAAATTTGTTATGATGAAACCATGCCTCCTATTTATGATGATTATATTGATAAAAGTGGATTTGGAGAGGTCACGACTTTATTTAATGATGATTCCACTATTTTGGAAGTGGTTTCAATTGATTATGAAAACAAAGTTGCTATCTATGGTGATTATTGTGATGACATGTATGCTATAAAGAATAATGATGAATATGAAACTTGTCATCATGACTTTAATTTTCAATTGGATTATGCCAATCAAGTATCTCATGATAGTTATTTTGTTGAGTTTGCTCCCACTATTATGAATGAGAAGAAATTTGCTTATGTGGAGATTAATAAAATTTCTATGCTTGTGGACCATGAAAAGAATGCTTTATGTGATAGCTATATTGTTGAATTCATTCATGATGCTACTGAAAATTATTATGAGAGGGGAAGATATGCTTTTACATATTTCAATAATATCAAGTTTCCTCTCTATGTGTTGAAAGTTTCAAAGTTATACTTGTTTTGCCTTCCTATGCTAGTTGATTCTTGCTCCCATAAACTATTTTCTCACAAAATCCCTATGCATAGGAAGTGGGTTAGGCTTAAATGTGCTAGTCATATGCTTCATGATGCTCTCTTTGTGTTCAATTCTTTACTTCTATGCGAGCATCATTGAAATCATCATGCCTAGCTAAAAGGCATTAAAGAAAAGCGCTTGTTGGGAGGCAACCCAATATTTCTACCTACTGTTTTTGTGTGTTCACATGATTAAGCTACTGTGGTAATCATGTTTTATATGTTTTCTTTCAATAAAAGTACCAAGTAAAGCCTTTGGGATAGTGTGGATGCTTGTTGATTTGATTCTGTGCAAAAACAGAAACTTTTGCGTCCAGTGCTGGAATTTCTATTATGTACTGAAGCACAAAAAAATTCTGAAATTTTTACACAGTATTGGGTTACAAATTGTTTACGTTTTACTAATTTTTCAGAATTTATGGAGTTACAGAAGTATGGTTTTTAAATCGCTTACTACACGCTGTTCTGTTTTTGACAGATTCTGTTTTCGGTGCATAGTTTGCTTGTTTTAGTGTTTCCATAGGTTATATTGAGCAATATAAATTGTGGAAATGATAGAATACAGTAGGCATTATGTGAGAACAATTATTAATCTTGTCTTGACAGTACCTAAGTGGATGATTTATTTTTATCATACTAACCTATCTCACAAGTTCCGTTAAGTTTTGTGTGATTGAAGTTTTCAAATTTTGGGTGAGATATCGATATGAGGAGAATAAGGAGTGGCAAGACCCTAAGCTTGGGGTTGCCCAAGGCACCCCCAGATAATATTCAAGGAACACCCAAGCAACTAACAATGGGGATGCCTTGGAAGGCATCCCCTCTTTCGTCTTCAACACTATCGGTAACCTCACTCGGAGCTATATTTTTATTCGTCACATAATATGAGTTTTGCTTGGAGAGTCATTTTATTTCGTTGAGATTTGCTTTCTGTTATAAATAATCATATTTTGTATCTTTTAGTTCAATAAAATGCTAATTATAGCCTTTACCATGCCCGGTTTAAAAGTTCATGTGTTGCTGTTTGAAAACAGAAAGTTTTCTGTTATGTCCAGAATATTCCTGAATAGTCAGAGCATGATAAAAATCTGAAATTTTTACACAGTAAGCACGCATGAGTTCTCTATCACGTGGTAAATTTTCAGAATTTTCGGATTTAGGGTAGTCTGGATTCTTATTCCCCTTTTACACTATTCTGTTTTATCAGATTGCTGTTATAGTTGCATTGTTTGCTTATGTTTGCGTGCTTAATGTTTCTATTTGAGGATAGGAGTATTAAATATGAAGAGGCATTTAGTATGAAATGTTTAATTATAATTTTTGTGATTTGCTACAGTAGAGAATGTTAAGGTTTTGAGTTGATTTATACTAACTTATCTCACGTGTTCTTGTTGAGTTTTGTGTGGATGAAGTTTTTAAGATTTATAGAAACCGTGATATGAGAGGAATTAAGGAGACACAAAAGCTCAAGCTTGGGGATGCCCAAGGCATCCCAATATAATATTTCAAGAAGTCTCAAGCATCTAAGCTTGGGGATGCCCCGTAGGCATCCCACCTTTCTTCATCAACAATTATCGGTCAGTTTTGGTTGAGCCTAAGTTTTTGCTTCTTCACATGAGATGTGCTATTCTTGGAATGTCATTTTGTTTTCTTTGCTATTTGAATAAAATTATCAAGATCTGAAATTTTAAATGAGAGAGAGTCCTCACATAGCTTCTTATTTTCTTAACTACTCATTGATCTTCACTTATACCTTTTGGAGTAGTTTCTCGTTTACTCTCGTGCTTCACTTATATCCTAAGAGTAAATTGTTGAATGAATTGAATATCATAAAGTTGAAATTTATATGCTTCATATGCTTGTCCCATGAGGATTAGTCACTTCACATACAATAAGTATAAGTGGTAAAATTTATTGAAAGTAAACAAACATAGCATTGGTCACTTGAACAATTCATGAAAGAATTTTGAAGGAAGAGAAATTTCACATATAAGTATACTATCTTGGACATCTTCTATGATTGTGAGCCCCCATTAATTATTTTCAAGCTTGATCAAGTAGTTGACGTTGGACAAGGAAGACAACGTAATGAGTTATGTTTGTTTATATTCACATAGAAGTTATATTTTCATGGATCCTCTAACATGTGGTGCTTGGTTAGGATCTTTTGCTAGCCACAAATTCGTACTAAGTACAGATACTACTTGTGCATCCAAAAACCTTTAAACCTAGTTTCTTGCCATGAGTGTCCACTGTATCTACCTATGGATTGAATAAGATCCTTCAAGTAAGTTGTCGTCGGTGCAAAAAGCAATAAAAATTGCTCCTAAAATATGTATGATCTTTTATTGCAAGGGAAAATAAGTGTTGTACGAACTTGTGATGGTAAAGAAATAAAAGCGACGGACTGCATAATAAAGGTTGCTATCACAAGGGGCAATATAACATGACGTTCCTTTGAATTGAGGGCTTGTGCATCCAACAACTAAAAGCGCATGACAACCTCTGCTTCCCTATGCGAAGGGCCTATCTTTTACTTTTATGCATTTACATTTCTGTATTTACTTTTATGCAAGAGTCATTAATGTTCATCCCTATTCCGCTCTATTTATTCTTTAGTTGGCAGGCATTATGTGGTAGGGAAAGATCCAGGCACATATATCCAGTTGAATATAGATGATCATAAGTTATTATTGTTGACATTATCCCTGAGATAAATAAGTTGGGAGGCGAAACATTAAGCCCCCATCTTCCTATGTGTTTGACTGAAACAGTTTGCTCTAAAAATATGCTTTGAGTGTCAGCAATCATGGAAGACTAAATGATGGTTGAGTATGTGGAATTTGCTAGATCAAAGCTCTTACATAGACCCTTCCTGAAAATAAGATGAACTGCAATTGTTTGATGACTGAGAACATAGTTTGTTAGTTTTCAAGAAAGTTTATGGCCTATACTTTAAACATGTGAATAGCTTGCTACTTGATCACGAGAAGTTTTATGAGATGAGCTACTGATTATGATATATATTGATGCTAGAAAAAGTGATTGAAATTATCATTGATCAAACTTATGCACTATGCTAGCATTCATACTTCATAAATTATTTCTTTTATCATTTACCTACTCGAGGATGAGTAGGAATTAAGCTTGGGGATGCTGATACGTCTCCAACGTATCTATAATTTATGAAGTATTCATGCCATGTTTATTATAGTTTTGTATGATTTTGGTGCACTTTTATATGGCTTTTATATGATTTTCATGGACTAACATATTGACCTAGTGCCCAGTGCCAGTTGCTGATTTCTGCTTGTTTTTGGTTTTCCAGAAAATCTATATCAAATGAAGTCCAAATGCAGCGAAACTTTTTGACGATTTTTTCTGGAACATAAGAGACACTAGAAGCTTCGGGAGGAGGCCAGAAGACCCACAGGGGCCCCACGAGGCACCAGGGCGCGCCACCCCCCCAGGCGCGCCCTGGTACCTCGTGGGCCCCCTGTGGCCCTTCTTCGCGTGATTCCAACGCCAAAAAATCATATATATTCAGAAACCCCCGAAAGTTAACCTAGATGAGTTTTTACGCTGCCGCAAGCCTCTGTACCTCCACGATCTAATCTACAGCCCTTTTCCGGCACCCTGCCGGAGGGGGGGAATCATCACCTGAGGCCATCTTCATCATCCCGGCGGTCTCCATGACGAGGAGGGAGTAGTTCACCCTCCGGGCTGAGGGTTTGTACCAGTAGCTATGTGTTTTCTCTCTCTCTCTCTCTCTCTCTCTCTCTCTCTCGTGTTCTTGATTTGGCACGATCTTGATGTATCGCGAGCTTTGTTAATATAGTTGGATCATATGGTATTTCTTCCCTCTCTATCCTCGTTGTGATGAATCGAATCTTTTCCCTTTGAGGTTTCGTTATTGTTGGATTGAATATTTCAGATTTGAGAACACTTGATGTATGTCTTGCATATGAATACCCGTGGTGACAATGGGGTATTATATTGATTCACTTGACATATGTTTTGGCACTCAACTCGCGGATTCCCGTGCTGACATTGGGGTAATCTATGCATAGGGGTTGATGCACGTTTTCATTATCTTTTCTCCGATAGAAACTTTGGGGTGCTCCTTGGAGTTCTTTGTGTGGATTGAATATCATGAATCTGAAGTTGTTTGATGCATATCGAATAATCAACTCATGGATACTTGTGGTGACATTGGAGTATCTAGGTGACATTAGGGTTGGTTGATGTGTTTCATATGGTGTTATTTTAGTACGAACTCTAGGGCTATTCGTGACACTTATAGGGATAGCTCAATAGATTGATCGGAAAAGATAACTTTGAGGTTTCGTACCCTACAATAATTTCTATCTTATGTTCTCCGCGAATAGGAACTTTGGAGTGATTCTTTGTCGCATGCTAAGGGATTGTTATATGATCCAATTATATTAGCATTGTTGAGAGATTGCACTTGCGAAAGTATGAACCCTAGGCCTTGTTTTTAAGCATTGCAATACCATTTGTGCTCACTTTTGTTACTTGCTACCTTGCTGTTTTTATATTTT
The DNA here is from genome assembly GCA_039707655.1 of Elymus sibiricus. NCBI lineage: Eukaryota > Viridiplantae > Streptophyta > Magnoliopsida > Poales > Poaceae > Elymus > Elymus sibiricus. The sequence goes on along the minus strand of CM077666.1, from coordinate 178,642,047 downwards.
CAGATTACAAAAACCTATATCTACTATCCATACTACACTTTTATCACCATCTCTTCGCCGAACTAGTGTACCTGTACAATTTACCATTGTATTGGGTGTGTTGGGGACACAAGAGATTTCTTGTATTTGGTTGCAGGGTTGTTTGAGAGATACCATCTTCAACCTACGCCTCCCACGGATTGATAAACCTTAGGTCATCCACTTGAGGGAAAATTGCTACTATCCTACAAAACTCTGCGCTTGGAGGCCCAACACGAGTCTACAAGAATAAGTTGTGTAGTAGACATCAATGGCACGCGAGCTGCTCCACTACCGCCCCACCGACGCCGGCTACGACTCCTGGGTTGCCCGCATCACCGAGCTCGTCAACATTGCCGGAGACGCCCCCGCCGCCTCTTACTCGCTCCGCCCTCTGTCGCCATGCGCTGGGGAAGTGGCGCATGGCGCGCCTCCACCGCCTCCTCCGTTGAACTCGGACGCCGGGCGCCACCACGGCACGCGGGCGCTAGAGCCGTCCTGCAATGCGTCTTCGCCGGACCCCGACAACGAGAGTTACCAGATCATCAGGCACGCACCGCCCGACGCGCGCGTGCTCCTCGAGCAGCAGTGCCAGCGTCAAGACCGCACCATCCAGGAGGTCGTGGCTGCCGGTCGCCAGATCCGTGCCACCCTCGCTAGTGGCACCACCTCCAGCATCGGGGGCTGCCGCGCCTTCACCCGTGAGTTGCGCCGCGTGGTGTGGCCTACCAAGTTCAAGCCGGATCTGCCTGCTTGCTACGACGGCAGCCCCAACCCCACGGAGTTCCTGCAGCTCTACACTTTGAGCATCAAGGCGGCGAACGATGACGACAAGTAAGGATGGCAATGGGTCGGGTTTGGATCGGGTTGAACAATATCAAATCCATATCCATATCCATGAAGACAGTCTTTACCCGCCCATGAAAAAAATCCACGGGTGAAAAATTGTGTCCATGTCCAAACTCGATGGATATCCATACCCACTGGATATCCATTGGGTCCTCAAGACATATAAATAAGACATAACACAATGTTAACATAATATCTTCCATTCTTCACCTCGTGGTAGGCTAGGCTTCACTTACGGTAAACATCAACTTATGGTAAATCAACGTCCACTAACAACCCAATATCATTTAGTATTTTTCTAAAAGATGAGAATGATGAGTCATTTAACGAGGAGACAAAAATAAGGGAAGGGGCACTGGAATATGTTACGGTGGGGATTCAATGTCAACTAATAAAAGTTACGGTGGGGATTGTGCAATTTCTTATGCACGTTTTTGATAACAAAGTGTAAAACTGCAGTGGGACATGTGACTGTGGGGTAGGGATAACACATTTTTGCCCATTAAGTCATACTACCGGGTCGGGTTTGGGTATACCCACGGGTACAAGATTATATCCAGGCCCTACCCACGAGCAATCGGGTCGGGTTTGGGCGCCGCCCATTGGCACAAAAGCATATCCAAACCCTATCCATGCGGGTCGAATATCCATGGGTATCCATGTCCATGGGTAAAATTGCCATCCTTAACGACAAGGTCATGGCGAACTGGTTCCCCATGGCCCTCAAGGACGCCCCGCGCTCCTGGCTCATGAACCTTCCCGAGGCGTCCATCTCTTCGTGGGCCGAGCTGTGCCGCCCGTTCATTGCCAACTTCAAGGGCATGCACGAGCGCCCCCTCACGCTAAACGACTTGCGCGCCGTGCGATAGCGCCCCGACGAGACTCTCCGCAAGTACATCCAGCGCTTCAGCCATGTGCGCAACAAGAATACGCGCGCCCCCTACGCTGCCATCATCTCTGCATTCTCCTCCGGCGTCACGGACGTCCGGATGTGCGAGAAGCTCACCATCAACGATGAGCTTGACGCCGTGGTTGAGCTGTTTGACCTCGTCGACAGATGCGCCAAGGCTGAAGAGGGCTGTCTCTTCATCCACAATGACCCAAATGTGGTGCTCGATGCTGCCAAGGCCAAGAGCAAAGACGCCAAGCGCAAGGGCCCTACCGTGCTTGCGGCGTAGCCTGAGCAGAAGCGCGGTCGCGACCGCAATGAGCCCAAGAAGGATGGCCGCCCATACTGCACCTACCACAACATGTTCTCCCACAACACCGAAGACTGCTACGAGCTCAAGCTCCTTCGCGAGAGCCGCCAGGACGGGCGCGGCGCCGGCCGCGGAGGCAGCCGCAACAACAACCGCTGGGGCGACCGCGGCAACAACGGCAACGACAACTTCAGGCAGGGCTGGCGTGATCAGCCGCGGTAGGCCAATCCTCAGGCTAACGCCGCTCTGCCGCCGCTGCCGCCACCGCCCCGAAGGAACAACGGCAACCAGCCTAACGAGGGCGCTGGGGGCTACTAGGAGCCTCGTGAGGTGGCTTGCATCCTTGGCGGGGCCCAGGCTCCCCCGTCCAACCGCCACTTCAAGCAATTCGCTCGCGAGGTGAACGCAGCCCTCCCGAGGCCAGAGGCTTCTCAGCCCCTCAAGTGGTCGTAGTACGCCATCTCCTTCGACTCCAAGGACCACCCCAAGTCCACGGAGGTAGTGGGCGCGATCCCCATGCTGTGCACCCCCACCATCAGCAACGTTGCTGTCACCAAGACGCTCGTCGACGGAGGTGCAGGCCTCAACGTGATCTCCATTGAGACCTTCGAGAACCTCCAAGTACCCTACAAGCAGCTGATGCCGACAAGGCCCTTCTCAGGCATCACTGATGGCTCCACGCTGCCTCTGGGGCAGGTGTGCCTCCCCGTCACCTTCGGCACCCGCAAGAACTACCACACTGAGCTCATCGACTTCGACGTGGCGCACATTGGCCTGCCGTACAATGCCATCTTGGGCTACCCTGCGCTCGCCAAGTTCATGGCAGTGACCCATCATGCCTACAACGTCCTCAAGATGTTGGACTGCAGAGACATCATCATCGTCCGCTGCGACGAGAAGGACGCAGTACGCTCCCTCATGAGCGCCTACAAGGCTGCCGCCACCGCTTACCCCGCTGATGAAGAAGAAGTCGAGCCTCCTGAGGCCGCACCCGCGAAGAAGAAGCAGCTGTTCTCTCAGGCGCGTGCCGAGATGAAGAAAGTGTCGGTGGACGGGAGCGGCTCAGACCCTGCCTTCACCATCGGCGCCGACCTCTCTCCTACATAGGAAGACGCGCTCATCACCTTCCTTCGGGCAAATGCAGATGTGTTCGCTTGGACAACATCTGATTTGTCCGGTGTGCCGAGGGAGGTGATCGAGCACCACTTAGCGGTGTGCCCCAATGCACGCCACGTGAAACAGAAGGCACGGCGCCAAGCGCCAGAGAAGCAAGAGTTCATCGTCAAAGAAGTCCAGAAGCTACAAGAAGCAGGAGTCATCCGTGAGGTGCGCCATCCCGAATGGCTTGCCAACCCGGTCGTAGTACCCAAGAAAGGCGGCAAGGAACGAATGTGTGTCGACTTCACGAGCCTCAACAAGGCTTGCCCTCAAGATCCTTTCCCGCTGCCTCGCATCGACCAGATCGTGGACTCCACCGCCGGGTGCGAGTTGTTGTGCTTCCTAGACGCCTTCTCAGGCTACCACCAGATCAAGATGGCGACGGAAGACATGGAGAGAACGGCCTTCATCACCCCCTGCGGGATATACTGCTACATCTGCATGCCCTTTGGCCTGAGGAGTGCTGGAGCCACCTTCCCGGGGCTGATGCGCATCGCCCTGGGGCCTCAGATGGGAAGGAACGCGGAGGCCTACATCGACGACATCGTTGTCAAAACGCGCGAGGCCTGGTCCCTCCTCGCGGACCTTGAGGAAACGTTCTCCAACCTGCGCAAGGTCAACCTCAAGCTCAACCCCGACAAGTGCGTCTTCAGAGTCCCCTCTGGCAAGCTGCTTGGCTTCTTGGTCTCCCACCGCAGCATTGAGGCCAACCCTGAGAAAACCAAGGCCATCGAGAAGATGCACCCTCCCTAGAACCTCAAGCAAATGCAGCGCCTGGCGGGATGCATGGCCTCGCTTAGGCGCTTCATCTCTAAGTTTGGCGAGTGAGCCCTGCCGTTCTTCAAGCTCATGAAGAGATCCGGCCCCTTCAAGTGGACTCCTGAGGCTGATGCTGCCTTCGAGGACCTTAAGAGGTACCAGACGAGCCCGCCCATCATGGTCGTGTCACGCTCCCGCGAGCCCCTGCTCCTGTACTTACCAACCACCTCCCAAACGGTCAGCGCGGCCTTGGTGGCAGTATGAGAGGAGCGCATCTGCATCTAGAAGAAGCCTGCTGAGGCCGCATCAGCGCCTGCCGAGGCCGCGCCTTCGCCTGCTGAGGTCGCGCCTTCACTTGCCGAGGGCCCTCGTCAGGAGGCCCCTGACGAGCTTCCTCGCGAGCCGCCTCCCGAGCCCTTTGAGCCTCATGAGCCTCTCGGGTCCTCTGGAAAGCAAGCTGCCACTGCAACTACGCGCCTCGTCGAGCATCCTGTGTACTTCGTCAGCACGGTGCTGCGGGATGCGCGCGCGCACTACCCCATGCAGCAGAAGCTCCTCCTCGCGCTCCTCCTCGCCTCTAGGAAGCCGCGCCACTACTTCCAGGGCCATCCCATCAAGGTGATCACATCCTACCCACTGGAGCAAGTCTTGCGCAGCCCCAGTGCCGCTGGCCGCGTCGCCGAATGGAACATCGAGCTGCAGGCCTTCGAGCTGGAATTCTGCACCACAAGGACGATTAAGGGCGCAGCCTTGGCGGACTTCGTGGTGGAATGGACGGACCCGCACCAAGAAGAGCCTTGCAAGGACGAATCCCTCCTGCCTGGGGACGAAGCGCCCGGCGGTTGGACCGTGCACTTCGACGGCGCGTTCTCCCGGCAGGGCGCGGGGGCTGGCGTTGTGCTCACTTCGCCGACCAGAGACAAGCTCTACTACGCTGTCAAGCTCTGCTTCAAGCATGACGACAAGGTCTCCAACAACATCACAGAGTACGAAGGCCTCATCGCTGGGCTCAAGGCCGCCTCTGCTCTGGGTATCAAGCGCATCATCATCAAGGGCGACTCCCAGCTCCTCGTCAACTTCTCCAAAAAAAGCTACAAGCCCAAGGACGAGCACATGGCCGCCTACTTGGAGGAAGTTCGCAAGCTTGAGAAGCGCTTCCTTGGCCTGGAGCTCCAGCACGTCCCTCGCGGCAGCAACAAAGAAGCTGATGACATCGCCAAGCAGGCATCTCGCCGCGAGCCGCAAAGCCCCGGCGTCTTCGAAGAAAGGCTCCTGAAGCCATCAGCTGCACCACCTACTGCGAGCGTCACGACGCCTCATGAGGAGCTCCCTCCCGCACCACCCACAGGCGCACCTAACTGCGGCCCATCTTCGGGTGCTTGTTTGCTGCTCGTGCTGGAGCCTCAAGCGGACAGCTGGGTCGCGGAGTTCAAGTCCTACTTGCAAAGCGGCACCCTCCCGGAGAAGGACTCAGAGGCAGAGCGTGTGGCTCGCCAGGCCACTGCTTACTGCTTGAAGGACGGCGAGCTCTACCGCAGGCGCCCCAATGGCGTCGCGTTGCGGTGCATCTCTGAAGCACAAGGTCGCGAGCTGCTCGCTGACATCCATGGTGGAGACTGTGGCCACCACTCTTCATCGCGCACCCTCGCTGGCAAGGTGTTCCGCAGTGGCTTCTACTGGCCCACAACGCTTCAATACGCCACCGAGCAGGTCCAATCCTGCGAGGCCTGCCAGTTCCACGCCAAGCAAATCCACCAGCCAACGCAAGGCCTCCTGACGATCCCACTCTCGTGGCCCTTCGCGGTCTGGGGGCTGGACATCTTGGGCCCCTTCCCTCGTGCGGCAGGCGGCTACCGCTACCTCTACGTCGCCATCGACAAGTTCACCAAATGGGCGGAGGTTGAGCCCGTCCACACCATCCCGGCAGCCTCAGCCGTCAAGTTCATCAAGAGCCTCGTGAGCCGCTTTGGCGTCCCCAACCGCATCATCACTGATAACGGCTCGCAGTTCACCAGTGGCCTCTTCAAGTCATACTATGCTAGCCTTGGCACGCAGATCTGCTACGCCTCCGTGCCGCACCCGCGAAGCAACGACCAGGCCGAACGCGCCAACGCTAAAGTCCTCAAGGGCCACAAGACACGAAGCCTCAAGAAAAAGCTTGACACCCGCGACAAAAGCTGGCTTGACGAGCTCCAGTCCGTGCTATGGTCAATCCGAACGATAGCAACCAAGCCTACTGGCGAGACTCCCTTCTTCCTCGTCTACGGAGCCGAAGCAGTCCTTCCTTCTGAAATCAAGCACGGCTCTCCGCGAGTCCTCGCCTTCAACGAAGCTCATCAGGATGGCTCGCGAGAGGCTGGCCTGCTCCTCCTCGAGGAAGCCCGCACTACAAAAAAAAGACACATCTGTGACATTATGGCCCGAACGATAACTTTTTTTGTCATGGTTGTGACACTTCTATGACAATAATTGTGACAAAAACACGTATCATCACAGATGTGGTGGGCTCCTACTTCTATGACAAAAAATATGATAGAAAATGGGCTTTTCGTCCTGGGCCGGCCGGAGACACACCCGCATGACATTCTTTGGTCCGTCCATGACGTAAAAAATCATGGTAGAAGTGAGGGCGAGGAAATTTTCGGGGAGTTCCCGGTTACGGTGGGTGGTCCGGGCCGAGCGATGCAGTGTGGTTTGCGCGTTTCTCTCGTACGCGCGCGCGTGTGCGAGGCGTTCACTAACTGAACCCGAGCGAGGCGTTCGCTTACTGAACCCGAGTGATCGATCGATCCCTCGCACTACTACACGTACTGAACCCGAGCGATCGATCCCACTGCGTACTGAAGCCGAGCAATCCCATCGCTGCCAACTGAACCCGAGCGATCCCTTCGCTGCTAACTGAACCCGATCGATCCTTCTCGTTGCTTACTGAAGCCGATCGAGCCCCCGTGCGAGACGTAGCCAGCCGGTGTTGGGCTGCCTCTTGATGAACAGTGCCCGTTGCTGTCGCGCGCGCGATACACATAGACACGAGTCGAGACGCATCGATTGAGCCGGTTGGTTGTCTGTGGATGAACAGTTCCCGTTGCTGCCACCCGCTCGTACGCCCCACCCCAGCCGGTGGGTGGGCTGTGGATGAACAGTACCCTGGCCATGTGAAGTTGGTTGGTGCTGGATGAATAGGACCCCGAGGAGGCCAGCCGGTTGGGGGTGGATGAACAGGACCTCGTGGAGGCTGGATGAACAGTAGCGGGTGGAGGCTGGAGGAAGTCGACGGTGGATGAATAGTAGCTGGTGGAGACTGGAGGAGGTCGACCGTGGATGAACAGTAGCCTGTGGAGTCCTATTTTGCGATACGCCACACCCCTCCCGATGAACAGGACCCCCATTTTGACCGTAGGCAGTTGGGGAGAAGTCCGTTTCCTCCGATTTGTGGTAAGCCAGAGCCCTCGTGATCAGCAGGACCCCGTTTCGACCGTAGGCGCTTGAACAGAAGTCAGTTTCCTCCGTTTTACGGTATGCCAGACCCCCAGCCGATGAACAGGACCCCGTTTCGAATGTAGGCTATCGAACAGAAGGCCGTTTCCTCCGTTTTGCGGTACGCCAGACCCCGAGTCGATGAACAGGATCCCATTTCGGCTGTTCCGTCCAAGCCGGTTGGCTCCCGATGAATAGGACTCATTCCGACCGAGTCGGTTTCCTCCCGATGAACACGACGCTGTTTCCTCTGTTCCGACCCAGCCGGTTGGCTGCTGATGAACAGGAGGCCATTGCTGCTACCCCCACCATCGCCTCTCCATGTACACGAGCCCTGGCCGTACGTATGCGCGAGTACGCGTTCGAGACCCCGCCCGTATGTATGTATGTGTCCGTATTTTTTGCAGCGTGGCTGTACGTACGTGTACACGATTTAGACGGGGCTGCGTGAACTGCTACGTCGGGGGATCTACTACGACACGTGCCGCTTCTTACACGCCCACGGTTCATCGTCGCAGAGAGACCGATCGACCAGTATGTACATACACGTTCGTGACCAGACAGACAACGCTACGTACGCTTCGACCGGGTAGGTCCCAGCTGTCAGGGAGGATAAGGAGGCACTTCCTTGCGTGCAAAGATATAGCACATGGGTCCCAGCTGTCAGGGGGATGGATAATTTTTTTCCCGCGTAATAAGGAGGCACTTCCTTGCGTGCGAAGATGTAGCTGGTGGGTCCAGCTCTCAGCCTCACTGCGTACAGTCCTCTTCCGATGGCTGTCGTTCATTGACCACGTTGACTACACTGTGCCGAGAGTACCAAGGCTGTGGACAACAGCGAGGCCTAGGAAGGGAACGACGCGGAGCCAGGGAAGACGCGTCAGTGGATGCGCACGCGGAGGGGAGTACGAGGGTTGACTAGTTCGGCTGCGGTGTGAGGCCACCGTCACCGGAGAATAACAGGGGATGTGGGTGCATAGGGGGAAGGCCTGGCCTGCGGTGGGAGTAGGGTGGGGCGGTGAGGCAGGAGTAGGCGGTCCCGCTGGCGCTGGTTTGGGCCGCTGGAGCATGAAGCTGCACTACTGCTACAATCGTTTGTTGACTTAGTTGAAAAAGCCCTACGTACGCATCAACTTAGTAGGCCCACAAGTCAGCCTCCAAATCTAGTGGGTCCCAGTTGTCATGGGGACGAATCGTTTAATTTTCGCGTAATAAGGAGGTACTTCCTTGCGTGCGAAGATGTAGCTGGTGGGTCCCGAATGTCAGGGGGAGGAGCCATTTTTTTTGCGCGTAATAACGAGGCACTTCCTTGCGTGCGAAGATGTAGCTGGTGAGTCCCAGCTGTCAGGGGGAGGAAACTTTTTTTTCCGCGTAATAAGGAGGCACTTTCCTTGCGTGTGACCATGGACCTCGTGGGTCGCAGCTGTCAGCCTCTCCACGTACAATCGTCTTCCGATGACTCTCATTTGTTGACCATGTTGAACACGCCGCGCCAAGCGCACCAAGGCGGTGGACGACGGCGAGGCCCCACCGCCCCAGACGGGAACGACCCGGAGATGGGGAAGACGCGGTAGTTGAGTCGCAAATGGAGATGAGTGTGAGACTTGACTGGTTCGGGTGCGGGGTGGGGCTACACTCGGCGGAGAATAACAGGAGGTGCTGAGGAGTGGAGGGATGGCCTGGCCGTCGGTGGGGTAGCGTTTTGCAACGAGGCGCGCGAAGCAGTGCTGCTGGACGCCGGAGGCTGGAGCAGGCAGTCCCGCCAGCGCTGGAGGAAGAAGACGAGAGATTGAAGAAGAATGCCGGCCGTTGGATGTACATCCAACAGATAAGGCTATCAGAAAGTTTTTTTGACTAAGTTGACAACGCCTTGCGTAGGCTTCGACCTATTGGTCCACATGCCAGCCAGTCCATTTGGTGGGCTGGGTGAAACAATAATGTAGCATTTATGCAGCCCATTTATATATTTTGTTAGCATTTACAGCCTATTTGTATTATTTTTCAAAATACACAGTTTTGCTGGGCTGGGTGAAAATATCATTTTGGGTAGGTCGGAGAAATGTTATAAAAACATAAACCGGTGCTGGGCATTTTATTATTATAAAACTACATAATTTGCGGAGCATAAACACGTGATTGCACATCTATTACTACATTGGTCCATAAAATCTTAGCAAGCTTATGTACGTAATCACCAGGAATTAGCTTGCCAACTTATTGTTAAATAATAATAATTATTTGGTAAGAACTTATTGATTTACCAAATAAAATATTATTTATTTTGAAGAGTTAATAAGATGTAGGGTATTATTATTTTTTAGGCTAGACATGGGACAATTTAGTTGGTTTTAGGTAAAACCTGTGGGAGAAAAATCAGAGATAGGATTAATAAAAAACAAAAATAAAGGAAGTGGGAAGGTCTATACAAAGGTTGGACGAAGGACAGGTCAAACGGGAACCTTATGTTCTTCTAATATATGTACGGAGTATATGTAATAAAATAAAATATAAATATATATACAAGTATAGAAGGGAAAACATAATTTGAGTTTGGCATTCTTACAGAAAAATAGAACTTTTTTTGAGCAGTATAGAAAAATAGAACTGAGCTGTGAGTTATCGAAGAAACACACATAAGTTGGGCTGCTGATGTTATAAAACAAGCTAGACTGGGAGGCCCAGAGGCCGATTGATACCTGCTAGACCTCAAAAAAAAGTTCAAACCTGCTGGATCAACTGTGTCAGCATGTCGTGGGCTGCACATGTTAAACAACAAAACCTAGGCTGGGCAGGCCACAACCCAGTTGTTACTTGTTCGACCTCTGAAAAAAATGATTACTTGCTAGGTCCCGGATGACAGCCACCTTGACTATGGTGAAAATCTCGCGGGCCCCACACGTCAACATACCATAAGGAGGAAGCATTTTTTTGCAATATATAATAAGGCACTTGTTTGCGTACGGCCATGGACCTGGTGGGCCCGGACTGCGAGCCTATCCACATACAGTCATCTCCCGATTCCTCTCGTTTGTTGACCATGTTGAGAACGACAGACGGCGGCGCCGCGGCGAGAGCACCAAGGCGGAGGACGACGTCGAGACCTCGGTCCGGAATGAACCGGAGCCAGGGAAGACACAGGCGGAGGGGAGTACGAGGGTTGACTGGTTCGGGTGTAGGGTCGGCCGGTGGAGCTGCCGCTGCCAGAGAATAAAAGGAGATGTGGGGGAGTAGAGGGATGGTCTGGCCAGCGCCATGCATAAGCTAGGATGGGTCGTCGAGGCGTGCGCGGCAGCGCCACCAGCCGCTGTAGGGAGATGACAAAAGATAGAACAAAATAAAGAAATACAAAAGCACACCAGCCGTTGGATTTCAATCTAATGGCTGCCAGAAGGACTGACGGAAGAGGTATCAAACTTAACTTGTTCTCGTCGTTCGTGATCAAAGATGACCACCCTAAGTGAATTTATCTGATAATCTAGGCAAAACGAACGACTGTGCAACCTACAGAAAACCGGACTCAGACTTGAAAAAAAGCACAAAAAATGATACAATTGCTAGATCCCCATAAGCATGTCGTGGGCCGCGGATGTCATAAGAAAATAAACCTGGGCTGGGCAGCCACAGCCTAGTTGATACCTACTCGACCTCAAAAAAAAAGGAAACATGGCAGCCCTGTGAACTAGTACTCTTATTACATAGATAAGCAAACAGATTCATAGCCACTCGAAAAAAAAGCAAACAGGTTCATGGGTTCTTAGACGAAATATTACGGAAAAACAGATAATTATGACACATAGGCTAATGCATGAAACACTCAGATGATAAAGGTGCTTAAACGGACAAACTACACCATCTAGTTCTTCTTGGCACGCTTGATCATGACGCTACGGCTGTCCGTGTACTCCTCGGTCATGGGAAGCACACACGCCCTCATGTCCAAGATCCGCCTGTGCATGTCGTAGCATGTGTATGCGTCCTTGGCCGTGTAGGTGATTGTGACGCCCCAAGTCCGATGCTCCAGATTCCTTGCATTTATTTTCCGTCGTTGCGATGTGATTCGTTTGCTTGTTGCACCTTGCCATGTCATCATGTGCATTTCATCCGCATGTTTTCATAAAAACTTGCATCCGTTCGTAGTTGTCTTCTCCCCGTTCCTTCCGTTGTCCGTTTCGAGACCCGACACACTCGAACACGCCCGCGGCACCTCCGAAATATTATTTTATAAGTGGGAATTAAACATTCTCGGAATGAGTTGACAGTTGGCGTGCGGTCTTTTTATATTGTAGGTAGACCGCCTGCCTAATTTCGTCCCATTCGGAGGTCGTTTGATGCCCCAATGGATAAGTATAGCGGCACTATAGCCGGTCAAAGCGTCGGACGTTTTGGTGTTACCGAAACTTGTGCCAGGCCGCCCACTTCCCTCTCTTCTCAGCCCAATCCCCTCCTACACAGCCAACCTAAGCCTAGCCTAAGCCCCCTCCGTCCGGAGCCGTTTGATTGCGATCGGAGGGCTTCGAAACCACCCCAAAACCCCAAACCTAGCCCTCCTGCTATAAAAGGAAGGCCTACCCCTTCAGATTTGGAAACCCTACCCCTAGCCTCCTCACTCGGATCAGGCGCCGCTTGGCGCCCAGCCGCTGGCTGAGTCGCCACCGCCTCGCCTGCGCCCCGCCCCGCTCCGCCCCGCGCCGCCGCGCGCTATCGCCGCCCCACGCGAGCCTCCCTCCGCGCCTCGCCTTCCGCGCGCCCTGCCTTCTGCCGCCCCGCCGCCGCAGCAATTCGCCGCCACGCCCGAGCGCCGCCTGCGCCACCGCGCTCGCCGTGCCTCGTCGCCACCATGCCTTCGTCGCCTGCCGGAGCCGCTGCGTGTCGCCCGCGCCGGGTCCAGCGAGATCCGGCCGGGAAAGGCCCCTTCGCCTAGATCCGGCCACCTCGCGCCACTGCACCACCCTCGCCGGGCCTCCTCTGGCCAGATTCCGACCGGCGCCGCCCGGATCTGCGCGACCTCGTCCGCGGGACCGCCTCGTCCCGGATCCCCGTCGTCCCTCGTTACAAACGGCCGTGCCGTACCCCGTCGTCCCGCTTCGCGCCGTCCACCCTATCCGACCGGTCCATGGGCCCTAGGTGAGCGTCGCCCCGCTAAACTCCGCCCGTGCGTCACATAGTTATACTGCGCTCCCTCGGATTTTCTGTTAAAATTGGCTAAGTCCCCAGGATTTCAACTTCATTTGTGCATTTTGTGGAGCTTGTAACTTTGTGCATGTTGATCCCATGAGATTGAACTATTGTGTAAAATGATCTACTCTCTGTGCTCTACATGATGGTTGCTGTTGCTTGCATATTAGGATTCATCTACATGTCATAATCTCTGTTGCAAAAGTGCCTCATGATGTTACTGCAGAAAACTGTTAATATGTGTCATTTTGTCATTTTTGTGTGATTTAATGCAAATGTCATATGAGCATCTTGTCAACATGTCTTTGGAGCATTTTCATGTCTTCTTGCTGTTAGTATTTATTTCAAGCCAAGATATGTTATGATGTGACTGCTATGAGCTTGTAAACATGCCTAGTCAATGTTGCTGTTCTAAGTTAAAAACTGTCTGTGATAAAACTTGCCAACTTTGCTTGATGGTTGCCACTAATCTAGAGCACATATGCATATTGTTCCTTCATGAGTTTTGGTCTAGGTGATGTCTACTTTGATGCCATGCCCTTGGTTGCCATGTAATCTTGCTGTAGCATGTCTCTTTGTTGCTCTCAAGTTGCCATCATGTTAAGTCTGTCAACCTGTTAACAGAATGCTCCATTTTGCAAAAATCATAGTAATTAATCTGTGCATCCTATGACTTTGTGCCAATGGAGTTATTTGAAGATTGCCATGTCTACAGCATGCTCATATCGATTTCATAAATATTAAAATTGCTATGCTTGCGGTTATGTGCATCCCAGGTCAGGATCATGATATAACTGTTTGCATCCCAGATTTTCTAGAATTAGCTTGTTCCACAGTTGCATATTGTATTGATGATTACCATGAATCTATTGCCCCTATGATTATGCCCATGTTGAATGATTTGAGCTCCATGGTGTGTACTACCATGATGTGCCATTTGATGCCATGTTCTAGCAATGTAGCATGTTGTTTTGATGCTTGCAAAGTGCTATGTTGCTGTTTTGGGCAGATTGTTATTATAACTTCTGTTGATTGTAATTGTTGAACCGTTGCTCCGTTTTGATCATGTCCTACAAGAAACTTGCTTAGATTTGTGTGTAGTTTCATAATGTCATGTTGCATCCTTGATTTGTGTGTTTGTGGTTGATGTTTGCATGCATTTTGCATTATTGCCATGTTAAACTTGTTTAGCTCATATCTTCTAGACCGTAGCTCCGAATTAAATGTTCTACATATGTAACTTGATTAGAAAAACATGTAGATCATTATGGTGCATGTTAAATTGATGTTTAACAACTTCAACATTGTGTTTAATTCAGATCAGCACCAATTTCGAAATTCGCATATGGGGAAATACTGGAGTTGTTGTTTGTGTTTCCGGCCTCATTTAAACTTGCCTAGTTGTATGGATTGCTTATGCTTCATCTCTTGCCATGTTCAACAATATTTAATCTTGTCATGCATCATATTTGGTTGTGCATCATGCCATGTTTATGGTTATGTGTTTACCATGTTGTTGGCTTCTTTCCGGTTGTTCTTCTTGTCGATAGTTCCGGTTTCGTTGCGATTGTGAGGATTTGTTCGACTACGTTGGTTCGTCTTCTTCATGGACTCGATCTTCTTCCGAGCGAGATTTCAGGCAAGATGATTATGACCTTGGATATCTTTACTATCTTTGCTTGCTAGTTGTCTCGTTGCTATCGCTATGTCGCACTTCCTACCACATATTTGTCAGCCTTCCATATGCCATGATACGGCCTCTAACCACCCTTACCTAGCAAACCGTTGTTTGGCTGTGTTACCGCTTTGCTCAGCCCCTTTCTTATAGCATTGCTAGTTGCAGGTGCAGTGCAGGTTGTTCCATGTTGCGACATGGATATCATGGGATATCACAATATCTCTTATTTAATTAATGCATCTATATACTTGGTTTTGGGTGGAAGGCTCGGCCTTTTGCCTGGTGTTTTGTTCCACTCATGCCGCCCTAGTTTCCGTAATACCGGTGTTATGATCCTTGATTAGCATTCCTAACATGCTAAGGGGTATGGGACCCTCTTGACAGTTCGCTTTGAATAACCACTTCCAGCAAGGCCCAACATTGGTTTTAACATTTGCCAACATAATAATACTGAATTAAATAACTAATATGCATAGGGAGTTAGCTCTACCATGGGATTCTTAATTCAACATAATACAGGTGGGCCAGTGCCGATGGTGTTGGTCCGAAACGGGTAGACTGCGGGGCCACCACGGGGAAATTCGAGGCATTGGTTTTACTCGTAGGATGTCCCATCCGGTCGTGGCCTGTGACGAGATACGCACGGCTACTATCAGGGTGTTGGCACGCCGGGAGGTCTTGCTGGACTTGCGTTACCATTGACGAAATGTCTTGTGTACCGGGATTCCGAGGATACTTAGCAGCTTGTGTTGGTTTGTGATGGACCAGGTTGGAACACCCCTGCAGGGTTAGCCATGCCCGCGGTTATGTGGCGACTTGGATATTTATAACCTCCGGTTGTAGAGAACTTGACGCTAATTCTAATTAAAATACACCAGCGGCGTGCGTAACCGTGATCATCTCTTTTTGAGGGAGTTTGGTAAGAGAACCCGGTGGGGTTATGTTTGACTCGTAAGTAGGTGTTCAGGATCACTTCTTGATCATTATTAGTTGCGACCGTTATGAGTAGTTTACTCTTCTTATTCTTGTAATCGTAAGTTAGCCACCATATAATGCTTAGTGCTTGCTGCAACCTCACCACCTTACCCTTCCATACCCATTAAGCTTTGATAATCTTGCTAACCATGGTTATGGGATTGCTGAGTCCTCATGGCTCACAGTTTACTACAACAACAGATGATGGTACAGGTAATGCGATGATCTGACGCGAGAGCGATGCGCGTTTACTTTTGGAGTTCTTCTTCGTCGATCTTGGGATAGGTTCCGGGTTGGCAGCCTGGGCTAGCAGGGTGGATGTCGTTCGTGTTTTTCGTATGTTTTCATCCGTAGTCGGATTCTGCTCTTCTGTATGGTGTTTTCAATGTATTGATGTATTCATGTGATGATTGTATGTATTTCTCTGTATCCCCATCTATTATGTACATGGTACGATGTAATGATATCCACCTTGCAAGCGTCTTCGATATGCGCTTCTATCCCTGGTGGGATCTTCGAGTCCCTCGAGGATAGGATCGCATATTGGGCGTGACATGTTGGTATCAGAGCCTCGACCGACCATAGGAGCCCCCTTGATTGATCGAACCGTTGGCGAGTATAGAAGAAAAACTATTTTGAGTCTAGCTATATATCGGAGAGTAGGAATTCTTTTTACTCCTTGTCCCCTTCGTCGCTCTGCTTAGGAATTGTGACGTAGGTGTTTTGATTCTACTACTCTTCTCACTCAATATTTTTTTAGGGTCACGCGGGTATTTTGGAATCGTTATGATATCGTTGTGACGGGAATTTTGTCTTGGTGCCTCCTGACCGTATGGATTGGACCCGGGGAGTTGAGCTGCAAGGTGTTCTTGTCACATTCGCTATCGTTTCAGTTCCTAAATACCAGAGGATGCCGACATCGAAACGCCTCTATACTTTTTGTGGTGGCAAATAGTGCCGTGACTTTTCCCCAGTACTAGAGGAGATAACTCGGATGATCCACCGTGACTAGTATCACTGTGTTTTCGAAGGTCTGAGGTAGACGAATTTGCGAAGTTTCTCGGTGGTGTGTTAAGGGTTGCGGATGCAGTTGCAGCTGATTAGGTTGTTGATTGCCGAGTAGGTTCCTGGACCCGCAACCTGATCGCATGACCAAGAAGTTTCGGGAGTTCTTAGGTGGGAATTCAAGTAGATACCCAGGATACCTTTCCGATAGATGCATGATATGAGATTGGGGTTCGACGTTTAGTGGTCCGCCTGCTCATGGTCGTTTTTATAGCGGTGCTCATTGCGTCTTAAAGAATCCTTGTAGCTTCGCTATGATTCGGGGACGCTTCGTAGTCTCGTACACTACCTTATACGGATGGCCACTGTAAGATCGAGCCCGTGTGGGCCCCACCACGAAAATTTCGGACGGAATCTCTATCATATGTTTGTTCCGGCTTATTCTCCAAGCCAAATACTTTGTTTTGTTTTTGTTGTGGTATTTGAATTGCTTCGAAGTCAAGTGTGGATTCCATACCTTTCCTAAGCGGTGTACTCATATTTCTATGGGAGTGCTAATCCTTTTTGATCATCAAGATTGTCATGGAAAAATTATTCTCAACCGGCGTGCTTCTCTTCAAGTTAATCCGACTCTTTTAACATTGCACGATCAATTCTCAGTTTTCTCAACGGAGTTCATTTCATCCATCCTAAGTTGTCTTTATTTTTCCCACCCTCCCACCCTTTTTCTTCACGGAGCGAGAGACCTCAATCAAGTATCCATTTTGTTCATGAGAAGTCTCTTCATTCCTTTCCTTCAATGTTCTTAGCTGGTGATTTCTCGTGAAGATGCTAAGGATCTACAAGTTCGTCATTCTTGGTTCTTGTTTTCTTCTCCGGTGGTCTAAATTCAAGCTATCGGTGTTCATCATATCCTTTTCTTCGATTCTAATGTTTTTCCTGCGTTTGAAGTACTTATCCAAGCTTCTCTTGCTTATTCACCTCTCTCTATTCTTCCCCGGAGTGCAGAAATTATCTCAGAAGATTCATCTTTCCATTCAGGATCCGTTCGACATATTTCGAGGTTGTTATTTCTCTCAAGCCATTTAATTCAACCAGTGCAATTCCTATCTCAAGCAGTTGTTCCAACGGTGTTTCTTTTGAGTGGGCCCTAACCCACAGGTCTTTTCCCAGGATCTTACCTGACTCTTCTAATTTTTCCCGGAGTTATTCTCAAATTCTTTCAAAGTTTGAAGTAAGAATGAATTCTCATTGGTCAAAGGTCGTCTCCAAGATCGCTTCCTAATTCTTTTCAAATTTGGATCAACTTTTCTATTCGTCATTATTCTGGAGTATCTCATAAATTCTTCATGGTGGTTCTCGTCGTCATTCTCAGCATTGGAAGACCAAAGAAGAATTTCTCTCATCCGTTATCTTGTAGATTCGTGGTTCTAGCTTCATGCCATCCTCACAATTGTTTTCGATTGTGATAAATTCTTTTCATACCCATCCGGAGTATTTTAGGAGTTGTTTCGTTTTGATTCTTCAGAGGCCGTCATTCCAGAAGAATTCTTCATTCTCAACGTTCATCTCTCGTTCTCAAATTCTTCCGGTGCATCGTTCAAGTATTCTCTAATAAGCTCGTGATCTCTTCGTTCTTTTGTGTCTAAATTCCCTCAAGTATCTTCGTTCGTTTTCTATTTCTTCCCGGCGATTCGTCTCTTTTCTTCATTCGTTTTCAATTCTTACGGTGGTTCATTTAAAATTCCTCTTCCTTTGCGATCGTATCAATTCAGTTGTTCTTTCCAAAATCCTACCGGTGGTTCGTTGAAGACCTTCCCAAGTTTGCGTTATATCTCTCTTCAACCTTCTTTCAAGAAGAATAAGTAGTATGCAAATCCATTACTTTTCATCAATTTAAATTTATGAAGGATAGGCATAACATAATTCTTATCCTTATTTCATCGAGGTGATTTAATTCCTTCTTCCGGAGTCCGTTCATGATATCATGTCTCAATTCAATTCGCTTCATCTTTTCTTCTCCGGAGTTCCCAAGTTTTCACGGTTGTCTCATCATGGAGCTCCATCTAAATCATTACAAGTTTTCATCTTGTTCTTCTCAACCTTCTTGTCGTGTCAATCATCTTGTTATCTATCCGGAGTTCTTCAAGAATTTCTTCATGGTGGTTTGTTAATATTTTAATTCGTTCTTAAAGTATTCTTGAAGACTTTGTTGGAGGAGCTCAAGTATTCTTCTTCTTGCATTTCGAAGTGCAATTAATCCTTCATTGTCTTTGGGAGATGTTGTTTCGCATCTTTTCTTTCGGCTCGAGCGATCAATTGTTTCCGTTAGTGACCGGTTGTCACCTCATAATTTTGAGATGTTTCTATAAGTCCACTACAAGCTTAATCTTTTAGTTGTTGAATTTCCAACAACTCCATTCAATCCATCATTGTAACGATGCTTCTCAAATTCAATTATGGTGGAAGTTGTCTGTTCTTTCCCCTTTCTTTTCTTTCCAACGATTTAGCTTCTATTCTTTCTTTTCGGAGGCATGGTGATGTTGCTCTCTTCGACCCATTATCTCGTTTTGCCAAGATCATGTTCTTTCCTTGCTTATCCATTTTACCGGAGTGTCGTGTCCTCTTTTCAAATCTTTCATATTGTCAACCTCTGCTTTTCTTTTCTACCGAGATGCTATCCGAATTCTTTCGTTCTTATTCCTTTTCTATCTCGTTCTAACCGGAGTTCTCTCGACTTCGTTCATCTCCGTTGTATTCTTTCTTCCAATTTTTCCTACCTTTCAAAGTTCTTTGATGTCACTCGTTTGTCCAAGAGTAACTTTGTTTTACCTCTTCCTCTTCCTCTTCCGTTTCACTCCTAAGATCTCAGGTCGAGATCTTCTGTTAGTGGGGGAGAGTTGTGACGCACCGAGACCCATGCTCCAGATTCCTTCCATTTATTTTCCGTCGTTGCCATGTGATTTGTTTGCTTGTTGCACCTTGCCATGTCATCATGTGCATTTCATCCGCATGTTTTCATAAAAACTTGCATCCGTTCGTAGTTGTCTTCTCCCCGTTCCTTCCGTTGTCCGTTTTGAGACCCGACACACTCGCACGCGCCCGGGGCACCTCCGAAATATTATTTTATAAGTGGGAATAAAACATTCTCGGAATGAGTTGAAAGTTGGCGTGCGGTCTTATTATATTGTAGGTAGACCGCCTGCCAAATTTCGTCCCATTCGGAGGTCGTTTGATGCCACAATGGATAACTATAGCGGCACTATAGCCGGTCAAAACGTCGGACGTTTCGGTGTTCCGAAACTTGTGCCAGGCCGCCCACTTCCCTCTCTTCTCAGCCCAATCCCCTCCTACACAGCCCACCTAAGCCTAGCGTAAACCCTCTCCGTCCGAAGCTGTTCGATTGCGATCGGAGGGCTTCGAAACCACCCCAAAACCCCCAAACCTAACCCTCCTGCTATAAAAGGAAGGCCTACCCCTTCAGATTTGGAAACCCTACCCCTAGCCTCCTCCCTCAGATCCGGCGCCGCCAGCCACCGCCGCCACTTGGCGCCCAGCCACTGGCCGAGTCGCCACCGCCTCGCCTGCGCCCCGCTCCGCCCCGCGCCGCCGCGCGCTGTCTCCGCCCCGCGCGATCCTTCCTCCGCACCTCGCCTCCCGCGCGCCCTGCCTTCTGCCGCCCCGCCACCGCAGCCCTTCGCCGCCACGCCCGAGCCCCGCCTGCGCCACCGCGCTCGCCGTGCCTCATCGCCGCCCTGCCTTCGTCGCCTGCCGAAGCCGCTGCGTGCCGCCCATGCCCGGGTCCGGCGAGATCCGGCCGGGAAAGGCCCCTCAGCCTGGATCCGGCCGCCCCACGCCACCGCACCGCCCTCGCCGGGCCTCATCTGGCCAGATTCCGGCCGGCGCTGCCCGGATCTGCGCGACCTCGTCTGCGGGACCGCCTTGTCCCGGATCCCCGTCGTCGCTCGTACCAAACGGCCGCGCCGTACCCCGTCGTCCTGCTTCGCGCCGTCCATCCTCTCCGACCGGCCCATGGGCCCTAGGTGAGCGTCGCCCCGCTAAACTCCGCCCGTGCGTCACATAGTTATACCGCGCTCCCTCGGATTTTCTGTTAAAAATGGCTAAGTCCCCAGGATTTCAACTTCATTTGTGCATTTTGTGGAGCTTGTAACTTTGTGCATGTTGATCCCATGAGATTGAACTATATATGTAAAATGATCTACTCTCTGTGCCCTACATGATGGTTGCTGTTTCTTGCATATTAGGATTCATCTACATGTCATAATCTCTATTGCAAAAGTGCCTCATGATGTTACTGCAGAAAACTGTTAATATGTGTCATTTTGTCATTTTTGTGTGATTTAATGCAAATGTCATATGAGCATCTTGTCAACATGTCTTTGGAGTATTTTCATATCTTCTTGCAGTTAATATTTATTTCATGCCAAGATATGTTATGATGTGACTGCCATGAGCCTGTAAACATGCCTAGTCAATGTTGTTGTTCTAAGTTAAAAACTGTCTGTGATAAAACTTGCCAACTTTGCTTGATGGTTGCCACTAATCTAGAGCACATATGCATATGGTTCCTTCATGAGTTTTGGTCTAAGTGATGTCTACTTTTATGCCATGCCATTGGTTGCCATGTAATCTTGCTGTAGCATGTCTCTTTGTTGCTCTCAAATTGCCATCATGTTAAATCTGTCAACCTGTTAGCAGAATGTTCCATTTTGCAAAAATCATAGTAATTAATCTGTGCATCCTATGACTTTGTGCCAATGGAGTTATTTGAAGATTGCCATGTCTACAACATGCTCATATCAATTTCATAAATATTAAAATTGCTATGCTTGCGGTTATGTGCTATGTTGCTGTTTTGGGCAGATTGTTATTATAACTTGTGTTGATTGTAATTGTTTAACCGTTGCTCCGTTTTGATCATGTCCTACATGAAACTTGCTTAGATTTGTGTGTAGTTTCATAATGTCGTGTTGCATCCTTGGTTTGAGAGTTTGTGTTTGATGTTTTCATGCATTTTGCATTATTGCCATGTTAAACTTGTTTAGCTCATATCTTCTAGACCGTAGCTCCAAATTAAATGTTCTACATATGTAACTTGATTAGAAAAATGTGTAGATCATCATGGTGCATGTTAAATTGCTGTTTAACAACTTCAACATTGTGTTTAATTCAGATCAGCACCAATTTCGAAATTTGCATATGGGGAAATACCGGAATTGTTGTTTGTGTTTCCGGCCTCATTTAAACTTGCCTAGTTGTATGGATTGCTTATGCTTCATCTCTTCCCATGTTCAACAACATTTAATCTTGTCATGTATCATATTTGGTTGTGCATCATGCCATGTTTATGCTTGTGTGTTTACCATGTTGTTTGCTTCTTTCCGGTTGTTCTTCTTCTCGATAGTTCCGGTTTCGTTACGATTGTGAGGATTCGTTCGACTACGTTGGTTTGTCTTCTTCATGGACTCGATCTTCTTCCGAGCGGGATTTCAGGCAAGATGATCATGACCTTGGATATCTTTACTATCTTTGCTTGCTAGTTGTCTCGTTGCTATCGCTATGTCGCGCTTCCTACCACATATATGTTAGCCTTCCATATGCCATGATACAACCTCTAACCACCCTTACCCAGCAAACCGTTGTTTGGCCGTGTTACCGCTTTGCTCAACCCCTTTCTTATAGCATTGCTAGTTGCAGGTGCAGTGCAGGTTGTTCCATGTTGGGACATGGATATCATGGGATATCACAATATCTCTTATATAATTAATGCATCTATATACTTGGTTTTGGGTGGAAGGCTCGGCCTTTTGCTTGGTGTTTTGTTCCACTCATGCCGCCCTAGATTTCCGTACCGGTGTTATGATCCTTGATTAGCGTTCCTAACATGCTCAGGGGTATGGGACCCTCTTGACAGTTCGCTTTGAATAACCGCTTCCAACAAGGCCCAACATTGGTTTTAACATTTGCCAACATAATAATACTGAATTATATAATTAATATGCATAGGGAGTTAGCGCTACCCGGGGATTCTTAATTCAACATAATACAGGTGGGCCAGTGCCGATGGTGTTGGTCCGAAATGGATAGACTGCGGGGCCACCACGGGGAAACTCAAGGCATTGGTTTTACTCGTAGGATGTCCCATCCGGTCGTGGCCTGAGACGAGATACACGCGGCTACTATCAGGGTGTTGCCACGCCGGGAGGTCTTGCTGGACTTGCGTTACCATTGACGAAATGTCTTGTGCACCGGGATTCTGAGGATACTTCGGGCTGACTCGAGGTTGATCGGGTTTTCTTGAGGTTGAGTTCTTCCACCGCAGCTTGTGTTGGTTTGTGATGGACCAGGTTGGAACACCCCTGCAGGGTTAAATCTTACACGAAGCCGTGCCCGCGGTTATGTGGCGACTTGGATATTTATAACCTCCGGTTGTAGAGAACTTGATGCTAATTCTAAATAAAATACACCAACCGCGTGCGTAACCGTGATCGTCTCTTTTCGAGGGAGTTCAAGAAGAGAACACAGTGGGGTTATGTTTGACTCGTAAGTAGGTGTTCAGTATCACTTCTTGATCATTATTAGTTGCGACCGTTATGCGTAGTTTACTCTTCTTATTCTTGTACTCGTAAGTTAGCCACCATATAATGCTTAGTGCTTGCGGCAACCTCACCACCTTACCCTTCCATACCCATTAAGCTTTGATAGTCTTGCTACCCATGGTTATGGGATTGCTGAGTCCTCGTGGCTCACAGTTTACTACAACAACAGATGCAGGTACAGGTAATGCGATGATCTGACGCGAGAGCGATGCGCGTTTGCTTTTGGAGTTCTTCTTCTTCGTCTATCTTGGGATAGGTTCCGGGTCGGTAGCCTGGGCTAGCAGGGTGGATGTCGTTTGTGTTTTTCGTATGTTTTCATCCGTAGTCGGATTCTGCTCTTCAGTATGGTGTTTGCTATGTATTGATGTATTCATGTGATGATTGTATGTATTTCTATGTATCCCCATCTATTATGTACATGGTACGATGTAATTATATCCACCTTGCAAGCATCTTCGATATGCGCTTCTATCCCTGGTGGGACCTCCGAGTCCCTCGAGGATAGGATCGCATATTGGGTGTGACAGTGATGTAGGCTAGATTCAGAGGTACCTCCCATGTGTTCAGGTCCTTCGTATCCACGTCTTCTTTCATGTTGGCATAGCAGGGGTCGATGATGGCCACGGCGAGGTCAACCACGGAGTCCTCCTCTTGCCCGTTACCGATGATCTTGTGTTGCTTCTGGATGTCTACGAGCTTCTTGCACCAGATGCCAAATCATAAAGCACAGTGCCGTTCTTCCTGCTCTCCACCGTAGCGAAGGTGCAGTCGGCGGTGCCGATGAAATGGGCGAATGCTCCAGAACCCCCGATGGCCCTACAGTACTGGTAGACTAGAACCTCGTCCCTCATGCATACCTGGGCGACGGCGATCCACTGGTCCCTGTGAAGAGACCGATGGATGGGCACAAGGTCTAGTCCCGCGACCTTGTGCTTCTTGTCCTGTAGGTACTGCTTGAACTTGGAGACACAGAGCTTCATCGAGTCCGGATCGTCGGTGTACATCACATTCAACTCGGTGCTGCCATGGGTCTGAAAGGCGAACTCAAACGTGAACTCCTTGCTGGAGTCCATATCCAGCAGGCTCACCCCTCGGATTGCCATCGGAGTCTCTTCTCACGCAGAGTTGTTGTTGCGGTTCTCGTTTTGTGGGGATTGGGGGCAGGGGGGAAGATGAAGACGATGGGGAGATATGGATAGCGGAGGGCTCCTTATTTACACCGGGGATCGGTGTGTAGTGGGGTACTGGGGGGCGGTGATACGTCTCCGTCGTATCTATAATTTTTTATTGTTTCATGCCAATATTCTACCACTTTCACATATTTTTGGCAACATTTTATATTATTTTTGGGACTAACATATTGATCCAGTGCCCAGTGCCAGTTCCTGTTTTCTGCTTGTTTTTTGTTTCACAGAAAATCCATATCAAACGAAGTCCAAATGCAATAAATTTTTACAGAGAATTATTTTGGAATATATGTGATTTTTGGGAGGTGGAATCAACACAAACGGAGGCCCACTGCCTTCACAAGCCACATGGGCGCGCCTCCCCCCTGGCGCACGGTGGTGCCTCGTGGGCACACCGTAAGTCGGTTGGGGCTCTCCTTCGAGGGCAAGGAAGCTAATATCTGGAAAAAAATCGTGTTAAAATGACAGCGCAATCGGAGTTACGGATCTCCGGGAATTTAAGAAACGGTGAAAGGCCAGAAAATAGGAACGCGAAACAGAAGAGAACAGAGAGAGAGAGAGAGATCCAATCTCGGAGGGGCTCCTGGCCCTCTGTTGGGGATATATACCAGCATTTAGACCCGGCATTGTATTAACCCGGCCATAGAGCGGGCTCAGCGGGCCAACTCATGGCAGGGTCGGAGGATTCAAGGTGGGCCGGCTTAATGAGGCCTGGTGAGGACGGGCCGACTTAGGCAGTGGGCCGGCTCACGGAGATGATGAGTGGCGTGGAGGCCGCCTTGGAGAACAAGTAGGAGACGGGTTAGAAAACGACCCGGACTCTCATGTAATCTAGGGTTCCACCTGTGTATATAAAGGGGAGCACCTATACGAAAAAGACGAAGTTGCAATCTCCTCGAGAGCTAGGTTAGCAAACCCGCATCCTTGTAATCGAGAACTACATCAATATAATCAAGCAAGACGTAGGCTTTTACCTCCACCGTGAGGGGCCGAACCTGGGTAACCCGGCGTCTTTTCGTTCCCGCTTAACCCCGCTAAGCTTCCACGTTAGTGCGATGGCTTCATCTCTAAGTCCTTTTACTAGGACATCTGTCGCGACAAAACCACGACAGTTGGCGCCCACCGTGGGGCCTACGCACGGTGGAGTTGAGTTCTTAGCGGGATCTCTTTCAGGGTTCGGGAAGTACGCGGTGGGCATGATGAACAAGAGCCGCCGCAGGAAGTTCTACATCGACGATTCATACTGGGGCCCCAACGCCGACTCGATCGAGTCCGGGTACCGGGTTCCCTTCGGCAAGATCCATACCTTCATCAGCGTGGTCGGCGAGCCGGCCGCTGGGTTGGAGAGCGTCGTCGGAGTTGAGTCGGCCCGCCGCACCGGCCAGCGCCTGGCGAGACCCGGCCCGCGTCAAGCCGGCCCGTTCCACGCCTTCATCGGTTTCACCCAAGGGGTGGCCTTATCGGAGAATTCCCTGTCTCAGGAGGACACGCTCATTCAATCTGACGGCGAGTCCTTGACAGGGGAAACCGAGTCAATTCTTCCGCTGCATGATGGAGGGCTCGGGCACACGAACGACGTCTTTCCGGAGAACCCTAGTCCACCTCGCTTCGTGGCAGTGTTCATGGCGGGGAGGCAAGATCCAGTGCGAGACCCGGCCAATCCAACGGCGGGGCAGAATAACCTCCTTGCTGGCTCAGGAGGAGCCGGCGCATCGGCCACCGGCTCTCAGTGAACCGGGGCTCAGGCGCTCGCAGACTTGATGACTACGCTGGCAGCCCTGTTGGCCGAGCCGGTCACCGCTGAGAACGCGGTGGCGCGTAACGTGGAGATCACCAAGATTCATGAGCAGATGGCGAAGATCCAAGAAGACATCAACGCGGAGAACGCTCACATGATACAGGAACAAGCCCGGATTGCCGATGAGAGGCAGCGCCTGGAAGAAGAGGCACATTACCTGAACCGCCGGCAGGCCGAGTCAGAGCTTGTTCACAGGAGGCGTCATCAGAGCCGGCTTCCGGCCAGTCTCGAGCCGACTCAGCTCTTTACTACACCACCGGCTCCGACGAACCCGGGGGCTGGAGTCGTCCCCACGGGAGAGCCGCCTTTTCAGCAGCCGATCCAGCAGCGGGAGCCGGCACAACATCGTATGCCGGAGCAGCAGCAGCAGTCGCCGTCTCGCCGGTTCCAGACCCCAATTGGACACTACTCTAACCCGGTGGACAACGTGCTGGCAGCGACCCACAACTTGGCAGCTATTCCGATCGAGGGGGACAGCCTGATTCAGACCGAGGCCAGGAATGCCATTGCAATGCTTAAGACAGCCGTGGTGCAGCAAGCCAACTACTCGCATAGCCAGCATCGGCTCTACTCGACCCCTCATCAGAGCCGCACCAGGAGTCAGCGCCATGAGTCGCCAGCGGTCTCCAGTAGCGCACACCGTACGAGAGCTGCCCAGCCGCTGGCGGAGCAGCGCCAACCCGGGATCCCGCAAGACGTCGCAGACGTTGCCCGGATTCTGCGGGCTTGGGAAGAGGCAAACGCGCGTATGGGACACAACCCACCCGCGCGAGCTAACCCGCCGCTTGATATCAACCCGCCGCCGAATGTTAACTCGCCCGTCGCGATCCCGACAGATGGCCGACTCGGAAAGTCTTCTAGCCGCATGATTGGAACTCCCTGTTTGGTACCAGCGCTGCGGGAGGCACGCATCCCCCCCGATTTCAAAGGGCCTCGCAAGGTCCCTAATTATACAGCAAATCTGGAGCCAACCGAGTGGATCGAGAGTTATGAGCTGGCCATGGACTTGTTGGGCGCGAGTGAGTCAGTATGCGTGCATTACCTCCCTCTGATGTTGGAAGGCCCTGCACGCACCTGGATGAAAAACCTACCGGCGAATTCTGTCAACACATGGCAGGAACTGAAGGAGCGCTTCATCAAGAATTTCTAGGGAACCTGTAAAAGGCCAACCACAATTGTTGATCTTGAGTGTTGTGTCCAGCGAGAGGATGAATCGGCGCATCACTGGGCCCGCCGGGTTGCGGAAGTCATACACAGTTTAGACAGTATCTCGACGGCTCAGGCAGTACTCGTTCTGGAGCGAACGTGCAAGTTCCAGCCCCTGGTCCAAAATCTTGGGCGACTCAAGCGGAAGGTTCAGGACGTGGGAGATCTCATGGATGGCTTAACCCGGTATGCGGAGTCAGATAACACCAAGGATCCGTTATCAGACGAGGAGAAATCTGACAAGGGGAAGAAGGCTGGTGGCAAGGGTCAGCCGCAGAACACCAGTAATGGTCAGAACAACAATGGTGGTAAACGCAAGGGTCACGACGGTAGTACCGATCTGGTGGCAAATACAAGCATAGAGAATAAAGGTCAGCGGCAGAATGACGGTTCGAGGAGGCAGTCTGGAAATCGCCCTCTCACTTACGAGGAGGCCCTCAAGGCTCCTTGTCCGAAGCACAGTTACAATGGCAAGCCGTCTAGTCACTCCTGGGAAAATTGCTATCTCATGCAAGAGTTTGCCAAACGCGTCTTCCAGAATCATCATAATGGAGGCGGCAACGGCTGTCAACCCACCAACCAGGGACCCGGCTTTTCAGGTGCCGGCTTACAAGGGCCCTTCGCAGGACCCGGCTTCCAAGGGAATAGAGGTCAAGGCAGTGGGTTCCAGGGGGCTGGAAATACTGGAAGTGGCAATCAACGAAACAACCAGGGAAATTAGCATCAGACTGGTGCGGTAGGATTCCAGAGTAACCCAAAACAGCTAAACAGCGGGCAGTATCACGTTTTCACCACTAGCACCTGTAAGCGGGATCGGAAGGTACAGCGACGAGCCGCCCACGCGGTTGAGCCGGCGGCTCCTTACTACCTCAACTGGTCTAAGCAGCCTATTACCTGGAGCAGGGAAGATCATCCAGTCCTCGTCGATCGCCCTGGCCACTTGGCTCTGGTGGTGGCGCCACAAGTCGGCGGTTACACCCTGACTAAGGTGCTCATGGACGGAGGAAGTAGCACTAACATTTTGTACTATGACACGTTCAGACGGATGAATCTGTCCGATAAGCAGTTGACTCCATCTTCTACAGTCTTTCATGGCATTGTTCCTGGCAAGTCGGCCTATCCCATGGGGAGAATTTCCCTTGAGGTGGCTTTTGGCTCAGAGGATAACTGGCGTTCTGAGTTCCTGTCCTTCGAGGTGGTTAACCTGAAGAGCCCATGCCATGCCTTATTTGGCCGATCGGCTTACGTGCGGTTCATGGCGCGGCCATGTTACGTGTACCTGAAGATGAAGATGTCGGGACCGAGGGGAACTATCACAGTGGAAGGAAACCGCAAGATTGCACTGGAGTGAGAGGAAGGAGATGCCGCTTACGCTGAGTCGGCTTGCGCTGCGGAGGAGTTGCGGTATTATAAGGACAACGTCGACCCGACTAACAGGACATCCCTGAAGAAGCCCACTACGGAGTCAGACCCCCTGCTCAAGTTTAAGTCAGCCAGAGACACAAAGCAAGTTGATTTCACCCCAGGCAATTCTTCTGAGCAGTTCACCATCGGGGCAAATATGGATCCTAAATAGGAAAGCGTGCTCATCGAGTTCATCCGTGAGAACCGGGACATCTTTGCATGGAAACCTTCTGACATGCCAGGTGTACCTAGAGAACTCGCTGAGCAATCCCTTAATGTGGATCCCAAGTTCAAACCAGTTCGCCAGTATCTCCGTCGTTTTAATGATGAAAGGCGGAAAGCTATTGGTGAAGAAGTGGCCTGGCTCCTAGCTGCCGGGTTCATCGTCGATGTTTTTCATCCTGAATGGCTAGCTAACCCAGTGCTCGTTCTGAAGAAAAATGGGACTTGGCGGATGTGTGTTGATTACACAGTCCTGAACAAGGCTTGTCCTAGTGACCCCTTTGCCTTGCCCCGTATTGACCAGATCATTGATGCTATAGCTGGTTGTGAGAGTTTATGTTTCCTGGATGCTTACTCTGGCTATCATCAGATTAAAATGAAGTTGGAAGACCAGGAAAAGATGGCTTTCATCACACCCTTTGGGGCCTTCTGCTATACAACTATGCCGTTTGGTCTGAAGTGTGCACAGGCGACTTACCAGCGGTGTGTCCAGAGCTGCTTTCACAAACAGATCGGGCGGAATGTTCATGCGTATGTTGATGATATTGTGGTCAAGTCCCAGAAGAAAGAAACTCTGTTGGAGGATCTCAAGGAAACGTTCGACAACCTCCGTATCTACCGGATGAAGCTTAACCCGGAAAAATGTGTTTTTAGTGTCCCTGCAGGAAAACTTCTGGGATTTCTTGTTTCCGAGCGCGGCATTGAGGCTAACCCAGAAAAAATTAAGGCAATCACAACTCTGACTAAGCCGGCTAGATTGAACGATGTGCAAAGGCTGGCTGGGCGGGTTGCGGCCCTGAGCCGGTTCATTAGCCGGCTTGGAGAGAAGGCAATTCCTTTATATCAGTTGCTCAAGAAATCGGATGACTTCGTCTGGAGTGATGCTGCAGATCAGGCTTTCGAAGCCCTCAAGAAACAGTTCTCTGGGCCGCCAGTCCTTGCCGCCCCTCGTGAGAAGGAGCCGATGTTGTTATATATTGCTGCAAATAACGAGGCTGTAAGTGTAGCAGTCGTGGTTGAGCGCAAGTAAGATGGTAAGGAGTATCTGTCAGAAGTGGGGCTCCGGGGACCCAAAGGTTCGAACACTGGGGTGAGCTTGTTCTACCTACTTCGTCTCCTACCACGGTTAAGCGACGACAAGGCGACGGCGAGAGCACGATAGCGAGGGACGGGGCGAGGACTCAGCGGTTTACCCAGGTTCGGGCCACCTTGCGGTGTAAGACCCTACTCCTGCTTGTCTGATATTGCTCTGGTGCTTGTGTGAGTACAAGGTTGAGGATCAATCCCCCCAACCAGAACCGATTTCTCTCCTTCTCTCCCCTCTTTCTACAACGGCTGCTCTGCCCTTTATATCTGCCATGGTCCTCGTCCCCTTGGAAACTTAGGCAGGAAGGGTTGCCACACTTGGCGATTTTGAAAGGGGACAGGTGCTCAGGCTATCCTGACTAAAGGTGGTCTTCGGCTGCGAAAGCATGATCCATGACGCGCCGGTGGGCTCGGTGATGACCTTTGCCCTGCGCGCCCGTCGTGTTGGTCTTCCTTCGCCGATCGGGCAACCTTTGGGGTTGCTTTGGAGAGTAGATAACTGGCCCTGCTCCCCAAACACAAAAGAGGAAACCATCTTCATCCGTGCCTGCTGGCGCGGCTTCTGTTGCCGTTCGTCGCCGCGCGCGTCACCCACGTGACGGGCTCCGGGCCACGCGGCAAGGCGGACAACCTTCGTCTCGAGCGTCTGCGGGAGGGGGCCTCGGGACGCCACCTCGGAAAGCTGCCTCGCGAGGCCACTCGGGAAGCCGCCTAGTAAGAGGACCTCGCGAGACCTCGTGAGGGGTCTTGGTGAGAGTTCGGTGGTGACGGCCCGCTGGGCCCATGCCAGGCGTTGCGCCCTGGGCCAAAGGCAGACGGGCCTGGATACCTCGGGTTCCATGGGCCCGATAGTAGCCCCCAAGCCCGCGGCGCACGCGTTCCAGCCTACTGAGGGGTGAAACGGCGCGGGCCCTAACCGCCTGCGACCAGGCGCGACGCGTGGCGCGCGATGTGACGGGGGATGCCCCCACTTCCCCACGACGTCTCGGTAACCGCCGCGCTGACAGAAATCTTGGCACGGGTGGTGCGAGGCCATCATTGCCTTCCTTCATACTTGCTATAGCTCCAACTCCCAACGCCGGAGAAGGCGGAGCGACGAGGGGAGTTCCGCGCCGGGATAAAGAGGGAGAGGGGAGGGCCGGAGTCCCCCACCAGTCTTCTCCTTCCTCCAGCTTCCTCTGCCTCCTTGCTAGAGCCGCCACGAAAATGGCAAGGGGAAGAGGGCGTGGCCGTGCTTCCACCGCCGCATCGCAGGTCCCGCCCCGGGGGCGCGGTCGTTCCCCGACGGCTGCCGGCGCCGGGCCCAGCAGTCGTGGAAGGAGCGCCACCCGTGGGCACGGCGGGCGAGGCGCGCAAGGCTGAGGCGGCCGCGGCGAAGCGACCGCGCTCCCGTCTCAGGCGAGGAGCCACTCGACGGAGGCGGCACGTGAGTTCATTGTGAACATGCACCACAACCCCTGCACCTGGCTCCGGCTCCCGGACTCTTTCGCGGCGGCGATGGCGGACCGCGCGCCCTTGGGCTTGTGGGTGCGGGCCGACGGTTGCTGCAATCGCCCCTCCTGGGTGGCGACGGAGCTCACCCCCTCGGGCTTCATGTTCCTGAGGCAGGGGTGGAAGTCGTTCGCCCTCGCCCGTGGCCTGAAGCGGGGGCACGTCCTCCAGTTCAAGTACGACGGGGCCGCCACGCTCTTCGTGAAAATCTTCGGGCTCTCCGGTAGCCGCCTGGAGTGCTGCGCGGAGAGCGAGGATGGCAGCTACAGCGGCTCCTCCAGCGAGGACGACTCCTCCGATGGTGTCGCCCCCACTGGAGTGGGCGGAAGCGACGGCGACTCTCCCCGCATCAAGAGTGAGGACGAAGACTCGGACTAGGCGCGCGCGGCGGGGGCTCCGGAACCGATGGCGGCGGCATCGTGCGTACGGTGACGGAGCCGCTCGTGCCGGCAGCGCCTGCTGGGGATGCTCGCGGCACCCTGCGCTGGAGTCTTGACGGTGCCTCGCCTAGGCCCCTTATTCCTTTTCATTTTCTTGCATTGAACCAGTGTAGCCCCGCGGGGGCGTGAAAACAGTATCTTCTATGTTTAACTTAGTGCTGTTGTGACATGGGGTGTATGCACTCTGTCCCGAAGTCCTCTCGTGAGGCTGGGTTTTTCTTCTTCGCTCGCCTCAGCGCTCTATGCCATTAGGACCCAGCCCCCGGGCGGGCCTCAGCCGCCGCTGGTATGTCGGGTCGCGATGCCGGGACAAGGCCAGGAGGTGAGGGGCACCGGGAGCTAGTGAGGGCTCCTGAGGCGCGATGCTCATGGGGCCCCCCTTTAGCGTGCAAGCGGCTTACGCAGAAGAAAAACGCTGCACTCAACGGGATCGCGAGGGGAGGGAGCTTGAGAGATGGTAAGGGCGCCTCGCGAGGCAGTCACACTTAGCTTTTGGAGGAGAGCGGTGTCGGGTGAGCCACGGCTCATGAGGGGCACACGCAGCTCGCGAGGCGTGCTCACGAGGCTCGGTGTTTGAAGCGCCTTCGCCTCGCGAGGCCGGCTCGCGAGAGGCCGCCCGCGAGGTCTTCGCGCAGCTCGATTCCTGAGGGGCTGCATGTCGAAATATTTCGCAATGGGGGGAGCGGCACGCGCATGCTAACTCACCCTTGGCCGTTGCGTGAGGAGATAAGGAACCAAGGACCTTGGTGAGGTGACGTGCGCGGGAGCAGGCCCGCGAGCCAGAGCTCAGTCACTTGGATTTGGCAGGGCTGCAGGGACGGACCCGAGCACAGGCGCCGTGCCTAGCCCCCGCTCACGAAAACGGTCAGGGGAGGGGTCGCGAGCGTGCGGCGCTCTCCGGTCAACACTGAACTTAACAGGCGATTAAGCAGGTAATATAACTCATTAGGGCGAAATCAGTAAAATTCGTTACACAACCAAAAGGATAACGTTCCGAGAGCGAAGCTCAAGAGGCGCGGTGAGAGGTGACGCGCCGGGCGCACCTGGCAGAACCGCGTTGTAGTGACGTCAGGCCTCTTGGCGAGGCGCTCCAAGAGAGTCCGCTCCTCCGGGGCCCAGGTGCTCGCGAGGCCTCGGGAGCTCGCGAGGAGTAGGAGGCTCACGAGGCCCTGGCGTGAAGGGTGCCAGCCTCTGGAAAGAGGCGCCGGCGTTCCTCAGCCCGAAGGGCATGCACGTGCGCGCCGGCGTTCCTCAACACAAAAGAGTAAACCATGTTCATCCGTGCCTGCTGGCGCGGCTTCTGTTGCCGTTCGTCGCGGCGCATGTCACCCACGTGACGGGCTCCGGGCCGCGTGGCAAGGCGGACAACCTTCGTCTCGAGCGTCTGCGGGAGGGGGCCTTGGGAGGCCACCTTGGAAAGCCGCCTCGCGAGGCCACTCGGGAAGCTACCTAGTGAGAGGACCTCGCGAGACCGTTGATGGTGGTGCTGAGCGTTGCTTGCTACTCCCTGAGGAGGGGGCCTCAGGAGGCCAGGGCCTCGTGAGGGGTCTTGGTGAGAGTTCGGTGGTGACGGCCCGCTGGGCCCACGCTAGGCGTTGCGCCCTGGGCCAAAGGCAGACGGGCCTGGATACCCCGGGTTCCATCGGCCCGACAGTATCCAGTCCAGTACCCTGTGTATTATGTCAGTGAGGTTTTAACCGAATCCAAGCAGCGATATCCACATTGGCAGAAACTGGTTTATGGAGTGTTTATGGCTAGCCGCAAGCTGAAGCATTACTTCCATGAACACCCGATCACTGTGGTCAGTTCAACACCTCTTGGGGATATAATCCAGAATCGGGAGGCAAAAGGCTGGGTTGCTAAGTGGGCCATCGAGCTCGGTCTGCATCATCTCAAATATGTGCCTCGCACAGCAATCAAGTCTCAGGCATTGGTTGATTTCTTTAATGACTGGAGAGAGCTGCACGCTCCCGAGGAGAAGCCCGACACAACATACTGGTCCATACACTTTACGGCTCAAGGCAGCTTGAAGGCTCGGGGGCTGGAGTGGTGATTACTTCCCCACGAGGGGACAAGTTCTGTTATGTTCTGAGGATCATGTTCACCTGTACCAACAATGCAGCAGAGTACGAGGCCTTGCTACATGGGCTCCGGATAGCCAAGGAGATGAATCTGAGCCGGGTTAGATGTTTGGGCGATTCAGACCTAGTGGCTCAGCAAGTGTCAGGTACATGGGACTCTAAGGACCCTCTTATGGCGGCTTATCGACAGGCAGTCACAAATATTGCTGGGCACTTCAAGGGTTATCAAGTCGACCACATTGATCGCCGGCAGAATGAGGCGGCAGACGCACTCTCTCGCTTGGGTTCTCAGCGCAAGCCAGTGGCACCCAATGTGTTCCTGGACGACTTGCACAACCCGTCTGTCAAATTGCCAACAGAGGAGGACTTGGCTATTCCGAACCCAGAGGCGGCTCTGGTGGCTGCTGTTCACGCAATCCCTGATTGGACGGTCCCCTATTTGGCTTATTTAAGTCGGGGAGAACTGCCAACAGAGGAACTGCTTGCTCGACAGATCATTCGATGATCCAAGTCTATGACTATTGTCAATGGCTTGTTGCACCGACGAAGCGTCACTGGTGTTTTTCAGCGTTGTGTTTCACCGGAAGAAGGCCGTGCAATTCTCCATGAGATACATTCTGGTGATTGTGGACACCATGCCGGCTCAAGGTCACTGGTCGCGAAGGCATTCCGGCACGGTTTCTACTGGCTCACGGCTCATGCTGATGCAGAGGACATTGTCAGCAAGTGTGATGGTTGCCAGAAATATGCTCGCCAGGTCCATGTGCCGGCTCAAGAGTTGAGGATGATCTCAATTACTTGGCCATTCGCGGTCTGGGGGCTTGACATGGTGGGACCCTTCAAACGCTCTAAGAATAAGCATACGCACCTACTCGTGGCTGTGGACAAGTTTACCAAGTGGGTGGAAGTAGAACCGGTCAGCAACTGCGACGCGGCTACAGCGGTCAAATTCCTAAAAAAGCTGATATTCCGGTTTGGCTACCCGCACAGTATCATTACAGACAATGGGACCAATCTGTCGGAAGTGGGGCTTCGGGGACCCAAAGGTTCGAACACTGGGGTGAGCTCGTTCTACTACTTCTTCCCCTACCACGGCAGTGCTACGGCGAGACTACGGCGAGAGCGCGCTAGCGTAGGACGGGCAAAGGCACAGCGGTTTACCCAGGTTCGGGCCACCTTGCGGTGTAAGACCCTACTCCTGCTTTGTGGTTGAGATTATCGTGGATCAGAGAGTTCTTGCATACAATGTAGAAGATGATGGATCCCCCCCTTGCTACGCTGGCTGCATTGCCCCTTTTATGCCGCCTTGGTCCTCTTCCCCCTCGAAACTTAGGCGGGAAGGGTTGCCACAGTTGGCGGTTTTGAAAGAGGACAGACGCTCAACCTATCCTGACTAAAGTTGGTCTTTGCCTGCCAAAGCATGATCCATGACGCGCCGGTGGGCTCGGTGATGACCTCCGCCCTGCGCGCCCGCCGTCTTGGTCTTTCTTCGCCGATCGGGCAACCTTTGGGGTTGCTTTCGGGAGTAGATAGCTGGCCCTGCTTCCCTAGCACAAAAGAGGAAACCATCTGCATCCGCGCCTGCTGGCGCGGCCTCTGCTGCTGCTCGTCGCCGCGTGCGTCACCCACGTGATGGGCTCTAGTGCACGTGACACGCCGAACGGTCTTCTCCTCGAGCGCCTGCGGGAGGGGGCCTCGGAAGGCCACCTCGGGAAGCCGCCTCGTGAGGCCACTCGGGAAGCCGCCTCGTGAGGGGACTTGGGAAGCCGCCTCGTGAGGGGACCTCGCGAGGCCGTTTATGGTGGTGCTGAGCGTTGCCTGTTACTCCCTGAGGAGGGGGCCTCAGGAGGCTAGGGCCCCATGAGGGGGCATGGCGAGACACTTGGTGGCGACGGCCCGCCGGGCACACTCCAGGCGTCGCGCCCTGGGCCAAAGGCAGACGGGCCTGGATACCCTGGGTTCCATGGGCCCGACAGTTGCCCCCGGGCCCACGGCGCGCACGTTCCCGCCTACGGAGGGGCGAAACGGCGTGGGACCTAACCGCCTGCGGCCAGGCGCGACACGTGGCGCACGATGTGACGGGCGACGCCCCCACTTCCCCACGACGCCTCGGGAACTGCCGTGCTGACATAAATCCTGGCGCGGGCGGCGCGAGGCCATCATTGCCTTCCATCACACGCTCCACTCCTCTGCGCCTTTCCTCCTTGTGTGCGGCTCCTCTCGATTCCCCCCTTCGAGCTTCGCCTGTTCTTGCTCCCGGTGCGCGCCTCCGCCGCGCAGATGGCTCCCGCCGGCAAGAGGGGGAAGGAGGTGACCCCGTCCGCAAGCGCGCCCGTCCTAGGGGCGGCGCTGCAGCGCTCCGCCATCGACGACGAGGAAGGCTTGGACAGGGTGCTTCCGTTCGTGGCCGGCGGCCAGAACGAGAACCAGGCGACCCAAATCTGGCCAGGGTCGCGCGCGCGGCGCGACCTTGGGGTGACGGCCTACCCCTTCTTCCTCCACAGCGTGTATGCAGGGTTGGTACCGCCATTTTCGGACTTCTTCTATGCCATAATTGCCCACTATCAGGTTCACGCTCTTCATCTTCAACCCAACTCCATTTTTCTCCTGGCAACGTTCGCCTTTTACCGCGAGTCCTTCGTGGGCGTGAGGCCCTCTGTGGCGCTCTTCCGCCACTTCTTCTGCCTGCGGCTAACTGCGGCGGACCAACGCTCCGGATGCGCGTCGTTCCTTGCGGTCAAGGGAAGGTGGAAGGATACTGGCAGCGCTGGGTCTATATGGATGCGCACCAGACCAACCGGCTCCTGATGATCCCTACGGACCCGGCCGAGAAGATCGCCGTGTAGGGGCACGAGAAGCTCACCGACCCGAGGATGGAGCCCGTCCTTGAGCGGATGGCGGCGCACTGGGCCGCCTCACTGTCGGGGACGGTGGTTGTCAGGGAGTACCTGCGGCGGCGCATCGCTCCACTTCAGCAGCACGTGTGCCCCATGTGGGAGTACTCCGGGCGGCCTGGGGTCAGACGCGCTGGACGGGGCCCTGGCGAGTCTGCTCAATACCCTTGTCGCGGAAGCGCCGGAGGGGGCGCTCCCACTTTTTCGCTATCCAGAGAAGGAGGAGCTAGTGAAGGTGATGCCCCTCTTCGATCAGTGGGGCCTCATGTCTGAGGGCCACGTCGGGCCCCGCGACAACCCCCTCGTGGTGGAGGTGGATTCGGGAAGCGCCAGCGGCAACAGAGATTCGGAGGAGGCCACGGAGGACGACCTCAGCCGGGTGCCGCCACGCGTTCGCCGTTAGCTCATCTGCGAGCTCGAGGATGATGACGCCGAGAGCGTCCCGCCCGCGGCGGCGGGGGCGGGCGAGCCCCTAGCGCTTGAAGCCCGTCATGAGGCTGAAGCCGCCCAGGGCCCGAAGACGGGTGATGACACGTCCGGGTCTACCTCCCTCGGCACACCGGACAAGTCGGATGCTTTCCAGGCGAAAACATCCGAGTTTGCCCGAAGGAAGTTGACGAGCGCGCTTTCCTATGCAGGAGGGAGGCCTGTGCCGATGGTGAAGGCGGGGCCGGAGCTGCTGCCGTCCACCGATACCTTCTTCGTCTCGGCGCGGTCCTGAGAAAACAGCTACTTCTTCTTCGCCGGCATGGCCTCGGAAGGCTCGGCCGTGTCCTCGTCGGCTGGGTGCGCGACAGCGGCAGCCTTGTAGGCGCGCTCGAGGGTGCTGGCCGCGTCCTTTTCGTCGCAGGCGACGGTGATGATGCCGCTGCAGCCGGGCATCTTGAGGACGTTGTATGCGTGATGAGTGGCCGCCATGAACTTGGTGAGAGCTGGGTAGCCCAAGATGGCATTGTAGGGCAGGCCGATGTGCGCCACGTCGAAGTCGATGAGCTCGGTGTGGTTGTTCTTGCGGGTGCCGAAGGTGACGGGGAGGCGCACCTGCCCCAGCGGAATGGTGGAGCCATCGGTCACTCCGGAGAAAGGCCTGGTCGGCATCAGCTGGTCGTAGGGCACCTGGAGCGTCTCGAAGGTTTTGATGGAGAGCACGTTGAGGCCGGCACCCCCATCGATGAGGGTCTTGGTGACCGCGACGTTGCTGATGGTGGGAGTGCACAGCATGGGGAGCGCGCCTGTGGAGGCCCTGGACTTGTGGTGGTCCTTGGAGTCGAAGGTGATGGCGTACTGCGACCACTTGAGGGGCCGCGTGACCTCAGGCCTCGGGAGGGCGGCGTACACCTCGCGAGAGAGTTGCTTGAAGTGGTGGACGGACGCGGGGGCTTGGGACCCGCCAAGGATGCAGGCGACCGCGCGAGGCTCCTGGTAGCCCCCAACACCCTCGTCAGGCTGGTTGACGTCGTTCCTCCGAGGAGGCGGAGGCAGCGGCGGGAGAGCGGCATTAGCCTGAGGATTCTCCTCACGAGGCTGGTCGCGCCAGGCGGCCTCACGAGGCTGATCGCGCCAGCCCTGGCGGTAGTTGCTGTTATTGTTGCGGCTATCCCAGCGGTTGCAGCTGCGGCCACCTCCGTGGCCGGCGCCACGGCCGTTGTGGTCGTCTCGGCAGCTCTGGCGCTCGTCGTGGAGCAGCTTGAGCTCATGACAGTCTTCGGTGCTGTGGGAGCGGACATTGTGAAAGGCACAGAGTGGCCAGTTGTCCTTCCTGGGTTCGTCAAGGTCACGGCCATGCTTCTGCTCGGGCTCCGCCGCAAGCACGGCAGGGCCCTTGCGCTTGACGTCCTTGCTCTTGGCCTTGGTGCCGTCGAGCACCGTGTCGGGGTCGTTGTGGACGAAGAGGCGGCCTTCTTCAGCCTTGGCGCACTTGTCGGCGAGGTCGAGCAGCTCGAGCACGGAGTCGAGTTCACCGTTGATGGTGAGCTTCTCGCGCATCTTGATGTCCATGACGCCGGTGGAGAACGCGGAGATGATGGCCGCGTCAGAAGCGCGCGGGATCTTGTTGCGCACCTGGCTGAAGCGCTGGATGTACTTACGGAGGGTCTCGTCTGGCTGTAGAGCTCGGCCCACGACGAGATGGAAGCCTCGGGGAGGTTCATGAGCCAGGAGCGCGGGCCGTCCTTGAGGGCCATGGGGAACCAGTTCGCCTTGACCTTGTCGTCGCCGTTCGCCGCCTCGACGCTCAGCGCGTAGAGCTGGAGGAACTCCGTGGGGTTGGGGGTGCCGTCGTAGCGCGGAGGCAGCTCAGGCTTGAACTTCGCGGGCCAGACCACGCGACGCAGCTCGCGAGTGAAGGCACGGCAGCCCACGCCGCTCGAGGGGACGCCGCCAGCGAGGGCGGCGCAGTTTTGACGCCCGGCCGCTGCAATGTCTTGAACAGCCTGGTCCTGGCGCTGGCGCTCGAGGAGCACTCGCGCGTCGGGGGGCGCGCGGCGGATGATCTGGCAGCTGGGCTCGCAGTGGTCCGGAGAAGACACGCCGTGGGACGGCTCATGAGCCCGCGCGCTACGCTGGGGCCCGGCGTGCTCGTCACGCAGAGCAGGGGGCGGGGGGGCGCCGTACGCCGGGTCCCCAGCACGAGACGGTGGAGGGCGGAGCAAGTGAGAAGGCGCCGTAGCGTCCCCGGCGACGTTGACGAGCTCGGTGATGCGACCAAGCCAGGCGTCGTAGCCGGCGTCATCAGGACGGTAGCGGAGTAGCTCGCGTGCCATGAGCAGCGCGGCCTGCGGGTTCGGCCGCACACGGTTGGCGAGGGAGTTGGCCGTGGCGGTGTGGCCTTCCACCCGCACGGAGGGGTGCAGGAAGGAGGCCTGCTGCTCGCGGGCAGCGGGGTCGCTGGCGGCGGCAGCCTCGGCGTCGGGGCGGCGGCGATTGCCGCGGGCCACCGGCTCCGTCTGGGCCACGCGGCCAGCCCTGCGCTCAGCGCGCTCGCGACGTGCGTCCGCCATGGGACTGGTGGAGCTGAAGGTCGAGCAGAGGAACAGTAGCGCACCCCTCCCTGGCGCGCCAAATGTCGGAAGTGGGGCTTCGGGAACCCAAAGGTTCGAACACTGGGGTGAGCTCGTTCTACTACTTCTTCCCCTACCACGGCAGTGCTACGGCGAGACTACGGCGAGAGCGCGCTAGCGTAGGACGGGCAAAGGCACAGCGGTTTACCCAGGTTCGGGCCACCTTGCGGAGTAAGACCCTACTCCTGCTTTGTGGTTGAGATTATCGTGGATGAGAGAGTTCTTGCGTACAAAGTTGAAGATGATGGATCCCCCCCTTGCTACGGTGGCTGCACTGCCCCTTTTATGCCGCCTTGGTCCTCTTCCCCCTCGAAACTTAGGCGGGAAGGGTTGCCACACTTGGCGGTTTTGAATGGGGACAGGCGCTCAGGCTATCCCGACTAAAGGTGATCTTCGCCTGCCAAAGCATGATCCATGACGCGCCGGTGGGCTCGGTGATGACCTCCGCCCTGCGCGCCCGCCGTCTTGGTCTTTCTTCGCCGATCAGGCAACCTTTGGGGTTGCTTTGGGGAGTAGATAGCTGGCCCTGCTTCCCTAGCACAAAAGAGGAAACCATCTGCATCCGCGCCTGCTGGCGCAGCCTCTGCTGCTGCTCGTCGCCGCGCGCGTCACCCACATGATGGGCTCCAGTCTGCGCGACACGCCGAACGGTCTTCTCCTCGAGCGCCTGCGGGAGGGGGCCTCGGAAGGCCACCTCGGGAAGCCGCCTCGTGAGGCCACTCGGGAAGCCGCCTCGTGAGGGGACCTCGCGAGGCCGTTTATGGTGGTGCTGAGCGTTGCCTGCTACTCCCTGAGGAGGGGGCCTCAGGAGGCTAGGGCCCCATGAGGGGGCATGGCGAGACACTTGGTGGCGACGGCCCGCCAGGCACACTCCAGGCATCGCGCCCTGGGCCAAAGGCAGACGGGCCTGGATATCCCGGGTTCCATGGGCCCGACACAATCTTTCCAAGGGAGCCATGGAACAGTTCTGCAAACGGGAGCACATCCGGCTGGATCTGGCATCAGTTGCGCATCCTCAGTCCAACGGACAGGCCGAATGGGTTAATCAGGAATTGCTGCGTGGTATCAAACCCGGCTCATAGTGCCTCTGCAGCGCACACCGGGTTGCTGGGAAGAAGAATTACCTTCGGTGCTTTGGAGCATACGGACTACTCCCAACAGGTCAACAGGCTATACGCCGTTTTTCCTAGTCTATGGTGCAGAGGCTGTACTCCCGAGCGATATTCGGCATGACTCCCCTCGAGTGGCGGCTTATGTGCAAGAAGATAACGAGCTAGCTCGCCAAGATGCTCTTGATGCTCTCGAGGAGGAGCGTGACCTTGCCGCATCCAGATCAGCAATCTATCTGCAAGACCTATGCTTTTTCAGGAAGGTGACTTAGTGCTCCGTCTGATACAAGACCAGACAGGCATGCATAACCTTTCACCACCTTGGGAAGGGCCCTTTGTGGTCAGCAAGAATCTCAACAACGGGTCATATTACCTGATTGACATACGTGAGGACGATAAATCACATACCTCCGAGGAGGAAACAAGCCGGCCCTGGAACATTGCCCAGCTCCGGTCATACTACACCTAAGTCATTGACTGGGTCATATCTTTGTACATACGTTTTATCCTGTATATACCTGTCTTTGATCAAATATAATAACGACCAGCAACACTGTGTGAAGGTGTTGTTTTGCCTCAAAACTTGTGTACTGGATCTTTATTTGTTGATCTTGGTTACTTGGGGGCTTCCAACTCAATTGAGTTTAGCTTACAAAACCCTTTTAACCCGACGAGATGCCACAAAGTTGGTTAAACCTGCCTGTTAGCAAGATGCTACTCCCTATAAAAACGACCCGGCGCACGTGTGGTGAGTCAATCACTTTTGTGACCCTGAACTCATCAGAGTTAAAGCGTTCGATTGGTTGTGTGAGAGCCGGCTTTCAGATAGCGAGGACAAACCAACATGCCAAAGCGCCAGTTTCACAAAAGCATATTCCGGTTTGCATTTTATAAGCCGGCCAATTTAAAGTTCAGTTCAGCGGACGGCTTATACTATTCAAGCCGGCGGTTTCAGGCCTGTTCCGGCTTAAGTTTATGTTCTTTGTTGCATTTATCTTTGCATACATACATACATCCGTGCATAGCATTTACCTAAGTTCCTTTTCATATGATTCATTGCAACAGTGACAAAGATTACTAGTTCATATGGTATCATCAGCAACCACTACATGCTTTTGTTGTTTCAGCAGCACCGTTCTATTACAGAAGCCGGCTCTCGCAGCCCAAAGAGGAGTTAAGAGGCAAGGCATTCATAAGTGTTGCGCACAGGAAGTTAAAGGGTTCAGTACGCGATGGCACTCGCATCAGCAAGCACCGAGTGTTTATACTATCCTATTACAATCCGCCCACCAATGGCGGCCATGGCTAAAAATTTACAAGTCTGTCATATGCAAGGTTAAGCCGGCTCTCTACGCTGCCGGGTCAGTACTGACACCAGCGCCTGAGGAAGCAACCTGTGCCGGTTCTTTGCGGCCATTGTCATCTTCTGCTTCTTGGCTTGAGTCGTCGGTCGACCACTGAATGGAGCGCAACGCTTCAAATAGAGCATCGTTGGATATCAGGGAGGAAGGGTCGACGTCAGGAGCGAAGGACGGCTTACCCATACAGGTTAGGGCCACCGGCTCGTGGTTGGGCGGCTCTATCCGCTCGTTCCCTTTGGAGTATGGCGCTTGTTACCGGGTTAGGTCTGCCTCTTCTGCGATTTCAGTGGCGGCAACCCGGGTTTCCTTGATGCAGCGTTGGAAGTCCCTCTTGGTAAACGGCAAGTCATCTACGTTGAATTCCGGGTACCCGCCTGCCACCTGAGCCGTGTAAAGTTCCGGCACATATGCCTTGGCCCGCGCCAGTGCAGTCAGAGCCCCCGTATGGCAGCACGCCCTTTTCCAATCTTCAAACCACCTGGGCACGACTGATAGTTCTTTCAGTGTGTCTGCAATCAGCTGAGGCGGCAATTTGGTGTTCTTGGCGGCCATTATGCAACGACAGCTGCCAATGTACAGTTGTTCTACCAGGGTATAGATCGCATTCAGTTTCACCACTGGTAGCTGCACAAGAGTTTGATTTTTCCGGCCTGCAAAGAACAAGTATGCACGATCAGATAAACCGGCTTCAGATGATAAGCCGGTCCAATTAACTTATTCTCAGTTTCGCTTACCAAAGATTGCTCGGCACATGGCTGTGATGT
The DNA here is from genome assembly GCA_039707655.1 of Elymus sibiricus. NCBI lineage: Eukaryota > Viridiplantae > Streptophyta > Magnoliopsida > Poales > Poaceae > Elymus > Elymus sibiricus. Next base: position 178,599,032 of record CM077666.1, on the reverse strand, counting down.
GCCCCTTGAGAGTTGTCAGCTCCTGCGTTACCGGCTCAAGTTTTGTCTCCGCCTCTTCAGCTCTCGTGGCTTGGGCGGCTCTTGCAGCCTCAGTTTCTTGCAATGTGTTCCTCACAATGGCCAGAGCTTTGTTAGCTTCAGCAGCGGATTCCTCGGCGGCTTTGAGCAGTTTTTTCTCCTTCCTTACTTCATTTCGGAAGAAGGTGGCCTGGGTCTACACTTGATCCAGCATTTCCTGCAAGACAGACTGTTACAACATTCTATTTGCATGACCCGGGCCGCCCTATTGGACGACCCGGCTCATGGGGGCTACATGCTTTCAAGTCTCAAGATAAACAGTAAGGCAAGTTCCATGCAGCTGCAGGCAATCTACATGGCACTTGGGGGCTAATGCATATATTGATCTATACTGCTCATTTATGAAGACCCGCCCATCATGGCCGACAAGCCGGCCTTGGAAGGTACTGGATGAGATTCTAAATTTAAGCTACAATTTTGAAGACCCGGATCATTATTTTATATTAACCCGGCCCTTGGGGGCTAATGCATCCATTGATCTATTCTGTTATGTTATGGAGACCCGCCCGTCATTAATGACGAGCCGGCCTTTGGGGACGCCAGTGGACGGTTCCACTTACAAATTTCAAATTGGAAGTCCCGGATCATTATTGCATAATGACCCGGCCCTTGGGGGCTACATATATATATGGTACAAAGTAAAGGGCGCAAGTTACCTCGTATTTCCGCTTCAAGGATGTTATCATGGCGATCTCTGTGTTCCGGCTTTCAGACAGCCAGGTCAGCACAGTTTGGTGCAGGGTACTGGCGTCCTGATCTTAAAATGTTGAAAATTCAAGAGTCGTCTTCCCCTTGTCCTTCGGGGCCGGCTCAGTTTTGGCCGGAATTTTGGTAAGGGCCGTGGAGGATTCTGGTACAGCAGTCTGACGCTCACTTGTCACCACTACCTCTTCTGGAGCAGGCGTTTCATCTTGAGCCGGCGCTTCAGGCTGCGGGGCGGCTTGATCTGCAGTTACATCTTCCCTCTCCTGAGCGGGAGGGGAGGCGCGAGCCGGGCTTGCCGTATCCATAAGCGGCGCGCTGTTATGGAAGGCTGGCTCATCCTGAGTAGCCAAGGGGGCCTCTTCTTCTTGAAGGCCTGTTGGAATGGCCGGGTCAGATGACCCGACAACTGTTTTCTTCTTAATGGCTTTGGTGTTGTACAAAGAGCAGGGGAGTTGTTCATTTGCAAGGGTGAAAGAGTAAAGAGCTGTTTCAGGTCTTAAGTGATTACTTACCCAGGGTTGATGTTGAACGCCGGCGCTTGTGTAGCGCTTGATTTGCCTGAGGAGTGGGACGTCTGATATGCCGAGTCATTTAAATGTAAGGGCTCCTTAAAACGACCAGCTAGAGGAAAGGAGGGAGTTGGACTAAGAAGCACCTCAGCTCGCGCTTTACGGGATGGCGGCTCATATGGAATCCCGCCACTTAGCTCGCCTTCGCTGCTCCGGGTCTTCCTTTTGGTGGTCCCGGCTTGACGAGTTTTCTTCAAAACAAATTTGGGGTCTAAATGAGCATCTTCGTGGGACAAAGGAACCTTACGGACTAACCCGGGGCTTCCTTCGAACCTTGCGGATTATAGCCTGGGTTTTCTTCCGGATAGGCACTGGAGAGTCTGAATCTGAGGAAATTATAGTTACCTCTGGCTCTACTGCATGGCTAACTTCAGCTTCTTCCTGGAATGAGTAAGCGCCAGTGGTCTGATTAAAAGGGCGGCTTAAGAGAGTCGGGTTCTACCTCATTGTCCTCGTTGTTACCTGACTCCTCTTCGTCGTCCTCTTGAGGAGTAGGGTTTACAGGCTCGACCCACCACCAATTGTCGTTTTCCTACACCAGGGCAGATTGGCGAAATGAAGACAAAGGCAATATAGTGTTGTTAAAGATCAAGGGAGGAGGCGGCTTACTGGAGGCGCCGGCTTATTGGCGCTAAACGGGGCAAGCCCCACAGGTTTGATATCTTCCATCGTCTCACCAAGCAGTTTCTTGGCTAGTTTTATAACCTCCTTTTCTTTGAGGTTGACCCGGCTGAACCGAAGTGGATCTTCATGATGGCCAGTGTAGGTGTGCATCAGCCGAGTCCTGGAGCTCAGTGGTTGAGTCCTCCATTCGACCCAGGTCCGGGTCAAATCGGCACCAGTAAGGCCGTGAACAAGTAAGGCGTTCATCTTTGGATATAGTGGCTCTAGATTCTCCCTCTCTTCTTGGGAAGGAGGACCCGGGAAGATGGCGTTGGCGAGCCGGGTTACCCTGTAACCCGACAAGGGATTCTGACCTGCGGGAGAAGTGTCTTTGCAATAGAACCAAGTCCTCTGCCACCCTTTCGGATGACTGGCTGGCTTGGCATTGGGAAAGATAATATTTTTTCGGCGTTGGATGGAAATTCCGCCGAGTTCAATGCTGGGGCCGTCCTTGTGCTCTGTTTGGCGGTTTAGATGAAAGAGCTCTCGGAACAAGATAAGAGATGGCTCGAGCTGCAAATAGACTTCACAAAATACTTGGAATTGGCACAGATAGAAGATGGAGTTGGGGGCCAAGTCCTGGGGCCTGATGTTGAACAAGTGTAACACGTCCCTGAAAAACTTTGAGCCGGGAGGACGAAAACCCCTTGAGACATGATTAGCAAATACGACTACTTCATTTTCGCCGGGTTGAGGGTATATTTCTTCTTCAGGAGCTCACCATGAAATTATCTCCTTGGCTGGCAGCAACCCGATGTCTGTCAGAGCTTGCAGACTCAGTTCAGACATACTGAACTTGGCCCAGTTGACGATCTTGGGCATGGGAGGCATGTTCTGAAAATGAAGTGAAAGGGTGTCATAAGCTGGTGGGTTAAGCTCATAAGGTGAAACCCGGCAAGGTAATAATGCAGTCATGGCCGGGTTATGCAAGCCGCCGCAAGCAATGTTGAGCCGGTATGACAATAAGCCGACGTTGGTTAATCAGTGGTACTTTTGGTTTCTTCTAAGTGTTGAGATGTATATAAACAAGAATTTGACGAGGCAGCCATTGCTACGGATCTGAAAATTATGCGGAAAAGAAAATTTAAAAGACCTAAATGAGGATGGACACGAGGACCTGTGCTCAATGTGGGTCTGTGGAGGACGATTTACGGATTTGGATGCGAAAAATGGTGTTACTGCGGTATTAAAGTACTTATTCAGATCATTTCGGTGAAACTAGATCTACCAGTAGGAAGGATAAATGAACTGATGAACGGGGATGAACACCGGAGAATGACAATGGAATGGGGCGCTTCAGATCTGAAAAAGACGGATGCGGGTGTACCTGAGCTCGGCAGGTGAGGCCAGAGCGCGTTAGTGAGCTTCGGTGGCGACTGAGGTGGCGAAGAAGTCGCGGTCGAACCAGCCGGAGAGCTTGAAGGCGGCAGCGCTTCAGGTGCGTGAAGTGGCGAGCGCGAGGAAGAAGACGAGAGAGGGGTAAAAGGTGATAATGGGGTGAGCTGGCCCTTATAGGCACAGTAAAAGTTAAAAACGGCAGGGGCGGAACCCCAGGCGGCGCAGTAATTTTCGGCGGCATGGCTCCTCGATTTTCGCACCTGACAAGACAATACGTACCCACTCAAGATTCGGTATGGCATCATCACGGATTTTGCGGAAGTGGATTGTGTTGTCATGAGGAGAAAGAGCTGAAAGTGGACGAGGGGACCTGTCGATCCGTTTAACTCGGCTGGTTGGGCCGGCCTAAGGCGGCGTTCTCAATGACCGGCTTGGGAAGCATTTGGACAGTATATTACTGATGTTTGTTTTTCAGGATGAAGTTTAACGTGAATAAATTCAAGTCAAACTGAGGGCTAATGTTGGGGATATATACCAGCATTTAGACCCGGCATTGTATTAACCCGGCCATAGAGCGGGCTCAGTGGGCCAACTCATGGCAGGGTCGGAGGATTCAAGGTGGGCCGGCTTAATGAGGCCTGGTGAGGACGGGCCGGCTTAGGCAGTGGGCCGGCTCACGGAAATGATGAGTGGCGTGGAGGCCGCCTTGGAGGACAAGTAGGAGACGGGTTAGAAAACGACCCGGACTCTCATGTAATCTAGGGTTCCACCTGTGTATATAAAGGGGAGCACCTATACGAAAAAGACGAAGTTGCAATCTCCTCGAGAGCTAGGTTAGCGAACCCGCATCCTTGTAATCGAGAACTATAGCAATATAATCAAGCAGGACGTAGGCTTTTACCTCCACCGTGAGGGGCCGAACCTGGGTAACCCGGCGTCTTTTCGTTCCCGGTTAACCCCGTTAAGCTTCCACGTTAGTGCGATGGCTTCATCTGTAAGTCCTTTTACTAGGACATCTGTCGCGACAAAACCACGACACCCTTCGGATGCCGTGGAGGCCAAGGACCAGAGGGGAAAACCTCCTCCCATCTAGGGGGAGGCCAAGGAAGAAGAAGAAGGAGGGGGCCTCTCTCCCCCTCTCTTCCGGTGGCGCCGGAGCGCCGCCGGGGGAACCATCGTGACGGCGATCTACTCCAACAACTTCGCCGCCGTCAACACCAACTCTCACCCCCTCTATGCAGCGGTGTAACACCTCTTTTTCCTTCTGTAATTCTCTACTTAAACATGGTGCTTAATGCTACATATTATTATCCAATGATTTGTGGCCATCCTATGATGTTTGAGTAGATTCTTTTTGTCCTATGGGTTGATTGATGATCGTGATTGGTTTGAGTTGTATGTTTTATTTTGGTGCTGTCCTATGGTGCCCTCCGTGTCGGGCAAGCATGAGGGATTCCCGTTGTAGGGTTTGCAATACTTTCATAATTCTCTTATAGTGGGCGGCTAGAGTGACAGAAGCTTACACCCGAGTAAGGGGGTTGTTGCGTATGGGAGTAAAGGGCACTTGATACTTAATGCTATGGTTGGGTTTTACCTTAATGATCTTTGGTAGTTGCGGATGCTTGCTAGAGTTCCAATCATAAGTGCATATGATCCAAGTACGGAAAGTATGTTATCTCATGCCTCCCTCATAGAAAATTGCAATAATGATTACCGGTGTAGTTATCGATTGCCTATGGACAAATCATTCTCTTGTGTTACAAAAACTTTCTACTAAACAACTAACTTTTATTATCTTGCAATTTACTTGTAGTTTTATTATCTTGCAATTTACTCGTAGATTTATTCTCGCAAAGTACTTCTAGTTTTATTCTTGCAAACTTATCCTATCACCTACAAAATAGTTTCATACTTGTTCTAGGTAAAGCGAACGTTAAGTGCGCGTAGAGTTGTATCGGTGGTCGATAGAACTTGAAGGGAATATTAATTCTCCCTTTAGCTCCTCATTGGGTTCGACACTCTTATTTATCGAAAAAGCTACAATTGATCTCCTATACTTGTGGGTTATCAGGCGGCAACAACAGTTCGTTTTTCCAATCTTGGGGAACTGTCGCCAGTGAACGTAGGGGGTAGGCGCCGGCAGCAGTTCGTTTTTCCACTCTTGAGGAACTACAATCGCCGGTGAACGTAATGGGTACAGGCGGTAGCAATTACTACCCCCTCCTCCCTCACCCGCTGCACGCCCCCTCGACCCATTCAAACGCCTCCATTAAATCAGCGTGGAAACTGAGAAACCTATTCCGTCCACACGTCCGTTCACGAGAGGGTCGGCATTGGCACTGTAATAGCGAGTGTTAGTGTGGTCGCTTTACTTAAATTTTATTCTTAAAACAAGCAAAGCATTGGCTCGTTCTATCAGTGCCAGAAAATCAAGATGCAAAACAATTAGAATTATTATTCTCAGGACGCACGCAAACAGCTCATTTGCCGTGCTTTCAGACAGACAATACTACCAAGTTTGAACAGATTGTTAGTGTTGCTGTCCTCTGCATCATCATGCCGTGTTTCACATCTTCCAAGATTCACAACCAACTCATTAGATTCAAATAATAAGTACAACAAAGATGCCTACGCATCTCAATGATTCACATATGAGAGCCAATAGTTACTATTTAACTAAAATGTTGTGAGAATGTTAACAAATAAATAAAATCGATCGATGCTTCATGTAAGCAATTTGATTCAAGGATTTGCTGAAACATTGAAACCAGTCCCGTTTACGGCCACACATGTCAAACATTGGCAGATGAACATTTTCTGGATATGGACCAGGCTCATGAGATACAGTGCATCGCTAAGGAGTTGGAGCTCCTGAAGTGTGAGTTGTCGGACAAGTTTTTCGCGGGTTGCATTATTGCAAAACTCCCTCCTTCATGGAGGAACTTTGCTACTTCTTTCAAGAACTTGAGGCGTGAATTCTCTGTTGAGGATGTCATCGGTCATCTAAGTGTTGAGCAGAACTCGAGAGCAAAGGACTCACACGCGAAAGGGGCAGAGGGTTCTTCTAGCGCCAATGTGGTGCCAAAGAATTTCCACAAGTTCAAGGGAAAGAACACTGTCCAGCACCAAGAACTTGTCGAATGCTTTGACCATCCCAACTTCTGTAGCTGAGTATTCCTATTTGCAAAGATAATGAAAAAGCATGATTACTATAATAGTGGCACTAGTTGTAGCAACTTTATTTTCTTAATGGGAAAAAAGATTGCGATACAATAGCTTTATATATAAAAAAAATACAACGCTAGCACAGTATGACAAAGCACGATCATGTGGATGAAGGACAGTACTGACCAGTGTGAGATGACTTTGTGAGATCAAGTTGTTCTTCAGGTCCCCATATCCTGCCAAGATGGCGATTCGTTGACATCTATCAACAAGTTCAGTGTGGCAGTAGAAGGAGGGGCATTGAGTCATTCCAATCTCTTTTTGTGTGCAGTTGAACTAAAATTACGGCGCTCGCCATGCTGCGAGGGAGAGAGGGGGCCCGCGCCACCTCGACGGTACACCTCATGGACTCAACTAGTTCAGTGCATATATATGCTATGTGGTTGATGCAGTGCAAATGGACTCAATTCTCCCGGATACGCCTTCAGCAAGTTATCTACATTGGAAATGAGATGATAGTTAAGACAATAGCTCTATTATAACTATATTATTACTTCATTTTATCAGTGGCACTGGCGGTGCCAAAACATTGCCTCAAATTATTAGTGGCATTACATTAAGATGCAAAAACAATATCATTATTGCTTTCTCATAGCAGTGCAAAAACAGTAGCACAAGATCACTAGCTGAATGCAGATTCAAAATCAACCAAAAAGGAACATACCCGGTCATGGGAACCACAACTGCAGTCAGCGCCATTGTAGACGGGTTGACACCAGTCAGTAACATGGATGTTTCAATTCATGCAACCTTTTTGTGCAGTTCACCTAAAATGAAGCAATGTTTGCATCATGCAGCTAGCAAGATGTACTTGGTCCCATGAGCTGGCAGCTTCCTTCATTAGTTGCACTAAAATTTGAGCAACGTCAAGGTTGGCTGTCATGCTCATGGAAGTTGCAACTATAATTTTGTGCTCATGGATGATTCAATTCATGCAACCTTTCTATCCTTTTGTGCAGTTCCACTAAAATCAAGTGCCATTGTGGTGACATTGACGGCTAATCTTGAAAAGGTTAATAAACTATTGCACAAGATTACTGACAGAGTTAGACGAAGAGGTTAGGAACTCCAATCACCCTTTGTGCAGTTCCACTAAAATCGAGAGACATTGCCCATGTGACATTTTAGTAGAACTGCACAAGACACTCTTTCAAAAAAACAAAGTGTTTTGTGCAGTTCACCAAAAGGTCACAATAGCAACGAGGTGAAATGGATATCCCTATCTGCACAAAAAGATAGAAAGAAAACAGTTACTGGTCAATAACAAGATATGAAACATACACGAAATGAAAAGAAGCATCTATCTTCATGGCAATCATGCAAGGACAGTAGAAATTTTAAAACAGCAGCATTGCTTCATATTACTCGAAGCATTATGATCAACAATGACATCGGTCAAATATGCCATTACATTAAATATTGGCATTGCTTTGTTTTAGCTGCTACACTTGATTAATAGCAGCTAAATAGTTGGTATAAGCGCATGGGACAGTGGGGACACCAGGACATTCACCAGCGTAAAGAAGCAACTTACTTATCATAATGGGAAATCTAGCAGGAGAGTAGCATTTGTAAAACAGTTTAATTGCATCATATTACTGGAGGCATTAGATTAACAACAACATTTGTTAGACATGTCCTTACATTAACAGTGCGATTGCTTCATTTTACAAGCGCCATTACATTAACAACAGCAAAAAGTTGGTACAAGGGCATGCAGACAGTGGACACATCAGTACCATGTACCTACAAGGAGGCATAATGTGGTGAGGCCGAGTTTGTTGCCCCGAGCAACAAACATCCAACCAAGATTTGGGATGGTCCCAAATTTAGTTCTCTTTAGGCACCTTTTACTACGTGAGGACAGAAAATCTAATCCTGGACATACTCTGTTGACTTGTCCCCCAGCTGCCACTTTCTTTCCTTCTTCCACCAATAATAGATATGTTCCTTATCCAGTTTGTACTGCGTTTTCCCTTTATTTCCCTTTTGAACCAAGAGACCGGTTGGGTAGCCAGTCTCTACAACTTTCCCCCCTTCTATTTCCTCTTTGAATCAAGTCCTATATTCATGCTACACCTTTCCCCCCTTTATGCCCTGTTTGAACCAAGTCCTAGATTCGACTGCATGAAGTAGCTTTACCTCTAATAATAGAAAAAATTAAGGTGGCTTTGGAACAGCTGATCTTAGTAGAAAAAGATCCACATGCAGCCACGTGGGGAGCTGGGGCAGTAGAGCAAGGTTATTTTCGAAGGAAGTTATACCTGAGGGTCGTCGGGATGTGGCTAGGAGGGCGGCCAGAGCCCGAATCTGGCCACAATACGGCATGGAGGAAGAAGGGGTCGGAGGCCCTCCCGAGCCGGTGCTGTGTCGGAGAGAACGGCACGGGCAGCCGATCGGGACGCGCCGGCAGCTGTGGGCCTCCTCCCTAGCTACCGACGACCGCGTGAATGATGCACCTACTCCCCTACCCCGGCCGAGGGGATCCGGCCGGATCTGTGACCAGCGGTGAGTAGAGAGAGAGTGTGGCCACCACTATCTTGTTTAGATCTGGAGAGGGTGAGAGAGTGGAGAGAGCAACCTTGATAAAGCAAGCGCTAAGGCTCCTGCTCGTATATATAGTGGAGTGATTTTCTTTTTCTCTCCACAACAATCGTTTCAATTTGTGTACGTGACATTAAAGAAAAGAAACTCTCTATTTAACGTGCTACAGTGAACAAAACTCCATGGCGTCCAGGAGTACTAGTAGTATTGTTCACTTGTGGACCCCGGCCCCCCATTCATTGAACAACCACCCGGGTGAATATATATAGAGAGAGAACAAACAAGCTGGAACTCTTTTGGCTTTGAGATATCGATGGTACCGTTCGACCACACTGCATCAATGGAGTCAGTACTTTGAAGTTACCATAATGCGTGGATTTTGCAGTTTCCATCTAATACATTTTGTTTGATATACGTATAAACACATGCACGGTTTACATTCTGAAAAGTTAGCTAGAACTTGAACTGTATTTGTTTTCAACATAAAGTGGAATCATTTGTTTGAACTCATGATCTTAGCATTTGCAGAGAAAAAGTAAAGGGCCATCGATCTTTGTTCTGCTTTTGAACATACTACAACATATGCAACCCTTTTGTGAAAATGACCAGATATGTTATAAAAAGTTCACCATGAGTACTACAAAGCATCTCAAACATAATAAAAATTACATCGAGATTCCGAGACCACCGAACGACCTACTACCGTCACAACGAGCCGCCGACGCACTGCTGTTGCCGCCATCCTACCTGAGTCGGCTTGACCTCGTCGATGACAGCCGGGAAGTGTTTGTGCACTTGCCCCTAAGGAGCGGCGACCCGAAGCCATAGTAGTCGTAATTAATGTGAAGCACCTAATTCATATAACACAAAATTTTGCCACACAAGAAACCCTAGCCTTACCGCCCCAAGGAGACAACATGAATCTACGTTGGAGCTCCATCGACTATGCCCCGACGAGGATCAGAGCTCGAAAGACAAACTCATACAAGATTTGTTGATCGATATCACCGCTGCCGTACCAGAGTCGGCTTGACCTTTTTGAACGATAAATGGGAAGTCTTTGTGCAGATGCCCATAAGGACTAGAGCCGTAGAGCCATATTGTGTGTTTGGTTGCATTCTCATCTCAGCATAGTTGTTCCCTCTTTGTGCATGCTCATCTCAGCATCCCTCTTCATGCATGCTCCTAGTGTATTTGTGTTAAGCTAGCATGGACTCATGCACCCTTCATACACTCTACCAAACACCCAAAAGTGGGTCGAGAAGGGAACTTTTGCTCTCATGCACCCTTCATACACCCTACCAAACACCCAAAAGTGGGTCGAGAATGGAACTTTTGCTCTCGTGCACCCTTCATACACCCTACCAAAACACACCCTTCTCGTCGTTGAACCCTTGTAATTATCCGAAGCACTTGACACCTAATCTCGCCACATGACAATATGCTCATGTTCCATCCACCATGTCTAGACGGACGAACTCGGGTAGGATCGGAGCCTGAAAGACAAACTCAAAGGAGAAGTGCCCCTATCCGAGTGAGGGCTGCGCGTGCGTGGACTAAAAAACCCTGATGTAAACTACTAACTGGAGCGGAGGCCCCTGGATTCCCCTTCCCGCCACCAGTGGCCCAGCGGTGGGAAGAGGGGAGTGCCGAATCCACGGGATCACCGGTGAACCGTGGAGCGGGGAGGTTGCCCTAGCTGCCTAGGGTGGGGGGAGTAGATTTGTATTCATACCGAAATAGATTCAAATTTTATTGGTACTATATAGTACTATATAGCCGGTGTCTCGACCTTTTTTTTATTTCTCAACATATCTACAGCCCGTATGTTACTATCACTCGTCTCTCTTTTCTACTGCACTGTAGTACTTAGTAGTAACTTAGCCTGCCTAAAAAAAGTATCTCAGCTGTATGTTACCATCACTCATCTCTCTTTTAGTACTGTAGTAGTAGTAACGCGATGCGCGTTCCATTCGGTGAGCGGCATGCCGGACCGACCGTGGGGGTGCGACGCGAACGCGATGGGCGTGCTATGTACATGTACCACCTTTTTCCTTTGGTTTTGCTCCATGCTGCAATCCATCGATACAAAATTATATTTAAAAGTCGAGGGCGGGGCTTTTCCCGCGCGGTACGCACGGCAGTTTCGCCTAGTCTGTTTGACAGAGAGGCGAGGAGGATGAGCGAGTACTCTAGCGGATTTAACTTACTGCTGGAAGAGTGGGACTGTGTGATTTAACGGCTCATTACTGCAGGAAAGGTAGGGCCTTGTGATATGACTGCTCATTTATAGTCATTATTACTGCGGCGCTACAACCGGGTGAGGCTCCCCTTCCGCTCCACACTCTAATCTGGTGCATGACACGTCGACCCGGATGCTGGCTGTCCCACATGTCGGCAAAAGGAAGAATAATTGTTGCCGATGACATAATAAGGAGTAAAGAACCGTGCTATATACTCTAGTTTAACACTGGAGTACTAGTATACATCGGAGGAATGCGAAACACAGCAGCCCAGTGAACCAGCAGGCGATATGGCGATAAAAAACAATGTACTACAGTCCAGCCTTAACATGTAAAAACACACCACCGCTTCCTCCTCCCCCTCTGGGTTTATCGCCATCAGCGGAGCAAGAGCGTCGTCGCAGCTTAGCTAGTAGTACTCCTCCTCTCCAACCTTTTTTTTACAATTCCTTTGTTTTTCCTGTGGCGTTGAACACCCTTTGCTAATCCTATTGGATTTAGCACTCCAGTCCCATACTTTCCCCATTCCTATATTTTCAGTATCCTGGGAATCAAAGAGGCCCTTAGACTGGTTTAGGGCCGGTCTTTTTTTTTCAATGAAATATGTCCAAAAAGTAATGAATGTGCTCCTGTTTCTATGAAAATCATCCAGTTTGCATGTAGTAATTCATTTATTTATTCTTTTGCGGGGGGTTTGCATGTAATTCGTCCGGTTTGAAATGTACTCGTACGCCGGCATGGTTTGATGGCTCGCTGCCGCATTACTGTCCGAGGACTTGTCCATAGTGGTTGGCGCTCAGTGTTGGAGATGCCCCGAGTGCTTGCAGGTGGACCCAGATGCTCTATGTCCCACATGTCGGCAAAAGGAAGCACGTAGAAATATTTATGATGACCGCGGAGCAGAGCAGTACATCTCAGCAAGTACGAAAAATGCGTGAAAAAATATGTAGTATGAAGCGTAGCTGCAAAGTGATGACATGTATAGGTCGCACGCACCCAACGAGTGGTCGTAGTACGTACGAGTACAATCGAGTATGGGGTACTCCTACTCTATCAACACGAGTCCCATCGAACAACGGCGTCCGTGCTATAGCAAGCTCTTCTCCCTCCTCGTTTCTCTCTTCTAATTCTAACTCAGCCGACGCGCAGCGGGCGGGGTGGGGATTTGCCGATAGTCGATTTGCTCAACTGCGGTCCCACATGACAGTGAAAATGCTAGACAACGTAACGACAGTGTGGGGTGTGACGCGAACGGGACAGGCGTGCTATACTTGTTCCACTTTTTCTTTTTGAACTTGTGACGTATAACGCTTAGTTTTGAATTTATAAGTTTGGTTGTCGCGCCCATATATATACCATAGAATTAACTAACAAAATATTAATGCATGTCACCAAAAAATATATCGTTGGATTCGTATTTGAACATACTCCCTCCTTTCCGGTTTAGGGTTTTGAGGTACATTAAATCACCCAATGCAAGTATCAAGAGAAAACTCACCAATGCATATGTAGAAGTTCATGGACATTTAGTGGTCATGCATGCATGCGTTGTAATTAATGCATCGGTAAACATAACTTTATGAGGAAAACGAGCATACTAATTAAGTACATATGCAAACTATGAAATTTATTCCACCACTCACCATCTACCTTGGTTGAAGAGATTTTGAAATTGAGCCCTATAAACCGGAAAGGAGGGAGTAGTTTCCAACGATATTGTTTTTTGTGACATGCATTAACTTATTGCTAGTTAAATCTGAAGTCAAAATTTGGCACAGAACACAAAGGTGACCAATAAAACAGGGCAAAGACAGTGATACATATAATTAACGCCAAATGAGAGCTAGGGATGACACATGTCATTTATGACCGGAATGATAATGCGATACAATACGCGATGCAGTGTTGGTTACAGGAGGCAAGAAGAAAGATGCATCCATCGACGACCTCCTCCTCCTCGACTCAGGGCGCTGGCCCACCGAACGGCGGCTGAGGAGCAGCGGCTTTTGTTGCAAGGTCAACGTGCTTCTGAACAATGGCGTCCAAGGCTTCCAGCCGGTCGAAGAAGGCCAACATCTTAGCGTCGTCACTGGCCCTATAGTGGCCTATGTAGACGATTTCCTCGTAGATATGGATGTGTAGGTCGACGGTTTCTTGCTCGGTGAGGCACTGCGCGGCGAGCGCAGCCTGGAGGTGGACATTCTTCGTTGTGACATCGGGCAGCTGCAGGGCCACCAGTGCGTCAAAGAGGTTGTCACCACGGAGGCCGATGAGGGTGGCAGGCAATGAGGAGCCTGGGCGCGCGGGCTGGAGGAGTACGGCAAGGTCGTCCGCGCACTTCTTGACGATGGTGAACTTGCGGATGGAGCGGACCATCATCTCGCCCATGTGAGAGGCGAAGCCGTCATTGCCGAGGGCTATGACGCCGGCGGTTGCCAACACCGTCTGGTGACGTCTCACCTAGCACAGCCGCCTGCCGCTCGCGTCCATCACCTCCATGGGTGGTTGTGGTTTTTGGTCACTTGGTCTTGGATTGGAGTGAGCAGTGTTGCGCAGACTAGGTGCATAGTACTAGTAGGTGCGTACGATTCGGTATATGGATTGGAGTGGAGGGGCGCCTTATACTATGAGAGTGTAAACGGCGTTGCACTCATATCATGCTGGCTCCATTCTGCTTCTCCAATTAATTCCCTCTGCATGCTTCCCTCCATTCCACAATGTAGTGCGCCCGCGCTTCCCGAGATCTAAGTTTGACAATAATTTTGTCCCGAATTTCAGTGGTATAATTTTTGCTCCCGCCGCAGTCGGTCTCGTTGGTTAAATTTATGGTCAAACTTAGATCTCGGGAAGCGCAAAATTGAATGAGGATGCATCATTGACCGTTAAACGTTTCAGGAACGGCTACCCTCTCCCTCGTTGGCATTCAAGCCGTATCAATGTAAATGCGTGTCAAAAAGAGACTAGTTTTCGCAAAAAAAGAGACTAGTCAACAGTTTGCCATGAGCCTATAACTAGCGATCGCCACAATAACCGTAAGATCTGCATCTGACGGTGGCACCTATTGGACGCAAACAGCAATAAAAAACAAATGCCATGGCATTTTACAAAACTGCTACACCACGCCCCTCCCCTACACATGAGAGACTGCCACGCGAGCGTTCACAACTGCCACTTTCGGGTTGCGCTTGGCACTTCGCCTCTTCAGGAAGTCGTACAACTACAATAATACTAGTACTATATGCTTCTGGCAATCTGTCACTGAATGAACTACTGCATGTCCACCACGTGGGGGAGGGAGAGCGTGTTGTAAGCAAAAGCTTCTCCTTGTTGTATGAGTTGACACGACATATCAAAGTAGTACACTCGATTTTCTCAAGAAGTTGTGTTTACCGATGCATAAATTGCAATGCATACATGCATGCCGTGAGTTTCCTTTTGATCCTTTCATGTCTTGATTTAATGCACCTTGAAGTATGAACATGTGATGGTAAAACTTTCTAATAATGCCCCGGCCCTAAAGCGAGAGATGGTGGTGCACGAGGAGAGCGAGATCATGCCAACGGAACAGGATCGGACGATGGATGTCTTTATGGACCTCACCATGCTCCACTGCCCCTTCTGCCTCCGCCCCTTGAAGCCTCCGGTGTACGAGGTTCGAATACATCTCGTCCATTCGGCTGATCGAGCAAGGCGCAACTTTCTTGATTGATGTGGTGTTCGATTGATTTGTGCAGTGCAAGGGAGGGCACCTGGCCTGCGTGGACTGCCACGGCGAGCGGCCCGGGAACCAGCGGCAGTGCCAGAAGTGCGAGCGCGGCGGTGGCTTCGATGTGCGCAACACGGCGATGGACGCCGTCCTCTCCTCGGCGAGGGTGGAGTGCCCCGCATGAAGGCTGTGGGCTCTACGTCACTTACCACAAGCTCCACGATCACCAGAGTGCGTGTCCGCTCGCGCCGTGCAAGTGCCCCATGCCCGGCTGTGGCTAAGAAGGCCCGCCGCCAGCGCCCCCCAACAACCTCATCATCGTGCACCCCATGCCCATGCACAGGATCCAGTCCAGCAAGGTGCTCCAGCTGCAGGTGCCGGTGTTGGAACCGCGGCGCTTGGTGTTCGCGGAGGAGGACGACCGCGTGTTTTTCGTGATCGGCGGCGCACTCGGCATCGGCGCGCCTATCGACATGTCGGTCGTCTGCATCAGAGCTGGGGCGTCCCCACCGCCGCACTACGTGGCCAAGGTGTGGGCGAACGGGCCGTCGGGGGCGCCCAACGGCAGGACCGACGCTGTCAAGGTGGAAATCGAGGTGACAAGCAGCAAGGAGCCCGGCGCCGTCGCCTTGGAGGAGCTGGCCTTCTTGATAGTGACGCCCAAGCTGCTGGCCGGGGCTGGGTCATCGAGGACGGTGTCCCTCCACATTCAGATTGACAAGCTCACCTCCTAAATGATTCCACAATGCCTTGTAGTTATCTTAGTAATATGCTAATGTAGGGTTTAGTTTGGTCTACTTTACCTTAGTAATATGCAGTTGAAGTAATTCCCAACAGTCCAAGGGATATTTTGTGTCTGTTGGATATAAGATCTTTTGGGTAAGAAATAAACCTAAATATATGCTGCTTATATGTTTGTTTGTTACGGAAGTGTTGCATACTTATGTGTGTTGTCGCAACACATCAAAGTAGTACTACTAGTACTCACCCGACTGCGCACCAGGTAGACAAATCTCGTGTCGTGTTGGTGCCGTGTGTGGTACCCACATTAAACAAAACCTCGCACCTCCAGCTAAGCCTCCACATTTTGAACCTTTGAATCTGAAGGCCAAGGAGCAACGTGAACCTTAGATAGAGCGAATCAGATGGTTGAGAACACTACGATTCGTAGCTACCGATGCGTGTGTGAGAGAGGACGAGTGCGTGCGTGCACCTCTTCTCTCCGTGTACGACGTACTAAACCTAGAGTACAAGTGTATGTGTGTGGCATCGACCTAGAGAGCTAGAGATGGTGTGTGCGAGAAGTCCCGAGAGACTCGTGAGCGTAGGTGTGTGCGTGGGAAAGAAGGAGAGAGATGATATGTGTCGATGTAATGCATGTGAAAAAAAAGTCAATAGTTCGCCGCTAGGCTATTCCTGGCGAACGCCCTAGTATGCGTAAGATCTGCATCCGACGGTGCCAGTTATTGGACGAAAACAGCAGTAAAAAAAGAAATTCCATGGCATTTTACAAAACTGCCACACCACGCCCCTCCCCACACATGAAACTGCCACACGAGCGTTCGCAACTGAGGGAGCCATAGCCATGGTCTGCTCCTTGGTGCGATCTATAGAATTATTAAAAAGGCCGGGCTTTTGGCACGCAGTAGGCGGGGGGATCTTGGCCTGTCCGTTTGCTACTCCTCACATGCGATCATACATGTCAGTGATGTATCAAGCCGATGCGTGTCGAGCAGCGTGCCGGACCGACCGTATGTTCGTGCTACCGCTCACATGCGGTTGCACATGTCAGTGACGCACCAAGCCGATGCGCGTCCCTTCGATGAGCGGTGGGCCGGACCGATCGTGTGTTGGTGCGACGCGAACGCGACGGGCTGTAAAGTTTACCGCCTAACTTAATACTATGTAAAGTGTAACACTTGCTTTCACTCCTTAACGAGATCGGTTGATAGAAATCCCCATTAGAAAGGCAGGGGCAGTGTTTTTCTAGCGCGGGAAGCGAGGGAGTTTTTTTTACTTGAGCGGAGGCGTGGGAGTTTGGCCGACGGTTTGCATACGTTTCTCGGATGCGTACGTGGGATGGCGCTCTCGGAGACCACGCCCGCAACCTCTCAGACCAAAAAAAGAGCAGCCCGCTGCTGGCTATTTCTATAATTAGTTTTGAAATTCTCAATCATTCATGTGTCACGTCATATCAGCCGTTCATTGATGTTGATCCAACGGTCTAGGTGTTTCAAATTCGCGTCTACAGTAACCTAAGTGTAGCCACCCTCAAAAAAAAAGTGTCTACGTTCTTCTGGAACCATCGGCATGTCAGTGTGATCAAATCCACACAGGAAGCTGGCAAACAACACCTCCACATGTGCCACGTGGCTTCATTGATGCCCCCCCACATCATTTTATTCATAAATGTATTGACTGAAAAAGAGAGACATCACCCTAAACAAGATCTTCCTCGTATTTTGTTTCCTACGAAGTAGTGCCATGCTATTGGAAATCCAACTTGGTTGCTTTGCACGTACCGAAAGTACTAGTGCCACATCATCTAAAAAGCCTTTCTACACGCGTCAAATTATCAATCACGTGGGCTGCCTCTTCTTATAGAAATGTGCTCCACCGTGTACCCATGTGTCTGTATGAGGGAAGGAGTGAGTGCGTGCGTGCACCTCTTCCCTTCGTATACATGTACTCCACCTAGTGGGTGTGTCACAGAGAGAGAGAGAGAGAGAAAGAGAGAGAGATAAAGAGAGATGTTTTGTGCGACATGCCTCTATACATATGTTTGTGTTAAAGAGAGGCCTACATACGTAGTATATGTATGTGCAGGGGGCGATATACGAGAAGAGAGGGGAAGGATATCATTTACACCAGATATCGATAGAGACGGATAGAGGGAAGAACTTTATGAGCATACAAGTGCTAGGACAGAGGGGGGTGCTTGAAGATGGAACGAGAGGCCAGGTAGACGAATACAAGGAAGGAGTACAAGTGCGATATCGATAATTAAAGAGAGGGGACGATAACGTGCCTCGGCGCGTGCGTCTGATTGATATATAAAGTGGAAGGCATGGATGATGAGATGGGAGGGACAATTAATGTGTGTGTGGTAGGCGGTCCTATCAAGAGAGGTCATAACTAGATATATAGATCGGTCGGTTTGTGTGGGAAAATAGCGAGAGAGACCTGGCTACAAATAGAGGGAAATCGATTGGTGCACATGCATGCATGTGTCAGAGATAAAGAACTCCCAGAGTGACGAAGAGAGGGAGAGGTGTGTGTGGGGGGGGGGGGAGGGATGCAGCTAGTTAGCTAGCTAGCTAGCTACCTAGGAGATGGTGCGAGAGGCCTATTAGTTAGTTAGCTTGAGATAGTGTAAGAGTGCGAGATGGATAACAACAAAGGGGGCGACAGTGCGTGCGTTCCTCAGAGTTAGGGCGGGAGGCATGGATGGTGAGAGGAGGGTAGGACCATATGTGTACATGTTTGTGTGTGGTAGCTAGGCAGACCTAGCTAGAGGGGTATATTGATTGGTGTGTGTGGGAAAGAGGCAGATGGAGAGACCTAGAGAGATCGTGGGAGGCCGTCCTAGAGAACGAGAACGTGTGTGTGCGCGCTGTAGAGGATGCCGAGTGGGGAGTGTGTCTGCATATATATATGCATGCACGATAAGAAAGTTAGTGGTATATATCCACAAAGAGAGGAGGAGTGTGTGAGTGGGTGTAAAAGACTCACATAGATGATAATCAATATAAAAGTGGATTCAAATATTTGAATAAGAGATCATGATGTTTGTAACCCATGCATGCATGAATATAATGCAGATATGCATGTGGATTTGAATCGAACATGCAATACTATATACATGTCGAACAAGCCAAAATTGATTTGAATTTGAGACACCGATGGCAAACATCGTTTGACCACATTGCATCCATGCATGGACATAACTATTCGAATTTGAGATAATGTGTGGTTTTCGCAGCTAACATCTAAATGTTGTGTGTGTGGGGGGGGGGGGGGGGCATGCATTGTGTGTGTTAAACACATTATACATATGAAAACATGGTTTAGATCATTCCGAACGTCTAGCTAGAGCATTAAATGTATCGTGATTTGAATTCAACATAAAATGGATACAAATATTTGAATTGGAGATCGTATGGTACATGTAAGTGATAATTAAATAGGATTACTACTACATGCATGTATTGTGTTATCAAGATAATATTTAAATGATGGTATAACTTGACAACAATCGTATTCAAATAAGGAAAATTGATTCAAATTGAGTCAATATGGTAAACGATAGTGTTTTGATTTGATTTTTTTTGCGGGAGGTGTTTTGATTTGTTTTTTTTTGTTGTTGTTTTTGTTATTGAGGGAAGTGCAAATTGATCTGGTACTGTACACGCTAAGCTTGTTCTACCGAATTTGTTAGTTATTTGTTGTTGGCTTTGAATGGCATTTGTAGTAATATTGTATAACAGGTCATGACTCTCTCTTGTCATGTACGAATTGCCTTTTGTTTTGTTTTTTTGTACACATTAAACTTGTTCTCCCGAAATTTGAAGCCGCGCCTTGTTATCCCAAAATTTTCAAGCTAGAGTATCTCTTAGTCTCTTGTCGTGCGAAACTCCCGCCTCTTCAACCCGCGCCTTGTTATCCCAAAATTTTAACGTGCGCGAAAACTCCCTCCTCATCCGAAATCGGTCGCACCGCCCACACGTGAAATCCCCCTTCTAGCCCTCAGCCGGAAATACTGCCTCGACGTCCCATGGATAAAACGGGTGGGGGTACTTTCATAACTTACCCCAAATTTCGGACAAGCGCGTCCCTAAGCCATGGCTCCCCCCTCTCTTCCCCTGCGTTACCCCCATTTATACACCGAGGCCGCCAAAACCCACGAAACCCCACCCTCCTCCGTCCGCCAGCCGACCACCGCCCAGCCGAAGCCTCTTCCCCGACGACGTCGTCCACAGCAACAGCTCGACGTCCCTCATCCACCTCTCCGGATGAGGATCCGTTGTCAATCTCGTCGTCCCGCCGGTTCAGCCGCCCCGTCCTCCACCTCCAAGGAGCCGCCCCGACGTTCGCCTCGTCAAACGTGCCACGTCCATTCCCACAGCACCGTCTTCACCTGCCCCACCGAAACCGCAGCACCCTCTGCAATTCCTCCGATGAAGCTGAAGCCTACTCGGCGCCAGCAAGGAGGTTCTACACTCATCGCCGCATTTTCTCTTTTATTCGATCTCACGGGGCTGCCCATGCTCGATCCCGAGCCACCATGGCGCGTCTCCATCGACGGCGGTGTCGCCGGCCACTTCCTCCACGGCGTCTCTCCCCCATGGCATTGCCTCCTCAGCGGCGACGTCCACACCAGCAGGAGCGGCTGCTGCCCCGGCTCTCGCTCACACTGTTGTTGCCGCTCCGGCTCTCGCTCGCGCTGCTTCTCTGCTCTTGCTGTTGGTCGCGCTGCTGATCTGCTCTTGCTCTCATTCCTTCTGCTGCTGTGCTCTGGTCTTGCTCTCGCTCGTGCTTCTACTGCTGCTACATGACCTGCTGCAGCTACATGAGTTGCTGCTTTAGCTCTCGCTCGCGCTGCTGCTCCGGGCACAGCTACTGCAGCTGCACGAGCTGCTCTCTGCTAGTGCATTCACTGCTCGAGCGGTTGCTGATTTAGATCACTGCTTCGGGAGCTACTAGTGCTCGACCGGCCTAAACTTCTATTGCAGTGCTCTGCAACTAGTGCAAACAGTTTCGACAGTAAATTCAGTCTCGCCAGTAAAATTCAGTTTCGACTGTACAATTCAGTTTCTTCTGTTAAGTTCAGAGTCCACAGTTTTTACATCATCTATTGGAGCAACCGCGGCGCGGCTGATGCATTTTATATCTAGCACTGTTTGCTGATGTATTTTACATCATCTGTTGCAGATGCTATTAGAATCCCACTTCAGATTAACGTTGTCTATCTTGTCCTGCTTCAGCCTCGCCGTCGTAGACCTCACCAGAGCTGCTCCAACGACGGAACCG
Source organism: Elymus sibiricus (assembly GCA_039707655.1). Taxonomy (NCBI): domain Eukaryota; kingdom Viridiplantae; phylum Streptophyta; class Magnoliopsida; order Poales; family Poaceae; genus Elymus; species Elymus sibiricus. Next base: position 178,577,931 of record CM077666.1, on the reverse strand, counting down.
TCCATCACAGTGGAGCAGTACCCTCGGCGTCATCTCCAGACGCCTCAGATCTTCTTCCCCGCCTCCGACAGTCACACCAGCCGCACCATCCTCCACGACCAACCCAATGATGCCAAGGTCGACAAGGCTATGCCAAAGAGGTTGTACACTCGTCACATCACTTTTTTAATCTACAATCACGTCGATCCCTTAGGGATCCTTTGGTTCAAAGCAGTTGCAGATCTAGAAAGAAATGGAGGGTGGTCTCAAAGTTAACAGGGAGAAAACTAAATGTTCTTTTGAACCACAATTTGAATCAGTTTAGCAAGATAGCCATTATCTCATAATCATGTGGACCAAATAAACTCGCAAAATTTCATATTACAACGGGAACATGTACTATTAGTGAATTGATTTTTTAAAGATACTAATGTTTTAACCAGAATAATGGACCTACTTATGTTGTCCATATAAGCTCAAATTTATTCAGAGTACAACAAAGCACATGTAGTATATATTGAAAAACTTTAGGTTTCTTTTCGAAAAATATCCAGTTCATGCAGGCAAGAACACCCACTGGGAACACGTAGTAATGAGAAATACGTATAGTTTCTCCCATATGACAAGCAGTGAGGTAGTAGGCAAGTTAGTAGCTATCTGTGTTGGACTCTCTCGGAAGCGATCATTTTTTATTTCTGCGTGTTGGAGCCGTGCATGTGTAGATGGGCCTGGGAGTTGAGTTAGTTGGTTGTGTCCAAAATAGTAGTAGTACAAAAATATTATTCGAGGGCAGGCTTCAGCCTGTTGAAGACTGCCTACTAGAATCGCCACTGGTTCAAAGAAAAAGTGAAGGAAAACATAGGACTTGGAAAGTTTCCTATCGTTCTACTATTCATGCATTTGGTTAGAAGGAATGGAGCAAAGCAAAACTGGAGGATTTGTTTTTCCTTTGGTGTCTCTCTCAAAGAAAAAACGTAGGAATTTTAATATCCACTTGGACGTCCTTTACAAATTCCTATGCATGAAGAACAAGACTAAGTGCATTAGTGGCATAATAAGATTCTAACTTAACATTTTCACGTGGTTTGATTTTAATTTGACCATGTTTCTCTGCATTCCTGTGTTCTTCCAATTCCTGTGAACCAAACACCCAGTTTGACAGAAATCCTGTGTATGCAAATGCTCTGTTTTGCACATGCATTCCTATCCTATTCCTGAGTTTTTCCAGTCCATGCATTTTTAGAATCCTCTAGTTCAAAGGAGGCCTTACAGATTTACTTCATTTACAGATAGGTGTCAAAGAAAACTTTGTGTGGTTTGTCCCGCTCCTGCCGTGCCGTCGTCCACCCCACCTGAGCTGCTCCATCGACGGAAGCCTCCACCACAGCAGAGATCCCCACTCCAGACCTTCTTTTGCTGCCTTAGATCTTCTTCCCCGCTGCCGGCAGCCACACCAACTGCATTACCATCATTGACTAAGCAGATGAACGTGTCAACTAAACAGTTCCAGAAGAGAGGTCGCACTCTTTCGTGTCTGCTTATGTCATACATCGATTAATATTACCTGCTACTTTATCGTCCTGTTCACCTCTTAGACTCTGAGTTAGGTCCAAACTAATGTTCAGACTTGAGTTTTAAAATGCTTGTGGGGCACATATTGAAGCAGCAACAAATAGTATCTCTGTCTACTATCTAGTTCATCTCGGGTCTTCTATGTGGTTCATGTTGGGCGGGCAACAAACAGTAGAGGAGCCATCATCTGTTTTTTTAACTGAAGCTATCATCTGCCTACTGCCATTAGTTTTGGATCTATCCACTGGTTGCTACCATCAGTCTGGATTTCTGCATGCACCCCTTAGATCTTACATAATCTGATTATGTTTTATTATTATGCATGTCAGTTATTGTACACAATCGTACAGAACATGTAGAGAAAAAGAGAAGAGCGTTGCGTGGGAATATAATGTCATGTAGACATCGCTCCATGGTGGGCGCAGTGGTAGCTCCCCCTCCCCCCATTCCAGATTGTATTCCAGAAGAAGATAATTGTTTAGAGGGGGATTCAGAGGGAGCAGACCACTCCTATTTACCCCCTGAGGTGTTTGCTCTAACTTGGCATGCTGATGTTGGTCATATCATGCATATGGCGCCTTGCATTGCTTACTTTATACATCGTATATGTCATCAGCTTAGTTTAGACTTGCTTTGTGTGAATGCCACCTGTTTGGTTTCTATATCATATATGTGAATTATGCAGTGCCATCCTGTTTAGCCAGGCATCATATTTGTGAATCATGCGATGCCATCCAGTTTAGCCAGTCATCGTATATGTGAATTATATCATGCCATACTTTTTTTTTCATCATGTATTCCATTTGTCGACAATGTTTGTACATTCATCTACTCTTCCTGTGCATCAGCCATTTGAGTCGGTGATGGAAAAATCTAGAGTGAAAACAAGGTCTTCAGAGCAGTCAGTGCTACCTGTCGAAGTAGATATCTTGCTGGTTACAGATAGCTACTCAGAGGAGGATTCAGAGATAGATGACTAGTCCTATCCCTCCCCCGAGGTTTATGCTCTAGCTTGGCAGGGTTATATTGCTCATATCATGCATATGGTGTCTTGCATTGCTATGTCATCTGTTTAGATTAGACCTGCTTTGTGTGAATGCCACTTGTTTAGTTTCTACTCCCTCCGTTCCTAAATATAAGTCTTTGTAGAGATTCCACTATGGACCACATACAGAGCAAAATGAGTGAATCTACACTCTAAAATGCATCTATATACATCTGTATGTGGTCTATAGTGAAATCTCTACAAAGACATATATTTAGAAACAGAGGGAGTATATCATATATATGAATTATGCAATGCCATCGTTTTTAGCAAGGCATCATATATGTGAATTATGCAATGCCATCCTGTGTAGCCAGGTATCATATATGTGAATTATGTCATGCCATCCTTTTTTTTCATTACGTATTCCATTTGCCGACAATGTTTGTATATTGAACTACTCTTCCTGTGCATCAGCCATTTGAGTCAGTTATGGAAAAATCTGGAGTGAAAACAAGGTCTTCAAAGCAGACAATGCTACCCGTTGAAGCAGATATCTCGCTGGTTATAGGTAGCTGCTCAGAGGAGGATTCAGAGACAGATGACCAGTCCTATATCCCCCCTGAGGTGTATGCTCTAACTTGCGACGGTTATATTGCTCATATCATGCATATGGTGTCTTGCATTGCTTAGTTTAGACATCATATACACAATATTCAATGCCATCTGCTTAGTTTAGAGATCATATATGCGAGTGCCAGCTGCTTAGTATATCAATCATATAGGTGAATTATATCATGCCATCCTGTATACTTAGACAACATGTATGTGAATTATTTCAAGCCAACCTATTTTATAAAGACATCATATAGTTATGTCATGTCATCCTGTTCAGATAGTCATCATATGTTGAATTATGTCATTCTATCCTGTTTAGTTATCCATCATATATTTGAAATTGTGTCATGCTATCCTGTTTAGTTAGCCTTAGCCATCATATATGTGAAATTGTGTCATGCTGTCCTGTTTGGTTAGACAACATATACATGAATTACTGCATCTGTCTATCATACAATGTATGTACCTTCAATTTCTTTTCTTGTTTATCAGCCATTTGAATTGGAGGGGGTGATGGCAGTATCTATGGGAGTAAAAACACGGTCTTCACAAAAGACGGTGCTACCTGTCGATGCAGATAAAACCATGGTTGTACTTGCCCAAGAGCCAGCTCCACCACACATAACCGACACTCTTGCAGATTGTACCCCTACCCCGTTGGCCAGAGAACCGGCTACATCCCATCTAACCCCAACCCCAGCAAATACTAACCCACTTCCAGTTCACACAACACCATCTCCACCACAGAGCACCCACACACGAGCAGTTAGTAAAGCAACTGTAGTGCCCAAAGCACGAGGACCACCATAGCGAACCCAAACTCCACGCTTAAAGCAGAAGAACAACTGTTCTCAGGTCAGATTCCGTAGCTATGGTGCATTCTCCTTTGCTCTTGCATCACTGTATTTACTCATACCAACTAATTACTAATTTGAAGGATCCAATTGAAACTCCAATGGTGCAAAAGGTATGTTTCAAACCTGTTTCTTTAACTGGTTTGCTGTTGTAACTTCTTGCTCTATGTTGATTTCAGTTTCAATTGTATAAACAGTTATGTTCTCATGTCATGCACATTACAAGTGTTGTTAGTGTTGTGTAGTTTCCCACACTTATATTCTGTCTATGCTGCTTTGTCTTAAACAGATATGATTTGAACTGTGTCTCTATCTTGATTTGGCAACATAAACTAGGATGATATAGACAATACAGTGACCATAGTACATAGATATATGTTTGTTTCATTCTGTTATTATGTACTACCTTGCAATAGAAGACAAGTTAGTATAATCCTGTCAACCTTACTACTGAACTGGTTTACCAAAATGAGTTTCATATACATGCTAAACCTATGATGTGTCGGCTTGTTCCTCTTTTAGAATGCCGGCAGAATAGTGGAGAAGAGTACCCAATTATGCAATGGTAAAAAAAGTAATGCAGATATGGTCCAAGATAGTCAGACAACCCTGTTGTTCTCCAAGAAAGCTGATAAAAACTATCTTGAAGACAGTGAGACAACCCCAAAGTCCTGCCTTGATGTAGTGTTCGAGTTACTAGCCACTACCACTGGCACAAGCCCTTCGAACTCGCTGCCTGAATCAGTTCGGCTTCTTGAGTCTCAACTACAAGCTGAAAGATAACGATTACCTGTGATGCGACAAGAAACCGAAGGACTGAGGAAGTCCCTGCAGAATTCAGATGCATAATTTCTGGAGAAACAACAAGAGTTGGAGGATTTTAGGGCCAAACAAGAGAAAGCTAATAAGCTTGCTAAGCTTCTTGCCAGCATGGTGGGTGCCCAGGATATCGTTTCTTAAGTTCTTCTGAAGTGGTTTCAGTTCTGGAATTGTTTTGCTGCCACGCTTATTTGCACTGGTGGCCAATTTAGACGCCCAGTGTATGTAATATGCTGCTTTGTTGTTCCCTAATGTTTGCACTGGTAGCGAACTTTGATGCCCAGTGGATGTAATCTGTGTAATCGCCGTATTTGCCTAGCGTTAGTTGCTTTCTTATTTATTTACTTATAGTCTTTTGTTTATTTGTTTGCTTGTAGTCACTGCAGTTCTTTTTCCTCAGTTTGCTAGTGGCCGCAATAACCATGGGCCACATACGGGCCATGGTAATGATGGGCATCCTATGGGCCGTACTGTTCGTGGGCCAAAACCGGACCGCAATATGGACCGTAAACGGGCCAAAATCAGAACCGTCCGTTTATGGGCCCAAACCATAACAGGCCATTAACAGGACGGAAGACAGCACAGGCTTAGTTCTATCAAGAGGGATGATGGGTCGTTAATGGGACGGATTGCAGGACAGGATGAAAACGGCCCAACGGGTTAACGGGCCACAAACAGACCGAATGTTACCACGGGCTGAATTTGGCCCATTAGCATAACAGGCCAATAACGGACCGTAAGTAACCGAGGGCCGAAAATGAGCCCAAGAATGTATGGGTCCTTAGAAGGCCGAAAGGGAGCATGGGCTTGAAACGGCCCTAGTGAATCATGGGCCGTTAATGGGCTCAAAGCAGTTTACTGTTCATGATGGGTCTGATTCACCATGGGCCGTCAATGGGCCCACAGATGCAAAAGGCCTCATATGGGCCGAAAGACTTCACGGGCCATAGATGGGCCGAAAGTGACAACGGGCTGGAATCATATGGGACGGCCCATATGACGCTACTGGGCTGAATATTGAAAGGCCATAACGGGCCGTGAGTACCCGGGCCGTAGATGGACTGTATGCGAACATGCCGTTAACAGGCTTTCCATGGGCCGGCCTGCTAACTTTTGACCAAGTCAAATGGGCTGGCTTTTTTAACCTAAATGGGCCACTGTTGGGCCGTGCCACGTGTCGACGTATCATAGGCGTCTCTCGTCCAATGAATGGATGACATATGTCGCAACCCCGAGCTGACACGTGGATCGGCCGACGAATGAGAAATTTACACGTGGAAAATCGCCATTGGTCAGGGTTGTTAACGGGTTATCAGATCCAAAACCGGACCTGATAGCTTAACGGCGACCCGTTATAGTGGAAGCCACGTGTCGGTCACCCTTGACGAAAACACTTCCATGACGCGACATTTATCGTCATGGAAATGGACACTTCCGTGATGATAATTTCAGTATTGTCATGGAACACTTCTCCGATAGCACAGGTATGACTATCTTGATTCTGTCATAAAATTGTCACGGATGTACATGCATGACTGTAGGATCGAAAGTATGTCTAGAGGGGGGGGGGTGATTAGACTACTTGACCAAATAAAAATCTATCCTTTTCCCAATTTTAGTTGTGGGCAGATTTTAGCAAGTATGACAAGTCAAGTAACACCCTACTCGTGCAATTCTAAAAGTATAGCAGCGGAAAGTAAACAGTTGCACATGTACGTAAAGGAGGGGATCGGAGATTTCAAACGCAATGAAGACACGATGATTTTTGGCGTGGTTCCGATAGGTGGTGCTATCGTACCTCCACGTTGATGGAGACTTCAACCCACGAAGGGTAATGGTTGCGCGAGTCCACGGAGGGCTCCACCCACAAAGGGTCCACGAAGAAGCAACCTTACCTATTCCACCATTGCTTACGTCCACGAAGGACTAGCCTCACTCGGGGTAGATCTTCATGAAGTAGTTGATCTCCTTGCCCTTACAAACTCCTTGGTTCAACTCCACATGATCTTGGAGGCTCCCAAGTGACACCTAACCAATCTAGGAGACACCACTCTCCAAAAGGTAATAGACGGTGTGTTGATGATGACCTCCTTGCTCTTGTGCTTCGAATGATAGTCTTCCCAACACTCAAGAACTTCCTCATAGATTTGGCTATGGTGGAAGAAAGATTTGAGTGGAAAGCAACTTGGGAAAGGCTAGAAATCAAGGTTCAAATGGTTGGATTGGAATATCTTCATCTCAACACATGAGTAGGTGGTTCTGTCTCAGAAAATGTATGGTGGAAGTGTAGGCACGTTCTGATGGCTCTCTTACTAGGTAAGAGGGTGGTGGAGGGGTATATATAGCCTTCACACGAAATCCAACCGTTACACACATTTGACCAAAATCGGTGGCACCGAAACCAGAATCTTGGTGGGACCGACCTGTGTAAAGGTGTGAACTTTTGAAGTTTCGGTGGGACCGGATGGAAACAACTCGGAGCAACCGAAGTGCAATGGTAAGGGCTAGACCCAGTCTCGGTGGCACCAATTGCATAATCTCGGTGGGACCGAAATGATGCAACTTGGCAACAGAAACTTGGTCACTCCATCACGGTGTTACCGAGTGCAATTTTGGTGGGACCGAAAGAATTGCAACCAGGCAACAGAAAGATGGTCACCCATCTTGGTGAGACCGAGATCCATATCGGTGGATCCGATTTGTTAGGGTTTGGCAAGTGGCACTGTCCTGATGAACTCGGTGGGTCCGGATGAATGAGATTCGGTGGAACCGAGTTTGACTTTGTGAAATGGGACAAGTTTGGATAGGGAAAGTGGCTGAGGGTTTTCGAGCAATATCGTTGAGCACTTGAGCAAATAGATCATTATCAAAACCTCATCCCCTTTTAATAGTATTGGCTTTCCTATGCACTCAATGTGATCTTGGATCACTAAACAAAAAATGTAGAGTCTTGAGCTTTTGCCAATATATGTCCTTAGCATTTTGAAGGGTCCACATTCCTAGTCCTTGCCATGCCAATCATTGAACTTCCTGAAATCTTTCACTTGAATGTTTATTAGTTCAATGCGATATATGTTGTTATAAATTACTAAAACCACCAAGGGAGCAAATGTGCTTTAAATGAGAGAAAACTTGACCTACTGTGACAAACACGTATCATCATGGAAGTGTTTTTTTTGTAGTGCCGTCGCCAGGCCGCTCTACGCGCTGCCCGATACCAGCAGGCTCTGCGTCGTTATCACAGCCGCAACATACGCCCCCGCACCCTCAAAGCTGGCGATCTCGTCCTACGAAGGATCCTCTCCAAAGAAGGACTCCACAAGCTCTCACCCATGTGGGAAGGCCCATTTCAGGGTTGCCCATGTTTCCCGGCCTGGCTCCGCTCGGCTGGAGACGGAGGAGGGTGTTCCTGTGCCCAACACATGGAACATCCAACACCTCTGCAAGTTCTACCTGTGACCTCACGCGTACGAACGAAATGGAGCTGTACACGCTCCAGAGCCTCTTCTTGCGCTAGCCTGATGGGCCCGTGAGAGCTCCCTCCCACAACCCAGTGGAAGCCCCATGCTCAGCGCTGGTGGAACGATTGAATTGAGGACGCCGCCTGGCCGCACCATCCTCAAGCTGACCCATGCCGGACACGGCAGCCTCTTCTCTTTTGGATGTGAAACTGAGGGCGCCACGTCGCTGCACCATCCTCAAGCTGACTCGTGCCAGACACGGCAGGCTCATCTTTTTGGTTGTGTGATGAACCTTATTATTATGCTACAGTAAAGCTTTATTTCCTAAGATATTATATGTGTTTGGTAAGTTGTCTGCTTCAGGAGTCGTGCATGCTCGCGATCTTCCTCCTGCGCATCACGTGAGTGGGGGCTGGACACGGTGTGCCTGTGCTCGGGTCAGTCCCAGCAGCGCCACAAAACCCAAGTGACTGAGCTCTGGCTCGCGGGCCTGCTCTCATGCACGTTACCTCACCAAGCTCCTTGGTGCCTTGTCTCCTCGCGTGATGCCCATGAGCAAGCTAGCAAGCGTGCACTGCTCCTCCTTTTGTCAAACCTGTCTGTATGCAGCTATCACAGGAACAAGGCACACAGAAGGCCTCGTGGGCGCTGCCTCGCAAGGTAACCCATGTCAAGCCACCTCCTGACGTAGCCAACAGGAGGCCTCGCGAGCGCTGCCTCGCGAGGTGGTCTGCGGTGGCCATCCTCACCGAGTGCCAATGGGAGGCCTCATGAGCAAGAGCCTCACAAGGCGCACTCTACAGCCATGGCACGGCAAGCGCCGCACTTCGCGAAAAAGCTAAGTCTAAAACGCCGCACAAGCTGCCCTCAACACCCTTCAAGCTCTCCTGTCCCCGCAACCTCACTGAGTGCTGGTGTTTTCTCCTTTGCGCAAGCCACTTGCACGTCAAAGGGGGGCTTCCTGAGCATCGTGCCTCAGGAGCCCTTACCGCCCCTCAGAGCCCTACACCCTCTGGCCTTGTCTAGGCACGCGTCCTAACATACCAGCGACGGTCGTAGCCTGCTCGGGGGCTGGGTCCTGATGCCATAGAGCACCAAGGCATGCAAGAGGTGGAAAACAAGCCTCACGAGAGGGCCTCACGAGGAACACAAATTACAGCAAACCATTAAGTACTTAAACGCAAAAGTCATCTTTTCACGCCCCCACGGGGCTACATCAATCTGTTACAGGATAAATGGAGGGGAAAAGGCCTAAGAGGACGCGCCGTTGCCGCCGTCACCGCCGTCGCCGCCATCGCCTTCATCATCGTCGCCTTCGCCGTCTTCAACCTCACCGGAGCTCTCGCTGCTGCCATGGGAGAACTTCTCGAGCAGGGCATCAACGTGGTCCTCCACCGCAATCTCGAGGCCGTCGTGGAGCTCCTTGGGGACGGGGGCCATCACCCTGTCGAAGTCGAAGTTGGCGTCAGCGCGGAGGAGATTGCTGAAGATGTGCATCGCTTCCTGGATGAGGAGGTCACGTCACTCATCTTCAATGATGCCATTCACCCGCTTGGCCCCGACCTCGAGCCGTTCCACCAGCTTGGTGAAGAAGTCGAGGTAGCTCGCATCGTGGGTCTCAAGGGGGCCCCCGAGCCTCTCCTGGCAGATGGTGGTCAGGGCGTCGCGGGCTCGGAGCTGCAGAGAGTGGAACATTTTGGTGCGCTCATGCTGCCGCCCCCTCGCCCGTGCCGCCTCATCCCTAGCCTGCTCGACGACCTTGGAGACGCCGCCCACCTGCTGCCGGAGGGAGGCCATCTCTTCTTCCTCATCGGCCTTGGCCTTCAGCGTGGTCTTCCGCCGAGCCTACGCCTCCGTTAGCACCTCCTTGAGGCCATCGATCTCCTTCTCGAGCTCCTCGCGCTTCTTCTTGAAGTGGTCCTCCTGGGCTTTCAACTTCTTGCTATGATCGGCGGCAATCGCCTGGCGGCTCGTCTCGACCCTCGCATCGGCATCTGCCTGGATCTTCTTCTCCTTGGCCTCCAGCGCAGCGCTGGCCTTCTCCATGCGCTGGTTGTAGGGGGCCTGGGCGGCAGCCACCTCGCGGTCTAGCGTCTCCAGGTGCTCACGCTCCGTGACCTGCTCGGCTGTCATCCTCGCAAGCTCCCGCTTGCGAATCATGAGATCTGCCTCGCGGCCTGCAAGGCTTTTGGCGCGCCTGTCGAGCTCGCTCTCCCGCGCCTGGGCGGCGTGCTGCTCCTCAAGCACCTTCGTGTGAGCCTCCGCCTCCTCGCGGCGCTTGTCGGCCGCGTCGACCTCCCGGGCGGCGCTCTCGAAGATCTACTTCGCCTCGAAGGCGGCCTTCTCCCGCTTCTCCCGTGAGGCATCATCTTGGCGCCGGCCCAGCTTGACGGCGACGTCGAGTTGGCGCCACCCCTCCGCGAGGCACAAGCGCTCCCCGGCGAGGCACGCCTCCTCTGCCTGGAGTTCCTCCTCGAGCTGGCCCAGAGCCGCACGGGCGCTCCGCAGAACCCCGTGCTTGAACAAGGTGCGGCTGTTCATGAGTGTCAGGGCCCAGTCTGGGTCCGGCTCCTTGCCACCCTCCACCGTCACAGCCTGGGAGGGCCCGACGTCGTTCTTCAGGAGCGGGGGGCTCGCTGGAGTCTCCTCCTCTTGCCACGGCGGTGCACTCTGCGGGCCGGTTGCTCCCCTGGCGGGAGCCTCGCGCGCCGGCGAGGACCGGGGGCTTGCCGAGGCACCCTCGGTGGCAGCAGCCTCCTTGGCAGTGGTGGAGCTCGGCTGGGGAGTGGGCGCCTCAGCCTCCCCCATCACTGCGTCCCTTCCTGCGGCGGGCACCTCGGGAGGCGTGGCCCCTCCTCTAGGGGCCACCTCCCGAGGCTCGTTCTCCTTGGCCTCAGGAGCCACGTCCACGCGTGGCTCTAGAGGGGCCACCTGCTCCTCCTCCACCTCCGCGCGCCTCGTTTTGGCTTCGGGGCGGCGGGTGGCCTCTGCACGCCCTTCGGTGCCTGCGGTAGGCGTCGGGGCCCCCTTCGAGCCAGGGGTCTTCGGTTTCTTCTTCTTCATGGGCCTCCTGGCGCACGCGAGCTCAGCCCTAGATCTCGGGAGGAAGATGGAAGAACACAAGGAAAAGAGAGCAAGGCGTGGTGACTTACTCATCATTGGGGACCCACTTCCTCTTCTTCAGTGTAGGCAGCGGCCGGCTGCCACTGCCGCTCTCCCGAGGCTTCCTTGCGTCACCCCCAGAGGGCGTGGCACGGGGCCCGGCAGTCCCGGCCTTGGTGCCGTCCTTCTTGGCGTGGGGCTCGGAGGTCCCGCCGCCCGCACCGGTCTCCTCCTCGGAGGGCTGAGTGGCCCCACCACCGGCGTCGGTCTCCTCCATGCATGGCTCATCAGCCGACGTGCTGGTGGTCCCTTCAGCCCCCGCGCCAACAGGACGGGAGGGCACAACCCTGGATTGGGCGTCATCGTCGTCGTCGTCGTCGTCCTTAAGGTCGCAGATGAGCTGGTGGCGGCTTCGCGGTGTCGGCCCCCCATCGCTGTCCTCCGCGGTGCTTGCCGAGGCCTCGGCGTCGCCGCGGTCTCTCGAGCCAGGGACCACCACGAACGGGTTCTCGCGAAGCCCCTCGAAGCCCTTCGGCACCAGGCCCCACTGGTCGAAGGTCGGCATCTCTGCGACCAGCTCATCCCTATTCTGATAGCGGTACAGAGGAAGCGCGTCCTGGGGCGGATCCTTCGCGCCGACCAAGATCTGCATGATCTCGTCCAGCACCTCTGATGGCAAATTGTCGACGCTTAACCTCATGGGGTCCTTCTGGCCGGTGATCTTCCACACTGGATGCGAGCTCCTCTGGAGAGGCGTGATGCGTCGCCTGAGGAACTCCCTCATGACCATCGGCCCCGTGAGCCCGCCTTCCTTCAGCTCGTCCATCCGCCCCCACATGGGCGCCAGCCTCGGGTCGGTGAGCTTCTCGTGCTCCCAGCCGGAGCTTTTCATGGTGGGGTTCGTCGAGATCATTAGCAGCGGACTATGCTGGCGCGCGTCCACATAGAACCAGCGCTGCCTGTGGCCCTCCACCTTCCTCGAGATCTTCAGGTTGATGGAGTCGTCCTCCGTCCCCTTGACGCTGAGGAACGAGGCGCACGCCGAGCGGTGGTTCACCGCAGTCAGCCGCAAGCTGAAGAAGTGGTGGAAGAGCTCCACCGAAGGCATCATGCCCATGAAGGCCTCGCAGAAGAAGGCGAAGGTGGAGAGGAGGAAGACGGAGTTTGGCTGGAGGTGAAGGGCGTGGATCTGGTAGTGCGTCAAGATGGCATTGAAGAAATCAGGGAACGGCGGCACCAGGCCGGCATAGACACTGTGGAGGAAGAGGGGGAAGGTCGTCGCCTCTAGCTCGCGTGGCGGGCGCAAGCCCGGCCAAATCTCCGTCGCCTTCCACTTGTTGGTGGCGGCGGCGCTCATCGGAATCACCTTCTCCAACCCCTCTTGGTTGGCGATAATGGAGCGCTCCCTAGCCGGCTCAAAGGCTAGCACGGTCGGGGCCACGGCCGCCATCTTGGCCCTCTTGCCAGCGGGTTCCATTGCTGCGCAGTGAAGCTTTGGAGGCGAGAGGAGGAAGAGGATGCGAGGAGTTGGGCGCTAGGAGGCGGGGAGGAGAAGACAAAGGCAATGATGATTCTGCGCCACGCGTGGGTCAGTTTTATGGCAGGGCGGATGGTTACCAAGGCATAGTGGGGAAGCGGGGGCGTCCCCCGCCCCATCGTGTGCCACGCACCGCTACCTGGGTCCCGCAGTCAGTTAGGACCCGCGCCGTTTTGCTCCCAACGGGTGGGACCGTGCGCGCCATGGGCCCGGGGGCTACTGTCGGGCCAGTGGGAACCGGGGTACCATGGCCCGTCTGCCTGCGGCCCAGGAAGCAGCACCTGGCGAAGGCCCAAGAAGCAGCAGGAGCACGCACCCAGAGGTCGAACCAGGGTCCCCGGAGCCCTGATTCCGACAACGCCCCCACTTCCCCCACTACGCCGGGGGACGCACATGCGCTGCCATAAAACAGACCTGCGCGGGGCGCAGGGCCATCATTGCCTTCCTTCACACACTCCGTCCTCCTCGCGCCCAACTCCTCGCATCCTCTTCCTCCTCTCACCTCCCAAGCTTCCTCGTGCACCCATGGCGCCCACCGGCAAGAAGGGCAGGGCGAAGGCAGTGACCATGCTGGCGGCGGAGCTGGAGCCCGTCCTGACCAAATCCACGATCGTCAACGAAGAGGGGCTCGATAAGGTACGCCCCATGATTGCCAGCAACTCCAACGAGTGGAAGGCCACCAAGATCTAGCCAGGGTCACACCGCATCGCTGACCTTGACGCCACCACCATTCCCCTTAACATCCACACCATCTTCGCCGGCTTGGTGCCGCCTTTCTCCGACTTCTTCAACACCATCCTCTCACACTACGAAATCCACGCGCTCCACCTTCAGCCAAATTCCATCCTCCTCCTCTCCATCTTCACCTACTTCTGCAAGGCCTTCGTGGGTGTGATGCCCTCTGTGGCTCTATTCCGCCACTTCTACAACTTGAGGCTGTCCGCGGCGAACCAGCGCTCAGGGTGCGCCTCGTTCCGCAACATGGAAGGGACGGCGGACGACACCATCAACATGAAGATAACCAAGAAGGTGGAGGGCTACAGGCAGCGCTGGGTCTACATGGACACGGGCCAATATAGCCCTCTGCTGCTGCTGCCATCAGCCCCCGCCGTGAAGATCTCTGGATGGGAGCATGCCAAGCTCAGCGATGAGAGGCTGGCGCCACTCTGGGACCAATTGGAGGAGCTGAAGGCCGCGAAGCTCACGGTGGCGATGGTCACCAAGGAGTTCCTACGCCGGTGCATCGCTCCCCTCCAGAGGCGCTCACGCCCGGTGTGGACCATCACCGGCCCCAAGGACCCGATTAGGCTGAGCGTCGACAACCTGCTGCCAGAGGTGGTTGACGAGGTCATGCAGCAACTTCTCAGCGAGGACGCGGAGGCTCCGCCCCAAGAAGGGCTCCCCCTGTATCGCTACAAGAAGAGGAAGGAGCTGGTGGATGAGATGTCGCGCTTCGATCAGTGGGGTTTGATCCCCGAGGGCCATGAGGGGCCCCGCAACAATCCCTTCATGGTGTTGCCTGGCTCGGGAGGCCACGATGAGGCCGAGGCCTCGGCAAGCGCCGCGGAGGAGAGCGATGACGGGGTGGCCCCGTGGACCCGCCGCCAGCTGCTGATGGATCTTGGCGACGACGATGAGCGATTTGTGATCACGCCCTCCCGGCCCCTACGAATGGAAGGTGAAGGAAGCAGCAACGCGGGGGCTGACGCGCCCCTCGCGGAGAAGACTGGCGCCAGCGGTGTGGCGATCGAGCCCCTGGCGGAGAAGACCGGCGCGGGCGGCGAGGCCACTGAGCCCCCCGTGGGGAAGACCGGCGCCAACACTGAGGCCACCGAGCCCCCCGCGAGGACGACTGGTGCGAACCAGATGGCAGAGGACCCCGGCAAGTCCCACGCAAGCCCTCTGGAGCGAGCTCAAGTGGGCCGCGCGAAGACGGCAGCGGCGGCAGCCTGCTGCCGACGCTGAAGAAGAGGAAGTGGGTTCCTAACGATGAGTAAGTCGCCCGATCTTGCTCTTTCTCTCTTTAGCCTCGCTTTCTGCCTCCCGAAGTCTGTGGTTGAACCCTCGCTCTGCGTAGGGAGCCCACTAAGGAGAAGAAGAAGAAGACCCCCAGCTCGAAGGTGGCCCCGGCGCCTACCGCAGGCGCCGAGGAGTGTGGAGAGATCACCCGCCGCCCCGAAGCCGAGACGGGGCGCGGGGAGGTGGAGGAAGAGTAGGTGGCTCCTCCTGAGCCGTGCGTGGACGCGGCGCCTGAGGCTGAGGAGGACGAGCCTCGGGAGGCGCCCTTCGGAGGAGGGGCCGCGCCTCCCGAGGTGCCTGCTGCAAGAGGCGACGCAACGATGGAGAAGGCTGAGGCGCCAACTCTCCCGTCGAGGTCCACCCCCGCCAAGGAGACTGCGGTCGCCGGCGTGCGAATCTCCCGACATGGGCACGTCGAGCCCGCGGAGTGTGCCGATGCGGCAGGATGAGGTGGAGTACCCGGCGAGCCCCCCGCTCCTGACAAACGACGCGGCCCCCGCGGGGAGTATGAACATGGAGGCCCGGAGGGGGTCCGGCACCGGCCCCTCGCAGGTCACGACGGCGGAGGGCGGCGCCAACGAGCGCAGCGGTTGGGCCCTGCAGCTGGTGAGCAGCAGCGCCGTGCTCAAGCGTGGGGCACTGTAGGGCGCCAGGGCAGCCCTTGACTAGCTGGAGGCGGACCTCCAGGCGGAGGAGTCGCGCATCATCGAGGAGCGCCAGGGCCTCGCGGAAGGATGGCGCTAGCTAGACGTCGCCATCAAGCTGGCCCACCGCCAAGACAAAGCCGCGTGGGAGAAGTGCGAGAAGGCAGCCATCGACGCCAAGGAGATCTTCAAGAGCACCGTCCGGGAGGCCGACGCGGCCGACAAGCGCCACGAGGAGGCGGAGGCCCGCGCGAAGGAGCTTCGGGAGCAACACACCGCCCAGGTTCAGCTGCTCCAGGCGCGAGAAGACGCCCTTGCGACCCGCGAGGGCGGGCTCGCCTCCCGCGAGGGCGAGCTTGACAGGCATGGGGAAGACCTCGCCGCCCGTGAAGCGGATGCTGGGATCCGAGAGCGAGAGCTCGCGAGGATGGCGGGCGAGCAGACCGCAGAGCGCGAGCGCCTGGAGACACTGGACCGCCAGGTGGCGGCCGCCCAGGCCTCCTATGACCAGCGCATGGCCAGGGCCAACACTCAGCTGGAGGCGAAGGAGAAGAAGATCCAGGCAGACACCGACGTGAAGAACAACAGGGATCGCGAGGCGCTTGCCATGGACTATGCCAAGAAGCTGAAGTTCCAGGAGGACCGCTTCACGAAGAAGTGCGAGGAGCTCCAAGCGGAGATCTCCGGCCTCAAGGAGCTGCTGACGGAGGCGGAGGGCAGCCGGAAGCTCGCATTGAAGGCCAAGGCCGACGCCGAGGGGGAGTTGGCCTCTCTCCAAGCGCAGGTGGGCAGCGTCTACGACGTTGTCGAGAAGGCCAAGGACGAGGCGGCGCGAGCGCGGGGGCGCCAGCACAAGCGCACCAAGATGTTCCTCGCCCTCTCCATCCATGGCCGTTGGCACCCTAGCCACCATCTGCCAAGAGAGGCTTGGCAGCCGCCTCGAAGACAACGACGCCAGCTACCTGGACTTCTTCACCAAGCTTGTGGAGAAGCTGGAGCACGGGGCCAAGCGGGTGAACGGCATCATCGAGGATGAGTGCTGTGATCTCCTCGGCCAAGCGGTGACGCGTATCTTCAGTAGCCTCCTTCGCGCCGACGCCAAGTTCGACTTCGATAGGGTGATGACCCCCGTCCCTCCGGAGCTTCGCGACGGCGTTGGGAAGGCTGTGGAGGATCACGTGGATGCCCTGCTCGAGAAGTTCGCCCATGGCAGCGAGAGCTCCAGCGAGGCTGAAGATGGCAAAGGCGACGGTGATGGCGGCGATGGTGATGGCGGCAATGATGCTTTGTCTTCTTAGGCTTTTTCCCTTCTCCTTTTGTCCTGTATCCAAGAGATGTAGCCCCGTGGGGGCGTGAAGACATGATTTGTGGGATCAAGTAAAGTACTTAACGCTTTGTCTTAATTTATGCTCTTCGTGAGGCATCCTCGTGAGGCCTATTTTTCTCTTCTTGCTTGCCTTGATGCTCTACGTCGTCAGGACCCAGCCCCCGAGCAAGCTACGGCCGTCGCTGGTATGTTAGGGTGCGTGCCTAGACAAGGCCAGAGGGCTTAGGGCTCCACGAGCCGGTAAGGGCTCCCGAGGAGCGATGCTCAGGAAGCCCCCCTTTGACATGCAAGCGGCTTACGTGAAGGAGAAAGCATCAGCACTCAGCGGGGTTGCGAGGAGAGGAGAGTTTGAGAGGTGCTGAGGGCAGCTCGTGAGGCATTTTTGGACTTAGCTTTTTCGCGGAGTGTTGCGCTTGGCGAGCCGTAGCTTGCGGAGTGCGCCTCATGAGGCTCTTGCTTGTGAGGCCTCCTGCTGGTACTTGGCGAGGATGGGCGCCGCAGGCCGCCTCGCGAGGCAACGCTCGTGAGGCTTCCTGGGGGCATCTTGAAGAGGTGACCAGGACGCGTCGCCTCGCGAGGCAGCGCTCGCGAGGGCTTCCATGTGCCTTGTTCCTGTGACAACTGCATGTTGACAAGTTTTGCAAGTATTGCAGCGGCGCACGCTCGCTAGCTTGCTCGTGGGTATCATGCGAGGAGACGAAGTACCAAGGACCTTGGTGAGGTGGCGTGCACGGGAGCAGGCCCGTGAGCCAGAGCTCAGTCACTTGGGTTTGATGGCGCTGCTGGGCCTGGCCCGAGCATAGGCACCGCGTCCAGCCCCTGCTTGCGTGATACGCAGGAGGGAGATCGCGAGCGCACATAGCCTCCTGAAGTAAATTGCTTACCAAATACACATAATACTTAAGAAATAAAGATTTTACTGCTGCATAAAATAGGTTCCATTACACAACCAAAAAGATGAGGCTGCCGTGACGGACACATGACAGCTTGAGGATGGTGCAACCATGTGGCGCCCTCAGTTTGACATCCAAAAAGAAGAGGCTGTCGTGACGGACATGGGATAGCTTGAGGATGGTGCAGCCAGGCGGCGCCCTCAGATCGATCATTCCGCCAGCGCTGAGCATGGGGCTTCCACTGGGTTGTGGGAGGGAGCTCTCGCGGGCCCATCAGGCAGCGCAAAGAGAGGCTTCGGAGCATGTACATCTCCACCTCGTTCGTGCCCATGAGGTCACAGTTAGAACTTGTGGAGATGCTAGATGTTCCATGTGTTTGGTACCGGAACACCCTCCTCCGTCTCCAGTCGTGCCGCGCCAGGCCGGGAAACATGCACAACTCTGAACGGGCCTTCCCACATGGGCAAGAGCTTGTGGAGTCCTTCCATTGGGAGGATTCTTCGCAGGACAAGATCGCCAGCTTCAAGCGTGCGGGGGCATATGTTGCGGCTATGGTAGCGACGCAGCGCTTGCTGATTCCGGGCGGCGCAGATGGCAGCCCGGTGCCGTGCTACCTCGAGGAGGAGCTGATCAGCTTCCCGCGGGCCGTCCTAATGAGCCTCGTCGAAGGGAAGGACACGCGGGGACCCATGCTTGAGCTCATAAGGAAGGATCGCTTCCGCCCCGTAGACGAGGAAGAAGGGTGTTTCGCCAGTAGGCTTGGTCCCTGTCATGCGGATCGAACATAGCATGGACTGGAGCTCGTCGACCAGCCTTTGCTGCAGGCGTCGAGCTTTTTCTTGAAGCTTCATGTCTTGAGCCCCTTGAGGACCTCAGCGTTAGCACGCTCGGCCTGGCCGTTGCTTCGCGGGTGCGCCACGGAGGCGTAGCAGATCTGCGTGCCGAGGTTGGCGTAGTATGACTTGAAAAGGCCGCACGTGAACTGGGAGCCATTGTTAGTGATGATGCGGTTGGGGACGCCAAAGCGGCTCACGAGATTCTTGATGAACTTGACAGCTGATCCTGCCGGGATGGTGCGGACGGGCTGCACTTCCGCCCATTTGGTGAACTTGTCGATGGCGACGTAGAGGTAGCGGTAGCCGCCAGCCGCGCGAGGGAAAGGGCCCAGGATGTCCAGCCCCCAGACCGCGAAGGGCCACGAGAGAGGGATGGTTTGGAGCCCTTGCGCCGGCTGGTGGATTTGCTTGGCATGGAATTGGCAGGCTTCACAAGATTGGACCAGCTCGGTGGCGTCTTGAAGAGCGGTGGGCCAGTAGAAGCCGCTATGGAACACCTTGCCGGCGAGCGTGCGCGATGAGGAGTGGTGGCCGTAATGTCCACCGTCTATGTCAGCAAGCAACTTGCGCCCTTGTTCCTCTGAGATGCACTGCAGCGCGACGCCATTGGGGCGCCTACGGTAGAGATCGCCATCCCTCAAGCAGTAGGCTGTAGCCTGGCGGGCCACGTGCTCGGCCTCTGAGTCCTTCTCTGGGAGGGTGCCGTCCTCCAGAAAATACTTGAATTCGTTGGCCCAGCTGTCAGCTTGTGGCTCCAGTGCCAGCAGCAGGCGAGCGCTTGAAGATGGGTCGCAGTCAGGTGCACCTGTGGGTGGCGTGGGAGGGAGCTCTTCATGAGGCGCCATGGCGCTAGCGGCAGGTGGTGTAGCTGATGGTTTCAAGAGCCTTTCCTCGAACACGCCGGGCTTTTGACGCTCACGGTGAGACGCCCGCTTGGCGATGTCATCTGCTTCCTTGTTACTACTGCGGGGAACGTGCTGGAGCTCCATGCCAAGGAAGCGCTTCTTGAGCTTGCGCACTTCCTCCAGATAGGCGGCCATGTGCTCGTCCTTGGGCTTGTAGCTTTTGTTGGAGAAGCTGACGAGGAGCTGTGAGTCGCCCTAGATGATGATGCGCTTGATACCAAGAGCAGAGGCAGCCTTAAGCCCGGCGATGAGGCCCTCATACTCCGCGATGTTGTTGGAGACCTTGTCGGCATGCTTGAAGCAGAGTTGTACGGCATAGTAGAGCTTGTCTTCTGTCAGTGAGGTGAGCACGACGACAGCGCCTGCGCCTTGCTGGGAGAATGCACCGTCGAAGTGCATGGTCCAGCCTTCAGGAGCCTCCTCCCCAGGCAGGAGGGACTCGTCCTCGCGAGGCTCCTCTTGATGCGGGTCCGTTCATTCTACTGTGAAGTCCGCCAAAGCGGTGCCCTTGATCGTCCTTGTGGTGAGGAATTCCAGCGCAAAGGTTTGCAGCTCGATGTTCCACTCGGCAACGCGGCCAGTGGCGTTGGGGCTGTGCAGGACCTGCTCTAGGGGGTAAGAGGTGATCACCTTGATGGGATGACCCTGGAAGTAGTGGTGCAGCTTCCTGGAGGCGATGAGGAGCGTGAGGAGGAGCTTCTGCTGCATGGGGTATCGCTCGCGCGCATCCCGCAGCACCGAGCTGACGAAATAGACGGGGTGCTCGACGAAGCATGTGCCCATAGGCGTGGCAGCTTGTTCTTCGGGAAGCTCAGGATGCTCTGGAGGTGGCCCGTTAGGGGCCTCTTGAAGAGGGTCTCCAGCAGGCGCTGGCGCGACCTCAGGAAGTGCTGGCGCGGCCTCGTGAGGCGCCGGCGCGGCAGGCTTCTTCTTGGCGCCGGTAGGCTCTTCTCGTTCCGCCACAAGGGCTGCGCCAACTGTCTGGGGGGTGGCCGCCAAGTACAGGAGCAGAGGCTCATGTGGGCGCGGGGCGACCATGACAGGAGGTCTTGTCAAATACCTCTTGAGGTCCTCGAAGGCTGTCGTGCCTTTTGCTTGATGGGGCGCGCGTTAGGGCACACCGCTAAGTGGTGCTCGATCACTTCCCTCGGCACACCGGACAGATCTGATGCTGTCCATGCGAACACATCAGCATTTGCCCGGAGGAAGGCGACGAGCGCGTCTTCCTATTTAGGATCGAGGCCATTGCCGATGGTGAAGGCGGGCCCAGAGCCACTACCATCCACCGACACCTTCTTTGTCTCGGCGCGTGCCTGAGAAAATAGCTGCTTCTTCTTCGCGGGTGCGGCCTCGGGAGGCTCCACGTTGTCCTCATCGGCAGGGTACGTGGTAGCGGCAGCCTTGTAGGCATGCTCAAGGGAGCGTACCGCATCCTTTTCATCGCAGCGGACAGTGATGATGCCGCTGCAGCCCGGCATCTTGAGGACGTTGTAGGCATGATGAGTCACTGCCATGAACTTGGCGAGCGCGGGGTAGCCCAAGATGGCGTTGTAGGGTAGGCCGATGTGCGCCACGTCGAAGTCGATGAGCTCAGTGTGGTAGTTCTTGCGAGTGCCGAAGGTGACGGGGAGGCGCACTTGCCCCAGAGGCAGGGTGGAGCCGTCCGTGACGCCTGAGAAGGGCCTCGTCGGCATCAGGCGCTCGTAGGGTACTTGGAGTTTATCAAAGGTCTCGACGGAGATCACATTGAGGCCTGCGTTGCCGTCGACAAGCGTCTTGGTGACAGCGACGTTGTTGATCAAGGGCGTGCACAACATGGGGACGGTGCCCACCGCCATCGTGGACTTGGGGTGGTCCATGGAGTCGAAGGAGATTGCGTATTGTGACCACTTGAGGGGCTAAGAAGCCTCAGGCCTCGGGAGGGCCGCGTTCACCTCGCGAGAGAACTGCTTGAAGTGCCGGTTTGACGGGGGAGCCTGGGCTCCGCCGAAGATGCATGCCACCCCGCGAGGCTCCTGGTAGCCCCCTGCATTTTCTTCAAGCTGGTTGATGTTGTTCCTGCCAGGTGGCGGTGGCGGAAGCGGCGGCAGGGCAGCGTTGGCCTGAGGATTGGCTTGCCGCGGCTGGTCGCGCCAGCCCTGCCGGAAGTTGTTGCTGCCATTGTTGCGGTTGCCGTTGTGGCCGCCTCCGCGGCCAGTGGCATGATCATTGCGGCTGCCGCGCCCGTCCTGGCGGCTCTCGTGAAGCAGCTTGAGCTCATGGCAGTCTTCGGTGTTGTGGGAGAACATGTTGTGGTAGGCGCAATACGGGTGGCCGTCCTTTTTGGGTTCATCACGGCCGCGTCCGCGCTTCCGCTCAGGCTCCGCCGCAAGCACGGCAGTGCCCTTGCGTTTGACATCCTTGCTCTTGGCCTTGGCAGCATCTGGCGCAGCGTCTGGGTCGTTTTGGGCGAAGAGGCGGCCCTCTTTAGCCTTGGCGCATCTGTCGGCGAGGTCGAATAGCTCAACCGCGGTGTCAAGCTCATCGTTGATGGCGAGCTTCTCGCACATCCGGACGTCCATGACGCCGGAGGAGAACGCGGAGATGATCGCGGCATCGGAGGTGCGCAGGATCTTGTTGCGCACTTGGCTGAAGCGCTGGATGTACTTGCAGAGAGTCTCATCAGGTTGCTGGCGCACGGCGCGCAGGTCGTTGAGCGTGAGGGGGCGCTCGTAGGTGCCCTTGAAGTTGGTAACGAACTGCCGACACAGCTCAGACCATGATGAGATGGAGGCCTCAGGGAGGTTCATCAGCCATGAGCGCGCGGCGTCCTTGAGGGCCATAGGGAACCAGTTCGCCATGACCTTGTCGTCACCGCGCGCAGCTTCGATGCCCATGGTGTAGAGCTCTAGGAACTCCATGGGGTTGGCGGTGCCGTCATAGCTAGGCGGCAGCTCCGGCTTGAACTTCACGGGCAACACCACGCGGCGCAGCTCGCGAGTGAAGGCACGGCAGCAGTGTCACGCCAAATATGCGATCCTATCCTCGAGGGACTCGGAGGCCCCACCAGGGATAGAGGCGCATATCGACGACTCTTGCAAGGTGGATATCCTTACATCGTACCATGTACATAATAGATGGGGATACATACAAATATATACAGTCATCACAGGAATACATCGATACATAGCAAACACCATACAGAAGAGTAGAATCCGACTACGGATGAAACACAAATGAAAAACACGAACGACATCCAACCTGCTAGCCCAGGCTGCCGACCAGGAACCTATCCCGAGATCGACGAAGAAGAAGAAGTAGAAGAAGAACTCCAAAAGCAAACGCGCATCGCTCTCACGTCAGATCATCGCATTACCTGTACCTGCATCTGTTGTTGTAGTAATCTGTGAGCCACAAGGACTTAGCAATCCCATAACCATGGGTAACAAGACTATCAAAGCTTAATGGGTATGGAAGGGGTAAAGTGGTGAGGTTGCAGCAAGCACTAAGCATTGTATGGTGGCTAACTTACGAGTACAAGACTAAGAAGAGTAATCTACGCATAACGGTCGCAAACTAATAATGATCAAGAAGTGATCCTAAACACCTGCTTAGGAGTCAAACATAACCCCGCCGTGTTCTCTTCCCGAACTCCCTCGAAAAGAGACGATCACGGTTACGCACGCGGTTGGTGTATTTTAATTAAGTTTAGTGTCAAGTTCTCTACAACCGGACGTTATAAATATCCAAGTCACCACATAACCACGGGCACGGCTTCGCGTAAGATTTAACCCTGCAGGGGTGTTCCAACCTAGTCAATCATAAACCAACACAAGCTGCGGTGGAAAAACCTCAACCTCAAGAAAACCCGATCAACCTCGAGTCAGCCCGAAGTATCCTCGGAATTCCGGTGCACAAGACATTTTGACAACGGTAAAACAAGTCCAGCAAGACCTCCCGGTATACCGACAATCCTGATAGGAGTCGCACGTATCTCGTTCTCAAGGCACACCGGATGGGCAAGACGTCGGGTTAGCTGAGACCCTGGTTGCCCAGGGGGCGCCGGACATCGCCCGGTTTGGACCAACACCATCAGCACTGGCCTACCTGTATTATGTTGAATTAAGAATCCTCGGGCAGCGCTAACTCCCTATGCAAATTAATTATTTAATTCAGAATTATTATGTTGGCAAATGTTAAAACTAGTGTTGGGCCTTGCTGGAAGCGGTTATTCAAAGCGAACTGTCAGGAGGGTCCCATACCCTTGAGCATGTTAGGAACGCTAATCAAGGATCATAACACTGATATTACAGAAACTAGGGCGGCATGAGTGGAACAAAACACCAGGCAAAAGGCCGAGCCTTCCACCCAAAACCAAGTATATAGATGCATTAATTAAATAAGAGATATTGTGATATACCAAGATATCCATGTCCCAGCATGGAACAACCTGCACTGCACCTACAACTAGCAACGCTATAAGAAAGGGCTGAGCAAAGCGGTAACATAGTCAAACAACGGTTTGCTGTGTATGGGTGGTTAGAGGCTGTATCATGGCATATGGGAGGCTGACATATATGTGGTGAGGCCCCAACATCAGCTCCATTACAGAAGCTCCTGCGCCGCTCCCCGCAGCGGCCCGGGAGAAACCCTAAGTCGCCGCCGCCACCACCCTCCAACCCCACCCTACACCCATCACCACCGCCGGAGGGCGCCGCCGGGCAAAGCCCGCACGGCGTCGGCGGCGGTCGGGCCTTCCCCATCTCATGAGGACCTCGAGCGGTGTGGCTGCTGGCCGCGGGCGGGTCTCTGGCTGCTTCGAGTGGCGCGGTATGTGGTGGAGGGGAGGAGCTAGCGCGGATCCGGCGCGGTGGAGGGGAGGAGCTGGCGCGGATCTGGCGCAGTGGAGGGGAGGATCTGGCGCAGTGGAGGGGAGGAGCTGGCGTGGATCCGGCGTGGTGGAGGGGAGGAGCTGGCATGGATCTGGCGCGGGGGGCCGGTGCACGCGAGGATCCGTCGCGGTGGCCGATGCGCGCGGCATAGGGGAGGAGCTGCGCAGCCGCGTGTGTGCGGGCGCAGTGCTGTGCGGCCGTGGTGCTGCTTGCTCCCGCGGCGCGGCGGGCTTGCGCATGGCTGCGTGGGCGCCGGCGTGGATTTGCCTGCACACGTGAGATTGGCGCGCGGCTTGCTGGGATGGTGGCCATGTTGCTTACTCTGTGTGAGAGGACTGAGGAGGATGGCTCGGAGGCTCCGATTCAGGCGAAGGAACAAGATCCGCAGGCGGCAGGGCGATTCCTGTGGGCCTGCGGCGGAAGGTCCTTGTGGCGTGCCGTGGAGTGGCAGCGCAGGGGCGAGATGTGGCGTGGTGGGAGATGAATGGCACCCTTGCTCAGTGTTGCATCCTCCTGATGGTGGTTCGGAAAGCTCGACGCTGCTGCGGGTGGGAGGACGAGCTGGTGGTGGCTGGAGGGAGAGGAATGGCGTCGCTGCAGTTGTTGCATCCTTCGTCGTGAGATGAATGGCCCGCAGGCGTTGCATCCTAGAGGAGACAAATGGCATCGTGCTTGGTTGCATCCTTTCGATGGGAGAAGAATGGCGCCGCTGCGAGGGTTGCATCCTCCGTCCAGTGGGGGACGCGGATGCAAGGTTGGAAGCACATCGAGCTTGCCGGGGAGGTGCAGTCGGCCGTGGAGGCAGGGGTAGTGGCTTGGTGTGCAGGCTGATCGGATCCTGCGCTCGGGCATTGCAGGTGAGTCTGCCGGCAAAAGTCATACTCCGGGTGTGGCCGGAGTCGTCGATGGCGACGCCTTCAGGCGTCGCTCCCTCGTTGGAGGCGTTGATGTAGCTGCTCGCACCTTGCTTTTCCCGGTGTGCTCCGAGGGAAACCTTTGATCTAGTTTAGATCGGACGATGGCGGCGCTATCCGGCGTCGCGTTCTCTCTTGGGGGCATCGTCCTAGAGGTGGATCCGGTCAGAAGGACCCGTGGCTCGCGAGGTGTGCGTGTTGTATGCCGAAAGGCGGTGTCTGTATGGTTGTGGTGGTCTTGTGCAGCCAATAGGGCTGTTTCCTTTCTTTTTTCTTTGATCTTCGGATCTTCCCCATGTTGTTTTCCCGCTGCTTCCTGCTAAATCTGAATCAACCCAACAATTTGCTGGATCTTTAAAAAAACATATATGTGGTAGGAAGCGTGACATAGCGATAGCATCGAGACAACTAGCAAGCAAAGATAGTAGAGATACCCAAGGTCATGATCATCTTGCCTGAAATCCCGCTAGGAAGAAGATCGAATCCATGAAGAAGACGAACACGCGTAGTCGAACGAATCCTCACAATCGCAACGGAACCGGAACTGTCGAGAAGAAGCACAACCGGAAAGAAGCAAACAACATGGTAAACACACACGCATAAACATGGCATGATGCACAACCAAATATGATGCATGACAAGGTTAAATGTTGTTAAACATGGCAAGAGATGGAGCAAAATCAATCCCTACAACTAGGCAAGTTTAAATGAGGCCAGAAACACAAACAACAATTCCGGAAGGTCCCCATATGCAAATTTCGAAATTGGTACTGGTCTGAATTAAATACAATGTTAAAGTTGTTAAACAGCAAGTTAACATGCATCATGATGATCTACATGTTTTTCTAATCAAGTTACATATGTAGAACATTTAATTCGGAGCTACGGTCTAGAAGATATGAGCTAAACAAGTTTAACATGGCAATAATGCAAAAGGCATGCAAAGATCAACCACAACACTCAAATAGAGGATGCAACATGATAATATGAATCTATACACAAATCTAAGCAAGTTTCATATAGGACATGATCAAAACGGAGCAACGGTTCAACAATTACAATCAACACAAGTTATATTAACAATCTGCCCCAAAACAACAACATTGACTAGGCATGTTTACAAGATCATGGCAGTCACATCAATCATTTCTTGGCACGAAATAAATATTAACAGCAATAAGACATGAAAATGCCCCAAAGACATGTTGACAAGATGCTCATCTGACATTTGCATTAAATCACACAAAAATGACAAAGTGACACATATTAACAGTTTTCTGCAGTTAACAGTATGAAGCACTTTTGCAACAGAGATTACAGCACTCAAATGGATCCTAACATGGATTCAAATGCTACCATCATGTAGAGCATGGAGAGTAGACCAATTTACGTATATAGATCATCTCCATCGGACAAACATGCACAAAGATATAGCCCACACGAAATGCATATATGCTATTAAAAAAACAGTGACTTAGTCATATTTACCCAGCGAAAACGGGACGGGGAGGAGCGGGATGAAGGCATGCGGGCGGGTAGGTTCGTGTTTGGTTCGACGGACGAGGACGTCCAGGGTCGAGGAGGTCCAGGCGGAGGTTGAAGAAGACCCATGGCCTGCAGCGGCGAGCACGGGCTCCGGCGAGGCTCGGGACGGCCGGGAATGGGTCGAGGGTGGCCGGATCCGGTGGATCCCGGCCAGATCTGGTGAGGTTTGTGGCCGGCGGCGTCCTGCTGCGTTCGAGAGACAGAGGCAGATCATGAGGGAGAGAGAAGAGAAGGCGAGGAGGGAGAAGAAAGGGAGGAAGGAGAGGGGCGCGGGGCTCGGCCCGGTGGTGCTGGTCGCTGGTGACGGCCGGTCCCGCGAGGGCGGAGGTGGCCCCGTGTGGGAGGTTGCTCAGGATCGAGCTCCTATCGATCCAGAGTGGAAGCGGCTGCGGGCGCTGGGAGGCTCGGGCGGTGAACGGGCCCGGGTGGGCCACGGATGGGCTCTGCGGGCCTCGGCGGCGCGGGGTGGACAGGGGAGTTGGGGGCGAGGGAAGGCCACATGGCGGCGTGGGAGTGGTTCGCGGCCGCAGCTGGAGGCGGCGCGACGAGTGGAGGCGCGACAAGTGGCGGCGGGGGATCCGCCGGCACGGAAAACGAGGTGAAGGTGGCGGCTGGGAGCTGGGAGGAGGCTAGGGGGTAGGTTTAGGCCAGATTTGGAAGGGGAGCCCTTCCTTATATAGCAGGTAGACTAGGGTTAGGGGATTTAGTCCATTTTTGGACCGTTCGATCTCCATCGGACAGTCCTAAGCGGAGGGGTAGTGTAGGTGGGTCTAGTGGGCTGTGTAGGAGGGTTTGGGCTAAGGAGAGAGGGAGGATGGCAGCCCGGCACGGTTTTCGGAACACCGAAAACGTCCGACGTTTTGTCCGGCTATAGTGCCGCTATAGTTTAACGGACGGGGCATCAAACGGACTCCGAATGCGACGAAATTTGGCACGCGGTCTACCTACAACATAATGAGACCGCACACCAACTTTCAACCCATTCCAAGAACATTTTATTCCCACTTATAGAATAATATACGGAGGTGCCACGGGCGCGTGCGAGTGTGTCGGGTCTCGAAACGGACAACGGAAGGGACAGGGAGAAGCTGGCAACTACGAACGGATGCAAGTTTAATAAAAACATGCGGATGAAACGCACACGATGACATGACGAAGTGCAACAAGCAAACGAATCACACGATAACGACGGAAATAAATGGAAGGAATCTGGAGCATCGGTCTAGGGGCGTTACAACTCTTCCCCACTAACAAAAGATCTTGACCCGAGATCTTAGGCAGGAACCGGAAGATTGAATAGGAAGATGAAAACAAATTTGCTTCTTGGACAAATGAGTGAAACCAACAAACCTCGAAGGTTGCAAAGAGATGAGACGAACACAAGGACAAGATAGAATTTGAAACCACTGAGGAATGAATTTGGCAGCACTCCGGTAGGAAAGAGAAGGAAAACTTGATAAGATGAAAAGAACTTGAAAAGAGAACACCACACTCCGGTTAAATGGATAAGCAAGGAAAAGAACATGATCTTGACAAAACAAGATGATGGTCGAAGAGAGCAACATCACCATGCCTCCGAAACGAAAAAAATATAAGCTAGATCGTTGGAAAGAAAAGAACGGAGAAGAACATGAAAATTTATCTCACCATTGAATTTGAAAAGCATCCTCGTAAAGAAGTATTGGACGGAGTTGTTGGAAAATCAACAACGAAAAGAATTAGCTTGTTGTGGGCTTATGGAAAACATCTCAAAATTATGAGGTGACAACCTGCCACTAACGGAAGAATTGATTGCTTGAGATCTCGAAGAGATGAAAACCTCTTTCACCGAGAAGAGAAGGAGAAACTCGGATCATTGATAAGCACCACAATAGCAACAGTCCTTAGGATAGGCTTTGGGTGAAATTTTATACCAAGATAACTCCAACAAGGAAAATAATCGGTTGAAAAGATTTGAACGAAAAGAAAAATGATGGGTTTAAATATCTCATTCCTGACAACTTGTGAATCATGTACCACGAAGGGAATTGTCAAGAAGGACATAATACCACCTCAAAAGATAAGGTAGAAAGAATTAGCACTTCGGAATGCAATATGAATTATGCTTGAGCTCATCGAAGAACACTTCGAGACTGAATTAAATCCTTGACGAACCACCATGAAGAAAGTCTCGAAGCACGCCGGATAGATAACAAGATGATTGAAATGAAAGGAAAGTTGCAAAGAACAAGATGAGAGCCTTGCTATGATTTAGATGGAGCTTCGTGACGATATAATGAGAAAAACTTTGAACTCCGGAAAAGAAAGACGAGCAACTTGAATCGAGAATTTATTCATCAAGAACAAACTCCGGAAGAAGGAATTAAATCACCTCCATGAAACAAGAATAAGAATTATGATATGTCTATCCTTCATCAAAATATTGATGAAAAACAATGGATTTGCATACTACTTATTCTTCTTGAAAAGATTGAAGAGAGATATAGCACAAACTTGAGGAAGTCTTCGAGGAAACATCGGTAGGATTTTAGAAGGAACAAATGAATTTATACCATAACAAAGGAAGAGGAATCTTGAACGAACCACCGTAAGAATTGAAAACAAACGAAGAAAAGAGAACGAATCGCCGGGAAGAATTAGAAAACGAATGAGGATACTTGAGGGAATTTAGATACAAAAGAATGAAGAGATCTCGAGCTTACTAGAGAATACTTGAACGAAGCTCCGGAAGAATTAGAGAACGAGAAATGAACATTGAGAATGAAGAATTATGAAATGATGGCCTTCGGAGGATCAAAATGAAAAAAAAACTCATGAAATGCTTCAGATGGGTATGAAAGGACGGCGGTTGTCGTGGGCGACGGGCTCCGTCTGGGCCACCCTGGCCACCCTGCGTAGGGTGCGCTCGCGTCGGGCTTTGGCCATGGCAAGGTCGAGGCGGAAGGAGCGGGAGCATCCCCCAACCTGGCGCGCCAAATGTCGGAACTCGGGCTCCGGGGACCCTGGTTCGAACTCTGGGGGCCGCTTGCTGCCTACCTACTCGACGGTGACCACGGCGAGACTACGGCGAGCGGAGCACGGCGAGAGCGCGCACACACACGCAGGGCACGGCGGGGACACGAGAGCTACCCATGTTCGAGCCACCGTGCAGTGTAAAACCCTACTCCAGCTTGTGTTTGGGATTATTGAGGACGAGAGAGTTCTCGCATACGAGGGTGACAATGGAGCCAGAATCGATCTTCCTACGGTGGCAGCACTGCCCCTCTTTATAGCCACCTCGGTCCTCTTCCCGCAAAAATATTGGCGGGAAGGGTAGCCACACGATGGCGGTTTGAAGGGGGGCAGGCACCCAGTCTTATCCTGACAAAAGGTGGTCTTCACCTGCAAAGGCTCTATCCGTGACACGCTGGTGGGCTCGGTGATGACATCCGCCCTGCGCGCCTCATCGTCCTGGTCTTCATACACCAAACGGGCAGGCTTTGGGACTTGCCTTGCAGGAGGGCAGCTGGTGCTGCCCCTTTGTCACAAAAGAGGAAATCCTCCCTAACTGCGCCTGCTGGTACGACCCTGCCGATGTCATCGTCTTGCGGGGGTGCGTCACCCATGTGGTGGGCATGTGACCGCGAGGCTGGCGCCAGGCGATGCCCTGCTCGGGTGGCTTCGGGAGGCTGCCTCGGGAGGCCGCCTCGCGAGGGGGCCTCGCGAGGCTTCCTGCTGCTGCCGAGTCTTCGGTGGGTCCGCTCCTAGTGGAGGGAGTCCTCGTGAGGCCGGTGCCTCGCAAGGTGTCTTTGCTTTGAGGCGCCCGCGGCTGGGCCGCCTCGTGGGCCTTCGCCAGGCGTGACTTCCTGGGCCATAGGCAGACGGCCCGTGGTACCCTGGTTCCCACTGGGCCGACATTATCAAAGATTTCTTAAGTATTTCATAGGCTTCTACGCAATCATCATCAAAAACGAATGGGGCATCTTTTTGTAGGAGATTAGTAAGAGGCCTAGAAATTTTTGAGAAGTCCTTAATGAACCTTCTATAGAGACCTGCATGGCCAAGAAAACTTCTTATACCTTTTATATCTTTACGACATGGTATTTTCTCAATTGCATCAACTTTGGCTTTGTCTTCTTCAATACCTCTTTCAGAAATTTTATAACCAAGGACTGATAACCCACAAGTATAGGGGATCGTTTGTAGCCTTTTTCGATAAGTAAGAGTGTCGAACCCAACGAGGAGCTAAAGGTAGAATTAATATTCTCTCAAGTTCTATCGACCACCGACACAACTCTACGCACACCAACGTTTGCTTTACCTAGAAACAAAAAATAAAACTAGAAGTACTTTGTAGGTGTAGTGGGATAGGTTTGCAACATAATAAAGAACGTGAAAATAAAAGTTAGGTGCTTGCTACTTGTGAGCTGCGTCGGGTTTTTCCCCGAAGAGGAAGGGTGAAACAGTACAGTAGAGATAAGGATTTCCCTCAGTGAGAACCAAGGTTTATCGAACCAAAAGAGAATCACGCAAACCCTAGTGAACACCACCTGCACACACAAAAGCAAATACTTGCACCCAACGCGGGCAAGAGGGTTGTCAATCCCCTTGAACTCGTTACTTGCAAGGATCAAATCTTGTATAGGTAGATAGATAAATTGCAAAACAAAATAAAAGCAAATAAATTGGAGCAAGGTATTTTTGGTTTTTATAATATGTTTAAGGTAGACCCGGGGGGCATAGTTTTCACTAGAGGCTTCTCTCTCGAACACATAGCATACAGTGGGTAAACAAATTACTGCTGGGCAATTGATAGAAAAGTGCATAGTTATGACGTATTCATGGCAATGATCACATATATAGGCATCACGTCCATGACAAGTAGGCCGACTCCTGCCTGCATCTACTACTATTACTCCACCAATCGACCGCTATCCAGCATGCATCTATGGTATTAAGTCCATAACAAACAAAGTAACGCTTTAAGAAAGATGACATGATGTAGACATAATAAACTCAATCAATATGAATAAACCCCATCGTTTTATCCTTAGTAGCAACAATACTATATGTACCCCGTCCCCTTCTTTCACTGGGTAAGGACAAAGCACCTCTCCCACTTAAGATAAATCAATCTAGTTGGCCAAACCAAACAGAGAGATCAGAGAGAAATACAAAGCTATAACAATCATGCATAATAAAGTTCAAAAAAGACTCAATTACTTTCAATGAATAATCTGATCATAAACCCACAATTCATCAGATCCCAACAAGCACACCGCAAAAGAAGATTACATCGGATAGAACTCCTAGAAGATCGAAGGGAACATTGTATTGAAGATCAAAGAGAGAGAAGAAGCCATCTAGCTACTAGCTATGGACCCGTAGGTCTGTGGTGAACTACTCACACATCATCGAAAGGGCGAGCAAGGTTGATGGAGAAGCCCTCCGTGATCGATTCCCCCTCCGGCAGATCGCTAGAAAAGTCCTCCATATGGGATCGCAGAAGAACAGAAACTTGCGGCGACAGAAAAGTTATTTCGGGTGGCTTTCTGTTTGTTTGGGAATATATGTGAATTTAAAGGCTTGGAATTAGGTCAAACGGAGCTGCGTGGGGCCCACAAGCTCAGGGGGCATGCCTACCACCCTGGGGCACACCCTGTGAGCTTGTGGCTCTCTCGTATCTCTTCTGGCCTCCTTCCGAACCTTCTAGGGTCCCTTTTGGTCTAGAAAAATTTGTTTTAAAGATTTTGTTCCGTTTGGACTTCGTTTGATATTGATTTTCTGAAAAGCCAAAAACAAGCAAAAAAACAAGAACTAACACTGGGCACTGAGTTAATAGGTTAGTCCCCAAAAAATGATATAAAATAGCATATAAATGCATATAAAGCATCCAAGATTGATAATATAATAGCATGAAACAATAAAAAATTATAGATACATTGGAGACGTATCAGCATCCCCAAGCTTAATTCCTGCTCGTCCTCAAGTAGGTAAATGATAAAAACAGAATTTTTAGTGTTGAATGCTACCTAACATGTGTATCATGTAATCTCTTTATGGTATAAATATTGAGAAACGATGAAGTAACAACATCAACATAATAATATCCATGAATATAAGAAGCATAATCATTAAACTTTCAAAATATACGATCCTTAACGAATGTTATCCACACTCATTTTATCATGTTAGCATGGCATGACTCCGCCTTCACCGCATTAATATAAATCATGAGCACCCCGGTGTTAAACCAGGCAATTAGATCATACTTCTAACGCGCTTCAGCATGTTCAACTTCACGCAATACATGAGCGTGAGCCACGGATATAGCACTATAGGTGGAATAGAATGCGGTGGTAGATATCAATAAGGGAAGTCGAAAGGAAGAAAGTCTCGCATCAACTCGGCTGATCAACGGACTATGGAGATGTCCATCAATCGATATCAATGCGAGGAGTAGGGATTGCCATGCAACGGATGCACTAAGAGCTATAAGTGTATGAAAACTCAACAGAAACTAAGTGGGTGTGCATCCAACTTGCTTGCTCATGAAGAACTCGGGCATTTGAGGAAGCCCGTCATCGGAATATACAAGCCAAGTTCTATAATTAAAAGTTTCCACTAGTCTCTACTCCTAATGGAGCAGTTGGTAGCCTGGTACACCGGTTTTATTTTCGTCCGTTTTTTTTCCATCTCACCTTCCACCTCCTCTCCCACTCCGGTTTGCACTTATTTTTACCCTCCCCTCACAAAAAAAACGCTTTGCGTGTCACACAGAATACAGCCGTGCGAGTGGCTCCTCCCCCCGATTACCCTCGCTCACACTAGGGTTCCCTGCGCCGCCGCCGCCATTGCCGCCGGGGAACTCCTCGACCAGCCTAGCCTACAGCCGCTCCGGCCCTTTTCCTTTCCCGCTCACCGCAGTCGCCCCCTCCTTCCCGCTCGACTTCCCAGCCGGTCCTCACCGAGAAGCCTAAGAGTCGCCGCCGTGCACGCCCCGCCGTCAACCACACCCACCTCGTCCAATCGTAGGCTGCTCCCCTCCACGCGGCCGCTGCAAGAGCAGCCATTGGATCCTGAAGCGCCGACGATGATAGCTACAACGGGTGTGACGCGCCGGCGCCGGATACAGTGACCGTGATAGCTGACAAGCGCTGGCTCTGTTGACCGTGATGAAGCGAGGCACCAGCAACCATGACCCTGACAAGTGGTAGCCGTTAGAGTCGAAACCGCCTTGGCCATGGCCACCGGTTGCTTCCCGGTCTGTCCAAGATCCGTCCAAGCCGCAGGCGAGACGAACGCTTCCCATGTGCAACGCACATAGTAGGTATGTGTCGCTCGCACGTCCTTGAGCCCGCTCATCGCTTTGTGTTGCGCTCGAGGAGTATGCAGCCTTCTCCTTGTTAATTAGCTAGGGTTCTTGCGCTTGGTTTCTTGGCTTCACACAAAGCGGTTTCATTTTGAGCTCGTAGTTTCCTTCCGTCTTGTTTTTCGGAAGCTTAATTTCTAGCCTGTGTAGACCGTGGGGAGAAGAAAAGCAGTGGAGAAGAAGAGATTGAATGATATGTGCTTCTTGTATGAGCTACTGTTGGGGCACACTCTTTTGGGGTAATCTTATTCTGAGAGATTCATAAAAAAAGTACTTATTCAGAGGAGAGACTGAGAGAGATTTGTTTGATGTGTTGAGAAAGATTCACAGCTTCACTATTTGTTAGGTCAACTGATCAATGTTTTTACAGCACAACTATTGATTGTTGTATTATGATTTTTACTATGTCTCTGAACCATCTGGATGATGAACTATGTACTATAATTTTTAGTTTGTCGCAAGAACATGAACCTAATTTTTAGTCTATCTAAATCACGGGAAGATCGGGCACTGTGGAGCACAGGGAAGGATGAGAAGGATGGGAGGTGTGTAGAATTCGGCGCCAAGGGAGACGATCGAGATGGTGGAGTAGAATCCAGAGGACGCCGGGAGACTAGGTAGAGGAGAGACACCACTCAGAGCCCATCGATCCAGTGAGCAGTGTATGGTGTTCTTGGTGACTGATTTCGTGATGCAGGTGTTCTGGCCCAGCTTCCTCTTTTCCTTCTTTGTGTTCTGTCTGCTGCGGTGAGCGGGGGATTGCTAACTTTGTGGTCTTTTCCTTCTTTGAATGATGCCCATGATTTGATCTATGAACTTAACGCGATCTTGGTTCTGATTTGGTCGTTCCTTGCAGATTGGCGCGCCGGAAACCTGTCGAGCCAACATCGACGCCAAGTGCGGCGATGCCGCTTCCGATGATTGGGAGGGCAAGTTCTTCAAATGGTATAACGCAGGGTCCAACTAGCAAGAGGCCGCTTGCTTACAAGTGGTATAACGCAGAGTATGATTTGCAGAACTATGCCATTTTGGTATACATTATGTGCTACACTAGGATTATATATTTGTTTTGTGCTACAGGTTTGGTTGCGGTTCAGTGTGGCATTCTGGCATACATTCTGGGGTACTGGAGGATATCCTTTTGGTGCACCTACAATGAACTGGCCTTGGGAGGATGGCACGAATTCCCTGGCCAAGGTTACTAGAAGAAGTATGGGAATTACCTGATCTTGTGTTTTAGGTCCATGGCTGGAATCAACAACTTATGCTTAGATTTCTGTTTTGGTGAAAGCTCAATTCGAGTTCATGGAGAAGCTTGGAGTTGACAGGTGGTGCTTCCATGACAGGGACATCGCCCTTGATGGCAAAACACTCGCGGTATGATTTTATCAGAATGATTCTTGAAGTTGCAAGTTGCAACACTGAGTTAAGGAATTGAGACTGGTAGTGACCGACATTAGAGTACTTTTATTATGATTATATTTACAAGAGTACATGACTATGTTTTCAGCACAAGGAATATGGTTGTTGATGGTGTACGCCCCGGCTGCGCCCACAGCGTCCCGACACCAAGTTCAAGACCAATTCTAACCCCAATTTCCAATCTATCTCCATGGATCTTGCCACTCACTAACCGAGAGCAACAATTCAACTCAATTTTAGATTGACAGAAGAGATGGACCTAGAGTTTGAGGCTTGGGTAGTGTACATTGACCGGATGATGAGTGTTGTATGGTGGTCAAGGGGTGCCACTGCTCTCTGTTGGTGTTTGGCTGCTGTTGCTGCTGTACGTCAAGGTATGTAGCATCTGCTTGCAATGGATTCTGTTTTATGGCGATATACAAATTATATTGGTATAGATTTGAGATTTTTGTTCTATCCACTTAACCCAGTCTATAGCAGCAGCTTTTGATGTCCTTTCCTCACCAGCGAATGTCAAAATTTATCATGTGTGCAAATATTTTTTTGACTGTAGTACGAGTACAAGGTTCAGAGAAGTTCGGTCAAATGCCAAGGCTTGCTTAGTATCTCATAGGCTATTCCGTTTTCACATTGCAGCTATCCATGCTTTCAATTTAGGAGATGATTTGGAAGCTCAACATAGAAAATTATTTACTCTAATGCAGATTACATATTAAACGGCTTTTGGAAGAAAGTATGGAAGAAAATGTGGCGAGCTCTCCATGAGAAATTTAACCGGTTTATTTGACTTGAAGGAATGTTTGTAGATTTCAATCTTTAGAAAGTTTGAGGGTATCAACTTTGCAAAATTGATGCTCTTGACG
This sequence comes from Elymus sibiricus, assembly GCA_039707655.1. Taxonomy (NCBI): domain Eukaryota; kingdom Viridiplantae; phylum Streptophyta; class Magnoliopsida; order Poales; family Poaceae; genus Elymus; species Elymus sibiricus. The sequence continues at coordinate 178,541,414 of CM077666.1, read as the reverse complement.
TCTGTTATTAATTGACACTTTTATCATTCTATACATCATTTTATGCACTTCACTGAGAAGGATTTCTAAGGGTTGAGGAGGAGCTCATGATTCCGAGCTCGGCACTTCACTGGATGGGAAGGCAGTTGCCACCCTTGTCGCTCGGTGCTATCCTGCCGTGGCAGCGTCACTCACCTGCTCACCGAGAATACGAGTTTGTGGGGTCGTGAGTTGCTGCATATTTGTTTTTCATCACTTTTCAGAGTATTTCTGATGTACCCCTAACTTGCTGAGTCATTTTGTAGCTTTGATTTCCAATCCTACATCAGCCTAAATATCCCATGGTCAGCATATTTGCATGGTTAGTGGACATTGTCCCTTTCTTTTTTATTCAATGATGGATGAAAAGTCAGAAATGACAATTCTGCTGTATTATTCAATTTGAACTAACGTTTAGTCTTCTATATTGACGATAGAAATAAATTTTAGCCGCTTGATTTATGAAGTGCACATAGGTCAGTCAGCATATTGTATAGCTCTTTTAGATGTGAAAGCGCATGTTACATAAGAAATTGCTATCTCGGAACCATACTCACATTGGACCAAGAACTGGGTGAGGTTCAGACTTCAGAGCAATGATAACAAGGTTAGTTCCTCGCTCCTCTATTGGACTTTTAGTTTCACAAGTTAACATAACTTTCATGATTTCTTATCAGCTTCATAAGTCATGCATTTGCTGGTTCATAGTTGATGCATGATAAACAGAGCCAAAACAAAATTGGTCATGTTATTGTGGGGTTTGTTTGAACTCCAGCGCAAGGATTTTCTGGTTAAAAATGGGACTTTTGGTCTCTTTAATTACAATTGATTGCAACATCGTGTTAGTCATCCGTGGTCTCTAAAAGGATTTGCTAATAACAACAGACTAATCAGTATCAACAATAACCCTTTACATGATGCAATGGCATTATATGTTTCACATCACGCCGCATCCTTTCTCTTAGTGTAGTCAGAGTGTTCATCATTTTTTGCAATTGGCCTGAAAGATATCGAAGCTCTAATATGTGGTTGTAAGATGTGCTTTGGATAAACTTTCTATTTACCCACCTTCAGGATAATTGTAAATGGCATTTGGTTATTCATGTATACTGCCAATAGGACTCATGGGATTTATGGATTGTCAATAGCCCTAATCTGAGTGCTTGATGTACTTATATCACTTTCTTTTCAGTCTCCTTTTCATCCGAGCGGGCGATGAGGGAATGAACTGGTTGTGGTGAAAGTCAGTTTAGTGCATCAAGGATCAGAGGTTCTGAGATTTGCAAGAGGTGATGGAGGATGTTTAGTTACTGTGGCTCATGATGTAGTAGTGGAAGATGAGTACAAGCATAAGCTTATTCAAAATCTGCAGTTCCTGACTGCATGAGACATATATTTTGTAATCTTTTTCATTTTCTTCTAAGACGATCAAATATGTACTTTGTTCTTCCCGGTGTTTCAAAGGACCATTTTGGCATTGCTATAGTATAACATACAGATACAATTATGAATGTGCAATACTCGGTTCAAGGCTTCTTGAGTAAAGATTAGTGTGTCAACTTCGCATCTTTAACTCTCTAAATAAAACCATCGATGATTAACAAGATCAATGTTTATCAAGAAGAGTTTGGAAATGCCCAGTGGAGGAGAGGCAAGGCAGGGGGTTGACGGGTTCAAGTACGCGCGGGTGGAGGGGGCAAACATTGGGAGGAAGACCAGCGGCAAGAGAGGTCTACTAAAACTTTCTTATTAGAAAAAAACTTTCTTTATAGTTATTTGACGCATAGGCACTCTCTTTGAATTTTCATTCATTGTGAACATACCAATACATTTTATTTGTATTATTGCACGTAGCTTGCCAACCATGGAAGAGAGGAGGGAGAGCAGAGTAGTGCAGTGGTCTCTGGGCCGTCGCCCAGGAAAAGGTAAAGGCCGCGGCACGACTGCCCATAGTTCCGCTACTTGCGTGCTTGTTCCCCTGCCTACACACCACCTCAAACTCGATCTTCGACTGCCGCGACGCTGCAGATGACCAAGTCTAGGGCATGCACCCAATGCCGACTTGTACATGGCCAACTAAGGGCCGACAGTGGGGTTGACGCATGACTATATATGTGAACACTTGCATCCCGGGTGGGCCGCGTCCTACATGGTGGATTGACCAGGCACGTCTGCGAGCCTCATATCCTCACCATATTTGGTGTCAATATGAGAGTTTGCGGACAACCCGGACTTATAGGATTGATATAAGGGGTTTGGTTGGACCACCTTTTTCCTTCTCTCTCCTTTTCGGTCCACGACCGGGCATGTCCGCAGTTTTGAGGGGAATGTTAGCATAGACGACATTGTTCTCGGTAATCTTAGCTCAGTGAGTAGTACCTTATTTTTTTTTCAACAGCCCGTGGCAACGCACGGGCGTTCTACTAGTATATGAAAGTGACAACATAGGAGACTCTCTATATGAAGAACATGGTGCTACTCTGAAACACAATTGTGGAAAAGGATAGTAACATTTCCCCTTCTCTCTTTATCTCTCATTTTTATATATTTCTGTTGGGCTCTTTTTTGCCTTTTTTTTCGTCCGGAGTCTCATCCCGACTTGTGGGGGAATCATAGTCTCCATCATCCTTTCTTCACTGGGACAATGCTCTAATAATGATGATCATCACACATTTATTTACTTACAACTCGACATTACAACTCGATAACTGAAACAATATGACTCTATATGAACGCCTCTGGTAGTGTACCAGGATGTGCAATGATCTAGCGTAACATGTATAATAATGATGAACGGTGGTTGTGCCACAAATATCATGTCAGCTCTGTCTGATCATACAAAGCAATATGATGATGAACACACAAGTCATGTGACAGAACGGTGGAAGTTGCATCGCAATATATCTCGGAATGGCTATGGAAATGACATAATAGGTAGGTATGGTGGCTGTTTTGAGGAATATATAAGGAGGCTTATGTGTGATAGAGAGTATCATATCACGGGGTTTGGATGCACTGGCGAAGTTTGCACCAACTCTCGAGGTGAGAAAGGGCAATGCACGGTACCGAAGAGGCTAGCAAATTGCGGAAAGGTAGGAGTGAGTATAATCCATGGACTCACATTAGTCATAAAGAACTCACATACTTATTGCAAAGCCAATTAGCCCTCGAAGCAAAGTACTACTCGCATGCCCCTAGGGAATTGGTTGGTAGGAGTTAACCATCGCACGCATCCGATTATAACAGCACTCAAGGATTTCATTTCAGGCATAAAAATGCTCAAACCTCCCCACCATGCCATGACCAACACTTAGATGAGAAGTTAATAAGAAGCTTTAATACTGATATTTCTACTAAACAATGATCATGAACCAATATCCTTTCATATTACGACATCAATATTATTAAACCATACGTTTCATATTTAGTGATCTACATGAAAGTTTTTATTATATCCCCCTTGAATACCTATCCTTGTTGGACTAGTCTTATAAAACGTGCAGATTGCCATTATTATTTATTAGACTCTCAAAAAGATTTAAGTGAATCATGAGAGTGCAATTATTTCTATAAAATATAACCACCGCCGTGCTCAAAAAGATATAAGTGATGCGCTAGAGCAACTGCCTAGCTCAAAAGATATAAGTGAAGCACATAGAGTATTCTAACAACTCATGAGAAATGTGTGTCCCTCTCAAAAGGTGTGTCCAGCTAACAATGATTGTGGCAAACTAAAAAGCAAACAAAGAAAAGAAAACTATGGCACAAGACGCTCCAAGTAAAACTCATATCATGTGATGAATAAAAATGTAGCTCCAAGTAAGTTACCGATAGATTGTAGACGAAAGAGGGGATGCCATCCGGGGCATCCCCAAGCTTAGACGCTTGGGTCTTCCTTGAATATTACCTTGGGGTTCCTTGGGCATTGTAACATACCCAGATCTCAACCCTGTCATTAAGTTAATTAAGTTGCCATGTCATCATTATCATCCTAAATAAATTGCATCTAGGAAATAATTCAACTTCAAATTCAAATTCAAAACACAAGTCAAATTATTGTTTCTTCAAATTACAAAACTAAATTGTTCATAATATTACAAATAATCCCAAAGCAATTATAAAAATAAGATCAACATTATTTGAATCATTTAAATGACCCTAGCATCCAAAACAGTACCCAAAACAGCCACTTTTAATCCTTTTGTATTTAAATAAAATCCAAATGAAATGATAATACCCCCAAACTTTTGTGGCAGAGAGGAATATTGCATATTAATTTCTGAGCCCAATCACATATTTTTCATAATTTATTTGATGGCTGAATTAAAATGCAGAACAGAGAAGAAACTAAAAAGAAAATAGTAAAACAAAAATAAAAGCCCCCCCTGGGCCTCGGCCTAGCTGGCCACCAGGCGGACCAGGCCGGCCTAGCCACAGCCTATATGGCCTACCCACAACCCCCTCGAAACCCTAAACACCTCACTCCTCCCCCCGATCCCCTCTCTCCCTCGGGCGCCGCCTCGCCGTCCTCGTCGCCGGTACCGCACCGCCACGGCCTCCCCGAGCCTCGCCGCCCCCTTCTCTGCAACCGGGGTGAGACCCCGCGGCGATTCCTCCGCTTCTTCCCTCGCTCCCGTCGCCGTAGGCCGCCGCACCACCGCGCCCGAGCTCGCGGTCGCCGCGCCCGCCTCCGCTCCGCACGCACCTCGCCGCGCCTTGGCCGCGCGGCCGAGCCCTGCCCGCGCTCGCCCGCGTCCGCCCGGCCGCACCCGCACTGCCGCTGCCGCTGCAGCCGCGCCGCCCGCTGCCGCTGCTGCTCCGTTCGCCGCCTGCGCCCGTGGTGCGGCTGCTCCCGCGGCCGCTCGCCGCCGCCCGTCGTTGCCTGTTGCTGGCCGAGGCCGCCGGCGCCTTGCGCCGTGCGTGCCCAGCCACTGGAAGTTGCTCGTTGAGCCACTGTCCAGTGGGGCCGGCCTTCTTAATTAGTGGGGCTAATCCCCTCACTTTACAATAACCCCCTCTAATTAGAGTTTAGAAAAAAAAAGAATTGAAAAATGATAATGATAATAAAATAAAATAATTAATTAATGAATTAATTAACTTAATTAATCTGGTTTAATTAAACTAATTAAACTTAATTAAACTAACCACCTAATTAAACTAATTAATTCTGTTTAATTAACCTGTGTCAGTGACAGGTGGGACCCACTGGTCAGTTTGACCAGTCAAAGTCCACCGTTGACCGCTGACGTCACTCTGACGTCATGCTGACGTCACCAATTACTGTTTCGGATAATTCTAAATTAATAATTAAAATAAATCCAGAAAACGTTTAAAATTTTGAAAAATCATATAAAATAATCCGTAACTCGGATGAAAATAATTTATATATGAAAATCGATCAAAAAAATATGACGATTCCGAATACGCACTCCGTTCATCTGTCACATGCCCCTAGCATGCTGAACATGGATCCGTCCCCTCCATTTCATCTGACCGAAAAATGCCAAACTTCGGGAAAACTTTCCCAGATGTTTTCCCTCTTCGTCTGTGTCGTCTAGTACTGCGTTAGGTCACACCTAGCACCGCTTATTGCCATCTCATGCATCGTGATGCATCTGTTTGCATTGTATTTATTGTTTCTTCCCCCTCTTCTCTCCGGTAGACCCCGAGACTGACGTTGCTGCCGAGTACGACTACACCGCCGACGACCCTGCTTCCTTTTCAGTAGAGCAACCAGGCAAGCAAACCCCCTTGACGCATGCCTATATCACCTACTCCTTCTCCCTCCTGCTTGCATTAGAAATTGCTACTATTCTGTTTTATCCTATACTGCTGCATAGCCTGTTTTTGTAACTGTTATTGATACCTACCTGCTAACCGAGATACTTAGTATAGTTTGGTTGGGTAATCCATCTGTGGCCCTCATCCTTGTCCCTATTGCCCCGCTTTGTTACCAGTACCTCGATCGTTGTGATCGATGTGCAGAGACCGTCGCAGCACCACACACCCCCCTTAGTTGTACGACTCTGCAGGGCTACTATCAAGTGCCGAGGGTGATACCTCGTACTGCACTCCTGATGATATCTCTGTAGTATAGCACATCGGTGGTGATTGCATAGGGTGATTCCTCACTCTCCCCTTTCCAATGATGACTCTGTCGTGCAACACCTTTAAGTGGGGACCATCGAGGGTGATTCCTCCTGGTTCTCCTTGACGGATTACATCGAGTAGGAATCCAGCGAGGGTGATTCCTCGGATTTCCTCTTGATGATATGAACACACAGTTACTTGACTTTACTACAGATAACGGGTAAAGTCGGGTAGGCCCCGAGGGGTACCCACGAGAGATGTGAAGTCGGGTTGACCAAGAGGATACCCGCGAGAAAATTACGAGGTGCGGCCGGGCAGGCAGAGACCGCCCTAGAGAGGGATGGGCCTGACCCTTGTTGCACTTCCTCGAGACGGGACGACAGTAGTACTGATCGTCACCGCGAGCTCCTAATAATGCGCTAACGGATTTGGGTATTTGATCTGAGTTGGCTACGTGCCTATACGCACTACCGCCACATGGGATAATGGTTTAATGGGGCCCTCAGCGCCGTATGTATCAGCCAAAAGCTCTGTCAGATGTCCAGTTCAGCATTGTGGGCTTGTCGGGCCAGTGCCATCCAGGATGAGGTTGTGCTCGTCCCGGCTCGTCGCATAACGACCCGGAGTGCAAAGGGCGATGGGCCCAAGACCCCTGAGCGCTTAGGATGTAGACCGGCGGGGACCTCTCTGTTGAGCTCTAGGTAGGGCTACGGTGTGTCGATCAACCGAGGCCGGGCATGACCCAGGAAAGTGTGTCCGGCCAGAGTTAATCGAGCGTGTTGGGTAACAGTAGTGCACCCCTGCAGGGAAGTTATCTATTCGAATAGCCGTGTCCACGGTAATAGGACGCTCAGTGTTGTATCCCGATCTATTACTACTTGAACTGGATACATGTTAAATTAATTGTAAGCTCCGGGATTGCTTTCTCGCAGGGAGTCGAGGAAGGATCTCTAGGCTTTGCTACTACATGCTTGTTGCTTTATTAAATGCTACTAATCTGCACTCTTCTAATGCTGCAAGACGCTGAAGATGCTAGTCTTCGATAGGCTAGGCTTTTCCCCTTCTGTTCTGGCATTTCTGCAGTTTAGTCCAAAGATATAGCCCCATTCCTTTGATACCGATGCATATTTAGCATAGTTCTGATGTCAGTCTTGCGAGTACTTTGGATGAGTACTCACGGTTGCTTTGCTACCTCTTTTTCCCCCTACCCGATTGCTGCGACCAGATGACGGAGTCCCGGAGCCAGCTGCCCCAGTCGACGACTGCTACTACACTTCTAATGGAGCCTACTACTACGTGGAGACCGCCGACGACCAGGAGTAGTTTAGGAGGCTCCCAGGCAGGAGGCCTTGCCTCTTTCGATCAGAGTCGTTGTTTGTTTTCGCCTTCTTAAGGCAAACTTGTTTCTCTCTTATGTCTGTACTCAGATATTATGTTGTTTCCGCTGACACTTGATCGCGAGCTTATGTATTCGATCCCTCGAGGCCCCTGGCTTGTAATATAAAGCTTGTATTATTTTGTTTTGTGTTTAGAGTTGTGTTGTGATATCTTCCCGTGAGTCTCTGATCTCGATCGTGTGCATTAGCGTGTATGATTAGCGCACGATTAAGTCGGGGGCGTCACAGGAATCCCCAAGCTTAGGGTCTTGCCGCTCCTTATTCCTTCATCCATCGTAATCTCACCCAAAACTTAAAAACTTCAGCACACAAAACTCAACAGAAACCTCGTGAGATCCGTTAGTATAATAAATCAATCATCCACTTTAGGTACTGTTATAAACTCATTCATAATTGTTCTTGCAAAATACCTACTGTATTCTAACTCTTCCATGACTTATACCCCCGATATAATCCTTAGTTTCATTAAAACAAACACACTGTGCAACAAAAACAGAATCTGTCTAAAACAGAACAGTACGTAATGACAGAATTTTATCCAAACTTCCGTAACTCCAAAAATTCGGAAAAAATAGGACAACGTAAAAAAATTGTATCCTAATACCGTGTAAAAATTTCATATTTTTTTGATGTTCCAGAAAAAAATTTAAAAATCAACTACTGGGCGCAAAACTTTCTGTTTTCAAACAGCATCAATTATACTATCATTCAAATCATCCCAAAGGCATTACTTGGCACAAACACTAATTAAAAGATAAAAACACAATCACGACAGTAACTATAATTGTGCAAACACACATAATAGAAAATAAAATAAAAAATTTAAGATAGATATTGGGTTGCCTCCCAATAAGCGCTATTTTTTTATGCCCCTAGCTAGGCATAATGCATTGTTTCAAGTATTGTCATCTTTAGATTCCAAATCCTTTTTAATCAAATCTTCAAAAACTTTTCTCATTAATTCTCTACTCTCATGTTCTACATTCCTAGTAGGAGAGCTTAAATAATTGAAGGGACTTTGTTCGGTGACTTTAACATTCATTACTTCAAAATCTGAATCATCACCATAAAGATCCACATATAAAACATGTATTTCAGCATCAATAGGAACTCTAGCCGTACCTTCAAACCATTCTTCACTAAATCCCTCATCAATTCCCTTAGTGATCCATTCAAATTTATCACAATTACTGTGTAGAAAGTTTTAATTAATTCGGCATAAGGAACTCTCCTCCTAATATTTTCACCATAAGCAAAATAGTCCTTAGATTCCAACCTATGTATAGTGTCCTTATCGCGGAGGATTTCTTCTATTGGAGGATGCTCAAAATCTATTCTATAGAAAGAAAAGATGTCCCTAGCTTCTCAAATTATATAGTCAAATTCATGCATAAGGATGATAGTGGCAATCTTTTTAGCTCTTGGATTATGGATGTTGGGAAGTTCATAGAATATCTTTTGTAAAGCAGGATGAATAAGCAAAAAAAATCTTTCTAACTTAAACACAAGCCTAGCAATAACATCCACATAGCAATTTGTTTTGTCAAGAATAGATCCTTTAATTATTGGTATGACTCCCGTGCAATTAAAGAATTCTTGAATGATATTCTTCCCAATAAAATTCCCGCTACCCACATGATAGGTTTTAGTTTTAAAACTTGTGGGAGCTTTGTTCTCCGGAAAATCATGATAAGAACCAAATAATTTAAGTACTTCCTCAAGAGATTCACTAGTACTGTCTTCACTAGCATTTTCAACAATAACTTTCTCAAACTCAGACATTATAGCAAGTTCAAGCAATGCAAGCAAACGAGCAAACAGATTTTTTTTGTGTTTTTTTATTTTTAGAGAAGTGGAGGGAGATGAAAAAGAGAGGAAAATAAAAAGGCAAATAAAAAGTAGAGCAAGTAGATGATAGTTTGAGTGAAGGTACTTGTAGTGATTTGATGATGTCTCCCCGGCAACGGCGCCAGAAATTCTTTCTGCTGCTTGTGAGCTGCGTTGGGATTTTCCCCGAAGAGGAAGGGTGAAGCAGTACAGTAGAGATAAGTATTTCCCTCAGTGAGAACCAAGGTTATGGAACCAAAAGGAGAATCACGCAAAGCATCATGAACAACACCTGCACACGCAAAAGCAAATACTTGCACCCGACGAGGGCAAGAGGGCTATCAATCCCCTTGAACTCGTTACTTGCAAGGATTAAATCTTGTATAGGCAAAAGTATAAATTGCAAACAAAAAAAAGTAATAAACTGCAGCAAGGTATTTTTAGTTTTTTTATGTTTAAGGTAGACCTGGGGGTCATAGTTTTCACTAGAGGCTTCTCTCTCGAACACATAGCATACGGTGGGTAAACAAATTACTATTAGGCAATTGATAGAAACGCACATAGTTATGACGTTATTCATGGCAATGATCAAATATATAGGCATCACATCCGTGAAAAGTAGACCGACTCCTGCCTGCAACTACTACTATTACTCAACCAATCGACCACTATCCAGCATGCATCTATGGTATTAAGTTCATGACAAACAGAGTAACGCTTTAAGCAGATGACAAGATGTACACAAAGTAAACTCAATCAATATGAATAAACCCCATCGTTTTATCCTTAATGGCAATAATACAAATACATGTCTTGTCCCCTACTATGTCACTGGGATATAGAGCACCGCAAGATTGAACCCATTACAAAGCACCTCTCCCGCTGAAGATAAATCAATCTAGTTGGCCAAACCAAACGGATAGATTGGATAGAAATACAAAGCTATAACAATAATGCATAATAAAGTTCAGAAAAGACTTAATTACTTTCAATGAACAATCTGATCATAAACCCACAATTGATCAGATCCCAACAAACACACCGCAAAAGAAGATTACATCGGATAGAACTCCAAAGAGATCGAGGAGAACATTGTATTGCAGATCAAAGAGAGAGAAGAAGCCATCTAGCTACTAGCTATGGTCCCGTAGGTCTAGGGTGAACTACTCACACATCATCGAAATGTCAGCAAGGTTGATGTAGAGGCCCTCCGTGATTGATTCCCCCTCCGGCTGAGTACTGGAAAAGGCCTCCAGATGGGATCGCGGAAGAACAGAAGCTTGCGGCGGTGGAAAAGTTATTTCGGGTGGCTCTCTGTTGGTTTGGGAATATTTCTGAATTTATAGGCTTGGAATTAGGTCAAACGGAGCTGCGAGGGGCCCACAAGCTCAGGGGGCACACCTACCCCCCTAGGGCACGCCCCTCAAGCTTGTGGCTCTCTCGTATCTCGTCCGGTCTTCTCTCGAAGCATCGAGGGTCCTTTCTGGTCCAAAAAAAATCTAAAGATTTATTCCGTTTGGAGTTCGTTTGGTACTGATTTTCTGAAAAGCCAAAACCAAGCAAAAAAATAGGAACTAGCACTGGGCACTGGGTTAATAGGTTAGTCCCAAAAAATGATATAAAATAGCATATAATTTCATATAAAGCATCCAAGATTAATAATATAGTAGCATGAAACAATCAAAAATTATAGATACATTGGAGACGTATCATAGACAAAGTAAACTCATCAATATGAATAAACCCCATCGTTTTATCCTTAGTAGCAACAATACAATACATATCCCATCGTCTTCTGTCACTGGGTGAGGACACCGCAAGATTGAACCCACTACATAGCACCTCTCCCACTGAGGATAAATCAATCTAGTTGGCCAAACCAAACGGATAGGTTGGAGAGAAATACAAAGCTATTACAATCATGCATAATAAAGTTCAGAAAAGACTCAATTACTTTCAATGAATAATCTGATCATAAACCCACAATTCATCGGATCCCAACAAACACACCGCAAAAGAAGATTACATTGGATAGAACTCCAAGAAGATCGAAGAGAACATTGTATTGAAGATCAAAGAGAGAGAAGAAGCCATCTAGCTACTAGCTATGGACCCGTAGGTCTGTGGTGAACTACTCACACATCATCGGAAGGGCAGCAAGGTTGATGTAGAAGCCCTCCGTGATCGATTCCCCCTCCGGCAGATCGCCGGAAAAGGCCTCCAGATGGGATCGCGGAAGAACAGAAGCTTGCGGCTGCAAAAAAGTTGTTTCGGGAGGCTCTCTGTTGGTTTGGGTATATTTCTGAATTTAGAGGCTTGGAATTAGATCAAACCGAGCTGCGAGGGGCTCACAAGATCAGGGGGCGCGCCTACCCCCTGGGGCGCGCCCCTCGAGCTTGTGGCTCTCTCGTATCTCGTCCGGTCTTCTCGCGAAGCTTCGACGGTCTCATCTGGTCCAGAAAAAATAATCTAAAGATTTTATTCCGCTTGGACTTCGTTTGGTATTGATTTTCTGAAAAGCCAAAACCAAGCAAAAAATAGGAACTGGCACTGGGCACTGGGTTAACAGGTTAGTCCCAAAAAATGATATAAAATAGTATATAATTTCATTTAAAGTATCCAAAATTGATAATATAATAGCATGAAACAATAAAAAATTATAGATACGTTGGAGACGTATCATATACAAAGTAAACTTAATCAATATGAATAAACCCCACCGTTTTATCCTTAGTAGCAATAATACAATATGCACCCCGTCCCCTTCTGTCATTGGGTGAGCACACCGCAAGATTGAACCCACTACAAAGCACCTCTCCCACTGAAGATAAATCAATCTAGTTGGCCAAACCAAACGGATAGATCAGAGAGAAATACAAAGCTATAACAATCATGCATAATAAAGTTCAGAAATGACTCAATTACTTTCAATGAACAATCCGATCATAAACCCACAATTCATCGGATCCCAACAAACACACCGCAAAAGAAGATTACATCGGATAGAACTCCAAAGAGATCGAGGAGAACAATGTATTGAAGATCAAAGAGAGAGAAGAAGCCATCTAGCTACTAGCTATGGACCCGTAGGTCTGTGGTGAACCAGTCACACATCATCGGAATGTCAGCAAGATTGATGTACAGGCCCTCCTTGATTGATTCCCCCTCCGGCAGAGTACCGGAAAAGGCGTCTAGATGGGGTCACGAAAGAACAGAAGCTTGCGGCGGCGGAAAAGTTATTTCGGGTGGCTCTCTGTTGGTTTGGGAATATTTCTGAAGTTATAGGCTTAGAATTAGGTCAAACGGAGCTGTGAGGGGCTCACAAGCTCAGGGGGCGCGCCTACCCCCCTAGGGCATGCCCCTTGATCTTGTGGCTCTCTCGTATCTCGTCTGGTCTTCACCCAAAGCTTCGAGGGTCCCTTCTTGTCCAAAAAATAATAATCTAAAGATTTTATTCCGTTTGGACTTCGTTAGGTATTGATTTTCTGAAAAGCCAAAACCAAGCAAAATAAGAGGAACTGGCACTGGGAACTGGGTTAATAGGTTAGTCCCAAAAAATGATACTCCCTCCGTCTCAAAATAAGTGACTCAAAGATGACTCAATTTTATACTAACCTTAGTACAAAGTTGAGACACTTTTGAGTCGCTTATTTTGGGACGGAGGGAGTATAAAATAGCATATAATTGCATATAAAGCATCCAAGATTGATAATATAATAGCATGAAACAATAAAAAATTATAGATACATTGGAGTCGTATCATAGACAAAGTAAACTCAATAAATATGAATAAACCCCATCGTTTTATCCTTAGTAGCAACAATACAATACGTACCCCGTCCCATTCTGTCACTGGGTGAGGACACCGCAAGATTGAACCCACTACAAAGCACCTCTCCCACTGAAGAAAAATCAATCTAGTTGGCCAAACCAAACGGATAGATTGAAGAGAAATACAAAGCTATTACAATCATGCATAATAAAGTTTAGAAAAGACTCAATTACTTTCAATGAATAATCTGATCATAAACCCACAATTCATCGGATCCCAACAAACAAACCGCAACAGAAGATTACATCGGATAGAACTCCAAGAAGATCGAAGAGAACATTGTATTGAAGATCAAAGAGAGAGAAGAAAAGGCCTCCAGATGGGATCGCGGGAGAACAAAAGCTTGCGGCGGCGGAAAAGTTATTTCGGGTGGCTCTCTGTTGGTTTGGGAATATTTCTGAATTTATAGGCCTGGAATTAGGTCAAACGGAGTTGCGAGGGGCCCACAAACTCAGGGGGCGCGCCTACCCCCTGGGGCATGCCCCTCGAGCTTGTGGCTCTCTCGTATCTCGTCCGGTCTTCTCGCGAAGCTTAGAGGATCCCTTCTGGTCCAGAAAAAAATAATCTAAAGATTTTATTCCGCCTGGACTTCGTTTGGTATTGATTTTCTGAAAAGCGAAAACCAAGCAAAAAAAGAGGAACTGGCACTGGGCACTGGGTTAATAGGTTAGTCCCAAAAAATGATATAAAATAGCATATAATTGCATATATAGCATCCAAGATTGATAATATAATAGCATGAAATAATCAAAAATTATAGATACATTGGAGACGTATCATAGGCAAAGTAAACTCAATCAATATGAATAAACCCCATCGTTTTATCCTTAGTAGCACTCATACAATACGTACCCCGTCCCCTTCGGTCACTGGGTGAGGACACCGCAAGATTGAACGCACTACAAAGCACCTCTCCCAATGAAGATAAATCAATAACCAAATGGATAGATCGGAGAGAAATACAAAGCTATAACAATCATGCATAATAAAGTTCAGAAAAGACTCAATTACTTTCAATGAACAATCTGGTCATAAACCGACAATTCATCGGATCCCAACAAACACTGCGCAAAAGAAGATTACATCGGATAGAACTCCAAAGAGATCGAGGAGAACATTGTGTTAAAGATCAAAGAGAGAGAGAAGAAGCCATCTAGCTACTAGCTATGGACCCGTAGGTCTGTGGTGAACCACTCACACATCATCGAAATGTCAGCAATGTTGATGTAGAGGCCCTCCGTGATTGATTCCCCCTCCGACAGAATACCGAAAAAGGCCTCCAGATGGGAGCGTGGAAGAACAGAAGCTTGCGGCGACGGAAAAGTTATTTCGGGTGGCTCTTTGTTTGTTTGGGAATATTTCTGAATTTATAGGCTTGGAATTGGTCAAACGGAGCTGTGAGGGGCCCACAAGCTCAGGGGGCGCGCCTACCCCCTAGGGCGCGCCCCTCGAGCTTGTGGCTCTCTCGTATCTCGTCCGGTCTTCTCCCGAAGCTTCAAGGGTCCCTTCTGGTCCAGAAAAAAATAATCTAAAGATTTTATTCCGTTTGGACTTCATTTGGTATTGATTTTCTGAAAAGCCATAACCAAGTAAAAAAACAGGAACTGCCACTGGAATCTGGGTTAATAGGTTAGTCCCAAAAAATGACATAAAATAGCATATAATTGCATATAAAGCATCCAAGATTGCTAATATAATAGCATGAAACAATCAAAATTATAGATATGTTGGAAACACACCGATTGATCAACCTCTCTAGTTATAGGTCTCTCCTCGTTTTCGAGCACACACCGATTGATCTACTTCTCTAGTTAGGTATCTCCCTTTCGTTCTCTGACACACACACGCACGCACACACACACACACACACACACACACACACACACAGAGACACTGGTGGAGTACGTGCACAAAGAGAAGAGGTGCACGCCTGCACTCATTCCCTTGCACACACATGCGGGTACATGGTGGGACGGATTTGTATACGAAGAGACACCCCACGTGATAATTTGACGCGTGTAGAGTCGTTCATCTAATGGATGATCGGGGACCAAGCATGAACGATACAAAGTGCGGCCTGGACGCGGTGGCGCGTTATTCATCGACTTTCCCTTTATTGGTATGTTAAATAAAGTTTTTTATTTTTGGATGGCACGTATACAATGTTGATCTAATGCCAATAATGCTAGTAATTGTTCTGCATGTTGATCTAGGAGCATGGTTAATAGTATAGCCAACAGCCGGCTATGTGAAGTTGTCACGTCACCTATAGCCAAGTTAATAGTACTGTAGGAGTATAGCCAACAGCCGGCTATGTGAAGTTGTCACGTGACCTATAGCCAAGTAAGTACAACTTTATTACTCCTCTCACCATATAGTACTATATATACTAGTAGTAGAATATGTGTACGTGCAAATGCACGCATTGACTTCTCTCATTACAATGGATCGGCTCTAAAGTCGCACTACAATCAGCTCTAAACTCTATAAAACATCCTCGTTGAATCGATTAGTGTGCACGTCACCGTCGCTGATGAATAGGCTGCTAGTGTGTGCGTGAGAGGAGCGGCAGAGTAGGCCAGCTACACATGTGAATAGAGCAGCAAGCAGGTCTGCAGTACACGCGCGGGTGTACTTTCCCTGCATTGATAATCCACCTATTGTTTTACAGAACAGGAGTACCCTCCACTTGCATCTGTAGCTACGAATAGTAGCATTTTGAATCATCCGATTGGCTCTATCAAAGGTTCACGTTGCTCCTTGGTCTTGAGATTCGAAAGTCCAAAATGCGAAGGCTCAGCTAGAGGCGCGAAGTTTTCCTTAATGTGTGTGCCGCACACGTCACCAACACGATACGAGCTAGGTCTGCCTGGTGCGCAGTCGGGTGCAGCTCCGTTTGGGAATCGAAATAAATTCATTTGTTTATTATAGTAGTGTCGGTATAGTGAGAACTAGGGTCTCACAAACCCTTCAAGCATGGGTCATGCCTGTCTAGAGCTGCTACACAGCAACCCCGGCGAAGAGCCGATCTTCCCGGCAGGCGCTACATCAACAAGCAAGATCAAGAGCGCATCGGGAGGGAGATTCTTCCCGGTAGTGCATCTTCTCAGCATTGGGAAGCACTACAACTGCATAAGGGGATCAGCTCCCCCACAGCGGTGCTCAAGAGTCGGGTTCCTGGGAAGCAGCCTTCCCGGGAACGGACCTCCCATCTCACCCAGCAAGCCCCGATGGATTACAACCACATGTTCTACTGCCACCCCACTCACTACAGTGAGCGGTGCCGCTGTGTCACTATCTGGCAGTACTTTATTGATAGATGGTGCATGGGCAGGTAGCTAAGTAGCATAGCAGGCATGCATGGGTGATTCATCACATGTTTCTTCCATGCATCGACACCTCCACAAGGACATTTCAGGGTAGTAACCAGCAGCTGGGCCAAGCTGAATAGGTGGACAGAGATCCTTCCCGGAATCTAGCATATCAAGACACCTAGCAGATCATTAATTGCTTTTGTAGCCACTATCAACATGTAATTACATATATGCCACTTTGGTGACCCCTTAAGCTATAAAAGGAGGCCCATGGCACCAGTATAGGGGATTCGGCTCCTGTTAGCTCCTAGTGCTCCCGAGCACCTTGCTAGCAAGAGCTGCACACTTGTACAACAGAGCCTTTTACACATTTAATCCACCAAATCAGGAGTAGGGTTTTATGCATCTGTGCGGCCCGAACCTGGGTAAATTTATTGTGTGCTGATCGTTGGTTGAGTGCTGCTCTTAGTGTGATGCGTCGCCCTCCACAGAACCTGGGAAGGGGCTTGCATCTAGCCTCATAGATTGTCGTATGACGACCCACAAGTATAGGGGATCAATCGTAGTCCTTTCGATAAGTAAGAGTGTCGAACCCAACGAGGAACAGAAGGAAATGACAAGCAGTTTTCAGCAAGGTATTCTCTGCAAGCACTGAAATTGTAGGTAACAGATAGTTTGATAGCAATGTAATTTGTAACAAGTAACAAGTAGTAACGGTAACAAAGGTGCAGCAAGGTGTCCCAATCCTTTTTATAGCAAAGGACACGCCGGAACGAACTCGTATAATAAGCAAAGCGTTCTCGAGGACACATGGGAATTTCATCTAGTCAGTTTCATCATGTTTGTTTGATTCGTGTTCGCTACTTTGATAATTTGATATGTGGGTGGACCGGTGCTTGGGTGCTATTCTTACTTGAACAAGCCTCCCACTTATGATTACCACCTCTCGCGAGCATCCGCAACTACAAAAGAAGAATTAAGATAAATCTAACCATAGCATGAAACATATGGATCCAAATCAGCCCCTTACGGAATAGCGCATAAACTAGGGTTTAAGCTTCTGTCACTCTAGCAACCCATCATCTACTTACTACTCCACAATGCCTTCCCTTAGGCCCTAAGATGGTGAAGTGTCATGTAGTCGACGTTCACACGACACCAATAAAGGAAGCAACAACATACATATCATCAAAATATCGAACGAATACATAATTCACATGATTACTTATGACAAGACTTCTCCCATGTCCTCAAGAACAAAAGTAACTACTCACAAATCATATTCATGTTCAAGATGAGAGGGGTATTTAATAGCATTAAGGATCCAAACATATAATCTTCCACCAAATAAACCAACTAGCATCAACTACAAGATGTAATCAAGACTACTAGCAACCCACAGGTACCAATCTGAGGTTTTGAGACAAAGTTTGAATACAAGAGATGAACTAGGGTTCGAGATGAGATGGTGCTGGTGAAGATGTTGATGAAGATTGGTCCTCCCATGATGAGAGGATCATTGGTGATGTCGATGGCTTCGATTCCCCCTCCCGGAGGGAAGTTTCCCCGACGGAATCGCTCTGCCAGAGAACAAAATAGCTCCTGCCCAGGTTCCACCTCGAGACGGCGGCACTTCGTCCCGAAAGTCTTCTTCTAATTTTTTCTAGGGCAAATGGCTTCATATAGCAGAAGGAGGGGGCCGGAGGCCTGCCAGGGGCCCCACAAGCTCGGGGGGCGCGCCTAGGGGTAGGGCGCGCCCCCCAGGCTTGAGGCTTCCTGGTGGGCCCCCTCCTGGTAATTCTTTCGCGACTATTTTTTATATATTCCAAAATAATTCTCCGTAAATTTTCAGGCCATTTGGAGTTGTGCAGAATAGCTATCATTATTTCACCTCTTTCCAGTCCAGAATTCCAGCAGCCGGCAATCTCCCTCTTCATGTGAATCTTGCAAAATAAGAGAGAAAAGGCATAAGAATTGTACCGTGAAGTGAAATAATGATTAAAAACATATTAATTAACAGTAGGAAATCATGATGCAAATTGGACGTATCAACTCCCCCAAGCTTAGACCTTGCTTGTCCTCAAGCGAAAGCCGAAATCGATAATCATGACCACATGTTTAGAGAGAGAGGCACGGATAAAAATAAAATACGCACATGAAGCATCATGATCTTTATTATAACAGCAATATATTCTCATAAAACTTATCATGAAAAAGTGACAATTCAATCACAAGTTAAAGTATGAACCACAAACCAAATTGAAAACTAACAAACTATGATCTCAGTCACTGAAGCAATTGCAATTCACCATATTATCAGAAATAGTCTATGTAAGAGCATTTTTTAGCAAGTTCACATACTCAACTATCATTTAGTCTTCTATGCTTGCTGACACTCACGGCATACTTATGGAGCAAAGGTTTCAGTCAGAAACATAGAAAGATAGGGGCTTATAATTTCGCCTCCCAACGTATTTACCTCATGGGTAATGTCAACAATAATAACTCATGATCACCTACATCCAACTGGATATATATGCCTGGATCAATCCCCACCATATGATGCTTGCCAAGAGAGAAAATAAAAACGGAATATAGGAGAATGCTATTGACTCTTGCATAAAAGTAAATACATAAAGTAAAAGATAGGCCCTTCGCAGAGGGAAGCAGAGGTTGTCATGCGCTTTTCGTTTTTGGATGAGCAAACTCTTAATGTAAAGGAACACCACTTTATATTGCCCCTTGTGATAGCGACCTTTATTATGCAGTCTGTCGCTTTTATTTCTTCACCATCACAAGTTCGTACAAAGCTTATTTTCCCTTACAATAAAAGATCATACATATTTAGGAGCAATTTTTATTGCTTTGCACCGATGACAACTACCTTGAAGGATCTTATTCAATCCGTAGGTAGATATAATGGACTCTCATGGCATGAAACTGGGTTTAAGGGTTTTTGGATGCACAAGTAGTATCTCTACTTAGTGCGGAATTTTGGCTAGCAAAAGATAGGGGGCAAGCACCACATGTTAGAGGATCCAAAACAATATAACTTCTATGTGAATATAAGAAAACATAACTCATTACGTTGTCTTCCATGTCCAACATCGACTATTTGACATAGAATATTTAATGGGGGCTCACAATCATAAAAGATGTCCAAGATAGTGAATTTATATGTGTGACCTCTCTTCCTTTATTACTTTTTCATGAATTGCAACAATGACTAATACTATGTTTGTCAACTTCCAGCAAGTTTTATCAATTATACTTCTTTTATGTGAAGTCATCACTCCCCATGGGATTAGCATATGATCTTATTTTTTCTTTATTTATTTATAAGATTGGATCAACAAAAGCAAAACACTCAATTCAAACTACTCTTTATTATATAACTTTCACACACGATTACATAGATAGATAGATCACAAAGCAGGCACTCGAAACTAAATCATACTAAACTATATTCTTCTAAATCACGAAATAACTAAGGATCGAGCTAAGATAGATAATGATGATAAAAAGTGATGGTGATACCATACCGGGGCACCTACCCCAAGCTTGGCACAAGCTAAGGGTGGTGCCCATACCCATGTGCTCAAGTCTCCTTCTTCGGTGATGGTGGTGATGAAGTGGTGGGCTTGTCCTTCAAAATATTTAATAAGATATCCTTTAAACTCTGGACCTCCCGAAGCAACTGCTGAATCGTGGTGGCGTTCTTTTGCACTTCAACCATAATATGTTTATTTTCTGGCCACCATGATCCCTTTCCTGCATCATTCTCACTTGGATGGGAAATATCCCAATTGGAAGGTATGTGCATGCGAGGAGTGTTTTCAACCCCATAATTGTGGACCAAATTATGAAAGTTGTTCAGATGTAACCTGTGCAAGGGTCTCCTAGGAGGAAGCCCTTCTTGTACCTCTGAATTCCCATGGCTTGTAGTGCTTCTTATGGCTTGATGAGTATTTGGAGTTGTGGAGATGACGGCAAGGGTACCCCTCTCGGAGGCCGGGGGGTGGACTTCCAGCGAATATCTGTCATCTTCTTCCATGGTAACCTCCTCCTCCTCCTCTCTCCTGAGTTCCATCTGTAGCAACCAAGCGTTGTCTCCTACATTGTTGGAGGACGCGGAAGACATGATGCCCGGCCTCGAAAATCTGACAGGAAACAACACGAAACAAGAACAGAGGAGAAACTTGCGATGCGGTGGTCAAAACACCCGTGAGTATATATAATAAAAATTTCCCGTGCAGAACAAGTAATATGGAAGAAAAACGGAGTCGGGAAAGTCCATGAGGGAGCCACGAGCCTGGTAGGCGCGCCTTGGGGGGTAGGGTGCGCCCCCCAGGCTTATCGCCTCCTTGTGCACTTTTCGGACTATTTATTATTTTCCTAATTTTTTATATATTCCAAAATGAACAGAGAGTACTTTTATGAAAGTTTTGGAGTTGGCTTACTTACCGTACCACATACCAACTCCTTTTCAGGATTCTGGAGCATTCCGGAAGGTTTCTTCTATGTGCTCTTCCGGTGTCATTGTTTGAATAACATTAGTTTTGACATTAATGGGCGTACCTAAGATATAATGTTTAATTCTTTGCCCATTAACCACCCTTGGATTATTGCCTTCGGAGTTGTATATTTTGATGGCTCCGGAGTGATAAACTTCTTCGACGATATACGGTCCTTCCCATTTAGAGAGAGGTTTTCCTGCAAAAAATATTAAACGAGAATTGTATAATAAAACAAGATCACCTACTTTAAATTCCCATTTTTGAATTCTATTATCATGCCACCTTTTAACTTTTTCTTTAAACAACTTGGCATTTTCGTAAGCTTGTGTTCTCCATTCATCGAGAGAGCTAATATCAAATAACCTCTTTTCACCGGCAAGTTTAAAATCATAGTTAAGTTCTTTAATTGCCCAAAATGCTTTATGTTGAAGGTCAAGCTGTAAATGACATGCTTTTCCATAGACCATTTTATATGGAGACATACCCATAGGATTTTTATAAGAAATTCTGTAGGTCCATAGTACATCATCAAGTTTCTTAGACCAATTCTTCTGGATCTATTAACGGTCTTTTGCAAAATTAATTTTATTTCTCTATTAGTTAATTCAACTTGACCACTAGACTGAGGATGATAAGGAGATGCAATTCTATGGTTAACATCATATTTAGCAAGCAATTTACGGAAAGCACCATGAATAAAATGTGAACCACCATCAGTCATTAAATATCTAGGGACTCCAAACCTCGGGAATATAACTTCTTTAAGCATTTTAATAGAAGTGTTATGATCAACACTACTAGTTGGAATAGCTTCTACCCACTTAGTAATGTAATCAACAACAACTAAAATACGAGTATACCCATTGGATTTAGGGAAAGGTCCCATATAATCAAAACCCCAAACATGAAATGGTTCAATAACAAGTGAATAATTCATAGGCATTTCCTGACATCTACCAACATTACCAATTCTTTGACATTCATCACATGATAGGACAAACTTACGTGCATATTTGAAAAGAGTAGGCCAAGAAAAACCAGATTGTAGTACCTTGTGTGCAGTTTTGTCTCCCGCATGGTGTCCTCCATATGCCTCGGAGTGACACTTTCGTAGGATTTGTTCCTGTTCATGCTCAGGTACACAACGTCTAATAACACCATCTACTCCTTCTTTACATAAATGTGGGTCATCCCAAAAGTAATGTCTTAAATCAAAGAAGAACTTTTTCTTTTGTTGGTATGTGAAACTAGGTGGTATATATTTAGCAACAATGTAATTAGCATAGTCTGCATACCAAGGAGTATTACGAGAAGTATTTATCACAGTTAGTTGCTCATCAGGACAATCATCGTTAATAGGAAGTGGGTCATCAAGAACATTTTCCATTCTAGACAAATTATCAGCTACGGGATTCTCAGCTCCCTTTCTATCAATAATATGCAAGTCAAACTCTTGTAGCAACAGAACCCACCTAATAAGTCTAGGTTTAGCATCTTTCTTTTCCATAAGATATTTAATAGCAGCATGATTAGTATGAATAGTAACTTTGGAATCAACAATGTAAGATCTGAATTTATCACATGCAAACACAACTGCTAAAAATTCTTTCTTAGTAGTAGCATAATTTCTTTGAGCATTGTCTAGAGTTTTACTAGCATAATGAATAACATTCAATTTCTTATCAACTCTTTGTCCTAGAACATCACCAACAACATAATCACTAGCATCACACATAATTTCAAAGGGTAGGTTCCAATCAGGTGGTTGAACAATAGGTGCAGAAATTAAGGCTTTCTTGAGTATTTCAAAGGCTTCTACACAATCATCATCAAAAACAAATGGCACATCTTTTTGCAAAAGATTCGTAAGAGGCCTAGAACATTTAGAGAAGTCTTTTATAAAGCTTCTATAGAAACCAACATGACCGAGGAAACTTCTTATACCTTTGATATCTTTAAGACATGGCATTTTCTCAATAGAATCAACTTTAGCTTTATCAACTTCAATACCTCTTTCAGAAATTTTATGCCCAAGGACTATACCTTCATTCACCATAAAGTGGCACTTCTCCCAATTCAAGAAAAGATTAGTTTCTTCACATCTCTGCAAAACTCGATCGAGGTTGCTCAAGCAATCATCAAAAGAAGTTCCATAAACGGAGAAATCATCCATGAAAACCTCAACAATCTTTTCACAAAAGTCAGAGAATATAGCAGTCATACATCTTTGAAAGGTAGCAGGTGCATTGCATAAACCAAAAGGCATACGATGATAAGCATAAGTTCCAAAAGGACAAGTAAATAATGTGGTTTTCTCTTGATCTTCAGGCGAAACAGGTATTTGAGAGAAACCAGAATAACCATCTAGGAAGCAAAAGTGTGTATGCTTAGATAATCTTTCTAACATTTTATCAATAAAAGGCAAAGGCTAATGATCTTTCCTAGTAGCTTTATTTAATTTCCTAAAATCAATTACCATCCTATAACCGGTTACAATTCTTTGTGGAATGAGTTCATTTTTATCATTAGGAACAACGATAATACCTCCTTTCTTAGGAACACAATGAACAGGACTTACCCATCTACTATCAGCTATGGGATAAATTATACCTGCCTCAAGAAGCTTTAATATTTCAGTTCTTACCACATCCTTCATTTTAGGATTCAACCTTCTTTGATGATCAACAACGGGTTTAGCATCTGGCTCCATATGAATTTAATGCTGACATAAAGTGGGACTAATGCCCTTAAGATCATCAAGAGTATATCCAATAGCAGCACGGTGTTTCTTCAGAGTTTTAAGTAATCTCTTTTCTTCATGCTCTGAAAGGTTAGCACTAATAATAACATCATATATCTTCTTTTCATCCAGATAAGCATATTTAAGTGTATCAGGTAATTACTTTAAATCAGACACAGGATCACCCTTGGGTGGTAGAGGATTTCCCAAGGTTTCCACAAGCAAATTATGTTTGAGAACAGGTGCTTGTTTAAAGAACATCTCATCTATTTCATTTCTTTCATTCATATGCATATCATTCTCATGGTCTAGCAAATATTGTTCTAAAGGATCGGTAGGAGGCACCGCAATAGAAGCAAGACATATAATTTCATCTTTATTGGGTAATTTTTTATCATGAGGTTGTCTACTAAACTTAGAGAAATTAAATTCATGAGATATATCACCAAACTTAACTCTAACCTTCTCTTTAACACAATCAATTTCAGCATTAACGGTATTTAAGAAAGATCTACCGAATATAATGGGACAAAAATTATTTTGTTGTGAACCAAGTACTAAGAAATCATTAGGGTATTTGATTTTACCAAACAAGACTTCAAAATCTCTAACAATCCAAAGTGGTGTAATAGTATCTCTATTTGCAAGCTTAACAGTAACATCAATATCTTCAATCTCAACAGGTGCAATATCATGCATTACTTCTTGATACAAAGAAAATGGAATGGCACTCACACTAGCACCCATATCACATAAACCATGATAGCAATGATCTCCAATCTTAAGAGAAACAACAGGCATGCCAACTACAGGCTTGTTCTTATCTAGCATATCTCGTTCATTTCTAACAGGTTTAGCAATTCTAGCAGCCTCATCGCAAAAGTAAATAACATGCCCATCAATATCATCAACCAAAAGATCTTTAACCATTGCAATATTAGGTTCAACTTTAATTTGCTCAAAAGGTCTAGGTGTTCTTGTATTACTTTTATTAACCACAGTTGAAGCTTTAGCATGTTCCTTAATCCTAACAGGGAAAGGAGGTTTCGCAAAGTAAGCAGTAGGCACAACTGGATCAACATTGTAAACAATTGTTTCTTCTTTAACAATAACGGGTTCTTCATTTAATTCAATAGGTAGATGAAACTTAAACCATTTCTACTTAGGGAGATCAACATGAACAGTAAAAGATTCACAAAAGGTAGCTACTATCTCAGAGTCAAGTCCATATTTAGTACGAAACTTATAAAAAGCATCAGTTTTCATAAAAGATTTAACACAATCAAACTCAAGATTTATACCTGACTCTTTACCTTTGTAGATTTCCCAATCTTCAGAGTTGCATTTAATTCTTTCCAGAAGATCCCATTTGAATTCAATAGTCCTCTTCATAAAGGAACCATTAGAAGAACTATCAAGCATGGATCGATCATCAAGAGAAAGCCGAGCATAAAAGTTTTGAATAATTATTTCTCTTGAGAGCTCATGATAGGAGCATGTATGCAACATATATTAAGCCTCCCCCGAGATTGAGCGATACTTTCTCCTTCACAAGGCCAAAAATTATATATATAATTCCGATCACAATGAACCAAATGCATAGGATAAATTTTTTGGTGAAATTCCAGCTTCAACCGGTTCCAGTCCCATGTTTTAGTATCATCACATAGCCTATACCATGTCAATGCCTTTCCCTCCAAAGATAAAGGGAATACTTTCTTTTTAACTCCATCTCCGGATAGACCTGCAAGCTTAAACAATCCACAAATTTCATCCACATATATCAAGTGCACATCAGGATGTACCGTTCCATCTCCTGCATAAGGATTAGCTAGCAGTTTCTCTACCATACCTGAAGGAATTTCATAATAAATATTTTTAGTAGGTTCAGTAGGTTGAGGGGCAACTCTCAATGCTTCTAACGAGGTGAAGATACCCGGAACAAGCCCCTCAAAAGATTACTTTCCATAGTGACAAGAGACAGTAAATTTTAGCACGTAATATAAATGTTTCCTTACCAAATTCCACTCACCAAAGGCGCTTCACTCCTCGGCAACGGCGCTAGAAAAGGGTCTTGATGACCCAAAAGTATTGGGGATCAATCGTAGTCCTTTAGATAAGTAAGAGTGCCGAACCCAATGAGGAGCAGAAGGAAATGACAAGCGGTTTTCAGCAAGGTATTCTCTGCAAACACTGAAATTGTAGGTAACAGATAGCTCGATAGCAATGTAATTCGTAACAAGTAACAAGTAGTAATGGTAAAAAAGGTGCAGCAAGGTGGCCCAATCCTTTTTATAGCAAAGGACAAGCCGGAACGAACTCGTATAATAAGCAAAGCGTTCTCGAGGACACATGGGAATTTCATCTAGTCACTTTCATCATGTTTGTTTGATTCGCGTTCGCTACTTTGATAATTTGATATGTGGGTGGACCGGTGCTTAGGTGCTGTTCTTACTTGAACAAGCCTCCCACTTATGATTACCCCCTCTCGCAAGCATCCTCAACTATGAAAGAAGAATTAAGATAAATCTAACCATAGCATGAAACATATGGATCCAAATCAACCCCTTACGGAATAGCGCATATACTAGGGTTTAAGCTTTTGTCACTCTAGCAACCCATCATCAACTTACTACTCAACAATGCCTTCCCTTAGGCCCTAAGATGGTGAAGTGTCATGTAGCCGACGTTCACACGACACCACTAAAGGAAGCAACAACATAAATATCATCAAAATATCGAACGAATACCAAATTCACATGATTACTTATGACAAGACTTGTCCCATGTCCTCAAGAACAAAATTAACTAGTCACAAATCATATTCATGTTCAAGATCAGAGGGGTATTGAATAGCATTAAGGATCTGAACATATAATCTTCCACCAAATAAACCAACTAGCATCAACTACAAGATGTAATCAACACTACTAGCAACCCACATGTACCAATCTGAGGTTTTGAGACAAAGATTGAATACAAGAAATGAACTAGGGTTTGAGATGAGATGGTGCTGGTGAAGATGTTGATGAAGATTGGTCCTCCCACGATGAGAGGATCGTTGGTGATGTCGATGGTTTCGATTTCCCCCTCCCGGAGGGAAGTTTCCCCGACGGAATCGCCCCGCCGGAGAGCAAAATAGCTCCTGCCCAGGTTCCGCCTCGAGACGGCGGCGCTTCATCCCGAAAGTCTTCTTCTGATTTTTTCTAGGGAAAATGGCTTCATATAGCAGAAGGAGGGGGGCGGAGGCCTGCCAGGGCCCCACAAGCTCGGGGGGCGCGCCCAGGGGGGTAGGGCGCGCCCCCATGCTTGTGGCTTCCTGGCGGTACCCCTCCTGGTAATTCTTGCACCAGTATTTTTTATATATTCCAAAATAATTCTTCGTAAATTTTTAGGTCATTTGGAGTTGTGCAGAATAGCTATCTCTGTTTCACCCCTTTCCGTTCCAGAATTCCAGCTGCCGGCAATCTCCCTCTTCATGTGAATCTTGCAAAATAAGAGAGAAAAGGCATAATAATTGTACCATGAAGTGAAATAATGATTAAAAACATATTAATTAAGAGTAGGAAATCATGATGCAAATTGGACGTATCATCGTATGCCGACATCTTCCCGATCCCACCTTCAGCAAGTAGTTGGCAAACGAATTTTGTTTACTACGGAGTATAGAGGAAATTGAGTGGACGTGAGGGAGGAAGTAGTTGAGAGTGTCATTATCATCCACTACATGCATGCGAGTAGTTAAATCATGGGTTGCTAGTACGAGGCAACAACAACATCAATTTTTGCCTCGGTTACTGTTGGTGGCCTTATTTAAAATGGAGCGACTAGTGTATTAGGGCTAGCCCACCGCCTACGCTCGCCTCCCCGCCTCACCCATCAGATTCCGCCATGGATAATCCACTATATCCCAGCATCCCGCGGGCTTCCCTCTCGCTGCAGCCGGCGGCACTGCCACCATTGTGCGAAACCCAGGTATCTATCAGAGGGGATCCATTTCTCTGGAATCACAGATCGGTGGCGCCGGAATACATGCCGGGGCTGCATTGGAGGTTATGGACAGCAAGGGCAAATCGGATCGAGGAAGCGAGGCATCGATTGGAGACATGTTCGAAGGAGCTGCTCCTGGCGAAGCACAAGGCGGAGGCGCAAGTCAATCTCAGGGCAGAGATGCTGAGGGATGTCAGCATCTGGCAGCGTCGCGTCGACTTGGAGCTAGCGCTAATGTCAGAGATCATATTCTACGGAGGAGAGAACGTGCATGCTTGCGGAATGGTATCCGAGCCCGATGTAGCTGTTCAAATGGGTGGTAGAACAAGCCAAATCGCCGAATCCGCTGTAGCGGAGGCGCTGGGCATGCACCCTAGGCGAGCTAACCTGCCCTCCTTCCCCGCTAGCGATGCAGTCACCTGCTCGGTTACTACAGCAGTGAACAGGTGCCGCCATGGTAGTTTGCAACCGTGACATTCGCTCCATCTATATGTATTACTACCATGCTCGTATTTCCATGAAAATACTCGGTCGTTTGAAAAAATATCGTAATTGATTTATCACGAGTTTTTGAATGCTTGGTTGTGACAATCACCCGATAGCCACACGATTTATATTTTTTCACGCATTTTCCTCCTTGCTGAGATGTACTGCACGGTTTCGGGCTCCTCCGCGGTCCTCGGAAATATCTCTACATGCTTCCTTTCGCCGACATGTGGGACATACATCATCTGGTTCCACGTCCATGCACGACTCGGGGCATCTCCAACGTTGACACCAACTAGTAGGGAGGAGTCCGTGGACAGTGATGCGGTAGTGGGCCATCCAACCATCCCCGCATACATTTCAAACTAGACGAATTACATGCCACCCCCCTCCCGCGCAAAAAATCACATGCAAACCGGATGATTTTCATATAAATCGGAGCAAATTCATTACATTTTGGACATATTTCATTGAAAAAAGCGACCGGACCTAAACCAGTCTAAGGGCCTCATCGATTTACAGGATGGAGTGGCATATCCACTTAAATCCAATAGGATTACCAAGGAGTGTTCAATGCCATAGGAAAAACAAAGTATTTGTAAAAAAAGGTTGGAGAGGAGTTGTTGGTGCAATATTTTCCCTCTTGTGTTTTGGAGATTGTTAATAGAAACAGGCGTGGACTGATTTGTTTCCTAGTGCACACAGAGAGAATTAGTCCATGCAGACCCGAAGAGAATGTTGTCTTAGGTGTCAAGATCGAGGAACTTCACCGAAGAATATCTATGACGCAGAGATGATTCATCTATATCTATCGATGTCATGAAGGCGAGAAGATAGAAGTGAAAGAGGTGTCCCCTCAAAATCATTGCTGACGTGAAGCAATACTTGTTTCGGAGCCATCCGATGAAATTGACTGCAGTCAGAGTAAAGAAGATGAAGTGAAGACGTGCATTTACTTTCGTTGTTCTTTATCTTTTTGAGTCATAGAACCTCCGTACTATTAAGAGGGGCACATGTTCTCAAAGCTTAGATCCACTTTGATGCTTAGCCCAAACCTATGAAAGAGTGAGAGAAATCTCTTTATGCTTCGAATGATTACCTGTCAGCAGAAGACGCCGTTCCTCATTGCTGGAGGAGATATCTTTCGGACTGAGGAGTTAGCATTTCTTGCTCCACAAGGAATGTTACCGCTGTGCTCAATTTCCGACCGTTGGACTCGTGTCGCTTGGCCATTGGCTGTTCCACATGTCCAATTTGGTCATTTCCCTTCAGGGAAGGCTGCGGCTATAAATAGCCACCCCACTCCAACATTGTCCGTTGGCTGCTCCGCTTAAGATTTCTGAGAAGATTGATTGAGCATCCCCTCTCCTAGAGATTTGAGTTTAAAATCCACCGAGAGAAAATCAAGAACAAAAACTTAGACAGTGGTTGAGCATCACAGTAGTTCAGAGTTAGAGTTCTTGTACCTATTACTCTTGAGAGCTGCGCACTCTCTACACGGATAGGTGTTGGCTCGAGTGATTGAAGAGTTGTTGTCTTCACCGGGCAAGATCTTCAGCAACCAAGAGTCATTATGGTTTGCGAGGAAGTCTGTCGAAGGTTTGGAGATCGCCGATAAGCATCTACCACGAGTGAAATAAACTGTGGTTTGATCAGCCTTGAACTGAAGGAGAATAGGATAGAGAGAGGTTTGCTCCTGTGTTCAATCACAAGTCCCCCCAACCAGAGGTAGTCCTTTGGCAGAAGGGTGAACTGGTCTACCAAATCTTTCTGTCGCCATGGAGCACCACTGGTTCACTCTACTTATCTGCATTACCTTTCGCAGTTACTTCTCGTGCTCTTTGCTGATAGATCTCAATGATCATTTATCTTTTGAGCCTGTTCATCTTATCAGTTATTGCTCGTTTAGATATCCCTTAGTACTAATTCACATCTCTATCAGTAGCATTTTTCTCGTTGCACTTATCTAGCTCACTCATGCTGCTGCAACTTCTGATGTATTGCATTACCATCATGATAGTTAAGCCGGTTCTGCACTATGCGAAGATTATCATTGCTTCATATCTCGATAGTTTTGTTCCTCAGTAACTTATTTGCTCAGTTAGGTTTCTATCTGATATTTTCCGCTGCCGTGTTTGGGTTTGGTTCATAAACATTCCGAAGAATTTTTGAATGTCCCATTCACCCCCTCTGGTCGATATACTCTCGGTCCCAACAATTGGTATTAGAGCAGGTTCTCCCTGTCTCTGTTTATTAAAGGTCTAACAACCTTGGATTTTTGAGTATGTCGTATGCAGGTAGATCCTCGCGCTCTGAAAGGTTTCCTATCTTCGATGGAAATGACTATGTATACTGGCAAGGAAGAATGAGAATCAGGCTTCAAGCTATCAGTGTTGAACTATGGGAAATCGTGGAGAACGGATACACAATTCCACACCTAGAGACACCCACTCCAGAAGATGAAGCTAACTTTCGTTTGAATGCACAAGCGATAGATATCATCTGTGACAGCATCTCCAGAGACATTTTCATTCGGTTCAGACACCTTGATACCGCCAAGCAAACCTGGGATGCCCTTGAAAATGTTCATGAGATCAAGATGGCAAGAACTGACTCTCACACTGATATGCTTCGTGCAATGTTTGCTCATTTCTGAAGGCTTCGGAAGGAAAGCGTCATGGAACTTACTGATCGATTGACCAACATTGTCGAGAGACTGCATCAACAGGGAGCGAAATATATCACCGAAAAGGATGTAGTCAACAAACTGCTCAGTTCTCTTGATGCAACATTTGACGCAGTCATAGAAGAAATCAAGCAAAGACCTGATTTCGAAGAACTTCGCTATGTTGAAAACATGAAGCTGTTAACCATTCACGAAGAAAAGATGGAGCTTGAGAATGGATAACCAGAATCCCCTCCTCGGAGAGTGAAGGAGAAATTCTCTCGAATTATGAGAGCTCTCAAGAAGAATAAGATGTCAAAAATCAACACTCGATAACGAGAGAACTGGAAATGCTCACTGAACGTCTCAACAATCTCAGAAGGCAGAATCTGCAACTCGTCAATGATGACGAAGGTGAATCTTCCGATGTTTTGAGGAGATTACCACTAAATGAAATGAAGTGCTTCAAATGCAAACAATTTGGTCATTTCATTGTGGATTGTCCAAGTTGGGATTCGAACGCTAGACCAAGCAGAAGGTGGCGTTGTAGGAGATATGCCCTAGAGGCAATAATAAATGTTATTATTTATCTCCATGCTCATAATTATGTTTATATTCCGTGCTATAACTGCTATGGTTCTCGAGTCTGCAATAACCACGAGGCTCGGAGGGAAAATCATATGCACGTGTGGAATAATAAACGGTAAAATGCATTCCTAGTCTGGCCTCTAAGACTAGCTCAAGTGTTGCATGCTGGTTCTGCTTTCCTGATCATGGGCATGACTATGCCGGCAACTTTGAGGACACAATGTTAGAAGAACATTTGTGTTGAATCGACCCGAATTGATGTTATGCTATGAGATACATTCGTCACAAGTTAATGGTTAATAACACAGAGGAAGTTAACGTTTGCATAATTCCTTAGACCATGAGAGTATCGAGTTCCTTCATGCTTGATTCATGAACTTTGGGGTTTGTTAAACATCATCCGTAACTGGGTGGCTATTACGGCGGCTTACGGGTTCATGGGAAAGTATGACAAGGGACTTGATAGCTCAAGATTGGGATTTGCTCCTTCGACGATGGAGAGATATTTCTTTGGGCCCTCTTGGTGTTACGGTATCCATCATCGTCTGGCCAGACACATTGTGATTTGATCACAGGGATACCGGAACACGGGAACAAGAAAAAAGAACAAAACCGGTAACGAGGTAACTGGCATAGTGGAAAACTGTTGATCCACGGGGATGATGATAAATCTCACCTCGAGTGTTTGTAACATATCGTGAAGCAACAGGAATAGCACACGGCAACTGGAGGTTCACTCGAATATTTATTCGTGTGGGTATAGGGGTCAATATGGGTGTCCACGGCTCCGATGCTGATCATTGATCGGAAAGTGTTCCGGTCATGTCTATACTTCACCGAACCTATGGGGTCACACGCTTAAGGGTCATCTATCTGCTGAATACTAGACAGGGAGTCTGAGAGAAAGTCACCAGAAAAGTTTCGAAGACAACGGAAAAGTTCTGGGAGAGAACACAGGAAATTTTTTCGTAAAACTGAAAAGTTGTTTCCGGGTATACCATTAAGTCAAATTGGCTTCGGCACACGCCTGGAAATTCTTGGAGGGTGCCAGAATTGTTCTGGGAACTTCTGGGATTTTTCCGTGGAAAAAACCGGAAATTTACCAGAGCTGCCGGAACAGCTTTGGTTGCTTTTCGCTGACGAAAATCATTGATTCGGAAATGTTTCGGAACGCATTCAGAATTGTTTTAGTGGGTGCTGGAAATGTTCTAGACCTAGAGAAATAATTTTGGATTTAACGGACGCGAAAAATTGTCTTCGTGAATAGTGAAAACGCATTCTTGTTTGCTTTTCGCTGATGAAAATCATTGATCTGGAAATGTTTCGGAACGCGTCCAGAATTGTTTTAGTGGGTACTAGAAATGTTCTGGACCTATAGAAATATTTTCGGATTTAACGGTTGCGGAAAAATATTTTCATGAATAGTGGAAACACTATTTGGTAGCTTCTTTCGGAAGCCACCTTTGAGGGCATTTTGGTATTTCCAAGTGTCCTCTACCCCTTGGGCTTGGCCTATAAATAGGGGTGGAGGGGGCTGCCCAAACTCACTCTTTCTCTCATACATTATGCCGAAAGGTTGTCTGGGTTCCGGTGGGAACTAGTTCTGGACAGCGAAGCCCTGCCGGATAGCTGACACCGTATGTGTGCAACCCCGTAGAGAGGTCATAGGTTCGATCTTTTTGCCCGAGGGGCTATTCGAGAGTGCCTCCCGAAGGGCTGTCCGAGTGACTCTCCGAGTTTCTGTGAGTGCCTCCCGAAGGGCTGTCCGTGACACTGTCCGGGGGACTGTCCGACCGCCTCCCGAAGGGCTGTCTGAGGGACTGTCCAAGGAGCAGACGAGGGAGTACATCCTCGCGGTTGGGAGGTTGTAAATCCTAGCTGCGGGGATCTGCACCGATGATCTACATCGACTCTACTTCTGTTGCGCCACGAGTCGGTAGTGATCAGATCAAACCTTGTATGCATCTCCATAGTGATCCTGGGCATGTTCGTAGTGCAGAAATTTTTTGTTTTCTGTCACGTTCCCTTTCAGGCGTGCTCTTCACTGTACTGGATTCACACATCAAAACTATCATACTAAGCTCACGAAGAAGAAAGAGTCATCTACATCTTCCTTAAAGAGACCAGTCCCTGACGCAAAAGCAAAAGGCATTATTAAATCTAACATGAAGAGAATGTCACAACTGGCAAGTACTTGTGCTAGAATGACTTTGAATTCCGAAGATGAATCTTCCAAAGATGGGTCATCACAGTCAGAATTAGATACAGAAAGGTTTTATAGAGGTCTGGGTGGAGAAAATGCTTTCATTACATATGACTCATCTGAACACTCTGACGAATCAGACACCGATGATTATGCTTCGAGTGATGATGAACCTACCTCACTTTGCCTCATGGCAAAAACCTCGAAGGATCATGTATCCTCCAAGCATCGAAGGTCTGGAAATGAACTCCCTTTAGACAATATTGCCTATGCTAAACTTATCAAGATTGCTAAATCTCAGCAAGACGAACTTGAAAAACTAGAGAAAAATCTAAGGAAGTCCGAAGGATTACTGGTTGATGAGATGGAGAAAAATCAAGAGTTGATCGAGGAGCGTGATGCTCTCTCCTTAACTGATGATGATCTTTCCAAACGATATAATTCTCTAGTGGCTGACTTCGAGAGTTTATCAGATGAACTCCTTAAAAGTGTAGCGACCCGACCTCAAACGGTCAAGCCTCTGTGTATCTGTGCCATCCCTGGATCAGTATGCTGGCACACATAGTACATCAATACTGATATATACCTCATAAGTCACAGCGGAAACAGTCAAACGGGTGTGGAGTCCCATCAACGCCATCGGCAAGTTGACTGTAGACCGTAACCCTATATCGTAACTCTTACTCGTCGTAGAAATCCTGCAACATGATACGTTGCAGCCATGTAGGTCAGTACATTGAATGTACCGGCAACATCACAAATAAGAGAAACAGATGATAAAACTATTCTATATGCAATATGGCATTATGGCTCTGTGTTTGAGTTTTGTTTGCGTAAAAGCTGGTTTTATTTTCCCAACATCAAAGGAATATCAGGAGTCATCACTACAGAGTTATCTACTACGACATGGTTCCGCCAACCGATGTCTCATAGCCCATAAGTATCATAAGTTGCCCACAATTAGTTATCAGTCCGGTGTTGAGAGTTCAGAGATAGATCCAAGTCCAGAGGCTCAAATTGTCCGTAACCGGGGACACGGCTAATCGATTAGGTTTTAACTCTGCAGAGTGTTGTGCACTTTACCCGCAAGATTCGATCCCTCTTTTTACGTTCTCGCACTTCAGGGTGTTTGTGAACAAGATGACCGAAACAAGGTCTTCCGAAGAGTTCCCCTGACCACTGTCCGGTGCTCATCCAATCCTACCGTAGTTCTACATCTGCTAGCACCGTCCCAGCCAGAGTCACAACTAAGGTTAACCAAGCCAGAGCCCATAATGACTTGCGGTTGCACAGGTAAGCTTCCGGGCATGAAGTATTCTTCCATCTCTTTGAGTCTAGGTGAAGCTTTCCGCAAGATGTCATGGCGCTTCTCCATGCATCCCGGCCATCCACTGGTTACTCCAGGGTGCCCATCAAATCCATCCTTCACCCAGTAGTGTATATTAAAATCTTGTCTCGAGTCTCGAAATCTTGGCCTTGAAGATGCAGTCCTTGCAGATGCCATCATGAAGTTGTCGTAATTGATGTAGAGTCCACCTTCTCACACCACTCCCGGGCACTCATACCAAACCCCGTCTACTTTTGCGTAGCATTAAAACTAAACAACGTCCCGGGCTTGGTAACAGGGAGATGGGTTCCTACCTCATGCATTCTACTCAACTACAAGATTCAATATCACCACTGAGGAAAGATGAAAAGGTGACACTAAATGCAATAAAAGCATAGGTACGTAAAAATGGTCAAAGTGAACTTGCCTGGTAATTGATGAAGGTATAAGGCTCTCAGAAAACTTGATAAGACTATTCATCACTCCGGAAAAATCTATATAAAACAGACATGGCAATCACATAAGCAAACATTCTAGCACTCAAAATTACAATCAACAAATAAAATACAATAAATAAAAACCATTGAAGAACACCAATTAAAATCCAAGAAAAACTACACAAACAAACTATAAAGAACCTACTAAGAAAACTTTTTGACTCAACTACAAAATAGTTTTGTTCTAAGTGAAACTTAACAACAAAGAAAAATACTAAACTAATAAATTAACAGAAAAGAAAAGGTAAAACGACTAATTTAATAGAAAGTATTTTTCATAAACTTTTAGTAGCAAAAAGAAACAATTAAAAAGCTTTTATAAAACTCTATTTATGACCTATGCAAGTTTTACTACAAAACTAAAGAATTTTTTTTTTATAAAATAAAATTGTCTACTGTTTTCTAACAGAAACAAAACTAAATTTATCAAAAAAAACATAAAGGTTTTAGTTAAAAATCAATAAATACTAAGGGAAAAGAAAATAACACTAAACTATGTGAAGCAGTACTATTTCGCCTAAAACCCTAATTTAAAATAAACAAAAGCTAATTTGCAAAAGCCTACTGTTTATACAAAAGATCAAGTGATCACTAGCAAAAAGAATTAACTAAATAGCTATTTTTAAACTCAAGATATTCACAAAACAAGGTTTGAAGAAAATTCATGCAAACTCAAATTTAAAATTTTCAAACATGGCCAAATTTGGTATCTGCGGAAACTAGATGAAATTATTAATCCAATGCAAAAATAATCACTCAATTTGGAATAAAAACCTAAAAGATAAAAGCAATCTAAAATTGAAACTATTTCTGAAAAAACAACAGAAACTGGAAAAAAACGCTTCGGATCGGCCACTGCCACGCGGCGCGTTTTGGTTGGCTGGCGGCTGCGCGCTGCGGGGCGAAACGGCGGATGGCCGGTAACTAGCGTTCGTTGAGTAAAAGAAAAAAAAACAGACTTCAGGGTGACGTGGCGCTACATGATTGGCTGGGTGGTGTTCGCTGCAGAGCTTAAGTGGCGAATGGCCGGAGTTTAATGCGTACCGATTCGAAATAAAAAAAACGAACGTGATCTGATCCAAACCCTACGTTGTAGATCGAATGGAGGAGGAGAGGCTGGGGCTCACCGCGGTGGTGGAAACGAAGACGACGGCGAGGCTACTCGGGTCGACGGTGGCGACGACTCCGGCGATCGTTGGCGGCGGCCGAGGTGTCGAAGAGATGCGGCGGAGCGAGGGGACCTCGGGGGTGGTGGAGATGGAGGTCGAGGACGTCGGTGACGAGCGGGACGTGCTCGGAGAAGCTCCTGTGAACTTCGCACTCCGGCGAGGCGTGCGAGCTCGGAGACGTCGCTGCAGCGGAGAAGAGGAGGCGCCATCATGTCAAACAGGTATGCGACGGCAAGGGGGGGCTACGAACAAAAGAAGAGACCTCGGGGTGTCTCACCAGTGACAAAATCGGCGGCGCTCGAAGCTTCGGTGGCGGAGATTGGTTGGGCGAGGGCGCGAGCTCGGGTGAGATTCGGCAGCAGAGTAAAAGGGGATCGAGAGAGGAGATAGAGGGGTACTTATAGGGCATGAGCGTGCGCAAGGGGAAAGCCAGGGATCACGATCCCGACGAATCTGGGATTCGGCGGTGGTTCAGCGCGCTCTGGTGGTGCCTGGCGTGGAGAGGAAGAAGAAGAGCGTGGGCCCGGGGTGTCAGCGGGAGAGGGTAGGCGAGCGAGGCAGCGGGCGACCGAGGCGAAGGGGTTTCGCGAGTGAGAGAGGCCTTGGGTCATTTTCGACTAGTGGGCCGGCTGGGGTGACGGGAGAGAGAGAGAGAACAGCGCTGGGCTTCGGCCTGGCACTATTCGGAAGTCTTTTTTTTAAATAGACAGAAACAAAAAGAAAAGAAACAAAAAATGAAATAGAAACATTATATAGGCATATAATATATCAAAATGCTCAGGAAAATAAATCCTAAAACATGAAATCTTTTTCAAAGTCAAATAAAATTCACACAAATTCAAATAATGCAAACAGTGCTACGGTTGCATTAAAAATCAAATAAAATTATTTTAAAATACCAAAATGATTTCAAATTTACTTTTCTCCATTTTTCTGTTGAAGGGAATCATTTTACCCTTATTTCCATATTTTTTTAGGAGAAAAATAATTTGAATAAAACCAAATAACTCCAAATTGGGTTTGAATTTGAATTTCAAACCACTTTCAAATCCTTCTTTCAAACTTCCAACTCATATTTCATATAATTTTGAAGAAGTCATTTTATCCTCTCTCATGAAAATCATTGAGTTGCATAAAGTTTCTGAATTTGAAATTTTTGTCAAATGGAATGCAAACTTTTCAAGTCCCTTTTGATTTCTTTAAATGGAAGAAGTCGTATCATCTTCACTCTAGGGTTTTGTGATGAAATGAATTTGAATTCCTGAGGGTCAAAATGCAAAGTGAAAGTTTTGGGAAAGTCATTTCATTCCCTCTCATTAAAATTTCAAAAAGTTTCAAATTTCACTCACTTTCAGTCACTCAATCAAACAAACAATCAAACAATCAATCCTATTTATTTATTTAATATAACATTCCAAAATTTAGAATTTTGGGATGTTACAAAAAGGAATCAAGAACTCGGGTCACTAAAAGAGTCTTATGACGTGCTTGTGAAAGAAAATGATTCTCTCATCGCCGAGTAACCAGAAAAACTTCGTGATGATTTTGTGCCTCCTTGTCTAAAATGCTTAGAATGCAGTAATACTGATTCGATTGCTGAAACTTCCAATGATATCATCGAGAATATTGCAACTACTATGAATGACTTCACTAATCCCTCTTCCAAGGAAATGGTTGTTGTCTCTGATGAAAATTTCAGGTTGAGGAACCTACTTGAGACTGGCATTTGAAAATCCTCAAAGGACATCAAACATTGTGTGATGTGCCCAAGAAGTTAATTCTGCACAAAAATCCCAGAAAGGAAGGCTTGGGCTTCGAAAGGAAACTCAATGTTGATGGAACCTACTGGCCACCCGAGCAATATCCTCGAACAAGTTGGGTTCTTGCCAAAAGCAAAACCCTCAAACCAGCTCTTCTGTCAGGGTATGAGTGCCCATTCTCTGTTGTTAATGACGAATCTGATGATTCGAACTACAAACTCTTCAAACAACAGAATGGTAAGGTATTTGCTCGATACGTCGGTACCAACTGCAGGCCTGGGTCACCCAAGATGCAAATTTGGGTAAAGAAATGCATGATTGAAAATCTATCTGTCATTGCTAACCTTACGCTGTAGAGTAATTCTTCTTCGAATAGAAATTGGTTAAATACTCGTCAGAAGGAATACATGCGTATTTCCTTGAACCAGTATGCCCATGTCTCCGGAAACAATTTCAATACTTACTCTTATGATTACTCTTGTGTTACACAGGTAAGCTTTAGAGAACAACGAAAGAAAAAGGTCCCTGCTCAGTCGAGGCAATTAAGGTCATCATTCCCCACACAAATGTGGGTTGTGAAGAAGAACTAACCTTTCTTGCAGGATTTTTCTCAGGGTTACCGCTCATTGATCTCATGCCCTGAGACTCTCTTTTGTTGGTGCTGTCTGTTTATTTTTCCTCTTATTTTCTCTCTCTCCAGTGTTTGTGTTTTGTCCGTTGATAAACTCACTCAGAGCTTTCGTTCATTGCGTTTTCTCTTCTTTTGACTGAGTGTTTTGTCTTGGACCCTGTTTCCCCTCTGTTCTCTCTCTTCCAAGTCTATGTTGTTCGTCACAAGTATGCAACTTGACTTGAAGAAAATTTCTCTCCAACATCCTTGGTTGTGAAAGAAATAGACTTCGAACGATATTCTATTTTTGGCGTTTGCCCTCTTCAAATCTTTCGTTTGGCCGCTCCTCTTCCCAAAAAATCCTCAGGTAACCGTCGCCACGTGCCCACGATCTCCAGGATGTTAATCGTGTCCGTCGAATGCGGAACGTCCCGCATCTCTGGGCCATGGATTTCGGAGGGGCAGTTTTGCTTCCCAGCTATAAATACCCCTCTCCTATCCATCACCTTCCATGGTGCGCCCTTTTTTCCCTCAACCCTTTGCTCCTCCACTGACCGAGCCCGCGCTTGAAGCATCTCCGGCAAGGAGCTCCGCCGTGCAACTTCGATGGAATCTTTTCACAGCTGTCATGCCGTGCGGTAATCTTTCTTCCCGCATTGCCCTAGCTGATTCAAGATGCCAAGTTAGGGCATTTGGATCTAGAACTAACTCCCTCCCTTCCTCTATTTTTGGAGTAGTTTCTACCGATGCCATTTTCGGTGATTTATTCCCACCATGATAGATCTTTAGGAATCCCTAGGATTTAACTTGTACAGTTTGTAGTTGTTCCTCATACCAAGTTGTTCTATTCCTTGGATTCTAGTGCAGTTCCAGGAAAGATTAGATGTTGTTTATATTGCTTTAGCCCTGACTGAGATTCTCTGGGCTGGATTGAAATACATCGAGGATATCTTTTCTAACTGAAATAGATCATTGTCTAAATCTTATCAAAAATGTGGTTTGCATCTCAAAGTATATTCTGTGCATGCTTGTGACCCTGTCTATTTTTCCCTCGCGTCTATTCTCTTTCACAGGTGTCATGAGTTCCAGTTCGGAGGAGCACACTCGTCTGATGAGTCATCTGATGAAGAAATGGGTGATGAAATTCCCATATATGACCAGGCTGCCATTCTTGACAAGCCAGCTCAGATTCCTTCCCCAGTGAAGGTTTTGCCCTCTCCAAGGAGATCTCCAAGGCATTCAATCATCCATGTTGCTGACAAACCTTCGGGTTCTGCTGTGCCAACTTCAAAAAGTACTGCGAACAGAAAGCTGCAATCCGAGGAAGATCCTTCCGTGAAGAAAGCAAAGTCTTCTGTTCCTGCTTTCACAGAGGAACAAAAATATGACTTCAGGCTTATGATTGATGTCATTGATAGCGCCACATGTGATGCCAAGTCTGCTGACTTTAGCAGCTTGGGTCTGCCTGATGATGTTACCAAGATGGTAATGAAGCATTTCACTGAACTGAGGAAAATCTCCAAGAAGCTCAATAAGGCAGTAAAGAACAAACAAGCACTCGAGCAAATGAGGAATGAGGCCAAAGCATATTACGAAAGAAAAGGTCCGAACAAGGAAATTGTGGATATCACTAAGACCCTAAGTGCCATCAGAAATGAGAAAGTTGAGTGGCAATCCAAGATGCACATAGATGTGGCTCAACTGTGTGAAAGGAGAAACGAGGAAATTGATTACAAGGCTGACCTTGCACGAAGAAGAACAAGGGAAGAAAAACGTCAGAAAGCTAGAGCCAGAGCAAGCAAACCCAAGGGTAACACTGATCGCCGTATTCAGCAAGTGGTTGCTGATGCTGTCCCCATCAATACTAGTGCACCCTTTCAGTAGGTTCCACCCTCTCCACCTCTTGAGGACGAACCAATGCAGTAGGATGATACCGAGGAAGTTATCATTCCTGAGCAAGTAACCCTGGAAGAGCAACATGATGTTGTTGACATTTTTCTTAACAAGTATGATGAAGAAAATGCTCCACCTCAGCAGCAAGCCCGTGATGATGTGACTGGCGAAGAGATTGAGGTAGAAAAGGCAAATCCTTCACCTCCAAAGCTCAAGAAAGATGCTTTGTCTGGCCCCAGCAAGATTGACAAGAGTGAGGGGAAGCAATCTGCTTCTCGAGAGAAAACTACCCCGGTCACACCATCAGGCGTTCCCACACCGATGGATGTAGACGCTGCTCCTCGTTCCATCGCTTCACGGATGGAAGAGGGAGAAGGGAAAACTGATGAGCCAATGGCTCCCGAAGTATCTGTTCCACAAGTGTCCGAACCAAAGGCAGTTGTGTCTGTGAAAGATAAAGCCCCAGTGCCTGATGAAATGAAAGCCGCTGAAGGAGTTCCAGCGAGCAAACTTGATGGAAACTCAAGTTCCTCGAAGCCATCTGTGTCTGCTAAGCCGAGGATGCGCAACGCTCATCTTAAACCTATTGAAGAAAATGTGGCTGCACCAGATGACATTTGTACCAAGCACATCCCTGGTGAAGAATCACTTAAGAATCCATTGGAAACTTTTCCTGTGTTTCTAGTTGAGGATGGTCCGAATGGTCCTGCATTCAAGGAACGGCTTCATCGCTCGAAGCCAGCTTTCTTCGGAACCAGTCCATATGAAGGAGAACGCACATCTTTGTCGCCAAGATTTTGGACAAAGGAACAGGCTGTGTACTATGCAAGAATTCTCTTCGGAAAGAACAGAATATTCAAGCACAAGGTGTTGGATTTCACAGAGCTTGAGGGATTACCCTGTTTTCACCGTACCATCGAACAAATTTAGCAAGCTTTCCTGAAAGGATTTCTGCGCTTCAACCATGGCTGGAATCGTGAAGTTATAGTTTAGTTCGATGCCACCTTATATATCTCAGGAGATATTGCTGACAATAAGACCTGGGTACTAGAATGGATGATGGAAGAAGAGAAGCTTATGTGCACTGCTGACCAATTCCTTGCGTTACTAAATATCCCTCGTTCCGAATTTGATGAAACTCGGGAACACAGGCTACATCACTGGGAGGTCTCTGAAGGTCAAATTCAAATGCTCATGGATCCAGAATTAGTTGGAGATACCTGCACTGAATCGAATCCAAAGAATTTGGCTTATGACAACAAAGTCTTATTCTACATCCCGTGCAACTCCCTCACTCCAACAAACCGACCAGAATCTCTAGGAGGAATTGTGGCAAATGCTCTTCATGCTCTATCTATTGGTATTCGGTTTCACCTGCCTGACCTATTCATTTCGAATATGGCATTTGTAGCAGATAATGCTCAGGCTCTGAAACCATATGCACCATGGATCATGTTTGCCATAGAACAGCTCACCGAGAAGAAGTTTTTCTGTCCACATGTACCGAAAGTTTTCATGCCTCCAGTTCATGATACTCTTCATATTGTGAAGGATATTGGAAAAGGAAAAACTCCTATTGACTCAACTGCCGGTCCTGCATCTGCTCCAGCTCTGAAAGTAAAGAAGGTCCATGTTGAAGTCCCTCACGAAGAAAAACCCTGACTTTATGAGATTTGCCTTCGGACCCAGCAAGCTCTTGAAAGTCATATCAAGCTGAATCGCAAGGTCCAAGTCGAAATGATGACTGAGATTAATCTGCTTCACAACTATGCTCACCAAGGGCTCCTGTTTGACAAAGAACAGAAGAAGCGCTCCTGGACCCTGTTGCGCAAGCATTATTCTCGCAGTCAGCTTCAAGCGAAGGATATTCCGAAAGATTATGATCATCTGGAGCTGTTTGAAGTACCTATGTAGCGACCCAGTTCCGATGAGGATCCAAGTCTCCTGTGCTTTCTTTGCTATCCCTGGATCAGTAGCTAGCACACACAGTACTCGATGAAATAATAGAATATCACATGTTATAAATAACGTAAATATTATTACCTTATAGCTCTGGGGCTAGAATACACAGCAGAAACAACAAAAAATTATTGAACTAATACAATTGGAATCACTCAAAAACAAATAAAAACATAAAATATATTAAGAAAACAAAAATAGAAACTAATCTGTAAAATAAAACTAAAACAGAAAAGGAAAAATGCTTCAGATAGGGTAAGGGACACGTGGCGCAATTCTACTGGTTGGGGGTGTTCGCTAAGAGCTAAACGAGTGGGCGGTTGAAAAATAAAGAAAAAAATAGTTTGGGCATTTTAGTTATTCTAATATGAGCCATTCGTCTAAGATCTGACGGAGGAGAGAACGGGAGGTGCTCACAGGAGCGGTGGAGAGCTCCGGCGATGGCTCCGGCGAGGGTGGCGGCTCCGGGTCATTGCGGGCGAGGCCTCCGGTGGTCCTGGAGATCGGGGAAGGCGTCGAAGAGGCGAAGTCGATGATGGCAAGTCCGATGGTGGCAACGGCGACGACAGAGGTGGTCGGAGTGGAGCTGGGCGACGGCAATGGTGTGGCAGGGTTCGGTGGCTCCGGCAATGGATTACTTCGAAAGGAGGGCGTCGGGGTTGGGGGGTTTCTAGTGGAACGAGTGCGGGAGGGGCTCAGGTTTTATAGGGGGTTGTCGTGGAGGAGGGGGCGAGGCCAGAAAGGAAGGAAATCGCGGTGCGATTTGCTGCGGCAGCGGAGTCTGGCGAGGAAAGGAAAGACGAGAGGAAGAAGGAAGGGGGCAACGCGGGGTTGCGGTCGGCCAGGTGGGGTCCGCCTGTCGGCGGCAGAAGAAAAGAAAGGAAAGGGGCGGGCGCGCGATCCCTAGGCGATTCGGGCGCGGGCGCGGGGAGAAGGTGGGCCGCGGGAGAGAGAGAGAGAGAAAGAGGTGGGCTGGGCCTGTGGGCTCGCCTGCCTTTTCTATTTTTTTCTAATTACACAATTAACCAGCGAACAAAATAGCTGGGAAACTAATTCAAACTAAATCCAAATAAATTCAAATTTGGCACAAAAAAACTTGGGCATATATAGGCCATTGTGCACATTTTAGTTTGGCCAAATAAAATCTAAATAAATTCAAAAAAGAAATACAAAAGCATTATGTGGCTATTAAAATAATTCAACTTCATTTTTGAATTATTCCAAATGACCTCAAAATGATTTTCTCCTATTTTTTCATGGGAGGGAGTTATTTTACCCTCATGTTCATATTTCTCTTTTATAGGAGAAAATAAATTGCATAAAACCTAATAAAAGCAATATTCATTAATTTCAAGAAATGGCTATACAAAAGATTTCAGATATTTTTCAAATAACTTTCTGTTTGGTTCATAATTCATTTTCCATATTTTGTTTCTGATATTTGAAGGAGTCATATTTCCTTCTCTCTTTATTTTATTTGAATAAATGGAAATGAATTTGAAACTCACAAGGGAAATTTCCAACAAGGATTCAAATAAATTTTAAAGGTGGTCCTCATCACTTCCCACTCTATTTCATAAATTTTGAAGAAGTCCTATTAATTATCTTCTCTCATGCAAATCCTTGAGTGGCATAAAGTTTCTTGGATTGTTTTCAAATGAAATTCAAATCTTTTCAAAACCCCCCTTTTTTATATGGAAGAAGTCATGTCATCTTCAGTCTAGGGTTTGTTTGTTTTTTGAAAATGAATTTGAACTCATGGAAACCAAATGCAGGAATGAAAGTTTGGGAAAGTCCTTTTATTCCATCTCCTTTAACTTTCAAAAAGTTTCAAATTCCACTCAGCTTCACACAACCATCACCCAAGCAATCATTATTACTTAATTAGTATAACATTCCAAAATTTAGAATTTTGGGATGTTACAACCTCACATCCGAAGGCAAACACCTGCACTGCCACAACGTTCTGACTCCACTAATCTGCTGTTTGATGAGCCAGACGATGAGATTGT
Source organism: Elymus sibiricus (assembly GCA_039707655.1). NCBI lineage: Eukaryota > Viridiplantae > Streptophyta > Magnoliopsida > Poales > Poaceae > Elymus > Elymus sibiricus. The sequence continues at coordinate 178,496,520 of CM077666.1, read as the reverse complement.
AGATACAGCAGGCACTCTGATATTCAAGCCAGATGCTCCTCGCTCCACTCCTGATGCTGCTCCCGAAGTCAATCCCGAAGCCCATGATGCTAGTCCAACTCCTGCTTCGGCCTCGACCATCACTCGTTCTACTTTGCCAAACAGTTCGAGTTCTGAGGGTTCTTCGGACGAGTAGTTCCTCGTATGCATTCTCTTTCCTTTTTGACACTTGTTGACAAAAAGGGGGAGAAGAACATCGAGATGATAGATGAGCGGGTTATTTGCAGGGTGTTTTCATGCACTATTTGCTTTCCCTTCGAATTTTTTTGGTCTTCTCGGTCGAACTATTTGCTTGTGGTCATGTACTTTATGCACCGCCTGTGGTGCTGTTAAACCTCGTCGTCATGTACCTTTAATAACCCCTGCAATGTTATTTGCCTTCCTATATTTGTTTGCGGGTACCTTCGAAAGGTTATTCTCTTACAAAGATTATTATCTCTCTTATCTGTCTTGCAGGAGAAGAAAATTTTATTCTAAGAAGACTGAAAATCATGGTTCTCTGAAAAGAGATATCCTATGTTTCAATCAAAATCTTGTCTCCTGCCTTACTATGTTTTCTCTTCTTTAGCTAATGATGCAGGAGAAGAAAGATTGCCTCAGATTGATTTTTAAAAAATAAGAATCAATTCAATCTGACTGATGTGATATTTTTTCCTTCGATAACTTCCGTTTCATTTCCTTTGGTGAAGGAAAACTCCATCCGAGGCATATCCACTTTGAGCTAAAACTCCAACACATCCCTTGTTGTTTTCATTCATAATATTCTTCTGCAGGGATTATTCTTATCTTGAGTGGACCCAAGCCTCGTTCTGAGAAAATCTTCATGACCTACTTTTCACCACAAATCATTTCAAAGTATTCATAAACTTTAAGCTATCTTGTTTGAAGATTGTGTGGTGCACGAATTATCTCAGAAGGCTGTGAGTGCATTGTTTGAGCTTTAATAAAAGATCAACCACAATGCAACTCTTTCGAAGATTCACTTTGCTCCCTACCCCACATCAGTAAAATGCACACATTAAGGGGGGCATACTTCATCTTCGTGATTATCTTTCATCTTATTTTCAATTCGACTTCATCTACCTTTCGATGTCTTCTGTTTTGTCAACAATCATCCAAAAAGGGGGAGATTGTTGATGCAATATTTGCCCTCTTGTGTTTTGGAGATTGTTGACAGAAACGGGCGTGGACTGATTTGTTTGCTAGTACACACAGAGAGAATTAGTCCATGCAGAACCAAAGAGAATGTTGTCTTAGGTGTCAAGTTCGAGGAACTTCACCGAAGAATATCTATGACGCAGAGATGATTCATCTATATCTATTGATGTCATGAAGGTGAGAAGATTGAAGTGAAAGAGGTGACCTCTCACAATCGTTGCTGACGTGAAGCAATACTTGTTTTGAAGCCGTCTGATGAAATTTACTACAGTCAGAGTAAAGAAGACGAAGTGAAGACGTGCATTTACTTTCGTTGTTCTTTATCTTTTTGAGTCATAGGACCTCCGTACTATTAAGAGGGGCACATGTTCTCAAAGCTTAGATCCACTGTGATGCTTAGCCCAAAACATATGAAAGAGTGAGAGAAATCCCTTTATGCTTTGAATGATTACCTGTCAGCAGAAGACGTTGTTCTTCGTTGCTGCAGGAGATATCTTTCGAACTAAGGAGTTAGCATTTCTTGCTCCGCAAGGAATGTTACCGTTGTGCTGAATTTCTGACTGTTAGACTCATGTCGCTATGCCATTGGCTGTTCCGCATGTCCAATTTGGTCATTTCCCTTCAGGGAAGGCTGCGGCTATAGATAGCCACCCCACTCCAACGTTGTCCGTTGGCTGCTCCGCTTAAGATTTCTGAGAAGATTGATTGAGCATCCCCTCTCCGAGAGATTTGAGTTTAAAATCCACCGAGAGAAAATCAAGAACAAAAACTTAGACAGTGTTGAGCATCACAGTAGTTCTGAGTTAGAGTTCTTGTACCTATTACTCTTGAGAGCTGCGCACTCTCTACACGGATAGGTGTCGGCTTGAGTGATTGAAGAGTTGTTGTCTTTACTGAGCAAGATCTTCAGCAACCAAGAATCATTGTGGTTTGCGAGGAAGTCTGTCAAAGGTTTGGAGATCACCGATAAGCATCTACCACGAGTGAAATCAACTAGGGTCTGATCAGCCTTGAGTTGAAGGAGAATAGGACGGAGAGAGGTTTGCTCCTGTGTTCAATCACAAGTCCCTCCAACCAGACGTAGTCCATTGGCAGGATGGCGAACTGGTCTACCAAATCTTTCTGTCCCCATCAAGCACCACTGGCTCACTCTACGTATGTGCATTACCTTTCACAGTTACTTCTCGTGCTCTTTGCTGATAGATCTCATTGATCATTTATCTTTCGAGCCTATCATCTTATCAGTTATTGCTCGTTTAGATATCCCTCAGTACTACTTCACATCTCAATCAGTAGCATCTATCTCGTTGCACTTATCTTGCTCACTCATGTTGCTGCAACTTCTAATGTATTGCATTACCATCGTGATAGTTAAGCCGGTTCTGCATTATCATTGCTTCATATCTCGATAGTTTTGTTCCTCAGTAACTTATTTGCTTAGTTAGGTTTCTATCTGATATTTTTCGCTGCATTGTTTGGGTTCGGTTCAAAAACATTCCGAAGAATTTTTGAATCTCCCATTCACCCCCCTCTGATCGATATACTCTCGGTCCCAACAGGAGTACAAAAGATTACATAGAAAAAATTCCTATGGAATCCGATCCTATGTAGGGACTAGCTAAGCGATGACGACGCTCTTGCTCCATTGATGGCGAGAAACCGATGGGTAGATCGGTAGAGGAGGAAGCGGTGGCGTGTTTTTCATGGGACATGCTAAGAATGCCATTAATGGCTGGACTGTAGTACATCATTTTTTATTGCCATATCGCCAACTGGATCACTGGGCTGCCGTGTTTTGCACTCCTCCGTCGTACTAGTACTCCAGTGGAAAACTAGTGTATACCACACGGTTCTTTGCTCCTCCTAGGTCGTTGGCGACAATTAAACTTCCTTTCGCCGACATGTGGGACAGCCAGCATCCGAGTTGACGTGTCATGCACCAGATTAGAGTGGGGAACGGAAGGGGAGACTCACCCTGGTCGTAGCGTCCTAGTAATAATGACTATAATGAGCAGTCAAATCACAAGGCCCAACCTTTCCAGCAGTAATTTGCCGTCAAATCACACAGCCCCACCTTTCCAGCAGTAAGTTGAATCCGCTACTCCCTCATCCTCCTCGCCTATCTATCAAACCGACTAGGCGAAACTGCCCCGCCTACCACGCGGGAAAAGCCCCACCCTCGCCTTTTAAATATAATTTTGTATCGATGGATTGCGTCATGGAGCAAAACCAAAAGAAAAAGGTGGTACATATACAGCACGCCCGTCGTGTTCGCGTCGCACCCACATGGTCGGTCAGGCACGCTGCACACCGAATGGAACGCGCGTCATCTTGCGTTTGCACCCACATGTGGGACCGCAGTTGTGCAACTGACCTTAGGCAGACTCCCCCGCCCCGCGCGTCGGCTGAGTTACTTTTTTAGGCCGGCAGAGTTACTACTACAGTATGAGTAGAAAAGAGAGACGAGCGATGGTAACATACGGGCTGTAGATTTGTTGAGAAATCTAAAAAAAGGTAGGAGCACCAGGTATATATTACAGTACCAATAAAATTCGAATCCATTTTTTGTATGAATACAAATCTACTCCCCAGACCCTAGTGTCGGTGTAAAAACCGGCAGACCTCGGGGTAGGGGGTCCCAAGCTGTGGATCTTGGATCGGTGGTAACAGAGACAATGGAGACGATGTTTACCCAGGTTTGGGCCCTCTTAATGGAGATAAACCCTACATCCTGCGTCTGTTTATATTGATGGAGGTGTAACAAGTACAGAGTTGATCTACATCGCGATCGTAATATGAGTCTAACTTCTAGGGCTAGGTGAGCAATATTGCATTGTTCCCCCTCTACGGGCTAAACCCTATGGCTTATATACACGTCAGGGAGGGTATATAGGGTTACAAGGTCAGTATCTAGGAGTAAGACGGCTGGACAAATCTTGAAGCATACTACAAGTCTTCGGTAGAGACAGCCTCAATCATGTCTCCCGTGTGTGGCCTCCGGAGTCCATCTTGATCACGCACAGAGGCATATCGGCCCAACCGAGGAGACGGGCTGGCTAGGTTAGCACCCCCTAATCCAGGACACCGTCAGTAGCCCCCGAACTGGTCTTCTATGCCGAGGACAACTTTCAACAAACATCACTTTGGATCCGCAGTCCTCGGCTTGACAGACGAGTTCCACTTTGCATTTCGGATTCCCTTAATGGAGCGTCTACATCCGTGGTCCAACCGAGCTTGTACCCTGCCCGAGGTGGGTAGGTATCTTAGCCTCGAAGGCTGGTCGTGCAGGTATGAACAATCCAATCCTGCCTGACAACTTTATCGGCGAGTCTCGCCCCATGACAGGTCGAGCAGTTACCGCCTCCCCCTCAAATCATGGTTCGAGGCAGCCTATTAACTGGCACGTCCCTTCAAGGCAGAGATCGTGCCCGCTTCCTTAGGGATATCATCAAGATCTTGTTTCCCCCCATATGTTTCAACGGCATTTTTGATAGCAACCACGAATTTATCGGTGCAGCGGGGGGGGGGGGGGACTCTTGGCCTTTCATAGGCCTATAAGAGCAAAGGGGAGAATAGCTTGATAGCCCATGCTCCCATCCTTCCCCCACTGTTGCTTCATCTAGCTCCAGCGCCTAGATCCAACCAGCGCGCCTTTCCCTTTCGCAAGCCCAACTCCTCAACCAGCCATGGCCGACACCCAAAAGGGACACTGGGCGGCTCCATCATGACAGCTGCGACCATCGCCGAGCTGCGTGACGCGGGGTATCTGGCCCCCTCCATCGCTGCCCGCGCTCCAGCGGCCGGCCAGCTGGTGCCCGCTCCCAACGCCGGGGAGCGGGTGGTCTTCGTCCCCCACCTCATCCGAGGCCTGGGGTTACCGCTGCACCCCTTCGTGCGCGGGGTATTGTTCTATTACGGGTTAGATTTCCACCACCTGGCCCCTAATTCCGTTCTCCACCTCGCCGCCTTCATCACAGTCTGCGAGGCCTTCCTCCACTGTGAGCCGCACTTCGGCTTATGGCTGAAGCTCTTCGGGATCAAACCAAAGTCAAGTGGCTCGGATCTTGCGGAGTGCGGAGGGGCCATGATCAGCAAGAACCAGGGGGCCACCTGGTTCAAGGGTACCTTCATCGAAACGATGAAGGAGTGGCAAAGAGAGTGGTTCTACATCACCGAGCCATTTGCCCCTGGTCAAACCGAAGTCCTGGCCTTCTCGGCCGGGCCTCCCAAGAAACTCAAGTCCTGGAAGGAGAAGGGCGTTGCTTGGGGGAAGCCAGAAGAGGTGGAAACCCTGATCGACAGGATCCTGTGGTGGTCCACAACGGGGAAGGCTGAGCTGGCCGACGTCATAAATGTCATGCTCAACCGCCGTATACTTCCTCTCCCACTTCGGGGTACCCCGATGTGGGCACAAAAGCTCGAGGACATGGACACCATCAACACCTTCTTCCGCTCTGCCTTGGCCGCCATGTGGTCGAAGCTCATGAAGCTAGCCAAGGATAAAATCCCCAAGGCGGGGGAGGACCGCGGCCTCGAGCATGGCTATGAGGCCCCCCCGGTGCGTGGTTCCGCCCTTCAATCTTTGTTTTCTGCTCATTGCGCCGAGGAATAAAGTTTTTACTCGAACCGCCATGTTTTGACATTTTTGCAGAAGTGGCTGGCCTGGGTACAAGGGGTACGATGCCTGGCTCCACTGCCAGAGCAGCCCCCAACTCCCCTGCTCTCAGCGCTTCTAACCGAGGAGCCGCATGTGGTGGCCTCCAAAGGGACGAAGTCCCAGACGGGGAGATCAAGTGCTCGGACCCGGGGGCCTTCGGTCACCCGGTCAGAAGAGACCCACACCTCCGCCGCTCAAGATGGCGGCGCCGAGGAGGGTGAGGAGGAGGAGGTTCCCCCTCCGAAAGGGAAGAGGTCGGCGTTGGAAGACGTCGAGGTGGATATGCCACCGAAGGGCCCAAAGAGGCCGAGGTGAGCCTCATCCGAGGCCGCCAACAAGTCATCGGAGAGGGCCGAGCTCTCCGGTGACTCCGAGGAAGATCTCCTCACCATGGGGAGGAAGAAACCAGCACACCGAGGGTAAGTCCTTGTCCTCCTTCCCTGAGTCATTTTTTTAGCAAGGGAAATCTTTACAGAAGCAATCTTTCACATGCAGTCCGCCGAGGGTAATTCCCAGCGGCTCTTCAAGCGGGCTGCCATCCGCCAGCGGGACTCCAGAGCCCGCCGCTTCTCCCCCGAAGCATGATGGGCTAGGGGAGGTGACATCCACCCTGGTCCCCGACGTTGACTTGACAGGGACCAATGAGGTGGCGACCATGGCCGAGGTCAACACCTCGGCCCAACAAGACCCAAGGACGGAGCGCCCCGAGGTCATCGAAGAAGGGCTGGGCCAGTCATTGGCCCTGCCGACGTCTACCTCGGCTCCGCCACACCAGGCGGAGGCTGCTCGGGTGGTTACACCCGAGGTCATCCCTTCACCCCAGGCTACTGCCCAAGGACGGAACGGCGCGGGGTGAACCAAGGAGGTGAAGGAGGCCCTAAAGGGCTCTTCCATCAAGGAGGAGCACCGTGCCTTAATAGGCACGGCGCTGGAAGGCTACCGGTCCGCAGGGGCCGGCCTGCACGAGGTTTTCAAGAACCTCGTAGCAGGTTTCGAGGTACGCCTTCTGCGCAATCCATTTGTTTGTTTAAGCTGTTTGTTTTATGAATTTTGTCCGAGGACATAAAAGTATAGCCTTCTAAATGGTTTAATGAGTGAGTAGCCCCCGAGCCCGAAGTCGGTTTCAAGAAACCGGCATCAGGGTCGCTTGATTAAATAGGAGCCCGTGAAGTAGCCCCCAGGGCGCTGATTGAAGCAGTCGTCCTGGAGCCTTGTAGTGATCTTAACTATTCCCTTTCTAATAAGGATCTTTTTTGTTCCAGGTTGCGACCTTGGTTCCGGACTCTGTCTCCAAAGAGATGGCGGAGATGAACCGGAAACTTGAGCAATCCCAAGGAAAGCAAGTTGAAACTTGCCTTGTATTTTGGATGAAGAGGTATATATGAAAGAAAACTACTAAGGCCGAACTGTATTGACAGCGGAGTTGGAGATGCTCAAGGCCGAGCTCGAAAGGGCTCGGAAGGAGGTGCGGCAACAGGAAGCTGCTGCCGCCGCGGCCGAGAAGGCCTGGGCTGCCGAGAGGGCAGCCGGGGATAAGCACCAGGCTCGAGTGCTAGAGGTCGAGGAGACCCTGAAGGGCGTGTTCGAACACGCGACAAACTTCAGGAGGAGGGGCAGCGGACGAAGGAGGAGCTCGAGAAGCTTCAACGTGCCCACTCCGAGCTCAAGACCTCGGCCTGAGCGGACCGCGAGGTGCTCCAGCAAGTGGAGCAAATCGCCTCGGGTAAGATATTTTTGCTGCAGTGTACGTTTGGCAGCAAAGGGTGTGTCGAGCTCACCCAGTTATGGCATTCCGCAAAGGTCTTTGAGGATCTCCCACAGAGCGCGGCGGATGCGGTGGCATACTTCGGCCAGCTGGCGGGTCATGAGGCGGAGAAAGCCTTCTGGGGGCAGTTTCTAGGGTCGCCGTCCGCACAGCTGCTGAATCATCGAGTGAAGCAACTGGTGGAACTGTTTCGCATGACGAGACCGGTGCTCCAGGACCTCTGCGTCGCTCTGTGGCCTGCCGAAGCCATGCCGAAGAGCCTCTTCAGCCAGACGGCCCGTCTCCAAGATGCCGTGCCCTGCGTGGATCGCTGGAGAACGTCCGCATGCTTCGAAGGGGCGCGGAGGGCATATGCTTGAGTGAAGACTCACTTCCGGAAGGTTGATGCGGAGACATGTGTCGCGGGCCCCCTGCCAACAAGCCGCGGACCGCCGAGCAGTTCTTCGCCGAGGTGGAGGCGGGAGCTCGGACCACCGAGGCCATGTGCCCCAAGGACACTCTGTATTTTTAGATGATCCTTCGGAATGCCGGGGTGTACAATGTAAAGACTTTATCTTTTGTTGAATGAGAATGGCTTAAGATTCCATGTGTGTTGTGTTATAATTTTAATTATTCCTCCTATATGTCTGTTTAAAATGAGAGTGGCCAGTCGTCGGCTTCAGCCCCAGTGTAGGTTATACAAAGGGTGTTCCTTAGGCACACTGCACCCTTAGCCGACGTCTCGGTACCCGGAGGCGGTTGGTGTCTGATAGGAACTAGGCAATCGGAATATAATGGCTTGATATCTTTCATTTAGTCATAAGAGTTTGACTGTGGGGGCTGATGACTAGCCCCCGGTGTAAGAAGTGTTCGGCCAGCTCGGCCAAGGTCTAGGCCCGAGCACACTTCGGCTAGGAATGGAAGCCCTTCGTTTGACACGGGTGATCTCTATCGTCACATCGCTTGACGTGGTCTCCGGATGGCAGACCAGTTTACGCTTACCTAGATAGTCAGTTTTCAGCTTTCTCCACTGAGGCGCCATGCCAATTGACCTGGCGGCGCAATCACAGTGGTTCTCCTGTTACACCCTTAGCCGAATTTATCGAAAACGTAAGGGGTACAGATAGGAGCCGGGCAACACAACTATTGACCGAAATCTAGGGTCGAAACTGATGCATATAAGGGCAACATCCGAGACACCGAATACATCGAACTTTCTTATACAATTGCATCTTTTTAGAGAACTGCATCATCCCATAGCTATGCTGATAAAGAAATACAATAGAGGCCTTGAAAGGGCACAGTTTCTTTATTTCATAATATCAATCATATACATGCCCAGCTGTGACGAGAGTAATTGAAAGAGTACAATGTAGATGGTAAATAAGAAAGAGGAAAAACAGGTCGGATAATCACTAACAGATTTTAAAGGATCCGAACCGCTACCTGCCGCACGTCTGCGTTTCCAGACTGTTGACTAGATCGTCACCATTGATGGCAAAGAATTTGCGAAGGTCGATGCCCTTCCTGCCCTTTATACACTCTAGGTGTTTGATTGACCAAGTTCCTTGAAGGGAGGTGTGGCTGAAGCCACTCTGTGGTTTTAAAACCACATAGAAGTTTGGCAGTTCCTTTTACAGGTGCTTGCCTGTGCAGGGGCTCTAGGCCTCGTCTTTGCGTGGTTAATCCGCGCTGATGTTTGGGTAGTCGTTCTGGCTCCTCGACGTCGCAAGGAATCTTGAGTGCGAAGTTATGCACTCTGGGACGTAGTGCCCACTCCAGAGAGGGCACACCAGGAGCCCGCATCCCTATTTCGGGTGCGGGGGCACCTGGCCGAGGTCGATTTGTGCAGCACGGGCGCGCTTCAAGGAGCGGGCGACGCGTTTATCGCTGCAGGCTGCCTCCTCGGACGCTTGAACCTCGGCTGCAAATGCCGTGGTCTATTCCTCTGTCCGGATTGAACGTTCTATGTTGCCATTGACTGTGATGACGCCGTTGGGCCCCGGCATTTTGAGCTTGAGATAGGCGTAATGCGGGACTGCGTTAAAGCGTGCAAAGGCTGTGCGCCCTAAGAGTGCATGGTATCCGCTCCGGAAGGGTACGATATCGAAGATTAACTCTTCGCTTCAGAAGTTCTCGAGCGAACCGAAGACTACCTCTATGGTGACTGTTCCAGTACAACGGGCTTCGACGCCCGGAATGACACCTTTAAAGGTGGTAGAGCTCGGCTTAATCCGAGATGAGTCAATGCCCATCTTCCGAACTGTATCCTCATAGATGAGGTTAAGGCTACTTCCCCCATCCATCAGGACGCGCGTTAGACGATAACCATCAACAATAGGGTCCAGGACGAGCGCCGCCGATCCGCCATGCCTGATGCTGGTCGGATGATCGTGCTTGTCGAAAGTGATCGGGTAGGCCGACCATGGGTTATACTTCGGGGCGACTGGCTCCAGTGCGTATACGTCCCGAAGTGCACGTTTCCTCTCCCTTTTAGGGATGTGGGTGACATAGATCATGTTAACCTCTGCTACCTCATTAGGAAATTTCTTTTGGCCTCCATTATTGGGCTGCCGAGGTTCATCCTCGTCGTCGCTGCGGTGTTGGGTTTTACTTTGACCCTCTGCCGCTATCTTGCCGGCTTGTTTAAAGACCTAGCAATTCCTGTTAGTGTGGTTTGCTGGCTTTTCCTGAGTACCGTGGATCCCACATGGGCGGTCCAGGAGTCTATCAAGCTAGCTAGTTCCGTCTTTGTTCCCTTTAAAGGGTTTTCTTTTCTGCCCGGATTTAGGTCTGGTGAATCCTGCGTTGACCGCGGCGTCTTCAGTGTCGCTTCCACCATTCTTGTACCTACGCTTATTTTTGTTGCGCTTTGGTTTTCCATTGGCGTCGCGAGTTTCTGAGATGCCTGCCTCGCCATTATGAGTACTTCGGGTGAGCCAGCTATCTTCTCCCGCACAAAAGCGAGTCATCAGTGAGGTCAGGGCAGTCATAGTCCTCGGCTTATCCTGGCCGAGTTGTCGGGCCAACCATTCATCTCGAATATTGTTTTTAAATGCGGCGATGGCCTCGGCTTCGGAGCAGTCTATGATCTGGTTTTTCTTGGTGAGGAACCTATTCCAGAATTTCCGGGCTGATTCGCCTGGCTGCTGGGTGACACGGCTGAGGTCATCAGCGTCCGGAGGTCGGACATACGTGCCCTGGAAGTTTGCTCGAAAAGGGTCTTCTAGGGCCTCCCAGCTGCCGATAGAGTGAGGAGGGAGGTTGTTAAGCCAATGCCTCGCCAGCCCCTTTAGCTTGAGCGGCAAGTATTTAATGGCATGGAGGTCATCTACATTGGCCATGTGTATATGCAGGAGGAAATCCTCGATCTAAACTGCTGGGTCCGTGGTACCATCGTATGATTCTATGTTGATGGGTTTAAACCCTTCCGGGAACTGATGTTCCATCACCCTGTCTGTGAAGCAGATCGGGTGGGCCGGACCTCGGGACCGAGGAGCATCTCGTCGGAGGTCGGGGGAGAGTCGTGAGTAGGCTTGATCTCGGGCACAGCCGTTCCTGTCCATCCAGGCATCGTATCCGTCGGGCCTGGCGGGCGCACGTCCCCTTGACCCGTAGATCGACCGAGGGGGAGCCCTATTCTCTTCAATATGACGTCTAGCGTCGTGAGGATCCAGGTAGTCTACGGGGTCTTTGCCATGACGGCGCGGAGGTGGCCGTTCACCGTGGTCTTCTCGTCTTGGCCTGTCCCGGCCTCTAGGGGGCCGATCGAGGTCGTCAGCGAGCTCTTCGTCGAACTCCGGTAAAAGGCGCCTGATTGGGTATGATTTCGGTGCATTATGGCGTCGGTTCTCCATATCTTGCTCGGCAGAGAGCACTTCAACCCATTTTTCATTTAGCGCATCGGTATTTTCCTGCAGCAGCTGCTTCTTGCGCTTTAAGCTCCGGGCTGTCACAACGAGGCGTCGCCGGAAGCGTTCTTGTTCAAAGGGGTCCTCGGGGACGATGTAATCCTCGGTACCGAGGCTCTCGTCCTCCTCGGATTCCGGCATGTAGTTGTCGTCGGCCCCTTCAAAGAGTTCATCGGGATCTGAGTCTCCAAGAGGTCGGAATGGTGTGCCGTTCCTTACTGGGGAGGCTTGAACTTCCTCCTCATGGTTATCGGCGTTGCCGTCCTCCACGTCGCCATTATTGGCTGTCGCGCCATTGCCACTAGGTTCCCCATTATTGCCCCTTCGGCGCCTTCGCCGGCGTCTTGGAGGGGATTTTGGGGTGTCCACCATGTAGACATCGTAGGTGGACGTGGCGGTCCACCTGCCTGCGTTTACCGGGGGCAAGGTGTTCTTGATGGGGCCATCGGCCTCCTCCTCCATGTCTGAGGGTTCGCCGTAGTCCAACACGTCGGTTAAATCATCGATCATGGCGACTAGGTGGGTGGTGGGTGGGATGTAAATTTCCATATCGTCGGCTTTAAGGCCGATCTGATTGTAAACCGAAGTCTTGCCGTCCGAGATGGACATACTCCGGATGCGGTCAAGCATCTCATCGAGGTGAGATAACTCTTCGGGATTCATGGATGCGCCATAGGCAGGGCTTATTCAAAGTACACCCGGCATGTGACCAGATGCGTCTTCAGAGCGGCGGGGGTCTGAACATAGTTCCGGGTTCCGTGCCGGAATCAATCCTGGCACCGGCGCAATTTCAGGGGTGGGAGCCGGATCCATCTCCGAACTGGCGATCGGGGAGAGACTGGCCGGAGTAGTGGTGTCAGGGGTCTCAAGAGGTGCCGTAATAGAGTCCGGCTCCGGAGTCGAGTCTTCAGAACCGGCCGAGCTCTCGATTCGGCCGGGAGGTCATCCCAATAAGATGAGTTCACCACGGGAATCTGCAGTGTACTCGAGGCCACCGAAAGTCACGATCCGACCTGGGGCATAGTTCTCGACAGAGGTCAGGTGACCCGTCGAGTCGGCGCAAAATACCATGCTGCCGAAGATGAAAAGCTGGCCGGGGGCGTAAACATCCCCGCAGCCATTAGTGCAGTTGATCTGCAGGTGAGCCATCAATCCTTCTAGTGATCGCGCAGTGGAACTCTCAATGAAAGCACCAGTGTCGGTGTAAAAACCGGCAGACCTCGGGGTAGGGGGTCCCGAGCTGTGGATCTTGGATCGGTGGTAACAGAGACAATGGAGACGATGTTTACCCAGGTTCGGGCCCTCTTAATGGAGGTAAAACCCTACGTCCTGCTTCTGTTTATATTGATGGAGGTGTAACAAGTACAGAGTTGATCTACCTCGAGATCGTAATATGAGTCTAACTTCTAGGGCTAGTTGAGCAATATTGCGTTGTTCCCCCTCTACGGGCTAAACCCTATGGCTTATATACACGCTAGGGAGGGTATCTAGGGTTACAAGGTCGGTATCTAGGAGTAAGACGGTTGAAAAAATCTTGAAGTATACTACAAGTCTTCGGTAGAGACAGCCTCGATCACGTCTCCCGTGTGTGGCCTCCGGAGTCCATCTTGATCACGCACAGAGGCATATTGGCCCAACCGAGGAGACGGGCCGGCTAGGTTAGCACCCCCTAATCCAGGACACCGTCACCTAGGCAGCTAGGGCAACCTCTCCCCTCCATGCTACACCGGTGATCCCGTGGGTTCGCCCCTCCCATCTTCCTGCTGCTCCGGACACCGGTGGCGGCGAGGGGAATCCCGGTGCCTCCGCTCTAGTTAGTAGTTTATGTTAGGATTTTTTAGTCGACGCAAGCGAAGCCCTCGGTCGGATGGCAATGCTTCTCCTCCAAGTTTGTCTTTCGGGCTCTGATCCTCCTCGAGTTCGTCCATCTAAACATAGTCGATGGAACATCAGCGTATTGTCATGTGGAGAGATTACATGCCAAGTGCTTCGGATCAATGCAAGGGCTCAATAGCGACAACTACGGCTCTAGGGAAGTGGTCCTTATGGGCATGTGCTCGAAGACTTCCCGGCTGCCGTTAAAAAGGTCAACCCGGCTCCTGTAGGACAACGGCGACATCGATCGACACTTTTTCTATGAGTTTGTCTTTCAAGCTGCGATCCTTGTCGGGGCATAGTCGATGGAGCTCCGGCGTAGATTCATGCCGTCTCGTTGGGGCGGTGAAGTTAGGGTTTATTGTCATGTGGCTAAATTTTGTGTTATATTAATTAGGTGCTTCAGATCAATTATGAAAACTGCGGCTCTGGGGCGCTACTCCTTAGGGGCACGTGCACGAAGACTTCCCAGCTGTCATCGACGAGGTCAAGCCGGCTCAGGTAGGAATGCGGCAACAGCGATGCGTTAGCAGGTCGTTCTCATGGATCTCGATGTAATTTTTATTAAGTTTGAGATGCTTTGTACTCATGATGAAGTTTTATAATAGATCTGGTCATTTTAAAAAAAAGGTTGCATATATTGTAGTATGTTCAAAAGCAAAACAAAGATTGATGGCACTTTACATTTTTTTGCAAACACTGAGATCATTAATTGAAAATTTTGATTCAACTTTATGTTGAAAACAAATACAGTTCAAGCTCTAGCTAGCGATTCGGAGTGGAAACTGTGCATGTGTTTATACGTATAGCATGGTTGTCAAACAAAATGTATGGTGTTACCACATTTAGATGTGCGCTGCAAAAGCCACGCATTACGTCAAATTCAAACTACCGAGTCCACGGATGCAATGTGGTCAAACGGTACCATCGATATCTCAAAGTCAAAAGTGTTCGAGCTTGTTCGTTCTAGCACTAGTATATATATCTTCAGTCGTGTGGTTGTTCAATGAATGGAGGGTCGGGGACCAAAACTGAACAATACTACTAGTACGTACAAAGTGCGACTAACTCAAGTGCGACTTGGACGCCGTGGAGTTTTCTTCACTAGTACGTTAAATAGAGAGTTTCTTTTCTTTAATGTCACGTACACAAATTGAAGCGATTGTTGTGGAGAGAAAAAGAAAATCACTCCAATATATATATATATATATATATATATATATATATATATATATATATATATATATATATATAGGGTGGGTCTATTCTACCAATCCCCTTAAGACCTTATTCTACCCACAAAAACGATTATTCTGCCAACACCCCAGCTGAGCGCCGCCGCCCCTCCCCTCCCCACCTCCTACCGCGGGAGCGGCCTGGAGCACCACCGCCCATCCCCTCCCTTCCGTCTACCGCGGGAGTGGCCTGGATCACCGCCGCCCCTCTCCTCCCCGCCTCCTTCCGCCGCAGCGGCCGACATTGATGTGGCCCCTCTCCTCCCCGCTTTCTCCTGCGGCAGCGGCCTGGGAGCACCGCCGTCCCACACCTCCCGGCCTTCTTCCGCGGCGGCGGCCTGGGCAGCAGCCTTGGAGCGCCGCCGCCCCTTTCCTCCCGGCCTTCTTCCACAGCAGCGGCCTTGGAGCGCCGCCCCCTCACTCCACCCGGCCTTCTTCCACGGCAGCGTGCTCGGAGATCGGCGGCGCGTCAGGAACCACTGGTGGCACATCACCATATCAGGATTGGTGCTGCCTTAAAATTGCACCAGTTCAACGAAGAAGTGCTCGCAAGGCTGCTTCCTCCGCGGCTAGTTCTTGGATGCAAGCTTCGACGAGGTTCTGCTCAAAACCTCCATCTCCACTGACGTTGAGTCAAGTTCAAATCGTGCATGAACTACTCAAGAAGGGCAAGCTCAAGTGGACTGCAAGGACAAGTGGACTGCAGACGGAAGCGAAGGGAACTTCATGCAAACGTAAAGACGGACTGCAACCTGAGGTAAGCAGTTCACCTCTTCTCCGCGATCAGTTCAGTTATTCGGCCAATGTAGTACATGAAATCCAGTACGTCCCTAAAGGTGATGAAGTGCGTTTAGTTCAGTTCACCATGAGTAAAATTGCAGTCCGGTAGCTCGATTATGCAGTGCGGTTGTATAGGTTCGCCTTGAATAATGATGCAGTGCAGTTGCTTCAGTTCGCCCTGCACGATGATGCAGTCCGTCTACTTTAGATCGCAGTGCCATTTTTAAGGCAATGCAGTTCGCATAATTCAGTTCACTTCACCTGACAATGCCGCTCGGCCGTTTTGTGCAGGAAGTTCAGTTCACCAGACAAAAAATGCCGCGTATAATTCACAACCCAAAGCCCCTGAACTGCAAGATGAGCCAAGCTTCTGGAAACACTGGATGGGTAACTTCTGAGATTCCTCGAGGGTTCTACACTACAACAAACAGGGTGCAATACTCTTCGGAAGAAGATTTTTTCCAGGAAGAAGTAGTAGTGGAAGATGGCAACGATGTCACCTTCATGTGGGAGGGCACTCATCAACAGGATGATGATGACGATGACGATGAGCCAATAACAGGTCTCAAGCCAGAGTACAAGCACGAGTTCACTACATTTGGACAGAATGTCCCAACAGACAACGATGATGCTGTTGACCATGATGGTGAAGAAGAAGAAGAAGATGATGATGATGATGATGTGCCGCCACCCCGACAATTTCAAACCAATCAAGTGAGACATCACCACAACACTGGACTACCACCGCGTCCACCTGCTGCACCACAAAATAGAGCTCCGCGTGCACCTACAACATCAAGTTCATGACAGCAACCACCAAGGGTGCCTCGGTGAGAAGTCAACAGCAGGAACAAGTCTTCCTCGCTACTGCCACCGCGAGATCCTCAACTACACAGATCTGTTATAACCCGACCGTGTCCAATACAACCCGGCGAGCTGCAAACACCATCGGAAGAAAGAGAATACACGGATGTAAGTTTTCTGGTCTGAAAAATTATAATATTCCAGTCCATTGAGAAAAGCGGCGCACTTACATTCTCTGTGAAGTTTGTTCCAATATCTAATGCAGTCAACTCTTCGAAAACTTAATAATATGCAATCCTCTTATTTGTAACAGAACAGTACACTTAGTCTGATAGAGCAGTGCACTTAGTCTCTAACAAAAATGTGACAAAAGATAATTATGTCATAAACAAATTCAAAATATGATGATGGAATTTTTTCCTAATATGGTTTACGACCAATGCTCCCTTGCAGAATAAAAACATGCCGTCAAACCTGATACCTGTCGCTGGAATAAAGTTCAGCTCGTACGACAATGCATGGGAGTTTTACAACACTTATGCTAGACATGCAGGTTTTGGCATACGCCAAAGGTCGAACCACAAGACATATAACTACATTGTCTGCTCCAGAGAAGGGAAGCACAAGGAGACTGTGGCAGAACATAACCGGAAATGTGCGAAGACATCAAAAAGGACTAGTTGCCGAGCAAGAATTAGAGTGAAAGAGAGGAAGAAAGGGAGCTTTGTGATAGAGATGGTTGAGCTCAAGCACAATCACAAGATGCTCGAAAGCCCAGGGATGCTTTTGCACCTGCACTCACACAAAAGAGATGATCCTTTGATTGACCAGTTGGTGAAGGACATGCAGCTGGACAACCGCACACACGCACATATGATGTCAACACTGTCGCGTATGTCCGGTGGTCTGCACTTCATGGGACATACTAGCCGCGACTGGGTCAACAAGTAAGCACATCACAGAACATCTCGCTTGAGCATTCTTTGGGTAATTATTTGCTGTTTTCATAAGATAAGTTTGCATTGTGTTTGAAATGCAGGAAACAACAGTTTGTAAGAGAAGAGTCTCAACATGACGTTAAGAAACTTCTAGATTTTTTCGAGAAGATGAAGAAGATCAACCCAGAATTCTTCTATGATTACGACGTCGATGCAGATAACCGTGTACGAAACATCTTCTAGGCCAACGCAAGTTGCAGGGGATCTTATGAAGATTTTGGAGACTGCGTCACATTCGACACGACATATAAAACGAACAAATTCCACATGCCGCAGGGGGTGTTTGTGGGAGTGAACCATCATCTCAAGAGCACGATCTTTGCTGTCGCCCTTGTGCGAGATGAAATGATCCCGTCGTTCAAATGGGTTTTCAAAACATTTTTGTGGTGCATGAAGGACAGGCCGCCAATCTGCATACTCACAGGTACAATACAACACCTGAATATTTACAATTGTTCGGTCCACTTTTATTTCTTCCATCTTTCTTGGGCATAGCCAACTTAATAAAAATACACTACTTGTGCCTCTCAAACCAATGTTCATCGATGAAGGCAGCATTAAAAACTAGCCTACCAGATACATTCCATAAGTTGTGTCGCTGACAAATCCTGAAGAAGTACAAAGACCACCTCGCCTTGCTGTATAAGGCGTACGACACATTCAAGGCTGACCTCACTGCAGTGCCGAACCATCCACTAATGCCGACAGAATTTGAACGAGCATGGAATGATCTCGTGCAGAAATACAACTTGCAAAACGACGAAGTGATGAATTCGCTATGGGATGACCGGCACGAGTGGATCTAAGCTTACTACAAAGAAATTTTCTGTGCGCGCATGACTTCCACGTAGAGAAGCGAGAGTATGAACCGTATATTGAAGAAAAACTTCGTCAAAGAGAAGCATGATCTCCATCTGTTTGCTCAACAGGTGGACAAGTGCATTCAGACTAGGAAGGCCGTCGAGCACGCAGAGACAATCGGGAATGAGGTAAATAAAATATTCATCAAACTAGTAATAACTACAAAAACAAACAATATTTCTAGTTTTGTCATGTGTAACACTAATTTTCTGATCATGCAGTCAGAGGTAAAGACTACCACCAAATTTGGATTTGAAGTCCAGCTATCAAAAATATACACGAGGGCAGTTTTTGTAGATTTCAAGGAGACACATTACAACAGCACAGCATTCAGAGCAGAGCAGTGCCCTGACAACCCAACAAAGTACCTCGTACACCACTACAACCAATCAGATGCATTTGATTAGGCAAGGCACGAATTCCAAGTGGTCACCGATGTCGAGAACGGTGTCTACGAATGCGAGTGCAAACTCTGGACACACACAGGTGCGGTTCGCTTGCACAAAAAGATTAATTTCAGCAAGTTATGCATGAAGCTCACCTAATAAATTTAAAGAAGTCCACTTGCACAAAAAAAGTTCCCAAAACCAAGTGAAGCTCCCATGCAGTATGGTCTACTAATTTCATGCAGTTCACTTACAAATCAAAGAAATTTGTGTTGTCTACAGGGCTCTTTTGCGTCCATGTGATATGCATGCTACATCAGTTGAGGGTAGACAAGATTCCTGAAGTGGACATCTTGAAAAGATACACCAGGAACACAAGATCAAATCCAGTGTTTGATCGCAGAGACTACGAGCAAACAGCACCAGATGGAACATCACTATTCTGCCATAGAAAACTGCTGGCAGAAACAGCCATGAACCTGGCAAACAGAGGGACAAAGTCCGATGCAGGGAACCACAGGGCGATGTCTGGTATGAGGGCACTGATGGAGGAGGTTGATGTGCTGAACGAAGAAGAAGAAGCAGCAAAAATTCAACAAGCACAGAACTCCATGCTTGACAACAATACTGAGCAAACGGGAGGTGTCGAACACACTGCTACTGCTCAAATCAAAAAGGAAATAATCCTTCCACCACCTGTTTCAAACACAAAAGGGAGGAAGAAAGGGGGCGATGTAGCTCAAAAAAGGCTGCATCCAAGGAGGAAAATGCTGAAACAAAAAGTAAGCCATAGCCTGAGCTGGACAGTGATGGTCGGCCGCTGGGAATAAGAAGGTGCAAGACATGTAATGTCATCAACGAACACAATTGTAGGACATGTAAAAAAACATGAACAAGAAAACCCTAGCCCTGGCGATGCGCAACAAAACAGGGATGCTGCACCAAGACAACAGAAAAATAGCAATACCAGTTCTGCTGCCAACACTGAAAATTTGCCAAAACCGAGACTATGCAGCATCTGCAAAAGAGGGAGAGACACAATTCAAGAACTTGCCCTCAAAGAACAAGATCAAAAAATGAAGAAGAGGATGAACATGAAAATGTGGAAGAAGATAGTGATGGAACTAAAGAAGATGCGGCTTATGAAGAAGGAGACGAAGAAGAGGAGGAAGAAGAAGAAGGGAGTGAAGAGGATGAAGAACCTGAAGAAACAATGCCTACAAGACCACCAAACAAAAGACAGAAAACAGAGGGAAAAGCTGTACAGAAACAAGCAACGACGACAACACATCCAAAAAACAGGACAGGATCACGAAAGGATGCAGTTCAAAGGGGTGCAAAACCACCACCGCCATCAACCAACACGTGAGGAGCGACGAAGATTGCACTTCACAGCAGTGCAAAAAAATACCGCCATCAACCGCCAGGCAAGGCCGTACAAACACTACAGTGCGAAGAGAAGCATCTGCAACACCGCCAAGAACATCACGGCAAACTGCAACAAGAGACGTGCTCCAATCGCCAAGACGCAGCAGGTTAACGACAAAATAGATACCTTTCACTATAGTAATCATTTATTAGTTTGCATATCTGTAATACTTATGTAAACACGAATTTCACGCTAACTTTGAGCTTCCACTACACAACGTGAGTAAATTGATATATACGAATAAATGATGTATGGAGTAAAACATTGACACATTTCGACAATCAAACAAAACACACAATGCAGTTTGCCCCATAGACAACACGAAGTCCTATCCTACAAGCCAGGCGGTTCACGTTAGGTAAACAAAATACAAACTGATTTAAAAAAGCAAACACGCATGTCTCATAGATAAAAACACAAACACGGGTTGTTATTAGAGACCACAAAACACAAACACGAGTTGTTATTACAGACCACATAACACAAGCATTCGATACGCAAAAAGTACTTATTGCAATCCACCTCAAATATTAACCAATCACGTCAAATGTGATTTCAATAATACGGTCCCCAACTTCAAAAAAGCTGAGGACAACAACTTGACGAGACCTCAGGCCAGTCTCAATGACGAATTCCTTCCAGCCTTTCTGCAGATATAGCCGCCCATCAACGCCAACATGGTACTCAGCAGGTTTGGGGTGACCTTCGCCGAGAACAACTTGGAGAACACCCGCCTTCTTAAGGCAGAGATACCTAATAGCTCGATGGGGGATTTTCTACAGAAATAGTAATAAAAATATTAGAGGACAATAATAGCAATACACTTCTCATATTGTGCACACAGCAGAATGAACCAGCATGCAGTGTTGACGCTAGCTAGATGAAGTGCACAATGGAGCCAACAGAAGTACAGAGCAAGCGTACATGCAGTTCGTTACATCTCTTTAACGAAGTGCACAAAAGGAGGCACATGCAGTGCGCAGCATGCTAATATGCAGTACAAGTCTCACTTACATGAAGTTCACGGAAAGATGCATGTAGTGCCCATATGATATTAAAAAAATGGTGCAAACCAGTAGTGCACATCACATATCTACGAAGTACATATCTTGTAACCATGCAGTTCATACCAAAAATAAATAAACGAGATCTATCTACCCTATCAAAAACTGAATACATGATACAATAACATTGTGCAGTGCACTTCAATAGACAAAAGAGGTGCGCTTCTAAAGTAACAGCAGTTCAGTCTTGTATGGGGATTATACATAATAATCAGATCAAAATGAAAATTACCATCTAGTAATGAGTCTCCACATCTGTGGGCGTGAAGCGATGGACAAATGGGCTGGTGCGGCCAAGGCCACGATGAAGCAGAGCGGAATGGAACTGAACGAGATTGATCTTGTCTAGATCCAATCCCTCGGTGAAAACCGTGCCATATGCAAGCTGTTGAGCTCGTCCAGATCGGCACAAGACCTTACCCCTCCGGCGAGCACGCCGCGCCTCAGTGCAAGCTGAGCAGTCGCAGTGCATCGGCACACCACAATCATGGCCGCAGCAGGAGAGGTTCGCACAGGGGCCTGGCGCCATGGCAAAAAAACCCTAGAAACCAAAAAGAAACAAAGGGCGCTTTGAAGAGGAGAGTAGATGTGGCTACAGGGGAAATGAACTGCAAAGGAGAGTTAAATATATAGAAGAGGAATGCAAAAGATCTAGGCACACCGGAAAAAAAGGAAGAATTAATGAAAGTTATGTTACCCAAAAACCCAGGACAATCAATAAAACTAACATTACATAGAAAAAGGGAAGACCCAAAAAACGATGTAGCGGACTGCCCATTTGACTTTTGTGTCACAGACCCCGCAAACGCACCTCATTTATATATATATATATATATATATATAAATATATAATTTTTAAAATACATAATTCAACAAACGTTTAAACAGTTCTGCAGAAAGGTGCATGCAGTTCACAAGATTAACTAAAGCAGTACACAAGATGGGTACGTGCAGTGCAGTACCTGATTAAATGAAGTTCTCATGATGTGTTGTGCACACCGTTGGTAAAAGCAGTACACAAAAGACAACCGAGACAATTATAAAAGGTACAAAGAGTATGGAAAATTAATCACATACCAAATAACAAAAAAGATGACCGCCCAGCTGCATCCTTGCCCCAGCCAGTCTCGTACTAGGTCTACGCCCACAGAGGCGAATCCGTTCTGAGCCACGATGCATCGGGCAAGGAGCACAAGGGCCCACAGGTCAGAATGGTATTGCAGCGAGCGCCGTGTGTAAGCGCCCAATAAGTATCAAGAGGAGTTCGAAAGGGGTGCCTCGCCAGGGCTTATAAACCGGTCGTGGGCGCTCTTGCCAGGCGAGGTGGGAATAAACTTTAGCGCATACCCACTGCACAGAGAAAAAGAAGCCATGCGGGCAGGCCTACCTGGGCCGAATGGAACTTACTCTCCAACAGGCCCAACACATTATCACATTCCACGGCCCACTAAAGAGAACAAAGACTCGAAAAAATAAAAAGAGAGAGGTAGTACAATGCGTTTATCACCAACAACAAAAATATAAAAGTTTTTTTTAAAATGAATAACCACATAAAAAATGTGTGTTGGTATTAACCCCACCCCCACCCAGCGAGCAACTGCAGTTCGCTCACATAAAAAATGCAGGAAGCTGCAAAAGCCACAACAGGGATGCAGTCCGCAACAACCAACAATACAGTGCGGTTTGCTAAAGGAAGAATTGCTGTCAGTTCCTCATTGCAGTCCGTTTTCAACTAAATTGCAGTGTGGATATAGCGCGTTGAAAAAAATAAGACCTTCTATAAATGAATGTCCACAACAAAAAAAATATGTGGGGGGCCCCCACCATGCCTCACGGCCAGGAACTGCAGTTCGTTCACATAAAAATGCAGTCCGCATAATTCAATAGTGCAGTGCGCCGTGTTCAACAAAGAAGTGCGGTTACAGTTAAGGTGCAGTTCGGCAACTGAATTAGGTTATCTGTACTGCCTACAACGTAATAAAACATTGCACGCCTGGAGATACAGTGGTGGTTAACAATATTACTGATGAAAATTATATAAAAAAACACGATCAAAAAACCCACAATGACAGACGACCCCCACTCCGAGCGGTTGCAGCGCTAAAAAGCCACGATCGCAGATGCAAACCAACCCACGATCTGCACAACCGCATCATCAGGGGAGATCATGCAGTTCATCCTTTGCCGCCATCCTGCCCTTATATTCAGACCTCCGCCAGGGCTTTCTCATCCACAAGAACAGAAAATCGCCATTGTGCTGCCACCAATTCCCTCCCACTCAACCAAGCCATGGTGTTCACCAAGGAGTTCAAGGAGGTGTAGGCCCACGGCAACACCATGTTGCACGTGATCCACACCAACGACTTGGCGAAGACGCGCGACCACCATCCAGCAGTACGAGCGCCACCTCCAGTTCCAGCGCCACAAGATCGTCGGAGTTGATGTGGAGTACACCAAGGAGGAAGGCCCGAACCAGAAGGCTGCCCTGTTCAGCTCTCCGTCGGCAATGATCATCTGGTGCTGCTCTTCCAACTCAGCGCCACCCATGACAACTACATCAGGTTCGACAACTTCCTCGCCGACCCCAGGTACACGTTTGCTGGCTTCTCCATCGACGGCGACATAGAGAAGCTCCAGCGAGTCGGGCTAGAGATCGCCAACTTCGTCGACATCCAGAAGGAATGGAGGGTGCCCACAGCGACCAAGCCAATGGACTCCCTTGCAGACGTCTCCCGCATCCTCGTCGACGACTACTACAACAACATGAAGAAGAAGATGACGGACACAGAGCACAAGCGCTGGGCGTGCATGCCCCTGACCATGAGGCACATCGAGTACGCGGCAAAGGACGCTTATGCCGTGTACGAGATATGGAGCCGCCTCACCATCACCCAGGAAGGGTTCCGCCGGGCAAAACTCGAGAAGGAGAAGTCCAAGAAGCGTGCCAGGTCCTGGGGCGACTACGACTACTGAAGAAAAGAGGTGGTGCCGGCCATGAAAGTACCTAGAAGATTGCTCGTGCCATTTTAGATTTCTCATCAGATTTGCTTTCTGTCAAGTTTGTAGTTTGCTTGTGGTAAATTTAGGTTTGCTTTGTAATCATGCAGTTTGCTTATGTTATGAACAAGTTTATTTCCTGTACAATGTTGCAGTTCTCTGTTAGAATATGCTGCAGTGCACTAAAAAATATAAACATTCCAAAAGAGTGTGTGATTCAGATACCGCACAAAGCATGTGCACATGGCAGTGCACAAACGAACGAACATGCAGTGCACAAACGAAGATCCATGAAGTGCACAAACCGTACTGTACAGGCAGGCAGTGCGGAAGTGTAGAGACATGCAGTACTGAATGTTCATAGATACAGTTCACAACGATCTAACAAAGCAGTGCACAATCTATAATAAAAAAACACAAGTACGTACGGAAAAAAAATTGACCGCCCTAGTCCAACATGGCCCCAGCCAGTCTCGTACTAGGACAGCGCCCACAAAGATCCATAGGCGAGTCCGTTCTGAGCCATGATGCATGGGGGCCAGGAAGACTAGGGCCCACAGGTCAGCGGGCGGGAGGGCAGCGAGCGCCGTGTGTAATCACCAAATCAGTATCAAGAGGAATTCGAAAGGGGTGCCTCGCCAGGGCATATAAACCGGTCATGGACGCTCTCGCCAGGCGAGGTGGGACTAAACTTTAGCGCATACACACTGCATAGAGAAAAAGAAGCCGTGCACGCAGGCCTACCTGGGCCAAATGTAACTTACTCTCCAACAGGCCCAACACGCGACAGCATGGATATCTGCATCTAACACTATTATTCTCTCATTCCACGGCACACCAAAGAACAAAAAAGACTCGAAAAAAGAGCCATTACAATGAGATTATCAACAACAACAACAAAATAGAACAAAATTTAAATGAATAACCACAACAAAAAAATGTGCCAGTCCGCAGCCAACCAGCAATTGCAGTTCATTCACACAAAAAATGCAGGAAGCTGCAAAGACACAGAAGGGATGCAGTCCGCAGCCTCCAACAATGTAGTAATGTATGATCAACGAGGAAGTTCTATTACTTCTGAAATGCAGTTCGGCAAACTAAAACAGATTCCTTCTACCGCCTACCACCTACCACCTACCATAGCATTTATTATTTTCATTGAAAAACCGGCATTCATCCTGGCTGCATAAAACCTATCCATTTGTCCTCTGAACTCACAGAACTCCTCCCCTCTTCTTCTCTTCTCCAAAGCCCAGATCTAGGGTTCTGCCCATTCCCCCTATTATCTGCCTTTCCACTGAGCCCACCATGGACTATTCATGCGGCTGCCTCGCAAGGATGGTGCCGATAGCGGAGGCATGCCTATACTCTGATGGTCTGGAGCTCACCGAGTCTGAGCGGCGCAGTCAGCTCTCCTGCCTGCTGACCACAAACTGTGGATTTCGGGCACCATTCCTTTATCGCCTCACAACTGAAGACCTTGAGGAATCATGGGTATGTCTTTCCCCCTCTTAGTTTTTGACAATATCAGGTTACAAATACACATCTGAATGTACCATCACTTTCTTCGGTCTTATCATCAATACCAAGATCTGTGTTTTTGTTCAGATTTGTCAGAAATTAACACTAGGTGGTTCTATATATTTTTCTTCAGTCCCATCTCAGATGTTAACACTAGTTAAATACGAAACTGAACAGACTATCCACAACACCCAAACAAAAGAAGTTCAATCGCCCAGCGATGTAGTGCACTTGCTATTTGAGAGTAGTACACCTGACCTGAACTTGCAGTGCCAAAGTGTTAGCAGAATAGTATATATTATACCAAAGTTACTGGTCAAGTCCGTATATATTTTGGTTCATATATTGCTACTGCTTTATTAATAGTAGTAATATATTTATACATATTTAAGTCAAATATAAACAGATCCTATTAAGATATAGCAAACCGTGTGGTGTTTACTTATAAAGATTCTTTTTCCATGGGTGCCAAAATCCAGAAACTGCCATCCACAATAAAGTTTACTGCTTCGACTTCAGGGAAGCTTATTTTGGAGACAGAGCACAAGAATGGGTATGAATACATGCAAGCTGACTACCACATTGACTCTGATGGCTGCTTCAACATAACTGCTGGCTGGAAGGAGTTTATCTCCCAAAATGGGTTTGAGGCCGGAGAAGTGGCGATGGTGATGTTCTACAGGGAAAAAGCCTCCCTGTTATTTAGAATATTTGCACTGTAGGTTGTCTAAAATAAAGCAAACCCTTTATGCCGTAAGCTTTTAAAATTAAGTCCATCAGACAACGCAACTCTATGTTCTTCAGACGGTCTGAACAGTCCTTTTTTAATGAATGTGAGCTCATCTGCATCAGTTTATCATTCTTTTGCCAAGCTGGCGGGAGATATGCAGTTCTCTAATACATATAGTGGGTGCGCTATATTAAAGAGTGATGTGCTCTACGTAGAAACACTGATTTTTTGAGAAGTCGCCGCACTGTATCAGCTTAACGCTGATCAGGCCCTAGGTGGTGCCTGTAATTGATGTTAATCCGAGAACAACTTTTGGCCATGGCTTGGTCGAACCGAGCTCTCGGCCTTTGTGTCATGTGCCCCCACAGCTGCCCATGGGATCTTGAGCGGGAAGTTGTGCACCCGAGGCACGTATTTCGCGGCTGGGTGGGCCGTGATGTGGGGCGCGTGTCCCTATTTAGGGTGAGCACGGAAGTGCTTCGGGACCAAGGCCATAGCTCAGGCGCGTTTGCGTGCGTCCAGTGCCTTGGTGGTAGACTGGGCCTGCGACGCTTCTTCGGCGGCCTGGACTTCGGCGGCTAAAGCCGCTGTGTGTTCCTCTGTTCGGAGCGAGCGCTCGGTGTTACCATTAACGGTAATAACACCCTTCGGTCCTGGCATCTTGAGCTTCAGATATGCATAGTGCGGGATGACGTTAAAGCAGGCGAATGCTGTCCGGCAGAGGAGTGCGTGGTAACCGCTGCGGAAGGGGACAATGTCGAAGATTAAGTCTTCGCTAAGGAAGTTATCGGGCGAACCGAAGAATACTTCCAATGTCACAGATCCCGAACAGCGTGCCTCGACACCTAGGATTACACCTTTAAAGGTGGTGTTACTGGGTTTTATCCTTGACGGGTCAATCCCCATTTTCCTCGCTGTATCTGAGTAAATCAGGTTGAGGCTCACTGATGGGGAACGTTGCATGGGAAACAAAATTTTTCCTACGCTCACCAAGATTGATCTAGGAGATGAACATCTACGACAGGAGAGATTGCATCTACATACCCTTGTAGATCGCTAAGCGGAAGCGTTAAGAAATGCGGTTGATGTAGTCGAACGTCTTCACGATCTAATCACGATCCGTCCACGAACTCCCGATCAAGTGCCGAACGGACGGCACCTCCGAGTTTAGCACACGTGCGGCTTGGCGGCGTCCTCTCCTTCTTGATCCAGCAAGCGAGAGAGAGGGGGTAGATGAGATCGGGACCAACATGACGGTATGGTCGTGGTGGTGGCAGCGGAATTCCGGCAGGGCTTCGCCAAGCGCGTACCGGTGAAACGTGGGAGGAGTTGGGAAAGGTAACGGGCAAGGGTCCAAGGGGTGGCTGCCCCCAACGCCTCCCCACCTTTATATAGGCATGGAGGGGGCTGGTGGCTTGCCCTCCAAGGCCTTAGGGTCGTTGGCCAAAGGGGGAGGAAGGAAATCCCTCCTTTCCTTCCCCACCGATCACTATCCCCCCTTTTTAGGGATCCTGATCTTATCCTTGTGGGATATGATACTATTCCTTTTAAGGGAGGATCTTGGTGCGCCTAGACCAGGGTTGTGGGGACTTTCCCCACTAACCACGTTCATGTGGGTCCCCCATGCAGGTGGGCCCCACTCCGGAACCTTCTAGAACCTTCCCGGTACAATACCGAAAAAACTCGAACTTTTTCCGGAACCCCGATAACAACTTTCCATATATGAATCTTTACCTCCGGACTATTCTGGAGCTCCTCATGATGTCCCGGATCCCATCCGCGACTCCGAACAACCTTCGGACTTTCCACTATTAATATCTCAGTACTACCCTAGCGCTACCGAACGTTAAGCGTGCGACCCTACGGGTTCGGGAATATGCAGACATGACCGAGACTCCTCTCCGGTCAATAACCAATAGCGGGACTTGGATGCCCATATTGGTTCCTACATATTCAACGAAGATCTTTATCGGTTGAACCTCGATGTCAGGATTCAGTCAATCCCGTATGCAGTTCCCTTTATCCATCGGTATGTTACTTGCCCAAGATTCGATCGTCGGTATCTCCATACCTAGTTCAATCTCGTTACCGGCAAGTCTCTTTACTCGTTCCGTAATACAAGATCCCGTGGCTAACTCTTTAGTCACATTGCTTGCAAGCTTATCGTGATGCTGTATTACCGAGTGAGCCCTGAGATACCTCTCCGTCATACGGAGTGACAAATCCCAGTCTTGATCCATGCCAACTCAACAGACACCCGCGGAGATACCTGTAGAGCATCTTTATAGTCACCCAGTTACGTTGCGACGTTTCATACACACAAGGTACTCCTCCAGTGTCAGTGAGTTGCATGATCTCATGGTCATAGGAATAGATACTTGACATGTGGAAAACGATAGCAATAAACTTGACACGATCATATGCTACGTTCATAGTTTGGGTCTTGTCCATCACATCATTCTCCTAATGATGTGATCCCGTTATCAAATGACAACTCATGTCTATGACCCAGAAACCATGGCCATCTTTGATCAACGAGCTAGTCCGGTAGAGGCTCACTAGGGACATGTTGTTGTCTACGTATCCACACATATATTTGTGTTTCCAACCAATACAATTATAGCATGGATAATAAACGATTATCATGAACAAGGAAATATAATAATAACCATTTTATTATTGCCTCTAGGGCATATTTCCAACAGTCTCCCACTTGCACTAGAGTCAATAATCTAGGATTACTTGGTTATGAATCTAACACCCATAGAGTTCTGGTGTTGATCATGTTTTGCCCGTGGAAGAGGTTTAGTCAACGGATCTGCAACACTCAGATCCTTGTGCACTTTGCAAATGTTTATGTCCTCCTCCTTGATCGCATCGCGGATGGAATTGAAGCGTCGCTTTATGTGTCTGCTCCTCTTGTGAAACCTTGGTTCCTTGGCTAGAGCAGTGGCACCAGTGTTGTCACAGAACAGAGTCATCGGCTCTAGTGCACTAGGCACAACTCCAAGATCTGTCATGAACTGCTTCATCCAGACACCTTCCTTTGCTGCCTCCGAGGCAGCTATGTACTCCGCTTCGCATGTAGAATCAGCTACCACGCTTTGCTTGGAACTGCACCAACTTACCGCTCCCCCATTTAGAATATATACGTATCCGGTTTGAGACTTAGAGTCATCCGGATCAGTGTCAAAGCTTGCATCGACGTAACCCTTTACGACGAGCTCTTGATCACCTCCATAAACGAGAAACATTTCCTTAGTCTTTTTCAGGTACTTAAGGATATTCTTGACCGCTGTCCAGTGTTCCACTCCTGGATCACTTTGAAACCTTCCGGCCATACTTATGGCAAGGCTGACATCTGGTCTTGTGCACAGCATCGCATACATGATAGAGCCTATGGCAGAAGCATAGGGGATGACACTCATCTTTTCTCTATCCTCTGTAGTCGCTGGGCATTGAGTCTTACTCAACTTCACACCTTGCAAAACAGGCAAGAACCCCTTCTTGGACTGATCCATTTTGAACTTCTTCAAAACTTTATCAAGGTATGTGCTCAGTGAAAGTCCTATTAAGCGTCTTGATCTATCTCTATAGATCTTGATGCCTAATATGAAAGCAGCGTCTCCTAGGTCCTTCATTGAAAAACTCTTGTTCAAATATTCCTTCACGCTTCCCAAAAGTTCTATATTGTTTCCAATCAGTAATATGTCATCCACATATAATATTAGAAACGCTATAGAGCTCCCACTCACTTTCTTGTAAATACAAGCTTCTCCGTAAACTTGTATAAACCCAAACGCTTTGATCACCTCATCAAAGCGAAGATTCCAACTCCGAGACACTTGCACCAGTCCATAAATGGATCGCTAGAGTTTGCAAACTTTGTCAGCATTCTCTGGATCGACAAAACCTTCTGGTTGCATCATATACAACTCTTCCTTAAGAAAACCGTTAAGGAACGCTGTTTTGACATCCATCTGCCAAATTTCATAATCGAAAAATGCAGCTATTGCTAACATCATTCTGACGGACTTAAGCATCGCTACGGGTGAGAAAGTCTCATCGTAGTCAACTCCTTGAACTTGTGAAAAACCCTTTGCCACAAGTCGAGCTTTATAGACGGTGACATTACCGTCTGCGTCCGTCTTCTTCTTGAAGATCCATTTATTCTGAATGGACTTTCGCCCTTCAGGTAATACTTCCAAAGTCCATACTTTGTTTTCATACATGGATCCCATCTCGGATTTCATGGCCTCTAACCATTTGTCGGAATCCGGGCCCACCATCGCTTCTCCATAGCTCGTAGGTTCATCGTTGTCCAACAACATGACCTTTAAGACAGGGTTACCGTACCACTGAGGAGCAGTACATATCCTTGTCAACCTACGAGGTTCGATAGTAACTTGATCCGAAGCTTCATGATCACCATCATCAGCTTCCTCTTCAACTGACGTAGGTTCCACAGAAACATCTTTCTGCACAGTGCTACTCTCTGGTTGAAGTAAAGGTTCAACAACCTCATCATGTTCTATCTTCCTCCAACTCAATTCTTTCGAGAGAAACTCTTTCTCGAGAAAGGACCCGTTCTTAGCGACAAACGCTTTGCCTTCGGATCTGAGATAGAAGGTATACCCAACCGTCTCTTTTGGGTATCCTATGAAGACGCATTTGTCCGCTTTGGGTTCAAGCTTTTCTGGCTGAAGCCTCTTGACATAAGCATCGCATCCCCAAACTTTAAGAAGCGACAACTTTGGTTTCTTGCCAAACCACAGTTCATACGGTGTCGTCTCAACGGACTTAGATGGTGCCCTATTTAAAGTGAATGCAGCTGTCTCTAACGCATAACCCCAAAATGATAGTGGCAGATCGGCAAGAGACATCATAGAACGCACCATATCCAATAAGGTTCGATTACGACGTTCGGACACACCATTACGCTGTGGTGTTCCAGGTGGCGTCAACTGTGAAACAATTCCACATTGTCTTAAGTGACTGCCAAACTCATAACTCAGATATTCTCCCCCTCGATCAGATCATAGGAATTTGATCTTCTTGTTACGATGATTCTCAACTTCACTCTGAAATTGCTTGAACTTTTCAAACGTTTCAGACTTGTGTTTCATTAAGTAAATATACCCATATCTACTCAAATCGTCGGTGAAGGTGAGAAAATAACGATATCCACCGCGCGCCTCAATGCTCATCGGACCGCACACATCAGTATGTATGATTTCCAACAAGTCACTTGCCCGTTCCATTGTTCCGGAGAACGGGGTCTTAGTAATCTTGCCCATGAGGCATGGTTCGCATGTAAGTGATTCAAAATCAAGTGACTCCAAAAATCCATCAGCATGGAGTTTCTTCATGCGTTTTACACCAATATGACCTAAGCGGCAGTGCCACAAGAAAGTGGTACTATCATTATCAACTCTACATCTTTTGGCATCAATGTTATGAACATGTGTATCATCACTATCGAGATTCAATAAGAATAAACCCCTCACAATGGGTGCATGACCATAAAAGATATTACCCATATAAATAGAACAACCATTATTCTCTGATTTAAATGAGTAACCGTCTCGCATTAAACAAGATCCAGATATAATGTTCATGCTCAACGCAGGCACTAAATAACAATTATTCAGGTTCATCACTAATCCCGATGGTAATCGAAGAGCGAGCGAGCCGACGGCGATCACATCAACCTTGGAACCATTTCCCACGCGCATCGTCACTTCGTCCTTCGCCAGCCTCCATCTATTCCGCAGTTCCTGCTTTGAGTTGCAAATGTGAGCAACCGCACCGGTATCAAATACCCAGGCACTACAACGAGAGTTGGTAAGGTACACATCAATAACATGTATATCATATATACCTTGTTTGGCGTTGGCCCCCTTCTTGTCGGCCAGATACTTGGGGCAATTCCGCTTCCAGTGGCCAGTTCCCTTGCAATAGAAGCACTCAGTTTCCGGCTTGGGCCCAGCCTTGGGTTTCTTCACGGGAGGGGCAACTACTTTGCCACTCTTCTTGGAGTTTCCCTTCTTGCCCTTGCCATTCTTCTTGAAACTAGTGGTTTTATTGACCATCAACACTTGATGCTCCTTCTGGATGTCTGACTCAGCGACTTTCAGCATTGCAAATAGCTCGGCGACTGACTTGTTCATCCCTTGCATGTTATAGTTCAACACAAAGCTCTTGTAGCTAGGTGGTAGCGACTGAAGAACTCTGTCAGTGATCACCTCTGGCGGGAGCACAACTCCCAACTCAGCCAGACGGTTGTAATACCCAGACATTTTGAGTATGTGTTCACTGACAGACCCGTTCTCCTCCATCTTGCAAGCATAGAACTTATCGGAGGTCTCATACCTCTCGATCCGGGCATTCTTCTCAAAAATAAACTTCAACTCCTGGAACATCTCATATACTCCATGACGTTCAGAACGCCTTTGAAGTCCCGGTTCTAAGCCATACAACATGGCGCACTGAACTATTGAGTAGTCATCAGCACGCGCCTGCCAGGCGTTCATAACGTCCACAAACGCTGGAGGGGGTTGCTCACCAAGCGGTGCATCAAGGACATAAGCCTTTTGGGCAGCCGTGAGGATAATCCTCAGATTACGGGCCCAGTCTACAAAGTTACTTCCATCATCTTTCAGCTTAGCTTTCTCTAGGAACGCATTGAAATTCAGGGGAGCTACTGCGCGAGCCATTGATCTACAACATAATTTGCAAAGATAGTTTAGACTATTGTTCATGATAAAGAGTTCAATTAATCATATTACTTAAGAACTCCCACTCAAATCGACATCCCTCCGGTCGTCATCCAAATTCACCAACCCAAGTCCGATCATCACGTGAGATGAGGTGGTTTCAATGGTGAACATCTCCATGTTGATCATATCTACTATATGACTCATGTGCGACCTTTCGGTCCCTTGTGTTCCGAGGCCATGTCTGTACATGCTAGGCTCATCAAGTTTAACCCAAGTGTTCCACATGTGCAAAACTGGCTTGCACCCGTTGTTTGTGAACGTAGAGTCTATCACACCCGATCATCACGTGGTGCTTCGAAACGACGAACTTTCGCAACAGTGCACACTTGGGGAGAACACAATTTTATCTTGAAATTTTAGAGAGGGATCACCTTATAATGCTACCGTCGTCCTAAGCAAAATAAGATGCATAAAAGGATTATCATCACATGCAAATCATAAGTGACATGATATGGCCATGAACTTGTGCTTTTGATCTCCATCTCCAAAGCACCGGCATGATCCCCATCGTCACCGGCATGACACCATGATCTCCATCATCATGATCTCCATCATCGCGTCGCCATCGGGGTTGTCACGCCCACCATGCTTCTACTACTATTGCTACCGTTTAGCAATAAAGTAAAGCATTACATAGCGCTTAATGATTGAAACGCAGGTCATACAATAATTAAAGACAACCCTATGGCTCCTGCCGATTGCCGTATTCATC
The DNA here is from genome assembly GCA_039707655.1 of Elymus sibiricus. NCBI lineage: Eukaryota > Viridiplantae > Streptophyta > Magnoliopsida > Poales > Poaceae > Elymus > Elymus sibiricus. The sequence continues at coordinate 178,462,840 of CM077666.1, read as the reverse complement.
GACATGCAAGTCGAGATAAACTATTACAAAACATGATCATCTCATACATCAAATATATTTCATCATGTCTTTGGCCATATCATATCACAAACAAGTTAGACGTCCTCTAATTTGTTGTTGCTTGTTTTACGTGGCTGCTATGGGTATCTAGCAAGAACGATTCTTACCTACGCAACACCACAACGGTGATATGCAAGTTGCTATTTAACCTTCTACAAGGACCGCCTTCGTCGAATCCGATTCAACTAAGGTGGGAGAGACAGACACCCGCCAGCCATCTTATGCAACAAAGTCGCATGTCAGTAGATGGAACCGGTCTCATGTACGTGGACATGTAAAGTTGGTCCGGGCCGCTTCATCCCACAATACCGCTTAATCAAGAAAAGACCAAGGAAGGAAGCAATCTGAATATCAACGCCCACAAACTCCTTTGTGTTCTACTCGTGATGTCATCTACGCAAAGACCTAGCTCATGATGCCACTGATGGGGAACGTTGCATGGGAAACAAAAAATTTCCTACGCTCACCAAGATCGATCTAGGAGATGAACATCTACGAGAGGAGAGATTGCATCTACATGCCCTTGTAGATCGCTAAGCGGAAGCGTTAAGAAACGCGGTTGATGTAGTCGAACGTCTTCGCGATCCAATCACGATCCGTCCACGAACTCCCGATCAAGTGCCGAACGGACGGCACCTCTGAGTTTAGCACACGTGCGGCTCGGCGGCGTCCTCTCCTTCTTGATCCAGCAAGCGAGAGAGAGGGGGTAGATGAGATCGGGACCAACATGACGGTATGGTGGTGGTGGTGGCAGCGGAATTCCGACAGGGCTTCGCCAAGCGCGTACCGGTGAAACGTGGGAGGAGTTGGGAGAGGTAACGGGCAAGGGTCCAAGGGGTGGCTGCCCCCAACGCCTCCCCACCTTTATATAGGCGTGGAGGGGGCTGGTGGCTTTCCCTCCAAGGCCCTAGGGTCGTTGGCCAAAGGGGGAGGAAGGAAATCCCTCCTTTCCTTCCCCACCGATCACTATCCCCCTTTTTAGGGATCCTGATCTTATCCCTTTGGGATATGATACTATTCCTTTTAAGGGAGGATCTTGGTGCGCCTAGACCAGGGTTGTGGGGACTTTCCCCACTACCCACGTTCATGTGGGTCACCCATGCAGGTGGGCCCCACTCTGGAACCTTCTAGAACCTTCCCGATACAATACCGAAAAAACTCGAACTTTTTCCGGAACCCCGATAACAACTTTCCATATATGAATCTTTACCTCCGGACTATTCCGGAGCTCCTCGTGATGTCCCGGATCCCATCCGGGACTCCGAACAACCTTCGGACTTTCCACTATTAATATCCCAATACTACCCTAGCGCTACCGAACGTTAAGCGTGCGACCCTACGGGTTCGGGAATATGCAGACATGACCGACACTCCTCTCCGGTCAATAACCAATAGCGGGACCTGGATGCCCATATTGGTTCCTACATATTCAACGAAGATCTTTATCGGGTGAACCACGATGTCAAGGATTCAGTCAATCCAGTATGCAATTCCCTTTGTCCGGCGATATGTTACTTGCCCGAGATTCGATCATCGGTATCTCCATACCTAGTTCAATCTCGTTACCGGCAAGTCTCTTTACTCGTTCCGTAATACAAGATCCCGTGGCTAACTCTTTAGTCACATTGCTTGCAAGCTTATCGTGATGCTGTATTACCGAGTGGGCCCTGAGATACCTCTCCGTCATACGGAGTGACAAATCCCAGTCTTGATCCATGCCAACTCAACAGACACCCTCGGAGATACCTGTAGAGCATCTTTATAGTCACCCAGTTACGTTGCGACGTTTGATACACACAAGGTTCTCCTCCGGTGTCAGTGAGTTGCATGAGCTCATGGTCATAGGAATAGATACTTGACATGCGGAAAATGATAGCAATAAACTTGACACGATCATATGCTACGTTCATAGTTTGGGTCTTGTCCATCACATCATTCTCCTAATGATGTACTCCCGTTATCAAATGACAACTCATGTCTATGACCTGGAAACCATGGCCATCTTTGATCAACGAGCTAGTCCGGTAGAGGCTCACTAGGGACATGTTGTTGTCTACGTATCCACACATGTATTTGTGTTTCCAACCAATACAATTATAGCATGGATAATAAATGATTATCATGAACAATGAAATATAATAATAACCATTTTATTATTGCCTCTAGGGCATATTTCCAACACGAATGTTGTCCGGCCGAGGAGTGCGTGGTAACCGCTGCGGAAGGGGACAATGTCAAAGATTAAGTCTTCGCTGCGGAAGTTATCGGGTGAACCGAAGACTACTTCCAATGTCACGGATCCCGAGCAGCATGCCTCGAAACCTGGGATTACACCTTTAAAGGTGGTGTTACTGGGTTTTATCCTTGACGGGTCAATCCCCATTTTCCTCACTATATCTGAGTAAATCAGGTTGAGGCTACTGCCTCCGTCCATAAGGACTCTGGTGAGGTGATATCCATCTACGATGGGGTCGAGCGCCAGAGCCGCTGTTCCTCCATGACGGATACTGGTCGGATGGTCTCGACGGTCTAAAGTGATCGGGCAGGCCGACCATGGGTTGAATTTTGGGGCCACCGGCTCTAAGGCGTAGACATCCCGGAGTGCGCGCTTCCGCTCCTTCTTGGGTATATGCGTGACGTAGATCATGTTCACAGTTTTTACCTCGGGAGGGAACTGCTTTTGGCCTCCATTGTTCGTCCCACGAGGTTCATCGTCGTCCTCATTGCGGGGACCCTTGCCCTGTTCTTCGGCTATGATCTTGCCGGCCTGTTTGATTACCCAACAGTTACGGTTGGTGTGATTGGCGGGCTTATTCGAGGTGCCATGAATCTGGCAGGGCCTATCCAAGATTCTATCCAGTGCAGACGGCCCATCCCTGTTCCCTTTAGAAGGTTTTTTCCGTGGTCCCGATTTTGAGCCGCCGAACCCGGCGTTTACCGCCGTGTCATCGGCTTCACTACCGTTGTTTGTGTGCCGACGCTTATTATTCTTGTTGCGCCGGGGTTTCTCGTTCCCATCCCGGGCCTCTGAAGTGCCGGGGTCTTCGGGGTGGTTGCTTCTACAAGCTAACCAACTATCCTCACCCGCGCAAAAGCCGGTCATTAGGGAGGTGAGAGCCGACATTGTTCTCGGCTTATCTTGGCCGAGCTGGCGCGCGAGCCATTCGTCCCGAATACTATGCTTGAATGCGGCGATTGCCGCGGCATCCGGATAGTCGACAATCTGGTTCTTCTTGGTCAAGAACCGGTTCCAGAATTGCCGAGCTGACTCCCCGGGCTACTGAACGACGTGGCTCAGGTCGTCGGCATCCGGGGGCCGAACATATGTGCCCTGAAAGTTGGCTCAGAATGCATCCTCGAGCTCTTCCCAGCTCCCGATGGAGTTTTTGGGGAGGCTGTTCAACCAGGGCCTTGCTGGTCCTTTATGTTTTAATGGTAGTTACTTGATGGCATGGAGTTCATCTCCTCGTGCCATATGAATGTGGAGAAGGAAATCTTTGATCCACACGGCTGGGTCAGTTATCCAATCGTACTATTCTATGTTCATGGGTTTAAACCCTTTGGGGAACTGATGCTGCATTACCTCATCTGTAAAACACATTGGGTGTGCGGCGCCCCTGACCTGGGCTATGTCGTGTCGGAGATCGGTTGTCATCCGGGCACGGTGCTACTCCCGAGCTCTATCATTCCTATCACGCCAGGCTTGGTATCCGTCCCGTCCAACGGGTGCATAACCTCTGGATCCATAGATGGGTCTTGACTGTGTCCCTCTGGCGTTCAGGTCATGCTGTAGATCGCGTGGGTCATCCGGTTGAACCGGGTCTTTGCCTGCCCGGCGAGGAGGCGCGGGTGGGTATTCAGTTTCTCCAGCCGTCCTGTCTCGTCCTCGAGGGGGACGGTCGGGCTGGTTTGTCTGAGTCCGTCTGGGAGGTATGGGCTCAAGGACCTCATCCTCGAATGACGAGAGCAAACGCCGCCGTGGGTAACTCTTATATTGACCCTGGCGCTGATTGTCGAAGCCCTCTTTGGCTGCTAAGACCATCGTCCACCTATCATTAAGGGTGTCTTGTTCGGCCTTGAGCTGTTGCTGCTTCTTCTTCAAGCTCCGGGCGGTGGCTATAAGATGCTGCCTGAATCTCTCCTGGTCCAGGGGGTCCTCTGGGATGACAAAATCCTCGGGTCCGAGGATATCCTCCTCTTCGGACGAAGGGAGGTAATTACTGTCCTCAGAATCCTTGGGGTCCTCAGGGTCGCCCTGGTCCTTGTGCCCTTCAGGGGCGTCGTGGTGCTATTCGGGGGTGTTATCGCCGAGCTCCCCCATGTTGTCTGGAGTCTCGTTGTCTCTGGTACCGTTCGTGTCTGTGTTGTTTTCCTTGCCCTTTCCTCGCCCCCTGGATCGCCTTCGTCGGGGTTTGGGCGGTTCCTCGATGGGGTCATCGCCGTCCTTCTTGGTCGCGTCGCCATCCTTCTTGGGGGTGTCGACCATGTAAACGTCGTAGGTGGAGGTGGTGGTCCACTTTCCGGTGTTGGAAGTGGCGAGGGAGGGAGCCATATACGGTGGGACGTCGATATCCTCGTCCATGTCGTCAGCCTCCTCGGAGGTGTAGTCCAGCATGTCGGTTAAATCTTCGACACTGGCTACTAAGTCGGTGGTGGGTGGGACGCAAAATTCCCCACAGTCGGCCTCAAGTCCGATCTGCTCATGGGCCGAGGACGGGTCATCCGCGATACTTATCTTCTAGATCCGATCTAGCATCTCGCTTAAAAGCAAGAGGTCTACCAGATCCGTCCTTGGGCATACTTCGGAGTCGAATTCCGGTGTGCCTGCGCTGGGAGTGTGTTCAGTCAAGGGCGGCCTCTGGCTCTCCGGTGCCGGGATCAGATCCGAACTTGAGGCTAGATCCGAACTGAGGACCGGCCCGGAGGCGGGGCCGAGGAGAGAGTCCGAGGTTAAGGCCCCTGGATTATTAGGCTCCTCAAGTAAAGTTGAGAACCTAGCAAAGACCAGATCGCCCCGAGAGTCGGCGACATACTCCAGGCTTCCGAACCTGATCTCTTGCTCAGGGGCAAAGCTGTCGACCTGGTCTAGGTGACCGGTCGGGTCGGCATGCAGCACGATGCTGCCGAACGCGAAAAGCTGGCCGGGGATGAAGACATCTCTGCTGCGGATGCTATCGCTGATGACAAGGCGAACCATTGATCCTTGGTGACCCAATGGCGGAACTCTCAATGAAAGCACCAATGTCGGTACCAAAACCGGCAGACCTCGAGTAGGGGGTCCGAACTGTGGATCTAGGAATCAATGAGTAACAAGGAACGTAGAGACAGCGATTTAGCCAGGTTCGGGCCCTCTCGAAGAGGTAAAACCCTACGTCCTACTAGATTGTATTGATGTGATTGTATGAAGGTTACAGAGTTGATCTACCTCGAGATCGGATGGGCTAAACCCTAGGTGGTTATGATGATTCACCCTCTCTACGGACTAACCCCTCTGGTTTATATAAACACCAGAGGGGCCTAGGGTTACATATGGTCGGTTGCCGCTAGGGGATAAACATGCTGGTTACACTAAATATTTCTTGGAGGAGATGCCAAGTCTTCGGAGGTTTCCTACTGGTGCACGGGGTCGCCCACAATATGGCCTTCCTTTGATGAGTAAAGAGCGGCCCGCTAGTCCGGCCTATGAGAGATAGGCCGGCAGCCCGAGTACCCCCTAGTTCGGTGCACCCTCAATTACCCTTTGCTGAGAGAAGCATCGATTGATTTTTGTTTATTTGTACACATTCTCACAACTTTGTTTTAGTTGTGAAATAACTATTGGCTCTGATCTGTGAATCATGGAGATGCATAGGCATCTTTATTGTACTTATTATGGGAATCTTATGAGTTGGTTGTGAATCTTGCAAGCTATGAAACACGGCATGATGATGCAGGGGACAGCAACCCTAACAAGCTATTCAAACTTGGTATGGTCTGTGTGAAAGTGCGGCAAATGAGTTGATCGTGTGCGTCCTGACAATAATAATGCTAATTGTTTTGCATGTTGATCTTATGGCACTGATAAAATGAGCCAATGCTTTGCATGTTTTAAGAATAAAACTTAAGTAAATTGCCCACACTAACACTCGCGATTGCAGTGCCCAGGCAAAAATACGATGTACATAGCTGAAATAATATCTTTGAAAACTAAATCAAATAAGAATCCAACAATATAATTATAGGTGACATGCATTCCCACGACACGGATACACTACACTAGTCTATGGCCTGCCGCGTCAGATCCCTTTGTCTTCCCCATGTCTTGCAGTCCGATGAGCCGAGGTGAAGGGGGGTCGGCGATGGCAAAGGGGGTGCTTTAGCCAGGCGGGGGTCAAAATGGTCTAAGATAACCGGGCAATTCACCGGTTGTGCAAGCCGGCGACGCGCCGGTGGTGGCCTTCCTGGGACCCATGCGGCGGCGACCTCCCGTGTTCTACTTTCCCTTGATGTTGGCGGTGGATGTGGACGCGCTGGCCACCGACTCATCGATCTCCGTTTGGCCGGCTTCTTTCTCGGCTGGTAGGGCGCGGTTACGTGCGCATTGACGGCGGATGGTGTGGTATGACACGACGTCGTCCACGGCAGCCACGATGCATGTGCCTCCTTGCTCCCCCCCCCCCTTGCCGGCCTGGAGCAACTCGCCACTCCTCCGCGAGCTGGCTTGGAGCGGTGAGTTGCTGAACCACGTGCCGGCCTAGGGCGGAACCTTGCTCCGTCGGGCTAGGCGAGGGAGGTGGACCAGTGAGTTGCCTGGGTCGTATCCGGCGGGCTCGACGGGCCACCCAGCCAGCTTTCATGCCCGTGAACTCCTCTTCCTGCTCGCCGCGTGCCATGGAGATTGTGGAGAAAATGGTGCAAGGAGGAGATGGGACCGGAGGTGTGGTGCGATTTTTGCCCGGCGTCTGTCATCGTTTAAATAGCCGGCGGATGGGAGGAGCTTGTCCGGTGTTGTGTTTAATGCCGACTCGCTCGTGAACGGATGTGTGGCCGGAATAGGTTTCTCGGCTTCCATGCGGTTTTAATGGGGGCGTTTAAATGCGGGGAGGAGGCGTATTCTGTTGGGCGTGCAGCGGGCGGCACCCTCGGTCAGCGCGCCGCTTCAATGGCGGAGGTAGTGAGAGGTCGCGCCTGCTTCAATGTGGAGCAGCCGCTCTACAGCGGCATGAATGCGGGCAGCTGGCACCGGGCGGGAACACGCATAGGTGAGGGAGGAGGGGGTAGTAACTACTGTCGCCGCCTACCCAGTACGTTCACTGGCGATTGCAGTTCCCCAAGAGAGGAAAAACTAACTACTACCGCCGCCGCCCACTACCCCACTACACACCAATCCCTGGTGTAAATAAGGAGCCCTCCGCTCTCCATATCCCCCCATCGTCTTCATCTTCCCCCTTCCCCCAATCCCCACAAAACAAGAACCGCCACATCAACTCTGCGTGAGAAGAGACCTCAATGGCGATCCGAGGGGTGAGCCATGATTTGGACTTCAGCAAGGAGTTCACCGTTGAGTTCGCTGTGCAGGCCTATGGAAGCACCATGGTGAAAGTGATGTACACCAACGACCCGGACTCGGTGAACCGCTGCCTCACCAAGTTGAAGCAGTACCTCCAAGAGGAGAAGCACAAGGTCGCAGGACTAAACCTTGTTCCCATCCATCCGTCTCCTCACAGCGACCAGCAGATCACCGTTGCCCAGGCATGCGTGCATGACTAGGATCTTGTCTACCACTATTGTAGTGCCACGAGGGCTTGTGGAGACTTCGCCACTTTCCTCTGCACCGCTGACTACGCCTTTGCTACCGTGGAGAGCAGGAAGAACACGAGGGTGCTTCACAATTCGGCCATATTGTGCAACAAGCTCGTCGACATCCAGGAGCTCATCGACAACAGGCAGGAGAAGGACTCCGTGGTTGATCTTGCCGCGGCCCTCATCGACCCCTGCTTCGCCAACATGAAAGAAGACGTCGATACGAAGGGCCTGAAGACGTGGGAGGTACCTATGAATCCATCCTACATCGCCTACGTGGTCAAGGACGCATATGCATGCTATGAAATGTACAGGCCTAGAGGGCGTGTTCGCTTCCCGTGACTGAGGAGTACGAGGACAGCCGTAGCGCCATGATCAAGAGTACCAGGAAGATCTAGATGGTGTAGTTTGTTCACTAAAAGATGGTTCGTACTCTATGTTTAAGCACTTTATCATCTGACTATTTCATGTATTAGCCTTTCGTCCGTCATATTTAGTGTAAGAACCCATGAACTATTTGCTTGCATCTATGTAGTAGTACTAGTTTAGTGGGCTGTTGTGTTTTATACTTATTTTTTTGAGGTCGAGTAGGTATCAACTGGGTTCTGGCCTGCCCAGCCCAATTTTTTTTTCTTAGGACATCTGCAACCCACAACATGCTGATGGGTATCCAGCACGTTTATCTAAAAAAAGGTATATCTATTTTTGGAGAGCATGCCCAGCCCAGCTTTTTTTGTTTTCTGAGAGAAAAGCCCAGCCGAGCTTTATTTTCTCGAGAAGAATGCGCGGCCCAAATCTACTACTTTTTTTTCAGCCACCACAGCTCCAAATCTTTCGACGGGAGCAATTAAAGGAAGTTTGGACTTATTTTTAGTCGGATGAGCAATTGGGATGGACTAAAAAAAGGGGGATGCATGTCCATGGCCGTGGAGAGGCTGACAGTATGGACACACTAGGTCCATGGCCGTACGCAAGCAAGTGCCTCCTTATTGCAAAAAAAGCTTCCTCCTAATGGTATACTGACGTTTGGGACCCACGGGATTGTCAATGTAGTCAATAAACAAGATAAATTTACAAGGAAGACTGTCATCGAGGAGCTAGCAGGTATCATTTTTTCAGAGGTCGAACAAGTATCAGCTGGGTTGTGGCCTACCCAGCCTAGTTTTTGTTTTTTAACATGGGCAGCCCCACGACATGCCTACACAGTGATTTCAACTTATTTTTTGAGGTCCAGCATGTATCTAATGGCCTCTAGGCCTCCCAGCCTAGGTTTTATTTTTTCCTAAACATCCACAGCCCAACTTATGTTTTTTGAAGAAAACACAGAGCTCTGTTCTATTTTTCTATAACAATAAGAATGCCAGGTCCAACTTGTGTTTTCCCATCTAACTATATCATATATATTTATATTATATTTATGTTGTTACATATTATTATTATTATGTATTTAATATATACTTATATTATTACATTAAAAATAAATAAGCTTCTTGCTTCACCTTTCCTTCGTCCAACCTTTCTATAGATGTTCCCCTTCCTTTATTTTTTGTTTATATTACTCCCATGTCTGTTTTTCTCCCAATGGTTTTCCCTAAAACCAACCCAATTAGCCCACGTCCAGTCTAAAAAACATATCCCACGTCTTATTAACTTATCAAAATAAATGTATAACAATAAGTTGGCAAGGAAAATCTTGGTGATTGCGTATAAAAGCTTGCTAAGATTTACGGACTAATGAAAAAATAACACGCTCATTATCTAGTTTTATTTATAATAATAAAATGCCCAGCCCCGGTTTATTTTTTTATAACATTGCTCCGTCCAGCCCAACATTATATTTTCACCCAGCCCAGCAAAGTCGTGTATTCGAGAAAGTGCAAATGGGTTGTAATTTTAAGAAAAAAATAAATGGGCTTCATAGACGCTACATTATTTTTTCACCCAGCCCATCAAATGGTCTGTAAATTCTAAACAAATGGGTTGTATGTCTGCCACATTTTTGGAGGTTGACATGTGGGCCAATAGGTCGAAGCCTACACACGGTGTTGTCAACTTAGTCAACAAATGATTCTGACATCCGTAGCCGTTGGATTTACATCCAACGGTCGACATGCATCTTCAATCTCTCGTCTTCTTCCTCTAGCGCCGGTGGGACCGCCTGCTCCCGCCTCAGGCAGCTAGCGGCGCAGCTTCGCCCGCCTCGCTGTGAAGCGCTACCCCACCGTCGACCAGGCCATCCCTCCACCCCCACCACCCATCATGTTATTCTCCGCCGTTGCAGCTCCACGCCTCACCCAACCAGTCAACCCTCGTACTCCTCTCCGTCTGCGACTCCACTGCCACGTCTTCCCCTTCTCTAGGTCGTTCCCATCCGGGGCCTCACCGTCGTCCACCGCCTGGTGCGCTCGTACTCCTCTCTGTGTGCAACTGCCTCCTTATTACGCAAAAAAATGATTCCTCCCCCTGATAGCTGGGACCCACCAGCTACATCTTCGCACGCAAGGAAGTGCCTCCTTATTACACACAAAAAAACAATTCCTCCCTAGGGTTGTCCCGGACTAGGGGGTACTAGCCCATTCCGTTTATCACCCATGGGCCGAACTGAGGCCCGTCAGTCATCGCCTGGAGAATAGCCGAAGCTGCAGCCCTCGTCATGAGCAAGATGGAAGTCACCGAAGACTTGGCGTGTACTTCAAGGATAACTCTTCTATCCGGCATGTTTATCTTTAGTTGGCAACCGACCTAATGTGTAAAGCTAGGTCCCCCTGGCATCTATATAAGCCGAGGAGTTTAGTCCGTAGGGACACAGTTATGAGCCTTAGGGTTAGAACACAATCATATGATCTCGAGGTAGATCATCTTGTACTCGATACTCCATCACAGTAATATAATCAAAGCAGGACGTAGGGTCTTACCTCTTCGAGAGGGCTCAAACCTGGGTGAACATCGTCTCCCTTGTCTCCTGTTACCCATTGATCCAAGATCCACAGTTCGGGACCCCCTACCCATGATCAACCGGTTTTAGCACCAACACTCCCCCATGACAGCTAGGACCCACCAGCTATATCTTCGCACGTAAGGAAATGCCTCCTTATTACGCGCAAAAAAAATGATTCCTCCCCCTGACAGCTAGAACCCACCAGCTATATCTTCGCACCCAAGGAAGTTCCTCCTTATCCCCCCTGACAGTTGGGAACCACCAGGTCGAAGCTTATGTAGCGTTATCTGTTTGGTCGTAAACGTGTATGTACATTCTGGTCGATCGGTCTCTCTTCAACGATGAATCGTGGCCGAGTAAGGAGTGGCACGTGTCATAGTAGAGCCCCTGACGTAGCAGTTCAGGCAGCCCCATCTAAATCGTGCACACGTACATACAGCCACGCTACAAGAAAGTAAATACAGCCATGTACGTACATACGGGCGTGGTCTCGAACGGCTACAGCAACAGCGTCCTGTTCATTGGCAGCCAACCGGCTGGCTCGGAACGGAGAAACAGCGTCGTGTTCATCAGGAGCCATGCGACTGGGTCGGAATGCGTGTTGTTCATCGGAAGCCAATCGGGTTGGACGGAACAGCCGAAACAGGGTCTTGTTCATTGGGAGGGGTCTAGCATACCGCAAAACGGAGGAAACAGACTTATGTTCAACCGCCTATGGTCGAAACGGGGTCCTGTTCTTCGGGAGGGGTTTGGCGTACCACAAAACGGAGGAAAGGAACTTCTCTTCAACTGCCTATGGTTAAAACAGGGTCTTGTTCATCGGGAGGGGTCTGGCGTACTGCAAAACAGAGGAAACAGACTTCTCTCCAACCACCTACAGTCGAAACATGGTCCTGTTCATCGTGAGGGGTGTGGCGTACCGCAAAACAGGACTCCACGGGCTACTGTTCATCCACTGTCGACTTCCTCCAGCCTCCACGGGCTATTGTTCATCCGCCAATACCTACGGCCTCCACGGGGTCCTGTTCATCCACCGCCAACCGGCTGGGGTGTGGCGTACCACGGCTTGGCCTCCTCTGGGTCCTGTTCATCCAGCACCAACCCCCTACTACCACGGGGTCCTGTTCATCCAACCCCCACCCGCTGGGGTGGGGCGTACGAGCGGGCGGCAGCAACGGGAACGGTTAATCCACAGCCAACCAACCGGCTAGGTCAACTCACCACGTATTGCACAAGGGACTCAATCGATGCAAGTCTCGACTCGTTCTACATGTATTGCGTGCGCGGCAGCAACGAGCACTATTCATCGAGAGGCAACCCAACCGGCTAGGTCATCAACTCATGTCTCGCATGGGGGATCGGTGCAACACATCGATACATCGACTTCAGTAAGCTGCAGCGAAGGAATCAATCGCTCGGGTTCAGTTTGCAGCGAAGGGATCGCTCGACTTTCAGTTAGCAGCGAAGGAATCGCTTGGGTTCAGTTAGCAGCGAAGGGATCGATCGGCTTCAGTATGTAGTGGGATCAATCACTCGTGTTCAGTACGTAGTGCGAGGGATCGATCGATCACTCGGGTTCAGTAAGCGAACGCCTCGCTCGGGTTCAGTTAGCGAACACGGCTCGCACACATGCGCGTGTACGAGAGAAAAAATGTCATGCAGGTGCGCCTCTGGCCTGCCAGGATGAAAAGCCCATTTTTTATCATGATTTTTTTTCATAGAAGTAGGAGCCCACCACATCTATGATGATACGTGTTTTTGTCACAATTATCGTCATAAAAGTGTCACATCCATGACAGAAAAAGTTTTTGTTTGGGCCATAATGTCACAGAAGTGTCTTTTTTTTGCAGTGATACCTACGTTTACATGTAGGTCAGTTACATCAAGGGATAAACACACCAATGATCCAAATGAATCTTGAAGTATGCGCCAAGTCTTCGGAGGATTTCATCTTGAGTACGCCGCGGGGCATGGCAAACGTGGCCCACTTGTCAGTTGTCTGGGGGTGTGATACGTCTCCAACGTATCTATAATTTTAATTGTTTCATGCTATTATATTATCAATCTTGGATACTTTATATGCTTTATATGCAATTTTATATCATTTTTGGGAACTAACCTAGTAACTCAGTGCTCAGTGCCAGTTGTTGTTTTTTGCTTGTTTTTGGCTTTTCAAAAAATCAGTACCAAACGAAGTCCAAACGTGATAAACCTTTACGATGATTTTTTCCGGACCAGAAGGGACCCTAGAATGTTAGGGAGGAGTCTAGAAGGTCTAAGGCAGAGCCACGAGCTCACCTGGCGCGCCCCTGGGGGGCGCCACCTGAGCTCGTGGGTCCCACACGTCTCCGTTTGACCTAATTCCACTTCTACAAATTCCTATAAATCCCAAAACCAACAGAGAGTCACCCGAAATAACTTTTCCGCTACCGCAAGCTTCTGTTCTTCCATGATCCCATCTCGAGGCCTTTTCCGGTGATCTGCCGGAGGGGGAATCGATCACGGAGGGCTTCTACATCAACCTTGATACGTCTCCAATGTATCTATAATTTATGAAGTATTCATGCCATGTTTATAATAATTTTATATTGTTTTGGTATGATTTGATTAGAACTAACCCGGACTGACTCTGTTTTCAGCAGAACTACCATGGTGTTGTTTTTTGTGCAGAAATAAAAGTTCTCGGATTGGGCTGAAAATTTACGATGATTTCTTATGGACCAAAAGAGACCCCCGAAGCTTTGAGGAAGGACCAGAAGCCTCATGAGGAAGCGACAAGCCTGGGAGCGTGCCCTCCTCCCAGGGCGCGCCTACCGAGCTTGTCGCTCCCTCGTGGGCCCCTCTGGCGTGATTCCAACGCTGAAAAATCCTATAAATATGGAAAACCCCAGAACGAAACCTAGAACTCCCACACCACCGCCGCAAGCCTCTTTTCCGAAGTGATCTCATCCGAAGCCCTGTTCCGGCACCCTGCCGGAGGGGGGAATCATCACCGGAGGCCATCTTCATCATCCCGGCGGCCTCCATGACGAGGAGGGAGTTGTTCACCCTCGGGGATGAGGGTATGTACCAATAGCTATGTGTTTGATCTCACTCTCTCTCGTGCTCTTGATTTGGCACGATCTTGATGTACCGTGAGCTTTGTTAATATAGTTGGATCATATGGCGTTTCTTCCCTCTCTATCTTCTTGTGATGAATTGAGTCTTTCCCATTGAGGTTTCGTTATTGCCGGATTGAATACTTTGGATTTGAGAACACTTGATGTATGTCTTGCATGTGGATACCCGTGGTGACAATGGGGTATTCTATTGAGTCACTTGATGTATGTTTTGGTAATCTACTCGCGGATTCCCGTGACCTTGGGGTAATCTAGGCATAGGGGTTGATTGCACGTTTTCATCTTCTTTTCTCTGATAGAAACTTTGGGGTACTCTTTAAAGTTCTTTTTGTGGATTGAATATTATGAATCTGAAGTTGTTTTGATGCATATCGAATAATCAACTCACGGATACTTGTGGTGACATTGGAGTATCTAGGTGACATTAGAGTTGGTTGATGCGTATCATACGGTGTTATTTTAATACGAACTCTAGGGCTGTTTGTGACACTTATAGGGATGGCTCAATAGATTGATCAGAAAGGATAACTTTGAGGTAGTTTTGTTACCTACAACAATTTCTTCTTATGTTCTCCGTTTGCTAGGAACTTTGGAGTGATTCTTTGTCGCACGTTGAGGGATTGTTATATGATTCAATTATGTTAGCACCGTTGAGAGATTGCTCTAGTGAAAGTATGAATCCTAGGCCTTGATTTCAAGCATTGCAATACCATTTGTGCTCACTTTTGTTACTTGCTACCTTGCTGTTTTTATTATTTCAGATTACAAAAACCTATATCTACTATCCATACTACACTTGTATCACCATCTCTTCGCCGAACTAGTGCACCTATACAATTTACCATTGTATTGGGTGTGTTGGGGACACAAGAGAATTCTTGTATTTGATTGCAGGGTTGTTTGAGAGAGACCATCTTCATCCTACGCCTCCCACGGATTGATAAACCTTAGGTCATTCACTTGAGGGAAATTTGCTACTGTCCTACAAAACTCTGCACTTGGAGGCCCAACAACGTCTACAACAATAAAAGTTGCGTAGTAGACATCAAACCTTGCTACCCTTCCGATGATGTGTGAGTAGTTTACCATAGACCTACGGGTCCATAGCTAGTAGCTAGATGGCTTCTTCTCTCTCTTCGATCTTCGATACAAAGTTCTCCATGATATCCATGGAGTTCTATCCGTTGTAATCTTCTTTTACGGTGTGTTTGTTGGGATCCGATGAATTGTGGGTTTATGATCAGATTATTCATTGAAAGTAATTGAGTCTTTTCTGAACTTTATTATGCATGATTGTTATAGCTTTGTATTTCTCTCCGGTCTATCCGTTTGGTTTGGCCAACTAGATTGATTTATCTTCAGTAGGAGAGGTGCTTTGTGATGGGTTCAATTTTGGGTGTCCTCACCCAGTGATAGAAGGGGTAGCGAGGCATGTATTTGTATTGTTGCCATTAAGGGTAAAACAATGGGGTTTATTCATATTGCTTGAGTTTATTCTGTCTACATCATGTCATCATACTTCATGCATTACTCTGTTAGTTATGAACTTAATACATACAGAGGCAAGCATAGAAGCGCTCTCGAAGTGGAGTAATAGTAGTAGATGCAGAATCGTTTCAGTCTTTTTGTCACGGACGTGATGCCTATATACATGATCATTGCCATGAATAACATCATAACTATGCACTTTTCTATCAATTGCCCAACAGTAATTTGTTTACCCACCGTATGCTATGTTTCGAGAGAGAAGCCTCTAGTGAAAAAAAATGGTCCCCGGGTTTACTTTAATTATATTAGAAAAACCTAAATTACCTTGCTGCAATTATTTTACTTTTCAATTTATATATCTATCATTACCATATTTGATCCTTGCAAGTAACGAGTTCAAGGGGATTGACAACCCTCTTGCCCATGTTGGGTGCAAGTAATTGCTCTTGTGTGTGTAGGTACTGCTTGACTTGGATTGGCTTGGTTCTCCTTTTGGTTTGATAACCTTGGTTCTCACTGAGGGTAATACTATCCGCTACTATATTGCTTCACCCTTCCTCTTCGGGGAAAATCCCAACGCAACTCACAAGTAGTAGAAAGAATTTGTGGCACCGTTGCCGGGGAGACATCATCAAATACCTACAAGTCCCTTCACACAAATTATCATTTACTTGTTCTACTTTTTATTTGCTTTTATTAGTCCCGTTAAAAAAATCAAAAACACAAAAATATTTTATTTTGCTTGCTTGCTTGAATTGTCACTATGTCTCAAGAATACACCAAGTTGTGTGACTTCTCGAATACTAATAATAATGATTTCATTAGTACTCCAATTGCTCCTCCTACCACTAGTGCGGAGTCATATGATATTAATGTTTCATTGCTAAATCTTATTATGTAAGATCAATTTGCTGGAAACCCTAATGAAGATGCTGCATCCCATCTTAATACCTTTGTTGAATTATGTGATATGCAAAAGAAAAAGATGTGGATAATGATATTGTTAATTTGAAATTATTTCCTTTCTCGCTAATAGATCGTGCTAAAACTTAGTTTTCATCCTTACCTCACAATAGTATTTATTCATGGGATAAATGTAAGGATGCTTTTATTACTAAGTATTTTCCTCCCACTAAAATTATATCACTTAGAAATTAAATCATGAACTTTAAGCAACTTGAGAAAGAACATGTTGCACAAACTTGGGAGAGAATGAAATTGATGATCAAAAATTGTCCCACTCATGGACTAAGCTTATGGATGATAATACAAAATTTCTATGCGGGACTAAACGTTGTATCGAGAAATCTTCTAGACTCTGCTGCAGGTGGCACCTTTATGGGAATTACATTAGGAGAGGCACGAAGCTTGTCGATAATATGATGACAAATTATTCTCAATGGCACACCGACCGAGCTCCAATTGGTAAGAAGGTAAACTCTGTTGAAGAAGTTTCTACTTTGGGTGATAAAATGGATGCTCTTATGAATATGCTTACTAGTAAAAATTCTCATGTTGATCCTAATGATGTGCCACTATCTACTTTGATTGAGCAAAATAATGGTGCTATTGATGTGAATTTTGTTGCTAGAAATAATTTCAACAACAATGCTTATAGAGGGAATTTTAATCCTAGACCGTACCCCAGTAATCCCTCTAATAATTATGGTAATTCCTAAGGTAATTCATATAATAATAATAGGATACCTACTGATCTTGAGAACAATATTAAAGAATTCATTAGTTCTCAAAAGATTTTCAATGCCATGGTAGAAGAAAAACTACATAAAGTTGATGATATGGCTAGAAACATGGATAGAATTGCTCATGATGTAGAAACTCTTAAAATTAAAATTATACCACAAAAAATTCATGCTATTAAAACCTTAAAGTCTATCCAAGTCACCATGAATGAAAGTAAAGAAAGAATCGCGAGGATTAGAGCTAAGCGTGAATTCTTAGAAAAAGCGATTCCACCCGGTTTTTATCATAATCATGATGAAGATATTAAAATGATTGGTGTGACACCTATTGAATCTTTGTTTAGTAATATAAAACTTGATGAAAAAGGGACTGAAGATGAGTCAATTTTAGCTAGAAGGCGTCCCAATTGTTTGGAGGGTGATGATCTTAATGATAAAAACAATAAAAGTGGGTTTGAAGAGGTTAAGACTTTAAATAGCGATGTGCCCACTACTTTGGATTATAAGGACTTTAAATATGATAATTGCTCTTTGATTGAATGTATTTCCTTGTTGCAATCCATGATAAACTCACCTATTGCTTATGAACAAAATAAAGCTTTTACTAACCATATCATAGAAGCAATGATTAAAGCTCATGAAGAAAAGCTAGAATTGGAAGTATCTACACCAAGAAAATTGCATGATGAATGGCAACCTACTATTAAAGTAAAAAATTAAAGATTATGAATGTAGTGCTTTGTGTGATCTAGGTGCTAGCGTCTCTACTATACCAAAATCTTTATGTGACGTGCTAGGTCTCACCGATATGGATGAATGTTCCCTTAACTTGCATTTAGCGGATTCAACTATTAAAAAACTATTGGGTAGAATTAATGATGTTCTTATAATGGAAAATAGAAATTATGTGCCCGTAGATTTCATTGTGCTTGATATTGAATGCAATCCGTCTTGTCCTATAATACTTGGTAGGCCTTTCCTACGAACCATAGGTGCTATTATTGACATGAAAGAACGAAATATAAGGTTCCAATTTCCACTAAAGAAAGGGATGGAACACTTCCCAAGGAAGAGGTGTTGGGGAACGTTGCATGGAAAACAAAAAAATTCTACGCACACGCAAGATCTATCCATGGAGATGCATAGCTACGAGAGGGGGAGTGTGTCTACGTACCCTCGTAGACCGTAAGCGGAAGCGTTAGAACAACGCGGTTGATGTCGTCGAACAAATTCATGATCCAACCGACCGAGTACCGAACGTACGGCACCTCCGCGTTCAGCACACGTTCATCTCAGTGACGTCCTCGACTTCTTGATCCAGCAAGACGGCGAGGTAGTGGATGAGTTACGGTAGCATGACGGCGTGGTGACGGTGATGGTGATGCTATCTCCGCAGGGCTTCGCCCAAGCACTGCGAAAATATGACCGAGGGACGGAACTGTGGAGGGGGGCGCCGCACACGGCTAAGACAATGTTGTGTCTTGTTTGGGGCGCCCCCTCTCGTCTATTTATATATGTGTAGGGGCTTGGAGTAGAAGGAATAGTGCCACATGAACAGTACCACGTGAACAGTACCGTGTGAATAGTACACACGTGGACTTGGACTCCAAAGTCCAATCCTATTCCTACTAGGACTCTCCTTTTTTTCTTTCCCTAGCTGCGTGGGCTTTTGAGGACTTGGTGCGCCTGGCCCAATAAGGCCAAGGCGCCTCCCCTTAGCCCATGCCAGCACTTGGGACGTGGTGGACCCACTTGTGGACTTCCGGACCCCTCCGGAATCCTTCGGAACCTTCTGGAAGCTTCCCGGTACAATACCGAAAAAACTGCACCTTTTTTCGGAACCCAAAATATGGCTTCCCATATATAAATCTTTACCTCTCGACCATTCCAAGACTCCTCGTGATGTCCGGGATCTCATCCGGGACTCCGAACAACATTCGGTTACCAACTCACATAACTCATATAACACTATATCGTCAACGAACGTTAAGCGTGCGGACCCTACGGGTTCGGGAATGATGTAGACATGACCGAGACGCCTCTCCGGTCAATAATCAATAGCGGAACCTGGATGCCCATATTGGTTCCTACATATTCCACGAAGATCTTATCGGTCGAACCGCAATGACAACATACGTAATTTCCTTTGTCCGTCGGTATGTTACTTGCCCGAGATTCGATCGTCGGTATCTCCATACCTAGTTCAATCTCGTTACCGGCAAGTCCTTTTACTCATTCCGTAATACATCATCCCGTAACTAACTCCTTAGTCACTTTGCTTGCAAGCTTCTTATGATGTGCATTACCGAGAGGGCCCAGAGATACCTCTCCGAAACACGGAGTGACAAATCCCAGTCTCGATCCATGCCAACTCAACAGACACCTTCGGAGATACCTGTAGAGCATCTTTATGATCACCCAGTTACGTTGTGACGTTTGATAGCACACAAGGTATTCCTCCGGTATCCGGGAGTTGCATGATCTCATGGTCGGAGGAACATGTATTTGACATTCAAGAAAGCAGTAGCAATAAACAGAACGATCATATGCTAAGCTAACAGATGGGTCTTGTCCATCACATCATTCTCCTAATGATGTGATCCCGTTATCAAATGACAACTCATGTCTATGGTTAGGAAACCTTAACCATCTTTGATCAACGAGCTAGTCTAGTAGAGGCTCACTAGGGACACGGTTTTTGTTTATGTATTCACACATGTATTTAAGTTTCCGGTCAATACAATTCTAGCATGAATAATAAACCTTTATCATGAACAAGGAAATATAAAATAATAACAACTTTATTATTGCCTCTAGGGCATATTTCCATCAGTCTCCCACTTGCACTAGAGTCAATAATCTAGTTCACATCGCCATGTGATTAACACCCAAGACTTCACTAGAGTCAATAATTTGGTTCACATCACCATGTGATTAACACTCAAAGAGTTCTAAGGTGTGATCATGTTTTGCTCGTGAGAGAGAATTTTAGTCAATGGGTCTGCAATATTCAGACCCATGTGTACTTTGCAAATCCTTATGTTATACTGTAGATGATGCTATCACGCTTTACTTGGAGCTATTCCAAATGACTGCTCCATTATACGTATCCGGTTTGCTACTCAGAGATATCCAGATTAGTGTCAAAGCTTGCATCGACGTAACCCTTTACGACGAACTCTTTATCACCTCCATAATCGAGAAACATTTCCTTAGTCCTTTAGTTACTAAGGATAATTTTGACCGCTGTCCAGTGATCCACTCCTGGATCACTCTTGTACCCCCTTTGCCAGACACGTGGCAAGGCACACATTAGGTGTGGTATACAGCATGGCATACATTATAGAACCTATGGCTGAGGCATAGGGAATGACTTTCATTCTCTCTCTATCTTCTGCCGTGGTCGAGCTTTGAGTCTTACTCAACTTTACACCTTACAATACAGGCAAGAACTCCTTCTTTGACTGATCCATTTTGAACTCCTTCAAAATCTTGTCAAGGTATGAACTCATTGAAAGTCTTATCAAGCGTCTTGATCTATCTCTATAGATCTTGATGCCCAATATATAAGCAGCTTCACCGAGGTCTTTCATTCAAGTATCCTTTTATGCCATCTAGAAATTCTATATCATTTCCAATCAACAATATGTCATCCACATATAATATTAGAAATGCTACAGAGCTCCCACTCACTTTCTTGTAAATACAGGCTTCACCGTAAGTCTGTACAAAACCATATGCTTTGATCACCTCATCAAAGCGTATATTCCAACTCCGAGATGCTTGCACCAGTCCATAGATGGATCGCTGGAGCTTACACACTTTGTTAGCACCCTTAGGATCGACAAAACCTTCTGGTTGCATCATATACAACTCTTCTTTGAGAAAACCATTAAGGAATGCAGTTTTGACATCCATTTGCCAGATCATAAAATGCGGCAATTGCTAATATGATTCGGATAGACTTAAGCATCGCTACGGGTGAGAAAGTCTCATCGTAGTCAACCCCTTCAACTTGTCGAAAACCTTTCGTGACAAGTCGAGCTTTGTAGACAATGATATTACCATCAGTGTTTGTCTTCCTCTTAAAAATCCATTTATTCTCAATGGCTTGCCGATCATCGGGCAAGTCCACCAAAGTCCATACTTTGTTCTCATCCATGGATCCTATCTCAGATTTCATGGCCTCAAGCCATTTGTCGGAATCTGGGCTCATCATAGCTTCTTCATAGTTCGTAGGTTCGCCGTTGTCTAACAACATGACTTCCAGAACAGGATTACCGTACCACTCTGGTGCGGAACGTACTCTGGTCGACCTACGAGGTTCAGTAGTAACTTGATCTTAAGTTTCATGATCTTCACCATCATCTTCCTCTCTTATTGGTGTAGGCATCACGGGAACGGTTTTCTCTGATGAGCTACTTTCCAATTCGAGAGAAAGTACAATTACCTCATCAAGTTCCACTTTCCTCCCACTCACTTCTTTCGAGATAAACTCCTTCTCTAGAAAGGACCCATTCTTGGCAACAAAGACCTTGCCTTCGGATCTGTGGTAGAAGGTTGTGGCACCCCGGCTCAGAGTAACCGGTTTACCTTGCATTGCCAGCCCAGAGATCAAGTCTTCTGGCAATACACAACAACTTGGTACAGAAAACAACCGCTTTATTGATCTCTTAGCGGAAACATAGGTCTACATCTTACATGATAAGCGAGGCCAAGCGGCACACACGGTGCGGCTGCACTTATGTACATTATTTAGTAGACATGACAGGGGCCTCAATGATAAGGGAACTTCTACGCGGCAGCGGAATGACGGGGTAGCGGAACTCCATTCCATAGGGACACTGCTGGGACGCGGCCTAGATCGCGACAAACTGCTCAACGTCAACTCCTTGCACGGCTTCTCCTGCATCTGGCATGATAAGCCAGGTGAGTACTTTGAATGTACTCGCAAGCTCACAGGAAACAAAACAAGTGCGACAAACAATAACAAGGCATTTAACAGATGAGCATGATGCTACTCAACATGAGATGTGCGTGAAGTATTGCCATGGTCCTCGGGACCAACTTACCATTTCGAGGTTACCGCGTAACCACCGTTCACAACTTACCAACGTGATCCTCACTTGATCACATTCATACCTTGCATAGTGATCCTCGATCACCATGTTCACATGTGCCATCTTGTGAATCTTAGTGTGCAAATTAATTATATCTGTTGACCCATGGTGTGACCTACTACGAACTGTGTCCATGACCGAGGACGCGGCTATCGATAGATTATACACTCTGCAGAGGTTAGTACACTGTACCCACACCACGGAACTCATGGCCTCGTGCTCCCATTCGGGTGGACCAACGACATTCCGACAAAACCAGTCTATTGCATGACACTCTCCTGGCCACTCCGACAAACTCCCCTTTGGGCTATGTCCTGGGTGACCCTGATGTCAACATGTGACATCTGCCACCTCTGTGGCTGCCACCGTCGTGGCCAAACATCAAAACTGTCCCAAACGGGGACCTCGGTACCATCAAAACTTGGGTCCTCAAGGTTATGACTGCCTACCGGGCCAGGGTAGTGCCAGAACACAACCTTCCCTCGTAGGAGGCACCGGCGAGAGGGATGACAATAGACCGCATTAGGGCCTCCCCATCCAGGCAAGTGTGGTTGCACTGGTGAGCTCGATTCGGTGGCACCATGACTCGATCAACAGCATGTTCAAGTTGGATTATTATCAAGTTTAACTTGAAAAGAAAATGATTCGAGCCATAGTGAATGAATGGGTGCACGGGTCACGGTCATGAATAACAAATGCATCATGTTATCATATGAGTATATGCCATGATACCTATTGCACACTAGCAAGAAAGCATGTATCCTACTGCACAAATTATCAGCATATCAGAACAAAGTTTATGCAACAAGATTTATATAACAAATTATTTTAAATAGTGATTAAAGGATGAATTTAATTCAATTAAACCAAGTCATTGAAATGCCATCCTTGCATATGAATGTTGTGGCTTGCCTTGGTTCAGAGGAGTGTCACGTTACTCCTGGCCTTCTCCAACACAACTAGGTTCTTCTGAAATTAAATTAAATACAAAAAGAAAATGTCACATAACACTTTTTATTGCACCAGAAATTCTCAACAGCAAGAAAAATTCTGAAACTTGGCATACAGAAACTTTGGAATTTTATAAACCAGTGGCAAAAAGAATCAAATCATTTGGACATATAGATTAAAAGTTATATCTGGTCAAAGTTGGATTAGGTCTGGTCAAAATCTGAAATAAAAAGAAAAACCAGAAGCGGCCACGTCGAAAGTGTATTCGGCGAATACGCCTCCACTTATACCGCTTCGGGCGGCCGAATGAGAGGCTGACAAGCGGGACCCGCTGGCAGGGTTAAACAGAGGAGAGGGAGGGAACAGGGGGTGGCGGCGCTGTCGTCGGCGTTTCTCCGGCGAGGAGACGTCGGCGATCACCGGAGAGGAGGGGAACGGGACAAGCTCGACGAGACGGTCACGTACGTACCCAAAGCGCAGGCTGGGGTGGTCGGACAGAGTCGCGGCGATCTTCTCCAGAGACGACGGCGGCGGAGCTGATCGGAGTCGGCGTTTCCGGCGACAATCCGGTGAGTTCTTGCTACCTTCGTGCTCAGGAGGTTTCTATGGTCTCGTTGGTGGCAGTGGTTGGAGCTCAGGTGGTCTATCTTGAGTGAACGGAGGAGGGGGATCCGCGGCGGTCGCCGGCGAGGTTTGAAGGCCAGAGGCCTTCTCGGCGTTGCCACCAGCTTCAAGAGTTCGACTTGAGGGTGGAGAGGTGGGTTGGGATGGCTAGAATGATCGGGGGAGTGCTCTATTTATAGGAGGAGGCGAGGCAGAGCTCGGGCTCCGCCGGAGTAGAGCGGCAGGGCGAACTGGGGGCGGTGAGGACTCGGGCAGCGGCGTGGGGTGAAGCAGAGGAGCACAGGGCGACGCGGTGCACGCGTGCGGCCACAGTGGCGCGCACTACGCGCGAAAAGAGGGCACGCGAGCTCACTGTTCTCGCCGCTAGCTCTCGGCCTCTTCCGGCGAGCTGCATTCCGGCGTCGGGGAGGAGCAGGGAGGGGATTGGGTGGCGCACGGGGGTTGGCTGCGGCGCTGGGACATGGAGAGGTGTCGCGGGGAGGGTGGTTGGATGGCGGCCGATCGGACCCGACGGGCAGAGCGCACAGAGTGCGTGCATTGCACCCTGCCCGCACGCGGTCACCGCGTGCACAGGCACGCGGGGTGCTTTCGGCGCTGCCAAACCGTGTCCACCGTGAAGTCCTCTCAAAGCTTTGCCTAGAAATGCGCTGGGCTTGCCAAATGGCTCACTGGAGGTGACAAGAGGGAGCTGCAAAGTTTCTGGACAGAAACTTGCTCCAAATGCTGAGGACAAACGGCTAAGATTCTGGGGCTGGTTTTAGGCGTTTAAGCATTACTTAGGAAGGTCATTAAGTGGTAAAAATTTCAGATTAAAAAGATCAAGGAATAATATAGTTGCCTCACAAAGTGACTTTTCTGTCCAGAAGCAAAAATATTTTCCTGGGCTGAAATTTTCCAAATGACCATGGGATATTTTTGCATAGGAAGGTGAGGCATGACCCAAAGAATATTTGGGAATTTTCTAGGAATTTTCTGGGCAATAAAAATAGGGGTTGCTTAAGAGCTTAGTGAGAAAAGAGGCATTTTCAGGGAGAAAAAGGGTATAATGCCATTAAATAAAAATACCCAATGGCATTATTATGAGAAGGATGAGGTCCAGGGAGGGTTTATGGATGAAGGAACCCACTTGGAAGAAAATCAAAAATAAATCCAAGTGGTAAGTCCAAAAGAAAAGACTGGAAAACCCAAATGCAAATAATAAATCCAAATAAAAGAAAAAGGGCAAAAATCTAGGGTGTTACAAACCTCCCCCCCTTAGGATCAATCTCGTCCTCAAGATTTGGTTGCTCAGGAAACAAATATGGGTATGCAGTCCTTAAGAAATCCGATCTTTCCCAAGTGGCTTCGTCCTCAGTGTGGTGCTCCCATTGGGCCTTGTAAAACTTTATAGTTTTGCTGCGGGTGACTCTGTCCATTTCTTCCAAGATTCTCAAAGGTTTCTCCTCATATGTTAAATCCTTGGCCAGCTCTAGTTCTGCCATATCTGCCTGCTTTGCGGGTGGTGCGATGCATCTCCGTAGCTGAGATACGTGGAATACATCGTGAACCTCGGATAGTTCGGGAGGCAATTCCAACTGATAGGCCGCTTGGCCCACTCTGGTCATAACTGGAAATGGACCGATATATCTTGGTGCAAGTTTTCCCCGAGTATGAAACCACTTGACTCCTTTCATAGGGGTAACTCGGAGATATGCATATTCACCTGGTTCGAAGCTGATCTGCCTATGCTTTGAGTCATAGTAACTTTTCTGACGAGATTTTGCCACTTGTAGTCTGTCTCGAATTTCTTTGACTTGCTTTTCTGCTTCCATCATCAGATCAGTCCCGAAGATTCGGCTGTCTCCTGTCTGAGACCAGTTCAGCGGGGTACGGCACTTCCGCCCATATAGAGCCTCAACAGGTGACATTTTGAGACTAGTCTGATAGCCGTTGTTGTAGGAGAACTCAGCGTATGGCGGGCTATCTTCCCATTTGGGTCCTTGTGCAAGAGCGCATGCCCGGAGCATATCTTCCAAGATTTGATTTACTCGCTCCGTCTGTCCATCTGTCTGCGGGTGATAAGCGGTGTTGTGCTTCAAGGCGGTTCCCAAGGCTTGGTGTAAACGTAGCCAGAATGCCGAGGTAAACAAAGACCCTCGGTCTGAAGTGATAGTCCTGGGTACCCCATGCAGACTGACAATCCTGGATACATAGAGTTGAGCAAGTTGATCTGCACGGTAGGTGGTCCTGATTGGAATAAAGTGGGCCACCTTGGTGAGCATGTCAACCACGACCCATATGGCATTGTTTCTTCGTGGGGTTTTGGGTAATCCCACGATGAAATCCATGCAGATATCATCCCACTTCCATTATGGAACGGGTAAGGGTTGTAGCCGACCGGCTGGTTTCTGGTGTTCAGCCTTCACCTTGTTGCATATATCACAACAGGCGATGTAATAGGCGATATCTTTCTTCATACCTTCCCACCAGAACGTTTGCTTCAAGTCTTGGTACATTTTAGTGCCTCCGGGATGTATAGAGTATGCGGATTCGTGGGCTTCCTTTAGAATTTGTTGCTTTAATTTTCCGAGGTCCGGCACACATACTCGATCTCGAAATCGAAGTGTACCTTTGTCATCAATGTTGAAATCGGGTGTCTTCCCTTCTCGTACTTGATTCATTATCTTTAGTAACATCGGGTTACCAGGTTGAGCCTTTCGAATTTCGTCTTCTAGGGTAGGGGTTACTTCCAAGGTAACCGCGTAGATTGCATCACATAAGATCATATTGAGCTGAGCTATTTCTTCTTGGAGTGCTGGGTGCAGACGCTCGAGTAATGAGTTTGCGGTAGCCAGTTTGCGACTGAGGACATCGGCGACCACATTCGCTTTCCCTGGGTGGTAGTTGATACCCAGGTCATAGTCTTTGACCAACTCAAGCCATCTTCTTTGTCGGAGGTTCAAGTCCGGCTGTGTGAATATATACTTGAGACTCTTGTGGTCGGTGTAGATTTGGCATCGCTTTCCAATGATGTAATGCCTCCAAATTTTTAGGGCGTGAACCACAGCTGCCATCTCTAAGTCATGGGTAGGATAATTCTCCTCATGGGGTCGGAGCTGCCTTGATGCATAGGCCACGACCTTTCCATTTTGCATAAGTACACACCCAATGCCACGCCTGGATGCGTCGCAATAGATGTCGAAGCTCCGGTAGATGTCTGGTAGAGTCAACACTGGAGCGGTAGTCAAACGGGTCTTGAGCTCATTGAAACTGTTCTCACATGCTTCGGTCCATATAAACTTCTGATTCTTTGAGAAGCCTTCAATGAAACGACGGTAATAGCCTGCTAGACCCAAGAAACTTCTGATTTCTGTTACTGAAACAGGTGTCTTCCATTTCAGAACTTCGGTGACTTTGCTTTGGTCCACGACCACTCCTTGAGCGGAAAGGGTATGCCCAAGGAATCCCACTTATTTTAGCCAAAATTCGCATTTGCTGAACTTGGCGTAGAGTTGATGAGCGCGTAATCGTTCCAACACTGCTCGGAGATGTTGCTTGTGCTCCTCTTCACTTTTGGAATATATGAGGATGTCATCAATGAACACCACTACAAACTTGTCCAAGAAGTCCATGAACACCTTGTTCATCATGTGCATGAAGAATGCAGGAGCGTTGCTCAGTCCAAATGACATGACCGTATACTCGTACAACCCGTATCTGGTGGTGAATGTTGTCTTAGGGATATCTTCTTTTCTGATTTTCAGCTGGTGATACCCGGTGCACAAGTCGATCTTGGAGAACACTTGAGCTCCGCTGAGTTGATCGAACAAATCATCAATCCTGGGCAGCGGGTATTTATTCTTGATGGTGACGTCATTTAGAGCACGATAGTCAACACACATCCGAAGGCTGCCATCTTTCTTGCCCACGAATATTGCAGGTGCACCCCAAGGAGATGAGCTGGGGCGAATGTATCCTTTCTGGAGCATCTCATCCAATTGCTTCTTCAACTCCACTAGTTCAGACGAAGGCATTCGATAATATTTCTTTTAAATTGGTGCTATTCCGGGTACAAGCTCAATAGAAAATTTCAGCTCCCGGTCAGGTGGCATGCCTGGCAACTCATCTGGAAACACATCTGGGAACTCACAGACCACTGGGACTAGATTCATTTCTGATGCAATGGCAGCATAAGCCATCCCTTTCTTCGGTATGGCTCGACCAGCATAGAATCAGGCGAACTGACCTGAGGGATTTATGAGTGTGACTTCTCTTGTTGCGCAGTTGATACAGACCTAGTGTCTTGTCAACCAATCCATCCCCAAAATAATATCCAAGGTGGGAGACTCAATGGATACCAGTGATGCGGGGAAGTTGACTCCATAGATTGATATCGTCAACCCTCGGCATACAATATTTGTCTTGAGCGTGGACCCGGGGGACTGTACCACCATAGTTTTGTCCAAAAGAGTATAGGGAAGACGATGTTGTGCAACAAAACTCCGCGAAATAAAAGAATGGGAAGCCCCGGAATCGAATAAAATTGTTGCAGGTATGTCATTAACAGGAAACATACCAATGACCACCTCGGGGACTTCGGCGGCTTCTTCAGCGGAGATATGATGAACTTGCCCTTGAATGTATCTCCGTTTGGGGAATTGCCCCACGTAATTGACTTGAGGTTTCAGGTTGGCTTGTGCCTTGCCGTTCTTGGGACACTGCCTAGCGTAATGCCCAGTCTGTCCGCAGGTGAAACAGGCATTGTTACGCTGACAGTCTTCCTTATTTGGCTTGGCGACCACAATCTTGATCTGACTTTCATTCTTGATGTTCCCCTGCTGCCAGGTCGGCTTGAACTCGAACTGAGGTTGCTGCCAAGTACGAACCTTCTGAAAAACTTGCCCTTCCTTCTTGGGTTCAAACTTGCGTTTGCGGTCTTCAAAGGCAGTCTTATGATCATTAACCAGTTTGTGTTCCCTTTCGGCAATGAGTGCCTTGTTTACCAAAGTTTGGAAGTCGGGGAAATCCAGCATGCTGAGTGCACATCGGAGGGTAAGATTGAGCCCTCCGAGGAACCGATCTATCTTCCGTTCTTCAGTGGCCACATCATGAGTGGAGTAACGGGCCAAATGATTGAACTTGTTTAAGTATTCACTTACAGTCGAGGTTCCTTGGGTAAGAGTGAGAAATTCTCGCTGCTT
The DNA here is from genome assembly GCA_039707655.1 of Elymus sibiricus. Classification (NCBI taxonomy): domain Eukaryota; kingdom Viridiplantae; phylum Streptophyta; class Magnoliopsida; order Poales; family Poaceae; genus Elymus; species Elymus sibiricus. The sequence continues at coordinate 178,433,875 of CM077666.1, read as the reverse complement.
GACCTTCATGATGCATGCAGGAATATGGTACTTGCGGAATTTGTCTTTGAATTTTTCCCAAGTAATCTCGTCTTCAACGGGCCACATCTCTTTGGCATTGTCCCACCATATAGCAGCTGGTCCTTCAGGATAATGAGTGGCGAAGGGCACCTTGTCAGCATCTTCTGTGCGAGCAATTTCCAGCTTCTTCTCAATAGTCCTCAACCAATCATCGGCTTCCATCGGGTCTACTGCTTGACTGAAACTCGGCAGTTTGGTCCTCTGAAAGTCTGACAGCTTGGAGTGATTACCATTGTGACTATTCTGCCCAACCACAGTCTGCATGCTCCTCAAGAATTCCATCAGATCTTGGTTCCTCTTCTCTTCAAATATCCGCATAATCTGTTCTGTTGTGGGTGCTTGAGGAGGAGGTGGTGGCTGATATGGTTCCGGAGAATGTCCTACTTGCCTGGCGGATCGACGAACTGGAGTGTCGTCGCCACCATGACAGTTACTGCCACACCTTGTCATCCTATATATGTTTCCCAATACGAAGCATCGAGATGAGCAACATCCATTAGGGGAAAACAAGCAAAAATAGGGAGCTGAAGCAACAAACCCAAAAAAGAAATCGAGAAAAGCCAAAGCGAATAACAGAAAGCAACATAATTATACAATACACCGTCCAGCATACATAGCAGGGTAACAACATCGATAGTACCACTACATGCATACAACCAAACACCACATCATCCTCGTCTACATGCGACGACCGGGATCGCACTGGCACACTGACGGTCCTGCTGGTGTCTCCTCGGTGTCAGACTCCGAACCGGAACTGATAACTGATACATCCGGAGCAAAGGAAACACGACGAAGCTGACGGGAAGGCTCTCCCTCAGGGTCTGGAGCAGGGTGACTCTGCAGCATCGGAGCGGCTGGGGTAGGAAGAAGCATAGCCCACTGGGCTGGGGACTCGTGGGGAGTCACTACCGAAGTGCCTGAGCTACTCTGGGAGGGTGTGGGGATCACTGGTGTGGATGGGGGTAAAGTAGCTGGGGGAACAAGTGATGTGTTGATAAGCAGAGGTGAAGCGAATGCAGATCGAGCGGCAGCTAGCTCACCTCGAACGCGGGTCAGCTCTTGAGCTAGACTGGTGATCAGAAAGTATCCCGCTGTTATGTAGCGAGACAGGTGACTGGCTGACCGGTTGCACTCCGGATTAATGTAAGGGAAGCGGATCTGTCCTGACTCGTACAGGGACGGATAGAAGTAGAAACCTGGGTGAGTCTGCATCTGAACCTCGTTATAGCGCAAGTCAGTGAGAGCCTCGAATGCTGCAAACTGGACCGCCTGGTCGGGTGTAGAAGCCGTCCCGCTCTTGGTGGAGCGAGTGTACGTGCCCACCACGGTACTGTTGTGCAGGATGACCTCCGCGTGATACTCGTAAACGCCATCGGCGAGCTGCTCTCGGTACACCTGGTATATGGGGTCATCGCCATCGGGGTAGAGTTGGCGCCACACGTTGGTCAGCCGATGCGGAAAGGTGGAAGGTGCCGGCTCAGGCTGGTACGGATAAGGGACTGGTGCCATCTACACTCACAACACTAGTTGGTCAGCATAAAATGCAAACTATATGCATGCGATGCAACACCCAAGTGCACAATCAACCTCAAATCACTACAGGGGCTAAAACTACCATTTTCTAACGCGTCGGCTGTCAAGGGCATCCTACAGTCAGCGCGGCTCTGATACCAAGCGTTGTGGCACCCCGGCTCAGAGTAACCGGTTTACCTTGCATTGCCAGCCCAGAGATCAAGTCTTCTGGCAATACACAACAACTTGGTATAGAAAACAACCACTTTATTGATCTCTTAGCGGAAACATAGGTTTACATCTTACATGATAAGCGAGACCAAGCGGCACACACGGTGCGGCTGCACTTATGTACATTATTTAGTAGACATGGCAGGGGCCTCGATGATAAGGGAACTTCTACGCGGCAGCGGAATGACGGGGTAGCGGAACTCCATTCCACAGGGACACTGCTGGGACGCGGCCTAGATCGCGACAAACTGCTCAACGTCAACTCCTTGCACGGCTTCTCCTGCATCTGGCATGATAAGCCAGGTGAGTACTTTGAATGTACTCGCAAGCTCACAGCAAACAAAACAAGTGCGACAAACAATAACAAGGCATTTAACAGATGAGCATGATGCTACTCAACATGAGATGTGCGTGAAGTATTGCCATGGTCCTCGGGACCAACTTACCATTTCGGGGTTACCGCATAACCACCGTTCACAACTTACCAACGTGATCCTCACTTGATCACATTCATGCCTTGCATAGTGATCCTCGATCACCATGTTCACATGTGCCATCTTGTGAATCTTAGTGTGCAAATTAATTATATCTGTTGACCCACGGTGTGACCTACTATGAACTGTGTCCATATCCGAGGACACGGCTATCGATAGATTATACACTCTGCAGAGGTTAGTACACTGTACCCACACCACGGAACTCATGGCCTCGTGCTCCCATTCGGGTGGACCAACGACGTTCCAACAAAACCAGTCTATTGCATGACACTCTCCCGGCCACTCCGACAAACTCCCCTTTGGGCTATGTCCTGGGTGACCCTGATGTCAACATGTGACATCTGCCACCTCTGTGGCTGCCACCGTCGTGGCCAAACATCAAAACTGTCCCAAACGGGGACCTCGGTACCATCAAAACTTGGGTCCTCAAGGTTATGACTGCCTACCGGGCCAGGGTAGCGCCAGAACACAACCTTCCCTCGTAGGAGGCACCGGCGAGAGGCATGACAATAAACCGCATTAGGGCCTCCCCATCCAGGCAAGTGTGGTTGCACTGGTGAGCTCGATTCGGTGGCACCATGACTCGATCAACAACATGTTCAAGTTGGATTATTATCAAGTTTAACTTGAAAAGAAAATGATTCGAGCCATAGTGAATGAATGGGTGCATGGGTCACGGTCATGAATAACAAATGCATCATGTTATCATATGAGTATATGCCATGATACCTACTGCACACTAGCAAGAAAGCATGTATCCTACTGCACAAATTATCAGCATATCAGAACAAAGTTTATGCAACAAGATTTATATAGAAAATTATTTTAAATAGTGATTAAAGGATGAATTTAATTCAATTAAACCAAGTCATTGCAATGCCATCCTTGCATATGAATGTTGTGGCTTGCCTTGGTTCAGATGAGTGTCAAAGTATTCCTGGCCTTCTCCAACACAACTAGGTTCTTCTGAAATTAAATTAAATACAAAAAGAAAATGTCACATAACACTGTTTATTGCACCAGAAATTCTCAACAGCAAGAAAAATTCTGAAACTTGGCATACAGAAACTTTGGAATTTTATAAACCAGTAGCAAAAAGAATCAAATCATTTGGACTTATAGATTAAAAGTTATAGCTGGTCAAAGTTGGATTAGATCAGGTCAAAATCTCAAATAAAAAGAAAAACTAGAAGCGGCCACGTCGAAAGTGTATTCGGCGAATACGCCTCCACTTATACCGCTTCGGGCGGCCGAGTGAGAGGCTGACGAGCGGGACCCGCTGGCGGGGTTAAACAGAGGAGAGGGAGGGAACAAGGGGCGGCGGCGCTGTCGTCGGCGTTTCTCCGGCGAGGAGACGTCGGCGATCATCGGAGAGGAGGGGAACGGGACGAGCTCGACGAGACGGTCACGTACGTACCCGAAGCGCAGGCTGGGGTGGTCGGACGGAGTCGCGGCGATCTTCTCCAGAGACGGCGGCGGCGGAGCTGATCGGAGTCGGCGTTTCCGGCGACAATCCGGTGAGTTCTTGCTACCGTCGTGCTCAGGAGGTTTCTACGGTCTCGTTGGTGGCAGTGGTTGGAGCTGAGGTGGTCTATCTTGAGTGAACAGAGGAGGGGGATCCGCGGCGGTCGCCGGCGAGGTTGGAAGGCCAGAGGCCTTCTCGGCGTTGCCACCAGCTTCAAGAGTTCGATTTGAGGGTGGAGAGGTGGGTTGGGATGGCTAGAATGATCGGGGGAGTGCTCTATTTATAGGAGGAGGCGAGTCAGAGCTCGGGCTCCGCCGGAGTAGAGCGGCAGGGCGAACTGGGGGCGGTGAGGACTCGGGCAGCGGCGTGGGGTGAAGCAGAGGAGCACAGGGCGACGCGGTGCACGCGTGCTCACTGTTCCCGCCGCTAGCTCTCGGCCTCTTCCGGCGAGCTGCATTCCGGCGTCGGGGAGGAGCAGGGAGGGGATTGTGTGGCGCACGGGGGTTGGCTGCAGCGCTGGGACATGGAGAGGTGTCGCGGGGAGGGTGGTTGGACGGCGGCCGATCGGACCCGACGGGCAGAGTGCACAGAGCGCGTGCATTGCACCCTGCCCGCACGCGGTCACTGCGTGCACAGGCACGCCGAGTGCTTTCGGCGCTGCCAAACCGTGTCCACCGTGAAGTCCTCTCAAAGCTTTGCCTAGAAATGCGCTGGGCTTGCCAAATGGCTCACTGGAGGTGACAAGAGGGAGCTGCAAAGTTTCTGGAAAGAAACTTGCTCCAAATGCTGAGGACAAATGGCTAAGATTCTGGGGCTGGTTTTAGGCGTTTAAGCATTACTTAGGAAGGTCATTAAGTGGTAAAAAATTCAGATTAAAAAGATCAAGGAATAATATAGTTGCTTCACAAAGTGACTTTTCTGTCCAGAAGCAAAAATATTTTCCTGGGCTGAAATTTTCCAAATGACCATGGGATATTTTTGCATAGGAAGGTGAGGCATGACCCAAAGAATATTTGGGAATTTTCTAGGAATTTTCTGGGCAATAAAAATAGGGGTTGCTTAAGAGCTTAGTGAGAAAAGAGGCATTTTCAGGGAGAAAAAGGTTATAATGCCATTAAATAAAAATACCCAATGGCGTTATTATGAGAGGGATGAGGTCCAGGGAGGGTTTATGGATGAAGGAACCCACTTGGAAGAAAATCAAAAATAAATCCAAGTGGTAAGTCCAAAAAAAAGACTGGAAAACCCAAATGCAAATAATAAATCCAAATAAAAGAAAAAGGGCAAAAATCCAGGGTGTTACAAAGGTGTACCCAATTGTTTCTTTAGGGTATCCTATGAAGACGTACTTCTCCGCTTTGGGTTCGAGCTTATCAGGTTGAAGCTTTTTCACATAAGCATCGCATCTCTAAACTTTTAAAAAACGACAGCTTAGGTTTCTTGCCAAACCACAGTTCATACGGTGCCATCTCAATGGATTTAGACGGTGCCCTATTTAACGTGAATGCAGCTGTCTCTAATGCATAACCCCAAAACGATAGTGGCAAATCGGTAAGAGACATCATAGAACGCACCATATCCAATAAAGTACGGTTACGACGTTCAGACACACCATTACGCTGTGGTGTTCCAGGTGGTGTGAGTTGTGAAACAATTCCACATTTTCTTAAATGAAGGCCAAACTCGTAACTCAAATATTTGCCTCCGCGATCGGATAGTAGAAACTTTATTTTCTTGTTACGATGATTCTCTACTTCACTCTGAAATTCTTTGAACTTTTCAAATGTTTCAGACTTATGTTTCATCAAGTAGATATACCCATACCTACTCAAATCATCTGTAAAGGTTAGAAAATAACGATACCCGCCGCGTGCTTCAACATTCATCGGACCACATACATCGGTATGTATTATTTCCAACAAATCAGTAGCTCACTCCATTGTTCCGGAGAATGGAGTTTTAGTCATCTTGCCCATGAGGCATGGTTCGCAAGTATCAAATGATTCATAATCAAGAGATCCCAAAAGTCCATCAGCATGGAGTTTCTTCATGCGCTTTACACCAATATGACCTAAACGGCAGTGCCACAAGTATGTTGCACTATCATTATCAACTTTGCATCTTTTGGCATCAATATTATGAATATGTGTATCACTATGATCGAGATTCAACAATAATAAACCATTCACAAGGGTGCATGATCACGAGGGATATTATTCATATAAACAGAATAACCATTATTCTCTGACTTAAATGAATAACGGTCTTGCAATAAACAATACCCAGATATAATGTTTTATGCTCAACGCAAGCACCAAATAACCATTATTTAGGTTTAATACTAATCCCGAAGGTATTTCGAGCGTGTCGATATTGATCATATCAATCTTGGAGACACTTCCAACACATATCGTCACCTCGCCCTCAGCTAGTCTCCGTTACTCTGCAGCTCCTGCTTCAAGTTACTAATATTAGCAACTGAATCGGTATCAAATACCCAGATGCTGCTACGAGCACTAGTGAGGTACATATCAATAACATGTATATCAAATATACCTTTGTTCACTTTGCCATCCTTCTTATCCGCCAAATACTTGGGGCAGTTCCGCTTCCAGTGACCAGTTCCTTTGCAGTAGAAGCACCCAGTTTCAGGCTTGGGTCCAACTTTGGGTTTCTTCGTGGGAGCGGCAGCTTGCTTGCCATTCTTCTTGAAGTTCCCCTTCTTTCCCTTGCCCTTTTTCTTGAAACTAGTGGTCTTGTTAACCATCAACACTTGATGCTCCTTCTTGATTTCTACCTCCGCCGATTTCAGCATTGCGAAAAGCTCGGGAATTGTCTTCTCCATCCCTTGCATATTATAGTTCATCACGAAGCCTTTATAGCTTGGTGTCAGTGACTGAAGAACTCTGTCAATAACACTCTCAACTGGAAGATCAATTCCCAGCTAAGTCAAGTGGTTGTGGTATCCAGTCATTCTGAGTATGTGTTCACTGACAGAACTGTTCTCCTCCATCTTACAGCTGAATAACTTGTTGGAGACTTCATATCTCTCAACCCGGGCATTAGCTTGAAATATCAATTTTAGCTCCCGGAACATCTCATATGCTCCATGGCGTTCAAAACGCTTTTGTAGTCCCGGTTCCAAGCTGTAGAGCATGGCACACTGAACTATCGAGTAGTCATCAGATCGAGCCTGCCAGGTGTTCACAACGTCTGCAGCAGCTCCTGCAGCAGGTCCATCACCTAGCGGTGCATCAAGGACATAATCCTTCTGTGCAGCAATGAGGATAATCCTCAAGTTACGGACCCAGTCTGTGTAATTGCTACCATCATCTTTCAACTAAGCTTTCTCTAGGAACGTATCAAAAACAGGGGAGCTACAACGCGAGCTATTGATCTACAACATAATTTGCAAAGACTATCAGGACTAAGTTCATGATAAGTTAAGTTCAATTAATCAAATTACTAATGAACTCCCACTTAAATTAACATCCCTCAAGTTAACTAAGTGATACATGATCCAAATCAACTAGCCCATGTCCGATCATCATGTGAGATGGGATAGTCATCAATGGTGAACATCTCCATGTTGATCATATCTACTATATGACTCATGTTTGACCTTTCGGTCTCCAGTGTTCCGAGACCATGTCTGTACATGCTAGGCTCGTCAAGTTTAACCCAAGTATTCTGCTTGTGTAAAACTGGCTTACACCCATTGTATGTGAACGTAGAATCTATCACACCCGATCATCACGAGGTGCTTCGAAACGACGAACTTTAGCAACGGTGCATACTCAGGGAGAACACTTTTATCTTGAAATTTAGTGAAGGGATCATCTTATAATGCTACCGTCGTTCTAAGCAAAATAAGATGCATAAAGGATAAACATCACATGCAATCAAAATATGTGACATGATATGGCCATCATCTTGTGCTTTTGATCTCCATCTCCAAAGCATCGTCATGATCTCCATCGTCACTGGCTCGACACCTTGATCTCCATTGTTCCGTCGTGGTCGTCTCGCCAACTATTGCTTCTACAACTATTGCTAACGTATATCGATAAAGTAAAGCAATTACATGGCGCTTGCATTTCATACAATAAAGAGACAACCATAAGGCTCCTGCCGGTTGCCGATAAATTACAAAACATGATCATCTCATACAATAATGTATATCACATCATGTCTTGACCATATCACATCACAGCATACCCTGCAAAAAGAAGTTAGACGTCCTCTACTTTGTTGTTGCATGTTTTACGTGGCTGCTACGGGCTTCTAGCAAGAACCATTCTTACCTACGGCACAAAACCACAACGGTGATTTATCAAGTTTGCTGTTTTAACCTTTAACAAGGACCGGCCGCAATCAAATTTGATTCAACAAAAGTAGGAGAAACAGACACCCGCCAGCCACCTTTATGCAATACAAGTTGCATGTCTGTCGGTGGAACCGGTCTCATGTACGTGGACATGTAAGGTTGGTCCGGGCCGCTTCATCTTACAATACCGCCGAATCAAAATAAGAGATTGGTGGTAAGCAGTATGACGATCACCACCCACAACTCCTTGTGTTCTACTCGTGCATATCATCTACGCATAGACCTGGCTCTGATACCACTGTTGGGGAACGTTGCATGGAAAACAAAAATTTTCTACGCACACGCATGATCTATCCATGGAGATGCATAGCTACGAGAGGGGGAGTGTGTCTACGTACCCTCGTAGACCGTAAGCGGAAGCGTTAGAACAACGCGGTTGATGTCGTCGAACAACTTCACGATCCAACCGAGCGAGTACCGAACGTACGGCACCTCCGCGTTCAACACACGTTCAGCTCGGTGACGTCCTCGACTTCTTGATCCAGCAAGACGGCGAGGTAGTGGATGAGTTCCGGCAGCACAACGACGTGGTGACAGTGATGGTGATGCTATCTCCGCAGGGCTTCGCCCAAGCACTGCGAAAATATGACCGAGGGACGGAACTGTGGAGGGGGGCGCCGCACACGGCTAAGACAATGTTGTGTCTTGTTTGGGGCGCCCCCTCTCCTCTATTTATATATGTGTAGGGGCTTGGAGTAGAAGGAATAGTGCCACATGAACAGTACCACGTGAATAGTACCGCGTGAACAGTACACACGTGGACTTGGACTCCAAAGTCCAATCCTATTCCTACTAGGACTCCTTTTCTTTCCTTCCCTAGCTGCGTGGGCTTTTGAGGACTTGGTGCGCCTGGCCCAATAAGGCCAGGGCGCCTCCCCTTAGCCCATGCCAGCCCTTGGGATGTGTCGGACCCACTTGTGGACTTCCGAACCCCTCCGGAATCCTCCGGAACCTTCTGGAAGCTTCCCGGTACAATACCGAAAAAACTGCACCTTTTTCCGGAACCCAAAATATGACTTCCCATATATAAATATTTACCTCTCGACAATTCCGAGACTCCTCGTGACGTCCGGGATCTCATCCGGGACTCCGAACAACATTCGGTTACCAATTCACATAACTCATATAACACTATATCGTCAACGAACGTTAAGCGTGCGGACCCTACGGGTTCGGGAATGATGTAGACATGACCGAGACGCCTCTCCGGTCAATAATCAATAGCGGAACCTGGATGCCCATATTGGTTCCTACATATTCCGCGAAGATCTTATCGGTCGAACCGCAATGACAACATACGTAATTCCCTTTGTCCGTCGGTATGTTACTTGCCCGAGATTTGATCGTCGGTATCTCCATACCTAGTTCAATCTCGTTACCGGCAAGTCTCTTTACTCATTCCGTAATACATCATCCCGTAACTAACTCCTTAGTCATTTTGCTTGCAAGCTTCTTATGATGTGCATTACCGAGAGGGCCCAGAGATACCTCTCCGAAACACGGAGTGATAAATCCCAGTCTCGATCCATGCCAACTCAACAGACACCTTCGGAGATACCTGTAGAGCATCTTTATGATCACCCAGTTACGTTGTGACGTTTGATAGCACACAAGGTATTCCTCCGGTATCCGGGAGTTGCATGATCTCATGGTCGGAGGAACATGTATTTGACATTCAAGAAAGCAGTAGCAATAAACAGAACGATCATATGCTAAGCTAACAGATGGGTCTTGTCCATCACATCATTCTCCTAATGATGTGATCCCGTTATCAAATGACAACTCATGTCTATTGTTAGGAAACCTTAACCATCTTTGATCAACGAGCTAGACTAGTAGAGGCTCACTAGGGACACGGTATTTGTTTATGTATTCACACATGTATTTAAGTTTTCGGTCAATACAATTCTAGCATGAATAATAAACCTTTATCATGAACAAGGAAATATAAAATAATAACAACTTTATTATTGCCTCTAGGGCATATTTCCATCAAGAGGATTAAACCACCATATGAATCCATTATGAGAGCTACCTATGGAATTAATTTTAAGGATGATGTCGGAAGCTGGGCTCCAGGGACCCTGGTTCAAACACTGGGGGCCTGCGCGCTTCCTATCGACTAGACGGTGACCGTGACGAAGCTACGGCTAGCGGAGCACGATGAGAGCGCACACACGCACAGGGCACGGCAGGGACACAAGCATCTACCTAGGTTCGGGCCACCGAGTGGTGTAAAACCCTACTCCTGCTTGGTTGGGATTGATGTGGTGATGGTGCTTTCGAGTACAAGGTGGAAGAAGGTGGAATCGATCCCCTTCTACGGTGGTAGCACTGCCCCTTTTATAGCTGCCTTTGGTCCTCTTCCCCCGAAAATGTTGGCGGGAAGGGTTGCCACACAACAGCAGTTTGAAGGGGGACAGGCGCCCAATCTTATCCTGACAAAAGGTGGTCTTCGCCTGCAAACAAGCTATCCATGACGCGCTGGTGGGCTCTGCGGTGACATCTGCCCTGGCGCGCCTCATCACTTTGGGACTTGCTTTGTGGGAGGGCAGCTGGCGCTGCCCCTTTATTACCAAAGAGGAAATCCTCCCTGGCCGCACCTGCTGGTACGGCTTCTGTCGCTATCATCATCCTGTGCGGGTGCGTCACCCACATGGTGGGCACGCGACCGCGCAACCAGCGCTAGGCGACTCCTCGCATGGGTGGCCTCGGGAGGCCACCTCGGGGGGCCACCTCGCGAGGGGGGGCTCGCGAGGCTGCCTGCCGCTGGTGGTGGTCTTCGGTGGGTCCGCCCCTCGTGGAGGGGGTCCTCATGAGGACGGCACCTCGTGAGGTGTCTTGCTTCGCGACGGCCACGGCTGGGCCGCATCTTGGGCCTTCGCCAGGCGTTGCTTCCGAGGCCGCAGGCAGACGGGTCATGGTACCGTGGTTCCCACTAGGCCGACAGTAGCCCCCGGGCCCGCGACGCTCACATTTCCACCGGTTGGGAACAAAACGGCGCAGGGCCTAAGTAGACTGCCGGGCGCAGGCAGGGACGTGTGGCGCAGGATGGGACGTGGGACGCCCCCACTTCCCCCACGACACCTGGGTAACCACCCGCCCTACCATAAAACTGACCCGCGCGGGGCGCGGCATCATCATTGCTTTCCTCTGCTCCTTCGCCTCCCTCACGCACAGCTCCTTGCAACCTCCTCCTCCTCTCACTTCCAAAGCTTCCTCGCGCATCCATGGCACCTGCCGGCAAGAAGGCCAAGGCAGCGGCTGCAGCCCCGGTGGCGGCAGGCTTGGAGCCAGTCCTGCTGCGATACACCATCGTCAATGAGGAGGGATTGGACAAGGTGCGTGTGACGCCCCGAGACCGATGCTCCAGATTCCTTCCATTTATTTTCCGTCGTTGCCATGTGATTATATTGCTTGTTGCACCCTGCCATGTCATCATGTGCATTTCATCCGCATGTTTTCATAAAACTTGCATCCGTTCATAGTTGGCATTCTCCCCGTCCCTTCCATTCTCCGTTCTGAGTCCCAACCACACTTGCACACGCCCGCGGCATTGCTAAAATATTATTTTATAAGTGGGAATAAAATGTTCTCGCAATGAGTTGAAAGTTGGCGTGCGGTCTTATTATATTGTAGGTAGACCGCCTGCCAAATTTTGTCCCATTCGGAGGTCGTTTGATGCCCCAACGGATAAACCTATAGCGGCACTATAGCCGGATAAATGCCGGACGTTTTCGGTGTTCCGAAAACCGTGCCGGGCTGCCATCCTCCCTCTCTCCTCAGCCCAACCCCCATCTACATAGCCCACTAAGCCTACCCTAGCCCCCCTCCGACCGGAACCGTCGGATCGCGATCGGAGGGCTCCAAAACACCCCAAAAACCTTCCAACCCTAACCCCATGCCTATTTAAGACACCCTACCCCTTCCCCATTTGGAAACCTAGCCCTCCTCCTCGCTTTCCGTGTCCTCCAGCCACCAGCCGCCACCACCTTCCCCCTTTCTCCTCATTTTTCGGCGCCGGCCACCCCAGCTCCGCCACCTGGGGCGCTGCCATTGGCAACGCCGCCACCCAGCCTCGCCCCGGCCAACCAGGAGCCGGCACGTCACCCCTGTCTCCCTCCACCACCGCAGGCCCACGGAGCCTAGATCGGGGCCCGCTCGAGCCCATCGGGACCCGTCACGCCCGTACGCTGTCCCGCAGCGCGCCCCTGCGCCCGAGCCTCCGCCCGAGCTCCAGATCGGGAGAGGAGCTCCCGATCCAGAGCCACCGCGCCGCCGCCGCAGCCAGCCTCCGCCCAGGCCAGTGCCCGCCGGCCATCTCTCCCTTGGCTTCTTCTCCCTCCCCTGCTCTAATCTCTCTCCCTCTCTCGTTCTCTGGACAGGAGCAACCATGGTGTCCTGAAGCTCCAACCACCGCCGCCAAGCTCGGCCGCCGCGCCGGATCCGCCTTCCCTCGCTCCGTCCGGAACCGGCGACCTCCTCCTCGGATCCGCCGCCTCCGTCCCGTTCCAGGCGTTCCCCGCCCCTCTGTCTCGCCGGAATCGCCAAGTCTCAGTGCCGCCAGCCTCCGTCCTACTTCGCACGATCCCGGACAGCACCATCCATCTTCACCCCTGGACAGCCTCCACCCCTGAACCAAACAGGACCTCCCCGTCCGCTGCACCGACCGGTCCATCGACCCAATGTGAGCGCTCCCAGCTATCCAGCGCCCTATATGCAGTAAACTATCCAGCGCTCACCCAGTTTCGGCCCGTTCATGTTTTTTCCTGCTGTCTGCGATTTAGCAATTATCCCAGGATTTACAGAATTGCAGAAAACCCCTCTAAATCATGCATTTAATAACTCATGAACCATGCATCGGATTAAAATGATTTATATATGTAAAATGAACATAATTTTGTGTAGATTAATAATATGCAACTTTCATCCATGTTAAAATTGTTTAAATTGTTGTTTGCATTGATTTGCATAAATGACATGCTAAAATGATTTATTTCATAACTAAATAACCGTAGCTCCAAATTAAATAAACTTTATATGTAAATGGGGTAGAAAAATGTGTAGATTATCATGGTGCACTTACTTTTGCTGTTTAACAACATTAAAATTGTGTTTAGGGCAGAACAGTACCAAATTCGAAAATTACATATGGGGATTTTCCGGAATTGTTCTTGGTTGTTTCCGGCCTCATTTAAATTGCCTAGATAGGTAGTTTAATTATGATTCACCTCTTGCCATGTTTAAAAACATATAATCTTGTTGAGTAGCATAAACAGGAGTGAACTAAATAATTGTTGTGGAGTTTCGCATATTGCGCTTCGCTTAATGTGTAGTATTTGGTTGTTGCATCTTGCCATGCCATGCCTCTTTAAACCGGACATGCATCATACTTGGTTGTGCATTATGCCATGATTATATTTGTGTGTTTACCATGTTGTTTGTTTCTTTCCGGTTGTGCTTCTTCTCGATAGTTCCGGTTCCGTTGCGATTGTGAGGATTCGTTCGACTACGCTTGTTCGTCTTCTTCATGGATTCGGTCTTCTTCCTAGCGGGATTTCAGGCAAGATGATCATGACCTTGGATATCTTTACTATCATTGCTTGCTAGTTGTCTCACTGCTATCGCTATGTCGTGCTTCCTACCACATATATGCCAGCCTCCCATTTGCCATGATACAGCCTCTAACCACCCTTAACCAGCAAACCGTTTTTTGGCTATGTTACCGCTTTGCTCAGCCCCTTTCTTATAGCGTTGCTAGTTGCAGGTGCAGTTGCAGGTTGTTCCGTGTTGGGACATGGATATCTTGGGATATCACAATATCTATTATTTAATTAATGCATCTATATACTTGGTTGTGGGTGGAAGGCTCGGCCTTTTGCCTGGTGTTTTGTTCCACTCATGCTGCCCTAGTTTCCGTAATACCGGTGTTATGATCCTTGATTAGCGTTCCTAACATGCTCAGGGGAATGGGACCCTCTTGACAGTTCGCTTTGAATAACCGCTTCCAGCAAGGCCCAACATTGGTTTTAACATTTGCCAACATAATGATATTGATTTAAATAATTAATATGCATAGGGAGTTAGCGCTACCCGAGGATTCTTAATTCAACATAATACAGGTGGGCTAGTGCTGATGGTGTTGGTCCAAACCGGGCGATGTCCGGGGCCCCCTGGGAAACCAGGGTCTCAGCTAACCGGACGTCTTGCCCATCCGGTGTGCCCTGAGAACGAGATACGTGCGACTCCTATCAGGATTGTCGGTATACCGGGAGGTCTTGCTGGACTTGTGTTACCATTGTCGAAATGTCTTGTGCACCGGAATTCCGAGGATACTTCGGGCTGACTCGAGGTTGATCAGGTTTTCTTGAGGTTGAGGTCTTCCACCGCGGCTTGTGTTGGTTTGTGATGGACCAGGTTGGAACACCCCTGCAGGGTTAAATCTTACGCGAAGCCGTGCCCGTGGTTATGTGGCAACTTGGATATTTATAACCTTCGGTTGTAGAGAAGTTGACACTAAATCCTAATTAAAATACACCAACCGCGTGCGTAACCGTGATCGTCTCTTTTCGAGGGAGTTCGGCAAGAGAACACGGTGGGGTTATGTTTGACTCGTAAGTAGGTGTTCAGGATCACTTCTTGATCATTATTAGATTGTGACCGTTAAGCGTAGATTACTCTTCTTATTCTTGTACTCGTAAGTTAGCCACCATATAATGCGTAGTGCTTGCTGCAACCTCACCACCTTACCCTTCCATACCCATTAAGCTTTGATAGTCTTGCTACCCATGGTTATGGGATTGCTGAGTCCTCGTGGCTCACAGATTACTACAACAACAGATGCAGGTACAGGTAATGCGATGATTTGACGTGAGAGCGATGCGCGTCTGCTTTTGGAGTTCTTCTTCTTCGTCGATCTTGGGATAGGTTCCTGGTCGGCAGCCTGGGCTAGCAGGGTGGATGTCGTTCGTGTTTTTTGTTTGTGTTTCGTCCGTAGTCGGATTCTGCTCTTTTGTATGGTGTTTGCTATGTATTGATGTATTCCTATGATGACTGTATGTATTTGTATGTATCCCCATCTATTATGTACATGGTACGATGTAATGATATCCACCTTGCAAGGGTCTTCGATATGCGCTTCTATCCCTGGTGGGGCCTCCGAGTCCCTCGAGGATAGGATCGCATATTGGGCGTTACAAGTTGGTATCAGAGCCTCGACCGACCATAGGAGCCCCCTTGATTGATCGAACCGTTGACGAGTCTAGAAAAGAAAAACTATTTTGAGTCTAGCTATATATCGAAGAGTAGGAATTCTTTTTACTCCTTATCCCCTTCATCGCTCTGGTGAGGAATTGTGACATAGGTGTTTTGATTCTACTAGTCTTCTCACTCACAATTTTTTTAGGGTCACGCGGGTATTTTGGAATCGTTATGATATCGTTGTGATGGGAATTCTGTCTTGGTGCCTCCTGACCGTATGGATTGGACCCGGAGAGTTGAGCTCCAAGGTGTTTTTGTCACATTCGCTATCGTTTCGGTTCCGGGAATACCAGAGGACGCCGACATCGAAACGCTTCTATACTTTTTGTGGTGGCAAATAGTGCCGTGACTTTTCCCCAGTACTGGAGGAGATAGCTCGGATGATCCACCGTGACTAGTATCGCTGTGTTTTCGAAGGTCTGAGGTAGACGAATTTGCGAAGTTTCTCGGTTGTGTGTTAAGGGTTGCGGATGCAGTTGGAGCTGATTAGGTTGTTGATTGCTGAGTAGGTTCCTGGACCCGCAACCTGAATACATGACCAAGAAGTTTCGGGAGTTCTTAGGTGGGAATTCAAGTAGTTACCTAGGATATCTTTCCGACAGATGCATGATATGAGATTGGGGTTCGACGTCTAGTGGTCCGCCTGTTCACGGTCGTTTTTACAGTGGTCTCGTGGTGTCTTAAAGAGCCCTTGTAGCTTTGCTACGGATCGGGGATGCTTCGTATGTCAAGGACAGCAATGTACTTGATGGTCGCTGTACGATCGAGCCCGTGTGGGCCCCACCACGAAAATTTCAGACGAAATCTCTATCATATGTTTGTTCCGGCTTTTTCTCCAAGCCAAATCCTTTGTTTTGTTTTTGGTTGTGGTATTCGAGTTGCTTCGAAGTCAAGTGTTGATTCCATATCTTTCCTAAGCGGTGTTCTCATATTTCTATGGGATTGCTAATCCTTCATGTAAATTCGTTTCACCCGGTGTGCTTCTCTTCAAGTTATTCCATACGAGCGCCGTTGAGAAACCTGAGGATTTGTTCGTTTCACCCATCCAAAGTTGTCTTTATTTTCCCCACCCTCCCACCCTTTTTCTTCGTGGAGTCAGAGATCTCAAATCAAGTATCCATTTTATTCGTGAGAAGTCTTTCCATTCTTTTCCTTCAATGTTCTTAGCCGGTGATTTCTCGTGAAGATGCTCAGGAGCTACATGTTCATCATTCTTCGTTCTCGGTGGATTTAATTCAAGCTTTCGGTGTTGATCATATCCCTTTCCTCGTTTCAAATGCTTTCCCATGCCGACGCACCTCTTAATCATCCAACTTTCTCTATTCTTACCAGGAGTGCCGTAATTATCTCAGAAGATTCATCTTTCTATTCAGGATCCGTTCGACATATTTCGAGGTTGTTATTTCTCTCAAGCCATTTAATTTAACCAGTGCAATTCCTATCTCAAGCAGTTGTTCCAACGGTGTTTCTTTTGAGTGGGCCCTAACCCATAGGTCATTTCCCAGGATCTTACCTGACTCTTCTAATTTTCCCAAAGTTATTCTCGAATTCTTTCTAAGCTTGACGTAAGAATGGATTCCATCAGTCATATCCCTCTCCAAGATCGCTTTCAAATTATTTTCATCTTTGTCTCAACCTTTCTATTCTTCATTGTTACGGAGTGTCTCATCAATTTTGGTGGTGTTTCTCGTCGTCATTCTCAGCGTTCAAGACCGAAGAAGAGTTTCTCTTAAATCCTTATCCGTTCTCTTGAAGATTTATGGTTCTACCTTCATGCCATCCTCTCAAATTGCTTCGACCATGAGAAATTCTTTTCATACCCATCCGGAGCATTTCATGAGTTCTTTCCATTTTCGATTCTCCGGAGGCCGTCATTCAGAAGAATTCTTCATTCTTAACATTCAACTCTCATTCCCCAATTCTTTCGGAGCTTCGTTCAAGTATTCTCTAGTCAGCTCGTGATCACTTCGTTCTCTTGTACCTAAATTTCCCTCAAGTATCCTCGTTCGTTTTCTAATTCTTCTCAGCGATTCATTATCTTTTATTCGTTCTTTTCATTTCTTACAGTGGTTTATTCAACATGCCCCTTCCTTGTTATCATATCAATTCATTCGTTCTTTTCCAATCCTACCGGTGGTTCGTTGAAGACATTCCCAAGTTTGCGCTATATCTCTCTTCAATCCTTTCAAGAAGAATAAGCAGTATGCAAATCCATTGCTTTTCATCAATTCAATTTGATGAAGAATAGACATAACATAATTCTTATTTCATGGAGGTGATTTAATTCCTTCTTCCGGAGTCCGTTCATGATATCATGTCTCAATTCAATTTGCTACAACTTTTTTTCTCCGAAGATCCAAGTTTTCCCAGTTTTCTCGTCGCAAAGCTCCATCTAAATCATTACAAGTCTTCATCTTGTTCTTTTCAACTTTCATTTCGGTTCGATCATCTTGTTAGCTATCCGGATTTCTTTGAGAGTTTCTTCATGATGTTGCGTTAAGGATTTATTAATTCTTGAAGTTCGTCAAGATTCTTGTTGGAGCTCAAGTATTCTTCGCCTCACATTCTGAAGTGCAAGTCATTCTTCCTTATCTTTGGTGATGGTGTTATACCATTCTTGATTCATGAGGAGTCTCGAAGAAAAATTGTCAAGAATGATATATTTAAAACCATCATTTCCTTCTCGTAGCTATCTTGGTATAGATTTCACCTAAAGCCTTTCCGATGGATTGTTGCTATTTGTGGTGATTATCCATGATCCAAGCTTGCTCTTTATCCACAACAAGATTATTCTTTTCGTTGTTGATTTTCCAACAACTCTGTTCAATTCTTCTTTGCGAGGATGCTTTTCAAATTCAATTATGGTAGAAGTTGTCATTTTCTTCCACATTCTTTTTCTTTCCAACGATCTAGCTTCTATTCTTTCATTCTGGAGGCATTGTGATGTTTCTCTCTTCGACCCATTATCTCGTTTCGCCAAGATCATGTTCTTTCCTTGCTTATCCATTTTACCGGAGTGTTGTGCCCTCTTTTCAAGTCCTTTTCTTCTTATCAAGCTTTGCTTCTCTTTTCTACCGGAGTGCAACCCGAATTCTTCCTTTCTCATCTCGTTTCAACCGGAATGGTTACATTTTCTTCATTGTCCCTTGAGATCTTAATTCATGTCTTTGCAACCTCGAAGGTTCTCATAGTGTTCCTTGTGCCTCTTTTTCCTACCGGAGTGTTTTCACCTTCGTTCGTCTCCGTTGTATTCTTTCTTTCAAGTTGTTCAACATTCAAGGTTATTTGGTTTCACTCGTTTGTCCCAGAAGCAACTTTCTTTTACCTCTTCCTCTTCCCCTTCCATTTCCTTCCTAAGATCTCGGGTCGAGATCTTCTGTTAGTGGGGGAGAGTTGTCACACCCCGAGACCGATGCTCCAAATTCCTTCCATTTATTTTCCGTCGTTGCCATGTGATTCATTTGCTTGTTGCACCCTGCCATGTAATCATGTGTATTTCATCTGCATGTTTTCATAAAACTTGCATCCGTTCGTAGTTGGCATTCTCCCCGTCCCTTCCATTCTCCGTTCTGAGTCCCAACCACACTTGCACACGCCCGCGGCATTGCTAAAATATTATTTTATAAGTGGGAATAAAATGTTCTCGAAATGAGTTGAAAGTTGGCGTGCGGTCTTATTATATTGTAGGTAGACCGCCTGCCAAATTTCGTCCCATTCGGAGGTCGTTTGATGCCCCAACGGATAAACCTATAGCGGCACTATAGCCGGATAAATGTCGGACGTTTTCGGTGTTCCGAAAACCGTGCCGGGCTGCCATCCTCCCTCTCTCCTCAGCCCAACCCCCATCTACACAGCCCACTAAGCCTACCCTAGCCCCCCTCCGACCGGAACCATCGGATCGCGATCGGAGGGCTCCAAAACACCCCCAAAAACCTTCCAACCCTAACCCCTGCCTATTTAAGACACCCTACCCCTTCCCCATTTGGAAACCTAGCCCTCCTCCTCGCTTTCCGCGTCCTCCAGCCACCAGCCGCCGCCACCTTCCTCCTTCTCCTCATTTTTCGGCGCCGGCCACCCCAGCTCCGCCACTTGCCGCGCTACCAATGGCCACGCCGCCACCCAGCCGGCGCCCCGGCCAACCAGGAGCCGCCACGTCGCCCCTGTCTCCCTCCACCACCGCAGGACCGCGGAGCCTAGATCGGGGCCCGCTCGAGCCCATCGGGACCCGTCACGCCCGTACGCTGTCCCGCAGCGCGCCCATGCGCCCGAGCCTCCGCCCGAGCTCCAGATCAGGAGAGGAGCTCCCAATCCAAAGCCACCGCGCCGCCGCCGCCGCCAGCCTCCGCCCAGGCCAGTGCCCGCCGGCCACCTCTCCCTTCCCTTCTTCTCCCTCCCCTACTCTAATCTCTCTCCCTCTCTCGTTCTCTGGACAGGAGCAACCATGGTGTCCTGAAGCTCCAACCACCGCCGCCAAGCTCGGCCGCCGCGCCGGATCCGCCTTCGCTCGCTCCGTCCGTAACCGGCGACCTCCTCCTCGGATCCGCCGCCTCCGTCCCGTTCCAGGCGTTCCCCGCCCCTCTGCCTCGCCAGACTCGCCAAGTCTCAGTGCCGCTAGCCGCCATC
Source organism: Elymus sibiricus (assembly GCA_039707655.1). Classification (NCBI taxonomy): domain Eukaryota; kingdom Viridiplantae; phylum Streptophyta; class Magnoliopsida; order Poales; family Poaceae; genus Elymus; species Elymus sibiricus. The sequence continues at coordinate 178,413,837 of CM077666.1, read as the reverse complement.
CTGCTTCGCTCGATCCCGGACGGCACCATCCATCTTCGCCCCTGGACAGCCTCCACCCCTGAACCAAACAGGACCTCCCCGTCCGCTGCACCGACCGGTCCATCGACCCAATGTGAGCGCTCCCAGCTATCCAGTGCCCTATGTGCAGTAAACTATCCAGCGCTCACCCAGTTTCGGCCCGTTCATGTTTTTTCCTGCTGTCTGCGATTTAGCAATTATCCCAGGATTTACAGAATTGCAGAAAACCCCTCTAAATCATGCATTTAATAACTCATGAACCATGCATCGGATTAAAATGATTTATATATGTAAAATGATCAGAATTTTGTGTAGATTAATAATATGCAACTTTCATCCATGTTAAAATTGTTTAAATTGCTGTTTGCATTGATTTGTATAAATGACATGCTAAAATGATTTATTTCATAACTAAATAACCGTAGCTCCAAATTAAATAAACTTTATATGTAAATGGGGTAGAAAAATGTGTAGATTATCATGGTGCACTTACTTTTGCTGTTTAACAACATTAAAATTGTGTTTAGGGCAGAACAGTACCAAATTCGAAAATTACATATGGGGATTTTCCGGAATTGTTCTTGGTTGTTTCCGGCCTCATTTAAATTGCCTAGATAGGTAGTTTAATTATGCTTCACCTCTTGCCATGTTTAAAAACATTTAATCTTGTTGAGTAGCATAAACAAGAGTGAACTAAATAATTGTTGTGGAGTTTCATCAATATGCAACTCGTTGCATATTGCGCTTCGCTTAATGTGTAGTATTTGGTTGTTGCATCTTGCCATGCCATGGCTCTTTAAACCGGACATGCATCATACTTGGTTGTGCATTATGCCAAGATTATATTTGTGTGTTTACCATGTTGTTTGTTTCTTTCCGATTGTGCTTCTTCTCGATAGTTCCGGTTCCGTTGCGATTGTGAGGATTCGTTCGACTACGCTTGTTCGTCTTCTTCATGGATTCGGTCTTCTTCCTAGCGGGATTTCAGGCAAGATGATCATGACCTTGGATATCTTTACTATCTTTGCTTGCTAGTTGTCTCGTTGCTATCGCTATGTCGCGCTTCCTACCACATATATGCCAGCCTCCCATTTGCCATGATACAGCCTCTAACCACCCTTACCCAGCGAACCGTTGTTTGGCTATGTTACCGCTTTGCTCAGCCCCTTTCTTATAGCGTTGCTAGTTGCAGGTGCAGTTGCAGGTTGTTCCATGTTGGGACATGGATATCTTGGGATATCACAATATCTATTATTTAATTAATGCATCTATATACTTGGTTGTGGGTGGAAGGCTCGGCCTTTTGCCTGGTGTTTTGTTCCACTCATGCCGCCCTAGTTTCCGTAATACCGGTGTTATGACCCTTGATTAGCGTTCCTAACATGCTCAGGGGAATGGGACCCTCTTGACAGTTCGCTTTGAATAACCGCTTCCAGCAAGGCCCAACATTGGTTTTAACATTTGCCAACATAATGATACTGATTTAAATAATTAATATGCATAGGGAGTTAGCGCTACCCGAGGATTCTTAATTCAACATAATACAAGTGGGCCAGTGCTGATGGTGTTGGTCCAAACCGGGCGATGTCCGGCGCCCCCTGGGAAACCAGGGTCTCAGCTAACTGGACGTCTTGCCCATCCGGTGTGCCCTGAGAACGAGATACGTGCGACTCCTATCAGGATTGTCGGTATACCGGGAGGTCTTGCTGGACTTGTGTTACCATTGTCGAAATGTCTTGTCCACCGGAATTCCGAGGATACTTCGGGCTGACTCGAGGTTGATCGGGTTTTCTTGAGGTTGAGGTCTTCCACCGCAGCTTGTGTTGGTTTGTGATGGACCAGGTTGGAACACCCCTGCAGGGTTAAATCTTACGCGAAGCCGTGCCCGTGGTTATGTGGCAACTTGGATATTTATAACCTTCGGTTGTAGAGAAGTTGACACTAAATCCCAATTAAAATACACCAACCGCGTGCGTAACCGTGATCGTCTCTTTTCGAGGGAGTTCGGGAAGAGAACACGGTGGGGTTATGTTTGACTCGTAAGTAGGTGTTCAGGATCACTTCTTGATCATTATTAGATTGCGACCGTTAAGCGTAGATTACTCTTCTTATTCTTGTACTCGTAAGTTAGGCACCATATAATGCGTAGTGCTTGCTGCAACCTCACCACCTTACCCTTCCATGCCCATTAAGCTTTGATAGTCTTGCTACCCATGGTTATGGGATTGCTGAGTCCTCGTGGCTCACAGATTACTACAACAACAGATGCAGGTACTGGTAATGCGATGATTTGACGTGAGAGCGATGCGCGTCTGCTTTTGGAGTTCTTCTTCTTCGTCGGTCTTGGGATAGGTTCCTGGTCGGCAGCCTGGGCTAGCAGGGTGGATGTCGTTCGTGTTTTTCGTTTGTGTTTCGTCCGTAGTCGGATTCTGCTCTTTTGTATGGTGTTTGCTATGTATTGATGTATTCCTGTGATGACTGTATGTATTTGTATGTATCCCCATCTATTATGTACATGGTACGATGTAATGATATCCACCTTGCAAGCGTCTTCGATATGCGCTTCTATCCCTGGTGGTACCTCCGAGTCCCTCGAGGATAGGATCGCATATTGGGCGTCACAGTGCGCCCGATGACCGCCTGTGACCACAATGAGTGGAAGGGCCCGCGGATCTGGCCGGGCTCACGCCCGGCGTGCGACCTAGAGGAGACGACCTTCCCCTTCTACATCCACACCATCTTCGCCGGCCTGGTGGCGCCCTTCTCCGACTTCTTCTGCGCCATCCTCGCCCACTATCAGATCCACGCTCTCCACCTCCAGCCCAACTCCGTCCTGCTCCTCGCCATCTTCGCCTACCTCTGTGAGGGCTTCCCGGGTGTGATGCCCTCGGTGGCCCTCTTCCGCCACTTCTACATCCTGCGGCTGTCCGCGGTGAACCAGCGCTAGGGGTGCGCCTTGTTTCGCATCATCGAAGGGACGGTGGACGACATCATCCCCATGAAGATCAAGAAGAAGCTGGAGGGCTTCAAGGCGCGCTGGATCTATATGGACGCGCGCCTGTTCAGCCCCCTGCTGATGCTGTCGACAGCCCCCGCCGTGAAGAGCTCTGGATGGGAGCACGCCAAGCTCAACGACGAGAGGTTGGCGCCACTTTGGGAGAGGATGGAGCAGCTGAAGGCCGCGGGGCTCACATGGGCGACGGTCGACAAGGAGTTCTTGCGCCAGTGCATCGCTCCCCTCCAGAAGCGCTCCCGCCCGGTGTGGTCTATCACCGGCGCTGAGGACCCGACGAGGCTGAGCGTTGACAACCTCACGGGGCCAGTGGTGGATGAGGTCATGCAGCTCCTGCTTGGCGACGATGGGGAGCTCCCGCCCAAGGAGGCGCTTCCTCTGTACCGCTACAAAAACAGGGCCGAGCTGGTCGAGGAGATGTCGCGGTTTGACCAGTGGGGGCTGATCCCTGCGGGCCACGAGGGGCCTCATGACAACCCACTGGTGGTGGTGCCTGGCTCGGGAAGCCGCGATGACGCCGAGGCCTTGGCAAGCGCTGTAGAGTGCGACGGTGGGGCGGCCCCGCGAACCCGCCGCCAGCTGCTGGCCGAGCTCAGTGACGACGACGACGACCGATTCGTGGTCATGCCCTCCCAGCCCACACGCGCGGGAGGTGAAAGAAGCATCATCGCGGAGGCCGACGCACCCCTCGCAGAGAGGACCGGCACCGGTGACGTGGCCGCCGAGCCCCTCGCGGAGAAGAATGGCACCGGCGACGTTGCCGCCAAGCCCCCCGCAGAGAAAACTAGCACCAGCCCGGTGGAGGAGGACCCCGGCAGGCCTCGCACCGAGCTCTCCGGAGCGAGCTCAAGCGAGCCATGTGGGAGCGGCAGCGGCAGCCGCCCACCGCCGAAGCTGAAGAAGGGCAGATGGGTCCCCAACGATGAGTGAGCTTTCTTGTCTTGTTCTTTGCTTTTTACTTTGAGCCTTGTCCCCTGCCCCGAGTCTTGTTTTCTGCCTCCTGAGGCCTGGGCTGAGCCTTGCGCCATGCAGGGAGCCCGCGAATAGGAAGAAGAAGGAAGCCCCCAGCTCGAGGGGGTCCTCGGCGTCCACCGCAGGCGCCGAGGAGCAGTAGGGATCCACCCGCCGCCACGAGGCTGAGACGGGGCGTGTGAAGGTGGAAGAGGAGCCAGCAGCTCCTCCTGAGCCGCGCACGAACTTGCCTCCGCCGGCTGGGGAGGACGAGCCTCGGGAGGAGGACTCCGGAGGAGGGATCGTGCCTCCGGAGGTGCCTGGCGTGGGAGGCGATGCGGTGATGGCGGAGGTTGACGAGCCGCTTCCTCCGCCAAGTTCTACCCACGCCAAGGAGAACGAGGCCGCGGAAGGAGCCACGGCAAGCCCCCGGCGGTCGCCAGCGCGCGAGGCTCCCGGCGCGGGCGCGGCGAGCCCGCGGAGCGCGCCGGCGTGGTAGACCGAGGAGGAGGAGATCACGGTGAGCCCGCCGCTCTTGACGGGGGATGCAGCTCCCACGGGGAGTGCAGACACGGAGGCCCGGAGGGGGTCGGGCGTCGGGCCCTCGCGGGCCATGACGGCGGAGGGCGGCGCAGAGCCGCGCACTTGCAGGGTCCTGCAGCTCATGAGCAGCGGCACAGGGCCATGCAGGGCGCCAGGACGGCGCTTGACGCCCTCGAGGCGGACCTCCAGGCGGAGGAGGCGCGCCTCGCCGACGAGCGCCTGCGCCTCGCGGAGGGGTGGCGACAGCTCAATGTCGCCCTCAAGCTAGGCCGCAGGTAGGATGCCGCCGTGCGGGAGCGGCGTGAGAAGGCTGCCTAGGATGCCAAGGAAATTTTCGAGAGCGCCGTCAGGGAGGCCGACAAGGCCAACAGGCGCAGCGAGGAGGCGGAGGCCCACGCGAAGGTGCTCCGGGAGCAGGCCACCGCCCGGGTGTAGGGGCTCCAGGTGCGAGAGGATGCCATTGCGGCTCGCGAGGGGCAGCTTGCCTCCCGTGAGGGCGGGCTCGCCAAGCGTGAGGAAACCCTTGCGGCCCACGAGGCGGATGCCGAGATCCGTGAGCAGGAGCTCACGAGGATGGCGACTGAGTAGGACGTGGAGCGTGAGCACCTGATGACGCTGGACCGCCAGGTGGCGGCCGCCCAAGCCTCCTACGACGAGCGCCTCGCCAAGGCCAACGCCCAGTTGGCCGAGAAGGAGAAGAAGATCCTAGCGGACGCATACGCGAAGTCCAAGAATGAGTGTGAAGCACTCTCCAAGGACTATAGCAAGAAGCTGAAGCTTCAAGAGGATCGCTTCACCAAGAGGCGGGACGAGCTCAATGAGGAGATCTCCACACTCAAGAGGCAGGTGAAGGAGGTGGGGGCCGCCCGGCAGCAGGCGCTGAAGGCAAAGGCTGACGCCGAGGAGGAGCTGGCATCCCTGCAGGCGCAGGTAGGCGGAGTCTCCGAGGTCGTCGAGAAGGCCAAGGACGAGGCGGCTCGGGCGCGGGGGCGGCAGCATGAGCGCGCAAAGATGTACCATGCCCTTGCGCGGCGGGCCTGCGCCGCCCTCTCTTGCTTTGCTGTCAAGAGGCTCCAGGACCCCCTTGAAGATGACGATGCCGGCTACCTCAACTTCTTCACCAAGCTTGTGCAGAGGTGGGAGGACAGAGCCACGAAGATGAACGGCATCATCGAGGGCGAGTGCCGCGACCTCCTGAGCCAGGCGGCAACGCGGGTCTTCAGCAACCTTTTCTGCGCCGACGCCTCCTTCGACTTCGACAGGGTGATGAGTCCTGTCCCTCCGGAGCTTCGCAACGGGCTCGAGAGGGAGGTGCGGGAGCACGTGGAGGCCCTGGTCCAGAAGTTCTCCCACTGCGGCGAGAGCTCCGGCGAGGCTGGCGACGGCGACGGTGAAGACGATGGTGGCGACAGCCCCTCATCCGCTTAGGCCCTTTTCTTTTTCTTTTCTCCTGTATCAGAGTGGATGTAGCCCCGCGGGGGCGTGAAAACATTGCTTTTGTGATTAAGTGAAGTACTTAATGTTTTGCCGCAATTTAAGCTCCTCGTGAGGCCTGCTTTTCCATTTTGCTTGCCTTCGTGCCCTACATCGCTAGGACCCAGCCCCCGAGGGTGCTACCACCGTCGCTGGTATGTTAGGACGCGTGCCTAGACAAGGCTAGAGGGTGTAGGGCTCTGCGAGGTGGTAAGGGCTCCTGAGGAGCGATGCTCAGGAAGGCCCCCTTTGACATGCAAGCAGCTTGCGCAAAGGAAAAACAACATCACCCAGCGAGGTTGAGAGGAAGAGAGAGTTTGAGGAGCGCTAAGGAAAGGTCATGAAGCGTTTAGACTTAGATTTTTCACGAGGTGTGAGGCTTGGTGTGCCGTGGCTTGCGGGGTGCGCCTCGCGAGGCGTTCGCTCGTGAGGCCTCCCGCTGGCACTTGGTGGGGATGGGCGCCGTAGGCCGCCTCGCGAGGTAGCACTCGTGAGGCTTCCTGCGGGCTTCTTGAAGAGGCGATGCGCAGTGGGTCACCTCGCGAGGCAATGCTCGCGAGGCCTTCTGTGCACCCTGTTTCTGTGACAACCATATTTCTACAAGTTTCACAAGTAGTGTAGCGGAGCGCGTTCGCTAGTTCGCTCGTGGGTGTCACGCGAGGAGACGAAGTACCAAGGACCTTGGTGAGGTGATGTGGCACCCCGGCTCAGAGGAACCGGAACACCCCGTATTCCAGCCCAGAGATCAAGTCTTCTGGAATACGGGACTGCTTGCCATAGAACAAATCAGCTCTTTATTACGAATAGACGGGGTACAAGGGTCCGATATTACAACGATTACAGGGGCACGGTGACACTTCGCCTGCTAAGGTAGTTCTATGCTAGCAGCGGAACATCTCGAAGCGGAATAAAATTCTAGCAGCGGAACAGCGGCGACGGTGATGGACTCCACTCCGCAGGGACTCTGGTTGGGACGCATCCTAAAGCGCAACCTCGGGATCCTCGACAAACAAGCAATCACGGCATCACCTGCAATCTGGCATGACATGCCAGGTGAGTACTTTGAATGTACTCACAAGCTCACAGCAACCAAAGCAATCAAGACAAACAACAGCATGGCATTTACAGGTTAATTACCAATTATGAACATGATACTACTGGAACAACATGAGCATGGCATGTACATAAAATTCATGATATGAGCATGAACATGATGCTAGCACTACCATGCAAGGGGGTCGACGTTTAAGGTCTCATGGACCAACTTACTCTGCTCAGAGGTTATCTCGTAACCACCAACTTACCATCGTGATCATCACACGATCACCTCAGGATCAACCAAGCTCGGTACCAACTATACCATCGTGATCATCACATGACCGCACGGAGCTTGATCTATACCTGTGATCATCGCATGACCACATAAAGATCAACCAACTTCTTTTCTCATCGAACCGGGGTTGTTATTATCCAGGTTATTATTTCTGTTGACCCATAGTGTGACCTACTACGAACTGTGTCCATGACCGAGGACGCGGCTATCGATAGATTATACACTCTGCAGAGGTTAGTACACTGTACCCACACTACGAAACTCATGGCCTCGTGCTCCCATTCGGGTGGACCAACGACATTCCGACAAAACCAGTCTATTGCATGACACTCTCCCGGCCACTCCGACAAACTCCCCTTTGGGCTATGTCCTGGGTGACCCCAATGCCAACTTGTGACATCCGCCACCTCTGTGACCGCCACCATCGTGGCCAAACATAAACATCGTCCCAAACGGGGACCTCGGATATCCATACAACTCGGGCCTTCAAGGTTATGACTGCCTATCGGGCCAGGGTACGCCAGTGCACAACCTTCCCTCGTAGGAGGCACCGGCGAGAGGCATGACAATAGACCGCATTAGGGCCCCCCATAAGGCAAGTGTGGCTGCACTGTTAGCTCGATTCGGTGGCACCATGACTCAGCCAACAGATTTGTTCAAGTTCGATTAATGTCAGGTTCACTTGAATGGTGATGAGCTGAGTCACAGTAAAATGACAATGCATAAGAGCAAGATATTAACATAAATATGGATGGGCAACATAACCATTTAACATCATTACATCAACAACGATAAATCTTTTATTCTACGAGATGCAAATGAGCATGGCATAATGACGATCATGAATATCACAAGTACTTTCATAACAGACGATAAAAATTCATATGAGCATAGCATTATCACTAGCATCGGAAATGAAACATGATAACAATAACATTGACAAGTAATCATTTCACTTACTAGATGAAAATGAACATGGCATAAGCATAGACATGGATTCACGAGCATATTCGAAGCATTCACAAAATAATTAAATGCGCAAACAATTATTAAATATTCAGGTGGAAACCATGGCTACTGCAATGCCATCATGCAAGTGGCTGTTTTGGCTTACCTGGGGATGAAGGATTCACCGGGGAGAAGTGCGAGACACTCGTGGAAAAATCGCCGGAAAAGTTTCCCCATAGGCGGAGCTGTTTTAAGGGCAAGGGCAAAATGGTCATTTTCACAGTGTGACAACCACATGAAAATGATACCATCAGAACGGGCTCGACGAACTGAGATCGTGGGCTTTGGAATCACCTGAATCGGAGTCTCGGTTGCGGAGTTACGGCCGTTCGTTCGTTACGTAGAAATTTAAATAAAAATATTCATTTCTGGCCTTAACGGACGAACGTCCGCTATTTAACTGTTTCGGCGCCGGCTGCTGAAAAAGAGAAGGCGCATTCCATAAAATACGTCTTCGCGGCAGGGAAGCGTATTATGGGCTGAAGCTGTTCCAGAATACGCTTTCTTAAGAGGAAAACGTATTTTTGAAAATATGTGTCCACTTAAACCGCGCGGGCCCGGGCCTTGTCCCACTTACATGTGGGCCCCGCCTGGCTCTTCTCTCTCTCCTTCTGGTCGTCGTCCTCCTCCGACGAAGGAGAGAGGAGGTGAGGCTGGGCACCGGTGGGCTCGGGAAGAGGTGCCGCGTCCATCCAGGCCAGTGGCGGACGCCAAGGAGGGCTGGGACAGCGGCGGCCTTGCTCGCGGCGGACGACGGCTCGGCCACGAAGGAGCTCGGCGCTACGGGGCACCAGAGGAAGGAGATGTTGCGGGGAGGGCTTCGCCAGGTCTTGGTGGTTCTCCTGGTGCAGAAATGGGGAGGGGAGGGGCTCGGACGTGCTCAAATTTGAGCGGCCCGAGGCGGCTACCATGGCGGCCATTAGAGAGGATGAGGGCTCCTCGAGCTCGGGGAAGAGGTCGGGGAGGGCTAGTGGAGGGAGGGGAGGCTGTTGGTGAAGAGAGGAGGGCTCGGGGTGGCTTATATAGCCGCGGCACCGATGCCTTCGTCGGATGCCGCCACGGGCACTCGGGGGGACGCACTGACGCGACCGCGTACGCGTGCGCACGCGAGGAGGGGTTGACGGCGACGAGTGAGGAGTAGTGGAGTGCCAGAGGAGGGCAGACACGGGCGGTGCGATGTCCGGTCGGCCACTCGGCCACTGTGCGCACACGGTCGGGGCTGCCGTGGTGCGAGGAGGGCAAAGGAGAAGGGGGCCCAGGCTCCGAGGAGGGCAAGTGGCTGCTGCGGAGTGGCTAGACATGCTTGGACGCGCGGGAACGACGAGCGGAGGAGTGCCCGAAGCAAAACGCCACCCAGAGCGCGACAATGGCTTCCCAGCCGCGTGGTCACCGCGTGCACAGGCGCACGCGGTGCGCTCTGGCCAGTAAAACCATGTCTAGCACGTAGTCCATCCAGAGTAGGACCTCTCTGAGTTGATAGATCGAAGAGATACACTGTGGGATGATGGGAATGATCAGAGAAAGTTTGTTGTAGCCAACTTTGTCATGAAATAGTGATAAAATTAGAGGGGATAAGAGCTAATCAGGATGTCTCAGGGGTTTAGGGTAGGAAGGACTATGATCCTGTGGATTTTAAAGAGATTTGGACCAGAATTTAACATAGTTGCTTTACAACTGCCAAATCTGGTCCAGAAGCTAGATCAGAAAGTAGCACTCACATGGTTAGTTGGGTTGAGATGTAATTTGGTGTAGGATGGTCATTTGGGCATATGAAGGCACTGCAAAAATTTCATACCATTTGGATACACCAAAGTGGTACTTGCTTCACAATGTTTCACACTGGACAGAAATTTGGGGAAATTTTGTGGGGAAAATGGCTTGGCAAACTGATGTGAATTTTGTCATGACCAAATGATATAGGGATATTTAGGTCCTGGATTAATTTCATATTTTATGAAGCAATATAAAGTATAGTTGCTTCACAACCTGAAATTATGTCCAGAAACAAAGATTTGAAGGTGTGCTCACATATATTGTTGGATGGAGATGAAATTTGGTGGAGATTCATGATTTGATCATATGAATGATCTCCCAAAATCGCAACTCATTTGGATAAGCCTATATAGTACTTCCTTCACAAAGCTTCTCTCTGGACAGAAACTTTGGAAATTTGCTGAGGAAGATTTACTAGGCAAATGAAGCTGAATTTTGGCATGTGACAATAATTTGGACATGAGAGAGTGCCCAAAAATTTTGAAGGCAATCAAGAAAAGATAAATAGCACTTCCTTCACAAAGTGCCTTGCTGGACATAGTAGGAAATGAATATTCCTGAATTATTTTTGAACTAGGCAAGGATGGGTTTTGACATATTTGTGGAAGATATGATCCCAAGAATTTATGAGAATTTTGTGGGAATTTTTGGAATGACAGAAATATAGGTTGCTTCACAACCTAGAGCAAACATGGTTATTCCTTTAATAGAAAAAGGAATATTCCCAAGAAATAAATATTGGGGTTGGGCTAAGATGGAAATGACATGGCCTAGGGATGGAGTTGAGAGTGACAAGCCACTAGGGAGAGGAAGAAGAGATGATCTCCCCAGGTTTCAAGACCACATAGCCACGGAAAAAGGAACTCCAAATAAAAAATTCGAAGAAATCCAAAAAAAAAAAAAGAAAGGGCCAAAAATCGGGGTGTTACAGGTGACGTGCACGGGAGTAGGCCCGTGAGCCAGAGCTCAGTCACTTGGGTTTTGGCGGCGCTGCTGGGACTGGCCCAAGCGCAGGCACCGTGTCCAGCCCCCGCTCGCGTGATACGCAGGAGGGAGATCGCGAGCGCGCACAGCCTCCGGAAGTAAACAGCTTACCAACCACACATAATACTTCAGAAATAAAACTTTACTGCTGCATAAAATAGGTTCCATTACACAACCAATAAGATGAGGCTGCCGTGATGGGCACGGGTCAGCTTGAGGATGTAGTGGCCAGGCGGCGCCCTTAATTCGATCAGTCCACCATGTCTGAGCATGGGGCTTCCACTGGGTTGTGGGCGGGAGCTCTCGCGGCCTCGGCAAGCACCGCAAAGAGAGGCTCCGGAGCGTGTACAGCTCCACTTCGTTCGTGCCCGTGAGGTCACGGGTAGAACTTGCAGAGGTGTTGGATGTTCCATGTGTTTGGTACCGGAACACCCTCCTCCGTCTCCAGCCATGCTGCACCAGGCCGGAAACGTGTACGACCCTGAACGGGACTTCCCACATGGGCGAGAGCTTGTGGAGTCCTTCCCTGGAGAGGATCCTTTGCAGGACAAGATCGCCAGCTTCAAGGGTGCGGGGGCGTATGTTACGGCTGTGGTAGCGACGCAGCGCCTGCTGATACCGGGCGGCACGGATGGCGGCTGGCGGCATGCCTCCTCGAGGAGGAGCAGATCAGCTTCCCGCGGGCCTTCCTGGTGAGCCTCGTCGAAGGCGAGGACTCACGGGGACCCGTGCTTGAGCTCAGAAGGAAGGACCGCTTCCGCCCCGTAGACAAGGAAGAAGGGTGTTTCGCTAGTAGGCTTGGTCGCTGTTGTGGGGATCGACCATAGCACGGACTGGAGTTCCTCGAGCCAGCTTTTGTCGTAGGCTGTGAGCTTCTTCTTGAAGCTTCGTGTCTTGAGGCCCTTGAGGACCTCAGCGTTAGCACGCTCGGCCTGGCCGTTGCTTCACGGGTGAGCTACGGAGGCGTAGCAGATCTGCGTGCCAAGGCTGGCGCAGTATGACTTGAAGAGGCCGCTGGTGAACTACGAGGCGTTGTCAGTGATGATGTGGTTGGGGACGCTGAAGTAGCACACGAGGCCCTTGATGAACTTGACGACCGATCCTGCCGGGATGGAGCGGACGGGCTCCACCTCCGCCCACTTGGTGAACTTGTCGATGGCGACGTAGAGGTAGCGGTAGCTGCCGGCTGTGCATGGATAAAGGCCCAGAATGTCCAGCCCCCAGACCACGAAGGGCCACGAGAGGGGAATGGTTTGGAGCCCTTGCGCCGGCTAGTGGATTTGCTTGGCGTGGAATTGGCAGGCTACGCAGAATTGGACCAGCTCGGTGGCGTCTTGAAGCACGGTTGTCGGAAGTGGGGCTCCGGGGACCCAAAGGTTCGAACACTGGGGTGAGCTTGTTCCTACTTCTTCGTCTCCTACCACGGCTAAGCTACGGCGAGAGCGCGCTAGCGAGGAGCGGACCGTGGACTCAGCGGTTACCTAGGTTCGGGCCACCTTGTGGTGTAAAACCCTACTCCTGCTTGTGGTTGGGATTGCAATGGGCAAGAGAGTCTACTCGCGTACAAGGTGGAGAGCGAGGGAGAATCGGTCGAGAGAGCTCTCTCCTACAAAGGCAGCACTGTCCCTTTATACCAGCCTTGGTCCTCTTCCCCCTCGAAAGCTTAGGGGGGAAGGGTTGCCACACTTAGCGGTTTTGAAAAGGGACAGGCGCTCAGGCTATCCTGACTAAAGGCGGTCTTCGCCTGCAAAAGCATGATCCATGACGCGCCGGTGGGCTCGGTGATGACCTCCTCCCTACGCGCCCGCCGTCTTGGTCTTCTTTCACCGATCGGGCAACCTTTGGGGTTGCTTTGGGGAGTAGATAGCTGGCCTTGCTCCCTAAGCACGAGAGGGGAAACCCTCTTCATCCGCGCCTGCTGGCGCGGCCTTTGTCGCCGCTCATCGCCGCGTGCGTCACCCACGTGATGGGCACAAGACCGCGCAGCCGTGCCGAACAGCCTTCGTCTTGGGCGCCTTCGGGAGGAGACCTCGGGAGGCCACCTCGGGAGGCCGCCTCGCGAGAGGGCCTCACGAGGCCGTTGGTGAAGATGCCGAGCCATGCTCGCCGCTCCCTGAGGAGGGGGCCTCAGGAGGCCAAGGCCTCATGAGGGGTCTTGGTGAGATGCTTGATGAAGACGGCCTGCGGGGCCCTCGCCAGGCGTTGCGCCCTGGGCCAAAGGCAGACGGGTCTGGATACCCTAGGTTTCATGGGCCCGACAGTAGCCCCCGGGCCCGCGGCGCGCATGTTCCCGCCTACTAGGGGGCGAAACGGCGCGGGCCCTAACCTCCTGCTAGCCAGGCGCGATGCGTGGCGCACGATGTGACGGGGGACGCCCCCACTTCTCCCACGACGCCTCGGTAACCGCCCGCGCTGACATAAAACCTGCCGCGGGCGACGCGAGGCCATCATTGCCTTCCTTCGCACATTACTACTGCTTCAATTCCCAACGCCGGAGAAGGCGGAGCGACGAGAAGAACCCCGCGCCGAGCATAAAGAGGGGGAGAGAAGAGCCAAAGCCCTCCATCCATCTTCTTCTTCCTCCAACCTCCTCCGTCTCCTTGTCAGAGCCGCCGCAGAGATGGTGAGGGGAAGAGGGTGTGGCCGTGCTTCTGCTGCCGCATCCAAGGTTCCACCCCGGGGGCGCGGGCACTCCCCGGTGGCCGCCGGCGCCGAGCCCAGCGGTCGCGGAAGGGGCACCGCTCGCGGGCGCGGAGGGCGACGCGCGCGCGGCCAGGGTGGCCGTGGCGGAGCGGCCGTGCTACCGCCCCAGGCGGGGAACCATTCGGCGGAGGCGGCGCACGAGTTCATAGTGAACATGCAACGCAGCCCCTGCACCTGGCTCCGGCTCCCGGACTCCTTCGCGGAGGCAATGGCGGACCGCGCGCCCTTGGGCCTGTGGGTGCAGGCCGACGGCTGCTGCAACGGCCCCTCCTGGGTGGCAACGGAGTTCACCCCATCGGGCTTCATGTTTTTGAAGCAGGGGTGGAAGTCATTCACCCTCGCCCGCGGCCTGAAGTGGGGGCACGTCCTCCAATTCAAGTATGACGGGGCCGCCACACTCTTCGTGAAGATCTTTGGGATCTCTGGCAGCCGCCTGGAGTGCTGCGCGGAGAGCGAGGACGGCAGCTACAGCGGCTCCTCCAGCAAGGACGACAGCGGCAGCGGCGCCACCCCCTCCGGTGGGAGCGGAAGCGATGACAGCTCCCCCCGCGTCAAGAGCGAGGACGAGGACTCCGACTAGGCGCGCGCGGCGATGATTCCGGAACCCCTGGGGGCGGGCACCACGCGCACGGTGACGGAGCCGCACTTGCCTGCAGCACCTTCTCGGAGACGCGCGCGGCGACGTGCTGGAGTCTTGGGGGTGACGGCGCCCCGGCTAGGCCCTTTCTTTCTTTTTATTTTCCTGCACCGAATCAATGTAGCCCCGCGGGGGCGTGAAAACAATATCTTTTATGCTTTAACTTAATGCTTTTGTGAATTGGGGTGTATGCCTTCCCTCCCGAAGTCCTCTCGTGAGGCTGGTTTTTTTTCCTTGTTCGCCTCAGCGCTCTACGCCGTCAGGACCCAGCCCCCGAGCGGGCCTCAGCCGCCGCTGGTATGTCCGGTCACGATGCCGGGACAAGGCCAGGAGGTGAGGGGCACAGGGAGCTAGTAAGGGCTCCTGAGGCGTGATGCTCAGGGAGCCCTGCTTTGGCGTGCAAGCGGCTCACGCGGAAGAAAAAACGCTAGCACTCAGCGGGATCGCGACGGGAAAGAGCTTGAGGGACAGCAAGGGCGTCTCGTGAGGTAGTTAGACTTAGCTTTTGATGGAGAGTGGTGTCGGGCGAGCCACAGCTCATGAGGAGTGCATGTGGCTCACGAGGCGTGCCTCGTGAGGCTCGGCCTTCGAAGTCTCCGTCTCGCGAGGCCGGCTCGCGAGAGACCATCGCGAGGTCCTCGTGCGGCTTGCCTCTTGAGGGACTGCATGTCGACACATTTCACAATGGAGGAGCGACGCACGCTCGCTAGCTCGCCCGTGGCCGTTGCGTGAGGAGATAAGGCACCAAGGACCTTGGTGAGGTGACGTGCACGGGAGCAGGCCTGCGAGCCAGAGCTCAGTCGCTTGGATTTGGCGGCGCTGCAGGGACGGACCCGAGCACAGGCGCCGTGCCTAGCCCCCGCTCACGGAATCGGTCAGGGGAGTGGTCGCGAGCATGTGGCGCTCTCGGGATGGCATCGTACTTAACACGCGATTAAGTAGGCAACATAACTTATCAGAGTGTAATCAGCAAAATCCATTACATAACCAAAAAGAAGAGGGGCAAGGGTGCCGTGTCCGGCACGGATCAGCTTGAGGTTGGTGCAACCCGTGGGGTGCCCTCAGTCGCGTTAAACTACATCACCTTGGCAGGAGGGTCCCGGGAGCGAAGGTGCGGAAGGCGCGGCGAGAAGGAACGTGGGCCACGCGAGGTGATGCCTCGGACGCGTCCGGCAGGACCGTGCTGGGGAGTCGTCAGACCGCCTGGCGAGGCACGGCGAGGAAGGCCGCTCCTCCGGGGCCAGGGGGCTCACGAGGTCCTGGGGGCTCGTGAGGAGCAGGGGGCTCACGAGGCCCCGGCACGAGGGGTGCCAGCCTCTGCAAGGAGGGGCCGGCGTTCCTCAGGCCGAAGGGCATGCGCATGCCGCCGACGGCGGGGCCAGCGCCCCGACCGGCCCGTGGCAGCAGGAAGGGGTCCTGAGGGGTGAACTTGTTGAGGCTGGTGAAGTCAAGGCACATACGCTCATTGCCGCCCTTCTTGGGGACGACGACTGGGTTGGCGAGCCATTCGGGATGGCGCACCTCTCGGATGACCCCAGCTTCTTGGAGCTTCTGAACTTCCTTAGCGATGAAATCTTGCTTCTCTAGCGCCTGGCGCCGTGCTTTTTGCTTGACGGGGCGTGCATTGGGGCACACCGCTAAGTGGTGCTCGATCACCTTCCTCGGCACACCGGACAAATCAGATGCTTTCCAGGCGAAAACATCCGAGTTTGCCCGAAGGAAGGTGACGAGCGCGCTTTCCTATGCAGGAGGAAGGCCAGCGCCGATGGTGAAGGCAGGGCCGGAGCCGCTGCCGTCCACCGACACCTTCTTCGTCTCGGCGCGGTCCTGAGAGAACAGCTGCTTCTTCTTTGCGGGCGCGGCCTTAGGAGGCTCGGTCGCGTCCTCGTCAGTCGGATGGGCGGCGGCAGCAGCCTTATAGGCGTGCTCTAGGGAGCAGATCGCGTCCTTCTCGTCACAGGTGACAGTGATGATGCCGCCGCAGCCAGGCATCTTGAGGACATTGTAGGCGTGGTGGGTCGCCGCCATGAACTTGGTGAGAGCTGGGTATCCCAAGATGGCGTTGTAAGGCAGGCCGATGTGTGCCACGTCGAAGTCGATGAGCTCGGTGTGGTAGTTCTTGCGGGTGCCAAAGGTGACGGGGAGGCGCACTTGCCCCAGGGGGGTGGTGGAGCCATCGGTTACTCCGGAGAAGGGCCTGGTCGGCATCAGTTGGTCGTATGGTACTTGGAGCGTCTTGAAGGTCTCGATGGAGATCACGTTGAGGCCGGCGCCTCCGTCGATGAGGGTCTTGGTGACCGCGACGTTGCTGATGGTGGGAGTGCACAGCATGGGGAGCGCGCTTGTGGAGGCCGTGGACTTGGGGTGGTCCTTGGAGTCGAAGGTGATGGCGTATTGCGACCACTTGAGGGGCCGCGAGACCTCGGGCCTCGGGAGGGCGGCATTCACCACGCGAGAGAGCTGCTTGAAGTGGCGGTTGGATGCGGGGGCTTGAGCCCCGCCAAGGATGCAGGCGACCGCGCGAGGCTCCTCGTAGCCCCCGGCGCCCTCATCAGGCAGGTTGATGTCGTTCCTCCGGGGTGGCGGCGGCAGTGGCAGGAGAGCGGCGTTGGCCTGAGGGTTCGCCTCACGAGGCTGGTCGCGCCAGGCGGCCTCTCGAGGCTGGTCACGCCAGGCGGCCTCACGAGGCTGGTCGCGCCAGCCCTGGTGGAAGTTGCCATTGTCGTTGCTGCCGTCCCAGCGGTTGCCGCCGTGGCCACCTCTGTGACCGGCGCCACGGCCACTGCGGTCGTCTCGGCGGCCCTGACGCTCGTCGCGGAGTAGCTTGAGCTCCTGGCAGTCTTCGGTCCTGTGGGAGCGCATGTTGTGATAGGCGCAAAGCGGCCGGTTGTCTTCCCTGGGCTCGTCGCGGTCACGGCCGCGCTTCTGCTCGGGCTTCGCCGCAAGCACGGCAGGGCCCTTGCGCTTGACGTCCTTGTTCTTGGTCTTGGCGGCATCGAGCGCCGTGTCGGGGTCGTTGTGGACGAAGAGGCGGCTTTCCTCAGCCTTGGCGCACTTGTCGGCGAGGTCGAGCAGCTCAAGTACTGAGTCAAGCTCACTGTTGATGGCGAGCTTCTCGCGCATCTTGACGTCCATGACGCCGGTGGAGAACGCAGAGATGACGGCCACGTCGGAGGCGCGTGGATCTTGTTGCGCACTTGGCTGAAGTGCTGTATGTACTTGCGGAGGGTCTCGTCTGGCCGCTACCGCACGCGCCGTAGGTCGTTCATGGTGAGGGAGCGGTCCTGCATGCCCTTGAAGTTGGCGATGAACTGGCTGCAGAGCTCGGCCCACGATGAGATGGACGCCTCGAGAAGGTTCATGAGCCAGGAGCGCGGGCCGTCCTTGAGGGCCATAGGAAACCAGTTCGCCATGACCTTGTCGTCGCCGTTCGCCGCCTCGACGCTCAGTGCATAGAGCTGAAGGAACTCCGCGGGGTTGGGGGTGCAGTCGTAGCGTGGAGGCAGCTTAGGCTTGAACTTTGCGGGCCACACCGCTTGAGGGGACGCCGCCAGCGAGGGCGGCGCGGTTTTGACGCCCAGCCGCCGCAACTTCCTGAACGGCCTAGTCCTGCACTGGCGCTGCCGCTCGAGGAACACTCGCGCATCCGGGGGCGCGCGTCGGATGATCTGGCAGCTGGCCTCGTCACGGACCGGCGAGGACGCGCCACGGGACGGCTCACGTGCCCGCACATTGCGCTGGGGCCTGCCATGCTCGTCACGCAGAGGAGGCGGCGGGGGAGCGCCGTGCGCCAGGTCCCCAGCGTGAGACGGCGGAGGGCGGAGCGAGTGGGAAGGCACCGGAGCATCCCCGGCGGCGTTGACGAACTCAGTGATGCGACCAAGCCAGGCGTCGTAGCCGACGTCGGCTGGACGGTAGCGGAGCAGCTCGCGCGCCATGACCAGCGCGGCCTGCGGGTTCGGCGGCCCACGGTGGGCGAGGGAGGAGGCCGTGGTGGTGTGGCCGTTCGCCTGCACGGAGGGGTGCAGGGAGGAGTCCTGCTGCTCGCGGGCAGCGGGGTCGGTGGCGGCAGCAGCCTCGGTGTCAGGGCGGCGGCGATTGCCGCGGGCCACCGGCTCCGTCTGAGCCACACGTCCAGCCCTGCGCTCGGCACGCTCGCGACGTGCGTCGGCCATGGGGCTGCTGGAACGGAGGGCGGAGCAGAAGAACAGTAGCACACCCCTACCTGGCGCGCCAACTGTCGGATGTGGGGCTCCAGGGACCCAAAGGTTCGAACACTGGTGTGAGCTTGTTCCTACTTCTTCGTCTCCTACCACGGCTAAGCTACGGCGAGGCTATGGCGAGAGCGCGCTAGCGACGAGCGGACCGTGGACTCGGCGGTTACCCAGGTTCGGGCCACCTTGCGGTGTAAAACCCTACTCCTGCTTGTGGTTGGGATTGCAATGGGCAAGTGAGTGTTCTCGCGTACAAGGTGGAGAGCGAGGGAGAATCGGTCGAGAGAGCTCTCTCCTACAAAGGTAGCACTGTCCCTTTATACTAGCCTTGGTCCTC
The DNA here is from genome assembly GCA_039707655.1 of Elymus sibiricus. NCBI lineage: Eukaryota > Viridiplantae > Streptophyta > Magnoliopsida > Poales > Poaceae > Elymus > Elymus sibiricus. Next base: position 178,394,850 of record CM077666.1, on the reverse strand, counting down.
TTCCCCCTCGAAAGCTTAGGCGGGAAGGGTTGCCACACTTGGCGGTTTTGAAAGGGGACAGGTGCTCAGGCTATCCTGACTAAAGGCGGTCTTCGCTTGCAAAAGCATGATCCATGACGCGCCGGTGGGCTCGGTGATGACCTCCGCCCTGCACGCCCGCCGTCTTGGTCTTCTTTCACCGATCGGGCAACCTTTGGGGTTGCTTTGGGGAGTAGATAGCTGGCCTTGCTCCCTTAGCACGAAAGGGGAAACCCTCTTCATCCGCGCCTGCTGGCGCGGCCTCTGTCGCCACTCGTCGCAGCGCGCGTCACCCACGTGATGGGCACGAGACCGCGCAGCCGTCCCGAACAACCTTCGTCTTGGGCGCCTTCGGGAGGAGACCTCAGGAGGCCGCCTCGCGAGAGGGCCTTGCGAGGCCGTTGGTGAAGATGACGAGCCTTGCTCGCCGCTCCCTGAGGAGGGGGCCTCATGAGGCCAAGGCCTCATGAGGGGTCTTGGTGAGATGCTTGATGAAGACGGCCTGCGGGGCCCTCGCCAGGCGTTGCGCCTGGGCCAAAGGCAGACGGGTCTGGATACCCTGGGTTCCATGGGCCCGACAATGGTAGGCCAGTAGAAGCCGCCACGGAACACCTTGCCGGCGAGAGTGCGCGATGAGGAGTGGTGGCCGCAGTCTCCACCATGTATATCAGCAAGCAGCTCGCGCCCTTGCTCCTAGGAGATGCACCGCAGCGCGACGCCATTGGGGTGCCTGCGGTAGAGATCGCCATCCCTCAGGCAGTAAGTTGTGGCCTGGCGGGCCACGCGCTCTGCCTCTGAGTCTTTCTCCGGGAGGGTTCCGTCCTCCAGACACGCCTTGAACTCATTGGCCCAGCAGTCGGCCTGTTGCTCCAGCGCCAGCAGCAGGCGAGCGCCTGAAGATGGGCCGCAGTTTGGCGCGCCCGTGGGCGGTGCGGTCGGGAGTTCCTCGTGAGGCTCCATGGCGCTTGTGGTGGGTGGTGTGGCTAATGGCCTCAGGAGCCTCTCCTCGAAGACGCCAGGGCGTTGGGGCTCGCGGCGAGATGCCCGCTTGGCGATGTCATCTGCTTCCTTGTTGTTGCCGCGAGGGACGTGCTGGAGCTCCATGCCGAGGAAGCGCTTCTCGAGCCTTTGCACCTCCTCCAAGTAGGCGGCCATGTGCTCGTCCTTGGGCTTGTAGCTCTTGTTGGAGAAGTTGATGAGGAGCTGTGAATCTCCATTGATGAGGATGCGCTTGATGCCAAGAGCGAAGGCGGCCTTGAGCCCGGCGATGAGGCCCTCATATTCAGCGATGTTGTTGGAGACCTTGTCATCATGCTTGAAGCAGAGCTGCACGGCGTAGTAGAGCTTATCTCCTGCTGGCGAGGTGAGCACGACGCCAGCCCCTGCGCCTTGCCGGGAGAACGCGCCATCGAAGTGCATGGTCCAGCCATCACGGGTGTCCTTCCCAGGCAGGAGGGATTCGTCCTCACGAGGCTCCTCTTGATGCGGATCCGTCCATTCCACCATGAAATCCGCCAAGGCCGCGACCTTGATCGTCCTTGTGGTGAGGAATTCCAGCCTGAAGGCTTGCAGCTCGATGTTCCACTCGGCGACGTGGCCAGTGGCGTTGGGGCTGTGTAGGACCTGCTCTAATGGGTAGGACGTGATCACCTTGATGGGGTGGCCCTAGAAGTAGTGGCGCAGCTTCCTGGAGGCGATGAGGAGCGCGAGGAGGAGCTTCTGCTGCATGGGGTACCACTCGCGCGCATCCCGCAGCACCGTGCTGACGAAGTAGACGGGGTTCTCGACAAGGCGTGCAGTCGTGACAGAGGCAGCTTGCTCTTCGGGGGGCTTGGGAGGCGGCTCATTAGGGGCCTCCTGAGGAGGGTCCTCGGCAGGCGAAGGTGGCGCGGCCTCGGCAGGCACAGGTGCGGTAGGCTTCTTCTTGGCACAAGTGGGCTCTTCTCGTTCCGCCATAAGGGCCGCGCTAACTGTCTGGGGGGTGGCCGCCAAGTATAGGAGCAGGGGCTCGCGAGGGCGCGGGGCGACCATGACGGGAGGGCTTGTCAGGTACTTCTTGAGGTCCTTGAAGGCCGCGTCAGCCTCAGGAGTCCACTTGAAGGGGCCCGATCTCTTCATGAGCTTGAAGAATGGTAGAGCTCTTTCGCCGAACTTGGAGATGAAACGCCCAAGCGAGGCCATGCATCCCGCGAGGCGTTGCATTTCCATGAAGTTCCGGGGAGGCCGCATCTGCTTGGTGGCCTTGATCTTCTCGGGGTTGACTTCGATGCGGCGGTGTGAGACCAGGAAGCCAAGCAGCTTGCCGGAAGGGACTCCGAAGACGCACTTGGCAGGGTTGAGCTTGAGGTTGACCTTGCGCAGGTTGGCAAAGGTTTCTTCGAGATCCGTGATGGGGGAGCACGACTTGCAGCTCTTTACGATGATGCCGTCGACGTAGGCCTCTGCATTCCTTCCCATCTGGGGCCCCAGGGCAATACGCATCAGCCTCTGGAAGGTAGCCCCCATGCTCCTCAGGCCAAAGGGCATGCAGATGTAACAGTACACTTTGCAGGGGGTGGCCGTTCTTTCTTCGTTTTCCTTCGCCATCTTGATCTGGTGGTAGCCTGAGAAGGCATCCAGGAAGCATAGCAACTCACGCCCAGTGGTGGAATCCACGATCTGGTCAATTCGTGGCAGCGGGAAGGGGTCCTGGGGGCAGGCCTTGTTGACGCTGGTGAAGTCGACGCACATCCGTCCCTCGCCATTGTGCTTGGGGACGACGACAAGGTTGGCGAGCCACTTGGGGTGATGCACCTCGCGGATGACTCCTGCCTCTTGCAGTTCCTGAACTTCTTGGACGATGAACTCTTGCTTCTCGGGCGCTTGGCGCCGTGCCTTTTGCTTGACGGGGTGTGCGTTGGGGCACACCGCTAAGTGGTGCTCGATCACCTCCCTCAGCACACCGGACAAATCTGATGCTATCCATGCGAACACGACAGCATTCGCCTAGAGGAAGGCAACGAGCGCGCCTTCCTATTTGGGAGAGAGAGCGTTGCCGATGGTGAAGGCGGGCCCGGAGCCACTGCCGTCCACCGACACTTCGTCTCAGAGCGTGCCTAAGAGAACAGTTGCTTCTTCTTCGCGGGTGCAGCCTCGGGAGGTCCGACGTCGTCCTCGTCGGCAGGGTGAGCAGTGGCAGCAGCCTTGTAGGTGCGCTCGAGGGAGCAAACCGTGTCTTTCTCATCGCGGTGGACGATTATGGTGTCGCTGTAGCCCAGCATCTTGAGGACGTTGTAGCGTGGTGGGTCACCGCCATGAACCTGGCGAGCGCGGGTAGCCCAAGATGGCGTTGTAGGGCAAGCCAATGTGCGCCAGGTCGAAGTCGATGAGCTCGGTGCGGTAGTTCTTACGGGTGCCAAAGGTGAAGGGAAGGCGCACTTGCCCCAGAGGCAGGGTGGAGCCGTCGGTCATGCCTGAGAAGGGCCTCGTCGGCATTAGGCGCTCGTATGGCACTTTGAGCTTCTCAAAGGTCTCGATGGAGATCACGTTGAGGCCTGCGCCGCCGTCGACAAGCATCTTGGTGATGGCGACGTTGTTGATGGTGGGAGTGCACAGCATGGGGATGGTGCCCACAGCCTTGTGGACTTGGGGTGGTCCTTGGAGTCGAAGGAGATCGCGTATTGTGACCATCTGAGGGGCTGTGTAGCCTCGGGCCCTGGGAGGGCCGCGCTCACCTCGCGAGAGAACTGCTTGAAGTGGCGGTTGGATGAAGGGGCCTGGGCCCCGCCGATGATGCAAGCCACCCCGCGAGGCTCCTGGTAGCCCCCAGCGTTCTCGTCAGGCTGATTGCCATTGTTCCTACTAGGCGGCCGCAGGGCGGCGTTGGCTTGAGGGTTGGCCGGCCGCGGCTGGTCGTGCCAGCCCTGCCAGGAGTTGTTGTTGCTGTTGTTGCCACGGTCTCCCCAGCGGTTGCCGCTGCGGCCGCCTCCGTGGCCCGCGCCGCGATCGTCGTGGCCGCCGCGCCCGCCTTGGCGGCTGTCGCGGAGCAGCTTGAGATCGTGGCAGTCCTCGCTGCTGTGGGGGTGCATGTTGTGGTAGGCGCAGAAGGGGCGCCCATCCTTCTTGGGCTCATCGCGGTCGCGGCTGCGCTTCTGCTCAGGCTCCGTCGCAAGCATAGCGGGGCCCTTGCGCTTGGCGTCTTTGCTCTTGGCCTTGGCGGTGTCAGGTGTTGCGTCTGGGTCATTGTGGGCGAAGAGGCGGCCCACTTCAGCCTTGGCGCACCTGTCGGCAAGGTCGAACAGCTCAACCGCGGTGTCGAGCTCATCATTGATGGCGAGCTTCTCACGCATCCTGACATCCGTGACGCCGGAGGAGAACACAGAGATGATCGCGGCGTCGGAGGCGCGAGGGATCTTGTTGCGCACTTGGCTGAACCACTGGATGTACTTGCGGAGGGTCTCGTCCGGACGCTGGTGCACGGTGATACGTCTCCAACGTATCTATAATTTATGAAGTATTCATGCCATGTTTACAACAATTTTATATGGTTTTGGTATGATTTGATTAGAACTAACCTGAACTGACGTTGTTTTCAGCAAAACTACCGTGGTGTTGTTTTTTGTACAGAAATAAATGTTCTCGGAATGGGCCCAAAATTTACGGTGATTTTTTATGGACCAAAAGAGACCCCCGAAGCTTCGTGGAAGGACCAGAAGAGCCACGAGGACGCGACAAGCCTGGGGGTGCACCCTCCCCCCCAGGGCGCGCCGGGCAGGCTTGTCGCTCCCTCGTGGGCCCCCTGGCGTGAATCCAACGCTGAAAAATCCTATAAATATAGAAAACCCTGAAAAGAAACCTAGAACTTCCACGGCACCGCCGCAAGCCTCTGTACCGAAGTGATCTCATCCGGAGCCCTGTTCCGGCACTCTGCCGGAGGGGGGCATCATCACTGGAGGCCATCTTCATCATCCCGGCGGTCTCCATGACGAGGAGGGAGTAGTTCACCCTCGGGGCTGAGGGTATGTACCAGTAGCTATGTGTTTGATCTCTCTCTCTCGTGTTCTTGATTTGGTACGATCTTGATGTACCGCGAGCTTTGTTAATATAGTTGGATCATATGGTGTTTCTTCCCTCTCTATCTTCTTGTGATGAATTGAGTCTTGCTCTTTGAGGTTTCGTTATGTTGGATTGAATATTGGATTTGAGATCACTTGATGTATGTCTTGCATGTGGATACCCGTGGTGATAATGGGGTATTCTATTGAGTTACTTGATGTATATTTTGGTATTCAACTTGCGGATTCCCGTGGTGACAGTGGAGTAATCTAGGCACATAGGTTGATACACGTTTTCGTCCTACGTTCTCCGTTAGAAACTATGGAGTGATTCTTTGTCGCACGTTGAGGGATTGTTATATGATTGAATTATGTTAGCATTGTTGAGAGATTGAACTAGTGAAAGTATGAACCCTAGGCCTTGTTTCTAAGCATTGCAATACCGTTTGTGCTCCGTTTTATCACTTGCTACCTTGCTATTTTTATATTTTTAGATTACAAAAACCTATATCTACTATCCATACTACACTTGTATCACCATCTCTTCGCCGAACTAGTGCACCTATACAATTTACCATTGTATTGGGTGTGTTGGGGACAGAAGAGATTTCTTGTATTTGATTGCAGAGTTGTTTGAGAGAGACCATCTTCATCCAACGCCTCCCACAGATTGATAAACCTTAGGTCATCCACTTGAGGGAAATTTGCAACTTTCCTACAAAACTCTGCACTTGGAGGCCCAACAACGTCTACAAGAATAAAAGTTGTGTAGTAGACATCAAGCTCTTTTCTGGCGCCATTGCCGGGGAGGTGAGTGCTTGAAGGTATATCTTTAGATCTTGCAATCGAATCTTTTAGTTTCTTGTTTTTCACTAGTTTGGTTTATAGAAGAAAACTACAAAAAAAATGGAATTGATGTTGCCTCAAATGCTTCATCTTTATAATATCTTTCTTGAAAATGATGGATCGGAACATTGTGCCAAAGTGTTAGAAGAAGAATTCAATAAAATGTTTGGCATAAAATCTTTGAATGATGAGCATGATTGCAATGTTGTTAGTATGCTTTCTATGAATATCCATGATGCTAGTGATATGCAAAGCCATAAGCTTGGGGATGCTGTATTTGATGAAGATGATATTTTTAGTCCCCCAAGGTTTGATGAGAAAATTTATTATGATGATTGCATGCCTCCTATTTATGATGATTATAATGATAAAAGTGGATTTGGAGAGGTCATGACTTTATTTAGTGATGAATCCACTATTTTGGAAGAGGTTTCAATTGATTATGACAACAAAGTTGCTATCTATGATGATTATGGTGATGACATGTATGCTATAAAGAATAATGATAACCATGAAACTTGTCATCATGATTTTAATTTTCAATTGGATTATGCCAATCAAGTATTACATGATAATTATTTCATTGAGTTTGCTCCCAATATTATGAATGAGAATAAATTTGCTTATGTGGAGAGTAATAAAAATCCTATGCTTGTAGGTCATGAAAAGAATGCTTTATGTGATAGATATATTGTTGAATTCATTCATTATGCTACTGAAAATTATTATGAGAGAGGATCATATGCTTGTAGGTGTTAAAATAACATCAAGTTTCCTCTCTATATGTTGAAAGTTTCAAAGTTATACTTGTTTTTCCTTCCTATGCTAGTTGATTCTTGCTCCCAAAAGTTGTTTTCTCACAAAATCCCTATGCATAGGAAGTGGGTTAGGCTTAAATTTGCTAGTAATATGCTTCATGATGCTCCCATTGTTTTTCAATTCTTTACTTTTATGTGAGCATCATTGAAATCATCATGCCTAGCTAAAAAGGCATTAAAGAAAAGCGCTTGTTGGGAGACAACCCAATACTTATACCTTCTGTTTTTCTGTGTTCACATGATTAAGATACTGTAGTAATTATGTTTTATATGTTTTCTTTCAATAATTTGCCAAGTAAAGCCTTTGGGATAGTGTGGATACTTGTTGATTTGATTCTGTGCAAAAACAGAAACTTTTGCGTCCAGTGCTGGAATTTGTGTTCTGTACTGGAATGTGATAAAATTCTGAATTTTTTTCACATTATTGGGTTATGAATTTTTTACGTTGTCCTAATTTTTCAGAATTTTTTCAGGTATAGAACTATGAGTTTAATTCAGATCATTACAGACTGTTCTGTTTTTGACAGATTCTGTTTTCAATGCATAGTTTGCTTGTTTTAGTGTTTCCATAGCTTATATTGTGAGATATAAATTGTGGAAATGATAGAATACAGTAGTTATTATGTGAGAACAATTATTAATCTTGTCTTTACAGTACCAAAGTGAATGATTTATTTTCATACTAACCCATCTCACGAAGTTCCGTTAAGTTTTGTGTGATTGAAGTTTTCAAGTTTTGGGTGAGATATCGATATGAGGAGAATAAGGAGTGGCAAGACCCTAAGCTTGGGTATGCACAAGGAACTCTAAGGTAATATTCAAGGAAGACTCAAGCATCTAAGCTTGGGGATGCCCCGGAAGGCATCCCCTCTTTCGTCCTCAACATTATCAGTAACCTCACTTGGAGCTATATTTCTATTCGTCACATAATATGTGTTTTGCTTGGAGCATCATTTTATTTTGTTGAGATTTTCTTTCTGTTATAAATAATCATGTTTTGTATCTTTTATTTCAATAAAATGTCAAGTATAGCCTTTACCATGCTCAATTTGCAAGTGTATGAGTTGCTGTTTCAAAACAGAAAGTTTTCTATCATTGTCTGAATTCTCTAGAAAAGTCAGAATGTGATAAAATATTGAAATTTTGACAAAGTAAGATATTATAAATTTTCTACAGTGTGGTAAATTTTCAGAATTTTTGGAGTTAAATAAGTATGGATTTTTCTTCACCCTTTACAGACTGTTCTGTTTTGGCAGATTTCGGTTATGGTTGCATTGTTTGCATATGTTTGCTTGTTTAATGTTTATATTTGTGGATAGGAGTATTAAATATGCAGAGGCATTTAGTATGCAATTTTTAATTATAATTTTAGTGATTTGTTACAGTAGATAATGTTAAGGTTTTGAGTTGATTTATACTAACTTATCTCACGAGTTCTTGTTGAGTTTTGTGTGGATGAAGTTTTTAAGGATTAGGGAAACCGTGATATGAGAGGAATCAAGGAGACACAAGAGCTCAATCTTGGGGATTCCCAAGGCATCCCAAGTCAATATTCCAAGAAGTCTCAAGCATCTAAGCTTGGGGATGCCCCGGTAGGCATCCCACCTTTCTTCATCAACAACTATCGGTTTGTCTCGATTGAGCCTAAGTTTTTACTTGTTCACATGATGTGTGATATCCTTAGTGTGTCCTTTTATTTTCATTTTTGCTTGCTGTTTTAATAAAATACTTGGATGTGAAATCTTTATTTGGATAGAGTCTTCACATACTTAATTAATTGTTTGACTACTCGTTGATCTTCACTTATATCTTTTGGAGTAGTTTGTCATTCATTCTTGTGCTTCACTTATATCCTTTGAGTAAATGTTTGAATGAATTGAATATCATAAATCTGAAATTATATATGTTCTATATGCTTAGTAGTAATTTCACATTGGGTTCATAAAGTAAAATCTATTGAAGTTTGACAATCATAATATTGGCCATACAAGCAATTCATGAATGATTAGTATATGGAAGAGAAATTTGACATACAAATATATTATCTTGGACATCTTTTATGCTTGTGAATACCCATTAATTATTTTCAAGTTTGAGAAAATTAGTTGAAGTTGGACAAGGAAGACAACGTAATGAGTTATGTTTGGGTATATTTGCATAGAAGTTATATTGTTATGGATCCTCCAACATGTGGTGCTTGTTTAGAATCTTTTTTCTAGCCAAAATTTCTGTACTAAGCGGGAATACTGCTTGTGCATCCAAAATCCTTGAGCCAAGTTTCTTCCATGAGTGTCCACCATATCTACCTATATACGGTATTACCCTGCCGTTCCAAGTAAATTTGCATGTGCCATCTCTAAAACCTTCAAATAATCATCTGTTTTGTGTGCCCGTACCGCTCATGGAGCGATGGGGCGGTCCGTATCTTCCATGCTAAGCAGGTTATTCTCATGATGGGTGTTTATTCACTTGTCATTGCACGAGAGAGGCCGGTAATTGGGATGCCCAGTCCCGCAAAACAAAAATATATATAATAAAACAAAAGCTCCCCCTAGAAAGTTGAAAGTTTGGAGGGCACCCATGAATTCGGCTAGCCATGGCTTGTGTTTGAATGGTTGAGGGGGGGTTATTTCATTTCTGCATGGGAACCGGCCATAATGTGTTTAGTATGGAAGATATTTAATACCTTAGTCGTGACATTGACAGGAAAGGCACACCACTCAAAATGTATTCATCTCTGTTTTAAGCTTTGAGCTCTGGCACCTCTGCAAATCTCTGCTTCCCTCTGCGAAGGAGCATTCTATTTACTTTTATGTTATTTACTTTCATGTTATTTATTTTTTATTGAGTCAATTTCTTATTCCAACCTAATCTCTAGTTGGCAAGCGTCATGTGGTGGGGATAGATCCAGGCACATATATCCATTCAAATATATTTGATCGTGAATTATTATTGTTGACAATTATCTCTATGATAAATGAGTTGGGAGGCGAAACATCAAGCCCCTATCTTTCTCTGTGTTCGATGGATGCTATTTGTTCTAAAAATATGCTTTGAGTACTAGCAATCATAGAAGACAATATGATAATTGAGTATCTGGAGCTCTTACTTAGACTTAGTTGAAAATGAGATGCATTGAAATTGTTTGGTGACTAGGAACATAGCTTGTTAAGGTTCAAGAGAATGTATTGTTTAAACCATAACATGTGAATTGATTGCTACTTTATCATGATGAGTTTTATGAGAAAGAGTTGTTGTTTATGATGCTAGGAAAAGTGATTGAAATTATCATTGATCAATCTTATGCACTATGCTAGCATTCACACTTCATAAAAATTTTCTTTTATCATTTACCTACCCGAGGACGAACAGGAATTAAACTTGGGGATGCTGATACGTCTCCAACGTATCTATAATTTATGAAGTATTCATACCATGTTTACAACAATTTTATATGGTTTTGGTATGATTTGATTAGAACTAACCCGGACTGACGATGTTTTCAGCAGAACTGTCGTGGTGTTGTTTTTTGTGCAGAAATAAAAGTTCTCGGAATAGGCCCAAAATTTACGGTGATTTTTTATGGACCAAAAGAGACCCCCGAAGCTTCGTGGAAGGACCAGAAGAGCCACGAGGACGCGACAAGCCTGGGGGGGCGCGCCCTCAACCCAGGGCACGCCGGGCAGGCTTGTCGCTCCCTCGTGGGCCCCTCTGGCGTGAATCCAACGCTGAAAAATCCTATAAATATAGAAAACCCCAAAAAGAAACCTAGAACTTCCACGCCTCCGTCGCAAGCCTCTGTACCAAAGCGATCTCATCTGAAGCCCTGTTCCGGCACTCTGCCGGAGGGGGGAATCATCACCGGAGGCCATCTTCATCATCCCGGCGGTCTCCATGACGAGGAGGGAGTAGTTCACCCTCGAGGCTGAGGGTATGTACCAGTAGCTATGTGTTTAATCTCTCTCTCTCTCTCTCTCTCGTGTTCTTGATTTGGTACGATCTTGATGTACCGCGAGCTTTGTTAATATAGCTGGATCATATGGTGTTTCTTCCCTCTCTATCTTCTTGTGATGAATTGAGTCTTGCTCTTTGAGGTTTCGTTATGTTGGATTGAATATTGGATTTTGAGATCACTTGATGTATGTCTTGCATGTGGATACCCGTGGTGACAATGGGGTATTCTATTGAGTTACTTGATGTATGTTTTGGCATTCAACTTGCGGATTCCCGTGGTGACATTGGGGTAATCTAGGCACATAGGTTGATACACGTTTTTGTCCTATGTTCTCCGATAGAAACTTTGGAGTGATTCTTTGTTGCACGTTGAGGGATTGTTATATGATTCAATTATGTTAGCATCGTTGAGAGATTGCACTAGTGAAAGTATGAACCCTAGGCCTTGTTTCTAAGCATTGCAATACCGTTTGTGCTCCGTTTTATCACTTGCTACCTTGCTGTTTTTATATTTTCAGATTACAAAAACCTATATCTACTATCCATACTACACTTGTATCACCATCTCTTCGCCGAACTAGTGCACCTATACAATTTACCATTGTATTGGGTGTGTTGGGGACACAAGAGATTTCTTGTATTTGACTGCAGGGTTGTTTGAGAGAGACCATCTTCATCCTACGCCTCCCACGGATTCATAAACCTTAGGTCATCCACTTGAGGGAAATTTGCTACTGTCCTACAAAACTCTGCACTTGGAGGCCCAACAACGTCTACAAGAATAAAATTTGCGTAGTAGACATCACACGGTGCGAAGGTCATTGAGGGTGAGGGGGCGCTTGTGCGTGCCCTTGAAGTTGGCGACGAACTGCCGGCACAGTTCGGACCAAGAAGAGATGGAAGCTTCAGGGAGGTTCATGAGCCACGAGCGCGGGGCGTCCTTGAGGGCCATGGGGAAAAAGTTCGCCATGAGCTTGTCGTCACCCCCCGCAGCTTCGATGCCCAAGGTGTAGAGCTTCAGGAACTCCGTGGGGTTGGGGATGCCGTCGTAGCGGGGCGGCAGCTCCAGCTTGAACTTCACGGGCCACACCACGCGGCGCAGCTCGCAAGTGAAGGCGCGGCAGCCCCCGCTGCTGGAGGTGACGCCACCGGCAAGGGCGGCACGGTTCTGGTGCCCGGCCGCGGCGACGTCTTGGATGGTGCGGTCTTGGCGCTGGCGCCGCTATTCGAGGATCACACGCGCGTCTGGCGCCACGCGCCGGACGATCTGACAGCTCACGTCGTCGTGGTCTGGCGAGGACGCGTCGCGGGACTGCGCGCACGCACCACGGCGTTGGCCCGCAACATCGTTGAGCGGAGGAGGCGCGTCATGCTCTGCCTCCGCGCCACGCGGCGACAGAGGTGGGAGAGAGCGGGAGGGCGCCGGGGCATCTCCGGCGGCGTTGACGAGCTCGGTGATGCGCGCGAGCCAGGCGTCGTAGCCGGCCTCGGTAGGGCGATAGCGCAGCACCTCACGCGCCATGAGCAGCGCGGCCTGTGGGTCCGGTGGGTCGCGGCGGGCGAGCAAGGACGACGTGGCGGTGTGGACATGCAGCCACACGGATGGGTGAAGGGAAGAGGCTTGCTCCTCTCTCGCCGCGGGCTCAGTGGCGGTGCCGGCACGCCCACGGCGGTTGTCGTTGGCGACGGGATCCGTGCGGACCACCCTGGCGGCCCTACGCAGGGCGCGCTCGCGTCGGGCGTCGGCCATGGCGATGTCGAGGTCGAGGAAACGGACATTGGCCCCGTACCTGGCGCGCCAAATGTCGAAAGCTGGGCTCCGGGGACCCTGGTTCAAACACTGGGGGCCTGCGCGCTTCCTATCGACTAGACAGTGACCGTGGCAAAGCTACGGCGAGCGGAGCACGATGAGAGCGCACACACGCACAGGGCACGGCAGGGACACAAGCATCTACCCAGGTTCGGGCCACCGAGCGGTGTAAAACCCTACTCTTGCTTGGTTGGGATTGCTGTCGTGATGGTGCTTTCGAGTACAAGGTGGAAGAAGGTGGAATCGATCCCCATCTATGGTGGCAGCACTGCCCCTTTTATAGTTGCCTTTGGTACTCTTCCCCCAAAAATGTTGGCAGGAAGGGTTGCCACACAACGGCAGTTTGAAGGGGGGCAGGCGCCCAGTCTTATCTTGACAAAATGAGGTCTTCGCCTGCAAAGAAGCTATCCATGATGCGCTGGTGGGCTCGGCGGTGACATTTGCCCTGGCCCGCCTCATCATCTTGGTTTCCTTGCACCAAACAGGCAAGCTTTGGGACTTGCTTTGTGGGAGGGCAGCTAGCGCTGCCCCTTTATCACCAAAGAGGAAATCCTCCCTGGCCGCACCTGCTGGTACGGCTCCTGTCGCTGTCATTGTCCTGTGCGGGTGCGTCACCCACGTGGTGGGCACGCGACCGCGCAACTAGCGCCAGGTGGCTCCTTGCGTGGGTGGCCTCGGGAGGCCGCCTCAACGGGGCGCCTCGCGAGGAGGGGGCCTCGCGAGGCTGCCTACCGCTGCTTGTGGTCTTCGGTGGGTCCGCCCCTCATGGAGGGGGTCCTCGTGAGGCCGACGCCTCGTGAGGTGTCTTGCTTCGCGATGGCCATGGTTGGGCCGCCTCTTGGGCCTTCGCCAGGCGTTGCTTCCTGGGCCGCAGGCAGACGGCCCGTGGTAAACTGGTTCCCACTGGGCCGACAGATGACAATACTTGAAAGAATGCATTATGCCTAGCTAGGGGCATAAAACAATAGCGCTTGTTGGGAGGCAACCCAATATTTATCTTTATTGCAATTTTTATTTTCTTGAGTCACATGATTATTGCTATTGTAATGATTATGTTTTTATCTTTTAATTAGTGTTTGTGCCAAGTAATGCCTTTGGGATGATTTAAATGATAGTATAATTGATGTTGTTTGAAAACAGAAAGTTTTCGGCCCAGTATTTGATTTTTCATTTATTACTGGAATGTCAGAAAAATCTGAAATTTTACATAGTATTGGGGTACAAATTTTTTACTTGTCCGAATTATTCGGAATGTTTCGAGTTACATTTTTATTCATCACATGATATGAGTTTTACTTGGAGCGTCTTGTGCCATAGTTTTGTTTTGCTTTTAGTTTGCCACAATCATTGGTTGTTGGACACACCTTTTGAGAGGGACACACATTTATCGTGATTTGTTAGAATACTCTATATGCTTCAGTTATATCTTTTGAGCTGGGCAGTTGCTCTTGTGCTTCACTTATACTTGTTAGAGCACGGCGGTGGTATATTTGATAGAAATAATTGCACTCTCATGCTACACTTAAATCTTTTTGAGAGTCTTAAATAGGAAGTGGTAATGTGCACGAGTTATGAGATTAGACCAAAAAGGATAGGTATTCGAGAGTGGTATAATAAAAACTTTCATGTAGATCACTAAATATGAAACACATGTTTTAATTATATTGATGTCGTAATATGAAAGGGTATTAGTTCATGATCATTGGTTAATAGATATATCTACATTAAAGCTTGTTATGCACTACTCATTTAAGTGTCCGTTATGGCATGGTGGGGATGTTTGAGCATTTTTATGTCTGATTGAAATCCTCGAGTGCTGTCATAATCAAGGGTGCACGATGGTTAACTCCTACTAACCTCCTCCCTAGGGGCATGCGAGTAGTACTTTGCTTCAAGGGATAATAAAACTTTCACAATAAGTATATGAGTTCTTTATGACTAATGTGAGCTCATGGACAATTTCGCACTCTCACCTTTCCGCAATTTGCTAGCCTCTTCGGTACCGTGCATTGCCCTTTCTCACCTCGAGAGTCGGTGCAAACTTCGTCGGTGCATCCAAACCCCGTGATATGATACGCTCTATCACACACAAGCCTCCTTATATCTTCCTCAAAACAGCCACCATACCTACCTATCATGGCATTTCCATAGCCATTCCAAGATATATTGCCATGCAACTTCCACTGTTCCGTCTTATGAAATGTGTGTTCATCATCATATTGCGTTGCATGATCATATAGAGCTGACATGATATTTGTGGCAAAACCATTGTTCATCATTATTACACATGTTACGCTAGATCATTGCACATCCTGGTACACTGCCAGAGGCATTCATATAGAGTCATCTTGTATCAGTTTATCGGTTGTAATATCGAGTTGTAAGTAAATAAAAGTGTGATGATCATCATTATTAGAGCATTGTCCCAGTGAGGAAAAGAAAGATGGAGACTGATAGTCCTCCAAAATGAGGGGATGAGGTCCATGAGATTGTTCCAAAAAATGAAAAAATGAAAAAAAAAATGAGAGAAAAAGAAAGAAGGGGCAATGCAACTATCCTTTTACCACACTTGTGTTGCAGAGTAGCACCATATTCTTCATATAGAGAGTCTCCTGAGTTGTCACTTTCATATACTAGTGGTAATTTTTCATTATAGAACTTGGCTTGTATATTCCAATGATGAGCTTCCTCAAATGCCCGAGGTCTTCATGAGCAAGCAAGTTGGATGCACACCCACTTAGTTTCCATTGAACTTTCATACACTTATAGCTCTTAGTGCATCCGTTGCATGGCAATCCCTACTCCTCGCATTGATATCGATTGATGGGCCTCTCCATTGCCTATTGATCCGCCGAGTTGATGCTAATCTTTCTTCCTTTTTGACTTCTCCTATATATCTCTACCACTGCATTCTATTCCACCTATAGTGCTAATGTCCATGCCTCACGCTCATGTATTGAGTGGAGTTGAAAATGCTGAAGCGCGTTAAAAAGTATGATCCAATTGTCTGGTTTGACACCGGGGTGCTCATGATTTATATTTATGCGGTGAAGGCGGAGTCATTCCATGCTTACATAATTCAATGAGTAGGGATAACATTCGTTGAGCATCGTATATTTTGAAAACTTAATGATTATGTTCTTGTATTCATGGATATTATTATGTTGATATCAATTACTTAATCATTTCTAAATATTGACACCGTAAGAGAGATTACATGATAAACATGCTAGGTAGCATTCAACATCAAAAATTATGTTTTTATCATTTACCTACTCGAGGACGAGCAGGAATTAAGCTTGGGATGCTGATACATCTCCAATGTATCTATAATTTTTTATTGTTTCATGCTATTATATTATCAATCTTGGATACTTTATATGCTTTATATGCAATTTTATATCATTTTTGGGAACTAACCTATTAACTCAGTGCCCAGTGCCAGTTGCTGTTTTTTGCTTGTTTTTGGCTTTTCAGAAAATCAGTACCAAACGAAGTCCAAACGTGATAAACCTTTACGATGATTTTTTTCCGACCAGAAGGGACCCTAGAATGTTCGGGAGGAGTCCAGAAGGTCTACGGGAGAGCCACGAGCTCACCTGGCGCGCCCCTGGGGCGGTGCGCCACCTGACCTTGTGGGTCCCACGCGTCTCCGTTTGACCTAATTCCACTTATATAAATTCCCATAAATCCCAAAACCACCAGAGAGCCACCCGAAATAACTTTTCCGCCGCCGCAAGCTTCTGTTCTTCCGCAATCCCATCTGGAGGCCTTTTCCGGTGATCTGCCGGAGGGGGAATCGATCACGGAGGGCTTCTACATCAACCATGCTGCCCTTCCGATGATGTGTGAGTAGTTTACCACAGACCTACAGGTCCATAGTGTTGGAAATATGCCCTAGAGGCAATAATAAATTAGTTATTATTATATTTCCTTGTTCATGATAATCGTTTATTATCCATGCTATAATTGTATTGATTGGAAACTCAAATACATGTGTGGGTACATAGACAACACTGTGTCCCTAGTAAGCCTCTAGTTAACTAGCTCGTTGATCAAAGATGGTTAAGGTTTCCTAGCCATGGACATGAGATGTCATTTGATAACGGGATCACATCATTAGGAGAATGATGTGATGGACAAGACCCAAACTACGAACGTAGCATATGATCGTGTCAGTTTGTTGCTATTGTTTTCTGCATGTCAAGTATCTGTTCCTTTGACCATGAGATCATGCAACTCCCTGACATCGGAGGAGTACCTTGTGTGTATCAAACGTCGCAACGTAACTGGGTGACTATAAAGGTGCTCTACAGGTATATCCGAGGATGTCTGTTGGGTTGGCATGGATCAAGACTGGGATTTGTTACTCCGTGTGACGGAGAGGTATCTCAGGGCCAACTCGGTAATACAACATCACAATGAGCCTTGCAAGCAATGTGACTAAAATGTTAGCCACGAGATCTTGTATTACGGAACGAGTAAAGAGACTTGCCGGTAACGAGATTGAACTAGGTATAGAGATACCGACGATCGAATCTCGGGCAAGTAACATACCGAAGAACAAAGGGAACAGCATACGGGATTAACTGAATCCTTGACATAGAGGTTCGACCGATCAAGATCTTCGTAGAATATGTAGGAGCCAATATGGGCATCCAGGTCCCGCTATTGGTTATTGATCGTAGAGGTGTCTCGGTCATGTCTACATAGTTCTCGAACCCGCAGGGTCTACACACTTAACGTTTGGTGACGATTAGTATAGTTGAGTTATTTTGTTGGTGACCGAAGGTTGTTCGGAGTCCCGGATAAGATCCCGGACATGACGAGGATCTCCGGAAGAGTCCGGAGGTAAAGATTGGTATATGTGATAATAGTGTTTTGATCTCCGGAAGGGTTCCGGAATTCACCGGAAGGGGTTCCGGATGTTTACCGAAGTGTTCGGGTGCAGCAACACTTTATATGAGCCAAAGGGGTAAAGCCCACGAGGTATTGGAAAGTGCAAAAGGAAGTTTTGCTACTGCCTTAAGCAGTACTACCGCTGGAAAGGCAGTACTACCACGTAAGAGGTACTACCGCTTGTGTGAAGCGGTACTACCGCTCAAGCGGTACTACCGCTCGTGAGCGGTACTACCGCTTGTGCGCGGTACTGCAGGGATCCGAGTTGGACTCTTTCCCTGCGGGCCAAACCGACCTTGTGCGGGCAAAACCGACCTGGAGGAGGCTTTTACTCCAAGTTTAGACCCCAAGGCTCAACATATAAATAGAGGGGCAGGGCTAGCACACGGGATACATGAAGATTTCCCAAGCCGTGTGCCGGCAACCCTAACCCTCTAGTTCTCCCGTCATAATCTCCATAGTGCTTGGCGAAGCCCTGCAGAGATTGTTCCTCACCACCATCACCACGCCGTCGTGCTGCCGGAACTCATCTACTACTTCATCATCGCTCGCTGGATCGAGGAGGTGAAGGCGTCATCAGGCCGTACGTGTGTTGAATGCGGAGGTGCCGTCCGTTCGGCACTAGTTCGTGATCGGATCGAGGGACGACTTGCGATTTGGATCGCGGAGACGTTTGACTACATCAACCGCGTTTCTTAACGCTTCCGCTTAGCGATCTACAAGGGTATGTAGATTCACTCTCCCTCTCGTAGATGCTCATCACCATGGATAGATCTTGTGTGTGCGTAGGAAAATTTTTGTTTCCCACGCAACGTTCCCCAACAGTGGCATCAGAGCTAGGTCTATGCGTAGATGAGATCTCGAGTAGAACACAAACGAGTTGTGGGCGTGGGTGTATACATATTGCTTGCCGTTACTAGTTGATACTTGATTCGGCGGTATTGTGAGATGAAGCGGCCCGGACCGACATTACGCATACGCTTACGCGAGACAGGTTCCTTCAACTGACATGTAACTTCGTTGCATAAAGATGGCTAGCGGGTGTCTGTCTCTCTCACTTTAGTTGAATCGATTTCAATGAAGAGGGTTCTTTTAGAAGATCAAAAAGCAATCACTACACCACGTTGTGGTTTTGTGTAGGTAAGAACGGTTCTTGCAAACCCGTAGCAGCCACGTAAAATTTGCAACAACAATTAGAGGACGTCTAACTTGTTTTTGCAGGGTATGTTGTGATGTGATATGGCCAATTACATGATGAGATATATGTGATGTATGAGATGATCATGTGTTGTATAGAATATCACGACTTGCATGTCGATGAGTACGGCAACTGGCAGGAGCCATAGAGTTGTCTTTAATTATTTTCGCTGTTTTGCTTTACTTTATCGCTATGAGTTAGCAATAGTCGTGGAAGCAACAGTCGGCGCGACAACCTCATGGCGACACGTTGATGCAGATCAAGATGATGGAGATCATGGTGTCATGCCGGTGACGATGGAGATCATGCCGGTGCTTTGAAGATGGAGATCAAAAGCACAAGTTCATGGCCATATCATGTCACTTATGATTTGCATGTGATGTTAATCCTTTTATGCATCTTATTTTGCTTAAGACGACGGTAGCATTATAAGGTGATCCCTCACTTAAATTTCAAGATAAATTGTGTTCTCCCCGAGTGTGCACCGTTGCGAAAGTTCGTCGTTTCGAGACACGCCGTGATGATCGGGTGTGATAGACTCTACGTTCACATACAACGGGTGTAAGCCATGTTGCACGTGCGGAACACTCGGGTTAAACTTGACGAGCCTAGCATGTACAGACATGGCCTCGGAACACAAGAGACCGAAAGGTCGAACATGAGTCATATAGTAGATGTGATCAACATGAAGATGTTCACCATTGAAACCACCTCAACTCACGTGATGATCGGACTTGAGTTGGTGGATTTGGATCATGTTACACTCGAATGACCGGAGGGATGTCAATTTGAGTGGGAGTTTTTAAGTAATATGATTAACTAAACTCATTATCTAGAACAATAGTCTAAGTTGTCTTTGCTATATTTATGCTGTAGATCATGGCTCGCGCAGTAGCACCCCTGAATTTTAATGCGTTCCTAGAGAAAGCTAAGTTGAAAGATGATGGAAGTAACTTTGTGGACTGGGCCCGTAATCTAAGGATTATCCTTACGGCTTCCCAGAAGGCTTATGTCCTTGATGCACCGCTTGGTGATCCACCCGCTCCAGTTGAGTCTCTAGACGTTGTGAACGCCTGGCAGGCTCGTTTTGAAGATTACTCAATAGTTCAATGTGCAATATTGTATGGCTTAGAACAGGGACTTCAAAGACGTTTTGAACGTCATGGAGCATATGAGATGTTCCAGGAGTTGAAGTTTATCTTTCATAAGAATGCCCGGATCGAGAGATATGAGATCTCCGATAAATTCTATGCTTGCAAGATGGAGGAGAACAGGTCTATCAGTGATCACGTACTCAGAATGTCTGGGTACTCCACCCGTCTGGCTGAATTGGGGATGCCCCTTCCACCAGAGGCTATCACTGACAGAGTTCTTCAATCATTGCCACCTAGCTACAAGAGCTTCGTGTTGAACTATAACATGCACGGGATGAACAAGTCAGTCGCCGAGCTGTTTGCGATGCTGAAAGCCGCTGAGTCTGAAATTCAGAAGGAGCATCAAGTGTTGATGGTCAATAAAACCACTAGTTTCAAGAAAAATGGCAAGGGTAAGAAGGGTAACTCCAAGAAGAGTGGCAAAGCAGTTGCTCCTCTCGTGAAGAAACCCAAGGCTGGACCCAATCCAGAAACTGTGTGTTTTCAATGCAAGGGAACTGGACACTGGAAGCGGAACTGCCCCAAGTATTTGGCTGACAAGAAGGCGGCCAACAACAAACAAGGTATATATGATATACATGTTATTGATGTGTACCTTACCAACTCTCGTTGTAGTGCCTGGGTATTTGATACCGGTGCGGTTGCTCATATTTACAACTCAAAACAGGAACTGCGGAATAGACGGAGGCTGGCAAAGGACGAAGTGACGATGCGCGTGGGAAATGGTTCCAAGGTTGATGTGATCACCGTCGGCACGCTCGCTCTTCGATTACCATCGGGATTAGTGATGAACCTGAATAATTGTTATTTAGTGCCTGCGTTAAGCATGAACATTATATCTGGATCTTGTTTATTGCGAGACGGTTACTCATTTAAATCAGAGAATAATGGTTGTTCTATTTATATGAGTAATATCTTTTATGGTCATGCACCCAATGTGAGGGGTTTATTCTTATTGAATCTCGATAGTAATGATACACATGTTCATAACATTGATGCCAAAAGATGTAGAATTGATAATGATAATACCACTTTCTTGTGGCACTGCCGTTTAGGTCATATTGGCGTTAAACGCATGAGGAAGCTCCATGTTGATGGACTTTTGGAGTCACCTGATTTTGAATCACTTGACACATGTGAGCCATGCCTCATGGGCAAGATGACTAAAACGCCGTTCTCTGGAACAATGGAACGGGCAAGTGACTTATTGGAAATCATACATACTGATGTGCGCGGTCCGATGAGTATTGAGGCGCGCGGTGGTTATCGTTACTTTCTCACCTTCACTGATGACTTAAGTAGATATGGGTATATTTACTTAATGAAACACAAGTCTGAAACATTTGAAAAGTTCAAACAATTTCAGAGTGAAGTTGAGAATCATCGTAACAAGAAGATTAAATTCCTACGATCTGATCGAGGAGGAGAATATCTGAGTTATGAGTTTGGCAGTCACTTAAGACAGTGTGGAATTGTTTCACAACTGACACCGCCTGGAACACCACAGCGAAATGGTGTGTCCGAACGTCGTAATCGAACCTTATTGGATATGGTGCGATCTATGATGTCTCTTGCCGATTTGCCACTATCGTTCTGGGGTTATGCATTAGAGACAGCTGCATTCACTTTAAATAGGGCACCATCGAAATCCGTTGAGACGACGCCATATGAACTTTGGTTTGGCAAGAAGCCAAAGCTATCGTTTCTTAAAGTTTGGGCATGTGATGCTTATGTCAAAAAGCTTCAGCCTGAAAAGCTGGAACCCAAAGCGGAGAAATGCGTCTTCATAGGATACCCAAAAGAGACAGTTGGGTATACCTTCTACCTCAGATCCGAAGGCAAAGTGTTTGTCGCTAAGAACGGAACATTTCTTGAGAACGAGTTTCTCTCGAAAGAATTGAGTGGGAGGAAGATAGAACTTGATGAGGTTGTTGAACCTTTACTTCAACCTGAAAGTAGCGCAGCGCAGAAAGATGTTTCTGTAAAGCCTACATCAGCAGAAGAGGAAGTTAATGATGATGATCATGAAGCTTTGAATCAAGTTGCTATCGAACCTCGTAGGTCGACAAGGACGCGTACTGCTCCTGAGTGGTACGGCAACCCTGTCTTAGAGGTCATGTTGTTGGACAACGATGAACCTACGAGCTATGGAGAAGCGATGATGGGCCCGGATTCCGAGAAGTGGTTAGAGGCCATGAAATCCGAGATGGGATCCATGTATGAAAACAAAGTATGGACTTTGGAAGTATTACCTGAAGGGCGTAAGGCCATTCAGAACAAATGGATCTTTAAGAGGAAGACGGACGCAGACGGTAATGTCACCGTCTATAAAGCTCGACTTGTGGCAAAGGGTTTTTCACAAGTTCAAGGAGTTGACTACGATGAGACCTTCTCACCCGTAGCGATGCTAAAATCCGTCAGAATCATGTTAGCAATAGCTGCCTTTTTCGATTATGAAATTTGGCAGATGGATGTCAAAACAGCGTTCCTTAACGGTTTCCTTAAGGAAGAGTTGTATATGATGCAACCAGAAGGTTTTGTCGATCCAGAGAATGCTGACAAAGTTTGCAAACTCCAGCGATCCATTTATGGACTGGTGCAAGCATCTCGGAGTTGGAATCTTTGCTTTGATGAGGTGATCAAAGCGTTCAAGTTTATACAAGTTTACGGAGAAGCTTGTATTTACAAGAAAGTGAGTGGGAGCTCTATAGCGTTTCTAATATTATATGTGGATGACATATTACTGATTGGAAACAATATAGAAATGTTGGAAGGCGTGAAGGAATATTTGAACAAGAGTTTTTCAATGAAGGACCTAGGAGAAGCTGCTTTCATATTAGGCATCAAGATCTATAGAGATAGATCGAGACGCTTAATAGGACTTTCACAAAGCACATACCTTGACAAAGTTTTGAAGAAGTTCAAAATGGATCAGTCCAAGAAGGGGTTCTTGCCTGTATTGCAAGGTGTGAAGTTGAGTAAGACTCAATGCCCAGTGACTGCAGAAGATAGAGAAAAGATGAGTGTCATCCCCTATGCTTCAGCCATAGGCTCTATCATGTATGCAATGTTGTGCACAAGACCCGATGTCAGCCTTGCCATAAGTATGGTCGGAAGGTTCCAAAGTGATCCAGGAATGGAACACTGGACGGCGGTCAAGAATATCCTGAAGTACCTGAAAAGGACTAAGGACATGTTTCTCGTTTATGGAGGTGATCAAGAGCTCGTCGTAAAGGGTTACGTCGATGCAAGCTTTGACACTGATCCGGATGACTCTAAGTCACAAACCGGATACCTATTTATTCTTAATGGGGGTGCGGTTAGCTGGTGCAGTTCCAAGCAAAGCGTGGTAGCTGATTCTACATGCGAAGCGGAGTACATCGCTGCCTTGGAGGCGGCAAAGGAAGGTGTCTGGATGAAGGGGTTCATGACAGATCTTGGAGTAGTGCCTAGTGCGCTTAACCCAATGACTCTGTTTTGTGATAATACTGGTACCATTGCTCTAGCCAAGGAACCAAGATTTCACAAGAGGACCAGACACATAAAGCGACGTTTCAATTCCATCCGCGATTACATCAAGGAGGACGACATAAATATTTGCAAAGTACACACGGATCTGAATGTTGCAGATCCGATGACTAAACCTCTTCCAAGGGCTAAACATGAACAACACCAGAACTGCATGGGTGTTCGATTCATTACAATGTAAATCACATAGTGATGTGAACTAGATTATTGACTCTAGTGCAAGTGGGAGACTGTTGGAAATATGCCCTAGAGGCAATAATAAATTAGTTATTATTATATTTCCTTGTTCATGATAATCGTTTATTATCCATGCTATAATTGTATTGATTGGAAACTCAAATACATGTGTGGGTACATAGACAACACTGTGTCCCTAGTAAGCCTCTAGTTAACTAGCTCGTTGATCAAAGATGGTTAAGGTTTCCTAGCCATGGACATGAGATGTCATTTGATAACGGGATCACATCATTAGGAGAATGATGTGATGGACAAGACCCAAACTACGAACGTAGCATATGATCGTGTCAGTTTGTTGCTATTGTTTTCTGCATGTCAAGTATCTGTTCCTTTGACCATGAGATCATGCAACTCCTTGACATCGGAGGAGTACCTTGTGTGTATCAAATGTCGCAACGTAACTGGGTGACTATAAAGGTGCTCTACAGGTATCTCCGAGGATGTCTGTTGGGTTGGCATGGATCAAGACTGGGATTTGTTACTCCGTGTGACGGAGAGGTATCTCAGGCCCACTCGGTAATACAACATCACAATGAGCCTTGCAAGCAATGTGACTAAAATGTTAGCCACGACATCTTCTATTACGGAACGAGTAAAGAGACTTGCCGGTAACGAGATTGAACTAGGTATAGAGATACCGACGATCGAATCTCGGGCAAGTAACATACCGAAGAACAAAGGGAACAGCATACGGGATTAACTGAATCCTTGACATAGAGGTTCGACCGATAAAGATCTTCGTAGAATATGTAGGAGCCAATATGGGCATCCAGGTCCCGCTATTGGTTATTGATCGTAGAGGTGTCTCGGTCATGTCTACATAGTTCTCGAACCCGCAGGGTCTACACACTTAACGTTTGGTGACGATTAGTATAGTTGAGTTATTTTGTTGGTGACCGAAGGTTGTTCGGAGTCCCGGATAAGATCCCGGACATGACGAGGATCTCCGGAAGAGTCCGGAGGTAAAGATTGATATATGTGATAATAGTGTTTTGATCTCCGGAAGGGTTCCGGAATTCACCGGAAGGGGTTCCGGATGTTTACCGAAGTGTTCGGGTGCGGCAACACTTTATATGAGCCAAAGGGGTAAAGCCCACGAGGTATTGGAAAGTGCAAAAGGAAGTTTTGCTACTGCCTTAAGCAGTACTACCGCTGGAAAGGCAGTACTACCGCTTGTGTGAAGCGGTACTACCGCTTGTGTGAAGCGGTACTACCGCTCAAGCGGTACTACCGCTCGTGAGCGGTACTACCGCTTGTGCGCGGTACTGCAGGGATCCGAGTTGGACTCTTTCCCTGCGGGCCAAACCGACCTTGTGCGGGCAAAACCGACCTGGAGGAGGCTTTTACTCCAAGTTTAGACCCCAAGGCTCAACATATAAATAGAGGGGCAGGGCTAGCACACGAGATACATGAAGATTTCCCAAGCCGTGTGCCGGCAACCCTAACCCTCTAGTTCTCCCATCATAATCTTCGTAGTGCTTGGCGAAGCCCTGCAGAGATTGTTCCTCACCACCATCACCACGCCGTCGTGCTGCCAGAACTCATCTACTACTTCATCATCGCTCGCTGGATCGAGGAGGTGAAGGCGTCATCAAGCCGTACGTGTGTTGAATGCGGAGGTGCCGTCCGTTCGGCACTAGTTCGTGATCGGATCGAGGGACGACTTGCGATTTGGATCGCGGAGACGTTCGACTACATCAACCGCGTTTCTTAACGATTCCGCTTAGCGATCTACAAGGGTATGTAGATTCACTCTCCCTCTCGTAGATGCTCATCACCATGGATAGATCTTGTGTGTGCGTAGGAAAAATTTTGTTTCCCATGCAACGTTCCCCAACACATAGCTAGTAGCTAGATGGCTTCTTCTCTCTCTTTGATCTTCAATACAAAGTTCTCCATGATCTCCATGGAGTTCTATCTGATGTAATCTTCTTTTGCGGTGCGTTTGTTGGGATCCGATGAATTGTGGGTTTATGATCAAATTATTCATTGAAAGTAATTGAGTCTTTTCTGAACTTTATTATGGATGATTGTTATAGCTTTGTATTTCTCTCCGATCTATCCGTTTGGTTTGGCCAACTAGATTGATTTATCTTCAGTGGGAGAGGTGCTTTGTGATGGGTTCACTCTTGCGGTGTCCTCACCCAGTGATAGAAGGGGTAGCGAGGCACATATTTGTATTGTTGCCATTAAGGATAAAACGATGGGGTTTATTCATATTGCTTGAGTTTATTCTATCTACATCATGTCATCATACTTCATGCATTACTCTGTTTGTTATGAACTTAATACGTAGAGAGGCAAGCATAGAAGCACTCTCGAAGTGGAGTAATAGTAGTAGATGAAGAATCATTTCAGTCTACTTGTCACGGACGTGATGTCTATATACATGATCATTGCCATGAATAACATCATAACTATGTGCTTTTCTATCAATTGCCCAACAGTAATCTGTTTACCCACCGTATGCCATGTTTTGAGAGAGAAGCCTCTAGTGAAAACTATGGCCCCCGGGTCTACTTTAATTATATTAGAAAAACCTAAATTACCTTCCTGCAATTATTTTAAATTTTATTTACTTTTCAATTTATATATCTATCATTACCAGATTTGATCCTTGCAAGTAACGAGTTCAAGGGGATTGACAACCCTCTTGCCCGCGTTGGGTGCAAGTATTTGCTCTTGTGTGTGTAGGTACTGCTTGACTAGGATTTGCTTGGTTCTCCTATTGGTTCGATAACCTTGGTTCTCACTGAGGGAAATACTATCCGCTACTATATTGCTTCACCCTTCCTCTTCGGGGAAAATCCCAACGTGGCTCACAAGTAGCAGGGTCCTCAACCCAACCCATGATTGGGGGCCGACGTGATTAGCACCCCCTAGTCCGGGACACCGTCACATACTATTAGTGCTCACCTTGAAATATGGATGACATATTGGGCTAGTGCGAATCTTGCTAGGAGTCCGGCCAGTTGGTGACCTGATCATCTCTCCTGTGAGTTCCCCAACAGCATACACCACTTGCCTGAAGTACCTAGAAATGGTCTCAATTGATCTCTTGAACATGTTGTGGTTAACCCTGAACCTCTGGTTATGACTGACAACATGGAGGAACATGGTAACTTGCTCTTCCACACTGGTGTGGATGCTATCTTATAGCACCCCCCCTGCTCCTGTAAGTCTACACAAGCCTAGCGAAAGGTGCTATCATCATTCTTAGCATCCATAGAGCCTCTGTGGCGTTGCAGTTGTAGATGTGGTTCAGATTCGTCATCCTCTCCTTATCCCGGGCTAACATTGGAGCATAACGGATGACAGGCTTGTCACCATGATGGAGGGCTCTCTTGTGGATCAACATGAGCAATGCCTGAATCACAACTATCAGTGCTGCTGCGTGAACTACCAGCTTCATCCGTTCGTCCATAACCTAGGCAACATCGATGGTGCGGTGAGCAATGGGAAAATCGATCCTACACCTTGCCTAACGGCCTAACAAATGACCTAACATAGGGGGAGGGGGTTCCATGTTGCTTACTGGCTTCGGAGACGATGACGAGGAAGGGGGGCATGACTGAGTCAAGGTGGAACAGACGGTGGTCAAGAAGAAGGGGAGAAGCAGCTCGTGCTGCCAGAGAGTGCTGCTGCCGCCTCCTCCTCTGCATCATGGGCAGTTCTATGAGTAGATGCAGGTTTTGATCTAGATCACATGTGGATGTGAGGGTTTCATGTTCTTGCTATGCTTCCCTCAAGTGTTGCTTCGGTTCAGTTCATTGACGGCATGATGTAGCTTTTCACAAAGTTCTAACAATCGATTGGCTCTGGCTGTCGACAATCTGCTAACAGTTCTTTGGGCTTCATCATAGTCAAGAATAGTGAACTATCGTAAACATGAGAGGGCGATGAAGATGAACAATCTTCTAGGGGGTCATTCTTTGACGAAGTTTAGTGTGGGGCTAGAGATTTTTTAATTAAGTCTCTTCCCTCACACACCCCAAAAGTTTATCTAGCAATAGGAATTATCGCCTTGATGGTGGACATAGGTAGCTAGTGTTATCTAGAAACCCTAGAATCCACGTAATTAAAATTTGCCAAACCGATTAGAGGACGTCTAACTTGGTTTTGCAGGTTCCATGTGATGTGGTATAGCCTTCGTCATGATAACGAGTTTATGTATGAGATGGTTATATGTTGTAATGTTAAGTGGCCTGCGCGTCACAGTACGGCATGATGGCTGGAGCCACAGGATTGTCACTTTAATGTAATAGATGTAGAGATAGCCTACAGGTTACACGTGATGGTGACAGGCTTACACGAAGGACCCTGGCGTGAGGCAGCTATACCTGGCACAGGGAGGAGGCGATGAAAATTTTCGTGCCACGTCAGTGTTTTCTGAAATTTGTGCCACGACAACAATTTTGGAACGATCGTCACGGCAACGCTTTCTGAAATTGCCGCCACGGAAACGTTTTTTTCTGCCGCCACGGCAACGTTTCAACTAAAGATTCAAGAAGACCGTGAAGACTTCCCGGCGCCCACGGCTATACCATATCATGCTATTATGAATTTCCTGGGATGTTTATCCCTTTGTTGTGTGCACCCTTTGATTGCGCAGTAGTCAATTATTAGGGTGATCTCTCAAAGTAAATATCAAGTTCAAAGGTGTTCTTCCCAGTGTTGCAACCGTCTATAACACGTAGCCTTCCGGAGTGCGTCATGTCCACATGGGTACAAACGGATAGTGAAGTGTAAGACGGAGGATGGTCAGACCATGCAAGCAGAAAACACTCGGTAGTCTTAAAGTTCTGGCAGAATCGTTCTGAGCTTGGAGCACGAAGCATCGAAACATGAACAAGAGTCGTATGGAGATATGATCGGGAAAAGTTTGCCTACCGATTGAAGTTCACGTCATCAGTGATGTCCACATCAATGGTTGTGAATCAGATCAGGGTCTTGAATCACTTAAAAACAATTATGAGAGATATTAAGTTGAGTGGGAGCACAATTATGTATTAATTAAGTTTAATCACTAGTGCAAATTATTTATGAACAATGTCTATGTGTAGTTTGCATTATAGTTGTAGAATAATGGCTCATGGTTCCACCTTTTCTATTGAAATTGATTAGCTATTTTATCTGGTTGTATCTTTATGATTGGTAAACGTAATGAGAGGATCGTCCTCTAGAGTTCCGACAAAGATTGTTCCTATTGCATGGTTACAATACTCTCCCCTGATGCTATGGATGACAAGACTCACGTCCTTCGATCCAAAAGGCTAGAAATTACATTATAGTCTGCTTGCTTCCGAGAAACCCAAACTTCAAAATGTTTGGGATAGTTATCTGATATTCTTGGAACTGAAAAATGTTTTCAGAAACAAACAAAGCTTAAAAGATATGTGATATCTAAAGAAGTGTTTTGTTTGCAAGTTCTAGTGAAGCGTTCAACTATGTTTAAAGACTGAAATGCATAAGAACCGGAAGAACACCAGTCATGTGTTGATGGTGAGAACTTAAAGAGAAAGAACAAATCCGAAGGATGTAGTGAGACTGACATGCCTAGGGAAGTTCGGGGCTCACGCCACTCTCAAATTTGGATGCTTCCTCTGTGAGTAGGAGAAATATTGGAAGTAAAACTATGAGAAGTATAAAGGCTAAAGGAAAATGAAGACTGGAATGTCCAGCTCAGGTATGAATGTCATACAAGTTATAAGATGTATAAAAAGACGGTCAAGTAAAGTGTAATTCTTGAGAATTGTGATTAAATTGTTAAACACTAATTCTTCGGGATTGTGGTTAAAAGTTGATCACAAGGATACCGACTCGATTGCATGTTGAGAATCGATGCAAGAACTACTACGGCCTAATGACCAACAATAAATGAGGTTAAAATATCTGATGGAAACTTTGTAAAAGTTATGATATCTTTTCATCAACATATTACCTCTATATTTATTGTCGTCATTCATTTTAGATTTTTGAACACTCTAGCCCATTGCATAGAAGTTGCAAAAGAGGTTGTTCATGAGAGAAACAATAGTTGTTCGATGTAATGATCAAAAAGCCTTACTCCTATTGTGAATAGGATGTAAGTAATGAATATTGATGATAAAACTGAACATCTATAACACTGACGCTAAATGTCGCGAGACTAAAAGAATACCACATATGTGTGGCACTGCATTTAGTCACATTGGAGAAATTCCATAGTGATGGATTTTGAAGTCATCTGATTATGAATCATCTGACACTTGCATCTTTCGTCCAAATAGTGAAGTAAACTAAAATACCGTTCATAGGCCATGAAAGAACGAGCAACAAAATAATTGGAAATATGCATATTGATGTGTGTAGTCCAATAAGTGTTGTTGTAAGCAGTGGATTTATCTATCTTCAAGGATGACTAAGTAAATATTTATATTTACTTATTGGGACATAAATCTGGATCATTTAAAATGTTTCAAAAGGTTTTTAGAATGAAGTAGAACTTATTGTAACAAAAATTGTGTTTATACAATTGGATTGCAGAAAGAAATATTTGGGTTACAAATTTGGCGAATGTCTGATGAGCTGTGAAATGAATTTTATTGCTTGCACTTCCCAGAACATTACTAAGAGTAGAATGTTTTGAGTACATGTAATCAAACTATGTATGACATAGTGAGATCAAAGATGACATTAATCAATTTCCCAAATACTTTTTAATGTAATGCTTTAGAGACTATGGGTTTTACACTGAAAAAGGAGCGCCATCAAATCTGACAAGTGCTACTTTGTTTGTTATCCCAAATAGTTGGGTATTCCTCTATCACTACGCTGAGGCAAAGTGTTTTGCCAGAGAATGCGGTAAATTTTGAAGAAAATGTTTTCTGCAAAAGAGTGAGTGGGAGGACAGTGCAACTCGACGAGATTATAAATTCTTCGTCATCGGGTAAAAGAAGAGAAACACTGGAAGTAGTTCCAGGATTTCCTGCTACGACTGATACGGAAGCATCTACATGAGATATAGAGACTTCTATTGAACTTGCAACTGAACTATATAGGTTGGGCAAAATCGTGAAAACCTTCATGGTGTGTAGACAAGATATTGTTGAACAAACAATGAACCTATAATACACAAAGAAGCGTTGATGGGCCCTGACTCTGGAAATTGGCTACATTCCAACATAAATCGAGATAGTATCCATACACATAATTCAAGTTTAGAACTTGATGAACCCTCCGGAAGACTTAAGAGTCTAAAGAATAGTAATGGATCGATAAACTGACAAAGATAAAAATGTTTTATAATACTTGACTTGTTACAAATAGTTTATGACAAGATCAAGGAGTTGACTATGACGAGATTTTCTCATCATATCAATGCTTAAAGTCAGTTCGGGTTATACTAGCAATTACTAATATTTCAATTATGAGATATAATAGATGGGTGTCAAAATGATTTCCATGAGATGGAAATAGAACCAAGGTAGTATATGTGATACGATCCAAAATAGTTTTGTCAATCCAGAGGATGTTAAGTGTGCAAACTTCAAAAGATCCTATAATGGACTGAAGCAAGCATAATGGAGTTGGAATCTTTGTTCTGATGAAATGGTCAAATAATTTTATTTCATCGAGGAAAGCAAAGATACTTGTATTTACAAGAAAGTAAGTGGGAGCATGATAATATTTCTAAACACTGCATGTGCATGACACATTGTTGATTGGAAATTATATAAATTTCTTGACATGAATTAAGACTTTATTGAAACTAGTTTTTCAGTAAAGCACTTAGGCAATATAACCTTGGTATTAGGCATAATAATCTATGGAGATAGTAGTGTCTAATCGGGCTTAGCCAAAATACATATTGACAAGACACTAAAGCAGTTTAGTATGATAATACGCAAGAATAGTTTCTTGTGGAAGTCATGTGGAAGGAGTTTTAAGCAAGGATCGGTATCCTAAAATACTGATGAGTGAAAAACATGATTTCAATCACACTTGTATTAATTATATTCCATGGTATGTAAACCACCAGATGTGTCCAGTACTCCAAGTAAGTTGTTAGTAAAGTTACCAGAATGATCAAATTGTTGATCATGGGACAACAGTGAAAATGTCATTAAATACTAACGACATGTTTCTCACATACGGAGAAAATGAAGAGAATGTTGTAAAGAGTTACATCAATACATGTTTGTTGTAAGTAGTACATCGACAAAATCTTCATCAGTGCTCCAAGCAATTTTCGATTTCAATTAATTGATTTATGGTGGCACAGTAAGTTGGAATTGGTCCAAGAAAGTTACTGTGGTGAATTCTATAACAGAAGGCTGAGTATATTGTTGCTTTAGAAGCAACAATGGAGGTTGATGAATCAAAAAGTTTATTTATGAGCTTAATATGGTTTCTAGATGATTGTGCCAATGGAACGCTATTCTTAATAGTGGTTCTATAGCTCAGTCTAAGGAATCAGAGGTCCTGCTAGTGATTCAATACATACTAAGTCAGTTTGACACAAATTATGAATTCTTGTGAAAGCATGATAGATGCATAGAAATCTAAATGATACACGCAGATCTAAAGTTGTCAAGATCTGATAGGATGAAAGCTATACCACAAGCAAAGCATGACAAACACCATATTGCCATTGGTGTTAAAGAAAAATATGCTAACTAGATTATTGACTCTAGTGCAAGTGGGAGACTATTGGAAATATGCCCTAGAGGCAATAATATTGTATTACTATATTTTTGTGTTCATAATGTGCGATTCAGTGGAAAACTCATATGCGCGTGTGGAATGATAAACAGTAAAATAAGATTCCTAGTCTCGCCTCTAAGACAAGCTCAAGTGTTGTTGGTTATCATGTTTTCTGGATCTTTGGATATTGTAACTGTAACGATGGTCCTGAAACAACATTGAGAGTATGATGTTAGAAGAACGATCATATTGAATGGACCCATACTTGTATGTTATACTTTGAGATAATATCGTTAGAAGTCAATTGTTATAACACGGAGTGTTAACATGTGATTTAGTTCCTTAGACCATGAGAGTATCATAGTCTTTTCTTACCTTACGGTGGACTTTGGGGTTGCTCAAACGTCATCTGTAACACGGTGATCATAACGACAACTTACACGTTCATCGGAAAGTTTGACAAGGGACTAGATAGCTCGAGAGTGGAATTTGCTCCTCCGACGATGGAGAGGTATTCTTAGGGCCCTCTCGGTGTGACGGCATCCATCATCGTCTGGCCAGACACAGGTGACTATGTCACGGGGATGCCGGAACATGTCAACGAAAAAGAAGAACAAAACCGGTAACGAGGAGACCTATATAGTGAGCATGTGTATGACTCGAAAGGATACAAATACATCTCACCTCGGGTTTTGTAAAGTATTGCAAAGCAAAGGGAATAGCACATGATAACCAAAGGTTCACTCGAATGTCATTCGTGTAAACATCAAGATCGATATGGCCGTCCACGGTTCCGCTATCGGTCATTGAACAAAGGGGTTTTGTTCATGTCTATGATTTACCGAACCTACAGGGTCACAAGCTTAAGGTAATCACGATCTACTAAGTGTTAGTAGGACGGGAGTAACGAGGATTTATTTGTGATATAGTTTCGTTAATAATCAAAATAGTTTCGAGAGGAACCGTAAGCGTTTCGGGGTCACCGGAAGGGTTTCGGAGTTTATCGAGCAATACCTGGTATTACCGATAAATAATATATAGGTGGAAAATGTTCCAGAGATGTGAAATTAATAATAAAAGGCTCTAATAATACTTAGGGGGCTTTTATATTTAATTAAATATCAACGGGCCTTAAAAGGCCAAGAGGTGGAAGGAGTATTGGGCCACAAGGGCCCAATAGTGGTGGCGCCCTCTTCTCCCCATGGAAAGGGGAGAGGGAGGCTGAATTGGAGGGGGAGTCCCCCTCCCCTTGTGGCGCCCCCTCCTCCTCCTCCAACCTATATATACTAGGGTCAAGCTCTAATTGATCAACCGGTAACGAGGATTTGGTGCTTTTTCTACACAAGTTTTTGGAGACTCCTCTAGTTCTCTAGTTCTAGTTCTAGTTGGTCCTAGTTGATGAATTAGAGCTTGACCTAGATCCTCTAATCCTCATAATTAGAAACCCAGTGTGGTTCTAATCTCCTCCCTCTAATTCTCCGGTGACGATTAGCTCTGGACGGCGAAGCGCTGCCGGGTCGTGAAGACCGTATGCTTGCAACTCGTATAGAGGCCGTGCTTTCGGTCTTTCGTTCGAGGGACGGTTACTGGGCAGTTCGTGGGATCGTTCATCTATGGTTCAAGGGACTCCAAGTACGATCTACACCGACTCGTCTTCTTCCGCTGCAACTCGGAGTCGGTTACGATCAAATCCAAACCGTTAATGCATCTTCATATTGTTCCTGGGTGATCGTAGGGCGATTTTTTTTATTTTCTACTACGTTTCCCAATAGGGTGAGGTCTTCGGACTAGTCTGACACCCAGCCTGAAAACACAAGTTTGCCGCGGGCATCCGCAGCATATTCCAGGTTTCCAAACCTGATGGTCTGTCCTAGAGGGAAGTTCTCGATCTGGCCGATGCGACTAGTCGAATCGGCGTAGAGCGTGATGCTGCCGAAGACAAAGAGTTGTCTAAGGAAAAAGTTCTTCCCATAGCCAATGATATCATCGATCTGAAGGTGAGCCATTGAGCCGTCTTGACCACACAGCGGGACATGCATGGGCCAGCAATGTCGGAGTTGAATCCGTCAGATCACGGGTAGGGGTTCCCAAGCTGGTAATCTTGGCTAGATGGTAACAAGACAAAGAGGGACACGATGTTTTACCCAAGTTCAAGCCCTCTCAAAGTGGTAAAACCCTACGTCCTGCTTCTGTTGTATTGATTGTGAATGGGGTACAAAGTATAGGATGATCTACCTCGAGATCGTATGTGAATGAATCTAACCCTACGATCTAAACCCCTCGGCTTATATTGGCACCGAGGATACCTAAGTTTACATGTAGGTCGGTTACATCAAGGGATAAACATGCTGATGATTCAAATGTGTCTTGAAGTATGCGCCAAGTCTTCGGAGGATTCCATTTTGAGTACGTCATGGGGCATGGCAAACATGGCCCACTTGTCGGTTGTCTAGGGGTCCTCGGCCCAACCCATGATTGGGGACCGACATGATTAGCACCCCTTAGTCTGGGACACCGTCACATACTGTCAGTGCTCACCTTGAAATATGGATAACATATTGGGCTAGTGCGAGTCTTGCTAGGAGTCCGGCCGGTTGGTGACCTGATCATCTCTCATGTGAGTTCCCCAACAGAGGAAATGGTCTCCATTGATCTCCTGAACGTGTTGTGGATAACCCTGAACCTCTGGTTATGACCGATAACATGGAGGAACACTGCAACTTTCTCTTCCACACTGGTGTGGATGCTATCTTGTAGCAGCCCCCTGCTCCTGAAGGTCTACACAAGCCTGACAAAAGGTGCTATTGTCATTCTTAGCATCCACGGAGCCTCTGTGTCGTTGCAGTTGTAGATGTGGTTCAGATTCGTCATCCTCTCCTTATCCCGGGCTAATATGGGAGCATAACGGATGACAGGCTTGTCACCATGACGGACGGCTCTCTTGTGGATCAACATGAGCCATGCCTGAATCACAGCTATCAGTGCTGCTGCATGAACTACCAGCTTCATCCGTTCGTCCAAAACCTAAGCAACATCGATAGTGTGGTTAGCAATGGGAAAATCCATCCTACACCTTGACTAATGACCTAATATAGGGGGAAGGGGGTTCCATGTTGCTTACCGGCTTCGGAGACGACGATGAGGAAGGGGGGCATGACTAAGTCGAGGAGGAACAGACGGTGGTCAAGAAGAAGGGGAGAAGCAGCTCGTGTTGCCAGAGAGTGCTGATGTCGCCTCCGCTGTAGCCGCTTGCGCAGATCTGAGTCGCCGCCACCGCCGGTGTTAAGAACACAGGAAGTGCTTGTCCTACAGCTAGTGGCGACCGAGTAAATGGAAGTGAGGCTAGATTTCGTGCCATCCCGCCTCAGCCGATTTCCATCTCCACTCGATTTCCCCTTGCACCGTCGCGAGTGCGCTGCCTCCCTTTTGCGCCGCACTCAGCCTGGCTCGCTGGAAACTGCCGTTTGGAGGGTTTCCTGCGAGCCCGGCTCTGGGCTGCTTTAAAGTTCGTGTTGATATGAGGCAGGCCTCCCTGTTTGCAACCAAACACATTTTTCTTGGCCCAACTTTGACCTGGTTGATGGTCCCGCGGGCAACCAAACATGTCACAATAACATCGCGTTGGGAAACCTGGATAGGGATAAGATTATGTGGAAACGCGACATGGGAAGGTTGTGCATCTTGCGACTGGCGTGAAGGGGGGCAGAACGGGCAGCGCCGTCCCGTAGCCACATTCCGTTTTGACCTGCGGGGTGGGGACGTCCCTGCCGAAAAGGATAGTGGTCAATATAATAGTGTTTTGATCTCCGGAAGAGTTCCGGAGCTCACCGGAAGGGGTTCCGGATGTTTACCGAAGTGTTCGGGTGCAGCAACACTTTATATGGGACAAAGGGATAAAGCCCACGAGGTATTGGAAAGTGCAAAAGTAGTTTTGCTGCCGCGTAAGCGGTACTACCGCTTGTGTGAAGCGGTACTACCGCCCGAGCGGTACTACCGCTTGTGTGAAGCGGTACTACCGCTTGTGCGCGGCTGTGCACGGTTTGGCAGGGATCCGAGTTGGACTCTTTTCCTGCGGGCCAAACCGACCTTGTGCGGGCAAAACCGACCTGGAGGAGGCTTTTACTCCAAGTTTAGACCCCAAGGCTCAACATATAAATAGAGGGGCAGGGCTAGCACACGTGACACATCAAGATTTCCCCAAGCCGTGTGCGGCAACCCTAACCCTCTAGTTCCTCCGTCATAATCTCCGTAGTGCTTGGCGAAGCCCTGCAGAGATTGTTCCTCACCACCATCACCACGCCGTCGTGCTGCTGGAACTCAACCACTACTTCACCGTCGCTCGCTGGATCGAGGAGGTGAAGGCGTCATCAAGCCGTACGTGTGTTGAACGCGGAGGTGCCGTCCGTTCGGCACTAGATCGGAAGGATCGTGATTGGATCGCGGGACGCTCGGCGATTTGGATCGCGAAGACGTTCGACTACATCAACCGCGTTTATTAACGCTTCCGCTTAGCGATCTACAAGGGTATGTAGATTCACTCTCCCTCTCGTAGATGCTCATCACCATGGATAGATCTTGCGTGTGCGTAGGAAAATTTTTGTTTCCCATGCAACGTTCCCCAACAGTGGCATCTGAGCTAGGTCTATGCGTAGATGAGATCTCGAGTAGAACACAAACGAGTTGTGGGCGTGGGTGTATACATATTGCTTGCCGTTACTAGTTGATATTTGATTCGGCGGTACTGCGAGATGAAGCGGCCCGGACCGACATTACGCGTACACTTACGCGAGACAGGTTCCTTCAACTAACATGTAACTTCGTTGCATAAAGATGGCTAGCGGGTGTCTGTCTCTCTCACTTTAGTTGAATCGATTTCAATGAAGAGGGTTCTTTTAGAAGATCAAAAAGCAATCACTACACCACGTTGTGGTTTTGCGTAGGTAAGAACGGTTCTTGCAAACCCGTAGCAGCCACGTAAAATTTGCAACAACAATTAGAGGACGTCTAACTTGTTTTTGCAGGGTATGCTGTGATGTGATATGGCCAATTACATGATGAGATATATGTGATGTATGAGATGATCATGTTTTGTATAGAATATCACGACTTGCATGTCGATGAGTACGGCAACTGGCAGGAGCCATAGAGTTGTCTTTAATTATTGTATGACCTGCGTGTCAATCATTAAGCGCTATGTAATGCTTTACTTTATCGCTAAACGTTAGCAATAGTCGTGGAAGCAACAGTCGGCGCGACAACCTCATGGCGACACGTTGATGGAGATCAAGATGATGGAGATCATGGTGTCATGCCGGTGACGATGGAGATCATGCCGGTGCTTTGGAGATGGAGATCAAAAGCACAAGTTCATGGCCATATCATGTCACTTATGATTTGCATGTGATGTTAATCCTTTTATGCATCTTATTTTGCTTAGGACGACGGTAGCATTATAAGGTGATCCCTCACTTAAATTTCAAGATAAAATTGTGTTCTCCCCAAGTGTGCACCGTTGCGAAAGTTCGTCGTTTCGAGACACGCCGTGATGATCGGGTGTGATAGACTCTACGTTCGCATACAACGGGTGTAAGCCATGTTACACGTGCGGAACACTCGGGTTAAACTTGACGAGCCTAGCATGTACAGACATGGCCTCGGAACACAAGAGACCGAAAGGTCGAACATGAGTCATATAGTAGATATGATCAACATGAAGATGTTCACCATTGAAACCACCTCAACTCACGTGATGATCGGACTTGAGTTGGTGGATTTGGATCATGTTACACTCGAATGATCGGAGGGATGTCAATTTGAGTGGGAGTTTTTAAGTAATATGATTAACTAAACTCATTATCTAGAACAATAGTCTAAGTTGTCTTTGCTATATTTATGTTGTAGATCATGGCTCGCGCAGTAGCACCCCTGAATTTTAATGCGTTCCTAGAGAAAGCTAAGTTGAAAGATGATGGAAGTAACTTTGTGGACTGGGCCCGTAATCTAAGGATTATCCTTACGGCTTCCCAGAAGGCTTATGTCCTTGATGCACCGCTTGGTGATCCACCCGCTCCAGTTGAGTCTCCAGACGTTGTGAAACGCCTGGCAGGCTCGTTCTGATGATTACTCAATAGTTCAATGTGCAATGTTGTATGGCTTAGAACCGGGACTTCAAAGACGTTTTGAACGTCATGGAGCATATGAGATGTTCCAGGAGTTGAAGTTTTTCTTTCAGAAGAATGCCCGGATCGAGAGATATGAGATCTCCGACAAATTCTATGCTTGCAAGATGGAGGAGAACGGGTCTATCAGTGATCACGTGCTCAGAATGTCTGGGTACTCCACCCGTCTGGCTGAGTTAGGGATGCCCCTTCCGCCAGAGGCTATCACTGACAGAGTTCTTCAATCATTGCCACCTAGCTACAAGAGCTTCGTGTTGAACTATAACATGCACGGGATGAACAAGTCAGTCGCCGAGCTGTTTGCGATGCTGAAAGCCGCTGAGTCTGAAATTCAGAAGGAGCATCAAGTGTTGATGGTCAATAAAACCACTAGTTTCAAGAAAATGGCAAGGGTAAGAAGGGTAACTCCAAGAAGAGTGGCAAAGCAGTTGCTCCTCTCGTGAAGAAACCCAAGGCTGGACCCAAACCAGAAACTGTGTGTTTTCATTGCAAGGGAACTGGACACTGGAAGCGGAATTGCCCCAAGTATTTGGCTGACAAGAAGGCGGCCAACAACAAACAAGGTATATATGATATACATGTTATTGATGTGTACCTTACCAACTCTCGTTGTAGTGCCTGGGTATTTGATACCGGTGCGGTTGCTCATATTTGCAACTCAAAACAGGAACTGCGGAATAAACGGAGGCTGGCAAAGGACGAAGTGACGATGCGCGTGGGAAATGGTTCCAAGGTTGATGTGATCGCCGTCGGCACGCTCGCTCTTCGATTACCGTCGGTATTAGTGATGAACCTAAATAAGTGTTATTTGGTGCCTGCGTTAAGCATGAACATTATATCTGGATCTTGTTTATTGCGAGACGGTTACTCATTTAAATCAGAGAATAATGGTTGTTCTATTTATATGAGTAATATCTTTTATGGTCATGCACCCATTGTGAGGGGTTTATTCTTATTGAATCTCGATAGTAATGATACACATGTTCATAACATTGATGCCAAAAGATGTAGAATTGATAATGATAATACCACTTTCTTGTGGCACTGCCGTTTAGGTCATATTGGCGTAAAACGCATGAAGAAGCTCCATGCTGATGGACTTTTGGAGTCACTTGATTTTGAATCACTTGACACATGTGAGCCATGCCTCATGGGCAAGATGACTAAAACGCCGTTCTCTGGAACAATGGAACGGGCAAG
Source organism: Elymus sibiricus (assembly GCA_039707655.1). Classification (NCBI taxonomy): domain Eukaryota; kingdom Viridiplantae; phylum Streptophyta; class Magnoliopsida; order Poales; family Poaceae; genus Elymus; species Elymus sibiricus. The sequence continues at coordinate 178,355,291 of CM077666.1, read as the reverse complement.
TGACTTATTGGAAATCATACATACTGATGTGTGTGGTCCGATGAGTATTGAGGCGCGCGGTGGTTATCGTTATTTTCTCACCTTCACTGATGACTTAAGTAGATATGGGTATATTTACTTAATGAAACACAAGTCTGAAACATTTGAAAAGTTCAAACAATTTCAGAGTGAAGTTGAGAATCATCGTAACAAGAAGATTAAATTCCTGCGATCTGATCGAGGAGGAGAATATCTGAGTTATGAGTTTGGCAGTCACTTAAGACAGTGTGGAATTGTTTCACAATTGACACCGCCTGGAACACCACAGCGTAATGGTGTGTCCGAACGTCGTAATCGAACCTTATTGGATATGGTGCGATCTATGATGTCTCTTGCCGATTTGCCACTATCGTTTTGGGGTTATGCATTAGAGACAGCTGCATTCACTTTAAATAGGGCACCATCGAAATCCGTTGAGACGACGCCATATGAACTTTGGTTTGGCAAGAAGCCAAAGCTGTCGTTTCTTAAAGTTTGGGGATGTGATGCTTATGTCAAAAAGCTTCAGCCTGAAAAGCTGGAACCCAAAGCGGAGAAATGCGTCTTCATAGGATACCCAAAAGAGACAGTTGGGTATACCTTCTACCTCAGATCCGAAGGCAAAGTGTTTGTCGCTAAAAACGGAACATTTCTTGAGAAAGAGTTTCTCTCGAAAGAATTGAGTGGGAGGAAGATAGAACTTGATGAGGTTGTTGAACCTTTACTTCAACCTGAGTGTAGCGCAGCGCAGAAAGTTGTTTCTGTGGAGCCTACATTAGCTGAAGAGGAAGTTAATGATGATGATCATGAAGCTTTGGATCAAGTTGCTATCAAACCTCGTAGGTCGACAAGGACGCGTACTGCTCCTGAGTGGTACGGCAACCCTTTCTTAGAAGTCATGTTGTTAGACAACGATGAACCTACGAGCTATGGAGAAGCGATGATGAGCCCGGATTTCGAGAAGTGGTTAGAGGCCATGAAATCCGAGATGGGATCCATGTATGAAAACAAAGTATGGACTTTGGAAGTATTACCTGAAGGGCGTAAGGCCATTCAGAACAAATGGATCTTTAAGAGGAAGACGGACGCGGACGGTAATGTCACCGTCTATAAAGCTCGACTTGTGGCAAAGGGTTTTTCACAAGTTCAAGGAGTTGACTACGATGAGACCTTCTCACCCGTAGCGATGCTTAAGTCCGTCAGAATCATGTTAGCAATAGCTGCCTTTTTCGATTATGAAATTTGGCAGATGGATGTCAAAACAGCGTTCCTTAACGGTTTCCTTAAGGAAGAGTTGTATATGATGCAACCAGAAGGTTTTGTCGATCCAGAGAATGCTGACAAAGTTTGCAAACTCCAGCGATCCATTTATGGACTGGTGCAAGCATCTCGGAGTTGGAATCTTCGTTTTGATGAGGTGATCAAAGCGTTCGAGTTTATACAAGTTTACGGAGAAGCTTGTATTTACAAGAAAGTGAGTGGGAGCTCTATAGCGTTTCTAATATTATATGTGGATGACATATTACTAATTGGAAACAATATAGAAATGCTGGAAAGCGTAAAGGAATGTTTGAACAAGAGTTTTTCAATGAAGGACCTAGGAGAAGCTGCTTTCATATTAGGCATCAAGATCTATAGAGATAGATCGAGACGCTTAATAGGACTTTCACAAAGCACATACCTTGATAAAGTTTTGAAGAAGTTCAAAATGGATCAGTCCAAGAAGGGGTTCTTGCCTGTATTGCAAGGTGTGAAGTTGAGTAAGACTCAATGCCCAGTGACTGCAGAAGATAGAGAAAAGATGAGTGTCATCCCCTATGCTTCGGCCATAGGCTCTATCATGTATGCGATGCTGTGCACAAGACCCGATGTCAGCCTTGCCATAAGTATGGTCGGAAGGTTTCAAGGTGATCCAGGAATGGAACACTGGACGGCGGTCAAGAATATCCTGAAGTACCTGAAAAGGACTAAGGACATGTTTCTCGTTTATGGAGGTGATCAAGAGCTCGTCGTAAAGGGTTACGTCGATGCAAGCTTTGACACTGATCCGGATGACTCTAAGTCGCAAACCGGATACGTATTTATTCTTAATGGGGGTGCGGTTAGCTGGTGCAGTTCCAAGCAAAGCGTGGTAGCTGATTCTACATGCGAAGCGGAGTACATCGCTGCCTCGGAGGCGGCGAAGGAAGGTTTCTGGATGAAGGAGTTCATGACAGATCTTGGAGTAGTGCCTAGTGCGCTTAATCCAATGACTCTGTTTTGTGATAATACTGGTGCCGTTGCTCTAGCCAAGGAACCAAGATTTCACAAGAGGACCAGACACATAAAGCGACGTTTCAATTCCATCCGCGATTACATCAAGGAGGACGACATAAATATTTGCAAAGTACACACGGATCTAAATGTTGCAGATCCGATGACTAAACCTCTTCCAAGGGCTAAACATGAACAACACCAGAACTGCATGGGTGTTCGATTCATTACAATGTAAATCACATAGTGATGTGAACTAGATTATTGACTCTAGTGCAAGTGGGAGACTGTTGGAAATATGCCCTAGAGGCAATAATAAATTGGTTATTATTATATTTCCTTGTTCATGATAATCGTTTATTATCCATGCTATAATTGTATTGATTGGAAACTCAAATACATGTGTGGGTACATAGACAACACTGTGTCCCTAGTAAGCCTCTAGTTGACTAGCTCGTTGATCAAAGATGGTTAAGGTTTCCTAGCCATTGACATGAGATGTCATTTGATAACGGGATCACATCATTAGGAGAATGATGTGATGGACAAGACCCAAACTATAAACGTAGCATATGATCGTGTCAGTTTATTGCTATTGTTTTCTGCATGTCAAGTATCTGTTCCTTTGACCATGAGGTCATGCAACTCACTGACACCGGAGGAATACCTTGTGTGTATCAAACGTCGCAACGTAACTGGGTGACTATAAAGGTGCTCTACAGGTATCTCCGAGGGTGTCTGTTGGGTTGGCATGGATCAAGACTGGGATTTGTTGCTCCGTATGACGGAGAGGTATCTCAGGGCCCACTCGGTAATACAACATCACAATGAGCCTTGCAAGCAATGTGACTAAAGTGTTAGCCACGAGATCTTGTATTACGGAACGAGTAAAGAGACTTGCCGGTAACGAGATTGAACTAGGTATAGAGATACCGACGATCGAATCTCGGGTAAGTAACATACCGAAGAACAAAGGGAACAGCATACGGGATTAACTGAATCCTTGACATAGAGGTTCAAACGATAAAGATCTTCGTAGAATATGTAGGAGCCAATATGGGCATCCAGGTCCCGCTATTGGTTATTGATCGTAGAGGTGTCTCGGTCATGTCTACATAGTTCTCGAACCCGCAGGGTCTACACACTTAACGTTTGGTGACGATTAGTATAATTGAGTTATTATGTTGGTGACCGAAAGTTGTTCGGAGTCTCGGATAAGATCCCGGACATGACGAGGATCTCCGGAAGAGTCCGGAGGTAAAGATTGATATATGTGATAATAGTGTTTTGATCTCCGGAAGAGTTCCGGAGCTCACCGGAAGGGGTTCCGGATGTTTACCGAAGTGTTCGGGTGCAGCAACACTTTATATGGGACAAAGGGATAAAGCCCACGAGGTATTGGAAAGTGCAAAAGTAGTTTTGCTGCCGCGTAAGCGGTACTACCGCTTGTGTGAAGCGGTACTACCGCCCAAGCGGTACTACCGCTTGTGAGCGGTACTACCGCTTGTGCGCGGCTGTGCACGGTTCGGCAGGGATCCGAGTTGGACTCTTTTCCTGCGGGCCAAACCGACCTTGTGCGGGCAAAACCGACCTGGAGGAGGCTTTTACTCCAAGTTTAGACCCCAAGGCTCAACATATAAATAGAGGGGCAGGGCTAGCACACGTGACACATCAAGATTTCCCCAAGCCGTGTGCGGCAACCCTAACCCTCTAGTTCCTCCGTCATAATCTCCGTAGTGCTTGGCGAAGCCCTGCAGAGATTGTTCCTCACCACCATCACCACGCCGTCGTGCTGCTGGAACTCAACCACTACTTCACCGTCGCTCGCTGGATCGAGGAGGTGAAGGCGTCATCAAGCCGTACGTGTGTTGAACGCGGAGGTGCCGTCCGTTGGGCACTAGATCGGAAGGATCGTGATTGGATCGCGGGACGCTCGGCGATTTGGATCGCGAAGACGTTCGACTACATCAACCGCGTTTATTAACGCTTCCGCTTAGCGATCTACAAGGGTATGTAGATTCACTCTCCCTCTCGTAGATGCTCATCACCATGGATAGATCTTGCGTGTGCGTAGGAAAATTTTTGTTTCCCATGCAACGTTCCCCAACACAATAGTCCCCACCACGCCGCGCTTTTACCAAAGTACCCCCGGCGCCCTCGTGCCAGCCAAAGGCTTCACCTCACTACTCCATGAATGCCTAGCAATGGCGGGCGGGAAAAGCCCAGCAGTGGCGGGCCAGGCTCCCAGGGGCGCCCGCCACTGACCTCCCGCCACTGCTATAATGGCATCAGTGGCGGGCGTGCGCCCACCACTGGTAGAGTCTCTGCAGTGGCGGGCATGTCTTGCGGCCCGCCAGTGTAGCATATTATAGTTGTGGCGGGCGGAAAATAGCGCCCGCCACTGATATAGTCGTCATGTCACAAACAGATTTTTGTTCCCATGAATTTACCATGCTCGAATTTGTACACATGATTTATAAAGAGTAAACTGACAAAAGTATATAATCCATAGCATTAACTGGACCAAGCTTAATCCATTATAGGAACAAATGACAAAGCTTCACATTTGTTCCACTTAACACACTAACATCAATGTACCACATCCATCTTAACAAACTCACTAACATGTCATGAGCTTACATGATGTTCATATCTGCCACTTATATATTTCTAAATGAGGTCAACGACAACCATCATCTGCCACTTGTTGTGGCGACTCTTCCTTAGCATGATTGCCACTGGTGTCTCAACCATAAGTCTCTTTCCTGTCAGAAACTCCCCCCAGCCAGCCTCATAGAAGGATATGCGCCTGTCTGTTTCGGTCTTGTACTTAACGGTGGTGACAGCCCCCGCTCCAAGGCGTACTCCAGCAGACCCGGCCGCGGTGATGTTCACACCGGAAACCATCTTCGCGAGTAATTTCTATGATCACCGTGTTTAGAAGCACAAACAGCACGCAATGTTAGACATCTCGCAATGTTAGTGTTACATGAACAAAAAAGAGAGGAAATTATACAAAACATACCATGACATGTTTGACGATGTTTGTCTTCGGTTAAACGGTGCACAAGGGGCACCCCCATGTAGTTCTCAATTGGTGGTAGGATTGCCAAGAGATTGTTCCTCTCATTGTGTGTAAGCTTCTTCATTCTTTGAGAGAAAATTGGAGAATTGAATGGAACATCATCGTAATCATCCTGACTATCCTCTTCTTCTTGGTCATCATCATCGTCATGGATATCGTCATCATCATGACTATCTTCATGTTCTTGGTCATCCTCATCGTCCTGGATATCCTCATCATCATGACTATCGTCATCATCGTCACCATCATGACTATCTTCATCATCGTCACCATCCTCACTATCCTCATCATCTTCACCATCCTCATCATTTTGCTGCAGAAATAGATAATCCTTAACCTGTTGACCGACCCTTCTAAGTAAAATGCTATGTACTCTCCCCCAGCCAACTTATTTTTTGAAATGTACTTCATCCATCCATCACCGCAGATGATGGTTTTATGCTTTCCTTTCTTCACTTCAACTTGAAATGACCGCCCCTTATCATCCTTAAAGAGGAAAGTATCACCTATTGCTTTGTTAAATTTCACCCTTACGTTGCATGGGATACACTATGCAACAGTAAAGTAAAATGCGACCAAATTAGTGGTAATGACAGTAAATGACTGCAAAATGGTTCTAATTGTATGCTGGTTAAAGACCATTACCACCGATTTTTTGAACCCCTCGTTCAAAAAGATCTTGAATTCCTTTGCAGTTTCCAAGCTGTCCGCACAACTACTTTTGCAGATTTGGCATGTTGGAAGCACCATGATCCCTATTAATCATATGATGCACTTATTATTATTACTAACAAAGGATGAAAATGAACGGAAAAAATCGGCATGACCTTTGCTAAAAAATGAACATATTGAATGCCAGAAATTGGGCGAAACGGAAATTAATCAACGTTTCGCCAAAACGTTGGCACTCATTTTTGAATCCCTGAAAATAATGTATAACATGTCCAGCTTACTTAGCCCATGCACTTGTCATATTTAAACTTTCTTTTTCTTAGCAAAAGTTCTAACACGAATGTACGCGCGCACGAAAAAATGATAGCACCAAGGGCACGTCTCACGCCACTTTTCTCTCTGTTTATTTCTCTTTTCTCAACTCATGATACATCAAACACGCAGCCTACTTGACATAGGTTTGCTATTCTACTACTCAAACTTGTCTTGGAATCGGAGAAGTACTACTCTAAGATGAAGTATATATACACGGAACCTGCAGAACTATATATAGAAAATATTTGATCACCACCTAATTAAAACTTTCTCTAGTTTGGAATACTCGAACAGCCGCGGCGGTGACATAACCCTACCGGCGGCGGCACCCTAACCCTATCCCTAGCTAGCGGTGGTGGCGACCTAACCCTACCGGCAGCGGGCGGCACCCTAACCCTAGCCCTAGTGACGGCGTGGGGCGGGCTTACACTAGGCCTAGCGGCGGCGGCGCCCTAACCCTAACCCTAGTGGCAAGAGAAGGAGGAGAGTGAGGGAGATTGGGACATACCGGCGGGAGAGGCGTAGACGGGCTCGACGACGGGAAGAGACGACGGCGGGAGAAGATGCACCACGTGGGACGAAAGGGGCGAACATCGGAGAAGGGGATAAAATTTCTGTCGATTTGACTTAGTGTGGCTGTAACAGATGGTTTTGTGTGGGGGAGAAATAGATTTTTCACAATTACGATATGTGTGGCAGGCGGCCCAGAGCGCCCGCCACAGCAAATTTTTGGAATTTTTGAACCCTTCTGGCGCGAGTTGCCGAAAGACATGTGTGGCGGGCCCCTTGAGATGGCCGCCACTACTCGCTGATAGAACAGTGGCGGGCAATTCATGCCCCCCGCCACTAGAGTTTTTCACCAAGCGGGGATCTTGAAGGGAGTTCACCTGTGGCGCGTACGGAGAAATGCCCGTCACTGCTATGACTATAGCAGTGGTTTACGTACCCGCCAATGCTATTTCTCCAATGTAGCAGTGGCGGGTGCCAAGTCGGGCCCGTCACTCATTTAAGTTCACCTATAAGATTTTTCCCAGTAATGTTTGCACCCGTCGTGTGTCTCGGACGCCCCCACAACGTCAAATGACCGATACGACCCGTCACCCCTCTCTGGTTGTTTGCGCAAGGTGCACGATGCGGAACTGCACCTGCCATCCGTCCTGTGTTTCCCTGCGATTTGTGAGTAATCAAATATTCAAATGGTCCTCATCACGGCAGACCCTCGTTGATCTCTGGCTCCGCTTCTGGTAATTAAGCGCCGAGGGTTAGTGGTATATAGTAATACTACGTATTAATAACCTGTAAACCAAGTTCTGTTATCCTCACACTCTACTATACTAGTATTAGACAGGAAAGAGGGTATGCAGGACTGGACTGGCCTGCTCCGTCCATCACGTTTGGAGGAGTTTGATTCTGGTCGACACCGGATTCCAGAGTGGATCATGTCAAATGGATGATTCTGCCAGGGAATCTATCCAACTCCCTTCTCTTTCTTCTGGGCAGCTGGAGGAGGAGCTGACTTCCGGAGTGGATCATGTCACCGTATATTTTTTCTCTTTTAAGTACACAGCCGATAAGAAATCCATATGGTACTCTACTGGCGTTGAAGGGCTCAAGGTCGATGTGATCACTGAGGGGACGACTCACCCCAAAGTCCACTAACCCGGAATGGTCACGACGCTCCAACAGTTGCACTGACTCTCGCTGAAGTTTCAGCGGAAAGATACATGATCAGAAAGCGAATATGGTGAGGCCCTAACTCGTACTAGTACCTTGGAGGGAAGAAGGTACGTACTGTACAACATATCCAAACTCAGAATTCAGGTATAGAATAGTCAACTGCCCTGATCCCCACGGTCGTCCTTTGCTTAGCAACAGCCGGAGTATCATTCCTGCCTCGCTGTGAAAGATCCGTCAGCGATTGGCCTCAAAAACTCCCGTGCTCCGTAAGAGCATCTACAACCGGACTTGGCAAATCCGACATCTCAAACGCCTGCGAATAGTGACCGGTCACGCCTTAAATATTTGATTCTACAACCGGGTATCTCAAATTAGAAATCTTATAAATCCATATTATTACATGCAGCGTAAACCGATCTTTAAGCGGAGCTCGTCCGGCTCTGCCGTGACCATGTCCGGCGACCGGCTACACTCCCCAGAGTGTTGGTCCGGTCTCCGGCAAGGCGTCGCCGTCTCCCATGCATTACTCTTCCTCGTCGGAGCCCGAAACCTGGACAGTGCCGGTGGACGTCAAATCGATGATGGATCCGTCTTGGGACGAGTCGGCGACATCCACCACGACGCAGTTGCAGCGGCCGGAGAGGTGCACCATACGAGGCGCCGGAGAATACGACTCCGCCTTGCCAACTTCCACCGCCGCGAGGGCTGCCGACGCGGCGACGCCTCCCGCGCCCGCTGCCTCGCACAGCGGGCACGCCGCGCCATGTTTGCGTCGGACGACGCCCATGGTGCGTCCATGGCCTTGGCGCGCCAACGGAGGGCTTGCGCGTCCGCCACCGCGTTCAGACGTCAGACGGACCGCACCTCCTCTGGTGAGGCAGCGATGGCACACCTAGCACCGGATCCATGCGCCATTTGGGCGGACGCAATGGATTCCCGACGGAAGGAGTCCGAGCGCTGCCTCGCACGGGCCTCCTCCCGGGAGCGGCGGAGCGCAAGCTGGACGACCATCTCCTCCTCGGGGCCGCGTGAGATGAGCTCGGGGTCGGCGGATCTGAAGGTGTAGGACTCGAATCCGCTGCCCGCTATGCCGGAGAAGGCCAGAGATCGCCGGACGGGAGCTTGGGTGGCGAAGGGGAGTGGAGTGAAGTGGCTAGGGTTTGGTCTGGCGAGCGGATGGGGAGGAATATATGTGGGGTCGGGTGGGCCAGCGTGGGCAGAGGACGACGTGGCGGACGCGCCCGGCACGCCGAGCGCCCTATATCCGCCCTAGATTTTGGCTCCATATGAGAGGTGTCGGTCAGCCCGGGCGTCTGAGGCCTGTTTGAGGCGCCCGTCTGGTCGACTTTTAGTGACCGGTTAGTGACCGGCCGTCCGTCCGGGCGTTCGAGGCGAGTTTGGTGTGCCGGCTGTTGATGCTCTAATCTACATCGACCGGTGCAAAATTTTCTTTTCTCCACTGAGGCAACCGTCTCCGTACGGTGACTACTACCACCTCGATCGCATGCGCTCAGATTCATAGATATATGCCCGTGTTTGCTCTTGGACCGGCGTGCTTATTCTTGTGCCTGACCTGTGCGTGCGCGTGCATGGAAGCTTGCGTATTCCAATACTTCCCGCAGCGTTTGTTGTTTTGCCTGCCAAGGATTTGCAGCGCCAGGGTATCTCTGGATCCTGCATGCGTTGCAGTTGCCGCAGCGTGCGTTCTATCTCTCTGCCTCTCTGGAGCAGCTCAGCTGCAGCTTCGATTTGATGCATGATCCATGCAGAGAATGGATGGCCATGTTTTTTTCATCTTGCCCCGTGATTATTTCTCATCCTACCAAGCTTCATGGTCTTTTCAAACACCACAGAGTGAGTAATAATCAAGAGTCTTTTTTTCTAGTGATAAAGCTGTGCGTTTCAAACATGGCAAGTCAGCAATCCAGAGGTGGTTCAAGGCATGAGGAGTGAGAATTGCTCACTGAAAACACATCCGGCTGCTCAAGTGCAGGACAAAATGACAAAATCTACAACTCAGGGAAGCTCTTATTGTACTGATTTCGGCAACGCACTCCTGATGCAACGCCAACTTTGGCACGCATACGCTCTCTCTCCAATCAAAGCGGAGCAAAAGGGACGCCATGAAGTCGACGTGCCAAGGGCTCGCGTGAAAGCTCGAGAAGGACTTGCGACATTGGTTTACTCCCACGCATCAATGAGTGCCACCATCAATTATGTATGCACCATCGACGACCAGAGTAGAAAGAGTGAAGGAGCCCATGTGAGGAGCAGGCGTTTGGAAGGCAGCCAAAAGGAAGGAACGGAGGGCACAATGTGGAAATGAAAGCTTTTGCTACTTTGCGCCAAGTAGAGATGGAAGCATGTTCTTCTGTAGACTCCTAAAAGAGTGAAGGTGATCAGCAAGAGAGTGAACTAGTGGAGTGGAGTGTGTGACCACATTCCGAATGCTTGCAACTCTAGTATCTGAACATAAAATTTCTTGTGCCATAGAGGATAGTGTGACCACACACGGTTCTCTGATTTCTTTTTTTAAGCAATACACACAGTTCTCTGATCGACTTGTATATTTGCACAATCTAGTTCCTAAAGTTCTGAATTTGGCTCAAGTTGATCGTTCTGCGCAGCAGGCGTTACATGTGTGCATGCTAACTCAGTGTGTATACATGACAGGTTAGGTGTTTGCATAGTTTAAATACTACTACAAAGAATAATTTCCATGGTGTTGGCCCTAGCAATGGTTGTATGACACCGCAGAAGGCGGTGCAGATGCGGATCTAGGACTAGGGAGTGGCACGCAACTTGGCATGACATTGAATGTCGATCTTGTGTTGTACACTTGTAGGGTGCATTGAGGTTGTAGACTTGGTCAAAGCGACCTAATGGAGCTCTGTGGTGGTCATGGTCTACAAGTGGTTGTTACATGGCTGAGCGCGTGGTTCATGCGGAGATGAAGCTCGTGGGCGAGCGGCGGAGGTCATGGTGATGGCCCCAGAAGATGTTGTCGATAATGTCACGCTTAATGTGTAGCGGAGTAGGTGGAAGTCATGGCGACATACCCGATAGAGGGTGTGGCTGCAGCGTGGAATTGGACGATGTGGGTGATGAGGCCCCCGATGCCTGTGGTCGACAATATGCATGGCGCAAGCTTTGTTGTGTGCTTGTTGCCTTGACGCCAAGGGATCCTCTCAAGTCTACTCCTTCTTAGTTGTTCTACGGTATTTTCATTAATAAATCAAAACATATGTACAAAAGGAGTCCAAAAGAAAAGAAAAGATCAGTCGATGCCAGTTCTACGCTCTTCACATTGTCAGCATGTCTAGATTCTGGACCATGGTCAGATAGATGGTTTCAATCCGTTTGTATCAGTTTTTGGCTAGATTCCCTTTAGTATGTGGTCACTTTTTTTTCCTAAATTATGAAGAGGCATACGCTTTCCTTGTTGCTCGAAAAAAGTTTCGTTGAACTTGCATGCAAAGAGTACAACTAAAAAAACTTGTTGTTTTCAACCTACAAATGAAAAAAAAAACCTCTATAAAGGAATTAGTTAAAGATGAATTTGACCAAAACTCCAATAAAATTTCTTGTGATCAAAACGATCCTTAGTCCTTTCGCATGTTCTGACTGGTTTTAGGACTGAGAGGTTGAGTCACAGTGCTAGGTTGGCATGACCTGGTCATCTAAACAAATTTTTAGCCAATTTGTGAAGTTTGAGCCTTTGAGGACTATGGTATGTTCGTCGATGACGACGAGAATGAGCCCAGAGGACTGGTTTTGGGATGCTTTTTGCAAAATGTACATGAAGTACAACTCGCCAAGTTTGGTTATTGGCCTAAATTTCTCCAAGGATATGCCAGGAACATTTTGTCCATATGGTTGGCTCCATCGGAAGGAGGAACCATGCCTGTCTGACCCAGCCAGGATCTATCTCCTAGCTAGCAGGATCTGAGGTCTATGGCGCCAGACAACATTCCAAGCTCCTTTAGATCTTCCTTGTTTCTTAATCCTCGTTGCAAGTAGCATCTCAGTTAGAAAGAGATCATAGGGTGAAAAAAGCTTCTAGTTATCTTTCCACGCCACACCGTTTAACATGACAAGGATGGAAAGGCTACCTCTTTTTTTTTTGAGAGCACGCAAATTGCGTACCATATTTTTATAGAAGACAGAGATAGTTTACAAGAGCCGGGCCCTAGGGATGCATACATCCCTAAAGTTAGGCAAGAGACAATAAAACAACACACCCACACCAGCACATATACATAAGCTAACTCCTCACAAATCTGTCCACCCCTCCCGCACCAGCTGACTTCCAGTCCCGCATCTCGGCGAATATGATCTCCTGAAGCTCTGACACCGTGCGTTGTTGCTGTATGTTGGCAAACACACGGGCATTCCTTTGCTTCCAAAGATTCCAACAAATCAGAGTCACCATCAAGTCAAAACCCCGGCGATGACGTTTAGGGATGCTATTTCTTGCATTTATCCACCATTCCTCCAGTGTGTCATTGATGCTTATTTTTACTTGTTACTGACTTGGCTGCCTCATCATTTGCCCTATACTGACTTGGCTGCTTATTTTTACTTGTTACTTATAATAAAAATAGTATATTTTCTTGTTACTTGAATAGTCCGACGCCTATAACAAGGAGATTTATCTATCCACACATATGTCAGCCTTCCATTGCCAAGCAAAATGCTAGATGTGAAGCTTTGTGGAAGCATAAAAAGCGAAGGTAAGATGTGATGGAAAAATGCATGCCATAACACATAAGAATCGTCTTATAATGTAAAGTATGAAGAACAGAGAATGTTGGTATGTGCTACCTAGTAGTAGTACAAAGCTTCAGAATATGTGAAGCATAAAAAGCGACAGAATATGGAAGCATAAAAAGCGAAGGTAAGATGTGATGGAAAAATGCATGCCATAACACATAAGAATCGTCTTTATAATGTAAAGTATGAAGAACAGAGAATGTTAGTATGTGCTACCTAGTAGTACAAAGCTTCAGAATATGCGCCTAGATATACTTAGAATTTGTCAACTAACAAAACTGAGGAGACTTCGGTGCATGTACAACTGCACACCCAAAAATCCAAATGCCATTACTTGTTTCTTAATTAGCATACACATTGTTTAAAGGGTCCATGCAACATTTTTCAGCAACACTACTAAAATTTGACAGGAGTAGATTGGTTATTTTTCAGAAAGATAGAATGCATAAAAAAATGGCGGGAAAAGATAGAATGCATAATTCATTAGTCATTTGGCTAATGTAGATGTATTGATGATCTATAATATGCAAGGAGATGGATGAGATTTATACTAGATCGGAAAGAACAAGAAACATCTCCTTGCAAGCGTGCATCAAGAAAGTAGGGAAGGGTGGGGGATTTTTTTTCAAAACTATGAGTATATTTATAGCAAATTCGGACAATATATGGCTGAATGCAAAAATGGCAAAAATATTACCCTGTCGGCATGCGGTGGGCCGACGGGGGGCCTGTCGGCCAGCAGTGGGCCGATAGGTGCCTGTCGGCCTCCGGGCGACCAACAGCTGGCCCGTCGGCCTGCGGGCGGCCGATAGGTGCCCGTCGGCCTGCGGGCGGCCGATAGGTGCCTGTCGGCCTCCGGGCGACCGACAGCCCCTGGATAGGCCCATACAGCGACCCTCCTAGTGCTCAGCCCGACCGAGCCACTCCTTTCTTCCTCCCCTGTTCACTAGCTCCTCTTCTCTCTCCCGTTGCTCTCTGGTGCTTCCACCCCCGCGCCGATCTCTTCCCTCGTCCACCCATTTTCTTATCCAACCCGCAGAAACAATAGATCGTAGCATTCTCCGCCGGCCTACGGTATTTTTTTTTTTGCTACGGGGTAGTTTTCTGTGCATGCGGAGGAGGAGTTCTGGTGGTGCAAGGAGTCCGCGAGGTTGTAATGGCTTGCCCCTTTTGCCGAGCTCCAGTTGGCCCTTGTTCTTCGTTTGATTCTTCTGCGTCTGTCTTCACCGTGGTGCTGGATCATCGCTGTTCAAGGCGTGTTGTAAGATTCTATATCTTGTTTATCTGATTGTGGCATATGGTTGATGTTGTTTTCCTTGGAATGTATTGTAATGCCTTTGTTTATATGATTATGATGTTTGCTTCCATTCTTTTTGTAGTATGTCCCGTGCAGTGTTAGATCACATCTTGCTCGGTACATTGAGGAGTGCAGAGCTTTAGCTATTCGGAGGGGTGACACAGATATTGATCTTGCTCTTCACAACAGTGAGGGTAACTTATATGGTGTTCTGTTTACACATGGTCGGGTGAGCAGTAAATTCCATGGTCCTTCCTGGGAGGAACTTGTGAATGATTATGGTCTCCGTCATCGTGACATGATGACTGTTAGGCTTGAGCACTATGGAACTTTGATTGCTGTTGATTTTCATCGGGATGGTGTTACGTTGTTCCCTTTACCCTGTGTTGGTAAGTAATTTTTTTGAGTGATTTTAAGTTTTGTTTCGGCTCATACGTTATGCTGTTCTTCTCAATTTGTGAAATTATTTTTTTGTAGCTCTTGAGGATCTAAGTGAAACTCAGAGGGAACTTGTTGACAGTTGTTTCTATAGTCGTGGTGTCAGTCTGAATTATCACCAAACGTGGGTCATGTCGCGACAGCTCTTTGATGACAACTACATATTGTGTACTCCTTTTGTTCATAGGATTGATTCGATGAATGTTAATGGTCAACATATGGTGAGCTTTGTTTTTGGCTACTGTTTATTTATTTGTTCTTTGCTCTAGTATATTGTTCAAAATTTCTAAGCTGAACATCATATAACTTGATGTCTTTTGTCAGGTTATTCCGAGCATGGTTGTGAGGAGTTTGAAGGATTTTTGCGCAATTCCCAGGACTGGTTCTTTAACTCTTGAAATTACTTTGGATTCTGAAGATGATAATATATCTGTGAGCATTCCTTGTCCCTACTTTATTGGCTTGGGTAACAGAATGGTGTTAAACAAGGAAGGTTTCGGTAATTTTCTTCGGGCATCGTCTATTGAAGTAAACAATTTGGTGCTCATAACTTTCAAAGAGCGTGATCATGAGCTTGCTGTTGTTTTCAACCCTCTGCCGTAGTGATCTGTCGTAGTGATGGTACTTATAGACTGTGAAGTACATCATGTGCATGGTCACAGTGTTAATTAGGTATCCTGTTGATTGGCCAGCATTGTGACATGTAACCGGGTATTGGTGTTATGTTTTGTACTGAAGTTTTTTTCCACTTAAATGCATTATAATTCCTGCACAGTGCAAATAGACCACATACCATACGGAGACTGTAGTGATTGGCAGCTGATTTGCACGGCGGGGCCTGCCGCCACCGACGGCTGCTCCCTCGGCCGGACGCAGAGCAAAATGCGCTCGCTTTTTCCCATGCGCAGACGTTGATTCCGATGCCCACAGTGCAGCAAAATGCGCTGGTTTCCACGTCAGACTGTAGTGATTGGCAGCTGATTTGCACGGCAGACTGTAGTGATTGGCAGAATCGCACGCGCGTGTTTTATTTTCTTGCACCGACAACACAGTGCTCCTCATCTTTATATACGAGATGCCGTTGCCTCACAGCACTTCTCCTCACTGCCTCTTCTCCTCACTGCTTGTTGTGGTAGCATTAACAATTCCGCAGTGATGGGTGATCCTCGTCCATTTTCACGAGAGGACTCTTGTGATGTCTTGATAGGTGCGGTTAGAATGAAGTCCGGGCTTCATGGAACTCCAGGTGTATCTTTCGATGAATTAGTTAGCAGTGAGAGTAACTTGCAGAGGTTGAGACAAACAGCTTGTCATAGTAGAAACATAGCGGACATTCGACTAGAACTTTTTCGGTTGCGTGCAAGGTGGGAAAGACTTTGTGAACTAATATATGAATCAGCGCGATTCATACGATCATCTGATGATTTAGATAATCATGTGATAGATTTGCCAGTTGATGAATATATTGCGTTTCATAAGGTAATTTAAATTTCATATTTTATTTACATATTTAATATGTTTGTCGTTTTAATTCATTTTTGTTCATTTTGTGAATTGTAGAGATACAATGTGGACGTTAAAGAAATGAACCACGTTGTCAGTATGTTGGCATGGTTCAAGCTTTTATTTGGGTCTGTTCCGACTGTTAACGGAAGACCGCCGCCGAAATATGTAGCAACTCATGATGGCTCAAGCTCGAAGAAGAAGAAAAGCAGCGATGCATCACGAAAGCCTGGTGATGATGGTTACTCTTCCAGCGATGAGTTTATGACAGCCAATAAAAAATCAAAGCCGAAGAAACATGTTAGTGAGAATAGTGATGATGACTTTATGTAGTTTGTATGCAGTATTATTTAAGGTCAGTCGTACCGTTTAATTTAGATGTACTTGTATCTTAATTATTTGCGATACAAATTAGCTTTTCCGATGCCCACTGGAGCAAAATATTCCAATTCAGATGCAGTATTTATTTATTTATTCTACGATACAAATTAGCTTTTCCCATGCGCAGACGCTAATTCCGATGCCCACACTGCAGCAAAATGCGCTGCTTTCCATGGCAGACTGTAGTGATTGGCAGAATCGCACGCGCGTGTTTTATTTTCTTGCACCGACAACACAGTGCTCCTCATCTTTATATACGAGATGCCGTTGCCTGCTCTGTCACGCTCTTCTCTTTGCTTCTGCCCACACTGCTTGCTCTTTCTCACTCTCTTCTCCATCGTCCAGCCGCAGTTAACACCAACGCGCTAGTCAGTATGAGTTTGCCTTGATCGGATCAAAGCATTAGGCCTACGAAAATGAAGAGTGCGACTTTGCCTCGGGGGGTGGAAGTACTTCGTTGTTGGTGTGGCGATCTCTGCAAGGTGAAGGAGGTGACGGATTTTTCAGATTGGTTGGGCATGAAGTTTTTCATGTGCGCCAATTATGAGGAAGATCCACCCATTGCTACTTCACCGTACATCATTCCTCCGGTATGTTTCAGTCACGAAGAATAAACACGTTGTTGATATTATTGTTGATTTGATATTTCTATTTCTATTTTTGTTGTAGTCTCCTCCGCCTCTGTGCATGTACTATCGTTGGATTGACACGAAAAAACCGGACTGGGCGGTGACCGAGATTCGTGAAAGAGGTCGTCGTGCATGGGCAAGTTTGGACGCGGAAGAGCGCCGCGCGAAGGCGGCAGCAGAGGAGAAAGCAGAGCAGGAGAGTGGCAAGAGTACTGTGTGAAGCAGAGGGCTTTTCTTGATGAGATGAAGAAGAAAAGCCGAGAAGAGGGACTTCGACTGGCGGAGGTTTACCGACAGCGACAGGAGGCCCGTGAGGCTGAGAGGCAGATAAAGAAAGAAAGGGCTCGTGCAGCCAAGGCAGTAGAAGAAGCTGGTGATGGAAAAGGAAAATATCCCCGTTGGACTCAGTAGATTTATGTTATTGTATCGTAACGTTCGCATTGCAGCAAGTTGTATCTTAAAATTCGCAGCAAGATGTATCTTGTACCGTTTAATTTAGATGTACTTCTATCTTAATTTTTTGTTGTAGTCTGTTTGGAAATGTATCTTGTACCGTTTAGTTGAGTCGTACCGTTTAATTCAGATGTACTACTAATATGAAGTAGACAAGTGTCTTGAAAACAAATCAGTCTCTTACATAGATAATGACTCATACATAGATAGTAACACATACATGAAGGATGTCTGATGCATAGATAAAAGTCTGAAACAAACATAGATAGAAATATGTCTCATGCATAGATAATAGTATCACCGGGCTGGAAAGGAGGTGGTGCCCTGGGAGGAATCTGATAACCATATCACTGCTGGGGACGGCGACGAATCTTGGTCTTCCTCGGACGAGGACCGGAAGGCGATAAGCGCTCAGGCGGTAGACGAGTCTCACGATGACCACGACCATAGACCACATCGTCTGTCAGTGTCTGTGTCTCCTGCGTCCATGGTGGTGGTGGAGTGTGAAGAACTGTCTGCGAGAACTCATAGGTGTTTGCAGCTCGGTCATCGTCGCCGCCGTCGCCGGCAAAGAACGAACCACCACCACTAAGCATCGGTGACTGGACATTAGACTGCATGAACGGTTGCGACTGGCTGCCGACTACGGTAAAGTAAAACATGTAAAATTGATTTGCGAACCTAGAATGTTTAAAAGAATGCACAAAGTAGTGTTACCTAGGTCCATCTGATTATGCCAAGAAGAGCTCCCTGGTTGTGAAGGAGGTGTATGCTGCCAGGAAGAGCTCCCTGGTTGTGAAGGAGGTGTATGCTGCCAGGAAGAGCTCCCTCGTTGTGAAGGTCGTGGTTCCGAACGGTGCATAGAGGTTCGAGGTTCTGAACGCTGCAGAGAGGGGCGTGGCGGACGATGTGCTGGACGAGGAATAGCAACATCCGAAGATCGTCTACATGTAACAGCTGCGTAAATCCCGCGAACCTTCTCATGAAGACCCCTCAACCATGAGACGTGCTCTCGCGGTGGGATATTATCTCCTCTCTCAAAGCGTTCCATTAAAGAGGAAACCTCCTCTAGCACCTCGCATGCCAAGTCACTCTATACACGGAGAGTTAACCAATTAGATCATTGTTGTATGGCAGACAACACGAATAGTTAACCAATTGTATATGTTCAGGTTAAGAAAAAACTTAACATGTGAGAAACATATCACGTACCGCGTGGCGTCTGGTCCCGACAACAGAGGCAGTTGGGAACAGATCGCTGGTGAGAGGGGCTTCGATCTGATCAGGAGCTGCTGATGGAACCAAGTAGATCCTCGTGCTATGCCGGTAACGCTGCAGATACAACCCGAACTTGTCCCAGTGAAAGGGCCGAACTTCATCCCAGATATTTGTCGGCGCAGTAGTCCATTCGTCCACGTAAGGGCTAATGTCACGAAGCCAAGAATCCTGGGACTTGTTTCCTCCTGAGCGAGTGTACCTGAGATTGAAATGTTATATTCTGAATGCAGACATGAGAAGTAAAATAGTATGTCTTACTTGTGCACGTGATCTGGTACGTGTGGAATAACTGGAATGTCAGGCTCTTGGCATAGACCGAACTGTCTCATCACCCTATGAAGAGCCATCTCCTCAACCGTCACGTCGAACACCAACTTGGCCTTGGTCATCCAATAGTGCCGATCTCTAGTGCACAATCCAGAAATCCCAGCTGGACACCTGGATAATATAGCGTGATGGGAGTATGGCTCCCAGATAACTTGAGCCTCGTGCAAACTATCAAACTGCGCCGTGAAGGAGGGGTAGCAGCCCCTCACCTGGCTGTGCGCGAACTGTCTCTGTGCATGACAACAAATAAGCATTAGTAATTCTATTGAATGGCAAGAAATAAACATTAGTAATTCATATTGTTACTTAATATGAAAATACCTCTCTCCGTGTCCACACAGATCCCATAGTAGGCAAGTCGCCGATAGAAGGCACATAAGTCCCAGCCATGTCCTCCAAACCAAAAGGTTTATCAACGCAGACATAGGGTCGACCAATAGGGAATCTCTCGTATGACCAGAGCTGCAACAATAGTGGACATCCAACAAGAGCTGATTTTCTAGACTTCAACACGCAAGCTTTGCACAGTCCTCTGTACGTAGCCGCTAACACAGCAGAACCAAAACTCCTCTGCTGAATGTCCCCCGGGCAACGTGCGTCAGCTATCTCTCGTGCAATACCGATGAGTCGTGCATCGACAGTGGTCACGTGGTTCTCCGTGAACATCGTCTTGCCGAACAACCACATAATATATGCCTCTAGGGATCGATCAATCTGTGCCTCTGACAACACAACTCCGGGGTACCCTAACCGGACAATCTGTATAGAAATCATACAATTGTGTAAACTATCTAGTAAGGGCAACTAGGAAAATAAAATATGTTCAGCTCACTGAGAAGGTTACCTGAAACTGGCTCAACCACTTAAAATGTGGCCCGTGAGGATCTTTGTCTAAGGGCACAGCAGTTGGCACCGCAGCTAGAAAACGTGTCTGCATCAGTGCTAGCCAGGCAGGTTCTTTCTCTAAAGGACCTATGGCAGCACCGGCCAAAGGTTCTTTCTCTAAAGGACCTATGGCAGCACCGGCCAAAGGTAATCCCAACAAGAAAGACACATCCTGTAGAGTAGGAGCCATCTCTCCCCAGGGAAAGTGAAACGTATGTGTCTCTGGTCTCCATCTATCTACTAAGCAGGTAAGCAGCGACCTATCGTAAGAGAAATGTGACACTTGCCTCTTGTGTAACTGCATTGGTTCACCTTCCTCATCCAAGTCCGGATGTTCAACCCACTCATCCAATGTACCCTCAACCAGCCGTGCCAAGGGTAGAAGTCCTGCCCAACTTAACCTACAAAATAAAGAGAATGTAGCATACAGTTAGCGGCTATCAAAAGGATTTCAAACATAGTAAGTCACTGTACCGACACATACCTATCAACCCATAAAGGGTGTATCATCCAGTTACGATTTGGGGTGCGAGTGATCAACACGTCTAAGTTCTTGCCCGCTTCCATAAGTGCGGCCCGGTGCCCTCTATCGATATTCCCATTAAGCAACGGATACGAAGCCATATCTGCAATTAAAACATAGCCCAGACATATTACAAATTAAAACCTAGTCCAGACATATTACAAATTATAACATCGTCCAGACATATTACAGAATAAAACATAGTCCATCATATTACACATTAAAACATAGACCACACATATTACAGAATAAAACATAGTCCGTCATAATACACATTAAAACATAGACCACACATATTACAGAATAAAACATAGTCCGTCATATTACACATTAAAACATAGTCCAGACATATTACACATTATATAGCTTCTGAGTTATTTCTTCCTTGCCTGCCCCTTCGGCCTCGACTTCCACGACCACCACGACTGCCACGACCACGTCCGCCTCTTGCTACTGTGGTCGCAGTTGTCGATGTGGAAGCACTCGTCGAAGTGGAAGCACCGTCTTTGTTCAGGTCGGGACAATATTTCATCCTATGCCCATAAGCCGCGCATAGCAAACATTGTCTGGTTGCTCCACCAGCTTCAGATTGGTCCATATCGTTACGGATGCGCTTTACCTTACGTCTGCCCCTGCTTGTTCGCCGAAGTTATGGATCCGGGATGTATACTCTCTCCCCATCTTTTACCTTGTTGAAATTGCCGACGACTCTAAACCCTGTCATCTCACCTGTCCAGACATTGACTACTGCATCTTTTAAATAGTATGGGGACACGAAGGAGATAGCGTCCAACTCAATCTGGCCATAGGCAGCCAACACATGTGAGCAAGGCAGGTGCAACAACTTCGGTTTGTTGCATGTACACTCACAAGTTGGATAAAATTCCGTTCCAATTTTTACCTCGTGCGTCTTCACCTCATTTGCAGAACCAAAACCATCAGTAGGTAGTTGAACCTCATACCTCCTTTCCTGATTACCTATGAGTCTGACAGTGTGCTTCTTTGCTTTCTCTATCTTCTTTGCCATGTACTCCATGACACGGCTACAATAAGGTGTGTTCTGATTGTCTGCAATATGCTTCTTTGCTAACTCGTTCCTTTCTCTAAAATATCTCAAAGTGCCATGGAATACAGCCTCCACAATAGCTGTGAGTGGCAATGCTCTATTCCCTCTGAGTACAAAGTTATACACCTCTGCAAGATTGGTTGTCATGTGGCCATACCTAGCTCCATGGGTGTCATGCAGCAAAGACCAATTCACTGGAGGCTCTTTCTCTATCCACTCAGAAAAATCCTTTATTGCCCTACCCTTCTTTCTCTTAGTATTAGGAGGGTCAATTGCTGGCAAGTCACAAAGAACTACTGGCTCCTCTAGCTCCGCCATGAGTGTTGCTAATTTAACATGATCTGCTTCCATTTTCTTCCTCGCGCGGACCTGCTTCTTAGTGAACTCATCAAGTTTTGACCAAATAAAATGGTATTTACGCTGCTGGTTCTGCTTGCATAATTTTTTTGAACAAGTTCATCAACCGCTTGTTCTTGAACTGTGAGAAAAAATTAGCCCCAAGATGGCGCATGCACCACCGGCTCTGCAAGTCCTTCCAAGGTGTTGGTTCGTCAGCAGTTGGATTCCTTAGTGTCTTCACCGCCTTCAATATACCAGGATGTCTGTCATGAATGACACACACATTTGGTCGGTCCTTCACGATCGCAATTTTAACTTGCCGGAAGAACCATACCCAGCTCGGAAAGTTCTCACCCTCCACAAATGCCATGGCTAGTGGGATGATTTGATTGTTCCCGTCCACACCAATAGCAGTAAGGATTTGCCCTTTGTACTGACCAGTCATGAATGTACCATCCACAAACATCACAGGAGGACAATGCCGGAAAGCTTCGATGCACATAGCGAAAGAGAAGAATACTCGTTTCAAAACCTTGAAATATGGTATACTCTGCAACCTCGTGTGCTGTACGTTCACATAAGTGTCGGGATTCTTCTCCTTCAGTATGTCAAGGAGACGGACAACATTATCATATGAGTCGAAGAACGTCCCAAACCCTTCCTCCATAGCCTTCTGCTTAGCCCTCCAAGCCTTCCCATATGGAATGTCATAATTCCATCTGACCTTCACTGCTGTCTGGATGTGTTTTGCTTCCATATCTTTCTTCTCCACTATCTCAGTATACATGAGTTGCGCAATGAGAGTTGAAGTCAGGTTTGGATGACTAACCAATAGGTTTTTCCTCACACAATTATGTGGGACCACATTGCTGACAACCCAGTGGATGTTATACTTCGGCATGTGCCCGTGCACCTTCGCAGGACAACCTGTTTCAACACACTTCACGGTATAGTTTGTTGGACTCGATATGTGTGTCCGGAAAACCCTCTGCGTAGACATAGCCCACTTTATCACCGCATACTTTAACTTTTTTTTGTATCAAACATAGCCCCTATCTGGACTTGGTTCAGATTATATTGCCATGGAGTCTCATGGCCATCGTTGACAGTAAGGCCGGTGGATATGTCCTGATCCCATGCAGAAGGAATCGGTACCTCCACTTCATCCTCAGAATTTTCAGAATCCAAATCCTCCGCAAATCCATCCTCGTCCTCTTCCTCCATCACCCTCTGCATTTCATCGCCTTCCTCATCCCCATCAGCAACACCAGAACCAGCCAATATTTTTGACTTAATACTCTGCCCAGTATCATGACCACAAACATTGTGTGGCATGTAGTCTGACTCTTTCTCGGCTTGGCTAGCATCCACATCCGGTGGCTGTGACCCGGATAAATAATTCTCGTTAGCCACTTGACTACCCTGGCCTGGTTCATACCCCACGTGAAGTTGTACCGTATTCTCCTCCTTCGCCACTGGTTGCACTAGGGCATATGGGTGGATTCTTCGGTCTCGGCAACGACTTAACAGGGTCACCCAATGCTGGCTCCTATCTATCGGCATCGACTCCCACTTGACATTTTTACAGGATTTTGTCCACAATGCATGAATACTGACGGAACATACTTCAGGATCTAGCCCAAAACTAGTTGTCAACCAGTGCTTCAACTGTCTAATGTCCAGTATGTCCGGGTGTGAAAGTGTTATGACGCCATTCTTAAACTCGCTAAGATCAACCCCCAACTCATTATATCGAACATTACCAGGGCCGTAGTAAACAGTAAAATTTACTGATTCAGACATTTTCACCTGTCAGACATTGCCATCTTTCATTAATCGCAACGAACTAATTTATACTAAAATAAACCTACACTAAAATAAACCTACGTACACTAAATAAACCTACACTAAAAAGAACCTACACTAAAATAAACCTACACTAAATAAACCTATACTAAAATAAACCTACACTAAAATAAACCTACGTACACTAAATAAACGTATACTAAAAATGACTACACTAAGTAAACTAAATAAACTTACACTACCAACACGTACACTAAAATGACTACTAACCTAAACAAAAATGTACACGTACACGTACACTACATAAACTAATTTTACGTACAATAAAAAAACTAACCTAAACTAAAAAAAATCGGTATACCTTCGACGCGTGTGTCCCCTTCTTCTTCCTCTCAACCACACCACCTCCTCACCATCTACACCTCCACCACCCCACCATGGCTCCTCCAAACGAAAAAAAAACTACCCAAATGAGACCGTAGACCGGTGGAGATGGGTATGATCTATTGTTTCAGCGGATTCAATAGGAAAATGGGTGGAGGATGGAGGAGATCGGAAGGGGGGAAATTTGGTAGAGAAAACGAGAGAGAGAGAGGATGAGCGAGCCAGAGGAGGAAGAAACCGGGTGGTCGGCCTTATCCAGGGGCTGTCGGTCGCCCGGAGGCCGACAGGCACCTATCGGCCCACTGTTGGCCGACAGGCCCCCCGTCGGCCCACCGCAGGCCGACAGGGTAATATTTTTGCCATTTTTGCATTCAGCCATATATTGTCCGAATTTGCTATAAATATACTCATAGTTTTGAAAAAAAATCAGGGTGGGGGGCTCATGAAACGGAAGGGGTAAGGAGCAAGCACTACCTGCACAGAAACGCGATTGGTGATGAGATAGCGGGGGATGCTGGCGACGAGGGAGCCCGGCCGATGGCGTGGAAGCGCCGGAGGCGAGCGACAACGCCATCGACCATCTCCTGGACCCATCGATCAGGGGAGCGCACGGTCGTGGGCGAGCGAGAAGAGTCGTCGCGACCTCAATGGAACAAGAGAACAACCAAAGCCAAGAGGAGAAACACAGAGATGGGCCGAGTTCGCGGACCAAGCGGCATGCACCATGGCCCGACTAACGAGAAGATGAGGAAATCGACTCGCGGAGCAGCGGCCCATTTAAGGTGCCCGGACTGGATGGGGCGCTCTCATACACACACCCGACAACATCAGCAAATCTCTTGAAATCTTTCACGGTACTACATGACAAACAACATGATAAATGGTGTTGCACAACTAAATAAGTATGGGATGATTTTTCGAAGTGTACTCAAGGTGTTTCCAATTTATTAGACAAAATAAATATCTATCTAGTTGCCGCTACCTGTTTACGCCTCCTCAGTGACACCCAACAAATATTACATTAGTATTTCCCTCAAAAAAATATTACATTAGGATGAAAATAGCAAAGTACATTTTTCAAATTCACGAACATTTTATACAAATTCATAAACATTTTTTGATTTGGCGTTACAAATTCATGAACAATTTTTGAATGAACGAACTTTTTTTGAATCGATGAACTTTTTTTGAATCAACAAACATTTTTTGAATTGATAAAAAAAATTAAAATAGATGAACATTTTTGGAATCGGTGAACATTTTTTGAAAATGCATGAACATTTTTCAAATTCAAGAACATTTTTTCAATCTATGAACTTCTTTTGTAATTCATGATAAATTTTTTTAATTTTTTTAAACATTTATAAAAAAATCATGAACATTTTTTAAATTCACAAACATTTTTTGAATACGCGAATAGTTTTTCAAAATCATGAACATTGTTTTTAATCCACAGACATTTTATGATTTCTGGAAAAAAAATCATAAATTCACATTTTTTTAAAACTTGGATTCTTTTGGAGAACCCGAATTATTTTAAATAAGAAAAAATAAGAACAGAAAAGAAAAAACAAATAGCAAATAGAAAAAAAAGGAATAAAAAACAAAGGGCGTTCAGCCTCGCTCATGGGCCAGCCCAATAGGGCGCGCTGGCTCTCAGGTTTTCACGATTTGAAAGAGAAAAGGGAGGAAAAACGGAGTAAGGTGGGATCAAACCTGGGTCTCTCGAGTGGAAGAGAGAAGCTCTTGCCAGCACGGTGCCTACCAACTTGTGATGTTTAACGGGATTGCACCTAAATGAACCAACCGAAGGCGCCTTGTGAAGGAAAAAAATGATTCACTTTTTTCTCACTTATGGTTGACATAATGGGTAATTTGTGCCAACTTTTGGGGTAATTTCAAAACGGACGGACAGAAGCACTAATCACTTTATTATTACTAGCAAAATGGCCCGTGCGTTGCAACGGAAGAAAAAAAAATCATAATCTTCAATGGCTATGACCACATTTTGTTCACATATCATCGCTTTATTTTGAAATTTTGTTCACAAATGCAAGAAAATGTACCCTTTTTAAATTTATTCACAAATTGAAGCAATGTTCACATTTTCGAAAAAAATATCGTGGTTGTCAAAAAACTTGGTAATTCAAAGAATTATTCTGAATTTCAAGAAACATTTTTTTAAAACATACTATAATATTCCGACCTACCCCGGCAGTTAATTCTTTAAAACTCACGCGAGTATATAGTCATAAAGACTCAGAAACATTACTGTTTAACTACATACCTTCGATCATTTCTGAACATTTTTACAAATTTTGGAATATTTTTAAAAATCATGAACATTTTCTACAATTTGAAAAAATAAAATAAAATTGTGAACATTTTTCTATATTGTGAACAATTTGTAAGCATTATCTTTTTAATTGGCACACAATTCTAGAATAGACGAGCATTTTTTCGAAATTGGTGGATTTTTTAAAAAATTCAGGAACATTTTTTTGAGATGCATGAACATTTTTTTAATCAATAAACTCTATTGTAATTCATGAACTTTTTTTAATTTTTAGGACATTTCTTATAATTCATGATCATTTTTTGAATTAGCAAACATTTTGTTCAATTTCATTAACAATTTTTAATACATGGATTGTTTCAAAATCATGGGCTTTTTTTGATTTTATGAACATTTTTGGAATATGCGAACATTTTTAGAAAAAACCCAAGCATTTTTTGAATTCACAAACAATTTATGTTTTCTTGAACATTTTATTTCAAAATTCTCAATTTTTTAAATGACAGAAGTTTTTTGAAGTCCCAAATTATTTAAAGTAGAAAAAAGCGAAAAACGAAAAATAAAAATAAAAATAAAAAACGAAATTAAAAAAACAGGCCGCCAGCACATGGGCTGGCCCAAACGGGCGCGCTGCGTCTTCTCCCGCGCGCAGAGCGCAGTATAGGAGGTCCTTACTGCGTGGGTCGGCCCAGGCAGGGGATTCCCTGCAAAACGTTTTTTGTTACTTATAGGTGGCATTGGTGTGTAATATTTTGCAATTTTTGGGGCAATTTTAATGATGTATCGCCAGAAGTAATAGCCCATTTATTATTAGGTATAGATATAGATATAAGAATAAGTATACTTGGGAAAGCGTCCGTGCGTTGCAACGGAAGAAAACACCAATGGCCATGTAAAATGATAGTGAGTTTAAGTAGGACCCGAGTTGAAACAACGTCCACCTCTAATTCCTGCACCATGGGTTCGGTTGGCAGGCCTTCGCACTATTCCGGCTCCTCCTAGCATCACCTTGCCCTTTTGTGTCGAGACGCGCCTCGCTCGCGGCTACCTTACCCGAGATCTTTTGCTGCCTTCCCGCGCCCGCCATTGTGCGTCCTTAGCGCCTTTCGTCTTCAACCACAGTTATGTGTGGACACGTGTAACATTTCAGAATGTAAGGTGCACCAGTTTCATTCAAGTCAAACGTGTGTTTGACAAAGGTTATTTATAGAATAAAATATTAATATCTACAATACAAAATATATAAAAATATGAAAAATACTTATTCTCCCATTAATTTTATCATGGCTCACAAATGTTAGGCTGTATATCTATACGTGGACCTTTTGTACACATCTGTAATTGTATTGTACCCTTTGGTACTCCTATATATTGAGATAGCCACACCCCGTTTAGGGTGTCGAGCAGTTTCCCAAACTCTATGTTTTACATGGTATCAGTTTAGGGTTTCGATGTCTTCCGCTGCCCCTCACGCCGCCGCCGCCTCGGCCCCTGCCACCGCCGACTCCTCGGCCTCTGCCATCGCCGACGCTGCGTCAGCCCAAGCGCTCACTTCCTCGTCTCCCTTCATGGCCTCCCGCCCACTGGCTACGGCCTGGCGGCAGCCGCCCGCGGCCTTCCCGATCGGGTCGAGCGGGCCGGGCGACCTGCCCCCGCCGATCCCATCTGGCGGGTCCTCCTCGGCCGTCGCCGCTGGGCCGCCGGGGTTCCGCGGTCCTGGACCTACGTATGGCGTCCCTGCCTCAACCCTCGGCGCCGCGCCTCCGTCGTCGCTCTATGGAGCCCCTTGGTTCGGCGCCCCTGCCTCAACCCTCGGCGTCGCGCCTCCGTCATCGTCCGCCTGGCCGCTGCCCTATGGCGCGTCGCCGGCGCCTGGCTACGCTGGGTCGTCACATCCCCAGCACTATGGAGTGCAGCCGCCCGCGCTGCTTCACGGGGCTGCGCCATCTGTGCCCCCCGGAGCTCCGGCTGGCTCGGGCGTTGGCTCCGCCCCTGCAGGCGCCTACCCCGCGTCGCCATACGCTGGTACACAACTGGCGCTCGCCCCCAACCCGGAGACGGACCCGATGATGGGCTGCTACGCGCCACCGGCACAGCCTCATGCGGATCCCATGACCGCACCGTCGCCGTTTTACTTATCACATCTTCTTCCGGTGAAGCTTACGCCGGATAATTATTTGTCCTGGCGGGCTCAGGTGCTACCTCTCCTTCGAAGCCGCTACCTGGAGGGGTACGTCGATGGCTCTACCCCGTGCCCGCCGCCGTATCATCCGGCGTACCGTGTGTGGGTGGCTCAGGATCAGGCGATTCTCTCCGCTATCTAGTCATCGCTCACCCCGAGCGTGTCGTCGCTGGTGATCTTCGCCGCGACATCCCGAGATGCTTGGTCGGCACTTCACAGCAGCTTCGCCTCGTAGTCTACGGCGCGTGCTCATGCCATACGCACCGAGTTGGGGGAGACTAAACTTGATGGTCTCTCTATCACCGAGTACTTTAACAAGATGTCGGGTCTCGCGGACACATTGGCCTCGATTGGTCAGCCACTTGGCGATGAGGATTTCAGCACCCACGTGCTCAACGGTCTTGATGATGATTATGACAATCTCGTCGAGAATATTCATGGTCGTGAGGCACCACTTCCACCACGAGAGCTATATGCACGTCTCCTTGGTCGTGAGCAGCGCATCAAAGCGCGTCGTGCCTCCCCGAGCTTCATCTCTGCCAACGCCGCGACCCGCGGTAAGCCGCAGAAGCCGTCATCATCGCCTGACGGGAAACCGGCGGCCTCATCCTCGCAGGCCCGCGCTGCCCCGCCCTCCATCACTGGCGGCAACCGTCCGGTGGCTTGCTGCCCTTGCTGCGGTGCTCAGCAGGTCTGCCAGCTGTGTGGCCTTGAGCGTCACATCGCCTCCCGGTGCCATCGACGCTACAAGCAAGATTTCCTCGGCCTGGGTAATAATGGCAAGGGGAATGAAAAACAGGCTGCTGCGGTGATGAGTCATGATCATGGGCGCACCCCGTCCTACTCCATCGATCCTACGTGGTATATGGACACGGGAGCCACGAACCACCTCACCAACGAGATGGCCAAGCTTTCCACCAAGGAACCATATCGCGGTCATGATCAGGTGCACACAGCCAATGGAGCAGGTATGCACATCTCCCATGTTGGTCAGGCCTCACTCCTCACACACAACTTTCGCAAACTGCATCTTTCTAATGTTCTTCGTGTTCCCACTGCTACACGTAGTTTGTTGTCTATTCCTCAACTTACTCGTGATAATAATGTCCTTGCTGAGTTTCACCCTTTTCGTTTCTTTATCAAGGATCGGGACACGAGGGCCGTTCTGCTTAGTGGTCGTCTTCGCCATGGTTTATATGCACTTGACGCGCCGCCTACATCTCCTATGCAGTCTTCTCTTCAGGCGTTCAGCGGTGTTCGTGTGTCGTCTACACATTGGCATGCACGCCTGGGTCACCCTGCTGCTCCTATAGTTCGTCATGTGCTACATCGTCATGAACTACCAGTTGTGTCCAATAAAACTGCTGAAACAATTTGTGATGCCTGTCAGCAGGGCAAGAGTCACCAACTTCCGTTTTCAGAGTCTAGTCGTGTCGTGAACCATCCTCTTGAGCTTGTGTTTTCTGATGTATGGGGTCATGCCCAAACATCCGTTAGTGGCCATAATTATTATGTCAGTTTCATTGATGCTTATAGCCGGTTTACTTGGCTTTATCTTATTAAGAGAAAATCTGATGTGTTCGATGTTTTTATTCAGTTTCAAGCACATGTTGAGCGTCTCCTTAAGCAGAAAATTATTCATGTCCAATCCGACTGGGGGGGTGAATATCACAACCTCAACACTTTCTTCAACAAGCTTGGGATCTCGCACCGTGTGTCTTGTCCTCATACACATCAGCAGAATGGCACCGCTGAACGTAAGCATCGTCATCTTGTAGAAACTGGTCTTACTTTGCTAGCTCATGCCTCCGTTCCGTTTCGGTTTTGGAGTGATGCCTTCTCCACCGCTTGTTTCTTGATAAACAGGCTACCCTCACGACTTCTGAATATGAAAACTCCTCTTGAACTCTTGCTCAACGAAATCCCAGATTACACTTTTCTCAAAGTGTTTGGGTGTGCATGTTGGCCCCATTTGCGTCCATACAACAAACGTAAGTTAGAGTTTCGGTCTAAAAAGTGTGTTTTTCTTGGGTATAGTTCCCTTCACAAAGGGTACAAATGCCTACACGTTCCCACCAATCGCGTCTACATCTCTCGTGACGTCGTCTTTGATGAGAATGTTTTTCCTTTTCATGCACTTCCGAATAACTCTGAAACTCCTATGCCACCTGTCCACTCTTCCGTACCTGTGCCTGACCAATTTGTGGATGTTGCAAATGCTCCTGTGTTGCTTCCTAATCATGCTGCAGGTATTGGACGTGGTGCTCGTCTTGAGCTACTTGATGAACAGGTGCCGGATGATGATGATCCGGAGCGGGACGTGGATCTGCATGGGACATGCATATCGGGTGCAGCCGCCCCGCGGGCGCCGCCCTCACCCGCCTCGTGGGTGCCGCCCCTGCCCACCTCGCGGGCGTCGCTCGCGCCTGACCTGGCTGGGTCGTCTGCCGCGACACCTGGCCCAGCCGCTGGGCCTTCTGCGCCGGCTGGGCTGGCCTCACCCGGCCCGACGCCAGGTCTGGCTCGGCCAGCCACGCCTGACCCGACGCCGCTGCTCTCGCTGGGGCCAGGCGGCCCTGACGCTGGCTCGGGCGCTGGCTCACCGGCTGAGGCCTCGCCTCTGCAGTCGCCTGTGCCGAGCCCGGCCACGTCGCCACAGCCGGCTGCAGCTGTTCTTCGTCCTCGCACGCGCAGTCAGACAGGGGTTTTTCAGCCCAAGAAACGCACTGACGGGACTGTCGCGTGGCTTGCCGCCTGCATGGCTCATATTGCTGCAGATCCCACTGCTGAGCCTCGCCATTTTCAAGCTGCACTGGGCATACCTCATTGGCGTGCTGCGATGGAACAGGAGTTTCAGGCTCTGCTTCAGAATGACACTTGGCATCTTGTTCCCCCGACATCTGGTGTTAATATCATTGATTCCAAGTGGGTTTTTAAAGTCAAGAGACATGCTGATGGTTCTATTGAGCACTACAAAGCACGGCTTGTTGCTAAGGGTTTCAAACAGAGGTATGGTCTTGACTATGAAGACACATTCAGTCCGGTTATCAAGCCTACTACCATTCGTTTGCTGCTGTCTCTGGCTGTTACCCGAGGATGGTTTCTTCGTCAGCTTGATGTGCAGAATGCTTTTTTGCACGGTGTTCTGGAGGAAGAAGTTTATATGCGTCAGCCACCGGGGTTTGTGGATCCTGCACGTCCTCATCATCTTTGTCGTCTTGTTAAGGCGCTATATGGACTTAAACAGGCTCCCCGTGCGTGGCATGCACGCCTCGGCTCTGTTCTTCGGGCTCTTGGTTTTCTTCCCTCCACTGCTGACACGTCCTTGTTCCTTCTTCAGCGTCCTGAGGTTACGATGTATCTCCTGGTTTATGTTGATGATATCATCCTCATCAGTTCCTCTGCTGCTGCTGCGGATCGTCTTGTGGCTGCTTTGAGTGGGGATTTTGCTGTCAAGGATTTAGGTGATCTGCATTTTTTCCTTGGTCTGGAGGTCTCACGATCTTCTGCTGGGTTGACTCTTACTCAAAAGAAGTATTCTCTGGATCTATTGCGTCGTGCTGGCATGCTGAAGTGTAAACATGCGATCACTCTGATGTCTGCTACTGATCGGTTGTCTGCCATGGATGGAGATCTTCTTTCACCTGATGATGCTACTGAGTATCGTAGTCTTGTTGGTGGTCTGCAGTATCTTACTATCACCAGACCAGATGTCTCTTATGCAGTCAACCGTGTCTGTCAGTATCTTCATGCGCCCAGGACGTCTCATTGGTCGGCTGTGAAACGCATTCTGCGTTATATCTGTTTCACTGCCTCTCATGGTTTACTTCTCCAGCCTGCACCATCTTATGAGATCTCAGCCTTTTCAGATGCAGATTGGGCCGGGTGTCCTGATGACAGGCGATCCACGGGGGGATATGCAGTGTTTCTTGGTCCTAATTTGATCGCCTGGAATGCTCGTAAGCAGGCTACGGTGTCTCGCAGCAGTACTGAAGCTGAGTACAAAGCAGTTGCTGATGCGACTGCTGAGATCATATGGGTTCAGTCTTTGTTGAGAGAATTGAGAGTCCCTCCTGCTCGTTCTCCAGTGCTTTGGTGTGACAACATTGGTGCTACCTATCTCTCATCTAATCCGGTGTTTCATGCTCGGACAAAACACATTGAGGTAGACTATCACTTTGTTCGAGAACGTGTTGCACAGAAGTTCCTCAGTATCAAGTTCATCTCATCAAAAGATCAACTTGCTGACATCTTCACGAAGCCTCTTCCACAACCACAGTTTGTAGGCTGTAGGCGCAATCTTAACTTATTTTGTACTTCAGGCCATAGTTAAGATTGAGGGAGGGTGTTAGACTGTATATCTATACGTGGACCTTTTGTACACATCTGTAATTGTATTGTACCCTTTGGTACTCCTATATATTGAGATAGCCACACCCCGTTTAGGGTGTCGAGCAGTTTCCCAAACTCTATGTTTTACAACAAATTCTACGCGTCGGAGTCACCGATTTAATCAGGATTTTATTTCTCCCATTGATTTCATCATCCTCATGAATTATAAATCCTAGTCATTATTCTGCCCGTCTAAGCTGCCAATTTAATCGGCATCCATTTCCTCCCATTAATTTCACGTCACGAATTCTTTTTTTGCCGGGAACATCTCAGGAATTCTGCCCATATAAGGGTCTCTTTTGTGAAAAAGAATTCTAAATCGTTTTGGAGACCTCGTCTCCTCTCTTCGTTTCAAAGTCAACCGCGTGATTACCCCTCAAAAAAAAGTCAACCGCGTGATATCCGAAAAAAAGAACCACGTGCACGCACCTGCCCACGTTTTTACCTGCCCACGGACGTACGTGTGGGGGGGGACGATCTCCCTGTCGCGTAGGTACATCCCTCGCTGCTGCTTTTTTTATATACAAGCTATGGGCCGGAGTTGGCCCATCCAGCAGAGGAGCAGGCTGCTCGCCTCGCTCCAGCCCAGCAGGCTCGCTCGCCTCGGCTCGCTCGAGGCTAGCGTAACGTCTTTTCACTTATGATTATGATGGCATTGAAGAGTAATTATTAGCAACTTTAGAGATAATTAGGATGACGGCGGACGGGCAGCAGCACTAATCCCTTTATTAGTAGGTATAGATATATATGAACTTTAACATGAACTCAAATCTCATTTTACTTTTATTTGAGAAGTCCGATGCTCTTGCACTCCATCTCTCCCTACACTTTCATAATTACTCTGAAATTCCCGTGTTTTCTCCTATGCACTATCTAAAGGCATCTCTTATGAAATTCTCGTGTTTCGTAACTATAGGAATTCTCAATATGTGTCATCTCAAACGTATGTCTGCATTGTTCCTATGTTTTTCATGCAATCCAAAGAGGCACTGTCGCGGAAACGAACACCTATGGGACTAAAGGATCCCTTTACGGTTCGGCAGGGGAGAAAGGACAGCACAAAGAGCGGAACTGACGATCGACGCGAGGGGATTTTACCCAGGTTCGGGCCGCTCGGAAGCGTAAAACCCTACTCCTGCTTGGTTGTATTACTGTGGATGTTCTTGGCCAAGTTCCGGGAGCTACAGTAGTAGCTACGCATGCAGAACGGGTCCAATGTCTCCTCCTAATGTCTCCTCCCCCCCTCTGTAGCTACGCCTTGGGCCTCCTTTTATATGTCCAAGGGGTCTCTAACAGTGGCGAAGTACAAGAGGTGTAAAGTATCTACAGTATCTCATGATTACCAGTATCTCATGATTACTACTGACGCCCTAGGACAAACGTCCTAGGACAAGCATCTCAGGACAAGACACATTCAATGCTCTGAACAGGTGTCCCTGCCCTTCTTGGGGATGGGAAGAAGGACTCGTCCCATCAGCACCGCTTAACCCCTCCTGTGGCCAGCGCCGTGACACGCAACCAGGAGGACAAACCCTAAACGACAGGCTGGTCGCTGCGCTGGAGCGGCGGCACTGTGCTGAAGCGGTGGGATCTTGCCGGGTGCTGATCTTGCCAGGGCTCGACGGGCCAGTCCGGCAAGATCTTGCCGGACGCCCAGCCTTCGGTCTTCTGATCTCCAGCTTTAACGCCTTCTTGATATCTCGCATCTGCCTCCAGCCGTCCTCCGGTAGGCCTTGCCGCAGGTATGGCTACAACTGTCCGTGCACAAGTATGGGGTACTAAGGGACCCGATCTTTAGTACACCGACAGGAGCCCCCGGGCCTAGGCCACACACGGGTGCGGGGCGTTGTTGGGCTAGGCCCAAAACAGTGCACGGGCACGCGTGGCAGGAGTTACTGTCATAATCTTCTCATTTACTGCGCCCTCCCACGGTGCGTGTTGAATGCAGAACGTGGGGGACGTGCGCGGAATGACCGCAGCCTCCGCTCCTTCCCCATAAAAAGGAAACCGCAGGGGCACTGCTCATTACCTCTTCTTCAATCTAGGAACCGCCGTCGTCTTCCTCCTTGAGCCTGAAACTGAGCCTCCTCCATTCTTCCGCCACCCGCACGCCCTCGCCACCTTTGGACTCTGCTTCCACTGCCGCCATGCCGCCCAAAGCAGGCATGGGCAAAACGGCGAAAGCCGCCGGCTCAGCCGTAGGAGCAGATGAAGGGGATCTGGTGCGGATGTGGAGAGAGCGCGCCGTCTTCGACCCGACGCTTGACGGGCGCACCTTGATTACTCAGTACAGGTGCGTATGGGGGAGGGAGACAAATGGCCATCCCAAAACTCGCGCGCTTTCGGCTTCCGCCGGGGGCGGCGCGAATAGATACCCTTTCGTCGTCGCTTATTTTTACTGCGGGCTCTGTCCTCCTTTTTCCGACTTCTTCGTCGACATCATGTACACGTACGGGTTCCGCCTTTTGGATTTTACGCCGAACGCCGTAACGTGCATGTCTGTCTTTGCGCATCTTTGCGAAAACTTTGCCGGAGTGGTCCCCAACACAGCCCTCTTCCGCCACTACTTCATCCCCCGCATCGAGGCAGGAGACGCCCTCTCTGGATCTATCACTTGGATTCCAAGGGCACGGAACAAGGATATATACCCAGGGGGTCTCTACCGCAAGAAGTGGGAGGAGTGGCGATCCGAGTGGTGCTGGATTCAGGAGGAAGATCCCCAGCCGTTCTGCGTGCCCCGGCAAAGGAAGGTGGCCCGTGGTGAGAATTGGAGCGACCTCGACCCTGAAGACGAGAAGCTCACGATTGCAATCACCAGGATCCACGGCCTGAAGGCTGCCGGGCTCACGATTGAAATGGTTGGCGCAGATTCCCTTCGCCGGCGCATCGCCCCTCTGCACAATAAGGGGAGGCCAGCCTGGGACTTCAAGAACGCAACAGATATCATGAGGCTGCGCCCTGGCTTGAATCACAATTTCACGATCTTGCAGCACATGTATCTCTGCCACAAGCTGTTCAGGCCTGACGGGAGGTACACGTTGCCGTCTGGAATTGTCCCTCTGTGTGCAACAACTCTGCCCTGAGCTCCATCATTGCTATGATGCCAGTGTGCAACGCCCACGGCCTTGACGGGACTTGGGTAGAGCCGCCTCGAGAGCAAGTGCAAGAGTTCTTTGACAACTTGTCGGAGAGGGCCATCCGGAAAGATTCCAACCTTATCCGTCCCACCACTGAGGGAGAAGTAGCTTACATTGCCAGCAGGGTGGAAGAGGCAAAACTTGCCGCAGAGGCCGGCGACTTTGGCTTCACGGGAGAAGACACCAGTGAAGATGAGACGGCGCCAGAGGAGACCTCTTCGGAGCAAGAGGAAGTTGCCGGGGAGCAGAGCGGCATGGTTGCCGGGGGCTCTACCGTCGAGGGCGCAACCGTGGAGCAGCCGCCCTCAGGGGACGAGGTCCCCGGCAAGAAGGCGGCCGGCGAGGCCGTGCAGCGGCAAGAGGCCCAACAACCGCCCGTGCGACGTACGACACGCTCGACCGCGGCACAAACTGGTGCGGCGGGAGCGCCCCATACGACGACACCAGCGGCTGGAGCAGCAGGGTTGCAGCAACCTGCTGCTTCCGCTGCAGCCAAGCGCGCCAGGTCTCCTTCTCCACCTCCTCGCCCAGGTGCCGAAGCGGAAGTCGTCTTCGACCTCTCTGCGTTGGAATCCGACGAAGAAGAGTAGGGACCTTGCCGCACCTTGTAATTCCCGTATTTCCGTCTTTACTTGACTAATTCGCTTTGGCTTGTCTCCACAGAGATGCAGAAACCTTGGCGCAAAGGATGGCGAAGAGGGCGAAGACCTCAACGGGCGACGAACCGCCGGCGGGCACCTCAGGTGCGCCAGAAACGATCAACATCAGCCCGGAGTCGAGCCCACAACGCAGTCCTCTACGCAGCCCCCGGCGCAGCCCCCAGCATGAGTCCGTTATGCACTTTCCGCTGGCAAGTGCCGGGGTGCGTATCTTCACTGCTGACATCTCCGGGCGTGCAGGAGCGGAGCGGCAACAAGGAGCACCAACGGGAACCGTCCCTGATGCGCCGCCGCCATCGACTACACCGCCCAGAAATGAGCCTCTGGCAAGCGAGCTTAACCGCGATGAAGAAGAACCGGCGAGTACTGGCTCCGGCAACCCTCCTCAGCAGCTCGACGCAGGTAAACCGCTCACCTCAAAGTACCTGCTATTCTGTTTTTCTCTCTCTTTTTGTCTTCTTGAACTTCAATCTTGGTCTCACCTTGCTTCCCTTCCTGGGCTTCCAGATTTCCTCTTGGCGGAACCCATGGATGTCGAAACCGTCATCGAGGAGACCGCCAGGGATGCTGCCGCCGAGGCCGACAGGGTCGCAGCGGACGAGGCCGCCAAGGCCGCACAGGAAGAGACCGCCAAGAAGTCTGCTGAGGGGACCGGCAAGGAGACCGACGACCATACCGATGACATTCCTGCCGCGGGAGCGCCCGGCGCTACACCGGTCACGGAGCCCCCAGCTGCCGGTGAAGATCAACCGTCAACATCTGACGTGCCCCTGTCAAGCAGCTACTTCAAGGTCGGCGACAACCTGTTTGTTAGCATGCCAGGGACGGCAAGCACTGGGGTGCCGGTGGAAGGAGAAACTCTGGATGGAGACGTCGTCGCCGCCGCCAGCAGCAGTGAACCCACGGAAGAGCAGCTACTCCAAGCCGTGCACGACAACTATCAGAAGCTCCAGGCACTCTACCGCGCCCGAAAGGATAAGCTGGATTCCAGGGCAGCGGTTGTTGATGCAGCAGAGGCGGACTTCCAAAAGCGCGTCGAGGAGATGCAGGCTTGGTATGCTGAGGCCTTCCAAGAGCTGAAGACTGCTCGGGAACAGCTGAGCGAGAACTGGAACGACCTCCTCCTGAAGCAATCTGATGTCGAGAAGGCACAGGAGGAGGCTGCACAGCAGGCCGCCGCAGCAGAAGCCCGCCTGACAGAGCGCCGCATCGGGCTCGATGCTCACGAAGAGGACCTTACTGCTCGCAAGGAGGCGCTTGCCGCCAAGCTCCGCAGCAAGGACGAGGAGATCAAGAAACTTGTCGCGCAGCGGACCCAGGAGCTAGAGCAGAAACACATGGAGACGCTCGGAGCTCTGACTGAAGATCACGCCGGCAAACTGAAGGAAGCCGTCGATGCTGCCGGAGCTGCAGAGGCCGCCAAGAGCTTGCTGGAGGGGAAGGTGAAAAAGCTAGAGGCTGATCTCGAGGATCGCGGCAAGAAGGTCTCGACACTCGAAGCCGAAAGAGACAAAGCTCTTCACAGCTTGATGGAGGCACAAGTTGCCGCATCCGAGAAGATTCAACAGCTCACCTCCGCCAAGGAATCCATCGTTGATCTGGAGCAGAAGCTGACCACGCTGGAGGAGACCCTTGAGACCACCAGGGGTCGGGAGAAGGCCTTGATCAAAGACCTCCACAACGAACAGGAGCTGCTCAAGAGTGCTGCCGCCACGCACAACGACTATGTGGCAGGCGTGCAGATCTGGACTGAGAAGCTCGTCGACGTTGCGGAGAAGCTTGCCGCACAACTGTCCACCATGGGTCTGCAAGGCTTCAGGTACTCTTCTGACGACAGGGTGTCCACAAGCGCCAGGCTGACCATGTTCTTTGACCGCCTGATCGAAGCCTTGGAGCAGCTTCACTCTGACCGAACGTCCCAGCTGGCGAACGAATCTCGCAAGCTCTGCCAGGCCGTCCTCCGCGAGGTGCTGGTCAAAGTTGTACACAAGAACCCCGGCATCAACCTCTCCAACGTCTTCAAACGCTTGCCGAAGGATGCGGACGTCAAGGCACTCGAAGAGCTTGTCGCGCCCATCATTGACAGGGTGAGCCAAGTCAAGAGGGTCGAAGGCGATCGCCGGGATTAGCTGCTTCTCTTCTCATCTTGTCGCCATCGCTCCATGCCAAAGACAATTTATCTTTAGTTAGAAACACGGCAACTATCGATGTAATATAACTTGCCATGTCTGGATTAATGTATGCTATTCCCTCGTATGATTTCTTTCTGTACGGCTTGTACCCTACGCTTATGCTGGGAACTTGCCGGTGTGCACCCCCGCGAGCGCTGGGTTCGGGACTTCAGCAGCCTGCTGGAGGCGCAGCTACCGGCAAGAAACCTTGACGTTTTCAGTGTAGCCACCTAAACTGTTGAGCAGACTCGAAACAGAGTAAGGGCACGACCGATCATGACTAGGTTACATCGCGTGCAGGCTTTCCATACAAGAGTCGAAATCGTTCAAGGGAAATAGCCTTACAACAAAAATCTGTTTTAAAGGGTTCTACAACTTAGCTTTTCGTTGCTGTTCTTCTTTTTCTTCCGGCAAGATGAACCTTGAACGTCGCCGTCGGTATCCATATCATCCTCCCCCCCCCCCCCCCCCCGGCAAACTTGCATGCGAGGGAACCTTCTATCCTTTTGAGAAAAAGAAAGAAGAGAAAATATGGAACCTTGGCGGTTCATTAGCTCTCACCGGAAGCAAGTGCAATACAACATCTCAGATAATCATGCATATAAAATGACATGAAATCGACAAGAATTGTAAAACACTTAGCTTTATTTAA
Organism: Elymus sibiricus; assembly: GCA_039707655.1. Taxonomy (NCBI): domain Eukaryota; kingdom Viridiplantae; phylum Streptophyta; class Magnoliopsida; order Poales; family Poaceae; genus Elymus; species Elymus sibiricus. Next base: position 178,315,700 of record CM077666.1, on the reverse strand, counting down.
CTATGCGCAGGGTCTGCGCCTGGCTTTGTACAAAGGATTACATGCTGCATCGGCAAGACTTGTACAAAATGTGGTTGCCGGGAGCGCTTCTGCGGCAAGAACCCAAGGTTTTGCGCGAAACTGCTGCTAATCGGCAACCGCGCCTTACGGGTAGAACTTACGAAGATGTTCGATATTCCAGGAGTTGCTCACTGGTATGCCATCTTCAGTCTCCAGGCGGACAGCGCCAGGCCTGGTGACTCGTACTACCCGATAAGGGCCTTCCCACTTCGGCGTCAACTTGTTGGAATTCTTGGCCGACTGAACGCGCCGAAGAACAAGGTCGCCTTCCTCAAGACTCCGGGCATGAACCTTGTGGCTATGATAGCGGCGCAAAGCTTGCTGGTAGCGTGCAGCACGCACAGCAGCCCGAAGACGGTCTTCCTCAAGGAGCACAGCGTCAACTTGCCGCAGCTGCTCTTGCTCGAGCTCATCATAAGCGAGCACTCGAGGTGACCCGTATATGAGTTCCGTAGGGAGAACTGCTTCAGCCCCGTAGACCAGGGCGAAGGGAGTCTGGCCGGTAGCTCGATTTGGCGTCGTTCTGATTGACCAAAGAACCGCCGGCAGCTCATCAATCCAGCGTCTTCCGCACTTGCGCAGCTTGTCGAAAGTTCTGGTCCTGAGACCGCGCAGCACTTCAGCATTGGCCCTCTCCGCTTGGCCGTTGCTTCTCGGGTGAGCAACGGAGGCAAAACAAATCTTGCCGCCAAGGTCTTGGATGTACTGCATGAAGGTGCGACTCGTGAACTGCGTACCGTTGTCGGTGATGATCCTGTTCGGCACACCAAACCGGCACACTATCCCCTTGAAGAACTTGACCGCTGACTGTGCTGTCACCTTTCTCACTGCTTCCACTTCTAGCCACTTCGTGAACTTGTCGATAGCAACGTACAAGTACTCGAAGCCCCCGGCAGCGCGGGGGAAGGGGCCCAATATGTCGAGCCCCCAGACCGAGAAGGGCCAGGAAAGAGGGATTGTCTGAAGAGCTTGGGCTGGCTGATGAAGTTGCTTTGAATGGAACTGGCACGCTTCACACTTGGTTACTAGTGCAGTTGCATCCTGGAGAGCAGTGGGCCAGAAGAAACCTTGCCGGAATGCCTTGCCGACAAGAGCTCTCGAGCCTATGTGGGAGCCACATATGCCTCCATGAATTTCTGCCAACAGCTCTAGTCCATCCTCCCGAGGAATGCACTTCAATTTCACACCATTGGGCCTCTTTCTGTACAGGACGTCGTCGATGAACTGGTACATACTAGACTGACAGGCTACTTTTTCCGCTTCTTCTTGTTCCTCAGGGAGTTCTCCTGTCTGAAGGAAATGAACTATGTGTTGTGCCCATGCCGGAGCCTGTGGCTCGACGACAAAGACTAAAGGCATCTCTTCGGCCGTGGGAGCGCTTGCTTCAGCGGCAAGAACCTGAGGTTCTGCGCAAAGCTGCTGCTCACCGGCAACCGGCATATCTTCAGCTGTGGGGGTGCGTACTTCTGCGGCAAGAACCTGAGGCCCTGCGCGAAGCCGCTGCTCACCGGCAACCGTGTCGTTCCCGGCGACTTCCTTGCCGGCGGCTTCTGGAAGCTCTGCCGGGAAGTACTTGCCGGTACTTAACTTCCTTCTCTTGTCCGGCCTCGTCGGTGGTGTTACGGATGGCTGAGTCAGGCGGAGCATGAAAGTTCCTGGTTCCACAGGTAACTTAAGGGCAACACGCTTCGACAGGTCGTCAGCAATGCAGTTCTCTGCTCGAGGAACATGCTCTGTTTGCAGACCGTCAAAACGCTCCTCCAGCTTCCTCACTTCATCGACATAAGCTTCCATCAACGGGCTCTGATAATCCTTGTTGACTTGCCTGGCGACAAGCTGGGAGTCACCTCTGACGATGAGCTTCTTGATCCCAAGGTCTGTCGCGATCCTGAGACCGGCAAGCAGCCCTTCATACTCTGCAGTGTTGTTCGTTGATCTCTCCCGGGGAAAGTGCATCTGAATCACATACTTGAGGTGCTCTCCGGTGGGTGCGACAAGCAGCACGCCGGCACCGGCGCCTTGCAGAGAAAAAGCCCCATCAAAGTACATAATCCATTCGCGATCTGTTTCCTTGCCGGGGACAACCGACTCTTGAACTTCTTTGTCTGGCGTTGGTGTCCACTCTACAATGAACTCTGCCAAGGCTCTGCTCTGAATAGTTGAAGTGCTTTCAAACTTGAGGCCAAAGCATGACAGCTCCAACGCCCACTCCACAATCCTGCCGGTTGCATCTGGATTCCGCAAGATCCGTTGCAACGGAAAGCGAGTGACGACGGTAATCTCATGTGCTTGGAAGTAATGGCGCAGCTTCCTCGAGGCCATAAGGAGGCCGAAGAGCAGCTTTTGCACACCAGAATATCTTGACCTAGCCCCCTGCAAAAGGGAGCTGACAAAATAGACTGGGCGCTGCACCATCTTCTTCTTCTGCACTGCTTCACTTGGCTGCGCGGGCTCTGCCTTGTCGGCACCAGACTCTGCCGGGAATGGTCCTGGCTTGTCGCTTGACGGGCTTGCCGCTGCCGCTGCCTCTTCGTCTGCTTCTCTCTGCGCCACTAGCGCAGCACTAACCACTTGATTCGTTGCCGCTAGATACAGCAGCAACGGCTCTTGTGGCCTAGGCGCGACCACTGTCGGCGGAGAAGAGAGGTACCTCTTCAAGTCCTGCAGCGCTGCTTCCGCTTCCGGAGTCCATTTCATTGGTCCTGCCTTCTTCAAGATTTTGAAAAAGGGCAGGGCGCGCTCAGCGGACTTGGAGATGAACCTGCTTAGAGCAGCAACGCAGCCGGCAAGTCGGCGCACATCTTTGACACGTCTTGGTGCTTCAATCTGCTCAATTGCCTTGATCTTGTCGGGATTGGCTTCAATTCCACGCTGAGATACAAAGAACCTGAGAAGCTTGCCGGATGGAACGCCAAACACGCACTTCTCAGAATTGAGCTTCAGATTGATCCTGCGCAGATTTGCAAACGTCTCTTCTAGATCTTGAATAAGAGTTGCCTTATCCTTGGTCTTGACCACTATGTCATCCATATAGGCTTCCATATTTCTATGCAGCTGGGTCTCGAAACCAATCTGGACAGCTCTTGCGAAGGTCAAACCAGCACTTTTCAACCCGAAAGGCATACGTATGAAGCAATACGTGCCACATGGGGTGATAAATGCGGTTTTCTCTTCGTCTTCTTTGGACATGAAAATCTGATGGTAGCCTGAATATGCGTCAAGGAATGACAGCAAATCGCAGCCAGCAGTGGAGTCCACAATCTGGTCGATGCGCGGCAAGGGAAAAGGATCTTTTGGACAGGCTCTATTGATATCAGTATAGTCGATACATAGCCTCCATTTTCCATTCGCCTTGCGCACTACAACTGGATTGGCCAACCATGTCGGATGGAGGACTCCTCTAACCAGACCTGCTGCTTCAAGCTTTTTGATTTCTTCGGCGATAAACTCTTGCCGCTCCAAGGCTTGCTTCCTGATCTTCTGCTTGACGGGCCGCGCGTGAGGGCAGACAGCAAGGTGGTGCTCAATTACCTCCCTGGGAACACCGGGGATATCAGATGGTTGCCATGCAAACACATCGATATTCGCCCGCAGGAAGGCAACGAGCGCGCCTTCCTATTTGTCATCAAGGGTGGAACTTATGGTGAAAGTTCCTCCCGCACCATCCTCCTTGGCGGGCACCTTCTTGGTCTCTGGTGGAGCTGCCTTGGATTTCTTGCTCTTGCCGGCAAAGCTCTCCGGCACGTCCTCAACGGGAGCGCAACACTCCGAGGAGGTGCGCTTACCGGAGTGGGTGCTAGAGGTCTTGCCGGGCTTCTTCTTCTTCCCGGGAGCTTCAGCGACAGGAGCAGGTGCCTTGGCGGCAGATGCTGCAACTGCCTCCCGGTAGAGTTTGTCGGTGCAGATAAGCGCATCCTTTTTGTCGGAGTGGATGGTGATGACGCTCATCGGCCCGGGCATCTTCAGCACGTTGTAGGCGTAGTGCGATGCCGCCATGAACTTGGCCAGCGCCGGGCGACCGAGAATCCCATTATAGGGTAATGGAATCTTGGCGACGTCGAAGACGATCTTCTCCGTCCTGAAGTTGAACTCGCTGCCAAACGTCACGGGCAGAGTGATCTTGCCCTTCGGCTGGTTCCTTCCCGGATTGACCCCTTGGAATGAGCCTGTTTCCTCGAGATCTTCGTCGGGAATTTGCAATCTCTTGATCACATCGGGCAAGATCAGGTTCAGGCCGGCCCCACCGTCAACTAACATTTTCGTCACCTGGAGGTTGCGGATCGTTGGCGAGACCAACAACGGCAAACACCCGACCACAGTTGTGCGATCAGGGTGGTCCTCGGCGTCAAAAATGATAGGCGTGTGGGACCACCTCAGTGGCTTCCGGGCATCGAGGGATGGCTCTGCCGCATTAATCTCGCGCGCCCACCGCTTGAGCTGGCGGTGAGAGGAATGCAACGAAGCGCCCCCGTCGACGCACATGGCCTCTGTAGCCTTCTGGAACTCGTGTTCACTGGACTCGTCGCCCTCTGCATCATCGTCATCATCCCCTTGCTCTTTGTCGCGGCCTCGGGCGGGCCGCTCCTTCTGTTGCTTTGCCTTACCTCGGCGACCTCCTCGACCGCGCTTCTTGCCGGACCCTCCAGCGCCATCTTGGGCCTTCTCCTTGTCTCGCCTTTCGTACTCGGCTCTCTGCTTCTCGACAAGTTCCTCAACTTGCCGGCAGTTTTGGAGATCGTGACCCTTGGTGCGGTGGATCTTGCAGTACTGCTTGGCGGAGCCTTCCGGCTTGTCGGCAGCCGCCAAGGCCTGACACGCGGCACACCCGGCAACCTCCTTGCCGGGGCCGTCGGTCTTGGCCTTCTTGGCGGTGCCGGGGTTGCCGGATCCCTCGACGGCAAGCACGGCCTTGCCCTTGCGCTTCCTGGTCTTCCGCCGGCCTTTCTTTGCCGGGGCAGCAGCGCCTTCGCTTTCGGAGTCGACTCCTGCGCCAGCGTTCTCGCCGGGGAGTCTCCTTCCTTCTTCCGCCCGAGCACATTTGTCAGCCAGAGCGTAAAGCTCGGCGACATCCCTGACCTTGTTCATCGCAAGCTCTTCCCGCATCTTGCGGTTGCGCACATTCTGATGGAAGGCGCTGATGACAGCGGCAGGATGAACGTCTGGAATGTTGTGCTGGATACGGCTGAACCTCTGGATGTACTTGCGCAAGGTTTCGCCATCCTTCTGGGGAATGATATGTAAGTCGCTTTCCTGGCCAGGAGCTTGGTGACCGCCAGTAAAGGCGCCAACAAACTCATGACACAGATCTGCCCAGGAGGAAATGGAATTCTCCGGCAGATGCATCAACCACGACCTGACGTTGGGCTTCAGCACCAACGGGAAGTAGTTTGCGAGGATCTTGTCGTCCCGAGCTCCGGCAGCCTGCACCGCGATGGTGTAGATGCTCAGGAACTCTGACGGGTGAGTCTTGCCGTCGTACTTCTCCGGCACCTCCGGCTTGAAAGAGCGGGAGTTGGGCCACTGGACTCGCCGCAGCTCACGAGTAAACGCTGGACAGCCCACCTCGTAAGGCAGGCTACCAGGATACCCTGGCGCAGGCTCATCGACAGTGGGTCCCGGCGCTTGTCGGATTGACGACGCGCTTCCCGTCGCCGCTCGATGGTGGTTCGAGCGTCCTCCTTCTGCCGTTCCCGAAGAATCAGACGTTGATCGCGGCGAACCCGCGGATCGGACGACGCCGTGGAATCGTCATCACGGGCGTCGACCCGCCGGGTTAGCGACCGCTCTTGACGTGGTGGAGGGGAGCATATCGTAGATGCACCGCCTCCGGTCTTCTCACCATCAGCACGCACCGGCCCAGTAGACTGCCGCCGCGAAGGCTCTGCTTGCTGCGGCCTGTCGTTCTTAGCCAGACCGATGAGGCTCTGAATGGCAGCTCTCCACTCATCTAGCTTCTCCGCAGCGGGAGGGAAGTCTAGGAGCAGCTGAGCTCGCGCCAATGCTTCTGCTGGTGTAGGCGGCGGCGAAAGATGCGAAGAACGTGAGGTGCTCAAACTCCTAACTGGGTTAGAAGGAGCACCATCACGGTCCTGCAACCGCGCGCGGCTTCCACCGGCATGTTCACGTGGATCTTGGCCCCGCACATCTTGAGAGTGATGCGCAGGGGTTTTCCCATGGGGATGCTTGGAACCACCGACGTCACGGTGCTGCACGTCGCGCGCGTCCTGAGAAGGTCGCGGTGCATGCGCCGGCGTGGGTGTCTTGGAGGGCGCCGTCCCACCCTTGGAGTTCGCTGCGCCACCCTTAGGTAGCACGGCCCCGTCCTTGGACCTGGCGCTCGCCTGGCTCGGATCGCCAGATCGTCGCGGAGGCTCAAGACCTCCACCTCCTCCACCAGCGTCCGCGCCATCACCCGTCTGCGCAGGTACGGGGAGGCTGGACGCGGGTGGGTCAACCGCCGTAGCGCCCTTCTTCTTGGGAGCCATGGCGATGAAGACGATCAAGAACTGGCGCGCTGACCGCCAGATCGGGTTCGCGCAACCTTCCCCCCTACCTGGCGCGCCAAAGATGTCGCGGAAACGAACACCTATGGGACCAAAGGATCCCTTTACGGTTCGGCAGGGGAGAAAGGACAGCACAAAGAGCGGAACTGACGATCGACGCGAGGGGATTTTACCCAGGTTCGGGCCGCTCGGAAGCGTAAAACCCTACTCCTGCTTGGTTGTATTACTGTGGATGTTCTTGGCCAAGTTCCGGGAGCTACAGTAGTAGCTACGCATGCAGAACGGGTCCAATGTCTCCTCCTAATGTCTCCTGCGCGCCAAAGATGTCGCGGAAACGAACACCTATGGGACCAAAGGATCCCTTTACGGTTCGGCAGGGGAGAAAGGACAGCACAAAGAGCGGAACTGACGATCGACGCGAGGGGATTTTACCCAGGTTCGGGCCGCTCGGAAGCGTAAAACCCTACTCCTGCTTGGTTGTATTACTGTGGATGTTCTTGGCCAAGTTCCGGGAGCTACAGTAGTAGCTACGCATGCAGAACGGGTCCAATGTCTCCTCCTAATGTCTCCTCCCCCTCTGTAGCTACGCCTTGGGCCTCCTTTTATATGTCCAAGGGGTCTCCAACAGTGGCGAAGTACAAGAGGTGTAAAGTATCTACAGTATCTCATGATTACCAGTATCTCATGATTACTACTGACGCCCTAGGACAAACGTCCTAGGACAAGCGTCTCAGGACAAGACGCATTCAATGCTCTGAACAGGTGTCCCTGCCCTTCTTGGGGATGGGAAGAAGGACTCGTCCCATCAGCACCGCTTAACCCCTCCTGTGGCCAGCGCCGTGACACGCAACCAGGAGGACAAGCCCTAAACGACAAGCTGGTCGCTGCGCTGGAGCGGCGGCACTGTGCTGAAGCGGTGGGATCTTGCCGGGTGCTGATCTTGCCGGGGCTCGACGGGCCAGTCCGGCAAGATCTTGCCGGACGCCCAGCCTTCGGTCTTCTGATCTCCAGCTTTAACGCCTTCTTGATATCTCGCATCTGCCTCCAGCCGTCCTCCGGTAGGCCTTGCCGCAGGTATGGCTACAACTGTCCGTGCACAAGTACGGGGTACTAAGGGACCCGATCTTTAGTACACCGACAGGCACATAGTGATTTCAGAAAGCTCGTTGCCAGGTCTCCAAGGGCATATACAATGCAATGTGCTTATGAAAACAATAAAAAAACAATCAATGCATATTTGTATAACACAGAGGCTTATTTAGGCACCTATATAATGAAAAACAAGCACCGACGCTTAAGTGAAAGAGCTAAAAGTTTACACGAATCTTAAAGTTACTTAAAAAGGCTAGTATCACTATATTAGCACGCAGATCAATATATATTAAATAGAATGATTTGGATATAAAAGACTATATTACCCTTTTTATTGAAAGGGGTAACTTGTGATCTCTATCTTTAATATGCATCGAAATCTGTAAACTTTTCTAGGGGGTGTACTAAAGTAAAAGTTCGAAGTGAAAACCACTTTATTTTTACGAGTACCTCTCTAAGCACCTCACATTATGTATATGATAAAATTATGTACTTGAACAAAATGCTTGTGAAATCGAACCGATTTTGTAGGCATCGGTGTTTGTTTCTATAGTAGAGATGCTTAAACAAAAAATGATTTACTTTTAAAAGCAATTTTTATGAGGGGTGCTATGCGTCGGCCAACCGATTTTTTTTAAAAACATTGACTGCCTCCCAAACCGTCGGATAGAGGCAGGATGGATGCAGAGATAACCATCACATCTTGCTACAAGCTCAGTGTTGCGCTCGTCGGCCCATTTAGTTGTTTCTTTTTATATAAAAAATGTCATGTTATTAGAAAAAAAATGTCATCTCTTAATAATAAAAAATGGCATCTCTTAATATAAAATGTCATCTCTTAAAAAAAATGCCATCTCTTAATTTAGAAAATGCCATATGAAGTAGTTTATAATTTTCCTAAAAATGCCATCGGCTGAAAAATAGAGGGTGCGACGCCAGCCACTGCGTTGTGCTGTAGTGTTTTGATTCTCTAATATGTTCGCTGACATTTATCACACAATGAACTACTTTAAAATCTGACGTGGCTCCCATCCTGCGCCAAGTTTGGCGTAAACGAAACCGATGGCAGATTGGGCGTCGCTTTGAAATCGCCCACAGCTGACGGTCCCAGTTAGCATTTCCGTTATTTATTTTTGGATGAGTCAATCAGTCGGTTTGACTTGCTCCCTGAAAAACTGCCAAAATGATAAATCTCTCTCCCTCCCGCCTCCACTTCTCTCTTCTTTTGACCCCAGCGGCAGTGCGGCGGACAATCAAGCACATCACATCGTTACCTCAAGGTAGCCGGATCCTCTAATAACATTAGAGCATCTCCAATAGATGATGTAGATGTTAAAAAAAAAAAAAACTTTTGCATCTCCAAAGCCCAAAAACCCACCTCCAACACATGATGTAGATAAAAAAAATTACATCTCCACCTGCAGAAGATGTAAAACACCACATCACGAGCACCTGGAGATGTAAACGAGCAGCCGCGCGAACCCCAACCGCCACCATGAAACTTCCCATCTGCCCGATCCCCTTTCCGCCGCCGCCGTCGCTGACCGATTACGGCCAGCTCCGGCGCCGCTGCCGCTCACCAGTCTGGCTTCCTCTCGACCTCACCTACCCATTCCCCTCCGCCGTCGGCCGATTTCGGCCATCCCCACCGGCCCCGGCGAGCTGCAGTGGGAGCGCGCGAGCTTCTGTCCGGCGGCGCTCGATCCATGCGTCGGGCTCGTCTTCGCCACGCCGTTCGACTCGCGGCCGCGCTCGAGCCTCGAAGGTGGCGGATCGGTCAGCCACGACGCAGCGGCCTCGTTCAACAAGCTGATGGCGATGGGGGGCGGCGGCGGGGCCTGAGCCGAAGCCAGAGGGCTGGGCACGCACCTTCAGCAGCAACCACGAGCTCGAGCGGCAGCACCAGGCCACTTGGTCGCTCTCCGCTGCTGGCCGCCGAGAAAATCGAGCTTGCTGCTGCTGTCCGGTTGAAGCTCTGCCCGGCTGAACATGTTGCTGCTGTTTGGTTGAAGCTCTGAACATGCTACTGCTGTCCGGCTGAACTTGATGTTGCTGTCCGGTTGAACCTCTGAACTTGCTGCTGGCCTGCTGCTGTTGTCCTGTTGTCGTTCGTCTGCTCGTGGTCTGATGTAAAAGGCAAAAACGACAAAACTGGCCATTTTCGTAAAGTTCAGCACAAAATAAACCCATTTTGAAATAATTTTACAAAATGATCCTTTTACATGACGCCCGGGCCCGGAGCGCCATGCTAGGCAGCATGACGTCCTGGTCAAAGGCGCCATACGGGCAGAGCTGACTTGCCACGTCGACCTGTTTCGGGACGTATGACGCCCCGAGCCGGGGCGCCATGCTACGCCCTAGGCTAGGGCGCCATGTCCATTTTCGCTTTTTTCACGCACACACCACATGCACATGCATGCTTAGTTGCTTACTTGTATGAATAAATAAACCTAGCAAACAAGCTAAGTAGTACCTGCTTGGTGTGCAGCAAAACTGCAAAACATACATCCAACATATAGTGTGATCGATCGAGTAGGACTGTAGGAGTAGGGGTAGCTAGCTAGTCTTGTGTAGCACCACTTGCCACTTGCTTGCATACTGCATGCCATCCATCCAACATGTGCGTACGTACGGTAGCACATGCACGTACTTGTACAACCGGCTTTGGACTAGAAAGAACTCTCTCTCTTCTATCTTAACCCTCGTCGCGTCCTCGCCGATCGTGAAGGCAATGAAAGTGCTCGGCTGCTACGGCGCCGACAACAGGAACCTGACGCTGACGCGGTTCCTGCTGCACTTCCTCGGTCGTGCCGCCACGCTCCGCAAGGCCGACGACTCCGGTCGTGCACGGCGCGGCGTTCTCGTGTCGGGGACTCTTGGGGGCGCTGCGCACCATGTCTGCGGCGGGGCTGAGCAGGGAGTGCCGGAGCCTTCTGCTTTATTATCCATCGTGCCTCATCCTCTCGTCCATTTAGTCACCCAGTCAATCGATTCAACATGCCGAAAATTTCATCCCTGTCTGAAGTAATCCACTTGCTTCAGAGAACTAGCACTTTGTAACAACTCTGAATTTTGGCATCGTTTTCTTCTGTCTTTCTGAGAATTACGATAGAATTACACTGGGAAACAATTAAAATTGTAGCTGATAAAGGTTGTAAGTGATATGCACGTGAACTGTAACAGAAAAGGAGACTACTAAGACCATATGGCTATGAAACAAGCTACTACAAGACCAGAAAACAGTACATAGTTCATAAAAGATCACTACAAAAAGAGGAAAACTAGGCATAGAAACATGAAAAACACCCATTATTACTTTTTTTAGTGGAACACCCCTTACTACTAATGACAAGCAAAAACAGTAAAAACTGCATGACTCAAAGAAAGACACCTAAATTCAAAGAGCAAACCCAGGCTAGAGAAACTTGGCATTACCCTACATACAAACCAAGAAAAACAACACTTGTATTACTGTGGCAAGGAAACAGTGAAAATTGCCTGGAAAAACCTACACCTAAAAAGCAACCCAGGCTAGAAAAACTTGTCATTAACCAACATACTTGGCCTGGTTTATGAATCGTACATATTGGTCTAGCTAGCTAGCACGTAAAAATTGTTGTAGCTAGCTAGCACGTAGAGTTACTCTATTGCTCTACCTATTGGTCTTGGTCTAGCTTGCTGTGGGGATCATGAATAGTACTCCCTCCGTTTCTAAATATAAGTCTTTGTAGAGATTCCACTATAGACTACATACGGAGCAAAATGAGTGAATCTACACTCTAAAATGCATCTATAAACATCCGTATGTGATACATAGTGAAATCTCTACAAAGACTTATATTTAGGAACGGAGGGAGTACATGAACATGCTTGGCCTGGTTTTTTGACAAGCACGTAGAGTTGTCTCACTAAAACGATCTACAATCAAGAAGCTAGCTACTAAGCAAGTCTTTTGCATGCATGTACATGCATGGCGCCTTGGGCCAAGGCGTCATGCCAATGAGCATGGCGCCCTACCCCGGGGCGTCATGCGACGCAACCTGGACCGACGTGGCACGGTCATCTCTGACGTATGACGCCCTTGACCAGGGCGTCATGCTGTCTAGCATGGCGCCCCGGGCCCGGGCGTCATGCAAAAGGGCCAGTTTGTGAATTTTTTTTTAAAATGGGTTCATTTTGTGCTGAACTTTGTGAAAAGGGCCATTTTTGTAGTTTTTCACGATGTAAAACTGGAGAAGCTAGCTAGCTAGAACGGCCATTGGGGATTGGGGATTTATTCACGTAGCAGCTAGCTAGTGAATTCCGACAGTAGTGTTTCGGCCATTGGGATTGGGGATTGGGGATGTTTCGACAGTAGGTTCAGTGCACTAGTTTTACATCTTCAATTTGTATCATCTGTTGGAATTGTACTTTTACATCATCAATATACATCATCTGTTGGAGTTGTCTTTTTTTAAAGATGTAAAATACATTTTTTTAGTGATGTAAATTTTACATCTCGTAGTTTTACGTCTCCAAATTTGCATCATCTTTTGGAGATTACAAAGAGAAGTCAGGGCTTGACATCCCTTCACGAAAACGGACGCGAGCGTCGCTAAAAAAATACGGATTTGCTATTTCATATCTAGATATGAAATAGTTACCTTACATCTAAACCTCTCACAGTTGGATTTGTTTTGTCTTTAAAATTCACGCACAGATGATCTGGCGATTTGTCCGGCGTTTGAGCGTGCGATCTCGCGATTTTGTCCGCGTTCAGAGTGTGCGCTCGTGCACGGACGTGCGTGCAGTGTGCCAGCGTGGGCTGGCCCATGTGTGTGCCAGCTAGCGTGGGCTGGCTTTGTCTTTCTGTTTTTTATTGTCTATTGTCCAACTGTCTCTCGATTCGCTTCAGCGATCTAATAGATCACACAAATGCGATATGGAATAGAGTGGTCATGGATCAGGTTTTTATAGCAGCAGATACAAATGCTATTCTCAGCATACCGCTATGTACGCGGCCGATGGAGGACCAATGGGCATGGAATTATGAAAGGAACAACATCTTTTCGGTTCGGTCAGCCTATCGCATGTTAGTTGATACGAAACGACGAAGGGAAAACTGGCTGGATGGGAATGCAGGGTCCTCAGATTTTGAGATGGACTCAAAGGCATGGACGTCTCTGTGGTCAGTCCAGGTGCCGGGAAAGATACGGAACTTTTTATGGAGATTGGCCAAGCATTCTATTCCTACGGAGGACGTCCGCCACACAAGGAACATGGCAGAGAGGGACTGCTGCCAATTATGTGGGATACAAGACTCTTGGAGGCACTCCCTTTTAGAATGTTCAGTAGCTCGATGTGTTTGGGCCTTGGTCGATGAGGATGTGGCAGAATATGTACAAGCTTCGACCTCTACAGACGCCAAACAATGGCTATTCACACTAATGGAAGAACTACCACATGCTACTATGATCAAATTGGTAGTCACGTTGTGGGCTATCTGGGCGGCAAGGCGTAAGGCTATACATGATGGAATTCTGCAGAGTCCACATGCAACACATGCCTTTGTAATCAGCTTCATAGCCGAGCTAAACTCACTACAAGCACCAGCGAGGAATGTGCAGCAAGCAACGACACATGAAATAACAAGGATGAGGGGTGCACTCAGGTGGATCGCGCCCAGCCAAGAAGCAGCAAAAATACAAGTTGACGGAGGTTTGTCAAGAGATGGTTTGAGTGGTGCAGCGGCTTCAGTTTGCCGGGATCATATGGGAAATTTTCTTGGCTCATCGGCAATGGTTTTCAGGGGTATTACTGACCCAGCAATGCTAGAAGCGCTTGCATGCCGTGAAGCTTTGGCTCTTAATCTCGATTTATCTCTAACTAGAGTGGTCATCGCATGTGATTGCAAGTCAGTTGTGCAAGAGATCAAGACTGACACGGAGGGACGATATAGTGCAATAATTAAGGAGATCGCGGAACGATCCAAGGAATTCACAAGTTGTGAGATCATCTTTGAAGGACGTAGTTTAAATTTTGATGCACATAATTTAGCTAAATTTTCTTCGTCTTTAGACGCGGGTCGCCATTTGTGGCTGGTTTCACCCCACGACCCTTTTGTCATCCCTGTAAACCGTACTCCGAGTTAATAAAAGTTGGTTTACCGCTAAAAAAAAAGCCGTTGCAATTTGCAAGGCTTTTTGTCTTTTTTCATTTCGTTTTTCTCCCCCTTGCGATGCTATGATATGTGTATATATCATGTGCTGTGTGCATGCATTTTCTTTGTGCGTGTATATACTGTATGATCGTTCATGCATGTTTATTTGTCATTGTTTTGATTTGTGTTCATCTATGCGACGTGTCCATGGAACAATAAATCATGTATCGGAATTGCTAAAACTCGGATGAGTGTGATGTCTCATCTAAGTTTTAGTCCATTTGATCTGTCGCCATAAATTTCGTGCAATTCTTTGATCGGGTTGTTTTGTCCCGCGCGTCCGGTGTCGCTCGTCCGTTGTCCATTTTGCGGCCCATCGCACCATGCGTCTTTCTTTTTGGGGCCGTTTTTCATGAATTTTTTCTGTGTTGTAGTTAAAGAGAAGAGTTGTTTGTATAAGTCGAAGAGACGAGCTGACCACTGGCTTATCAGTTTTGGTCCTCGCTCTCTCTCTCTCTATCCCAGTCCTCTTTGTCTTTGGATTAGAGGCGGCCCGACCAAGTTTCTAAACATTAGAATGACGGGCAACGGTCCATTTCTTGTTTTTGTTTTCGTTTGCAAGTCCAACCCTAATATGTAAGAATCCCGTCTCTTTTTTTCAGTTGCAAGTTGATCACACACATGCATCTGGGTCCAAACCATTTTGGTCTCTGCTGCAAGTGTACTCCCGACATGTAACTGGGTTCGCCTCTTTTATTTTTTGTCCTAGTTGCAAGTCGACCACCGACATGCAACTCTTTTTATTTTTATTGTCGCCGTTGCAAGTCAACCACCGACATGCAACTTGGCCCGACACATTTTTAGATTATGATGCAAGTGCACCCTTGTCATGCAACTAGGCTCGCCTCTTTTATTTTTTTCTTGTCCCAGTTGCAAGTCAACCACCGACATGCAACTAGGGTCCAACCCATTTTTTTCTCAGTTGCAAGTTGACCACAGACATGCAACTGGAGGTCCGACCCCAGTTTTTATCCCAGTTGCAAATTCACCCTCACATGTAACTAGGGGGCTCAACCAATTTTCCCGAGTTGCAAGTCCACCATTGATACATACTAGGCCCGACCTATTTTTTGCCCTAGTTGCAAGTCCACCCTCGACATGCAATTGGGCTTGACCCATTTTTTTGTCTCAATTGCAAGTACACCCTCGACACGTAACTGGAGGACCTCACCCTCGACTCGCAATTGGGGCATTTTTTGTAGTTGCAAATCCACCCTCGACTCGTAACTAGGGGCTTGTAATAGTGTCAGTTTCTTTTGTTAGTGTCAAGTTTTTTTTGCGGAAGTGTCTGTGTTAGTTGTATGTCCATCGCCAAACACGATCGACTCAATCTGGTCCTGACCCTTTTTTCTGCCTCAGTTGCAAGTCCACTCTCGACTCGCAACTACGCTCGAAGTTTTTTTTGTCCTAGTTGCAAGTCCAGCCTAGACTCGAAACTTGCCCTGGATTTTTTTTCACAGTTGCAAGTCCACCATCGACTCGCAATTGGGCTCGATCTAGGTCTCGGTCCTTTTTTTTGTCTTTAGTTGCAAGTCACCCTCAACTTGCAACTAGGCATGACCTTTTTTTGCCCTAGTTGCAAGCCCCGCATCGACTCGCAACTGAGTTTGATATAGGGGCCGGACCTTTTTTTGCCTTAGTTACAAAGTCACTCTCAACTTGCAACTGAGCTTGACCCTTTTTCCTAATTGCAATCCACCCTCGACTGGCAACGGGGCTCGAAGTTTTTTTGTCCCAGTTGCAAGTCCACCATTGACTCGCAACTGGGCTTGATCTAGGCTCGACCTTTTTTTTGTATCAGTTGCAAGTCCACCCATGATTCGCAACTGGGCCCGCCCTTTTTCACCTCAGTTGCAAGTCAACCATCGACTCGCAGCTGGGCTCAATCTGACCCCGTAGTTGTTTTATCGCCCCAGTTGGAACTCACCCCCCCTGACTCGCAACTGGGCCCCATAGTTTTTTGTTGTCATAATTGCAAGTTCCTCCTCGACTAGCAATTGGGACCGTAGTTTGTTTTCCTCCCAGTTGCAAGTCAACCCTCGACTCACAACTGGGGTCCCATAGTATTTGTCTCAGTTGCAAGTCCACCCTCGACTCGCAATTGGGGATTGTAGTTGTGGTTGCATCAGTTGCAAGTCCACCCTAGACTCACAACTAGGCTTGTAGTTGTGGTTGCCCTAGTTGCAAGTCCACCCTCGACTCGCAATTAGGCTTGTAGTTGTGGTTGCCCTAGTTGCAACTCCACCCTTGACTCGCAACTAGGGCTTGTAGTTGTAGTTGCCCCAGTTGCAAGACCACCCTTGACTCACAACTGGGCCCGTAGTTGTAGGTGTCCCAGTTGCAAGTCCACGTTTGAATTGCAACTAGCGTCGTAGTTGTTTTGTCGTCCTAGTTGCAACTCAACCCTAACTCACAACTGGGCCCGGTAGATGTTTGTTGTCTTAGTTGCCACTCCATCCTCTACTCGCATCTAGGACTGTAGTTTGTTCCACTCCCAGTTGTGAGTTCATCCTTGACTCGCAACTGGGGTCCCATAGTATTTGTCCCAGTTGTAAGTCCACTCTCGACTCGCAACCGGGATTGTTGTTGTAGTTTCCCTAGTTGCAAGTCCACCCTCGACTCGCAACTCGGCTTGTAGTTGTAGTTGCCCTAGTTGCAACTCCACCCTCGGCTCGTAACTTACGCTTGTAGTTTTAGTTGCCCAGTTGCAAGTCCACGCTCGACTCACAACTGGGCTCGTAGTTGGTTTTCATCCCAGTTCCAAGCCCACCCCCGACTCGCGACTGGGCATGTTGTGTGTTTGTCATCCTAGTTGCAACTCCACCCCCGACTCGCAACCGGGCCCGTAGTTTGTTCTCATCTCAGTTGCGACCCCACCCATGACTCGCAACTGGGACTATAGTTGTTTTTGCGTCAGTTGCAAGCCTATCCTTGGCTCGTAACTGGGCCCAATGTTTGTTTTCTTCAAGCCCAGTTGCAAGCCCACCGTCGACTCGCAACATGGTCGGACAGTTTTTTTTTTCACACCCAGTCGCAAGTCCACCATTTACTTGCAATTGGGCTCAATTTTGTTGTTGCCCAAGTTGCAAGTCCACCATCGACTTGCAACTAGGCTTTGAAGTTTTTTGTCGCCACCTCAATTATAAGTTCACCTCTGCAAGTCGGTCATTTGTGACTCGCAACTGAGCTCCAAGTTTTTTTGTCGTAATTACAAGTTCACATCAACTTGCAACCGGGGAGAGTGACCAATTTTTATCCTAGTTACATTTCCACCTTCAATAGGCAAATGTGAGTCCCGACCCCATCAGTTACTAGTCCACTTTCCTTTTTTTGCCTTTCACTGCTCAACATTGTTATGTACCTTATGTACCCAACCAATTTTCCCAAATGTCCCACTTACAAGCCCATCTTCGACCCATTTTGATATTTTATTTGAAAGAAATGCAACCGAGTCAAAGGGATCCAATCTTTCATGTATTTATTTTTCAAAAAACCACCACTTATATATTTTTAGTCCCCGACCCATTGATTTAGTTCTTGACTTCTTTTCGAAATGTCATTGTTGTATACAAAACGAGACACACCCATTGAGTCACATCCTTTTCTAGAATCGATTTTTCAAAAAATAACTTAACATTTTATTCAGGAACATATGAGGTCAGTTTGTATTCAACTATCCATTTTTTTTACTTTGAGGGGTTTTCTGCAAGATTTCCAAAACAGTAACAGATGCTTTCTTTTTTTTTCCACTTTTTTTTCCTTGTCTTTATCCCTCCAAATAATTTTTGGTTCATTTTTCGACCACACTGGTGAAAAAAAGAGAGAGAATAGGGGGGCGAGGCGGGGGCGAGAAGCTCGAAGACGATGTTATGATGTTGATGGGATCATGGGATTACATCAGACTCGGGCGATAGAATCTATCGTCTCCAGAAAAAAAGTAGGATTTTTCTCGTAAAAAAGATGTTGGAGTGATCCATACCATGTACTGTAGTAGTTTGTCCATCGTTGTTGATTGCTTCAAGGTCTTTTTTCTTTTTCCTCGCTTAGGCATAGCTTTGGCCTTGTATGACTTTGCTATTTGCCGGCGTTTTTGCGTATGTGTGTTTTGTGGTTGGCTGTGTGCATCCTAGATATGTAGAGGCCGGGTGTGTGCTCTTTATGTCTTTATCTTTTTTATGCTTCATTCTGAGTCAATAAAATCCGCCCTTCTCGAAAAATGCTCTATTTGACCTTTCAAAAAAATAATGCTCTATTTGTTTTCCATCTCTGTCATTCGCTCTGTCTGAATAGGTCTAAGAGAAGAACTCCAGACCAAAGAAAAACAGCGTCACCGGCTCACCTTCACATGCTAATAGCGAATACGTGCTAATACGTGCATGGGCTCCTTCATTGTGGCGTCCCAAACTGGCATACAGTGCAACCGGCTGCAAAGTCGCGGATGCATGTGCGACGCATAGAAGCGGCACGCTGCGGATTATTTAACCCTCCGCAAAACAAACAACGTAGACAACGTGAAAACGAGACAAACAAACAACAAAAATACGTGATGTGACTTTGTCGTGGGTTGTTTATCTGTTGACATGGGATGATGTCATAGTTAGATGTGAGGTATTATCTCACATCTAGATATGACATAGTCGGACCAAAAAAAATAAGGGTCTGACTATATCTCATCTAGATGTGAGATAATACCTCACATCTAAGTATGACATCAGCACTGTTTATGGCCCATTTTGTTTGTTTGTTTGTTTGTTTGTTCTCGTCAGTTTGTTTTGGGTCTGTTTGTTTGTCTCGACTTACTCACTCCAGCTAGATGGGAACTAGCCCAGGCTTACAAAACCCTTTGCTGCCAATCGATTAAGTTACCCGTGGATACACGAAGGACGTAAAAGAAAAAAAAAACGAAGCCGGTGGCCAACTCTTTGTTAGACTGGAGTAACCATACACCGGACCGAGACCCGACTCATACCATAGTTAATTAATTCATTCGAGTCAGCCCTTTATTTGTATGCAGGAATTTTTGAGCGAGTCAGACCCGACTCATGTCGTAGCTAAAAATAATGTTTGTAGATTAGAAAATATTCATAAATTAACAGAAATGCTCATGAAATAATAAAAAGTTCACAATTTTTTTAAAATATTCGTAAAACATAAAAATGTACGTCGAATTAAAAAAGTGTAAATTTAATTCTCATAAATTAAGGATTGTTCATGAATAAGAAAAAATATCGACCAAATTCTAAAATGATTCATGAAATTTAAAGATATTAATGAATTCAAAAAAAATGTGGATAAGAAAATGTTCATGAAATTAAAAATTGTGCGGGAATTGGGAAAAACATTCATGCAATTGATAAATGTTCATAAATTTGTTAGACTGAACTTGCGAGTCGAGGGTGGACATGCAATTGGGACGAAAAAATATCGGGCCCCAGTTGCGAGTAGAGGGTGGACTTGCAACTGGGACAAAAAAGGTTGAGCCCCAGCTGCGAGTCGAGGGTGGACTTGCAACCGGGACAAAAAAAAGGCCGGACCCCAGTTGCGAGTGAGGATAGACTTGCAACTAGGATAAAAAAAATGTCGGGGCCCAGTTGCGAGTCGAGGGTGGGATTGCAACTGGGACGAAAAAAGGTCGGGCCCCAGTTATGAGTCAAGGGTGGACTCGCAACTGAGACAAAAAAAGTCGGACCCCAGTTGCGAGTCAAGGATGGACTAGCAACCGGGAGAAAAAAGGTCGGCCCCCAGTTGCGAGTGGAGGGTGGACTCGCAACTGGGAAAAAATGGGTCGGGCCGAGTTGCGAGTTGAGGGTGGGATTGCAACTAGGACAAAAAGTCGGGCTCTAGTTGTGAGTCGAGTATGGACTTGCAACTAAAAAAAGGTCGGGCCCCCAGTTGCGAGTCGAGGGTGGACTTGCAACTGGGACAAAAAAAGGTTGGACCCCAGTTACGAGTCAAGGGTGGACTTACAACTGGGACAAAAAAGGTCGGGCCCCACTTGCGAGTCAAGGGTGGACTTGCAACTGGGACAAAAAAAGGTTGAGCCTCGAGTTGCGAGCCGAAGGTGGACTTGCAAGTAGGACAAAAAATGTTGGGCCCCAGTTGCGAGTCGGGGGTGGACTTGCAACTGGGACAAAAAAGGTTAGGCCTCAGTTGCGAGTCGAGGGTGGACTTGCAATTGGGATAAAATAGGTTGGCCCCATTTGTGAGTCAAGGTTGGACCATCAACTAGGACAAAAAATGTCAGGCCTCTGTTGTGAGTCGATAGTGCACTTGTAACTGGGACAAACAAAAGGTCAGGCCGCAGTTGCAAGTCGAGGATGGACTTGTAATTGGTACTAAAAAAGATCGGGCACCAATTGCGAGTCGAGGGTGAACTTGTAACTGGGACAAAAAAAGTTGGGCCCCAGTTGCGAGTCGAGGGTGGACTTGCAACTGGAAAAAAAAGTTCGGGCCCCAGTTGCGAGTTGAGGGTGGACTTGCAATTGGGACAAAAAAAGTCAGCCCGTAGTTGCGAGTCAAGGGTGGACTTGCAACGAAAAAAATGAGAGAAAAATTGGTCGTGCCCTTGAAGGTAGACTTATAACCGGGCCCCGACCACGATAGAGCTTCTTTTTTCTTGTCTCTTTCAATTGTACGTCGCAGTCTAGAAACAACATAGGAAACGGGTTGCCAGTGGGTTGCGATAATGGGCTGACAAAAACAAAGCCAAACAGGCCTAGGCCAACAAACACGATACACAATAAACAAACAACGACAAGCGAGGTGAAAGATAGAGCGCTTGCATAAAAATTACCAAAACTAAATCAAACAATGACAAACTTAGATGAGACATTGTTTAAAAAAGTTGTGAATTTAAAATATACTTATGAAACTAAAAAATCATGGATTTTATGACAAAAAAAGAAAAGAAAAATGTTTAAAACCAAAAGAAAAAATGGAAAAAAGAAAACAGAGTGAGTATAGAGAGTGGCGAATAGGAAATACTTGAAAAATAGTGCTCACCCCTTCCAATTCTCCCCCGGAGCACACCGAAAACAAACACAAAAGAGGATCATTCTCCACATAGACACAGACATAAAAGACTAGCCCAGCCCAGGCCTAGGCAGAAACAAAAAGACCAACCCACACGCTGCACGCGCACGCAAACATCGGAAGGAAGTCACTCGCAGCGGATGATCACAAAACTTGCACGAAAATTACTGCTTTAAATCGTATGGTGAGAAAATTAGATGTGAGATAACTATATCTCATCTAGATGTGACTTAGCAAATCTGAACAAAAATTTCCATGAATTTAAAACAAAAAATGAAAAAGGAAAAAAGAAAAAGAAAAAAAAAATGAAAAAAAGCAAAAAATGAAAAAAAAAAGAATAAATAGTGAAGAATGCAAGTGACCAGCGCCGGACCCTTCTTTTATGAATGCCAACACCAGATCAATCTGGCCGCTTTCTCCTTCATGCTTGTGCTGCTTGTAGACGGATGAAAAGTCACATAGGAGTGAGAAGATAGAGATGAAGCGAGTGAATGAAGAATACAAAGCACTCTGCCTCTCATTTAATTATCTTCCTCGCAGCAGCAGCAACAGCCTAGTAGGAACGCAAAAAAAAAAAAAAAAAACAAGCCCAAGCAGGGACAATGGGTCAAAAAAGAACGACGGACGCGGCACAGGCGCACCGCATGCAAATCAAGCGTCGCATGAAGAAACGAAACGACGACGACACAGGACGCCGCCAGCGACACAAATCAAGCCTCGCACGAAAAAACAAGCAATAGATCGGACGGTCCTGGACTTAGATGTGAGATATTTATATTACATCTAGATGTAAAATAATAATTCAAAAAATTAATTAAAAAAAAAACTCTCCCGACTCCTCTGCCACCGCTGGCGCCGCCCAGTCCTCTCTCGCGCCGCCGCGATTCTCCGAACTCGCCAGCACCGTCCGCACCGCCCGCCTGCGCCGCACCTCCGTCCACGCCGTCCGCCCGCGCCGCCCGTCCGCGTCCTCCAATCGTCGTCGGCACCTCCGTCCGCGCCACCCGCGCCTCCGACATCCTCCATCGCAGGTCAGTACATATGGTGCGTGGATCAAATGAATTTGCTTGATATCTTCTGAATACATGGTGCGTGGAAAGTGCTTAATAGCTACTGAATTTTCCAAATTTAGAACTTGCATCTATGAACCAATAGACACACCGACGAGGAGGCCTACGCCGCGCTCCGCGGACGCGACATGGCTCCCAACGAGACCGCGCAGAAGCTCCTCCTCCAAGGTATCCCCGC
Organism: Elymus sibiricus; assembly: GCA_039707655.1. Taxonomy (NCBI): domain Eukaryota; kingdom Viridiplantae; phylum Streptophyta; class Magnoliopsida; order Poales; family Poaceae; genus Elymus; species Elymus sibiricus. The sequence goes on along the minus strand of CM077666.1, from coordinate 178,293,566 downwards.
CCATGTTGATTCCGTCGGTTTGATTCTGCACGCAGCTGGTAGGAGGCGTTTGTGCGCTCGGTTTTAGCAGCGAGAAATGGGGGTTTCTCTTGGGCCGGTGAGGAAAGGATGCGGGATGCGACTGATTTGATGTGTACCTGGTTGATTCGGGTTCTAGCGGTTCTAGGGTTTGTGTTGTCACTCTCTCTCTCTCTCTGTTTGATGTCTAGGGTACTAGGGATTGCCATGCCTGTGCGCAACTTCCTGTGAATCACGTTGTAAGGCTTGTGTCTTCGGTTGGATTCGTCTAGTTTTTTTAGCTTTAGGGTTGCTGTTGACGCTGGCAACATTTGCGGGGAAAAGCCGGCTTTTAGTTGATATATGAAGCTGGCCTTTAGTGGAAGTATGATATCCTGCTCTGAAGGATAATAGTACTAGTATGTTTGTTGGTGCTTCCTGGATCTGAGATGATAAGTCTTTGAATTGAGGGGTGAGCATTGTTCTCTGCTTCTGTTGTTCTTTTCTATGGAACATGGGCAGTGGTTTCTGTAGTTAGGTGCTGTCATCCTTTTGTGCATTTCTTATGCTATTTGCAGCTAACTTGGTGCAGCTCCTTTAAAGTAGTTTCTGGCTTGTTTTAATTTGTTCCGAAGCAAGTTAGGAAATGAGAAGTTCAAGCATAGAAGGCAACTCAAGTAAAGATTTTAAAGTAAGACAAACTAAACCTAGCGCCCATTCTCATCCTCTCCCCGCCCGTGGCACCCTGTTGCTTGTGCTGCTTGTATTCACCTTCTGCTCATTGTCTCCTTGAAACCGTAGAATCTGTGCAGCCTTTTAAACCTCTAATCCCCTTCTTGGATGCACAAGGCCTTTTCCAAGTAAATTGGAGTTGCAAACAAAGGGTGTGTTTGGTTGGTGCCCCAATTTACCCTACTAAATTGCTGTCAGCCCATGATACTTTGGCTTTCACTTGGTTGGTTAAAAATATTTTGGTTGCCTATGGAGTATTGCCAACTCTCCTCACATTCTCTTCACAAATCTTGCCAAGTTTTCAGCCAACAAAGGACCAAGGAATCTCTAGCCAATTTTTTGGCTAGCCAGTGGTTGGCAAAATTTGGTAGGGCATGCTATGGCATGAACCAAACATACCCCAAGTTTCACTAGCAAAAAAGGCCAAGTTTATGTAATGGGATGCATAGTTTGTAAATCCCCATGTTTTCTTGTTCTGGCAGTGATCTTGTCGTGTGGCCATTGTCATCACCTGGAGCAGATGATATTTACAATGTTGTTCCTCATGTAGTCATGTTTGTACCAAAATGTCTGTTTTTTTTTTTTTTTGCTAAAATTGTCTGAATACTGGTGTTGCAATCGTCAAAAGTATGTACTCCCTCCGTCCCATAATATAAGAGCGTTTTTGACACTACACTGGTGTAAAAAATGCTCTTATATTATGGGACGGAGGGAGTATTAACTGTTCAATTACCAATTTCCATTTTGACACATATTCCATGGAAATTGGAATTACAGCTCATCTCCATCTTGGGCTGAATTGAAATTTTCTCTTTAATTCTCCAGATCGTTTACAGAGTTGAGTTTTGACACTCAAACGGAGCCCTAATGAAAATTTCAGACTCTTGACTTTTTTATATATTAGCTATAAAGAGACCCTTTGTATCTGGACGGACATACACATAATAGTTTGTTTTCTGCCCATTCACATACCCTGTACTTAACATCCTGAAAATTTATCTCCTCCACAATGACTTTTGCTCTCCACCATCCCAAGAGCTGCCCCCCATGCCATAGTGTCACTGTTTACACTTTACGCCTCAAACCCCTCTGCCTCTCAAGCGTGTTGCTACGATTGCCCGTCTTGTTCTAGGGTTCTACCTCATCATGACGTCACATGCCCCTGCTGTCTCCACTCTCCACCCGTAGTCTTGGACATTGGTTGAGTTATGAGCTTCCAGTCACCCAGTGCTTACTTAGACCCACAATTTTTTTGGCGTGCCTATGGTATGCACAGCCGCACACCATCTGCATCCTCTCCTGTTGTACTTGTACAGATATGAACAATGAGATCCAGGAGGCTGTCGATATTCTCAAGTTCATTGAGGGTGCAAACAAGTTCAAGGGAGCGGAAGATCCTAGAGGCATTCTCAGAGAAACATACTCCTTGACTCCTTGTACGATGGCGTTTCTTGGCTATTGCTTGTAAAACGTGTTATGATTCCGTTCATCCTGTTTTGTTATGCTCGGCCAATTTATTTTCCCTTTTGGACTCGAGTAAGGTAATTGTGAAGCTATGATAATGAGATATTTTATGTAATCGGTATTCATGTTCTAGTTTTAGTCATTTAGATGCTCTTCTGCATTTATCTGAGGTCAATATCTGAACTTTGATATGTCCTGCTGCCAATGTGCCACATGATTCAATAGCTTTGTGAGCCGTTGTACCTGCTCTTGATTTTTTCACGTTTTATATATCCTCGATATAACAATGAATTGTAATAGTACTGCTTCTGACTCATTCAAATACATCACAGGAGCCCAAAATGCATGGGATATGCTGTCTGAGGAGCAATCACAGAAACACATCACTACTGGCTCTGGTGACCTGAACGGCATACTTGGTGGAGGGATTCATTGTAAAGAAGTTACCGAGATAGGTGCGCCTTTTTAACATCTTTCTTGCTGAAGGAATGCATTGGACCTCTTGGTTAACCATATAATCGACTGGGCAAATTTTTAGTCTGTTTATCCTTTAGCTCTGTTTCTATAGCTTGTTTCTTGGTCTCCTGTCTTCTAGCAATAGTGCTGTTAACTTATTCTACTGTTGTGATTAATTGTATGAAGTTAGTGAGTCTTTTTTCTTTTGCAGGATGAAGTTACCGAGTCTTTGTTCTACTCTTTTTATCACTTGTGCATGAACATCTCATAAGGGCTTTCATTTTTCTCTGTTGAGTTCTTTATGTAAAACAGTATGCCCGTTGATGTATCTGTGGTGACTAGACTAATCAGCTACTGGATTTATTCAGGTGGTGTTCCAGGAATTGGTAAAACTCAACTGGGGTATGTGCACCTACTATTGATTCAATGCAATTTCAGAAGAAAATTACCATGCTAAGTGCCAGCTTTTGTAGGATTCAGCTAGCAATCAACGTCCAAATTCCCGTGGACTATGGTGGCCTTGGCGGCAAAGCAATTTATATTGGTATAGTGGTTTCACAGAAAGCAATTGTGTCGTGTGTCTTTTGAGAAACTATTAACAATATTTCATTTCATTTTAACAGATACAGAGGGCAGTTTCATGGTTGAACGTGTATATCAAATTGCTGAAGGGTGTATCAGTGACATAATGGAGTATTTTCCATGCCACCATGACAAGTCGTCATCTGGCCAAGAAAATCTGCAGCCTGAGAGATTCCTGGCAGGCATCTACTACTTCCGAATATGCAGCTACACTGAACAGATTGCGGTGATAAACTATCTGGAGAAATTCCTCGGAGAACATAAAGATGTAATATTCTTGAACAACTGAGTCTTCAGGTTTAATCACCTGAATTATGTTCAATGTTTTGTCCTTCACCTCTATTTTGCCAAGATGAGTTTTCTGGCAGTTGTATGTTCACAGAAATTATTTTTCCACCCTTCCCTTCTTAACAGTGTCTACCAAAATTGGTTGAGTGTTACCAAATAACCATTATTTTTCTATGCTTTACAGGTGAGAATAGTTATTATTGATAGTGTTACTTTCCACTTTCGACAAGATTTCGATGATCTGGCTCTGAGGACTAGAGTGCTCAGTGGATTATCATTGAAGTTGATGAAGCTTTCAAAGTCATATAACTTGGCGGTAAGTTTCACAAACCGTCTTGACATTGATGCAGAAACTGTTATCAGGGGTGGATTAGTTTTATAGACAGATTTGTCATGTCATTATGCAGAACCATGGTGGATTATCATTGGTTGTGATATTGTTTGAACTTTTCAACTTCTGCAAGATTTGTCATGTCATTATGCCTTCTTTCCACCCCAGACCCCATCTTGTGTGAGCGCTTCTATGCACTGGGTCTGTCCTATTATGCCTTCTGTCCCCCATGATCTTCTGTTAGGCATATGTATTGGTAATTTCAAGCTAATGTTCCTGTTGTGAAATTGTATACTTGTATTCTAGGTGCCGATTTTATAATACTATAGTCCATATCCGCCTTTGTTTTTCCTATTAAAATTCAGATTATGGACGATAAACTATGAAAAATTGTGCTAGTTGAGTTGAGAAACCATATAGCAGTTCCTATAAATTAACTGGGATCTATTCTTATACTGAGGTAGTACTAGTAAATGGATTTTTTCTATGCACATAAATGTTAGCATTTAGAAGGAACACACACATTTTGGGGTATCGTTGCTGGCTGGTCCTCGATCATACCCAGCTCGGCCCCGGTTTTTTCCACGCTCGAGGACTGGTGGAACAAAAATATTGAGGCTTTGTACTCGTCGGGGCAGAGGCATTTTGGCAAGGTGCTCATTTATGTGTTGTGGCATGTGTGGAAGGAGAGGAGCCGGAGGCTTTTCCAGAACGTCTCTTTGCAAGTGTTGGATGTTGCTTACCTTGCTAGGGAGGGCCTTGTCCAGTTGGGTTTGGCTATGGCAAACGGCATGTAATTCTTAGGGCCTTTTTGGTTTTGTAAATATCTTCTGTACACTTTTTTAATTTCCCCCTATCTATATGAAATTGGCAGAGGGCCTGCCCCTTGTCGTCAAAAAAATACATTTTTGGGTGGAACTCTGCTGTTGTCCGGGGTATGACTATGACCTGCTTTAATACCACTATATAGCTGTTTCTTGCATGCTTTGGCAACAGCCCATCTATTTCTCATTACTTGCCTTCGTTATCTGATCTGTTTGTACTACGTTGTTTTATCCAGTTCCATTCTTTTATTCATTACAGTAATAACAAGTGAAAATTCCATATATACTACTGAGAATTTGGTCAGTTCCAGATATGCCACTCAAAAAAATCCTGGCTCCAAGTGTACCACAAAAAATTTGAGCCAGTTCCAAACATGCCACAATCGCTAGTTGACTGTTAGTTGACTGTGAAGTGTCTGCTGAGAAGACGATGTTGCCCTTTGTGCCAACTTCCTCATATGCCACTGATAGATGTAGTAGTAGATGTGTATGTAGGCATGTTGTTGTATATATGACAGAAAATATTTGTCACCTTTTGGTAGTAGCGAGTTCGGGAGAGAAGCAGGCACATGAAAAGAAACATTTAGTAAAGGTATCTTCGTCGATGTGGCAAAAATCTGATGGCCAACACCCAGTCTATTGACAGTAGTTCCATATTTGGAACTGCCGCAAAATTTGAGTGTTCTAATTGGAATTGGGATTTTTTTAGTGACATATGCGGAACTGACAAGATTTTCAGTGCTATATATGGAATTTTCTCCAGAAACAACTCAATGATGACTTGTAAGGTAAGAACTACCCTACTCAATGAGGCTAACAGACTTATGTCATATTTCTTTGAGCAGGTTGTCTTGTTGAACCAAGTAACTACTAAATTTACAGAAGGATCATTTCAGTTAACTCTTGCTCTAGGTTAGTTCCTATCTATGTAACTATGACCCCTAATTTTGCCTTCCAGTCATTTACAGATGCCTATGATTTTAATTGTTTTCTAAAGAAAACTTCTGAAATCAACAACACTATTTCCTATTGTGATGTTTTTTTTTCAACATTACATTTGTTTGTTATACATTCAAACTAATGCAAGAGTTTGCTACCTCCGGTCAAAGAATTAACATTACAATATAATTAGCTGATGAAATTGTGTTTTGAAGACAATTTCAATGTCCAAAACTTCAACATTTTGTGACTGAAGGTAGTATTATTAATTTACATGACATTCTTTGCCTTAAACGAAATGATCCAAACATTATAACACACAATGGTATATGAGGTGCGCAATGATTGCTTATAAAGGAGAACTTCATTAGCGTGATTGATTCTGCTTCTTATTTGGGTCTCTCTTGAAACAAGAACTGCAAGTAGCTTGTAGCTTCTGGCCATTTCTCCAAAATACATTTGTAGTGACATTTCCTAGAGTGATTGATTCTGCTGCTTATTTGGGTTTCTCTTTAAAGAACTGCAAGTAGTTTGTAGCTTCTGGCCATTTCTCCAAAAAATACATTATATTTTCTGTGTTGATGAGTTGGTAAAAAATGTTACGTTCTAATGGTCGATGGCTTCCTGTTTATGATAGTGACTGCAAGTCGACAGCATTTCCGAAGGGGTTGGATGTTAGCTCGCAAAATTTCTTTTCCAAGTAGAATCGCTGACAGTAAAGTAATGATAATATATGAGTGTTTGGGACATCTCTATGGTTCTGCAAAAGCTTAATGTTCCTTCTCTGAATATTCCATGAATTGGGTAGTAAGATTGTAGCGGGACGTCTAATGTATATGTACAAACCTGTTGCTGGTTCTGAGGCCAATCGATTCATTCTAGGAAATGAACACAATGCAATGTTGTTATGCAGGTGACAGCTGGTCCCACTCATGCACAAATCGACTGATTCTGTACTGGAAAGGGAACGAGCGGTGCGCATACCTGGATAAGTCCCCTTCACTTCCAGTAGCTTCAACACCGTATGCAGTGACAAGCAAAGGGGTGAGAGACGCTCGTAGTTCAAACTGCAAGCGAGTTAGGGTAATGTAGCAAAGTTGAAATACATGGTCTCACATCCAAAGAATTGTGCCATTTGCTTAGATACTATGTCCCATGTGTAAGTGGCTACTGGAAAAGCGAAGTTCAACTCATTTGGTTGATCCAGTGATTCAAAGATGCACCTAGATGCACTCCTGTTGATTCATCTGCCCCAACATATAAAATGTCATATGACAGAGAGCATATCTGCAATTCTGCGGTGAACATGATCGGGAATGGGTAGTAGTAGCACCAAGGGCCCGGTAGGAATACCGATGTGCCAGATGTATTAAGATCACAACGACAGCGACAGCAAAGTGTTTAGTCCCAAACAAGTTGGGGTAGGTTGAAACCTATAAGATCTTGAAATCAACTTATGGTTCTGGTTCTGGCACGTGGATAGCTAATTTTCACACACCCTAAACATGACTAGTTCTATGGCGAAATTCGTTAGGGACTCCTGCCATGTTAGGTTTGGTCTATCTTGACCTCTCTTACATTACTAGCTAAATATCTGTGCGTTGCTACGGGATGAAAATATATTTGAGGAGAGGCGGCGTGTGACCGATTGTCCTCGGCTGTGGTGGCGTTGACTGTGTTGTGCCGATGTTGGTGGCTAAATTATTCTAGGTGCATGTGAAGCGATAGATTACGGGCTGTTCTGCAAAGAATCTCCACTATTATGGGAAATGCGGTTTAAAAAAAATCCTACTACTAATTATCAGCTAAATGTTTGTATGTTGCCACGGAATGGTGATGGTCTTATCTTAGCGATGCTGACCCAAGAAACTTTGGTCTTTTGCTATCAATCTTGGGGAATAAGTGAGAATGAAGATAACTAAATGAAAACCATGCTCTGACTAAAAAAAAATCTTTAACCGAGCAGTGCCTCACTTGACGAGTGTCGCCCCTCTGGTAGATGACCACCGTAGATCATCCGCCACTGGTCACACACCCCTCTCCTGTGTAGATGCCCCACTTCGACGTGCACGTGAGTTTCAGGTTGTCACACCTCCCCTCTCGCATGCGGGATTTCCATCGAGGCTCAGCAATGACCGATCTCCTCAATGCGTCAACCCCACTCATGGCGTCGAGTCCTCTCCCCTCCCTCCGACGAGCAACTCGTGTGGTGCGGCGAATCCGTAACTTGACGATAAATAGATGGGGGGAAGGAAATGGGAAACGAGAGAGATAGAGGGGATAATATTGCCCCCCGTCTAGCGAGTCATTGGATGGCTCGCGCCCTGCTCTTCCTTTTTGTTCGACGCCTGGCATGTGGCTACCTGGAGACCACAATAGCACGCACGCTCCTATTAGCAGTTAGGTAAAAACAATGATGGAATTTTATGTACCCTTGCACCTCTATTCCTTGGTAAGAATACCATTTACCAATAGTAAAAAAAAAAATACCATTTACCAAATCCTCTCTAAAACTGAAACAATGATGGTTCTTTTTAACATAACATTCTAAACCTTTATTAGTACTCTCTTCATTCATTCTTGCTCTAGCATTGTGGGCACCTTCTAAAACTTTTATAGATCTATGATGATATATTGGTCTTCGTGTAGCGCCAGATATGATGATATATTGCATGTCTGAATTAACTAATGAAATTATGCATTCTCACCTACTACAAGCGTGCATTGTATTAAATTTCTTATTTACGAATAATGAAAGATGCATGTACTGCAGTACCCCCCTACCCCCGCGCCCGCAAATAATGTAAAGAAAAATAAATACAATGTATATCTGAAAAATGAAACTAAAACAAAGGCATGATGATAAATACGGTAGATAACAAAAAGGAAAAAATGAACTCATACAATATTATAATCAGTTAAATCCTATCCAAATGCAATGCCAACTCTAACACAAAAACTAAAATAAATCAACTAATCAAAAGATTCTCCTTGTTATCTATCTTGCTATTGTTGCTCGTTTGAGTTACAAAGAGTATTTATAAATGAATGAAGGTACTTCTGATCCGATATCTTCTAGGCAACCTGATCAACAATGTACTAAGTGGCATCTCCCTCCTCTAACAACGAAGCTTCTCTCGTACTTTACTTCCCATGCCCTTCGTTTAAGTTCAGAAATTGGCATATATTTTTCATTACAAGGACTCCTAATTTCTCTTGTCCTATAAAAGTTGAACGCCTTCCGCTGCCAACATGTGCGCATAAAGGCTGTATGTGGACAAAATGTACTGGCACATTATCAGACAGTTACCTGCACAAACCAAGAATCTTAGGCACCTCTATGCTCTCTTTTGTAGCAAACCAGTGATCAGGGCCCTAGGGACGCTGGTTTGCACCGAACCAGATAAAGGATTTCTCGGGTTTAATTTTGCAATAGGCCAATAGCATAGACACGCAGATAATCCCTTTCTTCTTGCATGTCCCAGATATTTATGAAGAAATATTATAAGAGGATATAGCAAATCAGCTGATCGAAGAACAATGCCACAAAGAGGGCTAATTCAGCAAATATAACTCGCCATGACAGCGTAAATTCGAGCATTCTTGCTCCTGCTTCCTGCACACTTCTGTATATTTGATCATATCCTTCGCTTTCCTGGTGATAATAATAGGGAGAGAGAAAAAAAGGATCATTCTAGGTAACAAAAGCCTTCTTTACAAATTGCAACCTCGGCCATGAATGTTTAAAGAAAATCTGCAAGCCAGAAGAAGCGGTCACTCGTAGGAAGTGGGTTAGGCTTAAATGCGCTTGCCATATGCTTCACGATGCTCCCTTTATGTTTCAATTCTTTACTTTTATGTGAGCATCATTAGAATCATCATGCCTAGCTAAAAAGGCATTAAAGAAAATCGCTTGTTGGGAGACAACCCAATATTCATACCTACTGTTTTTGTGTGTCCACATGATTAAGCTACTGTAGTAACCATGTTTTGTATATTTTCTTTCAATAATGTGCCAAGTAAAGCCTTTGGGTTAATGTAGATGTTTGTTTATTTGGTTCTGTGCAAAAACAGAAAGTTTAGCGTCAAGTGCATGATTTTAAGTTTTGTACTGGAGCGTGAAAAAATTCTGACATTTTTACACATTACTGCTATACAAATTATTTACGTTGTACTAAATTTTCAGAATTTTTGAAGGTACAAAAGTATGGTTTTTAATTCGTTCACTACATGCTATTTTGTTTTTGACAGATTCTGTTTTTATTGCATAGTTTGCTTGTTTTAGTATTTCCATAGCTTATATTGTGAGATATAAATTGTGGAAATGATAGAGTACAGTAGACATTATTTGAGAACAATTATGAATCTTGTCTTGACAGTACCTAAGTGAATGATTTATTTTCATACTAACCTATCTCACGAAGTTCCGTTAAGTTTTATGTGATTGAAGCTTTCAAATTTTGGGTGAGATAATGATACAAGGAGAATAAGGAGCGGCAAGACCCAAAGCTTGGGGATGCCCAAGTGTGACGCCCCTGTCTCGACCGTGCACTAATCATACACGCAAATGCGCACGATCAAGCCTAGAGACTCACGGGAAGATATCACAACACAACTCTAGACACAAAATAAAATAATACAAGCTTTATATTACAAGCCAGGGGCCTCGAGGGCTCGAATACATAAGCTCGAGTTACACAAGAGTCAGCGGAAGCATCAGTATCTGAGTACAGACACAATTAGACAAGGTTGTCTTAAGAAGGCTGAGCAAAATAACGACAACTATATCGAAAAGGCGCAGGCCTCCTGCCTGGGAGCCTCCGAACTACTCCTGGTCGCCGGTCTCCACGTAGTAGTAGGCTCCGTCGGGGTAGTAGTAGTCATCGACGGGATTAGCTGGCTCTGGGGCTCCGTCGTCTGATCGCAGCAATCCGGTAGAGGGGAAAAAGGTAGCAAAGCAACCGTGAGTACTCATCCAAAGTACTCGCAAGACTTACATCAGATATATGCTAAGTATGCATCGGTATCAAAGGGAAGGGGCTGTATCTGTGGACTATACTACAGAATGCCAGAGTAGAGGGGAAGCTTAGCCTATCGAAGACTAGCATCTTGCAGCGTCTTGCAGCATTAGAAGAGTGCAGATTAGCAGTATAATAAAGCAATAAGTAGGTAATAGCAATGCCCAGAGATCCTTCCTCGACTCCCTGCGAGAAAGCGATCCCGGAGCCATCATATCGGTTAAGTATCACAAGTAACCAGTTCAAGTTGTAGTAGATCGGGATACAACTCCGAGCGTCCTGTTACCGTGGACACGGCTATTCGAATAGATAACTTCCCTGCAGGGGTGCACCAACTTACCCAACACGCTCGATTAACTCTGGCCGGACACACTTTTCCGAGTCATGCCCGGCCTCGGCTGATCGACACGACGTAGTCCTACCTAGGCTCCGCAGAGAGGTCCCCGCCGGTCTACATCCTAAGTGCAAAGGAGTCATGGGCCAATCGACCTAAGCACTCCGGGTCGTTGCGCGTAGGGCGAATCCAGGCACCACCTCTGTCCTAGATGGCGCCGGCCCAGCCGTGCCGCAGTGCTGCACTGGACGTCTGACAGAGCTTTCGGGAGAATCGTACGACGCCGAGTGCCCATAACTTATCCCGCGTGGTGGTTAGTGTGAAAAGGCCAGAGGCCTACTCAGATCACATATCCAAACCGTTAGTGTATTGGGAGCGCGCGGAGACGATCAGTGATCCTGTCGCCCCGTCTCGCGGACTTATGGCAAGGGTCAGGCCCATCCCTCTCCTGGGGCGGTCTGCCTGCCCGGCCGTGCCGCGTAATTATCTCGCGGGTACCCTCATGGTCAACCCGACTTCACATCTCTCGCGGGTACCCCTCGGGGCCGACCCGACTTCAACAAGGGACTGAGGTAAAAGCAGGGTATCCGTGTGTCCAAAACATCAAGGGGGAATCCGAGGAATCACCCTCGATGGATTCCTACTCGATGTAACCGTCAAGGTGAACTTGGAGGAATCACCCTCGATGGGTTCACACTTGAGGGGCTGCACGACAGAGGCATCATCGGAGGTGGTGAAAGAGGAATCACCCTCGGTAACCCACAACCGACTAGATACGCTACAGAGATATCATCAGGAGTGAGGTAGGAGGTATCACCCTCGGCACTCGATAGTAGCTCTGCAGAGTCGTACAACTAAGGTGGGGGGGTGCGGTGATGTGTCGGTCTCTGCACATCGATCACATTGATCGGGACATCCGGAAGCAAAGCATGGCAACACGGACAAGGGTGCGGGGCCACTGATGGATCACTAACCAGCCTATACTAAGCATATAGGGCAACAGATAAAGTATCAACAACAGGTTACAAAATCAGGCTATGCATCAGAATAGGAGCTATCGAACAACAGTAGCAAAATCTAATGCAAGCACGAGAGGGCAAGAATGGGCGATATAGGAATGATCAAGGGGGTTTTGCTTGCCTAGAAGCTCTACTGAAAGAGGTTGTACGTCTGCGGCGTAGTCATAACCAGCGGCGTCAGCGTCGGTCTCGGGGTCTACCGGAGAAGAAGAGGGGGAAGAAACAATAAATACAAAGCAAACAAATGCATCACAAGGCATGACATGACAATATGCTGTGCTAGGGGTGACCTAACGCAGTGCTACACGTTACAGACGGAGCGGGAAAATATCTGGGAATATTTTCCCGGCTTTAGGCAATTATCGGACAGACGATCCGGAGGGGAAGGTTCCATGTTTGCAGTGTTGGAGGCATGTGACAGGTATGTGGATGGCATATTCGGATTTGTCTTATTTTTCTGATCATTTTTCATATATAAAACATTTTCATCTGAGCTACGGTTTATTTTCTACGAATTTTTGAAGTTTAAACAATATTCTGAAAATTCCTGGAATTAAATTAAATTCGAAAACAGAGGGCTAAAATGCTAAGTACACCCAAAAGTGTACCCAGCCAAAAGCCACAGGGGCTGATAGTGGGCCCAGTTGACTGGGTCAACTGCCCAGTCAGCAAAGGCTGACTAGTGGGCCCAGCTGCTGACTCAGCAGCTGACTGGGCCGGCCCTATCCATTTAAACAGTGGGCTGGACCCACCTGTCATACACAGTAGGCTAATTAGTGTATTAGTTTAATTAACTGGGTTAATTAGAGGGTGGGGCCCCCATGGTTGTGACTATTAGGTTAGTTAAAAAAGTGTTTAGTTAAACCAGTAGTTAGTTAGTGAGTGGGGCCCGCCTGTCAGTGACTGGGGTTGCCCAGTCAGCACAGTTGACCAGGTCAACGCGGTCAATGGGGTCCATGGGGCCCACTGGCAGTGACCCAGGGTGGCCCCCAGGGCGGCGCCACGTCGGACCACCGGCGTTTAGCCGCCGGCGACGTCGAAACGCGGCGGAGGGCTCGGGCCGGCGTCGAAAATCGCCTACAGGCCACCAAAACGGGCGTGGCTGGTCGCGTTCGAATGGGCGCTCAATGCCACGTCGAATGGCACCGGTGGGAGTGCCGGAGACGGCCTACAGCGGCGGCGGCGACGAGCACGGCGGACGGCCGGAATCGGGCGAGGTCGTGCCCGTGGCTACGGAGCATGGCAAGACGTGCGGCTGTGCTCGCTGGGCTCCTGGAAATACCAGGAGCACGCTGCCGTGCTCGGGCGAGGGTTGCGACGGCTGTGGCCGTGACGGCGAAGCAAGGCAACGGCGACGAGCTTGGGCACGGCATCAGTTACGGCTACGGGCGGCAGAGGGCAGCACTGAGAGAGGGGAAAGAGAGAGAGGCTCACAGCGGTCCTGCAGGTGAGCAAAGCGGGCTCAGGGGAGGCTCGACGGCGACGTACGGGCGACGACGATCTGTGGTGGCCGAGGAGGAAGACGAGGAAGTAGCGGTCGATGCGGTGGCTCCCGGCTCCAATGGATGGTACCAGGCGACGGAGCGGTCGACAGCGGAGCGGATAGACACGGCGGCGCGGCGCGGTGAGGCCAGCGGCCGCGGGATCGACGCGGCGACGATGATGGCCGCGTCGGGCGCTTCTCCAGATTGAGGTGGAGAGCGAGAGGGAGAGGGGGAGTGGGGCTAGGGTTCGCCTGGGGGTGCCCTGGGGTCGATCTTATCCCCCCCACGGCGGCGACGGCGCCGGGGGATGGCCGACGCGTGCCCATCGCCGGCTCGGGCGCGCGCGCGCGGGCGACACACACAGGAGAGAGAGCGGGAGGTTGAAGGAGAGAGGAGATGGGCTGGGCCGGTGCACTGTGCACTTAGGCCTAGTACACAGTAGGTTTTAGCCTTTTCCTTTTTGTTTTTCTGCTTTTCTTTTACAAAAATAATTTTGCATTTATTTGAGCTGCCAAATAACTTTTGTAAAATGTGGGACTTGGCCACACAATTACATTGCCATATTTGGCACTGCCACAAAAAGTTTGGAAGGCATTTGAATTCATTTGAATTTTTCACAAATGGAAAAGCATTTAAAAATGCTGATTTGGCACTGTTTTAATTGCTATAGCCCATTCTATCATTGTGATGTTGTTTTCCTTAACAAATAATTGTTATGGAATATTTGCTAAATGATGAACTATTTTGCAACCATGTTTGTGAAACTTTAAATTTCACTTGCAATTTGAATTGATTTCAGAGGTGGAATTTGAAATGAGATATGAATCCAATATGATCAAGCACTGCAAAGCAAAGTGACTTAGCATAATCATGATGGATTACTGTAGCTTAATACATAGGGGTGTTACACCAAGGCACCCCAAGGTAATATTCAAAGAAGACTCAAGCGTCTAAGCTTGGGGATGCCCCGGAAGGCATCCCCTCTTTCGTCTTCATTCTATCGGTAATATCACTTGGAGCTATATTTGTATTCGTCACATAATATGTGTTTTGCTTGGAGCATCATTTTCTTTTATTTGGATTTGCTTGCTGTTATTTAGAATCATTTTGTATCTTTTATTTCAATAAAATGCCAAGTATAGCCTTTACCATGCTCAGTTTGCAAGTTTATGAGTTGCTTTTTGAAAACAGAAAGTTTTCTGTTATGTCCTGAATATTTGTGAATTGTCAGGACATGATAAAAATATGAAATTTTTACAAAGTAAGCACGCATAAGTTCTCTGTCACATGGGAATTTTTCAGAATTTTTTGAGATAAGGAAGTACGAATTATTATTCCTCCGTTACAGACTGTTCTGTTTAGACAGATTGCGGTTATAGTTGCATTGTTTGCATATGTTTGCTTGTTTAATGTTTCTATTAGGTGATGGGAGTATTAAATATGCAGAGGCATTTAGTATGAAATGTTTAATTATAATTTTTGTAATTTTCTACAGTAGAGAATGTTAAGGTTTTGAGTTGATTTATACTAATTAACTTATCTCACGAGTTCTTGTTGAGTTTTGTGTGGATGAAGTTTTTAAGATTTAGGAGAAGCCATTATATGAGAGGAATTAAGGAGACACAAGAGCTTAAGCTTGGGGATTCCCAAGGCATCCCAAGTCAATATTGCAAGAAGTCTCAAGCATCTAAGCTTGGGGATGCCTCGGTAGGCATCCCACCTTTCTTCATCAACAACTATTGGTTAGTCTTGGTTGAGCCTAAGTTTTTATTTGTTCACATGATATGTGCTATTCTTGGAGTGTCCTTTTATTTTAGTTTTGTGTGCTGTTTAATAAGCTCATTAGATCTGAAAGTTTTGAATTGGAGAGATTCCTCACATAGCTACTTAATTGTTTAACTACTCATGGATCTTCACTTATATCTTTTGAAGTAGTTTGTCATTCACTCTTGTGCTTCACTTACATTCTAAGAGTGAATTGTTGAATAAATTGAATATCATAAACCTCAAATTATATATGTTCCATATGCTTAGTAATATTTCACATTGGGTTCAGAAAGTAAAATCTATTGAAATTTGACAATTACAGTATTGGTCATACAAGCAATTCTTGAATGATTAGTATAAGGAAGAGAAATTTCACATACAAATATATTATCTTGGACATCTTTTATGATTGTGAATACCCATTAATTATTTTTGAACTTGATCAAATAAGTTGAAGTTGGACAAGGAATACAACGTAATGAGTTATGTTTGGGTATATTTGCATAGAAGTTATATTGTTATGGATCCTCCAACATGTGATGCTTGTTTATAATGTTTGCTAGCCAAAATTTCTGTACTAAGCGGGAATACTGCTTGTGCATCCAAAATCCTTGAGCCAAGTTTCTTCCATGAGTGTCCACCATATCTACCTATATATAGTATTACCCTGCCGTTCCAAGTAAATTTGCATGTACCATCTCTAAAGCCTTCAAATAAACATCTGTTTTGTGTGCCCGTACCGCTCATGGAGCGACGGGCCGGTCAATATCTTCCATGCTAAGTGGGTTATTCTCACGACGAGAGTTTATTCACTCGTCTTGCACGAGAGAGGCTGGTATTTGGGATGCCCAGTCCCGCTAAATAAAGACAAAGAAAAATATAATAAAACAACCCCCCCGGAAAGTTGATGTTTGGAGGGCACCCGTGAATTCGGCTAGCCATGGCTTGTATTTGTATGGTAGTGGGGGAGAAAATCTTTTCCTTTCTGCATGGTAACCGCCAATAATGTGTTTAGCATGGAAGAAATTGAAATCCTTTGTCGTGACGTTGACAGGAAAATCACACCACTCAAAATGTATTCATCTCTGTTTTAAGTAATGAGCTCCGGCACATTAGCAAATCCATGCTTCCCTCTGCGAAGGGCCTATCTATTTACTTTTAATGTTGAGTTAACTTCTTATTCCAACCTCAATTATTCTCTACTTGGCAAGCATCGTGTGGTGGAGAAAGATCCAGGCACATATATCCAGTCAAATATATTTGATCATGAGTTATTATTGTTGACAATTATCTCTATGATAAGTAAGTTGGGAGGCGAAACATTAAGCCCATATCTTCCTCTGTGTTCGATGGATGTTATTTGTTCTAAAAATATGATTTGAGAACTAGCAATCATAGAACACTATATGATAATTGAGTATGTGGAGCTCTTACTTAGACTTTTCCAAAAATAATATGATTTGTAATTGTTTGGTGACTAAGAACATATGTTGTTAAGTTTCAAGAAAATGCATTGTTTGAACCATGACATGTGAATTGATTGCTACTTTATCATGATGAGTTTTATGAGAAAGAGTTACTATTTTTGATGTTAGGAAAAGTGATTGCAATTATCACTCATCAAACTTATGCACTATGCTAGCATTCACACTTCATAAATTATTTTTTTATCATTTACCTACTCGAGGACGAGCGGTAGTTAAGCTTGGGTATGCTGATATGTCTCCAACGTATTTATAATTTATGAAGTATTCATGCCATGTTTACAACAATTTTATATAGTTTTGGTGCACTTTTATATGATTTTTTGTGGACTAACCTATTAACCTAGTGTCCAGTGCCAGTTCCTGTTTTTTGGCAATTTTTTGTTTCACAGAAAATCCATACCAAACGAAGTCCAAATGCCATGAAAATTTACGGTGTTTTTTTATGGATAAGAAGAAACCCACGAAGCTTCGGAGGAGAGCCGGAAGGTGTCCAGGGGAGTCACGAGCTCACTGGCGCGCCCCCCTAGGGCGTGCCACCTGAGCTTGTGGGTCCCACGGACACCCCATGACATGAATCCAATGCTAAAAAATCCTATAAATATAGAAACCCCCAAAACTTGACCTAGAGGAGTTTTTCCAATGCCGCAAGCCTCTGTCCCGAAGCGATCTCAATCGAAGGCCTTTTCCGGCATCCAGCCGGAGGGGGAAATCATCACCGGAGGCCATCTTCATCATCCCGGTGGTCTCCATGACGAGGAGGGAGTAGTTCACCCTCGGGGCTGAGGGTATGTACAAGTAGCTATGTGTTTGATCTCTCTCTCTCTCTCTCTCTCTCTCTCTCTCTCTCTCTCTCTCTCTCTCGTGTTCTTGATTTGGCACGATCTTGATGTGTCATGAGCTTTGTTAATGTAGTTGGATCATATGGTGTTCTTCCCTCTCTATCTTGTTGTGATGAATTGAGTCTTTCCCTTTGAGGTTTCGTTATTATCGGATTGAATATTGGATTTGAGATCACTTGATGTATGTCTTGCATGTGGATACCCGTGGTGACAATGGAGTATTCTATTGAGTCACTTGATATATGTTTTGGTAATCAACTTGCGGATTCCCGAGGTGACATTGGGGTAATCTAGGCACATAGGTTGATACATGTTTTCATCCTACTTTCTCCGATAGAAACTTTGGGGAGATCTTTGAAGTTCTTTGTGTTGGATTGAATATTATGAATCTGAAATTGTTTGATGCATATTGAATAATTAACTCACAGATACTTGTGGTGACATTGGAGTATCTAGGTGACATTAGAGTTGATTGATGCGCATCATATGGTGTTATTCTAGTACGAACTCGAGGGCTGTTTGTGACACTTATAGGGATGGCTCAATAGATTGATCGGAAAGATAACATTGAGGTGGTTTTGCTACGTACAACAATTTCATCTTATGTTCTCCGCTATCGCTTGGAACTTTGGAGTGATTCTTTGTCACACGTTGAGGGATTGTTATATGATTCGATTATGTTAGCACTGTTGAGAGATTGCACTAGTGAAAGTATGAACCCTAGGCCTTGTTTCAAGCATTGCAATACCGTTTGTGCCAGTTTTGTTACTTGCTATCTTGCTGTTTTTATTATTTCAGATTACAAAAACCTATATCTACTATCCATACTACACTTGTATCACCATCTCTTCACCGAACTAGTGCACCTATACAATTCACCATTGTATTGGGTGTGTTGGGGACACAAGAGATTGCTTGTATTTGATTGCAGGGTTGTTTGAGAGAGACCATCTTCATCCTACACCTCCCACGGATTGATAAACCTTAGGTCATCCACTTGAGGGAAATTTGCTGCGGTCCTACAAAACTCTGCACTTGGAGGCCCAACCGAGTCTATAAGAATAATGTTATGTAGTAGACATCAATAGCTACTAGTACATACCCTCAGCCTCGAGGATGAACTACTCACACATCACCATGAGAACAGAGGAGAAGTTGGTGGTGATGGTGATGGTGATGGTGATGGTGATGGAGGAGATGTCCCCGGCGGCGTCCCGGCGCCACCGGAGGAGAGGGGGAAGGGGCCCCCTCCTTCTTCTTCTTCCTTGGCCCTCTGGGGAGAGAGAGAGCTCTCCCCTAGATTGGATCTCTCTGTTGTCTTCTGTTTCTCGCGACTGTTTTCGGAGCCCTTCACCGTTTCTTTAATAGCCGGAGATCCGTAACTCCGATTGGGCTGAAATTTTGAGGGGATTTTTATCCGGAAATTATCTTTCCTGTGTTGATTCTTTCTCCCAAAAATCACATATTTTCCATAAAAAATCGTCGTGAATTTTTATCGCGTTTGGACTTCATTTGGTATGGTTTTTCTGCGAAACAAAAAACATGCAAAAAAAACAGGAACTGGCACAGGGCACTATATTAATATGTTAGTCCATAAAAATAATATAAAAGTGCACCAAAACCATATAAAATTATTGTAAACATGGCATGAATACTTCATAAATTATAGATACGTTGGAGACATATCAGCATCCCCAAGCTTAATTCCTACTCGTCCTCGAGTAGGTAAATGATAAAAGAAATAATTTATGAAGTGTGAATGCTAGCATGGTGCATAAGTTTGATCAGTGATAATTGCATTCCCTTTTCCTAGCATCATAAATAGTAACTCTTTCTCATAAAACTCATCATGATAAAGTAGCAATCAATTCACATGCCATTGGTCAAGCAATGCAGTTTCTTGAAACTTAACAACCTATGTTCTTAGTCACCAAAAAATTAAAAATCATATTATTTTTGGAAAAGTCTAAATAAGAGCTCCACATACTCAATTATCATATAGTCTTTTATGATTGCTAGTACTCAATGCATATTTTTAGAACAAACAACATCCATCAAACACAGAGGAAGATAGGGGCTTAATGTTTCGCCTCCCAACTTACTTATCATAGCGATAATTGTCAACAATAATAATTCATGATCAAATATATTTGACTGGATATATGTGCCTGAATCTTTCCCCACCACATGATGTTCACCAAGTGGAGAATAATTGAGGTTGGAATAGGAAGTTGACTCAACATGAAAAGTAAATAGATATGCCCTTCGCAGAGGGAAGCATGGATTTGCTAATGTGCCGGAGCTCATTGCTAAAAATAGAGATAACTTCATTTGAGAGGTGTACTTTTCCTGTCAATGGTTTAACGACAAAGTTTTCAATATCTTCCATGCTAAACACATTAATGGCGGTTCCCATGCAAAAAAATTACTCTCCTTTCCACCATACTAACACAAACCATGGCTTGTCGAATCCACGGGTGGTTGCCAACTTTCAACATTCCAGGAGGAGTATTTTTATAAATTATTCAGGACTGGGCATCCTTTTTACCAGCCTCCCTCAAATTTAACGAGTGAATAAACTCTCGTCGGTGAGCAAAACACACTTAGCATGGAAGATACTGACCACCCCATCGCTCCATGAGCGGTACGGGTACACAAAACAGATGTTCATTCGAAGATTTTAGAGACGGCACATGCAAATTTACTTAGAATGGCAGGGTAATACCATATATAGGTAGGTATGGTGGACTCTCATGGAAAAAACTTGGTTCAAGGGTTTTGGATGCACAAGCAGTATTCCCGCTTAGTACATAATTTTTTGGCTAGCAAAGATTATAAACAAGCACCACATGTTGGAGGATCCATAATAATATAACTTCTATGCAAATATACCCAATCATAACTCATTACGTTGTCTTCCTTGTCCAACTTCAACTAATTCGAGCAAGTTTGGAAATAATTAATGGGTATTCACAATCATGAAAGATGCCCAAGATAATATATTTGTATGTGAAGTTTCTCTTCCTTATACTAATCTTTCATGAATTGCTTGTATGACCAATATCGTGATTGTCAAATTTCAATAGATTTTAGTTTCTAAACCCAATGTGAAACTATTATAAGCATATGGGACATGTATAATTTCAGATTTATGATATTCAATTCATTCAACTCTTAGGATATAAATGAAGCACAAGAGTGAATGACAAACTACTCCAAAAGATATAAGTGAAGATCAAAGAGTAGTTAAGTAAATAGGTAGCTATGTAAAGACTCTCTCCGAATCAAAATTTTCAGATATAATGATTGTATCAAGAGAAAACAAAACAAAAAGGACACTCCAAGAATAGCACACATCATGTGAACAAATAAAACTTAGGCTCAACCGAGACTAACCGATAGTTGTTGGTGAAGAGAGGTGGGATGCCTACCGGGGCATCCCCAAGCTTAGATGCTTGAGACTTCTTGGAATATTAACTTGAGGAGCCTTGGGCATCCCCAAGCTTGAGCTCTTGTCTCTCCTTAATTCCTCTCATATCACGGCTTCTCCTAAGTCGTAAAAACTTCATCCACACAAAACTCAATAAGCACTCGTGAGATAAGTTAGTATAAATCAACTCAAAGCCTTAACATTCTCTACAGTAGAAAATTCCAAAAATTATAATTAAACATTGCATACTAAATATCTCTGCATATTTAATACTCCCATCACCTAATAGAAACATTAAACAAGCAAACATATGCAAACAATACAACTATAACTGCAATCTATCTAAACAGAATAGTCTGTAAAGGAGGAATAAAAATTCATACTTACCTAACTCCAAAATTTCTGAAAAATTACCAAGTGAAAGATAACTCATGCATTATTACTGTGTAAAAATTTCATATTTTTATCATGTTCTGACTATTCAGGAATATTCCGGACATAACAGAAAACTTTATGTTTTCAAATAGCAACTCATAAACTTGCAAACTGAGCATGGTAAAGGCTATACTTGACACTTTTATTGAAATACAAAGCATTATTATTAATAACAGCAAGAAAAGCCAAATAAAATTAAATGACGCTCCAAGCAAAACACATATTATGTGATGAATAAAAATATAGTTCCGAGTGTGGTATACCGATAGATTGAAGACGAAAGAGGGGATGCTATCCGGGCATCCCCAAGCTTGGACGCTTGAGTATTCCTTGAATATTATATTGGGGTTCCTTGGGAATCCCCAAGCTTACGGTCTTGCCGCTCCTTATTCTCCTCATATCGTTCTCTCACCCAAAACT
The DNA here is from genome assembly GCA_039707655.1 of Elymus sibiricus. Taxonomy (NCBI): domain Eukaryota; kingdom Viridiplantae; phylum Streptophyta; class Magnoliopsida; order Poales; family Poaceae; genus Elymus; species Elymus sibiricus. Next base: position 178,271,720 of record CM077666.1, on the reverse strand, counting down.
TGGAAACTCCAATCACATAAAACTTAATGGAACTTCGTGAGATAGGTTAGTACATAAAAGATAAACCTTATGATCATGTACTGTCAATACAAGATGCACTTTTGTTTCCAAGTAATAGTTACTGTATTATATCATTTCCATAATTTATATTACCCAATATAAGCCATAGAAACTATAAAACAAGCAAACTATGCATTGAAAATAGAATCTGTCAAAAACAGAATAGTCTGTAAAGATCTAATATTCCACATACTTCTGTAATTCTAAAAAGTCTAAAAAATTAGGAAAATGTAAAAAAAATTCATAGCAGTACCGTGTAAAAATTTCAGAATGTTCTCACTCTCTAGTCCAGAATGTAAAATCGTGCACTGGACGCTAAACTTTCTGTTTTTGCACAGAACCAAATAAACAAACATCTACATCAACCTAAAGGCTTTACTTGGTACTTTATTGTAAGAAAAGATACAAAACATGATTAATACAGTAGCTTAATCATGTAGACACACAAAAACAGTAAGGATAAATATTGGATTGTCTCCTAACAAGCGCTTTTCTTTAGAGCCTTTTAGCTAGGCATGATGATTTTAATGATGCGCACATAAGAATAGGAATTTAAACATATAAGACATTTAAGCCTAACCCACTTCCTATGCATAGGGATTTTGTAAGCAAACAATATATTGGAGCAAGAGTCAGCTAGCATAAGAAGGCAAAACAAGCATGACTTCAAAACTTTCAACATAATAACAGGAAACTTGATGTTCTTGAAATATATAGAAGCATATCTTCCCCTCTCATAATAATTTTCAGTAGCATAAGTAAGAAATTCAACAATATAACTATCACATAAAGCATTCTTTTCATGATCCACAAGCATAAAAAGTTTATTACTCTCCACACAAGCAAATTTATTCTCATCAATAATAGTGGGAGCAATCTCAACAAAATAACTATCATGAGATACTTGATTGACATAACCAAATTGAGCATTAAAATCGTGATGACAAGTTTCATAGTTATTATTACTCTTTATAGCATACATGTCATCACAATAATAATCATAGATAGCAACTTTGTTGTCATAATCAATTGAAACCTCTTCCAAAATAGTGGAATCATCATCAAATAAAGTTGTGGCCTCTCCAAATCCACTTTCATAATTATGGCCATAAGATTCAACACCCTCCATAGTGGGATCACTAGTACCTAGAGTTGACACTCTTCCAAACCCACTTTCATCAATATAATCATCATAAATAGGAGGCATGATATCATCATAATAAATTTGCTCATCAAAACTAGGGGGACTAAAAAGATCATCTTCATCAAACATAGCATCCCCAAGCTTATGGCTTTGCATATCGTTAGCGTCATGGATATTCATAGAAAGCATACTAACAACATTGCAATCATTCTTATCATTCAAGGATTTATGCCAAACATTTTATTGAATTCTTCTTCTAACACTTTAGCACAACTTTCCGATCCATCATTTTCAAGAAAGACATCATATAGATGAAGTATTTGAGGCAACCTCAAATCCATTTTTTCAGTTTTCTTTTATAAAACCAAACTAGTGAAAAACAAGAAACTAAAATATCCAATTGCAAGATCTAAATATATACCTTCAAGCACTCACCTCCCTGGCAACGGCGCCAGAAATAGCTTGATGTCTAGTACACAACTTTATTCTTGTAGACTCTGTTGGGCCTCCAAGCGCAGAGTTTTGTAGGACAACAGCAAATTTCCCTCAAGTGGATGACCTAAGGTTTATCAATCCGTGGGAGGTGTAGGATGAAGATCGTCTCTCTCAAACAACCCTGCAAACAAAATACAAAGAGTCTCTTGTGTCCCCAACACACCCAATACAATTGTCAGTTGTATAGGTGCACTAGTTCGGCGAAGAGATGATGATAGATGTGTAATATGGATGGTAGAAATAGCTTTTTTATAATCTGAACAAATAAAAACAGCAAGGTAGCAAGTAACAAAAAGCGAGCAAAACGTTGTCTCAATGCTTAGAAACAAGGCCTAGGGTTCATACTTTCACTAGTGCAATCTTTCAACAATGCTAACATAATTGAATCATATAACAATCCCTCAACGTGTGACAAAGAATCACTCCAAAGTTCCAATCAATAGCGGAGAACATAAGATGAAATTGTTGTAGGTAGCAAAACCACCTCAAAGTTATATTTCCGATCAATCTATTGAGCCATCCCTATAAGCGTCACCAACAGCCCTAGAGATCGTACTAAAATAACACCATATGATACGCATCAATCAACTCTAATGTCACCTAGATACTCCAATGTCACCACAAGTATCCGTGAGTTAATTTTTTGATATGCATCAAACAATTTCAGATTCATAATATTCAATCCAACACAAAGAACTTCAAAGATTACCCCAAAGTTTCTATCGGAGAAAGTAGGATGAAAACGTGTATCAACCTATGTGCCTAGATTACCCCAATATCACCTCAGGAATCTGCAAAAGTTGATTACCAAAACATACATCAAGTGACTCAATAGAATACCCCATTGTCACCACGGGTATCCACATGCAAGGCATACATCAAGTGATCTCAAATCCAAATATTCAATCCAATAAAAATGAAACCTCAAAGGGCAAGACTCAATTCATCACAACAAAGATAGAGAGGGAAGAACACCATATGATCTGACTATATTAACAAAGCTCATGACACATCAAGATCGTGCCAAATCAAGAACACGAGAGAGAGAGAGAAAGAAAGAGATCGAACACATAGCTACTAGTGCATACCCTCAGCCTTGAGGATGAACTACTCACATATCACCATGAGAACGGAGGAGAAGTTGGTGGTGATGGTGATAGTGATGGAGGAGATGTCCCCGGTGGCGTCCCGGCGCCATCGGAGGAGAGGGGGGAGGGCTCCCCCCTCCTTTTTCTTCTTCCTTGGCCCTCCGAGGAGAGAGGGAGCTCTCCCCTAGATTGGATCTCTCTCTTGTCTTCTGTTTCTCGCGACTGTTTTCGGAGCCCTTCACCGTTTCTTTAATAACCGGAGATCCGTAACTCCGATTGGGCTGAAATTTTGAGAGGATTTTTATCCGGAAATTATATTTATTGCGTTGATTCTTTCTCCCAAAAATCACATATATATTCCATAAAAAATTGTCGTGAATTTTTATCGCGTTTGGACTTTGTTTGGTATGGTTTTTCTGCGAAACAAAAAACATGCAAAAAACAAGAACTAGCACTAGGCACTAGATTAATATGTTAGTCCATAAAAATAATATAAAAGTGCACCAAAACCATATAAAATTATTGTATCATACTGATACGTCTCGTATCTATAATTTTTGATTGTTCCACGCAATTATAGTATCAATCTTGAATGTTTTATATGCAATAATATGCTATTTTATATCATTTTTTGGGACTAACCTATTAACCTAGTGCTCCGTGCCAGTTGCTGTTTTCTGCTTGTTTTTGGTTTTTCAGGAAATCAGTACCAAACGAAGTCCAAACGCTACGAAACTTTTTGACATTTTTTTCTGGACAAAAGAGACCTAGAAGCTTCGGGAGGAGGCCAGAAGCCTCATGAGGAGGTGACAAGGCAACAGGGCGCGACCCTAGGGGGGCACGCCCTGATGCCTTGTGGGCCCCTCGTGGCTCCGTTTGACCTAATTCCACTTCTGTAAATTCTCAAATATTGGGAAACCATCAGGGAACCACCTCGAATAACTTTTCCGCCGCCGCAAGCTTCTGTTCTTCTGTGATCCCATCTGGAGGCCTTTTTCGGCACTCTGCCGAAGGGGGAATCGATCACGGATGGCTTCTACATCAACCTTGCTGCCCCTCCGATGATGTGTGAGTAGTTTACCACAGACCTACGGGTCCATAGCTAGTAGCTATATGGCTTCTTCTCTCTCTTTGATCTTCAATACAATGTTCTCCTCGATCTCCTTGGAGTTCTATTCGATGTAATCTTCTTTTGCGGTGTGTTTGTTGGGATCCGATGAATTGTGGGTTTATGATCAGATTATTCATGAGAAATATTTGAGTCTTTTCTGAATTCTTATATGCATGATTGTTATAGATTTGTATTTCTCTCTGATCTATCCATTTGGTTTGCCCAACTAGATTGATTTATCTTGCGGGAGAGGTGGTTTGTGATGGGTTCAATCTTGCGGTGTTCTATATCCCAGTGACAAAGTAGGGGACAAGACAGGTATTTGTATTGTTGCCATTAAGGATAAAACGACAGGGTTTATTCATATTGCTTGAGTTTACTTTGTCTACATCATGTCATCTTGCTTAAGGCGTTACTCTGTTTTCATTAACTTAATAATCTAGATGCATGCTGGATAGCGGTCGATGGGTGGAGTAATAGTAGTAGATGCAGGCAGGAGTCGGTCTACTTGTATCGGACGTGATGCCTATATACATGATCATTGCCATGAATCCGTCATAACTATGCGCTTTTCTATCAATTGCCCAACAGTAATTTGTTTACCCACCGTATGCTATGTGTTCAAGAGAGAAGCATCTAGTGAAAACTATGGCCCTCGGGTCTACTTTTATCATATATAAAATCCAAAAATACCTTGTTGCAATTTTATTTACTTTATTTTATTTTGCAATTTACTTTATCTATCTATCACTATCAGAATTTAATCCTTGCAAATAACGAGTTCAAGGGGATTGACAACCCTCTTGCCCGCGTTGGGTGCAAGTATTTGCTTTTGTGTGTGTAGGTGCTGTTCATGAGGTTCTGCGTGGTTCACCTACTGGATTGATACCTTGGTTCTCACTGAGGGAAATACTTATCTCTACTGTGCTGCATCACCCCTCCTCTTCAGGGAAATCCCAACACAGTTTACAAGTAGCAGGAGGAATTTCTGGCGCCGTTGCCGGGGAGACATCACCAAAACCTATCAAGTACCTTCGCACAAACTATCATCTACTTGCTCTACTTTTATTTGCTTTTTTATTTGCATTTGCCTCTCATTTTCATCTCCCCCACTTCTCATAAAAATTACAAAAACACAAAAATATTTTATTTGCAAGCTTGTTCGCTTGCTTGTTTTGTCGCTATGTCTCTAGAGGAATTTTATGATAGTTTCTATAAAAAGAGGTTATCTGAAATCGAAAATGCCACTGAAAGTTTCATGTCTTCACAATATGAGCATAATAAATTCTTTTCCGAGGAACTTAAGGAACATTCTATCTTATTGGATACCATCAATAAACAACTTGAAGAGGTCAATCTAGAAGTAGCCAATCTTCAGTCTCAACTTGGTCGTACCGAAAACTTGTTAGGGAAAATTTTGGATAAACAAACCACCCTAGTGAATAAGATAGGTGCTAAACCCGAGTCACATTCTAGTAATTATGAAGATGTTAAAATGATTGGTGTCTCACCTATTGAATCTTTATTTAGTAATATAAAACTTGATGAAAAAGGGACTGAAGATGAGTCAACTTTAGCTAGAAGGCGTCCCAATTATTTGGAGGGTGATGATCTTAATGATAAAAATGATAAAAGTGGGTTTGGAGAGGTCAAAACTTTAAATAGTGATGTGCCCACTACTTTGGATTACAAGGACTTTAATTATGATAATTGCTCCTTAGTTGAATGTATTTCCTTGTTGCAATCCATGATTAATTCACCTAATGCCTATGAACAAAATAAAGCTTTTACTAAACATATTGTAGAAGCTATGATAAAAGCTCATGAAGAAAGGCTTGAGTTGGAAGTTTCAATACCTAGAAAATTACATGATTAATGTGAACCTACTATTAACATTAAAATTAAAGATTATGAATGTAATATCTTGTGTGATCTAGGTTCTAGCGTCTCTACTATACCAAAAATTTTATGTGACGTGCTAGGTCTCACCGATATGGATGCTTGTTCCCTTAATTTACATTTAGCGGATTCAACTATTAAAAAACCATTGGGTAGAATAAATGATGTGCTCATACTTGCAAATAAGAATTATGTACCCGTGGATTTTATTGTGCTTGATATTGAATGCAATCTGTCTTATCCTATAATACTTGGTAGGCCTTTCCTACGAACCATAGGTGCTATTATTGATATGAAAGAAGGTAATATAAGATTCCAATTCCCATTAAAGAAAGGGAGGGAACACTTACCTAGAAAGAGAATTAAGACACCATATGAATCTATTATGAGGGCCACCTATGGAATTAATTTCAAGGATGATAATACTTGAAACAATACATTATGCCTAGCTAGGGGCATAAAACAATAGCGCTTGTTGGGAGGCAACCCAATATGTATCTTAAATTTTTGCTTTGTTTTCTATTTTGTGTGTTTACACAATTGTAGCCTCTGTTATGATTGTGATTTTTGTCTTTTAGTTAGTGTTTGTGCCAAGTAATGCCTTTGGGATGATTTGGATGATAGTATAATTGATGCTGTTTGAAAACAGAAAGTTCTGCGCCCAGTATTTGATTTTACGTTTTTTACTGGAACGTCAGAAAAATCTGAAATTTTTACACAGTATTTGTATATGAATTTTTTACGTTTTGCTAAGTTTTCAGAATTTTTGGAGTTATAAAAGTATAGCTTTTAAATATATCTTTACAGACTATTTTGTTTTAGACAGATTCTCTTTTCTATTGCATAGTTTGCTTATTTTGATGAATCTATGGATTGTATCGGGGGGTATAAGTCTTGTAGAAGTTGGAGTACAGTAGCATTATGCCAGTATTAAATATGAATTAATTTATAACAATACCTAAAGTTTAATATTTGTTTGTTATACTAATTGATCTCACGAGGTTTCTGTTGAGTTTTGTGTGCTGAAGTTTTCAAGTTTTGGAAGAGATCGCGATGGATGAAGGAATAAGGAGCGACAAGACCCTAAGCTTCGGGATTCCCAAGGCACTCCAAGGTAATATTCAAGGAATACCCAAGCGTCTAAGCTTGGGGATGCCCCGGATGGCATCCCCTCTTTCGTCTACAATCTATCGGTATACCACTTGGAGCTATATTTTTATTCATCACATGATATGTGTTTTACTTGGAGCGTCTTGTGGCATAGTTTTATTTTCTTTGTTTGCTTTTTAGTTTGCCACAATCATATTTGCTGAACACACCTTTTTGAGAGGGACACACATTTATCGTGATTTGTTAGAATACTCTATGTGCTTCACTTATATCTTTTGAGCTAGGCAGTTGCTCTAGTGCTTCACTTATATCTTTTAGAGCACGGCAGTGGTTATATTTTAAAGAAATAGTTGCACTCTCATGCTTCACTTAAATCTTTTTGAGAGTATCATGAAAAGTAATGGCAATTTGCACATGTTAAAAGAATGGCCCTGATATGATAAGGTATTCAAAGGGGATATAATAAAAACTTTCATGTAGATCACTAAATATGAAGTGTACGTTGATTTTATTAATGTCGTAATATGAAAGGATAAAGGTTCATGATCATTGGTTAGTAGAAATATCGGTATTAGAGTTTTTTATTAACTACTCATCTAAGTATTGGTCGTGGCATGGTGAGGAAGTTCGAGCATTTATAGGTCTGAAATGAAATCCTTGAGTGCTGTTACGATCGGGGGCATGCGATGGTTAAATCCTACCAACCTCCCTCCTAGGGGCATGCAGTTAATACTTTGCTTCGAGGGCTAATAGGCTTTCACAATAAGTATGTGAGTTCTTTATGACTAATGTGGGTCCATGGATTATACGCACTCCTATCTTTCGGCAATTTGCTAGCCTCTTCGGTACCGTGCCTTGCCCTTTCTCACCTTGAGAGTTGGTGCAAACTTTGCTGGTGCATCCAAACCCCGTGATATGATACGCTCTTTCACACATAAGCCTCCTTTTACCTTCCTCAAAACAGCCACCATACCTACCTATTATGGCATTTCCATAGCCATTCGGAGATATATTGCCATGCAACTGCCACCGTTCTTTTTATATGACACACATCATCATTGTCATATTGCTTTGCATGATCATATAGCTGACATAGTATTTGTGGCTCAACCACCGTTCATCATTCTTTATACATGTTACGCTAGATCATTGCACATCCTGGTACACTGCCAGAGGCATTCATATAGGGTCATATTGTTCTAGTATCGAGTTGTAATATTGAGTTGTAAGTAAATAAAAGTGTGATGATCATCATTATTAGAGCATTGTCCCAGTGAGGAAAGGATGATGGAGACTGTGATTCCCCCACAAGTCGGGATGAGGCTCCGGACGAAAAATATAAAAAAAAGAGGCCAAAAAGAGCCCAACAAAAAAAATGAGTGAAAAAGAGACAAGGGGCAATGTTACTATCCTTTTCCACACTTGTGATTCAGAGTAGCACCATGTTTTTCATATAGAGAGTTTCCTGAGTTGTCACTTTCATATACTAGTGGGAATTTTTCATTATAGAACTTGGCTTGTATATTTTGATGATGGGCTTCCTCAAATGCCCGAGGTCTTCATGAGCAAGCAAGTTGGATGCACACCCACTTAGTTTCAGTTTGAGCTTTCATAGACTTATAGCTCTTAGTGCATCCGTTGTATGGCAATCCCTACTTCTCGCATTGATATCTATTGATGGGAATCTCCATAGCCCGTTGATCCGCCGAGTTGATGCGAGACTTTCTTCTTCTCCTTTTACCATTATTGATCCCTATCACCGCATTCTATTCCACCTAGTGCTATGTCCATGGCTCACGCTCATGTATTGCGTGGGAGTTGAAAATGCTGAAGCGCGTTAGAAGTACGATCCAATTGCCTAGTTTTACACCGGGGTGCTCATGATTTATATATTTGCGGTGAAGATAGAGTCATGCCATTGCTAATATGAGAAAGTGAGTAGGGATAACACTCGTTAAGGATCGTATATTTTGAAAGTTTAATGATTGTGCTTCTTATGTTCATTGATATTATTATGTTGATATTGTTAATTCATCGCTTCACAATATTTATGCCATAAAAGAGATTACATGATAGGCATGTTAGGTAGAATTCCACATCAAAAATTCTGTTTTTATCATTTACCTACTCGAGGATGAGCAGGAATTAAGCTTGGGGATGTTGATACGTCTCCAACGTATCTATAATTTTTTATTGTTCCATGCTATTATAGTATCAATCTTGGATGTTTTATATGCAATAATATGCTATTTTATATCATTTTTTGGGACTAACCTATTAACCTAGTGCCCAGTGCCAGTTGCTGTTTTCTGCTTGTTTTTGGTTTCTTAGGAAATCGGTACCAAACGAAGTCCAAACGCTATGAAACTTTTTGATGATTTTTTCTGGACAAAAGAGACCCTGGAAGCTTCGGGAGGAGGCCAGAAGCATCACGAGGAGGTGACAAGGCAACAGGACGCGGCCCCAGGGGGGGGGCGCCCTGATTCCACTTCTATAAATTCTCAAATATTGGGAAACCATCAGGGAACCACCTCAAATAACTTTTCCGCCGCCGCAAGCTTCTGTTCTTCCGTGATCCCATCTGGAGGCCTTTTCCAGCTCTCTGCCGGAGGGGGAATCGATCACGGAGGGCTTCTACATCAACCTTGCTACCCCTCCGATGATGTGTGAGTAGTTTACCATAGATCCACGGGTCCATAGCTAGTAGCTATATGGCTTCTTCTCTCTCTTTGATCTTCAATACAATGTTCTCCTCAATCTCCTTGGAGTTCTATTTGATGTAATCTTCTTTTGCGGTGTGTTTGTTGGGATCCGATGAATTGTGGGTTTATGATCAGATTATTCATGAGAAATATTTGGGTCTTTTCTGAATTCTTATATGCATGATTGTTATAGCTTTGTATTTATCTCCGATCTATCCGTTTGGTTTGGCCAACTAGATTGATTTATCTTGAAATGGGAGAGGTGCTTTGTGATGGGTTCAATATTGCGGTGTTCTCTATCCCAGTGACAAAGTAGGGGACAAGACACGTATTTGTATTGTTGCCATTAAGAATAAAACGACGGGGTTTATTCATATTGCTTGAGTTTACTTTGTCTGCATATGTCATCTTGCTTAAGGCGTTACTCTGTTTTCATTAACTTAATACTCTAGATGCATGCTGGATAGCGGTCGATGGGTGGAGTAATAGTAGTAGATGCAGGCAGGAGTCGGTCTACTTGTTTCGGACGTGATGCCTATATACATGATCATTGCCCTGAATCCGTCATAACTATGCGCTTTTCTATCAATTGCCCAACAATAATTTGTTTACCCACCGTATGTTATGTGTTCAAGAGAGAATCCTCTAGTGAAAACTATGGCCCCTCGGTCTACTTTTATCATATATAAAATCCAAAAGTACCTTGCTGCAATTTTATTTACTTTTTTTTTTTGCAATTTACTTTATCTATCTATCACTATCAGAATTTAATCCTTGCAAATAACGAGTTCAAGGGGATTGACAACCCTCTTGCCCGCGTTGGGTGCAAGTATTTGCTTTTGTGTGTGTAGGTGATGTTCACGAGGTTCTGCGTGGTTCTCCTATTGGATTGATACCTTGGTTCTCACTGAGGGAAATACTTATCTCTATTGTGCTGCATCACCCCTCCTCTTCGGGGAAATCCCAACGCAGTTTACAAGTAGCACATACGTCTCCAACGTATCTATAATTTATGAAGTATTCATGCCATGTTTACAACAATTTTATATGGTTTTGGGTGCACTTTTATATGATTTGAATGAAACTAACCCGGACTGACACAGTTTTCAGCAGAACTACCGTGGTGTTATTTTTGTGCAGAAATAAAAGTTCTCGGATTGGGCTGAAAATTTGCGGTGATTTTTTATGGACCAAAAGAGACCCCCAAAGCTTCGAGAAATGATCAGAAGACCCACGAGGCAGAGACAAGCTCACCCCACGCGCCCTGGGGGGTAGGGAGGGGCGACTGAGCTTGTGGGTCCCACAATACCACAATACCACAATTAATCCATAGGACAAAAAGAATCTACTCAAACATCATAGGATGGCCATACATCATTGGGTAATAATATATAGCATGAAGCACCATCTTCAAGTAGAGAATTACAGCGGGAATAGAGAGGTTACACCGCTGCATAGAGGGGGGGAGAGTTGGTGATGATGGCGGCAAAGTTGTTGGTGTAGATCGCCATCACGATGGTTCCCCCGGCGGCATTCCGGCGTCACCGGAAGAGAGGGGGAGAGAGCCCCCCTTCTTCTTCTTCTTCTTCTTCTTGCTTGGCCTCCCCCCTAGATGGGAGGAGAGTTTCCCCTCTGGTCCATGGCCGCCATGGCTCCCGGAGGGCAGGAGCCCCTTCGAGATTGGATCTCTCTCTCTCTCTCTCTCTGTGTGTGTGTGTGTGTGTGTGTGTGTGTGTGTGTGTGTGTGTGTGTGTGTGTGTGTGTGTGTTTCTCTTCTGTTTCGCGTTCCCATTTTCTGACCCTTCACCATTTCTTATATTCCCGGAGATCCGTAACTCCGATTGGGCTGAAATTTTGAGGGGATTTTTATCCAGAAATTATCTTTCTTGAGGCGAAAGAAGGGCCCCAACCACCTTATCGGGTAGCCACAAGCCTGCTCGGTGCGGCCAGGGTAGGGGGCCGCAACCTCTGAGCTTGTGGGCCCCTCGGGCATCATCTCACGTTGATTCTTTTTCCCAAAAATCACATATATTCCAAAATAAATCTCCGTAAAATTTTATCGCGTTTGGACTTCGTTTGATATGAATTTTCTGCGAAATAAAAAACATGCAACAAACAAGAACTGCCACCGAGCACTGGATCAATATGTTAGTCCAAAAAAATCATATAATTGGTTGCCAAAAGTATGTAAAAGTTGTAAAATATTGGCATGAAACAATCAAAAATTATAGATACGATGGAGACGTATCATGCTCTTCCCTCTCTTTCTTGTGATGAATTGAGTCTTTCCCCGTGAGATTTCATTGTTGTCGGATTGAATATTTTTTGATTTGAGAACACTTGATGTATGTCTTGCATGTGGATACCCGTGGTGACAATGGGGTATTCTATTGAGTCACTTGATGTATGTTTTGGTCATCAACTTGCGGATTCCCGAGGTGATATTGGGGTAATCTAGTCATAGATGTTGATGCACGTTTTCGTCCTACTTTCTCCGGTAGAAACTTTGGGGTACTCTTTGAGGTTCTTTGTGTTGGATTGAATATTATGAATCTAAAATTTCTTGATGCATATCGAATAATTAACTCACGGATACTTGTGGTGACATTGGAGTATCTAGGTGACATTAGAGTTGATTGATGTGTATCATATGGTGTTATTCTAGTACGAACTCTAGGGCTGTTTGTGACACTTATAGGGATGGTTCAATAGATTGATCGGAAAGGATAACTTTGAGGTGGTTTTTCTACCTACAACAATTTCTTCTTATGTTCTCCGTTTGCTAGGAACTTTGGAGTGATTCCTTGTCGCACGTTGAGGGATTGTTATATGATTCAATTATGTTAGCACTGTTGAGAGATTGCACTAGTGAAAGTATGAACCCTAGGCCTTGTTTCTAAGCATTGCAATACCGTTTGTACTTAGTTTTGTTACTTGCTACCTTGCTGTTTTTATTATTTCAGATTACAAAAACCTATATCTACTATCCATACTACACTTGTATCACCATCTCTTCGCCGAACTAGTGCACCTATACAATTTACCATTGTATTGGGTGTTGGGGACACAATAGATTTCTTGTATTTGATTGCAGGGTTGTTTGAGAGAGACCATCTTCATCCTACACCTCCCACAGATTGATAAACCTTAGGTCATCCACTTGAGGGAAATTTGCTGCTGTCCTACAAAACTCTGCACTTGGAGGCCCAACAAAGTCTACAAGAATAAAAGTTGCATAGTAGACATCAAACTCTTTTCTGGCGCCGTTGCCGGGGAGGTGAGTGCTTGAAGGTATATCTTTAGATCTTGCAATTGAATCTTTTAGTTTCTTGTTTTATCACTAGTTTGGTTTATAAAAGAAAAAAAAGGAATTGAGGTTGCCTCAAATGCTTCATCTATATGATGTATTTCTTGAAAATATGGATTCCGATAATTGTGCTCAATTGTTAGAGGAACAATTTAATAAAATGTTTAATGTGAGTCCTTTGAATGATGAGCATGATTGCAGTGTTGTTAGTGTGCTTTCTATGAATATCCATGATGCTAATGATATGCAAAGCCATAAGCTTGGGGATGCTATGTTTGATGAATATGATATTTTTAGCCCCCAAGTTTTGATGAGAAAATTTATTATGATGAAAGTATGCATCCTATTTATGATGATTACAATGATGAAAGTGGTTTTGGAAGAGTGTAAACTCTAGGTAACAATGATCCCACTAATTTGGAGGGTGTTGAATCTCATTGTAATAATTATGAAAGTGGATTTGGAGAGGTCATGACTTTATTTAAAGATGATTCCACTATTTCGGAAGAGGTTTCAATTGATTACGATAACAAAGTTGCTATCTATGATGATTATTGTGATGACATGTATGCTATAAAGAGTAATAATAACCATGAAACTTGTCATCATGATTTTAATGTTCAATTTGGTTATGTCAATCAAGTATCTCATGATAGTTATTTTGTTGAGCTTGCTCCCACTATTATGAATGAGAAGAAATTTGCTTATGTGGAGAGTGATATATTTTCTATGTTTGTGGATCATGAAAAGAATGCTTTATGTGATAGTTATATTGTTGAATTTCTTCATGATGCTACTAAAAATTATTTTGAGAGAGGAATATATGCTTCTACATATCTCAATAATATCAAGTTCCCTCTCTATGTGTTGAAAGTTTTGAAGTTATACTTGTTTTGCCTTCCTATGCTAGTTGATTTTTGCTCCCATAAATGGTTTGCTAACAAAATCCCTATGCATAGTAAGTGGGTTAGGCTTAAATGTGTGTTCTATATGATTCACGATGCTCTCTTTGCGTTTCAATTCATATATTTTTATGTGAGCATCATTTAAATTATCGATGCCTAGCTAAAAGGCATTAAAGAAAAGTGCTTGTTGGGAGATAACCCAATATTTATCATTATTGTTTTTTTGTGTCCACATGATTAATATACTGTAGTAATCATTTTTTATATGTTTTCTTCCAATAATGTGCCAAGTAAAGCCTTTGGTATAGTGTGGATACTTGTTGATTTGATTATGTGCAAAAATAGAAACTTTTGCGCCAAGTGCTGGAATTTCTATTCCGTACTGGAGCATGAAAAAATTCTGAATTTTTTACACAGTATTTGGTTACAAATTGTTTACGTTGTCATAATTTTTCAGAATTTTGGGATGTACATAAGTATGCGTTGTAATTCGCTCACTACATGTTGTTCTGTTTTTGACAGATTCTGTTTTCAATGCATAGTTTGCTTGTTTTAGTGTTTCCCTAGCTTATATTGTGAGATATAAATTGTGCAAATGATAGAATACAGTAGGTATTATGTGAGAAAAATTATGAATCTTGTCTCGACAGTACCAAAGTGAATGATTTATTTTCATACTAACCTATCTCACGGAGTTCCATTAAGTTTTGTGTGATTGAAGTTTTCAAGTTTTGGGTGAGATATCGATATGAGGAGAATAAGGAGCAGCAAGACCCTAAGCTTGGGGATGCCCAAGGCATCCCAAGGTAATACTCAAGGAATAATCAAGCATCTAAGCTTGGGGATGCCCCGGTAGGCATCCCACCTTTCTTCATCAACACCTATCGGTTAGCCTAAGTTTTTACTTGTTCACATGATATGTGCTATTCTTGGAGTGTCCTTTTCTTTTCATTTTGTTTGATGTTTAATAAACTCATTAGACCTAAAAGTTTTTAATTGGAGAGAGTCCTCACATATCTACTTAATTGCTTAACTACTCTTTGTTCTTCACTTATATCATTTGGAGTAGTTTGTCATTCACTCTTGTGCTTCACTTATATATCCTAAGAGTGAATTGTTGAATGAATTGAATATCATAAATCTCAAATTATATATGTTCCAAATGCTTAGTAATAGTTTCACATTGGGTTTAGAAAGTAAAATCTATTGAAATTTGACAATCACAATATTGGTCATACAAGCAATTAATGAATGATTAGTATATGGAAGAGAAATTTCACGTACAAATATATTATCTTGGACATCTTTTATGATTGTGAATACCCATGAATTATTTTCAAACTTGAGAAAATTAGTTGAAGTTGGACAAGGAAGACAACGTAATGAGTTATGTTTTGGTATATTTGCATATAAGCTATATTGTTATGGATCCTCCAACATGTGGTGCTTGTTTATAATCGTTGCTAGCCAAAATTCTGTACTAAGCGGGAATACTGCTTGTGCATCCAAAATCCTTGAGCCAAGTTTCTTCCATGAGTGTCCACCATATCTACCTATATACGGTATTACCCTGCCGTTCCAAGTAAATTTTCATGTGCCATCTCTAAAATCTTCAAATAAACATTTGTTTTGTGTGCCCGTACCGCTCATGGAGCGACGGGGCGGTCATTATCTTCCATGCTAAGCGGGTTATTCTCATGATGGGTGTTTATTCATTTGTCATTGCACGAGAGAGGCTGGTAATTGGGATGCCCAATCCTGCTAAAAATAAAGAAAAATATTATAAAACAAACTCCCCCTGGAAAGTTGAATGTTTGGAGGGCACCCGTGAATTCGGCTAGCCATGGCTTGTGTTTGTATGATTGAGGGGGAGTAAACTTTCAATTTCCGCATGGGAACCGCCGATAATGTGTTTAGCGTGGAAGATATTGAAATCCTTTGTTGTGACGTTGACAGGAAAAGCACACCACTCAAAATGTATTCATCTCAATTTTAAGCAATGACCTCTCGCACATAAGCAAATCCCTGCTTCCCTCTGCGAAGGGCGTATCTTTTACTTTTTCTGTCAATTTTATTTTTGTTGAGTCAACTTATTATTTCAACCTCAATTATTCTCAACTTGGCAATCATCATGTGGTGGGGAAAGATCCAGACACATATATCCATTCAAATATATTTGATCATGAATTATTATTGTTGACAATTGTCTCTATGATAAATGAGTTGGGAGGCGAAACATTAAGCCCCTATCTTTCTCTGTGTTCGATGGATGATATTTGTTCTAAAAATATGCTTTGAGTACTAGCAATCATAGAAGACTACATGATAATTGAGTATGTGGAGCTCTTACTTAGACTTTGTTGAAAATAAGATGCATTAAAATTGTTTGGTGACTAAGAACATAAGTTGTTAAGTTTCAAGAGAATACATTGTTTGAACCATAACATGTGAATTGATTGCTACGTTATCATGATGAGTTTTATGAAAAAGAGTTTTTGTTTATGATGCTAGGAAAAGTGATTGAAACTATCATTGATCAAACTTATGCACTATGCTAACATTCACACTTCATAAATTATTTCTTTTATCATTTACCTACTCGAGGACGAGCAGGAATTAAGCTTGGGGATGCTGATACGTCTCCAACGTATCTATAATTTATAAATTATTCATGCCATGTTTACAACAATTTTATATGGTTTTGGGTGCACTTTTATATGATTTGAATGAAACTAACCCGTACTGACGCTGTTTTCAGCAGAACTACCGTGGTGTTATTTTTGTGCAGAAATAAAAGTTCTCGGATTGGGATGAAAATTTACGGTGATTTTTAATGGACCAAAAGAGAACCCCAAAGCTTCGGGTAAGGATCAGAAGACCCACGAGGCAACGACAAGCTCACCCCACGCGCCTTGGGGGGTAGGGAGGGGCGACTGAGCTTGTGGGTTCCACGTAACTCCGATTGGCGTGATTCCAACGCTGAAAAATCCTATAAATCCAGAAACCCCCAGAAAGAAACCTAGAACTTCCATGCCGCCGCAGCAAGCCTCTATTCCGAAGCGATCTCATCCAGAGCCCTGTTCCGGCACTCTGCCGGAGGGGGAAATCATCGTCGGAGGACATCTTCATCATCCCGGCGGTCTCCATGGCGAGGAGGGAGTAGTTCACCCTCGGGGCTGAGGGTATGTACCAGTAGCTATGTGTTTGATGTCTCTCTCTCGTGTTCTTGATTTGGCATGATCTTGATGTACCACGAGCTTTGTTAATACAGTTGGATCATATGGTGTTCTTCCCTCTCTTTCTTCTGATGAATTGAGTCTTTCCCTTTAAGGTTTCATTGTTATCGGATTGAATATTTTTGGATTTGAGAACACTTGATGTATGTCTTGCATGTGGATACCCATGGTGACAATGGGGTATTCTATTGAGTCACTTGATATATGTTTCGGTCATCAACTTGTGGATTCCCAAGGTGATATTGGGGTAATCTAGACATAGAGGTTGATGCACGTTTTCGTCCTACTTTCTCCGGTAGAAACTTTGGGGTAGTCTTTGAGGTTCTTTGTGTTGGATTGAATATTATGAATCTGAAATTGCTTGATGCATATCGAATAATTAACTCACAAATACTTGTGGTGACATTGGAGTATCTAGGTGACATTAGAGTTGATTGACGCATATCATATGGTGTTATCCTAGTACGAATTCTAGGGCTGTTTGTGACACTTATAGGGATGGCTCAATAGATTGATCGGAAAGGATAACTTTGAGGTGGTTTTGCTACCTACAACAATTTCTTCTTATGTTCTCCGTTTGCTAGGAACTTTGGAGTGATTCTTTGTCGCACGTTGAGGGATTGTTATATGATTCAATTATGTTAGCACTGTTGAGAGATTGCACTAGTGAAAGTATGAACCCTAAGCCTTGTTTGTAAGCATCGTAATACCGTTTGTGCTCACTTTTGTTACTTGCTACCTTGCTGTTTTTATTATTTTAGATTACAAAAACCTATATCTACTATCCATACTACACTTGTATCACCATCTCTTCGCCGAACTAGTGCACCTATACAATTTACCATTGTATTGGGTGTGTTCGGGACACAAGAGATTTCTTGTATTTGATTGCAGGGTTGTTTGAGAGAGACCATCTTCATCCTACACCTCCCACGGATTCATAAACCTTAGGTCACCCACTTGAGGGAAATTTGTTGTTGTCCTACAAAACTCTGCACTTGGAGGCCCAACAAAGTCTACAAGAATAAGAGTTCCGTAGTAGACATCAATGTATCACAAAGTCATAGCAACATCAATCTCAGAACATAGTGGATACTAGGGATCATGCCCTAACAAATTGACTCGATTACATAAGAAATCTCATCCATCTTCATCACCGTACAACAAGCCTACGAATACTCACTCCCGGTGATGAGCATCATGGAATTGTTGATGGAGAAGGGTTGATGATGACGACGGCGATGAATCCCCCTCTCCGGAGCCGCAAACGGACTCCAGATCAGGCCTCCTGATGAAGAACGGGAGGTGGCGGCGGGTCCGTATCATAAAACGTGATGAAACTTTCTCTCCTATTTTTTTCTCGGGAAGACGGTACTTGTGGGCCATGAATTAGGTCAGACGGCCACCTATGGGCCCCACAAGGTAGCTGAGCACACCCCCTGCCTTGTGGGAAGCTGGTGGCCCCCTCCGGTAAATCTTTGCACCAATATTTTTTATATATTCAATAAAAAATCTCTGCCAAGTTTTGTCCAATTCTGAGAACTTTTATTTCTACACAAAAAACAAGACCAAGGTAGTTATGCTGAAATCAGCGTCAGTCTGGGTTAGTTCCATTCAAATCATGCAAATTAGAGTTCAAAAGAAGAGCAAAAGTGTTTGAAAAAAGTAGATACGTTGGAGACGTATCAACTTCCCCAAGTTTTACTCATTGCTTGTCCTCAAGCAATTCAGTTGATAAACTGAAAGTGATAAAGAAAAACTTTTACAAACTCATTTGTTCTTGTTGCTGTATATCTCCTTATCTAGGCATCAAGTTTTCAGCAAGGGTCATGAACTAACCACATATATGATAACACTTAGGATCCATATTTACTCATGACAATAACATAATCAACTAGTGAGCAATAGTACTATATCTCGAATGCCAACACTTTGTCAAAATAATCATGACACAATATGATAGATTGGTATCTCGCTAGCCCTTTCCGAGACCACAAAATATAAATGCAGAGCACCTCTGAACTTTGAGCAGCGACTAAATATTGTAATTCAGGGTAGAAAAGATCCAATCATGCTCACACCCAATATTAATTAGACCAAATGCATGTTATACTAAGAATGACAATATCGCTCTTAGGATTGGTGCTTGAATGAGAAGGTGATGACTCAACAATAAAAGTAAATAGATAGGCCCTTCGCAGAGGGAAGCAGTGATTTGCTTATGTGCCAGAGCTCATTGTTTTGAAATAGAGATGAATTACATTTTGAGTGATGTGCTTTTTGATACGTCCATTTTGCATCATGTTTTGCTATTGTTATTTATAATGTTTTTGATCAACATTTTACTTTATTATGCAATTCTAATGCCTTTTCTCTCTTAATATGCAAGATTCACATGAAGAGGGAGATTGCCTGCAGCTGGAATTCTGGACCTAAAAGGGATACAACAGAGATAGCTATTCTCCAGAGCTCCAAATGACCTGAAAATTTACGGAGAACATTTTTGGAATATATAAAAAATACTGGAAGGAAAAAAGCACCAGAGAGGATCAACCATGGGCCCACAAGGATGGGGGCGCGCCATGCCCCCTTGTGGCACCCACAGAAGGCCTCCGGTGCCCATCTTCTGCTACATAAGGCTATTTACCCTAGAAAAAATACGAGGACGACTTTTGGGACGAAGTACCACCGTCTCGAGGCGGAACCTGGGCAGGATCACGCTTGCTCTCCGGCGGAGCGATTCCGCCAGGGATATTTTCCTCCGGGAGGGGGAAATCGAAGCCATCGATATCACCAATGTTCCTTTCATCGTGGGAGGACTCGTCTCCATCAACATCTTCACTAGCACCATCTCATATCAAACCCTAGTTATCTCTTGTATTCAATCTTTGTCCCAAAACCTCAGATTGGTAGCTGTGGGTTGCTAGTAGTGTTGATTATATCTTGTAGTTGATGCTAGTTGGTTTATTTGGTGGAAGATCGTGTGTTCAAATCCTTAATCATATATTATACTCCTCTGATCTTGAACATGAGGAGGATTTGTGAGTAGTTCCGTTTGTTCTTGAGGACATGGGAGAAGTCTTGTTATAAGTAATCATGTGAAGTTGGTATTCGTTCAATATTCTGATGATGTGTATGTTGTTCTTCCTCTAGTGGTGTCGTGTGAACGTCAACTACATGACACATTACCATGCTTGGGCCTAGGGGAAGGCATTGGAGAGTAGTAAGTATATGATGGGTTGCGATAGTGACTGAAGATTAAACCCTAGTTTATGCATTATTCCGTAAGGGGCTGATTTGGATCCATATGTCTCATTCTATGGTTAGATTTATCTAGATTTATCTTAATTCTTCTTTCGTAGTTGTGGATGCTTGCGAGAGGGGGCAATCATAAGTGGGTTGTTTGTTCAAGTAAGAACAACACCCTAGCACCGGTCCACCCACATATCAAATTATCAAAGTAGTGAATGCGAGTCAACTGAACATGATGAACGTGACTAGATGAGAATTCCCATGTGTCCTCGAGAACACTTTCTTCACTATAAGAAGTACTTTTGGCTTGTCCTTAGCTATTAAAAGGATTGGGCCACCTTGCTGCACCTTTATTACTGTTGGTACTTGCTACTGGTTATGAATTATCTTGCTATCAAACTATCTGTTACTACTACTTTCAGCACTTGCAGAGAATACCTTGCTGAAAACCGCTTATCATTTCCTTTTGCTCCTCGTTGGGTTTGGCACTCTTACTTATTGAAAGAACTACGATTGATCCCCTATACTTTTGGGTCATCAAGACTCTTTTCTGGCGTCCATTGCCGGGGAGTGAAGCGCCTTTGGTAAGTGGAATTTGGTAAGGAAACATTTTTATTACGTGCTGAATTTTATCTTTACTTGTCATTATGGAAGATAATCCTTTGAAGGGATTGTTTGGGGTATCTTCACCTCAACCAGAAGTGGTAAGAGCCACTCCTCAACCTACTGAAAATATTTATTATGAAATTCCTTCGGGTGTTATGGAGAAATTGCTTGCTAATCCCTATATAGGAGATGGAACAATACACCCTGATTTAATCTACATAGATGAAATTTGTGGATTGTTTAAGCTTGCAGGCCTATCATAGGATGGAGTTAAGAAGAAAGTATTCCCTTTATCTTTGAGGGGAAAGGCATTGTCATGGTACAGGTTATTGGATGATGCCGGAACATGGGATTGGAACCGATTGAAGCTGGAATTCCATCAAAAAAATTATCATGTGCATTTGGTTCATCGTGATCGG
Source organism: Elymus sibiricus (assembly GCA_039707655.1). Lineage (NCBI taxonomy): Eukaryota > Viridiplantae > Streptophyta > Magnoliopsida > Poales > Poaceae > Elymus > Elymus sibiricus. The sequence goes on along the minus strand of CM077666.1, from coordinate 178,250,386 downwards.
AATTACATATATAATTTTTGGCCTCGTGAAGGAGAAAATATCGCTCAAGCTTGGGGGATGCTTAAATATATGATGCACATATGCCCCAATCATGAGCCCTCAAGAAAAATGATTATACAAAACCTTTATGCTCGGCTTTCTCATGAAGATAAAACGATGCTTGATACTTCTTTTGCTGGTTCCTTCATGAACATAACTATTGAATTCAAACGGGTTCTTATTGAAAGAATTAAATGCAACTCTGAAGAATGGGAAATTGACAAAGGTAACGAGTCGAGTATAAATCTTGAATTCGATTGTGTTAAGTCTTTTATTGAAATGGGTGCTTTTCATAAGCTTAGCACAAAATATGGGCTTGACTCTGAGATAGTAGCTACATTTTGTGAATCATTTGCTGCTCATGTTGATCTCCCCAAGGAGAAGTGGTTTAAATTTCATCCACCCATTGAAGAAATTTGTGAAGAACCTGTTATTGTTAAAACCGAAACAATTGCTTATACTGCTAACCAGTTGTGCCTGCCACTTATATTGAATAACCGCCTTTCCCTATTAGGATTAAGGAGCATGCTACGGCTACAACCGTGGTTGATAAAAGCAATGTTAAAACACCTAAACCCTCTGAACAAATTAAAGTGGAACCTAAAATTGCAATGGTTAAAGATCTCTTGGTTGATAATATTGATAGGCTTGTCATTTATTTATGTAAGGAAGCTACCAGAATTGCCAAACAAGTTAATACTGAACAAGATAAACTAGATAAGAGTAAGCCGGTTGTTGGCATGCCTGTTGTTTCTGTTAAGATTGGAGAACATTGCTATCATGGTTTGTGCGATATCGGTTCTAGTATAAGTGCTATCCTATTTTCTCTTTATCAAGAAGTTATGCATGATATTGCACCTTCTGAAATAGAAGAAGTTGATGTTACTATTAAGCTTGCAAACAGAGATACTATTTCGCCACTTGGGATTGTTAGAGATGTTGAAGTTTTGTGTGGTAAGATTAAATACCCTACTGGTTTCCTAGTACTTGGATCACCACAAGATGATTTTTGTCCCATTATATTTGGCAGACCTTTCTTGAATACCGTTAATGCTGAAATTGATTGTGTTAAAGAAAAGATCAATGTTAAGTTTGGTGATGTATCTGATGAGTTTAACTTATCTAAGTTTAATAGACGACCTCATGATAGAGAATTACCTAATAAGGATGGTATTATTGGTCTCGCTTCTATTGTTGTGCCTCCTACTGATCCATTCGAACAATATCTGCTAGACCATGAAAATGATATGCATATGAACGAAAGAAATGAAATAGATGAAATATTCTTTAAGCAAGCCCCTATCCTTAAACATAACTTGCCTGTTGAAACTTTGGGAGATACCCTTCCACCTAAGAGTGATCCTGTGTTCGAATTAAAGAAACTCCCAGATACATTGAAATATGCTTATCTTGATGAAAAGAAAATATATCCTGTCATTATCAATGTTAACCTTTCAGTGCATGAAGAAAAGAGGTTATTGAAAACTTTGAGGAAGCATCGTGCTACAACTGGATATACTCTTGATGATCTTAAGGGCATTAGCCCCACTCTATGTCAACACAAGATTAATATGGAATCTGATACTAAATCCGTCGTTGATCATCAATGTCGCTTGAATCCTAAAATGAAGGATGTGGTAAGAACTGAAATATTAAAGCTTCTGGAAGCAGGTATAATTTATCATGTAGCTAATAGCAGATGGGTAAGTCATGTTCATTGTGTCCCCAAGAAAGGAGGCATAACTGTCGTTCCTAATGATAAAAATGAACCTATCCCACAAAGAATTGTAACCGGTTATAGGATGGTAATTGACTTCAGGAAATTAAATAAATCAAGTAGAAAATATCATTACCCGTTGCCTTTCATTGATAAAATGTTAGAAAGATTGTCTAAGCATACACACTTCTGCTTTCTAGATGGATATTCTGGTTTTTCTCAAATACCTGTATCACAAGAAGATCAAGAGAAAACTACTTTTACTTGTCCTTTTGGAACTTATGCTTATAGACGCATGCCTTTTGGTTTATGTAATGCACCTGCTACCTTTCAAAGATGTATGACTGTTGTATTCTCTGATTTGTGTGTGAAAATTGTTGAGGTATTCATGGATGATTTCTCATTTACAGAACTTCTTTTGATGACTGCATGAGCAATCTTGACAAAGTTTTGCAAATATGTGAGGAGACTAATGTTGTCATGAATTGGGAGAAGTGCCACTTTATGGAGAATGAAGGTATAGTCCTTGGTCATAAAATTTCCGAAAGAGGTATTGAGGTAGATAAAGCTAAGGTTGATGCAATTGAGAAAATCCCCTGTCCTAAAGATATCAAAGGTATAAGAAGTTTCCTTGGTCATGCTGGTGTCTATAGAAGGTTTATTAAGGACTTATCTAAAATCTCTAGGGCTCTTACTAATCTCCTACAAAAAGATGTTCCATTTGTTTTTGATCTTGATTGCGTAGAAGCCTTTGAAAATACTTAAGAAGGCCTTAATAACTGCACCTGTTGTTCAACCACCCGATTGGAATTTACCATTTGAAATTATGTGCGATGCTAGTGATTATGCTATTAGTGTTGTTTTAGGCCAAAGAGTTGATAAGAAATTCAATGTTATCCATTATGCTAGTAAGACTTTGGATAGTGCTCAAAGAAATTATGCTACAACTGAGAAATAGTTTTTAGCAGTTGTGTTTGCATGTGATAAATTCAGACCTTATATCATTGATTCTAAAGTTACTATTCACACTTATCATGCTACTATCAAATATCTTATGGAAAATGTAACACCCCTGTGTAATGAGCTACAGTGATCTTTCATATTCATGCCAAGTCATCTTCATTTGCAGTGCTTGATCACTAGGGAAATCATATCTCATTTCAAATTCCACTTTGAATCCAATTTGAATTGCAAGTGGAAATAAAAGTTTGTCAAACATGAGAAGTAAATTGTTCCCGATTTAAGAAATATTCCATAATGAATATTGTTAAGGAAAACAACATCACAAAAATTCATGAAAGGCCCTTGGAAATTCAAAACAGTGCCAAACAACCCCTTTCTAGTGCATTTAAATGTAAATCAAATTCAAATGAATTCAAAATAACCCCACACTTCTTATGGCAGTACCTGGTAATGCAAAGTAATTATTGCAGCAAGTTATACATTTTGCAAAACTCATTTCGTAGCTCAAGAAAATGCAAAACAGAAAGTAAAAATGAAAACAGAAAAGATAAAAGAAAGAAAAGAAGAAAACTACTGTGCTCAAAGGCCCAGGGCTACAGTAGCCGGCCCAGCCCATCTGGTCGTCCCCTACCTGCTCCCCCTCCGTGTTGCCATGGCCGTGGCTGAGCACGCCGCGCCGGCCACAGCTCGCCACGGCGACGAGCAGGTGGGCGAGGGGATAAGGCCGAGCCTACCCTCGAGCCCCTGGACGCCTCCGCTCACTCCCCCTCGCTCTCCATCGCCATTCTCCTCCTCCTCCTCCCTCGGCCGACCACCGCCGTCGCCGTTGTTTGTCACCGCCGCGGCCACCGTCATCCCCGTGCCTCCCCACCGTGTTAGGGAGCTCCGCCACGCTCGACCACACCGCCTGCGCCAAGCTGCTGGAGCTGGAGAGCTCTGCAGCCACCGGATCGAGCGTCCCCTTCCGCCTCGGTGCCGCCGGCGATCTCCTTCCTCTCCGGCGAGCTTGCTGCTCCTAAGCTATCACCAGGCCCTCTTGCGCCTCCCCGGTGAGCTCTAGCTCCCCCCTGACCTCCTCCTTGCTCCCCCTAGTGCTCCGTAGCTACCATTCCCGCGAGCTCCGAGCCACCACCCGCCATGGCCAGCGTGCTTCGAGCACTCGAGCATCTCGGCTTGATCCAGTGGCTCCGTTGCATTTTTGCTACCCTGTAGATGCCACTCATCCGCTTCGTTTGCTCGTTTTCGAGTCGCAATGCCGATCCCGCTCAAGCCCGTGCTCTGCCGCCGCAAGAGCTCGACGCCGACGACGATTTTGGCCACCTCTGGCAAAGCTAACCCCATCGTTGGACGCGGGGCTCCCAGCATCCCGTAGAACCCATCCGCGCGCCAAACCGAGGGCCGTAGCGCAAGTCCGGCGCTCCTCCGCCGCGATCTATGGCCGCCGGCGACTAACCGCAGGTGGTGGTGACGTGGCCGGTTAGTTAGGGTTAATCACGCGCCTAATTACCCCCTGTGTGTACGACAGTGGGCCCCTTTGTTGATTTAACCAGACAGTTAGTTAATTAAACTGTTAGTTAATATCAGTGTCACTGACACGCGGGTCCCACTGGACCCGCTGACCAGTCAACTGCTGAGTCAGCAGTTGACTGGCCCCATATATCAGCCCCTGCTGACTGGTTGGTTGACTCAGTCAACAGGCCCCACCAGTCAGCCACTGTGCTGGTCTGTTGGGTACACTTTTGGGTACACTTAGCCTTTTGCTATTTAAATTTCGAATTATTAAATAAGCCAATAATTTCAGAAAATTGCTAAAACTTTGAAAATTCAACCGTAGCTCGGATGAAAATGTTTCCTATATGAAAGTTGATCAGAAAAATCTAACGAATCCGGATATGTCATCTGCATTCATGATAGAACCCTCTAAGTAGGTGAACCTGTAAATTTTGGCCTGTTTCAGACAGATGAATAGTGCATGACTACCGGATAATAATTCCAAATTGATTCCTAAATTAACTAAAACTGTTTAGAGATGCATTAGGTCACCCATGCATTGCATTCTGCCCTGTCATGCTCTATGATTGCATTTCTATCCTTTGTATTTATTTGTTTCCTCCCCCTCTTCTCTCCGGTAGACCCCGAGACCGACGTGGCCCCTGAGTACGACTACGTCGCAGACGCCCAGCCTCTTTCAGCAGAGCTTCCAGGCAAGCAAAACCCCCTTGATCATTCCTATATCGCCCATTCTTTCTCTCCCATGCATGCATTAGATTTTGCTACTGTATTCGATAGCTCCTATTCTGATGCATAGCCTGATTTTGTAACCTGATGTTGATACTTTACCTGTTGTCCTATATGCTTAGTATAGGCTGGTTAGTGATCCATCAGAGGCCCTATACCCTTGTCCGTGTTGCCAGGCTTTACTACCAAAATATTCGATCAATGTGATCGATGTACCGAGACCGAACACACCACCAGAACCCCCTTAGTTGTACGACTCTGCAGAGCTACTATCGAGTGCCGAGGTTGATGCCTCGTATCCCACTTCCGATGATATCTCTGTAGTGCAGCACATCGGGTGTGGTTTACAGAGGGTGATTCCTCGCTCACCACTCCCGATGATGACTCTGTCGTGCAGCACCTCAAGCGTGAACCCATCGAGGGTGATTCCTCCAAGTTCACTTTGATATTTTACCTCAGGTGTGAACCTACCGAGGGTGATTCCTGTGAGTTCACCTTGATGGTATGGACCCGCAACTACTTTTACTGTTCCCCGTTAACTGTTACTGCGGGACTGAAGGGATAGGCGGTACCACCCCGGTAGAGGTGGACCTGAGTTCCCGACAGTCTCTTGAAAAGTCGGGTTGACCAGGAGGGTACCCGCAAGATAATGACGCGGCACGACTGGGCAGGCTGAGACCGCCCCAGGAGAGGGATGGGCCTGGCCCTTGTCGTAAGACCGCGAGACGGGGCGATAGGAGCACTGATCGTCACCGCGAGCTCCCAACACACTAAAGGGTTTGGATATATGATCTGAGTAGGCCTCTAGCCTTTTCGCACTGACCACCACGCGGGAATAAAAGTGGGCACTCGGCGTCATACGATTCTTCTGAAAGCTCTTCAGACGTCAGCAGTTGAGCGGCGCGCGCCGGGTTGGACGGTAACCGCCTGCGCTTGTATTAAGGGGGTGGGTCTACTCCCGGCCGCGTACGCAACACGCAGGAGTGCTTAGGACGATTGCCCATGACCCCTTCGCACTTAGGATTTAGACCGGCGTGCTGGCCTCTCTGTTGAGCCTAGGTAGGACTACGGTGTGTCGATCAGCCGAGGCCGGGCATGACCTGGAAAAGTGTGTCCGGCCAGAGTTAATCGAGCGTGTTGGGTAAGTTGGTGCACCCCTGAAGGGAAGTTATCTATTCGAATAGCCGTGTCCACAGTAACAGGACGCTCGGAGTTGTATCCCAATCTACTACAACTAGAACTGGATATATGTGACACTAAACTGATATGATGGCTCCGGGATCGCTTCATCGCGGGGGTAGATGAGGAAGGATCTCTGGGCGTTACTAATATATATTTGTTACTACATGTTATGTTATTCTACTCTCTTCTGTTGCTGCAAGATGCTGCAAGATGCTAGTCTTCGATAGGCTAGGCCTTCCCCTCTATTCTGGCATTTCTGCAGTATAGTCCACAGATACAACCCTTCCCTTGATACCGATGCATACTTAGCATAGTTCTGATGTAAGTCTTGCGAGTACTTTGGATGAGTACTCACGGTTGCTTTGCTACCTTTTCCCCCTCTACCCGGTTGCTGCGATCAGATGACGGAGCCTAGGAGCTAGCTGATCCCGCCGATGACTTCTACTACACCAACGAAGCCTACTACTACGTGGAGACCGACGACCAGGAGTAGTTTAGAGGCTCCCAGGCAGGAGGCCTGCGGCTTTTCGATCTAGATGTCATTGTTTTGCTCAGCCTTCTTAAGGCAAACTTGTTTAGTTATGTCTGTACTCAGATATTGTTGCTTCCGCTGACTTATGTATTCGAGCCTTCGTGGCCTGGCTTGTAATATAAAGCTGTATGACTTTAATTTGTGTTTAGAGTTGTGTTGTGATATCTTCCCGTGAGTCTCTGATCTTGATCGTGCGCATTTGCGTGTATGATTAGTGCACGATTGAGTCGGGGGCATCACAAGTTGGTATCAGAGCCGACTGCCTGTAGGAAGCCCCTTTCCAACTCCTTGGCCGAAGTTGAGTCTAGTTTTTAAAAACTGTTTTACTAACATGGCTGTGTGGCTTACGGGCCCACGTCGCCAATGGATGGGTTTTGGATCTTTTATTCCTCTTCCGTACTCTGGGACTCTGATCTCTCTTCTATTCGGGTTAAAGATTTTGCTGACTCTAACATTAGGTTCTCGTGTTCACATCCACCCAGAGAGCTGGATTACCAGCAACTATTTCATTAAATGTCTGACACATCATACACATACTGTCTTTTGACATCTTTGAACTCCTTGAGCTTAAGGTGGAAATCGATAAATCACTCTGCAAGGTTTCTTTCGTCCAAATTCCACTGCTTGGGGAGCACCTTCTCTCTTTGTCAAGAAGAAGGATGGTACAAACCGGTTGGTCCAAGATTACCGACCTATTAACCAGGCAACCATTCAGAACAAGTATCCGCTTCCTCGGATCAACTACATGTATGATCAACTTGCTGGTTCCTCCGTATTCTCTAAACTCGATCTGAGGTTGGGTTACTACCAGATCCGAGTTCGTGAAGAGGACATTCCCAAGACCGCTTTCATTATTCGCTATGGTTCATATGAGTACACCATCATGTCCTTTGGGTCAACCAATGCTCCAGCTACGTTCTCCCGATTGATGAATTATATCTTCATGGATTACCTCAACAAGTTCATCGTGGTTTATCTGGATGATATCCTGGTATATTCCAAGAATAAGGAAGAACATGCTGAACATCTTCATCTTGTTCTGGAAAAGCTTCGAGAGCATCAGCTATATGCCAAATATTCCAAGTGTGAATTCTGGTTATCTGAAGTGACCTATCTTGGTCATGTGATTTCCAAGATGGTATTGCTGTTAATCCAGAACGAGTTCAGGCTATTCTTGACTGGACTCCTCCAAAGAATGTCAAGCAAGTCAGAAGTTTTCTTGGACTCGCCAGCTATTGCCGCCATTTTGTCGAGAACTTCTCTAAGATTGCCAAGCCTCTGACTGATTGACTTCACAAGGGCATTAAGTTTGAGTGGACAGATAAATGTCAGGAAAGTTTCCAGACACTCAAAGACAAGTTGACATCTGCCCCAGTGCTTGCTCCTCCAGATTCCCGCAAGGACTTCGTGATTTATTGTGACGCATCCCTTCAAGGATTAGGCTGTATCCTAATGCAAGAGCGCAAAGTGATTGCTTATGCCTCACGATAGTTGCATCCTCATGAAGAGAACTATCTAGTTCATGATCTCGAACTTGCTGCAGTTATATATGCACTGAAGTTGTGGCGACATTACCGCCTCGATAATCGTTGAAAGATCTACACTGATCATCAAAGTCTGAAATATCTATTTACTCAGCCCGACTTGAATCTCCGTCAACAAAGATGGATGGAAATAATTACAGACTATGGTTGCGGTATTACATATACCCCTGGTAAGGCTAATGTTATGGCCGATGCTTTGAGCCACAAGTCTTATTGCAACGACCTCATGGTTCAGCAAGCTCAACCCCTTCTTTACGAAGAACTTCGCAAGTTGAACCTTCACATTGTTCCACAGGGTTCTCTCAATACCCTTGTCTTGGAACCAACTGTCGAGCCATCCATCAAGACCGCGCAAAGGAATGACACTGAAGTTGACCAGATTAAGCGTGATCTTGCCTCTGGTAAGGCCTCAGATTTCTCGCTTGCTAAGGATGGAGCTCTGTTCTTTAAAGATCGCCTTGTGGTACCCTGGTTTGAACTTATGACAGATAAAGTTATGAAGGAAGCACATGATACATCTTTGTCTATTCACCCGGGTAGTACCAAGATGTATCACGACATCCGTCAAAGGTACTGGTGGTCTAAAATGAAGCAAGACATTGCTCGCTATGTTGCTGAATGTGACATTTGCCGTTGCGTCAAGGCAGAACATCAAAAACCTGCTGGAATTCTGCAACCGCTCCCTATTCCTAAGTGGAAGTGGGACAAGGTTCAAATGGATCTTATCACTGGCCTGCCCCGGTCATAAAAGAGTCACGATGCTATTCTTGTCGTCGTTGATCAGTTCTCCAAAGTTGCACACTTTCTGCCAGTCAAGGAGACGATCACTGCTTGTCAGTTAGCAGATTTGTATATCTCCAGAATTGTATCACTCCACGGTATTCCGAAGGAGATCAGTTCAGACCGTGGAAGCCTCTTCACCTCAAAGTTCTGGGAAATTTTCCTAGAAGCTATGGGAACTCGTATAACCTGGACCACCGCTTATCACCCCCAGTCCCAAGGTCAGGTTGAACGGGTTAATCAAGTGCTTGAAGATATGCTACGTGCTTGTGTCATCTCATTTGGCAAGAAGTGGGAAGAATCTCTCCCATATGCTGAATTCTCGTACAACAACAACTATCAAGCTAGTTTGAAAATGGCACCCTTCAAAGTACTATATGGACGTAAGTGTCGAACCCCTGTGAATTGGTCAGAAACTGGGGAACGGCCACTCATTGGTCCGGATATTATCCAACAAGCTGAAGAGCACGTCTGTATTGTCCGGGAAAATCTCAAGGCGGCTCAGTCTCGCCAGAAGAGCAATTATGATCGTAAACATTGGGGATCGATCTATCATCCAGGTGAGCAAGCCTATCTGCGTGTCACTCCTATGAAGGGCACTGATCGCTTTGGAATCAAGGGCAAGTTAGCTCCTCGCTACATTGGTTCCTTCCGCATCCTTGCCAGACGTGGATGGGTGGCTTATAAATTGGAGTTGCCACCGCAGTTCTCTCACATCCATGATGTCTTCCATGTGTCGCAACTTCGTCTATGCTTCAAGGATCTGCACCGTGCAGTGGATCATGAGATGCTCGAATTGCAAGATGATCTATCTTATAAAGAGCATCCGATCTGTATTTTGGATCAAGCTGAACGTCGGACCCGTCAGAAGGCAACCAAGTTCCTTAAAGTGCAGTGGTCAAATCACACTGAAGATGAAGCCACTTGGGAACGTGAAGATCGCCTAAGGGAAGAATACCCCGACCTTTTCCCTTCTACCTCCTGAATTCTCGGGACGAGAATTTCTTTTAGAGGAGGAGAATTGTAACACCCCTGTGTAATGAGCTACAGTGATCTTTCATATTCATGCCAAGTCATCTTCATTTGCAGTGCTTGATCACTAGGGAAATCATATCTCATTTCAAATTCCACTTTGAATCCAATTTGAATTGCAAGTGGAAATAAAAGTTTATCAAACATGAGAAGTAAATTGTTCCCGATTTAAGAAATATTCCATAATGAATATTGTTAAGGAAAACAACATCACAAAAAATCATGAAAGGCCCTTGGAAATTCAAAACTGTGCCAAACAGCCCCTTTCTAGTGCATTTAAATGTAAATCAAATTCAAATGAATTCAAAATAACCCCACACTTTTTATGGCAGTACCTGGTAATGCAAAGTAATTATTGTAGCAAGTTATACATTTTGCAAAACTCATTTGGTAGCTCAAGAAAATGCAAAACAGAAAGTAAAAATGAAAACAGAAAAGATAAAAGAAAGAAAAGAAGAAAACTACTGTGCTCAAAGGCCCAGTGCTACAGTAGCCGGCCCAGCCCATTTGGCCGTCCCCTACCTACTCCCCCTCCGTGTCGCCATGGCCGTGGCTGAGCGCGCTGCGCCGGCCACAGCTCGCCACGGCGACGGGCAGGTGGGTGAGGGGATAAGGCCGAGCCTGCCCTCGAGCCCCTGGATGCCTCCGCTCACTCCCCCTCGCTCTCCATCGCCATTCTCCTCCTCCTCCTCCCTCGGCCAAGCGCCGCTGTCGCCGTTGTTTGTCACCGCCGCAGCCACCGTCGTCCCCGTGCCTCCCCACCGTGTTAGGGAGCTCCGCCACGCTAGACCACGTCGCCTGCGCCAAGCCTCTGGAGCTGGAGAGCTCTGCAACCACCGGATCGAGCGTCCCCTTCCGCCTCGGTGCCGCCAGCGATCTCCTTCCTCTTCGGTGAGCCTGCTGCTCCTAAGCTGTCACCGGGCCCTCTTACGCCTTCCCGGTGAGCTCTAGCTCCCCCCTGACCTCCTCCTTGCTCCCCCTAGTGCTTCATAGCTACCATTCCCACGAGCTCCGAGCCACCGCCCGCCATGTCCAGCGTGCTTCGAGCACTCGGGCATCTCGGCTTGATCCAGTGGTTCTGTTGCATTTTTGCTGCCCTGTAGATGCCGCTTGTCCGCTTTGTTTGCTCATTTTCGAGTCGCAACGCCGATCCCGCTTGAGCCTGTGCTCTACCGCCGACGATGATTTTGGCCACCTCCGGCGAAGCTGACCCCACCGTTGGATGCGGGGCGCTCCCAGCTTCCCGTAGAACCCATCCGCGCACCAAACCGAGGGCCGTAGCGCAAGTCCAGCGCTCCTCCGCTGCGATCTATGGCCGCCGGCGACTAACCGCCTGTGGTGGTGACGTGGCCGGTTAGTTAGGGTTAATCACGCGCCTAATTACCCCCTGTGGGTATGACAGTGGGCCCCCCTGTTGATTTAACCAGGAAGTTAGTTAATTAAACTGTTAGTTAATATAAGTGTCACTGACACGCGGGTCCCACTGGACCCGCTGACCAGTCAACTATTGACCAATCAACTGCTGAGTCAGCAGTTGACTGGCCCCACATGTCAGCCTCTGCTGACTGGTCGGTTGAATCAGTCAACAGGCCCCACCAGTCAGCCACTGTGCTGGTCTGCTAGGTACACTTTTGGGTACACTTAGCCTTTTGCTATTTAAATTTTGAATTATTAAATAAGCCAGTAATTTCAGAAAATTGCTAAAACTTTGAAAATTCGTTGAAATTCAAGCGTAGCTCGGATGAAAATGTTTCCTATATGAAAGTTGATCAGAAAAATCTAACGAATCCGGATATGTCATCTGCATTCATGATAGAACCATATAAGTAGGTGAACCTATAACTTTTGGCCTGTTTCAGACAGATGAATAGTGCATGACTACCGGATAATAATTCCAAATTGATTCCTAAATTAACTAAAACTGTTTAGAGATGCATTGGGTCACCCATGCATTGCATTCTGCCCTGTCATGCTCTGTGATTGCATCTGTATGCTTTGTATTTATTTGTTTCCTCCCCCTCTTCTCTCCGGTAGACCCCGAGACCGACGTGGCCCCTGAGTATGACTACGTCGCAGACGCCCAGCCTCTTTCAGCAGAGCTTCCAGGCAAGCAAAACCCCCTTGATCATTCCTATATCGCCCATTCTTTCTCTCCCATGCTTGCATTAGATTTTGCTACTGTATTCGATAGCTCCTATTCTGATGCATAGCCTGATTTTGTAACCTGCTGTTGATACTTTACCTGTTGTCCTATATGCTTAGTATAGGCTGGTTAGTGATCCATCAGAGGCCCTACACCCTTGTCCGTGTTGCCAGGCTTTACTACCAGAATATTCGATCAATGTGATCGATGTACCGAGACCGAACACACCACCAGAACCCCCTTAGTTGTACGACTCTACAGAGCTACTATCGAGTGCCGAGGTTGATGCCTCGTATCCCACTTCCGATGATATCTCTGTAGTGCAGCACATCGGGTGTGGTTTACAGAGGGTGATTCCTCACTCACCACTCCCGATGATGACTCTGTCGTGCAGCACCTCAAGCGTGAACCCATCGAGGGTGATTCCTCCAAGTTCACCTTGATATTTTACCTCAGGTGTGAACCTACCGAGGGTGATTCCTCTGAGTTCACCTTGATGGTTTGGACCCACAACTACTTTAACTGTTCCCCGTTAACTATTACTGCGGGACTAAAGGGACAGGCGGTACCACCCCGGTAGAGGTGGACCTAAGTTCCCGACAGTCTCTTGAAAAGTCGGGTTGACCAGGAGGGTACCCGCGAGATAATGATGCGGCACGACCGGGCAAGTAGAGACCGCCCAAGGAGAGGGATGGGCCTGGCCCTTGTCGTAAGACCCCGAGACGGGGCGACAGGAGCACTGATCGTCACCGCGAGCTCCCAACACACTAAAGGGTTTGGATATATGATCTAAGTAGGCCTCTAGCCTTTTCGCACTGACCACTACGCGGGAATAAAAGTGGGCACTCGGCGTCGTATGATTCTTTTGAAAGCTCTTCAGACATCAGCAGTTGAGCGGCACATGCCGGGTTGGACGGTAACCGCCTGCGCTTGTATTAAGGGGGTGGGTTTGCTCCCGGCCGCGTACGCAACGCGCAGGAGTGCTTAGGACGATTGGACCATGACCCCTTCGCACTTAGGATTTAGACCGGCGTGTTGGCCTCTCTGTTGAGCCTAGGTGGGACTACGGCGTGTCGATCAGCCGAGGCCGGGCATGACCCGGAAAAGCGTGTCTGGCCAGAGTTAATCAAGCGTGTTGGGTAAATTAGTGCACCCCTGCAGGGAAGTTATCTATTCGAATAGCCGTGTCCACGGTAACAGGACGCTCGGAGTTGTATCCCGATCTCCTACAACGAGAATGGGATACATGTGACACTAAACTGATATGATGGCTCCGGGATCGCTTCCTCGCGGGGGTAGACGGGGAAGGATCTCTGGGCGTTACTAATATATATTTGTTACTACATGTTATGTTATTCTACTCTCCTCTGTTGCTGCAAGACGCTGCAAGATGCTAGTCTTTGATAGGCTAGGCCTTCCCCTCTATTCTGGCATTTCTGCAGTATAGTCCATAGATACAACGCTTCCCTTGATACCGATGCATACTTAGCATAGTTCTAATGTAAGTCTTGCGAGTACTTTGGATGAGTACTCACAGTTGCTTTGCTACCTTTTTCCCCTCTACCCGGTTGTTGTGATCAGATGACGGAGCCTAGGAGCTAGCTGATCCCGCCAATGACTACTACTATACCGACGAAGCCTACTACTACGTGGAGACCGACGACCAGGAGTAGTTCGGGGGCTCCCAGGCAGGAGGCCTGCGGCTTTTCGATCTAGATGTCGTTGTTTTGCTCAGCCTTCTTAAGGCAAACTTGTTTAGTTATGTCTATACTTAGATATTGTTGCTTCCGCTGACTTATGTATTCGAGCCTTCGTGGCCTGGCTTGTAATATAAAGCTGTATGACTTTAATTTGTGTCTAGAGTTGTGTTGTGATATCTTCCCGTGAGTCTCTGATCTTGATCGTGCGCATTTGCGTGTATGATTAGTGCATGATTGAGTCAGGGGCGTCACAGAAAAGAAAGATGCTAAACCTAAACTGATTAGGTGGGTCCTTTTATTACAAGAACTTGATTTGCATATTGTTGATAGGAAAGGAGCTGAAAACCTCGTAGCAGATATTTTTTCTAGAATGGAAAATGTTCTTGATGACTCACTGCCTATTGAAGATAGTTTTCTTGATGAGCAATTAGATGTTATAAATGCTTCTACTTCTCGTAATAATCCTTGGTATGCAGACTATGCTAATTTCATTATCGCTAAATATATACCACCTAATTACACATATCAAAAAAAGAAAAAGTTCTTCTTTGATTTAAGACATTACTTTTGGGATGATCCACATCTATATAAAGAAGGAGTAGATGGTGTTATTAGACGTTGTGTACCTGAGCATGAGAAGGAACAAATCCTAAGGAAGTGCCATGGCGAGGCATACGGAGGACACCATGTGGGAGACAGAACTGCACACAAGGTATTGCAATCTGGTTTTTACTGGCCTACTCTCTTCAAGGATGCACGTAAGTTTGTCCTCTCTTGTGATGAATGTCAAAGGGTAGGTAATATTAGTCGACGTCAAGAAATGCCTATGAATTATTCGCTTGTTATTGAACTATTTGATGTTTGGGGCTTTGACTATATGGGACCTTTTCCTTCCTCTAATGAATATACTCATATTTTAGTTGTTGTTGATTATGTTACTAAGTGGGTAGAAGCTATTCCAACTAGTAGTGCTGATCACAACACATCTATTAAAAATGCTTAAAGAAGTTATCTTTTTGAGGTTTGGGGACCCTAGATATTTAATGACTGATGGTGGTTCACATTTCATTTATGGTGCATTTCGTAAAAGCTTAGCTAAATATGATGTAAACCATATAATAGCATCACCTTATCACCCTCAGTCTAGTGGGCAAGTTGAATTGAGCAATAGGGAAATAAAATTAATATTGCAAAAGACCGTTAATAGATCTAGAAAGAATTGGTCTAAGAAACTTGATGATGCATTATGGGCATATAGAACCGCTTAAATCCTATGGGTATGACCCCGTACAAAATGGTTTGTGGAAAAGCGTGTCACTTACCTCTTGAATTGGAACATAAAGCTTATTGGGTAATTAAAGAACTTAATTATGATTTCAAACTTGCTGGTGAGAAGAGGTTATTCGATATTAGTTCTTTAGATGAGTGGAGAACCCATGCCTATAAAAATGCCAAGTTATTTAAAGAGAAAGTTAAACGATGGCATGATAAGAGAATTCAAAAACGAGAATTTAATATCGGTGATAAAGTTCTATTATACAATTCTCGTTTTAGATTTTTTGCAGGCAAACTTCTCTCCAAATGGGAAGGCCCCTACATTGTCAAAGAAGTTTATCGTTCCGGAGCTATCAAGATCAATAATGCCGAGGGCACTAGTCTGAAGGTGGTTAATTGGCAAAGAATTAAACATTATATTGCAGGCACGCCCATTAATGTTGAAACCAATATTATTCAAGCAATTACACCGGAGGAATATCTAGAAGAGACCTTGCGGAACGCTCCAAAATCCTGAAAAAGGAATAGGTATGTGATACGGTAAGTAAACCGACTCTAAAAATTCCGTAAAAATATTTTCTGTCAGTTTTGGAATATTAGAAAAATTAGGATAATGAGAAACAGTCGAGAAGGTCCACAAGGAGATCACAAGGCATGGGGGCGTACCCTACCCCCCTGGCGCGCCGTGCCGCCTTGTGGGCCCCTCGTGCACTTTCCCGACTCCGTTTCCTTCCCGTATACTTTTTTTGCAAGATAAAAATTCATTATATGTACTCCTCGCTGTTTTGACCCCCGTATCATGTTTTTTCCTCTGTTCTTGTTTCGGGCTGTTTTTTGTCAGATTTCCAAGTGTCCGAAGTCATGTCTTCTTCCTCCTCCAACAATTTGGAAGACGATGCTTGGTTGCTTCGGGTGGAACTAAAAAGAGAGCAGACTGAGGAAGTTACCATGGAAGAAGAAGCGGGGGATTCAATGGAAGTCCATCCCCCGGCTTCTGAGAGAGGAACTCTAGCAGGCATCTCCACTACTCTGAACCCCCATCAAGCCATGAGGACGATAGTAAGCCAAGGAGATCATGAGATATTAGAGGGGCCTGTCTCAAGAAGGCTCCCGGGCAGGTTACACAGAAACAATTTTCATAATTTAATTCATAATTATGGTGTCAAAAACACCTCTCGTATGCATATACCTTCCAATTGGGATATTTCCTGTCCAAGTGAAAGTGATGCAGGAAAGAGTTCATGGTGGCCGGAGAACAAACATATTATGATGGAAGTGCAAAAGAATGCCACCATGATTCAACACGTGCTTCACGAAATTCAGAGTCTAAAGGAAATACTCATGAGCTTGGCTGAAAACAAGCCCACAACTCCATCATCATCATCACCGAAGGAAGAAACTTGAGTACACGGGTATGGGCACCACCTTTAGCTTGTTCCAAGCTTGGGGGAGGTGCCCCAGTATCGTATCACCATCACTTTTATTATCATTATCTATCTTAGTTCGATTCTTAGTTATTTCATGATTTAGAAGAATGAAAGTATTAGCATGAAGTAGTTTTCAAGTTCTTGTTTCGTGATCTATCTATCTATGTAATCGTGTGTGAGAGTTATATAATGAAGAGTAGCTTGAGTCTTTTCTTTACTTTCTTGTTTTAATCTTAGTAATAAAAATAAAAGGGTCATATGCTAGTCCCATGGGGAGTAATGACTTCACATATAAGGAGTATAATTGTTAAAATTTATTGGAAGCTAGCAAACATAGCATTGGTCATTGGTACAATTAATGAAAGAATAAAATATGAAGAGAAGTTTCACATATAAATACACTATCTTGGACATCTTTTATGACTGTGAGCCCCCATTAATTATTTCCAAGCTTGATCAAATAGTTGATGTTGGACAAGGAAGACAACGTAATGAGTTATGTTTGTTTATATTCACACAGAGGTTATATTGTCATGGATCCTCTAACATGTGGTGCTTACTCATAATCTTTTGCTAGCCAAAACTTCGCACCAGGTAGAGATACTACTTGTGCATCCAAAATCCTTGAAACCAAGTTTCTTGTCATGAGAGTCCACCATATCTACCTATGGATTGAATAAGATCCTTCAATTAAGTTGTCATCGGTGCAAAAGGCAATACAAATTGCTCCTAAATATGTATGATCTTTTATTGTAAAGGAAAACCAGCTTTGCACGAACTTGTGATGGTAAAGAAATAAAAGCGACGGACTGCATAATAAAGGTTACTATCATAAGGGGCAATATAAAGTGATGTTCCTTTGCATTAAGATTTTGGACATCCAAAAATTAAAAGTGCATGACAACCTTTGCTTCCCTCTGCGAAGGGCCTGTCTTTTATTTTTCAGTATTTATTTTTATGCAAGAGTCAAAGTGTTTACCTTTATTCCAACCTCAATTATTCTCTACTTGGCAAGCGTCATGTGGTGGGGAAAGATCCAGGCACATATACCCAGTTGGATATAAGTAATCATGAATTATTATTGTTGACATTATCCCCCAAGGTAAATAAGTTGGGCAGTGAAACATTAAACCCCCATCTTCCTATGTGTCTGATTGAAACGTTTGTTCTACAAATATGCTTCGAGTGTCAGCAATCATGAAAGACTATATGATGGTTGAGTATGTGGAATTTGCTAAATCAAAAGCTCTTATATGGACTCTTCTGGAAATATGATCAATTGTAATTGCCTTGATGACTGAGAACATAGTTTGTTAGTTTTCAAGAAATTTTGTTGATTATACTTTGACATTGTGGATGAATTGTTACATGATCATGAGAAGTTTTATGATGAAAAGATTGCTGTTATAATAATGATCATGATGCTACCATGTCCGTATTTTGTTTTATCGACACCTACCTCTATAAGCATGTGGTCATGATTATCGAGTTAGGCATTCGCTTGAGGACAAGCGAGGTCTAAGATTGGGGGAGTTGATATGTCCATTTTGCATCATGTTTCCCTACTGTTATTTATAATGTTTTTTTATCAATATTTCACTTTATTATGCAATTCTAATGCCTTTTCTCTCTTAAAATGCAAGATTCACATGAAGAGGGAGATTGCCGGCAGCCGGAATTCTGGACCTAAAAGGGCTACAACAGAGATAGCTATTCTCCGGAGATCCAAATGACCTGAAAATTTATGGAGAATATTTTTGGAATATATAAAAAATACTGGAAGGAAAAAAAGCACCTGAGAGGATCTACCGTGGGCCCACAAGGCAGGGGGCGTGCCATGCCCCCTTGTGGGGCCCACAAAAGGCCTCCGGTGCCCATCTTCTACTACATAAGGCTATTTGCCCTAGAAAAAAAATAAGAGGAAGACTTTCGGGACGAAGCACTGCCGTCTCAAGGCGGAACCTGGGCAGGAGCACTTTTGCTCTCCGGTGGAGCGATTCCGCCGGGGATACTTCCCTCCGGGAGGGGGAAATTGAAGTCATCGACATCACCAATGTTCCTCTCATCGTGGGAGGACTCATCTCCATCAACATCTTTACCAGCACAATCTCATCTCAAACCCTAGTTCATCTCTTGTATTCAATCTTTGTTCCAAAACCTCAGATTGGTACCTCTGGGTTGCTAGTAGTATTGATTACATCTTGTAGTTGATGCTAGTTGGATTATTTGGTGGAAGATCATATGTTCAGATCCTTAATCATATATTATACTCCTCTGATCTTGAACATTAATATGATTTGTGAGTAGTTCCGTTTGTTCTTGAGGACATGGGAGAAGTCTTGTTATAAGTAATCGTGTGAAGTTGGTATTCGTTCAATATTTTGATGATGTGTATGTTGTTCTTCCTCTAGTGGTGTCGTGTGAACGTCAACTACATGACACTTCACCATGTTTAGGCATAGGGGAAGGCATTGGGGAGCAGTAAGTAGATGATGGGTTGCAAGAGTGACAGAAGCTTAAACCCTAGTTTATGCGCTATTCCGTAAGGGGCTGGTTTGGATCCATATGTCTCATGCTATGGTTAGATTTATCTTAATTCTTCTTTCGTAGTTGTGGATGCTTGCGAGAGGGGGTAATCATAAGTGGGTTGTTTGTTCAAGTAAGAACAACACCCTAGCACCGGTCCACCCACATATCAAATTATCAAAGTAGTGAGCGCGAGTCAACTAAACATGATGAACATGACTAGACAAGAATTCCCATGTGTCCTCGAGAACGCTTTGTTCACTATAAGAAGTACTTTCGGCTTGTCCTTTGTTATAAAATGGATTAGGCCACCTTGCTGCACCTTTGTTACTATTATTACTTGCTACTTGTTACGAATTATCTTGCTATCAAACTATCTGTTACTACTACTTTCAGCACTTGCAGGGAATACCTGATACGTCTCCAACGTATCTATAATTTTTGATTGTTCCATCCTATTATAGTATCAATCTTGGATGTTTTATATGCAATTATATGCTATTTTATATCATTTTTTGGGACTAACCTATTAACCTAGTGCCCAGTGCCAGTTGTTGTTTTCTGCTTGTTTTTGGTTTTCCAGGTAATCAGTACCAAACAGAGTCCAAACGCTACAAAACTTTTTGACAATTTTTTTTTCTGGACAAAAGAGAACCTAGAAGCTTCGGGAGGAGACCAGAAGCCTCACGAGGAGGTGACAAGGCAACCCCGCGCGCCCCTGGGGGTGGGGGCGCGCCAAGATGCCTTGTGGGCCCCTCATGGCTCCTTTTGACCTAATTCCACTTCTATAAATTCTCAAATATTGGGAAACCAACAGAGAATCACCTCGAATAACTTTTCCGCCGCCACAAGCTTCTGTTCTTCCACGATCCCATTTGGAGGCCTTTTCCGGCACCCTGCCAGAGCGGGGATCGATCACGGAGGGCTTCTACATCAACCTTGCTGCCCTTCCGATGATGTGTGAGTAGTTTACCACAGACCTACAGGTCCATTGCTAGTAGCTATATAGCTTCTTCTCTCTCTTTGATCTTTAATACAATATTCTCCTTGATCTTCTTGGAGTTCTATTCGATGTAATCTTCTTTTGCGGTGTGTTTGTTGGGATCCGATGAATTGTGGGTTTATGATCAGATTATTCATGAGAAGTAATTGAGTCTTTTCTGAACTTTATTTTGCATGATTTTTATAGCTTTGTATTTCTCTCTGATCTATCCGTTTGGTTTGCCCAACTAGATTGATTTATCTTTAGCGGGAGAGGTGCTTTGTAATGGGTTCAATCTTGCGGTGCTCTATATCCCAGTGATAGAAAGGGACAAGACACGTATTTGTATTGTTGCCACTAAGGGTAAAACGACGGGGTTTATTCATATTGATTGGGTTTACTTTGTCTACATCATGTCATCTTGCTTAAGGCGTTACTCTGTTTTCATCAACTTAATACCCTAGATGCATGCTGGATAGCGGTCGATGGGTAGAGTAATAGTAGTAGATGCAGGCAGGAGTCGGTCTACTTGTCTCGGATGTGATGCCTATATATATGATCATTGCCTTGAATATCGTCATAACTATGCGCTTTTCTATCAATTGCCCAACAGTAATTCTCCTACTGGATTGATACCTTGGTTCTCACTGAGGGAAATACTTATCTCTATTGTGCTGCATCTCCTCACAAGTAGCAGGAAGAATTTCTGGCACCGTTGCCGGGGAGACATCATCAAAACGTATCAAGTACCTTCACATAAACTATCATCAACTTGCTCTACATTTTATTTTCCTTTGCCTCTCATTTTCATCTCCCCCACTTCTCTAAAAATCAAAAATACCAAAAATATTTGAGTTACTATCATTGCTTGTGTTGCCATGTGCCTTCTATTTGCTTGCATCTTCGCTTGCTAAAAAACTTTTGATATGGATCCTCATCCACTTGGTAATCTTTTCAGAAAATCCAGTTATGATGAACCAATTGCTAGTGAGTTGAGTGCTCTAGATTATCTTTATGAAGTTTTGCTTGAAAATTGTGAATCTGAAAATTGTGATGAAGTGTTAAAAGAAGAAATTTATAAAGTGATTCATGATAGCTCCTTGAATGAAAAGCATGATTGCAATTATTTTATTATAAATTCTATTAATGTCAATTGTGCTAATGATATGCAAAACTACAAGCTTGGGGATGATGATTTTGTTATGTCCACTACTCATTGTAATGATCATGATTGGGGTGATGCTTCTTATGATATTGAAAATTTATTTAAGCCTCATGATGAATATGATATTGATAAGAATGTTTGCAACAATATTGAAAGTGGGTTTGGAAGAGTGTCAACTTTAGGAAAAAGAATCCCACATATTCAGAGAGTGTTCAATATGAATTTTTTGATAAAAGTGGGTTTGGAGAGGTCATGACTTTAGTTGATGTTAATCCCACTATTTTGGAAGAGTATAAACTTTTTTTGCATGTGGATCATGTAAAGAATATGTTATGAGATGGTTATATTGTTGAATTTGATTATGATCCTACATGTAATTATTATGAGAGAGGAAAATATGGTTATAGAAATCTTCATGTCACTAAATTACCTCTCTTTGTGTTGAAATTATTAATGCTTCATTCTTCTATTTGCATATGCTAGATATTGGTTGTATTGATAATTTGTTTTCCTATAAAATGCCTACGCATAGGAAGTATGTTAGACTTAAATGTGTTTTTCATATGCTTCATGATGCTCTCTTTGTGTTTCAATTATTATCTTTCGTGTGAGCATCATTAAAATCTCGAAGCCTATCTTCATGGCTATAAAGAAAGAGCTTGTTGGGAGGCAACCAAATATTTATATTTATTGCAATTTTTATTTTTCTTGTGTCACACAATTTTATCTTCTATTATGATTGTGTTTTTATCTTTTAATTAGTGTTTGTGCCAAGTAATGCCTTTAGGATGATTTGGATGATAGTATAATTGATGCTGCTTGAAAAACAGAAAGTTTTGCGCCCAGTTCTGGATTTGTGGTTCTGTACTGGAACGTCAGAAAAATCTTAAATTTTTACACAGTATTGGTATGTGAATTTTTTACGTTTTCCTAATTTTTAAGAATTTTTGCAGTTACAGAAGTATGACTTTTAATTAGATCTTTACAGACTGATCTGTTTTAGACAGATTCGGTTTTCTATTGCATAGTTCGCTTATTTTAATGATACTATGGATTATATCGGTGGGTATAAGTTATGGATAAGTTAGAATACAGTAGCATTATGCAAGAATTAAATATGAATCAATTTATAACAGTACCTAAAGTTTAAGATTTGTTTATTATACTAACGGATCTCACGAGGTTTCTTTTGAGTTTTGTGTGCTGAAGTTTTCAAGTTTTGGGTGAGATCACGATCGATGAAGGAGTAAGGAGCGGCAAGACCCTAAGCTTGGGGCTGCCCAAGGCACCCCAAGGTAATATTCAAGGAAGACCCAAGCGTCTAAGCTTGGGGATGCCCCGGATGGCATCCCCTCTTTCGTCTACAATCTATCGGTATATCACTTGGAACTATATTTTTATTCATCACATGATATGAGTTTTGCTTGGAGCGTCGTGTGCTATAGTTTTATTTTCTTTGTTTTCTTTTTAGGTTGCCACAATCATCTTTTGCTAGACACACTTTTTGAGAGGGACACACAATTATCGTGATTTGTTAGAATACTCTATGTGCTTCACTTATATCTTTTGAGCTAGGCAGTTGCTCTAGTGCTTCACTTATATCTTTTAGAGCACGGCGGTGGTTATATTTTAAAGAAATAGTTGCACTCTCATGCTTCACTTAAATCTTTTTTAGAGTCTAATAAATAGCAATGGCAATTTGCATGGGTTATAAGATTGGTCCATAAAGGATAGGTATTCAATAGGGATATAATAAAAACTTTCATGTAGATCACTAAATATGAAACATGTGGTTTAATGATATTGATGTCATAATATGAAAGGATATAGGTTCATGATCATTGGTTAGTAGAAATATCGCTATTAAAGTTTGTTATTGACTTCTCATCTAAGTGTTGGTCATGGCATGGTAGGGAAGTGCGAGCATTCTTATGTCTGAAATGAAATCCTTGAGTGCTGTTACAATCGGGGGTGCGCGATGGTTAACTCCTACCAACCTCCTCCCTAGGGGCATGCGAGTAGTACTTTGCTTTGAGGGCTAATAGGCTTTGCAATAAGTATGTGAGTTCTTTATGACTAATGTGAGTCCATGGATTATATGCACCCTTACCTTTCCGCAATTTGCTAGCCTCTTCGGTATCGTGCACTGCCCTTTCTCACCTCGAGAGTCGGTGCAAACTTCGCCGGTGCATCCAAACCCCGTGATATGATACGCTCTATCACACATAAGCCTCCCTATATCTTCCTCAAAACATCCACCATACCTACCTATTATGGCATTTCCATAGCCATTCCGAGATATATTGCCATGCAACTTCCACCGTTCCGTTTATATGACACGCATCTTCATTGTCATATTGCTTTGCATGATCATATAGCTGACATAGTATTTGTGGCTTAGCCACCGTTCATCATTTTTATACATGTTACGCTAGATCATTGCACATCCTAGTACACAACCTGAGGCAACCCCGCGTGCCCCTGGGGGTGGGGGCGCGCCAAGATGCTTTGTGGGCCCCTCGTGGCTCCTTTTGACCTAATTCCACTTCTATAAATTCTCAAATATTGGGAAACCAACAGAGAACCACCTCGAATAACTTTTCCGCTGCTGCAAGCTTCTTTTCTTCCGCGATCCCATCTGGAGGCCTTTTCCGGCACCCTGCCAGTGGGGGAATCGATCACGGAGGGCTTCTACATCAACCTTGCTGCCCTTCCGATGATGTGTGAGTAGTTTACCACAGACCTATGGGTCCATAGCTAGTAGCTAGATGGCTTCTTCTCTCTCTTTGATCTTCAATACAATGTTCTCCTCGATCTTCTTGGCGTTCTATTCGATGTAATCTTCTTTTGCGGTGTGTTTGTTGGGATCCGATGAATTGTGGGTTTATGATCAGATTATTCATGAGAAGTAATCAAGTCTTTTCTAAACTTTATTATGCATGATTTTTATATGTTTGTATTTCTCTCCGATCTATCCGTTTGGTTTGGCCAACTAGATTGATTTATCTTCAGCGGGAGAGGTGCTTTGTAATGGGTTCAATCTTGCGGTGCTCTATATCCCAGTGACAGAAAGGGACAAGACACATATTTGTATTGTTGCCATTAAGGGTAAAACGACGAGGTTTATTCATATTGATTGGGTTTACTTTGTCTACATCATGTCATCTTGCTTAAGGCGTTTCTCCGTTTTCATTAACTTAATACCCTAGATGCATGCTGGATAGCGGTCGATGGGTGGAGTAATAGTTGTAGATGCAGGCAAGAGTCGGTCTACTTGTCTCGGACGTGATGCCTATATACATGATCATTTCCATGAACCCGTCATAACTATGCGCTTTTCTATCAATTGCCCAACAGTAATTTGTCTACCCACAGTATGCTATGTGTTCGAGAGCGAAGCCTCTAGTGAAAACTATGGCCCCCGGGTCTACTTTAATCATAAAAAGAAAACTAAAAATACTTTGCTGCAATTTTCTTTCTTTTATTTTGTTTTTCAATTTATCTATCTACCACTATGAGATTTAATCCTTGCAAGTAACGAGTTCAAGGGGATTGACGACCCTCTTGCCTGCGTTGGGTGCAAGTATTTGGTTTTGTGTGTGCAGGTGCTGTTCACGAGGCTTTTCATGATTCTCCTACTGGATTGATACCTTGGTTTCTCACTAAGGGAAATACTTATCTCTACTATGCTGCATCTTCTCTCCTCTTCGGGGAAAATCCCAACGCAGCTCACAAGTAGCAATACCTTGTTGAAAACCGCTTGTCATTTCCTTCTGCTCCTTGTTGGGTTCGACACTCTTACTTATCGAAAGGACTATGATTGATCCCCTATACTTGTGGGTCATCACTTTTCCTGTCAACATTATGACAAAGGTTTCCAATATCTTCCATGCTAAACACGTTAATGGCAGTTCCCAAAATAAAAAGGATTTATCCCCCCAACACCATACAAACGCAAACCATGGCTAACCAAATCCACAGATGCCCTCCAACAATCAACTGTCCAGGGGGGTTTTATTTTTATTTTTGTAAAGCTATGCAGGACTAGGCATCCCTGTTACCAGCCTCCCTCAAAGTTAATGAGCGAATAAACTCTCATCACGAGTTAAACACACTTAGCATGGAAGATATTGACTGCCCCGTCGCTCCATGAGCGGTACGAGCACACAAAACAGATGTTTATTTGAAGGGTTCTTAGAGATGCCACATGCAAATTTACTTGGAACGGCAGGGTAATACCATATATAGGTAGATGTGGTGGACTCTTATGACATAACTTTGTTTCCGGGTTGTGGATGCACAAGCAGTATTTCCGCTTAGTACAGGCGAAGGCTAGTAATAAGATTGAGAAGCGACCAACTAGCGAGCGACAACGGTCATAATTATGCATTTTTTCGAGAAAACGCAACAGAGCTTACGTTTTGTTGCATTGAAAAGAGAGAGTTTTGGTTACAATCCTCCTAGGAGGCAGTTACATTGTCCATGATCGAATCAGTAGACATCCCATGTCTGGGGATGATTTCTCTAAGTCCTAGAGCACCGACGCCGGCCTAAGGGGCGGCCTCGTCCTTGATCTTTGTTAGTAGGTCGTGCACCGATGGGCGTCCTCTGTTGAAGACGCAGTCGTTGCGATGCTTCCAAATCTTCCATGGGACAAGGAGAGACATGGCCCTTGTGCATGGGTTTGGGGGTGGCCAGCTGTGTGGTTTGCCACCAGTCGTTGAGCGAGGCTTCGTTGACAAGCGGGGCGCATGGGATCCTGAGCCAGTGCAGTGCTTCATTCCAAACCTGACGGGTGAAAGGGCAGGTTAGGAGAAGGTGGTGCATGGTCTCGAGGGCCTGGTCACAGAGGGGGCATCACGCGGGGTGCTACAAGCCGCGGCGGGCGAGGTGGTCTGCGGTCCAGCAACGGTCCAAGTGGGCTAACCAGTGGAAGAAACGGACGTGCGGCGGCGCCCAGTATCTCCAAGTGAGCCTCCATGTGGCGCAAGTGGTGGAGTCGTTGAACGTGGCATTGTAGGCGGACTTGGCGGAGTAGGTGTCGTCCGCGCGTCACTTCCAGGTGAGATAACCATGCATTTTGGATGAGTAAGTATTGAGCAGGAGCATGACGAGGATATAAACACTCTGAACATAAATATCATGAAGGCAGTATTGGGTTTGAATCAATTACATGTATGAACATGTGCCAGGTCAAACCCCTTGAGCTTTTTAGAGGAGGATACCATCCTAGCCTACCACATCATGACCATTTTAATGCATGTTGACACGCAAGATAACATATTATCCACTCCTAGCTACTTAAGCATGGCATGAACAACTATGAACTCTAATTATCATCATGCACATGTTTACCATGACAAGCTGAATCGAGATTACTATGGTAAACATATTTATAAAAACAAAAACAAGTAGAGTTCATACCAGCTTTTCTTCACCACGATCACTTCATCCAATTATCGTCATTATTGCCTTTCACTTGCACGACCAAATAATGTGGAAAATATAACAGTGCAAGTGTGTCGTGGACTAAGCTGAAATCTGCAAAGACTATATAAACAGGAGAAGACAAGGAAATATTCGGCCTTTCATTAGATCAACAATAGAGCATATAAGAGCCACTTAGAAATTCTTACGAAGTCTTCTCCTTACGACGATTCAAGAAAAGAAAAGAAATTCAGAGAAACAAACTGAAATATTTTTGGAGTTTTTAGTTTTTCTAAAGAAAGCGAACGAAGGAAGAAAAATGAAAAGTGAGAAAAAATATTTACACCGAAGAACTCCCAACAAATAACAAAAGAAGACACGAGAAATCTTTTTGGGTTTTCTTTTACTACTACGAACTAACTAAAAGGAAAAGAAAAACTAAAAAGAAGCGAGAAATAGTTTTGGATTTTTTGAAGTTTTCCAAACACACAAAAGAAACAAATAAAAGCAAACATGGATATACAAAGAAAACGATGAACACTGACAAGTGTAATGAATGTGTGAACATGAAATAAAATGTCGGTGAGAATACATACTCCCCCAAGCTTAGACTTTTGGCCTAACTTGGTAATCACCACTGCTGATCTGGATTGTACCTGTGGTGGTAACTCGGGTTGGTGTTCAATACATATATAATAGTATGGTCATACTCGTCGAGGTAGGTAGCCCGATACACAAGGAGCCAAGAACCGAAGGATAATCTGCACCGAAGAGCTAAAACCATTGAGTGCATCATTGCTAATTGAGTGATACTACTCAGTACGACAGTGCCCACTCTGGTACAATACTCGACCTTATTACTATTTAATCAAACGAATCAAGTTGTCAGCAACAACAACTACAAAAAGGTTGGGGTAGGTTAGAGTTAAACCCATAAGATCATGAAACCAACTCATGGTTCTGACACGTGGATAGTTTAGTTTCACGCACTCCCATGCATGGCTAATTCTTTAGTGACATTTCAGTGCTTCAGATCTCCCTTAATGATCTTCTCCCATGTCAACATTGGGAAAAGGAAAAAGTTGGTTTGTGCCACTACCAAAGTTGCGTATGCGAGTTCTGCCACTAAAACTTGTGTATTTCGGTTTGTGCCACTAGTACTAACGCTTGCAAAGAAATTAGGTCCATGCCACTTTGCGTCATCTCTGCCAGTTGCCATTAGTTTTCCATCAACTTTTGTCGTTTCCTTACATATGAAGCCCACAGCTTTGCCACATGTTCGTATGAGAAAATGATGACCAAAATGATGGTGTCCTGGACTAGGGGGTAGTCACCACGTCGTCTCCTGACCAGGTGGGTCGGGCCAAGGACCCCCATGTCGGTTCACTAATGGGCCACTTTGGGCACCCCATAACGTATACAAGGGAGATTCCACAAGACTTGACGCACAAGCCAAAGACTCCTCTCCACCGACGTATCCGACTAGGACTCTTGTTATCCTAGGCCTCCGGTACATTATATAAGTCGAGGCTAGGCTACTCGATAGAATATATTCTAGATCATTAGAATCATACACAACAATCTTGTGGTAGATACCCTTACTCTTTACTATCCCCCATATCAATACAATGAAAAGCAGGACGTAGGGTATTATCTCTTCAAGAGAGCCCAAACCTGGGTAAAATCCTGTGTCCATGTTACCATCGCTCCAAGACGCCTAGCTGTGGACCCCTACCTCGAGATATGCCAGATTTAGCACCGACATTGGTGTCCCATGTAGGTCCCTGCTGGTAGTTGCCGTGGTGCGATGGGAATTCAGATCGGCTCTGACGCGATCTACGCATCGGAACTGAGCTTCATCGTCGATGTCGGCATCTTCGTCGACGGCTCGGCTGGTCACCTAGGCTGGACCGAGGACTACGCTCCACGACAAGTCGTCAAGATTGGACGGGCTCCTTCATCAACATCAACTCCAATATTAATTAAGATCACGGAAAAATCATCCGTGAAGCTCGAGGGCTCAACGTCAGCATCGCCTTCGGGCGACCGTGCAGTTTTTTCTGGACAGCGGGCTCATGTTCGCCGTCCCCGCCTCCTCGAGCTTCGCTGTTACGATTGCTTCAGTGGAATTGTGCGGAATTGAGTCCATAATGACTCTGTAAAATTTCATCATGTTCTGATTGAGGAATCTCCAGCAATCTCCGATATACCGGAGCCTTATCGAATCTGGACGTGTTTAGGGTGAGGAGTCCATCAGTTAGCTCGGACATCCTTTGGAAGATCCAACCGTTCATCTGCTGCGGGATTTCCGTACGGACAATTCCTCAAATTTTTAGCTCGATCCGACCATTCAAACTTCGGGAAACGTCCGAGGAGTGCATCAATTTTCGGATCTGTTTTCTATGCGAAAACGAATCCGACCCGAGTTCATATTTCTTCATGAACGAGATATTGGACATCCTTTTTGGAGGAAAAGTTTTTTCTAGAGTATTGTGTGTTGTTTCAAACACGTGCCCACAAATTTTGAGCCTTTTTCCGAGGCGATCTTCACCATCGCGCCAGTGTCAAACCAGGCTGACTACGTTGTTGCTCCACGGATGCTGACCTGCGCCGGCATCGACTGCGTCGTCGCTCGGTCAAGCCAACAACAACCACCTCAGATCATCACCTCAACGAACCGACCATGAGTTCGGCATCGCAAAGGCCAGATCATTGCCAATACAACATTGCCGCCCCACGAATGCACGGGTCAGGCGCGTCAGCATCGCCGTGCTGTTGCTTCATCCAACCGGCATTGAGCATGTCACAAATTCCGACACGCGTCGGCATCGCCACGCTGTCGCTTCTTCAAGCCGATGACCACCACGCCAACCTGATTCGATGCCTCGGCTGGCAAGGCGGGATCCGACGTCACCTTACCGACCTGCTTCGTTACTCGGCTAGACCGGGGGCTTCACCATCGCTTCATTGACATGCTCAGGGGGCTTCATCATCACCAGCCGGCCAGCTTCATCACGACAGTTGGACTGGGGGCTTTGCCTTGCCACATTGATCGTACTGCATCGTCACTTCGTCAAGCCAAGCTCTTCGCTCGGCCACCTCAGGACCAGCTTGGAGGCTGGGATATTGTCCCGCCGCAATCCCGGACCGTGTCATCCACACCGAGCCCATTGGCCAGCTAAGTCGCTTTCATGCTCAATTTTTCTCAATTTCTAATTTTTTGTTCGGTTCAAGCAAGCATTTATTTGTGTTAACCAAAAAAAATAGTTTGTTAAAAATGTTGTTTGTTAAAAACACTTCTATTACCCAAGTTAACTGGGGGCTCTTAAATTTATATGAGCCGTTTTATAATAAATGTTTTCTTCTAAGTCTTTGCAAAGTCTTTTTCTACTACTCCTTTTTCGGCTCGAGTTACGGCCAATAGCCGACAGCCTAGCTTCTCTATATGGCCGCTCGAGTTTAGTTCAATAAACTGGTCTGAGAAGCACTCCGCCTTCGGGAAAAGGAGGTTGAAGCCGAAGGCTGACCAACTTGAAGCCTAGAGATCGGACGTGTCATGTTAAAGCATGACGGAAGCACAAGATTAATTTTAAGACCAATTTCGGACTGGCACCAAAAAACTTGATTTAATTTAGACGTAAAGTTTTTATGTAAGTTTTTTGGTTTTCCGAGCATAACTCTCGCAATACAATGCTAGATGCCATTAAAGCATCGGTAATATTAACGGGCGGCTGCGACTCAAGCCGAACTCACCAAAAGCCAGCATACTCCATGGAGTCCTCGACAAAGCGTCCTCGGTCCTTTGCATTATATGCATCAATTTCGAGTTGTGTCTTTGGTCAATAGCTGGATTGCCCGGCTCCTGTGCTTACCCGTTACGTTTCTGCTTTGTTCGGCTAAGGGGTAAAGGGAGAACCACTGTGATTGTCACTTCCGGTTTAACTGGTTAAGTGCCTCAGTTGGAGAAAGCCGAAAGCTGACTATCACAACATGCGTAAATTGATCAACGAACCATAGGCGGTGTTAAACCAAATATAGTCGATCGAGGTTATCCGAGTAAAACGAAGGGCCTCTCTTTCTTGAAAAGGCCAGGTTGTGGGTGGTTCGACCTCGGCCTACCGAACAGTTGACATATACCGGGGGCTATTAAGTTGCCACCACACATATGCTCCTACGACTAAGTGTACGTTTTAGCCCTATGGTCTGATTGCCTTGTTTCTCCTGATAAAACCACCTCCGGGCACCGAGACGTCAGCTAAGGGTTATATATCATTCGGAAACACCCGAAGTATATTCTACTACGGGGCAGAAGCCGACGACTGGCCAACTACACATATTAAACAGTCATGGTCGAGTCAAAATAACATGTAGCATAAAGCTGCAACATACAGCTTAAAAGCTGACTGTCACAAACATGCGCCAATTTGATCGGCCGATCAAAAATATTAACCATAAAGGTTGCTTTTGTAAAACAAAGAACTTTTCGATAAGTCATAGAGCTAGCTTTCATAAAAGTGCTCGGCTTGTCCGAGGTCACTAATAGAAAAGCAGTTCGGCCGTCTTTGAAAAAACTGCGCAATACTTATCTCGATTTTTTGGTATAAAACACTTCAGACCTATAAAAGAGTCAAATAAACTATACCGGGGGCTCTTTAAGGCACCTCAACGCGGTTACCCCAGGACTCCTTGAGAGCCCAACATATCCTCAGCATTTGTATTTGATATACGAGCACTGCCTTCCCACAAATCATTATAAAGCCATAATATGCATCAATTTGACTTAAGATTTGGCCAAGCTGGGTTGCCTAGCTCCTGTGTTTACCCCTTACGTTTCCGATTGTTTGGCTAAGGGGTAAAGGGAGCACCTCTGTGATTGTTACTTCCGGGTCATCCGGGTTAGTACCTCAGATGGGTGAAGCCAAAAGCTAGCACACTTAACAAAATAATTGGTCGGCGATGGAGGAAGTGAAAATCAAGTCCTTTTTCAAGGGCACTGAACGTAGGGTGTAGAGCCTACTTATCACGCCGAGGATATTCCCAATTCGAGGCCTTCGAGCAAGTATATTGGGATAGCGGCTAATTTGTCGTGATTAACATGACACCCCGGGAAAAGGAACTACTAGAGGAACTATTTTTCGTCGAAGATGTGACTTGCGTTAAACAGCAATATAACATAACTCTCTGCAAGGCTTTTGTTTTGACCTTATGGATTTTTGTCGGTCCTTCTTGGCCTTGAACTGATTACATTCGTTGATTTTCCGAGCATGTGTCCGACGACCTTCCTCCTCTTGTGCTTCGGCGTAACAAGCAGCTTCTCGAGCTTCCTCAAGGTCCTTTTCAAGTTGACCTATCATCTCCACTGCTAATGAAAAGCATACAGCTTGTACAAGCAATCATCATATTGTTATCCTAGGTCAAGTATTAAACTTACCATGTGCCTTGCGGGTGAATTTCTCGATTTCGGTCACTTCTTTCTGCAACTCGGCAAGCTTGGCTTTCGTTAGCTCCAGCTACGTTAAGAGATCTTTATTCTCTTGCTAAGAACTACATATCAAACATAAAAAAAAATTGTGTCAAACACATGTCGATCCTTAATTCGGCCACCTGTGCCCAAATTAAGGCTCGGGAGCTACTGGGCTTAGCGCTTCTCAATTAAAAGCCATTAAAGGGGTACATCGATCCCCAGATCAGGTGTTGCCACCCGACCAGTGGCTCGGGGGCTACTACATTGACGATTCAATGTAGGAAAATCAAAGTGCAAAACAACTTCCGAGGAGATTACGATCCTCAGGTTGGTTGGTCGCACCCAACCTGAGTTTCGGTAGTTATTGTGCACCGCGTTTCCGTTCCTAAGTATGCTGCCGAGCAAGGACTTGATCCTCAGGACGATTTCCCGAATCGGCCTGAGTCTCAGGGGCTATGGGGATTAGAGGTTTTATTTTATCCTTCAAGTGCATCCCGGATTTTAGGCCGAAACACACCTTGAGGGCTACTGGCTATACATCTCGGTAGAGAATAAAATTGCACCAATCGGAAAAAAATTCGTAAAAAACCAGCCCAAGGCCGAGGTGGTGTACCACCTCAGAAGCAGTCTGGCATAAAGCTCGGATCCGAGTGGCTGGCCCCATAGAGGACGTTTCCGGCATTAAGCTCGGTTGAACCCCTTCAACTTTTTCAAACCGAGGTAATCTATGACACCTCGGATGCAGACCGACATTGCATTTCAGCTGCAAAAAGTCACCTCAGATGCAGTCCTGTGAGGAGCTCGGCTGCAAGAGTACACCGCCGCATGGGAAAAACTTCAAACCCGAGGTGTGGCGTAAAAATAACAAGGCATTGATAAAAGTCGGGAACTCGAAGGGACTCCTCGGATGCCTGATGTGTGAACTCTTAGGATACGCCTCGGCAATCCTAAAGATCAGAGATGGGAAGATTTGTTGAACCGGTTTTCAAGACCGATGACCGAAGACGAAGAACAGTTTGGAAGAACCGAGGAGCGTCCCAACTTGAAGACCGGTTCAAGGGGCTACTGATGGTGTCCTGGACTAGGGGGGTACTCACCAAATCGTCTCCCAACCAGGTGGGTCGGGCCGAGAACCCCCATGTCGGTTCACTAATGGGCCACTTCGGGCAGCCCATAACGTATACAAGGGAGATTTCACAAGACTTGATGCACAAGCCAAAGATTCCTCTCCACTGATGTAACCGACTAGGACTCTTGTTATCCTAGGCCTCCGGTATATTATATAAGCCGAGGCTAGGCTAGTCGATAGAATATATTCTGGATCATTAGAATCATACACAACAATCTCGTGGTAGATACCGGTACTCTATACTATCTCCCATATTAATACAATGAAAAGTAGGACGTAGGGTATTATCTCTTCGAGAGAGCCCGAACCTGGGTAAAATCCCGTGTCCATGTTACCATCGCTCCAAGACGCCTACCTTTGGACCCCTTGTGGGATCGAGGAGACAGGTCTAGAGGGGGGGGGGGTGAATAGACACTTAACCAACCAAAGTTGCAGATTTTAATTTCTCATGGAACTTAGGCAGATTTTGGCACAAGTTAAGATCATTCCAATACTTTCTACACATGCATATCTAGGGATTGAGCAGTGGAAATAGTAAAGCATGCAAAAGTGTGGAATGTAAAGGGGTAGAGTATGGAAGATCAAACGCAATGAAGACACGGTGGTTTTTGGCGTGGTTCCGATAGGTGGTGCTATCGTACGTCCACGTTGATGGAGACTTCAACCCACGAAGTGTAACGGTTGCGCGAGTCCACGGAGGGCTCCACCCACAAAGGGTCCACGAAGAAGCAACCTTGTCTATCCCACCATGGCTTACGTTCATGAAGGACTAGCCTCACTCGGGTAGATCTTCACGAAGTAGGCGATCTCCTTGCCCTTACAAACTCCTTGGTTCAACTCCACATCATGTCGGAGGCTCCCAAGTGACACCTAACCAATCTAGGAGACACCACTCTCCAAAAGGTAATAGACGGTGTGTTGTTGATGAACTCCTTGCTCTTGTGCTTCAAATGATAGTCTTCCCAACACTCAAACAACTCCTCACAGATTTGGCTATGGTGGAAGAAGGATTTGAGTGGAAAGCAACTTGGGAAAGGCTAGAGATCAAGGTTTAAATGGTAGGAATGGAATGTCTTGATCTCAACACATGAGTAGGTGGTTCTCTCTCAGAAAATGTATGGTGGAAGTGTAGGCATGTTCTGATGGCTCTCCTTCCTGAGAAGGAAGTGATGGAGGGGTATATATAGCCTCCACACAAAATCCAACCGTTACACACTTTTGACCCAACTCGGTGGCACCGATTCAGAAGACTCGGTGGCACCGAACTGTGTAAAAGATATGAACGTTAGGAATCTCGGTGGGACCGACTAGAACAACTCGGATGGACCAAAGTGCAATGGCTAGGGCAAACCTCATCTCGGTGGCACCAATTGCATCAACTCCATAGGACCGAAGTGAAGCGATAAGGCAACAGAGACTTGGCAAGCCATCTCGGTGAGACCGATTTGCAAAACTCGGTGAGACCGAAGTAAGTGCAAACGATTACAGAGAGTTGGCAAGGCCATCTCGGTGAGACCGAGATCCATATCGGTGGATCCGATTTGTTAGGGTTTTGGCAGTGGCTAAGTCCAGATGAACTCGGTGGCTCTGGATAGGAAATTTCGGTGGGGCCGAGCTGGAATGAAGGTTTTGGACATATTTGGATGGAGAAAGTGGTTGAGGGTTTAGGAGTACTGTCACTAAGCACTTGAGCAAAAAGACCATTAAGCAACACCTCACCCCCTTTTAATAGTATTGGCTTTCCTATGGACTCAATGTGATCTTGGATCACTAAACCAAAAATGTAGAGTCTTGATCTTTTGCCAATCCTTGTCCTTAGCATTTTGAAGGAATTCCACATCCTCTTGTCCCTGCCACGCCATTGTTGAACTTGTCTGAAATTCACTAGATAAAAGCATTAGTCCAACAACATGTATGTTGGCATAAATTACCAAAACCACCAAGGGAGCAAATGTGCTTTCACCCCTACCTCGAGATATGCTAGATTTAGCACCGACACAAAATACAAAACAACACGCGTAAGTTCTAGAAGAGAAGATGGTGCACGGTACGAACCAAGATGGTTGTACCGTGGTTCGTACCATGTGATTTTGGCGACGGGAATTGCTATAAATTTTGGGATTCTTCATCAATTTTGTCTCTGTTTGTTCTTAAGGGATCCTTGGACCTCAAAGAAGGTATTGGGAGATGTCCTTACGACCAGCCAACACTTGCACATCCAAGAAGTAGATAGACAAGTTTATGTGATCCTTTGGTCCATTGACTGACATCTCACGTGTGACCACGACCTGAGGTTATATGTAGCCACTACAAAAAAAGACACATCCGTGACATTATGACCCGAACAAAAACTTTTTCTATCATGGTTGTGACACTTCTATGATGATAATTGTGATAAAAACACGTATCATCATAGATGTGGTGGGCTCCTACTTCTATGACAAAAAAATATGACAGAAAATGGGCTTTTCATCCTGGGCGGGCCGGAGACGCACCTGCATGACATTCTTTGGGCCGTCCATGACGTAAAAAATCATGGTGGAAGTGAGGCCGAGGAAATTTTCGGGGAGTTCCCGGTTATGGTGGGTGGTTGGGGCCGAGCGATGCAGTGTGGTTTGCGCGCTTCTCTCATACGCGCATGTGTGTGTGAGGCGTTCGCTAACTGAACCCGAGCGAGGCGTTTGCTTACTAAACCCGAGCGATTGCACTAGCTACGTACTGAAGCCGATCGATCTCTTTGCTGCTAACTGAGCCCGAGCGATTCCTTCGCCGCTAACTGAACCCGATCGATCCTTCTCACTGCTTACTGAAGACGATCGAGCCCCCATGCGAGACGTAGCCAGCCGGTGTTGGGTTGCCTCTCGATGAAGAGTGCTCGTTACTGCCACGCGCACGATACATAGAACGAGTCGAGACGCATCGATCGAGCCCATTGCGCGACACGTGATGAGTTGACCTAGCCGGTTGGTTGGTTGTGGATGAACAGTTCCCATTGCTGCCGCCCGCTCGTACGCCCCACCCTAGCCGGTGGGTTGGCTGTGGATGAACTGTACCCTGGCCGTGTGAAGGTGGTTGGCGCTGGATGAACAGGACCCCGAGGAGGCCGCCATACCCCAGCCGGTTGGGGTGGATGAACAGGACCCCGTGGAGGCTGGATGAACAGTAGTCGGTGGAGGCTGGAGGAAGTCGACGGTGGATGAACAGTAGCTGGTGGAGGCTGGAGGAAGTCGACCGTGGATGAACAGTAGCTCGTGGAATCCCGTTTGGCGGTACGCCACACCCCTCCCGATGAACAGGACCCCGTTTCGACCGTAGGCGCTCGAAGAGAAGTCTGTTTCCTCTGTTTTTGCTATACGCCACACCCCTCTCGATCAACAGGACCCCGTTTCAAACATAGGCGGTCGAACAGAAGTCTGTTTCCTCCGTTTTGCGGTAAGCCACAACCCTCCTGATGAACTGGACTCTGTTTCAACCATAGGCGGTCGAACAGAAGGCTGTTTCCTCCGTTTTGCGGTACGCCAGACCCCGAGTCGATGAACAGGACCACGTTTGGGTTGTTCCGTCCAAGCCGGTTGGCTCCCGATGAACAGGATGTGTTCTGACCCAGTCGCTTGGCTCCCGATGAACACGACGCTGTTTCCTCTGTTCCGACCCAGCCGGTTGGTTGCCGATGAATACGACGCCGTTATTGTCGTCCGTTGCCTCTCCATGTAC
The DNA here is from genome assembly GCA_039707655.1 of Elymus sibiricus. NCBI lineage: Eukaryota > Viridiplantae > Streptophyta > Magnoliopsida > Poales > Poaceae > Elymus > Elymus sibiricus. The sequence continues at coordinate 178,213,407 of CM077666.1, read as the reverse complement.
ACGAGCCCTGGCCGTACGTATACGTGAGTACGTGTTCGAGACCCCGCCCGTATGTACGTACGTGGCCGTATTTTCTTCCGTGTGGCTGTACGTACGTGTACATGATTTAGACGGGACTGCCTGAACTGCTACGTCGGGGGCTTGCTACTTGTGAGTTGCGTTGGGATTTTCCCCGAAGAGGAAAGGAGATGCAGCACAGTAGAGATAAGTATTTCCCTCAGTGAGAACCAAGGTATCAATCCAGTAGGAGAATCACGTAAAGCCTCATGAATAGCACATGCACACACAAAACCAAATACTTGCACCCAATGCGGGCAAGAGGGTCGTCAAACCCCTTGAACTCGTTACTTGCAAGGATTAAATCTCATAGTGGTAGATAGATAAATTGCAAAAGAAAATAAAAGAAAGAAAATTGCAGCAAAGTATTTTTAGTTTTCTTTTTATGATTAAAGTAGACCCGGGGGCCATATTTTTCACTAGAGGCTTCTCTCTCAAACACATAGCATACGGTGGGTAGACAAATTACTGTTGGGCAACTGATAGAAAAGCGCATAGTTATGACAGGTTCATGGCAATGATCATGTATATGGGCATCACGTCTGAGACATGTAGACCGACTCCTGCCTACATCTACTACTATTACTCCACCCATCGACCGCTATCCAGCATGCATCTAGGGTATTAAGTTAATGAAAACGGAGTAACGCCTTAAGCAAGATGACATGATGTAGACAAAGTAAACCCAATCAATATGAATAAACCCCATCGTTCTACCCTTAATAATGGGAATAATACAAATACGTGTCTTGTCCCTTTCTATCACTCGGATATAGAACACCGCAAGATTGAACCCATTACAAAGCACCTCTCCCAATGAAGATAAATCAATCTAGTTGGCCAAACCAAACAGATAGATCGGAGAGAAATACAAAGCTATAAAAATCATGCATAATAAAGTTCAGAAAAGACTCAATTACTTCTCATGAATAATCTGATCATAAACCCATAATTCATCGGATCCCAACAAACACACCGCAAAACAAGATTACATCGAATAGAACTCCAAGAAGATCAAGGAGAACATTGTATTGAAGATCAAAGAGAGAGAAGAAGCCATCTAGCTACTAGCTATGGACCCGTAGGTCTGTGGTAAACTACTCACACATCATCGGTAGGGCAACAAGGTTGATGTAGAAGCCATCCGTGATCGATTCCCCCTCTGGCAGGGTGCCGGAAAAGGCCTCCAGATGGGATCACGGAAGAACAGAAGCTTGCGGCGGCGGAAAAGTTATTCGAGGTGGTTCTCTGTTGGTTTCCCAATATTTGAGAATTTATAGAAGTGGAATTAGGTCAAAAGGAGCCACGAGGGGCCCACAAGGCATCAAGGCGCCCCCCAGGGGCGCGCTGGGTTGCCTTGTCATGTCCTCGTGAGGCTTCTAGTCTCCTCCCAAAGCTTCTAGGGTCTCTTTTGTCCAGAAAAATATCGTCAAAAAGTTTCATAGCGTTTGGACTCCGTTTGGTACTGATTTCCTAAAAAAACCAAAAACAAGCAGAAAACAGCAACTGACACTGGGCACTAGGTTAATAGGTTAATCCCAAAAAATGATATAAAATAGCATATAATTGCATATAAAACATCCAAGATTGATACTATAATAGCATGGAACAATCAAAAATTATAGATACGTTGGAGACATATCAGTATCCCCAAGCTTAATTCATGCTCGTCCTCGAGTAGGTAAATGATAAAAACAGAATTTTTGATGTGGAATGCTACCTAACATGTTTATCATGTAATCTCTTTTTACGGTATGAATATTAAGAACCGAGTGATTCAAAGCAATAGTCTATAATTTGATATAAAGACATCAATACTCAGGCATACAAACAAACAATCATGCCTTTCAAAATAAAAATGCTAAAGAATGCTATCCCTACAAAATCATATAGCCTTATTATGCTCAGACTTCCTAACACAAAGTATTAATCATGAACTACCCCGATGACAAGCCGAGCAATTGGATTATACTTTTTTAACGCGCTTCAGCTTTTTCAACTCCCACGCAATACATGGGCGCAAGCCATGGACATAGCACTATGGGTGGAATAGAATGTGGTGATAGGGATCAATAAGGGGAAGTCAAAAGAAGAGGAAGATAGTCTCGCATCGACGCGGCTAATCAACGGCCTATGGAGATGCCCATCAATTGATATCAATGCGAGGAGTAGGGATTGCCATGCAATGAATGCACTAAGAGCTATAAGTGTATGAAAGCTCAAACAGAAACTAAGTGGGTGTGCATCCAACTTGCTTGCTCATGAAGACCTCGGGCATTTGAGGAAGCCCATCATCGGAATATACAAGCCAAGTTCTATAATGAAAAATTCCCACTGGTATATGAAAGTGACAACTCAGGAGACTCTCTATATCAAAAACATGTTGCCACTCTGAAGCACAAGTGTGGAAAAGGATAGTAACATTGCCCCTTCTCTCTTTTTCTCTCATTTTTTTGTGGGCTCTTTTTGGTCTCTCTTTTTTCTTTTCTTTTTATTTATTTTTCGTCCGGAGCCTCATCCCGACTTGAGGGGGAATCACAGTCTCCATCATCCTTTCCTCACTGGGGCAATGATCTAATAATGATGATCATCACACTTTTATTTACTTACAACTCGATATTACAACTCGATACTAGAACAATATGACTCTATATGAATGCCTCTGGCAGTGCATCAGGATGTGCAATGATCTAGCATAACATGTATAAAAAATGATGAACGGTGGCTGAGCCACAAATACTATGTCAGCTACATGATCATGCAAAGCAATATGACAATGAAGATGTGTGTCATATAAACAGAATGGTGGAAGTTGCATGGCAATATATCTCAGAATGGCTTTGGAAATGTCATAATAGGTAGGTATGGTGGCTATTTTGAGGAAGATATAAGCAGGCTTATGTGTGACAGAGTGTATCATATCACGGGGTTTGGATGCATCGGCGAAGTTTGCATCGACTCTCGAGGTGAGAAAGGGCAATGCACGGTACCGAAGAGGCTAGCAAATTGTGGAAAGGTAAGAGTGCGTATAATCCATGGACTCACATTAGTCATAAAGAACTCACATACTTATTGCAAAAGTCTATTAGCCCTCGAAGCAAAGTACTACTCGCATGCCCCTAGGGGGATAGTGTCGGTGTACTAAGACATGGGTGCCCTCGTACCCAGACTTGTGCACAGGCAGTTGTTGTTGGAAATATGCCCTAGAGGCAATAATAAAATGGTTATTATTATATTTCCTTGTTCATGATAATCGTTTATTATCCATGCTATAATTGTATTGGTTGGAAACACAAATACATGTGTGGATACGTAGACAACAACATGTCCCTAGTGAGCCTCTACCGGACTAGCTCGTTGATCAAAGATGGCCATGGTTTCCTGGTCATAGACATGAGTTGTCATTTGATAACGGGATCACATCATTAGGAGAATGATGTGATGGACAAGACCCAAACTATGAACGTAGCATATATGATCGTGTCAAGTTTATTGCTATCGTTTTCGCATGTCAAGTATCTGTTCCTATGACCATGAGATCATGCAACTCACTGACACCGGAGGAGTACCTTGTGTGTATCAAACATCGCAACGTAACTGGGTGACTATAAAGATGCTCTACAGGTATCTCCGAAGGTGTCTGTTGAGTTGGCATGGATCAAGACTGGGAATTTGTCAGTCCGTATGACGGAGAGGTATCTCAGGGCCCACTCGGTAATACATCATCACAATGAGCTTGCAAGCAATGTGACTAAAGAATTAGCCACGGGATCTTGTATTACGGAACGAGTAAAGAGACTTGCCGGTAACGAGATTGAACTAGGTATGGAGATACCGACGATCGAATCTCGGGCAAGTAACATATCGCCGGACAAAGGGAATTGCATACGGGATTGACTGAATCCTTGACATCATGGTTCAACCGATAAAGATCTTCGTTGAATATGTAGGAACCAATATGGGCATCCAAGTCCCGTTATTGGTTATTGACCGGAGAGGAGTCTCGGTCATGTCTGCATATTCCCGAACTCGTAGGGTCGCACGCTTAACGTTCAGTAGCGCTAGGGTAGTATTGAGATATTAATAGTGGAAAATCCGAAGGTTGTTCGGAGTCCCGGATGGGATCCGGGACATCACGAGGAGGTCCGGAATAGTCCGGAGGTAAAGATTCATATATGGAAAGTTGTTATCGGGGTTCCGGAAAAAGTTCGAGTTTTTTCGGTATTGTACCGGGAAGGTTCTAGAAGGTTCCAGAGTGGGGCCCACCTGCATGGGGGACCCACATGAACGTGGGTAGTGGGGAAAGTCCCCACAACCCTGGTCTAGGCGCACCAAGATCCTCCCTTAAAAGGAATAGTATCATATCCCAAAGGGATAAGATCAGGATCCCTAAAAAGGGGGATAGTGATCGGTGGGGAAGGAAAGGAGGGATTTCCTTCCTCCCCCTTTGGCCAACGACCCTAGGGCCTTGGAGGGCAAGCCACCAGCCCCCTCCACGCCTATATAAAGGTGGGGAGGCGTTGGGGGAAGCCACCCCTTGGACCCTTGCCCGTTACCTCTCCCAACTCCTCCCACGTTTCACCGGTACGCGCTTGGCGAAGCCCTGCCGGAATTCCGCTGCCACCACCACCACCATACCGTCGTGTTGGTCCCGATCTCATCTACCCCCTCTCTCTCGCTTGCTGGATCAAGAAGGAGAGGACACCGCCGAGCCGCATGTGTGCTAAACTCGGAGGTGCCGTCCGTTCGGCACTTGATCGGGAGTTCGTGGACGGATCGTGGTTGGATCGCGAAGACGTTCAACTACATCAACCGCGTTTCTTAATGCTTTCTCTTAGCGATCTACAAGGGTATGTAGATGCAATCTCTCCTCTCGTAGATGTTCATCTCCTAGATCGATCTTGGTGAGCGTAGGAAAAAATTTGTTTCCCATGCAACGTTCCCCAACAGTGGCATCATGAGCTAGGTCTTTGGGTAGATGACATCACGAGTAGAACACAAAGGAGTTTGTGGGCGTTGATATTTAGATTGCTTCCTTCCTTGGTCTTTTCTTGATTCAGCGGTATTGTGGGATGAAGCGGCCCGGACCAACTTTACATGTCCACGTATATGAGACCGGTTCCATCGACTTACATGCGACTTTGCTGCATAAGATGGCTGGCGGGTGTCTGTCTCTCCCACCTTAGTTGAATCGGATTCGACGAAGGTGGTCCTTGTAGAAGGTTAAATAGCAACTTGCATATCACCGTTGTGATGTTGCGTAGGTAAGAATCGTTCTTGCTAGATACCCATAGCAGCCACGTAAAACATGCAACAACAAATTAGAGGACGTCTAACTTGTTTTTGCAGGGTATGTTGTGATATGATATGGCCAAACACATGATGAAATATATTTGATGTATGAGATGATCATATTTTGTAATAGTTTATCTCGGCTTGCATGTCGATGAATACGGCAACCGACAGGAGCCATAGGGCTGTCTGTAATTATTGTATGACCTGCGTGTCAATCATTAAGCGCTATGTAATGCTTTACTTTATCGCTAAACGGTAGCAATAGTAGTAGAAGCATGGTTGGCGTGACAACCCCGATGGCGACGCGATGATGGAGATCATGGTGTCATGCCGGTGATGATGGAGATCATGCCGGTGCTTTGGAGATGGAGATTAAAAGCACAAGTTCATGGCCATATCATGTCACTTATGATTTGCATGTGATGTTAATCCTTTTATGCATCTTAATTTGCTTAGGACGACGGTAGCATTATAAGGTGATCCCTCTCTAAAATTTCAAGATAAAATTGTGTTCTCCCCAAGTGTGCACCGTTGCGAAAGTTTGTCGTTTCGAAGCACCACGTGATGATCAGGTGTGATAGACTCTACGTTCACATACAACGGGTGCAAGCCAGTTTTGCACATGCAGAACACTTGGGTTAAACTTGACGAGCCTAGCATGTACAGACATGGCCTCGAAACACAAGAGACCGAAAGGTCGAACATGAGTCATATAGTAGATATGATCAACATGGAGATGTTCACCATTGAAACCACCTCATCTCACGTGACGATCGGACTTGGGTTGGTGAATTTGGATCATGTTACACTCGGACGACCGGAGGGATGTCGATTTGAGTGGGAGTTCTTAAGTAATATGATTAATTGAACTCTTTATCATGAACAATAGTCTAAACTATCTTTGCAAATTATGTTGTAGATCAATGGCTCGCGCAGTAGCTCCCCTGAATTTCAATGCGTTCCTAGAGAAAGCTAAGCTGAAAGATGATGGAAGTAACTTTGTAGACTGGGCCCGTAATCTGAGGATTATCCTCACGGCTGCCCAAAAGGCTTATGTCCTTGATGCACCGCTTGGTGAGCAACCCCCTCCGGCGTCTGTGGACGTTATGAACGACTGGCAGGCGCATGTTGATGACTACTCAATAGTTTAGTGCGCCATGTTGTATGGCTTAGAACCGGGACTTCAAAGGCGTTTTGAACGTCATGGAGCATATGAGATGTTCCAGGAGTTGAAGTTTATTTTCGAGAAGAATGCCCGGATCGAGAGGTATGAGACCTCCGATAAGTTCTATGCTTGCAAAATGGAGGAGAACGGGTCTGTCAGTGAACACATACTCAAAATGGCTGGGTATTACAACCGTTTGGCTGAGTTGGGAGTTGTGCTCCCGCCAGAGGCGATCACTGACAGAGTTCTTCAATCGCTACCACCTAGCTACAAGAGCTTTGTGTTGAACTATAACATGCAAGGGATGAACAAGTCAGTCGCTGAGCTGTTTGCGATGCTGAAAGTCGCTGAGTCAGACATCCAGAAGGAGCATCAAGTGTTGATGGTCAATAAAACCACTAGTTTCAAGAAGAATGGCAAGGGCAAGAAGGGAAACTCCAAGAAGAGTGGCAAAGTAGTTGCCCCTCCCGTGAAGAAACCCAAGGCTGGGCCCAAGCCGGAAACTGAGTGCTTCTATTGCAAGGGAACTGTCCACTGGAAGCGGAATTGCCCCAAGTATCTGGCCGACAAGAAGGGGGCCAACGCCAAACAAGGTATATATGATATACATGTTATTGATGTGTACCTTACCAACTCTCGTTGTAGTGCCTGGGTATTTGATACCGGTGCGGTTGCTCACATTTGCAACTCAAAGCAGGAACTGCGGAATAGACGGAGGCTGGCGAAGGACGAAGTGACGATGCACGTGGGAAATGGTTCCAAGGTTGATGTGATCGCCGTCGGCACGCTCGCTCTTCGATTACCATCGGGATTAGTGATGAACCTGAATAATTGTTATTTAGTGCCTGCGTTGAGCATGAACATTATATCTGGATCTTGTTTAATGCGAGATGGTTACTCATTTAAATCAGAGAATAATGGTTGTTCTATTTATATGGGTAATATCTTTTATGGTCATGCACCCATTGTGAGGGGTTTATTCTTATTGAATCTCGATAGTGATGATACACATGTTCATAACATTGATGCCAAAAGATGTAGAGTTGATAATGATAGTACCACTTTCTTGTGGCACTGCCGCTTAGGTCATATTGGTGTAAAACACATGAAGAAACTCCATGCTGATGGACTTTTGGAGTCACTTGATTTTGAATCACTTGACACATGCGAACCATGCCTCATGGGCAAGATGACTAAGACCCCGTTCTCCGGAACAATGGAACGGGCAAGTGACTTGTTGTAAATCATACATACTGATGTGTGCGGTCCGATGAGCATTGAGGCGCACGGTGGATATCTTTACTTTCTCACCCTCACCGACGATTTGAGTAGATATGGGTATGTTTACTTAATGAAACACAAGTCTGAAACGTTTGAAAAGTTCAAGCAATTTCAGAGTGAAGTTGAGAATCATCGTAACAAGAAGATCAAATTCCTACGATCTGATCGAGGGGGAGAATATCTGAGTTATGAGTTTGGCAGTCACTTAAGACAATGTGGAATTGTTTCACAGTTGACGCCACCTGGAACACCACAACGTAATGGTGTGTCCGAACGTCGTAATCGAACCTTATTGGATATGGTGCGTTCTATGATGTCTCTTCCCGATCTGCCACTATCATTTTGGGGTTATGCGTTAGAGACAGCTGCATTCACTTTAAATAGGGCACCATCTAAGTCCGTTGAGACGACACCGTATGAACTGTGGTTTGGCAAGAAACCAAAGTTGTCATTTCTTAATGTTTGGGGATGCAATGCTTATGTCAAAAGCCTTCAGCCAGATAAGCTTGAACCCAAAGCGGACAAATGCGTCTTCATAGGATACCCAAAAGAGACGGTTGGGTATACCTTCTATCTCAGATCCGAAGGCAAAGTGTTTGTCGCTAAGAACGGGTCCTTTCTCGAGAAAGAGTTTCTCTTGAAAGAATTGAGTGGGAGGAAGATAGAACTTGATGAGGTTGTTGAACCTTTTCTTCAACCAGAGAGTAGCACTGCGCAGAAAGATGTTTCTGTGGAACCTACGTCAGTTGAAGAGGAAGCTGATGATGGTGATCATGAAGCTTCGGATCAAGTTACTATCGAACCTCGTAGGTCGACAAGGATACGTACTGCTCCTGAGTGGTATGGTAACCCTGTCTTAAAGGTCATGTTGTTGGACAACGATGAACCTACGAGCTATGGAGAAGCGATGGTGGGCCCGGATTCCGACAAATGGTTAGAGGCCATGAAATCCGAGATGGGATCCATGTATGAAAACAAAGTATGGACTTTGGAAGTATTACCTGAAGGGCGAAAGGCCATTCAGAATAAATGGATCTTCAAGAAGAAGACGGACGCAGACGGTAATGTCACCGTCTATAAAGCTCGACTTGTGGCAAAGGGTTTTTCACAAGTTCAAGGAGTTGACTATGATGAGACTTTCTCACCCGTAGCGATGCTTAAGTCCGTCAGAATCATGTTAGCAATAGCTGCATTTTTCGATTATGAAATTTGGCAGATGGATGTCAAAACAACGTTCCTTAACGGTTTTCTTAAGGAAGAGTTGTATATGATGCAACCAGAAGGTTTTGTCGATCCAGAGAATGCTGACAAAGTTTGCAAACTCCAGAGATCCATTTATGGACTGGTGCAAGCGTCTCGGAGTTGGAATCTTCACTTTGATGAGGTGATCAAAGCGTTTGAGTTTATACAAGTTTACGGAGAATCTTGTATTTACAAGAAAGTGAGTGGGAGCTCTATAGCGTTTCTAATATTATATGTTGATGACATATTGCTGATTGGAAACAATATAGAACTTTTGGGAAGCATGAAGGAGTATTTGAACAAGAGTTTTTCAATGAAGGACCTAGGAGAAGCTGCTTTCATATTAGGCATCAAGATCTATAGAGATAGATCAAGACGCTTAATAGGACTTTCACAGAGCACATACCTTGATAAAGTTTTGAAGAAGTTCAAAATGGATCAGTCCAAGAAGGGGTTCTTGCCTGTTTTGCAAGGTGTGAAGTTGAGTAAGACTCAATGCCCAGCGACTACAGAGGATAGAGAAAAGATGAGTGTCATCCCCTATGCTTCTGTCATAGGCTCTATCATGTATGCGATGATGTGCACAAGACCAGATGTCAGCCTTGCCATAAGTATGACCGGAAGGTTTCAAAGTGATCCAGGAGTGGGACACTGGACAGCGGTCAAGAATATCCTTAAGTACCTGAAAAGGACTAAGGAAATGTTTCTCGTTTATGGAGGTGATCAAGAGCTCGTCGTAAAGGGTTACGTCGATGCAAGCTTTGACACTGATCCGGATGACTCTAAGTCTCAAACCGGATACGCATATATTCTAAATGGGGGAGCGGTAAGCTGGTGCAGTTCCAAGCAAAGCGTGGTAGCTGCTCTACATGCGAAGCGGAGTACATAGCTGCCTCGGAGGCGGCAAAGGAAGGTGTCTGGATGAAGCAGTTCATGACCGATCTTGGAGTTGTGCCCAGTGCACTGGACCCGATGACTCTGTTCTGTGACAACACTGGTGCCATTGCTCTAGCCATGGAACCAAGGTTTCACAAGAGGACCAGACACATAAAGCGACGCTTCAATTCCATCCGCGATGCGATCAAGCAGGAGGACATAAACATTTGCAAAGTGCACACGGATCTGAATGTTGCAGATCCGTTAACTAAACCTCTTCCATGGGCAAAACATGATCAACACCAGAACTCTATGGGTGTTAGATTCATAACCATGTAATGCTAGATTATTGACTCTAGTGCAAGTGGGAGACTGTTGGAAATATGCCCTAGAGGCAATAATAAAATGGTTATTATTATATTTCCTTGTTCATGATAATCGTTTATTATCCATGCTATAATTGTATTGGTTGGAAACACAAATACATGTGTGGATACGTAGACAACAACATGTCCCTAGTGAGCCTCTACCGGACTAGCTCGTTGATCAAAGATGGCCATGGTTTCCTGGTCATAGACATGAGTTGTCATTTGATAACGGGATCACATCATTAAGAGAATGATGTGATGGACAAGACCCAAACTATGAACGTAGCATATATGATCGTGTCAAGTTTATTGCTATCGTTTTCACATGTCAAGTATCTGTTCCAATGACCATGAGATCATGCAACTCACTGACACCGGAGGAGTACCTTGTGTGTATCAAACGTCGCAACGTAACTGGGTGACTATAAAGATGCTCTATAGGTATCTCCGAAGGTGTCTGTTGAGTTGGCATGGATCAAGACTGGGAATTTGTCAGTCCATATGACGGAGAGGTATCTCAGGGCCCACTCGGTAATACAACATCACAATGAGCTTGCAAGCAATGTGACTAAAGAGTTAGCCACGGGATCTTGTATTACGGAATGAGTAAAGAGACTTGCCGGTAACGAGATTGAACTAGGTATGGAGATACCAATGATCGAATCTCGGGCAAGTAACATATCGCCGGACAAAGGGAATTGCATATGGGATTGACTGAATCCTTGACATCGTGGTTCAACCGATAAAGATCTTCGTTGAATATGTAGGAACCAATATGGGCATCCAGGTCCCGCTATTGGTTATTGACCGGAGAGGAGTCTCGGTCATGTCTGCATATTCCCGAACCCGTAGGGTCGCATGCTTAACGTTCGGTAGCGCTAGGGTAGTATTGAGATATTAATAGTGGAAAGTCCAAAGGTTGTTCGGAGTCCTGGATGGGATCCGGGACATCACGAGGAGCTCCGGAATAGTCCGGAGGTAAAGATTCATATATGGAAAGTTGTTATTGGGGTTCCGGAAAAAGTTTGAGTTTTTTCGGTATTGTATCGGGAAGGTTCTAGAAGGTTCCGGAGTGGGGCCCACCTGCATGGGGGACCCACATGAACGTGGGTAGTGGGGAAAGTCCCCACAACCCTGGTCTAGGTGCACCAAGATCCTCCCTTAAAAGGAATAGTATCATATCCCAAAGGGATAAGATCAGGATCCCTAAAAAGGGGGGATAGTGATCGGTGGGGAAGGAAAGGAGGGATTTCCTTCCTCCCCCTTTGGCCAACGACCCTAGGGCCTTGGAGGGCAAGCCACCAGCCCCCTCCACGCCTATATAAAGGTGGGGAGGCATTGGGGGCAGCCACCCCTTGGACCCTTGCCCGTTACCTCTCCCAACTCCTCCCACGTTTCACCGGTACGCGCTTGGCGAAGCCCTGCCGGAATTCCGCTGCAACCACCACCACCATACCGTCGTGTTGGTCCCGATCTCATCTACCCCCTCTCTCTCGCTTGCTGGATCAAGAAGGAGAGGACGCCGCTGAGCCGCACGTGTGCTAAACTCGGAGGTGCCGTCCGTTCGGCACTTGATCGGGAGTTCGTGGACGGATCGTGATTGGATCGCGAAGACGTTCAACTACATCAACCGCGTTTCTTAACGCTTCCGCTTAACGATCTACAAGGGTATGTAGATGAAATCTCTCCTCTCGTAGATGTTCATCTCCTAGATCGATCTTGGTGAGCGTAGGAAATTTTTTGTTTCCCATGCAACGTTCCCCAACAGTTGTAGCCTCCCTTCTGGCAAGGGTTGGTAGAGGATTACTACGGCTTAAGACTCAACACCAAGACCATGGAGAAGACCTCAAGGCAGGTCATCGAGAAGTACTATTCTAGTACTGAAGATCGACGCTGCCCTTGCTGGCAAGCTCCGCCCCGGCAAGGTGAAGATCAAGACTATGGTCGCCGGCAGGCTCCCTTGCCAACAAGCAAGGCCTGACAAGCTCCGTGCCAGCAGGCTTGTTCTGTCCCGTTACCGCTCCACCTCACCATCGACCAGATAGGCTCGTAGGCTAGGTGTCGAGTGGGCAGGCAGTCAACATAGCCTGCCAAGGCACGTGTCAGCACGCCACGCCAAGATTAACTTTAATGACACCCGTCCCTGGGACATGTCAAGATTACAGGAGGGCGCCAGGACCGGTGGTACAGATCTTTTGCCCAAGGCCTCGCCACCCCGACGTAGCACCTAATGGTGCATTAAATGCGTTTGTCTTACCCCATTGGAAGATAGACGTGATGACGGTGCAAGTCACTGTTCATACTCTGTAATGACCATATTAGCCATTGTGGTAACCCCTTAGCCTATAAAAGGAGGCCCACGGCTACAGGTAGAACGGTCGACACCCAGCTCAATTACACGCCGTAGCTGCATTTTCCCGTGCACCTTGCAATAGAACTATGCTCCCTGTAACCAGAGTTCATACACGATCAAACACAGAGCAGGAGTAGGGTTTTACGCTCATAGCGGCCCGAACCTGGATAGACCCCCCCGCATGTTCTTGCACCTACTAAAAATCTGCTCTTTGTTCCATGCATGTCCCCTGAGCCGAATCGCAAAGGGACCCATTCGGTCCCATAGATAGTCGTTTCCCACGACAGATAGATTGGTAGGAAAAGACCATCGCTCGTCCCCGACCACCACTCATAAGGTAGACACTCAATAATAAATCATGCTCCAACCTCATCACATAACTAGAGACTATACGTGCATGCTTCGGGAATCACAAACCTTAACACCAATATTCTTACTAAACCACAATCATTCACTAGTACATCCACATATTACCATCTTAATATCGCAAAACTATTGCAAGGAATCAAACTTATCATATTCAGTGATCTACATGAAAGTTTTTATTATATCCCTCTTGAATACCTATCCTTTATGGACCAATCTTATAACCCGTGCAAATTGCCATTGCTATTTATTAGACTCTCAAAAACATTTAAGTGAATCATGAGATTGCAACTATTTCTTTAAAATATAACCACCGCCGTGCTCTAAAAGATATAAGTGAAGCACTAGAGCAACTGCCTAGCTCAAAAGATATAAGTGAAGCACATAGAGTATTCTAACAAATCACGATAATTGTGTATCCCTCTCAAAAAGTGTGTCCAGCAAAATATGATTGTGGCAAACTAAAAAACAAAGAAAGAAAAGAAAACTATAGCACACGACACTCCAAGCAAAACTCATATCATGTGATGAATAAAAATATAGCTCCAAGTGATATACCGATAGATTGAAGACGAAAGAGGGGATGCCATCTGGGGCATCCCCAAGCTTAGACGCTTGGGTCTTCCTTGAATATTACCTTGGGGTGCCTTGGGCATCCCGAAGCTTAGGGTCTTGCCACTCCTTATTCCATTATCCATCGTGATCTCACCCAAAACTTGCAAACTTCAGCACACAAAACTCAACAGAAACCTCGTGAGATCCGTTAGTATAACAAATAAATCTTAAACTTTAGGTACTGTTATAAATTGATTCATATTTAATTCTTGCATAAGGCTACTGTAGTCTAACTTCTCCATGACTTATACCCCCCGGTATAATCTATAGCATCATTAAAATAAGCGAACTATGCGATAGAAAACAGAATCTGTCTAAAACAGAACAGTCTGTAAAGATCTAATGAAAATCCATACTTTTGTAACACCCAAAATTCTGAAAAATTAGGAAAACGTAGAAAATTCATATACAAATATTGTGTAGAAATTTCAGATTTTTCTGACGTTCCAGTACAGAACCAAAAATCTAGAACTGGGTGCAAAACTTTCTGTTTTTCAAGCAGCATCAATTATACTATCATCCAAATCATCCTAAAGGCATTACTTGGCACAAACACTAATTAAAGGATAAAAATACAATCATAACAGTAGCTATAATTGTGCAAACACACAAAACAGAAAAGAAAAATAAAGATAACTATTGGGTTGTCTCCCAACAAGCTCTTTCTTTATAGCCATTACGATAGGCTTGAGATTTTAACGATGCTCACATGAAAGATAAGAATTGAAGCATTGAGAGCATCATGTAGGATGTGACAAACACATTTAAGTCTAACCCTCTTCCTATGTGTAGGCATTTTATAGGAAAACAAATTATCAAGACAACCAATTTCTAGCATATGCAAATAGAGAGGAAATTTAATAACATGAAGACTTCTATAACCATATTTTCCTCTCTCATAATAATTGCATGTAGGATCATAATCAAATTCAACAATATAGCTATCATATAAGATATTCTCTTCATGATCCCTATGCATAAAAAAATTATAATCTTCCAAGATAGTGGGATTAACATCAACTAAAGTCATGACCTCTCCAAACCCATTTTTATCAAAAATTTCATGAGATTGAACACTCTCCGAATATGTGGGATTCTTTTTACCTAAAGTTGACACTCTTCCAAACCCACTTTCAATATTATTTGAAACATTATTATGAATATCATATTCATCATGAGGCTTAAATAAATTTTCAAGATCATAAGAAGCATCACCCCAATCATGATCATTACAATGAGTAGTGGACATAACAAAATCATCATCCCCAAGCTTGTAGTTTTGCATATCATTAGCACAATTGAAATTAATAGACTTTATAATAAAATCATTGCAATCATGCTTTTCATTCAAGGAGCTATCATGAATCACTTTATAAATTTCTTCTTCAAACACTTCATCACAATTTTCAGATTCACGATTTTCAAGCAAAACTTCATAAAGATAATCTAGAGCACTCAACTCACTAGCAATTGGTTCATCATAATTGAATTTTTTGAAAAGATTAGCAAGTGGATGAGGATTCATATCAATAGTTTTATAGCCAGCAAAGATGCAAGCAAATAGAAGGCACATAGCAACACAAGCAAAGATAGAGACTCAAATATTTTTGGTATTTTTGATGTTTAGAGAAGTGGAGGGAGATGAAAAAGAGGGGAAAATAAAAAGGCAAATAAAAAGTTGAGCAAGTAGATGATAGTTTATGCGAAGGTACTTGATAGGTTTTGATGATGTCTCCCCGGCAACGGCGCCAGAAATTCTTCCTGCTACTTGTGAGTTGTGTTTGGATTTTCCCCGAAGAGGAGAGGAGATGCAGTACAGTAGAGATAAGTATTTCCCTCAGTGAGAACCAAGGTATCAGTCCAGTAGGAGAATCACGCAAAGCCTCATGAATAGCACCTGCACACACAAAACCAAATACTTGCACCGAACGCGGGCAAGAGGGTCGTCAATCCCCTTGAACTCATTACTTGCAAGGATTAAATCTCGTAGTGGTAGATAGATAAATTGCAAAAGAAAATAAAAGAAAGAAAATTGCAGCAAAGTATTTTTAGTTTTCTTTTTATGATTAAAGTAGACCCGGGGGCCATAATTTTCACTAGAGGCTTCTCTCTCGAACACATAGCATACGGTGGGTAGACAAATTACTGTTGGGCAATTCATAGAAAAGCGCATAGTTATGAGGGATTCATGGCAATGATCATGTATATAGGCATCATGTCCGAGACAAGTAGACCGACTCCTGCCTGCATCTACTACTATTACTCCACCCATCGACCGCTATCCAGCATGCATCTAGGGCATTAAGTTAATGAAAACGGAGTAACGCCTTAAGCAAGATGACATGATGTAGACAAAGTAAACCCAATCAATATGAATAAACCCCGTCATTTTACCCTGAATGGCAATAATACAAATACGTGTCTTGTCCCTTTCTGTCACTGGGATATAGAACACCGCAAGATTGGACCCATTACAAAGCACCTCTCACGCTGAAGATAAATCAATCTAGTTGGCCAAACCAAACGGATAGATCGGAGAGAAATACAAAGCTATAAAAATCATGCATAATAAAGTTCAGAAAAGACTCAATTACTTCTCATGAATAATCTGATCATAAACCCACAATTCATCGGATCCCAACAAACACACCGCAAAAGAAGATTACATCGAATAGAACTCCAAGAAGATCGAGGAGAACATTGTATTGAAGATCAAAGAGAGAGAAGAAGCCATCTAGTTACTAGCTATGGACCCGTAGGTCTGTGGTAAACTACTCACACATCATCGATAGGGCAGCAAGGTTGATGAAGAAGCCCTCCGTGATTGATTCCCCCTCCGGCAGGGTGCCGGAAAAGGCCTCCAGATGGGATCACGGAAGAACAGAAGCTTTCGGCATCGGAAAAGTTATTCGAGGTGGTCCTTTGTTGGTTTCCCAATATTTGAGAATTTATAGAAGTTGAATTAGGTCAAAAGGAGCCATGAGGGGCCCACAAGGCATCAGGGTGCCACACCCAGGGGCACGCTGGGTTGCCTTGTCACCTCCTCATGAGGCTTCTGGTCTCCTTCCGAAGCTTTTAGGGTCAATTTTGTCTAGAAAAAAATCGTCAAAAAGCTTCGTAGCGTTTGGACTCCGTTTGGTATTGATTTCCTGAAAACCCAAAAACAAGCAGAAAACAGCAACTAGCACTAGGCACTAGGTTAATAGGTTAGTCCCAAAAAAATGATATAAAATAGCATATAATTGCTTATAAAACATCCAAGATTGATAGTATAATAGCATGGAACAATCAAAAATTATAGATACGTTGGAGACGTATTAGGGCTCTACTACGACACGTGCCGCTACTTACTCGGCCACGGTTCATCCTTGCAGAGAGACCGATGGACCAGTATGTACGTACATGTTCGCGACCAGACAGACAACGCTATGTACACTTCAACCGGGTGGGTCCCGGCTGTCAGGGAGGATAAGGAGGCACTTCCTTGCGTGCGAAGACATAGCTGGTGGGTCCCAGCTATCAGGGTGAGGAATCACTTTTTACGCTTAATAAGGAGGCATTTCCTTGCGTGCGAAGATGTAGCTGGTGGGTCCAGCTGTCAGCCTCACCGCGTACAGTCCTCTTCCGATGGTTGTCGTTGATTGACCACGTTGACCACGCCGTGCCAAGAGCACCAAGGCGGTGGACGACGGCGAGGCCTAGGAGGGGAACGACGCGGAGCCAGGGAAGACGCGGCAGCGGATGCCCGCGCGGAGGGGAGTACGAGGGTTGACTGGTCGGCTGCGGTGTGAGGCTGCCGTCGCCAGAGAATAACAGGGGATGTGGGTGAGTAGAGGGAAGGCCTGGCCAGCTGTGGGAGTAGGGTGGGGCGGTGAGGCCTGTGCGGCAGCACAGCCGGCCACGGGAGGTAGGAGCAGGCGGTCCCGCCGGCGCTGGTTTGGGCGGCTGGAGCAAGAAAATCAGAGATTGAAGAAGCGGCACGGCCGTTGGATAGCCGTTGGATTAACATCCAACGGCCACTGCTGCTAGAATCGTTTGTTGACTAAGTTGACAAAGCCCTGTGTACGCGTCAACTTAGTAGGCCAACAAGTCAGCCGCCAAATCTGGTGGGACCCAGTTGTCATGGGGAGGAAACATTTTATTTCGTGTAATAAGGAGGCACTTCCTTCCGTGCGAAGATATAGCTGGTGGGTCCCAGATGTCAGGGGGAGGAATCATTTTTTTGCGTAATAAGGAGGCACTTGCTTGCGTGCGGCCATGGACCATGTGGGTCCCTACTGTCAGCCTCTCCACGTACATCCCTCTTCCGATGGCTATCGTTTGTTGACCACGTTGACCACGCCGCGCCGAGAGCACCAACGCGGTGGACAACGGCGAGGCCCAGGAAGGGAACGATCCGGAGCCGGCGAAGCCATAGCAGTGTATGCTCATGTTGAGGGGAGTACGAGGGTTGACTAGTTCAGCTGCGGTGTGAGGCCTGTGTCGCTGGAGAATAACAGGAGGTGTGAGTGAGTAGAGGGATGGCCTGGCCAGCGGTGGGAGTAGGTGGGACGATGAGGCCTCCGCGGCAGCACAGCCGGCCACGGGAGGCGGGAGCAGGCGGTCCCACCGGCGCTGGTTTGGGCGGCTGGAGCAAGAAGATCAGAGATTGAAGAAGTAGCATGGCCGTTGGATGTTATCCAACGGTCACTGCCGCTAGAATCGTTTGTTGACTAAGTTCACAAAGCCCTGCGTACGCGTCAACATAGTAGGCCAACAAGTCAGCCTCCAAATCTGTGGCAAACAGCATACAACCCATTTGCCATTATTTTTAATAATTTACAGTCCATTTGCTAATTCTTAAGGATTTTTTTGAAGCTCATATTCTTTTTGTTAGCATTACAACCCATATTCTGGCCACGGTTAAAAAATTCAATGAATTTTTGCATATTTCGGTGGGGTCCGAACTGTTTTTAATCCCAAAATTTTGAGTCAGATTCAAACTAATTTGAAAAATAAATATATATTAAATTAAAATCCAACAAAAATTTCCAGCAAAAAAATCAATGAAATTTAAAATCTAGAAATCATAAAAAAACCGTAATTTGAAACTAATTGTCGGTTTGCTGTGTTGTTTTTAAATTTTACATCCCATTTCTTACTACTTATAGTCCATTTTCTGGGCAAGCCCCGAATACATCCCTCCTCGTCTTGAAAGATGCGTAGCTCAGCAGGGCTGATAAAAGCAAGTAGGCCTCGGTTGGGTATTCTGCAAAAAATAGAACTGGGCTAGCCATTTTCAGATAGAAAAACAACAACTGGGCTGGTCATGTGGTAAACAGAAAATGAAAGCCTGGGCTAGACGGGGTACAGCCCCCCCCCATAGCCCAGTTGATACCCTGCTCCGTCTCAAAAATAGAAGACAACTGGGCGAGCTGCTGGGTCCCTGGTGTGTGCCGCTCGTTGTGCAATTCTCTCGTTTATTGACTATACGTTGACAATGGGGTGGGACCCAGATGTCAGGAAACCACTAGGAGGAAGCATTTATTTTGGCTTGTAACAAGGAGGCACTTGCTTGCGTACTGCCATGACCCTGATGGGTCCCTACTATCATCCTCTCCACATACAATCATCTCCTGATTCCTCTCGGTTGTTGACCATGTAGGCAACGCTAGAGGGCGGCACCGCGGCGAGCAAACCAAGGCGGAGAACGACGGCGAGGCCTCGGACGGGAACAAACAAGAGCCAGGGAAGATGTGGTAGTGTAGTCGCAGGCGGAGGGGAGTACGAGGGTTGACAGGTTCGAGTGCGGGGTGGGGCTAACTTCGCCGGAGAATAACAGGAGGTGTGTGGGGTAGAGGAATGGCCTGGCCAGAGTTTTAGGGTGTGATGGGGCGGCGATGCGTGTGCGGTAGCGCAGCCAGCCGTGGGAGGCGGGAGCAGGCGGTCCCACCGGCACTGGTTTGGTTTTGGCGGCTGGAGGAAGAAGAGACTGAAGAAACATGACAGACGTTGGATGGCAATCCAACGGTCAAGGTTGGCAGAATCGTTTGTTGACTAAGCCGACACCACGTTGCATACGTTTTTCGCAAGAAAAGAAAAACTAGGCCCGTTCGCCAGATAACATTCCCGAAACTGCCACCGTTTGATCTTGCGTCGCAACTAAAACTGCCAAGAAAATGCGTTCGTTTGCCATCCTCCTCCCAGGGAACGTTCGCCAGATAACATTCCCGAAAATCTAAGACTTGAGAAGGCGTACAGAACAAGCTAGTCTGGCAGTAAAGAGACGTTCCTGAATGTTAGAAAAAAGCGAGATGTGCTGTTGTAACTGGTTCTAATCCAAACCTAGACTATATATAGTGTTATACTACTCTGCAAGTAATGAAACTGACATATCCAACGTTCTCTTCTCCTCTTCTCTAGTTACTCTGCCTAGCTTCAGAAGCTTCGGCCGCAGCAACCATGTCCGCTGGCTCGTCCACTTGCTCTTCAGCAGGGAATCGAGCCAACAACCAGATGTGTGCGAAGTCACCACCCGTACCACCGCCTGTGGGTCTCATCACACCCCCGCCGGCACACTCACCACAGCCGGTTGCTCATCGCACCCCGCTGCCGTTGGTGTGGTGCCACTGCTGCAAATCACGCAGAGTCATCCGTCGCGTCTCAACTACAACCCTCAACCCTGGCCGAGTCTTCTACAAATGCCCAAATCATGGGGCAATATGGTCAAGTTGTTCGCCTGCTTTCAGTTGCTGAATTTTATTTTTTAAGAGTTTGGTTGATGATCTTCCAATTTGATTCATGCAGAAAAGGGAGGATTCTTGTGATTTGTATTTCTGGGAAGTTGCTGATGTGGGGGATGGAACTACGCGGATTATTTGGTTAGCCGATGAATCCCAATACCAGCAGGCTGGGGTGTTGGACAAGTAATTGATGGAACGACAGAAGAGGAAGATGCAGAGCAGAAGGTTAAAGACGATGCAGTTCATCAGATCATGGCCAAGCAACAGCTGGTGAACGGCCTTGGCAGCAATGAGGAGATGAAAGAGCTTGTGAAGATAATGGGCAAGATCGTTGTGCTCTGTAGGATGATT
Source organism: Elymus sibiricus (assembly GCA_039707655.1). Classification (NCBI taxonomy): domain Eukaryota; kingdom Viridiplantae; phylum Streptophyta; class Magnoliopsida; order Poales; family Poaceae; genus Elymus; species Elymus sibiricus. Next base: position 178,192,716 of record CM077666.1, on the reverse strand, counting down.
GTCTCTTTATTTGCAGTGTATGTAGCACTTGTCATGTATTCAGTGGCTCTGATATGAGCACTTTGCTGAAACTAGTAACGAATGAAACCTATTTAGTAGGCTGGGCATCTAGTGTTGTGAACATCTAATGATTTCTATTAACGGAAATCGGGGGGCATCCCCTTTTGCTAATAAATAAATAAATAAGCAGAGGACCTATCGGGTCAGCTTTGTTCCCATTGCAAGACGTTCAGCAAATTGTAGTCCAACAGCAAACTGCCATCAGCTACATTTGCGGTTGTACAATCATCAAATACAAGTTTCACGCAAAATCAACATACATAATAAGTGATGTTCTCACTAAACAACCACTTCATCAGGTTTCAGTTGTCATAGCAAACACAATTTCACGTAGTAGATAATAAGTTGTCTTCTCACAGGCAAATACGACAAAAGCAGTCTAATCATCATCCGCAGCAGCAGCGTCAACATCTTCACCATGTGTATCAGTCTGAATCGTAATTCCCCCCAGTGTCATCTTCTTCTTCAGCATCAATGTCCTCGAACATTGGCTTCTTATTGATCAACTCATCTACTTCCACAGCCTGACATACAATCTTTTCTCCAACCTTATTATTGTGATGGTCCACAAACATATCATAAACATCTGCGGAATCCTCTACATCAGCAGCAGTGTAAGCATCATCTTGTTGTGCAACTTCATTAAATGAATTCCTCTGCTCAAACTTTTGCAATACTCTCCAGTCTTGATTACGTGCATATGTGTCTTCTAAGAAAAATATCTGTGTTGCTTGATTTGCCAAAATATAAGGCTCGTCGGTGCGGTAGGCCGCCTTGACATTGATGGACTTGAAATAATCATTAGCTTTGAGTTTTGAGATCTTGGTAAACTGGTTATACCAACGACAGCAAAACAGAACCACGGACCGATGAACCTCAAAATTGGAGATATACTGCAACTGAACAATGTATGTTATGTTAGCATACATTTTAGTTGTCACTTTCTTGTGCATATCTGTGCTCATGACGGCACTGTTTTGTGTCTTCCTACCTTCATCGCGTGCAAGGGTGTTGTAGCGCACATCTCCAACAACGCAAGATGCATAATGTCTTACCCGAGTATCAGGACCTATTGCTAGTGCGTAAAGGGTATCACTAACTGCCTGCCCCTCCTCCCGCATCTCCTTAACCTATGGTTAGAAAATAGACAAGCTGATCATCTTATGTACTCAATATATTAAAAAAACTGACAGTGCAATTTAAAAGCTTACATGGCTCTTCAACCATTTCGCAAATCCTTCCCTAACCCATTTGTCAATGTTTCTTGGATTTTGCGCCAGTAACTCCTCTTCGTACATGTTGCAGAACATAGTGAATATACGATGTGCTGCAAGTTTAGTAGATTACGATGTATAAGCTGCAATACTTAGCACTTACTCGATATAAGGTAGAATCTCAGGATAGTTATTCAACACATACCAAACCATTTTGTCCAAATCTTTAGGTTTGTCATCTTGTTGACTCTTCCCTGTTACTCGAACAGCAGGATCGAAAAGATTGAGCTCAGGATTTTTTTTCGCCCACCTTTTTGCTAGGCTGATCAGTTGTTTCAATGTATCTTGAGCAGAATGTGAACGCTTCTGTAGCAATGTAGGCCTCTACAATGGAACCCTTAAGTCTAGCTCTGTTCCTAACATAGCGCTTGAAAGTGCCTAGCTGCCTTTCAATAGGGTACATCCATCCATACTGTACTGGACCTCTAAGTAGTGACTCACCAGGTAGATGAACAGCCAAATGCACCATCACATCAAAGAAGGCTGGAGGATATATCTTCTTAAGGTCACATAGGATAGTTGGTATCTTGTCTTTAAGACACTTCACAGCATCTATCCTGATATTTCTACTGCAGAGTTCCCTGAAGAATTGTCCCAACTCTGCAACTGCTCTGTATAAGTCAGGGCGGCCCAATCCTCTAAGGAGAACAGGTAAAACCCTTTGAAGTAGGACGTGGCAGTCATGAGTTTTCAACCCTTGTACCTTGGTTCCATCTGCACTAATTCTCCTTTCAGGGTTGGAAGCAAATCCATGTGGGAATCTCACACATGACAGGACCTTGCAGAATTCTTTTCTTTTTTGCTTGTCCAAGACGTACACAGCTGGTGCCATATCCCGTGATTCATCATTGCTTTGCACCTGCAAATCGGATCTGATACCCAGGTGTGTCAAATCAATCCTAGATTTTAAGGTATCTTTTGTCTTGCCTTCAATATTAAGAAGTGTGCCGATAATGCTGTCACATATATTTTTCTCGATGTGCATCACATCAAGATTATGCCTCAAATCCAAATCTTTCCAATACTCCAAGTCCCACAAAGTGGACCTGCGGGTAAACAATAATCTCTCTTCTGCCTTGCCATGCTTCCTTTTACCGCTACCATTATCGGGATGGTTTCCTGGTGTAATATGCCTGACCTTCTGTAATTCCTCCTGCAACTCATCACTGGTGAGCCTCTATGGTGCATCACGGTTTTCATGACTTGCTTTGAACACATGTTTTCGGTATTTTCTAAGATGCAACTTGTCCTTGTCAAGGAAACGGCGGTGTCCAATGTAGCAGACCTTGCTAAGTATTGGGTATGACAACGGATTCTAGTCACAGCGAACACATGCATTGTAACCATGTGTCGTTTGCCCTGACATAGTGCCCAAAGCCGGATAATCATGGATGCGCCAAATTATAACAACACGCAGAATGAAATCAGCTGGTGGGCTGCTGTATAGGTCTCGAGTGAGAACACCCCTCCATAGCTTTTGAAGTTCCTCCACAACAGGTTCCATGAATAAATCAAAATCCTTTCCAGGACTTTTTGGACCTGGGATGAGCAAGGCCATGATGTAGTTTGATTCTTTGGTGCAGACATTTGGTGGCATGTTGTAAGGGATAACAAGCACTAGCCACATGCTATATGTGGCGCTCTGGTGGCCAAATGGGATGAATCCATCTGTCGCTAGGCCAAGTCTAATGGTTCTCGGCTCAGCAGCAAACTCTTCGTGTTTCAGATTGAAGCTTGTCCAGTCACTACAATGAGATGGATGGCTCATTACATTCCGATCTCTATACTCCTGGTTCCTAGAATGCCACAATACATCCTCTCTTGTTTGAGCATCATGAAACAACCTCTGCAATCTTGGTATAATTGGAAAATGTCTCAGAACCTTATGAGGAATCCTCTTCACAGCATCGCCATCTTTCCATCTTGATGATTTGCATTTTGGGCATTCACTTAAGTTGGCATAATCCTTCCGGAATAGAACACAATTATTCTTGCAAACATGGATCATATCATATTCAATTCCAACTGCACGGAGGAAATTCTTCATTTTACTGTAGGTGTGTGGTAGCTCCGACACAGCTGGGTAACAATCACGGAAAGCAGCCATCATCGCATCGAATGATTTGTTGGTCATCCGCTGAGATGTCTTCACCTGAAGAAAGCTGACCATAGCTGAGAATACTGACAGCTTACAACCTGCGGTGACTGCCACGTTGCATTGCTCCAACATGCGGGCCCACCGTTTTTCTTGTACAGGTGTAAGTTCACGAAATGCGCGAGCATTTCGTAGCATTGTTTCAATCTTGGTCAAAATCACTGGCTCCGCCGCCACCACCTCCTCCTCCTCCTCCTCTTCCTCCTGAGCATCAGGCAGATCAAGATGGTGATCTGCTGCTTCCACATAGTCAGTGACATTGACATTTGCAGCTTCACCATGATGTACCCACCTAGTATATGTGACTGACATCCCATACAAGTGTAGATGATTTTGCACAGTTGACTGGGGTCTTGAAACTAAATTCATACAACTGCTACACGGGCAGCGCACATCTGCTTTCGGACCACCGTACACAGCTCTGATAAAGTTCATGAAGTTTTGAACCCCCTCGACATATGCAGGGGAGAATTGTCGAGCAGAAGTTATCCAAGTCCTATCCATCTGTCAGACATACAAATTAGTTCTTCTACTAGATATTACAGGAAAAACATATATGTTTTATTATAAAGTCCAGAAAAAATACCTAGGTCAATGTCTAAAGCTATGGCAAGATATTTGGACCAGCAGATCGAAGTAACGAAATATATGTAAAGCTAATTCAGCAAACAGATTGAGTGCTAAATTATGGCAGGCTATTTTAGCAATCAATGAGGCCGAGCACACAGCCATCGAAGGCCATCTCGGCAACAAATATTGAGTGTAAAACGGTGTCGAGCTATTTCACCAAACAGATTGGCTACTAGACCATGGCAATCTACTTCACAATACATACATGGTCCTAAAATATGGCAGGATATTTTAGCAACTAATCAGGCATGGCATGCCATCTCAGCAAAGCAGATTGAGTGCAGAACAGGGCAAGGTAGCTTTTTAAGCAGAGCAAATTGAGTGTAAACTATTTCGGCAAGCAGTGAGATTAACAGCGTCTATCAGCTAACATCCAGTGCTACTCTGACATGCACAGGGCCTCAGTCTAGAATGCGTGTACCGTGGGAGAAGCTGACCACCGTGCGTCTCCACAAGAACATTGCCAGTGGTGGCGGCGCGGCTGGAGGATGGCAGTTTACGAGTGTGTACTGTGGGAGCGAGAGGATCGCCGTGCGTCCCCTCAAAGAACCGCGGCGCCGATGTATCGGTGCGGTGGGGAGGGCTAGTTTGGCAGAGTGAATGGAGTGGAGGGGCGGGGGGAGGGGGGTTTGGGGAATATTATTGGCTAGTTGGCCGAAGGGGAGTTGAATTTGGGATTTGGGGGGGGGGGGATTTTCGCGCGGTGGGCGGGGGAGTTTGGCGAATGGTTGGTTTCTCCAATTGCGGTCCCATGTGCCAGTGAACAGGCACGCCGAAGCGCGCTCCCTTTGGGTGAGCGGTGTGCAGGACCGACCGTGTGAGGGGTGCAATGTGACTGCGACAGGCGTGTTGTAAGTGTACCGTCTTTTCCTTTGAACTTGTAGAGCGTAACACTTGTGACGGTGTCCTGGATTAGGGGGTGCTAACCTAGCCAGCCCGTCTCCTCGGGTGGGCCGATATGCCCCCGTACGTAAGCAAGATGGACTTCGGAGGCCGCAGAAGGGAGACGTGATCAAGGCTGTCTCTACCGAAGACTTGCAGTACACTTCAGGATTTCTCCAGCCGCCTTACTCTAAGATACCGACCTTGTAACCCTAGATACCCTCCCTAGCGTGTATATAAGCCATAGGGTTTAGCCCGTAAGGGAGATCAATGCAATATCAAACACCTAGCCTTAGAAGTTAGACACATATTACGATTTCGAGGTAGATCAACTCTGTACTCGATACATCTCCATTAATATAAACAAGAGCAGGACGTAGGGTTTTACCTCCATCAAGAGGGCTCAAACCTGGGTAAACATCGTCTCCTTTATCTGTGTTACCATCGATCCAAGATCCGCAGCTCGGGACCCCCTACCCCGAGGTCTGCCGGTTTTTACACCGACAACATGGTTTTGGTGCTTCGTGCGATCCATCGATATAAATCCTGACTAAAACGGCGCGGGTGGGTCTTTTCCCGCGCAATATGCTGGGAGTTTGGCTTAGTTGGTTTGACAGACAGAGCAAGAGAAAGACATGAAATGCGTGAATGTGTAGTGGACGTACTTTTGGAGGGCCTAAGAGAAATTGGAATGTAAACCCTCTGTATTTATTTACTTCGCATATTAGCTTTGTTTCGGGTCACACTTTCTAAACTTTGACCAAGTTTATACATACAAAAACAATGACAACCACAATACCAAGTAAATACGATTAGAATCATCATTCAATATATTTTCATACAATACATCTTTTTATTGTGAAAGTTCATATAACCAGACGAGATTCATGCAAACACGGCAGATTTTCATTACATTTCGAACTTTTAGGACAAAAAAAGAAAAGAAACCCAACCCTAAACCTATCCTATGGCGATGGCCTACGTCCACTTTCCTTTGTATTCCGCATCGGCGACCACGTCCTCCATCTGCTGTCTCCATGAACGGCGGCGGGGTTCAAGACCCGTGAAGTGAAGGTGCGGTCTCCGGCGAGGAAGAGTAGAACATGGGAGACGGACCGGCCCACTTGGGACACCATGCCCTGCCGCCTCCCATGCCCTACTCATCCTCGGAGGAGTCTGCGACCTCGGCGGTGCCGGTGGACGTGAGGTCGATGATGGACGTGGACGGTCCATCGCTGTTCACCTGCCATATGCGCCCCCGAACGTTGGACGACGGCGCGTAGGACACGCGGCTGGTAGTGCTCTTGTCCTCGGCCGTCGGCGCAGCCGCGTCCGTGTCGGGCTACGCCGGCATTGCGTTGCGAGCGGCGGGTTGAGCAAGGGTGGCGACCTCGAGCTTCATCTCTGAAGACAAGCTCTCCCGCAGAGCGTTCCCGCCTACGGTCATGGTGGATGTGGTGCCAGGGAGGAGGATGTGCTCTGGTGTGGAGTTTAGCTGGGTGTTGCCGCCTTGAAGTAGCGCATACCAGTGAGGCCAAGCGTCCGGGTGCGTCAATGAGTCACCAGAGTTCGTTCCTCGGGCGGCGAGCCTGCTTAATGGCGGCATACGGACGAACAACATGAATGCGGGCAGCTGGCGCCGGGGAGGTACGAACACGGGCGAGGGACGAGGGTTTTTTGTGGGCCAGGGTAGTCAGTTGCAGGTGTGGTAACGTTGTAGATGCCCTTTTCTCACATGAGATCCCACATGTCAGTGACAAAGCAAGACGACACGCGTTCCCTTGGGTCAGAAGCATGCCGAACCTACCGTCTGGGGGTGCGACGTGAACGCGACAGGGGTGCTATTAGTGCACCAACTTTTCATTTCGAACTTGTAAACCATAACACTTGTAGAGCATAATACCGAAAGCATATATGAAGTTGGCACCTCACCTATAGCCAGCCTATTAGCCCACATGTACAATAGTTATTTATACTAGCATATGTACCATTATAATAAGTGTACCACCCTTTCCTTTTCAACTCGTGAAGCGTAACGCTTGATTAAGTAGCCGGACAATGTGTGTTGCCTATCTTTGTATGTATTTGAGGTGTGTTGATTGAGGTGTCCGGCTGTTTGAAGGAATAATTGAGGTGTGCCCGGTCCGTGCCCGCATTTAGGTGTCCAACTTACAATGTTCCGGCTGTAGTAACTATATTGTGTAAGTTGCTTGGAAAAAAAGTTACCTAGGTCAGTTTTGTGAGCCGTCCAAATATAATCATGCGGCTTTGCTTCTTTCTCATTCCCCTCCAACCCTCTTCTCAATCGATCATGCATGCCGCCCTCCGATCGACTCCATCCTCCCGCATTCCTCATCTGAACATTCTGCCGAGTGTCATTCACATGTGGGCCTAGACCCTGTATTATATTATAGTTCAACGGTGTGCCAGTTTGTCCAAAGTTGTATGTCCGGCATGCATACATACAAACGGTTCCTTTAAAGTTTCGCGTTGCCTCGACTACGTGTCGCTCCCCATCTTAGTAGTGACAACCCCTTCGGTTCATGACCCAACACATCTTGACGAGATCAATAGATGTGGAGAGATCGAGTGTGTCGTGTAAGGAAATCAAGGTTTGGTGTGTGTCTATGATAGAAATGATTGTGTGGGGTTGAGAGAGGGGGGTGTTTGTGTGTGCGCTAGTCGGTCATGTACCCTCTAGCTGTAGATTGATTGAAAGAGGATGAGGGTGGGTTCGGAGATCGATCGATCGACCGATCTAGAGAGGGGTGGAGAGAAAGATGAATGTATGCTTAAAAAAAGATAGATGAAAGGCTTGGTTACAATTAATGCATGGTAGAGTGACCTAGGCGTGTGTCGAAGAGCGACCTAACGAGCGAGATACAATCCTGATACCTCAAGAGGTCGATCATGTGTGACATGCACAAAGAGGAAGAGAGGTGGTATGTGTGTGTGTGTGTGCGAGAGAGAGAAAGAGAGAGAGACCCTGAGATGAAACCGAGAGAGATCGAGTGGGTGTGTAATACAGAGAGAGCGTGCGTTAAAGAAAAAAAATGTGACAACACTCTATGTTGGGTGTGTGAGACACATTATGCATAAGAAGACACTTGGTACTTGAATCCAAGCTAAAAAAAGTTTCAAATATTAGAATTCAACCTAAAGTGGATTCAAATATTTGAACCGGTGATCATAGCATTTGCAAATCATATGTAAAGGGCATTCAATCTTCGTTTCGCTTTTCAACGTACAATATACCATGTACAAGCACGTACATAAATTTGTATTCAAACAGAAAATGGTTTCCAATTTGTATTCAAACGCGTGAATGCTTGTTCTCGCGCATGCGCTTGCTACTAGGATTTCGCCACGTCTAGCCAGTCCAATAGCAGTAGGAGTACTAGTACTACCTCCATCCTGGTTTTTTGGTCCCCTTTGTTTTTCGTGCCAAAGTTTGACAATAATTTTAACTAACAAGATATTAATGCATGTCATCAAAAATTATATCGTTCGATTCGTATTTGAACATAGTTTCCAATGATATTATTTTCGGTGACATGCATTAATATTATTTTAGTTAAATCTAAGGCCAAATTTGACACAAAATACGAAGGGGGCCAATAAACCAGGACGGAGGCATCTGCACTAGAGTATGGGGTGCTCCTACTTTATTAACACATGGCCCACCTCACACTGTCAACAAATTTCTTGGAATCCATGCTACAATCTCTACCTCCTCGTCTCTCTCTTCTAGTTTTTTTTACATCACTCATCTCTCTCTTCTAAATTCAGCCGACGCGGGTGGGGGAGGGGGAGAGGGAGGGGGGAAGTTTGCCTACCATCGGTTTTCTCTCAACTGCGGTCCCACAAGCGAGTGAAAATGCAAGACGAAGCGCGTTCCATTCGGTGAGCGATGTGCCAGACCGACCGTGTCAGGGTGCAACGCGAACGCGACAAGTGTGATGTACACCGTTCGTTCCTTTTGAACTTCCATACTTCTTTTTTTTAGGGAATGAACTTCCATACTTCGAGTACTCCTATTGCGTACATAACACTTGGTTTTGCTGCTTCGAGCAATCCATCGATACAAATCCCACCTACAGCATCTCAAAAAAACAAATCCCACAAACCGACCGGTGGGGAGGTCCGGACGTCTGTCACGTCAAACTCCGAAACTTTGGTCCCATCCCACCCCACAACTCTCCAGGCTCCAGCCGTCCGGCTTTGCAAACTCCGCATAGTCAAAACCAATTGACCGGTCGTCACCAGTACCACTATTCAGACTAGAACCTTCGCTGCTCGGCCTACGCTAGCTACTTGCTGGCCGGTCACCACTGCCGCAAAACCACACCTCCCAGCCCATTCTCCCACCTTTTGATCCCCTAGCCCGCATCAACCGTCCCCTAGTTCGCCGGATAGCCATGGTGCGCAACAAGATCACGTACTATAAGATGTTGACGGCGGAGCTCTGCGCAGAAATCGTGGCGGCGGTAGGCGCCATGTACCTCCGTTCCCAAGCTCGCTTTGCGGCGGGCCAATCCCCGAGTCTCTGGAGCCGAGCTCCAAGGAGGAAGGCGATCCAATGTTCATGGCGGAGGTCGCGGTGCAGAAGGCCCCCGTGGCGAAGGAGACGATGGGCGTCGACTTCATGCCGGCGTCCGGGTCCCCCATCGTGTAGGCGGACCAGCGGTTCAACCTAGAAATCCTAAAGGAGCACCGGGCGAAGCGCGCGGGTGCCGCTGCCATCGAGGCCCTCCTACAGGCGGAACCGGATGTCATGGTCGTGAATCGGGCGGTGGAGGCTCAACTTGACGCGGAGCGCGCGGATGCCGCTGCCATCATGGCCCTCCTACAGGCAGAACTGGACGTCGTGGACTTGAACCGGGCGGTGGAGTCTCAACTCGACGCAGAGCGCGCGGATGCCGCTGCCATTGAGGCCCTCCTGCAGGCGGAACCGAACGTCGTGGATGTGAACCGTGCAGTGCTCGCATCCGTGTAGAGCGCCCGCATGCTCCACGTTAACAAGTAGCTAGAGGCCGAGGACAGCCACGCCGTGGAGACACACATCGGCAGCTCCGGCTGGTTCGCGCCGGGAGCCAAAGATGACGAGGCCGGCTCGTTTCGCGAGCAGTGATAGTTTTTCTTTATGCTGTTGTTTTAGGGATCTTTTGTTGTGTAAAAACATATTTATATTTAATAAATATAGAGGCCTCATAAACATACTGTATCAACGAAAATTAGGTGTCAGCGGTTGGATGGCTGAGTTTGGTTTGATCACATGCGGTTTCTCCCTCCGTCCAGGTGTATAAGTCACCTTACAAAAATCAGATATTCCAAAAACGCTTAGGCGCAATGCATTAAATCCCGTCCTCGTTCCCCTCACTGCCTCATTCATCAGCGAGCGAAATTTTTGGCCGAACCATGCGCGGGGAGGAAGACAATGCGGGAGAGAAATAGCGACCTATGCATGCAGAGAAGGAACACGTTGATTAGGGGAGGGATTGACCCCAGTTTACAAGCACGTAAGTGGGCCTGCATGGGTTGGTTAAAATGGCAGGCCTATTGATTAGGGATTCATTGCTAATTTTGTTTGGCTTAGGAGGAAAAAACTGGCACGGTGATTGGAAGAATTCCCGGTCTGACTCTTTCGCCTCCTTCAATCTGCAGCCACCGGGTCGTGCTGCTCCACCTTAGGTGACTTATACACCTGGACAGAGGGAGTACCACATGTCAATGAAAAACGCAAGCCGAGGCGCGTTCCCTTGGGTTTGCGGCGTGACGGACCAACTGTGTGAGGGTGTGGTGCGACCGCGACAGGCGTGCGTAAGTGTACCGCCTTTTCATTTTGAACTTGTAAATCGTAACATTTGGTTTGTGAGTGAGCGACTTCGATTTTAGTATTGTGTTAAAAAGAAGGGCGGGGTTTTCCTTCGTGCGATCAATCGATACAAATCCTGATTAGAAATGCGACGGTAGGGCGGGCTAGTTTGGCCCATGGTCGGATTGCTGACATGTGTTCCCACATGCCAGTGAAATGCCAAGTCGGTTGGCGTTGATCGGCGGGGCAGATCGACCGTGTGCTGGTCTAATGCGAACGTGATAGGCGTGCGGTGAGTGTTCCTTTTCCTCGTTTTAAACTTGTGAAGATAACCCCCTCAAAAAAATTGTGAAGATAACACTTGGTTCTTTGCCTTCGAGCGATACATCGATGGAAATCCCGATTATAATAACGCTAAATTTTCTACTAAATCCTGTAAAAAGGTGTCCTCTTCGCCCCTCCGGCCGCAATCACATCCGCTAATCATATATCTATTTGACTTCCTTCCTCATTACGGTGATGTCGACGATATCGCGATCGCTGTGGCTTTAGCGAAGTGCGTTCGACGGAGCGCACCATTGAGGTAGACGACGGTCATGTCATTCGGAAGTGCCGCCTGGAAGCCGAGACAACCGCCTTCTTTGCATCCAGGAAGTCCATAGGAGACAGCAACTGTCGTGTCACCGTGACCGTTGGATGCGACGTGACCACGTCGTTCCAGCTCGAGCTACCGCAAGGGGACTCGAACGTGACCGTGTACCCTTACACGGGCAGTGGTTTACTGTCGAAAAGGCTCTTCCACGTCGGGGACCTGTCTAGCCTGTGCAACCAATGAAAATGCCGGCGTGCAGTTCGGGGCTGGCTCCACTCATCAATCTACGTCCCAACGAAACAGAGTGGGAGACGGTGGTCCCCGACGGCGTTCTGAGGAAGATAGTCCAGGAGGCGAATCGCCGACGGTTGCATCAATGAGGAGGGTGTGACTTCAGCTTTGACATGAATGTGGACCGATGTCATGTCGTTAGCCTACTAGCGCTACGTTCGTCTTGCAAGGAGAAGCTTCTTGGCTAGGAAGGTGCTGGGACGTGCCCGGCATGTCTCGCACACACCATCAAACAAGTACAGTAGTACGGCTTATCTAGGCTTTCGCCGGCCTATTGATGCACATACGAGAATTTTTAAATCATATAATGCACTATGTACGTCTGGTCTTGTCACTAATAAGTACTACTATTTGTACCCATTGAGTAACTGGTACTACTTGGTGAATGTTGCGTAGCCGTGGATGTCCGAGCTAAATTTGAAACACAGTCACGATCAAACGAGATGTTACCATTGGGCTCCACCACTCCATCAGCCGGAATCACCATGGCCTATTTGATTTGCAGGATCCTCAAAACACAGGAATCGCAAAAGTATAGGATTGTTCTCTTTGGATAGGAATGGCTTGGATTGGAGTATAGGATTAGGAGTGTGTGTTTGATGTCACAGGAAAGACAGATGAATTTTTAAAATACTCCTAGGTTGGAGTAGATGCAGGATTTCCTATTATTAAATGTAGCACAATAGCTTCATCCATCCAGCTTACTGCGGGAAAGGAGTTTTCTGGAAGAAGACGATGGAGAAGCGGATTCAGCGAAGAGTGAAATGATGGTTGCTTCGTCCGTGCTTTGTGATTTGACGCCTCATTGCTTTGTGATTTGTGATAGAAGGGAGTAGACTCTGTGCTCTATGCATGCATCCATGCAAGGGAGAAAGAGGAGAGAGGTTGCATTTTTTATTCCTTCAATCAATTTAGCATCGGCGCACCAACCGAGCTTCGGTTCCCTCTTTTTTGGCTTTCGCAGCACCCTCCACAATGGTTCCCATTGATGCCAAAAGCTATTTTACCATTTGGCTACATATTGTGGATGCCCTTAAGCGTACCACTTGGTTTTGCTCCTTGGTGCGCTCTATACAAATCTCAATTATATTGATCTAAAAAAAGATATTCGGGTTAGTAAAGAGGAGGTGCTTTTACCGCGCGGAAGGCGGGGGAGGTTGGCTTCACGGTTTGCTAACATGCGGTCCCATGTGTCAGTGATGTACTAAGACGATCCGTGTCCCACATGACTACATGAGGCAGAACAATGGCAGAAGCAACTTCAGCAAAGAGTGAAATGATGGTTGCTTCGTCCCTCCAACTTATACCATGGGAAAGCTGCAGCTTTGTGATTTGACGCCTCATTGCTCATTACTACTGCGGCGCCACGACCGGGGTGCGTCCCCCTGCTGCTCTGGACTGTTATTTGGTGCATGGCACATGGACCCGGATGCTGGATGTCCCACATGTCAGCGAAAGGGAGTAGAACATTTATGAAAGCGAGCGCTCCACTCTTACGACGGAGGAATACAAGACACGGCGGCCCAGTGAACTGTAACTTGTACTGTACTACTGTAGTATGTGGTAGTCTTGTACTATTGTACCACTTAGTTTTGCTGTTTCGCACGATCCATCGATACAAACCAGATTAAACAGGAGAGGGCGGGTCTTTTCCCGTGCGGTAGGCAGGGTAGTTTGGCATAGTCGGTTTGACATAGAGACCGAGAGAAAGATGTGAAATGCTTGAATGTGTAGTGGGCCCTTTTTTGTGTCATGTGTGTGTGTAGTCAGACCTTTCAGATCACTAGATGATACTAGCCATACATTTCAATGTAACTTTAATGTATGCAACATGAATAATTGAAGTAACAATATGAGAACTAAAACTAAAAATACATATGATTTATTGTGTTAGAGTATAGTAGTACTGTATTGCATAGTTGTTAGATGTAACATGCGAGAACGTGTAGGGACGTACTTTTGGAGGGCCTACAGAGAGAAATTGGGCATAAAGTGGATTCAAATATTTGTATTCGTCATCATAGCATTTGTAACTCATATCTAGAGTTTATACGGTAGACGTGAATGCTTGTTCGCTCTTACGAGACCAGTACAACAATATTGGGGTGGCGTGTGCCAATTTAGGCGTGGGAGGTTGGCCTAGTCAGCTCCACGGAGAGAGAGAGAGAAGAGATAAATACACTGGCGGTCACTGTATTTAAAGCGAAAGCATAATACGGTCACCGGACTTCAGAATACTCTCATTACGGTCACTATATACGTTTTACGGTGATTATACGGTCAGTCGCTCACCGTTCAGCATCGTATTGCACTCTGTTGACCGACCAAATAGTCTACGTGGCACTATGTTGACTGGTTAAATTTGCCACGTTCCTTGTGGGTCCCACCTGTCAGTTGGCAGAGGAAAGAGATAAGATAAATAGAAATTTACGCAGGCACGACAAGACTCGAACCCTTGCGCGCAAACCACCTGGCTGTGTATGTGTGTGTCAGGGCCTGATGTGTGTGCATGCACGTGTAGGTTGAGCACTTGAGCATGAGCGTGTGTGTTGGTCGTGTGGTGTGTGCATGCATGCGTGCGTGCGTGCGTGTGAGTGTTGCCTGTGTGCATGTCTGTGTGTGTGTGCATGCATGCGTGCGTGTGTGCGTGTGAGTGTTGCATGCATGCAGTTCGTGTGCATGCGTGCATGTGTGTATAATCACCACACTAGATCATGTGTATTAAAAGAACCAGCTCAGTATACCAATACAAGGCCACCTTGTCCGCTGTGGTTAGCGCGCGCGGGTGCGAACCTGATTTCACCACTTCGAATCCATTCTACTAGTATTACCCACTGTGCAATATTTTATTTTCGTTTGTTTACATTCTTATACCCACTGACAGGTGGGCCCTATGGTAGTGAGATAATGTGCGCTGATGATGCAACACTAGATGCGCCACGTGGACTGTTTAACTGTTCAACTGATCGTATCTTCAACAAATACAGAGCTCTACGGTGAGCCTGTGACTGCATAACAACCACAAAACATATATGGTGACCGTAATGAGTGTATTCTGAAGTTCAGTGATCGTATCGTGCTTTCGCTTCAAATACAGTGATCGTCCGTGTATATCTCGCGAGAGAAAGATGGAACATGCGTGAATGTGACGGGGCGTACTTTTAGAGGGCCTAGAGATAGTTTGTGTGCGTACGTGAAAGGGGCGTAGAGAGAGGGGGGCGATGGAGAGAGAGAGATGCTCTTCATTTCTCTTTATTATGACTAACTTTATAGTATAAAAATATAAACATTCACAATGCGGAATAGATATCATTGGATGCACCATGCAATTAACTTTCATACTCCATATAACTTTGTAATATTGTATAGATGTAGATTTTCTAAAATAAATTTGGGCCACACTTTGTGTAGTTTTAATTCAAAAGGAATCTTGTATGTGAAGTAAAAGTGAACAGAGGGCTTTTTAGATCAATGGAGCACATGATAAGATGCAACATGTGTGAATGTGTAGTTGACGTATTTGGCAGGGCCTGGAGAGGGTATGTGTACGTATTTGAGAGAGGCGTGGATAGAGGGGGGGTGTGCGACGAGAGATAGATAGCACGAGAAATGAGAGAGGTCTAGAGAGGGAGAGACGAATAGGTCTCGATGAGAGATGGCCTTGAGTGTGTGTATGCAAGGGAGAAGGGGAGAGAGACATGAGCAGAAATAGTGTGTGGGGTGTATGTGTTTGGTATGTGTGGGTGTGAGAAGATACCGAGACCTAGGGGTAGGGGTGTGTGAGGTTTGGTGGGCCGAGGTGAGGCCCCTAGGTCGGTTCCGTCCTGCGCCACATTGGTCCGCCCGTGACGCATTATACGAAGACCGCTGGAGGACTAGTCGTACAAGACAAAGATACCAGAGCCATGAAGGACTCTGTGTCCACTGACAAAGCCGGCTAGGATTTGTAACCCTAGGCCCCAGGTATGTTATACAAGCCCGGGGCCTAGTTCGTCGATAGCATACACAGAATCCCTTGGTATTCACGTAGTGTACTTTGTACACACCCTACTCACAAATATACATGACCGGGAGTAGGGTATTTCCTGGATCGCAAGGGCCCGAACTAAGGTAAATCCTTGTCTCTGATTACCATGCATCCAACCTAGCTGTAAGGGGTATCCTACTGAATGCTCTGCTGGAATCATATTCGTCAACTAGTAAGAGAGGTGGAGACAATGCGTGCGAGATAGGCCTAAAGATAATGTGCGTGCGGGAGACACGTAGGCAGGTATATGTATAGAGAAAATGGTCGATGGAGATCGTGCGTGCGTATGCGTGTGAGAGAAAGAGTGCTTGTGACAGAGATTAGTGAAAAGAGTCGTAGATAGTTGTGAGAGAGAGGGAGGGAGGATGATATAGAGAGCGTGTGTGTGAGAGACACCTCGGGAGAGAGTGTGAGCATGTGAGAGAGAAGGCCAATGGATATACAGTGTGTGCGCGTATGTGTGAGAGAGAAAGATAATGCGTGTGTGAGGAGGGGCCAAGGGAGAGTGAATCTACGCGTAAAAGACTGATGTACACATTAATTTAAAAAATAAATTGTATCCAAATATTTGGATGGGATCATGATATTTGCAATTCGCGTATGGAACTATCATTGGTCTATCAAACATCCATATTCTATCGAATTTGAGCATGTGTATGGTATTATTCGACATAATTGATCCATAGAGCCGGTATTTTGAAATCCAGGCAATGCATGGCTTTAGCAATTCAAATATAAATGTGATTATAGTTTATGTTGTGTGTGTAAAGCACATTATACATACAAAAGATACATAGTGAACATTCTAAATAGCTAGCTAGGAACTAGCATACATTTGAATTCAACTTAAGGTGGTTTCAAATATTCAAATTCAACATGAAGTGCATTCAATTTGAATTCAAGATCATGGCATTTGTAAATCATACCTAAATTAAGGGGGCATCAATCTTTATTTTGCTCCTGTAGATAATAACATATAGTCGTGTACAAAATACATTCAAATTTACCACCTCCATTCCAAAATAATAGTAGTTATAGGATTTTCAAGAGTCAAAATTTCAAAAGAAGCGCATAATTAGTGAGGTTTTCAAACATACAAGGTCAAATTTAACGAGGTCTATTAAGGTCAATCCTAAAAGTTCAAGAGTACTCTAAACGTGAATGCTTCTAGTTCAAATTTTGAACGAAGCGCCAAAAGAGCCTCTCCTCGTCCGAAACCGCGCGAGGCCAATGTTTGGTAGAAGGAAATTACTGTTCTAATAACTCTAACCCGTCAAACCTACCGGCCTAACGTCCAACTGTCTAAACCGGGGTAGGTTTGTAACTTCAGCTAGATGCCACACAACCGCCTCCGAAAAACATTCATACACCGTGGGCGCCTAAACACCCATGCGCTCGGCCGAAATCGCTCCCGCCCACGATTTGGGACACCTGAGATTACAGTCCTACCCCCGACCCGCAACATGTCTGAAATTTTAGATGGGGGCAAAGTTTGTAACTTTCCCCAAATTTCGAACAAGCGTGTCCCGAAAACATGGTTCCCCCTTAGCTTCCCCCCTCCCCCGTCCGATTCCCCATTCATACTCCGTGGGCGCCAAAACTCCCTCCCCACCAGCCGCAAAACCCCAGCCTCCTCCATCCGCCACCCCATCGCACCGATCAACCGCCGCCTTTCTCCATCACGCCGGAGCCGATACCCCGATGTCGTCGTCCACCGCAACCGCAACCGCAATGCCCTCCACGGCTTAGCAGTTGAAGCCGAGGCAGAGCTGCCTCCAGGACGCCGATGTGCACAGTACCCGAGCCAGTTCAACCACGATGTCATGTGCCTCACCGCTGCTGCTCTAACATCGCAATCGTCCACCGCACCGGAGCTGTTCCTGCTACGCCGTCATTCGCCGCCTCGGATCTGCTTCTCCTCCGCTGACAGACGGCCACCACAACACACTCAACAACTTGGCCATGGGTTCATCCAAGCCTCGACCATCCTCCACAACATCGGCTCCCTAGACAAAAACAAGAAGATCGACGCAAAATCAGGAGGACACAACACTGCCAGCCGAAATCAGTACTCCTCTTCCCTTATTCGTGCAAATCTTACGTGTCTGCTCGCACGGCATTCATCCCACAGAAGACACTAGTTGACCGCTTCTTACTGCACCTTCTTCCTGATACTAGATGTTCCTAGTAACTCGCGATGCACAAGGTTTCCCCCCATTTACTATTTCACCTTAGCTAGAGGTCCGTCGCCCGCCTGGATTTCAATTCAGGGTCAGTTGATTCCCAATTAAAGGAAGCACCACCCGCGGAGGCGCTAGTTCGCCTGTTTTCCGGGGAAGCAGCGCCTTGGTGTCTATCTTAGGGGTGTGTGCGGCGCAGGAGCTGCGGGTGCCTGATCTGGAGGCCGGCCGGGCTTAAAGGGATGGCGGGGGGCGGTGCCAAGCACAACAGTGGGGTGAGGTCGAGGGGAGGGTGGGGCTACAGAGGCATGGGTCTGGCTGGTGCTCGCTGGCGGTTCGAGAAAGATCGTCAACAGTGATTGGCGGGAGGTAGACGAAGGCCATCTGCCCGTTCCTTTTAGATCGGACGGTCCAGAAAAAATCGGCTGACTATTTGTTTTCAGTTGACTATTATTTTCATAGGACCACATGTGGTGGTTTGCTGGAGGAGTACCTGCACTTCCCAGCCATCTCTATGCTCATATTTCAAAAGCCTAGAATCTAATTTCGTGTGTCATGCATGTTGTAGAGCTATCATATGTTTGCCGTCATTTATTCTTGACCCACCTGCTATCTGATACTTTTACACTGCACTACTTCTGCACACACTTCACCCATACTCTCACTATTTTTTTTATGCATGGGTATTTCAGACTCTAATGCAATGTTGTCAAATTCACGAAAGAAAAGAGAGAAGTCGCTCCAGAATAATTTGTGGATAATCCCGAAGCGTTTCAACGCTCTAAAGGGTGTAGTGTCAGTAGATGGAGACAGTAAACGTAGCTCTGTAGGTGAAAATCTCATTCACCATAAACCACCATCCCGGGTGCTTGCTTTAACTTCGATGTGTCATACTACATCTGTCTATTAACCATGTTCTTACACAAAACTACTGTTCTTGTGTATCCCGCATCAATCACTTATGAAGAGACAGTCACACCCGTTTGTTAGTTCGAGACAAGCTACTCTTTTAAAGAGTGCAATGTCATCCTCCCCACATGATTCTCAAGAAACAGCAAGGCTAGATAAAGATAGTCAATGTAGCTCTGTAGTTGATGACCGCATTTCCCCTACACCACCATCGCAGGTGCTGGCTCTAACTTGGCAGTGTCATATGTGGTTGCATGTTGCATATGGTGTCTAGCTTGTAATTCTTCTAATTTGGTTAAATTGCATCTGCTATTCTTCTTAGTTTACACATTATACTTGTTAATGTGACATTCCTTCCTATTTGTGGTACATACTACATCTGTCTATTAACCATGTCCTTACATAAAACTACTATTCTCATGTATCCCGCATCAATCACTTATGATGAGACACCGTTAGTATATGCAGCGTGATATTTGTTGCATCTTGCATATGATTTATAGCATGTATGCATCTAATTTGTTGTAACGCCATTTATGATGGGACGCTTTTAACTTGGCAGAGTCATATTGGTTGCATCTTTCATGTGGTGTCTACCTTGCATTGCTTCTAATTTGTTGAAATGGCTTCTGCTTAGTTTACACAAATAGGTGTGAATATGTCATGCCGTCCTATTTTTCATACATAGTCCATCCTCGTATCATGTGTTTGCCTTACATCAAAGTAGTGTTCCCCAGTATCATGCATGAATGAGTTCTGAAGAGTGATGTTTATTCCTTTTTCTTGTCGTTTGACTTGACAATGCAAAATCAATAAAGCGGAAGGAAATTAGCAAGGCAGTGGACGATGGTGCTCCTTCTGACCAACTGAAACGGAGGGTCTCTATAGATTCTACTCCGCCATCATCCAAACAAGATTTGCAAGACAACACATGCATAGATAGTCAACGTAGTTGTGTTGATGATGAGCACATCTCCCCTACCCAACCATCACAGGTGCTCGCTCTAACTTGGCACTGTTATATGTGGTTGCATGTTACGTATGATGTCTTGCTTGTATTGCTTCTAATTTTGTTGAATTGCATCTGCTTAGTTTACACATTATACTTCTGAATAAGACACGTGTTCCTGTTTCTAGAACATACAATATCTGTCTATCACGTCATGTTCTTACATCAAAGTACTACTGTTGTGTAACCTGCAACAATCACTTATCATAAGACACATTTAACTTGGGAGTGTGATATAGGTTGCATCTTGCATTGTTTTTTAGCTTGTACTACTTCTAATTTGTTGAAATGGCACTTATGACGAGATAGTTTTAACTTGGTAGAGTGACATTCGTTGCTGTTGGGAAACGTTGCATGGGAAACAAAAAAATTTCCTACGCACACACAAGATCTATCCATGATGATGAGCATCTACGAGAGGGAGAGAGAATCTACATACCCTTGTAGATCGCTAAGCGGAAGCGTTAAGAAACGCGGTTGATGTAGTCGAACGTCTCCGCGATCCAAATCGCAAGTCGTCCCTCGATCCGATCACGAACTAGTGCCGAACGGACGGCACCTCCGCGTTCAACACACGTACGGCTTGATGACGCCTTCACCTCCTCGATCCAGCGAGCGATGATGAAGTAGTAGATGAGTTCCGGCAGCACGACGGCGTGGTGATGGTGGTGAGGAACAATCTCTGCAGGGCTTCGCCAAGCACTACGGAGATTATGACGGGAGAACTAGAGGGTTAGGGTTGCCGACACACGGCTTGGGAAATCTTAATGTGTCCCGTGAGCTAGCCCTTCCCCTCTATTTATATGTTGAGCCTTGGGGTCTAAACTTGGAGTAAAAGCCTCCTCCAGGTCGGTTTTGCCCGCACAAGGTCGGTTTGGCACGCAGGGAAAGAGTCCAACTCGGATTCCAGCAGTATCGCGCACAAGCGGTAGTACCGCTCACGAGCGGTAGTACCGCTTACGCGGTAGTACTGCCTTACCAACGGTAGTACCGCTTAAGGCAGCAGCAAAACTTCCTTTTGCACTTTCCAATACCTCGTGAGCTTTACCCCTTTGGCCTATATAAAGTGTTGCTGCACCCGAACACTTCGGTAAACATCCGGAACCTCTTCCGGTGAATTCCGGAACCCTTCCGGAGATCAAAACATTATTATCACATATATTAATCTTTACCTCCGGACTCTTCCGGAGACCCTCGTCATGTCCGGGATCTTATCCGGGACTCCGAACAACCTTCGGTCATGAACACAATAACTCAACTATACTAATCGTCACCAAACGTTAAGTGTGTAGACCCTGCGGGTTCGAGAACTATGTAGACATGACCGAGACACCTCTACGATCAATAACCAATAGCGGGACCTGGATGCCCATATTGGCTCCTACATATTCTACGAAGATCTTTATCGGTCGAACCTCTATGTCAAGGATTCAGTTAATCCCGTATGTTGTTCCCTTTGTTCTTCGGTATGTTACTTGCTCGAGATTCGATCGTCGGCATCTCTATACCTAGTTCAATCTCGTTACTGGCAAGTCTCTTTACTCGTTCCGTAATACAAGATCTCGTGGCTAACACTTTAGTCACATTGCTTGCAAGGCTCATTGTGATGTTGTATTACCGAGTGAGCCCTGAGATACCTCTCCGTCATACGGAGTAACAAATCCCAGTCTTGATCCATGCCAACCCAACAGACACCCTCGGAGATACCTGTAGAGCACCTTTATAGTCACCCAGTAACGTTGTGACGTTTGATACACACAAGGCACTCCTACGGTGTCAGTGAGTTGCATGATCTCATGGTCATAGGAACAGATACTTGACATGCAGAAAACAATAGCAATAAACTGACACGATCATATGCTACGTTTATAGTTTGGGTCTTGTCCATCACATCATTATCCTAATGATGTGATCCCATTATCACATGACATCTCATGTCCATGGCTAGGAAACCTTCACCATCTTTTGATCAACGAGCTAGTCAACTAGAAGCTTACTAGGGACACAGTGTTGTCTATGTACCCACACATGTATTTGAGTTTCCAATCAATACAATTATAGCATGGATAATAAACGATTATCATGAACAAGGAAATATAATAATAACCAATTTATTATTGCCTCTAGGGCACATTTCCAACAGTCTCCCACTTGCACTAGAGTCAATAATCTAGTTCACATCACTATGTGATTTACATTGTAATGAATCGAACACCCATGCAGTTCTGGTGTTGTTCATGTTTAGCCCTTGGAAGAGGTTTAGTCATCGGATCTGCAACATTCAGATCCGTGTGTACTTTGCAAATATTTATGTCGTCCTCCTTGATGTAATCGCGGATGGAATTGAAACGTCGCTTTATGTGTCTGGTCCTCTTGTGAAATCTTGGTTCCTTGGCTAGAGCAATGGCACCAATATTATCACAAAACAGAGTCATTGGGTTAAGCGCACTAGGCACTACTCCAAGATCTGTCATGAACTCCTTCATCCAGACACCTTCCTTCGCCGCCTCCGAGGCAGCGATGTATTCCGCCTCGCATGTAGAATCAGCTTCCACGCTTTGCTTGGAACTGCACCAGCTAACCGCACCCCCGTTAAGAATAAATACGTATCCGGTTTGTGACTTAGAGTCATCCGGATCAGTGTCAAAGCTTGCATCGATGTAACCCTTTACGACGAGCTCTTGATCACCTCCATAAACGAGAAACATGTCCTTAGACCTTTTCAGGTACTTCAGGATATTCTTGACCGCCGCCCAGTGTTCCACTCCTGGATCACTTTGAAACCTTCTGGCCATACTTATGGCAAGGCTGACATCGGGTCTTGTGCACAGCATTGCATACATGATAGAGCCTATGGCTGAAGCATAGGGGATGACACTCATCTTTTCTCTATCTTCTGCAGTCACTGGGCATTGAGTCTTACTCAACTTCACACCATGCAAAACAGGCAAGAACCCCTTCTTGGACTGGTCCATTTTGAACTTCTTCAAAACTTTGTCAAGGTATGTGCTTTGTGAAAATCCTATTAAGCGTCCTGATCTATCTCTATAGATCTTGATGCCTAATATGAAAGCAGCTTCTCCTAGGTCCTTCATTGAAAAACTCTTGTTCAAATATTCCTTCACGCTTTCCAACATTTCTATATTGTTTCCAATCAGTAATATGTCATCCACATATAATATTAGAAACGCTATAGAGCTCCCACTCACTTTCTTGTAAATACAAGCTTCTCCGTAAACTTGTATAAACTCGAACGCTTTGATCACCTCATCAAAGCGAAGATTCCAACTCCGAGATGCTTGCACTAGTCCATAAATGGATCGCTGGAGTTTGCAAACTTTGTCAGCATTCTCTGGATCAACAAAACCTTCTGGTTGCATCATATACAACTCTTCCTTGAGGAAACCATTAAGGAACGTTGTTTTGACATCCATCTGCCAAATTTCATAATTGAAAAAGGCAGCTATTGCTAACATGATTCTGACGGACTTAAGCATCGCTACGGGTGAGAAGGTCTCATCGTAGTCAACTCCTTGAACTTGTGAAAAACCCTTTGCCACAAGTCGAGCTTTATAGATGGTGACATTACCGTCCGCATCTGTCTTCCTCTTAAAGATCCATTTGTTCTGAATGGCCTTACGCCCTTCAGGTAATACTTCCAAAGTCCACACTTTGTTTTCATACATGGATCCCATCTCGGATTTCATGGCCTCTAACCACTTCTCGGAATCCGGGCCCATCATCGCTTCTCCATAGCTCGTAGGTTCATCGTTGTCCAACAACATGACCTCTAAGACAGGGTTGCCGTACCACTCAGGAGCAGTACGCGTCCTTGTCGACCTACGAGGTTCGATAGCAACTTGATCCAAAGCTTCATGATCATCATCATTAACTTCCTCTTCAGCTGATGTAGGCTCTACAGAAACATCTTTCTGCGCTGCGGTACTTTTAGGTTGAAGTAAAGGTTCAACAACCTCATCAAGTTCTATCTTCCTCCCACTCAATTCTTTCGAGAGAAACTCTTTCTCAAGAAATGTTCCGTTTTTAGCGACAAACACTTTGCCTTCGGATCTGAGGTAGAAGGTATACCCAACTGTCTCTTTTGGGTATCCTATGAAGACGCATTTCTCCGCTTTGGGTTCCAGCTTTTCAGGCTGAAGCTTTTTGACATAAGCATCACATGCCCAAACTTTAAGAAACGATAGCTTTGGCTTCTTGCCAAACCAAAGTTCATATGGCGTCGTCTCAACGGATTTCGATGGTGCCCTATTTAAAGTGAATGCAGCTGTCTCTAATGCATAACCCCAAAACGATAGTGGCAAATCGGCAAGAGACATCATAGATCGCACCATATCCAATAAGGTTCGATTACGACGTTCGGACACACCATTTCGCTGTGGTGTTCCAGGCGGTGTCAATTGTGAAACAATTCCACACTGTCTTAAGTGACTGCCAAACTCATAACTCAGATATTCTCCTCCTCGATCAGATCGTAGGAATTTAATCTTCTTGTTACGATGATTCTCAACTTCACTCTGAAATTGTTTGAACTTTTCAAATGTTTCAGACTTGTGTTTCATTAAGTAAATATACCCATATCTACTTTAAGTCATCAGTGAAGGTGAGAAAGTAACGATAACCACCGCGCGCCTCAATACTCATCGGACCGCACACATCAGTATGTATGATTTCCAATAAGTCACTTGCCCGTTCCATTGTTCCAGAGAACGGCGTTTTAGTCATCTTGTCCATGAGGCATGGCTCACATGTGTCAAGTGATTCAAAATCAAGTGACTCCAAAAGTCCATCAGCATGGAGCTTCCTCACGCGTTTTACGCCAATATGACCTAAACGGCAGTGCCACAAGAAAGTGGTATTATCATTATCAATTCTACATCTTTTGGCATCAATGTTATGAACATGTGTATCATTACTATCGAGATTCAATAAGAATAAACCCCTCATATTGGGTGCATGACCATAAAAGATATTACTCATATAAATAGAACAACCATTATTCTCTGATTTAAATGAGTAACCGTCTCGCAATAAACAAGATCCAGATATAATGTTCATGCTTAACGCAGGCACTAAATAACAATTATTCAGGTTCATCACTAATCCCGATGGTAATCGAAGAGCGAGCGTGCCGACGGCGATCACATCAACCTTGGAACCATTTCCCACGCGCATCGTCACTTCGTCCTTTGCCAGCCTCCGTCAATTCCGCAGTTCCTGTTTTGAGTTGCAAATATGAGCAACCGCACCGGTATCAAATACCCAGGCACTACAACGAGAGTTGGTAAGGTACACATCAATAACATGTATATCATATATACCTTGTTTGTTGTTGGCCGCCTTCTTGTCAGCCAAATACTTGGGGCAGTTCCGCTTCCACTGTCCAGTTCCCTTGCAATGAAAGCACACAGTTTCTGGTTTGGGTCCAGCCTTGGGTTTCTTCACGAGAGGAGCAACTGCTTTGCCACTCTTCTTGGAGTTACCCTTCTTACCCTTGCCATTTTTCTTGAAACTAGTGGTTTTATTGACCATCAACACTTGATGCTCCTTCTGAATTTCAGACTCAGCGGCTTTCAGCATCGCAAACAGCTCGGCGACTAACTTGTTCATCCCGTGCATGTTATAGTTCAACACGAAGCTCTTGTAGCTAGGTGGCAATGATTGAAGAACTCTGTCAGTGATAGCCTCTGGCGGAAGGGGCATCCCTAATTCAGCCAGACGGGTGGAGTACCCAGACATTCTGAGTACGTGATCACTGATAGACCCATTCTCCTCCATCTTGCAAGCATAGAACTTATCGGAGATCTCATATCTCTCGATCCGGGCATTCTTCTGAAAGATAAACTTCAACTCCTAGAACATCTCATATGCTCCATGACGTTCAAAACGTCTTTGAAGTCCCGGTTCTAAGCCATACAATATTGCACATTGAACTATTGAGTAATCTTCAGAACGAGCCTGCCAGGCGTTCACAACGTCTAGAGACTCAACTGGAGCGGGTGGATCACCAAGCGGTGCATCAAGGACATAAGCCTTCTGGGAAGCCGTAAGGATAATCCTTAGATTACGGGCCCAGTCCACAAAGTTACTTCCATCATCTTTCAACTTAGCTTTCTCTAGGAACGCATTAAAATTCAGGGGTGCTACTACGCGAGCCATGATCTACAACATAAATATAGCAAAGACAACTTAGACTATTGTTCAAGATAATGAGTTTAGTTAATCATATTACTTAAAAACTCCCACTCAAATTGAAATCCCTCCGGTCATTCGAGTGTAACATGATCCAAATCCACCAACTCAAGTCCGATCATCACGTGAGTTGAGGTGGTTTCAATGGTGAACATCTTCATGTTGATCATATCTACTATATGACTCATGTTCGACCTTTTGGTCTCTTGTGTTCCGAGGCCATGTCTGTACATGCTAGGCTCGTCAAGTTTAACCCGAGTGTTCCGCATGTGCAACACTGGCTTGCACCCGTTGTATGTGAACGTAGAGTCTATCACACCCGATCATCACGTGGTGTCTCGAAACGACGAACTTTCGCAATGGTGGACACTCGGGGAGAACACAATTTATCTTGAAATTTAAGTGAGGGATCACCTTATAATGCTACCGTCGTCCTAAGCAAAATAAGATGCATAAAAGGATTAACATCACATGCAAATCATAAGTGACATGATATGGCCATGAACTTGTGCTTTTGATCTCCATCTCCAAAGCACCAGCATGATCTCCATCGTCACCAGCATGACACCATGATCTTCATCATCTTGATCTCCATCAACGTGTCGCCATAAGGTTGTCGCGCCGACTGTTGCTTCCACGACTATTGCTAACTCATAGCGATAAAGTAAAGCAAAACGGCGAAAATAATTAAAGACAACTCTATGGCTCCTGCCAGTTGCCGTATTCATCGACATGCAAGTCGTGATATTCTATACAACACATGATCATCTCATACATCACATATATCTCATTATGTAATTGGCCATATCACATCACAACATACCCTGCAAAAACAAGTTAGACGTCCTCTAATTGTTGTTGCAAGTTTTACGTGGCTGCTACGGGTTTGCAAGAACCGTTCTTACCTACGCAAAACCACAACGTGGTGTAGTGATTGCTTTTTGATCTTCTAAAAGAACCCTCTTTATTGAAATCGATTCAACTAAAGTGAGAGAGACAGACACCCGCTAGCCATCATTATGCAACGAAGTTACATGTCAGTTGAAGGAACCGGTCTCTCGTAAGCGTACGAGTAATGTTGGTCCGGGCCGCTTCATCTCACAATATCGCCGAATCAAGTATCAACTAGTAACGGCAAGCAATATGTATACACCCACGCCCATAACTCGTTTGTGTTCTTCTCGAGATCTCATCTACGCATAGACCTAGCTCTGATACCACTGTTGGGAAACGTTGCATGGGAAACAAAAAAAATTCCTACGCACACACAAGATCTATCCATGATGATGAGCATCTACGAGAGGGAGAGAGAATCTACATACCCTTGTAGATCGCTAAGCGGAAGCGTTAAGAAACGCGGTTGATGTAGTCGAACGTCTCCGCGATCCAAATCGCAAGTCATCCCTCGATCCGATCACGAACTAGTGCCGAACGGACGGCACCTCCGCATTCAACACACGTACGGCTTGATGACGCCTTCACCTCCTCGATCCAGCGAGCGATGATGAAGTAGTAGATGAGTTCCGGCAGCACGACGGCGTGGTGATGGTGGTGAGGAACAATCTCTGCAGGGCTTCGCCAAGCACTACGGAGATTATGACGGGAGAACTAGAGGGTTAGGGTTGCCGACACACGGCTTGGGAAATCTTAATGTGTTCCGTGTGCTAGCCCTTCCCCTCTATTTATATATTGAGCCTTGGGGTCTAAACTTGGAGTAAAAGCCTCCTCCAGGTCGGTTTTGCCCGCACAAGGTCGGTTTGGCCCGCAGGGAAAGAGTCCAACTCGGATTCCAGCAGTATCGCGCACAAGCGGTAGTACCGCTCACGAGCGGTAGTACCGCTTCACAGCGGTAGTACTGCCTTACCAACGGTAGTACCGCTTAAGGCAGCAGCAAAACTTCCTTTTTCACTTTCCAATACCTCGTGGGCTTTACCCCTTTGGCCTATATAAAGTGTTGCTGCACCCGAACACTTCGGTAAACATCCGGAACCTCTTCCGGTGAATTCTGGAACCCTTCCGGAGATCAAAACACTATTATCACATCTATTAATCTTTACCTCCGGACTCTTCCGGAGACCCTCGTCATGTCCGGGATCTTATCCGGGACTCCGAACAACCTTCGGTCACCAACACAATAACTCAACTATACTAATCGTCACCAAACGTTAAGTGTGTAGACCCTGCGGGTTCGAGAACTATGTAGACATGACCGAGACACCTCTACGATCAATAACCAATAGCGGGACCTGGATGCCCATATTGGCTCCTACATATTCTATGAAGATCTTTATCGGTCGAACCTCTATGTCAAGGATTCAGTTAATCTCGTATGTTGTTCCCTTTGTTCTTCGGTATGTTACTTGCCCGAGATTCGATCGTCGGCATCTCTATACCTAGTTCAATCTCGTTACTGGCAAGTCTCTTTACTCGTTCCGTAATACAAGATCTCGTGGCTAACACTTTAGTCACATTGCTTGCAAGGCTCATTGTGATGTTGTATTACCGAGTGGGCCCTGAGATACCTCTCCGTCATACGGAGTAACAAATCCCAGTCTTGATCCATGCCAACCCAACAGACACCCTCGGAGATACCTGTAGAGCACCTTTATAGTCACCCAATAACGTTGTGACGTTTGATACACACAAGGCACTCCTACGGTGTCAGTGAGTTGCATGATCTCATGGTCATAGGAACAGATACTTGACATACAGAAAACAATAGCAATAAACTGACACGATCATATGCTACGTTTATAGTTTGGGTCTTGTCCATCACATCATTATCCTAATGATGTGATCCCGTTATCAAATGACATCTCATGTCCATGGCTAGGAAACCTTCACCATCTTTTGATCAACGAGCTAGTCAACTAGAGGCTTACTAGGGACACAGTGTTGTCTATGTACCCACACATGTATTTGAGTTTCCAATCAATACAATTATAACATGGATAATAAACGATTATCATGAACAAGGAAATATAATAATAACCAATTTATTATTGCCTCTAGGGCACATTTCCAACAGTTGCATCTTTCATATGGTGTCTAGCTTTCATTGCTTCTAATTTGTTGAAATGCCTGCTGCTTAGTTTACACATCATTGGTGTGAATATGCAATGCTGTCCTTTTTTCTTACATATTCAATCCTCCTATCATGCGGTCGCCTTACATGAAAGTAGTGTTCGTCAGCATCATGCATCAATGAGTTTTGAAAAGCAAATTTTATTCATTTTTCTTGTGGGTTTGACTTGACAAGGTAATAAAAATAAGAGAGGGGAAGGAAAAAAAGTAAGGCAGGGGCTGATGGCGGTCATCTGGCGCCACTAGTAAGGAGGCGCTCTAGAGATTCTGCTACTACTGCTAGTGCAGTAGAAGTTCCAAGTAAATATGATGGGCCCAACAACCCTACTCCAGCATCCCAGGTATTTTCTCTAGCTTGGCAGTGTGATATTTTCTTGCATGTTGCATATGGTGTCTAGCTTGTATTACTTCTAATTTGATTAAATAGCATCTGCTTAGTTTACACATTATACATGTTAACATGGCATGTCTTCCTTTTTTTGCATATACTACATCTGTCTATTACATGTTCTAACATCGAAGTACAGTTCGTGTCTATCCTGCATCAATCACTTATGACGAGACACCTTTAACTTGGTAGTGTGATATTGTTTGGATCTTGCATATGATTTATTGCTTGTACTGCTTAACATTTGTTTAAATGCCACTTATGACGAGACACTATTAACTTGGCAGAGTGATATTTGTAGCATCTTTCATATGGTGTCTAGCTTCCATTGCATTGCTTCTACTTTATTGAAATGCCTTCTGCTTAGTTTACACATCATAGGTCTGATTATCTCATGCCATCCTGTTTTTCGTACATATTACATCCTCCTATCATGCGGTTGTCTAACATCAAAGTTCAGTTCGTCTGTATCACACATCAATTAGTTCTGAAGAACTAAATTTTTATTCCTTTTTCTTGTGGGTTTGACTTGACATGGAAAAAAGAGAGGAAGGAACACAGAATGGTAGGGGGTGGTGTTAGTACTCGAGAGGCACGGAAAAGAAAGCGGAACAGCTCTGCAGATTCTGCTGGTACTGATAGTGCAATAGAAGGTCGAAGTCCACCGGATAAATGTACAAACACAGTATCCCCTGCTACACCACCTGCAAAATGTACCAAAGACAAACGAACCAAACAAGCAATGACAGCCCTAGTGGTTGCAGCACCTTCTTCCACAGTACCAACATGTGCACGACTTACTCGTTTGTCAACTCTGCTAGCGGCAAGTTCCCAAGCTCCCTTGCCACCTGACACTACTTTCGAAGCACTCTTGGCACAAGAGGACTTGGCAAGATCAGATGAACCTTGTGAGCTTCAACACCAAGAAGGTAGTTGATCGAGTCAAGTTACAGTTGCATGCTTCTTTATATGTAGTCTCACAGTTTGATGTACACTAACACTTCCCATGTTCGTTGTTGAACTAGCACCTAGGCGCAAGAGGAAACAGACATTAGGGTTAATGCTCGATAGGTTAACTAAATCTAAAGGAGGAAGAATGGAGATCCTTTTTGAGGCAGGTTTTAAAAGGCCACGTGATGCTACAGAGTCAACCAAGTTAGTATCAGAGGCAGCCGTTGTCGTCAGGTGTCATGCACATATCTTCCCAACATGGATTCAGTACAGGAATGACAAAGACGAAATCCAGTTTAACACCTTCCTCGACCATTTATCTGTAAGTATGGTTATTTATGGAACTTAGTAATATCGTCTTGCTCTGTCCCATACTTTCTAGGTTGCTGGTAATGAGACTCCTATAATTTTGAACATATGAGGTTCAAGTTGGATCGGCAAGATGATGCAACCAAACAAGCATGCACTCATGTTTTCAAGTCTGCTCTGCAATAGTATCGGTATAACCTGAGGAAAACTCACTTTGAAGGCAAGGCTAACAATGAACTTGCCCAAACATCTCCAGTGGAAAATATAACAGATGAAGACTGGACAGCCCTTGTTAAACACTGGTCTGATCCAAAGTATCAAGTATGTTATATAGATGTGACCAGATCACATGTTGAACTCCTATTTACGCATGTGCCTTACAAATCTATCTTCTTCTAGGTGAACTGTTCAAAGAACAAGGCCAACCGTACAAAAGTGAAATTCCAACAGATGACAGGATCTCGTAGCTATATTGCACACTGCGAGGCTCTGGTAACTAGTTGTTGTTTCACTCTTTTGGCTGTGCCATATTATCAGATCTATATTGACTTGTTCCAAATGCAGAGGAAAGCCCGCAAGGACCAAAAAGAACCTGAACCAAATGCGGTGGAAATCTTCAAGGACTGTCACACCAGCAAGACGAAGGGCATGACTACACCAGTCAAAGCCGCTATAGTAAGTCCTTAATCCTCAGGCCCTTTGAACTACTGGTTACTCTGACTTGTGCATTGAACTGCATGGTTTGCATCCAATGCCTATTACTCTTTTCAATTTTATACACAGTTGTCTGAACGTATCATTGCACCTTACAAGGTTTAAAAGAGAGGAACGGTGTTCCTTTGCTCTTGATCTGTAATCTAGTTTCGTGCTGCACACAACGTTACAATTGCCTGTTTGTCTGATCTCAGTTGTTTTGTGATATGAATGATGTCATACTATGCTCACCATATTATAAACTTTGTCTCTTTATCTTAGCTGTCAATACAATATGAAGAAATAGACAATACATTAGCCATGGTATATGGTCATATGTTTGGAACCTGGTTTTATTATGTACTTTGCAGTAAAATTCAACTAATATTTTACACGGGTTCACCAAAATAAGTTATATATATAGACCAAAGCTATTCTGTTTGGTTTTGCTGCCTCATTAATAAATTTTATTCGGGTACTACTAATGTACAAACTCAACTTTTTAGCAAGCTATGGAACAAATGGTGGAACCGCCACAACCTCCTGAAGGTGATGAGGCAACCATAACCACAATGTCACCTCTTGCCGCAGTGGGTCAGTATCTCTCCACTAATAGTGCCAAAAGCACCTTCCTGCGTAATACTGGGTTGGTTGTTAAGGCAACCTCATCCAAACTGCCTCATGAACAAGATCTGCAAGCTCGACAGAATGATATATCTGTGCTCCAGACACAAGTCCAATCCCTAACAGAGACCCTTTGTGAAACAAGAACAACCATTGTTCGATGTCGTCAAGATATGCATGGTTTTGAAACAAGACTATCAGACATTTGCTATGTTGTTCAGGAGCCTAGGAGAAATGACAGCAAAGTTTATGGTGCTCCATCAGACACTACAGCATGAAAACGTACCAGTTAGGTCAAATCATCCGAGCTTCTGAACTTCTGATGGTGCATTTACTTTTATGCCAACCCTCCTTTTGTTATATGGTTGTAATTTGTTTTGTTGCGATACAACATTTGTTCTTAATGGGTAGCGACCGGCTGAAGAAAATAGCAAGCCATTTTTGTATAGTGTAGGGTGTTCCCTATATTTGCACGGGTGGCGAACTTTGATGCCCAGTGGATGTAATCTGTGTAATCGCCGTAATAGCCTAGCGTTAGTTGCTTGCTTATTTATTTCCTTGTAGTCATCTTTTTCCTTGGTTTGTTAGTGGCCGCAATAACCATGGGCCACATACGACCCGTGGTAACCATAGGCTTGCTACCTGCAGTAGTGACCATGGGCCATCTACGGGCCGTAGGATCCGTGGGCCAAAACCGGACCGCAATATGGGCCGTAAACGGGCCAAATTGAGAATTTTACACGTGGAAAATCACCATTGGTCCAGGCTGATAACGGGTTATCGGATCCAAACCCGCACCCGATAGCTTAACGGCGACCCATTACGGTGGACGTCACGTGTTGGTTACCCTTGATGAAAACACTTCCATGACGCGACATTTATCATGATGGAAGTGGGCACTTCCGTGATGATAATTTCAGTATTGTCATGGAGCACTTCTACGACAGCACAGGTATGAATATCTTGATTCTATCATAAAATCGTCATGGATGTACATGCATGACAGAAAACGTGACCTACTGTGACAAAGACGTATCATCACGGAAGTGTTCTTTTTGTAGTGCGTTACTCTGTTTTCATTAACTTAATACCCTAGATGCATGCTGGATAGCGGTCGATGGGTGGAGTAATAGTAGTAGATGCAGACAGGAGTCGGTCTACTTGTCTCGGACATGATGCCTATATTTATCTAAGGAGTAATGGTTAACCATAGAGTGCAATGCCTTATTGTAGTCCTTGTGGCCTTAATCGCTTCAGGCTACAACGTACATAGTGCAAGAAGAGGACATTCAGTTATCTTTGAAGTGATAGTTGGGAGGTAACGATGTTTGGGAAACGGTGTGTAATATTGTAGATAGTTGCCACGTAATTACCCCTCTAGTACTAGTGAGACCGAAGCCTAGACACCACCTTTCATTTTTGGGATTACTTTGGCTTAGGATCTGTTCTTGGAATTCAAACCAAAAAATTGTGTGTGCCCCTCTTCATAGTATGGTTGTCCGACACAAAATGTGAATCTTGCATGTGCTCCTCTTCATAGACGAGGGACAACAACTGGAGAAGTTGTTTATATGGGTTACCAATCATCATCCACTTGTAGTCAAATCTGATAAACAATAAGATTACATGTTATGCTTGAAAATAAGCTCAATTAAAACATTAGTTCTCTCAGTTGATTTTTCATAAATCATCAAAACCATCTAGGGTAGTGTGGAGATACATTTTCAACAAAATATCCAGTGAGGGTTCCTCAGAGCTATTGTGGCGTCATCCGCATGCTCCGTGGTAGGAAAATTCATCTCCTCAAGCAGTGGCTCGCCAATATGCATCCTTCCACGGGCAGCCAAAACTACGAATAACATGGACCCATGTCGCCTCGATTGATTGAGGGATTCAATACCACGGCGACCATCGTCGAGGTTCGACAGTGGCAAAGGGAAAAAGTGCAGGGACCATCGGCGAGGGCTGACAATGGCAAAGGGCAAAAGCGCGACGGCGACAACGACCATGGTATTAGTTTTTCATCAACTAGCTTTTTATATATTGTATCCAAACAACCCCTACATCTAAATAGACCCTCAAAGCTGGATAATGCTACATGTACAAAATCTTATTTACGTAGAGGGTTTACGGGTAGGTTGAAATTTGGGAAGGCCCACGTAGTAAAATTCATGGGGGGGGTCAATTGAGACAGGACATGTGCCCCCATATGTTACGTTTGTAAGCACTTTGCATGTATGGTTACTATTATCCCTCAAATCCATAATATATTTGAAAGAGCGATTAGCTCTAAATGAAGGTCGGGCTACACGAACCTCAATTGATGAACAACAAATGTGGAAGGCCATTTTGTCTCTAAATATGGTCCCAAAAGTTGGGGCCATTTGGTGGCGAATTATACATGGAATCGTTCCAGATGAACGTACTCTGAGCATATGCAAAGTTTGTCACGCAATGGACGAAGATTTGGAGCATGCTCCGATCCATTGTTCACATGCCTTGTGTTTTTGGGAAGAAATACATCTTCTGTTTTATATAAGATTGCTGCATCATCATCCAAATATTTGGACCAGGGATATTTTATGTGGACAATTGTTTTCCAGAAAGGAACGGACCATCATTATCACCATCATGTCATCATTTGGCATTCACGCACACGCTGGACACATGATCAAGAGTGTATTGATCCATCAAACTCTGTGAGGATGACCAGAGAAGCCCTTGCGCTCCTTGATATACCTCGACGGTAGCTAGTTGTCTTACAAGGTCATGGATGATGACCCCAGATCTCGAGCACATTAAGATCATCATTGATGCATTAATCAATATTGACGATCGCAAGGGATGTGCTAGGGGTACATAGCTAAATCCCATGTTGCTTTCATGGGCACATGGTGCAAGCCCTATCTCGGAGTCACCAATCTATTGGTCATTGAGGCCTTATCTTTGTGTGATGGTGTTATATTTACAAATACGTGGGGCTTATCATGTCGTGATGGAAACATACTACTTGGAGGTTGTTTACCTCTGGCCAACTCTCATTTTGTTATGGCACCTGATTGAAATTGAGGCATGTATGGTTAGTGTTATCCCTCAAGTCCATAATAAATTAGAAATAGCAATTAGCTCTAGATGAAGCTTAGTCTACATGAGTCTCAGTTCATGAACACCAGGTGTGGAAGCCTATTTGGTCTCTAAATATGGTTCCAAAAGTCAGGGTCATCTGGTGGTGAGCTATACGTGGAATTGTTCCAGATGAACGTACTCTAAAGCATTAGCATATCAAAGAAGTGGGAATATGCAAAGTTTGTCATGCAATGGACGAAGATTTAGAGCATGCTCTGATCCATTGTTCACACACCCGACATTTTTGGGAGAAGCACACCTTTTGTTTGATATAAGATTGTCGTGTCATTGCTACTTGTGAGCTGCGTTGGGATTTTCCCCGAAGAGGAGAGGAGATGCAGTACAGTAGAGATAAGTATTTCCCTCAGTGAGAACCAAGGTTATCGAACCAATAGGAGAATCACGCAAAGCCTCGCGAACAGCACCTGCACACACAAAAGCAAATACTTGCACCCAACGCGGGCAAGAGGGTTGTCAATCCCCTTGAACTCGTTACTTGCAAGGATCAAATCTTGTAGTGGTAGATAGATAAATTGCAAAACAAAATAAAAGGAATAAAATTACAGCAAATATATTTAGGTTTTCTTTTTA
This sequence comes from Elymus sibiricus, assembly GCA_039707655.1. NCBI lineage: Eukaryota > Viridiplantae > Streptophyta > Magnoliopsida > Poales > Poaceae > Elymus > Elymus sibiricus. The sequence continues at coordinate 178,156,916 of CM077666.1, read as the reverse complement.
TAGGTAAAGTAGACCCGGGGGCCATAGTTTTCACTAGAGGCTTCTCTCTCGAATACATAGCATATGGTGGGTAGACAAATTACTGTTGGGCAATTGATAGAAAAGCGCATAGTTATGACTATATTCAAGGCAATGATCATGTATATAGGCATCATGTCCGAGACAAGTAGACCGACTCCTGTCTGCATCTACTACTATTACTCCACCCATCGACCGCTATCCAGCATGCATCTAGGGTATTAAGTTAATGAAAACAGAGTAACGCACTACAAAAAAAACACTTCCGTGATGATACGTCTTTGTCACAGTAGGTCACGTTTTCTGTCATGCATATACATCCATGACAATTTTATGACAGAATCAAGATAGTCATACCTGTGCTGTCGTAGAAGTTTTCCATGACAATACTAAAATTATCATCACGGAAGTGTCCACTTCCATGACGATAAATGTCGCGTCATGGAAGTGTTTTCGTCAAGGGTGACCGACACATGGCATCCACCGTAACGGGTCACCGTTAAGCTATTGGGTGCGGGTTTGGATCCGATAACCCGTTAGCAGCCCTGACCAATGGCGATTTTCCACGTGTAAATTTCTCATTCGCCGGCGGATCCACGTGTCAGCTCGGCGTTGCGACAGATGCCATCCATTCATTGGATGAGAGACGCCTATGATACATCGACATGTGGCATGGCCCAATAGTGGCCCATTTAGGTTAAAAAGGCTGGCCCGTTTGACTTGGTCAAAAGTTAGCAGGCCGGCCCATGGAAAGCCTGTTACCGGCCTGTTCGCATATAGCCCATTTACGGCCCGGGTACTCACGGCCCGTTATGGCCTTTCAAAATTCGGCCCAGTAGCGTCATGTGGGCCGTCACATGTGATTCCAGCCCGTTGTCACTTTCGGCCCATCTATGGCCCATGAAGTCTTTCGGCCCATACAAGGCCTTTTGCATCTCTGGGCCAATTAACGGCCCATGGTGAATCAGGACCATCATGAACAGTAAACTGCTTTGAGCCCATTAACGGCCCATGATTCAGTTAGGCCGTTTCCAGCCCGTCTTTTCTTTCGTCCTTCTAAGGGCCCATAAATTCTTGGGCTCATTTCCAGCCCTCGATTACTTATGGTCCGTTACTGGCCTGTTATGCTAATGGGCCAAATTCAGCCCGTGGTAACAAACGGTCCGTTTGTGGCCCGTTAACCCATTGGGCCATTTTCATCCTCTCCTGTAATCTGGACCAATAACGACCCGTCATGCCCGTTGATAGAATTAAGCATGTGCTGTCTTCCGGTCTGTTAACGGCCCGTTATGGTCTGGGCCCATAAACGGATGGTTGCAATTTTGGCCCATTTACGGTCCATATTGCGGTCTGGTTTTGGCCCACGAACAGTACGGCCCATGGATCCTTTGGCGCATACGAGGCCCATGGATCCTACGGCCCATAGGAGGCCCATCGTTACCACGGCCCGTATGTGGCCCATGGTTATTGCGGCCACTAGCAAACTAAGGAAAAAGAACTTGTAAGTGCATCAAGTGCCCCCTTAGTGGTTTTGGAGTATTGAAGACAAATAAGTTAAGGGACTAATGAGTTTGTGAGTGTACACCGGAAAGAATAGTCCCTGAAGACTTGGTTTAACCATGGAAGTCGACCCCTAAAAATGTATTTCTTCAAATGAAGAATTTGGTGCGGCCTTTGAGGAAATTTATGTGAAGACTTGGAAGCTTGAAGACTTTGTTCTCTTAGTTTCTTTTCTTCTTATTTGAGTCATAGAAAAAACCGTACTGTCAAAGGGGGGTCAAGGTGAAACATATTTCATACTTCAAAGCGATGCTCAAAACTATACAAACCTAAGCCGCTTCGAGTGAAGCCTTTGGAAACCTCCGGAACAGCTGACGAATTTGACAGTGACAGTGACGAAGTTCATCTGGTCTCTGACGAATTTGGTCAGGCTGAGGAGTTAGGATTTCGCTAGTGCGATCTGCCTATCGTGAGGAAATAGAGTGCCCCGACGAAACTGAGAGCTTAATTTCTGACCATTGTTGTGCCGCGTGCCAGCTGTCGAGTGGATTCTTATCCTGACAACGGTCATGTCTGAGAAGGGTATTTATGACAATTCATGTTGGGTCGCCCCCTGGCTATAAATAGTCGTCCCCTACAACCACTAGTTGGTTGGCTGCTCTAGAGAGAACTTGATACTTGTCATTTGAGAGCAACCCTTCCTCTTACGACTTTGTGAGAACCCAAGTGAGGAAAAACCCAACCAGAGCCTAAGTGACTAAGCATCACTCAAGAAGTTGATCTGTGTGATCCGACGCTTATTACCTTTGAAGACTGTCATTCTTCCAGACGGTTAGGCGTCTTGTTCTGACCACCCAAGAGTAATTGTGGTGTGTCGGTGAACAAGTCTTTGAAGGTTTTGAAAGTCTACCTTGAAGACTTACCACGAGTGATTAGGCGAGGTCTAAGTGACCTTAGCTCAAGAGGAATACGGTGAGGACTAAGTGTCCTTCGAGGTAAGACTCAGCCACCTCAGCCAGACGTACAGTTGATACAGCAACTGGAACTGGTCTACCAAATCGCCGTGTCTTCGTCAAGCCCAAACGGTTTCAAATTCCTCACCCCTTTACCTTTACGCAATTTCCGCCGCTGAAGAACTTGTGATCTATTTTTCTGATGAATTTGAACTGAAGACTTTCATCATGTTGTTTATCATTTCTTCAGTTCATCTTCTTCATGCATGTATGCTTGTATGACTACTTGTTCTTCACCTGTATGTATTTTCTATGCATGCTAGTTACATCTGTGCCGATCTAGTTTCACTTCTGTTTCTATTTTGTCACTCTGATTTTTGTCAAAATCTTCAGAGTTTGACGAATTTCTAAAAATCTCCCATTCACCCCCCCCCCCCTCTGGGAGTTAACCTGCGCTTTCAATTGGTATCAGAGCAAGGTACTCCCTTGTTCTGTGTGATTTTGGTTTAACCACCTGGAGTTTTAGTTATGTCGACCGCAGGTATGATCAAGGTATCCACGACGTGCCCCATCTTCGATGGCACAGACTATCCTTACTGGAAGAACAAGATGTGAATGCATCTTGAGGCTATTGACAACGATCTCTGGTTCGTCATTGAGAATGGAGTGCCTACTGTGGCTCCAAGCATCAACACCACTGACGTGAAGCGATTCAAGCAACAGGACTCTCAAGCGAAGAACATCATATGTGGTCATCTGAACAAAGGCCAGTATGGTAGAGTGAGTGCTCTGGAAACTTCGAAGCTGATCTAGGACCGGCTCTCCAAAGTCAATGAGGGAGTATCCACTCAACGTGACTCCCGAGTTGATGTCCTGTGTAATCTCTTCAATCGTTTCAAAAGGCTCGACAATGAAAATGTGCAGCAAACCTTCGACCGCCTCACTGATATCTCCAATGAGATTCAGGCTCTTGGTGCTGCTGACATCACCGATCATGAGGTGGTGAAGAAATTGCTGAGGTCTCTAGACAGTTCCTTCGACACTTTGGCACTGATGATACAAGAGCGCCCTGACTACAAGTCACTAGATCCTGCTGACATTCTTGAGAGGCTCAACACACCTGAATTTCAGCAAGCAGAGAAGAGATATATGTATTGATCCAGCTATGGTCGTCCTCGTGCTCTGAAGGCAAAAGCAAAAGCCAAAGCTATTTCTTCATCTGAGGAAGAAGAGGAATATGAGAGCAGTTCTGATGGTGCTGAGGAAATTGGTAGAGAACTGGCTATGCTGGTGAAGAAGTTCCAGAAGTTTTCCAAGAAGAACCGCTTTGGAAAATCTTCAAAGTATGACTCAATGAACACTGGAGAAGCGTCTGCTCGAGACTACAACAAGAGAACCTGTCACAAATGCAAGAAGTCAGGCCACTACATCACCGACTACCCTCTATGGCTAAAGAAAAAGAAGAAGAAGAAGAAGAGCAGGGATGATGATGAATCTGATGGCAAAAAGAAGAAGTCCTCAAAGTCTTCATCAAAGTCCTCATCTCACAAGAAAACCAGTTCTAGCAGAGCTCGTGCATTCATTTGGAAGGAAATTGATTCTCAAGAAGAATCTGATGATCAGCAAGCTGAGGAATCTGAGGAGGAGTCAGACTCAAGTGTGGCGAGCCTTGCACTCGCTACTGAGTACGTCAACAAGTCCATCTTCAACCCTGAGGATAATGGTATCTCCACCAACAATGATGACTGTGCTGATGACTACACTCCCACCTATTGCTTCATGGCATGAGGTGCAAAGGTAACCTCACGAGAAGCTTACTTTGAAACTTCCAGTGATGACGACTCTGAGTGTGAATCTAAACCAAGCTATAAGAAACTTGCTAAAATTGCAACTGAGCAACAGCCTGCCATGGAAAAGATTCAAAAACTGCTAGACAAAAGTGATGACCTGTTGGACGAGGAAATGGATCGTAGTCAAGCTTTGTCTGAGGATCTCAGAAGGCTTAAGTCTCAATATGACGAACTTGAAAGTCGTCATGTGTCCCTCTCAGCTAAACATGAGAAGCTGTCCTATGAATTTCTTCAAAGGAAGCAAGATCTCGAGAAGCTGAGAGCGTCTCATGATGATCTTCAAAAAGAAAACGATTCACTCCTCGCTCAACACATCATTACCGCTCAGGAAGAATTTGTTGCACCATGCCTAAAATGCCTTGAACGTGATAATGCAAATTCTTCAGCTGAATGTTCAAATGCTTCAGTACTTTCAATTGCTTCAACTGCTACGGTGGCCACTAACCTCTCACTTGAGGAAGCCACCTGTGATACTGATGAAAATGCAGGGCTGAAGGAATTGTATGTCACTGGCATGTACAAAAGCCTCAAAGGGCATCAAACCCCGTGTGACGTGCTCAAAAAGCAAATTCTTCATAGAAACCCTAAGAAAGAGGGTATTGCTTTTGAGAGAAAGCTCAATGTTGATGGTTTGTATTGGAAACCTGAGCAGTATCCCAAAACCACATGGGTTGCTGCAAAGGGACCTCCAATAGATCCATCCACTTTATCTGGTTATACTTGTGATTCTTCATATTCTTCAGATGAGTCATTTGACTCCAACTATAAACTGTTCAAGAATCAGAATGGTGAAGTCTTTGCCAGATTCATTGGTACTAACTGCAGGAACGGTCCACCTGTGAAGAAAATCTAGGTTCCTAAAAGCCTTCTAGAAAATCTTCAGGTGAATGTCATCATGACGCCACCAAGGAAGAAGAAACTTCCCAGGGCAAATTCTTCACAGGGATCAAAGTCATCAAATGGACGCAGATCCACTTATGGTTGTGCTAATGCCTCCGTTTCACAGGGAAACAAATAGAGATTTGATGAATATGAGCATTATTCTTCGAACCATGTTCACAAATCATCGAAGAATTTCTCTGCTTATTCATTCAATTACTATAACCCTCCTGTGAAGAGAAATGCATATTCTTCAATGCCTAAGTTCTCCGTTAATGCACTTCGCTACATTGTTTCTCAGCCACCCATACAGATGTGGGTGGTTAAGAAGAAGAACTAATCTCTTCTGCAGGGCTAGGTCTTCAGACAACTAAAATGTCTGATGAATTTGCTAAAGACCTGACAAAGTGCCTGTTGGGATGCAGGCTAATCATGATGAAATGAATAACTCCTTTCACACATCCCTTATGCTGCTAGATATTATTCCTTGATGAAATTGTCTGACGAAATTGATCATCATCATATTCTTCACTTTGAAGTATATGAATTTGTAAGTCAGACTAATGCTTCTACAGGATGATACACCTTCAGCCACTGAATGGGTCTTGGATAGTGGCTGCACGAATCATATGACTGGAGACAGGAATCTCCTCACTGATGCTCCTCTTACTCCGTCTCATCTGAAGCATATCACATACGCTGACAAAGGAAAAAGCAAGGTATTGGGTCTAGGTAAGGTTTCTATCTCAAAGGATCGACACATGGAAAAGGTGATGCTTGTCGAGTCCCTTGGATACAACCTCATGTCTGTCTCAATGCTTTATGATTTTGATATGATTGTCATCTTTGGCAAATATAGATGCATTGTGCTGTTGGAATCTAACAAATCCAAAGTCTTCGAAGGCTTTAGGAAAGGTGATTTGTATATTGTAGATTTCTCTCTAGGTCCTCAGCCTGCCACGTGTCTACTGGCAAAAGCTTCAGAGTGCTGGCTATGGCATCGACGTCTTGGACAAGCTGGCATGAGGAATTTGAGCACACTCATCAACAAGAAGCACATCATTGGCGTCGAAGGCGTCAAATTCGTCAAAGATCATTTGTGTGGTGCTTGTGAGCCTGGAAAGATGACCAGATCCAAGCATACAGCTAAGACAATCATGACCACTATTTGTCCCTTTGAATTACTTCATATGGATTTGTTTGGTCCCACACATTATGCCACACTAACCAATGCAGCATCTCTCTACGGATTCGTCATTGTTGATGACTACTCTCGTTACACCTGGGTGCACATCATTTCCTACAAGACTGAAGTTCAGGATGTCTTCAAACGATTCTCCAATCGGGCCATGATGAATTATGGTCTCAAGATCAAGCACATCAGGAGTGACAATGGCACTGAGTTCAAGAACACAGGCCTCGACGACTATCTTGATGAACTTGATATCACTCATGAGCTCTCTGCTCCCTACACGCCTCAGCAGAATGGAGTCATGGAGCGCAACAACAGAACCCTCATTGAGATGGCGCATACTATGCTTGATGAATACAAGACACCTCGTCATTTCTGGCCTGAAGCAATTGACACTGCATGTCACATCATCAACCGGGTATATCTTCACAAATTCCTCAAGAAGACCTCATATGAGCTCCTCACTGACAAGAAACCCAATGTGAGTTATTTCAAAGTCTTCGGTGCTAAATGTTGGATTAGAGATCCTCATCACAGTTCTAAATTTGCACCGAAAGCACATGAAGGTTTTATGCTTGGTTACGGAAAGGACTCGCACACCTACAGAGTCTTCAACTCCTTCCACCACAAGGTTGTTGAAACTGTAGATGTGCGGTTCGATGAAACTAACGGCCCGCAAAGAGAGCACCTGCCTCTTGTGCTAGATGAAATGCCTCCTAACGAATCTATCAAGCTAATGGGCACTGGTGAGATTGTGCCCAGTGAAGAAATAGCTGATGAAGAAGTACTTATCCCTCGTCATGAAGAAACTGCTAATCCTGAAGAAAATGATACTGAGGATTCTGCACGGCAACAACAACATCAAGGCCCTCGTCCAGCACATTCACGAGTGGCGAATGAAGTGCAGATTGAAAAGATCCTCGACAACATCAATGCACCTGGTCCCCTCACTCGCTCAAGAGCTTCACATTTAGCTAACTTTTGTGGGCACTACGCGTTTGTCTCTATTTCAGAGCCCACCAAAGTTGATGAAGCATTTCTTGGCCTAGAAGCAACAATTTCAGCTCAACAACGTGTGGGAGCTTGTCAAGCGTCCTGACCCACGCAAGCACAACATCATCGGCACCAAATGGATCTACCGCAACAAACAAGATGAAAACGGCCAAGTGGTGAGGAATAAGGCCCGTCTTGTAGCTCAAGGCTACACACAGGTTGAGGGTATTGATTTTGATTAAACATTTGCACCTGTTGCTAGGCTTGAAGCCATTCGTATACTGCTTGCATATGCTAACCATCATGATATTCTCTTATATCAAATAGATGTGAAAAGTGCATCCCTCAATGGTAAGCTTGAGGAAGAAGTATATGTTTCTCAACCACCAGGTTTTGAAGACCCAAAGCATCCTAACAAAGTCTTCAGACTCAACAAAGCTCTCTATGGCCTCAAGCAAGCCCCTAGGGCTTGGTATGATACACTGAAGGAGTTCCTGAAGAAAAAGGGTTTCAAACCCGATTCACTTGACCCTACTCTTTTCACAAAATCTTATGATGGTGAACTGTTCATATGCCAAATATATGTTGATGATATTATCTTTGGTTGCACTAACAAGAAATACAGTGACGAATTTGCATATATGATGCAAGAAGAATATCAGATGTCTATGATGGGGAAGTTGAAATTCTTCCTCGGACTTCAAATTCGTCAACAACGAAATGTCATCTTCATATCTCAGGAAAAATATCTCAAGGATTGCCTGAAGAAATTCGGCATGCAAGATTGCAAAGGCCTCGAGATACCAATGCCAACAAATGGTCAACTCTGCACTGACGAAAATGACAAAGATTTCGATCAGAAGGTATATCGCTCCATCATTGGTTCGCTGCTTTACCTATGTGCATCTAGGCCAGATATTATGCTTAGCGTTTGCATGTGTGCCCGCTTTCAAGCGTCACCGAAGGAGTCACACCATTAGGCTGTGAAACGAATTCTTCGATATTTAGCTCACACACCAACACTTGGATTATGGTATCCCAAGGGCTCATCATTTGATATTTCTGGATATTCTGATTCTGACTATGCTGGAGATCGAGTGGATCGCAAGTCAACATCAGGCACATGTCATTTTCTCGGACGATCTCTTGTTTGTTGGTCCTCGAAGAAGCAGAACAGCGTCTCACTTTCCACAGCCAAGGCTGAATACATTGCCGCTGGTGCCTGTTGCTCACAGCTTCTATGGATGAAGCAAACCCTCAAGGATTATGGCATCAACGTGAAGAAAGTGCCACTCTACTGCGACAATGAGAGTGCCATCAAGATCACCCACAACCCAGTGCAACACTCTAGGACGAAGCACATTCAGATTCGTCACCATTTTCTTCATGATCATGTGCTGAAGGGAGACATCGTCATCAACCACGTGAAGACTAAAGACCAGCTTGCAGATATCTTCACTAAGCCCTTGGATGAGAGAAGGTTTTGCATGTTGCGGTGTGAGCTAAACATCCTAGAATCTTCGAATGTCCTTTAAAAAGGACACACATCCTAACGCTTATGCATTTTTGATGACTTTGATGCACAACACATGAAGTAATGTTTTTCTTCAATCAATGAAGACTAGCCCTCTAAGTGTGAAGAAATTAATAAAGAACTTGATTCTCAGAACCCTACGACAATTGTACGCGGTGTCTGAAATCATCATAGTTCTTATACGGTGGGTAACGCCACCACCCACTTTTGACTTGCTTGAATTTGAGTTTCTCGTCATTTGCATTTTCATCAAAACATTTCAAATTCGTCATTTGTGGTTGTTCTTCATTACTTGAGTTAATTCTTCCTATTCATATATATCTGAGTTTTTCATGTCCTCTACAGCATTCACATATTGCTAATTCTTCAAGTTGATTTTCCATCTATGTGAATGTGATCGGACCCGCTCCCCTCTGTGCTAAACTCAAACCAATCTGTTCACAATCTCTTCATATGCGTTCTACTTGACACCGTTCAAAGTCTTCACTGTGTCCTTGAAAGCTGAAGAAATTGCGAACTCATTTTTAAAAATCTTCTATTCAAATTTTTGGCGGTTGCCACAGTAACCTTAATCCCGCGCACTACGCGTGCATAAGTGCACTCAAAATGCATGTGTGACGCGTGTCATAGAAATGTGAAGAGCCAGGGGCTTATCCGTCCAAAAGATTCAGACCACTCGGTTTTCACTGCGCCTATATAATGGCTTGACCACGTTGATACGTCTCCAACGTATCTATAATTTATGAAGTATGCATGCCATGTTTATAACAATTCTATATGGTTTTGGTATGATTTGATTAGAACTAACCCGGACTGATGCTGTTTTCAGCAGAATTGCCATGGTGTTGTTTTTTATGCAGAAATAAAAGTTCTTGGAATTGGATGAAACTTTTTGGAGATTTTTTATGGAGTAAATAAGAAATACTGGAACCAAGACCCACTGGAGGGGGGCCACCCAGTGCCCACGAGGCACCAGGGCACGCCACCCCCCCCCAGGGCCCCACGTGGCTCCGTCTGACCTGATTCCAACGCTGAAAAATCCTATAAATAGAGAAACCCCCAGGAATAACCCTAGATGAGTTTTTACGCTGCCGCAAGCCTCTGTACTCCCACGATCTCATCTACAGCCCTTTTCCGGCACCCTGCCGGAGGGGGGAAAGCATCACCGGAGGCCATCTTCATCATCCCGGCGGTCTCCATGACGAGGAGGGAGTAGTTCACCCTCGGGGCTGAGGGTTTGTACCAGTAGCTATGTGTTTTATCTCTCTCTCTCGTGTTCTTGATTTGGCACGATCTTGATGTATCGCGATCTTTGTTAATATAGTTGGATCATATGGTGTTTCTTCCCTCTCTATCCTTGTTGTGATGAATCGAATCTTTTCCCTTTGAGGTTTCGTTATTGTCGGATTGAATATTTCAGATTTGAGAACACTTGGTGTATGTCTTGCATATGAATACCTGTGGTGACAATGGGGTATTATATTGATTCACTTGATATATGTTTTGGCACTCAACTCGCGGATTCCCGCGGTGACATTGGGGTAATCTATGCATATGGGTTGATGCACGTTTTCATTATCTTTTCTCCGATAGAAACTTTGGGGTGCTCCTTGAAGTTCTTTGTGTTGGATTGAATATTATGAATCTGAAGTTGTTTGATGCATATCAAATAATCAACTCACGGATACTTGTGGTGACATTGGAGTATCTAGGTGACATTAGGGTTGGTTGATGTGTTTCATATGGTGTTATTTTAGTACGAACTCTAGGGCTATTCGTGACACTTATAGGGATGGCTCAATAGATTGATCGGAAAAGATAACTTTGAGGTGGTTTCGTACCCTACAACAATTTCTATCTTATGTTCTCCGCGAATAGGAACATTGGAGTGATTCTTTGTCGCACGTTGAGGGATTGTTATATGATCCAATTATGTTAGCATTGTTGAGAGATTGCACTAGTGAAAGTATGAACCCTAGGCCTTGTTTTTAAGCATTGCAATACCGTTTGTGCTCACTTTTGTTACTTGCTACCTTGCTGTTTTTATATTTTCAGATTACAAAAACCTATATCTACTATCCATACTACACTTTTATCACCATCTCTTCGCCGAACTAGTGCACCCATACAATTTACCATTGTATTGGGTGTGTTGGGGACACAATAGATTTCTTGTATTTGGTTGCAGGGTTGTTTGAGAGATACCATCTTCAACCTACGCCTCCCATGGATTGATAAACCTTAGGTCATCCACTTGAGGGAAAATTGCTACTGTCCTACAAAACTCTGCGCTTGGAGGCCCAACACGAGTCTACAAGAACAAGTTGTGTAGTAGACATCAAGCTCTTTTCTGGCGCCGTTGCCGGGGAGGTGAGTGCTTGAAGTTATATCTTTAGATCTTGCAATCGAATCTTTTAGTTTCTTGTTTTATCACTAGCTTGGTTTATAAAGGAAAACTATAAAAAAATGAAATTGAGGTTGCCTCATATTATTCGTCTTTATAATTTCTTTCTTGAAAATGAGGGAGCAGAAAATTGTGCTCAATTGATAGAAGAAGAATTCAATAAAATGTTTGGCATAAAATCTTGGAATGATGAGCATGATTGCAATGTTGCTAGTATGAATTCTTTGAATATCCATGATGCTAATGATATGCAAAGCTACAAGCTTGGGGATGCTATGTTTGATGAAGATGATATTTTTAGTCCCCCAAGTTTTGATGAGAAAATTTATTATGATGATTGCATGCCTCCTATGTACGATGATTATTGTGATGACATGTATGCTTTAACGAATAATGATAAATATGAAACTTGTCATCATGAATTTAATTTTCAATTGGATTATGCCAATCAAGTATCTCATGATAGTTATTTTGTTGAGTTTGCTCCCACTATTATTGATGAGAACAAATTTGCTTATGTGGAGAGTAATAAAATTTCTATGCATGTGGATCATGAAAAGAATGATTTATGTGATAGCTATATTGTTGAATTCATTCATGGTGCAACTGAAAATTATTATGAGATAGGATCATATGCTTGTAGATGTTGCAATAATATCAAGTTTCCTCTCTATGTGTTGAAAGTTTTGAAGTTATACTTGTTTCGCCTTCCTATGCTAGTTGATTCTTGCTCCCATAAATTGTTTGCTCACAAAATCCCTATGCATAGGAAGTGGGTTAGACTTAAGTGTGCTTGCCATATGTTTCATAATGCTCTATTTGTGTTTCAATTCTTTACTTGTATGTGAGCATCATTGAAATCATCATGCCTAGCTAAAAGGAATTAAAGAAAAGCGCTTGTTGGGAGACAACCCAATATTTATACCTACTGTTTTTGTGTGTACACATGATTAATCTACTGTAGTAATCATGTTTTATATGTTTTCTTTAAATAATGTGCCAAGTAAAGCCTTTGGGATAGTGTGGATGCTTGTTGATTTGATTCTGTGCAAAAACAGAAACTTTGGTGTCCAGTGCTAGAATTTCTATTCTGTACTGGAGTATGAAAAAATTCTGAAATTTTTACACAGTATTGCGTTACAAATTTTTTACGTTTTCCTAATTTTTCAGAATTTTTGGAGCTAAAGAAGTATGGTTTTTAAATCGCCTACTACACGCTGTTCTGTTTTTGACAGATTCTGTTTTCGGTGCATAGTTTGCTTGTTTTAGTGTTTCCATAGCTTATATTATGAGATATAAATTGTGGAAATGATATACTACAGTAGGAATTATGTGAGAACAATTATGAATCTTGTCTTGACAGTACCTAAGTGGATGATTTATTTTTATCATACTAACCTATCTCACGAAGTTCCGTTAAGTTTTGTGTGATTGAAGTTTTCAAGTTTTGGGTGAGATATCGATATGAGGAGAATAAGAAGTGGCAAGACCCTAAGCTTGGGGATGCCCAAGACATCTCAAATTGATATTTCAAGAAGTCTCAAGCATCTAAGCTTGGGGATGCCCCGGTAGGCATCCCACCTTTCTTCTTCAACAACTATCGGTCAGTTTTGGTTGAGCCTAAGTTTTTGCTTCTTCACATGATATGTGCTATCCTTGGTATATCATTTTATTTTGTTTTGTTTGTTGTTTGAATAAAATTATCAAGATCTGAAATTTTAAATGAGAGAGAGTCCTCACATAGCTACCTATTTACTTAACTACTCACTTGGTCTTCACTTGTATCTTTTTGGAGTAGTTTGTCATTTACTCTTGTGCTTCACTTATATCCTATGAGTAAATTTTTGAAATGAATTGAATATCATAAAGTTGAAATTTATATGCTTCATATGCTTGTCCCATGGGGAGTAGTGACTTCACATACAAGAAGTATAAGTGGTAAAATTTATTGAAAGTTAACAAACATAGCATTGGTCACTTGAACAATTCATGAAAGAATTTTGAAGGAAGAGAAATTTCAGATATAAATATACTATCTTGGACATCTTCTATGATTGTGAGCCCCCATTAATTATTTTCAAGCTTGATCAAGTAGTTGACGTTGGACAAGGAAGACAAAGTAATGAGTTATGTTTGTTTATATTCACATAGAAGTTATATTGTCATGGATCCTCTAACATGTGGTGCTTGCTTAGGATCTTTTGCTAGCCAAAAATTCATACTAAGTAGAGATACTACTTGTGCATCCAAAAACCCTTAAACCCAGTTTCTTGCCATGAGTGTCCACCATATCTACCTATGGATTGAATAAGATCCCTCAAGTAAGTTGTCATCGGTGCAAAAAGCAATAAAAATTGCTCCTAAAATATGTATGATCTTTAATTGCAAGGGAAAATAAGCGATGTACGAACATGTGATGGTAAAGAAATAAAAGCGATGGACTGCATAATAAAGGTTGCTATCACAAGGGGCAATATAACGTGACATTCCTTTGCATTAAGGGCTCGTGCATCCAACAACAAAAAGCGCATGACAACCTCTGCTTCCCTCTGCGAAGGGCCTATCTTTTACTTTTCTGTATTTACTTTTATGCAAGAGTCATTAATGTTCATCCCTATTCCGCTCTATTTATTCTTTAGTTGGCAAGCATTATGTGGTAGGGAAAGATCCAGGCACATATATCCAGTTGAATATAGGTGATCATGAGTTATTATTGTTGACATTATCCATGAGATAAATAAGTTGGGAGGCAAAACATTAAGCCCCTATCTTCCTATGTGTTTGACTGAAACGGTTTGTTCTAAAAATATGCTTTGAGTGTCAGCAATCATGGAAGACTAAATGATGGTTGAGTATGTGGAATTTCCTAGATCAAAGCACTTACATAGACCCTTCCTGAAAATAAGATGAATTGCAATTGTTTGATGACTGAGAACATAGTTTCTTAGTTTTCAAGAAAGTTTATGGCCTATACTTTAAACATGTGAATAGCTTGCTACTTGATCATGAGAAGTTTTATGAGATGAGCTACTGATTATGATATATATTGATGCTAGAAAAAGTGATTGAAATTATCATTGATCAAACTTATGCACTATGCTAGCATTCACACTTCATAAATTATTTCTTTTATCATTTACCTACTCGAGGACGAGCAGGAATTAAGCTTGGGGATGCTGATACGTCTCCAACGTATCTATAATTTATGAAGTATTCATGCCATGTTTATAACAATTCTATATGGTTTTGGTTTGATTTGATTAGAACTAACCCGGACTGACGCTATTTTCAGCAGAATTGCCATGGTGTTGTTTTTTGTGCAGAAATAAAAGTTCTTGGAATTGGATGAAACTTTTTGGAGATTTTTTATGGAGTAAATAAGAAATACTGGAACCAAGACCCACTGGAGGGGGGCCACCCAGTGCACACGAGGCACCAGGGCGCGCCACCCCCCTCCCAGGCGCGCCCTGGTACCTCATGGGGCCCACGTGGCTCCGTCTGACCTGATTCCAACGCTGAAAAATCCTATAAATAGAGAAACCTCCAGAAATAACCCTAGATGAGTTTTTACGCCGCCGCAAGCCTCTGTACCTCCACGATCTTATCTACAGCCCTTTTTCGGCACCCTGCCGGAGGGGGGAAAGCATCACCGGAGGCCATCTTCATCATCCCGGCGGTCTCCATGACGAGGAGGGAGTAGTTCACCCTCGGGGCTGAGGGTTTGTGCCAGTAGCTATGTGTTTTATCTCTCTCTCTCTCTCTCGTGTTTTTGATTTGGCATGATCTTGATGTATCGCGAGCTTTGTTAATATAGTTGGATCATATGGTGTTTCTTCCCTCTCTATCCTTGTTGTGATGAATCGAATCTTTTCCCTTTGAGGTTTCGTTATTGTCGGATTGAATATTTCAGATTTGAGAACACTTGATGTATGTCTTGCATATGAATACCCGTGGTGACAATGGGGTATTATATTGATTCACTTGATATATGTTTTGGCACTCAACTCGCGGATTCCCGAGGTGACATTGGGGTAATCTATGCATATGGGTTGATGCACATTTTCATTATCTTTTCTCCGATAGAAACTTTGGGGTGCTCCTTGAAGTTCTTTGTGTTGGATTGAATATTATGAATCTGAAGTTGTTTGATGCATATTGAATAATCAACTCACGGATACTTGTGGTGACATTGGAGTATCTAGGTGACATTAGGGTTGGTTGATGTGTTTCATATGGTGTTATTTTAGTACGAACTCTATGGCTATTCGTGACACTTATAGGGATGGCCCAATAGATTGATCGGAAAAGATAACTTTGAGGTGGTTTCGTACCCTACAATAATTTTTATCTTATGTTCTCCGCAAATAGGAACTTTGGAGTGATTCTTTGTCGCACGTTGAGGGATTTTTATATGATCCAATTATGTTAGCATTGTTGAGAGATTGCACTAGTGAAAGTATGAACCCTAGGCCTTGTTTTTAAGCATTGCAATACCGTTTATGCTCACTTTTGTTACTTGATACCTTGCTATTTTTTATTGTTCGCACTACAAAAACTTATATCTACTATCCATACTACACTTTTATCACCATCTCTTCGCCGAACTAGTGCACCTATACAATTTACCATTGTATTGGGTGTGTTGGGGACACAAGAGATTTCTTGTATTTGGTTGCAGGGTTGTTTGAGAGATACCATCTTCAACCTACGCCTCCCACGGATTGATAAACCTTAGGTCATCCACTTGAGGGAAAATTGCTACTGTCCTACAAACCTCTACGCTTGGAGGCCCAACACGAGTCTACAACAAAAAGTTGTGTAGTAGACATCACACGTCAAACCAAGTTCATTCACTCTCGCGCCCCTGTCGCTCTCAAAACCCTAGCGCCGTCGCTAGATTTCATCGTCGCCGGAGAGGAAGAGCTTCACTGCCTCAACTTCTTCGTCGTCGTACTCACGCCGGCCACGGATTTCTTCACCTCCGCCGTCGCCGTAGCTGTCTCTCGTCGCCAAGTTAGGGAACGAGAGATCTGAACTGACGATTTCCTTCGACTCGTCGTCCAGTTCATCGAGTTCATCCTTGGGGTAATTAAAGCTTATTTTTACTACCCAAGTTTGATCTGTTTACTTTCTTAAATTCTTCAAGTGCTGTTTTTACCACTTCTTTCCAAATCTTCAGCACTTCCTTTTGGCCAGTATTGGTAATTTCATCTAAGTTGCACTTCATGATTAGATTCCTCGGTTGTGCAATTGCCTCAATCTGTACAGCTCTGAAATCTAAGTCAAGAATACTTAGGAAATTTCTTCAAGACGATAAGGGTCAATTTCCTCAACTGGTTTTATTTTAAAAAATCTCTGAGAACGCATGTGACTCTTCCAAATTTCCTCGCAACTATACTCTGTTCACAGGTACCCATGTCTGCAAACGAATCTCTTGGTTCTCATCAACTTAATTCATTTGCAGTATTGCTTGAGGAAAATCTATAGACTTCTTCAGAAACATCTAAAGTTCAAAACCCTCAGTTGAAGAAAATGGCAGATGGCAGAAAGCCTCACAAGGGAGGCAAGAGGAAGGAGGAACAAACTGCTTTTGAGATACCTGAGGATATCTACTCAGGATACTATACACCCGATGAAGAAACTCATGGAAAGGAAACCAAGGAGCAGCGCAAAACGCGCATGCAAAAGATCAAGAGGTACTGGACTTATCAGTGGAGGAGCTACAATTTCGTCACCTCCAAATATATGAAGGATTTCGCCGTCAAGCCTCCGTGCAAAAGACCACAGTTGGCTCCTGGTCAAACGGCTCATCCCACGAGCATCAGAAGGGGTGAAGAATTCCCCAAGGAATGGGCCAAGCATCAGGCCAAACTGCAGAAACAGGCTCAAAAGGCTGTTGAAGAATTCAACAGGGCCACAAAGGCTTCACAAGATGCGGGTGCAGGCTCAAGTGGCAGAGCGCCCAAGAAAGCTATGAAAAAGAAGCCGGCTCAAAAGCCTAAACCATCGACTGAAGAGCCCTCACGGCCAAAATCTTCATCAAAGCCCTCAGAGCCCAAGCCATCTTCATCAAAGGCCTCAGCGCCTAAGGCACAGACTACTCCAACTTCATCTGCACCTCCACCATCCATAAGTTCTTCAAGGGCTGCAGCTAGAGCATCAACTCCAGTTGTGCTGGCGTCATGCCAGCGCACTGAAGGCTTTCCAACAGCATCCATTGCTGCATCAAGTACCTTAGCATCCGGGCATATTTCCTCAAACACGCCAATGCTGAAGAAGAAGAAGGCCACTGCAGGCCGAGGAACTAGGCCCAGCCCCAAGAGCAAGGTAGTGTTGCCTCAAGCTGACGAACATGATATGGCCGATGAAGATGAACTTGCAGAATTTGTACAGAGAAGAATGGAAGAGGCCGCTCGTGCCAAGAATTCCTCAGTCCCAACATTCCTTAGTCCAAAAAAGATCCTTGACTTCATTGATGTATGGTGTTAGAAACCAGATACACCTCTTGACGACTTGGACTTGCCACCTGGACCAAGTCATGTTCTGTCTGCTTTTGTCCTCCATGAAAAACACAAGATTGAGAAGGCAAAGCTCGTAAGAAAAGAGATGAAGAAAAAGCAGAAGGAGCTCAAGGATAGAATGCTTTCTATATCCCCTCAGCAACTGGTTGCTATGCAAACAGAGATTCAGCGCTTGTCTGAGGAATATGAGCGCCAGGCTGAGCACTGCTGTGGAGTGAAAGACAGATTCATCAGCGCTTCCAACAAAGTTATTGATGATTACAATCAAAGGGAGGCTGTGAAGTGTGGTCAAGCTCCTCCAACCAGTTCTTCAGCTCCACTGCAAGAACCTACGAGGGCAACTGAAACTGTTGCGCCTAAAGAAACTGCCAGGGCGACTGCATCAGTCGTACCTGATGAAATTGTACCACCAAGTTCCTCAACAGCAGCGCTAGAATAGTCTTCATCTTTGAAGCGTCTCACACTTCCTTCTGCATCAGAAGTGAAGAAAACAAAGGTTGTTGAGAAGAGAAAAGCTTCAGCACCCTCTGCTGCAGAATCTGTGAAGAAATTGAAGATGGCTCTAATATCTTCAAATGCACCTATCGATGTCATACCAATTTCTTCTGCCCCTCCAACCAGATCAAGTCAAGAGCTTCAGATCATCCCCTTCGGTGTGGACTATGACATCCCACCTGAAGATGAAGAAGAGAAATCCCACTCTGCTGCTTCCACAGAGCAAGTGGATGAAGAAATTGAGATTGAAGCAGATGCTTCTTTACACCAGGTATCATCGCCTCCAGTCCAAGTGACTGATGAAGAAACTGATGAGCACGTGGATGTGGGTTCTTCAACTCCGATAATCCATGATGACTTTTGGGATGTCGCACATCTGAACTCACCCCTCACCACGCCTCTCACGCAAGTACCTCAGTCCCCAGCTGTTACTGAGGAAATACAAACTGGTTCTGAAGGTCATCAACCATCCCTTCAGACCATTAATGAGGAAATTCCAGCTGCATCAGCTAATGAAATTGTGCAACAAATGAATGATGAAGAAGTTGCACCCCCTCCAACACAACGTGAAGATCCAACACCCTCAACAGATTCAGACACAGTTCCATTCACAACAGCTGAGGAAGTTGCAAAGTCTTTGGTCATCACGGATCCCAATGACTCAACGGGCTCTCCGAGACCCATCTTCGATGTGAGGCCAAAGAAGATAAATCTTCAGCCAGTGCCCTCAATGCCCAAGGTTGGCAAAGGCGTCAGAAGGCCAAAATTCGACAATGCCGCCTTCTTTCAAGAGAAGAATTTCTTCATAGGAGAGTCCCTGTATGACTCTGCAAAAGTCAGGCGTCAGAGATTCTGGACAAATGCTCAGATGAACTTCTATTCATCAATGTTGTTTGACATGAACAAAGTGTTCTTGCATCGTCATATTACTCATGTGGATATGGAATCCTTACCGTGCTTTCGGCCAGTTCTGGCTGTTCCTCATGATGCCGGATTACTCAATTTCATCACAGATGTGTGTGATTGGAATGAAGAACTCATTCTTCAGTTTTATGCCACCTTGCATCTATCTGGTGATGTTGATGATATTCACTCATGGGCTCTTGACTGGATGAGTGAGAACACACACTACAAGGCTCCTGCTGATGAATTGCTCCGAGCTCTTCCTGTTGATTTATCCTCAGCTGAAGCCAGAAAGATCAATGAAGAACCTGAGTTGCCAAATCATCTGATGCAAGTACTGATGAAGCCTTTGGCTCAAGGAGAAGCTCAGAGAACCACCTTCTTAGTGAAGGATTTGCTATATGTGCCAAGGACAGTATATCGCATTCTGGCCAAAACCCTTAGTCCTATCAAAGGCCATAATTCTGAGACTGAAGAAGTTGTGGGAATCATGAAGAACTTGCTATTCAATATCATCCATGGTATTCCTATCAACGTGCATGATTTCTTCATGAGGACTTTGGCCACTATTGCACAATCTCCATTTGACTTGAAGCCTTATGATCCCTGGCTCATGAGATTCATCCGCACAAGATCATCAATCAACTACAAAGCTGACACTCAAAATCATCTCAGCTTTCTGCCAGATGTTGAAATTCTTCAAAGCACAATTGCTTCAGTTCCTGGCAAAGGGAAAGATGTCATTGATGAAGGAGTTCGTCCCCTTGATGGCCAATTTCGTCAGCCTGTCTCACAATCCACAGGGTACGATTCTTCAAGCCATGACACTGACGCAAATGCCACTCAGCAAACCCCTCACGATGAAGCTCCTCGAGTGATGACTAGTCGTGAGCTGCTCATAAGTCTTCATCAGAAAGTTGACAAAAACCACAACTGGGTTAAGCATCAACTCCATGCAATTCTAGGCAATATGACGGTGATGCAAAATTCAGTCCAAAAGAATCATTACTATCTGCACGAGATCTTTGACAGAATTTGGGCCATTCTTTCACATCTGAAGATCCCTGACGAACTTGAAGAAATGGAATTCAAAATGAACTTTGATTGGAAAAATTCCCCCAAGAAGAAGTTCAAGAAGGTTCAAGTTCCTCTGGTGGTTCCAAGCTCTGTGTCTTCTTCACGCGCTACTGATGAAAATGAAGATGTTGAAGACACTGCAGCAGGCCCTTCTTCAACTCGCGACCCCAACAACGACACTGGCGCTCCCTCGACTGCTTCATGATTTGATTTCTTCAGGGGCGTTAGTTCTCAGTTTCATCTCCTTTTGGTCATCTGATGACAAAGGGGGAGAAATTAGAGTTAGTCTTCAAGCGGGTCTCTTATATTGGGCTGTTTATTTTGCTAAGTTGCAACTCTTGGTTCTTCGGTTGATTCGCTCCTTTGATGAGTTGTAACTTAAATACTGTTGGTGGTCTGACATTCTTTTGCGACATTTTTATTTGCATGCGTGATTATACTCTGATCCTCAAAATATATATCTGTGCATGCATGTTATAATTCGTCAGACACCAATTTTCATCATGCATTCAAATTTCATCATGCATTCAAATTCTTCAATATCTTATGATCATGCATGATTGGATTCCAAGATATAGGGGGAGATCTCCACAATTTCAACCTGCCGTGTGCATTTGCAATCCAGAGCAAATTCTTCATATGCACATCTTCAGGGGGACTTCCTCAAATATCTTGTAACCAATGTCTTCATATCATGTACTTACACTTCCACTATTTTATTCCCATTGAAAACTTAACTGATTTGTCATCAATCACCAAAAAGGGGGAGATTGTAAGTGCATCAAGTGCCCCCTTAGTGGTTTTGCAGTATTGAAGACAAATAAGTTAAGGGACTAATGAGTTTGTGAGTGTACACAGGAAAGAATAGTCCCTGAAGACTTGGTTTAACCACGGAAGTCGACCCCAAAAAATGTATTTCTTCAAATGAAGAATTTGGTGCGGCCTTTGAGGAAATTGATGTGAAGACTTGGAAGCTTGAAGACTTTGTTTTCTTAGTTTCTTTTCTTCTTATTTGAGTCATAGGAAAAACCGTACTGTCAAAGGGGGTCAAGGTGAAACATATTTCATACTTCAAAGCGAGGCTCAAAACTATACAAACCTAAGCCGCTTCGAGTGAAGCCTTTGGAAACCTCTGGAACAGCTAACGAATTTGACAGTGACAGTGACGAAGTTCATCTGGTCTCTGACAAATTTGGTCAGGCTGAGGAGTTAGGATTTCGCCAGTGCGATCTGCCTATCGTGAGGAAATAGAGTGCCCCGACGAAATTGAGAGCTTAATTTTCGACCGTTGCTGCGCCGCATGCCAGCTGTTGAGTGGATTCTTATCCTGACAACGGTCATGTCTGAGAAGGGCATTTATGACAATTCATGTCGGGTCGCCCCCTGGCTATAAATAGCTGCCCCCTACAACCACTAATTGGTTGGCTGCTCTAGAGAGAACTTGACACTTGTCATTTGAGAGCAACCCTTCCTCTGACGACTTTGTGAGAACCCACGTGAGGAAAAACCCAACCAGAGCCTAAGTGACTAAGCATCACTGAAGAAGTTGATCTGTGTGATCCGACGCTTATTACCTTTGAAGACTGACATTCTTCCAGACGGTTAGGCGTCATGTTATGAGCACCCAAGAGTAATTGTGGTGTGCCGGTGAACAAGTCTGTGAAGGTTTTGGAAGTCTACCTTGAAGACTTACCATGAGTGATTGGGTGAGGTCTAAGTGACCTTAGCTCAAGAGGAATACGGTGAGGACTAAGTGTCCTCCTAGGTAAGATTCAGCCGCCTCAACCAGACGTACAGTTGATACAGCAACTAAAACCGGTCTACCAAATCGTTGTGTCTTCGTCAAGCCCAAACGGTTTCAAATTCCTCACCCCTTTACCTTTACGCAATTTCCGCTGCAGAAGAACTTGTGATCTACTTTTCTGATGAATTTGAACTGAAGACTTTCATCATGTTGTTTATCATTTCTTCAGTTTATCTTCTTCATGGATGTATGCTTGTATGACTACTTGTTCTTCACCTGTATGTATTTTCTATGCATGCTAGTTACATCTGTGCCGATCTAGTTTCACTTCTGTTTCTATTTCGTCACTCTGATTTTCATCAAAATCTTCGGAGTTTGACAAATTTCTAAAAATCTCCCATTCACCCCCCCTCTGGGAGTTAACCTGCGCATTCAGAACTGAAGTGACTATAAGGAAACAAATAAACAAGACTATAAGTAAATAAATAAGCAAGCAACTAACTCTAGGCTATTACGGCGATTACAGACATTACATCCACTGGGCATCAAAGTTCGTCACCAATGCAAATAAAGGGAACAACAAAGCAGCATATTACATACACTGGGCGTCTAAATTGGCCACCAGTGCAAATAAACGCGGCAGCAAAACAAGTCCAGAACTGAAACAACTTCAGAAGAGCTCAAGAAACATTATCCTGGGTATCCACCATGCTGGCAATAAGCTTAGCAAGCTTATTAGCTTTCTCTTGTTTGGCGCTAAAATCCTCCAACGCTTGCTGTTGCACCAGAAAGTATGCATATGAATTCTCCAGGGACTTCCTCAGTCCTTTGGCTTCTTGTCGCAGTACAGCTGACCGATGTCTTTCAGCTTGTAGTTCATACTCAAGAAACCGAACTAATTCAGACAGCGAGTTTGAAGAGCTTGTGCAAGCGGTAGTGGCCAGTAACTCGAACACTACATCAAGACAGGACTTTGGGGTTGTCTCACTATCTTCAAGATAGTTTTCCTTATCTGTTTTATCAGCTTTGTTGGAGACCAGCAAGGTTGTCTCACTATCTTCAACCTTATCTACATTACTTCCTTTACCATTGCTTAATGTGGTACTCTTCTCCAATATTCTGTCAGCATTCTAAAAGAAGAAACAAGCAGACACATAACAGGTTTAGCATGTAGTATATGAAACTCATTTTGGTGAACCAGTTCAGTAGTAAGGTGGACAGGATTAAACTATCAAGTCTTCTATTGCAAAGTAGTACATTATAAAAGCATCAAACAAACATATATCTATGTGCTACTATCACTGCATTGTCTTGCCAAATCAAAATAGAGACACAGTTCAAATCATATCAGTTCAAGACAAAATAGCATTGAAAGAATATAAGTGTGGGAAAATACACGGCACCACAAGATTTCAGATGGGTACCACGGGTATACATGTACAACTAACAACATTATTGGCTCTGTTTTGATGCTAGTAATGTGCATGATATGAGAAGACAACTGTCTACACAATTGAAATTGAAATCAACATAGAGCAATTTAGAAGAGCAAACCAGTTAAAGAAACATGTTTAAACATACCTGTTGTGCCATTGGAGTTTTGATTGGATCCTTCTATTTAAAAATTAGTTGGTATGAGTAAATACAGTGATACAAGAGCAAAGCAGTATGCGCCACAGCTATGGAATCTTACCTGAGAACAGTTGTTTTGTAGGTTTAAGCACTTGTTCTACAAGAAGAGAGTACAATAAGATGCAGCCATATAGTACTTCAAAACGAAATATGATCTCATAGACCCTACCAGATTCATGGGACTAGACCAATACAGAACAAGGCATTCCCAGTCATCGTCCCGTAAATGTGTCTCCGAAGAAAGTAAGGGAATTTGATGAGTTTCCTTGCCAGTGAAATATGTTTTCTTCAAGTAATTCCGATACTGCCGCAAAGCATTCTTGAAGATAGCAGAGGTATTAGCACAGGTTACCTCATCTTGAGTTTCCAAATCGGTCGTTCTCTACACAGAAAAATGGGAACATTTGCTATGTTATAACCAGCAGGGAGGTAGAAAGTATGGGACAAAGCAAAGTAATTGCCATGAATACTTACACATAACTCCGGGAGGAACACCTACAACTGGATTTTTCCTTCATCTTCAGTATAATATTTCCATGCTGGGAAGATACGCACATAGGATTTAACAACATCAAATGCGATAGACACTAAACTACGGATGACTGGTTCTGCTTCATCCATAGGAATAGGTGTACTAACTGGTGGAGTTGGGGTTTGCCGTGGTACTCCTGGCGCTTTGGGCACTTGAGCTGCCTTACTAACTGCTCTTGTTTGGGAGCTCTGTCGTGGAGATGGTGCTGTGTCAACTGGAACTGGGTTACTATCTGCTGGGGTTGGGGTTAGATTGGGTGAAGCTGGTTCTCTGTCCATCGGAGTAGGGGTACAATCTACGATAGTCTGGGTTATGTGTGGTAGGGCTAGTTCTTGTGCAAGTATAACCGGGGTGCTATCTCCATCGACAGGTAGCACTGTTTTATTTGAAGACCGTGTTTTTACTCCGCTAGATACTGCCATCACACCCTCCAATTCAAATGGCTGATAAACAAGAAAAGTAGTTGAATGTACAGACCTTGTATGAGATAGATGCAATAGATAGTGAGGAAAAAAGAGGGCATGAAACAGTTCACATATATGTTGTTTAACTAAACAGGATAGCATGACACAATTTCACATATATGATGTCTATCTAAACAGTATAGCATGGCATAATTCAAAGATATGATGACTAACTAAAAAGGATGGCATGAGATAATTATATGATGTCTTTAGTAAACAGGTTCGCATGACATAATTCACATACATGTTATCTAAGTAAACAGGATGGCATGATATAATTCACATATGTGATTTATATACTAAGTAGATGGCATTCGCATATATGATGTCTAAACTAAGCAGATGGTGTTGAATATTGTGTATATGATGTCTAAACTATGCAATGCAAGACACCATATGCATGATACGAGCAGTATAACCCTACCAAGTTAGAGCATACACCTCGGGGGGAATAGGACTGGTCATCTGTCTTTGAATCCTCCTGTGAGGAGCTATCTGGACCCAGCAAGAGATCTGCTTCGACAGGTAGCACTGTCTGCTCTGAAGAACTTGTTTTCACACCAGATTTTTTTGTCACCCACTCAAATGGCTGATTCACAGGAAGAGTAGTTAAATGTACAAACATTGTCGACAAATGGAAATGTAATGAAAAAAAAGGAATGGAAAGATATAATTCAAATATATGATGCCTGGCTAAACAGGATGGCATTGCATATTTCACATATATTATGGCTGGCTAAAAAAGATGGCATTGCATAATTCACATATATGATATAGAAACTAAACAGCATTACAGAACATGTCTAAACTAAGAAGATGACATATATGATGTCGAAAGTAAGCAAAGCAAGGCACCATATGCATGATATGACCAACATCATCATGCCAAGTTAGAGCAAACACCTCGGGGGGTAAATAGGAGTGGTCAGCTCCCTCTGACTCCACCTCTGAACAGCTATCTTCCTCTGGATTACAATCTGGAGGAGGGGGTGGGGTTGCCATTGCACCCACCATGGAGCAATGTCTGCATGACATTGTATTGCCGTGCAACACTCTTCTCTTTTTCTCTACATGTTCAGCATGACTGTGTACAATAACTGACATGCATACGAAAAATATATAGTGATATTAAGTAAGGAGAGCATGCAGAAATCTAGAGTGATGGTAACAACCAGTGGATAGATCAAAAAATAATGATAGTAGGCAAATGATAGCTTAATTTAATAAAAAGACAGATGATGGCTGCTTTACTGTTTGTTTCCCACCCAAGATGAACAACATAGTAGATACCCTAGATGAAACAGATAGTAGATCGATATACTATTCATTGTAGCCTCGATATGTGCCCCACAAGCATTTTAAAACTCAAGTTTGAACATTAATTTGGACCTGACTTAGTGTCTAAGAGATGAACAGGATGATAAACTAGCAGGTAATATTAAGCAATGCATAAAGTAAGCAGAAACAAAAGAGTGCAACCTCTCTTGCGGACCCGTGTACTCCTCAGGTTCATCTGCTGAGTCGATGATGGTGATGCAGTTGCGGTGGCTGCCGGTGGCGGGGAAGGAGATCTGAGGCGGCGAAACATGGTAAGGAGTCGTGATGTCTGGTATGGTGGACGCTTTTGTCGATGGAGCAGCTCAGGTGAGGTGGACGACGGCGCGGCAGGAGCAGGACAAACCACACAAAGTTTTCTTGACACCTATCTGTAACTGAAGTAATTCTGTAAGGGCTCCTTTGGAATGCAGGAAGAGCACAGGAATGCAAAGAAACATGGCCAAATTAAAGTCAAACCACCTGCAAATGTGTAAATTTAGAATGTTATTATGCCACTAATGCACTTAGTCTTCTTTTCATGCATAGGATTTTGATAAGTAGGTCCAGGTGGATGTTAAAATTTATGTGTTTTTCCTTTGAAACAGACATGAAAGGAAAAAATCCTTCAGTTCTGTTTTGCTCCATTCCTTTCAACCAAATGCATGAATAATTGAATAGTAGAGTACCATAGGAAAAGTTCCTATTGCTATGTTTTTCCTTCACTAATTCCTTTGAACCAAAATAGCCCTAAGGGCTTGATACGTCTCCAACGTATCTATAATTTATGAAGTATTCATGCCGTGTTTATTATAGTTTTGTATGATTTTGGTGCACTTTTATATGGCTTTTACATGATTTTTATGGACTAACACTTGCTTTTGGTTTTCCAGAAAATCAATATCAAATGAAGTCCAAATGCAGCGAAACTTTTTGACGATTTTTTCTGGAAGGAAACAGACCCAGGAAGCTTCGGGGGAGAAGTAGAAAACCCACAGGGGCCACACAAGCCACCAGGGCACGCCACACCCCCCGGGCGTGCCCTGGTGCCTCGTGGGCCCCCTGTGGCACCTCTTTGCGTGATTCCAATGCTGAAAAATCATTTATATTCAAAAAACCCCGAAAGTTAACCTAGATGAGTTTTTACGCCACAGCAAGCCTCTGTACCTCCACGATCTCATCTACAGCCCATTTCCGGCACCCTGCCGGAGGGGGGGAAATCATCATCAGAGGCCCTCTTCATCATCCCAGCGGTCTCCATGACGAGGAGGGAGTCGTTCACCCTCGAGGCTGAGGGTATGTACTAGTAGCTATGTGTTTGATCTCTCTCTCTCCCGTGTTCTTGATATGGCACGATCTTGATGTACCGCGAGCTTTGTTAATATGGTTGGATCATATGGTGTTTCTTCCCTCTCTATCCTTGTTGTGATGAATCAAATCTTTTCCCTTTGAGGTTTCGTTATTGTCGGATTGAATATTTCAGATTTGAGAACACTTGATGTATGTCTTGCATATGAATGCCCGTGGTGACAATGGGGTATTATATTGATTCACTTGATATATGTTTTGGCACTCAACTCGTGGATTCCCGAGGTGACATTGGGGTAATCTATGCATAGGGGTTGATGCACGTTTTCATTATCTTTTCTCCGATAGAAACTTTGGGGTGCTCCTTGAAGTTCTTTGTGTGGATTGAATATTATGATTATGAAGTTGTTTGATGCATATCGCATAATCAACTCACGGATACTTGTGGTGACATTGGAGTATCTAGGTGACATTAGAGTTGGTTGATGTGTATCATATGGTGTTATTTTAGTTCGAACTCTAGGGATGTTTGTGACACTTATAGGAATAGCTCAATAGATCGATCGGAAAGGATAACTTTGAGGTGGTTTCGTACCCTACAAATAATTTCTATTCTATCTTATGTTCTCCGCTAATAGGAACTTGGGAGTGATTCTTTATTACACGTTGAGGGATGGTTATATGATCCAATTATATTAGCACTGTTGAGAGATTGCACTAGTGAAAGTATGAACCCTAGGTCTTGTTTCTAAGCATTGCAATACCGTTTGTGCTCCGTTTTATCACTTGTTACCTTGCTGTTTTTATATTTTTCAGATTACAAAAACCTATATCTACTATCCATACTACACTTTTATCACCATCTCTTCGCCGAACTAGTGCACCTATACAATTTACCATTGTATTGGGTGTGTTGGGGACACAAGAGATTTCTTGTATTTGATTGCAGGGTTGTTTGAGAGAGACCATCTTCATCCTACGCCTCCCACGGATTGATAAACCTTAGGTCATCCACTTGAGGGAAATTTGCTACTGTCCTACAAAACTCTGCGCTTGGAGGCCCAACACGAGTCTACAAGAATAAAGTTGCGTAGTAGACATCAGGGGTCGACATGAATGTAGAGTAAAAAGTGATGCGACAAGTGTACAACCTCTTTGGCGTAGCCGTCTCGACCTCGGCATCATTGGGTCGGTCGCTGAAGATGTTGCGGCGGAGGTGGCTGTCGAAGCTGGGGAAGAAGATTTGAGGCGTCTGTAGACGGCGTCGAGGGTACCGCTCTGTTGTGATGGATGGTTCCGTTGTTGGAGCAGCTCCGGCGAGCTGTGCGACTTCGAGGCTGAAGCAGCACAAGACGGACATCGTTAATCTGAAGTGGGATTCTAATACCATCTCCAATAGATGATGTAAAATACATCACGAAAAAGTGCTAGCTGTAAAATTTACATCACCAAAAAACAACCAACTCCAACAGAAGATGTAAAAACTGTTGACTCTGAACTTAACTGTTGAAACTGAATTTTACTGTCGAAACCGAATTCTACTGTCGAAACTGAACACACTAGTAGCAGAGAAGCACTTCATTGGTAGTTTAGGCCGCTCGAGCACTAGTGGTAGCAGAGAAGCAGTGATCTAAATCAGCAGCCGCTCAACAGGGAACGCACTAGCAGATAGCAGCTGGAGCAGCAGCGCGAACGAGAGCCAGAGCAGCAACTCGTGTAGCTGCAGCAGCCCGTGTACCAGCATCAGCAGCGTGAGCGAGAGCAAGAGCAGAGCAGCAGCACGAGCGAGAGCAAGAGCAGAGCAGCAGCACAAGCGAGAGCCGGAGCAGCAGCAGTAGCTCTGGCTGGTATGGACGCCGCCGCCGAGGGAACCTCGCAATGGGGGAGATCCGCCGTGGAGGATGTCACTGGCGGCGCCGACGTCGAGGGAGCCGCGCCATGGCGGAGCGGGATCGAGCACCGGTGGCGCCGTGAGGTCGAGTGAAGGAGAAGATGCGATGAGTGCACAACCTCTTTGGTGGCGCTGAGTAGGCCTCGGCTTCATCCGAGGAGTCGGTGAGGATGCTGCGGTTCCGGTGGGGCAGGTTAAGGCGGCGCTGTGGGAATGGAGCAGCCGCGATAGACGAGGCGATCGTCGGAGCAGCTCCTTGGAGGTGGAGGACGGGGTGGCTGAACCGGCGGGACGATGAGATCGACGACGGATCCTCATCCGATGTGGTGGATGAGGGACGTCGAGCTGTTGCGGTGGACGATGTCGTCGGGGAAGAGGCTCCGGCTGGGCGCCGATGGGAGGCGGACGGAGGAGGGTGGGGTTTTGCTGCTGGTGGAGAGAGGTTTTGGCGGCCTCCGTTTTCGAATGGGGAAAATAAGGGGATGGGAGGGGGGAACCATGACTTAGGGACGCGCTTGTCCGAAATGTAGAGTAAGTTACAAAAGTACCCCCACCAATTTGAACTAGCGGCTCTTTCCGATCAGGGGTAGAACGGGATTTCGCGTGTCGGGATTTCGCAGGAGGAGGGAGTTTTCGCGCGTTTTGTAATTTCGGGATAGCAAGGCGTGGGTTCGGAGCACAAACAGACAAAGAGATATCTTGAAATTTCGGCATAATAAGGCGCGGGTTGAAATTTTGGGACAAGGCTAACGTGTACGGTACCATATCAATTTGCACTTCCCTCAACCAAAAAAAACAATTCGCACCACACAAGAGAGGGTCTTGCCCCGTTTTATTGTATGAATTACTACAAATGTCATTCAAAACTTTGAATCCATGTTATGTTCAATTAAAATATTTTGCTAGGTGTATAATGCATGTAACCTACTCAAATGAACATTTTAGTGCATTCCAAATGTATATACTACCGCTGCAATATGAACTAAATTTGAATTCGTTTCACTATTTGAATAAGAATCTACAATCATGATTGTTGTCAAGTTAAACCATCATCTGTATATTATCTTCACAACACACCACATGATTGATGTCAAGCTAGATATGAACTATGTGTACTATATGAACTCGAATTCAATTTTTTGAATCCACTTTATGCTGATTTCAAATAATAGTACATATCAAGATCTAGCTAGATCTTCATAATCTAAACCATGTTTCATATGTATAATGTGTTTATCGCACAATGTATACTGCCCTGCCCCCTACGCCTACAAGTACTTAGATGTGAGCTGCAAAAGCCACACATTATCATAAATTCAAATAAATGTGAGATTGTTTGATATATATATATAATATATATAGTATAACATGTTCATAACCACACCATGTGTATCACCATTATATTCATGCATGCATAGTTTTAAATCACTATGATCTCTTATTCAAATATCTGAATCCACTTTTGTAATGAATTATGATCTCTGTTAGACTTTACACCCACACAATCCTGTTCTCTTTGTAGCTAGCACTAACTTTCTCTCATGCATGCACACGCCCTCCTCGCCCTCCCCCTCCCTCAACATTCTCTCCGTCGCGCACATTCGTTATTTTTCTTTAGGTCGTTCACCCACGGTCTCTATAGGTCTCCCCAGCTCCTTCTTTCCGGCACACACCGATCGATATACCTCTCTAGCTGATGTCTACTACACAACTTATTCTTGTAGACTCGTGTTGGGCCTCCAAGCGCAGAGTTTTGTAGGACAGCAGCAATTTTCCCTCAAGTGGATGACCTAAGGTTTATCAATCCGTGGGAGGCGTAGGTTGAAGATGATATCTCTCAAACAACCCTGCAACCAAATACAAGAAATCTCTTGTGTCCCCAACACACCCAATACAATGGTAAATTGTATAGGTGCACTAGTTCGGCGAAGAGATGGTGATAAAAGTGTAGTATGGATAGTAGATATAGGTTTTTGTAATCTGAAAATATAAAAACAGCAAGGTAGCAAGTAACAAAAGTGAGCACAAACGGTATTGCAATGCTTAAAAACAAGGCCTAGGGTTTATACTTTTGCTAGTGCAATCTCTCAACAATGCTAATATAATTGGATCATATAACAATCCCTCAACGTGCGACAAAGAATCACTCCAAAGTTCCTATTAGCGGAGAACATAAGATAGAAATTGTTGTAGGGTACGAAACCACCTCAAAGTTATCTTTTCCGATCAATCTATTGAGCCATCCCTATAAGTGTCACGAATAACCCTAGAGTTCATACTAAAATAACACCATATGAAACACATCAACCAACCCTAATGTCACCTAGATACTCCAATGTCACCACAAGTATTCGTGAGTTGATTATTCGATATGCATCAAACAACTTCAGATTCATAATATTCAATCCACACAAAGAACTCCAAGGAGCACCCCAAAGTTTCTATCGGAGAAAAGATAATGCAAACATGCATCAACCCCTATACATAGATTACCCCAATGTCACCACGGGAATCCGCGAGTTGAGTGCCAAAACATATGTCAAGTGAATCAATATAATACCCCATTGTCAACACGGGTATTCATATGCAAGACATACATCAAGTGTTCTCAAATCTTAAATATTCAATCCAACAATAACAAAACCTCAAAGGGAAAAGATTCGATTCATCACAACGAGGATAGAGAGGGAAGAAACACCATATGATCCAACTATATTAACAAAGCTCGCGATACATCAAGATCGTGCCAAATCAAGAACACGAGAGAGAGAGAGATAAAACACATAGCTACTGGTACAAACCCTCAGCCCCGAGGGTGAACTACTCCCTCCTCATCATGGAGACCGCCGGGATGATGAAGATGGCCTCCGATGATGATTCCCCCCCTCCGGCAGGGTGCCGGAAAAGGGCTGTAGATTAGATCGTGGAGGTGCATAGGCTTGCGACGGCGTAAAAACTCATCTAGGTTAACTTTCGGGGGTTTCTGAATACATATGATTTTTTGGTGTTGGAATCACGCGAAGAAGGGCCACATCCCGAAGCTTCTAGTGTCTCTTATGTTCCAGAAAAATCGTCAAAAAGTTTCGCTGCATTTGGACTTCATTTGATATAGATTTTCTGGAAAACCAAAAACAAGCAGAAAACAGCAACTGGCACTGGGCACTAGCTCAATATGTTAGTCCATGAAAATCATATAAAAGCCATATAAAAGTGCACCAAAATCATACAAAACTATAATAAACATGGCATGAATACTTCATAAATTATAGATACGTTGGAGACGTATCAGCATCCCCAAGCTGAATTTGAAAGCACATTTGCTCCCTTGGTGGTTTTGGTAATTCATAACAACATATATCTCATTGAACTAATGTCCATCCAAGTTAAAGATTTCAGGATGTTCAATGATTGGCATGGCAAGGACTAGAGATGTGGACCCCTCAAAATGCTAAGGACTTGGATTGGCAAAAGCTCAAGACTCTACATTTTTGGTTTAGTGATCCAAGATCACATTGAGTCCATAGGAAAGCCAATACTATTAAAAGGGGATGAGGTGTTGCTTAATGGTCTTTTTGCTCAAGTGCTTAGTGACAGTGCTCCTAAACCCTCAACCACTTTCTCTATCCAAATATGTCCAAAACCTACATTCCAACTCGGCCCCACCGAAATTTCCTATCCGGAGCCACCGAGTTCATCTGGACTTAGCCACTGCCAAAACCCTAACAAATTGGATCCACCGATATGGATCTCGGTCTCACCGAGATGGCCTTGCCAACTTTCTGTAATCGTTTGCACTCACTTTGGTCCCACCGAGTTTCGCAAATCGGTCTCACCGAGATGGCCTGCCAACTCTCTGTTGCCTTATTGCTTCACTTCGGTCCTACCGAGTTGATTCAATCGGTGCCACCGAGACGAGGTTTGCCCTAACCATTGCACATCGGTCCATCCGAGTTGTTCCAGTCGGTCCCACCGAGATTCCTAACGTTCATATCTTTTACACAGTTCGGTGCCACCGAGATTTCTGATCGGTGCCACCGAGTTGGGTCAAAAGTGTGTAACGGTTGGATTTTGTGTGGAGACTATATATACCCCTCCACCACTTCCTTCTCTGTAAAGAGAGCTATCATAACGTGCCTACACTTCCACCATACATTTTCTGAGAGAGAACCACCTACTCATGTGTTGAGATCAAGTCATTCCAATCCAACCATTTGAACCTTGATTTCTAGCCTTTCCCAAGTTGCTTTCCACTCAAATCCTTCTTCCACCATAGCCAAATCTGTGAGGAGTTGTTTGAGTGTTGGGGAGACTATCATCTGAAGCACAGGAGCAAGGAGTTCATCAACAACACACCGTCTATTACCTTTTGGAGAGTGGTGTCTCCTAGATTGGTTAGGTGTCACTTGGGAGCCTCCGACATGATGTGGAGTTGAACCAAGGAGTTTGTAAGGGCAAGGAGATCGCCTACTTCGTGAAGATCTACCCCGAGTGAGGCTAGTCCTTTTTGGACGTAAGCCATGGTGGAATAGACAAGGTTACTTCTTCGTGGACCCTTTGTGGGTGGAGCCCTCCGTGGACTCGCGCAGCCGTTACCCTCCGTGGGTTGAAGTCTCCATCAACGTGGACGTACGATAGCATCACCTATTGGAACCATGCCAAAAATAACCGTGTCTTCATTGTGTTTGAAATCTCCAATCCCCTCCTTTACTTACATATGCAATTGTTTACTTTCCGCTGCTACACTCTTAGAATTGCATGTGTAGGGTGATGCTTGACTTGTATGCGTGCCTAAATCTGCCTACTTCTGAAATTGGGAAAAGGTTAGGTTTTTATTTGGTCAAGTAGTCTAATCACCCCCCCTCTAGACATAATTTCGATCCTACAAGTGGTATCAGAGCTTTGGTCTCCGTAAGCCTTGATTTCCATTGCTTTGGTGATCATAGCCTTGGTTTCACAACCTACGAGAGTATGGCGTCTAGTGAGGGTAACTATCACCGTAGAGGTCCATATTTTGATGGTACAAACTTTGCTAGTTGGAAACATAAGATGAAAATGCATATTCTTGGTCATAACCCCGCCGTTTGGGCTGTTGTTCGTGTTCGCTTGCAAGGTGATTTCTTTGATGATGGCAAGGAACCGGATCATGAAGCAACCCCGAAAGAATTGAAGATGTTGCAATACAATGCTCAAGCTTGTGACATTCTCTTCAACGGTTTGTGTCCCGAGGAATTCAACAAAATCAGTCGCCTCGAGAATGCAAAGGAAATTTGGGATACTCCATAAAAAATCTCCAAAAAGTTTCATCCAATTCCAAGAACTTTTATTTTTGCACAAAAAACAACACCATGGCAATTCTTCTGAAAACAGTGTCAGTCCGGGTTAGTTCTAATCAAATCAAACCAAAACCATATAGAATTGTTATAAACATGGCATGAATACTTCATAAATTATAGATACGTTGGAGACGTATCAGCATCCCCAAGCTTAATTCCTGCTCGTCCTCGAGTAGGTAAATGATAAAAGAAATAATTTATGAAGTGTGAATGCTAGCATAGTGCATAAGTTTGATCAATGATAATTTCAATCACTTTTTCTAGCATCAATATATATCATAATCAGTAGCTCATCTCATAAAACTTCTCATGATCAAGTAGCAAGCTATTCACATGTTTAAAGTATAGGCCACAAACTTTCTTGAAAACTAACAAACTATGTTCTCAGTCATCAAACAATTGCAATTCATCTTATTTTCAGGAAGGGTCTATGTAAGAGCTTTGATCTAGCAAATTCCACATACTCAACCATCATTTAGTCTTCCATGATTGCTGACACTCAAAGCATATTTTTAGAACAAACTATTTCAGTCAAACACATAGGAAGATAGGGGCTTAATGTTTTGTCTCCCAACTTATTTATCTCAGGGATAATGTCAACAATAATAACTCATGATCATCTATATTCAACTGGATATATGTGCCTGGATCTTTCCCTACCACATAATGCTTGCCAACTAAAGAATAAATAGAGCGGAATAGGGATGAACATTAATGACTCTTGCATAAAAGTAAATACAGAAAAGTAAAAGATAGGCCCTTCGCAGAGGGAAGCAGAGATTATCATGCGCTTTTTGTTGTTGGATGCACAAGCCCTTAATGCAAAGGAATGTCACGTTATATTGCCCCTTGTGATAGCAACCTTTATTATGCAGTCTGTCGGCTTTATTTCTTTACCATCACAAGTTCGTACAACGCTTATTTTCCCTTGCAATAAAAGATCATACATATTTTAGGAGCAATTTTTATTGCTTTTTGCACCGATGACAACTTACTTGAAGGATCTTATTCAATCCATAGGTAGATATGGTGGACACTCATGGGAAGAAACTGGGTTTAAGGGTTTTTGGATGCACAAGTAGTATCTCTACTTAGTACTAATTTTTGGCTAGCAAAAGATCCTAAGCAAGCACCACATGTTAGAGGATCCATGACAATATAACTTCTATGTGAATATAAACAAACATAACTCATTACGTTGTCTTCCTTGTCCAACATCAGCTACTCGATCAAGCTTGAAAATAATTAATGGGGGCTCACAATCATAGAAGATGTCCAAGATAGTATATTTATATGTGAAATTTCTCTTCCTTCAAAATTCTTTCATGAATTGTTCAAGTGACCAATGCTATGTTTGTTAACTTTCAATAAATTTTACCACTTATACTTCTTGTATGTGAAGTCACTACTCCTCATGGGACAAGCATATGAAGCATATAAATTTCAACTTTATGATATTCAATTCATTCAACAATTTACTCTTAGGATATAAGTGAAGCACGAGAGTAAACGAGAAACTACTCCAAAAGGTATAAGT
Source organism: Elymus sibiricus (assembly GCA_039707655.1). Lineage (NCBI taxonomy): Eukaryota > Viridiplantae > Streptophyta > Magnoliopsida > Poales > Poaceae > Elymus > Elymus sibiricus. Next base: position 178,120,842 of record CM077666.1, on the reverse strand, counting down.
GAAGATCAATGAGTAGTTAAGCAAATAAGTAGCTATGTGAGGACTCTCTCTCATTTAAAATTTCAGATCTTGATAATTTTATTCAAACAGCAAAGAAAACAAAATGACATTCCAAGAATAGCACATCTCATGTGAAGAAGCAAAAACTTAGGCTCAACCAAAACTGACCGATAATTGTTGATGAAGAAAGGTGGGATGCCTATCGGGGCATCCCCAAGCTTAAATGCTTGAGAATTCTTGAGATATTAATTTGGGATGCCTTGGGAATCCCCAAGCTTGAGCTCTTGTGTCTCCTTAATTCCTCTCATATCATGGCTTCCCTAAATCTTAAAAACTTCATCCACACAAAACTCAACAAGAACTCGTGAGATAAGTTAGTATAAATCAACTCAAAACCTTAACATTATCTACTGTAACAAATCACAAAATTATAATTAAACATTGCATACTAAATGCCTCTTCATATTTAATACTCCTATCCTCAAATAGAAACATTAAACACGCAAACATATGCAAACAATGCAACTATAACAGCAATCTGCCAAAACATAATAGTCTGTAAAAGGGGAATAAGAATCCATACTTACCTAACTCCAAAAATTATGAAAAATTACCATGTGACAGAGAACTCATTCATGCTTACTGTGTAAAAATTTCAGATTTTTATCATGTTCTTATTATTCAGGAATATTCTGGACATAATAGAAAACTTTCTGTTTTCAAACAGCAACACATGAACTAGCAAACTGAGCATGGTAAAGGCTATAATTGGCATTTTATTGAACTAAAAGATACAAAACGTTGATTATTGATAACACAAAGCAAATATCAACAGAATAAAATGACACTCCAAGCAAAACTCATATTATGTGACGAATAAAAATATAGCTCCAAGTAAGGTTACCGATAATGTTGAAGATGAAAGAGGGGATGCCTTCCGGGGCATCCCCAAGCTTAGTTGCTTGGGTATTCCTTGAATATTACCTTGGAGTGCCTTGAGAATCCCCAAGCTTAGTGTCTTGCCACTCCTTATTATCCTCATATCGATATCTCAACAAAACTTGAAAATTTCAATCACACAAAACTTAACGGAACTTCGTGAGATAGGTTAGTATGATAAAAATAAATCATCCACTTAGGTACTGTCAAGACAAGATTCATAATTTTTCTCACATAATGCCTACTGTATTCTATCATTTCCGCAATTTATATTACTCAATATAAGCTATGGAAACATTAAAACAAGCAAACTATGCATCGAAAACAGAATCTGTCAAAAACAGAACAGCGTGTAGTAAGCGATTTAAAAACCATACTTCTGTACCTCCAAAAATTCTGAAAAAGTAGGACAACGTAAACAATTTGTAACCCAATACTGTGTAAAACTTTAAGAATTTTCTCACGCTCCAGTACAGAATAGAAATTCCAGCACTGGACGCAAAAGTTTCTGTTTTTGCACAGAATCAAATCAACAAGCATCCACACTATCCCAAAGGCTTTACTTGGCACATTATTGAAAGAAAACATATAAAACATGATTACTACAGTAGCTTAATCATGTGAGCACACAAAAACAGTAGGTATAAATATTGGGTTGTCTCTCAACAAGCGCTTTTCTTTAATGCCTTTTTAGCTAGGCATGATGATTTCAATGATGCTCACATAAAAGTAAGGAGTTGAAACACAAAGAGAGCATCATGAATCATATGACTAGCACATTTAAGCCTAACCCACTTCCTATGCATAGGGATTTTGTGAGCAAATAGTTTATGGGAGCAAGAATCAACTAGCATAGGAAGGCAAAACAAGCATAACTTCAAAACTTTCAACACATAGAGAGGAAACTTGATATTATTGCAACACCTACAAGCATATGATCCTCTCTCATAATAATTTTCAGTAGCATCATGAATGAATTCAACAATATAGCTATCACATAAAGCATTCTTTTCATGATCCGCAAGCATAGAAATTTTACTACTCTCCACATAAGCAATTTTCTTCTCATTCATAATAGTGGGAGCAAACTCAACAAAATAACTATCATGTGATACTTGATTGGCATAATCCAATTGAAAATTAAAATCATGATGACAAGTTTCATAGTTATCATTATTCTTTATAGTATACATGTCATCACAATAATCATCATATATAGCAACTTTGTTGTCATAATCAATTGAATCCTCTTCCAAAATAGTGGAATCATCATTAAATAAAGTTGTGACCTCTCCAATTCCACTTTTATCAATATAATCATCATAAATAGGAGGCATTCTTTCATCATAATAAATTTTCTCATCAAAACTTGGGGGAGTAAAAATACCATCTTCATCAAACATAGCATCCCCAAGCTTGTAGTTTTGCATATCATTAGCATCATGGATATTCAAAGAATTCATACTAGCAACATTGCAATCATGCTGATCATTCAAATATTTTATTCCAAACATTTTATTGAATTCTTCTTCTATCAATTGAGCACAATTTTCCTTTCCATCATTTTCACGAAAGACATTATAAAGATGAATAATATGAGGCAACCTCAATTCCATTTTTTTGTAGTTTTCTTTTATAAGCCAACTAGTGATAAACAAGAAACTAAAAGATTCGATTGCAAGATCTAAAGATATACCTTCAAGCACTCACCTCCCCGGCAACGGCGCTAGAAAAGAGCTTGATGTCTACTACACAACTTATTCTTGTAGACTCGTGTTGGGCCTCCAAGCGCAGAGTTTTGTAGGATAGTAGCAATTTTCCCTCAAGTGGATGACCTAAGGTTTATCAATCCGTGGGAGGCGTAGGTTGAAGATGGTATCTCTCAAACAACCCTGCAACCAAATACAAGAAATCTCTTGTGTCCCCAACACACCCAATACAATGGTAAATTGTATAGGTGCACTAGTTCGGTGAAGAGATGGTGATAAAAGTGTAGTATGGATAGTATATATAGGTTTTTGTAATCTGAAAATATAAAAACAGCAAGGTAGCAAGTAACAAAAGTGAGCACAAACGGTATTGCAATGCTTAAAAACAAGGCCTAGGGTTCATACTTTCGCTAGTGCAATCTTTCAACAATGCTAATATAATTGGATCATATAACAATCCCTCAACGTGCGACAAAGAATCACTCCAAAGTTCCTATTCGCGGAGAACATAAGATAGAAATTGTTGTAGGGTACGAAACCACCTCAAAGTTATCTTTTCCGATCAATCTATTGAGCCATCCCTATAAGTGTCACGAATAGCCCTAGAGTTCGTACTAAAATAACACCATATGAAACACATCAACCAACCCTAATGTCACCTAGATACTCCAATGTCACCACAAGTATCCGTGAGTTGATCATTCGATATGCATCAAACAACTTCAGATTCATAATATTCAATCCACACAAAGAACTCCAGGGAGCACCCCAAAGTTTCTATCGGAGAAAAGATAATGAAAACATGCATCAACCCCTATGCATAGATTACCCCAATGTCACCACGGGAATCCGTGAGTTGAGTGCCAAAACATATGTCAAGTGAATCAATATAATACCCCATTGTCACCACGGGTATTCATATGCAAGACATACATCAAGTGTTCTCAAATCTGAAATATTCAATCCAACAATAACGAAACCTCAAAGGGAAAAGATTCGATTCATCACAACGAGGATAGAGAGGGAAGAAACACCATATGATCCAACTATATTAACAAAGCTCGCGATACATCAAGATCGTGCCAAAACAAGAACACGAGAGAGAGAGAGAGAGATAAAAGACATAGCTACTGGTACAAACCCTCAGCCCCGAGGGTGAACTACTCCCTCCTCGTCATGGAGACCGCCGGGATGATGAAGATGGCCTTCGGTGATGATTCCCCCCTCCGGCAGGGTGCCGGAAAAGGGCTGTAGATTAGATCGTGGAGGTACAGAGGCTTGCGTTGGCGTAAAAACTCATCTAGGTTAACTTTCGGGGGTTTCTGAATATATATGATTTTTTGGCGTTGGAATCACGCGAAGAAGGGCCACAGGGGGGCCATGAGGTACCAGGGCGCGCCTGGAGGGGTGGCGCGCCCTGGTGCCCTGGTGCCTCGTGGGGCCCCTGTGGGTCTTCTGGCCTCCTCCCGAAGCTTCTAGTGTCTCTTATGTTCCAGAAAAAATCGTCAAAAAGTTTCGCTGCATTTGGACTTCATTTGATATAGATTTTCTGGAAAACCAAAAACAAGCAGAAAACAGCAACTGGCACTGGGTACTAGGTCAATATGTTAGTCCATGAAAATCATATAAAAGCCATATAAAAGTGCACCAAAATCATACAAAACTATAATAAAAATGGCATGGATACTTCTTAAATTATAGATACGTTGGAGACGTATCACTAGCTAGGTCTGCCTACCACATACACACACTTTCCCTCTTCTCCTCTATCTCACCGTCCATGCCCTCTATCTCTCATACGGTCACACACATATGCACACTCTCGCCCCTCTTTTCATCGATCTCGCACTCGCACACTCCTCCATCTCTATATAGTAGGCCTATCGCACCAAATCATAGCCGCATCCATGTCTCTCTATCCGTCTCTCCGGGCCTTATTTGCCTCTAACACATGCATGTATATCGATCGATTTCCCTCTGTACATATAGTTAGGTCGACTATAACTCTTTTTCACCACGCACTGATCGATCTACCTCACTAGATAAGTCTCTCCCTTTCCCCGACACATGATGATTGCTCTACCTATCTAGTTAGGTCTGCTTACCACAGACATATCGCCCCCCCATCATCCATGCATGCCTTCTGCTACTTGTAGTCTGCGTTGGTATTTCCCTGAAGAGGAGAGGATAATGCAGTACAGTAGAGATAAGTATTTCCCTCAGTTAAGAACCAAGGTTATCAATCCAGTAGGAGAACCAAGCAAAATTCCGTTAAGCGCACCTGCACACACAAGAGCAAACACTTGCACCCAACGCAAATAAGAGGGTTGTCAATCCTCTTAGCGGTTATTTGCAAGGATTAAATCTTATAGAGATAAATAGATAAACTAAAATACTAATTAAAATAAAAGTAAATAAATTGCAGCAAGGTATTTTTAGGTTTTTTATATATGATAAAGTAGACCCGGGGGTCATAGTTTTCACTAGAGGCTTCTCTCTCGAACACATAGCATACGGTGGGTAAACAAATTACTGTTGGGCAATTGATAGAAAAACAAATAATTATGACGGATTCATGGCGATGATCATGTATATAGGCATCACGTCCGAGACAAGTAGACCGACTCCTGCCTGCATCTACTACTATTACTCCACCCATCGACCTCTATCCAGCATGCCTCTAGGGTATTAAGTCTAAAACAGAGTAACACCTTAAGCAAGATGACATGATGTAGACAAAGTAAACTCAAGCAATATGATTAAACCCCATCTTTTTATCCTTAATGGCAATAATACAAATACGTGTCATGTCCCCTTCTGTCACTGGGATTGAGCACCGCAAGATTGAACCCATCACAAAGCACCTCTCCCATTGCAAGACAAATCAATCTAGTAGGCCAAACCAAATTGATAAACCGGAGAGAAATACAAAGCTATAATAATCATGCATAAAAGAGTTCAGAGAAGACTCAAATATTTTTCATGAATAATCTGATCATAAACTCACAATTCATCGGATCCCAACAAACACACCGCAAAAGAAGATTACATCGGATAGAACTCCAAGAACATCGAGGAGAACATGGTATTGAAGATCAAAGAGAGAGAAGAAGCCATCTAGCTACTAGCTATGGACCCGTAGGTCTATGGTAAACTACTCACACATCATCGGAAGGGCAGCAAGGTTGATGAAGAAGCCCTCTGTGATCGATTCCCCCTCCGGCAGAGTACCGAAAAAGGCCTCCAGATGGGATCGCGGAAGAACAGAGACTTGCAGCGGCGGAAAGGTTTTTTCTTCTGTCTCTCTGGTATATTGGGAATATTTGGGAATTTAAAGCGTTGGAATTAGGTCAGGAGGTGCCACGAGGGGCCGACAAGCCTGGGGGGACGCCCTACCCCCTGGGCGCGCCCTCCAGGCTGGCCGCCTCCTCGTGGCTCTTCTGGTCTTCTCCCAAAGCTTCGTGGGTCTCTTCTGGTCCAGAAAAAATTAATCCAAAGTTTATTTTCTCATTTGGACACTTTTTGATAATGATTTTCTGAAAAGGCAAAAACAAGCAGAAAACAGCAACTGGCACTGGGCACTGGGTTAATAGGTTAGTCCCAAAAAAATGATATATAATGGTATATAATTGCATATAAAACATCCAAGATTGATACTATAATAGCATGGAACAATCAAAAATTATAGATACGTTGGAGACGTATCAAGCATCCCCAAGCTTAATTCCTGCTCGTCCTCGAGTAGGTAAATGATAAAAACAGAATTTTTGATGTGGAATGCTACCTATCATGTTTCATCATGTAATCTCTCTCTTACAGTATGAATAATAAGATCCGAATGATTCAAAGCAATAGTCTATAATTTGATATAAAGACATCAATACTCAGGCATACTAATAAACAATCATGTCTTTCAAAATAAAAATGCTAAAGAACGTTATCCCTACAAAATCATATAATCCTGTCATGCTCCATCTTCTTAAAAAAAGATATTTATCATGCCCTACCCCAGTTTTAGCCAAGCAATTGGTTCATACTTTTTAACGCGCTTCAGCTTTTTCAACTCCCACGCAATACATGAGCGCAAGCCATGGATATAGCACTATGGGTGGAATAGAGTGTGGTGGTAGAGATCAATAAGGGGAAGTCAAAAATAAGAAGATAGTATCACATCAACGAGGCTAATCAACGGGCTATGGAGATGCCCATCAATTGATGTCAATGCGAGGAGTAGGGATTGTCATGCAACAGATGCACTAAGAGCTATAAGTGTATGAAAGCTCAACATGAAAACTAAGTGGGTGTGCAACCAACTTGCTTACTCATGAAGACCTCGGGCATTTGAGGAAGCCCATCATCGGAATATACAAGCCAAGTTCAATAATGAAAAATTCCCACTAGTATATGAAAGTGACAAAATAGGAGACTCTCTATATGAAAAACATGGTGCTACTCTGAAGCACAAGTGTGGAAAAAGGATAGTAACATTGCCCCTTCTCTCTTTTTCTCTCATTTTTTTTCTTTTTTTTTCATGGCTCTTTTTGGCCTCTTTTTTTCTTTTTCTTTTTCTTTTTCTTTTATTTTCGTCCGGAGACTCATCCCGACTTGTGGGGGAATCATAATCTCCATCATCCTTTCCTCACTGGGACAATGCTCTAATAATGATGATCATCACACTTTTATTTACTTACAACTCGATGCTAGAACAAAAATATGACTCTATATGAATGCCTCTGGCAGTGTACCAAGATGTGCAATGATGCTAGCGTAACATGTACAAAAATGATGAATGGTGGCTGAGCCACAAATACTATGTCAGCTATATGATCATGCAAAGCAATATGACAATGACGATGTGTGTCATAAAAAATGGAACGGTGGAAGTTGCATGGCAATATATCACGGAATGGCTATGGAAATGCCATGATAGGTAGGTATGGTGGCTATTTTGAGGAAGATATAAAGAGGCTTATACGTGATAGAGCGTATCATATCACGGGGTTTGGATGCATCGGCGAAGTTTGCACCAACTCTCGATGTGAGAAAGGGTAATGCACGGTACCGAAGAGGCTAGCAAATTGCGAAGGGGAGAGTGCGTATAATCCATGGACTCACATTAGTCATAAAGAACTCACATACTTATTGTGAAAGATTATTAGCCCTCGAAGCAAAGTACTACTATGCATGCCCCTAGGGGGGAGGTTGGTAGGAGTTAACCATCGCGCGCCCCCGACCGCCACACAAAGACAATCAATAATAAATCATGCTCCAACTTCATAGCATAACGACAGATCATACGTGCATGCTTTGGGAATCACAAACCTTAACACCAATATTCTTACTAAACCACAATTATCTACTAATACCTCCCACATATTACCATCTTAATATCGCAAAACTATTGCAAGGAATCAAACTTATCATATTCAGTGATCTACATGAAAGTTTTTATTATATCCCTCTTGAATACCTATCATATCAGGACCAAATTCATAACCCCTGCATATTACCATTGCTAATCATGAGACTCTCAAAAAGATATAAGTGAAGCATGAGAGTGCAACTATTTCTTTAAAATATAACCACCGCCGCGCTCTAAAAGATATAAGTGAAGCACTAGAGCAACTGCCTAGCTCAAAAGATATAAGTGAAGCACATAGAGTATTCCAACAAATCACGAATAATGTGTGTCCCTCTCAAAAAGGTGTGTTAAGCAAAGATGATTGTGACAAACTAAAAAGCAAACAAACTATATCACAAGACGCTCCAAGTAAAACACATATCATGTGATGAATAAAAATATAGCTCCAAGTGAGTTACCGATAGATTGTAGACGAAAGAGGGGATGCCTTCCGGGGCATCCCCAAGCTTAGACGCTTGAGTCTTCCTTGAATATTACCTTGGGGTGCCTTGGGCATCCCCAAGCTTAGGCTCTTGCCGCTCCTTATTCCTTTGTCCATCATAGTCTCACCCAAAACTTGAAGACTTCAGCACACAAAACTCAACAGAAACCTCGTGAGATCTGTTAGTATAACAAACAAATCTTAAACTTTAGGTACTGTTGTAAATTGATTCATATTTAATATTGGCATAATGATACTGTACTCCAACTTCTCCATGACTCATACCCCCCGATACGATACATAGATTCATCAAAATAAGCGAACTATGCAACAAAAACAGAATCTGTCTAAAACAGAACAGTCTGTAAAGATCTGAATTAAAGTCATACTTATTTAACTCTAAAAATTTGGAAAAATTAGGAAAACGTGGGAAATTCATATATCAATATAGTGTAAAAAATTTAGAAGGTTCTGATGCTCCAGCAAAAAACCAAAATTCCAGGACTGGACGCAAAAGTTTCTGTTTTCAAACAGCATCAATTATACTATCATCAACATCATCCCAAAGGCATTACTTGGCACAAACACTAATTAAAATATAAAAACACAATCATAACAGAGGCTATAATTGTGCAAACACTCAAGAACAGAAGGTAAAAACAAAAATTTATTTTATTCATTGGGTTGCCTCCCAACAAGCGCTATTGTTTTATGGCCCTAGCTAGGCATAATGCATGGTTTCAAGTGTTGTCATCCTTCATTCACAAGTTCTTTTTGATTAAATCTTCCAAAACCTTTCTCATTAATTCTCTACTCTCATGATCTTCTTTTCTAGTGGGTGAGCTTAGGTAATTGAAGGGGCTTTGATTAGTAATTTTAACATTCATAACTTCAAACTCAGGGTCATCATAATAAACGTCCTCATATAAAACATGTATCTCATCATCAATAGGATCTCTTGCCGTACCCTCAAACCATTCTTCACTAAATCCCTCATCAATTCCTTTAGTAACCCATTCAAATTTGTCACAAGCATGGTGGCACATAGTTTTAATTATTTCGGCGTATGGAACTCTTTTTCTAATATTTTTACCATAAGCAAAGTAATCTTTAGATTCCAACCTACGAATAGTATCTTTGTCATGAAGAATTTCCTCTATAGGGGGATGCTCAAAATTAATTTTGTAAAAGGAAAAAATATCCCTAGCTTCTCGGATTATATAATCAAATTCATGCATAAGGATTATAGTGTCAATTTTCTTAGCCCTAGGATCATGTATGTTGGCAAGTTCATAAAATATCTTTTGTAAAGCGGGGTGGATATGCAAAAAAAACTTTCTAATTTAACCATAAGCATGGCAATAGCATCCACATAACAATTTGTTTTATCAAGAATAGATCCACCAATTACTGGTATAACTCCCGCGCAATTAAAGAATTCCTGAATAATGTTTTTCCCAATAATATTACCACTTCCCACATGATAAACTTTAGTCTTAAAATTTGTGGAGGGCTTAATCTCCGGAGGGTCATGATTAAGATCAAAAGAGTGTATGTTCTCCCCAAGAGATTCACTACCACTATCCTCGCTAGCACTTTCAACCACAACTTTCTCAAATTCAGACATGATAACAATTTCAAGCAAAGCAAGCAAACTAGCAAATAAGCAAATAAAAATATTTTTGTAAAAAAAAATAGAAGTGGGGGAGATGAAAACGAGAGGCAAATGCAAATAAAAGGCAAATAAAATAAATGCAAGTGGATGATAGTTTGTGTGAAGGTACTTGGTAATTTTGATGATGTCTCCCCGGCAACGGCTCCAGAAATTCTTCCTGCTACTTGTAGTCTGCGTTGGTATTTCCCCGAAGAGGAGAGGATGATACAGTACAGTAGAGATAAGTATTTCCCTCAGTTAAAAACCAAGGTTATCAATCTGGTAGGAGAACCAAGCAAAATTCTGTTAAGCGCACCTGCACACACAAGAGCAAACACTTGCACCCAACGCAAATAAGAGGGTTGTCAATCCTCTTAGCGGTTATTTGCAAGGATTAAATCTTATAGAGATAAATAGATAAACTAAAATACTAATTAAAATAAAAGTAAATAAATTACAGCAAGGTATTTTTACGTTTTTTATATATGATAAAGTAGACCCGGGGGCCATAGTTTTCACTAGAGGCTTCTCTCTCGAACACATAGCATACGGTGGGTAAACAAATTACTGTTGGGCAATTGATAGAAAAGCAAATAATTATGACAGATTCATGGCAATGATCATGTATATAGGCATCATGTCCGAGACAAGTAGACCGACTCCTGCCTGCATCTACTACTATTACTCCACCCATCGACCGCTATCCAGCATGCATCTAGGGTACTAAGTCTGAAACAGAGTGACGCCTTAAGCAAGATGACATGATATAGACAAAGTAAACTCAAGCAATATGATTAAACCCCATCTTTTTATCCTTAATGGCAACAATACAAATACGTGGCATGTCCCCTTCTGTCACTGGGATTGAGCACCGCAAGATTAAACCCATCACAAAGCACCTCTCCCATTGCAAGACAAATCAATCTAGTAGGCCAAACCAAATCGATAGATCGGAGAGAAATACAAAGCTATAATAATCATGCATAAAAGAGTTCAGAGAAGACTCAAATATTTCTCATGAATAATCTGATCGTAAACTCACAATTCATCGGATCCCAACAAACACACCACAAAAGAAGATTACATCGGATAGAACTCCAAGAACATCGAGCAGAACATGGTATTGAAGATCAAAGAGAGAGAAGAAGCCATCTAGCTAGTAGCTATGGACCCGTAGGTCTGTGGTAAACTACTCACACATCATCGGAAGGGCAGCAAGGTTGATGTAGAAGCCCTCCGTGATCTATTCCCCCTTCGGCAGAGTACCAGAAAAGGCCTCCAGATGGGATCGCGGAAGAACAGAGGCTTGCGGTGGCGGAAAGGTTTTCTCTTCTGTCTCTCTATTGGTTTTGGAATATTTGGGAATTTATAGCGCTGGAATTAGGTCAAGAGGTGCCACGAGGGGCCCACAAGCCTGGGGGGCGCGCCCTCCAGGCTTGCCGCCTCCTCGTGGCTCTTCTGGTCTTCTCCCGAAGCTTCGTGGGTCTCTTCTGGTCTAGAAAAAAATAATCCAAAGTTTTTTTTCTCGTTTGGACACTTTTTGATAATGATTTTCTAAAAAGGCAAAAACAAGCAGAAAACAGCAACTGGCAGTGGGCACTGGGTTAATAGGTTAGTCCCAAAAAAAATATAATGGCATATAATTGCATATAAAACATTCAAGATTGATACTATAATAGCATGGAACAATCAAAAATTATAGATACGTTGGAGACGTATCACCTCCCGACTCGTCTCTCACACACACGTGCACTCTTATTGATATTGAAGTCGTACCCTCCGTTTGTCTAGTTGGCCTCTCCCACCATCTCTGAGAAGCAACTCCACCACCACCCCTCCGGCACTCTAGCTCTGTCTCTCTCCCAACCGTAATTATTCCTCTCCTACACATATGCATGGATGTTGATCGATCTCCCTCAATACATAGCCAGGTCTCTCCTTCTCCACATGTATACCTGTCGATCTACCTCTCTAGTTAGGTCTCTGCCCCCCCCCCCCTCACACACACCGATAGTCGAACGCTCTAGTTAGGTCTCCCTGCCACACACAAACTGCACCTGTCCCCTTTCACGTTCCAGTAGGCCAGCCACCCTATATCTTTGATGTGCGCACACACAATTTCGCTGGCTCTCTTTATCGATCTCGCACCCGTACACCTTCATCCCTCTCTTCGATTCTATCGATATCTCACGCCGATGATCCCTCCCCTCTCTTCTCATGGATCGCCCCCTCTATATATGATATATCTAGGCCTCCGTTTCACACGCATTGCATATGTTACTTTTTTTGAGATATCATCGACTCATATTCCCTGTCTATCTCTCACGCACACAAATACACTTACAAAATCACCCCCCCCCCAAAAAACACTCACGAACGCACTCACCATCTCTCTCTAGGTTTGTATCTCTCTCACACCCACCCACGTAGGTGGGGTACGTGCACGAAGAGAAGAGGTGCACGCACAACGCACGTACTCACATCTCGTTCCCAACCACACCCGCGCGGGTACAAGGTGGACTCATTTCTGTATGAAAAGGCAGCCCACGTGATAATTTGACGTGTGTCGGTTGTTCACTTGATGGAGGGTCGTGTACCACGCGTGAACGAAACAAAGTGTGACTTGACGCGTTGGCGCGTTATTTTTAAATAAAGTTTTATTCCTCAATGGCACGTACAGAATATAAAACGATTGTATGGAGAGAAAAACGAAAACCGCTCCACTATACTAGTACTACAAATATAGGCAGGAGCCTCAATGCTTGCTTGCTGGGGTTCGTCTCTTCACACTCTCTCACACAAGACGGCGGTGGCCAATCTCTCTCTCTCTAACCGCTGGTCACTAATCCGGCCAGATCCCGTCCACCGGCGGAAAGGGAGGATGTGCAGCGTTGCTCCAGTCGCCGGCGTCGAGACAGGAAACCCTCTGCCAGCGCGTCCCGATCTGCGGTACCCGCCGTTCTCTCCGACCAAGCTCTGACACGGTAAGGCCTTTGACCCTTGCTCGCTGCCGCAGCAGATCCCGCCCACCACCGCCCTCCTACTTACATCCCGACGACCCTCAGGTACAGCTTCCTCTGGAACCGGCCTTGCTCCACTTCCCAACTTCCCACATCACTGCATGTGGATCTTCTCTAGTTTTTTGCCTAAAATGTACTAGCTCGGCCGGCGTACTTTCCATTTTGCAATCTCGTCCTCACACCGTTTGAGAGAAACCACTATGCTGTTATCTTTCCCTTAAGACAATGAATATGCTTCTTTTTGTTGGCGTATGTGTCATCAACTGTCATTGGCCGGTAATTGTTTCCTTTCTACCTCTTTTTGCAAATAGGGATATCCATTTCACCTCGTTGCTATTGCGACCTTTTGGTGAACTGCACAAAGCACTTTTTTCTTAAGAGTGTTTTGTGCAGTTCTACTAAAATGTCTCACTGGCAACGTTTCTACATTTCAATGGGACTGCACAAAGGGAGTTTGGAGTTCCTATCCTCCTCATCCAACTCTCAGCCTAATCTTCTCCAACAAGTAGTTAGTCTCAAGAGAGACTGCAAAGGTGACCGGCTTCTATTTGTGTGTTTATTGTTTCATCAACAGTGCCACTATTATTGTAATCACACTTACTCAATATCTTTGCTAACAGGGACGCTCGGCTCTATTTTAGTGGAACTGCACGAAATGATCGGAATGTTCCATGCTTCTGACAGCTCCTTTCTTTGCCAACATGTCGTGTTGATTTCTACAGAGCTGCGGGAAAGTAGCTGCCAACCAATGAATATCGTGGCCAGGAAGTGAAAGCATTCCTATGGAGAGCATCAATCATTTTTTCTTTTTTCTTTATTTGTACACCTTCTCACAACTTTGTCTTCAGTTGTGATGTAAATATTGGCTCTGATTTGCGAATCATTGAGATGCATTAGCAAGTTAGTTAGTTTTTTTTCAAAAGAGCATGGATGTTAGTTTCCTTTGTATTTCATGGAATGTTGTAACGAGACAACCTTCCAGCTGGCAAGACACATGAAACAAAAGCTGAAAGCTTCATAGCATTGTACAATTTCATGTCGCTCAAAAATTATGTGTACATATATTATGTAAACAAATGCTGAAAGCTTGATAGCATTGCCAAAAGCAATTCTACTACTCCAGCATCCGAGTCCACGTGCCATGCACCAAATTAGAGTGCACAACCGCACGGGAGACTCTAGCCCGGTCGTTTCACCGCAGTAATATACTAGTAGTAATCAGTAGTCAAATCACAAGCCCTACCTTTCCCACAGTAAGTTGCTCGGAGGAAGCAACCATCAATTCAATCTTCTTTGAATTCACTCCTACTACTAGGAGCAACTATAAATACTCTACTAAGGCGAACACAGACGGGCTAGGTGTCGCACGGAGGCCATATGGTGATAGTGTGATCTGAGGAGTAAATAGTTCATTGGGCTGCCGTTTTCTGCACTACTCTGGAGTAAATGCGTACTAGTAGTAGTACTCCCTCCGTTCCTAAATATAAGACCTTTTAGAGATTTCACTATAGACTACATACGGAGAAAAATGAGTGAATCTACACTCTAAAGTAAGTCTATATACATCTGTATGTAGTCCATAGTGGAATCTTTAAAAGGTCTTATATTTAGGAACGGAGGGAGTAGAGGATTGCTTTATCACAGATTAAAATAAAATAAGAGTGCAGACACTCCACCGTGCGGTTCCTAGTGTACCTGTATACTGTACTACTCGTACGATTAAACCTTGCGCTTGGCTCTTCGCCTCTTTGTGAAGTCGAACAATTATGGTACTACAGTGTATGCTTCTGGCAATCTGACACCGAATGAACTGCTGCACGTCCACCGCGTGGGCGAGGAGAGCGCGCAGTAGTCAAAAGCTTCTCCTCGTCATGCTCGTCCTGCGAGCCACCGCGTGTGTGGGAGAGGGACAGGGCGTAGTAAGCAAGCTTCTCCTCGTTCTCCTCGTCCTGCGAGCCACCGCGTGTGTGGGAGAGGGAGAGGGCGTAGTGTAGTATTAGTACTACTACTAGTCCACTACTAGTCCATACTGCCTCCTTTCCGGTTAATATGGCTTAATGGCGGTCACTGGACTTCATAATATGCTCATTACGGTCAATATATACATTTTGCGGTGTTTATACAGTCACTAGCTCACCGTAGAGCACCGTAATGCACTCTGTTGACCGGCCAAATAGTCTACGTAGCACTTTGTTGACTGGTTAAATTGACACATGGACTGTGGGTCCCACCTGTCAGTTGGCAGAGGAAAGAAATAAGTTAAACAAAATTTTACACGGGCGCGGTAGGAGTTCAACCCTTGCGCGGGAACCACCCTGGCTGTGTATGTGTGCGCATGCACGTGTAGGCTGAGCACTTGAGCGTGAGCGTGTGTGTTGCGTCGTGTGCTGTACACATGCATGCGTGCGTGCATGTGTACGTGTGACTTCCGCATGCATGCATTAGGGCGTCGCGTGCGTTTTTGTGTGCATGTGTACGTGTGACTACTGCATGCATGCATGAGGGTTGTAGTCTTCACATGTTCATATTTCATAATGTACCGCGTGGACGGAGTTTTAGACGGCATTACCAAACCTGCATGTTAGGGCACATGAAAGTGAGACAAACCTGCATGCAGGGGTATTTTGGTCGATAGCATAACAAACAACTCATGCATCGTAAGATCCGTTTGCATGGAAATACTACTTCTCGGTCGTCGAAACTCGTTCTTCTTCCTTTCGCCGACACGTGGGACATCCAGAATCCGGATCCATGTGTCATGCAAGAAATTAGAGATAAGTAATTGGGAGTACAAGTGAGACTCAGGAACGGTCACACACGTAGGTGGAGTACCAGCAGGGGATGCAGTAATAATGCCTAATGAGCAGTCAAATCACACAATAAGTTTCTCAGACGAAGCAACCATCATTTCTCTCTTCAATGGCACGTACGCAATATAAAAAGGTTGATATGGATAGAAAAGGAAAACTGCTCCACTATATATACATAATATAGCCAGGAGCCTAAGCTACACGCTTGCTTGCTGGGGTTGCTCTCTTCACACACTCTCGCACAAAATGACGGTGGCCACACCGCTGTTCACATATCCGGCCGGATCCCGTCCGCCGGGGGAAGTGGTGGATGTTTGCATAGACGCGGTCGCCAGCGGCGAGGGAGAAAACCCACTGTGGGCGATCCCGATCAGGGGTCCCGGCCGTTTTCTCTCACAAAGCTCCGGTGCGGTAGTCTTCGCCCCTTGCTCACTGCCGCGGTATGGGCTGATGCCGCCTCCCACTGCCCTCCTAGCTACATCCCGACGTCCCTTAGGTACAACTTCCTTTCGAGCCGGCTTCCTCCACTGCCCCAGCTCCCCACGTCGCTCCATGCAGATCTTTCTCTACTTCTTTGCCCCGCATGTTGCTCTACCGGCTTCTATTTGTGATGAGTTTATGTCTCATCAACTAGTGCCACTACTATTATTCTAATCACACTTCTTCAATATCTTTGCCAACAGGGATGCTCAGCTCGATTTTAGTGGAAGTGCACAAAATCATCGGATGGTCCATGGGTTCCAGACTTCTTTCCTTCGAAAGTTTCAACCTCGCCAGGAAATTAAAGCCTATTTAGGGTTTAGGGTTCAAGGCCTAGGGACTGCATCGATCGTTTTGTTCTTTATTTGTACACCTTCTCACAACGTTTGTCTTTAGTTGTGAAGTAAATATTGGCTATGATCTGTGAATCATTGAGGTGCATCAGCATGCATGTTAGTTTCCTTTGTATTTGATGATGGAATGTTGTAACGGGGCAACCTTGGAGGCAAGATACATGAAACAAAAGCTGAAAGCTTCATAGCATTGTAAGTACAATTTTATCTCGCTGAGAAATTATAGTAGTATGTACTAATCCTACTACTATTACTAGAGAGCTAGGTGTCGCACGGTGTCCAAGGAATATGGTGATAGTGTGAGGTGGGCCATGTACTACTCACTGGGCTGCCGTGTTTCGCACTCCTCCGGTGTAAGAGTGGATAAAATTAGTTTTATCACAGAATAAAAAAAGAGTGCACACGCTCTACGGCGCGGTTCCTGGCTCCAAAATCATTCTACCTCCTTTCGCCGAAATGTGGGACATCCAGCATCCGGGTCCACGTGCCATGCACCAAAGTAGAGTATAGTACTACAACTGACAATCACGACGGTCGTACCGCTGTAATAATAAATGACCAATGAGCCGTCAAATCACATAGACCCGGTAGGAAGTTGGATGGACGAAGCAACCATCACTCTTCGTTGAATCCGCTTCTCCCTCATGAAGTACAATATACTACAGTGTTCTTTCGGAAACCAACGTTTCTTGTCGATGGATCGCGCCATGGAGCAAAACTAACGTTTATATAAATCACGTCTGTCGCGTTCGCGTCTCACCCCACACGGTTGCTCGGCACGCCGCTCATCGCAAAGTGAGTATACGCAAACATCCCCGCCCGCGTGTCGATGGATCGCGCCATGGAGTACTACTACTGGAAGAGATAGACGAGGGGGGAGAGGACAGCTAGCTGTAGCACGGACTCCCAAGAACTTTTTTGCATGCATGTTGTGGCCGGCTGTGGTGTCATTTGAACGCGGAGCAGTCGCGTGCACCGGGAAGCGGCGCGAGCGGCGCTCTCTTGGCCTGTGCCAGTGAGAGGTCACGTCTGCTCTGGCCGGGCATGAATGCGGCACTGACCTTTTCGGGCCGGGAGCGCGCACGGGTGACGGAGATGGTTTTGTTTAGCCGTCCGGACGCCCGCAAATGAGAGACGCTGGACCTACGTAAATATTGCTAGGGTTTAAGGTTTACGTTAATTATTACGTAATTAACGTAATAATGAACCAGTTGGACAAATATGATTGGAGATGAAAGGAGGACGGGCCAACCCCCCTGAAATTCAGTGGGGGGTTGGAGATGAAACTAGGAATTTTATGTAAACACGGATATGTATGTGTATGTGTGTGTGTGCGCACACACACATAGTCACGACTCTCGCGACTACTCGTACACACCATCTCTCTGTAGGTCGATGTCTCGTTCTCTCTAACACACACGCGCACACACACACACACACATAGTCACGACTCTCGCGACTACTCGTACACACCATCTCTCTGTAGGTCGATGTCTCATTCTCTCTAACACACACACGCGCGCGCACACACACACGCGCGCGCGTGCGCGCACACACACACACACACATAGTTCGGCCTCATTTTGTTCCTACGATAGGAATATCATAGGAGTGGGAAAAACAATAGGAAGTGAGATAAAAGGAGTAGTACTACGTACAAGAAGAGAAGAGGTACACGCACGCACTCTTCCTCTGACACACCCGTGAGTACACGATGGAGCGCGTTTGTACATGAAGAGGAAGCTTACGTGATAATTTGACCCTTTAATTTGGTCACTTAATAATGGAGGGCCGGGGACCACACGTGAGCGATACTCCTGGAAGCGATGGTATGTTATTGATCGATTTTTCTTTCCTCGTGCGTTAAAAAGAGATTCCTCCACGAGTTTTCATTTTTGTTTCCAGGAACGCGTGTATTCTGTTTGAAACCATTGCTATGGAGAGATTTTTTTACTCCATTGTATATGTAGGCTTGAGAGGGCTTGGTTGATAGGGTTTCTCGCATCTCACTCTCTCACCCTCTCCAAATCAAAACAAGACGACAGTGTCCACTCTGATATCTCTCCTCACCGGTGGTCACAGATCCGGCCGGATCCCGTCCGCTGCGGGAGGGGAGGAAGTGCAGCGTTGACGTGGTCGCCGTCGGCGAGGGAGAAAGCCGACGCGCACCGTCCTCTCTGAGCCGGCGCCGGCGCGGAAGAAGGTCATCCACGCCCTTGTTCGCTGCCGTCGTGTGGGCAGATCCCACCGCCCACCTAAGCCACATCTCGCCCATCTGAGGTGTAACTTCTTTTGGATTTCATGCTTCGTTCTACTGGTCCAGCTCCCCACGTCGCTGCATGCGGGTTTTGTATGTACCAGTACTGCCCAGCTCGCCATGTACAGTAGCTAGGCTTCATCTGTTGGTCCAACATCACCTAAATTTTTTGGTTACAGGAAAGGCCACTCCAAAAGTTGTCCTCGTTTTTCCGTCAAAAAAAATTTGTCCTGGTTTATGCCTCGGTGGAGGTACATGATGGTTGTGCGCTCACTGTCCATATGCCCCTATTGCTGCTGCTAATCTAATATCATTGGTAAAATGAAGCAATGCCCATGTTAAAGTGACGTCCCTTTTAAGCAATGCTACTGTCAATCTAGAGGCGTCGATAAATAGAAGCAATGACACCGTTTTAAGAAATGCTTCTGTCCTGCTTTAGTCCGCATGAAGATAATCATGATGTTTCTATTTGTGTGGTACATTTCATTAATTCTTATTGACAATTCAGATGCCGCTGTTAATCTTGTACCACTGCCAAAACAATGTAACGACACTACTTAAATATCCCTTTTTTATATTTTTGCAAACAGGGATGCATATCTCCACACCAGGGCATGTCTTCCTCAATTTTAGTGGAACTGCACAAAATTGGATGGCCACTGTTGCTCTGCCTCATTGTCCTCTGCCACGTGGTTCTACCTTTCTCGAGCTTGATTACCGAGAAGAAACAAACCACAGTGAGGATTTATCAAACCTCAGTGGTGCCGCACCCAAACTTGATGCCAAATGGATGATGCATCACCATGATGACCTATCGATGCTCATGGTTGAGTATCATGGTTGCATCGGCTGGTGAAGTTGATCGATGCTCGATGAAAAAACGAGCTGTCTTCCATCAGTGCTCTTTGCTGGGTAGCCACAAAGACAAAGATATCATTCATCGGTGCACCTTGGTTGCGTTGGAGACGCAGCCGTCTACCACCTTGGTGCAAATTTGTCTTTCGCTATGAACCAAATGTTTCCTCGGAGAAGCATCGATGTTGGTACTAAGAGCAAAAGATTTGTATTGGTTTCTAAGCCTTCTCACAACTTTGTCTTCAGCTCCCCTGTATTGGTTTCTAAATGTTGGTTATGATCTTTCAATCATTGAGTTGTATATAAACATTTTATTTATGAGTTGGTTCTGAATTTTTCCGACTAGTTAATTATGTTCCCAAACTTTGATAAAATATATTACTCATATAACTACATAATAAATATGAAGCCAATTGCTGGCATGTATTAGCCGTTTGCTAGTTAAATATGTGGTCAAACTTTGATAAAAAATATGATGTGTAGTAAAAACCCGGACGGAGGTACCACACGTCAACGATAGAAAGTGCGACTAGGACGCGTGGAGCGTTAGTTTGATCGTAGTTTTCTTCACTGGTATGTTAAATAAAGAGTTTCGTTTCGTACACAATTTAAAATGATTATTATGGAGAGAAAAATAAAACCACTCCACCATATAATACTATATAAGCTGGAGCCTCAGCCTTTGTTTACTAGGGTTTGCTCTCTTCACACTCTGTCTCTCCACTATATATATTCACGCTGGAGCCTCAGCGTTTGTTTGCTAGGGTTTGCTCTATTCACACTCTCTCACCCACTCCAGATCTAAACAAGACTGCGGTGGCTTCTCTCTCTCTCCCCTCACCGCTGGTCAAAGAGCCGTCCAGATCTTGTCGGCCGGGGAAGGTGAGGAGGTGTAGCGTTGACTCTGTTACTGTAGGCGAGGGAGGGAATCCACTGCCGGCGGCGCTGTTCTCTTTCACCCAGCGCCTGCGCAGGAGGGCCGCTGACCCCGTCTTCACCGCTATCGTACGTAGTGTGGGCAGATCCGGCCTCTCGCCGCCCACCTAGCCACATCCCGATGACCCTAAGGTATAACTTTACTTTGAAACCGGCATTGCTCTAGCTTCATGTGGATCTTTTTCGCTTCTGCAGTCTAATCTAGGTCTGGTTCAAATAGGAAAGAAGGGGGGAGTTTTATAGCATGAATCTAGGATGTGGTTCAAAGAGGAAAGGAAGGGGGGAAAGTAGTACAAACTGGCTATCCAGCCGCTCTGTTGGTCGAAAAGGGAAAAAGGGAAATCGCAGTACACACATTTGTAAGGAACTGATCTCTTTCTTGAAAAAGGAAAGAAACCGAGGGGTGGGGGACAAGGCAGTAGAGTTTGTGCAGGACTAGATTTGCTGCCCTCACATAGGAAAAAGGTTGAAAGAGAACAAATATGGGACCAACACAGATATGCTGCTTGGTTCTTTGTTGCAACACACTCTGCATCACCCATTTATACGTGTGGAGGCACATGGTGCTGGTGTGTTCCCTGTCCCATACAACTGTTTAGCTGTTGTTAATCTCATAATGCCGCTGGAAAATTGAAGCAATGCCACTGTTAAAAGTAAATTACATGTATAACGAATGTTAATTTTAAGAGAATGTCTCTGTTCATATGAATCATTGCCACTGTTTTAGAAATGCAACTATCCTTCTTTGTTTCCCATTAAGATAAGGTAGATGCTTCTTTTTGTGGCCGTATGTGTCATCCTCCGTTATTGGCCAGTAATTGTTTCCTTTTTTACCTCTGTGCAAACAGGGATCTCTTTCACCTCGTTGCTATTGCGACCTTTTGGTGCACTGCGCAAAACACTTTTGTTTGAAGACTGTTTTGTGCAGTTCAACTAAAATGTCACACCGGCAACGTTGCTAGATTTAGTGGAACTCACACAAAAGGAGATCGAATTTCCTATCCGTGTTGGCAGATTGGTATTTGATCTTGAGGTCTTTCAAGTCTGCCTCATGAAAGGTCAGTACCGGCCTTCATCCACATGATTGTGCAGTGTGCTTTGAGATGCTGTGCTACTTGTATTGGTACTATTTTGAATAAATGTTGAATTGAAGCTATTCTATTGCTGTCTTCTCCCATTAAGTGAACAAAAATGCTAACAACCTAGATATGCTGCTTGTTTCTTTGTTGCAACAAACTCTGCATCAGCCCTTTATACATCGATGGAAGCACATGGTGCTGTTGCGCCCACTCTGCCATGCAACTGTTTAAGCTTTTTGTTATTCTAATGCCACTGGTAAAATAAAGCAATGCCAGTCTTAGAAGTAACTACCGAACCTTAGTTCAGAACTGCAACACTTATTACGTATCGGCGGGAGTACATGTTGAATCAATGTATTGTTAAGATGATGTCTCTGTTAATATGAATCAGTTACACTGTTTGAGAAATGGTACTATCTTGCTTTGTCATTCTTTCTACATGTTTAAGCAAGGTATTGTTAAGATAATGTCTCTATTAATATGAATCAATGACACTGTTTGAGAATTGCTACTGTCCTGCTTTGTTTCCCATTAAAATAAGGTAGATATTTTTTCTTGTGGGCGTATAAGCCATCAACCGTTATTGGTAAGTAATTGTTTCCTTTATACCTCTTTGTGCAAACAGGGATATCAAAACTTCTGCTCGTTGCTATTTCGATTTTGATTTCAGTTGAACTGCACAAAAGGAGCCAATGTATTTAAGGCAAACCGTTGCATTCTTGGGCCCAGTTGATCCTTCCACTTTGCAAAAAGAAGTAGTCACTGGTTGCGGTACATTACAGAAGGAATAATCGAGAAGCTTTACAGAGTATTAGTAGACGCTGGTGACATGACCAGTCTGCAGAGCTCATGTGGCAACTCAACAACATGTGAAGTGCAAGATTCTACAACCAGGAAAGGTATGACCAAGTCACTCGTGGATGCAGCTGTAACAAACGAGGTCAGCATCGGCCTTCATCCACATGATCGTGCTTTGTTATGTTGTGCTACTTATATTGTGGTACTGTTTTGAATAAATGTTTAATTGAAGCTATTGCATTGCTATCTTTTCCTGTTAAGATAATGAAGATGATTATATTTGTGAGCGTATGTTTCATCAACTAGTACCACTATTATAGTAATCACACTTTTTCTGTATTTATGCAGACAGGGATGCTCAGCTTGATTTCAGTGGAACTGCACAAAATGTTCGGATGGTTCGTGCCCTCCATAATACTTCATCATGCACAATACATCGAATGGTTCTCTAATCATTCATTGTCACCTTGAGCCACTAAACTAGCTACATGAAAGGAGCTGCCAACATGTTCAAGGCCTTGCAACATGTAAATACGAAATCCACCAAGCTACGCATGACATTGCTCGATTTCAGTGGAACTGCACAAAAAGATCAGCTGGTTAATCCAGCACGAGGTTCCATGTCAATATGCAAACTGATGACAAACACCTCCCTTTCCACAATCGTAGACATTTGATATTTTGCAATGGGAAAACCTTCTCAAAGTTTGCTCATTGGTGTTCGCAAGAAGGCATACATTTGATATTTTGGAATGGGAAACCTTGTCAAATTTTGCTCATTGATGGTTAGCAAAAAGACATACATTTGATATTTTGGAATGGGACGCCCTTTGCTGTTAGCAGCATTGATAGATTTTTTCTTTATTTGTGTCTTTAGTTGTGAAGTAAAAATATTGGCTCTGATCGATTGTTGTGAATGTTATGAATTGCCAGGCTTGTGAGTTTGATTGCAATGTACAGCCACGCTAAAAAACTTTATGGTACGTGTGAAACTGCGGCAAACAAAGTGATCACTGTGCGTACTGACAAAAAATCCTACTCCCTCCTTCCCAAAATAATTGTCTCAAGCTTAGTAAAACTTCGTACTAAAGTTAGTACTCCCTCCGTACTGGTGCATAAGTCACATTACGAAAACCAAATAATCCCAAAACTCTAAGGCGCGGTGCATTAACTACCCACCTCGTTTTCCGTTTTTTGCCACAAAAAAAGAAATTAGCCAATAGGAGACGTGGGGCGTGTATGCATTCAATTACTTGAGACGACTTAGCACAACATGCAGTGGTTAATTATCTGGATGCAATGGCATTAATTAGCAAATAAACATCAAGTTCTCTCATTTTCCCCTCACCTTGGTCGCGGTGCACAATCTAAGATGACTTATACACCTGGACAGAGGGAGTATAAAGTTGAGACACTTATTTTAGGACGGAGGGAGTAGTATGTATTGTTTTGCATGTTCGTCTAATGCCTCTGATACAACAATTCGAACTAACTGGACTAAATTCATTCAAACACGGCCGGATTTCAAACATGCTCGGATCTCATTACATTTCGGACATTCTTCAACTAAATAGTGGTGCTCATCCGGCTCTGGATGTATAATTAATTAACCTAATCTATGATCTCCGGCACCCGTTCCCCATGTCCGGCGGCACCGGTGAAGTCCTCCGCTTCGTTGCCGGTGGGGCGGGGCCTCGGCGGAGCTGGCGATGTCCTCCGCTTTGTTGCCGGTGGGGCGGGGCCTCGGCGGAGCCGGCGATGTCCTCCGCCTCGCTGCCGGCGGGGCGGGGCCTCGGCGGAGCCAGCGAAGTCCTCCGCTTCGTTGCTGGCGGGGCAGGGCCTCGGCAGAGCCGGCGATGTCCTCCGCCTCGTCGTCTGTCTCACCAAACAGCGCCTCGCCCGCCTCGTCGCCCTCCTTGTAGGCGGCCGCAACCTCCGCTACCCGCTGGCGGTACCGCCAGCGTGCGAGGCGGCTCTCGCGGGCGGAGCGGTAGGACTCGAGCAGCGCCGCCTGCTCCGCCAGGTCCGCCGCGATCTGCTCCTCCACCTGCAGGTGCTCCTGGAGGAGCTGGTGGTTGTAGGCGGCGTCGGCCTGCGCCTTTCGGAACTACTCCTCCCGCTGCACCCGCACCATGTCCATGTATTGGCATGGGCCTCGCCGATGGTCATGGTGCAATGCACCGGCGAGGATGGCGTGGAGGAGGGTGGC
Organism: Elymus sibiricus; assembly: GCA_039707655.1. Taxonomy (NCBI): domain Eukaryota; kingdom Viridiplantae; phylum Streptophyta; class Magnoliopsida; order Poales; family Poaceae; genus Elymus; species Elymus sibiricus. Next base: position 178,095,900 of record CM077666.1, on the reverse strand, counting down.
GCCGGCTCGTCGACGACCACGTACTCCATTGGGACGGCGTCGTCCTCCGGCTGCCTGCCGGCCAACCAGTCGGCAGCAATGGCGGTCATCTCCTTCTTCTGGTCTGTCGTCCGCCCGTCCTAGAGAGTGGTGGAGCGCGAGGAAGCCATGGTGGAAGTGGTGTGGAGAGGAGAAAGGGAACGGAGGCGGATGACTGCGGCTATGGCCGGGGCAGCAGTTTATATAGCAATGGTGGGCGGCAGAGGGACGGACGGGTGGCGCCGGAGTAGCCGCCTCGGCAACCACGTGTCATTAATGTGGGCGGCAGACGGACAAACGGACGACAGTTGTGTCATTTGAACACGGAGCAGTCGCCTGCTCCGGGAAGCGGCGCGGGTGGCGCTGACCGTTTCGAGCGAGAAGCGCGCGCGGGCGAGGGAGGGGGTTTGCGTGGGTCAGGGCGTTCAGACGCGGGCTTGGCAGTAGCCGGACATGCTGGCTCGCCAGCGAACTCGCCGAGCTCAGCGACGACGACCAGACGATGGATGAGGCTTCCGACCAGGAGCCGGCGCCACCGCTCGCGCCGGTTCATGCCGTGTTCACCAAATAGCAGGTGCGGCCGCACTTCGACGCCCTAATGGCGGAAGAGCTGCCAATGCCGCCGGTGTCGGTGTTCCGGCAAGCGCAAGAGGACTAGTGCTACAACCTCTGTCTCCTCAACAAGCATCGGCTTGCGGAGGGACAAATCGCCGGCGAACAGGCGAACGACAATGCCGTCGCGGACATGGGGGCCGAAGATCCTGGCTTCCTAGATGAGCAGCGGGCGCTGTACCAGACCAACCGTAGGGCCCGCGAGGCCCTCACTGTCGTCCTTCGCCTTGTTGCGCTCGTCGTGGCACCGTCGTCTCGCGTTGTCAACATGGTGAACAAATGAGAGGAATCAGGAGATGACTGTACGTGGTGAGGATGACAGTAGGAACCCACCAGGGCCATGGCCGTACTCAGGCAAGTGCCTCCTTATTATTACAAGAAAAAAAAACTTCCCCCTAATGGTTTGCTGACATCTGGGTCCGATGCCATTGTCAACGTACTCAATAAAGGAGAGAATTGCACAAGGGGCTGCTGACAGTAGGGACCCAACAGATCATGCATTTTTTTGAGATGTTTTTTTGTTGCTGAGACGCAGCAGGATATCAACTGGTCTGTGCGGGGGTTGTGGCCCGTGTAGCCTAAGCTATTATTTCATGTCTACCAAATAACCAGCCCAGCTGTTTTTTTCCTTTGTGAAAATGGCTAGCCCAGCTTTTTTTTATATGAATACCCAATGCAGGCCAACTTGTTTTTCTCCGCCCGCTGGGTTGCAAAAACGAGTAGGGGTGCATTCGGCTTGCCCAGAAAATGGGCTTTAAGTAATAATAAATGGGTTGTAAATATAAAAAACACAACGAACCGGCAATTAGTTTGAAAATTAGTTTTTTTCTTCGGATTTTCAGTTTTTTAATTTCATTACATTTTTTTGTTGCGCGCGCAAAATTTCATTGAATTTTAACCTAATATAAAATAATTTTGAAATTAGATTGAATCTGAATCGAAATTTCGGGATAAAAATAATTCGGACCCCACCAAAATGTGGGAAGTTTGGTTGAAATTTTTAACCCTGGCCCTGGCTAGAAAATGGGATGTACTGTTAACAAACAGTAAATGGGCTGCAGTAAATTCCATAGGAATTAAAAAATGGCATGTAAATTATTAAAAATACTAAATGGGATGTATGCTGTCCGCCACTGATGTGATGCTGATTTGTTGGCCTACTAAGTTGACGCGAATGCAAGGCTTTGTCAACTTATAGTCAACACACGATTCTAGCAGTAGAGGCCGTTGGATGGACATCCAACGGTTGTCGTGCTTCTTCAATCTCAGATCTTCTTGCTTCAGCCACCCAAACCACCGCCGGCGGGACCGCCTGCTCCCGCCACCCATGACCGGCTGTGCTGCCGCGCAGACATCACCGCCCCACCCTACTCCCATCGTTGGCCAGGCCATCCCTCTACTTACCTACACCTCCTGTTATTCTCCGGAGACGGCAGCTCACACCGCAGCTGAACCAGTCAACCCTCGTACTCCCCTCCGCGTTGGCATCCACTTCTGTGTCTTCGCCGGCTACCGGTCGTTCCTTCCTAGGACTCGCCGTCGTCCACCACATTGGTTCTATCGGCGCGGCGTGGTCAACGTGGTCAACAAACGACAACCATCGGAAGAGGGATGTACGTGGAGACATTGACAGTAGGGACCCACATGGTCCATGGCCGCACGCAAGCAAGTGCCTCCTTATTATGCATAAAAAAATGATTCCTCTCCCTGACAGCTGGGACCCACCAGCTATATCTTCGCACGGAAGGAAGTGCCTCCTTATTACGCGAAAAAAAGATTCCTCCCCATGACAGCTGGGCCCCAGCAGATTTGGAGGCTGACTTGTGGACCTACTAAATTGACGCGTACGCAGGGCTTTGTCAACTTAGTCAACAAACGATTCTAGCAGCAGTGACCGTTGGATGTTAATCCAACGGCCATGCTGCTTCTTCAATCTCTAATCTTCTTGCTCCAGCCGCACAAACCAGCGCCGGCGGGACCACCTGCTCCCGCCTCCCGTGGCCGGATGTGCTGCCGCGCAGGCGCTACCGCCCCCTCCTACTCCCACCGCTAGCCAGGCCATCCCTCTACTCACCCACACCTCCTGTTATTCTCCGGCGACGGCAGCCTCACACCGCAGTCGAACCAGTCAACCCTCGTACTCTCCTCAGCGTGGGCATCCACTGCTGTGTCTTCGTCGGCTCCGGGTCGTTCCCTTCCTGGGTCTCGCCGTCGTCCACCGCGTTGGTTCTATCGGCGCGGCATGGTCAATGTGGTCAACAAACGATAGCCATCGGAAGCGGGATGTAAGTGGAGAGGCTAACAGTAGGGACCCACATAGTGCATGGCCGCACGGAAGCAAGTGCCTCCTTATTACGCGAGAAAAAAATGATCCCTCCCCCTGACAGCTGGGCCCCACCGGCTCTATCGTCGCACGGAAGGAAGTGCCACCTTATTATGCAAAAAAAAAAATGATTCCTCCTCATGACAGCTGGGACCGACCAGATTTGGAGGCTAACTTGTGGGACTACTAGGTTGACGCGTACGCAGGGCTTTGTCAACTTAGTCAACAAACGATTCTAGCAGCAGTGACCGTTGGATGTTAATCCAACGGCCGTGCTGCTTCTTCAATCTCTGATCTTCTTGCTCCAGCCGCCCAAACCAGCGCCGGCGGGACCGCCTGCTCCTGCCTCCCGTGGTCGGCTGTGCTGCCGCGCAGGCCTCACCGCCCCACCCTACTCCTACCGTTGGCCAGGCCTTCCCTCTACTCGCTGACATCCCCTGTTATTCTCCGGCGACGGCAGCCTCACACCGCAGCCGAACCAGTCAACGCTCGTACTCCCCTCGGCGTGGGCATCCACTTCCGCGTCTTCCCTGGCTCCGCGTCGTTCCCTTCCTAGGCCTCACCGTCGTCCACCGCCTTGGTGCTCTCGGCGCAGCATAGTCAACGTGGTTAATGAACGACAGCCATCGTAAGAGGACTGTACGTGGTGAGGCTGACAGTTGGACCCACCAGTTACATCTTCGCACGCAAGGAAGTGCCTCCTTATTATGCGCAAAAAAAATGATTCCTCCCCCTGATAGCTGGGACCCACCTGCTATATCTTTGCATGCAAGGAAGTGCCTCTGTATCCTCCCTGACAGCTGAGACCCACCCGGTCGAAGCGTACGTAGCGTTGTCTGTCTGGTCGCGAATGTGTACGTACATACTGGTTGATCGGTCTCTCTGCAATGATGAACCATGGGCTTGTAAGGAGCGGCACGCCACATAAAAAAAAGGAGTGGCACGTGTCGTAGTAGAGCCCCATACGTAGCAGTTCAGGCAGTCCTGTCTAAATCGAGTACACGTACGTACAACCACGCTACAAAAAATACGGCCACGTACGTACATACGGGCGGGGTCTCGAATGCGTACTCACGCATACGTACGGACAGGGCTCGTGTACATGGAGAGAGGCAACGGACGGCAGCAACGGCCTCCTGTTCATCGGCAGCCAACCGGCTGGGTCGGAACGGAGGAAACAGCGTCGGGAGCTAAGCAACTGGGTCGGAACGCGTCCTGTTCATCGGGAGCCAACCTGCTTGGACAGAACAGTCGAAACGGGGTCCTGTTCATTGACTCGGGGTCTGGCATACCGCAAAATGAAGGAAACGGCCTTCTGTTCGACCGCCTACGATCGAAGCAGGGTCCTGTTCATCGGCTGGGGGTCTGGCGTACCGCAAAACGGAGGAAACGGACTTCTGTTCAACCGCCTACAGTCGAAACGGGGTCCTGTTGATCGGGAGGGGTCTGGCGTACCGCAAAACGGAGGAAACGGACTTCTACCCAGCTGCCTACGGTCGAAACGAAGTCCTATTCATCGAGAGGGGTGTGACGTACCGCAAAACGGGACTCCACGGGCTACTGTTCATCCACGGTCGACCTCCTCCAGCCTCCACCAGCTACTGTTCATCCACCGTCGACTTCCTCCAGCCTCCACCAGCTATTGTTCATCCACCCCAACCGGCTGGGGTGTGGTAGCCTCCTCTCGGGGTCCTGTTCATCCAACGCCAACCACCTTCACATGGCCAGGTGTAACACCCCCATGTATTAACTACAGTAATCACCTTTTGATAATGCCAAGTCATCATGTTGAACAGTGCCTGGTCATCATTTGCGTCATATCTCTTTTTAAATTCCAAGTCAAAATGAAATTCAAATATAAGTTGAAAATAAAAGTTGTTCAAATTTGAAAACTAAAATGTTCCTAATATTGCAAATAATCTAGTGGCATTTATAAAAATATAATCAACATTAATTGAATTACTTAAAGGTCCCTAACATCCTAAAACAGTAGCAAAACAGCAATATTTAATACCTTTTTAATTAATTAAAATTCAAATGAAATCACATTGACTCCAAACCAATTTCTGGTGGTAGAGAATATTGCATTGTAAATATTGTGCTAAGTCTCATATTTTACAAAACTAAAATTGTGCCTAAACTAATTGCAAAACAGAAATAAAAGAGAAAATAAAAATAAAACAAACCCCAGCTGGCCGCGGCCGACCAGGCCGGCCCATCCCCGCTCACCCCTGGCCTATATGGCCTCCCCGAAACCCTAAACCTAACCCGATCCCCCACTCCCCCTCGTCCCTCTCTCTCTCCCGCGACGCCGCCTCCCCGTCGTCCGACGCCGCGCCGTCGCCGTCGCCGCCTCGTCCTCGCCCCGTCGCCTCCCCGTCTCCTCCTCACCGGACCACCTCGCGCCTCGCCGCCCCCTCTCCCCGTCAACGCTGGTGAGGCCCCGGGCCTCCCTCGCTCGCCTCCGCCTCGCCTCTGTGCTCCGCCCCGAGCCGCTCGCACTCGCCGCCGTCCGCCGCCCTCCCCTGGCCGCGACCCGCTGCCCCTCTCCGTCGTCGTGCGCCCGCGCAGCCCCGCCCGCGTGCTACTCCGCTCGCCGCTGCCCTCGCTGTTGCCCGCAGCTGCTGCTCCCCGCTCTCCCTTCCTCGCTCGCCGTCGCCGCCACCTGCTGTTGCGGCTGCTGTTGCAGCAGCAGGAGCTGCTGACCGGCTCCGCCGCCCCCTGCCCCGTCGTGGCCTCGCCACCCTCCGCCGCCGCCGCTGCCACGGCCGGCTCTCTGCCCGCGCGCGCGCGCGTTGCCCCGGACGTGCCGGCCCTGGACGGGCACGGCCGTGGACATGTCCGGGCTGTGCCACTGACCATTGGGGCTCAGCCCCTGTTAGAACGAAAAAGAAAAAGAAAAAAAAAGAAAGAAAAAAGAAAGAATTAGAATTAAAATAAATAAATAAATAGTTAATTAAATAATTAATTAACTTAATTAATTTTGTTTAATTAAACTAATTATTTAATTAGCCTAATTAATCTGTAATTAGTTTAAATTAAACCCTAATTAGTCTAAACAGTCAATGACAGGTGGGACCCACTGGTCCTGTTGACTGCTAACGTCACAGTGACGTCATGCTGACGTCACATTTGTACTGTTTCGGATAATTCTAAATTAAATAATTTCAGAAATTCCAGAAAATGATTAAAACTTTGAAAAATTATATAAAATAAACTGTAACTCGGATTAAAATAATTTATATATGAAAGACGATCAGAAAAATATGACGATTCCGAATATGCACTCCGTTCATCTGTCACGTGCCTCTATCATAGCAAACATGGAACCATCCCCTCCGTTTCATCTGACCGAAAAACGCCAGACTTCGGGAAAACATTCTCGGATGTTTTCCCCCTTCACCTGTATCGCGTAGTACTGCATTAGGTCACACCTAGCACTGCATATTGCCATTTCATGCATTTGTGTTGCATTGTTTGCCATGTATTTATTATTTCTTCCCCCTCCTTCTCTCCCGATAGCCCCCGAGACTGCCGATGACACTGCAGTGTACGACGACGTCGCCGACGACCAGACCCCTTCAGCAGAGCTTCCAGGCAAGCAAAACCCCCTTGATCATCCAGATATCGCCCACTCCTTCTCTCTTATTCTTGCATTAGAATTGCCCCTGCTACTATTCCGATAGCTCCTATTTTGATGCATAGCCTGATTTTGCCGTCTGATGCTTATACCTACCTGTTGTCCCACAATGCTTAGTTAGCCTTGCTATTGATTCATCGGTAGCCCATCACCCTTGTCCGTCTGCCATGCTTGTTACCGGGCCGTGATCACTCTGGGTGATGATCACGGAAATGCTTACATTACTGTCAGACTTTAAATTGCTAAAGTCGGGCTGGCCCCAAGGGTGCCCGCGAGAGAACGATACTAAAGACGGGTCGGCTCCAAGAGCACCCGCGCGTCATGTCTTACCAAGTCGGAGCGACGGGAACCCTATTCGTCTCTGCGAGTTACTAAACATGCTTAATGGATTTGGGTATTTGATCTGAGTTGGCCACTGGCCTATACGCACTACCACCACGTGGGATAATGGTTTAATGGGGCCCTCGGCGCCGTATGTATCAGCCGAAAGCTTTGTCAGATGTCCAGTTCAGCATTGTGGCCGGGTCGGATCGGCGCCCCAGAGGTGGTGCCTGGATCCACCTTGCGCACAATGACCCGGAGTGCACAGGGCGATGGCCCAAGACCCCTGAGCGCTTAGGATGTAGACCGGCGGGGACCTCTCTGTTGAGCCTAGGTAGGGCTGGGGTGTGTCGATCAGCCGAGGCCGGGCATGACCGAGAAAAGTGTGTCCGGCCAGAGTTAATCGAGCGTGTTGGGTAACAGTAGTGCACCCCTGCAGGGAAGTGATCTATTCGAATAGCCGTGTCCACGGTAACAGGACGCTCGGAGTTGTATCCTGATCTGCTACAACTACAAATGGATACTGATACATTGATAAACTGTTACTACTGCTCTTGGGATCACTTTCTCACAGGAAGTCGAGGAAGGATCTCAGGGCATTACTACTATATATAATTGTTATTATATGTTACTATACTCTACTCTCTCCTGATGCTGCAAGATTGCTTCAAGATGCTAGTCTTCTATAAGCTAGGCCTTTCCCCCTCTGTTCTGGCATTTCTGCAGTTTAGTCCTAAGATATAGCCCCATTCCTTTGATACCGATGCATAATTAGCATAGTTCTGATGTCAGTCTTGCGAGTACTTTGGATGAGTACTCACGGTTGCTTTGCTACTTCCTTTCCCATACCCTGTTGCTGCGATCAGATGTTGGAGTCCAGGAGCAGGAGATCCCGGAGGCATCTACCACTACGTTGAGCCCGCCGACCAGGAGTAGTTCGGAGGCCCTAGGCAGGAGGCCTTCGCCTTTTCGATCAGTGTCGCTGTTATGCTGGCCTTCTTAAGGCAACTTGTTTAACTTTGTGTCTGTACTCAGATACTTTTGCTTCCGCTGATGCTTGTATGACTCGAGCTTATGTATTCGAGCCCTCGAGGCCCCTGGCTTGTAATATAAAGCTTGTATTATTTTTATTTTGTGTCTAGAGTTGTGTTGTGATATCTTCCCGTGAGTCCTTAGGCTTGATCGTGTGCATTTGCGTGTATGATTAGTGCACGATTAAGTCGGGGGCGTCACACCAGGGTACTGTTCATCCACAGCCAACCCACCGGCTGGGGTGGGGCGTACGAGCGGGCGGCAGCAACGGGAACTGTTCATCCACAGTCAACCAACCGGCTCGATCGATGCAAGTCTCGACTCGTTCTACGTGTATCACGCGTGTGGCAGCAACGGGCACTGTTCATCGAGAGGCAACCCAGCACCGGCTGGCTACGTCTCGCATGAGGGCTCGATCGGCTTCAGTAAGCAGCGAGAAGGATCGATCGGGTTCAGTTAGCAGCGAAGGGATCGCTCGGGTTCAGTTAGCAGTGAAGGGATCGTTCGGGTTCAGTTAGCAGCGAAGGGATCGCTTGGGTTCAGTTAGCAGCGAAGGGATCGATCGGGTTCAGTACGTAGTGCGAGGGATCGATCGCTTGTGTTCAGTACGTAGTGCGAGGACGATCGATCGCTCGGGTTCAGTAAGCGAACATAAGCCTCGCTCGGGTTCAGTTAGCGAGCGCCTCGCACACACGCGCGCGTACGAGAGAAACGCACAAACCACACTGCATCGCTCGGCCCCGACCACCCACCGTAACTGGGAACTCCCCGAAAATTTCCTCGCCCTCACTTCTACCACGATTTTTTACGTCATGGACGGCCCAAAGAATGTCATACGTGTGCGTCTCTGGCCCGCCCAGGATGAAAAGCCCATTTTCTGTCATAATTTTTTGTCATAGAAGTAGGAGCCCACCACATCTATGATGATATGTGTTTTTGTCACAATTATTGTCATAGAAGTGTCACAACCATGACAGAAAAAGTTTTCGTTCGGGTCATAATGTCACGGATGTGTCTTTTTTTGTAGTGACGCCTTAAGCAAGATGACATGATGTAGACAAAGTAAACCCAATCAATATGAATAAACCCCGTCGTTTTACCCTTAATGGCAAGAATACAAATACGTGTCTTGTCCCTTTCTGTCATTGGGATATAGAGCACCGCAAGATTGAACCCATTACAAAGCACCTCTCCCGCTGAAGATAAATCAATCTAGTTGGCCAAACCAAACGGATAGATCGGAGAGAAATACAAAGCTATAAAAATCATGCATAATAAAGTTCAGAAAAGACTCAATTACTTCTCATGAATAATCTGATCATAAACCCACAATTCATCGGATCCCAACAAACACACCGCAAAAGAAGATTACATCGAATAGAACTCCAAGAAGATTGAGGAGAACATTGTATTGAAGATCAAAGAGAGAGAAGAATCCATCTAGCTACTAGCTATGGACCCATAGGTCTGTGGTAAACTACTCACACATCATCGGTAGGGCAGCAAGGTTGATGTAGAAGCCCTCCGTGATCGATTCCCCCTCTGGCAGGGTGCCGGAAAAGGCCTCCAGATGGGATCGCAGAAGAACAGAAGCTTGCGGCGGCGGAAAAGTTATTCGAGGTGGTTCTCTGTTGGTTTCCCAATATTTGAGAATTTATAGAAGTGGAATTAGGTGAAAAGGAGCCACGAGGGGCCCACAAGGTAACAGGGCGCGCCCTGTTGCCTTGTCACCGCCTCGTGAGTCTTCTGGTCTTCCCCTGAAGCTTCTAGGGTCTCTTTTGTCCAGAAAAAAATCGTCAAAAAGTTTTGTAGCGTTTGGACTCCGTTTGGTACTGATTTTCTGAAAAACCAAAAACAGGCAGAAAACAACAACTGGCACTGGGCACTAGGTTAATAGGTTAGTTCCCATAAATGATATAAAATGACATATAATTGCATATAAAACATCCAAGATTGATACTATAATAGCATGGAACAATAAAAAATTATAGATATGTTGGAGACGTATCAGCACCCCCAAGCTTAATTCCTGCTAGTCCTCGAGTAGGTAAATGATAAAAACATAATTTTTGATGTGGAATGCTACCTAACATGTTTATCATGTAATCTCTTTTTACGGTATAAATATTGAGAAGCGATGAATTAACAACATCAACATAATAATATCCATGAATATAAGAAGCATAATCATTAAACTTTCAAAATATACGATCCTTAACGAATGCTATTCCCCACTTATTTTATCGTGTTAGCATGGCATGACTCCGCCTTCACTGCATAAATATAAATCATGAGCACCCCGGTGTTAAACCAGGCAATTGGATCGTACTTCTAACGCGCTTCAGCATTTTCAACTTCACGCAATACATGAGCATGAGCCATGGACATAGCACAAGGTGGAATAGAATGTGGTGATAGGGATCAATAGGAGAAGTCAAAAAGGAAGATAGTCTCGCATCGACGCGGCTAATCAACGGGCTATGGAGATGCCCATCAATTGATGTCAATGCGAGGAGTAGGGATTGCCATGCAACGGATGCACTAAGAGCTATAAGTGTATGAAAGCTCAAACTGAAACTAAGTGGGTGTGCATCCAACTTGCTTGCTCATGAAGACCTCGGGCATTTGAGGAAGCCCGTCATCGGAATATACAAGCCAAGTTCTATAATGAAAAATTCCCACTAGTATATGAAAGTGACAAAATAGGAGACTCTCTATATGAAAAACATGGTGCTACTCCGAAGCACAAGTGTGGAAAAGGATAGTAACATTGCCCCTTCTCTCTTTTTCTCTCATTTTTTTGGTGGCCTCTTTTATTTATTTATTTTTCATCCGGAGTCTCATCCCGACTTGTGGGGGAATCACAGTCTCCATCATCCTTTCCTCACTGGGACAATGCTCTAATAATGATGATCATCACACTTTTATTTACTTACAACTCGATATTACAACTCGATACTAGAACAATATGACTCTATATGAATGCCTCTGGCAGTGTACCAGGATGTGCAATGATCTAGCGTAACATGTATAAAAAATGATGAACGGTGGCTGGGCCACAAATACTATGTCAGCTATATGATCATGCAAAGCAATATGACAATAAATATGTGTGTCATATAAACGGAATGGTGGAAGTTGCATGGCAATATATCTTGGAATGGCTATGGAAATGCCATAATAGGTAGGTATGGTGGCTGTTTTGAGGAAGATATAAGGAGGCTTCTGTGTGATAGAGTGTATCATATCACGGGGTTTGGATGCACCGGCGAAGTTTGCACCGACTCTCGAGGTGAGAAAGGGCAATGCACGGTACCGAAGAGGCTAGCAAATTGCGGAAAGGTAAGAGTGCGTATAATCCATGGACTCACATTAGTCATAAAGAACTCACATACTTATTGCAAAGCCTATTAGCCCTCGAAGCAAAGTACTACTCGCATGACCCTAGGGAGGAGGTTGGTAGGAGTTAACCATCGCGCACCCCCGATTGTAACAGCACTCAAGGATTTCATTTCAGACCTAAGATTGCTCGAACTTCCTCACCATGCCATGACCAACACTTAGATAAGAAGTCAATAACAAACTTTAATACCGATATTTCTACTAACCAATGATCATGAACCTATATCATTTCATATTACGACATAAATATCATTAAACCACACGTTTCATATTTAGTGACTACATGAAAGTTTTTATTATATCCCTCTTGAATACCTATCATTTATGGACCAATCTTATAACCCGTGCAAATTGCCATTGCTATTTATTAGACTCTCAACAAAAATTCAGTGAAGCATGAGAGTGCAACTATTTCTATAAAATATAACCACCGTCGTGCTCTAAAAGATATAAGTGAAGCACTAGAGCAACTGCCTAGCTCAAAAATATATATAAATGAAGCACATAGAGTATTCTAACAAATCACGATAAATGCGTGTCCCTCTCAAAAAGGTGTGTTCAGCAAAAGGTGATTGTGGCAAACTAAAAAGCAATAAAAGAAAAGAAAACTATAGCACAAGACGCTCCAAGTAAAACTCATATCATGTGATGAATAAAAATATAGCTCCAAGTGATATACCGATAGATTGTAGACGAAAGAGGGGATGCCATTCGGGGCATCCCCAAGCTTAGACGCTTGGGTATTCCTTGAATATTACCTTGGGCATCCCCAAGCTTAGGGTCTTGCCGCTCCTTATTCCTTCATCCATCGTGATCTCACCCAAAACTAGAAAACTTCAGCACACAAAACTCAATAGAAACCTCGTGAGATCCGTTAGTATAACAAATAAATCTTAAACTTTAGGTACTATTATAAATTGATTCATATTTAATTATTGCATAATTATACTGTACTCTACCTTCTCCATGACTTATACCCCCCGATATAATCCATAGCATCATTAAAATAATCGAACTATGCAATAGAAAACAGAATCTGTCTAAAACAGAACAGTCTGTAAAGATCTAATTAAAACCATACTTCTGTAAATTCAAAAATTCTGAAAAATTAGGACAACATAAAAAATTCATATACCAATATTGTGTAAAAATTTCAGATTTTTTTAACGTTCCAGTACAGAACCAAAAATCCAGAACTGGGCGCAAAACTTTCTGTTTTCAAACAGCATCAATTATACTATCATCCAAATCATCCTAAAGGCATTACTTGGCACAAACACTAACTAAAAGATAAAAATAAAATCATAACAGAAGCTATAATTTTATAACATAAGAAAAAAAATTACAATAAAGATAAATATTGGGTTGCCTCCCAACAAGCGCTATTGTTTTATGCCCCTAGCTAGGCATAATGCATGGATTCAAGTATTATCATCCTTCATTCCCAAATCCTTCTTAATCGAATCTTCCAAAACTTTTCTCATTAATTCCCTACTCTCATGTTCTTATTTTCTAGTAGGGGAACTTAAATACTTGAAGGGACTTTGTTCGGTGATTTTAACATTCATTACTTCAAACTCTGAATCATCACCATAAAGATCTTCATACAAAACGTGTATTTCATCATCAATAGGTTCTCTAGCCGTAATTTCAAACCATTCTTCACTAAATCCCTCATCAACTCGCTTAGTGATCCACTCAAATTTATCACAATTATTGTGGTACAAGGTTTTAATTATTTCAGCATAGGGGACTCTTCTTCTAATATTCTCACCATAGGCAAAATAATCCTTAGATTCCAACCTACGTATAGTATCCTTATCATGGAGGATTTCTTCTATTGGAGGGTGCTCAAAATCTATTTTATAAAAGGAAAAAATGTCCCTAGCTTCTCATATAATCAAATTCATGCATGAGGATAATAGTGGCAATCTTGTTGGTCCTAGGATTATGGATATTGGGAAGTTCATAGAATATCTTTTGTAAAGCGGGATGAATATGCAAAAAAAATCGTTCTAACTTAACCACAAGCATAGCAATGGAATCCACATAGCAATTTGTTTTATCAAGAATGGATCCTTTAATTATTGGTATTACTCCCGTGCAATTAACAAAAATCTTGAGTGACACTTTTCCCAATAATATTCCCGCTACCCACCTGGTAGACTTTAGTTTTAAAATTGGTGGGGACTTTGTTCTCAGGAGGGTCATGATTAATATCAAACGATTTAAGTTTTTCCTCAAGAGATTCATTAGTACTATCTTCACTAGCACTTTCTACAATAACTTTCTCGAACTCAGACATGATAGCAACTCAAAGCAAAACAAGCAAACGAGCAAATAAAAATATTTTTGTGTTTTTGTATTTTTATGAGAAGTGGGGGAGATGAAAACGAGAGGAAAATGCAAATAAAAAGGCAAATAAAAAGTAGAGCAAGTAGATCATAGTTTATGTGAAGGTACTTGATAGGTTTTGATGATGTCTCCCCGGCAACAGCGCCAGAAATTCTTCCTGTTACTTGTGAGCTACATTGGGATTTTCCCCGAAGAGGAGAGGAGATGAAGTACAGTAGAGATAAGTATTTCCCTCAATGAGAACCAAGGTTATCGAACCAATAGGAGAATCACGCAAAGCCTCGTGAACAGCACCTGCACACACAAAACCAAATACTTGCACCCAACGAGGGCAAGAGGGTTGTCAATCCCCTTGAACTCTTTACTTGCAAGGATCAAATCTTGTAGTGGTAGATAGATAAATTGCAAAACAAAATAAAAGGAATAAAATTACAACATATATATTTAGGTTTTCTTTTTATAGGTAAAGTAGACCCGGGGGCCATAGTTTTCACTAGAGGCTTCTCTCTCGAACACATAGCATACGGTGAGTAGACAAATTATTGTTGGGCAATTGATAGAAAACGCATAGTTATGACAATATTCAAGGCAATGATCATATATATAGGCATCACGTCCGAGACAAGTAGACCGACTCCTGCCTGCATCTACTACTATTACTCCACCCATCGACCGCTATCCAGCATGAATCTAGGGTATTAACTTGATGAAAACAGAGTAACGCCTTAAGCAAGATGACATGATGTAGACAAAGTAAACCCAATCAATATGAATAAACCCCGTCGTTTTACCCTTAATGGCAACAATACAAATACGTGTCTTGTCCCTTTCTGTCACTTGGATATAGAGCACCGCAAGATTGAACCCATTACAAAGCACCTCTCCCACTGAAGATAAATCAATCTAGTTGGCCAAACCAAATGGATAGATCGAAGAGAAATACAAAGCTATAAAAATCATGCATAATAAAGTTCAGAAAAGACTCAATTACTTCTCATGAATAATCTGATCATAAACCCACAATTCATCGGATCCCAACAAACACACCGCAAAAGAAGATTACATCGAATAGAACTCCAAGAAGATCGAGGAGAACATTGTATTGAAGATCAAAGAGAGAGAAGAAGCCATCTAGCTACTAGCCATGGACCCATAGGTCTGTGGTAAACTACTCACACATCATCAGTAGGGCAACAAGGTTGATGTAGAAGCCCTCCGTGATCGATTCCCCTTCCGGTGGGGTGCCGGAAAAGGCGTCCAGATGGGATCGCGGAAGAACAGAAGCTTGCGGCGGCTGTCGTGGGAATGATTCCGACAGTAGAAAGGGGTAGGGTAAAGGAGCATGATTTATCGAGATGCAAACGGGTGACACGGTGTTTTAGTGAGTTCGGGCCTCTCGCGGTGGAGATAACAACCCTACGTCTCGTGCTCCGGAGAGGCTTTGTTTTATCTGAGTATGTATCCGGAGATTACAATGTGAGAGAGAGAGGAGAACGGATCTCCATGCCTGAGCTAAGTCATGAGACTAATGGCGAGAGAGCCATGGGAGAAGAATGAGCCAGAGCCCCCCTAGCTATGTGGTGGGGGGTGGCTTATATAGAGTGCGCCACCCCCTCACCTCTTATGTTACAAAGTGGGGCATTAATGCCATAATGTCAGCCTACTGCGAGGATGATGCTTTGACTGCCTTGCCGACTGTTGGTCTTCGCATATCCGAGTGAGTCATACGGCCGAGTGGCTGACTGTCATCCAAGTGGACAGTACGTCGATATGTCCGAGTGGATAGTATGTCTGTATGAGATTTATCTGGACCCACCTAATGTGTGGACCCCATGCTTTATGATTTTTGACCCTTCGTGGGCCTACCTGTTATGTGTATCCCCAACATTAGCCCCCGAAACGGTTGAGATTTTGCAGAGCGAGTTTGTGAAAAACACAACTTGGCTCGAGTGATAACGGAAATACTCGATACCCGTCATCGTGCTTTCAAATAACCAAGGTTTGAATAAAATCTCAATGGATTCTGGCACAGCGTTTCCCGACTGAACTGGGGTAAGTGGCCGCGAGGAGAAACTTGGTGACAGTCGTTCATCTCTCGGAAGAGGTTAACTCGTGATCCGAGTATGGAAGTGTCATTAAATCTGGGCAACTAGATTGACGCATGGACTGCTCTCTCGGAGAGATGCCATTCTTATCCCGGAGGAACGTCAATACGAGTCGGCTCTAGATCGAAGCTTGTGAGTTTCACGCTTTGAGTCATAGAAGAAGGCTCAAAACGGGTCCGCGGAGGAGCGTTAAACTCACCCTATAGCAATTTTTTTTGAGTGATCTGGAGCTGGTCCTGCATCGAGTAACTGATTACTCGGAATTTTGTTCTATGGGTGCGCGATCAGCGCACCCATAGGGTGTAGCCCCCGAGACTCTGACCGACTGCTGGTAGTCGGTTGGAGTCTGTAGGGTTTGTTGTACTTGAATGTTGTTGCTGAATTTGCCTGAGCAGAATGTTTCTTTTTGAGTTCTCTTCCAGTGGGGGCACACTGAGTGCACCCACTGGGTGTAGTCCTCGAGCCTCTGTCGGACTAGATGAGTCTGGCAAAGGGTTTAGGTCTCCTGGTGAACCTCCATGCAGTCGACACGGTAAATATCTTTTAGTCTGAAATTGAGTCAATCGGATGGATCTTCATGCGCTTGGCACGGTAAATAAGTTCAGCCTGGAACTGGGTCAATCAAGTGAATCTTTGTGCACTTGGCATAGTAAATATCTGCAATCTGGAGCTGAATCAATCGGACTGATCTTCGTGCACTCGGCACGGTAAATAAATTCAGCCTAGAACTGGGTCAAGCAGGCGAATCTTCGTGCACTCGGCACGACGAATGAATTCGGCCTCGAAACTGCCGACTGTAGAAAAAAGCTGGACACTCCAGGGAGTAATCATTCCAGTAGTACTTCTTACATTGACTATTAGCTTTTGCTCTTGCCAACCAGACGATCGGGTTGGGACCGGGTTGAAGACAAAGAGTGAGCGTTAGGTATTGAGCATATTTTTAGAAAGTTGAATGAGGAACATGCCGACTGGCGGCGCGCCCATAGGTTTAGCCCCTGAATTGGTTGAGGTTTTGTAGAACGAGTTAGCACTGCGGGGGCACTCGACGTCTGTCATCAAGCTTTAGTCAACTACGATTTGAACAGAACTTCAACGGATTCTGGACTATACATTTTCCGATTGATCGGATTGGGTTGATTGCTGGGCAAAACTCGGTGGCATTAGTATGTCTCTCAGGAGAGATTGACTAGAGGTCTGAGTGAGGACATGCCATGAAACCCGAGTGACGACGCCGGCGCGTGGTATGATTCTCCGGAGAGACGCCACTCACTATCCCAGGGGAACGCCAGCGCATGTCATCTTCGAGTCCAAGTTGATGAGGCTCGCGCCTTGGAGCCTAGACAAAGGTCCAAGTTAACCCGCGGAGGGGCGTCGAGCTCATCCATTGCAATCCTGAAGGTGACTTTAGTCGGGTGTTTTACGTGTCCGAGTGCACGGGGACCCTTGGAGGGTGGTCGGTCGGACCGATGTGTGTCCTTTAGGAAAGGCACAAAGAGAAATCAATCGGATTGATTTGCGGCTGAAATTTCGGGATTTGAAATCGTGCGAGCGCGCGCGGAAGCGGTTACGTCACGGTTAGTGGGAAAAGTGGGGCACTGCGAGGAAAAACTTGGTGGCACTCGTATGTCTCCCGGAGGAGATAGACTAGTGGTCCAAGGTGGACGTGCCATGAAAACCCGAGTGGCAAGGCTAGCGCATGGACTGACTCTCCGGAGAGAAGCCAGTCATCATCCCGAGGGAAAACCAACACATGTCATCTCCGAGTCCAAGTTTGTGAAACGGACGCCTTGGAGCCTAGAAGAAGGGCCAAGTGTATCCGTAGAGGAGCGCCGGCTTCACCCTTTTGCAGTCCTGAAGATGACTCCAGGTAATGATTTGGGCGATCGTCCAAGTGGATGTGCTTCCCGACTGATCGGGTTATGTTGACTGCGAGGAAAAACTTGGTGGCACTCGTATGTCTCCCGAAGGAGATAGACTAGTGGTTCGATGTGGACGTGCCATGAAAACCCGAGTGGCGAGGCTAGCGCGTGGACTGACTCTCCGGAGAGAATCCACTCATCATCCCGGGGGAACACCAGCACAGGCCTTCTCCGAGTCCAAGTTTGTGAAACTGATGCCTTGGAACCTAGAAGAAGGGCCAAGTGTATCCGTAGAGGAGCGTCGGTTTCACCCTTTTGCAGTCCTGAAGATGATTCTAGGTAATGATTTGGGCGATCGTCCGAGTGGTCGATGCTACCCTTATAGATCTTCGGCGGACCGAGAAAGTATGTTCAGAAAAATATTTCTGGCGTGGTGTTGCGGTGCATAGCCCTCAATGTTTTCGCGTTGGTGATGTAGTCGAAGTCATTGAATCCATGACACGACGAAAAATGGTCCTCGGAGGAGTCAGTCAAATGCTTTTGAAGCTGATGTAGCGACGAGGTCGGAGTAGCGCGGTTGCGGTGCAACAAGACCGGCGCGGCGGCCGAGTCTGAGTAGCGACGAAGATGGCGCGTAGAGCGTCTGAGTGATCATGTAACTTGTCGAAGTGGTGGATCCGACTGCAGTCGTTGAAGTGAAGGATCCGACTGGTGATGAAGTACTAGACCACTCAGGAGAGTGCAATTCCGAATGAGCTACAACCCCCGAGCGTACTACAGGCTTTGACGGTGGACCTATCTCATGCCCAACATGACGAGGAGGTCAATGTCGTTGACACGATGAAGAAGACTCCACGGAGGGGTCGGCTGGATGTGTCCGAAGTCAATAGAGCGACGGGTCGGTGTTGCGGTGTGTTAGGATCGGTGCGGTGACCGAGTCCGAGTAGCAATGAAGTTGGCGCACAGAGGCGCCGAGTGATCGTGTAACCCGTGTATGAAAAATAGCACAAGCCAACGTAATAATTTCTCGAGGTAATTTGATGTGTGCTGAAATGATTTGTGTAAATAACACCCATAGACACCCGCTGGGTGTGCAAGGGGCTTGCTGGTTCAGAACCAGCAAGAGTCTAAAAGAGCGAAGGATCCGATCAAACTTGTTGAAGTGAAGGATCTGACTGAACTCGTTGGAGTACTGGACCCAAATGAGGCGGAAGTGCAGTGTTCCGACATGAAAATAAACAACCGAGCATAGAGGTACACTCGGCGGCATGGCCTCCGAGTGAACGTCATGTGTGGATTACAGGACGCTCGGGAACACAAAAATAGCTATTTAATAGAATGCAGTGTGTGAAGAATGACTTAGCTGTCTGACAGCGCGTGAGCGTCCGAGTGGTGACGCGCAAGGCGGTCGAGTGGGCAAGTTGATGAAGACATGCCCAACCGAGTGGCGATGCGCGGGGCAGCCGAGTGATGGGGACGTGTCCAACCGAGTGGCGACACGCGGAGCGGCCGAGTGGTGAGGACGTGTCCAACCGAGTGGCGACGCACGGGGCGGCCGAGTGGTGACGACGTGTCCAACCGATGGCGACGCGCGGGGCGGCCAAATGGTGAGGACGTGCCCAATCGAGTGGCGACGCACGGGGCGGTCGAGTGACGAAGACGTGTCCAACCGATGGCAACGCGCGGGGCAGCCAAATGGTGAGGACGTGTCCAATCGAGTGGTGACGCGCGGGGCGGCCGAGTGGTGAGGACGTGTCCAACCGAGTGGTGACGCGGGACGGCCGAGTGGTGCGGACGTGTCCAACAGAGTGGCGACGTGCGGGGCGGCCGAGGGACGAAGACGTGTCCAACCGAGTGGCGCCGCGTGAGGCGGCCGAGTGTTGAAGACGCGTCCAGCTGAGTTGCGACGCACGGGGCGACCGAGATGTGAAGACATGTCCAACCGATGGCGACGCGCGGGGCGGTCAAGTGGTGAGGACGTGTCCAACCGAGTGGCGACGTGCGGGGCGGCCGAGTAGTGTGGATGTGTCCAACCGAGTGGCGACACGCAAGGCGTCCGAGTGGTGAGGACGTGTCCAACCGAATGACGACGCGCGGGGTGGCCGAGTGGTGAAGATGTGTCTCACCGAGTGGCGACGTGCGGGGCGGTCGAGTGACGAAGACATGTCCAACCGAGCGGCGCCGCGCGAGGCGGCCGAGTGTGTTGAAGACGCGTCCAGCTGAGTTGCGACGCACGGGGTGACCGAGATGTGAAGACATGTCCAACCGATGGCGACGCGCGGGGAGGCCGAGTGGTGAGGACGTGTCCAACCGAGTAGCGACGCGCGGGACGGCCGAGTAGTGTGGATGTGTCTAACCGAGTGGCGACGCGCGGGGCGCCCGAGTGGTGAGGACGTGTCTGACCGAATGACGATGCGCGGGGCGGCTGAGTGGTGAAGATGTGTCTCACCGAGTGGCGACACGCGGGGCGGCCGAGTGGTGAGGACGTGTCCAACCGAGTGTCGACGCACAGGGTGACCGAGTAGTGTGGATGTGTCCAACCGAGTGGCGACGCGCAGGGCGGACGAGTGGTGAGGACGTGTCCAACCGAATGACGACGCGCGGGACGGCCGAGTGATGAGGATGTGTCCAACCGATTGGCGACGCGCGGGGCGGCCGAGTGGTGAGGACGTGTCCAACCGAATGACGACGCGCGGGGCGGCTGAGTGGTGAGGACGTGTCCACCAGATGGCGACGTGCGGGGCGGCCGAGTGACGAAGACGTGTCCAACCGAGCGGCGCCGCGCGAGGCGGCCGAGTGTGTTGAAGACACGTCC
Organism: Elymus sibiricus; assembly: GCA_039707655.1. Lineage (NCBI taxonomy): Eukaryota > Viridiplantae > Streptophyta > Magnoliopsida > Poales > Poaceae > Elymus > Elymus sibiricus. The sequence continues at coordinate 178,075,418 of CM077666.1, read as the reverse complement.
AGCTGAGTTGCGACGCGCGGGGCGACCGAGATGTGAAGACATGTCCAACCGATGGCGACGCGCGGGAAGGCCGAGTGGTGAGGACGTGTCCAACCGAGTGGCGACGCGCGGGGTGGCCGAGTAGTGTGGAGGTGTCCAACCGAGTGGCGACACGCAGGGCGTCCGAGTGGTGAGGACGTGTCCAACCGAATGACGACGCGCGGGGCGGCCGAGTGGTGAAGATGTGTCTCACCGAGTGGCGACGTGCGGGGCGGTCGAGTGACGAAGACATGTCCAACCGAGCGGCGCCGCGCGAGGCGGCCGAGTGTGTTGAAGACGCGTCCAGCTGAGTTGCGACGCACGGGGTGACCGAGATGTGAAGACATGTCCAACCGATGGCGACGCGCGGGGAGGCCGAGTGGTGAGGACGTGTCCAACCGAGTAGCGACGCGCGGGACGGCCGAGTAGTGTGGATGTGTCTAACCGAGTGGCGACGCGCGGGGCGCCCGAGTGGTGAGGACGTGTCTGACCGAATGATGATGCGCGGGGCGGCTGAGTGGTGAAGATGTGTCTCACCGAGTGGCGACACGCGGGGCGGCCGAGTGGTGAGGACGTGTCCAACCGAGTGTCGACGCACAGGGTGACCGAGTAGTGTGGATGTGTCCAACCGAGTGGCGACGCGCAGGGCGGACGAGTGGTGAGGACGTGTCCAACCGAATGACGACGCGCGGGACGGCCGAGTGATGAGGATGTGTCCAACCGATTGGCGACGCGCGGGGCGGCCGAGTGGTGAGGACGTGTCCAACCAAATGACGACGCGCGGGGCGGCCGAGTGGTGAGGACGTGTCCACCAGATGGCGACGTGCGGGGCGGCCGAGTGACGAAGACGTGTCCAACCGAGCGGCGCCGCGCGAGGCGGCCGAGTGTGTTGAAGACACGTCCAGCTGAGTTGCGACGCGCGGGGCGACCGAGATGTGAAGACATGTCCAACCGATGGCGACGCGCGAGAAGGCCGAGTGGTGAGGACGTGTCCAACCGAGTGGCGATGCGCGGGGTGGCCGAGTAGTGTGGAGGTGTCCAACCGAGTGGCGACGCGCAGGGCACCCGAGTGGTGAGGACGTGTCCGACCGAATGACGACGCGTGGGGCGGCCGAGTGGTGAGGACGTGTCCGACCGAATGACGACGCGTGGGGCGGCCGAGTGGTAAGGACGTGTCCAACCGAGTGGCGACGCGCGCGGCGGCCGAGTAGTGTGGATGTGTCCAACCGAGTGGCGACGCGCAGGGCGGCCGAGTGGTGAAGATGTGTCTCACCGAGTGGCGACGCGCAGGGCGGCCGAGTGGTGAGGACGTGTCCAACCGAGTGAGGACGCGCGGGGCGGCCGAGTGGTGAGGACGTGTCCAACCGAGTGGCGACGCGCGGGGCGGCCGAGTGGTGAGGACGTGTCCAACCGAGTGGCGACGCGCGGGGCGGCCGAGTGGTGAGGACGTGTCCAACCGAGTGGCGAGGCGCGGGGCGGCCGAGTGGTGAGGACGTGTCCAACCGAGTGGCGACGCGCGGGGCGGCCGAGTGGTGAGGACGTGTCCAACCGAGTGGCGACGCGCGGGGCGGCCGAGTGGTGAGGACGTGTCCAACCGAATGGCGATGCCCAGCTGAGAGACGACGTGCGGGCTCGAGCGGCTGATTCGTACAGAGGGCCCTTCGTTTCTGCATTGTGTCCGAGTGGAACCGGGTTCTTTTCTCTCCCGTGTGGTCAGGAGCGATGGCTCCTCACATTGTTCCCTGCCGAGCACGCAGAGGAGGGGAAAAAGGTGTTCGGCGCCGGAGGAAGGGGCCGACGCGCGTGCACGAGCTACGCCGAGCCCGTCCCTCTCCTGCCGAGGCCGTCACCGACCAATCGGCGCCGGAGGAAGGGGCCGCCGCGCGACCGCGCAGTGTCGGGCTTGTGCCTCCCCGGCAGAGGTTGTTTCCGAGCAGTCGACGCCGGAACGGGTTGCCACCGTGGAGTCGAATCGCCGATCGGAACAAACGGGAGGCGGGCTGATCGCTGCAACTGCCGCCGTTGTCGTGGTTGCCCCATCCATGATGCCCCTGTCAAAATTAGCCATAAATCCCTAGTAATTAGGTGTAATTGTGTGGCTAACCGACGCATCATCAGACACATTATCGTGCGGGGAAGGGGCGGCCGCTCGCGCTGTCCACGTCGGATTAGCTACAGACAAAAAAGACAGGCAGTTTGCCCTTCGCTGCCCCACCGCGTTGTTTGCTGGAAAACGTTTCTGGCCGGTCCGCCGGCTAACGCTCGCGTCGGTCGTTCGCGGGCCATCCGATCAACAATGCACCACTCGCTCCCGGGCCGTTTGATTGAACACCACACGAGGTTCGCTCCCGCATCACTCTCTAGCCACCACATAATCAGCCCACACGTCCCTTATCTCTCGTTCTTATCTCTGGCGAAGCCTCTCAGCCACTCGTTTTCTTATCTCCCCACTTCTCCCTTGACTAATCTCTACTTCCCCAATCTCTCTCTTTTGAGCCGCCGCGCGCCGCTTGAAGCCCCGACCAGCCGCCCTGCTGTTAGCCGGCCATCGCCGACCGGTGCGTGGTGTGCTGCAACCAACAGGCCGCGGAGCTACAACCGCGATGCTGCAATGCTTCAACCAGCAGGCGGCCGTGTGGCGGAGCTGGAAGACGCGCATCTGCGGAGGAGAACACCTAGCCCGTTCCAGCTCCGCCGCTCGCCGATTGCAACTCTACTATACCCGGTTGCAGCTTTGCCACTAGCCGGTTCCAGCTCCGCCCCAAAAGGGATGCAGCTCTGCCCCTGATGGTTGCAGCTCCGGCACTCGCGGGTTCCAGCTTAGCCCTTGCCGGATGCAGCTTGGCCCCCTGCCGGTTGCAGCTCCTCCACTGGCTGGTTCCAACTCCGGCATCGAGCGCTGCTACGTGCTAGCTAGTTGTGTTGCGACTGGCAGGGAGCGGTGCTGGAACCGGTGTCTATCGGTGCTGGAACCAATGCATATGAAAGCTGGAACTAGCATCTTTTTTTGCTACTACTATCTTGCTTTTGCTGACCAGCCCCAATGTTGCTACCACCGCCTTCAATTTTTGCTGGAACCAGCAATCTTTTTGCTACCACTATCTTTTGTTTTTGCTGGGAACCAGCCCCAATTTTGCTTCCACCGGCTTCGATTTTTGCTGGAACCAGCAATCCTTTTTTTTGCTACCATTGGCTTTGTCTGGAAGCGACGCCGCCATCACCATTGATGCTGCAACCGGCGGTGGGCAGCACCGGCGAGGGACGGTGTTGCGGTCGGCGCTGCGGAGCTACCATGGATGCAACATGGAGGCAAGAGAAAAAGATGCTACGGTCAACGGCCTTTTTGTTGCGAGCGACGGCGGCGAGCATCGGTGGTGAGCGTCTGCGGCGAGGCAAACGGGCAAGGTTCGGCGAGCGGGTCGGCGGCGGCCGAGGACGAGCGGGGCGCTGGTCTCTTTCCCCTTTTTTTTTCTCCTCTGCTTTTTTTGGCTGCAGCGTTTTCTGTAAGCTTGACGAAGGAATCGTACGGTTTACAAAAGCTAGATCGTGCGGCCCACGCGGGACCGGCCGAAATTTTCGGCCGGCGCGCCGGCGCCTATCAGTCGCCTTGTTTGCTTCGTCCAGAAGAGTAAAGAGAGAGAGGAAGAGGAAATCGCCCCCACCCCTTCTCCCTCGACGCACGCTAGGGTTGCCGCCGCCACCGCCTCGCCCCATCGGCCCATGGCCAGGTCCTCCGACGCCGGCCACCGGAGAAGGAAGCGAACTCGACATCCAGTCTTCCACGCCTCCTCTCGACCCAGGCACATCGCCTCCTTTCTTCCCCTTCCCTCACCTCTGAACCCCTCTCTGACGCCTCGTCTCCTACCCCTTTCTCTTCTCAATTCGGATCCATGGAGATGGCCGGCAGGGAGGACGAGTATGTGGAGGAGGGCCCTGCCGGCGGCGCCAAAAGCAGCTCAACAAGAACCACCGTCATGCGGAGGCAAGTCACCGTCGACATGGATCCGCTTCATTTGCGCCACCAAGGGCCAACCGTTCCAGATCCGACCAGGTACCACGCATCCTACCTCTTCCAACTGCTGAATCTATTTCCATGACCAGGCCCGCTCTGTAGCTTTTCTCCTGCCTTTGCATGTTGGTCTGCTTCTACTTTGCTGCCCATGGAGGTTCAGATGAACCAATTTACTTTGAGCAGTGCATGCGACAATAGGAGCTCTCCCTTTTTTACATGTTTTATTTATAATCTGCATATTTTGTTGTAATGGCTGCATTAAGCCAGTAACAGAGTTGAATCGCTCAATATATGCTACCATATGGCATGTATTAGACTGTTAGTTGATGCAGGGGAGTTGCAGGAATAACAGGTGTTGACTTAGATTCGAAACTCTGAATTTTACTGATTCTTGTCTTAGCCCTCTATCCCTAAAATAGATTGTACCTAGGTTCAGTTCTCCTTGCCATTCACAATGCAGTGATTGTTCCTGGTTCTAGAAAAAAAAACTAGACCAGTAGGGGGAGAAGCCCGTACTGATTTTTTAATTAAGAGGAGAATGTGAGACAACAGTGTCCGAGCCGAGGCTCGAACCTGCGTCAGCCAGGTCACACAGCCGCTTGCTGACCACTGGGCTAAGAGCCTATCCACCTGGTTCTAGAAAATATTGCAAGGAATTTTTGCTAGGCATGAATCAAGATATGCGGCATTTAGATATGTGAGCAACCATCTATAAAATACTGTGACACTGTCTGTATTAAACTATTAAAGAAATTATCATCTTCTAATCTCCCTATTTTGCAGATTTTGTATGCTCCCCACCCGGGTTGAGCGGCTGCATCCACCTGTTGTTATGGTAGGGGAATACCTCCAATTACATGAAGAAATATAGTTATTGGTTTATCTGATAGGGATCCTAATTGTAGCACCCTAGCCTGGACTTCTCAAGGGTGAACATACTGATGGTTGGAAACCAACCTAATGGCTGATGGTGTTATCATGAGGAGGCAGTAGACCAACGGTGGCGTGATTCAAAAGTAAGTTCAGATAGCCTCTCATATTATTATTTTTGAAGGAAGATAGCCTCTCATATTTGATTCTTCTTTCGAACCTAAAATATAAGTCTTTGTGTTGTATCCAATCTATTGGATTAGAAATAGTTAGAAAACTATCACATAATTTTGATTGCATACTGTCCAATAGACGTAACAAGATTAGGTACTTAGGGTGGTTAATGCCATTTTATTGCCTCAAGCAGGGATACGAGGAGGAAGGAGGAGCACCGGGCGGGGAGCCAGAATAGATCGGCGCCGGCGTGAGGACCACCTCGTCATCCAACGAGCAAGCAGGCATCCTGTTCAGCTTCGCGACGCGGTTCAGCAGCATCATGATCGCAGAGACTAAGCCCTTCTTCGACTCCAGGCCGGCCGCAGCCACGACATCGAAGACATCCAAATCAAGCTCGGCTCTTCCGACATCTGGATCGACGGCTGCTCCCTCGCTGACTATGACAACGGGCTCATCGACATCACGCGCCAGAACACCGACATCACCGTCTCTAGGTTGTTCCCTTTTCTGTTGTCTATCCCTCCTAAGAGCCTCACATGCTTGATTTCTCTCAACAAACCTCGCTGATTACATTCAGTCTCTATCGTCCTTGTCCAGTTACAAGCTCCTCTATCAGGTCGAGTTTGTTGAACCCCCATGGGGCATGAGTGTGGCCAAGATGAAACACATGAGCAAGTTCAACTTCTCTATGACTACATCCATCAGCTTTCCGGCTACTTTGCATTCTTCAGATGTGCAGTTTCGTTTTCTGCAGACCTCATCTTGGCATGAGGTGTTTCCTAAAAAAAATCGCTGCTGCTGCCTTTCCTCCAATGTGGTCACATGCTCATCAATTGTTTGTCAAAATGACAACCCTCAACTGGATTTCTTATGTGTTACTAAATGGTAACATCTTTGTATGTATGTGGCTTTATGTTTTCAAGGTAAGTCATATCAACAAATTAAATGGTGCAGATGTAGATATATAAATTAAGGTACTAGAAAATCGACATGTCGACATGTGTCTCTTTCTTCCTTCCACATTGATAAATCATACCCTTCCTCTAGATCTCTTTAGTACGTTAGGAGCATTTCTACATTATTTTTCATTTCCCTTTTCAGGGAAACAAAAGAAGACCGGGCAGTCTCATTCCTCACTGCAATTGCAAAGGTATAATTCATTTTGTATATCAGTGTAACTTGCACAGACCATATGTAACATAAAATGGATATTGATTGACATTTTCATTGATTGCATATGTTCGAAACATGAGCATGATCTCTACAGATTGACATTTATCAGTGTAACTAGCTCATTCAATGTACAGATGTTGTCGGAATAGTTTCAGTAATATCAGATGTCATTTTGATCCTGTTTATACACAGGAAGCTTATTGTGTACTTAGATTAGGTACTTCATCTGTTGTTCTCATGTCGTGTTGCATACTGACTGTGCTTCTTTTCTTTTACATAGATGCTGCTTATTCTGCATTTGAGGATTTCACGGAGCCAAGCGATCCTCTCGTGCTCTGAGGAGATATCTCTCCTATGTATACAGGCACCTAGTATGATGGCATGCCTTAATTCATACATAAGAGTTAGTACTGTAACTATTAAGTAGCTCAATAATCTGTTGGCAATATAACTATTAAGTAGCCCAATAATCTATTGGCAATAAAATAAGTTGGTATATACGACGGAGAAGTACTTAATCTCTTAAAGCATAAAGCCATAAAAATCAGCATGCACTAAGCCCAGGCACAAAGTAAAAATGTTATAATTTCAAAAGGTTAATTTAGTTTTGGTTGGGGTGCGTAGGTATAAACAATGGACCATCTTTTCCAAAAAAAATAAACCATGGACCATTAAGCAGGCGTCCCATGTAGAGAAATGACGAGTCCTGTGGATTAAACATCGATCAGCAAGCATGAAGCTTGTAGCGTCACGAGAAGAAGGGCAGAAAATAAGCTTGGGAAACATGTGGGTGCATCATGCCATACATTCGTGAAGGAGATGGCGAGCCAACCGATGATGTTCTGAATCGCTGCCATCGTTAACGACTGAAAATTCAGTAGGCATGTCCATTACGCTGTTATTAGAGTATAAAAGAATAGAACTTCAGTGTAGTCAAGCATTGATTTGTTGCAACTTGCAAGCATATGACATGAACAAAATGCTGAACTTTTTTCAGAAAACATCCTCACCTACACATTTTCTGCAACACCAACTTCTCTTCTCTGATTATCATATCAAATGCCACATGCAACTAATTAAATAACTCGTGAGATTCGAAAATAATGCAAGGTCAACTCCTAATTTTCATTCAGAGGGAGTAAAGGGTCAAGATTTTCTCACCCCTTTCCGGCCAATGTGCCGGGCCATCTGGCCGCTGGTGATGGCCCCGACCATGGCTTCGACGTTGGACATCGAGCTGAACGCCAAGAACCGCATCACGCGCAGGCACGAAGTTACTCAACATTTTTTGTCCAAGAAGTCGAAACAGAGCAAGCATAGAGGCTCCAGGCACAGCCGTGGGGAAGGACCTGGGAGACGGAGAGGTCGAGGTCGCGGATCATGGCGTCCTGGGTGTGCGAGGAGAAGTCGCTGGTGAAGCCGGACTGGACCGGGCCGGGGGCGACGATGAGGGTACAGAGGAGCGCAACACCGCCATGGAAGAGGCGCCGGCCGACTTACTTTCATGTTTCCGTTTCAAGTATGTTGAATTTTTAACAAACACTTCCTATTCAGAGCACCCTTCTCTTCGAGATTTCTTTATACTAATGAAGTACTTATTGGTCCAGAGCGTGATGAGCAATTGGCACTGTATGCTCTGATTGCACGAGTAGCTGCTGACACCACCATACCCTTGAGCAATTGTTTTCTGAGCGATTTGCACGGCTAAGTCAGGTCTCCTTCAGCTTCATCTTGTGCCTTATCCTGGTTCAGAATTACCTATGTGTCCCTGCTATGATAGCCTTCCTTCCATGATACATGTAACACTGTTCTTAGCAGAGAGATGTCGATAATGATCCCTCTCAAACATTGGAGGAGCTGTATTATCTGTTTTTTTAACCGAAAACAATGAGAGAATCTCTCACTATGGCATTTCAGCTAAATAGAGTAATGTCTGTACATCAAGATTACCAGCCATGTCCTAATTTATTCAGGCGGAGGAGAAACACTGCTTGTAAATAATTCAAAGCTTCCTTCTTTTTACTTATGTTTTCAATTTTTTTTATAAATTATTTGCAGTTTCATCTGCTTCTCATAGTTTCTGCAATCTTCAAATTCAACTTGTGTTAGAGGCTTCAGTTCTTACAACATATGGTACTCGATTGATCATCATGTATATTGTATAAACATAAAGTGATGCACTGAATGCACTGTGCTCTTGCCCATTGTTATTGTGTTTATTCCTATCAGCTAAGATAAATATAGAACTCTCAAAGTTTTAACTATTAGTCATTTTTTTACAGTATGTATTCACCAATGTAGTTGAAGTAGCTCAACATCCTGTAGTTACATTGTCGTGGTAGTAATGTTTGCCTATTGGTGACTTAACAGAGCTAGATGTTTGCTAGAATACATTCAACGACTGATTTTATACCTGTTAATGTATGTGTCATCGCCTGTTTATACAAATGTAGTGTGCTAATGAGTTCAGTTTGTAAGCTATCCTATTGCACATGTCATGAAGCTGACAAAAACGGCATGAGTGTGTCCTACCCTGGCACTGCTCAGGCAATAGCAGTACATAGTACATGCAATAAGGTACAGATAGGAAAGTGAAAGGGGCGCATCCGACTTGGCACCGCCCCAACTTCCTCTGAGGCGGCGCACCAGGGGTGCGCCCCAACCACTAGTTGAATGAATTGCCCACGTCCGCCCCAACCACTAGTTGAATGAATTGCCCACGTCCAACGCATTGAAGGAGTTGCCCCACGTCCGACGCTAATTAAGCAAGAATTAAAGACGATTCTGCATGCAATGGGAGTTTCCTTTTCCCACGGAATTGAAATTAGGAGAGTTGTAGAGGCAGCCTGGAGTCCGGAGAGCTCCGCTGCGGTGGAAACTGCCGGTCTGTCCGGAATCAGTCCGCTGCGGTGGAAACTGCCGGTCTGTCCGGAATCAGTCCGCAGCCGAGAGGTGGCGGCGAGAAGGACGACCGGCGCTCGACCCGGTTCCTCGGGCGGCGAGGCACGGAGGCCGGGCGTTAGCAGCTGTGTGTGTGGGCGCTCGGCGACGGTGTCGCAGATGAAGCCAGAGATGATGACGGGTCGGATGGCGCCGGGGCCGTGCGTGGAGGCGCAGTCGCCATCTTGCTTCAACGCCGGGATCGAGCGGGTGACTCCACGGCGGAGACTTCCGCCGGATGACCAGCGTCGGAGGGAGGAGGTGCGTCTGCGCCTTGAACGACGCGATAGCCAAAAACTCCAGCGACCAATTTCTCCTGCGATGATCATTGATCCGCCGCCGAAGATTGAAGAAAAAACCATTTGCACCATGGCTCGATAGACGCCATGCCCCACGGTGGGCGCCAACTGTCGTGGGAGCGATTCCGACAGTAGAAAGGGGTAGGGTAAAGGAGCATGATTTATCGAGATGCAAACGAGTGACACGGTGTTTTAGCGAGTTCGGGCCTCTCGCGGTGGAGATAACAACCCTACGTCTCGTGCTCCGGAGAGGCTTTGTTTTATCTGAGTATGTATCCGGAGATTACAATGTGTGAGAGAGAGGAGAACGGATCTCCATGCCTGAGCTAAGTTCTGAGACTAATGGCGAGAGAGCCATGGGAGAAGAATGAGGCAGAGCCCGCCTAGCTATGTGGTGGGGGTGGCTTATATAGAGTGCGCCACCCCCTCACCTCTTATGTTACAAAGTGGGGCATTAATGCCATAATGTCAGCCTACTGCGAGGATGATGCTTCGACTGCCTTGCCGACTGTTGGTCTTTGCATATCCGAGTGAGTCATACAGCCGAGTGGCTGACTGTCATCCGAGTGGACAGTACGTCGATATGTCCGAGTGGATAGTATGCCTGTATGAGATTTACTAGGAAACATGCCCGTGCGTTGCAACGGGGATTTTTTTAAAGAATCTATATCTATACCTCTATACCTACTAATAAAGCAAGGTGATATTCTTGGTTTCGTCCCGTTTAGATTATTTTTTTCAACGCACCGTTGATGATTTTTTAGATACGCAAGGTGGTACTAATTGATTTAGAGTGCATGAGCAGTACAGATTGAAGTTGAGATTGAAATATGCCTGTTTTTCTTGAGACTTCCTATACCTGTCAAGAAGTACAACATAATTCAGACTGGGTCAAACGTGCCTCAGACTAAAAGCGGCCTGCCTTGTTTACGCTATCAGATTGATTTGCATCCCCGCGAATTCTGTTTAGAGTGCATGAGCAGACCGGCTCTTCTCTCTCTCTCATTAATCTCTCCTTAACATATACCGGCTTAATTAGCTCATTAAACTCTCCTTATATACCGCCTAATTAGCATGCATGAGCGGATCGGCTCTTCTCTCTCCCTCATCAATCTCTCCTTAATATATACCTGCTTAATTAGCCTTATATACCGTCTAATTAGCGTGCATGAGCAGATGGGCTCCTCTCTCTTCTCTCTCACATCAATATCTCCTCATATATATACCCTCTTATAATTAGCTCATTACACTTTCCTTAAGTACCGGGGCGGGGATTGCTGCAACATGAGCTGGTTTAAATCTGTCTTTCTCTCCCATTTAATAATTCCACAATTTTATTCATGTGGAGAGACCGATCCGCTTGTTATTTGCTAGGCTCCTTATTGATAATAAATTGGTACGTGTATATAAGTTGATGAGATTTTATCTAAAGAAGCGAGGTGGGACAATGTAAAACAAGCGGACTTAGTTTTCTGTACATCATTCCGACGTGGCCAGTTGGTCGTGTGCAGCAGAATTGAACGAGAGGTCGTGTGTTCGACTCCTAGCACCACACCTATATTTTTTTTCTCTACTTCCCTGAACCGTACTGTTTGCTTGGGGCATCACGTGGGTGGGCTGAGGCCCATGCGACCGAGGGTTGATGACGGACGAAATTTGAAACGTAAGAACGGACGAAAATTACGGAATCAAGAAGCATTGACGTTGTATCAATTAGTACCACCTTGCGTATCTAAAAAATCATCAACGGTGCGTTGAAAAAAATAATCTAAACGGGACGAAACCAAGAATATCACCTTGCTTTATTAGTAGGTATAGATATAGATATAGATAGGAAACATGCCCGTGCGTTGCAACGGGGGGAAACAATATCACACACCCAAACCCAATAATCATGACTCAAGACCCCAGATAGAGTCCTCTATTTCAACATGAGTCTACATTTAAAAAATAGTAGCTAGTTCAAAGTTATTCATCAAATACTAACTGGTTAATTCCACTTAAAAGGAAAATATTAGGTTAATCCTTTAGCCAGTTGAATGGTAATGCTCTCCTTTTGTGATGCTTGGATGGATGCATGGTGAATTTCAAAAACTTACCTCATCTCTCTTTATTCCTAACATATACTTCGTGCTTCACTACGGAGCAAAAGCCAACAACAACTCCAAGTGCGTCAAAATTGCCAATGTTCCTCTCTCGCATCACGTCTCTCCATGGAGAGAATGTAGACCTTTGATATTTCGTACTTCATATGACAGTAAGAAAATAAGCTAGGATGTATCAACTCATATAATTTCACATAATCTTCTTGATTATGGTTCAAAGGATGGAAACAGTGGAAAGGCTTTAAGCAAATATGGTAGTCAACAACCATTATTTCACACACGATTCAGTTTTATAAAGTACATAGTTTATTTTGCATACAGCAATATGGCAACATTCTAGAAACAGAAGTGTCCGTTTCATCTAAAGTCCAATTGACATAGAATTTTGAGGTTGCAGGTACGTACTCCACTGATACTATGCTCAACAAAATTTTAGAATTGTAAGTCAAATCCCAGTAGAAAGACTACCTTATCTTGAAGATGAGCATGTAGACCTGTTCATGCCTGCTGATTACTCACATCTTTCTCCAAGCCGTACAACATTTCTCTACTACTCGTCCCCTACCTGTGATCAACGCATATATATGTTGTATAAAGGACCAAATATAACTCCAGAATGATAGTACAGTATATTTTTCACCCCGGCCAATACTCACCGCCACCGAACGCCACACCCCGGCTACCACGCCGCCCACACGGCCATGGTCACCGGGCAACACCGAGCACGGGCTCTGCCCATGAGCACCACGCTACCACCCCCAAGGCCGCCGCCCCGGCATCCAGGACCCTGACACCACCGCACCAGAGACACGCCGCTACCCCAACCAAAGAGACGAGAGAAAGGAGTCGCCTTTCGTACCCCTGGACGGCCCCCAGCGCTGAGACCTGAGACCCAAAGGCCGGCCAAAACTGGCCTCCATCGACCCATCCTGCCGTACCGGGCGCGGTCCTGCTACATGATGAGAGGGTGAAGCAAGGGTCGATGCGATCCGCCCGCAAACGAGCCGACGCCGGAGTAGAAACCGACCGCCGCCGCGGGCAAAGCCGCCGAACCACCGTGTAGCCGCCGCGCCACCGGGAGGCCACCGCCCGTGCTGGGCCTCCACGCGTTGCCGTCCACGGCCGGAGCACCACCAACCAGTCGCGTCGCCGTGCCACCACCAGCCCCGGCAAGCCAGCCGGATCTGGCCGGAGCCGAGCAGGCCGCCCCGCACCCCCTGCGCCCTGCCATGGCGCGACAGCCGCCGCCGCCAGATCCGCCAGCCGCCTTGGACGCCCGCACCTCCCGCTCGCAGCCCCACGCAGCCACCGCAGCTTCCACGGCCGCCCGCGCAGCAGGGAAGCCGCCGAGGAGGAAGGGAGCCCCGCCGCCGCCTACGCTAACCGGGCTTTTGCCCGGCAGCGCGCGGCGGCGGCGGCGAGGGGAGGAGGAAGGAGAGGAGGGGCTAGCGGCGGCGCAACCGGGTTCGCCCCCCGCTCGCGGGAGCGGGACGGGCGAGCAGTTTTTTCTTCGAGGGAGGTATATCTAGCCTCCCTCATTTCAGCATATGCATGAGTGCATGTCCCTCCTCAATCCCATTGAATTATCAAATTTCTCTCCCATTTCAGCATGCATGCGTGCATGTCCCTCCTCAATCTCATTCAATTATGAAGCCAATCAGAGTGCACCTTTCTCATTCAGCATGAGTGCATGTCCCTGCTCAATCCCATTTAATTAGCCTCCTCCATCGAGTCTTTCTTCTCGATTTTTATTTCTTGGTTCACGGGCTGGCTTGCTGATATTCCAGGCAGTTTCTGAACGTATTTAAATTGGTGGAATTAAGTCTAAAGAACCGATGTGGGACTATTAGATATGAATCCTGTTTCTTAGCAAAATTGAGTGCTAGCTCCGGTGGCTTTTGCCTTCCCTACAGGAGTTAAGGTCCCGAGTTCGAACGCTATTGATTGCAAGAATTTTTTTGGGACCATATTTTTCGCTGCTGGACAGAAAACAAAAGCGCCGAGCAGGCCCGGTTCGGCCCATGTAGGGACGATGGACGAAAATAAAGCGACGGACGGTCGGATAAATAACGTACGAGAAAAAGGGAGGAAGAAGCGTTCGTAAATTCAATAGTACCACCTCGCCAGATAAAAAAACTCAAAAAACTCATCTAATCGCGGGACGAAACCAAGAATATCACCTTGCTTTATTAGTAGGTATAGATTTGGACCCACCTGTGGACCCCATGCTTTATGATTTTTGACCCTTCGTGGGCCTACCTGTTATGTGTATCCCCAACAGCGGCGGAAAAGTTATTCGAGGTGGTTCTTTGTTGGTTTCTCAATATTTGGGAATTTATAGAAGTGGAATTAGGTCAAAAGGAGCCACAAGTGGCCCACAAGGTAACAGGGCGCGCCCTGTTGCCTTGTCACGGCATCGTGAGTCTTCTGGTCTTCCCTCGAAGCTTCTAGGGTGTTTTTTGTTCAAAAAAAACCGTCAAAAAGTTTCGTAGCGTTTGGACTCTGTTTGGTACTGATTTTCTGAAAAACCAAAAACAGGCAGAAAACAACAGCTGGCACTGGGCACTAGGTTAATAGGTTAGTTCCCAAAAATGATATAAAATAACATATAATTACATATAAAACATCCAAGATTGATACTATAATAGCATGGAACAATAAAAAAATTATAGATACGTTGGAGACGTATCAGTCATCATCCAAACACTTGGACCAATGATATTTTATGTGGCCAATTGTTTTCCAAAAACGAACATGCCATCATTATCACCATCATGTGATCCATTTGGCATTCACGCATGCGCTGGACACATGATCAAGAGCGTATTGATCCAGCAAACTGTGAGGATGAGAGAGAAGCCCTAGCACTCCTTAATATACCTCGATGATAGCTAGTTGTCTTGCCAGGTCATGGTTGGCGACCCTAGATCTCGAGCACATTAAGATCAACATTAATGCATCAGTCAATACTGACGATGGCAAGCAGGTGCTAGGGGTATATAGCGAGATCCCATGCTGCTGCATGGGCGCATGGTGCAAGCCCTTTCCCGGAGTCACCGATCCATTAATCGTGAAGGCCTTATCTTTGTGTGATGGTGTTATATTTGTAAATATGTGGGGCTTATCATGTGGTGATGAAAACGGACTCTCGGGAGGTTGTTAACCTCTGCACTCACGAAGCTACGTGGGGGCAAAAGCAGGTCGTGGCCCGCCCAGCCCTCGAGGAAAATTTTATACTATACTACATATGTGCAGTCCAACACGGCATCACTAGCATACAACATTAGGTCGCTCGTGTCCTCGCATGCAACGCTGAATTTTCTTCGCTTCCAGCACTACTCTGTCAGGTAGGCTACTACTCACTCCGTCTTTGAAAAAGTGTACTTTCAATTTTGGTGAAGGGTCAAACTATCTCAAAGTTTGACGGAGTTTGTGCAAAAATATATTAATGTTTGTGAAACCAAATAGGTATATGATGAAAATATATTTTATCATGAATCTCGTGCTACTAATTTGATGACATAAATGTTGGTGTATTATTATATAAAATACGGTCAAACATAAAAATGTTTGACTTTCAAACAAAGTTGGAAGTACACTCTTTTAAGAACAGAGGTAGTAGCTAGCTAGCCCCAAACCAGGTCAATCCTACATGCAGCTGGGGGACAGTATTATTACGCTAGCAACCATCACTACACAAGCACATGTGGACCAAATGTCTGTTGAATTAGTGTAATCCAATTTTTTCTTCCTAGCTCCGCCACTGAACCTCTGACCAACTCTCGTTTGGTTGTGGCACCTGATCGAAATTGAAGAGCTAGCTATCCGCAAAAAAGATTTTTTTAAGAGTATTAGATTTAGTTATTTCATTAATCAACATGTAATAAGTTCAGCTAACGGTCCAACGCATTTATGTGCTAAGCATGTTTGCATTCATCAGTAACTAAAAATTGTCTGCAGAAGATCTTACCTGATCAGCAGCCTAGCCTGTGCCCCTCGCAAAAGGAGATCCATACAAAACAGTCGAATAACCGCTCCATTCGAACTCGACTGTGTAAATTTCGAGGAAATAAGTATGAATTTCTTTTTTGTGCAAATAAACAATTCTGCGCGACCACCACACGATTTTCCTTTCCTCGTCAACCTCACCACGGCAACGAGCCCGACCAGCCCTCCGCCCCCGCGTCCGCGTCCCTCTCCAAGCGCTGCCGTGAGCCCGCCCTCGCAGTCACGGGGAACGCGACGAGCTCCCGCGGCGGCGGCGGCCTCCGCGAGAAGGCGAGGGCCGTCGCCCGCCTCGCCGGATCCGGCTCCCGCCAACCGCAGGCGGATGCTCAGTACTCCGGGGGTCCGATCCCCGGGCCCGGGGTCGCGTTCGATCCCTTCGACTTCGAGGCCGACCCTCCGCCGTTGGCGTTGACGCACGAGCAGATCAAGGTATGCAAGGATGCGCTCGCGCATTTCGAGCGGAGGAGCAAGCAGCTGGATGTCTTGTCCGACGAGTTCCAACGGCTTCAGGTATGATTGTGTTTTTTCCCCAGCTACCAATCCGTCTGCGTAAATGTAATGAAATGTCTGCCAAATATTGCGCACTCTTTGTCTGTAAAATATGGTAATTTAGCATCTACAGCGTGGTTTACTGGCTGAGTTACTGCTTTGGGTAGTGATCGCCCTTGTTATTTCCTGTAGTGATGGCGCACTTTCTTGGCAGACTATGCCGGGATTTTGGTCTTTGTCATTAATTGACATGGCCTTTCCGTGCCAGTAAGTGCAATTATGCAGTTAAATAACCCAATAATTATTCCCTTTCCAGTAACAGAGGTATGTCTTACAAAATTCTAGAATTGTATACAAAGCAATGGATGCACAACTGAAAATATCTTGGGCTCTGGACGTGCCTTTCCTTACATGGTTTGTGTATTAGTTTCCCTATGATGCACTGATCCCAGATTGTTTTATGTGAACCATTGTGGATCTTATGCCATATATGTTGAAATGTGTTTTCTCACTTTGTGGCATTTGTGGCCATGCAAGAAAAATGCTTATGTTGCTGCATCAGTACCAGTTGACTTGAGGAGCTGTAGGTCATTGCTCCTGTCAGAATTTACTTGGTTAACATAACCATGATACAAGATTTTGAGTGGGATAAGGATGGAGTAACTTGAGAAGCTGTAGATGCTTACTCCTATCAGGATTGAGTTTGATTTTTAGAAGTTAAATTCCCTAGGGTTCTATTTCCATCTCTAGATTTTATACTTAATCTTACTCTGTTCATATCACTGGCTCACTGCAGGGAAGTAGATCTCTTTAGAGAATTTTTTATTATTCTACCAATATCCTATTTCTCCAATATAGTTGTAGCATGTTACTTGGCTTTGTAAACACATTTTTCTTCCATGGCAGTTCATTTTTTTGATGTTTGGCTTGTTTTCGAGCAGATATCTAGTCAAATGTTCACATCTTGTATTCTTGCATTCATGGTTTGATTTTTTTACAGGTCGTACATGATATTCAATTACTGTAGCTACCATGAAAATAACACATCCATAGTATATCTTTTAAATATCTGCTGGCGACATTTCAGGGCATGAGAACAATGCATCCGGAGCTGATGAAAATGTCTACTGTAGCTCGTGATGCTACTAATAGGGAGAAAAACCGCTATATTGATGTCTTACCATGTGAGATTTTCCTCCTGTATTTGTACATGGATTTTGGTGATTATTGGCGGTGGAAACCAAGCAAGACCTCCTAGTAGCATTATGGATTTGACTGCATTTGAGATTTGACTCCTTGTCTTTAGTTGATGATACCAGGGTACGGCTAAAATCATCAGCAACCAGTCAAATTTCAGGGAATGATTACATCAATGCAAGCTTTGTAAAGGTTAAATTTGTACCACATGCATGTTCCTTTTGGCTTTCTGATTGTTCTTTGAGATAATTGGTAGGAGCTTAAGATGGGGTGCAAAACTTGCAGGCTACTGAGGATAACACAGTTACAAGATTTATTTCCACCCAAGGACCACTAGTCAGGACATTTGAGGGTTTTTGGGAAATGGTTTGTGAAAATCAATGTCCTGCGATTGTTATGCTCACACAGTTCGACAGTGTTAAGGTGATTGCTTACATTAAACAATCTGTTTAACATCTTTGAATTGATCTGATGTTCAAATGAGACCCAGTCATGCTGGTATAATTGCATGTGTAATCTTGCTTACTTATACGAACCAGGGAGGCATGGCAATATAATAAGCCAAACAGAAGCATTACAAGTAACAGCATCACGTCATTACACAGCATCACGTCATTACCAAATTATGCCATTGTGCTTTATGAGAACTTAAGCATGAAACATCCCCACAAGACGCGGAAGTTGGAAAATTATGTGATTAAACACATAATGCAATTTTACAGTTCTTACAGGAGAAACCAATAGATGCTACGCTAAAACGGTATATATATTTTAAAGAATGTAGGGTTCAAATGATCAAATCTGAGAGGATTAAATAATCATGAATGCACTAGAAAATGTGAGCATAATCCTTGCAAGTTGCAAGTAAACACGGAAAACCAGTTGGCTTGTAAATAGCCAGTAGACCCTTTTGACTGAAACATCTTTAGGGGATTTTTGAAGCTCCTGTAGTCCTCTTTATTTATATTTTTGTTATGCCTGATGAATGTCATATTTTGTGGCATCGATCATAGTAGCTTTTTCTTAGTGATTGCATTTTGAAAACAATAAGAAATGATGACGTTCTTCCAACTATATCAATTGGCATTTTTTGTGCTATATATTAACTTTGAAGCATCAGTATTTCCTTTGAAATTATATTTGAAATAATTGCAGTGTGATGAGTATCTTCCGTTGCAAAATGGTCAAGGGACGTATGGAAAGTATAATGTTAAGATTAGGAAGGACAAAAGAGATAAGCATCAATTATGTTTGCGTGATGTGGAGGTGCAGTGCAATGAGGTAAAATTTTAAAACATTTATGGGCATCCATGTATGCTTTGTTTCATTGTTTCTCTTAAGGATTGTTTCTCTTTCGCATCGCAATAAAGTTATAGATGATGTATAATTTTCCTATTCATAGGCTTCAGTTTCTCTTTTTAGGTTTCTCCTGTGTGTTTAGTCCTTATGACAAGGCACAAAATTTACTTAGAAACTTGATATGCCTTTTTATTATTCTTTCAGACAATGATCACTTTTATTATGTTTTATCAGACATCGTAGATGACATGTGCCATGATATCTTATTACTGATTAATTCGCCTTCCTGTTGTGCTGTGAGGATCTAAATGATTGAACTTAGCTGGTAGTAAATATCTCTATCGACATGGACCTCAGTTAGGTCAGGTGTCACAAAAAGTAGTGCTATCATCATGAGAATGAAACAAGGCAACCATTTAACATTGATGTGTTATGGTTTTTTAATATAAACTTGTGATTGGTTTATTTTCACATTATTGCTTGTGTATTCCTTATATACTACTGCCTTTGAATCTATACCAGATCATGCTAAATACAAGGCATGTGATGCGGCGAAATTATATACTCCCTCTCCATAATGTAGTGCGTATAGATTTTTTGAAAAGTCAAACTTTACAAACTTTGACCAAGTTTATAGAGAAAACTATTTATATCTCCAATATCAAATAAATAAAATATGAAACTACGTCTTATGATGAATCTAATGATATATGTTTGGCATTCTAGATGTAAATGTTTTTCTCCACAAATTTGATCAAAGTTTATGACGCTTGACTTTTCTAAAAATTTATATGCACTACATTATGGAACGGAGGGAGTATATATTATTCTAGGAAAGTGATGTGCATATGTCCATAATGTTATGTACATCTTTAATGTCTCTGGTGGATATATCTGTAAAATTACTATTATACTAAATGTTCCTAAGCAGCATCAAGTGTAAACCATGGTGTGGTAACCGTTACATCATCTATTTATGATTTATAGGCAGTGTTCAAGAAAGCGTTTTTAGGCGCCGCTTAAGTGCGCTTAAGCGCTAAGCGATAGCTAAACGCTTCGCTTCTGCCCTAGGCGGAAGTTTTAGCGTTAAGCGAAAAAAAGCGGGATTTAGCGGCCGCTTCAGCGCTGAGCGCTGGCTAAGCGATCGCTAAGCGCGCTTAAGCGTTCAAAAAGCGAGGAATGGGCCACAGGCTGTAGGGAAAAGGGGGTATAAAGGCCTGGCCCAATACTGGCCTGTTCGGCTAGGGTTTACTGGGTTAGAAGGAGAGGGGGGAGAAGAGAGCTCCAGTGGCGGCTGCTCCTGTTCTGCATCCAACGCAGCTCCATGCATTCTTCCTCCTCGTCCCCGGACTGGATCTGAATGCTGGCAGCTCCTCCTCATCCTCCTGGACGTCCACCCCTACAACTGCTTGGGCTGGGGCTGCTGTTTTGGCTGCTGCTGCTGCTGCTGCTGCTTGGCTGCTGCTGCTGTTTGGCTGCTGCTGCTGCTGGCTGCAGCTGCCATTTATCTTATATATGCTCATTCTAAGACAATATTATGCATTTATGCTTGCTGTGTGAACCACTGAACCTTATCCTTATGTGTTATTTGGCTATTTGTTGTGGTGTGTGAACCACTGAACCTCAACCTTATATGCTATTTCAGATTTTCAGTTACCTATGTGCTATATTTCCTGTTTTCTTGTGCATATTATTGAAAAACAACCAAATTCTGGCCAATTTTAAAAAAACGCTTAATCCCGGTTAAGCTGCGCTTAAGCGGCCATTGCTCTAAGCTGTGGCCTTCCGCTCCGCTTACACTTACCACTTTTTTGAACATTGTTTATAGGTATGGATAATATGTGGGTGACCCCCGGCCCTGTGGGCACTGCCCGTGGGCTATACCACCATCTCATCCACTGTCGGTTCAAACTTTGAGATTCACACATGTTGTTTCTTACATTACTCTTTGGACGCCAGCGAGCGCGGTGATCTCCAGCCCTCTCCGTCTGCTGCTCCGGCGGCTGGAGGGGGGGTGGGCTCCTGTTTCTCTCCCTGTTGCTCCATAAGTCTAGGGTTTCATCTTCGTCTAGTAGTGCCAGTTTGATACCATCGCCGGTGACTAGAAATTTTTGTTATCGCCCATATTTCAATTTTGCCCCGGGCCCTTAAAATCTCAGGACCGGCCCTCGGCGGCGCTGGCGGTCGACGGCGGTTTCAGATTTGGTTGTTTGCAGTGACCGTGGGGGACTTATTTGTAATATTTTCTTATGGGGGGTTCTTTCTGCAAAGTTTCCTGGACACATGTCATGTCCCGGTCTTTCTGATAGTTTCCGCATGTACGTATGTAGTTGTACTCTGTTTAATTGATTAATATAATGTGTGCGGTTCCAAAAAAAAAGGTTACACATTTTCAAGCAGCAATATAAAAATCACCAGCACTTGAGGAATAAAGATTATACTTTTCGCAAAAAAGAAAAGAAAAGATTATACAGGTAAAGCTGCCACAACGACATACCAGCAATAAGGAAGAACTGATAAAAGCATCACGAGCAATGCTGACCGAGGATGTACCAGCAATAAAGGAAGAATTGATAAAAGCATCAACTCTATTATTTTCTATAAACCCGAGCCAAGCACTTATTTTCTCTAAATCTAACAGAACACACATTTACGCAGTACCCGTTCTGGGAAAGATGCATGTTTACAGTTGGTCAGTGATCAAACGGCGTCATTAGATGCTTACCTGTCACCCGGCTCAGTACTGGGGCGCAGTTGATGATTCCTGCCTACTAAGCCACCAGTAAACCAACCTGACCATTTGACTGTCTGTGTTCTGCGTTTTTGTGTTGATTAGCAACAATAATGGTAAGTACTTCTGACAACCTGATGCGATCTGGTAGCATAGTTGTGGAACAGATCTCGAGGCAGGAATCGTATGGTTATCCATGGGGTGCTATAGACAGCACCAGGGGCAAATAATCCAGACTCATTTAGCATGTTTTGAAACTTATCATTCCTCCATATGTTTGTTCTTATTGGGGTGTCCTACCCTTTAAGGTTGTTTTGGTGAGTTGTTCTTTAACAATATAGCACATAAGCATGTTCAGTTCATATTTATTATTTTATTTTAGCATAGTGATCATGTCATCATGACATGCCACTTCATAATTTCCTGTTCTGTACCCATCAACTTTTACAGTTTTGTTGTTTTTATTGTTTAAATGGAGTTATAGAAAAAGCACGTGGTGACATTCTAGATCATTATGCCATGCTGCACCACTTAACTGATTTCGTGCTTTGACTTGGAGACAAACGCTCAAGCTTCCGTTAATTTTTTTTATAGGATGGCGCTGTAGTGGTCTTCAGTTCTGCCGTGTTCAGATTTACGATAATAAAATTGCTTATTTGTTACCACTTACCAGTCTTTCTAGAAACAGTTTACGGTTAAAGATCTTCTGGTCATTGATTTTCATGATGTTTTAATAATGTAGTCAGGCAAGGTTCATTCTGTACTCCATATAGAGTATCCTGATTGGCCCGACCATGGCGTACCAACAAACACTGATGCTGTGCAACAAATTCAAAAACGGTTACATCACATTCCGAGAGAACATCCTATAGTTGCACATTGCAGGTTTGCTTCAGCTTAATGCTATGCTACCTTTTGCTCATTTTTTATTATTCTTTTAACATTATTTTTGGTCTCTTTCTCCAGTGCAGGAATTGGGAGAACTGGTGCTTACATCACCATCCATAGTTCAGTTGAGAGGATTCTCATTGGAGATGAAAGCTCTTATGATCTTGTTGAAACTGTAAAAAAATTTAGGTCTCAGCGAACTGGAATGGTTCAAACTGAGGTGCATTATGTTTCATTCTTACTCCTATCATCTTCATCTAAAAAGAATATACCCCAGTGCCAGCATAATTTGAGCACATCAGACTTGGGCCTTGTTAACAGATGTTTTCTCATGTTACAAAATAGTTAATGAAATAGCAGAAACTTATTTCATTTGTTGCAATGCAAGTGTTTCTCTACAATTTTCAAGGCAAAACAATGCCTGCTGTGTAATCCTAACTTGCCTTCATCGGCATCTTGCGCATAGAGTTGTTAGGTTAAGGTACAGTACAGGGTAAAATTAGTTCTTCTTTTGTTGTTCCATCATCCCTGAATTTGATCATGCAACAGCTGCTATAGCAGGGAGTGTAGTGTTAGTTTTGCTGAGCTTATTCAAAGTGCATTTTCTTGCTGTAAAAGTTTTTAACTGAATGAAGCTGGTTTAGTATCTTATTACTAGTCACGCATACCCTGAATAGCCTGGTAACATGTGTATAGAATGAGTTGTGGGTAGTAGTTCCAATACACAGTTCCAGTCGACCATTGCATCTAATACTGCTGAGTGTGCCAATAGTATTCTGTTTATTGCATGAACAGTTTAGTGCCTTTTATGTGTCATTTAGATGTTGTATTGGCATATATTTGCTTTTCAGCAACAATACATGTTCTGCTACCGTGCAATTGCGGATGAGCTGAAAGATCTGCTGAGGTCGTCAGGCCGTTGAGGTATTTCTAAGGTAGGCTGCAAGATGCGGATGTAGTGTCGCTGCAAAGACATATACTCCCTCCGATCCATATTACTTGTCGCTCAAATGGATGTATCTAGCTAATACGTTTGTATTAGCTAGATACATCCATTTGAGCGACAAGTAATATGGCTCGGAGGGAGTACTGTTATGCTGTATAACTGAACTGTAATTATTATTCTCACGGTATGCTGTTTCTTTGTAGGAAGAACTGGACTGCTACCGTATTGTCGCCCTTCTATTTCCATCGTAAACCGAAGCATTTTGTTGCTTGTTGCTTTTGTTAGGGCACCAGTGCATTGAGATCACTTTGCTACCTCTATTTGGACGTGGTCACCAATATTGTTTAGACAACTGCTTGTTGAAGAATGAGCAGAGTTTACAACATCTGGTGGACCAAAGCATGTAAGCAGCCCTCCGTGAACCGTTCCTCGACCAACAGTAGCAGAATCATGGGTCTCTTTCCCTTGTGGATGATTTATATTGTTTCCCAAGTCACCAAGAAGATGAATGCCAGGCGTATATAGTTGGATGAGACCAATGCATCGTTGATTCTATCGAAACTGAAAACTGGGCATCTGGGACGATGATTTGATTGTTTATTGTGTCCCTGTGGAAGCCTTTCTCAGAGTTGTTGAAAATGTATCCACTAACCACTACTGTTATCCAAGTCTTCTATCTATATTACTCCCTTCGATCCATATTAATTGATGCTCCTTTAGTACATTGCCAGATTTTTAGACATGTCAAATCAAACGTTTTTCATGGTAAATTATGCTCGCCGAGATTGATAAGTTTAGTTGGTAAGCATGGCAAATTCGTCTCAGTTCATTTTTTGCTAGAAAATTGCCGTGTTTACAAACTAAATTTGCCATCCTCACATCAATATAAATTGTCATAAAAAAACGTTTGATTTGCCATGTCTAAAAGAATGACGCCAGAATTTTTGCATTTCTGTATTTGTATATCATATACGCTTATAAAAGGAACTTCCTCCCGGAGCCTAGGCAGAATTATCATTAGGGATGATGATGCCACACTCATCACCTGTGAAATGTAGTTAAATCAGCAGCTGGATGGTGCCAAGCATCTGCCGTGTCGTATTCTGCACCTTGTGCATGCAGAACAAGCTATCAACACAGACGGGAAATATACTGATCTGTGTGGCCCTCCGTTGGTGTAATGACGAACGGGGACATCGTGCGTCTTCGTCGCAAGGATCGCCAACTTCACTACATAAAAAATCTTGCCAACTTCACTACATAAAAAATGTCGCCGGCTGCTCTGAGCTCATTGCTAAAAATTGGTCGTGCGTGCTATCACACGGCACTTAGAGAATTGTTGTGCCATTGGGGTTTTGGAAAAGGGTAAGGAAGCTGAAGTACCGACATTGTCAGTAAAGGGCTCTCGAGGCAGAGTTATACCATTGTATCGTTGTGTTGCATATATTATATTCCCTTCGTTCAGAATTACTTGTCGTAGAAATGGACGTGTCTATATGTATTTTAGTTCTTACATCCATTTCTATCATTTCTATCAATCTTGAACCATATATGTTCGTAAATGTAGGGCTAGGGGGCCACGCAGGCGAGATGTGCGAGATGAGCAGGAGAAGTGGGGAAAATGTTCCTCTTCCTTCCTCGGTATATCCCTTTGGGAAACCCACGCAACAAGTTCGACAAGTAACATGTGTCCTTATTTCTCTATGAAGTTCCCACTATGCGAGATATGGGCGCGGGAATCCAAGCACTATCATCATGACGCGGTGGTCAAAGCGGAGTCGGTTGGCTGTCTCCTAGACTTTACGACAACAACGACGGGACATGATGAAACATGCAGCAATGGTGCCGCGGTTCTCGTGGTGAGCCAGTTACAACTCAATCTGACTGGATGTACGCCCAATCCACCGGAGTGACGGTTCAATACCACCAAGGGAAAGCAGGCTGAAGCTTGCCCGGGGTTCGCTAAGTCATCAGAGGCCGGAAGCTGCGATGCCGGGATGCCACGAAGCCGGGAGCCAAGGAGCCAGAAAGTCTCGGAGGCAGGTAATCAGAAGTCGGAAGCCAAGGAACCGGAAAGTCTCGGAGGCAGGTAATTGATACGTCTCCAACGTGTTTATAATTTATGAAGTATTCATGCCATGTTAGCAATAATTTTATATGGTTTTGGCGCACTTTTATATGACTTTTATATGATTGTCATGGACTAACATATTAACCTAGTGCCCAGTGCCAGTTGTTGTTTTCTGCTTGTTTTTGGTTTTCCAGAAAATCCATACAAAACGGAGTCCAAATGCTACGAAACTTTGTGACGATTTTTTTCTAGACAAAAGAGACCCCCGAAGCTTCGGGGAAGGACCAGAAGACCCACGAGGCGGTGACAAGGTATCCCGGCGCTCCCGGGGGGGGGGGGGTCGCGTGGGGTTGCCTTGTGGGCCCCTCGTAGCTCCTTTTCGCGTGATTCCAACGCTGAAAATTCTTATAAATAGAGAAACCCCCAGAAATAAACCTAGAACTTCGACTCCGCCGCCGCAACCCTCTGTTCCGAAGAGATCCAATCTGGAGGCCTTTTCCGGCACCCTGCCGGAGGGAGAAATCATCACCGGAGGTCATCTTCATCATCCCGGCGGTCTCCATGACGAGGAGGGAGTAGTTCACCCTCGGGGCTGAGGGTATGTACTAGTAGGTATGTGTTTGATCTCTCTCTCTCTCTCTCTCTCTCTCTCTCTCTCTCTCTCTCTTTCTCTCTCTCGTGTTCTTGACTTGGCACGATCTTGATGTACCGCGAGCTTTGTTAATATAGTTGGATCATATGGTGTTTCTTCCCTCTCTATCTTCTTGTGATGAATTGAGTCTTTCCCTTTGAGGTTTTGTTATTGTCGGATTGAATACTTTGGATTTGAGAATACTTGATGTATGTCTTGCATGTGGATACCCGTGATGACGATGGGGTACTCTATTGAGTCACTTGATGTATGTTTTGGTGATCAACTCACGGATTCCCGTGACCTTGGGGTAATCTAGGCATAGGGGTTGATTGCACGTTTTTATCCTACTTTCTCCGATAGAAACTTTGGGGTACTCTTTTAAGTTCTTTGTGTGGATTGAATATTATGAATCTGAAGTTGTTTGATGCATATCGAATAATCAACTCACGGATACTTGTGGTGACATTGAAGTATCTAGGTGACATTAGAGTTGGTTGATGCGTATCATATGGTGTTATTTTAGTACGAACTCTAGGGCTGTTTGTGACACTTATAGGGGGCTCAATATATTGATCGGAAATGATAACTTTAAGGTGGTTTCGTACCCTACAATAATTTCTTCTTATGTTCTCCGCTAGATAAGAACTTTGGAGTGATTCTTTGTTGCACGTTGAGGGATTGTTATATGATTCAATTATGTTAGCACTACTAAGAGATTGCACTAGTGAAAGTATGAACCCTAGGCCTTGTTTTCAAGCATCGCAGTACCGTTTGTGCTCACTTTTGTTACTTGCTACCTTGCTGTTTTTATTATTTCAGATTACAAAAACCTATATCTACTATCCATACTACACTTGTATCACCATCTCTTCGTCGAACTAGTGCACCTATACAATTTACCATTGTATTGGGTGTGTTGGGGACACAAGAGATTTCTTGTATTTGATTGCAGGGTTGTTTGAGAGAGGCCATCTTCATCCTACGCCTCCCACGAATTGATAAACCTTAGGTCATCCACTTGAGGAAAATTTGCTACTATCCTACAAAACTCTGCACATGGAGGCCGAACAACGTCTACAAGAATATAAGTTGCGTAGTAGACATCAAGCTCTTTTCTGGCGCCGTTGCCGGGGAGGTGAGTGGTTGAAGGTATATCTTTAGATCCTGCAATTGAATCTTTTAGTTTCTTGTTTATTCACTAGTTTGGTTTATAAAAGAAAACTAAAAAAATGGAATTGAAGTTGCATCAAATGCTTCACCTTTATGATGTCTTTCTTGAAAATATGGATTCTGATAATTGTGCTCAATTGTTAGAGGAAGAATTTAATAAAATATTTAATGTGAGCCATTTGAATGATGAGCATGATTGCAATGATGTTAGTATGAGTTCTTTAAATATCCATGATGCTAATGATATGCAAAGCCATAAGCTTGGGGATGCTATGTTTGATGAATATGATCTTTTTAGTACTTTTGATGAGCAAATTACTATGACTAGTAGAATGCCCGTGCGTTGCTACGGGACATGAATATATTTTTGCCGGTTGCATATATGAATATAATGCATGCCAAATTTTGCATGTATAGAAATGATAGCCCGTAACAATCAAAAAGTAACTAAAATACACTTCACTTGCGATGTAACTTGATAAGAAATCTAATAGAAATTTGTGTATATAGAGAGTAGTAATCCAACTAATTATCTGTTACAAACTTAGATCTACTTGATAGGTTTAAGATATTTCCATGCAATGTGAGAATTGTTGTCTTTAACTTCATTTCCATGGTACAATGTGAGTCGCATCCCAATTTTGATGACCTATAAATTCTAGGCTACCTATAAATCACTTGGATGGTATTTACTCTAAAAATGACTTGTTAGGGACATTTATATCAGCTGCTCATTTCTCTTTTTCTTGAAGAAGAAAATAAAGCAACCACTCACCCACCGCACAGCCGCCTCCTACTCTCCCCGGAGAGCTAGCCAGTCATCGGGCGTCGCCACATCTCATCTCCCCGCCATGCATCGCCACCGCCATCTCTCCCTGGCACCTCCCCTCCCCGCGATGGCGAAGCACGCCCTTCCTCTCCCCACCGCCTCCCCTCCCATCCATGGCATCCCCCGCCCCCTCCTCTCTCAGCCACGGTGTGGACCACCTCCTTCTCTCCCCGCCAACCTCCTAGGCCGCCACCTTGGCACCGAGCTAGCGCGCCCACCGGTCCGGTCTGGCATCCTGGGCAGCCGAATCTGAACGGGAGGTGCAGAAGGGCTCGCAGCTCCCCATTAGTTCTAGCCACATAGCTGACCTGTTTGTGTGTGGGTAGGATGACCTCGGGAATAGATGTGTGGTGTGGCGAGGAGGTGCGACGACACCCTCATCATCGGGCTCGGTCTTCTACCGCAGCTGAGTCTTGCCAAGCATAGTCTCACTGTCACGACATCGATCTGCATGACAAGGCCATCCCAGGCCGATTCACAGTGCCAAGGAGTGCACACCGTCACGCAGAGGACGACTGACACGGCGATGCGACCTACTACTACCGTAGCACCGCCATCTTCTCCCAGTGCTTCTACCACCAGAATATTAACACCACTGACTATTAGGTTCGCCCTGCCCATCCCACCCACCCTGCTCGTTCGCTGCTACCAGAATGGCTGCCCTTCCTCTCGATTACCTTTCTAGATTATATTTCAGTCCTAATGTCCTAAAAATTATAAGCAAGTGAACAAATATATTTTTAGTGAAACGTAGGCAAGTTTTTTGTTTTAGAAAATGATTTCTATTAGTAAAAAAGTTGCTTCAGGTCACAATTTTAATTTTATCAGCAACAATATTGAGGTGGTCAAGAATTGTTATATTAGAAAAAAAGTGAGTGTGTGGCCATTTACTAAACCAAATAAAATTCTTTTAGATATGTGCCAGTACAAAATCACGTGCCTTTGCAAACACATCAAGCACAAACATACTCTGGGTAACAATGAAATGACTCAGTTGCCTAGTTTACAAAGGTTAGACGGTCTGATTTGATCAATTTTCCACTTAAACTAAATATCATTAAACTTCAGCTCAACTAAGCGGGGTGACACTCTGGGAGGCATGGTGTATTTTTCTTCAGAGGTGGTTATACGTTTCTTGCTTTTCACCTCTGCATTTTGAGCACCACCCAAATATATTTAACAAGAAAATAGTTACAGTACTAAACCTGACCATTCTTTGAGAATACACAACGGGAATCAACAATATTTTCAACAACGATCTGGTTGCCTCTAGATAAGGTGCCTTCAAAATAAATGCCAAACTAAGGTACAGTACAGAAACAAAATATCCAAAATCATATGAAAAAATACGCTATAAAGCAGTGAGTGCCAACACTTTGTTCTACCCATTTTGTAATCAAGAAAAGCACCAAGAGAGCATGAAGCCAAGAAATGCATAGCAGATGAGTAAGTGGTCCTAGAAATGACAATACCCTTACAATTTAAAATCAAAGATATCAAGAACGTGTTCTGTCTACAAGTACATCTGCACTTTAATTGCTTACTTCTAGGCTTCAGCATGTAATATATTGCCAGGAACCCCCAAGTGTCGTTCAGCTAGCAAGATTTCTCACACAATTATTTTTCAGAACCAGATAGACTCGGTAACAATCACAGTCAAAGAATGGTTACCCGTGGTAGACAATCACAGTTACAATCTCAGTAGCAAGATTTCTAGACTCTGTAACAATATTGTCATGCATCCGGGTATGTTTGTTTTGACAATCAGGATACATGTGGTGGATAAACAGGTATCAACACAAGAAACTCTTCAGTTGTAATACGCTCTAGCTATGCCTGAAACAAATAGGATTATTGGAATGGCTTGCTCAGCAAATTGTTACCCAGAGTATTCACCTTCGTCTATTTTGAACAAATGGGCTGGATAGCTTAGTTAGTATGTTCCAAAGTGAAAATAAGATTACATGTGAAGAAAATACTATTCAAACTTTCTTTCTCCGATACTACAAGAAATTTAACTCTCTCACATATATAGATGAATGCATTATGAGAAAGTTTATCCCAACCATGAGAGATTGAGATTTACTCGATAGGATAGCTAAAACTTATAACTATAAGCAACCATTTTAGAAATGTAATAAAGACCTAAAGTGCACACTCAAGTTACCTTTACCATGCTTTCTGCAGAGGCCAATCCAGTACCTCCCTGAATTGTTTAGCCCAGTGCTGCTGGCCTCTTTTCCTTCATCCATATAACCTGCAATGTAAGAAACCCCACTGGAAAATGTAGATGTATTTGAAAATCTGAATGCGAGCAGTTAGAATTTAGTAATGAACAATTAGGGTACTGCATAATATATTGCAATAGCTCATTACTACAGTATAGTACCATAACAACACCTTAAGTTGGGCTAAAAATAGAGGAAATGCAACATCGATGCTACTGTCGACGGTCAGGCTTCGGAACAAGAGCATTAAGGGAAATTTAATAGACTATGATGTAGGTACTACTTACAGGATAAAATTGCATGATGTTAAATGTTTTGATAGTTCCATCATCCAGAGATGTGATTGCGCAGTGCTCATCCTCCTGAACGGGAGAACAAAAATAAAACAGAGATGTGACTGCGCAGAGGAGGGGAGTAAGAAGTGGATGACACACTGTCCTGACACGCCAGTATGCATCGTTGCGACCGTCAGCGGTTGCTCTAAGTCCCCATGTTCGGAACACCAAATCACTGGAAAATTAGGATGTAGGAGAAGATTACATGGCTGGATGCAGGAGAAGTTGGAAGTTGAATATTCTTTATTGTAAGGTTTGGTGAAAACAGACAAATGCATGACTGAATTTCAGAAATTGTAGCAACATGAGAAGCTAGAAAAGCCTACAATTTGGGTCTTCTCAAACTTGTTGTATCCACCGAGAAATTGTCAGTCTGCCCTCTGTTAAGGAAGTAGAATATGTGTCACTGGTCCAAGCAGTATACTCCACGTTGTCTTCAGTGCTAGGCTGCTAGCACGACCAGCATGATTGCAGGCCAGATCGATGATCGCAAAACGTACTTAATGGTTTGTGTCCAACTTAAACCCAGAGCTAGCTGTTCACTTCTTCCGAGACCGCAAAAACATGATACTACTTAAGGAACCACTAATTCTGAGAATCCAAAGAGTAAACTGAAACAAGTGTGTCAGTGCCATGAAAAACCTATAAACTTGCAGATCTTAACATTAAGCCAAGTAGGTAGTGCGTACCATTGGGGCCAATCTTCTTCAGCAGGATAGCAGCCAAAAAATGCAAAAAGTAGATCAACGCACACACGTCCTCGACTTTGTCCCGGCCAACCGACCAGGTTTTTTTTCCAGATATGAATCGAAGAGAACAATGTACCTGTTAGTAAGATGGAGTTTTTGATCTAAGCGTGTGAACCTCCTGGACGTTGAGCTCCCGTCCAAGCTCGGTGAGCGGCAACTCACCCTGTGCATTTTAAAACCGAACCGAAAAACCATACCGAAAATAAACCGAACCGAACCAATTTTATGGTTTTTATGGTTTTATGGTTTCGGTATGGTATGAACTTTTCATACCGTTTTGAAGTTTGGTTTTTTATGGTATATACCGAAAAACCGAATGGTTAACCGAATAAACCGAAGTACAAAATATATTTATATATCTTGGGATGACCAACCATACACGTAGTCATTTTTGTGTGCAGAAGCTAGATTTCCTGTTAAGTGCATCTGTTTTCCTCCCGACAACGAGGTCCAAAACAGAGTATATAACTATATGAAGTCATATTTCTCTTCACAAGAATGCTAAGCACGTCCATAACCATCGAATTTATGCATGCATATGCACTTCATATAGTTATATACTCTTCGTATAAAAAGATATGTGTTTTGAGTCATAAATTTGTAAATTGTTATATGCCATTTTCAAATTCGCGTCAACTTTGGTTTATACGGTATATACCGAAACCATACCGAAATAATTTGGTATATACCGAAACCGAACCGTATATAAATCTCATACCGTATTTACCGAAGTATTGATACCGTACAAACCGAAAAACCATATAAACCGAACCATGTAAACCGAATAAACCGAACGCACAGAGTGAGCGGCAACAGCTGCAGGGACGACATCATTCCGCCACCATCTCCCTGGAACCGCGTTTCAAGACTCAAGCGCACTATGCTTATGGAATTCAGTGTCATACCAACAACCAGCTCGGCTTGGGCGTCTTCCTGCAGTTCTGCCATGAACTCAAACACCATGATCGGCTCGTCTCCCTCCTTGAGCGGACCGCGACCTTGTGTAGCGAGCCGCCAACGCAGAAAGAGTTGAGGCGCCCTAGGTCGAGTTCGGAGACGAACCCCAACAGCACCACATCTAGGGTCGCTGGTGGGCGCGCTTGAACGGGCACGCCGGCGCGTCTCTCCCGCAGTCGCCGTCGTCGTCGAGGTGCGACGGCCAAGCCGCCACCGGGAGTGAAAGAAGAGACGTGCATCAGACTTGACACTGACCCCGCGCCTCAAGAGAGAAAGAGGAAATCTGGGTGCACATAGGTGACCCGGAGAGGAACAAGGAGGGGAGACGGGAGGCGGGAGGAAGGCGTTGGATTGTGCGGCGATGGAATTGGTGAAGGACTGTCAGGTCAGGAGGATCTGCGATCCGAGGCCTCTCACCATCCTTTCCTTTCAGGGGAGGAGATCGGCAGCTATGGAAAGAGAACGGGAGAAGGAAAGGGGATTGATATCTATGCGTGGGTTTCCATGTAGCGACCCGGTTAAGCCTCTGTGTATCCGTGGCATCCTTGGATCAGTATGCTAGCACACACAGTACATCAATGTATATATCAAAGTGCAATCACATGTATAAATAACGTAAAACTGATATATATATACCTCATAAGTCTCAGCGGAAACGGTCAAACGGGTGTGGAGTCCCATCAACGCCATCGGCAAGTTGAGTGTAGACCGTAACCCTATATCGTAACTCTTACTCGACGTAGAAATCCTACAACATGATACGTTGCAGCCGTGTAGGTCAGTACATTGAATGTACCGGCAAGATCACCATAAGAAAAACAGATGATAAAACTATTCTATATGCAATATGGCATTGTGGCTCTGTGTCTGAGTTTTGTTTGCGTAAAAGCTGATTTTATTTTCCCTACAACAAAGGAATAAATCAGAAGTCTTCCCTACAGAGTTATCTACTATGACATGGTTCCGCCAACCGATGTCTCCCCACAAGTATCAAATGTTGCCCACCATTAGTTATCAGTCCGGTGTTGAGAGTTCAGAGATAGATCCAAGTCCAGAGGCTCAAATTGTCCGTAACCGGGGACACGGCTAATCGATTAGGTTTTAACTCTGCAGAGTGTTGTGCACTTTACCCACAAGATTCGATCCCTCTTTTTACGTTCTCGCACTTCAGGGTGTTTGAGAACAAGACGACCGAAACATGGTCTTCCAAAGAGTTCCTCTGACCACTGTCCGGTGCTCATCCAATCCTACCGTAGTTCTACATCTGCTAGCACCGTCCCAGCCAGGGTCACAACTAAGGTCAACCAACTCAGAGCCCATAATGACTTGCGGTTGCACAGGTAAGCTTCCGGGCATGAAGTATTCTTCCGTCTCTTTGAGGCTGGGTGAAGCTTTCCGCAAGATGTCATGGCGCTTCTCCATGCATCCCGGCCATCCACTGGTTACTCCAGGGTGCCCATCAAATCCATCATTCACCCAGTAGTGTGTATTGAAATCTTGTCTCGAGTCTCGAAATCTTGAGGCCTTGAAGATGCAGTCCTTGCAGATGCCCTCACGAAGTTGTCGTCATTGACGTAGAGTCCACCTTCTCACACCACTCCCGGGCACTCATACCAAACCCCGTCTACTTTAGCGTAGCATTAAAACTAAACAACGTCCCGGGCTTGGTAACAGGGAGATAGGTTCCTACCTCATGCATTCTACTCAACTACAAGATTTAATATCACTACTGGAGGAAAGACGAAAAGTTGACACTAAATGCAATAAAAGCATAGGTATGTAAAAATGGTCAAAGTGAACTTGTCTGGTAAGTTGATGAAGATATTATCGCTCTCAGAAAATGAACTTGGTAGAACTATTCGTCACTCCGAGAAAAATCTATATAATCAAACATAGTATTCACATAAGCAAACACTCTAGCATTCAATTCTATCAATCATATTAACACTCAATCAAAATAAAAGCAACAACTAAATCAAAAAGAAATCAATAAGAAAACCAAATAAAGTCCAAAGAGCAAATTCCAAAAGGAACTTCAATAAAGAAAACTACTACTGAAACTTTATGACTTTGCCACAACCAACAAAAATAGCTTTATCCTAAATAAAACTTAACAGCAAATAAAAACACCCAACTAATAAGTTCACCGAAAAAGAAATAAACTCTTTATGAAAATAACAGAAAGAATTTTACCTAAAGTTTTCTATACAAAAAGAATCTACCTAAAAACTAATATAAAACTCTAGTTATGGGCTATACTAGTTTTAATACAAAACAAAAGAAAATAATATTTTTTTTAAAAAATTAAAATTGTCTACGGTTCACTAACAGAAACAAAATAAGTTTGTCAAAAGTGACAAAAAGTTTTAATTAAAAACAAATAAATACTAAAGGAAAAGAAATTAACACTAAACTCTACAAAACAGTACTGTTTTGGCTAAAACTAAATTTTAAAATAAATAAAAATAAAATTTTGAAGTGCTACTGGATACACAACTAATCTAGTGACAAAGTGCAAAAAGAATCAACTAAAAACCTATTTTTAAATAAAAGTTATAAGCAATCTAGTGATTGTAACAAATCTGTTTGAATTCGAAATTTAAAAAGTTCAAAAATATTTTTCGTTGGTTTATCTGGATAGATGGGATTTGTGTGAATCTGTATCAAGAAGAATCATCAAAATTGGAGTTGTAGATCTAAAGATACAATAAAAACAAAATTGAATCTAAATCTGAAAACGGAATTTTTTCTGAAAACGTTAAATTGTGGCCAGTGGACACGTGGCGCGTTACGGGTGGTTGTGGGTTGTGTGCTGCGAGCATAGGGGCGGACGGCCGTTACATAAAGATTTCAGCACCGGCGGCTTATAAAAAAAACCGAACGGTCGGTTCGATCTAAACAAACGAAAACCGATTAATAAAACCGATCTAATCGAAACGTTTTTTTTCTAATCTAAGTCAGCAGAAGAACGAACAGAGCTCGGGCGCTTACAGCGAGCTTACGTAGGGAAGATGGCGCGGTCGGCGGCGCGGCTTCGGTCGGCGGCGGCGGCGGCAATGATGTCCAGCGGCGTCGGCCGTGAGAGGGCGTCCGATTTATGAAGATGGTGAGGCAAGGAGTCGTCGGGGTCGAGCGGGGCGTCGGGATGAAGTCCGGTGCTCCGGCGTAAACTCCGGCGGCGTACGAGCTCAAGGAGCTCTCTATAGAGGGATTCAAGGGACGAGGTGATGTCAAAACAGTACGCGATGGCGAGGGGAGTTGATAGACGAACTTTGGGATCTCGGGGTTGCTCACCGGCGATGACTTCGTCCGCGAAAACTCACGGCTCCGGCGAGATCCAAACGGCGAGGGCGAGCGTTGGGTGTGGTTTTGGCGAAGGGTTTCGAAG
Source organism: Elymus sibiricus (assembly GCA_039707655.1). Taxonomy (NCBI): domain Eukaryota; kingdom Viridiplantae; phylum Streptophyta; class Magnoliopsida; order Poales; family Poaceae; genus Elymus; species Elymus sibiricus. The sequence goes on along the minus strand of CM077666.1, from coordinate 178,039,905 downwards.
GGAATCGGTCGAGAGGGACCCTGGGTATTTATAGGACATCATTCTTGGCCAAGGGGTCGACTCGGGATACGATCCCGGGAGTCACGGGATTCGGCGACGGGGCGAGCGCACTCTGGCGTGGAGAGGAAGAAGAAGAGGCGTGGGCCCTGTGTTCAGACGGATAGATGTAACGAGAGAGAGAGACGCGGTGCCTCGGGCGCTCGAGCGCTGGGACGAGCGACGCTGGGGCTGGCCTCGCTGCCTGTTGGGCCGGCTGGGCTGGCGCCTGGCCTGGCCGGCTGAGGTCTCCCTTTTTTTTTAAAACGTTTTTCTCTTTTTTTTTCTTTTTAAACAGAGAACAAAAAGAGAAAGAAACAAAATAAATAAAAACTTTGTATAGGCATAGTATATATCAAAATTTTCAGAAAAATAAATCCTAAAACATGAACTATTTTTCATGTTCAAAAAAATTTCACACAAATTCAAATAATGCAAATAGTGATACTGTTGCATTTAAAATTCAAATAAAATCATTCTAAAATATCAAAATGATCTCAAATTTAATTTTCTCCATTTTTTCTGTTGAAGGGAATCATGTTACCCTATTTTCCATATATTTTCTTTTTGGAGAAAAATAAATTGAATAAAAACCAAATAACTCCAAATTGGGTTTGAGTTTGAATTTTAAACCACTTTCAAATCCTTTCTTTTAAACTCCCAACTCATATTTCATATAATTTTAAAAAGTCATTTTATCCTCTCTCATGAAAATCATTGAGTTGTATAAAGTTTCTGAATTTGAAATATTTTCAAATGGAATTCAATTCTTTCAAAACCCATTTCATTTAAATGGAAGAAGTCATGTCATCTTCACTCCAGGGTTTTGTATTAAAATGAATTTGAATTCACTGAGATCAAAATGCAATGTGAAAGTTTTGGGAAATTCATTTCATTCCCTCTCATTGAACTTTTAAAAAGTTTCAAATTTCACTCACTTTCAGTCAATCAATCAAACAAACAATCAAACAATCAATCATATTTATTTAATTAATATAACATTCCAAAATTTAGAATTTTGGGATGTTACATTCCATCTCTCGATTATTTTCCTTATGAGTGCATACGGGAGAAGAGAGAAGGGGAGGATTTTTTTTTACCGTTGCGTGGGGATTGAAGCGAGGGGAAGTCTTTGATCGATCGAGGCTATGGGAACGCTCCTTTAGGGGTAGGAGTAGAGATAATATTCCATTACAAATTAAGTAGGTGCATAAATGCTTTAATAATGAGATTTCTTTGTTATGATTTACACATTAATTTTCTTAAAATTGGTTATTTGTTTCCTAATTAATGTGATTGAGCGATTTAAGGTAAGGTTAATTAATTTAGATTTGATCTTTAGAAATTGATCGTGATTGATTCTTTCACATAAAGACATTACTAAATAACTTGCGTCAGCATGGAAAGTTCTGATCCATTTAGATTTTTTTCATTGTGTGAGAGGTGACGCGAAAATAAACTGGTAGGGTGGTGGGAGGGGAGACGAAAAAAAACCAAACGAAAGTGGGGGACGAAAAAAAACCGTGGATGCTAGCCTACCAACTGAGACATTAGGAGTAGAGATGGTAGCATGCCTCCTATTTATGATGATTACAACAATGAAAGTGAGTTTGGAAGAGTGTCAACTCTAGCTAATAATGATCCCACTGTTTTGGAGGCTGTTGAAACTTATTTCAATAATTATGAAAGTGGATTTGGAAAGGTCATGACTTTATTTAATGATGATTCCACTATTTTGGAAGAGGTTTCAATTGATTATGACAACAAAGTTGCTATCTATGATGATTATTATGATGACATGTATGCTATAAAGAATAATGATAACTATGAAACTTGTCATCATGATTTTAATTTTCAATTGGATTATGCCAATCAAGTATCTCATGATAGTTATTTTGTTGAGTTTGCTCCCACTATTATGAATGAGAAGAAAATTGCTTATGTGGAGAGTAGTAAAAATTCTATGATTGTGGATCATGAAAGGAATGCTTTGTGTGATGGATATATTGTTGAATTTCTTCATGATGCTACTGAAAGTTATTTAAAGAGAGGAATATATGCTTCTACATATCTCAATAATATCAAGTTTCCCCTCTTTATGGTGAAAGTTTTGAAGTCATGCTTTGTTTGCTTTCCTATGCTAGTTGATTCTTGCTCCAATAATAAATTGTTTGCTCACAAAATCCCTATGCATAGGAAGTGTGTTAGACTTAAATGTTCTTGACATGTGATTCATGATGCTCTCTTATATGTTGCAATTCCTATTCTTATGTGAGCATCATTAAAATCATCATGCCTAGCTAAAAGATATTAAAGAAAAGCGCTTGTTGGGAGGCAACCCAATATTTATACTTACTGTTTTTGTGTGTCCACATGATTAAGCTACTGTAGTAATCATGTATTATATGTTTTCTTTCAATAATGTGCCAAGTAAAGCCTTTGGGATAGTGTGGATACTTGTTGATTTGATTATGTGCAAAAACAGAAACTTTTGCGTCCAGTGATGGAATTTCTATTCTGTACTGGAGCGTGAGAAAATTCTGAAATTTTTATACAGTATTAGGTTACAAGTTGTTTAAGTTTTCCTAATTTTTCAGAATGTTTGGAGGTATAGAAGTATGCTTTTTAATTCTCTCACTACATGTTGTTCTGTTTTTGACAGATTCTGTTTTTATTGCATAGTTTGCTTGTTTTAGTGTTTCCATACTTTATATTGAGTAATATAAATTGTGGAAATGATATAATACAGTAGGAATTATGTGAGAACAATTATGAATCTTGTCTTGACAGTACCTAAGTGGATGATTTATTTTCATACTAACCTATCTCACGGAGTTCCGTTAAGTTTTATGTGATTGAAGTTTTCAATTTTTGGGTGAGATAACGATATGAGGAGAATAAGGAGCGGAAAGACCCTAAGCTTGGGGATTCCCAAGGCACCCCAAGGTAATATTCAAGGAAGACTCAAGCGTCTAAGCATGGGGATGCCCCGGAAGGCATCCCCTCTTTCGTCTTCAACATTATCGGTAACCTCACTTGGAGCTATATTTTTATTCATCACATAATATGAGTTTTGCTTGGAGCGTCATTTTATTTTGTTGATATTTGCTTGATGTTATCAATAATCATGTTTTGTATCTTTTAGTTCAACAAAATGCCAATTATAGTCTTTACCATGCCCAGTTTGCAAGTTTATGTGTTGTTGTTTGAAAACAGAAAGTTTTCTGTTATGTCCTGAATTTATGTGAATTGTCAGAACATGATAAAAATCTGAACTTTTTACGCAGTAAGCATGCATGAGTTCTCTGTCACGTGGTAATTTTTCAGAATTTTTGGAGTTAGGGAAGTATGAATTTTGATTCCCCATTTACAGACTGTTTTGTTTAGACAGATTTCAGTTATAGTTACATTGTTTGCATATGTTTGCTTGTTTAATATTTCTACTTGTGGATAGGAGTATTAAATATGCAGAGGCATTTAGTATGCAATGTTTAATTATAATTTTAGTGATTTTCTACAGTATAGAATGTTAAGGTTTTGGGTTGATTTATACTTACTTATCTCACGAGTTCTTGTTGAGTTTTGTGTGGATGAAGTTTTTAAGATTTAGGAGAAGCCATGATATGAGAGGAATTAAGGAGACACAAGAGATCAAGCTTGGGGATGCCCAAGCCTTCCCAAGATAACATTCCAAGAAGTCTCAAGCAACTAAGCTTGGGGATGCCCCGGTAGGCATCCCACCTTTCTTCATCAACACCTATCGGTTAGCCTAAGTTTTTACTTGTTCACATGATATGTGCTATTCTTGGAGTGCCCTTTTATTTTTGTTTTGTTTGCTGTTTAATAAGCTCATTAGATCTAAAAGTTTTTATTGAGAGAGAGTCTTCACATAGCTACCCATTCACTTAACTACTTTTTGTTCTTCACTCATATCTTTTGGAGTAGTTTGTCATTTACTCTCGTGCTTCACTTATATCCTAAGAGTGAATTGTTGAATGAATTGAATGTCATAATCTGAAATTATATATGCTTCATATGCTTGTCCCATGGGGAGTAGTGGCTTCACATATAAGAAGTATAAGTGGTAAAATTTATTGAAAGTTAGCAAACACAGCATTGGTCACCTGAACAATTCATGAAAGAATATTGAAGGAAGAGAGATTTCACATATAAATATACTATCTTGGACATCTTCTATGATTGTGAGCCCCCATTAATTATTTTCAAGCTTGATCAAGTAGTTGACGTTGGACAAGGAAGACAAAGTAATGGGTTATGTTTGTTTATATTCACATAGAAGTTATATTGTCATGGATCCTCTAACATGTGGTGCTTGCTTAGGATCTTTTGCTAGCCAAAATTCGTACTAAGTAGAGATACTACTTGTGCATCCAAAAACCCTTAAACCCAGTTTCTTGTCATGAGAGTCCACCATATCTACCTATGTATTGAATAAGATCCTTCAAGTAAGTTGTCATCGGTGCAAAAAGCAATAAAAAATTGCTCCTATATGTATGATCTTTTATTAGAAGGGAAAATAAGCTTTGTACGAACTTGTGATGGTGAAGAAATAAAAGCGATGGACTGCATAATAAAGGTTGCTATCACAAGGGGCAATATAAGTGACGTTCCTTTCCATTAAGAGCTTGCACATCCAAAAATAAAAAGCGCATGACAACCTGTGCTTCCCTCTGCGAAGGGCCTATCTTTTACTTTTCTGTATTTACCTTTATGCAAGAGTCAGTAATGTTCATCCATATTCCGCTCTATTTATTCTCTAGTGGGCAAGCATGATGTGGTAGGGAATGATCCAGACACTGATAACCCACACGTATAGGGGATCGCAATAGTTTTCGCGGGTAGTATTTCACCCAGATTTATTGATTCGACACAAGGGGAGCCAAAGAATGTTTGCAAGTATTAGCAGTTGAGTTGTCAATTCAACCACACCTGGAGATAAAATATCTGCAGCAAAGTATTTAGTAGCACAGTAATATGATGGTTCTGATAGTAGTAGCAACAATAACAATAGTAACAGCAACAGTAACAGTAGCAGTTTTGTAGCAAGTGTAAAGCAGTAGCAACAAAGTAACTTAGCAGAAACCAATATGAGAAAGTCATAGGCATTGGATCGGTGATGATAATTATGTTGGATGATATTCATCATATAACAGTCACAACCTAGGGCGATACACAATAGCTTCAATTCATCAATGTAATGTAGGCATGTATTCCGTATATAGTCATACGTGCTTATAGTAAGAACTTGCATGACATCTTTTGTCCTACCCTCCCGTGGCAGTGGGGTCCTTAAGGAAACTAAGGGATATTAAGGCCTCCTTTTAATAGAGAACCAGAACAAAGCATTAACACTTAGTGAATACATGAACTCCTCAAACTACGACAATCACCGGAAAGAATCCCAATTATTGTCACCTTGGGGTATGTGGATCATGACACGTAATAGGTGCATATAACTTGCAAGATAGGATCAAGAACACAAATATATTCATGAAAACATAAAGGGTTCAGATCTGAAATCATGGCACTCGGGCCCTAGTGACAAGCATTAAGCATAGCAAAGTCATAGCAACATCAATCTCAGAACATAGTGGATACTAGGGATCAAAGCCCTAACAAATTGACTCGATTACATGATAAATCTCATCCAACACATCACCGTCCAACAAGCCTACGAAGGAATTACTCACGCCCGGTGGTGAGCATCATGAAATTGGTGATGGAGGATGGTTGATGATGACGACGGCGTCGAATCCCCCTCTCCGGAGCCACGAACGGACTCCAGATCAGCCCTCCCGATGAAGAACAGGAGGTGGCGGTGGCTCCATATCGTAAAACGTGATGAAACTTCTTCTCTTATTTTTTTCTCAGGGAAAGAGAATTCATAGCGTTGGAATTATGTCAGACGACCACCTGTGGGCCCCACAAGGTAACAGGGCGCGCCCTAGGGGGGGACGCGCCATGTTGCCTTGTGGGCAGCAGGTGCCCCCCCTTCTGTTGGTTCTTGCGCCAATAATTTTTATATATTCCATAAAAATTCTCCAAAAAGTTTCGTCCAAATCCGAGAACTTTGATTTCTGCACAAAAACATCACCATGATAATTCTGCTGAAAACATCGTCAGTCCGGGTTAGTTTCATTAAAATCATGCAAATTAGTGTCCAAAACAAGAGCAAAAGTGTTTGGAAAAGTAGATACGACGGAGACGTATCAACTCCCCCAAGCTTAACTCATTGCTTGTCCTCAAGCAATTCAGTTGACAAACTGAAAGTGATAAAAAAACTTTTACGAACTCTTTTGTTCTTGTATCCGTATATAAGCTTAAATAGTACCCAGGTTTTCAGCAAAGATCATGGACTAACCATGCTCATAATAACACTTAAAAACTATATTTACTCATATCAATGGCATAATCAACTAGCGAGCAATAATAACATATCTCAAATGCCAACAATTTGTCAAAACAATCATGATATAATATGATGACATGGTATCTCGCTAGCCCCTTCTGAGACTGTAAAACATAAATGCAGAGCACCTCCAAAGTTCAAGCAGCGACTAAACATTGTAATTCAGGGTAGAAGAGATCCAGTCATGATGCACACAACATTAACTATACTCAATGCATAAGGATGACAATAGTGCTCTCAAGATTGGCGCTTAGTGCAAGAAGGTGAGACTCAACAATAAAAGTAAAATAACATAAAGTAAATAACATAAAAGTAAATAGATAGGCCCTTCGCAGAGGGAAGCAGGGATTTGCAGCGGTGCCAGAGCTCGAAACTTAAATCAGAGATGAAAAATAATTTTGGGATGTGTACTTTTCCTGTCAACGTCACGACCGAGAGTTTTCAATATCTTCCATGCTAAACACATTATAGGCGGTTCCCAAGCAGAAAGGTAAAGTTTACTCCCCCTCCACCATACCAACACAAGCCAGGGCTAGCCGAATCCTCGGGTGCCCTCCATTCCAACAACTTTCTGGGGGAGTTTGTTTGCATTATATTCTTTTTCAATTTCGAGCATAGGACTGGGCATCCCAAATACCAGCCTCTCTCATGCAATGACAAGTGAATAAACACTCATCTGAGAATAACCCGCTTAGCATGGAAGATACTGACCGCCCCTTGTCGCTCCATGAGCGGTACGGGCACACAAAATGGATGTTTATTTGAATGATTAGAGGTGGCACATGCAAATTTACTTGGGGCAGTAGAGTAATACTGCATATAGGTAGATATGGTGGACTCATCTGGAACAACTTTGATTTATGGATTGTGGATGCACAAGCAGAATTCCCGCTCAGTACAAGTGAAGGTTAGCAAATAGGTTGAGAAGCGACCAACTATAGAGCAAAAACGGGTCATGATCATGCATTGAGAATAATTAACATTGAATACTAGAATGAGTAGGATATAATCACCCTGAACATAAATATCGTGGAGGCTATGTTGGTTTTGAATCAACTACATGCATGAACATGTGCCAAGTCAAGCCACTTGAAACATTCAGAGGAGGATACCATATTAACATACTACATCATAACCATTTTAATGCATGTTGACATCCAAGATAAATCATTATCCACTCCTAGCTACTTAAGCATGGCATGAGCAACTATAATCTCTAATTGTCATCACAAGCATGTTTACTCATAATATGCTGAATCATGGATACTGAGTTAAACATATTTACAAAAACAAAAACAAGAAGAGTTCATACCAGCTTTTCCTTGCCATAGTCACTTCATCAAATCATCGTCATGATTGCCTTTCACTTGCACGACCGAATGATATGAAAATAATAATAGTGCAAGTGTGCCGTGGACTAAGCTAAAATCTGCAACCATTTTATTCAAGGGAGAAGACAAGGTAATATTCGCTCTTCGTTAGATAAACAATAAAGCATATGGGAACCACTCATCGTTTTCATCATGGTCTTCTCCCTACGACAACTCAATGAAAAGAAAAGAAATTCAGAGAAACACACTGAAATATTTTTGGAGTTTTTAGTTTTTTCTGAAGAAAGCAAATTAAAGAGGAAAAATGAAAAGGGAGAAAAACTATTTACACGGGAGAACTCCCAACAAGCAAAAGAAGAAACGAGAAATCTTTTTGGGTTTTCTTTTAATCATTCAAACTAACAAACGGGAAAGAAAAACCGAAAAGAAGCGAGAAATATTTTTGGGTTTTTGAAGTTTTTCAAACACACAAGAATAAAGCGAAAATAAAACTAACATGGATGAAAACACCGACAACTAGAATGAATGTGTGAACATGAATGTAATGTCGGTGAGAAATATGTACTCCCCCAAGCTTAGGCTTTTGGCCTAGCTTGGTCTACTGCCATGGCTGTCCATGATAATAATCGAAGTGGTAGCTCGCGGAGGCATTCTGAGCCGCCTCCTCAGCCAGACGGGTAGCCTCTACCGCTGCGTTGTACTCGCGCGCCTCGTTCTCATGAAGAAAATATCTCTGTTTGTTCTGAAAATTAAAGAGGGCAGGAGCAGGCAAAACAACAAACACAGAACGATATTTATCGAATATCAAGTTATAATCATAACTGCGAGTGTTGCGCTTAAGAAACTCATGGTTCTGCATTGCCTCAAAATTCAAATATTTATCAGGTAAGAGAGGATCATTAGGCCTGGGCGAGACCCCTAGCCTTGCAGCTACTCGGGAGGCATAAATTCCTCCATATAAATCACCATTACCCGAGTTGCGGTTCAGTCTACGTGCAACAATGGCCCCAAGATTATAATGTCTGCTACCCGTTAAAGTAGCGTGAATAAGGTCAGGTCAGGGGCACAAAGTGCACTACAGTCTTGTTTACCAACAATGCATTTACCATTAAAAAGTGCAAAGTAGCGAATAGCGGGAAAGTGAATGCTCTTTATCCTAGCTTGCGTAACTCCCCTATCCTCATCATTGCACAGACTATTGAGAAACAGTTCATAATCAGATTGTCGAGGTTCACTAAGTGAACCCCAAAATGAAATTTTGCAGGCATCACAGAATTCTTCTAGAGACATACTATAAGATCTATCATAGAGATGAAATAAAACTCTAGAAGTGCGCGGATGATATTCAAAGTGTTGAGTGAATGAATGAGTAAGGTTGTAGTGCTGCGGTGGCTTATCTGCGACGAAGGCAGAGAGCTCGGTGTTGTGAATATATTGGTCAAATTCTTCCTTGATGCCTGCACTTAGCATGAACTCGTTGCATGGCCATCGACATGATTTTTCTTTGGCACCCCGCACTAAACTTGCCCTTGGTTCGACATATGATTGGCGTGCTGGGATTTCACTCGATGATGCCTCGGAGGACCTCCTCCTTGAAGAACTCCTCCTGAAAATGTTCATCTTCCTACAAACAAATTTCTGAAAAATTTTGGACCACAAAAAGATGTTAACAAGACTTCACAAGATTGATAGCAACTACTCATACAAGTGCCTAGAGGCTATATCAAGCATTCAAACTACTTAGAACTCAAAGATTTTAACATGCAAGCTCATTTTCAGTAGCACCAATAGCAGCATTTTATGCAAAATATAATCCACTAAAGCAAAAACTAATTGGAGCAATGGGAGAGTCACATACCAAGGAGCAATCCCTCAAAACAGTTTCGGAAATGGAGCTCCGAGCAAAGAGATCGAAAATCTCAGGTTAGGGAGCAAGAACACGAGAGAGAGAGCTACAATGATTTTTTTTCTGGAGGTAGGAGATGAAGTGAGCTGAATGGATAAGTGGGTGGGTCCCTGTGGGACCCACAAGGCATCTTGGCGCGCTCTGGGGGGTGGCCGCGCCCTGTTGCCTTGTGGGCAACAGGTGCACCCCCCTGGGTTGTTCTCAGTGCCAAAAATCCTTATATATTCCAGAAAATAATCATGTTAAAATTTTCTTGCATTCTGAGCACTTTTATTTTTGGGCCATTTTTTATTGCACGGATAATTCAGAAAACAGGATAATCATGGCATTTTATTTTATTTAAACTAAAAATAACAGAGAGCAAACTAATATCACAGAAAGTTGTGCCTACTACATTCATCGACCACATGCCCTTCAAAAAGAATCCATTAATAAGGTTGATCAAGTCTTATTAACAAACTATTTCCGAGTGACATGAAACCGAAGAATTTTCGTATAACACTAAGTTACCTCAACGGGGATATGCATCTCCCCAACAATAAGAATTTCATATTTCTTTTTGATAGTAGGAAGAGGAAATTTGAATCCCCCAATAGTGATTATCGAAACCTTTTCAATACAATTGATACCATTCACTGAAGTTTGTTTCCTCGGGAAATAAACCGTAGGCTCATTACCATTGACATGAAAAGTGACCTTGCTTTTGTTGCAATCAATAACAGCCCTTGCAGTATTCAAAAAGGGTCTTCCAAGGATAATCGACATGTTGTCGTCCTCGGGCATATCAAGTATAACAAAGTCTGTTAAGATGGTAACATTTGCAACAACAACGGGAACATCCTCGCAAATTCCAATAGGTATAGCAGTGGATTTATCAGCCATTTGCAAAGATATTTCAGTAGGTGTGCGTTTATTCAAATCAAGTCTTCTATATAAAGAGAAAGGCATAGCACTAACACCGGCTCCCAAATCACATAAGGCAGTTTTAACATAACTTCTTTTAATGAAGCATGGCATAGTAGGTATTCCCGGATCTCCTAACTTTTTAGGTACTCCACCCTTAAAAGAATAATTTGCAAGCATGGTGGAAATTTCAGCTTTAGGTATCTTTCTTTTATTAGTGCCAATATCTTTCATATATTTAGCATAAGGAGACATTTTCAACATATCAATCAAGCGAGTGCGCAAAAAGACAGGTCTAAGCATTTCAACAAAGCGCTCAAAGTCTTCATCATCCTTATTTTTAGATGGTTTAGTAGGAGAATGCATAGGTTTTTGAACCCATGGTTCTCTCTCCTTTCCATGTTTTCTAGCAACAAAGTCTCTTTTATCATATCTTTTATTCTTAGGAGGTGGGTTATCAAGATCAACAGCAGGTTCTATTTCTACATCATTATCTAGTTGAGCATCAACATGATCATCATCATTATCATTATCATTATCCTTATCACTAGGTGTATGTTCATTACCAGATTGTGTCTCAGCATCAGAAATAGAATCATCATTATGATTCTCAGGAGGTTTTTCTATCTCAGGTTCACTAGAAGCATGAAAAGTCCTACCATTTTTTTTTCTTCTTAGGTGGACTAGGTGCATCAATATTATTTCTTTGAGAGTCTTGTTCAATTCTCTTAGGATGACCTTCATGATATAGAGGATCCTGAGTCATTCTACCTCCTCTAGTAACAACTCTAACAGCATGATCATTCTTTTTATTATTCATCTCTTCAAGCAAATCATTTTGTGACTTAGCAATTTGTTCTAACTGAGTCTAAACCATAGAAGCATGTTTACTCAAGCATTTAACATCATTAGCAGTTCTAAACATCAAATCACTCAAGCATTCAATCATGATGGCATTCCATTTTAGTTGATTGCTAACATACAGATTAATGTGTTCCTATTTAATGATGTAATTATCAAATTCATACAGGCATTGACTAGCAGATTTATTATACGGAATATCACCTTCATCAAATCTAGCGAGAGAATTTACCTCCACTACCTGTGTCGGGATGTCGAGCCCATGTATTTCTTCAATAGGTGGTAAATTCTTAACATCTTCAGCTTTAATACCTTTTTCCTTCATAGATTTCTTAGCTTCTTGCATATCTTCTGGACTGAGGAATAGAATACCTCTCTTCTTCGGAGTTGGCTTAGGTGGTGGTTCAGGAAGTGTCCAATCATCGACATTTCTCAATATATTATTCAATAGTACCTCAGCCTGTCCAACAGTTCGTTCCCTGAAAACACAACCAACACAACTATCTAGGTAGTCCCTAGAAGCATCGGTTAGTCCATTATAAAAGATATCAAGTATTTCATTCCTCTTAAGAGGGTGATCAGGCAAAGCATTAAGTAACTGGTGAAGCCTTCCCCAAGCTTGAGGGAGATTCTCTTCTTCAATTTGCACAAAGTTAAATATTTCCTGTAAGGCAGCTTGTTTCTTATGAGCAGGAAAATATTTTTCAGAGAAGTAATATATCATATCCTGGGGACTACACACACAACCAAGAGCAAGAGTATTAAACCATTTCTTAGCATCACCCTTTAATGAGAAAGGAAACAACTTAAGAATATAGTAATAGCGAATTTTTTCCTCATGAGCAAATAGGGTGGCAATATCATTCAACTTAGTAAGGTGTGCCACAACAGTTTCAGTTTCATAACCATGAAAAGGATCAGATTCAACCAAAGTAATTAAGTCAGGATCAACAGAGAATTCATAATCCTTATCGGTAACAAATATGGGAGAGGTAGCAAACTTAGGATCATATTTCATTCTCTCCCTCATAGATTTTTCTTTCATTTCAGCAAGCAATTTTTTAACTTCATCCCTATCCTTACAAGCAAGAATGGCCCTAGCCATCTCCCTATCAAAGACATGTTCATCAGGTGATTCAACTCTAGTAGGAGAACTAGGCATAATAGGTGATTCATAGTTTTCAAGAGTTTCAACATTTTCAGCATTCTCAATTTCTTTAGCTTTAGCAAGTTGTTCATCAAGAAATTCACCAAGTGGCACAGTATTATCAAGCATAGTACTAGCATCATCATAAGTATCATTCATAGCAGAAGTAGTATCATCAATAACTTGCGACATATCAGAATGCATAACAGGTGGTGGTGTCGCAAGCTTACTCAAAACAGAAGGTGAATCAAGTGCGGAGCTAGATGACAGTTCCTTACCTCCCCTCGTCTTAGAGGGAACGATCTTGGTCTTAGAGTCTTTCAGATTCTTCATAGTGATCAACAGATATAAATCCCAAGTGACTCAACAAATAGAGCTATGCTCCCCGGCAACGGCGCCAGAAAAAGGTCTTGATAACCCACAAGTATAGGGGATCGCAACAGTTTTCATGGGTAGTATTTCACCCAGATTTATTGATTCGACAGAAGGGGAGCCAAAGAATATTTGCAAGTATTAGCAGTTGAGTTGTCAATTCAACCACACCTGGAGATTAAATATCTGCAACAAAGTATTTAGTAGCACAGTAATATGATAGTTCTGATAGCAGCAATAATAGTAATAATAGTAACAGCAACAGTAACAGTAGCAGTTTTGTAGCAAGTGTAAAGCAGTAGCAACAAAGTAACTGTGATGCCCCCGGCCTGACCGTGTACTAATCATACACGCAAGTGCGCATGATCAAGCCCAGGGACTCACGGGAAGATATCACAACATAACTCTAGACACAAAATAAAAATAATACAAGCTTTATATTACAAGCCAGGGGCCTCGAGGGCTCGAATACATAAGCTTGAGTTACACAAGAGTCAGCGAAAGCAACAACATCTGAGAACATACATAATTAGACAAGAGTGCCTTAAGAAGGCGAAAACAAACAACGGCTCTGATCGAAAGAGGCAAGGCCTCTTGCCTGGGAGCCTCCTAAACTACTCTTGGTCGTCGGTCTCCACGTAGTAGTAGGCTCCGCCTGGGATCTCCGGCTCTTGGGCTCCATCATCTGATCGCAGCAATCAGGTATGGGGAAAAGAGGTAGCAAAGCAACCGTGAGTACTCATCCAAAGTACTCACAAGACTTACATCAGAACTATTCTATTATGCATCGGTATCAAATGAAGGGGCTGTATCTGTGGACTGAACTGCAGAATTGCCAGAATAGAGAGAAGGCCTAGCATATCGAAGACTAGCATCTTGCAGCGTCTTGCAGTTTCCTTGTTTTTAGATGGTTTAGTAGGAAAAGGCATAGGTTTTTGAACCCATGGTTCTCTTTCCTTTCCATGTTTTCTAGCAACAAAGTCTCTTTTATCATATCTTTTATTCTTAGGAGGTGGGTTATCAAGATCAACAACAGGTTCTATTTCTACATAATTATCTGGTTGAGCATCAACATGAACATCATCATTATCATTATCATTGTGATTATCATTATCATTCTCACTAGGTATATGTTCATTACCAGATTGTGTCTCAGCATCAAAAATAGAAACATCATTTTGATTCTCAGGTGGTTTTTCTATCTCAGGTTCACTAGGAGCATGCAAAGTTTTATCATTCTTCTTTTTCTTTTTCTTGTTAGATGGACTAGGTGCATCAATATTATTTCTTTGAGAGTCTTGTTCAATTCTTTTAGGATGACCTTCAGGATACAGAGGATCCTGAGTCATTCTACCTCCTCTAGTAACAACTCTAACAACATGATCATTCTTTTTATTATTCATCTCTTCAAGCAAATCATTTTGTGACTTAGCAATTTGTTCTAGCTGAGTCTGAACCATAGAAGCATGTTTACTCAAGCATTTAACATCATTAGCAGTTCTAAACATCAAATCACTCAAGCGTTCGATCATGATGGCATTTCGTTTTAGTTGATTGCTAACATACATATTAAAGTGTTCCTGTTTAATGATGTAATTATCAAATTCATGCAGGCATTAACTAGCAGATTTATTATACGGAATATCACCTTCATCAAATCTACGGAGAGAATTTACCTCCACTACCTATGTAGGGATGTCGAGCCCATGTATTTCTTCAATAGGTGGTAAATTCTTAACATCTTCAGCTTTAATACCTTTTTCCTTCATAGATTTCTTAGCTTCTTGCATATCTTCTGGACTGTGGAATAGAATACCTCTCTTCTTCGGAGTTGGCTTAGGTGGTGACTCAGGAAGTGTCCAATCATCGACATTTCTCAATATATTATTCAATAATACCTCAGCCTATCCAACAGTTCGTTCCCTAAAAACACAACCAGCACAACTATCTAGGTAGTCCCTAGAAGCATCGGTTAGTCCATTATAAAAGATATCAAGTATTTCATTCTTCTTAAGAGGATGATCAGGCAAAGCATTAAGTAATTGTAGAAGCCTCCCCCAAGCTTGAGGGAGATTCTCTTCTTCAATTTGCACAAAGTTAAATATTTCCTGTAAGGCAGCTTGTTTCTTATGAGCGGGATTTTTTCCACAGAAGTAATATATCATATCATGGGGACTACGCACACAACCAGGAGCAAGAGTATTAAACCATTTCTTAGCATCACCCTTTAATGAGAAAGGAAACAACTTAAGAATATAGTAATAGCGAATTTTTTCCTCATGAGCAAATAGGGTGGCAATATCATTCAACTTAGTAAGATGTGCCACAATAGTTTCAGTTTCATAACCATGAAAAGGATCAGATTCAACCAAAGTAATTAACTCAGGATCGACAGAGAATTCATAATCCTTATCGGTAACAAATATGGTAGAGGTAGCAAACTTAGGATCATATTTCATTCTCTCCCTCATAGATTTTTCTTTCATTTCAGCAAGCAATTTTTTAACTTCATCTCTATCCTTACAAGCAAGAATGGCCCTAGCCGTCTCCCTATCAAAGACATGTTCATCAGGTGATTCAACTCTAGTAGGAGAACTAGGCATAATAGGTGATTCATAGCTTTCAAGAGTTTCAACATTTTCAGAATTCTCAATTTCTTTAGCTTTAGCAAGTTGTTCATCAAGAAATTCACCAAGTGGCACAGTATTATCAAGCATAGTACTAGCATCATCATAAGTATCATTCATAGCAGAAGTAGTATCATCAATAACTTGCGACATATCAGAATGCATAACAGGTGGTGGTGTCGCAAGCTTACTTAAAACAGAAGGTGAATCAAGTGCGGAGCTACATGGCAGTTCCTTACCTCCCCTCGTCTTAGAGGGAACGATCTTGGTCTTAGCGTCTTTCAGATTCTTCATAGTGATCAACAGATATAAATCCCAAGTGACTCAAAAAATAGAGCTATGCTCCCCGGCAATGGCGCCAGAAAAAGGTCTTGATAACCCATAAGTTGTAGGGTAACGCAGCAGAAAACAAAAAAATTCGACCTACGTACCAGCCCAGGACCACTATGGAGACTGCATACAAGGTTTGATCTCTTTCGTTACCGACTCGTAGCGCAGCGGAAGTAGAGTCGATGACGAACGGCGGTGCAGATCCCCGCAGCTAGGATTTTACAACCTCCCAACCGCGAGGATGTATACCCTCATCTGCCCCGCGGACAGCCCTCCGGGAGGCGGTCGCACAGTCCCCCGGATGGTGTCGCGGACAGCCCTTCGGGAGGACCTCCGAAACTCGGACTGTCACTCGGACAGCCCTTCGGGAGGACCTCCAAAACTCGGACGGTCACACGGACAGCCCTTTGGGAGGCACTCTCGAACTAAGACGGAAACTACGATCTCTCTACAGAGTTGCACACATACGGTGTCATCTATCCAGCAGGGCTTCGCCGTCCAGAACTAGTTCCTGCCGGAACCCAGACAGCCTTTCGGCTCTACGAAACTATTTCGCTGGGAGGGAGAGAGAATGCCAGATCATACATGGCTTGTGTATGAGAGTAAGAGTGTGTGAGATGGCAGCCCACTCACCTCCTATTTATAGGAAAACCAAGGGGTAGGGTGGTTTTACAATAAAACCCAAAACCCACATGGATGAAGTCCTTCCACAAGGGCATAATGGTGAAACCAAGGACCAAGAGGGGCTCCAAGGAGGAGCCCCAAGTGTGGCCGGCCACCATCTCTTGGGGGCCCCCCCAAGGGGGTTTCTTAGCCCCCAAGCCTTCTAGAAACCTTTTGGGAAAATATCCCAAAAGGCACTTTTCCAAAAATATCCAAAAAGTGCTTTCACTATTCATGACGACATTTTTCAGCGTCTGATCGAACTGAAAATATTCATGTGGGCTTAGAACAATTCTAGTACCCACCAAAATAATTTTCAACGCGAGCCGGAACAATTCCGGTTTAGTGATTTTCATCTGCGAAAAGCATCTGAAGCGGTTTCGGCAGCTCCGGAACATTTCCGGTTTTCATCCCGGAAAATTCCAAAAAGTTTCCAGAACGATTCTGGCATCCTCCAAGAATTATCAGGCATGTGTCAAAACCAATTTGACTTTTTGGTATCCCCTGAAACAACTTTTCAGTTTCACCGGAACTCATCCGGTGACCTCTCTGCGGAACTTTTCCGCTGTCCGAAGCTTTTCCGGTGTCCGAAACTTTTTCGGTGTTTTTCTCTCAGACTCCCTGTCTAGTATTCAACAGATAGATGACCCTTAAGCGTGTGACCCTATAGGTTCGGTGAAGCATAGACATGACCCGGAACCCCTTCCGATCAATGATCAACATCGGAGCCATGGACACCCATATTGACCCCTATACCCACACGAATGAATATTCGAGTGAACCTCCAGTTGCCGTGTGCTATTCCTGTTGCTTCACGATATGTTACAAATACCCGAGGTGAGACATGTTGGCATCCTCGTGGATCAACAACTTGTCCACTATGCCAGTTACCTCGTTACCGGTATTGTTCTCTTTTCTCGTTCCCGTGTTCCGGCATCCCTGTGATCAAATCACCCTGTGTCTGGCCAGACGATGATGGATACCGAAACACCGAGAGGGCCCAGAGATATCTCTCCATCGTCGGAGGAGCAAATCCCAATCTCGAGCTATCAAGTTACTTGACACACTTTTCCATGAACCCGTAAGCCGCCGTAATAGCCACCCATTTACGAATGACGTTTAACAAACCCCAAAGTTCATGAAGCAAGCATGAAGAAACTCGATACTCTCATGGTCTAAGGAATTATGCAAACATTAACTTCTCTGTGTTATTAACCATTAACTTATGACGAATGTATCTCATAGCATAACATCAATTCGGGTCGATTCAACACAAGTGTTCTACCAACAATTGTGCCCTCAAAATTGCCGGCATAGCCATGCCCATGATCAGGAAAACAGGATCATCATGCAATACTTGAGCCAGTCCTAGAGGCTTGACTAGGAATACATTTTACCGTTTATTATCCCACACGTGCATATGAGTCTTCCTCCGAGCCTCGTGGTTATTGCAGACTCGAGAACCATAGCAGTTATAGCATGGAACATAAACCTAATTATGAACAGGGAGATAATCAATAACATTTATTATTGCCTCTAGGGCATATCTCCTACAGACTCCCACTTGCACTAGAGTCAATAATCTAGTCAACGCTAATGCACTTTACACCTATGGCATACTGGTGTAAAATATGCTTCGCATGTGGTATAGCCTGATGTCCAACGGATCTGACGACTTCAGCTCCATGTGTAACTTTGCATATCCTCGCGTTTTCACGCTTCACAAAATTCATATTTTGTGTGGACTTGGCTTTGCATATGTGTGAATCATTGGTCGAAACCTGATTCCTCAGACTGAGCTATGGAGCAACTATCTGCTATAGTGTCCCATAGACCAAAGCCATCTTGGAACCATACTAAGTTCATGAATGAACTATATGATTCAAAAACTTCTTTGTCGCTTCTCAAGCGTCAACATACTTAGCCTTTGTTATAGAATTCGCCACAGTATCTTGTTTGGAACAATTTCCAACTACCGTGCCACCATATTGTGTATTACACAAAAACCCTTAAATCAAATCGAAAATCGCATGGAGAAATGGTGAAGACTGTATCGATGTAACATATTACAACGAACTCTTCATGATTTCCGCTTGCGAGAAAACATGTCATCAGTACTACTCTAGTACTCAATGACATCTTTCACTGTTGTCCCATGATCAGTACTTTGATCACTTTGGTATCTATACTCGTAACAACTTTGGAGTATCGGACATATCTGGTTGTTTTACATACCATGGAATACATGATTAATCCAAACACAAGAGTGTGTGGAATCTCCATCATGTATTTTACTCATCAGTGTTTTAGGACACCGAGTCTTGCAAAACTCTTTCCATGTGACTTCGGCAAGAATCACTCCTTGGCGTTTTAAATGCTAAAAAGTTTTAGCATCTTGTCAATATGTATTCATAGCTTAGCCCCATTAGGTAAATCTATCTCCATAGATCATCATGCCTAATATTGAGGCTATTTAGCCTAAGCACTTCATCAAAAAACTATTTTCAAATGAAGTCCTAATTCGTGTCAAGAAATTTATTTCCAATTAACAATGTGTCAAGTACACACGGTTTTTAGAAATATTATTATGCTCCCACTTACTTTCTTGAATCACAAGCATCTTCGATACCCATTTGATGAAGTCAAACCCCTTTGACCATTCCATCAAAACCGAAGATTCCAACTCCACTTTGCTCTCTTCTGTCCATCGCTGGAACTCTGAAGTTTGCATACTTACTAGCATCCTCTGGATCGACAAATTACTTTGGACTGTATCACATACAAGTCCTAGGTTTCATTTCCATCAGATGGAAATCCTTTGGTCATCCATGTTTCATATCTCATGATTGAAATATGTATTAATTGCTAGTTCAACCCGAACCGACTTTAAGCATCGCTACGGTGAGACAATCTCATCGTAGTCAACTCCTTGAACTTGTTATTGCAACAAGTCGAGCTTTATGGATAAAACATTTTATCCGTATCAGTTTCTAGTTCCATAAATATTCGTTAGACTCTAAGTCTTCCTAAAGGTGTATCAAGATTTTAATCTTGAATCACTTATATGGAAACTATCTCGGATTGTATTGGCATTTAGCCAATTCTGGAGTGAGGGCCCATCAACGCTTCCTTGTGTATTGTAGGTATACTGTTGTCTAACAACAATATCTCGTTTGCGCACCTGATAGGTTTGCACGAGCTTTGCCTACGTGGTTCAGCTGCAAGTTCGACCGAAGTCCATACATTTTATTGTAGAGACTTTCGTATCAATCGCAGTAGGAAACTCCGGAATTACTTCCAAGGTTCCTTTCCTTTGATCTGATGACGAAGATACTGTTTATCTCGTCGAGTTGCACTGTCCTCCCACTCACCTTTTGTAAGAACTATTCTCTTTAAAAGCATACCGTTTTGCGGCAAAATCCTTTGCCTCGGTATAGTGGTGGGGGAATACCCAATGACTTGGGATATCCTTACAAAGTAGCACTTGCCTGATTTGGAATAGGTTTGTAACCTTTTACACAAGCCCCATATTCCAAATGTTAAGAAAAGATATAACATGGTTGGGCGTACCATACCATGGCGTCATTTCAACAGACCTGATGGAGCTCTTTTCAGTGTAAAAGCCGCAGTCTCTAAAGCATCACTTTAAAAGGGATAATGGTAAATCTATTTATGTCATCTTTGATCTTACCATGTCATAAATGGTTCGATTACATCTTCACGGACTTTCCACTTGCAGTGGTGTTCCGGGAGATGCAAGTTATGAAACCCCTTTCACAACTCATCAGACATTCGCTAAACTTGTAACTCAAATATTCCTTTCTGCAATCGAATTGTAGAAACATAATTTTCTTGTTACAATATTTTCTTCTTCATTTTGAAAACCTTTCGAATGATTTCAAAAGATCCAGACTCACGTCTCATCAAGTAAATATCCATATATCTACTTGAGTCATTTCTGAAGATAGATAAATCCACTACTTGCAACAACATTTATTGGACTACACACATCATAATGTATGATCACCAATATGTTCTTTGCTCGTTCCTTATGGCCCGTGAACGGTATTTCAGTCACTTCACTTTTCGGAGGAAAGTCGTAAGTGTCAGATGATTCAAAATCAAATGACTTTAAAAACCATCATAATGGAATTTTCCATGCGGGTTTCTCCAATGTGACCAAATGCAGTGCCACACTTGTGTGGTATTCTTTTAGTCTTGCGACATTTAGCATCAGTGTTATGGATGTATCATATTTCCATCAATATTCATAACATACATCCCATCTAGGATGGAAGCATGGCCCTTCATGTTATTCATAATACTGAACAACAATTGTTGTTTTCATGAACAACTCTTTTGCAACAAACTTTATGCAAAGGGCTAGAGTGTGAAACTCTAAAATGAATTATGAAAGTAAATATAGAGGTAATGTATTATTATCAATATTCATAACATACTACTCATTCATAATGAAAGTATGGCCCTTTTGTTATTCATAACTCCAAACATTAAAAGTTCTCTTATGAACAACCTTCTTGCAAGATACTTTATGCAATGGGCTAGAGTGTGTAAAACTCTAAAATGATTTATGAAAGTAAATACATAGGGAATACACCTATGGAAGGCATAGTAACATTTACTATGTTCCCTGCGTGTATCTAAACCTCATTCCTGGCTAGTCTTTCAGGCCATAGTAGTTCTTACATCGAGTTGCAACAGAATGCAATCGAGCGGGTATCTTTGTGATTAACTCACAATACCCAAGAATTAGTGATTAACATGTTTAACCATAATTCCCAAGAAATATATCTTTAACCAGCCTTCTATACATCAAAAACCTGTATGACATTCATACATGAGCTGGATATTCCAGTCTTCTATCCTTTTGCCATTATTCTTCTAATAGTTTAACTTTTAGTATTTCTCTTACTCTCAGAAGAAGTATCCAACTTAAGAGTGGCGTTAGCCCCGGACTTCCTAGGCGTGAAAGTCTTACTAACACCCTTCGGACACTTCCTTTCTCTTTAAGTTGTTGTTTTATTCACCTTTCATCATATGACAGGCGTTCTCCTGGATCCCTCTCTTATCAGTCTAATGCATAGTAAACTCCTTTACTAATAGTTTACAAACAAACATTGCTTTGGATATCTCATATCTTTTAGCCTTTGTCTGTCTCTGAAAATGATTTTCAGATTCCATGAATATCACATAACTATCCAAACTTTCGAAGTTCGGGTCTCCTGGAAGCAAACATATTGCACTTGACTGAAAACGGAATTCTAGCTTTTTGGATCGAAGGACGAGTGTCATATGATCCATAGCATTAGAGGGAGAATACCGAAAGCATGTGATAGGACAAAATCCTTCTCGGCACTCTAGAGGACAATCCTCACATTACGTTACCAACCGTAAAGTTTTAACCAGATATTTAACAGCTATTCAATTTTAATAGGGAAGGTGGAAACGCGAGCCATTATTCTACAACTTTTATGCAAATCACACTTTAGACAGTGTTCAGAATTAATTGCACCGAGAATTAAACAAGTTAATTCTACAGTGCGCTCCCACTCAAATCAATATCTCTCAAAATTGATTATGAGTGATACAAGACCCGATTTTTGATCGTTCGCCACGATGGTAGCATCACAGATGACGAAAAATCTCAACCGGTAGGCCAACTTGCCAATCACATCTCTATGTGACTCTTGTTCATCTTTCGATGTGTGTGTTCCGAGCTCATGACTTTCATGCCTGAATGTCAAGACAACCAAGTGATCTCGCTGCGAGGTCTCAACTCACCCGACTCACACTTCTCTAATCGTTCGTGCCCATGTTAGCATGTGACACCCCGAAAAGTTAGGTGCTGTGACGGTGCTACACTTGGGAGAACACTAACTACTTGATATTTTTGTGAGAGATCACCCTAATAAAAGGCGACTACCGCGCAATCAAGAAGGGTGCATCATAAGGGATAAACATCTCAGGCAATTCATAATAGCATGATATGGTATAGCCCTTTGTCACGGAGAAGTCTTTCATTTCTTCGTCTTCGGCATTCGCGTCGGTGTTCACCTTCGCGAAGATTGCCACCACCTTGTCGATGCACCAGATAATATTGCTATCTCTATAGCTAATAAAATAAGTGCATTACATAAGGTTGACACGCAGGTCATTAAAGTGCAATCATATGGCTCCAGCCATCATGCCGAATCATGACACGCAAGTCATGTTAATCAATTTACATCATATAGTCATCTCATACATAATCAAATTATTATGAACACTGCTATACCACATCACATGCAGATGCAAAACCATCCTGCAAAACCAAGTTAGACGCCTCTAATCGGTCCATGCAAAAACTTGTTTTACGTGGCTTCTAAGGTTTCGAAACAAAACGAAGCTACCAACGTCCATCATCAAGCATGATAATCCAAGTTGCTAGATTAACCTTCCAGGGTGTATGAAACACGAGATAATAAAATCTCGAGCCCCATACTAAACTTCGTCATACGCGTGACCCCCGTGCAGATCATATCTGCATTGCCCTTTCGTCTGCGAAACATCCATCTTTCTCAACTATGGTGGAACCCAAAGAACTGTTAGCACTTCGTTGATCTGTCAATCAGCATACTCAGGAGCAGCATGAAAGGATCGCGGATTGCCAGAACTTTGTGAGATTCCACCATGCCGTCAAGATCAGGACTACGCAAATTCAAGGGAAGCAACAGGAACATCGGGTAACAGATTTCATCTGCTAACCGCACAAATAATTTTCAGCAATAGATCTCATCTACTACCTAATTATATTGTGCAATACCCATACATCTCTATGTATTCTAGATCGCAACCTGCATCTACGCATAGCACGGCTCTTGATGCCACTGTAGGGTAACGCAGAAGAAAACAAAAAATTTCGACCTACGTACCAGCCCAGGACCACTATGGAGACTGCATACAAGGTTTGATCTCTTTCGTTACCGACTCGTAGCGCAGCGGAAGTAGAGTCGATGACGAATGGCGGTGCAGATCCCCGCAGCTAGGATTTTACAACCTCCCAACCGCGAGGATGTATACCCTCATCTGCCCCGCGGACAGCCCTCCGGGAGGCGGTCGCACAGTCCCCCGGATGGTGTCGCGGACAGCCCTTCGGGAGGACCTCCGAAACTCGGACTGTCACTCGGACAGCCCTTCGGGAGGACCTCCAAAACTCGGACGGTCACACGGACAGCCCTTCGGGAGGCACTCTCGAACTAAGACCGAAACTACGATCTCTCTACAGAGTTGCACACATACGGTGTCATCTATCCGGCAGGGCTTCGCCGTCCAGAACTAGTTCCTGCCGGAACCAAGACAGCCTTTCGGCTCTACGAAACTATTTCGCTGGGAGGGAGAGAGAATGCCAGATCATACATGGCTTGTGTATGAGAGTAAGAGTGTGTGAGATGGCAGCCCACTCACCTCCTATTTATAGGAAAACCAAGGGGTAGGGTGGTTTTACAATAAAACCCAAAACCCACATGGATGAAGTCCTTCCACAAGGGCATAATGGTGAAACCAAGGAACAAGAGGGGCTCCAAGGAGGAGCCCCAAGTGTGGCCGGCCACCATCTCTTGGGGGGCCCCCAAGGGGGTTTCTTAGCCCCCAAGCCTTCTAGAAACCTTTTGGGAAAATATCCCAAAAGGCACTTTTCCAAAAATATCTAAAAGTGCTTTCACTATTCACGACGACATTTTTCAGCGTCTGATCGAACTGAAAATATTCATGTGGGCTTAGAACAATTCTAGTACCCACCAAAATAATTTTCAACGCGAGCCGGAACAATTCCGGTTTAGTGATTTTCATCTGCGAAAAGCATCTGAAGCGGTTTCGGCAGCTCCGGAACATTTCCGGTTTTCATCCCGGAAAATTCCAAAAAGTTTCCAGAACGATTCTGGCATCCTCCAAGAATTATCAGGCATGTGCCAAAACTAATTTAACTTTTTGGTATCCCCTGAAACAACTTTTCAGTTTCACCGGAACTCATCCGGTGACCTCTCTACGGAACTTTTCCGCTGTCCGAAGCTTTTCCGGTGTCCGAAACTTTTTCGGTGTTTTTCTCTCAGACTCCCTGTCTAGTATTCAACAGATAGATGACCCTTAAGCGTGTGACCCTATAGGTTCGGTGAAGCATAGACATGACCCGGAACCCCTTCCGATCAATGATCAACATCGGAGCCGTGGACACCCATATTGACCCCTATACCCACACGAATGAATATTCGAGTGAACCTCCAGTTGCCGTGTGCTATTCCTGTTGCTTCACGATATGTTACAAATACCCGAGGTGAGACATGTTGGCATCCTCGTGGATCAACAACTTGTCCACTATGCCAGTTACCTCGTTGCCGGTATTGTTCTCTTTTCTCGTTCCCGTGTTCCGGCATCCCTGTGATCAAATCACCCTGTGTCTGGCCAGACGATGATGGATACCGAAACACCGAGAGGGCCCAGAGATATCTCTCCATCGTCGGAGGAGCAAATCCCAATCTCGAGCTATCAAGTTACTTGACACACTTTTCCATGAACCCGTAAGCCGCCGTAATAGCCACCCATTTACGAATGACGTTTAACAAACCCCAAAGTTCATGAAGCAAGCATGAAGAAACTCGATACTCTCATGGTCTAAGGAATTATGCAAACATTAACTTCTCTGTGTTATTAACCATTAACTTATGACGAATGTATCTCATAGCATAACATCAATTCGGGTCGATTCAACACAAGTGTTCTACCAACAATTGTGCCCTCAAAATTGCCGGCATAGCCATGCCCATGATCAGGAAAACAGGATCATCATGCAATACTTGAGCCAGTCCTAGAGGCTTGACTAGGAATACATTTTACCGTTTATTATCCCACACGTGCATATGAGTCTTCCTCCGAGCCTCGTGGTTATTGCAGACTCGAGAACCATAGCAGTTATAGCATGGAACATAAACCTAATTATGAACAGGGAGATAATCAATAACATTTATTATTGCCTCTAGGGCATATCTCCTACACAAGTATAGGGGATCGCAACAGTTTTCGCGGGTAGTAATTCACCTAGATTTATTGATTCGACACAAGTGAGCCAAAGAATATTTGCAAGTATTAGCAATTGAGTTGTCAATTCAACCACACCTAGAAATAAAATATCTACAGCAAAGTATTTAGTAGCACAGTAATATGATGGTTCTGATAGCAGTAGAAACAGTAACAATAGTAACAACAGCAGTAACAGTAGCAGTTTTGTAGCAAGTGTAAAGCAGTAGCAACAAAGTAACTTAGCAGAAACCAATAAGAGAAAATCTTAGGCATTGGATCGGTGATGATAATTATGTTGGATGATATTCATCATATAACAGTCACAACCTAGGGCGATACACAATAGCTCCAATTCATCAATGTAATGTAGGCATGTATTCCGTATATAGTCATACGTGCTTATATTAAGAACTTGCATGACATCTTTTGTCCTACCCTCCCGTGGCAGCGGGGTCCTTAAGGAAACTAAGAGATATTAAGGCCTCCTTTTAATAGAGAACCGGAACAAAGCATTAACACTTAGTGAATACATGAACTCCTCAAACTACGGCAATCACCGGAAAGAATCCCAATTATTGTCACCTTGGGGTATGCGGATCATGACACGTAATAGGTGCATATAACTTGCAAGATAGGATCAAGAACACAAATATATTCATGAAAACATAAAGGGTTCAGATCTGAAATCATGGCACTCGGGCCCTAGTGACAAGCATTAAGCATAGCAAAGTCATAGCAACATCAATCTCAGAACATAGTGGATACTAGGGATCAAAGCCCTAACAAATTGACTCGATTACATGATAAATCTCATCCAACACATCACCGTCCAGCAAGCCTATGAAGGAATTACTCATGCCCGGTGGTGAGCATAATGAAATTGGTGATGGAGGATGGTTGATGATGACGACGGCGTCGAATCCCCCTCTCCAGAGCCCCGAACGGACTCCAGATCAGCCCTCCCGATGAAGAACAGGATGTGGCGGTGGCTCCGTATCGTAAAACACGATGAAACTTCTTCTCTTATTTTTTTCTCGGGGAAAGAGAATTTATAGCATTGGAATTAGGTCAGACGACGGCCTGTGGGCCCCACAAGGTAACAGGGCGCGCCCTAGGGAGGGTCGCGCCCTGTTGCCTTGTGGGCAACAGGTGGCCCCCCTTCTGTTGGTTCTTGCGCCAATAATTTTTATATATTCCATAAAAATTTTCCAAAAAGTTTCATCCAAATCCGAGAAATTTGATTTCTGCACAAAAACAACACCGTGGTAATTCTGCTGAAAACAGTGTCAGTCCGAGTTAGTTTCATTCAAATCAGGCAAATTAGAGTCCAAAACAAGAGCAAAAGTGTTTGGAAAAGTAGATACAACGGAGACATATCAGACACATATATCCAGTTGAATATAGGTGATCATGAGTTATTATTGTTGACATTATCCCTGAGATAAATAAGTTGGGAGGCGAAGCATGAAGGCCCTATCTTCCTATGTGTTTGACTGAAACGGTTTGTTCTAAAAATATGTTTTGAGTGTCAGCAATCATGGAAGACTAAATGATAGTTGAGTATGTGGAATTTGCTAAAATAAAGCTCTTACATAGACCCTTCTTGAAAATAAGATGAATTGTAATTGTTTGATGATTGAGAACATAGTTTGTTAGTTTAAAGAAAGTTTATGGTTTATACTTTAACATGTGAATAGCTTGCTACTTGATGATGAGAAGTTTTATGAGAAATGAGCTACTGTTTATGATATATCATGATGCTAGAAAAAGTGATTGAAATTATCATTGATCAAACATATGCACTATGCTAGCATTTACACTTCATAAATTATTTCTTTTGTCATTTACCAACTCGAGGACGAGCAGGAATTAAGCTTCGGGATGCTGATACGTCTCCAATGTGTCTATAATTTATGAAGTATTCATGCCATGTTAGCAATACTTTTATATGGTTTTGGCCCACTTTTATAAGAATTTTATATGATTTTCATGGACTAACATATTAACCTAGTGCCCAGTGCCAGTTGTTGTTTTCTGCTTGTTTTTGGTTTTCCAGAAAATCCATACCAAACGGAGTCCAAACGCTACGAAACTTTTTGACGATTTTTTTCTAGACAAAAGAGACCCCCGAAGCATCGGGGAAGGACCAAAAGACCCACGAGGCAGTGACAAGGTATCTCGGTGCGCCTCGGGTGGGGGGGTCGCGTGGGGTTGCCTTGTGGGCCCCTCGTAGCTCCTTTTCGCGTGATTCCAATGCTGAAAATTCTTATAAATAGAGAAACCCCCAGAAATAAACCTAGAACTTCGACTCCGCCGTAGCAACCCTCTGTTCTGAAGAGATCCCATCTGGAGGCCTTTTCTGGCACCCTGCCGGAGGGGGAAATCATCACCGGAGGCCATCTTCATCATCCCGGTGGTCTCCATGACGAGGAGGGAGTAGTTCACCCTCGGGGCTGAGGGTATGTACTAGTAGCTATGTGTTTGATCTCTCTCTCTCTCTCTCTCTCGTGTTCTTGATTTGGTACAATCTTGATGTATCGTGAGCTTTGTTAATATAGTTGGATCATATGCTGTTTCTTCCCTCTCTATCTTCATGTGATGAATTGAGTCTTTCACTTTGAGGTTTTGTTATTGTCGGATTGAATACTTTGGATTTGAGAACACTTGATGTATGTCTTGCATGTGGATACCAGTGGTGACAATGGGGTATTCTATTGAGTCATTTGATGTATGTTTTGGTGATCAACTCGCGGATTCCCGTGACCTTGGGGTAATCTAGGCATAGGGGTTGATTGCACGTTTTTATCCTACTTTCTCCGATAGAAACTTTGGGGTACTCTTTAAATTCTTTGTGTGGATTGAATATTATGAATCTGAAGTTGTTTGATGCATATCGAATAATCAACTCACGGATACTTGTGGTGACATTGGAGTATCTAGGTGACATTAGAGTTGGTTGATGTGTATCATATGGTGTTATTTTAGTACGAACTCTAGGGCTATTTGTGACACTTATAGGGATGGCTCAATAGATTGATCGGAAAGGATAACTTTGAGGTGGTTTTGTACCCTACAACAATTTCTTCTGATGTTCTCCGCTATATAAGAACTTTGGAGTGATTCTTTGTTGCACGTTGAGGGATTGTTATATGATTCAATTATGTTAGCACTGTTGAGAGATTGCACTAGTGAAAGTATGAACCCTAGGCCTTGTTTTCAAGCGCGCAATACTGTTTGTGCTCACTTTTGTTACTTGCTACCTTGCTGTTTTTATTATTTCAGATTACAAAAACCTATATCTACTATCCATACTACACTTGTATCACCATCTCTTTGTCGAACTAGTGCACCTATACAATTTACCATTGTATTGGGTGTGTTGGGGACACAAAAGATTTCTTGTATTTGATTGCAGGGTTGTTTGAGAGTGACCATCTTCATCTTACGCCTCCCACGGATTGATAAACCTTAGGTCATCCACTTGAGGGAAATTTGCTCCTGTCCTACAAAACTCTGCACTTGGAGGCCGAACAACGTCTACAAGAATAAAAGTTGCGTAGTTGACATCAAGCTCTTTTCTGGCGCCATTGCCGGGGAGGTGAGTGCTTGCAAGTATATCTTTAGATCCTGCAATTGAATCTTTTAGTTTCTTGTTTATTCACTAGTTTGGTTTATAAAAGAAAACTAAAAAAATGGAATTGAAGTTGCATCAAATGCTTCACCTTTATGATGTCTTTCTTGAAAATATGGATTCCGATAATTGTACTCAATTGTTAGAGGAAGAATTTAATAAAATGTTTAATGTGAGCCCTTTGAATGATGAGCATGATTGCAATGATGTTAGTATGAGTTGTTTGAATATCCATGATGCTAATGATATGCAAAGCTTTAGGATCGAAAGTATGTCTAGAGGGGGGGTGATTAGACTACTTGACCAAATAAAAATCTATCCTTTTCCCAATTTTAGTTGTGGGCAGATTTTAGCAAGTACACCAAGTCAAGTATCATCCTACACATGCAATTCTAAGAGTGTAGCAGCGGAAAGTAAAACATTGCACATGTAAGTAAAGAAGGGGATTGGAGTTTCAAACGTAATGAAGACACGATGATTTTTGGCGTGGTTCCGATAGGTGGTGCTATCGTACATTCACGTTGATGGAGGCTTCAACCCACGGAGGGTAACGGTTGCGCGAGTCCACGGAGGGCTCCACCCACAAAGGATCCACGAAGAAGCAACCTTGCCTATTCCACCATGGCTTCCGTCCACGAAGGACTAGCCTCACTCGGGGTAGATCTTCACGAAGTAGGCAATCTCCTTGCCCTTACAAACTCCTTGGTTCAACTCCACATGATCTTGGAGGCTCCCAAGTGACACCTAACCAATCTAGGAGACACCACTCTCCAAAAGGTAACAAATGGTGTGTTGATGATGAACTCCTTGCTCTTGTGATTCAAATGATAGTCTCCCCAACACTCAAACACTTCCTCACAGATTTGGATTTTGTGGAAGAAAGATTTGAGTGGAAAGCAACTTCGAAAAGGCTAGAAATCAAGGTTCAAATGGTTGGATTGGAATCTCTTGATCTCAACACATGAGTAGGTGGTTCTCTCTCAAAAAATGTATGGTGGAAATGTAGGCACATTCTGATGGCTCTCTTACTTGGTAAGAGGGTGGTGGAGGGGTATAAATAGCCTTTACCTAAAATCCAACCGTTACAAGTCTTTGACCCAACTCGGTGACACCGACATGAAATTCTCGGTGAGACCGACTAGTGTAAAAGACATGAACGTTAGGCTTTTCGGTGGGACCGATCAAAACATCTCGGTGAGACCGAAGTGCAATGGCTTGGGCAAGACCAGGTTTCGGTGAGACCAAAAATTTCATCTCGGAAATTCCGAAGTGAAGTGACATCGTTACAGCAACTTGGTCAAGCCGTCTCGGTGGGACCGAGAACCATTTCGGTTACACCAAAGTGTTAGGGTTTTGGCTGTGGCAGTGGAGTGATCATCTCGGTGAGTCCGGAGTAGATGTTATCGGTGGGACCGAAATGATGAATTAGGTTTTTGGACAGATGTGTTTTCGGAAAGTGATTGAGGGTTTTTGGAGCAATATCACTGAGCACTTTGAGCAACAACCTCATCAACAATACCTCATCCTCTTTTAATAGTATTGGCTTTTCCTATGGACTCAATGTGATCTTGGATCACTAAAATGAAAATGAAGAGTCTTGTGGATGCCAATCTTGTCCTTAGTATTTTGAGGGGTTCACATCCATTAGTCCTTGCCATGCCAATCATTGATCTCTTATGAAATTTACTAGCAATCAGAATTAGATCAATGATGTATATGTTGTTATTGATTACCAAAACCACCCGGGGATTAGTTGCACTTTCTTGTTATTGATTACCAAAACCACCCGGGGATTAGTTGCACTTTCAATCTCCCCCTTTTTGGTAATTGATGACAACATATAGATCAAAGCTTCGACAAATGATATAATCAATTGAAATACATCGTCGCTTTGAGAAGTATGTGATAAGTAAGAGCTCCCCCTAAATTTGTGCATTATTTAAAATTTGCGTTTGAATGCAAATGCACAATCGATTAGGATCATGGGTTACTCTTCCATGTCACATACATCTTGGTGGAGCGCTCAAAATGATAAGATTGCATAGTAATTAGCACTCATCACCAAACAAGCAAGTGAGTGATCATACAAGAGCATATAAATGGATATCCAAGCAAGCATAGCATTAAAGTATGGTATGATCAAGCACACAATAAAGTAGTATCTCATACATGCATCGAGCAAAGCGGTAAACCAAAGATCAAGTATCTCAAGAAATCAAACGAACAAAAGGCAAAGCGCTATCTCTCGAAGCCTAATGATCTATACAAATTCTCCCCCTTTGACAACAAGTACCAAAAAAGTTCAAATTAGTATAGAGCTAAACGTCGCTCTAGGCTCGATCTCCGATAGCTCCTGGTGATGAAGTCCTCTGACTTGCAGCGCCAGTGTGCGTTGATGTTGTTGGAGTGGAGAGAAGTGCATCTGCAAAGATCTCTGCTGAAGTCTGTGGAGCTGGAGGTGTAGATACTAGAGGCACTGAAGGTGGGACTGTGGAAGTAGCAGCAGGGGCAGACACTGTGGCTCTGGAAGTGACTGGCACAACAACTGATCTGGGCATCCTCTGAAACTGGGTAGTCGATGGAAGACCTGTGCCCTGATGTTCCTCATCATCACTGCTGGTACCCTTCCTAACTTCATCCACCTGTGACTTCAACGTCTCAACAACAGTCTGTATCTTAGTGACCTTAATGTCTAGATCATGAAACTTAGTCTCAACAATCCTCTCAAGGCTCTTCTAGTTCGCAGCTAAGTCAGCCAAACTCTTCTCAATCCTCTGAGTGGCACGGAGAAGATGGTTCATCTGATCGGTCTTAGTTTTGAGCACTGGAGTAGATGGAGCACTTGGCTCTGAAGTTCTAGCAGCTTCTGCACTTGCCTGTGCTTCGGCCGAGGTAGGATGAGATGCATCCATAGTAACTGTGTTGTCCTCAAACTCAGGCCTAAGTGGCAAATGCTCACGAACCAGCAGGAAAGACTTGTTTGCACCCTTTGAATTGATAAGCAGCTGAATATGAGGGGCAAATCCACAAGACCTCTTCTGATCTGCTGCTGTCCTCTTGATGGTTTCCACTATGAGATCCATGACTTTGAACTTCTCATGTTGGTCAATGTGATGTAGCATGTTAATAGAGTGACCTCGAATCATCCTGTCATCTCCTCACTTGGGCATCAAAGTATGCCTCATGATAGTGTTGGAGGTAGCAAGTCCTGCCAACAAATAATACACTGAGCCAAGCTTGTGTGACTCCTTGTCCTTCTCTGGAATCTCTGTATACAAGTTTGCCATGGTATTATGATCCATCTTGGGCTTTGCATACACATCAATGTCATTTTCATCAGCCTTGGGCACACCAAGCAATGTGCCCCACTCAAGCACACTAGACTGGTACTTGACTCCCTCAGTCATCCATACAATTCTTCCATTGGGGTAGAAGTGAGCTGTGGAATAAAACTGCATAATCATCTCATCATTCCAATTTGTTAGCTTCTTCCCAATGAACTAATCAAGATCAATAGATCTGAAGTCCTCATGAACGTGGGGGAAGTGATCCTCATTGGCATCAATGTACTTCCAGTCCACCCACTTCATATCACTTACAATTGGCTTCTTGTCAAGCAAGACTGTCTCGTAAAAATCCTGCTGCTCTCTGGTGTAAAATCTGTAATCCACAGCAGTCCTCCTTCTGATTGAATAGGGGTCAGATTCCCTCCAAGTCCTGAGACCTTTGTCCTTCCTCTTCTTCATATTTTCTGCAATAGGATGAGCATCATTATGTTCAGGCAATCTGGGCCTTAGCTTCATGAGCACCGGGGCTTCATCATCATCTTCTGCTTCTCTCTCACGCACTGGGGCCTTGTTTTTCTCTGCAACTGGTACATCTCTGGTGGTCCTCTTAGGTTTTTCTATTGTAGACTTAGCCTTGGAAGTAGCAGCTGTCTTGATAGCATCTCCCATAAGCTTCTGCTGCTTGGGAGGAGGAGGGTTTGCTGCTTGCTCTTCCTCATCTGTTGCATCATCTCTTCTCATGGATGTTGGCCTGAAGATCACATGAGCTGTCTGCTTCCTTTCTCTCTTCTTGCCTGCTGCCTTGGGCTTTGACTGAATGGGGGGCTATTGAGATCCTTCTGGATTCTTTGAAGTGATGCTTCTCTTGGCAGCTGTAGAGGCAGACACTTTCCTTGTGACTCATCTCTCTCTCTCTCTCTCTCTCTCTCTCTCTCTGAGTCCCATACTCCTTGGCAACAATAGTTGGTTTCTTCCTTTTTGAAGTAACTCCTTCAATAGCAAAATATTCATCCTCATCATCAGAATTCTTCTTCTTTCTAGCCCTGGTGGCTGCCTTTGGCAAATCTGGAGAGCTTCTCTCTCCCTCATAGAAACTCCCCGCAGGACTAGAACCTGCACTCAGCTCAACATCTTGCTCTGACCTATTTTGGATGTCACTTGCCTCTGACATGCTGACACTGACCCTGTGAATAGATTTAGATGAGGCAGAGTGGATGAGTATCACAAAATGCAGCTAATTTTTTAAAACAAAATTGAATCCAAACTTCAGTTCTAGGTTTTCACAGAAGGTATTTCGGAGTCACCGATTTGATAATCTCAGTAGCACCAAAAGCAGCAACAGAGACTTGGCCACACTGTTTCGGTCAGACCAATGTGTGTCCCAGTCTCTCCTAAGTGCTAGGGTTCTACTGAGACTTTAGTTTCGGTTTCACCGATCAGTACATCTCGGTGGTACCGAAGTGTACTTAGTGCAGTGGCCAGAGGCCAATCGGTGAATCCGATCCTTTCAATTCGGTCAATCCGAGATAAATTCTGAAAAACCCTAACCCTAAAGTCTAAAATCAATCTAACGCTAGGAATTTTAGTGGATAAGGAATTTCAATCCGTGGCAAGATCTAGGCGAACCATGCATGCATTGAATCAGAATTTAGAACACGGAGGGGGTCGAATCTCACCCTAACTTGATGGAGATCCTCTACGGCGGCAACGGCGGAGGAGAATGCCATTGACGGTGACGGAATCCAGTGGCGAGGGCGCACTAGAGACGAAGGTGACGATCCGGAGACCAGGGCGACGGCAGCAACGGGGTGCGGGAGCGTAACGTTTGAAGAAATTTTCAACGTACGAGCCGCGGACATATATATACCCGTGTGCTGTTGGTGAGACCGAGAGAAACCAATCGGTGGCACCGAAGTGAGTAACTTCTATGAGCACATCGTTTCGGTGACACCGAGAGTTTTAAATCGGTCTCTCCGAGATTGAAAATCAGATCAGTCCAAATGATTTCGGTGAGACCGGATGCTTCATGCTTGTGAGTTGGTCTGTCCGAAAATCACTTAGAAGGTTTTGGAGGTCAGCCCTAATCAGATCGGTAGCTCCGAGTGGTCCTCACCCGAAGGGTCCGAAGATGAGCTTGTTCAAATTTTGTGATATAGCATGAAGAGAATTTGAGACAAGATGAGATAGATAGCTAGAGAAGGTATTTAGGCATTCTTGTACATCCACTTGGCCAAATAAAACCAAATCAATCAAACTACAAATGGATGTCCTCGAATGAGAAATATGCATAGAAACATGCTCACACAAAAAGATAGCAAATGAAATATGCGTCAAACATGCACAACCAATTCTAGCAACTATCAAGCAATGGGCGATGACATAGTCATCTATATGTAAGTATATTGACATAGGAGCCAAATGAGAACATTTGATCATAGGTCATACTCATCGTTTAAGCACAAGTGGGGTTACCACTTTTACATAAAGAATTAATGTGTTCACACCATTAGAGATGCTTTGACTCAAGTCTTAGAGTAAAGCTCCCCCTAGATGTGATATCCCCCCAAAGAGGGATGAACTAACCTTGGGTTTTGTTGATGACGACTTCATGTAGATGTTGTAGATGTGGATGCTCAATGTTGATGTAGACCATCAAGAGTTGGGAGCAATCTTTGGAGTTTTGCACTTTCAATACCTACATGGGTTAGTCCCACACAAGGAACATACAAAGATATCCATAGACATAGAGTGAAATGCACACATTATGATGTCCATGAATGCATTGAATACCTTGTCCCTTGTCTTACCAACAAGAGGGTTTGTGACTCCATGAACTAGTGCAAGATGTTGAAGTTGGTTGCACAAGTTCTTGCCATAAATGAACGTGAGTGAAATTTGTTGGCGGAGTCACCCTCAAGAATTCTCTAATTCTTCTTCTTTGGGACCCACATCAACTTGATGGGAATCCTTGGAGTTGTAGTAGCACTTGATGAGGCCTTTGGAACCCACTTGACCAAAGCTTGAGGTGGTCCTTCAAATGAGTTAATCTCTTCTTGAAGCTTGTCCTTGCCTTGTAGCTTGTGGTCTTGAGATGGAAGATCATCTTGAGCTTGTGTCCCCTTGAAAGAAGTAGGATCACACTTCTCTTGTTGAGGAACAAACTTCATCATGGGGTATTGATCTTCCTCCCACTCAAGTCCATTGGCATTGAACTTCCATTCAAAACCAATACCTTGGTTCTTCCGGTGCCTTCCTTGCTTGCGCACAATTTCCTCAAATTGCTTACTCCCGTCAAGGCTCTTGTAGACACCCTTTTCTATAATTCCTTTCAATAAATCATTTTCTTGCTCAAGTGTAACTTAGCTAAGAGAATCATTAGTGGAATCAATAGAACTACTAGAAGCAACAACATTGGATTTAGCATTGTTATTGTTACTACTAGAGGTAGAACCCTTTTTACCCTTGTTACTAGTTTGCTTAGATTTAACTTGTGGCATAAAGGTAGACAAGAGTAAATGCTTGGCAAGATATGAAGAACTCTTCTTTCGAAGATCGTCATTGATAGCTTTTAGAAACTCATGCTCTTGCTCTAAATTTAGCTTCTCGAAGCGTAGCTTCTCATGAGATCTTAGAAGCTCTCTATGATCCTCTTGAGTTGTTTCATGAGCTAACTTAAGAGTGTTTAGTTCTTTAGTTAGACGCTCAATCTCCTTCATAGCATTGTCATTCGTTTCCTCTTGACTATCATGATTACTAGCATTTTCAGTATAGCTCACATCACTAGTCTTATCAACAAGTAAATCATCATCACCAAGCAAATCATCCTCATCACTATTAAAGTCAAAGTATTCGGGGTGTGATACCTTAGGGCCTTTTGCCATGAAGCATCTTCAAGTTCCTTCATTTGGTGAATCAAATAGATCATAGGAGTTGGAGGATACGAGAGCAAGTCCGGCAACACCTTCATCTTGACTATAGTCGGAGTCGGAGTGATAGTTTCTCTTGTAGTGGTTGTCGGAGACAGAGCCGGAAATCCATTCACCAACATGAGCTTGATGTCTTCTTCTAGTGTAGCTCTTGGATGACTTGTACTTCCTTTCCAAATCCTTGCTTCTTCGAGAAGATCTTCGTTCATGACGATCATCCCTACTCCTTATCTCCTTGTGAGGTGATTCATCTCTTCTATGTATTCCTCTTGGTGATTCGTCTCTTTTCTTGTGAGGTGTCATACACTCATTGGAATAGTGTCTGAGTCTTCCACAATTGTAGCAATTTCGGTCACGACTTGATGATCTTTTCTCATAATGTCTTGAGCTTGAGCTTCTCTCTTTTCCTTTGTTCTTGTAAAACTTGTTGAACCTTTTCACCATTAGGCTTATCTCTTCATTGGATACTAGCTTGTCGCTTGAAGTTGTGGGAGCATCGGTTGAGGCTTTGTAAGCACCACTTGATTTGTTGTGTAGCTCCTCTTTGTCCTTGAGTGACATCTCATGAGCAACAATCCTTCCAATGACTTCTGTGGGCTTGAGATCTTTGTAATTGGGCATCATTTGGATCAAGGTGCACATGGTATCATATTTTCCATCCAAGGCTCTAAGGATCTTCTTGATGATGAATTTGTCGGTCATCTCTTCACTTCTTAAGCTGACAATCTCATTTGTGATAAGAGCAAGCCTAGAGTACATTTCAGCGACTCCTTCACCATCCTTCATCTTGAACTTGTCAAGTTGACTTTGAAGCACATCCAACTTGGATTCCTTGATGGACTCGGTACCCTCGTGCATATCAACCAAAGTATCCCAAATTTCCTTTGCATTCTCGAGGCGGCAGATCTTGTTGAACTCCTCGGGGCACAAACCGTTGAAGAGAATGTCACAAGCTTGAGCATTGTATTGCAACATCTTCAATTCTTCCGCGGATGCTTCACGATCCGGTTCCTTACCATCCTCAAAGAATTCACCTTGCAAGCCAACACGAACAATAGCCCAAACGGCGGGGTTATGACCAAGAATATGCATTTTCATCTTATGCTTCCAACTAGCAAAGTTTGTACCATCAAAATATGGACCTCTACGGTGATAATTACCCTCACTAGACGCCATACTCTCCTAGGTTGTGAAACCAATGCAATGGAGACCAATGCTCTGATACCACTTGTAGGATCGAAAGTATGTCTAGAGGGGGATGATTAGACTACTTGACCAAATAAAAATCTATCATTTTCCCAATTTTAGTTGTGGGCAGATTTTACAAAGTACACCAAGTCAAGTATCATCCTACACATGCAATTCTAAGAGTGTAGCAGCGGAAAGTAAAACATTGCACATGTAAGTAAAGAAGGGGATTGGATATTTCAAACATAATGAAGACACGATGATTTTTAGCGTGGTTCTGATAGGTGATGCTATCGTACGTCGACGTTGATGGAGGCTTCAACCCACGGAGGGTAACGGTTGCGCTAGTCCACGGAGGGCTCCACCCACGAAGGGTCCATGATACGTCTCCAACGTATGTATAATTTTTGATTGTTCCATGCTAATATATTATCAAGATTGGATGTTTTTATATACATTTACAACAATTATATATCATTTTTTGGGACTAACCTATTAACTTAGTGCCCAGTACCAGTAGTTGTTTTCTGCCTGTTTTTGGTTTTACAGAAAATCAATACCAAACGAAGTCCAAATGCCATGAAACTTTTTAGAGATTTTTTTCTGGACAAAACAAACACTAGAAGCTTTGGGAGGAGGCTAGAAGACCCAGGAGGTGGCCACGAGCCTGCCCCCCCCCCCCCCCCCCCCAG
Source organism: Elymus sibiricus (assembly GCA_039707655.1). Taxonomy (NCBI): domain Eukaryota; kingdom Viridiplantae; phylum Streptophyta; class Magnoliopsida; order Poales; family Poaceae; genus Elymus; species Elymus sibiricus. The sequence continues at coordinate 178,001,503 of CM077666.1, read as the reverse complement.
GCACGCCCTGGTGCCTCGTGGGCCCACCTCTGACCCTTTTGACCTAATTCCACCACTATAAATTCCCAAAAATTGGGAAATCATCAGGGGAGTCCATGAAATACTTTTTCCGCCACCGCATGTTTCTGTTCTCGAGAGATCCCATCTGGAGGCCTTTTCCGGTGCTCCGCCGGAGGGGGAATCGATCACGGAGGGGCTCTACATCAACCTTGCTGCCCTTCCGATGATGCGTGAGTAGTTTACCACAGACCTTCGGGTCCATAGTTAGTAGCTAGATGGCTTCTTCTCTCTTTTTGATCTTCAATACAATGTTCTCCTCGATGTACTTGGAGTTCTATCCGATGTAATCACTTTTTGTGGTGTGTTTGTTGGGATCCGATGAATTGTGAGTTTATGATCAGATTATCCATAACTATTATTTGAGTCTTCTCTGATCTCTTTTATGCATGATTATTATAGCTTCGTATTTCTTCTCCGATCTATTGATTTGGTTTGGCCAACTAGATTGATTTATCTTGCCATGGGAAGAGGTGCTTTGTAATGGGTTCGATCTTGCGGTGCTCAATCCCAGTGACAGAAAGGGACATGATACGTATGTATCATTGCTATTAAGGGTAAAAATATGGGGTTTATTCATGCGTGAGTTTACTTTGTCTACATCATGTCATCTTGCTTAAGGCGTTACTCCGTTCTTTATGGACTTAATACACTAGATGCATGCTGGATAGCGGTCGATGTGTGGAGTAATAGTAGTAGATGCAGGCAGGAGTCGGTCTACTTGTCTCGGACATGATGCCTATATACATGATCATTGCCTTGGATATCATCATGATTATTTGCTTTTCTATCAATTTCCCAACAGTAATTTGTCTACCCACCGTATGCTATTTTCTTGAGAGAAGCCTCTAGTGAAAACTATGGCCCCCAGGTCTATCTAAATCATATATTAAAAACCATAAAAATACTTGCTGCACTTTTATTTATTTTATTTTATTTTGTATTTTTGTTTCAATCTATCTATCTATCACATACAATTTAATCTTGCAACTTACCGCCAAGGGATTGACAACCCCTCGTTTGCGTTGGGTGCAAGGATTTGTTGTTTGTGTGCAGGTACTGCTAACGAGGTGTTGCGTGATTCTCCTACTGGATTGATAACCTTGGTTTCATAACTGAGGGAAATACTTACCTCTACTATGCTGCATCATCCCTTCCTCTTCGGGGAAAATACCAACGCAAGCTACAAGTAGCAGGAAGAATTTCTGGCGCCGTTGCCGGGGAGACATCATCAACATCTATCAAGTACCTTCGCATAAACTCTCATCTCCTTGCATTTATTTTATTTGCCTCTCGTTTTCATCTCCCCCACTTCTAAAAAGTTTTTACAAAAATATTTTCCGTTTACCTTTTTCTCGTTTGCTCGTTTTATCGTTATGGCTAGTTCTCCTCCCGATTTTCCCCTTCCTCCTTACCTAGGAGAAGGTTCGGGAATCTTAAATTTTAAGCATCTAAGCGATGAATCTTTGAAAGAAGCTTGGGATAGATTATTAGAAATACAAATGAAAGCTAGGCCCAAGAGTCACATTAAATTACTCCTTAGAAGCTTTTATGTTGGTCTACCTCTTGCTCATAGGCGTATCCTGGACTCTATGTTTGAAAATGACTTTCTTGGAAATAATGCATTTGACACCTATGAAAAGATGAAAAGTATTTTTGGGCAACCAAAGATAGAAACAATTGAGCCCACCACGTTAGTAAGCTATCGTCAAACTGAGTTAGTAAAAGAAACTAAGGCTAGTATGGAATCCAATTTTGGAGGGATGTTTAATCTCGTTTCCGAAGTAAATTGCAATGTGGTGTCACATAATTGAAGGTTTGATACTTTGGAGCAAAAGGTGGATGCTTTTTGTGTTTTGAAAGAAATAAAAATTCTTAACACCAAGCTTGATCATTTAGTTCATATTATCGATAATCGCAAAGAAGGTGAAATAGATATTGCTAGGTTTCCAAAAACCAAAGATGACAATACTTGAAACTATGCATTATGCCTAGCTAGGGGCATAAAACAATAGCGCTTGTTGGGAGGCAACCCAATGAATAAAATAAAATTTTACCTTTGTTTCTGTTATTGAGTGTTTTCAAATTTATGCTTCTTTTATGATTGTGTTTTTGTGTTGTTAATTAGTGTTTGTGCCAAGTAAAGCCTTTAGGATGATTTGGAAGATAGTATAATTGATGCTGTTTGGAAAACAGAAAGTTTTGCGTCCAGTGCTGGAATTTTGGTTCTGTACTGGAGCATAAAAAAAATCTGAAATTTTTACACAGTATTTTTATATGAATTTCCCACGTTGTCCTAATTTTTCAGAATTTTTGGAGTTACAGAAGTATGGATTTTCAATAGATTGCTACAGACTATTCTGTTTTTGACAGATTCTGTTTTTGATGCTTTACTTGCTTGTTTTGATGAAACTATGGATTGTATCGGGGGGTATAAGCCATGGAGAAGTTAGAATACAGTAGGTATAATGCAAAAATAAAATATGAATGGGTTTGCAACAGTACTTAAAGTGGTGATTTATTTTGTTATACTAACGGATCTCACGAAGGTTTTGTTGAGTTTTGTGTGATTGAAGTTTTCAAGTTTTGGGTGAGATAATGATATGAGGAGAATAAGGAGCGGCAAGACCCTAAGCTTGGGGATGCCCAAGGCACCCCAAGGTAATATTCAAGGAATACTCAAGCGTCTAAGCTTGGGGATGCCCCGAAAGGCATCACCTCTTTCGTCTTCAACATTATCGGTAACCTCACTTGGAGCTATATTTTTATTCGTCACATAATATGAGTTTTGCTTGGAGCATCATTTTATTTTGTTGATATTTTCTTGATGTTATCAACAATCATGTTTTGTATCTTTTAGTTCAATAAAATGCTAATTATAGCCTTACCATGCTCAGTTTGCAAGTTTATGTGTTATTGTTTGAAAACAGAAACTTTTCTGTTATGTCCTGAATTTATGTGAATTGTCAGAACATGATAAAAATCTGAACTTTTTATGCAGTAAGCATGCATGAGTTCTCTGTCACGTGGTAATTTTTCAGAATTTTTGGAGTTAGGGAAGTATGAATTTTTATTCCCCCTTTACAGACTGTTTTGTTTAGACAGATTTCAGTTATAGTTACATTGTTTGCATATGTTTGCTTGTTTAATGTTTCTACTTGTGGATAGGAGTATTAAATATGCAGAGGCATTTAGTATGCAATGTTTAATTATAATTTTAGTGATTTTCTACAGTATAGAATGTTAAGGTTTTGGGTTGATTTATACTAATTTATCTCACGAGTTCTTGTTGAGTTTTGTGTGGATGAAGTTTTTAAGATTTAGGAGAAGCCATGATATGAGAGGAATTAAGGAGACACAAGAGATCAGGCTTGGGGATGCCCAAGCCTCCCCAAGATAACATTCCAAGAAGTCTCAAGCAACTAAGCTTGGGGATGCCCCGGTAGGCATCCCACCTTTCTTCATCAACACATATCGGTTAGCCTAAGTTTTTACTTGTTCACATGATATGTGCTATTCTTGGAGTGCCCTTTTATTTTTGTTTTGTTTGATGTTTAATAAGATCATTAGATCTAAAAGTTTTTATTGAGAGAGAGTCTTCACATAGCTACCCATTCACTTAACTACTCTTTGTTCTTCACTCATATCTTTTGGAGTAGTTTGTCATTTACTCTCGTGCTTCACTTATATCCTAAGAGTGAATTGTTGAATGAATTGAATGTCATAAATCTGAAATTATATATGCTTCATATGCTTGTCCCATGGGGAGTAGTGACTTCACATATAAGAAGTATAAGTGGTAAAATTTATTGAAAGTTAGCAAACACAGCATTGGTCACCTGAACAATTCATGAAAGAATATTGAAGGAAGAGAGATTCACATATAAATATACTATCTTGGACATCTTCTATGATTGTGAGCCCCCATTAATTATTTTCAAGCTTGATCAAGTAGTTGACGTTGGACAAGGAAGACAACGTAATGGGTTATGTTTGTTTATATTCACATAGAAGTTATATTGTCATGGATCCTCTAACATGTGGTGCTTTCTTAGGATCTTTTGCTAGCCAAAATTTGTACTAAGTAGAGATACTACTTGTGCATCCAAAAACCCTTAAACCCAGTTTCTTGTCATGAGAGTCCACCATATCTACCGATGTATTGAATAAGATCCTTCAAGTAAGTTGTCATCGGTGCAAAAAGCAATAAAAAATTGCTCCTAAATATGTATGATCTTTTATTGGAAGGGAAAATAGGCCTTGTACGAACTTGTGATGGTGAAGAAATAAAAGCGACAGACTGCATAATAAAGGTTGCTATCACAAGGGGCAATATAAAGTGACGTTCCTTTCCATTAAGAGCTTGTACATCCAAAAATAAAAAGCGCATGACAACCTCTGCTTCCCTCTACGAAGGGCCTATCTTTTACTTTTTTGTATTTACTTTTATGCAAGAGTCAGTAATGTTCATCCATATTCCGCTCTATTTATTCTCTAGTGGGCAAGCATCATGTGGTAGGGAATGATCCAGGCACATATATCCAGTTGAATATAGGTGATCATGAGTTATTATTGTTGACATTATCCCTGAGATAAATAAGTTGGGAGGCGAAACATTAAGCCCCTATCTTCCTATGTGTTTGACTGAAATGGTTTGTTCCAAATATATGTTTTGAGTGTCAGCAATCATGGAAGACTAAATGATAGTTGAGTACGTGGAATTTGCTAAAACAAAGCTCTTACATAGACCCTTCTTGAAAATAAGATGAATTGTAATTGTTTGATGACTCAGAACATAGTTTTTTAGTTTCAAGAAAGTTTATGGTTTATACTTTAACATGTGAATAGCTTGCTACTTGATCATGAGAAGTTTTATGAGAAATGAGCTACTGTTTATGATATATAATGATGCTAGAAAAAGTGATTGAAATTATCATTGATCAAACTTATGCACTATGCTTGCATTTACACTTCATAAATTATTTCTTTATCATTTACCTCCTCGAGGACGAGCAGGAATTAAGCTTGGGGATGAAACGTGTCTATAATTTATGAAGTATTCATGCCATGTTAGCAATAATTTTATATGGTTTTGGTGCACTTTTATAAGACTTCTATATGATTTTCATGGACTAACATATTAACCTAGTGCCCAGTGCCAGTTGTTGTTTTCTGCTTGTTTTTGGTTTTCCAGAAAATCCATACCAAACGGAATCCAAACGCTACGAAACTTTTTGACGATTTTTTTCTAGACAAAAGAGACCCCCCGAAGCTTCAGGGAAGGACCAGAAGACCCACGAGGCAGTGACAAGGTATCCCGGCGCGCCCCGGGGGGTCGTGTGGGGTTGCCTTGTGGGCCCCTCGTAGCTCCTTTTCGCGTGATTCCAATGCTGAAAATTATTATAAATAGAGAAACCCCCAAAAATAAACCTAGAACTTCGACTCCGCCACCGCAACCCTCTGTTCCGAAGAGATCCCATCTAGAGGCCTTTTCCGGCACCCTACCGGAGGGGGAAATCATCACCGGAGGCCATCTTCACCATCCCGGCGGTCTCCATGACGAGGAGGGAGTAGTTCACCCTCGGGACTGAGGGTATGTACTAGTAGCTATGTGTTTGATCTCTCTCTCTCTCTCCCTCTCTCTCGTGTTCTTGCTTTGGCACGATCTTGATATACCGCGGGCTTTGTTAATATAGTTGGATCATATTGTGTTTCTTCCCTCTCTATCTTCTTGTGATGAATTGAGTCTTTTACTTTGACGTTTTGTTATTGTCGGATTGAATACTTTGGATTTGAGAACACTTGATGTATGTCTTGCATGTGGATACCCGTGGTGACAATGGGGTATTCTATTGAGTCACTTGATGTATGTTTTGGTGATCAACTCGCGGATTCCCGTGACCTTGGGGTAATCTAGGCATAGGGGTTGATTGCACGTTTTTATCCTACTTTCTCCGATAGAAACTTTGGGGTACTCTTTGAAGTTCTTTGTGTGGATTGAATATTATGAATCTGAAGTTGTTTGATGCATATCGAATAATCAACTCACGGATACTTATGGTGACATTGGAGTATCTAGGTGACATTAGAGTTGGTTGATGCGTATCATATGATGTTATTTTAGTACGAACTCTAGGGCTGTTTGTGACACTTATAGGGATGGCTCAATAGATTGATCGGAAAGGATAACTTTGAGGTGGTTTCATACCCTACAACAATTTATTCTTATGTTCTCCGCTAGATAAGAACTTTGGAGTGATTCTTTGTCGCACGTTGAGGGATTGTCATATGATTCAATTATGTTAGCACTGTTGAGAGATTGCACTAGTGAAAGTATGAACCCTAGGCCTTGTTTTCAAGCATCGCAGTACGGACGTTGCACATGACACGAGAAATTCGACTCGACAGTCCGGTGCTAATAGAAGTCGCTTACTCTCCGTCTAGCGAAGGTGCCAGATCCCTCTAAAGACTCAACTCCTACTTTAAACTTAGAGTCCGAATGAACAAGTCGGAATTGCCTCAACAAAAATGGATGGAATTGGACCGAAAAAAGCCATTCAGCTTCGTTATCAATTAGGTATCAGTGGGAACATCAAGATGACATTTGTGCTCCCTTTTTTTACTTGCAACCTTGCTGTTTTTATTATTTCAGATTACAAAAACCTATATCTACTATCCATACTACACTTGTATCACCATCTCTTTGTCGAACTAGTGCACCTATACAATTTATCATTGTATTGGGTGTGTTGGGCACACAAGAGATTTCTTGTATTTGATTGCAGGGTTGTTTGAGAGAGACCATCTTCATCCTACGCCTCCCACAGATTGATAAACCTTAGGTCATCCACTTGATGGAAATTTGTTGTTGTCCTACAAAACTCTGCACTTGGAGGCCCAACAACGTCTACAAGAATAAAAGTTGCGTAGTAGACATCAGTAATCAGAAACCGGAAGCCAAGGAGCCCGAAAGTCTCGGTGGCAGGCAATCAGAAGCCAGGCTAGTCCCATCATTTTGTGCAGCAGGAGCCCGCTTGGATTTCGTCTTCAAGGAGGCATGCCTCCAAAACTCCAGACAAGCTCAAGGGCTACTGACGGTACACTATGTCAAGGGAGGTCCGCTGGCTGAGAAGCCAGCCACTAGGACGGCCTCAGGACCCAAAAGGCTTGGCTGCAGGCTAGGCCCTTTGCCCGCCAGAAGGTCCGGGGACTGGATAAGGTTTCATCTTGGAGTGCAAGCCAAGACCCTCTTGACGCAAGGTCGGTTAGAGATTCGGTAAACCCTAGCTCTCGTCCCCTTTATAAGGCGAGGCTAGGAGTAGATCAAAGGCATCTGTTCAATAGCTCAAACCTCGGTAGCAATCACCATCCTCAATTCATACCCCCCCCCCCCCCCACACGAGGCATTTCCACCATTAATCAAAAGCAAAGCAAGAGTAGGGTATTCCTTCAACCATGAGGGCCTGAACCTGGGTAAAAACCTGTGTGCGATCCCCGCTGGTATTTCCTTCCACGCTCTCCACCCTACCAAGGACATTGATGGTTTTATGTACCACCAAGTCTGTGCGAACACTTTTACCCATCCCACGCGGGCACTTGATAACCCACAAGTATAGGGGATCGCAATAGTTTTCACGGGTAGTATTTCACCCAGATTTATTGATTCGACACAAGGGGAGCCAAAGAATATTTGCAAGTATTAGCAGTTGAGTTGTCAATTCAACCACACCTGGAGATAAAATATCTGTAGCAAAGTATTTAGTGGCATAGTAATATGATAGTTTTGATAGCAGCAGTAATAGTAATAATAGTAACAGCAACAGTAATAGTAGCAGTTTTGTAGCAAGTGTAAAGCAGTAGCAACAAAGTAACTTAATCGAAACCAATATGAGAAAGTCGTAGGCATTGGATTGATGATGATAATTATGTTGGATGACATTCATCATGTAACAGTCACAACCTAGGGTGATACACAATAGCTCCAATTCATCAATGTAATGTAGGCATGTATTCCGTATATAGTCATACGTGCTTATAATAAGAACTTGCATGCCATCTTTTGTCCTACCCACCCGTGGCAGCGGGGTCCTTAAGGAAACTAAGGGATATTAAGGCCTCCTTTTAATAGAGAACCGGAACAAAGCATTATCACTTAGTGAATACATGAACTCCTCAAACTACAGCAATCACCGGAGTGAATCCCAATTATTGTCACCCTGGGGTATGCGGATCATGACACGTAATAGGTGCATATAACTTGCAAGATAGGATCAAGAACACAAATATATTCATGAAAACATAAAGCGTTCAGATCTGAAATCATGGCACTCGGGCCCTAGTGACAAACATTAAACATAGCAAAGTCATAGCAACATCAATCTCAGAACATAGTGGATACTAGGGATCAAAGCCCTAACAAACTGACTCGATTACATGATAAATCTCATCCAACACATCACCGTCCAGCAAGCCTATGAAGGAATTACTCATGCCCGGTGGTGAGCATCATGAAATTGGTGATGGAGGATGGTTGATGATGACGACGGCATCGAATCCCCCTCTCCGGAGCCCCAAACGGACTCCAGATCAGCCCTCCCGATGAAGAACAGGAGGTGGCGGCGGCTCCATATCGTAAAACGCGATGAAACTTCTTCTCTTATTTTTTTCTCGGGGAAAGAGAATTTATAGCATTGGAATTAGGTCAGACGGCCGCCTGTGGCCCCCACAAGTTAATAGGGCGCGCCCTAGGGGGGTCACGCCCAGTTGCCTTGTGGGCAACAGGTGGCCCCCCTTCTGTTGATTCTCACGCCAATAATTTTTATATATTCCATAAAAATTCTCCAAAAAGTTTCGTCCAAATCCGAGAACTTTGATTTCTGCACAAAAACAACACCATGGTAGTTCTGCTGAAAACAGCGTCAGTCCAGCTTAGTTTCATTCAAATCATGCAAATTAGAGTCCAAAACAAGAGCAAAAGCATTTGGAAAAGTAGATACGACGGAGACGTATCAACTCCCCCAAGCTTAACTCATTGCTTGTCCTCAGGCAATTCAGTTGATAAACTGAAAGTGATAAAGAAAAACTTTTATGAACTCTTTTGTTCTTGTATCTGTATATAAGCTTAAATAGTACCCAGGTTTTTAGCAAAGATCATGAACTAACCATGCTCATAATAACACTTAAAAACTACATTTACTCATATCAATGGCATAATCAACTAGAGAGCAATAATAGCATATCCCAAATGCCAACAATTTTTCAAAACAATCATGATATAATATGATAACATGGTATCTCGCTAGCCCTTTCTGAGACCGCAAAACATAAATGCAGAGCACCTCCAAGGTTCAAGCAGTGACTAAACATTGTAATTCAGGGTAGAAGAGATCCAGTCATGATGCACACAACATTAACTATACTCAATGCATAAGGATGACAATAGTGCTCTCAGGATTGGCGCTTAGTGCAAGAAGGTGAGACTCAACAATAAAAGTAAAATAACATAAAGTAAACAACATAAAAGTAAATAGATAGGCCCTTCGTAGAAGGAAGCAGGGATTTGCAGCGGTGCCAGAGCTCAAGGCTTAAATCAGAGATGAAAAATAATTTTGGGAGGTGTACTTTTCCTGTCAACATCACGACTGAGAGTTTTCAATATCTTCCATGCTAAACACATTATAGGCGGTTCCCAAGCGGAAAGGTAAAGATTACTCCCCCTCCACCATACCAACACAAGCCATGGCTAGCCGAATCCTCGGGTGCCCTCCATACCAACAACTTTTCGGGGGAGTTTGTTTGCATTATATATTTTTGATTTTTAGCATAGGACTGGGCATCCCAAATACCAGCCTCTCTCGTGCAATGACAAGTGAATAAACACTCATCTGAGAACAACCCACTTAGCATGGAAGATACTGACCGCCCCCTGTTGCTCCATGAGCGGTACGGGCACACAAAACGGATGTTTATTTGCATGATTAGAGGTGGCAGATGCAAATTTACTTAGAGCAGTAGAGTAATACCGCATATAGGTAGATATAGTGGACTCATCTGGAACAACTTTGATTTAAGGATTGTGGATGCACAAGCAGAATTCCGCTTAGTACAGGTGAAGGCTAGCAAATAGGTTGAGAAGCGACCAACTAGAGAGCGAAAACGGTCATGATCATGCATTGAGAATAATTAACATTGAATACTAGCATGAGTAGGATATAGACACCCTGAACATAAATATCGTGGAGGCTATGTTGGTTTTGAATCAACTACATGCATGAACATGTGCCAAGTCAAGCCACTTGAAATATTCAGAGGAGGATACCATATTAACATACTACATCATAACCATTTTAATGCATGTTGACATCTAAGATAAATCATTATCCACTCCTAGCTACTTAAGCATGGCATGAGCAACTATAATCTCTAATTGTCATCACAAACATGTTTACTCATAATATGCTGAATCATGGGTACTGAGTTAAACATATTTACAAAAACAAAAACAAGAAGAATTCATACCAGCTTTTCCTTGCCACAGTCACTTCATCAAATCATCGTCATTATTGCCTTTCACTTGCACGACCGAATGATGTGAAAATAATAATAGTGCAAGTGTGCCGTGGACTAAGCTGGAATCTGCAAACATTTTATTCAAGGGAGAAGACAGGGTAAAATTGGCTCTTCGTTAGATAAACAACAAAGCATATGAGAACCACTCATCATTTTCATCGTGGTCTTCTCCCTATGACAACTCAACGAAAAGAAGAGAAATTCAGAGAAACACACTGAAATATTTTTGGAGTTTTTAGTTTTTCTGAAGAAAGCAAATTAAAGAGGAAAAACGAAAAGCGAGAAAAACTATTTACATGGGAGAACTCCCAACAAGCAAAAGAAGAAACGAGAAATCTTTTTGGGTTTTCTTTTGATACTACAAACTAACAAACGGGAAAGAAAAACCGAAAAGAAGCAAGAAATATTTTTGGGTTTTTGAATTTTTTTTTCAAACACACAAGAAGAAAGCAAAAATAAAACTAACATGGATGATACAATGAAAAAAGTATGAACACCGACAACTAGAATGAATGTGTGAACATGAATGTAATGTCGGTGAGAGATACGTACTCCCCCGAGCTTAGGCTTTTGGCCTAGCTTGGTAATCACCACCCGTAGTATCCATCAGGACCGGGCGGATAATACTGGGGCGGAGGCACCTGAGGGTCCCACTGCTGGACCTTGTCTTCTGCTACTGCCAGCTCGTTCCTGTAAGCTGTGATGTCTGACGGCATGATGGTGTATCCGTTCCTGGCATGAGAGTTAAACAAAGAGGGTGCAGGCAACGGAATAATATCGCGAGTCGTCTCGCTGAAAACTAGGTTATAACTAATATACTGAGGAGGTTTAGGTTCATCAATAAAGTGGTGATCGATCATGCTCTGTTGGTCTAAATAAGCCTTGGGTAGCAAATAGTCATTTGGGCGGATAGCAACATTAAAACGATTCGCAAGACGCGAAGCATAAATTCCGCCATGGATTTTACCCTTAGTTTTCTTGGTGTGTAAGCGACGTGCAATGATAGCTCCCAAGCTAAAAGTGTTATCGCCGTAAATAGCACAACGCAAGATGGCGAGGTCAGGGGCACTGAGCGTACCACCTTCCTCCCTAGCAGTCAAACATTTCCCTATGAATAAAGCAAAGTAGTGCATAGCAGGAAAATGCAAGCTAGTAACACGAGCTTTTGAAACGCCCCTAAATTCCCCCACAGTCAAAGTGCGAAGGAAGTCCTCGAACTCCTCAGGCCGAGGCTCCCTCAAATCCCCATCAGAAGGGATCAAGCATATCTCACAAAACTCATCTAGCGTTAACTCATGATGTTCAGCATATAAATCAAAACGCACCATGGGGATATCAAGCCTAGGCATGAAATAAAAGTTTTGCACAAAGGAATTTGTAAGGATGTGGTGCTGGTCACACTCATCTGCGAGGAAGTCGGTCAGCCCGGCGTTCGCAACAAATTGTGCGAACTCTTGACGGAACCCGACTTCGTCCATGAAGGTGTTGTGCGGCCACTCGCACGGTCGGACCTCCGTCCTACACGAAATGTTGAGGTCGTGGTCATGGGCACCCCCAAGGACACCCTTGGAGCTCCGGCTCGAAGAACCCCTCCGAAGAAAGTTCATTTTCCTAAGAACAAATTTCTGAAAAAAATTGGACCACAAAAAGATGTTAACAAAACTTCACAAGATTGATAGCAACTACTCATACAAGTGCCTAGAGGCTATATCAAGCATTCAAACTACTTAGAACTCAAAGATTTTAACATGCAAGCTCATTTTCAGTAGCACCAATAGCAACAATTTATGCAAAATATAATCCACTAAAGCAAAAACTAATTGGAGCAATGGGAGAGTCACATACTAAGGAGCAATCCCAACAATAAGAATTTCATATTTCTTTTTGACAGTAGGAAGAGGAAATTTGAATCCCCCAATAGTGATTGTCCAAACCTTTTCAATACAATTGATACCATTCACTGAAGTTTGTTTCTTCGGGAAATAAACCGTATGCTCATTACCATTGACATGAAAAGTAACCTTGCTTTTGTTGCAATCAATAACAGCCCCTGCAGTATTCAAAAAGGGTCTTCCAAGGATAATCGACATGTTGTCATCCTCGGGCATATCAAGTATAACAAAGTCTGTTAAGATGGTAACATTTGCAACAACAACGGGAACATCCTCGCAAATTCCAATAGGTATAGTAGTGGATTTATCAGCCATTTGCAAAGATATTTCAGTAGGTGTGAGTTTATTCAAATCAAGTCTTCTATATAAAGAGAAAGGCATAACACTAACACCGGCTCCCAAATCACATAAGGCAGTTTTAACATAACTTCTTTTAATGAAGCATGGCATAGTAGGTATTCCCGAATCTCCTAAATTTTTAGGTACTCCACCCTTAAAAGAATAATTTGCAAGCATGGTGGAAATTTCAGCTTCAGGTATCTTTCTTTTATTACTGCCCATATCTTTCATATATTTAGCATAAGGAGACATTTTCAACATATCAATCAAGCGAGTGCGCAAAAAGACAGGTCTGAGCATTTCAACAAAGGGCTCAAAGTCTTCATCATCCTTATTTTTAGATGGTTTAGTAGGAGAAGGCATAGGTTTTTGAACCCATGGTTCTCTCTTCTTTCCATGTTTTCTAGCAACAAAGTCTCTTTTATCATATCTTTTATTCTTAGGAGGTGGGTTATCAAGATCAACAGCAGGTTCTATTTCTACATCATTATCTAGTTGAGCATCAACATGATCATCATCATTATCATTATCATTATCCTTATCACTAGGTGTATGTTCATTACTAGATTGTGTCTCAGCATCAGAAATAGAAGCATCATTATGATTCTCAGGAGGTTTTTCTATCTCAGGTTCACTAGAAGCATGCAAAGTCCTACCATTTTTCTTTTTCTTTTTCTTCTTAGGTGGACTAGGTGCATCAATATTATTTCTTTGAGAGTCTTGTTCAATTCTCTTAGGATGACCTTCAGGATATAGAGGATCCTGAGTCATTCTACCTCCTCTAGTAACAACTCTAACAGCATGATCATTCTTTTTATTATTCATCTCTTCAAGCAAATCATTTTGTGACTTAGCAATTTGTTCTAACTGAGTCTGAACCATAGAAGCATGTTTACTCAAGCATTTAACATCATTAGCAGTTCTAAACATCAAATCACTCAAGCATTCAATCATAATGGCATTCCATTTTAGTTGATTGCTAAGATACAGATTAAAGTGTTCCTATTTAATGATGTAATTATCAAATTTATACAGGCATTGACTAGCAGATTTATTATACGGAATATCACCTTCATCAAATCTAGTGAGAGAATTTACCTCCACTACCTGTGTCGGGATGTCAAGCCCATGTATTTCTTCAATAGGTGGTAAATTCTTAACATCTTCAGCTTTAATACCTTTTTCCTTCATAGATTTATGGACTGGTGCAAGCATCTCGGAGTTGGAATCTTCGTTTTGATGATGTGATCAAAGCGTTCGAGTTTATACAAGTTTACGGAGAAGCTTGTATTTACAAGAAAGTGAGTGGGAGCTCTATAGCGTTTCTAATATTATATGTGGATGACATATTGCTGATTGGAAACAATATAGAAATGCTGGAAAGCGTAAAGGAATATTTGAACAAGAGTTTTTCAATGAAGGACCTAGGAGAAGCTGCTTTCATATTAGGCATCAAGATCTATAGAGATAGATCAAGACGCTTAATAGGACTTTCACAAAGCACATACCTTGATAAGATTTTGAAGAAGTTCAAAATGGATCAGTCCAAGAAGGGGTTCTTGCCTGTTTTGCAAGGTGTGAAGTTGAGTAAGACTCAATGCCCAGTGACTGCAGAAGATAGAGAAAAGATGAGTGTCATCCCCTATGCTTCAGCCATAGGCTCTATCATGTATGCAATGCTGTGCACAAGACCCGATGTCAGCCTTGCCATAAGTATGGTCGGAAGGTTTCAAGGTGATCCAGGAATGGAACACTGGACGGCGGTCAAGAATATCCTGAAGTACCTGAAAAGGACTAAGGACATGTTTCTCGTTTATGGAGATGATCAAGAGCTCGTCGTAAAGGGTTACGTCGATGCAAGCTTTGACACTGATCCGGATGACTCTAAGTCGCAAACCGGATACGTATTTATTCTTAATGGGGGTGCGGTTAGCTGGTGCAGTTCCAAGCAAAGCGTGGTAGCTGATTCTACATGCGAAGCGGAGTACATCGCTGCCTCGGAGGCGGCGAAGGAAGGTGTCTGGATGAAGGAGTTCATGACAGATCTTGGAGTAGTGCCTAGTGCACTTGACCCAATGACTCTGTTTTGTGATAATACTGGTGCCATTGCTCTAGCCAAGGAACCAAGATTTCACAAGAGGACCAGACACATAAAGCGACGTTTCAATTCCATCCGCGATTACATCAAGGAGGACGACATAAATATTTGCAAAGTACACACGGATCTAAATGTTGCAGATCCGTTGACTAAACCTCTTCCAAGGGCTAAACATGAACAACACCAGAACTGCATGGGTGTTCGATTCATTACAATGTAAATCACATAGTGATGTGAACTAGATTATTGACTCTAGTGCAAGTGGGAGACTGTTGGAAATATGCCCTAGAGGCAATAATAAATTGGTTATTATTATATTTCCTTGTTCATGATAATCGTTTATTATCCATGCTATAATTGTATTGATTGGAAACTCAAATACATGTGTGGGTACATAGACAACACTGTGTCCCTAGTAAGCCTCTAGTTGACTAGCTTGTTGATCAAAGATGGTTAAGGTTTCCTAGCCATGGACATGAGATGTCATTTGATAACGGGATCACATCATTAGGAGAATGATGTGATGGACAAGACCCAAACTGTAAACGTAGCATTTGATCGTGTCAGTTTATTGCTATTGTTTTCTGCATGTCAAGTATCTGTTCCTTTGACCATGAGATCATGCAACTCACTAACACCGGAGGAATACCTTGTGTGTATCAAACGTCGCAACGTAACTGGGTGACTATAAAGGTGCTCTACAGGTATCTCCGAGGGTGTCTGTTGGGTTGGCATGGATCAAGACTGGGATTTGTTACTCCGTATGACGGAGAGGTATCTCAGGGCCCACTCGGTAATACAACATCACAATGAGCCTTGCAAGCAATGTGACTAAAGTGTTAGCCACGAGATCTTGTATTACGGAACGAGTAAAGAGACTTGCCGGTAACGAGATTGAACTAGGTATAGTGATACCGACGATCGAATCTCGGGCAAGTAACATACCGAAGAACAAAGGGAACAGCATACGGGATTAACTGAATCCTTGACATAGAGGTTCGACCGATAAAGATCTTCGTAGAATATGTAGGAGCCAATATGGGCATCCAGGTCCCGCTATTGGTTATTGGCCGTAGAGGTGTCTCGGTCATGTCTACATAGTTCTCGAACCCGCAGGGTCTACACACTTAACGTTTGGTGACGATTAGTATAATTGAGTTATTATGTTGGTGACCGAAAGTTGTTCGGAGTCCCGGATAAGATCCCGGACATGACGAGGATCTCCGGAAGAGTCCGGAGGTAAAGATTGATATATGTGATAATAGTGTTTTGATCTCCGGAAGAGTTCCAGAGTTCACCGGAAGGGGTTCCGGATGTTTGCCGAAGTGTTCGGGTGCAGCAACACTTTATATGGGCCAAAGGGATAAAGCCCACAAGGTATTGGAAAGCGCAAAAGTAGTTTTGCTGCCGCGTAAGCGGTACTACCGCTTGGTGAAGCGGTACTACCGCCCGAGCGGTACTACCGCTTGTGTGAAGCGGTACTACCGCCCAAGCGGTACTACCGCTTGTGTGAAGCGGTACTACCGCTTGTGCGCGGCTGTGCACGGTTCGGCAGGGATCCGAGTTGGACTCTTTCCCTGCGGGCCAAACCGACCTTGTGCGGGCAAAACCGACCTAGAGGAGGCTTTTACTCCAAGTTTAGACCCCAAGGCTCAACATATAAATAGAGGGGCAGGGCTAGCACACGGGACACATCAGGATTTCCCAAGCCGTGTGCCGGCAACCCTAGCCCTCTAGTTCCTCCGTCATAATCTCCGTAGTGCTTGGCGAAGCCCTGCAGAGATTGTTCCTCACCACCATCACCACGCCGTCGTGCTGCTGGAACTCAACCACTACTTCACCATCGCTCGCTGGATCGAGGAGGTGAAGGCGTCATCAAGCCGTACGTGTGTTGAACGCGGAGGTGCCGTCCGTTCGGCACTAGATCGGAAGGATCGTGATTGGATCGCGGGACGCTCGGCGATTTGGATCGCGAAGACGTTCGACTACATCAACCGCGTTTATTAACGCTTCCGCTTAGCGATCTACAAGGGTATGTAGATTCACTCTCCCTCTCGTAGATGCTCATCACCATGGATAGATCTTGTGTGTGCGTAGGAAAATTTTTGTTTCCCATGCAACGTTCCCCAACAGTGGCATCATGAGCTAGGTCTATGCGTAGATGAGATCTCGAGTAGAACACAAACGAGTTGTGGGCGTGGGTGTATACATATTGCTTGCCGTTACTAGTTGATATTTGATTCGGCGGTACTGTGAGATGAAGCGGCCCGGACCGACATTACGCGTACACTTACGCGAGACAGGTTCCTTCAACTAACATGTAACTTCGTTGCATAAAGATGGCTAGCGGGTGTCTGTCTCTCTCACTTTAGTTGAATCGATTTCAATGAAGAGGGTTCTTTTAGAAGATCAAAAAGCAATCACTACACCACGTTGTGGTTTTGCGTAGGTAAGAACGGTTCTTGCAAACCCATAGCAGCCACGTAAAATTTGCAACAACAATTAGAGGACGTCTAACTTGTTTTTGCAGGGTATGATGTGATATGATATGGCCAATTACATGATGAGATATATGTGATGTATGAGATGATCATGTTTTGTATAGAATATCACGACTTGCATGTCGATGAGTACGGCAACTGGCAGGAGCCATAGAGTTGTCTTTAATTATTGTATGACCTGCGTGTCAATCATTAAGCGCTATGTAATGCTTTACTTTATCGCTAAACGTTAGCAATAGTCGTGGAAGCAACAGTCGGCGCGACAACCTTATGGCGACACGTTGATGGAGATCAAGATGATGGAGATCATGGTGTCATGCCGGTGACGATGGAGATCATGCCGGTGCTTTGGAGATGGA
Source organism: Elymus sibiricus (assembly GCA_039707655.1). NCBI lineage: Eukaryota > Viridiplantae > Streptophyta > Magnoliopsida > Poales > Poaceae > Elymus > Elymus sibiricus. Next base: position 177,983,688 of record CM077666.1, on the reverse strand, counting down.
GATCAAAAGCACAAGTTCATGGCCATATCATGTCACTTATGATTTGCATGTGATGTTAATCCTTTTATGCATCTTATTTTGCTTAGGACGACGGTAGCATTATAAGGTGATCCCTCACTTAAATTTCAAGATAAATTGTGTTCTCCCCAAGTGTGCACCGTTGCGAAAGTTCGTCGTTTCGAGACACGCCGTGATGATCGGGTGTGATAGACTCTACGTTCGCATACAACGGGTGCAAGCCATGTTGCACGTGCGGAACACTCGGGTTAAACTTGACGAGCCTAGCATGTACAGACATGGCCTCGGAACACAAGAGACCGAAAGGTCGAACATGAGTCATATAGTAGATATGATCAACATGAAGATGTTCACCATTTAAACCACCTCAACTCACGTGATGATCGGACTTGAGTTGGTGGATTTGGATCATGTTACACTCGAATGATCGGAGGGATGTCAATTTGAGTGGGAGTTTTTTAAAATATGATTAACTAAACTCATTATCTAAGAACAATAGTCTAAGTTGTCTTTTCTATATTTATGTTGTAGATCATGGCTCGCGCAGTAGCACCCCTGAATTTTAATGCGTTCCTAGAGAAAGCTAAGTTGAAAGATGATGGAAGTAACTTTGTGGACTGGGCCCGTAATCTAAGGATTATCCTTACGGCTTCCCAGAAGGCTTATGTCCTTGATGCACCGCTTGGTGATCCACCCGCTCCAGTTGAGTCTCTAGACGTTGTGAACGCCTGGCAGGCTCGTTCTGATGATTACTCAATAGTTCAATGTGCAATGTTGTATGGCTTAGAACCGGGACTTCAAAGACGTTTTGAACGTCATGGAGCATATGAGATGTTCCAGGAGTTGAAGTTTATCTTTCAGAAGAATGCCCGGATCGAGAGATATGAGATCTCCGATAAGTTCTATGCTTGCAAGATGGAGGAGAACGGGTCTATCAGTGATCACGTGCTCAGAATGTCTGGGTACTCCACCCGTCTGGCTGAGTTAGGGATGCCCCTTCCGCCAGAGGCTATCACTGACAGAGTTCTTCAATCATTGCCGCCTAGCTACAAGAGCTTCGTGTTGAACTATAACATGCACGGGATGAACAAGTCAGTCGCCGAGCTGTTTGCGATGCTGAAAGTCGCTGAGTCTGAAATTCAGAAGGAGCATCAAGTGTTGATGGTCAATAAAACCACTAGTTTCAAGAAAAATGGCAAGGGTAAGAAGGGTAACTCTAAGAAGAGTGGCAAAGCAGTTGCTCCTCTCGTGAAGAAACCCAAGGCTGGACCCAAACCAGAAACTGTGTGTTTTCATTGCAAGGGAACTGGACACTGGAAGCGGAATTGCCCCAAGTATTTGGCTGACAAGAAGGCGGCCAACAACAAACAAGGTATATATGATATACATGTTATTGATGTGTACCTTACCAACTCTCGTTGTAGTGCCTGGGTATTTGATACCGGTGCGGTTGCTCATATTTGCAACTCAAAACAGGAACTGCGGAATAGACGGAGGCTGGCAAAGGACGAAGTGACGATGCGCGTGGGAAATGGTTCCAAGGTTGATGTGATCGCCGTCGGCACGCTCGCTCTTCGATTACCGTCGGGATTAGTGATGAACCTAAATAAGTGTTATTTGGTGCCTGCGTTAAGCATGAACATTATATCTGGATCTTGTTTATTGCGAGACGGTTACTCATTTAAATCAGAGAATAATGGTTGTTCTATTTATATGAGTAATATCTTTTATGGTCATGCACCCGATGTGAGGGGTTTATTCTTATTGAATCTCGATAGTAATGATACACATGTTCATAACATTGATGCCAAAAGATTTAGAATTGATAATGATAATACCACTTTCTTGTGGCACTGCCGTTTAGGTCATATTGGCGTAAAACGCATGAAGAAGCTCCATGCTGATGGACTTTTGGAGTCACTTGATTTTGAATCACTTGACACATGTGAGCCATGCCTCATGGGCAAGATGACTAAAACGCCGTTCTCTGGAACAATGGAACGGGCAAGTGACTTATTGGAAATCATACATACTGATGTGTGCGGTCCGATGAGTATTGAGGCGCGCGGTGGTTATCGTTACTTTCTCACCTTCACTGATGACTTAAGTAGATATGGGTATATTTACTTAATGAAACACAAGTCTGAAACATTTGAAAAGTTCAAACAATTTCAGAGTGAAGTTGAGAATCATCGTAACAAGAAGATTAAATTCCTACGATCTGATCGAGGAGGAGAATATCTGAGTTATGAGTTTGGCAGTCACTTAAGACAGTGTGGAATTGTTTCACAATTGACACCGCCTGGAACACCACAGCGTAATGGTGTGTCCGAACGTCGTAATCGAACCTTATTGGATATGGTGCGATCTATGATGTCTCTTGCCAATTTGCCACTATCGTTTTGGGGTTATGCATTAGAGACAGCTGCATTCACTTTAAATAGGGCACCATCGAAATCCGTTGAGACGACGCCATATGAACTTTGGTTTGGCAAGAAGCCAAAGCTGTCGTTTCTTAAAGTTTGGGGATGTGATGCTTATGTCAAAAAGCTTCAGCCTGAAAAGCTGGAACCCAAAGCGGAGAAATGCGTCTTCATAGGATACCCAAAAGAGACAGTTGGGTATACCTTCTATCTCAGATCCGAAGGCAAAATGTTTGTCGCTAAAAACGGAACATTTCTTGAGAAAGAGTTTCTCTCGAAAGAATTGAGTGGGAGGAAGATAGAACTTGATGAGGTTATTGAACCTTTACTTCAACCTGAGAGTAGCGCAGCGCAGAAAGTTGTTTCTGTGGAGCCTACATTAGCTGAAGAGGAAGTTAATGATGATGATCATGAAGCTTTGGATCAAGTTGCTATCGAACCTCGTAGGTCGACAAGGACGCGTACTACTCCTGAGTGGTACGGCAACCCTGTCTTAGAGGTCATGTTGTTAAACAACGATGAACCTACGAGCTATGGAGAAGCGATGATGGGCCCGGATTCCGAGAAGTGGTTAGAGGCCATGAAATCCGAGATGGGATCCATGTATGAAAACAAAGTATGGACTTTGGAAGTATTACCTGAAGGGCGTAAGGCCATTCAGAACAAATGGATCTTTAAGAGGAAGACGGACGCGGACGGTAATGTCACCGTCTATAAAGCTCGACTTGTGGCAAAAGGTTTTTCACAAGTTCAAGGAGTTGACTACGATGAGACCTTCTCACCCGTAGCGATGCTTAAGTCCGTCAGAATCATGTTAGCAATAGCTGCCTTTTTCGATTATGAAATTTGGCAGATGGATGTCAAAACAGCGTTCCTTAACGGTTACCTTAAGGAAGAGTTGTATATGATGCAACCAGAAGGTTTTTTCGATCCAGAGAATGCTGACAAAGTTTGCAAACTCCAGCGATCCATTTATGGACTGGTGCAAGCATCTCGGAGTTGGAATCTTCGTTTTGATGATGTGATCAAAGCGTTCGAGTTTATACAAGTTTACGGAGAAGCTTGTATTTACAAGAAAGTGAGTGGGAGCTCTATAGCGTTTCTAATATTATATGTGGATGACATATTGCTGATTGGAAACAATATAGAAATGCTGGAAAGCGTAAAGGAATATTTGAACAAGAGTTTTTCAATGAAGGACCTAGGAGAAGCTGCTTTCATATTAGGCATCAAGATCTATAGAGATAGATCAAGACGCTTAATAGGACTTTCACAAAGCACATACCTTGATAAGATTTTGAAGAAGTTCAAAATGGATCAGTCCAAGAAGGGGTTCTTGCCTGTTTTGCAAGGTGTGAAGTTGAGTAAGACTCAATGCCCAGTGACTGCAGAAGATAGAGAAAAGATGAGTGTCATCCCCTATGCTTCAGCCATAGGCTCTATCATGTATGCAATGCTGTGCACAAGACCCGATGTCAGCCTTGCCATAAGTATGGTCGGAAGGTTTCAAGGTGATCCAGGAATGGAACACTGGACGGCGGTCAAGAATATCCTGAAGTACCTGAAAAGGACTAAGGACATGTTTCTCGTTTATGGAGATGATCAAGAGCTCGTCGTAAAGGGTTACGTCGATGCAAGCTTTGACACTGATCCGGATGACTCTAAGTCGCAAACCGGATACGTATTTATTCTTAATGGGGGTGCGGTTAGCTGGTGCAGTTCCAAGCAAAGCGTGGTAGCTGATTCTACATGCGAAGCGGAGTACATCGCTGCCTCGGAGGCGGCGAAGGAAGGTGTCTGGATGAAGGAGTTCATGACAGATCTTGGAGTAGTGCCTAGTGCACTTGACCCAATGACTCTGTTTTGTGATAATACTGGTGCCATTGCTCTAGCCAAGGAACCAAGATTTCACAAGAGGACCAGACACATAAAGCGACGTTTCAATTCCATCCGCGATTACATCAAGGAGGACGACATAAATATTTGCAAAGTACACACGGATCTAAATGTTGCAGATCCGTTGACTAAACCTCTTCCAAGGGCTAAACATGAACAACACCAGAACTGCATGGGTGTTCGATTCATTACAATGTAAATCACATAGTGATGTGAACTAGATTATTGACTCTAGTGCAAGTGGGAGACTGTTGGAAATATGCCCTAGAGGCAATAATAAATTGGTTATTATTATATTTCCTTGTTCATGATAATCGTTTATTATCCATGCTATAATTGTATTGATTGGAAACTCAAATACATGTGTGGGTACATAGACAACACTGTGTCCCTAGTAAGCCTCTAGTTGACTAGCTTGTTGATCAAAGATGGTTAAGGTTTCCTAGCCATGGACATGAGATGTCATTTGATAACGGGATCACATCATTAGGAGAATGATGTGATGGACAAGACCCAAACTGTAAACGTAGCATTTGATCGTGTCAGTTTATTGCTATTGTTTTCTGCATGTCAAGTATCTGTTCCTTTGACCATGAGATCATGCAACTCACTAACACCGGAGGAATACCTTGTGTGTATCAAACGTCGCAACGTAACTGGGTGACTATAAAGGTGCTCTACAGGTATCTCCGAGGGTGTCTGTTGGGTTGGCATGGATCAAGACTGGGATTTGTTACTCCGTATGACGGAGAGGTATCTCAGGGCCCACTCGGTAATACAACATCACAATGAGCCTTGCAAGCAATGTGACTAAAGTGTTAGCCACGAGATCTTGTATTACGGAACGAGTAAAGAGACTTGCCGGTAACGAGATTGAACTAGGTATAGTGATACCGACGATCGAATCTCGGGCAAGTAACATACCGAAGAACAAAGGGAACAGCATACGGGATTAACTGAATCCTTGACATAGAGGTTCGACCGATAAAGATCTTCGTAGAATATGTAGGAGCCAATATGGGCATCCAGGTCCCGCTATTGGTTATTGGCCGTAGAGGTGTCTCGGTCATGTCTACATAGTTCTCGAACCCGCAGGGTCTACACACTTAACGTTTGGTGACGATTAGTATAATTGAGTTATTATGTTGGTGACCGAAAGTTGTTCGGAGTCCCGGATAAGATCCCGGACATGACGAGGATCTCCGGAAGAGTCCGGAGGTAAAGATTGATATATGTGATAATAGTGTTTTGATCTCCGGAAGAGTTCCAGAGTTCACCGGAAGGGGTTCCGGATGTTTGCCGAAGTGTTCGGGTGCAGCAACACTTTATATGGGCCAAAGGGATAAAGCCCACAAGGTATTGGAAAGCGCAAAAGTAGTTTTGCTGCCGCGTAAGCGGTACTACCGCTTGGTGAAGCGGTACTACCGCCCGAGCGGTACTACCGCTTGTGTGAAGCGGTACTACCGCCCAAGCGGTACTACCGCTTGTGTGAAGCGGTACTACCGCTTGTGCGCGGCTGTGCACGGTTCGGCAGGGATCCGAGTTGGACTCTTTCCCTGCGGGCCAAACCGACCTTGTGCGGGCAAAACCGACCTAGAGGAGGCTTTTACTCCAAGTTTAGACCCCAAGGCTCAACATATAAATAGAGGGGCAGGGCTAGCACACGGGACACATCAGGATTTCCCAAGCCGTGTGCCGGCAACCCTAGCCCTCTAGTTCCTCCGTCATAATCTCCGTAGTGCTTGGCGAAGCCCTGCAGAGATTGTTCCTCACCACCATCACCACGCCGTCGTGCTGCTGGAACTCAACCACTACTTCACCATCGCTCGCTGGATCGAGGAGGTGAAGGCGTCATCAAGCCGTACGTGTGTTGAACGCGGAGGTGCCGTCCGTTCGGCACTAGATCGGAAGGATCGTGATTGGATCGCGGGACGCTCGGCGATTTGGATCGCGAAGACGTTCGACTACATCAACCGCGTTTATTAACGCTTCCGCTTAGCGATCTACAAGGGTATGTAGATTCACTCTCCCTCTCGTAGATGCTCATCACCATGGATAGATCTTGTGTGTGCGTAGGAAAATTTTTGTTTCCCATGCAACGTTCCCCAACACCTTCCTCGACCCCCTGCGAGAAAGCGACCCCGGAGCTAACATATTAATTAAAGTAATATGTATCCAGTTCAAGTTGTAGTAGATCGGGATAATACACTGAGCGTCCTGTTACCGTGGACACGGCTATTCGAATAGATAACTTCCCTGCAGGGGTGCACTACTGTTACCCAACACGCTCGATTAAATCTGGCCGGACACACTTTTCTCGGTCATGCCCGGCCTCGGCTGATAGACACGACGTAGTCCTACCTAGGCTCAGCAGAGAGGTCCCCACCGGTCTACATCCTAAGTGCTCAGGGGTCTTGGGCCCATCGCCCTTCGCACTCCGGGTCGTTGTGCGCATGGTGGATACCAGCGCCACCCCTCTCCTGGATGGCACGATCCAACCGTGCCACAATGCTGAACTGGACGTTTGACAGAGCTTTCGGCTGATACATACGGTGCCGAGGGCCCCATTAAACCAATATCCCGCGTGGTGGTAGTGCGTATAGGCCAGTGGCCAACTCAGATCAAATACCCAAATCCGTTAGTGTATTGGGAGCTCGCGGAAACGAGCAGAGATCCACGATCACGTGACCCCGTCGCCCCGTCTCGTGGACTTACGGCAAGGTCCAGGCCCTATTCCTCTCCTGGGGCGGTCTGCCTGCCCGGCCGTGCCACGTAATTATCTCGCGGGTACCCTCACGGTCAACCCGACTTCCTATCTCTCATGAGTACCCCTCAGGGTCGACCCGACTTCAACAAAGGTCCGAGGTGAATGTCAAGATACCCGTGTGTCCGTAACATCAAGGGGGAATCCGAGGAATCACCCTCATTGGATTCCCACTCGACGTATCCGTCAAGGTGAACTTGGAGGAATCACCCTCGATAAGTTCACACTTGAGGGGCTGCACGACAGAGGCATCATCAGAGGTGGTGAAAGAGGAATCACCCTCGATAACCCACAACCGACTAGCTACGCTACAGAGATATCATCAGGAGTGAGGTAGGAGGTATCACCCTCGGCACTCGATGGTAGCTCTGCAGAGTCGTACAACTAAGGGGGTGTGCGGTGCTGTGTAGGTCTCTGTACATCGATCACACTGATCGAGTCACCGGTGGTAAAGCATGGCAACAAGGACAAGGGTGCGGGGCCATTGATGGATCATTAACCAGCCTATACTAAGCATTTAGGTTAACAGGTAAAGTATCAACAACAGGTTACAAAATCAGGATATGCATCAGAATAGAAGCAATCAATTACAGTAGCAAAATCTAATGCAAGCATGGGAGAGAAAGAATGGGCGATATAGGAATGATCAAGGAGGTTTTGCTTGCCTGGTTGCTCTGCTGAAAAGGAAGAAGGGTCGTCGGTGACGTAGTCGATCATAGGGCAGCGTCCGTCTCGGGGTCTACCAGAGAGAAGAGGGGGAAGAAACGGTAAATATAAAGCACACAGATGTAACACAGATGCACGACATGCCGGTAGGTTATGCTAGGGGTGTCCTAATGCAGTGCTAGGTATTTTAAACGGAGCGGGAAAATATCCAGGAATATTTTCCCAGCTCCAGATGCTTATCGGTATATTGATCCGGAGGGGAAGGTTCCATGTTCATCTAGTTAGGAGTGATGGTCAATCATTTTGATCACATATTCGGATTCGTCATATTTTTCTGATCATTTTTCATATATAAATTATTTTCATCCGAGTTACGATTTATTTTCTATGAATTTTCAATGTTTTAATCATTTTCTGGAATTACTGTATTTATTTTAAATTCGAAATTAAATGACTAAATTGCTACGGGTACACAGAAGTGTACCCAGCAAAGTTCTTATTAGGCTGACAGGTGGGTCCCAGTTGACTGCCCAGTCAGCAGTCAACTGTGACCGTTGACTGGTCAACAGGACCAGTGGGTCCCACCTGTCATTGACTGGGGCCAGCCCAGTCAGCAGTTGACTGTTCAACTGGGCCCAGTGGGTCCCATTTGTCAGTGACTGGGTTAGTTAACAGAGGTTTAATTAGTCTAACTGGTTAATTAGCGGGGGTCGGGCCCAGATGTCAGTGAGTGTACTAACTAATAGATTTAATTAAATTAGCTAATTGCTACAGTAACTGGGCCCGCATGTCAGTGGGTGATTAGAGGCTAGTTTAGTAGCTAATGGCCTGGCGAGTGGGCTCAGCCGGTGTATTCGTGGTGGCGCGCCGGCGACCGAAATCGCGGCGGAGCACTCGGGATCCACCGTCTGGCGACCAAATCGAGCGCCGCGAGCACCTACGAGACGCGAAGGCTCGCGCGCATCCATACGCACCAGCGGCGGCGGCGGGGGTGGTCGGGAATGACCGCGGCAATGATGACGGGCGGCGGTCGGAGCACGTGAAGTACGGGACGGCGCTAGGGGCCACGGGAGGAGGATCGGATGGGTTAGGAGGCCTCCTGGCAGTGCCAGGAGCACGTTGTCGTGCTCGAAAAGCGAGCTCGGCCGGCTGTGGCCGCGACGGCGAAGTGACAGGCGGCGGCGAGGTTCAGCTACGGCGGCAAGGCGAGCTAGAGGGAGAGAGCGACCGCAGAGGAAGAGGGAGAGGGAAGGAGGGCTCACTGAGAGCCGGCAGAGGTGCAAAGCGTGCTCGGGGACTGCGTGACGGTGACGGATTCGACGACGGCGACTGGTGGCCATAGCGGAGAAGGACGGCGCGGGCGGTGTCGAGGAGGTTCCTCGGCTCCGTTCCAGCGGCGAGGACGATGAGGCCGACCACGCTGGAGCTCCTAGACGCCTTGGTTCGCCGAGAGGGGGCCGGTGGCCGCGAGTTTCACCGGAGCGCGTCCATGGTGGCGCTCGGGAGAGGTGGGAGAGAGTGAGGGAGGGGAAAGGAGGGGCGCCAGAGGGGTCAGGGGGAGTGGGGAGGCTCTTATCCGTCCAGGGACGGGCGCGGCGACGCGCTGTCGCGCGGGAGAGGGGGGTCAGTGCATGTCGTGGGTGCAAGTCTGACAGTAGTGTGTAGGGGTACGGATGAGAGGGCAGAGCCTAGCTACAGCGCAGTTGTTACACTCGGATTTACGAGTTCAGGCCCCTCAGCGGTGGAGGTAACAGCCCTATGTCTCGGTGCTCTGGAGCCTGATTACTTGAGTGTATGTGTTTCAATGGATTGCGAACCCTTGGAACGGAGCTGGGGGGCGGCTTATATAGTGTCCGCCAGGCCCCCCATGAATGCCGCCATTACCAGGGGTTAAAGAGGGGGTTTAAGGGCGCCAGGTAACGGGCGCATTGATTACATTTGATGAGGGGGGACGCACGTCCTGACCGTTGCGCTCCTGGAGTCTCCTGGTCTTCTCTGGTCGAGTGACTGTCAGGTACTCCGAGTGAAATAAGCTGGTCGAGTGAACTGCCTCCTCCCGAGTGGTTCATTGAACTCCGAGTGAATGTCAGGTTGCAGAACTTATGGCCACTGGTCTGGCCCTGGGGCCCAGTGTAAGGCGTATGGTATCCTAGGGTAGGGTCTGTAGGTCAGGCCTGTTAGCCTATCCCTAGTATATGTCCTCATCATTAGCCCCCGAATCGGTTGAGGTTAAGCGGGTCGAGTCAAGGCAGATTCCCAGGTGAGTGGAGCGCTACGGGGGCGCTCGAGAACTCCTGCCGGTCATTAGACGTCCTTGTCTTCGTGCGGCACCTTGACGGATTCAGGACCATATGACGTCCGAGTGAAAGTTTCCATCCAAATGAAATGAGCAATCTCCATCCGAGTGAAGAGGGTCATCATGTGTCGGGTGACGGAACGGATCCGAGCGTTCATGGCATGTCTTTAAAGTGAGAGCAATCGGGTTGCTGGACTCCGGATTTTGCGGGATTTGAAACAATATTCGAGCGCGCGCGAACGGTTGCAGCGCATCGAGTGGGGAAAGTGGGGCGTGACACCTCGATTTTCGCCCCGCTTTCTGCCACGTACCGCTGGATCTCCGACAGCGTGATTTGAGGGGATCTGCGGGCCCACGAATCAGTGGCGTGGATTGGGGAGCGGAGCGGGCGGCGATATAAGGAGCCACCGCGTCGGAGAGGGAGAGAGAACCAGATCCCCTCTTCCTCGTCTCTTCCAGTCCTCCAATCTTCTCTCCCGCACCCCACTCCGCGCAAATCCACTCCGGCGTCGGAGTACTCCGCGGCGATGGCGAAGGACAAGGCGGCGAAGCTGGAGCGGGCGAAGAAGGCGGCGAAGGGGAAGAAGGCGTCGAGCTCCAGGGTCGCGCCCCCGTGCGGGTGGATCCAAGGCGATTGGCTCCCGCCGACCACCACGGTGGACGACATCAGCGGGCTCATCGTGGACGGGCTGGTGCGCGACGGGACGTGGAGGCTGCCGGAGGAAGGAGAGATCGAGCCCGCGCCGTGCCCCGGGGAGCGTGTGCTCCTCACCACTCACGTGGAGCGAGGTTTCTCCATGCCACCTCACCCCTTCTTCCGCGGTTTTTTGAACTTTTTCGGTGCCCAGCTTCATCATCTTCCTCTGAATGACATAGTGTACCTCGCTGCATTCATTTCCTTGTGCAAGAACTTCTTAGGCTGCCAGCCGCACTGGGGATTGTTCAAACATATCTTCACGTGTCGATCTCAGTCGGTTAAAAAGGCTGACCCCGATGGAGAGAGGACCCACGTGACCCAGATGTGCGGCGGCCTAGGTATCCAGATGAGGGGTAAGAGTGCGTTCCCCTCCATGTCTTTTCCCGATTCGGTTAGGGGTTGGCAATCGACCTGGTTCTATTGCAATGACCTGCCTTGCTCCGGCTCGTCGACTGGTCTTCCTCCTTACACGACTGAAAGAGTCAAGACTCCTCCCTCGCTAACGATTGCTAAGGAGGAGAAAACTGAAGTGGGGATCTTGGTGAGTGCCGTGGTCGGTCTGATTCAAGGCGGAGTGACAGGCCCGGATCTTCTGGAGGTCTTTCACAGTCGGAGGATCCAGCAGCTACAGGAGCGGGCTCACCCCATGTGGCGCTACACTGGAGCCAATGACTCGACCCGAGTGCATCCGGAAGATGCTGAGGAGAAAACGGTGGAACAGTGGATCAGGTGCATCACTGGCGCACGCGACAATCCGCAAGGGTCGAGACGGATCTCGACCTTCGACGACGCGCATCAACCGACAGAGGTAAGATGCGCATTTCCGAGTGAATTATCCGAGTGAACTGAATAATCCGAGTGAACTAAACAATCCGAGTGAACTGACTGAACTGACTGTCTCTGATCTTCGTGTCTTGCAGGTGTTTCAGAAGATGCTCTCGCCTGTGCCGAATGGAGAATACCTTGTCGGAGACGTGGAGAGTGAACATGGCAGCGTCGAGGGTAGCTACGTGGAGGACAGCGAGGAGGAGAGCGACGACTCAGAAGAGAGCGACGAGGTCGAGTCTTCTCAGTCTCCGGAGCTGCGCTCTGAGCGCCGCTCTAAGCAGACTCATGATCCGAGTGCTGGCTCGGAGAAGACAGTGGCTCCGAGTGCTAAGGCTCCGAAGCGCACTCGGACATCGACGCCGGAGCTGACAGAGAAGACCGCCAAGCAGCTCAAGGTCACCTCCCCCAAGCCTCGGAAGGCTCTGCCCAAGATCAAGGTCACCGTGCCTGTCGCCTCAACGTGAGTGCCACGCTTTTCTTTTCCGTCCTTGTCAACTATCGGATTCTTCTGACCGAGTGAATCTTATGAACCAGTGTTGCAACCTCGACGACGTCTGCCATGCAGATCGACGGAGACCGCATCGAAGTCGAGTCGGCAGACGCGGCCACTTATCAGAAAGGTAACAATGATTCCATTTTTACCTTGATCCATGATCCGATTGAAATGTCTCCATCCGACTGAATTGTGTATTGCGGCTGATTGTGTCGAGTGAATGTAGCACTTGCAGAGATCATCCACGTCGCGGACGACGATGAAGGGCCGCCGCAGAAGGACACCGAGAAGGGGACTGCAGCTCCGACTGCTTCTCAGACCACCACACCGAAGGCAGCTCCAAGCCAAGCGCCTCCAGTTCTTCCTGCGCAGCCTGTGACCGTGGCCCTGGGGTAAGGTTCTTCTCAGGCCGGTGCTGGCCCAATCACAGCGTTGTCGACTGCCCTGGTCTCGGCTCCAACTCCTCCCGTCAACATCTTCAGTCTATACAAGGTGCCAGAAGACCAAACTGGAGCCAGCAAGGAGGCAATGAACCAGGCGGAGCTGATGACCCAGCGACTGAAGGAGATGTGCGCAGCTGGCAAGCTCGCATACGATGCCAGTGCTGCTCTCTAGGAAAACATTCAAGTGCCCTTGTAAGTTGATCTCCAAGCCATTTTTCTTCCGAAGGAGTTTCAGTCGGTATTTTTTCGGTACACCCACTGGGTGTGCGGGAGTCTTTTTTGCGTTTGGCCGTCACTCGGATTGGGCGGACCGTTCCGAGTGGATACCGTTCCAGTGGGGGCACACTGAGTGCACCCACTGGGTGTAGTCCCCGAGACTGCCGTCGACTGCGGGCAGTCGGCGGGAGTGTTAGAACTTGTTTTTTTTTGTGTTTGTCCGTCACTCGGATCGGGCGGACCGTTCCGAGTGGATACCATTCCAGTGGGGGCACGCTGAGTGCACCCACTGGGTGTAGTCCCCAAGACTGCCGTCGACTGCGGGCAGTCGGCGGGAGTCTTAGAACTTGCTGTTTTTTTTCTGTTTGACCGTCACTCGGATCGGGCGGACCGCTCCGAGTGGATACCATTCCAGTGGGGGCACGCTGAGTGCACCCACTGGGTGTAGTCCCCGAGACTGCCGTCGACTGTGGGCAGTCGGCGGGAGTCTTAGAACTTAGAATCTGATACTGGTCAAGCTTGTTCCTCCCTGACAAAGGGTACTTCAGGATCTGATACTGGTCAAGCTTGTTCCTTCCAGGAGCGTTGGTCTCTGGGCACTCGGAATATTTCTTAACATTAACTGGTTTGCTCTCTCTTGTGTTTCAGAAAACTTGCGAGCTTGGAGCTCAGTATGTGTCACTGGAGAAGGAGACGGCCCAGCTCTGACTTGACTTGGAGGTGGAGAAGAGGAATACAGCACGCGCCCAAGCGGAGCTCAAGACCATGGGAGGTAAGCTTTGATTACTGAGCGTTCTGCTTTCACCTTTTTCCATTCTTTGAACCGAGTGACTTCACTCAAACAGATGTGCGTAGTGAAAACCATCAACTCCAAGTGCGGCTCAAAACCTCTGTCTCTTTAGAAACTATGAAGCAGGCACTCGAGAACAAGGACAACGAGTTGGCGGGGGCACAGAGGGTGGCGAGAGAGAAGACCAAGGTCGCCGAAGAGAAATTGGCTTTGCTCGAGAAGCTTGAAGGAGAGAACACGTCGCTGAAGGCCGCCGTCAAGGAGGCGAAGAAGGAAGTGGCCGAGCTCAAGAAGCAGAAGGCCGAGTGGGACGGCAAGCTCAATGCTCAGGCGAACGTTTACGAGCAAGAAAACAAGACTCTGAACGAAAAGATCGCCCAGCTCCTTGAGAAGAAGAATTCACTGGAAAAGTATATAGAGGACTTCGCGGAGGAGATGTACACCAAGCTTGCAGGTAACTTATAGCATCCAAGTGAATTTCAACTTATCTCCGAGTGAACTTCATGCATGCTGATGTTCGACCCTCCTCTTTTCTCGTTTACAGAGTACTGCCGGGACTTCGAGCTTGAGACTGATAGAATCGAGAGGGATCTGGATCCTTCCAGGTCACTCGTCGGTGACAACGCTGCCCTAGGCGTCTTGCGGCTTGAATCTCGCATTGAAGATGTTCAGGGGTACATCATCCACCTGCGGGGTGCACTCGGAAGGATCGACAAGGAGCTGTGGCCAGAAGATACCCTCGACACCGACCTGGAAGCCATGATGACTCTTCTCAATGACATTCCTAGCCGAGTGCAAGCGTGGAAGAAATCAGCTGCCCGCTGCGGAGCCGACGTGGCCCTCTCTCTGGTCCGAGTGCATTGCAAGGACGCCAAGGAGGGGAAACTGAAGTCTCTTCAAGTCGCTAACACGAAGAAGATCAAGTTTGAAGACTTCATGGAGACATTCATAGAGGCAGCCACTCGGATTGCAGACGGCATCGATCTGGACTCCTTCGTTGAACCGGCCAGCCCCACTGGGGCGTGAGAAAAACTTTAAGCCTTACCCATTTGCCTCGGTATGCCGAGTGGACCTGTATCCATTAAACTCTTTCGGGCTCGGGGCCCGAGTACTCGCATTTGCTTTTGATCTTATAGAGTTATCTGAATGCTTTCTTTCGAGTCTTTCGAGTCTTTGGAGTGGGTTTTAACTTAGGTGAAAGCTGGTTCGCAGCTAAGCCCTCGAGGCTCTTCACTCGGAGTAGGTTTCTAACTTAGGCAAAAGCTGGTTCGCAGCCAAGCCCCCGAGTGAGAGGGATGCCCTTCACTCAGAGTAGGTTTCTAACTTGGACGAAAGCTGGTTCGCAGCCAAGCCCCCGAGTGAGAGGGATGCTCTTCACTCGGAGTAGGTTTCTAACTTGGGCGAAAGCTGGTTCCCAGCCAAGCCCCCGAGTGAGAGGGATGCTCTTCACTCGGAGTAGGTTTTTAACTTGGGCGAAAGCTGGTTCACAGCCAAGCCCCCGAGTGAGAGGGATGCTCTTCACTCGGAGTAGATTTTTGACTTGGGCGAAAGCTGGTTCGCAGCCAAGCCCCCGAGTGAGAGGGATGCTCTTCACTCGGAGTAGATTTTTAACTTGGGCGAAAGCTGGTTCGCAGCCAAGCCCCCGAGTGAGAGGGATGCTCTTCACTCGGAGTAGGTTTTTAACTTGGGCGAAAGCTGGTTCGCAGCCAAGCCCCCGAGTGAGAGGGATGCTCTTCACTCGGAGTAGGTTTTTAACTTGGGCGAAAGCTGGTTCGCAGCCAAGCCCCCGAGTGAGAGGGATGCTCTTCACTCAGAGTAGATTTTTGACTTGGGCGAAAGCTGGTTCGCAGCCAAGCCCCCGAGTGAGAGGGATGCTCTTCACTCGGAGTATCGAAGTAGGTTTTTAACTTGGGCGAAAGCTGGTTCACAGCCAAGCCCCCGAGTGAGAGGGATGCTCTTCACTCGGAGTAGGTTTTTAACTTGGGCGAAAGCTGGTTCGCAGCCAAGCCCCCGAGTGAGAGGGATGCTCTTCACTCGGAGTAGGTTTTTAACTTGGGTGAAAGCTGGTTTGCAGCCAAGCCCCCGAGTGAGAGGGATGCTCTTCACTCGGAGTAGATTTTTGACTTGGGCGAAAGCTGGTTCGCAGCCAAGCCCCCGAGTGAGAGGGATGCTCTTCACTCGGAGTAGCTTTTTAACTTGGGAGAAAGCTGGTTCGCAGCCAAGCCCCCGAGTGAGAGGGATGCTCTTCACTCAGAGTAGGTTTTTAACTTGGGTGAAAGTTGGTTCGCAGCCAAGCCCCCGAGTGAGAGGGATGCTCTTCACTCGGAGTAGGTTTTTAACTTGGGCGAAAGCTGGTTCGCAGCCAAGCCCTCGAGTGAGAGGGATGCTCTTCACTCGGAGTAGGTTTTTAACTTAGGCAAAAACTGGTTTGCAGCTAAGTTGAAGGGCGTACACCCACTGGGGGTTGTAAGCCAGAGAATGCGTACGAGTGAACTCAATGTGGAACTGTAAAAGTCATGCTTTTATTCATCAAACATCACTCGAGTACTTTTATTACATCTCAACATCAAGTATAAAAACGTCGAAGCAATTCTGCATTCCAAGCACGGGGCTCGTCTGCTTGCTTCAGAAGGTTGTACAGGTGATATGCTCCGTTGAGCAGAACCTTTGAAACGACAAAAGGACCTTCCCACGCAGGAGCAAGCTTGTGAGGTCGATGCTGATCCACTCGGAGCACAAGATCACCCTCCTGAAAGGCCCGACCCCTGATGTGCCTGTCGTGAAAACGTCGCAGGTCCTGCTTATAGGTGGCTGAACGGATAAGAGCCATCTCCCTCTCCTCCTCCAAGAGATTAACGGCATCTTGCCGCGCCTGCTCTGCTTCGGCTTCGGAGTATAGTTCCACACGGGGTGAATTGTGGAGCAGGTCACTCGGCAAGACGGCTTCAGCTCCGTACACCATGAAGAAGGGAGTGCGATTGGTAGACCGATTGGGGGTCGTCCTCAGGCCCCACAGAACTGACGGTAATTCGGTGACCCAGGCCCCGGCTGCATGCTCCAAATCACGCATAAGTCGCGGCTTTAGCCCTTGAAGGATTAGTCCATTTGCCCTCTCGGCTTGTCCATTCGACTGTGGGTGAGCCACGGAGGCATAATCTACCCGAGTGCCTTGGGCAGCACAGAATGCTCTGAAGTCTTCGGAGTCGAAGTTTGAGCCATTGTCAGTGATGATGCTGTGAGGCACGCCGTATCTGAAGATTATCTCTTTCATGAACTTGATCGTTGTACGAGAATCCAGCTTCTTGATGGGTTTGGTTTCAATCCATTTGGTGAACTTGTCGACTGCAACCAGCAAGTGGGTGAATCCACTCGCCCCTGTCCGAAGGGGCCCCACCATGTCGAGTCCCAGACCGCGAACGGCCAGACGAGTGGGATCGTCTTCAGGGCGGACGCGGGCTTGTGTGATAAGTTTGCGTAGAATTGACACCCGGCGCAGTGCTGGACTATCTCCTACGCAGCCTCATTGGCTCGTGGCCAGAAGAAGCCGGCTCGGTAAGCTTTAGCCACGATTGTCCGAGAGGACGCGTGGTGCCCACAAGTTCCCGAGTGAATTTCCTCCAAGATCAGTCGTCCTTCCGGAGAGATGCGGCGTTGAGTCACACCGGTGACGCTCTTTCTGTACAACTGATCACCCATCACTGTAAAGGCCTTGGACCTGCGAACAATCTAGCGGGCCTCGACCTCGTCTTCTGGAAGCTCCTGTCTGAGCAGGTATGCAATGTATGGCACCGTCCAATCGGGCGTGATTGCAAGAACCTCCATGACCAAGTCAATGACTGCTGGGACCTCAATTTCAGTCGAATCGGAGGGACTGACCACTTGCGGGGGCTCTTCAGTGAAGGGATCTTCTTTCACCGTTGGGGAATGCAGATGCTCAAGGAACACATTACTGGGTATAGGTTTCCGAGTGGACCCGATTTTCGCCAGATCATCCGCCTCTTGATTCTTGGCTCGGGGAATGTGGTGGAGCTCTAGTCCTTCGAATTTCTTCTCCAACTTTCTCACTGCATTGCAGTATCCCGTCATAGCAGGACTCCTGATGTCCAATTCCTTCATCACTTGATTCACAACTAGATCTGAGTCTCCGTAAACCATCAGGCGTCGGACGCCGAGTGAGATGGCCATACGTAGACCATAAAGGAGCGCTTCGTACTCGGCCTCATTGTTGGAGGAATCAAAGTGAATCTGCAGAACATAACTGAGCCGATCGCCTTTTGGAGACACCAACACAACTCCGGCTCCCGAACCATTCAGCATCTTGGAACCATCAAAGAACATGGTCTAGTGTTCCGGGTGACTCTGAGTCGGCTGCTGCTGTTCAGTCCATTCGGCTAAGAAATCAGGTAATGCTTGGGACTTGATCGCCTTTTTCGCCTCGAACTTGATGTCCAGGGGCAGGAGCTCGATAGCCCACTTCGCCACTCGACCAGTCGCATCCCGATTATTCATGATCTCAGACAACGGGGCATCACTGACGACTGACACGACATGCTCTTGGAAGTAATGGGCTACTTTCTTTGCAGTCAGATAGATGCCATAGACGAGCTTCTGATAATGAGGATATCTCTGCTTGGACAGAGTCGGGACTTCAGAAATGTAATAGACTGGGCGCTGAACTTTGTAAGCTTTGCCTTCTTCTTCTCGCTCGACTGTGAGGACAGTCTTGACAACTTGACCAGTGGCCGCAATGTACAATAGCAATGGCTTGTTGCTGTTTGGAGCGGCAAGCACCGGCTGGGTGGAAAGCAGGGCTTTGAGCTGAACAAACGCTGCTTGTGCTTCAGCAGTCCACTCGAACGAATCAGACTTCTTCATCAATCGGTAAAGGGGCAGTGCCTTCTCACCGAGACGGGAGATGAATCGGCTCAGAGCCGCAAGACAACCCGTGAGCTTTTGCACATCATGAAGCCATTCTGGACGTTTCATTCATACAATTGCACCGATCTTCTCGGGGTTGGCATCTATCCCTCATTCGGAAACGAGGAATCCGAGTAACTTGCCTCCGGGAACCCCGAAAGTGCACTTTGCTGGATTCAGCTTAATATCATACTTCCGCAGATTTGCGAAAGTTTCAGCTAGGTCAGCCAACAGGTCGGAACCTTTTCTGGACTTGACCACTATGTCATCGATGTATGCCTCGATGTTCCAACTGATTTGTGTATGCAAACACTTCTGCACCATGCGCATGAAAGTGGCACCAGCATTTTTAAGACCGAATGGCATGGTGATATAGCAGAAACACCCGAATGGGGTGATAAAAGCTGTTTTTATTTCATCTGGCCCATACAGTCTGATCTGGTGGTACCCGGAGTACGCATCCAGAAAAGACAGTCGCTCACAACCCGCGGTGGAATCTACGATTTGATCTATGCGGGGTTGCGGGAAATGATCCTTGGGGCAGACCCGATTGATGTGCTTGAAATCGATGCGCATTCGGAGAGACTTATCCTTCTTAGGGACCATGACGACGTTGGCGAGCCACTCGGAGTGGTACACCTCACGGATGAATTCCGCTGCCAGGAGCCGAGCAACTTCTTCGCCAATGGCCTTCCTCTTCTGTGTAGCAGAGCGACGAAGATGCTCCTTCACAGGTTTTGCCTTCGGGTCGACTCGCAAACGGTGCTCAGCTAGCTCCCTGGGTACACCCGGCATGTCGGATGGCTTCCATGCGAAGATGTCCCAGTTCTCACGGAGGAACTGGATGAGCGCTTCTTCCTATTTGCTGTCGAGTGTCATTGAGATGTTGGTAGGCGCAGCCTTGGGATCTTCCGGGTGGATGTGTACAGGCTTCGTATCACTGGCCGACTGAAATGCAGATTCTGCAGCTGGCTTCTTGGAGCGTAGCAGATCACTCGGATCGGCATTTTTCTTGTACTCCTCCAACTCCACCATGACCATCTGTTCATCAGCGATCTTGGACCCTTGCTGCAAACACTCCTTCGCGCGCTGCCGACTGCCAGTGACTATGATCACACCCTTGGGGCCGGGCATCTTCAGCTTGAGATACACATAACATGGGCGAGCCATGAAACGTGCGTAGACCGGCCGACGAAGGATGGCATGGTAGGCACTGCGGAAGTCGACCACTTCGAAGGTCAGCCTTTCCTTCCTGAAGTTCTTGTCGTCTCCAAAGACTACATCCAGGGCAATTTGCCCGAGTGACTTTGCTTTCTTGCCGGGGATCACTCCGTGGAACTGCATGCTGCTCTCACTGAGACGGGACATCGGAATGCCCATCGCTTTCAGAGTATCAGCATAGAGTATGTTCAGTCCGCTTCCACCGTCCATGAGGAACTTTCGCAACCGAACGCCTCCCACGACCGGATCGACCACCAGCGCCTGCCGCCCAGGGGTAGCAATGTAGGCCGGGTGGTCCGACTGATCAAAGGTGATCGGAGTCTTCAACCAGTTCAGAAACTTTGTCGTCGCCGGCATAGCCATGTTCACTTCTCGGTTGATAACCTTCAACCGGCTCTTGCTCTCTACATCTGCAAAGATCATCAAGGTTGCGTTGACACTGGGAAAAGGTTCATCTTTGTCTCTATCATCAGCATCTTCTGGGCTCTTCTCACTCGACTGGCCCTCTCGGAACTGCTGTATCAACAGTCTGCACTGCCGAGTGGTATGTTTGGGCAATATCAGATTGCCCTCTTCATCCTTTCTGGTGTGGATGTGACACGGCAAATCGAGGACATCTTGGCCTGACTGATCTTTCATTTTCCTTGGGATCCACTTTTCCTTAGCTTTCCCCTTGTTCTTGGCTTGACCGGCCAGTGCGGCAGCCTCGGCCTGAGCCGAACCGTCAGCCTTGCGCTTTGGCTTCCGACTGGGATTACGGTTTCCGGGGTTGGGCTCACTGGTTTTCCCCTTGCCGTTACGGAGACGGTCTTCTTCTTCTCCGTTAGCATACCGAGTTGCGATCTCCATCATTCGGCTCATGGTCAAGGATCCCGACCGACCAAATTTCAGGATGAGCTCTTGATATCTAACCCCTACCTTGAAGGCACAGACGGCTTGGTGCTCGGTGACATTCTCAACCACATGATGCAGGGTCGTCCAACGCTGGATGTACTCTCTCAAAGTTTCATTCGGTTTCTACACACAATGCTGCAACTCAGTCAACCCGGCCGAGCGTTTGCACGTGCCCTCGAATGTTTTGATGAACACTCGGGCCAAATCTTCCTAGCAGTATATGCTAGCCGGAGTGAGCTGGTTGAGCCAGGCACGGGCAGACCCTTCCAGCATCAAGGGCAAATGTTTCATAGCCACATAGTCATTTCCTCCTCCGATCTGCACAGCCACTCGGTAATCCTCTAGCCAAGTTTCTGGCTTGGACTCGCCGATGAATTTACTGACTCCAGTTGCCAACCTGAAGTTGGGCAGAATCTCTGCAGCTCTGATTGATCTGCTGAAACACTCGGGCCCGGAGACGAAGGCTCCATTTCCACTCGGACGATCTCTGTCCAAGTTCTCCCTAAGAGCTCTGCCTCTGTTGACCAGGTTCTGGGCGAGAACGGATCTCGCGTTGAACTGCGAGTCACGATAGTCGACTGGTTCTCTCTGGCGATAACCGTCACCATGGCGGGGAGGGCTGGCCCTCCGATCATTACCGTAAGGACGCCTGGCATCGTACGGCCGGGGCGCGTACGAGCCATCCCGCGGAGGGGGCGACTGCATACGACGACGATCATCTTGACGTTGCGGAGGCGTATTCCGACTGCGACCCTGCCCCGAGTACTGGTCTCGGTCGTTTTGCCGCGGAGGCGAGTGTTTGTTTCTCCTTGGGGACACCGGGCTGTGGGCCGACTGGACGGTGTCAGCCCTGACGGATCTGCTGTGAATCCTATTGCGCGACTGAGACACCGCTGAATTATGCTCTTCAGCCGCCTTGAGCAGGGCCCGGATCTGCCGTAGACCCTCTCCTGCCTCGGATCGGGACGGCTCAATGGAATATGCTATCCGAGTGGCCGCCGCCAAATACTGAACGGGAGTGCGAAATACCTGGAAGTTCTACTGCTGATCGTTTGAGAACAATTGCCTCTGCCGCCGACTGGAACTGGGCTGATGTTGCCGCTGGGCGCGATCGTCGAGTGATTTCTGGTGCGCCTCCAGACGACTGCGCTCAGCCAAGTTGGCCTGGCGCGCGGCCTCCAAAGCCTGGGCCTCGGGGGTCGTCCCAACGATGGGCGTCAGCAGGGTTTGCTTGGTTCTGCTCTGCAGCTCCTCCCTCTGCTGCCGAGTGCGAGGTCGGGGGTAGTACTCGTCGTCGTGACGGTCCCCGCCACCGCCAAGATCAGCGCGTGACGGGTCACCGGTCTCCGCGCCGCCGCGGCCGTACCCAGGAGGACTGGGCGGGGAATCGTCCATCAGTACCTCTGCAGCGGGATCGCTGTTCTCGCACTCGGACAAGCTTTCCGAGTGCTCATGCACGGAGGCGAACAGATCGAAGACGGGCTCATCGGGCTCGATTGCCACGATTTGCAGGGCCGCGACCTGAAGGGCCACCGCGTGCTTGATCCACCGCTGAAGCCGTGAGCGCCCGGAACGCTTGCGGCGACGACTGGTGGAGAGCGAAGGCGCCGACTGGTACGGAGTCGACGGTTGTCGAAGAAGAACGCCGAAGGTACTCGCGCGGAAGTGCGCTGCGCCGCGGATGGGCAACGCCTGGACATCCAGCGGGGCTTCTTGGAGCCACGCCGAATTGCCGGCGATGAAGCTGAGGACGACGAAACGGATCTCGCCGCCCAGAGTCAGTCCGCCGCCGGAAACCATGGTGATGATGGGAAAAACGCAACTACGCCGGAAGTCGCTAGACGCCTGCCCCACGGTGGGCGCCAACTGTCGTGGGTGCAAATCTGACAGTAGTGTGTAGGGGTACGGATGAGAGGGCAGAGCCTAGCTACGGCGCAGTTGTTACACTCGGATTTACGAGTTCAGGCCCCTCAGCGGTGGAGGTAACAGCCATATGTCTCGGTGCTCTGGAGCTTGATTACTTGAGTGTATGTGTTTCAATGGATTGCGAACCCTTGGAATGGAGCTGGGGGCGGCTTATATAGTGTCCGCCAGGCCCCCCATGAATGCAGCCATTACCAGGGGTTAAAGAGGGGGTTTAAGGGCGCCAGGTAACGGGCGCATTGATTACAATTGATGAGGGGGGACGCACGTCCTGACCGTTGCGCTCCTGGAGTCTCCTGGTCTTCTCTGGTCGAGTGACTGTCAGGTACTCCGAGTGAAATAAGCTGGTCGAGTGAACCGCTTCCTCCCGAGTGGTTCATTGAACTCCGAGTGAATGTCAGGTTGCAGAACTTCTGGCCGCTGGTCTGGCCCTG
Source organism: Elymus sibiricus (assembly GCA_039707655.1). Lineage (NCBI taxonomy): Eukaryota > Viridiplantae > Streptophyta > Magnoliopsida > Poales > Poaceae > Elymus > Elymus sibiricus. The sequence continues at coordinate 177,960,769 of CM077666.1, read as the reverse complement.
GGGCCCAGTGTAAGGCGTATGGTATCCTAGGGTAGGGTCTGTAGGTCAGGCATGTTACCCTATCCCTAGTATATGTCCTCGTCAATGCGTGAGTGGGCGCTGCGGCGTCGACAACGAGGAGAGAGAGACGGGAGGTGGGAGACGGTGTGGGAGTGGGCTGGGCCGCACTGTAGCAAGTGGGCTAGGGTGCACGGTGAGGTTTTTTCCATTTTCCCTTATTGTTTTTCGGCTTCTATTTTTCCTTTCTGTTTTGCATTTAAATCAAATAGCAATTGATTTTTGTTAAATGTGGGACTTTCCACATTAATACTATGCATTATTTAGCACTGCCACAAAAAGGTTAGGGTTTAATTGAATTCATTTGAATTTTTGTTTGTAAATTAATGGCTACAAAGGGTGCTGTTTGGTACTGTTTTGGATGCTAGGGTCAACTTGGGAATTTTAATAATGTTGATTTTATTTTTATAATAGCTTTGAGATTATTTGAAATATTATGAACTATTTTGTTTGCATGTTTGAAGTTTTTCTAATTTCACTTGTTATTTGAATTTTGAATTTGAGAGGAATTATTTCTTAATTGCATTTCTTAGGATATGATGATGATGACTTGGCAACATTTGTGTGAGGTCACTATAGCATGGCACTAGGGGTGTTACAGTAACTTAACAGAAACCAATATGAGAAAGTCGTAGGCATTGGATCGGTGATGATAATTATGTTGGATGACATTCATCATGTAACAGTCACAACCTAGGGCGATACACAATAGCTCCGATTCATCAATGTAATGTAGGCATGTATTCCGTATATAGTCATACGTGCTTATAATAAGAACTTGCATGACATCTTTTGTCCTACCCTCCCGTGGCAGCGGGGTCCTTAAGGAAACTAAGAGATATTAAGGTCTCTTTTTAATAGAGAACCGGAACAAAGCATTAGCACTTAGTGAATACATGAACTCCTCAAACTACGGCAATCACCGGAGTGAATCCCAATTATTGTCACCTTGGGGTATGCGAATCATGACACGTAATAGGTGTATATAACTTGCAAGATAGGATCAAGAACACAAATATATTCATGAAAACATAATGGGTTCAGATCTGAAATCATGGCACTCGGGCCCTAGTGACAAGCATTAAACATAGCAAAGTCATAGCAACATCAATCTCGGAACATAGTGGATACTAGGGATCAAAGCCCTAACAAACTGACTCGATTACATGATAAATCTCATCCAACACATCACCGTCCAGCAAGCCTACGAAGGAATTACTCACGCCCGGTGGTGAGCATCATGAAATTGGTGATGGAGGATGGTTGATGATGACGATGGCGTCGAATCCCCCTCTCCGGAGCCCCAAACGGACTCCAGATCAGCCCTCCCGATGAAGAACAGGAGGTGGCGGCGGCTCCGTATCGTAAAACGCGATGAAACTTCTTCTCTTATTTTTTTTCTCGGGGAAAGAGAATTTATAGCGTTGGAATTAGGTCAGACGGCCGCCTGTGGGCCCCACAAGGTAACAGGGCGCGCCCTAGGGGGGGTCGCACCCTGTTGCCTTGTGAGCAACAGGTGGCCCCCTTCTGTTGATTCTTGCGCCAATAATTTTTATATATTCCATAAAAATTCTCCAAAAAGTTTCGTCCAAATCCGAGAACTTTGATTTCTGCACAAAAACAACACCATGGTAGTTCTGCTGAAAACAGCGTCAGTCCGGGTTAGTTTCATTCAAATCATACAAATTAGAGTCCAAAACAAGAGCAAAGCGTTTGGAAAAGTAGATACGACGGAGACGTATCAGCACTATACTAGACCAGATATGTTCATAACCTCCTGGGTCAGCCCCAAATCAAGGGGCGAACTAGGGGAGTTCATACACCACCACGTCGGATTACGACTGTCTGGGCCCACACACCCCAAACGTACCCCTCCGTTTTCACACTCCATCCCTCCTCCTCCACTCTCTATTCCCGCCCCCGGAACCCGCCGCACCCCCAGACGTCGCCCTGAGCTGTCCGTCCTCCGTCGCTCCAACCAGCCACCAAGCCATCGTCATCGGATCTCGCCGGATCCATTCGCTGCCTAGGTCCCCTCCCCCTACTGATGCAGTCCATGCCGGACACTTCATGGCAAGAGTTCGATTAGATGCCACAGTGCATTTTTTTATGTTTTCGTTGTTTAGTTTCAAGGAAATGTGATGGATTCGGACGAGGAGTACTTCTACGACGAGCTCATGGATTCGTCTTTGCCATTTGATGATGATGACGGCGGCAATGATGAAACGGCGATAATGATGACGGTTCTTGAAGAAACGGAGAAGGCGGAGAAGCATGTTCTCAGCTTGAAGGGTTCAACGGCAGGATATCGAGTGTTCAATCGGCGTCGTGCAGGAGCCATGGTTTTTTTAGTTGGAATTGTTGCTTCTTTATTCATGTTCCTCGGACATATTCAAGTTCAAAGCATCCATAGTACAACCTGGAGGCACATGAAGCCATGTTTTAGAAAGCTCGTTACCACAACCTTCCGTTGCTAATCTATGAGCTACACCATTAGCTGAACGCCATGTTGATGCGTAGCCCATCGTTCTTGCGTATCATGGACCGTTGGTGTACTTGGGTTCTCTGGTCTCCAGAAATGCACGACTGCTACGAGGTTGCTTGCCGAATGAATTAATGGATGTTTTTATTTGAAACAATTAAACCATGTATGCAAATATATTAAATTTAAATTTGAAATATGTTACTCCTATTTGAAAACTTTAGGTTTGTATTATAATATTTATATCATCAAGGAAGGATGATAGGGTTGAATGGCCGGCGTCAGACGTGTGCCTGATCTTTTTTTCTTTTTCTTTTTGAGGAGAGTGTCCGTGATCAAATGGGGTGTCCATTTGGGTGCTAGCCTTGAAGATGGCTTCAAACCCAAAGCGCAAAAGCCAAGGCATAGGCACTGTCACGAAGCCTGGTCCAGACCAGCTTAGCAACGCCACACTCGAAACGAGTACTCCTACATCTTCTGGTTTCGTAAATCTGCGTTGCCCTGTGCCGATAAGGCCCCGTAAAGTCTGCTCGGGGGCGTGTGGCAGCCTAGCCACCCACAAGGCACGCAATATGTGGTTGTCGGAGCCGGTTCGCTGCGCATCAACCAATCACCGGCCGCCCCTTCTCCACTTCCCGCAGGGACATATAACCCCTGCCTCATCTGCAAGCCTGTGGTGGACACAGGCAGTGCTCGCTCGCTCGATCGTCCTCTCCGGCTCCGCCCTGTAGCAGCCAGCCACCATGGCCTCCACCGCGCTCTCCACCGCCTCCAACCCTACCCAGGTGACCATTCCTCCCTTCTTCCTGCTGCCGTCTGATCTCTTGATCTTCTCTTCTCGGTGGATTCCTGTTCTTTTCATCCTTCTTGCGTCCCATTTTGTGCCCATCTTGTGCTGTAATTTCGGTGTGCGAGAGAGTCAGGTTCGTTATGCTTGCTGAGAACATGTTGGTGCGCAGCTCTGCCGGACCCGCGCAAGCTCGCTGTGCAAGCCCGTCAAGGGCCTGGGCTTCGGCCGGGAGCGCATCCCGAGGAACATCACGTGCATGGCCGGCAGCATCTCCGCCGACCGCGTCCCGGACATGAGCAAGAGGGAGCTGATGAACCTGCTCCTGCTGGGCGCCATCTCGCTCCCCACCTTCGGCATGCTCGTCCCCTACGGCTCCTTCCTCGTCCCGGCCGGCTCCGGGAGCAACGCCGGAGGGGTCGCCGCCAAGGACAAGCTCGGCAACGACATCCTCGTCGAGGACTGGCTCAAGACGCACGGCCCCAACGACCGCACGCTCGCCCAGGGGCTCAAGGTACGTTCAGATTCAGACGCCCATGGTCACCCATTCTGAAGCGTTCAAAGTTATATGCAGCTGATGGCCCAGAGTAATTTAAGTTGCTGACATCGTGTGGATGTTGCAGGGTGATCCTACCTACCTTGTGGTGGAGTCCGACAAGACCCTCGCCACCTACGGGATCAACGCCGTCTGCACGCATCTTGGCTGCGTCGTGCCGTGGAACGCCGCCGAGAACAAGTTCCTCTGCCCTTGCCATGGATCCCAGTACAACAACCAGGGCAAGGTTGTCCGTGGACCTGCACCTCTGGTAAGGCCCTCCTATCTCAACTGAACCTCTCTGAAGAATCCGTTGTTTGCTTACTGAACTGAACTAAGCTGACCTGATCCGCATTGCTCTTCTGAAACAGTCGCTGGCCCTTGTTCACGCCGATGTCGACGACGGCAAGGTCGTCTTCGTGCCATGGGTGGAGACCGACTTCAGGACCGGCGAGAACCCGTGGTGGAAATAAGCCACACAAGCTCCAGCAGCAATGCTCACTTGTGTAATATGTTAAGCCCATTATAGCCTCCTGCCACTCCTAAGAACGCTGCTATAAGAGTTCTCCTGCTATACATGCACCTGTTTCTTGTATCCAGTTATATGAAAGAAGAGAAACTTTTCCATTGCATATAGCATCACATTTTGAGGACTCTGAATCTGGTACGACGTAGACTCGTTTTCTATAGCTGATCAAACCTGAAACACATCTCCTGAATCTAGACACCCTAGATAGCAATCTGAATAGTTAAAGAGCTAGGATGGCATATCTGCAGCATTTGCTTCAAAAGGGCAATGCAAAGTCGATCTGTTCTGGAAATGATACAAGCCACTGTCTCTAGAGGAAAGGCTATTCTCCCAAGTATTTGCCATAGCTTCTCTGTTCAGAAACGACAGTTTCCTCTTGAATCAAGCCAACAATGGAACTTCAATTCTTTCTCCCTAGTTCTACTTGAAGAGAGAAGCCAACATGCCATTCTAAGTACAGAATCATCCGGACATGTTAAGATTCATTCAAAAAATCCGGACATGTTAATGCCAGGAAAAGAGCTGTTCAGGACAAACATCAAGCATAAAAATGAAGAAATGAAGCAATGTGGGTTATCAAAAGGAGGCAATAAAAATTTCTGACATAAAAGAACAAAGCTAGAGCGAATTCAGTAAATTAAGCTTTCACAAGAACAAATACGCAAACATTCGCATCAAAGCTAGAGTAGATATATAGGACATTCATGGACATGACACATCCAGCATCAAGAATATGAATACAAAATGCAGAAACATTGTGTTTCGCAGATAAAAAAATCTTCTAGTAGAATATATATGAATCCCACATTACAGTAACTTGCTAGTACTAATCACACCAAATGTACTCACATAATAACCATTCAAGAATCTATTTCACTCGACGAAAATTGTGATATCCATGACCCATCCATCCTCCACCTCCCTCATCTATACAGGTACCAAGAGTAACCCCAGCAGAAACAGTGAACATTCACGGCAATGCAAAAATCTTAGCTCAGATATAAGCGATCATCAGAATTACCAGCTCCAGGAACAGCCCATGCGGCCATGGCTCTTCCTCCCCTTGCGCCTACGGAGAGTGAGACTCACCTTCCGGCGGCTTCCCCTCCACCGAGTAGACTTCCGTGGCGGGTGGCGGCGCGTACATCACCTGACGGAATGGCGGCATGGAGCGCGGGACGCCGTAGACGCCACCGACGCTCCCAGACGCGTAGAGATCTCCCGGGGCTTCGTTTCTCCCCCCACCGACAATGTGGTAAACCGGACCGGGCATGTAGCCGCCGTGCCCAGCCGCGTCGAGGTAGTGGACCGGGCGCACAGGCACGTAGTACACCGGCTGCGCCATGTACGGTGGAGGCGGGGCCGGCCACGGGGCGCTCTCCGCGACGTATGGGGCCAGAGGAGCGCCCAGCACGGGAGCCGGCGCGTCGTCGTCGCCTTGCGCCATCTCGGCGTCAGACTTGGGCTGCGCACCCGCACCGGGGCTGGGCTCCTCGGAGGTTGTGTCGAAGCCGAAGAGGTAGTCCGGGACCTCCGAGACGATCGACGAGGCCTCGGATCGGCCGCGCTCGATCGAACCGGGCGGCGGGGCGTTGAGCTGGTCGACGAACCACTGATCGGAGGAGGCGTCGCCGACACTGGAGAGCACGGACCCGAACGCGCCCGCGGAGGGGTGGTCTGGCGAGGCGGCGAAGAGGAAGAGGCGCAGGCGGGGCGGCTTGATGGCGGTGGTGGCGAGGCTGTGGACGCGGTCGAGCTCTTCCATGAGGTTGTCGACGTCGTCGTCGGAGGAGACGGAGATGAGCGCGTCGAGGTCGTCGTGCGGGAGCTGGTACCTGAGCGCCGGGGTGGGCTCGCCGGGGACGAAGAGCGCGGGGGCGAGCTTGGCGAGCGCGGCGAAGAGGACGGCGTGGGAGGTGGTGCGCGGGACGGAGACGATGCGGGTCTCGCCGCCGACGTAGCGGAGCTGGTGGTCGCCCGGGCGCGGCAGGATGCGGCCGCCGAAGCTGCACATGAGGCGCACGCATGCGGCCCCGTGCGCCTGCGCCTGCGCCCGCGAAGGAGGCGGGTGGTGGTAGTTGCCGGCGCCGTTGCCGTTGCCGTTGCCGTTGCTGCTGGTGGTGCTGCCGGCCCCGGCGCGGGGGGTGGAGGCGGCCGAGGAGGCGTCGTGATGGTGCGACGACGATGACGTCATGGGCGCCGGCTGGCGGCGTGGCCGGCGGGCGATGACAGGGCGGGGGTGGAGGCAGGCTGTCTGCCGCCGCAGGAGGTGTTAATTGCGAGGGGGCATTGGGATTTGGGAATCGCAACTTGCGAGGAGAGAGAGAGAGGTGGGTGGAGAGGAGGGCGAGATTTTCTAGTCCTAGTATATGGTTCGGGGGAAGCTGGGCCCATTTGCTAGCTGTGATCCAAACCCGAACGGTGATTCCTTTCCTGTTTCTGTCCTACAGCTTTTTGAAAATTAGAATTTTCACACAATGGTAAATGGTAATTTCGTTGACAGTGGGAAGTCGGTACTTACTACTTTCCTACGTCATTTTTTTCATTTTTTGAATATTCCTAGAGTTTCTTTTTCTTTTGTGGTGAAAAAAGGAAAAGAAACTCGTGTATCGTGGGAGACAAGTAGGAGCTGTATGGTGTCCATTGCCTGTGCATACTGTCATGGAGCCAAATGACTATATACATGAAGGAAAATCATTTCTTCAATAGAAATGCACAAGATGTGCACAAAAGCCTCCACGATTATAGTTCTCCTTTTTGACCTTTTCCACGGTTACTTTTCTCCAGTGTGTGCGATGTGTAGGGTTCCGGATGATCCAAGAGTGCAGACCCAGACCCGGTCCGGTAAGGGACAAAATTATTGATCCCAGGGACATTCCGTCACCTGATCTTGCACAGAGCCCTAGGGAAACGACAGGCCTAGGACTCCTCCGTTGCTCTCTCTCTCCCCAACCTTCCCTTCCTCACGGATCTCGACATGGATGCCAATGCCGGCCAGCAGTACCGTACCCAATCTTTTCTGCTGCTAGTAAAATATTCCCAAATAAAGCTGGGAAGGGATCCCGTCGTTCCACCAAACCTCGTAAATTCTGAACCGTGCCGTGGCGAAAAAGCTGGACGAGCACGAGCCGTCGTCTAATGTGCAACCGGTACACCAAAGCCTCGGTTTATTTTGCGGTTTGCAGTGTCGGCTCCTGTTGTAGTACGTACGTACTATACATTTGTTTTTTCTTCTGCCTTTTGCGTTGCGTTCGCTTTGCTTAGGAAATCAGAAATGATGTGGCGGATGGCCGCGTCTTGGCACACGCGCACAAGAGGCGCCAACTGCTGTGCTCGGAGCGCGCTCTGGCGGACAGGCCGCGCGACGCATTGCGCATCCACGTCCGCGGCCAAGAGCACGCCGGTCCAATTCGCGTACGGCTTTGGTTCATTTCCATGACCAGTTCAACCCTCAGAGTCACAGATCCGTCGCGCCAAACAAGAGCACACGCACAGACAACAAAACGCCATCGGTTCATGGGGGGCTGTTGAAACAAAGTTTCCATTCCACGGATTCTTTGAAAATGAAGGTAGAACCAAATATATGTTGTACAAGAGTAAGTCAAACGATAAAAGTTCGAAGGTGACATTTTGTCTGCATAAGCGTCACGGTCATCGTGAAAACCAATTGAAATGGGGATCTGGCATCAAGCCAAACAAGCATCTAGATTCCGAGCCTCATTCCAATCTTGTACTCCCTCTCTAAACAAATGTAAGAAGTTTGGCAGCTCAATTTGAACTGCCAAAACGTCTCAGATTTATTTGCAGAGGGAGTAGCTTGTTACGAATGTGGCGCAGCACGCATGTGGCCAGTACGTTTAATTTTATTTTGACATGTCTGAATTATTGAATTATGATTTATTTTGTTTTGTTGCAGTGTTTAATTGCTGATTGTGATGAATTTGATCGATATGATCGATGTGCATAGATTTGCATGAACTTGAAGATTTAGATATAAGAAACGTGGTTGTCCGACAGGACTTTTGAGGGGCCGTCCGACGCTGTTTGGGGTCGCGCCCGTAGACGTTTAGAGGCCGGATTTGCAAGTTCAGCTGTAGATGCTCTAAGGCCAACTCCAACGCGCTCAGCCAAACGGACGCAGATTTGATCCACTTTTTTATCCGTTTGGGTCGGCTGGAGGTGTGTTGTTCAGCCGCGTCTGCGCAAATCTGGCCGGTGCGCCCAACCGGCCGATCCATTTGGTCCGCCCGGCCGTTGGGCGGCCAGATTTTTACAATTAGACATTCTATGCATATAAATTCAAATAAAAAATATTACAACCAAATAAATCACATAGTTTTAACATCACAATAAAAAGTTTACAACCAAATAAGAATCTCATAGTTTACAACCAAATGAAATTTGAATTGCCACAAATACATTGAAAAAAAAGAGCCGATACATTTATTGGTTGCCAAGGTGAGTCCACATATGCTCAACCAAATTATTTTGAAGTTGAATGTGAGTTGTCCAATCATGCATTTTTGTATGAAATTGGGTAAGCTACGTAAATGTTGCCGGTCCATGCTCAGGCTCGACATTTTCACCCTAGAAATCAAACTCTTGGTCGAAGATGCTGTCATCACGCTCATCCTCTACGTTCATGTTGTGCATGATCACACAAGCAGTCATCACCTCCACATCTTCTGAGTGCTCCATGTTCTAGCAGAGTGGCGAACTATAGCCCATTGAGATTGGAGCACACCAAAAGCACGCTCCACATCCTTCCTACCACTCTCTTGTGCATGGGCAAACCTAACCCTCTTCTCTCCTACCAGCTTGGAGATTGCCTTCACAAGAGTTGACCACTGAGAATAGATACCATTAGATAGGTAGTAACCCTTGTTGTAGTGCCAGCCACTGATCTCAAAGTTGACCTCTGGGCAGTTACCTTTTGCAAGTCTTCCGAACACTAGAGACCGCTGAAGCACGTTGATGTCATTGTGTCAGGCCCGTCATGTCAAAAAAGGGGTGCTAAATCCAGAGATCTTGTGATACCACAGCTTCAAGTATGACCGTGCAAGTTTTAACATGCCCCCTATATTGCCCCTGCCAAACAAATGGACAGTTCTTTCACTTCCAGTGCATACAATCTATGCTACCAAGCATTCCCGTAAAGCCTCTCAATTCATTGATTGCCAACAATCGGGCTGTGTCCGCAGCATTTGGTTCTCTCAAGTACTTCGGGCCAAACACTGCAACCAGAACTTTGCAAAACTTGTACAATGATGCAAGGCGTGTGGAGTCAGTCATGCAGACATACTCATCCACAAGATCATCGGGAATTCCGTATGCAAGCATCTGAATAGATGCAATGCATTTCTGATAAAAGGAGAAGCCAACCTTTCCAAGGGCATCATTCTTGCATCTAAAGTAATCATCATACGCCACCACTCCCTCCCAAATATGGTTGAACACATGTCTCGCCATCCGAAAGCGTCGCCGGAAAAGCTTGGGATTGTAGAGTGGGGACGTGCACTGAAAATAATCGCTATAGAGTAGGCAATGACCGCTCGCTCTATTGCGATTCAACGCCAGAGCATGGCCCGGGATCGAACCCCTAAACTTGGGCCGCTGCCTAGAAATGTGATCATTGACGACCATAGTAGCAACCACAAGATCCTCAACGAACATATGACATTATTGTAAAAAAAAACTCATCACTATTGTCCATTGTACCTTGTGCGCAAAAGGCCCAACACCTTGCGGGCGGCGAAGCTTACGGGCATGGTGGAGTAGCGGCCGGAGAAGGGCATCGTCCTCTCCCTTGCAGGCAGCAACCCTGTCCAAGTCCGCATCGCCCGCGGTGCTCGTGGAGGCGAGGGCTGTGCCGGTGGCGGTGAAGGACCGTGCCATCTCGTGCTCCGACGGCGGCGAGGAGCGGTCGCAGACACCGGCAAGGGGTGGGCCTGGGTGGATGCGGTGTGGGGAAGTGGGTGGATGCGGTGGCGGTCTGAGTAGTGTCCAAGTGTCAAAAGTGGGTGGCGACAACGAGGCTGGGGGAGTCAACTATGGAGGGGGAGGGGAAGAATGGCCGATGTGCCACCGATGCACGAGCCAGGGGGAGGACAAGTGAGAGTGTCGTGCGCGTTATCGCCGTGTGCGCGTCGACGCAAACCCGGCTCAAAATTTGGGTTGGAAATGGGTCGCGGCGAACCGAAAAACGGACGTCAGTCCGTTTGCGGAGGCGCGTTGGGCCGTCGTTTCGACCCAAACGGACATGCGCAGACTTGGAGGCCAAATCCTATACAATTGGTATTATAGGTGGGTCGACCCATTCTATTTTTTTTTCCTGTTTGTAAAACAAAAAAGATCGCACGCCCCGGGGATCTCCTGGTCGAGACTAGCTGCGCTAACCACCCTACTGCCTTCAACTTATGTGCTCAAAAGAAACTTCTTCTCTCTTTTCTTCTTACGTCTTTTTCTTTTTTCTATTTCTTTTTCCTTTTTCTTTTTTCTTTTTTATTCGGAACGGTTTTGTTTGGTTTTTTATTCTTTTTTCTTTTTTTCTTAATGCTAATCGAATGAACCTTTTGTTTCAAATTGATGAACTTTTTCCAAAATCATTGAACTTTTTTTCAAAATCGATGAAATTTTTTCAAAACCGAATGAACTTTTTTTCAAAATCGATGATTTTTTTTTCAAATTCGATGATTTTTTTTCTCAAATTCGATGAACTTTTTTCTCATTTTGATGAACTTTTTTCTCAAATTCGATGAACTTTTTTTCAAATCAATGAACTTTTCTCAAATTTGATGAACTTTTTTCAAATTAGATGTACTTTTTTACAAATCGATGAACTTTTTTTCAAATCGATGAACTTTTCTCAAATTCGATGAACTTTTTTTCAGATTGGATGATTTTTTTTTCAGATTCGATGAACTTGTTTTCAAATAGATGAACTTTTTTCAGAATCGATGAACTTTTTTCAAATCCGATGATTTTTTTAAAATTCGATGAACTTTTTTCACATTCAATAAACTTTTTTTTAATTGATGAACTTTTTTTAAAGAGATGGTCAACGCAGACAACTAAACTGATCAACGCGGTCAAGTGAATCTATCAAGCGAGTTTTTTTTGGCGAGCGATGGAACAAAGCGATCGAAGGAAGGGATCGATCGAGCGCCACTATGATCGAACGAAGGGGCCGATAGAATGAATGGGCCGGCCCAAGTGAGCTGCACGTGAGCGCCACCAGGCAAAAGTGGCGCATAAGGCGCCAACGAGGAGGACTCGACTTGGAGTTGGCCTGAGTAGGAAAAGTAAGGTATGACTTGGTACCAGTTGGCATGCAATCCCAAGAACAAGCAGGCAGGGCCCCACGCCCCACTTGCCAACGCCCACACCACCGTGTGCTTTTCGGTTTTCTGTAGGACAACACCATCGTGTGATGTGGCCAACACTAACAACTAAGGAGCAGAGGGGCCTCATGTGCGATGCAGTATCTTCTTCCCAAGTTGTTCCCATACATGCCCGAGCTGATGTGCCCTCATTTCTTCTCAACACAGCAAGGAGACCGGGGCCGATCGTGTCCTCACTGCCGCCACAGCGCAATGCCATGCTTTACATGCTTTTCGTTACGACTTAAACAAGTCTGAATGAACAAACTCGCTTCTTGTTTCTGAAGAATATGCCGTCCAATACGGTAAGCAGGGGAAGACAGCCCTAGCGGCTAAACAAAAAAAGGAAGCTAGAAAGCATACATCGCATGTCGCAGCCAAGTTATTTACAAACATGGACAGACTATAACATTTCAAATCTCTTTTGAGAAAGAAGATAAACAACCACTCAAAATACACCACTGTACTGCATCATCCTTATTTGGGCAGCCACCTATCTAATGGAGCGCGAAAGACGGCCAACATCAGCGCGCTTCCCACCCGACACCGAACGAATCGCGCAGACGGAACACCGGAGAGAAGCTCGACTACCAGCCCTTGCCTATCAGCCACATCCAGTCGAGCACGACGCCGGAGAATATGCCGGCGAGCAGGCACACCACGAGCACGTTTCCCAGAGCGTTCTGCTCCGGCCCCTGCACAACCAAAAACCAATGCTCAGCTTACAGCTCAGATCCTCATGACAAACATTTTCCTTCTGAATACTGCATTACGATGCTTGCAGCGACAAGGAACAAACATTTTTTTCTGAATATACTGCATTGCTCAATGTTTGCGTCGGCGAGGAAGGAGACTTGCCTTGTACCCATTTGGCGCCTCGGCGAGGACGCACACGGTGAGGTAGCCGTTGGTCAGCCCCAGGAAGGACGTTAGGAAGATCATGTACCCTTGATCGCCGTACTTGGCCGTGAAGTAGAACGCCGGGATGAACAGGAAGCGTGCCAAGATGGCGGCCATCAGGCCCTTGCGGTTCGTCAGCTTCAGGCATTTGATCAGCGGCAGGTACCTACCAATCAGATCTAACACATTGTACATGGCGATCAGCACAAGCGCGTACCTGAATTTCGTCAGAACAATGACATGTCAGATACTTGGACAATACTCCCAGGTAAATTTTGCAGAAGTAGATGCCAGGTACAAGTGCCAGAAAGATTACCATGTTCCCAGGCCATGTGATCCCGTATCTTCGGATAAAAACCCAGGGAAGATTGATAGAGTCAAGACGTATATCAGGAAGATATCCAACGCATAGTCTATATTCTGCATCAGCAGCTCTCTGGTGCTTAAACGCTCATGCTTTTGGGGATCCTCCTCAACCTGCGAATCAGTATATCAGCATTTCATTCTCATGGCAAAGTCATACAAGATTCATTATAGGCATTGGTATGATCGGAGGGACAAACCTGCCTATCTTGATCAGTTTTGATTCCTGCAGCAGCAAGGTCGCTGCCAACAGTCTTGCTCCCTTCAGAGGCTGCCTTTTGGCGGTAGTACTTCACGATGGGTAATTTGGGAAAGACCAATGCGTATAGGAGGAAGCAAGCTAGCTCAAAGATGCATGTTACCGAGAAGAATAGCACTGCACAAAAAATCATACATGGCATGGTGTGACATTTTAGGAGATCAGCAAGTAAGATTGTAACAAGCACCTAAACATTCTAGTAAAAAGTTATATGAACAAGTTCTGAAATGGAAATTTCTTCACGTTGTCACTGATGACTGTTATGATCATAGTGGATTTATAGCATTTTGCTACTCTTAAATTTTATCACAATTTTACTGAATCTGCATGAGTTCATGAGATTGGGCTGTGTACTCATATAGGTTGGCAGAGATGTCTCCCATTATCCAAAAATAATAATATATGTTGATGAGATATCGACGTACTAGCTCCATTTCGAAGACCATTTTGTGAGTTCTCGAAAGCTGCCTTTGTAATTAGTCTCAAAGCTGATGTTATAACTCCTGATGCAGCCAAGCCTGACAGGAAGGACTGCAATTCCAACAGATGATTTACGTATGAAAGGTAAATTATTCTCAGTCTGAGACATAAAAAAGTTAACCACGAGCATCACAAAGTACAGTAATAGACCAAAAACTAACCTGAATGAACTCGGGACACATCAAAGAAAGGTCGCCAACCAAGCCACCTTGAACAAGCGCATCAGATGTTCCAAAAAAGGCACTGATTATGCATACACCAATGTATGCTGGAATTCCACCATGTCCTTTGGTACAAACGTCCAGCTACAATAAGAAAGATGATTTACATGAGCTGCCATACTGGCACATCAATATTATTATTTTCCTTTCAGGCAAAAGGCAATACCCAATATACTTACAATTATTAATGCGAAAGAGCTAAGGAAGAAAAGTGCAAAACCAGCAAGATTTCTCTTCCTCGTGTTCATCGTTGCTTCATAGTATGCAAAGAAGCAGGTGAGTCCAAAGGCAAAAGGCTGGTATACTAGTGTAAGAACTCTTGTTGGATGGTAATTCTGCAGTCAAATATCATAGGTCAAATATCATTGTGATAATAAAATCTGAATGTTTGAAACATAACAAATTCTGCAAAACGAAGGGTCATATCTGCATCTCAGTTCAAGAAGTTAAGACAGTGTAAGGTAGAAATGATAAACTGCATCATTAAAATGAGTACAACTACCAATTCTTAATTTACCCAAACAGTCCAAGCAAATCCAGAAGGACACTTTTTTAGCTTATATAAAAAGAAGTGCTAGAATTATGCTACTGAATACTACTGGCTTCAATCAGATCATCAATTAAACAATCTACTGCAACATTCAGAGAAAGGAAACGAGACACATTTTTTGCATACGGATTTCAATCAAAACATCAACTGAGTTTCACAAGCAAACACATACCGGGAACAGAGAGACATAGTAATCCTCGATGGTAAGCATGCTGTTCCATGCAAATAGGCTTCCATTTCCCAAGAAAAAACAGACAACTATACCCCAGAACTTCCCCTGTCAGACACAACCAAAAGCAGCAGCAGTCAGCACAAAACCCTCAAATCAAAGTTGAGAACAGTGCAATAACCATCAGATGAACTTGCAGAACGGAAGAAAACACCTTAACTGCAGGTTCCCCGGCACCTGCTACCTCGAGGCCCATGATAACCGAGTTCACCTGCCTAACCAAAGCCGGCAGCACTGCAAAGTGTTGTATGTAACTGGTTCAGAAATCAGGACTAAAAAAGGCATGAAACTGGTGTTTCAACACCTGAAGATTCTGTTCGTCAGAGTTTCAGAGAAAGAAGTGGACGTCTGCGCAAGCAAAAAATTTGGCTCGTCGGCACAGTTCATTGCAAGAAGCTAGACACTTGTACACAACAAGAAACTAATTCCGGTATCCGATTTTATAAAAGGGGTAAGTGTCTAAATCCGCAGGTATCTAAAACTGGAGTTTGAACCTTCAAGGCACCAGTTCCCCGGTCACTTGTAATAGTAATCTGGGCCTCGGGACCTTAGAAGCGACTCCGATTTAGCGCCGCCAGGATTGGAGCCGTTCCATCTTCGTCTCAGCGGTGGACTTCTTTGGAAACTCCATTACGGCATCAACGTAGATCGACCTCGTGCGAACCCGATCGAACAATGATTGGCGGACTACGGACAGCACGCAGCAACCAAATCGGCCATTAATAGCGCATTGATTTGGGTTCCGATTGCTCACTGCCGGAGAAAAGAAAGAATCGATCCTCAAGAAACCCGTGACAAAAAAATGAACTACGTGCCCCTGCCAACCCATCCAACCCCAATCAAACGAGGATTACTTGCCAAAAAAAAAGAAAGAGAAACCCAATCCAAGACAGTCCAGTACCAGCAGGCCTCGTCTGTTGGACCCCGTCGCCGTCGGGTTGCGAGGAAAAATAAGTGAAGACTGGGATGGGACGAGAACTCGGAGAAGAAGAGGCAGGTTACGGGAGAGCAGAGCACTGACCGGAGGGAGGAGGAGCAGACCAGACGATCCCCGGCACGGAGCGCGCGGCGGCCGGCGGTGGCGGCCAAGGCGAGGGGAGGAGGCGGGATCAGTGGGCTCGTGGTCCGTGCGGCCGTATATATAGTGGCTGTTGAGATTTACGAATGTCAGTTGAGATTTACGTGGGAATCTTTTAACTTTCGTTGACAGCTCGCTCGGGGGAATCTTTGAGTATCCTCAAGCCAACGTGTGTGACGTGCGGACACCGGGATCAGTCGGCGCATGAGTTCATCCGGGAGAAGTATTAGACGGCGACGAATTGCTGGATAGGAAAATCGGACGGCGTTGCCGTTCAGACTGTCCGGCACGTGTTCCCACTAGAAGTCCACCGCAGCGGGTTCGCGGGACTTATTTTAGGGTAGGACGCAACCAAAGGGCGCGACCGGTCGCCCTATAGTGAGAACGATCGGCCCGTCCCGGTTTTTGCGCTCCTTCAAACTCTGTTGCTCCTGTTCAAACAAAAAAACTCTGTTGCCAGCGTTCTCCCCTTCCCGTCCAAATTACGATGTTAGAGCATCTACAGCCAACTTGGCAAATCCGCCCCCCTAAATGTTTGTGGACGCGCCCGTGCGTGACCCCGTACAGCGTTGGACGGTCCCTTAAATGTCCTGCTGGACAACCATGATTCTCATATCAGACCCTCAAATTCATACACGTCAGTCATATAGCATAAAATCATCACAATTCAACAAATGCAACAAAGCAAATAAATCACAATCCAGACACGTCAAAATAAAATCTAACGTCCGAGCTACGGCTGGCCAACGCGATCAATCACTCGCTACCGCCATCCGTGTCGCGTTCTCTGCCACGGCCGCCGTCTGTCTCGCGTCTACTGCTTTGGCTGCCACTCTCGCCGCTCGTACACCCTACGAAGGTTGATCTCTTTCTTCTTCCTCTTAAGCCACTTCTTGCCTTCTGCATTCAAGAGGCTTGCATCCGCCAACATTATTCTCGAATCTTCCGGGTCTCAAGCAAGTTGCAAGGTCTCCTTCTCAAGCTCTATTGATCCAAAAGTCTGGGCCTTTTCGAGCTCCCATTTGACACACACCTTTTTCTTCTCCAACTCTAGCTGCCACCTCTTAATTTGCAACTTATTATTCACCCTCTCCCGGTCCCAATCCATTCTCTCTTTTTGCGCATCCAACATGAGTTTGTACCTCTCCTCTTTCTTCTCCTCCATTGTGAAAAAATGTCCGTCCATGTGGTGGACATTTTTGTCGCCGCAGCATCACGGACGGCCCTCCCCTTCTCCCACTTATTTCCCATCACTTGTCGGTTATTCATTGGCACAGTGGCTCGTCCATTCTCCCCTGCAACTTCTTCCTCTTCCTTATCCAATCCAATGGATTGTTGGGAGCTTGAGCCATCATTTTTCTTCAACCTCTAGTTTTTGGTCTTGAGGTCTTCCACAAGTTGTATTCATTTTGGTTTGCCATTCAATTTCATCCAACAATGGCTAAAACTGAATGGCTTCTTCTCAGTTTGTTGGTATAAAGTGGTCGCCAACACCATCTATCAAACAATAAATAATCATGTGAATGCGACATAAAAAACTAGCAATGCAAATTATGACAATACGAAGCAATTCAACTTACGTGACTTGCGACTCCAATCCCACCCTAATTCCGGCCAAGCACAGAAACATAGTGGCCGACAAACTTGTTCACGTTGTCTTGGATGATGGACCTTCTATGTTGGAGAGATGCCACATTACAGGTGGTATTGATAGGATGCAGATCCACATATTCCTTGTTTTCATGGTGCTTGTGGATCTTCTCCTAATACTTGTTGCCCTTTTGCTTCATGCCACATATAGGATCCATGCTTGTGTCCAACCAAGATTCAACCAACAAAACATCCTCAAATGTTTTGAATGTCGGACCCCTTGCATTGGGTATCTTTGTCGTTTTCTTCTTACTAGTGTGTGATGTTCTCCCAACATTGAGCGTAGGACAATCTGTATCCCCCAAGTCATATTCCATAGGGTATGTAGGCTCTTGACCCTCATTGATCATGTCAGACATGATATTGTTCTAAAATGATCATGATTCCAAATAAACTAATTGTTGGGGAACGTTGCATGGGAAACAAAAATTTTCCTACGCACACATAAGATCTATCCATGGTGATGAGCATTTACGAGAGGGAGAGTGAATCTACATACCCTTGTAGATCGCTAAGCGGAAGCGTTAATAAACGCGGTTGATGTAGTCGAACGTCTTCGCGATCCAAATCGCCGAGCGTCCCGCGATCCAATCACGATCCTTCCGATCTAGTGCCGAACGGACGGCACCTCCGCGTTCAACACACGTACGGCTTGATGACGCCTTCACCTCCTCGATCCAGCGAGCGATGATGAAGTAGTGGTTGAGTTCCAGCAGCACGACGGCGTGGTGATGGTGGTGAGGAACAATCTCTGCAGGGCTTCGCCAAGCGCTACGGAGATTATGACGGAGGAACTAGAGGGCTAGGGTTGCCGGCACACGGCTTGGGAAATCCTGATGTGTCCCGTGTGCTAGCCCTGCCCCTCTATTTATATGTTGAGCCTTGGGGTCTAAACTTGGAGTAAAAGCCTCCTCCGGGTCGGTTTTGCCCGCACAAGGTCGGTTTGGCCCGCAGGGAAAGAGTCCAACTCGGATCCCTGCCGAACCGTGCACAGCCGCGCACAAGCGGTAGTACCGCTTCACACAAGCGGTAGTACCGCTTGGGCGGTAGTACCGCTTCACACAAGCGGTAGTACCGCTCGGGCGGTAGTACCGCTTCACCAAGCGGTAGTACCGCTTACGCGGCAGCAAAACTACTTTTGCACTTTCCAATACCTCGTGGGCTTTATCCCTTTGGCTCATATAAAGTGTTGCTGCACCCGAACACTTCGGTAAACATCCGGAACCCCTTCCGGTGAACTTCGGAACTCTTCCGGAGATCAAAACACTATTATCACATATATCAATCTTTACCTCCGGACTATTCCGGAGATCCTCGTCATGTCCGGGATCTTATCCGGGACTCCGAACAACTTTCGGTCACCAACATAATAACTCAATTATACTAATCGTCACCAAACGTTAAGTGTGTAGACCCTGCGGGTTCGAGAACTATGTAGACATGACCGAGACACCTCTACGGCCAATAACCAATAGCGGGACCTGGATGCCCATATTGGCTCCTACATATTCTACGAAGATCTTTATCGGTCGAACCTCTATGTCAAGGATTCAGTTAATCCCGTATGCTGTTCCCTTTGTTCTTCGGTATGTTACTTGCCCGAGATTCGATCGTCGGTATCACTATACCTAGTTCAATCTCGTTACCGGCAAGTCTCTTTACTCGTTCCGTAATACAAGATCCTGTGGCTAACTCTTTAGTCACTTTGCTTGCAAGGCTCAATGTGATGTTGTATTACCGAGTGGGCCCTGAGATACCTCTCCGTCATACGGAGTAACAAATCCCAGTCTTGATCCATGCCAACCCAACAGACACCCTCGGAGATACCTGTAGAGCACCTTTATAGTCACCCAGTTACGTTGCGACGTTTGATACACACAAGGTATTCCTCCGGTGTCAGTGAGTTGCATGATCTCATGGTCAAAGGAACAGATACTTGACATGCAGAAAACAATAGCAATAAACTGACACGATCAAATGCTATGTTTACAGTTTGGGTCTTGTCCATCACATCATTCTCCTAATGATGTGATCCCGTTATCAAATGACATCTCATGTCAATGGCTAGGAAACCTTAACCATCTTTGATCAACGAGCTAGTCAACTAGAGGCTTACCAGGGACACAGTGTTGTCTATGCACCCACACATGTATTTGAGTTTCCAATCAATACAATTATAGCATGGATAATAAACGATTATCATTAACAAGGAAATATAATAATAACCAATTTATTATTGCCTCTAGGGCATATTTCCAACAGTCTCCCACTTGCACTAGAGTCAATAATCTAGTTCACATCACTATGTGATTTACATTGTAATGAATCGAACACCCATGCAGTTCTGGTGTTGTTCATGTTTAGCCCTTGGAAGAGGTTTAGTCATCGGATCTGCAACATTTAGATCCGTGTGTACTTTGCAAATATTTATGTCGTCCTCCTTGATGTAATCGCGGATGGAATTGAAACGTCGCTTTATGTGTCTGGTCCTCTTGTGAAATCTTGGTTCCTTGGCTAGAGCAATGGCACCAGTATTATCACAAAACAGAGTCATTGGGTTAAGTGCACTAGGCACTACTCCAAGATCTGTCATGAACTCCTTCATCCAGACACCTTCCTTCGCCGCCTCCGAGGCAGCGATGTACTCCGCTTCGCATGTAGAATCTGCTACCACGCTTTGCTTGGAACTGCACCAGCTAACCGCACCCCCATTAAGAATAAATACGTATCCGGTTTGCGACTTAGAGTCATCCGGATCAGTGTCAAAGCTTGCATCGACGTAACCCTTTACGACGAGCTCTTGATCACCTCCATAAACGAGAAACATGTCCTTAGTCCTTTTTAGGTACTTCAGGATATTCTTGACCGCCGTCCAGTGTTCCATTCCTGGATCACTTTGAAACCTTCCGACCATACTTATGGCAAGGCTGACATCGGGTCTTGTGCACAGCATTGCATACATGATAGAGCCTATGGCCGAAGCATAGGGGATGACACTCATCTTTTCTCTATCTTCTGCAGTCACTGGGCATTGAGTCTTACTCAACTTCACACCTTGCAAAACAGGCAAGAACCCCTTCTTGGACTGATCCATTTTGAACTTCTTCAAAATCTTATCAAGGTATGTGCTTTGTGAAAGTCCTATTAAGCGTCTTGATCTATCTCTATAGATCTTGATGCCTAATATGAAAGCAGCTTCTCCTAGGTCCTTCATTGAAAAACTCTTGTTCAAATATTCCTTTACGCTTTCCAGCATTTCTATATTGTTTCCAATCAGCAATATGTC
This sequence comes from Elymus sibiricus, assembly GCA_039707655.1. NCBI lineage: Eukaryota > Viridiplantae > Streptophyta > Magnoliopsida > Poales > Poaceae > Elymus > Elymus sibiricus. The sequence continues at coordinate 177,939,984 of CM077666.1, read as the reverse complement.
ATCCACATATAATATTAGAAACGCTATAGAGCTCCCACTCACTTTCTTGTAAATACAAGCTTCTCCGTAAACTTGTATAAACTCGAACGCTTTGATCACATCATCAAAACGAAGATTCCAACTCCGAGATGCTTGCACCAGTCCATAAATGGATCGCTGGAGTTTGCAAACTTTGTCAGCATTCTCTGGATCGACAAAACCTTCTGGCTGCATCATATACAACTCTTCCTTAAGGTAACCGTTAAGGAACGCTGTTTTGACATCCATCTGCCAAATTTCATAATCGAAAAAGGCAGCTATTGCTAACATGATTCTGACGGACTTAAGCATCGCTACGGGTGAGAAGGTCTCATCGTAGTCAACTCCTTGAACTTGTGAAAAACCCTTTGCCACAAGTCGAGCTTTATAGACGGTGACATTACCGTCCGCGTCCGTCTTCCTCTTAAAGATCCATTTGTTCTGAATGGCCTTACGCCCTTCAGGTAATACTTCCAAAGTCCATACTTTGTTTTCATACATGGATCCCATCTCGGATTTCATGGCCTCTAACCATTTCTCGGAATCCGGGCCCATCATCGCTTCTCCATAGCTCGTAGGTTCATCGTTGTTTAACAACATGACCTCTAAGACAGGGTTGCCGTACCACTCAGGAGCAGTATGCGTCCTTGTCGACCTACGAGGTTCGATAGCAACTTGATCCAAAGCTTCATGATCATCATCATTAACTTCCTCTTCAGCTAATGTAGGCTCCACAGAAACAACTTTCTGCGCTGCGCTACTCTCAGGTTGAAGTAAAGGTTCAACAACCTCATCAAGTTCTATCTTCCTCCCACTCAATTCTTTCGAGAGAAACTCTTTCTCAAGAAATGTTCCGTTTTTAGCGACAAACACTTTGCCCTCGGATCTGAGGTAGAAGGTATACCCAATTGTCTCTTTTGGGTATCCTATGAAGACGCATTTCTCCGCTTTGGGTTCCAGCTTTTCAGGCTGAAGCTTTTTGACATAAGCATCACATCCCCAAACTTTAAGAAACGACAGTTTTGGCTTCTTGCCAAACCAAAGTTCATATGGCGTCGTCTCAACGGATTTCGATGGTGCCCTATTTAAAGTGAATGCAGCTGTCTCTAATGCATAACCCCAAAACGATAGTGGCAAATCGGCAAGAGACATCATAGATCGCACCATATCCAATAAGGTACGATTACGACGTTCGGACACACCATTACGCTGTGGTGTTCCAGGCGGTGTTAATTGTGAAACAATTCCACACTGTCTTAAGTGACTGCCAAACTCATAACTCAGATATTCTCCTCCTCGATCAGATCGTAGGAATTTAATCTTCTTGTTACGATGATTCTCAACTTCACTCTGAAATTGTTTGAACTTTTCAAATGTTTCAGACTTGTGTTTCATTAAGTAAATATACCCATATCTACTTAAGTCATCAGTGAAGGTGAGAAAGTAACGATAACCACCGCGCGCCTCAATGCTCATCGGACCGCACACATCAGTATGTATGATTTCCAATAAGTCACTTGCCCGTTCCATTATTCCAGAGAACGGCGTTTTAGTCATCTTGCCCATGAGGCATGGCTCACATGTGTCAAGTGATTCAAAATCAAGTGACTCCAAAAGTCCATCAGCATGGAGCTTCCTCATGCGTTTTACGCCAATATGACCTAAACGGCAGTGCCACAAGAAAGTGGTATTATCATTATCAATTCTACATCTTTTGGCATCAATGTTATGAACATGTGTATCATTACTATCGAGATTCAATAAGAATAAACCCATCACATCGGGTGCATGACCATAAAAGATATTACTCATATAAATAGAACAACCATTATTCTCTGATTTAAATGAGTAACCGTCTCGCAATAAACAAGATCCAGATATAATGTTCATGCTTAACGCAGGCACCAAATAACACTTATTTAGGTTCATCACTAATCCCGACGGTAATCGAAGAGCGAGCGTGCCGACGGCGATCACATCAACCTTGGAACCATTTCCCACGCGCATCGTCACTTCGTCCTTTGCCAGCCTCCGTCTATTCCGCAGTTCCTGTTTTGAGTTGCAAATATGAGCAACCGCACCGGTATCAAATACCCAGGCACTACAACGAGAGTTGGTAAGGTACACATCAATAACATGTATATCATATATACCTTGTTTGTTGTTGGCCGCCTTCTTGTCAGCCAAATACTTGGGGCAATTCCGCTTCCAGTGTCCAGTTCCCTTGCAATGAAAACACACAGTTTCTGGTTTGGGTCCAGCCTTGGGTTTCTTCACGAGAGGAGCAACTGCTTTGCCACTCTGCTTGGAGTTACCCTTCTTACCCTTGCCATTTTTCTTGAAACTAGTGGTTTTATTGACCATCAACACTTGATGCTCCTTCTGAATTTCAGACTCAGCGGCTTTCAGCATCGCAAACAGCTCGGCGACTGACTTGTTCATCCCGTGCATGTTATAGTTCAACACGAAGCTCTTGTAGCTAGGTGACAATGATTGAAGAACTCTGTCAGTGATAGCCTCTGGCGGAAGGGGCATCCCTAACTCAGCCAGACGGGTGGAGTACCCAGACATTCTGAGCACGTGATCACTGATAGACCCGTTCTCCTCCATCTTGCAAGCATAGAACTTATCGGAGATCTCATATCTCTCGATCCGGGCATTCTTCTGAAAGATAAACTTCAACTCCTGGAACATCTCATATGCTCCATGACGTTCAAAACGTCTTTGAAGTCCCGGTTCTAAGCCATACAACATTGCACATTGAACTATTGAGTAATCATCAGAACGAGCCTGCCAGGCGTTCACAACGTCTAGAGACTCAACTGGAGCGGGTGGATCACCAAGCGGTGCATCAAGGACATAAGCCTTCTGGGAAGCCGTAAGGATAATCCTTAGATTACGGGCCCAGTCCACAAAGTTACTTCCATCATCTTTCAACTTAGCTTTCTCTAGGAACGCATTAAAATTCAGGGGTGCTACTGCGCGAGCCATGATCTACAACATAAATATAGCAAAGACAACTTAGACTATTGTTCTTAGATAATGATTTTAGTTAATCATATTAAAAAACTCCCACTCAAATTGACATCCCTCCGATCATTCGAGTGTAACATGATCCAAATCCACCAACTCAAGTCCGATCATCACGTGAGTTGAGGTGGTTTCAATGGTGAACATCTTCATGTTGATCATATCTACTATATGACTCATGTTCGACCTTTCGGTCTCTTGTGTTCCGAGGCCATGTCTGTACATGCTAGGCTCGTCAAGTTTAACCCGAGTGTTCCGCACGTGCAACATGGCTTACACCCGTTGTATGCGAACGTAGAGTCTATCACACCCGATCATCACGGCGTGTCTCGAAACGACGAACTTTCGCAACGGTGCACACTTGGGGAGAACACAATTTATCTTGAAATTTAAGTGAGGGATCACCTTATAATGCTACCGTCGTCCTAAGCAAAATAAGATGCATAAAAGGATTAACATCACATGCAAATCATAAGTGACATGATATGGCCATGAACTTGTGCTTTTGATCTCCATCTCCAAAGCACCGGCATGATCTCCATCGTCACCGGCATGACACCATGATCTCCATCATCTTGATCTCCATCAACGTGTCGCCATAAGGTTGTCGCGCCGACTGTTGCTTCCACGACTATAGCTAACGTTTAGCGATAAAGTAAAGCATTACATAGCGCTTAATGATTGACACGCAGGTCATACAATAATTAAAGACAACTCTATGGCTCCTGCCAGTTGCCGTACTCATCGACATGCAAGTCGTGATATTCTATACATCACATGATCATCTCATACATCACATATATCTCATCATGTAATTGGCCATATCATATCACATCATACCCTGCAAAAACAAGTTAGACGTCCTCTAATTGTTGTTGCAAATTTTACGTGGCTGCTACGGGTTTGCAAGAACCGTTCTTACCTACGCAAAACCACAACGTGGTGTAGTGATTGCTTTTTGATCTTCTAAAAGAACCCTCTTCATTGAACCGATTCAACTAAAGTGAGAGAGACAGACACCCGCCAGTCACCTTTATGCAACAAGTGCACGCAGCGGTAAAACCAGTCTCGCGTAAGCGTACGCGTAATGTCGGTCCGGGCCGCTTCATCTCACAATACCGCTGAATCAAGTATCAACTAGTAACGGCAAGCAATATGTATACACCCACGCCCACAACTCGTTTGTGTTCTACTCGAGATCTCATCTACGCATAGACCTAGCTCAGATGCCACTGTTGGGGAACGTTGCATGGGAAACAAAAATTTTCCTACGCACACATAAGATCTATCCATGGTGATGAGCATTTACGAGAGGGAGAGTGAATCTACATACCCTTGTAGATCGCTAAGCGGAAGCGTTAATAAACGCGGTTGATGTAGTCGAACGTCTTCGCGATCCAAATCGCCGAGCGTCCCGCGATCCAATCACGATCCTTCCGATCTAGTGCCGAACGGACGGCACCTCCGCGTTCAACACACGTACGGCTTGATGACGCCTTCACCTCCTCGATCCAGCGAGCGATGATGAAGTAGTGGTTGAGTTCCAGCAGCACGACGGCGTGGTGATGGTGGTGAGGAACAATCTCTGCAGGGCTTCGCCAAGCGCTACGGAGATTATGACGGAGGAACTAGAGGGCTAGGGTTGCCGGCACACGGCTTGGGAAATCCTGATGTGTCCCGTGTGCTAGCCCTGCCCCTCTATTTATATGTTGAGCCTTGGGGTCTAAACTTGGAGTAAAAGCCTCCTCCGGGTCGGTTTTGCCCGCACAAGGTCGGTTTGGCCCGCAGGGAAAGAGTCCAACTCGGATCCCTGCCGAACCGTGCACAGCCGCGCACAAGCGGTAGTACCGCTTCACACAAGCGGTAGTACCGCTTGGGCGGTAGTACCGCTTCACACAAGCGGTAGTACCGCTCGGGCGGTAGTACCGCTTCACCAAGCGGTAGTACCGCTTACGCGGCAGCAAAACTACTTTTGCACTTTCCAATACCTCGTGGGCTTTATCCCTTTGGCTCATATAAAGTGTTGCTGCACCCGAACACTTCGGTAAACATCCGGAACCCCTTCCGGTGAACTTCGGAACTCTTCCGGAGATCAAAACACTATTATCACATATATCAATCTTTACCTCCGGACTATTCCGGAGATCCTCGTCATGTCCGGGATCTTATCCGGGACTCCGAACAACTTTCGGTCACCAACATAATAACTCAATTATACTAATCGTCACCAAACGTTAAGTGTGTAGACCCTGCGGGTTCGAGAACTATGTAGACATGACCGAGACACCTCTACGGCCAATAACCAATAGCGGGACCTGGATGCCCATATTGGCTCCTACATATTCTACGAAGATCTTTATCGGTCGAACCTCTATGTCAAGGATTCAGTTAATCCCGTATGCTGTTCCCTTTGTTCTTCGGTATGTTACTTGCCCGAGATTCGATCGTCGGTATCACTATACCTAGTTCAATCTCGTTACCGGCAAGTCTCTTTACTCGTTCCGTAATACAAGATCCTGTGGCTAACTCTTTAGTCACTTTGCTTGCAAGGCTCAATGTGATGTTGTATTACCGAGTGGGCCCTGAGATACCTCTCCGTCATACGGAGTAACAAATCCCAGTCTTGATCCATGCCAACCCAACAGACACCCTCGGAGATACCTGTAGAGCACCTTTATAGTCACCCAGTTACGTTGCGACGTTTGATACACACAAGGTATTCCTCCGGTGTCAGTGAGTTGCATGATCTCATGGTCAAAGGAACAGATACTTGACATGCAGAAAACAATAGCAATAAACTGACACGATCAAATGCTATGTTTACAGTTTGGGTCTTGTCCATCACATCATTCTCCTAATGATGTGATCCCGTTATCAAATGACATCTCATGTCAATGGCTAGGAAACCTTAACCATCTTTGATCAACGAGCTAGTCAACTAGAGGCTTACCAGGGACACAGTGTTGTCTATGCACCCACACATGTATTTGAGTTTCCAATCAATACAATTATAGCATGGATAATAAACGATTATCATTAACAAGGAAATATAATAATAACCAATTTATTATTGCCTCTAGGGCATATTTCCAACACTAATGGCATAGACATATGCAACTAATCCATCCAATGACATATGCAACTGATGATCCAATGACGTATGCAAGAAATTTATCCAATGGCATAGCGAATAACGAACGAGGCGATACAAAATGGAGCAATAAATGCACCGTGTCCTGCTACGCCATTCCGTTGAACAGGACCTAGGCAGAACGGGCGCCGGCGCTGCCCGTGCTTGTCCACACTCGTTGTAGCTGCGGTGAGTCGCACACCGTCTCTGGCCCCTCCGATTGCATAAATCCGCCCGGAATCACCCAATCAGATGTCAGATCGTCATCGGTCGCCGGCGTTGTGGATGGTGGCTTCCTTGTCAGCGACAGCGGACGCACGCGGGGCGACCGTTCGCGGTGTAGGGGACACATCCTCCCCGACGTCCACAACCTTCTTGTCGGAACTTCCTTCGCCGCTGCTTCCCGCTCGCGCTACTTGCTTCGCCGCTCCCTTCGGGCAACGTTCTCCGCCTTGCAGCTCATCCCCATGGACGACACTGAGGCATCATCCATGCCGGCGATGGGGGGCGGGATACCCGGTGATGACATCTAGGACGGAGGACGGGGTCGGCGGCGTGGATGGGGGAACAAGGGTGGAGGATGGCGACGGCTCAGACACGGGAAATGCAGGACGGACGCGGGAGGAGGATGGTGGATTTGGTGGAATTTGAGGTGGGTCCGGTTTTTCTGGTGTGTCGTGGTGGACGTGCCCGGTGAAAGGACCAAGATGTCGCCTAGAGGGGGTGAATAGGGGTTTTAAAACTTTTACGAATTTGGCTTAATCCTAATACGGAAATAAACTAGGCGGATACTTTTCAAGCACAAATCCTAAATATACTAGGCTCAACTAAGTGCACCAACCACTTAAGACCAACAAGATGAGCATAATGAGGATACTAGGAAGCACAAGTAAGCAATACAAGCTTATCACAAGATATGAAAATGCATAATACACGCAAGCACAAGTAAGCAATACAAGTTTACACAAGTATCACAAGATATGAAAATGAATGATACACACAAGTATAAGTAAGCAATACAAGTTTGCACAACTTATATCACAATATATGGAGATGAATGTTACAAGCTAACAATTCACACCAAGCACAAAATATATCAATATTAGCAAGTATGAATTGCGGAAAGTAAAGGGGACAAGAGACTACCGATTTGTTCCCGAAGTTCAAGTATCTACCAATACTCTAGTCTCCGTCGGAGGGATGGATGTTACCACGAAGCCTCACCCTATTCTCCCCTTGAGATATCACCACGAAGGCGATTTCCAACCACTATAATTAGCTTCCTTCTCCACTCCGGAGATGGCAAGCTCCAAGATCACTTCACAATTCTCACAAAGGAGAACCTCGGGCATCTTCACAATCTCCACGAAGAGGTTGTCGAGGCAACGAACCTGACAATGAGTACTAGGGGTACGAACAAGGGCTGATCCTTGCTACGGCACAGGTGTGACATTCGGATTTATGAATTCAGGCCCCTCGCAGAGAGGTAATAGCCCTACGTCTCAAGCTCTGGAGCTGTGTTTTCTTTAGGGGGTGTCTGATTACAATAGATTGCGAACCCTTGACTCAGCGCTAGGGGCGGCTTATATAGAGTTCGCTGACCCCCATTAATGCTACGTTACAAGGGGGATAAAGAGGGGAATAACTACAGGCGTTACAGGTAACTGCCGCTATAACTACACTTTAAGTCTCTAGTTAAGCCTCTCGAACATTGCAGCTCCCACATCGCCTCTTCGCCTCCCGTATCCGAGTGCCGTTTGCGAGGCCGACTGGTGGGAAGATATCTGAGTGGCTGAGCGTGCCCGAGTGGACAACTGGATGTGCGCATCTAAATGCGCCTGTGATCCGGAGACCCTCCAATGATGGTGTGGGGCCCTAGGTGGGCCTTAGATGTCAGGTCCATGGCCGTACTCTTAGTAGGTGACCCCATCAGAGGTCACCAAGGAAACAACCACCAAACCGTCTAGAAAGCAGTGGCCTCCAAAAGTAACAAGCTCACAGGCTCTCACTCGAACAAATCAACATGGAGAGCGCAAACCGATGCAACAAATGCAAATCAAGAACACAAGAATGCTCAAACCCCATCCAGAACAACCAATGCTATGGAGGGATGAGAGAGGAGAGGAACAATGGAGGAGGTCAATATATGAACCCTAGATCCATGGGATAGTTTTCCCCAAATGGATTGGAATTTTGACGCTTGGGGGAGGAGGAGAGAGCTCACAACAATGGAAAAAATCTCATATCTGGAACCTTACCTTGATGGGGAATTGATTCAGCATCTATTTCTTCACTCCCATTTGCCGAGCTGCTATGGCACTGGGTCCATGGCCCTCCGGTCCTTTTTACTCTGCATATAAGATTTGTCTGAAGTCAAACTTCATCAACTTTGACCAAATTTATGCGACAAAATATCAACATCTATAATATTAAAGTTATACAATATAAAAATTAAATTCATGACGCATCTATTGATATTGATTTTGTATTGTGAATGTTCATATCTTTTTCTATAAAGTTGGTCAAACTTTGCAAAGTTTGATTTCAGACAAATCTTATATGCAAAGTAAAAAAGGACCGGCGGGAGTACCTCTACCCTCGAGTAATATGTCGAAAAATGGTTAATTATGGTTCATCCCAAGCTGAAGCCTCAGATCCATGTGAGAGTTTGTGCTCTACTTTGTGCTATTTGGAACGCTGGTAATAAGTGCAGCTTTAACAGAGCGAAAGTTCCATTTTCAGGTTATCTTCGAGGTCATTAGTGGGATCCATATGTGGTACTTACTTCACAAGGAGCAGGAGTGGGCACCCACGGTCTTTGAGCACAATCAATGGGAGATGGCCACTCGGGATTTATTCGACCTATTTGGTTGGCAGCCTGTTAGTAGAATATGTGATGCATGCATGACTCGTTTTTTCCTACTTTTTTTCCTTTTACCCTTTGGACAGCCATAAGCGTCTTTTCATTTCCTTGTTGAATTATTGTATACCTCAATCTTGTAAACATTGAGACGATTAATAAAGCATTACGTGCATCACTCGATGTAGAGGCCGATGATTTTTCTATTAATAAAAAGAAATTACTTCAGAGAACCGCACACAAGTCATAAGAGAAGGGTGGTGAGAGCATCTCTAGCCAATCCCTTATAATTTAACTCCATATATGCTTCCTCAAATAACTCCCTAGAATTTTGAGGAGTTAAATTGTGGCTGCACCTAAATGAAATCTCAAATTTAACTCCTCAAACAAACTGACCCCACATAAAAGTCTCTCTTCATCTTCTTCTTCCTTCTTTCTTCTTCCGACGCACCCTACCAAGCAGCCGCATCGACGGCCATCATTGGCGGCTCCCCTTAAGTGCACTCTGTCCCAGGATACATACTCAGACGTGTCCTTAAAATTTTGATCCGCTAAATATTTGAGAGTTTGATTAGGTGAGGTTAGAGCATCTACAGCAGGACTTGGCAAATCCGACCCCTCAAACGGGCGCGTCCGCGGACACTAACCGGTCACGCCTCAAATAATGCATTCCACATCCGGATACCTCAAATTAGAAACCTCAAATCCATATTATTACATGCAACGTGAAACCCGATCTAAGCGGGGCTCGCCCGGTTCCGCCGTGCCCATGTCCGGCGACTGGCTACGCTCCCCAGAGTTTTGGTCCGGTCGCCGGCAAGGTTGAGTAGGGCATGGGACACGAGCCGGCTCACGGGACTCAAGACGCCGCCGTCTCCCATGCCCTACTCTTCCTCGTCGGAGCCCGGAACCCGGACGGTGCCAGTGGACGTCAGGTCGATGATGGATCCGTCCTGAGACGAGCCGGCGACATCCACCACGACGCGGTTGCGGCGTCCGGACTGGTGCACCATACGCGGCGTCGGAGAATGCGACTCCGCCTCGCCGACGTCCACCATCGCGAGGGCTGCTGCCGCCTCCCGCGCCCGCTGCCTCGCATCGCGTCCGACACCGCGTTTGGACACTAGACGGACCGCACCGCCTCCGGTGAGGCAGCGACGGCACACCTAGCGCCGGATCCATGCGCCATTTGGGCGAACGCAATGGATTCCCGACAGAAGGAGTCTGCGCGCTGCCTCGCACGGGCCTCCTCCCGGGAGCTGCGGAGCGCAAGCCGGACGGCCATCTCCTCCTCGGGGCCGCGTGGGATGAGCTCGGGGTCGACGGATCTGGAGGTGAAGGACTCGGATCCGCTGCCCGCCATGCCGGAGACGGTCGGAGATCGGCGGAGGTGAGCTTGGGTGGCGGAGGAGAGTGGAGGGGAGTGGAGTCAAGTGGCTAGGGTTTGGTCCGGCGAGCGGATGGGAAGGAATATATGTGGGGTCGGATGGGCCAGCGTGGGCCGGGTCCAACGTGGCAGACGCGGCCGGGCGCCCCCATATCCGCCCCCATATTTGGATTAGATATGAGGGGTGCCGGTCAGTCTGGGCGTTTGAGTCCCGTTTGAGGCGTCCGTGTGGGTCGAATTTTCACGACCGGTCAGTGACCGGGCCGTCCGCCCGAACGTTTGAGGCGGCTCTTAACTATTTAAAATGAGGAGCCATAGGTTTGTAAGGAATCGATTAGAGTGATGACCACCTAGATTTGACTTCTAGGTCCACAGCGTAGTAGAATCCACTAATCTCAGCCGCGTGCCGTCTCGCTCGCGATTGTAAAATCTAGTATAGACTTTCCCAAGTTGCTTGTTTTCTCTTGCTACCAGCAAGTTTTCTTCGTTGAAATCCTCTGGCTACTAGTAGTAGTTTATCATACTTTGCACGACTTTGGTTTCACATCTATGCCTTCTGCCCGCCACTTACTCCGGACTAGATTTCGTTTAGTCTGTGTCATCCGCTACACCTTTTCTTGCACGCTCTTCTTTAGTCAAACGTTGCGAACCCGTGACTGTGATGTTTTTGCCAAACTTGTTTCTCCGTGGGATAGTTTTATAATACTTAGTACGTACTCCCTCCGTCCGAAAAAGCTTGTCCCAAGCTTATCCTCAAATGAATGTGGACCTAGAAGTCATAGATACATCCATTTGAGGGATAAGCTTTTTCGGACGGAGGGAGTACTAATATATGCTTAAGGCTTTCGGCGTCTACTCACTACCCATTTTTTTTACTAATAATCATGCATCTACTACTCATCATCAGTACCACTTGAAAAGAATGGTTGATTTGCTCGCATCAACAGCTAATCCCAGGCAACCTGGCATGGACGACGCTGACCAACTGTCCCCGTCGGCTTCGCTGATTTTGCATCATTGCACTGGATACCTTACAACGGAAACTTTATTTATAAGATTAGTTGAACTGTCTGATAGACAAGTTGTGTCTTCTGCTATGTCCTGTTTCAGACTTGGGTTTCTCGTTTAGTTGGCATCTGAAACCGAGGAAAAGATTCAGTTAGGTGTTCATCTTTCGGCACGCGTTCTGCACCGCCCGATCTAGATCCTACGGCTACCTGCCTTCAAGCGAATCCGTACGCACGAAGGCATGAAGACGACGTGAGCGACACAGGATCTCCATCTGACGGCTGCAGTTCAATCACTTTTTTACCGCCTTTTTAACTTTTCATTGTACTGTTTCTTACATGTCGTTTTTACTTCAGAACATGGCTATACAAGAGCATCTACAGCCGGACTTTGCAAATCCGGCCCCTCAAACGCCCGCGGACGCGCCCGGGCGTGTCCGCGGACACTGACCGGTCACGCCTCAAATAATGCATTTCACATCCGAATACCTCAAATTAGAAATCTCAAATCCATATTATTACATGCAACGTAAACCGATATTTAAGCGGAGCTCGTCCCGCTCCGTCGTGCCCATGTTCGGCAGCCGGCTGCGCTCCCCAGAGTGTTGGTCCGGTCGCTGGCAAGGTAGAGTAAGGCATGGGACACGAGCCGGCTCACGGGACTCAAGGCGCCGCCGTCTCCCATGCCCTACTCTTCCTCGTCGGAGCCCGGAACCCGGACGGTGCCGGTGGACGTCAGGTTGATGATGGATCCGTCCTGGGACGAGCCGGCGAAATCCACCACGACGCGGTTGCGACGTCTGACGCCCCCGACTTAATCGTGCACTAATCATACATGCAAATGCACACGATCAAGCCTAAGGACTCACTTGAAGATATCACAACACAACTCTAACACAAATAAAAGTCATACAAGCTTTATATTACAAGCCAGGGGCCTCGAGGGCTCGAATACATAAGCTTGAGTCATACAAGCATCAGCGGAAGTATAAGATATCTGAGTACAGACATAAAGCTAAACAAGTTCGTCTTAAAAAGGCGGAGCAAAACAACGACACTGGATCGAAAGGCGCAGGCCTCCTGCCTGGGTGACTCCTATCTACTCCTGGTCGTCGGTGGTCTCCACGTAGTAGTACTCTCCACCGGAGGGGTAGTAGTAGTCATCGACTGGGGCAGCTGGCTCCGGGGCTCCGTCATCTGGTCGCAGCAATCGGGTATGGGGAAAAAAGGGGAAGCAAAGCAACCGTGAGTACTCATCCAAAGTACTCGCAAGACTTACATCAGAACTATTCTACTTATGTATCGGTATCAAAGAGGGGCTGTATCTGTGGACTGGACTGCAGAAATGCCAGAATAGAGGGGAAAGGCTAGCCTATCGAAGACTAGCAATTTGCAACATCTTGCAACATTAGAAGAGTGTAGATTAGTACATAAATATAGTAGTAGCAACAAGTAGTAACAACGCCCAGAGATCCTTCCTCGACTCCCTGCGAGAAAGCGATCCCGGAGCTAACATAATTAAATATCACAAGTTCTAGTTCTAGTTGTAGAAGATCGGGATACTTTCCGAGCGTCCTGTTACCGTGGACACGGCTATTCGAATAGATATACTTCCCTGCAGGGGTGCACCAACTTACCCAACACGCTCGATTAACTCTAGCCGGACACACTTACTCGGTCCATGCCCGGCCTCGGCTGATCGACACGTCGTAGCCCTACCTAGGCTCAACAGAGAGGTCAGCACGCCGGTCTATATCCTAAGCATTCAGGGGTCTTGGGCCCATCGCCCTTTGCACTCCTACACGTTGCGTACGCGGCCGGTGAGCAGACCTAGCCCCCTTAATACAAGCGCAGGCTTTCCCAGTCCAACCCGGCGCGCGCCGCTCAACTGCTGACGTCTGAAGAGCTTCGTCTGATACATACGACGCCGAGTGCCCATACTATTCCCGCGTGGTGGTTAGTGCGAAAAAGGCCAGAGGCCTACTCAGATCACATATCCTAACCCATTAGTGCGTTGGGACTTGGGAGCTCGCGGAAACGAGCAGAGACTCACGATCATGTGACCCCGTTGCCCCGTCTCGTGGACTTACAGCAAGGGCCAGGAATGCCCGGCCATGCCACGTAATTATCTCGCGGGTACCCTCACGGTCAACCCGACTCCACATCTCTCGCGGGTACCCCTCGGGGTCAACCCGACTTCACATTACTCACGGGTACCCCTCAGGGCCGACTCGACTTTAAAACAGGGACTGAAAAAAATGCATGATATCCGTGTGTCCATAACATCAAGGAGGAATCCGAGGAATCACCCTCGTTGGGTTCCCACTCGATGTATCCATCAAGATGAACCCGGAGGAATCACCCTCGATGGGTTCACACTTGAGGGGTTGTACGACAAAGGCTTCATCGGAAGTGGTGAAAGAGGAATCACCCTCGGTAACCCACAAACGACTAGCTACACTACAGAGATATCATCAGGAGTGAGTTAAGAGGCATCACCCTCGTCACTCGATAGTGGCTCGGCAGAGTCGTACAACGAAGGGGGTGTGCGGTGATGTGTCGGTCTCAGCCTACCGATCATATCGATAGGGCACTGGTAACCAAGCGGGGCAACAAGGACAAGGATGAGGGGCCACAGATGGTTCACCAACCAACCTATACTAAGCATTTAGGATAGCAGGAATGGTATCAACGGCAGTTACAAAAACAGGCTATGCATCAGAATAGGTATTACTGGAACAACAATTGTAGCAATTCTAATGCAAGCATAAGGGAGAAAGAATGGGTGATATAGGCATGTTCAAGGGGGTTTGCTTGCCTGGAAGCTCTGCGGCAAAAGAGGGGTCGTCGGTGGAGTAGCAGTCCTCAGGGGCAGCGTCGGCCTCGGGGTCTATCGGAGAACAAGAGGGGGGAAGAAACAATAAATAAAAGCAAACAATGCAACACAGATGCATGGCATGGCAATATGCAGTGCTGGGGTGACCTAATGCAATGCTACACGTTGCAGGCGGAGCGGGAAAATATCTAGGGATATTTTCCCGGCTTTAGGCATCTGTCAGACAGATGAACCGGAGGAGAAAGTTCCATGTTTGCATGGTTGTGGGCAGGTGACAGGTAAACGGAGGGCATATTCGGGTTCGTCTCGTTTTTCTGATCAACTTTCATGTAGAAAACTTTTCGATCTGAGCTACGGTTTATTTTCTACAAATTTTCAAAGTTTTAAACATTTTTCTGAAATTCCTGGAATTAAATTAAATTCAAAATTAACAGAAAAGGCTTTATTGCATCAGCATGATGTCAGGGTGACGTCAGCATTCAACCCAGCCGGTCCAGGTCAAACCTGATGGCTGGGTCCCACATGTCAGTGACACAGTGGCTAAACAGGGGTTAATTTTAACTAATTAGGTTAATTAGCTAGTGGGGCCCCACTGTGAGTGTCTAATTAGTAATTAGGTTAATTTTAATTAGTAAAATTAGTTTAATTAGTGGTGGGGCCCGCATGTCAGTCACTGTGGTTGCCCAGTCAGCAGGGTTGACTGGTCAACCCAGTCAACTGGGCCCCTGGGCCCACTGGTCAGTGACCCAGGCGTGCCCACATGGCGGCCAGCTCGGCGGCTGCCGGCATTTAAACGCCGGCGACCGAAAAACACGGCGGAGGGCCTCGGGCCTCGCCGGAAATGCGTTGCAGTGGGCCGTTTCGAGCGCGGCCGGTGCCGTTCGAACGTGCACTCGACGCCGCGTTGAATGGCACCGGTGGCGCAGGCTGGGGTGGCCGGACTTGGCCGGAACGGTGACGGTGGGCGGCGGCGCGTACGGGCGAACTCGGCTATGACGATGTAGGGCACGGCAGAGCGAGCTAGCGGTGCCGTTCGACTCCGACGAGCACGCTGATCACGCTGCTGTGCTCGGTTGAGCTCGACGACGGGTGTGGCCACGGCGACGAGCTCGACGGCGGCGATGCGTTCGGCCACGGCGAAGTAACTAGCTAGGGGGCGCGCGTGAGCTCAAAATAAAGAGGGAAAGAGCAGAGCTCACCGGGGAGGCTCACGGTGGCCCGGTGGGAGCTTAGTAGCAGCAGCGGCGCCGGAATTGGCGCGGATCACCGGCGACCCGAGGAGGAAGACGAGCTCGTCGCGGTCGCTGTGGTGGCTCCCGGCTCCAATGGAGGGCACCAGGCGATGGAGAAGACGACGGCGGGGCCCTACGGCATGTCGGCGAGGCGAGAGGAGGACGGTGGCCGCGGGATCGACGGCGATGGCGACGGGGTGCTCGGGAGCGAGAGAGAGAGGGCGAGCGAGCGAGGGAGAGAGGGGGAGAAGTGGCTAGGGTTCGCCAGGGGGTGCGGGCGACGCCCTTATCCACTCCGCGGCAGCGACGGCACCGGGGATGGCCGACGCGTGCGCATCGCCGGCGTCGACACGCGCAGAGAGAGAGCGGGAGGAGGGAGAAAGAGGGAGGTGGGCTGGGCCGTGCCACTATGCACTTAGGCCCAGCTCACAGTAGCTGTTTAGGGCCTTTTCTGTTTTTCTTTTATGTTTTCTTTTTACAGAAAGGTTTGCAAATAAAATGAGCTGCCAATTGCTTTTTGTAAAATGTGGGAATTGGCCACCAAAATACATGGCAATATACTGCACTGTTTTAAATGCTCTAGCCCATTTTAGCAAATAGGTGATGTTGTTTTCCTGAACAAGAATTTGTTTTGGAATATTTGCTACAACATGAACTATTTTTCAGCAATTTTTGGTGCAACTTCAAATTTCACTTATGATTTGAATTGAATTCAAAGATGGAATTTGAAATGAGATGTGAATCCACATCTGATCAAGCATTGCAAATCACAGTGACTTAGCATAATCATTATGGATCACTGTTGCTCATTACAGAGGGGTGTTACAATTCTCCTCCTCTAAAAGAAATTCTCGTCCCGAGAATTCAGGAGGTAGAAGCGAAAAGATCGGGGTATTCTTCCCGAAGACGATCCTCGCGTTCCCAAGTGGCTTCATTTTCTGTATGATTCGACCACTGCACTTTCAGGAACTTGGTTGTCTTCTGACGGGTCCGACTTTCAGCTTGATCCGGGATGCGGATCGGATGCTCTTTATAAGATAAGTCATCTTGCAATTCGAGCAATTCATGATCCACTGCCCGGTGCGGATCCTTGAAGCAACGGCGAAGTTGCGACACATGGAAGACGTCGTGGAGGTGAGAGAATTGCGGCGGCAACTCCAATTTATACGCCACATGTCCACGTCTGGCGAGAATGCGGAAGGGACCAATGTAGCGAGGAGCTAACTTGCCCTTAATTCCAAAACGGTGAGTGCCCTTCATAGGAGTGACACGCAGATAAGCTTGCTCACCAGGTTGATAGATCGATCCCCAGTGTTTACGATCATAGTTTCTCTTCTGGCGAGACTGAGCCGCCTTGAGATTTTCCCAAACGATACGGACTTGCTCTTCAGCGTGTTGGATAATATCCGGACCAATGAGCGGTCATTCCCCAGTTTCTGACCAATTCAGAGGGGTTCGACACTTACGTCCATATAGTACCTCGAAGGGTGCCATTTTCAGGCTAGCTTGATAGCTATTGTTGTAAGAGAATTCAGCATACGGGAGAGATTCCTCCCACTTCTTGCCAAATGAGATGACACAAGCACGCAGCATATCTTCCAGCACTTGATTTACTCGTTCAACTTGGCCTTGGGACTAGGGGTGATAAGCTGAACTCCAGATTATATGAGTTCCCATAGCTTCTTGGAAACTTGCCCAGAACTTTGAGGTGAAAAGACTGCCACGGTCTGAACTGATCTCCTTCGGAATGCCGTGGAGTGATACAATTCTGGAGATATACAAATCTGCTAACTGACTAGCAGTGATCGTCTCCTTGACTGGCAGAAAGTGTGCAACTTTGGAGAGTTGATCAATGACGATAAGAATTGCATCATGACCCTTTTGTGACCTGGGAAGACCAGTGATAAGATTCATCTGAACCTTATCCCATTTCCATTCAGGAATAGGAAGCGGTTGCAGAATTCCAGCAGGTTTCTGATGCTCTGCTTTAACGCGACGGCAAATGTCACATTCAGCAACATATCGAGCAATGTCTTGCTTCATTTTAGACCACCAGTACCTTTAACGGAGATCACGATACATCTTGGTGCTACCCGGATGAATAGACAGTGGTGTATCATGTGCCTCCTTCATAACTTTGTCGGTCATAAGCTCGAACTGAGGTACTACAATGCGATCTCTGAAGTATAAGGTTCCGTCTTCAGCAAGTGAGAAATCTCTGGACTTTTCAAGGTCAAGATCTGTTTTCATCTGATCAACCTCAGCATCTTTTGCTTGCGCAGACTTAACAACTTTCTCAAGATCTGGCTGTAAAACAAGGGTATTAAGAGAACCCTGTGGAACGATATGAAGGTTCAAATTGCGAAGTTCTTCATAAAGATGGGGTTGAGCTCGCTGAACCATGAGGTTGTTACAATAGGACTTGCGGCTCAAGGCATCGGCCATCACATTAGCTTTGCCAGGGGTATAAGAAATACCGCAGTCATAGTCTGTAATTGTTTCCAACCATCGTTGTTGACGGAGATTGAGGTCCGGCTGAGTAAACAAATACTTCAGACTTTGGTGATCCGTGTATATTTCACATCGATTACCAAGGAGGTAATGTCGCCATAACTTCAATGCATATATCACTGCAGCAAGTTCAAGATCATGCACTGGGTAGTTCTCTTCGTGAGGACGCAACTGTCGCGAGGCATAAGCAATTA
Organism: Elymus sibiricus; assembly: GCA_039707655.1. NCBI lineage: Eukaryota > Viridiplantae > Streptophyta > Magnoliopsida > Poales > Poaceae > Elymus > Elymus sibiricus. The sequence continues at coordinate 177,921,779 of CM077666.1, read as the reverse complement.
CTCTGCACTCTTGCATCAGGACACAACCTAATCCTTGACGAGAGGCGTCGCAATAAATCACGAAGTCCTTGCGAGAATCCGGAGGAGCAAGCACTGGTGCAGAAGTCAGCTTGTGCTTGAGAGTTTGGAAACTTTCCTGACATTTGTCTGTCCACTCAAACTTAACGCCTTTGTGAAGCAGATTAGTCAGAGGCTTGGCAATCTTTGAGAAGTTCTCAACAAATCGACGGCAATAGCTTGCGAGTCCAAGAAAACTTCTGACTTGCTTAACATTCTTCGGGGGGGGTCCAGTCAAGAATAGCCTGAACTCGTTCTGGGTTGACAGCAATGCCATCATTGGAAATCACATGACCAAGGTAGGTCACTTCGGATAACCAGAATTCACACTTGGAATATTTGGCATACAGCTGATGCTCTCGAAGTTTCTCCAGAACAAGGCGAAGATGTTCAGCATGTTCTTCCTTATTCTTGGAATATACCAGGATATCATCCAGATAAACCACGACGAATTTGTCGAGGTAATCCATGAAGATATAATTCATCAATCGGGAGAATGTTGCTGGGGCATTAGTTAAGCCGAAAGACATTACAGTGTACTCGTATGAGCCATACCGAGTAACAAAGGCAGTCTTGGGAATATCCTCTTCACGGACTCGGATCTGGTGATAACCCAACCTCAAGTCAAGTTTAGAGAATACCGAAGATCCAGCAAGTTGATCATACAGATCGTTGATCCGAGGAAGCGGATACTTCTTCTGAATGGTTGCCTGGTTGATAGGTCGGTAATCTTGGACCAATCGGTTCGTACCATCTTTCTTCTTAACAAAGAGAGAAGGTGCTCCCCAGGCAGAGGAACTTGGACGAGTGAAACCTTTACGAAGTGATTTATCGATTTCATCCTTAAGCTCAAGGAGTTCATGTGGCGGCATCTTATAGGGGCGCTTCGTAATAGGAGTAGTGTCTGGTTTTAAGTCGATGACAAACTCGACAGCTCTAACAGGGGGTACTCCTGGAAGTTCTTCTGGGAAAACATCTTGGAAGTCGTGAACGGCTGGAATGTTTTCGATCCCCTCAAGAGGAGAAGCGTTTAACGCATTCAGGGCATAAATCTGAGCCTCGGCATTTTGAACGAGATGAGCATGGTAGTTTACTAGCTCATCCGATGGGTGCAGGAGTTGGACGACTTTGGTAGCACAATTGATTAAGGTGGTATGAGCCAGCCTTTAACCAATCCATTCCCAGAATGAGGTCAATGTTGGAAGACTTCAAAATAATAGGAAAGGCATGGAGTTCTAACCCTTCAATTTCAAGGGTAATATTGGGACTGAACATAGAGGTTTGGCATTGACCCGCAGGAGTGTTTACCATTAACGGATTGTGCAACTGCTCACATTTAGTGTCATGCATGTATGCAAAAGCTTCTGACATGAATGAATGCGATGCTCCTGAATCAAATAAAACAGAAGCTGGTACTGAATTAACGAGAAGAGTACCCATCACAGTAGCAGGCTGGTCTTGAGCTTCATTCAGATCAACATGGTAAGCTTGGCCACGACCATAAGAAGGCCTGACATTGTTGTTGTGGGGCTGATAGTTAGCACGGCCATTTCCACGGCCAGCTGACGGAAGCACAAGCTTATTCTGATCCTGAGAGAAGTCTCTGGCACGGTGACCTGGACGGCCACACTTGAAGCAGAGTCCATTATCGGGACGGGGAGCAAGAGCTCGAAGCATTGGAGCTTGAGGTCTCAGCTGCCTCGGTGGTGGAGGAGGCAGACGAGGTGCAGCATACTATGGCCTTGGAGCAGGTACAGTTGGACGGTACATGCTGTGAGGAATCCAGATACGGCGCTTCTGGGAAGACGAGCCCGAAAATGAGCCCGCTTCACGGGTGTGCTTGAGCGCGTCCTTGTGATCCTTCAGGCCAGTCTCAACCTGTATGGCCTTGTTCACCAAGGTGGCGAAGTCGGCGAAGTCTTGGACTAGCAGTGCGAGCTTGATATCTGGGTTGAGCCCTTCACGGAACTTCTCCTGTCTGCGGGCATCAGTAGCAATATCTTCTTCAGCATAGTGAGATAGTTCGAGAAACTCCCGCTGGTAAGCTTCCATAGTCTTGTTGCCCTGTGTAAGGTTACGGAACTCACGCTTCTTTCGGTCCATAACTCCTTGCGGAATTTAACGGCCACGGAAAGCAGCTTGGAACTCCACTCAGGTGATGATTGTTCCAGCAGCTAGGGTATGCCTGTGACTGTCCCACCATTGAGCTGCGGGTCCCTTCAGAAAGTATGATGCAAAAGTGACATAGCTGGCAGGGGCCACATTGGCTGACTCCATCTCATATGTGATATCACGGAGCCAGTCATCAACATCTAGCGGCTAAACTAAGTTGCGGAAGATAGTTGGGTTGAGGTGCACAAACTCTTGCAAAGTTATTGCGGCTGGCTGCTGGTTGGCATTTGGACGAGGAAACTGATCCATAAGCCCTTGCATAAACTGACGGTGCATTTCAAATTGTTGCATCATTGCAGCCATATAGTCGGGCAGTGGTGGATTGTTGGCACCACGGCCACGACCTACGGGTCTAACCATCCTGCTAAATTCAACAGGGGGTAGTTTAGCAATGAGCATTGCAGATGTATGGAATCACTCATGAAGTAACACGCACAACAAATGGAAGTGCAATAGATACATCAACATAGTCAAACATGACATATAGATCCATACATAGATTCGGATACAAGCCAGCGTTACAACAGCGGAAAGGAAAGCTAGACAACTAGGCGGCACGTAGGCACGCGGTGGAGGGATACAACAACGGGACATATCGATAGCTACATCAACGTCGGAGAAAACCACTAAAGCCAGGCAGCTGCAGGTGACTGATGTGTCTCCGTCGTATCTACTTTTCCAAACACTTTTGCTCTTGTTTTGGCCCCTAATTTGCATGATTTGAATGGAACTAACCCGGACTGACGCTGTTTTCAGCAGAATTACCATGGTGTTGTTTTTTGTGCAGAAACAAAAGTTCTTGGAATTGGATGAAACTTTTTGGAGATTTTTTATGGAATATATAAAAAATACTGGAGCCAAAACCTACCGGAGGGGGGCCACTGGCTGCCCACGAGGCACCAGGGTGCGCCATCCCCCAGGCGCGCCCTGGTACCTCATGGGGCCCACGTGGCTCCGTCTGACCTAATTCCAACGCTATAAGTTCACAATTCCAGAGAAAAAAATAAGAGAGGAAGTTTTATTGCGTTTCACGATACGGAGCCGCCGCCACCTCATGTTCTTCATCGGGAGGCCAGATCTGGAGTCCGTTTGGGGCTCCGGAGAGGGGGATCTTCCGGCATCGTCATCATCAACCATCCTTCATCACCAATTTCGTGATGCTCACCACCGGGAGTGAGTAATTCCTTCGTAGGCTTGCTGGTGGGTGATGGGTTGGATGAGATTTATCATGTAATCGAGTTAGTTTTGTTAGGGCTTGATCCCTAGTATCCAATATGTTCTGAGATTGATGTTGCTATGACTTTGCTAGGCTTAATGCTTGTCACTAGGGCCCGAGTGCCATGATCTCAGATCTGAACCCTTATGTTTCCATGAATATATTTGTGTTCTTGATCCGATCTTGCAAGTTATACGCACCTGCTATGTGTTATGATCCACATACCCCAAGGTGACAATAATTGGGATTCTTTCCGGTGATTGCCGTAGTTTGAGGAGTTCATGTATTCACTAAGTGCTAATGCTTTGTTCCGGTTCTCTATTAAAAGGAGGCCTTAATATCCCTTAGTTTCCTTATAGACCCCGCCGCCACGGGAGGGTAGGACAAAAGATGTCATGCAAGTTCTTATCGCAAGCACGTATGACTATATACGGAATACATGCCTACATTACATTGATGAATTGGAGCTAGTTCTGTGTCGCCCTAGGTTATGACTGTTACATGATGAATGTTATCCAATATAATCACCGATCCAATGCCTACGAGCTTTTCACATATTGTTCTTTGCTAAGTTACTACTGTTGCTACTACTGTCACAATTGCTACCAAACTATTACTGCTACTGTTACTGTTATTGCTACTGCTATCAAACTATCATACTATTGTGCTACTGATCACTCTGCTGCAGATATTTAGTTTCCAGGTGTGGTTGAATTGACAACTCAACTGCTAATACTTGCAAATATTCTTTGGCTCCCCTTGTGTCGAATCAATAAATTTGGGTTGAATACTCTACCCTCAAAAACTGTTGCGATCCCCTATACTTGTGGGTTATCAGTGACGACGCAGGGTACCCTCGATGTAAGGATCCTGCGCTCCGTGAACACTCTGGTAAAGAACCTGGTCCCGAGCTGGAAGAAGAGGACCACGTGGAGGAGTACAACCTCCAACAGCAGGCCACTCAAGACCTGGTGGCATCTCCGTCCTGCGCGGGTAAAGGATGTACTCTGGATGAATCCCTGCACTGACTGCTGGCAGCAACTGTGTCAGAGCGTCGTAAAGACGAGCACGAGTGGTGTACAACTCGACAACAAGAGCTCGAGCAGTGCGATCCAGAGCCTCAGTGTACTGTACCAAAACCTGCGGGTCATAACGACATCGCACGTAAGGGGTACAGACAGCAGTGTAATATCCACTCTCATCCCTAGTAGGAGCATACGGGATATATCTGAAAGCAGTCTCCTCCAAGCGTCTGTGCTCTCCACGGAGACGGGCAATAACAGTATAGGCAGCATCATGGACGGCCATGTCGACAGTCACTCCAACACCATGAAAGGTGTGCAACTCAGTGATGGAGTTGTTCTGCCGATCAAAGATACGAACCACGGCGTGGTACTGCTCCTGGTTGAACTCACGATAGTCCTCGTAAACAGTGTACTCAGGGTACCAGCGATATCCCAGCCACGTCAAGAGATCGACCAAGATAACAGGGAACCCAGTCGCATCAACAGCCATGGTATGGCGTACGAGCTGTCTTGCGGGACGCATCTGAAACAAAGGCGTGCAAGATGTCAAATGACAGTGTGAGAAGCATATGATAGCATTGGAAAGAAATGATTGCAGATAATCCAGCTCTCCGGGTAAATGTGATCACGAGAACCTATCATTAGAGTTAGCAAAATCTTTAACCCGAATAGAAGAGGATTCAGAGTCCCAGAGTAAGGAAGAGGAATAAAAGATCCTAATACCACCCATTGGCGACGTGGGCCCGTAAGCCACACAGCCATATTAGTAAAACAGTTTTGCAAAGACTAGACTCAACTTCGGCCAAGGAGTTGGAAAGGGGGGTTCCTACAGGCAGTCGGCTCTGATACCAACTTGTGACGCCCCCGACTTAATCGTGCACTAATCATACACGCAAATGCACACGATCAAGCCTAAGGACTCACTTGAAGATATCACAACACAACTCTAACACAAATAAAAGTCATACAAGCTTTATATTACAAGCCAGGGGCCTCGAGGGCTCGAATACATAAGCTCGAGTCATACAAGCATCAGCGGAAGCATCAGATATCTGAGTACAGACATAAAGCTAAACAAGTCCGCCTTAAAAAGGCTGAGCAAAACAACAAGACTGGATCGAAAGGCGTAGGCCTCCTGCCTGGGTGCCTTCTATCTACTCCTGGTCGTCGGTGGTCTCCACGTAATAGTACTCTCCATCGGAGCGGTAGTAGTAGTCATCGACTGGGGCAGCTGGCTCCGGGGCTCCGTCATCTGGTCGCAGCAATCGGGTATGGGGAAAAAGGGGAAGCAAAGCAACCGTGAGTACTCATCCAAAGTACTCGCAAGACTTACATCAGAACTATTCTACTTATGCATCGGTGATGACCCACAAGTATAGGGGATCAATCATAGTCCTTTCGATAAGTAAGAGTGTCGAACCCAACGAGGAGCAGAAGGAAATGACAAGCGGTTTTCAGCAAGGTATTTTCTGCAAGCACTGAAATTATCGGTAACGAGTAGTTTGATAGCAAGATAATTTGTAACAAGTGACAAGTAGCAATAGTAACAAAAAGTGCAGCAAGTTGGTCCAATCCTTTTTATAGCAAAGGACAAGCTGGAACGATCTCTTATAGTAAGTAAAGCATTCTCGAGGACACATGGGAATTTCATCTAGTCACTTTCATCATGTTTGTTTGATTCGCGTTCGCTACTTTGATAATTTGATATGTGGGTGGACCGGTGCTTGGGTGCTGTTCTTACTTGAACAAGCCTCCCACTTATGATTACCCCCTCTCGCAAGCATCCGCAACTACGAAAGAAGAATTAAGATAACTCTAACCATAGCATTAAACATACGGATCCAAATCAGCCCCTTACAGAATAGCGCATAAACTAGGGTTTAAGCTTCTGTCACTCTAGCAACCCATCATCTAATTACTACTCCACAATGCATTCCCTTAGGCCCAAAGATGGTGAAGTGTCATGTAGTCGACGTTCACATGACACCACTAAGAGAATCAACAACATACATATCATCAAAATATCGTACGAATACCAAATTCACATGATTACTTATGACAAGACTTCTCCCATGTCCTCAAGAACAAAAGTAACTACTCACAAGCCATAAACATGTTCAAGATCAGAGGGGTATTGAATAGCATAATAGATCTAAACATATAATCTTCCACCAAGTAAACCAACTAGCATCAACTACAAGATGTAATCAACACTACTAGCAACCTACAGGTACCAATCTGAGGTTTTGAGACAAAGATTGAATACAAGAGATGAACTAGGGTTTGAGATGAGATGGTGCTGGTGAAGATGTTGATGAAGATTAGTCCTCCCACGATGAGAGGATCGCTGGTGATGTCGATGGCAACGATTTCCCCCTCCCGGAGGGAAGTATTCCCGGCAGAATCTCTCCGTCGGAGAGCAAAATAGCTCCTGCCGAAGTTCCGCCTCGAGACGGCGGCGCACCGTCCCGAAAGTCTTCTCTATAATTTTTTTAGGGCAAATGCACTTATATACCAGAAAATGGGGGCCAGAAGTGGGCCAGGGGCCCCACGAGGTACCAGGGCGCGCCTGGGGGGGTGGCACGCCCTGGTGCCTTGTGGGCACCTGGGTGGCCCTTTCTGGTACTTTTTGCTTGCAGTATTTTTTATTTATTCCAAAATAAATCTCTAGAAAATTTCAGCTCATTTGGAGATGTGCAGAATAGGTATCTCCGACATAGCTTTTTCAGGTCCAGAATTCCAGCTGCCGGCATTCTCCCTCCTTGTGTAAATCTTGCATATTAAGAGAGAAAAGGAATTAGCATTGCTCCACAAAGTGTTATATTGATTAAAAACATTATAAATAACAGTAGTAAAACATGATGCAAAATGGACGTATCAATCGGTATCAAAGAGGGGTTGTATCTGTGGACTGGACTGCAGAAATGCCAGAATAGAGGGGAAAGGCTAGCTTATCGAAGACTAGCAACTTGCAACATCTTGCGGCATTAGAAGAGTGTAGATTAGTACATAAATATAGTAGTAGTAACAACGCCCAGAGATCCTTCCTCGACTCCCTGCGAGAAAGCGGTCCCGGAGCTAACATAATTAAATATCACAAGTTCCAGTTCTAGTTGTAGAAGATCGGGATACTTTCCGAGCGTCCTGTTACCGTGGACACGGCTATTCGAATAGATATACTTCCCTGCAGGGGTGCACCAACTTACCCAACAGACTCGATTAACTCTGGCCGGACACACTTACTCGGTCCATGCCCGGCCATGGCTGATCGACACGTCGTAGCCCTACCTAGGCTCAACAGAGAGGTCAGCACGCCGGTCTACATCCTAAGCACTCAGGGGTCTTGGGCCCATCGCCCTTTGCACTCCTACGCGTTGCGTACGTGGCCGGTGAGCAGACCTAGCCCCCTTAATACAAGCGCAGGCTTTCCCAGTCCAACCCGGCGCGCGCCGCTCAACTGCTGACGTCTGAAGAGCTTCGGCTGATACATACGACGCCGAGTGTCCATACTATTCCCGCATGGTGGTTAGTGCGAAAAAGGCCAGAGGCCTACTCAGATCACATATCCTAACCCATTAGTGCGTTGGGAGCTCGCGGAAACGAGCAGAGACTCACGATCATGTGACCCCGTCGCCCCGTCTTGTGGACTTACGGCAAGGGCCAGGAATGCCCGGCCGTGCCACGTAATTATCTTGCGGGTACCCTCACGGTCAACCCGACTGCACATCTCTCGCGGGTACCCCTCGGGGTCAACCCGACTTCACATTACTCGCGGGTACCCCTCAGGGCCGACCCGATTTTAAAACAGGGACTGAAATAAATGCATGGTATCCGTGTGTCCATAACATCAAGAAGGAATCCGAGGAATCACCCTCGTTGGGTTCCCACTCGATGTATCCATCAAGGTGAACCCGGAGGAATCACCCTCGATGGGTTCACACTTGAGGGGTTGTACGACAAAGGCTTCATCGGAAGTGGTGAAAGAGAAATCACCCTCGGTAACCCAGAAACGACTAGCTACGCTACAGAGATTTCACCAGGAGTGAGTTAAGAGGCATCACCCTCGTCACTTGATAGTGGCTCTGCAGAGTCGTACAACGAAGGGGGTGTGCGGTGATGTGTCGGTATCAGCCTACCGATCATATCGATAGGGCACTGGTAACCAAGCGGGGCAACATGGACAAGGATGAGGGGCCACAGATGGTTCACCAACCAACCTATACTAAGCATTTAGGATAGCAGGAATGCTATCAACGGCAGTTACAAAGACAGGCTATGCATCAGAATAGGTATTACTGGAACAACAATTGTAGCAATTCTAATGCAAGCATAAGGGACAAAGAATGGATGATATAGGCATGTTCAAGGGGGTTTGCTTGCCTGGAAGCTCTGCGGCAAAAGAGGGGTCGTCGGTGGAGTAGCAGTCCTCAGGGGCAGCTTCGTCCTCGGGGTTTATCGGAGAAGAAGAGGGGGAAGAAACAATAAATAAAAGCAAACAATGCAACACAGATGCATGGCATGGCAATATGCAGTGCTGGGGGTGACCTAATGCAATGCTACACATTGCAGGCGGAGCGGGAAAATATCTGGGGATATTTTCCCGGCTTTAGGCATCTGTCAGACAGATGAAGCGGAGGGGAAAGTTTCATGTTTGCATGGTTGTGGGTAGGTAACAGGTAAACGGAGGGCATATTCGGGTTCGTCTCGTTTTTCTGATCAACTTTCATGTAGAAAAGTTTTGGATCCGAGCTACGGTTTATTTTCTACGAATTTTCAAAGTTTTAAACATTTTTCTGAAATTCCTGGAATTAAATTAAATTCAAAATTAACAGAAAAGGCTTTATTGCTTAAGCATGATGTCAGGGTGACGTGAGTAGTCAACCCAGCCGGTCCAAGTCAAACCTGACGGCTGGGTCCCACATGTCAGTGACACAGTGGCTAAACAGGGGTTAATTTTGACTAATTAGGTTAATTAGCTAGTGGGGCCCCACTGTCAGTGTCTCATTAGTAATTAGGTTAATTTTAATTAGTAAAATTAGTTTAATTACTGGTGGGGCCCGCATGTCAGTCACTGTGGTTGCCCAGTCAGCAGGGTTGACTGGTCAACCCAGTCAACTGGGGCCCCTGGGCCCACTGGTCAGTGACAAAATGTTTATAAATTAAAAATATGGTTTCACATTTTTCAGAAAATAATTGGAATTATGATTCGCCTTTTTGAAAAAAGATTGGAATTTTAAAAATCATTTTTTTATTTTTTTTCAAAATATGTTTGGAATGTTAGAAATTATTCATTTTTTCAAAACATAAATAAATTCTTCAATAACAATCAAAATTGTCAAAAATTGATCATGGTTTTCCAAAGAAATGTTTACAAAATAAAAAATGTTCGCCTACTCGAAAAATGTTTAAAAAATTGAAAGTTTGTTCGCGTTAAAGAATTCACATTTTTTTTTCAAAGATATTCATTTTTAAATTTTGGTTTCTTTATTATTTTAAATATTATATAATGAAAACTAAAAAACTACACTGCTCGGGTCGCTACAATACATCTTCGAACGGTTGGAGACGCTTGTTCAGAATGTTGCCTGTTTTACGCAACGGCGACCTATAATTAGGGTTGCAAGAAAAGCTCGAGCCTCTTGAGCCGCTCGAGATTGACTCGTATTTTGGCTCGACTCGAGATCGACTCGAAAATAAATGAGCTGAGTATGAACACTTTATGTAGCTCGATCGATAAATGAGTTGATCTTGAGCCAACTGGCTCGCTTGATTTTAGCTCGATAGCCGGCTATCATATAATTATATTACATAATTTTGATACATATTAAAGATAAGTGGGATAATTTATTGCCATATAGATAGTCAAAAACAATCTATTACCATATACGGTGTGCATGATTTTCCTCCACTTTACCTACTACCAAACATGGAAGCTTAATTAACTACGGAGAAAATTTAGCCTCAATATGGTATGTGATCACCATGTTATTTTGGAAAAAAATTGAGAGGAATTTTTCTTTCTATTTCTTCCATTACTAGAAGGGTTGGGCGCGCTTTGCTGCGTCATTGGTGTTGTTGGGTAAATACTCACTCTGTTTCAAAATATAAGGTATATTACTTTTTTGAAAAATCAAACCTTTTTAATTTTGATCAAATTTGTAGAGAAATATATCAAGATCCATGATATCAATTCGGTATCATTAGATTCATCATGAAATAAATTTTCATATTTGGTTTTGTTTAATATTGTGGATGTCGATATTTTTGGCTTTGAACTTGATCAAAGTTAAAGAAATTTGACTTTCCAAAAAACTAATGCCCCTTATATTTTGGAACTGATGAATATTTACTTTGGTGGGTGGGGGAGATGATGGAGTGTTTTTATTTTTATATATAACACGGTGATTTGGTGGGCCTCTCGCGATGTGATTCTGTGTTATTTGCTAATGAACCCATATTTATGTAAGGAAATTTCTGCGTCGGTGGCTGCATGTACAATATTGATGCTACAGTATCACATGGTGCCGCTTCTTTTTTATAGGTGGTGAGAGAATGCGAGGGATTAATATATTTTTATAGGCCGGTTGCTGCTGATTTATTTGCAAAAACGTGGGCCCGATCAAAATCGTAAACAAAATCCAAAATTGAATACCTCAATCCAATGAAAAGACTTCAAAATTATGGGACAGAGTGAATTAAAAGAATTGAATGGAAGGGCTCCTTGAGAAATTGTTGACCCGGTCAAAATCGGGTGACCTGATTCTAATTTGAAGAACTCAGTTAACTGTGAGGCCATCAGAATTGGGAAGCATAGTGTATAGTATAAACGATTGAGTGAGAGAGTTTTGAGAAATTGTTGACACGGTCAAAATTGGGTGACCCAATTCTAATTGGAGACTTCAATTTAGTATAAAAGAATTGAATAAGAGAGTTTTGAGAAATTGTTGACCCGGTCAAAATCGGGTGATCCAAATTCAATTGGAGACCTCAATTGAATACAGACTCTTTAAAACTAGGGAGCTTAGTATTATAGAGGATCTCTTCTATTAAGTACAAGTCTTCAGTTGTGAGAGAAGAAGTTGAATTACATAATACTCCCTCCGTCTCAAAATAACTGTCTCAACTTTGTACTAACTTTAATACAAAGTTGTACTAAGCTTGAGACACTTATTTTGGGACGAAGGGAATAATTTTTTATGTTGTGTTGTGGCCTACCTTATTTTCATATTTGTCTTAAATTATTAAAAAAATCGTCTTATTTAGCTTGAATCTAGCTCGAGATCGACTCGAGATCGTTACAAGCTGAGCACGAACCACTTTTTACAGCTCGGCCTTGAGCTTCGCTAGGTTTGAGCTCGCTTGAATTTTTGTATAAGTTGAGCTGAGCCTAATCCAACTCGCTCGAACTCGACTCGTTTGCAGCCCTACCTATAATTGCTTGCAGCAAGTAGGCCCTAGCCTAGGATGTCTGCCTGTGACTATCCCAATCACCGTCACAGTGTAAGAATATTCACCCAGAGAAAAAAAACAAAATTCTCTCTCAGAAAAAAAGTAAGAACACAAAGACGAGACCATCTTTCACTGAAAAACACCTTTGCCTACTGTAAGGAAGAAGTCTAGCTGAGATGTCTAGCTGAGGCACCACCTAAAAAAATACAACTATGAAAACATTCTTGCGCGCCGGTTCAATGGTATGGTCATAGCCAATATCCAATTCGGAACCCGAGCTCATCTACACCCTATGAACAGTAAAATCAAAATAAATACTAAAAAATTCAAAGAAAAATGTGGTGAAAGATGCTTCAGTGAGTGATGTCTGTGCCAAATTTCAGAGCATTCAGACATCTAAGTAGCTCTCAGCAAAACAGACAAATTCAAGTCCGAACAGTACAAAACAGTAAACTTTATCACAGACCCCGAATTTGTCTTTTCTGCTGAAAACTACTCAGATGTCCAAATGATCTGAAATTTGGCACGAACATCACACACTCAAGCATCTTTCACCACACATTTCTTTTGGATTTTTTGATTCTTTTTTATTTTTAACGATTTAACTGTTCACCGCGGGATCATCTAAGCCCGGGAGCGAAAACGCCTGTGGTCATAGTCATATCTTACGTGAAATGTAAGGAAGAAGTCATAATATATTTATGTGTTTTACCATATGAATGTGTAGAAATGGCTTTATTACAACATCTACATCCAAAAGTATCAAATTTCGGTCCCCCAAGCGCCCGCGGACCTGTCCGGGCACGTCCGCGGGCACTGATCGGACAACACACAAAATAGCTCCTCCACAATCGAATGCATCTAAACAGAAATCCATATTAGCTCATGCAACATTGTACGTAGCTAAAAACATGTCATCGGACTACCAAATATTGACATGCCCTACTAATTACGAACAAAACGACGACATGAGAAATTCATTCACGGCCGGCTTTTCCCTTGCCCTTCTGTAGGATCGAAAGTATGTCTAGAGGGGGGGGGGTGATTAGACTACTTGACCAAATAAAAACCTAACCTTTTCCCAATTTTAGTTGTAGGCAGATTTTAGCAAGTATACAAGTCAAGCATCATCCTACACATGCAATTCTAAGAGTGTGGCAGCGGAAAGTAAGCAATTGCACATGTAAGTAAAGGAGGGGATCGGAGATATCAAACGCAATGAAGACATGGTGATTTTTGCGTGGTTCCGATAGGTGGTGCTATCGTACGTCCACGTTGATGGAGACTTCAACCCACGGAGGGTAACGGCTGCGCGAGTCCACGGAGGGCTCCACCCACGAAGGGTCCACGAAGAAACAACCTTGTCTATTCCACCATGGCTTACGTCCACGAAGGACTAGCCTCACTCGGGGTAGATCTTCACGAAGTAGGCGGTCTCCTTGCCCTTACAAACTCCTTGGTTCAACTCCACATCATGTCGGAGGCTCCCAAGTGACACCTAACCAATCTAGGAGACACCACTCTCCAAAAGGTAATAGACGGTGTGTTGATGATGAACTCCTTGCTCTTGTGCTTTAAATGATAGTCTCCCCAACACCCAAACAACTCCTCACAGATTTGGCTATGATGGAAGAAGGATTTGAGTGGAAAGCAACTTGGGAAAGGCTAGAAATCAAGGTTCAAATGGTTGGATTGAAATGTCTTGATCTCAACACATGAGTAGGTGGTTCTCTCTCAGAAAATGTATGGTGGAAGTGTAGGCACGTTCTGATGGCTCTCCTTACTGAGTAAGAAGGGGTGGAGGGGTATATATAGCCTCCACACAAAATCCAACCGTTACACACTTTTGACCCAACTCGGTGGCACCGATCAGAAATCTCGGTAGCACCGAACTGTGTAAAAGATATGAACGTTAGGAATCTCGGTGGGACTGACTGGAACAACTCGGATGGACCGATGTGCAATGGTTAGGGCAAACCTCGTCTCGGTGGCACCGATTGCATCAACTCGGTGGAACCAAAGTGAAGCAATAAGGCAACAGAGAGTTGGTAAGCCATCTCGGTGAGACCGATTTGCAAAACTCGGTGGGACCGAAGTAATTGCAAACGATTACAGAGAGTTGGCAAGGCCATCTTGGTGGGACCGAGATCCATATCGGTGGATCCAATTTGTTAGGGTTTTGGCAGTGGCTAAGTCCAGATGAACTCGGTGGCTCCGGATAGGAAATTTTCGGTGGGGCCGAGTTGGAATGTAGGTTTTGGACATATTTGGATGGAGAAAGTGGTTGAGGGTTTTGGAGCACTGTTACTAAGCACTTGAGCAAAAAGACCATTAAGCAACACCTCATCCCCTTTTAATAGTATTGGCTTTCCTATGGACTCAATGTGATCTTGGATCACTTAAAAAAAATGTAGAGTCTTGAGCTTTTACCAATCCATGTCCTTATCATTTTGAGGGGTCCACATCTCTAGTCCTTGCCATGCCAATCATTGAACATCCTGAAATCTTTAACTTGAATGGACATTAGTTCAATGAGATATATGTTGTTACAAATTACCAAAACCACCAAGGGAGCAAATGTGCTTTCAATCTCCCCCTTTTTGGTAATTGATGACAACATATAGATCAAAGCTTCGATAAATGATTAAATGAATGAAGTACATCGTCGCTTTGAGAAGTATGTGATAAGCAAGAGCTCCTCCTAAATTTGTGCATTATTAAAAATTTGTGTTTGAATGCAAATGCACAATCGATTAGGATCATGGGTCACTCTTCCAGGTCACATACAACTTGGTGGAGCGCGCAAAGTGATATGAATGGAATAGTAAGCATGCGTCACCAAAAACACAAGTGAATGATCATACAAGATAATGATAAGGATAAGCATTAAGCAGAGTATGATCAGTCACACACATAGTATCTCACAAACATAACGATCAAAGTATCTCAAAGTATCTCACATACATCAAAGCACATAGAAATAGTAGCAGAAACTCAAGAAAACAACGAGCAAAAGCAAGACACTCTCTCTCGAAGCCTAATGATCTATACAAATTCCCCCCCCCCCTTTGGCAACAAGTACCAAAAAGTTCGAATAGGTATAGGACTATGCGTCTCTCTAGGCACGATCCTCGGCAGCTCCTGAAGGTGATCTCTCGCTGGCAGCTCCGGTGTGCGTAGATGGCGTTGAGAGAAGTGCATCCGCGAAGGCTTCAGCTGACGTCTACTGAGCTGGTGGAGTAGAGACTGGAGGTTGCACTGTAGTAGCAGTAGCAGCAGGTGCAGAGACTGTGGTCCTCGTATCTGCAACAGGCACTGCAGCAGACCGGGATGCCCTAGGCACTGTCTGGAATCTCTCAGTCGTCGGTCAGTCATCTCCACTATCATCAGTAGCAGCCCTGGCTGCATCAACATCATCTTTCAGCTTCTCCACAATCGTCTGTACCTCAGTGATCTTCACATCAAGATCATGAATCTTCGTCTCGACTATCTGCTCTAGGCTAGCCTGGTTCTTGGTGAGGTTGGCCAGACTTCGCTCAATCCTCAGGGTGGCTTCTAGCAGATAAGTCATTTGATCATTCTTTGTCTTGAGGTTAGCAATAGGTGCATTGGGAGTAGATGCCTTCTGAGCTTCTTTTGCTGCCTCAGCTGCCCGGATTCTCTCTTGAGCTTGGGCAGATGTAGGGTGTGAAGGGTCCATCACCACTACATTGTCCTCGAACTCTGGACGCAATGGGAGATGCTCACGATCAAGTAGATATGTGCTCGTTCCAACCTTGGAGTTGATGAGCATCTGAATGTGTGGAGCATATCCGCAAGATTTCTTCTGGTCAGTTGCGGTTCTCTTGATAGTTTCAACAATAAGGCTCATGACTTTAAATTTCTGCGGTGTGTCAAACAAGTGTAGCATGTTGATGGAGTGGCCACGTATCATCTTGTCATCTCCAGACTTGGGCAACAGAGTGTACCTCAAGATTGTGTTAGTGGTGGCCAAACCAGGTAGCAAGTGCTTCACTGAACCTAGCTTGTGTGTCTCAATATCTTTCTCAGGAATTGATGTGTACATATTTACCATGGAATTGTGATCCATCTTGAGCTTGGCATATATATCAATGTCATCATCTTCTTCCTTTGGAGCACCAAGAAGAGCAGCCCATTCAGAGATGGTTGACTGGTATTTGGATCCCTCGGTCATCCACACAACTCTACCATCTGGATAAAAGTGTGCAGTCGAATAAAATTGAATGATCATCTCATCATTCCATTTGGTAAGCTTCTGTCCAACAAAATCATCAACACCAGCAATTCTGAAGCTTTCATGAACATGGGGGAAATAGTCTTCATTTGCATCAATATATTTCCAATCCACCCACTTCATATCACTGATAATAGGCTTCTTGTCAAGCAGTACAGTCTCATAGAAATCTTGTTGCTCTCGAGTGTGAAAGCGGTAATCACAAGCAGTCCTTCTCCTTGCAGCATATGGATCTGACAATCTCCACTGACGCAGTCCTTTATCCTTCCTGAGCATCATGTTTTCTGCAACTGGATGAGCATTGTCATGATCTGGAATCTTGGGTTTCAACTTTCTGAGCACTAGTGGCTCCTCATCAGCATCAACTTCAGGCACTGGGGCCTTGTTCTTCTCAGTAGCAGGGATATTTCTCATGGATCTCTTGGGTGCTGGAGCTTTGGGCTTGGACTTGGTGGGAGCAGCAGACCTCATAGCATCAGACATGAGCTTCTGAGTCTTGGCAGGAGGTGCATCAGCTGCTGGCTCCTCCTCTTCCTCTTCATCAGCCATGGAGGGCTTGCCTATAACACGAGCAACTGTTTTCCTTGGCCTCTTCTTCTTTCCTGCAGCAGCTGCCTCTGCATCACTTGGTTCCTCAAGTGAATGTCATGGTTTTCTTTGGAACCTTCTTCACTGCAGTTTTATCCTTGGCAGCAGGTTTTGTGCTAGCAGTTCTGCCATATTCCTTAACAATCACTTTCTTCTTCGATGTGGCCTCACTAGCCACAAAGTCCTCATCCCCATCATCTGAGGTTCTCTTCTTTCTTGCCCTAGGAGTTGCTTTGGGCAATTCTGGAGAACTCCTCTCTCCCTCATAGTAGCTGCCCTCAGGGCTAGAGCCTGAACTGAGATCAGTGTGTGCTTCTGAGACATTCTGGCTATCACTGGCATCTGACATCTTGCAAAGCTGACCCTGTGAATAGATGGTTATGGGCAGAGTAGATGAGTCATCACAAAAAGCAGACATTTTTCATGAAAATTGAGTTCAAATCTTAGTTTCAAGTTTTCACAGAAGGCATTTCGGATCCACCGAGTTGATAATCTCGATGATACCGAAGCACTCAACAGAAACTTTACACTCCATTTCGGTCAGACCGAGATGTAGTTCGGTGTCTCCGAGATGCTAGGGTTTCACTGAAACGTTACTTTCGGTCTCACCGATTTGTACTTCTCGGTGGCACCGAGATGTACTAGTGCAATGGCCTGAGGCCAAATCGGTGACTCCGAAAATCTCAATTCGGTCGGTCCGAGATGCTTACGGCGGAAACTTAAACCTAATTTTTTTGCTCGAATCTAATCTACGGAATTTTATTCATGGAACACACATTGCAATCTGTGGCAAGAATAATGGCAATCCATCCATGTATAGAATCAGAAAGAGGAACACGGAGGGGTCAAATCTCACCCTAACTTGGTGGAGATCCTCTACAGCGGCAACGACGGGGAAGATTCCCGTTGACGGTGACGGATTCCGGCGGCGAGAGCGCGCTGGACGCAACGTTGAAGTCCGGAGACGAGGGCGATGGCAGCAGAGGGGGTGCGGGAGTCGTGACGTTTGAGAAATTTCAACCGTACGGGCCCGCTGAGTATATATACCCAACTGCTGTCGGTGGCTCCGAGTGGAACAACTCGGTGGCACCGATATGTGTAACTGCACGCGGTATAGCAAATCGGCGACTCCGAAACGTTCAACTCGGTGACACCGAGATTGAAATCTAGATCAATCTAAATGATTTCGGTTTGACCGAGTTTGAGTGAATTGGTCCAACCGAAATGCATAAAGAAGGTTTTGGAGGTTCAGCCCTTTCAGATGAGTGACTTCGAGTGCGCGTCACCCGGAGGGTCCGAAAATGACTTGTTCAATTTTTGTGATGTAGCAAGAATAGAGTTTGAGACAAGAAAGCATAGATAGCTAGAGAAGGTACTTAGGCATTTTTGTACATCCACTTGGCAAGAAAAACCAAGACAATCAAAACAACAAATGGATGTCCTCGAATGAAGAAAACATGCAAACCAACATGCTCACACAATAAGATAGCAATGAAATATGTGTCAAACATGCACAACCAATTCTAGCATCTATCAAGCAATGACGATGACTAGGTCATCTATATATGAGTATATTGACTTAGGAGTCAAATGAGAACATTTGATCATAGGTCATACTCATCGTTTAAGCACAAGTGGAGTTGCCACTTTTACATAAAGCATAGATGTGTTCACACCATTAGAGTTGCTTTAGCTCAAGTCTTAGAGCAAAGCTCCCCCTAGATGTGATATCCCCCAAAGAGGGATGAACTAACCTTGGGTTTTGTCGATGATGACTTCATGTAGATGTTAAAGATGTGGATGCTCAATGTTGATGTAGACCATCAAGAGTTGGGAGCAATCCTTTGGAGTTTTGTGCTTTCAATACCTACATGGGTTAGTCCCACACAAGGAACATACAAGAATATCCATAGACATAGAGTGAAATAAACATATGATGATGTCCATGGATGCAATGACTACCTTGTCCCTTGCCTTACCAACAAGAGGGTTTGTGACTTCATGAACTAGTGCAAGATGTGAAAGTTGATTGCACAAGTTCTTGCCATAAATGAATGTGAGTGAAGTTTGTTGGCGGAGTCACCCTCAAGAACTCTCTAGTTCTTCTTCTTTTGGACCCACATCAACTTGATGGGAATCCTTGGAGTTGTAGTAGCACTTGATGAAGTAGAACTTGATGAAGTCTTGGGAACCCACTTGACCAAGGCTTGAGGTGCTTTTTCAAATGAATCAATCTTTTCTTGAAGCTTGTCCTTGCCTTTTAGCTTGTGGTCTTGTGGTGGAAGATCTTCTTGAGCTTGTGTTCCCTTGAAGGAAGTAGGATCATACTTCTCTTGTTGAGGAACAAACTTTGTCTTGGGGTATTGATCTTCTTCCCACTCAACTCCATTGGCATTGAACTTTCGTTCAAAACCAACACCTTGGTTCTTCCGGTGCCTTCTTTGCTTGCGTACAATTTCCTCAAATTGCTTACTCCTGGCAAGGCTCTTGTAGACACCTTTTTCTATAATTCCTTTCAATAGATTGTTTTCTTGCTCAAGTGTAACTTGGCTAAGAGAATCATTAGTGAAATCAATAGAACTACTAGAAGCAACAACATTGGATATAGCATTGTTATTGTTACTACTAGAGGTAGAACCCTTTTTACCCTTGTTACTAGTTTGCTTAGGTTTAACTTGTGGCATAAAGGTAGACAAGAGTAAACGTTTGGCAAGATATGAAGAACTCTTCTTTCGAAGATCGTCATTGATAGCTTTAAGAAACTCATGCTCTTGCTCTAAATTTAGTTTCTTGAAGCGTAGCTTCTCATGAGTTCTTAGAAGTTCTCTATGATCCTCTTGAGTTGTTTCATGAGCTAACTTAAGAGCATTTAGTTCTTTAGTTAGACGCTCAATCTCCTTCATAGTATTGTCATTCGTTTCCTCTTGACTATCATGATTACTAGCATTTTCATTATAGCTCACATCACTAGCCTTGTCAACAAGTAAATCATCATCACCAAGCAAATCATCTTCATCACTATTGAAATCAAGATACTCGGGGTGTGATACCTTGGGGCCTTTTACCATGAAGCATCTTCCAATTCCTTCATTTGATGAATCAAAGAGATCATAGGAGTTGGATGACATAAGAGCAAGTCCGGCAACACCTTCATCTTGACTATAGTCGGAGTTGGAGTGATAACTTCTCTCTGAGTGGTTGTTGGAGCCGGAGCCGGAGCCGGAAACCCATTCACCAACATGAGCTTGATGTCTTCTTCTTGTGTAGCTCTTTGATGACTTGTCCTTCCTCTCCGAATCCTTGCTTCTTCGAGAGGGTCTTCGTTCATAACGATCATCTTTACTCCTTCTCTCCTTGTGAGATGATTCATCTCTTTTATGTCTTCCTCTTGGTGATTCGTCTCTTTTCTTGTAGGGAGCCGTACACTCATTGGAACAGTGTCTGGGTTTTCCACAATTATAGCAATTTCGGTCACGACTTGATAATCTTCTCTCATAGTGTCTTGAGGTAGAGCTTCTTTCTTTCCCTTTGTTCTTGTAGAACTTGTTGAATCTTTTCACCATTAGGCTTATCTCTTCATTGGATACTAGCTTGTCACTTGAAGTTGTTGGAGCATCGGTTGAGGCTTTGTAAGCACCACTTGATTTGTTGTGTAGCTCCTCTTTGTCCTTGAGTGACATTTCATGAGCAACAATCCTTCCAATGACTTCCGTGGGCTTAAGATCTTTGTAATTTGGCATCATTTGGATCAATGTGCAAACGGTATCATATTTTCCATCCAAAGCTCTAAGGATCTTCTTGATGATGAATTTGTCGGTCATCTCTTCACTTCCTAAGCTGGCAATCTCATTTGTGATGAAAGCAAGCCTAGAATACATTTCAGCGACTCCTTCACCATCCTTCATCTTGAACTTGTCAAGTTGACTTTGAAGCACATCCAACTTAGATTCCTTGACGGATTCGGTACCCTCATGCATATCAACCAAAGTATCCCAAATTTCTTTTGCATTCTCGAGGCGGCTGATTTTATTGAATTCCTCGGGACACAAACCGTTGAAGAGAATGTCACAAGCTTGAGCATTGTATTGCAACATCTTCAATTCTTCCGCGGTTGCTTCACGATCCGGTTCCTTGCCATCCTCAAAGAATTCACCTTGCAAGCCAACATGAACCATTGTATTGGTTTCACAAAATTCACCTTACGGAGATCGAAAGTATGTCTAGAGGGGGGGCGATTAGACTACTTGACCAAATAAAAACCTAACCTTTTCCCAATTTTAGTTGTAGGTAGATTTTAGCAAGTATACAAGTTAAGCATCACCCTACACATGCAATTCTAAGAGTGTAGCAGCGGAAAGTAAGCAATTGCACATGTAAGTAAAGGAGGGGGTCGGAGATATCAAACGCAATGAAGACACGGTGATTTTGGCGTGGTTCCGATGGGTGGTGCTATCGTACGTCCACGTTGATGGAGACTTCAACCCACAGAGGGTAACGGCTGCGTGAGTCCACGGAGGGCTCCACCCACGAAGGGTCCACGAAGAAGCAACTTTGTCTATTCCACCATGGCTTACGTCCACGAAGGACTAGCCTCACTCGGGGTAGATCTTCACGAAGTAGGCGATCTCCTTGCCCTTACAAACTCCTTGGTTCAACTCCACATCATGTCGGAGGCTCCCAAGTGACACCTAACCAATCTAGGAGACACCACTCTCCAAAAGGTAATAGACGGTGTGTTGATGATGAACTCCTTGCTCTTGTGCTTCAAATGATAGTCTCCCCAACACTCAAACAACTCCTCACAGATTTGGCTATGATGGAAGAAGGATTTGAGTGGAAAGCAACTTGGGAAAGGCTAGAAATCAAGGTTCAAATGGTTGGATTGAAATGTCTTGATCTCAACACATGAGTAGGTGATTCTCTCTCAGAAAATGTATGGTGGAAGTGTAGGCACGTTCTGATGGCTCTCCTTACTGAGTAAGAAGGGGTGGAGGGGTATATATAGCCTCCACACAAAATCCAACCGTTACACACTTTTGACCCAACTCGGTGGCACCGATCAGAAATCTCGGTAGCACCGAACTGTGTAAAAGATATGAACGTTAGGAATCTCAGTGGGACCGACTGGAACAACTCGGATGGACCGATGTGTAATGGTTAGGGCAAACCTCGTCTTGGTGGCACCGATTGCATCAACTCGGTGGTACCGAAGTGAAGCAATAAGGCAACAGAGAGTTGGTAAGTCATCTCGGTGATACCGATTTGCAAAACTCGGTGGGACCGAAGTAATTGCAAACGATTACAGAGAGTTGGCAAGGCCATCTCGGTGGGACCGAGATCCATATCGGTGGATCCGATTTGTTAGGGTTTTCGCAGTGGCTAAGTCCAGATGAACTTGGTGGCTCCGGATAGGAAATTTTCGATGGGGCCGAGTTGGAATGTGGGTTTTGGACATATTTGGATGGAGAAAGTGGTTGAGGGTTTTGGAGCACTGTCACTAAACACTTGAGCAAAAAGACCATTAAGCAGCACCTCATCCCCTTTTAATAATATTGGCTTTCCTATGGACTCAATGTGATCTTGGATCACTTAACAAAAAATGTAGAGTCTTGAACTTTTGCCAATTCATGTCCTTAGCATTTTGAGGGGTCCACATCTCTAGTCCTTGCCATGCCAATCATTGAACATCCTGAAATCTTTAACTTGAATGGACATTAGTTCAATGAGATATATGTTGTTACAAATTACCAAAACCACCAAGGGAGCAAATGTGCTTTCACCTTCCCGTCGTCCTTGCCATAATAGCGGTCAAAGACGTAGAACGGATCGAGGCAGATCTGCTCACTGCCGGAGTTGTCCGATACGCCGCCGTCCTCGTCTTTCTCCTCCTTGGGGGGCAGTCCAGCTATGGTGCGGACCGCCCGGTTTTGGTCTTTTTCCATCGCCTTGAACGCCCTCCTCCGTTGCTTCTCGGCTATGTGGGCACGCAGGGATTCCTTCGACGCCGCATCACGGGCTGCCGAAGCCTCCTTCGCGTCGCGAGCTGCCGTGGCCACCTGCGCCGCGAGGGTGCTTAGCTCAAGGGGAATAAGGTGAAGACTGTGTGTCTTCTGAGTTCAATCTCAGCCTCCCTAACCAGATGTACAGTTGACACAGTAACTGGAACTGGTCAAACAAATCATTGTCTTCATCGAGCAATACGGTCACCATTTCTTCACTCCTTTACTTTCTGTAATTCTGTGTTGAAGATTTTGTTTCCCTTTCTGAAGACCTTGACCCGAAGACTTTCAATTTCGTCTATATCCCTTTCTGTCTTCCTGTTAGCTATTCTAATGCTGTATTCATGTATGCTTGCATGTTTTTCATGTTCCACTACCTAGTATGCTTGTTCTACTTCGTCATGATGACTTTGTCTTCATTCCGTTATGCATGCTTACCGTAGATTTTGTTTAGCTGTGTATTTCGTCACTCTATTTTTCTTCAAAGTTCTCGCCACTTTGAAGAATCTATAAAAATCTCCCATTCACCCCCCCTCTGGTCGATAACTTGCACTTTCAATATATCATCGCTAGTGGTAATGTTCGTGTTTTGTACCCTAGAGAGGATTGTTGCCCGTGTCCGCATTGGACTTTCATTCTTCATTTTTTTTTCACAGAGAGATGGAGCTCTCCCATTTTCATTGCAAGTAGGACACAAATAGGGTTTTATGTGCAAGGAGCACTAAATCTAAAAACAAACCATCAATTTGTACATGCGGTAAGGTAAACACAACAAACCATTCATGCCGATTTCCTCCTCGGTGAGGACAGTGACAACCGATGCAAAAACTGAGACTTGCTAGAAGGGTCATTTCCTGCTCTCTAGTTGTTCCGCACAATGTAGATGAAAACACCATTAAAGTCACAACATCGGTTCTTGGGGATATGCTTGGAAGCGTGAAGCCACCATGAGGCAATGTAATTTTTATTATGTTTGAGGTGTTTTGTATTTCTGGTGAATTTTTATAATAGATTTGATCTTTTCGTAGAAATAAATAAATCTAAGGTGTTTGTGAAGTTTAGAATGTTTAAATCTAGGGTTGTGAGGATGATGGACCAAACTTCCAAGACAAGGGACAATGAAGGCAAAGGTGCAGCTCAATCTCAAGTTGCTGCTGGCTAAGAGCATCTACAGCCGGACCTCCCCATATCCTCCCTAAACGTCCGAAACGTCTGCCTGGTCAGTGTCCGGTCAAAAAAAGCTGACCCAATTGGATCCCCCACTTCCTCCCTAAACCCCCGGACTGACCGGCGTACCTCAAACCCGTCTCAAATCTGGGGGCAGTATGAGGCTGCCCGGTCACGCCCGGGCACATCCACCCACCCCACATGTAGCCACTCAATCCTCATCTCTCTCTTCTCTTCGCAGATGCATGCCGCCCCGTCCGCGCAACCCGCGCCCTGGCCGCCGCTGCCCGCGTGCTGGCCGCCGCGTGTGTGTGTGCCGGCCGCCGCCTCGCGCAGCCCGCGTGCTGGCCGCCGCGTGCCCGCGCCACCCAGAGCTCGCGCGCGCCGTGGCCGCCACGTCCGCGCAGCCCGTGTGCGTGCCGGCCACCGCGTCTGCGCAGCCCGCCTGCTGGCCGCCGCGTGCCCATGCCGCCTGGAGCTCGCGCGCGCCGCGGCCGCCGTGTGCCCTCGTCCGCGCAGCCCGCCTGCTGGCCGCCGCGTGCCCGCGCCGCCCGGAGCACGCGCGTGCAGTGGCCGCTGCGTCCGCGTAGCCCGGAGCCCGCGCGCGCCATGGCCGCTGTGCTCGCGCTGGTCGCCGTGCTCTGGCCGTTGTCCTCGTAGCTGTGCCGTGCTCGAGCCTGGTGTGCGTGCGGGCCGCCGCAGCCGCGCGCCGGCTAGCTAGCTGCTAAGCTGCTGCTTTTTCGACAAAGGGTGGATTTTATTGACTCAAAATGAAGCATCAAGCGGATACAAACACAATGAGTACACACCGGCCTCTGTAGTTAGGATGCACACAGACAACACCAACACACAAAAAAAAAATCTCCAGCAAATTGCAAAGTCGTACAAGACCAAGTGAGAAAAAAGACCCGGAAGCTAAGCTGCTGCTAGCCGCACGCATGCTTGCGGGGTAGCTAGCCGCCCCGTGCGTGCATGCATGCTAGACGCTGACTAGCTAGCTGTCAGCTGCTGCTCTGCGTGCACGAGCTGGCCGCGCGCGCTTGCTAGACGCCGTGTGCATGCTGTCCGAGGCCGCCGTCGTCAGAGCTCGCCGCACCACCGCCGCTTCTGCTCGCGCTGGAGGTCAAGCCACGTCAACATTGCTAGCTGCCGTGCTCTTGCGAGGTCGCCCACAAAAGTGTTTGTCGGAATGACCCAAAAATAGGGAGACAAATTTGATGTACGTGGTTGTTTTGAAAGAAATATGAGGGATCAAAACGGACACGCCCGGTCACTGCCTGGGCGCTTTGAGGGACCAAATTAACTAGGTCCGGCTGTAGATGCTCTAAGGAGGCAAGCGGCGGGTGCATCCAACCTCGCGTCGTCAAATTGCCCACGGGTAATTTTTTTGTTCCGAGCAAGGATTCAAGCAAGAAAAATCCATTTCGACTTGATACATGTTTCCAAATGATCAAAGAATTGTAGATCGGGAGTTAGCCATGGAAATGGGCTGCATACGCCAAAATCGCCTAGTAAGCAACTTCAAAGGGACGTGAAGTTTTTGCACCCGAGCTCAAATGAGCTCGGGTGAACAGTAAATTCAAAAAAATTATAAATGTTCAAAAAAATTTGAATTTTTTTATGGCAAACTTTGACAAATGCTTTAAGAGCTTACAAAGTTTCATCATGAAATCACATTTGTAGAAGTCGAGCCAAAAAAAACAAAATCGATACTCTAAAAATGCTAATTTCGAAAGCATTTTGGAGCACTAATTTCAATTTTTTGCCACGACTTCCACAAATGTGATTTCGTGCTGAAATTTTACAAGCTCTTAGAACATTTGCCAAAATTTACCGTAAAAAAATTCAGATTTTTTTGAACATTTTTTAAATGTTTTTTTAGTTACTGTTCATCCTGAGCTCATTTGAGCTCGGGTGTAGAAGGGCACTTTCGACTTCAAAGGTCCAACACCCAAGAAACCGATCCTGAGAACCGACGGCCAAGACGATGCCCTAAAGATGAGTCCAAAGGGTAACAAACCCCTCAAGCTGAGTGGAATTTGAAATTCTTACCCTGCTAGGGATGCTGGTGGACGCGTCTGCACCGTCCATGTAGCGAAAATTGCACTAATTCTTATTGCTTTAATAATCATGTTAGTTTAATTTTTCTAGTTTGTGGCCATATGCGGACATGCGGATGTTGTCTCTTGCATTCCTACCACCCAACACACTCATCCCCAGAGCATTCGTCAACTGTTGGCAAACAGTTCAGACTGAACGGATCATCACTTTTTTCTGATGATGGAGAAAATGTTTGGGACAATTGATGAACTTAGAGGCCGCACCATTAAGCCAAGCATCATTGTCACGCTTTTTCGTAAGAAGAGGCAGTGCCGACCCAAGGGTGGGAGGTCTGGTCCGGTCATACCAAAGCGAAACAAAGGCGGAGGGCTGGACTGAGTTTCAGGAGGTCAATAATACCGAGTCCACCGAGGTGATGAGGCCGACAGATGGTTTTCCACTTGATGAGACCCCTATAACTTATAATCTTCAACTACCGACTATATCACATCTAGATGTGAGATATTATGTCACATCTAAGATGATGTCATCACTGTTTGTGGCCCTCTCGTTGACAACTTTCTTTCACTGTTTCGTTTTTTCTGTATAAATTGTCCAGCCCAGCCGTTGTTTACTTGTTTGTTTGTTTTTTTTATATCCAGCTCAGTTCCTGAAAAAAGATACAAAAAATAGGGCGCACTTAACAAGAATCAAACTTCCAACCTTTGACTCCTAAGCACGTCCTCATAACCACTAGAACCAACGACCATTAGTGGCTAATCATAAACACGAATGTTTAATAATGCAATGCAGCGTCAGATCTAAAAAACTTTTTGAACAATTTATTGAAAAAATTTAGAATAATTTCGAAAATGCCGATTTTTTTGAAAACGTACAGAATTTTTGGAACTCCATACATTTTTTGAAAAGTGCGAACAAATATTTGTAATTCTGAACATTTTTTGAAGATAGAAACAATTTTTGAAAACTTGTCTTTTTTTAAATCCTGATTTTTTTAAAATGCAAACAATTTTTGAAAATTCTAAAAAAATTCTGGAAACATGAATACTTCACGAAAAACACGATTTTTTCAAAAATGGGAAATATTTTTTAAAATTCCAGAACATTTTTTGAATACCTGATATATTTTTTACGAAAACATGACCATTTTCTGAATTTTTGAACAATTTTTGAAAATGAAAACATGTTTTGACATTCAAAAAACATTTCTTATATACAAACTGAACTTTTTTAGCGTAGGATGAACTATTTTTAATATACTATGAACATTTACTTAATAAACTAAACTTTTTTAGTGTATGGTGAACCTTTTTAACTTTTTAGTGTGTATTTGTATTTGTTGATCGTCGTGCATGTCCTTTATACCTGGCCTTGGATATATGCATGTACTAGTAGGTACCTTGACATGCATGCACATGCAAAGCTCGTCCAAGGATCAACTAATGCATTTACTGGTGTGATGACATGCTTCATGTGTATCCTACTCATAACAAAAAAACTTCCACATTCCAAAAATGAACTGTAGGGCTTAGTCACGTAAGAGACAAAAAAAATCAGCCCTATTTGCCAACCGGTCTGATGATGGACTTACAACTGAGGCAAAAAAAAATCAGGCTTGGTTATGAGTCAAAGGATGGACTTGCAAACTAGGGAAAAATGATCAAAGAGTCCAGTTGCATGTCAATGGTGGACTTGCAACTCAGACAAATAGAAGGGTTGACCCAGTGGCGGATTGATGGTGGACTTGCAACTAAGATATAAAGGGTTGATCCTTAAATAAAAGGGTCGGCCCAGTTTCGGGTCTCTCCCAAGCGAGTCTTGTCTAAAAAAAAAGTTGTATAAATTCACACGATGGAGAAAAAAATAAGAAAGGAAAAAATAACAAATAATAAATTTTCATACCAAGGATGGACATGCAACTCGGCCAGGGTGAGTTGCATGTCGAGGATGTACATGAAACCAGGCCAGGTTGGGCGAGTTGCGTTTCGAGGTTGGACATGAAACTGGGCTAGGTCAGGGCGAGTTGCATGTCGAAGATGGACATGTAACTACGACAAAAAAACTTGGAGTCCAATTGCAAGTTGGTGGTGGACTTGCAACTAGAGCGAAGAATAAAAAAGTACGGCCTACTCACAAAAACGAGGATGGGCTTGTAACTAAGGCAACGAAAAAGGGTGAAAAAAGCCCGATCGCAAGTAAAGGGTGGGCTTGACACTAGGAATGGAGAACAAAAAAGGGTCTATGCTAGTTGTAAGCTGAGGGTGGACTTGCAAACTGAGGCGAGAAAAAAAGTCGAGCCCATTTGCGAGTTGATGATGGACTTGCAACTGGGATAAAAAGAAACGACAGGCCCAATTGCGAGTTGAGAGTGGACTTGCAACTGGGACTGTCGGCGTACGACACCTATGGGATCGAGGGGATCCCTTTACGGTTCGGCGGGGGAAAAGATTTGCACAAAGAGCGGATCCAACGATTAACGCAAGGATCTTTACCCAGGTTTGGGCCGCTGAGAAGCGTAAAACCCTACTCCTGCTGTTGTTTATTGTGGGTGTTCTTAAGCTCAA
This sequence comes from Elymus sibiricus, assembly GCA_039707655.1. Classification (NCBI taxonomy): domain Eukaryota; kingdom Viridiplantae; phylum Streptophyta; class Magnoliopsida; order Poales; family Poaceae; genus Elymus; species Elymus sibiricus. The sequence goes on along the minus strand of CM077666.1, from coordinate 177,893,226 downwards.
GTACACGGAGCGCTTACGATGAACAGTACGTTCAAGAAGCAGCTACGCATGCAGAATGGGCCAGAAGGTCCCCCCTCCCTGTAGCTTCGCCTTGGGCCTCCTTTTATACGACAAAGGGGTCACCAACAGTGGCGAACAACAAGTACAAGAGGTGTAAAGTTGCTACAGGGTTTACATGTTTATCACTGACGACTTAGGACAAACGCATTAGATGCTTTGCTTAGGTGTCCCTTACTTTCTTGGGGATGGAAAAAGAGCCCCTCCCATCAGCACCGCTTAACCCCATCCGCCGCTAGTGCCATGACACGCACCCAGGAGGACAAACCCTAAACGACAGGCTGGTCGCTGCGCTGGAGCGGTGGCAGGGCGACGGGATCTTGCCGGGTGCGAGTCCTTGCCGGGTCTTCGTGAGCTTTCCCGGCAAGACCTTGCCGGGAACCCAGCCTTCGGTCTTCTGATCATTAGCTTGAATGCCTTCTTGATATTCTTGTGTTTGCTCCCAGCTGTCCTCCGGCAAGCCTTGCCGGGTCTTGTCTTGCTAGGAGATCATGCCGCTGGGAAGAAGCTTCTCCCCAACGAGCTCTTGTTCTTGCTTGTTAATATAATGCTTGCCAGATATGGTATTCGCCGGGAAGCTTGGCCTTGCCAGGGTTGCCAGGTACCAATCCTGGACGGGAATGACCCATGCTAAGAAGGTTGATGAGACCCTGGTTCTCATTACACCGACAGGAGCCCCCGGGCCCGCCTTCAGCAGAGAATCCAAAGATCTCGATGCTGGAGGTGGGGCTAAGTTCGGCATGGGTCATGACTGCCATGCCCAAAGTTTAAATGCTTCTTCCCTCGTCAGAGCACTTGGCTCAACGACAAGAGCGAAAAGCCCCCTTGTCGGAGCGCATGGCTCGACGACAAGGTTGAAAGCCCCCTTGTCGGAGCGCATGGCTCCACGACAAGGTTGAAAGCCCCCTTGTCGGAGCGCATGGCTCGACGACAAGGTTGAAAGCCCCCTTGTCGGAGCGCATGGCTCATGGCTCGACGACAAGGTTTGCTATTCTTCCGCCGAAGAATATTTCTGGAAAAGTTTGCGATTTCAGCAGAGAACTTTGACGTTCTCGATGCCGGCCTCCGGCAAAGATGTTGCCGGGAAGGCTTATGACTTCAGCGGAGAACTTTGACGTTCTCGACGCCGGCTTCCGGCAATGATGTTGCCGGGAAGGCTGCAAAGTAATCGCCCACTTGTATACCTGCAACACTGATTCGGACATGTAATGCCACGACAACGTTTTAACACAACAAATTAATTAACTTCTGGCTTTATGACTAATTTGTTGTAATTTTGACTTCTGCCGAATATTCCCTTGCTTGCCGGAACACTTTCCGGTGCGCACGATCCAGTCAGCAGCGCTTTGAGGAGTGGGTCCTTGGCAGCTTGCCGGGAACGCCGCCTCCCGAAAAAGGTTTTTCCTTCCCAGCTTTAGTGCAGCTGCTCACATCGCCGAGCGGACTCGAGGCGACAAGGAGCGCAACTAGCCCCGGGAAGGCTCCTCAGCATACGGGTTTACGCAGAAACCTTAAAATAAAACTTGCTAAGCCCTTTCCTTAAATGATTGCATTTTTGTACAATGAATCCCTACGCTTGCCGGAATACCTCCCGAATGCGCACGTCCTGGTCAATGGCGCTTAGGACCGGGTCCTGTCTAGCAGCCTATCGAGAACGCCGCCTCTTCGGGGGCTTAACGCTCTAGAAACAACTACAGCTGCATCTGTGTTGTTGGGCGGACCCAGAACAACCAGGAGCGCAGAGTGTTTTAAGAGCGCTCCCCCGCGCACAGGTTATACAAAAACACCATCAAGGATAAGACTACGTAGCAGAAAGTGATTAAAGTTTTAGGACTTAGCTTTCACAAGGAATTTCAGCCGCCCCCGCTTCTTCTTGGGCGCCTTGACGATGAAGACGATCAAAAACTGACGCGCTGACCGCTAGATCGGGTTCGCGCAACCTCTCCCCCTACCTGGCGCGCCAAAGATGTCGGCGTACGACACCTATGGGATCGAGGGGATCCCTTTACGGTTCAGCGGGGGAAAAGATTTGCACAAAGAGCGGATCCAACGATTAACGCAAGGATCTTTACCCAGGTTCGGGCCGCTGAGAAGCGTAAAACCCTACTCCTGCTGTTGTTTATTGTGGGTGTTCTTAAGCTCAAGTACACGGAGCGCTTACGATGAACAGTACGTTTAAGAAGCAGCTACGCATGCAGAATGGGCCAGAAGGTCCCCCCTCCCTGTAGCTTCGCCTTGGGCCTCCTTTTATACGACAAAGGGGTCACCAACAGTGGCGAACAACAAGTACAAGAGGTGTAAAGTTGCTACAGGGTTTACATGTTTATCACTGATGACTTAGGACAAACGCATTAGATGTTTTGCTTAGGTGTCCCTTACTTTCTTGGGGATGGAAAAAGTGCCCGTCCCATCAGCACCGCTTAAACCCATCCGCCGCTAGTGCCATGACACGCACCCAGGAGGACAAACCCTAAACGACAGGCTGGTCGCTGCGCTGGAGCGGTGGCAGGGCGGCGGGATCTTGCCGGGTGCGAGTCCTTGCCGGGTCTTCGTGAGCTTTCCCGGCAAGACCTTGTCGGGAACCCAGCCTTCGGTCTTCTGATCATTAGCTTGAATGCCTTCTTGATATTCTTGTGTTTGCTCCCAGCTGTCCCCCGGCAAGCCTTGCCGGGTCTTGTCTTGCTAGGAGATCAAGCCGCTGGGAAGAAGCTTCTCCCCAACGAGCTCTTGTTCTTGCTTGTTAATATAATGCTTGCCAGATATGGTATTCGCCGGGAAGCTTGGCCTTGCCGGGGTTGCCAGGTAACAATCCTGGACGGGAATGACCCATGCTAAGAAGGTTGATGAGACCCTGGTTCTCATTACACCGACAGGGACAACTACACAAAATTACGAGACCAGTTGCGAGTCGAGGGTGGACTTATAACTGGACAACTACGAGCCTAGTTGCGAGTCGAGGGTGGACTTGCAACTGTGATGAAAAAAACTATAGACCCAGTTGCGAGTCGAGGGTGGACTTACAACTGGGATGAAAGACAAACTATGGGCCCAGTTGCGAGTTGAGGATGGACTTGCAACTGAAACAACTACACAAAACTACGAGCCACAGTTGCGAGTCGAGGGTGGACGTGCAACTGGGATAAAGAACAAACTACAATCTCAATTATGAGTCAAGGATGGGCTTGCAATTGGGATAAAAACAAACTATGGGCCCAGTTGCGGCAAAAAGGGTAGACATGCAACTAGGACAAATACAATACTACGGGCCTAGTTGCGAGCCGAGGGTGGACTTCACTGGGTTGAAAACAACTATGGGCCCAGTTGCAAGAAGATAGGTGGACTTGGAACCGGGATAACTACAAAACTATGGGACTAGTTGTGAGTCGAGTGTGGACTTGCAACTGGGACAACTACAAAACTATCAGCCCAGTTGCGAGTCGTGGGTGGACTTGCAATCGAGAAAATAACAAAACTACGAGCCAGTTACGAGTCGAGGGTGGACTTGCAAATGAGATGAAAACAAACTATTGGCTCAATTGCGAGTAGAAGGGTGGACTTGCAATTGGGACAACAACAAACAATGGGCCCAGTTGCGAGTCTAGGGTGGACTCGCAATTGGGACAACTACGAAACTACGATCCTAGTTGCGAGTCAAGGGTTGACTTGCAACTGGGATGAAACAATCTACGGGCCATCCTACGAGTCAAGGGCGGACTAGCAACACAGACAACTACACAAAACTATGATACCATTTGCGAGTCGATGGTGGAATTGCAACTGGGACAACAACAAACTAAGAGTTCAGTTGCGAGTCGAGGGTGACTTGCAACTGGATGAAAAACAAAACATAGGCCAGTTGCGAGTTGAGGGTGGACTTGCAACTGGGACAAGAACAAACTATGGGCCCAGTTACGATTCGAGGATGGACTTGCAACTGGGACAACAACAAAACTATGATACCAATTACGAGTCGAGAGTGGACTTGCAACTGGGACAACTATGAAACTACGAGCCTAGTTGCAAGTCAAAGGTCGATTTGCAACTGGCATGAAACAAATTATGGGCCCAGTTGCGAGTCAAAGGTGGACTGGCAACTAGAATGAAAAACAAAGCACATGCCCAGTTGTGAGTTAGGGATGGACTTGCAACTGGGACAAATACAAGCCCAGTTGCAAGCCGTGGGTGGGTTTGCAGTTCGGAGAACTACGAGCCCAATTGCAAGTCTAGTCGAGGGTAGACTTGTAATTGGGACAACGACGAAACTACGAGCCTAGTTGTGCGTCAAGGGTCGACTTGCAACTGGGATGAAACAAACTACGGTCCCAGTTGCGAGTCAAGGGTGAACTTGCAACATGGATGAAAGAGAAAACACAGACCCAATTGCGAGTCAAAGGGTGGGCTTGCAACAAAGTACGAGCCTAGTTGTGAGTCGAAGGTGGACTTGTAACTGGGACAACTATACAAAACTATGATACGAGTTGCGTGTCGAGGGTGGACTTGCAACTGAGACAACTACAAACTATGAGCCCAATTATGAGTTGAGGGTGGACTTGCAATTAGGATGAAAATAAACCACATGCCCAGTTGCGAGTCAATGATGGGCCTGCAACTGAGATGAGAAAAACTACGACTCCAGTTACGAGTCAATTGTGGACTTGCAACTGCGATACGAGTTGCGAGTAGAGGCTGGACTTGTAACTAGGACAAACTATAAACTATGAGCCGAGTTGCAAGTCGAGGATGGACTTGCAACTCAGATGTAAAACAAACTATGGGCCCAGTTATAAGTCGAGGGTAGACTTTTAACTTTGACAAGAGACATAACCTGCCTCTTCGACTTCTACAACACATGCCAGATAAAATGGGCACACAGGAGCACAAGCAGAAAAATGCCCGACAAAAATAATATATGTACAACACGAACGGGGCGACAAATGAACAACAGGGAACAAGACGACAGAGGAATATATCGAACGACGACGCAAAGACCATGAGCTTGCACGGGAATTACAGCAGCAAGATCCAACGGACAACAAGTTAGATGAGACATTGCAAATCTCATCTTGATGAAGCTTAGAAAGAATGGGAGACAGTGTCAAAATGAAATGTGAAAGCAGCGACCGCGATTGAGCTTCTCTTTTTTCATCTCTTCCAATTCTACACCGCGGCCTAAAAACAAGGCAACGAAACAGGTCAGCAGCGCGCCATTATAATGGACTGATAAAAATGAAGACAAACAGGTCAATAAAAGAATGCGCAACAAACAAATGGCGACCAAGGAGGCAAAGGATCGAACGCTTGCATGAAAATTACAGAAACTAAATTGAACGATGGCAAATTTAGATAAGACATTGTTCCGTATAAAAGAATATTCTTGAATTTAGAAGATGCTTACAAACATTAAAAAAATGTTTCCAAATTTTATAAAAATATTCACAAAAATCTTATTCACGAATTTAAAAATATTAATAATAAAGACAAAATGAAATAGAAAGTAAGAAAGAAAATAAAAAAACAAAAGAAACCAGATAGAGAAAATAAAGAAAAGAAAGAAAAACCAAAAAAGAAAAAACTAGGTGATTCACACGTGTTTTTATAGAAAAAACAAGGCTCACAAGGTATTAGGTCTTTTCTGTTGAGAGAAACAAGTATTAGTAGCTCTCTTTTCCTGATTACCTTTTTTTTAGAAACACCTGTAACTTTATTCATACTCATAGCAATTACAGGTACACTGATTTTGACCTAAGATCCAAGAAAATACAAAGTAACCCCTATGACTAAGAATTACAATGAAATCTTTTGAAAACACCTTCTTTGCGGTATTAATCTCTGCTTGAAGAAATACTCCAAAGACTTCGGTAACGATGCTGCAATTGGACTGGAGTAACTATGTTGTCGCTTTTTCACCCGCACGAACATTACCAATAATGGTTTTTGAAAGCGCCTTGAGTCGCCCATCCAAAAAGATGAAAAGCCTTGATCGATGAACGTACTTGGGCCGGGGATGATCCCCTAGAAGTGCAGGCCGTCGAATCACTATATCTTCCCCATGATGTCGATGAAAAATTTCACCTCCACAAAGAATCAGACTAACAAAAAAAGCTTGACACAGCAACATAAACTCATCAGATCCGAATCATCGGATCTGCGAGGATAGAGAACTCTCTAATCTCATGGCACCGCCAATAGAACGAGAGGAAAATTATTCTAGAAAAACTATGATGATCACTAGACGTTGACGAAGAACATAGAGATCTTGAAGATCCGAGGTCCCCCCCACCTCTCAGCGCCAAGATGGCAGCTGGAGATGAGGGGACCTAAATTTCTCAAATGACGACGGCGGCGGCGGCAGTTCGCTAGATATTCTGATTCTAAAAAAAGTATTCTTCCTGATTACCCTTCAAGTGAATAAAAACAAAAGAACACTATATCCCAACAGGCACCAAAAACACCAGTAAAAAAAAAAGAACACGAGGCCCTAATCCTGAGAACAGCCCAACAACCCGGTCTGGTGCACTGGTTGAAACTTCAATGTTAAACGGCCAAAGAAAAACTAGACACGAACAACGCACGAAACAACTGCGTGTACGCGAGCCTGCGGACAAAAGGTAACAAATCTTAAAGCTTTAATCGGATGGTACTGGTGTTAGATGTGAGGTAACTATATCACATCTAGATGTGAAATAACAATCCCGAAATGTTTTTACATAAATTTAGCTACTTCATCACATAATTAAACAACGATACCACATTAACATCAAAATAATAATAATTAAATAGTCTATTACCTACTGTACTACATTAACACTACATCGACATCGAACAAGCTAAAGCATCGAGATAAACTAGATACTACATACATAAAGAGGAGCACTACTCCTCATCGGAGATGCTGATCAACCCCCGCGTTGGAGGGGCCGACCACACTGTCGTTGGCGGCGTACCAAATCCACAACATCGAGGTGAACAAGCCGACCTCATCCTCCTCGTCGTTGGCGAGTTCGTCAAGCTCCTGAAACATCGCCACAAGCTTAGTGTCGAGACGCATGATCTCGTAGCGCTCGGGTTCGATCGTCCGTGCGCTCTCCATGGACGAGAAATTTGTGTGCTTCTCAGAAAATACCTTTGGGTTCGCGATGAGTGCACCCAAGGCGCGCTCGACCTCGAGCTGTGCCTCGGCACGCGGTGCTCCACCTCCATGACCGCGTGGTGCTCTGCGTTTTCGGCGAGCGCGCGACATTACTGCTCCTCGTGTCCTCAATAGAGAGGAGACATATGTCATCGCCCCACCGGCCACGTCGTTGGTCGCCTCAAATCCGACGGCGGCAGGGTCAATCTTCATCCCCTCCTCCTCTACATCCTCCTCCGAGCTTGGCTCCGAAGAGTTCAAAGGTCCACTGGTGACAATGCAAGCCGCGCGGCGCGCGTGGTACGCTCGCTCTTTGGCGGCGAGCTCCGCGCGGCGCTCAACCAAGAGCATGACATACGTTGTCACGAGTCGTCGGACCATGGCAGCAGGGCATAGATGGGGACGACATCGAGCTCGAATGGCGTAGGAAGGGACAGTCGGCGCAAAGCTAGGCGGAGACGTGACGAACGACAATGGAGAAGACAACTCGTGGCGCCGCGAGAGATCGAGGGAGGCATTAGGGAGGTGCATGGCCGCTAGGGGACATGGCATGGGAGCTCGGGTGGCACCGGTGCTCGAGTGGTGACGGCGACCTCGAGCTCGAGGAGGCACCGACGACGGCCAGAATCAGGGGCGGTGGAGGTTTGAATTAGGGGTGGTGGGGGAAATGGATGGGGTGCGGGTGGGGTTTTCTTATGCATTCAAAACAAAAGTATAAAATTTAGACAGGTATTCAGAAACTTTTTCTTATGATTTTAATTTAATCAGGTAATTAGTAAATATCTTTGAAAGCATTATGGTGAAACCTTAGATTTGGAAGTCAAAACATGAGTTGTGTATCTTCGCTAAAGAAATGTGGCACCAAGGAAAATAACAACGCTCCAGCCTTTAACCTTAATTTTATATCTTTGGTTTGTCCATGACTAATCCTGTAACTATCATCTTTAGCAGTGCACAAATGAGCATATAGAAAACAACAAGAACGGTGAGGCATTGACGAAGCGCAAGGAATCAAAAACTCGAATGAACGGTTGCAAATGTGAGCAAATTATGTAGCACATTACTACATTCCAGACACATAGTGCCGACGACGACCATCATCAATATAGAAATAACAAGACATAACCAGGAGCGAGGCGAATGAAGTTCACTACAGTACCAACCGACTACGGCATGCTATATCGTGACAAAAAGATCCGACTCCCCTCGAAGTTTTACGGACCCTGAATAATGAAACTGCTTCCGTCACATTCCAATGCCTAGGAAGAAGCCGGTGGCGATAGCTTTCTTCCACGCCATTATTCGTCGCAACATCGATTGACCTTCAATTGCAGATAACACATATGTTAGCACTAGTCGAATGCTCAATTCATACATCCGATTAGAACAGACTTACTAGCTCCGTGCTAATGTTGTGTACTAATAGTCTGAACTAATTACTTCTTTTAAGTAATACCTCTCGTCTGAAATCCCCATAATAAACAGAATACTACAATTAATGTACTTATACTAATAATACTACTTAGTAACTACCAAATTATGTGGAGAGTAAAAACACTAAGATTATACTTCCTTCCTGAATGGTAATCATTTTTCTTAGCAATTGCAAAATTGGTGATTGATTTTTTTATATACTAAAAAACCGGGACAAGGTCTGTACGTAAAACTGTCATAGCACTCACTAGTACAAAAATACATGGTTAGTCATTTTTTAATGTCCTGGTGATAATCATTTTTCATTCAGAAATTGCAGAACAGATGGATAGTAGCATATTTAAGTAGTGTGGCAATACTAGATTAAAAAATATGTTCTAGACATATACTAAAATAGTACCACCGGCAACATTCAGAGTAAAGCACATATAATTGCAACACTATCCTAGCACAATTCAAAGAGAGTTATTTCTTTTTTTGCGGGGTAAAGAGAGTTATTTCTGCAATGCCATAACAATGGCTGCGCACCTTCTGGGTTGACGTAGGATTCGTTCCTGTTCAGGGCATCCGCTGAGCTTGTTAGAGCATCTCTAGCAGACCCCGTATATCGCCGACCCGCAAAACTCGTTTACAGGTCGCGGAAAAACGGATTTGCGGGTTGGCGCGGGCTGCGGCCGAGCAGACCCCGCATAGCGGAACTGTAAAACGGAATATTCGGGAATATTCCGTTTTACAGTTCCGCTATGCGGGGTCTGCTCGGCCGCAGCCCGCATCAACCCGCAAATCAGATGGGTTTTTCCCGAGATGGCGATTGCGAGGAATGCAAAGACGGCCGACGGTAGATCCTCGCCGTCTCTTTCGGTTCTCATCGTCGTGCTCCTTCACGGCAAGGGCCATCACCAACATCTGCTTCCGATGGTTCTCAAGCAGCGTCTCAACATCGGAGTCGTCCGAATCGGACGAATCCTCGAGCAAAAACCTCTCGCGAGGGCTCAATTCCATCTAAAAGCACAAAATACGAACGCCGTATGAACCAACTATGCATATCGCATCCGAAAGCACACGCACAAGTACTCACCGGCGGCTCGGGGCGATGGCTCTGCGGCGGTTGATCCCGGGGCGGCGGCGGCGGCGGCTCGGGGCGGCTCGGCCCCGCGGATCCGCGGCGCCGGTGAAGCGGCTAGGTGGAACCGGGTGAGGGGCGGCCCGGCGGCGTGATTCCGTCCGCAGATATGGCCAGAATCGCCGGCGGCGGACGGGCGGAACTGATGGCGGGCGGCTGCGGAAGGGGGTGGGGAACGCGCGCGGGCTGAAATGTCCCTCCCGCCAACCGCTTCCCCGAGATACAGGGCACCGTCGGGTCGAGGCGGAAATCTGTGTTTTCGCGGGTTGGAGGTGGGATTTTACCGCGCCCCTCAAAAAAAATTACGGGTCCGACGCGTTTGCGGGGTCTGATCGGGCGGCTTTTTTCGCGCGGACCCGTATTTTGGCGGTTATTTTGCGGGTCAGGGCATTATACGGGGTCTGCTAGAAATGCTCTTAGTTGGCGGTGGTGCAAGTGCTTTCTTTTGAACCGCGGTGTTGCAAGTACTTCGACCAGTCCACCAGTAGCTTAAATTAATGCATAAATTTTTATTTTATAAACTAGTGGAAGCTTTTGTATACCCCAAATTAAACTAGTCACATCTAGATGAGCTTATCAAATATCAAATCATATGTGTGTAAGTAGAGTCTACAATTTTCTCTGTCCTTCGATAATCTCAATAAGTGTGTTATTTGAAGTACAAGTACAAATCATGCATATGTTGCCAATTTGTTAATGAACCCAAGTTGCAAGACACATTTGGCATACCCTAGATGTTTATATAAGCTTACCTAATAATACAATAATACACTAGAAACCAATATTAATATTTTTGTTAGATTGTATGCTTTACAAATCTCTATCATGATATCTAATTATATTAATATATATGAACACACACACATGGAATATATATTTATACACTATATAGTTAATAAAATTTTAAAAATTAATTCAAAGAGAACTTTTTATATTATATAATTTAAATTTAGGAGAAGCAGAAATTTTGTGATATACATTTAAACTGCATATCAAACAGAGAACACAATAAGTATTATTTACGAAATTTTTATGTTGTTGACTATGCTAGCTAAGTAATATAAAAGTGTACTAATTAAAGCTATAATATTATACAACTAGCTTAAATAAGTACAAAAATTTATTATAAAGATATATCTTTTACTACGCCCCGGGTCCAAAAATTGTTTGAACTGGCCCTGGCGAGGGTCCGGTGTGGGAGGGGTCGGAGGAGGTTCTTCTCGACCTACTGGCCGACCTGAGAGGAGAAGCATAGAACCACAGTTTGGTTCTGCTGAGTTTAGAGCTCCGCGACCATGTATTGGCCGTCGCCGTTGGGGCAAGCCAGGAGGCCGAGATGGCCTTTATGCTTGATGCGCTCAGGGTTTTTGATGGAAACGGCCGTGGCCGTCAAGGCGTTGAGGACGAAGATGCCCGGGGCGATACGGTTCCAGAAGACCTCACCCTGGCAGCTAGGTACGTCGATCAGAGGGCGGCTTGTCAGGTTGCCCTGGTTGGCGTCCAGGAGGAGGAGGCCGGAGGGGTCGGCGGCGAGAACCGATGGATGGTTATGGAAGGTCAGCGGCGAAAGGAACATGGCCTGGGGAATGTTGAGAACGGTAATCTGCGGGGGCACCTTGAGCGCGAGGGCGAGGTCCACTTGGGGAGGGAGGTCGGAGGTGGTGCGCGGAACTGTGCCCAAGATCACCCAGGACAGGGACGCGACGCTCTTGGGGATGTCGGAGCCGGAGGCGGACGTGCTCGCGCTCACTCTCCCCTCGTCGATCACGATGGTCTTGGCCTCCTCCATGGAGAGAAGGGGGGGTGGAATCTCGCTTTGCGCGCGAAGGAGAGAGAGGCGCGGGCCGGTATGCAAGCGGAGGATGGCACAAGGAGGGAGGAGGAGCGGGGTGAGGGAGAGGCGGTGGTGTGGGGGGCTCCTTTGTAGAGCGAGCTGCGTGCCCGTTGGGTAGAATCAGATGACGCCTCCAGTTCATCGTTTATCTACCTGTTCTCTGGTGGTTTTCCCGTCAAGACTGAAAAGGAAAAGCTGAAAAGCAAACATGATAACCCACAAGTATAGGGGATCGCGATAGTCTTCGAGGGTAGTATTTCACCAAAATTTATTGATTCGATACAAGGGGAGCCAAAGAATATTTATGAGCCTTAGCAGTTGAGTTGTCAATTCAACCACACCTGGAAAATAATATTCCTGCAGCAAAGTATTTAGTAGCACAGTAGTATGATAGTTTGATAGTAGCGGTAACAGTAGCAATAGTAACTGTGACAGTAACAGTACCAGTTTTGTAGTGATCGTAACAGCAGCAACAACAATAGTAACTTAGCAAAGATCAATACGAGCAAAGTGTAGGCATTGGATTAGCGATGGATTTTATGTGGATGACATTCATCATGTAACAGTCACAAATTAGAGCGATATACAATAGCTCCAATTCATCAAGTAAATGTAGGCATATATTCCGTATATAGTCATACGTGCTTATAATAAGAACTTGCATGACATCTTCCCGTGGCAGCGGGGTCCATAAGGAAATCTAAGGGATATTAAGATCTCCTTTTAATAGAGAACCGGAACAAAGTATTAACACATGGTGAATACATGAACTCCTTGAATTACAGTCATCCCCGAAGAGTATCCCAATTATTATCACCTTGGGGTCTACGGATCAGAACAATAACAAAGGCATATAACTAGCAGATAGGATCAAGAACTCAAATATATTGATGATAACATAAAGGGTTCAGATCTAAAATCATGGCACTCGGGTCATACTAACAAGCATTAAGCATAGTAAAGTCATAGCAACATGAATCTCATAACATAGTGGATACTAGGGATCAAGCCCTAACAAATTGACTCGATTACATGATAAATCTTATCCATCTCCATCACCGTCCAGCAAGTCTACGAAGGGATTACTCACTCACGGTGGTGAGCATCATGAAATTGTCAATGGAGAAGGGTTGATGATGACAACGGCGACGAATCCCTCTCTCCGGAGCCCCGAACGGACTCTAGATCAGCCCTCCCGATGAAGAACAGGAGGTGGCGGCGGCTCCATATCGTAAAACGTGATGAAACTTTCTCTCCTATTGTTTTCTCTGCGAGACGGAGCTTATATGACCGGAGGTAGGTGTAACATCCCGATGTTCGGAATGTTTAGGATTTTTTTTCTTTCCAAAAAGTAGGGCCAAAAAATTTCATTTGTTTTATTTGGGTAATACAAGCTTAAATGAGATTTTATAATTTTGAAGATTTAATTTGAACTAATGTGAACCTAAATTAAAATTTGAGTTTACTTCTTTTATTTTAGTCGGGTTTTATTTTCTTTTCTTTGGCATATTAAAATATGCGCCTTTGAATTTTCTTTGGTCTTCTGAAATCCGTTTGATATTTGTTTGAGCTTCTTTTCCATTTCTAAATTTTCCTAAGAGGAAAATCAATTTATTTTCCCTCTATCAAACTTTGTACATAATTCCCTTGAACCAACATCTTTCTCTCTTTCCTGGGTTCAGCCCACTGTTTTATTTTTCCTTTCTCAAGTCGCATGGGCCTAGTCCATCTATTTTTTTCCTTCTCTTCTTTTTCCTACTCCACTCCTCCTCCCATGGGCTTTGCCCGAATAGGCCCATCTCTTAGAGTCACAGCGCCGGAGCGCTTCATTTCTACACGTACACGCACACACAAGAGAAGAGAAGAGAAAACGTGCACAGAAGAGGAAACGTACAGCCATGATGGAAACCCCTCCTCTTTCTCCCTTTAATTGCCACCTTTCCAAATCTGAAGATATCACATCTCCCAGCACCAACCCCTAGCGCTTCATCTTTTTTTCCACCCACGTACACTTACACTCACACGTACAGGCACACATACAGAAGAGAAACAGCCCTCCCTCATTCCCATAAATCCCATCGGTTTCCAAAACTGCAGCCCCTCCTTACTGTGCGCCTCCACCTCCTCTTCCAGCCCCGCAGAAACTCCTGCCCTCTCCCTCCTCTGTTCTTCCAAAATTCATCCACGAAGTGCTGCTGCTCCATGGACGCCGGTGCTTGTTCCCGGTGACTCCAATCATCTCCATCCGATCCCTTGCGCTAGAAGGTCCTCCTCCATGCCGTGAATCCATTCAGAGAAGAAATAATGCGATCCGTCGACCACACGCGAAGAATTCCACATGTCTGTCAACACTGTTCGTTGAGTTCATGACTTCATTTCATCAAGTTGGGCGAGCCTCTGTCCAATTCCTATAGGTCACCTTCTTACATCACTCATATATTATCTCCTAGACATCATAATTCCTCCTATTTTTGTTGCTGGCCGCGTCGATGCTATCTGTCGCATGAACCGTAGGTCATTGGTTTATTTCCATTGTTTTTGTTCGTCATTTGACCTTGATCCCAATTGATGAAACGTTCTAAGTGGTTATGGGAACCCGCTCGTTGTTTTAGATTTTGTTGTATATATCATAGAGGAATATATCTATATGTTTTTTATCATATTAGGCGTTCATTTAGTTCAAATGGGAATTGAACTACATGCATGTTTTCGAACAATGTTTATTATAAGGATTTCTTTTATTGTTAATTATAGTTTTGTATGTTGTATTGTGTTGTTATCTTGTATATAAATCGTGTAGTCCTCTCCTTGCATGCGTACAAAATTTGGTGAATGTTCGGCATGCTTATAATTCTTTAGATGTCTTACGAGTTGCATATGATTTACTAGATTTAGTTTACTCTTGTTTAAATAGTTGTACGTATTGTTTCGGCTCAATAATTTGTGTTACTACGCATAGTCATATTTTATGCTTGTGTACTGATTTTATGAATGATGGTCATGTTTATTATTTTGTATATTTAATCTTGTTTTAGTGTGAGTTACTAAATATTATATGTGTGTTGTTAATTGCCTAATTTCAGTAGCGTGTGGATATCTTAGTTATGGTCTCTAGATTCATTCTCAAACATGTGGCATATGTGTTTCATTTATTCTAAGTCATGACATGTTGTAGGTTATTCTTTATCTATTGTTAGTACGTGTTGTTGCATAATTTTCTTCATGCTAGATGCCAAATTAAATGCCTCTTGTTGTTTGGAAATGAGTACATTGTAGTTCGTTGCATAGAATGTTATTGCATAGTGGTTCACCTTATCTTGTAGTTGTTTGTTATGCAAGATCGCATGGTTGGTTGTTTTATGCCACGCCTTGTATTTGTATTGCTATATAGAATTTTGGAATATATTACATCTTGATAATTATCATGTGTTCTATTTATCTCAGTTGATTATCATTCCATGTTAACAATTGTTTAAAGTAGAATGCTTGTTGATTGTGTCCTACCATATGCTATGGCATTGCTAGTATGTACTATGAGAATACACATATGGTTAGACTTTACTTGCTAGAGATATATGTTAACAGTGTATCGATCCCATTTATTAGTGTGGTTACTTCTTATCAATACCATACCATAATGTTGTGATTGTATAACTAGATTGTATAGCATGTGTGCACCAGTTCATGTATTAGATCATGCGTAATGGTGTATCTTATGTCTTTGCAACTATAGATTATTGTAATAAATAGAAGTGCATGTCATTTTGTTACTCGTGCTAGTATAGTACATTGCTTGATGTCATGATCCGGTTGTCTAACTTGTCTAAATGCTTAGTATGATATGTCTGTGTGCTTATATGACATAACTAGTATGTAAGGTTCTGTGCTCTTGCCATTCTGGATATTCATGTTAGTTGATATCACTAAGTTATCTCATTGTTGTGAGTTGTATTCTATTAGTATCATACTTTGGCATCTCGTGTGATGATCATTCATACTTAGCGTTATACATTTGTATCTAGTTGTTGTTGTATATCTAGATGTCGTTCATGCAAGTCATCTTTCATGCCTTATGATGTTTTGTGTGTTATAGTTGCCTAGTTCGGTTCTTTTTATAGATGTTTGACGTTGTATCATTTTAGTATTATGAGTGTTTAGTACTTGTTTCATTAGTTCGTCACATGATTTGGATAGTACCTTTCGTTAGTAGAGTTGTGCTTGATCATACACTCAGTATGTGTATCGTGCTTTGTTATTGTAAGCATGTGGTGATAATATTATTGCTAGTGGTTATTGGTAGTAGTTGTTCTTTATTATTGTAACACCCCTAGGGGTTAGCTACAGTAATCTCACACTAATGGTGCCATGTCATCATGCTTGCTAAGCCAAATAGCCACCTGGTAAAAATGCAAATCAAATTCAAATTTAAATTGCAACTCAAATATTTGCATCTTCATGTGGCGTCCCTGCTCGACCGTGCACTAATCATACATGCAAACGTGCACGATCGAGATCAGAGACTCACGGGAAGATATCACAACACAACTCTAGACACAAATTTAAACATAAATCTTCATATTACAAACCAGGGGTCACGAGGACCCGAATACATAGGTCATACAAACAAATATTATCTGGGTACAGACATAGTTAGTCAAGTTTGCCTTAAGAACGCTAGCATAACAGCGACACTGATCGAAAAGGCGAAGGCCTCCTGCCTAGGGCCTCCGAACTACTCCTGGTCGGCGGGCTCAACGTAGTAGTAGGTGCCTCCGGGGATCTCCTGCTCCTGGACTCCATCGTCTGATCGCGGCAACCGGGTAGGGGGAAAAGAAGGAAGCAAAGCAATCGTGAGTACTCATCCAAAGTACTCGCAAGACTTACATCAGAACTATACTAAGTATGCATCGATATCAAAGGAATGGGGCTATATCTTTGGACTAAACTGCAAAAATGCCAGAACAGAGGGGGAAAGGCCTAGCCTATCGAAGACTAGCATCTTGAAGCAATCTTGCAGCATCAGAAGAGAATAGAACACAACAACATATAATAATAAGTATATATAAGCAATGCCCTGAGATCCTTCCTCGACTACCCTGCGAGAAAGTGATCCCGAGAGCAGTAGTAACAGTTTAACATTGTAACAATATCCATTCATAGTTGTAGTAGATCAGGATACAACTCCGAGCGTCCTTGTGAGGGCATTTCCTGCCTTAGGGTTTTGATGATGATGACAATGCACCTTTGGACTAATCGTGCGCCCAAGTTTGCTCAGGTACACCTTGTTTGGCGCAAGACGGTTAGGCATTCCCTCAGGATGGAAAAGATCGAAGACGGAGTTAACGACGCATTTATTTCTTTGGTCATAGGAAATCCGTACTATTAAGAGGGAATCCGCATCGGAAGGTACTGGGTGAATCAATGCACGTACACATTCTATTGCACCCACTATATATCCTTCCGTTCGAGGAGAGAGGTCCTCAAAGTCTTTCTGTGGCAGTGTTTTTAGTGCCGAGCGGTTGTACCGCTTGTGAAAGCGGTTGTACCGCTTGACCGGTTGTTCCGGGCCTGCACCGCTCCACTTCCGGAGTCCCTTCTGTAAGTGGAGCTGTGGTTGGGCGGTGGTGGCTCGGTAGTTCCCGGATGGCTTCGGCGAACCGGTACTACCGGTGTGTGGAGCGGTTGTACCGCTCCGGACTTAGCCACCACATGAACGCTGGACTGGCGGTTGTACCGGCACAACCACCGCCCCAACCACCGCTATGGGGTGAACCCCTTCTGTATAAGAGGCGGTTGTTGGGCGGTGGTGGAGCGGTAGTTCCTGGTTGGCTCTGGCCGACCGGTACTACCGGTGGCTCCACCGGTTGTACCGTTGGGGCATTTCTGCAGTGTGAACCCGTGAATACCAGTTGTACCGGTGGTTCAAGCGGTTGTACCGCTGCAGTGTAAAAACTGTTGTAACGGTTGGATTTGGGGGACACTATATAAGTAGGTGGTTCTTCCACCTACCTTTTACCTCTTGCCTCTCTCTCTCCTCCATTGTTGCCCTTCAAGCTTTCTTGCCCGATCTCTCTCTCTAGCCACTTGAACTTGTCGATTTGCTAGGGATTGAAGGAGGAGACCTAGATCTACACTTCCACCAAAGGAAACTTGATTCCCCCGTACTTTCTTGTGTGGATTTTGTTACTCTTGGGTGTTTGGGCACCCTAGATGGAAGAGGTCACCTCGGAGCTACATTCCATTGTGGTGAAGCTCCGTGGTGGTGTTGGGAGCCTCCAATTCAGTTGTGGAGAGAGCCTCAACCTTGTTTGTAAAGGTCCGGTTGCCGCCTTCAAGGGCACCACTAGTGGAATCACGGCATCTTGCATTGTGCGAGGGCGTGAGGAGAATACGGTGGCCCTAGTGGCTTCTTTGGGAGCATTGTGCCTCCACACCGCTCCAACGGAGATGTACTTCCCCCCTAAAGGGAAGGAACTTCGGTAACACATCCTCGTCTTCACCGGCTCCACTTGTGGTTACTTCTTACCTTTACTTTGTGCAAGCTATTGTTGTGTTGTATCATTTGCTTGCTTGTGTTGTCGTTGTTGTTAGCATCATATAGGTTGCTCACCTAGTTGTACATCTAGACAACCTATTTTGTTGCTAACCCTAATTTGTTAAGAAAAGCTAAAAATTGGTAGTTGCCTATTCACCCCCCCCCCTAGTCAACCATATCGATCCTTTCAATTGGTATCAGAGCCTCGTCTCTTTATTAAGGGTTTCACCACCCGAAGAGTATGGTTGACGACGGGGATCAGGATGAGGAAGTGCCCGAGGCCGTGGAGTTGAACTCGGTCACCCGAGACGACTTAAATGAAGCTATGGCTTCACTTAAGACGTCTATGACGGCTGAGGTCAAGTCCATGCTTAAAGAACTTCTTGAGGGGTTGAAGTCTAACCCCGATCCGTTGCTTGTGGTTAATCCCACCGCATCGGTGTCGGAGGCCAATTCCGTTAAGGAAGCGGCTAAGGGTACTCAGACCTCTTCCCCTCATGGTAAGAACGGGATGGGAACCTTCGCCTCGGTTCCCGCTCCCCCGGTCTATGGAGGACCGGTCCCTACACCGCATATTAACAACCTTGGTCCTCCTCCTAAGCTTGTGAAGGGTGATTTTGCTAATTGGATTTTTCGTATCAAGTCTCATTTGAATCACAGCTCAACAAATCTTTGGAGAATCATCGAGCAAGGCTTCTACCCACATGATCCAAGCAACCTCACTCCAAGAGAAGAGGCGGACAATCAATACAATCACTCCGCATTGTTCATCCTCCAATCCGCAGTGCCTCCCGAAGATCTAGCTCACTTGCGCCCCTTCTCCCGTGCAAAGGATTGTTGGGAACACATTATATCTTTGTACAAGGGGAGCTCAAGCATTCAATGGTCCAACTTTGAGGTGGTGCTTGATGAGGCCGATGAGTTTGAGATGAATGAAGATGAGGATCCTCGGGATCTCTACCAAAGATTGACAACTCTTGCGGTCGCTCTTCAAGATCATGGGAGCAAGGATACGGATGATAATTGGATCAAGCGCAAGTTTCTCAAGGCCATCATGCCTTTCAACAAGGCAATGTCCTCCATGATTCGTCAAAGACCGGACTTCCACACCTTGTCTTCAAGTGAAGTGTTGGATGAGTTTATTGCCATGAACATCATGAACAAGACCGCCGGCAATGCTCTAGCTCGTGTCCAACGGTCAAAGAAAGCCTCACCCAACCTTGCTTTGAAGGCCAAGGGTATTCTGGAAGAAGAAGAAGAAGAGGAAGAAGAAGAGAGTTGCCCCGAAGACACCAAATATGCTTACCACGAGCACATGGCTCTTGCGTCAAGGCAATTTTGGGGCAACAAGAGAAACACAAGGCCCAACTCCTCCAAGAACAACTCAAAGGGCAAGCAACGAGTAAGGACTTGCTACAATTGTGGCAATGTGAGTCACTTTGTGGTGGATTGTCCATATGAGAAGAGGGAAGACAATGGTGGCAAGCTCATCCGCAAAGACAAGGCCAAGTCCTTCCCCAACAAGAACAATTTCAACAAGAAGGTGCCTCCAAAGGGCTTGGTGGCGCAAGAAGAGTACAACTCCGATGATGATGATGATACAAGTGGTGAAGTGTTAGCAACGGCCACCGTGGCCATTTCCACCTCTTCTCCAACCTCGGTGTCCCTCTTCAATGCCCCCAATGAGAACATCATCCCCAAGTGCCTGATGGCAAGAGGCGTCAACAAGGTAACCTCAACCTCCAACATCAAAACTTCCATCTCTCCTAATCCTTCTTTATTGGATTGTGTGGATGATCTAGAGGAGGTGAAGGTGGATGAGAATGAGTTTGACAAGTTCTTGGGTAAGCTCAAAGGTGAGACCAAGAAGCACTTTGTTGCTCTCTTGGAACAACTTGGTGAGGCCAATGATATCATTGAGTCTCACGAGGAGAACATCACTAACTTGGAAGGCCATAGTCGTGACTATGCCGATGAAATTGCGGATCTTTCCATCTTTCTTGAGGAAGAGCGAGGTCTTCGTTCGGCTCTTGAGGAGTCGCAAAACGTTGGCCTTACTCAACTAAAGAAAGATCATGATCATGCTCAAGTTCTTGCTCGTGTGCTTAAATCTGAGAATGCTGAGCTTGGGATTGGCCATGCGAGACTCAAGGATGAGTTTGTGCTACTTGACAAGGCTCACAAGGCCTTGAAAGGTGCACATGCCACTCTCAAGGAGTCTCATGATCAACTCCAAGCGAAGCTCACTAAGGAAATAGCCACTTGTCCTCCTTTTGTTTTAATTGATAATGCCAATGCTACTAACCCTTGTTGTGAGCATGAGCATCTTGTGGAGGAGAATGCCAAGTTGAAAGAGCAACTTGAGAGAGGCCTTGTGACTTGCATACAAGGTGAGAAGAACCTCAATGACCTTTTGAGCAATCAAAAGGAGGTTGTGGCAAAGGAAGGGCTCGGGTTTGCACGCAAGTCAAAGAAGAAGAAGAACAACAAGACCAAGAAACCTCTCCCTCTCAAAGAGGTATTTGTCAAGAAGGGAGAGGGTGCTCATAAGGATAAGAATAACAAGGTGGTGGGTGGAAATGTCAAGAAGGGCAATCCCACTCCATCGAACAAAGCCGGTGACTTTAACCCTTCTTATGTTTTATGCCGTGCTAGTGATGGGCATGTTTATGCCAAATTTGTCGGTTCTTATTATGAGTACATTGGATGGTCTATTTGGGTTCCTAAGACCCTTGTTACTAACATCAAAGGACCCATTCAAGAATGGGTACCTAAAACCAAGCATTGATCTCTTGTAGGAGTTTGCTTCCGGTGGAGGATCATGGTTGCTCGATAGTGGAGCAACAAATCATATGACCGGGAGCAAGCATTTGGTGGTGGACGTGCAACCAAGCTCATCTATGCCCACCCATGTTCAATTGGGTGATGCCTCAACATCTAAGGTATTGGGTCTTGGCAAGGTTGTGATTTCTCATGATTTATCAATTGAGAAAGTCATGCTTGTTGAGACCCTTGTATACAATTTGCTTTCCGTTCGTCAGCTTGCACTTATGGGCTTTGCCACATTCTTTGATCTTGATACCGTGACCCTTTTGTGGAGCAAGACTCTTAAAGTAGCTTTTGTTGGGCATGTCGAGAACGGTCTCTATGTGGTTAACTTCTCGGAGCGACCCACTAAGACCGCGACTTGCCTAATGGCTAAAGTTGATGTGGGGTGGATTTGGCATCGCCGACTAGCCCATGTCAATATGAGATCTTTGCAAAGTCTCCTCAAAGGGGATCACGTTCGTGGACTAACAAATGTGAGCTTTGCCAAAGATCGTGCTTGCAGTGCTTGTATCGAAGGAAAGCTACATGAGATGGCTCACCGACCCACGACTATCATCTACTCGAAGAGGCCCTTGGAGCTCCTTCACATGGATCTCTTTGGACCTCCATCCTTTGATAGTCTTGGGGGAAGAAAGTATTGTTTGGTGATTGTGGATGACTATTCAAGATACACATGGGTATATTTCTTCAAGAGGAAGAGCGAGACCCAACAAACCATCATCGACTTTGCCAATGAAGCTCAACGTCAACATGAGGCAAAGATATTGATGATTCGAAGTGACAACGGCACCGAGTTCAAGAACTACACCTTGGATGAGTTCCTTAGTGATGAGAGGATCAAGTATCAATATTCCGCACCATATACCCCTCAACAAAATGGTGTAGCGGAGAGGAAGAACCGGACGTTGATGGACGCGGCAAGGACCATGATGGCGGAATTCAAGTCTCCGTACAACTTTTGGGCCGAAGCCATCAACAACGCATGTCATGCATCCAATCGGCTCTACCTCCGCAAAGGCTTGAACAAGACTCCATATGAGATACTTACCGGTAACAAGCCCAACCTCAAGTACTTCCGGGTGTTCGGGTGTAAGTGTTTCATTCTCAAGAAAGGTACATGTTTGTCTAAATTCGAATCTAGAGCTCAAGAGGGCATATTTGTTGGTTATGCTACAAACTCTCATGCTTACCGTGTCCTCAACAAGTCCAACGGACTCATTGAGGAGACGTGTAACATAGAGTTTGATGAAAATAATGGCTCCCAAGTGGAGCAAAGTGATCTTTGTGATGTAGGTGATGAAATTCCTCCCCAAGCCATAAGAAGAATGGGGATTGGTCAAATACTCCCCATTGAGGAACCCCTTGTGGCCGAAGGAGAAGGACAATGCTCTACGCAAGTGGAGCCATCACCAACCATTGACCCACACGCTTCCGAAGAACAAACCGAAGGCCCTCAACCAAGTGATCAAGATCAAGGGCAAGATCAACCTCAAGATGATGGTGATGCACCAAATGATGCCCAAGACCAAGATCACGACACCGAGCAAGCTCAAGATCGAGGGCAGGCTCATGATCAAGAGCAAGCTCAAGATGACGCTCAAGATGTTCAAGATGATCCTCCTCAAGTAACCTCGGAGGAACTATTGGAGCATCGTGCCGCCAAGATTGCCTCCAAACTCAAGCATCAACAACATGTCTTGGAGAATGTTTATGGAAGCTTAAAGAAGGGGGTAACCAATCGTAGACAATTGACAAACTTTTGTGAGCATCACGCGTTTGTTTCTTGTGTTGAACCCCAAAAGGTACATGAAGCGCTCGAGGACACGAATTGGCTTGAAGCCATGCATGATGAACTCAACAACTTCGAGCACAACAAGGTGTGGACATTGGTGCCAAGGCCAACGGAGAATCATAATGTCATTGGAACCAAATGGATCTTCAAGAACAAGCAAGATACGAACGGTGTTGCCACTCGAAACAAGGCAAGATTGGTGGCACAAGGCTACTCCCAAGTCGAGGGTATAGACTATGGTGAAACCTTTGCTCCCGTTGCTCGTCTTGAATCTATTCGTATGTTGCTTGCATATGCTTCTCATCATGATTTTAAGTTGCAACAGATGGATGTGAAGAGTGCATTTCTTAATGGTCCTCTTAATGAGTTGGTATATGTCAAACAACCCCCGGGGTTTGAGGATCCCAAGTTCCCCAATCATGTATACAAGCTCGATAAGGCACTCTATGGCCTTAAACAAGCCCCACGTGCGTGGTATGAGCACCTTACCGAGTTGTTGCAAGATCGTGGGTTTGAAATTGGGATAATCGATCCCACTCTTTTTACTAAGAGGGTTAAAGGGGATTTGTTCATATGCCAACTATATGTTGATGATATTATCTTTGGTTCTCCTAACAAAGCTTTCAATGATGAGTTTGCCGCACTCATGACCGAGAAGTTTGAGATGTCTATGATGGGTGAGTTGAAATTCTTTCTTGGGTTCGAAGTCAAGCAAAGAAGAGAAGGAACCTTCATCAACTAAGCCAAATATACCCAAGACATGCTCAAGAGATTCAAGCGAGAAGATGTCAAACCGGCCAAGACTCCAATGCCTACCAAGTGCCAACTCGACATTGATCCCAATGGTAAAGCGGTGGATCAAAAGGTATATCATTCGATGATTGGATCCTTGCTTTACCTTTGTGCATCTAGGCTGGATATCATGTTGAGTGTGGGAATGTGTGCACAGTTTCAAGCCGCGCCTAAGGAAAGTCACTTTGTGGCGGTCAAGCGAATCTTTCGATATTTGGCTCATACCCCAAAATTTGGTTTATGGTACCCCAAAGGAGCAAGCTTTGATCTCATGGGATATTCGGACTCGGATTGGGCGGGAGACCGTGTGGATAGGAAGTCAACCTCCGTAGGGTGCCAATTTGTTGGTCGCTCTTTGGTGAGTTGGTCTTCAAAGAAGCAAAATTGTGTGTCTCTCTCCACCACCGAGGCCGAGTATGTAGCCGCCGCAAGTTGTTGTGCACAATTGCTATGGATGAGGCAAACTTTAAAGGATTACGGTGTCACTTGTGACAAAGTGCCTCTTTTCTGTGACAATGAAAGTGCAATCAAGATCTCCTACAATCCGGTGCAACATAGCAAGACGAAGCACATTGAGATTCGTCATCATTTCATCCGGGATCACGTCAAGCGTGGAGAGATTGATATTATTCATGTTGGAACTCAAGAGCAACTAGCGGATATTTTCACGAAGCCATTGGATGAAGCAAGATTTCGAGAGTTAAGGCATGAGCTAAATATCATTGATTCGAGCAACGTGTCTTGAATCTCATCACACCCCACCGCATTCATCATGATTATCTTGTTCTAGATGTAGGCATGGATTTAGGGGGAGTGTTGTTCTCTCAATGAACTCTCCCTCCCCCTATTATGCATAAATAAACCCTATCTTTCACATTAGCCATTTTTGATGGTACTAGTGCTTCAAAAATGAGTTTTGGTCATGGGCCCAAGGTTAAAATCTTCGCGGTGCCATACCAATTGACTCAAACATAGGTGGCTTCGGCCACCGCCCCTCCTCTCTTTGTGGAGGTTTGGTTCTCCTTTTGGATCTTATTTGCCTTGCTAGCTTTCTTTTTAGGTCCTAGGTGTTTGTATCCTCCAAGTGTTGGCCTTTATCATTTGCTTCTTGCACTCTTGGAGTTTACTTCACCATAATACAGTGCCAAGTTTCCATGCCAAGCCTCCTCTACCCGTAAAACATTCTGCTCCAAATGTACACAAGTTGATATCTTGGCATGGGTGGCAGTAATCGGGTGGTACAACCGGTGGTCGGGGCGGTTCTACCGCCCTGCCATTTGGCTGTAGCGTCCCAGCGGTTCTACCGGTCAAACATTAGCGGTTCTACCGCTTAGGTTCTAGCCTGTGCTTCCGGCCGGTACTACCGGGCGGTTATGAGCGGTACTCCCGCTGCCTGTCAGGCAACGGAAGTACCGCCCCTAACCACTGGGTAGTACCAGGGGGCGGTACAACCGCTCTTAGGAGTGGTACAACCGCTTCGCGGTCTGGGCAGGTATCTAAGGGCGCGGGCCGAAGGGGTTTCTCTTTTTCCCCTTCGTGCCCGTCCTCTTCCCCTGCCCCTGCCGCCAGTTGCTGCCCCCATTGCCCCGGAGTGCCCTCCGGTGCTCCGGATCTGTCGGCTCTTCAGCGGATCCGCTTTGTGGAGGCCGTCTCCTCCCCGATCTCTTCCCATGGATACCGGTAATGCCCCCATTCTCTCTTGTTCTTAGTTTCAATCTTTGAATCCATCTATCTAGGGCATTACGTGTACTCCCATGTTTTTGGCTAAACTATTGGGTGGAAGAGATCATATTATATACCTCTATTGCTTGTAGATAGTTAGAACTCGAAATATTGCATCTAGATTCAGTTTTGATTTGTGCTTGTTCTCCTGTGTGTGTGGAACCGCTGTCGGCGGTACAACCGCTCCACTGGGGCGGTACAACCGCCTGAGCGGTACTACCGCTCGGATGACCGGTACAATCAGCTTTACTGAACCCGTGTGTACTGTTTCTTCTTCTCTCTACTTACATGTAATATATTGCTCTAATCTTGTGTACATTCCTCTCATCTGTGCTGGGTATCTTGTGTGCTTCCCGTGTGTGTGTGTGCAGGTGGCTCTGGTTCTCGCTCTGCTCCTCGCCAGAAGACCAGAAAGAGAGTCTGTAGAACCAAGCGTCCTGATGACACTATGGAAGAGCAGGAGGTGGTGATTCCCACCAAGCCCACCCGCCGTGAGAAGTCTGCCACTGCCAAGCAACATGTGGCCGTGCCAATGCACAGGTGGAAACAACAGGATTGGGAGAGGTTCCGATTGCAAAATCCCTATGAGGTTCCAGTTCATTCTCGTTGGACCACTCCTCAGTTCAGGAACGAGATGCAAGTGAGGATTGTGCATGAGCTTTTCGAGCATAACAAGAACAGGTCCACCAAGCAGTGGACAATTTACCTTGATCACCGGAGGAACAACATGGAGTACTTTGGAGAGGCCTTAGCTCTGTGTGAGGAGTTTGACTTGGTCAAGCTCATGTCTATCAACTGTGACTTTGATGTGCAGCTTATCCATCAGTTCTATGCCACCATTCACTTCGGCACTGATGATGCTCGTACTCTGTCTTTCATGTGCCGTGATGAGCTCTTTCAGGTGCCTTGGAGAGCCTTCTACAATGCTCTAGGCTATGATGATACCGGTCTCACCGGAAATGGTGGCATCCGTCCTCACGACCGTGCCACATCCATGAGCAAGGAGAAGCTTGCACCCCTGTACATCCGAGGATGTGGAGTCATTGGTGAGTCCAAGGATCTTGAGAAGGTTTATGACATTATGCATCGTGTGTTCCGCAATGTGCTTCTGCCCAAGGTTGGGAATCAGGATGAGATCTATGGCTATCTGGTGGATCTGTTAGTGGCTATGAAGACCAAGGTGGGGTCTGGTGCCACCTTTGATGTTTCAAAATGGCTGTGGGAGGAGATGTACAGCATGGTCATGCACCGCAAGGTACCCATATATGCTCCATTTGTCATGTGTTTTCTGAACTCTGTATGGGCAGTCCGCAGACCAGGAGAGCCTCTTACATCTCCAGACAACCTCACTGTGCATGAGGTCAAGCAATTGAGGAAGAAGAAACATGCTGAGCCTCGCTATCCTGCTGATGAGCCCGAGGATGTTTATGCCACCTCTAGTGATGAGGACTTTGAGCTGGAGGATGGGGCCAAGCCCTCCTGGGTTGCTAAGCTCACATCCAAGGTGAAGAAGACCTTTTGCTTGCAGACTCACATCCAGAAGAAGCTCTATGAGGCTCATGTGAATGAGAAGAAGGCCAGACGCAGACAGATTGGGATGATGAGGCACCTCAACATGCAAGTGGACAGTGGATCTGAGAAGAGCATCACTCCAGAGGACAAGTGGATCTTCGAGAATAGCACGTGGACTGACGATGAGGCCTCTGGCCATCCTGCTACCTCTACCTCTGCCGCCGCCACGGATGATATCATGAATGAGGACGATCCAGAGGCATCTGATGGTGATGATCCAGAGGAGACCGAGGAGTCAGAGGAGGACTACTGAGCTCTGGGGCGTTAGCATCGCTCTTTTCCTTTTTGGTGTCTTGATGCCAAAGGGGGAGAGAGTTCTATTAGGTCTCGGGATTTGCATGGGTTTTATTTGCATTTGCTTTGGGTGTCAGTTGAACCTCTTTGCTTCGAGTTGGTTTGTGAACTTGTCGTGCGTGGAGACATTGTGCATGGTGTGAGACATGCGATCCCTATCTATCTATCTATCTTAAGCCTTTATATCGTGTCTCGTATGTTTGTAGAGCGTGCTTATTATTGTTACCCTTATCTATTACTCTACTTCATGTTCCTGCAAATGCATGCTTTTTGTCTATTCATTTCATTTGCAGTCATTGGTTGGTCTATAAAATCTAGGGGGAGCATTGATCCTAATGTAAACACTTTACATTCCAAAAGCAAAATCAAAATAGTGCTCACATATAAGGGGAGCCCCGTCTATATTTTCTAGATCTCCGGTGCAAATCGTGTGGTTGTCATCATCCACCAAAAAGGGGGAGATTGTTAGGGCATTTCCCGCCTTAGGGTTTTGGTGATGATGACAATGCACCTTTGGACTAATCGTGCGCCCAAGTTTGCTCAGGTACACCTTGTTTGGTGCGTCTATATTTTCTAGATCTCCGGTGCAAATCGTGTGGTTGTCATCATCCACCAAAAAGGGGGAGATTGTTAGGGCATTTCCCGCCTTAGGGTTTTGGTGATGATGACAATGCACCTTTGGACTAATCGTGCGCCCAAGTTTGCTCAGGTACACCTTGTTTGGTGCAATACGGTTAGGCACTCCCTCAGGACGGAAAAGATCGAAGACGGAGTTTCCGACGTGTTTATTTCTTTGGTCGTAGGAAATCCGTACTATTAAGAGGGAATCCGCATCGGAAGGTACTGGGTGAATCAATGCACGTACACATTCTATTGCACCCACTATATATCCTTCCGTTCGAGGAGAGAGGTCCTCAAAGTCTTTCTGTGGCAGTGTTTTTAGTGCCGAGCGGTTGTATCGCTTGTGAAAGCGGTTGTACCGCTTGACCGGTTGTTCCAGCCCTGCACCGCTCCACTTCTGGAGTCCCTTCTGTAAGTGGAGCTGTGGTTGGGCGGTGGTGGCCCGGTAGTTCCCGGATGGCTTCGGCGAACCGGTACTACTGGTGTCTGGAGCGGTTGTACCGCTCCGGACTTAGCCACCACATGAACGCTGGACTGGCGGTTGTACCGGCACAACCACCGCCCCAACCACCGCTATGGGGGGAACCCCTTCTGTATAAGAGGCGGTTGTTGGGCGGTGGTGGAGCGGTAGTTCCTGGTTGGCTCCGGCCGACCGGTACTATCGGTGGCTCCACCGGTTGTACCGCTGGGGCATTTCTGCAGTGTGAACCCGTGAATACCGGTTGTACCGGTGGTTCAAGCGGTTGTACCGATGCAATGTAAAAACTGCTGTAACGGTTGGATTTGGGGGACACTATATAAGTAGGTGGTTCTTCCACCTACCTTTTACCTCTTGCCTCTCTCTCCTCCATTGTTGCCTTTCAAGCTTTCTTGCCCGATCTCTCTCTAGCCACTCGAACTTGTCGATTTGCTAGGGATTGAAGGAGGAGACCTAGATCTACACTTCCACCAAAGGAAACTTGATTCCCCCATACTTTCTTGTGTGGATTTTGTTACTCTTGGGTGTTTGGGCACCCTAGACGGAAGAGGTCACCTCGGAGCCACATTCCATTGTGGTGAAGCTCCGTGGTGGTGTTGGGAGCCTCCAATTCAGTTGTGGAGAGAGCCTCAACCTTGTTTGTAAAGGTCCGGTTGCCGCCTTCAAGGGCACCACTAGTGGAATCACGGCATCTTGCATTGTGCGAGGGCGTGAGGAGAATACGGTGGCCCTAGTGGCTTCTTGGGGAGCATTGTGCCTCCACACCGCTCCAACGGAGACGTACTTCCCCCTAAAGGGAAGGAACTTCAGTAACACATCCTCATCTTCACCGGCTCCACTTGTGGTTACTTCTTACCTTTACTTTCTGCAAGCTATTGTTGTGTTGTATCCTTTGCTTGCTTGTGTTGTCGTTGTTGTTAGCATCATATAGGTTGCTCACCTAGTTGCACATCTAGACAACCTATTTTGTTGCTAACCCTAATTTGTTAAGAAAAGCTAAAAATTGGTAGTTGCCTATTCACCCCCACTCTAGTCAACCATATTGATCCTTTCAGTCCTGTTACCGTGGACACGGCTATTCGAATAGATTACTTCCCTGCAGGGGTGCACTACTGTTAGCCAACACACTCGATTACATCTGGCCGGACACACTTGCTAGGCAATGCCCGGCCTTGGGTAATCGACACGCCGTAGACCAACCTAGACTCTCCAGAGAGGTCAACACGCCGATCTAAATCCTAAGTGTGAAGGGGTCTTGGGCCCATCGCCCTCTGCACTCCTGCACGTTGCGTGGCTGGTCGAGGCCCCGACGCGACACTGTATACACAAGTGATGTAACCAGCCCACCCCAACGGTCAGCCCGCATCTCTGAACTGTGACATCTGGATCGCTTTCGGAAGGAACGTACGACGTAGAGGGCCCCATTAAACCATTATCCCGCATGGTGATAGTGTGTATAGGCACGTAGCCAACTCAGATCAAATACCCAAATTCGTTAGGCGTGTTTTCGTAGCTCGCAGAGATGAACAGGGTTCCTGTCGCTCCGACTTGGTAACACGCGGACCACGACCAGGGACCAGGCCCACCTCTCTCCTACGTGGTCTCCGCCTGCCCTGTCGTTCCGCCACAAGATCACTCGCGGCTACCCTTGGGTTCAACCCGTCTTGTTTCATTATCTCACGGGCACTCTTGGAGCCGACCTGACTTTAACAGATTAAAAGTATTGCAGTAATGTAACATTTCCGTGATCATCACCCAGAGTGATCATGGCCCGATAACAAGCCTGGCAAATGGACAAGGGTGAAGGGCCAGCTGATGAAACATAGCATACCTAACTAAGCCTCATAGGATAGCAGGTAAGGTATCAATTGTAGGCGACGAAATCAGGCTATGCATCAGAATAGGAGCTATCGGAATATCAACAGAAGCAATTCTAATGCAAGCATAAGAGAGAAAGAGTGGGCGATATCTGGATGATCAAGGGGGTTTTGCTTGCCTGGAAGCTCTGCCGAAGGGGTCTGGTCGTCGACGACGTAGTCGTACTCAGCAGTGTCGTCGGCAGTCTCGGGGTCTAACGGGAGAGAAGGAGGGGGAAGAAACAATAAATACATGGCAACAAATGCAACAGAGATGCGTGACATGTCAACATGCTGTGCTAGGGGTGTTCTAACGCAGTACTAAGTATTTTACTCGGAGCGGGAAAAATATCCGGGAATATTTTCCCAGCTCCAAACACTATTCATTTAGCGGTTTCGGTAGCAAATGTTCAACGTTCGGTATGTTAGAGACATTTTACAGGTATATGGAGGGCATATTCGGATTCGTCATATTTTTTTGATCATTTTTCATATATAAATTATTTTCATCCGAGTTACGGTTTATTTTATATGATTTTTCAAAGTTTTAATCATTTTCTGGAATTTCTGGAATTCTTTTAATTACTAAATTCGAATTATCCAAAACAGTGCCAAAATCCTTTTTATACACAGCCTCAGCTAGCCCTAGTGTATGACCAGTGGGTCCCAGTGGTACAGTCAGCAGCTGACTGTGCAAGTCTTATCCGAAGGAATAGTAACCGAGGCCCCACCTGTCAGTTTATTAATTAACTAAATCATTTTTATTAGGCCTAATTAAACTACGTGGGGCCCGACTGTCAGTCAGAGTCTAGGGTTAGACTAATTAGGGGTTAGGGTTAACTAAACACCGGCGGGCCCCACTGGTTTAAAACCAGCGTGCGCCGGCGACGACGTACAGAGGCGGTGGCGACGACCAAATGGGCGCCTCCGGCGGCCATTCGAGCGGCAGAGGGCAGGGATCGCCTCAGCGCGGAGCGCCGCATCCAACGATGCTTGCGGTGTAGGCCGGGGTCAACGGAAATGATGGCGGCGGCTATGCCCTACGGCGGCCGGAGCACGCGCTCGCGGGGACGACAGCTAGCGCACGGGAATGAGAGGGGAGAGGCCAGGGGGAAACTGGGCGCTCACAGCGTTGCAGAGGAGGCTCGAGGAGGCCGGAGGAGCTCGGAGGGAGCAGATCGACGGCGAGGTTAGTGGCGGCGTCCGACGAGGGGAATCGACGCGTGCGACGATGGTGGGGGTCCCCGGCTTCGATCCGGTGGCGAGGGAGAAGGAGCGGTCTGCTGCAGACCTCCTAGTCAGCTTGGAACGGAGAGGGGAAGCCGATGGCCGCGCATTTTACCGGGGCGCGCCCATGGCGGCATCGGGCGCCGTATTTCAGAGGAGAGCGGCGACGGAGGGAGGTGAAAACAGGGTTGGCTTCGTCGAGGGGCTCGGGAGAGATCTTTATCTGGCGCGGGGAGTCGTCGGATGGTCGACAGCGAGCGATCGGGGAAGCGGACGGCACGCATGCTTCGGCCGCGCGCCATGGCTTCTGGCCAGCGGGAGGAAGGAGAAGGCATGGCCAGGCCGGGCCGAATCGCACTGTAGGACTTAAGCCCACTTGCACAGTGCCCACTTTCATTTCTCCTTTTCTTTTTCTGCTTTCTTTTTTTCTTCTGTTTTGCCTTTTCTCTTTGCTCCAAAAGACTTTTGTAAAATGTGCAAATAGCCAATTTAAATATTAGGCAATGTCTAGTACTGCCACAAAAAGCTTGGGGGTTAAAGGATTTCATTTGAATTTTATTTAAATGCAAATGGATTAAATGGGCTATCTTTATTACTGTTTTGGGTTGCTAACTTTCAAATGAGCAAACAAGTGAGGATGTTTTTCTTTACCATAATTACATATGAATTATCTCCTAAATCCTAAACTATTTTTCATACAAGTTTGTGGCTTTTCAAATTTCACTTATTATTTGAATTTTGATTTGGAGTTGAATTATTTCTTAATTGCATCTCTTAGGATATAATGATGATGACTTGGCATCATTACCATGTGGTCACTGTGGCTAACCACTGGGGGTGTTACACTTCAAATGAGCAAGCAAAATAGTTCATCATATTGCAAATATTCACTAAGTAATTGTCATGATGAACCCAACCTCATTTGGATTCCCAAAATGCCCTTGGTTATTAAAACAGTGGACCAGCAGCAAATAAATGACCTTTTCAATTTCAAAAAAATAGTTAAACCATTCCAAATGCCCTGAAACTTTTTGTGCAGACCCAAAATATTGCCAACTATTTATGTGCAAAGTCTCACATTTAACAAAATTCTTTTGATCACTAAGCTATTTAGAGAACAGTGGCTACGTATTACACCAGAAAAGAAAAATAGGAGAGGTCCCTGTGCACTTTAGCCCATTAGAAACAACAGAGGCCCAGCCCAACAGGGGAGTCATCCCCTACCTCGCTACAGTAGGAGGCAGGGGGCAGCCGTGGCGGCCATCGCACGGCCATGGTCACGTGCTGGCCATCCGGCGCCTCCCCGACACCCTTAAAACGGCCCCCGCACCCCCTGGCAACCCTAGCCCCCCCACTTCCTCCTCCCTCGCGTCGTTCCCCCTTCCCCGCGTGCACCCGATCTGCCGCCGCCATGGACCTCCTCGTCCACATGCCCACCATCATCGTCGTCGCCTGAAGACCTGTCCAGGAGCTACAGCGTCGTCGTCTACGTCGTCCTCAAGGAGCAACTCGAGCAGGAGGGCATCGCAATGCCGGGATCGAACGAGTTCCTCCGCTGCGGCCACTGCGTGCATCTCCTTGATCCGCACCATCCGGCAACCCCGACCACGTCCCTGAGCTTCGTTGTGAGCTGCTCTCCTCATTCCCCCTCCTCCCCTCTCGCTCCGTCGCCAGTGATGCCGCGCTCACCGCTGCTCACCGCGCCCGAGCTCACTCCTGTGCGCGTGCTGGCGCGCCATGGCTGCGCTCCCGCGTGCTCTCTGGCCGCCCCGGGCACTCCAGGCCGCGCCCGGCACGCCCCTGCCCGCGCCCTCTTGCGCGCGCGCCCGCGCCCGAGCGTGGCCTCGCTGCCGCCTCCCGCTGCTCGCTCGCCGCTGCCCCGCGCCACTGCTGTCGTATGCTGCTGCTGCTCGTTGCTTGCTGCTGCCGCCTGCTGCTTCTGCTTGCCACTGCTAGCTACTGCCCCACCCTGTGCTGCTGTTGCTAGCCATGGCGAGCGCCATGGCCGTGCGGCTGTGTGTGTGTGTGTGTGTGTGTGTGTGTGTGTGTGCGTGCTGTGTGTGCGTGCTGTGTGTGTTGCGTGTGGTGTGTGTGTGTGGCCGGCTAGGCCACTGCCTAGTGGGGCTGGCCCTATTAGTTTAGGTCTAATTAATATTTGGTTAGATTAATTAGGACCTAGTTAGTCTATTGTACGTATGACATGTGGTCCCTCCTAGCTTAATTAACTGTTAAGATTAATCCAATTGATATAGACTATGCCATGTGGGACACCCCTGCACTATTCCCCTTTTGACCAGTCAAGTTGACTTGGTCAAATCGGATTAAATTAAATACAATATTTCCAGAAAACTATTAAAACTTCAGAAAATCATAGAAAAATAACCGTAAGTCAGATGAAAATAATTTATATATGAAAAACGATCAGAAAAGTTTAACGAATCCGAATATGCCCTCCGTTTACCTATCACATGCCCGCAACCATGCAAACATGGAACCTTCCCCTCCGGTTCAGTATACCAATAACTGCCTACAGTCGGGAAAATATCCCAGATATTTTCCCGCTTCGTCTGCAACGTGTAGCATTGCATTAGGTCACCACCAGCACAACATAGTGCCATGCCATGCTTTTGTGTTGCATTTGTTTACTTTTATTTATTGTTTCTTCACCCTCTTCTTATCCGGTAGACCCCGAGACCAACACAGCTCCGGAGTACGACTACACTGTCGACGACCCCTCTTTCCCAGCAGAGCTTCCAGGCAAGCAAACCCCCTAGAACATGCCTATATCGCCTTTCTTTCTCCCTTATGCTTGCATTAGAATTGCTACAATTGTTGTCTGAAATACCTATTCTGATGCATAGCCTGTTTTTGTAACTACTATTGATACCTTAGCTGCTATCCTAAATGCTTAGTATAGGTTGGTAGTGAACCATCTGTGGCCCCTCATCCTTGTCCTAGTTGCCTCGCTTTGTTACCAGTGCCCCGATCGAGGTGATTGATGGGCTGAGACCAGCACATCATGGCACACCCCTAAGTTGTACAACTCTGCAGGGCTACTATTGAGTGCCGAGGGTGATACCTCGTACTGCACTCCTGATGATATCTCTATAGTATAGCACATCGGTGGTGATTGCAGAGGGTGATTCCTCGCTCTCCCCTTCCCGATGATGACTCTGTCGTGCAACCCCTCAAGTGTGGACCATCGAGGGTGATTCCTCCTAGTTCTCCTTGATAGCTACATTGAGTAGGGATCCAACGAGGGTGATTCCTCGGATTCCTCCTTGATGTTTTGTACACACGGATACTTTAACTTTACCCCTAGAAACTTGTGGAAGTCGAGTCGACCCCGAGGGGTACCCGCGAGAGATGTGGAGTCGGGTTGACCATGAGGGTACCCGCGAGATATTTACGTGGCACGGCCGGGCATTCCTGGCCCTTGCCGTAAGTCCACGAGACGAGGCGACGGGACCACAGATCGTGGATCACTGATCGTTTCCGCGCGCTCCCAATGCACTAATGGATTTGGATATGTGATCTGAGTAGGCCTCTGGCCTTTTTCGCACTGACCACCATGCGGGAATAAGTATGGGCACTCGGCGTCGTACGATTCTTCCGAAAGCTCCCAGACGTCAGCAGTTGAGCGGCGCACGCCGGGTTGGACTGGGAAAGCCTGCGCTTGTATTAAGGGGGCTAGGTCTGCTCACCGGCCGCGTTCACAACGCGCAGGAGTGCAAAGGACGATTGGCCCATGACCCCTCCGCACTTAGGAGTTAGACCGGCGTGCTGGCCTCTCTGTCGAGCCTAGGTAGGACTACGTCATGTCGATCAGCCAAGGCCGGGCATGACCCGACAAAAGTGTGTCCGGCCGAAGTTAATCGAGCGTGTTGGGTTAGTTGGTGCACCCCTGCAGGGAAGTATATCTTCTCGAATAGCCGTGTCCACGGTAACGGACACTCAGAGTTGTATCCCGATCTAATACAACTAAAACTAGATAATTGTGATGTTAATTAATATGTTGGCTCCAGGATCGCTTTCTCGCAGGGAGTCGAGGAAGGATCTTTGGGCATTGCTACTAATTACTTACTTCTTTATATTATGCTAATCTGCACTCTTCTAATGCTGCAAGATGCTGCAAGTTGCTAGTCTTTGATAGACTAGGCCTTCTCTCTATTCTGGCATTTCTGTAGTATAGTCCACAGATACAGCCCCTTACTTTGATACCGATGCATAAATCGAATAGCTCTGATGTAAGTCTTGCGAGTACTTTGGATGAGTACTCACGGTTGCTTTGCTACCCCTTTTTCACCATACCCGATTGCTGCGATCAGATGACGGAGCCCCGGAGGCAGCTGATCCCGCCGACGACTACTACTACCATGGTGGAGCCTACTACTACGTGGAGACCGACGACCAGGAGTAGATAGGAGGCTCCCAGGCAGGAGGCCTGCGCCTTTTCGATCTAGTATCATTGTTTTGCTCAGCCTTCTTAAGGCAAACTTGTTTACTCTTTATGTCTGTACTCAGATGTTGTTGCTTTCGCTAACGTTGACTCGAGCTGTTGTATTTGAGCCCTCGAGGCCCCTGGCTTGTAATATAAAGCTTGTATGACTTTAAATTGTGTCTAGAGTTGTGTTGTAATATTTTCCCGTGAGTCTCTGGGCTTGATCGTGCGCATTTGCGTGTATGATTAGTGCACGATTGAGTCGGGGACGTCACAAGTTGGGATCAGAGCCGACTGCCTGTAGGAAGCCCCTTTTCAACTCCTTGGCCAAAGTTGAGTCTAGTCTTTGAAAAACTATTTTACTAACATTGTTGTGTGGCTTACGGGCCCACATCGCAAATGGTTGGGATCAGGATCTTTTATTCCTCTCCTTTACTCTGGGATTATGATCTCTCTTCTATTCGGGTTAAAGATTTTACTAAATCTAACATTAGGTTCTCGTAACCACTTCATCCCGGAGAGCCCCTTCATTCTAGATGATCGCTGGATTCATCAGAAGATTCCGGAGATACTCTTCGATGTTTTCCCGAGACCTTTGTGCCACCGCCTTTGCCATTCCCTACCATCGATAAATCCTTATGGATTACTACACATCCTTGCCATTCGTACCTTCATTCCCGGTTGCTCTTACTATTTACAAGATGCCCCGAAATACTCTCCGATATTCCGGGAATCCTTTGTGCCTACTGCCTTACAGCTTCTTTTCGCACCGCGGATAATTCCTCACACTTACCGGGGATCCGTTCATCCCCAGTTGTTCATGCGTTTCCCAAGTCACTTTGAAATACAATCTGATCTCCCAAGAATCCACTGCAACCTATTGCTTTGGAAAGTTTTGCATGACTGCATGATGATTACTTCCATATGTCTAGCAATATTCCTTGGCAACCTTTGACACTATCATTTTGAGTCCCTTGATTCAATATGTATGTGAATGCTCTCTATCATCAATTAAATCCAAGAATTCGTCTTTCTGGCTCAGATGTCATGTTGGACATGAGTTGGTTCTCGGCCAATTAAGTTGCAATTGATTGTCCACCTAGTTTTATTCAACCTACTCATCTTTTGATCAGAGCGTCAGCTTCTGATCCTTCATTTTGGAAATCATAATTCCTTTGTATTTAAGCGTCGAATTATTCAGATGCTTCTATAACCTGATGCATTTGCATTCCCCCTTCTTCTGGTTGGGTACCGATACCCTCCTCAGATCCTTTACCGACCACGTGATCTTTTGTTGGATTATTATTAGACCGTGTCCTTCTTATTCAATAACTCTTATTACCTCCTTGTTGCTTATGAGTCCATACCCAACAATGTCATTCCCAGCCAATCGGTTACATAATTATCGTGCTAATCTTAACTGTGCTACCTGGTCCTCCTTCCCGGTCCCCCTTTCTGACAATGGGCTAAGCCTGTGTCAAACTTTCATCATCATATCGTTCTGCTTACACAACATGAATCCAAGCATCATATCCATGGTTCCGTTGACCTTGACTTCATTCCATCTGCTTTGATCATCTTACTAATCGATTTCATCTTCCTGAAACCTCTTGACAAAATGTGTCGTGATCAGTGTCAACATTTTGACTTCTTCTGAGATGTCAATTGAATTCATGGTGAGAAATACCATCCTTGCCCCTCGATGATTTGTGTTATCATTGACAACATCCTTGACTTCCTGCCAACACAGACTTGGTCATGTTTTGGTTATACCTTACGTTCCTTGATATTCTTGGAATTGTTCCTTTGTACCTCTTGTGATCTTTGAACCCAATCTTTACTTTGACACCATATCATTGCTACCTCGAAGCATGACTGTGGTACTCCGAACATCAGTAAGAACATTGGAAGCGCAATGCTAAATGTTTCTTGATCAATTATCCAAACCCCGTTGTATGGGTAACATCATGAATTTCCTCGCCCCTTTATTTGAATGATTTTGTACTTGCTGTCCTGTCATGTATATCATGCTCTGCTTTTCCTTGGGTAGGATATACACCTAATACTTGTGTATAAACACATTTTCCTTTCCATTCGTCTGTTTAACCTTTCTTGTAATTTATATGATCTAAGCAGTAATAATTCCCTGCTTACGTAAACACTCTGGTGTACAACTCTGTCAGTAAGACCATGTTACTATTGTTGATGACATACCGGTAACACCGGTGGACGAGAACTTTGCCTATTGGTCCGCCTCGTAACGAGCAGGAAAATGGTTCTCTTCGTCCCCCGCCCTTGGTACCGACGTTGTTGCCGACATAGCTAACAGACTTTCCTCTGACATATCTTGTTGTCGTGACCGTGTAAGATGCCACCGCCCTTCCTACTCTTAATCCACCCTCACCACTGTTCCACAGGATTGAAGCCTGACTCTCCTGTACATCCCTGTTTCCAAAGCTATTCCTCGCACTTGTCTTCGTATGCAATTCACGAGCCATCTTCCGAGAGATGATCTATTCTAGTATCAGATGCAACATTATTCCATGTTGCTCTGAACTCCTTTCACACTCTGTTTCAGGCATCGAACGATTACTTACCCGCTTGAAACTTTTGTACCATCCTATATTGCTCTCAATGATTTCCCTGAGTTTCCACTCGAGAGATACCTTGTGCCTCATCCTCTGGGATAATTACCGGATGCCAACCCTTTCAGACATCCGTCTCTATAAAGTTTCCCCTCTTGTCCTATTCATAAGTACGATGGAGATTCAGAAGAAAGGATGACTGCCGGTACCAAAACCGGCAGATCTCGGGTAGGGGGTCCGAACTGTGGGTCTAGGAATCAATGAGTAACAGGGAACGTAGAGACAGCGATTTACCCAGGTTCAGGCCCTCTCGAAGAGGTAAAACCCTACGTCCTGCTGGATTGTATTGATGTGATTGTATGAAGGTTACAGAGTTGATCTACCTCGAGATCGGATGGGCTAAACCCTAGGTGTTTATGATGATTCTCGCTCTCTACGGACTAAACCCTCTGGTTTATATAGACACCAGAGGGACCTAGGGTTACACATGGTCGGTTGCCATCAGGGGATAAACATGCCGGTTATGCTAAATATTCCTTGGAGGAGACGCCAAGTCTTCGGAGGTTTCCTTCTGGTGCACGAGGTCGCCCACTATCCGGCCTTCCTTTGATGAGTAAAGGGCGGCCCACTAGTTCGGTCTACGAAAGATAGGCCGGCAGCCCGAGTACCCCCCTAGTCCGGGACACCCTCAATAGCCCCCGAACTAGCCTCCAATGCCGAGGTTGACAGTCTTCGGCAGCTCCATGCTCCAAGGGTCTTCGGCTTGGGCGGCGAGTTCCTTCCATCACCTGTGTTTGGTTTGACAACAGTTAGGCCACCAATAGCTCGGTCGTCGAAGAATCCTCCGATTGGCGAGGCATCGTGGGGCCCCTCATACCGCTTCTCTTCGCCTAGAATTAAATGACGACCCTCGATCCCTGCGCATCCAGGGAATGCGAGTGGCCCGATGGGTTTTTACAAAAATGCCCCTCTTTGGGGGGAGACAATGCCCTTTTAATAGGCCAAGGGCGTGGACGCTAACGCACCCCACCCCCTGCCATTCTTTCTCACATCCCCGAGAGGTCACAACCAACAAACAATGGCGAGCATTCCAGGCTCTTCATCACGCCCTCACGGCCCCTGTCAAGGCGACTGGGCGAGCTGCTCCGTATCCCGCATGCGATTGCGCAGGCTTGAGACGCAAGGGTATCTCCCTGCTTCAGATCTCGCGTCCACCCGCCCCGGATTAACTTCTGTAGACGGGGAGGCCCTCGCAGAGAACTTTCCTTCCCCCCACGGGGAGGAGAGGGTGTGCTTTGTGCCCTTCCTCTTGTGAGGCCTGGGTTTCCCCATTCATCCCGTCTTGAGGGGTCTACTAGAGTTTTACGGGATCCAACTCCACCACCTTACCCCATGATCGACTCTTCATATCTCGGGCTTCGTCGCTCTTTGCGAGATGTTCCTGGGCTGTGAGGCTCATTTCGAGTTGTGGAGGAAATTCTTCTGTCTTGTCCCCCGCACCCGAGGAGGGACAACTTACGAGGTTGGCGGGGCCGAGGTATGGCGCTTCGCCGGCACGAGATACCCCGTAGGGACTCCCAAGAAAGATGACGAGGAGTGGACATCGGAATGGTTTTATATCGAAGACGTCCTCCTATTCGATCCAGTTCAGAGGGAGTTGCCCGAATTCTCATCGGCTTCCCTGAAGAAGCGGTTCAACTGGCGCCCGAAGAGTTCTTCCCAAGAGGAAAGCGCCGACGTAACTCGGCTGGCTGCTCAAGTGAGGTGGCTAGCCCACAACGGGCTAACCGTCATCGATGTGATGGCCGCAGCCATTGCTCGGTGCGTCCAACCTCTTCAAAAGAGAATACACCCGCTATGGTGCTACAACGGGGAGGATGATGCAACCCAATACACACGGATGGGACCTGCCGATCAGGCGGCGATGGCGGCCATACTGGCCGATCTTTTCAAGGGAGAAGAGCAAGAATTTGCTCGGTTAAGGCCCAAGGAAGGCTTATCAAGCTATAAACCCATCGAAATGGTGAGTCCAACCACGCTTTATAGCTCGGAGGGCACCCCAAATTTTTTGTTAATCAGATTTTTATCCTGTCCGAACAGAACTGGAGGTGCTGGATCGAAACAGTGAGCTGCCCTGCTCCTCAACTGGAGAATCATTCTCGTGACGACGATCCTGGGTTCCACGATGACCGCGAAACATCGATCAATTTCAAGG
Source organism: Elymus sibiricus (assembly GCA_039707655.1). Lineage (NCBI taxonomy): Eukaryota > Viridiplantae > Streptophyta > Magnoliopsida > Poales > Poaceae > Elymus > Elymus sibiricus. The sequence goes on along the minus strand of CM077666.1, from coordinate 177,852,690 downwards.
AGGGGGTCTTCTACCAGGAGAGCCTCGATGGCTCTAAGGTGGCCCTTTTGGCCGATCACCCCGGGGCGCTTCTCTCCTCCGCTGTAAGTGACCATCGGGCTTCTTCTCGAAAGAGACACTTAGCTGCTGCTGCTCCGAATACACTGACTCCTACTCCCAAGGGCCGCCGTACGACGCGCCGGACAGCCGCAAGAGCGGCACCAGTGGCCCTAGCGGCAAGTGGTCGTGGGGTGACTAAACGCGCGGCCCCAACGGGAGTTACATCATCCGCGCCCCGCCCAAAGAGGTAACACATCCATCGTACCATCATAGCCTTTATCTTTGACATCCACCGAGAATGCCAATAATTTTCTCAGCGGTGTCCTGTAGGCGATATGTAGAACCGCCTTCAACCAAGGATGTTGAAGAGGTGCCGAGGGGTGACTCGAACTCGAGGTCGCCAGTTGTAGCCGGAGTTACTCCGGAGGTCCCTGCCGAGGACCAACATCCCGAGGACTCGGGGGGCGTCTCGGTCACCAACTCCGAGGTTGAAAGTGTGATGAATCACTGGCAGCGCAAGGCATCGCTTTGGCACTCCGCGTTTTCCGATCAAGAGTTTAATGCTCTTAGTTCGGTAGACGCGTACCTCGGAGCTGCCCGAATGGGACTCGAGGGGGCAGTGAAGCTCATGTCTACTAATATGCAGGTATACCATTGGTTTTGACAACTAGTACCTAACCCAGTAGCCCCCGAGCCTTAATTTGGGCGGAACGGCCGAGTTAAGGGTCTGATGTTTATAATGCCATGCTGTTGTGCAAACTGTTCGGGAGCGAAACAAAAAGCTGTCCGAGGAGCTCAGTGCCATTTTGAGTTATGGAAGATGTCATCTTGTCGGGAGGGAGCACAGGAAGCTTGGGCGATGATCAAGACCCGTTTCACCAAGCTGGAACCAGAGCATTTAGCTAGGGTTGGGCCAGTAGGGCCAGATGGGCAGGAAGTGCCCGTGCATCTGGTATATGACCAGGTTATGCCCGCAGCTCGGCTGTCCCAAGCAGATTGTGCTCTGGAGACCATAATAGATGGTCTTGATCAAGATTGACATTTTGATTCTATGTATCTATGTACTTGACATCAAATAGTCTCCAAACCGTGCTTGAAACGTTGTCTTAACCGGCCATCGGCTTTCGCCCCCTCAGCCAGGGGCCGAGGGGTGTTTCCTACTATGTGATCTGAGAACATCGGAAAAACACTTCGGAGAACTAGGCAATCCGGCCATGTGGTGCAAACAGACAAAAACGCGCTCGGGGAGTTATGCTATATTACTGTTTAACGTAAGAAACATCTTTCGACGAAAATAGTCCCTCTATGGGTTCCTTTCTTCGGGTTGCCATGTTGACCATAGCGTATAACCGAATATCCAAAATAGACGGGTAATGGTTACTTCGGGAAAATAGCCCCGAAATCTTGGCAATAACTACCGATTATTTTCACTTCCCCCGTGGCCGACCAGTTGTGTTCTTAAGAACGCTAGCTTTTGGCTTCACCCGTCTGAGGTACGCACCCGGGAAATCCGGACGTAACAATCACAGAGGTGCTCCCTTTACTCCCTAGCCGAACAATCGGGAACGTGGGGGTAAACACAGGAGCGAGGCAACCCAGCTTGGCCAAATCTTAAGTCAAAGTGATGCATATGATGGCGTTAGAACGATACAGGAAGGTTGCAAACATGTAAAAACTGATGGTTGTACAAATAATATATGATCGGCTCCGTAAAAGAAGCCCCCAGGTAACAGTGTGTGGTACATTCAAAGATGTTTGCCAAAGGAAAACTTAACGTAGTTTGGCCTAACCGAACACAACCTGGGAAAGACTAGTCACTGGAAAAAGGAATGATGTAAATCCGAGAAGGATAGACTGAAGAAGAAGGGGGGCGCTGATTTAGCCGTAGAAGCGTCGAAGCCGAGCTGCATTCCATGGGTTTGGTTTGAGGCGGCCATCTTTTGGGTCGCGGAGACGATACGCTCCGCCCGCAAGTACCTGATCAATTATGAAGGGCCCCTCCCATTTGGGTGACAGCTTATGCTTCTGCTTCTCCGGGAGGCGCAGGGCGAGGTCGCCTACGTTGTAAGCTTTTGCCCGTACTTCCCTACTCTGATAGCGTCTGGCCTGCTGCCGGTAAAAGGCAGAACGAGCCCGAGCTATGTCGCGCTCACCCTCCAGGGCGTCCAGGTCATCTTGTCGGTCCAGCTCGGCCTCCTTTTCTTCATACATACGTACTCGAGGTGCGTCGTGAATAAGATCGCTGGGGAGGACGGCTTCTGCCCCATACACCATGAAGAACGGTGTGTAGCCCGTGGATCGATTGGGAGTGGTGCGCATGCCCCACAATACGGAGTCGAGCTCCTCAACCTAGTGGCAATCAGATTCTTTTAAAGAGCGGAACAAACAGGGCTTAATGCCTCTCAAAATCAGTCCGTTAGCTCGCTCGACCTGTCCATTGGACTGTGGGTGGTACACCGAGGCATAGTCGAGCTTGATACCTAAATTGGCGCACCAGTCCTTGACTTCCTGGGCAGTAAAATTGGATCCATTGTCCGTTGTTATGCTATGTGGGACACCATAACGGTGCACGATGCCGGATATAAAATCAATAACCGGCTTGGACTTGGCTGAGGTCACTGGTTTTGCCTCAATCCATTTAGTGAATTTGTCTACCATGACAAGTAGATATTTCTTTTTCTTGGTCCCCCCTTTAAGTGGTCCGACCATGTCCAGCCCCCAGACCGCGAAAGGCCAAGTAATCGGTATTGTCCGAAGAGCCGTGGGGGCATATGACTTTGATTTGCAAAGAGCTGGCATCCAACGCAATGTTGGACTAATGTTTGGCGTCTGTTCGGGCAGTGGGCCAGAAGAACCCAGCTCGGAAGGCCTTGCTGACCAGGGCCCGAGCTGCTGCGTGGTGACCGCCCATGCCAGCATGGATCTCGGCCAAGAGCTGTCTTCCCTCCTCTTCGGATATACATCTTTGGAGGACGCCGGTAGTGCTTTTCTTATATAGTTCGCCCTCGTGGACTTTATAGGCTTTAGATCGCCGAATAATGTGCCTTGCCTCAGTCTGGTCATCGGGTAGCTCTTGGCGGAGGAGATAAGCAAGGAAGGGCTCGGTCCATGGCACGATTACCGCCATTTCTTCGTGAGCCGAAGACGTCATTTCAACGGCCGAGCCCTCGATAATTCGTTCGTCTGGTTCGATAGGTGGAGGGACGAGCTCTCCTGAGGTCTTGGTTTCCGAGTCCTTGTCATCCTCCTGCCACACCACGGACGGCTTGAAGAGTAGTTTCAAAAAGGTGTTCTCAGGAACACGGTCGCGCTTGGTGCCCATTCGAGCAAGAATATCGGCAGCTTGATTGCTATCTCTAGGTACATGGTGAAACTCCAGTCCTTCAAAACGGGCGGAGATTTTTAGGACAGCGTTGCGATATGCTATCATTTTTGGGTCTTTTGCGTCGAATTCTCCGTTGACTTGAGAGATGGCGAGATTAGAATCTCCCCGTACCTCGAGCCGTCGTACGCCCATTGACACCGCAATCCGAAGTCCATGCAACAAAGCTTCGTATTCGGCCGCGTTGTTGGAGTCGGTGTACATGATCTGGAGTATGTACCAAATATTGTCGCCAGCGGGGGATGTGAGGACCACTCTAGCCCCCAGCCCGGCGAGCATTTTGGAGCCGTCGAAGTACATCGTCCAATGCGAGTATGTACTATACTCCCTAGGGAGTTCGGCTTCCGTCCATTCCGCTACGAAATCTGCCAACACCTGAGATTTAATAGCTCGGCGTGGTCGATATATGATTTCGAAGGGAAGGAGTTCTATAGCCCATTTGGCTATACAGCCAGTGGCGTCTCAATTGTTGATTATGTCATTCAGTGGTACTTCGGATGCCACCGTGACCGAGCACTCTTGAAAATAGTGGCGGAGTTTTTGAGACACCGTGAAAACTACGTAAGCGATCTTCTGATAATGCGGGTACCTCGTTTTACACGGGGTGAGCACTTCAGATACGTGGTACACTGGTTTCTGCACCTGGATCTTGTGACCCTCTGTCTCTCGTTCGACGACGAGAACTGCGCTGACCACCTGATTCGTGGCCGAAATGTATAACAGCATTGGCTCGCCTAGGCTGGGTGCTGTAAAGATTGGGTTGCTAGCCAATAGAGTTTTAATTTCCTCAAGTGCTGACGCCGCTTCACTGGTCCACTCGAAGTTCTTTGTCCGTTTGAGCAATTTATAGAGCGGTAAGGCCTTTTCTCCGAGGCATGAGATGAAGCGGCTTAAGGCTGCGACACAGCCGGCCAGTTTCTGGACGTGCTTTACCTCAGTGGGAACCGCCAGCTGGGATAGTGCCCGTATTTTCGCTGGGTTAGCCTCTATTCCTCTATGGGAAACAATGAATCCGAGCAGCTTACCAGCCGGCACTCCGAAGATGCACTTTTCCGGATTGAGCCGTATATCGAAAGTCCGTAGACCGTCGAAGGTTTGCCAGAGATCGTCCACAAGCTGACTGACGTGTTTGGTTTTGACAACCACGTCATCGACATATGCCTTGACCGTTTTGCCGACCTGCTTTTCCTAGCATGTTTGGATCATGTGCTGGTATGTAGCCCCTGCGTTCTTTAATCCGAAGGGCATTGTGTTGAAACAGAATGGTCCATAGGGGGAGATGAATGTTGTGGCCACTTGGTCGGACTCCTTCATTTTAATTTGATGGTATCCAGAGTAGGCATCGAGGAAACATAGCGAGTCATGCCCGGCAGTGGCGTCTATGATCTGGTCTATGCGGGGCAAGGGGAAAGGATCCTTGGGGCAAGCCTTGTTAAGTCCTTGAAATCGACACACAACCGCCAGGATTTGTCCTTCTTAGGTACCATGACCAGATTGGCCAACCACTCCGGATGTTTGATGTCTTGAATGAATCCGGCTTCGAGCAACTTTGCCAGTTCCTCGCCCATAGCTTGACGCTTGGGTTCGGAAAACCGGCGCAGAGCCTGTTTGACTGGCTTGAAACCTTTAATTATGTTCAAGCTGTGCTCAGATAATCTACGTGGGATCCCTGGCATGTCTGACGGGTGCCAGGCGAAGGTATCCCAGTTCTCACGCAAAAATTTGCGCAACTCTTCATCGACCGCGGGGTCCAGCTGAGCTCCAATGGATGCCGTCTTGTTGGGATCTGTTGGGTGCACTAGGAATTTGACGATTTCATCCGCTGGTTTGAAGGACGTAGATTTGGGCCTTTTGTCGAGGATTACGTCGTCCTTATCCACCGTTGAGCGGAGCGCGGTTAGTTCTTCAGCTACGAGGGCTTCGGACAGCGCTTCGAGGGCGAGCGATGCTGTTTTATTCTTGGCCCGAAGAGCTCTGTCCGGATCACTTATTACTGTGATCACGCCATTTGGCCCTGGTATCTTAAGTTTCATGTACCCGTAATGTGGGATGGCATGGAATCGTGCGAAAGCGTCGCGCCCTAATAAGGCGTGGTAGCCACTGCGAAAGGGCACTATGTGGAAAAGCAATTCCTCGGATCGGTAGTTCTCGGGGGTTCCGAAGACCACATTGAGAGCAACTCGGCCACTACAGCGTGCCTCCTTTCCGGGGATGATCCCTCGAAACTTGGTGTGACTTTGCTCGATGCGAGATCTGTCAAACTGCATTTTGTCCAAGGTGTCCTCGTAAATGAGGTTTAGCCCGCTGCCGTCGTCCATTAGCACTTTTTGGAGTCGAAATCCATCCACTATGGGATCAAGGACAAGGGTGGCAGCAGCTCGGGTAGGGCGGGACCTCGGCTGATCTTGTTCGCTGAAAGTGATAGGTGTGTTTGTCCATGAGTCTGTCCCTGCCACATGGTGAATTTGAGTGAGCTCTCGATGGGCTCTCTTCCTCTGATTCTTTGAGGAATACGTCTCGTAGATTGTTAGGATCTCGGCGTCATCATCAAGGGGCGTTGCTGGACATTTATTTGAGTACGGGCCTCCGAGGATGACTTCGCCGCTCTTGGCGATTTGCCTAACTACCCAGCAAGCTCGAAGGCTGTGGGTTGGGTTTGTGTTGAGAAGGACGGAGTGTATGGGGCATGGTTTGTCCAGTAGTTCATCAAGGACCGTTCTGGATCTTGTCAGGGGTTTCATCCTTTTCTCGGACAGCTCGTATTGAGGTGTCCGGTGAGGTTGTGCGCGTTTTGCCCGAGTTCGGTTTGATCCTTCTATACGGATTGACTCCGTTTGCACGAGCTGAGCCTGCCAAGCATACTCCATGGTGCAGTATTTGGACACCAGGTTTGATAACTCAGAGAAGTTTTGGATGTGGCGGCGGGTGAGGGCATTTAAGATGCCTTCATCTCGGCAGTTCTGTCGGAAAACCTCCAGAATTTCCTTGTTGCAAGCGTCCGTCATCTTGTTTTTGACGAGAAGGAATCTGGCCCAGAAGTGCCGAACTGTCTCTCCGGGCTGTTGCTTTATGTACATTGGGTCCCATATGTTGGGCCATCCTGAGTTACTTGGACAGTACTCGATGTGGGGGTGGGTGGGATAAAAAAATTGATCCCAGCGGGGTGTGAGTCCGGGGTCTTGGCGGCCGCGTCCTGGATCAACATGGAATCCGACGTGCCGAGCTCTGGATCCGAATAGTTGACCAGGAGCGATTGCGTAGACTTGAGGTTGTGTGCTGAATCAGACCTCGGCTCTGAATCCTCTCCGGAGTGGAGTTCGGCTGCCGAGCTGGAAGATGAGGCTTGCTGATCAGAAACTTGCACCCCATGCGCTTTCGGTTCCGAGGGGAGGGACGAGCCCTCGGTTGAGCCTTCGATAGTGGTGACCAAGTGGGCAGTCGGAGGGGTATGAATTTCCCTGTCGTCGGTTTTAAGCCCGATCTGATCGTAGACCGAGGACTGACCATCGGTGATTCCCATGGCTTGAATCCGATCTAGTATCCCGTTTAGGAGTGAGAGATCCGTCGGATCCAAGTTCTGGCAGTTTACGGGGTCAACCCGCAGTATGGTCGTGACGGGAGCGTTTGACTTTGCCCCGTAGTCATGTTCAGCCGAGGCCTATTTTCGGCAGCCGAGCGCGGAGATTAGATCCGGGCTCGAGGCTGGATCTGGAGTGGCGGCCGTCCCGATAGTGGGGCTGGCCGTACCCGAAGTCAAGGCTTCAGGATTTGCGGGTCCTTCAGGCGAGGCTGAGGACCCCGTAAGGATAAGATCTCCCCGGGAGTCGGCGATGAACTCTAAGTTTCCAAACCTGATCTCCTGATCGGGGGTAAAGTTGTTGACCCGGCCGGGACGACCGGCTGGATCGGCGTGTAGCATGACGCTGCCGAACGCAAAGAGCTGGCCGGGAACGAAGGTGTCCCCACAGCTAGCACTGTTGCTAATGACTAAGCGAGCCATTGATCCTTGATGACCCTACAGCAGAGCTCTCAATGAAAGCACCAATGTCGGTACCAAAACCGGCAGATCTCGGGTAGGGGGTCCGAATTGTGGGTCTAGGAATCAACGAGTAACAGGGAACGTAGAGACAGCGATTTACCCAGGTTCGGGCCCTCTCGAAGAGGTAAAACCCTACGTCCTGCTGGATTGTATTGATGTGACTGTATGAAGGTTACAGAGTTGATCTACCTTGAGATCGGATGGGCTAAACCCTAGCTGGTTATGATGATTCTCCCTCTCTACGGACTAAACCCTCTGGTTTATATAGACACCAGAGGGACCTAGGGTTACACATGGTCGGTTGCCATCAGGGGATAAACATGCCGGTTATGCTAAATATTCCTTGGAGGAGACGCCAAATCTTCGGAGGTTTCCTTCTGGTGCATAGGGTCACCCACTATCTGGCCTTCCTTTGATGAGTAAAGGGCAGCCCACTAGTCTGGTCTATGAAAGATAGGCCGGCAGCCCGAGTACCCCCTAGTCCGGGACACCCTCAATGACGACTTCATCACGATGCCTTGATGCAACAAAATGAAGACATCAATGAAAAAGATCAACTTCTTCGAGAAGGGACTACAAGAACCGAGAAGACTCGTTAGAATTTCGTAACCAAGTCTTTCCCCCTTACTCTACCTCTTAAATCTCGGGACGAGATTTCTTGTAGTGGAGGAGATTTGTAACACCCCCACATGTTAGCTACAGTAATTGCACACTAATGGTGCCATGTCATCATGCTTGCTAAGCCAAATAGCCACCTGGTAAAAATGCAAGTCAAATTCAAATTTAAATTGCAAGTCAAATATTTGCATTTCAAATGAGCAGGCAAAATAGTCCATCATATTGCAAATATTCACTAAGTATTTGTCAAGATGAACCCAACCTCATTTGGATTCCCATAATGCCCCTGGTTATTAAAACAGTGGATCAACAGCAAATAAATGACCTTTTCAATTTCAAAAAAATAGTTAAACCATTCCAAATGCCCTGAAACTTTTTGTGCAGACCCAAAATATTGCCAACTATTTATGTGCAAAGTCTCACATTTAACAAAATTCTTTTGATCACTAAGCTATTTAGAGAACAGTGGCTACATATTACACCAGAAAAGAAAAATAGGAGAGGTCCCTGTGCACTTTAGCCCATTAGAAACAACAGAAGCCCAGCCCAACAGGGGAGTCATCCCCTACCTCGCTACAGTAGGAGGCAGGGGGCAGCCGTGGCGGCCATCGCACGGCCATGGCCACGTGCTGGCCATCCGGTGCCTCCCCGACGCCCTTAAAACGGCCCCCATACCCCCTAGCAACCCTAGCCCCCCCCCCACTTCCTCCTCCCTTACGCCGTTCCCCCTTCCCCGCGTGCACCCGATCTGCCGCCGCCATGGACCTCCTCGTCCACACGCCCACCGTCGTCGTCGTTGCCTGAAGACCTGTCCAGGAGCTGCAGCGTCGTCGTCTACGTCGTCCTCAAGGAGCAACTCGAGCAGGAGGGCATCACAACGCCGGGATCGAACGAGTCCCTCTGCTGCGGCCGCCGCGCGCATCACCTTGACCCACGCCATCCAGCAACCCCGGCCTCCCCGACCATGTCCCTAAGCTTCGCTATGAGCTCCTCTCCTCGTTCCCCCTCCTCCCCTCTCGCTCCGTCGCCAGTGATGCCCGCGCTCACCGCTGCTAACCGCGCCCGAGCTCGCTCCTGTGCGCGTGCTGCCGCGCCATGGCTGCGCTCCCGCGCGCTCTCTGGCCGCCCCGGGCACTCCAGGCCGCGCCCGGCGCGCCCCTGCCCGCGCCCTCTTGCGCGCGCGCCCGCGCCCTAGCGTGGCCTCGCTGCCGCCTCCTGCTGCTCGCTCGCCGCTACCCTGCGCCACTGCTGCCGTATGCTGCTGCTGCTCGTTGCTTGCTGCTGCCGCCTGCTGCTTCTGCTTGCCGCTGCTAGCTACTGCCCCCCCATGTGCTGCTGCTAGCCATGGCGAGCGCCATGGCCGTGCGGCTGTGTGTGTGTGTGTGTGCGTGCGTGTGCTGTGTGCGCGCTGTGTGTGCGTGCCGTGTGTGTTGTGTGTGGTGTGTGTGTGTGGCCGGCTAGGCCACTACCTAGTGGGGCTGGCCCTATTAGTTTAGGTCTAATTAGTATTTGGTTAGATTAATTAGGGCCTAGTTAGTCTATTGTATGTATGACATGTGGTCCCCTAGCTTAATTAACTGTTAAGATTAATCCAATTGATATAGACTATGCCATGTGGGACCCCCCTGCACTATTCCCCTTTTGACCAGTCAAGTTGATTTGGTCAAATCGGATTAAATTAAATACAATATTTCCAGAAAACTATTAAAACTTCGGAAAATCATAGAAAAATAACCGTAAGTCAGATGAAAATAATTTATATATGAAAGACGATCAGAAAAGTTTAACGAATCCGAATATGCCCTCCGTTTACCTGTCACATGCCCGCAACCATGCAAACATGGAACCTTCCCCTCCGGTTCAGTATACCGATAACTGCCTACAGTCGGGAAAATATCCCAGATATTTTCCCGCTTCGTCTGCAACGTGTAGCATTGCATTAGGTCACCACCAGCATAGCATACTGCCATGCCATGCTTTTGTGTTGCATTTGTTTGCTTTTATTTATTGTTTCTTCCCCCATTTCTTATCCGGTAGACCCCGAGACCGACGCAGCTCTGGAGTACGACTACACCATCGACGACACCTCTTTCCCAGCAAAGCTTCCAGGCAAGCAAACCCCCTTGAACATGCCTATATCGCCTTTCTTTCTCCCTTATGCTTGCATTAGAATTGCTACAGTTGTTGTTCGAAATACCTATTCTGATGCATAGCCTGTTTTTGTAACTACTATTGATACCTTACCTTCTATCCTAAATGCTTAGTATAGGTTGGTAGTGAACCATCTATGGCCCCTCATCCTTGTCCTAGTTGCCCCGCTTTGTTATCAGTGCCCCAATCAAGGTGATCGATGGGCTGAGACCAGCACATCACCGCACACCCCTAAGTTGCACGACTCTGCAGGGCTACTATCGAGTGCCGAGGGTGATACCTCGTACTGCACTCCTGATGATATCTCTGTAGTATAGCACATTGGTGGTGATTGCAGAGGGTGATTCCTCGCTCTCCCCTTCCCGATGATGACTCTGTCGTGCAACCCCTCAAGTGTGGACCATCGAGGGTGATTCCTCCTGGTTCTCCTTGACAGCTACATTGAGTAGGGATCCAACAAGGGTGATTCCTCGGATTCCTCCTTGATGTTTTGTACACACAGATACTTTAACTTTATCCCCAGAAACTTGTGGAAGTCGGGTCGACCCCGAGGGGTACCCGCGAGAGATGTGGAGTCGGGTTGACCGTGAGGGTACCCGCGAGATATTTACATGGCACGGCCGGGCATTCCTGGCCCTTGCCGTAAGTCCACGAGATGGGGCGACGGGACCACAGATCGTGGATCACTGATCGTTTCCGCGCGCTCCCAACGCACTAATGGATTTGGATATGTGATCTGAGTAGGCCTCTGGCCTTTTTCGCACTGACCACCACGCGGGAATAAGTATGGGCACTCGGCGTCATACGATTCTTCCGAAAGCTCCCAGACGTCAGCAGTTGAGCGGCGCATGCCGGGTTGGACTGGGAAAGCATGCGCTTGTATTAAGGGGGCTAGGTCTGCTCACCGGCCGCGTTCGCAACACGTAGAAGTGTAAAGGATGATTGGCCCATGACCCCTTCGCACTTAGGAGTTAGACCAGCATGCTGGCCTCTCTGTCGAGCCTAGGTAGGACTACGTCGTGTCGATCAGCCAAGGCCGGGCATGACCCGACAAAAGTTTGTCCGGCCGAAGTTAATCGAGCCTGTTGGGTAAGTTGGTGCACCCCTGTACGGAAGTATGTCTATTCGAATAGCCGTGTCCACGGTAACGGACGCTCAGAGTTGTATCCCGATCTAATACAACTAAAACTGGATAATTGTGATGTTAATTAATATGTTGGCTCTGGGATCGCTTTCTCGCAGGGAGTCGAGGAAGGATCTTTGGGCATTGCTACTAATTACTTATTGCTTTATATTATGCTAATCTGCACTCTTCTAATGCTGCAAGTTGCTAGTCTTCGATAGACTAGGCCTTCTCTCTATTCTGGCATTTCTGCTGTCTAGTCCACAGATACAGCCCCTTACTTTGATACCGATGCATACATAGAATAACTCTAATGTAAGTCTTGCGAGTACTTTGGATGAGTACTCACGGTTGCTTTGCTACCCCTTTTTCACCATACCCGATTGCTGCGATCAGATGACGGAGCCCCGGAGGCAGCTGATCCCGCCGACGACTACTACTACCACGGTGGAGCCTACTACTACGTGGAGACCGATGACCAGGAGTAGATAGGAGGTTCCCAAGCAGGAGGCCTGCGCCTTTTCGATCTAGTATCGTTGTTTTGCTCCGCCTTCTTAAGGCAAACTTGTTTACTCTTTATGTCTGTACTCAGATGTTGTTGCTTCCGCAAACGCTTGACTCGAGCTGTTGTATTCGAGCCCTCGAGGCCCCTGGCTTGTAATATAAAGCTTGTATGACTTTAAATTGTGTCTAGAGCTGTGTTGTGATATCTTCCCGTGAGTCCCTGGGCTTGATCGTGCGCATTGGCGTGTATGATTAGTGCACGATTGGGTCGGGGCGTCACAATTATTAAGACCATGTCCTAGTTTAGTATCTTGTCATGAACACTTGTATGTTGAATGCTTGTGTTATTAGTTAATTCATCTTTATGATCCTATACTCACATGTCGTGTGTGAGATGTGTATTACTATTAAGTTGTTTAATTAGTTTGTACCATCGTATTGGTTTTTCTTTTGTTATAGAAATGCTTACTAAGAGTTGTTATGATTGGGGTTTAGTCTTTGCTTGTTGTTAACCATTATAAAATATTTGGATTCATCCAAATATTAATTCGTGGTTGATTATTAATCTTAAACATATCATGTCTAGGATAGTTGTTCATCCATTTGTTCCATGCACTACAAAAAAACATTTCCGTGATGATACGTCTTTGTCACAGTAGGTCAAGTTTTCTGTCATGCATGTACATCCGTGACAATTTTATGACAGAATCAATATCGTCATAATTGTGCTGTCGTAGAAGTGTTCCATGACAATACTGGAATTATCATCACGGAAGTGTCCACTTCCATGACGATAAATGTCGCGTCATGGAAGTGTTTTCGTCAAGGGTGACCGACACGTGGCATCCACCGTAACGGGTCGCCGTTAAGCTATCGGGTTCCGGTTTGGATCCGATAACCCGTTAACAGCCCTGACCAATGGGGATTTTCCACGTGTAAATTTCTCATTCGCCGGCGGATCCACGTGTCAGCTCGGCGTTGCGACAGATGTCATCCATTCATTGGACGAGAGACGCCTATGATACGTCGGCACATGGCACGACCCAATAGTGGCCCATTTAGGTTAAATGGGCCGGCCCAACCAAAGGCCCACAAGATTTTGTCAGGTACTAGTGGACCGGCCCGTTAACAGCTTGCCATGTTTTGCGCCAAATTATGACCCATATCAGATAGGGCCCGTTAATAGTGCACTGTGTTTTGGGCCCATCTAAGGCCCGGTTTGTATTACAGCCTGTTAAAGGCCCGTTGAACTGTTTGACGCATTTCGGCCCGATGATAGTTTGGCCTTTTAGAGGCCCTTCGCGCAATTGGGACGTTTTCAGCCTGGTTTCACTTTTGGCCATTTAACGGCCCGTGCGGCATTTGGGCCCATTTCTGGTACAAGTGACTTTCGGCCTCTTAACGGCCCGTGCCGCATTTCGGCCCATTTCTGGTACAATTTACTTTCGGCCTCTTAACGGGCCATGCAGCATTTGGGCCCATTTCTGGTACAAGTGACTTTCGGCCTCTTAACGGCCCGTGGTCTTCGTGGATAAATTTAAGCCCACTCTGACTATCGGCCTGTTAAGGGCCCATGAAATAATTGGGCCTAATTATGGCCCGTTTTGCACCTGGCCTACTTACAGCCCATCATGTTATTGGGCCAACCACGGCCCGAGATAAATTTTGGCATGTGAACGGCCCGTCATATAATTGGGCTAATCATGGGCCGAGGTATATTTAGGCCTGCGGTCGGACCGTGAATTGTTCGGCACAATTCAGGCCCGATCTAATTTTCAGCCTGTTAAAAGCCCATGGTATTTTCTGGCCCAACTAAGGCACGCTGTTTACTCGGACTGTTAAAGGCCCAAAACTACTTGGGCCCGGTTTACGTTCAGGCCTGCTAACGGCCCGAGATGATAATAGGCCCACGTTTGGACCCATATATAGAGTTGCGGGCCGGCCCGTTTGCATAGTCTATTTTTTATATATATAGCACTGACGGACCAATAACATTTTGGCCCATTGATCTCCGTCGAAGCTTACGGCCTAGCAACGATAGCATGTACAATGAATAAATTCTTCTAAAAAAAAGGAAATAAATTATAGCATAGTGACTACGAATAAACCTAGACTATACAATAATGAAATAACGGGATATTACATCGACTGGACATCAAAGTTCGCCACCAGAGATAATAAAGCTCAACCAGACAGCGGATTACATACACTGGGCATGAAAGGTCGCCACCAGTGCAAATAAACGCGCCGACAAAACATACAGAACCAACAGCTCTTCAATAGAGTTAAGAAAGGTTAGGCCTGCACGGCAGCTACAGCGCAAGCAGCTGAGCAAGCTGATGAGACTGCGCTTGTTTGACGCTTATATCCTCCAACTCTAGCTGCATAGCATCAATAGACGTCCTGTACTTCTGGTTAATCTTCGATAGAGATTGGAGTTCCAGTTTGAGTTGAGCTGAAGCATGTCTTTCTGCTTGAATTTGAGACTGAAGAAGTCGAACAGATTCAGGGGGCGACTTCATCGAGCTTGTGTCACTGCTATTATCAAATAACTTCGACACTACATCAAGACATGACTTTGGGGTTGTATCGCTATCCCCAAGATGTGTTGCCTTCTTCCCTGCAATATATGTTAGAGGAACAAGCAATGGGTTCGTCTCAGTATCATTGTGGTAGTTCTTCCTGGCATCAGTGATATCACCCTGAAAGAGAAACAAGCAGACAGATAACAGGTTTTGCACATATAAGCATCAGTGTTGTCAATTCATCCCATTTCTTAGTGGCAAATAAAGAGACATGGTTTAAAATAGCATTAACATAATAAGACATGGCAAGAAATGGCATTGTGTAGGAGTGGTCAGCTTAACCACACCACTGGATTACAGATCAAGAACACAAGCATACATGCAGTGCTAAAGAACGTATAAGCATCAATGGTGACTGTACTGTCAATTTATCCCATTTCAGATTGGTAAATAAAGAGACAAATTAAATAACATTAATATAATATGGAATTGTTTATAGTTAAGACATGGCGGGATATGACATTGTGCTGGAGTTGGTAGTTTCACCACACCACTGGATTACAGATCAAGAACACAAGCATACATGCGGTGCTAAAGAAGATCACTTGCTATGTTTAGTTTAATTTACATGGTATGAATAAGGAACTAGGTTGTGCAACTAAAAACTGAAATTGAGAAGGACAAACTTATGTTTATGTACTTCTTCATAATAAACTTTAAACATGCAATTTGATGCAAACGACAAAAATAAACAGCAGTAACAGAAATAGCTATCCAAATATACACAACAAAGTTTGAAGGCTCGAGAAGGACAAACTTACATTAGTAGTGAAGACCGGCTCTATAAAGCCCTTTTCCATGTTGATGGGGGGGGGGCAATTCAAGAAGTTTACCAAAGAGTCTTCTTCATAAGCATTGCCTTTATTCTACATTTTGTTAAGAGTAAATATAGATGTGATAATATAGGAACAAATGGAGATTATTTAAGCTAAGATGCAGAGTGATGCTACATCATGAACTAGCTATAAATGTAAGTACATCATACAGTCAAAAGGTACTGACAAGAGCAATGCAGAGCTAAACTTCTTCAGTAGCATTGGTTTTATTCAACATTTTAGTATGAGTAAATATAGATCTGATGTGTACAAAATTGAGGGCAAGGAAAATAAGCTGCAAATTGATGGTACATGAACAACTACCTGACAATATAAGTACAGTGATAAAGGACAACAGATACTTAGAAGAACAATGCAGAGCTAAACTTCTTCATAAGCATTGGGTTTATTCTACATTAATGTAAGCATTAATATAGATCTGGTAATTTGGAGCGAACAGTGGATAAGCAAGCTATCATGCACACTGATGTCACATAATCAACCAGGTATGAATGTAAGTACAGGGATACAGGACAACATGTGGTAACAAGAGCAAAGTAGCGAGCAGCATAGTTGCGATATCCTAGGTTTTGTGGCGCTGATTCTATCGCCAATATAAGTGGGGTGCTATCTGATTTCTCCGGTACAACAACCTTTTTCAAGGACTTTGCTTTTACTCCTTTAGGTTCTGCGGTCACCCTCTTCCTTTTGGATATCTGATACACAAGAACAACATTTGAATGGAAAAACATGGTATGATGACAAATGGAATAGGTATTGGTAATGGATGGGCATGGCATCTTCACATATATGATGAGTAAACTAAGCAGATGGCGGTGCAACGAAGTAGAAGAAATGCAAGACACCTTATGCAAGATACGTGCAAGCAATAAAACCTTGACAAATTAGAACCCAGGCACCTTGTTGGCTGAACAGGATAGGCCATCTTCCTTTGACTCCTTGAGCTCAGAATAGTCATTAGGATCATATTCTGAACACGAATCTATAGGTGGGGAGCGGGTGGGTTTCATTGCATCCAGAATGGAACTCAATCCCTTGATGCCAAGTTTGTTAGCCATTGCACTGTTCCGCAATATTCTTCTGGTGTGCGCATTCTCATATTCATTGTGATTATGTTCACTATCTGAGAAGCATAAAACATAAATAATAGTGAGATTATCTGTGTAATGGAGCGGATGTACTAATATAATAGGGGCTCCCTGTAAACCCTTGTGTGCTATCACTGGATTCTGATGAGAGAGCCCATGTGTTCTGTAATTTGGTGCGTACATTAATATAATCTGGCACAACTACACAAAAAATAGGTTCCCTATTGGGAGCTCCAGAGTTAAGGATAGTTGGCAGATGATAGGTTTCAAAATATACAGTATAGAAAGTTTATTGCCAAACCATGATAACAAGAGCGCACAGAGAAATAGTATTCCCTCATGTCTCTATATGTGGTGCACATGCATTTCAAAACTCACGTACTAACATTAGCTGACCAATTAAATGTAAGCTTTGGAAATATGAGTGGCATGTAGTTTAGCTTGAAGGATGGAGTGCTTCTAGCACGACACAAAGGCACTAGGCAGATCGCAGTGTAGATAAAAGGGGGACACCATAAGCATCATAAATAAATCGGGAAAGTGGAACTGGCTGGAAAACATGCGGGTTATATTGCCTCTACTAATCGAAACCCTACCGATCACCTACATGCCAGCTCTATTCACTTGAAGGCGCACTACTATTACTATCAGTCTAGTCTCTCAAAGGTCACACGGCTCCCAGCATTTCATGGATATTATGGCAGACCAACTCGAAGTGCTGAAAGCATCTACCAGAAGCGGCCCAATAGACCTATCAACTGTAGATGTCACTGATCCCCTTCCTGACAAGGAACATACTGTACTTATTAAAGAAGAACATAAGAGGAACATGTTAAAGAATAGAAGAGGAAGCATATTATGGAGATTCCGCTTCTTTCTATACAATGTTGGTTGCCCACCCATGATGAATCAGAGTGCCCAAAGAAATGCTATTCCCTGGTGTCTCTCTACATGTGGCCACATGCATTTGGAAACTCAAGTGAGAGCATTAGCTGACCAATTATATGTGTGTCTATTAACTAATATCAGTATCATATCACATTCGTATTTGAACAACTATGCTTTGGAATTATGATTGCTGTGTTGTTTAGCTTCAAGGGTGGACTGCTGCTAGTACCACACAAAGCACCTATGCAGATCATAGTGTATATATAATGGGAAAACCCTAAGCATCACGAGTAAAATCAGGAAAGTGGAACTTGCTGGAAAATATGGGCTAGTATTGCCGGTAAGGCTAGAAAGGCTTCGGATACCAGCTCTCTTCAACTGAAGGCGCAGTACTGTTACTATCAGTCTAACTCTCAAAGGCGACACAGCTCCCAGCATTTCCTGGATATTATGGCAAACCAACACAAAGGGTTGAAAGCATCCATCACAAGCGACCGAATAGACCTGTATACCGCAAATGTCCCTGCTCCTCTTCACTACGAGGAACATACTGCACTACTATACTTATTAAATAAGAACAGAAGAGGAACATGTTAAAGAAGAGCAAGCAGATTTTGGATAATAAAATGTTCATTGCCCACCCATGATGAACCAGAGCGCATAAAGAATGCAACTCCCTATTGTCTCTCTATATGTGGCGCACGTGCTTATCGAACAAAAGAAGGAACATTAGCTGGCCAATTAAACGGTCTCTATTTTAGTAATATTAGCATCATATCAGATTCGTATTTGAACAACTAAGTTTGGAATTATGAGTGGCATGTTGTTTAGCTTGATGGGTCGAGGAGCAGTGCTAGTACGTCAGGAAGCACCTACGATGATGGTACCGAATATAAAGGGAATGGCTACATGCAAGTCGCCTGACTTTCATCATTTGGGTCAGTCGACCATTTCAGGCAGTTGGATGAAGATCCTACGTCTCCTAACCCTTCTTCTTCCTCACCTCTTCTTCTTCCCCAACAGACCACCGCACGGGCCGCCGCCCGAACCACCGGCCCCCGCTCCCCGCGGCCGGCGGCGCTCCCGCAACCGGCTCGCCGTCCCGCCCTCCCCTGAACCGCCCCCCCACCACCGTGCCCACCCAAAACCCTAAGATAGATAATGGGGTAGCCCCCCGGCGAGCCCCTTCCTTATCCTTCCTTCCCAATGGCGAACTCCGGCGAACTCTCAAAAATCGACTGACCCCAATTTGAAATTCAGTCGACTGTCATTTAGCTAATGTGGAATATAAAAGGGGAAAACCATAAGTATTGCAAGTATAGTGTTGAGCGTGCCATGGCGGATCTGAAGGTGCAAACCATACAAAGGCTACTTGGCAACCAATGTTTCCTTTCAACTAACAAGTAAGATTCTAAGAGATGGGCAAGAAATCATAGTAAAGCAGTGGCGATCTATTTTTCTTTCTGAGATAAATAACTTGAGCAGATATAAAAGAGTACCGCCTCTTGTGCGGCACTATGTAAGCATCTGCTGAGACGTCGAGGGTGCTGCGGTAGCGATGGCTGTCGGCGGCGTGGAAGCAGATCTGGGAGGGCAGATGGTGGCGGCGGGGGATATGTCCCGACGCGGTGGACGAGACGGTCGTAGGAGCGACAACGGCAAGGTGGACGATGGCACGGATGAAGCGAGAGGACGCGATGCAAGGATCCTGGTCCGGAGCCGTGGATGAGAGACGTCGATCTCTTGTAATGGACGACGGCGTCGGGGTATCAGCTCCGGCATGGTGGAGGAGGACGGAGGTGGATGGGGTGGCGGACGGAGGAGGCTGGGGTAGAGAGGGTGTTTTGGCGCCCATGGAGTACGAATGGGGAAATGAAGGGAGGTAGGGGGAACTGTGTCTTTGGGACGCGCTTGTCTCAAATGCGGGGAAAGTTACAAACTTAGCCCCCGTTTAAAATTTCAGACATCAGAGCAATATTGGTCGGTTGGGGATAGGACGGTAATCTCGCATACCCCGATTATTTGCCGAGATCGATTTCGGCTGAGGAGAGTTTGTTTTGGCGCCCACTGTTGGCGCCCACAGTGTATGAATCGGGGTGAGAGGCGGTTATGTCACATTTGACTGAAATTACAAAGGTACCCCTATCGAGGCCTATAGAAATCAAGCTGATAGGCTTTGCGTGTCAGGGATAGGCAGTAATGGAAAATTTCCATCTCCCAAAATTTCTTTTCGGGCGGTTACGGCCGAGGAGGGACTGGGTGTTTTGCCACTTCGTTCAAATTTTAGGAGAAAGTAAGTCGTTTACAATGCCAACTTAATTCGAATCCATTTTGTATTCTTTTTTTTTCAGGCAGGATCCAAGATATTTTATACTGCATCGCACACGATTCTTGCTAATGAACTGTTTGTGGTGTACTTGATTTTTTCATTTTGATTTGAAAGACAAAATGGGGTTACGACAGGAAAGGTCAGTGTTTGAATTGCTAGAACATTTATCTACAGTGAACATGCAACTATAGGAGTGTCGTGCTAAAATTTGGAATTATTCCGGGTTCGTTTGGCCTTTTTTATACATTAATTGAGTTTTCTAGGCATTTAATGTGCATGATTCAAATTTGAACTACAGGCACATGCTCCAGTGCACCAAAATGGGTTGAAAAATCGTATATGTGTCCTTAGGTGAATGTTTGGGTCCCATACAAGAAATCGGAGTGAATTTCAAACATCTGGGCGTCGTGGCTCGGCCGAAACATTGAGAAAATTGGTTTTTAAATTCATGTAATCCAAAAATTGCCTAAACATCACGGAACTTGGCATGGTGTCTTGAGATTGCACCAACATGCTGTGGTAAATTTTTTGTTCAAATTGGGACAAGTTTTGGTATAAGCTTCTTACAAAACGGAGCTTCTCTCAAGAAGGCTCATGGTTCCGATAGGGAACGTGTCACCTTTGTGGGCGAAACGACATACACTACTTCTTCCTGCCTTGATTCTTTTTTACATAGGCAACATAGACCAATAGGAGTGTCGTGCTAAAATTTGGAATTATTTCAGGTTCATTTGGCCTTTTTTATACATTAATTGAGTTTCTAGGCATTTAATGTGCATAATACAAATTTGAACTACATGCACATGCTTCAGTGCACCAAAATGGGTTAAAAAATCGTATATGTGTCCTTGGTGAATGTTTAGGTCCCATACAATAAATGGGAATGAATTTCAAACATCTGGGCATCGTGGCTCGGCCGAAAATATTGAGAAACTTGGTTTCTAAATTCCTGTAAATCCAAAAATTGCCTAAAAATCACGGAACTTGCCATGGTGTCTTGACATGGCACCAACATGCTGTGGTCCAAATTTTGTTTGATTTGGAACAAGTTTTGGTATAAGTGTAGGATCGAGGAGATAGGTCTAGAGGGGGGGTGAATAGACTCCTAACCAGCCAAAGTAGCAGTTTTTAATTTCTCTTAGAACTTAGGCAGATTTTGGCACAAGTTAAGATCACTCCAATACTTTCTACACATGCATATCTAGAGATTGAGCAGCGGAAATAGTAAAGCATGCAATAGTACGAAAAGTAAAGGGGTAGAGTATGGAAGATCAAACGCAATGAAGACACGGTGGTTTTTGGTGTGGTTCCGATAGGTGGTGCTATCGTACGTCCACGTTGATGGAGACTTCAACCCACGAAGGGTAACGGCTGCGTGAGTCCACGGAGGGCTCCACCCACGAAGGGTCCACGAAGAAGCAACCTTGTCTATTCCACCATGGCTTACGTCCACGAAGGACTAGCCTCACTCGGGGTAGATCTTCACGAAGTAGGCGATCTCCTTGCCCTTACAAACTCTTGGTTCAACTCCACATCTGGTTGGAGGCTCCCAAGTGACACCTAACCAATCTAGGAGACACCACTCTCCAAAAGGTAATAGATGGTGTGTTGTTGATGAACTCCTTGCTCTTGTGCTTCAAATGATAGTCTTCCCAGCACACAAACACTCCTCACAGATTTGGCTATGGTGGAAGAAGAATTTGAGTGGAAAGCAACTTGGGAAAGGCTAGAGATCAAGGTTCAAATGATAGGAATGGAATATCTTGATCTCAACACATGAGTAGGTGGTTCTCTATAAGAAAATGTATGGTGGAAGTGTAGGCACGTTCTGATGGCTCTTTTTACTGAGAAGGAGGGGGTGGAGGGGTATATATAGCCTCCACACAAAATCCAACCGTTACACACTTTTGACCCAACTCGGTGGCACCGAAACGATAATCTTGGTAGCACCGAACTGTGTAAAAGATATGAACGTTAGGAATCTCGGTGGGACCGATACAAACAACTCGGATGGACCGAAGTGCAATGGCTAGGGCAACCCTCATCTCGGTGGCACCGATTGCATCAACTCGATAGGACCGAAGTGAAGCAATAAGGCAACAGAGAGTTGCCAAGCCATCTCAGTGAGACCGATATGCATAACTCGGTGAGACCGAAGTGAATGCAACCGATTACAGAGAGTTGGCAAGGCCATCTCGGTGGGACCGAGATCCGTTTTGGTGGATCCGATTTGTTAGGGTTTGGCAGTGGCTAAGCCTTGGATGAACTCGGTGGGGCCGGATTGGAAGTTTCGGTGGGGCCGAGTTGGACTTTAGGTTTAGGACATATTTGGGTAGAGAGAGTGGTTGAGGGTTTAGGAATACTGTCACTAAGCACTTGAGCAAAAGGACCATTAAGCAACACCTCATCCCCTTTTAATAGTATTGGCTTTCCTATGGACTCAATGTGATCTTGGATCACTAAACCAAAAATGTAGAGTCTTGATCTTTTGCCAATCCTTGTCCTTAGCATTTTGAAGGGGTTCCACGTCCTCTTGTCCACGCCACGCCATTGTTGAACTTGTCTAAAATTCACTAGATAAAAGCATTAGTCCAACAACATGTATGTTGGCATAAATTACCAAAACCACCAAGGGAGCAAATGTGCTTTCAATAAGCTTCTTACAAACCAGAGCTTCTCTCAAGAATGCTCATGGTTCCGATAGGGAATGTGTCACCTTTGTGGCTTTTGGTGGGGGGAAGGGGCCGGGGACCTAGATATTTCCGCGGTTGCCGAAATTTTACGAACGGTGCAGTGAATAACTGGCGCGCAAGTGTGGTGGACGCGCGGCCGATGGACTGTAACCGATGAACCTTCCGGCGTAAGCCATACATGAGGGAGCACCAAGATATTTTATACTGCATCGCACACGATTCTTGCTAACAAACTGTTTGTGGTGTACTTGATTTTTTCATTTTGATTTGAAAGACAAAATGGGGTTACGGCAGGAAAGGTCACTGTTTGAATTGCTAGAACATTTATCTGCAGTGAAAATGCAACTATAGGAGTGGCGTGCTAAAATTTGGAATTATTCCGGGTTCGTTTGGCATTTTTTATACATTAATTGAGTTTTCTAGGCATTTAATGTGCATAATTCAAATTTGAACTATAGGCACATGCTCCAGTGCACCAAAATGGGTTGAAAAATCATATATGTGTCCTTGGGTGAATGTTTCAGTCCCATACAATAAATGGGAGTTAATTTCAAACATCTGGGGATCGTGGCTCGGCCGAAAACATTGAGAAACTTGGTTTTTAAATTCCTGTAAATCCAAAAATTGCCTAAAAATCACGGAACTTGGCATGGTGTCTTGACATGGCACCAATATGTTGTGATAAATTTTTTGTTCGATTTGGGACAAGTTTTGGTATAAGCTTCTTACAAACCGGAGATTCTCTCAAGAAGGCTCATGGTTCCGATTGGGGATGTGTCACCTTTGTGGGCAAAACGACATACGCCGCCTCTTCCTGCCTTGATTTTGTTTACAGAGGCAACAAAGACCAATAGGAGTGTCGTGCTAAAATTTGGAATTATTCCAGGTTCGTTTGGCCTTTTTTATACATTAATTGAGTTTCTAGGCATTTAATGTGCATAATTCAAATTTGAACTACATGCACATGCTCCAGTGCACCAAAATGGGTTGAAAAATCGTATATGTGTCCTTGGGTGAATGTTTAGGTCCCATACAAGAAATGGGAATGAATTTCAAACATCTGGGCGTCGTGGCTTGGCCGAAAACATTGAGAAACTTGGTTTTTAAATTCCTGTAAATCCAAAAATTGCCTAAAAATCACGGAACTTGGCATGGTGTCTTGACATGGCACCAACATGCTGTGGTAAAATTTTTGTTCGATTTGGGACAAGTTTTGGTATAAGCTTCTTACAAAACGGAGCTTCTCTCAAGAAGGCTCATGGTTCCGATAGGGGATGTGTCACCTTTGTGGGCGAAACGACATACGCTGCCTCTTCCTGCCTTGATTTTTTTTACAGAGGCAACAAAGACCAATAGGAGTGTCGTGCTAAAATTTGGAATTATTCTGGGTTTGTTTGGCCTTTTTTATACATTTATTGAGCTTCCTAGGCAATGTGCATAATTCAAATTTGAACTACATGCACATGCTCTAGTGCACCAAAATGGGTTGAAAAATCGTATATGTGTACTTGGGTGAATGTTTAGGTCACATACAAGAAATGGGAATGAATTTCAAACATCTGGGCGTCGTGGCTCGGCCCAAAACATTGACAAACTTGGTTTTTAAATTCCTGTAAATCCAAAACTTGCCAGAAAATCATGAAACTTGGCATGTTGCCTTGACATGGCACCAACATGTTGTGGTAAAAATTTTGTCCGATTTTTTGAAGGCGCACAGATTAACAACCAACAAAGTCATTTTGGAACAAAGAGCTGCCACGTTACAATCGGAAACATAAGTGTTATTCAAACCGTGGGTGTTGTACTAACCATTTACGTGCCGCCATGCGTCCCCATTTTTATTGGCTAGGAGGCGCCATGCGGGGTACTCCCTCCGTGGGTAGGGCACCTAAGGCGCTGCACTGTGATTTAGGCATGTGAAGATTGGCCATGATAACTAACATAATCCGTGCTGAAAAATCTCGTCAATTGAGCCAATTAATTACTAATCCTTCGCAAGCAGTTACCACCGAGCAATGCTAGACTCACGGGGAGGATTTTTACAGACTTTATGGAGTAGCAAACGTGGAGGATTAGGATTGGATTTAGGGGGTGGGAAGGGGACCACCCCCTAAAAATCAGGGGGGTCTAGTTTGATTAGTTGGAAGATGCCCGTATTAGCCCCATAAAGGCCCGTGAGTGCAGCATTTTTGGTTACCACCCACTTCTCACGCCCACCCTTCATAAATTTAGGTGTTGGGTAGCAAATCAGCATACAGTACAAGGTGCATGCACAACCTAGGGACCAGAGGGAGACGTGTATCGAGGCATGTGACCAGAATTATTTACTATGGGATTTAAAAGGCTGGGCATAGAGAGTGGGTCGAACGAGGCATGCAGACTGCTCTATGCACCTGGACGGAGGGAGTAGCTATTTGAGTAGACGGGAGGCGTGGAGCAGAGCGCTGCACAGGCTCACCGGGAGGCGAGCCCTTTGACCTCCATCCGCCGCCCACCTCGCTCCCAACTTCTCCATTAATGGCGCCCGAGCCCCTGTTTTAATGGCGTGGCTAGGCCTCAGTCGACTGAGATTTAAGAGAGAGAAAAGAAAATCTGAAAAGAAAATTTTGCATGGATCTTGATGTAAGATCTCACGGACATAGCATCGACTGAGACTTAGCAAGACTGATATATATGACGGCGATGGCAATGGATAATAATAATTGTCTTACATATTCAGGAAGATAATTAAAGATGCCACATGCGGCAACGCCCGAAAGACACAAGGGCAAAACAAGGAAGACGCAGACAACGATCTGGGTCGCTGCTCTCTAGTTCACCTCGATCTACTCCGCCATCTTCATCATTTCGTCCACCTTGATCTCTTTCACATCCTCAATACGTCGCTTGCGAGCATCCACGGATCCCTCCAGGAGCATTTCACGCTCCATGCGGAGCTTAGCATTCTCGTCCATAAGTTTCCTGACCATGACGGCCGTCTTCTTCAACACGACAGTTGTCTCCTCGTGTTGCTTCGCCCTGCCGGCGATCTTCGCCCTCATCAGGTTGCGCTCAGTGCGAAGCCTCACCTTGTCATCCCTTAGTCCACGGATGACGTCGGTCGACTATCCAACGCAGCATAGCTCTCCTCCTGCAGCTTCGCCCAGCGGGGGATGTCATCGTCCATCAGCTTATTGAGCATAGCGCGCTTGCGCCTGTGAGAGCCCTCGAGGACCTCTCTGCTGCTTCCGCGGTGCGGCGGGACATCTATGCCGCTTCCGCAGCGCGGCCGGACCACTCTGCTGCTTCGGCGGTGTGGCGGGACCTTAGTGTTGCTTCGGCAGCGCGGCGGGACCTCTCGGCTGATATCACGGCGAGGCGGGACATCTCTGCTGCTTCGCTCGCCACTCCGTGGTCATTTCTCGACCAAGAACTCCTCCCACGGGCCATGGCAGACGCAAGGAAGGGCGAACACTTGTTTGTTTGTTGATGAGGAATTGAGGAGGAATGTGCAATCATTTTCGATTAGGTGGTATTTATAACCTAGTAATAAGCTGCTAAGTGGGAAAACATTTAGGTTTTGATCGGTGTGAACAGGTTTGCAATTACATATAGCGTGGTAATTTGGAATGTGACAGGAAACAAGGTCAAAATTATTTGACGGTTCCGGTTTCGAAGTGCGGGACGATTCACGGATGGTGTAATTAAGAGCAAGTATAATGAGGTGACGTAAGCGGGCTATAAGGATTTAAATATTATATTGTTGCTAAGTTAGAAGAGAGGGAGGAGGAGAGAGAGGAGAAGCGGGCTGTGGACTTACAGCCGGCTATAGCACGAGCTCCAAGAAGCTTTGTGAGAGTGGAAGGTGGGCCATATGTTAAGAAAGTAGTACTTTCTTATAGCTAACTATTATACGTGTTGGCTATTACATTGATTATAGATGACATGGCAACATGCTATAGCCAGCAGCTGGCTATATTATTAACCATGCTCTAACGTGGGCAAGCATTCTCGGATGCGTACGTGGCGTGTGCACCGCAATCGGCGTGGCCAGCACACGACTTGTTCCATCAACCGTGTGCGCTTGTTATTACCATCGCGCACAATTCTTTTAATTAGACATCACCTCTCTATGATGAAGCCACACACACTTAATTACTTTCCCTACTGAAGACTCCATTTCACACACACACACAAACACTCTCTCTCTCTCTTCTCTCTTTCACACAGTCTCTATACGACCAGACACGAGATAATTGCATGGTTAGTCCTTGTACTAGCAGGCGGCGTCTAACATGGTCCTCATAGTTAGGAAGTGCTCCGATACAATCCTCGTACATGCAAATACGGTGTGTATATAGTCCCTGAAGTTGCAATAGTGGTCCTGGCTATACGCCTCGCGTACGTAGTCCGTATGCCTCCACTGCCAGGTCACCATCGATCCCACAGGTCAATCGGAGTGAGTCAAACGTCCGTGTGGGACCAACGTGTCAGTGGGCACGAGAAATCAGTTGAGAATAAATCAACATGCTCTATTATATTGTACGGTAAAGATGCGCTGGTTATTTATTTTTCGTGGTAACATGCTCTTTTTTTAGGGGACAGGGTAACAAGCTTTCGTTAGTACTGCTTAGACGCGCATGCATGCGTGCATGCATGTATGTTCATGACCACATAACACGTGCTACATCAACACTAAGAATCATTACGACAATATCAATTATTCGAATATGGCGATCGTACAGATAGAAACAACACAAGCAACAAGAATGAGACTCAAACTTGGCTAGTACTCGAAAAACAACTACTGCAAACGCAAACGTCTAGGAACGTATGCGCATGTGCAAACTGGACTAAATCAGCATGCATGTTACGATCAGCTCTACTTTGGCCCAGCTAGGATATCTACTAACCAAGCTAACCTAATTAAGAAGTAATTGCACTTGGCCTGGTTGTTCGCCTCGCGCTGCATGTAGCAGAGGTTGCGGGTTCGAAACACCGTCTACACATTTCTTTTAATTCTCACTTATTTCTCGCAGCCACTGACACATGGGTCTCATACGGACGTGGACCAGCAGTTTGACTCAGTCCGCACGACCCGTGGGATTGATGCTGACGTGGCAGTGGCGGCATACAAGCTACATGCACGAGGCGTATAGCCAGGACCGCTGTTGCAACCTCAGGGACCGTATACACACCGTATTTGCATGTATGAGGACTGTATTGAAGCACTTTCTGACTATGAGGACCATGTTAGACATCGCCTGCAAGTACAAGGACTAAACATGCAATTATCTCGACCAGACACACACACGCATGCTCTAGGTGGAGTATTTGTTCGTACCACACCTTTCGTCCAACCTTCCCCGCATGATTATCAATCACCTTAGTTTACTTATAACATGGACAAATTCCACTGTAATTTAGTTAGCAAACTTCTCATTAAAATATGACGCAAATCACGAGCAGGAATTGAGAAATTTTTATTTACACAATCACGTTAATATGGTCAGGTAAATCACAAGCTAACGTACCATTGTACTAATATTTATATCCCGTTGCAAAAGGTGGAGTACATATCCGAAGAGTAGAGGCGCACACACACACTCCGTCAAATCAATATCATTGGATTCATCATTGCATATATTTTCACATCATATAAATTTGTCACCGTAAATGTTCATATTGTTTTCTACAAACTTGGTCAAACTTTACAAAGTTTGACTTCAGTCAAAGCTAATATGTGGAGTAAATAAAAACGGAGGGAGTACTATCTTAGGGTTGACCGATCACTGTCCGTGGACGTGCCCGGGCGGTGGAAGAAGAAGGAGGAGAAGCGGGCTGTGGAGTACACTAGCTGCAGCACGAGCTCCAAGAAATTTTCGTGCCACACAATGCATATTTAACTACTAGTACTACGTACACCCAGGCCTTTAGGTTGCGTGTAGATGACATGGCTACAACATGCAGGCTGACAGCCTACCACTCTGCCTCGCATGTTTTTTTATTTTTGCCATGCAAGATTTGCATGCAGGCATGGCACGCACGAGAGAGTATCTGCTGTTACCGAGGCTTAGGTGGTACCATGATACGGGCTCATGTGCATTTTTGCAAATGGTGCAGAGTTACCGAGAGCCGTTCGATCTTAGAATCTGACGGCCCAGAAGCCCGTATCACGGTAGCACCTAAGCCTTGGTAGCACTAGATATTTTCTGTGTCACACACGTAGTTGTCGAAGTCGTGCTCGAAAAAGGGCGACGAGGTCCGCTAGTCCGTGTTGGTCGGTGTGCCCGGAAAACAAACCAATCCCAGTCGCTATAAATGTTGTGCGTGCTTTAATTACGGGAAGGTGGATGGACGCGAACGTGTCGGACAATGAACCGCCCGCCAGCTCCCTGATCTCAAATATAAACCACACTAGCACACTACTGCTAATGCGCACCCGCAGAACATCCTTTCCGAAGGGACGAAGCCCTACGGTTACCATCTCCTCTCGTCTAAACCAGTTCCCAAAGGGAGAAGGCAGTTCGTCGCCATTGCTATGGATTCCCAAGGCGGTGGTGTTTCTCATCCTCGTCGAGGTTGGGAGACCTTGGACGACGATGCTTTGGGGGAAATCGTAAGTTGCTCCGACTTCCTTACATCCGCAAGACTCAGCGGTGCTTGCACCAAATATTTTAAGACGGTGCGTAAATATGCGTGGGAGAAGGCCATGCTAGTTGGTCTGCCATGCATCTTTGAGGACGAGGATGTTTCCTGGGGGGTCTCTCCAGCGCGGCGTGGCCGTAGTTGCAAGTTGATGCCCCTTGAGGTGCCGACGTTGAGGGGCACTCGGATTTTGTCTGATGAGCAGGTCAGTGATGAGTTTGATCACGTAAATGTATTCTAAAGACTACTTCCGTGTTCCATTTCATAATTACCCCACTGCCCACTGTTGCACAGGTTAGGCTTGGTTCCAATGGAGATTGGCTTGCATACGTACGGGAGGGTACCAACATCAATTTGCACAACATTCACACTGGTGAGACCGTTCCCGTTGAACCTTTGTCCAGCATTGGGATCGGCCATCCAATGGGGCACCTCCTGAATTGGTACAATGGAACCATGGTGAGTTTGAAGAAGATAGCAATCCCTGAAGCCCCGACAAGGTCGTGCGGCAACAAAGATTACTCTCTCATCACGGTGTTCGACATCGCGATTGCTTTCACGAAACAACCTGCACGTGGCGGTCAAAGCTGGACCATGCTGTCTGCGGCCGATTTGTTGCTATACGAGTACGAAGACGTCGTGCTCCTTTTAAACCGCATCTTCGCGGTGACAAACCAGGGGACTTGTTTCGTATGGGACACGTCCTACGGTATACTCCCTCTCTTTCGGTTTAATATGTTTGGTTTTTCTGTTTTATAAGTTTCAAATTTATTGCTCCACATCACATGTTCAGATTTCAAGGTGCATTAAATCATTGCATGCAGGGAAAAGTCATCCCCCGATCAAAATCAGATCGCCGATCGTGGATGTGCATGGGCCATTCAGTCTCACTTGGAACCTTGTAACTGACGACACCCAGTTGGGACGTACTATCTTAGCAGTCATTACCCATGGTACCATTGAAGAGCAGCAAGGTGCCACGATCTATCACGATCGGACCCTGATCATGTACCCAGGTAATCCATTATCTCCGATCTAAGACTAGTAAAGCCAGGAGCTAGAGTATACTATCTTATTGCCATGTCATCTTATAACATTTCAGTACATGTCTCGTTATACTCCATGAGAAGTAGTTCTTTTCTTTTTTTGATTGATTGGGATAGTCATCGACGCAACATTATAATACAAGTTATAATTAGCAATTTCAATTCCACAATGTACTGGCTAGTAAGCCTGAATCCCATCTAATAAAAAAAGTACTACTACTAGGACTCCTCCTACTTTAATTAATATACATCGCCCACGTCACACTCTCAAATTGTTTCTTCTAGCCCGTGCCGCAGCTGGCTCTAATCTACTCCTACTAGACTTCTTCCCTTCCCTATCATAGAAATAAGCAAATATAGATTATATTATTTTAATCCTTATCATCTGCTTACGTCACCTTATTGTGCTTGCTGCACAACATTTATCCTGCATGGACCTTGACCATGCCCGTCACCATGTGTCCAGGTTTGAGATGCCAGGTGTACCAGATGAACGGCTGCGTGTTCGACCCCCGTGATGCTACCTGGACGCGGAGGAACACACTTGGAGAGTACTCGGTTTTCATTGGGGACAGCTACCCCATAGTGAAAACGATGCCACCTTCCGTGCACGACGCCGACGGCCTGCCGTTCATGAAGAGTGGGTGCATTTTCTTTGTGCACCGCCGGATTAATATCTTGAACGTCGTTATCCCTGACTTATGCCGCTTCAGCTTGGATGAGTCTCCATCGTGGGGAGCCACACTAAAAAGCTGCGATGATATGTATTCCCGTTGCCCTACGTTATGGATCGTGCCATCTATGAAGAACACCTGGGACTGGAACTATGAAACGGACATGTACCCAGGCACCTACGAACCTGAGTAATGTACCGCAGTAAATATAGGTGAAGTAGCCAGGCACAAATAATATGAACCTACGTGGCATGTTGGCATTTGTCTTTTAGAACTTACTAGTAGTAAATATTATGTGCAATGCACGTTGATATTATGATGTACGTGCCTAAGTACTCTGCTATATTAATTGCAGGCACATACTCTGTATTAGGTTGGATATTTGTTTACGTATATGGTCTGAGACCTTCCAACTAGACGTGTCTGTCTCTCCAGGTCGCACTTTGTATCATTATGTACTACGTGTGGTCTCCGACCCTACAACTACACAGTCAAATCACCCTCAAAGAAAAACCGGACGGTCATATCACCTGTGCTGCCATGTTTCACGCTCCTCCCTCGTAGAGTGGAGACGCTTGCTTCCATAAAAATGGAAGAAGTGGAGACGCCCTCCCATGCTGTTCCTATCCTCGTCCTTTCGCAGACGTGTGGGACATCCAGCACGTGCCAAGCAGCAATTTATCCCCATATCTTGATCTCTAGGCAACGTGTCGGACTTAAGACAAGTTTGCCGTATAAAGCACTGCACACCAAGCAGCAGGCGTGGTGAGCAATCTTCAAATCATCAAGTCATTAAATAAAAACAGTATATGAACCACTACACATGCAAGTTCACTGGGCTGCTGTGTTTAGCACTTCTCCGTCGTAATAGTAGAAACGCTAAAAATAAGAAATAAATATAAAACAACAGTGACACTCTATCGTGCGGTTTCCTTGCTTCTCCTCCATAGCGGGTAGAATACTTTCGTTCACCGACATGTGGGACATCCACCATTTGGGCCCACTTGCCATGCACCAAAATTAGAGTGCATCACGCATAACTGCAGGGGAGACTCACCCGGTCGTAGCGCCATAGTAATAATGACTTGAGCCATCAAATCACAAGGCCCCACCTATCCAACTGTAAGTTGCTCGGACGAAGCAACCATCATTTCACACGCCAAGACTGTAGCATCAATACCGCTAGCACACGCCAAGACTGGATGGCACTGTGGCAGCACAGGATATGAACATGGTCCATGACGTGAAGGGAGGATGGTTCCAGAAAATAATATTCGCTCACTCGTCTTTTCTAACCGGGTTTTGCATCGATCGTTCGTATGAAGGTGCTAAACCAAGTGTTGCACTTACAAGTTCAAAACAACAAAGTGGACCACTCACGGCACGCATGTCGCGTTCGGCCCGTCGCTCAACGCGCTTCCTCATGGCATATCACGGACACATGGGAACGTATGTGAGCAAACCGACTAGGCCAAACTAGCCTGCCTAACGCGCGGGAAAGTCCCGCGCTCATCTTTTCTATCTGGATTTCTACCGATCGATCGCAAGAGCAGGCGAAAGATAATGTTACACTTTACAAGTTCAAAAGGAAAAGGTGGCACACTTAAAGCACGCCTGTCACGTTCGCGTCGCACCCCCACGGTCGGTCTGGCACGCCGCTCACCAAACGGAACACGCACGCGTTTCTTGCATTTTCAGTGACATGTTGGACTGCAATTGAATAAATCGACAATACCCAAAATTTAATCGCCCGCCGAGTGCCGACAGAAAAAAGAGAGACGAGGAGGGAGAAGAGGGAGAAGAGATCGCCCGCCAGCCGCGCATGGACTCCTAGAAATGTGGTGATAATGTGAGGTGGGCCATGTTTTAATAAAGTCGGAGCAGTCCTTTGTAATGCTTGTAGAGTTGATTTGACGCATGCCCAGATTTGACGGAAATGTATTAGTATAAAATGCATCGTTTGAAAGTTTTTGTACGCCAATGTTCTAGGATTCGTACGTTTCTGTATGATTTTATTGCCGACTAAAAAGAAATGGAGGGCCTTTCTCTCTCTCGGGTCTCTCTTCATCCCACAACCCCTGTATAACACACGTACACACACACTCTCTCTCTAGGCACTGCAAAAGTACTACTCGTTCACGCTTCCTCCAAAAGATCGATGGCCAAACCTATTTGTTTATTTGCAAAGTGGAGAGGCCACTTGCTATAATTTTACAAAGCCAACTAAAGTGGTCCTAGTCATATTTTTGTCTCAATGACCGGTGGGCCATGTATGCCGCGCGTGTGTGTGTGCTGTGTACGTGTGCTGTGTGCGCGTGTTCGTGTGTTGTGTGTATTTTTTTTTTGCATGGAATTTTTTTGCATGCCGCATGTGTGCTGTGTTGTATACGTTTTTTTTATTGCATGGATTTTTTTCGTGGAGTGTGTACGTGTACGTGTACCCGTGTGTGTTGTGTGTGTATGTGACGTGTACGGTGGCGAGTTGTGGTAGTATATGTATTCATGTACGTAAGCTAGTGTGTAGTGTGTATGGCAAACTATCCCCACATGTCATTGTGTGTTTTGTACAAATATAGCAATCCAATATACAAGGGCTGAGAAAGCAAAAAACATGTTGGCTTTGTAAACCTTCTCTCTCCTCTTGCTATAACAAGTTTTTAGCAATCCAATATACAAAGGGTGTTGGAGATGCTCATGGTGTAGAACGAGCTGATCAGCCCCAATGTTTCTCTTCGCTCAGTGTTTGCAAGTAGTAGTATAGCTCGCAAAATAGCTAGCCTACTAACACAACGCGGATTCAGACGAGGTTTGACACCAACAATCATCAAACAAGCCCTGCTTATATGATAGACAGTGCAAACATACGTCTTAGCATGCCATATATTACATCAAAAGTTGGTGAGGACACATCTGTTTCCATAACTCGGAGAGGGTTCGGATGATTCACTAACAAACTAAAGTATCAAGTACCGCCCACATAGACCCTACAGGGTTTGATAACATGCATCTGGTAATTAAACACAATGCAAACTACGTTGAAAGATTAGCCCAACCAACTATTTTGTGTCATCGATCTCTGGGGCAATGTCCACAGGACGGACCGCGGCATGAGAATCACCAAGGACGTCCACCGGCAGCTGCACAACCCTAACATATTAGCAAGCACATTGCAAATAATCAAAGACCACAATTATGGTAAGCCAATATTTTTTTTTACCTTGGGCAGCTCACCGGGGGATCCCATCCCTCCGGGGGCCATCGTCTTGCTAGGGGAACACTGATCCTCGACGGCGACTATCTCCCCAAACCCGGCCTTGACCTCTCATAGGTGGCCATTAGGGTTTCTGGGGTAGGCACGGTTCGGGCCTTGCTGTTGTTGGAGCTCTCTGTGTTCAGGAGTTCGTCTGCCAACGTCATCAACTCTTTGGCCAGTGCTTATTTCTTGGAGATCTTCGTCTCCATGGGTTTGCCCACCAACATCGCCAACTCGTTGGCCGGTGCTCGCTTCTTGGAGATCTCTGTCTAGAGTGGGTTGTTCGCCGGCAACTCTTTGCCCAGTGCTCCAGGATCCATGAATAAACTGACAAACAAAAAGGAATCGAAAGGAAACCATAATCACAATGACAACGGAAAAAGAATAGGCAGTGAGGATCGGTCGGTGCTTCGCAAAAGAAAAATCTTGGAAAGAAAATAGAGCAGCATCACTGATTCGCTCACCTTTCCTTCGTCGGTAGAGAAGAAAAATGGCAGAAGTGAGTAGCCTGGAGTGTGGTTTTCCTCAAGATTGAGGGGAGAAAGAGATTGAGTGAGCGTTCCGGTGAAATGATGGTTGCTTCGTTCGTCCAACTTACCAGGCCACTTTACTACTGCTGGTAAAGGTATGGGTTTTGTGATATGACGGGTCATGACTGCCACACCGGGGTGACTGGTGAGTCTAGCCTGTAGCACCTCACTGTGATTTGGTGGACAGCACTCGGGCCCGGATGCTTGATGGCCCGCATGCCCGTGAAACAATGGAATAGAGCGGCTTGTCATAGAAACAGTTTTGACGACCGAGGGGCTACCAAGCGGTCAAGCGTGTCTACCGTTAGACTGGCCATAGTGGGAGTAGTCCCCTCATATTTTGTGTTATATTTTGACCATAATTTTAACTAATAAAATAGTGATTGTATGTAGCAAATCCAATACTCCATAAAAATAGGAATCCAACAATATAATTTTTGGTGACATGCATTAAAAGTTTTCTACTTACTATATATGTGGTCAAACTGTACATAGAAAATATAAATAATATTGCATGTTGGTGCAGCCCACGTTTTCGATAATTTGAGCCGTGGGCTTGTTCATAAAATATATATATGTGTTTGTTCACTTAATGGAGGGTCGAGTGCCACATGTGAACGTTACAAAGTGCGACCTGGCACGTACACAATTTTAAACGATTGTTTTTATGGAGTGAAAGAAGAAAACTACTCCACTATATGTATATATAGGCAGGAGCTCCGCGCTTGCTTGCTAGGGTTGCTCTCTTCACACACTCTCATCCTCACCAGATCTAAGCAAGATAGCGGTGGTCACTCTCTCTCTCTGCTCACCGCTGGTCACATATCCAGATGCATCCCCTCCGCCGGGAAGGGGAGGAGGTGCAGCATTTAGGCCATCGTCGACGGCGAGGGAGGAGTCCCACTGCCGGCCGCACTGTCATCTCTGACCGAGTGCCGGTGCCGGAGGTCCTCCTATCCCTTCGTCGCTGCCATAGTGTTGGCGGATCCGGCCTCCCGCCCCCCACCTAGCCACACCCCGATGACCTTCTGGTATATCTTCCTTCGAAACGACCTTGCTCTACTGCCCCAGCTCCCCATGTCTCCATGTGCATCATTTTCTACCTCCCAGCCCCCCGCGTAGCTAGGCTCAATCGGCTGGTCCAATGCCACCTAATTTTTTTCTATTATTAGAGGTAAAGCTACTTCATGCAGTCGAATCTTGTACTTGGTTCAAACAGGAAAGAAAGGGGGGAAAAGATTTAGTATGTATATAGGACTTGGTTCAAACAGGAAAGAAAGGGGGTGAAAGTAGTAGAGACTGGCTATCCAACCGGTCTCTTGGTCGAAAAGGGAAATATAGGGGAAACGTTGTATACACTGGATAAGCAACCAATATCTTGGTTGAAAAAGGAAAGAAAGTGGGGGCTGGGTTTGACAAGGCACTAGAGTATGACCAGGACTAGATTTGCTATCCACGCATAGGAATAGGTTGCTAAAGAGAACAAAAATGGGACCAACCCAGATATGTTGCTTCGATGTTTGTTTCTCTTGGGGCAACAAACTCTGCATCACCACTTTATGCCCCGGTTGAGGTACATGGTGCTGGTGCACCCACTGTCCCATGCCCTTATATCAACTATTTAGCTGTTCTTAATCTAATGCCCCTGGTAAAATGAAGCCATGCCACTGTTATTAGTCATTACAAGTTTAACCAATTGTTATTTCCAGTAATTAGTAATTGTTTGAGACTCTGGTTGTTTCCTCTGTAGCTTTTTGTGCAAATAGGGATATCCATTTCGCCTCATTTCTTTTGGGACCTTTTGGTGTACTGCACAAAGCACTTCTTAAAAGAAGCGAGAAGTGCTTTGTGCAGTTGAACTAAAATGTCAAACCGGAACCGTTGGTCGATTTCAGTGGAACTGTACAAAGGGAGATCTGTGTTCAAATCCTCATCATCCATATTGGCACCATAACCTTCCCTTAGGTAAGAATGATATTTAGCGCATCTGTTCACCTCTATTTTGCTATGGTCATGAGAAAATAATGCTATTGTTTATTAGTATACTTGTACCCCCTCACTTACAAAACCAAATCTGACATTGAAGGCCAATCATGTCCTTGGTTTCACCAATTGGTGAGGAGAAAGGGAAACACACCAAGAAGACGAAGATGAAGAAGAAGGATCACTCGCTGGTACCGTCCTTTCTTATCCTTACAGGTCCTTTTACCTCTGAAAACAATGTGCTCTTGATTTTTAGTGATAAATAAAATGACCTGGGCAGATAGTACACATAAAAATGAGCAACACATCTATATGGCATATATTTATGTGTTGCATGGTTGTTTAGTTATGAATTTTGTTAAATGGTAAGTCTTACTGAAAAACGGTAAAACACCTAATTTTGAGTACTGACCGCACGTTAAGTAGTACTTTTGAGTACTTCCTTGCCAGTACTACCTATTTATCTATCGTTGGATCGAGACAAATGGACGGCTTATTAAAATGCCAACTACCGTAAAGCTTGTAAATATGCTATTGTCTTTCTATCATTTCTCACTAAGCTAATGAAGGTATCACCTCGTCCCTACTTCTGCAAACAGGGATCATGTTGTGTCAATCGTACATTTTAGTGGAACTGCACAAGAGGATACTATGGATTGTATTCCAGCCGGTGCTTTTACTCTGCTGGAAGTGCTTGATAATCCCTCGATATAATCTCACAAGAGGATACCCTTGAATGATTCCTGTCAGCGCTTTATCTTCTCTTCTGGAATTACTTGAATAAATTTCCTCGCGCAGGTTGGTACCGGCCTACGTCCTTAATCCAGATTAGTGTGTTGTCATCTCTATTGGTATCGTGCTTGCTACTATCATGAGAAAGTGCTTTATCTTTGCACGTTAAATCTTTGCAACCGATGATACATGGCAATGCTTTGCGTGTTGAGCTAATTGGCACTGATAAAATAAACTAATACCTCTCTTTAAGCAAGGCTACTATGTTGCTATCTTTACCCATTAAGATAATGAGGATGCTTCTATTTGTTAGTGTATGTTTCATCAACCAGTGCCACTATTACAGTAATCTCACTTTCTCTATATATGTGCCAACAAGGATGCGCGATTTTAGTGGAACTGCACAAAGACTTTGGGTGGTTCATTGCCTCAACTGCCTCCTTACTTTCCTGTCAGTCGCTTTTCTCTGCTTCCAGTCAAAGGAAGTACTAGTTGATAAGCTTCCTCACACAGGTTGG
Organism: Elymus sibiricus; assembly: GCA_039707655.1. NCBI lineage: Eukaryota > Viridiplantae > Streptophyta > Magnoliopsida > Poales > Poaceae > Elymus > Elymus sibiricus. The sequence goes on along the minus strand of CM077666.1, from coordinate 177,815,052 downwards.
TACCGGCCTACAGCCTTCATCCTGATTATTGTTCTTTGTCATATCTATTGGTAATTTGGTATTGTGCTACTGTTTGCTACTGTCATGAGAAAGTGCTTTAATTTTGCATGTTGATCTAATGCAACTTATGTACACGCCAATTCTTTGCGTGATGAGCCTATGCCACTGATAAAATAAACTAATACCACCCTTTAAGCAAGGCTACTATGTTGCTATCTTTAGCCATTAATGAACTAGTGCCGCTATTATAGTTAATCTCACTTTCTCAATATCTGTGCAAATAGGGATGCTCGACTGCTGGAAATATTGGCACCCTTTCGATTAATCTAATCCACGAGTAGATAATAAGCATTGCAATCACAGTGGATGGTTCATTGCCTTCACTGCATCCTTTAGCCATTAAGATAATGGGAAGACCCTACAAGCAAAGCGTTACGTTGCCGATTGCAGTAGAACTGCACAAAAAGATCAGATGGTCAGATACTTATGCTGGCTCCTATGTACTCCAAAGTTCACGCAGACAAGCATCGATGTTGACAAGAAGAAGTGCCAGAGTGAACACCACTTAACCAGTCTGCACCCCAGGGATGCTCCATTTCAGTTCAACTGCAAAAAAAACTTTTGGTGGTTCATTTTGTCCACCGCCTCCTTGTCTGCACGGTAGAATTTTGGTGAGCTACAGGACCAAGATGAACCAGTAAACTAGTTGGATGAAAGTAGTGGCCAAGATGCTCAAACCTCTCGCGGCATCGAGGCCACCATCATGAGGATAACCTACAAGCAAAGTTCAGATGGTCTGTGTTGCCTCTTATGTACTCAAAAGTTTGCTCAGACAAGCACTAATTTTAGCAAGACGTACCACTGAGTGAACACTACTTAACCAGTCTACACCCCAGGTAATTAAAGTGTGTCGATGGAGGATATTGACTGTGATCTCTCAATCATTTGGATGCATAAACATGCTTAACTTGTATACGTGAATCTTTTTTGTTGATTGTGAATGTTGGCTATGAATATTTGCTTGTGATCTCTCAATCATTCTGAGGCATAAACATGTTGAACTTGTGTATATGTGAATCTTTTGAGGAAAACGTATCCTGTGAACCTGAGTTTGATCTGAATGTTTACCTTTTCTGTTGTACTTGGTGTGTTAACTTGTATGCTGTGGGCTTGTGACGTGTGAGTGTCACACGGCACACCATCGTCCCGAGAAGAATGGCACCTGCTTGTTAGGGTTGCAAGGGCGCATCAACTCTTATTTATCTTTTGCTCAATCTTTACAAGCACTGATAGCCCGCTAACACACGAACACTACATGGGATCAGATCGACTGTATCCTACATGAATGACCCAGCGCATTATCACGCTCGAACACACAGGGTACCTAGCATATTTCAGACTGACATTCGGTACCCCGTACCTGGTTGAACCACCCCATTCAGCCCCGGCCATATTGTTTTCGGCCTCTAAAAAACACACTACTGCATTGTTTTTGGGCTTTGACAAGTGTTGTTTTCTGTAGATTGGGCCGCCCAGCAAATGGGTTGCTGGTTCGCCATGGACTGGGAGGCTATAATAACAAGTTGTACCGTGGAGAGGCAAGCTAAAAAAAATTACCCCGTCGAGAGCCACTGAAAAACAAATTTGCGTCTGACGTTCTTCTTCAGTCTTCCCTCTGCTGGTTGTCCCGCCGCCCAAACCAGCGCGGCTGGACTGCCTGCTGCCGCCCAGGGGCTGGCGGCACTGCCTCACGCCGTGCTCCCCACCCCCTCTTAAATCCAGCTCACTCCATACCCCAACCACCAGCGCGGGATGGAAGTTTCATCTTCTTCCCCCTCGGCCCTCGCGCTGCCGGGGGATTTAAGAAGTGCGACATCAAATGCACCACCGGCGATGGTTGCCTGTCATTAATCTCTCCAATTACGGAGATTATGACGCATCATCCATGTCCATCCGGGAGGCGTGCGAGCCGACGGCAGTAGCTTTTCTCACCGGGAGACGCGCCCTTTGACCGACCGCCGCCGCTCTTACCTCCTCCTTAATGGCGCCCGCGGCAGCCTATAAGACGCCGCCGCCGTACCCTCTATCCCCCAAATCCTCTCTCTGGCGCCTCCCATTCCCATCTCCAATTCACCAGCACTCCCTCGTCAATGGCGCAACCGGAGGAGCAACCACTCATGTTCAATTTTGGAGAGGAGGAGGACGAGCATCCCGCGAATCCTCTGGATCCGTTATGGGATGAGATGGACCTGGGCTTGGAGATAGTTGCGCAGAAGAAGGCGGAGGCGGAGCAGCTGTTTGGGGCCCTCGCCTGCCGCGGACGAATGGCCTGCCTTGGACGCTGATGCCGCCGAAGCGTATTTCCACGCCCTCCACTCCAACTTTGCCCGATTCCACGCATTTTACCACGGCGGTGGCCGTGGCGGTGGCGGAGGTCGCGGCCGTGGGGGTGCCGCTGGCGGTGGCCGTGGTGGTGGCGGTGACTGCGGCCGTGGCGTTGTCGGATGTCGTGGCCGCGGGGGTGGCGTTGGCCGGGGCCGTGCGGCTGGCGCTGGCCGTGGCTAGTGTCTGGTTCAGCTTCAGCTTCTAAAAATGTAGTCGTGGTGGAAGCAAATTAATTAGTACTACTACTGTTCGTCTGAATGAATCAACTGTCAAAAGGGTGTTTTCTTTCTGCCAATGGTTTGATTCATATCGAACGACTGGCATGCGTTTTCTCTTACATCTTCTATCTCCCGTCTTCTTCTTCCTCCAGCCTCCCAAACCAGCAACGGCCGGACCGCATGCTCCTGCCACAAATGTTTTGCCAGCAGAAATATAAATAGTAAAAGCAAAAAAAAAGAGTCTCACCTCCAGTAAAATACTGACATCTCGGACCCACCAGGTTGTCATCAACGTAGTAATTTTTTTTTTGAGAAACTCATCAACGTAGTAAATAAACGAGTGAATTAAACAAGGAGAGGCAGTCACCAAAGACTGTTTTATAACTGGGCTTTGGCCTGCCCAGCCTATTATATGCGCAGCCCATGACATGCTGACACTAGGATCCAGAAGTTCTCGAATGGGCTGTGGGACGCGGAGTTACCTTTTTTTTAAGAAAAAACACATAGCTAAGTTCTTATTTTCTACTCCCTCCGTATAAAAATATAAGACATTTTGGCAGGCTAAAATAGCCTTAAAATGTCTTATATTTTATAATAATGTTGTGGCCAGCCCAACATTACTATTTAACCCAGAGAAGCAAATGTGTGTATTTCTAAAAAAAGGTAATGGTTGTAAATTAACCAAAAATATTAAATGGGGCTTGTCCGCAACATTATTTTTTAATCCAGCCAAGAAATCGGTGTATTTCAAAAAAAACAATTGGGCTTTAAATTCTACTAAAAAGGTTAATCGGTTGTAGTCCGCAACATTATTTTTTCAGCCATCCTGTAAATCATTAAAGAAAATCTCTTGTCCAAACGAATGCCCAGTCCAGTTTTATTTTTTTATATCATTGCTCTTTTTTTATAACATTGCTCTGTCCAGCCAGCCCAGCAAATGCATGTATTTAGAAAAGAAGCAAATGGGCTGTAAGTTCTAAGAAAAAAAAGAATTATTGGGTGCAGGATGCTCGCAACATTTTTTTTTCACCCAGCCCAGCAAATGGGTGTATTTTGATTTTTTAACAAATGGGCTGTAAATTCTAAAAAAATATGAAATTGGCTGAATGTCAGGCATAGAATAGGAAGCTCACATTGTGGGCCCATGAGGGTGAAGCCCACGCAAGGCGTTGTCAACTTGGTCAACAAAACGATTCTGATAGCCGAGGCGTTGGATGTAAATCAAACGGCTAACGTGCTTCTTCAATCTCTCGTCCTCTTCCTCCCCCGCTGGCGGGACCGTGCTGGGCTGCAATTGCTTTTTGCTAATTGTGGGCTGCAAATTTAGACAAGGAGGCATGCATTCGGCTTGCCCAGAAAATTGTTTGAAATAACTAATAAGAAAAAGGTTGGAAATATAAAAAAACACAGCAAACTGGCAATTAGTTTCAAATTATGGCTTTTTTCCTTCGGATTTTGAGATTTTAAATATCATAGGATTTAATTTAATTTAATTTAATTTTTTAAAATTAGTTTGAATCTAACGCGAAATTTCGGGATTAAAATAGTTCGGACTACACCGAAGTATGCGAAATTTCGTTGAATTATTTGACTGTGGCACTGGTCCGAAAATGGGCTGTAATAAATTCCTTAAGAATTAGCAAATGGGCTGTAAATTATTCACAAAAATAGCAAATGGGTTGTATGCTATCTACCACACATTTGGAGGCTGACTTGTGGGCCTACGAAGTTGACGGGTACGCAAGGCTTTGTCAACTTAGTGAACAATCGATTCTATCAGTGTGACCGTTCGATGTTAATCCAACGGCTGTTGTGCTTCTTCAATCTCTGATTTCTTGCTCCAGCCGCCGAAACCAGCGCCGACGGGACCGCCTGCTCCCGACTCCGATGGACAGCTGTGCTGCCGCGAAGGACTCACCGCCCACCGCCCCACCCTATTCCCACCGCTGGCCAGTCCATCCTTCTACTCACCCACACCTTCTGTTGTTCTCCGGCGATGGCAGTCTCACACCGCAGCCGAACCAGTCAACCCTCGTACTCCCCTCCCCGTGGGCATCCACTGCCGAGTCTTCTCCGGCTCCGGGTCGTTCCCACCCTTAGCCTAGCCGTCGTCCACCGCCTTGGTGCTCTCGGCACGGCGTCGTCAATGCGGTCAACGAACGACACCCATCGGAAGAGGATTGTACGTGCAGAGGCTGACATCTGGGACCCACATGGTCCATGGTCACCTCCTTATCACGCGCAAGAAAAATGATTCCTCCCCCTGACAGCTTGGACCCACCAGCTACATCTTCGCACGCAAGGAAGTGCCTCCTTATTACGTGCAAAAAAATGACTCCTCCCCCTGACATCCGGGACCCACAAGCTACATCTTTGCACGAAAGGAAGTACCTCCTTATTACGTGAGAAATAAATGATTCCTCCCCATGATAACTGGGACCCACCAGATTTTGAGGTTGGCTTGTGGGTCTACTAAGTTGACGCGTACGTAGAGCTTTGTCAACTTAGTCAACAAATGATTCTAGCAGCAGTGACCGTTGGATGTTCATCCAACGGCCGTGCTGCTTCTTCAATCTCTGATCTTCTTGCTCCAGCCGCCCAAACCAGCGCCGGCAGGACTGCCTGCTCCTGCCTACCGTGGCCGGCTGTGATGCCGCGCAGGCCTCACCGCCCCACCCTACTCCCATCTCTGGCCAGGCCTTCCCTCTACTCACCCACATCCCCTCTTATTGTCCGGTGACGGCAGCCTCACACCGCAGCCGAACCAGTCAACCCTTGTACTCCCCTCCGCGTGGGCATCCACTGCCGCGTCTTCCCCGGCTTCGTGTCGTTCCCTTCCTAGGCCTCGCCATCGTCCACCGCCTTGGTGCTCTCGGCGCGGCGTAGTCAACCTGGTCAATGAATGACAGCCATCGAAAGAGGACTGTATGCAGTGAGGCTGACAGGTGGACCCACCAGCTACATCTTCGCATGAAAGGAAGTGCCTCCTTATTACGCGCAAAAAAATGATTCCTCCCCCTGATAGCTGGGACCCACCATTCGCACGCAAGGAAGTGCCTCCTTATCCTCCCTTACAGCTGGGACCCACCCGGTCGAAGCGTACGTAGCGTTGTCTGTCTGGTCGCGAACGTGTACGTACATACTGGTCGATCGATCTTTCTGCAACGATGAACCGTGGGCGTGTAAGGAGCGGCACGTGTCGTAGTAGAGCCCCCGACGTAGCAGTTCAGGCAGCCCCGTCTAAATCGTGTACACGTACGTACAGCCACATAGCAAAAAATACGGCCGCGTACGTACATATACGGGCGGGGCCTCGAACCCGTACTCATGCATACGTATGACCAGGGCTCGTGTACATGGAGAGAGGCAACGGACGACAGCAACGGCCTCCTGTTCATCGGCAGCCAACCGGCTGGGTCAGAGCGGAGGAAACAGTGTCGTGTTCATCAGGAGCCAAGCGACTGGGTCGAAACACGTCCTGTTCACCGGGAGCCAACCGGCTTGGACGAAACAGCCGAAACGGGGACCTATTCATCGACTCTGGGTCTGGCGTACCGAAAAATGGAGGAAACAACCTTCTGTTCGACCGCCTATGGTCGAAACGGGGTCCTGTCCATCGGCTGGGGGTCTGGTGTACCGCAAAACAGAGGAAACGGACTTCTCTTCGAGCGCCTACGGTTGAAACGGGGTCCTGTTGATCGGGAGGGCTCTGGTGTGCCACAAAACGGAGGAAACGGACTTCTCCCCAACAGCCTACGGTCGAAACGGGGGTCCTGTTCATCGGGAGGGGTGTGGCGTACCACAAAACGGGACTCCACGGGCTACTATTCATCCACGATCGACCTCCTCCAGCCTCCACCAGCTACTGTTCATCCACCGTCGACTTCCTACAGCCTCCACCGGCTACTGTTCATCCAGCCTCCATGGGGTCCTGTTTATCCACCCCCAACCGGCTGGCCTCCTCGAGGTCCTGTTCATCCAGCGCAACCACCTTCACACGGCCAGGGTACTGTTCATCCACAGCCAACCCACCGGCTGGGGTGGGGCGTACAAGCGGGCGGCAGCAACGGGAACTGTTCATCCACAGCTAACCAACCGGCTAGGTCAACTCACCGCGTCTCGCGCAAGGGGCTCAATCGATGCGTCTTGACTCGTTCTACGTATCGCGCGCGTGGCAGCAACGGGCACTATTCATCGAGAGGCAACCCAACTGGCTACGTCTCGCACGTACGGGGGCTCGACCGGCTTCAGTTAGCAGTGAAGGAATCGCTCGGGTTCAGTTAGCAGCGAAGGAATCTCTTGGGTTCAGTTAGCAGCGAAGGGATCGATCAGCTTCAGTACGTAGCTAGTGCGATCGCTCGGGTTCAGTAAGCGAACGCCTTGCACACACGCGCGCGTACGAGAGAAACGCGCAAACCACACTGCATCGCTCGGCCCCAACCACCCACCGTAATCGGGAATTCCCCGAAAATTTCCTCGGCCTCACTTCTACCACGATTTTTACGTCATGGACGGCCCAAAGAATGTCATGCGGGTGCGTCTCCGGCCCGCCCAGGACGAAAAGCCCATTTTCTGTCATAATTTTTTGTCATAGAAGTAGGAGCCCACCACATCTATGATGATACATGTTTTTGTCACAATTATTGTCATAGAAGTGTCACAACCATGACAGAAAAAATTTCGTTCGGGACATAATGTCACGGATGTGTCTTCTTTTTGTAGTGATGTGTTGTATAGTTTCTTGTTAATTCTTTGACAAATGAATTGGTTTGATTTAATGGAGTGGATCCTATTTTATTTCAATAATGTTTTAGGGCTAGACCTAGATCATTTCAATCCATGTTGTTGAATGGTGTTTGATTGCTTAACTTGCATGGTTTATAATGTTGGTTTGGTTATCTTATGCAACACTTGCTTTTCAGTTATTATATAGTTGATGTATATGTTTGACTGCTACTGACCATTATAAATATTAGATTCTATCTAAATATTTATTTGTGGTTAAATTTCACCTTTATCATGCCATGTTGTGCCTTCTTGTTCAATTGCATAGGGTGGTTCCATTTCATGTGTGTTGGTGCCATTGTGTTTGTTTTATAGTAGCTTTGTATTAGCCAAGATGTGTAGTGGGAACTACCAATGGTTAGTAGCATCGATCATATCAGAACATTAGTCCCATTGGCAAACCTTCCTTAGCCGTGTCAACTTAAACCCTTTCACTTCGTTGAATCATCTCTCTTAATTACCTCCCTATCATGCTACCTCATTTCGGAATCTCCATCTTGATCAATATCTTGCTATCCATCCACTCTTAAATTGTTTTGGATGTTATTTGGATTTGCTATTACTTTGGTATTTATTGTTTGTCTTTTGCTATCGTTACAACGAGTAGGGAGTGACGAGGTTGGACATGGACAGAATCAAGTTACCGAAGAAGGACACGACAACGAAGGCATGCCTCCTTCTTTGATCATACTTATCCTATGTTTTACAAAATTGCATTGTGTTTTATGGTTACTATATGCATGCTATTTTAATCTCGTAGCTAGCATGTCGATTGACACATTACCTTGATCTGTTTGTTTCCTATTCGCTTGACACCTGAGTAGAATTATATAATATTCTAGTAGAGTAGAAATGCTTAGACATGCTTATTACCCTATAGGTGCTTTGTTGAATGACCTTTGAGTCATTAACACTTGAAAATTATCGCTGAGCTAGGCCGGTTGGCCCTTGTTGACTTCCTCTATCCTCTTCTACTTTGGGTGAAACTTACCATCTAAATACTGGCGCGGGCGACAGCTGAATCAAGGATTGAAGGAGCGACTGGCTGCCCTTCATAAGCTGAAGGAGGCAATCAGTCGTCCGTGTCGCATGAGGCCTAATAAGTCTTGGATTTGAAGATTGTGTTAACAGTACAGCCACATGCTATATGGGCACTGGCTTGGTCAATTAGTTAGTTCACCCTTATTGTCGTCATCGTCGTACCGCAGATGGGATAGCTGCCTTGCGAGGAGTATCCTCGGCACAAAAGGGGGGCCCGGACTGTGAACCGCGGTTACTTCCATGTTGAAACCTAGTGGGCTTGGCACAGTAAGTGTGGTCTAATGAAGAACCTCGTCACAATCTCCCTACCGGTATACCGAATGGTGTACTACGCTAGCGACGGCTAGTGGCAACAAGTCGGGATTGTGTCGTGTGGGTAAAGTGTGCAACCTCCGCAGAGTGTAAAACTATTAGAATAGTCGTGTCCACGGTCATGGACGACACATGAATCTTTCTTGACATACAGGACCTGTCTTGCTTATTCCCTCTTTGCGCCTATTCTTGGAACCTATGAAGAGTGTGCGTTGATCAAGGATCCTCACTTTGATGAAAGTTATTCTGGAGATAAAACATGTTTTCATCTAAAACTGGTTTTATCCAACTGCTATATTTTTTCAAACAAAATTAGCTTTTATGCAAATGAGCCATACCGCCTTTCTTTGAAGCCACATGTAGCCATTAGGACCTTCTGCGAAGGAGGCATGTTGAGTATGTAATGTACTCATGGCAATAATTTTGTTGAACACCAGAGTTCTGTGAAGACGAAGGTGATGACTATGACTACTATGGCGATCCATAGGAGTGAGGTCACGTGGACTACATCAACAGCCTGTGGCTGAGATGGAGTCGCTACGCACTTTACTTTCCGCTGTTTTCTGAATGTAATAAATGTCATGAGACATTTCCCTATATATGCCTTGTGGCAAGATTTATTAAACTTGTAATACTTTTACGTATTGTGCAATGATACCATTTCACTGTGTTGTCAACAATGATCCTGGGGTTGACAAATATACATAGGATGATCTGGAAGTTAATTCCAGGTTCTCACAGTAGGGCAAACGGAGGCTCGAGGGGCCCACAAGCTCAGGTGGCGCACCCCACCTGAGCTTGTGGCTCTGTAGTGGCCCCCCTCCAGTAGATCTTTTCGCCCATATTTTTTTTAATATATTCTAGAAAAATTCTTCGTAAATTTTTAGCCCAATCTGAGAACTTTTATTTCTGCACAAAAACAACACCATGGTAGTTCTGCTGAAAACAGCGTCAGTCCAGGTTAGTTTCATTCAAATCATGCAAATTAGAGTCCAAAACAAGAGCAAAAGTGTATGGAAAAGTCGATACGTTGCAGACATATCAACTCCCCCCAAGCTTAACTCATTGCTTGTCCTCAAGCAATTCAGTTGATAAACTGAAAGTTATAAAGAAAGACTTTTACAAACTCTTTTGTTTGTTGCAGTATATAAGCTTAGCTAGTAACCAAGTTTTCAGCAAAAATCATAAGATAACCATGTGAATAATAGCACTTAGATTTCATATTTACTCATGACAATGGCATAATCAACTAGCGAGCAATAACAACATATCTCAAATGCCAACAATTTGTCAAAACAATCATGATATAATATGATAACATGGTATCTCGCTAGCCCTTTCTGAGACCGCAAAACATAAATGCAGAGCACCTCTGAAATTCAAGCAGCGACTAAACATTGCAATTCAGGATAAAAGAGATCCAGTCATGCTCACATACAACATTAACTAAACTCAATGCATGTTAAACTAAGAATGACAATAGTGCTTGATAACCCACAAGTATAGGGGATCGCAACAGTTTTCGCGGGTAGTATTTCACCCAGATTTATTGATTCGACACAAGGGGAGCCAAACAATATTTGCGAGTATTAGCAGTTGAGTTGTCAATTCAACCACACCTAGAGAACTAAATATCTGCAGCAAAGTGTTTAGTAGCACAGTAGTATGATAGTTTCAATAGCAATAGTAACAGTAGCAATAGTAACAGTAGCAGTTTTTGTAGCGATTGTAACAGCAGCAGTAACGAAAGTAACTTAGCAAAGATCAATATGCGAAAAGCGTAGGCATTGGATCAGTGATGGATAATTATGTTGGATGACATTCATCATGTAACAGTCACAACCTAGGGCGATACACAATAGCTCCAATTCATCAATGTGATGTAGGCATGTATTCTGTATATAGTCATACGTGCTTATAGTAAGAACTTGCATGACATCTTTTGTCCTACCCTCCCATGGCAGCGGGGTCCATAAGGAAATCTAAGGGATATTAAGGCCTCCTTTTAATAGAGAACCAAAACAAAGCATTAACACATAGTGAATACATGAACTCCCCAAACTAAGGTAATCACCGGAAAGAATCCCAATTATTGTCACGTTGGGGTATGCGGATCATGACACATAATAGGTGCATATAACTTGCAAGATAGGATCAAGAACTCAAATATATTCATGAAAACATAAAGGTTCAGATCTGAAATCATGGCACTCGGGCCCTAGTGACAAGCATTAAGCATAGCAAAGTCATAGCAACATCAATCTCAGAACATAGTGGATACTACGGATCAAAACCCTAACAAATTGACTCGATTACATGGTAAATCTCATCCAACCCATCACCGTCCACCAAGCCTACGAAGAAATTACTCACACACGGCGGTGAGCATCATGAAATTGGTGATGGAGGATGGTTGATGATGACGACGGGCCCTGCTACTTGTAGCTTGCGTTGGTATTTTCCCCGAAGAGGAAGGGATGATGCAGCACAGTAGAGATAAGTATTTCCCTCAGTTATGAAACCAAGGTTATCGAACCAGTAGGAGAATCACACAACACCTCGTTAGCAGCACCTGCACACAAACAACAAACCCTTGCACCCAACGCAAACGAGGGGTTGGCAATCCCTCAGCGGTAAATTGCAAGATTAAATTGTATGTGATAGATAGATAGATTGAAACAAAAATACAAAATAAAATAAATAAAAGAAAATGCCAGCAATGTTTATAGGGTTTTAGTAATATGATTTAGATAGACCCGGGGGCCATAGTTTTCACTAGAGGCTTCTCTCAAGAAAATAGCATACGGTGGGTAGACAAATTATTGTTGGGCAATTGATAGAAAAGCAAATAATCATGACAATATCCAAGGCAATGATCATGTATATAGGCATCACGTCCAAGATTAGTAGACCGACTCCTGCCTGCATCTACTACTATTACTCCACACATCGACCGCTATCCAGCATGCATCTAGTGTATTAAGTCCATAAGAAACGGAGTAGTGCCTTAAGAACGCTGACATGATGTAGACAAGATAAACTCACATATGAATAAACCCCATCTTTTTACCCTTAATAGCAATGATACATACGTGTCATGTCCCTTTCTGTCGCTGGGATTGAGCACCGCAAGATCGAACCCATTACAAAGCACCTCTTCACATGTCAAGATAAATCAATCTAGTTGGCCAAACCAAATCAATAGATCGGAGAAGAAATATGAGGCTATAATAATCATGCATAAAAGAGTGCAGCAAAGACTCAAATATATTCATGGATAATCTGATCATAAACTCACAATTCATCGGATCCCAACAAACACACCGCAAAAAGTGATTACATCGGATAGAACTCCAAGAACATCGAGGAGAACATCGTATTGAAGATCAAAAAGAGAGAAGAAGCCATCTAGCTACTAACTATGGACCCGAAGGTCTGTGGTAAACTACTCACGCATCATCGGAGAGGCGGCAAGGTTGATGTAGAGCCCCTCCGTGATCGATTCCCCCTCCGGCGGAGTACCGAAGAAGGCCTCCAGATGGGATCTCTCGACAACAGAAACTTGCGGCGGCGGAAAAAGTATTTCGTGGACTCCCCTGAGGGTTTCTGATTTTTTCTGAATTTATAGTGGAGGAATTAGGTCAAACGGAGCTCTGTGGGCCCCACGAGGTACCAGGGCGCGCCACCCCCCGGGGCACGCCCTGGTGCCTCGTGGCCCACTGCTCCATCTTCTGGCCCTCTCCCGAAGCTTCCAGTACTTGTTATGTCCAATAAAAAATCTCCAAAAAGTTTCGTGGCATTTGGACTTCGTTTGGTATTGATTTTCTGTAAAACAAAAATAGGGCAGAAAACAGCAACTGGCACTAGGCACTAAGTTAATAGGTTAGTCTCCAAAAATGATATATAATTGTTGTAAATGATTATAAAAACATCCAAGATTGATAATATAACAGCATGGAACAATAAAAAATTATAGATACATTGCAGACGTATCAGCATCCCCAAGCTTAATTCCTGCTCGTCCTCGAGTAAGTAAATGATAAAAACAGAATTTTTGATGTGGAATGTTGCCCATCATATTCATCACATATTCTTTTCTTTTTTGGCATGGACATTGGACTTGAATGATTCAAAGCAATAGTCTATAATTTGACATGAAAATATAAATACTCAAGCATGCTAACAGGCAACCATGTCTTTCAAAATATCAACGCTAAAGAAAGTTATCCCTAGCCCATTATGCTCAATCATTGATCCATTCATGAAACACACTCAAATATTAGCAACATCCAATGCACAAGTATGACAATAGTGCTCTCTAGTTGGTGCTTTTGTAAGAGAAGATGGAGACTCAAATAAAAATAAAAATTGCATAAAAGTAAATAGATAGGCCCTTCGCAGAGGGAAGCAGAGATTTGTCAAATGTGCCAGAGCTCAAAGCTGAAATCAAAGAGATAAAAATATTTTGAGAGGCATGCTTTTCCTGTCAACGAAAACGACCGAGAATTCCCAATATTTTCCATGCTAGACACATCATAGGTGGTTCCCAAACAGAAAGTAAAGTTTATTTCCTTTCCACCATTTTTTCACAATCCATGGCTAGCCGTATCCACGGGTGCCCTCCAAACCAACACTTTCCAACGAATTTTGTTGTTATTAATTTTGATTTCATTGTGGGACTGGGCATCCCTATTACCAACCATTCTCTCATGCAATGACAAGTGAATAAACACTCATCGTGAGAATAACACACCTAGCATGGAAAATAATGGCCACCCCCTGCTGCTTCATGAGCGGTACGGGCACACAAAACGGAAAAATTATTTTGAAAATTAGAGTTGGCACACGCAAATTTACTTGGAACGGCATTGAAATACCGCATATAGGTAGATAGTAGACTCGTTTGGCACAACTTAGGTTTAAGGATTTTGGATGTACAAGCAGTATTTCCCCTTAGTACAAATGAAGGCTAGCAAAAGATTGAGAAGCAACCAACCAAAAAACAAAAACGGTCATAAACATGCATCGAACATAACTAACACCGAATAATGCACCATAAGTAGGATATAATTTCATTGCATAACTATTGACTTAATGTGCATGCATAGGGAATCACAAACCTTAACACTAATATTCTTACTAAATCACAATTACTCACTAACACGACTCACATATTATCATTTCCATATCGCAAAACTATTGCAAGGAATCACACTTATCATATCCAATGATCTATATGGAAGTTTTTATCTATATCCCTGTTGAATATTCATCACTTTGGGACCAACTTCATATCTTGTGCAAATTACCGTTACTTTCATCAACTCTCAAAAAGATTTAAGTGAAGCATGAGAGTGCAAATATTTCTTCAAAATTTCAATCTTATCAATTCTCAAAATAATATAAGTGAAGCATGAGAATTTATTTCTTCAAAATTTTAATCAACTCTCAAAATAATATAAGTGAAGCATGAGAGTTTATTTATTCAAAATATAGCCACCACCGTGCTCAAAAATATTTAAGTGAAGCACTAGAGCAACTGCCTAGCTCAAAAAAATTAAGTGAAGCACATAGAGTATTCTAACAAATGATGATAAACGTGTGGCTCTCTCAAAATAGGTGTGTTCAGCAAAGATGATTGTGACAAACTAAAAAGCAAACAAAGCAAAAACTCATATAATACAAGACGCTCCAAGCAAAACTCATATCATGTGACGAATAAAAATATAGCTCCAAGTAAAATTACCGATGGTTGGTAGAAGAAAGAGGGGATGCCTTTCAGGGCATCCCCAAGCTTAGACGCTTGAGTCTTCCTTGAATATTATCTTGGGGTGCCTCGGGCATCCCCAAGCTTAGGCTTTTGCTACTCCTTATTCCTTCATCCATCGTGATCTCACCCAAAACATGAAAACTTCAATCACACAAAACTCAACAAAACCTTCGTGAGATCCGTTAGTATAACAAAATAAATCACTACTATATGTACTATTGCAAACCCATTCATATTTTATTTTTGCATTATACCTACTGTACTCTAACTTCACCATGGCTTATACCCCCCGATACAATCCATGGATTCATCAAAACAAGCAAGTAGTGCATCAAAAAACAGAATCTGTCAAAAATAGAACAGTCTGTAGCAATCTGAATTATGGTCATACTTATGTAAATCCAAAAATTCTGAAAAATTAGGACGACGTGGGCAATTCATATATCAATATTGTGTAAAAAATTCAGAAGGTTCTGACGTTCCAGAGAAAAAGAAAAATTCCAGCACTGGACGCAAAACTTTCTGTTTTCAAACAGCGTCAATTATACTATCTTCCAAATCATCCCAAAGGCTTTACTTGGCACAAACACTAATTAAAAACACAAAAAAACACTCATACCAGTAGCAAATGTATGAAAACACACAATAACAGAAAAAAATTATTTTATTCATTGGGTTGCCTCCCAACAAGCGCTATTGTTTTATGCCCCTAGCTAGGCATAATGCACAATTTCAAGTATTGCCATCTTTGGTTTCCAACTCCTCAATCACACATCCATTTTTTATAATATATTTAACATAGGTGTTTCTCACCATCACACTTCTAGGCACAAAATCAAGAATTTTACTTTTGTGAATAGGTTCTTTAATTATACCAATGAAATCGGGGTGCACGCTAATCATTTTAAGATCCTTATTTCCCTTACTAGAAGTAGCACCATTGGTTTTAGGGACATACATAAACTTGAAATTCTTGCTAGGAGTAGTTTTTTCAATAGTTTTAGCGGAATAAAAAGCAGAACCTAATTTATTAATAATTTCTTCTAACTTATCGATCCTAGCGGGACTTTGTTCCACCCTTTTATTAATTATTGGTTCTTTCTCTTTTAGCATCATAAGAGTAATCCCTACCTTTGATCCAAATTGAGTAACATGGTTATGGATCTTTTTATCTAAATTTTCAATATGCTCAACAATAGGCATTTTATTTTCAATAGCATCTAACCTTTGCATAACATGTTACAAGGTCAAAGTTGTTTCATTAAGAATAATAGGTGGTGATCCCACTAAATTTCCCATAGCATTAAAAGCATCCGTAGAGGGACACATCAAGAAATTCCCTCCAGTAATAGTATCAAGCACAAATCTATACCAAGTAGTAATGCCCACATAAAAATTGCGAAGAAGAATGGTAGAGGATTGCTTACGAGTTGATCTATTATGAGCATCACAAATCCTATACCAAGCATCTTTTAAGTTCTCTCCTCCCCTTTGTTTAAAATTGAGTACTTCATTTTCAGGGGTAATGGTAACGAGCGAAGAACTAGCCATAATGATAAAGCAAGCAAGCAAACAATCAAACACGAAAAAGGCAAACGAAAAATATTTTTGTATTTTTGTAAAAACGTTTTAGAAGTGGGGGAGATGAAAACGAGAGGCAAATGGCAAATAAAGTAAATGCAAGGAAATGAGAGTTTATGCAAAGGTACTTGATAGATGTTGACGATGTCTCCCCGACAACGGCGCCAGAAATTCTTCCTGCTACTTGTAGCTTGCGTTGGTATTTTCCCCGAAGAGGAAGGGATGATGCAGCACAGTAGAGATAAGTATTTCCCTCAGTTATGAAACCAAGGTTATCGAACCAGTAGGAGAATCACACAACACCTCGTTAGCAGCACCTGCACACAAACAACAAACCCTTGCACCCAACGCAAACGAGGGGTTGTCAATCCCTCAGCGGTAAATTGCAAGATTAAATTGTATGTGATAGATAGATAGATTGAAACAAAAATACAAAATAAAATAAATAAAAGAAAATGGCAGCAATGTTTATAGGGTTTTAGTAATATGATTTAGATAGACCCGGGGGCCATAGTTTTCACTAGAGGCTTCTCTCAAGAAAATAGCATACGGTGGGTAGACAAATTATTGTTGGGCAATTGATAGAAAAGCAAATAATCATGACAATATCCAAGGCAATGATCATGTATATAGGCATCACGTCCAAGATTAGTAGACCAACTCCTGCCTGCATCTACTACTATTACTCCACACATCGACCGCTATCCAGCATGCATCTAGTGTATTAAGTCCATAAGAAACGGAGTAATGCCTTAAGAACGATGACATGATGTAGACAAGATAAACTCACATATGAATAAACCCCATCTTTTTACCCTTAATAGCAACGACACATACGTGTCATGTCCCTTTCTGTCACTAGGATTGAGCACCGCAAGATCGAACCCATTACAAAGCACCTCTTCCCATGGCAAGATAAATCAATCTAGTTGGCCAAACCAAATCAATAGATCGGAGAAGAAATACGAGGCTATAATAATCATGCATAAAAGAGTGCAGCAAAGACTCAAATATATTCATGGATAATCTGATCATAAACTGACAATTCATCGGATCCCAACAAACACACCGCAAAAAGTGATTACATCGGATAGAACTCCAAGAACATCGAGGAGAACATTGTATTGAAGATCAAAAAGAGAGAAGAAGCCATCTAGCTACTAACTATGGACCCGAAGGTCTGTGGTAAACTACTCACGCACCATCGGAGAGGCAGCAAGGTTGATGTAGAGCCCCTCCGTGATCGATTCCCCCTCCGGCGGAGTACCGGAGAAGGCCTCCAGATGGGATCTCTCGAGAACAGAAACTTGCGGTGGCGGAAAAAGTATTTCGTGGACTCCCCTGAGGGTTTCTGATTTTTTCTGAATTTATAGTGGAGGAATTAGGTCAAACGGAGCTCTGTGGGCCCCATGAGGTACCAGGGCGCGCCCTGGTGCCTCGTGGCCCACTGCTCCATCTTCTGGCCCTCTCCTGAAGCTTCCAGTACTTGTTATGTCCAATAAAAAATCTCCAAAAAGTTTCCTGGCATTTGGACTTCGTTTGGTATTGATTTTCTGTAAAACAAAAACAGCGCAGAAAACAGCAACTGGCACTAGGCACTAAGTTAGTAGGTTAGTCTCCAAAAATGATATATAATTGCTGTAATGATTATAAAAACATCCAAGATTGATACTATAATAGCATGGAACAATCAAAAATTATAGATACGTTGGAGACGTATCAGGCCCTAGTGACAAGCATTAAGCATAGCAAAGTCATAGCAACATCAATCTCAGAACATAGTGGATACTAGGGATCAAAGCCCTAATAAATTGACTCGATTACATGGTAAATCTCATCCAACCCATCACCGTCCAGCAAGCCTACGAAGAAATTGCGCACACACGGCGGTGAGCATCATGAAATTGGTGATGGAGCCTGGTTGATGACGACGACGGCGTCGAATCCCCCTCTCCGAAGCCCAGAACGGACTCCAGATCAGCCCTCCCGATGAAGAACAGGAGGTGGCGGCGGCTCCATGTCGTAAAACGCGATGATTCTTTCTCTCTGATTTGTTTTCTGGATGAATAGGTACTTATAGCGTTGGAATTAGGGTAAACGGAGCTGCCAGGGCCCACAAGCCTGGGGGTAGGCGCGCCCCCTGAGCTTGTGGCTCCTGGGTGGCCCCCCTCCAGGAGATCTCTTCGCCAGTATTTTTATATATTCTGAAATAATTCTCCGTAAATTTTCAGGTCCATCCGAGAACTTTTATTTCTGCACAAAAATAACACCATGGCAATTATGCTAAAAACAACGTCAGTCCGGGTTAGTTCCATTCAAATCATGCAAATTAGAATCCAAAACCAGAGCAAAAGTGTTTGGAAAAGTAGATACGTTTGGGACGCATCAACTCCCCCAAGCTTTACTCATTGCTTGTCCTCAAGCAATTGAGTTGACAAACCGAAAGTGACAAAGAAAAACTTTTACAAACTCTTTTGTTCTTGTTGTCTGTATATATACTTAACTAGCATCCAAGTTTTCAGCAAAGATTATGAACTAACCATATGAATGATAACACTTAGGTCTCACATTTACTCATGGCAATAACATAACCAACTAGCAAGCAATAATAAGATATCTCGGATGCCAACACTTTGTCAAAACAAT
This sequence comes from Elymus sibiricus, assembly GCA_039707655.1. NCBI lineage: Eukaryota > Viridiplantae > Streptophyta > Magnoliopsida > Poales > Poaceae > Elymus > Elymus sibiricus. The sequence continues at coordinate 177,796,314 of CM077666.1, read as the reverse complement.
CATGATATAATATGATAACATGGTATCTCGCTAGCCCTTTCTGAGACCGCAAAACATAGATGCAGAGCACCTCTGAGGTTCAAGCAGCGACTAAACATTGTAATTCAGGGTAGAGGATATCTAGTCATGGTCACACTCAACATTAACTATACTCAATGCATAAAAATGACAATAGTGCTCTCCAACTGGTGCTTAAATGAGAGGATGATGACTCAACAATAAAAGTAAAATAACATAAAAGTAAATGGATAGGCCCTTCGCAGAGGGAAGCATGGATTTGCAGCAGTGTCAGAGCTCGAAGCTTAAATCAGAGATTAAGATAATTTTGAGAGGTATGATTTTCCTGTCAACGTTACGACCGAGAATTTTCAATATCTTCCATGCTAAACACATTATAGGCGGTTCCCAAGCGGAAAGGTAAAGTTTACTCCCCCTCCACCATACCAACACAAGCCATGGCTAGCCGAATCCACGGGTGCCCTCCATACCAACAACTTTTCGGGGGAGTTTGTTTACATTATATAATTCGATTTTGAGCATAGGACTGGGCATCCCAATTACCAGCCTCTCTCGTGCAATGACAAGTGAATAAACACTCATGTGAGAGTAACCCGCTTAGCATGGAAGATACTGACCACCCCCTGTCGCTCCATGAGCGGTATGGGCACACAAAACAGATGTTCATTTGAATGTTTATAGGTGGCACATGCAAATTTACTTGGAACGGCAGAGTAATACCGCATATAGGTAGATATAGTGGACTCATCTGGAACAACTTTGGTTTAAGGATTTGGATGCACAAGCAGTATTCCCACTTAGTACAGGCGAAGGCTAGCAAATAGATTGAGAAGCGACCAGCTAGAGAGCGAAAACGGTCATAGACATGCATTGAGAATAATTAACATTGAACACGAGCATGAGTAGGATATCAACACCCTGAACATAAATATCATGGAGGCTATGTTGGTTTTGATTCAACTAAATGTATGAACATGTGCCAAGTCAAGCCACTCGACTTACTCAGAGGAGGATACCATGCTAACATACTACATCACAACCATTTTAATGCATGTTGACACTCAAGATAAATCATTATCCACTCCTAGTTATTTAAGCATGGCATGAGCAACTATAATCTCTAATTGTCATCACAAACATGTCTACTCATAATAATGCTGAATCATGAATACTGAGCTAAACATATTTACAAAGACAAAAACAAGAAGAGTTGATACCAGCTTTTCTTCACTGCAATCATTTCATCAAATATCGTCATTATTGCCTTTCACTTGCATGACCGAATGATATGAAAATGATAATAGTGCAAGAGTGCCATGGACTAAGCTGGAATTTGCAAACATTTATTCATAGGAGAAGACAAGGTGATAGTGGCTCGTTGTTAGTTCAACAATAAAGCATATGAGAGCCACTCAACATTTTCATCGTGGTCTTCTCCTCGCGACGACTCAACAAAAAGAAATGAAATTCAGAGAAACATACTGAAATATTTTTGGAGTTTTTTGGTTTTTCTGAAGAAAGCAAATTAACGAAGGAAAACGAAAAAGACAAAAACTATTTACATGGGAAAGCTCCCAACAAGTAAAAGAAGAAACGAGAAATCTTTTTGGGTTTTCTTTTACTGCTACGAATTAACTAAACAAGAAAGAAATTACAACTAATTTTTTTGGATTTTCGAAAGTTTTTCAAACACACAAGAAGAAAGCGAAAATAGAACTAACATGGATATACAAATGAAAAAGGATGAACACCGACAACTGAAATGAGTGTGTGAACATGAATGTATTGTCGGTGAGAAATACGTACTCCCCCAAGCTTAGGTTTTTGGCCTAAGTTGGTCTAGGGCCATGGGTCGAAATCAGTGCCTCCCGGATAGTACTGAGGCTGCTGAGGGTCCCACTGGTAAACGGCCTCCTGAGGCTCCCACTGATAGATGGGCTCCTGGTACGGCTCTGGCTCAGGTGCTTGGGGCTAGTCCAAGCCCCAATAAGCATAAATGTCCTCAGGCATGATGATGTATCTGCCCCTGTGAATATCAAACAAAGTAGGCACAGGCAAAGTAATAATCTCACACGTACCCTGACTGAATACCAAGTTATACAGAAATCGTCTACTGCCCCTGCCAATAAAGTCGTGCCCAACCATACTGTCGTAATCAAGATGCATAGTGGGTAAAAGCCTATCTTCCCTCTCATCGTGCCTAATAGGAATCTCAAAATGTTTAGCGAGACGGGAAGCATAAATGCCACCATAGATAATGCCCTTTGAACGGTTGGTATGCAACCGTCGGGCAACCATAGCACCCAAACTGAAGGTCCTATCAGCGTAAAGAGCATGGCGCAAAATAGCAAGGTCAGGCGAACTGAGCGTGCCACTCTCCCACCGACCAGTCAAACACCTCCTAGCAAATAATGAATAATAGCGCAAAATAGGGAAATGTAAACTAGCAACCCTAGCCTTAGAAACTCCCCCGACTCCCCCACGGTAACCTCAGAGATGAACTCCGAGACATCCCTGGGGTGTGGCTCTACTGGGCTGCCCTCATTAGGAAGTTTGCATACCTCGCAAAAATCATCAAGTGTCATCTCTTTGGGAATATCATATAAGTTAAATGACACTGTGGGTATATCTCTCCTAGCATGAAAATGAAAGCTTTGCACGAAAGTATTAGTGAGGAGAAGATACTGGTCACACTTATCTTCGAGGAATGGGATAATGCCGGCATTGTTCGCCAAATAATAGAAATCATCGAAAATTCCCGCATCCCTCAAGAATGTGTTACATGGCCATTCGCATGGCCGCACCTCGGCCGCACGAGGAAGATGATACTTGGGTTTAGGAGCCTCCTTGGGGTTCCGGCTCGAAGAACCCCTCAACCTACACTTGATCATTTTCTTTTTCTGAAATTTTCTGAAATTTTTAGGGACTCAAAATAAAAGTGAACGAAACTCGACAAAATTGATAGCAATTACTCCTACAAGTATCTAGAGGCTATATCATGCATCAAAACTACTTTGGACCATACCAATTCAACATGCAAGCTCATAAACATGGTCACCACAGCAGCAAAAATTTGCAAAGTATAAAGCACTAGAACAAAAACTAATTGGAGCATTGGAGGAGTCACATACCAAGGAGTAATTCCTCAAAATAGTTTTGGAAATGAAGTTCCGAGCAAGGAGATTGAAAATCACAGCAATATGAGCAAGAACATGGGCTTGGGAGCAACTTTGATTTTTTCTGGAGGAAGAAGAAGGAGATGGGTGGCTGGCATAAGTGAGTAGGTCCCTGTGGGACCCACAAGCCTGCTAGGCGCGCCCAGGGGGGTGGGTGCTACTTGTAGCTTGCGTTGGTATTTTCTCCGAAGAGGAAGGGATGATGCAGCACAGTAGAGATAAGTATTTCCCTCAGTTATGAAACCAAGGTTATCGAACCAGTAGGAGAATCACACAACACCTCGTTAGCAGCACCTGCACACAAACAACAAATCCTTGCACCCAACGCAAACGAGAGGTTGTCAATCTCTCGGCGGTCAATTGCAAGATTAAATTGTATGTGATAGATAAATAGATTGAAACAAAAATACAAAATAAAATAAATAAAAGAAAATGGCAGCAATATTTTTAGGGTTTTAGTAATATGATTTGGATAGACCCGGGGGCCATAGATTTCACTAGAGGCTTCTCTCAAGAAATAGCATACGGTGGGTAGACAAATTACTGTTGGGCAATTGATAGAAAAACAAATAATCATGACGATATCCAAGAGTATTGTCTATTGATGCTATTGAAAACTTGTTGGATTATATTCAAAGGAGGAACTTCCTTCTTAATATTCTCATCAAAGATGTGGTCATTGCGGAACAAATATCTCAGCAAGTAATCATTGTTATAAAGGATCTCATCTATTACCGGTTTTTCACGACTCATACCATAGAAATCAAAGATCTCCCTAGCTTCTCGCACTATATAATCAAATTCATTCATGAGAACAAGGGTAGCTATTTTCTTAGCTCTAGGATCTTTTATAACCGGTAACTCATAAAACAATCTTTGCAAACTAGGATGGGTGCGAATAAATATTCTTTCAAGTTTAAGAACAAGTGCGGAAATAGCATCGGCATAATTATTAGTTTCTTTAAGTATAGGTGCATCATCAAAAGCCAAGGTCCCAATGCAATTAAAGAATTCTTGGATGACACCTTTTCCTATAATATTACCATGTCCCAACACAAAAGTTTTAGCATCAAGATTGGTAGAACTTCCCTTTTTAGGAGTTTTACCATCATCGGTTTCCGCCATGCCAAAATCACTCATGATAACAAGTTTCAAGCAAACGAGCAAACAAGAAAAAGGCACCCGAAAAATATTTTTGTATTTTTGTAAAAACGTTTTAGAGGTGGGGGAGATGAAAACGAGAGGCAAATGGAAAATAAAGTAAATGCAAGGAGATGAGAGTTTGTGCAAAGGTACTTGATAGATGTTGATGATGTCTCCCCGGCAACGGCGCCAGAAATTCTTCCTTCTACTTGTAGCTTGCGTTGGTATTTTCCCCGAAGAGGAAGGGATGATGCAGCACAGTAGAGATAAGTATTTCCCTCAGTTATGAAACCAAGGTTATCGAACCAGTAGGAGAATCACACAACACCTCGTTAGCAGCACCTGCACACAAACAACAAATCCTTGCACCCAACGCAAACGAGAGGTTGTCAATCTCTCGGCGGTCAATTGCAAGATTAAATTGTATGTGATAGATAGATAGATTGAAACAAAACTACAAAATAAAATAAATAAAAGAAAATGGCAGCAATATTTTTAGGGTTTTAGTAATATGATTTGGATAGACCCGGGGGCCATAGATTTCACTAGAGGCTTCTCTCAAGAAAATAGCATACGGTGGGTAGACAAATTACTGTTGGGCAATTGATAGTAAAGCAAATAATCATGACGATATCCAAGGCAATGATCATGTATATGGGCATCACGTCCAAGATTAGTAGACCGACTCCTGCCTGCATCTACTACTATTACTCCACACATCGACCGCTATCCAGCATGCATCTAGTGTATTAAGTCCATAAGAGCGGAGTAATGCCTTAAGAACGATGACATGATGTAGACAAGATAAACTCACGTATGAATAAACCCCATCTTTTTACCCTTAATAGCAATGATACATACGTGTCATGTCCCTTTCTGTCACTGGGATTGAGCACCGCAAGATCGAACCCATTACAAAGCACCTCTTCCCATGGCAAGATAAATCAATCTAGTCGTCCAAACCAAATCAATAGATCGGAGAAGAAATATGAGGCTATAATAATCATGCATAAAAGAGTGCAGCAAAGACTCAAATAATTTCAAGGATAATCTAATCATAAACTCACAATTCATCGGATCCCAACAAACACACCGCAAAAAGAGTGATTACATCGGATAGAACTCCAAGAACATCGAGGAGAACATTGTATTGAAGATCAAAAAGAGAGAAGAAGCCATCTAGCTACTGCCTATGGACCCGAAGGTCTGTGGTAAACTACTCACGCATCATCGAAGAGGCAGCAAGGTTGATGTAGAACCCCTCCATGATCGATTCCCCCTCCGGCAGATTACCGGAGAAGGACCCCAGATGGGATCTCTCTGGAATAGATACTTGCGGCGGCGGAAAAAGTATTTCGTGGACTCCCTTGAGGGTTTCTGATTTTTTCTGAATTTATAGTGCTGGAATTAGGTCAAACGGAGCTCTGTGGGCCCCACGAGGCACCAGGGCGCGCCTGCCCCCCCCCCCAGGCATGCCCTGGTGGCTCGTGGGCCCCACCAGGGTCTTCTGGCCTCCTCCCGAAGCTTCTAGTGTTTATCTTGTCCAATGAAAATTCTCCAAAAAGTTTCGTGGCATTTGGACTTCGTTTGGTATTGATTTTCTGTAAAACAAAAGCAGGGAAGAAAACAGCATCTGGCACTGGGCACTAGGGTAATAGGTTAGTCTCCAAAAATGATATAAAATTGTTGTAAATGATTATAAAAACATCCAAGATTGATATTATAACAGCATGGAACAATCAAAAATTATAGATACGTTGGAGACGTATCAGTGGGCGCGTCCTGTGAGCTTGTGACTCACAGGTGCACACCCCTGGGGTGTGTTCAGTGCCAAAAAATTTAAATATTGCATAAAAAATCATACTAAATTTTCAGGGCATTCTGAGAACTTTTATTTTTGGGCCATTTTTTATTGCACGGAAAATTCAGAAAATGGGATAATCATGGCATTTTATTTTATTCAACTAAAAATAACAGAGAGCAAATTAAGATTACAAAAAGTTGCGCTTACTAGATTCATCGACCACATGCCTCTCAAAAATAATCCATTAATAAGGTTGATCAAGTCTCATTAACAAACTATTTCCAAATGGCATGAAACCGAAGAATCTTCGTATAGCACTAAGTTACCTCAATGGGGATATGCATCTCCCCAATAATAAGAATTTCATATTTCTTTTTGACAGTAGGAAGAGGAAATTTGAAACCTCCAATAGTGATTGTCGAAACTTTTTCAATACAATTGATACCATTCACCGAACTTTGTTTCTTCGGAAAATAGACCGTATGCTCATTACCATTGACATGAAAAGTGACCTTGCTTTTGTTGCAATCAATAACAGCCCCTGCAGTATTCAAAAAGGGTCTACCAAGGATAATCGACATGTTGTCGTCCTCGGGCATATCAAGTATAACAAAGTTCGTTAAGATAGTAACATTTGCAACAACAACAGGCACATCCTCGCAAATTCCAATAGGTATAGCAGTTGATTTATCAGCCATTTGCAAAGATATTTCAGTAGGTGTGAGTTTATTCAAATCAAGTCTTCTATATAAAGAGAAAGGCATAACACTTACATCGGCTCCTAGATCACATAAAGCAGTTTTAACATAACTTCTTTTAATGGAGCATGGTATAGTAGGTATTCCCGGATCTCCTAACTTTTTAGGTACTCCACCCTTAAAAGAATAATTTGCAAGCATGGTGGAAATTTCAGCTTCAGGTATCTTTCTTTTATTTGTGACAATATCTTTCATGTATTTAGCATAGGGAGACATTTTCAACATATCAATCAAGCGAGTGCGCAAAAAGACAGGTCTAAGCATTTCAACAAAATGCTCAAAGTCTTCCTCATCTTTGTTTTTAGATGGTTTAGTAGGGAAAGGCATAGGTTTTTGAACCCATGGTTCTCTTTTCTTTCCATGTTTTCTAACAATGAAGTCTCTTTTATCATATCTTTTGTTCTTAGGAAGTGGGTTATCAAGATCAATAGCGGGTTCTATTTCTACATCATTATCTGGTTGAGCATCAACATGAACATCATCATTATCATTATCATTGTCATTATCATTATCGTTATCACTAGGTGTATGTTCATTACCAGATTGTGTCTCGGCATCAGAAATAGAAACATCATTTTGGTTCTCAGGAGGTTTTTATATCTCAGGTTCACTAGAAGCATGCAAAGTCCTATCATTTTTCTTTTTCTTTTTCTTCTTAGATGGACTAGGTGTATCAATATTATTTCTTTGAGAATCTTGTTCAATTCTTTTAGGATGACCTTCAGGATATAGAGGATCCTGAGTCATTCTACCCCCTCTAGTAACAACTCTAACAGCATGATCATTCATTTTGTTATTCATTTCTTCAAGCAAATCATTTTGTGACTTAGCTATTTGTTCTAACTGAGTCTGGACCATAGAAGCATGTTTACTTAAGCACTTAACATCATTAGCAGTTCTAGACATCAAATCACTCAAGCGTTCAATCATGATGGCATTTCGTTTTAGTTGATTGCTAACATATAAATTGAAGTGTTCTTGCTTAATGATGTAGTTATCAAATTCATACAAACATTGGCTAGCAGACTTATTATAGGGAATATAACTTTCATCGAATCTAGTGACAGAATTTACCTATACTACCTGTGTCGGGATATCGAGCCCATGTATTTCTTCAATAGGTGGTAAATTCTTAACATATTCAGCTTTAATACCTTTTTCCTTCATAGATTTCTTAGCTTCTTACATATCTTCTGGACTAAGGAATAGAATACCTCTCTTCTTCGGAGTTGGCTTAGGTGGTGGTTCGTGAAGTGTCCAATCATCGGCATTTCTCAATATATTATTCAATAGTTCTTCAGCCTGTCCAACAGTGTGTTCCCTGAAAACACAACCAGCACAACTATCTAGGTAGTCCCTAGAAGCATCGGTTAGTCCATTATAAAAGATATCAAGTATTTCATTTTTCTTAAGAGGATGATCAGGCAAAGCATTAAGTAGTTGGAGAAGCCTCCCCCAAGCTTGAGGGAGATTCTCTTCTTCAATTTGCACAAAGTTAAATATTTCTTGTAAAGCAGCTTGTTTCTTGTGAGCAGGAAAATATTTTTCAGAGAACTAATATATCATATCCTGGGGACTACGCACACAACCAGGAGCAAGAGTATTAAACCATTTCTTAGCATCACCCTTTAATGAGAAAGGAAACAACTTAAGAATATAGTAGTAATGAATTTTTTTTCCTCATGAGCAAATAGGGTGGCAATGTCATTCAACTTAGTAAGGTGTGCCACAACAGTTTCAGTTTCATAACCATGAAAAGGATCAGATTCAACCAAAGTAATTAACTCAGGATCGATAGAGAATTCATAATCCTTATCGGTAACAAATATGGGAGAGGTAGCAAACTTAGGATCATATTTCATTCTCTCCCTCATAGATTTTTCTTTCAACTCAGCAAGCAATTTTCTAACCTCATCTCTATCATTACAAGCAAGAATTGCCCTGGCTGTCTCCCTATCAAAAACATAACCATCAGATGTCTCAGGTATTTCAACTCTAGTAGGAGAGCTAGGCATAATAGGTGAATCATAATTTTCAAGAGTTTCAACATTTTCAATTCCTTTAGATTTAGCAATTTGTTCATCAAGAAATTCACCAAGTGGCACGATATTATCAAGCATAGTACTAGCATCATCAATAGTTTCATTCATAGCAGAAGTGGTATCATCAATAACTTGCGACATATCAGAATGAATAGCACGTGGTGGTGTCGCAAGCCTACTCAAAACAGAAGGTGAATCAAGTGCAGAGTGTGATGGCAGTTCCTTACCTCCTCTAGTCATAGAGGGGACGATCTTGGTCTTAGCGTCTTTCAGATTCTTCATAGTGATCAACAGATATAAATCCCCAAGTGACTCAACAAATAGAGCTATGCTCCCCGGCAACGGCGCCAGAAAAATGTCTTGATAACCCACAAGTATAGGGGATCGCAACAGTTTTTGCGGGTAGTATTTCACCCAGATTTATTGATTAGACACAAGGGGAGCCAAAGAATATTTGCGAGTATTAGCAGTTGAGTTGTCAATTCAACCACACCTGGAGAACTAAATATCTGCAGCAAAGTGTTTAGTAGCACAGTAGTATGATAGTTTCAATAGCAATAGTAACAGTAGCAGTTTTTGTAGCGATTGTAACAGCAGCAGTAACGAAAGTAACTTAGCAAAGATCAATATGTGAAAAGCGTAGGCATTGGATCAGTGATGGATAATTATGTTGGATGACATTCATCATGTAACAGTCACAGCCTAGGGCGATACACAATAGCTCCAATTCATCAATGTAATGTAGGCATGTATTCCGTATATAGTCATACGTGCTTATAGTAAGAACTTGCATGACATCTTTTGTCCTACCCTCCCGTGGTAGCGGGGTCCATAAGGAAATCTAAGGGATATTATGGCCTCCTTTTAATAGAGAACCGGAACAAAGCATTAACAGATAGTGAATACATGAACTCCTCAAACTACGGTAATCACCGGAAAGAATCCCAATTATTGTCACCTTGGGGTATGCGGATCATGAGACATAATAGGTGCATATAACTTGCAAGATAGGATCAAGAACTCAAATATATTCATGAAAACATAAAGGTTCAGATCTGAAATCATGGCACTCGGGCCCTAGTGACAAGCATTAAGCATAGCAAAGTCATAGCAACATCAATCTCAGAACATAGTGGATACTACGGATCAAAACCCTAACAAATTGACTCGATTACATGGTAAATCTCATCCAACCCATCACCGTCCACCAAGCCTACGAAGAAATTACTCACACACGGCGGTGAGCATCATGAAATTGGTGATGGAGGATGGTTGATGATGACGACGGCGTCGAATCCCCCTCTCCGGAGCCCAGAACGGACTCCAGATCAGCCCTCCCAATGAAGAACAAGAGGTGGCGGCGGCTCCGTATCGTAAAACGCGATGATTCTTTCTTTGTGATTTTTTTCTGGATGAATAGGTACTTATAGCGTTGGAATTAGGGTAAACGGAGCTGCCAGGGCCCCACAAGCCTGGGGGCGCACCCTGGGGGGTAGGCGCGCCCCCTGAGCTTGTGCCTCCTGGGTGGCCCCCCTCTAGTAGATCTCTTCGCCAGTATTTTTTTATATATTCTGAAATAATTCTCTGTAAATTTTTAGGTCCATCCGAGAACTTTTATTTCTGCACAAAAATAACACCATGGCAATTCTGCTGAAAACAGCGTCAGTCCGGGTTAGTTCCATTCAAATCATGCAAATTAGAGTCCAAAACTAGAGCAAAGGTGTTTGGAAAAGTAGATACGTTTGGGATGTATCAGTGCTCTCTAGGTTGGTGCTTGAATGAGAAGGTGATGACTCAATAACAAAAGTAAATAACATGAAAGTAAATAGAAAGGCCCTTCGCAGAGGGAAGCAGGGATATGCAGCGGTGCCAGAGCTCAGAGCTTAAAACAGAGATGAATACATTTTGAGTGGTGTGCTTTTTCTGTCAATGTGACGACAAAGGATTTCAACATCTTCCATGCTAAACGCATTATTGGCGGTTCCTATGCAGAAAGGTAAAGGTTTACTCCCCCACAACCATACAAACACAAGCCATGGCTAGCCGAATCCTCGGGTGCCCTCCAAACAATCAACTTTCCGAGGGAGTTTGTTTTATTATCTTTTTCTTTGTTTTCATTTTAACGAGATTGGGCATCCCTAGTACCAGCCTCTCTCGTGCAAGACGAGTGAATAAACTCTCGTCGTGAGAATAACCCGCTTAGCATGGAAGACATTAACCGCCCGGTCGCTCCATGAGTGGTACGGGCACACAAAACAGATGTTTATTTGAATGATAAGAGATGGCACATGCAAATTTACTTGAAACGGCGGGGTAATACCGCATATAGGTAGATATGGACTCTTTTGGCATAACTTTAAGTTTTCATGAATTTGGATGCACAAGCAGTATTCCCGCTTAGTACAGGCGAATGCTAGCAAATAGATTGAGAAGCGACCAACTAGAGAGCGACAATGGTCATAATCATGCATTGCGAATAATTAACATTGAACATGAGCATGAGCAGGATATAAACACCCTGAATATAAATATCATGAAGGCTGCATTGGTTTTGAATCAACTACATGTGTGAACATGTGCCAAGTCAAGCCACTTGAAATTTTCAGAGGAAAATACCATCCTAACATACTACATCATAATCATTTTAATGCATGTTGACACACAAGATAAACAATTATCCACTCCTAGCTACTTAAGCATGGCATGAGCAACTATGATCTCTAATTGTCATCACAAACATGTTTACTCATAATATGCTGAATCATGGATACTGAGCTAAACATATTTACAAAAACGAAAATAAGAAGAGTTCATACCAGCTTTTCTTTGCCACAATCACTTCATCAAATCATCGTCATTATTGACTTTCACTTGCACGATCGAATGATGTCATAATAATAATAATGGAAGTGTGTCGTGGACTAAGCTGAAATCTGCAAACGCTTTATTCAAAGAAGAAGACAATGTAATATTTTCCCTTTTGTTAGATCAACGACAATGCATATAGGGGCCACTTGACAATTATTGTGACGTCTTCTCCTTACGACAACTTGAAAAACGAAAAGAAATTCAGAGAAACACACTAATTTTGTATTGAAGTTTTAGGTTTTTTCTTGAAGCAAACGAAAGAAAAAAAACGAAAAGCAATAAAAACTATTTACACCGAAGAACTCCCAACAAACAACAAAAGAAGAAATTAGAAATATTTTTGGGTTTTCTTTTAATACTACGAACTAACTAAACAAGAAAGAAAAACCAAAAAGAAGCGAGAAATACTTTTGGGGTTTTCAAAGTTTTTCAAACACACAAAGGAAATACAAAATAAAGCAAAACATGGATATATAATGAAAAGGATGAACACCGACAACTGAAATGAATGTGTGATGCATGAATGAAATATCGGTGAGGATACGTACTACCCCAAGCTTAGGCTTTTGGCCTAACTTGGTCTACGGCCACTGCTAACCTGGGTAGAACTCGTAGCGATAGTTCGGGTCGTACTCAAGTGCAGCGCCCACCACCTGGTGGGCGGCCTCACTCCGACGAGCGGCCTGCTGCCCTGTACTCCTCGGTCTCCTCCTCATGTATATAATATCTTTGTTTTTCCTAAAAGTTAAAGAATGCAGGGGCAGGCAAAGTAACATGGATAACACGGTTCTTATTAAAGATTAGCCTGTATCGAAATGGTTGGTTTTCCCTTTCGAGAAATTGATGGCGGACCATAGCATCATAATCAAGGTAACTAGTAGGCAACTGATGGTCGTTTTCTCTAATAGGTATTCCAATGTAAGCAGCTAACCGGGTGGCGTAAATCCCCCCATAAAGATCACCATCAAAAGAATTTTTATTTATACGACGTGCAATGATGGCCCTAAGATTAAATTTCATATCACTCAATACTACACTTTTAAGGATGCTTAAATCGGGAGCACAAGTGGTACTGAGGTCATGTTTACCTGTTATGCGTCTTCGTATGAACAGAGCAAAATAGTGAATGGCAGGAAAATTAATGCTTCCAACTCTAGCTTGCGTTACGACTCTAGTTTCCCCTCGGGTAATACTCATGAGAAATTCATTACAGTCAAATTTATGGGGTTCAAGGCAAGTGCCCCAAAAGGGAATTCTACAAGCAGTGCAAAATTCTCGAACACTCATGTGGTAAGATTTTTCATAAAGATTGAAGATAACATCATGAGAAGAGCAGTGAGATACATACTTGAATTTTCGCACAAATGAATCAGTAAGATCACGGTATTGCGGGCACTTATCCGATAGGAAGCCCGTCAACTCGGCATTTTGTATGTACATGTCAAATTCTTCCTTGATGTAGGCATCGATAATGAAGGCATCGGACGACCATTCACAAGCTTTCACAACGGCATCCCGAGGGGGCTCGAAGTCTGGCTCACAAAATGCAGGCCTTGGGGAACTCTTGCTCAAAAAACCCCCGGAGAAGACCCTCCTCAACATTTTCTTTCTCTGAAAAATTTCTAAAAAATCTAGTCCTAAAATTAAAAGTGAACAAAACGCTACAAAATCGATAGCAACTACTCCCACAAGCGCCTAGAGGCTATACCATACATCAAAACTACTTAAAACCAAACAAATTCAACATGCAAGCTCACATTCATGGTCACCAACAGTAGCAAAATATAATCAACTAGAACAAAAACTAATTGGACCATTGGAGGAGTCACATACCATAGAGTAATTTATCCAAACAGTTTTGGAAACGGAGCTCTGAGCAAGGAGATCGAAAATCTCACGAAAATGAGCAAGAATACGGGAATGAAAGTAAGGATGATTTTTTCCGGAGGTGGAAGAAGGTTGTGTGCAACTTTATCAAACACTCTCTATTCCTTTCCAACCAAATACGATGTACCACTAGTGGTATCAGGGTGCACACCTCTTTGTGAGACGCCGCCAAGACTGCCTCGGCAACTCGCATCCACCATTCTTTGAAGCTCTGCACACCGGTGGGGGTGAACTGATGCAACCGGTTCTCGAGCAGAACGTTGTACCATACCTCACGCGAGAAAACGCAGCCGAGTAGAAGATGATGTAGGCCCTCGGATGCTTGTGCATAGAGGACGCAACAGCCATTGTGATCCAATTGCCACTTAGCCAACCGGTCTGCCGTCCATAGGCGATTGCGCAACATCAACCTCCCGAATGTCTTGACCTCTGGTGGTGCCCAAGATCTCCACAGTTCTTTGTCACAGGGGCTGAACTCTCGCCCATAGAAGACGCCGCGTAGGCTGATCGCGCGCTATATTTGCCGTCTACCGAGCATCTCCACCAGAAGCTATCATCGTCATCAGAGAGAGAATATTGCTGGATCATGGGCCACAGCTGAAGGAATTCCGCGATCGCCGGAACAGAAGGAGCACCACGTATGTCCTGGATCTACATATGATCAGGCAGAGCCTCCGCGACCAACTTCCTGCGCCCCGCTGGACGGACACAAGCGAAAAGATTAGGTGCCATCTCAGCCACGCTTCGGTCGTCAACCCACCGATCAGACCGGAAAAGGGTTCTCCGTCCGCCACCGATCACGCAGTGCAATGCCGCGAGAGATAGCGCATCAGCAACCGGCTTCAAGTTGATAGGAAGGCCAGCCCAAGGCTTGTTGACTCCCGTTTTCTTGAACCACCTCCACCGCATCCTAAGCGCCTGATTCAACATGTAGAGATTATGAACGCCGAGGGCCCCATACTCCTTGGGGGTACAAACCGTGGGCATTGTTTTGGCCCCAGTCCTATTTCAAGTTCAAAAGGGTAACAAACTCCTCAAGCTGAGTGGAATTTGAAATTTCCAACCCATTCCCTAAGCTTTTGAACTCAACTGTTGGGAGATAGTAGTTCGGAGTTGTCAGAGACGCTGGCCATTGACGTTGCCAGTGACTTTAGTCCCACCTCAGATATGGGAGGGGGCTAGGACCACCTTATAAGGAAGAGTGCCACACTCCCTTCAGGCTAGTCTTTTGGGATGTGGTGGGCTCTTTACTTGTAGTGGTGTGTCCGATGCGCACCGAAAACGTCCAAACATATAGCGGAGGTTGGGAGCTGGGCCTGGGACGCTAACAATTGGTATCAGAGCTGGGCCCAGTCCGCCCTGTTTAGGGGGATGGGGTGTCAGAGACGCTGGCCATTGACGTTGCCAGTGACTTTAGTCCCACCTCGGATATGGGAGGGGGCTAGGACCACCTTATAAGGAAGAGTGTCACACTCCCTTCAGGTTAGTCTTTTGGGATGTGGTGGGCTTTTTGCTTGTAGTGATGTGTCCGGTGCGCACCGGAAACGTCCAAACATATGGCGGAGGTTGGGAGCTGGGCCTGGGACGCTAACAGGAGTGGACGGATCATCGTTTCCTTCTGGTGATGGAGAAAATGTTTGCGACAGTTAATGAACTTCGTGGCTGCACCATTAAGCCAGGCATCGTGGCCACGCTTGTCGCAAGGAGGGGCAGTGCCGACCCAGGGGTGGGAGGTGCTTGTCCGATCACACCAAAGCCAACGAAGGCTGAACTGAGTTTCAGGAGGTCAAGAATACCGAGTCCACTGAGGCGATGAGGTCGGCAGATGGTTTTCCAGTTTACGAGACCCATGCCCACCACCAGCTTGCTTACATCGGACTTTCATATGGTTTAGCCTCTGTAATCATCTGTTATGTTGCTCTCTGTGTGCTCTGGATGAGAACAAAAAGACATGTCAACAGACATTTTTAATGCTGGTATAAGTGCTGTTGTGAACTGAAAAAGGATATATTGTATAGGTGCCAGCAACAATGAAATCAGTGGTTCCGACTAAACAACCTGATGCGAGAAACAGCCCGCTATATAAATACAGGCATTTTGACTGGGTCTCCTACATTCAGAGAGTACCACTTGGGCACTTCCTTTTCTTTTCGACCAAGAGCACTTCTTGTTCTATGCACCTAGACCTAGTGGACTTATATTTTCAGTAACCATTGCAAGTTGCAGCTTACAGAAAAAAAAAACATTAGCATTTGCCAACTGAAACTACTTGGTAGTTCTAAATTCTAACCAGCCAGGTCAAAGAAAAAAAAGTCTAGCCCACGTACGTATATATATCCGCTCCTCGATCGCAGACTTCCGTGGCAAATCGCAGGAGGCTGGAGCGCAGCACCGCATCTGATCCAAGTTCCCATCAAGCTCAATCGGGCGCCCGCGTTCAGCAATCAATGGCTTCCAACGACGTCGACCTCGCGGACCGCTTCGATGTCTCCGGGCCGGCGCACATCATGTCTCGATCCGGCGCCGGCCGTTCTTCTCCTCCAATGATGATTGACTGGTATGTTTTCATGCGTGCATATATTGGTGCGGAAGAAGGTATGCGTATTTGCAGCAAATGATCTGATCTGTATATGATTGATTGTGTGACAGGAACAATGAGGAGGACCGCCGGTGTGTTGCCGCCTGCATCGTGAAGGGCACCTACATCCTCGAGAACGACAGGACCATGTGCAGGGTGCACGCGGAGGCGCTGGCTCCGCCGTGGTGGGAGAGCTTCCACTTCCGCCTCAGCGGCGTGCTCACGGAAGAATCCTTCAGGCGCAAGTGCGACAAGCTCATCTTCGGCGCCATCTACGAGCACGTCCCCATGGCGGGCGGACGCCGCCACCCTTCTGCTCCGCGGTACATCGTGGCCTTCCGAGGGACTATGCTGCCGCACCCCAAGGCGATACACGACCTGTTCCTCGACTTCAAGATCATGGCCAACACGCTCTCGGACTCCAAGCGCTCCGAGCTCGCGCACCGGGCCGTGGACACGCTCCTCGCGACCATCGCCAGGGGCTCCGACGGCGGCGGCGCCGTGTGGCTCGCGGGGCACTCTCTCGGCGCGTCGCTGGCGCTGGAGGTGGGGCGGACCATGATGGCGGAGCAGGGCCGCAGCCTCCCGACCTTCCTCTTCAACCCGCCGCACGTGTCGCCGATTCCGGCGATCAACATGATGCTCCCGTCCGAGGGGGCGAGGAGGGAGCTGCTCGCCAAGAGCAACCTCGTCAAGGCCGGGCTCGGGCTGGTCCTCAGCCCCCACCGGAAGCGCATGGAGAGGCTGTTTGAGCGGCTATCGCCGTGGGCGCCAAACCTGTACGTGCACGAGAGGGACGTCATCTGCCAGGGCTTCATCGGCTACTTCGAGCAGCGGCAGCAGCTGGAGGAGCGCTGCCGTGGCGCCAAGTCGGCCACCACGCTGTCGTACCGCGACATGCTCTTCTCCGCGCTCGGCAAGGAGAAAGAGCGGCCGCACCTCCTGCCATCCGCCACGCTGTGGAAGAACTCGAGCATGGACAGAGACGCCAACGTTGTCCAGCAGGCGTTGGCCGCACACGAGCTCCAGCAGTGGTGGAAACCGGACGGCGACCTCAGGCTGAGCGACAGACGTTATAGCTTCGCTTGACCATATAGTATATCAACTTCCGGCTACCGTGGCTGTTGCATGTTTGTCAAATTACAAGTGTATCTTTTCTCAACGAGCTCCACCAGTGGTGGGAAAAAAGATCAAATTGCACCTTTCACATATCCTATTTTTAGGGGATGCACATTTCACATATCGGCAGTGGCGCGTGCGAGATGGGAGGCCCTGGCCTCAACCACCCGCGCGCTTTGGGCCGGCCCAGTGCAGGCCAGGGAGTCTGTTTTTTTTTCTTTTTCTTTCCTTTTCATTTCTCATTTTATTTTTTGTTTTTTCCTTTTTGTCTTTTTAACGAAATTTAAAAAAAACATATTTTTTTGAAATTTTGACAATTTTTTAAAAATGTGGACGATATTTCATGAGTTTCAAAAAATGTTTCCAACTTTTTAGAAAGTGTTCCCAAATTTTAAAAATGTTTGGTGATTTTTTTAAAACAATGTGAATTTAAAATGTTCCAAATTTAAAAAAAATTGATTTTGAAAAATATTTGACTAGGCAATGGAAACGGAGCGGTCGAGAAGAGTGTAGACTTTGACTAGGGTTTGCTTCGGGGTGAAGTATTTGTGGGGACGGGTGGGAACTGGATGGGCCATCGTGGGCTAGATCCTACGCGTATGGACCGCCTCACATATGGGTTGGATTTGAGGGATGCCACACAAACCCGACCGTATAGACCGGTTTGAGGGGTCCGGTTGGGTGGAAATTTCGTGATCGGTCATTGATCGGGTTGTTCGTCCGGATGTATAGGGGGGATTTGAGGGGTCCGGACCATCCGGTTATAGATGCGCTTTCAGTGGGAGAAGACGTTCCCGTCGACGACGAGGTGCCTACGGTGACTTCGTAAATCTCAAGATGATATGCCGGCTCAGTCTCTCGAAGGTGCTCATAGGGGTAGGGTGTGCGTGTGTGCGTTCATAGGGTGAGTGTATGCGCGTATGTATAAGCGCTTGCGTCTGTACTGTGTTCAAAAAAAAAGTTTCAAAAAAAAAGAAAGATACGTTGTGGATTAGATGAGATGCGTGCTGACCGCAACAGTTTGTTTCACTGACCAGTACTTCTGGCCTGGATGTTCTATTCTAACCTGAGAAAGAGGCGTAGCTGTGTCGTCTGATTATCCTAAGCGTATATGCTAACTAGGGCCCTTTTATTACAGTAGTATTTTCTTTCATGACGCTTCCGATGCTAGCCGTCCCGAAGTCTTTCTTTTCTCATTTGTGTCGCTTGTTCTCGTTCTACAGGGCCACCAAAGCGAACTAAGCATGGCGTACGGCGAAGTTGATCATCGCGGGGTGCACACAACTCAGGAGGTTTGCATCATGGATCATCATTTTCCTCCTGAGATAATTCTGTGCTTGATTGCTCGATCCCTTTAATCACCTCAAACATCTATTTATTCTGCAAACATATACTGAATGACATGCATGCGTTGATCAGGGCAAGAGTTTGGGCGTTTTCATCTGCTGGCTTCTGGGCAACGGATGCCTCTTTGGGTACAACAGCATGCTCACCATCGAAGATTACCTCGTCCACCTCTTCCCAGTATAACAAACTTTTACGATATGATGAATGATTTTCTTCTTCCACATTGAGTATGCCACACACACATACAGAGACTAACTTTTGACACTTGTTAAATTCAGAACTACCATCCGGTTAGAGTCATCATTCTCACCTATCAGCCGTTTGTGCTCGTGGTAGCTGCGGTGTTTGCCTACCATGAGGCGAAAGTGAACACCAGGGTGCGCAACTTGGTGGGGTACTCGCTCTTCTTCCTCAGCTCGCTCGCCCTCATCATCGTAAGAACATTTTCAGAAACTCAGTGTTCTGAACCATTAAACATTGACTGCTCGAGTCCTCTGTCCTGCGCCGTAGCTGGATCTTGCGACATCAGGAAAAGGTGGAATCGCAACCTTCATCGGCGTGTGTACAGTTGTGGCGGTGTTCGGCGTCGCGGAAGGTCACGTCGAAGGTGCCATGACCGGCGACCTATCCTTGATGTGCCCGGAGTTCATACAGGTGCCATTTCTTGTGCCAGCACATACAGGGTTTTTCTACTAGCGAGGCAGTTTGTTTTTCTGCAGGAGACATTTCTTTTTCTTTGAGAAATACTAGGAGACAGTAAATTGACATAACTTGTTTGGATCCAGTCATTTTCTGCTGGCATGGCTGCATCGGGCGCAATAACGTCGGCCCTGAGGCTCATTACGAAAGCGGCTTTCGAGAAATCCAGAGACGGCCTTCGCAAGGGAGCTAGTATGTCGCATCAATTAAACCTCCAATTCATTCCGAGTTTCTGCTGCTTATTCATATACTGTATATTGCAGTGTTGTTCTTCGCTGCATCATGCTTCTTCGAGCTGCTGTGCGTCGTGCTGTACGCCCACGTCTTCCCCAAGCTGCCGATAGTCAAATTCTAC
Source organism: Elymus sibiricus (assembly GCA_039707655.1). Lineage (NCBI taxonomy): Eukaryota > Viridiplantae > Streptophyta > Magnoliopsida > Poales > Poaceae > Elymus > Elymus sibiricus. Next base: position 177,776,520 of record CM077666.1, on the reverse strand, counting down.
CGTGCAAAGGCGGCTTCCGAGGGATCTCTGACGGTCGCCGCCGACCTTGCTGCCGCCGGCCTCCAAAGACACCCAAAACCATCGGTATATCTATATACAATCATTCATGGTCCCCTTAACCCACAGCCGGCCCTCAGCGCTAGTTGAAAACTGTAATCCCTGTCATTCCTGCCATATGTACCCATATGTACGTTTCAGGCTGAAGACGACCCAGCCATCCCTGAACGTCTGAGCAACAAGCAGCTCCTTATGCTGAACATGGACTACGCCTTGGACATGTTCCTGATCTACCTGCTGACACTGTCCATCTTCCCAGGATTACTCGCCGAAGACCTTGGGTCGCACAGCTTGGGCTCCTGGTAATTAAGCCACCATCCCATTTTAGCATGCATCCAGATTTTGCTTACTACTACGAACGATGGAATGGAAACGCAGGTACGCGCTGGTGCTGATCGCGATCTACAACGGCTCGGACCTGGTCGGGAGATACGCGCCTCTGGTGGAGAGCATCAAGGTGACGCCCCGGAGGGGGATGCTGCCCGCGGTGCTCGCCCGGTACCTGCTCCTCCCGGCGTTCTACTGCGCCGCCAGGTACGGAGGGGAGGCCTGGATGATCGCGCTCGTATCGGCTCTGGGACTCAGCAACGGATACCTGACGGTCTGCGTCCTGACCGAGGCGCCCAGACCGTACAAGGTTAGCTTAGCTAGTGTTGCACAATCACCACACTAGCAGCAACACGTTAGTCATTGCAGGCACAAAGCTCTGTTTCCATTCCTGTTTAATGGGGGGTATGCTGGTGCTACTACTCATGAGTTGTACCTTCGTGTCTTTGTCCAGGGGCCAGAACAGAATGCTCTCGGAAACCTGCTCGTGTTCTGCCTCTTGGCGGGCATATGTTTAGGGGCTGTTCTTGACTGGCTCTGGCTCATAGGCAAAGGATGGTGATCAAACCCATGGTCTGCATGTCATCCAGATTTGTTCCAAATCCAGAAGCACTTCATATTTCCTTTTTTTTCCTATTTCTCTTTGGTGTTGGTATTTCCTGCAAGGTGGCTGGGACTAGTTGGAGCACCTGCAGGCAAATAGACGATGACGATTTTTCTGCGCCTTAACTGTTGTTCACTTCTTTTTTTGGCGAGAAACTGTTGTTCACGCTACTTTTTCTTTTGCTCAATGTTATGTTTTACATTAGGTTTAATAATCTTATTGCATTTTGGCTGTCCTAGCTTTGTTTGTTATAGATGTATGACTATGTCCTAACTTAAAATTCCGCAATAAAAGATGTAGAATGTATTTATTTTTTTGCGAAAAAAAAGATGTTGAATGTATTAATTGATGCAAAGGCAAGGGATTCCCTTCTTTTTGGAAAATGCCTCCATGTTCTATTTCATTCTCGATTCAAAGAACAAATCAACGTGAATGGACTGTTCTTTATAAATTTGGGTGGATCATCAATATTTGGGCGCAAAAACTTTAGATCACGGACATAAAAAACTGGAGCAAGCAGGGTAATTTTCCTCATGTTCCGGTCATATTCATCATCAAACTGTGGCATGCAATAATAATCAGTTTGTCACCATCAATAACAAACGATTTACATGCATCTCCACCTTTCACACAAAGACCCTCAAAACCTCTCCCCTCTTCAGGGCCGACAAGTGAATACTGCGTCTAACATCATTTTCATTAGAGGTTTCGTTCTTGCAGTCATTTCTAACCACTATCTCGTGCCAATAAGGAGAGGAGATTAGTCATGATTTCCCTAGGGTTTCTATTCCGGACATCATCATTGTGACATGTGAAGGAGGCAACATCCCTACAAATATTTTTCATAGGCAAAATGCATAAATGCTTGGCTTCAAATTGACAACACCACAAACAGACGGTGCGGGTACATGGTGCTGATAAGACAACTACATGCATCAATAAACAACAGGCACAGATCTGGAAGAGAAAGAACACGCCCATCTTGTAGTCAAAGAATCCTCCCATCGCGAATAAATCATTAGTACAAAGCAGAATTTGCATCCTAAGGAGAAGAAACAATCGGCAGACGAAGGACACACTATCGTCACTTGATGCCATCTAGGGCTTGTTGGCAGTTTTCATCCCAAAAGAATGGAATGTCTTTTTTTGGTTTTTCTTGTAAAAGGTTGGATTCTTCCTGCAAAATTAGCTATAAATCGCCTAATGTATGCCAGGCGCCCTTGAAGCGGACGCAGCTCCTTAAGGTTTTGAGGAGGAGGCATTTCGAGTATGGCCTTGATTTTACTCGAGTCGATTTCTATTCCCCGGTGTCGAATGACAAACCCTAGGAATTTGATGAGACCATGAAGGCGCACTTCAACAGGTTTAACTTGAGTGCATGTTGCCTTAGGCGGTTGAATATGATTCTGAGATGTTGAAGATGTTCTTCGTGCCGACTCAAATGTCGACCTTATCCAACTCCGGAGGGGGATCCCATGGGCCTGGTATGAAATGATGAAGACGCTCACCCGAGAGGTTAGGCGGGTATTACGCCAAAGCATCCAGGAAGGCAAAACTTTGAGCATGCCTACTCAGGTGAGATGAGCTCACCTCGGGTGAAGCTTCATCGCTACCCACAAACTCACCCGTGAAGACAATAAGCTACACAACTAGGACGCCGATGAAGAAGTTGGATTGCAAAAGAGTAATCGACACAGTCCTAAGAAGGGGCATCGTGGCCCCATGATTGCGGTGTACTATATTGGAGGCGGCCCATCAACTAGGAAGTCGGTCACTAGGCCATCCTCATGGCCCAAAAGGACAAGGCTTGGCCAGGGCCCCTCGCCCCACAGGAAGCCATCCTTTCGAAAACTCTCATCTTGGCGTGCAAGTCAAGGACCCCCCCCCCCCCCTCGTCCGATCTGAACTCTAGGTTAATTAGCAAAACGTGTAACCCTAGGCCTCGTCCTCCTTTATTAGGCGAGGCCACGAGATAGTTCAAGCCATCTGACATCATCATCATAGCCTCGATAGCATTATCACCACATACGTTGTAACCCCACTCATACGAGGACATTTCCCCCATGATGAGGGCCAAACCTAGGTAAACTCCCCGTGCATTATCCCTTCTGGTACTTCCAGTTCTGCGCACCACCCTATCGGGACTACTAATGGTTTTCAATACCTCCAGTTGGCGCGCTAGGCAGGGCTGCGCCGATCGAAGATCTAACGCACACCGGATCTCGACTTCGATATGAAATCTTCGCGCTGGGCCAAAGTTTCACCTTTGACTCCCTCAACCTCATCGCAAACTAGGCGAGTCATCTCCACATCAGCCCGTCGCCCGCCCCCTTCTGAACCCTCTTCTTCGGAAGCCTCGAGTTCATCATCGACCTCTACGGTGACATCCGCCTTCGCATCCCACCACTTCTACGAGCATTTGACACATCTCTCGAGCACACTCCGGAGCCCGCATCTGCAACCCTAGCTCTGGGGTACCACCCGGAGTTCTCCAAGGATTTGTCATCAACCCTCACACCTGAATCCAGCGTCATCACCCCGACATCCCATCTAAGGCGCTGCACAGATACAACATCAACTCTCCTATCCGCCCCGACTTCCCATTTAGTCGCGATGGTGTGCACCACCTGCACGCTTTTGGATGACCATGAGTCTGGCGATTGCATTTGGGACGGCGACACATCCCATGTCGCTGACAACTCAGGAAGCTTCCCATTGGCAGCACCTTCAGAAGATGAGGTCCCTTCCCAAGCCCTCGCCCTGGAGGTGGCTCCAGGAGGCTCTGAAAACCCAGGCCACACCACAAAAAATACAGGCTGTGTCACCCACCCCAATGCTCCAACCGCCAACAACAACCCTAACGGGGCTAGCCCTTCGGGTTCTGTTCCTCCGGGTTTCAGCCCATGGGACTTCGACAGTCGATGAGTGATATTTTTGCACTCATCACAACATTGTTTAAACCGGATAATACCGGAATTTCCGAGAGAATCACTTCGATATCGCTACTAATGACTAATGAAAGCAAGAAATTGCTAAATTCTTGTTTGATGTGTTTCCACGGAAAATGGACCCAAACATGGAAGAAAATCACCACATAGAAGGAAACACAAAGCATGGAGAACAAGGCAAGTCAACAGGAGGCACCAAGAGGCAACCAGAGCAAAAGACGTTGCATGGTCCAAGAGCGCCCGCTCGTACCAACAGTTATATCGCCCGTCGTCGACACCGTGGCATCCACATGAACCCTTCTCATTTTGAGACCCAACTAGGGGCTGGGGCGCGCCATTGGCACGCCTCCTGAGGCCTTCTTTTGCGGTGCCAGGTAGGCACCTAGCCCTTTCGGCGGTACTGTGTGCGTTTGTAGTGAGTATAATACATACATGACCTTGATTAGCATGTGTATTAGCACCCTCCAAGAAAACGGCTAGGAAAATCGTTCAACACAGAGGCATTAATCCTTCAGTTGGTTGTTAACGGCTCCTTTTAACAGACGGGCCTGATATTTCTAACTGGAGTTTGTACTGAGACGAAAAACTCACGAGCAATTACTAAGCATCACAAAAGGGATCTCTGAGCAATTACTACGAAAAACACACGAGCAATTACTATGAATATGAACATAATCATCTATAGAAATCTGGATGACAAAAATATCATACAAAAAGGGCTGGCATTAGAGAGGACCAAGGACAAAGGCTCCTGATCTGCTTCTATTCAGTCAAAACACCTTAATGTAGGATAACTAATAATACACAAACAGCAGAAGAGACAATCCACGGATTCAACTAAAGATACTCAAACAATTGTATATAACCACTCATAATGGTAATGATGTAACATGTGATTCTGTGCTAGATCTGATTCACCACCAATCAGCCCAGCATCACATTAATTTTCTCACAAAGGACATGAACCATAATAGGGGTGCAGAAACCTCCTCTTCAGGACCTGAAACACAAAATTCACAAAAGGAATATATATTCTTTGAAGAGGAGGGGATGAAGCGAGGGAATTTTGAAATAGAAAATTATTTTATCAACTCACTATCAAATGGTCAAAGATAATGACTAATCAAAATTGATACTCACTTCCAAAATAAATGAGAGAAACAAACACAATCCTCATATAATAATACAGTGAAAAAATGTGATTCTCCAAGCACCGGACATTTATAAATTTCAAAAGAAGAAAATGTGAGAGAAACCTAATGGGTGGATAAATTAACAACCACCGAACATTTATAAAAGTTAGGATAAATTTAATAGTGCCTCATGAAACAGAGTACTATAGAAAGCAGGAAAGATTTTCAGATGATCAGGATATGACGGTGTTCGCAGCTTCACCTTGTGCAAATGCATGCCTCATGGCGCCTCCTGCCAATATGTTCACAACATCAACCCTCTACTTAGGACACCCATCCGGCTCCCTGTAAAGCATGAAGCAGACGTACTCGCACATTGTTGATTGCTCTGGTTGCTCTTTTTCCCCGGATCACGAGTCACTTGTTAGCGCTATTAGAAAGCATGAATTAGACTAATCTAGCAGCCAACTGAAAATAATTGGTAAGACTATTCTGTATTTCTCAAAAAGCATCTCAATTACCAAATTAATTAGACTAATCTAACAGCCAGCTGCAGGTTACATGAAGCATGAGCTTACCAAATGAGGAATTGTCCTCCTACTGAAAGGAGCACATGCTCATGTAGTTGTTGAACTCATCTCAATTACCAGATGAATTATACTAATCTACAGCTATGAGGAAGTCATAGGAAGTAGGAGCTTGCCAGATGAGGGCTTGTCCTCCTACTAATAGAAGAGCATGCTCATCCTGCCCCTGCTTCACACATGTTTTGCTACTACCATCCCTAAGTGAGTAGTGGCAGTTGTGTTCAAATCAAGGGCTTCTGGATTAAATTAAAATCGAAAACAAACAAATAATGCATGAAGCGCAATCAGTTACTTGTTGGGGGGCAAATGCACAGTAATCTTTGAGAATAAGCTTTGTCATGTCCCTTTATTATGCTAATTGAGATCCTTAAAATTGCAGGATAAATATATTATGATTTACTAATTTTTTTCTGCTAAGAAGATCAATCACCTTCATATGATCTGAAACATTCATTCTCTCGGTTTAATGTGTATGATGTCGACACTACAGATATCAAGTCAAACAACTCGAAGAATGAAACTGCTAACTGACCTGAGCATAAGTCTCCTTGCCTCCTGAACCATCTGGAGGACTTGGCCGAGCCTAAAAAACTAAGTTATATCCCTCAAGAGTGCACTTCAGTATGTTTCACACATCTTCACTGCCAGTTTAATGAGCAGAGAGTCAAACGACCAGTAGTTCCTTAAGAGCAGCAATAGAACCCGAACCTCCTGTTTTCCTCTTAAGTGCTGGCAATATATCATTCCTGGTGTTTTAAGGGTATCCAACAAAGTTTGGATTGCTATCGGAACCATCTTCGTTCACATCAGTCATCTTATTTGGATCAGACAACATGTATTTATCTGCAAGTGAATTTGAAACATCAAATCAGTATAAAATGTTTTCAACATAACAGTGTCCTAGACGATGAGCACAACAACACTATATATATATCCGCCTTTAACTTAAGAAAATAAATGAAACAAAGCTCTATCAAGAGATTGTCATAAAAAATCTAAAAGGCAAATTATTCACGTGAGCTTATGATGACAGGAATATCCACCACATCATGTGCCAACTCATGTAACTTCTAATGTTTGGCATAAAGGCATAATACTAAATGGCATCCAACTAACACATTGCTTATGAAATATGGATGTATTGGTGTGTTCTCAAAATTACTTACAGGAATTAGAAGAAATTTGCCATACAGTTATCTGTAAATTTCTTGTCAAAATCAGAATGCAACAATAATTTTACTGAGAAAAGCAGGAGGATGTCTGTAACACCCCCTGTGTAATGAGCTACAGTAATCCATAATGATTATGCTAAGTCACCCTGATTTGCAATGCTTGATCACATTGGATTAATATCTCATTTCAAATTCCATCTCTGAATTCAATTCAAATCATAAGTGAAATTTGAAATTGCACAAAAATTACTGAAAAATAGTTCATCATTTAGTAAATATTCCCTAACAAATATTTGTTCAGGAAAACAACGTCACCATCAAGCTAAATGTGGATTAGGGCAATTAAAACAGTGCTAAAGCAGCATTTTAAATGCTATTCCATTTATGAAAAATTCAAATGGATTCAAATGCCATCCAAACTTTTTGTGGCAGTGCAGTATATTGCAATGTAATTATGTGGCTAATTCCCACATTTTACAAAAGTCATTTGATGGCCTAAAATTTTGCAAAACCTATTCTGTAAAAAGAAACAGAAAATAAAAATGAAAAAAGGCCCTAACTCTACTATGAGCTGGGCCTAAGTGCACAGTGCACCGGCCCAGCCCACCTCCCTCTCTCTCTTCCTCCTCCCGCTCTCTCTCCCCGCGTGTCGCCGCGCCCCTAGACGCGCACGCGCACTCCGGCGACCGGGCGACACGGCGCCACTACAGGCCGGCCGAGGGGATAAGAACGGCCCCCTCTGCCTCGTCACCCTCCTCATCCACTCGTCCCCCTCTTCCATCGTCTCTCTTTCTCGCTCCCGACCACACCCGAGCGCCTCCGCCGCCGTTCGCCGTCGTTCTCGTGGCCACCGTCCATCTCACGCCTTGCCGCCATGTCGTAGAGGTTCGCCGTCGTCCGCTACGTCGACTACACCGACGAACACAAGCCGGGAGCTGTCGCAGCCTCGCCCACGCCGTCTTCTTCCTCCTCGGATCGCCGGCGTTCGTCGTCGATTCCGGCGAGCCTGCTGCTCCTAAGCTGTCACCGGGCCCCCTTGCGCCTCCCCGGTGAGCTCCTCTTCCTCTCCCCTCACTCCCCGCTCCTATCCGCGCCCGTAGCCGCCGTACCCGCCATGGCCGTACTCGTCGCCGCTGTCGAGCTCGTCGTCGTGGCCACACTTGCCGTCGAGCTCAACCGAGCACGGCAACGTGCTCAGCGCCTCTCCAGCAGCCTAACGCGCCCGCCCGCGTGCTTTGTCGTGCCCGCTAGCGCCGAAACCGAGCTCGCCCGAACACGCCGCCACCTGCCGTCGCCGCTCCGGCCACCCCAACCCGCGCAACCGCCACCAGTCGACGCGGCGTCGAACGCACGTTCGAACGCCGCAAACCACGCTCGTTTTAACCGAGCGTGGCCGTTTTCCGGCGAGGTCCAGTGACCTCCGCCGCGTTTTTGGTCGCCGGCGGCTAAACGCCGGCCACCACCGACGTGGCTGGCCTGGGGCCACCCCTGGGTCACTGACCGGTGGGCCCCAGGGGCCCAGTTGACTGGGCAGCCCCAGTCACTGACATGCGAGCCCCACGCGTTAATTAACATTTTTATAATTAAAATTAATCTGTTAACCTAAATAGACACTGACAGTGGGGCCCCACCTGCTAATTAACCTCTGTTTAGTTTAATTAACCACTGTTTAGTCCTGTGCCACTGACATGTGGGTCCCAGCGGTCAGGTTTGACCTGGACCGGCTGGGTTGACCGCTGACGTCACTCTGACGTAGTGCTGACGCAATAAAGTATTTTTCTGGTATTTTTGAATTAGAATTAATTCCAGGAATTTCAGAATATTGCTTAAATCTTTGAAAAATCATAGAAAATTAACCGTAGCTCGGATGAAAAAGTTTTCTACCTGAAAGTTGATCAGAAAAACGAGATGAATCTGAATATGCCCTCCATGTAGCTGTCAGAGGCCCACAACACTGTAAACATGGAACCTTCCCCTCCGGTTCTTTTGTCTGACAGATGCCTAAAGCCGGGAAAATATTCCCAGATATTTTCCCGCACCGTCTCTAACGTGTAACACTGTGATAGGTCACCACCAGCACATCATATTGCCATGCCATGCATTTGTGTTGCATTTGGTTGCTTGTATTTATTTGTTTCCTCCCCCTCTTCTTCTCCGGTAGACCCCGAGACCGACGCTGCTGCCGAGTACGACTACACCCCTGATGACCAGACCTTTTCAGCAGAGCTTCCAGGCAAGCAAACCCCCTTGATCATTTCTATATCGCCTATTCTTTCTCCCTCATGCTTGCATTAGATTTTGCTACTGCAATTGGCTGCTCCTATTCTGATGCATAGCCTGTTTTTTTAACTATTGTTGATACCTTACCTGCTATCCTAAATGCTTAGTATAGGTTGGTTAGTGAAACATCAGCGCCCCCTCACCCTTGTCCTTGTTGCCCCGATTTGTTACTGGTACCCCGGTCAAGGTGATCGATGTACAGAGCCCGACACATCACCGCACATCCCTAAGTTGTACGACTCTGCAGAGCTACCATCGAGTGCCGAGGGTGACACCTCTTATCTCACTCCTGATGTTGCCTCTGTAGTATAGCTAGTCGGTTGTGGGTTAACAAGGGTGATTTCTCTTTCATCACCTTCGATGATGCCTCTGTCGTACAGCTCCTCAAGTGTGAACCCATCGAGGGTGATTCCTCCGGGTTCACCTTGATGGATACACCGAGTGGGAATCCAACGGGGTGATTCCTCGGATTCCTCCTTGATGTTATGGACACACGGATACCATGCATTTATTTCAGTCACTGATTAAAGTCGGGTCGGCCCCGAGGGGTACCCGCGAGAAATGTGATGTCGGGTTGACCATGAGGGTACCCGCGGTATAATTATGAGGCGCGGCCGGGCAGGCAGATTGCCTCAGGAGAGGGAGGAGAGGGATTGGGCCTGGCCCTTGCCGCAAGTCCTCGAGACGGGGCGACGGGACCACAGATCGTGGAGCACTGATCCCTTACAATAAAAGTTCAGACATATTTAGAGGCAATTTTTATTGTTTTTTGCACCGATGACAACTTACTTGAAGGATCTTATTCAATCCATAGGTAGATATAGTGGACTCTCATGACATGAAACTTGGTTTAAGGGTTTTGGATGCACAAGTAGTATCTCTACTTGGTGCAGATTCTTGGCTAGCAAAGATATTAAGCAAGCACCACATGTTGGAGGATCTATGACAATATAACTTCTATGTGAATATAAGCAAACATAATTCATTACGTTGTCTTCCTTGTCCAACGTCAACAATTTGACATAAAATACTTAATGGGGGCTCACAATCATAAAAGATGTCCAAGATAGTGTATTTGCATGTGAATCTTCTCTTCCCTTATTAATTCTTTCATGAATTGCATTATTGACTAATGCTATGTTTGTTAACTTCCCATAAATTTTACCACTTATACTTTTCTTTATGTAATGTCATTACTTTCCATAAGATTAGCATATGATCTCTTTCATTATTTTCATTGCTAAGATTGAAACATGAAAGTAAAGAAGCAAAAACTCATACTACTCTTTATTATATAACTCTCAACTCGATTACATAGATAGGTAGATCACGAAACTAGCACTTGAAAATAGATCATACTAAACTTTTATTCAACTAGATCACGAAATAACTAAGGATCGAACTAAAAATAGGTAAAGATAATAAAAGTGATGGTGATACGATACCGGGGCACCTCCCCCAAGCTTGGCACAAGCCAAGGGGAGTGCCCATACCCATGTACTCAAGTTTCCTTCTTCGGTGATGGTGGTGGTGATGAAGTGGCGAGCTTGTCCTTCAGTTTCCGCTTGAGAACATAGTTTTCTTCCTTCAACTTGCTAACTTCTTGTTCAAGCTCCACTATCTTTTCACACAATAGGTTCTTGTTTTCTTGTAGAAGACGGAAAGGGATAAATTGGATCTTAGATTTGTTTATTGTGCTTGGTAGGCTCGACTTCTTGAACTCCACATGCATATCTCCGGGTTGAGGTAGAGGAGCATCGTCTTCATCCGAGCTCGCGTCTTCCGTTCCCTTCATGTTGACATCTCGTTCCTCCTCCGCGGACCATCCATAGGGATCTATATCCCCATAGATCCTTGGATTTGTAACATAATGTGATACGAAGCTCTCTCCATCTGAGTCTTGGGATGACATACTTTCGGATCTGTCAGAAAAATAGCACGAAACAAGAACAGAGGAGATTTCTGCGATACGGTGGTCAAAACGTCCGGGAGTATATATAAAGAATTTTTATCTTGCAAAACAAGTAATCCAGAAGAAAAACGGAGTCGAGAAGGCTCGCGAGGGGCCCACGAGCCACCAGGGCCCGCCTGGGGGGGTGGCGCGCCCTGGTGCCTCGTGGGCACCAGGTGGGTCCCCTCGGTTGTTTCTTATTTTTGTATTTTTTCTAATATTCCAAAACTGACAGAAAGTATTTTTATGGAATTTTTGGAGTCGGTTTGCTTACCGTATCACGTACCTCTTCCTTTTCAGGGTTCTGGAGCGTTCCGAAAGGTCTCTCTTATGTATTCTTCCGGTGTAATTGTTTCAATAATATTAGTTTCAACATTAATAGGAGTACCTGAAATATAGTGCTTGATTCTTTGCCCATTCACCACTCTCGGATTAGTGCCTTCGGAGTTGTTTATTTTGATGGGTCCGGAGCGATAAACTTCTTCGATGATATACGGTCCTTCCCATTTAGAGAGGAGCTTTCCTGCAAAGAATCTCAAACGAGAATTGTACAATAGAACTTGCTCACCCACTTTAAATTCCCGTTTTTGAATTCTTCTATCATGCCATCTTTTAACTTTTTCTTTAAACAATTTGGCATTTTCATAAGCTTGGGTTCTCCATTCATCTAAGGAGCTAATATCAAATAACCTCTTTTCACTGGCAAGTTTAAAATCGTAATTGAGTTCTTTAATTGCCCAATATGCTTTATGTTCTAACTCAAGAGGTAAATGACATGCTTTTCCATAAACCATTTTATAAGGAGACATACCCATAGGATTTTTATAGGCAGTTCTATAAGCCCATAATGCATCGTCAAGTTTTTTAGACCAATTCTTCCTAGATCTATTGACGGTTTTTTGCAAAATTAATTTTATTTCTCTATTGCTCAATTCTACTTGACCACTAGTTTGAGGGTGATAGGGAGATGCAATTCTATGGTTGACATCATATTTAGCAAGCAATTTACGGAATGCACCATGAATAAAATGTGAACCACCATCAGTTATTAAATATCTAGGGACTCCAAACCTCGGGAAAATAACTTCTTTAAGCATTTTAATAGAAGTGTTATGATCAGCACTACTAGTTGGAATAGCTTCTACCCACTTAGTAACGTAATCAACAGCAACTAAAATATGAGTATACCCATTGGATTTAGGAAAGGGTCCCATATAATCAAATCCCCAAACATCAAATGGTTCAATAGCAAGTGAATAATTCATAGGCGTTTCCTGTCGTCTACCAACATTACCAATTCTTTGACATTCATCACAAGATAAGACAAACTTACGAGCATCCTTGAAAAGAGTAGGCCAATAGAAACCAGATTGTAATACCTTATGTGCAGTTCTGTCTCCCGCATGGTGTCCTCCGTAAGCCTCGGAATGACACTTCCGTAGGATTTGTTCTTGTTCATGCTCAGGTATACAACGTCTAATAATACCATCTACTCCTTCTTTATAAAGATATGGGTCATCCCAAAAGTAATGTCTTAAATCATAGAAGAACTTTTTCTTTTGTTGGTATGTGAAACTAGGTGGTATAAATTTAGCAACAATATAATTAGCATAGTCCGCATACCATGGAGTATTACGAGAAGCATTTATGACAGCTAATTGTTCATCAGGAAAATCATCATTAATAGGTAGTGGGTCATCAAGAACATTTCCATTCTAGACAAATTATCTGCTACGGGACTCTCAGCTCCCTTTCTATCAATAATATGCAAGTCAAATTCTTGTAGCAATAAAACCCACCTAATGAGTCTAGGTTTAGCATCTTTCTTTTCCATAAGATATTTAATAGCAGCATGATCGGTGTGAACAGTTACCTTAGAATCAACTATGTAAGATCTGAATTTATCACATGCAAACACAACTGCTAGAAATTATTTTTCAGTAGTAGCATAATTTCTTTGGGCACCGTCTAGAGTTTTACTAGAATAATGGATAACATTTAATTTCTTATCAACTCTCTGTCCTAGAACAGCACCAACAACATAATCACTAGCATCACACATAATTTCAAAAGGCAAATTCCAATCAGGTGGTTGAACAATAGGTGAAGTGGTTAAGGCTTTCTTAAGTGTTTCAAAGGCTTCTAGACAATCATCATCAAAAACAAATGGAACATCTCTTTGCAAAAGATTGGTAAGAGGCCTAGAAATTTTAGAGAAGTCTTTAATAAATCTCCTATAGAAACCAGCATGACCTAGGAAACTTCTTATACTTTTAATATCTTTAGGACATGGCATTTTCTCAATAGCATCAACCTTAGCTTTATGAACTTCAATACCTCTTTCAGAAATTTTAAGCCCCAAGACAATACCTTCATTCACCATAAAGTGGCACTTCTCCCAATTCAAGACAAGATTAGTTTCTTCACATCTCTGCAAAACTCGATCAAGGTTGCTTAAGCAATCATCAAAATAAGTTTCGTAAACGGAAAAAGCATCCATGAAAACCTCAACAATCTTTTCACAAAAATCAGAGAATATAGCAGTCATACATCTTTGAAAGGTAGTAGGTGCATTGCATATACCAAAAGGCATACGTCTATAAGCATAAGTTCCAAAAGGACAAGTAAAGGTGGTTTTCTCTTGATCGGGTTGTGATACAGGTATTTGAGAAAAACCAGAATAACCATCTAGGAAACAAAAGTGTGTATGCTTAGACAATCTTTCTAACATTTGATCAATAAAAGGTAAGGGGTAATGATCTTTTCAAGTAGCTTTGTTTAATTTTCTAAAATCAATTGCCATCCTATAACCAGTTATAATTCTTTGTGGAATGAGTTCATTTTTATCATTAGGAACAACGGTGATACCTCCTTTCTTAGGGACACAATGAACGGGGCTTACCCATCTACTATCAGCTATGGGATAGATTATACCTGCTTCCAGAAGTTTTAATATTTTAGTTCTTACCACCTCTTTCATCTTAGGATTTAATCGTTGTTGGTGGTCGACAACTGGTTTAGCATCAGGCTCCATATTAATTTTGTGCTGACATAGAGTGGGACTAATGCCCTTAAGATCATCAAGAGTATATCCAATAGCAGCTTGGTGCTTCCTCAGAGTTTTAAGTAATCTCTTTTCTTCATGCTCTGAAAGGTTAGCACTAATAATAACAGGATATATCTTCTTTTCATCAAGATAAGCATGTTTCAATGTATCAGGCAATTGCTTCAATTCAAATACAGGATCACCCTTAGGTGGAGGAGGGCCTCCAAGAGTTTCAATAGGCAAATTGTGTTTAAGGATAGGTGGTTGATCAAAGAACATCTTATCTATTTCATTTCTTTCATTCATATGCATATCGTTTTCATGGTCTAGCAAATATTGTTCTAACGGATCAGTAGGAGGTACGGCAATAGAAGCAAGAAAAATAATTTCATCTTTACTAGGCAATTCTTTATCATGAGGTTGTCTACGAAACTTGAAGAAATTAAACTCATGAGATGTACCACCAAAATTAACACTAACAATTTCTTTAGCGCAATCAATCTTGGCATTAACAGTGTTCAAGAAAGGTCTACCAAATATAATGGGACAAAAATCATCTTGCGGAGAACCGAGGACTAGAAAATCAGTAGGGTATTTTATTTTTCCACACAAGACTTCAACATCTCTAACGATCCCAAGCGGTGTAATGGTATCTCTGTTTGCAAGCTTAATAGTAACATCAATGTCCTCTATTTCAACAGGTGCAATATCATTCATAATTTCTTGGTATAAAGTAAACGGAATAGCACTCACACTAGCACCCAAATCACATAAGCCATGATAACAATGATCTCCTATTTTAACAGAGACAACAGGCATGCCCACTACAGGTCTGTTTTTATCTTTAGGATATGGTTTAGCAATTCTAGCTGCTTCATCACAGAAGTAAATAACATGCCCATTGATACGTCTCCAACGTATCTATAATTTTTTATTGTTCCATGCTGCTATATTATCAATCTTGGATGTTTTTATATACATTTATAGCAATTATATATCATTTTTGGAGACTAACCTATTAACTAAGTGCCCAGTGCCAGTTGCTGTTTTCTGCCCTGTTTTTGTTTTACAGAAAATCAATACCAAACGAAGTCCAAATGCCACGAAATATTTTGGAGATTTTTTTCTGGATAAGATAAACACTAGAAGCTTCGGGAGGAGGCCAGAAGCCCCAGGGGGTGCCCACGAGGCAACAGGGCGCGCATGCGCGCCCTCGTACCTCATGGGGCCCACAGAGCTTCGTTTGACCTAATTCCACCACTATAAATTCAGGAAAAATCAGAAACCCTCAGGGGAGTCCACGAAATACTTTTTCCGCCGCCGCAAGTTTCTGTTCTCGAGAGATCCCATCTGGAGGCCTTTTTCGGTACTCCGCCGGAGGGGGAATCGATCACGGAGGGGCTCTACATCAACCTTGCTGCCCTTCCGATGATGCGTGAGTAGTTTACCACAGACCTTCGGGTTCATAGTTAGTAGCTAGATGGCTTCTTATCTCTTTTTGATCTTCAATACAATGTTCTCCTCGATGTTCTTGGAGTTCTATCCGATGTAATCACTTTTTGCGGTGTGTTTGTTGGAATCCGATGAATTGTGAGTTTATGATCAGATTATCCATGAATATTATTTGAGTCTTCTCTGATCTCTTTTATGCATGATTATTATAGCTTCGTATTTCTTCTTCGATCTATTGATTTGGTTTGGCCAACTAGATTGATTTATCTTGCCATGGGAAGAGGTGCTTTGTAATGGGTTTGATCTTGCGGTGCTCAATCCCAGTGACAGAAAGGGACATGACACGTATGTATCGTTGCTATTAAGGGTAAAAAGATGAGGTTTATTCATGCGTGAGTTTATCTTGTCTACATCATGTCATCGTTCTTAAGGCGTTACTCCGTTCTTTATGGACTTAATACACTAGATGCATGCTGGATAGCGGTCGATGTGTGGAGTAATAGTAGTAGATGCAGGCAGGAGTCGGTCTACTTGTCTCGGACGTGATGCCTATATACATGATCATTGCCTTGGATATCATCATGATTATTTGCTTTTGTATCAGTTGCCCAACAGTAATTTTTCTACCCACCGTATGCTATTTTCTCGAGAGAAGCCTCTAGTGAAAACTATGGCCCCCGGGTCTATCTAAATCATATTACTAAAACCCTAAAAATATTTGTGCCATTTTCTTTTATTTATTTTATTTTGTATTTTTGTTTCTATCTATCTATCTATCACATACAATTTAATCTTGCAATTGACCGCCGAGGGATTGACAACCCCTCGTTTGCGTTGGGTGCAAGGATTTGTTGTTTGTGTGCAGGTGTTGCTAACGAGGTGTTGCGTGATTCTCCTACTGGTTCGATAACCTTGGTTTCATAACTGAGGAAAATACTTATCTCTACTGTGATGCATCATCCCTTCCTCTTCGAGGATAATACCAACGCAAGCTACAAGTAGCAGGAAGAATTTCTGGCGCCGTTGCCGGGGAGACATCATCAACATCTATCAATTACCTTTGCATAAACTCTCATCTCCCTGCATTTACTTTATTTGCCATTTGCCTCTCGTTTTCATCTCCCCCACTTCTAAAACGTTTTTACAAAAATACAAAAATATTCTTCGTTTGCCTTTTTCTTGTTTGTTTGCTTGCTTGCTTGTTATCTTGTTTGCGTAGTCACGATGTCTCAAGAAAATACAAAATTGTATGATTTTTCCAATACTAATAATAATGATTTTATTAGTACTCCGATTGCTCCTCCCGCCGCTAGTGCGGAGACTTGTGATATTAATACCGCTTTGCTAAATCTTGTTATGAAAGAACAATTTTCTGGTAGTCCAAATGAAGATGCTGCATCCCATCTTAACACTTTCGTAGAATTGTGTGACATGCAAAAGAAAAAATATGTGGATAATGATATTGTGAAATTAAAATTATTCCCATTCTCATTACGGGATCGTGCAAAAATTTGGTTTTCATCTTTACCACGAAATAGTATCGATTCTTGGGATAGGTGTAAAGATGCTTTTATTACTAAGTATTT
Organism: Elymus sibiricus; assembly: GCA_039707655.1. Classification (NCBI taxonomy): domain Eukaryota; kingdom Viridiplantae; phylum Streptophyta; class Magnoliopsida; order Poales; family Poaceae; genus Elymus; species Elymus sibiricus. Next base: position 177,759,377 of record CM077666.1, on the reverse strand, counting down.
TCCTCCCGCGAAAATTATTTCTCGTAGAAATCAAATTATGAATTTCAAGCAACTTGATCGTGAACATGTTGCCCAATCTAGGGAGAGGATAAAATTAATGATAAGAAATAGCCCTACTCATGGTTTAAATTTATGGATGATCATACAAAAAATTTATGCGGGATTGAATTTTGTTTCTAGAAATCTTTTAGATTCCGCTGCGGGTGGTACTTTTATGGAAATTACTTTGGGGGAAACGACTAAATTGCTTGATAATATTATGGCAAATTATTCACAATGGCATACTGAAAGAACTCCTACTAGTAAAAAAGTGAATTCTATTGAAGAAATTAGTAATTTGAGTGATAAAGTTGATGCGCTTATGAAATTGGTTGCTAGTAAAAATACTCATGTTGATCCTAATGATGTGCCATTGTCCACTTTGATTGAGCAAAATAATGATCCCGTAGACGTGAATTTTGTCTCGCGAAACAATTTCAATAATAATGCTTATAGAGGTAATTTCAATGCTAGTCCGTTTCCTGGAAATTCCTCTAATAATAATGGCAATCCTTATGGTAATTCCTATAATAATAATAGGATGCCCTCTGATCTGGAAAGTAATATTAAAGAATTTATTAATGCTCAAAAAGTTTTCAACACTACTATAGAAGAAAAATTGAGTAAACTTGATGATATGTCTAGGAGCATTGATAGAATTATTCATGATGTGGAAAATCTTAAGACTAAAATATTGCCACCCAAAATTGATATTAGTGAATCAATTAAAGCTTTATATGTCTCCATGGATGAGAGTAAGAAAAGAACCGCCATGCTAAAAGCTAAACGGGAATTTTTAGAAAAAGCGATTCCGGTTTTTATCGTAGTAATGATGAGGATATTAAAATGATTGGTGTTTCATCTATTGATTCTTTGTTTAGCAATATAAAACTTGATGAAAAGGGGACTGAAGAAGAGTCAACTTTAGCTAGTAGGTGTTGGAAATATGCCCTAGAGGCAATAATAATTTAGTTATTATCATATTTCCTTGTTCGTGATAATCGTTTATTATCCATGCTATAATTGTATTGATTGGAAACTCAAATACATGTGTGGATACATAGACAACACTGTGTCCCTAGTATGCCTCTAGTTAACTAGTTCGTTGATCAAAGATGGTCAAGGTTTCCTGGCCATAGACATGAGATGTCATTTGATAACGGGATCACATCATTAGGAGAATGATGTGATGGACAAGACCCAAACTACGAACATAGCATATGATCGTGTCAGTTTATTGCTATTGTTTTCTGCATGTCAAGTATTTGTTCCTATGACCATGAGATCATGCAACTCACTGACACCGGAGGAATACCTTGTGTGTATCAAACGTCACAACGTAACTGGGTGACTATAAAGGTGCTCTACAGGTATCTCCGAGGGTGTCTGTTGGGTTGGCATGGATCAAGACTGGGATTTGCTACTCCGTGTGACGGAGAGGTATCTCAGGGCCCACTCGGTAATACAACATCACAATGAGCCTTGCAAGCAAAGTGACTAAAGAGTTAGCCACAGGATCTTGTATTACGGAACGAGTAAAGAGACTTGCCGGTAACGAGATTGAACTAGGTATAGAGATACCGACAATCGAATCTCGGGCTAGTAACATACCGAAGAACAAAGGGAACAGTATACGGGATTAACTGAATCCTTGACATAGAGGTTCAAACAATGAAGATCTTCATAGAATATGTAGGAACCAATATGGGCATCCAGGTCCCGCTATTGGTTATTGGCCGTAGAGGTGTCTCGGTCATGTCTGCATAGTTCTCGAACCCGTAGGGTCTACACACTTAACGTTTGGTGGCGATATAAGTATAGTTGAGTTGTTATGTTGGTGACCGAAGGTTGTTCGGAGTCCCGGATGAGATCCCGGACATGACGAGGATCTCCGGAATAATCCAGAGGTAAAGATTGATATATGTGATAATAGTGTTTTGATCTCCGGAAGGGTTCCGGAATTCACCGGAAGGGGTTCCGGATGTTTACCGAAGTGTTCGGGTGCAGCAACACTTTATATGGACCAAAGGGGTAAAGCCCACGAGGTATTGGAAAGTGCAAAAGGAAGTTTTGCTGCTGCCTTAAGCGGTACTACCGCTGGTAAGGCAGTACTACCGCGTAAGCGGTACTACCGCTTGTGTGAAGCAGTATTACCGCTCAAGCGGTACTACCGCTCATGAGCGGTACTACCGCTTGTACGCGGTACTGCTGGAATCCGAGTGGGACTCTTTCCGTGCGGGCCAAACCGACCTTGTGCGGGTAAAACCGACCTTGTGGAGGCTTTCTCTCCAAGTTTAGACCCCAGGGCTCAACATATAAATAGAGGGGCAGGGCTAGCACACGGGACACATCAAGATTTCCCAAGCCGTGTGCCGGCAACCCTAACCCTCTAGTTCCTCCCGTCACAATCTCCGTAGTGCTTGGCGAAGCCCTGCAGAGATTGTTCCTCACCACCATCACCACGCCGTCATGCTGCCGGAACTCATCCACTACTTCACCATCGCTCGCTGGATCGAGGAGGTGAAGGCGTCATCAAGCCGTACGTGTGTTGAACGCGGAGGTGCCGTCCGTTCGGCGCTAGATCGGAAGGACCATGATCGTGATTGGATCGTGAGACGGATCGTGATGAGATCGCGGGACGCTCGGCGATTTGGATCGCGAAGACGTTCGACTACATCAACCGCGTTTCTTAACGCTTCCGCTTAGCGATCTACAAGGGTATGTAGATTCACTCTCCCTCTCATAGATGCTCATCACCATGGATAGATCTTGCGTGTGCGTAGGAAATATTTTGTTTCCCATGCTACGTTCCCCAAGAGTGGCATCTGAGCTAGGTCTATGCGTAGATGAGATCTCGAGTAGAACACAAAAGGGTTTTGTGGGCGTTGATATTCAGATTGCTTCCTCCCTTGGTCTTTTCTTGTTTCGGCGGTATTGTGGGATGAAGCGGCTCGGACCAACATTACTCGTACGCTTACGAGAGACCGGTTCCTTCAACTGACATGTAACTTCGTTGCATAAAGATGGCTAGCGGGTGTCTGTTTCTCCCACTTTAGTCGGATCGGATTTGACAAAGGCGGTCCTTGAGAAGGTTGAAAAGCAATTTTTATATCACCGTTGTGGTTTTTTGCGTAGGTAAGAATCGTTCTTGCTAGATACCCATAGCAGCCACGTAAAACTTGCAACAACAATTAGAGGACGTCTAACTTGTTTTTGCAGGGTATGTTGTGATGTGATATGGCCAATTACATGATGAGATATATGTGATGTATGAGATGATCATGTATTGTATAGAATATCACGACTTGCATGTCGATGAGTACGGCAACTGGCAGGAGCCATAGAGTTGTCTTTAATTATTTTCGCCGTTTTTGCTTTACTTTATCGCTATGAGTTAGCTATAGTCGTGGAAGCAACAGTCGGCGCGACAACCTCATGGCGACACGTTGATGGAGATCAAGATGATGGAGATCATGGTGTCATGCCGGTGACGATGGAGATCATGTCGGTGCTTTGGAGATGGAGATCAAAAGCACGAGTTCATGGCCATATCATGTCACTTATGATTTGCATGTGATGTTAATCCTTTTATGCATCTTATTTTGCTTAGGACGACGGTAGCATTATAAGGTGATCCCTCACTAAAATATCAAGATAAAATTGTGTTCTCCCCGAGTGTGCACCGTTGCGAAAGTTCGTCGTTTTGAGACACCACGTGATGATCGGGTGTGATAGACTCTACGTTCACATACAACCTTATGATTTGCATGAGAACACTCGTGTTAAACTTGACGAGCCTAGCATGTACAGACATGGCCTCGGAACAAAAGAGACCGAAAGGTCGAACATGAGTCATATAGTAGATATGATCAACATGAAGATGTTCGCCATTGAAACCACCTCAACTCACGTGATGATCGGACTTGAGTTGGTGGATTTGGATCATGTGACACTCGAATGACCGGAGGGATGTCAATTTGAGTGGGAGTTTTAAGTAATATGATTAACTAAACTCATTATCATGAACATAGTCAAAGTGTCTTTGCAAATTATGTTGTAGATTACTAGATCGCGCTGTAGCTCCCTTGAATTTTTATATGTTCCTAGAGAAATAGATTTGAAAGATGATGGTAGCAATAATGCGGACTGGGTCCGTGATCTGAGGATTGTCCTCAATGCTGCACAGAAGGCTTATGTCCTTAATGCACCGCTCGGTGTGCCACCCCCTCTAGTGTCGTCTGTAGATGTTGTGAACATCTGACAGGCACGTTCCGATGACTACTTAATAGTTCAGTGCGTCATGTATTACGGCTTAGAATTGAGGTTCCAAAACGTTTTGAACGTCACGGAACATATGAGATGTTCTAAGAGCTGAAATTGGGATCTCAGACTCGTGCCCGTGTTGAGAGGTATGAGACCTCCAACAAGATTCTTTGCCTGCAAGATGATGGAGAATAGCTCAATCGTTGAGCATGTGCTCAGATTGTCTGGGTGCTACAATCGCTTGAATCGAGTGGGAGTTGATCTTCCAGATAAGATAGTGATTGATATAGTTCTCCAAGTCACTGTCACTAAGCTACTAGAGCTTCGTGATGAACTATAAAAGGCCAGAGATGGAAATAATGATCCCTGAGCTGTTCGCAATGTTTGACACTGCGAAGGTAGAAATCAAAAAGGAGCATCAAATGTTGATGGTTAGTGAAACCACTAGTTTCGAGAAGGGCAAGGGTAAGGAGGAAAACTCCATGGATGGCAAGTCAGTTGTTGCTCCAGTGAAGAAACCCAAGGTTGAACCCAAACCCGAGACTAAGTGCTTCTATTATGAGGAGAACGGTCGCTGAAGTGGAACAAACCTAGATACTTGGTAGATAAGTAGGTTGGCAATGTCGACAGAAGTATATTTGATATACGTGTTATTGATGTGTACCTTGCTAGTACTCCTAGTAGCACCTGGGTATTAGATACCGGTTCGGTTGCTAAATGTTAGTAACTCGAAATAAAAGCTACGGAAGAAACGGAGGCTAGCTAAGGGCGAGGTGACGATGAGTGTTGGAAGTGTTTCCAAGGTTGATGTGATCACCATCGCGCGCTCTCTCTACCTTTGGGATTAGTGATGAACCTAAATAAATGTTATTTGGTGTTTGCATTAAGCATGAACGTGATTAGATCATGTTTATTGCAATACGGTTATTCATTTAAGTTAGAGAATAATGGTTATTCTGTTTACATGAATAATACCTTCAATGGTCATGCACCCAATAAGAGTGGTTTATATCGTAGTGATACACATGTTCATAATATTGATGCCAAAAGATACAAAGTTAATAATGATAGTACCACATACTTGTGGCACTGCCGCTAAATGTCATATTGGTGTAAAACGCATGAAGAAACTCCATGCTGATGGATCTTTGGACTCATTCGATTTCGAATCGGTTGAGACATGCGGACCATGCCTCATGGGCAAGATGACTAAGATCCCGTTTTCCGGTATGATGGAGCAGGCAATTGACTTATTGGAAATGATACATGTTGATGTGTTCGGTCCAATGAATGTTGTAGCGGGCGGTGGATATCGTTATTTTCTTACCTTCACTGATGATTTGAGTAGATATAGGGTATATTTACTTAATGAAACACAAGTCTGAATCGTTTGAAAAGTTCAAGCAAATTCAGAGTGAAGCTTGAGATCATCGTGACAAGAAGATAAAATATCTACGATATGATCATGGAGGTGAATATCTGACTTACGAGTTTGGTATAGAACTTAAGACAATGTGGAAGTTGTTTCACAACTCACGCCACCTGGAACACCATAGTGTAATGGTGTGTCTGAACGTTGTAGTCATGCTCTATTGGATATGGTGCGAACTATGATGTCTCTTATCGATTTACCACTATCGTTTTAGGGCTATGCATTAGAGACAACCACATTCACTTTAAAAGGGGCACCATAAGTCCGTTGAGATGACACCGTATGAATTTTGGTTTGGCGGAAACCTAAGCTGTCATTTCTTAATGTTTGGGGCTGCGACGCTTATGTGAAAAAGGGTTTTCACCTAATGAGCTCGAACCCAAAGCGGACAAATGCATCTTCATAGAATACCCTAACATAACAGTTGGGTAAACCTTCTATCTCAGATCCAAGCACAAAGTGTTTGTTGCTAAAACGGGTCCTTTCTCGAAAAAGAGTTTCTTTCGAAAGATTGAGTGGGAGGAAGATAGTACTTGATGAGGTTGTTGAACCTTTACTTCAACCTGAGAGTAGCGCAGCGCAGAAAGATGTTTCTGTAGAGCCTACATCAGTTGAAGAGGAAGTAAATGATGATGATCATGAAGCTTTGGATCAAGTTACTATCGAACCTCGTAGGTCGACAAGGATGCGTACTGCTCCTGAGTGGTACGGCAACCCTGTCTTAGAGGTCATGTTGTTGGACAACGCCGAACCTACGAGCTATGGAGAAGCGATGATGGGCCCGGATTCCGAGAAATGGTTAAGACCATGAAATCCGAGATGGGATCCATGTAAGAAAACAAAGTATGGGCTTTGGAAGTATTACCTGAAGGGCGAAAGGCCATTCAGAACAAATGGATCTTTAAAAGGAAGACGGACACGGACGGTAATGTCACCGTCTATAAAGCTCGACTTGTGGCAAAGGGTTTTTCACAAGTTCAAGGAGTTGACTACGATGAGATTTTCTCACCCGTAGCGATGCTAAAGTCTGTTGGAATTATGTTAGCAGTTGCTGCATTTTTCGATTATGAAATCTGGCAGATGGATGTCAAAACATCATTTCCTTAATGGTATCCGTGAGGAAAGGTTGTATGTGATACAACCGGAAGGTTTTGTCAGTCCTAAGGATGCTAAAATGTATGCAAACTCCAGCGATCCTTCTATGGACTGGAGCAAGCATCTCGGAGTTGGAATATACACTTTGATGAGGTGATCAAAGTTTTTGTGTCTATACAAAGTTTATGAGAAACTTGTATTTACAATAAAGTGAGTGGGAGCACTATAGAATTTCTGATAAGTATATGTGGTTGACATATTGATTGATCGGAAATGATGTAGAATTTCTGGAAAGCATAAAGGGTCGTTTGAAAGGAGTTTTTCAAAGGAAGACCTGGAATGAAGCTACTTAAATATTGGGCATCAAGATCTATAGAGATAGATCAAGACGTCTGATAAAACTTTCAATGAGTACATACCTTGACAAGATTTTGAAAGAGTTCAAAATGGATCAGTCAAAGAAAGAGTTCTTGCCTGATTTGTAAGGTGTGGAGTTGAGTGAGACTCAAAGCTCGACCACGGCAGAAGAAAGAGAAAGGACGAAGGTCGTCCCCTATGCCTTATCCATAGGCTCTGTATAGTATGCCATGCTGTGTACCGCACCTGATGTGTGCCTTGCCATGATTCTGTCAAGGGGTACAAGAGTGATCCAGGAGTGGATTACTGGACAGCGGTCAAGATTATCCTTAGTAATTAGAGGACTAAGGAAATATTTCTTGATTATGGAGGTGATAAAGAGTTCGTCGTAAAGGGTTACGTCGATGCAAGCTTTGACACCTATCCGGATGACTCTGAGTAGCAGTCAGGATACATATAGTGGAGCAGCCATTTGGAATAGCTCCAAGTGGAGTGTGGTAGCAGTGTCTACAATATGACATAGAGATTTGCAAAGTACACACGGATCTTAATGTCGCAGACCCGTTGACTAAAGACCTCTCTCACATGCAAAGCATGATCGAACCCCAGAACTCATTGGGTGTTAGAACAATGTAAATCACATGGTGATGTGAACTAGATTATTGACTCTAGTGCAAGTGGGAGACTGTTGGAAATATGCCCTAGAGGCAATAATAATTTAGTTATTATCATATTTCCTTGTTCGTGATAATCGTTTATTATCCATGATATAATTGTATTGATTGGAAACTCAAATACATGTGTGGGTACATAGACAACACTGTGTCCCTAGTATGCCTCTAGTTAACTAGTTCGTTGATCAAAGATGGTCAAGGTTTCCTAGCCATAGACATGAGATGTCATTTGATAACGGGATCACATCATTAGGAGAATGATGTGATGGACAAGACCCAAACTACGAACATAGCATATGATCGTGTCAGTTTATTGCTATTGTTTTATGCATGTCAAGTATCTGTTCCTATGACCATGAGATCATGCAACTCACTGACACCGGAGGAATACCTTGTGTGTATCAAACGTCACAACGTAACTGGGTGACTATAAAGGTGCTCTACAGGTATCTCCGAGGGTGTCTGTTGGGTTGGCATGGATCAAGACTGGGATTTGTTACTCCGTGTGACGGAGAGGTATCTCAGGGCCCACTCGGTAATACAACATCACAATGAGCCTTGCAAGCAAAGTGACTAAAGAGTTAGCCACAGGATCTTGTATTACGGAACGAGTAAAGAGACTTGCCGGTAACGAGATTGAACTAGGTATAGAGATACCGACGATCGAATCTCGGGCTAGTAACATACCGAAGAACAAAGGGAACAGTATACGGGATTAACTGAATCCTTGACATAGAGGTTCAACCGATGAAGATCTTCGTAGAATATGTAGGAACCAATATGGGCATCCAGGTCCCGCTATTGGTTATTGGCCGTAGAGGTGTCTCGGTCATGTCTGCATAGTTCTCGAACCCGCAGGGTCTACACACTTAACGTTTGGTGGCGATATAAGTATAGTTGAGTTGTTATGTTGGTGACCGAAGGTTGTTCGGAGTCCCGGATGAGATCCCGGACATGACGAGGATCTCCGGAATAGTCCGGAGGTAAAGATTGATATATGTGATAATAGTGTTTTGATCTCCGGAAGGGTTCCGGAATTCACCGGAAGGGGTTCCGGATGTTTACCGAAGTGTTCGGGTGCAGCAACACTTTATATGGACCAAAGGGGTAAAGCCCACGAGGTATTGGAAAGTGCAAAAGGAAGTTTTGCTGCTACCTTAAGCGGTACTACCGCTGGTAAGGTAGTACTACCGCGTAAGCGGTACTACCGCTTGTGTGAAGCGGTACTACCGCTCAAGCGGTACTACCGCTTGTACGCGGTACTGCTGGAATCCGAGTGGGACTCTTTCCGTGCGGGCCAAACCGACCTTGTGCGGGCAAAACCGACCTTGTGGAGGCTTTCTCTCCAAGTTTAGACCCCAGGGCTCAACATATAAGTAGAGGGGCAGGGCTAGCACACGGGACACATCAAGATTTCCCAAGCCGTGTGCCGGCAACCCTAACCCTCTAGTTCCTCCCGTCACAATCTCCGTAGTGCTTGGCAAAGCCCTGCAGAGATTGTTCCTCACCACCATCACCACGCCGTCGTGCTGCCGGAACTCATCCACTACTTCACCATCGCTCGCTGGATCGAGGAGGTGAAGGCGTCATCAAGCCGTACGTGTGTTGAACGTGGAGGTGCCGTCCGTTCGGCGCTAGATCGGAAGGACCATGATCGTGATTGGATCGCGAGACGGATCGTGATGAGATCACGGGACGCTCGGCGATTTGGATCGCGAAGACGTTCGACTACATCAACCGCGTTTCTTAACGCTCCCGCTTAGCGATCTACAAGGGTATGTAGATTCACTATCCCTCTCATAGATGCTCATCACCATGGATAGATCTTGCGTGTGTGTAGGAAAATTTTTGTTTCCCATGCTACGTTCCCCAACAGTAGGCGTTCCCACAATTCGGAGGGTGAAAATCTTAATGAAAAAATTGCTAAAAGTGGGTTTGGAGAGGTAAAAACTTTAAATAGCGATGTGCCCACTCTCTTGGATTATAAAGATTTTAATTATGATAATTGTTCTTTGATTGAGTGCATTTCTTTGTTACAATCAATGTTAAATTCACCCAACGCTTATGAGCAAAATAAGGCTTTTACTAAACACATCGTAGAAGCAATGATGAAAGCGTTAGAAGAAAAGTTAGAACTAGAAATTTCAATTCCTAGAAAATTATATGATGAATGGGAACCCACCATTAAAGTTAAAATTAAAAATTATGAGTGCAATGCTTTATGTGATTTGGGTGCTACCGTTTCCACAATTCCAAAATCTTTATGTGATGTGCTAGCTTTCACCAATATAGATGAATGTTCTCTTAATTTGCACTTGGCGGATTCTACTATTAAAAAACCAATGGGTAGAATTAATGATGTTCTTATTCTTGCAAATAGGAACTATGTGCCCATTGATTTTATTGTACTTGACATTGAATGCAATCCTTCTTGCCCAATAATACTTGGTAGATCATTCTTACGAACCATAGGTGCCGTTATTGATATGAAAGAGGGGAATATAAAATTTCAGTTTCCATTAAAAAAGGGTATGGAACATTTCCCTAGGAAGAAAATTAAAGCACCATATGAATCCATTCTGAGGGCCACTTATGGAATCAACTTGAAAGATGACAATACTTGAAACTATGCATTATGCCTAGCTAGGGGCATAAAACAATAGCGCTTGTTGGGAGGCAACCCAATGAATAAAATAATTTTTTATTATTTGTTTCTGTTATTGTGTGTTTTCACTTTTATGCTACTGGTATGATTGAGTTTTTGTGTTTTTAATTAGTGTTTGTGCCAAGTAATACCTTTAGGATGATTTGGAAGATAATATAATTGATGCTGTTTGGAAACAGAAAGTTTTGCGTCCAGTGCCCGAATTTTGTTTCTGTACTGGAGCGTCAGAAAATCTGAAATTTTTACACAGTATTGGTATATGAATTGCCCACGTTGTCCTAATTTTTCAGAATTTTTGGATTTATAGAAGTATGGCTTTTAAATAGATTGCTATAGACTGTTCTGTTTTTGACAGATTCTGTTTTTGATGCACTACTTGCTTGTTTTGATGAATCTATGGATTGTATCGGGGGGGTATAAGCCATGGTGAAGTTATAGTATAGTAGGTATAATGAAAAAATAAAATATGAATGGGTTTGCAACAGTACTTAAAGTAGTGATACTAACGGATCTCACGAAGGTTTTGTTGAGTTTTGTGTGATTGAAGTTTTCAAGTTTTGGGTGAGATCACGATGGATGAAGTAATAAGGAGTAGCAAAAGCCTAAGCTTGGGGATGCCCGAGGCACCCCAAGGCAATATTCAAGGAAGACTCAAGCGTCTAAGCTTGGGGATGCCCCGGAAGGCATCCCCTCTTTCTTCTACCAACCATCGGTAATTTTACTTGGAGCTATATTTTTATTCGTCACATGATATGTGTTTTGCTTGGAGCGTCTTGTATTATATGAGTCTTTGCTTTGTTTGTTTTATTTGCTTTTTAGTTTGTTACAATCATCTTTGCTGAACACACCTATCTTGAGAGAGCCACACGTTTATCATCATTTGTTAGAATACTCTATGTGTTTCACTTAATTTTTTTGAGCTAGGCAGTTGCTCTAGTGCTTCACTTAAATCTTTTTGAGCACGGTGGTGGCTAAATTTTGAAGAAATAAACTCTCATGCTTCACTTATATTATTTTGAGAGTTGATTAAAATTTTGAAGAAATGAATTCTCATGCTTCACTTATATTATTTTGAGAATTGATAAGATTGAAATTTTGAAGAAATATTTGCACTCTCATGCTTCACTTAAATCTTTTTGAGAGTTGATAATAGTAACGGTAATTTGCACAAGATATGAATTTGGTCCCAAAGTGATGAATATTCAAGAGGGATATAATAAAAACTTTCATATAGATCATTGGATATGATAAGGGTGATTCCTTGCAATAGTTTTGCGATATGAAAATGATAATATGTGAGTCATGTTAGTGAGTAATTGTGATTTAGTAAGAATATTAGTGTTAAGGTTTGTGATTCCCTATGCATGCACATTAAGTCAATAGTTATGCAAAGAAATTATATCCTACTTATGGTGCATTATTCGGTGTTAGTTATGTTTAATGCATGTTTATGACCGTTTTCGTTTTTTGGTTGGTTGCTTCTCAATCTATTTGCTAGCCTTCATTTGTACTAAGCGAAAATACTACTTGTGCATCCAAAATCCTTAAACCCAAGTTGTGCCAAATGAGTCCTCTATATCTACCTATATGCGGTATTTCAATGCCGTTCCAAGTAAATTTGCGTGTGCCAACTCTAATTTTCAAAATAATTTTTCCGTTTTGTGTGCCCGTACCGCTCATGAAGCGGCAGGGGGTGGCCATTATTTTCCATGCTAGGTGTGTTATTCTCACGATGAGTGTTTATTCACTTGTCATTGCACGAGAGAGTGGCTGGTAATAGGGATGCCCAGTCCCACAATGAAATCAAAATTAATAACAACAAAATTCCTTGGAAAGTGTTGGTATGGAGGGCACCCGTGGATACGGCTAGCCATGGATTATGAAAGAATGGCGGAAAGGAAATGAACTTTACTTTCTGTTTGGGAACCGCCTATGATGCGTCTAGCATGGAAAATAATGGGAATTCTCGGTCGTTTTCGTTAACAGGAAAAGCATGCCTCTCAAAATATTTTTATCTCTTTAATTTCAGCTTTGAGCTCTGGCACATTTGACAAATCTCTGCTTCCCTCTGCGAAGGGCCTATCTATTTACTTTTATGCAATTTTTATTTTTACTTGAGTCTCCATCTTCTCTTATAAAGCACCAACTAGAGAGCACTATTGTCATACTTGTGCATTGGATGTAGCTAATATTTGAGTGTGTTCCATGAATGGATCAATGATTGAGCATAATGGGCTAGGGATAACTTTCTTTAGCGTTGATATTTTGAAAGACATGGTTTCTTGTTAGCATGATTGAGTATTTATATCTTCATGTCAAATTATAGACTATTGCTTTGAATCATTCAAGTCTAATGTCCATGCTACAAAAGAAAAGAATATGTGATGAATATGATAGGCAGCATTCCACATCAAAAATTCTGTTTTTATCATTTACCTACTCGAGGACGAGCAGGAATTAAGCTTGGGGATGCTGATACGTCTCCAACGTATCTATAATTTTTTATTGTTCCATACTGTTATATTATCAATCTTGGATGTTTTTATATACATTTATAGCAATTATATATCACTTTTGAAGACTAACCTATTAACTTAGTGCCCAGTGCCAGTTGCTGTTTTCTGCCCTGTTTTTGTTTTACAGAAAATCAATACCAAACGAAGTCCAAATGCCACGAAACTTTTTGGAGATTTTTTTCTGGACAAGATAAACACTAGAAGCTTCGGGAGGAGGCCAGAAGCCCCAGGGTGTGCCCACGAGGCACCAGGGCGCGCCTGGGGGGGCAGGCGCGCCCTGGTACCTCGTGGGGCCCACAGAGTCCCGTTTGACCTAATTCCACCACTATAAATTCAGGAAAAATCAGAAACCCTCAGGGGAGTCCACGAAATACTTTTTCCGCCGCCGCAAGTTTCTGTTCTCGAGAGATCCCATCTGGAGGCCTTTTCCGGTACTCCGCCGGAGGGGGAATCGATCACGGAGGGGCTCTACATCAACCTTGCTGCCCTTCCGATGATGCGTGAGTAGTTTACCACAGACCTTCGGGTCCATAGTTAGTAGCTAGATGGCTTCTTCTCTCTTTTTGATCTTCAATACAATGTTCTCCTCGATGTTCTTGGAGTTCTATCCGATGTAATCACTTTTTGCGGTGTGTTTGTTGGGATTCGATGAATTGTGAGTTTATGATCAGATTATCCATGAATATTATTTGAGTCTTCTCTGATCTCTTTTATGCATGATTATTATAGCTTCGTATTTCTTCTTCGATCTATTGATTTGGTTTGGCCAACTAGATTGATTTATCTTGCCATGGGAAGAGGTGCTTTGTAATGGGTTCGATCTTGCGGTGCTCAATCCCAGTGACAGAAAGGGACATGACACGTATGTATCATTGCTATTAAGGGTAAAAAGATGGGGTTTATTCATGCGTGAGTTTATCTTGTCTACATCATGTCATCGTTCTTAAGGCGTTACTCCGTTCTTTATGGACTTAATACACTAGATGCATGCTGGATAGCGGTCGATGTGTGGAGTAATAGTAGTAGATGCAGGCAGGAGTCGGTCTACTTGTCTCAGACGTGATGCCTATATACATGATCATTGCCTTGGATATCGTCATGATTATTTGCTTTTGTATCAATTGCCCAACAGTAATTTGTCTACCCACCGTATGCTATTTTCTCGAGAGAAGCCTCTAGTGAAAACTATGGCCCCCGGGTCTATCTAAATCATATTACTAAAACCCTAAAAATATTGCTACCATTTTCTTTTATTTATTTTATTTTGTATTTTTGTTTCAATCTATCTATCTATCACATACAATTTAATCTTGCAATTGACCGCCGAGGGATTGACAACCCCTCGTTTGCGTTGGGTGCAAGGATTTGTTGTTTGTGTGTAGGTGCTGCTAACGAGGTGTTGCGTGATTCTCCTACTGGTTCGATAACCTTGGTTTCATAACTGAGGAAAATACTTATCTCTACTGTGCTGCATCATCCCTTCCTCTTCGGGGATAATACCAACGCAAGCTACAAGTAGCACCCATCTATATTATCGACCAAAAGATCTTTAACCATAGCAATATTAGGTTCAACTTTAATTTGTTTTGAGGGTTTAGGTGCTCTAATATTACTTTAGCACGTTCCTTAATCCTAACAGGAAAATGTGGTTTCTCAATATAAGCAGTAGGCACAACTGGATCAACATGGTAAACAATTGTTTCTTCTTTAACACTAACGGGTTCCTCAATCTTTTCTTTAACATGGGGATGATATTTAAACCACTTCTCCTTAGGGAGATCAACATGAGTAGCAAATGATTCACAAAAGGAAGCTACTATCTCAGAGTCAAGTCCATATTTAGTGCTAAACTTACGAAAAGCATCGGTATCCATAAAAGATTTAACACAATCGAACTCGAGTATTATACCTGACTCATTACCTTTGTCGAGTTCCCAATCTTCAGAGTTGCGTTTAATTCTTTCCAGAAGATCCCATCTGAATTCAATAGTTTTCTTCATAAAGGAGCCAGTCGAAGAAGAATCGAGCATGGTTTGATTATCACGAGAAAGCCGAGCATAAAAATTCTGTAAGATAATTTCTCTTGAGAGCTCATGGTTGGGGCATGTGTACATCATGTACTTAATCCTCCCCCAAGCTTGAGCGATGCTTTCTCCTTCACGAGGCCAAAAATTATATATATAATTCCGATCACGATGAACCAAATGCATAGGATAAAATTTCTGATGGAATTCCAGTTTCAATCGGTTCCAGTCCCATGTATCAGTATCGTCACATAGCCTATACCATGTCAATGCCTTTCCCTCCAAAGATAAAGGGAATACTTTCTTCTTAACTCCATCTCCGGATAAACCTGCAAGCTTAAACAATCCACAAATTTCATCCACATACATCAAGTGCATATCAGGATGTACCGTTCCATCTCCTGCATAAGGATTAGCTAGCAGTTTCTCTATCATACCCGGAGGAATTTCATATGAAATATTTTCAGTAGGTGCAGTAGGTTGAGGAGCAACACTTGGTGCTTCCGGTCGAGGTGAAGATACCCCGAACAAACCCCTCATAGGATTACTTTCCATAGTGATAAGTGACAGTAAATTTCAGCACGTAATATAAATGTTTCCTTACCAAATTCCACTCACCAAAGGCGCTTCACCCCCCAGCAATGACGCCAGAAAAGAGTCTTGATGACCCACAAGTATAGGGGATCAATCGTAGTCCTTTCGATAAGTAAGAGTGTCGAACCCAACGAGGAGCAGAAGGAAATGACAAGCGGTTTTCAACAAGGTATTTTCTGCAAGCACTGAAATTATCGGTAACGAGTAGTTTGATAGAAAGATAATTTGTAACAAGTGACAAGTAGCAATAGTAACAAAGAGTGCAGCAAGGTGGTCCAATCCTTTTTATAGCAAAGGACAAGCCGGAACGATCTCTTATAATAAGTAAAGCGTTCTCGAGGACACATGGGAATTTCATCTAGTCACTTTCATCATGTTGGTTTGATTCGCGTTCGCTACTTTGATAATTTGATATGTGGGTGGACCGGTGCTTGGGTGTTGTTCTTACTTGAACAAACCTCCCACTTATGATTACCCCCCTTCGCAAGCATCCGCAACTACGAAAGAAGAATTAAGATAACTCTAACCATAGTATTAAACATATGGATCCAAATCAGCCCCTTACGGAATAGTGCATAAACTAGGGTTTAAGCTTCTGTCACTCTAGCAACCCATCATCTAATTACTACTCCACAATGCATTCCCTTAGGCCCAAAGATGGTGAAGTGTCATGTAGTCGACGTTCACATGACACCACTAAGAGAATCAACAACATACATATCATCAAAATATCGAACGAATACCAAATTCACATGATTACTTATGACAAGACTTCTCCCATGTCCTCAAGTACAAAAGTAACTACTCACAAATCATCTTCATGTCCAAGATCAGAGGGGTATTAAATAGCATAATAGATCTGGACATATAATCTTCCACCAAATAAACCAACTAGCATCAACTACAAGATGTAATCAACACTACTAGCAACCCATAGGTACCAATCTGAGGTTTTGAGACAAAGATTGAATACAAGAGATGAACTAGGGTTTGAGATGAGATGGTGCTGGTGAAGATGTTGATAAATATTGGTCCTCGCACGACGAGAGGATCGTTGGTGATGTAGATGGCTTCGATTTCCCCCTCCCGGAGGGAAGTATCCCCGGCAGAATCTCTCCGCTGGAGAGCAAAAGTGCTCCTGCCCAAGTTTCGCCTCGAGACGGCGGCGCACCGTCCCAAAAGTCTTCTCCTTATTTTTTCTAGGGCAAATGGGCTTATATACCAGAAAATGGTGGCCAGAGGCTGGCCAGGGGCCCCACGAGCCACCAGGGCGCGCCTGGGGGGGGGTGGCGCGCCCTGGTGCCTCGTGGGCACCTGGGTGGCCCCCTCTGGTACTTCTTGCTTCCAGTATTTTTTATTTATTCCAAAATAAATCTCCGTGAAATTTCAGCTCATTTGGAGATGTGCAGAATAGGAATCTCTGACATAGCTTTTTCAGGTCCAGAATTCCAGCTGCCGGCAATCTCCCTCCTTGTGTAAATCTTGCATATTAAGAGAGAAAAGGCATTAGAATTGCTCCACAAAGTGTTATATTGATTAAAAACACTATAAATAACAGTAGGAAAACATGATGCAAAATGGACGTATCACGCGCCCGCCCGCGTGCTTTGCCGTGCCCGCTAGCGCCGAAACCGAGCTCGCCCGAACGCGTCGCCGCCTGCCGTCGCCGCTCCGGCCACCCCAGCCCGCGCAACCGCCACCAATCGACGCGGCGTCGAACGCACGTTCGAACGCCGCAAACCACGCTCGTTTTGGCCGCCCGTAGCCGTTTTCCGGCGAGGTCCAGTGACCTCCGCCGCGTTTTTGGTCGCCGGCGGCTAAACGCCGGCCACCGCCGACGTGGCTGGCCTGGGGCCACCCCTGGGTCACTGACCGGTGGGCCCCAGGGGCCTAGTTGACTGGGTTGACCCAGTCAACGTGCTGACTGGGCAGCCCCAGTCACTGACATGCGGGCCCCACGCGTTAATTAACGTTTTTATAATTAAAATTAATCTGTTAACCTAAATAGACACTGACAGTGGGGCCCCACCTGCTAATTAACCTCTGTTTAGTTTAATTAACCACTGTTTAGTCCTGTGCCACTGACATGTGGGTCCCAGCGGTCAGGTTTGACCTGGACCGGTTGGGTTGACCGCTGACGTCACTCTGACGTAGTGCTGACGCAATAAAGTATTTTTCTGGTATTTTTGAATTAGAATTAATTCCAGGAATTTCAGAATATTGCTTAAATCTTTGAAAAATCATAGAAAATTAACCGTAGCTCGGATGAAAAAGTTTTCTACATGAAAGTTGATCAGAAAAACGAGACGAATCCGAATATGCCCTCCATGTAGCTGTCAGAGGCCCACAACACTGCAAACATGGAACCTTCCCCTCCGGTTCATCTGTTTGACAGATGCCTAAAGCCGGGAAAATATTCCCAGATATTTTCCCGCACCGTCTCTAACGTGTAACACTGCGATAGGTCACCACCAGCACAGCATATTGCCATGCCATGCATCTGTGTTGCATTTGGTTGCTTGTATTTATTTGTTTCCTCCCCCTCTTCTTCTCCGGTAGACCCCGAGACCGACGCTGCTGCCGAGTACGACTACACCCCTGACGACCAGACCTTTTCAGCAGAGCTTCCAGGCAAGCAAACCCCCTTGATCATTTCTATATCGCCTATTCTTTCTCCCTCATGCTTGCATTAGATTTTGCTACTGCAATTGACTGCTCCTATTCTGATGCATAGCCTGTTTTTTTAACTACTGTTGATACCTTACCTACTATCCTAAATGCTTAGTATAGGTTGGTTAGTGAAACATCAGTGCCCCCTCACCCTTGTCCTTGTTGCCCCGATTTGTTACTGGTACCCCGATCAAGGTGATCGATGTACAGAGCCCGACACATCACCGCACATCCCTAAGTTGTACGACTCTGCAGAGCTACCATCGAGTGCCGAGGGTGACACCTATTATCTCACTCCTGATGTTGCCTCTGTAGTATAGCTAGTCGGTTGTGGGTTAACGAGGGTGATTCCTCTTTCACCACCTTCGATGATGCCTCTGTCGTACAACTCCTCAAGTGTGAACCCATCGAGGGTGATTCCTCCGGGTTCACCTTGATGGATACACCGAGTGGGAATCCAATGGGGTGATTCCTCGGATTCCTCCTTGATGTTATGGACACACGGATACCATGCATTTATTTCAGTCACTGATTAAAGTCGGGTCGGCCCCGAGGGGTACCCGCGAGAAATGTGATGTCGGGTTGACCATGAGGGTACCCGCGGTATAATTACGAGGCGTGGCCGGGCAGGCAGATTGCCTCAGGAGAGGGAGGAGAGGGATTGGGCCTGGCCCTTGCTGCAAGTCCTCGAGACGGGGCGACGGGATCACAGATCGTGGAGCACTGATCGTCACCGCGAGCTCCCAACACATTAATGGGTTAGGGTATGTGATCTGAGTAGGCCTCTGGCCATTTCGCACTAACCACCACGCGGGAATAGTATGGGCACTCGGCGTCGTATGTATCAGCCGAAGTTCTTCAGACGTCAGCAGTTGAGCGGTACGCGCCCGGGTGGACCGCGAAAGCCTGCGTGTGTATACATGGGCTAGGTCTGGTCCCGACCGTCCTCGTAACGCGCAGGAGTGCAAAGGGCGATGGGCCCAAGACCCCTGAGCGCTTAGGGTGTAGACCGGCGTGCTGGCCTCTCTGTTGAGCCTAGGTAGGACTACGGCGTGTTGATCAGCCAAGGCCGGGCATGACCCGATAAAAGTGTGTCCGGCCAGAGTTAATCGAGCGTGTTGGGTAAATTGGTGCACCCCTGCAGGGAAGTATATCTATTCGAATAGCCGTGTCCACGGTAACAGGACGCTCGGAAAGTATCCCGATCTTCTACAACTATAACTGGA
Organism: Elymus sibiricus; assembly: GCA_039707655.1. Classification (NCBI taxonomy): domain Eukaryota; kingdom Viridiplantae; phylum Streptophyta; class Magnoliopsida; order Poales; family Poaceae; genus Elymus; species Elymus sibiricus. The sequence goes on along the minus strand of CM077666.1, from coordinate 177,739,822 downwards.
AACTTGTAAACTTAATTAATTTGTTAGCTCCGGGATCGCTTTCTCGCAGGGAGTCGAGGAAGGATCTCTGGGCATGGCTACTATTATACTTGTTACTACTATTATAGTTATGTACTAATCTACACTCTTCTAATGCTGCAAGATTCTGCAAGTTGCTAGTCTTCGATAGGCTAGGCCTTCCCCTCTATTCTGGCAATTCTGCAGTCTAGTCCACAGATACAGCCTTCCCATTGATACCGATGCATACATAGAATAGATCTGATGTAAGTCTTGCGAGTACTTTGGATGAGTACTCACGGTTGCTTTGCTACCTCTTTTCCCCTATACCCGATTGCTGCGACCAGATGACGGAGCCCCGGAGCCAGCTGCCCCCGTCGACGACTACTACTACCCCACCGGCGGAGCCTACTACTACGTGGAGACCGACGACCAGGAGTAGTTTCGGAGGCTCCCAGGCAGGAGGCCTGCGTCTTTTCGATCTAGTGTCGTTGTTTTGTTCAGCCTTCTTAAGGCAGACTTGTTTACTTTTTATGTCTGTACTAAGATATTGTTGTTGCTTCCGCTAACGCTTGTACGCGAGCTTATGTATTCGAGCCCTCTGGCTTGTAATATAAAGCTTGTATGACTTTTATTTGTGTCTAGAGTTGTGTTGTGATATCTTCCCGTGAGTCCCTGGGCTTGATCGTGCGCATTTGCGTGTATGATTAGTGCACGATTGAGTCGGGGGCGTCACAATGTCGCAGGAATCAAACTGATTGTGAATAAATAATGCATGGAAACAACCAAGTTTTTACAGAGTACAACAGAAAAACACACAAACAATTCAAAAAACACATCATGAGTTCCCAGAGAGCAACTTCTAACCATAGTTTGTGATACGAGCATGCATTGTCAACTTACACATTTATTCACACGCAAATTGTATGTTTGAGAATCCAAAGTCTTGATTTTGGTCTCTATTGTAGTCTCGGAACCCTCGGCACAATGTGACATTTGGACATCTGAAGAATTACACTCCATAATCTCCTGCAATGACAAAAACTGAATTATTAGAAACATCAGCTGACAGTTTAGCCATGCAAGGTGTGAGTTTATTCATCCAAAGAACTAGTAGAACAGAATCAAGCAAGACACTTTCACATGTAAACTTGAACATCCACTGGAAAAATCATGCGGCAAGTACCCATAAAAAATAGTCATCATTATATTCTCACAGTATCCAATCTAATTCCAAGATAGATGGTGCTAAAAAGAGAAAAAACTCCACACAGTACAACATATATGCTTCGAGTAAACATGTGAACAATCCAAATTTAAAATGAATCTCTTGATTACATAACATATTATCTTATATCCGCAAAAACGAAACTGGAGAGGTTAGTACAAATATGCAATAAAACAAACTTAATTGGCAAATTTCTTAAAGATATTTCTGCAGCCTGATGCAGTGCTTCTTTCTTTGTACCACCAATGCCTTCACCCAGTTTTTCTCTCACCATCCAAACCTAAATAAATAAAGCAAGCTCAAGAACACTAAAAGAGACAATAACAAAATTTCGCAGACCAATTTGCCATTAGGGGACAGGAGTGAGCGGGGAAGGGAGAGGAGGTGGGGAGGGGCGCACCAGATCAGACACCTTGATGAGGCCCTCCAGGCGGGAGTCGTTCTTGACGTTGAGGAAGTGGAAGGAGATGCGGCCGGCGAGGTGGTGCGGGGGTGGATCGACGAGGCCGTGGATCTTGTAGCGTTAGACGTCAACGGCGAGGACGGAGTGCGGGGTCTCGGCCATGAGCTTCTCGCAGGAAGTGGGAGCAGATGAACCCATCGGCCCTGATCACCCAGATGGTGATTGGCGCCACGAGCACGCCGTCCAGATCCAACCTGCCGCTGATGGCGGGCGTCGGCTTCTGCCCGTGCTCGCTGCCCTTCCCCTCAACATCTGCCCCTCCGTCGGTCGATGACGGCTTCTTCCTCCCACATGGCGTCTCATCTTTCGGCGGCCTCTTCTCCACTGGTGACCACCGGGAGGTCGCACAGCCCAGGCCGAGGAGGTAGGAGGTGGGAGCCGTGAATGAGAGGAGCGGCGGCGCCGTCCAGGCCGCAAGATCGAGGGAGAGAGGGGTAGGCGCACGAGGGAAGGGAGGAGGAAGCTGCACAGAGAGCGATGCGTGGCTGTGGGCACGGGGCTCGATGTATTCACCTCGGTTGCCTTCGCTGGTAAGCGATCTCTCCCCAACTCACGAGCAGAGGAAGCCGGCAATTGACATGCGGGCCAGCAAACAAAAGGGCCACCTGCAGCGCGTAACCGCACCACCCAGAATAGCCAGCCGCACGAGCCACGCAACTGATTCCTATTCCCGTGTGTGCTCCTCTCTCTTGCCCAATCGCAATGACGAGCCAATCGGAACGACCTCACAGCGCAGCCACCGAAGGTACCTGCATCGTCTCTTTGTGATGACGTGGACATCATGAGAATGCGCCCTTCTCCCGCACCTTATCGTGTTTGATTGTAGGCGTCTTTGGAAAACAATAACGTAGAAGCAAACATGAGATTGCAATGTCATAGTTTCGACTATTGATAAATGACTACAATGAAAAAGTAACTATTTAAGAAACAAAATAAAATCCAAAATTATATTGTAAACGTTATTGATGAAAGTGGGCACCTGGAATAAATATGTTTACTGAGAACAGAAAGGACTTGTCAGAAAAAATGAAAGGAAAAACGCAAACTTCTACACAATAAATGAAAGAGAAGGGAAAAACTTACATGAAAATAATTATACGAGATGAAAAAGTAAAGAGAAAATGTCACAGAAAAATAAATTGCGGATGACATTATCAATTGTTTTGATGGGTATTTTTAGAGAAAAGGTGACGGCCGAGCCCGAGAAAAGACTCGAACCTAGCCCCGCGCAGAGGGGTACATAATTCTTCTTTTTAGACAAACGGGTACATAATTCGTAGTGTTGCGGAAAGGTGACGTAATTTGCTGTAGCTTGCCTGGACCGGGCCTTGCATGCAGCAGGGAATGGGCTGAAGCCTTCTGAATCAGGGCCCATGTTCCATAACAGAGAGGTCTTTACTGTCCGCCAACGCTCAATGGACCGCCAACGCGATCCAGACCAGATGCAGCTCACCCCAAAAATACCCTACAATAAATGCACGCAACACGATCTCACCCGTGCAATGACCATCGAACGGCCCAGACGCCTTCCTCGTCTCCATTTTGACATTAACTATCTTTCTTTTATTTCGTTTTTAGAGGAGTAATAATAATCTTCCAATTAAAGCTTTCGTATCCGACGCGGACGCTCCTCCCCGCCTGGCGAAGTGGCGAGACGACCCTGTGACGCTCTCGGAGGGCGGGCCCCACATTGACACCCCCTTAACCCCACCCCCTCTATCTCGGAGCCCCCTCGCAGAACCAGTAACCCGCACTGTCCGATCTCCCCAATCCCCTTCAAATCCCTCGCCGGAACCCTAGCCCCGCGCCGCCGCCATGCCTCCGCGCCGCTCCAAGGGAGGGGCCGGGGGCAAGCCCGACCCTGAAGCCACCGACGCCGAGCCCGTAGACGAGACCGCGGTCGACGCGGGCGACGCCATGTCCGAAGACGAGGCCGACGACGACAACTCCGCTGAGAGCGGAGCTGAGGATACGGACGGCGAGGACTCCAAGGAGGAAGCCGCCGAGACCAAGGCCGAGGAGATGGATGCGGAGCATCAAGAGGAAGCCGGCGAGACCAAGGCCAAGGAGATGGTCGCCGAACCTGAAGCCAATGGTGCAGATGCGGAGACCAAAGTCGAGGCGGCGGATGCCAAGGTCGAAGAGGAAGCCGCCGAGAGCGACTCTGAGCGCGAGGCGGATGCCGGGGAAGCCGATCCAGAAGCTGAAGCAGAGGAAACCGACGGCGAGAATGACAAGCAAGCCGCTCGGGCCGACGGCGAGAGTGGTGAGGAAGCTGCTGGGACTGGTGGCGAGGATGAAGAAGAAGCCGCCGGCACAGACGGCGACAACGCCGCTGATGTTGGTGGCGAGAACGCAGATGCGGATTCTGAAGCCGAAGGTGAGGGTACTGATGCCGAGCCTGATGCTCAGGAGGAATCCCCTCCTCCCTCCCCTCCAGCCCGTGGCCGCCGCCGCAAGCGAGTGGTCAAACCCGACCCGCCCACTGAGGATGACGAGGAAGAGGAGACCCCTCTGCCCCCACGTCGGCGCCGACGTCGCAAAGCAGGAGAACGTGGCGATTCTCCACCGCCACTGCCGGACAACCTCCGGTGCCGCAGAAGTGATGGTAAGAAGTGGCGCTGCTCAGCTCGTGCACTCCCCACTGTCAGCTTTTGCGAGTATCACTATGCCAAGGCTAGCAAGGGCAAGAAACCGCCAGCCGATGGGGAGGTCCTTGCCGTGGCTCTCCAACGGCAAAAGAAGAACAAGAGAAAGGGAAGAAGGCGCTTAAATCTGGCGCCAGAATCACCAAAGGCCACAAGGGATCTCCCGAATGGATTGATGACAATCTCACCGGGGAGCAGTGGGGCGGTAGGCTCTCCTGTGACAACAAAGGTTGGAGTGGATATTCCCGCACCACTTCGGCGGTGCTACCGTTCCAAGAATGCTGAGCCAGTGCCTGTTGGCCCTGTGAAGGTCACCTAGCTAATCATTCAATATTCTGGACTGATAGTTTGATTTGCATTGTGTAATTTTGTGCTGAACCTGTTCTTGTTGCTGATTTTTGTGTGGATCTAGGTCGTTCCTCATGCAATGAGTAAAGCAAAGGCAGCACAGATGTCATGCCACCGTTGTGGGTTGAAGAAGGTTGCACGCGTTGTCAAGTGCAAGAACTGTGAAAACAAGTACTTCTGCAACAGCTGCATCAATAAATGGTTAGGTTTTCATCCTCTGTCAGTGTTTTTATTTGCCTGCTTAGTTGCCTTGCTGAATTAATGACTTTATGCATGCTTTCAACTATGATAACTTGGTTACCCTAATTTGTAACTACTCCATCTGTCCCATAATATAAGATGTTATTACAGCCGATATACTCACATATTGGTTGTTATAACATCTTATATTATGGAACGGAGGGAGTAGAAGAATGACTGGTCGAAGTTTAGGTTTGCATCATATGTGGTGATTTAGTGGATGCAGAAGAGTTGGGATTGAGAGGGACATAAATTTGCTTGAGGTGATGAATTATTTTCTGCTGTAGGCTTTGCATGCTATACCGTTTGATAAATGATAACTGAGGATAAGTAGTTGCAAACATTTGGTTGAGTAAGCTCCCATTTTTACTCAAATCCTGAATTACAGTAATGCACTGCAGTCTATTGTGATATGATCTACATGATAAAAAAACGCTCATATTTGGTTTTGTTCTATGAAATATCAGATACTGTTTGGGCTGCAGCTGATTAATGTATCATTTGGATATTTGATTAGTAGTGTCAACAGCAATAAAATGAAATATGCTTTTATTTTCCCAAATCCAATTTATTGTTGATATAGCTTGGGAGCTTTCGTTTCTTAGTTCTCACATTTGTGATAGTACTGTGAGGATTTAACTTGGGATTTCTCATTTGCTCTTTATGACCTAATTTTTTTTTGAAAAAAAATCGGATAAATAGTTGTAGTTTTAGATACACCATTGTACTTTTAGAGGGTGAGTTTGGTACCCCCCGTAAAGAGTTTTGCAGTTTGTTCCTACCATTTTGTATTTCTAGGAGTCAAGATGCATCATTACTAGTAGCTTTATTTCTCTTATTTTATTTGCAAAGTTGGTTATCTGGGTAAAAAGCTATTTACTTTTTGTGGTCAACAAATCCAATGAGCTGAAATCACCGCTGAGTTTTATAGCGCTCCAGTAAGGTGGCACACATGCTTGTTTTCTGACCTTAGGAGTCAGGACTTCCACTTGACCCTTACTCGATCTCAGTCTATGGATTGTATATATGCTCAGAACATTTTTTTATGTTTGATCAATTGCATTTCTAGATCAATGCAGCATTTATTTTATGTATCTGTGTAAGAATTGTCTACCATAATTTGTTTTAAGAATCAAGTGTTATTCTGTTTGATGAAGGAATGATAAGAGAATTTCTCTTAATAAAGCTGCTTACTTGCTGAAAGTTCTAGAATGACTGAGAACCAGTGTTGTACTAGGCTGCGTTGAATCTGAATGCATGGTTTGAACTAATTTGATTCAGTTGCTCATGTGCTCGTGTGTACACTGTAGGTATTCTGGGATGTCCAGGAATGATATAAAGATCCAATGCCCGGTTTGCCGTGGCTGCTGTGATTGCAAAAAGTGCACCCTTGGTCAGACCAAGGGAGGTATGCGGAAGGTTGGTTTTTTACTATATAACTCCATGGTGGCTAATTTAGTGATATCCACTTATTATTTGTTTAATTAAGTATTCATGTTTATGCTTTGAATCTTCAGGAATCACCAGCTGGTCAAGGGAAACTAATCAGGATCAAAATCTGCAATCACCAATTTTACAAGCTTTTACCGTTGAAACTTGACCAGGAACAGCTTGATGAATTGGAAATAGAAGCTAAAATACAAGGTTTGTTAGTAGTGCAATTCTTTCTTAGCAAGTTTTGCATGTTCATTACTAATGAATTGTCCTACTTTTAATTAGGAACAAAGTTATCCAATATCCGCGTCCAGGTAGCTGAAGACGACCAGAGCGGGTCACTTTTCTGGTAAGCTGTTACATATGAGCTAGTAGTTTGAATGCCACTCTGAACAAATTCTTTCCTCAGCTTACAATTATCATTTATATACATTTAATACTTTGCTCTTGAAATATATGAACAATTACATGTTTCTTTGGTCATCTGTAGTTTGGTTCATAGGATATAGGAATATCATGGGAATAGGAAAATCATAGGAAGTGAGATGACATTTATCTCAATTCCTATAGGGAAAGAGATGTCATTTGATTCATAGGATAGTTTTCCATTAGGTCTAGGCTAAGGCCTCCTTCGATTTGTAGGAATTTATAGGATAGGATTTTTATAGAAAAATTTCCTTTAGAGCCATTTGGTTTGTAGGAATAAAATCCTATTCCTATAAAGGAATTATTCCTGTCCTCCATGTTTCAAAGGAAAATAAACATTAGCCTAGACTCAATGGAAAAATCCTATGGTGTGAACCAAAGGACATCTCTTTTCCTATACCTATTCATAGGATTTGAGATGCATGACATCTCATTTCCTACAAGTTTTCTGTTCTTGTGATATTTCTATCCTATGAACCAAAAGAGGCCTAATGTTTTCTTCCTTTGAAATGTGAAGGATTGGTTCCTATCCTACATAGGAATAGGAATCCATTCCTACAAACCAAAGGGCCCCAAAGGAATTTTTCCTAGAAAATTCCTATCCTTCAAAATTCATACAAAATCCTGTAAACGAAACGAGGCGGTACTAACTTGTGAATCTCAGTTTGTGGCACACCTCTCCCTTCCTGGCCTCTCTCTACCCAAGTGCAGTGTTTCTTCTCTAAAAAGTTTAGGCCTGGCAGGCATTGTTTATAAGGCGTCCTGCCTTGGATGCTTAGGCAGCAAGGCGCCCTGCTAGCGCCTTACAATTATGCCCACTTTAGGCGCTTAGGTGTCCGCCTTAGGCCGCCTTACCGTCTTATGAACAATGCCGGCAGGTGGACCAAATAACGCCGTAAGCATGAAAAAAATCTTCCTTGTAGTGTATGCAATGATAATATCTAATACTCCCTCCGATCCATATTGCTTGTCGCTCAAACGAATGTATCTAGTACTGAAATACGTCTAGATACATCTGTTTGAGCGACAAGTAATATGGATCGGAGGGTAGATACATCCGTTTGAGCGACAAGTAATATAGATCGGAGGGAGTAAAATGTAAGGGCTGATATGAATAATAATTGGCCTAAAGGACAATATCTGCTGTCTTAAGCATGAATATGTTATTGGAAAAAGTAGCAACACATTGCTTACCTTGTATGGCTAATGGATTGTCCTGTTCGCCTTTTTTTTGTGAAATGTTGTTAGATATAAGCCCCCCCCCCCCCCCCCCCCCCCCCCCCCCCCGCGCATGGTCTTTCAAGTTCAAGCATCTTAAAGAGAAAATGCAATATTTGATAAAATCTAAGGATTGAGATGAATAATATTACCTAAAGAATATATTTTTTGCTACAGTCCATTACGATGTTCTGATGGCTTACCTTTTTGAACTGTTTGATAAGTTATGGTGTGCTCCCCTGCTTTGCCTTTCACATCCAAGGATCTTTAAGAGAAATCTTTGTTGTTTTGTATTTTGTACTTTTGGCTTGTTTCTATGTATTCCAGTATGCCTCCTTTCTATGGAGTACTATGCAGCTTTTTAGTTTGTTTCTTAATATTTGCTGTTATTGTATGCATTTTCTCATCTGATCCGAGATTTTTTTGTGTAATAGTAATAACTGTAAGCTGTCCGTATACCAAGTCTTGAGAAGCTGCCCAAGATGCCCTTTTAAGTTGTGCCTAAGTTGCTGTCAGAAGATACGCGAAGGGAATATGTCAGGCAGCACCCCTGAAGATAAATTTACACAGCGGCTGTTGCAGCAAGAGTCAGCCCATAAGGATGGCAGCATAAGTTGCCCTTCCATTGAGTTGGGTGGCTGTGGCGACTCTCTGCTAAACTTGATATATGCATCCCCGTCCGACGACCAGTCGGAGGAACTGAGTTCAGGAGACGAGCTAGATGCTCCAGGCAATGACTCTGGAGTTAAAGATGCACAAGCTCATTCCTCGCCTTTAGCCGAGAGTAATGGCAGCCTTGCCAGATTATCCGGTGGTCAGCAGGAGTCCATGTCCACATAATCTCTGGTGATTTTGCAGCAGATACCCACCCATGCATCTTTGGGGTGCGAAATGGGATATGGTCTGAAGTGGGTAGAGGTTAGAGTGGCTTGTTTAGTGTGATTATCGGCTGATTTTAGGTCTGTGACCTACCTGGGGATATTCTCGAGTAATTGTTTGGTGTTGTTCATCTTTGATTTAGACATTATGTTTGTTGTCAGTGTAAATAGGGTATGACTATTTATCATCCATGAGTCGGAAGCTTGTATCGGTTCGGTCGTACTGTGGTTAATTTAGAAAATTTTCTGTACTCTATCGGCTATTGCAGTGTTCCAGAAAGTGAGGGATTCTATTGGATTAGTCGTCTGAAATAAAAGTGACTTTGGGTAGTTACATTGAATTGGATCTGTGTATATCCTGATTTCCGGCCCTGTTATTGATATGTAGCATCTCCATATTCGTCTTTCGTGATTCCTTGAGCTCAGCGAACATGAATCGCGTGTGCAGCTGGGGTAATCGCAAGGCCGCTACGGTGCTACCCACACCCACTAGGGGGGCGTTTGGTTCACTGGCTATCCTTGGATGGGCTGGGGATAGCCAATTTTTCCAGGGATGCCACTTGTTTGGTTTGAGAGTAGAAGACTAGAAGGGGACGAGGATAGCCAGATACCTCCGAATATTCCTGCAAAAGTTGGTTGCCTCGAGCAGCGAAAATCTGGCGGACGAGGGTAGCCACCCGCGCGCGTTGCCTTCTGTTACGCGTGCGCGAAACGTTTTTTCTCCTCTCAACCTTCCCGAGCGAACAGAAAATGTCCCCAATCCTCCAAATCACGTGTATCAGGGAGAGAGAGAGGGGTGGGAATGAGTCCGTCCCTTGGGTGACGGTTAGCGTAATTCACGGAGTGGCGATCGTGGGGGCGATCTCCGTAGCGATCTCAGGGGCGATCCAATCTCACTAGGTTTCCGCCCCGCGTCTCAGGCAATTCATCGTTTTCCTTCGTCCCTGTCCTCGTGATCGTGATCCACTGTTTTTTTCATCCCATCCTATTCCACCAAAGGCCTTCCGTGTGCACTAGGGAGCACGGTCGTAATACACTCGCTCTTTCCCTAGGGTTTCTCGGTGTTCCGTGGCGGCGGTAGGGGGGACAGAGGATGGAGGAAGTCGAAGGGCTTCTGAAGGGGCTGAAGTTATCGGCGGCGGAGCGGAAGGGGTTGAAGATCGGTGCAGCGGAGAAAGATAAGGTGTATGAAGGGGAGCAGGAGGAATTGCAGGCAGTGGGGAAATTGTTCTCTGAGAGGTTGGCGCATGCAGGAGTAGTAGGCCAGACATTGGGGCGGATCTGGTGTCCGATCAAGGGTTTGGGCTGCAAGGAACTGCAGGAAAACATCTTCTTGTTTACTTTCAGGCAAGCTTCAGGATGGAGAAGGGCGCTAGAGGATGGGCCTTGGTGGTTTGACAAAGAGCTGCTGGTAATGGAAGCCTTTGATCCGGACAAAACAGTGGAAGAGTACGATTTCAACATCATCCCTATGTGGATCCGGGTCTTCGGACTGCCGCTAGGGTTTATGAATCGGGCAACTGGTGAGCTGATCGGGAAGGATTTCCATGAGATGGTAGAAGTGGATGTAGGCCATGATGGGAAGGCTCTGGGCAAATTTCTTCGAGTGAAGGTCAAGTTGGACATAAAGATGCCACTGATGAGGGGGTTCTTGCTGGATAGGGAGGGAAGCCAACAATCTACAGTGGACACGAATAATAGCAGGGAGGGCAAGAAAAAGAAGAAGCTCCTGTGGTGCAGATTTGAGTACGAATATCTGCCAGACTTCTGTTACACGTGTGGGATTATCGGCCATGGAGAAAAGGAGTGCAGGTCGAAGCCGGCTAAGGGAGAGGTACCACAGTTTGGGCCATGGATGAGAGCAGAGGAAGAGAGTAAGAAGATTGAGGACGTTGCGAAGGGGAGAGGGACCGACAGTAGAGGAAGCAGTGGAAGTAGGAGCATTACGGCAGGTAGGGGAGGAGGAGGATACCATCATCATGGGGGACGGAGGGGGTATAATTTTGGGTCGGGTAGTGGTGGTTCTGGGAGTGATGCACCTACCTGGAGGAAGGATGGCACAAATTCTAGAAGCAGTGGCAGAATCAGCGGGGATGGGGATGGTGAAGTCACTAGTCCGCTGAAAAAATATGTGGGGTCAGAACAGGGGGGAAAGACAGCTCCGAAGCAATTAACATTCAGTGAAGATGAGGCAAAGCAGAAGGCGGAAGAGCCTAAGGGGAAGGAACAGGTGAACCCAGTGGACATGCAAGTCGATGGGGCAAGGAAGAGCACTTTGGAGAAGGGCATGGAGATTGAAACTGGGAGTGCGGTGGAGGCAGGTGGAGGAAAAGCTAAGGAAAGTAGGGGAGGCTCGGGTGGTGTGAAAGAGAATGGAGGGAAGCATGCGGGAAATAATAAGAAAAATAAGACATACAAGAGACATGTTCGGGAAATGAGTGGGGTACCAGGGGAGAAGATTGGAAGTGTGATTGGAAAGAGGGGAAGTGATGACATGGAAGTGGAGGATCCACATGTGGCAAAGAAGGGGAGAGGGGAGGAGAAGGACGAGACTAAGGGTGATGAGGCTCACAACACAAATGATGCGGGGCTGCCGGAGCAGTCCTGCAAGAACCAATGAAGCTCATCGCTTGGAATTGCCGGGGGTTGGGGAACGGCCCGGCAATTACGGGTCTTCTGGACATCCAGAAGAGGGAGGACCCCGACGTACTTTTCTTGTCGGAGACGAGGATGGTACGGGATAGGATCGATTGGCTAAGGTGGAAGCTGGGCATGCCACATATGTTGGTTAAGGATTGCTGTGGGAAGGGAGGGGGAGGTGGTTTAGCGCTATTCTGGAAGAGGGATGTCGATGTGAAGCTCACTGGGTTTGTGTCTCGGTATCATATCGATACTGAGATTACGGAGCAGGATGGCTATGTCTGGCGTTTTACGGGGATATATGGTGAACCAAAGATGGAGTTGAAAGACCAAACATGGAAGCTGCTGCGCACGTTAAAGCACCAGAATAATAAGCCGTGGCTATGCGCCGGCGATTTCAATGAGGTTCTGCACTCGTGGGAAAAGGAGGGAGGAGTGGCCCGTTCTCAGGCTAGTATGGACAAGTTCAAGACGGCCCTGGAGGACTGCGAGCTACATGATCTGGGGTTTATTGGTGATGTGTTCACATGGAGAAATCATAATCACAATGCCCAGCGATATGTTCGCGAGAGACTTGACCGTGCTGTTGCGTCACAGTCCTGGAGGGACAGATTTCCGGGGGTGATGGTGATTAACGGAGACCCGAGGCACTCAGACCATCGACCCGTTATAATTGATACGATGGGGCTGGCTGGGAGGAGGCAGGAACCTACCAGGAACATAATGCCACGTTTTGAAGCTAGATGGTTAGAGGAGGAGGGATGCAAGGAGATCATTCGGGAGGCGTGGGAGAGTGAGGTGGGTGCAAATCATGGGGAGATATTAACAGCATCAAAGGAGGTGTTGACTAAGCTAGTGGATTGGAGTAAAAATGTTCTGGGTGATCTAGAGAAGAGGATTTGCAAGCTGAAAAAGGAGTTGGAAAGTTGGAGAAGGAAGCCCATAGGGCAGGAGCAAGTTATGAAGGAGGAAATGTTGCGTTTTAAGCTGAGAAGGTTGGAGGAGCAGAGAGAAATCTACTGGAAGCAGCGCGCCCATGTTGATTGGTTGAAATGGGGCGACAGAAATACAAAGTTCCTGCATGCTTACGCGTCGGAGAGGAGAAGGAGGAATAGACTAAAAAAACTAAGAAGAGAAGACGGGAGGGTGGCAGAGGGGGATGGAGAAATGAGGGAGGTGGTGACTGACTACTTTATTCACCTCTTTTCTTCTGTTGCAGGTAACCGTACGGAGGAGCTCATGGGCCACATCGACCCTCGAGTGACTCCGGCCATGAACGAATTGCTATGCAAGGAGTTCACTGCAAAGGAAGTGGTGGGGGCGCTGGAAAGTATTGGTGACCTCAAAGCGCCCGGCCCGGATGGTATGCCCTCTGTTTTCTACAAGAAATGTTGGCATATAGTGGGAGAGAAAGTCCAAGAAGAAGTACTAAAGGTACTGAACGGAGGTCCTATGCCGGATGGATGGAATGATACCTGTGTTGTGCTCATCCCAAAGACAAAAGATCCAGATAGCATGAAGAACTTGAGGCCCATAAGTCTGTGCAATGTGGTGTATAAATTGGTGTCCAAGGTCCTTGCTAATAGGCTGAAACAAATCCTCAATGATATTATCTCACCGAATCAGAGTGCATTTGTACCGGGCAGGCTCATAACGGACAACATACTACTAGCCTATGAATGTACTCATTATATGCAGAACAGAAGGAGTGGGAAGGAGGGTCTTGCGGCAGTAAAGTTGGATATGAGCAAGGCCTATGACCGTGTGGAATGGGGATTTTTGAAGCGGATGATGGAGAAAATGGGTTTTGATAGGAGGTGGATTGATAGAATTATGCTTTGCATTACCTCAGTGTCATATAAGGTTAAGGTGAATGGGACGTACATAGATGAGATCATCCCACAGAGAGGGCTACGGCAAGGAGATCCCCTCTCCCCATACCTTTTCCTGTTGTGTGCTGAGGCGTTTTCAGCCTTACTGAACAAGGCGGATGAGGATGGCCGTTTGAAGGGAATTCAGTTATGCAGTGCTGCACCAAGTCTCAACCATTTGTTGTTTGCGGATGACTCGTTGGTACTCATGAAAGCCAATAGCGAAAGTGCCACAAATCTGCAACACATACTAGAACTCTATGAGAATTGCTCGGGGCAGACAATCAATTTCGACAAGTCGTCGGTGATGTTCAGTAAGAACACAAGAAGGGTGGACAGGCAAGAGTTGCTGCATGTGCTGAACATTCGGGGGGAGACAAAAAATGAGAGATACTTGGGCCTCCCGGTTTATGTGGGCGCGGCAAGATCGAAGGTGTTTGAATACCTTAAGGATAGAATTTGGAACAAAATCCAGGGCTGGATTGAACGGCTGTTATCAAGAGCGGCAAAGGATGTTTTGATTAAGGCATGTGCACAAGCGATCCCAACCTTTGCCATGTCTTGTTTTGACATAACAAAATCTCTGTGTGAGCAAATGGGAGCTATGATCTGTCGGTATTGGTGGGCACAGCAGGATGATATGAAGAAGATGCATTGGGTGAGCTGGGAATTGATGACTAGGCCGAAGAGTAAGGGAGGGCTCGGCTTCCGTGACCTACATGGTTTCAACCTAGCCATGTTAGCCCGGCAGGCTTGGCGCATGCTGACAGTGCCGGATTCCTTGTGCGCCCGTGTCCTTAAGGCCAAGTACTTCCCATCTACCTCAATTCTGGAAGCGGAGCCGAAAGCTGGAATATCATACACGTGGCGCAGCATCCTGAAGGGAGTGCAACTCCTGAAGGAAGGTGTGATCTGGAGGGTGGGAGATGGTGCAAATATCAATATCTGGTCTGACCCCTGGCTGGCTAAGGATGGAACACGGCTGCCGCGAACACCGAGAGGGAATTGTGTGCTAACGAAAGTCTCGGAGCTCATAGACCCAGCAACCATGACCTGGGATGTGGAGTTGGTCCGTGATATCTTCGGTCAAGAGGATGCCAAGACTATCCTCGCAACTCCGATCCGGGAGGATTTCGAGGACTATCCTGCATGGCACTACGATGGAAGGGGGCAATTCTCAGTCAAATCGGCCTACCAGGTCTATGTCAGAGGGCGTGATCAGGTGGCGGTTCCGACTTCGTCTGAACCAGTGGGAGAAGCAGTCGATTGGAAAAAAATCTGGAAAATCCCATGCCCGCCAAAGGTACAGCAATTCATGTGGCGACTAGCACATAACAGCCTCCCAGTAAAGCTGAACATTCAGAGGAGACGTATAGAATGCGATACGATATGTGTCTGCTGTCGGAGACGAGATGAGGACGGTAGCCATCTTTTCCTTAGGTGCAAAGAAGTCAAGAAGCTATGGAGGGACTCGGGGATGGAGACAGTAAGAGAGCACCTATGTGCATGCACAGACGCAAAAGGGGTGGTGCAACATGTAATCACACTAAGTGAGAATGAACAAGCGAATGTTGCCTGCATGCTTTGGAAATGGTGGGATCGTAGGAATAAGCTAAACAAAGATGAAAAAGTATGCTCAGTGGAGGCTACTGCAGCGAGTGCCAGAACATGGGCCCTGGAATCAATACAGTTCTGCAGATCTGCTCCAACGGAACAGCCAGCAAAGCCTGAGTGCAGATGGAGGCGTCCTGATGTGGACAGACTGAAAATTAACATCGACGGGGCTTTCCGGAGTCCAGAGGGCTCAGGCGGATGGGGTTTTGTGATCAGGGACAGCAGCGGAGACGCCATTGGCGCGGGAGCGGGAAAGATCCAGCATGCAATCAGTGCCACCCAAGCTGAAGCGGAAGCGTGTTCCCAGGCGCTGTCGGCTGCGGCATTGTGGGGCATCTCCAGCGCGGCCGTGGAGTCTGATAGTCAAATCCTACTGAAGGCACTGAGAAGCAACGACTATGACCGAGCCCCGGAAGGAGTCATTTTTCGTGACATCCGTCAGTTTATTCTCCTAAATTTCAGCTCTGTAGAGTTTGCTTATGTTCCCCGTGACTGTAATAAAGTGGCCCATGCTTTAGCTGCTATGGGATGTAATGGCCAGGAGCCTATCCGCCTGTGGATTGAGGCTGTGCCGGACGATGTACGGGTTTAATGGCCAGCGATTTGGCTGAGCCAGTCTAAGTATTGGATCCTGTGAGGTCCAGTTTCAAAAAAAAAAAAAAAAATCCTCCAAATCACAGTTTCTGACGAACATCAATAGCAACGCGGCGAGAGTGGTGGCCGGACTTGAGCGGCGATGGATGCCTCCAGCAGCGAGCTACGGCGGGGCCGGCAAGGGCGCGTTGGGCATGAGCGGCAGCCCCTCTCCCTTCTCTGTTATCTTTGTTCCCACTGACTTCGTCTCTCACTCCTGTAGAAGCTTTACGGCGACCTGGAACAGGGAAAATGAGCAGGCGTGTTGATCATGCCTGATGGATACTTGCGTGTGTTGGTAGATGCACCTTTGTGTTGACCTGTGCGTGGGTGTTTGTTTATCAATGCAAGAGCTGCAAGATGTTGTCCCCAACCACGTGTGAAGTTGACACTAGTGGTTGGGGCCCGCCATTGCGGGCCTCTTGAGAGGTAGTTTGGGCGGTGCCAGGTAGGAACCCGCCCCTTCTGATTAGTTGTATGCGATATGTGTCGTACAGATGCATGCAAGCCATGATATGCTTCGGATTAGAGCCAAAAGACAGGGTATGAAAGCAATGGCAGATGCAAACATAACAATAAGATAGAGCAATACAAATGCAATGCACATTATCACGCTTTGGACGAAAGAGATACAAAATTCTGGGAGAAAAGTAGCAGCATAAAAATGATTCATGATGTAAACTTACAAGCATGCAGATATCAACATTTAGGCATTCAGCCATGGAATGAAATTTTGCAGATTCAACAGAAATAAATATCTTAAGTGAAAGGTTGTTTGCACCAAGAGGTGCTGATCCCGTGATCCTTCAGGTTTCACCCACCTTCTGAACCTGCGAATGTTACCTCAATGTGATGACATGCAACCTTATTACTGGCTTAATGATTTCAAGGCATTAATACAGTAAACCATCTCATGAAAAGATCCAACGTTATTCCCAAGAAGAAGCAGTTTCCAAAACAGCAAGATGTATGTATGTCATCAGGAACTTTAGTAGTGCAAATAGATATAATTTGCCTTGTACAAAATCAGTTACCACTGACGTGTGCAAGTTTAAAAATGGCTGACCAACTTAACTATAGGTAATTGTGCAGTTATTCCTAAGCAAAAAAATAATAATGTCATGGCAAGGAATGATGCACGCATTTAGGTCGCTTCCACTTAAGAACATTAAGGTGGTTGATTGGGTCCCTAACCTACTTGGCTAAAAGACAATAACATCTATCTTGAATGAAATGGAATTTATAATTGCCCCAATTGAGTATTCAGAGTTGTTGACCCCTTGCCTCCAACACATAGCAGTAGAATTTCCTTTATTCATCAAAAAAGGTGAAATTAGGGAGGCGCCGTACCTCTTGGTTCCATTTCCTCGGTAGCAGCCATTGGATCTCGTCGTGGTGATGCTTGTTGTTGTGGTGGTGGTGAGAATTATCATATTTGATCAAATCTTCTTTCTCAGCAACTTGGCGTCTCAACCCATAAATTGTCCGCCAGATAACTTGCTCTCGGAGTAATCATAATAGAAAACCTTTAGATAGGAGCAAAATCCCCAAATGGCTGCAATCGGGGATGAGGAATGGGGGCTGGCCGACTGGGCAATCCCTTTCTCTCTTTTTCTCTGTCCCTTCGTCACTGTGGAGGATAACGTGTAGTACCTACCAACCACCAGCGAGTAGCACAAATGACCAATCAGAACTGACGTGGACACAGTGACAAAACACCATGTTCCTTCCAATTGACCAACGCAAACGACCGATGCCGACGTGGACAACCCCAGCGATCGCTCATGTCCCGTAGCTTATTGTGTTCGATGTGATGTGTGTTCTTCATCGAAAGGCAACTGATTTCGAGGGAATCTTAGTGTGATCTATACACGTAATTGTCCCCCTCACATGTACCAATGTTGTAATTATTTAGTTTGGGCAAATATTGATTCTGTGGAGGTAATCTCATCATTTATTTTAATGGAAAAATATTTTCACAACAACCCATCTATTTCATATCCATACAACCAAACAAAAAGAGATGGCTATCCCATTGATCTCTAATTCTTACAACCAAACAAGAATCGAGGTTATCCCCAACCACGTGGTTGAGGGTATCCCCAGCCAATCCCTCGCCGCCCTCGAACCAAAAGCCACCTAGGTATTGCGAATGTTGTTCATATAGAGTGGGGGCGTGGAAATTGCTGTTGGAGCTTGGCTTTTGGAATAAAATTTAACTTTTCAATTTTAAAAAATTCTGAAAAAAATGTGTATACGCACTACACTACATATCAATGTCAGGGCACACGAATGATCGGCTGTGTCCACGGCTTAACTTATAAGTCGCTGTGGACTTACTAGCGCGAGACCCGATGGAAACCAGCAGAGAAGGGGGTGGATTGAAATGAACTCGGATGGAGCGTTCCATGGCTTAACTTATAAGTCGCTGTGGACTTACTAGCGCGAGACCCGGTGGAAAGAGAAGGGGGTGGATTGAAATGAACTCGGATGGAGCGTTTTGCTCATCGATGAGGCTGGGAGGAGCAGGCGCTGTAGCATGAGATGATGTGGGGACTTGTATCAGGGGAAGATGTGCAAAATATGAAGACACCCCTGATTTGCTCATATAGCTGAATTGTTGGCATGCCGTGATGCAATGGAACATAACACTTATATATTATACGACGGAGGGAGTAGCACGTAGTGCTAGAAACTGATTGCTCGGTGATGTACAGTGTGTGGCGTGCACAAGATGACGATCCACTTGATCGCTCCTGATTCGTGAGATGAAATCATATCTCAGTCTTCCAGGGATTCGGAGTTTTGTTCGCTAGAAGAAGTGCAAATGTCCTGGCTCACTTATGTGCTAGGGAAGCGCTTAGCTTATCTGATCGCCTCATTCATCATGATGTAATCCTGGTTATCTAATTGATTGGCGTTTTATAATCGGAAAATAAAGTGCCATGTAGATCGGTTCTCAAAAGAACTTTTACCACGACACCTTTCTAAACTCTAACATGGTGTTGGGTATAAAAGTATGCGCGTCTATAAAACTTTGTTTATTATAGTGGTATAAGAATTTTTAATACACCTGAAGTTCTACGTAATACCCTCCCTTCACCCCAAAGGTGGCCAAATGGGCCGGTCCTGGCATGCTGGCCCGATAGCCCATGTGCCCAACGCGTTTATAATCGGGCATGCCGGCACGTGGCCCGAATATGTGCACGAGTGCCGGCACGACACGACCCATTTATTTTATTTTATTTAGATTTTTTTTTTGAGATTCAGATTTTTTTATATATTAGCCCCCAAAACAGCCTAAATAGGCCCAAAATCAGGGAGACTGGTGGGCTAAATGTGTTGGTGGGCCGGCCCGTTTCCTTGTCGTGCCGTGCTTGACCCAGAGAGCGCGGCACGAGTGCCGGCCCGTCCCGTCCCGTGTATTAGGCGTGCCTGGGTGGGCCGTGCCGTGCCTGGCCCGTTTAGTCCGGGCCGGGCCGGCCCATCTGGCCAGGTCTGCTTCGCCCTATCCTTTCCATCCAGACACACCCTTCGCGACCTGCTCTTCCTGCCTCTGCGTCTTCCTCTGCCTCCTCTTCTTCTCCCAATCCAATCCTTGTAGAATCTTCCACCGGCGCCCGGGTAAGATGAACGGCCTCCTCGTGTCCCCGTGCACAAGACCGCCCCTGCTCCGCCCCTTCCCGAGCCCGGGCACCCATCTCGTACCCGCCAGAACCCTAGTTTTTCGCCCGCTCCGCCTCCCCCGTGGCGTCTGTGCGTCCCCTCCTCCCCCGCGCGCCGCCGCCGCCGCCGCGTCTGCCGTGGGCGGTCTTCTGGCGCCGCTCGAGGTTGGCCTGCGCAGCATCAATCTCGCGCTGCTGCGCCCGCCGGTTGCGGCGGCCATGTCGGCGGCCGTGCGCTGGCTGGGGGTCTACCGGGAGGTTCTGCTTGTCGGGGTGCTCTTCTCCTGGTTTCCAAACATCCCCTGGGACCGCCAACCCTTCTCCGCCCTGCGAGACCTCTGCGACCCTTTTCTCGCCCTCTGCCGGGAGGTCGTGCCGCCCGTCTTCGGCCGCAAGCTCGATCTCAGCCCGCTCGTCGCCTTCATGGCCATAGACATCCTCATCATGATTCTTCGCCCACAGCCACGCATGTGATGGTACGTACGTCTTCTTATTTCTCGTTGCTATGATCACAATTGTGTTGTAGAAGTATAATTTGAGTGAAGGTCCAGGTTTAGATAGCGGGTTGGATTAAGTATGCTGTGCTATGACTTATTTTGCATGTCGATTCTTGGTGATGTGTGCTACCATGTAATAAGAACAGAGCTTCATCTTTTAAAGGTGCACAATTAATGTCAAATTCAGGGAACAATCGTCCATGGTAATTGAAACTATCAATCGGAATGTGTTGAAGAGTCACACACTTGCAGTCTTGTCACAAGTCACAACAACTGCAACTTACATCTTGTAGTTGGAAAGTGCTACATGGTGAATCTTAATCCATTAGTTAATTGCTGAACGAAAACATCAAGCACATATTCTCGGTTATATATTGGCTTTATGTTTTGGTGAAAGAAGAGTGGATGATAATATGAATTTGAGACCCATTGGCTCAACAAGTGAAAGTTGATAACTAAAATTGTACATATGATGATGTATAATAATTCTTCAGGTTTCTTCCTATTTTACCATCAGTGTTGTTTAGTTGTTAGTCACTTAGTGTTGAATCTGTCTATGCGTCAACATGAGTAAGTAGGATATGAAAGGTTGGAATTTGGAATTAGCAATAATATTATTGGACTGACCGGCGGTCCACTAGAATTGAATCAATGGATGGTGAATTCATTATCCACTAACTTCTTAGGTTCTACCCTGCTCTACTTGTCATATTTTGTTTATACTTGAAATAATGCTCAACAGTAAAACAAATATCTACTCTCTGGGAATATATATTAGAGTATATAACATGAAGAAAAATTGATCTTATGCCTTTGAGTATTATTTCATAGTGACATCTCATCAAGATATGCTAATATGTTTGGACCTTCGTTAATAAATCTCCAAGAAATTAAAGCTGGATGCAAAGTTGCAGACCTCTTTCCAGGTCAAGTGGAGGGAATGACGGGCAGAGGAAGCATTATTGACTTGTTGTAATATGCTGTTGCCAATTCCTGCAAGCAATACCAATCCTAAGTAGATAGATTGTTCTTATTCAACTATATAAACAGCAAAATTTACAGATACTTACGCACTTGCAATCGACCCAGACCAATGCCTCGGTAAAGTGTAAAATAGTTGGTTCTCACTAAATGAGTAGTCACCTTGACAGTTGATGTCCTAAATAAAAGTTACTTCTGAAAGCACTGTCAATTAGCAACAGAACATATGTTCTAGAATGGCAATCAGTCCTTTATATAATCTTGAGAGGAGTTATTTTATTAGAACACCTTTATTTCAAAATAGTTGTTAACATCCCGCAAAAAAAAGTACTCCCTCTGTCCCTAAATATAAGACGTTTTTGCTGGTCAAATTGAACAGCAAAAACGTCTTATATTTAGGGATAGAGGTAGGAGTTGTTAACAGAAGTTTCTTCTACAACAAGTAAATTCTCAGCATAAGGCTCTTTTCTCTATTCCAAACAGAGGAAGATACTGAAACATGTGTAACACATCCTTTTTTGATAGAAGGCTCTTTTACTGAGTGTAGCCCAGCTCAAAGGCAAAAATCTGATCATCTACTTACTTAACGAACGATGTCATTCATGCTTATGACCTTCTTGCACGAAATTAAATACTCCGATTACCTGATTCCAAAATCTGCAGTAGCTGAAGAAAACCTGCGCATCTTCATACAAGAGATCCTGTTGGTTCCCTATTGTTGCTTGCTGCTCCTATCACCTCATTCCAGATCTAACCTGGAGCTATCCATTGAAGATTGTAATTATATATATCCGAAATAGAAAAGGTTGAAAATGTAACAACAAACTATCGGGTCGCATAAAGAACACAAATTTCCAGTTCTTGGCTTTCATAATGTGACAGACACAAACATTGAACCCAATGCTCCAAAGAAGTATTGCAAAAAATTAGTACAAAAGGAGACCATTATTAATCCCTTCTCTATACATAGATGTCATTATTTTTCCAGTTCATGGCTTCTTGCCACTACAATACTACTCGAAGAGCAGCAGTAAACAATATACAGTACAACTCAAAGAGCATCAGTAAACAATATGCAGTACAACTCAAAGAGCAGGAGGGGAAAGTCCATGGAGGCGGAGATGGTCAAGGAGTCATTACCTAGATTCTGCAATGCCACCGTCAGTGACACTGAGGTCATGCATCGGTGGATGGCGCCGTAGGTGCAGGAGCTCGAGTGTTGAGTCCGAGCCCCCGAGGCAGCCAAGAAGAACCCCCTGCCACACACGCTCTTTAGAATGAAGATCCTATGGCAAGATAAATATAGATGAAATCTACTACTTCTTCCGGAGGACACAAAAATTATATGAAGATTAACTCCTTCGGCAGCTCTTAGAAATTCCATGAGCTCACCACAAATCCATAGCTTGTCCGACCAAATAAGTACAGGCCTCTAAATAGCCCATGTTTTTGCTCGGAATTAAGATATACTTTTCTGAAATTACTAAATTAGCGTGGGAGAAAACAATAGAACCAGACAGAGAGATTGGGAAAAGAGAGAGCCGAGTAGGTGGGGTGAGGGTAGGGGATGCAGACCATGGTGGGCTTGAGGAAGGCAGCCGAGCCTGCAAGTGGCGGACATCCCTGTCCAGTGCCACCACAGCGCGTCCTGTCTGCGGCACGGCGCACGGTGACGGCCTTGGCGGAGCCGGGGAGGAGATGCGCGGTGGCGGCCGGAGCTGGGTGGGCGGGCGGAACCCTAGCGGCGGGAGAAGAGAGATATTGGGAGGGTGGCTCGCGAGCTCAACGGCGTGCAAAGTCAACATAGCTGATCTGAACAAACCGACTATTGGGTGGCCAGACGTCGGTTGCGACTTGCGAGCACGATCTTTCCCTGACAAACGTGGTGCACTTTCGAAAAAAGAAACGTTCGCTCCCAGGGCACCAATTCCTGGGAGCTTAGAAACTGTACTGATGTTGCATTGCAGACTACCATAGCTGAATATCTAAGGTTAATTAAGAATTAAAGATTGTTGAAGCTAAATGCGAATTGAATCGAGAATAATGTATAAATGGATGTTTTTAAAACTTTTTTTTATCAGAAAAGCTTAGTGTGACATGTGCATGATGCTTTTGTCCATTTATTGTGGATTGAAGTGGGGTTGTGTCTTGCCATGTCTCTTTTTTATTCTAATACCATCGGTTCATCTGAAATTGGGTATTCCTCGGGCTGGTCATGCAAAAGTCCAGGGTAGAAATATCAAGCTCAAATTCAAGCCCGAGCCTGGCCTGACAGAAAAGCCTGAGGCCCGAGGCCTGGCCTGTAAGCCCGATAAAAACAGATTTATCACATTTTAGCTATAGGTATTCTCCATTTTGCAATTTAAAATAACATACACCTGCATATCTACTGTTAGAGACACAAATACGATTCAGTGCTCAACACATCAAGCATGCACTTACATCACACTTCAAGCGCACGCACAAATCACCCAGCAAGCGCACACAACAACCACACGCACACATCACGGATCAGGTATGGGGACATCACGCACATCTAACGGCAAGCACTTATCAAGCACGCAGCTTCGATCAGTGTTTATGGCCGCAGCTTGTGCTTTTGTCCACGTCCCCGTTGATGAAGAGGTTGGGAGGCGCTGGATGGCGGGGGGCGCCTCTACACACGGAAAGAGGGAGATGTCCTGGGCGCCGCCACGCTCCAGCCTGGACGTCGCCTTGCAGCACCCGAGACGGGCGAATGCCTGGATGACGACTCCCTGTATGCCACGCTCCGCCATGTTGGAGATGACGACGGCTTGGATGCCGCCTAGCAGCGCCGGAGTCGGGCGACTCCTTGGACGCCGCCTCGCCTCGTCGGAGATGGGCGACCTTGGCGCTGCAACGCTCTGTGCGGTTGCCTGATTGGTAGGCTAGGGTTATAGGAATGGAGAAAGAGACGCGATAGCCTATTTATTATCTGGGGTATTTCAGGCCTGGCGGGGTTATTTTCGGGCTCAAAATTAAAGCCTGATCCCTGCCTGTTTTTTTCGGGCTGGGCCGCCCTTGCCCAGATTTAGGTTCATCCATTATTTGGTACCTGTAATAAATGCAATTGTTAGTTATGTCGGATCCCATCCTGGCTTGTCAATGCTGGATTCTGTAATCAACAAACTTGTGTGCAAGCTTGTTATAAGAACTGGATGATGCCTTGTGCGTTGCCCCGGGAACCGTGTTAAAAGAAATACATAAACATGTGCTTAAAAACAATTAAAACTAATGGAAAAACAAATTTATGATTGTTCTCGGTTTACATTCTAAAAAATAAAACCCACGAAGTATGTGACAATGATATATAAAAAGATAAGAATTTTTTAAATTGAACATAACGCGATGCCATCTTTTCACAAAAGTGTGAAGCATGAGCTATATCTTTTTCCTCCAAATGTCCAACACACTGTCCATGACCACACAATAATTAACGATTTTTTCTAATTCGTGACAGACATGCATGACTTGACTCGCTTGGAAAAAAGACATGCATGACTTGATGAGATGGCATTGTTTGCATGGATAGATTAATGTAAAAAAGGACCTTATGAGTACATGCATGATATGTGACACAATTTTCATTAGACGGGTGTCAATAATTGAGTTGACATGGAAGCACGGATGCGCTGAGAAATCTAGTAGTGGGGGCTAGCTGATATAGAAGACTACATTAGGTTTGAAATATAGTGGAATATTCACAAGAGCAGCATCATTTGTGATTTCATTCATTGAATTACCAATTTCAGTTTTTTGGAAGTACATTGCTGTCGGTATTTGTTTTTTCCTTGAGGAACTATATTTGAAAGAAAAAAAATTGGCCTCTTTGCATAGCTGGTTTAGGCGAATGAAGGGCACATTTCATGTTTGATCACGAGTGTGAACATTCCATCAGTTCTTGTATGGATTGTGTTTTAGAATCTTTGTAGTGCATGTTGTTAAACCTTTTTGCTTGTTTATTACTCAACAATGTATGTAAAATTATCTTCACCAGCCACATGAAATTCTTAGGTTTGTTGTTAATAGCACTTTGCCTTGAAGGCTGTAGAAAGTCAATAACATTCCTTGTAGAAGAATGAAGGGAGCACTATCATTTCAATTACCATGTTGTTTAGTTTATATATGCTTCTTTTGCACGTTGGTCAAATTGCATTGGTAAGAATATTTTCCTGAAAGTTTTTGCACAGATTTATTCCCCTGAGAATAATAACTTGCTCAAACACTAATTTGAATTTGCACATTTATATCCCAAGGACGACATAGGTGGTCAAACTGTAAACAAAATGAGTTGGAATGAAGGTGGGGTGTCCACATTGACAGGTTGATGTAATTGTGGCTGCACAAAAACGATAAATAAGTTTTTTTTGGTTTAGTATCTGCCTAATAATTTATGTACTAAACAAAATATAGAGAAGATATATTTTGTTACCGAGTTGCAAAAATATCATGT
This sequence comes from Elymus sibiricus, assembly GCA_039707655.1. Classification (NCBI taxonomy): domain Eukaryota; kingdom Viridiplantae; phylum Streptophyta; class Magnoliopsida; order Poales; family Poaceae; genus Elymus; species Elymus sibiricus. The sequence continues at coordinate 177,714,567 of CM077666.1, read as the reverse complement.
TTCTTTGTCAGCTATTATTGCCGTCCCACTTTGGTTGAACATGTATTGTTAAAGTAAATTCTTGTTATCATCTGTACTTATAATGCATATGATGTTGCAGGAATTGAAGGATAGTTGTTGGTATGTTCAGTTCTACTATGGTTCCCTTTTTGTCGTTGCTGGATATTATACCAAGATAAGAAGTGGTGGTTGAACGTTGAAGCTTGTAGCTTTAGCAAGGGTAGCAGAATTTGAGTTATTTTGAGACGTTTTGTAGACAAGTGTAGCTTCCTTAATAGAACTTCTGCCGCTAATGGTACTCAAGGCTATACAAGTAGATATGCGCTAGCTACAGTCTGTGATTCTGCTCTGTTCCCAGATGGATTCGTCTATGATATGGCAACATGAATCTGCATGTACCGATTCAGATAACTGAATCGAAAGCCGAGTCATTCCTGAACGGTTTGCGAGAGAATCCCAAACTAGCTTAGGCAGGCTCATTGATGTGCATGGTCAACTTTTGTGTTTTCTTTTCCTTCCACCATGAGGATCTTATCTCCTTTTCTGACTTGGCTAATGTGTTTACCTCCACAGCCACTTGTTCTGGTTGAGTGTTGAGATACTCATTATCATTTGGTACACCTCTTCTATCATTAGTGAACGGCCGCATTGATTTTCTATGCATATATTATATTAGCCATTGCACTTCTGGGGCTCTCCAATACTGGATCTTTTCATTGGAAATAAATTCTGGATTGTAAGACCTGGTAGCTTGGAAATTACTCCCTCTGTTCATGAATATAAGATGTTTTGGATATTTCAATATTATCTACATATCAATATGATCTACATACAGAATGAAATTAGGGAACAAACACACTAAAACATGTCTATATACATCTGATTCAGTAAAAAGTTTGAACATCTTATATTTGTGAACGGAGGAAGTAGCTAATAATGGCATTTTGAAGAGCAAAGCCCATTTCCCCCCATATGTTCGAACATAAAATGCATGTCCAACGGGCTCCCACAAATGCTGAGCCAAATATCCGGACTCCTCCAAAGCCAGCCCATATGTGGAGGACAAATGGGGTTGTTCAAACATGTTGGTCACAATGGCTCGATCACGCACAATATCATCGTAGAGGATGAGCGTCATGACAACATCTATGACCAAGGGTGGGATTAGCAGGGTGATTTGGTTGAGCCTGAGAGTGGAGCGGCAACGTTTGCACAGTTTATCCAATTTCATCATGAAATGCGTGATCGGACAACTCATGCTCGATTTCAAAATGATTTGGTTGAACATACGTGAACTCACATAGGAAACCAATAGTTGTATCTTCTCATTTTCTTCCAATATATTTGCTACAATTTTAAATTCATTTGGTTGTAAACTATGTAGTTTTTGTACAAACTATGTGACCTATTTGTTTAATCATGTGCAATGTTTCATTTATTTGTTATTTGATTGTAAATTTGTAGAATGGTCAAAATGATAAATTGATAAAAAACGGAATGGACGGACCAAATGGGTCGCCCCGTTTGGGTACTATGCACAGAGGGGAGCTCAGCCCTTCTAGACATCCAAACAAACAAAAAGCGGACACATTTTACGTCTGTTTTGTTTGGGTCGCCCCGTTAGAGTTGCCCTAAGTGAATATTATTATGCTATACATGCTGAAAGCCGGGCCATCTAGGGGGCGCCGACCATCCTCCTTGTCACCATCCTCATGTGTCCAGCCTCAGAAGGCACACACGCACAAAATAACTCCAAATTCGTATCACATTCCCATGCCGCTAGGGACAAGTATTTGGGGACCCCTGACAAAGACTAAACAGAGCAAACCAAAGCTAGGTGACAAACAGACACACACACATGCCTGATGCCTTCCTCTTTCCCTGATGCAGCTAAGAGCTATGCTTGGATTCTGATAGGATAATAGTGCCCTATCAATAATTTTTCTTTGTAGTAGTATACTGTTTTAGTGCACAAAGATCAAAGAGATGGTGGTTTATATATTCCTTGGTCACAAGCATACCCAGCAAAAAGGGCCAAACTTTTTTTTTTTGAAACTAGGCAAAAGATTTGCCATTTTCATTAATTAAGAAGAGAGTATTGTTACAGAAATGCCGTGAAACGGCAAAAGCCTAAACGGATTACTCTCGCGGCATTACATTGCTCAATTTTGGCGCCTGCAATAGCCCAAATAGACATTTCTTCTTTGATGATCCGTGTGACGATCGCCACCGGCGCCGCCTTGCTTCTGAAGACGCGCGCATTCCGTTCCTTCCAAAGCTCCCATCCCACAAGAAGTAGCAAAGAAGATAAGGCCTTAACCGGTTGGGTGTTGTTCGAGAGTAGCTCATCCCACCAAGATTTAACCGTGCCGAATTGGTGCCAAGTAGCCGTGGGAATAGCAAGCCCGAGCCAGGAGAACACCTCATCCCAAACCCGGAGAGAGAACCTGCACTTGAAAAGGAGGTGGGCTACCGATTCTTGCACCTGATTGCAAAGCGGGCACCGGTCACAGTTTGGCCATCCTCGGCGTTGCAGCCTATCCGCGGTCCAAATTCTGTTTTGATTGACTAACCAGGCGAAGAATTTGCATTTGGGAGGAGTTCAAGCCTTCCAAATCGAGACCTGAAAGCTAGAGTGGGTGAGTCCAGCGAACTGCGCCAAATATGCAGACTTAGCGGAGTAGTTGCCATCATTGGCGAGCTTCCACAAAATGCTATCTTTGACGCCCGGTTGGATGACAACGCCCGCAAGCTTCTCCCACAGGGCCGAGAATTGCTGAAGATGCTCAAGCGTGAGGCCGCTTTGGGTGTCAATTTGAGCTATCCAATGATGATCCCTCAAGGCCTGGGCAACCGTTCCGCCTTTCTTGCGAGAAATCTCAAAGATCTTTGGTGCAATGTCCTTGGGTCTTATACCCTCTAGCCAAGACGACTCCCAGAAAATCGCTTTATTCCCATCACCAATCGTCACCTTGGTCGCAGCCGCAAAAAGATCACGGTCCGCAGCCGTGCACGGCGTCCCCTGTCCGCACCACGCCCTCCGGGGTTCATCCCAGTCTAGCCAAAGCCATCGAAGCCGGAGGGCAGTGGCAAACTTACCGAGATTTAGAATGCCAAGACCTCCATATTCCTTTGGTTTACAAACTTGCTCCCAGTTAACCTTGCATTTGCCACCAGTTACCTTGTCCGTTCCGGCCCAAAGATAGGCACGTCGCAGCTTGTCAATTGCCTTTAGGACCTCCACCGGAAGGTCCAGCGGAGTGATGTGATAGATGGCCACCGCCGTGAGGACCGCCTTGACCAAAGTCATGCGACCCGAGATAGCAACATGCTTGCCTTTTCAAGGCACCAATTTGCCAGCCGCCTTGTCCTCTAGCAGTTGTAAGTGAATCCTCTTAAGTCTCTTGATCGCGAGAGGGAGACCAAGGTAGCGGATAGGGAAGGAGGAACGACAGGCCGGGAAGGACTGAAGAATATTACCGAGGTCCACATTGGCACATCTGATGGGCGCAATAATACTCTTGGCGCAGTTAGTGGACAAGCCCGTGGACTCACCAAAGGAAGCTAGCATGGTGGATAGGAATTGGACATCCTCCTTATAAGGGGCACAAAAAACAGCAGCATCATCGGCATACAGGGAGGCACGAATCCCCGCGTGCCTCCCGGGCAGGGGGTGAAGCTTCCCATGTGCGGTGGCTTTGTTGAGGATATGGTGAAGCGGCTCGATCGCGAGGATAAAGAGCAAAGGGGAAAGCGGGTCACCCTGGAAAAAAAAAAGGATTTGTGCTGCTTATCATGCTCTTGTTATTGGTATTGGTACGCTCGTTCTCTCTCTCTGGACGGAAGTACCTAGCTGGGTTCAAATGTTATCGACGCAAATAGTAGTTTTTTTTTTATTTCCAAGGAAGGACGAGAAAAGTGTCTGGGCTTTGGATGGTAACTGGCGTACGTGGCCCTTGGCTGTGTGTGGTGCAGGCGAAAGAAATGATAGACACGAGAAGGGAAAGACATGGAAATGATGGGATGTAAAGCTTGACTGACTCAGCTGATCTCTCTCTCAAATCTCAATACTGTTGCACAAAACATCAACTAGTGGGGTTATTTTTCACATATAACACCTACTCCGTATTTCAGTAAGCTTCAAACCATCATTTGACTATATGTTAACATGATTCTTGGCGTGTGAACTCCGCTTGTTCAGCCGGCCAAGAAAAGCTACCAATATTTGCAATTTTAGTTGCTCGTCACAATTTTTCATTTAAAACTTAACGTTAAAAGAAATCATTAAATCGTGCATATATATACCTGTACCGATTTGAACCTTTTAGCTTATTTGGACATGTTTTCAAGATTAATTTGTTGGCTCAATCGATATTTTTCGAAATTCAATATTCTCAAGAAAAACAATGAATCCAACAAATAATATATGAACCAAGTATTGATTTAGAGAAACATCAACTCATTTTGACCATAGTTTTGGGAGGTATTATAACTCTTTTTAGTCCAAGCCAGCTAACGTGGCGTTCTTTTTACGCAAAAAAGAAGAAGAAGATGACGTGTTCTTTGCCACACGTACACTTACTAACAGGACCCACTAGTGAGAGATGATGTGAATATAACCAGATGATGGATTAGATCTATGTAATTTTGACCCCAATAGTTGATGGTTTGTGCAATTTCCTCACTTCCTCTCATGAAGCGTGCCATGGCTCTTGCTCGCCAGGTCACAAGAATACCCTACTCTACGGTTCACTTGGTGTACAAGCAACAAATACGCACGGGCCGCGACCAAGGCGAGACCGTGTTCCTCCAGTGCAGATTTATCTAATGCCGGTGTTCTTTCTTGGATCTATTTTCCTAATCAACCAAACACGCACGCACATAAGCTAGCGCGCGTGTTATTCTATTGACACTACGAGAAACCGAAGCGATTAGTGCATGATTGATCGGCCGACAGGGGGGCTGGCTGATTCCCTTGTTTGACAACGAGACTGCTGGATCACGTGAAAAGGTTGGTGAGCCGCGGCCGGAGACCCCGGTCGGGAAAAGGCCCTTTATCTGAACTGTGTGCCTGTGACCTGCTCTGCTCAGGCTCAGCCGTTGCCCTAGCTGGTAGCGACAGCTTTTTCTTGGACCTTGTATCACTACCACTGTTTGAGACTGTTTGGGACTGTGGGGAAGGGAAGGGCAGAGTTGCTCCGGTTGATTAGCTTATATTTGGTATAGGATAAAGTTGGCAAATAGAATTGTGAAATGAAAAAGATATGTGCCCTGATGTTCTTTCGCGAGGGGGACAAGCAGAAACGCGAATCATCTTCATAGCCTCCCTGGCTCCTGCGGACGAAATCACTGTTTTGACCTTTTGTGCTAACAAATTCCCGAATTGACCTCGATTGCAAAAAAAATCCGAATCTAACCTTTTTAGGTGATGCAAACATCCCTGGCGTTCAGTTTGCACAGGTGACGCCAAGGACCCTGGCGTCTGGTCCCTGGCCCGCACGACCCGCTGGCACGTTAATCGGCTGGCGTGGCAAAGGGCCAGACGCCGGGCACCCTGGCGTTTGGTCCTGGCGAGTGAACTAGCCGCGCGGCCCAGCCCACCCCCCTCTTCCTTTCTCCTTGGCGGCGCCCGTGTTCAAGATCAGAGAGAGCTTCTCTCTCGCCCCCCTCTCCCCTCCCCTCACCAAATCCTCAGATCTACTCCTCCACCCACTCATTTTCGTGGATCTGAGGCCCATAGGCATACTTGAGGTATTCTCCCCCCTTCCCTCCAATTTGTTTTGATTGAATCCTCTTATTGTGGATGCATAATTGAACATTAGGTGGTGTTAGATGAATAGATGGTATATTCATTTTAGGTATATATTTGTAGTTGGTAGATGATTCTAGATGATTGGTAGGTACTAGATGATGTTTTGTTCAATGTGTAGGCCCTTTTAATTCGGTTTTGTGTATAATAGATGATTTTTTTGAGATGTTGGTGTGGTTATAGATGAAGAATATTTGCGTATGTGAAGAGAGATGACGAAGAGATGAGGTTGTATGTGATACATTTTGTTTACAAGTAGGTTCATTATGTAGAGATGATCGGTGTATGTGGTATGGAAATATATGATTTATTTGAGAATATTCTTTCGAAATAAAATTATTTTTGAACTATGCAAAGAAGAATGCATTATGTTGATGTTGGATACGTATATTATTTGATATGCATTATATTGACAATAAATTCAAATTATGCCAAGCTAGTTGATGCTTCTTTGATACACATTATGTCGGATATGCATTATGTTCAAATGACATACAAACATAGTTCAAATGAAATAAACATTACATGGTTCAAATGAAATAAGCATTACATGGTTCAAATGACATAGTTCATCACGTAGTTCAACCCCTTGTATTTTTCTTGCGTGCATTGTCCCTCTTTTTTTTCTTGCCTGCATTGTCCCCATCTAGCGTGATAGGTTTCAATTTAATCTCATTGTTTGGTCCAGGGTTGCAAAAGATGACATCCCTCCTTTCCAGAACCCAATCCCAGCGAGCAGCCTGGCTTGGTATTGGGGACGCTCCTTCCCTTATTGCCCAGCCAATGATCTGTTCAGGCCTGTTCAAGTCCATCTTATTATATTCTTCCATAGTAGCGTAAAATTTGATTTGCCTAGCTAGATCGTTTCTATATTCTAGCTCAGTCCTTTGCAGCTCACTGAAATTCTTTTCCCTTTCAGCGATGACATCTTCTGTGTAATCGCCAAAGTAAAGCTGTGCACATTTCCTCGCAGCTTCATTCATGGCATCACAACTATTGACCCACGTATCCATCTTTGCGTTGATGAGTTGGCGGTTACGTTCATCCGCCGCATCCATATATTTTTCAATGAAGACCATGTTGGCGTCATCCATTCCTACGACCTAGCAATATTAAGTGCAAAATCATAAGTTTACATCGTAAACAAATACGTAACCCTAACCCTAATGCTAAGCATAACAACTAGTGTAATCCTAATCCTAATCCTAACCCTAATCCGAAGCATAACCCTTGGGGGAATGCATAGTGCACCAAGTAAATCTATTAGTCTAAAGCTTACAACACCACGTATAGCACCATATTCTACCATTTTTTGCAAAGGATTTGCTAAAATAAATCGAAACTAGGGTTTGCTAAAATCCACTAAGTACGATGGATTGAACCAAACAAATCATGGGGGTGCAATGGATTTACCTCAATGGTTGGAAATGACTCCAATCCAACGGTTAAATGGGACCGATTTGTGAGAGATTTGAGGGGAGTTTGGGTGGTGGAGAGAGAGTGAGGCGGGCAGCAGCTCGGGCAGTGGTGAAGAATGAGGTAGGGAGTGGGCTTGAGGTGGGGCCAATGCTACTTATCCACTGGCAACAGAAGTTTTGCTCTCTGGGTAGGTGACCAGACGCCAGGGACCTCGGCGTCTGGGTCATATTGCCAAACGCCAGGGACCTCGGCGTCTGGGTGTCGACCAGAGGCAACATAAGTTTTGCTCTCTGGGTAGGTGACCAGACGCCAGGGACCTCGGCGTCTGGATGTCGTGGCCCATATTGCCAAACGCCAAGGACCTCAGCGTCTGGGTGTCGACCAGAGGCAACAGAAGTTTTGCTCTCTGGGTAGGTGACCAGACGCCAGGGACCTCGGCGTCTAGCCCCAGCAACATCAGCTTTTGGTGTTTATAGTTTGACATTGTAAAGCATTCAAATAAGTCTCGAATGACATACATAGTTAGTACAGTGACAAGTTCATCACAAACAAGGTTTAATAAGTCTCGAATAACACGGAAAGTTCATCACACATAAGAGGTCTCGAATAACACGAAAAGTTCATCACACATGAGAGGTCTCGAATAACACGGAAAGTTCATCACACATAAGAAAGTCCATCATCGATGCCGGTGCCATGAACCCTTTGTCTACTGAGTAGTACGGGGCCATTTTCCCTTCTTGTCGCGTGCCTCGTCCTCCTCTTATGCATCACGAGCCCTTGCAAGCTTTCTTGCCCTCTCTTCTTCACAAGCCTCCTTCTCTTTGCGTGCCCTCTCCTCCTCACGCTTCTTGCGCTCCTTCTTTTCCTTCTCACGACGCTCCCTCTCCTCCTCCCGTGCAAAGGATTCCTCGAACAGGCGTTGCCTCCGCATGCAATCTCGATATTGGTCCTCTTGGACATCTTTAGGTACTTCGTGATCTATCCAAGTGAAGTACTGGCAAAGTGGAGGAGGCGACTACATAAAAGGCATGTTTGAATTAGTAATATGAGTTCAAACAAATTGAAGTTATTTGGATGTCACATCTAACATACCGGTGGTAGGTCATATGCGTTAGTTGGCCGCGCACGATCATGTGCGTAGTCGGGACACAAGAAAAATCTTCTACCTTCTGTCCATGACTTTTTACGGTGTTGTCGAATGTGATAGATCATTTCAGTGTTGTCGAATGTGATAATTTGTTGTTGCGAAGACTTGCTTACTTGTAACTGAAGCCATTCATCAACCTTTTCCGGATAATCCATTTTCTCACCTATCCATTTGGCTGTCTCTTCTGAATGCTTCTGAAAGTAATCATTAAGCTTGAAGAAGGTGTACTCCACTATTGCAGTCACTGGCAATGAACGGGCACCCTTGAGCACATTGTTGAAACATTCAACCAGGTTGCTCGTCATGTCGCCATATCGCCTACCTCCATCGTCATGAGCGCGTGCCCACTTGTGCTTCTCGCCGAAATTCCGTGTTAAGAAATCTGTCCCCCCTTCGTTCACCGCTGCAAAGAGTTTGTTGTAGCGAGCATCGAAAGCATCGGTGGTGAAGGCCACACATACATGGGTAAGGTCTTTGCTGAGCTCCTTGCTCTTACATGCCCGGTAAAAGTTGGCCACGAAATGCCTCATGCACCATCTGTGGTGAAGCTTTGGAAAACCTGGAATTACAATGTCCGCTGCCTTCAGTATGCCATGGTGCCGGTCCGATATGATGCATACCTCCCTAGCCCCAATCACCTTCTCCCTCACATGACCCATGAACCACTCCCAGTTGTCTTGATGCTCGGAAGGCACCAAAGCAAATGCCACTGGCAACACATTGTCATTGGAGGAGTGCGCCATTGCTACCATTAGTGTGCCCTTGTATATGCCTGTCAAGAAGATGCCATCTATAGATAAGACCGGACGACAATGCTCAAACGCCGCCACACATTGTCCATAACTCCAGAAGGCACGGTGGAACACTCCCTCGTTATCATCGACCACATGATACATGCCCGGGTTCCTATGTGCAATCGCGCCCAACAACCTCGGGAGCTGGTTGTATGCTTCTTCGTAACCACCATACAACATCCTAATAGCATTTGCCTTTGCCTTCCATACCTTCCCATACTTGACTTTATAACCAAATTTTTTTTTCACCGTCCGCATGAGAAACCTCACTTTCACAGTGGGATCAACGGCTATGTCTTTCATGAATTTGTATCCGAGATACTCAGACGTGAGTTGACGGTGTGTCTTTCGAAGACGTTTCTTTGGCGGTTTGCACCTATGAGTGGCAACGCAACTTGTTAACACCCATTCTCTGGTTTCTTCAAGCTTTCTTGCACGAACCTTCCATGTGTTGGGTTCTACGGTAGGGCGCGTCGACTGCAAATTAAAATTTTCCTACCCGCAGAACAACCAGGAACATGCTAACAGAGATGGATCACAGATCATTACCACTAGACGCGCAGTGCCGTGCAGCGGAAGTAGAGTCGTGGCAGCGCGTCACCGGAGTCGTCTACTCCTCGTCGATCTCCCACGTACAGCTGATCACCAAGTTCCACGAACAGGTTCGCCGGAGTGGCACAATTGCACCACCTCTAATGGTATCCGCGCGTGCGGGAGGAACGCTATGCGGCGGACTGCTAGGTCCGATCGCACAGCCTGCGGCACGTGGAGGTGGCTAGTTGCAACACATGCAAAGCCCTAAAGACGATGCCAAAGCGATCAATCTTGATAAGCGTGCTGTACCTCCACTATATATAGGCATCCGTCGTGGGCTCAACACTTGGGCCTCACACAGATCCTAAAGCCCAAAGTCCACTCGGTCACGATTCAAGTCCAACTCGGATCACATCCGAAGTGTCCTCGGATCCGACCTCATAGGTTCCTTCCCTTAAGCGCGCGACCCCTTAGGTTCAAGTCGGCTTGGTCGCAGTTCGGATTACCTCCGAGCTGCTCGGCAGGTAGCGGCCTCTAGCAAGGCGTGCCTACCACCAAGTAGACTATGAAGCCGGTTGGCGAACCTGTACGTCACACTTCCGTTTCCTTTGCCACACGATATATGTTGTCGGGCTCAAGGCGATGTGGCCATCCCTGTTACAGCCCGACCTCTCTCTCGTTTCAGTGAATCCGACCAACACCTCGGATTATCTCATAATCCTCGTCGCATGGCCATGCTTATACAAGTCCGATCACACGAGGGGCCCAGAGTATATCTCTCCTCATCGGAGGGGCAAATCCCATCTTGCTTAACCATGTCTCGCAGCATGGGTCTGGACAAGCCCGAAACCTACCTTTATAGCTACCCAGTTACGGAGTAGCATTTGGTCGGCCCAAAGCAGGTCGGTCACCATCCCGAGCACATGCGTCAGCTCAGGTCCGAGGACACAGAACGTATGTGTACTAGAGACTCACAGATGACCTATCGCTGTGTCTCATAGTTGGGTCTGTCCAATCCGATATCCATCCGAGCTCGGATCCGGTCACCCGTATCCTATCTCGGATCCGATCAGATCCATGCAGTTCGGCAGCATCACATGCTTCATGGCTAGTGAGACAAAACCATCCACCGTATTGCATGCTAGTCTAGTCCGACGTGTGCCCACACGTCACTTACGATTAGGGACCATTTTAGGACGTATCATACAACACAAGATCTCACAGACAAGTCACATACTTGTCAACAAGTATCATTGATAACATCCGAGGACTACATCGGTTCATAAACACATCGGAAATATCATCATACATGATTGCCTCTAGGGCATACTTCCAACACCATGGGCATCCTTCTTGCTCACACTTGATAGTGTAACGCAAATTTATGTCGGAGTGCTCAACATAATATGGCCTATGGTTCCGAATGGCATAGTCAGACAACCAAACCTTCAGCCGAACCAAGCTCAGAAACTTCACTCCTTTCTTCAAATAAGCATTCTCGTCCTCGTTCTTATCCCTTGGTTCGCCTGGATCCGGGCATGGTGCTGGCTCAATCGCTGTCATTCTCATGCCACCATCAACTACGGCTTTATGGGCAAGGCTAAGATCTCGAAACAAGTGAGTTCTTTTTTCTAAGCCCGTCAACTCAAAGTACATTTGGTTTTCAGCCTTTGTGAATCCATCCTCGTCCAACTATTCCCCCGGACCTTCGTCGTCCGAGTCATACGCATATTGATGCCTAAAAGGCATCTCACGATCCATGTCCTTTTGCGATATGTACGCATCCAAGTCACCAACATCATTACCATGAAAACCTTCCTCTTGCTCATCGTCATCACCATGACCATCACCATCCTCTTCATATACATTGTCACTAGCAATCACCTCAACTTCATTTGCTTGGCTAGTTGGTGGTTGGCTAGAAGCATTGGGGGCATACAACTCAACCTCATTTGCTTCACTAGTTGGTGGATGGGGACGTGGTTGGCGATAAGCATTGGGGGCATCAACCACAACCCTATGCTCAACAAGGGGCACGATTGTCCTCTCGGTCATGTCATTCATTGGGGAAGACGCATGCCGGTTCAAGTCAATTGTAAACCGGGGAGGTTCAACCTTGGTGGCAAACAATTCAAGTGACTTGTCTTCCGATTGGGCAACTTTTTCCTTGTATACATCCCAATGCAAATCCGAGGTGACAGGCATACTTTTCAAGCGAGATTTGGCTCCAACTCCAACATCATACCTTCCTATTAACTTAACATCATCATTGGGGTCTATCCACTTTAAGACATGTCTCACTTTTGCAACAACCTCCTCATAGCTAGGGCTTGTATCAAAAACCATTGGTTCCTCACCTGTGTCGGCATTGTTACTCAAGAATGCCTCCTTGTCCATATAATGAACATTAACAAGTCTCCCCATCTAAAAACAACATGAATGCATTTAAGGCATCAATGACAATTGTTGGTTATCCAAAAACAATCCATTATATCGAAATCATATCCACACTACATTATTGATGATGTCCAAAAATGTATCATTAATTAACATACACTATGCAAAGTTTACCCTAAACACAAACTAACCCTAACCCCCAATCTTTCTACTCAACACGCAAACATACATACTACACACTATGCATATCCCTATATTATCAAAGTTAAACAAGATATTCACACTAAAATTTGGGGAAAAGCATAGAACTAGGGTTCCACCCACATGTAAAAAATGCTAGCAAAATAAGAAGATTTAACCAAAAAAAATTGGGTGATTTGGGGGAGATTACCACAAGCAAGAAAGTGATGGAAAGATCCACCTAAGGGAAGCACCTTTTGGGGAGGATTTGAGGGGGGGCTTGAGGGATGGGAGAGGGGGGCGGACCAGAAAGTGTGCTTGCAGCTCGGTCTGGATTGGGGAGAGTGAGTGGGGTGCGTCCCACCCACTCTCCCGTGGGGTTATTCACTTACCAGGACCAAACGCCAGGGTATACGGCGTCTGGCCAAACGCCAGGGTTCCTGGCGTCTGGTCCCTTTGCCACGTCAGCCAGTCAACGTGCCAGCGGGTCGTGCGGGCCAGGGACCAGACGCCAGGGTCCATGGCGTCACCCGTGCAAACTGAACGCCAGGGATGTTGGCGTCACCTAAAAAGGTCAGATTCGATTTTTTTTTGCAATCGAGGTTAATTCGGGAATTTGGTAGCACAAAAGGTCAAAACAGTGATTTCGTCCGGCTGCTGCAGGGGCATGAGAAAATTAGCTCGGCACCTGCTGCACGTCTGCATATGTCCTTTTTCCTCCCAATTATATCGGGCATTGTAAGGTAGTAGTATCACTAATGAAGCGATGACAACTCTGTGCAACCGTATTCGGTTTATATTCGTTTTATATGTTTTTTTTGTTTGTACGGTATTTGATAGTACTTCACTAAATATGATATGAAATTAAAATATGGTTCGGTTTTGGTATATACCAAATTATTTCGGTTTAGTTTCAGCATATACCATAATAATCAAAGTTGACGCGAATTTAAAAATGACATAATAATATTTTACAAATTTATCACTCATAGCACATACCTTTTTTATACAAACAGTATATAACTATATATAAGTATATATGCATACATCTATTAACAGATGAGTTTTATCAGGAATTCTGAGAGGTTGTAAAGTTTGATCTTAAGGATGTTTGATGCATTTCATAGAAGGGATTTGAGGATTTAGAGATTGAATCATCGCGTTATTGCATTGATTCCAAAAGTGTTGGATGCAGATACAATCCAAAACCTTAGCTTATTTATTTGTTGAATGTTAGCTGTAAAATTTTAACAAAACTGCTAGCAATCATACTAGGATTGATTATTGGCAAGATCATTTCTTTTACTCAGACAAATTTATTATGGAGGATGTGGTGTTGCTACATGAAAAATGTTCATGAGGCGCATCTACCAACAAATCTGGTTTGTTTCTCAAATTTGATTTTGAGAAAGCTTATGACAAGGTTAAATGGCCCTTTCTTTACCGGATGCTGCGAGCTAAATGTTTCGGTGATATGTGGTGTGATTGGGTGATGAGGCTGGTTAGACGGGGAGAGTGGATGTTAAAGTGAATGATCACATTGGCCTTATTTCCCCCACTTTTAAGGGTGTTAGACAGGGGGTCCTTTATCCCCACTTTTGTTTAACATCATTACTAATGGTTTGGTTATCCTTGTCTAGAGGGCTCAGGAGCAAGGCTTGATTTTCTGGTCTGGTGTCCCATTTGGTTGATCTTTAGTATGTTGATGACACCAGTTTCTTGATGGAGGATGATTTAGACAAGGTTAGGAATTTGAAGTTTACCTTCTATGTATTTGAGCAACTGTGAGGTCCGAAAACCAATTTCCATAAGAGTGAAATTTATTGCCTTCGAGATGCTTCCTTGAGAGTGCAAGATTATAAGGAGGTCTTCTTTTGCGATGGTGGAATCTTACCTCTGAAATACTTGGGGCTCCTAGTCGATGCTAAAGTTTGAGTAATTCTAAATGGGTCCCTACATAGGAGAAAATTGAGAAAATGATGGCTGGTGGATTGCTAATTTGCTCTCCATTGGAGACAAAATCACTTCGGTCCATGCCTGCCTTAATGGTATTCCTCTCTATATGTTGTCTTTTCTGGAGGTTCCAAAAGGAGTTCAAAAGACTATGAATACTAGTAGGGCTATGATGGTCTGGCAAGAGACTCAACATAAGAAGAAATATCATACAAAAGTAACAAGATAGAGGTTGCTTGATGACGAACTCCTTGCTCTTCTGCTTCAAAAGATAATCTCCTCAACACACAAACTCTCTCAAGATTTGGCTTTTGGATTCGAGAAGGTAGAAGTGTAAAGCAAGAGGGGATAAGATCACAAAGGCGGGGGGAAACCCTTTTTCGTCATTAGATCACAAAGGGTTTGATGGATGGATGGAGTGGAAAGCCGTTTGAAATCAGCACAAGGAGGATGAACTCTCTTTCAGAAAATATGATGGAGTGGAGTTTGCTTCGAGAGAAACAAGTGGGGTAGCTGGGGTATATATAGGATGTACAAGAAATCTAACTATTACCAGCTTTATCACACAGCTCCGAGGCTCCGACAGGAATTGCTCGGTGGCTCTGATGTTAACAACGGTAGCAACTTTTAGAAGTATCGGTTGGTTCGACTGAAATCGACCGGTGGCTCCGAGGTGAACATTTTGATAGTGGCACACTCTCTGTAATCGCTTCAGAAATTTCGACTGAATTTGGTTGGAAATTCTAACATGGTTACAGAAGGTTTACCAGGTGTATTTCTAGCATGGGCACAATGTGTACTTTTCATATTGGAGCGTGCGTGACACACCATACATGGAATCTATAATACCTAAATAGTTCATCCCCACTAAACTAATTCTGTTGGCATGCAGCCTAGCCACAACATCACGCTTGCCACATCAACAATTCAGTTACATTTTTTCTTCTTTCCTGTTGCTCGCGTCCGCACAGTGGATTCGCTACTTGGCGGACTAGATTTCTTGCGCCTGGGCTATAGGAAGCCAACAAGTTTTCCACTGGGCTGACCCAGCCAACGTGGCCTCTAGGTGGTTTATTGGGTCCTTTATTCGGTGTTATCTGGCTTATTTACGTGTTCAAAGACCATGAGAGTTAGTGGCTGATTGGGCGATTGGACCTTGAAGAAAACAGAACATAGCCCATGGGAATCCTATCGCATTAGGTTGCTTACGGTTCATCTTCCCCATTGGTACTCTTAATCGCCGCCACTCTGAATTCTCAGAAGAAGAAAAATCACCACCGCTCTCTCTTCCGCTACCGCGACCAACGCTCCATGCAACCACAAATAATTTAGAAATGACAACATTCATTACCCCTCAAACCTGCATTGCATTCAAGTTCCACTTCCACCTTGCCCAGTCCCTATTCTCACTCTTCTCTAATGGCTCCATGGCCACACACTATAAGGCGCTCTTAGTGAACGAAGAAACAGAAAAGGATCCGTCCTCTTCAAATGGTCGTCTTTAGGTCAAAAGACGAAGGGCACAACATCATAGACGCCATAAGACCTCTGGTTTGTACATACATTTTCCTTAGAATCTTATATAGATATCCCTCCCGCTTCCGTATCAAGTAGGATTGGGTATTAGA
Source organism: Elymus sibiricus (assembly GCA_039707655.1). Classification (NCBI taxonomy): domain Eukaryota; kingdom Viridiplantae; phylum Streptophyta; class Magnoliopsida; order Poales; family Poaceae; genus Elymus; species Elymus sibiricus. Next base: position 177,698,703 of record CM077666.1, on the reverse strand, counting down.
TGACATATCACACAAGTGGTAAGCAATTTTCCTTGGGTATTTGTTTGGCGTGACAGTTCTCGGGTATGCTATGCACGGGAAGTTTCCTGGTTGCATGGTTGTTTGCTTTTTATACATTGGGATTGATTGATTTCATCCTTGCTGGATCCTGCAGATGTAAAGACATCACGTGCTGCTAAGTCTCAGTTTGTGATGTATTTATTTATGTCATTTTATACTCCTTACCATGCTTGCAATCCTCATTATCTATGTAGGAGTTGGTAGGAGCCGCATTGCTTCGTTCAAGTTGCAACCAAGGGGCCGCACTAGCAGTATTAAAGATTTTTATTCTGATTAGGTGACGAGTCAGCAGAATTTTGTCAGTTCAAGTTAACACTTCATTATTCCCTATCGGTTCATTTTGCAATTTTTGGTTGATATAATTAATGATGTGATGATTTAGCATAACAAATCTTGGGAGAAAATGAAGTGTTCGTTCTGTTCTTAGCTGTTTCATGCATTGACAGAATGTGGTGAGGAAGACCAAGAGATACATTGATCTCCTTTCTCATCCAAAAATAATATATTTATAACAAAATAATAAAATCCAAGAAAATAAATAGAAGAACAAGGGTTTTTTCATATCCTCTTAATATAGCTTTAATTGTATGGATCATTTAGTCCAAATTGTGACTGGAATCATGTAGTCTATTTTCTTGGTACAAGATTTTGGTTTGAAAACTTTATGAACTGTCTCGGTCAGATCTTGGGTACAAGTCAGCATGATTTCTTATTTTAATGAAATTATAAAAAGTGCATATGAACTAATATCGGGCATACACACATCAGCATTCCTTATCAATACTACGACCTTAAGAATTTATATTTCTCAAGTTGAATAAAACTATCAATGTAATCTGTGTACCCTTTCCATTCATCTGATAAAGCAGCAAAAGGTGGAATCAATGGCTAACTTTATGGTAGTGACACATCTGCCTTCTATACCTCATCGCAATGTGTCTTCTTAGTAGTAGCTTTGTTTCTCAATAGTTTTTTAGGGGTTTGGATCAATACTTTTTTTTGGCCACCAAGTACTCTATTTTTCGTAACTTCTGCTCCTGTAGTTTTGTTAAGGATTCAATTTAGTTATTGTATAACAAGAAATTTTTATATTCTGACATCTACTCTTTTCGTTTGTTGTAGATTAGTATCCGTTTGCTATGATTTTACACAATAAAGTAATAGACCATTACTTATGCCTTGGCCACATTGGTCAGTGTGCAAGGCCCTACGATGAGAGCCATGTAACAAGGAATTTTGGCATCATCTAAGATCTATGAATGAGAAGCACACTGGATTTTGTCTAAGAAAAGAAGAAATGGTAGAACAGATCAAAACTAGATTCGGTTAACTTTTAAATCTACGCACTTGCATTGTGTGACTCTCATTGATCGTCCTTTCTATGATGTGTCCCCTAGAAGTATAAATTGATGAGCTAAAAATCATGTTTTGTCGAGGATGAACGAGTGTCATCTATTTCTTTATCCAAGTACAAAATTGAAGGTGAATGACCAAAGCTTCTTCACATGGAAATAATGTAATTTTGTTCTCGTTTTTCCTGCTATCGGTCAATTTTTATTTGGCACCCACCATTGCTTATCGTCTTGATGAATACAACATTTATCTCTACTCGGTTTACTTGATTTTAAATTTCAATCAAATACTTCAAATTTAGCTCCCCATAAAAATTTCCTTGAATTAAGTAATTGCTAAATGGGTCAACTTTTCCATGGTAAGGCAAATACATTTTTACATCAATATTTAAACAAAGGTCCCGACCGCAACGCGCAGGGAATCATCTAGTAGTTAAAAGTAGGGGGGCAATTTGAATACTCGTGACCTTTTCCAAACACTGTATTAATATGAGTATAGTACTATTACTATACACTACCTACTGAAAAATGTAAAGAAATCGCAAGAGAAAATGTATGACCTGAGGTATTCCTGTTAATGACAATATATCCATAGTAGATAGCTCCCAAATTTTTAGTTCCCTCAAGTCGCCTGCCTTTGCACGACTTAGTGGACGAACCATATCGGATTACCATCTAGGAATTCTTAACGCGGTGGACATTGACATTTCCGGGCATGCTTGATGACCCACAAGTATAGGGGATCAATCATAGTCCTTTCGATAAGTAAGAGTGTCAAACCCAACGAGGAGCAGAAGGAAATGATAAGCGGTTTTCAGCAAGGTATTTTCTGCAAGTACTAAAAATAGTGGTAACATATAGTTTTGTAGTAAGATAATTCGTAACGAGTAGCAAGTAACAATAGTAACAAAGTGCAGCAAGGTTGCCCGATCCTTTTTATAGAAAAGGACAAGCCGGAACAATCTCTTATATAAAGCAAGGCATTCTCGAGGACACATGGAAATTCTCATCTAGTCACTTTCATCATGTTTATTTGATTCGCGTTCGCTAGTTCGATAATTTAATATGTGGGTGGACCGGTGCTTGGGTGCTATTCTTACTTGAACAAGCCTCCCACTTATGATTACCCCCTCTCGCAAGCATCCGCAACTACAAAGGAAGAATTAAGATAAATCTAACCATAGCATGAAACATTTGGATCCAAAACAACCCTTTACGGAATAACACATAAACTAGGGTTTAAGCTTCTGTCACTCTAGCAACCCATCATCTACTTAGTACTTCACAATGCCTTCCCTTAGGCCCAAGTATGGTGAAGTGTCATGTAGTCTACATTCACATGACACCACTAAAGGAAGCAACAACATACATATCATCAAAATATCGAACGAATACCAAATTCACATGATTACTTATGACAAGACTTCTCCCATGTCCTCAAGAACAAAAGTAACTACTCACAAATCATATTCATGTTCAAGATCAAAGGGGTATTGAATAGCATTAAGGATCTGAACATATAATCTTACCAAATAAACCAACTAGCATCAACTACAAGATGTAATCAACGCTACTAGCAACCCACAAGTACCAATCTGAGGTTTTGGGACAAAGATTGAATACAAGAGATGAACTAGGGTTTGAGATGAGATGGTGCTGGTGAAGATGTTGATGAAGATTGGTCCTCCCACGATGAGAGGATCGTTGGTGATGTCGATGGCTTCGATTTCCCCCTCCCGGAGGGAAGTATCCCCGGCGGAATGGCTCCGCCGGAGAGCAAAAGTGCTCCTGCCCAGGTTCCGCCTCGTGGCGGCGGCGCTTCGTCCCAAAAGTGTTCCCTTTATTTTTTCTAGGGTAAATGGCCTTATATAGAAGAAGATGGGAGCCGGAGGCCTGCCAGGGGCCCCACAAGCTCGGGGGGCGTGCCCAGGGGGGTAGGGCGCACCCCCAGGCTTGTGTCTTCCTGGTGGCCCCCCTCCTGGTATTTCTTTCGCCAGTATTTTTTATATATTCCAAAATAATTCTCCGTAAATTTTCAGGTCATGTGGAGTTGTGCAGAATAGCTATCTCTGCTGTAGCCCTTTCCGGTCCAGAATTCCAGCTGCCGGCAATCTCCCTCTTCATGTGAAACTTGCAAAATCTTTACCTAATACTAAAGCACGGAGTGCTTCTGCCCGTATACCCGTCGTCGACGATTTTGCAGAAAAGTCCCTCCGTTTATGAGAAATCAACCCGCAGTCTTATTTAAAGTGTGTTCCTGATGAGATAACGTTTTGTTTTTACGAAATAACCCCTGCACCTATCTTATCCATAAGCACGAGAAGGTGGAAGGGGGAATAGCTTCGGCTGGGCTCGTCGGCGACCGTGCTGCAGGTGGCTTCGCGCCTCCCCTCCGGTCGGCTCTCTCGGCTCCCTCCCCTGTCCTCGGCCTCCGGCTCTCCCCTCCGCCTCCGGCCCTCTCGGCCTCTCCTCCGCCTCCGGCCTCCCCGGCCCCCCTTAGGCACCCAGCGCCCTCCACGGCTGCTGCCGGCGCCTCCACTCTCTGTTCCTCTTCATTGGGCACGGCAGCGGTGGACGTCTAGAGCCAATGCGACGCTGCTGGACGAGGCGGAGCGCAAAGGGAAAGGAGCAGAGGTGGGTCGCCGTTCTGCTGGGCGACCTCAAGGTCCTGCTCTTCGGGGCGCTGCTCGAGCAGAGCAGCAGCACGCGCCTCGGATGGCAGGGGCGGCCGCCATGTGTTGAGGACGTGTTGCGGGCGCCGGCGGCTACCGCGCCCCGGAGGTGGTGGGCACGCGACAGCACTCCCTGGGCGTGCTCCTGCTGGAGCTCCTCAACGGCAAGTCAGTGGTGCGCGAGGAGTGGACGACCGAGGTGTTTGGCGTGGAGCTGGTGCGGCTGGGCGCCGCGCCGAGGAGGAGATGGTCGCGCTACTGCAGGCACCGGTGGAGCTACGGCATAGCACGCCGCTGGCCTCCAGCCACCGGCGCACACATCCATGCCTCCCACGGCCAGATGCCGGACGGCCCGCCGGCATATAGCTACAATAGTGAGCTTCAGTTCTCTGAATTTTCAGTTCAGTGTCGTGATTTGGATGGACGCCCGGACGGCCCGCCGGCACATAGCTACACAACAGCGAGGCTAGCTTCAGTTCTCTGAATTGCACATAGCTACACAACAGCTAGGCCAGCTTCAGTTATCTGAATCTTCAGTTCCGTGTCGTGATTTGGATGGAATTGGAGACCGTGCCCTTCTCCAACACAAATCAGTGTCCAATGTAATCAAGTTGGACTCTGTGTTCTTCTCTAACACAAAAGCATGTAGTGCCCGACCCGGATTGGACTTGGCTTCCATAAGAAGGAAGGATCCTCGACGGAACGTCCATCAGGCCGCGTCCCTCGACCATCGCATTGCAACTTTCGGAGGAACGTCCAATGTCGCCGGCGGAGGAAAATCATCCGTCGAACCGTACTATGCCGAGTTCGCCGGCGGAAGAAGAATACCCGTCGAGCCGTCCATCACCTGAGGCGGCTACACCAGAGGTATGTCTCCCCTCGAAAGTTAATCAGCGATACAAGCCCCTGTTTCAATTTATTTTTCTGAAAAATTGGTGCTACTTCCCATTGCTCTGCAGATTCTGTTTTTTCCCTTGGTTCTCTGTATGTTCATGTGCTTCCCATTGAATCTTCTGTTCTCAAATTCATTGCAACTTGCAAGCAACCCTGATGCAGAACCTAGATGCCTAGATTGATGTGTAAAAAAAGACTAATGACTTACGTTTCAATTTGGGACATGCATGGATACATGTGTGTATCTACATCTACTCATCGGTTCACTTAGCATACATAGTGGTGTATGCATCATTGCTCAACTTCTGGCCATACAATTCCAGAAAAGAAAGAGTTTCGGCCATATGTGCTCGCATTAGCATCAAATAGCTAACACAGAGTTAAATGCTCAGATGTCTACTTCATAATAGCTTTAAAAACACAAAAAACTTTAATGGCTTATTTTTAATCCGTATGTTTCAGTAGCCGTCTAAAGAATCATGCCATGCTGCCTTCTGACTTGCCCTATCATACCTGCAATAAATAAAAAAGTGATTTGGCCTAGTTTTGATGTCTCTGCTGTGTGTGCGCTTGCAGGTGCCAAAGGCGTCCAATCCAACTCAGGTGGAGGCCAAGGATGATACCGACGTGCAGACTGTAAGTTTCATATATTCAGACTGGGACCTTTCTTCCTTTCATGCATAAACTGGAGCAATAATATTAGGCTGATGGAACCGACATTAGCAGCAACAATAATATAAATGACATATGTATTGGTAGTTTTTATCTCTATATGCTTTTGCCTTCTACATACTGGATTGTAATGTTTTTGTCTCCTTTAAACAATGGTGCTGTCACATGATGCATATCATGGTTCTCTGAGCTTGGATCAATCTACTTTATGCAATAACATCCCAACTGTAAACTCACTATGATGTACTACCTTTGTTTCAAGTGATCTAACGGTTGGAGGTTTACCTTTTATTTTTGTTGTGACTGCAGAAAATAGCTGACATCGCTGAACTGAACATTGGAAAGGATTTTGATAACCGACCTGAGACGAAACGACAACGGACTCTTCCATTAGGAGTAGAGATAGCCTGCACGTCGAACAGAAATAAATTGTCTCTGGGCATTGTTGATCCCGGTTCATACGAGTGCATAATAAACCATCCGCGCCAAATCTCAATGAAGCTATTGTTCCAGATTAGAAAAAGGATGCCATGCCTGACGTCCCTAAAGACGGACATATTGCAGGTGGTATGGAGGAACTTGGCAACCACCTTATACATCCTTTTGACCCAAACATTGATGCTACGGAGGAACAACAATTGCAACCAGGTAAAATTACTTTAGAAGTGTTGCATGCTCAACATTTTTATTGTCTAAATGATAGTACAATTATTAATCTGTTCATGTGGTATGCTTTTTCACATGGCATCGACGAAGTCTGATCTACAAAGTTATATCGAAGTCAGAAGAAAAATATGGTGTGTATAGCAGTACTTTTACTTTAATATTATTTTTATGCTTCCTAAATTGTATCCATGAAAAACATGACACTAGCGACACATGCATCGGCATTAATTAACTCACTCAGGCTTATTTCAAACTATGTTTAGGGATACCACAATAAAAATTATTTAAAAAGAATATAATAAACAAAAATAACCTACTTTATTAAACAAATGTAATTACGAAAATTGTTATATCCTACCACCTTGATTAATTTCTGATAATCATCTAAAGAGGAGATAGACAAAATATCATACTGTAGTTGGCTAATATCAACTTGAACTTCAAGCCAAAATGATCCATAATTTTAAAAAGGGGTTGCGGGGAAGAGTAAAACATTACTATACAAACAACACATATGTTCTGATGCTTATGTGCAGTGTAATTAAATTAATTATGAGTAGCTATGTATGCTGTATTTATGATGCAGAATCTAATCAATCTATTTTATTAATCAACACATTCTAGAAAACTCTCATGAAGGCAAGCAATTTGGGTCGCAATCTCAATCATGGATGCCAAGAAAAAAAAGGAAAAGAGATAGAGAGCGGGCATGCCTGGACGCCGGACGATGTATACCTAATGTCAGTAAATCAGTACGCTATTTTTATTATGACTATGCTCATCTAAAGATAGGGAAGTTCACCCAATTAGTAGACTAGGATTCATGTCCAATGTTCCGAAGTAGCACCCCAAAGAATTCTATTCTTAATTGATTCAACTTTTCTGTTATCATCAAACTTATCCTCTACCTGGCCAATCTAATTGGGACAATTAGCATTTGCTTCACAACGAAGCACGTCAACTTATTTTCTCCCGTTGCAACGCACGGGCATGTTTGCTAGTAAGAGAAAAAAGGCATAAGAATTGTATCATAAAGTGAAATAATGACCCAAAACATAATAAATAATAGTAGGAAAACATGATGCAAAATGGACGTATCAACTCCCCCAAGCTTAGACCTCGCTTGTCCTCAAGCAAAAACCGAAATCGATAATCATGACCACATGTTTAGAGAGAGAGAGGTGTCGATAAAACAAAATACGGACATGAAAGCATCATGATCATTATTATAACAGCAATATATCATCATAAAACTTCTCATGAATAAGTGACAATTCATCCACAAGATAAAGTATGAACCATAAACTGTATTGAAAACTAACAAATTATGATCTCAGTCACTCATGCAATTGCAATTCATCATATTATCAGAAAGAGTCTATGTAAGAGCTTTGTTTAGCAAGTTCACATACTCAACTATCATTTAGTCTTCTATGATTGCTGACACTCACGGCATACTTATGGAGCAAAAGTTTCAGTCAGACACATAGAAAGATAGGGGCTTATAGTTTCGCCTCCCAACTTATTTACCTCAAGGGTAGTGTCAACAATAATAACTCATGATCACCTACATCCAACGGGATATATATGCCTGGATCTTTCCCCACCACATGATGCTTGCCAAAAGAGAAAAATAAAAACGGAATAGAGGAGAATACTATTGACTCTTGCATAAAAGTAAATACATAAAGTAAAAGATAGGCCCTTCGCAGAGGGAACCAGAGGTTGTCATGCGCTTTTTATTTTTGGATGTGTAAGCTCTTAATGTAAAGGTACGTCACTTTATATTGCCCCTTGTGATAGCAACCTTTATTATGCAGTCTGTCGCTTTTATTTCTTCACCATCACAAGTTCATACAAAGCTTATTTTCCCTTACAATAAAAGATCATACATATTTAGGAGCAATTTTTATTGCTTTTGCACCGATGACAACTTACTTGAAGGATCTTATTCAATCCATAGGTAGATATGGTGGACTCTCATGACATGCACAAGTAGTATGTCTACTTAATACGAAATTTCGGCTAGCAAAAGATTAGGGGCAAGCACCACATGTTATAGGATCCAAAACAATATAGCTTCTATGTGAATATAAGCAAACATAACTCATTACGTTGTCTTCCTTGTCCAACGTCGACTATTTGACATAGAATATTTAATGGGGGCTCACAATCATAAAAGATGTTCAAGATAGTATATTTATATGTGAGACCTCTCTTCCTTTATTACTTTTTCATGAATTACAACAATGACCAATGCTATGTTTTATAACTTCCAACAAGTTTTATCAATTATACTTCTTTTATGTGAAGTCATCACTCCCCATGGGATTAGCATATGATCTCTCTTTTCTTTTATTCTCTTTACTTTATTTCTAGGATTGAATCAACAAAAGTAGAACAACTCAACTCAAACTACTCTTTATTATATAACGCTCATACTCGATTACATAGATAGATCACAAAGCAAGCACTCGAGACTAAATCATACTAAAACTTTATTCTTCTAAATCACGAAATAACTAAGGATCGAATTAGGATAGATAATTATGATAAAAGTGATGGTGACACGATACCGGGGCACCTCCCCCAAGCTTGGCACAAGCCAAGGGTGGTGCCCATACCCGTGTACTCAAGTCTCCTTCTTCGGTGATGGTGGTGATGATGTAGTGGGCTTGTCTTTTAGCTTCAACAAGTACTCCAGATTGCTATTGATCCTCTGAAGAGCACGATTTTGCTCTTCCAACAAAATAACTTCATGAGTGAGCGACGTATTCTGAGCACAAATTGCTTCAAAAACTTTTAATGTATCTATTTCAGATGGAGGAAGATTATGATAAAGGGTTTCCAATATATCTCCCTTCTCTGATGCTCCTCCCGTGCGCGTGGCTTGATCTTCTTCTCCTTGAACCTGGTTTCCCGTGACCTCTCCAACTTCCTCCTGCATACCGGTGTCCTCCTCTCCGGACGACCACTCATAATAGACTTCGCTGAAAGGACGTTTGCCAGGTGAAGGTGGCACAATCCGGTGCTTGGTGCGGAGCCTTGCTACTTGTAGTCTGCGTTCGTATTTCCCCGAAGAGGAGAGGATGATCCAGTACAGTAGAGATAAGTATTTCCCTCAGTTAAGAACCAAGGTTATCAATCCAGTAGGAGAACCAAGCAAAATTCCGTTAAGCGCACCTGCACACACAAGAGCAAACACTTGCACCCAACACAAATAAGAGGGTTGTCAATCCTCTTAGCGGTTACTTGTAAGGATTAAATCTTATAGAGGTAAATAGCTAAAGTAAAATACTAATTAAAATAAAAGTAAATAAATTGCAGCAAGGTATTTTTAGGTTTTTGATATGATAAAGATAGACCCGGGGGCCATAGTTTTCACTAGAGGCTTCTCTCTCGAGCGCAGAAACATACGGTGGGTAAACAAATTACTGTTGGGCAATTGACAGAATAGCAAATAATTATGATGGATTCATGGCAATGATCATGTATATAGGCATCATGTCCGAGACAAGTAGACCGACTCCTGCCTGCATCTACTACTATTACTCCACCCATCGACCGCTATCCAGCATGCATCTAGGGTATTAAGTATGAATCAGAGTAACGCCTTAAGCAAGATGACATGATGTAGAGAAGCAAATTCAAGCAATATGAATAAACCCCATCTTTTTATCCTTAATGACAACAATACAAATACGTGTCATGTCCCTTTCTGTCACTGGGATTGAGCAACGCAAGATTGAGCCCATCACAAAGCACCTCTCCCATTGCAAGATAAATCAATCTAGTAGGCCAAACTAAACCGATAGATCGGAGAGAAATACAAAGCTATAACAATCATGCATAAAAGAGTTCAGAGAAGACTCAAATATTTCTCATGAATAATCTGATCATAAACTCACAATTCATGGGATCCCAATAAACACACCACAAAAGAAGATTACATCGGATAGAACTCCAAGAACATCAAGGAGAACATTGTATTGAAGATCAAAGAGAGAGAAGAAGCCATCTAGATACTAGCTATGGACCCGTAGGTCTGTGGTAAACTACTCACACATCATCGGAAGGGCAGCAAGGTTGATGTAGAAGCCCTCCGTGATCGATTCCCCCTCTGGCAGAGTACCGAAAAAGGCCTCCAGATGGGATCGCGGAAGAACAGAGGCTTGCGGCGGTGGAAAGGTTATTTCTTCTGGCTCCCTGGGGGTTTCCCAATATTTGTGAATTTATAGAAGTGGAATTAGGTCAAACGGAGTCACGTGGGCCCCACAAGGCAACACAGTGCGCCCCCCCTGGGGCGCGCCCTGTTGCCTTGTGAAGCCCTCGTGAGGCTTCTGGCCTCCTCCCGAAGCTTCCAAGGGTTCTTTTGTCCGGAAAAAAATCTCCAAAAAGTTTCGCGGCATTTCGACTTCATTTGGTACCGTTTCTCTGAAAAGCCAAAAACAAGCAGAAAACAACAACTGGCACTGGGCACTAGGTTAATAGGTTAGTCCCAAAAAATGATATATAAATGCATATAATTGCATATAAAAACATCCAAGATTGATACTATAAAAGCATGGAACAATCAAAAATTATAGATACGTTAGAGACGTATCAAGCATCCCCAAGCTTAATTCCTACTCGTCCTCGAGTAGGTAATGATAAAAACAGAATTTTTGATGTGGAATGCTACCTATCATGTTTCATCATGTAATCTCTCTCTTACGGTATGAATAATAAGATCCAAGTGGTTCAAAGCAATAGTCTATAATTTGATATAAAGACATCAATACTCATGCATACTAATAAGCAATCATGTCTTTCAAAATAAACATGCTAAAGAACGTTATCCCTACAAAATCATACAATCATGTCATGCTCCATCTTCTTCACACAAAATATTTATTAAGCATTACCCCAGTTTTAGTCAAGCAATTGGTTCATACTTTTTAACGCGCTTCAGCTTTTTCGATTCCCACGCAATACATGAGCGCAAGCCATGGATATAGCACTATGGGTGGAATAGAATATGGTGATAGGGATAAATAAGAGAAGTCAAAAATGGAGAAAGTCTCACATCGACGAGGCTAATCAACGGGCTATGGAGATGCCCATCAATTGATGTCAATGCGAGGAGTAGGGATTGCCATGCAATAGATGCACTAAGAGCTATAAGTGTATGAAAGCTCAACATGAAAACTAAGTGGGTGTGCATCCAACTTGCTTGCTCATGAAGACCTCGGGCATTTGAGGAAGCCCGTCATCGGAATATACAAGCCAAGTTCTATAATGAAAAATTCCCACTAGTATATGAAAGTGACAAAATAGGAGACTCTCTATATGAAAAACATGGTGCTACTCTGAAGCACAAGTCTGGAAAAGGATAGTCACATTGCACCTTCTCTCTTTTCTCTCATTTTTTTCATGGCTCTTTTTTTCGCCTTTTTTTTAGAACGGTCTCATGAACCTGATCCCCACTTTTTCAAGGACTCATTAGTCTCCACCATTCTTACCTCACTGGGACAATGCTCTAATAATGATGATCATCACACCTTTATTTACTTACAACTCAACATTACAACTCGATACTAGAACAAAATATGACTCTATAAGAATGCCTCTGGCAGTGTACCAGGATGTGCAATGATGCTAGCGTAACATGTATAAAAATGATGAACGGTGGCTGAGCCACAAATACTATGTGAGCTATATGATCATGCAAAGCAATATGACAATGATGATGTATGTCATAAAAACGGAACGGTGGAAGTTGCATGGCAATATATCTCGGAATGGCTATGGAAATGCCATGATAGGTAGGTATGGTGTCTGTTTTGAGGAAGATTGAAAGCACATTTGCTCCCTTGGTGGTTTTGGTAATTCATAACAACATATATCTAATTGAACTAATGTCCATTCAAGATTAAGATTTCAGGATGTTCAATGATTGGCATGGCATGGACTAGAGATGTGGACCCCTCAAAATGCTAAGGACAAGGATTGGCAAAAGATCAAGACTCTACATTTTTGGTTTAGCGATCCAATATCACATTGAGTCCATAGGAAAGCCAATACTATTAAAAGGGGATGAGGTGTTGCTTAATGGTCTTTTTGCTCAAGTGCTTAGTGACAGTATTCCTAAACCCTCAACCACTCTCTCTACCCAAATATGTCCTAAACCTACATTCCAACTCGGCCCCACCGAGTTCATCCAAGACTTAGCCACTGCCAAAACCCTAACAAATCAGATCCACCGAAATGGATCTCGGTCCCACCGAGATGGCCTTGCCAACTCTCTGTAATCGGTTGCATTCACTTCGGTCTCACCGAGTTATGCAAATCGGTCTCACCGAGATGGCTTGCCAAGTCTCTATTGCCTTATTGCTTCACTTCGGTCCAACCGAGTTGATGCAATCGGTGCCACCGAGATGAGGATTACCCTAAGCCATTGCACTTCGGTCCATCCGAGTTGTCCGTATCGGTCCCACCGAGATTCCTAAAGTTCATATCTTTTACACAGTTCGGTGCCACCGAGTCTTCTGAATCGGTGCCACCGAGTTGGGTCAAAAGTGTGTAACGGTTGGATTTTGTGTGGAGGCTATATATACCCCTCCACCACATCCTTCTCAGTAAGGAGAGCCATCAGAACGTGCCTACACTTCCACCATACATTTTCTGGGAGAGAACCGCCTACTCATGTGTTGAGATCAAGCTATTCCATTCTTACCATTTGAACCTTGATCTCTAGCCTTTCCCAAGTTGCTTTCCACTCAAATCCTTCTTCCACCATAGCCAAATCTGTGAGGAGTTGTTTGAGTGCTGGGAAGACTATCATTTGAAGCACAAGAGCAAGGAGTTCATCAACAACACACCGTCTATTACCTTTTGGAGAGTGGTGTCTCCTAGATTGGTTAGGTGTCACTTGGGAGCCTCCAACCTGATGTGGAGTTGAACCAAGGAGTTTGTAAGGGCAAGGAGATCGCCTACTTCGTGAAGATCTACCCCGAGTGAGGCTAGTCCTTCATAGACGTAAGCCATGGTGGAATAGACAAGGTTGCTTCTTCGTGGACCCTTCATGGGTGGAGCCCTCCGTGGACTCGCGCAGCCGGTACCCTTCGTGGGTTGAAGTCTCCATCAACGTGGACGTACGATAGCACCACCTATCGGAACCACGCCAAAAACCACCGTGTCTTCATTGCGTTTGAAATCTCCAATCCCTCCTTTACTTACATATGCAATTGCTTACATTCTGCTGCTATACTCTTAGAATTGCATGTGTAGGGTGATGCTTGACATGTACTATTGCTAAAATCTGCCCATAACTAAAATTGGGAAAAGGTTAGGTTTTATTTGGTCAAGTAGTCTAATTACCCCCCCTCTAGACATACTTTCGATCCTACAAGTGGTATCAGAGCTTTGGTCTCCGTAAGCCTTGATTTCCATAGCTTTGGTGATCATAGCCTTGGTGTCACAACCTAGGAGAGTATGGCGTCTAGTGAGGGTAACTATCACCGTAGAGGTCCATATTTTGATGGTACAAACTTTGCTAGTTGGAAACATAAGATGAAAATGCATATTCTTGGTCATAACCCCGCCGTTTGGGCTGTTGTTCGTGTTGGCTTGCAAGGTGACTTCTTTGAGGATGGCAAGGAACCGGATCGTGAAGCAACCCTGGAAGAATTGAAGATGTTGCAATACAATGCTCAAGCTTGTGACATTCTATTCAACGGTTTGTGTCCGGAGGAATTCAACAAAATCAGCCACCTCGAGAATGCAAAGGAAATTTGGGATACTTTGGTTGATATGCATGAGGGTACCGAGTCCGTCAAGGAATCTAAGTTGGATGTGCTTCAAAGTCAACTTGACAAGTTCAAGATCAAGGATGGTGAAGGAGTCGCTGAGATGTACTCTAGGCTTGCTCTCATCACAAATGAGATTGCCGGCTTAGGAAGTGAAGAGATGACCGACAAATTCATGATCAAAAAGATACTTAGAGCTTTGGATGGAAAATATGATACCGTCTGCACATTGATCCAAATGATGCCAAATTACAAAGATCTCAAGCCACTACTGGAATCAGAGGATTTGCCATCAGCCACTTCTTTGCCGTCTGCTAGCAGACGGCAAAGGAGGTCTTTGCCGTCTGCTTTCAAAAAACAGACGGCAAAGAACTGGCTGATGGCAAAGATCATATTTGCCATTAGCCACTTATTTGCCGTCTGCTAGCAGACGGCAAAGAAGCTTTGCCGTCTGCTAGCAGATGGCAAACAAGTGGGTGGGGTCCAGTGGAGGCCAGCGCTGTAACGGCCCACCCCCCACCTCTTTGCCGTCTGCTAGCAGACAGCAAAGAGGTTAGTACCTAACGGCCGTCACCCCCACCCCTCCTCTCTCTCTTCTCTCTCTGCCTCGATCTCTCTCCCCCGACCCCCACACCGCAGCCGTCCCCGACCCCCACCGCCACCGCCGTCCCTGACCGCCCACTGCCCCGGCCCGCCGCCTGCCGCGGCCGTCTTGCCCCACGCCGCACTGCCCAGGCCGCCCCATTCCCTGCGGCGGCCGCCCCGCCCCCCTCCTTTGCGGCGGCGCCGCCCCCCTCCCCTGCGGCGGCTCTTCTGCACCGGGCCCCTCCTCCACCGGCCCCCTCCACCGGCCGCCCCCCTCCCAAGGTGAGCTCTTCTCCTCTTTTTTTTCTGTTTTTTTAGATTTAGTTTAGGTTTAGTTTAGTTTAGGTTTTTTCTGTTTTTTTAGGTTTAGGTTTAGATTTAGTTTAGTTTAGGTTAAGAAGAAAGAAGAAAGATGAAAAAAATAAAAGAAAATAAGAAGAAGAAGAAGAGGAAGAAGAAGAAGAAGAGGAGGAAGAGAAGAAAAGAAGAAGAGGAGGAGGAGGAGAAGAAAACAAGAAGAAGAAGAAGAACCCGGTCGAGGATCGGGAACCGGGTCGAGGGGTGCGTCGGCGCCGACGGAACCGGGTCGAGGATCGCCCGTCGCCAAAACTATGGTCGAGGGTCGGGAACGACGGTTGAGGATCGCCGGTCGCCAAAACTAGGGTCGAGGGTCGGGAACGAGGGTCGACGATCGCCGATCGCCAAGGGGTCGAGGGTCGGGCCAGAGGGTCGAGGATCGCCGGTCGCCGAGGGGATAGATGGTGGAGCCAGTGGGTCGAGAATCCCCCGGTCCGAGTGCTGACCCGTCGACCGTGCATCGCCATACCTGAGGCCGCCCGGGGACGAGCGGGTTAGGGGGTTCCTCGGCGTCGATGGAACCCTAAATGACGGCTATTTAGGTTAGGGGGTTCCTCGGCGTCGATGGAACCCTAAATGACAGCCCGACACGACACCTCGACACCCCGACACCCTGACACGACACCCTGACACCCCGACACCCCGATACCCCGACACCAAGACACGACACCCCAACACCCCGACCCGACACTCCGACACCACGACACCCCGACACCCCGACCCGACACCCCGACACCCCGACCCGACACCCCGTCATATATTTATGAATTATGAGTTAGGTCATATATTTTCTGATTTTGTTATGAAAAACATCATATATATTTGTGTTGATCGGGTGGATTTAAATGTGCAGTTGTTTCGTCGCTGCGAGGGTCTGGTGTTCGACGACCTCCCTGTGCGTTCGACGAGCTCCGCCCCTGCGTTCGTGGGTGAGCACAAATGACATCTCCTCCCCCCCCCCTTCATTTGCTCTGTTCCGATCTTCGTGCCGATGAAACTTGCTAGCTATAGGTGTCTTCAATCATCAGTATGCGTGACCACTATGCGTCTCCCGTTCGAAAGGGTTACATCTATAAATATGCATGCATTTGCATATTTATAACCGTGATTCTTTCGAATTGTCCAACGTTATCCATGGACAGCCCGAGTATGTGTAGATTGGGTTCGTTTTCCCATATGCTCTGCTCCGGATCCGATGCAGAATTTCGTCAGTGCCTCCTTGTTGTTCTCCGGGTACACATCCTCTCTGCTTATTGCCGAGACATGTATCAGGAGAACAGCGGGGAGGTGCTGCCGAAATTTTGCGTCGGATCTGGAGCAGAGCATGGGAAAACGAACCCAATCTACACATACTCGGGTGGGATTAGGACCTATCTTTACCTATTAGCGTCTAGGTTGCATGGACGTAATAAAACTGACAAAATCCATTAACTGATGAATATGGTTTGCTAAATTATGTATATATTTCTTGTGTGTCCAGTAGCTAGGCAAGATGAGTGATCGTGCGTGGATGTACACCGGTCACACTAGTCAGAAAGACAGGACCGATGAATGGTTAACAAAAACCAAGGGGTTTGTGAGAGCCACATTTGCAAATGGCCAGAGAAAAACCTGGTGCCCCTGTGTCCGGTGCGACAACTATCAAAAGAGGACAAAGCTTGAAATGAGTAAACACCTGCAGAAGTGGGGTTTTACGCCTGCTTATACGGTCTGGACATTTCATGGTGAGTCTGCCCAACGTGCCAGAGCTGAGGTGGGCCGTCGTCGCACCGAAGAGCATGGTACTGGGATCGAAGACATGGTGGAAGACTTTGATGATGCTCGGGATTCGGACGATGAGATGGAGGAATCTGCAAAGGCATTCAATGATATGTTGGAGTCCTCAAAACGTCCTCTCCACGAGCACACTGAGCTTTGTCAGCTGGATGCCATCGCACAAGTAATGGCTCTGAAGGCTCAATTCAACTTGGGCAGAGAATGCTACGACGCGATGATGACACTATTTGGACGCTTTCTACACAAAGGCCATGTAATGCCTGCAAACCTGTACCAGTCGGACAAAATCCTCCGTGTACTTAAGATGCCCTATGAGAAGATAGATGCCTGTGAGAATGGATGTGCCTTATTTAGGCTTGAGTATGCGGACTTGAACTATTGTCCCATTTGCAAGTCTTCCAGGTATGTTGTGGTAGACAACGGTATGGGTGAGAAGAGTCAGACAAAAATTCCAGTTAATGTTCTTCGGTATATGCCAATCATACCAAGACTTCAACGTCTTTTCATGGTCGAAGAGACGGCCAGACAGATGACATGGCACAAATTGGGCAAAAGAACCGAACTAATGCAGATGGGAATCAGATGTTGGTACACACATCGGACGCTTTTGCGTGGAAGCACTTCGATGCAATACATCATGATAAAGCGGCAGATCCAAGGCATCCTCGAGTTGCCATAAGCATGGATGGGTTCAATGTGTTTGGTATGATGGCAGCCCAATACAGTTGTTGGCCTGTATTTGTCATTCCACTCAATCTCCCCCCCCGGACAGATTATGCAAAGAAAGAACATTTTCCTGACGTTGATAATTCCGGGGCCCAACTATCCGGGGAAGAGTATGAATGTGTACATGCAGCCGCTTAAGGATGAATTGCAAGAAGCTTGGGATAATGGGATCAAGACATACGACACCGCTACAAAAAAAACTTCCTAATGCATGTGCGGTACATGTACTCGATGCATGACTTGCCGGCGTATGCGCTATTCGTTGGCTGGTGTGTGCATGGAAGGTTCCCGTGCCCCACATGCAAGGCAGCTCTTGAGTTTCGTTGGCTGGATGCGGGTCGCAAGTATTCTTGCTTCGACTTGCATAGACAGTTCCTGGATCCTCGCCATAAGTTCAGAAAAGACAAGAAGAAATTCATCAAAGGTAGAGTTGTCAAAAACTCTGCACCACCTGCGTTGACAGGCCAACAGACCCTGGATCAGTTAAACGCTCTCGAGCCGGATCCAGAGCGTCCAAGGTATTTCAAGGGGTATAATTCGGAACACGCCTGGACTCACAAGACATGCTTGTGGGGTCTGCCTTACTTTACAGACCTCCTTTGCCCACACAACATTGACGTGATGCACACTGAAAAGAATGTCGCCGAGGCCCTCTTTGGTACATTGTTCGGCATAGAGGGGAAGTCAAAGGATAATCCTAAGGCTAGAGTCGATCAGGAGGCTCTATGTGATAGACCGTTACAAAACATGCGACAACCGAAAGGAAAGCAGAACTGGACGAAGCCAAAGGCATGGTTCAATCTTGGAAGGCCAGATATGAGGGAAATTATCCTGTGGGTGAAAAAGGAGTTGATGTTCCCCAATGGGTATGCAGCGAATCTAAAGAGGGGAGCGAGTCTTGAAAAATTGAAAATATTTGGTCTCAAGAGTCATGATTGGCACATATGGCTTGAGCGGGTAATGCCGGTGATGTTGCATGGCTTTATCCCTGAGGATGAATGGCTAGTACTGGCAGAGCTGAGCTATTTCTTCCGTGTTCTTTGTGCGAAAGAACTATTGCCTGGCTTGCTAGATGAAATGGAAGAGTTGGCGCCGGAGTTGATCTGCAAGTTAGAGAAGATCTTCCCACCGGGCTTCTTTAATCCAATGCAGCATTTGATTTTGCATCTCCTGACCGAGGCACGATTGGGGGGCCCGTGCAGAATCGTTGGTGCTACGCAACTGAGAGGATGCAGAAGACGCTTCGAGCAAAATGTAAAAATAAACATAGAATTGAAGCATCGATGGCCGAGGCATTCATTACTGAGGAGGCGACAAACTTCGTGACAGCACACTACGAAGCCAAAAATCATCATTTGCATAATCCGAAGCCTCGGTACAATGCTGGCGACCCTAAAAAGGGTGGATCCAACCTCAGCCTATTCAAAGGGAAGCTCGCACCAGTCGGTGCTTCTAATTCTTTATCGTTGGATGTCGAAGAATGGCGGACCATTTCGTTGTATATCTTCAACAACCTAACAGAAGTGCGGCCGTACATCGAGTAAGTTCTCGGTACATTGTTTCGCAACTTCTAATTCCTTTGAACTGCTCTTATTCCCGGATATTTGATACAGTCGATACGTCGCCAAATTCTTGTATGCAGCTGTGATCCAAAAGGATTCCGTCGAAGAGTATGAGCTTCTGGCAAAGCATGGAGGCGGCTATCCCGATTTCATCTCTTGGTTCAAACAAACGGTAATTTCCATTAGACCATTTCATTTCTTCGTCTAAATTGCGGCTAATGCAACAATCCTTTCGTATTAAATTTGTAGGCTAATTCAGAGTCTATGGACGCCGAATTGAGACAAGTCGCTAATGGTTTTGACTATAAGGTCCGTTCATTTGACAAATACGACATCAACGGGTATCGCTTTCGTACCTATGGCAAAGAGCTATCTATGGCCGACCGAAAGTCTACAAATTGTGGTGTCTCTGCTATCGGCGAAGGAGATACCGAGTATTATGGAATAGTTGAAGCAATTTATGAACTTCTATTCTATGGTGCAAACCCACCGAACGTCGTAGTCTTCAAATGTTATTGGTTCCATCCGAAGGAGACTAGAAGGACTCATGAACATATAGGGCTAGTCGAAATCAAACAAAGCACCCATTTGGACGTTCTCGATGTCTATATTACGGCTCAACATGCAACCCAAGTTTTCTATCTACCGTGGGCCTGTCAAAGTGATCCAAATCTCAATGGTTGGGATGTCGTTTATGAAGTGCCGCCACATGTTAGACCACCTCCCCCCAATGAAGAGGATTATGAACCTCACATTAACCCAGACACATATGAAGGAGAATTCTTCCAAGAAACACGTCTTTCCAAAAAACGTTTCAAGAACCGCTCTACTTCACCCCAGAACATTGAAGTAGACAGCGACAGTGAATCCGACTTCACCCCTGAGCCGGAACAAGAAGAGCCAGAACAAGAAGAGGTTACTGCTGCGGATGACCTGTCAATGCTTGACCGATTATGTAAAGGAGGCCTTCCACATGTTGATGCATTTATTGATGATGATGATGAGCACGTTATTACTGATAGTGATGATGATGATGCATTTATTGACCCCGGAGCATATATAGACGATGAAGATTAATATTAGTTCATGTCAGGTATTCAATTATTATTATGTACATATATATTATTAATTAGTTCATGTTAGGTATTCCATTTTTTATTATGTACATGATGATGATACACTTAAATTATATACATATTATTATTCATGTTAGGTATTCAATTTTTTTATGTTGTACTAATTTCGTTTACTCTTTGTCATTACAGGTGTTGACAGATGGTGGGCGCGGGTCCAGAGCGCTCCGAGGCTCCTTCCTCGGCGCGTGGTGGGAGGGGTGCTTCCATTCCACCCCAGCACCTCCGGAGAGCGCTGCATCTCAGTATGCAGACACCACCGACGGGCGCTTCTTCTTCGGCCGGGAGAGGTCGGGGGAAGAAGAGGGGTACTAGAGGTGGCCGTGGCGGCGGGAGAGGTAGGAAGGCCGCTACGCCTTCCTCGCCGCCACCCCCAGCTGATTCACCCGACCACAGGACTGCTCCGTCTGAGGTGGACCCATCTCGGACTCCGGTCCACGAGCCTCGGGCCGCCGAGCCTTCGCCCCATGAGACTCTGGTCCACGAGCCTCGGGCCGCCGAGCCTTCGCCCCACGAGACTCCGGTCCCAGAGGCTTCGTCCCACGAGACTCTGGAGCAGAGCACGGATCAGGCTACGTCGCAGTCGACCCGATGGGGGGACTGGCCGCCGGAGGCGAGTGGCCATGCTGATGGTGGCGAGGATCTCTTTTCGGATGATAGCTATAGCGAGGGCGAGCTGGTTGAGGGGGGCAACGTCTACCAGCGTGGTAGTACAAAGCTCCCGCCCGTGCCGGCGACCCGCGAGCAGAGGTGGTTGATTGCGCCTAATGGGGAGAAGTAAGTGCATTTACTCTTTTTTTAACCTTTTGCCTTCACGTTTCTTCAAAATCTAATGCGTTGGCCTTGTCATACTGCAGGGGTTGGATACACGGCCCTGGTATCCGCAAGCCCAACTTCGTACTTGGTGTGCTTTGCCGGCAGAACTTCCCGGGGTGGGTCACGTTGCCCGGTGAGGGTCAGGTTTGACAGCTCGGACTGAGCTGGGAGCTGTACTTGGCTGCCCCG
This sequence comes from Elymus sibiricus, assembly GCA_039707655.1. Taxonomy (NCBI): domain Eukaryota; kingdom Viridiplantae; phylum Streptophyta; class Magnoliopsida; order Poales; family Poaceae; genus Elymus; species Elymus sibiricus. Next base: position 177,677,456 of record CM077666.1, on the reverse strand, counting down.
GCCCCGCCGCAGGAGAGGATCGACGGTGTCTTGTGCCGCACGAGGGCCGAGATGGTGATCCAGACGTTTTGGGTAATTTCTCCTTTACAGAATTAAAAATCAGTAGTACCGAGTTATTGTACTAATCAGTGTTGTCTTGTTTGATTGCAGACCTTCTACAGGTGTCTTGAGGGAGAGGAGGAGGCCGCGGCTATGGTTATCGAAGCCGAGTGCAGGCGCCTACTTCAGAACTTACGACACGAGGCTCGGGTGCAGGCTGTTCGAGACTACTACGCCTCGGCTGGTATTAAGAGGTCCAAGACGAAGTGCCGCGGCAAGTTTCTGAGTAAGGAGAAGTACATGAAGGTAAATACCTATTCTTAAGGCCTTGTACTTAGTTTCCTTGATTTGATTCGTAGGCGTAGCGCTGAAATTTCTCTTGACTAACTTAGGTGCCCCCGAGATGGTGTGCGGATAGGATGGACTGTTGGGAGGCGTTGGTGGATGAGTGGTGCTCTCCCCAATGGCTAGCCGTCCACAACAATGCCAAGGAGCGGCGTGCCAAAATGGTTGGTGTGCCACACCATCAAGGGAGCGCCAACCTATATGAGTTCGGGAATAACTGGGTATGTGGTTTGCTTCATGATTCATGCAATTTCATTCTTCATGCTAGCTTGAGCCCTTAACTAATACTTTGTTCCTCTCTTTTAGGCGCGACACAACAAGACGGAGGTGCCAGAGGTGTTCGACCTCTATGGCATGGCCCATACTACAAAGTACAAGAAGGCCAAGGCATTCTCTGAGTCTGACCTTGATCATCCAGAGAGCTTCACCAACATCTCCTCCCATAACAAGCTCGTGAGGTACAGAGACGAGGGGAAGGCGAGGAAAGGGGAGGACTTTAACCCAAGCCGGCAACCTCTTGATCCAGAGCTGGTGACGATATCTGGTGGCGGGAGGCCCCATGGCTCGATAGCCATTGGGGATGGACTGATACGTTGTCCTAGCACTCTCCCGGAGATCAAGAAGCGCCAGACGAGCTCCGATCTTGAGATAAGGCCTCGTCCACGGCCAATGGAGCTCCAAATCGAGGTTAGTTATACGGACTCAGATACCTTTCCTCCATTACATTGTGTGTGGGGTCGTCGATTATTACAATGCTAACGAGGAGTGGTGTTACAGGCTGCTCTTGAGAAAGAGAGAGCGAAGACCCAGGAGCTTCTGGCGGAGGCAAAGAGGCAGGCGGTGGAGAGGGAGAGGGAGTTGGAGGAGAGGACTGCTACGCTGTTGGAGGAGGAGAGGAACCGGAACGACGCGTCTCACCGGGCCTTATACGAGCTCTTCGTGGTAAGTTTCTTCTGCATATTAGCCAAATCATGCACGTAATGTTCGTTTCATTACTAACTAATATGACTGACTCGTGAAAACCAAATGTGCAGACCATGTGCCAGAGCAACGGTCAGACCCCTCCGCCGATGCCAGTCATTGCTCCGGCGGGCACGGTGAGTTTCATTTGAATGGTCATTAGTTACTAGTCTTCACATTTGAGTTGCATCATGCTAACGAGACATTGCAAATGATCTTTGGTGCAGCGTAACTCCCGACAAGCGTCGACCGATCCTTCTGCGTCTGCCACTAGCGCGACCGGTCCTTCACCTCCGTGATGACAGTACATTTTCCCTAGTGTTTTGCTTAACAAATGCATACTTAGCTTAAGAAATGACCTATTTAGCTCCAAAATGTCATATAGTTAGCTTATTTTCCTCGAAAATGACATAATAACCTTACTTAGCTCCAAAATGACCTATTTTACCTAGGCTAGCTCAATAATGACCTATACTTAGCTTAATTAGTTTATTTATGACATAATTAGCTTACTTAGATCAAAAATGGCATAATAACCTTGGTTTAGCTCCAAAATGTCATATACTTAGCTTATTTTCCTCGAAAATGACATAATAACCTTACTTAGCTCCAAAATGACCTATTTTACCTAGGATAGTTCGAAAATGACCTACACTTAGCATTTTTTCCTCCAAAATGACTTAATATGCTTAGTTAGCTCAAAAATGGCATAACTACCTAGGCTAGCTAAAAAATGACCTATACTTAGCTTAGCTAGTTCATTTATGACATACTTAGCTTACTTAGGTAAAAAATGGCATAATAACCTTGGTTTAGCTCCAAAATGTCATATACTTAGCTTATTTTCCTCGAAAATGACATAATAACCTTACTTAGCTCCAAAATGACCTATTTTACCTAGGTTAGCTCTCAAATGACCTATACTTAGCTTAGCTAGTTCATTTATGACATAATTAGCTTACTTAGGTAAAAAAATGGCATAATAACCTTGGTTTAGCTCCAAAATGTCATATACTTAGCTTATTTTCCTCGAAAATGACATAATAACCTTACTTACCTCCAAAATGACCTATTTTACCTAGGATAGCTCTAAAATGACCTATACTTAGCATTTTTTCCTCCAAAATGACTTAATATGCTTAGTTAGCTAAAAAATGGCATAACTACCTAAGATAGCTCAATAATGACCTATACTTAGCTTAGCTAGTTCATTTATGACATAATTAGCTTACTTAGGTAAAAAATGGCATAATAACCTTGGTTTAGCTCCAAAATGACCTATTTACCTAGGTTAGCTCTAAAATGACCTACACTTAGCATTTTTTCCTCCAAAATGACTTAATATGCTTAGTTAGCTCAAAAATGGCATAATTACCTAGGTTAGCTCAATAATGACCTATACTTAGCTTATTTAGTTCATTTATGTCATACTTAGCATACTTAGGTCAAAAATGGCATAATAACCTTGGTTACCTCCAAAATGTCATATACTTAGCTTATTTTCCTCGAAAATGACATAATAACCTTACTTAGCTCCAAAATGACCTATTTACCTAGGTTAGCTCTAAAATGACACAAGTAAGCAATAAGAAGAAGAAAAAGAAGAGGAGAAAAAGAAAGAGAAGAAAAATTCTTCTTCTTCTTCTTCTTCTTCTTTTTCTTCTTCTTCTTCTTCTTCTTCTTCTTCTTCTAGTCTTCTTCTTCTTCTTCTTCTTCTTCTTCTTCTAGTCTTCTTCTTCTAACTTTCTTCTTTCCCATTTTGCAGATTTGCTTCAGATCACGGAAGCTTGCGTTGATGGAGTCTACTCTTCTCCTTGTCCTTCCTTTTTTGTTTTGATTTTGTAGGATGAACAATGTGAAACTTGCTACCTATATATGTATGTATGGATGAAACCATTGTATATGGACTTTTTGCTTAATTGTTGGATATGTTGGCTATATATATGTTGGATATGGACTTTTGATTGGGTATATGTATGTGTTGGATGATCATATCCATATGGCAGGGATATGTATGCTTGTTGAAAGTATTTTCAAATGAATATATATATATATCTGTGAAATTGATTGAATTTAAGAAAAAACAGAATTAACAGGGGCAATACAGGCACTTTGCCGTCTTCCAGCAGACGGCAAAGAGCTTTGCCATCTGCCAGCGGACGACAAAGCTGCCACGTGGCAGCTACCTGTGCTACCTGGGGGGCACCTGGGCTGGCCTATTTGGGCACTTTGTCGTCTGCCAGTAGACGGCAAAGGGCATGCAGTGGCCCCAGCTGACGCTTGACGTCAGCTGACGTCAGCTGGCAGACGGCAAAGAACTTTGCGCCTTTGCCGTCTGCTGGCAGACGGCAAAGTACGCCGTTAGCCACCTAACGGGCCTAACCCTATCCCTCTGCCGTCCAAGGCATTTGCCGTCTGCTTGCTTAGTATGTCTGACGGCAAACTTCTTTGCCGTCCACTTTATTTAAGAAGATGGCAAAGCAGCCCTCTGCCGTAGCTCATTCAGCCGGACGTGGGGCCGTCTGCTGGCTGACGGCAAAGGGCTTTGCCGTCCGCCAGACATTCCTTTGCCGTCTGCCATGGCAGACGGCAAACTGCCTGATTCCTGTACTGAGCCCACGGAAGTCATTGGAAGGATTGTCGCTCATGAAATGTCACTCAAGGACAAAGAGGAGCTACACAACAAGTCAAGTGGTGCTTACAAAGCCTCAACCGATGCTCCAACAATTTCAAGTGACAACCTAGTATCAAATGAAGAGATTAGCCTAATGGTGAAAAGGTTCAACAAGTTCTACAAAAACAAAGGGAAAGAGATAAGCTCTAGCTCAAGACATTATGAGAGAAGATCATCAAGTCGTGACCGTAATTGTTACAATTGTGGAAAGCCCGGACACTACTCCAATGAGTGTACGGCTCCCTACAAGAAAAGAGACGAATCACCAAGAGGAAGACATAGAAGAGATGAATCACCTCATAAGGAGAGAAGGAGTAGAGATGATCATTATGAACGAAGACACTCTCGAAGAAGCAAGGATTCGGAGAGGAAGGACAAGTCATCAAGGAGCTACGCAAGAAGAAGACATCAAGCTCATGTTTGTGAATGGGTTTCCGGCTCCGACTCCGACAACCACTCCGAGAGAAGTTATCACTCCAACTCCGACTATAGTCAAGATGAAGGTGTTGCCGGACTTGCACTAGTGTCATCCAACTCCTATGATCTATTTGACTCACCAAATGAAGGAATTGGAAGATGCTTCATGGCAAAAGGCCCCAAGGTATCACACCCCGAGTATCTTGATTTCAATAGTGATGAAGATGATTTGCTTGGTGATGATGATTTACTTGTTGATAGAGATAAAAATGTGAGCTATAATGAAAATGCTAGTAATCATGATAGTCAAGAGGAAACGAGTGACAATGCTATGAAGGAGATTGAGCGTCTAACTAAAGAACTAAATGCTCTTAAGTTAGCTCATGAAACAACTCAAGAGGATCATAGAGAACTTCTAAGAACTCATGAGAAGCTACGCTTCGAGAAGCTAAATTTAGAGCAAGAGCATGAGTTTCTTAAAGCTATCAATGACGATCTTCGAAAGAAGAGTTCTTCATATCTTGCCAAGCGTTTACTCTTGTCTACCTTTATGCCACAAGTTAAATCTAAGCAAACTAGCAACAAGGGTAAAAATTGTTCTACCTCTAGTAGTAACAATAACAATGCTAAATCCAATATTGTTGCTTCTAGTAGTTCTATTGATTCCACTAACGATTCTCTTAGCCAAGTTACACTTGAGCAAGAAAATATGCTATTGAAAGGAATTATAGAAAAAGCTGTCTACAAGAGTCTTGCCGGGAGTAAGCAATTTGAGGAAATTGTACGCAAGCAAGGAAGGCACCGGAAGAACCAAGGTGTTGGTTTTGAACGAAAGTTCAATGCTGATGGAGTTGAGTGGGAAGAAGGTCAATACCCCAAGATAAAGTTTGTTCCTCAACAAGAGAAGTATGATCCTACTTCCTTCAAGGGAACACAAGCTCAAGAAGATCTTCCACCACAAGACCACAAGCTAAAAGGCAAGGACAAGCTTCAAGAAGAGATTGACTCATTTGAAGAAGCTCCTCAAGCCATGGTCAAGTGGGTTCCCAAGACTTCATCAAGTTCTACTTCATCAAGTGCTTCTACAACTCCAAGGATTCCCATCAAGTTGATGTGGGTCCAAAAGAAGAAGAACTAGAGAGTTCGTGAGGGTGACACCGCCAACAAACTTCACTCATATTCTTTATGGCAAGAACTTGTGCAACCAACTTCCACATTTTACACTAGTTCATGGAGTCACAAACCCTCTTGTTGGTAAGACAAGGGACAAGGTAATCAATGCATTCACGGACATCATCATATGTGTATTTCACTCTATGTCTATGGATATCCTTGCATGTTCCTTGTGTGGGACTAACTCATGTAGGTATTGAAAGCACAAAACTCCAAAGGATTGCTCCCAACTCTTGATGGTCTACATCAACATTGAGCATCCACATATTCAACATCTACATGAAGTCATCATCGACAAAACCCAAGGTTAGTTCATCCCTCTTAGGGGGAATATCACATCTAGGGGGAGCTTTGCTCTAAATAATTGAGCTAAAGCAACTCTAACAGTGTGAACACATCAATGCTTTATGTAAAAGTGGTAACCCCACTTGTGCTTAAACGATGAGTATGACCTATGATCAAGTGTTCTCATTTGGCTCCTAAGTCAATATACTCATATATAGATGACCTAGTCATCGCCATTGCTTGATAGATGCTAGAATTGGTTGTGCATGTTTGACACATATTTCATTTGCAATCTTATTGTGTGAGCATGTTGGTTTGCATGTTTTTATCATTCGAGGACATCCATTTGTTGTTTTGATTGTCTTGGTTTTTCTGACCAAGTGGATGTACAAGAATGCCTAAGAACCTTCTCTAGCTATCTATGCTTTCTTGTCTCAAATTCTATTCTTGCTGCATCACAAAAATTGAACAAGTCTTTTTCGGACCCTCCAGGTGAGGAGCACTCAGAGCCACCGATCTGAAAGGGCTGAACCTCCAAAACCTTCTATCTGATTTCGGCCGAACCAATTCACTCAAACTCGGTCCAACTGAAATCACTTAGATTGATCTAGGTTTTCCATCTCGGTGCTACCGAATTGTGCCATTTCGGCGCCACCGATGTGCTATACTGCGTGCAGTTACACATATCGGTGCCACCGAGTTGTTCAACTCGGCGCCACCGACAGCGTACGGGTATATATATCGCGCGGACCGAACGGATGAAATTTCTCGACCCCACTCGTTCCCGCTCCCCGTCGCTGCCGTCGCCGTTCGTCTTCGGACTTCGCCGTCGTCTCCAGTGTGCCCTCGCCGCAGGACTCCGTCGCCGTCAACGGCAATCTCCACCGCCGTTGCCGCCGTAGAGGATCTCCACCGAGTTAGGGTGAGATTCGATCCCTTTTGTGCTTCCTTTTCCGATTCAATGCACGTTAGGAATGCCATGATTCTTGCCATGATTGCAATGCTAAATCCACCAGGAAAATTATGTAGATTAGATTCGAGCGAAATTTCTAGGTTTAAGTTTCCGCCGAATGCATCTCGGACCGACCGATTTGAAGTTTTCGGCCCTACCGATTTGGCCTCTGGCCATAGCACTAGTACATCTCGGTGTCACCGAGTTGTGCGAATCGGTGAGACCGAAAGTAAAGTTTCAGTGAAACCCTAGCATCTCGGAGCCACCGAAACCCATCTCGGTTTGACCGAAATGGCGTGCAAGGTTTCTGTAGTGTACTTCGGTATCACCGAGATGATCAACTCGGTCCATCCGAAATGCATCCTGTGAAAACTTGAAACTAAAAGTTGAACTCAAATTTTATGAAAACTATCTGCTTTTTGTGATGACTCATCTACTCTGCCCATACCCATCTATTCACAGGGTCAGCTCAGCAAGATGTCTAGTGGCAGTGACAGTCAGAACAGGTCTGAACAGCAGGCAGAAATGAGTGAAGGGTCAAGCCCAGCTGAAAGTTTCTATGAGGGAGAGAGGAGCTCTCCAGATCTTCCTAAAGCTGCAACCAGAATGAAAGATCGTGGATGTCGCCTAGAGGGGGGGGGGTGAATAGGCGCTTTAAAATAATTACGGTTTAGGCTTGAACAAATGCGGAATAAAACTAGCGTTTAATTTGTCAAGCACAAAACCTAAATCGACTAGGCTCACCTATGTGCACCAACAACTTATGCTAAGCAAGATAAACAACTAAGTGATAGCAAGATATATAACAAGAAACAATATGGCTATCACAAAGTAAAGTGCATAAGTAAAGGGCTCGGGTAAGAGATAACCGAGGCACGCGGAGTCGACGATGTATCCCGAAGTTCACACCCTTGCGGATGCTAATCTCCGTTAGAGCGGTGTGGAGGCACAATGCTCCCCAACAATGCCACTAGGGCCACCGTATTCTCCTCACGCCCTCGCACAATGCAAGGTGCCGTGATTCCACTAAGGGACCCTTGAGGGCGGTCACCGAACCCGTACAAATGGCAACCCTTGAGGGTGGTCACCGAACCCGTACACTTTGGCAACCCTTGGGGGCGGTCACCGGTACCCGTCAAATTGCTCGGGGCGATCTCCACAACCTAATTGGAGACCCCGACGCTTGCCCTGAGCTTTACACCACAATGATTGAGCTCCGAGGCACCACCAAGCCACCAAGCCGTCTAGGGTGCCAAGGCACCCAAGAGGAACAAGCTCTAGGGTGCCCAAACACCCAAGAGTAATAAGCTTCTCAACAACTAACTTCCACGTATCCCGCGGAGAACTCAAACCGATGCAACTAATGCAATGGCAAGGGCACACGGAGTGCCCAAGTCCTCCTCTCCCAAATCCCACCAAAGCAACAAGAGCTATGGAGGAAAATGAGAGGAAGAACGAAGAAGAACACGAAGAACTCCAAGAACTAGATCCAAGGGGTTCCCCTCACTTAGAGGAGAAAGTGATTGGTCGAAATGTGGATCTAGATCTCCTCTCTCTTTTCCCCCAAAAACTAGCAAGAATCCATGGAGGGATTGAGAGATAGGCAAGCTCAAGAAGGTCAACAATGGGGGGAGAAATGAGCTCAAAAGGATAAGAAAACCGTTGGGGAAGAAGACCCCTTTTATAGGGCCACCCCAAATCCAACCGTTACCCGTGCTGGACGCGTACAAGCGGTACTACCGCTTAAGCGGTAGTAATTCAAAACACAGCAGGTGAGAACACGGAACTGGAGCGGTAGTGCCGCACTTAGCGGTACTACCGTGCCAACCAAGCGGTACTACCGCTAAGGAGAAAAGAGCAACAGAAGCTTGCACACTCTGCGAAACACAAGCGGTAGTAGCAGCGGTAGTGGAGGGCGGAAGTACCGCACCAAGCGGTACTACCGCCCAGCAGAGCGGTACTACCGCCCTGAGCGGTACTACCGCACTACTGCCGCACTACTACCGTTTAACAGAAAACGGCAACAGAGACGTGCACAGAAGGAAACCCCGCAAGCGGTAGTGGCGGCGGTAGTAAGGGCGGTAGTACCGCCAGAGCGGTACTACCGTGCTACTACCGCTCTACTACCGTGAATGGCAAACTGGCAACAGAGAGTTGCACGCTCGGGGAAACCCCAAGCGGTAGTTCCACGGAAGTACCAGCGGTACTACCGCATAAGTGGTACTACCGTGGGAACCAGTGGTACTACCGCTTGGAAGCTACTGAAAATCCACAGAAAACAGAGGATACAAATAAAACCAGAACTGCCATAACTTCTGCAAATGAGCTCCGAATTGAGCAAACTCAAGCTTGTTGGATAGAAGACAACGAGTACTATCCAAACAGCGTATAGAGATGAGAAACCTCTATGAATGAAGAACCGGCATAAACTCCAACATCGAAAACATCATAGAAGATGCATATATGAACTCCGTTTTCGATGAACTCGAGCTTGTCATGAAGATGACCAAAAGCTCAAAGACTCACAAAGAGAAACACCAAACACAAACCAAGAAAGATGATGCAAGGATGCAATGGTTTGAGCTCTCTACGAATGATACGATAAAGCTACTCACTTGAGAGCCCCCCTTGATAGTACGGCTATCGATCCTAAAACCCGGTCTCCCAACTACCACCATGAGACCGATAAAATAGAAAACCTATCAAGGGCAAATCTTTGCCTTGCGCATAGTCCACTTGAGCTAGATGATGACGATCTTGACCTCCTCAAGTTGGACCACCTTTCTTGATTGCGCCGGCTCGATGAAGACTAGTTGATTGCTCCCCCATACTCCACTATGGGTGAGCCACTCTTTGGCACATCTTCACAAGTCCATTGTCACCACAATGGACGGCAAGCTTCAAGCATGTGATCTCTTCGTGATGCTCCACTTGAACTTGCACACCGCAATGTTGATGACGATCACCACTTGATGTCATCCTCCATGGGTTGAATGAGATCTTCCTCTTGCCGCAAGCCCATGGAAACATACCTAACCCCACATAAAACTCTCGCATAGAACATGGGTTAGTACACAAAGCGTAATGGACAATGCTTACCATACCGTGAGATCACTTGATCCCACTCGGTACATCTTCTATGCTTTGTGTGTTGATCAACATGACCAATCTTTCGATAACTCCATGAATAACCTTGGTCAACACATATTCTTCTTCTAATAACCTTGAAACCAACAAATGGTCTTCAAGCAATGCCTATGGACAAACCCTTCAAATATAACTCAAGGCAACCATTAGTCCAAAACCAAACATGGGGGCAGCACATGTTCTTTCACAGAACAAGGAAGAAGAGAACCTCAGACAGTGAGGATGAGGATTTTGTTGCTAGTGAAGCAGCAACAAAGAAGAAGAGATTTGCGCTTGCTAAGGAGTACAGCACCAAACCTTCAACTGCCAAAGATAAGACTGCTGTGAGGAAAGTTCCTAAGCAATCAATGCAATTCACACTTGAAGAACCAAGTGACGCAGAACCAGCTGCAGGTGCTAAGAAGAAGAGAGTGAGGAAAACCATTGACCGTGTGATTGGCAGACCCTCCATGATGATTGATGAGGAGGAAGAGGAGGAGGATGAGCCAGCTACTGCACCCCCTGCAAAAGCTCAGAAGCTCATGTCTGATGCAATCAAGACTGCTGCCCCTCCCAAGTCCAAACCAAAGGCACCAGCACCCAAGAGGTCAACCAGGAACATATCAGCTGCCGAAAAGAACAAGGCCCCAGTGCCTGAGTCAACTGTTGATCAAGAGCCTCTAGTGCTCAGAAAGTTGAAGCCAAAGATTCCAGACCATGACAATGCACACCCAGTCGTAGAAAACATGATGCTGAGGAAGGACAAAGGACTGCGTCAGTGGAGACAGTCAGATCCTTATGCTATAAGGAGAAGGACAGCATGTGATTATCGCTTTCACACTCGTGAACAACAGGACTTTTATGAAACAGTTTTGCTTGATAAGAAGCCCATAGTCAGTGACATGAAGTGGGTGGACTGGGAATACATCGATGAGAATGAGGATTACTTTCCCCATGTCCATGAGAGCTTCAGGATTGCAGGAGTTGACGAGTTTGTTGGACAGAAATTGACCAAGTGGAATGATGAGATGGTCATGCAATTTTACTCTACTGCTCATTTCTATCCAGATGGCAGAATAGTGTGGATGACTGAGGGTATAAGATACCAGTCTACCATCTCTGAGTGGGCAAATCTTCTTGGTGCACCCAAGGAAGAGGATGATGATATAAAAATTTATGCCAAGCTCAAGATGGATCACAACTCCATGGCCAACATGTATACTGCAATTCCTCAGAAGGATATAGAGACACACAAACTTGGATCAGTAAAGCATTTGCTACCAGGACTGGCCACCACGAACACTATCTTGCGGTACACTCTGCTACCCAAGTCAGGTGATGATAAAATGATTCGTGGCCACTCCATAAATTTGCTGCATTTGTTTGATACACCTCAGAAATTCAAGGTGATGAGCCTGATAGTAGAGACTATCAAGAGGACTACAGCAGATCAGAAGAGATCGTGCGGATATGCTCCACATATTCAGATTTTGATCAATTCCAAGGTTGGAACCAGCACATACCTTCTTGATCGAGAGCATTTGCCATTGCATCCAGATTTTGAGGATAATGTCATAGTGATGGATCCTTCGCATCCCACTTCTGCACAAGCTCAAGAGGAAATCCGCAAAGCCAAAGAAGCAAAAGCAGCTCAGGAGGCATCAGCTCCAAATGCACCAATTGCCAATCTCAAGACACCCAAGGATCAAATGACATATCTGCTTGAAGCCACTCTGAGGATTGAGCGAAGTTTGGCCAACCTCACCCAGACCCAGGCTAGTTTTGAGCGGATTATTGAGACGAAATTTCATGATTTGGATGTCAAAGTTACAGAGATTCAGACTTCAGTAGAACAGCTGCAGGGTGATGTTGATGCTGTCAAGCTAGCCAGATCAGATGATAGTGGAGATGACAGACCGACCACAGAGCGATTTCAGACAGTGCCTAGGGCAGCCAGGTCTGCTGCTGTGCCAGTCGTGGATCCGAGGACCACAGTATCTGCACCAGCCGCCACTGCCACAGTGCCACCGCCAGTGTCTACTCCACCAGCCCAGCAAACATCTGCAGAAGCATTCGCGGATGCTCTCCTCTCAACGCCGTCTACGCACACCGGAGCCGCCAACAGGAGATCGCCTTCAGGAGCTTCAGAGGACCGTGCCTAGAGAGCCGACTAGTGCTATACTCATTTGAACTTTTTGGTACTTGTTGCCAAAGGGGGAGAATATGTATAGACCATAGGCTTCGAGAGAGAGTTCTTGCTTTTGATTTGCTTCGAGTTCTTTTGCTACAATCTGTTTGATGCTACTTTGTTATGTGTGTGCTTGCTACAATGTCTGTGTGATATTCTATCATGTATGCTTGTGATTGGTCATACTATGCTTTCTATGATGATCTTTGTTTATCTTTATCATTATCTTGTGATGATCAATTACTTATGTTGGTGATGCGTGCTTACTTTTCCAACTCATATCATTTTGCGCGCTCCACCAAGATGCATGTGACATGGAAGAGTAACCCATGAGCCTAATCGATTGTGCATTTGCATTCAAACGCAAATTTTTAATAATGCACAAATTTAGGGGGAGCTCTTGCTTATCACATACTTCTCAAAGCAACGATGTATTTCTTTCATTTAATCATTTGTCGAAGCTTTGATCTATATGTTGTCATCAATTACCAAAAAGGGGGAGATTGAAAGCACATTTGCTCCCTTGGTGGTTTTGGTAATTCATAACAACATATATCTCATTGAACTAATGTCCATTCAAGATTAAGATTTCAGGATGTTCAATGATTGGCATGGCATGGACTAGAGATGTGGACCCCTTAAAATGCTAAGGACAAGGATTGGCAAAAGATCAAGACTCTACATTTTTGGTTTAGTGATCCAAGATCACATTGAGTCCATAGGAAAGCCAATACTATTAAAAGGGGATGAGGTGTTGCTTAATGGTCTTTTTGCTCAAGTGCTTAGTGACAGTATTCCTAAACCCTCAACCACTCTCTCTACCCAAATATGTCCTAAACCTACATTCCAACTCGGCCCCACCGATATTTCCAATCCGGCCCCACCGAGTTCATCCAAGACTTAGCCACTGCCAAAACCCTAACAAATCGGATCCACCGAAATGGATCTCGGTCCTACCGAGATGGCCTTGCCAACTCTCTGTAATCGGTTGCATTCACTTCGGTCTCACCGAGTTATGCAAATCGGTCTCACCGAGATGGCTTGCCAAGTCTCTGTTGCCTTATTGCTTCACTTCGGTCCAACCGAGTTGATGCAATCGGTGCCACCGAGATGAGGATTGCCCTAAGCCATTGCACTTCGGTCCATCCTAGTTGTCCGTATCGGTCCCACCGAGATTCCTAAAGTTCATATCTTTTACACAGTTTGGTGCCACCGAGTCTTCTGAATCGGTGCCACCGAGTTGGGTCAAAAGTGTGTAACGGTTGGATTTTGTGTGGAGGCTATATATACCCCTCCACCACATCCTTCTCAGTAAGGAGAGCCATCAGAACGTGCCTACACTTCCACCATACATTTTCTGAGAGAGAACCACCTACTCATGTGTTGAGATCAAGCTATTCCATTCCTACCATTTGAACCTTGATCTCTAGCCTTTCCCAAGTTGCTTTCCACTCAAATCCTTCTTCCACCATAGCCAAATATGTGAGGAGTTGTTTGAGTGCTGGGAAGACTATCATTTGAAGCACAAGAGCAAGGAGTTCATTAACAACACACCGTCTATTACCTTTTGGAGAGTGGTGTCTCCTAGATTGGTTAGGCGTCACTTGGGAGCCTCCAACCTGATGTGGAGTTGAACCAAGGAGTTTGTAAGGGCAAGGAGATCGCCTACTTCGTGAAGATCTACCCCGAGTGAGGCTAGTCCTTCGTGGACGTAAGCCATGGTGGAATAGACAAGGTTGCTTCTTTGTGGACCCTTCGTGGGTGGAGCCCTCCGTGGACTTGCGCAGCCGTTACCCTTCGTGGGTTGAAGTCTCCATCAACGTGGACGTACGATAGCACCACCTATCGGAACCACGCCAAAAACCACCGTGTCTTCATTGCGTTTGAAATTTCCAATCCCTCCTTTACTTACATATGCAATTGCTTACATTCCGCTGCTATACTCTTATAATTGCATGTGTAGGGTGATGCTTGACATGTACTATTGCTAAAATCTGCCCACAACTAAAATTGGGAAAAGGTTAGGTTTTATTGGGTCAAGTAGTCTAATCACCCCCCCCTCTAGACATACTTTCGATCCTACAAAGATATAAGGAGGCTTATGTGTGATAGAGCGTATCATATCACAGGGTTTGGATGCACCGGCGAAGTTTGCACCAACTCTCGATGTGAGAAAGGGCAATGCACGGTACCGAAGAGGCTAGCAAATTGCGGAAGGGTGAGAGTGCGTATAATCCATGGCCTCACATTAGTCATAAAGAACTCACATACTTATTGCGAAAGTTTATTAGCCCTCAAAGCAAAGTACTACTACGCATGCCCCTAGGGGGGAGGTTGGTAGGAGTTAACCATCGCGCGCCCCCGACCGCCACACAAAGGAAGACAATCAATAATAATTCATGCTCCAACTTCTTAGCATAACGTCAGACCATACGTGCATGCTTCAGGAATCACAAACCTTAACACAATTATTCTTACTAAACCACAATCATCTACTAATACCTCCCACATATTACCATCTTAATATCGCAAAACTATTGCAAGGAATCAAATTTATCATATTCAGGGATCTACATGAAAGTTTTTATTATATCCCTCTTGAATACCTATCATATCAGGACCAAATTCATAACCCGTGCATATTACCATTGCTATCATGAGACTCTCAAAAAGATATAAGGGAAGCATGAGAGTGCAACTATTTCTTTAAAATATAACCACCGCCGTGCTCTAAAAGATATAAGTGAAGCACTAGAGCAACTGCCTAGCTCAAAAGATATAAGTGAAGCACATAGAGTATTCTAAAAAATCACGAATAATGTGTGTCCCTCTCAAAAAGGTGTGATCAACAAAGATGATTGTATCAAACGAAAAAGCAAATATTTCACAAGACGCTCCAAGTAAAACACATAACATGTGATGAATAAAAATATAGCTCCAAGTGAGTTACCGATAGATTGTAGACGAAAGAGGGGATGCCTTCCGGGGCATCCCCAAGTTTAGACACTTCAGTCTTCCTTGAATATTACCTTGGGCATCCCCAAGCTTAGGCTCTTGCCTCTCCTTATTCCTTTATCCGTCGTAGTCTCACCCAAAACTTGAAAACTTCAGCACGCAAAACTCAACAGAAACCTCGTGAGATCCGTTAGTATAACAAACAAATCTTAAACTTTATGTACTGTAGTAAATTGATTCATATTTAATATTGGCATAATTATACTGTACTCCAACTTCTCCATGACTCATACCCCCCGATACGATCCATAGATTCATCAAAATAAGCAAACTATGCAACAAAAACAGAATCTGTCTAAAACAGAACAGTCTGTAAATATCTATTTAAAAGCCATACTTCTGTATCTCCAAAAATTCTGAAAAATTAGTACAACGTAAAAAATTCATATACCAATACTTTGTAAAAATTTCAGATTTGTCTGACGCTCCAGTACAGAACCAAAATTCCAGCACTGGACGCAAAACTTTCTGTTTTCCAAACAGCATCAATAATACTATCAGCAACATCATCCCAAAGGCATTACTTGGCACAAACACTAATTAAAACATAAAAACACAATCATAACAGAAGCTATAATTGTGCAAACACACAAAAACAGTAGGTAAAAGCAAAAATTTATTTTATTTATTGGGTTGCCTCCCAACAAGCGCTATTGTTTTATGCCCCTAGCTAGGCATAATGCATAGTTTCAAGTGTTGTCATCCTTCAAGTTAATTCCATAAGTGGCCCTCATAATGGATTCATAAGGCACTTTAATTATTTTTCTAGGGAAGTGTTCCATCCCTTTCTTTAGTGGAAATTGAAATCTTATATTACCTTCTTTCATATCAATAATAGCACCAATAGTTCGAAAAAAAGGCCTACCAAGTATTATGGGGCAAGAAGGATTGCATTCAATATCAAGAACAATAAAGTCCACGGGCACATACTTTCTATTTGCAAGAATAAGAACATCATTTATTCTACCCAATGGCTTTTTAATAGTGGAATCCGCAAGATGCAAATTGAGGGAACAAGGATCCATGTCGGTGAGACCTAGCACATCACTCAAAGACTTAGGTATGGTGGAAACGCTAGCACCAAGATCACAAAGAGCATTACATTCATAATCTTTAATTTTCACTTTAATAGTTGGTTCCCATTCATCTTGTAATTTTCTAGGAATTGATACTTCCAACTCAAGTTTTTCTTCATGTGCTTTCATCATGGCTTCTACAATATGTTTAGTGAAAGCTTTATTTTGTTCATATGCATTTGGTGAATTAATCATGGATTGCAACAAGGAAATACACTCAATTAAAGAACAATTATCATAATTAAAGTCATTGTAATCCAAAGTAGTGGGTGCATTACTATTTAAAGTTTTGACCTCTCCAAACCCACTTTTTTCATTTTACGATCAAGATTATCACCCTCCAAGCAAGTGGGACTCCTTCTATCTAAAGTTGACTCTTCTTCTGTCCCTTTCTCATCAAGTTTTATGTGACTAAATAATGATTCAATAGGAGTGACACCAATCATTTTAATATCTTCATCATTACTACGATAGAAACCGGGTGGAATCGCTTTTTCTAGAAACTCCCGCTTAGCTCTCAACCTAGCGGTCCTTTCTTTACTTTCATTAATGGAGACATAGATAGCTTTAATAGACTCATTTATATCATGTTTGGATGGCAAAATTTTAGTTTTGAGATTTTCCACATCATGAGCAATTCTATCCATGTTCCTAGCCAATTCATCAACTCTATTCAATTTTTCTTCTATCATAGTATTAAAATTCTTTTGCGAACTAATAAATTCTTTAATATTATTTTCAAGATCAGAGGGTATCCTATTATTATTATTTTAAGAATTACCATAAGGATTGCCATAATTATTAGAGGAATTTCCAGGAAACGGTCTAGCATTGAAATTATCCCTATAAGCATTGTTGTTAAAATTATTTCTAGAGACAAAGTTCACATCAATAGCATCATTATTTTGCTCAATCAAAGTAGACAATGGTACATCATTAGGATCAATATGATCATTTTTACTAGCAACCAATTTCAATAAAGCATCCATCTTATCACTCAAAGTATTAATTTCTTCAACAGAATTTACCTTCTTACCAGTTGGAGTTCGTTCAGTGTGCCATTGAGAATAATTTGCCATAATATTATCAAGAAGTTTTGTAGCTTCTCCCAATGTAATTTCCATAAAAGTACCACCTGTGGCAGAGTCTAGCAAATTTCTAGAGACAAAGTTTAGTCCCGCATAATTTTTTTGTATGATCATCCATAAATTCAAACCATGAGTTGGGCAATTTCTTATCATTAATTTCATTCTCTCCCAAGATTGTGCAACACGTTCATGCTCAAGTTGCTTAAAATTCATAATTTGATTTCTTAAAGAAATAATCTTAGCGGGAGGAAAATATTTGGTAATAAAAGCATCCTTACACTTATCCCATGAATCAATACTATTTCTAGGCAAGGATGAAAACCAAGTTTTAGCACGATCTCATAGTGAGAATGGAAATAATTTTAATTTGACAATATCATTATCCCCATCTTTCTTCTTTTGCATATCACAAAGTTTAACGAAAGTATTTAGATGGGATGCAGCATCTTCATTAGGACTACCAGAAAATTGTTCTTTCATAACAAGATTAAGCAAGGCAACATTAATATCACATGACTCCGCACTAGTGGCGGAAGGAGCAATAGGAGTACTAATAAAATCATTATTATTAGTATTGGAAAAGTCACACAATTTTGTATTTTATTGAGACATCGCGACAAAGCAAGCAAACTAGCAAACAAGCAAATAAAATATTTTTGTTTTTTTGTAAAAAAAAAAATTCAGAAGTGGGGGAGATGAAAATGAGAGGCAAAAGCAAATAAAAGATAAATAAAAGTAAATGCAAGTGAATGATAATTTGTGCGAAGGTACTTGGTAATTTTGATGATGTCTCCCCGGCAACGGCGCCAGAAATTCTTCCTGCTACTTGTAGTCTGTGTTGGTATTTCCCCGAAGAGGAGAGGATGATGCAGTACAGTAGAGATAAGTATTTCCCTCAGTTAAGAACCAAGGTTATCAATCCAGTAGGAGAACCAAGCAAAATTACGTTAAGCGCGCTTGCACACACAAGAGCAAACACTTGCACCCAACGCAAATAAGAGGGTTGTCAATCCTCTTAGCGGTTACTTGCAAGGATTAAATCTTATAGAGGTAAATAGCTAAACTAAAATACTAATTAAAATAAAAGTAAATAAATTGCAACAAGGTATTTTTAGGTTTTTGATATGATAAAAATAGACCCGGGGCCCATAGTTTTCACTAGAGGCTTCTCTCTCGAGCGCAGAAACATACGGTGGGTAAACAAATTACTGTTGGGCAATTGAAAGAATAGCAAATAATTATGACGGATTCATGGCAATGATCATGTATATAGGCATCACGTCCGAGACAAGTAGACCGACTCATGCCTGCATCTACTACTATTACTCCACCCATCGACCGCTATCCAGCATGCATCTAGTGTATTAAGTATGAAACAGAGTAACACCTTAAGCAAGATGACATGATGTAGAGAAGCAAATTCAAGCAATATGAATGAACCCCATCTTTTTATCCTTAATGGCAACAATACAAATACGTGTCATGTCCCTTTCTGTCACTGGGATTGAGCACCGCAAGATTGAACCCATCACAAAGCACCTCTCCCATTGCAAGATAAATCAATCTAGTAGGCCAAACTAAACCGATAGATCGGAGAGAAATACAAAGCTATAACAATAATGCATAAAAGAGTTCAGAGAAGACTCAAATATTTCTCATGAATAATCTGATCATAAACTCACAATTCATCGGATCCCAACAAACACACCGCAAAAGAAGATTACATCAGATAGAACTCCAAGAACATCAAGGAGAACATTGTATTGAAGATCAAAGAGAGAGAAGAAGCCATATAGCTACTAGCTATGGACCCGTAGGTCTGTGGTAAACTACTCACACATCATCGGAAGGGCAGCAAGGTTGATGTAGAAGCCCTCCGTGATCGATTCCCCCTCCGGCAGAGTACCGGAAAAGGCCTCCAGATGGGATCGCGGAGGAACAGAGGCTCCCTAGGGGTTTCCCAATATTTGTGAATTTATAGAAGTGGAATTAGGTCAAACAGAGTCACGTGGGCCCCACAAGGCAACACGGCGCGCCCCCCTGGGGCGCGCCCTGTTGCCTTGTGAAGCCCTCGTGAGGCTTCTGGCCTCCTCCCGAAGATTCCAAGGGTTCTTTTGTCCAAAAAAAATCTCCAAAAAGTTTCGTGGCATTTGGACTTCATTTGGTACTGTTTCTCTGAAAAGCCAAAAACAAGCAGAAAACAGCAACTGGCACTGGGCACTAGGTTAATAGGTTAGTCCCAAAAAATGATATATAAATGCATATAATTGCATATAAAAACATCCAAGATTGATACTATAATAGCATGGAACAATAACAAATTATAGATACGTTGGAGACGTATCAAGCCTTCGGGTAGCCATTGGGATCTGAATCTGTCAGAAAAATAGCCCGAAACAAGAACAGAGGGAAAACTTGCGATGCGGTGTTCAAAACATCTAAGAGTATATAATGAATTTTTGTGTGCAGGACAAGTAATATGGAAGAAAAACGGAGTCAGGAAAGTCCACGGGGGAGCCACAAGCTCGGTAGGCACGCCCTGGGGGTAGGGCGCACCCCCCCGAGGCTTGTCGCTCCCTCATGCACTTTTCGGACTGTTTATTATTTTCCTAATTTTTTATTTATGCCAAAATGAACAGAAAGTGCTTTTATGGAATTTTTGGAGTCGGTTTACTTACCGTACCACATACCTACTCCTTTTCAGGGTTCTGGAGCGTTCCGGAAGGTTTCTTCTATGTGCTCCTCTGGTGACATTGTTTGAATAATATTAGTTTCAACATTGATGGGCATACCTGAGATATAATGTTTAATTCTTTTCCCATTAACCACTCTCGGATTAGTGCCTTCGGAGTTGTTTATCTTGATAGCTCCGGAGCGATAAACTTCTTTGACGATGTATGGTCCTTCCCATTTAGAGAGAAG
Source organism: Elymus sibiricus (assembly GCA_039707655.1). Classification (NCBI taxonomy): domain Eukaryota; kingdom Viridiplantae; phylum Streptophyta; class Magnoliopsida; order Poales; family Poaceae; genus Elymus; species Elymus sibiricus. Next base: position 177,657,196 of record CM077666.1, on the reverse strand, counting down.
TTTTCCTACAAAGAATCTTAAACGAGAATTGTATAATAGAACATGATCACCTACTTTGAATTCCCGTTTTTGAATTCTTTTATCATGCCATCTTTTAACCTTTTCTTTAAACAACTTGGCATTTTCATAGGCTTTGTGATGCCCTCGACTTAATCGTGCACTAATCATACACGCAAATGCACACGATCAAGCCTAAGGACTCACGGGAAGATATCACAACACAAATAAAAGTCATACAAGCTTTATATTACAAGCCAGGGGCCTCGAGGTCTCGAATACATAAGCTTGAGTCATACAAGCATCAGCGGAAGCATCAGATATCTGGGTACAGACATAAAGGAAACAAGTTTGCCTTAAGAAGGCTGAGCAAAACAACGACACTGATCGAAAAGGCGTAGGCCTCCTGCCTCGGTGCCTCCTATCTACTCCTGGTCGTCGGTGGTCTCCACGTAGTAGTACTCTCCACCAGAGGGGTAGTAGTAGTCGTCGACTGGGGCAGCTGGCTCCGGGGCTCCGTCATATGGTCGCAGCAATCGGGTATGGGGAAAATGGGAAGCAAAGCAACCATGAGTACTCATCCAAAGTACTCGCAAGACTTACATCAGAACTATTCTACTTATGCATCGGTATCAAAGAAGGGTTGTATCAGTGGACTGAACTGCAGAAATGCTAGAATAAAGAGAGGGCCAAGCCTATCGAAGACTAGCAACTTGCAGCATCTTGCATCATTAGAAGAGTGCAGATTAGTACATGAATATAGAGTAGCAAGTAAGTAGTAACAACGCCCAGAGATCCTTCCTCGACTCCCTACGAGAAAGCAATTCCGGAGCTATCATATTTAAACCATTTCTAGTTGTAGAAGATCGGGATATTTTTCGAGCGTCCTGTTACCGTGGACACGGCTATTCGAATAGATATACTTCCCTGCAGGGGTGCACCAACTTACCCAACACGCTCGATTAACTCTGGCCGTACACACTTACTCGGTCCATGCCCGGCCTCGGCTGATCGACACGTCGTAGCCCTACCTAGGTTCAACAGAGAGGCCAGCACGCCGGTCTACACCCTAAGCGCTCAGGGGTCTTGGGCCCATCGCCCTTTGCACTCCTGCGCGTTGCGAGGACGGCCGGGAGCAGACCTAGCCCTTGTATACACACGCAGGCCGTCGCGGTCCAACCCAGGCGCGTGCCGCTCAACTGCTGACATCTAAAGAACTTCGGCTGATACATACGACGCCGAGTGCCCATACTATTGCCGCGTGGTGGTTAGTGCGAAAAGGCCAGAGGCCTACTCAGATCACATATCCTAACCCATTAGTGCGTTGGGAGCTCGCGGAAATGAGCAGAGACTCACGATCATGTGACCCCGTCGCCCCGTCTCGTGGGCTTACGGCAAGGGCTAGGAATGCCCGGCCGTGCCACGTAATTATCTCGCGGGTACCCTCATGGTCCACCCGTCTCCACATCACTCATGGGTACCCCTCGGGGCCTACCCGACTTTATTCAGTATCAGTAGTAAAGTCAAAGTATCCGTGTGTCCATAACATCAAGATGGAATCTGAGGAATCACCCTCATTGGACTTCCACTAGATGTATCCGTCAAGGTGAATCCGGAGGAATCACCCTCGATGGCATTCACTCTTACGGGGTTGCACGACAGAAGCTTCATTGGAGGTGGTGTAAGAGGAATCACCCTTGGTAACCCACAACCGGCTAGCTATACTACAAAGGCAACATCAGAAGTGAGATAAGAGGTATCACCCTCAGCACTCGATGGTAGCTCTGCAGAGTCGAGCAACTTAGGGGGTGTGCGGTGATGTGCTGGTCTCAGCCCGTTCGATCACATCGATCGGGGCACAGGTACTAAAGCGGGGTAACTAGAACAAGGAAGAGGGGCCACAGATGGTTCACTAACAACCTACACTAAGCATTTAGGATTGCAGGTAAGGTATCAATAGCAGTTTACAAAAACAGGCTATGCATCAGAATAGGATAAATCAAAGGCAGTAGCAAATACTAATGCAAGCAGGAGGGAGAAAGAATAGGTGATATAGGCATGCTCAAGGGGGGGTTGCTTGCCTGGAAGCTCTGCGACAAAGGAGAGGTCGTCAACTGTGTAGTCGGACTCCGGAGCTGCGTCGGTCTCGGGGTCTACCGGATAGAAGAGGGGGAAGAAACAATAAATAAAAGCAAGCAAGGCAATACAGATGCATGGCATGGCAGTATGCAGTGCTGGTGGTGACCTATCGCAGTACTACACGTAAGAGACGGAGCGGGAAAATATCTGGGGATATTTTCCCAGCTTCGGGCATCTGTCAGACAGGTGAACCGGAGAGGAAGGTTCCATGTTTGCAGTGTTGTGGGCATGTGACAGCTGCATGGAGGGCATATTCGGATTTGTCTCGTTTTTCTAATCAACTTTCATGTTGAAAACTTTTCGATCCGAGCTACGGTTGAATTTCTACGAATTTCCGAAGTTTTAAACATTTTCTGAAATTGTTTTAACTAATTTAATTCGTCAGAAAAGGAAACATGACATCAGCATGAGGTCAGGGTGATGTCAGCAGTCAACTTTGACCGTTGACTGGTCAAACTCACAGGTGGGGCCCATCTGTCATAGACTGAGACATTTTAAACAGCAGATTAAGTTAACTAATTAACTAGTGGGACCCACTGTCAGTGACTGATTAACTAACAGATTTAATTAGCATTTTTATTATTTATAAAAACGTTTAAACAGCGCGGGGCCCGCATGTCAGAGACTGTGCATGCCCAGTCAGCAGTTGACCTGGTCAACTGGGTCAACTGGGCCCACGGGACCCAGCTGCCAGCGACCCAGGCCGTGCCACGTGGGCGCCACGCCAGCGCTGGTGGCCGGAGTAACTCCGGCGAGCCCGAACGCGGCGGAGCGCACGGGAGGGGCTCGGGTTTCGGCCACAGAGGCCCGTTTGACGCGCGGCTAGGCTCATTCGAAAGCTGGGACTCGCCCGCGTCGAACGATGGCGGTAGAGTGGCCAATGGTGGCCGATATCAACGGCGGCGAGCTCATAGGCGGCGGCCGGAGTTCGGGCATCCGCAGAAAACGGCGATATGCAGCGCTAGCGAGCAACCAACTAGCTAGGCGGGTTCTACGGCTCTCCAGGAGCTCGCTACGGCGGTCGGGCGAGGCCGTAAGGGCTCGGGAGCGCGGTGATGGCAGCAATGGCGGCGGCCGGAGCGCGGTTATGGTGGCGGCAGCGCATAGGCCCAAAGGCGAGCAGCAAGAGGAGGGAGGAGAGGCGGGGCTCACAGCGGGGCCGTAGGGGGAGGCAGTGGGCTCGGGGTGGCTTGGAGGCGACGGCGTGGAGGCAGCGATCTCCGACGATCCGAGGTAGACGACGATGGCATTCGGGCGATGTGGTGGTCCCCGACTCCAACGGCGAGGTGCAGTCGACGTGGTAGGGCGCGGCGTGCTGTCGCCCGCGGCGCTGTAGCAGCGCGCTGTCGAGCGAGGAGAGGGGGGGCAGGGTGCGGCGTGCGCGCGTGGTCGACAGCGGCGCGGAGATGAACAGAGGAAGGAGACGAGGTGCTGGCGGGCTGGGCTGGGTACTAAAGACCTAAAGCCCAGCAGCACAGTGGGCTCCTTTCTTTCTCCTTTTTCTTTTTCTGCATTTTTTTGTTTTGCAAATTGTTTGGCCACCAAATCACTTTTGAAAAATGTGCAACCTGGCCAAATAATTATGTTGCAATTCTTGGCAGTGCCATAAAAAGTTTGGGGGCAATATAATCCCATTTGAATTTGTAATGCATTTAAAATAAGGAAAAATGTGCTGTTGGCCCTGTTTTCAAGATGTTAGAGTCATCTAGGGAATTTAGGTGATGTTGTTTTCCTGAACATAAATAGTTATGGAATATTTCCAAAATTATGAACTATTTAGTTTCCAAATTTGAACAGCTTTTATTTTCACCTCATAATTGAATTGCAATTGGAATTGGAATTTGAAATGAGATATGATTCAAATGTGATCAAGCATTGTAATTGATGATGACTTGGCATAATTAACAGATGATCACTGTGCTCATTACATAGGGGTGTTACAGGCTTGTGTTCTCCATTAATCTAGAGAGCTAATATCAAATAACCTCTTTTCACCGGCAAGTTTAAAATTATAGTTGAGTTCTTAAATGGACCAATAAGCTTTATGTTCTAATTCAAGAGGTAAATGACATGCTTTTCTATAAACCATTTTATACGGAGACATACCCATAGGATTTTTATAAGCAGTTCTGTAAGCCCATAATGCATCATCAAGTTTCTTAGACCGATTCTTTCTGGATCTATTAACGGTCTTTTGCAAGATTAATTTTATTTCTCTATTAGTCAGTTCAACTTGATCACTACACTGAGGATGACAAGGTGATGCAATTCTATGGTTAACATCATATTTAGCAAGAAGTTTACGAAAATCACCATGAATGAAATGTGAACCACCATCAGTCATCAAATATCTAGGGACTCCAAACCTCGGAAATATAACTTCTTTAAGCATTTTAATAGAAGTGTTATGATCAGCACTACTAGTTGGAATAGCTTCTACCCACTTAGTAACGTAATCCATAGCAACTAAGCTATGAGTATACCCATTAGAGGAAGGAAAAGGTCCCATGTAATCAAAACCCCAAACATCAAATGGTTCAATAACAAGTGAATAATTCATAGGCATTTCCTGTCGACTACCAACATTACCAATTCTTTGACATTCATCACAGGAGAGGACAAATTTACGTGCGTCTTTGAAAAGAGTAGGCCAATAAAAACCAGATTGTAATACCTTATGTGCAGTTCTGTCTCCCGCATGGTGTCCTCCGTATGCCTCGGAGTGACACTTTCGTAGGATTTGTTCCTGTTCATGCTCAGGTACAAAACGTCTAATAATACCATCTACTCCTTCTTTATATAAATGTGGGTCATCCCAAAAGTAATGTCTTAAATCAAAGAAGATTTTTTTCTTTTGTTGGTATGTAAAACTAGGTGGTATATATTTAGCAACAATGTAATTAGCATAGTCCGCATACCAAGGAGTATTACGAGAAGCATTTATAACAGCTAATTGTTCATCAGAAAAACTATCATCAATAGGCAGTGGGTCATCAAGAACATTTTCCAGTCTAGACAAATTATCAGCTACGGAATTCTCAGCTCCCTTTCTATCAATAATATGCAAATCAAATTCTTGTAGCAAAAGAACCACCTAATAAGTCTAGGTTTAGTATCCTTCTTTTCCATAAGGTATTTAATAGCAGCATGATCGGTATGAATAGTTACTTTAGAATCAACAATATAAGATCTGAATTTATCACATGCAAACACAACTGCTAAAAATTCTTTCTCAGTAGTAGCATAGTTTCTTTGAGCACTGTCTAGAGTTTTATTAGCATAATGAATAACATTTAATTTCTTATCAACTCTTTGTCCTAGAATAGCACCAACAGCATAATCACTAGCATCACACATAATTTCAAAGGGTAAGTTCCAATCAGGTGGTTGAACAATAGGTGCAGATATTAAGGCTTTCTTAAGTATTTCAAAGGCTTCTACGCAATCATCATCAAAAACAAATGGCACATATTTTTGCAAGAGATTAGTAAGAGACCTAGAAATTTTAGAGAAGTCTTTTATAAACCTTCTATAGAAACCAGCATGACCAAGGAAACTTCTTATACCTTTGATATCTTTAGGACATGACATTTTCTCAATTGCATCAACTTTAGTTTTATCAACTTCAATACCTCTTTCAGAAATTTTATGCCCAAGGACTATACCTTCATTCACCATAAAGTGACACTTCTCCCAATTCAAGACAAGATTAGTTTCTTCACATCTCAGCAAAATTCGATCAAGGTTGCTTAAGCAATCATCAAAAGAAGTTCCGTAAACGGAAAAATCATCCATGAATACCTCAACAATCTTTTCCTAAAAGTCAAAGAATATAACAATCATACATCTTTGAAAGGTAGCAGGTGAATTACATAAACCAAAAGGCATACGACGATAAGCATAAGTTCCAAAAGGACAAGTAAAAGTGGTTTTCTCTTGATCTTCTTGTGATACAGGTATTTGAGAGAAACCAAAATATCCATCTAAGAAACAAAAGTGTGTATGTTTAGATGATCTTTCTAACATTTGATCAATAAAAGGCAAGGGGTAATGATCTTTCCTAGTTGCTTTATTTAATTTCCTTAAATCAATTACCATCCTATAACTAGTTACAATTCTTTGTGGGATAAGTTCATTTTTATCATTAGGGACAACGGTAATACCTCCTTTCTTAGGAACACAATGAACATGACTTACCCATCTACTATCAACTATAGGATAAATTATACCTGCCTCCAGAAGCTTTAATATTTCGGTTCTTACCACATCCTTCATTTTAGGATTTAATCTTCTTTGATGATCAATGACTGGCTTAGCATCAGGCTCCATATTAATCTTGTGCTGACATAGAGTGGGACTAATGCCCTTAAGATCATCAAGAGTATATCCAATAGCAGCACGGTGCTTCCTTAGAGTTTTAAGTAATCTCTTTTCTTCATGCTCTGAAAGGTTAGCACTGATAATAACAGGATATATCTTCTTTTCATCAAGATAAGCATATTTAAGTGTATCTGGTAGTTTCTTTAATTCAAACACAGGGTCACTCTTAGGTGGGAGAGGATCTCCAAGAGTTTCAACAGGCAAATTATGTTTAAGAATAGGTGCTTGTTTAAAGAATATTTCATCTATTTCATTTCTTTCATTCATATGCATATCATTTTCATGTTCTAGCAAGTATTGTTCTAAAGGATCAGTAGGAGGCACAACAATAGAAGCAAGAACAATAATTTCATCTTTATTAGATAATTCTTTCTCATGCGGTTGTCTATGAAACTTTGAGAAATTAAATTCATGAGATACATCGCCAAACTTAACTCTAACGTTTTCTCTAACACAATCAATTTCAGCATCAACGGTATTCAAGAAAGGTCTACCAAATATAATGGGACAAAAGCTATCTTGTTGTGAACCAAGTACTAAGAAATCAGTAGGGTATTTGATTTTACCACACAAGACTTCAACATATCTAACAATCCCAAGTGGTGTAATAGTATCTCTGTTTGCAAGCTTAATAGTAACATCAATATCTTCAATCTCAACAGGTGCAATATCATTCATTACTTCTTGATATAAAGAGAAAGGGATAGCACTCACACTAGCACCCATATCACATAAACCATGATAGCAATGGTCTCCAATTTTAACAGAAACAACAGGCATGCAAACCACGGGCTTGTTCTTATCTAACATGTCTTTCATTTCTAATAGGTTTAGCAATTCTAGCAGCCTCTTCGCAGAAGTAAATAACATGCCCATAAATATTATCAACTAATAAATCTTTTACCATTGCAATATTATGTTCGACTTTAATTTGTTCAGAAGGTTTAGGTGTTCTAATATTACTTTTATTAACCACAGTCGTAGCTTTAGCATGTTCTTTTATCCTAACAGGAAAAGGTGGTTTCTCAATATAAGGAGTAGGCACAACTGGGTCAATATTGTAAACAACTGTTTCTTCTTTAACACTAACAGGCTCTTCATTCAATTCAATAGGTGGATGAAACTTAAACCATTTATCCTTAGGGAGATCAATATGAGCAGCAAATGATTCACAAAAAGTGGCTACTATCTCATAGTCAAGTCCATATTTAGTACTAAACTTATGAAAAGCATCAGTTTCCATAAAAGATTTAACACAATCAGACTTAAGATTTATACCCGACTCTTTACCTTTGTCGATTTCCCAATCTTCAGAGTTGCGTTTAATTCTTTCCAGAAGATCCCATCTGAATTCAATAGTCCTCTTCATAAAGGAACCAGTAGAAGAAGTATCGAGCATGGATTGATCATTATGAGAAAGCCGAACATAAAAGTTTTGTATAATTATTTCTCTTGAGAGATCATGATTGGGGCATGTATGCAACATATATTTAAGCCTCCCCCAAGCTTGAGCGATACTTTCTCCTTCATGAGGCCAAAAATTATATATATAATTCCGATCACGATGAACCAGATGCATAGGATAAAACTTCTGGTGAAATTCCGGCTTCAACCGGTTCCAATCCCATGTTCCAGTATCATCCAATAGCCTATACCATGTCAACGCCTTTCCCTCCAAAGATAAAGGGAATACCTTCCTCTTAACTCCATCGTCGGATAAACCTGCAAGCTTAAACAATCCACAAATTTCATCTATATATATCAAGTGCATATCAAGATGTACCTTTTCATCTCCTGCATAAGGATTAGCTAGCAGTTTCTCTATCATACCCGAAGGAATTTCATACTAAATATTTTCAGTAGGTTCAATAGGTTGAGGGGCAACTCTTAATGCTTCCGGTCGAGGTGAAGATACCCCGAACAAACCCCTCAAAGGATTACTTTCCATAGTGACAAGTGACAGTAAATTTCAGCACGTCATAAAAGTGTTTCCTTACCAATTTCCACTTACCAAAGGCGCTTCACTCCCCGGCAACAGCGCCAGAAAAGAGTCTTGATGACCCACAAGTATAGGGGATCAATCGTAGTCCTTTCGATAAGTAAGAGTGTCGAACCCAACAAGGAGCAGAAGGAAATGATAAGCGGTTTTCAGCAAGGTATTTTCTGCAAGTACTGAAAGTAGCGGTAACAGATAGTTTTGTAGTAAGATAATTCGTAACGAATAGCAGGTAACAATAGTAACAAAGTGCAGCAAGGTGGCCCAATCCTTTTTATAGCAAAGGACAAGCTGGAACGATCTCTTATATAAAGCAAGGCGTTCTCGAGAACACATGGGAATTCTCATCTAGTCACTTTCATCATGTTTATTTGATTTGCGTTCGCTACTTTGATAATTTGATATGTGGGTGGACCGGTGCTTGGGGGTTGTTCTTACTTGAACAAGCCTCCCACTTATGATTACCCCCTCTCGCAAGCATCCGCAACTACAAAAGAAGAATTAAGATAAATCTAACCATAGCATGAAACATATGGATCCAAAACAGCCCCTTACGGAATAACGCATAAACTAGGGTTTAAGCTTCTGTCACTCTAGCAACCCATCATCTACTTATTACTCCACAGTGCCTTCCCTTCGGCCCAAGTATGGTGAAGTGTCATGTAGTCGACGTTCACATGACACCACTAAAGGAAGCAACAACATACATATCATCAAAATATCGAACGAATACCAAATTCACATGATTACTTATGACAAGACTTCTCCCATGTCCTCAAGAACAAAAGTAACTACTCACAAATCATATTCATGGTCAAGATCAGAGGGGTATTGAATAGCATTAAGGATCTGAACATATAATCTTTCACCAAATAAACCAACTAGCATCAACTACAAGATGTAATCAACACTACTAGCAACCCACAGGTACCAATCTGAGGTTTTGGGACAAAGATTGAATACAAGAGATGAACTAGGGTTTGCGATGAGATGGTGCTGGTGAAGATGTTGATGAAGATTGGTCCTCCCATGATGAGAGGATCGTTGGTGATGTCGATGGCTTCGATTTCCCCCTCCCGGAGGGAAGTATCCCCGGCGGAATCGCTCCACCGGAGAGCAAAAGTGCTGTTGCCCAGGTTCCGCCTCGTGGCGGTGGCGCTTCGTCCCGAAAGTCTTCCCTTTATTTTTTCTAGGGTAAATGGCCTTATATAGAAGAAGATGGGAGTCGGAGGCCTGCCAGGGGCCTCACAAGTTCGGGGGGCGCGCCCAAGGGGGTAGGGCGCGCCCCCAGGCTTGTGGCTTCCTGGTGGGCCCCCTCCTAGTATTTCTTTCGCCAGTATTTTTTATATATTTCAAAATAATTTTCCGTAAATTTTGAAGTCATTTGGAGTTGTGCAGAATAGCTATCTCTGCTGTAGCCCTTTCCGGTCCAGAATTCCAGCTGCCGGCAATCTCCCTCTTCATGTGAAACTAGCAAAATAAGAGAAAAAGGCATAAGAATTGTATCATAAAGTGAAATAATGACCTAAAACATAATAAATAACAGTAGGAAAACATGATGCAAAATGGACGTATCAATGCTCCGTTGCACCATCGATGGTGCATGAGGCATTTTTATTCAAACTTCTATAGGGCATGTGGGATTAAGGAGTTGGCCGACGATCTTCAAGATTGTTGTCTCGCTTTCTCCGATCGATGGTTCGCCAACTTGTACAACCAATTGCTCGCACACAAAAAACTCGATGCCGGGGGTCTTGACTTTCTCAATAGGCACATTCAAGAAAGGACAAAGTGGGCACGAGTTTTTGATCAAGATGGCCGGAGGTACGGTCAAATGACAAGCAACATGGCATAATGTTTCAATAGGGTGCTCAAGGGTGTACGTGCATTGCCCGTGATGGCAATAGTTCAATACACATTCGGCAAGATGAATGCGTACTTTCTTGTCTCCATTTGCTGGCGCCTCTGCAGGAGCCATCAATAAGGGCCTCCGTCTGCTGGTGTCACCCCTCAGAATCGGTGCTCATACACAAAGGCTTCCCCTCGATAGAAAGTGCAGTGATCATGGAAACATCATGAAGTGCCACGGTCATCTCCCCGGTCCGGAGGTGGAAACTGTGCGTCTCTGGCCTCCATCGATCTGTAAGTGCGGTGATTGTCGCAGCGTTCAGGTTTGGCGTCGACCGGCTGACAAGCTGAATGAACGGGAGGAGTCCTGTCATCTCGATGTACAGTGTGTATCGCTCATAGTACGGCATGACACTTGACGAAGCCCCGTGAGACCGAATCTTCAGGGGTAAAAGGTTCTGCAAACATACAAGTAAGAGTATTACGGCATGTCTATTTGAAATAAACACAAATTACAAACTACCAACTAGTATGCTTATTACCATCTTCTTCTCCGACATCAAGTAGGCCCGGTGTTCAACGTCATAGTAACCATGGAGAAGCCACACCATCCTACATATTTCAAGCAATAGACATATATGAGCATTCTTTCATATGTGAGCACGGTTTCGGCTTATAACCAAATATGAGCAAACTAAAACACGTCCTATGCATTATTTAATATGCGAGCGTTATTTTATATATATTCATCTCAACAATCATACATAGGTACTAAAAGAAATTTAAATACCCATCTAAGATATACAATGGAAGCATGATTTACAATACAAATCTCAACAATCATCTCAACAATCTAGGGTTCCACTATGGAGGCATGATTTACAATACAAATCCACAAAACTAGGGTTCCACAATGATTACAAATCATCTACAAATTCTAAATCACACCACACTATTTCACAAGTTCATATAACTTTCGAATCCAAGCAAATCAAGGGTTCCACCCAAACTTGCACAAATCTGAAAAATATGAATGATTTTTCGGATAAAAAAAAGGGGATCGGAGGAGATTACCTTGTAGGAGTGATTGGGGAAGAAACCCACGGACGAAATCTTCAAATCGGAAGGATTTTGGAGAGGGGATTGGGGGGGGGGGGGGGGGGGGAAGGAGAGAACCGCCGCCGCGCTGCTCTCTGTTTGGAGTACTGGAACGAATGGGTGGTGGGATTAGGGAGGGCCGGCCCGCGGCAGTTACTAAGTCAATGTGTAGCGCCTTTGAGCTAGGCGCTGCACATGGCAGCATAGTGCCCGTCGGCTAGTCGCTAGACAAACAGGAGTGGGGCCCGGCCTGGCCCCGGGGTGCCACGCTGACCTGAAGTGTAGCGCCTGTCTGTAAGACGCTACTCAGTGTAGTGTAGCGTCTACGTGTCGGACGCTACACAAAAGGATCAGCTAGGTGAAATAGTTTCACCCACGATTTACTTTGTCAATTAGTTGCGTCTCCAGGTCAATTTTGCCGAAATGATTCTACTGACGCTCCTGGCCTCTACTCCCCAAGGCGATGGCGTGCGTATTTTCATGCGTTTGGAGGATTCCGCGGGGTGTTTGACCCGGCTGTCTCATCATATCATGGCAGAAAATAACTTACCCCAGCAGTGAATGGTTGATGACCCTATCACAAATTCACCACACGGCAACAGGCGGCCGGTGTCGATCACTTTTTGAGATGTTCTTCATCGGTACTACTCGAAGTGCTTCGAGTCATGATGAGCAACTCCGGAAAACACATGTTCTCTTGTGTTGATTGGAGTACTAAGCTTGGTCCCATGCGCTCAGAACGTCTTTGATTCAAAATAATTTCAAAGCATTTCTTTTAGATTATAGTCCTTTTTTTTTGACCAAAAGGGTCTGACGGTCCCCATTTCATTACGAAAATGGAGTCTTAATTAAAACATATGGTAACTCTTTTTAATTACAAAATCTCTCCCCAAAGAATGAGTTTGTAAGACCTCAGTTAACCTAATTTTTTTGTACTTTGTACCAAGACTGCGGCAAGTAATATGGATCCGAGGAAGTAGCAATTTCCCTGCACCTTTTAGCTCTTAGTCTTGTACTAGAATTCATACATGTTGCTGTGACATTACAATTCCCCTTTTTCTACATTTAGAATCTTTAAACCTTTGAGAGAAATACGCATGAAATTGTTACAATTCCTCTTTTTCTACACTTAAAATCTTTAAACCTTTCAGAGAAATAGGCATAAAATTAAACTCCGACTAGTTAAGAGATAGGTTTGGCCGGCCTTCTGACCTAGAGAGTAGAGTAAAACACGCATCAAAATACAACACAGAAATACGACGTACTCCCTTTGTAAAGAAATATAAGAGTATTTAGATCACATATTTCTTTACAGAGTAGGGAGTAGAGTACACTCGCTCCAGGCGCGTATACGTATATTATAGTTGTAGCATCCTTTTGTCATCTCCAGCCCCAAAAAATCCCCAGGTATGAAGGCAGACATCCCTCCCTCCCTATCGCCTGTATAAAACCCAGTCCCCAATGCCCCACGCCTCTCACCTCTCGCCCACCGCTACCTCCTCACCGGCGGCAATGTCGGTGCACGTCGCGGCCGCGGCGGTTCTCATCGCGCTCCTCGCCCCCGCCCGAGCCTCGGACGTCTCCTCGTTCCCGCTCACGCAGACGCAGTCGCCGGCCAACGCCTCCGCGGCGCCCTCCTCCCCGCCCTGCCGCCTCGACCTCTCCGCGGAGCTCTTCGGCGGCGTGGCCGCGGCGTGCGGGGCCGGCGGCGGGCCGGGCTCCCTGGACCGCGGCCGCTGCTGCCCCGTCCTCGCGGCCTGGCTCTTCGCGGCGCACGCGCGCACGGCGCTGTCCGTCCCGGCGCCGGCGCCGGCGCTCGCGGGCGAGGGCCTGGACGGTGACGAGGGGCCCATGGTGCCGTACGACAACCAGCGGTGCGTGGACGCGCTGGGCACCGCGCTGGAGAAGCGCGGGGTGGCGCTGCCGTGGCCCAACGCGACGTGCGACACGGTGATCTGCTTCTGCGGCATCCGGCTCCACCAGATCGGCTCGCTCCGCTGCCCCGCCGCGTTCGCCGTCGGCGCCACCGCCAGGAACGCCACGCCCACCGCCGCGGTGAAGGACCTGGAGAAGAGCTGCCGCAACGCATCCTACGCCGGCTGCTCCCGCTGCGTCCAGTCCCTGCAAAAGGTTACCTCCTTTCTCTGCTCCGCTTTTTTCCCTTCCAGCTTTCCTGCTCTTCTCTCTTTCTTTAATTTGTACTCTGAAATCTACCACAGAGTAGTACTTCTTCGAGGGTTCATCATGTTGATGCATTTCTGGGCTTTCTTTTCACTATCTTCGGGATCGTCATTACATCTCGTTATCTGCAATGTCTATTTTAATTAGCCGTTAGCTTAAGTGCGGCACTAGCTTAGGACGGACGATGAGCAATGCCTTTATCTCCGTGTGCTTTATCTTCTTTTATCGAGCAGAAAGAGCCCATTTGACATTCAGGAGATCCCCCTTTCCACACAGAAAGGCCCTTTCTGCTCACATTATTGGTTCACATGCTCAGCTGGGCTTGCTGCTTGTTCTTGAGCTGATCACTAATCATTAGCTACTTGATTGTATTTCTTTGTGAAAGCATTGCGGGGAACGGCAACTCCCACTGTGGACAATGTTACTACTTAGCATTACCAGTTACTAGTACTCGATTACAGGACCATGTCTTGTACAATAGCGTTGGAAAGTAAGCCATGCTAGTATCAAGACAGCAAGGCCAGATTCTTGGTCCAGTGCCACAGGCCATAGCAATGATGAATTGAATCATTTAGCTTGTTAACCACCTGCTACATCGAAAGTTGTTAATTATTGAAGAGAGTTTGTCCTTAACTTGTTTGTCGCGCATCCTCATTGGCATTGGCGTCCTAAACTGAACAGTGAAGAACACACCCCTGTACTTGTGGTCTTGGTACTGACAGTTCATGAATTTAGGAAGCTGTAATCTTTGACATTGTTCTGTACTGAGATTTTGGTGTAAGAACAAGAAGATCGACTCGACTCGAGAGCATGTGCGTGATCAAGTAGTCGTGCATGGATAGCATTTATTGAGGATCTCAGAGAGCCGGGCAAGCCAAATGTTCGTAGTAACATTCAGTTGTGAAACAGTGAAACACCTACCAACTTCGCAACAACCTGCATTGCATCCACGTCTCTGCATGGAACACATTAAATGCGAGCATTTCTTCATCAGGGTTCGCTCGAGGGAGGAGAGGAGTTTAACCTGTATTGTATGTATGGCGTCTACTTGTGATCAGGTGAAGGGGAACGTGAGCCGGGAGGTCGCCGGCGGCGACCGCGCCCGTCGGATGCTGGGGCTCGACTGCCAGCTGATGGGCCTGACGTGGCTGCTGGCCAAGAACAAGACGGTGTACATCCCCACCGTGTCCGCCGTGCTGCGCGCCATGCTCTACACCGCGCACCCCACCGAGTCCGGCGGCCACTCCAAGGTCAGCGGCGGCAGTGGCTCGGCGCCGCCGCGGTGCAGCCCGGACCAGGAGAACATGCCGCTGGCCGTGGACTCGCTGCAGTTCGAGCACGCCGGCAGCACGAGCTCGGCCGCCGTCCTGCTCCGCGGCTCCCTCCTCTTCTTGGCGCTGTACTGCTTCGTCTGGGACGCGTTCTTGTAAACAGGGCAGTGTTGAGTTGATTACGCTTGTTGATAAGAGTATTTTGTAGGAGCTGGTTGGTGTTAGGGATTAGCTTCCTTTTTGCTTGCACAGTGTTGCACCGGTGGATCTCTAGTATCACCCGTGCTTTTATCCTTGGTTTATTGCCCTGCTATTTTGGTGAAGTAGTCGTAACTTGTTCAAGCCGAAACTATTTCTGTTGGCATGGGCACAAGCAACGAAAAGCAAGAAAAATGAGCCGCGTGTATGACGAATTTGTTGGTAAAAAATGTGGGTTATGGTTTGTGGCAACGGATTTTCTTTTGAAGAAGAGAGGCAGGGTGGCAGGCTCGAGGGCAGGTGAGGTGAAGAGGAAGAGGGAGGACGGCGACGAGGGGGAGGGGAGGGTTTTTTGGCTTTGGCGCGACAGTTCACATGGTAGGTAGCGTCGTGTCGTGTGCGGGTGTGGGTCAGTGGGTGTCGTCTAGTGTGCATCTGCATGTCGTCCTTTCTTGTGTCTGTCTGGCCTGGGGTGGTGGTGTGCCTGCCCGCCCGCGTCTTGTTCCGTGGTCTTGCCTCTGCTAGCTCCTCTTCGATTTCCCAGCCTGCCAGCGGCCCAAGAAAAAGATGATAACCAAACGTTTTTTTTTTTCGAGGGAACCATGGAGCCTTTTATTTCTCAATCCAATCTCAGGGCTACAGTCAGCTGGTACAAACCCAGAAATACAATCTGGTGTATAATGCAACCAGACACCGGTGCATACCTCACCCCCACGGTATCTATCAGGGGATGAGCTACGGAGGCATCACTATACTAGTGCCCCACGCTCCACCTAGTTATAAAAAGTAACTGAAGCTGCTGTTTAATTTTACCTTCATCCAACAGAAGCACTAGTATTGTTGTTAGGTTTGGTAGCTTTTTCTCTATACAATAAGGTACTAGCATGCATGGTACTATTGAGCTTAGCAATGGTGTTGTCCAACGCTTTCTCATTGGCTGCCTTACACTTCTGTCAGGGGAGAACCAGCCTCCTCTGCAGGATCCCATCTAGCTCCGCAAGCAGCACCTTTTTTTCAAGTTCAACTATCCGAGCCGACCTGGCAGCTGAGGCACCGGTCCATCCTGGAGCGTTGGCCTTGCCCTCAGCAATGCATTAGAATTGTGTGATGACGCACACACGGTATACAAATCGAACGGTGTGTCCAACAATGACAACGTGTGCATTTGTTAACTCATCGCACGCGATTGGAAAAAAGAAATATCGTGCAATGTCGTGTACACGTTTTTAAAGATCAAATCGTGTGTGCACGTATCGTGTGTGATGTAGAGCACACATTTTGCTGGATTTACCATCGCTGACAATTCTTCTTAAGAAGTCGTGTGCGATGTTGTTTACGTGGCTACAAAAAAACAAATGTGTGTGATATTGGCAATGTCGCACACGGTTGGATAAGCATAACCGTGTGCACACGCGCCGTCGCATCGTCTTCTCCTGCAACACCCCAAATTTTGCCCGTTTCTTTTTCTTTGGATTTCACTTGGAATTATTTGGATTTGCATTTGAACTTTGAATTTAAATCTTCTCTGGAAAGGTCAATTGGACTAGAACATCAAAAGGAAGAGGAGGTTTACTTATTCACCATTTAACAAAATGGCGAAGTAGAATATTTAAATTAATTTATTAATTAATTAATGCAATATGATGCTCATGCAATGCATATGATGCACGAACAATATAATAGGCAAATGTATGTAGGGTATGATCCTTTCACCCACTCTCAATTCGGTAGCTGAAGAGGGTGGATTTCCAACACCACAAAAGACAAATATTGCTGCAAAGCTCCCTCCTTGGCAAGGGAAGAATATCACCACGGCCGGTCGGACCACACTTGTTAAATCCGTCCACACCTTGCAAACTATGTACCACATCACTCTGCTGGTTATTCCACTAACTGTTCTTAAGAGAATAGCGGAGATGGAATGGCATTTTTCTGGTTAGCATTGGACAAAACCTCTGGAGTGAAATGCAAGGTCAATTGAGAGACCGTCTGCCACCCTACCTGACGGTATCCTGGACTAGGGGGTCCCGGCCTAGCCGGTCTAGTCCATGGGTCGGACTGACAACCCGTTGATGAGGAAGGACTCCGGAGGCCTCTAACCTGTGGCACAAACATATCGGGTTTCATCGAGGACTTGGCGTGTACTCCAAGTATATCTATTAGATTTGGCATGTAATCCCTAGATGGCAACCAACCATGTGTAACCCAAGATACCCCCGGTGCCTATGTAAACCGGAGGGTTTAGTCCGTAGAGACACATTCATGATCATCATCACCATTACCCCTAGGGTTTAGTCCACAACATATGATCTCGAGGTAGATCAACTCTGTACTTTGATACACCCATAATATAAGCAATAGCAGGACGTAGGGTTTTACCTCCTCAAAGAGGGCCCGAACCTGGGTAAAAACATCGTGCCCCTCGTCTCTTGTTACCCATCGACCCGATCTCACAGCTCGGGCCCCCCTACCCGAGATCTGCCGGTTTTGACACCGACATTGGTGCTTTCATTGAGAGCTCGTTGTGTGATCGCCTTGGATTGATGGCTCGCTTGCAGACTGATAGCAGTATTGGCTGCGGTGACATCTTCGTCCCCGGCCAGCTTTTCGCCTTTGGCAGCATCGTGCTGCACGCTGATCCGACCGGCCACTTGGGCCATGTTGAAAGCTTTGTCCCAAACCAGGTCGTCATGTTCGGAAGCCAGGAGTACATCACGGACGCCCGAGGTGATCTAGTCCTCTCGGGACGGATCTCAGATCGACTCCAAGATCCCTCCGGCGCAGGAACTCCGGAGTATGTTTCCGACCTGATCCTCGGATCCGACCTTCCGGTGGAACCAACCCCGGAGATAGATCCGGTGGTCGCCACGTCCGATCTAGCCCTTGCCTCCTCGGATGACGACCTCGAGTCGAACCCGTCTTCGGACCAGGCAGCGGCCTTTGATACAGCTTCTCCGCCCGTTGACCAGGGGTCGGCCCTGAGCGATCGAGATGACGGGCCTGCGTCAAGCGGCCCGAACAAACTGTTTCAGGTCAGCCCGACTTACAGCTAGGTCCTGGATACCGAGGAGCTCTCACAGATAAACAAGGTGCTGGATCGAATCCAAAATCTGGCGATCTCGTCTACCGTCTATGATCAGATCGGATGTAGAGCCGATGATCGGGAAATTTGTATCCCACCCACCACCCACCTAGTCGCCACGGTCGAAGACTTGACTGATGCGCTGGACTACGGCTCCGACGAAGCCACTGACATGGAGGAAGATGTCCGCGGCGACACCGGAGCAAACCCACCCGTGGCCATATCCCGCACGGGGAATTGGGCCGCAACGTCTACCTATGACGTTTACATGGTCGACACTCCTAAGGATAACTCCAAGGAGAAACCTAAGGAAAACAATAAGCGTCTTCGCCCTAAGAGGCGAACGAAGGGAAACAACGGAAGCAGAAGTACGACCAACACGACGGGCGCCGCCGATAACGGTGCTGCCCCCGACGCCGCTGAGAACCCGGGCGAGGACAATCAAGCCTTGCCCGCCCAACAGAATGGGCCCGTAGGGACACATGCAGAGGATGATCCCGAGGACATGGGCACCTTCGACGACGGGTCGGACAGGGATTACCTCCCCGAGTCCGAAGACGAGGTCAGCCTCGGACTCGAAGACTTCGTGGTGCCCATAAACCCATCCGAGCAGGCACGGTTCCAACGGCAGCTAATCGCAACCGCGCGGAGCATGAAAAAGAAGCAGCAAGAGCTGTACACTCACAAAAATGCGCTCAATGAAAAATGCACAAAAATCCTCGCGGCCGAGGCAGACCTCGAAGCTCGATGCGTGGCGGCCAAGTCATTCCCACGACGACGGCTGCTGCTCGACTTCAACGACGAGGCAGCAGATAATGAGCTGCTCACATACGGCCATGCAGGCCAGGCTGACCGCGCCCCTAGAGGGCGAGACCGGTCAGCAGGGGCACACAAAGAACCCCCTGCAAAAACCCGCCCTCATGGCAAGAGTGCGGTCAAACATCCTGGGCCCTTCGATTTGCACGATAAGATACAGGCCAATAAAGCCCCTTCTCGATCCATTTACGGACTAAGGGAGCGCGCACCCGCCGGCTGGAGGGCTACGATGCCTGGTTAGATAGACACGAAAGAGCTCGGGAGCAGACAAGGATGACAGCCAACGCCCGACAAGATGTGGCTCGATATCGAGGGCCCGCACATCTAGTATGTTTCACAGACGAGGTCATGGAGCATCAGTTCCCAGAGGGGTTTAAACCCATCAATATCGATCAATATGACGGAACGACTGACCCGGCTGTTTGGATTGAAGATTTTCTTCTCCATATTCACATGGCCCGAGGTGATGACCTCCATGCCATAAAATACCTGCCGCTCAAGCTTAAAGGACCGGTAAGGCATTGGCTCCACAGCCTCCCTAGAAATTCTATTGGAAGCTGGGAGGAGCTCGAGGAGGCCTTTAGGGCAAACTTCCAGGGCACCTATGTTCGGCCCCCGGATGCCGATGACCTCAGCCACATCGTCCAAAAGGAGGGCGAATCGGCTTGGAAATTCTGGAACTCGTTCTTAACTAAGAAGAACTAGATCGTCGATTGTCCCGACGCCGAGGCAATTGCGGCATTCAAGCATAGCATTCGGGATGAATGGCTCACCCGACAGCTCGGGCAGGATAAACCGAGAACCATGGCGGCTCTTACCTTTCTAATGACCCGCTTTTGTGCGGGCGAGGATAGTTGGCTGGCCCGTAGCTCTCACAGGAGCGACTCCGGCCCCTTGGAAGCACGCGACGGGAACGGCAAATCCAGGCGCAACAGAAACAAGCACCGGAACAAGAACAGCGGCAGCGATGCCGAGGACCCAGCAGTCAATGCAGGGTTCAGCGGCTCACGGGCCGGACCCAAGAAGAGGCCCTTTAAAGGGAACAAGGACAGCTCAAGCGCCCTGGATAAAATACTTGACAGGTCTTGCCAAATTCATGGCACCTCGGATAAGCCCGCCAACCACACCAATAGAAACTGTTGGGTGTTCAAGCAGGCCGGCAAAGCAGTTGCCGAGGAACCGGGCAAGGGCCAATCTCGGAGCGACGACGAGGATGAACCTCGCCGACCAAATAGCGGTGGCCAAAAGCAGTTTCTTTCCGACGTCAAGAACATGAACATGATCTATGTCACGCATATTCCTAAGAAGGAAAGGAAACGAGCACTTCGGGACATCTACACCTTAGAGCTTGTAGCCCCGAAGTACAACCAGTGGTCGGCTTGCCCGATCACTTTTGATAAAAGGGACCACCCGACCAGTATCCGCCATGGCGGGTCGGCGGCCTTGGTCCTAGACCCCATTGTCGATGAATTCCACTTAACCCATGTCCTTATAGACGGTGGAAGCAGTCTGAACCTGATCTATGCCGACACGGTCAGAGAAATGGGCGTCAATTCGTCACGAATCAAACCCAGTAACACCACATTCAAGGGTGTCATACCCGGCGTGGAGGCACAATGCACCGGCACAGTAACGCTGGAGGTTGTTTTCGGCTCGCCCGAGAACTTCCGAAGCGAGGACTTGATCTTTGATATAGTCCCCTTCCGCAGTGGTTACCACGCGTTGCTCGGTCATACTGCGTTTGCCCGCTTCAATGCGGTGCCGCACTACGCTTACCTAAAGGTTAAGATGCCGGGGCCCCACAGCGTCATTACCATTAACGGTAACACGGAGCGCTCCCTCCGGACAAAGGAGCAGACAGCGGCCTTCGCAGCTGATTTCTAGGCGGCCGAAGAAGCGGCCCGACGTACAGCTCGGCATGACCTACCAGGCTCCTCAAAGCGCGTACGTACTGTCACTTCGGCCCCTGACCAAACCCGCGTGAATCCTAAATAGGGACGCGCGCTCCCCAGTTCCCCTCGTCTGGTAGCAGACTATGTGCCTCGAGTACATAATTTTGCACTTAAAATTCCATGGCAGACTGGGGAGCATATATTAATAAAAACGGTGTGTTATCTTGGGATATCCGTGCACCCGGAACCTGGTTATCTCTTCGGCAGCATAAAGGCCCACCAGGAAGCACACCTCGGCAGCGTAAAGCTGTCACACTACGGCGCCAGCCTCGTCAGGGGCCCCGCTTCTCGAATGCGTCCAGCGTAGTTTAGGCAGAGTAACCAGCAGCCTTCACCAACCTTGTATTAGACAAGGAATAGCTGTTCAACAGCACGGAGGCGCAGACGTGCGGCAGGGAAGACACGGGAAACAGCTCCCGCTTTTTAAAAGCCCTGTATCAAACTCCTCTTCTCCTTTCTCACATACTCTCTGTACCTTTTAAGGTTCCTTCTTATAATAGCTCGGCATCTGTGGCTAGACCTTATGAATGAAAAAACAGACCACTTTTCGGTCCCCGCACAAAATTACGTGTCGTTTTTTTCTGCCTTTGCCTTGTAGCAATGTGGAAACCGTTTGAAACACACAGATGAGTCCGGCTTTCAACCGGGGGCTCGGATATAAAATCAAACCTATGTTTAAAGTCCGAGATATCTGTTCGGCGTCTCGGATATTGCATTATATGCATCAGTTTTGAATTGTGATTTTTGTCAATGATTGTATTGCCCGGCTCCTGTGCTTGCCTCTTATGTTCCGCTTTGTTCGGCTAGGAGTGTAATGGGAGAACCACTGCGATTGCACTTCCAGGTCGAATGGCCAAGCGCCTCAGTGGAGAAAGCTGAAAATCGACTGTCACGATAGGCGCAAACTGGTCCGCGATCCAAAGACAGTGTCAAACTAGAAACCGTTAGTGGTTACGCCGTGTTAAACAAATGGTTCTTGTCATAAGAACCGAGGTGTTAAAACGGGTGCACCTCGGCTAGTCCGGTCACCACTACACCGGGGGCTAGGTCAACTACCTCACAAGTCAAACTCCTATGACTAAGTGAAAGTTATAAAGCCACTATAGTCTGATTGCCTCGTTTCTCTAAATACGCAACCGCCTAAGGGCACCGACACGTCGGCTAAGGGTTCACGCATTTTTTAGAAACACCCCGCGTAGTATCTACAAGGGGGCGGAAGCCGACGACTGGCCACTTTCAGGATTCAAAACGGTCACACATGAGTCACAATATAACACATCGGATAAATAACACGATGGATAGCACAAAATTACTTGTCTTATATAGATTTCTTCTCGGCATACCGAGGAAACTTCAGAACCTGAGTTCAGACTTCTTGCACCGCGCCTCGGTCACCCGAGCACCTTCATGAACCTCGGCCAGAAACTGTTCCGGCGTCCTATTCTTCCATGCTGGAGGCCCGGACGTGATCTCGAGCGGCTTGATCTTCGGAAAATGCGCCATGGTGGACGCATACGCCCGCTCCGCGCCCTCCAAGCAGGCCGAACGCTTCCAGTTCTCGACCTGGGGGCATGCGTCTCGCAGCTTGTGCACCAAGCCGAAGAAGCTGGTCGGTATCGGCTCTTGCGGCCAGAGGTTGATGCAGAGATCTTCCATCACCGGTCGTGCCGTACGGAACAGCTCGACCAGTGCTACTTGTGAACTGCGTTGGGATTTCCCCGAAGAGGAGAGGATGATGCAGTACAGTAGAGATAAGTATTTCCCTTAGTTAATAACCAAGGTTATCAATCCAGTAGGAGAACCACACAGAACCTCGTTAGCAGCACCTACACACACAAAAGTGTAACACCCTGATTTTTGGCCCTTTCTTTTTCTTTTGGATTTCTTCGAATTTGCATTTGAAGTTCCTTTTTCCGTGGCTATGTGGTCTTGAAACCTGGGAAGATCATCTCTTCTTCCCCTCCCTAGTGGCTTGTCATTCCCAAATCCATCCCAAGGCCATGCCATTTCCATCTTAGCCCAACCCCAATTTTTATTTCTTGGGAATATTCCTTTTTCTATTAAAGGAATAACCCTGTTAACTCTAGGTTGTGAAGCAACCTATATTTATGTCATTCCAAAAATTCCCACAAAATTCTCATAAATTCTTTGGATCATATCTTCCACAAATAAGTCAAAATCCATCCTTGCCTAGTTCAAAAATAATTCAGGAATATTCATTTCCTATTCTGTCCAGTATGGCACTTTGTGAAGGAAGTGCTATTTATATTTTCTTGATTGGCTTCAAATTTTGTGGGCACTCTCTCATATCCAAATAATTTCCACATGCCAAAATTCAGCTTCATTTGCCTAGTAAATCTTCCTCAGCAAATTTCCAAAGTTTCTGTCCAGAGAGAAGCGTTGTAAAGGAAGTACTAGCTAGGCTAATCCAAATGAGTTGAAATTTTGGTAGATCATCCAAATGATCAAATCATTACTCTCCACCAAATTTCATCCCCATCAAACAAACTATGTGAGCACACCTTCAAATCTTGGTTTATGGTCACAATTTCAGTTTGTGAAGCAACTATATTTTATATTGCTTCATAAAATCTAAAATTAATCCAAGACCTAAGTATACCTATATAATTTGAGCATGCCAAAATTCACATCATTTTGCCAAGCCATTTTCTCCACAAAATTCTCCCAAGTTTCTGTCCAGCGTGGGGCATTGTGAAGGAAGTACCATTTTGGTGTATCCAAATGGTATGAAATTTTTATGGTGCCTTCATATGCCCAATTGATCATACTCCACCAATTTTAAGCCCAACCCAATCATCTATGTGAGTGCTACTTCATGATCTAGTTTCTGGACCAGATTTGGTAGTTGTAAAGCAACTATGTTAAATCCTGGTCCAACCCTTTTCAAAATACACGGGATCATAGTCCTTCCTACCCTAAACCCCTGTGACATCCTAGTTAGCTCTTATCTCATCCCATTTGACCATAGTTTCATGCCTAAGTTTGCAACAACAAACTTCAGTCGATCACTCCCATCAGCACACAATCGATTTCTTCGAGCTATCACCTCAGGGAGGTCCCACTTTGGAAAGACTACACTCTAGACACATTTTGGACGGCCCTAAAGTCCCGCGTGCGCCAGTGCATGCAGTGACCATGCGGCCCGGCGTGCCAAAAGCGCGCTCTAGACGCCGGGACCCCTCTGCCGCCGCCCAAACCGCACCATGTCCACTGCGCTGCTCGAGCTCTCCTCCGTCCACGCGTCCCCTCCTGACCCTTCCCCCTCTCCTCTTTCCTCTCTGGCGAGCCACACCACACCGCGTGCCCGTGGCCGTCGTCGCCTTACTCCTGTCATCTTCCTCCCAGTGGCATCTCCGCACCGAATGAAACCCCCTGGTCTCTCTCCCCCTCCGCGTGTGCGCACGCGTACGCGGGCACGTCAGAGCGGCGCCCACCCGCCCTTGGAGGCACCCGAGCATGGGCATCTTGCCGTGGCTATTTAAGCCATCCCCGAGGTCCTCCGAGCTCACCACCAGCCTCCTCTCTCTCCCCGCTCTTCACCAACTCGAGGAACAAGCCCCGGAGCCCTCCATTCTTCCCCACGGCCACCATGGCCGCCGCGGCTTCCCTCTCGAATTCGAGCTCTCCACTGCTTCCCCTCGACCTTTCTTTCGACCAGTAGAGCCCTCGAACCCCGGCGAATCTCCTGAGCCATTCATCTCAGTCGCCGGTGCCGCGTAGCCCCGTGCCCTTCACCTCAGTCGCCGCCGTCTGCCGCGGGAGTCGGAGCCCCGCTCCCTCTGCTGTTTCCCGGCGGGAATGGGCCCTCCAGGCGGGAGCGGCTCGTCGCCCTGGTCACTCCGGTGGCCGGTGGCGCCGGGACGGCCGCCGGCGCCGAGCCCCTCCACTAGCCCCGCGGGCGCGCGCGAGGTTGAAGAAGGCGAGCTGGCCAGGTGGGTCCCACCTCCTCGCGGGCCCCACACGTCAGCCTTAGAGGGCGTTGACCCTGACCCACTGACGTGGATAAGTGAAGACGTATTCTTTCGAATACGTTTTCATCCACCGAAAGCGCCTTCCAGTTCTTCTTCGGGCAAAAATACGCTTCCTCCTCTGGAAAGCGTACTTTCCAGAATACGCTTTCTGTTTTTCAGCCGATGCCGCCGAAACCCCTATTTTGTGAACGTTCACCCGTTAGCAGCAGAAAAGCTCACTTTTTACTTGTTTTTCTGCCTAACGAACGAATGGCCACAACTTTTTAACCGTGACTCCGATTCAGGTGATTCCAAAGCCCACGATCTCAGTTCGTCGATCCCGTTCTGTTGATGTCATTTTCATAATGTTTTCACACTTTGAAAATGACCATTTTGCCCCTGCCCTTATCCAGCCCCCTCTGAGAGGGAAACGTTTTCGGCAAATTTTTCCACGAGTGCCTCGCACTTCTCCCCGGTGAATCCTTCATCCCCAGGCAAGCCACGATAGCCACTTGCATGATGGCATTGCAATAGCCATGGTTTTCACTTGAATGTTCGAATAATTATTTATTCATATGATTATTTTGAATGTTACTGATATGCTTGTGAATCCATGCTCACTGCTTATGCCATGTTCATTTTCATCTAGTAAGTGATATGATTAATTGCTAAGGATATTCTTATCATGTTTTATTCTTGTAATCATTTCAGATGCTAGTGATAATGATATGCTCATATGGATCATTATGGTTTGATACGAAAATACTTGTGGTATTCTTGATCATCGTTATGCTATGCTCATTTGCATCTCGTAGGCTAAATGATTTATCATTGTTGTTGTTAAATGGTTATGTTGCCCATCCATGGTTACACCGATATCATGCTCATGTGCATTGTGATTTCATCATGTTGTTATGACTCAGCTCATCACCATTTCAAGTTGAACCTGACATTAATCGAACTTGAACAAATTTGTTGGCTGAGTCATGGTGCCACCGAATCGAGCTCACCAGTGCAACCACACTTGCCTGGATGGGGAGGCCCTAATGCGGTCTATTGTCATGCGTCTCGCCGGTGCCTCCTACTAGGGAAGGTTATGGGTGCGCGCTACCCTGATCAGGTAGGCAGCCATAAGCCTTGTGTGCCCGAGTTTTACGGTACCGAGGTCCCCGTTTGGGATGATGTTTTGTTTTGGCCACGACGGTGGCAGCCACAAAGGTGGCGGATGTCACGAGCTGACATCGGGGCCACCCATGACATAGCCCAAAGGGGAGTTTGTCGGAGTGGCCGGGAGAGTGTCATGCAATAGATTGGTTTTGTCGGAATGTCGTTGGTCCACCCGAATGGGAGCACGAGGCCATGAGTTCCGTAGTGTGGGTACAGTGTACTAACCTCTGCAGAGTGTATAATCTATCGATAGCCGCGTCCTCGGTTATGGACACAGTTCGTAGTAGGTCACACTATGGGTCAATAGTAATATTAACCTAAATAATACCAACCCTGGTTCGATGAGAAAAGTCGTTGGTTGATCTTTATGTGGTCACGAGATGATCACGATGGTATTCTTGATGATGATTGATCTTGAGGTGATCGGGTGATGATCATGACGGTAAGAAAGATTGGTACCTATGGTGGTTACGAGATAACCTCCGAGCAGAGTAAGTTGGTTCATGAGACCTTAAACGTCGACCCCCTTGCATGGTAGTGCTAGTATCATCATGTTCATATCATGAGTAACATGTACATGCCATGCTCACTCTCATGCTGATTCTAGTAGTATTGTGTTCATCATTGATGATTAACCTGTAAATGCCATGTTGTTGTTTGTCTTGATTGCTTGGGTTGCTGTGAGCTTGCGAGTACATTCAAAGTACTCACCTGGTGTGTCATGCCAGATTGCAGGTCATGCCGTGATTGATTGTTTGTCGAGGATCCCGAGGTTGCGCTCTAGGATGCGTCCCAGCCAGAGTCCCTGCGGAGTGGAGTTCATCACCGTTGTCGCTGTTCCGCTGCTAGGAGTTATTCTGCTACGAGTTGTACCGCTGCTAGCATAGAGCTACTTTAGCAGGCGTAGTATCATCGTGTCCCTGTAACCTTTGTATACTCGGACCCTTGTACCCCGACTATTTGTAATAAAGAGCTGATTTATTCTATGCCAAGCAGTGCCATATTCCAGAAGACTTGATCTCTGGGCTGGAATACAGGGTGTTCCGGTCTCTCTGAGCTGGGGTGCCACAAAAAGCAAACACTTGCACCCAACGCAAATAAGAGGGTTGTCAATCCCGTTAGCGGTCACTTGGAAGGATTAATTCTGATACTGATAGATAGAAAAGTAAATTGCAAAAGAAAATAAAAGTAAATAGATTGCAGCAAGGTATTTTTTGGATTTTAATATATGATAAAAGTAGGCCCAGGGGCCATAGTTTTCACTAGAGGCTTCTCTCTCGAACACATAACATACGGTGGGTAAACAAATTACTGTTGGGCAATTGATAGAAAAGCGCATAGTTATGACGATATTCAAGGCAATGATCATGTATATAGGCATCACGTCCGCGACAAGTAGACCGACTCCTACCTGCATCTACTACTATTACTCTACCCACCGACCGCTATCCAGCATGCATCTAGGGTATTAAGTATAAAAAAGAGTAACGCCTTAAGCAAGATGACATGATGTAGACAAAGTAAACTCAAGCAATGTGATTAAACCCCATCTTTTTATCCTTAATGGCAACAATACAAATATGTGTCTTGTCCCTTTCTGTCACTGGGATATAGAACACCGCAAGATTGAACCCATCACAAAGCACCTCTCCCATTGCAAGATAAATCAATCTAGTTGGCCAAACCAAATGGATAGATCGGAGAGAAATACAAAGCTATAACAATCATGCACAAAAGAGTTCAGAGAAGACTCAAATATTTCTCATGAATAATCTGATCATAAACCCACAATTCATCGGATCCCAACAAACACACCGCAAAAGAAGATTACATCGAATAGAACTCCAAGAACATCGAGGAGAACATGGTATTGAAGATCAAAGAGAGAGAAGAAGCCATCTAGCTACTAGCTATGGACCCGTAGGTCTGTGGTAAATTACTCACACATCATCGGAAGGGCAACAAGGTTGATGTAGAAGCCCTCCGTGATCGATTCCCCCTCCGGCAGACTACCTGTCGTGGTTTTGTCACTGCAGATGTCCTCGTGAAAGGACTTAGTGGTGAGGCCATCGCGACTAGGTGGAAGCTTGAAGGGGTTGGTCGGAATCGAGAGACATGAGTTTTACCCAGGTTCAGCCCCTCGCGGTGGAGGTAAAAGCCTACATCCTGCTTGATTGCTATTGATGATGATGATGATCTCGATTACAATGGTGCTATTTTGCTACCTCTAGTCTCGAGAGCTTCTACTTTGATCTTGTCTAAAACTTGTCTGTCTATCTTGACTCCTCCCTCTTGGGGTGCCTTGCCCCTCCTTATATAAGTTTAAGGGGCCGGCTTACATGTAGAGTCCTAGTAGGACTACAACAAGTCGAATCCTAGTCCGGGTCTTTTCTCCCGAACTGATCTACCCAGGCTGGGTCTTCTCTCCTGGCCGGGTCTCCCAGGCCGGGTCATCTCTCCGGGCTGGGTCTCCTAGGGCGGGTCATCTCTCCGGGCCTTCTCTGCGAGCCAGCCCATTGGGCTCCTGTCAAGCCGGCCTCCTGCCGGGTCTCGTCCCTGGGCTCTGGATTCCTTCTCGTCATCTTGTCTTAACCCGGAAAACGAGGCGACCCATAGAGCCTTCAAGCTCTAGGCCGGGTCAAACCTTTAACCGGGTTATAACCGTGGGGAATATCCCCAACATTACCCCCAGTTTAGCTTGGATTTATCCATGGTAAACTCCATCCTGAAAATAAGAATAGGGAAAATATGTGAAGGGTGATTCTCCGGGTCTGGATTTTTCCTGAGCCGGCACCTGTTTCTGTCTTTCTGGTCCTTGTCATTTTTCTTCTGCCAAATCACCTGACCGGGTCAAAATGTTTGCCGGGTCTTATGGTTCTTCCATACTTTAGCGATTTTGTTGCTTCATAACATGACATCTCAACTGCTTTCACACGTGTATATGACCTCATAACAAATCTTTCCAGTGTATATATCAAATGGCCGGCTTATCCAATGAACCGGCTCCTGAAAAATCCGGGTTTTCCTTTGTCATATTAACAAGCCTGCTTCAGAATCAACTTGCTGACGCGGGTTCCTTGAAGAAAAATATTAGGAAATAAAACACCCATCTGCCATTGAGTCGGCCTCCAATGCTTTGGCTTCATGAAATTTTTTGGGAATAAGAAAACCATATGACGTTGAGCCGGCTTTCCGGGCCTTTCTAGGAATAGCTTAGAGGAGATAAACTTTGTAAATTTCTCCACCAACAATATGAGACCCGGTTTACTCAAAACTGAGAACTTGAAGGTGCTCCTCCCTTATATTCATATTACCTGTAGCCCCCAAGTCTTAAGAGTAGAAACGTAGTGATAGCTTAAGACTTGCGAATGTTGCAATTTTGGAGAAAATCCAGGTTGTTCATCTGAGTCACCAGTCATAAACTGAATGTTTTGCATTTCACATGTGTAGCCCCCAAGGGCCGGCTCATCAGTATGTGATGGGCCGGGTCTTCAATTTGGACCTTATGATCTGTTTAAACAACTGAACGTTGTAGCCCCCAAGTGCCGGGTTGTCTTGCCTGCAGCAACCTGGGACTTGAGCTTAGCTTTTGATGTTTGTAGATGTATAGCTGCAAATAATGTAGCCCCCAAGGGATGGTTTAGCTGTTCTCATCAATATGGAACTTGAACTATCTGTAGTCCATGATTGTAGCCCCCAAGGGCCGGGTCACTATTAATAGTGAGCCGGGTCTTCAATGAAAATACTTTAAAAATGACAATGCATTAGCCCCCAAGTGCTGTGTTGCATGCTTGCAGTGACATGGGACTTCACACTCATTGTAGCAGAGGTTTGAACAATATAGCCTTCAAGAACCGGGTTGCCTGCCAATGTTAACTCGGCAGATCCAGCTGCCGGGTCTCGACCATCAGCCACTTTGCAAGTTTGAATTTGCTTTGAAAAACTTGATAGAAAAATAGCCCAATCGTGGCTTGTAATAGTTTTTGAGCTGAAACTCCATAGTCCGCTGTGCCATCAAACACTGATGATCCTTTTACGATGAAAGAAAATCCTTGGCCGTGGCTGCAGTGCAACCCGGCAAATATGTGTGAAAAAATCCATAAGTGGTGTAGTCTTCTATAAAGCACATGTTGAATAAGAGGCCTCCGGATGGGATCGCAGAAGAACAGAGGCTTGCGGCGGCGGAAAGGTTTTCTTGTCTGACTCTCTGTTGGTTTCCCAATATTTGAGAATTTATAGAAGTGGAATTAGGTCAAAAGGAGCCACGAGGGGCCCACAAGGCATCAGGGCGCCCCCTGGGGCCGCGCCCTGTTGCCTTGTGGCCTCCTCGTGAGGCTTCTGGCTTCCTCCCGAAGCTTCCAGGGTCTCTTTTGTCCAGAAAAAAATCGTCAAAAAGTTTCATAGCATTTGGACTTCGTTTGGTACTGATTTCCTGAAAAACCAAAAACAAGCAGAAAACAGCAACTGGCACTGGGCACTAGGTTAATAGGTTAGTCCCAAAAAATGATATATAATTGCATATAATTGCATATAAAACATCCAAGATTGATACTATAATAGCATGGAACAATCAAAAATTATAGATACGTTGCAGACGTATCAAGCATCCCCAAGCTTAATTCCTGCTCGTCCTCGAGTAGGTAAATGATAAAAACAGAATTTTTGATGTGGAATGCTACCTAACATGTTTCATCATGTAATTCTTTTT
Organism: Elymus sibiricus; assembly: GCA_039707655.1. Classification (NCBI taxonomy): domain Eukaryota; kingdom Viridiplantae; phylum Streptophyta; class Magnoliopsida; order Poales; family Poaceae; genus Elymus; species Elymus sibiricus. Next base: position 177,626,392 of record CM077666.1, on the reverse strand, counting down.
TACGGTATGAATATTAAGATCCGAATGATTCAAAGCAATAGTCTATAATTTGATATAAAGACATCAATGTAGGAGATATGCCCTAGAGGCAATAATAAATGTTATTGATTATCTCCCTGTTCATAATTATGTTTATGTTCCATGCTATAACTGCAATGATTCTCGAGTCTACAAATAAAACGAGGCTTGGAGGGAAACTCATGTGCACGTGTGGGATAATAAACGGTAAAATGTATTCCTAGTCAAGTCTCTATGACTGGCTCAAGTATTGCATGATGATCCTGTTTTCCTGATCATGGGCATGACTATGCCGGCAATTTTGAGGGCACAATTGTTGGTAGAACACTTGTGTTGAATCGACCCAAATTGATGTTATGCTATGAGATACATTCGTCATAAGTTAATGGTTAATAACATAGGAAGTTAATGTTTGCATAATTCCTTAGACCATGAGAGTATCGAGTTTCTTCATGCTTGCTTCATGAACTTTGGGGTTTGTTAAACGTCATCCGTAAATGGGTGGCTATTACGGCGGCTTACGGGTTCATGGAAAAGTATGTCAAGTAACTTGATAGCTCAAGATTGGGATTTGCTCCTCCGACGATGGAGAGATATCTCTGGGCCCTCTCGGTGTTACGGTATCCATCATCGTCTGGCCAGACACAGGGTGATTTGATCACAGGGATGCCGGAACACGGGAATGAGAAAAGAGAACAATACCGGCAACGAGGTAACTGGCATTGTGGACAAGTGTTGATCCACGAGGATGCCGATGTTTCTCACCTCGGGTAATTGTAACATATCGCGAAGCAACAGGAATAGCACACGGCAACTGGAGGTTCACTCGAATATTCATTCGTGTGGGTATAGGGGTCAATATGGGTGTCCACGGCTCCGATGTTGATCATTGATCGGAAGGGGTTCCGGGTCATGTCTATACTTCACCGAACCTATAGGGTCACATGCTTAAGGGTCATCTATCTGCTGAATACTAGACGGGGAGTCTGAGAGAAAATCACCGAAAAAGTTTCGGACGAAACGGAAACGTTCCGGAGAGGATATCGGAATAGTTCCGGTGAAACTGAAAAGTTGTTTCAGGGTATTCCATATAGTCAAATTGGTTTCGGCACATGCCTGGAAATTATTGGAAGGTACCAGAATTGTTCCGGTAACTTCTGAGAATTTTCAGAGACAAAAACCGGAAATGTTCCGGACTGCCGGAACCGCTTTAGTTGCTTTTCACAGATGAAAATCACTAAACCGAAAAGTTGTTTCGGAGTACACCATAAAGTCAAATTGGTTTCGGCACATGCCTGATAATTCTTGGAGGGTGCCAGAATCGTTCTGGAAACTTTCTGGAATTTTCCGGGATGAAAACCGGAAATGTTCCGGAGCTGCCGGAACCGCTTCAGATGCTTTTCGCAGATGAAAATCACTAAACCGGAATTGTTCCGGCTCGCGTTGAAAATTATTTTGGTGGGTACTGGAAATGTTCTAAGCCCACATGAATATTTTCAGTTCGATCAGACGCTGAAAAATGTCGTCGTGAATAGTGAAATCAGATTTATGGATATGGTTGGAAGTTGGCTTTCCACAAATATCTTCCCAAGATATTTTGGGATGACATGGCATTTTGGATATGCCCATCCTACCCCTTGTTTTTCCTATAAATAGAGGGGAGGAGGCAGCCCCATATGCTTCATGCTTGCTCCCACATACACATGCCATGACATTTCTGGCTTCTCTCTCCCTCCCAGCGAAATAGTTTCGTAGAGCCGAAAGGCTGTCTGGGTTCCGGTGGGAACTAGTTCTGGACGGCGAAGCCCTGCCGGATAGATGACACCGTATGTGTGCAACTCTGTAGAGAGATCGTAGTTTCGGTCTTAGTTCGAGAGTGCCTCCCGAAGGGCTGTCCGAGTTACAGTTTGAGTTTCGGGTGTCCTCCCGAAGGGCTGTCCGTGAGGCCTCCCGGAGGGCTGTCTGAGGATCCGTCCGGTGGGACTATCCGAAGGACTGTCCAGAGGCCTCCCGGAGGGCTGTCCGAGGATCCGTCCGGCGGGACTATCCGAGGGACTGTCCAGGGGCCTCCCTAAGGGCTGTCCGAGGATCCGTCCGGTGGGACTATCCGAGGGACTGTCCCGATGCCTCCCGAAGGGCTGCCCGGAGATCCGTCCGGTGAGCTGACGTGGGAGTACATCCTCGCGGTTGGGAGGTTGTAAATCCTAGCTGCGGGGATCTGCACCGCCGTTCGTCATCGACTCTACTTCCGCTGCGCTACGAGTCGATAACGAAAAGGATCAAACCTTGTATGCAGTCTCCATAGTGATCCTGGGCTGGTACGTAGGTCGGAAAATTTTTGTTTTCTGCTGCGTTTCCCTACAATCAATACTCAAGCATACTAACAAACAATCATGTCTTTCAAAATAAAAATGCTAAAGAAAGTTATCCCTACAAAATCATATAATCATGTCATGCTCCATCTTCTTAACACAAAGTATTTATCATGCACTACCCCGATGACAAGCCGAGCAATAGGTTCATACTTTTTAACGCACTTCAGCTTTTTCAATCCCCACGCAATACATGAGCGCAAGCCATGGATATAGCACTATGGGTGGAATAGAATGATGATGGAGATTAATAAGGGGAAGTCAAAAAGAGAAGATAGTCTCACATCGACGAGGCTAATCAATGGGCTATGGAGATGCCCATCAATTGATGTCAATGCGAGGAGTAGGGATTGCCATGCAACAGATGCACTAAGAGCTATAAGTGTATGAAAGCTCAAAAATAAAAACTAAGTGGGTGTGCATCCAACTTGCTTGCTCATGAAGACCTCGGGCATTTGAGGAAGCCCATCATCAAAATATACAAGCAAAGTTGTATAATGAAAAATTCCCACTAGTATATGAAAGTGACAACATAGGAGACTCTATATGAAAAACATGGTGCTACGTTGAAGCACAAGTGAGGAAAAGGATAGTAACACTGCCCCTTCTCTCTTTTTCTCTCATTTTTTTATTTATTTTTTTCCGCTGGGCTCTTTTTGGCCTCTTTTTTTTGTCTCCTCACTGGGAGAATGCTCTAATAATGATGATCATCACACTTCTATTTACTTACAACTCAAAAATTACAACTCGATACTAGAAGAAATATGACTCTATATGAATGCCTCTGGCAGTGTACCAGGATGTGCAATGATACTAGCGTAACATGTATGAAAATGATGAATGGTGGCTGAGCCACAAATACTATGTCAGCTATATGATCATGCAAAGCAATATGACAATGATGATGTGTGTCATATAAAAAGAACGGTGGAAATTGCATGGAAATATATCTCGGAATGGCTATGGAAATGCCATAATAGGTAGGTATGGTGGCTGTTTTGAGGAAGATATAAGGAGGCTTATGTGTGATAGAGCGTATCATATCACGGGGTTTGGATGCACCAGCGAAGTTTGCACCGACTCTCGATGTGAGAAAGGGCAATGCACGGTACCGAAGAGGCTAGCAAATTGCGAAAAGGTGAGAGTGCGTATAATCCATGGACTCACATTAGTCATAAAGAACTCACATACTTATTGCGAAAGTTTATTAGCCCTCGAAGCAAAGTACTACTACGCATGCCCCTATGGGGATAGATTGGTAGGAAAAAGACCATCGCTCGTCCCCGACCACCACTCATAAGGTAGACAAAAATAATAAATCAAGCTCCAACTTCTTAGCATAACGACAGACCATACGTGCATGCTTCGGGAATCACAAACCTTAACACCAATATTCTTACTAAACCACAATTATCTACTAGCACCTCCCACATATTACCATCTTAATATCGCAAAACTATTGCAACGAATCAAACTTATCATATTCAGTGATCTACATGAAAGTTTTTATTATATCCCTCTTGAATACCTATCATATTAGGACCAAATTCATAACCCGTGCATATTACCATTGCTATTCATTAGACTCTCAAAAATATATAAGTGAAGCATGAGAGTGCAACAATTTCTTTAAAATATAACCACTACCGTGCTCTAAAAGATATAAGTGAAGCACTAGAGCAACTGCCGAGCTCAAAAGATATAAGTGAAGCACATAGAGTGTTGCTACTTGTGAGCTGTGTTGCTAATTCCCTGAAGAGGAAGGGAGATGCAGTACAGTAGAGATAAGTATTTCCCTCAGTTATGAAACCAAGGTTATCAATCCAGTAGGATAATCATGCAACACCTCGTTAGCAGCACCTGCACACAAAACAACAAATCATTGCACCCAACGCAAACAAGGGGTTGTCAATCCCTCGGCGGTAAGTTGCAAGATTAAATTGTATGTGATAGATAGATAGATTGAAACAAAAATACAAAATAAAATAAATAAAGAAAAAGTGCAGCAAGTATTTTTAGGGTTTTAGTATATGATTTAGATAGACCCGGGGGCCATAATTTTCACTAGAGGCTTCTCTCATAGAAAATAGCATACGGTGGGTAAACAAATTACTGTTGGGCAATTGATAGAAAAGCAAATAATCATGACGATATCCAAGGCAATGATCATGTATATAGGCATCACGTCCAATATAAGTAGACCGACTCCTGCCTGCATCTACTACTATTACTCCACACATCGACCGCTATCCAGCATGCATCTAGTGTATTAAGTCCATAAAGAACGGAGTAACGCCTTAAGAACGATGACATGATGTAGACAAGATAAACTCACGTATGAATAAACCCCATATTTTTACCCTTAATAGCAATGATACATACGTGTCATGTCCCTTTCTGTCACTGGGATTGAGCACTGCAAGATCGAACCCATTACAAAGCACCTCTTCCCATGGCAAGATAAATCAATCTAGTTGGCCAAACCAAATCAATAGATCGGAGAAGAAATACAAGGCTATAATTGTAGGAGATATGCCCTAGAGGCAATAACAAATGTTATTATTTATCTCCATGTTCATAATTATGTTTATGTTCCATGCTATAACTGCTATGGTTCTCGAGTCTGCAATAACCACGAGGCTCGGAGGAAAACTCATATGCACGTGTGGAATAATAAACGGTAAAAAGTATTCCTAGTCTGGCCTCTAAGACTAGCTCAAGTGTTCCATGATGGTTCTGTTTTCCTGATCATGGGCATGACTATGCCGGCAACTTTGAGGGCACAATGTTAGTAGAACACTTGTGTTGAATCGACCCGATTGATGTTATGCTATGAGATTCATTCGTCATAAGTTAATGGTTAATAACACAAAGATAGTTAATGTTTGCATAATTCCTTAGACCATGAGAGTGTCGAGTTTCTTCATGCTTGCTTCATGAACTTTGGGGTTTGTTAAACGTCATCCGTAAATGGGTGGCTATTACGGCGGCTTACGGGTTCATGGAAAAGTATGTCAAGTAACTTGATAGCTCAAGATTGGGATTTGCTCCTTCGACAATGGAGAGATATCTCTGGGCCCTCTCGGTGTTACGGTATCCATCATCGTCTGGCCAGACATAATGTGATTTGATCACAGGGATGCCGGAACACGGGAACGAGAAAAGAGAACAAAACCGGTAACGAGGTAACTGGCATTGTGGACAAGTGTTGATCCACGGGGATGCCGATGTTTCTCACCTCGGGTATTTGTAACATATCGCGAAGCAACAGGGATAGCACACGGCAACTGGAGGTTCACTCGAATATTCATTCGTGTGGGTATAGGGGTCAATATGGGTGTCCACGGCTCCGATGTTGATCATTGATCGGAAAGAGTTCCGGTCATGTCTATACTTCACCGAACCTATAGGGTCACACGCTTAAGGGTCATCTATCTGCTGAATACTAGACGGGGAGTCTGAGAGAAAATCATCGAAAAAGTTTCGGACGAAACGGAAACGTTCCGGAGAGGACACCGGAATAGTTCCGGTGAAACTGAAAAGTTGTTTCAGGGTATTCCATTAAGTCAAATTGGTTCCGGCACACACCTGGAAATTCTTGGAGGATGCCAGAAGTGTTCTGGAAACTTCTGGGAATTTTCCGGGATAAAAACCGGAAATGTTCCGGAGCAGCCGGAACCGCTTTGGTTGCTTTTCGCTGAAGAAGCATTGTTCCGACATTGTTTCAGAATGCGTTCAAAATTATTTTAGTGGGTACTGGAATTGTTTTAGGCACACAGAAATAATTTGGGATTTAACGGACGCAGAAAAGTGTCTTCGTGAATAGTGAAAGTGCTTTTTGGATATTTTTGGAAAGCACCTTTTGGGATATTTTCCAAAAGGCTTCTAGAAGGCTTGGGGGCTAAGAAACCCCCCTTGGGGGGCCCCCCAGGAGGGAGTGGCCGGCCACATGTGGTGCTCCATCATGGAGCCCCACTTGTCTCATGGTTTCACCTTTATGCCCATGTGAAGGACTTCCTTTATGAGCATTTTGGGTTTTATTGTAAAACCACCCTACCCCTTGGATTTCCTATAAATAGAGGTGGAGGGGCTGCCTCCACACTCACTCCTTGCTCACATACACATGCCATGACATTTCTGGCTTCTCTCTCCCTCCCAGCGAAATAGTTTCGTAGAGCCGAAAGGCTGTCTGGGTTCCGGTGGGAACTAGTTCTGGACGGCGAAGCCCTACCGGATAGATGACACCGTATGTGTGCAACTCTGTAGAGAGATCATAGTTTCGGTTTTAGTTCGAGAGTGCCTCCCGAAGGGCTGTCCAAGTGACCGTCTTAGTTTTGAGGGTCCTCCCGAAGGGCTGTCCGTGTTTCGAAGGTCCTCCCGAAGGGCTGTCCGCGACACCGTCCGAGGGACTGTCCGACCGCCTCCCGGAGGGCTGTCCGAGGGGCAGATATGGGAGTACATCCTCGCGGTTGGGAGGTTGTAAATCCTAGCTGCGGGGATCTGCACCGCCAATCGTCATCGACTCTTCTTCCGCTGCGCTACGAGTCGGTAACGAAAAAGATCAAACCTTGTATGCAGTCTCCATAGTGGTCCTGGGCTGGTGCGTAGGTCGGAAATATTTTGTTTTCTGCTGCGTTCCCCTACAATAATAATCATGCATAAAATAGTGCAGCAAAGACTCAAATAATTTCATGGATAATCTGATCATAAACTCACAATTCATTGGATCCCAACAAACACACCGCAAAAAGTGATTACATCGGATAGAACTCCAAGAACATCGAGGAGAACATTGTATTGAAGATCAAAAAGAGAGAAGAAGCCATCTAGCTACTAACTATGGACCCGAAGGTCTATGGTAAACTACTCACGCATCATCGGAAAGGCAGCAAGGTTGATGTAGAGCCCCTCCATGATCGATTCCCCCTCCGGCGGAGTACCGGAAAAGGTCTCCAGATGGGATCTCTCGAGAACAGAAACTTGCGGCGGCGGAAAAAGTATTTCGTGGACTCCCCTGAGGGTTTCTGATTTTTTGGGAATTTATAGTGGTTGAATTAGGTCAAACGGAGCTGGGGTGAGCCCATGAGGCACCAGGGCGCGCCTGCCCCCCCCCAGGCGCGCCCTGGTGGCTCGTGGCCACCTCCTCTGGTGTCTGATCTTCTCCCAAAGCTTCTAGTGTTGGTATTGTCCAGAAAAAAATCTCCAAACAGTTTCGTGGCATCTGGACTTCGTTTGGTATTGATATTCTGTAAAACCAAAAACAGGCAGAAAACAACAACTGGCACTGGGCACTAAGTTAATAGGTTAGTCCCAAAAAATGATATATAATTGTTGTAAATGCATATAAAAACATCCAAGATTGATAATATAACAGCATGGAACAATCAGAAATTATAGATACGTTGGAGACGTATCAAGTATTCTAACAAATCAGGAATAATGTGTGTCCCTCTCAAAAAGGTGTGTTCAGCAAAGATGATTGTGGCAAACTAAAAAGAAAACAAAAGCAAGCAAACTATAGCACAAGACGCTCCAAGTAAAACACATATCATGTGATGAATAAAAATATAGCTCCAAGTGATATACCGATAGATTGTAGACGAAAGAGGGGATGCCATCCGGGGCATCCCCAAGCTTAGACGCTTGAGTCTTCCTTGAATAATACCTTGGGGTGCCTTGGACATCCCCAAGCTTAGGCTCTTGCCTCTCCTTATTCCTTTATCCGTCGTAGTCTCACCCAAAACTTGAAAACTTTAGCACACAAAACTCAACAGAAACCTCGTGAGATCCGTTAGTATAACAAATAAATCTTAAAACTTTTGGTACTGTTGTAAATTGATTCATATTTAATATTGTCATAATGCTACTGTACTCCAACTTCTCCATGACTCATACCCCCCGATACGATCCATAGATTCATCAAAATAAGCAAACTATACAACGAAAACAGAATCGGTCTAAAACAGAAGATTCTGTAAAAATCTATTTAAAAGCCATACTTCTGTAACTCCAAAAATTCTGAAAATTTTTGAAAACGTGCAAAATTCATATATAAATACTGTGTAAAAAATTCAGAATTTTATCAAGCTTCAGTACAGAACCAAAAATCCAGCACTGGACTCAAAACTTTCTGTTTTCCAACAGCATCAATTATACTATCATCCAAATCATCCCATAGGCATTACTTGGCACAAACACTAATTAAAAGATAAAAACACAATAATAGCAGAAGCTATAATTGTGTAAACGCACAAAAACAGAATGTAAAAAAAAAATTATTGGGTTGTCTCCCAACAAGCTCTTTCTTTATAGCCATTAAGATAGGTTTGAGATTTCAATGATGCTCTCATGAAAGATAATAATTGAAACACAAAGAGCATCATGTAACATGTGTAAAACACATTTAAGTCTAACATACTTCCTATGCATCGGCATTTTATAAGAAAACAAATTATCAAGACAAGCAATATCTAGCATATGCAAATAGGAAGAATAGAGCATTAATAATTTTACCACATAGAGAGGTAATTTAGTGACGTGAAAGTTTCTACAACCATATTTTCCTCTCTCATAATAATTACATGTTGGATCATAATCAAATTCAACAATATAGCTATCATATAAAATTTTATCTTCATGATCCACATGCATAAAAGTTTTATAATCTTCCAAGAAAGTGGGATTAATATCAACTAAAGTCATGACCTCTCCAAACCCACTTTTATCAAAAAAATCATAAGATTGAACACTCTCCAAATATGTGGGATTATTTTTACCTAAAGTTGACACTATTCCAAACCCACTTTCAATATTATTTTAAATATTATTATCAATAACATATTCATCATGAGGCTTAAATAAATTTTCAAGATCATAAGAAGCATTATCACCCCGATCATGATCATTGCAATAAGTAGTGGACATGACAAAATTATCATCCCCAAGCTTGTAGCTTTGCGTATCATTAGCACAATTGACACTAATAGAATTTATAATAACATTATTGCAACCATGCTTTTCATTCAAGGAGCTATCAAGTGTGGGTGCAATAGCAATGATTTCATTTTTAACATAAGGAACTATAGCAAGTTCATCTCCATAAGCATAATTAATATTGGCATCCTGGCCACAAGCATAGCAAGCATCAAATTCATCCAAAAGGGATATTTCAAGCGGATCAACAAAATCACAATTTTCTATAGATTCATGCATATCATTATTCTCTTCCAAAGCAGCAGGCATTCTCCCAATGAATTCACTAACATAGGTATTGGAAGCATAGTTTTCATCGCAATATTTAAGTATGGCAAAATTTTCAGATTTGTAGAGAGTAATATCATACTTTTCAATCAAAGAAGTAACTTCATGGGCACCCTTAAAAGCAACAAATTCTTCAATATGTTTGATATAATAGTAGCTATAAACACCCTTGGTATATGAAGATAAGATTTCATTATCATTAAACTCACATAGGTAGGGAAGGTGTTTTTTAGGGTTCTCAGAGCAACAAGTAACATCATATAATTCGCATAGATTCCAAGCATAGCATAGCAAACAATTTATTTGATTCCATAAGAGTCTCCCTTTCTGAGACAAACGGTGACACACAAAATGAGCATGCTCATCTAATGATTTTTCCTCAACTAAACTAGTTGGGGTTTCAGCACGAGCACAAATGGATCGAAGATGATCCAAGTGGAAAACTTTAAGTGGATCCATACTGATCTTAAATTTTTTGCTTTCATTTTATGTTTCCGTGTGTTGACATGAAGGCAATAAAAGCAAGCAAGCAAATAAAATATTTTGTGTTTTTTGTAAAATTGTTTTAGAAGTGGGGGAGATGAAAACGAGAGGCAAATGCAAATAAAAGACAAATGAAAATAAGAGCAAGTGGATGATAGTTTGTGCGAAGGTACTTGATAGGTTTTGGTGATGTCTCCCTGGCAACGGCGCCAGAAATTCTTCCTGCTACTTGTGAACTGCGCTGGGATTTCCCCGAACAGGAGAGGATGATGCAGTACAGTAGAGATAAGTATTTCCCTCAGTTAAGAACCAAGGTTATCAATCCAATAGGAGAACCACACAGAACCTCGTTAGCAGCACCTACACACACAAAAGCAAACACTTGCACCCAATGCAAATAAGAGGGTTGTCAATCCCCTTAGTGGGCACTTGCAAGGATTAATTCTGATAGTGATAGATAGAAAAGTAAATTGCAAAAGAAAATAAAAGTAAATAAATATCAGCAAGGTATTTTTAGGATTTTAATATATGATAAAAGTGGACCCGGGGGCCATAGTTTTCACTAGAGGCTTCTCTCTCGAACACATAACATACGGTGGGTAAACAAATTACTGTTGGGCAATTGATAGAAAAGCGCATAGTTATGATGATATTCAAGGCAATGATCATGTATATAGGCATCACGTCCGCGACAAGTAGACCGACTCCTGCCTGCATCTACTACTATTACTCCACCCATCGACCGCTATCCAGCATGCATCTAGGTATTAAGTATAAAACAGAGTAACACCTTAAGCAAGATGACATGATGTAGACAAAGTAAACTCAAGCAATATGATTAAACCCCATCTTTTTGTCCTTAATGGCAATAATACAAATACGTGTCTTGTCCCTTTCTGTCACTGGGATATAGAACACCGCAAGATTGAACCCATCACAAAGCACCTCTCCCATTGCAAGATAAATCAATCTAGTTGGCCAAACCAAACGGATAGATCGGAGAGAAATACAAAGCTATAACAATCATGCATAAAAGAGTTCAGAGAAGACTCAAATATTTCTCATGAATAATCTAATCATAAACCCACAATTCGTCGGATCCCAACAAACACACCGCAAAAGAAGATTACATCGAATAGAACTCCAAGAACATCGAGGAGAACATGGTATTGAAGATCAAAGAGAGAGAAGAAGCCATCTAGCTACTAGCTATGGACCCGTAGGTCTGTGGTAAACTATTCGCACATCATCGGAAGGGCAGCAAGGTTGATGTAGAAGCCCTCCGTGATCGATTCCCCCTCCGCCAGAGTACCGAAAAAGGCCTCCAGATGGGATCGCGGAAGAACAGAGGCTATTGGCGGCGGAAAGGTTTTCTCGTCTGGCTCTCTGTTGGTTTCCCAATATTTGAGAATTTATAAAAGTGGAATTAGGTCAAAAGGAGCCACAAGGGGCCCACAAGGCATCAGCCCCCCCCCCCCCCCGAGGCCGCGCCCTGTTACCTTGTGGCCTGCTCGTGAGGCTTCTGGCTTCCTCCCGAAGCTTTCGGGGTCTCTTTTGTCCAGAAAAAAATCATCAAAAAGTTTCGTGGCATTTGGACTTCGTTTGGTACCGATTTCCCGAAAAACCAAAAACAAGCAGAAAACAGCAACTGACACTGGGCACTAGGTTAATAGGTTAGTCCCAAAAAATGATGTATAATTGCATATAAAACATCCAAGATTGATACTATAATAGCATGGAACAATTAAAAATTATAGATACGTTGGAGACGTATCAACCAGCTGCTTCATCTAATTATTCAGAAGAGGCAGATGCTCTGGTGCCTGGAATGGGCCCAGAAGGTCTTCTCCACGGAATCATCAGGACGGGCGGCGTAGTAGGAGCCGGCGTCCGAAGCACTCCGCGGCAGGTCCCTAAAGGCCTCTGAAGAACGCCAGATTTGCGTAAGATGGGCAAATCTGCTGTCACCAAAAAACGTAGCAAAGCAGGTATGGCTTACCAGCGGCGATCTGCTTCACTTGTTGAAGCACTTCGCGATCCTCCCGAGCCTGGGTCATGGCCTCCTTACAGGCCTAGCTCACTGTTGCAAGCTCGGAGGCTAGCTTGTTCTTTTCTTCCCGAGGACTCTTTCTCCTTGGCCAGCTCTTCGCTGGCCTGCTTCGCCGCAACCTTTTGTTGTTCGGCTTCCTGCCGAGCTCTTTGCAGCTTGGACCGGAGCATCTCAAGCTCCGAGGAGGAAGCTGCAAAAATATTAACATATGATTTAGAGATCAAACCAGCTACATCGTAATTCAAGTACAGTCTTAAGGTACTTAAGCTTTTGGTATTTACCTTGAGTTTGCTCCATCTGCTTCTTGAGCAGATCCATGTCCTTCTTGGACCGATCAAGCCTATGGTTCAGTTCTTCCAACTCTTTCGAGTTGGATACTGAAACTGGGGCCGAAACCTGAAAAGGACACTCTGTTAGCTTCCTCGGATGATATCGATCCCCTGGTCGGCTTTGTATATCCGATCAGGGTCTCGGGGGCTACTGTGTATTCGCTCTTGTATATTTCGTTCCTCACTAAGATCCCCGAGTAAGATCTTTGCATCTAACTCAGGGCTCGAGGGCTACTATGGTTATATACTCACGGTACGCGTCCACAGTGGTACAAGTCTTCGGACAATCTACTTTTTTACTTATCCGCTAAGGGCTACTGGATAGCTCTATGCGTTGACGTAATCTCAAAAGATGATTAAAGGTTACCTCAAAGCCTTCATAGAGGCCCTTGAAGGTCTCCCTTATTCCGGCCTCCGCGAACCGGTAATTCTGTAGCGCCGCGCCTAGAAGGACGCGGTGCTCAGTAACGATGGAGGACCCCGTCAAGGACGCCTCCATCTCTTTGGTCCACCCCATGGACGCCTTCCCTCCAGCAGGTAGGGATGGACGGGCCACCTCGATTCTCTCCATTAAAGGAGGAATCGCCGCCGTGGTCGGCTACCGAGGTGGCTCTGGATCGACGGGGGACGAGGTTGTCGGCTGCCCTAGCTTTTCCCCTTCCTTGGAGGAAGAGTTCTTCCCTAGCGGATCTTGGAAGGCCGAGGCACCATCCCCCGTGGTAGGCACGGGCGGGGCTTGCTGAGAGGTCGCCTCCCCCAGCCCGTCATGGGTAGGAGGGGAGGGGAGACGCTCCTTCGATGCGCTGGGTGGAGGGAGCCCGCTCGACGACTCCTTGTCGCTGATACGGGAGCGCTGTGGGTTGTGAAGGACAAATGATCAATTAGACTTGTGGGAGAGAGGGACTAGGGCGCATACAACGCGTGTGGAAATAAAGTATAAAGGACATACCTCCTCGGCGGTGGTCTCTCCCAGCGTGGCTCGATGAGGTCGTCCTCGGATTCGGAGGAGACGACCTTGGCCACAGCAGGGGCCTTGAGAGGCGCGGCGTCGACGGCCTTCACAAGGCGCCTTCGAGTTCGGGGGTCATCGGCCCCCGCGACGTCTTCGGATGCCGCCCTTCTTCTCTTCGGGGAAGAAGTGCCTTCGTCCCCTTCCTCCCCTTCGTCTCCTTCTCCATCCCTTTCCTCCTCATCAGAGGAAAGAGCTCGGATGTCCTCGGACTTAGCATCTGAGGGGTCTCGGATCCGAAGACCTCCCCTTTTCTTCTCCGGCTCTTTCTTTGCCTTGACCGGGGCCCTTGGGGGCACGACAACCAAGAGGGCCTGTAGCTCGGGGATCCGGTTATCTTCGGGCAGCGGCGTCGAGCACTTGATGAGCGCCACCTTGGACGCCCATTTCTGAAAACAATGGAGGAAGGTTTAGACAAATACAAAATGAAGAATCATTACTGAACATGCGAGACGATTGATACCTCGGATGGGCCGCGTACGGTGGTATAGCCGCTGTCCGGCCCGTCCTCGGGGAATTCGTTCTGGGATGGCCTGAAGAGAGCCATCCACATCCCATCTATGCGGTGCGGAAAAAGTTCCGCACTGTCGGTACGTCTTCAGGCTTGTACAACCACATGGGGTTGGCCCGAAGCTGAAGAGGTAGGATACGGCGATGCAGCATCACATCCACCACATTCACCAGCTTGATTTCTTTTGGAGAATCCGGATCCTCTCCTGGAGAGAGACGACCTCATCCGGATTGCCCCACTCCAGGTCTTGCCTCTGCCAGGACACTAACTTCCTCGGAGGCGTACCTATGAAGGCGGGGGTCGCGGCCTGGACCGCAGCGAGGGGCTCGGTTATGTAGAACCACTCACGCTGTCAGACCTTCACGGTCTCGATGAAAGTTCCTTCCAGCCACTCCGGCTTCTGGAGTTTGCTGATCATGGTGCCCCCTGTTGGAAATATGCCCTAGAGGAAATAATAAATTGGTTATTATCATATTTCTTTGTTCATGATAAAGGTTTATTATTCATGCTATAATTGTATTGACCGGAAACTTAAATACATGTGTGAATACATAAGCAAATACAATGTCCCTAGTAAGCCTCTACTAGACTAGCTCGTTGATCAAAGATGGTTAAGGTTTTCTAACCATAGACATGAGTTGTCATTTGATAACGGGATCACATCATTAGGAGAATGATGTGATGGACAAGACCCAACCGTAAGCTTAGCATTTGATCGTATCACTGAGTTTATTGCTATAGCTTTCTTCATGTCAAGTATCTATTCCTAAGACCATGAGATCATGCAACTCCCGGATACCGGAGGAATACTTTGTGTGCTATCAAACGTCACTTCGTAACTGGGTGATCATAAAGATGCTCTACATGTATCTCCGAAGGTGTCTGTTGGGTTGGCATGGATCGAGACTGGGATTAGTCACTCCGTATGACGGAGAGATATCTCTGGGCCCTCTCGGTAATACAATATCGTAAAGAGCTTGCAAGCAATGTGCCTAATGAGTTAGTCACGGGATCTTGTATTACGGAACGAGTAAAGAGACTTGCCGGTAATGAGATTGAACTAGGTATGGAGATGCTGACGATCGAATCTCGGGCAAGTAACATATCGCTGGACAAAGGGAATTGCATACGGGATTAACCGAATCCTCGACATCATGGTTCAACCGATAAAAGATCTTCGTGGAATATGTAGGAACCAATATGGGCATCCAGGTTCCGCTATTGGTTATTGACCAGAGAGGTGTCTCGGTCATGTCTACATGATTCTCGAACCCGTAGGGTCCGCACGCTTAACGTTCGGTGACGCTAGAGTAGTATTGGGATATGTACGTTGGTGACCGAATGTTGTTCGGAGTCCCGTATGAGATCCCGGATGTCACGAGGAGCTCCGGAATGGTACACATGAATCTATAGATAATTGTGATTCCGTTGATTCGATTGAAATATCACCACTTGATGAACATGATGCTTGTTATTCTTTATGGCCATGATGCCAATATTAAAGATGCTTATAGAGATGAACTTGCTATAGTTCCTTATGTTAAAAATGAAATTATTGCTATAACACCCATACTTGATAGCCCCTTGAATGAAAAGCATGATTGCAATGATGTTACTATAAGTTCTATTAGTGTCAATTGTGCTAATGATATGCAAAACCACAAGCTTGGGGATGATAATTTTGTCATGTCCACTACTTATTGCAATGATCATGATTGGGGTGATAATGCTTTTTATGATCTTGAAAATTTATTTAAGCCTCATGATGAATATGTTATTGATAATAAAATTTGCAAGACTATTAAAAGTGGGTTTGGAAGAGCATCGACTTTAGGTAATAATGATCCCACTACTTTGAAGAATTATCAATCTTATGAATTTTTTGATAAAAATGGGTTTGGAGAGGTCATAACTTTCGTTGATGATAATCCCACTATTTTGGAAGATAATAACAAATTTATGCATATGGATCATGGAGAGAAAATTCTATATGACATCTATATTGTTGAATTTGATTATGATCCTACATGTAATTATTGTGAGAGAGGAAAATATGGTTATAGAGATTTTCATGTTACTAAATTACCTCTCGTTATGTTGAGATTGTCAATGTTTTATTCCTCTCCTTTGCATGTGCTAGATATTTCTCGTCTTGATAATTTGTTTGCACATAAAATGCCTATGCATAGGAAGTATGTTAGACTTAAATGTGTTTGTCACATGTATAATGATGCTCTCTTTGTGCTTCAATTCTTATCTTTCATGTGAGCATCATTGAAATCTCAAAGCCTATCTTAATGGCTATAAAGAAAGAGCTTGTTGGGAGGCAACCCAATGAATAAAATATTTTTTTCTGTTATTATGTGTTTTCACAGCTATTCTACTGGTATGATTGTGTTTTTGTGTTTTTAATTAGTGTTTGTGCCAAGTAAAGCCTTTAGGATGATTTGGAAGATAGTATAATTGATGCTGTTTGGAAAACAGAAAGTTTTGCGTCCAGTGACAGAATTTTGTTTCTGTACTGGAGCGTCAGAAAAATCTGAAATTTTTACATAGTATTGGTATACGAATTTCCCACGTTTTCCTAATTTTTCATAATTTTTGGAGTTACATAAGTATGGCTTTTAAATAGATTGCTACAGACTGTTCTGTTTTTGACAGATTCTGTTTTTGATGCACTACTTGCTTGTTTTGATGAATCTATGGATTGTATCGGGGGGGTATAAGCCATGGTGAAGTTATAGTATAGTAGGTATAATGAAAAAATAAAATATGAATGGGTTTGCAACAGTACTTAAAGTAGTGATACTAACGGATCTCACGAAGGTTTTGTTGACTTTTGTGTGATTGAAGTTTTCAAGTTTTGGGTGAGATCACGATGGATGAAGGAATAAGGAGTAGCAAAAGCCTAAGCTTGGGGATGCCCGAGGCACCCCAAGGTAATATTCAAGGAAGACTCAAGCGTCTAAGCTTGGGGATGCCCCGGAAGGCATCCCCTATTTCTTCTACCAACCATCGGTAATTTTACTTGGAGCTATATTTTTATTCGTCACATGATATGTGTTTTGCTTGGAGCGTCTTGTATTATATGAGTCTTTGCTTTGTTTGCTTTTTAGTTTGTCACAATCATCTTTGCTGAACACACCTATCTTGAGAGAGCCACACGTTTATCATCATTTGTTAGAATACTCTATGTGCTTCACTTAAAAAAAAATTGAGCTAGGCAGTTGCTCTAGTGCTTCACTTAAATCTTTTTGAGCATGGTGGTGGCTAAATTTTCAAGAAATGAATTCTCATGCTTCACTTATATTATTTTGAGAATTGATAAGATTGAAATTTTGAAGAAATATTTGCACTCTCATGCTTCACTTAAATCTTTTTGAGAGTTGATAATAGTAACGGTAATTTGCACAAGATATGAATTTGGTCCCAAAGTGATGAATATTCAACAGGGATATAAATAAAAACTTTCATATAGATCATTGGATATGATAAGTGTGATTCCTTGCAATAGTTTTGCGATATGGAAATGATAATATGTGAGTCATGTTTGTGAGTAATTGTGATTTAGTAAGAATATTAGTGTTAAGGTTTGTGATTCCCTATGCATGCACATTAAGTCAATAGTTATGCAACGAAATTATATCCTACTTATGGTGCATTATTCGGTGTTAGTTATGTTCAATGCATGTTTATGACCGTTTTCGTTTTTTGGTTGGTTGCTTCTCAATCTATTTGCTAGCCTTCATTTGTACTAAGCGGAAATACTGCTTGTGCATCCAAAATCCTTAAACCCAAGTTGTGCCAAATGAGTCCACTATATCTACCTATATGTGGTATTTCAATGCCGTTCCAAGTAAATTTGCGTGTGCCAACTCTAAATTTCAAAGTAATTTTCCCGTTTTGTGTGCCCGTACCGCTCATGAAGCGGCAGGGGGTAGCCATTATTTTCCATGCTAGGTGTGTTATTCTCACGATGAGTGTTTATTCACTTGTCATTGCATGAGTGAGTGGCTGGTAATAGGGATGCCCAGTCCCACAATGAAATCAAAATTAATAACAACAAAATTCCTTGGAAAGTGTTGGTATGGAGGGCACCCGTGGATACGGCTAGCCATGGATTGTGAAAGAATGGTGGAAAGAAAATGAACTTTACTTTCTGTTTGGGAACCGCCTATGATGTGTCTAGCATGGAAAATATTGGGAATTCTCGGTCGTTTTCGTTGACAGGAAAAGCATGCCTCTCAAAATATTTTATCTCTTTAATTTCAGCTTTGAGCTCTGGCACATTTGACAAATCTCTGCTTCCCTCTGCGAAGGGCCTATCTATTTACTTTTATGCAATTTTTATTTTATTTGAGTCTCCATCTTCTCTTACAAAAGCACCAACTAGAGAGCACTATTGTCATACTTGTGCATTGTGTGTAGTTAATATTTGAGTGTGTTTCATGAATGGATCAATGATTGAGCATAATGGGCTAGGGATAACATTCTTTAGCATTGATATTTTGAAAGACATGGTAGCTTGTTAGCATGCTTGAGTATTTATATCTTCATGTCAAATTATAGACTATTGCTTTGAATCATTCAAGTCCAACGTCCTTGCTATAAAAGAAAAGAATATGTGATGAATATGATAGGCAGCATTCCACATCGAAAATTCTGTTTTTATCATTTACCTACTCGAGGACGAGCAGGAATTAAGCTTGGGGATGCTGATACGTCTCCAACGTATCTATAATTTTTGATTGTTCCATGTTGTTATATTATCAATCTTGGATGTTTTTATATGCATTTACAGCAATTATATATCATTTTTGGAGACTAACCTATTAACTTAGTGCCCAGTGCCAGTTGCTGTTTTCTGCCCTGTTTTTGTTTTACAGAAAATCAATACCAAACGAAGTCCAAATGCCACGAAACTTTTTGGACATTTTTTTCTGGACAAGATAAACACTAAAAGCTTCGGGAGGAGGCCAGAAGCCCCAGGGGGTGCCCACGAGGCACCAGGGCGCGCCTGGGGGGGCAGGCGCGCCCTGGTACCTCGTGGGGCCCACAGAGCTCCGTTTGACCTAATTACTCCACTATAAATTCCCAAAAAATCAGAAACCCTCAGGGGAGTCCACGAAATACTTTTTTCGCCGCCGCAAGTTTCTGTTCTCGAGAGATCCCATCTGGGGTCCTTCTCCGGTAATCTGCCGGAGGGGGAATCGATCACGGAGGGGCTCTACATCAACCTTGCTGCCCTTTCAATGATGCGTGAGTAGTTTACCACAGACCTTCGGGTCCATAGGCAGTAGCTAGATGGCTTCTTCTCTCTTTTTGATCTTCAATACAATGTTCTCCTCGATGTTCTTGGAGTTCTATCCGATGTAATCACTTTTTGCGGTGTGTTTGTTGGGATCCGATGAATTATGAGTTTATGATCAGATTATCCATGAAATTATTTGAGTCTTTGCTGCACTCTTTTATGCATGATTATTATAGCCTCGTATTTCTTCTCCGATCTATTGATTTGGTTTGGCCAACTAGAATTATTTATCTTGCCATGGGAAGAGGTGCTTTGTAATGGGTTCGATCTTGCGGTGCTCAATCCCAGTGACAGAAAGGGACATGACACGTATGTATCATTGCTATTAAGGGTAAAAAGATGGGGTTTATTCATACGTGAGTTTATCTTGTCTACATCATGTCATTGTTCTTAAGGCGTTACTCCGTTCTTTATGGACTTAATACACTAGATGCATGTTGGATAGCGGTTGATGTGTGGAGTAATAGTAGTAGATGCAGGCAGGAGTCGGTCTACTTGTCTCGGACGTGATGCCTATATACATGATCATTGCCTTGGATATCGTCATGATTATTTGCTTTTCTAGCAATTGCCCAACAGTAATTTGTCTACCCACCGTATGCTATTTGCTCGAGAGAAGCCTCTAGTGAAAACTATGGCCCCCGGGTCTATCTAAATCATATTACTAAAACCCTAAAAATATTGCTGCCATTTTCTTTTATTTATTTTATTTTGTATTTTTATTTCTATCTATCTATCTATCCCATACAATTTAATCTTGCAATTAACCGCCGAGGGATTGACAACCCCTCGTTTGCGTTGGGTGCAAGGATTTGTTGTTTGTGTGCAGGTGCTGCTAACGAGGTGTTGCGTGATTCTCCTACTGGTTCGATAACCTTGGTTTCATAACTGAGGGAAATACTTATCTCTACTGTGCTGCATCATCCCTTCCTCTTCGGGGGAAATACCAACGCAACCTACAAGTAGCAGGAAGAATTTCTGGCGCCGTTGCCGGGGAGACATCATCAACATCTATCAAGTACCTTCGCATAAACTCTCATCTCCTTGCATTTACTTTATTTGCCATTTGCCTCTCGTTTTCATCTCCCCCACTTCTAAAACGTTTTTACAAAAATACAAAAATATTTTTCGTTTGCCTTTTTGCTTGTTTGCTATCTTTGCTCGTGTTGCCATGTACCTTCTATTTGCTTGCATCTTCGCTTGCTAAAAATCTATTGATATGGATCAACTTAAAGTTTACTACTTGGATCATCTTCTATCCATTCGTGCTCGTGCCGAAACCCCAACTAGTTTAGTTGAGGGAAAATCTTTAGATGAGCATGCTCATTTTGTGCGTCACCGTTTGTCTGAAAAAGAGATACTATTATGGCGTCAAATAAATTGTTTGCTATGCTATGCTTGGAATCTATGTGAAATTTATGATTTTACTTGTTGCTCTAAGAACCCCAAAAAACCCGAGATCTGCCAGTTTTGACACCTACACTACCCATTCTAGGGGTCTCGGCGTGTTGAACCTCCAAAAATCCGCCAAAGTTCTTTGTTTGAGATGGTCATGGTTGGAATGAGAAGTCCCAAAAATGGCATGGCTTGGCGTGGAGAACCCATTGATGACGTGGATATGGACTTTGTTTTACGCCTGCACCATCATAGCCATGGGCATTGGAACCAAGGCGTCCTTCTGGGATTCACCAATTTCACAGGAGCACATCATGGAGCGTATTGAACTTTGGACGGTGATTGGCCAAGTTCAACTATGAGATGATGTTGATGATGATACACGGTGAAAGTGTCGCTAGCCATAAAAGCATCTACAGCCGCGGACACTAAATACCGGGCAACTCTCAAATTTCCTTCTCTGCATTCGAATACCTCATACTTGAAACCTTAAATCCATACAAAGCATACAAAAGAGGAAAACCCGCGTATCAACTAACCTGCACTATCCTACTTCTCGTCGGAGGTGTCCATGATCTTTGTGCCCGGCTCCGGGTACATGGGCGGCAGCCGCAACTCCTGCTCCTCCGTGTCGGCCTCCACCTCCTCCTCTGCCTCCAGTTTGACGAAAAGTGCGTCGGTCGTCGCCCGTTCTTACCGGATGAACCGCCGGTTGGCCTCAACATAGGCCTCATTCTGGATGGACTCCAGGATGGCGGTCTGCTCCACCATCTCCGCCGCTTGGGCGACCTCGAACTCCGCCATGGCTCCTCCATGGCGAAACCCGCAACCGGCTCCGACTCCGCCTCCTCCTCCTTCTCCTCCTCCATGGGCTCCGGCTGCTGCTCCCCCTCCTCATCCTCCTCCTCCTCCGTCTCCGACGAATCCGAAAGCAGGCCCGCTGCGATCTGGGCGGTGCGCGTAGCCCGGATCTCCTTGAGCATCTGGAAACGTCGCTCGGGCGTTAGCATAGTGTAGGTGGTCTTGTTCTGCCGGGCCATGGCGGAGACGGACGACGAGGGAAGAGGGAGGCGGAGAGGGAGAGAAGTGGATGGCCTAGGGCTGGTGGCGCGGAGAGGGAGGAAGCGGATGTGGCTAGGGCTGGGGGACGTCGTCCGGCTTAAATAGCCGGACCTTGGCCCTTGGGCGGCGAGCTGACCGACGCCACGTGGCATTCACACCCCACTGGAGGAGACGCCCGTCGGACCGTTGGTTTCCGGACGATTACGTGTGGGACCCGATCGTCAGTCCGACATGGCAGACGTGCCCGGGCCGCCCCAGATGTGGGCTGAATATGAGGGGTGTCGGTCAGTCCGGCCGTTTGAGGCCGATTTAGGTACCCAGACAGGTCAGTGTTTTTGATCAGTTAGTGACCGGGCCAATCAAGCAGACGTTTGATACCGGTTTAAAACGCCCGGCTATAGATGCTCTAAGGTGGTGGATCCTATTTGACGCTCCTGGGCATCAAAACGTCGTGCCTTTGCTGAAGACGCTCCCCGTTGGGCCAGCCCACGTAGGTGTCACTGTTTTTCTGTTTCTTTTATTTTTGTTTACTTTTTCGATACTTTTTTCTTTTTCTTTATTTTTTTCTGTTTCAAATAGTTGTTGCAAAATTTCAAATACCGCATGGAATTCCAAAAAATGTTCTCATTTTCAAAATATGTTCACAACTTTTGTGTATTATACAAAAGTTCAACGTGTATTGCAAAAATGTTCATCGTATATTTAAGAAAATGTACACAGTATATTAAATAAAATGTTCACGTATCGTAAGAAAAAGTTCAATGTGTATTCAAAAACTGTTCAGCATATATCACAAAAATGTTCAATGTGTATTTAACAATTGTTCAGCGTATATCACAAAAATGTTTAATGTGTTTTTAAAAATTGTTCAGCGTATAATACAAAAATGTTCAATGGATATTTGAAAATTGTTCAGCGTATATAAAAAGTTGTTCTCATTTTTCAATTTTTGCTCACCTTTCAAAATTTGTTCGCGTTTTATTGGTTTTGTCCGAATACTGAAATTTGTTCACATTTTCAAACATTATTCGCACTTTTTAAGAATATTTTGTTCACATTTTTTCCGAGAGATGTTGAAAAATAAAAAAAGGGATTTGCCACTGTGGCTAGGTACTTGAATGTTAACGCTGCGGTTTTGCATGCAACAGTTGCCAGGTCGAGCGGCCAACAACAGTGCTTTTGTAGCCTGAGGTCAGGAGTTCGAGTCCGCACTGCTGTCTTTATTTTTCGTCAAGTTTTACATTCGTTGCTTGAGAATGGGCCGGCCCGTTTGTGCGATCTTTAGCGAACCCTGCGCGAAAGCTCCTTCGTTTGACGCTAACCTCTAAGGTCTTGCACAGGTCGTAGGACGTAAGACTGCACGGCTAACCACTCCGGCCAGACGCCTAATCTAATCGGCGCGAACAAAGTGAAAGCAACTTGCTAGCTTTCCGGGCCATGGGAAAGCCTTTTCTAGTCCAATCACCACAAAGTTTACTCCGCGGCGTCATCCCTCAAAAAAAAAAAAAAACATGATAGTTAGAAACCAAATATTACTACTCCGTCTCTTCACAAATACTCCCTCCGTCTTAAATTACTCGTAGCTTAAATATATTTTAATGCTACATATATTTATTTGAGCGACAAGTAATTTCGAACAAAGTAAGCATAAGGATGTAGTAATATATAGATATGTTTTAGCGTGTTTGTTCACTGATTTCAGTTCGTGTGTAGTCCATACTGAAATATCCAAAACATCTTAGATTTGCACGGAGGGAGTAGCTTAGAAACAAACAATCCAAGTTTAGCACTGCTAAACACCAATCGAATCCACAATTGAAGTTGGCAAAATTGCACCAGTTACGGGTATCACAGAAAACGCAAAAACTATAGCTTAGACATTCACAGCCATGGTCTCCCGAATCCAAACTTTACATCGGACGGCACAGCTGCCCAGTACGAAGGATTAACCTTGAAGAAAAAAATGCACACTACCCTGCAACGTAGTTTATGATAATTATCATGCAACTACATCTAGAAAGAGATTTGATGGATTACAGAACCCCGTGACTGAATCAGCCCAAGGCGGCGGCCAAAATTTTCACACTGAAGGTTGTCAAACTGTACCCAGTGCAGTAAGTTGCATCTAATACAACTTTCAGAAAGGAGGCAGAACAAGTGCGTAACAGCATTGAGTGTTGCTTTAATCTGTTTCACGAGTTAGACATTCCAACTTCTGTCCCGTGCTGTCATCATCCTTCACTGATGCTATGTTTGGGATAATCTGTCAAGGAGATATGCAACAGATATCAGAATTGCGAGCGGATGAACATCCTAGTTGCAAGTTTGAAATTTCATTGTCATGTAAAGATCGGATGGAAACAATGTACTTGTAAAACAGCAGATATGACAACTATGGTTCTGATATACAAGCTGGTGCAGACAGGATAAGTTGATGGTCTACACCAAATTTCAGCAGCAAACTACCTAAAGACGCGAGGCACTGTTTGATTTCTACACCAAATTTCGGCAGCAACTAACAAAAGGCCGGAAGCACTGTTATCACGTGCCATATACAGAGTTAGTGTGAAAATCAGCTGCAGCGTTGGTCAGAATCCATAGCTCGAAACTCAAATGAGCTTATTCCGCGAGCTGGGGTTTTGTGCCAACATGATATTGCTTGTGCTAAAAGGTTGGTTAGCACAAAACAATGGTACACTTTTGAACAAAAGAATACATGTTATAAAAATCACATTACCTGATCCTCGTACTGTGACAACTGAAAAATGGCTCTATCCAAAATAATCTGGTGGTTGTTTAACTTCCTTCTCTATTAGTAGAGTCTTCAATGTTTCCATGATATCAAACCGTGGGTCTAGCTTGCGTTGCCACCCCTACAGTAGAATGAATAGCCATGGTAAGTATAATATCCATCTTCCTAATTCCTGCAAGGGCATACAGATACTATGCAGTGTATTGTACTTGTAGTAGCATAGAAAAGGGTGGTCAGCAACCAAACTAACTACCCACTAGTAATTTTTCCAGTTTCTCAAAAAAAAGTTCTATTTCCTTAGGTAAGTCCACATTAAGCATAAAACAGAAAATACACTTAAACAGTGTCATATAATTGAAAACTGAACATTAGCTACATAAAATGTAGCGATGATGAAAATTAAATCAACCCTGGAAGTTACTACCTCTGGTTGAAAATACACGATGTGCAGTCTTTGTGAGGATTTTTTTCACAATATAGTTGTTTATGTATTTTCACAATTTTATATAACGGTTGAAGTAGCATGATAGCCAACTGTCTTGAACAAAGAAAGTATTTAAAAATTAATTTGTCAAATGAGAAAAACAACGAAGATCGTTATAAAGACGTCAAATTCCCTTCTTCTGTACACAGTATAATAACTGAAACATAGCAAGTATTATATTGATATCAATTTAAAGTTTACAACAGTGCATTACCTCAAGAACCAAAATGGTCACCATTACAGTACAGATGTTGCCATCAATGTTGACTTTGTGGCGACGAACTGTGTCGAGCAATTGATGCATGCATTCGACAGGATGAAATACGTCTCCCTCCGGTGTTCCCCAGAACGTAAATGTCTTATCCAATTCCTACCATTACCAATAATAAAAATATTAGTGCTGTTATTCAAGGGGAAAATGCGTAGAAGCATCAGGATTGTGCAATCAGTATAGAAGAATATTTCAGAAGACAAGACGAAACTCTCAAAGACTAGATAAAATGTACAGGTTCCTATCAATGCGTGAAAACTGATTCTTCGCCCAATTATTTATCCCCTGGTCAATTCATGCAGCTACCAGAGAAGGACCATTAGGCCCAGATTAAATTAATGTAGAAACAACTAATAAACACAATTTTCTCACAAAAAAAACTAATAATAGTGATTAGCAACTTTGAGCTCCAAATCTGAGGCCAAACATGGTCATATTGAGTTGCACAAGCCTGTTGTTGATTGGGAGATACTAGGAGCAATGGACACAAAATTGAAGCTAGACTGCTTGGGTGGAAAATACGTTATGCAAATAGATAATAAAAAATACAAAAGCTAGTACTGAAGCCAACATATCTGGACTGCACTGCATCTAAGCTTAAGGGAGAAAGGCATGAACCTAAAATGCCTGAGCTAACAAGAGGGCAAGGATCCTTCATTGGTTAATTTTTCCTACATAGCAAAATCCCTTATATTGGCGGCAAGAGTAACCCCAGCAAACCAGTTAAATATTTTTTTAACACACCCCAAATCCTACTATTAGATGACATATTTTTCAGCATATAAATAATTTCGAACTCTCCATGAAATGCATGATACTGTATATAATCATAATGTCTGTATATGCAGGCACCCAGATGTTATGTACAAGAATGAATACATGTACATATAATATATGATAGATGACATCTGATGGCCATAATGAAGGTAGCTGCACTTAAACATCGCATATCAAGTAAAGAACTATCAAATCTGATTAAGATCTAAATATTGCCTACAAGTTTCATGCTTTATTACCTCAGTAAAGGCTGCTGGATTTGGACAGCTCTGGTTTTCTGATAATCGTAACGTACACTTAGCAGCCGTACGACCATCTCTGATAGCAACCGCCTTGAAGAATTGTTTTAAGTTATCACGGTCAGCTACTGAGAGCTCAGCAGTCATGCCAACATCAAGAAAAACAATATGGGGCTTAGATCTGAAAAACGTTTTCCTCTTATTCTTGCTCTCGTTTAGACGGACAAGAATGTTTCCCGGGTGCATATCCGCGTGAATAAAATTGTCCTCCTGTAGAAACAGGGAAGAATGATAAAGAAGAATTCAGTGGCTGAATTATACTGGGAATATATCAGATAAACAATTAACAACAGATCATACTTCTAAGGCTAACCATGGTGCTATATGGCTATACCAATCGCCAGTAAACCACCACTCAGGGGAAAAGATTAAAATAGGAAACAAATAAAAGACGTGCATACCAGAAGCATCTTCAAGAATGCATATGTCCCAATGTGGGCAAGGTCCTTCTTCATCCGAGAATTTCCTTCAGTTTCATCCACAAAACGAGCAACACTTTCTCCATTCTCAAATGACTCGATAAGGACTGCTGGATGGACAAGTGGGTACAATGGTTCTGGGAATGAAACATGTCTCCATCTACGGAAGTTGTGTCTGAAACGATGCAAATTAGAAGCTTCCCTAGAAAGGTCAACTTGAGACATCATGAAAACTGCAAACTGGCGGACACTCTCATCCAGCCTTAGCCAGCTCAATCCAGGGACGGCATTCGAAACTTTTGCCATAAAATTGATGAGTAAGAAGTCTTTCTTGATTGATTCCCCCACACCAGGATGCCTCACCTTAACTGCAACATGCTTTACAGGATGTAGATCTCTTTTCTTTTTTTTTGTCGAGTTCGAGTCAGGACGATCTTTTAATGTGGCCCGATGTATTTGTGCAATGCTTCCAGAAGCTACAGGATTCTCTTCAAAAGTTTCAAATATTTCAGATAGCTTACGGCCAAATGCCTTCTCAATAGAAGCTTTGCTGTAAGCAAAGCCATGCACCGGAGCTCCGCTGTGAAGCTTTGCAAGCTCAACACAGAGATCACTTGGAAAAAGATCAGGGCGAGTTGCAGCCCATTGACCCCACTTAATGAATGCCGGCCCTGCCTTTTCAAGGGTACGACGTACAAGAGAAAGCCACCTTCTTCTAAATTCTATATTGAAACTATCAGCAAATGGAGCTAATGCAGTTGCAGGGAAGAACAGGAATGCCAAATGAACTGCTCTTATAAACAAAGTGATACCCTCCCAGACTGACCTAACCATGGCTGACAGCAACTCGCCAGTGTCTCGTGTCTTCAAGACAATGCCTTCCATTTTGGGCATGTATGGCCGTGAGTCTGCCAGGACAGGCTGCGACAATGCCATCTTCCCAAAAGCTAAAGCCATGACCCCAGGGATGATATGTGATCTCGTTAAGGACAGTGTTAGCGCACAGGCTGCTCGGCTCAGCAACGGGAATCGAGGACCACTATATGAGTACATATGACTGGGTCGCTTCAACGTCAATTGGGCTCGCTGTCTTGCGGATGAATTTGACACTGCCACAGAGAGGGAACCATAGCCTCTGGAAAACCTTTTTCTATAGTTGTGATCCTCAATTTTCTTTCTGACAATGTCCTTGTAATGTGAGAACATTCTAGAGAAGACGGGCGGGATATTTCGCTGTGTTGACAAGCCATTGTCCCTCACTGTTGCGTAGTAACCACTGCCGTGCCTCGACTGGGAAAAACGGGCTGCCCGCCTATTTGTTCCGGTTGTCAACAGCCTGCTCACAAATGTAAGAGCACAACATCAAATATTGCAAGTTTCCAAGTTTATCTGACACTTACAGGGTGAAATTTAAAACTCAATTTGTACAGCACAAGCAATGTAGTTCGGGTAATCATCTCATAGCTTCCCCCAAAATACTAGCCATTTTATCCAGCAATATGGAATCAAATTGTAAAATCTGACAATGCAGTCATTCATGAAGCATCAAAGTTTCAACCTAATTATTTGGGCCAATGTAACGGCATGATCCATACTAACTCAGGCATAGTACTATGTGGCATAATTGACATATTTAAGCTAGATTTGAAGCCCAATTGATCACAGTAATAACAACCCCCAAATTCCAAACTACAACAGCTTCCGATTCCACGCGAGCAATACACGATAAAAATATATCCGTACTCAGTTGATCGCATTGTACCATAAATCGGCAAACGAATTCAGCAAAGCCGTGTCGTTTTCAGTCTGAACCCTCCCCAAGAAGATCCACCTTCCCCTCTACGAGAACCGCCGACATAAACGGGGAGACGAGAAGCAAGAAGAAGCGCACCTCTCGCCGACCGACAGTAGGCGCAGCATCGGGCTCACCGCACCAA
Source organism: Elymus sibiricus (assembly GCA_039707655.1). NCBI lineage: Eukaryota > Viridiplantae > Streptophyta > Magnoliopsida > Poales > Poaceae > Elymus > Elymus sibiricus. The sequence continues at coordinate 177,597,653 of CM077666.1, read as the reverse complement.
GTCGCCGGAGAGCATGCCACCCACCGCCAAAACCCCCGGAGAGCCCGCCCACGCAAGGGCGCGCGCACGAGGGCGAACCAAACCGAACCCCCGGAGGGCAGAGTGGAGAGGAGATTCGGAACCGGAGCCGCGATCCGCGGGGCCGAGGGAGGCGCGGCGCGGCGGCGGCGGGAGGGATTGGAACTGAGATGCGACGCTGTGGGGTTGGGAGGCGACGACGGCTCTGCTTTTGCTTCCCCTCTTTTGCGATATTTGTTTGTTGTCCACGCTGGTGCCTCCTCGGTCCTTTCTTGGAGAAGAGGGCATCCACGAGGGTTTATTCGCCCGCTCCAAGTCGCCAGGGGCGCGCGCGCCCGTGGCCGACCTGGACTCGTTGTCGATGTAACGGTCGTAGGGTTCGGGTCGGAAGGAAATTGAGCCCACGGCCGACTTGCTTGAACGAACAGGCCTGGTCGTAACGAGAACGTTGTGTAGTTGGCAACTTGGCTTGTGTCTCAAAAACAAAAAAAGTTGGCAACTTGGCATTGGACTACGATGCAATTTAGAGGCAAGGAAGCAAATTCGTGTTTGTAAAGTCAAAAGAGCCGTGTACGCTGTGCTAAATTGTTGAAAATTAAGAGACCTGTGAGTTAAACTTATGATAGATTTTAAAGATCTGTGAATTCAACTTATGTCGTGTACTAGTTGGCAACTTGCCATAAGTATCTCGCCCCGCACTGATTGGGCTATCAAGGCATTTTAACGCGGACCCTCAAAACATCCGTATACGTCCGGCGTAGGTGCTCAGACGCAGTTTGTCATCCAACACGGCACCCGTCGGTTCGCACACCAATTCAGTTGTCCAAAATCCAGCAAACCGAACACAAATCGAGGGGCTTTGCGTGTGTTCGGACCGCTGTCACGGACGCGTCGGCCACCTCGGACCCACCCAAAAACCTCTCTCGGGCCCTCTTCCCCCATGAAGCGGTTGTCGCGCATTAATGGTCGTCAACGCCGCTCCAGAGCCACCGTATTCAAGCCGACCGAGAGCGGACGCGGCCTCTCACTTAAGCCGACATTGAAGCGGCGCTCGGCCGAGAGCGCCACCTGCGCTGCGTCCCGGTCTCCGCGTCTGTTCAATGCTGGAGCGACGTGACTGGACGGGGCGTGGCGGCTATCTATCGCATTCAAAACGACTGCCCGTTCACTCACATGTCGGCATTAAACAGGCGCGGCGGCCAAGAAACCCACTCTGGCGCCCGTTGACACAACCCGCCACTTGGCCTGCCCCGCACCCGCCAATTAAATGCAACCTCGCCCGGCATGACCCGCACTATACAACATCCGCTTCCAATCCTCCTTCATGCACCACGTCCACCGTGACCGTGAGCTCTAGAGCGATGTGGGAGAGCTTCTCGACGGAGTAGAAGCGCGAGGTGTTTAGCCTTGTGGCCGGCTGGCAGACCCGTCATGCACGGGGGATACTTGCAAGCTTGTCGGCGAGCTCGTCGGAGGTGAGCGACAATGACCCGGCGATGGAGGAAGCCTCCTCCGACGAGCCAGCGCCCCTCCCCACACCGGTCCCTACCGACTTCACAATGGAGCAGGCACAGACGCACTTCGACGCCGTCATGGCAGGCGCAGGACGAGCAGTGCTGCAAGCTCGCCCTCCTCGAGCATCACCGGCTGACGGGGGGCCAAATCTATGACGAGTTCGCGAGCGCAGAGGCCATGGCGGCAGAGGACCTGAACTTCGTCGAGGAGTAGCGGACGCTCTACGAGGCTGCGCGCAGCGCTCGTGTGGTGGTGTCGGACGCGCAGACGGTGCTGGCGGCCCAGGCAGCCGCGGTCAGGAATGCTGACAGCTGCCCGTCGTTTACGCCGTCAGCTCTGTGTCATTGGTGCTGCTACGACCACGAGGTCGGCCTGTCCACGTCCATCGTCGACCTCACCTCCACCGGCGATGGCAAGGCCGCGGACTCCGACAAGGAAGAGTAGGACATGGGAGACGACGGCGCCTTGTGTTCCATGTCTTACTCTTCCTGGCCGGCGACCCGCAACTTCACTTCCTGAGGCTCATGGACACCGATGATGCTGGACATGGGAACAACAAGGACTTGGAGGACGGCCACCGACGAAGATTTAGACTATGTTAACTTTCGGATGTTTTTTTTAATGAAATGCATCGAAAATGTAATGAATGTGTTCCAGTTTAAATGAAAATTATTCGGTTTGCATGAAAATCATCTGGTTTGTTTCAATCCTGTTTAGAATGTATATGCGGCACGATTGGATGGCCGGCTCCCGTATCACTATCCGCAGACTCGTTCGGACGCATCCACGTACGGATACGTGTCCATTTTAGCTAGGAGGCCATGCAAGCATCCTTCCAAGGAAGTTGCAGACAATAACAACAGCGTGACAAATGTTATTTTTAAAATTTTAAAATGTTTTAACTCTCAAACCGCGTATCCAATTTACGATCCGTCTCGGTCGTCGACTTTGTCTCAGCGAGAGCTTCGATGCTTTCTTTTAGGGAAGTGCTACCTTTTATTCCTTAAATCGCTGCAGACTCTGTCACGACAATGTCACGAATACTATCCAGAGAAACACTAAACCAAGTCTTACAAACCTTATTTAAGCAGCCTTCCCAACCTAGTGTGTAAGCTGCCTAGGTGTCGGGGCCGGATTTCCAGAACACAAGATCCCAGAAATTAACCCCTCGTGTCGTCATCAGCTCCAAGATCATTGTAACAGGTGGACACTACCTTGATACAGAATTCCAAGCAGTTATAAGAATTTGAGTACAAGACCATAAAGAGCCTTTCAGTACTACAATGATTTCTAGTGGCGGATGACGGAAGCGACTCGTGGATCTCCAACGTTGATGGGGCTTCATTCCCACAGGAACAGCTGACCTGGATAACTCCTATCTCGCGTGGCTGCTATCTTCGATTCCTAGGTTGCGGGGGTGTCTTCGTAGCTCTCTCCTCCGAATCATGATCTGGCCAAGACAATAGCCAGGGACAAGCCAGTGAGTACGTTTAAATGTACTCGCAAACATTATGAACAATAGATATAATAAAAGCAGTTAGAATGCATGCGATTATCTTTAAACATATTCCACAATATGATAAGAGTTTAATGCAGTCATGTGGAGTAGTATAATTAGGCTGGTAATAAAATTTAGTCGTCCGATATTAGCAAAGGATAAATATTTATGGTGTCACCAAAATTATAAAGCCGGGTTCTAGGCGGTAGAACCGTCCGGTGAATTCCAAAAGAAATAAAATGGAACATCGGGCGTTAGACCGCCCGAGGATCCCAAGAAAATAAAATGGAATATCGGGCGTTAGACCGTCCGAGAATTTCAAGAAAATAAAATGGAACATCGGGCGTTAGACCGCCTGAGGATTCCGAGGAAAATAAGATGGAACATCGGGCGTTAGACCGCCCGAAAAATTCCAAGAAAATAAAATGAAATATCGGGCGTTAGATCGCCCGAGGATTCCAAGAAAAATGCCAAACGGGTGTCTGAATGCGACGCCTCAAGAGGTATTGAAAAGAAATGTCAAACGGATGTCTGAATGCGATGCCTCGAGAGGTCTTGAAAAGAAATTAATATTATGAGTATCCAGGTGGCATAACCATCCCAAGAGATACTCAAGGATACACATAAGAGTAAGAGGTTAGTCCATAACAATATTCAGATTAACAATAATATTCGTGGTAGCAATATTATTTACGATAGCATCAGTAGTGATAATAATTATCCTTCAAAAGTGAATCATGATCAATTAAATTATTTCCTCCGAAGACCGACACCAAGACCGACACTTGACCAACCCAGACTGTAGTCCTTAACCGCAGACACGGCTATTCGAATAGGTTTTAAAACTCTACAGAGGATGTACTCTTTACCCACAAGTAAAGGATTTCTTTAGTCAACATCGAGACACTGACTAATTCCAATTACGACCTTTGGGTTGAAAACACACCAAACCAGCACACACCAGCTTAACCGTTCTGATGCCCGGAATCACCCAAGGCATCACTCCAGGAAAACTCTAAGACGGGAAGACCACCGTATCGAATAGCATGGGATCACGATTTATAACACGCGAAAATACAAGGGGTGCCCCCCTCTCGGCCCAGCCGGAAACACCCATGCCCCCTGACCAGGTGACATGCCTACCAGAGGCCTCTGGTATCTTTCACCATGGCCTCTCTGTACAGTGTGTGCAAGGAAAGGGGTTAACAACTTACTAAACCATACCCTACCTGTGGCAGGGACAAGTGGCAGCACGGATCAAGTATGGGGGTTACCGGAACAAGACTCGATCTACGGTCGACTCAGGAGATTTAAGTTTTCCTGCAGTGGTTAGCACAATATAATTCCTTGGTGGTACCCAACAGGGTCACCACCTGGCATGTCCCGACATGCCATCACCGATCATTCTCGTCACAACGAGATTTCAGTCTCACGGTCACTTTTCTCGTGACTGATTCTCTCCTGCAGATTAGTCAAACAGAATAGGTATGTGTGGCACAATTGTTCATGTTTAAGTGAAGTTAAATACTCACAAGGAACCACCTATGCATGATCATCTATATGCAAATTTCATTTGAAATTATCATAATCATGATTCAAATATTCTAGCAAGCAAACTACCAAACATTCATCTTATCAAGTGTCCAAGATGCTTGCCTTAAGCATGCAGAAGGATTGGGTGCACTCCAAAACTTTGAAAATTTCATCTTCCCTTCATTTTCCTATTTTCAAAATATTGCAATTACCACATAATTTGAAAACAGTACAAAAAAGTTGTTTGGAAATTTTTGAAATAAATATTAGAATAAACTAGATGAAAAATGAAGAATAACAGAAAAAGAATCAATTCATTTGGACTTGTGGTTTAAAAGTTAGAGGCAATCAAAGCATAGGTCAAATCTGGTTTTATTTAAAAACTTAAAAAGAAAACGATTCGGTGGGAATTACGCTTTCGAGAAGGGAAAACGTACTCCGCATAAATACGTCTCCACTTAAGACGAGCCGGTGCGGCGCTGGGTCGCTGACAGTGGGCCCGCCTGGCCCACTGGTCAGGTTTGACCGGTCCTCGCTGTGCACCGCGCGGGAACAGGGGAGGAGGCGGCGGTCGACGGCGATTGCCGGCGAACGGCTGTGACCCACGGCGAGCTGGGCACATGGGCGTGCTCAGGAGGTCGAGGTGATCAGTTGGAGGTGCACCACGGTCGCCGGAGTGGACAGAGTTGCTGGCGGCGAGCTCTCCCGAGAAGCTCCGGCGGAACTCGAAGAGGGCTTTTGCCCACAGTGGCTCCCGTGCTAAATTGAGAAGGGGAGTGGATTCGTGGGATCGAGAGGAGGCTATTGGTGAAGATAGTGGAGAGGGGGAAGCTCTGGTGGCGTCGGAATTAACTGGAAGATGGCGGCGGCCGTGGTTGCCGGAGGTGAAGAAGACGGCCATCTCCTGTCATTTTGTTGCTCTAGAACGCTCACAGAGGGAGTAGGGAATGTGATGATGATCGAGGGGAGGATAGGTGGTCCTTATATAGCACGGAAGGGTCGGTTCGTCGCTTCCAGAGAATGGCCATGGCGGTAGTCGCCATTGATTGCAAGGCGTGGACGGTGGCGAGGTCGGTGGTGGACGGTGGAGGTCGGTGAGGAGTTTGGTGAGCTTCGGATGAGCTTGGGCCATTGGCAATTACGCGAGGGGGTCTCGGCAGAGACGTGGCAGAGGAGGAGTCATCGGGCGGCGCTCCTAGTTGGTGTTGATGGGAAACGTTGCATGGGAAACAAAAATTTTCCTACGCACACACAAGATCTATCCATGGTGATGAGCATCTACGAGAGGGAGAGTGAATCTACATACCCTTGTAGATCGCTAAGCGGAAGCGTTAAGAAACGCGGTTGATGTAGTCGAACGTCTCCGCGATCCAAATCGCAAGTCGTCCCTCGATCCGATCACGAACTAGTGCCGAACGGACGGCACCTCCGCGTTCAACACACGTACGGCTTGATGACGCCTTCACCTCCTCGATCCAGCGAGCGATGGTGAAGTAGTAGATGAGTTCCGGCAGCACGACGGCGTGGTGATGGTGGTGAGAAACAATCTCTGCAGGGCTTCGCCAAGCACTACGGAGATTATGACGGGAGAACTAGAGGGTTAGGGTTGCCGACACACGGCTTGGGAAATCTTAATGTGTCCCGTGTGCTAGCCCTGCCCCTCTATTTATATGTTGAGCCTTGGGGTCTAAACTTGGAGTAAAAGCCTCCTCCAGGTCGGTTTTGCCCGCACAAGGTCGGTTTGGCCCGCAGGGAAAGAGTCCAACTCGGATCCCTGCAGTACCGCGCACAAGCGGTAGTACCGCTCACGAGCGGTAGTACCGCTTCACACAAGCGGTAGTACCGCTTATGCGGTAGTACCGCTTCACACAAGCGGTAGTACCGCTTACGCGGTAGTACTGCCTTACCAGCGGTAGTACCGCTTAAGGCAGCAGCAAAACTTCCTTTTGCACTTTCCAATATCTCGTGGGCTTTATCCCTTTGGCTCATATAAAGTGTTGTTGCACCCGAACACTTCGGTAAACATCCGGAACCCCTTCCGGTGAATTCCGGAACCCTTCCGGAGATCAAAACACTATTATCACATATATCAATCTTTACCTCCGGACTCTTTCGGAGATCCTCGTCATGTCCGGGATCTTATCCGGGACTCCAAACAACCTTCGGTCACCAATAAAATAACTCAACTATACTAATCGTCACCAAACGTTAAGTGTGTAGACCCTGCGGGTTCGAGAACTATGTAGACATGACCGAGACACCTCTACGATCAATAACCAATAGCGGGACCTCGATGCCCATATTGGCTCCTACATATTCTACGAAGATCTTTATCGGTCGAACCTCTATGTCAAGGATTCAGTTAATCCCGTATGTTGTTCCCTTTGTTCTTCGGTATGTTACTTGCCCGAGATTCGATCGTCGGTATCTCTATACCTAGTTCAATCTCGTTACCGGCAAGTCTCTTTACTCGTTCCGTAATACAAGATCTCGTGGCTAACACTTTAGTCACATTGCTTGCAAGGCTCATTGTGATGTTGTATTACCGAGTGGGCCCTGAGATACCTCTCCGTCACACGGAGTAACAAATCCCAGTCTTGATCCATGCCAACCCAACAGACACCCTCGGAGATACCTGTAGAGCACCTTTATAGTCACCCAGTTACGTTGCGACGTTTGATACACACAAGGTACTCCTCCGATGTCAGGGAGTTGCATGATCTCATGGTCAAAGGAACAGATACTTGACATGCAGAAAACAATAGCAATAAACTGACATGATCATATGCTACGTTCGTAGTTTGAGTCTTGTCCATCACATCATTCTCCTAATGATGTGATCCCGTTATCAAATGACATCTCATGTCAATGGCTAGGAAACCTTAACCATCTTTGATCAACGAGCTAGTCAACTAGAGGCTTACTAGGGATACAGTGTTGTCTATGTACCCACACATGTATTTGAGTTTCCAATCAATACAATTATAGCATGGATAATAAACGATTATCATGAACAAGGAAATATAATAATAACCAATTTATTATTGCCTCTAGGGCATATTTCCAACAGGTGTGGACGGCGATGGCCGGCGCAAGCGGCCAAGGGGAGGTGTCGGCGAGCTCTGTTGTGGCCTTAGGCAACAGCTGGGTGCGGTGGGAGTCGGGGGAGGCGGCAGAGAGAGCGGCAGGAGCTTAGGGCACGGGTACGGTCATACGCGTTCTCTGGCCACGCTCTGTGCACGCACCAAAGGTGCTCGATCAAATGCTAGGGTGATCTAGGGAGGTCTTCTGATGATGAATTTTGGCAGGGTGGCTAATCTTGGTCTGGTAGAGATTATGGACATGCTGGTTTGTCCAAAGGAGCAAGTCATGTGTGTAGTTCAGAAAGATCCAGGATTTCTGTCATGCCCATGAGGTGCTTGTCGAAATGCTATGGCCATCTAGAAGATTTTTCTGAATCTGAAAATTAGCAGGATCGTGTCTCCTTAGATGATAGTGAGGATGGTAAGTTTGGTTGGACAAAAAGAATAACTTGCAAATGCAAGTTTTGGCCAAATTCAGTTCTGGATCAGATTTAGAGGGAATTATTTGGAGATCTTCCAAGATGCAAATGGAGTTGATCTTCTGGGCTTAAGTGTTTGGTTGGAAGGACTATGAGATGGACAAATTTCAGAATTTTTGGAGCAAGGAAAATTGGGGTCGCAGTTATAACTCAAGAATGGAACAGAATTGAAAAGTGGAAGTTTTGCTCAAAATTTTCAAAGGACCATGCTGGGTTTTTGCATAAAAATGATCTATAGGCATCTCTTGACCCTTCATAATTTTTTGTGGAATTTTAGGAGAATTATTTAAAATAGTTATAGTGCAACAGGAGCATTTCAAAGCTTGAAAATGCTATTAAAAGAATTATTTTGAGCAAATTTTATTATGAAAATATTTCCTACTGTTATTATTAAAATATAAATGAAATGATTTAAGAAAACTACCAAAGTCCACAATATTTTTCCAAAATTTTCTATATGGAGGGAAGAATTTTAGAAAACCAATAACAGAAAAGATTCTGAAACAATAAATGACCTCATATAATTCAAAATTTTATTTCTGACCAAATTTTACTTAATAAAAATATGGTTAAATTTTTTTGGGGTGTTACACTAGGGATGCAGGCGGACACGTCCACAGAGCTTGTATCTATCCGCATCAACCATTTTTGTATTAGCACGCTTACTAAAACATCAACAGTTAGCTTATTTTCCGTAGCGTGGATGATCGTGGACGCATCCGCCCTGCATCCCTAAAGCTACCCGATTGGCAGTTATTCTAGCCCACCTCACAAGATATTCGTCCACTGCAGCTATAGCTCCTTTATCTCTTCAATTAGGGGACCAAACCTTGATCGATCAAGCTCCCTCGAGTGCAATGCTTGCACTATGCCCTGGTTGTCCTTCTCGACGACAAGATTCTGGACACCCGCCTTGATTGCAAGCTGGACACCCTACCTGCACGCCAGCAGCTTCGCTTACTCCGATTCAGCAGCTCCTGGAAAAAATGACATGTTCCCACCACAAACGTGCCATGGTAGTCGTGCACGACCGCCCCACTGCCACTGAAACCATCGGGCTTCGCCATGGCGACAATATTCAGCTTGATCCAGCCTAAGTCAGGGGGAGGCCACAGATCCAACACTTGTACCGAGTTTGTAGCCACCGAAGGAGCATGAGCTTCACCCCAGTCCGCAAGCGACCACCATACATGGTAAACTTGCACCCTAGGATCTTCAATACGTTTTCCGGCCCGCGTTGCATTGCGAGCGATCCACATATGATTGCAGGCTGTTTTCAAGAATTTCAGCCCACCCATTGCTTTGGAGACCACCTCTGGTTACAGCAAAGGTGTATCAGTCTAGTTCACGTGAGTAATTGTGCCATGTCTCATTATTACTCTATTACTCAAATAGCTGGTATCACCAGATAGTAAGAATGGGGAAGATTTTTAGTGAGTTATTGCATGTACTTTATTCTTATCTTCTAGACAAATGTTTTGTCGTTTAAGTGCAACCCATAGTATAGTTCTTTTATACCAGATAATTTCATTATTCAACGAAATTCCTTTTCACTGAAAGAAGAACCACGTAATGCTTTTAATCTGGTCATCTGGACAACTAAATTGGTTAATGTTATGCTTAGTATCTTTTGACATATGTAATGTGGGGACAAAGATTAGTGTCTCTTGCTAGGGATTCTGGAGGCAACATGCCTCTGATTGTATGCACTTCACTATTTTGCTTCTGGCTTCCTGTTATTGCATTTTAAGTTGTCTGCTAATACTTTCAAGGCTTTCTTACTCTCAGTTTCAGATGCTATCTTTCGTACGACTGAGTAGTCTTGGCTATACTTCAACCCAGAAATCAACAAAGAAAAAACATGATTACAAGGTACATTCCTGATTACCAATGCCTAGCTATTTTTTGATCTTGACTAGCAAAAAGGGTGCAATATGTCGGTCCAGGGAGCTCCAACGCTTTCTCTGACCAAAGAAGTCTTTTAAGCTAGATTTTTTTCACGATAACAATAAAGCCTAGGAGCATCCCTGTCCATGGAACAATACTGGAGAGATAGAGTGCTACTGCCTTACATTTTTTCAATATTCCTAGCTTTATTTATTTATTTGAAATGGAGGCAAAAGGTTTGCCTCATCTATTTAAGAAGGGAATAGAGTTTGTGCTACAAGGGACCATCAAAGGCCAGAAAATTTATTCTCGCGATATTAAAACCCCTAATCCCTTCACACCCGCGACTACACAAAGCTTTATTCTCATTGCTCTGATAATTGTGGTATTTAAACATTTAAAATGCCTTGTGCGATGATGTTGTGGATTTTGCAACCCATATAATCTCCTATTCTTTGTCGACAAAATATAATCTCCTATTAGACTGGATGTGACCATAATAATTCTTTTTTAATCACTGGTTGGTGTCATGAATCATAGCTTATTTTGTGGATGGATGCATTGGTGTATGTTTCCATCCTTTTAGAATTTTTTTTCTTATAATATGGAGTTGATTACGATGAATGATGTGCTCCACTGGGAAAAAAATCAGTGTTCTTTGCCAATTTTCCGTGTGTGTAATTACAAAAAAAATCGGTTCCCAACATTACCTACTTGATGGAAAAAACTTGAATACCAGGGTTAGCTTATATGTTCACTTTTTAGTCTGAGTAAACTTTTTGTATTACAACATTTTAAACATCTCTATTGCCTCTCTTATGTTGGTACATCAATATATTTTGTTCATTTTTTGATATATTTTTTCCCTAGGATGAATGCTAATTGTTTTCACATGATAATACGTGCGTTGCATGTGCACGCTCACTAATGTATAAAAATATTTTTTCGATAAAGAACATTTCATTCAATTTATATATCGAGGTGATACAACCGCATTGAAAGAATGCCCGGCCTCTGCATAGCGCGATGCACACAGCCAACAAGTCCAACAAGCCTAAAAATAAATATCGTTTTACATCAAAAGTAAATCAGTTCAGCCTAGGGTGGGGCAAATCCTATCCGGAAATTACACCGCCATCCATGTTGGGAGAAAACCTCCCTGGCCGTATGTTCCAGCCGTGTAGACGCGATCATAAAAAGGTCTCTATCCTCCGGCCTCTGCAGGATAGACCACGTACGAAGCCATCGCGTACATGCATGAATAACCTGCACAGGAGATGAAACACATTTATTGTTAAACACCACATCATTCCTGGTAAGCCACAATGCCCAACATAAGGCAGCCGGCCCCACCAGTAGATGTGCAGAAAATTGTTTATTGATACCCCGCAACCGATTGCCGAACATGTTACGTGCACTACGTGTGGGATATAGATTTGAAACTACTTGAACTATGGCCCAGACTGCATGAGCAAACTTACACTCAAAAAATAAGTGTTTGATGGACTCGTCGTGTTGGCAAAAGACACATGTCTTGCTACCTTGCCAGTTGCATCGTGCCAGGTTATCTCTAGTTAAGATGACCCCTCTGTTTAGAAACTAGAGGAATATCTTCACTCTTAGGGGAATTTTGAGCTTCCACAATTTCTTGTTATCAACCGGAACATCAATGTGAACCATTGCATCATACAAGGATTTGACTGAAAAGCTATCGTTCTGATGCAAATTCCATCGAAACTTGTCTGGTTCGCCAGACAACTAAATGGCCTCCAAACGAATGAGTAATTCATTCCATGCTACCAGGCGAGGCCCAAAAAAGTCCCTGCGGAAAGAAATATCAGGGTTTTCTTGTCCCAATACTTGTTTGATCGTGACGAATTTATGTCTGACAATCCTATACAAGCTAGGGTATTGCACCATAAGTGGAGTGGCTCCCAGCCAAGTGTCTTCCCAGAATCGAACCTGAGAACCATCCCTAACCGAGAAAGTACCAAATTGGAAAAATAATTCCTTGGCCTTCATCACGCCACTCCAAAAATGTGAATCACCGGGTTTCCAAAGAACTTGAGAAATGACTTTAGACCCCACGTACTTGTTACGAATGATTTCCTACCACACTCCATTCTCAGTGAGTAGTTTGTATACCCATTTACTCAGAAGAGCAATGTTTTTAATCCCAAGATCCTGAATTCCAAGGCCCCCTTGACTTTTAGGTCGGCATAATATACTCCACCTAGCCAGCCGATATTTCTTGGATTCATTATCACACTGCCAAAAAAAATCCGGATCTAAAATAATCGAGACGCTGAAGAACCCCTTTCGGTAAGTGAAAGAATGACAACATGTATAGAACCATGTTGCTGAGGATGGAATTGATTAGAATCAACCGTCCCCCATAAGACAAGAGTTTGGCCTTCCAGCTGGCTAGGCATTTCTCAAGTCTTTCTTCCACGTGCTTCCACTCGGCGAAAGTTAAACACCGATAGTGAATCGGAATACCTAGATATCTAATCAGGAACTGCCTGAGCTGACAGCCGAAAATCTCAGCATACTCAGACGCGGACTCTGCAGCATCGCCGAAGCAGAAAAGCTCGCTCTTATGGAAGTTAATTTTGAGACCAGAGAGCTCCTCAAATGCACATAAAAGTAATTTGAGGTTTATTGCTTTATCTAGGTCATTTCCATTAAAAGTATAGTGCCATCCGCATATTGTAGAATAGACAGACCTTCTTCTACCAAATGAGGAATCACGCCGCTAATTTGACCGACCACATTAGCCCGTTCAACAAGGGTAGCTAACATATCGGCCACAATGTTGAACAAAATAGGGGATACGGGGTCCCCTTGGCGAAGCCCTTTCCTAGTCTGAAAGTAGTTGCCAACATCATCGTTGACTTTGATAGCCACACTACCTCCAGAAACAAAACTCTCTACCCATCGACACCATTTTGGCGAAAACCCCTTCATGCGCAAAGTTTGCAAAAGAAAGGGCCATTTGAGTTTGTCATATGCTTTTTCAAAGTCTATTTTGAAGATGACTCCATTCAACTTTTTACGGTGAAGCACATGTATAGTTTCATGCAGCACAACAACTCCATCTAGTATGTTGCGTCCTTGCATAAACGCTATTTGAGTGGGTTTGACCACGTGGTCAGCCACCCCGTTCAACCGATTAGTTGCCACCTTTGTGAATATCTTAAAGCTGACATTTAGAAGGCAAATCGGTATGTATTGTTGAATACGAGTAGCCTCCTTAGTCTTGGGCAGAAGAATAATTTCCCCAAAGTTTGAACGGGCAATATCAAGGTTTTCGGCATGCAGTTGGTTAAACAATTGAACCAAATCCGCCTTAATCATATCCCAAAAACATTGATAAAACTCTGCCGGAAAACCGTCTGGTCCCGGAGCCTTGTTGTGTTCCATTTGAAACACCGCGGTCCAAATTTCCTCTTCAGAGAACGGAAAGGTTAAAAACTCATTTTCTGCCTCCGAAACTTGAGGTATGTCATGAGTAATAGACTCGTCCAGCGCAAAAGGGCTTTCAGGTGAAGGTCCAAAAAGTTCTTTGTAGTACTTAGTAATGAAATTTCTGAGCGGTGCATCCCCCTCTATACGCCCTTGTTCCTGGTCAAGAGCGAAACTATGTTTCTTTCTATGTCTGCCATTGGCCAGCATTTGAAAGTACTTCGTATTATCATCACCTTGAACAAGCGAGTCGGCCTTGCAACGTTGGTACCATTTAATCTCTTCCTCGTGTAAAAGGCGGGCAATTTGCTCATTTAGATGGCTTTTTTGCTAAATCTCAGCAGCAGAAAGAGGCCTCACCTCCGCAATTTTATCAAGGGTATCGATTAAGGTAGATAGTCACAGCTTTTCTTTTTTATATATGTCGACGGTGTGTTTAGCCCATCCACGAAGGAATCGTCGCAAGGCGCGAATTCGGCTGTTCCATCGTTGAATGGGCATGTTACCCCGAGGTTGACGTGCCCACACTTTCTTAACCATGTCATGGAATCCCTCTCTAGTGAGCCATCCCAGTTCGAATTTAAACTATGGACGGTTAGAGCTTGGAGTTGTTTGTCCAAAAATCGGTTAGCAAAGGAGCATGATCCGATAAGGCCTCGATTCTTTCTAGTGCGTGTACTGATGCAAGGGGATATTTATATTCCCAGTCGGTGGTCACTAGCACCCGGTCAAGTTTTTCATAAGCAGGGATCGATCGGTTATTGGCCCAGGTGTACTGACGACCAGACAAAGTGAGCTCCTGCAGGTCCAGGCTGTCAATAACATCACTGAAGAGGAAATGCCACCTAGTGTCAAACCGTTCATTGTTTTTTTCCTGTTGATATCTAGGGATATTGAAATCCCCCCTTGAGTGGCGCCATATACAACCACTAGACTCCAAAGGAAGTTGCCGGACTTGTTTCGAAGGTGAAATTTGATGTGATATTCACCCTTTGACGTGGATAAAAATTCCAAGTATGTCGAGTGGATGCCAAGCAAGATGCCACCTGACCTCCCGGACGGGGGTAAAGCATGCCATTCATAATCATAACCACATGAAAAGTGGTCAAGATCACGTTTCTGGAAATCACGTTTACCCGACTCAGTGATGGCCACAAAGTCCAAGGCATGATCCTTTACACAATTGGCAATGTGTTTGTGTTTAGCCAAGTCACCAAGACCTCTGCTATTCCAAAACATACCTCTCATGATGAACCATTTTTATGTTTAGGTACCTTTGCCCTCTTAGATGGGCGTCCTCTTTTCTTACTTGAAGTAGACTTGTTTTTTCGTACCGATGCGACAAGCTCACATAGCATGGTGTCGCGTACAATATCCTCTAAATCTACTTCGGTCGTGTCTTTAACCAGATGGGAGAGAAGCTTACCATCATGATCGGCATTAGCATCCACATCCTCCTCATCCGACACGAGAGAGTCGGAAAAAGTGGACAACCTAGAAGCAACCGTAAGCTGGTCGAACTCCATTTGTTTAAGAGCCCTAACAGAAACTTGTACCTCCTTCTCATTACGTCCTAACGAAACATCCAAGCTAGCAATATTTGCAGAAACTCTAGAGTTATCGAAGGACAAAAAAGATTTGTGGGAGGATGTACCTTCGTAGTCAAGGTTGCGGGCTACCGTCCTACGCATGGCCCTGGTCAGAGAGTCTTCATCAGTGGCTGCCGTACCATCGACACCAACGAAGTGATACGAACTGAAAAACGTTGATCGGGTTGGGTGAGGCATCCTTCTCTCCGTTGGGAATTGTACAAGGAAAGAACTCGAGAGCACACGTCAAAGATAGAGGTACCAACGACCTTGTCGAATTGTCAAGTGATCATGCAAACGTTGGTACATGGGCCATGGGCATAGTATACTGATACTATATTGGTATTGGACAGTAGTAGGTGAAGGAAAGCTAGTGCTACGAACTGAAGTTGCTTTTAGCGATTCCGTGGGGCTTGTTTTGGAGCTATGCTGGCTGTTTTGGTGACAGTGACCGACGGAACTAATTCTCCATTGTGTTGTGCCTTTCTCCAGGAGCTAGCCAATCTTGCTGTACCATGCAAGTGATGTTTCGATCATTAAGCTGCAGAACCTAACTTTGACTGATGTTCTGCCTTTTCTCAAGGATCTAAGAACATCTACAGCCGGACTTGGCGGGCGCGTTTGGTCGCGTCCGCGGACAGCGCCCGCCGGCCTCTCATATGTTGCGCCGCACATCCACATACCTCAAATGTGGATCCTCAAATCCATGCACGTCGATCATACGATACAAATTGTCCGAATTCAACAGTTCGAAACGAAGCAAAGCAAATCATAATTCAACTAACCGGACAAGCCAAAATAAAATCAATGTCCGAGCATGACGGATGGCTTCAGATCACTGCCCGGGCGCCTGCTCGTATGCGTCCTGCTCCAGGCGGAACACGCCCTGCTCGTACTGCTCCGCCTGCATTCGGGCTGCCTCCTCCGCCTGCATCCGGGCCGCATGATCCGCTGCCGCTGCCGCTGCCGCCCTCGCCGCCTCGTACTCCCTACGGTCATTGATCGTCTTCTTCTTCTCCTCAAGCCACTTCTTTGCATGCTCATCCAAGAGGGTTTCGTCCGTCAACATGATCTTCGCATCCTCCGCGTCCCGTGTGAGTTGCAACCTCTCCTTCTCAAGCTCCATCTCGTCAAATGTCTTGGCCTTCTCGAGTTCTCATTTGATGGCCGCCTCTTGCTTCTCCAACTCGATCTTCTCCCTCTCAATTTGGAACTTCTTCTCCGTCCTATTCTGGCCCCACTCCATCCTCTCCTTTTGCGCATCCAACATGAGCTTGTACCTCTCCTCTTTCTTGTTCTCTCTTGCCGAAAAAATGCCCATCCATGTGAACGACATTTTTGTAGCCGCGGCGTCACGGGAGGCCCTTGCCTTCTCCCACTTGTTTCCCATGACTTGTCGGTTATCCTTTGGCACGGTGACTCTTCCATTCGTGACGACAACATCGTCCTCTTCATCGTCCAACCCAATGGATTGGTGGGAGCTTGAGCCATCATTCCTCTTCTTACCGGACTTGAGATCGGCCACAACTTGGTTCCACTTCGGCTTGCCATTCAATAGGATCCAACAATGGCTAAAAGCAAACGGCTTCTTCTCCACCTCGTGATACAAAGTGGCTGCCACCGCCGTCTAGCAAACAACATATGTATGAGCACGAGAATGCAAACACAAGAAGCATATGCAAATGACTAGAAGATGAAGCAATTGAGCTTACGTGAGTTGCCACTCCCATCCCACTTTGAGGGCGTTTGGTCACTTGTGAGTAGTAGCCCACGTACTTGTTCACTTCCCCTTGAATGACCCCCCATCGATGTTGTAGAGATGCCACATTGCGGGTGGTCACGATAGGATGCGGCTCCACATACTCCTTTTGTTCGTGATATTCCTTCCAAATCTTCTCCCAATACATGTTCCCCTTTTGCTCAGTGCCGCAAATTGGATCCATTGTTGTGGCCAACCAAGTTTTGACCAACAAGATGTCCTCAAATCTTGAGAATGCCGGACCTCTTGCCTTCGCCGTCTTGGTCTTCTTCTTCTTCTTGCTCGGATTGGGATCGGATGTTGTCCCAACTTTAAATGCGGTGGTGTCCTCCAATTCATACTCTAGTTCGGTCGGATCTGCATTGTCATTGATCATGTTCGACAAGAACGCCTCCTACATGGTTTGCAAGCGTGCGAAACGAATTGGTGGTTGTGTACGCAAAAATTCGATCGGACAGGAGCAAAGAAAACGTACCGACTCTTGTTCGGTCATTCCGTCGAGGCACGGGCGCCGCCGGTGACCATGCTCATCCGCGCCCGAACGAGCTGCGGCGAGTCACATACATCAACAGGCGGCTTCTGCGTCGCCGGAAAGCTGTCTGGAATGGCCTAGCCGGCCGTTGGATCCTCCTCCTCTGTCCCAACGGGGTCGGACGGCCATATCCGCGTCGGCGCATGGATGGATGGGGTGCGGGGGGCCGGGCGCGGCGGGGGAGACACCTCCTCGACCATGTCCGAACCTTCCCGCGACGCCGCCGCCGCCTCCCTCTCTCGCTACCGGCGTCGCCGCAACTTCCGGGCGACGTTCTCTGCCTTGCAAGACGGAGCCGAAGAAGGGACGCCGACGAACGAGGCGGACTGCGTCTCTGTGGCGGCGGTCGGGGACGGGCTCGACGACATCTCCGGCGGTGGATCGGGACCAGTGGTGAGGATGGGGAGCAAGGGTGGACGACGGCGATGGCTCGGGCCGGGGAAAGGATGGAGGGCGGCAGGAGGAAGAGGAAGGGTTTGGTGGATTTGGTGCAATTTGGGGTGGGGTCGGCTTGTCGGGTCCGACATGGCGGGTGTGCCCGGGCGCGCCCGGGCGCCCCCATATCTGCCTCATATTTGGGCTGGATATGAGGGGTGCCGGTCATCCCAGGCGTTTGAGGCCCGTTTGAGGCGCCCGGCTGGGTAGAAAAATCGTGACCGTTCAGTGACCGAACGGCCCGCCCGGACGTATGAGGCGGGTTTGAGGCGCCCGGCTGTAGATGCTCTAATCAAGAATACCTTTTCCCCGGGTCCTAATCTATAGAATACCTAAAATTTAAAAAATGTAAACGACAATTTTGACCTACTACTACGGTAAACAGCATCCCAAATCTGTCATATATACAGTAGAAAGATTGATGCGAAACCACCCTGGAGCACAAAAATCCTAAAGAGCTTTACAACTTGGAGAGTGTTTTGCAACGGAAGCCGTAGGTGACTAGGAGGCATGCAAATTAAACCAGAGTTGATCGATGGAATGCACTGGCTTTCGCTCCACTCCAAAGCTATAGCACTCCAGCTAGCTCAAGCTCCTGCCCTGATCGTTCATCCACCGAATCACCTAACGAAAATTGACCACGCAGAAAACCTCAAAGAAATGGGACGGTGGTACGTAGTACGTAGCTGCTGGTACACGCTTGCCACTTCCTGCATGTATATATAAACTCAAGTACTTGTTCGAACAAAAGCATTCCATCCTCACCCTGAGCCATACATCTGCTCCTCAAGAGCTCATCAAGATCGGCAAGTTAGCTGATCATCAAGGCCTAACTGAAAACCCTGAGTCCCTGACCATGGCGATTTCCTCCCGTCTTCCAGCTCCTTGCTCTCTCCTCATGGCGACTCTAATGCTGCTCATCGTTCAGGCAGAAAGCATCACCAGGCACTACGATTTCAATGTAAGTTTATATGCACGTCCACATTCATCTATGCTCTACATGCATTTTCTCACATGGATGGTGCTCGATCGTCTTCAAAACCTTGATCTCTGCAGGTGCAAATGGCGAACGTGACGAGGCTGTGCGCCAGCAAGAGCATCGTGACGGTGAACGGGGAGTACCCCGGCCCGACGCTGGTGGCGCGGGAGGGCGACCGCGTGCTCGTCCGCGTCACCAACCACGTAGCGCACAACATGACGCTGCACTGGCACGGCATTCAGCAGCTGCGGAGCGGCTGGGCCGACGGGCCGGCGTACGTCACGCAGTGCCCGATTCAGACGGGCCAGAGCTACGTCTACAACTTCACCGTCGCCGGGCAGCGCGGCACGCTGTGGTGGCACGCGCACATCTCCTGGCTACGCGCCACCGTCTATGGCGCCATCGTCATCCTCCCCAAGCTCGGCGTGCCTTACCCGTTCGTTGCGCCACACAAGGAAGTTCCAGTTCTCTTCGGCGAGTGGTGGAGGGCGGACACGGAGGCGGTGGTCAGCCAGGCGCTCCGGACGGGCGGAGCCCCAAACGTCTCTGACGCTTTCACGATCAATGGGCTCCCTGGGCCGCTATACAACTGCTCCGCCAAAGGTATATTGCGCTCACCCTGTGCTTCCATGCATCTTCTTTTATGTGTGTACAATCGTCAAAGATTAGTTTTTTTTTTTTTTTGCATCGCGTCAAAGATTAGTTGCTCTGTCTATTATCGTCAAAGATTTATAAACCTTGTATCTTGTTACCAAGTATACTACTTACCGTGTATCCATGACACATTGCAGACACGTTCAAACTGAAGGTGGAACCTGGAAAAACATACCTGCTGCGCCTCATCAACGCTGCTCTCAACGACGAGCTCTTCTTCTCCGTCGCCAACCACACGCTCACTGTCGTCGAGGTCGACGCAGTTTATGTCAAACCGTTCACTGTCAAGACCCTGATAATCTCCCCGGGCCAGACCACCAACGTGATCCTCACAGCCAAGCCGATCTATCCCAAGGCTAACTTCTACATGTCTGCCACGCCATACTCCACCATCAGGCCCGGTACATTCGACAACACCACCGTCGCCGGCATCCTCGAGTACCACAACCCTCGCTCCGCCTCCGAGTCAAGCTTCGACAAGGACCTGCCACTCTTCAGGCCGACTCTCCCGAGGTTCAACGACACCGGCATGGTCGCCAACTTCACCTCCAAGCTCCGGAGCCTTGCCACACCGCAGTACCCGGCGGCCGTGCCACAGTCGGTGGACAGGCGGTTCTTCTTCACGGTCGGGTTGGGCACACGCCCTTGCCCCGTGAATGCGACATGCCAGGGGCCTACCAACACCACACAGTTTGCGTCAG
The DNA here is from genome assembly GCA_039707655.1 of Elymus sibiricus. Taxonomy (NCBI): domain Eukaryota; kingdom Viridiplantae; phylum Streptophyta; class Magnoliopsida; order Poales; family Poaceae; genus Elymus; species Elymus sibiricus. The sequence goes on along the minus strand of CM077666.1, from coordinate 177,577,526 downwards.
CCATCAACAACATCTCCTTGGTGCTTCCTTCGACAGCGCTCCTTCAGTCGCACTTCACAGGCATGTCTCGAGGTGTCTACGGGTCAAACTTTCCGACCATGCCCCTCTCGCAATTCAACTACACTGGGGTATCGCCGAACAACACGAACGTGGCCACCGCGACCAAGCTGCTCGTACTGCCATTCAACGCATCGGTGGAGATGGTGATGCAGGACACGAGCATCCTTGGCATCGAGAGCCACCCTCTACACCTGCACGGCTTCAACTTCTTCGTTGTGGGGCAAGGGTTTGGCAACTACGACCCTGTGAATGATCCGACGAGGTTTAACCTCGTCGACCCCGTCGAGCGGAACACCGTCGGCGTGCCGGCCGGTGGGTGGGTGGCCATACGGTTCCTCGCTGACAACCCAGGTAAGCAGAGTTGCATATACTATCTATATTCATGAAACTGGATGTTTAGCCTGTGCTCATACGTGCGATATGCATGTACCGGCAGGTGTATGGTTCATGCATTGCCATTTGGAGGTGCACACGACTTGGGGACTACGAATGGCATGGCTGGTGCTAGACGGGAGCCTGCCGAACCAGAAGCTGCTCCCCCCGCCATCCGATCTTCCGAAATGCTAGTCGGAGAGGATCAAATTAAGTTGTTGATTTTTTTCCTCATTTATCGGTTTGCTAACTTGCAATTGCTTTCTCCTTCAGAAGATTTTAGTGTATTTAATCAGTGAGCTGGTCTTGTAATTTTCTTGTATCTTTTAAATATTTTTGTATAGTTTGTAGCGACATTGTTTTGACTCATCTCGAATAAACAATGATGTCGATTGAATGTCCAAATCCTTAAACCGTTTTTGTTAGTATTTCCACGTTGATTTAAACTCAATTTGTTTTTATTTTTTGAAATTACTCCATTCGTTATTAGAAATAACTGTTTTTTTTAAACGAGGCAAAAGACATGCCAAATAAGTGTTCTTTAGTTTCAGTAGAATTATAGCTTCAGTGGTACAAGCACCATGATTCACTAAACTTACCTGAGTAAAAATAAATTGAGTTTATCTAAGGCTCATCTAGATGAGGCATTGTTATGTCACATCTAAGTGACATTATCACTTGAAATTATGGTACCCGTGTGTGTTGTTTTGTTGCAGTTTTAACCTCTCTTTTTCTGCGCCCCCCTTCAGCCTAGCACCCCAAATCCTATTCGGCGCCCTTAGCACCAGTTATAGGACAATCTGCAAACCGGCGCACACCTCTCTCGCTCGTGGACTCTGCCCATTAATTATTTTTCTTCACATCCACACAGCACCAGGTTTTCACGATCGCGGTTTGCCTTTTTGATTTTACGAAGCTTCTAGAGGCTTCCCCATCTGGGTTTCCTTTCTGTTTTTTTTCTTTTCCATTTTTTTATTTGTTTTTCTTTTTTTCTTTTTCCTTCTCCTTTTTCTTTTTTTTTCTTTCTTCCTTTCCCCATTTTGTCTTCTTTTTCTTAAATCACAAAAGGTTATTAAATTGATGAACTTTTCTTGAATGCATGATTTTTTTAAAAAATTCGTAAAAAAATCAAGTTTGTCAACTTTTTAAAATTCATGAACATATTTTTTAAGCCATGATTTTTTTTGAATTCGCAAACTTTTTTGAGTTCTTGAACATTTATTTGAACTCGTGAAATTTTTTCTGAAAATTGTGAACTTTGTTCCTATTTTGCAAAAAAAAATTGAATCCGTGAACTTTTTCAAATTCATGAACTTTTTAGGAAATCCGCCGACTTTTTTTGAACTCATGAACTTTTTATGAAATCCGCGTACTTATTTTGAACTCGTGAACTTTTTTCAAATCCGCAAATTTTTTTGAACCAGTGAACTTTTTTGAGTTCGTGAACTTTTTCAAATCCATGAACTTTTTAGTTATTCCGCATACTTTTTTTTAACTTGTGAACATTTTTGAGTTTGTAATTTTTTTTTGAAACTGTGATTTTTTTAATGTGTGTTTTTTCTCCAAATTCATGATTTTTTTAATTTCTATTAACATGTTCAAATTCATGAATTTTTTCCCATATTTGTGTTTTTTCATTTATGAACTCTTTTCAAATTTCTTTTTTAAAATTTATGTAATTTTTCCATACGTCAACGGTCAACTGGTGAGATTTCACTAGCGACTGTCTGGAACAAGCGAGGGAGTGGAACGAGGGACTAGCTTCACGTTTGTCGGGCCGGCCCGCTGCGCTTCACGTGCGAGGGCCGACACGCCAACGCGAAAAATATGGTCATATATTGCATGAAGAAATTGATCACATTATAAAAACTGTCCATGTGTTTATAAAAAAAAGAGTTGACATCTTTTACAATATACTATTTTTTTTGAAAAATGCATGATGAGCTTTTTTTAAAATAAATTTTCACGATACACGACCATCATTTTCTAAAAATACACGATAAACCTTTTTAAAATACAAGGCAAACAATTTTTAGAACAAGGTGAATATTTTAAAAAAATACATGACGAACATTTATAAAATATACGATGAACGTTTATAAATATGAGATGAATGTTTTGTAATGCGGTGAACATTTTTTAAATACATGATGAACACCTTTTAAAATATGGTGAACATTTTTTAAATTCGCAAATAACATTTCATTAAAGACGGTGAACATTTCTTTAAATGCGGGTGTCTGAGCTAGATCCGACAGATCCCTTTGTGGGGTATCCTAGCTAGGCGATTGGGCTAATGGTAACATGAAGCAAGGATTAACCCAGGTTCAGGCTCTCTTGGTGGACATAATACCCTACTCTTTCCCGTGTATATTGCGTTGGGGTGTGTACAAAGTACAGGTGAATACCAAGGGATTGTTATATGTCTATCGACGAGCCCGGCCTCCGGCTTATATAGCATACCGGGGGTCTTAGGGCTACAAATATAGGCCGGCTATGTCGGTAGAGGTAGAGTCCTCCACGACTTTTGTATCCTTGGCTTGTACATCAAGTCTTTCATAGTCTCCATCTTGTCCTCCTCGTCTCCGCCATGGAAGGGTTGTTAGCTCCAAATGGTGTAAGTACCATACAATCCCCCACCTATGTTAGGTCATTAGGTACGACTTGGAGATTCGATGTCGCCATTGCTTACCACAACATCGATGTCATTATTACGTAGTAATGGACAAACGGATGAAGCTAATTCTTTAGGCAGCAACACTTTATAACTGTGATTCAGGCCTGGGCCAAGTTGTTCCACAAGAAAGTTGTCCATCGGAGTGGTAATCCTGTCATCGGTTATGGTTCACTGTTAATCCTAGATAGGAAGAGGATGGCGAATCTGAACTACATCTACAACAAGAAGAACGTAAAGGCTATGAACATGCTTCGAATGTGAAGAATATCTTTTTGCATGCCTGTGGAGACGTTTAGCAATAGGGAGCTACTAGAAGATAACAATCACACCTTTGTGGAAGAGCAAGTTGTGATATTCCTTCATGTTGTAGGTCATAATCAAAGATTCAGGATTATTCACAGCACACTCAAGATATCCATGGAGACCATTTCCAGGTATTTCAAACAAGTCTTGTATGATATTGAGCATCTCGGAGGAAAGAACACACTGGGCAACACTACAAAAAAAAGACACATCCATGCCATTATGGCCCGAACGAAAACATTTTCTGTCATGGTTGTGACACTTCTATGACAATAATTGTGACAAAAACACGTATCATCATAGATGTGGTGGGTTCCTACTTCTATGACCGAAAATGAGATTTTCGTCCTGGGCAGCCCGGAGACGCAGCCGCATGACATTCTTTGGGCCGTCCATGACGTAAAAAATCATGGTAGAAGTGAGGCCGAGGAAATTTTCGGGGAATTCCTGGTTACGGTGGGTGATCGGGGCCGAGCGATGCAGTGTAGTTTGCGCGTTTCTCTCGTACGCGCACGTGTGTGCGAGGCATTCGCTAACTGAACCCGAGCGAGGCGTTCGCTTACTGAACCCGAACGATCGCACTAGCTACGTACTGAAGCCGATCGATCCCTTCGCTGCTAACTAAACTCGAGCGATTCCTTCGCTGCTAACTGAACCCGGGCGATTCCTTCGCTGCTAACTAAAGCCGGTCGAGCCCCCGTACGTGCGAGACGTAGCTGGTTGGGTTGCCTCTCGATGAACAGTGCCCGTTGCTGCCGCGCGCGCGATACGTAGAACGAGTCGAGACGCATCGATCGAGTCCCTTGCGCGAGACGTGGTGAGTTGACCTAACCGGTTGGTTGGCTGTGGATAAACAGTTTCAGTTGCTGCCGCCCACTCGTACGCCCCACCCCAACTGGTGGGTTGGTTGTGGATGAACAGTACCCTGGCCGTGTGAAGGTGGTTGACGCTGGATGAACAGGACCCCGAGAAGGCCAGCCGGTTGGGGGTGGATGAACAGGACCCCGTGGAGGCTGGATGAACAGTAGCCGGTGGAGGCTGGAGAAAGTAGATGGTGGATGAACAGTAGCTGGTGGAGGCTGGAGGGAGGTCGACCGTGGATGAAAAGTAGCCCGTGGAGTCCCGTTTTGCGGTATGCCACACCCCTTCCGATGAAGAGGAACCCCGTTTCGACCGTAGGCAGTTGGGGAGAAGTCCGTTTCCTCCGTTTGGTGGTACGCCAGAGCCCTCCCGATCAACAGGACCCTGTTTTGACCGTAGGCGCTCGAATAGAAGTCAGTTTCCTCCGTTTTGCGGTACGCCAGACCCCCAGCCGATGAACAGGACCCCGTTTCGATCATAGGCGGTTGATGACCCACAAGTATAGGGGATCAATCGTAGTCCTTTCGATAAGTAAGAGTGTCAAACCCAACGAGGAGCAGAAGGAAATGACAAGCGGTTTTCAGCAAGTTATTTTCTGCAAGCACGGAAATTATCGGTAACGAGTAGTTTGATAGCAAGAGAATTTGTAACAAGTGACAAATAGCAATAGTAACAAAGAGTGCATCAAGGTGGCCCAATCCTTTTTGTAGCAAAGGACAAGCCGGAACAATTTCTTATAGTAAGCAAAGCGTTCTTGAGGACACATGGGAATTTCATCTAGTCACTTTCATCATCTTGGTTTGATTCGCGTTCGCTACTTTGATAATTTGATATGTGGGTGGACCGGTGCTTGGGTGCTGTTCTTACTGGAACAAACCTCCCACTTATGATTACCCCCCTTCGCAAGCATCCGCAACTACGAAAGAAGAATTAAGATAACTCTAGCCATAGCATTAAACATATGGATCCAAATCAGCCCCTTACGGAATAGCGCATAAACTAGGGTTTAAGCTTCTGTCACTCTAGCAACTCATCATCTAATTACTACTCCACAATGCATTCCCTTAGGCCCAAAGATGGTGAAGTGTCATGTAGTCGACGTTCACATGACACCACTAAGAGAATCAACAACATACATATCATCAAAATATCGAACGAATGCCAAATTCACATGATTACTTATGACAAGACTTCTCCCATGTCCTCAAGAACAAAAGTAACTACTCACAAATCATCTTCATGTCCAAGATCAGACGGGTATTAAATAGCATAATAGATCTGAACATATAATCTTCCACCAAGTAAACCAACTAGCATCAACTACAAGATGTAATCAACACTACTAGCAACCCACAGGCACCAATCTGAGGTTTTGAGACAAAGATTGAATCAAGAGATGAACTAGGGTTTGAGATGAGATGGTACTGGTGAAGATGTTGATGAAGATTGGTCCTCCCACGATGAGAGGATCGTTGGTGATGTCGATGGCGACGATTTCTCCCTCCCGGAGGGAAGTATCCCCGGCAGAATCGCTCCGTCGGAGAGAAAAATAGCTCGTGCCCAAGTTCCGCCTCGAGACGGCGGCGCACCATCCCAAAAGTCTTCTTATTTTTTTCTAGGGCAAATGTGCTTATATACCAGAAAATGGGGGCCAGAGGCTGGCCAGGGGCCCCACGAGCCACCAGGGCGCGCCTGGGGTGGTGGCGCGCCCTGGTGCCTCGTGGGCACCTGGGTGGCCCCCTCTGGTACTTCTTGCTTCCAGTATTTTTTTTATTCCAAAATAAATCTCCGTGAAATTTTAGCTCATTTGGAGATGTGCAAAATAGGTATCTCTGACATAGCTTTTTCAGTTTCAGAATTCCAGCTGCCGGCAATCTCCCTCCTTGGGTAAATCTTGCATATTAAGAGAGAAAAGGCATTAGAATTGCTCCACAAAGTGTTATATTGATTGAAAACACTACAAATAACAGTAGCAAAACATGATGCAAAATGGACGTATCAACTCCCCCAAGCTTAGACCTCGCTTGTCTTCAAGCGAAAGCCGATATCGATAATCATGTCCACATGTTTAGAGAGTGGGGTGTCGATAAAAACAAAATACGGACATAGTAGCATCATGATCATTATTACAACGGCAATATTTATTATCATAAAACTTCTCATGAGCAAGTAACAATTCATCACAACAACGAAGTATAAGACATAAACTTTCTTGAAAACTAACAAACTATGTTCTCAGTTAACAATGCAATTGCAATTCGTCATATTTTGAGGAAGGGTCTCATGTAAGAGCTTTAAAGCAAGTCCACATACTCAACCATCATATAGTCTTTTATGATTGCTAACACTCACAACATATATATGGAGCAAAAAGTTTCAGCCAGACACATAGAAAGATAGGGGCTTATAATTTCGCCTCCCAACTTATTCACCTCAAGGGTGATGTCAACAATAATAACTCATGATCACTCATATCCAACTGGATATATATGCCTAGATCTTTCCCCACCACATGATGCTTACAAAAGAGAAAAATAAAAAGGAAGTAGAGGAGAACGCTATTGACTCTTGCATAAAAAGTAAATACATAAAAGTAAAGGATAGGCCCTTCGCAGAGGGAAGCAGAGGTTGTCATTCGATTTTTGTTGTTGGATGCACAAGCTCTTAATGCAAAGGAACGTCACTTTATATTGCCCCTTGTGATAGCAACCTTTATTATGCAGTCCGTCGCTTTTATTTCTTTACCATCACAAGTTCGTACAAAGCTTATTTTCCCTTACATTAAAAGTTCATACATATTTAGAGGCAATTTTTATTGCTTTTTTGCACCGATGACAACTTACTTGAAGGATCTTATTCAATCCATAGGTAGATATAGTGGACTCTAATGACATGAAACTGGGTTTAAGGGTTTTGGATGCACAAGTAGTATCTCTACTTGGTGCGGATTCTTGGCTAGCAAAGATATTGGGCAAGCACCACATGTTGGAGGATCTATAACAATATAACTTCTATGTGAATATAAGCAAACGTAACTCATTACGTTGTCTTCCTTGTCCAACGTCAACAATTTGGCATAAAATACTTAATGGGGGCTCACAATCATAAAAGATGTCCAAGATAGTGTATTTGCATGTGAATCTTCTCTTCCCTATTAATTCTTTCATGAATTGCATCATTGACTAATGCTATGTTTGTTAACTTCCAATAAATTTTACCACTTATACTTTTCTTTATGTAATGTCATTACTTTCCATAAGATTAGCATATGATGTTTTTCATTATTTTCATTGCTAGGATTGAAACATAAAAGAAAAGAAGCAAAAACTCAAACTACTCTTTATTATATAACTCTCAACTCGATTACATAGATAGATAGATCACGAAACTAGCATTCGAAAATAGATCATACTAAACTTTTATTCAACTAAATCACGAAATAACTAAGGATCGAACTAAAAATAGGTAAAGATAATAAAAGTGATGGTGATACGATACCGGGGCACCTCCCCCAAGCTTGGCACAAGCCAAGGGGAGTGCCCATACCCATGTACTCAAGCTTCCTCCTTCGGTGATGGTGGTGGTGATGAAGTGGCGAGCTTGTCCTACGGCTTCCATGGCATAGGTTCCCCATCGTAAAATTATGAACGAGTCTCCGGAGTCCTGAAACTTGCAGCTAAACTCATACCTTTGAATCTTGCCTCATACTCATAATTTTGGTTTTGAAGATCATAGATTTGGCCTTGGAGATGGTCGATTCGTTCGTTGAGCTTGAAGATGATGTCCCCCATCGATCGGTCGCCACCTTGCGATCACGGGTGAACTCCGTGATCATGGAGTGGTTGGCGCTGAGTCCACGTTCCACCATCCCTTGGCACTTGAAGATCTCCTGCTCCACCGCTTCGAGCCTGGACTCCACGCTCCCGGTCTTCTTGGGTCCTTGCACATCCCAGATGTGAAGCACCCCCTCACGCATCTCAATGGCTTGAGGGTGTTTCATCACCTCCGGTAGGTAGGGGTTGATGACCTTCTCGTAGAACTTGTCCTTGGAAGAGCTTGGTGGAGCCATAGCGATCTAGATCTGTCCGAAAAATAGCACGAAACAAGAACAGAGGAGATTTCTGCGATACGGTGGTCAAAACGTCTGGAAGTATATATAAAGAATTTTTATCTTGCAAAACAAGTAATCCAGGAGAAAATAGAGTCAGGAAGGCTCACGTGGGGCCCATGAGCCACCAGGGCGCGCCTAGGGGGTGGCGCGCCCTGGTGCCTCGTGGGCGCCAGGTGGGTCCCCTCGGCTGTTTCTTATTTTTGTATTTTTTGTAATATTCCAAAACTGACAGAAAATATTTTTATGGAATTTTTGGAGTCGGTTTACTTACCGTATCATGTACCTCTTCCTTTTCAGGGTTCTGGAGTGTTCTGGAAGGTCTCTCTTATGTATTCCTCCGGTGTAATTGTTTCAATAATATTAGTTTCAACATTAATGGGAGTACCTGAAATATAATGCTTAATTCTCTGCCCATTCACCACTCTCGGATTGGTGCCTTCGGAGTTGTTTATTTTGATGGCCCCGGAGCGATAAACTTTTTTGATGACATACGGTCCTTCTCATTTAGAGAGAAGTTTTCCTTCAAAGAATCTCAAACGAGAATTGTACAATAGAACTTGCTCACCCACTTTGAATTCCCGTTTTTGAATTCTTCTATCATGGCATCTTTTAACTTTTTCTTTAAACAATTTGGCATTTTCATAAGCTTGGGTTCTCCATTCATCTAGTGAGCTAATATCAAATAACCTCTTTTCACCGGCAAGCTTAAAATCAAAATTGAGTTCTTTAATTGCCCAATATGCTTTATGTTCTAACTCAAGAGGTAAATGACATGCTTTTCCATAAACCATTTTATAAGGAGACATACCCATAGGATTTTTATAAGCAGTTCTATAAGCCCATAATGCATCGTCAAGTTTCTTAGACCAATTCTTTCGATAAGTAAGAGTGTCGAACCCAATGAGGAGCAGAAGGAAATGACAAGCGGTTTTCAGCAAGGTATTTTCTGCAAGCACTAAAATTATCGGTAACGAGTAGTTTGATAGCAAGAGAATTTGTAACAAGTGACAAATAGCAATAGTAACAAAGAGTGCAGCGAGGTGGCCCAATCCTTTTTGTAGCAAAGGACAAGCCGGAACAATTTCTTATAGTAAGCAAAGCGTTCTCGAGGACACATGGGAATTTCATCTAGTCACTTTCATCATGTTTATTTGATTCGCGTTCGCTACTTTGATAATTTGATATGTGGGTGGACCGGTGCTTGGGTGCTGTTCTTACTTGAACAAACCTCCCACTTATGATTATCCCCCTTCGCAAGCATCCGCAACTACGAAAGAAGAATTAAGATAACTCTAACCATAGCATTAAACATATGGATCCAAATCAGCCCCTTACAGAATAGCGCATAAACTAGGGTTTAAGCTTATGTCACTCTAGCAACCCATCATCTAATTACTACTCCACAATGCATTCCCTTAGGCCCAAAGATGGTGAAGTGTCATGTAGTCGACGTTCACATGACACCACTAAGAGAATCAACAACATACATATCATCAAAATATCGAACGAATGCCAAATTCACATGATTACTTATGACAAGACTTCTCCCATGTCCTCAAGAACAAAAGTAACTACTCACAAATCATCTTCATGTCCAAGATCAGAGGGGTATTAAATAGCATAATAGATCTGAACATATAATCTTCCACCAAGTAAACCAACTAGCATCAACTACAAGATGTAATCAACACTACTAGCAACCCACAGGTACCAATCTGAGGTTTTGAGACGAAGATTGAATACAAGAAATGAACTAGGGTTTGAGATGAGATGGTGCTATTGAAGATGTTGATGAAGATTGGTCCTCCCACGATGAGAGGATCGTTGGTGATGTCGATGGCGACGATTTCACCCTCCCGGAGGGAAGTATCCCCGGCAGAATCGCTCCGCCGGAGAGCAAAATAGCTCCTGCCCAAGTTCCGCCTCGAGACGGCGGCGCACCGTCCCAAAAGTCTTCTCCTTATTTTTTCTAGGGCAAATGGGCTTATATACCAGCAAATGGGGGCCAGAGGATGGCCAGGGGCCCCACGAGCCACCAGGGCGCGCCTGGGGGGGGGGTGGTGGCCCGCCCTGGTGCCTCGTGGGCACCTGGGTGGCCCCCTCTGGTACTTCTTGCTTCCAGTATTTTTTATTTATTCCAAAATAAATCTCCGTGAAATTTCAGCTCATTTGGAGATGTGCAGAATAGGTATCTCTGACATAGCTTTTTCAGGTCCAGAATTCCAGCTGCCGGCAATCTCCCTCCTCGTGTAAATCTTGCATATTAAGAGAGAAAAGGCATTAGAATTGCTCCACAAAGTGTTATATTGATTGAAAACACTATAAATAACAGTAGCAAAACATGATGCAAAATGGACGTATCAGCGGTCGAACAGAAGGTCGTTTCCTCCGTTTTGCGGTACGCCAGACCCAAGTCGATGAACAGGACCCCGTTTTGGTTGTTCCGTCCAAGCCGGTTGGCTCCCGATGAACATGACGCATTCCGATCCAGTCGCTTGGCTCCCGATGAACACGACGCTATTTCCTCCGTTCTGACCCAGCCGGTTGGCTGCCGATGAACAGGAGGTTGTTGTTGCCGTCCGTTGTCTCTCTCTCCATGTACACGAACCCTGGCCATACGTATCGCACGAGTACGCGTTCGAGACCCCGCCCGTATATATAAATACGTGGCCATTTTTTTGCTGTGTGGATGTACGTACGTGTACACGATTAGGACGGGGCTGCGTGAACTGCTACGTCGGGGGCTCTACTACGACATGTGCCGCTCCTTACACGCCCACGGTTCATCGTTGCAGAGGGACCGATCGACCAGTATGTACGTACACGTTCGCGACCAGACAGACAACGCTACGTACGCTTCGACCGGGTGGGTCCCAGCTGTCAGGGAGGATTAGGAGGCACTTCCTTGCGTGCGAAAATATAGCTGCTGGGTCCCAGCTGTCAGGGGGGAGGAATCATTTTTTTTTGCACGTAATAAGGAGGCACTTCCTTGCGTGCGAAGATATAGCTGCTGGGTCTCAGCTGTCAGGGGGGAGGAATCATTTTTTTGCGCATAATAAGGAGGCTCTTTCTTGCGTGCGAAGATGTAGTTGGTGGGTCCCAGCTGTTAGGGAGAGGAAACATTTTTTTCCGCGTAATAAGGAGGCACTTCCTTGCGTGCGACCATGGACCTCGTGGGTCCCAGCTGTCAGCCTCTCCATGTACAGTCCTCTTCCGATGGCTGTCGTATGTTGACCGCGTTGACGACGCCGTACCGAGTGCAGCAAGGCGGTGGACGACGGCGAGGCCTAGGAAGGGAACGACCCGGAGCCGGAGAAGACAAGGCAGTGGTTGGCCATGCGAAGGGAAGTACGAGGGTTTTCTGGTTTGACTGCGGTGTGAGGCTGCCGTCGCCGGAGAATAACAGGAGGTGTGGGTGAGTAGAGGGATGGCCTGGCCAGCGGTGGGAGTAGGTTTTGGCGGTGAGGCCTGCGCGGCAGCACAGCCGGCCACGGAAGGCAGGAGCAGGCGGTCCCGCCGGCGCTGGTTTGGGCGGCTGGAGCAAGAAGATCAGAGATTGAAGAAGCAACATGGCCGTTGGATTAACATCCAACGGTCATTGCTGCTAAAATCGTTTGTTGACTAATTTGACAAAGCCCTGCTTACGCGTCAACTTGGTAGGCCCACAAGTCAGCCTCCAAATCAGGTGGGTCCCAGCTAACAGGGGGAGGAATCATTTTTCTTGCGCGTAATAAGGAGGCACTTCCTTGCGTGCGACCATGGACCTCGTGGGTCCCAGCTGTTAGCCTCTCCACGTACAATCCTCTTCCGATGGCTGCCGTTCGTTGACTGCGTTGACGACGTCGTGCCGAGAGCACCAAGGCGGTGGACGACGGCGAGGCCTAGTAAGGTAACGACCCGGAGACGAGGAAGACTTGGCAGTGGTTGCCCACGCGGAGGGGAGTACGAGGGTTTACTGGTTCGGCTGCGGTGTGAGGCTGCCATCGCCGGAGAATAACAGGAGATGTGGGTGAGTAGAGGGATGGCCTGGCAGCGATGGGAGTAGGGTGGGGCGGTGCGGCCTGCGCGGCAGCATAGCCGGCCACGGGAGGCGGGAGAGGGCGGTCCAGCCGGCGCTGGTTTGGGCGGCTGGAGCAAGAAGATCAGAGATTGAAGAAGTAGCACGGCCGTTGGATTAACATCAAATGGTCACTGCTGCTAGAATCGTTTGTTGACTAAGTTGACAAAGCCCTGCATACGCGTCAACTTAGTAGGCCCAAGTCAGCCTCCAAATCTGTGGCAAACATCATACAACACATTTGCTATTATTTTTAATAATTTACAAACCATTTGCTCTTTCTTAAGGATTTTTTGCAGCACATATTCTTTTTGTTAGCATTACAGCCAATATTCTGGCCACGGTTAAAAATTTCAATGAAATTTTGCATATTTTGGTGGGCTCCGAACTGTTTTAATCCCGATGTTTCGAGTCTGATTCAAAGTAATTTGAAAAATAAAATTATATTAATTATAATACAATGATATTTTCACTGCAGAAAAATCCAATGAAACTTAAAATTTCAAAATCCGGATGAAACGAAATTTGAAACTAATTACCGCTTTGCTGTGTTTTTTAAAATTTACAGCCCATTTCTTATTGCTTATAGGCCATTTTCCTTTTTTTAGGGAAATAGGCCATTTTGTGGGCAAGCCGAATGCATCCCTCCTCATCTTGAAAGATTTGAAGCCCAGCAGGGCTGAGAAAAGCAAGTAGGGCTCGATTGGGTATTGTGCAAAAGAAACTAGAACTGGGCTAGCCGTTTCAAGAAAGAAAACAAAACTGGGCTGGTGATGTGGTAAACATAAAATAAAAGACTGGTCATTGAAATTTTCGAACTATTTCTAATCCCAAAATTTTGAGCCTGATAAAAACCAATTTTAAAATATATTTAAATTATGTTAAAATCCAATGAAATATGAAAAAATAAAATAAAATTCGCAATTTGAAACTAATTGCCCATTTGTTGTGTTTTTTATATATTTACACCCCATTTCATATTACTCACAAAATTTACAGCCTTTTTTTATAGCCAGGCCGAATGTATCCCTCGTCATCTTGAAAGATTTGCAGCCCAGCAGGGCGGGGAAAAGGAAATCGGCCTATGTAGGGTATTGTGCAAAAAAAAAGGTGCGCTAGTCATTTTCACAGACAAAAAAAAACAGTTGGGCTCGTCATGTTGTAAATAAAGTCTGGGCTAGATGGGCCTCAGACGCCGCACATCCCAGTTGATACCCTGCTCCGTCTCAACAACAAAAACTGCTCGAGCTACTGGGTCCCTGGTGTCAGCCGCTCCTTGTACAATTCTTTCGTTTATTGACTACATTGACAATGTCGTAGGTCCCGGATGTCAGCAAACCATTAGGAGGAAGCATTTTTTTCATGTAATAAGGAGGAACTTGCTTGCGTACGGCTATGGACCTGGGGGTCCCTACTGTCATCCTCTCCACGTACAGTCCTCACCAATTCCTGTCGTTTGTTGACAGTCGCTCGTTGTGCAATTCTCTTGTTTATTGACTACGTTGACAATGGGGTGGGACCGAGATGTCGGGAAACAATTAGGAGGAAGCATTTTTTTGTCTTGTAATAAGGAGGCACTTGCTTGCGTACTGCCATGACCCTGGTGGGTCCCTACTGTCATCCTCTCCACGTACAATCATCTCCCGATTCCTCTCGGTTGTTGACCATGTTGACAACGCCAGAAGGCGGTGCCGCGGCGAGGGAACCAAAGCGGAGGACGACGGCGAGGCCTCGGACGGGAACAAAAAGGAGACGTGGAAGATGCTACAATGTGGTCAGAAACGGAGGGGAGTACGAGGGTTGGTGCGGGGTGGGGATGCCGTCGCCGGAAAATAACAGGAGGTGGGGGCGGGTGGGGGTGTAGAGGGATGGCCTGGCACCGGTTAGGGTACAGTGAGACAGCAATGCGTGGGCGGCTGCGCAGCAAGCCGTGGAAGGCGGGAGCAGGCGATCCCGCCGGCGTTGGTTTGGTTTGGGCTGATGGAGCCTGCAGGAAGAAGACAAGATATTGAAAAAGCATGATAGACGTTGGATTGACATCCAACGGCTTAGGCTGCCACAATCGTTTGTTGACTAAGTTGACAAAGCCTTGTGTACGCGTCAACCTAGTAGGCCCACAAGTCAGCCTCTTAATCCGTGGCGGACAAATATAGCCCATTTAAAAATATAACAGCCTATTCCAAACGTTCAATCGGAAAGTTCAACATTCAGAGCAAAGTAACAGGACTGATTCAGAGATAGAGTACTAAACTTCCATGTTGACAACCATCATAGCCAACTTAACTATCTACTCCCACTAATACTCGAGTTTAGAACAACTAACATACTCTTAGCTAACTAGACGATGCCGGCCGCCATCTGTGGCTCACGCTAAACGCCGGGACCGACATCCTCCTCCTCGCCTCAGACTTGGCAGAGGTGCGATAGGGCGCGTTGCTCGCGCTCGTTGGCCCTTTCCATGCCGGTGTGGTCCACCGAAGCTTCGGCTTCTAAGCGGGAAACCCACTTGACGAGCTGGTAGTAAAATTCAGCGTCGCGCACGGGTGCGTGCCCGACAGCCTCTAGGGCTATTCGCCGGGCGCCAGCCTCCATGTAGTCGGCCCAGTTGCGGGCGCTCTACTCGCGACGCAGAGCGGCGGTGTGCTGCTCCTCCTCAATGCTATGCTGGTGGCGCAAATCGGCGGTACGCTGCTCCTCCGCCATGCGATCGCGCTCCAAGGAATCCTCATACTCCACATTGCCATCTAAAGACCGCCAGATTGCCTCCACCCTCCGTCTGCCTTCCCGTGAAAAATTGAACACTAAGTCCGGCGGTGAGCGCCTCTGGCGGCGCCTATTGCTGCCACGCGGGGGCATCACGGACGTGGCGAGAGCGAGGGCAAGTGGCGAGCGACGTCGGGCCGGTGGGGTCTTGTGAGGATAGGGTACGTTGGGTGAAGGTGCCACCGGAGCACGCCGGGAACTAGTAATTATAGGCGGACGGTAGGTAAACCAGCGTGTCGCGAGAAACGCGACGGTCATCGGAATTCAATGCATAAGCAGGCATGGCTTAGCACGTCAGCTTGCCGTGGAAAACTGGAAAAATTGAAATTATGACTGTACCGTACTCCTGTCCCGTCCCGTCAGTGCTGGGTCGCACATTGGCACGACAGTCAAACGAGTGCACTCCATTCATCCAAATGAGGTACATGCGTGATCCGCTGGTTATTCATGTAGGATCGAGTCGGTCGGATAGTGTACGTGTAGGATCGCAATATCCGATGAACGTTCGCTGGGAGAGAAGGCATTTGCGAACGTTTTTGCTGGCAGTTTCTTCAGATTCGCATGGCATTTTCTTCAGAACAGCATGTCAGTTTCTTCAGAGGAAGGCATTTTTATTCTAAAAACTTCCACCCTTGGATCTTGCGTCGCAACTAAAACTACCAGGAGTGTATTAGTAGGCTAGCTAGTGATCGATTAGTAACTTGTAAACACCGAGCGAAGAGAAATAAGGAACATGGTGGACCATTTGGTGCGAGAGGAATGCTAGGGTGTTCCGGCACAAGTCTACTCTTCAGTCCATCCTGTTGTTCAACATCCAGTCTAAGGCAAAACTTTGGGTCACCGCGGGCGCAAAACATTTGGGTCACATCATGCCGGGAGAGTAGTGTCTTTGTAATTTTTGTCTCGCTTTTCTTTGTGAAAGCAACTGTGAACTCCTTCTTAATTAATGCACGAGTCAAATCTTTTGCCTCCGTTTCAAAAAAAAAACACTGAGCGAAGAGAAAAAAAGGGACTGTTGTGCACAGTAGTAAGAGCCAATCCGCTCTAAATGTTCAGACCAGACTCACAGGCCTGACTTACTAATATGTTCACATTAATAGCCCAAATTCACAACCAACTAGTAGGATTCCCATACATAAGATCAACATGTTTATGCATCTCAATGATTCACAGATCATACACAATATATCTGTTCTTGCTACTAACATGGATGCTTCTCAGGGCCAACATTCAGTGCAAAGTGAATGACAAATTTGTTTGTAAAGTCTACATTTCCTCTAGCAAACGTAAGTGGTTTCACCAACAGATGGAACCATGAGAATCAACCACACATGATGGAGGAACATCTACTGAAATATGTTATGGTCATCTGTCGATCACACGGCAAGACTATTTTCGGAATTCAACTTTAAGTTTGGCAAGATGATGCCCATTGGATAATCAGACCAGAGCAATGAAGCACCTAGTGTTGGCCAATAAATAGTTCAGTACTACTTTTGTGCAGTCCATGCAGTGATTTTCCAATCCTTCTGTGTCTATTTTCAAATGGCACTGCATGCAGTGACTATCCTATTCTTTTGTGCAGTTCCACAAAAATTGAGGTCCCTATGTTTGTTTGCCAAATAGCAACGAACAGACATTTGTTTGCACAAATATCAAGCAGCTAGTTAACATATACTCCACCTTGTATTTTCGGTTTAACCACGTCTCTGTTAGTCGTTTCCGCCTAGCATCTGTCATGTTTTGCATTGCACAATTTAATACTGAATTGATTTGCTGGTACAGAGCAGAAATATAGCGCCTATTCTTCATCAGACCAAGGATATCCATGTTTGCAGGGATGGAAGAGGTGAAGTCGATACAACCGAAAGTGAGCATCCAATCATTGATTCATGTCCTGCACGACCAATGGAGGTCCACCCTGGCAATAAATTTACATGCAAACCACTAATATTACTATCTAATGACAGTACAAAAATAGAAGCAAGATAGTAGCAAGATAGCAGCAAACCATGTACCTAGGTAATGAACAGCTCATAGTGCCACCGATTGGATATAACTGTTTGCAGAAAATAATGGTCATAATGTTGAACCATCGGGACTTTTTGTGCAGTTCCACTAAAATCGAGCATCTCTGTTTGCATAGATATTGAAAATGTGATTAAAAGTGGCACTAGTTGACAGTTAGCATAGACTCACAAATTTAAGCATTCCAAATTTCTTAATGGGAAAAGGTAGCAAGACATTTCTAACCACCTATTCAAAGGAATAAAGAAGGCAACATCGACGGATGTCATGATGTCATACATAGTATTTTGTGAAAGATTGAACCATTCCTGACCTTTTCTCTTCTTTTAAATTTTTTTTGTGCAGTTCAACTGAAATAAAATGCCATCACCGCCTTGACATTTCGGTGACACTGTACAAAAAAATTGACTTACCATTACATCATGATGTTAGGTATGTAATCAACAGGCAACATAGACAAAAATGCAGACCTCCTTCGATAACATAATGAACATTAATTTTAACAAAGGTGTGACTAGCTTTGCCGGCATAATTTGAAGAATTCTACACTCTTTGTTCCTTAATATAAGACGTTTCCACAGTTCAATTTAATGCACCAAAACGTCTTGTATTTTGAAAGAGAGGTAGTAGTTTTCTTACCTTTCTTTCCTTTTTCAATTTATCGGTGGCATTAGACTGGCTGCGGCATTAGTTAAAAGTGGCGTCACTTTAGCAGTAGCATAATTTTACCGGTGGTGTTATACTAATAGCAAAAAAGTGGCAATAAGAGCGTGGTGTTGGCTGTGTGCATCCTAGCTTTGCAGAGGCCGGGTGTGTGCTCACTGTGTTATGTATCTTCTTGATGCTCCATTTTGAGCCAATAAAATCCACCCTTGGTCGAAAAAGTACAATTTACCTCCACGGATGCATAGACTGGTGAAGCAGGGATGGTTGCCCAGAGCAACAAAAATCCAAGCAGCATATCTGGATTAAGTCCCATTTTTGTTCTCTTTAGCCACCTTTAACCTATGTGAGGACAACAAACCTATCGACCTGGTCATTCTCTATTGCGTTGTCCTGCCTTTCTTTCCTTTTTCAACCAAGAGACAAGAGACTAGTTCCTCAGCTACTACTGCTTTTCCCCTTTTCAACCAAGATGCAGGTTCGATACCAAGTCTCTTCTACAGTACCACTTTCCCCCCTTTCTTTCCTTATTCAACCCAGACATGGATTAGTCTGCATGTAGTAGGGTTTCCTTTAATAGTGCAAATTAAGGTTTTCGTCTGCATGACCAGCAGAGGCTAGTAACGTGGGCAGATGGGGCAATAGCACAAGGGTATGGTTCGAAAAGAGGTAGCATACCAGAGGGTCGGCGGGAACCGGCTTCTCTCGTCGTCGTCCTCCTCCGCCGACACTACGACAGCGAGCTTGGGGACGGAGGCCATCCCTCGCCGGTGCTAGTCTGAGATGACGGCCTTGTCGTCAGTGCACGTCCTCCTTTTCCCAGGCGGATGGGATAAGGCCGGATATGTGGCCACCGGTGAGGAGGGAGAGAGAGTGGCCACCGCCATCTTTTTAAGATCTGGAGAGGGTGATAGTGTGAGAAGCAAGTGGGCAGCCCTCGCAAGCAAGCGCTGAAGCTCCAGCCTATATAGTACTATATTATACTTGGTAGAGTACCTCCGTCAAGGTTTTCTAAGTCCCGCGAGCCGGAGCAACAGGACCAATAAATGCGGCAAATTAAGGTCTTCGGTCTCTCTCCCATGCATGCACTTTTTCTCTCTCCTGCATGCACCCAATGGATAGCGTGCATGTACCGTCCGGCCTAATAAATCGGGACGACGTGTAGTAGTAATGCTTCAAAATTGAACGGCACGCCATTAAAAAAAAGTTAAGTCGAGAAATAACGCGGCCCGATCGCATTTTGCACGAGATATGAGAAACCATGTTTCGTTAACGTGTTGTCCCATTCCAACGTGTCAGTGAGAAGACGGCGAGTCCTTTTGTACAATTTCCGAACGGATGTCAATGTACGGTCGGGTCACCTCTTCCTATACCGTGGCAACCGTCCGCTCCCCGCTCGCCTCTTCCTGTACCGTGGCAACCGTCCACCGCCTTTTCCCCTTTCCCTCTCGATTTGGGAGTTGGAACTGCTGTCGCACGCTCTTCCTCCCTCCATTTGCCTTGACCCTTCCTTCTGCCATTGTTCGTCTTCTGAATGGAGGAAAGTAGCAGGACACGACCCCGTTATTCTTGCCCCAATTTGACAGATGACGCGGTGGAGGAAATCATTGATCGGTGCGACGTCATCACCGCGACTAGCATGGCAGGTTCGTTCAAGAACATTCTCGACTCAACAAATAAGATCATTACAAACAACCCAAGGGGTCAAGAGCGGTTTGATCTCCCCTATATATCTTCTTCGCTATGACCTTGCTCTCTGGTACGGGGACGACGGAAGGCTCGCCTTGTGCAAGTTGATGCCACTTGATAATGATCCGTGTGATGTTAAGATGCCATCGCTTCAGCGTAAGGATTGGGCAGGCGCAAATGGAGATTGGGTTGTTTATATTGGGGACAACAGCAAGTGGGAGCTTGTGAATGTGTACACTCGTCACCGGATTCCAATTCCAAAAATCTCAGACTGCCCTGAGGTTGAGCACACCGATACTCTACGTACGTTCAAATACGGTCATGGTGTCTATCATCTACAGAAGATAGCAATTTGTCGAGTTCCCACACGCTCTTGGAGTTATCGTAACTATTGTGTTGTCGTTGTCTTCGACAAGCTTGTTGCCGTCTTTACTCCTGGATGGATTGGATGGACATTGCCTAAAAACCAGTTTCTGTACACGAGGGAGTATTGTGATGCAATTCAATACGAGCGTCTTGTGTTTGCTGTCACCACTTGTGGCACTGTTTTTGCATGGGATCGTTCTTGCTTCAGTACGTTTGTCTTCCACCTTAATTAGAATTGTTTCATTCACCATGCATGCGAGTTATCCCTTTACAAATTAACCTTCAAAATTTTCAAGGTCCTGTCAACATTCCGCCACCGATACTTGGAAACTTTATAACCAAGGGGGAGATGACGATGGTGATGATGATGATGACGATGGTGATGATCACGAGCATGAAGACGAGCAATGCCTACCTACTAGATGGTACCTAGCTACTTATTTCGATGGATCACCTCTTCTTGTCTGTATACAGGGCATTGCTAATGTTACAGAGGAAGCAGGTAGTAGTATTGTCTCGCATGGTCGTACTCTGCGGACCTATACCAACTTCCGTTGTAGGCTATTCGGGATGAATACTAGTGTGCTAGTGCCACGAGCTTCTCCCTGGTTCAATATCGACAGTCTTGGAGAACACTCGCTTTTCCTTGGACTAAACTATCCAATGATGGTGAAAGGCGATCCAGCGCCCGTTGGCACAACCTTGCCATATATGAGAAGCAACTCTATCTATACCACTGACATTGCTGTTGCTGCTCACTACTCCAATGCAAGTATTGCTCCTGATATTGGCCGCCTCAGCCCGGATGGTGAGTCTTGCATTGGTCTCAAGATTGACAATACCACTGGGCCCTGGTCAGAGACTCGCTTCTGTTTCAAAGCAAGCATTACCAACGCCGAGGATTGGTTGGCGTGAAGGTCGTTTTCATTTCTTGTACGTGTTGTGTGAGAAAAACTTTAGTATTTATTTACAATGTATATCCTCGTTGTCGTTGTGCGTTGTAGACTTGTTGTATGTAGTGTGAACGGTATATTTGCATATGCATGTGATAAACTTACTTAATTTATGAATGGATTTCGAGTCACTTCTCAGAGTGTGTGCTGCGACGCGACAAAATACTTTTCACTGATAGTATGTGGGACCGAATGTCAGCAAACCGACGATGGGCACACTCCGCGCGTCTGCCGGCTGGCTGATAAGAGAGGGAGAGGAGGGCCGAGCACGGACTTCAGGAAATTTGCCGACAGTGTGAGGTGGGCTGCCTAGTACTAGTGGTACCAAACTCCTAAAGAAATAATGTGTTTTTCTTTTTGCAAGTTGGAGAGATAATGTGTTCGCTCTACGTAACCAGCACCTCGATATAGTGGGGTGGCATGGGCCAAAACAAGCATTCACGTCTAGGAGTACGGCACACGCCACCACCAAGAGTCCCATCTGACACCAAATTTCTTGGATTCCGTGCTACACCTAGCTCTTCTCTCTCCTCGTTTCTCTAACTCAACCATCGCGTGGTGGCCGGGGGGGGGGGGGGGGGAGTTTCAGGTGATACGAAGCTACCTATGCTCCCATGATACGGCCTTTTGAAAGCCCTTGGATTTGAGATCGAACGGTTGCATGCTGAGCTCCTGCAAGTTTGCAAAAAAGCCCACTAGGATCTGATATTTACGCACAGGTCTAGAATCTCGGCATGCGAGCATTCGATCTCAGATCCAAGGGCTCTCAGAAGCCAGTATCATGGGAGCATGGACAAGTTGGTTTGCTGATAGTCGGTTTGCTGAACTGCGGTCCCACTTGTTAGTCAAAATGCAAGACAGCAAGCGTCCCCCCTTGAGCGTCGTGCCAGACCAACCGTGAGGGGGTACGACGCGAACCATGTGGGGATCCTTTTGAACTTGTAAGTTGTAACATTTGGTTCTGCTCCTTGGCGCGACTGATAGATACAAATATAACGATTTTCCCTCAAAAATTAGAAATAACGATTAAAAACGCTATCGCTGGACCACCGCCGTATTTTTTAGATCTGGAGAGGGTCCCGTTCCAACGGACGTGTAGGCTGGGTTGCCTCTTCCTGTACCGTGGCAACCGTCCACCGCCTCTTCCCCTTTCCCTCTCAATTTGGGAGTTGGAACTGCTGTCGTACGCTCTTCCTCCCTCCATTTGCCTTGACTCTTCCTTCTGCCATTGTTCGTCTTCTCGATGGAGGGAAGTAGCAGGACCCGACCCCGTTATTCTTGCCTCAATCTGACAGATGACGCGGTGGAGGAAATCATTGACCGGTGCGACGTCATCACCGCGGCTAGCATGGCAGGTTCGTTCAAGAACATTCTTGACTCAACAAATAAGATCATTAAAAATAACCCAAGGGTTCAAGCGCGGTTTGATCTCCCTTATCTTCTTTGCTATGACACTGCTCGCTGGCGCGGGGAAGACGGAAGGCTCGCCTTGTGCAAGTTGATGCCACTTGACAATAATGATCCGTGTGATGTTAAGATGCCATCGCTTCGGCATAAGGCCTGGGCAGGCGCAAATGGAGATTGGGTTGTTTATATTGGGGACAACTGCGAGTGGGAGCTTGTGAATGTGTACACTCGTCACTGGATTCCACTTCCAAAAATCTCAGACTGCCCTAAGGTTGAGCACACCGATACTCTACGTATGTTCAAATACAATTATCGTGACTGTCGTCTATAGAAGATAGCAATTTGTCGAGTTCCCAATCGCTCTTGGAGTTATAGGAACTATTGTGTTGTCGCCGTCTTCGACAAGCTTGTTGCCATCCTTACTTCTGTGCCTCAATGGATATTGCTTGAAACCAGTTTCTGGGCACGCATGTGTACTGTGATGCAATTCAATACGATCGTCTTGTGTTTGCTGCCACCACTTATGGCACAGTTTTTGCATGGGATCCTGATTGTTTCAGTACGTTGTTTGTCTTCCATCGTAATTATAATTGTTTCATTCACCATGCATGCCAGTTATCCCCGTACTAATTAACCTTTTTTTTGCGCGGTCCCGTACTAATTAACCTTCTTGTGTTTCCAAGGTCCTGTCAACATCCCCCCACCGATACTTAGAAACTTTTATAACCAAGGGGGAGATGACGATGGTGATGATCACGAGCATGAAGACGCGCAGTACCTACCTACTCAGTGGCGCCTAGCTACTTATTCTGATGGATCACCTCTTCTTGTCTGTATACAGGGCACTGGTGATGTTACAGAGGAAGCAGGTGTTGTCTACCATGGTCGCAGTCGGCTCCGGACCCGTTCCAACATCTGTTGCAGGGTATTCAGAATGGATACAAGTGTGCTAGCGCCAGAACCTTCTCCCTGGTTCAATATTGATAGTCTTGGAGAATACTTGCTTTTCCTTGGACTAAACTATCCAATTATGGTGAAAGGCGATCTGGCGGCTGTTGGCACAACACTACCATTTATGAGAAGCAACTGTATCTATACCTCGCACATTGGTATAATTCCCTACGCTGGCTATCACAATTTTCATACTCCTAATATAGGCCGCTTCAGCCTGGATGGTGGGTCTTGCGTTGCTCTCGATGTTGACAATAGCTGGCCCTACCCAAAGGTTCACTTATGGTTCAAAGCAAGTGTTTCCAACGCTGAGGATTGGTTGAACTGAAGTTCATTTCATTGCTTGTTATTTGTTGTGTGATAAAAACTTTAGTATTTAGAATGTATCCTCGTTGTGGTTGTGCGATGCTGACATGTTGTAAGTAATAAATGGCATATTTGCATATGCATGTTATAAACTTACTTACTTTTTGATTGGTCGCCTGAATATTTTTGTGGCGTGGCTAGATGACAGTCGCCTGCATATTTTTTGTGGCCAGTCAATTTGGCTTGGGCCGTTGGATGAAAAATGGACGGCGGGATCATCTTCCTAAACCTCCAGCCTGTCGCGTCGCACCACACATGGTGGGTCAGGCAGGCCGCTCACCCAGTGAATGTGCATCATCTTGCATTTTCACTGACATGTGGGACCGAATGTGAGCAAACCGACGATGGGCACACTCCGCGCATCTGCTTGCCAGCTGAGGAGAGAGAGAGGAGGGACGAGCACGGACTGCAGGAAATTTGGCAACAGTGTGAGGTGGGCCATATGTTAATAAAACTAGTACTACTACTAGTGGTACCGTAGTCCAAGAGAGGTACTACTAATGTGCTCGCTCTAGCCTCGCTCTATGTAACCAGCACCTCGATATAGTGGGGTGGCATTGGCCAGAACAAGCATTCACGTCCAGGAGTACGGCACACGCCACCACCATGAGTCCCATCTGACACTATATTTCTTGGAGTCCATGCTACAGCTATCTCTTCTCCCTCCTCGTTTCTCTCAACTGCGGTCGAACGGGGTGGGGGTTTGCCGATAGTCGGTTTGCTCAACTGTGGTCCCACTTGTAAGTGAAAATGCAAGACATCACGCGTTCCCCCTTGAGCATCGTGCCGCACCATCCGTGTGGGGGTGCGACGCGAACACGGCAAGCTTTTCCTTTTGAACTTCTAAGTTGTAACATTTGTTTCTGCTCCTTGGCGCGACTGATAGATAGAAATAATGATTTTCCCTCAAAAATTAGAAATAACGATTAAAAATGCTAGCGCTGGGCTTTTCCCGCGCGATAAGCGAGGGAGTTTTGCCAATTTCGGCCATCATCGCTTTGCTTGCATGCGGTCCCACATGTAAGTGATATGCCTAGCCACTGTGCGTTGAGCGGCGGGCCAGAATGACCGTCTGGGGTGCGACGCGAACGGGACTGTATGTGAACCAGACTGTGCGTTGAGCAAGAGATCACACACGTCTTTATCAGCTGGAATGAGAATGCAATACAGTAAGAATCAAGGCCACGACGACGCAATGCAATGGCGGTTACACGAGGCCAAATGAAACTTGCGAGTGACCCAACCAAACACGCCCATGGTGTTGGGTTGCTGGCTGCATGCCGCTTCTCCCATTTAGTAGTACTATTTCCCTCAGCATGCGAATTGAAGGAGGATAAACATCAATGGCCGTTCATCGGGAACCGCTACCCTTTACTTTATTTGCATTCAAGCCGTCCCGGAAACCATACTCGTTTACTAGTCCCCCTTGTATTTTGTGTCATAATTTGGCCCTTAATCTAACTAATAAAATTGTGTGACCAATATAATGTCATTGGAAAACATATTCAAATACGAATCCAACAAAAAAGTGTGTGACATGCTACTCAAATACTCCTACTACGTAGTAATGTCATTGGAGTAGTAGGAATAGTATGTTTGTCCATCGTTGACCCAAAATAAGATGAGACTAATAATCCAGACGTTGGTAGTTGTACTGGGAAAAATCTTGCAAAGTTTGGGGGCTTCTAGAGGGCAGGGGTGATCCTCCTTCACTAAAAAAATAAAAAATAAAAATAAGTACTACTCCTATAACCTAACCATCTGCCCTTCTCCATTTTCTTGCATGTGCACAAGTGGGACATTTGATTTGTTTATTGGGCGATTAGATGTTAGTAGTACTCCGTCCCGTAGGACAAGGATTTATTGCACGAAGAGCCAAGCTTTTGCATGTACTACTTGTGGGACGCAAGACCGATGAACCCTCCCTCCCTCCTGAGCCGTTTATCAGAGTGGGTGGTGCCACATGGCCAAATATTTTCTAGCGCAATACTAGTACATAATTGCCCGAGCATTGCAACGAGCTATATATATTCTCTAGTATGTATGTCAGCCCATAATTTATAGGTCAATATTAATAGGCATACGTATCCATAAACGACATCCTCTAGCCCTAGTGCGTCGGGCCACCAACCGACGGGTGATGAGCAGCGGCGTTGGTGGCGAGGTTAACGTGCATCTGAACAATGCCATCCAAGGTTGCTCTGCGGTCCAAGAAGGCCACCGTCCTATCGTCCTCCTCTGGCACGTAGTGGTCCTTGTGGACGATTTCCTTGTAGACACGGGTGATTATGTCGATGGTGTCTTGCTGGGCGAGGCGCTGTGCGGCGAGCGCGACCTCGAGGTGGACATTCTCCGGCGCGACAGTGGGCAGTCGCAGGGCCACCAGTGCATCGAAGAGGTTGTCGCCATAGAGGCCGGTGAGAGTGGCGGGCATCGCAGAGCCTGGGCGCGTGGGCTGGAGGCGTACGTCAAGGTAGTCCGCGAGCTTCTTGATGACGGTGAACTTGTCGAGGAAGCCGACGAGGGCCTCGCCGAACAAGGGGACGAAGCTATCGTCCAAGAGGCCTCTTACCCTGGCGGCCTCAAGCACGACCTGGAGATGTTCCTCGGTGCCGGGCCGTAGGCCGGCGTCATGGACCATCTAGCACAGCCGGCTCATGCTCGCGCTCATCGCCTCCATGGCTCTAGCTTCTGGTCAATTGATCATGCGATTGTAGTGATCACTCTTGCCCTTGGTTAGGGTGCATAGGTGCGTAGGATTTCGTAGATGGATTGGACTGGTGGGGAGCCTTTATATGAGAAGTGCAGACTACGTTTGGATTCACGTGTGCGTTGCCTATCTACTCCTCGCTCCATAGTAGTACTCCCGTCGGTCCTTTTTTCTCTGCGCCTAAGGTCGAGCGCGCATACCAAGGGTAGACTCAGTCTGTTTTTTCTGGACATAATTGTCCTTGCATTTGCAGAGTATCGCATGCCTGCTGCTGCCTCAAATCCCGCTCCGCATGCACGCACTGCTCCCTGTCTCGCTGCATGCGCGCATAGTTACGAGAAGATTGAGGTAAATTCTGCGTGTAATTATGTTGGAAGCTGGCGCAATTAATGCGGGGCGAATGCGGTGCAAGTACTACTAGTGTGGTTGATGAGATTTCATATTTGAGCCCTCAACCGGAAGGGAGAGTGTATAATATCATCGGAAACTACACTCAAATACGCCCCGTCAAAAAAAAACTACACTCAAATACGAATAAAACAATACTCCATGTAGTATTATTTACGGAGGGAGTAGTAGTATATTTTTTGTGACATGCATTACTATATATTGTTAGTCAAATGCTAAATACAAACAGAGGTGGTAGTACTACTAAATCCAGACGGAGGGAGTTGTAGTACTAGTACCAAAGTACTACCCGTTGGTCAAATTATTACGTGCTGCTCCTCACAGTGAAGTGACAAGACCCTGCGCCGGAGATGAAACCAGAGTGCAGGCGGCGTGTTCGGGTTACCAAAGTCAGCCTCACCGTGTGCAGTCACTATCATCAAGGCTGTAGAGCTACCCTACTTACAACAAGCCGTGTTCTAGATTTTTTCCCGTGCGTTGCCACGAGTTAGAATAATATATTGCAATGGGTATATTGGTTACATCGTTGCAGCACCTATGCACGCGAACATAATCGTAACGTACTACCACGTGCTGGATAGTCGTAATTTTACAAGGTTCAAACTGATATTACAAATGCTAGTAGTAATGCTGCACCTACGAAGAGGGAATTATTAGGAAGTTTACGTAAGAAGTTTCGTTACTTTAGGTGGATGCAGCATTACCATACAAACTAAAATCCACCACCCCTGACAAGTCACTAATCGACAAATAAACTTGCGCGTCTGTCGGCACTTGATCTTTCAAAAACAAATTCAGCTTTTGCAGAGCCTTTGTCATTCAGCTTTAGACGCTTGCGGTGATCAGCACACCATTCATTGTTGCGTCAGAGAACACCAAACCTCATTACGTTGAGCACACTTACCTTCAGAAACAAGAACCTGGCCAATTTAATCTCGGATGTGGTGCCTCGGTAGTCAATCAAATCAATTTCTGTAAGATGGAGATCAAGGCATTCGATGAGGTTGTTATATTGTAGCACATTTTTCACTTTCGGGTCTTTTTTTATCTGCAAGAAGAGAACATATTAGAGGAGCTGGATATACTCCGTATAAGATTGCCGTGTCATCAAGAGCTACCAATATCATTCGCTCATACAATAGGGTTGGTTGTAAGGCTAGTGATAATTTTCACTCTCTCTCTCTCTCTTTCCTCTCATTTACTCACTTTACGTCCGTCTTGGTTTATAGGTCCCCTTCGTATTTAGTGTAAAATTTTGACCATAGATTTACCTAACAAAATGTCAATGCATGTCACAAAAAATTATACCATTGGAAATTATGTTCAAATACGAATCCAACGATATAATTTTTAGTGACATGCATTAACATTTCGTTAGTTAAATCTATGGTCAAAATTTCATACTCCAAAATACGAAGGGGACTAGTAAACTAGAACTGAGGTCGTACTTGCTCCTAGGATAAGGTTACTTCCCACTATGACTAGCCTTGGCTACAACAACAACAAAAACGATGCAGGTGATCACTTGAGAAAAAATACTAAAAACATTTCTTTCAGTATAGTGCCTAGATGCAGTTTTGAACACTACATTTGTCATTGTAACTTGGGAAAAGTTACGAAAAAATTGAGCTCCGTTGTGGTTCACATTTAATAGGAAAGGAGTTTCACCTCGATGAGTAGCTTCTCCGTGCACGGAAAGCATCTAAGGAATCCAACAACTTGATCCAGATTGGGGCCGATAGATTTTATTGCCAAAATCTTCACTGTGCGCACAGACTGGGTCAAGCTTGTGGGAATCATGATTTGTATGACAGTCGAACATACATCAAGAAAAAAATTATAATGTGAATTTCAAGAATAAGAACGAGAAGAAGAAGAGTGTTGTACCTGAACAGTTATGGATCCAATAACAAGTTCGGAGAATTTGGTAGACGAGTAGTCCAACGCTGTCAATTTCGGCGCGTCAATGACCCTGATTTTTGTTGGACCTTCTAGATCAGATACAAGCAATCTCTCAAGAAAAGGCGCATTCTCAATGACCATATCGTGAAACAGCTCAACTGATCTCTTCCCAAGTAATGTCCTGTTGCGGGGCCAGTAAGACACATAAATCCATCGGAGATTCGTCGAGGCGATGTGGAGGCTAATGAACCCATGGATCTGTTGAAGACAAAGGTACTCGAGCGCTGTACAGCCACGAAGCAGCCGCTCCATAGCCTCCTTCGAGATACCAATGTCGAAGAGGCTGAGCTGCTTGAGTTGAGGGAGAAGAAAAGCGGGCGCGGCATCAATCTGGGGAAAATAGCGGAGCGCGAACAGCGGCAGAGAGCGACATCGTCCACCTTCAAACCTGAGCTCCTCGAGCTGATCTAGGGTGGGGGATAAGAACCACTCGTCGAACTTGGCTTGGACATTGCAGTTGGTACTGAACATGCGGATGTCAAGGCGTTTGGCTGGCCCAGGGTGCGATGCAAGGATCTTGGAGACTGCGGCCATGCGCTTTTAATCCCCATCGCAAAGGCAGCTGTCGACGGTGAGGTTCAGGGGGACGCAGCGCTAGAGGGGGCGCCACCGCCGGGAGAGAAGGGTGGTCCGCATGCCAGATTTGGTGGGGAGGAGGGCGATGATGACGAGCAGCATGTCGTCGGGGAGGCTGCTGATGAAGTCCAGGCTCGCCGGATGCGGTTTTGGCTCGAGCCACCTCCACTTGTTGGTCGCCTCATCCTCCATCTCAGCTGGCGGCGACGCCGGTGTACACGTGTGCTGGGTGTGCGCGAGTGCGTCCTTGCGTGCATGCCGCGCAGTGGTGTATGTGTGTTGTCGTAGTTTGTGTCTGTGGTGGCGTCTAATAAGGTGTTAATCTAGTACTCCATCCATTTCTTTTTAGTCCGCATACAAAATTTGGTCAAAGTCTAACTATGCAAAGTTTGATCAACTTTATATCAAAAGATATCAACATTTACAATACTAAAGCTATATGCTATGAAAATTAATTTCAAGATGTATTTAAATATATTGATTTCATATTGTGAATGTTGATATTCTCCTCTAAAGTTAGTCAAAGTTTACGAAGTTTGACTTTGACCAAATTTTATATGCAGACTAAAAAGAAACGGAGGGAGTACTACAGTACTGTTTTAACGAGGAAGAAGTGTGCACTCAATTTAGTAGCGTGCGGGGTTCTACCGCAAGTAGTTTCTAGTTTGTTTATTTCACCCCATGGCGGATGAGCCTCTAGTTTATTTAATTTCACCCACTGCCACATGGACCCGCGCACCCATAGAGAACACGAGCTGAAGGCACCATGTAGACTGGTTGACCGGTCAACTAGACAATATACAGAGCTATACGTTGAGCCAGTGACCGTATAATCCCTCTGTAAAGAGAGATCGAGTGAGAGGGGAGGCCCGTGAGAGGTAGAGATAGAGAAAGAGATACTCCCTCCGTTCGATAATGTAGTGCCTATAAATTTTTGAAAATTCATACTTTTGAAAGTTTGACCAAGTTTATAGAGAAATTTACTTATATCTACAATACCAAAGATATATGATATGAAACTACATCTTGTGATGAATCTAATGATGTATATTTGTCCCTCCAGATGTAAATGTTTTTCTCCACATATACCTGGTCAAACTTTGTGAGGTTTGACTTTTCAATAAATGTATATATGCTATAGACCAGAGAGAGTACATGACTAGAGAGAGATCAAATGTGTGTGAAGGAGAAAGAGTGAGTGTGCAAAAAGAGAGAGAGTGTGTGTGTGAAAGAGAAAGGGACAACACACGATAAAGTAGAGAGAAAGTGTGTGTGTCTTATGAAAACATATCACGCATGCAACTCCGAGAGAGTAAGCGAGGTGAGGAGATACACGGAGATATATTGTGTGGTTGTTTGCAACGGAGAGAGAGAGAGACCCCTGGCACGTGGCCAAGAGAGGTTTGGCAAACAAGGGAGAGACGAGGTCGAGAGAGACATATGGAGAAAATGGAGGCATGGGGAGGGAGAGAGGGTGTGTTTGTGATAGAGAGATCCCCTAGAGATCGTGCGGGGACTATATGGGTGGGAGATCGAGAGACACGGTGTGTGTGTGATAGAAAGATACCCCGGAAGAGAATTAGATATGCCTAGCTAGGGAGGGAAGGAGACAATGTGTGTGTTTGTGATGGGGAGTGAGAGATGGTCATACCTAGGGCGAAGTGCATGTGCGTGTGATGGAGTGAGAGATAATCGTACTTAGGGGGGGGGGGCGTGTGCGTGCGTGTGAGATAGAGTGAGAACGAGGGAGAGAGAGTGTTAGATGGGTCTATCTAGTGCGAGCAAGATATGTGTATGTGTGACCTAGGGAGATAGAAAGTTTGAAAAAGAGAGAGAAGAGCCCTGAGACGGCGGAGTGGTGCGTGAGGGAGTTGAGAGAGAGAAAGAGATACTCCCTCTGTTCGATAATGTAGTGCCTATAAATTTTTGAAAAGTCATACTTTGGAAACTTTGACGAAGTTTATAGAAAAAATCATTTATATATACAATACCAAAGATGTATATATAATATGAAACCACATCCTGTGATGAATCTAATGATATATGTTTCCCGTTCCAGATGTAAATGTTTTTCTCCACATACCTAGTCAAACTTTGTGAGGTTTGGCTTTTCAAAAAATCCATATGCTATGGACCGGAGAAAGTACCTAGGTAGAGAGAGATCAAGTGTGTGTGAAGGAGAAAGATTGAGTGTGCAAAAAGAGTGTGTGTCTGAAAGAGAAAGGGACAACACACGATAAAATAGAGAGAAAGTGTGTGTGTCTCTTATGCAAACATATCACGCATGCATCTCCGAGAGAGAAAACGAGGTGAGGATATACACGCAAATAGTGTGTGGTTGTTTGCAACGGAGAGAAAGACCCCTATAGCACGTGTCCAAGAATGGTCTGGCAAACAAGGGACAGAGGTCGAGAGGGACGTATGGAGAAAATGGAGGCATGGGGAGGGAGAAAGGGTGTGTTTGTGATAAAGAGATCCCCTCGAGATCGTGAGGGGACTATATGGGTGGGTGAAAGCACATTTGCTCCATTGGTGGTTTTGGTAATTCATAACAACATATATCTCATTGAACCAATATCCATTCAAGTTAAAGATTTCAGGATGTTCAATGATTGGCATGGCAAGGACTAGAGATGTGAACCCCTCAAAATGCTAAGGACATGGATTGGCACAAGCTCAAGACTCTACATTTTTGGTTTAGTGATCCAAGATCACATTGAGTCCATAGGAAAGCCAATACTATTAAAAGGGGATGAGGTGTTGCTTAATGGCCTTTTTGCTCAAATGCTTAGTGACAGTGCTCCAAAACCCTCAACTACTTTCTCCATCCACTTATGTCCAAAACCTACATTCCAACTCGGCCCCATCAAAATTTCCTATCCGGAGCCACCGAGTTCATCTGGACTTAGCCACTGCCAAAACCCTAACAAATCGGATCCACCGATATGGATCTCGGTCCCACCGAGATGGCCTTGCCAACTCTCTGTAATCGTTTGCACTTACTTCGGTCCCACTGAGTTTTGCAAATCGGTCTCACCGAGATGGCTTGCCAACTCTCTGTTGCCTTATTGCTTCACTTCGGTCCTACCAAGTTGATGCAATCGGTGCCACCGAGATGAGGTTTGCCCTAACCATTGCACATCGGTCCATCCGAGTTGTTCTAGTCGGTCCCACCGAGATTCCTAACGTTCATATCTTTTACACTGTTCGGTGCCACCGAGATTTCTGATCGGTGCCACCATGAAAGCACATTTGCCTCATTGGTGGTTTTGGTAATTCATAACAACATGTATCTCATTGAACTAATGTCTATTCAAGTTAAAGATTTCAGGATGTTCAATGATTGGCATGGCATGGACTAGAGATGTGGACCCCTCAAAATGCTAAGGACAAGGATTGGCAAAAGATCAAGACTCTACATTTTTTGTTTAGTGATCCAAGATCACATTGAGTCCATAGGAAAGCCAATACTCTTAAAAGGGGATGAGGTGTTGCTTAATGGTCTTTTTGCTCAAGTGCTTAGTCACAGTACTCCTAAACCCTCAACCACTCTCTCTACCCAAATATGTCCAAAACCCACATTCCAACTCGGCCCCACCGAAATTTCCTATCCGGAGCCACCGAGTTCACCTAGACTTAGCCACTGCCAAAACCCAAACAAATCGGATCCACCGAAATGGATCTCGGTCCCACCGAGATGGCCTTGCCAACTCTCTGTGATCATTTGCACCTACTTCGGTATCACCGAGTTTTGCAAATCGGTCTCACCGAGGTGGCTTGCCAACTCTCTGTTGCCTTATTGCTTCACTTCGGTCCTACCGAGTTGATGCAATCGGTGCCACCGAGATGAGGTCTGCCCTAGCCATTGCACTTTGGTCCATCCGAGTTGTTCGTATCGGTCCCATCGAGATTCCTAAAGTTCATATCTTTTACACAGTTCGGTGCTACCAAGATGATGGTTTCGGTGCCACCGAGTTGGGTCAAAAGTGTGTAACGGTTGGATTTTGTGTGGAGGCTATATATACCCCTCCACCACCTCCTTCTCAGTAAGGAGAGCCATCAGAACGTGCCTACACTTCCACCATACATTTTCTGAGAGAGAACCACCTACTCATGTGTTGAGATCAAGCTATTCCATTCCTACCATTTGAACCTTGATTTCTAGCCTTTCCCAAGTTGCTTTCCACTCAAATCCTTCTTCCACCATAGCCAAATCTGTGAGGAGTTGTTTGAGTGCTGGGAAGACTATCATTTGAAGCACAAGAGCAAGGAGTTCATCAACAACACACCGTCTATTACCTTTTGGAGAGTGGTGTCTCCTAGATTGGTTAGGTGTCACTTGGGAGCCTCCGACATGATGTGGAGTTGAACCAAGGAGTTTGTAAGGGCGAGGAGATCGCCTACTTCGTGAAGATCTACCCCGAGTGAGGATAGTCCTTCGTGGACGTAAACCATGGTGGAATAGACAAGGTTGCTTCTTCGTGGACCCTTCGTGGGTGGAGCCCTCCGTGGACTCGCGCAGCCGTTACCCTTCGTGGGTTGAAGTCTCCATCAACGTGGACGTACGATAGCACCACCTATCGGAACCACGCCAAAAACCACCGTGTCTTCATTGCGTTTGAAATCTCCGATCCCCTCCTTTACTTACATATGCAATTGTTTACTTTCCGCTGCTATACTCTTAGAATTGCATGTGTAGGGTGATGCTTGACTTGTGTTCTCGCTAAAATCTGCCCACAATTAAAATTGGAAAAAGGTTAGATTTTATTTGGTCAAGTAGTCTAATCACCCCCCTCTAGACATACTTTCGATCCTACAAGTGGTATCAGAGCTTTGGTCTCCGTAAGCCTTGATTTCCATTGCTTTGGTGATCATAGCCTTGGTTTCACAACCTAGGAGAGTATGGCGTCTAGTGAGGGTAACTATCACCGTGGAGGTCCATATTTTGATGGTACAAACTTTGCTAGTTGGAAACATAAGATGAAAATGCATATTCTTGGTCATAACCCCGCCGTTTGGGCTGTTGTTCGTGTTGGCTTGCAAGGTGACTTCTTTGAGGACGACAAGGAACCGGATCGTGAAGCAACCCAGGAAGAATTGAAGATGTTGCAATATAATGCTCAAGCTTGTGACATTCTATTCAACGGTTTGTGTCCCGAAGAATTCAACAAAATTAGTCGCCTCGAGAATGCAAAGGAAATTTGGGATACTTTGGTTGATATGCATGAGGGTACCGAGTCTGTCAAGGAATCTAAGTTGGATGTGCTTCAAAGTCAACTTGACAAGTTCAAAATGAAGGATGGTGAAGGAGTTGCTGAGATGTACTCTAGGCTTGCTCTTATCACAAATGAGATTGCCAGCTTAGGAAGTGAAGAGATGACCGACAAATTCATCATCAAGAAGATACTTAGAGCTTTGGATGGAAAATATGATACTATTTGCACATTGATTCAAATGATGCCAAATTACAAAGATCTCAAGCCCACGGAAGTCATTGGAAGGATTGTTGCTCATGAAATGTCACTCAAGGACAAAGAGGAGCTACACAACAAATCAAGTGGTGCTTACAAAGCCTCAACCGATGCTCCAACAACTCCAAGTGACAAGCTAGTATCCAATGAAGAGATAAGCCTAATGGTGAAAAGGTCCAACAAGTTCTACAAGAACAAAGGGAAAGAAAGAAGTTCTAGCTCAAGACACTATGAGAGAAGATCATCAAGTCGTGACCGTAATTGCTACAATTGTGGAAAGCCCGGACACTACTCCAATGAGTGTATGGCTCCCTACAAGAAAAGAGACGAATCACCAAGAGGAAGACATAGAAGAGATGAATCACCTCATAAGGAGAGAAGGAGTAGAGATGATCGTTATGAACGAAGACACTCTCGAAGAAGCAAGGATTCGGAGAGGAAGGACAAGTCATCCAAGAGCTACACAAGAAGAAGACATCAAGCTCATGTTGGTGAATGGGTTTTCGGCTCCGACTCCGACAACCACTCCGAGAGAAGTTATCACTCCAACTCCGATTATAGTCAAGATGAAGGTTTTGCCGGACTTGCACTTGTGTCATCCAACTCCTATGATCTATTTGACTGACCAAATGAAGGAATTGGAAGATGCTTCATGGCAAAAGGCCCCAAGGTATCACACCCCGAGTATCTTGATTTCAATAGTGATGAAGATGATTTGCTTGGTGGTGATGATTTACTTGTTGATAAAGATAGTGATGTGAGCTATAATGAAAATGCTAGTAATCATGATAGTCAAGAGGAAATGAGTGACAATGCTATGAAGGAGATTGAGCGTCTAACTAAAGAACTAAATGCTCTTAAGTTAGCTCACGAAACAACTCAAGAGGATCATAGAGAACTTCTAAGAACTCATGAGAAGCTACGCTTCGAGAAGCTAAATTTAGAGCAAGAGCATGAGTTTCTTAAAGCTATCAATGACGATCTTCGAAAGAAGAGTTCTTCATATCTTGCCAAACATTTACTATTGTCTACCTTTATGCCACAAGTTAAACCTAAGCAAACTAGCAACAAGGGTAAAAAGAGTTCTACCTCTAGTAGTAACAATAACAATGCTAAATCCAATGTTGTTGCTTCTAGTAGTTCTATTGATTCCACTAATGATTCTCTTAGCCAAGTTACACTTGAGCAAGAAAATATGCTATTGAAAGGAATTATAGAAAAAGGTGTCTACAAGAGTCTTGCCGGGAGTAAGCAATTTGAGGAAATTGTACGCAAGCAAGGAAGGCACCGGAAGAACCAAGGTGTTGGTTTTGAACGAAAGTTCAATGCCAATGGAGTTGAGTGGGAAGAAGATCAATACCCCAAGACGAAGTTTGTTCCTCAACAAGAGAAGTATGATCCTACTTCCTTCAAGGGAACACAAGCTCAAGAAGATCTTCCGCCACAAGACCACAAACTAAAAGGCAAGGACAAGCTTCAAGAAGAGATTGATTCATTTGAAGAAGATCCTCAAGCCATGGTCAAGTGGGTTCCCAAGACTTCATCAAGTTCTACTTCATCAAGTGCTACTATAACTCCAAGGATTCCCATCAAGTTGATGTGGGTCCAAAAGAAGAAGAACTAGAGAGTTCTTGAGGGTGACTCCGCCAACAAACTTCACTCATATACTTTATGGCAAGAACTTGTGCAACCAACTTCCACATTTTGCACTAGTTCATGGAGTCACAAACCCTCTTGTTGGTAAGACAAGGAACAAGGTATTCAATGCATTCATGGACATCATCATATGTGTATTTCACTCTATGTCTATGGATATCCTTGTATGTTCCTTGTGTGGGACTAACCCATGTAAAACTCCAAAGGATTGCTCCCAACTCTTGATGGTCTACATCAACATTGAGCATCCACATCTTCAACATCTACATGAAGTCATCATCGACAAAACCCAAGGTTAGTTCATCCCTCTTA
Source organism: Elymus sibiricus (assembly GCA_039707655.1). Classification (NCBI taxonomy): domain Eukaryota; kingdom Viridiplantae; phylum Streptophyta; class Magnoliopsida; order Poales; family Poaceae; genus Elymus; species Elymus sibiricus. The sequence goes on along the minus strand of CM077666.1, from coordinate 177,540,804 downwards.
GGGGGGATATCACATCTAGGGGGAGCTTTGCTCTAAACAATTGAGCTAAAGCAACTCTAATGGTGTGAACACATCAATGCTTTATGTAAAAGTGGCAACCCCACTTGTGCTTGAACGATGAGTATGACCTATGATCAAATGTTCTCATTTGGCTCCTAAGTCAATATACTCATATATAGATGACCTAGTAATCGCCATTGCTTGATATATGCTAGAATTGGTTGTGCATGTTTGTCACATATTTCATTTGCTATCTTATTGTGTGAGCATGTTGGTTTGCATATTTTCATCATTCGAGGACATCCATTTGTTACTTTGATTGTCTTGTTTTTCTGGCCAAGTGGATGTACAAGAATGCCTAAGTACCTTCTCTAGCTATCTATGCTTTCTTGTCTCAAATTCAATTCTTGCTGCATCACAAAAATTGAACAAGTCATTTTCGGACCCTCCGGGTGAGGAGCACTCGGAGCCACCGATCTGAAAGGGCTGAACCTCCAAAACCTTCTATCTGATTTCGGCCGAACCAATTCACTCAAACTCGGTCCAACCGAAATCACTTAGATTGATCTAGGTTTTCCATCTCGGTGCAACCGAGTTCAACCACTTCAGAGCCACCGATGTGCTAATCTGCGTGCAGTTACACATATCGGTGCCACCGAGTTGTCCAACTCGGAGCCACCGACAGCGTACGGGTATATATATCACGCGGGCTTGAACGGTTGAAATTTTTGACTCTTTCGCTCCCGCACCCCGTTGCTGCCATCGCCCCCGCCTCCGGATTCCGTCGCCGTCAACGGCAATTTGCCCCGCCGTTGCCGCCGTAGAGAATCTCCACCGAGTTAGGGTGAGATTCGATCCCTATCTTGCTCCATTTTCCGATTCAGTGCACGATAGGATTGCCATTATTCTTGCCACGGATTGCAATGCTTATTCCACCAGAAGAATTTCGTAGATTAGATTCAAGCAAAAAATTTAGGTTTAAGTTTCCGCCGAACGCATCTCGGACCGAACGATTAGACATTTTCGGTCCCACCGATTTGGCCTCAGGCCATCACACAAGTACGTCTCGGTGCCACCGAGTTGTACGAATCGGTGAGACCAAGAGTAAGGTCTCAGTGAAACCCTAGCATCTCGGAGACACCGAAACCCATCTCGGTCTGACCGAAATGGAGTGCAAGGTTTCTGTAGAGTGCTTCGGTATCACCGAGATGATCAACTCGGTCCATCCGAAATGCCTACTATGAAAACTTGAAACTAAGAGTGGAACTCAATTTTTATGAAAAACTTCTGCTTTTTGTGATGACTCATCTACTCTGCCCATACCCAACTATTCACAGGGTCAGGTCAGCAAGATGTTAGATGACAGCGACAGCCAGAACAGGTCAGAGCAGCATGCAGAACTCAATGAAGGATCTAGCCCTGCAGAAAGTTTCTACGAGAGAGAGAGGAGCTCTCCAGATCTTCCTATGGCTGCAACTAGAACAAGGAAGAAGAGAACCTCAGACAGTGAGGACGAGGACTTTGTTGCCAGTGAAGCAGCAACAAAGAAGAAGAGAGTGGTGCTTGCCAAGGAATATAGCACCAAGCCCACCTCTACCAAAGAGAAAATTGCTGGGAAGAAAGTTCCAAAGCAGACTATGCAATTCACACTTGAAGAGGCAAGTGACTCAGAACCAGCTGCAGGAGCAAAGAAGAAGAGAGCTAGGAAGACTACAACTCATGTGCTAGGAAGACCCTCCATGAGGAATGATTCAGAGGAGGAGGAGGAGCCAGCAGCTAATGCACCCCCAGCAAAAGCTCAGAAGCTCATGTCAGATGAAATCAGGACTACTGCCCCCACCAAGTCCAAACCAAAAGCTCCAGCACCCAAGAGGTCTACAAGGAATATTTCTGCTACTGAGAAGAACAAGGCCCCAGTGCCTGAGGCAAATGTTGATGAAGAGCCACTAGTGCTCAGGAAATTGAAACCCAAGATTCCAGACCATGATGATGCACACCCAGTTGCAGAAAATATGATGCTAAGGAAAGACAAAGGACTGCGTCAGTGGAGATTGTCAGATCCTTATGCTGCAAGGAGGCAACAGCTCCCAATGCTCCAATTGCAAATCTCAAGTCTAAGTCTGACCAAATGACATATCTGCTAGAAGCCACCCTGAGGATTGAGCGAAGTCTGGCCAACCTCACCCAGCACCAGGCTAGCTTAGAGTGGATAATCAAGACAAAGTTTCATGATCTAGATGTCAAGGTCACAGAGATCCAGACTACAGTGGAGAAGCTGCAGAGCGACGTTGACGCTGTCACGACAGCCCCGTCAGATGATAGTGGAGATGACAGACCAACCACAGAGAGACTTCAAACAGTGCCTAGGGCAGCCAGATCTGCTGCAGTGCCAGTTGTGGATCCGTGGACCACAGTTTCTGCACCTACTGCTGCTGCTGCTACAGTGCCCCCACCGGTCTCCACTCCACCAGCCCAGCAGACGTCCGCTGAAGCTTTCGCGGATGCTCTTCTTTCGACGCCATCTACGCACACCATAGCTGCCAGCAGGAGGTCGCCTTCAGGAGCTTCGGAGGACCGTGCTTAGAGTGCCGATTAGTCCTATACCTATTCGATCTTTTTGGTACTTGTTGCCAAAGGGGGAGAATTTGTATAGATCTTAGCTTCTAGAGAGAGAGTTTCGCTTTGCTTTGCCCATTGGATTTCTCTCGAGTTCTTTTGCTACAATTTGCTTGTTGGTACTTTGTTTCTATGTGTGTGCTTGATACTATGCTTCGTTATGATTGTGAGCTACTTCATGTGATTGATCATACTATGCCTCTTGTGATGATCAATCTTATCTTTATCATTATCTTGTATGATCACTTACTTGTGTTGGTGATGCGTGCTTTCTATTCCACTCATATCATTTTGCGCGCTCCACCAAGTTGTATGTGACATGGAAGAGTGACCCATGAGCCTAATCGATTGTGCATTTGCATTCAAACGCAAATTTTTAATAATGCACAAATTTAGGGGGAGCTCTTGCTTATCACATACTTCTCAAAGCGACGATGTATTCCATTCATTTAATCAATTGTCGAAGCTTTGATCTATATGTTGTCATCAATTACCAAAAAGGGGGGGATTGAAAGCACATTTGCTCCCTTGGTGGTTTTGGTAATTCATAACAACATGTATCTCATTGAACTAATGTCCATTCAAGTTAAAGATTTCAGGATGTTCCATGATTGGCATGGCATGGACTAGAGATGTGGACCCCTCAAAATGCTAAGGACAAGGATTGGCAAAAGATCAAGACTCTACATTTTTTGTTTAGTGATCCAAGATCACATTGAGTCCATAGGACAGCCAATACTATTAAAAGGGGGTGAGGTGTTGCTTAATGGTCTTTTTGCTCAAGTGCTTAGTGACAGTACTCCTAAACCCTCAACCACTCTCTCTACCCAAATATGTCCAAAACCACATTCCAACTCGGCCCCACCGAAATTTCCTATCAGGAGCCACCGAGTTCACCTAGACTTAGCCACTGCCAAAACCCTAACAAATCGGATCCACCGAAATGGATCTCGGTCCCACCGAGATGGCCTTGCCAACTCTCTATGATCATTTGCACCTACTTCGGTCTCACCGAGTTTTGCAAATTGGTCTCACCGAGATGGCTTGCCAACTCTCTGTTGCCTTATTGCTTCACTTCGGTCCTACCGAGTTGATGCAATCGGTGCCACCGAGATGAGGTCTGCCCTAGCCATTGCACTTCGGTCCATCTGAGTTGTTCGTATCGGTCCCACCGAGATTCCTAAAGTTCATATCTTTTACACAGTTCGGTGCTACCGAGATGATGGTTTCGGTGCCACCGAGTTGGGTCAAAAGTGTGTAACGGTTGGATTTTGTGTGGAGGCTATATATACCCCTCCACCACCTCCTTCTCAGTAAGGAGAGCCATCAGAACGTGCCTACACTTCCACCATACATTTTCTGAGAGAGAACCACCTACTCATGTGTTGAGATCAAGCTATTCCATTCCTACCATTTGAACCTTGATTTCTAGCCTTTCCCAAGTTGCTTTCCACTCAAATCCTTCTTCCACCATAGCCAAATCTGTGAGGAGTTGTTTGAGTGCTGGAAAGACTATCATTTGAAGCACAAGAGCAAGGAGTTCATCAACAACACACCGTCTATTACCTTTTGGAGAGTGGTGTCTCCTAGATTGGTTAGGTGTCACTTGGGAGCCTCCGACATGATGTGGAGTTGAACCAAGGAGTTTGTAAGGGCAAGGAGATCGCCTACTTCGTGAAGATCTACTCCGAGTGAGGCTAGTCCTTCGTGGACGTAAGCCATGGTGGAATAGGCAAGGTTGCTTCTTCGTGGACCTTTCATGGGTGGAGCCCTCCGTGGACTCGCGCAGCCGTTACCCTCTGTGGGTTGAAGCCTCCATCAACATGGACGTACGATGGCACCACCTATCGGAACCACGCCAAAAACCACCGTGTCTTCATTGCGTTTGAAATCTCTGGTCCCCTCCTTTACATACATATGCAATTGTTTACTTTCCGCTGTTATACTCTTAGAATTGCATGTGTAGGGTGATGCTTGACTTGTATACTTGCTAAAATCTGCCTACAACTAAAATTGGTAAGAGGTACACAAGAAGAAGACATCAAGCTCATGTTGGTGAATGGGTTTTCGGCTCCGACTCCGACAACCACTCCGAGAGAAGCTATCACTCCAACTCCGACTATAGTCAAGATGAAGGTGTTGCCAGACTTGCTCTTGTGTCATCCAACTCATATGATCTCTTTGATTCACCAAATGAAGGAATTGGAAGATGCTTCATGGCAAAAAGGCCCCCAGGTATCACACCCGGAGTATCTTGATTTCAATAGTGATGAAGATGATTTGCTTGGTGATGATGATTTACTTATTGATAAGGCTAGTGATGTGAGCTATAATGAAAATGCTAGTAATTATGATACTCAAGAGGAAACGAATGACAATGCTATGAAGGAGATTGAGCGTCTAACTAAAGAACTAAATGCTCCTAAGTTAGCTCATGAAACGACTCAAGAGGATCATAGAGAACTTCTAAGAACTCATGAGAAGCTACGCTTCGAGAAGCTAAATTTAGAGCAAGAGCATGAGTTTCTTAAAGCTATCAATGACGATCTTCGAAAGAAGAGTTCTTCATATATTGCCAAACGTTTACTCTTGTCTACCTTTATGCCAGAAGTTAAACCTAAGCAAACTAGCAAAAAGGGTAAAAAGGGTTCTACCTCTAGTAGTAACAATAACAATCCTAAATCCAATGTTGTTGCTTCTAGTAGTTATATTGATTCCACTAATGATTATCTTTGCCAAGTTACACTTGAGTAAGAAAATATTCTATTGAAACGAATTATAGAAAAAGGTGTCTACAAGAGCCTTGCCGGTAGTAAGCAATTTGAGGAAATTGTACGCAAGCAAGGAAGGCACCGGAAGAACCAAGGTGTTGGTTTTGAACGAAAGTTCAATGCCAATGGAGTTGAGTGGGAAGAAGATCAATACCCCAAGACGAAGTTTGTTCCCCAACAAGAGAAGTATGATCCTACTTCCTTCAAGGGAACACAAGCTCAAGAAGATCTTCCACCACAAGACCACAAGCTAAAAGGCAAGGACAAGCTTCAAGAAGAGATTGACTCATTTGAAGAAGCGCCTCAAGCCTTGGTCAAGTGGGTTCCCATGACTTCATCAAGTTCTACTTCATCAAGTGCTACTACCACTCCAAGGATTCCCATCAAGTTGATGTGGGTCCAAAAGAAGAAGAACTAGAGAGTTCTTGAGGGTGACTCCGCCAACAAACTTCACTCATATTCATTTATGGCAAGAATTTATGCAATCATCTTCCACATCTTGCACTAGTTCATGGAGTCACAAACCCTCTTGTTGATAACGCAAGGGACAAGGTAGTCATTGCATTCATGGACATTTTCATATGTGTATTTCACTCTATGTCTATGGATATCCTTGTATGTTCCTTCTGTGGACTAACCCATGTAGGTATTGAAAGCACAAAAATCCAAAGGATTCCTCCCAACTCTTGATGGCCTACATCAACATTGAGCATCCACATCTTCAACATCTACATGAAGTCATCATCGACAAAACCCAAGGTTAGTTCATCCCTCTTTGGGGGGATATCACATCTAGGGGGAGCTGTGCTCTAAAAATTGAGCTAAAGCAACTCTAATGGTGTGAACACATTAATGCCTTATGTAAAAGTGGCAACCCCACTTGTGCTTAAACGATGAGTATGACCTATGATCAAATGTTCTCATTTGACTCCTAAGTCAATATACTCATATATAGATGACCTAGTCATCGCCATTGCTTGATAGATGCTAGAATTGGTTGTGCATGTTTGACACATATTTCATTTGCTATCTTATTGTGTGAGCATGTTGGTTTGCATGTTTTCTTCATTCGAGGACATCCATTTGTTGTTTTGATTGTCTTGGTTTTTCTGGCCAAGTGGATGTACAAGAATGCCTAAGTACCTTCTCTAGCTATCTATGCTTTCTTGTCTCAAATTCTATTCTTGCTGCATCACAAAAATTGAACAAGTCATTTTCGGACCCCCCGGGTGAGGAGCACTCGGAACCACCGATCTGAAAGGGCTGAACCTCCAAAACCTTCTACATGATTTCGGCCGAACCAATTCACTCAAACTCGGTCCAACCGAAATCATTTAGATTGATCTAGGTTTCCATCTCGGTGTCACCGAGTTGAACCATTTCGGCGCCACCGATGTGCTAAACTGCAAACAGTTACACACATCGATGCCACCGAGTTGTCCAACTCGGAGCCACCGACAACACACGGGTATATATACCTTGCGGGCCCGAACGATTGAAATTTCTCAAACCTTTTCGGTCCCGCACCCCATTGCTGTCGTCGCCCAGGTCTCCAGATCGTCGCCCTTGTCTCCAGCGTGCCTTCGCCACCGGAATCTGCCGCCGTCAATGGCAATCTGCTCCACCGTTGCCGCCGTAGAGGATCTCCACCAAGTCAGGGTGAGATTCGACCCCCTTCGTGCTCTAAATTCTCATTCAATGCAGGGATGGATAGCCATTATTCTTGCCACGGATTGAGACATTCCTTTACACTGCAAATTCCATAGATTAGATTCGAGTAAAATTTTAGGTTTAAGTTTCCGCCGAATGCATCTCGGACCGACTGATTAGAGATTTTCGGAGTCACCGATTTGGCCCCAGGCCATTGCACTAGTACGTCTCGGTGCCACCGAGTTGTACAAATCGGTGAAACCGAAAATAAAATCTCTATGAAACCCTAGCATCTCGGAGACACCGAATCACATCTCGGTCTGACCGAAATGGAGTGTAAGGTTTCTGTTGAGTGCTTCGGTATCACCGAGATGATCAACTCGGTCCATCCGAAATGCCTTCTGTGAAAACTTGAAACTAAGATTTGAACTCAATTTTCATGCAAAACATCTGCTTTTTGTGATGACTCATCTACTCTGCCCATACCCATCTATTCATAGGGGCAGCTTTGCAAGATGTCTGATGCCAGCGATAGCCAGAACATGTTAGAGCAGCACACAGATCTCAGCTCAGGCTCTAATCCTGCAGAAAGCTTTTATGAGGGAGAGAGAAGCTCTCCAGATCTTCCAAAGGCTGCAACAAGGACCAGGAAGAAGAGAACCTCAGATAGTGAGGATGAGGACTTTGTGGCAAGTGAGGCCACAACAAAGAAGAGGACAGTGGTTGCTAAGGAGTATGGCAAAGCAGCTAGCTCAAAACCTGCTGCCAAGGACAAAGCTATTGTAAGGAAAGTTCCTAAGAAAACCATGACATTTACACTTGAGGAGCCAAGTGACACAGAAACAGCTGCTACAGGGAAGAAGCAGAGGGATAGGAAGACAACTACTCAGGTTGTGGGCCAACCCTCCATGAGGACTGATGAGGAGGAGGGGGAGGAGCCAGCAGTTGATGCACCTCCTGCCAAGTCTCAAAAGCTTATGTCAGATGCTATGAGGACAGCTGCCCCCACCAAGTCCAAGCCAAAAGCTCCAGCACCCAAGAGATCCACAAGAAATATCCCAACAACTGAGAAGAACAAGGCCCCAGTGCCTGAAGCTGATGTTGATGAGGAGCCACTAGTACTCAGAAAATTGAAGCCCAAGATTCCAGATCATGACAATGCACACCCTGTTGCTGAAAATATGATGCTCAGGAAGGACAAAGGACTACGTCAATGGAGATTTTCTGATCCATATGCTGCTAGAAGAAGAACTGCTTGTGATTACCGCTTCCAGACCAGAGAACAACAAGACTTCTATGAGACTGTACTGCTTGATAAGAAGCCAATCGTCAGTGACATGAGATGGGTGGGTTGGAAGTACATCGATGCAAATGAGGACTATTTCCCCCATGTTCATGAGAGTTTCAGGATAGCTGGTGTTGATGACTTTGTTGGACAGAAGCTTACAAAGTGGAATGATGAGATGATCATGCAATTCTACTCCACAGCTCATTTTTATCCAGATGGCAGGATTGTGTGGATGACTGAGGGATCCAGATACCAGTCAACCATCTCTGAGTGGGCTACTCTTCTTGGTGCTCCAGAGGAAGAAGATGATGACATTGATATCTATGCCAAGCTCAAGATGGACCACAACTCCATGGCCAACATGTACACAGCTATTCCAGAGAAGGACATCGAGATACACAAGTTAGGGTCAGTGAAGCACTTGCTACCCGGTTTGGCCACCACTAACACAATCTTGAGGTACACTCTGTTGCCCAAGTCAGGAGATGATAAGATGATACGTGGCCACTCCATCAACCTGCTGCACCTCTTTGATACACCTCAGAAGTTCAAGGTGATGAGCTTGATTGTTGAAACCATCAAGAGGATAGCTGCTGATCAGAAGAGATCTTGTGGATATGCTCCGCACATTCAGATGCTTATCAATTCCAAGGTTGGAACGAGCACATATCTACTTGATCGTGAGCATGTCCCACTACGTCCAGAGTTTGAGGACAATGTTGTAGTCATGGACCCTTCGCATCCTACCTCTGCTCAAGCACAAGAGAAGATCCGAGCAGCTGCTGAAGCAAAAGCAACCAAGGAGGCATCTCCTCCCAATGCTCCCATTGCAAACCTCAAGTCAAAGAATGACCAGATGACTTATCTGCTGGAAGCCACCCTGAGGATCGAGCGAAGTCTGGCCAACCTCACCCAGAATCAGGCTAGCCTAGAGCGGATAGTCGAGAGAAAAATTCATGATCTTGATGTGAAGATCACTGAGGTACAGACCATTGTGGAGAAGCTTCGAGACGATGTTGATGCTGCCAGAGCTACTTCAGATGACAGTGGAGATGACAGAGCTACTACTGAGAGATTCCAGTCAGTGCCTAGGGCAGCCAGGTCTGCTGCAGTGACCGTTGTAGATCCGAGGACCACAGTCTCTGCACCTACTGCTGCTGCTACAGTGCCACCTCCGGTCTCTACTCCACCAGCCCAGCAGATGTCAGCTGAAGCCTTCGCGGATGCACTTCTCTCCATGCCGTCTACGCACACCGGAGCTACCAGCCGGAGTTCACCTTCAGGAGCTGCCGAGGATCGTGCCTAGAGAGCCGCATAGTCCTATACCTATTCAAACTTTTTGGTACTTGTTGCCAAAGGGGGGGGGGGATTTGTATAGATCATAGGCTTCGAGAGAGAGTGTTTTGCTCGTTGGTTTTTTCTTGAGTTCTTTTGCTACTATTTGCTTTATGCTACTTTGGTTTGATGTGTGCTTGATCTACGTCTGTGAGATACTTTGATCGTTATATTTGTGAGCTACTATGTGTGTGATTGATCATACTATGCTTCATGTGATGCTTAATGCTTATCCTTATCTTTATCTTTGTATGATCATTCACTTGTGCCTTTGGTGATGCATGCCTACTATTCCATTCATATCATTTTGCGCGCTCCACCAAGTTGTATGTGACATGGAAGAGTGACCCATGATCCTAATCGATTGTGCATTTGCATTCAAACGCAAATTATTAATAATGCACAAATTTAGGGGGAGCTCTTGCTTATCACATACTTCTCAAAGCGACGGTGTCTTCCATTCATTTAATCATTTGTCAAAGCTTTGATCTATATGTTGTCATCAATTACCAAAAAGGGGGAGATTGAAAGCACATTTGCTCCCTTGGTGGTTTTGGTAATTCATAACAACATATATCTCATTGAACTAATATCCATTCAAGTTAAAGATTTCAGGATGTTCAATGATTGGCATGGAAGGGACTAAAGATGTGGACCCCTCAAAATGCTAAGGACATGGATTGGCACAAGCTCAAGACTCTACATTTTTGGTTTAGTGATCCAAGATCACATTGAGTCCATAGGAAAGCCAATACTATTAAAAGGGGATGAGGTGTTGCTTAATGGCCTTTTTGCTCAAATGCTTAGTGACAGTGCTCCAACACCCTCAACCACTTTCTCCATCCACTTATGTCCAAAACCTACATTCCAACTCGGCCCCACCGAAATTTCCTATCCGGAGCCACCGAGTTCATCTGGACTTAGCCACTGCCAAAACCCTAACAAATCGGATCCATCGATATGGATCCCGGTCCCACCGAGATGGCCTTGCCAACTCTCTATAATCGTTTGCACTTACTTCAGTCCCACCGAGTTTTGCAAATCAGTCACACCGAGATGGCTTGCCAACTCTCTGTTGCCTTATTGCTTCACTTCGGTCCTACCGAGTTTATGCAATCGGTGCCACCGAGACGAGGTTTGCCCTAACCATTGCACATCGGTCCATCCGAGTTGTTCCAGTCGGTCCCACCGAGATTCCTAACGTTCATATCTTTTACACTGTTCGGTGCCACCGAGATTTCTGATCGGTGCCACCGAGTTGGGTCAAAAGTGTGTAACGGTTGGATCTTGTGTGGAGGCTATATATACCCCTCCACCACTTCTTACTCAGTAAGGAGAGCCATCAGAACGTGCCTACACTTCCACCATACATTTTCTGAGAGAGAACCACCTACTCATGTGTTGAGATCAAGACATTCCATTCCAACCATTTGAACCTTGATTTCTAGCCTTTCCCAAGTTGCTTTCCACTCAAATCCTTCTTCCACCATAGCCAAATCTATGAGGAGTTGTTTGAGTGTTGGGGAGACTATCATTTGAAGCACAAGAGCAAGGAGTTCATCAACTACACACCGTATATTACCTTTTGGAGAGTGGTGTCTCCTAGATTGGTTAGGTGTCACTTGGGAGCCTCCGACATGATGTGGAGTTGAACCAAGGAGTTTGTAAGGGCAAGGAGATCGCCTACTTCATGAAGATCTACCCCGAGTGAGGCTAGTCCTTCGTGGACGTAAGCCATGGTGGAATAGGCAAGGTTGCTTCTTCGTGGACCCTTCGTGGGTGGAGCCCTCCGTGGACTCGCGCAGCCGTTACCCTCTGTGGGTTGAAGCCTCCATCAACGTGGACGTATGATAGCACTACCTATCGGAACCACGCCAAAAACCACCATGTCTTCATTGCGTTTGAAATCTCCGATCCACTCCTTTACTTACATATGCAATTGTTTACTTTCTGCTGCTATACTCTTAGAATTGCATGTGTAGGGTGATGCTTGACTTGTATACTTGCTAAAATCTGCCTACAACTAAAATTGGGAAAAGGTTAGGTTTTTATTTGGTCAAGTAGTCTAATCACCCCCCCCTCTAGACATACTTTCGATCCTACAGTGGGAGATCGAGAGATAAAGGTGTGTGTGCAATAGAAAGATGCCCTGAGAGAGATCGAGATAGTCCTAGGGAGCGAAAGAGACAATGCATGTGTTTCTGATGGAGAGTGTGTGAGATAGTCATACCTAGGGGGAGTGCGTCGATACTCGTACTTAGCTAGGGGGGAGATTGTGTGTGTGTGTGTGTGTGTGTGTGTGTGTGTGCGCGCGCGCATGTGAGACAGAGAGAGAACGAGGAAGAGAGAATGTTAGATGGGTCTATCTAGTGCGAGTGAGATATGTGTATGTGTGACCTAGGGAGATAGAATGTTTGAGAGAGATAGAAAGAGAGAGACAGAGAGAGGAGCCGGGAGACGACGGAGTGGTGCATGAGAGAGTTATGGACAACGAGCGAGAGAATTTGTGTGTGTACTATGAGTGCACCCTAGCTAGCTATTTAGCCTAGACCAGACAGTCATACATTGTGTGCGAGGGAGACCTATACATAGAGTGTGCATGCAAACTAGAAAGACCTAGAGAGTGAGAGAGAGAGAGAAGGAGAGAGAGAGAGAGACCGATAAGGATTTTGTTCATGTGCACGCGTTAGAAAGAAAGAGTGTCGGCTAGAGAGAGAACGGGAGTGCGGGAGAGGGGAGAGGTCACGTTTTTTGCATCGAAGATTGATATAAACCATGATTCAGTATAAAATTGTATTCAAATGTTTGAATTGGAGAACATGGTGTTTGCAATTCACACATGAACGGAGATATGCGTATCAAACAGGTTCATTAATTTGACTTTGAGCATGTTCATGGAGTACTATAATACAACATGCTATTCAATTGATGTGTTCAATTTTGGATGTAGTCCACAATTTTGACTGGGTCAAGAAGCTATTTCATTGAATTGAGATGTTTCATTTCTGGTTTGATTCCCGTTTTTAAGTGGGTCAACTATATGCCAAATTAATCGGTAGCAACGAGCATGTAAATACATATTTGTCCCGAGCATCATCTCACCATCTAAAAAAGAAGTGGCAAGACGTGACACTATAGAACTAATATTTCTAAATATGATTCGGATCAACTTGGTACGGTAGACGTGGATGCTTGTTCTCCCAAAATTTGAACGAACCGCTAAAACACCCTCTGCTCGATGGAATTCGCTCGAGCAAATAAACGGGAGATGTGAAATTATCAGCCTATCTGGGACCCGCATCAATTGGCCCGTTGTATACCGAGGGTAGGTTTGTAACTTCATCGAAGCGCACCCTCTCATCGGCCGAAATGACAGACGCCGAATAATTCATAAACCATGGGCGGCAAAACACCCTCTCCTCGGCCGAAATCGCAGGCGCCAAATAATTTATAAGGGACATTTACATCTATGCCCCTAACTCGATCCCACTACTCAGATTTGCCCCTAATTCGAAGGGTGCTCAAATTTGCCCCTCTGCCATCAGTTTCACTTATAGAAATGCCCCTCCGTGCCGTTTCCGTCCAGTCAAGGCTGTTTGACCGCTAACTGGCCGTTAGTTTGACATATTTGCCCATCCGTCCTTACATGTGGGCCCAACCTTACCTCTTCGCTACACACTCTCTCTCTCTCTCATTCTCTCGCTCGACCCGCACGCTCTCTCTTCCCCCAAATCGCAGAGAAACCCTAACCCTAGCGCCTTCGATCCCCGACAAGCAAAGCTCCAGATCAATGGCGGCCACGGTGGGGATTCCATTGTTCTGACTCCGTGTGCTGCTGTGCTGCGGATAGGACTCAACCGCTGCGGATGGAGGGCGACGGTGGTTGCGGTGGCGGCGGCCAACAAGGGAGCACAACGGCAGCAATGGATGCTTCGGTTGGGTAAGTTACTTACTTTCAGATCTGAAGCATGTTCTTTGTTCTGTTTAGTTCTTGTAGTTGGATTTGTTGGTTACTGCGTTCGTAGTGCTCATTTGGTTCAATTTTTTTCTTTCTGTTTTCCATTGTTATCCGTAGGGTGGATCATATTTGTCTGGATTGTAGAATGCAAACGACACTGCTAGTTCCTGCTGGTACAAAAGCAGGGGAAACAGGCTTCTCATTTCCTTTGGTTGTGGAGAGCACACTGAAGTTTGACCAGTTTAGAGCTCTCATTTGTGCTAAATACCCATGGGGAATACATGATGCAGTAGAATTCAGGTACTGGGACGTTGATAGTGTTGTTTGGGTCCCAGTCCAATGTGATGATGAGCTAGAAAAAATGTTTACAGGACATGTTTCTGTCCCAGTTAAATTAGAAATCAATGTTATACAGAGAAAAAGAGGACAGACAGAGAGCAGTGGAAGAAGATCACAATCTACTAGTTCTAGAGGTAGGAGCAGTCAATCCAGTGGGAGAAAAAGAACTGTTAATAGTTCACAGCCTGAGTCCAGTAAGAACAAATCTGCAGATCCAGGAGAGAGCTCTATGCAGGTACCAGGAACACCAACAATGCAAGTTCCTAGTCATGCAGGTCCTACTAGTAGCAGAGATTCTGCTGATCCAAATATTGAAGAGGGACTTCCTGATGATTGGCCTACAGATGATGAGGATGAAAGGCTTTTCCCACAGTTTGTTACAAGACAGAAGCCCAAAAAGAAAGATGATGAGGGGGATGAAGATTATATTCCACCACCAGAAGGCATGTTTGATGAGGCAGGTGAAGATGAGTTGGAGGAGGACATGGACATGGGATGCAGTGAGGATTCAGATGATGCAAGGCCAGATGTGCAATACAATAGAGATGATCCTTCTCTAAAAGAAGGAACTATATTTTCCAGTGCTTTAGACTGTAGGAATGCACTTGCCACTTTCTCAATAAAGACTCAAAGTGAATTTGTAATAGACAAAAGTGATCCTGCTAGGTTGACTGTTCATTGTGCTTATAAGAGGTGTAGGTGGAGGATGCATGCCTCTTTAATGAGGCATAGCACACTATTTCAGGTATTAATTTGAGTTATCTGTTATCTGTTGCAGCACATATGTACTGACATGTATTTTAACTTTCATAATTGCAGGTCAAAGTGAATAAGACTGCTCATACTTGTCCAAGTGTCAACAGAAGGAAAAGACTGAAGTCAGCTAAGAGTAGATGGGTTGCTGATGCTGTGAAGAACTGGGTTTTAGAGGATTCAGAGATTGGAGTTACACAGTTGCAGAAGAACCTGAAGAAAAAGTATGGCCTGGAGCTTCCATACATGAGAGTGTTCTATGGGAAGCAAATGGCACTTGACAACATCTATGGTAAGTGGACTGACTCATTTCAACTGTTGTATACTTTCAAGGCAGAAGTTGAGAAAGCATCTCCTGGCAGTGTAGTAAACATTGATAAGCACACTGTAGAGTATAAAATAAATGGAAAAGTAGACAGAAAGAGTGCTTTAGGAGAGTGTTTGTTTCTTTCAAAGCATGCTGGAAGGGTTTTTTGGATGGATGTAGGCCTTATCTTGCAGTGTGCTTATCAATCACCATTAAAGAAGAAGATGAAAACTGCAGAAGAGGAGACTATATGTTCTGTCACTGGAAGCAACAATCCCAGCAGGTCTTCTACTCCAGTTCTGAGCAAGAATGTGAGCACCAGGAGGAGTTCTAGGCTCTCTTCAAACCCAGCTTGCAACACCAGGAGCAAGAGGAAGTAGATGTGAAGTGTTTGTTGGTTTTGTGAACTGTTAGCTTGTCTTTTTCAATTCAAAACTGTATGGTGATGTTCCAGATTTGTGGCAGTATGCTCTGAACTATTTGTTGGTTGGTTTTGTGAACTCTTAGCTTATATTCCAAATGTGGAATTAGTAACTAATGTAAAACTTCTTTCTCATGTGCTTTCTGCTATCTCATGTGTCATGTGCTATGTGCTATCTCATGTGGTAAATCTACTCTTTAACTGTGAAGTTTGGTCATGGAAAAACATCGGAGCAAACATACTCAAAATAGATAGAACATTTCCTGATGAAACATGTCACATTACATTACCAGTACAACTTTGGTCCAAACACAACTAATTGAGATAGTTCACAACTCACAACACTACCTTACATTACAATTAGTATGGATTCTTCGATCACTCAGAAAACAATGTTGCCAAAATGCTAATGCAAAGAACTATGAGAAATCCCCATGTTTGCATAAGCTCATCTCTCTTCTTCATCTTCAACTTCAGTTTCTTGTTCTTCTCTGTTAGATACATCACCCTCTGCTCCAAATCATGAGCTTTTAGCTAGCTTTTCTCCAATCCTGCATGAAGTTCCTCAAATGCCTGAGCAACACGATCTGTCGGAGGCGGGTCAATCCAAACAACCCAGTCACATTCATCAGGGAGCTGCAAAATAATAACTTGGATTAAAAAAAGAATTATCTGCAACTAATCAAAGCACAATGATGCACAAACAAGAGATTGCATCACGAGGGCAGCCCAGGAACCTTCTTCCCGTGCTTGCTCCTCCCCAGGCGAAGCGACGAGCAAGAATAAGCCCGCGCCCCGGGCACGGCCGCGTCGTGCGCATCTCGAGCCCATCGAATGTCGGATCAGGGATGTAGAACTCAGATTCAAACTGAACAACCCCAACACCATCGACCTAAATGCATAAAATCGCCCAAATTGATGAACCCTAATTCTGCGAGAGGGCAAAAAAATCCCCAAATCGATATAGAACAGTTACCTCGCCGGCCACCGAGCAGCTCGAGGAAGACATGCCCGACGTGCACATCAATAGCCTAGTGCCGTCGCCCTCCAAATCCACGACCTCCCGCCGCCTCTAGCCGCCGTCCAAATCACCCCTGGCGCCGTCGAGAGATTGAAGAAAGAGTATGAGAGAGAGAGAGAGTGCAACGAAGAGGTAAGGTTGGGCCCACATGTAAGGACGGAGGGGCAAATATGTCAAACTAATGGCCAGTTAGCGGTCAAATAGCCTTGACTGGACGGAAACGACACGGAGGGGCATTTCTATAAGTGAAACTGACGGCAGAGGGGCAAATTTGAGCACCCATCGAAATTAGGGGCAAATATGAGTAGTGGGTTCGAGTTAGGGGCAGAAATGTAAATGGCCCTTCATAAACCATGGGCGGCAAAACACCCTCTCCTCGGCCGAAATCGCTCGCACCAACTATTTCAAGAACGCCCTCCTCGCTGGCGCCCACTATTTAGGAGAAGCAAAGTTACTCTACTATCCCCGACCCTCAAGACTCAGACCTAAGCCCACAAGCCAATAGACAGGGGTAGAATTGTAACTTCCCCCACATTTCAGACAAATGCGTCCGTAAGACATGGCCCCCTCCCAATTCCCCATTCATACACCGCGGGCGCCAAATCACCTTCTCCCCTGCCGTGAAACCTCAGCCCCTCCTACATGGCCCCCCAACCGCACCAGATTCACCGCCGCCCTCCTCCCCAATGCCGAAGCTGCAGTCCGTTTGCCATCGGGCACTGGGCCGTGTACCTCTTACTCCGTGCTGCCAGAGCTGCCTCGACGATGACCGCGTGAACCGTGCAGGAGCCGATTCAACCGCGCCGTCGTGCATGGTGCCGGAGCGGCTCGTACTTCGGACACGTCCAGCGCACCGGCGCTGGTCCCCCGTAGCCGTCGACCGCCGCCACATATCTGCTTTCCCGCTGCCGGCCTCACCGACTCGGCAGATGGAGCTGCCTACTTCACCGGGCCGCAAGATAGGTCGTACACTCATCTTATTCACTTTACCTAGGCGTCAGTCACCTGGATTTTTATTCTCGGTCAGTCGGTTCCAAATGGAAGGAAGCAGCTCCCCTCGAGGCGGCGGAGCTCCTAGGCTACCGGTTGGCTAGGGAAGGAGTGCCTCGGTGTTTATCGTAGGGGTGTGGGCAGGGGGCACAGGTTCGCCGCGGAAGCAGCGCTTCAGTGCCTATCTTAGTGTTGCGTGGGGTCAAGGTACTGCTGGTGCCGGATCTGGATGACGGCGAGTCTTTGAGGTATGGCCGGGGGACGGCGCAACCATGGCAGTGCGGTGGGGCGGGGGGCTGGGTCGAGGTCGGAGCTGCCGTGGCCAGGGACGGTGGAGGTAGGCTGTTCTGCCGGTGCTCGCTGGCTGTTCGAGGAAGATCCTGAACAGTGACAGCCGGGAGGCACAAGACGGCCATCCAGCCATCCGGCGTAGATCGGACAGTGAAAAAAAAGCGTGTGACCACAATTTAGTTTTCAGTGAACTGACGTGTGACCTGTCTCATACCTGAGTGTTGATCGTATTTCTTCAGATCAGAAATATGTGTCATTCTTAACATTGTGTGTTTTCTTCATCTTCAGCCGCACCGTCTTCCTTCTCACCGGAGCTGCTCCAACAAGGGACGCATGCACCAGATGGGAGCTATACTCCCCATTCAAGAGTTCCCTGCCTCGTATGTGCCAGCCAGACATGAACAACCACAACAACCACAGCGCCATCGACGATTCAGCAGATGATGCTCACTCCTACGGAGGGTGGCAAGATAGGTTGTACCCTCATCTTACTTGTGTGCAGCATTTATGGCTTCGTTCTTCATCTAAGCATGGAAAATAGATTATCACTTGTCACTGTACATTCATGTTGATCTCTTAGTCTTACTTCAGATAAGAGACTTGTGCAGGAGTTAACATTGTTCCATAGTTATCGTCCCTCAGCCAAAGCTATCCCACAGGCTGGTGATTATACCCCTTCTAGTATTACCTATGCTGTTGTTCTGTAGTACTTTTGTGTGCCATTTAGTTAATCTTGAGTACAAACAATATATATTTTGTATCTATCATGTGTGCTCTCTCTTTAGTCTTTGAGGTATCATCCTGTTGCTGCTATTTAAGTGGACTCCTACTAATCATGTCATCTCCTACAGGCACTTATTACATAATCTCACTACTAGTTGTTTTCCATGCATGTCAGATATTATTGCACACAGTGATATTGAAAATCAGAACAAACCCACTAAAAGAAACTCGCGGAGCAATGCAAAGGCCAACATACTCGACCTCAATGATATTCAATATGATGGAACAGTTAAATGTAGTTCTTTTGAAGAGTTGCAGAGAGATAATGATTCCTATTCACTCCAGAAGGTCTTTGCTCTATCTTGACCCGTGATATGGGTAGCATCATGCATATAATGTCTTGTAAGGCATCTACTCTGTTGCAATGCCATGAGCTTAGCCCGATGATCATACATGTGAATATGTCATGCCTTCCAGTTTGTCTGTACCTATTCCATTCATGATAACATCTTTTCAAATTCAAGTACTGTCATTCTACTCTGCTGCAATGCCATCTGCTTAGTTTGGACATCACCCTTCTGAATATCTCATGCATTGTTGTTCGTCAGTATGTACTCCATCCGTCTACCATACCATGGTTTTTTACATTGAAGTGTTGTTCTACTGCTCTGTTGCAATGTGATCTTAGTTTGCCCATCAGACATGTGAATATGCTGCCTTGCTGTTTTTCTGTACCTATTCCAGCTATCATATAGTTTTACATTCAATGACTGTTTCTTTTACTCTGTTGTCCTGTCGTATCCTTAGCTTATACTCCCTTTGTAAAGAAACAGTGATCTAAACACTATTATATTTCTTTACGGAGGGAGTACATCATACTCCCTCCGTCTGTATTACTTGTGGTAGAAATGCATAAAAATGGATGTATCTAGGACTACAATACGTCTAGACACATCCATTTATTTCCGGGTGGAGGGAGTACATGTCAATATGTCATGCCTTTCTATTCTTCAGTACCTATTCCATCTCTCTGCCATAGCATGTTTTATAACTGAAGCACCATTCTTCTGTACAAGGCATGTAAGCGGAAGAGGGCTATGTTAGAATCTGAAGGGGTACAAACAAGTTCTTTGCAAAAGATCCAAACTCCAGGAGATAGTAACCCAACTCAAGTGTTCATCGGAACAGCTCCAGCACAGAGAAACCCAAGTCCTCCAGATAATAACCAGATTCTAGTGGCCAAAGAACCAGTCAGCTCCATTTCAACAAAAACATGTCGACTCCTTGCTAGGAAGAGTGTGCATATCCTCGCATCATGAAATTTTATAGTATTCAAATCACATTTGATCTTATATATTCTACATCTGTTTTACACATCTTTGTTGTAGAAAATATGCTTAAAGGACAACAAACGTTCTAAACTGGGATCTTGTTCGAGTTAAGTATCTTGCAGCAATGCTCTGTGCTCCAATGCTGATGTAAGTACGTGTTGTATATCACTATAATTTTACATAAGTATGTAGTTTATTAAGTACCATGGGCGTGAATCCAACCTTCACTACCCTACACCAATTATATGATCTAAATTTACTTGTAGCAAAATGTATAATTAAGGCGCTAATGTATATTTTTGTAAGGGTAACTGCCTGGTAGTTTTGCATATTGAGCTGCATGATTGTACTATCTCATATATTGCACATTACTAAAATCTAGTGGTGTGGTCTTTTTGCCCAATCGTTCATCGTGTCAATTTTGCTTTCCTATAAACTTACCCGGCTGATGATAGCAGTGCCATGTTGTGTTAATTCGGTGTAGGCTGGTGTGGTCTGGTTGCCCAAACATTCATTGTGTGAATGTTACTTTCCTATTAAGTATTAACTGACCTGGCCAATGATTTGGTGCAGGCTGCTAAAGATAATACGACAAAGTCTCAAGACAGCAAGGCAACCCCATTGTTTCTCTCCAATAAATCCAACGAAGGTAATATGGCAATAACTCTTGATTAATCTGTTCAATTTCCCCTCTTATTTAAGTTATGATGCAGTGGTCGAGACACTTTCCACTATCATTGATACAAGCCTGCCAAAATCCCCATATGAATCTGTCCAGTTTCCTCTGTCTCGAATCCAATGGAAAAGATGTACGTTTGTGAACCAATTACTGGCTGAAGCAATGATGGAAATCATGGAGGAATCAGAGGTGCACATTCTTGCGCAATAACAACTGATCGATGATTTCAGTGACAGTATAGCAAAGAACAAAGAACGTGCTCACATGCTTATGGGCGTCATCTGCGCTGAGGTTGCAGATTGTGAGGTTGTAGATCGTTAAGCTCTGTTCGTTTATTTGCACTGGCATCAATCTTTGATTGCCCAGTGGATGTAATTTCCTGTAATATATGCTTCGATGTGCTACGTTTTCCCTTTTATGCGTATATTTGCTTAGCACGGGGTTGCACCCGAACTTTCTCGGCCGAAACCTCAACTGACGGCAAACAAGCCAAAATATGATGTGAAATTAATAACTGGAACAATGTGACGTGGGCCCTTCTTCTAGGGGAATGGCCCAGGGCCTGTAATGGCCCGATAGTCGGCCTGCAGTTACTAGATGGGCTCTGCCACAGTCCATAATTGTTCCTCGTAATGGGCTCAAAGTAGTAGCCGGGCCCAAATCGACGTGGGCCTTCGATGGACTGTATTCGGCCCTGTCATTCAATGGGCCTGTAGCCATGCAGGAAATTTAGCAGGCCCAATTAGTTGACGGGCCGTTAGCAGGCCGAAACCTTGATTGGGCTCCAACAGTGGAAACGGGCCTACGGGCCCTTAGCAAGCCGAAATAGATCAAAATTACTGCTTGGCCCATTCCGAGTCGGGCCGTTAACAGGCCGAAAGCCAATCGGGCCATAAGTGGGTCCATATACAAAACGGGCCTTTAACAGGCCGAAAGTCATATTGGGCTGAAATTGGTCCATGGAGAACATGGGCCGTTAAGAGGCCGAAAGTCAGTTCGGAATGTAAATGGCCCAACTACGGTGTGGGCCGTTAACAGGCCGAAAGATACACCGGGCTGGAAGTTGGCCCAAACCCCTAATGGGCTGCTAAAAGACCGAAATACGTACCACCAGGAAATTGGCCCATGCCTATATTGGGCCTCTAATGGGCCGAAAGTCGTACAGCCTGGAAATTGGCCCATCTCCATAATGGGCCTCTAACAGGCCGAAAGAACCTCGGCCGGCAAATGAGCCCAAAGACATAGCGGGCTATTAACGGGCTGGAACAGAAGATGGGCCGCAATGGTGTCAAATCGTTAACGGGCCATTGACGGGCCGAATTGGCATATCTTGTATGGGCCGTTTTTGTAAATGGGCCAAACAAAAGTAGGCCATAAATGGGCCGGCCCGCTTATTTCGACTGGACCGGCCTTTTTAGCTAAATGGGCCTGTTTTGAGCCGTGCCACGTGTCACTTTTCCATAGGCGCGTCTCGTCCATTGGGTGGATGACATCTGTCGCGACGCCGAGCGGACACGTGGATCGGCCGGCGAATGAGAATTCTACACATGGAATATTCCCATTGGTCAGGGCTGTTAACGGGTTATCGGATCCAAACCGGAACCCGATAGCTTAACGGCGACCCGTTACGGTGGATGCCACATGTCGGTCACCCTTGACGAAAACACTTTCATGACGCGACATTTATCGTCATGGAAGTGGACACTTCCGTGATGATAATTTCAATATTGTCATGGAACACTTCTACGACAGCACAGGTATGACTATCTTGATTCTGTCATAAAATTGTCACAGATGTACATGCATGACAGAAAACTTGACCTACTGTGACAAAGACGTATCATCACGAAAGTGTTTTTTTGTAGTGCAAACTCCTATCAAGATTCCCACGAGCCCAAGATGGTATCTGTATTTCAAGGCGAGCAGTAATCGTAGTTCATCCCATAGCATGACTGTATTGTTTTTATAGAGCCGTAACAATATGTTTTCATGTCATCAAAGGATTATATTGGCGTAGTAGATGGTACTCATGCGACTACCTGAGTGTGGAGGGCACAGACTACAGCATACGGGGGTAGAAAGCACTACAGAAGCCAGAATCTGCTTGCTGTTGTTGACCTTGATCTGCAATTCACATATGGGTTAGCTGGCTAGGAAGGATTCATACTATTATATTATTACTTTTATATACTTTTTATATCATTTTATATTATTTTTCTGGACTAACCTATTAACTTAGTGCCTAGTGCCAGTTCCTATTTTTTGCTTGTTTTTTGGTTTCGCAGAAAATCGTTATCTAGGAAGGTCCAAATACGATACCAGTTTTTGACAATTTTTTTGGACCAGAAGGAACACTAGAAGCTTTAGGAGAATCGAGGGGACACATGAGGCTCCCACATGGACACATGGCATGGCTAGGGGGTGGCCGCACCGCCTGTCCATGTGGACCCCCTGAGCCACCTCTTGACCTAATTCTTCCGCCTATAAATCCCATAATCCTGAAACCATTCATAAGCCATCCAGAAAAGAAATAGTGCAACCGCAGGCCTCTGTTCCAAAGAGATCCCATCTAGAGCCCTGTTCCGGAGGTCCATCGAACGGGGAAACCATTATCAGAGGCTTCTTCATCAACCTTGTTGCCTCCATGATGATGTGTGAGTAGTTCCTTTAGGACCTATGGGTCCATAGTAGTAGCTAGATGGCTCTCTCTCTCTCTCTCTCTCTCTCTCTCTCTCTCTCTCTCGGATCTTCAATACAATGTTCTCTTTTGAGATCAATCCGATGTAATTCTTGTGGTGTGTTTGTTGGGATCAGATGAATTGTGCATTTATGATCAGATTGTTGAAATCAATTGAATCTTTTGAAATTCTCTGTTGTATAATTGAGTAGCTATGTATGTTTTGAGTTATTTGTCTTCTTTGGCCAAGATAGATGGGTAATTCTTCAGAGGGAGTGGAGCATAGTAGTGGGTTGAATCTTGCGGTGATTATACTCCAGTGACAGAAAGGACCAAGACACGTATAGTATTGTTGCCACCAAGGATAAAACGATGAGGATTTATCTTATTGCTAGATTTCTTTCTGTCTACATTATGACATCTTGCTTATTGCGTTGCTCTATTTTTCATTAAACTTAATACCTTGAGATGCATGCTGGATAGCGGTTTTGGGGTGGAGTAACAGTAGTAGATGCAGTTGGATAATGATCTACTTATCACAGATGTAATGCCTATACAAGATTATGCCATGAATGATCATAGTTATAAATTGCTGCTTTTCTGTCAATTGCCCAACAGTAATTTGTCTACCATGCCACTACTGAACTTATGGCCCCCGGGTCCATTCTCTATTAGTACTTGCGTTTACACAATTGCTCTTTTATTATCTTTTATTGTTTTGCCGTTTTGCCATACCACTATCTATCAATATTTGCTTTTACTCTTGCAACTAGCAAGACGAGGGGATTGACAACCCCTTTGACTTGGGAGCAAGCTTTTATTTTGTTTGTGTGCAGGTGCTGCTTCTCCTGTTAGCTTGTTGACTCTGATACGTCCATTTTGCATCATGTTTTACTACTGTTATTTATAGTGTTTTTAACCAATATAACACTTTGTGGAGCAATTCTAATGCCTTTTCTCTCTTAATATGCAAGATTTACATAAGGAGGGAGATTGCCGGCAGCTGGAATTCTGGACCTGAAAAAGCTATGTCAGAGATACCTATTCAGCACATCTCCAAATGAGCTAAAATTTCACGGAGATTTATTTTGGAATAAATAAAAAATACTGGAGCAAAGAAGTACCAGAGGGGGCCACCCAGGTGCCCACGAGGCACCAGGGCACGCCACCCCCCCCCCCCCCAGGCGCGCCCTAGTGGCTTGTGGGGCCCCTGGCCAGCCTCCGGTGCCCATTTTCTGGTATATAAGCCCATTTGCCCTAGAAAAAATAAGGAGAAGACTTTTGGGATGGGGCGCCGCCGTCTCGAGGCGGAACTTGGGCAGGAGCACTTTTGCTCTCCGACGAAGCGATTCCGCCGGGGATACTTCCCTCCGGGAGGGGGAAATCGGAGCCATTGTCATCACCAACGATCCTCTCATCGTGGGAGGACCAATCTTCATCAACATCTTCACCAGCACCATCTCATCTCAAACCCTAGTTCATCTCTTGTGTTCAATCTTTGTCTCAAAACCTCAGATTGGTACCTGTGGGTTGCTAGTAGTGTTGATTACATCTTGTAGTAGATGCTAGTTGGTTTATTTGGTGGAAGATTATATGTTCAGATCCAATATGCTATTCAACACCCCTCTGATCTTGAACATGAATATGGTTTGTGAGTAGTTACTTTTGTTCTTGAAGACATGGGAGAAGTCTTGTCATAAGTAATCATGTGAATTTGGTATTCGTTCGATATTTTGATGATATGTATGTTGTTGATTCTCTTACTGGTGTCATGTGGACGTCGACTACATGGCACTTCACCATCTTTGGGCCTAAGGGAATGCATTGTGGAGTAGTAATTAGATGATGGGTTGCTAGAGTGATAGAAGCTTAAACCCTAGTTTATGCGCTATTCCGTAAGGGGCTGATTTGGATCCATATGTCTAATGCTATGGTTAGATTTATCTTAATTCTTCTTTCGTAGTTGCGGATGCTTGCAAGAGGGGTTAATCATAAGTGGGAGGCTTGTTCAAGTAAGAACAACACCCAAGCACCGGTCCACCCACATATCAAATTATCAAAGTAGCGAACGCGAATCAAACAAACATGATGAAAGTGACTAGATGAAATTCCCATGTGTCCTCGAGAATGCTTTGTTTATTATAAGAGATCGTTCCGGCTTGTCCTTTGCTACAAAAAGGATTGGGCCACCTTGCTGCACTCTTTGTTACTATTGCTACTTGTCACTTGTTACAAATTATCTTGCTATCAAACTACTCGTTACCGATAATTTCAGTGCTTGCAGAAAATACCTTGCTGAAAACCGCTTGTCATTTCCTTCTGCTCCTCGTTGGGTTCGACACTCTTACTTATCGAAAGGACTACGATTGATCGCCTATACTTGTGGGTCATCAGACTCCTACTGGTTTGATTAAACCTTGGTTCTTAACTGATGGAAATACTTTCTACTGCTGTGCTATATCACTCTTCCTTTTCGGGGAAATCCAATAATTCCTACGGGAGTAGCAAGGTCAGCCCATGATGCTAACATTCTTGCTGAAAGCATGGCTCGACCTGATGGCATCAATTTCACCGATGGTAAGTTCTACCTAGGAGATGCTAGATATGCATGCCATCCTGGTGTTCTTCTACCCTTCAGAAAAATCAAATACCATCCGAACGAGTTCTCTTATAGGAACTATCCTAAGACTGTATAGGAATTGTTCAATCTCAGACGCTCTAGTTTTAGAGTTATGGTGAGAGGGCATTTGGAGCTTTGAAGAATATATTTAAGATCTTGGATCAGAAGTCATTTCACCCTTTTCCACCCAAGCTTGTTCTTGCATGTTGCATTCTCCATAACTGGACCCTAGAATGGGGTTGTGATGAGCTTGTGCCGGATGAGGAAGATGTGACGACTGATGATGTTGATAACTCCGGCCATGATGTTGAGGCATTTGACAATGAAACTTGGAAAAGCATGAGGCTTGAGTGGGCTAAGGCAATGTAGACAAACAGAGGTAGCACAAAGATCTAAAGAAGAAGACGAGGATGGACTTCCCCCTAGTTTGGCATCGATGAACTTTCTCCTATTGACCCATATGAGTGTTAATTTGTACCGCAGTTTGTTAGTTACAAGGATGAACTACATGCCTTTGGTACTAGGTAGGATTGAAACAATGTTTATTTCGTACAACATATATAGTGTATAAATGTGTAGTAAGGTCAGCACTGGTGAGAAGTGAGCACAACATAGCTCGCGCACCACCAAACTCTATGTTTTGCACGTTGACAACCATAAGCCAAAATCACTGCCAACAAAACGTCAGACATCAAACTGCTCAGTGGTGAAATGCACGCTGCCAAACTATGCATAGAACATGGTTTTTTTGCCTGTGTTTACTCAGCTAGACTCAACTCAATCACAGATGCAAATACTCCAAAATCCATGCAGTCTACCAAACGCCTCCATGGTGTATACTCAATTTGGTTGTGTGTGGGATGTAAATGAATCGTTGCTGAAAAAATCGAACAAAAGATCAGATGCTATATTGTTGCTGAAAAATCGAATAAAAATACACATATGCATAACCTAGAAGGCAACCTAAACCTTAATATGAAAGAGATAAGAGCATCTCTAGCAGACTCCTTAAAAACGTGCGGCCCGTAAAAATCCGGCGACTATACGGGTTTGGCCCGTTTTTTAGGCCAGACCAGAGCTCGTATAGTCGCCCCGGCCCGTAAATCTTGTACAGTGGCTCGGAAAAAAAAACTCGCGCGGTATAACTACGGGTTCGCGGCCGATTTACAGGCCAAAACCTATCCCCGCGCCATCGCAATCCCCCCCTCTCCCCTCTCGATTTCTCGCCGCCGGTGACTCAAATCTGCCGCCGCACTCCACCATGTGGCGCGGGATGTGGACCACCACCGCGCCGGCGGTGGCGACGACCCCGAGCGGCAGCTGTGCGTCGCCGCCGACGCCGCGAGGAAGTGGTCGGCCCGGAGGTACACGATCCGCGGCCTAGAGCCACCGCCGTCGCTCCTCCGCCGTGAGACGGAGGAGTACGACCGCAGGCAGGCGCGGCTGTCCTCCGGCGCAGGCAGCTCCTCCGCCGCGTGCAGTTCCCGTACGCCGCTCAGCGCGGTGAAGAGGGAGCCGGAGGAGCGGGGCGGTGGCGTCGTCGGGCCGGAGGATTTCCTCCCCCCGGCGGAGGCAGAAGCCATGGAGGCCGCCATCCTCGTGCGCAGTGCGCGGGGGAAAGAGGAGGCGGCGCAGCGCCGCTGCCGGGACGCCGAGCTCGACAACGTCCTCCTCGAGCAGGGGCTGGCGAAGGCGCGGGATTTCAAGGACAACTTGGCAGGCTGGCGCCGCGAAGCCAAGGCGCAGGACGACATCTACATCGACCTCGGCTCCGATGATGACGACTGAGGATGTCCGCCGCCGCAGCGTCGCCGCCGCACCCGGATGGCTCCGGTGAGACAAATTTTGGCAGTAGGGTTCGCGGTGGCCGTCGCTACTCCGATCTACTTTGTACAAATAGGCTATGTATGAATTATGTATGATGATCAAGTAGCTATGAACGCTGCTAGTTCTACTGAAGTAGTTCGATTTCTCGCGCGAAGTTTTGATTTCAAAATTTACAAGTTCATTTTAAGTTTCTGTTCTGCCGCGGCTGTTTTCGGCCCGTATCCGAGGCATGCCGTGAACTGTAAACTCACTTTACAGGTCCGCGATATAAGGGGTCTGCTTTTTTTTCGAAAAGGAGGATTACCCCCGGCCTCTGCATCACCATGATGCACACAGCCATCTTTATTAATTATTCACCAGAGTCTGACAAAATGAATACAAGGATCAACCCGAAGCCCCCTTCTAGGCGAACAAAGTCGCTACACCTACAAGTATACAGATGTGCCCTGTCCGCATAACAGACACAATCTAATCCAGAGGCCTTAAGACCATCCGGTCTAGGCGTCCCATACATGCACCGCCTGCGCACGCTCAAGGATCCGCCGCCGCCATCTTCCGCCATCCCGTCTTCAGGAGGAATCACTGCATAGATCTTGCCAGTCCCATCTGCCGTCGATGTCACCACGACACCAGATAGTGCCACCAGCCTGCGCGCGTCAATCAATCCGCGTCCAACTCTGAGACTCCACTGCTCCACGCCGTCGAGACCCACCGTCTTCAATACGGTTGATGTAACACCGCTCAACCTATTGGCCTCTCCAGTGAACCACTGCTCCAAGACGACGCCCCTAGGAGGGAGAATGACACCAAAGTCTCTGACATCATCCGATCCGGGAGACCCAGATCTAGGGTTTCCCCCGAAACAGCTACCACCTGGAGGAAGAGGGGCACGCCATCTCCAACTGCCGACGCACCCAAGCGGTGCCCACCGCCACATAGCTCTCACGACGACGCCTTCAAGAAGGACACGACGCCAAGATCGCCGTCGCCGCCCTAGGGTTTTCACCCGAGAGACCGTGAGGTGGGAAAAGGTAGGGCGGACCCGAACGACGTCTCCAAGAAGAAAAACGGCACCCTCGGGTGTCGTCGCCGTCGCGGCCTGCATGAGCCGACCTGGGAATTATCCCAATCCGGATCCCCACCTCCCGCTCCGTCCCAACCCGGTAACCGGCTAGCAGCATGGTGATGTCCGGTAAGACGAAGTGCACGCAACATGGGTTGGAGGAAGAAGCAGCTCGGCGCCGTTGGCCGCCGGGGCAGCAAGCCGCGGCACCAACCCGCCGGTGAATCGCCAGCCATCCGGTCCGATCCCCGGCAGCCCACCCGCCCCGCCGCGCCACCGGACAGGGATGCCATCCCAGGGGCTGCCGCCCCTGATCGGGAAGGGCTGCGCCAGCCCTGCCGCCAAGGCCACCGCTGGGACGCTGGTCGGCCGCCACGCCGTCGTTGTCCATCAGGGCGCCTTGGTCCAGATCGGCGCCGCCATGATCCAGATCGGGATCACACCCTCGGGATGGGGCGTCCCGCGCCACCCAAAGACCCCGAGAGGGGAGGCAGTACCTCCGCCGCCGCCGTCGGACGCACGGGCTTTGCCCGGCGCCGACCACCGGCGGTGGCGGAGGGGAGGGAGGGGAAGGCGGGGAGGACCGGCGGCTGGGGCTGGGGCCCCTCGGTCGCCCGCGCGGGGGGGCGACGGAGGGGAGAGGAGGGAAGGAGCGCGGCGATCTGGCGGCGGCGGCGGTGATCTAGTGGCGTACTCTCTAGAAAGCTTTTGAAACAAGCTCCTTTGTTCTCAAGAGGAGGAGGGAGGGTGCGCGAGCGCGCATGGAAGCCACGCCTACAAGGGGTCTGCTAGAGATGCTCTAATTGGATTAGATTTATTACATCCCATAACTCCAATCAAACACTAAAATGAAACTATTCAGTTTCATCTCACTATTCGTTTTAAAACAATGGAATGGAATCATTCCATGCCATGGGAAATGCTCAAACAATTTCATTTACTCGGTTCTTTAACCAACGACACCATCACTCATGGAGTGATCCAGCGATTGCAAACTTGTCGTTAGTTAAGTCAAGACGAGCAAGCCAGTAGCATAGCATGCGGCTTACAGGGTACAGCTGTACTCGAGAGGAACCGCTACACGGCGAGTTAGACAGTCAAAGGCTCAAGGTACGTAGAACCGCAGACGGATCGATACGTGGGACGGGCGCGCGATGCCGGACAAACCATACCTTTTCGCGTGCCGGGTGGCCTTTCTCGCGCCGATCGCGCGGAGACGTACGGGGCCTTCGCGCCGCGGCGAAGGGAGGGAATAGAAATGGAAGCGCGGCCGGCCGCTTTCTTGGTCGGCCAGGACTCGAAACGGAGGCCGCGGCCACGGCTGCGGACCAGAAACGGCGAACGAAGTCAAAGCAACCGCCGCCCCAAGCCCGACACGGTTAATCTCACGAGCCGTGTTTGCCCGCATCGAAAGCGACTTGCACCGTCGCCCACACTGGGGAGCTGGCCAGGGCCAGCCATGAGCCCGTGAGCGAGAACCTTTGAGATTAGGCGAACGGGCCTGTTCTTTTTTCCTTTCCTCCCTGCTCGACCTCGCGCGCGCAGGTCAAAGCTAGCGTCCCACTGTGCGTGCACAGCGACGTGCGGGATCGTCTGGCTCTACGCATGCCAGGCGAGGCCGCCTTGCTTGTGGGCCGTGTCGCAGGGTGGCAGCCGTGCATGTGGTCCTCGCACTTTTGCTGCACACTTGTGGCCAGCACAAGTGTCCGGCTCCCTCCATCAGTCAAACCACTGTGCAAGCATGGTCGTAGATGCGTGTACCGCTTGCACAGTGTATGTCGTGCTTCGAGTAGCGCGGTGGTTGTGGTTTCATGCTTGGGGTTTGCAATTTGGCACGAGGCCTCTCGATCGAGTAGGTTTCCAATAACGGGATGGTATCGATCGAGTGCTGGCTGCTGCCCAAGAGGTGTGTACACGTCGATCGAATTTCAAACGGTGACCGTGGGGACGCTTCTATTCACGTGCCGATAGTAATGGTCCCCTGCCCTGCGTATCCTATGTTGGCACTATCAGGACTCAGCGTATCATCGAGTGTCAAAAATTATTGGACTTGGTTGGTATAGAACCCGGTTTATACTGATAAAGGCAAAAAATGGTGGTATCAGAATATCAATTCCTCCCAATAATACTGTAGTGTCAAAGGCCAGATGTTCTAGTACTAGAACAATTTGTCACCAGATGAAAGGCGAGCGAAAGAAGAGAAGAATTAAGGATGGCAGCGAAGGTAAGGAAGTAGTAATAATCTCAAATCCACCTCGACGACTCACACACCAGCTGCCGCATGCGCACGTAAGCGCTACGTCCACAAGAAAAAGATGGCTGATATGGGGAGTACTCCTACGTCGCATGGTGGCAGATCGATCCGAGCCGAGGCCGTCCATTGCATCGTTGTCGACCCGCCGGGGAGAAGTCAATGATTGGGGACGCGACACCGACGGCGGCCGCGGCCGTACGTCGAGGTGGCGACCCACGCGTCCCCGCCGAGGCGCACTGGACGGCTGCGATGCGCACGAAAACCAAAACCCCAAGATCGACGTCGACGTCCGTGCATGTACACATCAGTGACGCCGAAATACGGCCGCGCCTTCGTCTCCGCTGGGGTAGACACATGCACACTGCGTGAACGCTCGTGTACTTTGTTCTCTCGCGCACTATTCTTCTTCTCCTTTCGAAACGTGACTGTCTCGTCGATCAGATACGCACAGTCTGGTCCAACTCTTAGTCTTCAGGCAATGCCGATCACATGCATGCCGGTTTACCTCGCCCAATCAATTAAGACCGTGTCGTCTTGTACTGCCATACTCCAAGCTAGTACTACCACCGTCGCCTCGCTATCATAGCTAGCGAGAATAGTGACAACGTTTTCTTACCGACTTTGCTGTGGATCTACCAAATCCTACGAAAATTGGACAACATATGCATTTTTAGGGGACTGCCTATACATCAGGCGTCAGTTTTTTTTTTCTTTCCAATTTGAATCGAACGCTCTAAGCCGTTGGATAAAAATGAATGGCTAAATGATCATCTTCTACCTCCAACCATTTTCTCCCCTCGACCGATCCAGCAGCGCACATTCTCTTCCCCCGCTAGCCATCCCATGCCTCTCCTTCGATCGCCGCCATCGGCAGCATCTTGCCCGAGCCCTCCGGCTTGTGCTTCCTCTAATCCAAACAGCGTCGCTATGAAAAAGCCCCACACCTAAATCTATCAAACCCTTTGAATCGCATACGCCTATGACGTTGCGGCCAGCCATGTCGTCGTTGGTCCGTCTCACTCCTGGCTCAGCCTCGAAGCTCCACAGCGCCTGCCCTTCTTCATCCTTTGCAAATCGACTGACGCCAAGAAAAAATTCAGGCAACTGATAAAATAGAAAATGCACATATTTAGACGGCCCTAACATTTCCTAGATTTTTGCACACAAAACAAAATACTAGAATTAGGGAACATTCAATTTGGAGGAAGCTTAGAATTGGGAATAGTACATGAATGGAATAGGTTGCCGTTGCCAACCTGAGGATTTGTTTTGCCTCGTCCCTACACAATGAGCTCTCACTGGATGTGTAGTTTTCTCCACAAACACACAAAATGAACAGTGTTCCTAAGGAATTGTTGTGTTTGTTTCCTACAAGCCGAATGCATCTATGGGAAACTCGCCCCTGGAATCCTTGTTTCTATTGTTTTGATGTGAAAAACCTCCAAACCAAATGAGCCCTAACTACTCAGGCAATATACGCACGTACTCATGTCAACCCTTCTTTCAAGCAAGATGTGCACTATTACACCGACCTATAAAACCTAGCTACATAGAGGTAGAGATACAAAGGTTGAGCTAGCAAGTTGTCTTCGACGCCAACATTCTTGTGTCCAAGATATGTTCAACTATCAATTGATTCTAGCTAGTACAAGCCAGGGATCATGGCCGGGGTCGGTACTAAAGAAGCACAATTCGCTTATTATGAAAATGATATATAGTCGAAGGTACATCATTTGCGAAACAAATGAAAACACTCGAAGGAACCAACGTGTGATCTTGTCATGATAAATGGACCAACATTTCAGGGAATAACCAAATGCAAATGAAACGGTGAGAGAAGAACAGATACGCAGGCTAGTTACTCGCTCGTACCCAGCCACCGCTAGGGTTTCTCCTACCTCCCGCCGCTGCCGGCGCCGGTCTGCCTCATCTCCTGTGGCCTTAGGGCCATGGAGGCGTGGTGGATCCCGGCCCTTGCCGGCGGGAGGGCTTCGTTTTTTGATGCTTTTCTGAGTTTTCTTAGGGTTTGTGTCCTGCTCAAAGAGACGAGGCGGCGGCGGCTCTCTGAAGATGGAATAAGGTTCTCCCTGCCTAGCCCCCGTCTCGATGGTGCTTCTAGCGTCATCGGAGGGCGTGTGGAGGTTTGTCTCCGGCGGATCTCGCAGGATTCGGTCGGCGTTTGTCTTCAGTGGATCCACGTGGATCCGGTCTTTGTTCGTGTGTATTCGTGTGTCTACAGGTTGGATCCTTCCGATCTAAGCTTCTCATCAACAGCGGCGGTTGCTGTTCTGGTGCAACAAGTTTTGCCCGGCTCCAGTGAGGGAGGGGCGATGACGGCGGCGCGCCTTCGGCTCGCTTCAGTGCTTGTAGTCGTCGCTAGATGGTCTACGAATCTGGATGTAATTTTTATTATTTCTAATATTCGTTGTACTATCATGATTGATGATGAATAGATTGGAAGTTTTCCCGCAAAAAAAAACATTTCAGGGATTAACATTTACCCTTTAATAAAGGCCCACAAATTGCTTATTGCATTTCAACCAACGGTCCCTCCAACCTAAGCACAAAGTCTTGTCTTGGCCACTTCAACATAATAAGACGAATACAAATAATCTTCTCCACATGGAAGGTTTGTACTTTTAAACTGCCATTGTGAAACTTTTTGTTGGGTATGCCCAAAGTGTAGAACAATCGAAATTACATGTGCATGGACATTAGAATAAACATGTACATACATGAGACGTTCATGGACATTGAAGAATAACTAAGGGTGCCTCTCTAAATGGAGATTAAAGTTCATGTGAATATTTAGATTGTTAGAGACAGAGAAGTTTTCCGGAATGAAGACCCATCTTTTGCTAAGTGGTAGCAAGTCCGCATGCTTGAACTAGCAATGGTTGGTCATTAAGCTAGAAAATAAAATACGCCTTGCCATTTATGGATTGCCTAAGATCCTTGTGATGGCTTCCTTTATTATTTGGCCAACTCTAGGCATCATGTTGGAGGAAAGCAATGAATTCCCGCTCTCGCCTGGGATCTGTGGTCATTTCGATCTTCACGACTTGGGGGAAGGTTTGAGGAGTCTAGCATGACCTCATTGGTTTCGTTCTGACTAGTCAAGACCACATTTGGTCCAAGTGGTTCTTGATGCCCACGAATCCAATGATGGCCATGACCAAGATGGAGATCAATAGTGTCGCCATAGCATCTCATTATCGTGAGTAATGGAACTCTACCCTACGAGCGCGGTGGATAGAATGAGTCTACTAGACTAGTCACGGGCGGGGAGCGAGGAGCCGACATCTCCTCCTTCCATTGTCCTTCCTTCTCATCCTTCCCTTTCTTTCTCTTTTCTGACAGATCACGCATCTCTCTCTTCTCTCTTCTCACGTGCCTAGATCAACAACTTTGGATACGTCACGCTATAAAATATAATATCCACCATATGTCTGTTTGATAGATTTCTTGTTGAATAATGATCTCGACGGACGGTGGCTCCATTTGAGCAAACATAATATGCGTACATAATTACAAATTGCATTTGAAAACAAGGTCATGGCCTAATTAATCTATTTTTTTTTCCAGGTAAGGTCTTAACTACGTACAAAAATTGTGATATGCCATGTGTATGATTAAGAATGCATGTATACATTGAGTTGCTTTGGTATGTATGTATGTATGTAGGTATGTATACTACATACGTGGAAAACTCTTGACCAAAGTTGTAGCGATTTCGATACATGTGGTCGTACAAGATTGGCCTTGAAGGTGTACTGCCTATTGTAATACTGGCGGGGGAGAAGGTGATCCACTTTTTTCATCGGTTCCAGGGGTTCAAGATATTATGGTAGTTCGACCGCTGAATTACGAGTGTGTGACTTGTTAGAATTGATCCTGTTGATAATACGTAGAAAGGGCATGTTATCTCTATCAAGATGATTCTAACTCCTCAGATGTTATTTATTCTAGTATTTGGAACACGATATATAGAGTGGCTAAAAAATGAGGGGGGGGGGGGGGGGGGGGGGGGGAGGTAGGACTCTTTCCTTCAACCTAAGTCGCTGCAAAATAAATAAATTGTAGGCTTGGGGGCGGCTGCCCCTGGCTCCTCGCCCCTCTCCTGTGACCCTATATATAGTTCCGCCCCTGGGTAGGCTCATGCAGCCTTGTACGAGTTGTGCGTGTTGAGCTGACCATACTTGGGGACATATCTGGTGCACCGGGACATTTGGTGCTACTAGTGTACCCGGTCTCCATAATTGCATTTAAGCATTGAAAATTTATGAAAGTTTGTGAGGATATAAGTACGTTACTTATCTATCATGGTATAAAATTTTCAGATCCAAATAAAAAGAGCATATCTAAAAACAAAAATGAGAAATCATGGTGTGAATAGTATCTAATGCGAACTGGGCCTTGAATTGAGCCAGTTTTTTTTATCATCAATGAATTTTTTTCATTTTTACTTCTCATACTATGTTTCAAATTTGGATATGAACTTTTACAGTATGACGGATTTTTGTTGTCACTACAACATAATTTATTTTCAGAGTTTTTTCAACATTCGTGGAATGATTGATCTCAATTGGGTGCACCGGTAGCACCAAATGTCCCGGTGCACCAGATATTTCCCCGACCATACCCAAGCAAGCCAGTTATATCAAGCTACAACATATAGTACTACGAGAAATGCAAACTTTGATGAAGCTTACTAATTAATCCATCACCGTTCAAAAAATCCATCACCACCATAGATTTCCCTTTGACTTACTACAGAACAGAAAAATAAATACGGGTCAATCGGGTAACTGCTGGTCGCTCATCGATCAGACGGAGCAGGCAGCAGCAATCATTAAGTTGCACACCAACTCCAGTCTATTTTCCCAACGATTTAAGAATAATTGCTTGTCATGTGACCATCAGCGACTTGACAGTTACTTGTGTCCTTATTCTAGTTGGTTTTTCTCCCTCCCTTTGATTTCTTCCTTTATACGTATATATAGTATATGCTGGTACAGTAACCAATGAAATAAAAGAGGCAGCAATATTAAACTAAACAAATCGAATGAACAAGAACAAACAGACAATAAAAGTAGCATTCTAAGAAAAGCAACCGGAGTGACCCTATTTTTCTTCACTGGAGACAAAGGCATGATGCAAGTGAGAGGGATAGCAGCCGCCTCCACCAATCATATGACGCCACCTTTGCCATAATTCCCCACACTGACATGCACCACACACACTATGAATTACAAATCGAAATAAAAATAACAAGATTTTTTTTTAAAGTGAAGCTTCTAACAGTAACCAGTGACCATGAACTGGATAAAAATGGTACAATCCTGTACAAAAACGGCTCTCGTACGTGATCATCATGCATGTTTTGCCCCCTCTCGGTCGGTACGTGATGAACTGTTCGACCTAGTTTCCACATGCATGCAGGTGGAACCCGTACTTGTATTTTCATTACTACATGTAGTCGCTCACATCCAGGAGATCGGACAGGTGCATGTCGAACAGCCCCGCGGCGTCGTCGCTGTGGGCGTCAATATTGATCGTGTTGGCGCAGAACGCTGTCGTCGAAGCCAAGTTCACACGCCCCGCGGGGCTCGACGACGGCGTGGATACGCCGGAGCCGACGTTGCAGTTGTTGTTGTTGTTGCTACTTGTGACCGGGCTGCTCCACTGCAGGTTCGACGTGTCTGACGCCATCTGCATCAGCGCCGGCACGTAGTCGAGCTGGTTGTCGTAGCCCGGGAGCTGCCCGTAGTCAGAGGCCACCATGTGATCTTGGTGTAGTTGCTGCGCGGGGTTCGCGTGAACCAGGCCCGGCATTTGGCACGCCGAGCTGGGCTGCATGAACAGGTCTGTGGCCGTGGCATGTTGTGGCGGCGCCTGAGATACCTGCTGCGCCATCTGCGCCTGGATCAGCCATGGCAGGAGCATCTGCTGTTCGGTCGTGGGCTGCGGGTGCGAAGAGGATGTGGTCGTCGGTGCTGAGAGGAGGGTGGAGGCGAGGCGGAGGAGGTCGGGGTAGTTGGCGAGCGGCTCGAGGGCGCGGAGCGTGTCGAGGTCGGCCTGCGTGGGGTAGTAGGCGGTGGTCTTGAGGAGCGAGGAGAGGTCGAGGAGGTCGAGGCGCGGCGCGTGGGTGACGGGGTCGATGCCCATGCGCAGGAGGCGCTTGCGGATGTGCGTGTTCCAGTAGTTCTTGATCTCGTTGTCCGTCCGTCCGGGCAGCCTCGCCGCAATGGCTGACCACCTGAGCAATCATGCAAAAAGCACATCAAAATCAAACTCGCCAGGAAACCGTACGCCTAGCTACTGCTGTAGCAACAGAGTACGTCGTGTTGATGTGAAGTGAGTAGTTCTTACTTGTTGCCGAGGATGCTGTGGAGCTGGATGATGGTCTCCTCCTCCTCGAAGGAGAAGCGGCCGCGCTTGATGTCCGGCCTGAGGTAGTTCGTCCACCGCAGCCGGCAGCTCTTCCCGCACCGCTCGAGGTCTGCACACAGACAGACGCAACACAATTAATTAATTATCTATCTATCACCTTTGTGTGGGATCGATCGGTGGACAACTAACTAACTTGCAGAAGCAAGCAGCTGTATGAGTCCGAGTCGCTTACCGGCATTTTTGGGGAGGGTGCGCCAGTTGCCCTGGCCGTGCTTCTTGATGTAGGCGACGAGCTTCTCGTCCTCCTCCTGCGTCCACGGCCCCTTCTTCAGCCCGGTCCTGTCGCAGCACGGCGCGCGCCCCATCAACCTACGGCTCGCGCACAGATGGTAGACAACTGTAGAGACGGATTGGGCGATCGAGCAAGCAGGAAAAGGCTCGGTTTGTCTCGCAGCTGGGAGGATGGAGAGGAGCTAGGTAGCTAGGAGAGTGTGAAAACTGAAAACTGGGCGGATGGAGGTAGAGGACGGGAGACGAAGGTGTGTGGGGGCGATGGAAAGGCTTATAAAGGGCGCGAGGGCGACGGGCCGGGGGTGGCGGTCGAAGTCAACAGGATTCGGTGCCGGCCTTTGTTTATCGCGGCCGCGACGTGGCTCTCCTGCGGGCTGCGTCTCGTCTCAGGGCCACGGCCACGGCAGCGACCGGCCGGAAAGCGTCCCGTGCTTCGCCATCCGTTGGATGAGGATGGAAGGGCC
This sequence comes from Elymus sibiricus, assembly GCA_039707655.1. Classification (NCBI taxonomy): domain Eukaryota; kingdom Viridiplantae; phylum Streptophyta; class Magnoliopsida; order Poales; family Poaceae; genus Elymus; species Elymus sibiricus. The sequence continues at coordinate 177,502,742 of CM077666.1, read as the reverse complement.
GAAAAAGGTTGCGACCGGAAAACAAAAACCGCACGCAGGGCGGGACACCACCCCCAAAGTAGCCAGGCAGATCCCACGGCACGCGCTGGCGTGCCACCCCGACTATCCCATCGTCGCAGGCAAAGCTAAGCCAGTAGCCTCGTGGAACATTGTCTTGTGTTTTGACTAAGATAATCACATGTGTCGATCCTTACGGAGTACTAGTAGATCAGTAGAGTGTGCTTCCTTTTGCCCGTTCCATCAGGAACATGCCATTTTTACCGATCGTAGTAGAATCTACTAGACTCCATCAGGCTGAACTAGGAAACAAAACACAATGATGGAGCGAAAAACAGTCAACTGTATTTTACTTTTACTACTAAGCCAAGGATCTAGTGGGTAAATTTCTTGGCGGGCGAAACATCCAATCCAATCTATCGATTTTAACTCGTGTTTTGCCACTCCCCGTCGGCTAGCTGGCGTTGACGAACGCCGCTGCCGTGCCTTGTGGCGCCAGCCCTCCTGCGCCACCTCGCCCCGCTGACGGAACGCAGCGCTGGGCTGGGGCCTGGGGACGCCCCAGACTCGTGCCGGCCTGGCCAACTCTATCTATCTCTAGCGCGCGCGCCCTCGTGGTCGAGGAACTGCACGGACACTGCTGCGTCGAAGGAAAAACGCACCGCCCTGCTCCCACGGCCACGGCCACGGGCCATGCCATGTCAGGAGCAGGAGGGGCCAGCACCAGCGATAAACTGGCAAGGCGACAGAGGGCCGCGTGCAGCTTTCCTTTTAATTCCTGTGCATGGCCTGCCCCCGCACCGCCTTCGCGCCGTACGTCCTCGCTACCTGCCACGCCGGGCACGGCCGGCCGCACGACAGTCTCGCCGTGGTCCGTAACGAAAGAATATCTGACAGGCAAAAGGAGACGCGCCACGCGCGCGTGTTCGAAATCGAATTCGGGACGGACGCTCTTTCTTACTCGTGTTGGATGGAGTCGACGTCGAGATCTATCTGCGGATCATGTAGATCCCCACGTGGCCATATATATTTTCCCTTTACATTTTGCTCGTTTTTTAGATTTGTCCTGTAAAACGATCGATGGATTTTGGTGCAAAGGATTTAGCGGTTCCCCACGTACGTCGTGTGGCGGCGCGGGCGGCGACCGTGTGTGCGGCTGACAAGTACGCAGGTGTGCACAGGTGTGCCACCTGCTGATGTGGTGTGCCGCAAAAAGGCTCGATGGGGGTGTTCGTCCCAAGGACTCGTGTGCTCCTTTTTTTTTGGCAATTGCGACTCGTACTTCGCGTCCCTCCACAGCCAGCAGGTGAGGTTTCTTCGCTGATATTACTAGTTAATACGTAAAGTGAAAACAAATGTCAAAAAAGTTTGCCCAAGCAAATCAGAGTGTGTGTAAAGGAGAATGGAAGTGACATCAAGCCAGGAAAATGCAACCAGAGAGAGAATATTTGTTACTACCTTGTTGTACGGATACAATCTAGCTAGTGAACGAAGCATGAACGATTGATGTCGCAAGTGAAGGCTTATGGAGTACAACATATACTATGTACAAGATCCCCGTTAAAATGGGTGAAAGTGAAACCCACTTGGCATTTAGCATCGTCTTTTTTGTTGTCTTATTAGTTCCATGAATCACACAAAACTCACTTGGTACTCCATTAAGCTCTCTCTTCGGTAGGGACGCGCGTCTGCCAATCGAGCTTGTAGTGTCCATGTCAATTGACCTTTTGTACATCACAATAATTGCTCGACACGGCCGGCAAACATCAAGCCACTCGTACATGCCAGTACAACACGCGAGAGCACGAACGGAACATTAATTGTTGATTTAATGTCCAAATTAAGGTGACGCAAAACAAGCTAGTAGCGCAGACGAAACCAACGAGCAGGTTCAATTTATAGCTGATGAGCACATCCACAAAATAGAAGATTAATTAGGAGAAGAGACGAAAAGAAAGCCAAAGTGTGCAGCTTACGGCAAAGTTAACAATGCGCAAATATCTCATCCACTCCATCAAACGCGCAACGACTAAAACAGTCAATGCCCTATAGAATGCTTGCTTGCGGTTAATACTAATGCAAGATTAATACTACTAATGAACTCTGTTGCCCAACTACAAACCTGTACCGCTACCCCCTGATTAGCCAGCCCTCCAAACTAAGGCACCCATCTTAATTAGTTTAAGCAAGGGGTAACCGAGTCCAAATTAGGCAGGCGATTAGTATGCAGGTCGCTCCACTAACGGTACGGATTCACACGGCAACATTATAATTTTCGGAGGCAGTAGCCTCTTTTGGCGTCCATTTCCAAATGCAAACATCATTTACGTATGTCATGAAAACAATCCCCCCCCCCCCCCCCCCCCGCCCCCCCCCCCCCCCCCCGGTCCAATAGAACAGTGCTTTTCGGACTAGTTGGCCGACCGTCCTTCTCAGACTTAATTGGGGAGCATGGGCATGCATGCATGCAATCAATGGTCAACATGCAATCGCTTCCTCAGAAAAAAAAGGTCTACATGCAATCACTGTTTCAGTTAAGAGTACATGTTTGCATCTAACCTTTTTTACCGCATACAGTAGTAGTACTCAATTAATTGAGCGTGCGTGATGAGCTCAATTGTACGTGGCAATCGACTGGTCCCGACGAAATCGGAGGAAAAAATTACCGATAGATGATTAGACTAGTGTGCACTGTGCAGACGTAACGTGGACAGCGCCTCGCGCGTGTGAGCGCACCGTGCACACCTGTGATTTGCCAGCGAGCAATGCTTGCGGATGCTTCCGGGGATCGACCGGAGTACTTTAACCCGTGTCCGTACATGGATCGCTATTAGCACTAGGAAAAATATAGTGATAAAAGTACAGGCAGTGAGATCACACTCTCGCGCAGCTTCCACTGGCGATCGTTGTTCATACGGCAACGCAGATAGTACTAGCATGGCGCATATATATGCATACGTGTACTATCATATACTATAAGCAGCCTACCTAGCTAGGTACAGTAGCTAGCTAGTAGATTTGTTGCAAGACTTGACCGGTCGTCGTATTAGTAGATAAGATGAACAAGCTAGACATGCATGTTACTACCATTTTGTTAATCCGCGATCAGATACACTGATACATACACATGGCGTATACAATTAACCCACCTACCTAGCTACTTAATCAGGAAGTGTTGGAGTACACAGAGATAACCTAGCCAGCTAGCTAGATTTGGTAGTAACTTAACTCTTCTTAATCAACATATAAGTTGCATACGCCTCCATGTCTCTCGCCATGGAGACACCGGCCCTCTTCCACGCACTACTCAAATCCCCAGCAGTTTTCAAACAAGCCAACACACGCCCCAAATTAACAACCATTAACCCGCGCACGAAGCTCAGCTCTTAAGTATTCCCGTAATACCTGATCGGGGGGTCACGTGGCGCGAGATCAGGATTCCATGGCGTATCCCCTGCCCGAAACGGAGCAGCCCTTACGTCGCTCCGTTTGACGGGCAGAGGGTCGCTGCGAATAATGCGACGCACACACGCGCCTACGTGTCCCCGGCCTCCAATAGTCTAGGCGCTACGGCGTCCTTCTCTATACGCGCGCGTACAATAGTTAATTCGCGGTTGGGTGATCCGGGAGATCTCCGTGAGGTCACCCCGGTCTCGCCTGCTTCATCCTAACATTGACGTTTATCGTATTCAAATCCCTGTGCTGTGAGCGAGTGAATAATAATTGTGTATTTTTGGCCAGGGGTCTGTGGATTTGATTGTTTAGAGGTAAAGGCACCGGGGCCAGTGACGGATTGGAAGAGCAAACCGTGCGTTAGATACTGTAGATTAATGCAGAGCTGGCTGGCCAAGACAACTCTGACTTCGTCTTGCTGCACTTTACGCGGATGTGATCGCGTTTTCTACTCCAGAATGGTTGATTAGCACCTGTGATCACGGATCAGGGATCGCCACGTTGGAGCACCATCAGATCAACCAATGCAAGGTAAAATAGTGCACTCCAGCTAGTACTCACGCATGAGCCAATTAATCTTTACTCCCTCCTTTTCGGTTTATAGGGCTCAATTTCAAAATCTCTTCAACCAAGGTAGATGGTGAGTGGTGGAATAAATTTCGTAGTTTGCATAAGTACTTAATTAGTACGCTCGTTTTCCTCAAAAAGTTATGTTACCGATGCATTAATTACAACGCATGCATGCATGACCACTAAATGTCCATGAACTTCTACATGCATCGGTGAGTTTTCTCTTATACTTGCATTGGATGATTTAATGCACCTCAAAATCCAAACATGTGATGATGGTAAGTATTAAATTTGAGACTTATAAAACGAAAAACGAAATTTTAGAGATGAGCCCTGTAAACTGGAAAGGAGGGAGTACCTCGTTTCGTTTGTAGTACTCCCTCCATTCCACAATGTAGTGCGCCCGTGCTTTCCGAGATCTAAGTTTGATCATAAATTTAACCAACGAGACTGATTGCGGCGGGAGCAAAAATTATATCACTGAATTCGTACCGTTGGTTAAATTTAGTGGTATAATTTTTACTCCCGCCGCAGTCAATCTCGTTGGTTAAATTTATGGTCAAACTTAGATCTCGGAAAGCGCAGGCGCATTACATTGTGGAATGGAGGGAGTATAGGGCATGCATGCATAGTTAAGTGTATTATCGGTACTCCCTCCGTCCGGGTGTATAAGTCATCTTAGGAGTAGCACCATGACCTAGGTGGCTGTAGATTGGCTGAGGAGGAGCACCGTGGCCAGCTTAACTTCCAATCAGAGCGCTGCACAAAAGGAAGCAAAATCAGCATTTAATAGGATGTCTTTTCAGCTCTCCATGCAGGCCCACGTACGTGAGTACTCCAGCCGCGATCAACGCCCAGCATGCAAAACTCTCTTCAATATCCTGCCTAACCAACGCCCAGCCGCGATGCATGCATTGGTCGTTCTCGTGCGAGCGCCTCCTCTTCCTCCCCGCGCATCTTCTTCCTCGGCGCGCCTCCATGGCGCCCGCATCCTCCCTCATCTCCATGGATCCAATCTGGAAACCTTCTCCTTCCATGGCGAACAGCCTGCTTTTTCTCTCCTACCCCGTTTTTCCTTTTGCCATGGCTTATAAAGGATGGGAAGAACAGCATGCACGGCATGCAGATTTCGTTTCACACTAGAGAGGAGGTAAAACGGGAGGAGAGGGGTTTCCACGGGGGGAGAACGAGGCAGCGGAGGGAATCGAGGAGCAAACAGAACGCTCGTGAATGAGGCTGGGAGGGGAACGAGGAGAATTTAATGTTACACGCCTAAACGTTTTGGGAAAATCTGGTTTTCGTAAGATGACTTATACACCCGGACGGAGGGAGTACCTGATCCTGCTAGAACATTCATTTGGTGATCAGGCATGAATATGATTGAGAGGTTAGTTAATTGCAATAGCTGTGACGATCTCCTATACTATTTCTTTTTCTTGGGCATCTGCGAGTCTGTAGCCACTGTTCATGCGAGCGGTCGGTCCGTATAAAACTATAGTATTTGCATGGGGGTCGAGGTACGTACATACGTGGATACATGAGGTGTCAACAAACTGTCAACTCAACATACAAGCTGCCTTGCCCTGGCGCCTCTGTTGCATCACATCGAGCTGCTCCATATAAATATTTGTCACTGGCCAGGATGAGGCACCTGTGGCTGTGGTTGTGTGTTGGTTGTGACCTGGATCGCCTCCGCCTATAGTTAGCAAGAGTTGATGGGCGGGAAACATTGTTATTTCATGTTATGGCCCATGCATATCGTACTTGCTCCCTGGATGCATATGGCCTGCAAACGGCAAGGACATTTTTCTCGGGGCGTATCTTATGCGACATTATTGTCATCTGGATGTGGGAAGTTGGTGGCATAAAACAGCTAGCACACTTGGTTCCGTATATGCCTTGGACCTTGGTCGATTCAGCATATGGGTCAGAGCATCAGAGGACAATTCATGATGGAGTGCAATTTGTGGCTAGAAAGAGAAAGAGAGAAATTAATGTTCAGATGTCTGACTGAAAAGACGTGCTGAGGAGTATATAACTAGGAATTATTCAGAACATTTGGTACCTGTTTTCAGCTGTTCATATGTACTCCCTCTGTTTCTAAATATAAGTTTTTTTAAAGATTCCAATATAGACTACATACGGAGCAAACTGAGTGAATCTACATTCTAAAGTAGGTTTATATGCATCCATATGTAGTTTATATTGATATCTCTAAAAGGACTTATATTTAGAAACGGAGGGAGTAGTAGTGGTACATTGGTTGGCCGTTCCGACGCTGGCTCATGCTCATGCATCAGGAGAGGTTTTCTTTCATTTGTGTCTTTACTTTCCTGTAAGCTTTTGTAGTACAAAGACATTGGTTTTGTCTAACACAGTACAGACGCAGATGCTCATATATACGCATATACGCAGATGCTCATATATACGCACATCATACCCCTATGAGCACCTCCGAAAGAAAAAAAGCACTCTCTTTTTTTGGAGAAAAAAGAGCTCATGCTTAGTGGCCAATACGCACCGCTTGTTGTTAAGCAGCATAGCAACAATTTCCTTGGTGTTTTTCCGGTGTTAAGTGAGATACAGTTTTCGTTGCGTAGCTCAATACGCGAAAAGTTGCGCCGACAAGGCTCGATCTCGGACGCCAGCGCAAATAGTAGTTCACCAGCACATACACTTGAGATTGAGAGCATTTGGTACTTGATCTCTTGGGCGAGAACTGCATTGGCTCGTTCCATACACTTTCACGGTATCTGAAGTCCAACCACTTGTACATCCAAGTCATGTCATTTCCGCTGGTCAATCAGGCGGGGTTTGACGGAATCGCTGACTCTTGGCAAGCTAGCATGGGCGGTTCCTACAACAATCGACAGACAGCATTTCAGATCATGTTAATTCTCTTGAGAACCTAATTTCACCCTGATAGCTAAGCTAGCCTGCTTACGCAGCAGAGCTATTCTGAAGACGCGTACGATAATCGCGACTTTCTGCACACAAAAACATCTGATCAGTAGCCTTTCTTATTACGCCCATCAAAGTCAGCATAGGTTACAGCAAGAAGATAACATCGGGTCATGTCGGTCTACTGAAACTCGCGGCAGGCGGAGGTACGTGTCACGGGAGAAGCCAACGGATTAATGTTCACACCGTCGTCCTAGTGTAGGTGATGGGCATTTGCTAGGCTAATCATACTTGGAAAGTGCCAGTTTTGCATTACGAACGATCCCTACAGGTTGCTGTCCTGCAAGCAAGCTTCCGGGTGTCTTTTTCTTGGGCTTGAATTGGTGGCCAAACATGTTGCAAGGTGCAGCGATGTCAGATTGGTCCGAGATTTCGCTTCTCCACGCTGCAAGCTTTGCTCGAATGAAGCCTTCGGCTCAGGGGTGCGTGTCCGCGTGGACGTCGTACGACCATGCAATGCAACCTTCTTAGGGTTATCCAACAGATTCAGAGACTCTCAAGGCCCAAGGATTGTATAATTCTGAAGGCGATTTAGATGCCGACTCAAGGGAACATCGAGCACGGTACCGCATTTCACGCCTATAGCTTCTGGGTGAAGTTGCTTAACAAGTTCATTCAGGTGCTCATTAGTCAAAGGGAACTGTGCTATTTGATTCATGTAAATATTCTGAACAAGGCTGTGGTTTATCTCTATGAATGCGAGACCCGATACAGTTTGTCATGCGGTAAAACGTTACAGACGAAACAAAATCGTGCTCCTGTTTGAAGCTGTGCAACATTGCATCTACTACTATTTATAGTTTGCTGAGATGAGTTCGACGAGCTTGTCGTGCAGAGCCCCGTTTGTCACAAGAACACCGCCTGAAGGGTACAGAATTCTTCGCCCTGTTAGGTCAGCTGCAAGATCCAACGGTTCCCCACTCCAGTCACTGATCTGTCAGTTTCAGCAAATTGCAAAATTACAAAGGTTATAAATATTAATGCCGGTGAATCAGTAGAACAAATGTACTACATTTCACTGCGTTCAGGCTTAACAGACGAGGTATATACCTGACCGCCAGCTTCCTGCACACAAATTATCCCAACAGCATGATCCCAAGCCTATGCAAACAGTGGGAGCAGAAAAGATCAGCGTATGTGTAAACATAGTCCGCAAGGTGTTTAACTTGTCATGCAGAACAATTGAAATTTCAAGCAAGAGGACACCTTGATTTGAGTGTTCACCCGTGCTCGACTGAAAAAAACTGAGGCTCTCCCAGATGCTACCATTATATATTTGCACAAGCTACAAAACATCAGCAAGAGCATTATCACTCATCGATGATCAGTCTAAGATAGTCACTATCAACCTAACATACTTTTCTAGTATAGTGGTAATAAATAGAAAATGCAACAAACCTGCCACAGCAAGCATATCGGAGAAGAATTTTATTCTCATCTCGAGTATCAGATTCGTCCGTTGTTGAGTCAAAGAGGAGGGATAATGGTATCATGTTCCAAGTTTGGCTATCCGGAATGCAGAAGCGTGCCATGTGCACAACTGAACATGCATCAACAAAACATCTCTTCCAAACATCCTGTGCTGTGGTGAACTGGCCAATCTCAGGAGACAAGTGCCTAGACCAAGTACCAAAGCCTACATGAGACACCATAAGGATGCCATTGCCAGGACAGGGATCAAGATTTTCTTCGTTCTTGCTTGTCGTGGTACCATTGGTCCAATTTGGACATCCCATTACTCCTACTGCTACCTTTCCGTTCACCACAAGGGCCAAACCGACCTTAAGACAAAGCAAGAATAGCTTCATATCAGAAGAAAAAGAATACGAAAATGTAGTGACCATGATCTTGCTCAGATAGCACTTGGAATTTTAGAAAGCATGGACCTGCAAAATTCAGACTGAACAGCTACCACAGACGAGCGAACAAAAATGGTATTTACAAACCCTAATTTGCCAAACGAAGTATTCAGATATCCTAATTTGTCAAACTTGGTATTATCAAAGTTTGCAAATCCAAAAGGACAGTGCTTCATTAAAAACTGCAAGAAAACTTTACGCCAGTAAATAAAATGACTATGTTACAATGTTAAATATGGTTTGTTTCAGTGAGGAACCATGTGGAAAATCATTAAGCTACAAACCTCAACGTGCTATGAATCTCATAATGTTGATTGTGGCTTTTGATACATGCATCTGGATCGCTTATGCTACAGGGAACACATGATGGAGACCCTGAGACGAGCTACACATATAAATAGTCCAATATGCATCATCACGACATTTTCTAGTACAATAAACATTTTTATGTGCGTTTGAGAAAATAGTGTCCAACACACATAATGTCCAGAAAATGCTCATAACAAAGGTCTATGCTGGTGCAGTTTTGTAACAACGGTTGTATTCCAAGTTTCAGGATGCGGTCAGCAATACCCAATGATGAGCCTTATAATGAACACAGAGCCACCCCACCAAGAGAGGATGGCCTTCAGGAACAATCTTGCCCCATACACTGACACATCACAGAAAACGGTGCTCCAACTATGCCTGTTATGCCCCTTTTTGCTAAATTTGTGCGGAATACAGTACTAAGCTGGCTAGGCTGTGACATCATGAACATTGTGGACTCTTAAAACTTGGCTTCCCTTGTCAGCTTTGTGACAAGAGAAAGGTACAATTTTCAAAAGAAAGGCGTCGAATGACTTCATTGGGTTAGTTATTCATAGCTGGTAGAATTTATGCAAGTAGAGGAGTAGTAGAATCTTGCAGAATCAACCCTTAAGCCCAAGACAGAATGCATCCGAAAGTTCGTGAAGACAATAAACAATGGGATGGAGCAATGATAGACTGCTAGCTACCTACTTAGCTCAGCCAGCCTAATGGTGTTTCTGCAAGCTCTTGTACAGATTAAATAGTTTTGGCGCCTAGCTGTTTGTCTTTTAGCCCCCTGTACATAATCTTTCCCTCCCATAAAATAATTAGGAAGAGCTCCTGCCGTTCATTGAAACAAAAAGAAACAAATAAACAGAGAGCTGTACCACATACAGAGCATCATCTCCTTTCAAGAAACCTTTAGTGCCATCAATTGGATCAAGTACCTTCAAAACCACAGCATCATGATAACTCAGTGGAACGAACTTTTACAGATCCTGATATGCGATTAATGAAAACTTGCCAGTTTACCCAATAAGTAGCAGGATTTGAATCAAAGGAGACAGCATCCTTGCCTCCTCTATCAATAGCTCTCAACACATCATCATGAGTTAAAGGTGAAACACTATTTTTCACTTTGTCTGCGACAGCACTTGAAATTGACTCAATGAGTACATTACCACTGTTATCATCAGGATTAGATGACTTCAGAAATGTTGAGTCCTCTTCTGCCACCAGAGGTATTGATGGAAACAGTTGCTGGAGCTCTTCCAGTAGCACCAGGGTAAATATGGCATCAGATAAAGGCACGAAGTGCATATGATAAGCTGAACTAAGGAACTATGCAATGAATTACCGAAGCTGATAAGGGCCTGAACTCCAAAATCTGCAATTGTCACAGGACTTTGGTCATTCTTTTCAAGAATCTTCCTTCCACCTGAAAGCAGTGATCTCTTCACCTGTCAAGGCATACAAATTAACCAGCAAAATGTAGCTCAGGTCATCAGCTAGATATTCGATGACATGCTAGGCATTTGAATTTATTACATCACGATTAAATGATGCACTGAGAACTCACAAAGTCAATGTTTGGGTTTAGTGCAGTCTACTGCTGCTGAAACATCTGGGGCTTCTGTTTTTACTTATGCTCTTTTCAGTAACCGCAACAAAAATGACTAGACCAAAATTGGTATTTGCCTATTTAAACCTAAACGAAGACCTGATACAGAAGAAACAATTCTGGCTTCAGTAAATTGCATTCACTGTACCTTTTATTTCCTAACTATCCCATAGTTTATCCTTATTTTCAGATACACATGTTATATTTTGGAAAGAACTTAGACATACTAAACTGAGTGATGACAATACTTCAGAAATAAGCGGTGCATAATATGAAGCATATGATGGCTGCATGATCCGCAATGTCAACTATGTCTGAGGGGGCCGGAAATGGCCATGCACCTCTGCAAGAACTGCCCCTTCTTGACAGCGGTCCGGAGCCACATTAAAGATTGGATGGGAGAGAATATGGATATGGCGGTGGACCAAACGCTTCTATCCACCATGGCAGTCTCACACTGGTGGGACGAGATGATCTCCAACGGCCTGAAGGAGGTCAAGCAACGCCGGAGTAGTATTCTCTTATACATGCTGTGGAACATATGGAAGGAACGCAACCGTCGCATCTTCAGCGGAACCCGCCTCACCCATTTTGAGGTTGCCGCTCTGGCTCTCGAGGATATCAACCAACGCGACATGGCTTTTGGGCGCGCCCATGCCACGGAGGGTATTGGCTATAGGGTAATAGTCAGTCTGTTCCTGTCTTCGGGTTTCCGCCAAGTTCCCTTCAAAAACTTGGCACCTCTGTACATAAACCTTCTTCTTCATCTAAATGAAAAGGCAGCGCTCCTGCCGGTTCCTCGGGAAAAAAAGAAGTATATTATTGTTGTTCTACTCTGTATGGTTAAAATTGTCTAAATGAGATTATGTACTTTTTATGATCACACTCACATGGCAACCACAAGACACAACTGTGTTTTAGAAGAGGTAAATCATTTTGATGATTTTACTAAAGCTACCGAGTACATGAAATGACTGGATTTTCTCTGTGTCTAGCATACTGCATTACGCATTGGATGCTTAAAATGTTCTCATCTTGCAAAACTTTACCCCAGAAATAAACCTCTTCACACAATATGTCTCGTGCTTTATCAAACCTTCTCCATTCGGCATTGCAAGGAATTGACTTTTCGGTGTTCCACGGAGCTTTTACTCTTTTTTCAAAAGAAATTTGAACACCGTAGGAATTGACTTCAGAGGATAATATGCAAATGAGTAGTTGATCCTTTCTAAAAAAATCTCAACTTTGTTGCAACGAACTTTACATCAAGAGTGCTACTATAAATCACCACTATGACACCGAATGGCAACTATCCCGGCGCCCAATCTGAAACCAAGAGGAGGGGATGAGGTCAACTCACGTCTACGCAGAGGCGGCAGGCGCGCTCAACAGAGGCGGCGGCCGCGGCGAGCTCGCGGTGGTGGGGAGCGCGCTCTGGGGGGAAGGGGAGATCGCATCCATCCTCCGCGGCCGCCGATATCGACGCCGCCGCCCTGTCCAATAACAAAGAGATGAGCCGACGAGGCGGCGACGGCGGCTGCTACCGAAAATCACATCGGAGAGTGGATGTATGGCCTGGGAGCTTGCGAGGGTAACCTTATGGAGAGACGAGATCGAGGAGGTATCGGCGGGGCGTATGGCCGGCGGCGGCCGACGAGGAGACGGTGCGGTGGAAGCGAGAGGTGGAGGAGCGGCATGTGTGATGTGTGCGCGTGTGTGGCGGGAGCAGGACGGCTGATACTGTTGCAACACGTATGTTTGCGATTTGCGAATACGAGACGTGATAGGATGGATTTACGTTTTTTTTAGGGTAATGCCAAATTTTATTCACCGAAAACCACAGTGTGGCTGTGTGGGATATAAATAGGATCATGAAGTTGGTCAAATCACATGTGACGTCTCTCAAGAGTAAGAACAAACATACTATGTGCTTTTACATTCGACACTCGAAAGTAAACGTACACTGAAACTGAGCGGAGTGAAACGGATCTCATTGATAATAGCACCATATCTCCCCTGGCCCCCCTTGTTGATGTTTGAAATCACCTGTTTAGAATCAAAAGCCACCACAAAATTGTATACATGAAGGTCCAGTGCAAGCGCTAGGGCTTCCCGGCAAGCTATAACCTCTAGGGTGGCTGGATCATCTACTCCTGCAATGACCAAGGCAGAGCTGCCCAAATAGTTTCCATCTCAGTCTTGACATATCACCGTTGCCGATCCTCTTCTTCCTGCCTTACAGCTGCATCAACATGAACTTTTGCATAGCTCAAGGGTGGTGCCCTTGGGGCTCGGGGAACGACCAGGGGTGGGGCATGCGGTATTGCCGACGGAATTTCCTTGCATATCTCGAGCTCATCGATAAACCTCTTGATGAAACAGTGAGTCGCTTGCGGGGTCTGGAAAATCTCTTCATGGATAGCCTTCCGTCTCAGTGACCAGATTGCCCAAAGTGTGATTGATAACAACACAAAAGGATTGCGCGGGAGGGAGTCCCTGAGCGTGAAGAGCCACCGCTTGGCATTTGGTTCGGTTGTTGCGATTATGCTTTGCCAGATTGTCATCAACTAGGGCCCAAGTGCACCTCGCCACCGTGCAATTAATGAGAAAGTGTCTCCAAGAATCCGGTTCCCCGCATAAACCACACGAATCATTATCTGACATATGCTTGTGTGTCCGAAATCTTCAGTGGGTATAGAATGTTTTGAAAGTCTCCAAAGAAACATTCGAACTTTCCCCGGAACTTTCGTTTTCCACAACTTTTTCCATAACCCTTCATCTCGTGAAGTATTAGACGTCCCAGCTCTTCCCTCGATACATGCCTCTCTCCTTTGCCTCGTAGCAATAAGCATTCAGTACGTCGATTTTACAGAGAAATTCCCATGCTTTCCATGGTTCCAACACCAAAAATCTGGCAAATTCCGGGTGCAAAAGGGTATGCTCAAAACTGTCCGAACATCCATAGGCATAATGACCTCCTGTAGACGCTACACGTCCCATGAAGCAATGGTGGGATCAATCAACTCGGAAACTAGGGTTGGTGGATTTGCTATACGGCAACCATAGGGTCTCAACATTTTATCGGGAGTCAACCAGTTGTCCTCCCAGATTTTTTTGCCCCATTACCAATTCGCCTAATCAGTTCCTGGGTCGTAACATCTCTGCCTTCAATGATAGCCCTCCAAATCTGACTAGGGTGCCCACCTAGCGTAGCATGCAATATGGAAAACTTAGAGCATCTACAACCACTGACACAAAATTGTTGGGGAACGTTGCATGGGAAACAAAATTTTTCCTACGCACACACAAGATCTATCCATGGTGATGAGCATCTACGAGAGGGAGAGTGAATCTACATACCCTTGTAGATCGCTAAGCGGAAGCGTTTAAGAAACGCGGTTGATGTAGTCGAACGTCTCTGCGATCCAAATCGCAAGTCGTCCCTCGATCCGATCACGAACTAGCGCCGAACGGACGGCACCTCCGCGTTCAACACACGTACGGCTTGATGACGCCTTCACCTCCTCGATCCAGCGAGCGATGGTGAAGTAGTGGTTGAGTTCCAGCAGCACGACGGCGTGGTGATGGTGGTGAGGAACAATCTCAGCAGGGCTTCGCCAAGCGCTACGGAGATTATGACGGAGGAACTAGAGGGTTAGGGTTGCCGCACACGGCTTGGGGAAATCTTGATGTGTCCCGTGTGCTAGCCCTGCCCCTCTATTTATATGTTGAGCCTGGGGGTCTAAACTTGGAGTAAAAGCCTCCTCCGGGTCGGTTTTGCCCGCACAAGGTCGGTTTGGCCCGCAGGGAAAGAGTCCAACTCGGATCCCTGCCGAACCGTGCACAGCCGCGCACAAGCGGTAGTACCGCTTCACACAAGCGGTAGTACCGCTTGGGCGGTAGTACCGCTTCACACAAGCGGTAGTACCGCTTGGGCGGTAGTACCGCTTCACACAAGCGGTAGTACCGCTTCACCAAGCGGTAGTACCGCTTACGCGGCAGCAAAACTACTTTTGCACTTTCCAATACCTCGTGGGCTTTATCCCTTTGGCCCATATAAAGTGTTGCTGTACCCGAACACTTCGGTAAACATCCGGAACCCCTTCCGGTGAATTCCGGAACCCTTCCGGAGATCAAAACACTATTATCACATATATCAATCTTTACCTCCGGACTATTCCGGAGATCCTCGTCATGTCCGGGATCTTATCCGGGACTCCGAACAACCTTCGGTCACCAACATAATAACTCAACTATACTAATCGTCACCAAACGTTAAGTGTGTAGACCCTGCGGGTTCGAGAACTATGTAGACATGACCGAGACACCTCTACGGCCAATAACCAATAGCGGGACCTGGATGCCCATATTGGCTCCCACATATTCTACGAAGATCTTTTATCGGTCGAACCTCTATGTCAAGGATTCAGTTAATCCCGTATGCTGTTCCCTTTGTTCTTCGGTATGTTACTTGCCCGAGATTCGATCGTCGGTATCACTATACCTAGTTCAATCTCGTTACCGGCAAGTCTCTTTACTCGTTCCGTAATACAAGATCTCGTGGCTAACACTTTAGTCACATTGCTTGCAAGGCTCATTGTGATGTTGTATTACCGAGTGGGCCCTGAGATACCTCTCCGTCATACGGAGTAACAAATCCCAGTCTTGATCCATGCCAACCCAACAGACACCCTCGGAGATACCTGTAGAGCACCTTTATAGTCGCCCAGTTACGTTGCGACGTTTGATACACACAAGGTATTCCTCCGGTGTCAGTGAGTTGCATGATCTCATGGTCAAAGGAACAGATACTTGACATGCAGAAAACAATAGCAATAAACTGACACGATCATATGCTACGTTCGTAGTTTGGGTCTTGTCCATCACATCATTCTCCTAATGATGTGATCCCGTTATCAAATGACATCTCATGTCAATGGCTAGGAAACCTTAACCATCTTTGATCAACGAGCTAGTCAACTAGAGGCTTACTAGGGACACAGTGTTGTCTATGTACCCACACATGTAATTGAGTTTCCAATCAATACAATTATAGCATGGATAATAAACGATTATCATGAACAAGGAAATATAATAATAACCAATTTATTATTGCCTCTAGGGCATATTTCCAACAGTCTCCCACTTGCACTAGAGTCAATAATCTAGTTCACATCACTATGTGATTTACATTGTAATGAATCGAACACCCATGCAGTTCTGGTGTTGTTCATGTTTAGCCCTTGGAAGAGGTTTAGTCATCGGATCTGCAACATTCAGATCCGTGTGTACTTTGCAAATATTTATGTCGTCCTCCTTGATGTAATCGCGGATGGAATTGAAACGTCGCTTTATGTGTCTGGTCCTCTTGTGAAATCTTGGTTCCTTGGCTAGAGCAATGGCACCAGTATTATCACAAAACAGAGTCATTGGGTTAAGCGCACTAGGCACTACTCCAAGATCTGTCATGAACTCCTTCATCCAGACACCTTCCTTCGCCGCCTCCGAGGCAGCGATGTACTCCGCTTCGCATGTAGAATCAGCTACCACGCTTTGCTTGGAACTGCACCAGCTAACCGCACCCCCATTAAGAATAAACACGTATCCGGTTTGAGACTTAGAGTCATCCGGATCAGTGTCAAAGCTTGCATCGACGTAACCCTTTACGACGAGCTCTTGATCACCTCCATAAACGAGAAACATATCCTTAGTCCTTTTCAGGTACTTCAGGATATTCTTGACCGCCGTCCAGTGTTCCATTCCTGGATCACTTTGAAACCTTCCGACCATACTTATGGCAAGGCTGACATCGGGTCTTGTGCACAGCATTGCATACATGATAGAGACTATGGCCGAAGCATAGGGGATGACACTCATCTTTTCTCTATCTTCTGCAGTCACTGGGCATTGAGTCTTACTCAACTTCACACCTTGCAATACAGGCAAGAACCCCTTCTTGGACTGATCCATTTTGAACTTCTTCAAAACTTTGTCAAGGTATGTGCTTTGTGAAAGTCCTATTAAGCGTCTCGATCTATCTCTATAGATCTTGATGCCTAATATGAAAGCAGCTTCTCCTAGGTCCTTCATTGAAAAACTCTTGTTCAAATATTCCTTTACGCTTTCCAGCATTTCTATATTGTTTCCAATCAGTAATATGTCATCCACATATAATATTAGAAACGCTATAGAGCTCCCACTCACTTTCTTGTAAATACAAGCTTCTCCGTAAACTTGTATAAACTCGAACGCTTTGATCACCTCATCAAAACGAAGATTCCAACTCCGAGATGCTTGCACCAGTCCATAAATGGATCGCTGGAGTTTGCAAACTTTGTCAGCATTCTCTGGATCGACAAAACCTTCTGGTTGCATTATATACAACTCTTCCTTAAGGTAACCGTTAAGGAACGTTGTTTTGACATCCATCTGCCAAATTTCATAATCGAAAAAGGCAGCTATTGCTAACATGATTCTGACGGACTTAAGCATCACTACGGGTGAGAAGGTCTCATCGTAGTCAACTCCTTGAACTTGTGAAAAACCCTTTGCCACAAGTCGAGCTTTATAGACGGTGACATTACTGTTGGAAATATGCCCTAGAGGCAATAATAAATTGGTTATTATTATATTTCCTTGTTCATGATAATCGTTTATTATCCATGCTATAATTGTATTGATTGGAAACTCAAATACATGTGTGGGTACATAGACAACACTGTGTCCCTAGTAAGCCTCTAGTTGACTAGCTTGTTGATCAAAGATGGTTAAGGTTTCCTAGCCATGGACATGAGATGTCATTTGATAACGGGATCACATCATTAGGAGAATGATGTGATGGACAAGACCCAAACTGTAAACGTAGCATTTGATCGTGTCAGTTTATTGCTATTGTTTTCTGCATGTCAAGTATGTGTTCCTTTGACCATGAGATCATGCAACTCACTGACACCGGAGGAATACCTTGTGTGTATCAAACGTCGCAACGTAACTGGGTGACTATAAAGGTGCTCTACAGGTATCTCCGAGGGTGTCTGTTGGGTTGGCATGGATCAAGACTGGGATTTGTTACTCCGTATGACGGAGAGGTATCTCAGGGCCCACTCGGTAATACAACATCACAATGAGCCTTGCAAGCAATGTGACTAAAGTGTTAGCCACGAGATCTTGTATTACGGAACGAGTAAAGAGACTTGCCGGTAACGAGATTGAACTAGGTATAGTGATACCGACGATCGAATCTCGGGCAAGTAACATACCGAAGAACAAAGGGAAAAGCATACGGGATTAACTGAATCCTTGACATAGAGGTTCGACCGATAAAGATCTTCGTAGAATATGTAGGAGCCAATATGGGCATCCAGGTCCCGCTATTGGTTATTGGCCGTAGAGGTGTCTCGGTCATGTCTACATAGTTCTCGAACCCGCAGGGTCTACACACTTAACGTTTGGTGACGATTAGTATAATTGAGTTATTATGTTGGTGACCGAAAGTTGTTCGGAGTCCCGGATAAGATCCCGGACATGACGAGGATCTCCGGAATAGTCCGGAGGTAAAGATTGATATATGTGATAATAGTGTTTTGATCTCCGGAAGAGTTCCGAAGTTCACCGGAAGGGGTTCCGGATGTTTACCGAAGTGTTCGGGTGCAGCAACACTTTATATGGGCCAAGGGATAAAAGCCCACGAGGTATTGGAAAGTGCAAAAGTAGTTTTGCTGCCGCGTAAGCGGTACTACCGCTTGGTGAAGCGGTACTACCGCCCGAGCGGTACTACCGCTTGTGTGAAGCGGTACTACCGCTCAAGCGGTACTACCGCTTGTTTGAAGCGGTACTACCGCTTGTGCGCGGTACTGCAGGGATCCGAGTTGGACTCTTTCCCTGCGGGCCAAACCGACCTTGTGCGGGCAAAACCGACCCGGAGGAGGCTTTTACTCCAAGTTTAGACCCCAAGGCTCAACATATAAATAGAGGGGCAGGGCTAGCACACGGGACACATCAGGACTTCCCAAGCCGTGTGCCGGCAACCCTAGCCCTCTAGTTCCTCCGTCATAATCTCCGTAGCGCTTGGCGAAGCCCTGCAGAGATTGTTCCTCACCACCATCACCACGCCGTCGTGCTGCTGGAACTCAACCACTACTTCACCATCGCTCGCTGGATCGAGGAGGTGAAGGCGTCATCAAGCCGTACGTGTGTTGAACGCGGAGGTGCCGTCCGTTCGGCACTAGATCGGAAGGATCGTGATTGGATCGCGGGACGCTCGGCGATTTGGATCGCGAAGACGTTCGACTACATCAACCGCGTTTATTAACGCTTCCGCTTAGCGATCTACAAGGGTATGTAGATTCAATCTCCCTCTCGTAGATGCTCATCACCATGGATAGATCTTGCGTGTGCGTAGGAAAAATTTTTGTTTCCCATGCAACGTTCCCCAACAATTACCGTCCGCGTCCGTCTTCCTCTTAAAGATCCATTTGTTCTGAATGGCCTTACGCCCTTCAGGTAATACTTCCAAAGTCCATACTTTGTTTTCATACATGGATCCCATATCGGATTTCATGGCCTCTAACCACTTCTCGGAATCCGGGCCCATCATCGCTTCTCCATAGCTCGTAGGTTCATCGTTGTCTAACAACATGACCTCTAAGACAGGGTTGCCGTACCACTCGGGAGCAGTACGCGTCCTTGTCGACCTACGAGGTTCGATAGCAACTTGATCCAAAGCTTCATGATCATTATCATTAACTTCCTCTTCAGCTAATGTAGGCTCCACAGAAACAACTTTCTGCGCCGCGCTACTCTCAGGTTGAAGTAAAGGTTCAACAACCTCATCAAGTTCTATCTTCCTCCCACTCAATTCTTTCGAGAGAAACTCTTTCTCAAGAAATGTTCCGTTTTTAGCGACAAACACTTTGCCTTCGGATCTGAGGTAGAAGGTATACCCAACTGTCTCTTTTGGGTATCCTATGAAGACGCATTTCTCCGCTTTGGGTTCCAACTTTTCAGGCTGAAGCTTTTTGACATAAGCATCACATCCCCAAACTTTAAGAAACGACAGCTTTGGCTTCTTGCCAAACCAAAGTTCACATGGCGTCGTCTCAACGGATTTCGAAGGTGCCCTATTTAAAGTGAATGCAGCTGTCTCTAATGCATAACCCCAAAACGATAGTGGCAAATCGGCAAGAGACATCATAGATCGCACCATATCCAATAAGGTTCGATTACGACGTTCGGACACACCATTACGCTGTGGTGTTCCAGGCGGTGTCAATTGTGAAACAATTCCACACTGTCTTAAGTGACTGCCAAATTCATAACTCAGATATTCTCCTCCTCGATCAGATCGTAGGAATTTAATCTTCTTGTTACGATGATTCTCAACTTCACTCTGAAATTGTTTGAACTTTTCAAATGTTTCAGACTTGTGTTTCATTAAGTAAATATACCCATATCTACTTAAGTCATCAGTGAAGGTGAGAAAGTAACGATAACCACCGCGCGCCTCAATGCTCATCGGACCACACACATCAGTATGTATGATTTCCAATAAGTCACTTGCCCGTTCCATTGTTCCAGAGAACGGCGTTTTGGTCATCTTGCCCATGAGGCATGGCTCACATGTGTCAAGTGATTCAAAATCAAGTGACTCCAAAAGTCCATCAGTATGGAGCTTCCTCATGCGTTTTATGCCAATATGACCTAAACGGCAGTGCCATAAGAAAGTGGTATTATCATTATCAATTCTACATCTTTTGGCATCAATGTTATGAACATGTGTATCATTACTATCGAGATTCAATAAGAACAAACCCCTCACATCGGGTGCATGACCATAAAAGATATTACTCATATAAATAGAACAACCATTATTCTCTGATTTAAATGAGTAACCGTCTCGCAATAAACAAGATCCAGATATAATGTTCATGCTTAACGCAGGCACCAAATAACACTTATTTAGGTTCATCACTAATCCCGACGGTAATCGAAGAGCGAGCGTGCCGACGGCGATCACATCAACCTTGGAACCATTTCCCACGCGCATCGTCACTTCGTCCTTTGCCAGCCTCCGTCTATTCCGCAGTTCCTGTTTTGAGTTGCAAATATGAGCAACCGCACCGGTATCAAATACCCAGGCACTACAACGAGAGTTGGTAAGGTACACATCAATAACATGTATATCATATATACCTTGTTTGTTGTTGGCCGCCTTCTTGTCAGCCAAATACTTGGGGCAAATCCGCTTCCAGTGTCCAGTTCCCTTGCAATGAAAACACACAGTTTCTGGTTTGGGTCCAGCCTTGGGTTTCTTCACGAGAGGAGCAACTGCTTTGCCACTCTTCTTGGAGTTACCCTTCTTACCCTTGCCATTTTTCTTGAAACTAGTGGTTTTATTGACCATCAACACTTGATGCTCCTTCTGAATTTCAGACTCAGCGGCTTTCAGCATCGCAAACAGCTCGGCGACTGACTTGTTCATCCCGTGCATGTTATAGTTCAACACGAAGCTCTTGTAGCTAGGTGGCAATGATTGAAGAACTCTGTCAGTGATAGCCTCTGGCGGAAGGGGCATCCCCAATTCAGCCAGACGGGTGGAGTACCCAGACATTCTGAGCACGTGATCACTGATAGACCCGTTCTCCTCCATCTTGCAAGCATAGAACTTATCGGAGATCTCATATCTCTCGATCCGGGCATTCTTCTGAAAGATAAACTTCAACTCCTGGAACATCTCATATGCTCCATGACGTTCAAAACGTCTTTGAAGTCCCGGTTCTAAGCCATACAACATTGCACATTGAACTATTGAGTAATCATCAGAACGAGCCTGCCAGGCGTTCACAACGTCTAGAGACTCAACTGGAGCGGGTGGATCACCAAGCGGTGCATCAAGGACATAAGCCTTCTGGGAAGCCGTAAGGATAATCCTTAGATTACGGGCCCAGTCCACAAAGTTACTTCCATCATCTTTCAACTTAGCTTTCTCTAGGAACGCATTAAAATTCAGGGGTGCTACTGCGCGAGCCATGATCTACAACATAAATATAGCAAAGACAACTTAGACTATTGTTCTAGATGATGAGTTTAGTTAATCATATTACTTAAAAAACTCCCACTCAAATTGACATCCCTCCGGTCATTCGAGTGTAACATGATCCAAATCCACCAACTCAAGTCCGATCATCACGTGAGTTGAGGTGGTTTCAATGGTGAACATCTTCATGTTGATCATATCTACTATATGACTCATGTTCGACCTTTCGGTCTCTTGTGTTCCGAGGCCATGTCTGTACATGCTAGGCTCGTCAAGTTTAACCCGAGTGTTCCGCGTGTGCAACATGGCTTGCACCCGTTGTATGTGAACGTGGAGTCTATCACACCCGATCATCACGGCGTGTCTCGAAACGACGAACTTTCGCAACGGTGCACACTCGGGGAGAACACAATTTATCTTGAAATTTAAGTGAGGGATCACCTTATAATGCTACCGTCGTCCTAAGCAAAATAAGATGCATAAAAGGATTAACATCACATGCAAATCATAAGTGACATGATATGGCCATGAACTTGTGCTTTTGATCTCCATCTCCAAAGCACCGGCATGATCTCCATCGTCACTGGCATGACACCATGATCTCCATCATCTTGATCTCCATCAACGTGTCGCCATAAGGTTGTCGCGCCGACTGTTGCTTCCACGACTATTGCTAACGTTTAGCGATAAAGTAAAGCATTACATAGCGCTTAATGATTGACACGCAGGTCATACAATAATTAAAGACAACTCTATGGCTCCTGCCAGTTGCCGTACTCATCGACATGCAAGTCGTGATATTCTATACAACACATGATCATCTCATACATCACATATATCTCATCATGTAATTGGCCATATCACATCACAACATACCCTGCAAAAACAAGTTAGACGTCCTCTAATTGTTGTTGCAAATTTTACGTGGCTGCTACGGGTTTGCAAGAACCGTTCTTACCTACGCAAAACCACAACGTGGTGTAGTGATTGCTTTTTGATCTTCTAAAAGAACCCTCTTCATTGAAATCGATTCAACTAAAGTGAGAGAGACAGACACCCGCTAGCCATCTTTATGCAACGAAGTTACATGTCAGTTGAAGGAACCTGTCTCGCGTAAGTGTACGCGTAATGTCGGTCCGGGCCGCTTCATCTCACAGTACCGCCGAATCAAATATCAACTAGTAACGGCAAGCAATATGTATACACCCACGCCCACAACTCGTTTGTGTTCTACTCGAGATCTCATCTACGCATAGAGCTAGCTCAGATGCCACTGTTGGGGAACGTTGCATGGGAAACAAAATTTTTCCTACGCACACACAAGATCTATCCATGGTGATGAGCATCTACGAGAGGGAGAGTGAATCTACATACCCTTGTAGATCGCTAAGCGGAAGCGTTTAAGAAACGCGGTTGATGTAGTCGAACGTCTCCGCGATCCAAATCGCAAGTCGTCCCTCGATCCGATCACGAACTAGCGCCGAACGGACGGCACCTCCGCGTTCAACACACGTACGGCTTGATGACGCCTTCACCTCCTCGATCCAGCGAGCGATGGTGAAGTAGTGGTTGAGTTCCAGCAGCACGACGGCGTGGTGATGGTGGTGAGGAACAATCTCAGCAGGGCTTCGCCAAGCGCTACGGAGATTATGACGGAGGAACTAGAGGGTTAGGGTTGCCGCACACGGCTTGGGGAAATCTTGATGTGTCCCGTGTGCTAGCCCTGCCCCTCTATTTATATGTTGAGCCTGGGGGTCTAAACTTGGAGTAAAAGCCTCCTCCGGGTCGGTTTTGCCCGCACAAGGTCGGTTTGGCCCGCAGGGAAAGAGTCCAACTCGGATCCCTGCCGAACCGTGCACAGCCGCGCACAAGCGGTAGTACCGCTTCACACAAGCGGTAGTACCGCTCGGGCGGTAGTACCGCTTCACCAAGCGGTAGTACCGCTTACGCGGCAGCAAAACTACTTTTGCACTTTCCAATACCTCGTGGGCTTTATCCCTTTGGCCCATATAAAGTGTTGCTGTACCCGAACACTTCGGTAAACATCCGGAACCCCTTCCGGTGAATTCCGGAACCCTTCCGGAGATCAAAACACTATTATCACATATATCAATCTTTACCTCCGGACTATTCCGGAGATCCTCGTCATGTCCGGGATCTTATCCGGGACTCCGAACAACCTTCGGTCACCAACATAATAACTCAACTATACTAATCGTCACCAAACGTTAAGTGTGTAGACCCTGCGGGTTCGAGAACTATGTAGACATGACCGAGACACCTCTACGGCCAATAACCAATAGCGGGACCTGGATGCCCATATTGGCTCCCACATATTCTACGAAGATCTTTTATCGGTCGAACCTCTATGTCAAGGATTCAGTTAATCCCGTATGCTGTTCCCTTTGTTCTTCGGTATGTTACTTGCCCGAGATTCGATCGTCGGTATCACTATACCTAGTTCAATCTCGTTACCGGCAAGTCTCTTTACTCGTTCCGTAATACAAGATCTCGTGGCTAACACTTTAGTCACATTGCTTGCAAGGCTCATTGTGATGTTGTATTACCGAGTGGGCCCTGAGATACCTCTCCGTCATACGGAGTAACAAATCCCAGTCTTGATCCATGCCAACCCAACAGACACCCTCGGAGATACCTGTAGAGCACCTTTATAGTCGCCCAGTTACGTTGCGACGTTTGATACACACAAGGTATTCCTCCGGTGTCAGTGAGTTGCATGATCTCATGGTCAAAGGAACAGATACTTGACATGCAGAAAACAATAGCAATAAACTGACACGATCATATGCTACGTTCGTAGTTTGGGTCTTGTCCATCACATCATTCTCCTAATGATGTGATCCCGTTATCAAATGACATCTCATGTCAATGGCTAGGAAACCTTAACCATCTTTGATCAACGAGCTAGTCAACTAGAGGCTTACTAGGGACACAGTGTTGTCTATGTACCCACACATGTAATTGAGTTTCCAATCAATACAATTATAGCATGGATAATAAACGATTATCATGAACAAGGAAATATAATAATAACCAATTTATTATTGCCTCTAGGGCATATTTCCAACAAAAATCTGGGTCATCAAACGCCCGTGGACGCGCCCGGGCGCGTCCGCGGGCAGTGATCGGGCACTTCTCAAATTTCGTTCTGTGCATCCGAATACCTCAAACTTGAAACCTTAAATCCATACAAAGCATGCAAAAAAGAAAAACCTATGTACTACGTAGATCAAATACAACGTACACTACCCTACTCCTAGTCGGAGATGTCCACGATCTCCGTGCCCGGCTTCAGGTACATGGCCGGTAGCTGCAACTCCGGCTCCTGCAGCTCCTCCGCGTCGGCCTCCGTCCCCTCCTCCGCCTCCAATTTGGCGAAAAGTGCGTTAGTCGCCGCCTGTTCTTGCCGGATGAACCGCCGATTGGCCTCAACATACGCCTCATCCTGTATGGACTCCAGGATGGCGGTCTGCTCCGCCATCTCCATTGCTTGGGCGAGCTCGAACTCTGCCATGGCGTCCTCCAAGGCGAAGCCCACAACTGGCTCCGGCTCCGTCGCGTCCTCCTCCTCCATGGGCTCTGGCTGTTGCTCCGCCATCGACTGCTGCTCCGACTCCGGCTGCTGCTCCGACTCCGGCTGCTGCTCCCCCTCCTCCTCCGACTCTAGCGAATACGGAGGTGGGCCCGCTGTGATCCGGGCAGCGTGCCTAGCCCGGATCTCCTCGAGCATTTGGAAATGCCGCTCCGGCGTGAGCATAGCGTAGGTGGTCTTCTTCTACTGGGCCATGGCGGCGGCGGATGATATGTCTTAAACGTATTTATAACTTTTTATTGTTAAATACTATTATATTATCACTTTTGTTTACTTTATATGTCATTTTATATTATTTTTCTGGACTAACCTATTAATTTAGTGCCCAGTGTCAGTTCCTGTTTTTTTTTCATGTTTTTGGTTTCGCAGAAAAACCATACCTACGGAAGTCCAAACACGACGGAACTTTTTGACTGTTTTTTCTGCACAATAAGAGACCCTAGAAACTTAGGAAAGGTCGAGAGAACCCACGAGGCAGCCACATGGACAGATGGCACGACCAGGGGTAGCCGCGCCACCTGCCCATGTGGGTCCCCTGAGCCTCCGTTTGACCTAATTCCAGGCCTATAAATACCCTAATATTCTGTAACCATCAGAAGCGAACCCGAAAGAATTTTATCGCCGCCGCAAGTCTCTGTTCTGAAGCGGTCCTATCTGGAGCCCTGTTCCGGTACTCTGTCGGAGGGGGGAATCATTGGGGAGGCCATCTTCATCAACCTTGCTGCCCCCATGATGATGTGTGAGTAGTTCCACCAGGACCTACGGGTCCATAGTAGTAGCTAGATGTCTCTCTCTCTCGATCTTCAATACAATAATTTCTTTGGAGATCCATTTGATGAAATTCTTTTGGCATGTTTGTTGGGATCCGATGAATTGTGGATTTATGATCAGATTGTTCATTGATTTATATTGATTCTCTTTGAGTCTCTCTTTGTATAATTTTATAGCTATGTATGCTTTCCAATCTATGAGTTTTCTTTGGCCAAGATAGATGAGTAGATCTTCAGAGGGAGTGGTGCATAGTAGTGGGTTCAATCTTGCGAAGATCTTGTCCAGTGATAGAAAGGACAAAGGCACGTATTGTGTTGTTGCCACTAAGGTTAAAACGACGGGGTTTGGTCATATTGATTGATCTCTTCTTGTCTATAGTATGTCATCTTTCTTATTGCGTTACTCTGCTTCTTTATGAACTTAATACTTTGAGATGCACGATCTTGGGTGGATTAATAGTAGTAGATGCAGTTGAATTAACGGTCTACTTATCACAGATGTAATGCCTATGTGAGATTATGCCATGAATGATCATAGTTATAATTTGCGCTATTCTGTCAATTGCCTAACAATAATGTCTACCAGGCCTGTTTATGCTTTCGAGAGAGAAACCACTAGTGAACTTATGGCCCCTGAGTATATTCCCCATTAATACAAAAACTCCTACAAATTGCTCTTTACTTTCTTTTACTGTTTTTGCCGCTTTGCCTATCAGTATTTATTTTTAAACTTGTAATTAGCAAGAACAAGGGGAGTGACGACCCCCTTGCCTTTGTTGGGTGCACGCAATTTTGTTTGTTTGTGTGCAGATACTGCTAATTAGATAAATCTTGGTTATTAACTGAGGGGAATACTATCTGCTATTGTGCTACATCACCTTTCCTCTTCGGGGAATCCAACAACTCCTACAGAGTAGCAGCGGATGGCAAGGGAAGAGGAAGGCGGAGAGGGAGAGAAGTGGTTGGGCTTGGGCTGACGGCGCTGAGAGGGAGGAGGCGGATGTGGCTAGCGTTGGGGGGTGCCGTCTGGTTTAAATAGTGGGACAGTGGCCCTCGGGTGGCGAGCCAGAGAGGCGCCACGCGGCGTTGACACCCCCACCGGAGGAGACACTCGTTGGACCATTGGGTTTCCAGGCATTTACGTGTGGGATCCGGTCGTCAGTCCGACGTGGCAGACGCTCCCGGGCGCGCCCGGGCCGCCCCATATCCGCCCAGATTTAGGATGGATATGAGGGGTGCCGGTCAGCTCGGGCGTCTGAGGCCGGTTTGAGGCGCCCGGGTGGGTCAGGTTTATTTGACCGATCAGTGACCGGGCTGACCGTCCGGGTGTTTGAAACCGGTTTAAGGCGCCCGAACGTAGATGCTCTTAGAGAAATATATGCTTTATGGGAGACGAGCACTTAATGATTCTCGATGTTGTAATAGGCGCCACGCCGGCCTCGCCAGCATTGCCAAATTGAAAATCTCAAAATCTTTAAAGCCAAGGCCTGCTATACCCTTCGGTTCCGTCATCGTTTTCCAAGAAATCTAATGTGGCTTGTGCTTACCCTCCTTGCTTCCCCACTAGAAACTCTGAATCAACATATTAAGGTGTTTGCATAAACCCCTTGGGAGCTTGAAGCACGACATAGAATAAACTAGCAAGGCTTGGGCAACTGATTTTATTAGCACATCCTTGCCTGCTTATGACATAGTTTTCTCAATCCAACCTTGAATTTTACTCCATAGGCGGTCCTTGAGATATTAAACGAACCGAAATACGTCCAACCTCCTGGTACAAGTTCGGCCCAAAAATAGGTCCGTCGATACACTTCCCAGGCTTTGGGCCCGGCCCGGTACTTATACACAAAAGTTGAAATTCTATCATGTGAAATGCTATAATGTGTCTTCTGTGTCAGCTCCATAAGATAATTGGGCCAGTAGAGCCCGTCACCATCGGCCCACCGGAACAAGCGGGTCGACCCAAAGTTAGTTGCCCAAGGCTGTACTTTGTCGTTACAATTCTTATATGAAAATTCAAAATGATTCATTGTAGAAATAGAAACGGAGCTGCACATATTCCTTTTTTTTCTTTGAACAAAT
Organism: Elymus sibiricus; assembly: GCA_039707655.1. Lineage (NCBI taxonomy): Eukaryota > Viridiplantae > Streptophyta > Magnoliopsida > Poales > Poaceae > Elymus > Elymus sibiricus. The sequence goes on along the minus strand of CM077666.1, from coordinate 177,474,490 downwards.
AAAGCCAAAATATCCTAACTTGATAAAAATTCCTACCACTAACTAGTTAAAATAATATTGTTGTGTAAATGCTCCTTGTCTTGTGCAACCTAGTATTAAAATGGGTTAGACCACATGAGGCCACACGATATTGGGAATGATCATTGGGCTGGTTCCATATCCCTGAACAGAACAGAGGCGCCAACAGGACCAGGTCCGAGCCGAAGCGGACCGACCCAATCTCATCCTGAAAATTACAAAGACGGTGTGCAAACACAAAATCACCATATCTCATACTTCAATTTGTTTCCTTATTCCGTTGTTCAACACCACACACTTGGATGAACAACATTCAATTTAAAAGCAATCATGTGCATATTTTCAAGTAAATTAAGCAAATTGCATGAACCAAAAATGAAGCATCGTCTGCACATTCAACCCATATGTACAAATCACATGTCGCGTGTTTCCATGTGTGCACCGTCCCCTCCTCCTCCGATGTGTTGGGCGCTCCCATGCCATCCTAAAACGCATGATATCCACTTGCGCTATCTCCCAAATATCGCCATGTACTACGTTTGACTAAAGCTCGATATTGATGGAGAAATCGGAAAGTATCCGTCGTGTGACAAATCACATCTAGTTTCCGTTTAGAAATTGAAATTTCCTCACATAAATGCTAAATAGTTCAAAATGGGGAACAAATGGTCGAATACTTGTAGCACTTCTATATTCATCAAGCATGTAAAGATAAGAAGTGCAGTTTATTTTAAGTCGAGTAAATTTAGTGAATCATGCTGCTGCACTGAAGGTGGTTTTACTGAAACGAAAGAGCACTTATTTCTAAAAAATGGAGTCTAAAACAACGTGAAAAATACTGACAAAAAACGGTTTAAGGATTTGGACATTCAATTGACGTCATTGTTTATTCGAGAAGAGTCAAAACATTGTCGCTACAAAGTGCTAAAATATTTGAAAATTACAAGAAAATTACAAGACCAGCACACTGATTAAATACACTAAAATCTTCTGAAGGAGAAATCAATTGCAAGTTATCAAACCGATAAATGAGGAAAAATCAATAACTTTGATCATCTCCGACTAGCATTTGGGAAGATCGGATGGCGGGGGGAGCAGCTTCTGGTTCGGCAGGCTCCCGTCTAGCACTAGCCATGCCATTCGTAGTCCCCAAGTTGTGTGCACCTCCAAATGACAATGCATGAACCATACACCTGCAGATACATGCATATCGCACATATGAGCACGGGCTAAACATTCAGTTTCAGGAATAGATAGTATATGCAACTCTGCTTACCTGGGTTGTCAGCGAGGAAACGTATGGCGACCCACCCACCAGCCGGCACGCCAACGGTGCTCCGCTCGACGGGGTCGACGAGGTTAAACCCTGCCGGGTCATTCACAGGGTCGTAGTTGCCAAACCCTTGCCCCACGGCGAAGAAGTTGAAGCCATGCAGGTGCAGAGGGTGGCTCTCGATGCCAAGGATGCTCGTGTCCTGCATCACCAGCTCCACCGATGCGTTGAATGGCAGTACGAGCAGCTTGGTCCCGGTGGCCACGTTCGTGTTGTTCGGCGATACCCCAGTGTAGTTGAATTGTGAGAGGGGCATGACCGGGAAGTTTGACCCATAGACACCTCGAGACATGCCTGTGAAGTGCGACTGAAGGAGCGCTGTCGAAGGAAGCACCAAGGAGATGTTGTTGATGGCTGCCGCAAACTGCGTGGTGTTGGTAGGCCCCTGGCACGTTGCATTCACGGGGCAAGGGCGTGTGCCCAACCCGACCGTGAAGAAGAACCGCTTGTCCACCGACTGCGGCACGGCCGCCGGGTACTGCGGTGTGGCGAGGCTCCGGAGCTTGGAGGTGAAGTTGGTGACCAGGCCGGTGTCGTTGAACCTCGGCAGAGTCGGCCTGAAGAGTGGCAGGTCCTTGTCGAAGCTTGACTCGGAGGCGGATCGAGGGTTGTGGTACTCGAGGATGCCGGCGACGGTGCTGTTGTCGAACGTGCGTATGGTGGAGTATGGCGCGGCGGACATGTAGAAGTTAGCCTTGGGGTAGAACGGCTTGGCTGTGAGGAGCACGTTGGTGGTCTGGCCCGGGGAGATTATCAGGGTCTTGACAGTGAACGGTTTGACATAAACTGCGTCGACCTCGACGATTGTGAGTGTGTGGTTGGCGACGGAGAAGAAGAGCTCGTCGTTGAGAGCAGCGTTGATGAGGCGCAGCAGGTATGTTTTCCCAGGTTCCACCTTAGTTTGAACGTGTCTGCAATGTGTCATGGATACACGGTAAGTAGTATACTTGGTAACAAGATACAAGGTTTATAAATCTTTGACGATAATAGACAGAGCAACTAATCTTTGACGGAGTGCCTGGCTGACCACCGCCTCCGTGTCCGCCCTCCACCACTCGCCAAAGAGAAAGGGGACTTCCTTGTGCAGCGCAACGAACGGGTAAGGCACGCCGAGCTTGGGGAGGATGACGATGGCGCCATATACGGTGGCGCGTAGCCAGGAGATGTGCGCGTGCCACCACAGCGTGCCGCGCTGCCCGGCGACGGTGAAGTTGTAGACGTAGCTCTGGCCCGTCTGAATCGGGCACTGCGTGACGTACGCCGGCCCGTCGGCCCAGCCGCTCCGCAGCTGCCGAATGCCGTGCCAGTGCAGCGTCATGTTGTGCGCGACGTGGTTGGTGACGCGGACGAGCACGCGGTCGCCCTCCCTCGCCACCAGCGTCGGGCCGGGGTACTCCCCGTTCACCGTCACGATGCTCTTGCTGGCGCACAGCCTCGCCACGTTCGCCATTTGCACCTGCAGAGATCGGAAGACGAGCACCATCCATGTGAGAAAATGCATGTAGAGCATAGATGAATGTGAATGTGCATATATATCATACTACTTACATTGAAATCGTAGTGCCTAGTGATGCTCTGTGCCTGGACGATGAGCAGCATGAGAGTCGCCATGAGGAGAGAGCAAGGAGCCGGAAGACGGGAGGAAATCGCCATGGCCAGGGTTTTCAATTAGCTTGATGAGCTCTTGAGGAGCAGATGTAAGGCCAGGTGAGGATGGAATGCTTTTGTTCGAACAAGTAGTTGAGTTTATATATACATGTAGGAAGTGGCAAGCGTGTACCACCAGCTACGTACGTACCACCGTCCCATTTCTTTGAGGTTTTCTACGTGGTCAATTTTCGTTAGGTGATTCGGTGGATGAGCGATCAAGGCAGGCAGGAGCTTGAGCTAGCAGGAGTTCTATAGCTTTGGAGAATTGGAGTGGAGCGAAAGCCAGTGCATTCCATCGACCACCTCTGGTTCAATTCAAGGTATTCTGGATTAGCTCCTGGAGAAAAGGCAGAACAGCAGTCAAAGTTAGGTTCTGCGGCTTAATGATCGAAACATCACTTGCATGGCACAGCAAGATTGGCTAGCTCCTGGAGAAAGGCACAAGACAATGGAAAATTAGTTCAGCCGGTCACTGTCGCCAAAGCAACCAGCACAGCTCCAAAACAAGTCCCACAGAATCGCTAAAGGTAACTTCAGTTCGTAGCACTAGCTTTCCTTCACCTACTACAGTCCAATATACGAATATAGTATCAGTATACTATGTGCATGTACCAACGTTTTGCATGATCACTTGACGATTCGACAAGGTCGTTGGTACCTCTATCTTTGACGTGTGTTCTCGACTTCTTTCCTTGTACAATTCCCAATGGAGAGAAGGATGCCTCACCCAACCCGATCAATGTTTTTCAGTTGGTAACTCTCGCGAGAGGATTTTTGTTTTAGGGGAAGCAGATGTTTTTTTAGACAACACAATAAGCTTTATTGATTTATTTATTTTTAGAAAAGGAGAATTACCCCCGGCCTCTACATCGGGGCGATGCATGCATCCATTTTTACTAATTATTCACAAAGACCTTACAAATTAGTACATCAGGTAGTCTGAAGGCACCATCTTAGCAACAACTGTCGCTACTCCTATCCACTTGATAAAGGGGTGCCGAAGTCCGAGCCTAATACCAAACAGACATCGCACCAAAGCCCAACATCTAAAGCCGGAGACCCCAACCGAGCCACATACTGGGTTTGGGGTACAAACCGGTCCGACGCACTCTCATGTGTCGTCGCCGCCGTCTTCCACCAATCCATCTTCAGAGCAGAAACTAACGCACCGACCTTGTCAGGCCTCTCTGCCATCGACGCCACCATGACGCCAGACAACGTCCTCCTCCTGCGTGAGTCCATCTTCGCGCATCAGACGCCGAGTCTCCACTACGCCACGCCGCCGAGATCCGCCGCCATCAATGAGTAAGATAAAGCACCGCTCCACCAAAGAAGCCGTCCACTGGTCCCTCGAGCCCGTGTACACCTCCAAGAATAACGCCTCCAAGGGGAAACGACACCAGAGCGCCGCCGTCATCCGATCTACTGATCTAGGGTTTCCCCCGGAGGTAGCGGATAGAGGTCTGGAGCTTCTCCACGGCGATGCCTTCAAGAAGGTAACGACACAAAACAGTGCCGCCATCGCCGGTCTTGGCAACAAGCCGAGGACGAGGTTTTCACCCGGATCCGCTCGACGAACCTCCATCAAGCATCGTGTGCATGGGTCGCCACCGATTTGAGCCGCCACGCAGCGAGCAGGACGCACCGGCCAGATCAGATCTGTCCGGAGGCCAGACCACTCATGGCGCCGACCCGTCCACTAGGCCCTCCATGCCGCCGCCACCGATCCGAGGTCAGATGACCCGTCGCCGCATATCCGGTCGCCGCCGCCGAACGCAGCCAACGCCGCAAGGTCGGCCGCCGCTACCACAGCCATCACCGCCCGAGGCAGAGCCGGCCGACGCGCCGCCGCCGGTCAAGGCAGGGACGCCCGCCTCGCCGCCAAGGACAGATCGGTCGCGCCTCCTCACGCCGCGGGGCTCCGCACCATCCCCATGGCGCAGCAGAGAGGGAGGCCCCCGCCACCACCGTCGGCCCCCGGGCTATAGGCCGGCGGCGGAGGGAGGGAGGGAAGGAAGAAGAGCCCCCGGCGGCTAGGGTTTCGTCCCCGCCCGAGTCGCCCGAGCGGCGACGCGGGGGGCGTGGAGGGAGGCAGGGACGTTCTCCAACTATCTGCTTATTACTAGTATTATTGAAATCAAGCTTTATTGATTATTAATCAAAATGTTTACAGGCACGGAGGTAGTGTCATACGACGTGATCAGCCAAATATGTAAGCCTACACTTAAAGAAATAGCATGCTAAGCTAGGTTGTGAGGTTCAAAGTTACAATTTTTCAGCTTGTGGACAAAAACAGCAGATTCAAAACTCGGCTTCCTTAGTTGAATTTCCCTTACGATTGCTCCATATCTTCCCAGGAAACCTCCTGAGATCTCAACTACGACAACCTTACAATCAGAAGCCACATGAATTCAGCGTAGGGAAAGATCTTCTCCTAACACCAAACTCTCCATGCATGTTATAGCTTTCAATGGACCTGGGTTAGTTAGACCAGGGATGATTACCGCTAAAGCGCCAAGATATACTTCGTTCTTATGTCTGAATGTAGCTCCAACGGCTCCTCCCTCACTGCCATTAACCCCATATGTTTATTTTTTTTCCATACCATTTGGAGGAGCCTTCCCTTGAACAATAGTGTTCTGCATAGTTCTCTGGGCTGAAGTGTGAGGTTTTGCAAGAACCTGGAGATCCGATACATATGACTGGACAAACTAATTAGTGGCCTACGGGCTCTGAAAACTAGACTCATGAACCACCTTCCTCTGTGCCGTCTAAGTTGCCCATAGCATGACCACCATCCTTGTAAATTTACCATGGGAAACAGTGGCATGCATCTCAAAAAGCCACTGTTTTGCGTTTGGTTTATGGTTACACTCATGTGTCCAACAAGATCGACATCAGACAGTGCCCACACACACTTCAACATTGTACAACTGACCAAAGAATGGCGCCATGAGTCTTCCGCTCCGTAGAGTGTACAACTTCTCATCGGTGGTGTCGAATATCCTCAGTTGGTAGAGATTGTCTAACAAGTCTCCACGGAAAAATCTTAAGTTTCCAAGCACTAAGATTTTCCAAAGTGAAGTCCACCGATTAACATCCGCTTCAGCATTGGAAGGACCAGCCTTGTTGTCAAGAGGTTTTAACGATTCATCTTAGTGTTAACCAACAACCTGTAAGTAGAGCGCGTGGAAAATAGTTCCTTTTGGCCAAGAAGCCGAGCCCAGAAATCCTCCATGTTGCGTGTACACAAAGGGATCGCCAGTATGGCCTGCGTGTCAGCGGGTAGAAAAGTGGTCCTTATTACCTCCTCATTCCAAGATGCCAAAGCCGACATCAACAGCTCAGACACTGTATGTGGAGGGCTTGCGACTAAAGAGGTAATCTGTGACGCCCCCGACTTAATCGTGCACTAATCATACACGCAAATGCACACGATCAAGCCTAAGGACTCACGGGAAGATATCACAACACAACTCTAAACACAAATAAAAGTCATACAAGCTTTATATTACAAGCCAGGGGCCTCGAGGGCTCGAATACATAAGCTCGCGCACAAGCGTTAGCGGAAGAAACAACAGTGTCTGAGTACAGACATTAAGTTAAACAAGTCTGCCTTAAGAACGCTGAGCAAAACAACGACATATGACCGAAAAGGCACAGGCCTCCTGCCTGGGAGCCTCCTATCTACTCCTGGTCGTCGGTCTTCACGTAGTAGTAAGCCCCACCGGAGGGGTAGTAGTAGTCGTCGACGGGGGCAGCAGGCTCCGGGGCTCCGTCATCTGGTCGCAGCAATCGGGTATGGGGAAAAAGGGGAGCAAAGCAACCATGAGTACTCATCCAAAGTACTCGCAAGACTTACATCAAATCTATTCTATGTATGCAACAGTATCAAAGGAGGAGGCTGTATCTGTGGACTAGACTGCAGAAATGCCAGAATAGAGGGGAAAGCCTAGCCTATCGAAGACTAGCATCTTCAGCGTCTTGCAGCATTAAAAGAGTGCAGATTAGTAACATAACATATAGCAATAATTAATTAGTAGCAATGCCCAGAGATCCTTCCTCGACTCCCTGCGAGAAAGAAATCCCGAAGCTAACATATTATTAAGTTCACAAGTATCCGGTTCTAGTTGTAGTAGATCGGGATACTTTCCAAGCGTCCTGTTACCGTGGACATGGCTATTCGAATAGATATACTTCCCTGCAGGGGTGCACCAACTTACCCAACACGCTCGATTAACTCTGGCCGGACACACCTACTCGGGTCCATGCCCGGCCTCGGCTGATCGACACGTCGTAGCCCTACCTAGGCTCAACAGATAGGCCAGCACGCCGGTCTACACCCTAAGTGCTCAGGGGTCTTGGGCTCATCGCCCTTTGCACTCCTGAGCGTTGCATGGGCGGCCAGGACCAGACCTAGCCCCTGTATACACACGCAGGCTTTCGCGGTCCACCCGGGCGCGCGCCGCTCAATCGCTGACTTCTGAAGAACTTCGGCTGATACATACGACACCGAGTGCCCATACTATTCCCGCATGGTGGTTAGTGCAAAAAGGCCAGAGGCCTACTCAGATCACATATCCTAACCCATTAGTGTGTTGGGAGCTCGCGGTCACAATCAGCGATCCATGATCTGTGGTCCCGTCGCCCCGTCTCGAGGACTTGCGGCAAGGGACAGGCCCAATTCCTCTCCTCCCTCTCCTGAGGCAATCTGTCTGCCCGGCCGCGCCTCATATTCATTTTGCGGGTACCCTCATGGTCAACCCGACTCTCATAACTCGCGGGTACCCCTCGGGGCCGACCCGACTTTAATTAGGGACTGAAATAAATACATGGTAACCGTGTGTCCATAACATCAAGGAGGAACCCGAGGAATCACCCTCGTTGGATTCCCACTCGATGTTTCTGTCAAGGTGAACCCGGAGGAATCACCCTCGATGGTTTCACACTTGAGGAGTTGCACGACAGAAGCTTCATCGAAGGCGGTGAAAGAGGAATCACCGTCGGTAACCCACAACCGACTAGCTATACCATAGAGGCAGCATCAGGAGTGAGGTAAGAGGTATCACCCTCGACACTCGATGGTAGCTCTGCAGAGTAGTGCAACTAAAGGGGTGTGTGGTGATGTGTAGGTCTCAGCCCATCGATCACATCGATCGGGGCACCAGTACTAAAGAGGGGCACTTGGGACAAGGATGAGGGGCCACAGATGGTTCACTATCCAACCTATACTTAAGCAATTAGGATAACAGGAATGTATCAACAGCAGTTACAAAAACAGGCTATGCATCAGAATAGGTATTTTTGGGACAACAATTGTAGCAATTCTAATGCAAGCATAAGAGGGAAAGAATGGGTGATATAGGCATGTTCAAGGGGGTTTGCTTGCCTGGAAGCTCTGCGATGAAAGAGGGGTCGTCGACATGGTAGTTGTACTCCGGAGCTGCGGCGGTCTCGGGGTCTACCGGAGAGAAGAGGGGGAAGAAATAAATAAATACAAGCAACAAATGCAACACAGGTGCATGGCATGGCAGTATGCTGTGCTAGAGGTGACCTAATGCAGCACTACACGTTAGAGACGGTGCGGGAAAATATCTGGGGATATTTTCCCGGCTTTAGGCATCTGTCAAACAGATGAATCGGAGGGGAAGGTTCCATGTTTGCATGGTTGTGGACATGTGACAGCTACATGGAGGGCATATTCGGATTCGTCTCGTTTTTCAGATCAACTTTCATGTAGAAAACTTTTTGATCCGAGCTACGGTTTATTTTCTACGATTTTTCAAAGTTTTAAACCATTTTCTAAAATTCCTGGAATTAAATCTAATTTGAAAATACCAGAAAAATACTTTATTGCGGCAGCATTAAGTCAGCATGTCGTCAGCAGTCAACACCAGCTGGTCCAGGTCAAACCTGACCACTGGGACCAACAGAGATTAATTTAAACTAATTAGAGGTTAAATAGCACGTGGGGCCTACTGTCAGTGTCAGATTAATTAGCCGATTAATTAAATTAACTAAAAACGGTAATTAGGCAGGTGGGACCCACATGTCAACGACTGGGGTTGCCCAGTCAGCACGTTGACTGGTTCAACCCAGTCAAACGGGGCCCGTGGGACCCTCTGGTAGCGACCCAGGGGTGGGCCCCAGGTGTGCCACGTCGGCGGTGGCCGGCGACTCATCGCCGGCGATGCCAAAACACGGCGGCGCGTGCGGGACAGCGGTGGAAAACGGCCACAGAGGGCCAAAACAAGCGCGGGACGGCGCGTTCGAACGCGCGCTCAACGGCGCGTCCAACGATGGCGGTGGCTTGGCCGGAAACGGCCTGTGGCGACGGCGGCGAGCAGCGCGGCGGACGGCCGGAGTTCGGGCGGTGGCGGAAACGAGGCAGCGGCATGCAAACGGGCAAACGACGTAGCTAGCGAGGCCCTACGCGATGCGGAAAGGATGATGGGCACGGGCCCGTGACCGTTTGGTCACCGGAGACACGTCCACGACGAGCTCGCGCGGCGTCGCGTTCGGCCACGGTGAATGCAGTGGCTACAGGCGCGGATAGGGGAAAGGGAGTGAGGGGAACGACGAGGAGCTCACCGTGGGAGCACAAGGCTCGTCGGGGTTCGGGAGCAGCAGAGGCGGCCGGAATCGACGGAGCTTGCCGGCGACCGAAGACGAGGAAGACGACGGTGATGTCGCGATGTAGGGGCCCCGAGCTCGAGCCGGTGGCCGTAGACGATGAAGCGGAGCAAGGCGGAGCGGCGGGACACGGTGGTGCGGCTCGGCGAGGCCAGTGGGCACGGGATCGACGGCGAGCGGCGGCGGATGCGTACGGGCGAGCTCGTGCGCGAGCAAGAGAGGACGAGAGAGGAGGGGGAAATGGATGAGGACGACGAGGGGGAGGCCGCGGTGGAGGCCTTATCCACCCGCGGCGCTGTAGCGTCGCCCTGTCAGCCGCTCGCCGAAGCGCGCGCGCGTGCGGCCGGTGGCGCGGCGACACGCACAGGAGAGAAAGAGGAGGGAGACGGTGAGAGGTGGGCTGGGCCGCACTGTGGACTTAGGCCCAGTCCACAGTAGCTTTTCTCCTTTTCCCTTTTTAATTTTCTGTTTTTCTTTTTCAGAGAGGGTTTGCAATTAAAAAGAGCTGCCAAATTTTTTTTGTAAAATGTGGGAATTGACCACAAAAATACATAGCAATATACTGCACTGCCACAAAAAGTTTGGCCAGCGTTTGAATCCATTTGAATTTTTCATAAATGGAATGGCATTATAAAATGCTGCTTTGCACTGTATTAATTGCCATAATCCACATTTAGCTTGATGGTGATGTTGTTTTCCTGAACAACTATTTGTTTTGGAATTTTTGCTAAATTATGAACTATTTTCCAGCAATTTTTGAGCAACTTCAAATTCACTTGCAATTTGAATTGAATTCAAAGATGGAATTTGAAATGAGATATTAATCCAATATGATCAAGCATTGCAAATCAAGGTGACTTAGCATAATCATTATGGATCACTGTTGCTCATTACACATCGGTGTTACAATTCTCCTCCTCTAAAAGAAATTCTCGTCCCAAGAATTCAGGAGGTAGAAGGGAAAACATCGGGATATTCCTCGCGAAGACGATCCTCGCGTTCCCAAGTGGCTTCATCTTCAGTATGATTTGACCACTGCACTTTAAGGAACTTGGTTGTCTTCTGACGGGTCCGACGTTCGGCTTGATCGAGAATGCGGATCGGATGATTTTTATAAGATATGTCATCTTGCAATTCGAGCAATTCTTGATCCACTGCCCGGTGCGGATCCTTGAAGCAACGACGAAGTTGCGATACATGGAAGACATCGTGGAGGTGAGAGAACTGCGGCGGCAGCTCCAATTTATAAGCCACATGTCCACGTCTGGCGAGAATGCGGAAAGGACCAATGTAGCGAGGAGCTAACTTGCCCTTGATTCCGGAATGATGAGTGCCCTTCATAGGAGTGACACGCAGATAAGATTGCTCACCAGGTTGATAGATCGATCCCCAGTGTTTACGATCATAATTGCTCTTCTGGCAAGACTGGGCCACCTTGAGATTTTCCCGAACGATACGGACTTGCTCTTCAGCATGTTGGATAATATCCGGACCAATGAGCGGTCGTTCCCCAGTTTCTGACCAATTCAGAGGGGTTCGACACTTACGTCCATATAGAACCTCGAAGGGTGCCATTTTCAAGCTAGCTTGATAGCTGTTGTTGTACGAGAATTCAGCATATGGGAGAGATTCCTCCCACTTCTTGCCAAATGAGATGACACAAGCACGCAACATATCTTTAAGCACTTGATTAACTCGTTCAACTTGGCCTTGGGACTGGGGGAGATAAGCTGAGCTCCAAGTTATATGAGTTCCCATAGCTTCTTGGAAACTTGCCCAGAACTTAGAGGTGAAAAGGCTACCACGGTCTGAACTGATCTCCTTCGGAATACCGTGGAGTGATACAATTCGAGAGATGTATAAATCTGCTAGCTAACTAGCAGTGATTGTCTCCTTGACTGGCAGAAAGTGTGCAACTTTGGAGAGTTGATCGATGACGACAAGAATAGCATCATGACCCTTTTGTGACCTGGGAAGACCAGTGATAAGATCCATTTGAACCTTATCCCATTTCCATTCAGGAATAGGAAGCGGTTGCAGAATTCCAGTAGGCTTCTGATGTTCTGCTTTGACGCGACGACAAACATCACATTCAGCAACATATCGAGCAATATCTTGCTTCATTTTGGACCACAGTACCTTTGGCGGAGATCACGATACATCTTGGTGCTACCTGGATGAATAGACAGTGGTGTATCATGTGCCTCCTTCATAACTTTGTCGGTCATAAGTTCGAATCGGGGTACTACAATGCGATCTCTGAAGTACAAGATTCCATCTTCAGCAAGCGAGAAATCTCTGGACTTTTCAAGGTCAAGATCTCTTTTCATCTGATCAACTTCAGCATCTTTTGCTTGCGCAGACTTAACAGCTTTCTCAAGATCTGGCTGTAAAACAAGGGTATTAAAAGAACCCTGTGGAACGATGTGAAGGTTCAGCTTGCGAAGTTCTTCATAAAGATGGGGTTGAGCTTGCTGAACCATGAAGTTGTTACAATAGGACTTGCGACTCAAAGCATCGGCCATCACATTAGCTTTGCCAGGAGTATAAGAAATACCGCAGTCATAGTCTGTAATTGTTTCCAACCATCGTTGTTGACGGAGATTGAGATCCGGCTGAGTAAACAAATACTTCAAACTTTGGTGATCAGTGTATATTTCACATCGATTACCAAGGAGGTAATGTCGCCACAGCTTCAATGCATATATCACTGCAGCAAGTTCTAGATCATGCACTTGGTAGTTCTCTTCGTGAGGACGCAGTTGTCATGAGGCATAAGCAATCACTCTACACTCTTGCATCAGGACACAGCCTAATCCTTGACGAGAGGCGTCACAATAAATCACGAAGTCCTTGCGAGAATCCATAGGAGCAAGCACTGGTGCAAAAGTCAGCTTGTCCTTGAGGGTCTGGAAACTTTCCTGACATTTATCTGTCCACTCAAACTTAACTCCTTTGTGAAGTAGATTAGTCAGAGGCTTGGCAATCTTGGAGAAGTTCTCGACAAATTGACGACAATAGCTTGCAAGTCCAAGAAAACTCCTGACTTGCTTAACATTCTTCGGAGGAGTCTGAGGGTGTCCCGGACTAGGGGGTATTCAGGCTGCCGGCCTATCTCTCGGAGGCCGGACTAGTGGGCCGCCCTTTACTCATCAAAGGAAGGCCGGATGTTGGGCGACCCCGTACACCAGAAGGAAACCACCGAAGACTTGGCGTCTCCTCCGAGAAATAATTAGCGTAACCGGCATGTTTATCCCCTGATGGCAACCGACCGTATGTAACCCTAGGTCCCTCTGGTGTCTATATAAGCTAGAGGGTTTAGTCCGTAGAGACACAGAATCATCATAACCATCTAGGGTTTAGCCCATCCGATCTCGAGGTAGATCAACTCTGTAACCTTCATACGATCACATCAATACAATCCAGCAGGACGTAGGGTTTTACCTCTTCGAGAGGGCCCGAACCTGGGTAAATCGCTGTCTCTACGTTCCCTATTACTCATTGATTCCTAGACCCACAGTTCGAACCCCCTACCCGAGATCTATCGGTTTTGGTACCGACATTGGTGCTTTCATTGAGAGCTCCGCTGAGGGTCATCAAGGATCAATGGCTCGCGTAGTTATTAGCAACAGTGCTAGCTGCGGGGACATCTTCATTCCCGGCCAGCTCTTTGCGTTCGGCAGCATCATGCTCCACGCCGATCCGGCCGCCCGTCTCGGCCGGGTCAAAAGTATTACCCCCGATCAGGAGATTAGGTTCGGGAACTTAGAGTTCGTCGCCGACTCTCGGGGAGATCTTATTCTTGCGGGGTCCTCGGCATCGCCTGGAAGGCCCGCAAACCCTGAAGCTTCGACTTCGGGCACGGCCCACCCCACTATCGGGACAACCGCCACTTCGGATCCGGCCTTGAGCCCGGATCCTATCTCTGTGCTCGGCGGCCGAATACCGGTCCCAGCCAAACATGATTGCGGGGCGAATTCTAACGCTCCCGTCACATCCGTACTGCGGGTTGACCCCGCAGACTGCCAGAACTTGGGTCCGACGGATCTCTCGCTACTAAACGGGATACTAGATTGGGTCCAAGCCATGGGAATCACCGATGGCCAGTCATCGGTCTACGATCAGATCGGGCTTAAAACCGATGACATGGAAATTCACGCCCCTCCGGCCGTCCACTTGGTCGCCACTATCGAAGGCTCAACCGAGGGCTCACCCCTCCCCCCGGAACCAAAAGCGCATGGGGTGCAAGTTTTCGATCAGCAAGCTTCATCCTCCAGCTTGGCAGCCGAACTCCGCTCCGGAGGGGGTTCAGAGCCGAAGTCTGATTCAGCACGCAACCTTGAGTCCACACACCCGCGCCCGGCCAACTACCCGGATCCAGAGCTCGGCGCGTCAGATTCCATGTCAATCCAGGACGCGGCCGCCAAAACCCCGGACTCACACCCCGCCAGGATCAAATTTTTCATCCCCCCCACCCCCCACATCGAGTACTGTCCAAGTAACTCAGGACGGCCCGACATATGGGACCTAATGTACGTAAAGCAACAGCCCGGGGAGACAGTTCGGCACTTCTGGGCCAGATTCCTTCTCGTCAAAAACAAGATGATAGACGGTTGCAGCAAAGGAATTCTGGAGGTTTTTCGACAGAACTGCCGAGACGAAGGCGTCTTGAATGCCCACGCCCGCCGCCACATCCAAAACTTCTCTGAGTTATCGGACCTGGTGTCCAAATACTGCGCCATGGAGTATGCTTGGCAGGCTCAGCTCAAGCAAACGGAGTTAATCCATACAGAGGGACCAAACCGAGCTCGCGCAAAACGTGCACACCCTCACCGGACACCTCAATACGAGCCATCCGAGAAAAGGATGAAGCCCCTGACAAGATCTAGAACGGTCCTTGACGAACTACTGGACAAACCATGCCCCATACACTCCGTCCTTCTCAACACAAACCCAACCCACAGCCTTCGAGCTTGCTGGGTGGTCAGGCAAGTCGCCAAGAGCGGCGAAGTCATCCTCGGAGGCCCATACTCAAACAAATGTCCAGCAACGCCCCTTGATGATGACGCCGAGATCCTAACAATCTATGAGACGTATTCCTCAAAGAATCAGAGGAAGAGAGCCCTTCGAGAGCTCGCTCAAATTCACCATGTGGCAGCGACAGACTCATGGACGGACACACCTATCACTTTCAGCGAACAAGACCAGCCGAGGTCCCGCCCTACTTGAGCTGCTGCCGCCCTTGTCCTTGATCCCATAGTGGATGGATTTCTACTCCAAAAGGTGCTAATGGACGGTGGCGGCGGGCTAAATCTCATTTACGAGGACACCTTGGACAAAATGTAGTTTGACAGATCTCGCATCGAGCAAAGTCACACCACCTTTCGAGGGATCATCCCCGGAAAGGAGGCACGATGTAGTGGCCGAGTTGCTCTCGATGTGGTCTTCGGAACCCCCGAGAACTACCGATCCGAAGAATTGCTTTTCCACATTGTGCCCTTTCGCAGTGGCTACCACGCCTTATTAGGGCGCGACACTTTCGCACGATTCCATGCCATCCCACATTACGGGTACATGAAACTTAAGATGCGAGGGCCAAACGGCGTGATCACAGTAATAAGTGATCCGGATAGAGCTCTTCGGGCCGAGAATAAAACAGCATCGCTCGCCCTCGAAGCGTTGTCCAAAGCCCTTGCAGCTGAAGAACTGACCGCTCTTCGCTCAACGGTGGATAAAGACGACGTAATCCTCGACAAAAGGCCCAAATCTACGTCCTTTAAACCAGCAGATGAAGTCGTCAAATTCCAAGTGCACCCAACAGATCCCAACAAGACGGCATCCATTGGAGCTCAGCTGGACCCCGCGGTCGATGAAGAGTTGCGCAAATTTTTGTGAGAAAACTGGGATATCTTCGCCTGGCACCCGTCAGATATGCCAGGGATCCCACGTAGATTAGCCGAGCACAGCTTGAACATAATCAAAGGTTTCAAGCCAGTCAAACATGCTCTACGCCGGTTTCTGAACCCAAGCGTCAAGCTATGGGCGAGGAACTGGCAAAGTTTCTCGAAGCCGGATTCATCCGAGACATCAAACATCCGGAGTGGTTGGCCAATCTGGTCATGGTACCTAAGAAGGACAAATCCTGGCGGTTGTGCGTCGATTTCAAGGACTTAAACAAGGCCTGCCCCAAGGATCCCTTCCCCTTGCCCCGCATTGACCAGATCATAGACACCACGGCCGGACATGACTCGCTGCGTTTCCTCGACGCTTACTCCGGATACCATCAAATTAAAATGAAGGAGTCCGACCAAGCGGCCACAGCATTCATCACCCCCTATGGACCATTCTGTTTCAACACAATGCCCTTCGGGTTAAAAAACGCAGGGGCTACATACCAGCGCATGATCCAAACATGTTTGGAAAAACAGATCGGCAAAATGGTCGAGGCATATGTGGACGATGTGGTTGTCAAAACCAAACACGTCAGTCAACTGGTGGACGATCTCCGACAAACCTTCGACAGTCTATGGACTTTCGATATATGGCTCAATCCGGAAAAGTGCGTCTTCGGGGTGCCGGCCGGTAAGCTGCTCGGATTCATTATTTTCCATAGAGGAATAGAGGCTAACCCAGCGAAAATACGGGCACTGTCCCAGCTGGCTGTCCCCACCGAGCTAAAGCACGTCCAGAAACTAGCCGGCTGCGTAGCCGCCTTAAGCCACTTCATCTCACGCCTCGGAGAGAAGGCCTTACCACTCTACAAGCTGCTTAAACGAACCAAGAACTTCGAGTGGACAAGCGAGGCAGCGGCCGCACTTGAGGAAATCAAAACACTACTGGCTAGCAACCCCATCTTGACAGCGCCCAGCTCGGGCGAGCCAATGCTGCTATATATTTCGGCCACGAATCAGGTGGTCAGTGCGGTTCTCGTCGTTGAACGAGAGGCGGAAGGTCACAAGCTCCAAGTGCAGAAGCTAGTGTACTACGTATCCGAAGTGCTTACCCCGTGTAAAACGAGGTACCCACATTATCAGAAGATAGCCTACGTAGTTTTCATGGCGTCCCGGAAGCTTCGCCACTATTTTCAAGAGTGTTCGGTCACGATGGCATCCGAACTACCCCTGAACGACATAATCAACAATTGAGACGCCACTGGCTGCATAGCCAAATGGGCTATAGCGCTCCTCCCCTTCGAAGTTATATATCGACCACGCCAAGCTATTAAATCTCAGGTATTGGCGGATTTTGTAGCAGAATGGACGGAAGCCGAACTCCCTAGAGAGTACAATACATATTCGCATTGGACGATGTACTTCGACGGCTCCAAAATGCTTGTTGGGCTGGGGGCTGGCGTGGTTCTCACATCTCCCACTGGCGACTGTGTCCGGTAAGTACTTCAGATCATGTACACTGACTCCAACAACGCGGCCGAATACGAAGCTCTGTTGCATGGACTTCGGATGGCAGTGTCAATGGGTGTGTAGCGGCTTGAGGTACGGGGAGATTCTAATCTTGCCATCTCTCAAGTCAACGGCGAATTCGACGCAAAGGACCCAAAAATGACAGCATATCGCAATGACGTCCTGAAAATATCTGCTCGTTTTGAAGGGTTGGAGTTCCATCATGTTTCTAGAGACAGCAATCAAGCTGCCGATGTCCTTGCTCGAATGGGCACTAAGCGCGATCGTGTTCCGAAGAACACCTTTCTCGAACGACTCTTCAAGCCGTCCGTAGTGTGGCAGGAGGACGACCAGGGCTCTGAAACCAAGGCCTCAGGAGAATTCGTCCCTCCAACCATCGAACCAGACGATGGAATTATCGGGGGTTCGGCCGTCGAAACGACGTCTTCGGCTCACGAAGTCATGGCGGTAATCGCGCCATGGACCGAGCCCTTCCTCGCCTATCTCCTCCGCCAAGAGGTACCCGCTGACCAGACTAAGACAAGGGGCATTATTCGGCGATCTAAAGCCTATAAAGTCCATGAGGGCGAACTATATAAGAAAAGCACTGCCGGCGTCCTCCAAAGATGTATATCCGAGGAGGAGGGAAGACAGCTCTTGGCCGAGATCCACGCTGGCATGGGCGGTCACCACGCAGCAGCTCGGGCCCTAGTCAGCAAGGCCTTCCGAGCCAGGTTCTTCTGGCCCACTGCCCGAACAGACGCCCAAACATTGGTCCAACATTGTGTTGGATGCCAGCTCTTTGCAAATCAGAGTCATATGCCCCCCACGCCTCTTCGGACGATACTGATTACTTGGCCTTTCGCGGTCTGGGGGCTGGACATGGTCGGACCACTTAAAGGGGAGACCAAGAAAAAGAAATATCTACTCGTCATGGTAGACAAATTCACTAAATGGATTGAGGCAAAACCAGTGACCTCAGCCAAGTCCAAGCCGGTCATTGATTTTATTTCCGGCGTCGTGCACCGTTACGGTGTCCCACACAGCATAATAACGGACAATGGATCCAATTTTACGGCCCAGGAAGTTAAAGACTGGTGTGCTAAGTTAGGTATTAAGCTCGACTATGCCTCGGTGTACCACCCATAGTCCAATGGACAGGTCGAGCGAGCTAATGGACTGATTTTGAGCGGCATTAAGCCCTGTTTGGTCTGCTCTCTAAAAGAATCTGATTGCCATTGGGTTGAGGAGCTCGACTCCGTATTGTGGGGCCTGCGCACCACTCCCAATCGATCCACGGGCTACACACCGTTCTTCATGGTGTATGGGGCAGAAGCCGTCCTCCCTGGTGATCTTATTCACGATGCACCTCGAGTATGTATGTATGAAGAAAAGGAGGCCGAGCTGGATCGGCAAGATGACCTGGACGGCCTGGAGGGCGAGCGTGACATAGCTCGGGCTCGTTCTACCTTTTACCAGCAGCAGGCCAGACGCTATCAGAGCAGGGAAGTACGGGCCAAAGCTTACAACGTGGGCGACCTCGTCCTACGCCTCCCTGAGAAGCAGAAGCATAAGCTGTCGCCCAAATGGGAGGGGCCCTTCATAATCGATCAGGTGCTCGCGGGCGGAGCATATCGTCTCCGCGACCCAAAGGACGACCGCCTCGAACCAAACCCATGGAATGCAGCTCAGCTACGACGTTTCTACGGCTAACTCAGCGTCCTTACCATGTTTGGTTTACCCTTCTCGGATTTATATCTTTTCTTTCGAGTAACTAGTCTTTCCCGGGTTGTGTTTGGTTAAGCCAAACTACGTTAAGTTTTTCTTCGGCAAACATCCTCGAATGTACCACACGCTGTTACCTGGGGGCTTCTTTTACAGAGCCAATCATACATTATTTGTGCAACCATTAGTTTTTATATGCTTGCAGCCTTCCAGTATCGTTCTAAAGCCATCATATGCATCAATTTGACTTAAGATTTGGCCAAGCTGGGTTGCCTCGCTCCTATGTTTACCCCCTACGTTCCCGATTGTTCGGCTAGGGAGTAAAGGGAGCACCTCTGCGATTGTTACATCCGGATTACCCGGGTGCGTACCTCAGACGGGTGAAGCCAAAAGCTAGCGTTCTTAAGAACACAATTGGTCGGCCACGGGGGAAGTGAAAATAATTGGTAACTATTGCCAAGATTCCGGGGTTATTTTCCCGAAGTAACCATCCCCGTCTACTTCGGGTATTCGGTTATACGTCCATGACTAACGTGGTAACCCGAAGAAAGGAACCCATAGAGGAACTATTTTCGTCGGAAGATGTTTCTTACATTAAATAGTAATATAACACATAACTCCCCGAGCGCGTTTTTGTCTGTTTGCACCAAGTGGCCGGATTGCCTGGTTCTCCGAAGTGTTTTCCGATGTTTTTGGATCACATAGTAGGAAACACTCCTCGGCCCCTGGTCAAGGAGGCGGAAGCCGATGGCCGGTTAAGACAACATTTTAAGCACGGTTTGGAGACTATTTGATGTAAAGTACATAGATACATAGAATAAAAATGTTACTCTTGGTCAAGACCATCTATTATGGTCTACAGAGCACAATCTGCTTGGGACAGCCGAGCTGCGGGCATAACCTGGTCGTATACCAGATGCACGGGCACTTCCTGCCCATCTGGCCCTACTGGCCCAACCCTAGCTAAACGCTCCGGTTCAAGCTTAGTGAAGCGGGTTTTGATCATCGCCCAAGCGTCTCGTGCTCCCTCTTGACAGATGACATCTTCCATAACTCAAAGCGGCGCCGAGCTCCTTTGAATCGATTCACAAGTTCGGCCATACCTTCCGGGACCACCTCGCCAGGCCACAGTGCCCAGAACATGCTCTTCATGGCTTTTCGGGCCCGCTCATGCACAACGGAGAGTTCCTTTAGCAGGTCCTGTCCGAAAGAGCTGGCCTCCTCTTCGGGGCGTCCGGTAAGAAGAACTGTAATAAGACGAGAAGTTGTTCATATTACCGTCTAAAACATGCAGTCAATGAACTGACAAACTAGAATGCACTTACCGAACATGCCAGCTTTAAGTTTCTGGTTCTCTTCCTGGGATAGGGCCAGCTGATCTTTCAAGCTCTTGATTTCTTGGGCCTGTTGTTGATTTTCCGCCTTGAGCTTATCCCTTTCCTCATGACTTCAGGTCAATACCCGGTAGCCAGCCTCCTGCTGCGACTCCGCATACCTTTGAGCTTCTCTGGCGGTCTCCAGATCCTTCTGTAGCTGATTTATAGACCCGGCTGCTATGGATTCACCTTTCATTAGCAAAGATGTTCCATCAAATTTTATTACAAACACGACAGTTCAGCACTTACCATGTGCCTCTCTGGTAAATTTCTTGACCTCCTCTCATTCGGCTTTCACAGATTCCAACTGTGTTTGGGCCAGCCCGAGGTCTTCGGCCAACTTCTTGTTATGGTCCCGAACAGTCTGCACAATAGCATGGCATTATAGACATCAGACCCTTAACTCGGCCGTTCCACCCAAATTAAGGCTCAGGGGCTACTGGGCTAGGTACTGGTTGTCAAACCAACAGTATACCTGCATATTAGTACACATGAGCTTCACTGCCCCCTCGAGTCCCGTTTGGGCAGCTCCGAGGTACGCATCTACCGAACTAAGAGCATTAAACTCCTGATCGGAAAACGCGGAGTGCCGCAGCGATGCCTTGCGCCGCCGGTGATTCATCACACTTTCAACCTCGGAATTGGTGACCGAGACGCCCCCTGAGTCCTCGGGATGTTGGTCCCCGGCAGGGACCTCTGGAGTAACGCCGGCTACAACTGGCGACCTCGGTTTTGGGTCACCCCTCGGCACCTCTTCAACATCCTCGGCTGAAGGCGGTTCTACATATCGCCTGCAAGACACCGCGGAAAATTATTAGGCGTTCTCGGTGGATGTCGGAGATAAAGGCTATGACAGTATGGCGGATGCGTTACCTCTTTGGGCGGGGCGCGGATGACGTAACTCCTATCGGGGCCGCGCGTTTTGTCGTCCCACGACTACTTGCCGCTGGTACCGCTCTTGCAGCTGTCCGGCGCGTCGTACGGCGGCCCTTGGGAGTAGGAGTCAGTGTATTTGGAGCAGCGGCAGTACGGTGGCCCTTTCGAGAAGAAACCCGTTGGTCACTTACAACGGAGGAGGGAAGCGCCCCGGGGTGATCGGCCAAAAGGGCCACCTTAGAGCCGTCAAGGCTCTCCTGGTAGAAGACGCCCTCCTCGAATACGATCAATGTTTCAGGATCGTCATGAAACCCAGGGTCGTCATCGCGAGAATAATTCTCCGGTTGAGGAGCGGGGCAGCTCACTGTCTCGATCCAGTGCCTCCAGCTCTGTTCGGACAGGATAAAGATTTGATTAAGAAAATTTTGGGTGCCATCCGAGCTATAAAGCGTGGTTGGACTCACCATTTCGATGGGTTTATACATCGAAAAGCCTTCCTTGGGCTTTAGCCGAACAAACTCCTGCTCTTCGCCCTTGAAAAGATCGTCTAGTATGGCGGCTATCGCCGCCTGATCGGCAGGTCCATCTTTGTGTATCGGGTTGCATCATCCTCCCCGTTGTAGCACCATAGCGGGTGTATTCTCTGTTGAAGAGGTTGGACGCACCGAGTAATGGCTATTGCCATCACGTCGATGACGGTTAGCCCGTTGTGGGCTAGCCACCTCACTTGAGCGGCCAGCCGAGTTACTTCGGCACTTTCCTCCTGGGAAGCACTCTTCGGGCGCCAGTTGAACCGCTTCTTTGGGGAAACCAATGAAAATTCTGGTAACCCCCTCCGAGCTGTATCGAATAAGGGGACGTCTTCGATATAAAACCATTCCGAAGTCCACTCCTCGGCATCTTTCTTCGGAGTCCCTACGGGGTATCCGGTTCCGGCGATGCGCCATACTTCGGCCCCGCCAACCTCGTAAATTATCCCTCCTCGGGTGCGGGGGACAAGATAGAAGAATTTCCTCCACATCTCGAAATGAGCCTCGCAGCCCAGGAACATCTCGCAAAGAGCGACGAAGCCCGAGATATGAAGAATCGATCCTGGGGTAAGGTGGTGGAGTTGGATCTCGTAAAACTCTAGTAGACCCCTCAAGAAAGGATGAATGGGGAAACCCAGGCCTCGCAAGAGGAAGGGCACAAAGCACACCCTTTCCTCCCCGTGGGGGGAAGGAAAGTTCTCTGCGAGGGCCTCCCCGTCTGCGGAAGTTAATCCGGGGTGGGTGGATGCGAGATCTGAAGCGGGGAGATACCCCTGCGTCTCAAGCCTGCATAATCGCATGCGGGATACGGAGCAGCTCGCCCAATGACCTTGGCGGGGGGCGTGAGGGCGTGAGGAAGAGCCTGGGACACTCGCCATTGTTTGCTGGCTGTAGCCTCGCAGGGATGTGAGGAAGAATGGCAGGGGGTGGGGTGCGTTAGCCTCCACGCCCTTGGCCTATTAAAAGGGCATTGTCTCCCCCCAAAGAGGGGCATTTTTGTAAAAAAAACATCAGGGCACTCGCATTCCCTAGATGCGCAGGAATCGAGGGTCGTCATTTAATTCTAGGCGAAGAAAAGCGGTATGGCGGGCCCCATGAGGCCTCGCCAATCGGAGGATTCTTCGGCAACCGAGCTATTGGTGGCCGAACTATTGTCAAATCAAACACAGGTAAAGGAAGGAACTCGCCACCCAAGCCGAAGACCCTTGGAGCATGGAGCTGCCGAAGACCGTCAACCTCGGCATTGGAGGCTAGTTCGGGGGCTACTGAGGGTGTACCGGACTAGGGGGTATTTGGGCTGCCGGCCTATCTCTCGGAGGCCGGACTAGTGGGCCACCCTTTACTCATCAAAGGAAAGCCGGATGGTGGGCGACCCCGTACACCAGAAGGAAACCACCGAAGACTTGGTGTCTCCTCCAAGAAATAATTAGCGTAACCGGCATGTTTATCCCCTGATGGCAACCGACCGTATGTAACCCTAGGTCCCTCTGGTGTCTATATAAGCCAGAGGGTTTAGTCCGTAGAGACACAGAATCATCATAACCATCTAGGGTTTAGCCCATCCGATCTCGAGGTAGATCAACTATGTAACCTTCATACGATCACATCAATACAATCCAGCAGGACGTAGGGTTTTACCTCTTCGAGAGGGCCCGAACCTGGGTAAATCGCTGTCTCTACGTTCCCTGTTACTCATTGATTCCTAGACCCACAGTTCGGACCCCCTACCCGAGATCTGTCGGTTTTGGTACCGACAAAGTCCAGTCAAGAATAGCCTGAACTCGTTCTGGATTGATAGCAATACCATCCTTGGAAATCATATGTCCAAGGTAGGTCACTTCGGATAACCAGAATTCACACTTGGAATATTTGGCATATAGTTGATGCTCTCGTAGCTTTTCCAGAACAAGACGAGGATGTTTAGCATGTTCTTCCTTATTCTTAGAACCACGACGAATTTGTCGAGGTAATCCATGAAGATATAATTCATCAGGCGGTAGAACGTTGCTGGGGCATTAGTTAAGCCGAAAGACATGACGGTGTACTCGTATGAGCCATACCGAGTAACAAAGGCAGTCTTGGGAATATCCTCTTCGCGGACACGGATCTGATGATAACCCAACCTCAAGTCGAGTTTAGAGAATACCGATGATCCAGCAAGTTGATCATACAGATCGTTGATCCGAGGAAGCGGATACTTATTCTGAATGGTTGCCTGATTGATAGGTCGGTAATCTTGGACTAACCGGTTCGTACCATCTTTCTTCTTGACAAAGAGAGAAGGTGCTCCCCAGGCAGAGGAACTTGGGCGGATGAAACCTTTACGAAGCGACTTGTCGATTTCCTCCTTAAGCTCAAGGAGTTCATGTGGCGGCATCTTATAAGGACGCTTCGCAATAGGAGTGGTGCCTGGTTTTAAGTCGATAACAAACTCGACAGCTCTAACAAGGGGTACTCCTGGAAGTTCTTCTGGGAAAACATCTTGGAAGTCATGAACGACTGGAACGTTTTCGATCCCCTCAAGAGGAGAAGCGTTCAACGCATTCAGGGCATAAATCTGAGCCTCGACATTTTGAATGATATGAGCTTGGTAATTTACTATCTCATCCGAGGGGTGCAAGAGTTGGACGGCTTTGGTGGCACAATTGATTAATGCAGTATGAGCCTTCAACCAATCCATTCCCAGAATGAGGTCAACCTTGGAAGACTTCAAAATAATGGGAAAAGCATGAAATTCCAAACCTTCAATCTCAATGGTGACATTGGGACTGAACATGGAAGTTCGACATTGGCCCGCAGGAGTGTTAACCACTAACGATTGGTGCGGCTCTTCACATTTAATGTCATGCATGCGTGCAAAAAAAATTGATATGAAAGAATGCGATGCTCCTGAATCAAATAAAACAGTAGCTGGTACTGAATTAACAAGAAGAGTACCCATCACAGTAGCTGGTTGGTCTTGATCTCCATTCATGTTAACATGATAAGCCTGACCACGACCATGAGAAGGCCTGGCATTGTTGTTGCGAGGCTGATTGTTGCCACGGCCAGCAGATGGAAGTGCCAACTGGTTTTGGTTCTGACGGCAGTCTTTAGCACGATGACATGGACGTCCACGTGTGAAGCACAGCCCATTATCGGAACGGGGAGCAGGAGCTCGAAGCATTGGAGCTTGAGGTTTTGGCTGCCTCGGTGGTGGAGGAGGCAGATGAGGTGCAACCTAGGACGGCCTTGGAGCAGGTGCAGTTGGACGGTACATGCTATGAGGAATCCATATGCGGCGCTTCTGGGAAGACGAGCCCAAAGATGAGCCTGCTTCACGG
The DNA here is from genome assembly GCA_039707655.1 of Elymus sibiricus. Classification (NCBI taxonomy): domain Eukaryota; kingdom Viridiplantae; phylum Streptophyta; class Magnoliopsida; order Poales; family Poaceae; genus Elymus; species Elymus sibiricus. The sequence goes on along the minus strand of CM077666.1, from coordinate 177,449,626 downwards.
GTGCGCTTAAGAGCGTCCTTGTGATCCTTCAGACCAGTCTCAACCGGGATGGCCTTGTTCACCAAGGTGGCGAAGTCGGCGAAGTCTTGGACTAGGAGTGCGAGCTTGATATCTGGGTTGAGCCCTTCACGGAACTTCTCCTGTCTGCGAGCATCAGTAGCAATATCCTCTTCAGCATAGCGAGATAGTTCAAGAAACTCCCGCTGATAGACCTCCACAGTCTTGCTACCCTGGGTAAGGTTGCGAAACTCACGCTTCTTCCGGTCCATAATTCCTTGAGGAATGTAACGGGCACGGAAAGCAGCTTGGAACTCCACCCAGGTGATGATTGTTCCAGCAGCTAGGGTATGCCTGTGACTGTCCCACCATTGAGCTGCGGGTCCCTTCAGAAAGTAGGATGCAAAAGTGACATAGCTGGCAGGGGCCACATTGGCTGACTCCATCTCATATGTGATGCCGCGGAGCCAGTCATCAGCATCAAGCAGCTGCACTAAGTTACGGAAGATGGTCGGATTGAGACGCACAAACTCTTGCAAGGTTATTGCGGCTGGCTGCTGGTTGGCATTTGGACGGGGAAACTGATCCATAAGCCCTTGCATAAACTGGCGGTGCGTTTCAAATTGTTGCATCATTGCAGCCATATAGTCGGGCGGTGGTGGATTGTTGGCACCATGGCCACGACCTGCGGGTCTAACCATCCTGCTAAAATCAACAGGGGGTAGTTTAGCAACGAGCATTTACAGGTGTATGGAATCATTCATGATGTAACACGCACAATCAAAGGAAGTGCAATAGATACAACATCATAGTCAAACATGACATACAGATCCATACATAGAGTCGGTTACAAACCAGCGGTACAAGTTCAGAAAGGGAAGCTAGACACACTAGGTGGCACGCAGGCACGCCGTGGAGGGATACAACAACGGGACATAGCGATAGCTACATCAATGTCGGAGAAAACCACTGAAGCCAGGCAGCTGTAGTTGACGACGCAGGGTACCCTCGATACAAGGATCATGCGCTCCGTGAACACTCTGGTGCAGAACCTGGTCCCGGACTGGAAGAAGAGGACCACGTGAAGGAGTACAACCCCCAACAGAAGGCCACTCAAGACCTGGTGGCAACTCCGTCCTGCGCGGGTAAAGGATGTACTCTGGATGCATCCTCGCACTGACTGCTGGTAGCAACTGTGTCAGAGCGTCGTAAAGACGAGCACGAGTGGTGTTGGGGATATTTACCAGCGCGGAGACCCGGCAGGGTGTTAACCCGGCCATAAGGCGAGCTTAGCGGGTCAACTCACTACGGGCCGAAGACTCTGTGTGGGCCGGCTTAACGAAGCCTGGCAAGGTTAAGGCGGCTTAAGCAGTGGGCCGGCTTGACGAGAAGATAGAAGGCAAGATGGCCATCTTGGAGAACAAGTAGGGAAGAATAGGAGGCGGGTCAAAGTACGATCCGAACTCTCATGTAATCTAGGGTTCCACCTGTATATATAAAGGGGGGCACCTATACGAAAAGACTTAAGTTGCAATCCTCTCGGGAGCTAGGTTAGCGATTTCACACCCTTGTAATCGAGATCCACAGCAATATAGACAAGCAGGACGTAGGCTTTTACCTCCACCGTGAGGGGCCGAACCTGGGTAACCCGGCGTCTTCTCGTTCCCGTGCAACCCCGTTAAGCTTCCACCTTCGTGCGATGGCTTCATCTCTAAGTCCTTCTACTAGGACATCTGTCGCGACAAAACCACGACAAGTGGTGTACAACTCGACAGCAAGAGCTCGGGCAGTGCGATCCAGAGCCTCAATGTGCTGTACCAAAACCTGCGGGTCATAGCGACGTCGCACGTAAGGGGTACAGACAACAGTGTAATATCCACTCTCATCCCCAGCGGGGGCATACGGGATATATCTGAAAGCAGTCTCCTCCAAGCGACTGTGCTCTCCATGGAGACGGGCAATAGCAGTATAGGCAGCATCATGGACGGCCATGTCAACGGTCACTCCGATTCCATGGAAGGTGTGCAGCTCAGTGATGGAGTTGTTCTGTCGATCAAAGATACGAACCACAGCGTGGTACTGCTCCTGGTTGAACTCGCGGTAATCCTCGTAAACAGTGTACTCAGGGTAGCAGCGATATCCCAGCCTGGTCAAGAGATCGACCAAAATAGCAGGGAACCCAGTCGCATCAACAACCTTAGTGTGGCGTACGAGCTGTCTTGCGGGACGCATCTGAAACAAGGAGTGCAAGATGTCAAAAGACATTATGAGAAGCATATGACAACATTGGAAATAAATGTTTGCAGATAATCCATCTCTCCAGGTGAATGTGATCACGAGATCCTAATGTTAGAGTTAGCAAAACTTTAACCCAAATGGAAGAGACATTAGAGTCCCAGAGTAAGGAAGAGGAATAAAAGATCCTAAACCCATCCAGTTGGCGACGTGGGCCCGTAAGCCACACAGCCATGTTAGTAAAACAGTTTTTCAAAGACTAGACTCAACTTCGGCCAAGGAGTTGGAAAGGGAGGTTTCCTACAGGCAGTCGGCTCTGATACCAACTTGTGACGCCCCCGACTTAATCGTGCACTAATCATACACGCAAATGCACATGATCAAGCCTAAGGACTCACGGGAAGATATCACAACACAAATCTAAACACAAATAAAAGTCATACAAGCTTTATATTACAAGCTAGGGGCCTCGAGGGCTCGAATACATAAGCTCGCGCACAAGCGTTAGCGGAAGCAACAACAGTATCTGAGTACAGACATTAAGTTAAACAAGTCTGCCTTAAGAAGGCTAAGCAAAACAACGACATATGACCGAAAAGGTGCAGGCCTCCTGCCTGGGAGCCTCCTATCTACTCGTGGTCGTCGTTCTCCACGTAGTAGTAAGCTCCACCGGAGGGGTAGTAGTAGTCGTCGACGGGGGCAGCAGGCTCCGGGGCTCCGTCATCTGGTCGCAGCAATCGGGTATGGGGAAAAAGGGGAGCAAAGCAACCGTGAGTACTCATCCAAAGTACTCGCAAGACTTACATCAGATCTATTCTATGTGCAACGGTATCAAAGGAGGGGGCTGTATCTGTGGACTAGACTACAGAAATGCCAGAATAGAGGGGAAAGCCTAGCCTATCGAAGACTAGCATCTTCAGCATCTTGCAGCATTAGAAGAGTGCAGATTAGTAACATAACATATAGCAATAATTAATTAGTAGCAATGCCCAGAGATCCTTCCTCGACTCCCTGCGAGAAAGCAATCCCGGAGCTAACATATTATTAGGTTCACAAGTATCCGGTTCTAGTTGTAGTAGATCGGGATACTTTCCGAGCGTCCTGTTACCGTGGACACGGCTATTCGAATAGATATGCTTCCCTGCAAGGGTGCACCAACTTACCCAACACGCTCGATTAACTCTGGCCAGACACACCTACTCGGGTTCATGCCCGGCCTCGGCTAATCGACACGTCGTAGCCCTACCTAGGCTCAACAGAGAAGCCAGCACGCCGGTCTACACCCTAAACGCTCAAGGGTCTTGGGCCCATTGCCCTTTGCACTCCTGTGCGTTGCGTGAGCGGCCGGGACCAGACCTAGCCCCTGTATACACACGTAGGCTTTCGCGGTCCACCCGGGTGCGCGCCGCTCAATCGCTGACGTCTGAAGAACTTCGGCTGATACATACGACGCCGAGTGCCCATACTATTCCCGCGTGGTGGTTAGTGCGAAAAGGCCAAAGGCCTACTCAGATCACATATCCTAACCCATTAGTGTGTTGGGAGCTCGCACTCACAATCAGCGATCCACGATCTGTGGTCCCGTCGCCCCGTCTCGAGGACTTGCGGCAAGGGCCAGGCCCAATTCCTCTACTCCCTCTCCTGAGGCAATCTGCCTGCCCGGCCGCGCCTCGTATTCATTTTGCGGGTACCCTCATGGTCAACCCGACTCTCATAACTCGCGGGTACCCCTCGGGGCCTACCCGACTTTAATCAGGGACTGAAATAAATACATGGTAACCGTGTGTCCATAACATCAAGAAGGAACCTGAGGAATCACCCTCGTTGGATTCCCACTTGATGTTTCTGTCAGGGTGAACCCGGAGGAATCATCCTCGATGGTTTCACACTTGAGGAGTTGCACGACAGAAGCTTCATCGGAGGTGGTGAAAGAGGAATCATCGTTGGTAACCCACAACCGACTAGCTATACCACAGAGGCAGCATCAGGACTGAGGTAAGAGGTATCACCCTCGACACTCGATGGTAGCTCTGCAGAGTAGTGCAACTAAAGGGGTGTGTGGTGATGTGTCGGTCTCAGCCCATTGATCACATCGATCGAGGCACCAGTACTAAAGCAGGGCACTTGGGACAAGGATGAGGGGCCACAGATGGTTCACTATCCAACCTATACTTAAGCAATTAGGATAACAGGAATGTATCAACAGCAGTTACAAAAACAGGCTATGCATCAGAATATGTATTTTCGGGACAACAATTGTAGCAATTCTAATGCAAGCATAAGAGGGAAAGAATGGGTGATATAGGCATGTTCAAGGGGGTTTGCTTGCCTGGAAGCTCTGCGGTGAAAGAGGGGTCGTCGACGTGGTAGTCGTACTCCGGAGCTACGTCAGTCTCGGGGTCTACCGGAGAGAAGAGGGGGAAGCAACAAATGCAACACAGGTGCATGGCATGGCAGTATGCTGTGCTAGAGGTGACCTAATGCAGCACTACACGTTAGAGACGGTGCGGGAAAATATCTGGGGATATTTTCCCGGCTTTAGGCATCTGTCAGACATATGAACCGGAGGGGAAGGTTCCATGTTTGTATGGTTGTGGACATGTGACAGCTACATGGAGGGCATATTCGAATTCGTCTCGTTTTTCTGATCAACTTTCATGTAGAAAACTTTTTGATCCGAGCTACGGTTTATTTTCTATGATTTTTCAAAGTTTTAAACCATTTTCTGAAATTCCTGGAATTAAATCTAATTGAAAATACCAGAAAAGTACGTTATTGCGCCAGCATTACGTCAGCATGACGTCAGCAGTCAACACCAGCTGGTCCAGGTCAAACCTGACCACTGGGACCCACATGTCAGTGACTCTGGGCTAAACAGAGATTAATTTAAACTAATTAGAGGTTAAATAGCACGTGGGGCCTACTGTCAGTGTCAGATTAATTAGCCGATTAATTAAATTAACTAAAAACGGTAATTAGGCAGGTGGGACCCGCATGTCAGCGACTGGGGTTGCCCAGTAAGCACGTTGACTGGGTCAACCCAGTCAAACGGGGCCCGTGGGACCCTCTGGCAGCGACCCAGGGGTGGGCCCCAGGTGTGCCACGTCGGCGGTGGCCGGCAACTCGTCGCCGACGACGCCAAAACGCGGCGGCGCGTGCGGGACAGCGGCGGAAAACGGCCACAGAGGGCCAAAACGAGCGCGGGACGGCGCGTTCGAACGCGCGCTCAACGGCGCGTCCAACGGTGGCGGTGGCTTGGCCGGAAACGGCCTATGGCGACGGCGGCGAGCAACGCGGCGGACGGCCGGAGTTCGGGCGATGGCGGAAACGAGGCAGCGGCATGCAAACGGGCAAACGGCGTAGCTAGCGAGGCCCTACACGATGCGGCGAGGATGATGGGCACGGGCCCGTGACCGTTTGGTCACCGGAGACACGCCGGCGACGAGCTCGCGCGGCGTCGCGTTCGGCCACGGTGAATGCGGCAGCTACAGGCGAGGATAGGGGCAAGGGAGTGAGAGGAACGGCGAGGAGCTCACCGTGGGAGCACAAGGAGGCTCGTCGGGGTTCGGGAGCAGCAGAGGCGGCCGGAATCGACGGAACTCACCGGCGACCGAAGACGAGGAAGATGACGGCGATCTCGCGATGTAGGGGCCCCGAGCTCGAGCCGGTGGCCGTAGATGATAAAGCGGAGCAAGGCGGAGCGGCGGGACACGGTGGCGCGGCTCGGCGAGGCCAGTGGCCACGGGATCGACGGCGAGCGGCGGCGGATGCGTACGGGCGAGCTCGTGCACGGGCGAGAGAGGACGAGAGAGGAGGGGGAAATGGATGAGGACGACGAGGGGGAGGCCGCGGTGGAGGCCTTATCCACCCGCGGCGCTGTAGCGTCGCCGTGTCGGCCGCTCGCCGGAGCGCGCGCGCGTGACCGGTGGCGCGGCGACACGAACACGAGAGAGAGAGAGAGAGAGAGGAGGGAGACGGTGAGAGGTGGGCTGGGCCGCACTGTGGACTTAGGCCCAGTCCACAGTAGCTTTTCTCTTTTTCCCTTTTTAATTTTCTATTTTTCTTTTTCAGAGAGGGTTTGCAATTAAAAAGAGCTGCCAAATGCTTTTTGTAAAATGTGGGAATTGACCACAAAAATACATAGCAATATACTACACTGCCACAAAAAGTTTGGGCAGAGTTTGAATCCATTTGAATTTTTCATAAATGGAATGGCATTATAAAATGCTGCTTTGCACTGTATTAATTGCCATAATCCACATTTAGCTTGATGGTGATGTTGTTTTCCTGAACAACTATTTGATTTGGAATTTTTGCTAAATGATGAACTATTTTCCAGCAATTTTTGAGCAACTTCAAATTCACTTGCAATTTGAATTGAATTCAAAGATGGAATTTGAAATGAGATATTAATCCAATATGATCAAGCATTGCAAATCAAGGTGACTTAGCATAATCATTATGAATCACTGTTGCTCATTACACAGGGGTGTTACATAATCGACCCTGGAAGGGACTCCCATGGTATCCAATTCTCACCTTACATGACACCCAACAGACCTTCCACAAAGACCACCATAACATTCGAATGAGAGAAGTAATACGTTCACAAAGACCACGGGGTAATCTGAAGCATGCCATGGAATATACTTGTATAAACCACACGACTGCCTTGATCAAAACTTCTTTGCCCCCACAGAAAGCAATTTCCCCATCCATCCTTTGATTTTGTCACAAATTCGATCACTGAGATACTTAATGGTTTTATTTTTTGAGTGTCCCACATCGGTCGGCCTGCCCAAGTAATGTTCGCTTAGACACCCATTAGGGACCTATAAAATAGCTTTAATATTATCACGAGTGCTCGGCGGGCACCCCTTGCTGAAAAAGATCAAATATTATCTCGATTAGTTGTCCTGATGCTTGACAATAGACATTCAACAGTTTTGATGCTTCCTCCGCACCTTCCACACTCGATTTGAAAAACATCACATTGTCATCCGCGCATAAAAGATGGTTCACCACCAGAGCCGATGGAGCTACCATGACACCACTGAGGTGCGATGACTGAGTCTTGATTTTAAAAGGCACGAAAGGCCCTCTGTTGCTATGAAGAAAAGGTATGGCGATATTGGATCTCCCTGTCTTATGCCCCTTGAGGGTTTAAACTTCTTGAGTTTGCTTCCATTAAATAGAATAGAACAAGAGAATGTGCTAACCATACCCATAACCGTATCCAAGTTGAAGGAAAGCCTAATTTCCCCATTATAGCCTGCAAATATGTCCATTCAACCCTATATAGGCTTTCATCATGTCAAGCTTCAGAGCACAATAGATATTCTTCTTCGCCCTGCTTCCCTTCATGAAATGAAAACATTCATATGCTAAGATGATATTATTAGTTATGAGCCTACCCGACATGAATGCAGATTGTTCTTTCAAAATAATTTCCGACAAAATCATCTTTAATCTGTTGGCCACAACTTTAGAAGCAATTGTGTACAAGACACTTCATAGACTGGTTGGTCGAAACTGTGACAAGATAGTGAGATTTGGTTCCTTTGGAATGAGAACCGAAATGGTGCCATTTATGCACTCCGCACTTTCCTCCCCATGGACAATCCTGATCGTTGGGTCGCACACATCCCAATGGCACTGAAAAATGTGCCGGATATCCATCCAGTCCTGGTGCTTTCGTTAGGAACATCTGAAACAATGCCTTATTAACTTCATCAGGAGTGTATGGTGCAGTTAGGACATCCCTCATAGCTGGTGGTCTAACTTTCCTTGGAACATGAGAGAGAACCTCCTAGATCCCCGACGCACCCTCCGAGGTATTCCTTCGGAGCTGGTAGTGTAACTTTTCTTGGTAAAATTTAAACAAGTTTGATTCTTTATCGGATCATAAAAGCCTACTTTTCGAAGATCTCTTCCTTCTCTTCGAAATCGAACATCAATTGCAATGATTTGATAGAAAGCTTATTGGGATAGATGTAGATAAATAACGCCCCCCCCCCCCCCAGAAACATGATTTTTTGTGTAACAGTTTTTCCTCGGAACAAGACACAAAAATAAAAGAAAGAATAACACACGAAAGAAAAGCGTCCATTGTCTAATGGATAAAAACCCTGGAAGACGAATATGGGAACCCAGAGAAAGAATATAGGAAGACTCGATCCAAACGCTCCGCTAATTGATATTTGTAATAATTTGGAAATGAAGGGACAGAGGTGCTTTCTAAAACACTTCTTTTTGCATAAAAATATTCAATCTCACTAAAGAAAAATGTTTTCAAAATTGGACATGAGAGTTTCTTATCTCATCCAGCTCCTAGCGAATGGAATGAGAAATCATGTAAATTTTCTCTAATTCTAGCCATCTGCTGCATCTCGCTTGGCTCTACCGTCATGCTACCATCCAGTTTCTTGAAAGCGCTAATAACTATTTTTTCCGCATCGAAGCTCTCATATGAAAAAAAAAGTGTGTATGTTTATCTCCAGCCGAGAGCCATTCCACCCAAGATTGTTGACGCCACATGAGTTCTTCCCGGTAGCAAAGCTCAACAAGTCTATCGTTAATCTTATTTTTGGCATGTGAGGGGACTATCATTGTTGGGTTATTACATAGATCTTCCAACTCCTTTTTCGAATTATTTATCTCCTTTCTAACATTGCCGAAAGACCCACCACTCTAACGCTAAGATCAAAAGCTAGTCTAGCTAACTTGGGACAAAAATCATCCACTGTTGATTCATGGTCGTTCGACTGCCATGTAGCATCAACGGGTTTTTTTTATGTCTTCATGGGTATCCAACATCACTTCATAGTGAAATTGCATGTTCCCCCGCCTTGATTTGTCTCGTTCTCCAGCCGCAACTAGATTGGAGAATGATCTGAAGTCACCGCGGCAAGGTGACTCAGCGATGCCATAGGGAATTGTGCCCCTATTCAGTCGAGCCAAGTGCTCGGTCTAATATGATCCTCGTTTAGGAACCACCTGCCACCTTCTTTTTGAAAGTCCAAAACCATCCATCTTCAAGCCCAAAAATGTCAATTGTATCCAGGAATGCATTCATATGTGCCTGACTGCGCTGCCCGCCAACATGCTCCTCAACACGAAGTACTTTAGTGAAATCGCATATGCACATCCACAATAATGAGCTCGTCGCACCTTTGCGTGAATGTGATATTGCAAGTAACCCAAAATTTCAACTTGTCCTTCATTGTTACAAACAAAGCCCAAACCACCACTTCTCCCGTGCTGCTAACAGCATAAGCATTATCATAACCTAAAATGTCTGCAAGATTTTCAACTTGGTTACTGGATATCTGGGTTTCAACTATGCATAACACCTTCCAGGCAAATTGTATGTGAGATCACGGAGCTCTCAAATTGTTACAGGCATGCCCACTTCACGGCAATTCCAACATAAGATACTCATTGCGGCGTGGCCTCCACCTCGCTCAGATAAGAGTCTGAATCTGATGCTTGTTGAAACAAGACATCTCTCAACCCTAGCTCCTTTAATAAAACATGGGTACTTGTCGTTTAGTAAAACATGGTTGTGTGCATCGCAATGATGTAGAGGTTGGGGGTTATCCTCCTTTTATAAAAAAAACATGGGTACCCTAGCTTGAAGAAGACATGGTGCACTATTCACCCTTTTAATTCTTGTAAGAACGTGCAACATATGTCACAATCAGCTTATAAGGTGGAAAATTTCACCTACATTGCAACAAAATCAAAATGAGTAAATGAAACCACACTGGAGAAGATGATAACATACACAGAGTACACGATGGAGCGGTTGGGCTTTAGTGATCCGGAGGAATAATGTTCACAAGATTCAATCATACAACCCTTTGTAAAGATAATTATTGTATTTTAGGTGAGTTGTTTTGTTCAAAATTCGTAGTTTCAGCTATTGTTGATGTACTAAAGCAATTGCCATATAATGGCTCATGGCGAGGCTGGCATTGAATTAACAAAGACATCAACTAGCTAGGATTACATCAACCAACAGCTTGCAATGAATTAAAAAGCAACGACATATACATAGAGCTAAAGATCAGCACACAGGCCACAACAAAGCTACTAAACAAGAATACCAAAATAGAGCACAACTAGCAGCGTCGCGACCATCTTCCACCACTACGACTAACTAACGCCAGAAGGAAGGTAGGATTTGCGGGAGAATACCATCATGATCGCACTACGCTGTCGTCCGCAACCAAATGGACAAGCTAGTACCCCACCACCACTTGTCACAGCGTCCACAAAGGCCCCCTTCCCTCTCGCCCTGGCTCAAAGGGCACCACACCGTTGAAAAGTTGAGTGATTCATCCTAGAACCCAGATAAACTATTCGGACTAAGTTTTCAAAGGAGCAACCGTCGCCATGTGGTTCCATAACTCCCCAACACATAGGCTTTCCTCGGTCGCACCCGCTTCAGAAGTGGTCACATGCCGCTATTGAAGCTCTACAAGGCAAAAGATAACAAAGTTCTCAACCCCCACAATAAAGGCCAATTTTGGTAGTTTCGTTCTCAAAATTTCTATAACCAAGAATCACTATCTGTGTCTCAAAAGAGATTTAGGTTTTCTTATGAGTGCTAACTGAGCAACAACAAAGATTCATCCAATATCTTAGGTGTCTTCCCCCTATTTTATAGTATGGCTTGCCCTACACTCTGTGTGATTGTTTGAACCACTAAAAGGACTAGAAAATCTACACTGTTCTTCTAGCTTCAAGGCTTCCATCAATCTTAAAATTTTAGGGGTTGACAACCACCCGTTACACCGATATCATTTGGGACTAAGCACATGGTACACTCCATAAACCATTAGTCCCTTAACCGTTTGTTATTAATCACCAAAACCCTCGAGGGGCACTAGATGCACTTTCAAGTGTTTATGCGTTAGGGAAGGAAGTGGCCTTTTGGGTCACATTAACACCACCGATAAACCACATTTTGGCTAGTGTGAGTCTATCAGTTCGGCTAAAGTTAAATAGGGTTTGTCAGTGGCAACCTCCTTTTTTTTTGCTGAAACTGGACTGCATGTTTGAGTGGACTAACGGGTCATCGACTGGCCGTCAGTGATAGGTAGCACTACTAGTGGGTTTTCGTTTGCCCATCAGTGATAAGTAGCACTACTGTTGGGTTTCCGTTTGTCCGTCGGTGATGATCGATGAGGAAAGACTATTTTGTAGTAGTGTAAAGTAGTTCTGAGAATAGTGCTTTGGCGAATTTTGTGTTGACGACATGTTCATGAAGAAAGGGCACTGACACGAAGCTCTGATGGAGAACTACTTGTTTGGTATGGTGGTGAAGCTATGTCAACATGATTCTACCCATTAAGATTCAGTTTATTGTGCTTGCACTTACACACAGGGTGCCTTTAGTACTAAGATTTCAGACTCATCCTGAATAGCGCATAGCAGAGCTGTGCCTAATACTCTGGCAACTCCCATCATATGAAAGGTTTTTTTTTTCAAATATCATATGAAATGGGCTCAACATCTTATTATGAAAAATCCTTGGAAGAATAGCAGTGTGTAGGTTGAATACTATGCCGGGGAACATGAAGGTGAACTGGAAAAAGAAATACATGTTTTTAGGGAAGCTTCGGTGGTAGAGATCAAAGGGGTAGAAAGCTCAGTGGCAGTGTGGCAGGGCGGTCTCGGTCAATTTTGTAGTGTAATTGCACTTGCGTGGATGTTATCTTTGTAATCGCAAAAAAAGAAGCAAAAAATCAGCTCAAGATTGATGTACAAGTGGATGCATTAAGTCACCATTGGTTCATATTTTACAAATCACCAAGTCCCAGCAGCTCTCCTATGTGATCAGACCTGCATTAATCAACAAAGGATCTTTGCGATACCCTCTCATCCATCACTCGTCATACAAAACCAAAGCACGTTCGTACACGGACGCGCGTTCGTCCATTTTGCAGCTGAGCTGACAGAAATTGCTCGACCACCGACCACTTAAGAGGAGCCGAAGGTGTCGAAAATGGTGGTGTGCAGCGGGTCGCTGAGGTGGGTGGCCCAGTTGTTGAGTGGCCCCTTGCCGGTGGCGGCGGCCTGCACGGCGAAGCCGAGGAAGGCGACCATGGCGAGGCGGGCGTGCTTGATCTCCGCCAGCTGCAGAGTCTCCTTCTTCTCCGGGTCCGCCGCGAGTCCCAGCGGGTCGAAGTAGGAGCCGCCGGGGTAGAGCCTCCTCTCCGGGTCCAGCTCCGCGTTGCGCTGGAACTCGATGTACCCGATCACCAGCACCTCGATCCAGATCAGCGTGGTGAGCGTGAACGGCAGCGGCTGTCCCAGGTACGACGACCCGTCCACCAGCTCCACCTGCCAACATCGCCGTAAGCCAAACACAGGTCAGTCGTCGTACTCCAGGTTCACATGCTGGCTATATCGTCAATGAAGTACATATGAGAGAGGACGTTACCTTGCCGGCGTCCTGCCAGGTGACACCGGTGAGCCACTCGACGGTGAGGGCGCCGAGGGTGGCCAGCATGGCCCAGCGGCCGTGGATGAGCTCGCACTCGCGGAACCTCTGGAGGCCGAACACCTCGGCGTAGGGCTGGAACGGGGTGGACTTGACGTCGGCGTCCTCGAACCGGGTGCCGATGATCTCACCCGCCAGGTTCTGGGCCAGGTTCTGGTCCAGAGAGTCCACGTCGTACTGCAGGTACTCCGCGGGCTTCCCGAGGCCGAAGGGGTCGAAGCCGTAGTCGCCGACGAGCGTGCCGTCGAGGTACTCGGGCGCCTGCGCGCCGGGGAACCACAGCGGCCGGTCGGTGGTCGGGGGCGCCTTGGCCTTCTTCGGCGGGGCCTTCTTCTTGCCGAAGCCGAACCGCGCCACGATGCGCCCGTTCTGCGGCGCCGGGTCCGCCAGCCGGGTCCCGAGGAACGTGCTCGCCGCGGCGGCCACCGACGAAGCCATGGCTGCTCACTCCTCCTTAGCTTGTCCTCCTCGGCCTTTGCGTGCGTTGAGGTGGCGGGTGGTGGTGTGTGGTGTGTGGTCGTCACGGGGTACAAATAGGGTGCTTATAAGAAATTCCCGGTGTTATCTCTGGCGTGGCACATCGGACGGCGACGAGGGCGGCTGTGATCTATCTGACGGGCGCGACCGGCTCTGCCTTATCCTAGTCTTATCTGTATGGCCCTATGAACGGGGGAGGTTGCGTTGGACGTAGGCGACACGTGGAGACCCTGGATTGGATGCTGGGGCTTCAGAGCGCTTGTGATTTGTGGTCTTCAGGGTGCACTGGGCCGGAAAGATATGGCGTAAAAATGACCTTGGCAATTCTGGCCCTGTAATAACTGTCGAAATGCATTTTGGTCCTTCATGGAAACCATGCAGCTCGCCCCTTTGAATTTTCGTATAGCTTCAAATACTACTGGTAAGCTTCAAGCCATTCACACATCTACAGTACCTGGCATCATGTAAAATTCTCTAGTTTTTTTTAGTACTTGCATTTTATTTGGGTACTTCTGATGATCTGGCATGAAATGATCTATTATTAGGGATGCAAGCGGGATGGGCTAGCGGACAATAGCATAGTACAAATGTAATGTTAATTTTAGGCAAGTGATGAACAAATTTTAGAGCTAATTGATAAGTTTTGCGGGACGAAACAGGCTGCCGCTTGCACCCCTATCTATGATGATGATTTCCACCTCAGATGCTTGCAACTTCATTCAGCTTTGTACACACAGATTCAGATAAGCAACACAAGTCAGAATGATTTCTTTTTCACCAAAATATATAATTCTCATCTTGTGAGTAACATTCATCACCAGATACCTCTTTCATATATTGTCAAATAAGTGAAGAAAACAATACATTCGAACACAGAGAAGGAGAAATTACAAAATACCAAACTCAATACTACGAATAATCTGGATCTTTTTGTACGGCCGAGTACTACACCACGCAAAGAGCAGCCAAAGATGCCCCCCATAGTTCTCAACGCTATCCAGATGTATAACTGTTAATATCTGTTATCCGGACAAGCTGTCCTCTGGGGAAAGGTTGAGTTAATGCTTCAAGGGATAAGCGCTTCCATCGAATTTTGCAACAGCCTCATTCGGCTTGGGCGTCTCCAATCTCTCCTCTCTCTTCTTCTTTTCCCTGCCAAGAGAGTTCAAGTTAGCCGAGTCCAATTAATTGGAATAAAAGGCTTACACGGTAAAACTGGTATAAGAGATTACCTCTCGACGTATTCCTTGAGAAGTTCCTTGGCTTGAACCAATTTCGAGAGCAAGTTGCGGTAAACGTCAAGGTCTCTATCCACGCTCTTTTTATTGATGTTTAGAGCAGCACAAAGCTATTGAGCAAGAAGAAAAGTCAGTATCTATTGTTATATCAGCAAAGTAATGAATAAGAGTACTCATTTTGCGCCTTCTCGGCATTCTTCTTCTAATACAAATAATTTTGGTGTGTGTTCGAGAAAATAAAACTGCACTCCATTTTGAAATCATCACCAAAAAAACAATACAAATGCTTCACTGAAATGTCTGATGTACTTCAGTATATACTAGATGCCTCACTGATGCTTTTCAAGTATTACTACCCTTCATGCTACTGCTACCAAGTTCTCTGCTGAGCAGTACGAGAAAAGTTAGGCAGCCCTGGCCCAAATTATTAAGCTAGCAGAGTTGTTCTTTTCTCTGGTCATTCAGAGACGAGTAAAGAGAGAAGAAATACAAGAATGTAAATGACATCTTAAGACCAAGCAGAAATGGCAAGTTATCATTCGCATAGATCTACTTGAAACACAAAACAGAGAAGTACGGGGTCACAATGTTGCCATACTGTACTGAGTAGAAGAGTATAGCATACCGATGGAAAGTAGAGATTGAAAAAATAAATCTAGCAGCAAGCCTAACGTCATTGGGTCTGCCCATAGAAAAATCTGAATGTGCACATAGAGGCATGTCACCAAGCAACTTACGTCGAATGAGTTGAATTCCCTAATGTGTTATTTCTATTTCAGCTCAAGAAAAACCAGCATAATTTACAACCTCAACCCCTGAACAATATCGGGAATGGCCAGTACAGCAGGCAAGCTATGTAAATACAATAAGATTAGTAAGCTTTGCAATGAAAGAACGCCGCGGTGGTCCTAAAGCACTGCTGGTTACCAAATATCAGATGCAAATCATCCCCTCAATTGGTTTACTCCCTCCGTTCCAAAATAGATGAGGTTTCAGATTTTGCAGTCTAGAGCAACGTTAATTGTTTAATTTTTGTGTGCATATATAGTAAATAATTTAGAAACAAAATATTTTGAAACTATTATTCATGAAAAATTTGAAGATAAAGTTTTTATTTAACAAATCCAAAAAAAATTGAACTCACTCCCGTTCAAAATATAGATGTCTTTTTAGGCTGTTCAAATTTTCTCAGAACATTTGTCCTCCTACAGTTCCAATACTCCCTTCATCAATGCTATTGTGTTCCTACTTTGCTCTTCATAAAAATAATTAAAAAGCTAATTAATTAACTTATTGTGCTTCAGTGCCTTGCTTTGGGGAGGGAAAATAGGCAATTTAATGGTTGTGAAGAGATGGGTAATATGGACATTTCACTCACACTCTTTTCGTGCCCAATTCTAGAAAAATATTGTTCTTCACAAAATAAAATAGTCTGAAAAAACAATTCCTTTCAAAATAAAAATTAGGAAACAAACAATAATTGGAAAAGGAAAAACAATTCAGAAGAAAAAAGTAACAACTAGCAGGAAATGTACGAACAGAATAAATAATGGCAACAATAACCTTGTCTAGTACGGTTGGCTCCGTCGCATTTGAGAGCTCAAGCAAACGGAACAAGCCAACAGCAAAGAACCGGCTGTAGCTGAAGTTTCCCTTACCCTGGGCCCTTTCTGATATATCTTTCAGAATGGACTCTATTTCCCCATCTCTGGAAGAAAATTCAACTAACAAGTTACCATTTTGTGAGCGAGCCCACTCTTCCATCCTTTGCGCATCAGCCCTAAACAGAGAAGTAAAAACTCTTAATATTTGTTTGAAACAAAAAAATTACTTACAGAGAAAAACTTTTATTAATGCCAACAAAGCAAACGAATTAGTACCAAATAATATATGAGATTTTGATGCAAATGAAGCAGACTAACTAGTGACCCAAACATACAAACACGCAAGCAATAACTAGTGTAAACTGGGAAATTTTAACAGAAACAGCAAGGGGCATAAGTTGATAAAACCTCTCTAAGAAAAAAATAAGGGTTGATTAACATATTTAAAAGAGTTGAGGTGTAATAGATATACTCATGCAGAACAATTATAAAGATCCCACTTGTACTAATAGTTATGAAAATTAATTTGATGGTTCATGATATGGATATGAAAAAAAAAATACAATCTAATATAAAGATAAAGATGCTAACATGTCACTGGTTCAAAGCCATTTATATGAGTTCTGATATGCACCTGTATTGCTCAGGATCTTCATTTAACGCCGTTACATATGACTTGAAGATGGCATCCCTGTCCTCGTTGCTGGGGTACCCTTCCATAAGCTGGTCATAGACGGTGACAAAGCCAAGAGCAAACACAGGATCATACTGATAGGTACTTTTGTATCTCATAAGATGTTGCTGCACCAAAAGTTCTTGTAGGACTGTACTGTAAATGCTTGGAATAGGACGTTTGTAAGACTTCAGGAAGTTCATCTTTGTATCTGACACAGTAGGTGGAATATCTGCAAAAGATAGAGAGCAGATGAAAAGGTCAGACAAAGATCCTTTAATTGGTTATACTTCACATGATTAAGCTTCTCTTGTGTATATATAATCACACCATTTCTCTATATGTGCATTTTATACACGTTCAAAACACTTCAGGCTGCATCATAGTTGCTACACGTTACCAAGCCCCAGCAGCATGAAAGTTGGACTGATGCCCCTAATTCAACTAACAAAAAATCTTCAGCCTTCCAACAGTTGAACCTAATTTTATTTATTTATTTTGCACAAGACATGTATAGTTTTTATCACAGGCGCAAATGGTGGATAAATTAAGGGATTTGTAGCAGAAACACCCTATTAACAGACTGAAACCCTAATCATCAGTTCATCACACAAACCAATCCAAAAGCAAGAATTGTTAGGATTAAAGAGTTTAGCAGCATGACCTCCCAGTCCTTGCAGCCCCATGTAGAGGCCTCACCAGTTAACAGAAAATATCTGAACTTTGCTACTCCCTCCGATCCATATTAATTGTCGCTGATTTAGTACTAAATCAGCAACAATTAATATGGATTGGAGGGAGTAGTAAACTCGACATTTTTTTCTATAAATTGGCCTAAAATAAATAAACAAGTAAAAGCGTTAGCCATTTGGCAAACTCATGGAGTCATGGACTGCATCTGCAAGACGTTACTGAGACCATAAAAGGCACAGGTTGGTGCCTCCACCACTTGAGACCTCACCAGCTTAACAAATAAGTATCCAGTAAATTTAATAACAAGGTGTCACACTAACTCAGACACTGTAAACTTGCTCTGCTGGTTCATTCTGCAACAGAATTGCTACCAATTGGTTTAGTTGAACCGTTCAATGTCTTAGTTTGCATCGTTGATTAGTTTCATCCGGATTAAACCTGTAATTAAATGGAGGGACGGCCTTTACCGTTAATATTCTAGCTAATTTCCAGGAAATGAGACTGAATTTCAATTCCATGAGTAGTGTAAGGGGAAATAACCATTTCTAATTGCAGGTTGATGCCATATTACCTCGAATGCACAACAGGAACTATAACTAAATGGTAGTACAAAATAAGTTACAAAGATAACTGTCGCAAAAAGAATCACAGGATAACCAGTGCCCAGTGGGGTGAAAAATTGAACAATTACATGCTAAATTCGTATAAGGCGTGCTGGCCAAAATGGTAACAAAGTATGGTTACTCAAGGCTTCAGAGTTCTGGACGCCCGGCACCCCTCTCAAACGAAACGAGGGTTCGGGATAGGAGCAGGGATGGAACACGGTGCCATATTACCCCGCTCAAACGAAACGAGGGTTTGGGATGAGAGCAGGGATGGAACAGGGTGTCATATTACGCCGCTCAAACTCACTAGCTTGCAGCTCAGCGACAGCGTGTATCAGCTCGTACCAAGTACGATGCCCGTCGGTGGCTGCAGCAGCGCATCGGCGCTGCCTAGCTCGAGCGGCGCCCCGGCGCCAGCTGGATGCAGAGGGGTGGGGGGCTACGGCGTCTACCAGGCCACAAGCAGAAATACGAGAGACAGAGCGCGAGCAAACTCACCACCGGCAGTGGCGACGCAGCGCACCACCGAACGTGAGCCCCGCCGAGCCCTCGCGTTGAGCATGACGCCACCGGAGACGCTCACCGCGGCAGTCGCCGTTGACGGCCTCCAGTCGGCCGCCCGGCGCAGTGCAGCGAACGGAAGCGACGATATGGCCGCCATGGGAGAATCCTAGGACTACCACCGGCTCTCTCACGGGATACGGCGGCGGATGGTCGACACCGCCGGGGAGGGCAAAAGGGTAATTGCCGGGGACAGGTGCGAGGAAAGGCTATTGCTCGTCTGGGAAGGGAGGGATGTGATCTTTCTTATCCAGTAGGCGGACAAAGGCTTCCTGGCCACCAGACGTTGCCACATGGGATGGCATTCTTTTGATTGGGAAATATCCCTGGTTTCGAACGGTTTTTGCTGAAATTTCATGGGCGTGGGAGGTTGGATTTGCTTCAGGTTCTGGAATTAGGAGTGCTAGAACGGCATTTTGATGGATTAGTTTAGACTTCAGCAGCTAATGTCCATCCAAGTGTTTTGGAATGTTGTTACTAGTTCTTGGTGTACACGCAACAAAAGCATGTTGATTTAGCTAACAAAAAAAACATGATATTTCTAAGAAGGAAGAGCAGGCTGAGGTAGACTTTGTCTAAATTGTTTTTGTACAATTGGATTAAATTTCTATTTGAAATTCACGTTTTTATTTCCTCTTAATTACTCTACAATTTTAAGCGCCGCATCTTAATTGCAAATTATGGCTCATCTAGTGTATGCATGGTAACATTTTTATGAGTTGCGAGTAAACCAACGTGTCGAGGGATTTTCGCCCGGTCCTAACAATATGGTACTAGAGCTAGTACGCAGAATTTGTAGTCTTTTTTTCGTGGAGCAGAATTTGTAGTCGAGTGGACGAGTGGACGTCACGTCAGGATAACAGTAGATTTAGAACACAAGAGGGACAAACTATTTACTCCGACTCAGGCCCACAAGGTGCGCAAAAGCCCTACTTCATGCCTTGCTCTTTTTCTTATATATCTAGGATATCGATAATTACAATGTCAGTGGGTACCTGTCGAGTCAAGAAAACTCGACGAGTTATGATGGAGATTTCGACGATAGAAAAAAGTATGGGAAGTCGATCTCCATGATGTAGTGTGTTAAAACTAGGAAGAAAGGGGAAGATACCCTTCTATTGTGCCTTTCTTGCCCCTTATATAGCTCCAGTATTGACGAGGTTAAGGCTCAAGGACCTTGAGATGGCTAGCCCAGAGGTGTAACACGGACCCCAGGAAGGCAACCTCGGGAACCCAGTACGCAAAGGAAGCTGATGACCCACAAGTATAGGGGATCAATCGTAGTTGTTTTGATAATTATGAGTGTCGAACCCAACGAGGAGCAGAAGGAATTGATAAGCAGTTTTCAGTAAGATTTCACTGTAAATGATGTAAAGATGGTTTTGATAGATAATTTGATAGCAAGATAATTCGTAACAAGGCAAATAGTAACAAAAGTAAATAGGTGCAGCAAGTGGCCCAATCTGTATTTATGCTAAGGACAAGTCGGTGGTGTTTCTTATAATAGCTAAAATGTTCTTGATGACACACGGGAATCTCACCAAGTTACTTTCACCACGATTCATCAAGTTACCGTTCATTGGAATGGGTGGACCGGAGCTAAGGTACTATCCTAACTTGAACAAATACCTACTTATGATTATACCCTCTATGCAAGCATCCGCAAATGGAAGAGAAGTAATTAAGATAAATCTAACCATAACATTAAATAATAGGATCCAAAACAGCCCCTCACGGAACAATTCATAAACTGGGGTTTGGGTTTCTATCACTCCCGCAACCCATCATCTACAAACTAATTCCACAACCTTCCCCTAGGCCCAAAGATGGTGAAGTGTCATGTAGTCGACGTTCACATAACACCACTAGAGGAAGAACAACACAACATATCATCAAAACATTGAACGGTAATCAACTTCACATGATTACTAGCAACAAGACTTCTCCCGTGTCCTCAAGAACTATCGAAAACTAGAGTTCAAAAAAATAACTAATGAAGCTACTCACAACACATCATATGGATCATGATTAATAAGTATATATTTATGAAGAACAATCTGAGCATAACAATCTTTCACCAATAATTCCTGTGCATCAACTACAAGGTGTAATCAACACACATAAGTACTCCCAGGTACCAATCTAAGGTTTGATACAAAGATTGAACACAAGAGAAGAACTAGGGTTTGGAGATGAGATGGTGCTGGTGAAGATGCTGGTGAAGATGATGATCCCCATGATGATTGAAGTGTTGGTGATGATGAAGGCTTCGATTTTCCCCTCCCATAGGGAAGTTTCCTTGGCAAAATCGCTCCGCCGGAGAGCAAATGTGCACCGCCAAAGTTCCGCCTCGCAGATGGCGAAGGAAAGTCCCGAGGATTTTCTATGTTTTTTCTAGGACATTTATGAATTCATGGCCGAAAGGGCATCAGGAGAGGAGCCACCACGGCTCCACACGGCCAGGGGCGCCCCCAAGGGGTAGTCGCGCCACCAGGCCGTGTGGAGGTCTGGTGGGTCCCCTCTGGTACTTCTTCGCTCCATAAATCTTCATATATCCCAACATAATTCTCCAAAAATCCACACTGCATTTGGAGCTCCGGAAAATAGCTTTTTCTTCTGTTGCATTTTAGGTCCAGATTTCCAGCTGTCCGGTAATTCCCCTCTCTTTGTATTCCTTCCATTTTAAGAGAGAAAAGGCATTAGAATTGCATCGTAATGTGAAATATAACATTGAAATAGGATAAATTAATGTAGGAAATAATGATGCAAAATGGACGTATCATCTCCCCCAAGCTTAGACTCCGCTTGTCCCCAAGCGAATGTCGAGCTTAGTAAACATGACCACAAGTTTATGGAGATAATAAGGAATACGGACATGACAGCATCATATTTCCTAACACCATTATATATCATAAACAACAACTCTCTTTCATAAAACTTCTCATGATCAAGTAGCAATCCATTCACATGTTAAGGTTTAAACAATAAAGACTCTTGAAACCCAACAAACTATGTTCTCAGTCATCAAACAATTACAATTCATCTTATTTTTCCAGAAGAATCTATGTAAGAGCTTCGGTTTGGCAAACTTCACATACTTAATTATCATTTAGTCTTCTAATGATTGCTAGCACTCAGGAGCATATTTTTAGAACAAATAGTTTCAACCAGACACAAAGGAAGATAGGGGTTTAATGTTTCGCCGCCTAACTTACTTATCTCAGGGATAATTGTCAACAATAATAAGTGATGATTGTATATATTCAACTGGATATATGTGTTTCGATGTTTCCCCACCACACAATGTTTGCCAAGTGGAGAATACTGAGGTTGGAATAAGGAGTTGACTCAACATAAAAGTAAAAGTGGCAGAAAAAGTAGAAGATAGGGAAGCAAAGGTTGCCATTCACTTTTGAGTTGGATGTCTGAGTATTTAATGGAAAGGAACATGACTTTAATATTGCCCCCTGCAATAGTTTTTATTTATTTGGCTCTTTCTGGCCTTTTTATTTTATTACCATCACAAGTTCGTACAAAGTTTATTTCCCCTCCAGTATAAGTTCATACATCAATTTTAGTTGTCTACACCGATGACAACTTACTTGAAGGATCTTACTCAATCCATAGGTAGTTATAGTGGACTCTTCTGGAAGAAACTAGGTTGAAGGGTTGCACATGTTGTATTTATACTTAGTGCGGAAGTATTTGGCTAGCAAAGATTATAAACAAACACCATATGTTGGAGAATGCATGAAAATATAACTTCTATGCAAATGTACAAAAACATAATCATTACGTTGTCTTCCTTGTCCAATATAAACTATTTGATCAAGTGTGAAAATATTCATTGAGGGTTCACAATCACAAAAGATGTCCAAGATAGTATATTTGCATGTAAAATTTCTCTTTCTTGCACTAATCTTTCATTAATTGTTCAAATGACCAATACAGTGTTTGTTAAATTTTGGTAGATTTTTACTTCCTAAACCCAATGTAAAGCCACTACTTCCCATAAGATCAGCATATGGAATTGAATTGCAATGCTAGGATACACAATAACAAAAAAGCTAACAGGATACTCATGCTATTCTTTATTATAGATACTTTCACCAACGGATACAACGATAACACGAAGGAACGACATCACACATTGCAAACTATTTCATACTATAACTTCCCTAAACCAAAATACAACTAAGGATCTAGATAATAGATAATAATAGTGATAAAAGGTGATGATACGATACCGGGGCACCTCCCACAAGCTTGGAACAAGCCAAGAGTGGTGCCCTTACCCAAGCACTTAGGCTTCCTTCTTTGGTGATGGTGGTGGTGATGGAGCACGCTTGTTATCTTTCTTCCATGGCATATGTTCTCCATCAAGAAAAGAGCAAGTAGTCTCCAAGGTCCTAAAATTGGCACCTAAACCCATCATCTCAAACTTGCTTTCATAATCACAGTTTTAATTCTACAGATAATAGATTTGATCTTGGAGATATTCAACTTTAACATGGAGGCGATCAATTGCCTCACATGTCTTTTTTTCTTTCCCACTTGCACTCACGGATGAACTCAGTGATCATAGAGTGATTTGCATCAAGTCCACGCTCCACAATCCCCTCGCACTTGAAGAGTTCTTGCTCCACCTCCTTGAGTCTGGTCTTCTCGTCTCCCTCCTTATTGGGTCCCTCAAGATCCTTGATGTGCAGCACCTCATCCCTATATTGGTCTTGGGATGCAGCATTGATTACTTCCTTTGGTGATCCAGAAATGGAGCGGAAAGCATTCTCGCCTTTTTCCCCAGAGGTGACCCTGAGTTATCGAACCCACAGGAGGATGATGCATGTGACGCCCCCGACTCGACCATGCACTAATCATACACGCAAATGCGCTTGATCAAGTCCAGGGACTCACGGGAAGATATCACAACACAACTCTAAAGACAAATAAAAGTCATACAAGCTTTATATTACAAGCCAGGGGCCTCGAGGGCTCGAATACATAAGCTCGCGCACAAGCATTAGCGGAAGCAACAACCATATCTGAGTACAGACATAAAGCTAATCAAGTCTGCCTTAAGAAGGCTGAGCAAAACAATGACATTGGATCAAAAAGGCGCAGGCCTCCTGCCTGGGAGCCTCCTATCTACTCCTGGTCGTCGGTCTCCACGTAGTAGTAGGCTCCGGCGGGGTAGTAGTAGTCGTCGACGGGATCAACTGGCTCCGGGGCTCCGTCATCTGGTCGCAGCAATCGGGTATGGGGAAAAGGAGGTAGCAAAGCAACCGTGAGTACTCATCCAAAGTACTCGCAAGACTTACATTAGATCTATTCTATGTATGCATCGGTATCAAAAGAGGGGGCTGTATCTGTGGACTAGACTGCAGAAATGCCAGAATAGAGAGAAAGGCCTAGCCTATCGAAGACTAGCATCTTCAGCGTCTTGCAGCATTAGAAGAGTGCAGATTAGCATATAATAAAGTAATAAATATATTGTAGCAATGCCCAGAGATCCTTCCTCGAGTCCCTGCGAGAAAGCAATCCCGGAGCTAACATATTACTTAAGTTCCACAAGTATCCAGTTCTAGTTGTAGTAGATCGGGATACTCTCTGAGCGTCCTGTTACCGTGGACACGGCTATTCGAATAGATATACTTCCCTGCAGGGGTGCACCAACTTACCCAACACGCTCGATTAACTCTGGCCGGACACACCTACTCGGGTCATGCCCGGCCTCGGCTGATCGACACGCCGTAGCCCTACCTAGGCTCAACAGAGAGGCCAGCACGCCGGTCTACACCCTAAGCGCTCGGGGGTCTTGGGCCCATCGCCCTTTGCACTTCTGCGCGTTGCGTACGTGGACGGGGCCAGACCTAGCCCTTGTATACACACGCAGGCTTTCGCGGTCCACCCGAGCGCGCACCGCTCAACTGCTGACGTCTGAAGAACTTCGGCTGATACATACGACGCCGAGTGCCCATACTATTCCCGTGTGGTGGTTAGTGCAAAAAGGCCAGAGGCCTACTCAGATCACATATCCTAACCCATTAGTGTTTTGGGAGCTCGCGGTGACAAACAGTGATCCACGATCTGTGCTCCCGTCGCCCCGTCTCGCGGACTTACGGCAAGGGCCAGGAATGCCCGGCCGTGCCGCGTAATTATCTCGCGGGTACCCTCATGGTCAACCCGACTCCACATCTCTCGCGGGTACCCCTCGGGGTCGACCCGACTTCCACAAGTTTCTGAGGTACAGTCAAAGTTTCCGTGTGTCCATAACATCAAGAAGGAATCCGAGGAATCACCCTCGTTGGATTCCCACTCGATGTATCCGTCAAGGTGAACTCGGAGGAATCACCCTCGATGGGTTCACACTTGAGGGGTTGTACGACAGAGGCATCATCGGAGGTGGCGAAAGAGGAATCACCCTCGGTAACCCACAACCGACTAGCTATACTACAGAAGCAACATCAGGAGTGAGGTAAGAGGTATCACCCTCGTGACTCAATAGTGCCTCTGCAGAGTCGTACAACTTAAGGAGTGTGCGGTGATGTGTTGGGCTATGTACATCGATCACACTGATCGAGGCACCGGTAACAAAGCGGGGCAACAAGGACCAGGGTGAGGGGCCACTGATGTATCACTAACCAACCTATACTAAGCATTTAGGATAGCAGGTAAGGTATCAACAGCAGTTACAAAAACAGGCTATGCATCAGAGTAGGAGCAATCAAATACAGTAGTAAACTCTAATGCAAGCATGGGAGAGAAGAAATAGGCGATATAGGAATGATCAAGGGGGTTTTGCTTGCCTGGAAGCTCTGCTGAAAAGGTCTGGTCGTCAGGGGTGTAGCCGTACTCGGCAGCAGCGTCGGCCTCGGGGTCTACCGGAGAGAAGAGGGGGGAAGAAACAATAGATACAAGGCAAACAAATGCAACACATATGCATGGCATGGCAATATGTTGTGCTGGGGGTGACCTAATGCAGCACTACATGTTGCAGACGGAGCGGGAAAATATCTGGGAATATTTTCCCGGCTTTAGGCATCTGTCAGACAGATGAACCAGAGGGGAAGGTTCCATGTTTGCAGTGATGTGGGCATGTGACAAGTATGTGGAGGGCATATTCAGATTCGTCTCATTTTTCTGATCAACTTTCATGTAGAAAACCTTTTCATCCGAGCTACGGATTATTTTCTATGATTTTCCGAAGTTTTAGCAATTTTCTGAAATTCCTGGGATTATTTTAATTTTTAAATCCGAATTATCCAGAACAGTAATTGCTAGGGGTACCCAGAAGTGTACCCAGCTGATCAGCAGAGAGGCTGACCAGTGGGCCCAGTTAACTGAGTCAACTGTCCAGTCAGCAGAGGCTGACTGGTGGGCCAGCTGCCCAGCCAGCAGGCTGACTGGGACAGCCTTATCCACTGAAACAGTGGATTGGGCCCACATGTCAGTGACTCAGGGCTCAATAGAGCTTATTAAAACTAAACAGAGGTTAATTAGTGGTGGGCCCCAGTTGTTAGAGACTAATTAAATTAACAGATTAACTTAATTAGACATTAACAGTAATGAAGCAAGTGGGGCCCGCATGTCAGTGGCAGAGTGCTGCCCAGTCAGCACGGTTGACTGGTCAACGCGATCAACCGGGCCCCTAGGACCCACTGGCAGTGACCCAGGGGTAGGCCCCAGTGCAGCCACGCCAGCGGCGGCCGGCGTTTAAACGCCGGCGACGTCGAAACGCGGCGGAGGGCCACGGCCGACGTCGGAAAACGGCTAGGGGGCACCATTTGGCACGCGGCTTGGTGCGTTGGAACGGGCGGAGCGAGCCGCGTCGTTTGGTCGCGGTGGCGTGAGCTGAGGTGGCCGGAGTCGACGGAGGCGACCACCGTGGCGGATGCCGGCGTTCGGGCGAGGACGGTTGCGGGGCTAGTGGGCATGGCAGAACAAGCGAGCCGTGGCGTTGGGCTCCTATGATTGTGCTGAGCACGTCTAAGTGCTCGGTTGAGCTCGACGGCGACGGCAGCGACGGCGACAAGCACGGCAGCGGCGACGAGCTCGGGCAGCGATGGCAGCAGCAGCTAGGGGACACGCGCGAGCACCGAGAGAGGGGGAAAAGATAGAAGAGCTCACCGCGGAGCGCACGAATGGCTCGTCGGGGTACGGGAGCAGCAGACGGTGGCGGAATCGCCGGAGTCGTTGCGGTGGCCGAAGGAGGAAGACGATGTCATGGGGCTCGAGGCAGGGGCTCCCAGCTCCAACGGATGGCACCAGACGATGGAGTGGTCGACGACGGAGCGAACGGACACGGCTGCGCGGCGCGGGGACGACTGTGGCCGCGGGATCGACGCGGCGACGGCGACGACCGCGTCGAGCGAGCTCGAGATCGAGCAAGGGAGAGGAGAGGAAGGGGGATAGGGTTCGCCAGGGGGGTGCGGGCGATGCTCTTATCCACTCCGCGGCGGCGACAGTGCCGGGGATGGCTGACGCGTGCCCATCGCCGGCTCGGGCACGCGCGGCGACGACACGCAGGGGAGAGAGAGCGGGAGGAAGAAGGAGAGAGACAGTGGGCTGGGCCGCGGGCACTCTGCACTTAGGCCCAGTGCACAGTGGCCCTTTTCCATTTCTTTCTCTGCTTTTCTGTTTTTCTTTTTACAGAAGCAGTTTGCATTTAATTTAAGCCATCAAATGACTTTTGTAAAATGTGGGACTTGGCCATAAAATACTTTGCAATATATGGCACTGCCACAAAAAGTTTGGGAGGCTTTTGAATTCATTTGAATATTTCATAAATGAAATGGCATTTAAAATGCTGCTTTTGGCACTGTTTAATTGCTATAGTCCATATTTAGCTTGATGATGATGTTGTTTTCCTTAACAAATATTAGTTAGGGAATATTTGCTAAATGATGAACTATTTTGCAGCAACTTTTGTGCAACTTCAAATTTCACTTGCAATTTGAATTGAATTCAGTGGTGGAATTTGAAATGAGATATGAATCAAAGATGATTAAACCTTGCAAAACAAAGTGACTTGGCTTAATCATGAGGGATTACTGTAGTGCATTACCCAGGGGTGTTACAATTCTCCTCCTCTAAAAGAAATTCTCGTCCCGAGAATTAAGGGGTGGAAGGGAAAAGATCAGGGTATTCCTGGAAGTTCTTCTGGAAGTACCTTTTAGAAGTCGCGAACGACCGGAACGTTTTCAATTCCTAAAATTTAATGCCATGCATATATGCAAAAGCTTATGATATGAATGAATACGATGCTCCTGAATCAAAAAGAACAGAAGCTGGTACTGAATTAACAAGAAGAGTACCCTTCAAAGTAGCTGGCTGACCTTGAGCTTCATTCAGATCAACATGGTAAGCTTGAGCACGTCCATAAGAAGGTCTGGCATTGTTGTTGCGGGGCTGGTTGTTACCACGACCAGCAGAGGGAAGTGCAAGCTGATTCTGGTTCTGAGGGCATTCTCTGGCACGGTGACCTAGACGGCCACACTTGAAGCAGAGCCCATCATTGGGACGGGGAGCAGGAGCTCGAAGCAGTGGAGCCTGAGGTCTTGGCTGCCCCGGCGGTGGAGGAGGTGCAGCTAGATGGTACATGCTGTGAGGAATCCAGATACGGCGCTTCTGCGATGACAAGCCCAAAGATGAGCTCGCATCAGGGGTGCGCTTGAGAGCGTTCTTGTGTTCCTCCAGTCCAGTCTCAACTTGAATGGCCTTGTTCACCAGGGTGGCGAAGTCAGCGAAGTCTTGGACAAGGAGTGCCAGCTTGATATCAAGGTTGATCCCTTCATGGAACTTCTCTTGTCTGCGAGCATCAGTAGCAATGTCTTCCTCAGCATAGCGAGATAAATCAAGGAACTCCCGCTGGTAAACATCCACAGTCTTACTGCCTTGAGTGAGGTTGCGGAACTCACGTTTCTTCTGGTCCATGATTCCCTGGGGAATATAGCGGGCACGGAATGCAGCCTGGAATTCTAGCCAGGTGATGATGGTTCCAACAGGTAGGGTACGCCTGTGACTGTCCCACCATTGAGCTGCGGGACCCTTCAGGAAGTAGGACACAAAAGTGACATAGCTGGCAGGGGCAACATTGGCTGACTCCATCTCATAAGTGATGTCACGAAGTCAGTCGTCAGCATCAAGCAGCTGAACGGAGTTGCGGAACACAGCAGGGTTGAGTCAAACAAAATCTTGCAAGGTTATTGGAAATGGCTGCTGATTCATGTTCGGACGTGGAAACTGGTCCATTATCCCTTGCATGAATTGACGGTTCAGTTCAAACTGTTGCATCATTGCAGCCATATAGTCGGGCGGTGGTGGATTGTTGGCACCACGGCCACGACCTGCGGGTCTAACCATCCTGCTAAATTTTAACAGGGGTAAGTTTAGCAACGAGCAATTTCAGGTGTATGGAATCATTCATGAAGTAACACGCACAACAAAGGAAGTGCAATAGATACATCATCATAGTCGAACATGACATACAGATCCATACATAGAGTCAGTTACAAACTAGCGGTACAAGTTCGGAAAGGAAAAGCTAGACACACTAGGCGGCACGCAGGCATGCGGTGGAGGGATACAACAACGGGACATAGCGATAGCTACATCAACGTCGGAAAGAACCACTGGAGCCAGGCAGCTGCAAGTGACGACGCAGGGTGCCCTCGACATGAGGATCTTGCGCTCCGTGAACACTCTGGTGCAGAACCTGGTCCCGAACTGGAAGAAGAAGACCACGTGGAGGAGTATAACCTCCAACAGCAGGCCACTCAAGACCTGGTGGAATCTCCGTCCTGCGCGGGTAAAGGATGTACTGAGGATGGATCCCTGCACTGACTGCTGGTAGCAACTGTGTCAGAGCGTCATAAAGACGAGCACGAGTGGCGTATAACTCGACAGCAAGAGCTCGGGTAGTGCGATCCAGAACCTCAGTGGACTATACCAAAACCTGCGGGTCATAACGACGTCGCACGTAAGGGGTACAGACAGCAGTGTAATATCCACTCTCATCCCCAGCGAGGGCATACGGGATATATCTGAAAGCAGTCTCCTCCAAGCGGTTGTGCTCTCCACGGAGACGAGCAATAGCAGTATAGGCAGCATCGTGGACTGCCTTGTCAACAGTCACTCCAACACCATGAAAGGTGTGCAACTCAGTGGTGGAGTTATTCTGCCGATCAAAGATACGAACCACAGCGTGGTACTGCTCCTGGTTGAATTCACGGTAATCCTCGTAAACAGTGTACTACCAACGATATCCCAGCCTGGTCAAAAGGTCGACCAGAATAGCAGGGAACCCAGTCGCATCAATAGCCATAGTCTGGCGTACGAGCTGTCTTGCGGGGCGCATCTGAAACAAAGCAGTGCAAGATGTCAAATGACAGTGTGAGAAGCATATGATAGCATTGGAAGGAATGATTGCAGATAATCCAGCTCTCCGGTTGAATGTGAACACGAGAACCTAATGTTAGAGTTAGCAAAATCTTTAACCCGAAAAGAAGAGAGATCAGAACCCCAGAGTAAAGAAGAGGAATAAAAGATCCTAAACCATCCATTGGCGACGTGGTCCCGTAAGCCACACAACCATGTTAGTAAAATCGTTTTTCAAAGACTAGACTCAACTTCGGCCAAGGAGTTGGAAAACGGGGGGTTCCTACAGGCAGTCGGCTCTGATACCAACTTGTGACGGCCCCGACTCGACCGTGCACTAATCATACACGCAAATGCGCTTGATCAAGTCCAGGGACTCACGGGAAGATATCACAACACAACTCTAAAGACAAATAAAAGTCATACAAGCTTTATATTACAAGCCAGGGGCCTCGAGGGCTCGAATACATAAGATCGCGCACAAGCGTTAGCGGCAGCAACAACCATATCTGAGTACAGACATAAAGCTAATCAAGTCTGCCTTAAGAAGGCTGAGCAAAACAACGACACTGGATCGAAAAGGCGCAGGCCTCCTACCTGGGAGCCTCCTATCTACTCCTGGTCGTCGGTCTCCACGTAGTAGTAGGCTCCGGCGGGGTAGTAGTAGTCGTCGACGGGATCAGCTGGCTCCGGGGCTCCGTCATCTGGTCGCAGCAATCGGGTATGGGGAAAAAGAGGTAGCAAAGCAACCGTGAGTACTCATCCAAAGTACTCGCAAGACTTACATCAGATCTATTCTATGTATGCATCGGTATCAAAAGAGGGGGCTGTATCTGTGGACTAGACTGCAGAAATGCCAGAATAGAGAGAAAGGCCTAGCCTATCAAAGACTAGCATCTTCAGCGTCTTGCAGCATTAGAAGAGTGCAGATTAGCATATAATAAAGTAATAAATATATTGTAGCAATGCCCAGAGATCCTTCCTCGACTCCCTGCGAGAAAGCAATCCCGGAGCTAACATATTACTTAAGTTCCACAAGTATCCAGTTCTAGTTGTAGTAGATCGGGATACTCTCTGAGCATCCTGTTACCGTGGACACAGCTATTCGAATAGATATACTTCCCTACAGGGGTGCACCAACTTACCCAACACGCTCGATTAACTCTGGCCGGACACACCTACTCAGGTCATGCCCGGCCTTGGTTGATCGACACGCCGTAGCCCTACCTAGGCTCAACAGAGAGGCCGGCACACCGGTCTACACCCTAAGCGCTCAGGGGTCTTGGGCCCATCGCCCTTTGCACTCATGCGCATTGCATACGCGGCCGGGACCAGACCTAGCCCCTGTATACACACGCAGGCTTTCGCGGTCCACCCGGGCACGCGCCGCTCAACTGCTGACGTCTGAAGAACTTTGGCTGATACATACGATGTCGAGTGCCCATACTATTCCCGCGTGGTGGTTAGTGCGAAAAGGCCAGAGGCCTACTCGGATCACATATCCTAACCCATTAGTATTTTGGGAGCTCGCGGTGACAATCAGTGATCCACGATCTGTGGTCCCGTCGCCCCGTCTCGCGGACTTACGACAAGGGCCAGGAATGCCCGGCCGTGCCGTGTAATTATCTCGCGGGTACCCTCATGGTCAACCTGACTCCACATCTCTCGCGTGTACCCCTCGGGGTCGACCCGACTTCCACAAGTTTCTGAGGTAAAGTCAAAGTATCCGTGTGTCCAGAACATCAAGAAGGAATCCGAGGAATCACCCTCGTTGGATTCCCACTCGATGTATCCGTCAAGGTGAACTCGGAGGAATCACCCTCGATGGGTTCACACTTGAGGGGTTGTACGACAGAGGCATCATCGGAGGTGGCGAAAAAGGAATCACCCTTGGTAACCCACAACCGACTAGCTATACTACAGAAGCAACATCAGGAGTGAGGTAAGAGGTATCACCATCGTCACTCGATAGTGCCTCTGCAGAGTCGTGCAACTTAAGGGGTGTGCGGTGATGTGTCGGGCTCTGTACATCGATCACACTGATCGAGGCACCGGTAACAAAGCGGGGCAACAAGGACCAGGGTGAAGGGCCACTGATGTATCACTAACCAACCTATACTAAGCATTTAGGATAACAGGTAAGGTATCAACAGCAGTTACAAAAACAGGCTATGCATCAGAGTAGGAGCAATCAAATACAGTAGTAAACTCTAATGCAAGCATGGGAGAGAAGGAATAGGTGATATAGGAATGATCAAGGGGGTTTTGCTTGCCTGGAAGCTCTGCTGAAAAGGTTTGGTCGTCAAGGGCGTAGCCGTACTCGGCAGCAGCGTCGGCCTCGGGGTCTACCGGAGAGAAGAGGGGGGAAGAAACAATAAATACAAGGCAAACAAATGCAACACAGATGCATGGCATGGCAATATGTTGTGCTGGGGGCGACCTAATGCAGCACTACACGTTGCAGACGGAGCGGGAAAATATCTGGGAATATTTTTCCCGGCTTTAGGCATCTGTCAGACAGATGAACCGGAGGGGAAGGTTCCATGTTTGCAGTGATGTGGGCATGTGACAGGTATGTGGAGGGCATAATCGGATTCGTCTCATTTTTCTAATCAACTTTCATGTAGAAAACTTTTTCATCCGAGCTACGGATTATTTTCTATGATTTTCTGAAGTTTTAGCAATTTTTTGAAATTCCTGGGATTATTTTAATTATTTAAATCTGAATTATCCATAACAGTAATTCCTAGGGGTACCCAGAAGTGTACCCAGCTGATCAGCAGAGAGGCTGACCAGTGGGCAACGTTGACCGAGTCAAATGTCCAGTCAGCAGAGGCTGAGTGGTGGGCCAGCTGCCCAGCCAGCAGGCTGACTGGGACAGCCTTATCCACTGAAACAGTGGATTGGGCCCACATGTCAGTGACTCAGGGCTAAATAGAGCTTATTAAAACTAAACAGAGGTTAATTAGCGGTGCGCCCCAGTTGTCAGAGACTAATTAAATTAACAGATTAACTTAATTAGACATTAATAGTAATGAAGCAAGTGGGGCCCGCATGTGAGTGGCACAGTGCTGCGCAGTCAGCACGGTTGACCGGTCAACGCGATCAACCGGGCCCCTAGGACCCACTGGCAGTGACCCAGGGGTAGGCCCCAGTGCAGCCACGCCAGCGGCGGCCGGCGTTTAAACGCCGGCGACGTCGAAACGCGGCGGAGGGCCACGACCGACGTCGGAAAACGGCTAGGGGGCACCATTTGGCGCGAGGCTTGGCGCGTTGGAACGGGCGGAGCGAGCCGCGTCGTTTGGTCACGGTGGCGTGAGCTGAGGTGGCCGGAGTCGACGGAGGCGACCACCGTGGCGTACGCCGGCGTTCGGGCGAGGACGGTTGCGGGGCTAGTGGGCATGGCAGAACAAGCGGGCGGTGGCGTTGGGCTCCTATGATTGTGCTGAGCACGTCTAAGTGCTCGGTTGAGCTCGACGGCGACGGCAGCGACGGCGACAAGCACGGCAGCGGCGACGAGCTCGGGCAGCGATGGCAGCAGCAGCTAGGGGACACGCGCGAGCACCGAGAGAGGGGGAAAAGAGAGAAGAGCTCACCGCGGAGCGCACGAAAGGCTCGTCGGGGTACGGGAGTAGCAGACGGTGGCGGAATCGCTGGAGTCGTCGCGGTGGCCGAAGGAGGAAGACGATGTCGTGGGGCTGGAGGCAGGGGCTCCCAGCTCCAACGGATGGCACCAGGCGATGGAGTGGTCGACGACGGAGCGAACGGACACGGCTGCGCGGCGCGGGGACGACTGTGGCCACAGCATCGACGTGGCGATGGTGACGACCGCGTCGGGCGAGCTCGAGATGGAGCGAGGGAGAGGAGAGAAAGGGGGCTAGGGTTCGCCAGGGGGTGCGGGCGATGCTCTTATCCACTCTGCGGCGGCGACGGCGCCGGGGATGGCCGACGCGTGCCCATCGCCGGCTCGGGCACGCGTGGCGACGACACGCAGGGGAGAGAGAGCGGGAGGAAGAAGGAGAGAGAGAGTGGGCTGGGCCGCGGGCACTGATCACTTAGGCCCAGTGCACAATGGCCCTTTTCCATTTCTTTCTCTGCTTTTCTGTTTTTCTTTTTACAGAAGCAGTTTGCATTTAATTTAAGCCATCAAACGACTTTTGTAAAATGTGGGACTTGGCCATAAAATACTTTGCAATATATGGCACTGCCACAAAAAGTTTGGGAGGCTTTTGAATTCATTTGAATATTTCATAAATGAAATGGCATTTAAAATGCTGCTTTTGGCACTGTTTAATTGCTATAGTCCATATTTAGCTTGATGGTGATGTTGTTTTCCTAAACAAATATTAGTTAGGGAATATTTGCTAAATGATGAACTATTTTGCAGCAACTTTTGTGCAACTTCAAATTTCACTTGCAATTTGAATTGAATTCAGTGGTGGAATTTGAAATGAGATATGAATCAAAGATGATTAAACCTTGCAAAACAAAGTGACTTGGCTTAATCATGAGGGATTACTGTAGTGCATTATCCAGGGGTGTTACAATGTCCTTTAAGCTAGGATCTCAGACAAGCTTCCATTAAAGAAACAATTCCAGCTTTTGACCAGATCGAAATCAAACTGAAGGAGAACACTTATAATAAAAATAGGCATGGGTATGAGGTCTTAATGCTTAAAACCATATATTTGTGTCAGGACCAGATATGATCTTAATTTGTGCGCTGGAAGTCACCCATCGAGATGTTCTTGTTACGAACCGAAGTGGGGGGATGTGTCCAAATTACGTCTTGACCGGCACGCGTCCTGCATCAAGAGTTAGTTGTCCAACCGAAGGCCCTATCCGTCTCGCGGGGTTGCCTCAATAATTAAGATTGCAATAATCAGACAAAAGCATTGGGCGTTTAATGACTACACCTCTTGAATCCCCAAAGATAGGATCCGTGTTACCGTACCGAAGCTTTCTGTCACTGGTGTTCAGAATAACACTTCACGGTCTCCCTGTCCTTAGCCTCTTCGTGGCTCGCTCTCCATGATCCTGGGTACCTGCAGGGATGAAGAACACGAACGAGACAAGAGACATCTATGGAAAAAAATATTTCACACATACGGGACGTTAATTCAAAGCACTTCCATTGATCCCTACAACAAATACATTGGGTTGCAAGGCTCTTGCCTCAACCCATACCTTACCGAAATACTCACACATGGAGATCAGATCACACGAAGAACACATCATAGAACACCTCATGAAGGTAGATTGATTGATAATATGTCTTGCAATGGATGCCGTGTGTGATACACGATTACAAGTATGATTAGAGGAGTAAGAACTATGGTGGAGATGGAGATGGTGGCTATGGAGATGGGAAATGGTGGCGGCTAGGGTTGATGAAGATGGGATGAAGATGATCCTGTCTTGCGGCTCCTCTCACAGTTGTTCTGTTAACATCTCTGCCTCGTCCCCTTTATAAAGTTTGTTCAGGTGGACGAGAGGCATCGGTTTCCACACCGTACGACCGCTCATGCGAGCGGTCGCGGTCGCATGATGCACCGTCTTTTGTTTTGTCTCTTCTGGTGCGCCTCCACTTGATTTCTTCTATCTCCTCCTTTACTCCTTTCCTTGTTATGACTTGATTTTGTCCATATTTAGCCCATTCCCGTGGAAACAAAATAAAGAGAGGATTTTGAAATCTTATGCATTCATTAGTCATTAGTGGCAATATCGGAGCGAATATCTCGGTTTTAATGAAATATATCGGTTTAAACTCAGGTTAGTGGAGTGTAAAAATAACACTCATCAACTCCCACAAGCTTAAACTTGATCGTCCTCGAGCAACATAAAGAGAAAACCGAATCATAAGGAACTCAGTTGTTTAAACCGAAATAACGAGAAGGTTTTGGTTCACTTATGATCGGTACGCCTAGATAGCCCTCCGCTTCTTGACCTGAAAACTTAGCATGGCTGTAGCGTGGCATGGTTATTATGCAAGTGTTAGTGAAGCAAAGATAATCAGCTCAAAGTTTTTGCTCTACTAGATAAAACAACTTCGCAACACTCAATTCTATTTCCTCTAGTTAACACTTGCTTGTCAGGAATGCACATAAGAGTTTTTCTTTGATGGAGCCATTAAAACATAATTTAGGGAGTGAAAGGTATGTAAAGACAAACTTGATGCTAGAGTACTCATTAACATACCCACGAATGTCTCATCCTCAAGGCTCTCAAACACTTTGTTTCAATCATTGTTTGCTGAAACTTTGGTTGTCACATGAAGGGATTATACCAAATAAGTGATCATGCATAGAGTTTCGTTGTGGCTTAATTTTGGAAACTATGGATCTTGATATTTGTCTCTTTCGAGCTCTTGTGATCAGTTCCTGGTATTTACCACATACACACACATTCAAGAGAAAGCTGAATAATATTCGATGTAGTGTTGCCACTACGTACGGTAACAAACTCATAGCCGAAACTCTGGTGGATTGTTCATTGGCCAGCGGATTCTCAGCATAACATCAAGAAAGCTGACGAAGCCACATTTACACATGTACACGTGCATATAGTAGCAGGGCCATAGCACCAGCGAGAAGCTGAAGCACCATGTAAGAGATACAACACATATTTTTGCATAATCTCGTTCACCCTTCAACTAAGTTCCTCTAGATAATTTAATCCACAAGTGTTATCAAGTCTATAAAAATTAACAATAAGGGGTTGAGCATTTCTAACACCATCTTCGCTACAATTTTTCTCAACACCCAAGTCTTTAAAGACTTTCTCTTGTGCATGGTTATTCTTAGTTAAGATCAATCTCTTTTACAAATAGTCCCACGGCAAGCCTCGGTTATCTAGATTAAATAGAACAAAGGCCACAAAATTATTTCAGCTACTAGAACAAAACCTTTGTTTTAATTATCAAGACTTACTCCCTCTCGCACACATCACACATACTACTACTACATCTACTCTAAGTATTTCAAGTGCAAAAGACATAAACATAGCGGACGTGTCATAGCGGATGTCATCAACATTATTGGTGAAGCCAAAGTGAGTACACCACTCATCGAGAGTGATGTTGAAGTCTTGGTCCATGAGACGAAAAGTGATTCGCTTGTCCTCATATGCATTTGGCATAAGCCCAACATTGTGCGAGAGAGTACTAAGAAACTCAAGCGTCATGCATTCATATGTTTCACATCCCTGATAAACAAAATGATGAAAACACGGCATTATCACAAAGCAAATTGAAATCATTAGTGATACCTAGCTTGGCGAGTGTGGACACGCAAGCCCATTTGGTGGTCTTTATCTTCCTGGCATGAAGCTTCTTGTATTCCTTAGTGCTTCATGGTCGGTGAAGACGATCCCCTGCGTGAAACTTGTTGTTGTCGTGCGGCATTCGTGGATGAATCCGGTGCATCACCGTGAACGGCACACGTGGACCTCCTCGTAAACATCTACAAAATATTTTTTTAGTCCAATACAATGGAACAATATTGATCCTACGGTAGTCACAACATCATACTCCTCTAAAACATCAACGAATCCAAGCCAAACTCAAAATTTAGATAAAAAATACTCATACCCTAGGCATGGCAAGGCTAGGCACATAGAACATGGATTCGCGAAAAATAAGTTGGGGATCAGAGAAGAAAATGTATCGTACATCGATGATACGTCCCAAACGTATCTACTTTTCCAAACACTTTTGCTCTTGTTTTGGACTCTAATTTGCATGATTTGAATGAAACTAACCCGAGCTGACGCTGTTTTCAGCAGAACTACCATGGTGTTGTTTTTGTGCAGAAATAAAAGTTCTCGGATTGGGCTAAAAAATTACGAAGAATATTTCTGGAATATATAAAAAATATTGGCAAAGAGATCTGCTGGAGGGGGGCCACCCAAGAGCCACGAGCTCAGGGGGTGCACCCACCCCCCAGGGCGTGCCCTGTGAGCTCGTGGGCCCCATAGGCCTCCGTTTGTCCTAACTCCAACTCCATAAGTACCGTCTTGCGGGGAATAAAATAAGAGAGAAAGTTTAATCACGTTTTACGATACAGAGTTGCCGCCACCTCATGTTCTTCATCGAGAGGGCTGATCTGGAGTCCGTTCGGGGCTCCGGAGAGGGGGATTCGTCACCGTCGTCATCATCAACCCTTCTTCATCAACAATACCATGATGCTCACCACCGGGACTGAGTAATTCCTTCATAGGCTTGC
The DNA here is from genome assembly GCA_039707655.1 of Elymus sibiricus. Classification (NCBI taxonomy): domain Eukaryota; kingdom Viridiplantae; phylum Streptophyta; class Magnoliopsida; order Poales; family Poaceae; genus Elymus; species Elymus sibiricus. Next base: position 177,411,435 of record CM077666.1, on the reverse strand, counting down.
TGGACGGTGATGGAGTTGGATGAGATTTGTCATGTAATCGAGTCAATTTGTTAGGGCTTGATCCCTAGTATCCACTATGTTCTGAGATTGATGTTGCTATGACTTTGGTATGCTTAATGCTTGTCACTAGGGCTCGAGTGCCATGATTTCAGATCTGAACCCTCTATGTTTTCATGAATATATTTGAGTTATTGATCATATCTACTAGTTATATTTACTTGTTATTGTTTTGATCCGTAGACCCCAAAGTCATAATAGTTGGGATACTCTCTGGGGATGACTGTAATTCGAGGAGTTCATGTATTCACCATGTGCTAATGCTTTGTTCCGATTATTTATTAAAAGGAGGCCTTAATATTGCTTAGTTTCCTTATGGACCCCGCTGCCACGGGAGGGTAGGACAAAAGATGTCATGCAAGGTCTTATTATAAGCACGTATGACTATATACAGAATACATGCCTACATTACATTGATGAATTGGAGCTATTGTGTATCGCTCTAGGTTGTGACTGTTATATGATGAATGTCATCCAACACAAATATCCATCGTTGATCCAATGCCTACACTTTTCTCATATTGATCTTTGCTAAGTTACTACTGGGTATAGTGGGTATAGTTTGAGTGATTTAATGTTTAGAATTGCTAATGATGTTAAAGGCTTAAGTAAACATGCTTCTATGGTTCATACTCAGTTAGAACAAATTGCTAAGTCCCAAAATTATTTGCTCAATTAGATGAATAATAAAATGAATGATCATATTGTTAGAGTTGTTACTAGAGGATGCAGAATGGCCCAGGAGCCTGTGTATCCTGAAGGTCATCCTAAAAGAATTGAGCAAGATTCTCAGAGAAATAATATTGATGTGCCTAGTTCATCTTAGAAGAAAAAGAAAAGGAAAAAGAAAAATGATAGGACTTTGCATGCTTCTAGTGAACCTGAGATAGAAAAACCTCCTGAGAATCATAATGATGTTTCTATTTCTGATGTTGAGACACAAGCTGGTAATGAACACCCACTTAATGATAATGATAATGATGTTCATGTTGATGCTCAACCAGATAATGATGTAGAAATAGAACCTGATGTTGATCTTCATAACCCACCTCCTAAGAATAAAAGATATGATAAAAGTGATTTCATTGCTAGAAAACATGGAAAAGAAAGAGAACCATGGGTTCAAAAACCCATGCCTTTTCCTACTTAGCCACCTAGAAATAAAGACGAGGAAGACTTTGAGCGCTTTGTTGAAATGCTTAGACCTGTCTTTTTGCGCACTCGCTTGACTGATATTTTGAAAATGCCTCCATATGCTAAATACATGAAGGATATTGTCACTAATAAAAGAAAGATACCTGAGGCTGAAATTTCCACCATGCTTGCAAATTATTCTTTTAAGGGTGGGGTGCCAAAGAAGCTAGGAGATCCGGGAATACCCACTTTACCATGCTCCATTAAAAGAAGTTATGTTAAAATTGCTTTATGTGACTTAGGAGCCGGTGTTAGTGTTATGCCTTTCTCTTTATATAGAAGACTTGGCTATTTCATGATGCTCACCGCCGGGTGTGAGTAATTTCTCCATAGGCTTGCTGGACGGTGATGGGTTGGATGAGATTTATCATGTAATCGAGTAAATTTGTTAGGGCTTGATCCCTAGTATCCACTATGTTATGAGATTGATGTTGCTATGACTTTGCTATGTTTAATACTTGTCACTAGGGTCCGAGTGCCATGATTTCAGATCTGAACCCTCTATGTTTTCATGAATATATTTGAGTTCTTGATCCTATCTGCTAGTTATATGCACTTGTTATTGTTCTGATCCGTAGACCCCAAAGTGACAATAGTTGGGATACTCTCCGGGGATGACTGTAATTCGAGGAGTTCATGTATTCATCATGTGTTAATGCTTTGTTCCGGTTCTCTATTAAAAGGAGGCCTTAATATCCCTTAGTTTCCTTATGGACCCGCTGCCACGGGAGGGTAGGACAAAAGGTCGCATGCAAGTTCTTACTATAAGCATGTATGACTTTATACGGAATACATGCCTACATTACATTGATGAATTGGAGCTATTGTGTATCGCTCTAGGTTGTGACTGTTACATGATGAATGTCATCCAACATAATTATCCATCACTGATCCAATGCCTACGCTTTTCGCATATTGATCTTTGCTAAGTTACTTCTGTTGCTACTGTTGTTACCATCACTATAAAACTGCTAATGTTACTGTTTCCATTACTATTGCTACTGTTACTACTGTGCTACTAAACACTTGCTACAAATATTTAGTTCTCCAAGTGTGGTTGAATTGACAACTCAACTGCTAATACTCGCAAATATTCTTTGGCTCCCCTTGTGTCGAATCAATAAATTTGGGTGAAATACTACCCTCGAAGATTGTCGCGGTCCCCTATACTTGTGGGTTATCAAGACCTTTTTCTGGCGCCGTTGCCGGGGAGCATATCTCTATTTGTTGAGTCACTTGGGAATTATATCTATTGATCACTATGAAGAATCTAAAAGACGCTAAGACCAAGATCGTACCCTCTAAGATGAGGGGAGGTAAGGAACTGCCATCTAGCTCTGCACTTGATTCACCTTATGTTTTGAGTAGGCTTGCGACACCGCCGCCTATTATTCATTATGATATGTCACAAGTAATTGATGATACTACCTCTACTATAAATGAAACTTGTGATGATGCTAGTACTCTGCTTGATAATACTGTGCCACTAGGTGAATTTCTTGATGAACAAATTTCTAAAGCTAAAGAAATTGAGAATGCTGAAACTGATGAAAATTATGATTCACCTATTATGCTAGCTCTCCTACTAGAGTTGAAATGCCCAAGATACCTGATGGTTATGTTATAGATGGAGAGACAGCTAGGGAAATTCTTGCTTGTAATGATAGAGATGATGTTAGAAAATTGCAGGTTAAGTTAAATGAAAAGTCTATGATGGAGAGAATGAAATATGATCCCAAGTTTGCTACCTCTCCCATCTTTGTTACCGATAAGGATTATGAATTCTCTGTCGATCCTGAGTTAATTACTTTGGTTGAATCTGATCCTTTTCATGGTTATGAAACTGTTGTGGCACACCTTACTAAATTAATGATATAGCCACCCTGTTTGCTCATGAGAAAAAAAATTGTTACTATTACATTCTTAAGTTGTTTCCTTTCTCATTAAAGGGTGATGCTAAGAAATGGTTTAATACTCTTGCTCCTGGTTGTGTGCGTAGTCCCCAGGATATGATATATTACTTCTCTGAAAAATATTTTCTTGCTCATAAGAAACAAGCTGCCTTACAGGAAATATTTAACTTTGCGCAAATTGAAGAAGAGAATCTCCCTCAAGCTTGGGGGAGGCTTCTCTAATTACTTAATGCTTTGCCTGATCATCCTCTTAAGAAAAATGAAATACTTGATATCTTTTATAATGGACTAACCGATGATTCTAGGGACTACCTAGATAGTTGTGCTGGTTATGTTTTCAGGGGATGAACTGTTGAACAGGATGAAGAACTATTGAATAATATATTAAAGAATGCTAATGATTGGACACTTCCTGAACCACCGGCCAAACCAACTCCAAAGAAGAGAGGTATTCTATTCCTCAGTCCTGAAGATATGCAAGAGGCAAAGAAATCTATGAAGGAAAAAGGTATTAAATCTGACGATGTTAAGAATTTACCACCTATTGAAGAAATACATGGGCTCGACATCCTGACACAGGTAGTAGAGGTAAATTCTCTTATTAGATTCGATGAAGGTGATATTCCTTATAATAAATCTGCTAGCCAATGCCTTTATGAGTTTGATAATTATATCATTAAGCAAGAACACTTCAATATGTATGTTAGCAATCAATTAAAACGCAATGCTTTTATGATAGAGCGTTTGAGTGATTTGATGTTTAGAACTGCTAATGATGTTAAAGGCTTAAGTAAACATGCTTCTATGGTTCATACTCAGTTAGAACAAATTGCTAAGTCCCAAAATGATTTGCTCAATGAGATGAATAATAAAATGAATGATCATGTTGTTAGAGTTGTTACTAGAGGAGGCAGAATGACCCAGGAGCCTGTGTATCCTGAAGGTCATCCTAAAAGAATTGAGCAAGATTCTCAGAGAAATAATATTGATGTGCCTAGTTCTTCTAAGAAGAAAAAGAAAAATGATAGGACTTTGCATGCTTCTAGTGAACCTGAAATAGAAAAACCTCCTGAGAATCATAATGATGTTTCTATTTCTGATGCTGAGACACAATCTGGTAATGAACACGCACTTAATGATAATGATGTTCATGTTGATGCTCAACCAGATAATGATGTAGAAATAGAACCTGTTGTTGATCTTGATAACCCACCTCCTAAGAATAAAAGATATGATAAAAGTGATTTCATTGCTAGAAAACATGGAAAATAAAGAGAACCATGGGTTCAAATACCCATGCCTTTTCCTACTAAGACACCTAGAAATAAAGATGAGGAAGACTTTGAGCGCTTTGTTGAAATGCTTAGACCTGTCTTTTTGCGCACTCGCTTGACTGGTATTTTGAAAATGCCTCCATATGCTAAATACATGAAGGATATTATCACTAATAAAAGAAAGATACTTGAGGCTGAAATTTCCACCATGCTTGCAAATTATTCTTTTAAGGGTGGGGTGCCTAAGAAGCTAGGAGATCCAGGAATACCCACTATACCATGCTCCATTAAAAGAAGTTATGTTAAAACTACTTTATGTGACTTAGGAACCGGTGTTAGTGTTATGCCTTTCTCTTTATATAAGTTGACACCTACTGAAATATCTTTGCAAATGGCTGATAAATCAACTGCTATACCTATTGGAATTTGCGAGGATGTGCCCGTTGTTGTTGCAAATGTCACTATCTTAACACACTTTGTTATACTTGATATGCCCGAGGACGACAACATGTTGATTATCCTTGGAAGACCCTTTTTGAATACTGCAGGGGCTGTTATTGATTGCAACAAAAGCAAAGTCACTTTTCATGTCAATGGTAATGAGCATACGGTTTATTTTCCAAAGAAACAAAGTTTGGTGAATGGTATTAACTCTATTGAAAAAGTTTCGACAATCACTATTGAAGGATTTAAATTTCCTCTTCCTACCATCAAAAAGAAATAGGAAACTCTTATTGTTGGGGAGACGCATATCCCCATTGAGGTAACTTAGTGCTATACGAAAGTTCTTCGGTTTTATGTCACTCAGAAATAGTTTGTTAATAAGACTTGATCAACCTTATTAATGGATTCTTTTTGAGGGGCATGTGGTCGATGAATTTAGTAAGCACCGCTTTTTGTAATTATAGTTTGCTCTCTGTTATTCATAGTTTAATAAAGTAAAATGCCATGATTATCCTGTTTTCTGAATTATCCGTGCAATAAAAAATGACCGAAAAATAAAAGTGCTCAAAATGTAATAAAATTTTAACATGCTTTTTTCTGGAATATTTAAGAAATTTTGGCACTAAAAATAACCCAAGGGGTTGCTCCTGTTGCTCACAAGGCAACAGGGCGCGACCCCCCAGGGCCGCGCCAAGATGTCTTATGGGTCCCACAGGGACCCACTCACTTATCTCTTCAGCCCACTTCATCTCCTACCTCCAAAAAAATCTTTGTAGCTCTCTTTCTCTCGTGTTCTGGCTCCCAAACCTGAGATTTTTGATCTCTTTGCTCGGAGCTCCGTTTCCAAAACTGTTTTGGGGGATTGCTCCTTGGTATGTGACTTCTCCATTTCTCCAATTATTTTTTGCTTTAGTGGATTATATTTTGCATGATTTGCTACTATTGGTGCTACTGAAAATGAGCTTGCATGTTGAATTCTTTAAGTTCTAGGTAGTTTGAATGCTTGATATAGCCTCTAGGCATTTGTATGAGTAGTTGCTATCAATCTTGTGAAGTTTTGTTGACATTATTTTGTGGTCCAAAAATTTTCAGAAATTTGTTTGTAGGAAAATGAACTTCTTCTGAAGAAGTTCTTCGAGCCGGAGCCCCAAGGGGATCATTTGGAATGCCCCAGACCATGACCTTAACATTCCGCGTAGGGCGGAGGTCCGGCCGTGCGAATGGCCACACAGCGCCTTCATGGACGAAGCCGGGTTTCACCAAGAGTTTGCGCAATTTGCCGCGAATGCTGGGCTGACCGACTTCCTCGCAGATGAGTGTGACCAATATCACCTCCTCATGAATTCCTTTGTGCAAAAAAATTATTTCCTGCCTAGGCTCGATATTCCCATGGTACGCTTTTGATTTATATGCCGAACATCATGAGATACCACTTACCGATTTTTGCGAGATTTGCCTAATTCCCTCTGATGGGGAGTTGAGGGAGCCTCGGCCTGAGGAGTTCAAGAACTTCCTTCTCACTTTGACCGTGGGAGAATTTAGGGGCGTGTCAAAGGCCCGAGTCACTAGTTTACATTTTCTCGTTGTGCACTACTTTGGTTTATTTGTAGGGAAATGTTTGACTGCCAGGGAGGAAGGTGGTATGCTTAGTGCCCCTGACCTCACCATTTTATGTCATGCGCTTTATGGCGATAACACTTTTATCTTGGGAGCTATCATTGCACGTCGCTTGCACACTAACAGGACTAGGGGTAAGATTCATGGCCGTATTTATGCTATGCATCTTGCGAAATGTTTTAACGTTGTTATCCATCATAATGATTATGTGCTGCCTAAGATTTATTTAGACCAACAGTCCATGATTGATCACCACTTTATTGATGAACCTGAGCCTCCTCACTATATTCGTTATAACTTGGTATTTAGCGAGAGGACTCGTGAGATTATTTCGTTGCTCGCACCTTCTTTGTTTGACTCTCATGCCAGGAACGGATACATCATCATGCCACCGGACATCATTGCTTACAAGAACGAGTTGGCCGCGGTGGAGAATGAGGCTCAGCCTTGGGACGCTCGGGTGCCTCCGCCTAGCCACTTCCCTACCGGACCTGATGGATTTTTCGGATGGCAGTAGACCAAGTTAGGCCAAAAGCCTAAGCTTGGGGGGGTACGTATTCCTCACCGACATTACATTCATGTTCACACATTCATTCCAGTTGTCGGTGTTCATCCTTTTTCATTGTATATCCATGTTCGTTTTATTTTCGCTTTCTTCTTGTGTGTTTGAAAAACTTTGAAAATCCAAAAATATTTCTCGCTTCTTTTCGGTTTTTCCTTCTTGTTTGTAGTTCGTAGTATTAAAAGAAAACCCAAAAAGATTTCTCATTTCTTCTTTTCTTGTTTCTTGGGAGTTCTCCCGTGTAAATAGTTTTTTCTTGTTTGTCATTTTTCTTCTTTATTTTGCTTTCTTCAGAAAAACTAAAAACTCCAAAAATATTTTAGTGTGTTTCTCTGAATTCATTTTCTTTTCTTTGAATAGTCGTAGGGAGAAGACCACGATGAAATTGTTGAGTGGCTCTCATATGCTTTGAGGTTGATCTAACGAAGAGCCAATATTACCTTGTCTTCTCCCTTGAATAAAATGTTTGTAGATTCCAGCTTTGTCCACATCACTCTTGCACTATTATTATTTTCACATCATTCAGTCGTGCAAGTGAAAGACAATAATGATGAAGATTTGATGAAGTGACTGTGGCAAGGAAAAGCTGGTATGAACTGTTTTTGTTTTTGTTTTTGTAAATAGGTTTAACTTAGTATCCATGATTCAGCATATTATGAGTGAACATGTTTGTGATGACAATTAGAGATTATAGTTGCTCATGCCATGCTTAAGTAGCTAGGATTGGATAATGATTTATCTTGGATGTTAACATGCATTAAAATGGTTATGATGTAGTATGTTAGTATGGTATCCGCCTCTGAATGTTTCAAGTGGCTTGACTTGGCACATGTTCACACATGTAGTTGATTCAAAACCAATGCAGCCTTCACGATATTTATGTTCAGGGTGTTTATACCCTACTCATGCTAGTATTCAATGTTAATTATTATCAATGCATGATTATGACCGTTTTCACTCTCTAGTTGGTCGTTTCTCAATCTATTTGCTAGCCTTCGCCTGTACTAAGCGGGAATACTGCTTGTGCATCCAAAATCCTTAAAACCAAAGTTGTTCCAGATGAGTCCACTATATCTACCTATATGTGGTATTACTCTGCCGATCCAAGTAAATTTGCATGTGCCACCTCTAATCATTCAAACAAACATCTGTTTTGTGTGCCCGTACCGCTCATGGAGCGATAGGGAGCGGTCAGTATCTTCCATGCTAAGCGGGTTATTCTCAGATGAGTGTTTATTCACTTGTCATTGCATGAGAGAGGCTGGTAATTGGGATGCCCAGTCCTATAATCAAAATAAAGAAAAATAGAATAAAACAAACTTCCCCGGAAAATTGATCGTTTGGAGGGCACCAGTGAATTCGGCTAGCCATGGCTTGTGTTGGTATGGTGGAGGGGCAGTAAACTTTACCTTTCTGTTTGGGAACCGCCGATAATGTGTTTAGCATGGAAGATATTGAAAATCCTCGGTCATAACGTTGACAGGAAAAGTACACCTCTCAAAAAAAATCATCTCTGATTTATGCTTCTAGCTCTGGCACCTCTGCAAATATATGCTTCCCTCTGCGAAGGGCCTATCTATTTACTTTTATGTTATTTTTCTTTTATTGTTGAGTCTCACCTTCTCATTTTAAGCGCCAATCCTGATAGCACTATTGTCATTCTTATGCATTGAGTATAGTTAATGTTGGGTGTACCATGACTGGATCTCTTCTACCCTGAATTACAATGTTTAGTCGCTGCTTGAACTTTGGAGGTGCTCTGCATTTATGTTTTGCGGTCTCAGAAAGGGCTAGCAAGATACCATGTTATCATATTATATCATGATTGTTTTGACAAATTGTTGGCATTGGAGATATGTTATTATTGCTCGCTAGCTGATTATGCCATTGATATGAGTAAATGTGAATTCTAAGTGTTATCATTTGCATGGTTAGTTCATGATCTTTGCTGAAAACTTGGGTGCTATTTAAGCATATATATGGATACAAGAACAAAAGAGTTCATAAAAGTTTTTCTTTATCACTTTCAGTTTGTCAACTGAATTACTTGAGGACAAGCAATGAGTTAAGCTTGGGGAAGTTGATACGTCTCCGTCGTATCTACTTTTCCAAACACTTTTGCTCTTATTTTGGATAGTTTGAGTGATTTGATGTTTAGAACTGCTAATGATGTTAAAGGCTTAAGTAAACATGCTTCTATGGTTCATACTCAGTTAGAACAAATTGCTAAGTCCCAAAATGATTTGCTCAATGAGATGAATAATAAAATGAATGATCATGTTGTTAGAGTTGTTACTAGAGGAGGCAGAATGACCCAGGAGCCTGTGTATCCTGAAGGTCATCCTAAAAGAATTGAGCAAGATTCTCAGAGAAATAATATTGATGTGCCTAGTTCATCTAAGAAGAAAAAGAAAAATGATGTTAAAGGCTTATGTAAAAATGATGTTAAAGGCTCTGTATCGTAAAACGCGATGAAACTTCTTCCTCTATTTTTTTCTCGAGGAAAGAGAATTTATAGCATTGGAATTAGGTCAAACGGCGGCCTGTGGGCCCCACAAGGTATCCCGGCGCGCCCTAGGGGGGGTCGCGCCCTGTTGCCTTGTGGGCAACAGGTGGCCCCTCTCCGGTTGATTCTTGCGCCAATATTTTTTATTTATTCCATAAAAAATCTCCAAATTTTTTTGTCCAGTTCCGAATTTTTTTATTTCTGCACAAAAACAACACCATGGTAGTTTTGCTGAAAACAGCGTCAGTCCGAGTTAGTTTCATTCAAATAATGCAAATTAGAGTCCAAAACAAGAGCAAAAGTGTTTGGAAAAGTAGATACGACGGAGACGTATCACGGTGCTAGAGGGTTGCCAGGGTGGAAGTACCACACGAAGTGCTACTATCGCTTAGTACAGCCGCTCTAGTACCGCTAAAACAGTCTGGGCAACAGAAGCCCTAAAATAAGCGGAAGTGGGTGCGGCAGTAGAATGCGGTACTACCGCAATAAGCAGTACTACCGCCCTTACTACCGCTCTACTACCGTTTAATATGGGAAGGTGAAAGTGCAACTAATCCCCGGGTGGTTTTGGTAATCAATAACAACATATACATCATTGATCTAATTCTTATTGCTAGTAAATTTCAGAAAAGATCAATGATTGGCATGGCAAGGATTAATGGATGTGGACCCCTCAAAATGCTAAGTACAAAGATTGGCAAAGCTTCAAGACTCTACATTTTTGGTTAAGTGATCCAAGATCACATTGAGTCCATAGGAAAAGCCAATACTATTAAAAGGGGATGTGGTTTTGATTATGACTCAATTTCTCAAATGCTTAGTGATATTGCTCCAAAACTCTCAAATACTTCTCCACTTCATTCCTATCCAAAACCCTAAAAGTTGATCTCAGACCCACCGAAACATTCCTATCCGGACCCACCGAGATTGCTATCCACTATGCCACATGCCAAACCCTAACATATCGGTGCAACCGAAATGGTTCTCGGTCCCACCGAGACGGCTTGACCAACTTGTTGTAATGTTGTTACTTCACTTCGGAATTTCCGAGATGAAATTTTTGGTCTCACCAAAACCTGGTCTTGCCCTAGCCATTGCACTTCGGTCTCACCGAGATGTTTTGATCGGTCCCACCGAAAAGCCTAACGTTCATATCTTTTACACTAGTCGGTCTCACCGAGATTTTCATGTCGGTGTCACCGAGTTGGGTCAAAGACTTGTAACGGTTGGATTTTAGATGAAGGCTATATATACCCCTCCACCACCCTATTACCAAGTAAGAGAGCCATCAGAACGTGCCTACACTTCCACCATACGATTTCTGAGAGAGAACCACCTACTCATGTGTTGAGATCAAGATATTCCAATCCAACCATTTGAACCTTGATTTCTAGCCTTTCCCAAGTTGCTTTCCACTCAAATCTTTCTTCCACCAAATCCAAATCTGTGAGGAACTGTTTGAGTGTTGGGGAGACTATCATTTGAAGCACAAGAGCAAGGAGTTCATCATCAACACACCATTTGTTACCTTTTGGAGAGTGGTGTCTCCTAGATTGGTTGTGTGTCACTTGGGAGCCTCCAAGATCATGTGGAGTTGAACCAAGGAGTTTGTAAGGGCAAGGAGATCGCCTACTTCGTGAAGACCTACCCCGAGTGAGGCTAGTCCTTTGTGGACGGAAGCCATGGTGGAATAGGCAAGGTTGCTTCTTCGTGGACCCTTCGTGGGTGGAGCCCTCCGTGGACTCGCACAACCGTTACCCTCCGTGGGTTGAAGCCTCCATCAACATGGACGTACGATAGCACCACCTATCGGAACCATGCCAAAAATCATCGTGTCTTCATTGCGTTTGAAATCTCCAATCCCCTCCTTTACTTACATGTGCAATGTATTACTTTCCGCTGCTACACTCTTAGAATTGCATGTGTAGGGTGTTACTTGACTTGGTGTACTTGCTAAAATCTGCCCACAACTAAAATTGGGAAAAGGATAGATTTTTATTTGGTCAAGTAGTCTAATCACCCCCCCTCTAGACATACCTTCGATCCTACAAGTGGTATCAGAGCTTTGGCCTCCATTGCATTGGTTTCACAACCTAGGAGGGTATGGCATCTAGTGAGGGTAACTATCACCGTAGAGGTCCATATTTTGATGGTACAAACTTTGCTAGTTGGAAGCATAAGATGAAAATGCATATTCTTGGTCATAACACCGCCGTTTGGGCTGTTGTTCGTGTTGGCTTGCAAGGTGAATTCTTTGAAGATGGTAAGGAACCAGATCGTGAAGCAACCGTGGAAGAATTGAAGATGTTGCAATACAATGCTCAAGCTCGTGACATTCTCTTCAACGGTTTGTATCCCGAGGAGTTCAACAAGATCAGCCTCTTCGAGAATGCAATGGAAATTTGGGATACTTTGGTTGATATGCACGAGGGTACCAAGTCCGTCAAGGAATCCAAGTTGGATGAGCTTCAAAGTCAACTTGACAAGTTCAAGATGAAGGATGGTGAAGGAGTCGCCGAAATGTACTCTAGGCTTGCTCTTATCACAAATGAGATTGTCGGCTTAGGAAGTGTAGAGATGACCGACAAATTCATTATCAAGAAGATCCTTAGAGCCTTGGATGGAAAATATGATACCGTGTGTACATTGATCCAAATGATGCCCAATTACAAAGATCTCAAGCCCACAGAAGTCATTGGAAGGATTGTTGATACGTCTCCAACGTATCTATAATTTTTTATTATTCCATGCTATTATAGTATCAATCTTGGATGTTTTATATGCAATTATATGCCATTATATATCATTTTTTGGGACTAACCTATTAACCCAGTGCCCAGTGCCAGTTGTTGTTTTCTGCTTGTTTTTGCCTTTTCAGAAAATCATTATCAAAAAGAGTCCAAACGAGAAAAAAAAACTTTGGATCAATTTTTTATAGACCAGAAGAGACCCACAAAGCTTCGGGAGAAGACCAGAAGAGCCACGAGGAGGCGACAAGCCTGGAGGGCGCGCCCCCCAGGCTTGTGGGCCCCTCGTAGCCCCTCCTGACCTAATTTCAGTGCTATAAATTCCCAAATATTCCAAATATACTAGAGAGACAGAATAGAAAACCTTTCCGCCGCCACAAGCCTCTGTTCTTCCGCGATCCCATCTGGAGGCCTTTTCCGGTACTCTACCGGAGGGGGAATTGATCACGGAGGGCTTCTTCATCAACCTTGCTGCCCTTCCGATGATGTGTGAGTAGTTTAACACAGACCTACGGGTCCATAGCTAGTAGCTAGATGGCTTCTTCTCTCTCTTTGATCTTCAATACCATGTTCTCCTCGATGTTTTTGGAGTTCTATCCGATGTAATCTTCTTTTGCGGTGTGTTTGTTGGGATCCGATGAATTGTTTATGATTAGATTATTCATGAGAAATATTTGAGTCTTCTCTAAAATCTTTTATACATGATTATTAGAGCTTTGTATTTCTCTCCGATCTATCGATTTGGTTTGGCCAACTAGATTGGTTTATCTTGCAATGGGAGAGGTGCTTTGTGATGGGTTCAATCTTGCGGTGCTCAATCCCAATGACAGAAGGGGACATGACACGTATTTGTATTGTTGCCATTAAGGATAAAAAGATGGGGTTTAATCATATTGCTTGAATTTACTTTGTCTACATCATGTCATCTTGCTTAAGGCGTTACTCTGTTTCATACTTAATACCCTAGATGCATGTTGGATAGCGGTCGATGGGTGGAGTAATAGTAGTAGATGCAGGCAGGAGTCGGTCTACTTGTCTCGGACGTGATGCCTATATACATGATCATTGCCATGAATCCGTCATAATTATTTGCTTTTCTATCAATTGCCCAACAGTAATTTGTTTACCCACCGTATGCTATGCGTTCGAGAGAGAAGCCTGTAGTGAAAACTATGGCCCCCGTGTCTACTTTTATCATATATTAAAATCAAAAATACCTTGCTGCAATTTATTTACTTTTATTTTATTTAGTATTTTAGTTTATCTATTTATCACTATCAGAATTAATCCTTGCAAATAACCGCTAAGAGGATTGATAACCCTCTTATTTGCGTTGGGTGCAAGTGTTTGCTTTTGTGTGTGCAGGTGCGCTTAACGGGATTTTGCTTGGTTTTCCTACTGGATTGATAACCTTGGTTCTTAATTGAGGGAAATACTTATCTCTACTATACTGCATCATCCTCTCCTCTTCGGGGAAATACCAACGCAGTCTACAAGTAGCAGGAAGAATTTCTGGCGCCGTTGCCGGGGAGACATCATCAAAATTACCAAGTACCTTCGCACAAACTATCATCCACTTGCATTTATTTTATTTGCCTTTTTATTTGCATTTGCCTCTCGTTTTCATCTCGCCCACTTCTAATTTTTTTTTTACAAAAAACACAAAAATATTTTTATTTGCTTGTTTGCTTCACCATTATGGCTAGTTCTTCGCTTGTTACTATTACCCCTGAAAATGAAGTGCTTAATTTTAAACAAAGGGGAGGAGAAAATTTAAAAGATGCTTGGTATAGGATTTGCGATGCTCAAAATTGATCAACTCGTAAGCAATCCACTACCGTTCTTCTTCAAAAAAAATATGTGGGAATTACTACTTGGTATAGATTTGTGCTTGACACTATTACCGGAGGGAATTTCTTGATGTGTCCCATTTTGGATGCTTTCAATGCTATGGGAAATGTAGTGGGTTCACCCCCTATCATTATTAATGTAACGGCATTGACTTTGGAGCATGTTATGCAAAGGTTAGAAACTATTGAAAATAAGATGCCTACTATTGAACATATTGAGAATTTAGATAAAAAGGTCCAGAATCATATTACTCAATTTGTTTCTACGGTGGGAATTGCTTTGAAAACCTTCTAGGAAAAGGAACCAATAATTAACAAAAGGATAGAACAAGGTCGCGTTAGAATTGATAAGTTAGAGGAGATTATCAATAATTTGGGTTCCGCTTTTCCCCCCGCTAAAACCATTGATAGGACATCTACCAATAAAAATTGCAAGTTTATATATGTTCCTAAGGTTAATGGTGCTACTTCTAGTAAAGGGGGCGAGGATCTTAAAATGATTAGTGTGCACCCCAATTTCATTGATACAATAAAGGAACCTATCCATAAATGCGAAATTCTCGATTTTGTGCCTAGGAGTGTGATGATGAGAAACTCCTATGTCAAATCTACTAGAAAAAATAGGTATGTAATTGAGGATTTGGAGATGAAGGATGACAACACTTGAAACTATGCATTATGCCTAGCTAGGGGCATAAAACAATAGCGCTTGTTGGGAGGCAACCCAATGAATAAAATAAATTTTTGTTTTTACTTTCTGTTCTTGTGTGGTTGCACAATTATAGTCTCTGTTATGATTGTGTTTTTATCTTTTAAATAGTGTTTGTGCCAAGTAATGCCTTTGTGATGATTTGGATGATAGTATGATTGATGCTGTTGGAAAACAGAAACTTTTGCGTCCAGTGCTGGAATTTTGATTTTTCTCTGCACGTCATAACCTTATGAATTTTTTACAAAATATTTATATATAAATTTCCCACGTTTTCCTATTTTTTTAGAATTTTTAGAGTTACATAAGTATGACTTTAATTCAGGTCTTTACAGACTGTTCTGTTTTAGACAGATTCTGTTTTTGTTGCATAGTTTTCTTATTTTGATGAATCTATGGATTGTATCGGGGGGTATGAGTCATGGAGAAGTTGGAGTATAGTAGCATTATTCCAATATTAAATATGAATCAATTTAAAACAGTACCTAAAGGTTAAGATTTGTTTGTTATACTAACGGATCTCACGAGGTTTCTGTTGAGTTTTGTGTGCTGAAGTTTTCAAGTTTTGGGTGAGACTACGATGGATAAAGGAATAAGGAGTGGCAAGAGCCTAAGCTTGGGGATTCCCAAGGCACCCCAAGGTAATATTCAAGGAAGACTCAAGCGTCTAAGCTTGGGGATGCCCCGGAAGGCATCCCCTCTTTCGTCTACAAACTATCGGTAACTCACTTGGAGCTATATTTTTATTCATCACATGATATGTGTTTTACTTGGAGCGTCTTGTAATATAGTTTTTTTTGCTTTTGTTTGCTTTTTAGTTTGTCACAATCATCTTTTCTGAACACACCTTTTTGAGAGGGACACACATTATTCGTGATTTGTTAGAATACTCTATGTGCTTCACTTATATCTTTTGAGCTAGACAGTTGCTCTAGTGCTTCACTTATATCTTTTAGAGCACGGCGGTGGTTATATTTTAAAGAAATAGTTGAACTCTCATGCTTCACTTATATCCTTTTGAGAATCTAATGATTAGCAATGGTAATATGCACGGGTTATGAATTTGGTCCTAATATGATAGGTATTCAAGAGGGATATAATAAAAACTTTCATGTAGATCACTGAATGTGATAAGTTTGATTCCTTGCAATAGTTTTGCGATATTAAGATGGTAATATGTGGGAGGTGCTAGTAGATAATTGTGGTTTAGTAAGAATATTGGTGTTAAGGTTTGTGATTCCCGAAGCATGCACGTATGATCTGTCATTATGTTAAGAAGTTGGAGCATGATTTATTATTGATTGTCTACCTTATGAGTGGCGGTCGGGGACGAGCGATGGTCTTTTCCTACCAATCTATCCCCCTAGGGGCATGCGTAGTAGTACTTTGCTTCGAGGGCTAATAAACTTTTGCAATAAGTATGTGAGTTCTTTATGACTAATGTGAGTCCATGGATTATACGCACTCTCACCTTTCTGCAACTTGCTAGCCTCTTCGGTACCGTGCATTGCCCTTTCTCACATCGAGAGTTGGTGCAAACTTGGCCAGTGCATCCAAACCCTGTGATATGATACGCTCTATCACAGTAGGAAATCATGATGCAAATTGGACGTATCAACTCCCCCAAGCTTAGACCTCGCTAGCCCTCAAGCGAAAAGTCGAAATCGATAATCATGACCACATGTTTAGAGAGAGAGACGTCGATAAAAATAAAATACGGACATGGAGCATCATGATCTTTATTGTAACAGCAATATATCATCATAAAACTGCTCATGAAAAAGTAACAATTCATCCACAAGTTAAAGTATGAACCATAAACCAAATTGAAAACTAACAAACTATGATCTCAGTCACCGAAGCAATTGCAATTCATCATATTATCAGGAAGAGTCTATGTAAGAGCTTTGTTTAGCAAGTTCACATACTCAACTATCATTTAGTCTTCTATGATTGCTGACACCCACGTCATATTTATGGGGCAAAAGTTTCAGTCGAACACAAAGAAAGATAGGGGCTTATAATTTTGCCTCCCAATGTATTTACCTCAAGGGTAATGTCAACAATAATAACTCATGATCACCTACATCCAACTGGATATATATGCCTGGATCAATCCCCACCACATGATGTTTGCCAAAAGAGAAAATAAAAACGGAATAGAAGAGAATACTATTGACTCTTGCATTAAATTAAATACATAAAGTAAAAGATAGGCCCTTCGCAGAGGGAAGCAGAGGTTGTCATGCGCTTTTTGTTTTGAGATGTGCAAACTCTTAATGCAAAGGAATGTCACTTTATATTGCCCCTTGTGATAGCGACCTTTATTATGCAGTCTGTCGCTTTTATTTCTCCGCCATCACAAGATCGTACAAAGCTTATTTTCCCTTACGATAAAAGTTCATACATATTTAGGAGCAATTTTTATTGCTTTTGCACAGATGACAACTTACTTGAAGGATCTTATTCAATTCATAGGTAGATATAGTGGACTCTCATGACATGAAACCGGGTTTAAGGGTTTTGGGATGCACAAGTAGTATCTCTACTTAGTACGGAATTTTGGTTAGCAAAAGAGAGGGGGCAAGCACCACATGTTAGAGGATCCAAAACGATATAACTTCTATGTGGATATAAGCAAACATAACTCATTACGTTGTCTTCCTTGTCCAACATCGACTATTTGACATAGAATATATGATGGGGGCTCACAATCATAAAAGATGTCCAAGATAGTATATTTATATGTGAGACCTCTCTTCCTTTATTACTTTTTCATGAATTGCAACAATGGCCAATGCTATGTTTACAAACTTCCAACAAGTTTTATCAATTATACTTCTTTTATGTGACGTCATCACTCCCCATGGGATTAGCATATGATCTTTACTTTTTTATTCTCTTTATTTATTTCTAAGATTGGATCAACAAAAGCAAAACACTCAACTCAAACTACTCTTTATTATATAACTTTCACACACGATTACATAGATAGATAGACCACAAAGCAAGCACTTGAAACTAGATCATACTAAAACTTTATTCTTCTATATCACGAAATAACTAAGGATCAAACTAAGATAGATAATGATGATAAAAGTGATGGTGATACGATACCAGGGCACCTCCCCCAAGCTTGGCACAAGCCAAGGGTGGTGCCCATACCCATGTACTCAAGTCTCCTTCTTCGGTGATGGTGGTGATGAAGTGATAGGCTTGTCCTTTAACTTCAGTAAGTACTCCAAATTTCCATTGATCCTCCGAAGCGCACAATTCTGCTCTTCTAACAAAATAACTTCAAGGGTAAGCGACGTATTCTGAGCACAAACTGCTTCAAAAACCTTAAGTGTATCGATTTCAGATGGGGAGAGATTTTGATAAAGATTTTGCCATGTATCTTCCCTTTTTGGTGCTTCTCCCTGATAACCCACAAGTATAGGGGATCGCAACAGTTTTTGCCGGTAGTATTTCACCCAGATTTATTGATTCGACACAAGTGGAGCCAAAGAATATTTGCGAGTATTAGCAGTTGAGTTGTCAATTCAACCACACCTAGAGAACTAAATATCTGCAGCAAAGTGTTTAGTAGCACAGTAGTATGATAGTTTCAATATCAGTAGTAACAGTAGCAATAGTAATAGAGACAGTAACAGTAGAAGTTTTGTAGTGATTGTAACAGCAGCAGCAACGAAAGTAACTTAGCAAAGATTAATATGCGAAAAGCGTAGGCATTGGATCAGTGATGGATAATTATGTTGGATAACATTCATCATGTAACAGTCACAACCTAGGGCGATACACAATAGCTCCAATTCATCAATGTAATGTAGGCATGTATTCCGTATATAGTCATACGTGCTTATAGTAAGAACTTGCATGGCATCTTTTGTCCTACCCTCCCGTGGCAGCGGGATCCATAAGGAAATCTAAGGGATATTAAGGCCTCCTTTTAATAGAGAACCGGAACAAAGCATTAACACATAGTGAATACGTGAACTCCTCAAACTACGGTAATCACAAGAAAGAATCCCAATTATTGTCACCTTGGGGTATGCGGATCATAACATGTAATAGGTGCATATAACTTGCAAGATAGGATCAAGAACTCAAATATATTCATGAAAACATAAAGGGTTCAGATCTGAAATCATGGCACTCGGGCCCTAGTGACAAGCATTAAGCATAGCAAAGTCATAGCAACATCAATCTCAGAACACAGTGGATACTAGGGATCAAAGCCCTAACAAATTGACTCGATTACATGGTAAATCTCATCCAACCCATCACCGTCCAGCAAGCCTATGAAGAAATTACTCACGCACGGTGGTGAGCATCATGAAATTGGTGATGGAGGATGGTTGATGATGATGACGGCATCGAATCCCCCTCTCCGGAGCCCCAAACGGACTCCAGATCAGCCCTCCCGATGAAGAACAGGAGGTGGCGGCGGCTCCGTATCGTAAAACGCGATGATTCTTTCTCCCTGATTTTTTTCTGGACGAATAGGTACTTATAGTGTTGGAATTAGGGTAAACGAAGCTGCCAGGGCCCCACAAGCCTGGGGGGCGCGCCCTGGGGGGGTGGGCGCGCCCCCTGAGCTTGTGCTCCTGGGTGCCCCCCCTCCAGTAGATCTTTTCGCCAGTATTTTTTATATATTCTGAAATAATTCTCCGTAAATTTTCAGGTCCATCCGAGAAATTTTATTTCTGCACAAAAATAACACCATGGCAAATCTGCTGAAAACAACGTCAGTCCAGGTTAGTTCCATTCAAATCATGCAAATTAGAGTCCAAAACCAGAGCAAAAGTTTTTGGAAAAGTAGATACGTTTGGGACGTATCAACTCCCCCAAGCTTAACTCATTGCTTGTCCTCAAGCAATTCAGTTGACAAACTGAAAGTGACAAAGAAAAACTTTTACAAACTCTTTTGTTCTTATTGTCTGTATATATACTTAACTAGCATCCAAGTTTTCAGCAAAAAATATGAACTAACCATATGAATGATAACACTTAGGTCTCACATTTACTCATATCAATAACATAACCAACTAGCGAGCAATAATAAGATATCTCGGATGCCAACACTTTGTCAAAACAATCATGATATAATATGACAACATGGTATCTCGCTAGCCCTTTCTGAGACCGCAAACCATAAATGCAGAGCACCTCTGAGATTCAAGCAACGACTAAACATTGTAATTCGGGATAGAGGATATCCAGTCATGGTCACACCCAGCATTAACTATACTCAATGCATAAAAATGACAATAGTGCTCTCCACTGGTGCTTAAATGAGAGGGTGATGACTCAACAATAAAAGTAAAATGACATAAAAGTAAATGGATAGGCCTTTCGCAGAGGGAAGCATGGATTTGCAGCGGTGCCAGAGCTCAAAGCTTAAAACAGAGATGAAAATAATTTTGAGAGGTATGATTTTCCTGTCAACGTCACGACCGAGAGTTTTCAATATCTTCCATGCTAAACACATTATAGGCGGTTCCCAAGCGAAAATGTAGAGTTTACTCCCCCTCCACCATACCAACACAAGCCATGGCTAGCCGAATTCACGGGTGCCCTCCATACCAACAACTTTTCGGGGGATTTTGTTTGCATTATATAATTTTGATTTGAGCTTAGGACTGGGCATCCCGATTACGAGCCTCTCTCGTGCAATGACAAGTGAATAAACACTCATCTGAGAATAACCCGCTTAGCATGGAAGATACTGACCGCCCCCTGTCGCTCCATGAGCGGTACAGGCACACAAAACAGATGTTCGTTTGAATGTTTAGAGATGGCACATGCAAATTTACTTGGAACGGTAGAGTAATCTCGCATATAGGTAGATATAGTGGACTCATCTGGAATAACTTTGGGTTAAGGATTTGGATGCACAAGCAGTATTCCCGCTTAGTACAGCCGAAGGCTAGCAAATAGATTGAGAAGCGACCAACTAGAGAGCGAAAACGGTCATAGACATGCATTGCGAATAATTAACATTGAATACGAGCTTGAGTAGGATATCAACACCCTGAACATAAATATCATGGAGGCTATGTTGGTTTTGATTCAACTACATGTATGAACATGCGCCAAGTCAAGCCACTCGAATTACTCAGAGGAGGATACCATGCTAACATACTACATCACAGCCATTTTAATGCATGTTGACACTCAAGATAAATCATTATCCACTCCTAGCTATTTAAGCATGGCATGATCAACTATAATCTCTAATTGTCATCATAAACATGTTTACTCATAATAATGCTGAAACATGAATACCGAGCTAAACATATTTACAAAAACAAAAACAAGAAGAGTTCATACCAGCTTTTCTTCACCGCAATCACTTCATCAAATATCGTCATTATTGCCTTTCACTTGCACGGCCAAATGATATGAAAATAATAATAGTGCAAGAATGCCGTGGATTAAGCTAGAATCTGCAAACATTTATTCAAAGGAGAAGACAAAATAATAGTGGCTCTTTGTCAGATCAACAATAAAGCATATGGGAGCCACTCAACGTTTTCATCGTGGTCTTCTCCCTACGACGACTCAACGAAAAGAAAAGAAATTCAGAAAAACACATTGAAATATTTTTGGAGTTTTTAGTTTTTCTAAAGAAAGCAAATTAACGAAGCAAGATGAAAAACGAGAAAACTATTTACATGGGAAAGCTCCCAACAAGTAAAAGAAGAAACGAGAAATATTTTTGGGTTTTCTTTTACTACTACGAATTAACTAAACAAGAAAGAAACCACTGGTACATCGAGTTGCTATACAAATGGTTTTTAATCCCTTTTCGCGATGGAGTTTTAAACCGTCGCCTTGCCTGTGTGTGCGATAGGGGGGTCCTTCCCACATGACCCAGAAACCGTCGGCGATAGGGCCTCCGGTCACACACGCGGGGCAAAAAGAGCTCGTGTGCGATCGGGCGAGCCATCGCAGACAATTATACTGGCCCAATCGTTTCTGTTCGTATGTTCATCCCACACAGTGAATCTCAGAAAAATGTTTCCATTCATATGTACATCACACACAATTTTTATGTGGAAACGTTTGTGCATGGTGGCCTAACGCAAACATTTGTCGGGCGGAAGGCATGTGTGATTGTTCATTGATCCAACACGGCTACTTTCTAGAAACTATGTGCATTGTTTGAGGTCATCGCCCACGGTGTTGTTTGAGAAACCGTCTGCAATTCAAAAACCCAATAAGCAGGTTAATTGGCCTATTATTGATAATGCATTTAGTAATCAAATTGACATTTCATATCAAACACACCATATGGTTCATAGCCGTATTACGGCAACCAGGATTTCATAGCTGAATTACATCAGAGTACAACATCACATAGCTTCAGCACTCAGTTACACCATATAGGCATATAGCTAGCTACGCAATTACACAACAGCACGAAGTTTCACATGCAACATCTAAAACCTTTGGAAAGTAGCATCATATACAGTATATAGAGAGATGAATCTCATCTGGAAAACTGATGAATCTGAAGGCGAATATTGAGCCTTCAATGATGTTGAATGTCCTTGCAACTTTACGCCAGTGGCTGCGGATGATTGCCCGCCCAACCTTCGTCCTCTTGAGGGAGACTTCAATATTGTACCGTGGGTGTTGAATGAGTACCTTCCTCGCCTCTTGACCATGGAGGTGGTTTGAGAGGTAATCATCGGTGAACTGCTTTGGAAAGGACTGAAAACAAAGATATGCATAAATATCTATTCTAAATTTTGAAATGGCGCATAGGAAAAAACACAAGGTAAAAGAGTTAGTACCATCCTATAGTTGACTGATGTCTTCTTCATTGTGCAAACAAAGATCTTGTTGTTATTCAACGCTAGTTTCTTTATCCTAACAATCTTTCTGAGTTTCTTGACTTGACTGATATTCATGTCCATCTCATTTCCCCATATGCAAAATGGATCGAACAGTGGGTCTAAACCTCTGACAGCAGGACCTACATGTGCAAGACAAATTGTTAAAAACTTAAATATTAGAATGGTTCCTGCAATTGCACAATAATGTGCTATTAGCCAAAGGACCATGCATGTGCAAACCTCGATGGTAAACCTCAGTGCCTCCCATTGTTTCCCTGCAACACATATAAGGCAGATATTGATCAGTTTAAGTGAGAGTTGGCATACTATCAGTAGAATATATTAATGAAAACTTGTACCCACAACAAATGAACATCACACTGCAGAATTGAACCAAAAAGTTAACTGGACACCACAACAAATGAAGCAAGCAGTTAACTGAGAACCACATTGCAGAATAGAACATATACTAGAAGATCATACATTTAACCAAGCCTAGTGTGCTTAAGAACTACTAGGAAATATAGCATTTGTGTATGTTTCGCATGTATAGAGTACATCCAAATTCAATTTTATTCCTCACATGCATAACAATAAAAAAATTGTACCCACATGAATTGAAAATCACATTTCAGAATTGAACCAAACAGTTAACTGAACATCACAACAAATGAACCAAACTATTAATTGAACATCACATTTTAGAAGATCAGATTGCATATTAACATTACAGAGGACAATTCACAAGAAGGCACCGGAGGCGGCCTTTAGAAAACACCACGAACTGTCATTTAAAGCAGCCAACCGCGTAGCGGCGTCCGCGCGCGAGGGGTCGACGGTGGCCTCGACGTCGAGGTGCTCCTCCAAGATCTGGCGGTCGGCACGCATGGCAGCCATCGCGACCTCATCCGCGCGTGCGGCCGCGATTTGCTTCACCGTTGCCAGATGCTCCTTGAGCTCCTGGCTATAATGTGTGAACCATGGCTATGGGCGGCGCTTATTTGGAGGATGGGCCAGTGATTTGGGTGGAAGATGTCGCGCCGGTGGTCGAGGCATGTGGGATGGAGAAGGAGGAGGAGGATGGGGGTGGGGTGTGGATTACCTGACTATATGGACAAGGCTGCGCAGCAGGAAGGAGCGCCGCCGGCAAGGAGGCGGCGCTGCAAAGCAAGCAGTGAAGGTTTTAACTTGGAAAGGAAGGAGGAAACAGTGGAAATGTGGCTTTTGGTGGGGGGACAGGGCGGGGACCTAGATATTTCCGCGGTTGCTGAAAATTTACGAACGGTGCAGCGAAAAACTGGCGGGCAAGTGTGGTTGACGCGCGGCCGGTGGACTGTAGCCGACGAACCTTCCTGCGTAAGCCATACATGAGGGAGCCCCAAGATATTTTATACTGCATCGCACACGATTGTTGCTAAGAAACTGTTTGTGGTGTAATTGATTTTTTCATTTTGATTTGAAAGAGAAAATGGGGTTACGGCAAGAAAGGTCGTGTTTGAATTGCTAGAACATTTATCTGCAGTGAACATGCAACTATAGGAGTGTCGTGCTAAAATTTGGAATTATTCTGGGTTCGTTTGGCATTTTTTATACATTAATTGAGTTTTCTAGGCATTTAATGTGCATAATTCAAGTTTGAACTACAGGCACATGCTCCAGTGCACCAAAATGGGTTGAAAAATCATATATGTGTCCTTGGGTGAATGTTTAGGTCCCATACAAGAAATGAGAGTGAATTTCAAACATCTGGGCGTCGTGGCTCGGCCGAAAACATTTAGAAACTTGGTTTTTAAATTCCTGTAAATCCAAAAATTGCCTAAAAATCACAGAACTTGGCATGGTGTCTTGACATGGCACCAACATGCTATGGTAAAAAAATTGTTCGATTTGGGACAAGTTTTGGTATAAGCTTCTTACAGACCGGAGCTTCTCTCAAGAAGGCTCATGGTTCCGATAGGGGACATGTCACCTTTGTGGGTGAAATGACATACGCTGCCTCTTCCTGTCTTGATTTTTTTTACAGAGGCAATAAAGACCAATAGGAGTGTCATGCTAAAATTTGGAATTATCCCGGGTTCGTTTGGCCTTTTCTTATACATTTATTGAGTTTCTAGGCATTTAATGTGCATAATTCAAATTTGAACTACATGCACATGCTCCAGTGCACCAAAATAGGTTGAAAAATTGTATATGTGTCCTTGGGTGAATGTTTAGGTCCCATACAAGAAATGGGAATGAATTTCAAACATCTGGGCGTCGTGGCTCGGCCGAAAACATTGAGAATCTTGGTTTTTAAATTCCTGTAAATCCAAAAATTGCCTAAACATCACAGAACTTGGCATGGTGTCTTGACATGGCACCAACATGTTGTGGTAAAATTTTTGTTTGATTTGGGACAAGTTTTGGTATAAGCTTCTTACAAACCGGAGCTTCTCTCAAGAAGGCTCATGGTTCCGATAGGGGGGATGTGTCACCTTTGTGGGCGAAACGATATACACTGCCTCTTCCTGCCTTGATTTTTTTAACAAAGGCAACAAAGACCAATAGGAGTGTCGTGCTAAAATTTGGAATTATTTCGAGTTCGTTTGGCCTTTTTTATACATTTATTGAGTTTCCTAGGCATTTAATGTGCATAATTCAAATTTGAACTACATGCACATGCTCCAGTGCACCAAAATGGGTTGAAAAATTGTATATGTGTCCTTGGGTGAATGTTTAGGTCCCATGCAAGAAATGGGAATGAATTTCAAACATCTGGGCATCGTGGCTCGACCGAAAACATTGACAAACTTGGTTTTTAAATTCCTGTAAATCCAAAACTTGCCTGAAAATCATGAAACTTGGCATGTTGCCTTGACATGGCACCAACATGCTGTGGTAAAAAATTTGTCTGATTTTTTGAAGGCACACAGATTAACAACCAACAAAGTCATTTTGGAACAAAGAGCTGCCACGTTACAATCGGAAACACAAGTGTTATTCAAACCGTGGGCGTTGTACTAACCATTTACGTGTCGCCGTGCGTCCCCATTTTTATTGGCTAGGAGGCGCCGTGCGGGGTAGCTATTTGAGTAGATGGGAGGCGTGGAGCAGACCGCTGCACAGGCTCACCGGGAGGCGAGCCCTTTGACCTCCATCCGCCGCCCACCTCGCTCCCAACTTCTCCATTAATGGCGCCCGAGCCCCAGTTTTAATGGCGTGGCTAGGCCTCAGTCGACTGAGATTTAAGAGAGAGAAAAGAAAATCTGAAAAGAAAATTTTGCACGGATCTTGATGTAAGATCTCGCAAACATAGCATCGACTGAGAGTTAGCAAGACTGATATATATGAAGACGATGGCAATGGATAATAATAATTGTCTTACATATTCAGGAAGATAATTAAAGATGCCACATGCGGCAACGCCCGAAAGACACAAGGGCAAAAGAAGGAAGACGCAGACAACGATCTGGGTCGCTGCTCTCTACTTCACCTCGATCTACTACGCCATCTTCGTCATTTCGTCCACCTTGATCTCCTTCACCTCCTCAATACGTCGCTTGCGAGCATCCACGGATTTCTCCAGGAGCATGTCACGCTCGATGCGGAGATTAGCATTCTCGTCCATAAGTTTCCTGACCATGATGGCTGTCTTCTCCAACATGGCAGTTGTCTCCTCGTGCTGCTTCGCCCTGCCAGCGATCTTCGCCCTCAGCAGGTCGCGCTCGGTGCGGAGCCTCACCTTGTCACCCCGTAGTGCCCGGATGACGCCGGTCGACTTATCCAACGCGGCATAGCTCTCCTCTTGCAACTTCGCCCAGCGGGGGATGTCATCATCCATCAGCTTATTGAGCATAGCGCGCATGCGCCTGTGAGAGCCCTCGAGTGCTCGCGATAGATCCATCCAGGCCACCGCGACGCGGTAGGACCTCTATGCTACTTCCGTGGCGCGGCGGGACATCTGTGCCGCTTTCGCGGCGCGGCCGGACCACTCTGCTGCTTCGGCGGTGTGGCGGGACCTCAGTGCTGCTTCGGCGGCGCAGCGGGACCTCTGTGCTGCTTCGGCGGCGAGGCGGGACCTCTCGGCTGATATCGCAGAGAGGTGAGACATCTCTGCTGATTCGCTCACCGCTCCGTGGTCATTTCTCGACCAAGAACTCCTCCCACGGGCCATGGCAGATGCAAGGAAGGACGAAGACTTGTTTGTTTGTTGATGAGGAATTGAGGAGGAATGTGCAGTCATTTTCGAGTAGGTGGTATTTATAACCTAGTAATAAGCTGCTAAGTGGGAAAACGTTTAGGTTTTGATCAGTGTGAACAGGTTTGCAATTACATATCGGTGTGAATCGGAGTAATTTGGAATGTGACGGGAAACAAGCTCAAAATTATTTGACGGTTCCGGTTTCAAAGTGCGGCATGATTCCCGGATGGTGTAATTAACGTGGGCAAGCATTTTCGGATGCGTACGTGGCGTGTGCACCGCAATCGGCGATGTCAGCACACGACTTGTTCCATCAACCGTGTGCGCTTGTTATTACCATCACGGACAATTCTTTTAATTAGAATGTGTGCCCGTATATCGCAGACTCCTTGATCTGGCTGACCGTTTCTGTTGTTTTGGCTCATCACAAACAGTTCATCCGAGTGAACTGTATGCCGTGTATCGCACACACCTTGATTTGCCTGACCATTTCTGTTGTGTTGGGTAATCACAAACAGTTCATCCGAGTGAACTGTATGCCGTGTATCGCACACACCTCAATTTGGCTGACCGTGTTTGTTGTTCTGTCTTATCGCAGACAGTTCGTATGGATCAACTGTATGCCACGTATCGCACACGCGTCTCTAATCTGAATCATGTTTGTTGTTCTGTCTTATCACAAATAGTTCGTATGGATCAACTGTATGCCACGTATCGCACACGCGTCTCTAATCTGAATCATGTTTGTTGTTCTGTCTTATCGCAAACAGTTCATATGGATCAACTGTATGCCACGTATCGCACACGCGTCTCTAATCTGAATCGTGCTTGATGTCTCCGGCATCGCACACAGTTCGTCTTATTGGCAACGGTTTTAGTACGACACCGTTTGCGATTAATGCATCGCACACAGTTTGGTCGCGGGGTCTCTGATTGATGTGTCGCGTTAGGACCATCCTGCAGTAGTGAACTACAACTAATTTTTTTGGATTTTTGAAAGTTTTTCAAACACACAAGAAGAAAGCGAAAATAAATCTAAGATGGATATACAATGAAAAAGGATGAACACCGACAACTGAAATGATTGTGTGAACATGAATGTAATGTCGGTGAGAAATATGTACTCCCCCAAGCTTAAGCTTTTGGCCTAAGTTGGTCTACGACCACTCCTGGTCTAGATAATGTCGTGATGGTAGTTCGGGTTATACCGAAGTGTAGCTGCCATAGCTTGGCGAGCTGTCTCATTGAGGCGCTAGATCTCTACCGCCCTCTCGTGCTGCTCAGCCTCCTCCTCAAGTATAAAATGTCTATGTTTTTCCTGGAAATCAAAGAAGGCAGGAGCAGGCAAAACAATATGGAAAACACGACGCCTGTTAAAGATTAGCCTGTATCTGAAAGGGGGGTTACCCCTCTCAAGGAACTGGTGGCATTCCATAGCATCATAATCAAGAAAACTCGGTGGCAACAGGGTGTCATTACATTTTATGGGCACACCAAGGTAAGCGGCTAAGCGAGTAGCATAAATTCCGCCAAAGAAATCACCAACTAAGGCATTATTATGTAAATGATGTGCAACAATATCCCCCATGTTAAATTGTCTATCTCTTAGCAACGCACTCTTAAGAATGCTCAGGTCAGGGGCGCAAAGATGACTATGGTCATGTTTACCATTAATGCATCTACCAATGAATAGAGCAGAATAATGTATAGCAGGAAAATGAATAGAGGAGTTAGTGAGATCATAGTATACATTATTCTGCTCTACAAAGGAGTCAGTGAGATCATAGTATTGCGGGCACTTGTCTGTCAAGAACTCCGTGAGCTCGGCATTGCGCACGTACATATCAAACTCTTCCTTGATGCCGGCTCGAATCATGAAGGCATCCGATGGCCACTCGCATGGCAAAACCGAAGCCTCCCGCGGCGGTTCGGTATCCGGCTCGCGTATTGCGGGCCTAGGGTCACTCTTGCTCGAGGAACCCCCATGGAACATCTTCCTGAACATTTTCTTTCTCTGAAACATTTCTGAAATTTTTAGTGACTCAAAATAAAAGTGAACGAAACTCAACAAAATTGATAGCAACTACTCCTACAAGTATCTAGAGGCTATATCATGCATCAAAACTACTTTGGACCATACAAATTCAACATGCAAGCTCATAAACATGGTCACCACAGCAGCAAATATTTGCAAAGTATAAAGCACTAGAACAAAAACTAATTGGAGCATTGGAGGAGTCACATACCAAGGAGTAATTCCTCAAAACAGATTTGGGAATGTAGTTTCGAGCAAGGAGATCGAAAATCAAAGCAATATGAGCAAGAACACGGGCCTGGGAGCAAGTTTGATTTTTTCTGGAGGAAGAAGAAGGAGATGGGTGGCTGGCATAAATGAGTGGGTCTCTGTGGGACCCACAAGCCTGCTGGGCATGCCTAGGGGGGGGTGGGCGCGCCCTGTGAGCTTGTGGCTCACAGGTGCACCCCCCTGGGGTGTGTTCATTGCCAAAAATTCTTAAATATTCTGAAAAATCATACTAAATTTTCATGGCATTCTGAGAACTTTTATTTTTAGGCCATTTTTTATTGCACGGATAATTCAGAAAATAGGATAATCATGGCATTTTATTTTATTCAACTACAAATAACAGAGAGCAAAAGGTGGGTACAGAAAGTTGTGCTTACTAAATTCATCGACCACATGCCCCTAAAAAAGAATCCATTAATAAGGTTGATCAAGTCTTATTAACAGACTATTTCCAAATGGCATGAAACCGAAGAATTTTCGTATAACACTAAGTTACCTCAATGGGGATATGCATCTCCCCAACAATAAGAATTTCATATTTCTTTTTGACAGCAGGGAGAGAAAATTTGAAACCTCCAATAGTGATTGTTGAAACTTTTTCAGTACAATTGATACCATTCACCGAACTTTGTTTCTTTGGAAAATAAACCATATGCTCATTACCATTGACATGAAAAGTGACCTTACTTTTGTTGCAATCAATAACAGCCCCTACAGTTTTCAAAAAGGGTCTACCAAGGATAATCGACATGTTGTCGTCCTCGGGCATATCAAGTATAACGAAGTCTGTCAAGATAGTAACATTTGCAACTACAACGGGAACGTCCTCACAAATTCCAATAGGTAGAGCAGTGGATTTATCAGCCATTTGCAAAGATATTTCACTAGGTGTGAGCTTATTCAAATCAAGTCTTCTATATAAAGAGAAAGGAATAACACTAACACCGGCTCCCAAATCACATAAAGCAGTTTTAACATAACTTCTTTTAATGGAGCATGGTATAGTAGGTATTCCTGGATCTCCTAACTTCTTAGGTACTCCACCCTTAAAAGAATAATTTGCAAGCATGGTGGAAATTTCAGCTTCAGGTATCTTTCTTTTATTTGTGACAATATCTTTCATGTATTTAGCATAGGGAGACATATTCAACATATCAATCAAGCGAGTGCGCAAAAAGACAGGTCTAAGCATTTCAACAAAGCGCTCAAAGTCTTCCTCATCTTTGCTTTTAGATGGTTTACTAGGAAAAGGCATAGGCTTTTGAACCCATGGTTCTCTTTCCTTCCCAAGTTTTCTAGCAACGAAGTCTCTTTTATCATATCTTTTATTCTTAGGAGGTGGGTTATCAAGATCAACAACATGTTCTATTTCTACATCATTATCTGGTTGAGCATCATCATGAACATCTTCATTATTATCATTATTCTCATCATTATCACTAGGTGCATGTTCATTACCAGATTGTGTCTCAGCATCAGAAATAGAAACATCATTTTGATTCTCAGGAGGTTTTTCAATGTCAGGTTCACTAGAAGCATGCAAAGTCCTATCATTTTTCTTTTTCTTTTTCTTCTTAGATGGACTAGGTACATCAATATTATTTCTTTGAGAGTCTTGTTCAATTCTTCTACGATGACCTTTAGGATATAGAGGATACTGAGTCATTCTACCTCCTCTACTAACAACTTTAACAGCATGATCATTCATTTTGTTATTCATTTCATCAAGCAAATCATTTTGTGACTTAGCAATTTGTTCTAACTGAGTCTGGACTATAGAAGCATATTTACTCAAGCATTTAACATCATTAGTAGTTCTAAACATCAAATCACTCAAGCGTTCAATCATGATGGCATTTCGTTTTAATTGATTGCTAACATATATATTGAAATTCTCTTGCTTAACAATGTAGTTATCAAATTCATCCAAGCATTGACTAGCAGATTTATTATAAGGAATATCACTTTCATCAAATCTAGTGAGAGAATTTACCTCCACTACCTATGTCGGGATGTTGAGCCCATGTATTTCTTCAATAGGTGGTAAATTCTTAACATCTTCAGCTTTAATACCTTTTTCCTTCATAGATTTCTTGGTTTCTTGCATATCTTCTGGACCGAGGAATAAAATACCTCTCTTCTTCGGAGTTGGCTTAGGTGGCGGTTCAGGAAGTGTCCAATCATCGGCATTTCTCAATATATTATTCAATAGTTCTTCAGCCTGTCCCATAGTTCGTTCCCTGAAAACACAACCAGCACAACTATCTAGGTAGTCCCTAGAAGCATCGGTTAGTCCATTATAAAAGACATCAAGTATTTCATTTTTCTTAAGAGGATGATCAAGCAAAGCATTAAGTAGTTGGAGAATCCTCCCCCAAGCTTGAGGGAGATTCTCTTCTTTAATTTGCATAAAGTTGAATATTTCCTGTAAGGCAGCTTGTTTCTTATGAGCAGGAAAATATTTTTTAGAAAAGTAATATATCATATCCTGGGGACTACACACACAACCAGGAGCAAGAGTATTAAACCATTTCTTAGCATCACCCTTTAATGAGAAAGGAAATAACTTAAGAATATAGTAGTAACGAAGTTTTTCCTCATGAGCAAATAGGGTGGCAATATCATTCAACTTAGTAAGGTGTGCCACAACAGCTTCAGTTTCATAACCATGAAAAGGATCAGATTCAACCAACATAATTAACTCAGGATCGACAGAGAATTCATAATCCTTATCGGTAACAAATATGGGAGAGGTAGCAAACTTAGGATCATATTTCATTCTCTCCCTCATAGATTTTTCTTTCAATTCAGCAAGCAATTTTCTAACCTCATCTCTATCATTACAAGCAAGAATTGCCCTAGCTGTCTCCCTATCAAAAACATAACCATCAGATGTCTCAGGCATTTCAACTCTAGTAGGAGAGCTAGGCATAATAGGTGAATTATAATTTTCAAGAGTTTCAACATTTTCAATTCCTTTAGCTTTAGCAATTTGTTCATCAAGAAATTCACCAAGTGGCACAGTATTATCAAGCATAGTACTAGCATCATCAATAGTTTCATTCATAGTAGAAGTAGTATCATCAATAACTTGCGACATATCAGAATGAATAGCAGGCGGTGGTGTCGCAAGCTTACTCAAAACAGAAGGTGAATCAAGTGCAAAGTGTGATGGCAGTTCCTTACCTCCTCTAGTCGTAGAGGGGACGATCTTAGTCTTAGCGTCTTTCAGATTCTTCATAGTGATCAACAGATATAAATCCCAAGTGACTCAACAGATAGAGCTATGCTCCCCGGCAATGGCGCCAGAAAAAGGTCTTGATAACCCACAAGTATAGGGGATCGCAACAGTTTTCGCGGGTAGCATTTCACCCAGATTTATTGATTCGACACAAGGGGAGCCAAAGAATATTTGTGAGTATTAGCAGTTGAGTTGTCAATTCAACCACACCTGGAGAACTAAATATCTGCAGCAAAGTGTTTAGTAGCACAGTAGTATGATAGTTTCAATAGCAGTAGTAACAGTAGCAATAGTAATAGAGACAGTAACAGTAGCAGTTTTGTAGTGATTGTAACAGTAGCAGCAACGAAAGTAACTTAGCAAAGATCAATATGCAAAAAGCATAGGCATTGGATCGATGATGGATAATTATGTTGGATAACATTCATCATGTAACAGTCACAACCTAGGGCGATACACAATAGCTCCAATTTATCAATGTAATGTAGGCATGTTTTCCGTATATAGTCATACGCGCTTATAGTAAGAACTTGCATGACATCTTTTGTCCTACCCTCCCATGGCAGCAGGGTCCATAAGGAAATCTAAGGTATATTAAGGCCTCCTTTTAATAGAGAACCGGAACAAAGCATTAACACATAGTGAATACATGAACTCCTCAAACTACGGTAATCACCGGAAAGAATCCCAATTATTGTCACCTTGGGGTATGTGGATCATAACACATAATAGGTGCATATAACTTGCAAGATAGGATCAAGAACTCAAATATATTCATGAAAACATAAAGGGTTCAGATCTGAAATCATGGCACTCGGGCCCTAGTGACAAGCATTAAGCATAGCAAAGTCATAGCAACATCAATCTCAGAACATAGTGGATACTAGGGATCAAAGCCCTAACAAATTGATTCTATTACATGGTAAATCTCATCCAACCCATCACCGTCCAGCAAGCCTACGAAGAAATTACTCATTCACGGTGGTGAGCATCATGAAATTGGTGATGGAGGATGGTTGACGATGACGACGGCGTCGAATCCCCCTCTTCGGAGCCCCGAACGAACTCCAGATCAGCCCTCCTGATTTTTTTCTGGACGAATAGGTACTTATAGCGTTGGAATTAGGGTAAACGGAGCTGCCAGGGCCCCAGGGCGCGCCCCCAAGGCTTGTGGCTCCTGGGTGGCCCCCCTCCAGTAGATCTTTTCGCCAATATTTTTTATATATTCTGAACTAATTCTCCGTAAATTTTCAGGTCCATCCGAGAACTTTTATTTCTACACAAAAATAACACCATGGCAAATCTGCTGAAAACAGCGTCAGTCCGGGTTAGGTCCATTCGAATCATGCAAATAAGAGTCCAAAACCAGAGCAAAAGTGTTTGGAAAAGTAGATACGTTTGGGACGTATCACTCCCGTGCGTGTGGCTGGCCCTTCTTTTCCTTGAACCTGGTCCTCCATGACCTTTCCTGATCCCTCCTCCATCTCGGTGTCCTCCTCTCTGGACGACCACTCATAATAGACTTCGCTGAAAG
Organism: Elymus sibiricus; assembly: GCA_039707655.1. Lineage (NCBI taxonomy): Eukaryota > Viridiplantae > Streptophyta > Magnoliopsida > Poales > Poaceae > Elymus > Elymus sibiricus. Next base: position 177,377,458 of record CM077666.1, on the reverse strand, counting down.
GACGCTTGCCGGGCGAAAGTTGCACAATCCGGTGCTTGGTGCGGAGTCTTCGGGGAGCCATGGGGATCTAGATCTGTCAGAAAAATAGCCCAAAACAAGAATAGAGGGGAAACTTGTGATGCGGTGGTCAAAACACCCGTGAGTATATAAAAAGAATTGTTATCTTGCAAAACAAGCAAACGAGAGGAAAACGGAGTCGGGAGGGCACACGAGGGGCCCACAAGGCATCACGGCGCGCCCTAGGGGGGGTCGCGCCCTGTTGCCTTGTGGGCGACTTGTGGGTCCCCTTGGCTGTTTTTTATTTTTATATTTTTACTAATATTCCAAAACGGACAGAAATATTTTTTATGGAATTTTTGGAGTCGGTTTACTTACCGTATCACATACCTACCCCTTTTTAGGGTTCTGGAGCGTTCCGGAAGGACTCTTTGATGTGTTCCTCCGGTGTCATTGTCTGAATAATATTAGTTTCAACATTAATGGGGGTACCTGAGATACAATGCTTAATTTTTTGTCCATTCACCACTCTCGGGTTGGTGCCTTCGGAGTTGTTGATTTTGATAGCACCGGAGCGGTAAACTTCTTCGATGATATATATATGGTCCTTCCCATTTAGAGAGAAGTTTTCCTGCAAAAAATCTGAAACGATAGTTGTACAATAGAACTTGCTCACCCACTTTAAATTCCCATTTTTTGGATTCTTTTATCATGCCATCTTTTGACCTTTTCTTTAAATAACTTGGCATTTTCATATGCTTGGGTTCTCCATTCATCTAGAGAGCTAATATCAAATAACCTCTTTTCACCGGCAAGTTTGAAATCATAGTTAAGTTCTTTTATTGCCCAATATGCCTTATGTTCTAACTCAAGAGGTAAATTACATGCTTTTCCATAAACCATTTTATATGGAGACATACCCATAGGATTCTTATAAGCAGTTCTGTAGGCCCATAATGCATCATCAACTTTCTTAGAGCAATTCTTCCTGGATCTATTAACGGTCTTTTGCAAAATTAATTTGATTTCTCTATTACTCAATTCAACTTGACCACTAGACTGAGGATGATATGGAGATGCAATTCTATGATTAACATCATATTTAGCGAGCAATTTACAGAAAGCACCATGAATAAAATGTGAACCACCATCAGTCATCAAATATCTCGGGACTCCAAACCTCGGAAACTATAACTTCTTTAATAAGCATTTTAATAAAAGTATTATGATCAACACTACTAGTTGGAATAGCTTCTACCCACTTAGTAACGTAATCAACAGCAACTAAAATATGTGTATACCCGTTGGATTTAGGAAAAGGTCGCATATAATCAAAACCCCAAACATCAAATGGTTCAATAACAAGTGAATAATTCATAGGCATTTCCTGACGTCTACCAACATTACCAATTCTTTGACATTCATCACAAGAAAGAACAAACTTACGTGCATCTTTGAAGAGAGTAGGCCAATAAAAACCAGATTGTAATACCTTATGTGCAGTTCTGTCTCCCGCATGGTGTCCTCCGTATGCCTCGGAGTGACACTTCCATAGGATTTGTTCCTGTTCATGCTCAGGTACACAACGTCTAATAATACCATCTACTCCCTCTTTATATAAATGTGGGTCATCCCAAAAGTAATGCCTTAAATCAAAGAAGAACTTTTTCTTTTGTTGATATGTGAAACTAGGTGGTATATATTTAGCAACAACGTAATTAGCATAGTCTGCATACCAAGGAGTGTTACGAGAAGCATTTATCATAGCTAATTGTTCATCAGGGAAATCATCATTAATAGGAAGTGGGTCATCAAGAACATTTTCCATTCTAGACAAATTATCTGCTACGGGATTCTCAGCTCCCTTTCTACCGACAATATGCAAATCAAATTCTTGTAGCAAAAGAACCCACCTAATAAGTCTAGGTTTAGCATCTTTCTTTTCCATAAGATATTTAATAGCAGCATGATTAGTGTGAATAGTAACTTTGGAATCTACAATGTAAGATCTGAATTTATCACATGCAAACACAATTGCAAAAAATTCTTCCTCAGTAGTAGCATAATTTCTTTGAGCACTATCTAGAGTTTTACTAGCATAATGAATAACATTCAATTTCTTATCAACTCTTTGTCCTAGAACAGCACCAACAGCATAATCAGTAGCATCACACATAATTTCAAAGGGTGGGTTCCAATCAGGTGGTTGAACAATAGGTGCAGAAATTAAGGCTTTCTTAAGTATTTCAAAGGCTTCTACGCAATCATCATCAAAAACAAATGGAACATCTTTTTGCAAAAGATTAGTGAGAGGCCTAGAAATTTTAGAGAAGTCTTTTATAAACCTTCTATAGAAACCAGCATGACCGAGGAAACTTCTTATACCTTTGATATCTTTAGGACATGGCATTTTATCAATAGCATCAACTTTAGCTTTATCAACTTCAATACCTCTTTCAGAAATTTTATGCCCAAGGACTATACCTTCATTCACCATAAAGTGGCACTTCTCCCAATTCAAGACAAGATTAGTTTCTTCACATCTCTACAAAACTCAATCAAGGTTGCTCAAGCAATCATCAAAAGAAGTTCCATAAACGAAAAAATTATCCATGAAAACCTCAACAATCTTTTCACAAAAGTCAGAGAATATAGGAGTCATACATCTTTGAAAGGTAGCAGGTGCATTACATAAACCAAAAGGCATACAACGATAAGCATAAGTTCCGAAAGGACAAGTAAATGTGGTTTTCTCTTGAACTTCTGGTGATACAGGTATTTGAGAGAAACCAGAATAACCATCTAGGAAGCAAAAGTGTGTATGCTTAGATAATCTTTCTAACATTTGATCAATAAAAGGCATGGGGTAATGATCTTTCCTAGTAGCTTTATTTAATTTTCTGAAATCAATTACCATCCTATAACCAGTTACAATTCTTTGTGGGATAAGATCATTTTTATCATTAGGAACAACAGTAATACCTCCTTTCTTGGGAACACAATGAACAGGACTTACCCATCTACTATCAGCTATGGGATAAATTATACCTGCCTCCAGGAGCTTTAATATTTCAGTTCTTACCACATCCTTCATTTTAGGATTCAGCCTTGTTTGATGATCAACAACGGGTTTAGCATCTGGCTCCATATGGATTTTATGCTGACATAGAGTGGGACTAATGCCCTTAAGATCATCGAGAGTATATCCAATAGTAGCACGGTGTTTCTTCAGAGTTTTGAGTAATCTCTTTTCTTCATGCTCTGAAAGGTTAGCACTAATAATAACAGGATATATCTTCTTTTCATCAAGATAAGCATATTTAAGCGTATCGGGTAATTGCTTTAATTCAAACACAGGATCACTCTTCGGTGGAAGAGGATCTCCCAAAGTTTCAATAGGCAAATTATGTTTAAGGATAGGTGCTTTCTTAAAGAACAACTCCTCTATTTCATTTCTTTCATTCATATGCATATCATTTTCATGGTCTAGCAAATACTGTTCTAAAGGATCAGTAGGAGGCACAACAATAGAAGCAAGACCTATAATTTCATATTTATTGGGTAATTCTTTATCATGAGGTTGTCTACAAAACTTAGAGAAATTAAATTCATGAGATATATCACCAAATTTAACCATAACTTTCTCTTTAACACAATCAATTTTAACATTAACGGTATTTAAGAAGGGTCTACCAAATATAATGGGACAAAAATTATCTTGTTGTGAACCAAGTACTAAGAAATCAGTAGGGTATTTGATTTTACCACACAAGACTTAAACATCTCTAACAATCCCAAGTGGTGTAATAGTATCTCTGTTCGCAAGCTTAATAGTAACAGCAATATCTTCAATCTCAATAGGTGCAATATCGTGCATTACTTCTTGATATAAAGAAAACGAATAGCACTAACACTAGCACCCATATCACACAAACCAGGATAGCAATGATTTCCAATCTTAACAGAGACAATAGCCATGCCAATTACGGGCTTGTTCTTGTCTAACATATCTCGTTCATTTCTAACAGGTTTAGCAATTCTAGCTGCCTCATCACAAAAGTAAATAACATGCCCATCAATATCATCAACAAAAAGATCTTTAACCATTGCAATATTAGGTTCAACTTTAATTTGTTCAGAAGGTCTAGGTGTTCTTACATTACTTTTGTTAACCACGGTTGAAACTTTAGCATGTTCCTTAATCCTAACAGGGAAAGGAGGTTTCTCAATATAAGCAGTAGGCACAACTGGATCAACATTGTAAACAATTGTTTCTTCTTTAACACTAGCAGGTTCTTCATTTAATTCAATGGGTGGATGATATTTAAACCATTTCTCCTTAGGGAGATCAACATGAGCAGCAAAAGATTCACAAAAGGTAGCTACTATCTCATAGTCAAGTCCATATTTAGTACTAAACTTATGAAAAGCATCAGTTTCCATAAAAGATTTAAAACAATCAAACTCAAGATTTATACCTGACTCTTTACCTTTGTCGATTTCCCAATCTTCAGAGTTACATTTAATTCTTTCCAGAAGATCCCATCTGAATTCAATAGTTCTCTTCATAAATTAACCAGTAGAAGAAGTATCGAGCATGGATTGATCATTATGAGAAAGCCGAGCATAAAAGTTTTGAATAATTATTTCTCTTGATAGCTCATGATTGGGGCATGTGTACAACATATACTTAAGCCTCCCCCAAGCTTGAGCGATACTTTCTCCTTCACGAGGCCAAAAATTATATATATAATTCCGATCACGATGAACCAAATGCATAGGATAAAATTTCTGGTGGAATTCCAGCTTCAACCGGTTCCAATCCAATGCTCCAGTATCATCACATAGCCTATACCATGTCAATGCCTTTCCCTCCAAAGATAAAAGGGATACCTTCTTCTTAACTCCATCTCCGGATAAACCTGCAAGTTTAAACAATCCACAAATTTCATCCACATATATCAAATGTGTGACGCCCCCGACTCGACCGTGCAATAATCATACACGCAAATGCGCACGATCAAGATCAGAGACTCACGGGAAGATATCACAACACAACTCTAGACACAAATTAAAGTCATACAGCTTTATATTACAAGCCAGGCCACGAAGGCTCGAATACATAAGTCAGCGGAAGCAACAATATCTGAGTACAAACATAACTAGACAAGTTTGCCTTAAGAAGGCTAGCAAAACAATGACAACTAGATCGAAAAGGCGCAGGCCTCCTGCCTGGGGCCTCCTAACTACTCCTAGTCGTCGGTCTCCATGTAGTAGTAGACTCCGTCGGGGTAGTAGTAGTCATCGGCAGGATCAGTTGTCTCTGGGTCTCCGTCATCTGATCGCAGCAATCGGGTAGGGGGGAAAAGGTAGCAAAGCAACCGTGAGTACTCATCCAAAGTACTCGCAAGACTTACATCAGATCTATGCTAAGTATGCATCGGTATCAAAGGGAAGGGGCTGTATCTGTGGACTAAACTGCAGAAATGCCAGAATAGAGGAAAGGCCTAGCCTATCGAAGACTAGCATCTTGCAGCGTCTTGCAGCAATAGAAGAGAGTAGAATAACATAACATGTAGTAACAAATATATATTAGTAATTCCCAGAGATCCTCCCTCGACTCCCTACGAGAAAGCGATCCCGGAGCCATCAGATCAATTTAGAATCACAAGTATTCAGTTCTAGTTGTAGTAGATCGGGATACAACTCCGTGCGTCCTGTTACCGTGGACATGGCTATTCGAATAGATAACTTCCCTGCAGGGGTGCACCAACTTACCCAACACGCTCGATTAACTCCGGCCAGACACACTTTGCCCAGTCATGCCCGGCCTCGGCTGATCGACACGCCGTAGCCCTACCTAGGCTCAACAGAGAGGTCAGCACGCCGGTCTACATCCTAAGTGCTAAGGGGTCATGGGCCAATCGTCCTAAGCACTCCTGAGCGTTGCGCGACTTGCCGGGGACCAGACCCACCTCCTTATACAAGCGCAGGCGGTTACCGTCCACCCCAACAATCATCCCACATCTCTGAACTGTGACATCTGAAGAGCTTTCGGGGGAATTGTATGATGCCAAGTGCCCATACTTATTCCCTCGTGGTGGTCAGTGCGTAAAAGGCCAGAGGCCTACTCAGATCACATATCCAAACCCATTAGTGTGTTGGGAGCTCGCGGTGATGATCAGTGATCCTGTCACCCCATCTCACGGACTTACAGCAAGGGTCAGGCCCATCCCTCTCCTGGGGCGGTCTGCCTGCCCGGCCGTGCCGCGTAATTATATCGCGGGTACCCTCACGGTCAACCCGACTTCACATCTCTCGCGGGTACCCCTCGGGGTCGACCCGACTTCAACAAGGGACTGAGGTAAAGACAGGGGTATCCGTGTGTCCATAACATCAAGGGGGAATCCGAGGAATCACCCTTGTTGGATTCCTACTCGATGTAACCGTCAAGGTGAACTTGGAGGAATCACCCTCGATGGGTTCACACTTGAGGTGTTGCACGACAGAGTCATCATCGGGAGTGGAGAGCAAGGAATCACCCTCTGTAATCCACAACTGATTAACTACACTAAAAAGATATCATCAGAAGTGAGGTAAGAGGTATCACCCTCGGCACTCGATAGTAGCTCTGCAGAGTCGTACAACTAAGGGGGTGCTGGTGGTGTGTTCGGTCTCTGCACGTCGATCACAATGATCGAGTCATCGATAGTAAAGCATGGCAACACGGACAAGGGTGTAGGGCCACTGATGGATCACGAACCAACCTATACTAAGCATATATGACAACAGTTAAAGTATCAACAACAGGTTACAAAATCAGGCTATGCATCAGAATAGGAGCTATCGAATACAGTAGCAAAATCTAATGCAAGCATGAGAGAGAAAGAATGGGCGATATAGGAATGATCAAGGGGGTTTTGGTTGCCTGGAAGCTCTACGGCAAGGGGCTGGTCGTCTGCGGCGTAGTCGTAACAAGCGGCGTCAGCATCGGTCTCGGGGTCTACCAGAGAAGAAGAGGGGGAAGAAACAATAAATACAAAGCAAACAAATGCATCACATTGCATGACATGACAGTAAGCTATGCTAGGGGTAACCTAATGCAGTGCTAAGTGTTATAGGCGGAGCGGGAAAATATCCAGAAATATTTTCCCGGCTCCATGCATTTATCGGTCGGACGATCCAGAGGGAAAGGTTCCATGTTTGCTGTCCTGGGGGCACGTGGCAGGTATGTGGATGGCATATTCGGATTCGTCTTATTTTTCTGATCATTTTTCATATATAAATTATTTTCATTCGAGTTACGGATTATTTTATATGAATTTCTAAAGTTTAAATGATTTTCTGGAATAACTGGATAAATTATTAATTCAGAAATAAACAGTAAAATACATTTTATACTCAGCAGGGGCTAGCCACAGTCAATGACATGTGGGGCCAGGGTCAAAGTCAACTGTCCAGTCAGCTGTTGACTGGTCAACGTTGACTGGTCAAACTGGCTGGTGGGACCCAACTGTCATAGACACAGTGTAAATTAACAGGGTTAATTATTCTAATTAGGATTATTAGAGGGTGGGTCCATTTGTCAGTGACTATTAACTTAACTGATTTTTGTTCTTAGTTAATTAAACTAACTAGCAGGGGGGTTATCCGATAACAGTGGGGATTAGGCCTAAGCTAATCCCCAATAAGCAAGGGCCGACCCGATGTGGCAGAGGCACAGCCGCACAGAGGGGGATGCTCGCCCGGCGCCATGGGAGGCCTTGGCCAGGAGGCCGGGAGGCCGCGCGACAGCAGCTAGCTGCGAGCAGCAGCAGCGGCAAAAGCAGCAGCAGGCGGCAAGGCAGCAACAGAGCGGCAGCAGCAGTGAGCAGCGGCGGCTCGTAGGGGCAAGCGGGAGGGCGCGACCACACGCGGGTAGGCGCGCGCGGGGGCGCGGCCTGCACGGGGCACGCAGGGGCGGTTGCAGGCGGGCGCGGCCTGGGTGCGGCGCGCGCGGCCTGACGCTGCCAGAGGCGCGGCAGCGCGCACACAGGAGCGAACTCCGGGCGCAGCCATGGGAGGTAGCGGATGGCCACGGATCGAAGGGGACAAGCAGGGGGATGGAGGAGGAGCTCACCGCGGTGCGGAAGACAAGCTCGGGGAGGTCGGAGGTGGACCGGAGTGGCGGCAATCGACGGCGGACGACGACGATGTACGGGATGAAGACGGTGGCGATGGCGAGTGTATGGGCCACCCCGGCTTGGTTCGGTGCTCGGGTCGGACGAAGTCGAGAGCGGCGGATCTCCTGGACGACTACTCCAGCGATGGCGACGACGGCGGCCGCGGCAACGGTGACGACGAGCACGGTCACCGCGCGAGGTTTCGAGCTCAAATTCGAGCAGATGTGGAGGGGGCGATGGGGAATGAGAGGTAAATGGACGAGGGACGGCTAGGGTTTTTGTTGGACGCGGTTATAGGCCACGGGGGAGCACGTGGAGGCCATCCATGGCCATGGCAGCCGCGGATGTGCGCCACGCACATGGCTCGGCCTCCTCCCCTGTACAGAGGTTGAAGAGGCATGTAGATGGGTCAGGCCGCATTGTGGCTTCGGTTGGGCCAAGTGCATAGTAGCACTTCTCCTTCTTCTTTTCTTCTTCTGCTACTTTACTTCTTCACTGTTTTGCATTTAGTTGGTCTATCAAATGAATTTTTCTATATATGAAACTTGGCACATAAATCAAGCACAATATTACCAGGTTGCACAAAAAGTTTGGGGCCAATTGGAATCCAGTTGAATTATGTTTGCATTTTAAAAGGACTGAATAAGTGCTACTGGGCCACTGTTTTAATATCCAGGGGCATTTTGGGAATCCAAATGAGGTTGGTTCCACCATGACAATTACTCAGTGAATATTTGCAATATTATGAACTATTTTGTTTGCATATTTGAAGAAGTAAATATTTGACTTACATTTCAAAATGGAATTTGGCTTTGATTTCATTAAGTGGCAATTTGGCTTAGCAAAACATGATGACATGGCAACCATTAGAGGATGATTACTGTGGCTTAACACTGGGGGTGTTACAAATCTCCTCCACTACAAGAAATCTCGTCCCGAGATTTAAGAGGTAGAACTAGGGGGAAAGAATTGGTTACGAAATTCTAACAAGTCTTCTAGTTCTTGTTACCCTTCTCAAAGAGGCCAGTCCATTGCGTTGATGTTTTCAATTCGCTACATCAGGGCATCATGGGGAAGTCATCATCCTTTCTTTGGGAACTCCATTGTACTTACGAATAGGGTACAAGGAAGAACTATGTAAGGATGGATATCTGTAAGGATTGGCATCCGGTAATTATCTCAGGGAATGATGCACAAGGTATCTCTCGAGTTGAACAAATGAAACACATCGAGAGCAAGATACGTTTATTTGAAGTTATAAGGAGTTCCAAGCGGGTAGGCAAACATTCATTAGCTATGACAGATGATGAAAGGGGGTACCAGGGCAACATGAATAAGCATTGCGTCTGATACCAGAATAGATCATCTCTAGGAAGGAGGCTTGTGAATTACATATGAAGCCAAGCACGAGGAATAACTTTGGGAACATGGATGTACATGAGAGTCAGGTTTCGATACTGTGGAACTGTGGTGAGTGTGGATTAAGAGTAGGGAGGACGGTGACATCTTGCATGGTCATGATAGCAAGGCATGTCAGAGGATAGTTTGTCAGTTATGTCAGCAACAACGTCGGTACCAAGGGCGGGGGATGAAGAGAGCCGTTTTCCTGGTCGTTAAAACGAGGCAGACCAACAGGCAAAGTTCTCGTCCACCGGTGGTTTCCAGAATGTCAACAACTATAGTAATAGGGGCTTACTGACAGAGTTGTACACCGAGGTGTTTACATAGGCAAAGAATTATTACTGCTTAGATCACATTAATTACAAGAAGGTTAAACAGACCAATGGAAAGGAAAATGTGTTTATACACAAGAATTAGGAGTATATCCTTTCACAAGGACAAGAAAAGAATGATATCCATGACAGGATAGCAAGTAGATAACCATTTAGGTAAAGGGGCGAGGAAATTTCATGATGTTTACCCATACAACGGTGTTTCGGTAATCGGTCAAGAAACATTTAGCGTTGTGCTTCCAATGTTCTTGTTGATACTCGGAGTACCACAGTCATGCTTCGGGGTAGCAATGATATTGTGTTAAAGTAAGATTGGGTTCGAAGATCACAAGAGATACAAAGAAACAATTTCAAGAATAGCAAGGAACTCAATGTATGTCCTAAACATGACCAAGTCTGTGTTGGAAGGAACGCAAGGATGTTGTCGATGACAACACAAATCATCGAGGGGCAAGGATGGCATTTCTTATCACGGATTCGATTCCCATCTTGGAAGAAGTCAAAATGTTGACAATGATCACAACACATTTTGTCGAGAGGTTTCAAGAGGATGCAATCGAACAGCGATGGCATCAAGCAAGGGAATGACGAAGTGGAAAGTTATGGGAACAACAGATAAGATGCAAGCTCGGAATCGGAGTCGCTTTTCAAGACAACAAAATGATGTTGAAAACTCGACGTAAGCCTTGCTCACGGTCTGAAGAATTCATGCACCAAAGAAGGACGAGGTAGCATGGTCAAAGGTAGCATGATAAGGATGTAGCCGGTAGTCTAGGAATGACAAGATTGAGTTTAAATTTCCCAGCAACAAATTACTAGGGGTATTTGAATTGTAGTGCGGATTCGATTCACTAATCGGTGTTCTTGGTTGACAACAACCCAGAACCCGTGGAATGACTGGGATAGGGAAAGATATTACTTCATCAAAAATTCATAAGATGTAGTGTAATGGCATGATATCCTCAAGATAATAGGGGGTAATACTCGAAGGTAGAACAGAATAGAAGTTGAACTGGTGTATTGATCTGTAGAAGACAAGTGCTTTAACTTGTTTGAGAAATGGAATCAAAGGAGAACATCATGGTCGGAACCATGATTGCAAAGGACCAATCACAGATACAAGATGAACTTACAACAAGGGATAATTATTTTTACGAGAAGCTTCCATGTTAAGATATACATCATGTCCATGGGCATGAACACAAAGTTCAAGGTCGACTCCCGCTTCATCAATGCATAACCTTTCATTCACTTCTTGTTTTTGATGAAGTTGTAGTGTTGAAATTTTATTTCACGAAACACCAATAGAATATAACCCGCATAACTTTCGGTTTCACATAGATTAGGGAAGGCATAGGTTTAACCCATCGGGGCATCTTAGGAACATATACCACAAACTTCAAGAGTAAATAACACAAGCTCGATAGCAGAGCATGGTTGACAAAAGCAAAGGATACAATTTGCCAAAGGCAATATATATCAGGGGAAGAACTCACAAGGTTATTGAATATGAAGGACACTGTTGGATATTAATCCAACAAAGAATTTGGTGGTCCAGAAAGGATCTGATGTGAGCATCGGTACCCAACCAGAAGAAGAACGAATGCAAAGGCATCAGATTATAGAAACATCTAAATAATTCGATGCTTAAATACAAGGAAATTATGATTTCCAAATCGGTGTAGCAGAATCAGATGCTCTGATCAACTATGAGTAAGTTGAATAGACTTAGAGGCATAATCGGTCAAGGTTTGATTGGCTGAAAACCAGCTCATGCCCAAATGACGTCTGATCCGAAAGGATAATTGCTAAGGATCATTTGATGATTGCGAGTATTCGCAGACACATTGAATCATTAGTCTCAAAATGGCAATGACAAGGGATGTCAACAAAGATTACTAGACATATGGAATTAACCATAATGCAACCATGCAAGATTTCAAGAGCAATAGGTTGTAGAGGATTTTCGGAAGATTGAATAGCATTATGAAGCATTTTGTGAAACACATGAACAACTGGGGATGAACGAATCCCCGGTAAGTGTGAGGAATTATTCGTAGGTGTATTCATGCAAAAAAGGAGCTGCAAGGCAGTAGGCACAATGGATTCTCGGAATATAGGCAAATGTTCCAGGGTATCTTGTAATAACAGGAGCAACAGGGAATGATTGTATGAATGGCAAGTGGATGTAGTTATCCATAGGGACTTATCGGTGGTAGGGAATTGCAAGGGTGGTGGGCACAAAGGTCTTGGGAAAACATCGAAGAGTATCTTCGGAATCTTCTGACGAATCAAACGGTTATCTAGAATGAAGGGTTCTCCAGGAGGAAGTAGTTACGAGAACCTAATGTTAGAGTTAGTAAAATCTTTAACCCGATTAGAAGAGAGATCAGAATCCCAGAGTAAAGGAGGAATAAAAGATCCTAATCCCATCCATTTGCGATGTGGGCCCATAAGCCACACAACAATGTTAGTAAAATAGTTTTTCAAAGACTAGACTCAACTTCGGCCAAGGAGTTGGAAAGGGGCTTCCTACAGCCAGTCGGCTCTGATACCAACTTGTGACGCCCCCGACTCGACCATGCACTAATCATACACGCAAATGCGCACGATTAAGATCAGAGACTCACGGGAAGATATCACAACACAACTCTAGACACAAATTAAAGTCATACAACTTTATATTACAAGCCAGGCCATGAAGGCTCGAATACATAAGTCAGCGGAAGCAACAATATCTGAGTACAGACATAACTAGACAAGTTTGCCTTAAGAAGGCTAGCAAAACAATGACAACTAGATTGAAAAGGCGCAGGCCTCCTGCCTGGGGCCTCCTAACTACTCCAGGTCATCGGTCTCCATGTAGTAGTAGACTCCGTCGGGGTAGTAGTAGTCATCGCTGGGATCAGCTGTCTCCGGGTCTCCGTCATCTGATCGCAGCAATCGGGTAGGGGGGGAAAAGGTACCAAAGCAACCGTGAGTACTCATCCAAAGTACTCACAAGACTTACATTAGATCTATGCTAAGTATGCATCGGCATCAAAGGGAAGGGGCTGTATCTGTGGACTAAACTGCAGAAATGCCAGAATAGAGGAAAGGCCTAGCCTATCGAAGACTAGCATCTTGCAGCGTCTTGCAGCAATAGAAGAGAGTAGAATAACATAACATGTAGTAACAAATATATATTAGTAACGCCCAGAGATCCTCCCTCGACTCCCTACGAGAAAGCGATCCCGGAGCCATCATATCAATTTAGAATCACAAGTATCCAATTCTAGTTGTAGTAGATCAGGATACAACTCCGAGCGTCCTGTTACCGTGGACACGGCTATTCGAATAGATAACTTCCCTGCAAGGGTGCACCAACTTACCCAACACGCTCGATTAACTCCGGCCGGACACACTTTGCCCAGTCATGCCCGGCCTCGGCTGATCGACAAGCCGTAGTCCTACCTAGGCTCAACAGAGAGGTCAGCACGCCGGTCTACATCCTAAGTGCGAAGGGGTCATGGGCCAATCGTCCTAAGCACTCCTGAGCGTTGCACGACTGGCCGGGGACCAGACCCACCTCCTTATACAAGCGCAGGCAGTTACCGTCCACCCCAACAATCAGCCCACATCTCTGAACTGTGACATCTGAAGAGCTTTCGGGAGAATCGTACGACGTCGAGTGCCCATACTTATTCTCGCGTGGTGGTCAGTGCGTAAAAGGCCAGAGGCCTACTCGGATCACATATCCAACCCATTAGTACGTTGGGAGCTTGCAGTGACGATCAGTGATCCTGTCGCCCCGTCTCGCGGACTTACGGCAAGGGTCTGGCCCATCCCTCTCCTGGGCCGGTCTGCCTGCCCGGTCGTGCCGCGTAAATATCTCGCGGGTACCCTCACGGTCAACCCAACTTCACATCTCTCGCGGGTACCCCTCGGGGTCGACCCGACTTCAACAAGGGACTGAGGTAAAGACAGGGGTATCCGTGTGTCCATAACATCAAGGGGGAATCCGAGGAATCACCCTCGTTGGATTCCTACTCGATGTAACCGTCAAAGTGAACTTGGAGGAATCACCCTCGATGGGTTCACACTTGAGGTGTTGCACGACAGAGTCATCATCGGGAGTGGAGCGAGGAACCACCCTCTGTAATCCACAACCTATTAACTACACTACAGAGATATCATCAGAAGTGAGGTAAGAGGTATCACCCTCGGCACTCGATAGTAGCTCTGCAGAGTTGTACAACTAAGGGGGTGCTGGTGGTGTGTTCGGTCTCTGCACGTTGATCACAATGATCGAGTCATCGATAGTAAAGCATGGCAATACGGACAAGGGTGTAGGGCCACTGATGGATCACTAACCAACCTATACTAAGCATATAGGACAACAGTTAAAGTATCAACAACAGGTTACAAAATCAGGCTATGCATCAGAATAGGAGCTATCGAATACAGTAGCAAAATCTAATGCAAGCACGAGAGAGAAAGAATGGGCGATATAGGAATGATCAAGGGGTTTTTGCTTGCCTGGAAGCTCTGCGGCAAGGGGCTGGTCGTCTGCGGCGTAGTCGTAACAAGCGGCGTCAGCGTTGGTCCTGGGGTCTACCGGAGAAGAAGAGGGGGAAGAAATAATAAATACAAAGCAAACAAATACATCACATTGCATGACATGACAGTAAGCTATGCTAGGGGTGACCTAATGCAGTGCTAAGTGTTATAGGCGGAGCGGGAAAATATACGAAAATATTTTCCCGGCTCCAGGCATTTATCGGTCCGACGATCCGGAGGGAAAGGTTCCATGTTTGCTGTGCTGGGGGCATGTGGAAGGTATGTGGATGGCATATTCGGATTCTTCTTATTTTTCTGATCATTTTTCATATATAAATTATTTTCATTTGAGTTACGGATTATTTTATATGAATTTCTAAAGTTTAAATGATTTTCTGGAATAACTGGATTAATTATTAATTCGGAAATAAACAGTAAAATACATTTTATACTCAGCAGGGGCTAGCCACAGTCAATGACATGTGGGGCCAGGGTCAAAGTTAACTGTCCAGTCAGCTGTTGACTGGGTCAATGTTGACTGGTCAAACTGGCTGGTGGGACCCAGCTGTCGTAGACACAGTGTAAATTAACAGGGTTAATTATTCTAATTAGGATTATTAGAGGGTGGGTCCACGTGTCAGCGACTATTAATTTAACTAATTTTAGTTATTAGTTAATTAAACTAATTAGCAGGGGGGTTATCCGATAACAGTGGGGATTAGGCCTAAGCTAATTCCCTATATGCAAGGGCCGGCCCGATCTGGCAGAGGCACAGCCGCACGGAGGTGGGCTGCTCGCCCAGCGCCATGGGAGGCCTTGGCCAGGAGGCCAGGAGGCCGCGCGGCAGCAGCTAGCAGCGAGCAGCAGCAGGCGGCAAGGCTGCAACAGAGCGGTAGCAGCAGCGAGCAGCGGCGGCTCGCAGGGGCGAGCGGGAGGGCGCGACCACGTGCGGATGGGCGCGCGCGGGGGCACGGCCTGCGCAGGGCACGCAGGGGGTGGTTGCAGGCGGGCACGGCCTAGGTGCGGCGCGTGCGGCCGGACGCGGCCTGACACGGCCAGAGGCGCGGCAGCGCGCACACAGGAGCGAACTCCGGGCACGGCCATGGGAGGTAGCGGACGGCGACGGATCGAAGGGGACAAGCAGGGGGATGGAGGAGGAGCTCACCACGGTGCGGAAGACGAGCTCGAGGAGGTCGTAGGTGGACCGGAGTGGCGGCAATCGACGGCGGACGACGACGATGTACGGGATGAAGACGGCAATGATGGTGAGTGTACGGGCCACCCCGGCTCGGTTCGGTGCTCGGGTCGGACGAAGTCGAGAGCGGCGGATCTCCTGGACGTCTACTCCAACGATGGTGATGACGGCGGCCGCGGCAACGGTGACGACGAGCACGGTCACCGCGCGAGGTTTTGAGCTCAAAGTCGAGCAGATGAGGAGGGGGCGATGGGGAACGAGAGGTAAATGGACAAGGGACGGCTAGGGTTTTTGTTGGACGCGATTATAGGCCACGGGGGAGCACGTGGAGGCCATCCATGGCCATGGCAGCCGCGGATGTGCGTCACGCACATGGCTCGGCCTCCTCCCCTATACAGATGGGTCGGGCTGCACTGTGGCTTCGGTTGGGCCAAGTGCATAGTAGCACTTCTCCTTCTTGTTTTCTTCTTCTGCTACTTTACTTCTTCACTGTTTTGCATTTAGTTGGTCTATCAAATGAATTTTGCTATATATGAAACTTGGCACATAAATCAAGCACAATAGTATCAGGTTGCACAAAAAGTTTGGGGCCAATTGGAATCCAGTTGAATTATGTTTGCATTTTAAAAGGACTGAATAAGTGCTACTGGGCCACTATTTTAATATCCAGGGGCATTTTGGGAATCCAAATGAGGTTGGTTCCGCAATGACAATTACTCGGTGAATATTTGCAATATTATGAACTATTTTGCTTGCATATTTGAAGAAGTAAATATTTGACTTACATTTCAAAATGGAATTTGGCTTTGATTTCATCAAGTGGCAATTTGGCTTAGCAAAACATGATGGCATGGCAACCATTAGAGGATGATTACTGTGGCTTAACACTGGGGGTGTTACAAAATGCATATCGGGATGCACCGTTCCATCTCCTGCATAAGGATTAGCTAGCAGTTTCTCTATCATACCCAAAGGAATTTCATAATTAATATTTTCAGTAGGTTCAGTAGGTTGAGGAGCAACTATTAATACTTTCGGTTGAGGTGAAGATACCCCGAACAAGCCCCTCAAAGGATTACTTTCCATAGTGACAAGTGACAGTAAATTTCAGCACGTAATATAAATGTTTCCTTACCAAATTCCACTCACCAAAGGCGCTTCACTCCCCGGCAACGGCACCAGAAAAGAGTCTTGATGACCCACTAGTATAGGGGATCAATCATAGTCCTTTCGATAAGTAAGAGTGTCGAACCCAACGAGGAGCAGAAGGAAATAACAAGCGGTTTTCAGCAAGGTATTCTCTGCAAGTACTGAAAGTAGCGGTAACAGATAGTTTCGATAGCAAGATAATTCGTAACAAGTAACAAGTATAATAAAGTGCAGCAAGGTGGCCCAATCCTTTTTATAGCAAAGGACAAGCCGGAACGATCTCTTATAATAAGCGAAGCGTTCTTGAGGACACATGGGAATTTCATCTAGTCACTTTCATCATGTTTGTTTGATTCGTGTTCGCTACTTTGATAATTTGATATGTGGGTGGACCGGTGCTTGGGTGTTGTTCTTACTTGAACAAGCCTCCTACTTATGATTACCCCCTCTCGCAAGCATCCGCAACTACGAAAGAAGAATTAAGATAAATCTAACCATAGCATGAAACATATGGATCCAAATCAGCCCCTTACAGAATAGCGCATAAACTAGGGTTTAAGCTTCTGTCACTCTAGCAACCCATCATCTAATTACTACTCCACAATGCATTCCCTTAGGCCCAAAGATGGTGAAGTGTCATGTAGTCGACGTTCACATGACACCACTAAGAGAATCAACAACATACATATCATCAAAATATCGAACGAATACCAAATTCACATGATTACTTATGACAAGACTTCTCCCATGTCCTCAAGAACAAAAGTAACTACTCACAAATCATGTTCATGTTCAAGATCAGAGGGGTATTGAATAGCATTAAGAATCTGAACGTATAATCTTCCACCAAATAAAACAATTAGCATCAACTACAAGATGTAATCAACACTACTAGCAACCCACAGGTACCAATCTGAGGTTTTGAGACAAAGATTGAATACAAGAGATGAACTAGGGTTTGAGATGAGATGGTGCTAGTGAGGATGTTGATGAAGATTGCTCCTCCCACGATAAGAGGATCGTTGGTGATGTCGATGGCTTCGATTTCCCCCTCCCGGAGGGAAGTATCCCCGGCGGAATCGCTCCACCGGAGAGCAAAATAGCTCCTGCCCAGGTTCCGCCTCGAGACAGTGGCGCTTCGTCCCGAAAGTCTTCTCCTTATTTTTTTAGGGCAAATGAGCTTATATAGCAGAAGGAGGGGGCCAGAGGCCAGCCAGGGGCCCCACAAGGCATCAGGGATTCAGGGCGCGCCCAGGGGGGTCGTGCCCTGCTGCGTTGTAGACAACTGGTGGGTCCCCTCCATTATCTCTTTTCTCTAGTATTTTTTATATATTCAATAAAAAATCTCTATG
Source organism: Elymus sibiricus (assembly GCA_039707655.1). Classification (NCBI taxonomy): domain Eukaryota; kingdom Viridiplantae; phylum Streptophyta; class Magnoliopsida; order Poales; family Poaceae; genus Elymus; species Elymus sibiricus. The sequence goes on along the minus strand of CM077666.1, from coordinate 177,359,331 downwards.
AAGTTTCAAGTCAATTGGAGCTATGTAGGATAGGTATCTTTGCTGTAGCTATTTCAGGTCCAGAATTTCAGCTGCCGGTATTCTCCCTCTTCATATGAATCTTGCAAATTAAGAGAGAAAAGGCATAAGAATTGCATCATAAAGTGAAATAATGATCAAATACATAATAAATAACAGTAGGAAATCATGATGCAAATTGGACATATCAGCTACCTGCTTGACAATCCAACATGCTCGTAGCCTGTGTGTCGGCGGTTTATCCGAGGAAATAGAGTGAATTGCACATGGTTCGTCCAATATCGTGTCTAGCGTCGATCTGGGTCCCTTGCCTGGTTGTTTCTCTTCCGTGCTGGCTGATCGTCGGTTTTGTCAGTACTGGAGTGCTTTGGGCGTTGGTTACGACGCGAGCGTCTGCCATATTCGCCTGACTCGGGTTAGGCCTGACTTGGATTATGGTGTCGTTGATTGGCCAATGATACGTCTCCAATGTATCTATAATTCATAGGTCGGTTGATGCCCTTCTTTTGCCACAAGAAAGATAATTTGCAGATAAAAATCCCCTCAAAATTTCAGCCCAATCGGAGTTACGGATCTCCGGGAATATAAGAAACGGTGAAGGGCTCCAAAAACAGTCGCGAAAAACAGAAGACAATAGAGAGATCCAATCTAGGGGAGAGCTCCCTCTCCCCCCGGAGGGCCAAGGAAGAAGAAGAAGGAGGGGGGGCCTCCCCCCTCTCCTCCAGTGGCGCTGGGGCGCCGCCGGGTACATCTCCTCCATCACCATCACCACCAACTTCTCCTCCGCTCTCATGGTGATGTGTGGGTAGTTTATCCTCGAGGCTGAGGGTATGTACTAGTAGCTATGTGTTTGATCTCTCTCTCGTGATCTTGATTTGGCACGATCTTGATGTGCCACAGTCTTTGTTAATATAGTTGGATCATATGGTGTTCTCCCCTCTCTTTCTTGTGATGAATTGAGTCTTTCCCTTTGAGGTTTCGTTATTATCAGATTGAATATTGGATTTGAGATCACTTGATGTATGTCTTGCATGTGGATACCCGTGGTGACAATGGGGTTCTATTGATTCACTTGATATATGTTTTGGTAATCAACTTGCGGATTCCTGAGGTGACATTGGGGTAATCTAGGCACATAGGTTGATACACGTTTTCGTCCTACTTTCTCCGGTAGAAACTTTGGGGTACTCTTTGAGGTTCTTTATGTTTGATTGAATATTATGAATCTGAAATTATTTGGTGTTATTGTAGTACGAACTCTAGGGCTATTTGTTACACTTATAGGGATGGCTCAATAGATTGATCGGAAAGATAACTTTGAGGTGGTTCGCTACCTACAACAATTTCATCTTATGTTCTCCGCTATTGATAGGAACTTTGGAGTGATTCTTTGTCGCACATTGAGGGATTGTTATATGATTCAATTATGTTAGCACTGTTGAGAGATTGCACTAGTGAAAGTATGAACCCTAGGCCTTGTTTTTAAGCATTGATATACCGTTTTGCTCGCTGTTTGCTACTTGCTACCTTGCTGTTTTTATTATTTCAGATTACAAAAACCTATTTCTACCATCCGTATTACACTTGTATCACCATCTCTTCGCCGAACTAGTGCACCTATACAACTTACCATTGTATTGGGTGTGTTGGGGACACAAGAGACTCCTTGTAATTGATTGCAGGGTTGTTTGAGAGAGACCATCTTCATCCTACACCTCCCACGGATTGATAAACCTTAGGTCATCCACTCGAGGGAAATTTGCTGTTGTCCTACAAAACTCTGCGCTTGGAGGCCCAACAGAGTCTACAAGAATAAGTTATGTAGTAGACATCAAGCTATTTCTGGCGCCGTTGCCGGGGAGGTGAGTGGTTGAAGGTATATCTTTAGATCTTGCAATTGAATCTTTTAGTTTCTTGTTTTATCACTAGTTTGGTTTATAAAAGAAAACTACAAATAAAAAATGGAATTGAGGTTGCCTCAAATGCTTCATCTATATGATGTATTTCTTGAAAATATGGATTCCGATAATTGTGCTCAATTGTTAGAGGAAGAATTTAATAAAATGTTTAATGTGAGTCCTTTGAATGATGAGCATGATTGCAATGGTGTTAGTATGCTTTCCATGAATATCCATGATGCTAATGATATGCAAAGCCATAAGCTTGGGGATGCTATGTTTGATGAAGATGCTATTTTTAGTCCCCCTACTTTTGATGAGCAAATATATTATGATGATTGCATGCCTCCTATTTATAATGATTATATTGATGAAAGTGGGTTTGGAAGAGTGTCAACTCTAGGTACTAATGATCCCACTATTTTGGAGGGTGTTGAATCTTATGGCAATAATTATGAAAGTGGATTTGAAGAGGTCACAACTTTATTTAATGATTATTCCACTATTTTGGAAGAGGTTTCAATTGATTATGATAACCAAGTTGCTATCTATGATGATTATTGTGATGACATGTATGTTGTAAAGATCAATTATAACCATGAAACTTGTCATCATGATTTTAGTGCTCAAATTGATTATGTAAATCAAGTATCATATGATAGTTATTTTGTTGAGTTTTCTACCACTATTATGAATGAGAAGAAATTTGCTTATGTGGAGAGTAATAAAAATCCTATGCTTGTGGATCATGAAAAGAATGCTTTATGTGATAGTTATATTGTTGAATTCATTCATGATGCTACTGAAAATTATTATGAGAGAGGAAGATATGCTTATATATATTTCAAAAACATCAAGTTTCTTCTCTATGTGTTGAAAGTTTTGAAGTCATGCTTTGTTTGCCTTCCAATGCTAGTTGATTCTTGCTCCCATAAATTGTTTGCTCGCAAAATCCCTATGCATAGGAAGTGGGTTAGGCTTAAATTTGCTTGTCATATGATTCATGATGCTCTCTTTGTGTTTCAATTCTTTACTTTTATGCGAGCATCATTGAAATCATCATGCCTAGCTAAAAGGCATTAAAGAAAAGCGCTTGTTGGGAGACAACCCAATAATTATACCTACTGTTTTTGTGTGTCCACAGGATTAAGCTACTGTAGTAATCATGTTTTATATGTTTTCTTTCAATAATGTGCCAAGTAAAGCCTTTGGGATAGTGTGGATGCTTGTTGATTTGATTCTGTGCAAAAACAGAAACTTTTGCGTCCAGTGCTGGAATTTCTATTCTGTACTGGAGCATGACAAAATTCTGAAATTTTTACACACTATTGGGTTACAATTTTTTTACGTTGTCCTAATGTTTCAGAATTTTTGGAGGTACATAAGTATGCTTTTTAATTCACTCACTACATGTTATTCTGTTTTTGACAGATTCTGTTTTTATTGCATAGTTTGCTTGTTTTAGTGTTTCCATAGCTTATATTAAGTAATATAAATTGTGGAAATGATGGAATATGGTAGGTATTATGTGAGAACAATTATGAATCTTGTCTTGACAGTACCAAAGTGAATGATTTATTTTCATACTAACCTATCTCACGAAGTTCTGTGAAGTTTTATGTGATTGAAGTTTCAAGTTTTGGGTGAGATAACGATATGAGGAGAATAAGGAGAGGCAAGACCCTAAGATTGGGGATGCCAAGGCACCCCAAGGTAATATTGAAGGAAGACTCAACCTGTTAGAGATACGACACGCAATCGAACACGATGAAGAACGAAAACAAGCAGGGGACACGAGATTTAACGTGGAAAACCCCTCCAACACGAAGGGGAAAAAACCACGGGCGCCAGCCAGCAAATCTTCACTTTATCGGGGGAGGTTACAAATGCCAGGGATTTACAACTGATCAACTTATCCCGTGCGACGGCTTACAAAGGATATATATAACACAGGTGACCTAGGTCAATACTGATCCGTACCCGGTGATGGGCCTTGCTCCGCTCACTCGTCAGAAGTTAGCCTTTCTCTTTATACTTGAATTTGGATCATAACATAACACAACCATCTAAGCTTGGGGATGCGCCGGAAGGCATCCCCTCTTTCGTCTTCAACATTATCGGTAACCTCACTTGGAGCTATATTTTTATTCGTCACATAATATGAGTTTTGTTTGGAGCATCATTTTCTCTTGTTGAGATTTTCTTTCTGTTATCAATAATCATGTTTTGTATCTTTTATTTCAATAAAATGCCAATTATAGCCTTTACCATGCTCAGTTTGCAAGTTTATGTGTTGCTGTTTGAAAACAGAAAGTTTTCTGTTATGTCCTGAATTTATGTGAATTGTCAGAACATGATAAAAATCTGAATTTTTTACACAGTAAGCATGCATGAGTTCTCTATCACGTGGTAATTTTTCAGAATTTTTGGAGTTAGGTAAGTATGAATTTTTATTCCCCCTTTACAGACTATTCTGTTTAGACAGATTTCGGCTATAGTTGCATTGTTTGCATATATTTTCTTGTTTAATGTTTCTATTTGTGGATAGGAGTATTAAATATGCAGAGGCATTTAGTATGAAATGTTTAATTATAATTTTAGTGATTTGCTACAGTAGAGAATGTTAAGGTTTTGAGTTGATTTATACTAACTTATCTCACGAGTTCTTGTTGAGTTTTGTGTGGATGAAGTTTTTAAGATTTAGGAGAAGCCATGATATGAGAGGAATTAATGAGACACAAGAGCTCAAGCTTGGGGATGCCCAAGGCTCCCCAAGATAACATTCCAAGAAGTCTCAAGCAACTAAGCTTGGGGATGCCCCGGTAGGCATCCCACCTTTCTTCATCAACACCTATCGGTTAGCCTAAGTTTTTACTTGTTCACATGATATGTGCTATTCTTGGAGTGTCCTTTTCTTTTTGTTTTGTTTGCTGTTTAATAAATCTCATTAGATCTGAAATCTTTATTTGGATAGAGTCTTCACAAAGCTACCTATTTACTTAGATACTCTTTGATCAACACTTATATCTTTTGGAGTAGTTTCTCATTTACTCTCGTGCTTCACTTATATCCTAAGAGTAAATGTTTGAATGAAGTGAATATCATAAATATGAAATTATATGTGCTTCATATGCTTGTCCCATGGGGAGTAATGACTTCACATATAAGAAGTATAAGTGGTAAAATTTATTGAAAGTTAGCAAACACACCATTGGTCACTTGAACAATTCATGAAAGAATATTGAAGGAAGAGAGATTTCACATATAAATATACTATCTTGGAAATCTTCTATGATTGTGAGCCCCCATTAATTATTTTCAAGCTTGATCAAGTAGTTGATGTTGGACAAGGAAGACAACGTGATGGGTTATGTTTGTTTATATTCACATAGAAATTATATTGTCATGGATCCTCTAACATGTGGTGCTTGCTCATAATCTTTTGCTAGCCAAAATTTCGTACTAAGTAGAAATACTACTTGTGCATCCAAAACCCTTAAACCCAGTTTCTTGTCATGAGAGTCCACCATATCTACCTATGGATTGAATAAGATCCTTCAAGTAAGTTGTCATCGGTGCAAAAAGCAATAAAAATTGCTCCTAAATATGTATGATCTTTTATTGCAAGGGAAAATAAGCTTTTGTACGAACTTGTGATGGTAAAGAAATAAAAGCGACGGACTGCATAATAAAGGTTGCTATCACAAGGGGCAATATAAAGTGACGTTCCTTTGCATTAAGGGCTTGCACATCCAAAAATCAAAAGCGCATGACAACCTCTGCTTCCCTCTGCGAAGGGCCTATCTTTTACTTTTCAGTTTTTACTTTTATGCAAGAGTCAATAGTATTCATCCTCATTTCAACCTCAATTATTCTCCACTTGGCAAGCATCATGTGGTAGGGAATGATCCAGGCACATATATCCAGTTGAATATAGGTAATCATGAGTTATTATTGTTGACATTATCCCTAAGATAAGTAAGTTGGGAGGTGAAACACTAAGCCCCTATCTTCCTATGTGCTTGACTGAAATGGTTTGTTCTAAAAAAATGCTTTGAGTGTCAGCAATCATGGAAGACTAAATGATAGTTGAGTATGTGGGATTTGCTAAATCAAAGCTCTTACATAGACCCTTCCTGAAAATAAGATGAATTGTAATTGTTTGATAACTGAAAACATAGTTTGTTAGTTTTCAAGAAAGTTTATGGTCTATACTTTAACATGTGAATAGCTTGCTACTTGATCATGAGAAGTTTTATGAGATGAGCTACTATTTATCATATATAATGATGCTAGAAAAAGTGTTTGGAATTATCATTGATCAAACTTGTGCACTATGCTAGCATTCACACTTCATAAATTATTTCTTTTATCATTTACCAACTCGAGGACGAGCAACGTATCTATATAATGAAGCTTGGGGATGCTGATACGTCTCCAACGTATCTATAATTTATGAAGTATTCATGCCATGTTTACAATAGTTTTATATGGTTTTGGTGCACTTTTATATTATTTTTATGGACTAACTTATTAATCTAGTGCCCAATGCCAGTTGCTGTTTTTTTGCATATTTTTTGTTTCGCAGAAAAACCATACCAAACGAAGTCCAAACGCGATAAAATTTTACATAGAATTATTTTGGAATATATGTGATTTTTTGGAACAAGAATCAACGCAAGACGGTGCTCGAGTGCCCCACAAGGCAACAGGGCGCGCCCTACCTTCTAGGGCGCACTGCGATGCCTTGTGGGCACCTCGTAGGTTGGTTGATGCCCTTCTTTCTCCGCAGGAAAGATAATTTCTAGATAAAAATCCCCACAAAATTTTAGCCCAATCAGAGTTACGGGTCCCCGAGAATATAAGAAACGGTGAAGGGCTCCGAAAACAGTCGCGAAAAACGGAAGACAACAGAGAAATCCAATCTAGGGGAGAGCTCTGATACGTCCCAAACGTATCTACTTTTCCAAACACTTTTGCTCTAGTTTTGGACTCTAATTTGCATGATTTGAATGGAACTAACCCAGACTGACGTTGTTTTCAGTAGAATTGCCATGGTGTTATTTTTGTGCAGAAATAAAAGTTCTCGGATGGACCTGAAAATTTATGGAGAATTATTTCAGAATATATAAAAAATACCAGCGAAAAGATCCACTGGAGGGGGGCCACCCAGGCGTCACAAGCCCAGGGGGCGCGCCCACCCCCCAGGGCGCGCCTAGCAGGCTTGTGGGCCCCTGGCAGCTCCGGCAACCCTAACTCCAATGCTATAAGTACCTATTCATGGAGAAAAAAATCAGAGAGAAAGAATCATCGCGTTTTACGATACGGAGCCGTTGCCACCTCCTGTTCTTCATCGGGAGGGCTGATCTGGAGTCCGTTCGGGGCTCCGGAGAGGGGGATTCGACGCCGTCATCATCATCAACCATCCTCCATCACCAATTTCATGATCCTCACCACCGTGTGTGAGTAATTCCTTTGTAGGCTTGTTGGACGGTAATGGCTTGGATGAGATTTACCATGTAATCGAGTCAATTTGTTAGGGCTTTGATCCCTATTATCCACTATGTTCTGAGATTGATGTTCCTATGACTTTGCTATGCTTAATGCCTGTCACTAGGGCCGAGTGCCATGATTTCAGATGTGAACCCTTTATGTTTTCATGAATATATTTTAGTTGATCCTATCTTGCAAGTTATATGCACCTATTACGTGTTATGATCCGCATACCCCAAGGTGACAATAATTGGGATTCTTTCCGGTGATTAGCGTAGTTTGAGGAGTTCATGTATTCACTAAGTGCTAATGCTTTGTTCCGGTTCTCTATTAAAAGGAGGCCTTAATATCCCTTAGATTTCCTTATGGACCCCTGATACGTCCAATTTGCATCATGATTTCCTACTGCTATTTATTATGTTTTTGATCATTATTTCAATTTATGGTACAATTCTTATGCCTCTTCTCTCTTAATTTGCAAGATTTACATGAAGAGGGAGAATGCCGGCAGCTGGAATTCTGGACCTGAAATAGCCACATCAAAGATACTTAATCTACAGAGCTCAAATTGACCTGAAATTTCATGGAGATTTTTTATTGAATATATAAAAAATACTGGAGAAAAGAAATAACAGAGGGGACCCACCAGCTGCCCACAAGGCAGCAAGGCGCGGCCCCCCTGGGCACGCCCTAGTGCCTTGTGGGGCCCACAGCTGGCGTCTGGCCCCCTCCTTCTGCTATATGAAGCCATTTGCCCTAGAAAAAATCGAGAGAAGGCTTTCAGGACGAAGCGCCGCCGTCTCGAGGCGGAACCTAGGCAGGCGGAGCGATTCCGTCGGGGATACTTCCCTCCGGGAGGGGGAAATCGAAGCCATCAACATCACCAATGATCCTCTCATTGTGGGAGGACCAATCTTCATCAACATCTTCACCAGCACCATCTCATCTCAAACCCTAGTTCATCTCTTGTATTCAATCTTTGTCCCAAAACCTCAGATTGGTACCTGTGGGTTGCTAGTAGTGTTGATTACATCTTGTAGTTGATGCTAGTTGGTTTATTTGGTGGAAGATTATATGTTCAGATCCTTAATGCTATTCAATACCCCTCTGATCTTGAACATGAATATGATTTGTGAGTAGTTACTCTTGTTCTTGAGGACATGTGAGAAGTCTTGTCATAAGTAATCATGTGAATTTGGTATTCGTTCGATATTTTGATGATATGTATGTTGTTTCTTCCTTTAGTGGTGTCGTGTGAACGTCGACTACATGACACTTCACCATCTTTGGGCCTAAGGGAAGGCATTGTGGAGTAGTAATTAGATGATGGGTTGCTAGAGTGAAAGAAGCTTAAACCCTAGTTTATGCGCTACTCCGTAAGGGGCTGATTTGGATCCATATGTTTCATGCTATGGTTAGAGTTATCTTAATTCTTCTTTCGTAGTTGCGGATGCTTGTGAGAGGGGGTAATCATAAGTGGGAGGCTTGTTCAAGTAAGAACAGCACCCAAGCACCGGTCCACCCACATATCAAATTATGAAAGTAGCGAACGCGAATCAAACAAACATGATGAAAGTGACTAGATGAAATTCCCATGTGTCCTCGATAACGCTTTGCTTATTATACGAGTTCTTTCCGGCTTGTCCTTTGTTACAAAAAGGATTGGGCCACCTTGCTGCACTTTTTATTACCGTTACTACTTGTTACTTGTTACGAATTATCTTGCTATCAAAACTATCTGTTACCGCTACTTCAGTACTTGCAGAGAATACCTTGCTGAAAACCGCTTGTCATTTCCTTCTGCTCCTCGTTGGGTTCGATTGATCCCCTATACTTGTGGCTCATCAAGACTCTTTTCTGGCGCCATTGCCAGGGAATGAAGCACCTTTGGTGAGTGGAATTTGGTAAGGAAACATTTATATTACGTGTTGAAATTTATTGTCACTTGTCACTATGGAAAGTAATCCTTTGAGGGGCTTGTTCGGGGTATCTTCACCTCGACCGGAAGCAATAAGAGTTGCTCCTCAACCTATTGAACCTACTGAAAATATTTATTATGAAATTCCTTCGGGTATGATAGAGAAATTGGTAGCTAATCCTTATGCAGGAGATGAAACGGTACATCCTGATATGCACTTGATCTATGTGGATGAAATTTGTGGATTGTTTAAGCTTGCAGGTTTATCCAGAGATGGAGTTAAGAAGAAAGTATTCCCTTCATCTTTGGAGGGAAAGGCATTGACATGGTATAGGCTATGTGATGATACTGACACATGGGACTGGAAACGGTTGAAGCTGGAATTCCACTAGAAATTTTATCCGATGCATTTGGTTCATCGTGATCGGAATTATATATATAATTTTTGGCCTCGTGAAGGAGAAAGTATCACTCAAGCTTGGGGGAGGCTTAAGTATATGTTGCACACATGCCCCAATCATGAGCTCTCAAGAGAAATAATTGTTCAAAACTTTTATGCTCGGCTTTCTCATAATGATCAATCCATGCTCGATACTTCTTCTGTTGGTTCCTTTATAAAGAGAACTATTGAATCCAGATGGGATCTTCTTGAAAGAATTAAACGCAATTATGAAGATTGGGAAATCGACAAAGGTAACGAGTCAGGTATAAATCTTGAGTTTGATTGTGTTAAATCTTTTATGGAAACTGATGCTTTTCGTAAGTTTAGTACTAAATATGGACTTGACTCTGAGATAGTGGCTACCTTTTGTGAATCTTTTGCTGCTCATGTTGATCTCCCTAAGGAGAAATGGTTTAAATATCACCCACCTATTGAATTAAATGAAGAACCTGTTAGTGTTAAAGAAGAAACAATTGTTTACCATGTTGATCCAGTTGTGCCTACTGCTTATATTAAGAAACCTCCTTTCCATGTTAGGATTAAGGAACATGCTAAAGCTTCAACTGTGGTTAATAAGAGTAATATTAGAGCACCTAGACCTTCGGAACAAATTAAAGTTGAACCTAGTGTTGCAATGGTTAAAGATCTCTTGGTTGATAATATTGATGGACATGTCATATATTTCTATGATGAAGCAACTAGAATTGCTAAGCCATACCCTAAAGATAAAAATAAACTTGTAGTTGTCATGCCCGTTATTTCTGTTAAAATTGGAGATCATTGCTATCATGGTTTATGTGATATTGGTGCTAGTGTGAGTGCTATTCCGTTTACTCTCTATCAAGAAGTCATGAATGATATTGCACCTGTTGAGATTGAAGATATTGATGTTACTATTAAGCTTGCAAATAGAGATACTATTTCACCGCTTGGGAATGTTAGAGATGTTGAAGTCTTGTGTGGTAAGATCAAATACCCTACTGATTTTCTCGTTCTTGGATCACCACAAGATGTTTTTTGTCCCATTATATTTGGTAGACCCTTCTTGAATACGGTTAATGCTAAGATTGATTGCACTAAAGAAATTGTTAGTGTTAATTTTGGTGAGATGTCTCATGAGTTTAATTTCTCTAAGTTTTGTAGACAAACTCATGATAAAGAATTGCCTAGTAAAGATGAAATTATTGGTCTTGCCTCTATTGTTGTGCCTCCTACTGATCCGCTAGAACTGTATTTGCTTGAGCATGAGAATGACATGCATATGAATGAAAGAAATGAAATAGATGAATTATTCTTTAAACAAGCACCTATCCTGAAACATAATTTGCCTGTTGAAACCTTGGGAGATCCACCTCCACCCAAGGGTGACCATGTGTTTGAATTGAAGCAATTACCTGATACTCTTAAATATGCTTATCTTGATGAAAAGAAGATATATCCTGTTATTATTAGTGCTAACCTTTCAGAGCATGAAGAAAAGAGATTACTTAAAACTCTGAGGAAGCACCGTGCTGCTATTGGATATACTCTTGATGATCTTAAGGGCATTAGTCCCACTTTATGTCAGCATAAAATTCATATGGAGCCAGATGCTAAACCCGTTGTTGATCATCAAAGAAGGCTGGATCCTAGAATGAAGGATGTGGTAAGAACTGAAATATTAAAGCTTCTGGAAGCAGGTATAATCTATCCCATAGCTGATAGTAGATGGGTAAGTCCTGTTCATTGTGTTCCTAAAAAAGGAGGTATTACCGTTGTTCCTAATGATAAAAATGAGCTTATCCCACAGAGAATTGTAACTGGTTATAGGATGGTAATTGATTTCAGGAAATTAAATAAAGCCACTAGAAAAGATCATTACCCCTTGCCTTTTATTGATCAAATGTTAGAAAGATTGTCTAAGCATACACACTTTTGTTTCCTAGATGGTTATTCTGGTTTCTGTCAAATACCTGTATCACCTGAAGATCAAGAGAAAACCATCTTTACTTGTCCTTTTGGAACTTATGCTTATCGTCGTATGCCTTTTGGTTTATGTAATGCACCTGCTACCTTTCAAAGATGTATGACTGCTATATTCTCTGACTTTTGTGAAAATATTGTTGAGGTTTTCATGGATGTTTTTTTCGTTTACGGAACTTCTTTTGATGATTGCTTAAGCAACCTTGATCGAGTTTTGCAGAGATGTAAAGAAACTAATCTTGTCTTGAATTGGGAGAAGTGCAACTTTATGGTGAATGAAGGTATAGTCCTTGGGCATAAAATTTCTGAAAGAAGTATTGAAGTTGATAAAGCTAAGGTTGATGCTATTGAGAAAATGCCATGTCCTAAAGATATCAAAGGTATAAGAAGTTTCTTTGGTCATGCTGGTTTCTATAGAAGGTTTATAAAAGACTTCTCTACAATTTCTAGACCTCTTACCAATCTCTTGCAAAAAGATGTTCCATTTGTTTTTTATGATGATTGTGTAGAAGCCTTTGAAATACTTAAGAAAGCCTTAATTTCTGCACCTATTGTTCAGCCACCTGATTGGAACCTACCCTTTGAAATTATGTGTGATGCTAGTGATTATGCTGTTGGTGCAGTTCTAGGACAAAGAGTTGATAAGAAATTAAATGTTATCCATTATGCTAGTAAAACTCTAGACAGTGCTCAAAGAAATTATGCTACTACTGAGAAAGAATTTTTAGCAGTTGTGTTCGCATGTGATAAATTTTGATCTTACATTGTTGATTCCAAGGTTATTGTTCACACTGATCATGCTACTATTAAATACCTTATGGAAAAGAAAGATGCTAAGCCTAGACTTATTAGATGGGTTCTTTTGCTACAAGAATTTGATTTGCATATTGTTGACAGAAAGGGAGCTGAGAATCCCGTAGCAGATAATTTGTCTAGAATGGAAAATGTTCTTGATGACCCACTTCCTATTAATGATGATTTTCCTGATGAACAATTAGCTATGATAAATGCTTCTCGTAATACTCCTTGGTATGCAGACTATGCTAATTACATTGTTGCTAAATATACACCACCTAGCTTTACATACCAACAAAAGAAAAGTTTTTCTTTGATTTAAGACATTACTTTTGGGATGACCCACATCTATATAAAGAATGAGTAGATGGTATTATTAGACGTTGTGTACCTGAGTATGAACAGGAACAAATCCTACGTAAGTGTCACTCCGAGGCATATGGAGGACACCATGCGGGAGACCGAACTGCACACAAGGTACTACAATCTGGTTTTTATTGGCCTACCCTTTTCAAGGATGCACGTAAGTTTGTCCTTTCTTGTGATGAATGTCAAAGAATTGGTAATGTTGGTAGACGTCAAGAAATTCCTATGAGTTATTCACTTGTTATTGAACCATTTGATGTTTGTGGTTTTGATTATATGGGACCTTTTCCTAAATCCAATGGGTATACTCATATTTTAGTTGCTGTTGATTACGTTACTAAGTGGGTAGAAGCTATTCCAACTAGTAGTGCTGATCATAACACTTCTATTAAAATGCTTAAAGAAGTTATTTTCCCGAGGTTTGGAGTCCCTAGATATTTAATGACTGATGGTGGTTCACATTTTATTCATGGTGCTTTCCGTAAGTTGCTTGCTAAATATGATGTTAACCATAGAATTGCATCTCCTTATCATCCTCAGTCTAGTGGTCAAGTTGAATTAACTAATAGAGAAATAAAATTGATTTTGCAAAAGACCGTTAATAGATCCAGAAAGAATTGGTCTAAGAAACTTGATGATGCATTATGGGCTTATAGAACTGCATATAAAAATCATATGGGTATGTCTCCATATAAAATGGTTTATGGAAAAGCATGTCATTTACCTCTTGAGTTAGAACATAAAGCTTATTGGGCAATTAAAGAACTTAATTATGATTTTAAACTTGCCGGTGAGAAGAGGTTATTTGATATTAGCTCCTTAGATGAATGGAGAACCCAAGCCTTTGATAATGCTAAGTTGTTTAAAGAAAAAGTTAAAAGGTGGCATGACAAAAGAATTCAAAAACGGGAATTCAAAGTAGGTGATCATGTTCTATTATACAATTCTCGTTTGAGATTCTTTGCAGGAAAACTTGTCTCTAAATGGGAAGGGCCGTATATCATCGAAGAAGTTTATCGCTCCGGAGCCATCAAAATAAATAACTCCGAAGGCAATAATCCGAGAGTGGTGAATGGGCAAAGAATTAAGCATTATATCTCAGGTACCCCCATTAATGTTGAAACTAATATTATTGAAACAATTACACCGGAAGAGCACATCAAAGAGTCCTTCCGGAACGCTCCAGAACCCTGAAAAGGGGTAGGTATGTGATACGGTAAGTAAATCGACTCCAAAAATTCCATAAAAATTATTTCTGTCAGTTTTGGAATATCAGAAAAATTAGAAAAATAAGAAACAGCTGAGGGGACCCACGTGTCGCCCACAAGGCAGCAGGGCACGACCCCCCCGGGGCGCGCTGTGGTGCCTTGTGGGCCTCACGTGTGCTTTCCCGACTCTGTTTTCTTCCCGTATGCTTGTTTTGCAAGATAAAAATTCTTTATATATACTCCCGTATGTTTTGACCACCATATCGCGAGTTTCTCCTCTGTTCTTGTTTTAGGCTATTTTTCTGACAGATCTAGGTCGCCATGACGTCTCCAAGCTCGTCCAAGGACAAGTTCTATGAGAAGGTCATCAACCCGTACCTATCGGAGGTGATGAAGCACCCTCAAGCCATTGAGATGCGTGAGGGGGTGCTCCACATCCGGGACATTCAAGGACCTAAGAAGACCGGGAGCGAGAAGGCCAGGCTGGAAGCAGTGGAGCAGGAGATCTTCAAGTGCCAGGGCATGGTGGAGCGCGGACTTTGTGCTAACCACTCCATGATCATAGAATTCATCCGTGAGCACAAGGTGGATGGCAAGAATATTGGGGATGTCATCTTCAAGCTCAATGATCGGATTGATTATCTTTAGGCCCAAATATATGATCTACAAAACCACAATTTTGAGTATGAGGCCAATTTCAAAGGTATGAGTTTAGCCGCAAATTTCAGGACTCCGGAAACATGTTCGTCCTTTTATGATGGAGAGCCTATGCCTTGGAAGACGGAGGACAAGCCCACCTCACCATCACCGCCATCACCGAAGAAGGAGATTTGAGTACACAGGTATGGGCACTCCCCTTGGCTTGTGCCAAGCTTGGGGGAGGCGCCCCGGTATCGTATCACCATCACTTTTTCATCATCATTATCTATCTTAGTTCGATCCTTAGTTATTTCATGATTTAGAGGAATAAAGTTTTAGTATGATTTAGTTTCGAGTGCTTTCTTTGTGATCTATCTATCTATGTAATCGTGTGTGAAAGTTATATAATAAAGAGTAGTTTGAGTTGAGTGTTTTGCTTTTGATGATCCAATCTTAGAAATAAAGAAAGAATAAAATCATATGCTAATCCCATGGGGA
Source organism: Elymus sibiricus (assembly GCA_039707655.1). Classification (NCBI taxonomy): domain Eukaryota; kingdom Viridiplantae; phylum Streptophyta; class Magnoliopsida; order Poales; family Poaceae; genus Elymus; species Elymus sibiricus. The sequence continues at coordinate 177,344,094 of CM077666.1, read as the reverse complement.
GTGATGACTTCACATAAAGGAAGTATAATTGATAAAACTTGTTGGAAGTTGACAAACATAGCATTGGTCATTGTAGCAATTCATGAAAAAGTAATAAAGGAAGAGAGGTCTCACATATAAATATACTATCTTGGACATCTTTTATGATTGTGATCCCCCATCAAATATTCTATGTCACTTAGTTGACATTGGACAAGGAAGACAACGTAATGGGTTATGTTTGCTTATATTCACATAGAAGTTATATTGTTTTGGATCCTCTAACATGTGGTGTTTGCCCCCTATCTTTTGCTAGCCAAAAATCCGCACTAAGTAGAGATACTACTTGTGCATCCAAAAACCCTTAAACCCAGTTTCTTGCCATGAGAGTCCACTATATCTACCTATGGATTGAATAAGATCCTTCATGTAAGTTGTCATCGATGCAAATGCAATAAAAATTGCTCCTAAATATGTATGAACTTTTATTGTAAGGGAAAATAAGCTTTGTACGATCTTGTGATGGTGGAGCAATAAAAGCGGCAGACTGCATAATAAAGGTCGCTATCACAAGGGGCAATATAAAGTGACGTTCCTTTACATTAAGAGCTTGCACATCCAAAAACAAAAAGCGCATGACAACCTCTGCTTCCCTCTGCGAAGGGCCTATCTTTTACTTTACGTATTTACTTTCATGCAAGAGTCAATATTATTCTCTTCTATTCCGTTTTTATTTTCTCTTTTGGCAAACATCATGTGGTGGGGATTGATCCAGGCATATATATCCAGTTGGATGTAGGTGATCATGAGTTATTATTGTTGACATTACCCTTGAGGTAAATACGTTGGGAGGCAAAATTATAAGCCCCTATCTTTCTTTGTGTTCGACTGAAACTTTTGCCCCATAAATATGACATGAGTGTCAGCAATCATAGAAGACTAAATGATAGTTGAGTATGTGAACTTGCTAAACAAAGCTCTTACATAGACTCTTCCTGAGAATATGATGAATTGCAATTGCTTCAGTGACTGAGATCATAGTTTGTTAGTTTTCAATTTGGTTTATGGTTCATAATTTAACATGTGGATGAATTGTTACTTTTTCATGAGAAGTTTTATGATGATATATTGCTGTTACAATAAAGATCATGATGCTCCAGGTCCGTATTTTATTTTTATCAACGTCTCTCTCTCTAAACATGTGGTCATGATTATCGATTTCGACTTTTCGCTTGAGGGCAAGCGAGGTCTAATCTTGGGGGAGTTGATACGTCCAATTTGCATCATGATTTCCTACTGTTATTTATTATGTTTTTGATCATTATTTCACTTTATGGTACAATTCTTATGCCTTTTCTCTCTTAATTTGCAAGATTTACATGAAGAGGGAGAATGCCGGCAGCTGGAATTCTGGACCTGAAATAGCCACATCAGAGATACTTAATCTACAGAGCTCTAATTGACCTGAAATTTCACAGAGATTTTTTATTGAATATATAAAAAATACTGGAGAAAAGAAATACCAGAGGGGACCAACTAGCTGCCCACAAGGCAGCAGGGCGCGACCCCCCTGGGCGCGCCCTAGCGCCTTGTGGGGCCCACAGCTGGCATCTGGCCCCCTCCTTCTGCTATATGAAGCAATTTTCCCTAGAAAAAATCGAGAGGAGGCTTTCGGGACGAAGCGTCGCCGTCTCGAGGCGGAACCTGGGTAGGAGCTATTTTGCTCTCCAGCGGAGCGATTCCGCCAGGGATACTTCCCTCTGGGAGGGGGAAATCGAAGCCATCGACATCACCAACGATCCTCTCATCATGGGAGGACCAATCTTCATCAACATCTTCACTAGCACCATCTCATCTCAAACCCTAGTTCATCTCTTGTATTCAATCTTTGTCTCAAAACCTCAGATTGGTACCTGTGGGTTGCTAGTAGTGTTGATTACATCTTGTAGTTGATGCTAGTTGGTTTATTTGGTGGAAGATTATATGTTCAGATCCTTAATGCTATTCAATACCCCTCTGATCTTGAACATGAATATGATTTGTGAGTAGTTACTCTTGTTCTTGAGGACATGTGAGAAGTCTTGTCATAAGTAATCATGTGAATTTGGTATTCGTTTGATATTTTGATGATATGTATGTTGTTTCTTCCTTTAGTGGTGTCGTGTGAATGTCGACTACATGACACTTCACCATCTTTGGGCCTAAGGGAAGGCATTGTGGAGTAGTAATTAGATGATGGGTTGCTAGAGTGACAGAAGCTTAAACCCTAGTTTATGCGCTATTCCGTAAGGGGCTGATTTGGATCCATATGTTTCATGCTATGGTTAGAGTTATCTTAATTCTTCTTTCGTAGTTGCGGATGCTTGCGAGAGGGGGTAATCATAAGTGGGAGGCTTGTTCAAGTAAGAACAGCACCCAAGCACCGATCCACCCACATATCAAATTATCAAAGTAGCGAATGCGAATCAAACAAACATGATGAAGGTGACTAGATGAAATTCCCATGTGTCCTCGAGAACGCTTTGCTTATTATACGAGTTCGTCCAGGCTTGCACTGATGGCAAACTATATCTTTGCCATGAGTCCGCTCTTTGCCGTCTGCTTTTTGTAAGCTGACGGCAAATACCTTCTGTGACGTCCGCCAGCAGACGGCAAAGAACTGGCTGATGGCAAATTCTCTGATTCCAGTAGTGCTTGCTGCACTTTTTGTTACCGTTACTTCTTGTTACTTGTTACGAATTATCTTGCTATCAAAACTATCTGTTACCGCTACTTTCAGTACTTGCAGAGAATACCTTGCTGAAAACCGCTTGTCATTTCCATCTGCTCCTCGTTGGGTTCGACACTCTTACTTATCAAAAGGACTACGATTGATCCCCTATACTTGTGGGTCATCAACCCCGCTGCCACGGGAGGGTAGGACAAAAGATGTCATGCAAGTTATTATTATAAGCACGTATGACTATATACGGAATACATGCCTACATTACATTGATGAATTGGAGCTATTGTGTATCACCCTAGGTTGTGACTGTCACATGATGAATGTCATGTAGGGGAACGCGACAGAAAACAAAAAAAATCGGTACAGCGAGCACGCCCAGGACCACTATGGAGACTGCATACAGGGTTTGATCTGATCATTACCGACTCGTAGCGCAGTGGAAGAAGAGTCGATGTAGATCGTCGGTGCAGATCCCCGCAGCTAGGATTTACAACTTCCCAACCGCGAGGATGTACTCCCTCGTCGGACAGCCCTTCGGGAGGCGGTCGGACAGTCCCTCGGACGATGTCACGGACAGCCCTTCGGGAGGACCCTCGAATAGCCCCTCGGGCAAAAGATCGAAACTACGACCTCTCTACAGGGTTGCACACATACGGTGTCAGCTATCCGACAGGGCTTCGCCGTCCAGAACTAGTTCTTGCCGGAACCCAGACAGCCTTTCTGCTCTACAAAACTATTTCGTGGGAGGGAGAGAGAAAGCCAGATAATGCATGGCATGTGTATGAGAGCAAGGGATGAGTGTGGAGAGCACCTATCCACCTCTATTTATATGAAAGCCAAGGGGTAGGGATGGCACACCAAAAATACCAAAGTACCCCCACTTTATGTCACACATAAAGAGAATAAAAGGTAAAAAAGAAAAGAATGGCATGTGGAGCTCCATGGAGGAGCTCCACCTTGGCCGGCCACCATCATGGGCCCCCCACCCCCAAGGGGGGTTCCTTAGTCCCTAAGTCTTTCTAGAAGCCTTTTGGGAAAATCCCAAATGGTGGCTTTCCAAAAAATTAACCATAAAGTGATTTTCACTATTCACGGAACCAATTTTCCGCGACCGTTAAATCCGAAAATATTTCTGTGGGTCTTAGAATAATTCCAGTACCCACACAAATGATTTTGGACGCGTTCCGAAGCAATTCCGGATTAGTGATTTTCATCTGCGAAAAGCAACCAAACTGGTTTCGGCAGCTCCGGAACATTTCCGGTTTTTATCCCAGAAAAATCCCAGAAGTTTCCAGAACAATTCTGGCACCCTCCAAGAATTTCCAGGCATGTGCCGAAACCAATTTGACTTAATGGCATACCACGAAACAACTTTTCAGTTTTACCGAAACTATTCCGGTGTTCTCTCCGGAACGTTTCCGTTGTCTCCGAAACTTTTTCGGTGACTTTCTCTCAGACTCCCTGTCTAGAATTCAGCAGATAGATGACCCTTAAGTGTGTGACCCTATAGGTTCGGTGAAGTATAGACATTACCCGGAACACTTTCCGATCAATGATCAACATCGGAGCCGTGGACACCCATATTGACCCCTATACCCACACGAATGAATATTCGAGTGAACCTCCAGTTGCCGTGTGCTATTCCTGTTGCTTCGCGATATGTTACAAACACCCGAGGTGAGATTCATCGGCATCCCCGTGGATCAACACTTGTCCACTATGCCAGTTACCTCGTTACCGGTTTTGTTCTCTTTTCTCGTTTCCGCATTCCGACATCCAAGTGATCAAATCACAATGTGTCTGGCCAGACGATGATGGATACCGTAACACCGAGAAGGCTCGAGAATATCTCTCCATCGTCGGAGGAGCAAATCCCAATCTTGAGCTATCTCGTTCCTTGTCATACCTTTCCGTGAACCCGTAAGCCGCCGTAATAGCCACCCAGTTACGGATGACGTTTAACAAACCCCAAAGTTCACGAAGCAAGCACGAAGGAACTCGATACTCTCATGGTCTAAGGAATTATGCAAATATTAACTATCTCTGTGTTATTAACCATTAACTTGTGACGAAAGTATCTCATAGCATAACATCAATTCGGGTCGATTCAACACAAGTGTTCTGCTAACATTGTGCCCTCAAAATTGCCGGCATAGCCATGCCCATGATCAGGAAAACAGGATCATCATGCAATACTTGAGCCAGTCATAGAGGCATGACTAGGAATACATTTTTCCATTTATTATACCACACGTGCACATGAGTTTCCCTCCGAGCCTCGTGGTTATTGTAGACTCGAGAATCATTGCAGTTATAGCATGGAACATAAACATTCATTACAAACTTGGAGATACAAAATAACTATTATTACTGCCTCTAGGGCATATCTCCTACATGTCATCCAACATAATTATCCATCACTGATCCAATGCCTACGCTTTTCGCATATTGATCTTTGCTAAGTTACTTTTGTTGTTGCTGCTGTTACAATCACTACAAAACTGCTACTATTGTTGTCTCTATTACTATTGCTACTGTTACTACTGCTATTGAAACTATTATACTACTGTGCTACTAAACACTTTGCTGCAGATATTTAGTTCTCCAAGTGTGGTTGAATTGACAACTCAACTGCTAATACTCATAAATATTTTTTGGCTCCCCTTGTGTCGAATCAATAAATCTGGGTGAAATACTACCCGCGAAAACTGTTGCGATCCCCTATACTTGTGGGTTATCAAGACCTTTTTCTGGCGCCGTTACCGGGGAGCATAGCTCTATCTGTTGAGTCACTTGGGATTTATATTTGTTGATCACTATGAAGAATCTGAAAGACGCTAAGACCAAGATCGTTCCCTCTAAGACGAGGGGAGGTAAGGAACTGCCATCTAGCTCCGCACTTGATTCACCTTCTATTTTGAGTAGGCTTGCGACACCACCACCTGCTATTCATTCTGATATGTCGCAAGTTATTGATGATACTACTTCTGCTATGAATGAAACTATTGATGATGCTAGTACTATGCTTGATGATACTGTGCCACTTGGTGAATTTCTTGATGAACAAATTGCTAAAGCTAAAGGAATTGAAAATGTTGAAACTCTTGAAAATTATGATTCACCTATTATGCCTAGCTCTCCTACTAGAGTTGAAATACCTAAGATACCTGATGGTTATGTTTTTGATAGAGAGACAGCTAGGGCAATTCTTGCTTGTAATGATAGAGATGATGTTAGAAAATTGCTTGCTGAGTTGAAAGAAAAAATCTATGAGGGAGAGAATGAAATATGATCCTAAGTTTGCTACTTCACCTATCATTTTTATCGATATGGATTATGAATTCTCTGTTGATCCTGAGTAAATTACTTTGGTTGAATCTAATCCTTTTCATGGTGATGAAACTGAAACTGTTGTGTCACACCTTACTAAATTGAATGATATAGCCACCCTATTTGCTCATGAGGAAAAAATTCGCTATTACTACATCCTTAAGTTATTTCCTTTTTCATTAAAGGGTGATGCTAAGAAATGGTTTAATACTCTTGCTCCTGGTTGTGTGCGTAGTCCCCAGGATATGATATATTACTTCTCTGAAAAATATTTTCCTGCTCATAAGAAACAAGCTGCCTTACAGGAAATATTTAACTTTGTGCAAATTGAAGAAGAGAATCTCCCTCAAGCTTGGGGGAGGCTTCTCCAACTACTTAATGCTTTGCTTGATCATCCTCTTAAGAAAAATGAAATACTTGATATCTTTTATAATGGATTAACCGATGCTTCTAGGGACTACCTAGATAGTTGTGTTGGTTCTGTTTTCAGGGAACAAACTGTTGGACAGGTTGAAGAACTATTGAACAATATATTGAGAAATGCCGATGATTGGACACTTCCTGAACCACCACCCAAACCAACCCCGAAGAAAAGAGGTATTCTATTCCTCAGTCCAGAAGACATGCAAGAAGCTAAGAAATCTATCAAAGAAAAAAGTATTAAAGCTGAAGATGTTAAGAATCTACCACCTATTGAAGAAATACATGGATTTGATATCCCGACACAGGTAGTAGAGGTAAATTCTCTCACTAGATTTGATGAAAGTGATATTCCTTATAATAAATCTGCTAGCCAATGCTTGTATGGATTTGATAATTACATCATTAAGCAAGAACACTTCAATTTATATGTTAGCAATCAACTAAAATGAAATGCCATCATGATTGAACGCTTGAGTGATTTGATGTTTAGAACTGCTAATGATGTTTAGTGCTTAAGTAAACATGCTTCTATGGTCCAGACTCAGTTAGAACAAATAGCTAAGTCACAAAATGATTTGCTTGATGAGATGAATAATAAAATGAATGATCATGCTGATAGAGTTGTTACTAGAGGAGGTAGAATGACTCAGGATCCTCTATATCCTGAAGGTCATTCTAAAAGAATTGAACAAGATTCTCAAAGAATTAATACCGATGCACCTAGTCCATCTAAAAAGAAAAAGAAAAAGAAAAATGATAGGACTTTGCATGCTTCTAGTGAACCCGAGATAGAAAAACCTCCTGAGAATCAAAAAGATGTTTCTATTTCTGATGCTGAGACACAATCTGGTAATGAACATGCACCTAGTGATAATGATGACAATAATGATAATAATGAAGATGTTCATGATGATGCTCAACCAGATAATGATGTAGAAATAGAACCTGCTGTTGATCCTGATAACCCACCTCCTAAGAATAAAAGATATGACAAAAGAGACTTTGTTGCTAGAAAACATGGGAAAGAAAGGGAACCATGGGTTAAGAAACCCATGCCTTTTCCCACTAAACCATCTAAAAACAAAGATGAGAAAGACTTTGAGCGCTTTGTTGAAATGCTTAGATCTGTCTTTTTGCGCACTCACTTGATTGATATGTTGAAAATGTCTCCCTATGCTAAATACATGAAAGATATTGTCACAAATAAAAGAAAAATACCTAAAGCTGAAATTTCCACCATGCTTGCAAATTATTCTTTTAAGGGTGGAGTACCTAAGAAGTTAGGACATCCAGGAATACCTACTATACCATGCTCCATTGAGAGAAGTTATGTTAAAACTGCTTTATGTGATTTGGGAGCCGGTGTTAGTGTTATGCCTTTCTCTTTATATAGAAGACTTGATTTGAATAAGCTCACACCTACTAAAATATCTTTGCAAATGGCTGATAAATCCACTGCTATACCTATTGGAATTTGTGAGGACGTTCCCGTTGTAGTTGCAAATATTACTATCTTGACAAACTTTGTTATACTTGATATGCCCGAGGACGACAACATGTCGATTATCCTTGGAAGACCCTTTTTGAATACTGCAGGGGCTGTTATTGATTGCAACAAAAGCAAGGTTACTTTTCATGTCAATGGTAATGAGCATACGGTTTATTTTCCGAAGAAACAAAGTTCGGTGAATGGTATCAATTGTATTGAAAAAGTTTCGACAATCACTATTGGAGGTTTCAAATTCCCAATTCCTACCGTCAAAAAGTAATATGAAATTCTTATTGTTGGGGAGATGCATATCCCCATTGAGGTAACTTAGTGTTATACGAAGATTCTTCGGTTTCATGCCATTCGGAAATAGTTTGTTAATAAGACTTGATCAACCTTATTAATGGATTCTTTTTGAGGGGCATGTGGTCGATGAATTTAGTAAACACAACTTTCTGTACCCACCTTTTGCTCACTGTTATTTGTAGTTTAATAAAATAAAAGGCCATGATTATCCTGTTTTCTGAATTTTCCATGCAATAAAAAATGGCCCAAAAATAAAAGTTCTCAGAATGCCATGAAAATTTAGTATGATTTTTTCCAAAATATTTAAGAATTTTTGGCACTAAACACGCCCTAGGGGGGTGCACCTGTGAGCCACAAGCTCACAGGGCGCGCCCACCCCCTGGGCGTGCCCAGCAGGCTTGTGGGTCCCACAGGGACCCACTCACTTATGCCAGGCACCCATCTCCTTCTTCCTCCAGAAAAAATCAAACTTGCTCCCAAGCCCGTGTTCTTGCTCATTTTGCTATGATTTTCGATCTCCTTGTTCGAAACTCCGTTTCCAAAACTGTTTTGAGGAATTACTCCTCGGTATGTGACTTCTCCAATGCTCCAATTAGTTTTTGTTCTAGTGCTTTATACTTTGCAAATTTTTGCTATTGTGGTGACCATGTTCATGAGCTTGCATGTTGAATTTGTATGGTCCAAAGTAGTTTTGATGCATGATATAGCCTCTAGATACTTCTAGGAGTAGTTGCTATCAATTTTGTTGAGTTTCGTTCACTTTTATTTTGAGTCACTAAAAATTTCAGAAATTTTTCAGAGAAAGAAAATGTTTAGGAAGATGTTCCATGGTGGTTCCTCGAGCAAGAGTGCTCCTAGGCCCGCAATACGCGAGCCGGATACCGAACCGCCGCGGGAGGCCTCGGTCATGCCGTGCGAGTGGCCGTCGGATGCCTTCATGATTTGAGCCAGCATCAAGGAAGAGTTTTATATGTACGTACGCAACGCCGAGCTCACGGACTTCTTGATAGATAAGTGCCAGCAGTACTATGATCTCATTGACTCTTTTGTGCGGAAATTCGAGTATGTACCTCATCGCACTTCACATGATGTTATTTTCAACTTATATGAAAAACCTTTCCGCATGTCCGTTGAAGAATTTAGTGAAGTTTGTAAAATTCCATTTTGGGGGACTTGCACTGAACCTCGTAAATCTGACTGCAATGAATTCCTCATGAACATTACTAGGGGTGAAACTAGAGGCATTACACAAGCTACTATGGGGAGCATTCATTTTCCTGCTATACATTATTTTGCTCTGTTCATTGGTAGATGCATTAATGGTAAACATGACCATAGTCATGTTTGCGCCCCTGACCTAAGCATTCTTAAGAGTGCGGTGTTGAGAGATAGACAATTTAACATGGGTGCTATTGTCGCACGTCGTTTACACAATAATGCCTTAGTTGGTGACTTCTTTGGTGGAATTTATGCTACTCGCTTAGCTACTTATCTTGGTGTGCCCATTAAACAAAATGACACCCTATTGCCACCGAGTTTCCTTGATTATGATGCTATGGAGCGCAACCAGTTCCTTGAGAGGGGTGACCCCCCGTTCAGATACAGGCTAATCTTTAATTGGCATCGTGTTTTCCATGTTGTTTTGCCTGCTCCAGCCTTCTTTGATTTCCAGGAAAAACATAGACATTTCATACTTGAGGAGAATGCTGAGGAGGACGAGAGGGCGGCAGAGACCGCTCGGCTTAATGAGGCAGCTCGCCAAGCTGTGGCAGCTGCATTTCAATACAACCCGAACTACCACCATGGGTATTATCCAGGCCAGGAGTGGCCGTAGACCAACTTAGGCGAAAAGCCTAAGCTTGGGGGAGTACGTATTTCTCACCGACATTACATTCGTGTTCACACATTCATTCCAGTTGTCGGTGTTCATCCTTTTTCATTTATATATCCATGTTAGTTCTATTTTTGCTTTCTTCTTGTGTGTTTGAAAAACTTTCGAAAATCCAAAAAAATTAGTTGTAGTTTCCTTCTTGTTTAGTTAATTCGTAGAAGTAAAAGAAAACCAAAAAAGATTTCTCGTTTCTTCTTTTGTTTGTTGGGAGCTTTCCCGTGTGAATAGTTTTTTCTCGTTTTTCATTTTCTTTAGTTAATTTGCTTTCTTCAGAAAAAAAAAACTAAAAACTCCAAAAATATTTTAGTGTGTTTCTCTGAATTTCTTTTCTTTTCATTGAGTCGTAGTAAGGAGAAAGACCACGATGAAAATGTTGAGTGGCCCTCATATGCTTTATTGTTGATCTAACAAAGAGCCACTATTATTTTGTCTTCTCCTTTGAATAAATGTTTGCAGATTCCAGCTCAGTTCATGGCACACTTGCACTATTATTATTATCACATCATTCGGTCGTGCAAGTGAAAGGCAATACTGATGATATTTGATGAAGTGATTGCGGTGAAGAAAAGCTGGTATGAACTCTTCTTGTTTTTGTCTTTGTAAATATGTTTAGCTCGGTATTCATGATTCAGCATTATTATGAGTAAACATGTTTGTGATGACAATTAGAGATTATAGTTGCTCATGCCATGCTTAAATAGCTAGGAGTGGATAATGATTTATCTTGAGTGTCAACATGCATTAAAATGGTTGTGATGTGGTATGTTAGCATGGTATCTTCCTCTGAGTAATTCGAGTGGCTTGACTTGGTACATGTTCACACATGTAGTTGAATCAAAACCAACATAACCTCCATGATATTTATGTTCAGGGTGTTGATATCTTACTCATGCTCGTATTCAATGTTAATTATTCGCAATGCATGTCTATGACCGTTTTCGCTCTCTAGCTGGTCGCTGCTCAATCTATTTGCTAGCCTTCGCCTATACTAAGCGGGAATACTGCTTGTGCATCCAAATCCTTAAACCAAAGTTGTTCCAGATGAGTCCACTATATCTACCTATATGTGGTATTACTCTGCCGTTCCAAGTAAATTTGCATGTGCCACCTCTAAACATTCAAATGAACATATGTTTTGTGTGCCCGTACCGCTCATGGAGCGACACGGGGCGTTCATTATCTTCCATGCTAAGCGGGTTATTCTCAAATGAGTGTTTATTCACTTGTCATTGCACGAGAGAGGCTGGTAATTGGGATGCCCAGTCCTACGCTCAAATCAAAATTATGCAATGCAAACAAATTCCCCCGAAAAGTTGTTGCTATGGAGGGCACCCATGAATTCGGCTAGCCATGGCTTGTGTTGGTATGGTGGAGGGGGAGTAAACTTTACCTTTCCGCTTGGGAACCGCCTATAATGTGTTCAGCATGGAAGATATTAAAAATTCTCGGTCGTAACGTTGACAGGAAAAGCATACCTCTAAAAATTGTTTTAATCTCTGATTTAAGCCTCGAGCTCTGGCACCGCTGCAAATCCATGCTTCCCTCTGCGAAGGGCCTATCCATTTACTTTTATGTTATTTTACTTTTATTTGAGTCATCACCCTCTCATTCAAGCACCACTTGGAGAGCACCATTGTCATTTTTATGCATTGAGTATAGTTAATGTTGGGTGTAACCATGACTGGATATCCTCTACCCTGAATTACAATGTTTAGTCGCTGCTTGAACCTCAGAGGTGCTCTGCATTTATGTTTTGCAGTCTCAGAAAGGGCTAGCGAGATACCATGTTATCATATTATATCATGATTGTTTTGACAAAGTGTTGGCATCCGAGATATCTTATTATTGCTCGCTAGTTGGTTATGTTATTGATATGAGTAAATGTGAGACCTAAGTGTTATCATTCATATGGTTAGTTCATAATCTTTGCTGAAAACTTGGATGCTAGTTAAGTATATATACAGACAACAAGAACAAAAGAGTTTGTAAAAGTTTTTCTTTGTCACTTTCAGTTTGTCAACTGAATTGCTTGAGGACAAGCAATGAGTTAAGCTTGGGGGAGTTGATACGTCCCAAACATATCTACTTTTCCAAACACTTTTGCTCTGGTTTTGGACTCTAATTTGCATGATTTGAATGGAACTAACCCGGACTGACGCTGTTTTCAGCAGAATTGCCATGGTGTTATTTTTGTGCAGAAATAAAAGTTCTCGGATGGACCTGAAAATTTACAAAGAATTATTTCAGAATATATAAAAAATACTGGCGAAAAGATCCACTGGAGGGGGGCCACCCAGGCGCCACAAGCCCAGGGGGCGCGCCCACCCCCCAGGGTGCGCCTAGCAGGCTTGTGGGCCCCTGGCAGCTCCGGCAACCCTAACTCCAATGCTATAAGTACCGATTCGTGGAGAAAAAATCAGAGAGAAAGAATCATCACGTTTTACGATATGGAGCCGCCGCCACCTCATGTTCTTCATCGGGAGGGCTGATCTGGAGTTCGTTTGGGGCTCCGGAGAGGGGGATTCGACGCCGTCGTCATCATCAACCATCCTCCATCACCAATTTCATGATGCTCACCACCGTGTGTGAGTAATTCCTTTGTAGGCTTGCTGGACGGTGATGGGTTGGATGAGATTTACCATGTAATCGAGTCAATTTGTTAGGGCTTTGATCCCTAGTATCCACTATGTTCTGAGATTGATGTTGCTATGACTTTGCTATGCTTAATGCTTGTCACTAGGGCCCGAGTGCCATGATTTCAGATCTGAACCCTTTATGTTTTCATGAATATATTTGAGTTCTTGATCCTATCTTGCAAGTTATATGCACCTATTACGTGTTATGATCCGCATACCCCAAGGTGACAATAATTGGGATTCTTTCCGGTGATTACCGTAGTTTGAGGAGTTCATGTATTCACTAAGTGCTAGTGCTTTGTTCCGGTTCTCTATTAAAAGGAGGCCTTAATATCCCTTAGATTTCCATATGGACCCCGCTGCCACGGGAGGGTAGAACAAAAGATGTCATGCAAGTTCTTATTATAAGCACGTATGACTATATACGGAATACATGCCACATTACATTGATGAATTGGAGCTATTGTGTATCGCCCTAGGTTGTGACTGTTACATGATGAATGTCATCCAACATAATTATCCATCACTGATCCAATGCCTACGCTTTTCGCATATTGATCTTTGCTAAGTTACTTTTGTTGTTGCTGCTGTTACAATCACTACAAAACTGCTACTGTTGTTGTCTCTATTACTATTGCTACTGTTACTATTGCTATTGAAACTATTATACTACTGTGCTACTAAACACTTTGCTGCAGATATTTAGTTCTCCAGGTGCGGTTGAATTGACAACTCAACTGCTAATACTCACAAATATTCTTTGGCTCACCTTATGTCGAATCAATAAATCTGGGTGAAATACTACCCGTGAAAACTGTTGCGATCCCCTATACTTGTGGGTTATCAAGCTCCCTCTCCCCCCGAAGGGCCAAGGAAGAAGAAGAAGGAGGGGGCCCCTCCCCCCTCTCCTCCGGTGGCGCCGGGATGCCGCCGAGACATCTCCTCCATCACCATCACCACCAACTTCTCCTCCGTTCTCATGGTGATGTGTGAGTAGTTCATCCTGGAGGCTGAGGGTATGTACTAGTAGCTATGTGTTTGATCTCTCTCTCTCGTGATCTTGATTTGGCACGATCTTGATGTACCACGATCTTTGTTAATATAGTTGGATCATATGGTGTTCTCCCCTCTCTTTCTTGTGATGAATTGAGTCTTTCCCTTTGAGGTTTCATTATTATCAAATTGAATATTGGATTTGAGATCACTTGATGTATGTCTTGCATGTGGATACCCGTGGTGACAATGGGGTATTCTATTGATTCACTTGATATATGTTTTGGTAATCAACTTGTGGATTCCCGAGGTGACATTGGGGTAATCTAGGCACATAGGTTGATACACGTTTTCGTCCTACTTTCTCCGGTAGAAACTTTGGGGTACTCTTTGAGGTTCTTTGTGTTGGATTGAATATTATGAATCTGAAATTATTTGGTGTTATTGTAGTATGAACTCTAGGGCTGTTTGTGACACTTATAGGGATGGCTCAATAGATTGATCGGAAAGATAACTTTGAGGTGGTTCGCTTCCTACAACAATTTCATCTTATGTTCTCCGCTATTGATATGAACTTTGGAGTGATTCTTTGTCGCACGTTGAGGGATTGTTATATGATTCAATTATGTTAGCACTGTTGAGAGATTGCACTAGTGAAAGTATGAACCCTAGGCCTTGTTTTTAAGCATTGATATACCGTTTTGCTCGCTGTTTGCTACTTGCTACCTTGCTGTTTTTTATTATTTCAGATTACAAAAACCTATTTCTACCATCCGTATTACACTTGTATCACCATCTCTTCGCCAAACTAGTGCACCTATACAATTTACCATTGTATTGGGTGTGTTGGGGACACAAGAGACTCCTTGTAATTGATTGCAGGGTTGTTTGAGAGAGACCATCTTCATCCTACACCTCCCACAGATTGATAAACCTTAGGTCATCCACTTGAGGGAAATTTGCTGCTGTCCTACAAAACTCTGCGCTTGGAGGCCCAACAGAAACTTGCTACTTGCCTGACAATCCAACATGCTCGTAGTGTGTGTGTCGGCGGTTTATCCAAGGAAACAGAGTGAATTGCGCATGGTTCGTCCAATACCGTGTCTAGCGTCGATCTGGGTCCCTTGCCTGGTTGTTTCTCTTCCGTGTCGGCTGATCGTCGGTTTTGTCAGTACCGGAGTGCTTTGGGTGTCGGTTACGACGTGGGCGTCTGCCATATTCGCCTGACTTGGGTTAGTCCTGACTTGGATTATGGTGTTGTTGATTGGCCAACCAGGCGTCCTCCATAACGCAGTACCTTGTTACTATATCGGATAGCTCGGCGAATGTTCTAAGGCGTTTTCGTGCTATAGTTTTTCCAATTTCTTCGTCGTGACAGCTGTGCCGGAATACCGCTAATGCTTCCCCGTCTGGGCAGTCTAGGATTTTGTTTTTTATGAACAAGAATCACATCCAGAACTGTTGGGCTGTTTCTTTTGGTTTTTGTACGATGAAAGCTAGATCCCAGATGTCGGTTGGCCCTGAATTATCGGGGCAGTAAGCGACATGGGGGTGGGTGGGAGAGAAACATTATTCCAAACCGATCTGACACCAGCCTCCCTAGTGAGCCCTCCCGAGATTGATCCAGTATAGACCTCGGGATCACCTATGCGGCCTGGCTATCCTGGCCGTCGTTGTGAGTCTTTAGATCCGAGCTCCGGGCTTGGTCCGGTGAAGTGTAAATTCCACATCACGGCTAGTGCAAAACTGACACTTGGGCGATGATCGTTTGTGGCTCCTCGGCCAGATCTAATGTCATGGTAGAGGGTGTAACCACAGAGTTTAGGTTGCAGATCGATGTCTTGATGAGGGGTTGGAGCTTCAACGTGCTCCAGTGTTTCGGTTGAACCGAGATTTAGGCGCTCCGGCGTGAAAACTACACAGGTTCAGATCTTATCCTCGAACGAAGCCATCAAGCCGCTTTGGCCACATGGGGGACCTACATGGGCCACCAATGTCGGGGTTGAATCCGGCGGATCTCGGGTAGGGGGTCCCGAGCTGGTGATCTTGGCTTAATAGTAACAAAACAAAGAGGGACACGATGTTTTACCCAGGTCCAGGCCCTCCCGAAGAGGTAAAACCCTACGCCATGCTTCTGTTGTATTGATTGTGGATGGGGTACAAAGTACAGGATGATCTACCTCGAGATCGTATGTGAATGGATCTAACCCTACAGTATAAACCCCTCGGCTTATATAGGCACCGGGGGTACCTAGGGTTACATGTAGGTCGATTACATCATGGGATAAACATGCCGATGATTCAAACATGTCTTGAAGTATGCGCCAAGTCTTCGGAGGATTCCATCTTGAGTATGCCGTGGGGCATGGCAAACGTGGCCCACCTGTCGGTTGTCTAGGGGTCCTCGGCCCAACCCATGATTTGGGGGCCGACGTGGTTAGCATCCCCTAATCCAGGACACTGTCACCTGGGACTCAACTACCACGTCTTCCCTGTCTCTAGGTCGTTCCCCTCCGGGGCCTCGCTGTCGTCCACCTCTTGGTGCGCTCGGTACGGCGTGGTCAACGAACGACAACCATTGGAAGAGAATTGTATGTGGAGAGGCTGACAGCAGGGACCCACCAGCTACATGGCTGCACACAAGGAAGTGCCTCCTTATTACGTGCAAAAAATGATTCTCCCCCTGATGGCTAGGACCCACTAGGTTGAAGCATACGTAGCGTTATCTGTCTGGTCGCAAAGGTGTACGTATATACTGGTCTCTCTTCAACGATGAATCGTGTGCATGTGTCATAGTATGAAATTTGGCCCCTGACGCAGCAGGTCACGCAATCCCGTCTAAATTGTGTACACGTACTTACAACCACGATGCAAAAATATGGCCCAAGTATTCATGTATCGTCTGGCCGCAGTCGCGTATATACGGACGGCTGCACTGGACGGTGGGGGTACGCAACAAAGTACAGGATGATCTACCAATAGGCTGGGGTGCGACGGCCGAAACGGCGAGAGCAAACGACAACGGGGTCCTGTTCATCAAGAGCCAACCGGCTGGAGTGCGACGGCCGAAACGGGGTCCTGTTCATCGAGAGCCAATAGGCTGGGGCGGAACGGCCGAAACAGAATCATGTTCATCGGGAGCCAATAGGCTGGGGCGGAACGGCCGAAACGGAATCCTGTTTATCGACTCTCCATTGGCCGGGGATGTGGCGTACTGCAAAACGGCCGAAACGGGGTTCTGTTCAACCACCTATGACCGAAATGGGGGTCCAGTTCATCGAGAGGGTGTGGCGTACCGCGAAACGGCCTCCACGGGGTACTGTTTATCCAACGCCAACTGCCTACGACCTCCATGGGATCCTGTTCATCCACCCCAACCGGCTGGGGTGTGGCGTACTGCAAAGGGGCTTCCTCGGGGTCCTGTTCATCCAGCGCCAACCGCCTACGGCTTGACCTCCACGGGGTCCTATTCATCCAACACCCACTGGCTGGGGTGTGGCGTACCACAAAACGGCCTCCTCGATCGGGGTCCTGTTCATCCAGCGCCAACCGTCTACCACGGGGGCCTGTTCATCCAACCCCCACCGGCTGGGGTGGGGCGTACGTGTGCGGCAACAACGCGGACTGTTCATCCACAGCCAACCAACTGGCTAGGTCAACTCATCACGTCTCGCGCAAGGGGCTCGATGCATCCGGCTGCTGGTCTTGACTCGATCTACGTATCGTGTGTGCGACAACAACGGGGACTGTTCATCGAGAGGCAACCAACCGGCTAGGTCAACTCACGTCTCGTGCGGGGGCTTGATGCAACACATCGATCGATCGGGTCAGCACACTACGTACGCGCACGAGTCTCGTATCGATCGCTCGGGTTCAGTAAGCAGCGAAGGGATCGCTCGAGTTCAGTAAGCGAAGAGCTCGATCACATCGCTCTGGTTCAGTACGTAGTGCATAGGATCACTCGGGTTCAGTAAGCAAGGGACCGCACAGGTTCAGTAAGGGGATGGATCGCTCGATCGGGTTCAGTACGCGACGGGCTCGCTTGGGTTCAGTAAGCGAAGGGCTCGCACACGCACGCGTACGAGAGAAACACGCAACCACCCCTGCATCGCTCGGGCCCGACAACCCATTGTATACCGGGAAATCCCTGAAAAATTCTCGCTCTCACTTCTACCACGATTTTTTACGTCATGAACGTTCCAAATAACGTCATGCAAGTGCGTCTCAGGCCCGCCAAGGACGAAAAGCCCATTTCTGTCATAATTTTTTGTCATAGAACTAGGTGCCCACCACATTCAAGATGATACGTGTTTTTGTCACAATTATTGTCATGGAAGTGTCACTTCCATGACAAAAAATATTTTTGTTCGGGCCATAATGTCATGGATGTCTCTTTTTTTAGTGCTTATTGTCATCAACCAAAATACTATTGAGAAAACAACACACTTTCAATGGGTCCTTCATGGTGAAGTCGTAGTTGCCTGCTCGGGAAAAGATGGTGATGGTGATATTGTAGGCAACCTCGACGGTGTCCTCTCCTCGACGGTGTGTGAGTCTTATGGGTAACTAGGTTGGCCGGGATGCCCTAACTTGTGGGCGTGTTGTAACCTTTTCGCCGGAGTTTTAATAAATTAACCGAGCAACTCTCTTTTTTCCTTAATGAAGGAGAGCCCCAAGATACACGACTTAAAAAAAAATCTAAACATAATACTCCCTCCGGTCCTTTTTACTTCACATATAGGATTTGTCTGAAGTCAAACTTCGTAAAGTTTGACCACCTTTATAAAAAATATCAACATCCACAATACAAAAACAATATAATTAGATGCGTCATGAATTTAATTTTCATATATTTTAACTTTAGTATTGTAAATGTTGATATTTTTTCATATAAATATGGTCAAACTTTACAAAGTTTGACTCCAAACTATTCTTATATGGAGCGTAAAAAAAGACCAGAGGGAGTACTTAGTCATGTGTCTCTGTGTGTTTTGAATTCTTTAGAAAATGGAAACAGTGAATTAATGTTGCGAGCCAGGAGCATGTGCTCTTAATAGTTATCGCAACCGGCATCAATTTCCCTATCCTTGCTATTTTGGGAGATATTAGTTGAACTAAAGCCTTACCGCAACATGCTATATGAGTGAACTCATTTATTTTCACTGCTGCTTTTTTATGGTACAGTAACACCACTTCCGTCAGTTGCACTTGAGGCGTCTGTAAAAAATTTGCAGATCCAGCCGGGGTGCATGATTAGTTTCACTATGCCAGCAGCAGCATAAAGCCGCGGTCCACAGCCCATCAATGAAAAGTCAACCGGAGAAGAGATGAAAAAGAGGCGAGATCGAGGATGGAGAATGTACTGTAGCGAAAGCTGAGGTGGGGGGGGGGGGGGGGGGGGGAACCGAAGCGCAGAGTGCAGCCCAAGAACATCCTCCGTACTATACGCTCGTGGTAACTGGTAGTAGTAACTTCCTGGCCCATGGCGATCTCCGGCGACGGCAGGTACGCCCCCGCCGCCGACTCCGGCGGCGGGAAGCTCTGGAACCTGTGCCGCATGCCCTTCAGGCAGGCCAGCGGCGCGCCGGCGCCAGCGTCGTCCTCGTCCTCGTCCGGGATCCACCACTCGGCCGGCCGCTACGGCCATGAGGCGCCCGTCGCCGGAGACGGCGGCGCCCCTGCCGCGCCGGCCGGGATCTCGACGGTCGCCAAATCTCTGCTGCCTGCGCGGCGCCGCCTCCGGCTCGATCCGTCAAACAAGCTCTACTTCCCATGTGAGCGCTCGACGAAGTCATGTCTTCTTTGAGCCAGTCTTTCTTGTTTAATTATGGGTAGGGGTCGTGAGGAGCTCCGAAAGCTGCGGATTTGCGGGTGCAGCGTGACTAGTACCGTTCGATTGCGTTAAGTTCCGGGGTTGATTTTTGGTTCGAAATCGCTCGATCTCCGCTGTCTTGAAGCGGGAATCTGTGGGTGGCCGAGGAAGTCACGATCTTGTTGCGCGATTTGCCGTCGAGTTTCTTGATCTTGTTGCAGGAGGTAAATCGTAGTGGAATTTCCGTTTGTAGAGTTTCTTACAGGGTTTGCCAACGCTTAGATCTCGAATGGAACTTCCAAGATTCGCGAGCCACGATTTTGGTAGGGTAGGTGTCTGTATCCTTAAATGCAGTATTATGGTCTAGGCAACTTTCTATTGCTGGCAGCTTTTTGTTATACTCATTACTGAGTGCTTAGATGAAAACAGTGGAATCATAGGATGAAAACCAATTTTACGCATCAGTTTGTTGATTGGTTGCTTTTGAGGGTTCAATATCTATATTTGTTGCCATGAAGTGGTGGTAAAAAGATCGGTGTTCTTTCTCACAGCCATACCTTACATAAAAAAACTGACTCTTCTAGTTGAGTTGAAACCTGAAAACAAAATTGGAAGTATATGTCGTTCTTGCTGCACTTAGCACGTTGTTGCCTAGGCGCACGCCTGTGGTCTCCAGGGCGAGGGAGTCTGCCTTCACTGGGTTAAGGATGTTTTGTGGTGTCTAAATTTAGTATCTATCTATCTAAAGCGGTCAACAAATAGGCAAGCATCCCATGACGGTTTGTGAAGCGAAGTCTTGTGGGATGCCCTCCCATAATGCCGAATGGACTATTTGATTTTGTGATGCATAGGCAAAATATTTGGTATCTACATTGATGTTGAAATGTAAGCAGCACTGGAGTCTTCTACATAATTACGTTGTTATTTGCTCCGCAACTCCGACCCCGTCTTCAGTAGGCGCTGGGTGAGTGTGTGTGTGTGGTGGTGTGAGTGTGTGCGTGTACGTTTTTGTGATGCATAGGCAAACTATTTGGTATCTACATTGATGTTGAAATGTAAGCAGCACTGGAGTCTTCTACATAATTACGTAGTTATTTGCTCCGCAACTCCGACCCCATCTTCAGTAGGCGCTGCGTGAGTGTGTATGTGTGGTGGTGTGAGTGTGTGCGTGTACGTTGTCTTTGGTATTTCTAAAAAAAACATAGTTATTCAATTGACAGGAAAGGTCTGATTGTTAAATGACTTAGCTGTGTTGTTTAATTTACTTTCGTCTTAATGAATACAGAACATCATGACATGTGGACATGTGGTTAGCATGTAACATGGTAATAGGAGGCAAAATCAAGAAATAAACTTCTCTTACATGTTCTCTTCTTTATAGAGAAGCTAATAAGTCTTCCGGGTTGCCTTGTGTAGATGAACCAGGAAAGCAGGTCAAGAGTGCAATTAGGATAAAGAATACAAGCAAGTCACATGTAGCATTCAAGGTTAGTATTGATTATTGCTTTGCAGCTTATCCAATGGCAGATGGGCTGAATTTGCAGTTAAAGATCCAGTGCTTAACAATAACTCTGTTGGTAACTATACTTTTCTGACTGTTATCGTCTTTTTGAATATCTAGTTTCAAACAACTGCACCCAAGAGTTGCTTTATGCGCCCTCCTGGAGCCATACTTGCCCCTGGCGAGACCATCATAGCGACTGGTAATGTACTTGTCACATTGGATCTTTTCTTAGCAACAGCAAGGTTACTCAATATGTCTATATTTGGTGCTTACTTTTGTTTCCTTTCGACCTGCCAGTTTTCAAGTTTGTCGAGCACCCAGAGAATAATGAGAATGTTCTGCAGAAGTGCAAGGTCAAGTTCAAGATTTTGAGCTTGAAGGTCAAAGGACCCATGGAATATGCACCAGAATTGGTTCGTGACATTTCTATTTTAACCTTTTACTTTCACGCATGCTTGTTATTTTTAGTAAGTTTGGCGAACATTTTCCAGTTGCCGACATATACCTACAGGTACTATAGTTATTGGAGTGAAATCAGGCTGCTTAGAAATTAAAATAAATGTGCTTCCGATGCTCCAAATCAACTCTTCTAACTGCCTGAGACATAGAGAGGAGGAGATTGATGTCAGTGTACATATGGTGTTGAATTGCTTGGGTGGAAGCTCATTTTTTACCATATGAGTACTCCTGCCTAATTGGCTAACTAATTTCGCGATTAGGGACTGTTGAGGTAGATGTAGGTTATTAACTGAACATTAAGGGGAAACTTCCTAACACCAGCTGCACTTTCATTGCAATTTACAATGTCCCGTTGAATAATTTCTTGTCAGACTAGGCCAGACATTTCATTCCAAGTCCATATCATCACTCTACCATTAGTTTATATCCTAAATCTCACGAGGAAATGGGCTAGGATTTTGCCCCTAACTCTCCCAAGGGTTGACAGAGCACAAATCAACTGACCCTAACTCTCCTTTGCGAGGGGATATAAACAAGACACCTCATCTTCTGATGTTGTCACACTGGGAGGCTTGACAGACATACACAAAACATAGGTAAGGATAAAAGTTCATTCCCATTTGATGCTGTTGATCTTTATTAATGGAGACAATCGAAGGGTCAACCGTGTCCCTATTCACCTCCAGTTTGGCCATTGTGTTCTTGCCCCCTTGAGCTCCCGTACTTCACGGAGATAGGAGGAAGGGGGCACGGCGGTAAGATAGGGGAGTTGCAGGGGTGGACTGTTTTGCGATGGCAGCTCCAGGGGGACATGGGATGAGTGGGTGTAACATCAAAACAGATCCCATTAACTACGGCAGACCGATCCTAGAGAAGCGACTTGACCTTCTCTCCTCGCCATGTCTCCTTCACATAATGCTGACGTGTAATGTTCTTCGTAACAACATAGGCGGGTTGTTGGAGGTGCTCGAGTGAAGAACAAACTGACATATTTATAGGCGAGTTCAACCACATGTGGCTCCCCGATAATATAATTAACGAAGACTACAGGAGTACCTGAACTGGAATAGAGCCTCTTTTTTTTTTTTTTTTTTTTTTGAGAATAGAGTAGGAAGCCTACTCAAAATAGAGCAGTACATTCAGAGAGCATTAGATGTCGAAGACTAATCGGCACGTTCGCGGTCATATCTTGCTCACCCGAGCTCCTTGTCAGTGCAGCCAGTCCATGAGCCAAGGCGTTCCTGCTCCTCTTCACGCACTGTACACTGCAGCCTGAGAAAGCGGCCATAGATTTCTTTATGTCCATGATTAGGCCATAGTTAGGAGACCGTGTAGGTTCCGGAGCCAACAGTTCATTCGCAATGATTTGATTATCCGTCTCAATGATCACCTGGCCATTAAATATATCTGCCATGGACTGCAATCCAATCAGAATGGCTCGGGCTTCGGCCTCCTCAACACTCCGACACAATGGCAGTTTCTTGCAGACTGATTTGAGGACATAACCTCGGTAGTCTCGTCCGACGGCTAAATAGGCTGCGTCAGTGTTGATTTTAACTTAATTTTGTACTGGCGGAACCCACTTTTCGTCAGAGCTTCCATTTGCATGGAATGGTTGTGCAGTAGTCTGGGTGCCGTTCCCCTGAATGTATCCTACATTCTTTCCATTCGTCCAATCAGCTGATGCCTCTGCCATTCTTAATTCATCCTCATACTACTTCAGAAATTGAACTGAACCCCTGATTGTCTCTCTGCCGTTTTGCTTCTTGTCTCTCGCTCCTCTCCAGTTTTGCTTATAGTGTTGTAGCCACTTCACTATTTTTGTACTTGAGGGCTAGGATTTTGCCCATCTCCACTTACAAGAGGAGGCGTCTCGACCCTTCATTGCCTTTTTACAGGCATGTTGAGGGTGGACCTACGTTTTCATATGCAAGAATGCTAACTCAATTCTTTCTGTATACTTGTATATTTAGGATGTCCAAATCGGGCGAGTTAAAATTCTTTCCTGAGGGAGTTTTGGGGGGATTCAACTAGAAAAATGTGCTGTTAATTCATAAATTGGAACTTGATGGGGTAAATGTTGATAGAGAGTAATCCTAGTGCTAGGTGGTTTACTGCTGTACTCCATTTTGCCCTGGTCTGCTTTTAGTACTAGTTTAGCTGGATAAGAGGCTATGCTCATGCTGTTGGTCCTCCATTCGTGGTATGAATTGAAAGAGGTGCATATGTTTACGAGTAATGTCATCGTGCTAAGCAAATTCTCTGTTGTTGGCGTGTGGTTAAAACCTTACTTTCATAACAAACAGTAACATACTTGTGATTCATATCTTACTTGCTGTTTGGAAGGATGACTTCTTTTGTTGGTTGCAGTTCGACGAGCAGAAAGATCAGGCAGTTGTTGAGAAGATACTGAGGGTTGTTTTCTTGGATGTTCAAAACCCAGGCCCTGTAAGTAAATGATACAAACCGTTACTTATATGAAATTTCTTCCATGGACAGAATCGTAGTAATATGTCACTCATTTCCATTTGTTTCCAAAGCAACTGGAAAAGCTAAACACTCAGTTAGCCGAGGCAGAGGCTGCACTTGAGGCGCGGAAGAAACCTCCGGAAGAGAATGGTCCTAAGATTGTTGGTGAAGGGCTCGTCATTGATGAATGGGTATATCTCTTCAGATCTCCTATGGTGTTGTAGTTCTTTGTTTTCTTGTGAAATTCCTTTCCAAGTGCTAAAATCTATCCTCCATGTGTTCGTCGCAGAAAGAGAGGAGGGAAAGATACCTCGCACAACAACAGGTTGAAGCGGTCGACTCAGTGTAAATTGTACCTTCTTCTGCTAGAGCAGCATATGGCTTGAGCAATGTGTTGTGATAATTCTTATAAACTGCTAGGTTCTGCTAGTTTAGTGTGCGGTAGTTTAGAGTTGTGCTTGAAGGATCGGTCTCCAGTGAACAAGCTAACCTTTGGTTGTTTTAGTACTCGCTGTGTAACAGATAAATTAATTGGCTTGTCAGAACAATAAAGTGCATATGCGTAGCTGGTGTTTATCTCTTGCGAGAGCTGACCTTGCTTATGATGTGTTCATTTTTGGTGTTGATTCTTTTGCTGCTCCCAAGTTGCGGTGTTGTTTTGTCGAGAAAGAGAAAATACTTGAATGCACATATAACTTCTTCTGCCGGGTCTTTTAGGATTGTGCTACCTATCTCTGTTTACTTGTTATTTAGATCTAGAACAGTTCACAAAGTATTAAAATACGCGGACAACACAACATATCTTGTTTTATCTTGCAAAAATTACAAATCTTTGAAGAAATATTGTAGTGAAGTTTTTGAGAGAAAATATTGTAGTGAAGTTGATTTTACCTCGACACTGCAATAACTTACAGTATTTCTTATGCAAGATAAGGAATTACTAGTGATTTTCTTTATTGTTTACATCAGAGATTTTGTCAAGTTCAAATAAGCTGTAGTCCTATGCAAAATGGAAGAAGAGAAAGGTAAAGTTTACCTTCTCAGATGAGAAATATCCTACACGTACCTGTCGACACACTGCAGTTGCTGGAACGGACCTGGATTCGCTGACTTAGCCACAGCAAGTCCCGGCTGACCTTGCTGCTGGATCAAGAATCGAAGGCTGAGATTCACCAAATCACTGTTTCCAAACACTGTTCACATAACCCGCTGTTCACGAAAAATCGCTGTTGATCATACTGTAGCATCCGATCAGGGCCGCCGCTTTTCAATCCGACGGATGAGACTGGGCAAAGGTAGCGGTACTGTAGCTTCGCTGCCTTTGCCACGGCAAGTCAGCGAATCTGAATCGTGCTGGAACTACTCTGCTAGTACTAGTTTAATCCCTTCATCAGTTTCTTCAACTACTCTGTTACTAGCTTAATTAACCACTTGATCATATCATAAAGCTGACATGAATTACCCTCCTTCCCCTCTAAGAGGCAGCTCGGGCGGGCACCCCAGGCAGCTCCGCCGCTGCCCCCTCCCCCCTGTCACCACCGGTAAACGCTGTGGAGCAAAGCTCGCTGGTGGCTGGCGGCGACGGGAATTTCTCTCTCGCCTAGGGTGTTGGCCTGTTGGGGATCGGTCAGTCAAGCGAGGCATGGTGTCGTGACTACGGCAAGGTGGCCTAGGCCATCGACGGCCCTCCTTCCAAGCGGCGGCTTCCAGGTGGCACGGTGTGTTGTTGCCTGGTGGCACTACGCAGCACCCGATAGTGTAGTGTGGATCGCGACCGCAGCGGCTTCGGATCCCGGCGACACGGCATCGGGCGTGCTCTGTGGCGTCTCCCAGGCGACGGCTTCCGGCTTGTTGCATGGCCGTACTGCGCAGCACCGACAGGGCTGTGTGGATCGTGACGACAACGGCTTCGGATCCCGACGACACGACATCAAGCATGCTCTGTGGCGTCTCCCGAGTGACGCCGGTCGGGAGGGCCCACGGCGGGCGGGCTCGACGCGGGCACAATGCTCCGGTCGGGAGGCGCGGTGCCGATCTGGCGGATGTGTGCTTCTGATCTAGCGATGGTGATCAGCCTTTCGTGCCACCAGGCAACAGCACACCGTGCCACCTGAGCAGAGCTCTATCTGGTGAGGTGGTAATCGACGGTGTTGTGCTCCATCGTCGGTGCTCCTGTGGCGGCAGCCTCACTGTGGATTGCGGTGGCCACCGAAAGGTCTTCGTGAGG
Source organism: Elymus sibiricus (assembly GCA_039707655.1). Lineage (NCBI taxonomy): Eukaryota > Viridiplantae > Streptophyta > Magnoliopsida > Poales > Poaceae > Elymus > Elymus sibiricus. The sequence goes on along the minus strand of CM077666.1, from coordinate 177,317,851 downwards.
GTTCCTTCCTCCAGATCCGGTGGTTCATTTCGGAAGTGAGATGCAAACTATGGACGACGGCTTGACGCAAATGGATGGTTGGCCAATAGTAGTGGTCACACATCGCATGTAGCTGATGGAGTCGCGAAAAAGTGGTGGCGGCAACACATGCGTGATGTTGATGGTGATGCTACTCGAGCACCCGGTCTTGAGCTCCAGGGAGAAAGCCTAGGTCAGACACGAATTGTCTTATGCTAGCAACGACAATGTTTTTACGTCGTTACCTTGTTGAAGGCATTGCTTGGATATGCTCGGACTGGTTCTTCAGAGTGAAAACATAGATTTTGGCTGGATACGGTGACGACGATGCTTGAGCGTCGCTCCATTTCTAAAGGTGGTGTTGTTGAAAACCCTCGTCGTTTGTGTGGTGTCATCAGATTGTTGGTGCTGATATGATCATTGTTTTACTTTGTCGATAAACGATCTGATCGCTTTGTTTTCTTTCCCGCATACACATAGCTTTGGTCTTGTATGACTTTACTATTTAACGGTGTATTTTTGTGTGCGTGCGTTTATATTGACTGTGTGCATCCTAAGTCCTAACTATGTAGAGGTCGGGAGTGTGCTTATTGTGTATTGTATCATCATGATGCTTTAATTTTTAGCCAATAAAATCCACCCTTTGTTGAAAAACATGAATTACCTTGTAGTGTACTTTCACTATGTAGAGATGTATATTCTTGTGAACATCTACAAATCTTACAGTATGCATTTTTTACCTTTAAATTTGATCACAGAAGATTGCCAATATGTTGTGAAGAATATACAGCTTTAGTGTTAGCTTTCAACTAATCAACATAGATAGCTTTACCTTAGTTATATTTGTTGTCAAAGGTTGAAAGTTTGCATTAATGCAAACCGACATAAATTTACAAACAAAAACATACATGTTCTAAGTCCAAAGGATAACAAACTTTCTGACGGTGACATCCACTTGTAAAAAAAAATGTAGCACCTGACCAGAAAGCAACGACAATGATGTTACAAGATGAGATTCGGAAGATCTGTAATCCATATAATATACACGACGTACCTGATAATCTATGCGCTTATCTTCAATCCGTGCCACTTTAATTTACTGGTAATAAGCAAGTTTGACCCAGCAACTAATCGCAGTTAATGAACAATATAAATTGCACATGACGTCCAAAATTATACCTGATGGATATGGACGATGTTGATTCTTTAGCTCGTTTATATTGCCAGTGACGCTAGTTTTGTCAACTAAGCATTGGCATCCGCCAGAGCTCCAAAACACTGAAAGAGACGTGCATAACTAATAGTACATACAGTATGTCTGAACATAAACTGTTTTCCCTTTAGTTTTGAAAGTAGCAGAGCCCCTGTCGTATGTAAAAAAATAAAAAGGTAGCTGCTACACACATCCGTTGGCGATTGATGCTTATCTCACTTGTTTAGCTAGCCAATGGCAAACTAGTACTAGTACGAAGAGTTGTACCCATCATGATGGTTTACTTTGACAATGTCAGGGGGAAAGAAAGGAGCGGCACATGCAGCAACAAGCTCGGATTAGGATGATGTTCCAGGTCAGCACGGTTAGAACTTGTCCACACCAGTAACCGTATCCGCATGTGATTTTCATGGATCAACCATCAACTGGATGCTGTTCTCGCAAAAAAAAAAAAAAAAGGATGCTGCAGAGAAGACAATCGACCATAACTGCAGGTCCATATCCAAACCAGGCACCGGCCTCAGGATCAGGAGCCACACCCACTGGATCGAACGAACCCGTGGTCTACTCAGCCACCTGTTTCCACGGCTGCCTGCAAAATAATTGGCCACTGAAAATAGCCCATGTTGTCGCAGCGGCTGTATATATACGGCTCGCCTGTCACCTGCCTTCTCCCTCCACACATCAAACGCTCCAGAAACGTCACATTTGAGAGACAGGCTCTTTTCGTCGGAAGTTTGAGTTGCAGGTAGTAGAAGTAGAACTAGCACGTACCATTTTCAGGGCAAGGAAATGAGGTTTGCAATGGCGAACAAGGCATACATGGCGGTGACGCTGGGTGCGGCCATGGAGCTCAAGGAGCAGGTGGCCAAGCCGTGCTCGGCGGCGGCGAAGCGGAGCTTGCCTGTGGTGGCTGTCCGGTCGTCGGCCGTCAAGGTCGACGGCGTCCCGGTTGCCGCCGAGGAGTCGCTGAGGATGGTCATGTATCTCAGCTGTTGGGGCCCATGTTAGGCTGGTTTTTTTTTAGGGGGATGTTAGGCTAGGTTGACAAGCTGTAAATACACGACTTTTCTTTGACACGGGTAAATACATGATCGAGTTCTGGACGAAAGCATCTCGTGATTCTGAGGTAGTATCGACCCAACTGGTTTTATTGAATTCATACTCGTGCCAATTGCTTCACCCGACGGAGAGAGACGCGTAATATATTTCAGCACTCCCTATCGCGTCTAACTTTATTTAGTCCTTAAACGTGTGATCGATGTAGACCGCACAATCTTTTTTAATACCGCGTTCGCAGGGTCTTGAACTCAAGACTTGTTGACTCGGACACCATATTAAATTCATGCGCCAACCAATTGCTTCAAAAGTTTGAACTAATGGAAGAAGACGGCCAATAAATTTCAACATTGTTACGCTCTCTCGGCATGGAATCTAATTCTCTGATCTTTTATTTATGACTTGTGAGGAGCTCAAAGAAGAAAGAGCTCAAGCAAGAGAAACTACATCAAAGTTTTGGTTTCTGGTAGAGCCACAACGAGTTAGTACCTCCGGTTGATAAAAATAGGACCCTGATAAGTGCCACACGTGTGGGCTGAAGGAGATTGGGTCACACACTCTTCTAGCCACCCATTGTGACACGTCAACCTTTTTATTTTTTCACACATGCATGCAAACAGGGAAGAAATCTGATGATGTCAGCGGAAATCTTTTGAGTTTTTAAAACTTTAAAATGTTTTATCTCTTAAATGACAAATCCGATTGAAAATCACTTTTCACCACTAAATCCGTCGCGACGAGAACTTCAAAAATAGATCCCATATCGATATGTTTCGATGATATTTTTTGGCGGTCAAAAGTTGCCATGTTTATTGCACATAAATTTCCATGATGTTTACACTAAAGTTGCCATGATATGTTTCAACTACTTTTTCTTCTACGTTTAAAGTAATTTTTGACATGTTATAAAAAAAGAAATCAAGAAACTAAACTTGCCATGGTGAATTACTGAAATTTGCCATGATCCATGAAATAATTTTGACATGGTTCGTAATTAAAAAGAAATCCGTCATCAGTTACTTTAAAAATGCATGGTCAATGCCTCAAATTTGCCATGAACCAGAAACTAAAATTGTCATGGTGAATTACTTAAATCTGCCATGATACATGCACAAAAATTTGCCATGGTTCATACAAAAATAATTTCCATGGTCAAAATACTAAAATTGCCATGATCTATAAACTAAAATTGACATCATGAATTACTAAAAATTGCCATGATCCATGAATTAAATTTGCCGTGGTTAATTACTAAAAATTGTCATGGTCAATTAATAAAATTTGCCGTCAAAAGTAGTTGAAATACAATGGTAGTTTTAAATCTAGAAAAAAAAATAGATGAAACATATCATGGCAACTTTAGTGTAAACACTATGGCAACTTCAGTGTAACATCATGGCAACTTTTGGCCAAAAAACAAGTCATCGAAACATATCAATATGGGATATAGTTTTGAAGATCTCGTTGAGACGGATTTAATGCTGAAAACGGATTTTTAATCGGATTTTTTTATTTAAGAGATAAAACATTTTAAGTCCGAAAAACCAAAAATATTTCGCTGATGTCATCTGTTTGATGTGGCAAAATGGATGGTAATAGAGGCGTTTGGACCATGTTGCTTCGTGCCACACGTGTGGCACTTATCATTTGGGTAAAAATATATATGACATTGTAGCACTTTTATTTTGTAGTAGGGCATTTTGGAGGACGAGCTTCATGGAGCTCCATTTTTCATAAAATATATTCAAAGTCGCTTTTTTATGTTTCAAAAAATTCGTAAAATAATTGTACAAGTTCATATGAAGGTATTCTACATGTGTATCAAGTCTGACTATGAAATACATTATGATGAGAGCTACACTAAAAAGACAAAATCGTGAACAATAATCTATATCATCTTCAAATTTTAGACACATGTAGACACATGTAGTGTACATCCATATGAAGGCGTGTGATTTTTTTTCAGAATTTTTTGAAACTTCAAAATATGATCTACGAATGTTTCAAAAAAAAAGAGCTTTATGGAGCTCGTCCTCCATTTAGCATTTTCATTCAGTACTTGGTTATATATCTTCTCATAAGATTTTGGATGCACTAGTTCTTCGATATATAGGTGAAATGTAGCAACCCAACTCAGCCCATAAGTTCAGCACTTGTGGACCATTGATCTTAGCTGAAATGTTGAATCAATGGTTGAGATAGCTCCTAGAAAGAAGAGCCAAACCAAGAGAACCTTTTTTTAAGAAGGTAGACAGGACCCGAAGGTCCCCCCAACTACCTGGCTATGTCAAAAGTGATACACTAGTACAAACAAGACTCGGAAAGAAATAAAAATTATATCCATATCATACTTTTTACAAGAAGGCCCCTATAGATAAAAACTATATTACAATACAATCCTATTGCAACGAACACCTCGCAAGAGCTGCTTCACCATTGACTCCGGCGTAATCCTTGCCGTCGACATAAGTCTCCATTTCCCTCTTGTTCAGTTGCTTAGTGGCTAATGTTAGAGGGCAAAAGAGACCCACAAACAACCAAACGAGAAGAGGGGATGATAACCAAGATGACAATGGCCTCGTCTGGTTCGAACCTGGTGTTGAAACGTTGGACCTATTAGGAAATATTAGGTGCAAGGTTCGGTCCACACCTACACTGATAGGTTTATCGGCTAATCTATTAAGGCATGTACAATAGTTGATTAGAAGGTCTTTTCTTATGTGTTTCACATTATTTAGTGAAGGCGGTAAAATATGCATGTTATACAATGTTTTTGTAGAAATACAGTAGAGACGTAGACGCACACTCATCCATGAACATGTACACACACATTACCCCTATAAGCACCTCCGAGAGATTGAGTCGAGATATTTTTGAGATTGACAAAGTCCCTACGGATGCCTCGCAGTTGATGGGCACACCTATGAAAGAATAGTGTCGAAAAGGCTGAAATATATTCAGTAAAATGCAACCGCACGTACCCAATCTAGGACTTAAATCTGGCTGGGCAGGTTCAACCACAAGGAACCTAGCCATCTGAGCTATACTCGGTTTGCTTAAACAATGAATTATTTGTTAGTGTTATCTCTACCATTTAACGCTACAACATCCTAAAATTAAGGGTGTGTAAAACTAAAACTAAAAACATCTGAATAAGATAAGACAACATGTACAATGGAGACGATTGTCTTATCTTTGTTCGTAAGATACCATCTCGTAGCTAAGAGAAGGCAAGACAGTTAAGGAACTAATGTTAACAAACAGTTATTGCACCTAAAAATGTTGTGCATGCATTGAAGAACATCGAATGCCCATTTGACGCTAATGAAGTTCATTGACGAATATGAAGCAAAAGATTGGACTTTTGTTTACTAGTTTTTTACTTCTATTTGAGTCAATAGGGCAAACATACTATTAAGAGGGGTCGAAGTGAAAGTTAGATTGAAGTCTTCTAATGTTTGCTCAATCCAACCTAAATCTTCGAGTGAAGACTTTGAGTGTTCAAACATGAGTTCATTTGGCTCCGGAGTCCGAGATGTAATTCTTCGGGGCCCATTAGTTCAATGACCTCGCTGAAGCTGGATGTCTTGCGTGGCAATAAAATCCACATGAGTGACCCACTTTGAGATCCGACGGTTAACCACGTGTCATCTTGACATTGTGAGTGAGCCTCCAACGGTGATATCATCCCTCGGGATTACTCCACCGGCTATAAATAGCCACCCTACCTCAACTTTAGATGGTTGGCTGCTTCATGTGAAATTTAGACAAGAGTTCGTCCGAGCAACCTTGTTTCCTCCCAAAGAACTTGAGGGAATCCAAGTGAGGAAAAACCCATGGCCTAAAACTGCTATGTGATTGAGCATCACTGAAGAATTTGATCTAAGCTTAACTTAACCTATTACTCTTGTGGATTATGCATCCACTAGACAGTTACGTAACTATTCTGAGCATCCAATAGTAATTGTGGACCCCCGAAGAACAAGTATTTGAAGGTCTGGGTATCATCTTAAAGATCTACCATGAGGGAGTGGGCGAGGTATAAATTACATTAGCTCATGGATAATAGGGTGAAGACTTGGTCTTCTGAGTTCAATCTCAGCCCCTACAACCAGACATAGAGTTGTGCCAGCAACTTGAACTGGGTAAACAAATCATTGTCTTCATCAAATCTATGGGTTCTATTTCCTCACACTACTCTTTACATCTGTTTGTACTCTATATTGCAAAGAACTTCTGTCTCTATATCTTATGTATTTATTGCGAAGACTTTTCCATATTCCGCTGCATGTGTTATGTTTGACTTTGTCTTCACTCTTGTTGTACTTATGGTAGTTTGTTCTTATGCTTGAATTAGATACTTGTAATGATGTTTAGTTATTTCTCTATCCAACGTGCTATTATCTATATCTCAGTCAAGTTAGTTTACTTTTTCATTTGCCCCTGCTTAGTTTGTCTTTCATTACAACAATTTCCTCTGTAAGTTAAATCTTTTTGTCTTTGGTTAATTCATTTTATCTGTATAATTTTTTGAAATCTCCCATTCACCCGCCCACTCTAGTCAATATTTGTCCTTACAATTACTCTACATGGCATCACCAAGATAACACAATTGTACATATTCTTAGTGCCTAGTTATGGCCCTTTGCTTCCTGCTAGGCTAGTTGGTCGTCCAGAACAAACCACGGCGTGGCTACACAACCAAACACAATTTCAATTGTGATACTCTCTAATTAATATAGGCCCTTCATTCATCCTAGTCTAATGGTTGGAGTGACTTGTACTCTAATACAAACTATAGATTTATTAGAGAGTACCTCCACTAAATACAAAGGAGTCAAGTGACTTGCGGGGTAAAGTTATAATTGGTGCATACTTGACATGGTGTCGTATTAATCATTTACTAGCCGCACTAGCCTCTAACCGTAACCATACGTATTTCATGAGAGCTATCAATTTTGGCAGTGGCAGTGCAACATCATCACATCATCTCCTATGACAAGGGTTGGCAACATTCCCCGCTTTGGAGAGGCACTACCTGGCATGAGTGTATGCTATTGCTTGGTAGCACGAGCCAACAATTCAAAAATAGATGGAGTCATGGATTATTTTTATTGTAATGCAAGAGATTACTACAACGAACATTACGTTGCTCATATGAATCTCCCGCAAGAGTTAACTCTTCTAATTTGCTCTGTCACTGAGTCCAAGATTTCATGGAGTATGTATATAGCGGTCATGCTAATGTGCTACCAAACCATGAACATCTACAGAGATTGCTTCAAATTTAGCGACCTTGAGTTAATATCTTGTCATTTAGGCAAATGTCGTTGACTCAAAACCACCATACAGCTCCAGTGACCATTTTTTTTAAATGGTCATCTAATTAACGAATTTCCGATTGCATGGTGATGCCAGTGCCTCCGTTGGGGCTAACATTGGCGATTCAAGGAGCAGTGTATGAAAAGTTTGACAGCTTGAGAGCGTCGATGCGGGCCGTACTGCAATGTTACACCGAGTCCAAAAATGTCGTGTGATCCTCCCTTCTGTTGGCGCAAGAGATGCCGAAGAGGAGTAAATGTATTAATATTCAACAATAGGGTTGTAAGGTTCCTGCCCTATTCAAAGTTTTCAGGGACCTACCGGTGCAAAAAATAAGTGGTCCAACAACTTGAGATGAGAAGTTTGTTCCACATAGATATTTCCTTCTTCCTCTTCACCGATCTTCTCTGTTAGAGGCTTAAACATGGTTGGATTAGCTCAAATTTTGATGAGTTCATCCACAATTAGAGCATTGTAGTTTTATTAGTTGTTTGTGGTGCTTGGAGCACCAGATTTGAGAAGTGACTTACTCTAATGTGTTTGCATGAAACTTAGAGGTGCCCAATTTGATTATATTGTCAATTAGAGGGGTCGATTAAATGTTGTTGGATTGCAATGGATTTTTGATACCATCACATCGTACTACATATTTTTACCAAGTTTATGCAATAGGGGTAAATGGTTTGAGAACACCGTCCGAGAATGAAAGAGGACATATATCATGTTTCTCTAGTAGTTGGTTTTAGCTACATGGTGTTTACTCCTTCTAAGAGTGGTTGGTATTGATGGTCATGTCAAGTTTGTAACTTATATATGTTGCTACTGTTTTGCTCATTTGGGGGTTCTAAGGACAACTTCGTTGCATCCAATTTCATAATAGGATTATAGTGGACCAATTGTCCTACGACATTTACTCTTTGCCCATAGGAGATTTTTCATGTAAGGCCCACTTTGATTCGCACGACTCTCAAATGCATGAATAGAAAAATACAGGATTAAAGTGACAATCACATTTGAATCCTATAGGATTAGCATGGAGTGCTTGATGTCACAGAAAAAGAAAGGAATTGTAAAAGAAGTTTGAAGTGGATGCTAGATTTTCAATGAAATATAGCACACATGATTCCTTTGAGAAAATTCCTATATGATACAATCATATGAATCAGACCACCAACCTAGAAACTATATAAATACACTATGCTCCCTGATTTTGGAGATCTCTCGTTCAATTGAGGTGCTTAATTTTGGACCTGGTTCACGATTTTGACTAGATCTACGATTTTGATTGAGGTTATTTTGAATTTTGTTCATAGTTTTTATTCAATTGAGGCGATTTTGATTGAGGTTATTTTGAATTTGGTCCATAGTTTTTATTCAATTGAGGTGTTCAATTACGGATCTGGTTCACAATTTTGACCGGGTCAACGATTTTGATTGAGGTGTCCAATTTTGAATTTGGTTCATGATTTTGACCGAATCAATGATTTCTCAAATTAATCGGCGACCACAACATATGGCCCTCTCATCACTTGGCAAAAAAGAACAAAAATACTAGCCGGCGAACGTTCGTCAGGGAGCAACTGCCAGCGAACAGCGAACACCTAAACTGGCACACGTTCTTGATCCCACGGTGCAGATTGGATGAACTTTTTACTCTCAAAATAAATAAAAAATGTCATGGCAGTTTTGCAAAAAAAAAAAACACTCCCCAAATACACCGAAACTGCAAGACGAAACGTTCGCAAAAGCCATCTCTTGTGGCGAACGTTCGTCAAATACGCTAAACATACCACACTGTACCACCAATATAGTATATGCGGTCACCAGCACAAGAAACTTTTCAACATACATGTGGGTTGATTAACATATGACACTGAATCAATTCTAGAAAGGGCCCATCAAAACACCACGTTATATTAAAAAAAACGCCATCGTCACCCTCACACGCCAAACCAATGTTTTGTTACGAAATCCCGACAACACAACGGTGCAGTAAAACGCACATAACCCTTCTAGTATTCTTATGGATTCCGGCCTTAAAAAATTCTATAGAATCCCTTTGAATCAAAGTAGCCCTAAATTGGTGTGTCTTGTGTGCATATGTTTTAAGGGCATCTCCAACGCCGACCCCCAAACGGACACTGCATTCGTCCCCGGACCGGGGGCGGGGGGGGGGGGGGGGGGGGGGGGGGGGAGGAGGCCAAACCGCGAACACTGGCGCGGGAGCCGGCCATCCAACCGTAGCAAGAAATGTCCGGTTACATTTCGGAAGAAATTTAACGAAAGTAAACAAATTTGATGCATATTTAAACAAACCGGACAATATTCATTCATACTTGGATAATTTTTACATAAAACCGGATACTTTTCATCTAAACCGGAGCAAATTCATTACATTTCGATATATTTCAACTAAACCGTACTATAAACCTAGTCTAAATGACCGTCGACACCCGTTCCCTATGTCCGGCAGGCCATGAGCCCCGAAAAATGAAGCTCCGCCTTCGCAACCTGCCGGTTAATCGGCTGACGATGATGAGCCCGCCAAGCTTGGCTTCAATGGGAGGGGAGGAGTGGTGGCCTTCCTGAGACCCGAGCGCCCGCGACCTCCCATGCTCTACTCTTTGTCTCTGCCAGCGGCGCGCGCGAATGTGCCAGCTTTGTGGCCGTGGCGGCAGGGCGTGGCCGTGGCGGAGCTGGCGATGTCGTCCTCGTCCTCGTTCTTGCCGTACACTTCATCCACCGCCTCGTCAATCTCCTTGAAGACGGCTTCTAACTCCGCCTGATGGAGGCGGTACCGCCAGGTCACTGCGAATGTCGCAGGCGGAGCGGTAGGAGTCGAGCAGTGTCTCCTGCTCGGCCACATCCACGTCCGGTGTGATGGCCGTGCCGGCAACGAGTTGCTCCTCCGCGCGCCAGTGCTCGTGGAGGAGGCAGAGGTTGTACTCCTGGTTGGCCTGCGCCTGCCGGAACACGGCCTCCCGCTCTGCCAACACCATGTCGGTGTACTGAGCACGGGCCTCGCCCATGGTGATGCCGGCATGGTCCGGCGAGGACGGTGGTACCAGCTCGTCGTCGGCCGCCTCTTCCATTGGGGCGTACGCAGCACTGGCCTCTGGTGAGCTCGTCCGTCTGCCTGCTTGCCAGCCGGCTGCAATGGCGGCAATCTCATTCTTCTGCTCGAACGAGAGGCTATCCCAGAGGGCTTTGGAGCTCGAGGAGGCCATGACAGGAGTGGTGTCGAGAGGAGAAAGGGAGTGGAGGAGGTTGGATGCGTCTATGACCGGGCCTGGAGTTTAAATAGGGCGGATGGCAGGACAAGCGACGAGGTGGTTAATAGTGGGCGGCAGACGGGTGGACGGGTGGCGCTGGAGCAGGTTCCTCGGCAACCGCACATGTTTAATGTAGGGAGGCGGACCGGTGGGCCGTCGTTTGATCGCGGAGCAATCTTGTGCACCGGGAAGCGGTGCGATCGGCGCTCTCGGCCGGCGCTCCGCTTAAATGCCGGAGCGACGTGAGAGGTCGCGTCCACTCTGTGCGAGCATGAATACGACACTGACGCTCTAAAGTGGCGCTGACAGCTTTGGGTGGGAAAGCGCGCGGGCGGGGGAGAGGGTTTTTGGTGGGCTAGGTTTGTCGAAGCGGGCGTGGCAGTGGCCCGGACGACTGTAAAGCACCTCGTTTGCTTCTGGTTTGCCCAAAAAATGATATCCGGATCATCGATTGAACCGATACAGGACGGCGTTGAATGATAAAATACATCCGAAACGCGTGGTCCGGACGGTCGCAGCGGTTTGAGCGTCCGCGTTTGAAGATGCCCTGAGCCTGTTCATTTCCTTTCGTCGAATCTACTCTGCATGTGTACTGGTACAAGTTGAGAGGTTGGACATACTCCCGATTAGGACCAATTATTGTGTCCCGTGATAGTAAAACCGGACAATTACCATGTCAACTACTGGTACTATCGTCGTATAGTAGCAATCGCGGGATTAGTGCAGTGATAAGATCCAGTTTGAGACCAATTATTGTTCCCTCGGGTAAAAGATGAGCAAATTACCACCCCGCAAAAAAAAGAAATGAGCAAATTACCATGTGAAGCCTCACCATGATTTGTCGCAAAGGAAAACTCTCAGCATGATTCCGTTGTACTACTTCAGTAAACAAACAAAGTGCGGGGGAAGTGGACAAGACTGGATAGTACAACAGAATACAAAGGCGACAAAGCAGGCGGAGCCCACGGCCACCCATGGGAAACGATGAGTCACCACTGCCCCTGGTGATAAGCCTCGACACCTGTAGCTGCCCCACGAGCTGTGTCCCTCACGGCCATGCCGCCCCATTTCTCCCGCGATAATATCGCACCACAGCACACGATAAGACCGAAAACCAGCAGCCACGAAACCATCAAACGCAATGACCAAAACCGCCCTCGCTCCGGCTACAAATACCGGCCTTTCTTCTCCATTCTCCCACCTCCAGAGCTAGCAGTGCAAAGCACAGAGAAGAAACCGAAGCGAGCAAAGAACAGAGTAGTAGGACTTGGAAACGAACCTGTCGGGTAGAATTAAGATGAGCCGTGTGTGGGTAGCGGCGACGGTGGCCGCCGTGCGGGCGCAGAGGGAGAGGGCGGCGGGGGCGGGGTCGCGGGACCGGCTGGCCGGGCTCGCCCCCCAGGCCGCCGCGCTCGGGGCGGCGCGGGCGGCCGCCGACGACGGCCGGAGGCAGGCCGGCGCCGACGAGTCGCTCCGCAAGGCCATGTACCTCAGCTGCTGGGGCCCGAGCTGATGACAACGCCACACCGGCCCTCGCGGGGACGGATGGAGCGCTGTGGCCTGTGGGTTAGTGGGGCCTCGATGGGCTTGAGCTTGGGCCGGGCGCACTTGGGTAGCAGCAATCATGTGTCGTCACAAGATGTTTCCAGATGAGGTTGTTTGGTGGTTGGAAGGGGGAACAAATATGTGCAAACCTTTGGAAATTGAGGATGGTGGATGTACTGTACATACAAATGCTACTTCATGTATATATTTCATGCAATTAATTGGAAAACGGGATCATTTCAGCTAAAATTGGTGGCAACTGGTAAGCAGACTTGACCATGCCAGGTGTTCCTTAGCATTGGGATCGTAGCATATTTGGATACACTTGATACAACGTCCTGCGCCCTGCCTTGATCTATTTCAGTTTCTACTTAGAAACTCTGTGTAGCGCGACTGCTACCGCAGGTTAATTCGTCCTCAACTGAAGCAAGCAACACGACCCAGGCGGCCTCGGGAGGCTCGCTGTTTTTTTTTTTTTTTTTTTTTTTGTGGGTGTAGATCTCGTACCGCAAAAATCGATATACAGCACCCGTAAAAGGTTTTCCCACATGATAACGCCCACACGTGTGGGCTGTGACTACTTCGCCCGAACGCTCTCTCTGCCGTTAGATGCGCTGCATCAATCTTAGAGCAGGGCGCACAGCCACGTCAGCCGCAGCGGTTGTTTGGGTCCTCGCCCGAATGCTATCCTCTCCTCGCTCGCTCATTCCCCCCCTTCCTTATCTTCTCGTTGACCCGATGGAGCGAGTGAGAGCACTGAGTGAGAGTGATGACCCACAAGTATAGGGGATTAATCGTAGTCCTTTCGGTAAGTAAGAGTGTCGAACCCAACGAGGAGCAGAAGGAAATGACAAACGGTTTTCAGTAAGGTATTCTCTGCGTTAACAGATATTTTTGATAGAAAGATAGTTCGTAACAAGTAACAAATAACAAGTAACAAGTATAATAAAGTGCAGCAAGCTGGCCCAATCCTTTTTGTAGCAAAGGACAAGCCGGAACGAACTCGTATAATAAGCAAAGCGTTCTCGAGGACACATGGGAATTTCATCTAGTCACTTTCATCATGTTTGTTTGATTCGCGTTCGCTACTTTGATAATTTGGTATGTGGGTGGACCGGTGCTTGGGTGCTGTTCTTACTTGAACAAGCCTCCACTTATGATTACCCCCTCTCGCAAGCATTCGCAACTACGAAAAAAGAATTAAGATAACTCTAACCATAGAATGAAACATATGGATCCAAATCAGCCCCTTACGGAATATCGCATAAACTAGGGTTTAAGCTTCTGTCACTCTAGCAACCCATCATCTAATTACTACTCCACAATGCCTTCCCTTAGGCTCAAAGATGATGAAGTGTCATGCAGTCGACGTTCACACGACACCACTAAAGGAAGTATAACATACATATCATCAAAATATCGAACGAATACCAAATTCACATGATTACTTATGACAAGACTTCTCCCATGTCTTCAAGAACAAAAGTAACTACTCACAAATCATGTTCATGTTCAAGATCAGAGGGGTATTGAATAGCATTAAGAATCTGAACGTATAATCTTCCACCAAATAAAACAATTAGCATCAACTACAATATGTAATCAACACTAATAGCAACCCACAGGTACCAATCTGAAGTTTTGAGACAAAGATTGAATACAAGAGATGAACTAGGGTTTGAGATGAGATGGTGCTGGTGAAGATGTTGATGAAGATTGGTCCTCCCACGATGAGAGGATCGTTGGTGATGTTGATGGCTCCGATTTCCCCCTCCCGGAGGGAAGTATCTCCGGCGGAATCGCTCCGCCGGAGAGCAAAATAGGTCCTGCCCAGGTTCCGCCTCGAGACGGCGGCGCTTCGTCCCAAAAGCCTTCTCTTTATTTTTTTTCTAGGACAAATGGCTTCATATAACAGAAGGAGGGGGCCAGACGCCAGCTGTGGGCCCCACAAGGCACTAGCGCACGCCCTAATTCCTTGTGGGCAGCTGGTGGGTCCCCTCTGTAAACTCTTTTCTCCAGTATTTTTCATATATTCAATGGAAAATCTCCGTGAAATTTCAGGTCAATTGGAGCTCTGTAGAATAGGTATCTCTGATATGGCTATTTCAGGTCCAGAATTCCAGCTGTCGGCATTCTCACTCTTCATGTAAATCTTGCAAATTAAGAGAGAAAAGGCATAAGAATTGTACCATAAAGTGAAATAATGATCAAAAACATAATAAATAACAGTAGAAAATCATGATGCAAATTGGACGTATCAACTCCCCCAAGCTTAGACCTCGCTTACCCTCAAGCGATAAGTCAAAATCGATAATCATGACCACATGTTTAGAGAGAGAGACGTCGATAAAAATAAAATACGGACATGGAGCATCATGATCTTTATTATAACAGCAATATGTCATCATAAAACTTCTCATGAAGAAGTGACAATTCATTCACAAGTTAAAGTATGAACCATAAACCAAATTGAAAACTAACAAACTATAATCTCAGTCACTGAAGCAATTGCAATTCATCATATTATCAGAAAGAGTCTATGTAAGAGCTTTGTTTAGCAAGTTCACATACTCAACTATCATTTTTAGTCTTCTATGATTGCTGACACTCACGGCATACTTATGGAGCAAAAGTTTCAGTCGGACACATAGAAATATAGGGGCTTATAATTTCACCTCCCAACGTATTTACCTCAAGGGTAATGTCAACAATAACAACTCATGATCACCTACATTCAACTGGATATATATGCATGGATCAATCCCCACCACATGATGTTTGCCAAAAGAGAAAATAAAAACGGAATAGAGAAGAATACTAATGACTCTTGCATTAAAGTAAATACATAAAGTAAAAGATAGGCCCTTCGCAGAGGGAAGCAGAGGTTGTCATGTGCTTTTGTTTTTGGATGTGCAAGCTCTTAATGTTCTTGATGACCCACTACCTATTAATGATGATTTTCCTGATGAACAATTAGCTCTCATAAATGCTTCTCGTAATACTCCATGGTATGCAGACTATGCTAATTATATTGTTGCTAAATTTGTACCACCTAGTTTCACATACTTACAAAAGAAAAAGTTCTTCTTTGATTTATGACATTACTTCTGGGCTGACCCACATCTTTATAAAGAAGGAGTAGATGGTATTATTAGGCGTTGTATACCTGAGCATGAACTGGAACAAATCCTACGGAAGTGTCATTCCGAGGCTTACGGAGGACACCATGCGGGAGACAGAACTGCACATAAGGTATTACAATCTGGTTTTTATTGGCCTACTCTTTTCAAGGATGCTCGTAAGTTTGTCTTATCTTGTGATGAATGTCAAAGAATTGGTAATGTTGGTAGACGTCAAGAAATGCCTATGAATTATTCACTTGCTATTGAACCATTTGATGTTTGGGGATTTGATTATATGGGACCTTTTCCTAAATCCAATGGGTATACTCATATTTTAGTTGCTGTTGATTACGTTACTAAGTGGGTAGAAGCTATTCCAACTAGTAGTGCTGATCATAATACTTCTATTAAAATGCTTAAAGAAGTTATTTTCCCGAGGTTTGGAGTCCCTAGATATTTAATGACTGATGGTGGTTCACATTTTATTCATGGTGCATTCCGTAAATTGCTTGCTAAATATGATGTCAACCATAGAATTGCATCTCCTTATCACCCTCAAACTAGTGGTCAAGTTGAATTGAGCAATAGAGAAATAAAATTAATTTTGCAAAAAACGTCAATAGATCTAGAAAGAATTGGTCTAAGAAACTTGACGATGCATTATGGGCTTATAGAACTGCTTATAAAAATCTATGGGTATGTCTCCTTATAAAATGTTTTACAGAAAAGCATGTCACTTACCTCTTGAGTTAGAACATAAAGCATATTGGGCAATTAAAGAACTGAAATATGATTTTAAGCTTGCCGGAGAAAAGAGGTTATTTGATATTAGCTCATTAGATGAATGGAGAACCCAAGCTTATGAAAATGCCAAATTGTTTAAAGAAAAAGTTAAAAGATGGCATGATAGGAGAATTCAAAAACGAGAATTTAAAGTAGGTGAGCAAGTTCTATTGTACAATTCTCGTTTGAGATTCTTTGCAGGAAAACTTCTCTCTAAATGGGAAGGACCGTATATCATCGAAGAAGTCTATCGCTCCGGAGCCATCAAAATAAATAACTCCGAAGGCACTAATCCAAGAGTGGCGAATGGGCAAAGAATTAAGCACTATATCCCAGGTACCCCCATTAATGTTGAAACTAATATTATTGAAACAATTACACCGGAGGAATACATAAGAGAGACCTTCCGAAACACTCCAGAACCCTGAAAAGGAAGAGGTATGTGATACGGTAAGTAAACCGACTCCAAAAATTCCATAAAAATATTTTCTGTCAGTTTTGGAATATTAGAAAAAATACAAAAATAAGAAACAGCCGAGGGGACCCACGTGGTGCCCACGAGGCACCAGGGCGCGCCACCCCCCCAGACGCGCCCTGGTGGCTCGTGGGCCCCACGTGAGCCTTCCCGACTACGTTTTCTTCTGGATTACTTGTTTTGCAAGATAAAAATTCTTTATATATATTCCCAGATGTTTTGACCACCGTATCGCAGAAGTATCTTCTGTTCTTGTTTCGTGCTATTTTTCTGACAGATCTAGATCGCTATGGCTTCATCAAGCTCTTCCAAGGACAAGTTCTACGAGAAGGTCATCAACCCCTACCTACCGGAGGTGATGAAACACCCTCAAGCCATTGAGATGCGTGAGGGGTGCTTCACATCCGGGATGTTCAAGGACCCAAGAAGACCGGGAGCGTGGAGTCCAGGCTCGAAGCAGTGGAGCAGGAGATCTTCAAGTGCCAAGGGATGGTGGAACGTGGACTCAGCGCCAACCACTCCATGATCATGGAGTTCACCCGTAATCACAAGGTGGAGGGCCAATCGATGGGGGACATCATCTTCAAGCTTAATGAACGAATCGACTATCTCCAAGGCTAAATCTATGATCTTCAAAACCAAAATTTTGAGTATGAGGCAAGATTCAAAGGTATGAGTTTAGCTGCAAGTTTCAGGACTCCATAGACTCGTTCATCTTTTTATGATGTTGAACCTATGCCATGGAAGCCGGAGGACAAGCCCATCACTTCATCACCACCACCATCACCGAAGAAGGAGACTTGAGCACATGGGTATGGGCACTCCCCTTGGCTAGTGCCAAGTTTGGGGGAGGTGCCCCGGTATCGTATCACCATCACTTTTATTATCTTTACCTATTTTAGTTCGATCCTTAGTTATTTCTTGATTTAGTTGAATAAAAGTTTAGTATGATTTATTTTTGAGTATTAGCTTCATGATCTATCTATCTATGTAATCGAGTTGAGAGTTATATAATAAAGAGTAGTTTGAGTTTTTGTTTCTTTACTTTCATGTTCCAATTCTAGCAATGAAAATAATGAAAAAGATCATATGCTAATCCCATGGAAAGTAATGACATTACATAAAGAAAAGTATAAGTGGTAAAATTTATTGGAAGTTAACAAACATAGCATTAGTCAATGATGCAATTCATGAAAGAATTAGTAAGGGAAGAGAAGATTCACATGCAAATATACTATCTTGGACATCTTTCATGATTGTGAGCCCCCATTAAATATTTTATGTCAAATTGTTGACGTTGGACAAGGAAGACAACGTAATGAATTATGTTTGTTCATATTCACATAGAAGTTATATTGTTATAGATCCTCCAACATGTGGTGCTTGCCCAATATCTTTGCTAGCCCAAAATCCGCACCAAGTAGAGATACTACTTGTGCATCCAAAACCCTTAAACCCAGTTTCATGTCATGAGAGTCCACTATATCTACCTATGGATTGAATAAGATCCTTCAAGTAGGTTGTCATCGGTGCAAAAAAGCAATAAAAATTGCCTCTAAATATGTCTGAACTTTTATTGTAAGGGAAATAAGCTTTGTACGAACTTGTGATGGCAAAGGAATAAAAGCGACAGATTGCATAATGAAGGTTGCTATCACAAGGGGCAATATAAAGTGACGTTCCTTTGCATTAAGGGCTCTTGCATCCAACCACAAAAATCGCATGACAACCTCTGCTTCCCTCTGTGAAGGGCCTATCCTTTACTTTTATGTATTTACTTTTTATGCAAGAGTCAATAGTGTTCTCCTCTATTTCCTTTTTATTTTTCTCTTTTGCAAGCATCATGTGGTGGGGAAAGATCTAGGCACATATATCCAGTTGGATATGAGTGATCATGAGTTATTATTGTCGACATCACCCTTGAGGTGAATAAGTTGGGAGGCGAACTCACAAGCCCCTATCTTTCTATGTGTCTGGCTGAAACTTTTTGCTCCATATATATGTCGTGAGTGTTAGCAATCATAGAAGACTAAATGATGGTTGAGTATGTGGACTTGCTGAAAAGCTCCTACATGAGACCCTTCCTGAAAATATGATGAATTGCAATTGCATTATTGACTGAGAATATAGTTTGTTAGTTTTCAAGAAAGTTTATGCCTTATACTCCATTGTTGTGATGAATTGTTACTTGCTCATGAGAAGTTTATGATAATAAATATTGCTGTTATAATAATGATCATGATGCTACTATGTCCGTATTTTGTTTTAATCGACACCTCTCTCTCTAAACATGTGGACATGATTATCGATATCGGCTTTCTCTTGAGGACAAGCGAGGTCTAAGCTTGGGGGAGTTGATACGTCCATTTTGCATCATGTTTTGCTACTGTTATTTATAGTGTTTTTGATCAATATAACACTTTGTGGAACAATTCTAATGCCTTTTCTCTCTTAATATGCAAGATTTACACAAGGAGGGAGATTGCCGGCAGCTGGAATTCTGGACCTGAAAAAGCCATGTCAGAGATACCTATTCTGCACATCTCCAAATGAGCTGAAATTTCACGGAGAATCATTTTGGAATGAATAAAAAATACTGGAAGCAAGAAGTACCAGAGGGGGCCACCCAGGTGCCCACGAGGCACCAGGGCACGCTACCCCCCAGGTGCGCCCTGGTACCTCGTGGGGCCCCTGGCCAGCCTCTGGCCCCCATTTTCTGGTATATAAGCCCATTTACCCTAGAAAAAATATAGAGAAGACTTTTGGGACAGTGCGCCGCCGTCTCGAGGCGTAACTTGGGCAGGAGCACTTTTGCTCTCCGGCGGAGAGATTCTGCCGGGGATACTTCCCTCCGGGAGGGGAAATCGTCGCCATTGACATCACCAGCGATCCTCTCATCGTGGGAGGACTAATCTTCATCAACATCTTCACCAGCACCATCTCATCTCAAACCCTAGTTCATCTCTTGTATTCAATCTTTGTCTCAAAACCTCAGATTGGTACCTGTGGGTTGCTAGTAGTGTTGATTACATCTTGTAGTTGATGCTAGTTGGTTTATTTGGTGGAAGATTATATGTTCAGATCTATTATGCTATTCAACACCTTTCTGATCTTGGACATGATTATGATTTGTGAGTAGTTACTTTTGTTCTTGAGGACATGTGAGAAGTCTTGTCATAAGTAATCATGTGAATTTGGTATTCGTTCGATATTTTGATGATATGTATGTTGTTGATTCCCTTTGTGGTGTCGTGTGAACGTCGACTACATGACACTTCACCATCTTTGGGCCTAAGGGAATGCATTGTGGAGTAGTAATTAGATGATGGGTTGCTAGAGTGACAGAAACTTAAACCCTAGTTTATGCGCTATTCCGTAAGGGGCTGATTTGGATCCATAAGTTTAATGCTATGGTTAGAGTTATCTTAATTCTTCTTTCGTAGTTGTGAATGCTTGCAAGAGGGGGTAATCATAAGTGGGAGGCTTGTTTAAGTAAGAACAGCACCCAAGCACCGGTCCATCCACATATCAAATTATCAAAGTAGCGAACGTGAATCAAACAAACATGATGAAAGTGACTAGATGAAATTCCCATGTGTCCTCGAGAACGCTTTACTTATTATAAGAGATCGTTCCGGCTTGTCCTTTGCTACAAAAAGGATTGGGCCACCTTGCTGCACTCTTTGTTACTATTGCTACTTGTCACTTGTTACAAATTATCTTGCTATCAAACTAATCGTTACCGATAATTTCAGTGCTTGCAGAAAATACCTTGCTGAAAACCGCTTGTCATTTCCTTTTGCTCCTCGTTGGGTTCGACACTCTTACTTATCGAAAGGACTACGATTGATCCCCTATACTTGTGGGTCATCAGAACCCTAGGCCTTGTTTCTAAGCATTGTAATACCGTTTGTGCTCCGTTTTATCACTTGCTACCTTGCTTTTTTTTATTTTCAGATTACAAAAACCTGTATCTACTATCCATACTACACTTGTATCACCATCTCTTCGCCGAACTAGTGCACCTATACAATTTGCCATTGTATTGGGTGTGTTGGGGACACAAGAGATTTCTTGTATTTGATTGCAGGGTTATTTGAGAGAGACCATCTTCATCCTACGCCTCCCACGGATTGATAAACCTTAGGTCATCCACTTCAGGGAAAATTGCTACTGTCCTACAAAACTCTGCGCTTGGAGGCCCAACACGAGTCTACAAGAATAAAGTTGTGTAGTAGACATCAATGTTTTTCCTGTCAACGTAAACGATCGAGAATTCCCAATATTTTCCATGCTAGACACATCATAGGCGGTTCCCAAATAGAAAATAAAGTTCATTTCCTTTCCACCTTTCTTTCACAATCCATGGCTAGCCGTATCCACGGGTGCCCTCCATACCAACACTTTCCAAGGAATTTTGTTATTATTATTTTTGATTCATTGTGGGACTGGGCATCCCTATTACCAGCCACTCTCTCGTGCAATGACAAGTGAATAAACACTCATCATGAGAATAACGCACCTAGCATGGAAAATATTGGCCACCCTCTGCCGCTTCATGAGCGGTACGGGCACACAAAACGGATTTCTTTTGAAAAATTAGAGTTGGCACATGCTAATTTACTTGAAATGGCATGGAAATACCTCATATAGGTAGGTATGGTGGACTCATTTGGCACAACTTGGGTTTAAGGAGTTTGGATGCACAAGCAGTATTCCCGCTTAGTACAAATGAAGGCTAGCAAATAGATTGAGAAGCAACCAACCAAAAAGCGAAAATGGTCATAAATATGTATTGATCATAACTAACACCAAATAATGCACCATAAGTAGGATATAATTTCGTTGCATAACTATTGACTTAATGTGCATGCATAGGGAATCACAAACCTTAACACTAATATTCTTACTAAATCACAATTACTCACTAACATGACTCACATATTATCATCTCCATATCGCAAAACTATTACAAAGAATCAAACTTATCATATCCAATGATATTTCATGGAAGTTTTTATTATATCCCTCTTGAATATTCATCACTTTGGGACCAAATTCATATCTTGTGCAAATTACCATTACTATTATCAACTCTCAAAAAGATATAAGTGAAGCATGAGAGTGCAAATATTTCTTCAAAATTTTAGTTCTTATCAACTCTCAAAATAATATAAGTGAAGCATGAGAGTTTAAATATTTCTTCAAAATATAGCCACCGCCGTGCTCAAAAAGATTTAAGTGAAGCACTAGAGCAAGTGCCTAGCTCAAAAAATTTAAGTGAAGCACATAGAGTATTCTAACAAATCATGATAAACGTGTGGCTCTCTCAAATTGGTGTGTCCAGCAAAGATGATTGTGACAAACTAAAAAGCAAACAAAACAAAGACTCATATAATACAAGACGCTCCAAGTAAAACACATATCATGTGATGAATAAAAATATAGCTCCAAGTAAAATTACCGATAGTTGGTAGAAGAAAGAGGGGATGCCTTCCGGGGCATCCCCAAGCTTAGACGCTTGAGTCTTCCTTGAATATTACCTTGGGGTGCCTTGGGAATCCCCAAGCTTAGGCTCTTGCCACTCCTTATTCCTTCATCTATCGTGATCTCACCCAAAACTTGAAAACTTCAATCACACAAAACTCAACAAAACCTTCGTGAGATCCGTTAGTATAACAAATAAATCCTTAACTCTAAGTACTGTAGTAAATTGATTCATATTTAATATTGGCATAATGCTACTGTACTCCAACTTCTCCATGACTCATACCCCCCAATACGATCCATAGATTCATCAAAATAAGCAAACTATGCAACAAAAACAGAATCTGTCTAAAACAGAACAGTCTGTAAAGATCTATTTGAAAGCTATACTTATGTAACTCCAGAAATTCTGAAAAATTAGGAAAACTTGGGAAATTCATATACCAATACTTTGTAAAAATTTCAGATTTTTCTGAAGCTCCAGTACAGAACTAAAATTCCAGCACTGGACACAAAACTTTCTGTTTTCCAAACAGCATCAATTATACTATCTTCCAAATCATCCCAAAGGCATTACTTGGCACGAACACTAATTAAAATATAAAAACACAATCATAACAGTAGAATAATTGTGAAAACACACAAGAACATAAACAAAAAGTAAAATTTTATTTTATTCATTGGGTTGCCTCCCAACAAGTGCTATTGTTTTATTTCCCTAGCTAGGCATAATGCATAGTTTCAAGTATTGTCATCTTTCAGGTTGATTCCATAAGTGGCCCTCATAATTGATTCATATGGTGATTTAATTATTTTCCTAGGGAAGTGTTCCATCCCTTTCTTTAGTGGAAATTGAAATCTTATATTACCTTCTTTCATATCAATAATAGCACCAATAGTTTGTAAGAACGGTCTACCAAGTATTATGGGGCAAGACGGATTGCATTCAATGTCAAGTACAATAAAATCAATGGGCACATAATTTCTATTTGCAAGGATAAGCACATCATTAATTCTACCCAATGGCTTTTTAATAGTAGAATCCACCAAGTGCAAATTAAGAGAACATTCATCTATATTGGTAAAACCTAGCACATCACATAGAGATGTTGGAATTGTGGAAATGCTAGCACCCAAATCACATAAAGCATTGCACTCATAATTTTTAATTTTAACTTTAATGGTGGGTTCCCACTCATCATATAATTTTCTTGGGATTGAAATTTCTAGTTCTAGCTTTTCTTCTAACGCTTTCATCATTGCTTCTACAATGTGTTTAGTAAAAGCCTTGTTTTGTTCATAAGCGTTGGGTGAATTTAGCATGGATTGTAACAAATAAATACACTCAATCAACGAACAACTATCATAATTAAAGTCTTTGTAATCCAAGACTCTGGGCACATCGCTAGTTAAAGTTTTTACCTCTCCAGACCTACTTTTATCAATTTTTTTCATCAAGATTTTCACCCTCCGAATTATGGGGACGCCTACTAGCTAAAGTTGACTCTTCTTCAGTCCCTTTTTCATCAAGTTTTATATTGCTAAACAAGGAATCAATATATGAAACACCAATCATTTTAATATCCTTATCATTACTACGATAGAAACTGGGAGGAATTGCTTTTTCTTAAAATTCTCGTTTAGCTTTTAGCATGGCGGTTCTTTTCTTACTCTCATCCATGGAGACATATAAAGCTTTAATTAATTCATTAATATCAATTTTGGGTGGCAAAATTTTAGTCTTGAGATTTTCCACATCATGAATAATTCTATCAATGCTCCTAGACATATCATCAAGTTTACTTAATTTTTCTTCTATCGTAGTGTTGAAAACTTTTTAAGCACTAATAAATTCTTTAATATTACTTTCAAGATCAGAGGGCATCCTATTATTATTATTATTATTATAAGAATTACCATAGTAATTGCCATAACTATTAGAGGAATTTCCAGGAAACGGCCTAGGATTAAAATTACCTCTATAAGCATTATTATTAAAATTGTATCGTGAGACAAAATTCACATCTACGGGATCATTATTTTGCTCAATCAAGGTGGATAAAGGCACATCATTAGGATCAATAGGAGTATTTTTGCTAGCAACCAATTTCATAAGCGCATCAACTTTATCACTCAAAGTACTAATTTCTTCAACAGAATTCACTTTTTTACTAGTAGGAACTCTTTCACTAT
Organism: Elymus sibiricus; assembly: GCA_039707655.1. Classification (NCBI taxonomy): domain Eukaryota; kingdom Viridiplantae; phylum Streptophyta; class Magnoliopsida; order Poales; family Poaceae; genus Elymus; species Elymus sibiricus. Next base: position 177,293,362 of record CM077666.1, on the reverse strand, counting down.
GCCATTGTGAATAATTTGCCATAATATTATCAAGCAATTTAGTAGCTTCCCCCAATGTAATCTCCATAAAAGTACCACCCGCGGCTGAATCTAAAAGATTTCTAGAAACAAAATTTAATCCCGCATAAAATTTTTATATGATCATCCACAAATTTAAACCATGAGTAGGGCAATTTCTTATAATTAATTTCATCCTTCCTCAAGATTGAGCAACATGTTCATGATCAAGTTGCTTGAAATTCATAATTTGGTTTCTATGGGAAATAATTTTCGTGGGAGGAAAATACTTGGTAATAAAAGCATCTTTACACCTATCCCAAGAATCGATACTATTTCGTGGTAAAGATGAAAACCAAATTTTTGCACGATCCCGCAATGAGAACGGGAATAATTTTAATTTCACAATATCATTATCCACATCTTTTTTCTTTTGCATATCACACAATTCTACGAAAGTGTTAAGATGGGATGCATCATCTTCATTAGGACTACCAGAAAATTGTTCTTTCATGACAAGATTTAGCAAAGCGGCATTAATATCACAAGTCTCCGCACTAGCGGCGGGAGGAGCAATCGGAGTACTAATAAAATCATTATTATTAGTATTACAAAAATCACACAATTTTGTATTTTCTTGAGACATCGTGGCTACGCAAACAAGATAACAAGCAAGCAAACAAGAAAAAGGCAAAAGGAAAATATTTTTGTATTTTTGTAAAAACTTTTTAGAAGTGGGGGAGATGAAAACAAGAGGCAAAGGCAAATAAAATAAATGCAAGGAGGTGAAAGTTTTATGCGTAGGTACTTGATAGATGTTGATGATGTCTCCCCAGCAACGGCGCAGAAATTCTTCTTGCTACTTGTGAGCTGCGTTGGGATTTCCCCGAAAAGGAGGGGATGATGCAGTACAGTAGAGATAAGTATTTCCCTCAGTTATGAAACCAAGGTTATAAATCCAGTAGGAGAATCACGCAACAACTCGTTAGCAGTACCTGCACACAAACAACAAATCCTTGCACCCAACGCGAACAAGGGGTTGCAAATCCCTTGGCGGTTAATTGCAAGATTAAATTGTATGGTGATAGATAAATAGATCAAACAAAAATACAAAATAAAATAAATAAAGTAAAAGTGTAGCAAGGTATTTTTATGATTTTTAATATATGATTTGGATAGACCCGGGGGCCATAGTTTTCACTAGAGGCTTCTCTCAAGAAAATAGCATATGGTGGGTGAACAAATTACTGTTGGGCAATTGATAGAAAAACAAATAATCATGACGATATCCAAGGCAATGATCATGTATATAGGCATCACGTCCGAGACAAGTAGACCGACTCCTGCCTGCATCTACTACTATTACTCCACACATCGACCGCTATCCAGCATGCATCTAGTGTATTAAGTCCATAAAGAACGGAGTAATGCCTTAAGCAAGAGGACATGATGTAGACAAAGTAAACTCACGTATGAATAAACCCCATCTTTTTACCCTTAATAGCAACGATACATACGTGTCATGTTGCTACTTGTAGCTTGCGTTGGTATTTTCCCCGAAGAGGAAGGGATGATGCAACACAGTAGAGATAAGTATTTCCCTCAGTTATGAAACCAAGGTTATCGAACCAGTAGGAGAATCACGCAACACCTCATTAGCAGCACCTGCACACAAACAACAAATCCTTGCACCCAACGCAAACGAGGGGTTGTCAATCCCTCGGCGGTCAATTGCAAGATTAAATTGTGTGTGATAGATAGATAGATTGAAACAAAAATACAAAATAAAATAGAAGTAAAGAACGGAGTAAAGAACGGAGTAACGCCTGAAGAACGATGACATGATGTAGACAAGATAAACTCACGTATGAATAAACCCCATCTTTTTACCCTTAATAGCAATGATACATACGTGTCATGTCCCTTTCTGTCACTGGGATTGAGCACCGCAAGATCGAACCCATTACAAAGCACCTCTTCCCATGGCAAGATAAATCAATCTAGTTGGCCAAACCAAATCAATAGATCGAAGAAGAAATATGAAGCTATAATAATCATGCATAAAAGATATCAGAGAAGACTCAAATAATATTCATGGATAATCTGATCATAAACTCACAATTCATCGGATCCCAACAAACACACCGCAAAAAGTGATTACATCGGATAGAACTCCAAGAACATCGAGGAGAACATTGTATTGAAGATCAAAAAGAGAGAAGAAGCCATCTAGCTACTAACTATGGACCCAAAGGTCTGTGGTAAACTACTCACGCATCATCGGAAGGGCAGCAAGGTTGATGTAGAGCCCCTCCGTGATCGATTCCCCCTCCGGCGGAGTACCGGAGAAGGCCTCCAGATGGGATCTCTCGAGAACAGAAACTTGCGGTGGCGGAAAAAGTATTTCGTGGACTCCCATAAGGGTTTATGATTTTTCCTGAATTTATAGTGGTGGAATTAGGTCAAACGGAGCTGAGGTGGGCCCACGAGGCACCAGGGCGCGCTAGCCCCCCCAGGCGCGCCCTGGTGGCTCGTGGCCACCTCCTCTGGCGTCTGGTCTTCTCCCGAAGCTTCTAGTGTTTATTTTGTCCAGAAAAAAATCTCCAAAAAGTTTCGTGGCATTTGGACTTCGTTTGGTATTGATTTTCTGTAAAACAAAAACAGGGCAGAAAACAGCAACTGGCACTGGGCACTAAGTTAGTAGGTTAGTCTCCAAAAATGATATATAATTGCTGTAAATGCATATAAAAACATCCAAGATTGATAATATAACAGCATGGAACAATAAAAAATTATAGATACATTGGAGACGTATCACATGTCCCTTTCTGTCACTGGGATTGAGCACCGCAAGATCGAACCCATTACAAAGCACCTCTCCCATTGCAAGATAAATCAATCTAGTTGGCCAAACCAAATCAATAGATCGGAGAGAAATACGAAGCTATAATAATCATGCATAAAAGAGTTCACAGAAGACTCAAATAATATTCATGGATAATCTGATCATAAACTCACAATTCATCGAATCCCAACAAACACACCGTAAAAAGTGATTACATCGGATAGAACTCCAAGAACATCGAGGAGAATATTGTATTGAAGATCAAAAAGAGAGAAGAAGCCATCTAGCTACTAACTATGGACCCGAAGGTCTGTGGTAAACTACTCACGCATCATCGGAAGGGCATCAAGGTTGATGTAGAGCCCCTCCGTGATTGAATCCCCCTCCGGCAGAGTGCCGGAAAAGGCCTCCAGATGGGATCTCTTGAGAACAGGAACTTGCGGCGGCGGAAAAAGTATTTTAGAGAATTTATAGAGGTGGAATTAGGTCAAACGGAGCTGTGTGGGCCCCATGAGGTAATAGGGCACACCCCCCCAGGGGCGCACCGTGGTGCCTCGTGGGCCACTGCTTCATCTTCTCGTCCCCTCCCGAAGCTTCTAGTGTTTTTTATGTCCAGAAAAAAATCTCTAAAAAGTGTCGTGGCATTTGGACTTCGTTTGGTACTGATATTCTGTAAAACAAAAACAGGGCAAAAAACAGCAACTGGCACTGGGCACTAAGTTAATAGGTTAGTCCCAAAAAATGATATATAATTTCTGTAAATGTATATAAAAACATCCAAGTTTGATACTATAATAGCATGGAACAATCAAAAATTATAGATACGTTGGAGATGTATCACATACCAAGGAGTATTACGAGAAGCATTTATCACAGCCAATTGTTCATAAGGAAAATCATCATTAATAGGAAGTGGGTCATCAAGAACATTTTCCATTCTAGACAACTTATCTGCTATGGGATTCTCAGCTCCCTTCCTATCAACAATATGCAAATCAAATTCTTGTAGTAGAAGAACTCATCTAATAAGTCTAGGCTTAGCATCTTTCTTTTCCATAAGGTATTTAATAGTAGCATGATCAGTGTGAATAGTAACCTTGGAATCAACAATATAAGATCTAAATTTATCACAGGCAAACACAACTGCTAAAAATTCTTTCTCAGTAGTAGCATAATTCCTTTGAGCGTTGTCTAGAGTTTTACTAGCATAATGGATAACATTTAATTTCTTATCAACTCTTTGTCCTAGAATAGCACCAACATCATAATCACTAGCATCACACATAATTTCAAAAGGTAAGTTCCAATCAGGTGGTTGAACAATAGGTGCAGAAATTAAGGCTTTCTTAAGTATTTCAAAGGCTTTTACACAATCATCATCAAAAACAAACAGAACATCTTTCTGCAAGAGATTGTAAGAGGTCTAGAAATTTTAGAGAAGTCTTTTATAAACCTTCTATAGAAACCAGCATGACCAAGGAAACTTCTTATACCTTTGATATCTTTAGGACATGGCATTTTCTCAATAGCATCAACCTTAGCTTTATCAACTTCAATACCTCTTTTAGAAATTTTATGCCCAAGGACTATACCTTCATTAACCATAAAGTGGCACTTCTCCCAATTCAAGACAAGATTAGTTTCTTCGCATCTCTGCAAAACTCGATCAAGGTTGCTTAAGCAATCATCAAAAGAAGTTCCGTAAACGGAGAAATCATCCATGAAAACCTCAACAATCTTTTCACAAAAGTCAGAGAATATAGCAGTCATACATCTTTAAAAGGTAGCAGGTGCATTACATAAACCAAAAGGCATACGACGATAAGCATAAGTTCCAAAAGGACAAGTAAAGATGGTTTTGTCTTGATCTTCGGGTGATACAGGTATTTGAGAGAAACCAGAGTAACCATCTAGGAAACAAAAGTGTGTATGCTTAGAAAATCTTTCTAACATTTGATCAATAAAAGGCAAGGGGTAATGATCTTTCCTAGTAGCTTTATTTAATTTTCTGAAATCAATTACCATCCTATAACCAGTTACAATTCTTTGTAGGATGAGTTCATTTTTATCATTAGGAACAACGGTAATACCTCCTTTTTTAGGAACACAATGAACATGACTTACCCATCTACTATCAGCTATGGGATAAATTATACCTGCTTCTAGAAGCTTTAATATTTCAGTTCTTACCACATCCTTCATTTTAGGATTCAGCCTTCTTTGATGATCAACAACGGGTTTAGCATCTGGCTCCATATGAATTTTATGCTGACATAAAGTGGGACTAATGCCCTTAAGATCATCAAGAGTATATCCAATAGCGGCACGGTACTTCCTTAGAGTTTTAAGTAATCTCTTTTCTTCATGCTCTGAAAGGTTAGCACTAATAATAACAGGATATATCTTCTTTTCATCAAGATAAGCATATTTAAGCGTATCAGGTAATTGCTTCAATTCAAACACAGGATCACCCTTGGGTGGAGGTGGACCTCCCAAGGTTTCAACAGGCAGATTATGTTTAAGGATAGGTGCTTGTTTAAAGAATAATTCATCTATTTCATTTCTTTCACTCATATGCTTGTCATTCTCATGCTCAAGCAAATATTGTTCTAGTGGATCAGTAGGAGGCACAGTAATAGAAGCAAGACCAATGATTTCATCCTTACTAGGCAATTTTTTATCATGAGGTTGTCTACGGAACTTAGAGAAATTGAACTCATGAGACCTCTCTCCAAAATTAACACTAACAATTTCTTTAGTGCAATCAATCTTAACATTAACAGTATTCAAGAAGGGTCTACCAAATATAATGGGACAAAAATCATCTTGTGACGATCCAAGAACAAGAAAATCAGTAAGGTATTTGATCTTACCACACAAGACTTCAACATCTCTAACAATCCCAAGCGGTGAAATAGTATCTCTGTTTGCAAGCTTAATAGTAACATCAATATCTTCAATCTCAACGGGTGCAATATCATTCATGACTTCTTGATAGAGAGTAAACGGAATAGCACTCACACTAGCACCAATATCACATAAACCATGATAACAATGATCTCCAATTTTAACAGAAATAACAGGCATGCCAACTACAGGTTTATTTTTATCTTTAGGGTCTGGCTTAGCAATTCTAGTTGCTTCATCACAGAAATATATAACATGTCCATCAATGTTATCAACCAAAAGATCTTTAACCATTGCAACACTAGGTTCAACTTTAATTTTCTCAGAAGGTCTAGGTGCTCTAATCTTACTCTTATTGACTATAGTTGAAGCTTTGGCATGTTCCTTAATCCTAACAGGGAAGGGAGGTTTCTCAATATAAGCAGTAGGCACAACTGGATCAACATGGTAAACAATTGTTTCTTCTTTAATACTAACAGGTTCTTCTTTCAATTCAATAGCTAGATGGTATTTAAACCATTTCTCCTTAGGGAGATCAACATGAGCAGCAAAAGATTCACAAAAAGTAGCTACTATCTCAGAGTCAAGTCCATATTTAGTACTAAACTTACGAAAAGCATCAATTTCCATAAAAGATTTAACACAATCAAACTCAAGATTTATACCTGACTCATTTCCTTTGTCGATTTCCCAATCCTCATAATTGTGTTTAATTCTTTCAAGAAGGTCCCATCTGGATTCAATAGTTTTCTTCATAAAGGAACCAGCAGAAGAAGTATCGAGCATGGATTGATCATTATGAGAAAGCCGAGCATAAAAGTTTTGAAGGATTATTTCTCTTGAGAACTCATGATTGGGGCATGTATGCAACATATACTTAAGCCTCCCCCAAGCTTGAGCGATACTTTCTCCTCACGAGGCCAAAAATGATATATATAATTCCGATCACGATGAACCAAATGCATAGGATAAAATTTCTGGTGGAATTCCAGCTTCAACCGGCTCCAGTCCCATGTATCAGTATCATCACATCGCCTATACCATGTCAATGCCTTTCCCTCCAAAGATAAAGGGAATACTTTCTTCTTAACTCCATCTCTGGATAAACCTGCAAGCTTAAACAATCCATAAATTTCATCCACATAGATCAAGTGCATATCAGGATGTACCGTTCCATCTCCTGCATAAGGATTAGCTAGCAGTTTCTCTAACATACCCGAAGGAATCTCATAATAAATATTTTCCGTACATTCAATAGGTGGAGGAGTAACTCTTGGTGCTTCCGGTCGAGGTAAAGATACCCCGAACAAACCCCTCAAAGGATTACTTTCCATAGTGACAAGTGACAATATATTTCAGCACGTAATATAAATGTTTCCTTACCAAATTCCACTCACCAAAGGCGCTTCACTCCCCGGCAACGGCTCCAGAAAAGAGTATTGATGACCCACAAGTATAGGGTATCAATCGTAGTCCTTTCGATAAGTAAGAGTGTCGAACCCTACGAGGAGCAGAAGGAAATGACAAGCGGTTTTCAGCAAGGTATTCTCTGCAAGTACTGAAAGTAGCGGTAACAGATATTTTTGATAGCAAGATAATTCGTAACAAGCAACAAGTAACAAGTATAATAAAGTGTAGCAAGGTGGCCCAATCCTTTTTGTAGCAAAGGACAAGCCAGAACGAACTCGTATAATAAGCAAAGCGTTCTTGAGGACACATGGGAATTTCATCTAGTCACTTTCATCATGTTTGTTTGATTCACGTTCGCTACTTTGATAATTTGGTATGTGGGTGGACCGGTGCTTGGGTGTTGTTCTTACTTGAACAAGCCTCCCACTTATGATTACCCCCTCTCGCAAGCATCCGCAACTACGAAAGAAGAATTAAGATAACTCTAACCATAGCATGAAACATATGGATCCAAATCAGCCCCTTACGGAATAGCGCATAAACTAGGGTTTAAGCTTCTGTCACTCTAGCAACCCATCATCTAATTACTACTCCACAATGCCTTCCCTTAGGCCCAAAGATGGTGAAGTGTCATGTAGTCGACGTTCACACGACACCACTAAAGGAAGTACAACATACATATCATCAAAATATCGAACGAATACCAAATTCACATTATTACTTATGACAAGACTTCTCCCATGTCCTCAAGAACAAAAGTAACTACTCACAAATCATGTTCATGTTCATGATCAGAGGGGTATTGAATAGCATTAAGGATCTGAACGTATAATCTTCCACCAAATAAACCAACTAGCATCAACTACAAGAGGTAATCAACACTACTAGCAACTCACAGGTACCAATCTGAGGTTTTGAGACAAAGATTGAATACAAGAGATGAACTAGGGTTTGAGATGAGATGGTGCTGGTGAAGATGTTGATGAAGATTGGTCCTCCCACGATGAGAGGATCGTTGGTGATGTCGATGGCTCCGATTTCCCCCTCCCGGAGGGAAGTATCCCCGGCGGAATCGCTCCGCCGGAGAGCAAAATAGCTCCTGCCCAGGTTCCGCCTCGAGACGGCGGCGCTTCGTCCCAAAAGCCTTCTCTTTATTTTTTCTAGGGCGAATGGCTTCATATAGCAGAAGGAGGGGGCCAGACGCCAGCTGTGGGCCCCACAAGGCACTAGGGCGCGCCAGGGGGGTGGCCGCGCCCTACTGCTTTGTGGGCAGCTGGTGGGTCCCCTCTGTAAACTCTTTTCTCCAGTATTTTTTATATATTCAAGAAAAAATCTCCGTGAAATTTCAGGTCAATTGGAGCTCTGTAGAATAGGTATCTCTGATATGGCTATTTCAGGTCCAGAATTCCAGCTGCCGGCATTCTCCCTCTTCATGTAAATCTTGCAAATTAAGAGAGAAAAGGCATAAGAATTGTACCATAAAGTGAAATAATGATAAAAAACATAATAAATAATAGTAGAAAATCATGATGCAAATTGGACGTATCAGAGAGAGAGAGATCCCGGCGATGGGAGAAGGGACGGCGTAGGTGCGGCAGCTCGCCGACGGCGACCTCGGCGGCTCCGTGTAGGGGGGCGAGAGGATAGCGGGGGCGAGGCATGAGGATGAGGGCATCGTTCGGGAGCTCCTTTCCCAGCAGGAGCTCGGGCATGGAGGCCGGAGACGCGACGTCGTCCAAATCGACGCGCGGTGACCACATCCACCTCCGGGGGCGCTGGGAGTAGCAACTGCGCTGCCGGCCAGAGGAGATGGTCGCCAGGAGCAGCTACTGATTCGTCGGCTGCGGATCGACATCATCGGCTGTCGTGGCGGTGGCGGAGAGGAGGCGCGGCGGAGAAGATGCGGTGGTGCTGATGGTGACCTCCGGTAAGGGATGTCGCGGGTGGTGGTGGTCGCACGAGCGGGCGTCGCCCTGGATGGCGGGGCATTCCGTCCTTCTGAGGCGTCTCGGAGCAGAGTAGCTCAAAAGGGAATCAGTCGGCGGATGCAGCAGGGGGCTGTCGGTGGTGCACGGGGCGAATCTGGTCGGAATCAGGCTGAAGGTCAACGACGCGATGGGAGAAGGGGTGGCGTGCAGGAGAGAGACGGAGGCTCGCCGGCCAAGCTCGGCGTCAGCACGAGCACGCTCGTCGGGGATTCATCCATCCCTTCTGCACTGTGAGGCTGCTAACCTCGTGCCCCCTTTTTTTGCTGCATCTGCTTCATCAGCAACTAGCAGTAGTAGCTCGTCAGGTTCACCCATGGATGTTTTCCCTTTTCTGCACTTTTTTGTGATGTGACGCTGAATGGAACCAAACTTATACAATTTTTATATTTTTCTCACTGCAATTCTGCAATATGATGCTAAGTTGACCCAAATTTGATGCATTAGTGCACATATTCAGAACTAGTCTAGTGCGTTTTGGTCATGGTAAACTAGTTAAAAACTCTTTTGATTTGATTTTAGCTTTTTAGCTAGCTGATTATGTTCGGGTTTGCTAATTAACTTTATTGACATGGCCATTTTAATTTCACAAGCCATGGTAAATTTAACTTGTACTCCATGGCAAATTAACTCTACAGCCCCACGACAATTTCTTACCTTGCAGCCATGATATGTGTCTACAAATCATGGCACATTTTATTAATTAACCATGGCAAATTGAACATGCATTTTGCCATGGCAATTCTTGGTCAATTATTGTATCATTTCACATTCATGGCAAAATCAACCATTTCTTGCTTAGGGGAATCAACCATTTTTGGTCAAATTGAACATGGCATTTTTTTGCCATGTGTTCTTGCTTAGGGGAATCAACCATTTCTCATGGAAAATTTGCCATTCCTTTTAGGGAATATTTTTTAGTTGTTTTTTGTTAATTTCTGTAATTTTTCTCAACATGCCATGTCTCAACATTTTTCACCTCTTAGAATTTTCCATGTCTCCATATTTGCCATATGTTTGCAAATTTATTTTTACAAACCATGGCAAATTTAGTTAAATGGAATAGATTTGCCATACTACATGGCAATTTTTCCCCCTAGAGCATGGCAATTCTTGTTTTTTAATGAAGCATGGCAAATTTTCAGTTAAATTGAATAGATTTGCCATACTACATGGCAATTTTTTTCCCTTGGACAATGGCAATTTTGTTTTTACAAACCATGGAAAATTTAGTTAAATGGAATAGATTTGCCATACTACATGGCAAATTTTTCTCCTAGAGCATGGCAATTCTTTTTTTATGAAGCATGGCAAATTTCAGTTAAATGGAATAGATTTGCCATACTACATGGCAATTTTTTCCCTTGGACAATGGCAATTTTGTTTTTACAAACCATGGCAAATTTAGTTAAATGGAATAGTTTTGCCATACTACATGGCAATTTTTTCCCCTAGAGCATGGCAATTCTTTCTTTTTTACGAAGCATAGCAATTTAATTACACACAAAATATGGCAAGTTTGCTAAAATACCACGGCAAATTTGAACATGCTTTTGCCATGGCAACTATTAATCATTTTTGTATTATTTTACATTCATGGTAATTTTTTTTATATTAGTATGGAAAATTTGATAAAAAGTCGACGGCAAATTCGAATATGCATTTGCCATGACAATTTTGATCTTCTTTTTCGTGTTGTTTCACATACACGACAATTTAATTACAGAAAGGTCAAGTTTTGATAAAATACCCATGGCAACTTTGAACATGCTTTTGCCATGGCAATTTTTGATCACCTTTTTGTATTATTTCACAATCATGGCAAAATATATATATATATATATATATATATATATATATATATATATATATATATATAAGCATGGCAATTTTGACAAAAATTCCACGACAAATTTGTATATGCATTTGCCATGGCATTTTTAATTTCTTTTGTGTTGTTTGACATTCATGGCAATTTAATTACTTAAAAAGTTTGCATATTTTATAAAAATAACATGGCAAATTTGAATTTGCATTTTGCCATGGCAATTTTTTGATCATTTTCTTTGTATTATTTTTGTCAGTGGCAAATTTTTTTAAAATTTCGCATGGCAATTTTTTCAAAATTTACCCATGGCAAATTGTTCAAAATTTATGTCATGGCAAATCTGTTATTTGTTTCCATGACCAACACTCAGGTTAGCTCATGGCAAATACGTTAATTTTTTTGCCATGGAAAATTGTTCAAATTTTTGCCATGGCAAATCTGTAACTTTCTTTCTCATGGCAAACACTCAAGTTAGCTCAAAGTAGCATAAGAATTTTTTTCCCCATGGCAATTTTCTCTAATTTTTTACCATTGGGAAAAGAACCATGGCCGCATACTCAAGTTAGCTCATGACGACAATTTTAGCTCATGGCAAATCTCTAACTTTTTAGCAGGACAAGTTCCATCCATGGCAAACTTGTTCAAAATTTTCCAATGGCAAATTGTTCAAAATTTGTGCCATGGAAAATCTGTAATTTTTTTCCATGACCAACACTCAAGTTAGCTCATGGCAAATACGTTATTTTTTTGCCATGGCAAATTGCTCAAAATTTTGCCATGGCAACTATGTAACTTTTTTTTCTCATGGTAAACACTCAAGTTAGCATAAGAAAATATCCCCCATGGCAATTTGCGCGAATGTTTTGCCATGGCAAATCCCTGTTTTTTAGCCATGGGAAAAATGAACCATGGCGACATACTCAAGTTAGCTCATGATGGCAATTTCCTTTTATTCCATGGCATTTTTTTGGACCATGGCGATATACTCAAGTTTGCTTTCTTGAGCATGGCAAGTTTAATTCACACATCATGGCACATTTAGTTACTTTACCGTGTCACATTTATCCCATTTTTTGCTACTGATTTAAAAAAAAAATTCAGATCATGGCAACTTTTTCCTTGTTTCATGGGCAAAGCCATGTAGTTTTGGCCTAGTATTTTTTTTGTTCACTTAAAAAATGTCATAGAATTTTCAATAGTGTTTTGCCATTGATATAAATAATATTTGCCATGTCGTTTTTTGTGAAATTTCTGGCATATATTTTTGTAATTACCTAAAACTTAAAAAATTGTGCAAAGGAAATTGCCATGATGGCAACTTTCGTAGTGTAAACTTCATTTTTTTGCCATCCTGTATCCATGTTGTACCCTTGAAGGACGCTGATAGTTTTTTTCATTTTTTGAAAATTATGTGTGCAAACAAAATTGTGTTGGGCCAGGAGACCTAGGAAGTAGCTTAAACTGGGCCCTGGGGGTCATTCGCGTCGGGGCTCTGTCGTGCCGAACGAGGTCGTTCGGTCGATGCCCCCGGTACCGAACGAGATCGTTCGATCGGGGTGCTCCCAGACCGCACGACAAGAGGGGTCATGCGGGCTAGCTCCCGTGTACGACCGGACGAGTCGTGCGGTCAGGTGTCCATTGTGCCACACAGGTGGGCAATTTTTATGTTCGCCTGCACGGGGTCGTGCCGGCTGCCTCCCGCGTACGACCGAACGAGTCGTGCGGTCGGGTGTCCATTGTGCCACACGGGTGGCAGATATCGGCGTCCAAGGTTTTTTAGACGCTTTGTCTCTTCAGAGAAGACGCTTTGTCTGTTCAGAGATGTAGATCCCTTATAATCTCGTACCGCAAAATCGTTATACAGCTCCCATAAAAAGTTTTTTAGATGTTTTTACAGTATGCCATGTGTCCCGCAGAATAGAACCCCGTATTTTTTTTCACAAAACAGCCTCAAACTGAAATCCAGATTAAAATTGGACCCTTGCCCATCGCCGGACGCCTTGCCCTGGCCGCCGGCGCTTGCCCTCCTGCTCCTCAGCTCACATCTACCAAGCAGAACCTCCTCCGCCTCGCCCTGTCCTCGCCCCTCCAGCGGAGCGAGCCGCCGATAGCCGTTGTCCACCTCCTTCGCCTCACCTTGTCCCCGAACCCTCCGGCAAAAACCACCGCCAGTCCTAACGGGCTCCACCTCTCGGCGAAGGCAAAGGCGACGAGTAGAGGCGCCCGCCTCGCCTTGCTCGTGTGCTCCGCTTCCAACCCCGCCACACCCGAAGCCCCCTCCGCCGGCCATAAGCAGTAGCTCGTACCGGTGGCGGGCAACAGCAGGTCGCGGGCGGCGGCGAGTAGCGTGCTGATACGTCTCCAACGTATCTATATTTTTTGATTGTTCCATGCTTTTATATTATCAATCTTGGATGTTTTTATATGCATTTACAGCAATTATATATCATTTTTGGAGACTAACCTATTAACTTAGTGCCCAGTGCCAGTTGCTGTTTTCTGTCCTGTTTTTGTTTTACAGAAAATCAATACCAAACGAAGTCCAAATGCCACGAAACTTTTTGGAGATTTTTTTCTAGACAAGATAAACCCTAGAAGCTTCGGGAGAAGGTTGATGTAGACCCCCCCCCAGCCGCAAGTTTCTGTTCTCGAGAGATCCCATCTGGAGGCCTTCTCCGGTACTCCGCCGGAGGGGGAATCGATCACGGAGGGGCTCTACATAAACCTTGCTGCCCTTCCGATGATGCGTGAGTAGTTTACCACAGACCTTTGGGTCCATAGTTAGTAGCTAGATGGCTTTTTCTCTCTTTTTGATCTTCAATACAATGTTCTCCTCGATGTTCTTGGAGTTCTATCCGATGTAATCACTTTTTGCGGTGTGTTTGTTGGGATCCGGTGAATTGTGAGTTTATGATCAGATTATCCATGAATATATTTGAGTCTTTGCTGCACTCTTTTATGCATGATTATTATAGCTTCGTATTTCTTCTCCGATCTATTGATTTGTTTGGCCAACTGAGTTGATTTATCTTGCCATGGGAAGATGTGCTTTGTAATGGGTTCGATCTTGCAGTGCTCAATCCCAGTGACAGAAAGGGACATGACACGTATGTATCGTTGCTATTAAGGGTAAAAAAGATGGGGTTTATTCATGCGTGAGTTTATCTTGTCTACATCATGTCATCGTTCTTAAGGCGTTACTCCGTTCTTTATGGACTTAATACACTAGATGCATGCTGGATAGCGGTCGATGTGTGGAGTAATAGTAGTAGATGCAGGCAGGAGTCGGTCTACTTGTCTCGGACATGATGCCTATATACATGATCATTGCCTTGGATATCGTCATGATTATTTGCTTTTCTATCAATTGCCCAACAGTAATTTGTCTACCCACCGTATGCTATTTTCTCGAGAGAAGCCTCTAGTGAAAACTGTGGCCCCCAGGTCTATCAAAATCATATTACTAAAACCCTAAAAATATTGCTGCCATTTTCTTTTATTTATTTTATTTTGTATTTTTGTTTCAATCTATCTATCTATCACATACAATTTAATCTTGCAATTGACCGCCGAGGGATTGACAACCCCTCGTTTGCATTGGGTGCAAGGATTTGTTGTTTGTGTGCAGGTGCTGCTAATGAGGTGTTGCGTGATTCTCCTACTGGTTTGATAACCTTGGTTTCATAACTGAGGGAAATACTTATCTCTACTGTGCTGCATCATCCCTTCCTCTTCGGGGAAAATACCAACACAAGCTACAAGTAGCAGGAAGAATTTCTGGCGCCGTTGCCGGGGAGACATCATCAACATTTATCAAGTACCTTTGCATAAACTCTCATCGCCTTGCATTTAGTTTATTTGCCATTTGCCTCTCGTTTTCATCTCCCCCACTTCTAAAACGTTTTTACAAAATTACAAAAATATTTTTCGTTCGCCTTTTTCTTGTTTGCCTCTTTGATTTGCTCATCTTGTCATCATGACTAGCGTAACTATCCCTCCTTTGTCACCGGATTTTGAAGTGCTTTACTTCAAACAGAAACAAGGAGAAAATCTTAAAGATGCTTGGTATAGGTTAATGGAATCCTACCGTGTTTGCTCTATAAAAGGGGATTTAAAAATTTTGCTTCGCCATTTCTATATAGGTTTAACCATGAATCATAGACAACTTTTGGATTTTTCCGCAAACGGAATTTTATTGAGGGTGAGGCTAATACTGCCTATGAAATAATAGAAGGCATATTGGGGATTCCACCACCACAAAAGGGTTTTGCTTTTACTCAAGAGGGGGCTCAAATATTAGACAAATTGGGTGATATACAGAAAAATTTGGTTGAATTGCAAAAGTCTAACGAGCCTCTTAAAAATATTAGTGGAAATCTCAATCGCACGAACACTTTGATTTCTTTATGCAATAAGCGATTGGATATTTTTGATCTTAAAATTGCCTCTCTTTCTGAGAATAATGGGAAGCGTAAAGAACCTCCCTGGTTTGAGAAAACTCCTATAAAGATTACTAAAACCAAAGGTGATAATACTTGAAATTATGCATTGTGCCTAGCTAGGGGCATAAAACAATAGCGCTAGTTGGGAGACAACCCAATGAATAAAATAAATTTGTTTCTGTTATTGTGTGTTTTCACAATTATGCTACTGGTATGATTGTGTTTTTGTGTTTTTAATTAGTGTGTGTGCCAAGTAAAACCTTTAGGATGATTTGGAAGATAGTATAATTGATGCTGTTTGGAAAACAGAAAGTTTTGCGTCCAGTGCCTGAATTTTGTTTCTGTACTGGAGTGTCAGAAAAATCTGAATTTTTTACAAAGTATTGGTATATGAATTTCCCACGTTGTCCTCATTTTTCAGAATTTTTTGAGTTACATAATTATGGCTTTTAAATATATTTCTACAGACTGTTCAGTTTTTGACAGATTCTGTTTTTGATGCACTACTTGCTTGTTTTGATGAATCTATGGATTGTATCGAGGGGTATAAGCCATGGTGAAGTTAGAGTACAGTAGGTATAATGAAAAAATAAAATATGAATGGGTTTGCAACAGTACTTAAATTAGTGATTTATTTTGTTATGCTAACGGATCTCACAAAGGTTTTGTTGAGTTTTGTGTGATTGAAGTTTTGGGTGAGATCACGATGGATGAAGGAATAAGGAGAAGCAAAAGCCTAAGCTTGGGGATGCCCGAGGCACCCCAAGGTAATACTCAAGGAAGACTCAAGCGTCTAAGCTTGGGGATGCCCCGGAAGGCATCCCCTCTTTCTTCTACCAACCATCGGTAATTTTACTTGGAGCTTTATTTTTATTCGTCACATGATATGTGTTTTGCTTGGAGCGTCTTGTATTATATGAGTCTTTGCTTTGTTTGCTTTTTAGTTTGTCACAATCATCTTTGCTGAACACACCTATTTTGAGAGAGCCACACGTTCATCATCATTTGTTAGAATACTCTATGTGCTTCACTTAATTTTTTTGAGCTAGGCAGTTGCTCTAGTGCTTCACTTAAATCTTTTTTAGCACGGTGGTGGCTATATTTTGAAGAAATAAACTCTCATGCTTTACTTATATTATTTTGAGAGTTGATTAAAATTTTGAAGAAATAAACTCTCATGCTTCACTTTTATTTTTTTGAGAGTTGATTAAAATTTCGAAGAAATGAATTCTCATGCTTCACTTATATTATTTTGAGAATTGATAAGATTAAAATTTTGAAGAAATATTTGCACTCTCATGCTTCACTTAAATCTTTTTGAGAGTTGATGATAGTAACGGTAATTTGCACAAGATATGAATTTGGTCCCAAAGTGATGAATATTCAAGAGGGATATAAAAAAACTGTCATATAGATCATTGGATATGATAAGTGTGATTCCTTGCAATAGTTTTGCGATATGGAAATGATAATATGTGAGTCATGTTAGTGAGTAATTGTGATTTAGTAAGAATATTAGTGATAAGGTTTGTGATTCCCTATGCATGCACATTAAGTCAATAGTTATGCAAAGAAAATATATCCTACTTATGGTGCATTATTCGGTGTTAGTTATGTTTAATGCATGTTTATGACCGTTCTCGTTTTTTGGTTGGTTGCTTCTCAATCTATTTGCTAGCCTTCATTTGTACTAAGCGGAAATACTGCTTGTGCATCCAAACTCCTTAAACCCAATTTGTGCCAAATGAGTCCACTATATCTACCTATATGCGGTATTTCAATGCCGTTCCAAGTAAATTTGCGTGTGCCAACTCTAATTTTCAAAATAATTTTTCCGTTTTGTGTGCCCGTACCGCTCAGGAAGCGGCAGGGGGTGGCCATTATTTTCCATGCTAGGTTTGTTATTCTCACGATGAGTGTTTATTCACTTGTCATTGCACGAGAGAATGGTTGGTAATAGGGATGCCCAGTCCCACAATGAAATCAAAAATTAATAACAACAAAATTCCTTGGAAAGTGTTGGTATGGAGGGCACCCGTGGATACGGCTAGCCATGGATTGTGAAAGAATGGTGGAAAGGAAATAAACTTTACTTTCTGTTTGGGAACCGCCTATGATGTGTCTAGCATGGAAAATATTGGGAATTCTCGATCGTTTTCGTTGACAGGAAAAGCATGCCTCTCAAAATATTATATCTCTTTAATTTCAGCCTTGAGCTCTGGCACATTTGACAAATCTCTACTTCCCTCTGCCAAGGGCCTATCTATTTACTTTTATGCAATTTTTATTTTTACTTGAGTCTCCATCTTCTCTTATAAAGCACCAACTAGAGAGCACTATTGTCATACTTGTGCATTGGCTGTAGCTAATATTTGAGTGTGTTTCATGAATGGATCAATGATTGAGCATAATGGGCTAGGGATAACTTTCTTTAGCGTTGATATTTTGAAAGACATGGTTGCTTGTTAGCATGCTTGAGTATTTATATCTTCATGTCAAATTATAGACTATTGCTTTGAATCATTAAAGTCCAATGTCCATGCTATAAAAGAAAAGAATATGCGATGAATATGATAGGCAGCATTCCACATCAAAAATTCTGTTTTTATCATTTACCTACTCGAGGACGAGCAGGAATTAAGCTTGGGGATGCTGATACGTCTCCAACGTATCTATAATTTTTGATTGTTCCATGCTGTTATATTATCAATCTTGAATGTTTTTATATGCATTTACAACAATTATATATCATTTTTGGAGACTAACCTATTAACTTAGTGCCCATTGCCAGTTGTTGTTTTCTGCCCTGTTTTTGTTTTACAGAAAATCAATACCAAACGAAGTCCAAATGCGAGGAACCTTTTTGGAGATTTTTTTTCTGGAGAAGATAAACACTAGAAGCTTCGGGGGAAGACCAGACGCCAGAGGAGGTGGCCACGAGCCACCAGGGCACGCCTGGGGGGGGGGGGGCAGGCGCGGCCTGGTGCCTCGTGGGCCCACCTCAGCTTTGTTTGACCTAATTCCACCACTATAAATTCAGGAAAAATCAGAAACCCTCAGGAGAGTCCACAAAATACTTTTTCCGCCGCCGCAAGTTTCTGTTCTCGAGAGATCCCATTTGGAGGCCTTCTCCGGTACTCCACCGGAGGGGGAATCGATCACGGAGGGGCTCTACATCAACCTTGCCGCCCTTCCGATGATGCGTGAGTAGTTTACCACAGACCTTTGGGTCCATAGTTAGTAGCTAGATGGCTTTTTCTCTCTTTTTGATCTTCAATACAATGTTCTCCTCGATGTTCTTGGAGTTCTATCCGATGTAATCACTTTTTGCGGTGTGTTTGTTGGGATCCGATGAATTGTGAGTTTATGATCAGATTATCCATGAATATATTTGAGTCTTTGCTGCACTCTTTTATGCATGATTATTATAGCTTCGTATTTCTTCTCCGATCTATTGATTTGGTTTGGCCAACTGAGTTGATTTATCTTGCCATGGGAAGAGGTGCTTTGTAATTGGTTCGATCTTGCGGTGCTCAATCCCAGTGACAGAAAGGGACATGACACGTATGTATCGTTGCTATTAAGGGTAAAAAGACGGGGTTTATTCATACGTGAGTTTATCTTGTCTACATCATGTCATCGTTCTTAAGGCGTTACTCCGTTCTTTATGGACTTAATACACTAAATGCATGCTGGATAGCAGTCGATGTGTGGAGTAATAGTAGTAGATGCAGGCAGGAGTCGGTGTATTTGTATCGGACGTGATGCCTATATACATGATCATTGCCTTGGATATCGTCATGATTATTTGCTTTTCTATCAATTGCCCAACAGTAATTTGTCTACCCACCGTATGCTATTTTCTCGAGAGAAGCATCTAGTGAAAACTATGGCCCCCAGGTCTATCAAAATCATATTACTAAAACCCTAAAAATAATGCTGCCATTTTCTTTTATTTATTTTATTTTTTATTTTTGTTTCAATCTATCTATCAATCACATACAATTTAATCTTGCAATTGACCGCCGAGGGATTGACAACCCCTCGTTTGCGTTGGGTGCAAGGATTTGTTGTTTGTGTGCAGGTGCTGCTAACGAGGTGTTGCGTGATTCTCCTACTGGGTCGATAACCTTGGTTTCATAACTGAGGGAATACTTATCTCTACTGTGCTGCATCATCCCTTTCTCTTCGGGGAAAATACCAACGCAAGCTACAAGTAGCACGTGCGGCGGCCAGCAACAGCTCGCGGGCAGCGGCTGGAAGACCGTGGCGGGAGTTGAAAATTCCCTCCCGCCAACCTTTTTTTGTTTTGCAAGTCCCTGCAAAAAGAGGGAGGGATTCGATAGGTATTGCGGAATCGGCACGAGCTATGTAGAATTCCGCAAAAAAAATTAGCGGACGAGCGATTTTACAAGATCTGTTCGGCGCGGAAAATTGACCCCCATTCCGCTATATCGGCGGTTATTATAACGGACGGACCGGTTTGCAGGATCTGCTAGAGATGCTCCCAGAACTACAGTATGAACCAAACCGCAACAGTGGCACCAATAATAGTTGCCCAAGCCAAAGGGTACAGTGAAATCTCACGACTTGGACGCGAAATGTATTAATCACAACTAGCTCGGTCCTAATTTATTAGCCCCTCATATTTTAGAGTCATATTTTGACCATGATTTTAACTAATAATATTTAAATTATACATAGCAAAAATAATATTATCGAAAACTATGTTTAAATACGAATCCAACGATATAATTTTTTATGACATGCATTAACTTTTTATTAGTTAAATAAATTAGATTTTTAGGGAAATTTTGGAATAAGAGATAAATAAACAATTAAATTAAAAAAAACACATTAAATCCCTGGTCAAAATTTGGCACAAAATACAAAGAGAACCAATAAACCATGAGGGAGGTAGTACTCTTTCGAGACACATGTAAAAATCTCCCCGTAAAAACGTCCCACAACCCTCTACCAATCTACGCGGCCGCCATGCCTCCTCTTCAACAAAAAAGCTTAGGGTTCATCTGCCTTCCGCCGGCGTCGCCATCGGCCCGCCTCGTCTCCGATGGCCCTAGTGCCATGGAGGCATGGTGGCCCTCGGCCCTTGCCGCGGGAGGGATCTTTCTATGTTTATATGTTTTTTGAGTTCATTTAGAGTTTTTGTCCTGCTTAGGAAGACAAGGCTGTCGCGCCTCCCTGAAGATTGAAAAAGATTCTTCCCACCTAGCCCCCATTCCGATGATGTGTCTAGTGCTGTCAGAGGGCATGCAGAGGTGTGTCTCCGATGGATCTCGCGGGATTCGGTTAGTGCTGGTCTTCGATGGGTCTGTTCGGATTCAATCTTTTTTCGTCTTTGTTCATGTGTATACAGGTTGAATCCTTTCAATCTATACTTCTCTTCATCAGCGACGATTGATGTTCTTGTGCGCCGATTCTGTGGGGCCTTACGACGACGACTTCCTGACTGTTTACTACAACAAGTTTGACCCGGCTCAGGTGCTGGAGAGGCGATGATGGCGACACATCTTTGGCTCGCTCCAGTGCTTATGGTCGTCGCTATGAATGTAATTTTTAGTATTTTTATGTTCTTTGTAGTGCCATGACATGACATACATGAATAGATTGGAAGTTTTTTCGCAACAAAAATCTCCCCGTATAACATTTTTATGGTATTTGTAAAATTTAGAAGAAATTAATAGGTGAGATGATTTCTCGGTTCTAAAAAAATGTTCTCTAAAAAGTATATAGCGATGGCGCAACGGCGATGACTAACTCGAGCGGTGGTAACAGCGGATGGCAGTGGCTAAGGGCATCTCCAACGCCGACCCTCAAACCTCCCGCAACCGTCCGGATCGCGCTGTCCGGACCACGGAAGCCATCCAATGCGGTCCTGTATCGGTTCGCGGTATGGTCCAGACGTGTTTTCCCCTGCAAACCGGAGACAAACTTGGGGGCTTTGCGGGAGTACGGACCGCTACTACGCCCGCTTCTGATCGCCCTGGCCCACCCAAACCCCCTCCTCCCCCCCCCCCCCGCGCGCGTTCCCGCCCGGCGTCAGCTGCCTGCATTCATGCCGCTGTAGAGTGCGCCGCTGCACATTGAAGACAGCTCAGGGTGGACGTGACCTCTCACTGCCTTCGCCATTAAAGCGGCGCGCCGGCCGAGGGCGCCGCCCGCTGCACGTCCGGCTGAACACGCCTCCTCGCCATGTTTCAGATGGCTCCATTAAACCCGCGTGGAAGCCGAGAAACCTACTCCGGCCACACGTCTGTTCTCGAGCGTGCCGGCATTAAACACAATGACAGACAAGCTCCTCCCGTCCGCCCACTATTTAAAGGAGTCCAGACGCTGGGCAAGAATTGCACCACTCCACCGCTCCCCATCTCATCCTTTCACCATTTTCTCCACCCTTTAGATGGCATCCGACGAGCAGGAAGAGCATTTCCCCGGCATAAAAGCCGGCTGGGTGGCCCGCCGAGCCCGCCGGATACGAGCGAGGTAGGCCCCTGCTCCACCTCCCTCGCCTAGCCCGACGGCTGGCGCGTGGTTCTGCAAGTCGCCGCTCCAAGCCAGCTCGCGGAGGCGTGGCGAGTTGATCCAGGCCGGCACCCGGGGGGGGGGGGAGCACGGTGGCACGGGCATTGTCGCTACCGTGGACGACGTCGCGTCGTACAGCGCTTGCGACCACGCCCCCCGTGCCTGCGACCGCGCCATCCGCTGTCGACGCGCGCGTAGCCACGCCCTGGCGGTAGAGAAAAAAGCCGTCTGCGCGGACATCGACGAGTCGATGGCCAGCACGTCCCCGCCGGCCACCATCATCGAGGAGAAGTAGAACACGGGAGGCTGCCGCCGCTTGGGTCCCAAGAAAGCCACCGCCGTGGCGACGTCGGCGTACACAACCGGTGTCTTGCCCAGTTCTTCAGCGCAGACCATCGTCGACCCCCGCCTGGGCTCCACGGAAGCGGAGGCGCCCCCCCTTCCCGTCCGGCTGAAGCATCAAGTGGCGGTTCCATTCCGATGAGCGGTGGGGAAGCGAGCCGTCCTTTGCGCTGAAGCATATACCTCTGGGGCTCACGACTGCCGGACACGGGGACGACAATGGAGATCCGCCGCGACCGGCAGTAGACTAGTAAGGGTATCCATGTCGTCGGAATGGATATCCGCCGGCGCCGGCCGTAGACTAGTTTATTCTTTAGTCCGGTATCTTTTTAGTTAAAAATGTGTCCAAAATGTAAACGTTTTTGTCCAGTTATATGAAATGTGTCGTGTTTGTATGAAATCCAGCATGTTTGTATGAAATCCGACATATTTATATGAAATCCGGCCGTGTTTGCATGAATTTCATCTGGTTTGTTGAAAAAGTATTTGAAATATATGCGGCTACGGTTGGATGGCGGCCTCCCGCATCCGTATCCGCGGACTGCCCCCTCCCCCCCTGTCCGCGGACGGATGCAGGAGGAAATTTGCGAGTCGCTGTTGGAGATGCCCTAACATCGGATGGTGGTGGGCGGCGCCACAGTTAGCGCCCGGCGTGTGGTAGCGGCACAGCAGGCTCCGGTGGCAGTTAGCTGACGAGACACTTTTACGGAAGCCTTATTTTCTTTTACATGGAGGGAAAGTTTGGAAAAATTTATATGATTCCTAAAAAATGTTCTTTACACGATGATTATTTTATAAATACGAAAACTATTTTTTAAAACATATACAGACGCAGATGCTCTTACATACGCACATACACTCATCTCTATGAATGCATGCCCTACCTCTATGAGCATCTCCAAGAGACTGAACGGACACATCATTTTGAGATTGACGAAGTCGTTACAGACGCCTTCGTAGTCAACGAAAACATCTCCTCACACTGAACGCACATCACGGAAAGGCCTAAAATAAATCCCGAAAAATACAAGCATTAGTGTTAAGTCTAAAACTTTTTTTTTGCAGGGACTCAAGTCTAGAACTTGAACTCTAAAGAACGGAGGATATCACTGTCCTCTTAACCATTCAATCTCATATTAGTTCGTTAATAAGAAATCATTAAAGATGATCTGTATCACCATGACTTGTTCAAGGTCGATAAAATTTCTGCACAATGAAACAAGGCCGTATACCGGTTGATAGGCCCCCGGTTCACGTGGCTTCACGTGACGCCGAGCCCACTGCGGTCGCTCCGTCGCGACGGGTGTGGGACAGTGAGTGGTGTCTCGATGCGAGGGCGAGCAGGGTCCCGGTACGGTGGACTTCATGGCAGTCGATCCGGGCGGCTTTGGCCCGGCAGCAAGGAGACCCCACTGACCCTGGGAAACACTCTTGTAGTCTTGTGGCCCTGCTCCGGGCTCCTTCTGGGGTCATGTGTGTTCCGAGTAACATTTCTTAGAAAAAAAGACTAAGGGCAATTCCAAGGGCCGACCCAAACGGACGCGCGCTATGTCCGCTTTTCGTCTGTTTGGGTCGTCCGCCCGCATGTCGTTCATCTTTTTTTTGTTTGGGTCGGCGCGTTGGGCACGCGCCGACCCATTTCATGTCCACACATAGATTTATGAAAAGAGGCCCGCGGGCATAGTTCAGGCTATCGCCCAGCGTTCATGCCGGAGCCATGCCAGCGGCCGGCATACATGCCAGCCTTCAGAAAAAACCACACAGTCACGCTGGCGCACTTGCCAGAGGGGCCGGCACACATGCCAGCACACAAAAAGGGGGGAAGTTCAACCACGGCATCTCGCCCATGGTCATGCTAGCCAGCACACTTGCCGGCATACAAAAAAAGGATGGCGCTCTTCGCCATTGTTCACTCGTCATCGAACTTAAGCATGTCAGCCTCCATCTTCTCGAACCATGGCTTCTTCCTCGGCGACACCGTGTTCAAGTCCACCTTCATGATCTCCACCCCCGTCATCATGCTAGCGAGCGCCACTCCTTTTGCCTTGGTCTTGGCATTGGCGGCCTCGATCTCGAGCATCTTCGCTTGCTTCGCCGCCTCCATCTTGAGCAACTTGGCTTGCTTCTCTGCATCGAGCTCAGGCCTCTTCCTTTGAAGCTCCATGAAAGCCTTCATTTGCTCCTCCTTGTCTTGCCGGCGCTTCTCGTCCCTTGTGTCCTTCTTGGTCATCATGCCCTCCAAAGTGGCATGCAAGGCAATCGATGCCGCATCGTGTTTGTCCTCCTTCTTCGAGTTCGTCTTCCCCCGTGGCCGTGGCTTCTCGCCCTCACCATGCTCCTCGACGGCTTCATCCCCTCCACGCGCCTTAAGGGCGGCATATTGTGCCTTGAACTTCTCCTCCCCGTTGATGACCATCCAACAATGGATGAGGTTGAAGGATTTGCTGTCATGTTGGGCCTTGAATGCCTCCAAAGCTTGAAATGCCTACAAATGTATACCATGCCAACATATGGTTAAATGGACATGCAAGCACAAACGGAAACGAAGATGACCGCATGCATACCATGTCTTTCATGCCGAGGCCGCTCACGGCACGCGGGGCCTTCATGCAAGACCAGGTCGCTTCCTCGCCCTTCCGGAGGATGATCCACCAGCCACCGGTGTTGTGTTGAGGTCGATGGACGCGGGGCCGGGCGCGGGCGCGGGTGTGGACGGCGCAACAACGCTGACCTCCGGCGAGCATTCCCCGGAGAAGCGGGAGCCTTGCGGGTACACATGGAAGCCGGGAATCGGCTGCGTGGCACACACGCGCGGCGATTCTGCCATTACGACCCGAGGGAACACCGACGAGCCGGTGCTGGCCGCGGCCACAGCCGCGCCGACGAGCCCGTGCTGGCCAGGGTCTAACCCTAGGTACAGCAGGGCCTGCCTTGTTGCCGCTGTGACTCAGGCATTGGTTTCCTCCTGCTGTGCGGCGGCGGAGAGGGCGGCGGCGGCGGTGGCTTCGAGCTTGCTCTCCTGCGCGTGCCTCCGGCCCTTCCTCTTGGCCGACTGCACGGCCTGCAGCTCGGGGGTCAGCTGCTTCTTCTTCGGCGCCACCGCCTTGCGGGGCGCCTGGGGCTTGCCTTTGGCGGCGGCGGTGGCAGCGAGACCGGAGGAGGCGAGGGAGGCGAGGCCGGCGGCGGCGTCGAGGGTCGGCTCGTCGTCCATGGCGAGCGGCTGGGAGCGCGAGCGGGCGGAAGCTTTTTGGGAAAGTGGAGGGAAATGGTGGAGGCTGTGTCGCCGACTGGCGAGCCAGGGGGAGGAGTAGGCGGGCGTCGCGCGCGTCCGCTTCGTGTCCGCGCCGACGCAAATGAGGCTCAAATTTGGGCCGGGAATGGGTCGGTAGGCGGACGAAAAGCGACGCGCGTCCGTTTGGGTCGGCGCGTTGGGCCGACTTTTGTGTCCGTTTTGACCCAAACGGACACGCGTGGACGAAATGGGTCGGCGCGTTGGAGTTGCTCTAAAAGCATCTATACCCGGGCGCCCAAGCCTCCCTCGTACGTCTGGTCAGTGATCGGTTAAAAAAAAGACCCGCACGGACGCCTCAAACGGGCCTCAGACGTCCGGGCTGACTGACACCTCTAATATCCAACCCAAATATGAGACGAATATGGGGAGGCTCGGGCGCGTCCGCCAAGTCGGACCCGGCCCACGCTGGCTCACCTGACCCCACATATAATCGTCCTCATCCGCTCTCCGGACCAAACCTTAGCCACTCCACTCCACTCCGACCCCCAAGCTCCAGTCCGGCGATCTCCTGCCTTCTCCGGCATGGCGGACAGTGGATCCGAGTCCTACACCTCTAGATCCGTCGACCCCGAGCTCATCCCACACGGCCCCAAGGAGGAGATGACCGTCCGGCTTGTGTTCCGCCGCTCCCGGGAGGAGGCCGCCTGACGACAGCACCCGGACTCCTTCCGTCGGAATCCATTGCGTCCGCCCAAATGGCGCATGGATTCGCCGCTAGGTGTGGCATCGCTGCTTCACCGGAGGCGGTGTGGTCCATCTAGCGTCTGAACGCAGTGGCGGACGCGCAACCCCTGCCTTGGCGCACTGAGGCGGAGGACGCAAACATGGCGCGGCGTGCCTGCCGTGCGAGGCAGCGAGCGCGGGAGGCGGCGACAACCCTCGCGACGGTGGACGTTGGCAAGGCGGAGTCGTATTATCCGGCACACCGTTTGGTGAACCAGTCCGGGCGCCGCAACCGCGTCATGGTGGATGTCGTCGACTCGTCCCAGGATGGATCCGTCATCGATCTGATGTCCACCGGCACCGTCAGGGTTCCGGGCTCCGACGAGAAACAGTAGGGCATGTGAGACGGCGGCGCCTTGAGTCCTGTGAGCCGGCTCGTGTCCCATGTCCTACTCTACCTCGCCGGCGACCGGACCAACACTCTGGGGAGCACACCGGCCACCGGACATGGTCACAACGGAGCCGGACGAGCTCCGCTTAAAGATCGGTTTACGTTGCATGTAATAATATGGATTTGAGGTTTCTAATTTGAGGTATCAGTTGTAGAGTGGATTATTTGAGGCGTAACGGCGCGTCTGCGGGCGTTTAAGGGGTTCAATTTGCCAAGTCCGGTGTAGATGCTCTAAGTTTATACCAATAGATCTTCATGGTGTAGAATGTTTAGTAGAGCAGTAAATTAAATCATGCGCCGCAGAACTAGTGTGTGTGTGTGTGTCGGGGGGGGGGGGGTCGGCAATACACATATTATTGGCAAACATCCGTCGATCTCGTCTACACCAATCTTTTTTTCCAAGACAATCTCACGAAGCTTTTTTAATTTGTCACAATGTGTACAGAGACGAAAGGAAGATCATCGGGTTAGCCTAACCAAACATGACGGCCAGCCTCTAGAGATAACGCATGCTTCGCTAAATTGTGAGCTTTAAAATTTGAGCTCCTAAACTCATGAACTATATTACATGAAAAAAAGACAGATGAATGTTGTTTGATCTCCTCGATGATTGCACCGTAGCTCGCAGAACTTCTAGTCTTGATATCGTCCACCACAACCTTGCAGTCTGAGGCTACGTGGACGTGCCGAGTATAGAGATCCTCCGAGAGGGTCGGGGCTTCTCTCACAGTCAGTGCTTCGAGGGTAGCTAGATCCCCTATCTTGGTAAAAACGATTGATGGAGCTCCCAGGAATATTCCATTTTGATCTCTGCTAATTGCACCCACAACCCCATAAGTGCCATTCCTTCCCACTGCTGCACCCACATTAACCTTTCAGAAATTCGCTGGTGGAGCTATCCATTGTGATCGTGTTGGAGCCACTGTACTGGATGAAACCCGGCTCAGTTTGACAAGCGCTTGTATCTCAGTCAGATAGGATGTGATGAATCCGTGTGTTGCATAGGGGCTCTGGAATATACCCTCGTGTAGCACATTTCTATGAGCACCCCAAATCGTCCATAACGTCACAACAGGTCGGATGAATTCTTAAGTTTGCAAAGAATCATGCATTGTGAATATCCAGTTCTTAGCATTTTCCTCCTGGACTTTACTCATGCTGCTCGCCCACCATGTCGGAGGAAAGAGACCAAATGCTCCGCGACATGGGATAACCGAGAAGGGCATGTCGCCACGTATCATGTGCCCCACATACACTACAAGCCCCGGATGTCACCATGTTCCTTTGTTGAAGAACATCCCCGAAGGGTATGGATTGTTGTGCAAGTCGCCAGATGAAACTCTGAGCTTGGACGGGACTTGTATCTTCCATATGGAGCTCCACTCCTTGCTCCCAGCTTAAGCATGAGATGTGCCTTCCCTCTCTTCTAACCAGCTTTCTCTGCTTACCTTGGTTCGAACTATCACGCCGTACGCCGAGCGGACTGTAAATATGCCTCGGTTCTCCTCACTCCACGCCGAGAAGTCCTCGATTCTCCTAGTGCACAACGGTATTTTGAGAATAGCCTCTGCATCAAACAGAGTAAAAACTTATCTCACCAATCCGTCCATCCATGAAGCCGCAATACTTTCAATAAGCTCCAATACTTGTTGTGGAGGGTCTTGGACAAGGGCCGGTATCGGTCGTTTGAAGCTATCCCTAGGAATCCAATTATAGTCCCAGATGTGAGTAGCCTCCCCATCCCTGATTCTTCTAATAATGCCTTGAGCCAAAATATTGTGTCCGTCAAGCACCGCTCGCCATATCTGTGATTGGTGTCTACCTAGCTCGGCTTCCAACAATGATCATTTAGGAAAATAGACAACTTTGAGAATTTTTAACATTAAGGATGTTGGATCATTCAAAATTCTCCAAGCTTTTCTGGAAAGGAGTGCCAAATTGAAAATTTCAAGATTACGGAAACCCAGTCCTCCCATGTGCTTCGGTCTGATCATGATATCCCACGCTACCCAGCAGGGCTTCCTTCTCCCTCTCTTACTCCCCGACCAGAACTGACGGATAATGGACGTGACACTCACATAGATCTCTAGGAGCCTGAAACATGACATTGAATAGACTGGGATTGCTTGTGCAACCGATTTTATAAGAACCTCTTTACCCGTTGCTGAAAGAAGCTTTTCCATCCATCCTCTAACCATTTGCCAGATCCTGTCTCACAAGTATTTAAAATTACCATTTTTTGAGTGTCTCGCATTGGTTGGCATGCCTAAATAACGATCGCTCAATTCATTTTGCGCTTGTAGTTGGTTCTTCACACTATCTCTGAGAGGTTGAGGGCACCCTCTACTAAAGAAGATGGCCGATTTCTCATGTTTGATTCTCTGTCCTAAGGCCCCATAATAAGTATCCAATAGTTCTGATACTGTCACTACTCCATCCACACTTGACTTCAAAAGCAGTACGTTGTCATGTGCAAATAAAAGAATCGATAGAGTGGGAATGGTTTTGAGTTTTGGCCCGTTTTGGGAAGATTTCACGCAGGTTCTTTTTCTTTTCATTTTTCTGTATTTTTGGGTTTTCTTTTGGTTTTTTATTTGCAGTTTTTTTCCTTTTCATTTCTCAAAATACGTGTGAACTTTTTTTAAATATATTTTTCAACATTTTTTATATATAGGTCTAACATTTTTTAGATTCATGTTGGAATTCTTTTGAGTTGATATTGATTTTTTTTATCCAAATACATGATGAACATTTGTAAAATGCACATTGAACATTTAAATGGTGCACACCAAATTTTACATTCAATCTTTTTTTAGAAATGTCACGAAACATATTTTTAAATCCATGAGCATTTTTATAATTTCATGAAAAAATATTTAAATAGTACAGATAATTTTCACAAATTCAGTAAACAATTTTTTACATTTTCAAGAATATTTAAAAAAAAATCATGAACTAATTTTTAAACTTGTGAATATTTTTCAAATGTCATGAACATTTCTTTGAATGACATGAATCATTTTTACAAATTACACACAATTTTATATACATGAATTTTTTTTAATGTGCGGTGAACTTATTAAAAAGATTAAGTAATTTTTTTTATTCCTTTGAAATGAAAAAAAAAGCAAAAGGAAGAAGAAAAAAAATTAAGTAACAAGTACATCCTTGTCAGTGCCTATAGAACCGAAATGAGAACTCGCGTTCACGCGAACGCGAGCAGACCGCGGGCCATTAAACTTCGCTCCCTCGCTCGCTCTCACTTCGCTTCCTAGTTCGTTCGATCGCTCAACTCGGCTTGCTAGCTTTCTGTTTTTTATTTTGCTCGGCTGTGTTGTGCTGCTGGTTTAAGAAAAAGCCCGTCCACCGGGTTTTGCTATTTTGAATATATTTGTGGAATAAAAAAAGTTAATGAATTTCAAAAAATTTGAAATATGAAAAAAATCACGAATTTGAAAAAAATCACATTTAAAAAAAAAATCGTACATTTAATTTTTTTTTGCAAGTTTGAAAAAAAATCATAAATTTGGAAAAGGATCACGAATATTGGAAAAGTTCGTAGATTTGAAAAAGTTCATGTATTTGAGAAAATTGTTCACTATTTTAAAAAACCGTGGATTTGGAAAATGTTCATGAATTTGAAAAAAAATAGGGATTTTGCGGATTCGAAAAAAAGTTCACGAATTTGAAAACATGTTCATGAATTTGAAAAGGTTAAAAAAGTATTGACGGTACTTTCACTTTCCAGAGGCGGCGCCAGTTTTGATCCTCTGCCTCCGTTCCTCATGAGCTTGATGTGCCATTTAACCATGCTTCCCTTTGCGACTTTACCTCTACTAACATCCAATACGCAGATCTCACGGAAAAGATTTCAGTCTTGTCATATTGCCATGCCCAGAAGTCATCTTGGACCGCCTGCTAATGGAAATTTTCTTGATAACAGCCACATCCATCGGTAGCATGTGTTCGTTCAGCAAAGGTATGTCCCGCACCTTTGTCACTGGCAGATAAAATCAAAGACCAAAGATGGTGGGCTGGCCATAATAGCACATGTTGGCCTCATGCGCTAATCTCTGGGAACCCAATTGTCTTGCCATACATTGTTGGATTGCCCGTCACCAATTCTTTTGATAAATCCAACCTTTAAAACATCTCGGCATTCACAAAGAGACCTCCAGACTTTGGAGGGATGAGAACCAAGGTCAGCCGCAAGAATGTCCGAGTTAGGGTCGTAGGCTGCCTTCAAAACCCTAGCACTTAGGGAAGATGGGTCATGCAAAATCCTACACACTTGACGGGCTAGCAAAGCCAAGTTGAAAAGCTCCATAACCCTGAATCCCAGTCCCCCCTTATACTTTGGCATTGTCATCGTCTCGCAGGAAACCCAAGCCGTTTTCCTTTGCCCATTTTTGCTACCCCACGAAAACTTGCGAATAAGAGAAGTGATATGCTGACACAACCCTCTAGGGACCTTGAAAACAACCATGGAATAAGTAGGTGTTGCCCGAACCACAGATCTGATCAACACCTCCTTCCCGCTCTCTGCCAGGCACTTTTCCATCCACTTTCCAAACTCTATCCTTGAGGTAAGCAAAGGTACCATTCACCGATCTCCCCACTTCTGATGGTAAGCCCAAATATCACTCAGCTAGTGTCTCATTGGGAATATGAAGCAGTCCTTTTATCATTGATTTCACACTCTCTGGGCATTTCTTCCCAAAGTAGACAGCCAATTTGTACTCATTAATTCTCTGTCTCGATGCATTGCAATATTTGTCAAGTATAACTTTTAACCTAGACACATGAGTATCTGAGGCCTTACAAAAGAGTAAACAGTCGTCTGCAAATAATAGGCGATGCACTTGAGGTGCGGTGTTTGCAATCTGAATTTCTTCAACATTCCCAACACTCGCTTCATGTCTCAACAAGCATGACAAACCTTCTGTTGCAAGAAGGAATAGTTAATGGGAGATGGGGTCCCCCTGCCTAATACCTCATGATGGTGTGAACTACTGTGTCTGTCTCCCCATTAAATAACACTAAGAAAGAGATCGAAGTGAGCCCCCTCATTACTGCATCCACAAAGGATTTGCAAAATCCCAGCTTGAGCATTATCGCCTCAAGATATCTCCACTCTACCCGGTCTTATGCTTTTTTCATATCTAGTTTCACAGCACAATTAGAGTTCTTCTTGCCTCTTTTGGTTTTCATAAAATGCAAGCATTCAAATGCAGTGATCACATTATCAGTAATTAAACGTCCAGCAGTGAACGCTGATTGATCTTTAGATATGACTTCAGGGAGAATCTGCTTCAGACGGTTAGCAAGTACTTTTAACGCGATCTTATAAATCACATTGCACATGCTAATGGGATGATATTGAGCAAGATGTGTAGGGTTTAATACCTTGGGAATAATAACGATGAACGTTTTATTGATCTCCGCAGGGGAGTCCTCTCCCTTCAAAATCCGAATCACAATTCTTGTAACTGTTGGAAATATGCCCTAGAGGCAATAATAAATTGGTTATTATTATATTTCCTTGTTCATGATAATCGTTTATTATCCATGCTATAATTGTATTGATTGGAAACTCAAATACATGTGTGGGTACATAGACAACACTGTGTCCCTAGTAAGCCTCTAGTTGACTAGCTCGTTGATCAAAGATGGTTAAGGTTTCCTAGCCATTGACATGAGATGTCATTTGATAACGGGATCACATCATTAGGAGAATGATGTGATGGACAAGACCCAAACTGTAAACGTAGCATTTGATCGTGTCAGTTTATTGCTATTGTTTTCTGCATGTCAAGTATCTGTTCCTTTGACCATGAGATCATGCAACTCACTGACACCGGAGGAATACCTTGTGTGTATCAAACGTCGCAACGTAACTGGGTGACTATAAAGGTGCTCTACAGGTATCTCCGAGGGTGTCTGTTGGGTTGGCATGGATCAAGACTGGGATTTGTTACTCCGTGTGACGGAGAGGTATCTCAGGGCCCACTCGGTAATACAACATCACATTGAGCCTTGCAAGCAAAGTGACTAAAGAGTTAGCCACAGGATCTTGTATTACGGAACGAGTAAAGAGACTTGCCGGTAACGAGATTGAACTAGGTATAGTGATACCGACGATCGAATCTCGGGCAAGTAACATACCGAAGAACAAAGGGAACAGCATACGGGATTAACTGAATCCTTGACATAGAGGTTCGACCGATAAAAGATCTTCGTAGAATATGTAGGAGCCAATATGGGCATCCAGGTCCCGCTATTGGTTATTGATCGTAGAGGTGTCTCGGTCATGTCTACATAGTTCTCGAACCCGCAGGGTCTACACACTTAACGTTTGGTGACGATTAGTATAATTGAGTTATTATGTTGGTGACCGAAAGTTGTTCGGAAGTCTCGGATAAAATCCCGGACATGACGAGGATCTCCGGAAGAGTCCGGAGGTAAAGATTGATATATGTGATAATAGTGTTTCGATCTCCGGAAGAGTTCCAGAGTTCACCGGAAGGGGTTCCGGATGTTTGCCGAAGTGTTCGGGTACAGCAACACTTTATATGGGCCAAGGGATAAAAGCCCACAAGGTATTGGAAAGTGCAAAAAGTAGTTTTGCTGCCGCGTAAGCGGTACTACCGCTTGTGTGAAGCGGTACTACCGCCCAAGCGGTACTACCGCTTGTGTGAAGCGGTACTACCGCCCAAGCGGTACTACCGCTTGTGTGCGGCTGTGCACGGTTCGGCAGGGATCCGAGTTGGACTCTTTCCCTGCGGGCCAAACCGACCTTGTGCAGGCTTTTACTCCAAGTTTAGACCCCAAGGCTCAACATATAAATAGAGGGGCAGGGCTAGCACACGGGACACATCAAGATTTCCCCAAGCCGTGTGCGGCAACCCTAACCCTCTAGTTCCTCCGTCATAATCTCCGTAGCGCTTGGCGAAGCCCTGCAGAGATTGTTCCTCACCACCATCACCACGCCGTCGTGCTGCTGGAACTCAACCACTACTTCATCATCGCTCGCTGGATCGAGGAGGTGAAGGCGTCATCAAGCCGTACGTGTGTTGAACGCGGAGGTGCCGTCCGTTCGGCGCTAGTTCGTGATCGGATCGAGGGACGACTTGCGATTTGGATCGCGGAGACGTTCGACTACATCAACCGCGTTTCTTAAACGCTTCCGCTTAGCGATCTACAAGGGTATGTAGATTCACTCTCCCTCTCGTAGATGCTCATCACCATGGATAGATCTTGTGTGTGCGTAGGAAAATTTTTGTTTCCCATGCAACGTTCCCCAACAGTGGCATCATGAGCTAGGTCTATGCGTAGATGAGATCTCGAGTAGAACACAAACGAGTTGTGGGCGTGGATGTATACATATTGCTTGCCGTTACTAGTTGATATTTGATTCGGCGGTACTGTGAGATGAAGCGGCCCGGACCGACATTACGCGTACACTTACGCGAGACAGGTTCCTTCAACTGACATGTAACTTCGTTGCATAAAGATGGCTAGCGGGTGTCTGTCTCTCTCACTTTAGTTGAATCGATTTCAATGAAGAGGGTTCTTTTAGAAGATCAAAAAGCAATCACTACACCACGTTGTGGTTTTGCGTAGGTAAGAACGGTTCTTGCTAACCCGTAGCAGCCACGTAAAATTTGCAACAACAATTAGAGGACGTCTAACTTGTTTTTGCAGGGTATGATGTGATATGATATGGCCAATTACATGATGAGATATATGTGATGTATGAGATGATCATGTTTTGTATAGAATATCACGACTTGCATGTCGATGAGTACGGCAACTGGCAGGAGCCATAGAGTTGTCTTTAATTATTGTATGACCTGCGTGTCAATCATTAAGCGCTATGTAATGCTTTACTTTATCGCTAAACGTTAGCAATAGTCGTGGAAGCAACAGTCGGCGCGACAACCTTATGGCGACACGTTGATGGAGATCAAGATGATGGAGATCATGGTGTCATGCCGGTGACGATGGAGATCATGCCGGTGCTTTGGAGATGGAGATCAAAAGCACAAGTTCATGGCCATATCATGTCACTTATGATTTGCATGTGATGTTAATCTTTTTTTGCATCTTATTTTGCTTAGGACGACGGTAGCATTATAAGGTGATCCCTCACTTAAATTTCAAGATAAATTGTGTTCTCCCCAAGTGTGCACCGTTGCGAAAGTTCGTCGTTTCGAGACACGCCGTGATGATCGGGTGTGATAGACTCTACGTTCGCATACAACGGGTGTAAGCCATGTTGCACGTGCGGAACACTCGGGTTAAACTTGACGAGCCTAGCATGTACAGACATGGCCTCGGAACACAAGAGACCGAAAGGTCGAACATGAGTCATATAGTAGATATGATCAACATGAAGATGTTCACCATTGAAACCACCTCAACTCACGTGATGATCGGACTTGAGTTGGTGGATTTGGATCATGTTACACTCGAATGACCGGAGGGATGTCAATTTGAGTGGGAGTTTTTTTAAGTAATATGATTAACTAAACTCATTATCTAGAACAATAGTCTAAGTTGTCTTTGCTATATTTATGTTGTAGATCATGGCTCGCGCAGTAGCACCCCTGAATTTTAATGCGTTCCTAGAGAAAGCTAAGTTGAAAGATGATGGAAGTAACTTTGTGGACTGGGCCCGTAATCTAAGGATTATCCTTACGGCTTCCCAGAAGGCTTATGTCCTTGATGCACCGCTTGGTGATCCACCCGCTCCAGTTGAGTCTCTAGACGTTGTGAACGCCTGGCAGGCTCGTTCTGATGATTACTCAATAGTTCAATGTGCAATGTTGTATGGCTTAGAACCGGGACTTCAAAGACGTTTTGAACGTCATGGAGCATATGAGATGTTCCAGGAATTGAAGTTTATCTTTCAGAAGAATGCCCGGATCGAGAGATATGAGATCTCCGATAAGTTCTATGCTTGCAAGATGGAGGAGAACGGGTCTATCAGTGATCACGTGCTCAGAATGTCTGGGTACTCCACCCGTCTGGCTGAGTTAGGGATGCCCCTTCCGCCAGAGGCTATCACTGACAGAGTTCTTCAATCATTGCCACCTAGCTACAAGAGCTTCGTGTTGAACTATAACATGCACGGGATGAACAAGTCAGTTGCCGAGCTGTTTGCGATGCTGAAAGCCGCTGAGTCTGAAATTCAGAAGGAGCATCAAGTGTTGATGGTCAATAAAACCACTAGTTTCAAGAAAAATGGCAAGGGTAAGAAGGGTAACTCCAAGCAGAGTGGCAAAGCAGTTGCTCCTCTCGTGAAGAAACCCAAGGCTGGACCCAAACCAGAAACTGTGTGTTTTCATTGCAAGGGAACTGGACACTGGAAGCGGAATTGCCCCAAGTATTTGGCTGACAAGAAGGCGGCCAACAACAAACAAGGTATATATGATATACATGTTATTGATGTGTACCTTACCAACTCTCGTTGTAGTGCCTGGGTATTTGATACCGGTGCGGTTGCTCATATTTGCAACTCAAAACAGGAACTGCGGAATAGACGGAGGCTGGCAAAGGACGAAGTGACGATGCGCGTGGGAAATGGTTCCAAGGTTGATGTGATCGCCGTCGGCACGCTCGCTCTTCGATTACCGTCGGGATTAGTGATGAACCTAAATAAGTGTTATTTGGTGCCTGCGTTAAGCATGAACATTATATCTGGATCTTGTTTATTGCGAGACGGTTACTCATTTAAATCAGAGAATAATGGTTGTTCTATTTATATGAGTAATATCTTTTATGGTCATGCACCCGATGTGAGGGGTTTATTCTTATTGAATCTCGATAGTAATGATACACATGTTCATAACATTGATGCCAAAAGATGTAGAATTGATAATGATAATACCACTTTCTTGTGGCACTGCCGTTTAGGTCATATTGGCGTAAAACGCATGAAGAAGCTCCATGCTGATGGACTTTTGGAGTCACTTGATTTTGAATCACTTGACACATGTGAGCCATGCCTCATGGGCAAGATGACTAAAACGCCGTTCTCTGGAACAATGGAACGGGCAAGTGACTTATTGGAAATCATACATACTGATGTGTGCGGTCCGATGAGTATTGAGGCGCGCGGTGGTTATCATTACTTTCTCACCTTCACTGATGACTTAAGTAGATATGGGTATATTTACTTAATGAAACACAAGTCTGAAACATTTGAAAAGTTCAAACAATTTCAGAGTGAAGTTGAGAATCATCGTAACAAGAAGATTAAATTCCTACGATCTGATCGAGGAGGAGAATATCTGAGTTATGAGTTTGGCAGTCACTTAAGACAGTGTGGAATTGTTTCACAATTGACACCGCCTGGAACACCACAGCGTAATGGTGTGTCCGAACGTCGTAATCGAACCTTATTGGATATGGTGCGATCTATGATGTCTCTTGCCGATTTGCCACTATCGTTTTGGGGTTATGCATTAGAGACAGCTGCATTCACTTTAAATAGGGCACCATCGAAATCCGTTGAGACGACGCCATATGAACTTTGGTTTGGCAAGAAGCCAAAACTGTCGTTTCTTAAAGTTTGGGGATGTGATGCTTATGTCAAAAAGCTTCAGCCTGAAAAGCTGGAACCCAAAGCGGAGAAATGCGTCTTCATAGGATACCCAAAAGAGACAGTTGGGTATACCTTCTACCTCAGATCCGAAGGCAAAGTGTTTGTCGCTAAAAACGGAACATTTCTTGAGAAAGAGTTTCTCTCGAAAGAATTGAGTGGGAGGAAGATAGAACTTGATGAGGTTGTTGAACCTTTACTTCAACCTGAGAGTAGCGCAGCGCAGAAAGTTGTTTCTGTGGAGCCTACATTAGCTGAAGAGGAAGTTAATGATGATGATCATGAAGCTTTGGATCAAGTTGCTATCGAACCTCGTAGGTCGACAAGGACGCGTACTGCTCCTGAGTGGTACGGCAACCCTGTCTTAGAGGTCATGTTGTTAAACAACGATGAACCTACGAGCTATGGAGAAGCGATGATGGGCCCGGATTCCGAGAAGTGGTTAGAGGCCATGAAATCCGAGATGGGATCCATGTATGAAAACAAAGTATGGACTTTGGAAGTATTACCTGAAGGGCGTAAGGCCATTCAGAACAAATGGATCTTTAAGAGGAAGACGGACGCGGACGGTAATGTCACCGTCTATAAAGCTCGACTTGTGGCAAAGGGTTTTTCACAAGTTCAAGGAGTTGACTACGATGAGACCTTCTCACCCGTAGCGATGCTTAAGTCCGTCAGAATCATGTTAGCAATAGCTGCCTTTTTTGATTATGAAATTTGGCAGATGGATGTCAAAACAGCGTTCCTTAACGGTTTCCTTAAGGAAGAGTTGTATATGATGCAACCAGAAGGTTTTGTCGATCCAGAGAATGCTGACAAAGTTTGCAAACTCCAGCGATCCATTTATGGACTGGTGCAAGCATCTCGGAGTTGGAATCTTCGTTTTGATGAGGTGATCAAAGCGTTCGAATTTATACAAGTTTACGGAGAAGCTTGTATTTACAAGAAAGTGAGTGGGAGCTCTATAGCGTTTCTAATATTATATGTGGATGACATATTGCTGATTGGAAACAATATAGAAATGCTGGAAAGCGTAAAGGAATATTTGAACAAGAGTTTTTCAATGAAGGACCTAGGAGAAGCTGCTTTCATATTAGGCATCAAGATCTATAGAGATAGATCGAGACGCTTAATAGGACTTTCACAAAGCACATACCTTGATAAGATTTTGAAGAAGTTCAAAATGGATCAGTCCAAGAAGGGGTTCTTGCCTGTTTTGCAAGGTGTGAAGTTGAGTAAGACTCAATGCCCAGTGACTGCAGAAGATAGAGAAAAGATGAGTGTCATCCCCTATGCTTCAGCCATAGGCTCTATCATGTATGCAATGCTGTGCACAAGACCCGATGTCAGCCTTGCCATAAGTATGGTCGGAAGGTTTCAAGGTGATCCAGGAATGGAACACTGGACGGCGGTCAAGAATATCCTGAAGTACCTGAAAAGGACTAAGGACATGTTTCTCGTTTATGGAGGTGATCAAGAGCTCGTCGTAAAGGGTTACGTCGATGCAAGCTTTGACACTGATCCGGATGACTCTAAGTCGCAAAACGGATACGTATTTATTCTTAATGGGGGTGCGGTTAGCTGGTGCAGTTCCAAGCAAAGCGTGGTAGCAGATTCTACATGCGAAGTGGAGTACATCGCTGCCTCGGAGGCGGCGAAGGAAGGTGTCTGGATGAAGGAGTTCATGACAGATCTTGGAGTAGTGCCTAGTGCGCTTAACCCAATGACTCTGTTTTGTGATAACACTGGTGCCATTGCTCTAGCCAAGGAACCAAGATTTCACAAGAGGACCAGACACATAAAACGACGTTTCAATTCCATCCGCGATTACATCAAGGAGGACGACATAAATATTTGCAAAGTACACACGGATCTAAATGTTGCAGATCCGATGACTAAACCTCTTCCAAGGGCTAAACATGAACAACACCAGAACTGCATGGGTGTTCGATTCATTACAATGTAAATCACATAGTGATGTGAACTAGATTATTGACTCTAGTGCAAGTGGGAGACTGTTGGAAATATGCCCTAGAGGCAATAATAAATTGGTTATTATTATATTTCCTTGTTCATGATAATCGTTTATTATCCATGCTATAATTGTATTGATTGGAAACTCAAATACATGTGTGGGTACATAGACAACACTGTGTCCCTAGTAAGCCTCTAGTTGACTAGCTCGTTGATCAAAGATGGTTAAGGTTTCCTAGCCATTGACATGAGATGTCATTTGATAACGGGATCACATCATTAGGAGAATGATGTGATGGACAAGACCCAAACTGTAAACGTAGCATTTGATCGTGTCAGTTTATTGCTATTGTTTTCTGCATGTCAAGTATCTGTTCCTTTGACCATGAGATCATGCAACTCACTGACACCGGAGGAATACCTTGTGTGTATCAAACGTCGCAACGTAACTGGGTGACTATAAAGGTGCTCTACAGGTATCTCCGAGGGTGTCTGTTGGGTTGGCATGGATCAAGACTGGGATTTGTTACTCCGTGTGACGGAGAGGTATCTCAGGGCCCACTCGGTAATACAACATCACATTGAGCCTTGCAAGCAAAGTGACTAAAGAGTTAGCCACAGGATCTTGTATTACGGAACGAGTAAAGAGACTTGCCGGTAACGAGATTGAACTAGGTATAGTGATACCGACGATCGAATCTCGGGCAAGTAACATACCGAAGAACAAAGGGAACAGCATACGGGATTAACTGAATCCTTGACATAGAGGTTCGACCGATAAAAGATCTTCGTAGAATATGTAGGAGCCAATATGGGCATCCAGGTCCCGCTATTGGTTATTGATCGTAGAGGTGTCTCGGTCATGTCTACATAGTTCTCGAACCCGCAGGGTCTACACACTTAACGTTTGGTGACGATTAGTATAATTGAGTTATTATGTTGGTGACCGAAAGTTGTTCGGAAGTCTCGGATAAAATCCCGGACATGACGAGGATCTCCGGAAGAGTCCGGAGGTAAAGATTGATATATGTGATAATAGTGTTTCGATCTCCGGAAGAGTTCCAGAGTTCACCGGAAGGGGTTCCGGATGTTTGCCGAAGTGTTCGGGTACAGCAACACTTTATATGGGCCAAGGGATAAAAGCCCACAAGGTATTGGAAAGTGCAAAAAGTAGTTTTGCTGCCGCGTAAGCGGTACTACCGCTTGTGTGAAGCGGTACTACCGCCCAAGCGGTACTACCGCTTGTGTGAAGCGGTACTACCGCTTGTGTGCGGCTGTGCACGGTTCGGCAGGGATCCGAGTTGGACTCTTTCCCTGCGGGCCAAACCGACCTTGTGCAGGCTTTTACTCCAAGTTTAGACCCCAAGGCTCAACATATAAATAGAGGGGCAGGGCTAGCACACGGGACACATCAAGATTTCCCCAAGCCGTGTGCGGCAACCCTAACCCTCTAGTTCCTCCGTCATAATCTCCGTAGCGCTTGGCGAAGCCCTGCAGAGATTGTTCCTCACCACCATCACCACGCCGTCGTGCTGCTGGAACTCAACCACTACTTCATCATCGCTCGCTGGATCGAGGAGGTGAAGGCGTCATCAAGCCGTACGTGTGTTGAACGCGGAGGTGCCGTCCGTTCGGCGCTAGTTCGTGATCGGATCGAGGGACGACTTGCGATTTGGATCGCGGAGACGTTCGACTACATCAACCGCGTTTCTTAAACGCTTCCGCTTAGCGATCTACAAGGGTATGTAGATTCACTCTCCCTCTCGTAGATGCTCATCACCATGGATAGATCTTGTGTGTGCGTAGGAAATTTTTTGTTTCCCATGCAACGTTCCCCAACAGTAACTTCCTCACCACATAAGTGCCAGTATTTCTGGAAAAAATGTGTTGGAAAACCATCCGGACCCGGTGACTTTGTAGGAAACATTTTAAAAAGTGCTTCTTTGACCTCTTTTTCAGAATATCACTTTTCCAAATTGTTGTTCATTTCATGTTTCACCCCACAAGGAACATGCGAGAGTATCTTCATGAATATAACTCCCTTGGAAGTGTACAACTCATCATAAAAATTGACTGCCATTTGCTGAACTTTGGCTGCATTAGTACAAATTGATCCATCGGCCCTTGTCAACTTCTCCACTCGGTTTTACTTCTTCCTATTTGATGCCTTCTGGTGGAAAAATGGGTGTTTTTACCCCCCCCTCCATAAGCCACTGAATATGAGCTCTCTGACACCACATGAATTCTTCTCTGAAGCTGAGCTCAATCATTCTCTCCTCTATCTTAATCTCCTCATAGCTCGGTCCAACCCTCCCCTCGACTGCTCGCAAAATTGCTAGCCTTCTCCAAAGGGATCTAAGCTCCTTTCTAATAGCCCCAAACTCCGATGCACTCCAGCCCAGAATTGTGGATGTTGTTTGTTTTAGCTTGTCACACAATTCGGCCACAGAGCCGCATTTGCACCACCCCAGACTTGTTCCAGGAAAGCCTTAAATATGCATGCCTTTCCCACATGAGCTCATAACGAAAAGGCCTAGTATCTGCTATTCTCATGTTACTTGATTCCATCCGGTTATACAAAAGAATGGGTGCGTGATCAGATTTCACCATGATAAGGTGACGCACTGAGGCGTAGGGAAACATGCTGCACCAATCCGGTGTGGCCAATGCGCGATCAAGAAGGACTTTACAAAATTCCCCATTCCGTAGCTTTCTTTCAAATGTCCACTCCAGACCACTGTAACCCTTGCCACACAATTGACACACATCAACTACTTGATGAAACAAGTTAATTTGTGCCATATCTCGTTCGTTGGGGCCGAACTGTTCCTCTCGCCTGAGCACCTCGTTGAAGTCACCAATGCATAGCCAAGGAAGTGTGCAATCAGCTTTAAGGAACCTCGTCATATCCCATGTCATATAACGCAAGTGTCTAGTTGCTTCGCCATACCAGCACGTGATTCGCCAAGGTTCCTTTCCTTCCTGTTTCACCTCCATGCATGTCAATATGGTATTTGGAGAAGTTTCGAAGTTCTAGCACCAGTGGCTTCTTCCAGTACACACACAAGCCACCGCTTTTTCCACAGCTACTCACCCCATAAGCACTTTCAACCCTAACGTTCTTGCCAAACCTTCCATGCGATACTTCGGTAATTGAGTCTCCACTACACAAAGTATTGCTGGCGCACTCTCCTACGCGATATTGCGCAATTCATGAACTGTCGCAGGGTCGCCCTGCCCATGATAGTTACAACATAGGGTAGACATTAGACCCGGTGGTCCTCCACCTGGGAGGCCGCCAATGATGCCAAAGGGTTGTTTGTCTGTTCATCCATAATCGCTGACTGGCCATCCTTCTTGAGTCCCTGTCCTGTATCACATTTCTTATGCTTCTTCCTTTCTCGTGGAGTCACATATTCGGGTGGAGGTGGCGCGGTTAGCCACGACGTGTTCTATTGTGTGTTTCCAGTGCTCATATCCAGTTTCTTCCTAGCCGATGTTGAACCCCTGTCTTGCTCCTGATCCTCTTCCCCTTAACCGTGGTTTTTACCGGACTCTCTGTTGTATCATCCAACTCTTCACCATCATTGTGCATTCCAGCATCTCCCGACGTGCGTTTTTCGGGGTACATAAGCATTACCTCTTCCACCCCTCTGTTTCGTCCCCTTGTTCCTCTTGCCGGTGCTCGTCCACCTTGGGAGAAGTTGCCACGGTCAAAACACTGGGAACCCATGGCATTCCTCCTCTCTGCCACCATCTATGTCCATATTCAATCTCATCCTCCCCATGCAGTCCATCACCAAATTTCTCCTTGATGTTCCCCAGAATGCCGCAGACCTCACAGAAGAAGCCTATCTGTTCATACTTTACTGGAATAAAAATCCTTTCCTTCCCATTCACATTTAGTGGAGCAAACCTGGTAAGGGGCTCATCCAAGGAGATTTTGTCCCTAACCCTAACATAATTTCCTCCATACACCCTACTAGGGTTCATCTCTACACTCTTGGCATGACCGATTCTCCTTGCCAACTGATGTGTAATGGGTTGGATATGTAGAGATCCGGAATATCATGGATCTGCGCCCACACGTGTGTTCTCTCCAGCACTACATCTCCAGGCTTGCCCTTGCCATCATATTCCTCAATGCTGACCATTAAACCTTGAAAGATCAACGGCCCCTGATGCATTACCAGGTTCCAATCTCCCAAATAGAAGAGTTGAATCACAAACAAATTGTCATCCACTTCCCTGATCTCTGGATCATTTGCAAGACACCATGAAAATTTCATAGTATCCGATGTCCTGCAAGTGCACAGGGCTGTTGTAGCACTTTTGTTGTGATAAGTAGAGTGTCGAACCCACAGGGAGCTGATAGGAAGGCACCACAAACCCCGCAACCACACTGTCACTTAGCGCAGTTACGTACGCACCCAAACTGGAGTTTGGAAATAGCCTATTCTAGAAGTTGCTAGGACACTGGATAAAAGGGATTTACTAAACTAAGAACAAGAAGGTAAAAATAGTAATAAAAGGGACTAAGTTAGTGGTGAAAGTGATTGAGTAGAAAAGTTGTTGTAGGGTAGAACCCTAAGTGAAGATCTTTTCACACTTGGAGGGGGGAAAGGGATGAACTCACAAGAACACAAGAGGCAAAATCACTCAAACAAACCCAAATCACACATCCACTAGAGTAGCATACATGAGATCCACATGAATACATGAACAATCAAAGTAAAGTAGCACAAAGGTAAGGTTCTTCCCACTCCAAAGGAGGTGAGGTCTTGATGATAGTCTTCTCTAAGAGGAGGTCTTGATATCCCTTGGGATCTTCTCCTAGGAGGTCTTGATCTCCAAGAGGAGTGGTAGATGAGCAAAGCCCTCTAAAATATCTCAATACACTTTGCTAACCCTAACAAATGGTCTATCCACAGAATATATAGGAGTAGGGAGGTAAGGGACGAAGTGAGGGGCAAAACAGGAACAAGTCGGCCACCTCGCTGGGAGGGCCATGCGCACGGGGTAAGTGAGGCCCGTGCGCATGGGGGTGCTACTTGTAGCTTGCGTTGGTATTTTCCCCGAAGAGGAAGGGATGATGCAGCACAGTAGAGATAATTATTTCCCTCAGTTATGAAACCAAGGTTATCGAACCAGTAGGAGAATCACGCAACACCTCGTTAGCAGCACCTGCACACAAACAACAAATCCTTGCACCCAACGCAAACGAGAGGTTGTCAATCCGTCGGCGGTCAATTGCAAGATTAAATTGTATGTGATAGATAGATAGATAGATTGAAACAAAAATACAAAATAAAATAAATAAAATAAAATGGCAGCAATATTTTTAGGGTTTTAGTAATATGATTTAGATAGACCCGGGGGCCATAGTTTTCACTAGAGGCTTCTCTCGAGAAAATAGCATACGGTGGGTAGACAAATTACTGTTGGGCAATTAATAGAAAAGCAAATAATCATGACGATATCCAAGGCAATGATCATGTATATAGGCATCACGTCCGAGACAAATAGACTGACTCCTGCCTGCATCTACTACTATTACTCCACACATCGACCGCTATCCAGCATGCATCTAGTGTATTAAGTCCATAAAGAACGG
Source organism: Elymus sibiricus (assembly GCA_039707655.1). NCBI lineage: Eukaryota > Viridiplantae > Streptophyta > Magnoliopsida > Poales > Poaceae > Elymus > Elymus sibiricus. The sequence continues at coordinate 177,248,463 of CM077666.1, read as the reverse complement.
AGTAACGCCTTAAAAACGATGACATGATGTAGACAAGATAAACTCACGCATGAATAAACCCCATCTTTTTACCCTTAATAGCAACGATACATACGTGTCATGTCCCTTTCTGTCACTGGGATTGAGCACCGCAAGATCGAACCCATTACAAAACACCTCTTCCCATGGCAAGATAAATCAATCTAGTTGGCCAAACCAAATCAATAGATCGGAGAAGAAATACGAAGCTATAATAATCATGCATAAGAGAGATCATAGAAGACTCAAATAATATTCATGGATAATCTGATCATAAACTCACAATTCATCGGATCCCAAAAAACACACCGCAAAAAGTGATTACATCGGATAGAACTCCAAGAACATCGAGGAGAACATTGTATTGAAGATCAAAAAGAGAGAAGAAGCCATCTAGCTACTAACTATGGACCCGAAGGTCTGTGGTAAACTACTCACGCATCATCGGAAGGGCAGCAAGGTTAATGTAGCGCCCCTCCGTGATCGATTCCCCCTCCGGCGGAGTACCGGAGAAGGCCTCCAGATGGGATCTCTCGAGAACAGAAACTTGCGGCAGCGGAAAAAGTATTTCGTGGACTCTCCTAAGGGTTTCTATTTTTTCCTGAATTTATAGTGGTGGAATTAGGTCAAGCGGAGCTGAGGTGGGCCCATGAGGCACCAGGGCGCGCCTGCCCCCCCCCCCAGGCGCGCCCTGGTGGCTCGTGGCCACCTCCTCTGGTGTCTGGTCTTCTCCCGAAGCTTCTAGTGTTTATCTTGTCCAGAAAAAAAATCTCCAAAAAGTTTTGTGGCATTTGGACTTCGTTTGGTATTGATTTTCTGTAAAACAAAAACTGGGCAGAAAACAGTAACTGGCACTTGGCACTAAGTTAATAGGTTAGTCTCCAAAAATGATATATAATTGCTGTAAATGCATATAAAAACATCCAAGATTGATAATATAACAGCATGGAACAATAAAAAATTGTAGATACGTTGGAGACGTATCAGCATCCCCAAGCTTAATTCCTGCTCGTCCTCGAGTAGGTAAATGATAAAAACAGAATTTTTGATGTGGAATGCTGCCTATCATATTCATTTCTTTTATAACATGGACATTGGACTTGAATGATTCAAAGGAATAGTCTATAATTTGACATGAAGATATAAATACTCAAGCATGCTAACAAGCAACCATGTCTTTCAAAATATCAACGCTAAAGAAAGTTATCCCTAGCCCATTATGCTCAATCATTGATCCATTCATGAAACACACTCAAGTATTAGCTACATCTAATGCACAAGTATGAAAATAGTGCTCTCTAGTTGGTGCTTTTGTAAGAGAAGATGGAGACTCAAATAAAAATAAAAATTGCATAAAAGTAAATAGATAGGCCATTCGCAGAGGGAAGTAGAGATTTGTCAAATGTGCCAGAGCTCAAAGCTTAAATTAGAGAGATAAAAATATTTTGAGAGGCATGCTTTTCCTGTCAACGAAAACGACCGAGAATTCCCAATATTTTCCATGCTAGACACATCATAGGTGGTTCCCAAACAGAAAGTAAAGTTTATTTCCTTTCCACCATTCTTTCACAATCCATGGCTAGCCGTATCCACGGGTGCCCTCCAAACCAACACTTTCCAAGGAATTTTGTTGTTATTAATTTTTGATTTCATTGTGGGACTGGGCATCCCTATTACCAACCATCCTCTCGTGCAATGACAAGTGAATAAACACTCATCGTGAGAATAACACACCTAGCATGGAAAATAATGGCCACCCCCTGCCGCTTCATGAGCGGTACGGGCACACAAAACGGAAAAAATATTTTGAAAATTAGAGTTGGCGCACGCAAATTTACTTGGAACGGCATTGAAATACCGCATATAGGTAGATATAGTGGACTCATTTGGCACAACTTGGGTTTAAGGAGTTTGGATGCACAAGCAGTATTTCCGCTTAGTACAAATGAAGGCTAGCAAATAGATTGAGAAGCAACCAACCAAAAAACGAAAACGGTCATAAACATACATTGAACATAACTAACACCGAATAATGCACCATAAGTAGGATATAATTTCGTTGCATAACTATTGACTTAATGTGCATGCATAGGGAATCACAAACCTTAACACTAATATTCTTACTAAATCACAATTACTCACTAACATGACTCACATATTATCATTTCCATATCGCAAAACTATTGCAAGGAATCACACTTATCATATTCAATGATCTATATGAAAGTTTTTATTATATCCCTCTTGAATATTCATCACTTTGGGACCAAATTCATATCTTGTGCAAATTACCGTTACTATCATCAACTCTCAAAAAGATTTAAGTGAAGCATGAGAGTGCAAATATTTCTTCAAAATTTCAATCTTATCAATTCTCAAAATAATATAAGTGAAGAATGAGAATTTATTTCTTCAAAATTTCAATCAACTCTCAAAATAATGTAAGTGAAGCATGAGAGTTTATTTCTTCAAAATATAGCCACCACCATGCTCAAAAAGATTTAAGTGAAGCACTAGAGCAACTGCCTAGCTCAAAAAATTTAAGTGAAGCACATAGAGTATTCTAACAAATGATGATAAACGTGTGGCTCTCTCAAGATAGGTGTGTTTAGCAAAGATGATTGTGACAAACTAAAAAGCAAACAAAGCAAAGAATCATATAATACAAAACGCTCCAAGCAAAACACATATCATGTGACGAATAAAAATATAGCTTCAAGTAAAATTACCGATGGTTGGTAGAAGAAAGAGGGGATGCCTCCCGGGGCATCCCCAAGCTTAGACGCTTGAGTCTTCCTAGAATATTACCTTGGGGTGCCTCGGGCATCCCCAAGCTTAGGCTCTTGCTACTCCTTATTCCTTCATCCATCGTGATCTCACCCAAAACTTGAAAACTTCAATCACACAAAACTCAACAAAACCTTCGTGAGATCCGTTAGTATAACAAAACAAATCACTACTCTAAGTACTGTTGCAAACCCATTCATATTTTATTTTTGCATTATACCTACTGTACTCTAACTTCACCATGGCTTATACCCCCCGATACAATCCATAGATTCATCAAAACAAGCAAGTAGTGCATCAAAAAACAGAATCTGTCAAAAACAGAACAGTCTGTAGCAATCTATTTAAAAGCCATACTTTTGTATCTCCAAAAATTCTGAAACATTAGGACAACGTGGGTAATTCATATACCAATACTGTGTAAAAATTTCAGATTTTTTCGACCCTCCAGTACAGAAACAAAATTAGGGCACTGGACGCAAAACTTTCTGTTTTCCAAACAGTATCAATTATACTATCTTCCAAATCATCCTAAAGGCTTTACTTGGCACAAATACTAATTAAAAACACAAAAACACAATCATATCAGTAGCATAATTGTGAAAACACACAATAACAGATTTTTTTTTATTTTATTCATTGGGTTGCCTCCCAACAAGCGCTATTGTTTTATGCCCCTAGCTAGGCATAATGCATAGTTTCAAGTGTTGTCATCTTTGGTTTTAGCCCTTGCAACTCCTATTTCACTTTCTTTGCCATTATCGATAATGTGTACTAGATGATCAAGCTTAGTGCAAAGGGTTTTTATTTCTTTCAAAACACAAAGAGAGATCTTTTGATCTAAAGTATCAACCCTTCTAGATTGTGACACCACATTGCTATTTATCATAGAGGCAAGATTAAATATTCCTTGAAAGTTAGAATCGATACTAGCCTTTACTTCCTTAATTTGCTTAGTTTGACGAGAGTATTCTAGAATAATAGGTTCGATAGTTTCAGCTTTTGGTTGTCCAAATATACTTTTCATCTTTTCGTAGGCTGCAAAGGCATCACCCCCAAGAAAATCGTTTTCAAATATAGAATCCAAGACACGTCTATGAGCAAGGGGTAGACCAACATAAAAACCTTTAAGGAATAATTTAAGGTGAAACTGATGCCTAGCATTTACTTGTATTTTTAATAATCTATCCCATGCCTCTTTTAAAGATTCATCACCAAAATATTTAAAGTTTAAAATTCCTGGATCGTCTCCTAAGTACGGAGGGAAAGGCATAACGGGAATAGAACTAGCCATAATGATAAAGCAAGCAAGCAAACACGTGAAAAGGCAAACGGAAAATATTTTTGTATTTTTGTAAAAACGTTTTAGAAGTGGGGGAGATGAAAACGAGAGGCAAATGGCAAATAAAATAAATGCAAGGAGATGAGAGTTTATACAAAGGTACTTGATAGATGTTGATGATGTCTCCCCGGCAACGGCACCAGAAATTCTTCCTGCTACTTGTAGCTTGCGTTGGTATTTTCCCCGAAGAGGAAGGGATGATGCAGCACAGTAGAGATAATTATTTCCCTCAGTTATGAAACCAAGGTTATCAAACTAGTAGGAGAATCACGCAACACCTCGTTAGCAGCACCTGCACACAAACAACAAATCCTTGCACCCAACGCAAACGAGGGGTTGTCAATCCCTCGGCGGTAAATTGCAAGATTAAATTATATGTGATAGATAGATAGATTGAAACAAAAATACAAAATAAAATAAATAAAGCAAAATGGCAGCAATATTTTTAGGGTTTTAGTAATATGATTTAGATAGACCCGGGGGGCATAGTTTTCACTAAAGGCTTCTCTCGAGAAAATAGCATACGGTGGGTAGACAAATTACTGTTGGGCAATTGATAGAAAAGCAAATAATCATGATGATATCCAAGGCAATGATCATGTATACACGCATCACGTCCGAGGCAAGTAGACCGACTCCTGCCTGCATCTACTACTATTACTCCACACATCGACCGCTATCCAGCATGCATCTAGTGTATTAAGTCCATAAAGAACGGAGTAACGCCTTAAGAACGATGACATGATGTAGACAAGATAAACTCACGCATTAATAAACCCCATCTTTTTACCCTTAACAGCAACGATGCATACGTGTCATGTCCCTTTCTGTCATTGGGATTGAGCACCGCAAGATCGAACCCATTACAAAGCACCTCTTCCCATGGCAAGATAAATCAATCTAGTTGGCCAAACCAAATCAATAGATCGGAGAAGAAATACGAAGCTATAATAATCATGCATAAGAGAGATCAGAGAAGACTCAAATAATATTCATGGATAATCTGATCATAAACTCACAATTCATCGGATCCCAACAAACACACCGCAAAAAGTGATTACATCGGATAGAACTCCAAGAACATCGAGGAGAACATTGTATTGAAGATCAAAAAGAGAGAAGAAGCCATCTAGCTACTAACTATGGACCCGAAGGTCTGTGGTAAACTACTCACGCATCATCGGAAGGGCAGCAAGGTTAATGTAGAGCCCCTCCGTGATCGATTCCCCCTCCGGCGGAGTACCGGAGAAGGCCTCCAAATGGGATCTCTCGAGAATAGAAACTTGCGGCGGTGGAAAAAGTATTTCGTGGACTCTCCTAAGGGTTTCAGATTTTTCCTGAATTTATAGTGGTGGAATTAGGTCAAACGGAGCTGAGGTGGGCCCACGAGGCACCAGGGCGCGCCTGCCCCCCCCAGGCGCGCCCTGGTGGCTCGTGGCCACCTCCTCTGGCGTCTAGTCTTCTCCCGAAGCTTCTAGTGTTTATCTTGTCCAGAAAAAAATCTCCAAAAAGTTTCGTGGCATTTGGACTTCGTTTGGTATTGATTTTCTGTAAAACAAAAACAGGGTAGAAAACAGCAACTGGCACTGGGCACTAAATTAATAGGTTAGTCTCCAAAAATGATATATAATTGCTGTAAATGCATATAAAAACATCCAAGATTGATAATATAACAGCATGGAACAATCAAAAATTATATATACGTTGGAGACGTATCAGGGGGTCCCGTGGGCACGGTACACGCCCGTGCGCATGGGGTGCTATAGCGGCGAGGCCCGTGTGCACGGGGTCCAGGGGCCCGTGCGCACGGGGTGTGCGCATCTTGTTACAAAAGCTCTCTGGGGGGGCCCGTGGGCACGGGGTCAGGGGGGCCCATGCGCACGGGGTCGCCTGAGAGGTGTTGTCCATTTGCAGATCTTCTCTTCCGTCTTTCTCGTGGCCTTGGCGTGGTTCCCCTTGGACTTGGCGATGGTCCTTGGCTTCTTGGCCGTAGCTTCCAACATTCCTAATGACACACAATGTTCCTTTGTGAGGTAGCATCCAAGCTCCATCCATATTCATGTGAAAGTTGTAAAGGAGTGAGTTCACCTTGTTCTCGATGGCACGTGCGCGAGCTCTAGTCATAGGTCCACTTGGTGCTTGATGAGTTGTTGTGGTATCCATGGGGATGATCGATGGATGCTCCGCATCATCTCCCCCCCCCTTGGGAAAAAATCGCCCTCGGATCAATATCTTCATCACCATGGTAGGGGGATAGATCCGTGACGTTGAAGGTGTCACTCACGTTGTACTTGTCTCGCGGGATGTCGATCTTGTATGCATTGTTGTAGATGCGTGCTAGCACCTTGAATGGCCCATCAGCGCGAGGTAGAAGCTTTGACTTGTGTTCGTTGGGGAAGTGGTCCTTGCGAAGGTGTAGCCACACGAGATCTCCGAGGTTGAACACCGTGGGGTGCTTGTTTGCATTGAGCTTGTTGGCGAGGCATTGTACTTGGCGTTCGATCATGAGCCTTGTGTCTTCATGCACCTTCTTGATGTACGTTGCTCTTGCGCTTGCATCCAAGTTCGCTTACTCTTGTAGTGGAAGCGGTAGGATGTCCAATGGCGACAAAGGGTTGAAGCCATAGACCACTTCGAAGGGAGACTTGCCCGTAGTAGAGTGGCGTGCTCGATCGTCTTGGGCATTCCATGAAGTCGCAATATTTCCCTACAAAACAAATTTGCAACATGTGAAGCATCGTCGTTTTTTTTGCATGGAATCAAATGTGCCATTTTAGAGAAACGGTTAACAACTACAAATACCGAGTCTTTTCCATTTTTTGTTCTAGGCAAGCCAAGCACAAAATCCATGCTAATGTCTTCCCATGGATGATATGGTATAGGAAGTGGCATATGTAAACCATGAGATTTAGCTTGTGACTTAGCTTTGCGACATGTGGAGCATCGGTTAGTGTAGCGTGCGACATCGCAAAACATCTTGGGCCAAAAGTACTTGTTGGAGAGCGTGGCAAAAGTCTTGTCACGACCAAAATGTCCCATAAGTCCACCGCCGTGAGCCTCTTGCAAAAGCAACAAACAAAGAGAAGACTTGGGAACACAAAGTTTGTTAGCGCGCATAAGGTATCCATCCTTGATATAGTATCGCTCCCAATAAGTGTTAGCAAAACATTTGGCATAAGGAGTTGCAAAAGAATCATCATGCTCATATAAATTGTTAATGTGCTCAAAGCCAATAACATTCAATTCAAGTTGAGTAACCAACATGCACTTGCGTGAAAGAGCGTCTTCTACAACATTTTCCTTGCCCTTGATATATTTGATAATTTAAGGGAAGGACTCAATAAATTCACTCCATTTAGCATGCCGTTTATTCAGTTTGGTTTGACCTTTAAAGTACTCTAGCGTTTCATGATCGGTATGGATGACAAATTCACGCGGTCGGAGATAATGCTCCCAAACATGCAAGACTCTCACCAAAGCATAAAACTCTTTGTCATAGATGGGATAGTTAAGTTGAGCACCGGAAAGTTTTTCACTAAAATATGCAATGGGTCGCTTTTCTTGCATCAAAACTCCACCTATGCCATTACCGCTAGCGTCACAATGCACCTCAAATGTTTTCTCAAAATTTGGCAAGGCAAGAATTGGAGCATGTGTAAGCAAATTCTTAAGCTCATGAAATGCAGTATCTTGGGAAGGTCCCCACACAAATTGTGTGTTCTTCTTACTCAAATCATGTAAGGGTGAAGCAATGGTGCTAAAGTCCTTAACAAAGCGACGATAAAATCCGGCTAGACCAAGGAAGCTACACACTTGTTGCAAGTTGGTTGGTTGTGGCCAAGTTTTAATAGCATCAATTTTAGAATCATCAACTTCAACACCCTTAGAAGAGGCAACAAAGCCCAAGAAAACAAGCTTATCAACACCAAAAGTGCATTTTTCCATGTCCGCATAAAGACGCTCATTTCTAAGAACTTGCAATACGTCTTGAAGGTGTTTCACATGCTCAACAAGAGATTGACTAAACACAAGAATGTCATCAAAGTAGACCACAACGCAAATACCAATGAGTTTGCGAAGAACATAATGCATAACACGCATAAAAGTGCTAGGTGCTTGAGATAAGCCCATAGGAATGACTAACCATTCATACAAGCCAAATTTTGTTTTGAAAGCCGTTTTCCATTCATCACCTTCTTGCATGCGTATTTGATAGTAGCCACTTTTAAGATCAATTTTTGAGAAAATTGTGGCTCCACTAAGTTCGTCAAGCATGTCATCAAGGCAGGGAATGGGATGTCGATATCTAACGGTGATAGCATTTATGGGACGGCAATCGGAACACATGCGATAGGTACCATCTTTCTTAGGCACAAGAATTACCGGAACGGCACATGGACTCAAGCTCTCGCGTACATACCCATTCTCCATGAGATGTTGGACTTGCCATTGGATTTATTTGGTCTCGTCGGGGTTGACGCAGTAGGGTGCCTTGTTCGGTAGAGGTGCGCCGGGGATGAGGTCGATGCGGTGTTCGATTCTGCGAAGTGGAGGAAGTCCGGGAGGTAGATCATCGGGAAACACATCCGTGAATTCCTGCAATAGATGAGATAACACAAAGGTAGATGTTGTGAAGTATTAGTCCGCACTGCTTCACCTTTGCATACAAGTACAAAGTGAAGAACGCTCGATGGGCTCTGTTGGTGCAATAATTTGCCTCCTTATGTTTTGGAGATTGTTGACAAACAGTGAGGGACTAATGTGTTTGCTAGTGCACACAGAGTAATAGGTCCCTGGAGTCAAGAGGAGTTTGGATTCAAACTCCGAAGAATATTCCCTGCGTAGCAGTGAAGGTTATCACCGAAGATTATGACGACAAGAGTGACCCCTCAAAATTTGCTGATGCGAAGCAATTGATTCGGTGCTCATCCGAATGATATGACTGCTGCCGAGAAAATTGAAGACGAAGCGAAGACGCAGCATTCATTTCGTTGTTTCTTTTCTCTTTATTGAGTCATAGGACCACCGTACTATTAAGAGGGGTGTAGCGTTCGAAGACTTGCTTCGTTGATGCTAAACCCAAATCCTATGAAAGTTGCGAGAGAAATCTCTTTGTGTTCCGAGCAAATACTTGCCAGCAAGAGACTGTGATATTCTTCGCTGCGAGAGATTTGTCTCTGACCGAGGAGTTAGCATTACTTGCTCCTCAAGTAATGTTACCATTGCTCTTAAAAATCCGACCGTTGTGAACGTGTCGGTTGGCCATTGGCTGGACCGTGTGTCCAAAATGGTCATTTCCCATCAGGGAAGGCTGCGGCTATAAATAGCCACCCCGCACCGGCGTTGTCCGGTGGCTGCTCCGTTTGATTCTGAGAAGATTATTGAGCAACCCCCTCTCCGATAGATTTGATTTTAAAATCCACCGAGAGAAAACCCTAGAGCCAAAAAATTAGATAGTGGTTCAACATCACTCGAATCTAAGTCCAGTACGCTCCGCCTATTACTCTTGAGAGCTGCGAACTCTCTAGACGGTTAGGTGTCAATTTCTTCAGAGACCAAGAGTAATTGTGGTTCTCGAAGAAGAAGTCTGTAAAGGTTCGGAGATCGCCTCAAGCATCTACCACGAGTAATCGACATTGGTTGACGAACCAATTGTCGAGGAGAATAGGGCGAAGAGAGTTTATCTTCAGTGTTAAATCACAACCCCTCCAACCAGGCGTAGTCCTTTTGCAGAAGGGCGAACTGGTCTACCAAATACTTTGTCGCCATCGAGCATCACTGGTCACCTCTGCCGCTCCCCTTTACATTCGAACTATGCAGTACGACATATTTCAATCATGTGATTTGCCTCGATGCATGCTCCTAGTTTTCATTCGGTAGTTTGTATTTGCTCACTTTATTCTGTTTTCATTCGTTCCGCTGCTGGGTTCCGAGAGTTTTGATATTTTCGAAAGAAAATTTAAAACTCCCATTCACCCCCCTCTGGTAGACATACTTCGTTCCTACAATTGGTATCAGAGCAAGGTACCCCTTGACTCTGCTCATTTTGGTCTAACCACCTTGGAGTTTAAGTATGTCTTCAGTGAGCTACAAGTCGCACCTCAAGATTCCCATCTTTGATGGGACGGACTATCCCTTATGGAAGGAGAAGATGAAGATCCGTCTCCGAGCTATTGATGATGATATGTGGAACGTGGTGCAGAATGGATTCGTGATTGAAGTGCCCCAGGTCCCCACTGACCACGAGAAGAAACTCATTCAGATGGATGCTCAAGCCAAAGATGAAATTGGTGGCCATCTCTCTCGTGCTCAATTTCTTTGTTATCATCAGTGTGAAACTGTAAAGGAATTGTGGGACATTCTCGAAAAGATAAACGAGGGTGTTTCAACTCAGAAAGAAGCTTGCATTGATACTCTTCGGGCCAAGTTCAATCGGTTCAAACGAATTGGAAATGAAAGCTGCCAGCAAACCTTCGATTGTCTGAGTGACATCGCAAACGAGCTACAAGGTCTCGGCGCCAAAGACTTCACTGATCACGAAGTTGTGAAGAAACTGCTCCGATCCCTTGACAGTTCGTTCAACATTCTAGTTCTGATGATTCAGGAACGAGCTGATTTCAAAGTTCTTGACTCTGCTGATATCATGGAAAGGCTAAACACTCATGAAGAACAAGAAGAAGAAAAGAGAGATCTCTATGTCTCAAGTCACCGAAAAAGTCATGCTCTCAAGGCTGCGGCTGATTCTTCCTCAGAAGGAAACGCCGATGAAGATTCAGATGACCCCGAAAGGATCAGCAAGGATCTAGCATTGATCACGAAAATATTCTAGCGCCTTCAAAGGAAAAATCAGTTTCAGAAGAAAGGATCCAACAACTCTGGCGGCACCAAATCTTCATCAAAACCTACTGGAGATTACACCTGCTTCAAGTGCAAAAAGCCAGGACATTTCATCTCGGACTGCCCTCTCTGGGAAGCTAAAATCCGTGCTAGTGGAAGATTTGATTCAGGACACAACCATGGCAAAGGCAAGAGCAAAAGCTACGACTCCGATGATGAGAAGAAAACGAAGAAGTTCTTCAAGAAGAAGGATAGCTCCTCCAAGTCCTCGTCAAGATCTTCCTCAAGGAATCCCTCCAAGTCATCATCCAACCGCAAGAACACTTCTCGCAAGGCCAAGGCGTACATCGGCAAGGAGATGGATTCCGATGAAGAAGCGTCATCTGACTCCGAAGAAGTTGATGAATCCGACGAGGATTCTGATTCCGGCATGGTTGGCATAGCATGTGCCTCTACTCCTGCATCGAACTTCTTCGAGAATCATTCGAGCGACAACGAGTCTCCTGTGTACTGCTTCATGGCCAAAGCTTCGAAAGAAAAGGAATATGTCTCCGGGTGTACCGAATGGATAATGGATAGTGGATGCACTAGTCATATGACCGGAGACAAGTCGTTGTTTGTCGACCCCAACTTAACTGCTTCATCTCAGAAGTATATTACTTTCGGCGACAACAACAAAGGAAAGGTAATTGGGTTAGGTAAAATTGCTATATCCAAGGACAAGAACATTGATGACGTTTTACTTGTTCAGTCTCTTGGATTCAATCTCATGTCAGTTGGCAAACTTTGTGATCTAGGCATGCTAGTTCTATTTTCTAAATCCAAATGCATCGTCTTTATGGCCACTGACAATTCCTTCGTTTTCAAGGGAAATAGAAAAGGTGATTTATATATTGTGGATTTCTCTAAGGGTCCCTCAGTCCAAACTTGTTTGCTTGCAAAAGCAACCGAAGGATGGCTGTGGCACCGAAGACTTGGTCATGCAGGTATGAGAAATTTGCAGACTCTCGTGAAGAAAAATCATCTGCGTGGTATCCCTGATGTGAAATTTGACAAGGATCGTCTTTGTGCTGCGTGTGAAGCCGGTAAATTGGCCAAGAAGCATCATTCATCAAAAACTGTCATGACCACAACAAGACCACTGGAAATTCTTCATATGGATTTATTCGGGCCTCAAAACTATGCAAGTTTTGGAGGCATTCATTATGGTCTGGTTATTGTTGATGATTTCTCTCGATACACTTGGGTATTCTTTCTCGAAGACAAAACCTGCACCCAAGACATCTTCAAAAGATTCGCCAAGAAGGCTCAAAATGAATACGATGTGCGAATTAAGCATGTCAGAAGCGACAATGGTACTGAGTTCAAAAATACTCATATCGAAGACTTTCTCGATGAAAATGGTATCACACATGAATTCTCCGCCGCATACACTCCCCAACAGAATGGAGTTGTTGAGCGAAAGAATAGAACTCTCATTGAAATGGCGAGAACAATGCTCAGTGAGTATAAAACTCCCATTCGTTTCTGGGCTGATGCTATTAACACTGCTTGCCATGTTGTGAATCGTGTTTATCTTCACAAATTCCTTAAGAAAACTTCATACGAGCTTATCACTGGCAAGAAACTTGATGTTTCTTATTTACGTGTTTTTGGTGCACCTTGCTATATTCGTGACATGAATCATAACTCCAAATTTGCACCCAAGGCACATGAAGGTTTTCTTTTTGGTTATGGCTCGAACTCGCATACTTATCGTGTCTATAACTCTCACCACGGGAAAGTTATGGAAATGGTAAATTTGCGGTTTGATGAATCTAACGGCTCTCAAAAGGAGCACCTGCCTAATGTGATAGATGAACCTCCGATCTCGGATGCTATTCGGCAAATGGCAATTGGGGACGTCAGGCCAGTCGAAGGAAATACACCTGACTCTTCCGATGATGATGCCCCCATAGCTCGATGAACTCGCCAATCTACTGCCGAAGAAAATGCCGCACCGAACACAAATGGCAACCCAAATGCAAATGCAAATGCCGATCAAAATGGCAATCAAGATGAAAATGGCGATACTAATGCCAATCTTGATGCTGATACTGAGGAAAATGAAAATGATCATCAAGAAGGAAATCTTCTCCCACGAGTGGCAAATCGAGTTGACCCTGCATTAATCCTCGAGGATCTCGAGAATCCAGGTTACCGACCCACAACTCGCTCTCGCACCCATTTGGCTAACTACTGTGGCAGTTTCTCCTTTGTCTCATTGACAGAACCTACCAAGTATGAAGAAGCTATGAATGATCCCGATTGGATGAATGCTATGCAAGAAGAGTTGGTGCAATTCGAATTGAATGATGTGTGGGATATGGTTGACAAACCGAATCCTGAGAAGCACAATATCATCGGCAAAAAATGGATTTTCCGGAACAAGCAAGATGAAAATGGCATTGTTGTGAGAAACAAAGCGCGTCTTGTCACTTAAGGGTATACACAGGTAGAAGGTATTGATTTCGGTGAAACATATGCTCCTGTTGCTCGCCTTGAGGCAATTCGTATTCTTCTCGCTTATGCAAATTACAATGATATTCTGCTTTATCAAATGGATGTGAAAAGTGCTTTCCTTAATGGTGAAATTGATGAGGAAGTATATGTTAGGCAGCCACCTGGCTTTGAAAACCCTCAGTTTCCTAACAAAGTTTTCAGGTTGAAAAAGGCTTTGTATGGACTGAAGCAAGCCCCTCGAGCTTGGTATGACACTCTGAAGAGGTTTCTGCTCGACAAAGGGTTCAAGCCAGGATCCACTGATTCCGCTCTTTTCACTCGTGCTATTGATGGCGATCAATTCGTATGTCAAATTTATGTGGATGATATTATTTTTGGCTGTACTAACAATGCTTGCAGTATGGAATTCGGGCGAATGATGTCCGAGAAATATCAAATGTCTATGATGGGTGAACTCAAGTTCTTTCTCGGACTGCAAATTCGTCAACATGACAATGGAATTTTCATATCTCAGGAGAAATATCTGAGAGATTCTCTGAAGAAGTTCAAAATGCAAGACTGCAAACAGAAGGGCTACAAAACTCCCATGCCCACGAATGGCCAGCTGGACGCTGATGTGTACGGTAAAGATTACGATCAGAAAGCTTATCGTTCGTGGTTCTTTGCTCTACTTATGTGCATCCAGACCTGACATCATGTTGAGTGTTTGTATGTGTGCCCGTTTTCAAGCTGCACCGAAAGAATCGCATCACCAAGCGGTCAAGCGTATTCTGAGATATTTGGCTCACACCCCCACCTTAGGTTTATGGTATCCTAAGGGAGCACAGTTTGACCTCGTTGGATATTCAGACTCAGATTATGCAGGTGACCGGGTTGACAGGAAATCTACTCCGGGGACATGTCATTTCCTCGGTAGATCATTGGTATGTTGGTCGTCAAGGAAGGAGAATTGTGTCTCACTCTCTACGGCTGAGGCCGAATATATTGCTGCTGGCGCTTGTTGCACTCAGTTATTATGGATGAAGCAGACTCTGAAGGATTATGGCATCAAGGTCAAGAAGATTCCTCTATTGTGCGACAATGAGAGTGCGATCAAAATTGCACACAATCCAGTGCAGCACTCTCGCACCAAGCATATTGAGATCAGACATCATTTCCTACGCGATCATGTTGCTCGAGAGGATATTGTCATCAGTCACGTCAATACCGAAGAGAATCTCGCCGATATCTTCACCAAGCCTCTCGATGAGAAAAGATTCTGTGCGTTACGGTGTGAGCTAAATATCCTAGATTCCGCAAACGTGCAGTAAGCTGGACTCGGCACCCGTACCATCACTTCCACATCTTAGAAGGAATGGGTGCACAACACTCGAAGAGTTTGAAAATTTCGACAAAGTGAAATTTTCTTTCTGAGAGTGAATACATTAATGAAGAACTAGACTAACCGGGTGCCACGATAATTGTGCGATGCTCGGTGTCATACAGTTCTTTACAGTGGGTAACGCCACCACAATTTCTCTTCGTTGAGCTGCGTTTGAAGTTTTTGTGTTAGTCCGAATGTATTTCACTCATAGTTTTCTCTCGGGTGTTTGTGTTTCTTCGTCTGAGTGAAATACCTAGGACCCTGTTTTTCCTCTATTCTATCTCTTCCAGTCTATGCTGTTCCATTATGAATGCACAAAATTCATCAGGGAACGAAACTTTATCTGGTGTCCTTGATCACGTTAAAGTTTCGGTCCGAACTTAATCTGTTTTGGCGAAAGCCGTCCAAAATTTGGGGTTTCCCGCCCAAGTCTGGACCATGTTCTTTGGTGACGGTTGCCACGTGCTCCTCATCAACTGCCAGTTTATCTGGTCCGTTGAATCGCAATAGTCCTCTGACTGTGGCCGTCCGATCAGATTCACCGGGTGCGGTTATTTCCTCCTCGCATATAAATACTGTGCCAGCACCCTCCTTGTTTCACTTCGCATCTCCACCATCGTCACCTTTTGAAGCCCTACTGCACTGCTCCTCCTCGAGCTCGATGACGTCGACCATCTTCGCCACTTCGCTGCCGGAAAGAGGTTGCCAGAGTCATTCCTCGCCGCCGCGGATTATCTTCATCCCCGCGCCGCCTTAGTCGCTGCACATCACCGAGATAGGGTATGTGTAGTACGAACTCGTTCTTCCATTCATCCTGTTTGAGTTCGTCCATGGTAGAAATTGCCTAATTTTACTGCATTTCCCAGATCTTTACCGCTAGGTAACTTGTGCGGATGTGGTTTGCTGTCCCTCGCATCCGAAAAATTTCAGATCTAGGGTTTGTGCTATGTCTCGTACGAACGGAATGCTTAGCACATTTACTAGTATATTCTTCGAACCTACTAGTTCGTTCTACACATTTCCTTCAGCCGAAACATTTCTCAAAGTCTACATCTACTTCTTCATCAAAAAAACTTCTTTTTCAAAATCTTCGATGTGTTCATTCGTAACCCTATCCCCATTTTCCCTCGCATCTATCTTTGTTCACAGGAAAATGCAGTCAGTTGAGGATTCGGTGCAACCAGTGAGCCTGGCTGACAGAGATGACGTTGTTCTGGGTACTGCTGATGAATCTAAAGCTCCGAATGCTAAGGGCCCAATGGTAGGCCCATCAACCAGCAAGCAAAAAAGAACCGAGAAAAATGCCGATGAGCAGGAAGAAAATGCTCCGAAGAAGAAGAGAGGTGGCAGACAGGCATACACAAACACAGCTGAGTATATCTCTCATGACCGGTATGATACTGTTCCAGGAGAAACCAAACACCAGAGAGATACGCGTCAACAATGGATTCGCCGTCACTGGGTGCGAAAGTGGTTCAACTATGAATTCGTTCATCCTCGGTTTGCTCAAAACTTTGCGTTTCATCCTCCATGGGGTGACTGCCGGGAAATTTCTCTCATAAAGCCAAATGATCCTCAAGAGAGACCACCTCCACCAACAAATGCTCATGAGTCCTCCCTTCGAACACCCGAATCTTATCCTGATGAGCTTGCTAAGCATCAGCGCAATGCCATCAAGCGAGCTTAGAGGGCTAAAAAGCAAAAGGCTCGTGAAGAGGAAAACCTTCGCCTTCTCAAAGATGATGTGGAGAAGAAAAGGGCCGAAGGAAAATCAGAAGGTCGTTCTAAACGCAAGCATGATCCCAGCGCTGTTGCGAAGAGAAAGTATGCACCAAAGAAGAAAAGGCAGAATCAGCAGATGAGTTTCAAATGAATGATTCCTCAGCTGATGATGATGACCCTCCGCTCACCAAGGAAGAAGTTGTTGCCACTCTCAGTGAGGAAGTGAATATTACCACATCAACTGTGCTGCCTGATCTTCGGGTTAATTTGGTTCCTGCAGCACCACCGAAGAAGATCCCTACTAGAAAAACCCCTGCTACCACCGTCACTTTGAAACAGCATGTGAACACAACTGCTCATCCAGATGCTATCAATTTGAAGGATTTGGTAGTTGACACTCCTGTGAGTTCTGCAAAGCCAGGCGAAAGAATTCCCAAGCTTGACTTGAAGAAAATCAAGCCGCCTACTGAGAAAGATGCTCCACAAGCTGCTGCTCCGAAGGAGAAGGCTGCTAAGTTTGCGCCTACCGTGACACAACCATTGGCTTCTAAGCCTCCTTCCGAGCAAGTTCCTGTCCTGACTGCTCCTACTGTCCAGTCTGATGCCCCTCATTACTATGATCACATATTTATCATGGAACAACTCGATAAATTTGTGGACAATCCATTCGATGGTGAAGTGGCCTCTCTGCCAATCCCTGCTGAAGTTATTACACAAGCTGCTTCCATAGTTCAAGAACTGAGGGAAGATGCAGTTGAGATCAACTCTCTCTCTGCCAAGCTAATGGACCTTGATAATCGAATGAAAACTGCCTCTTCAAAATTTGTCATTAAAGCACTCGAAGATTCCTACAAGGACATCAATCGCGCCATGACTCTCCTTCGTCACCGAAGGTTACGCTTTCACATGGATCTAGATGAAATTGTTCGCAAGATCTGCGATGAGCATCAAGCCAAAGTCACTGGGTACAATGATTTGGTCAAGGGTCACATTGATCAAGTTGCTCAGCAAAAGAAAAAGCAACGAAAGCGAATGGCAAAGAAAAATGTACCTCCTGCTCCGAAGGAACCGTCGCGTGTTCCCCAAGTTGCTCAGTCTCCTCCTGCTCCGCAAGAAAAATCTCCTAAGCTAGCTATTCCTTCGAACCCACCAGTCAAAGACTCGGATGTCCTCCCTCGCCAAGGCCAACTGAATCAGTGCCTGTGGCATCCCCTGCTCGGGCTGATATTCCCTCGCAAAAATCTGTTTCTGAGGAAGGTGAAATCCCTCGATCCGAACCCCAAGCTTCTCCGGCTCACGAAGCTCCAAAAGTCTCGGCACCTTCTAATGTCGAGAAACAACAGATTCCAGTAGCACAACCGCAACCACCTCCAGTGCATGATTCGGTCTCTGTGCCTAAAGTGGATGAACCTGTCCTACTGCCCACTGTCTCTGCAACACCCTCTGTTGTGCCTCATGCTCCATCTCCACTCAAGTTATCCATCGACACAGCGACTCGAATACCAGATGTTGGTCCTTCCGAACGGAAATCTGTCTCAGCTCGCCGTACTGACTCGGTTGTATATGGTGATGAATATCTTTCTCCTGAAGAACTCAAATACCCGTACCCTCATGAAGAACTGCCCTTGTTCTCGTCAGGAGCAGGCGCCAAAGGACCTCTTTTCAATCAGAATGCGCATCCCAAATTCTTTCAAGCTAGTCCGTATGATGGGCCGCACACTTCGGAATCGCCTCGCTTCTGGACTAAGGAACATGCCATCTATTACTCTCGGGTTCTCTATGAAAGCCGAAAGATATTTCCTCACGAATATCTCGATATTCCAGCTATGCGCAATATTGGCTGTTTCAATCAATTGCTTCAGGATCTGGATGATTTCTGCCTCACCAAGGTCTTTGAATTCGAACATCCCTGGAACAGAGAGATTATTCTTCAGTTCTATGCTACATTGTACATCTCTGGCGATGAATCTGATAGCTCAAAATGGATTATGGAGTGGATGACCGAAGGAAAACGCATTAAATGCACTTCAACAGATTTTGTCTCGCACTTCCATTTCCCTCGTTTTGAGCATGGTAACACTGAAATTCGGGTCCATAACATTGATGTCATATCGGATGAAATTTTTCGGTGCACTATGGATAAAGAAAAGATTCGTGACTACACTGGTCCTCCTAGTCCTGAGCCCTTAACGTTCGAGAATCAGACGCTATTCCACATGCTCTCTTACACATTTTGCCCTCTGGCGGGTATGAATCCAGACAAATCCATCTCTGATGTTCTTCGAAATGCTATCTATGCAATCTCTGAGCGATACATCTTCGACGTGGAAGACATGTTTCTGCGTATTCTGAAGGATTCTGCCCAATATCCCTTCTGCATCAAAGTATTCGCGCCCTGGATCCAGAAAGTTGTTGATCATGCAATGCACACAGTGTATCTTGCGAAGGAAACCCATAAAAGCTTCATTCCTCCTGTTCGTGATACCTTGCAAGTCATGGAAGATATTACTTCGGGCAAATCCCCTGCATCAAGCCCCCATGAATATCACCAGCAATTCAACGGGCCACGTCTGCCTCAACGAGACCGAAAGATTTCGCCTCAACCTCCATCGCAACTCGAAGTTAGTTTGCGTACACAACAACTGCTGCTGCAGCATATCGCTGAGGATCGACGCGAAAAAGAACATCTCGCCTCCGAGCTGAATACACTTAACAATTGCATGAGGATAATGCATCTGATAGCTAATGAAAACAACAAGAGGCTCTGGAAAGTGCTTCGCAAGTTCTTCACGGAGAAACAACTCATGAATGTCAATCTCCAAGAGCTCTATGACTACATTGACAAAGGCTTCACTGTTGAAGATTTTTAAGATCGGAGTACCCCTCCTCTGCCAGTTCGTGAGCCAACAACTGATCTTCTTCATCTCAAGCTTCGCAAACTGCTTTACGAGTCTGAAGCCACCTCACGGACCGAGAAACCTACCGAAGGCAATATGCACTCCCGTGTTCCTCCTGTGGCCACTCCACTTGTTCCATCGTCTGCTCAGCCCCAAGTCATTATTCCAGAAGGAAAATCTGATGTTGCTGAAGACGAAGACCATCCCGTCACTTCCGAAGAAGAACTCACCTCAGATAGTTCATCTGGAGATGCCACCGATTGAACAGTGTTCTGCGTTTTTGCACTCATGTTATTCGTCACCTTTTTGACACTTGTTGACAAAAAGGGGGAGAATTACATCGAGTCTCGGTAGATTTGCTTTCTGTGTTTCGATTGGTTTTGGTTTCGTGCGAGTTTGCAACTTCTGGTTTAAGTTTATCTCTACTATGTTGTAAAACTCGATAACTTCTGTGCTGCAATGTTTATAACCCCTGCTGCTGCACCATTTCTCTCGAAGTATTTGTCTTGCAGGTGGAATTATTATCAGAAGTTATAAATGATTGCACTACGATCTCGATGGATTATATCTCATCAGTGCGAATCAAATGTCTCGAATGATTGAAATTTCCTCCATATTATTCAGTACTTGTAGGAGAATTTATCTCATATCTTTCTTCCCTGCATACATTTACGGGGAGTCTATTTCATCTTCGAGCAAAGTAACACTCACTCACTCCTGTTGAAATTGCTTTTCACTTATCTATCTTTACTTCAATGATTATCTGTTTTGTCATCAATCGTCCAAAAAGGGGGAGATTGTTGGTGCAATAATTTGCCTCCTTATGTTTTGGAGATTGTTGACAAACAGTGAGGGACTAATGTGTTTGTTTTTGCTAGTGCACATAGAGTAACAGGTCCCTGGAGTCAAGAGGAGTTTGGATTCAAACTCCGAAGAATATTCCCTGCGTAGCAGTGAAGGTTATCACCAAAGATTATGACGACAAGAGTGACCCCTCAAAATTTGCTGATGCGAAGCAATTGATTCGGTGCTCGTCCGAATGATATGTCTGCTGCCGAGAAAATTGAAGACGAAGCGAAGATGTAGCATTCATTTCGTTGTTTCTTTTCTCTTTATTGAGTTATAGGACCACCGTACTATTAAGAGGGGTGTAGCGTTCGAAGACTTGATTCGCTGATGCTAAACCCAAATTCTATGAAGTTGTGAGAGAAATCTCTTTGTGTTCCGAGCAAATACTTGCCAGCAAGAGACTGTGATCTTCTTCGCTGTGAGAGATTTGTCTCTGACCGAGGAGTTAGCATTACTTGCTCCTCAAGTAATGTTACCGTTGCTCTTAAAAATCCGACCGTTGTGAACGTGTCGGTTGGCCATTGGCTGGACCGCGTGTCCAAAATGGTCATTTCCCATCAGGGAAGGCTGCGGCTATAAATAGCCACCCCGCACCGGCGTTGTCCGGTGGCTGCTCCGTTTGATTCTGAGAAGATTGTTGAGCAAGCCCCTCTCCGATAGATTTGAGTTTAAAATCCACCGAGAGAAAACCCCAGAACCGAAAAATTAGATAGTGGTTCAGCATCACTCGAATCTAAGTCCAGTACGCTCCGCCTATTACTCTTGAGAGCTGCGAACTCTCTAGACGGTTAGGTGTCAATTTCTTCAGAGACCAAGAGTAATTGTCGTTCTCGAAGAAGAAGTCTGTAAAGGTTCGGAGATCGCCTCAAGCATCTACCACGAGTAATCGGCATTGGTTGACGAACCAATTGTCGAGGAGAATAGGGCGAAGAGAGTTTATCTTCTGTGTTAAATCACAACCCCTCCAACCAGACGTAGTCCTTTTGCAGAAGGGCGAACTGGTCTACCAAATACCTTGTCGCCATCGAGCATCACTGGTCACCTCTGCCGCTCCCCTTTACATTCAAACTATGTAGTATGACATATTTCAATCATGTGATTTGCCTCGATGCATGCTCCTCGTTTTCATTTGGTAGTTTGTATTTGCTCACTGTATACTGTTTTCATTCGTTCCGCTGCTGGGTTCCGAGAGTTTTGATATTTCCGAAAGAAAATTTAAAACTCCCATTCACCCCCCCTCTAGTAGACATACTTCGTTCCTACAGGATCTCACTCACATCCCTCAAATCTCTTTTGGTGGCGAGTAGGACTAAGTTTTTCTTGTCGCTCATCGTGGAGTCACTCAATTTTGGCTTGTGGCGCTCACTTTGTTTGTGGTGGTTCACTCTCTCACTAGTCTCTCCACGATGGCCCGATGCTTGGTTGTCGGCGACGACTTGACTTGGAGACATTGGTCGAAGAACGAACTCCTTGCCCTTCATCTTGAAGCTATAGTGGTTGGTCTGTCCGTTGTGGATGACGCCGCGGTCGAATTGCCAAGGTCTCCCAAGAAGTAGATGGCACATGGACATAGGAACCACATCGCACTCCAAGGTGTCTTCGTAGGCGCCGATCTTGAAGGATACTTGGACGGTGTGCTCCACTTGAATGGTGCCGGAGTCGCTAATCCATTGGACCTTGTAGGGGCGAGGGTGCTTCTTCTTGACCAATTGTAGCTTGGAGCATAATTCGTCACTTGCCAAATTGTGGCAACTTTTGCCGTCAATGATGACCTTGACGGAACGTCCTTGGATACCCGCTTTGGTATGGAAGATGTGGCAACGTTGATCTTTGTCTTGTTGTTATTGAAGTGTCAAGACCTTGGAGACAACAAGAGCGGGGCTCGAATTGTTATCACAAAAGACTTGATTGTCTTCATCTTCATTCACCTGTCGGTGCATTGCCATGTGCTCAAGGGCTTCCATTTCATCCTCGCTCATGGAGTCATAGGTGCCGTCGGCGTTGAGTATCATTGTGCGTCGAGTTGGGCACTCGAATGACTTGTGGCCTCAGCCGTTGCAAGTGAAACACTTGATGTCACTTGTCTTGTTAGCATCCGTAGGAGGTGTTGATGACGAAGGCTTTTGCTTGGAGTTGCTTGTAGTAGTAGGAAGACGACTCGAAGATGTCGATGGTTGCTTGGAGTTGGACTTGTCGCCGGTACTTGGTGTAGCTCGAGTCGTTGGAGGAGGTGTCGTAGTTGTTGAAGCTTGAGTGTATGAACCGTAGGTCTTGGAAGAGTATTTGGAGTACTTGTAGTCCTCTTACACTTGTCGCTCCGCCTTGGTTGCTTGGTGCACTAGCTCGAGGAGGTTGGAGTACGGTTGGAAGTCCACAATTTTCTTGATTGGATGGTTCAACCCTTTCAAAAAATGTGCCATAGTTTGTTCATTATCTTCCTTGACATTGGCTTGTATCATGGCAACTTCCATTTCTTGATAGTATTCTTCAACCGACTTGGTGCCTTGCTTGAGGTGTTGGAGTTTCTTGAAGAGATCGTGGTTGTAATGTGTAGGCACAAAACGAGCTCTCATGTCATCCTTCATTTGATTCCAAGTCGCGATTGGTGGCTCGCCCTTCTCTTGACGCCTTGCGATCACTTGCTCCCACCAAATGAGAACATAGTCTTGGAACTCTAGAGATGCCATGGTGATCTTCTTTTCCTTGTCGTAATTGTGAAGGCGAAATATCTTGTCGACCTTCAATGCCCATGAGAGATATTCTTCGGGATCGTTGCCACCGTTGAACTTGGGCATGGTGAACTTGAGCTTGCCGAAACATTGTTCCTCATCATGTCGTCGATGGTGAGGTCGATCTTGCCGTGGTGGTGGATCGTCATCCTCATGGTCTTCTCGATTTGCTTGGCGCGGGGGTCTTGGAGGTGGAATCCGAGCTCAATTTCTTCTTTCTTGGCGCTCCTCAAGGTGAGCTTCGTCGTCTTGTTGTTCATGTCGAAGCGCTTCTTCTTGTTCACGCACGCGACGGTTGCGCTCGTTCACGGCATGAGTTGCTTCTTGGAGAGCACGTTGTGCTTCAAGTGCTTGTTCTTCTCGGTGTAGTTGTTCTTGCCGGAGGGCGTCACCATCTTGGTCATTTTGTCTTGGACGTGGTGTGCTTGGCCTTGGCGCGCTTGACGTTCTCGTGCTTGAAGGCGGTCTTGTAACCCATGGCCATGAAATGGATTTTGTGGAGCTTGATGATCGTCATGATTGTTGCGCCGATGAGATCGTGCTCAAGATGGACTTGAGCGTGAAGAAGAGTCCGAAGAGTGTCGACTTGAATGACACCGTCTTGAAGAGGAAGTCGTGGAAGAGGCGCGGTTGACCATCATGTCGCGCAATTCCTCCATTTGAGATGATAGCTTGGCATCAAAGTAGTCCCTTGTTCGTGATTCGCAGTGGCGCAAGTCGGTGGCAAGTTGCTCAATGCGATCTCCCAAAGCTTCACTTTCTTGATGTAGCACTCGTTGGACGCCGAAGAGATGACCCTTGGTGACGTAGTCATGCGTCTCATCTTGCTATTCAAAGAGCGGGTTCGCCGAGGTACTTGGCCTATCCATCATAGTCAAGTGGTGGTGAGTAGGAAATGAGAGAACAATACCAAAGTTACCTTTTCCGAAGATTGAGGAGGTATCAAGTATCACTCAATGTAATGCAACAAAAGTAGAATTGGTACAAGGTTTGTTTCTCACTCCTACAAAGTAAGGCTTATCGAGTAGCTTGGTTAGGATGAGTGGCACAAAATTCAAAAAAGTGTTAGTCAAGATATAAAAAATGTTGAAAAGATTCACAAATTGCAAGTAAGACAAGTAGATCAACACCTTAGTATAACACTTGCAAACACGCACACAAAGATAAATGGGATCCGCGCAACCAAGGAATGAGCTCAAAATGTGGAACCATGAAAAATGCTCTTGTTGCACGAATACTAGAGAGACACTAACTCAATTGCTCAAATGGGCTAGATACGCTTGTGCACCAACCTATGAGAGTAACGCGCTTGTCCTCTATCCCAAGTATGATATGTATATATGGTCCGAGATGATGTACTATGAAAAAGGCTCAATGCTATTGCTTACAAGCGCTTTGTTTCTTCTCTTTTGCTTAAAAGCTTTTTTTAACTATGCCAAAATGCTTGATGCGAGAGCTGATATCTAAGACAAGTGAGTAAGATATGCACGGGAGAGACTTATGGCACGATGATGATAGCAAGATAAATGCATGCTAAATGTAGCTATGCGGCGTAGGCGTATCACTAAGGTGCACAAATAGCGTGGCCCGACAATTCTCAACTCGCTAGTCTCGATGGGTAAGTGACGCAAAATGGCTCAAGGCTATCAATGCAATGGCAAGGGATAAGTACAAGATGTCATTGAGGTTACCGTCCTTGCTTACGGTTGGTATGAAATGAAGTGTTCGAGGTCGAAGTCGAAGTCGGCCGATGATGAATGGCGGTGAAGGTGATGTAGAACCGTCCCTAAGTAGCCGAAACACCTTAGGAAATGGCAACCGTAACTCAAAATCTCAATCAAACATGTGTGTTAGTGTGAAAGTCGAAAGGTGGTGCAACAAGTGGAAAACATGACCAAAACACGAGGTGAGAACCTCTCTGGTGAGGCCGTGCGCACGGGATCCCGTGTGCACAGGGTGTCGGGGGCCCGTGCGCACGGGGTGTTCCGCCTGCACAAGAACAGCCCCAAATCCGTGGCTAAACTCAAAAATTCGGAAGAATTTGTTGGTGGGGAAGGTTGGGGATGGTGGGTAGAGGTAGATCCATTTGCCAAACACGACATTTATGGACCAAATCAAGAAAATCTCACAAGATCCAACAAATGCAAAAAAAATTGGTAGGGCTATTTTTGTGTGGATTTTTGAAATTGGGACAAAACAAAGCAAAATCTGGCTAGAAATTGGGGGGTAGGGACTCCAAGATGTGAATCAACCTTGCTCATGATACCAAGATGTTGTAGGGTAGAACCCTAAGTGAAGATCTTTTCACACTTGGGGGGGGGGAGGGATAAACTCGTAAGAACACAAGAGGCAAATCACTCAAACAAACCCAAATCACACATCCACTAGAGTAGCATACATGAGATCCACATGAATACATGAACAATCAAAGGAAAGTAGCACAAAGGTAAGGTTCTTCCCACTCCAAAGGAGGTGAGGTCTTGATGATAGTCTTCTCCAAGAGGAGGTCTTGATATCCCTTGGGATCTTCTCCTAGGAGGTCTTGATCTCCAAGAGGAGTGGTAGATGAGCAAAGCCCTCTAAAATATCTCAATACACTTTTCTAACCCTAACAAATGGTCTATCCATAGAATATATAGGAGTAGGGAGGTAAGGGACGAAGTGAGGGGCAAAATAGGAACAAGTCGGCCACCTCGCTGGGAGGGCCGTGCGCATGGGGTAAGTGAGGCCCGTGCGAACGGGGGTCCTGTGGGCACGGTACACGCCCGTGCACACGGGGTGCTACAGCGGCGAGGCCCGTGTGCACGAGGTCTAGGGGCCCGTGCGCACGGGATGTGCGCATCTGGTTACAGAAGCTCTCTGGGAGGCCCGTGGGCACGGGGTCAGGGGGGCCCGTGCAAACGCGGTTGCCTGGGAGGTGCTGTCCATTTGCAGATCTTCTCCTTCGTCTTTCTCGTGGCCTTGGCGTGGTTCCCCTTGGACTTGGCGATGGTCCTTGGCTTCTTGGCGGTAGCTTCCAACATTCCTAATGACACACAATGTTCCATTGTGAGGTAGCATCCAAGTTCCATCCGTATTCATGTGAAAGTCGTAAAGGAGTGAGTTCACCTCGTTCTCGATGGCACGTGCGCGAGCTCTAGTCATAGGTCCACTTGGTGCTTGATGAGTTGTTGTGGTATCCATGGGGATGATCGAAGGATGCTCTGCATCAAAAGTGTACTCTAGGACTCCGAAGTCATTACCACAAATATGACCTGCGCATCTAGTGCGGAGCAAACGCTCTCTATCGTATCCTCTATCCACTCTTCATATGCCTAAGTGGGCGGTCCCGGTACAGTACACGTTCTACTCGAGGTAGACATCATGCCACGCACACCACCATCATGGTCTCCCCCATAGGGTTACAATCACATGATAATTAAGGGTCACCCCATGGACACGGCCAGATATGGGTTTACCTGAACTCCCCTATCAACTTTGCAAAGACTAGGTATTGAGGTTTTACTGTCACCTCGAATTCCCTCAATGTCCTACCCTATGCAGTGACAGTAGTTCCTCCACGGCCAATCACGGCAAAAGTGCGAGCGAGGCCTCCTCTCAACACACGCAAGAGTACTAACTTGAACATGAACAAGAACATATTGGATCGCTTGGGAATAATAATATTAATCATGAAAGAGTTTATCTGTATCCTTGAGAACAAATACATCTACTCAAACATAAAGGTAAGGGTCAAGTTACAAGCTGGCATAGAGCCGGTGAATGGAGGAGGTGATGGTGGTGATGATGATGGCGGCGGCGGCACGGTGGAGATGATGGTGAAGATGGCGCCGACGCGGTGGAGAGCGCACCGGCCCGAAGGCCAGTGTTCACGTGGTGGAGCCTCCTCCTCTTCCTCTTGATCTTGTCCCCTCCTCTATGGTGGTGGTGGAGCAGCAATGGTGATGAACTTGGATGTGTTGGAGATGAATGGCGTATTGGATTGCGGCGGCTAGGGTTGAGGGAGACATATATAGGAGCCTCCCTAGCCTCCTCTCTTGATGGGCTTCATCCAAGGGCTCACAATGAGCCAAATCCTCTCCCAATCTCATCTTTACGAGCCAAGGATCTCGTGGGAGCGAACGGGGACAAAATCGGTGCCGAATCCCGTCTGGAAGGGCAACTTTCGGAGCTTTTTACACGTCAAATGACCGCCGAAACGACCGCGCGTGGTCGTTTGAAATGTTGTCTTTCGTGCTGTCTTTTTGTGCTTCTCTTCTCCGTTAAAACGGCCGCCAATTCTTCATACGAACTCGGAATTTGACGTTCTTGGGCTCGTTGAATTCGTATGAATGACGCCGATCCATTTCTGGTCGTAGATCTTGATTTGGAGCACTTTGAAAAAAAATGACTTTTTCCGACCTTCGAAATGGCTAAGTCTGACCCCTGGCTGACTCCGTATCAATCCCATCCTTGGTCCTTTCATCGTGCTTGGTCCTAGGTTGCTCCAAAACACCTGTAGACACAAGAAAACAAAGAAAACTAATAAAAACCAAATAAAATACTAAATGTGCAATGCTCACAAGGAAAAGTGTAAATACCGGTAATCATGCATAATGGACAACTATTTGGTTTAATGGGACATGATATATAAAGAGAACATGCAACAAATGAGCTCTAAAAATGCGTAAAATATAGAGCCATCAACCTCCCCACGCTTAAACCTTGCTCGTCCTCGAGTAAGAAGGTTGACTACCAAGATCTCAATGCTACCAACTCTAAAGCAAACATTGAACCAAACCCCAAAAGTGATATCCATGTTCATTGTGCAAGCATGCAAAAGTTAACCAGCAAGGGAGTAATACAAGCTATCCTCTTAGTTCCATTTCCATGGAGGTCAAGAAAGAGGAAAATATTTTTGTGGAGCCAAATTCCCATTGCCAAAGGTTTAGAAAGAAGGTCAATATTATATCAGGAACAAAGCAATGACAATCATAGACAAAAGAAATCTTGCATTAGCGATCGCTTCAAAGACACGAACCCGAGGCATACCAGGTACAATAGCAAGATTGCCTGTCTGCTTTATTAGACCGCTCAACTACCTATGCAGCACTTAATGCAAGCCTATGCCTCACACTTAAGGGAACAATAGAAAATGGTTGGGGTTTTGAGAAATCAAAAATAAAGAAAGTCTTGCATCAACGCAGCTGTCCATTAGGCTATGGAGAAGGCCCTATGATCGATGTTAACACAAGGAGTAGTGATCGCCATGCAACTAGGATGCACATAGAGCTATAAGTGTATGAAAGCTCTCCTAATGCAGCTAAGTGGGTGTGCATCAAACTTGGTTGCTCATGAAGACCTCGAGCATTTGAGGAAGCTCGTCATTGGAGTATACAAGCCAAGTTTTATAATGTAAAGATCCCACTAGCATAGTCATGAAGTATATGAAAACTCTCTATATGAAGTACATGGTGCTACTCTTAAGCACAAGTGTGGTAAAAGGATAGTAGCATGCCCCTTCTCTCTTTTTCTCTCATTTTTTTCTTATTTTTTCTTCCTTTTTTTTGTGGGCTCTTTTTGGCCTCTTTTTTTTTAAGAACAGCTTCATGGACCTCATCCCCACTTTTTCGAGGACTCATAAGTCTCCACCATTCTTTTCCTCACTGAGGCACGATACGTCTCCAACGTATCTATAATTTTTTATTGTTCCATGCTATTATAGTATCAATCTTGGATGTTTTATATGCAATTATATATCATTTTTGGGACTAACCTATTAACCTAGTGCCCAATGTCAGTTGTTGTTTTTTGCTTGTTTTTGGCTTTTCAGAAAATCAATATCAAACAGAGTCCAAACCGAGAAAAAACTTTGGATTAATTTTTTCTGGGCCAGAAGGGACTCTCAAAGGTTCGGGAGAAGACCAGAAGAGTCACGAGGGAGCGACAAGCTCGGGAGGAGCGCCCAGGGGGGATAGGCGCGCCTCCCAGGCTTGTGGGTCCCTCATGGCACCTCTTGACCTAATTCTGCCGCTATAAATTCTCAAATATTCCCCATATACTAGAGAGCCACCTCGAATAACGTTTCCGCCACCGCAAGCTTCTGTTCTTCCGTGATCCCATCTGGAGGCCTTTCCGGCAATCTGCCGGAGGGGGAATCGAACACGTAGGGCTTCTTCATCAACCTTGCTGCCCTTCCGATGATGTGTTAGTAGTTTACCACCGACCTACGGGTCCATAGCTAGTAGCTAGATGGCTTATTCTCTCTCTTTGATCTTCAATACAATGTTCTCCTCGATCCAGATTATTCATGAGAAATATTTGAGTCTTTTCTGAACTTATTTATGCATGATTGTTATAGCTTTGTATTTCTCTCTGATCTATCCGTTTGGTTTGGCCAGCTACATTGATTTATCTTGCAATGGGAGAGGTGCTTTGTGATGGCTTCAATCTTGCGGTGCTCTATCCCAGTGACAGAAAGGGACAAGACACGTATTTGTATTGTTGCCATTAAGGATAAAACGATGGGGTTTAATCATATTATTTGAGTTTACTTTGTCTACATCATGTCATCTTGCTTAAGGCGTTACTCTGTTTTCATTAACTTAATACCCTAGATGCATGTTGGATAGCGGGCGATGGGTGGAGTAATAGTAGTAGATGCAGGCAGGAGTCGGTCTACTTGTCTCGGACGTGATGCCTATATACATGATCATTGCCATGAATCCGTCATAACTATGCACTTTTCTATCAATTGCCCAACAGTAATTTGTTTACCCACCGTATGCTATGCGTTCGAGAGAGAAGCCTCTAGTGAAAACTATGCCCCCCGGGTCTACTTTTATCATATATAAAATCCAAAAATACCTTGCTACAATTTTATTTCCTTTATCTTACTTTGCAATTTATTTATCTATTTATCACTATCAGAATTAAGCCTTGCAAGTAACTGACAACCCTCTTGTTTGCGTTGGGTGCAAGTATTTGCTTTTGTGTGTGTAGGTGCTGCTAACGAGGTTCTGTGTGGTTCTCCTACTGGATTGATAACCTTGGTTGTTAACTGAGGGAAATACTTATCTCTACTATACTGCATCATCCTCTCCTCTTCGGGGAAATCCTAACGCAGTTCACAAGTAGTAGGAAGAATTTCTGGCGCCGTTACCGGGGAGACATCACCGAAACCTATCAAGTACCTTCGCATAAACTATCATCTACTTGCTCTTATTTTCATTTGCCTTTTTATTTGCATTTGCCTCTCGTTTTCATCTCCCCCACTTCTAAAACAAATTTACAAAAACACAAAAATATTTTATTTGCTTGTTTGCTTGCTTGCTTTGACAATATGGCTAGTTCTTCAATTGTTACTTGCACCCCTGAAAATGAAGTCCTTAATTTTAAACAAAGGGGAGGAGAAAATTTAAAAGATGCTTGGTATAGGATTTGCGATGCTCAAAATAGGTCTACTCGTAAGCAATCCACTACCGTTCTTCTTTGTAATTTTTATGTGGGTATCACTACTTGGTATAGATTTGTGCTAGACACTACTACCGGAGCGAATTTCTTAAGTAGTCACCCTATGGATGCTTTCAATGCCATGGGAAATTTAGTGGGATCACCACCTATCATTATTAATGAAACGGCATTGACTTTGGAACATGTTATGCAAAGGTAAGCTATTGAAAATAAAATGCCTACTATTGAACATATTGAGAATCTAGACAAAAAGGTCCATAATCATATTATTCAATTTGGTTCTAAGATAGGGAATACATTAAAGGTGTTAAAGGAAAAAAGAACCGATAATTAATGAACGGATAGAACAATGTCCCGTTAGAATCGATAAGTTAGAAGAAATTATTAATAATTTGGGCTCCACTTTTTCTTCCGTTAAAACTATTGATAGGACTCCGCCCACTAAAAATTGCAAATTCATGTACGTACCTAAGAATAAAGGAGCATCATCTAGTAAGGGAAACGAGGATCTAAAAATGATTAGTGTGCATCCAAACTTTATCAAAATAATAAAAGAGCCTATATATGAAAGCAAATTTCTTAACTTTGTGCCTAGGAGTTTGATGATAAAAAATTCCGATGCTAGGCTTCCTAGAAGGACTGGATGTATAATTGAGGATTTGGAAACTAAGGATGATAATACTTGAAACAATGCATTATGCCAAGCTAGGGGCATAAAACAATAGCGCTTGTTGGGAGGGAACCCAATATTTATCTTTATTGCAATTTTTATTTTTCTTGTGTCACACAATTTTAGCTTCTGTTATGATTGTGTTTTTATCTTTTAATTAGTGTTTGTGCCAAGTAATGCCTTTGGGATGATTTGGATGATAGTATAATTGATGTTGTTTGAAAACAGAAAGTTTTGAGTCCAGTGCTGGATTTTTGGTTCTGTACTGGAGCGTGAAAAAATTATGAGTTTTTTACACAGTATTGGTATATGAATTTTTTATTTTTTCCTAATTTTTCCGAATTTTTGGAGTTACATAAGTATAGCTTTTAAATAGATCTTTACAGACTATTCTGTTTTAGACAGATTCTGTTTTTGTTGCATAGTTTGCTTATTTTGATGAATCAATGGATTGTATCGGGGGGTATAAGCCCTGGGGAAGTTGGAGTACAGTAGCATTATGCCAATATTAAATATGAATCAATTTATAACAGTACCTAAAGTTTAAGATTTGTTTGTTATACTAACGGGTCTCACGGGGTTTCTGTTGAGTTTTGTGTGCTGAAGTTTTCAAGTTTTGGGTGAGACCACGATGGATGATGGAATAAGGAGCGGCAAGACCCTAAGCTTGGGGATGCCCAAGGCACCCCAAGGTAATATTCAAGGAAGGCCCCAAATGGCATCCCCTCTTTCGTCTACAATCTATCGGTATATCACTTGGAGCTATATTTTTATTCATCACATGATATGTGTTTTACTTGGAGCGTCTTGTGCCATAGTTTTCTTTTCTTTGTTTGCTTTTTAGTTTGCCACAATCATTTTTGCTGAACACACCTTTTTGAGAGGGACACACATTATTCGTGATTTGTTAGAATACTCTATGTGCTTCACTTATATCTTTTGAGCTAGGCAGTTGCTCTAGTGCTTCACTTATACCCTTTAGAGCACGGTGGTGGTTATATTTTAGAGAAATAGTTGCACTCCCATGCTTCACTTATATCTTCTTGATAGTCTAATAAATAGTAATGGTAATATGCACGGGTTATGAATTTGGTCCTAATATGATAGGTATTCAAGAGGGATATAATAAAAACGTTCATGTAGATCACTGAATATGATAAGTTTGATTCCTTGCAATAGTTTTGCGATATTAAGATGGTAATATGTCAGAGTTACTAGTAGATAATTGTGGTTTAGTAAAAATATTGGTGTTAAGGTTTGTGATTACCGAAGCATGCACGTATGGTCTATCGTTATGCTAAGAAGTTGGAGCATGATTTATTATTGATTGTCTACCTTATGAGTGGCGG
Organism: Elymus sibiricus; assembly: GCA_039707655.1. Lineage (NCBI taxonomy): Eukaryota > Viridiplantae > Streptophyta > Magnoliopsida > Poales > Poaceae > Elymus > Elymus sibiricus. Next base: position 177,215,946 of record CM077666.1, on the reverse strand, counting down.
TCGGGGATGAGCGATGGTCTTTTCCTACAAATCTATCCCCCTAGGGGCATGCGTACTAGTACTTTGCTTCGAGGGCTAATAAACTTTCGCAATAAGTATGTGAGTTCTTTATAACTAATGTGAGTCCATGGATTATACGCACTCTCACCTTTGCGCAATTTGCTAGCCTCTTCGGTACCGTGCATTGCCCTTTCTCACCTCGAGAGTCGGTGCAAACTTCGCCGGTGCATCCAAACCCCGTGATATGATACGCTCAATCACACATAAGCCTCTTTATATCTTCCTCAAAACAGCCACCATACCTACCTATCATGGCATTTCCATAGCCATTCCGAGATATATTGCCATGCTACTTCCACCGTTCCGTTTATATGACACACATCATCATTGTCATATTGCATTGCATGATCATATAGCTGACATAGTATTTGTGGCTCAGCCACCGTTCATCATTTTCATACATGTTACACTAGCATCATTGCACATCCTGGTACACTGCCAGAGGCATTCATATATGGTCATATTTGTTCTAGTATCGAGTTGTAATTTTGAGTTGTAAGTAAATAGAAGTGTGATGATCATCATTATTAGAGCATTGTCCCAGTGAGGAAAAAAAAGAGGCCAAAAAGAGCCCAGCGAAAAAAATGAGAGAAAAAGAGAGAAGGGGCAGTGTTACTATCTTTTTCCATACTTGTGCTTCAAAGTAGCACCATGTTTTTCATATAGAGAGTCTCCTATGTTGTCACTTTCATATACTACTGGGAATTTTTCATTATATAACTTGGCTTGTATATTCCGATGATGGGCTTCCTCAAATGCCCGAGGTCTTCATGAGCAAGCAAGTTGGATGCACACCCACTTAGTTTTTATTTTGAGCTTTCATACACTTATAGCTCTTAGTGCATCCGTTGCATGGCAATGCCTACTCCTCGCATTAACATCAATTTATGGGCATCTCCATAGCCCGTTGATTAGCCTCGTCGATGTGAGACTATCTTCTTTTTTTTACTTCCCCTTATTAATCCCTATCATCATATTCTGTTCCACCCATAGTGCTATATCCATGGCTTGCGCTCATGTATTGCGTGGGGTTGAAAAAGCTGAAGCACGTTAAAAAGTATGAACCAATTGCTCGGCTTGTCACCGGGGTAGTGCATGATAAATACTTTATGTTAAGAAGATGGAGCATGAAAGGATTATAAGATTTTCTAGGGATAACTTTCTTTAGCATTTTTATTTTGAAAGACATGATTGTTTGTTAGTATGCCTGAGTATTGATGTCTTTATATTAAATTATAGACTATTGCTTTGAATCATTCGGATCTTAATATTCATACCATAGAAGAGATTACATGATGAACATGTTAGGTAGCATTCCACATCAAAAATTCTGTTTTTATCATTTACCTACTCGAGGACGAGCAGGAATTAAGCTTGGGGATGCTTGATACGTCTCCAACGTATCTACAATTTTTGATTGTTCCATACTATTATAGTATCAATCTTGGATGTTTTATATGCAATTATATATCATTTTTTGGGACTAATCTATTAACCTAGTGCCCAGTGCCAGTTGCTGTTTTTTGCTTGTTTTTGGCTTTTCAGAAAATCAATATCAAACAGAGTCCAAACGGAGAAAAAACTTTGGATTAATTTTTTCTGGACCAGAAGGGACCCTCGAAGGTTCGGGAGAAGACCATAAGAGCCACGAGGGAGCGACAAGCTCGGGAGGCGCGCCCCCCCCAGGCTTGTAGGCCCCTCATGGCACCTATTGACCTAATTCCGCTGCTATAAATTCTCAAATATTCCCCATATACCAGAGAGCTACCTCGAATAACTTTTCTGCCGCCGCAAGCTTCTGTTCTTCCGCGATCCCATCTGGAGGCCTTTTCCGGCAATCTACTGGAGGGGGAATCGAACATGGAGGGCTTCTTCATCAACCTTGCTGCCCTTACGATGATGTGTGAGTAGTTTACCACCGACATACGGGTCCATAGCTAGTAGCTAGATGGCTTCTTCTCTCTCTTTGATCTTCAATACAATGTTCTCCTCGATCTCTTTGGAGTTCTATCCAATGTAATCTTCTTTTACGGTGTGTTTGTTGGGATCCGATGAATTGTTGGTTTATGATCGGATTATTCATGAGAAATATTTGAGTCTTTTCTGAACTTATTTATGCATGATTGTTATAGCTTTGTATTTCTCTCCAATCTATCCGTTTAGTTTGGCCAACTAGATTGATTTATCCTGTAATGGGAGAGGTGCTTTGTGATGGGTTCAATCTTGCGGTGCTCTATCCCAGTGACAGAAAGGGAGAAGACACGTATTTGTATTGTTGCCATTAAGGATAAAACGATGGGGTTTAATCATATTATTTGAGTTTACTTTGTCTACATCACGTCATCTTGCTTAAGGCGTTACTCTGTTTTCATTAACTTAATACCCTAGATGCATGCTGGATAGCGGTCGATGGGTGGAGTAATAGTAGTAGATGCAGGCAGGAGTTGGTCTACTTGTTTCGGACGTGATGCCTATATACATGATCATTGCCATGAATCCGTCATAACTATGCGCTTTTCTATCAATTGCCCAATAGTAATTTGTTTACCCACCGTATGCTATGCATTCGAGAGAGAAGCCTCTAGTGAAAACTATGGCCCCCGGGTCTACTTTTATCATATATAAAATCCAAATATACCTTGCTGCAATTTTATTTCCTTTATCTTACTTTGCAATTTGTTTATCTATCTATCACTATAAGAATTAATCCTTGCAAGTAACCGCCAAGGGGATTGACAACCCTCTTGTTTGCGTTGGGTGCAAGTATTTGCTTTTGTGTGTGTAGGTGCTGCTAACGAGGTTATGTGTGGTTCTCCTACTGGATTGATAACCTTGGTTCTTAACTGAGGGAAATACTTATCTCTACTGTACTGCATCATCCTCTCCTGTTCAGGGAAATCCCAACGCAGTTCACAAGTAACAGGGCAATGCTCTAATTAATGATGATCATCACACTTTTATTTACTTACAACTCGATAGACTGAAAACATCAGAGAAACTCTATATGATGAGTGCCTCTGGCAGTGTACCAGTATGTGCAATGATCCGGCGTAGCATAGATATCAAAAAATGGACAAGCCATGAAAATATCGAGCTAGCCATACCATGATCGTGCAAAGCAAATGAGAACATGTCTCTAATCATGTAATGTAAAATGATGGTAGTGCATGGCGATATGCTCGGAATGGCTATGAAAATGCCATGTAGGTAGGTATGGGGGCTATTTTGTGGAGATGGGGTGTCTTATGTGTAGGAGAACAAGAGAAAGTCCTCCCACGGGTTTGGATGTACCTGGGAAGTTTGCTCCAAGTCCCAATGTGAGAGTGGGCAATGCACGGTACTGTAAAGGCTAGCAATAAAAGATGAACGGAAGTGCAAAAGGTTTCGAACTTGCCTTAGTCATAAAGAACTCAAACACTACACAAGAGTATCGCGGTGTCATGTTGCATAAGACTCAAAAGCTAAGTACCCCGAGGGGATAGTTTGGCGGAGATAAACCCCGTTGCGCGTCCTGGATCAACCAAAGATGATGGGCTCATCAGCAAAAAGCCTCTACAGTCATTCAATCGCTAATGAAGCCACTACTAGAGTCCCCAACTTATGTAATTAGGTGAAAGAAAGGCAACAGTGAAGGACTCCTTTATTGGGTTTTTGATAAAAGAACATGGCAATGTTTTTCAGAAGATAACAAGTGCAAAGCAAGCATGTCAAAACAGCGGCACACACTAATGCACGAAAACCGTATGATGAAGAACATTGCACAAGACACTACACATGCAAAAGTAACCTCCCCACGCTTAGAACTTTACATACTAAACTAGAGAAGATTATGAAAGTGAAAAGAAAATGCAATTATTAAAAGAGAGCGCGAAAAGTGGTTACCTCCCCAAGCTTACGTCTAATCAAGGGTTAGAAACTTTTACCATTATGCTGCACATGACTTCTCTTCTAATAGACATGGACCTTGCCTCAATGGATTTCCTTGTTGTGGTCCGGTGGCCGCCCTCCGATAGAACCTGTTGAAAACAAACTAAAAGGAAAACATAATATTTTTGTGCTTTTGTGATTTTTCATATATCTTTTTGCAACACAAAGGATTAGCAACACAGGTGATAAAACATAAGCCTCACAATGATCGGTTCATCTACCTAAGCACCTCGCTTAAGATGACAAACTATTGTCTAGAAGTGTGTGCTACTTCTAGATTGGAGTGAAATGTGTGTGAGATATGATATGAGACACAAGTGTGCAGCTCCTAGGTGCTTGATTAAAAGAGAGATCCTCACTTAAGGTGAGAAACTCGATACTAAGCAACTTTTATTTGGGGAAGGTTCGTATTGGAAAACTTTACCGGGCACTTGTTGTTGAAGTTCATCATGATGAAGCAACCAAGTGGCTTGTGTGGATCTTTATACGGTTGGCACCATACCGTACACTTCACCACATAAGGTCCAAGCCCCTGCGAAAATAACACACAAAATAAAATCATCGATTTGGCATACGAACGGAGTTCGTATACCCAACCGGCAAAAAGAAATATAAAAACATAGTTGATACAGAGAATTATTGGCAAAGGAGTTTCAGAGGTAATTAACATTAATTACAAAGCAAGTAGTCGGTTAGAAAACACCTCGTCGACCTCAAATGTCGAAAATGAATCAGATGGAGGTGTTATTGCCTTCATACGGGCGCTCAAACGACCAGTTACGGTCGTATGGAACACCGTCGTTCGCTCTGTGGAGATTCTCGTTGTGGTTGCCAGGTGAAACGACTGCTCGTACGGGCGTGAGCGCTCGTACGGCAGGCCGTCTTTTGCTCTGGTTTTCTGCTCTCTTGCGGCCACGAGCTCATATGGGCGCTCAAACGATCGGCTGCGGTCGTATGGAACGCCGTCGTTTCTCCTGGAGCTGCAGAACTTCATGAAAATCTTTGTGCTTCCTCCTCACGTTAGGCACATAGCAATATTGCAACAAAAATAGGAGGAGGGATGCAACAAAAACAGGCTACCGACATGCTGAAATTTTTACCAATGAAAACTACAAGAAACCAACTCAAATAGGAACTACTCAAAATAAAAATAAAAGTGCCAATGCAATGATGAATGCATCTAGACTCAAGACACAAAGCTAAGAAAGACACCTACGGACTTCCGGGTTACCTCCCAGGTAGTGCTTTCTTTATAGCCATATAGCTAGGCTTCGGTGCTTCATAAGGTCATCCACCCGGATCCCAAGGGATATCAACCCCGAGTTGGATACCTACCTCCGACTGGGGTTTGGAGCACCTCATAGCAGGGCTCAGTCAGAGGCTCACTCGCTTACGGTGCATCGACATCATATATGTAAATTCGTATTCGCTCTTGGGCGAGTACCGATGCACCAAGCTCGGTAGAGATGCCTGAAACGTTAGTGGCTGCAACTTCACAATAATATTATAATTGACAGGATGAGCAACTGCAGGTGAGTCATAACCTTCATTCATTTCATTGATAACCCACAAGTATAGGGGATCGCAACAGTTTTCGAGGGTAGAGTATTCAACCCAAATTTATTGATTCGACACAAGGGGAGCCAAATAATATTTGCAAGTATTAGCAGTTGAGTTGTCAATTCAACCACACCTGGAGATTAAATATCTGTAGCAGAGTGATCAGTAGCACAGTAGTATGATAGTTTGATAGCAGTAACAATAATAGCAATAGTAATAGTAATGGTAGCAGCAATAGTAGTAGCAATTGTGACAGTAGTAGCAACAGAAGTAACTTAGCAAGAACAATATGTGAAAAACTCGTAGGCATTGTGTTGGTGCAATACTTGCCCTCTTGTGTTTTGGAGATTGTTGACAGAAACAGGTATGGACTGATTTTTTTGCTAGTGCACACAGAGAGAAATAGTCCATGCAGTACCGAAGGGAATGCTGTCTCCGGTGTACAGTTCGAGGAACTTGATCGAAGATTATCTGCGTCGCAGAGAAGAATGAACTACGTCCTTGGAGACGCGTAGACAAGAAGAATGAAGTGAAGAAGTTGACCCCTTGAAAAATTATTGCTGACGCGAAGCAATTGGTTCGATGATTATGTCCGAAGGAAATTGACTGCAGCGATGGGAGGCGAAAACGAAGTGAAGACGTAGCATTCTTTTCGTTGTTCTTCTTCCATTCTTTTGAGTCATAGGACCTCCGTACTATTAAGAGGGGTATAGGTTCTCGAAGCTTAGATCCGCTGTGATGCTTAGCCCAAACCTATGCGAGACTGAGAGAAATCTCTTTATGCTTCGAATGATTACCTACCAGCAGAAGACGTTGTTCTTCGTCGCTGTAGGAGATATCTTTCGAACTGAGGAGTTAGCATTACTTGCTCCGCACGTAATGTTACCGTTGTACTCAATTCCGACCGTTGGACTCGTGTCATTCGGCCATTGACTACTCCACATGTCCAATTTGGTCTTTTCCCTTCAGGGAAGGCTGTGGCTATAAATAGCCACCCCGCTCCAATGTTGCCCGTTGGCTGCTCCGCTTAAGATTTTTGAGAAGATTGATTGAGCAACCCCTCTCCGAGTGATTTGAGTTTAAGATCCACCGAGAGAAAAATCAAGAGCCGAAACTTAGACAGTGGTTGAGCATCACAGTAGTTCTGAGTTAGAGTTCTTGTACCTATTACTCTTGAGAGCTGCACACTCTCTAGACGGATAGGTGTCGGCTCGAGTGTCGAAGAGTAATTGTCTTCACCGAGCAAGATCTTCAGCAACCAAGAGTCATTGTGGTTCGCGAAGAAGTCTGTCGAAGGTTTGGAGATCGCCGACAAGTATCTACCACGAGTGAAATCAACTTGAGTCTGATCAGCTACGAGTTGAAGGAGAATAGGGCGAGGAGAGTTTATCCTCTGTGTTAAATCACAACCCCTCCAACCAGACGCAGTCCTTTGGCAGAAGGGCGATCTGGTCTACCAAATTCATCTGTCGCCATCGAGCACCACTGGTTCGCTTTACATTACTGCATTTCATTCGTGCTCAGTGTCGATAGTTGTATCTGATCAATCATAGTTTATCTTTTGTCTGTCTCCTTCTCATCGTTCATCATCGTATTTCTGTATGACTGCGTAATTACATTCAGTCCCGAATCCATTTACCTTGTTACCACTTTCTGAGCATTTCCATCGTAACCCATATACTGTTTTTCCTCATACTGCTGGGTCTATTTGTATATTGCATTTCCTTCGCATCTGTCTAACTCGTGTTCGTATGATAACTGACTCCTACTTAGATAGATATATCATTCTATAGCGAGCTCATTCAAGTGTTACTCTACCGAACCATATTTTCCGTTGCTGTGTTTGGGATCTGTTCAAAACTTTCGGAAGAATTTTTGAATCTCCCATTCACCCCCCCTCTGGTCGATATACTCTCGGTCCTAACAATTGGTATCAGAGCGGGTTCTCCCTGTCTCTATCTATTAAAGGTCTAACAACCTTGGAGTTTTGAGTATGTCGTATGCAGGTAGATCCTCGCACTCTGAAAGGTTTCCTATCTTCGATGGAAATGATTATGTCTACTAGAAAGAGCGAATGAAAATCAGACTTCAAGCCATCAACATTGAACTTTGGCAAATTGTGGAAGATGGATACACTGTTCAGCACCCTGATGCTCCCACTTCTGATGACAAAGCTAGAATGCGACTGAATGGTCAAGCAAAAGATATCATCTGTGACAGTATCTCAAAAGACATTTTCATTTGGTTCTGAAAGCTTGACTATGCAAAGCAACTCTGGAATGCTATCAAGGATGTTCATGAAGAATCCATTGCCAGAACAGATCAACACACAGAAATGCTTCGTGCCATGTATGCTGGTTTCAGGAGTCTTCGTAGGGAAAGTGCTATGGAACTCACCGATCGGTTGACAAATATTGTTGAAAGACTTCATCAACGGGGAGTAACAGATATCACCGATAGAGATGTGGTTAACAAGCTACTGAGTGCTCTTGATGCAACCTTCAATCCAATCGTGGCTGAAATCAAGCAAAGACCAGACTATGAAGAACTTCACTATGTCGAGGTCATGACGCTGTTGTCTATTCACGAACAAAAGATGGAACTTGGAAATGGGCATCAAGAATCTTCTTCGGAAAGCGAAGGGGAAATTCTTTCACACTATGGTAGTTCACAATAAGAAGATGTCGAGAATCAACACTCTATCACACGAGAACTCGAAATGCTGACGTAAAGACTTGGTGATCTCAGAAGACAAAATCTGTGTCTCACAAATGATGACGAAGTTAACTTGCCTGAATCTTCAAGAAGATTACCTTCGAAAGAATTAAAGTGCTTCAAGTGCAAACAACTCGGTCACTACATTGCAGATTGTCCTTGCTGGGAGCAAGATGAAAAACCTAGCAGCAGATGGATTTATCTTCACTGCTCTGGATTCACTCAAGTGGATCGTCATACTAAGCTCTCGAAGAAAAATGAATCTGCCGCATCATCTTCGACGAGACCAGTCACTGACGTACGTACGTGAGCAACCATTGAATCTAATATGAAGAAAATATCGCAGCCGACTAGAGTGTGTGCAGAAATGAATATGGAATCTGAAGATGAAACATCTGAATCCGAATCAGAAGACGAAGAAGTTTACAGAAGCCTAGGAAGAGGAAATGCATTCGTTGCCTATGAATCATCCAAGAAGTCTCTCGAATCAGGCACTGATGATAATGCTTCAAGTGATGATGAACCTATTGCATGCCGTCTCATGGCAAAAACCTCAAAGGGTCAGGTATCAGCAAAGCACCAAAAATCTATGACTGAATATTCCTCTGAATACATTGCCTATGCTAAACTTGTTAAGATTGCAAAATCTCAGCAAGATGAGCTTGAAAAACCAGATGAATCTCAGGAAAACCGAAGGATTATTGATCGAAGAGATGGAGAAGAATCAAGAGTTGACTGAAAAGCACGATGCTTTTCTTCAACGATTGATGATCTTTCCGAACGATATGATTCTCTTACAGTCGACTACGAGAATTTATCAGATGAACTCCTTAATAGGAATCAAGAACTCGAGTCACTGAAAGAGTCTTATAACGCACTAGCGAAAGAAAAAGCTTCTCTCTTCGCCGAGCAATCTAACAATCTTCCTGATGATTTAGTGCCTCCTTGCTCAAAATGTCTAGAACATAGCAATGCTGATTCGAATGCTGAAATATCCAATACTGCCATCGAGACTATTGCAGCTACTTCGAATGATATTCCTAACCCCTCTCCCGAGGAATTTGTTGCTATCTCTGATGAAAATTGCAGGCTAAAGAACATGCTAGAGACAGGAATGCTAAAAAGCCTCAAAGGACATCAAACACTCTGTGATGTGCTTAAGAAGTCATTACTGCACAAAAATCCCCTAAAAGAAGGATTGGGTTTCGAAAGGAAACTCAACGTTGATGGAACTTACTGGACTCCCGAGCAATATCCTCGAACGAGTTGGGTTCTAGCTAAGAGCAAAACACTTGAACCTGCGCTCCTGAATGGATATGATACTCCCCTTCCTGTTGTTTCTGACGAGTCTGATGACTCAAACTACAAACTCTTCAAACAACAGAATGGTAAGGTTTTCGCTCGGTATGTTGGGACTAACTGCAGGTCGAGTTAACCGAAGAAGCAAATCTGGGTGAAGAAGTGCATCATTGAAAGTTTATCTGTCACTGCTAACCTGAATATGCAGAGTAATTCTCTTCGAGGAAATTATAACCCTCACAGTATGGCACTGCAACTTCCTCGAACAGATATCAGTCAAACTTTCGACAAAAGGGGTACATGCGTGTCTCCTCTAATCATTATGCTCATGTCTCTGGGAACAATTTTAATGCTTATTCTTATAATTATTCTCGGAACGCACAGGTGGACTACAGAAATCAACGAAGGAATGTCTGTGCTCAGTCAAGACAAATGAGGTCTGCGCTGCCCACACAAGTGTGGGTTGCGAGAAAGAACTAACCCATCTTGCAGGAATTCTATCTCAGGGATTCTTTCCGGTTATCCTTTGCCCTGAGATCTATATTGTTAGTGCTGGTTCATTGTGTTTATTTGTTCTTTGTTTGTTGATTGTCTTCGAATTGCCGTGTTTGTGTTCCGTCCGATAAACAACTCACTCATAGCTCCTCATCTGGTGTTTCTTCTCGTTTGGCTGAGTGTTTTGTTTCGGACCCTTTTATCCCTCTATTCTTTCTCTTCTAAATCTATGATGTCCGTCGTAAGCATGCAATTTGATCCGAAGAAGATCTCTCTCCGACGTCCTTGGTCGCGAAAGGAATCCTCTTCGAACTTTTATCCACTTTTTGCATTCAGCCCTTCAAACCTTTCGATCCCCCGCTCTCTTCCCGAGTTTATCGCAGAAAACGGTTGCCACGTGCCCACTATCTCCACTATCGTGATCGTGTCCGTCGAATGCGGAACGTCCCACAACTGTAGGCCGTAGATTTAGGAGAGGTGGTTCTGCTCTCCTACTATATATATACCCCCTCGTCGCGTCTTCTTCCTCATCCGCGCAAACCCTCGTTTCTCCATCGCCCGAGCCCGAGCTTGAAGCAACTCCGGCGAGAAGCTCCGCCGTGAAACTTCGGTGAAGTCTCGTCGCAGCTGATCACGCCGGTGCGGTAATCCATCCTCCCGCATTGCTGTAGTTGATCTAAGTTGCCAAGTTAGGGCGCTTAGATCCGGAACTGCTCCTCTCCATCTCTCTGCTCATAGGGCAGTTCTTACCGATGCTATTTTCTTCGATTTATTTCTCTGCGGTAGATCTTTAGGAATCACTAAGATTTGACTGGTATGGTTTGTAGATCTTCCTCGTACTGGTTCTGCTCTGTTAGGGTTCATGTGTAATCATCTGAAAGAATAGATAGCTGTCAACCTGCCTAGAATTTGTCTGTGGCTAGCTTGTAAAATCTATCGATGATATCTTTCTGTTTACCATGAGTTCCGTGTCGGTTTTCTTCAAAATCTTTTTCGTTCAAAAATTGTCTGTGCATGCTTATGACCCTTCCTCTGTTTTTCCCTCGCATGTATTCTATTTCACAGGTTGGTCATGTCATAGAGTTCAGTAGAGCATTCAGATTCTGAAGGATATTTGCCTCAGTTTCCACCAAGGTCTGAACGAATGAGAATGACTGGAGGAGGAAAATCCTCGAAGCCTCCCAAGGCTCCGAAGAAGAGACAAGAATCTATGTCCGAAGAAGATACAGAGGAAATTCCCTCTGCTCACAGTCAACCCGAGGATGAATTGGTCACTGACGCTCTAACCATCTTCTCCGATGGAAATCCCAAAAAGGGCGGTCGTGGCAGAGAAAAGAACACCACTGCAGACATGTCTAATCCTGAAAGTTACAGAACTCCACCTGAAGGAGAATCAACAACAGATCGCAACAACAGGCTCCAAAGGATTCGTCGCCACTGGGATGGAAAATGGTATCGATATGAAAATGTTCGCGAAAAGTACCAGATTCTGTTTGCCTTCACACCACCATGGAATGATTGCATTGCCAAAAATTGTATTGGCCCAGATGATGAAAAAGTCAGACCACCGCAGCCAGCAGACGCTCATCCTGACTCCCTCAAAACTATCGCTGATTTCCCCGAGGAAGTAGCTAAGAGGGCAAAGGCTAAAGCCAAGCGTGAAGCTAGAGAAGCTAAGAAAAACCAAGTTGAAGCGAAAAACGTCGCGCTGACTCAGCAAGATGTACTGAAGAAGAAGGAACGTGCATCAGTTTCAAAGGAAAGAAAATCTGAGAAATCAGTTTCCCCTCGTGCACCTCGAAAGAAAACCCTCACCAAGAGAACCAAGAAGGCAGTTCCCGACTCATCTGATGAGTCATCCAAAGAAGACACCCCTGATGAAATCCCACTGTATGATCGTCCCGCCATCCTCAACAAGCCATCCAAGACTCCCTCGCCAGTGAAAGCTTTGCCATCTCCGAGGAAATCACCCAGGCTTGCACCCATTCTGTCCACAGATAAACCTTCGGGGTCTGCAGCTCCGAGAACTTTGTCGAGCACTAAAGCGAAGAGGAAGCTGCACTCTGAAGAACAAGCAGATGTGGCTGCCAAGAAGACCAAGCTCACTGTTCCTGCTCCCACAGAGGAACAGAAGTATGATTTCAACTTCATGATCGATGTGATTGACAGTGCTGCATATAATGCAAAAGCTGATGATGTAAGCGGTCTGGGACTACTAGATGATGTTGCCGAAATGGTAACAAAGCATTTCGTCGAGCTGAAGAAAATCACCAAGAAGTTGAACAAAGCTGTCAGAGACAAACAAGCCGTCGAGAAACTGAGAAATGAGGCCAAATCTGAATCCGAAAGGAAAAAGATGAACAAAGAAATTGTTGAACTCACCAAGGCCCTCAGTGTCTTGAGAAATGAGAAAATTGAGTGGCACTCACGCTTGCACATGGATGTGTCTCAGCTGTGTGACAGGAGAAATGAGGAGATTGACCGCAAGGCAGATCTCGCTCGAAGAAGAATTCAGGAAGAAAAATGTCAGAAGGCTAGGGCGAGATCAAGCAAGCCGAAAACTAACAAAGACCGCCGCCTTCAAAATATATCTGGTGATCCTACTCTGGATTCCCATGTACCCTTGCAGCAAGTTCCTCCATCTCCACCTCTCGAGGATGAACTCATGCAACAAGTTGGTGCTGAAGAGGTTATCATCCCTGCGCCAGTAGCTCAAGAGCAACATGAAGTTGTTGATATATTCCTGGAAAGGGCTGAAGAGGAATATGTACCTCTCAAGCAACAGTCTCCAGTTGACGAAATTGATGAGGAGATTGAAGTTGAGAAGCTAGATTCATCGCCACCGAATACATTGCAAGCAAAGCCCTCCGAACCAAATAAGGAGGAAAATGAAAAGATTAAGGGGGAGCTCAATGCTTCACAAGAGAAAACACCACCGATCTCATCATCTGGTGCCCCTACCCAGATGGATATTGATCCTGCTCCTTTTACCACTGCACCACAGTTGGTAGATGAAGAAAAGAATTCTGATGAGCCGATGGCTCGAGAAGAAACTGTCCCACCAACTGCATCTCATGCACCCGAGAAAGAAGTTGTCGTGCCTCCCACCGAAGAAAGCGCAAGGAAAGAAAAGGCCCTTGAGCCCGATTGTTAGAAAGATGCCGAAGGAGTTCCGGCAAGCAAGAACAGTTGTCAGACCAGTTCTTCAAAGCCTTCTGCACGAGAAAAATCGAGGTAGCCTCATGCTTCTCTCAAGCCTATTGAAGAAGATGTGCCTGCGCCTGATGATGTTAGAACCCAGTCTAACGCCGATGAAGAACCGCTGAGAAACCCACTGGAAACTTATCCGTTGTTCCCTGTAGAAGACAGCCCAAATGGTCCAGCATTCAATGAATAGTTTCATCGCTCAAAACTTGCATTCTTTGGGACCAGCCCATATGATGGTAAAAGAACTTCCTTGTCACCAAGATTCTGGACAAAGGAACAGGCCGTGTATTATGCTCGCATTCTGTATGGCAAAAATCGCATATTCAAGCACAAGATTATGGATTTCGCTAAGATCGAAAGTTTACCTTGCTTCCATCACACCATCGAGCAGATTGAACATGTCTTCTTGAAGAGTTTTCTTCGTTTCAATCATGGCAGGAACCGTGAAGTTGTCCTTCAGTTCTATGCCACTCTTTATATCTCAGGAGACCTTACCAACAGCAGTACTTGGATTCTCGAATGGATGACCGAGGAGGAGAAGATCAAATGCTCGGCTGACCAGTTTTTGGCTCTGTTGAATCTTCCTCGGTGCGAGTTTGATGCCTCACGTGAACACAGACTGCACTTCTGGGAAGTATCCGAAGCTGAACTTCACATGCTGATGGACCCCAAACTTGTTGGAGATGAATGTACCGAGGCAAATCCTAAGAATCTGGCCTTTGAGAACAAAGTTTTGTTCTATATCCTGTGTAACTCTCTCACGCCAACAAACAGGCCTGAAACCATTCATGGCATCGTGGCAAATGCTCTTCAAGCTATAGCTCATGGCATTCGGTTTGACATTCCTGATATTCTCATTTGCAACTTGGCCTATGCAGCTGATAACCCTCAAGTCTTGAAGCCATATGCACCATGGATCATGTTCGCCATTAAGCAGCTTCTCGAGAAAAAGTTCTCCTGCCCATATGTCCCGAAAGTTTTTATGCCACCAGTCTGAGACACTCTCCAAACTGTGAAGGACATCAGCAAAGGGAAGACACCTATTGATGCCACTGCTTCTGCCTCTGCTAGAGCTCCGAAGGTCAAGAAGGTCAAAGTTGAAATCCCTCGTGAAGAAAATCCCTCACTATACGAGATTTGTCTTCGCACTCAGCAAGCCCTGGAAAGTAACATTAAGCTCGACCGAAAAGAAAAAGTGGAAATGATGACAGAGATCAATCTGCTTCACAATTATGCTCGTCAAGCTCTGCTGTATGAGAAAGAACAGAAGAAGCGCTCATGGACCCTTCTGCGCAAGCATTATTCTCGTAAACAACTGTCTGCCAAGGGAATCGAGAAAGATTATGATCATCTGGAACTGTTTGAAGTTCCTCGCATCCGAAGGCAAACTCCCGTGCTTCCTCAGCATTCTGCCTCCACCGACCTGCTGTTTGTTGAACCCGATGATGAACTTGAAGACACAGTAGGCACATTCATTTACAAGCCAGATGCACCTCGCACTGCTCCTCCCGAAGTTGATCCCGAAGCCCGTGCTGCGTCTCCGACTCCTGCTTCGACTTCGACCATCGCTCGTTCTGCTTCGCCGAACAGTTCAAGTTCTGAGGATTCTTCGGACGAGTAGTTCCTCGCATGCATCCTCCTTCCTTTTTTGACACTTGTTGACAAAAAGGGGGAGAAGAACATCGAGAGATAGAAAAGGGGGTTATTTGCAGGGTGTTTCTATTTGCCATTTGCTCTTCTTTCGAACAATTTGCTTTTGGTACTCTTGGTCGTGAAACTTTATCTCACCGTCTGTGGTGATGGCACACTGCGTCGTCATGTACCGTTAATAACCCCTGCAATGCTATATTTGCTATCGTTATTTGTTTGCATGTGCTATCGAATGCTTACTTCCTTGCAATGATTAACCTCGATATTTATCTTTCGTGCAAGGTTAAGTGAAAGCCTTTCAAGGAGGATCGGAACCCATGTCTCTCGAAAAGAGGGATCTTACTCCTTGAAACTATATATATCTATCTCCTATGCTTATCTTTCACTATCTAATGATGCAGGAGAAGAGAAGTCGCTTCAGAGTTGTCAAAAGAGAATTCTTTCTATCTGACAAGCTGTTTTCCCTCGCATATGTCTATGGGATCATCTTTGTTGCAGGAAAACATTGTCTGAAGCATATCCACTCCGAGCGATATACTTGTGACTCCTTTGCTCTGATTATTCCTCGAACATCTAATTTGTAGGAAATCTATATCTCGTGTGGAATTTAACTGTGTTCTGAGAAAATCTTCATGGCATATCCGATGCCACAACGTCTTTCGTATTATCCTCGCTATTTAACTAATTTATGGAAAAGGTTGTGTGTGGCAGGAAATACCTCAGACACTGTCGAGTGCATTGGATAAAACTACGAATGAGATTTCATCTGCCAATGTCACTCATACAAAGATTCACCTCGCTACCTTCCTTATTATCTTCAGAATGATGCATATCTTCAGGGGGAGTGTGTTTTTTATCTCTCGTCTTTCATCTTCCTTCACATTCCATTTCATTCTTTTATCTATCTATCGATGTGTTCTGTTTTGTCAACAATCGTCCAAAAAGGGGGTGATTGTTGGTGCAATACTTGCCCTCTTGTGTTTTGGAGATTGTTGACAGAAACAGGAATGGACTGATTTGTTTGCTAGTGCACACAGAGAGAAATAGTCCATGCAGTACCGAAGGGAATGCTGTCTCCGGTGTACAGTTCGAGGAACTTGATCGAAGATTATCTTCGTCGCAGAGAAGAATGAACTACGTCCTTGGAGACGCGTAGACAAGAAGAATGAAGTGAAGAAGTTGACCCCTCAAAAATTTATTGCTGACGCGAAGCAATTGGTTCGGTGATTATGTCCGAAGGAAATTGACTGCAGCGATGGGAGGCGAAAACGAAGTGAAGACGTAGCATTCTTTTCGTTGTTCTTCTTCCATTCTTTTGAGTCATAGGACCTCCGTACTATTAAGAGGGGTATAGGTTCTCGAAGCTTAGATCCGCTGTGATGCTTAGCCCAAACCTATGCGAGACTAAGAGAAATCTCTTTATGCTTCAAATGATTACCTACCAGCAGAAGACGTTGTTCTTCGTCGCTGTAGGAGATATCTTTCGAACTGAGGAGTTAGCATTACTTGCTCCGCACGTAATGTTACCGTTGTGCTCAATTCCGACCGTTGGACTCGTGTCGTTCGGCCATTGGCTGCTCCACATGTCCAATTTGGTCTTTTCCCTTCAGGGAAGGCTACGGCTATAAATAGCCACCCCGCTCCAACGTTGCCCGTTGGCTGCCCCGCTTAAGATTTCTGAGAAGATTGATTGAGCAACCCCTCTCCGAGTGATTTGAGTTTAAGATCCACCGAGAGAAAAATCAAGAGCCGAAACTTAGACAGTGGTTGAGCATCATAGTAGTTCTGAGTTAGAGTTCTTGTACCTATTACTCTTGAGAGCTGCACACTCTCTAGACGGATAGGTGTCGGCTCGAGTGTCGAAGAGTAATTGTCTTCACCGAGCAAGATCTTCAGCAACCAAGAGTCATTGTGGTTCGCGAAGAAGTCTGTCGAAGGTTTGGAGATCGCCAACAAGTATCTACCACGAGTGAAATCAACTGGAGTCTGATCAGCTCCGAGTTGAAGGAGAATAGGGCGAGGAGAGTTTATCCTCTGTGTTATATCACAACCCCTCCAACCAGACGTAGTCCTTTGGCAGAAGGGCGAACTGGTCTACCAAATTCATCTGTCGCCATCGAGCACCACTAGTTCGCTTTACATTACTGCATTTCATTCGTGCTCAGTGTCGATAGTTGTATCTGATCAATCATAGTTTATCTTTTGTCTGTCTCATTGTCATCGTTCATCATCGTATTTCTGTATGACTGCGTAATTACATTCAGTCCCGAATCCATTTACCTTGTTACCACTTTCTGAGCATTTCCATCGTAACCCATATACCGTTTTTCCTCATACTGTTGGGTCTATTCGTATATTGCATTTCCTTCGCATCTGTCTAACTCGTGTTCGTATGATAACTGACTCCTACTTAGATAGATATATCATTCTATAGCGAGCTCATTCAAGTGTTACTCTATCGAACCATATTTTCCGCTGCTGTGTTTGGGATCTGTTCAAAACTTTCGGAAGAATTTTTGAATCTCCCATTCACCCCCGGTCTGGTCGATATACTCTCGGTCCTAACACATTGGATCGGTGATTATGTTGGATAACATTCATCATGTAACAGTCATAACCTAGGGCGACACAGAACTAGCTCCAATTCATCAATGTAATGTAGGCATGTATTCCGTATATAGTCATACGTGCTTGCGATAAGAACTTGCATGACATCTTTTGTCCTACCTTCCCGTGGCAGCGGGGTCCATAAGGAAACTAAGGGATATTAAGGCCTCCTTTTAATAGAGAACCGGAACAAAGCATTAACACATAGTGAATACATGAACTCCTCAAACTACGGTAATCACCGGAAAGAATCCCAATTATTGTCACCTTGGGGTATGTGGTCATAACACGTAGCAGGTGCGTATAACTTGCAAGATCGGATCAAGAACACAAATATATTCATGAAAACATAAAGGGTTCAGATCTGAAATCATGGCACTCGGGCCCTAGTGACAAGCATTAAGCATAGCAAAGTCATAGCAACATCAATCTCGGAACATAGTGGATACTAGGGATCAAGCCCTAACAAAACTAACTCGATTACATGATAAATCTCATCCAACCCATCACCGTCCAGCAAGCGTACGAAGGAATTACTCACTCCCGGCGGTGAGCATCATGAAATTGGTGATGAAGGATGGTTGATGATGACGATGCCGGAAGATCCCCCTCTCCGGAGCCCCAAACGGACTCCAGATCTGGCCTCCTGATGAAGAACAGGAGGTGGCGGCGGCTCCGTATCATGAAACGCAATAAAACTTTCTCTCTTATTTTTTTCTCTGGAATTGTGAATTTATAGGCCTGAGATTAGGGTCAGCGGAGCCACATGGGCCCCATGAGCCACCAGGGCGCGCCTGGGGGGGTGGTGGCGCGCCCTGGTGCCTCGTGGGCAGCAGGTGGCTCCCCCAAGCTTAACTCATTGCTTGTGCTCAAGAAATTCAGTTGACAAACTGAAAGTGATAAAGAAAAACTTTTACGAACTCTTTTGTTCTTGTATCTATATATATGCTTAAATAGTACCCAGGTTTTCAGCAAAGATTATGACTAACCATGCAAACGATAACTCTTAGAAATTATATTCACTCATATCAATGGCATGATCAACTAGCGAGCAATAATAAGATATCTCAAATGCCAACACTTTGTCAAAACAATCATGATATAATATGACAACATGGTATCTCGCTAGCCCTTTCTGAGACCGCAAAACATAAATGCAGAGCACCTCCAAAGTTCAAGCAGCAACTAAACATTGTAATTCATGGTAGAAGAGATCCAGTCATGATGCACACAACATTAACTATACACAATGCATGAGAATGACAATAGTGCTCTTAGGACTGGTGCTTATTTGAGAAGGTGGTGACTCAACAATAAAAGTAAAATAACATAAAAGTAAATAGATAGGCCCTTCGCAGAGGGAAGCATGGATTTGTAGAGGTGCCAGAGCTCGAAGCTTAAATCAGAGATAAATTTAATTTTGGGAGGTATGCCTTTCCTGTCAACGTCACGATCGAGAGTATTCAATATGTTCCATGCTAAACACATTAGCGGCGGTTCCTAAGCGGTAAAGTAAAGTTTACTCCCCCTCCACCAACAAACACAAGCCATGCCTAGCCGAATCCTCGGGTGCCCTCCATACCAACAGCTTTCCAGGGGAGTTTGTTTTATTATTTTGCAATTTTAATTATGGGACTGGGCATCCCGATTACCAGCCCCTCTCGTGCAAGGACAAGTGAATAAACACTCATCATGAGATTAACCCGCTTAGCATGGAAGATACTGACCGCCCCCTGTCGCTCCATGAGCAGTACGGGCACACAAAACAGATGTTCATTTGAATATTTAGAGGTGGCACATGCAAATTTACTTAGAACGGCAGAGTAATACCGCATATAGGTAGATATAGTGGACTCATCTGGAATAACTTTGGTCTAAAGGTTTTGATGCACAAGCAGTATTCCCGCTTAGTATAGGCGAAGGCTAGCAAATAGGTTGAGAAGCGACCAGCTAGAGAACGAAAACGGTCATAATCATGCATTATGAATAATCAACATTGAATACTAGCATGAGTAGGATATAAGCACCATGAACATAAATATCGTGGAGGCTATGTTGGTTTTGAATCAACTACATGCGTGAACATGTGCCAAGTCAAGCCACTCGAAACATTCAGGATACCATATCATCATACTACATCATGAACATTTTAATGCATGTTGACACCCAAGATAAATCATTATCCACTCCTAGCTACTGAAGCATGGCATGAGCAACTATAATCTCTAATTGTCATCATAAACATGTTTAATCATAATATGCTGAATCATGGATACTGAGTTAAACATATTTACAAAAACAAAAAACAAGTTGAGTTCATACCTGCTTTTCCTTGCCACAGTCACTTCATCAAATCATCGTCATTATTGCCTTTCACTTGCACAACCAAATGATATGAAAATAAAAATAGTGAATCTGCAAGCATTTTATTCAAAGGAGAAGACAAGGTAATATGGGCTCTTTGTTAGATCAACAATAATGCATATGAGAGCCACTTAACATTTTCATCGTGGTCTTCTCCTTACAATGACTCAACAAAAGAAAAGAATTTCAGAGAAACACACTAAAATATTTTTGGAATTTTTAGTTTTTTTTTCTGAAGAAAAACAAATAAAGAAGAAAAACGAAAAACGAGAAACAAGAAAAATTATTTACACGGGAAAGCTCCCAACAAGCAAAAGAAGAAACGGGAAATCTTTTTGGGTTTTCTTTTAATACTACAACTAATTAAGCTAGAAAAAAAACCGAAAAGAAACAAGAAATGTTTTTGGATTTTCTCAAAGTTTTTCAACACAAGAAGAAAGCAAGAAAATAAAACTAACATGGATTATACAATGAAAAAGTATGAACACCGACAACTGAAATGAAATGTAGGGACATGAATGTAATGTCGGTGAGAGATACATACTCCCCCAAGCTTAGGCTTTTGGCCTAGCTTGGTCTACGGCCATCCGTAGTAGCCATCCGGTCCCATGTGAAAGTGCTGAGGCGGCGGCACCCTAGCGTCTCAATCCTGGGCCTCATCCTCTGCCGCTGCCAACGCGTTCCGGTAAGCAACGATGTCCGGTGGCATCACGGTATATCCGTTCCTGGCATGAGAATCAAACAAAGGAGGTGCATGCAATGGAATAATATCACGAGTATCCTCACTAAAAACCAAGTTATAGCGAATGTGGTGAGGAGGCTCAGGAGCATCAAGAAAGTGGTGGTCCGTCATAGATTGGTGATCTAAGTAAACTCTGGGCAACAAATAATCATGTGGGCGTAGGTTAACATTGAAACATCTCGCTAAGCGAGTAGCATAAATACCACCATGAATTTTACCCTTAGTCCTGTTAGTGTGCAGGCGGCGTGCAATGATAGCTCCCAGGTTATAAGTGTTGTCATTATGCAATGCGCGGCGTAAAATGGCAAAGTCAAGTGCACATAGCGCACCACCTTGCTCTCTAGCAGTCAAGCATTTCCCTATGAATAAAGCAAAGTAATGAACAGAGGGAAACTGCAAGCTAGTGGCTCGGGCTCTCGACACGCCCCTTTCCTCTCCCATAGTTAAAGTGCGGAGGAAGCCCTCAAACTCCTCCGGTCGATGCTCTCTTATTTCCCCATCAATGGGGATCAAACAAATCTCACAAAACTCAGCCGGAGGTATCTGATGATGTTCAGCATATAAATCAAAGCACACCTCAGGGGGTTCGAGCCTATTCAGAAAATGAAAGTTTTACATAAAGGAATTCGTAAGGATGTGGTGCTGGGTCCACTCATCTGTGAGGAAGTCGGTCAATCCGGCATTAGCAACAAATTGCGCGAACTCTTGGTAGAATCCGGCTTCGTTCATGAAGGCATTGTGTGGCCATTCGCACGGCCGGACCTCCGTCCTGCGCAGAATGTTGAGGTCTCTGTCCGAGGAGTCCCCAAGGACTCCCTTGGCGGTCCGCTTCGAAGAACTCCTCCGGAAGATATTCATTTTCCTAAGAACAAATTTCTAAAAAAAATTGAGCCACAAAATGATGTTAATAAAACTTCACAAGATTGATAGCAACTACTCATATGGATGTCTAGAGGCTATATCAAGCATTCAAACTACTTGGAACTCAAAGAATTCAACATGCAAGCTCATTTTCAGTAGCACCAAGAGCAACTGATTATGCAAAATATAATCCACTAGAGCAAAAACTAATTGGAGCAATGGAGGAGTCACATACCAAGTAGTAATCCCCCAAAATAGTTTTGGAAATGGAGCTCCGAGCAAAGAGATCGAAAATCTCAGGTTTGGGAGCAAGAACATGAGAGAGAGAGAGAGAGCTACCATGAATTTTTGCTAGAGTTAAGAGACAAAGTGAGCTGAGGGAATAAGTGAGGGGGTCCCTATGGGGCCCACAAGCCACCAGGGCGCGCCAGGGGGGTGGCGCACCCTGGTGCCTCGTGGGCACCTGGGGCTCCCCCCTGGTGCGTTTTTAGTGCCAAAAATTCTTAAATATTCTATAAAAATCATATCAAAATTTTATTGCATTCTGAGCACTTTCATTTTTGGGCATTTTTTATTGCACGGATAATTCAGAAAACAGGGTAGTCATGGCATTTTATTGCATTTAACTGAAAATAATAGAAAACAAAAAGTGGGTACAGAAGGTTGTGCTTACTAAATTCATCGACCACATGTCTCTCAAAAAGAATCCACTAATAAGGTTGATCAAGTCTTATTAACAAAGCATTTCCGAGTAACATGAAACCGAAGAACTTTCGTATAACACTAAGTTACCTCAACGGGGATATGCATCTCCCCAATAATAAGAGTTTCATATTTCTTTATGACAGTAGGAAGAGGGAGTTGAAAACTTCCAATAGTAATTGTCGGAGTCTTTTCAATAACATGAATGTCGTTTACTTGAAATTGTTCCTTCGGAAAGTGCACCGTATGTTCATTACCATTGATATGAAAGGTGACCTTGCTTTTGTTGCAATCAATAACAGCCCCTGTAGTATTCAAAAAGGGTCTACCAAGGATAATCGACATGTTGTCGTCCTCGGGCATATCAAGTATAACAAAGTCTGTTAGAATAGTAACATTTGCAACTACAACGGGCACATCCTCACAAACACCGATAGGTATGGTAGTTGATTTGTTAGCCATTTGCAATGATATTTCAGTGGGAGTGAGTTTATTCAAATCAAGTCTTTTATATAAAGAGAAAGGCATAACACTAACACCGGCTCCTAAATCACACAAAGTAGTTTTGACATAATTTCTTTTAATGGAGCATGGTATAGTTGGTATTCCTGGATCTCCTAGTTTCTTAGGTACTCCATCCTTAAAAGAATAATTCGCAAGCATGGTAGAAATCTCAGCTTCAGGTATCTTTATTTTATTTGTGACAATGTCTTTCATATATTTAGCATAAGGGGCCATCTTTAAAATATCAGTCAAACGAGTACGCAAAAAGACTGGCCTAAGCATTCCAGCAAAGCGTTCAAACTCTTCCTCATCCTTTTTCTTAGATGGTTTAGGAAGAAAGGGCATGGGTTTTTGAACCCATGGTTCTCTTTCTTTACCATGTTTTCTAGCAACGAAGTCTCTTCTATCGTAACATTTGTTTTTAAGAGGTGGGTTATCAAGATCAACAACAGGTTCTATTTCAACATCATTATCCGGTTCTTTATCATTATCTGGTTGGGTATCCACATGGGCATCATCATTATTATTATCATCAGGTGAATGTTCATTACCAGATTGTGTTTCAACATCAGAAATAGAAACATCATTACTATCCTCCAAGGGTTTTTCTACCTCAGGTTCACTAGAAGTATGCAAAGTTCTATCATTTTTCTTTTTCTTTTTAGATGGACTAGGTGCATCAACATTAATTCTTTGAGAGTCTTGTTCAATTCTTTTAGGGTGACCTTCAGGATAAAGTGGCTCCTGAGTCATTC
The DNA here is from genome assembly GCA_039707655.1 of Elymus sibiricus. Classification (NCBI taxonomy): domain Eukaryota; kingdom Viridiplantae; phylum Streptophyta; class Magnoliopsida; order Poales; family Poaceae; genus Elymus; species Elymus sibiricus. The sequence goes on along the minus strand of CM077666.1, from coordinate 177,192,498 downwards.
TACCTCCTCTAGTCATTACTCTAACAGCATGATCATTCATATTGTTATTCATTTCATTGAGCAATTCACTTTGAGATTTAGCAACTTGTTCTAATTGGGTTTGAACCATAGATGCATGTTTACTTACACCTTTAACGTCATTAGCAATTCTAAATAACAAGTCACTCAAGCGATCAATCATGTAGGCATTTCGTTTCAACTGTTTCATACCATTTGCATTGAAGTGATCTTGCTTAATAAGATAATTGTCAATTTCATACAAGCATTGACTAGGAGGTTTGTTATAAGTTATATCACCTTCATCAAACTTTATAAGAGAATTTACCTCTACTACCTGTGGTGGTGTGTCAAGACCATGTATTTCTTCAATAGGTGGCAAATTCTTAACATCTTCAGCTTTAATACCTTTTTCCTTCATACATTTCTTTGCTTCTTGCATATCTTCAGGACTGAGAAATAAAATACCTCTCTTCTTCGGAGTTGGCCTAGGTGGTGGTTCAGGCAGTGTCCACTCATTATCATTCTTCAATATATTATTCAATAGTTCTTCAGCCTGTCCAACAGTTTGTTCCCTGAAAACACAACTAGCACAACTATCTAGGTACTCCCTAGAAGCATCAGTTAGTCCATTATAGAAGATATCAAGTATTTCATTTTTCTTAAGAGGATGATCAGGCAAAGTATTAAGTAATTGGAGAAGCCTCCCCCAAGCTTGAGGGAGATTCTCTTCTTCAATTTGCATAAAGTTAAATATTTCTTGTATAGCAGCTTGTTTCTTATGAGCAGGAAAATATTTTTCAGAGAAGTAATAAATCATATCCTGGGGACTACGCACACAACCAGGAGTCAGAGTATTATACCATTCCTTAGCATCAGCCTTTAATGAGAAAGGAAATAACTTAAGAATATAGTAATAGCGAATTTTTTCCTCATGAGCGAATAGGGTGGCTATATCATTTAATTTAGTGAGATGTGCCACAACCGTTTCAGTTTCATAACCATGGAAAGGATCAGATTCAACCAAAGTAATCAACTCAGGATTGACAGAGAATTCATAATCCTTATCTGTAACAAATATGGGAGAGGTAGCAAACTTAGGATCATATTTCATTCTCTCCCTCATAGATTTTTCTTTCATTTCAGCAAGCAATTTTATAACTTCATCTCTATCATTACAAGCAAGAATGGCTCTAGCCGTCTCCCTATCAAAGCAATGTTCATCAGGTGTTTCAACCCTTATAGGAGAGCTAGGCATAATAGGTGAACCATAATTCTCAAGATTTTCAACATTTTCAATTTCTTTAGCTTTAGCAAGTTGTTCATTAAGAAATTCACCAACTGGCGTAGCAATATCAAGCATAGTACTCGCATCATCATAAGTATCATTCATAGCAGAAGTAGTATCAACAATAACTTGCGACATATCAGAATTAATAGCAGGTGGTGGTGTTGCAAGTTTACTCAAAACAGAAGGTGAATCAAGTGCAGAGCTAGATGGCAGTTCCTTACCTCCCCTCGTCTTAGAGGGAACGATCTTTGTCTTAGCATCTTTCAGATTCTTCATAGTGATCAACAGATATAAATCCCACGTGACTCAGCAAATAGAGCTATGCTCCCCGGCAACGGCGCCAGAAAAAGGTCTTGATAACCCACAAGTATAGGGGATCGCAATAGTTTTCGAGGGTAGAGTATTCAACCCAAATTTATTGATTCGACACAAGGGGAGCCAAAGAATATTTGCAAGTATTAGCAGTTGAGTTGTCAATTCAACCACACCTGGAGACTAAATATTTGCAGCACAGTGATCAGTAGCACAGTAGTATGATAGTTTGATAGCAGTAACAATAATAGCAACAGTAATAGTAACGGTAGCAGCAATAGTAGTAGCAATTGTGACAGTAGTAGCAACAAAAGTAACTTAGCAAGAACAATATGTGAAAAACTCATAGGCATTGGATCGGTGATTATGTTGGATAACATTCATCATGTAACAGTCATAACCTAGGGCGACACAGAACTAGCTCCAATTCATCAATGTAATGTAGGCATGTATTCCGTATATAGTCATACGTGCTTGCGATAAGAAATTGCATGACATCTTTTGTCCTACCTTCCCGTGGCAGCGGGGTCCATAAGGAAACTAAGGGATATTAAGGCCTCCTTTTAATAGAGAACCGGAACAAAGCATTAGCACATAGTGAATACATGAACTCCTCAAACTACGGTAATCACCGGAAAGAATCCCAATTATTGTCACCTTGGGGTATGCGGATCATAACACGAAGCAGGTGTGTATAACTTGCAAGATCGGATCAAGAACACAAATATATTCATGAAAACATAAAGGGTTCAGATCTGAAATCATGTCACTCGGGCCCTAGTGACAAGCATTAAGCATAGCAAAGTCATAGCAACATCAATCTCAGAACATAGTGGATACTAGGGATCAAGCCCTAACAAAACTAACTCGATTACATGATAAATCTCATCCAACTCATCACCGTCCAGCAAGCCTACGAAGGAATTACTCACTCCCGGCGGTGAGCATCATGAAATTGGTGATGAAGGATGGTTGATGATGACGATGCCGGAAGATCCCCCTCTCCGGAGCCCCAAACGGACTCCAGATCTGACCTCCCGATGAAGAACAGGAGGTGGTGGCGGATCAGTATCGTGAAACGCAATAAAACTTTCTCTCTTATTTTTTTCTCTGGAATTGTGAATTTATAGGCCTAAGATTAGGGTCAGCGGAGCCATGTGGGCCCCACGAGCCACCAGGGCGCGCCTGGGGGGGTGGCGCGCCCTGGTGCCTCGTGGGCAGCAGGTGGCCCCCCTCCGGTTGGTCTTGGCTCCAGTATTTTTTATTTATTCCATAAAAAATCTCCAAAAAGTTTCGTCCAATTCCAAGAACTTTTATTTCTGCACAAAAAACAACACCATGGTAGTTCTGCTGAAAACAGCGTCAGTCCGGGTTAGTTTCATTCAAATCATGCAAATTAGAGTCCAAAACAAGAGCAAAAGTGTTTGGAAAAGTAGATACGGCGGAGACGTATCATTCATCAAGCTACACATTAATTATATCAAAAGAATTACCATTGGTGGGAGTTTCGGGACAGCAGTTGTTCCGTCTTTCATCTCCGTGTTCCTCCGGTTCATTGTTTTTCCTATTTTTTCTTCTTGTGGCTCGATGATATTTTCTTCATTTTCTTGCATAAGGTTTTCTTCCTGCAAAATATTGACTTGGGAGATGGCGGCCATCCGCTTCTCATAGTTTATAACAAATGGATTTTCATCAAAGTTATTATCTAAACAAAAGTTATAAACTTCTCCCACCAAGTCTTCATGCTTAGTCACCGAAGTGTAATCTTCGGGAAACCTGTCAATCCACTTTAAAAACTCATAAGATCTAAGCAACAAAATCATCTCCTCAATGAGTTCAACATCTTCATAAGGGTACTCATCACGATTGTATGATCTCACAACCGGATGTGGGTGATCTTCACAGGAAAAAACTCATGTGGTGAAGGGAGTTGCACTTTATGCAACCGTTAGGGATTGAATCAGCTATAATATCCAACACCATAAATTTCTCCCATCTCAATACCTTTCTTGGAGCGTTGGTATTATTCAAATACCCTTCCTCTTCCATGACCTTGTTCCATTGCGGCAGCTTTCATTCTTGACATCTCAAAGAAAGACATTTTTTTATATTTTTTTGGGTTAAGATAAAAACATTAAGATAATAGAAAAAAACAAAATAAACTATGTGCGAGCGGGTAAGTAATAACCAAGCGCTATGCTCCCCGGCAACGGCGCCAGAAAATGCTTGATATCCTGCAAGTGCACAGGGCCGTTGTAGCACTTTCGTTGTGATAAGTAGAGTGTCGAACCCACAGGGAGCTGATAGGAAGGCACCACAAACCCGGCAACCACGCTGTCACTAAACGCAGTTACGTACGCACCCAAACCGGAGTTTGGAAATAGCCTATTCTAGAAGTTGCTAGGACACTGGATAAAAGGGATTTACTAAACTAAGAACAAGAAGGTAAAAACAGTAATAAAAAGAGACTAACACTACAAAAAAAACACTTCCGTGATGATACGTCTTTGTCACAGTAGGTCAAGTTTTCTGTCATGCATGTACATCCATGACAATTTTATGACAGATTCAAGATAGTCATACCTGTGCTGTCGTAGAAGTGTTCCATGACAATACTGAAATTATCATCACGGAAGTGTCCACTTCCATGACGATAAATGTCGCTTCATGGAAGTGTTTTCGTCAAGGGTGACCGACACGTGGCATTCACCGTAACGGGTCGCCGTTAAGCTATCGGGTTCCAGTTTGGATTCGATAACCCGTTAACAGCCCTGACGAATGGGGATTTTCCACGTGTAAAATTAGCATTGGCCAACAGAACCACGTGTCAGGCCGGCATTGCGACAGGTGTCGTCCATTCATTGCATGAGACGCACCTATGGAACAGTGATACGTAGCACGGCCCAACAGCGGCCCATTTATGTTATAAAGGCCGACCCATTTGACTTGGTTAAAAGTTAACAGGCCGGCCCATGGAAAGCCTGTTACCGGCCTGTTCGCATACAGCCCATTTACGGCCCGGGTACTCACGGCCCGTTATGGCATTTAAAAATTCGGCCCAGTAGCGTCATGTGGGCCGTCCCATATGATTCCAGCCCATTGTCACTTTCGGCCCATCTATGGCCCGTGCAGTCCGTCGGCCCATATGAGGCCTTTTGCATCTCTGGGCCCATCGACTGCCCGAGGTGAATCATGCCCGTCATGAACAATAAACTGCTTTGAGCCCATTAGCGGCCCATGATTCAGTTGGGCCGTTTCCAGCCCGTGTTTTCTTTCGGCCTTCTAAGGGCCCATATATTATTGGGCTCATTTCTGGCCCTCGATTACTTACGGTCCGTTACTGTCCTGTTATGCTAATGGGCCAAATTCAGCCCGTGGTAACAATCGGTCCGTTTGTGGCCCGTTAACACGTTGGGCCATTTTCATCCTGTCCTATAATCCGGCCCATTAACGACCCATCATGCCTATTGATAGAATTAAGCCTGCGCTGCCTTCCGGCCTGTTAACGGCTCGTTATGGTCTGGGCCCACAAACGGATGGCTACGATTTATGCCCGTTTACGGTCCGGTTTTGGCCCACGAACAGTAAGCCCATGGATCCTACTGCGCGTACGAGGCCCATGGAACATAGGGCCCATAGGAGGCCCATGGATCCTACGGCCCATAGAGGGGCCATCGTTACCACGGCCCATAGGAGGCCCATCGTTACCACGGCCCATATGTGGCCCATGGTTGTTGCGGCCACTAGCAAACCGAGGAAAAAGAACTGCAGTGACTACAAGGAAACAAATAAACAAGACTATATAGGTAAATAAATAAGCAAGCAACTAACGCTAGGCTATTGGGCTACAGACATTACATCCACTGGGCATCAAAGTTCGCCACCAGTGCAAATAAAGGGAACAAGAAAGCAGCATATTACATACACTGGGCGTCTAAATTGGCCACCAGTGCAAATAAACGCGGCAGCAAAACAAGTCCAGAACTGAAACAACTTCAGAAGAGTTCAAGAAACGTTATCCTGGGTATCCACCATGTTGGCAATAAGCTTAGCAAGCTTATTAACTTTCTCTTGTCTGGCGCTAAAATCCTCCAACGCTTGCTGTTGCACCAGAAAGTATGCATCTGAATTCTCCAGGGACTTTCTCAGTCCTTCAGCTTCTTGTCGCAGCACAGCTGATCGATATCTTTCAGCTTGTAGTTGAGACTCAAGAAACCGAACTGATTTAGACAACGAGTTTGAAGAGCTTGTGCAAGCGGTAGTGGCCAGTAACTTGAACACTACATCAAGACAGGACTTTGGGGTTGTCTCATTGTCTTCAAGATAGTTTTCCTTATCTGTTTTATCAGCTTTGTTGGAGACCAGCAAGGTTGTCTCACTATCTTCAACCTTATCTGCATTACTTCCTTTACCATTGCTTAATGTGGTACTCTTCTCCAATATTCTGTCAGCATTCTAAAAGAAGAAACAAGAAGACACACAACAGGTTTAGCATGTAGTATATGAAACTCATTTTGGTGAACCAGTTCAGTAGTAAGGTGGACATGATTAAACTATCAAGTCTTCTATTGCAAAGTAGTACATTATAAAAGCATCAAACAAACATATATCTATGTGCTACTGTCACTGTATTGTCTTGCCAAATCAAAATAGAGACACTGTTCAAATCATATCAGTTCAAGACAAAATAGCATTGAAAGAATATAAGTGTGGGAAACTACACGGCACCACAAGAAGCTCTGTTTTGATGCTAGTAATGTGCATGATATGAGAAGACAACTGTCTACACAATTGAAATTGAAATCAACAGAGCAATTTAGAAGAGCAAACCAGTTAAAGAAACATGTTTAAACATACCTGTTGTGCCACTAGAGTTTTGATTGGATCCTTCTATTTAAAAATTAGTTGGTATGAGTACATACAGTGATACAAGAACAAAGCAGTATGCACCATAGCTATGGAATCTTACCTGAGAACAGTTGTTCTTCAGGTTTAAGCACTTGTTCTACAAGAAGAGAGTACAGTAAGACGCAGCCATATAGTACTTCCAAATGAAATATGGTCTCATAGACCCTACCAGATTCATGGGTCTAGACCAACACAGAACAAGGCGTTCCCAGTTATCGTCCCGTAAATGTGTCTCCGGAGAAAGTAAGGGAATTTGATGAGTTTCCTTGCCAGTGAAATACGTTTTCTTTAGGTAACTCCGATACTGCCGCAAAGCATTCTTGAAGATAGCAGAGGTATTAGCACAGGTTACCTCATCCTGAGTTTCCAAATCGGTCATTCTCTACACAGAAAAATGGGAACATTTGCTGTGTTATAACCAGCAGGGAGGTAGAAAGTATGGGACAAAGCAAAGTAACTGTCATGAATACTTACACATAACTCCTGGAGGAACACCTGCAACTGGCTTTTTCCTTCATCTTCAGTATAATATTTCCATGATGGGAAGATACGCACATAGGATTTAACAACATCAAATGCGATAGACGCTAAACTACGGATGACTGGTTCTACTTCGTCCACAGGAATAGGTGTACTAACTGGTAGAGTTGGGGTTCGCCGTGGTAGTCCTAGCCCTTTGGGCACTGGAGCTGCCTTACTAACTGCTCTTGTTTGGGAGCTCTATGGTGGAGATGGTGCTGTGTCAACTGAAACTGGGTTACTATCTGCTGGGGTTGGGGTTAGATTGGGTGAAGCTGGTTCTCTGTCCATCGGAGTAGGGGTACAATCTGCGATAGACTGGGTTATGTGTGGTAGGGCTATTTCTTGTGCAAGTACAACCGGGGTGCTATCTCCATCGACAGGTAGCACTATTTTTTTTGAAGACCGTGTTTTTAGTCCACTAGATACTGCCATCACCCCCTCCAATTCAAATGGCTGATAAACAAGAAACGTAGTTGAATGTACAGACCTTGTATGAGACAGATGCAGTAGATAGTGAGGAAAAAAGAGGGCATGAAATAGTTCACATATATGTTGTTTAACTAAACCGGATAGCATGACATAATTTCACATATATGATGTATATCTAAACAGTATAGCATGACATAATTCAAAGATATGATGACTAACTAAAAAGGATGGCATGAGATAATTATATGATGTCTTTACTAAACAGGTTCGCATGACATAATTCACATACATGTTATCTAAGTAAACAGGATGGCATGATATAATTCACATATGTGATTTATATACTAAGCAGATGGCATTCGCATGTATGATGTCTAAACTAAGCAGATGGTGTTGAATATTGTGTATATGATGTCTAAACTATGCAATCCAATACACCATATGCATGATACTAGCAGTATAACCGTGCCAAGTTAGAGCATACACCTCGGGGGGGGGGGGGAATAGGACTGGTCATCTGTCTCTGAATCCTCCTCTGAGGAGCTATCTGGACCCAGTAAGAGATCTGCTTCGACAGGTAGCACTGTCTGCTCTGAAGAACTTGTTTTCACTCCAGATTTTTTCATCACCCACCCAAATGGCTGATTCACAGGAAGAGTGGTTGAATGTACAAACATTATCGACAAATGGAAATGTAATGAAAAAAAGGAATGGCAAGATATAATTCAAATATATGATGCCTGGCTAAACAAGATGGCATTGCATATTTCACATATACTATGGCTGGCTAAAAAACATGGCATTGCATAATTCACATATATGATATAGAAACTAAACACGTGGCATTACAGAACATGTCTAAACTAAGCAGATGACATATATGATGTCGAAAGTAAGCAAAGCAAGGCACCATATGCATGATATGACCAACATCATCATGCCAAGTTAGAGCAAACACCTCGGGGGGTAAATAGGAGTGGTCAGCTCCCTCTGGCTCCACCTCTGAACAGCTATCTTCCTCTGGATTACAATCTGGAGGAGGGAGAGTGGGGTTGCCATTGCACCCACCATGGAGCGATGTCTGCATGACATTGTATTGCCGCACAAGACTCTTCTATTCTTCTCTACATGTTCAGCATGACTGTGTACAATAACTGACATGCATACGAAAAAAATATAGTGAGATTAAGTAAGGAGAGCATGCAGAAATCTAGAGTGATGGTAACAACCAGTGGATAGATCCAAAAATAATGATAGCAGGCAAATGATAGCTGAATTTAATAAAAAGACAGATGATGGCTGCTTTACTGTTTGTTTCCCACCCAAGATGAACGACATAGTAGATACCCTAGATGAAACAGATAGTAGATCGATATACTATTCATTGCTGCCTCGATATGTGCCCCACAAGCATTTTAAAACTCAAGTTTGAACATTAATTTCGACCTGACTTGGAGTCTAAGAGATGAATAGGACGATAAACTAGTAGGTAATATTAAGCAATGCATAAAGTAAGCAGGAACAATAGAGTGTGACTTCTCTTGCGGACCCGTGTACTCCTGAGGTTCGTCTGATGAGTCAATGATGGTGATGCAGTTGTGGTGGCTGCCGGTGGTGGCAAAGGAGATCTGAGGCAGCGAAAGATAGTAAGGAGTCGTGATGTCTGGTATGGTGGACGCTTCTGTCGATGGAGTAGCTCAGGTGAGGTGGACGACGGCCCGGCAGGAGCAGGACAAACCACACAAAGTTTTCTTCGAGACCTATCTGTAAATGAAGTAATTCTGTAAGGCCTTCTTTGGCTTGCAGGAAGAGCACGGGAATGCAAAGAAACATGGCCAAATTAAAGTCAAACCACCTGCAAATGTGTACAGTTAGAATGTTATTATGCCACTAATGCACTTAGTCTTCTTTTCATGCATATGATTTTGATAAGTAGGTCCAGGTGGATGTTAACATTTCTGTGTTTTTCCTTTGAAATAGACACAAAAGGAAAAAATCCTTCAGTTTTGTTTTGCTCCATTCCTTTCAACCAAATGCAGGAATAATTGAATAGTAGAGTACCATAGGAATATTTCCTATTGCTATGTTTTTCCTTCACTTTTTCCTTTGAACCAAAATAGCCCTAAGGGATCGACATGAATGTATAGTAAAAAGTGATGCGACAAATGTACAACCTCTTTGGTGTAGCCCTGTCGACCTCAGCATCATTGGGTCGGTCGCTGAAGATGTTGCTGCGGAGGTGGCTGTCGGAGCTGGGGAAGAAGATCTGAGGCGTCTGTAGACGGCGTCGAGGGTACTGCTCTGTTGTGATGGATGGTTATGTCATTCGAGCAGCTCCGGCAAGCTGTACGACTTCGAGGCTGAAGCAGTACAAGACGGACATCGTAAATCTGAAGTGGGATTCTAAAGAAAACCAACTCCGATAGATGATGTAAAATACATCACCAAAAAGTGATAGCTGTAAAATTTACATCACCAAAAGACAACCAACTCCAACAGATGATGTAAAAACTGTTGACTCTGAACTTAACTGTCGAAACTAAATTTTACCGTCGAAACTGACTGTTACTATCAAAACTAAATTTTACTGTCAAAACTGAACGCACTAGTAGCCGACAAGCACTTCGTTAGTAGTTAAGGCCGCTCGAGCACTGGTAGCAGAGAAGCAGTGATCTAAATCAGCAGTCGCTCAACAGGGAACGCACTAGCAGATAGCAGCCGGAGCAGCAGCGCGAACGAGAGCCAGAGCAGCAACTCGTGTAGCTACAGCAGCCCGTGTATCAGCATCAGCAGCGCGAGCGAGAGCAAGAGCATAGCAGCAGCACGAGCGAGAGCAAGAGCAGAGCAGCATCGCTAGCGAGAGCAGGAGCAGCAGTAGCAGCTCCGGCTGGTATGGCCGCCGCCGCCACGGGAGACTTGCAATGGGGGAGATCCACCGTGGAGGATGTCGCCGGCAGAGCCGGCGTCGAGGGAGCCGCGCCATGGCGGAGCGGGATCGAGCGGCGGCGGCGCCATGAGGTCGAGTGAAGGAGAAGATGCGATGAGTGTACAACCTCTTTGGTGGTGCCGAGTAGGCCTCGGCTTCATCCGAGGAGTCGGTGAGGATGCTACGGTTCCGGTGGGGCAGGTTAAGGCGCCGCTGTGGGGATGGAGCAGCCGCGATAGACGAGGCGATCGTCGGAGCAGCTCCTTGGAGGTGGAGGACAGGGCGGCTGAACCGACGGGACGACGAGATCGACGATGGATCCTCATCCGGTGCGGTGGATGAGGGACGTCGAGCTGTTGCGGTGGACAACGTCATCGGGGAAGAGGCTTCGGTCGGGCGGCGGTGGGGGCGGACGGAGGAGGGTGGGGTTTCGTGGCTGGTGGAGAGAGGTTTTGGCGGCCTCGGTTTTCGAATGGGGAAAAGATGGGGATGGGAGGGGGGAACCATGACTTAGGGATGCGCTTGTCCGAAATGTAGGGTAAGTTACAAAAGTACCCCCACCAATTTGAACTAGCGGCTCTTTCCGCCGAGGGGTAGAACGGGGATTTCGCGTGTCGGGATTTCGCAGAAGGAGGGAGTTTTTGCGCGCGTTGTAATTTTGGGATAACAAGGCGCGGGTTGCGAAGGAGGGAGTTTTTGGAGCACAAACAGACAAAGAGATATCTTGAAATTTCGGCATAAGAAGGCGCGGGTTGAAATTACGGGACAAGGCTAACGTGTATGGTACCATATCAATTCGCACTTCCCTCAACCAAAAAAACAAACAAAAAAATCGCACCACACATGAGAGGGTCTTGTCCCGTTTTACTGTATGAATTACTACAAATGTCATTCAAAACTTTGAATCCATGTTATGTTCAATTAAAATATTTCGCTAGGTGCATAATGCATGTAACCTATTCAAATGAACATTTTAGTGCATTCCAAATGTATATACTGCCGCTGTAATATGAACTAAATTGGAATTCGTTTCACTATTTGAATAATAATCTACAATCATGATTGTTGTCAAGTTAAACCATCATCTGTATATTATCTTCACAACACACCACATGATTACTCTCAAGTTAGATATGAACTATAATTCAAATTTTTGAATTCAGTTTATACTGATTTCAAATAATAGTATATTTCAAGCTCTTGCTAGATCTTCATAATCTAAACCATGTTTCACATGTATAATGTGTTTATCACACAATGTATAGTGCCCCGCCCCCTATGCCTACATGTACTTAGCTGTGAGCTGCAAAATCCACACATTATCACAAATTCAAATAAATGTGAGATTGTTCGATATATATATATATATATATATATATATATATATATAGGGTGGGTCTATTCTACCAACCCCCTTAAGACCTTATTCTACCAACAAAAAACGTTATTCTGCCAACACCCTAACTCAACAGCCACCCGAGCCAACGACACAAAAGAAAAAGAAAAAGCCAGGTGAACCCCAGCCGAAACCCACCCCCCTCCTCGTGCCCTCCCAGCCCCACTCCTCCCACCTTCTCCCTCTCCCCATCTTTGTGCCGCACGCCCCAGCCACCACCCGGTGCCGCCCGCCCTCGGCTACCGCCTGGCGCCGCCCGCCCCCGGCCAACGCCCCGCGCCACCCACCCCCGGCCAACGCACGGCGCCGCCCGCCTCTCGCGCCCCGCCCCCCGCCCCGGCCAACGACCAGCGCCGCCCCCCTGACCGGCCTTCTTCCAGAGGCCCGACGACGCGCCGCCACAACAAGCCCTCCCCGCCACCTCCCTCCCCGTCTTCCTCAACCGGACATCGCCATGGCGGGCGATGCTCTGCTCTCCATCGGCAGCCCCACCCCATCCCCACCGGATCGAGCTCTCTTGTGCAGTTCGTGTCATCCCACGGATCGGGATCGAGCCCCACACCAACTGCGGCCATCTGGTCGTGCGGTGGTTGGGACCGCCGGCGACGAACGCATCGGGGAGGCCCAGATCCACCACTGCCCAGCCCCCTCCAAGCTCCCCTCCTCCTCCCCTGCAGTACAAGAGGAGCGTGGCGTTCACTCTACATCCCGTGGGCTGCTCCTCTTCTCTGCTCGCCGTGGGAGACGAGGAACATGGGGAATCGACACCCAATTCATTCGACGCTAGCTGCCTGGCCGGAGCTCCTCGGCCGTTCACCTCCTCCTCTGCATCCCCTGCAGTTCACTCCGGCGGTTGACGATGATGCATTCGCAGGGGGCGGATGCAGTGCAGAGGGCCGGCGCTTGAAAGATCGGCAGTGTGCGGTTGCAGTCCGGCAACAACGCGCTTGCAGTTCGCCTGTGGAGCTCCACCGACCATCCCCTTTCCTCCTCCAACTCCACACGCCCCCTCCCTGCAGTTCGTCCGTGCGCGACCGCGGATCCCGGCCGCCGCCCTCCTCCTCCGGTGCGGCGCGGAAGCCGCAGTCCATCCCGGCGTGGCGCTGCAGTCCACCCGGCTCGGCACTACAGTCCCCTCCCTTTCATCTCCTCCTTCTACCTCTGACCTCCCTCTGTCGCCGGCCGGTGCGGCCTCGGCTGCTCACGCCACTAGCCCAACTCCCCGCGCTGCCTCCACTATTTGCGCCCACTCTAAAAAGTTGGTCAAAATCCATGGCGCGCGAGGTCTCCATTCCCTTCGCATTCCACTTCCTGTACTCCAGCGGTTCAGTTCATGGGTGCGTGCAGCTCGCGGCTGCAGTTTCTGGGTGATGCAGTTGGGTTGCCTGCAGTTCAATGTTAATATTTTTAATTTTTTCAGATCTTAGTATGTGGGTGTGTGGGGGTGTAATTTTGCACTTAGCCCTGCGGTCCACTCGATTCGGTTCGCTCTGGACGCGCCCGCAGTTCATTGGAGCTTGTATATGAGGTTCAAATTCAGAAAAATGTATAGATAACAGAAAAATGATGGCTGAAAATGTGAAAGTAAAAATGCAGTGCACTTTTTATGTGTATGAGAGTTCACTATGTCTATTCATTCGATGTTTGTTTGCGGTGCACGCCGGCGGCCATGCAGTCTGCTGAAATTTTGTCTTCCTAGCGATTAATGTTTCTTGATTCAGATTGCTCTTTTCTGTGTCGTGTAGATAATTTAAAATGTGTGTGTCCAGTCACAAATCAGTCGACTTGCAGTGCCTTTTGGTCCTCCGATATGGTTCACTTTTGAGAGTGATGCTGTTCACTTGCGCACAGTGTGGAAGTGTGAAAAAAATTAGCGAAACAACAAAATAGTAATGCGGTTCACTTCGATATAAGTCGCGGTTCACTTGCCCTCGTCTCTGCGGTCCACTCTCGTTCATAAAAAAATGTTGAAAAAAAGACAACAAAAACTCGTCAGAGAAATTTACATCTCAATAAAAAAATCATGAAGTTCGCTTGCCCGTCTTATGCAGTGTGGCTTTCAGTCTGAAGGAGTACGTTCTTCTGTCCGATGCAGTTCACGCGTCGATTTTGGTGTCGCGAAAAACAAAGTGTCCGCATTTCGGAAATTTTAAAACTGCTCTTAAACCGTAAGGAATTAGAGAGGGTGTTGTACATTAAAAAGTTGCGCCACGTCGATATCTTTTCAACGGCGTATCATTTGCATCATTCCGACGAGCGATTTGGAAGAATTCTCAAAAAAAGGCCGCTGCCACTCGTTGTCCGCCGCACCATTTTCAAAATTAGTTTAAAACCGTAAGGAATCTCAAAACAATTTGTATATATGAAAGTTGCGCCTCGTCCGTAGATTCCAATGGCGTATCACATGCCTTGTTCCGATAAACGGTTAAAAAACTGGAGCGAAAACTGTACCGAAAAATTGCAAAAATTTGAAAAAACAGAATTCCGCGATTTAGTAAATTTGAAACTGCTCTTTAACCGTAAGGAATTAGAGAAAGTAATATATATGAAAAAGTTGCGCCTCGACGATATCTTTCCAACGGCGTATCATTTGCTTCATTCCGACAAGTGGTTTGCGAAAAAACACGAAAATACGCTCGCTGCCACTCATCGGGCGCCCACCGTTTTCGAAACTGCTCTTAAATCGCGAGGAATCTCGAAAACAAATTAACATGGCGAAGTTGCGCCTAATCCATAGCTTTCCAACGGCGTATTACACACCTCGTTCCGACGAACGGTTAAAAAATTGGATCAAAAACAGTACCGAAAAACACCGCGTGCAGTTTTTTCGACGAGAAGTTCACTCGTCTCTGTATTGCAGTGCGCTTGCTTCAGAAAGTGCAGTGCCCTCGCGTTGAGCGTGCAGTTCGGAAGTGTGGGCAGAATTGCCAATATTGGCAGAATAGACGGGCTGTATATATATATATATATATATATATATATATATATATATATATATATATATATATAGTATAACATGTTCATAACCACACCATGTGTGTAACCATTATAATGTGAGATTGATGCGCGGCTGGTGGATTGTAGCCGACGAATCTTCCGGTGTAAGCCATATATGAGGGAGCCCCAAGATATTTTATAGTGCATCGCACACGATTCTTGCGAATAAACTATTTGTGGTGTACTTGATTTTTCCATTTTGATTTGATAGACAAAATGGGGTTACGGCAGGAAAGGTCGGTGTTTGAATTGCTAGAACATTTATCTGCAGTGAACATGCAACTATAAGAGTGTCGTGCTAAAATTTGGAATTATTCTGGGTTCATTTGTCCTTTTTATACATTAATTGAGTTTTCTAAGCATTTAATGTGCATTATTAAAATTTGAACTACATGCACATGCTCAAGTGCACCAAAATGGGTTGAAAAATCGTATATGTGTCCTTGGGTGAATGTTTAGGTGTCATACAAGAAATGTGAGTGAACTTCAAACATCTGGGCGTCGTGGCTCAGCCGAAAACATTGAGAAAATTGGTTTTAAAATTCATGTAAATCCAAAAATTGCCTAAAAATCACGGAACCTGGCATGGTGTCTTGACATGGCACCAACATGTTGTGATAAATGTTTTGTTAGATTTGGGACAAGTTTTGGTATAAGCTTCTTACAAATCGGAGCTTCTCTCAGGAAGGCTCATGGTTCCGATAGGGAACGTGTCACCTTTGTGTGCCAAACGACATACGCTCCCTCTTCCTGCCTTGATTTTTTTACATAGGCAACATAGACCAATATGGATGCCGTGCTAAATTTTGGAATTATTCCGGGTTCGTTTGGCCTTTTTTATACATTAATTGAGTTTCTAGGCATTTAATGTGCATAATACATATTTGAACTACATGCACATGCTCCAACGCACCAAAATGGGTTAAAAATCGTATATGTGTCCTTGGGTGAATGTTTAGGTCCCATACAAGAAATGGGAATGAATTTCAAACATCTGGGCGTCGTGGCTCGGCCGAAAACATTGAGAAACTTGGTTTTTAAATTCCTGTAAATCCAGAAATTGCCTAAAAATCACGGGACTTGCCATGGTGTCTTGGCATGGCACCAACATGCCATGGTAAAAAAATTGTTCGATTTGGGACAAGTTTTGTTATAAGCTTCTTACAAACTGGAGCTTCTTTCAAGAAGGCTCATGGTTCCGATAGGCAATGTGTCACCTTTGTGGGCGAAACGACATACGCTGCCTCTTCCTTCCATGATTTTTTTACAGAGGCAACAAAGACCAATAGGAGTGTCGCGCTATAATTTGGAATTATTCCAGGTTTGTTTGGCCTTTTTATACATTTATTGAGTTTTCTAGGCATTTAATGTGCATAATTCAAATTTGAACTACATGCACATGCTCTAGTGCACCAAAATGGGTTGAAAAATGGTATATGTGTCCTTGCGTGAATGTTTAGGTCCCATGCAAGAAATGGAAATGAATTTCAAACATCCGGGCATCGTGGCTCGGCCGAAAATATTGACAAACTTGGTTTTAAAATTCTTGTAAATCTAAAACTTGCCTGAAAATCATGAAACTTGGCATGTTGCCTTCATATGGCACCAACATGTTGTGGTAAAAATTTAGTCTGATTTTTTAAGGCGCGTGCATTAACAACCAACAAAGTCATTTTGGAACAAAGAGCTGCCACATTACAATCGGAAACACAAGTGTTCTTCAAACCGTGGGCATTGTACTAACCATTTACGTGCCGCCACGCGTCCCTATTTTTACTGGCTAGGAGGTGCCGTGCGGGGTAGCTATTTGATTAGACGGGAGGCGTGGAGCAGACCACTGCGCAGGCTTACCGGGAGGCGAGCCCTTTGACCTCCATCCGCCGCCCCACCTCGCTCCCAACTTCTTCATTAATGGTGCCCGAGCCCCTATTTTATAGGCGCTTAATGGTGTGGCTAGGTCTCAGTCGACTGAGATTTAAGGGAGAAAAAAGAAAATTTGAAAACAAAAATTTGCACGGATAACTCTCGGACATAGCCTCGACTGAAACTTAACGAAGACTTAGCAAGACTGTTATATATGATGACAATGGCAATGGATAGTAATTGTCTTACATACTACTATTCAGGAAGACAATTTAAAATGCCACACGCGGCAACGCCTGAAAGACACAGGGGCAAAAGAAGAAGGAAGAAGACGCATACAACAATCTGGGTCGCTGCTCTATTCCTTGATGGGTTGCTGCAGGGCACAGAGTTCCTCCAACTCCTTCTTCATCGCCTCCACGACCTTCACCTCCTTTCGCCTCTCCTCCGCCATCTTCGTCATTGCATCCATGGCGACGGAGTTCTCGCGGCGAGCGGCAATGATCTCTTTCACGTCCTCAATACTTCGCTTGACAGCAGCTGTGGATTCCTGCACCAGCGTTTCGCGCTCGATGCGGAGGTTGGCATTATCGTCCATAAGTTTCTTGACCATGGCGGCCGTCTTCTTCATCAAGGCAGTGCTCTCCTCGTGCTGCTTCGCACTGCCGGCGATCTTCGCCCTCAGCAGGCCGCGTTGGGTGCGGAGCTTCGCCTTGTCATCCCTTAGTCCTCGGATGACGCCGATCACCTTATCAAATGAGGCATTGATCTTCTCGTGCAGCTTCGCCCAGCCGGAGATCTCATCCTTCAACGTATCGAGCTCAGCGTGCATGAGCCTACGAGAGCCCTCGCCTTCCCGGAAGAGGTCTTCCTAGGTCGCCGCGGCGCGGCAGGACCTCTCTACTGATTCCTAGGTCATCCTTGCTACTTCCACGGCGTGGCCATACCACAGTGCTGCTTCGGCGGCGTGGCGGGACCTCTGTGCTGCTTCGGCGGCGCAGCGGGACCTCTGTGCTGCATTGGCGGCACGGCGGGACCTCACGGTTGCTATCGCGGTGAGGCAGGACATCTCCGCTGCTTCCGCTTCCATGCTCGTCGCTCCCTTGTCAATTCTCGACGAAGAACTCCTACGGGCCATGGCAGACGCAAGGAACGATGAAGAAAGATTTGTTTGTTTGTCGATGAGGAATTGAGGTGGAGTCATTTTCCAGTAGGTAGTATTTATAACCTAGTAAAAAGCTGCTAAGTGGGAAAACATTTAGGTTTTGATCGGTGTGAACAGGTTTGCTATTAAATATAGCGTGGTAATTTGGAACGTTCCGGTTTTGAAGTGCGGCACGATTCCCGGATAGTGTAACGTGGGCAAGCGTTCTCGGATGCGTATGTGGCGTCTGCACCGCAATCGGCGATGTCAGTGCATGACTCATTCCATCAACCGTGTGCGCTTGTTATTACCATCGCGCACAATTCTTTTAATTAGTATGTGTGCCCGTATATCGCACACTCCTTCATCTGGCTGAGAGCATCTTCAACAGCCTTTC
Source organism: Elymus sibiricus (assembly GCA_039707655.1). Classification (NCBI taxonomy): domain Eukaryota; kingdom Viridiplantae; phylum Streptophyta; class Magnoliopsida; order Poales; family Poaceae; genus Elymus; species Elymus sibiricus. The sequence goes on along the minus strand of CM077666.1, from coordinate 177,174,316 downwards.
TATATTTGCACTCACTTGTACTGTTTTAGCAACCTATGGCAAAAAACCTCCTCCAACAGAGTGCCTTTGTATAAGTGGTCCCCCACCTAATTTTTTTTACAAATCTTGCTAAATCTGACATCCCACTTTTTATATTTGCAAACCCAAAGGGCACTTGCTAAATTTTGGCAAGGCTTTGTAAAAGTGGTCCCCTTCGTATTTTTGTCTCAATGACTAGTAGGCCTGTGTGTGATGTGTATGTGTATGTGTGAGCTGTGTATGTGCGTCGTGTGTGCGTGTATGTGTGTGATGCCTGCGTGTGTACTGTACGTGTACGTGGACGCGTGTGTACGTGTACATGCGTGTGTACGTCTAAGTGTGTGTGCTGCGTGTGTGTACGTGTACGCGTGTGTGTACATGTATGCCTGTGTGTACATGTATGCGTGTGTGTTGCGTCTGTGTACGCGTACGCGTGTGTACACGTGTACACGAGTTGTGCTAGTATACGTGTGATGTGTCTATGACAAACTGTCCTCACATGTCATTGTGTGCTTTGTGCAAATATAGAAATCCGATATACAAAGGCTACCAAAGCAACAAACATGTTGGCTTTGCAAACCTTCTCTCTTCTCTTGCTATAACATGTTTTTAGCAATCCAATATACAAAGGCTGTTGGAGATGCTCTGACCGTTTCTGTTGTTTTGGCTCATCGGAAACAGTTCATCTGAGTGAACTGTTTGCCGTCTATCGCACACACCTTGATCTGGCTGACCGTTTCTGTTGTTTCGGCTCATCGGAAACAGTTCATCCGAGTGAATTGTTTGCCATCTATCGCACACACCTTGATCTGGTTGACCGTTTCTGTCGTGTTGGGTAATCACAAATAGTTCATCCGAGTGATCGCACACATCCCCTCTCTTATTGATATTGCAGTCATACCCTCAGTTTGTCTAGTAGGCCTCTCCCACCATCTCCGAGAAGCAACTCCACCACCACCCCTCCGGCACCCTAGCTCCGTCTCTCTCCCAACCTTATGTCTCTCCAACACATATTTATGGATGCTGATCGTTCTCCCTCGATACATAGCTAGGTCTCTCCTTCTCCACACATATACCAGTCGATCTACCTCTCTAGTTAGGTCTCTGCCCCCCCCCTCACCGATAGTCGAACACTCTAGTTAGGTCTCCCTGCCACACACAAACTGCACCTGTCCCCTCTCACATTCCAGTAGGCCAGCCACCGTATATCTTTGACGTGCGCACACACAATTTCGCTGGGGCTCTTTATCAATCTTGCACCCATACACCTTCATCCCTCTGTTCGATTATATCGATATATATCTCACGCCGATGATCCCTCCCCTCTCTTCTCGTGGATCGCCCCCTCTATATATGATATATCGAGGCCTTCATTTCACACACAATGCATATGTTACATTTTTTTGAGATATCATCGACTCATATTCCCTGTCTATCTCTCACGCACACAAATACACTTACGAAATCACCCCCCCCAAAAAAAACACTCACGAACGCACTCACCATATCTCTCTAGGTTTCTATCTCTCTCACACACACCCACGTAGGTGGGGTACATGCACGAAGAGAAGAGGTGCACGCACGACACACGTACTCATGTCTCGTTCCCAACCACACCCACGCGGGTACACGGTGGAGCTCATTTCTGTACGAAAAGGCAGCCCACGTGATAATTTGACGCGTGTAGCGGTTTTTCACTTGATGGAGGGTCGTGTACCACGCGTGAACGAAACAAAGTGTGACTTGACGCATTTGCGCGTTATTTTTAAATAAAGTTTATTCCTCAATGGGACGTACAGAATATAAAACGATTGTTATCAAGACAAAAAAGAACACCGCTCGACTATACTACAAAATATAGGTAGGAGCCTAAATGCTTGCTTGCTGGGGTACGTCTCTTCACACTTTCTCACACAAGATGGCAGTGGACAATCTCTCTCTCTCACACCGCTGGTCACTGATCCGGCCGGATCCCGTCCGCCGGCGGAAAGGAAGGATGTGCAGCGTTGCTCCAGTCGCCGGCGTCGAGGCAGGAAACTCACTGCCGGCGCGTCCCGATCTGCGGTACCCGCCGTTCTCTCTGACCAAGTGATACGTCTCCAACGTTTCTATAATTTTTGATTGTTCCATGCTATTATAGTATCAATCTTGGATGTTTTATATATGTTGACAAGCAATTATATATCATTTTTTGGGACTAACCTATTAACTTAGTGCCCAGTGCCAGTTGCTGTTTTTTGCCTGTTTTTGGTTTTTCAGAATATCAGTACCAAACGAAGTCCAAATGCCACGAAACTTTTTGGATATTTTTTTCTGGACATAAGAGACACTAGAAGCTTTGGGAGAGGGCCAGAAGACAGAGGAGGTGGCCACGAGCCACCTGGGCGCGCCCCAGGGGGGTGGCGCGCCCAGGTACCTCGTGGTTCCACCTCTGCTCTGTTTGACCTAATTCCACCTCTATAAATTCTCTAAAATCAGGAAACCAACAGAGGAGTCCATGAAATACTTTTTCGGCCGCCGCAAGTTCCTGTTCTCGAGAGATCCCATCTGGAGGCCTTTTTCCGGCACTCCGCCGGAGGGGGATTCGATCACGGAGGGGCTCTTCATCAACCTTGCTGCCCTTCCGATGATGCGTGAGTAGTTTACCACAGACCTTCGGGTCCATAGTTAGTAGCTAGATGGCTTCTTCTCTCTTTATGATCTTCAATACAATGTTCTCCTCGATGTTCTTGGAGTTCTATCCGATGTAATCACTTTTTGCGGTGTGTTTGTTGGGATCCGATGAATTGTGAGTTTATGATCAGATTATCCATGAATATTATTTGAGTTTTCTCTGAACTCTTTTATGCATGATTGTTATAGCTTCGTATTTCTCTCCGATCTATTGATTTGGTTTGGCCAACTAGATTGATTTATCTTGCAACGGGAGTGGTGCTTTGTAATGGGTTCGATCTTGTGGTGCTCAATCCCAGTGACAGAAAGGGACATGACACGTATGTATCATTGCTATTAAGGGTAAAAAGATGGGGTTTATTCATGCATGAGTTTACTTTGTCTACATCATGTCATCTTGCTTAAGGCATTACTCCGTTCTTTATGAACTTAATATACTCTAGATGCATGCTGGATAGCGGTCGATGTGTGGAGTAATAGTACTAGATGCAGAATCGTTTCGGTCTATTTGTCTCGGACGTGATGCCTATATACATGATCATTGCCTTGGATATCGTCATGATTATTTGATTTTCTATCAATTGCCCAACAATAATTTGTTTACCCACCGTATGCTATTTTTAAGAGAGAAGCCTCTAGTGAAAACTATGGCCCCTGGGTCTACTTTTATCATATATTAAAAATCCCAAAAATACCTTGCTGCAATTTTACTTTATTTATTTTATTTTGTATTTTTGTTTGATCTATCTATCTATCACCATACAATTTAATCTTGCAATTAACCGCCAAGGGATTAACAACCCCTTGTTCGCGTTGGGTGCGAGGATTTGTTATTTTGTGTGCAGGTACTGCTAATGAGTTGTTGCATGATTCTCCTACTGGATTGATAACCTTGGTTTCATAACAGAGGGAAATACTTATCTCTACTGTACTGCATCATCCCCTCCTCTTCAGGGAAATTCCAACGCAGCTCACAAGTAGCAGGAAGAATTTCTGGCACCGTTGCCGGGGAGACATCATCAACATCTATCAAGTACCTACGCATAAACTTTCATCTCCTTGCATTTATTTTATTTACCTTTGCCTCACGTTTTCATCTACCCCACTTCTAATTTTTTTTACAAAAATACAAAAATATTTTCCGTTTGTCTTTTTGCGTGTTTTCTTGTTCGCTTGCTTGAAGTTGTTATCATGAGTGATTTTGGCATGACAGAAACTGATGATGGTAGAACTCCTAAAATTGGAAGTTCTACCAATCTTGATGCTAAAACTTTTGTGTTGGGACATGGGAATGTTATAGGAAAAAGTGTCATCCAAGAATTCTTTAATTGCATTGGGACCTTGGCTTGTGATGATGCTCCTATACTTAAAGAAACCAAAAATTATGCCGAAGCTATTTCCACACTTATTCTTAAACTTGAAAGAAGATTTATTCGCACCCGTCCTACTCTGCAAAGATTGTTTTATGAGTTACCGGTTATAAAAAATCCTATAGCAAAGAAAATAGCTACCCTTGTCCTCATGAATGGATTTGATCACATAGTGCGAGAAGCTAGGGAGATCTTTGATTTTTATGGTATGAACTGTGAAAAACTAGTAATAGATGAGATCCTTTATAATAATGATTACTTGTTGAGGTATTTGTTCCGCAATGACCACATCTTTCATGAGAATATTAAAAAATAAGTTCCCCCTCTGAATATAATCCAGCAAGTTTTCAATAGTGTTAATAGACAATACTCATGGATTGTAGCCGGTAATCAAGAGGATTTACAGATGGACAACTTGCTAATGCTAAAATTTATATGGATGATGTGTTTCATATTACCTTTGAAAAACCTTTTGATGAAAGTACATCTTTGGATAAGAAGAAGAAAGATGACAATACTTGAAACTATGCATTATGCCTAGCTAGGGGCATAAAACAATAACGCTTGTTGGGAGGCAACCGAATGAATAAAATAATTTTTTTGCTTTTTATTTCTGTTCTTATGTGTTTACACAATTATGCTACTGTTATGATTGTGTTTTTATGTTTTATTTAGTGTTTGTGCCAAGTAATGCCTTTGGGATGATTTGGAAGATAGTATAATTGATGTTGTTTGGAAAACAGAAAGTTTTGCATCCAGTGCTTGAATTTTAATTCTGTACATGAGAGTCATAAAAATCTTAAATTTTTACACAGTATTGGTATATGAATTACCCACGTTTTCCTAATTTTTCAGAAGTTTTGGAGTTACAGAAGTATGGCTTTTAAATGGATCTCTACAGACTGTTCTGTTTTTTTACAGATTATGTTTTTGATGCATTGTTTTGCTTGTTTTGATGAAACTATGGATTGTATCGGGGGGGTATAAGCCATGGAGAAGTTAGAATACAGTAGGCATAATGCAAAAATAAAATATGAATGGGTTTGCAACAGTACTTAAAGTAGTGATTTGTTTGTTATACTAACGGATCTCACGAAGGTTTTGTTGAGTTTTGTGTGATTGAAGTTTTCAAGTTTTGGGTGAGATCACGAGGGATGAAGGAATAAGGAGTGACAAGAGCCTAAGCTTGGGGATGCCCAAGGCACACCAAGGTAATATTCAAGGAAGACTCAAGCGTCTAAGCTTGGGGATGCCCCGGAAGGCATCCGCTCTTTCTTCTACCAACCATCGGTAATTTTACATGGAGCTATATTTTTATTCGTCACATGATATGTGTTTTACATGGAGCGTCGTGTATTCTATGAGTCTTTGCTTTGTTTGCTTTTTAGTTTGTCACAATCATCTTTGCTGGACACACCTATTTGAGAGAGCCACACGTTTATCATGATTTATTAGAATACTCTATGTGCTTCACTTAAATCTTTTGAGCTAGGCAGTTGCTCTAGTGCTTCACTTAAATCTTTTTTATCATGGCGGTGACTATATTTTGAAGAAATATTTGCACTCTCATGCTTCACTTATATTATTTTGAGAGTTGATAAGATTAAAATTTTGAAGAAATATTTGCACTCTCATGCTTCACTTATATCTTTTTGAGAGTTGATAATAGTAATGGTAATTTGCACAAGATATGAATTTGGTCCCAAAGTGATGAATATTCAAGAGGGATATAATAATAACTTTCATATAGATCATTGGATATGATAAGTTTGATACCTTGCAATAGTTTTGCGATATGGAGATGATGATATGTGAGTCATGTTAGTGAGTAATTGTGATTTAGTAAGAATATTGGTGTTAAGGTTTGTGATTCCCTATGCATGCACATAAAGTCAATAGTTATGCAACGAAATTATATCCTACTTATGGTGCATTATTCAGTGTTAGTTATGTTCAATGCATGTTTATGACCGTTTTTGCTTTTTGGTTGGTCGCTTCTCAATCTATTTGCTAGCCTTCATTTGTACTAAGCGGGAATACTGCTTGTGCATCCAACTCCTTTAAACCCAAGTTGTGCCAAATGAGTCCACCATACCTACCTATATGCGGTATTTCCATGCCGTTCCAAGTAAATTTGCATGTGCCAACTCTATTTTTTCAAAATAATTTTCCGTTTTGTGTGCCCGTACCGCTCATGAAGCGGCAGGGGGTGGCCAATATTTTCCATGCTAGGTGTGTTATTCTCACAATGAGTGTTTATTCACTTGTCATTGCACGAGAGAGTGGTAGGTAATAGGGATGCCCAGTCCCGAAATGAATTTTTTTTAATATGATGATAATAATAATTTCCTTGTAAAGTGTTGGTATGGAGGGCACCCGTGGATACGGCTAGCCATGGATTGTGAAAGAATGGTGGAAAGGAAATAAACTTTATTTTCTGTTTGGGAACCGCCTATAATGTGTCTAGCATGGAAGATATTGGGCATTCTCGGTCGTTTTCGTTGACAGGAAAAGCATGCCTCCCAAAATAATTTTATCTCTCTAATTTAAGCCTTGAGCTCTGGCACATTTGCAAATCTCTGCTCCCCCCTGCGAAGGGCCTATCTCTTTACTTTTATGCAATTTTTATTTTTATTTTGAGTCTCCATATTCTCTTACAAAGCTCCAACTAGAGAGCACTATTGTCATACTTGTGCATTGTGTGTAGCTAATATTGAGTGTGTTTCATGAATGGATCAATGATTGAGCATAATGGGCTAGGGATAGCTTTCTTTAGCATTGATATTTTGAAAGGCATGGTTGCTTGTTAGTATGCTTGAGTATTTATGTCTTCATGTCAAATTATAGACTATTGCTTTGAATCATTCAAGTCCAAATGTCCATGCTACAAAGAAAAGAGTATATGATGAATATGATAGGTAGCATTCCACATCAAAAATTCTGTTTTTATCATTTACCTACTCGAGGACGAGCAGGAATTAAGCTTGGGGATACTTGATACGTCTCCAACGTATCTATAATTTTTGTTGTTCCATGCTATTATAGTATCAATCCTGGATGTTTTATATACGTTTACAAGCAATTATATATCATTTTTTGGGACTAACCTATTAACTTATTGCCCAGTGCCAGTTGATGTTTTTTGCCTGTTTTTGGTTTTTTAGAATATCAGTACCAAACGAATTCCATATGCCATGAAACTTTTTGGAGATTTTTTTCTGGACATAAGAGACACTAGAAGCTTCGGGAGAGGGCCAGAAGGCAGAGGAGGTGGCCACGAGCCACCAGGGCACGCCCCAGGGGGAGTGACGCGCCCTGGTGCTTTGTCGGCCCACCTCTGCTCCGTTTGACATAATTCCACCTCTATAAATTCTCTAAAATTGGGAAACCAATAGAGGAGTCCACGAAATACTTTTTCCGCCGCCACAAGTTCCTGTTCTCGAAAGATCCCATCTAGAGGCCTTTTTCCGGCACTCCGCCGAAGGGGGATTCGATCATGGAGGGGCTCTCCATCAACCTTGCTGCCCTTCCGATGATGCGTGAGTAGTTTACCACAGACCTTCGGGTCCATAGTTAGTAGCTAGATGGCTTCTTCTCTCTTTATGATCTTCAATACAATGTTCACCTCAATGTTCTTGGAGTTCTATCCGATGTAATCACTTTTTGCGATGTGTTTGTTGGGATCCGATGAATTGTGAGTTTATGATCAGATTATCCATGAATATTATTTGAGTTTTCTCTGAACTCTTTTATGCATGATTGTTATAGCTTCGTATTTCTCTCCGATCTATTGATTTGGTTTGGCCAACTAGATTAATTTATCTTGCAATGGGAGAGGTGCTTTGTAATGGGTTCGATCTTGCGGTGCTCAATCCCAGTGATAGAAAGGGACATGACACGTATGTATCGTTGCTTTTAAGGGTAAAAATATGGGGTTTATTCATGCGTGAGTTTACTTTGTCTACATCATGTCATCTTGCTTAAGGCGTTACTCCGTTCTTTATGAATTCAATACTCTAGATGCATGCTGGATAGCGGTCGATGTGTGGAGTAATAGTAGCAGATGCAGAATCGTTTTGGTCTACTTGTCTTGGACGTGATGCCTATATACATGATCATTGCCTTGGATATCGTCATGATTATTTTCTTTTCTATCAATTGCCCAACAGTAATTTGTTTACCCACCGTATGCTATTTTCAAGAGAGAAGCCTCTAGTGAAAACTATGGCCCCCGGGTCTACTTTTATCATATATTAAAAATCCCAAAAATACCTTGCTGCAATTTTACTTTATTTATTTTATTTTGTATTTTTGTTCGATCTATCTATCTATCACCATACAATTTAATCTTGCAATTAACCGCCAAGGGATTGACAACCCCTTGTTCGCGTTGGGTGCGAGGATTTGTTATTTTGTGTGCAGGTACTGCTTACGAGTTGTTGCGTGATTCTCCTACTGGATTGATAACCTTGGTTTCATAACTGAGGGAAATACTTATCTCTACTGTACTGCATCATCCCCTCCTCTTCGGGGAAATCCCAACACAGCTCACAAGTAGCACCAAGCTTCGGCGCGGTAGGGCCTTCGCCCCTTGCTCGCTGCCGCAGCAGATCCCGGCCGCCGCCACCCTCCTAGTTACATCCCAACGACCCTCAGGTACAGGTTCCTCAGGAACCGGCCTTGCTCCACTTCCCAACTTCCGAGGTCACTGCATGTGGAAAATCCTGGTTCTTTGCCTAAAACGTAGCTCGGCCGGCGTAGTACTTCCCATTATGCAATCTCGTCCTCACACCGCTTGAGAGAAACCACTGTGCTGCTATCTCCCCCTGAAGATAATGAATATGCTTCTTTTTGTCGGCGTATGTGTCATCAACTGTTATTGACCAGTAATTTTTTCCTTTCTGCCTCTTTTTGCAAACAGGGCTATCCATTTCACCTCGTTGCTATTGCGACCTTTTGGTGAACTGCAGAATTCACTTTTTTCTTAAGAGTGTTTTGTGCAGTTCCACTAAAATGTCACACGGGCAACATTTCTACATTTCAGTGGGACTACACAAAGGGAGATTGGTTGTGCTATCCTCCTCATCCAACTCTGAGCCTAATCTTCTCCAACAAGTAGTTAGTTTTACGAGAGATTGCAAAGGTGGTCGGCTTCTATTTGTGTGTGTATGTTTCATCAACTAGTGCCGCTATTATTGTAAAATCACTTATTCATATCTTTGCAAACAGGGATGCTCAGCTTGATTTTAGTGGAACTGCACAAAATGATCGGATGGTCAATGTCCTCCATAGACTTCTTTCTTGGCTAACATGTCTTGTTCAGTTCGACAGAGCTGCGTGAAACTAGCTGCCGACCAATGAACACCGTGGCCAGGAAATGGAACCATGCCTACGTAGAGCATCGATCAATTTTTATTTTTTCTTTATTTGTAGACCTTCTCACAACTTTTTCTTCAGTTGTGAGGTAAATATTGGGGCTGCTATGTGAATCATTGTGATGCATTAGCATCCATGTTAGTTTTCTTTGTATTTGATAGAATGTTGTAACGAGACAACCTTGTAATTGATGCAATGTTGTAACGAGACAACCTTAGAGGCAAGTGGACACAAGAAACCAAAGTTGAAAGCTTCATAGCATTATAGTATAATTTATTATGCTGGAAAATGTATGTGACATATAAACAAATCCTAAAAGCTTGATAGCAATGCCAGAAACCATTGTACTTCCTTTCGCCAACATGTGGGACATCCAGCATCCTGGTCCACGTCCCATGCACCAATATTGAGTGCACAACCGCAGGGGAGGTTCACCCAGGTCGTTGCGCCGCATTAATATTGACTATTGAGCAGTCAAATCACAGAGCCCCACCTTTGCCACAGTAAGTTGCTCGGACAAAGCAACCATCATTTCACTATTCGTTGAATCCGCTCGTACTCCAATATTCCCACAGTAAGCTGCTCGGACGAAGCAACCATCATGTCACCTTTCCCATAGTAAGTACCTTCTTTTTATTCTAGAAACCACCACACGCGAATATTGGACGGTAGCAGCACAGCATCAAGTGTATAGGTTTATGGGGCTCAAGTCAAAAATCAAAACCAACCAATGAACTACTAGATAGTGAGCGTTTGGAGTATACTGTAGTGGTAGTAGTACGTATCATCGCATGTATGCATGAGTAGTACAATGACCAATAACATTTACATGCATTGGTTAGTTTTCTGTTAATTCTTGCACGCAACAATTTAATGCGCTTTGATATCTAAACATGTGAATGTGACCAGTAAAATTTAGACTTACAAAATGGTATAGTAATACAAAAATTTGGAGATTAAGCTCTATAAACCAGATGTGAGTGATATACTGTAGCAGGATGGTTGAGGGCATGTACAATTGTGCTATCTTAGGAGTGCCATGTAGGATAAATGCTGAGATGGAAGAGAGAGAAATCACAAGAAAAGACGTGTCTTCTCTTATTTAAGAGATGATCTCTTAGCACAACATGTCTCACCATGTTTTTAGGAATAACTAATTATTGAAGATAAGGCTAAGAGATAACCATTGTAGACATGCTTTTTTTGTCATCTCTAAACTATATGCAAGGCTTAAGATAAGACTGTCTTTATCAACCATTGTACATGCCTTGACGGGATTAGTAGAAAGTGAAGCGCCTTTTTAGCGGGGATTTGCATCAATCTACGAAGGTGCAAAACCAAGTGTTACTACTACACCAAACAAGTTCAAAACGAGAAACTGGACTCACTCACGGCATGCCTGCCGCGTTTGGTCCATCGGTCAAAGTGCTTCCTCTTGGCATATATCATTTTTTTAGAATGCTCTTGGCATATCACTAACATGTGGGAGGGAGTGGGAGCAAACCGACCTCAATTGATGGCAAAATCGCCAACCTGCCGCACTTTGAGAGAGAAGAGGAGCTAGAAGCGATACGGGCTGGTGGAGCTAGGTGTTGCACGGAGGCCGAGAATATGGTGATAGCGTGAGGTGGGCCATGTATGATGTAACTACACTGGGCTGCCGTGTTTCAGACTCCTCCTGTCTAGTACTCCACCGCGCGGTTCCTGGCTCCTTCTCGATTGTCGGAAATCGTTCTTCTTCCTTTTGCCGACACATGAGACATCCAGCATCCAGGTCCACGTGTTATGCAAGAAAATGGAGATAAGTAGTGTAAGTGAGACTCACCAACGGTCACCAACGTAGGTGGAGTACGTGCATGAATCACCCGCAAAAAAAGGAGTACGTGCACGAAGAGAAGAGGTGCACGCACCGACGCACGTACTCTTTGCCTCTTTCCCTAACACACGCGCGGGTACACGGTGGAGCTCATTTCTGTACGAAGAGGCATCTCACGTGATAATTTGATGCGTGTAGTAGCTGTTCACTTAAGTGGAGGGTCGGGAACCACGCGTGAACGAATCAAAGTTCGACCATGACGTGGTGACGCGTTATTTATAAATAAAGTTTTTTGCTTCAATGGCACGTACGCAAATTTTTTGGATTGTCTAAATATGAAATTTTAGTGTTGATCCTACGATCTCACCTAAAGGTCCGATCCTATACAAGTCTACCCCTCCATTTTGAGCCAAAGTTTGACCATGAATTTAACAAATAAAATATAAACTATATGTTACAAAAACTATACCATAGAAAACCTCTTTCAAATACAAATCTAACAATATATTTCGGGTAGCATATACTACTTTATATATTTTGAGTTAAATACATGGTCAAACTTGGACCCAAAATACAAAGAGGCCTAATAAACCAGGACGGAGGTAGTAGTTACCATAACATCACACATTCCAATGCGATATGAGCCTACAGCCTAATAAATGAACATTTGCATGACAACACATATATGTTACTCCCCACTATGGAGATAGTAACATAAACTAGTAACATGTGCATGTTACTAAGTTACTACTACCCACTATTTTTTTTCTTTTCGAAATGGCACTACAACCCACTATGACCAGCCTTACTACGCCCTTTCCCTCGCCCACGCGCGCTCGGTGGCTCGCAGGACGAGGAGAAGCTTTTGCTTACTATGCGGTGGATGTGTAGCAGTTCATTCGGTGTCAGATTGCCAGAACTATATACTACTACTAGTAGTAGGAGTACGTACTATAGTAGTACTACCATCATCATTGTTCGACTTCCGGAAGAGGCGAAGAGCCAAGCGCAAGGTCAGCTTTAGCCAAAGCTGTGCCACCTTTTATTAATCTCACAAAGCGTGTCGGAGCCCGTGCAACAGCCACACAAGTAGCACGTACACATTTACTGTAGGAAGTTCTAAGGGACATATGCTAACATGCCACACAAGTTCATACCCCATTCCTGTATAAAAATTTGTGCACTACTGTACATAGATTAACAGCGCTCCCATAATTTTGTGCACGACTACTCCACTTAGACGTTATCGATGGACTCCATGTACACCACCTGGTTCTAGTCCCAGGCGTTCTTCATAGAAGGCACGATCCATAGCGGCGGGCAACGGGAACCATGGTCACAGCTTTCTAGTGTGGTTCCACACGATGGAGTTTCCTCCTAGCTGAAGCGGCATAGATCAGGAGTCCGGACCGATCCCAAGCCCCGTTCTGAGGTTCTGACCACCCTGGCCCACCAAAAACCCCTCCCCCTCCCGCGCGCGCTTCCCGCCCGGCGCCAGCTGCCAGCATTCACACCGCTGTAGAGCGCGCTGCTCCACATTGAAGGTGGCTCAGGGCGGACGCATTGAGAGTGAGAGGCCACGTCCGCCATTGAAGTGGCGCGCCGGCCGAGGGCGCCGCCTGCCGCACGCCCAGCTGAACGCGCCTCCACGCCGCATTCAAACGCCTCCATTAAACCCGCGTGGAAGCCGAGAACCTACTACATCCACACGTCCGTTCAGGAGCGGGCCAGCATTAAACGCAACGCCGGGCAAGCTCCTCTTTCCACCATTTTCTCCACTCTTTCGATGGCATCCGACGAGCAGGACGAGCAGTTCTCCGGCATAAAAGCCGGCTGGGTGGCCCGCCTAGCCCGGCGGTTACAAGCGAGGCAGCTCGCTGTTCGACCTCCCTCGCCTAGCCCGACGAAGCCAGTTGCCACCCCCAGCCAGCGCGTGGTTCAGCAACTCGACGCTCCAGGCCAGCTCGAGGAGGACTGGTGAGTTGCTCCATGCCCGTACGGCCCCTCCAGTGCCTGCGACCGCGCCATCCGTTGTCGACGCGCGCGTAGCCGAGCCATGCAGGCAGAAAAAGAAGTCGGTTGCGCGGATGTCGATGAGGTGTCGGCCAGCACGTCCGCGCCCGCCACCATCATCGAGGAGAAGTAGAACACGGGAGGCCGCCGCCGCTTGTATCCCATGAAGGCCACCGCCGAGGCGACGCCGGCGTACACAGCTGGTGTCTTGCACGGTTCTTCTTCAGCGTAGACCATCGTCGACCCCGCATGGGCTCCACGGAAGCGGAGGCGCCCCCTTCCCCGCCGGCTGAAGCATTAGCCGGGGGTTCCACTCCGATGAGCGGTGGGGAAGCGAGCCGCCCTTTGCGCTGAAGCATATACCTCCGGGGCTCCCGGCAGTCCAGTGATCGGGCTGCCAGACATGAGGAAGACAAAAGGAGCCGCCGACGACCATTTAGATTAGGTATTAATTATACCTCTAGAGCCGGACTAGCACCGCTTAGTTGATGTAAATGTAATGAAATCCGTCATGTTTATATGAAATCCGGCCGTGTTTGCACGATTTTCGTCTTGTTGGTTCGAATTGTTGCCAAAATGTATGCAGCTATGGTTGGATGTTGTCCTCTCGCATCCGTGTCCGCTCTCACGCACACGCACGCACACACACACACACGCTCGCGACTTTTTGTACACACCATCTCTATCTAGGTCAGTGTCTCGTTGTCTCTGAGAGAGAGAGACACACACACACGCTCACGACTTTTTGTACACACCATCTGTCGGAAGTCAGGCTCCGGGGACCCAAAGGTTCGAACACTGGGGTGAGCTCATTCTACCACTTCGTCTCCTACCACGACTAAGCAACGGCAAGGCTACGGCGAGAGCACGCTAGCGAGGAACGGACCGTGGACTCAGCGGTTACCCAGGTTCGGGCCACCTTGCGGTGTAAAACCCTACTCCTGCTTGTGGTTGGGATTGCAAGGGGCAAGAGAGTTCTTGCGTACAAGGCGGAGGAGGCAGAACTCAACCGAGGTCTCCCTCTACAACGGCAGCACTGCCCTTTATACCAGCCTTGGTCCTCTTCCCCCTCGAAAACTTAGGTGGGAAGGGTTGCCACACTTGGCGGTTTTGAAAGGGGATAGGCGCTCAGGCTATCCTGACTAAAGGCGGTCTTCGCCTGCCAAAGCATGATCCATGACGTGCCGGTGGGCTCGGTGATGACCTCCGCCCTGCGCGCCCGCCGTCTTGGTCTTCCCCCACCGATCGGGCAACCTTTGGGGTCGCTTTGGGGAGTAGATAGCTGGCCCTGCTCCCTTAACACAAAAGAGGAAACCATCTTCATCCGCGCTTGCTGGCGCGGCCTCTGTCGCCGCTCGTCGTCACGCGCGTCACCCACGTGATGGGCCCCAGACCGTGCGGCTGTGCCGAACGGCCTTCGTCTTGGGCGCCTTCGGGAGGAGGCCTCGGGAGGCCACCTCGGGAGGCCGCCTCGCGAGAGGGCCTCGCGAGGCCGTTGGTGAGGACGCCGAGCCTTGCTCGCCACTTCCTGAGGAGGGGGCCTCAGGAGGCCAAGGCCTCATGAAGAGTCCTGGTGAGGTGCTTGGTGATGATGGCCTGCTGGGCCCATGCCAGGCGTTGCGCCCTGGGCTAAAGGCGGACGGGTCTGGATATCCTGGGTTCCATGGACCCGACAGTAGCCCCCGGGCCCGCGGCGCGCACGTTCCCGCTTACTGGGGGGCGAAACGGCGCGGGCCCTAACCGTCTGCAGCCAGGCGCGACGCGTGGCGCACGATGTGACGGGGGACGCCCCCACTTCTCCCACGACGCCTCGGTAACCACCCGCACTGACATAAAACCTGCCGCGGGCGACGCGAGGCCATCATTGTCTTCCTTCGCATGTTCCGTCTCCCTGCGCCTTCCTTCCCATGCACAGCTCCTTCTACCTCTCCCAAAATTCCGCCGCCCTAAACCCTTGTTGTGCCGCCATGTCGCCCCCCGGCAGGGAGGAAGAGGCGGCGGACACGGTGGTTGCGGGGGTGGTGCCAGAGCCTGCTCTGGGTAGGCCCACGATCGTCAACACCGAGGGGCTCAGCAAGGTGCTTCCAATGACCGCAGCTGCTTCTAACGAGTGGGGGGCCACTCGCATCTGGCCGGCTTCGCGCCCGACCGCCGACCTCGATGCCACCTCTGCCGTCCTCTTCCTCCCCGCGCTCTTCGTGGGCCTGCTACCTCCATTCTCCGATTTCTTCAACGCCGCCCTTTCCCACTACCAGGTCCATGCGCTGCATCTCGAGCCGAACTCCGTCCTTCTTCTTTCCGCCTTTGCCTTTTTATGCGAGGCCTTCTTGGGCGTGACGCCCTCAGTGGCGCTCTTCCGCCACTTCTTCAGCCTGCGGTTGACCGCGGTGAACCAATGTTCCGGGTGTGTCTCGTTCCGCATCGCAGACGAGACGGCGGGCGCCGGTATTGACATGAGGCTTACCAAGGAGGTCGAGGGCTTCAGGCGGCAATGGGTGTTCGTGGACGCGGCCCAATTCAGCCCCCTGCTGCAGCTGCCGGCATCCCCGGCGGCGAGAAGCTCCGGGTGGGGGCATGAAAGGCTCGCTGACCCGAGGCTGGCATGGGTATGAAGGAGGTTGGCCGAGCTGAGGGCCGCGAAAGTAACGGTGGTCATTGTCGTGAGGGAGTTCCTCCGGCGCCGCATAGCTCCCCTCCAGCGACACTCCCGCCCGATGTGGGCCTTCACCGGCCCGGAGGACCCGATGCGGTTGAGCGCGGACAGCTTGCTGCCGGAGGTGCTGAACGGGGTGCTCCATACCCTGACCGGCGAAGAGGCAAGCGAGCCACCCATGGATGGGCTTCCCTTGTATCGCTACAAGAACAAGGAGGCGCTGGCCGGCTCAAAGCCGCGTTTCGACTAGTGGGGACCGCTTCCAGAGGGCCTCGAAGGGCCCTGGGACAACCCCTTTCTGGTGGTTCCTGGTTCAGGCGACCGTGGCGAGACGGGGCCTCGACGGGCGCTGCAGAGGGCGGAGGCGGCCCGGTTCGGTGGACCCGCCGCCGACTCGTCCACGGGCTTGGAGACGATGATGACGTCAGCGCACCTGAGGCCTCGCCCACCGCGCCCGACCAGGCGGAGGGCGCAGGAAGCCCCCGTGCGCCAGCTGTGAAGCTGCGGGGCTCCGGAAGCGGTGGCGAGGGCGGATCCCGTGGCCCTCCCGCGAGGGGGGCCGGTCGCGAGAAAGGGCCCCGTGAAGGCGGCGGCGGCGACGTTCCTCGATGGCCGATGAAGAAGAGGAGATGGTTTAAGCGTTCGTCTTCCTTTCTCCTGCGCCCGGCGTGTTGTGCGCGCCTGAGCCCTCATTTCTCTTCCCTTTTTCAGGACCTCCTCGAGCAAGAAGAGGAAGAAGGAGGAGAGGTACCCTGTCCTGGTGGGGGCTACACCGCCGGTTGCTAGGGCCGGGGGGCGTGAAGAAAACACCAGCAGCCTCGACGCCGTGATGGGCCCCAGACCGCGCGGCTATGCCGAACGGCCTTCGTCTTGGGCGCCTTTGGGAGGAGGCCTCGGGAGGCCACCTCGGGAGGCCGCCTCGCGAGAGGGCCTCGCGAGGCCATTGGTGAGGATGCCAAGCCTTGCTCGCCACTTCCTGAGGAGGGGGCCTCAGGAGGCCAAGTCCTCATGAAGAGTCCTGGTGAGGTGCTTGGTGATGACGGCCTGCTGGGCCCACGCCAGGCGTTGCGCCCTGGGCCAAAGGCAGACGGGTCTGGATACCCTGGGTTCCATGGGCCCGACACCATCTCTGTCTAGGTCAAGGTCTTGTTGTCTCTGAGAGAGAGAGACACACACACATGCACACACACGAAGAGAACATGCGCACTCACTCACTCATTCCCTCACGCACACGCGCGGGTACACGGTGGAGCGCATTTGCACATGAAGAGGCAGCTATGATAATTTGACCCATCTAGTTGTCCACTTAATGTAGGGTCTGGGACCACATGTGAGCCATACAAAGTGCGACTTGAACGCGGTGGCGCGGTTATTGATCGAGTTTTTTTACTGGTACGCTAAGACTGGCCACAGTGGAAGTAACTTCAAGAGTAACATCGGGTCCAAGTCAGCAAATTTGCCTATGTGGCAATGAGTTAATGAGGAGAGAGGTAAATTGAGTAACTTAGCTAGTTACTCATTCTATGAGTAACATCATACATACCAAGACAAAATAAGTCTATAACCTAATAAATGCAGCTTTGCATGACACTACACATATGTTACTACCCACTATGGAGGTAGTAACATAGTCTAGGATAGCGTGTATGTTACTAGTGTAAGTTACTCTCCACTGTGACTAGTCTAAATGAAAAGATGGCTCCGCGCGTATTCAATTTAAAACGATTGCTACGGAGAGGAAAAAAATTGCTCCACTATATATGTAGGCTGGAGCTTCGGGACTTAATTGCTAGGGTTGCTCTCTTCTTCTCACTCTCTCACCCTCTCCAGATCTAAACAAGACGGTGGTGTCCACTCTCTCTGTCTCTCTCTCTTCTCACCGGTGGTCACAGATCCGGCCGAATCCCTTCCGCTCGGTAGGGTACGAGGTGCAACGTTGACGCGGTCGCCGTTGGAGAGGGAGGAAGCCGACGCGCGCCGTCTTCTCTGACCTGGCGCCGGCGTGGGTGGTCCTTCGCACTTTTGATCACAGCCGTCGTGTTGGCAGATCCCGCCGCCTACCTCGCCACATCCCGCCGACCAAAGGTATAACTTCTTTTAGAACCGGCCTTCTTCTAATGGGCCAGTTCCCCACATCGCTGCATCCCTTTTTCCCACCATTTTTGAGTCCAAAGCTCCCCATGTATCTAGATAGCCCCGTCGACTTGTCGAACACTCAACACCACCTAAATTTTTACTATTAGAGGAAAAAAGGTAATGCATGAAGATAAATAGATGGCCTGGTTGAATGTGGATTTTTTTTGGGGTGGGCGGGGTAGCAAAGACTGGTTAACGAACTGATCTCTTTGTTGAAAAGGGCAATAAAGTGGTGTGGGGGCGAAGGGTGTGTTGAAGAGTAGTAAGATTCTGGCCTGACCGGTCTCTTGGTCGAGAAAGGAAAGAAAGTGAGGGGGCGTTGGGTGGACAACGCAACTGAGAATGAGCACGGCTAGATTTCCTGTGGTCACGTAGCAAAAGGTCACTGACGAGATCACGAGAACAAAATTGGCACAAATCCAGACATTCTGCTTGCATGTTTGCCGCTCTCGGCAACCACCTCTGCCTCACCACTTTATGCTTGTGCCTCACCTCTCCCTTTGCCCCTACTACAGCTGTTAATCTAATATCTGGTAAAATGAAACAATGCCACTGTTAATGTGATGGCACTCTTAAGTAATGCTGTTGTTAATCTATTGCCATTGATAAACTGAAGCAATGCCACCACCGTTTTATGAAATGCTTCTGTCTTGCTTTATTTCCCATGAAGAGTGTTGTGGGGTGTTACACTTAAATCTCACGATGGTAACATAGCTTCATCTCAGTGGAACTGCAGAAATTTAATTGCGCATTTGGTTGACACGATGATGTATTTCTCCTTTCCGTATCACCCTTTGTTAGAACGATCGTTCCTATTAACCGTGCACGTAGCTACTGATCATGTGCTACTGTCATCATAGAGTTATAATGCAATTGTTGTGCATGTTAATCTAAGCCCCCGTTAATCTAGTGCCTGTGTTGATCTGATGTGATGGCACTTCTTAGTTAATGGCATTTTTCATACTGTCAATGTAATGCCATTGATAACATATGAGATGCTATTGTTAATCATATGCCACAGCAAAAAATGACACTGCTTAAATAACCCTATCACATATTTCTGCAAACAGGGTTGTCTATCTCCATGTGGTTTCTATTTGTGCAAACAGAAGCACAAACCACAATTTTAGTAGAACCGCACAAAATTAGATGGTTGCATCTACCTGCTGTCAGCTAACCTCACGGTGCTCGAGGTATTCCTACATTCGTAACTAGGTAGAATGAGCAACGCAAGATGAAATAAGCTTATTCGTACGTTACCTTGCTGATCGCAGAGTAGAACGAGCCTGTCATGTGTGGAGGAGCGAACAAGCACTGTAGCCGCCCCGTCAATGCAAGATAAAAGACACCGAGTCATAGATGACCTAGCCGACGAGTAGGGGTCGTGCAAACAGCGGTGCATAATTTTAGTGGAACTGTAAAAAAAAGATATTGGGGTGAGTTGGACAAATTTTCTACAGCCAGACGGAAGGAATTGCACTGATCGATTGGATCGAATTTCCTCCATGGCATGAGATGAGACCCCAAGGTGGAAATCAACTAACCACTTATGAAATATGGATAATCTTCCTCACGCAGGTCAGTACCCCTTCGTCCAGATGATCGTGTTTTGTCATACCGAGCTATTGATATGTGCTGCTGTTTTGCAACACCGTTTAAGTACAGCTATTGTTTTCCTATCTTTTCACATTTAGGACAATGAAGATGATTTCAGTAGAACTGCACAAACTGGTCTGATGTTGAGTGATCTCTATTGCCTCCTCTGTTTGCTGCAATGTGTCAGCGTCAATTGCAAGATGAGCCAGCGAGCTAGCCGTGGAGTTGCCAACATGCTCAAAGTGCACTCAACATTGAGAAGAAAGAAGCATGCCCAGGAAATTAATGCGTAGGGAGGCCCTTTGCTCAGAGAAGCATCAATCGTTTTTTCTTGATTTCTACACCTTCTCATAGCTTTGTCTTGGTTATAGTCTGGTGAATCATTGAGATGCATAAACATGCTGAACTTATATATGTGCTTGTGAATGTTAGCTAGTATGCATACTCTATCTTGTGAAGCTTAGTTTAATGTGAATGTTGACTAGCGTGTGAACATTTAGAATCTATATTATGGGCCTGTTATGTGACGCCTCATTTGTGCCGCGCTTCGACCAGTGTGAGTGTCTGCATGCATTACCACACCCTCTAATTTGGTGGATACCAAGCTGGCCCGAGGAGGAGCGATAAGTTTTTTTGAAGTTGAAAAAGTTTACCGAGAGTGCGTCTTTTTTTCTTTGGTGAATGGGCCATAAGCTGGAGAGCTGGAGAGTGTCTCTAATGGGTTTTCTCTAGTGTTAAGACCGACCAGTACAAGAGCCGATCCATCTTAAAGCCCATATTTTTGTAGGAAAAGCCCATATTACTTGAAGAGGGGCGCTCCCAAAAAACCCCTTCTTCCTCCTCGCTCCCACTTCACTGTTCACTGCAGCTCGCTCCTACAGAAAACCCCCGCTCCCCTTCTTCCTCACCTCACTCCTACAGAAACCCCCCGCTCCCCTTCTTCGTCACTCCTACAGAAAACCCCTGCTCGCCTTCTTCCTCACTCCTACGGAAAACCCCAGCCCCCCTTAACTAGGCTCTTCTTTCGCTACTCTGCTCAAATCCGTGAGCTCGACGCGGGGCCCACAAGGAAAATGGAGTCGGCTAGCCCCATCATTAAGAAGACGAGGCTCCCACCAGCGGCGACGCCGGTTGTAGTTCCCGCACCCGGCAGCACGGGGAGAAGCGGCGAGCCTCCCCCCTGGATCTGAGGAACCCGAAGAATCTCGGGCGGACCGCATCAGCGATCTCCCGGACGCCATCCTTGTGGAGATCATCTCGCTTCTCCCCACCAAGGATTGCTGCCGCACCCAAGTCCTCGCATCTCGGTGGCGCCTTCTATGGCACGCCGTGCCTCTTAATCATGACTGTCGTGGCCTATCTCTGTTCAATGATTTTGAACTCCCCGGAGCCATCATCTCCTCCCACCAGGGCTCTGTTCAACGCCTCTGCATCCCGGCATGCTACCTGTGCATGCCCTGCACGGTGGACGCCTGGCTGAAATCCCCTGAATTCGAAAAACTCCAGCTGCTTGAGTTGTACTATTCCCACATAAATCACATACCACATTCCGAACGCCATGTACTTGTGCCCTCAGCACCGATGTCCATCTCGCGGTTTTCCTCCTCTCTCCACACCACCACCTTCGCCCTATGCAAACTACCAGACAATCTGGTACAAAAGCTTCGACTCCCACTTCTCAAAAAACTTTCACTTGTGGTGGTTCGTATATCGGAGGCCTCACTGCACAGCATCATCCAATCCAGTTGCCCTGCCCTGGAGTGCTTAATGCTTCTTTTGACAGTTAAAATCGGTTGTCTCCGAATAAAGTCGCCTAACCTTGTAAGAATTGGAATTTCTTTTGACGTAGGGGAGCTCATCATCGAAGATGCCCCTTCACTTTAAAGGTTGATCCTTGATTCTTGTTATCCACCTTCACAAATAACTATCGTCTCTACGCCTAAACTGGAGACCTTGGGTGTAATTCATGATCTCTGTGATCATTTCAAGATGGTGTTTGGCTCCAAAGTTATCCAGGTACTGTATATTATCATCTACACTTTTGTAATCATAAGCTGCATTTTTCATTTGTGCGCATAAGTTTTATATCATCTTGGAGTACACTTTTTGTACTAATATTATGTTCTATGCTCAATGAAGAGTTTGTCCATCGATAGCTTATCAGTGGTGCTGGATTCTGTCAAGATCTGATATATAAGTATGAATACTTTTGATCTGAACAAGATTATTGGCTTGTTGCGATGCTTTCCATGTCTGGAGAAGTTGTATATAAAGGTGATGATTTCACGCACATTGGAAGCCCATATATAGTGTGCAAGAATTAACCGTTCAGTTGTTGCTCTTTCGACGTACTCTTTTTTTAGACCTTAACTGTTTTCAATCTTCATGTCTATTTAGGCAGCAGGACGGGGTACAAAAGGTATAACCAATCGGTGGCATCGTAAGCACCGGGATTTTCTCAGTTCTCATGACATTCGTTTGAAGACAATAACGCTGGAAGGATATGTAGCCACCCATGCAAACACTACATTTGTCACATTCTTCCTGCTGAATGCGAGGGCACTATTGTCCATCAGGCTTAAATTTATTAACAACGAAGTTTTGACTGATGGATATGTCGAAGAGCAAAAAAAGGAGTTTCAGGTGGACAAATGGGCTTCTGAACGTGCCAGTCTTCTTTTTACATCATCTTGTGGTCACATTCCATTAAATTTTAGGACCCGGGATGTTCATTTTATGGATCTGACCGATCCATTTGATCGTGACTACCGAAAACACTACAGCAGTGCCTAGGTTGGATTATGGTGGCGCTGGAGGACTTCAACCTGCTGTTGTGTAGCGGGCGCTGCTATTTTTGTTTTAGCCGGTTCCTGTGGTGGTCTTTCGTGTGTTTTGCTGTACTTATGTCCTGTAATATAACTAATATTTGGCGTTTAAGCAGGGATGGAGGCAGACGGGTTGTGCCTCGAGCTGCTCCTTCTCTGCTTTCCCTATTGCTCCTAGTAGTAGTAGTTTAGGGTGTTCGTTTGGTGTTTGTGCTGGAACTGGACCCTGTAGCTCGACGCTAGTTTCCCTTAATGGAAATCAGAAGGGGGAAGCCCTTCTTTGTTTCAAAAAAAAACACTGCCACAGTTAGATGTTGTTGCCCTTTTCAATCTAGGTTTTGTCTAAACCTGATGAACAATTAACCCTCGTGCTTTTGTACAGTTTGTAAGCTGGAGTTAGATGTTGTTGCCCTTTTCAACTCCGCTGTGGCTGTCATATTTTCTTCGAAACAAGGCAAATGGCTTGCCATTTCTTTAATTAAGTGAGAAATATTGTAACAAATCCCAACCAAGGGAAATAACATCACTCTCGCCGGCTCCTTGAGCTCATTGTGCATTACAGAACCCAAGTGCCTAGCGCCCGCCAGCAGCCACAAACTTATTTTGAGCTAGCACACCAAATGGGCTGTAATTCCTAATAAGAAAGCCTACATCGCCGTGACAGATTTGGATTCTGACATTTGGACCCACTAGGAAAAAGCCTATCCAAGGTGGTGTCGACTTAGTCAACAAACGATTCCGCCTGCCAGCCGTTGGATTGACATCCAACATCTGTCGTGTTTCTTCTATCTCTTGTCTTCTTCCTCCAGATGCCCAAATGAAACCACGCCATTGGTCCCGCCTGCTCCCGCCTCCCACGGCTGGCTGCGCCTCCGCCCACGCATTGCCGCCCCACCGTACCCTCAAACATTGGCCAGTCCATCCCTCCACTACCCCACACGTCATGTTATTCTCCGGCGACGTCAGCCCCAACCCACACCCGCACCCGAACCAGTCAATCCCTCGTACTCCTCTCTGCCTGCGAGTCTGCGACTACACTGCCGCATCTTCCACGGCTCTTGTTCGTTCCTGTCTGAGGCCTCGCCGTCGTCCTCCGCCTTGGTTTGCTCGCCAAGCGCCGCCGTCTGGCGTTGTCAACATGGTCAACAACCGAGAGGAATCAGGAGATGACTGTACGTGGAGAGGATGACAGTAGGGACCCACGAGGGTCATTGCAGTACGCAAGCAAGTGCCTCCTTATTACAAGCCAAAAAAATGCCTCCTCCTAATGGTTTGACATCTGGGTCCCACGACATTGACAACGTAGTCAATAAGCGAGAGAATTGCCCAATGAGCGGCTGACACCAGGGACCCGGCGGCTCGCACAATTTGTTTTTTTGTTTTTGAGACGGGGCAGGGTATCAACTGGGCTGTCCGGGGGCTATAGCCCGTCTAGCCCAGGCTTTTATTTTCTATTTACCACATGACCAGCCCAGTTTTTTTTCTCTTTCTGAAAATGGCTAGCCCAGTTCTATTTTCTTTGAAGAATACCCAACCAAGGCCTACTTGCTTTTCTTAGCACTGCTGGGCTGCAAATCTTTCAAGACGAGGAGGGATGTATTCGGGGTTTGCCCAGAAAATGGGCTATAAGTGGTAAGAAATGGGCTGTAAATTTTAAGAACAACACAGCAAACCGGCAATAGCCACTCAAAAAAAATGCAAACCGGTAATTAGTTTCAAATTACGGTTTTTTTGGGATTTCGAGATTTTAAATTTCATTGATTTTTCTGCGGGGAAAATTTCGTTGGATTTTAAATTAATATAAATTACTTTTTCAAATTAGTTTGAATCTGACTCAAAATTTTGGAATTAAAAACAGTTCAGACCCCACCGTAATATGCAAAATTTGGTTGAATTTTTTAACCGTGGCCAGAATATGGGCTGTAATGCTAACAAAAAGAATATGGGCTTAAAAAATCCTTAAGAATAAGCAAATGGGCTGTAAATTATTAAAAATAATTGCAAATGGGTTGTATGTTGTTTGCCACAGATTTGGAGGCTGACTTGTGGCCTTACTATGTTGACGCGTACGCAGGGCTATGTGAACTTAGTCAACAAATGAGGAGTTCTAAAAAAAAGTTAACAAACGATTCTACCGGTAGTGACCGTTGGATAACATCCAACGGCCGTGCTGCTTCTTCAATCTCTAATCTTCTTGCTCCAGCCACCCAAACCAGCGCCGGTGGGACCGCTTGCTACCGCCTCCCGTGGCCGGCTGTGCTGCCGCGCAGCCCTCACCGCCCCCTCCTACTACCGCACCGCTGGCCATGCCATCCCTCTACTCACCCACACCTCCTGTTATTCTCCAGCGACACAGGCCTCACACGGCAGCCGAACCAGTCAACCCTCGTACTTCCCTTAGCGTGGGCATCCACTGCCGTGGCTTCGCCGGCTCTGGGTCATTCCCTTCCTGGGCCTCGTCGTCGTCCACCGCGTTGGTGCTCTCGGCGCGGCGTGGTCAATGTGGTCAACAAACGACAGCCATCGGAGGAGGAATGTATGTGGAGAGGCTGACAGTAGGGACCCACATGGTCCATGGCCGCACACAAGCAATTCCGCAAAAAAAATGATTCCTCCCCCTGACAGCTGGGACCCATCAGCTATATCTTCGCACGGAAGGAAGTGCCTCCTTATTACGCGAAAAAATGATTCCTACCATGACAAGGCGGACTCACCATATTTGTAGCCTTACTTGTGGGCCTACTAAGTTGACGCGTACGCAGGCTTTGTCAACTTAGTCAACATACGATTCTAGCAGCAGCGCCCGTTGGATGTTAATCCAATGTCTGTGCTGCTTCTTGAATCTCTGATCTTCTTGCTCCAGCCGCCCAAACTAGCTGTCAGCCTCACCGCCCCACCCTACTCCCACCGCTGGCCAGGCCTTCCCTCTACTCACCCACATCCCATGTTATTCTTCGGCAACGGCAGCCTAACACCGCAGCCGAACCAGTCAACCCTCGTACTCCCCTCCGCGTGGGCATCCACTGCCGCGTCTTCCCCGGCTCCGTGTAGTTCCCTTCCTAGGACTCGCCGTCGTCCACCGCCTTGGTGCTCTCGGCGCGGCGTGGTCAACGTGGTCAATGAACGACAACCATCGGAAGAGGACTGTACACAGCGAGGCTGACAGCTGGACCCACCAGCTACATCTTCGCACGCAAGGAAGTGCCTCCTTATTAGGCGCAAAAAAATGATTCCCCCCCTGACAGCTGGGACCCAGCAGCTATATCTTCACACGCAAGTAAGTGCCTCCTTATCCTCCCTGACAGCTGGGACCCACCCGGGCGAAGCGTACGTAGCGTTGTCTGTCTGGTCGCGAACGTGTACGTACATACTGGTCGATCGGTCTCTCTGCAACGATGAACCGTGGGCGTGTAAGGAGCGGCATGTGTCGTAGTAGAGCCCCTGACGTAGCAGTTCAAGCAGCCCCATCTAAATCGTGTACACGTATGTACATCCACACGGCAAAAAATACGGGCACGTACGTACATACGGGCGGGGTCTCGAACGCGTACTCGCGCATACACACGGCCAGGGCTCATGTACATGGAGAGTCAACGTACGGCAACAACGGCCTCCTGTTCATCGGCAGCCAACCGGTTGGGTCGGAACGGAGAAACAACGTCGTGTTCATCGGGAGGCCACCGACTGGGTCGGAATGCGTCTTGTTCATCGGGAGCCAACCTGCTTGGACAGAACAGCCGAAACGGGGTCATGTTCATCGGCTCGGGGTCTGGCGTACCGCAAAACGGAGGAAACGGACTTCTGTTCGAGCGTTTACGGTCGAAACGGGGTCCTGTTCATCGGCTGGGGGTCTGGCATACCGTAAAACGGAGGAAACGGACTTCTGTTCGAGCGCCTACGGTCGAAACGGGGTCCTGTTGATCGGGAGGGCTATGGCGTACCGCAGAAAGGAGGAAACAGACTTCTCCCCAACTGCCTACGGTTGAAACAGGGGTCTTGTTGACCGGGAGGGGTGTGGCGTACCGCAAAACGGGACTCCACGAGCTATTGTTCATCCACGGTCGACCTCCTCCAACCTCCACCAGCTACTGTTCATCCACCTTTGACTTCCTCCAGCCTCCACCGGCTACTGTTCATCCAGCCTCCACGGGGTCCTGTTCATCCACCCCCAACCGGCTGGGGTATGGCATACCGCGGCACGGCCTCCTCGGGGTCCTGTTCATCCAACCCCCACCGGATGGGGTGGGGCGTACGAGCGGGCGACAACAACGGGAACTGTTCATCCACAGCCAACCAACCGGCTCGATCGATGCGTCTCGACTCGTGTCTACGTGTATCGCGCGCGCGGTAGCAACGGGCACTGTTCATCGAGAGGCAACCCAACACTGGCTGGCTACGTCTCGCACGGGGGCTCGATCGGCTTCAGTAAGCAGCGAGAAGGATTGAACGAATTCAGTTGGCAGCGAAGGAATCGCTCGGGTTCAGTTAGCAGCGAAGGGATCGCTCGGGTTCAGTTAGCAGCGAAGGGATTGCTCGGCTTCAGTACGCAGTGGGATCGATCGCTCGGGTTCAGTACGTGTAGTAGTGCGAGGGATCGATCGATCGCTCGGGTTCAGTAAGCGAACGCCTCACTCGGGTTCATTTAGTGAACGCCTCGTACACACGCGCGCATACGAGAGAAACGCGCAAACCACACTGCATCGCTCGGCCCCGACCACCCACCGTAACCGGGAACTCCCTGAAAATTTCCTCGCCATCACTTCTACCATGATTTTTTACGTCATGGACGGCCCAAAGAATGTCATGCGGGTGCGTCTCTGGCCCGCCCAGGACGAAAAGCCCATTTTCTGTCATAATTTTTTGTCATAGAAGTAGGAGCCCACCACATCTATAATGATACGTGTTTTTGTCACAATTATTGTCATAGAAGTGTCACAACCATGACAGAAAAAGTTTTCATTCGGGCCATAATGTCCCGGATGTGTCTTTTTTTAGTGTAAGTTAGTGGTGAAAGTGATTGAGTAGAAAAGTGTTCTCTAGGACTCCGAAGTCATTACCACAAATATGACCTGCGCATCTAGTGCGGAGCAAATGCTCTCTATCGTATCCTCTATCCACTCTTCATATGCCTAAGTGGGCGGTCCCCGGTACAGTACACGTTCTACTCGAGGTAGACATCGTGCCACGCACGCCACCATCATGGTCTCCCCCATAGGGTTACAATCACATGATAATTAAGGGTCACCCCGTGGACGCGACCAGATATGGGTTTACCTGAACTCCCCTATCAACTTTGCAAAGACCAGGTATTGAGGTTTCACTGTAACCTCGAATTCCCTCAACGTCCTACCCTATGCAGTGACAGTAGTTCCTCCACGGCCAATCACGGCAAAAGTGCGAGCGAGGCCTCCTCTCAACACTCACGAGAATAGTAACTTGAACATGAACAAGAACATATTGGATGGTTTGGGAATAATAATACTAATCATAAAAGAGTTCATTCGTATCCTTGAGAACAAATACATCTACTCAAACATAAAGGTAAGGGTCAAGTTACAAGCTGGCATAGAGCCGGTGAAGGGAGGAGGTGATGGTGGTGATGATGATGGCGGCAGCGGCGCGGTGGAGATGATGGTGAAGATGGCGCATGCGCGGTGGAGAGCGCACCGGCCCGAAGGCCGGTGCTCACGTGGTGGAGCCTCCTCCTCTTCCTCTTGATCTTGTCCCCTCCTCTATGGTGGTGGTGGAGCAGCAATGGGGATGAACTTGGATGTGTTGGAGATGAATGGCGTATTGGATTGCGGCGGCTAGGGTTGAGCGAGACATATATAGGAGCCTCCCTAGCCTCCTTTCTTGATGGGCTTCATCCAAGGGCTCACAATGAGCCAAATCCTCTCCCAATCTCTTCTTTACGAGCCAAGGATCTCGTGGGATCGAACGGGGAAGAAATCGGTGACGAATCCCGTCTGGAAGGGCAACTTTCGGAGCTGTCTGCACGTCAAACGACCGCCGAAACGACCGCGCGTGGTCGTTTGAAATGCTGTCTTTCGTGCTGTCTTTTTGTGCTTCTCTTCTCCGGTAAAACGGCTGCCAATTCTTCATACGAACTCGGAATTTGACGTTCTTGGGCTCGTTGGATTTGTATGAACGACGCCGATCCATTTCTGATCATAGATATTGATTTGGAGCACTTTGGAAAAAATGACTTTTTCCGACCTTCGAAATGGCTAAGTCTGACCCCTGACTGACTCCGTATCAATCCCATCCTTGGTCCTTTCATTGTGCTTGGTCCTAGGTTGCTCCAAAACACCTGTAGACACAAGAAAACAAAGAAACTAATAAAAACCAAATAAAATACTAAATGTGCAATGCTCACAAGGAAAAGTGTAAATACCGGTAATCGTGCATAATGGACAACTATTTGGTTCAATGGGACATGATGTATAAAGAGAACATGCAACAAATGAGCTCTAAAAATGCGTCAAATATAGAGCCATCAGTATCCTTGAAAGCTTCCACACTGAACGTTTTCTTTGTGTTAACCCGAGCTACTGCTAGCCATCGCGCCGCCTTGGAGAGCTCAGAGATTTCTTCCTCCCCTACAAACACACCATCTAGCTCAGAGTCCTTTAGATTCATCCGGTTCATGGCTTCCTCAAGATCAATCCCTTCCTTCCCCTTCTTTCTTCCCGCCGAGGACGACCCATCACCCTTGGAACTCGACTCCGTCATTGATCCGAAACCCTCCCTCACCTACCTCCCGAGAGACAGCGACACCGAGTCGGTCGGAAGGGCAGAGCCGACCCCTTGATCGGCCCATGCGCACACTGTGATCGGAGGGAGGATGGTCGGAGACGAGAGAAATATTTGTAGAAACTCAACGTCAACTGCAGTCACCCGCAATCGCCAGAGTAGAAAACCCTAGGGGTAGTCCTATGTGTCTGATGTAGCTTTTTGTGTGTAAAAGAGACAAGTGTTGGGCTGCGAGGTCTTGCAGAGGAAGGCCCAGTGAACCAATGGGGTTCTTCGTTGGGAACCAAATGTTGGGGCCTCCTAGTCGGCGGCGCCTTAAGTGCCAGCTAGGAGAACTGGCGCCCACACGCAGGTATTCTGGGCTGGCCCAGTATCAAGGCTAGGTTGTCGCTGGTCCAAGAATCGCGTTCGTCCGCTTGAACATGGTTGACCCATTGACTTTCAGGAAAAAGGCAAAATAATAATAGTAATAATATATCAAAAAAAGTTCACGAATTTGAAAAAAAAAATCGTAAAATCAAAAAAAGTTCATCAATTTCGAAAAAAGTTTGCGATTTTGGAAAAAAGTTCATGTATTCGAAAAAGTTCATGGTGATTTTGAAAAACAAATTTACAAATTTTGAAAAGTTCATCTATTTTGAAAAAAAATCCACAAATTTGGAAAAAGTTCATGAGGTTTGAAATAAAGTTCGCGGACTTGAAAATAGTTGATTGATTTAAAAAAAAGTTCATGAATTTTGAGAAAAGAGTTCATCGATTTTGAAAAAACAGTTCATGAATTTAAAAAAAAATCCTCAATTTTAAAGAAGATGTTCAAGAATTTGAAAAAAGTTCACCAGTTTTAAAAAAAGTTAACAAATTTGAAAAAAGTCCGCGCATTTTAGAGATGAAAAAATAAAACGAAATAGAGAAAGGAAAAAAGAAAAAAAAACAAGAAAAAGGAAAAAGAAAGAAAAGGGAACAAGGAAAAATAAAAAAAAAGAATAAGAACCATTCGGAAAACCAACTGGCGAAAAAAAAAACTGGTTTGGAAAGCTTCCCAAAACCGGGGGCTTCCGCGAACTTAAGAAAGAAGAAAAGAAAAAAAACAAGCTAAATATGCACAAGTGGTGAGACGTTCAGTTTGTTTCTGCGGTTACCTACCAAAGAAGACGTCTTGAGTTCGAATCACACCCTGCACCCTTTTTTAAGTTTATAACAGAAAAAGAAAAAAAATGGGCCGACCCACCGCGGAAGGAGGTGTGCGCCGGTTTGCGAAGCAGTCTTTAGCGGACGCTGAAGGCGCAGAATAGTAAATGCCCCAAATGTTCGCGCTGACCTCCCCATGGCCATGGGGTCAGTCAGATATTGGGGTCCTAAAACAAAACAGAAATAAACACACAAAACCTCCCTCTCTCGTCCTGCAGAAATCAGAGTATATTCCTCGTGTGTCTGTCGATCCTTCAGATCGGCGGCGTTAGGGTTCATGGATGGTGTTGGCGAGGCGGCGGCGGCGACTCCATCAGGTGTGTCTCTCCTTCTGCTTTGTCCCCGTTGCTGTGGCATTGTCCCCGACGTCATGGTGGAGCAGGGAGGTTTGGTTGTTCAGGAGTACGCGCAGACGGTTGTCTACGCAAGTGACAACTGGAAGATGGAGCATCTTGTGCTGGGTTTGTGGTTGGAGGCTGACAGTTCTGATTTTCTCCTCCGACGTCGTCGTCACGCGGGGGTGTCAGTTCTGAAGTTCGATGGCGTGTCCGGGGACATGTTGCCCCGGTCTGATTCTTTCAACGGTAATGGTTTTGCTTCTGGCAAACTACTTTGGAGGTCCGTAAAGCTGCAGATCAGCGATGGAGCCGCGTCGAGCTTGGGTAAAGAGGTGATCTGTATTCTTCCCCTTTGGTGGCTGCTTCGGTGGTGTCGAAGGAAAGGGTCAGACGCTGGTATTTTGTATAAGATTTTCCTATCTTTTCAGTCATATAAGGTCGGTGCTTACGTGCCTTGTAACTTGATTTTTATTCTATAAATGAGACATGTATTACCATGAAAAAAAAAGAGTATATTCCTGAATTCCCCTTCCTCCTCATGTATCCACCACCCACCCATCCGACAATCTGATTTTACACAACAACGCAACACGCCAATCAAACTCTAGAAAGAATAGTTGTACATGGCAGCTCACGACGCACCCCGTGGCCCCTGCAGACTCCGCAAGTTGGTGCCCGCCACTCGATCAGACGTTGTCGGGCAGGTCGAAGTGCTGGACGCCGAGCACCTGCAGCGCCGAGTTCTGAACGAAGAGTACGAGGCCGCACTTGGTCGCGCGGAAGTCGTCCCACAGCGGGAACTGGACGGACCCGGACACGGTCTTCCTGGCGGACGTGCCGTCGCGCACGGCGGCCACCTTCTCCAGCCGGCGCACCACGTGGTCGTTGAGCAGCGACTTACCCTTGTTCTCGCCGCGGCCGCAGTCGGTGACCACGCCGCTCTCGTACAGCGCCACCAGCACGCTCCCGCCGCCGTCCACGCGGGAGTGGAGCGCGCCCGTGAAGGACGCCTGCAGCGTGCTCGGGTTCGGCCGCTGGAACTTCACCTGCAGAGCACAGAGGGAGGCACACTGTTCAGAGCACCGTCAACAATTAAGGTGGTGGGTGCAGCGTGCGTGCGTGCGTGCGTACCTTCATGGCGGGCGAGGGGTAGCGGGGGGCGTCGCGGACTGCCAGCGCGAGCTTGTCCTGCTCGGTGCCGATGCAGTCCGCGCGGCCCTGCACGACGACCTGCGGCGTGAAGAGCGTGTCGAGCCGGAGCGCCTCCACGTACGCCTTCTGCCGCACCGTCCAGGCGCTGGACGCGAAGGGGTCCTTCCACCCTTGGTAGTCCCAGTAGTCCACGTGGAACCCCAGCACCACCACCGCTCGCTCGCCGGCGCCGGCCTCGGAGGACTCCTGCGCCAGCCGCGCCACCAGGGCGTCCGCCTCAGGCGACGCCGCGCACCCCTGCGAGGAGAAGAGCTCCACGAGCACCGGGCCCGGGGCTAGGTCCTCCACAGGCTCCGGCGCCGAGGCCGTCGCGCCGCCCCTGCCGAAGCACGCCAGGAAACGCGGCGCCATCGCTACGTGCCGGAGCAGAAGAGAAGAGATGTCAACGTGGTGGGAAAGGGAAGCGACTGGCAGGCCGATCGAGGCGCGCGTTTGCGTGTGCCGGGCGAGGTAAGTAGAGTGGTGGCTGGGCACTTAGGTGGGTGAAAGGGAGGGAGGGAAGGGAACGTGGCGGTGGCGACGGGACGGCAACAGGATACCAGCCTGGGACAGCACGCAGCTCCCCTTCCCGGCGCTACGTTGCGATCTGTCGGCCTCCGCCCATGTGTGCGGTGTGCCTGCCTGCCTTCCCACGGCCTCTCCATTATTTTTATGTTCCACTTTCCTTTCTAAATTTCTTATGGGCGACACGGTAGCACCACTTTGCTCCACATGCATCTTCTTTTTGTGCGCTACTTTGCTCCACAAGCATCTTCCTTTGCGATGCGAAAAGATGACCGAACATGTATGTGCTCCTTTGCTTCGTCCGGTGTGTTTTGCCGCAGCGAAGTGGAGACTGATGAGCTTCTGGTTCACTGAAAAGTAAGAACGGCGTCGGTCGATCGGCGGGTGGTTGGGTCCGCGTACGCGCGCAGCGGCTGGCCGGGATGTAATTTGCTTAAGGCAAACGAGCGTCGGAACACGCCGACCGAGCTGTTTGCTGTCCATGGTATGACGCTGTGCCGGTGCCGGTGGGCGATTGACGTGTCACAGTGGAGACTAATCCACAGTCTCTGTAGACTGTAATTGCTGTGTTAATCTACGTGTTCCGGCGTTTGATATCGCAGAATTGAGCGCTTGGCTTTTGCTCCATCGACGGAAGCCCTCTACCTGTACGTCGCTTCCCGAGATCTGGGATCAGCCTTCGCTCGCGGTGCCGGTGGTGAGTGCGGCCGTGCACCTGACGGCGCATGCGACGTTCTACCAGATCAGTGGTCGCCTCTGTCGGTGTACCTGACATGTACCGTGTGCCTGTTGCGACTCCATTAACTGGGAATTCCGCAGAGCTTGTGGTTTTGGTTATAATCTCTTAACTATTTTTTCCCCAAATGATAAGTGCTACACGTCAGGTGTGTGCCACCCCGATCTTGATGTTTTTCGATGACAATTTCAGTCACGCAAAGATGGCAATTTCAGTCATGCAAGGATGCCAATTTCCAGTGACAGACGGCAAGTTTCTGTCAAAAATAAACTGAAGCACGAAAGTTGCCATGCTTGATAACTAAAGTTGCCATCTTCGCGTCACTAAACTTGCCGTCGAAAACGTTCGGAGTTGTCATATGCTCGTACCTGGCGTGTGACCCTTATCAGGGTCCATTTTTTTAATCAATTACAAACCTTTTTTTGTAAAATAAATGGCCAAACCAGCAATACATACAACTTAAAAAAACAACTATATTGAAATCCCTGAAAAATGACCGTCTTTGAACATCTCGATGGTGTGCTCGCAGTACATCGCCCAAGCCAATATGTCGTTGTTGATTACAGATAAGAAGTCATCAAGGCCATAGTTCTACCAGACCAATGCCCTCGAGAAGAAACCGTCACCCCTAAAAGAGTCGCAGATTCAAGAGCCAAAACTTCATTATTTCTCACAAGTCTTGCGTCTGTTAGAAATAATGGGCTAGGCCCATGTGCAATTTCTGAAATTTCAAATTGGCCCATGTATAAAATGGCAAGTGGTGGCTCTAAAGTTTAGTCTCATCCCGGAAGTTGAGGAGGTGTGAGAGCTCTTTATACAGTAATGTGTTTAGGAGAGAAAGAGAAGACCACACGTACGCGCTCGCCTGGCCTGGCCAGGCTCAGGCGAGCGGGCGTGCGACATGCGTGTGAATGGTCTGTCGAAATCCGGTATGTGGCCTTGCAGAAGTGCGGTTCCTTTTGCCATGTTATTTTTTGATGTCTAGGCAGATAAGTTGATCGTTTACCTATCCGGTAAGTTCACGATTGGAAAACCAAGTCGATTTGAGATCGTGATCGCAACATGATATCGCCTTGGTCGTACCATATATAGCGCTTACCGGCTGCGGCCATAGACACACCGAAAATCAAGCTAGGGTTTTGTCTGCTCTCTCTACTTGCGCCGCCGCTGTAGTCTACTCCACCCCGAACGCCGGCGTGCACCGACGAGCAGGAGAGCAGGTCTCTAAAATGTCTCGCTCTTGTGATCCTGCACCGGGAGATGGTGAATAAAGTTTTTGGGAAGCGCTTTTCATGACTGCTCATCGTCCGTCACCATGGGTCGTCTTCCTTTCAAGTCAGGCGGTGCTACTCATCGTCGTGTTCAACGTTGTTTGCATCAAGTCGTCACTAACATTGTCAACATCGTACCAGCAGCAACGGAGGCACCTTCAAACGGTCAGTACTTGCGCCGTAATCTGATCCAATCTCTTACTATGGTTGATGTTGCATGTTCGATAATGATGTTCATGTTGTTTAGTATGTCTAGTATGTTTGATACATGCATGCTACTTGTTGTTTAGTTATGAATTATTAGTTGGAATTACTCATTAACTTGCCTAATTTTTCAACAATCCAAAACCATATTTGTAGGCAATTTCTTGAGTTAATTATGGTTGGATTCGTTGATTCACTGAGGCTGGATAAGTTTACCGGTTTGTACTTTAAGAGGTGGCAGGTGAAATCCACGCTCTGCCTTACTGCTTTAAAAGTTTTCCACGTTAGTGATGGCATGCTAGAGGGAATTTCTGATGAAGATCAGAGGAAATTTCAGGAAGCCAATACTATCTTGGTGGGATGCATTCTGAGTGTTCTTGTTGATCATCTATGTGATGTGTACATGCACATACATGATGAGAAGACATTGTGGGATGCACTAAATGCTAAATTCGGTGCAGCAGAAGCAGGCAGTGAACTGTACATCATGGAGAGAGTCCACGACTACAAGATGGTGAGTAACCATTTTGTAGTTGAAGAAGCTCATGAGATACAGTGCATTGTAAAGAAAATGGAACTCCTTAAGTTTGATTTACCTGATAAATTTGTGGTTGTGTGCATGATTGCAAAGTTGCCTGCTTCATGGAGAAATTTAGCCACTACTCTAAAACATAAGAGACATGAGATATCAGTTGAAAATCTGATACCATCACTTGATGTTGAGGAGAACATTCAGTCTAAATACACTACCGAGAAAGGAGGTGAGGTTCAGCCTACTGGCAATATGGTGCGGTGGTATCCACAAAACAAGAACAAAGGGAAGAACAAGCATGTTTTCAACAAGCCTGTCAAGACTACTACCTTCAAGAAGAAGCTGAACAAGGCTGAGCTAGAGTTCTACGCATGTGGAAAGCCCGGACACTTTTCCAAGGAATGCCCAGAATGTGAATACCGTAGAGGAAAAACGAGCTTCAAGAATGCCAACATGGCGACCGATAGCAATACAGATGGGTATGGTAATTTACCTATTGTTCTTTATTATTTCAATCATCAACTTGGTGGATTGATTCCGGTGCTAACGTTCACGTGTATACTGATGTCTCTTTGTTCACTTCTTATCAGGTCGCATGGGATTCCGTGCTAATGGGGAATGGGTCGGATGCTTTCGTTCGTAGTATTGGCATGGTGGATCTGAAGTTCACTTCGGGGAAGATCGTCCAACTAAGGAACATGCAGCATGTCCCTACTGTCAACAAGAATCTAGTTAACGGCACCCTTCTATGTAGAGATGGGTTTAAGGTAGTTTTGGAGTCGATTAAAGTAATTGTGTCGAGATATGGACAATTTATAGGAAAATGCTATGAGCATGGAGGCTTTTTCCGTTTACTTTCCAGATTTTTTCAATAAGTCAGTAAATCGAATATGTGCTAGTGTTAATGATGATGCAAGTGTTTGGCACTCTCGTTTATGTCATATTAATTTTGGTTTAATGTCTCGGCTATCCAGTATGAGTTTAGTTTGAAATTTTATTATTGCTAAAGGTTCTAAGTGCCATAGTTGTGTGCAATCGAAGCAACCTCGAAAGCCTCACACAACAGTTGAGGAGAGAAACTTGGCACCTCTAGAACTCATACATACTGATCTATGTGAGATGCATGGTGTGTTGACAAAAGGTTGAAAGAAATATTTCATGACGTTGATTGATGATGTGACTAGATTTTGTAATGTTTATTTGTTGCAAACTAAAGATGAAGCTTTGGACTACTTTAAAATCTGTAAGGATGAAGTTGAAAATCATTTAGAGAGAAAGAACAAGCGTCTTAGGTCGGATCATGGTGGCAAGTATTTTCCCAAAATATTTGATGAATTCTTTGAGGAACACGACATTATTCATGAGAGAACGCCTCCTATTCACCCCAATCAAATGGGGTTGCCGAAAGGAAAAAAGCGCACGTTGACTGACTTGGTGAATGCCATGTTAGACACGAATGGTTTATAAACCCATAATTCATCGGAGCCCAACAAATACATCGCAAAAGATTACATCGGATTGATCTCAGAGGAGATCATTGTATTGAAGATCAAGAGAGAGAGAGAGAGAGAGAGAGAGAGAGAGAAAGCCATCTAGCTACTACTATGGACCCATAGGTCCTGTAGGAACTACTCACACATCATCATGGAGGTAGCAAGGTTGATGAAGATAGTCTCCCCAATGGTTTCCCCCTCCGACAGAGCACCGACAAAGGGCTCCAGATGGGATCACGTCAGAACAGAGGCTTGCGTCGGCGGTAGAATTATTTCGGGTCTCGCTCCGAGGATTTCAGAATATATGTGAATTTATAGGCCAAAGATTAGGGCAGTCGGAGCAACGATGTGCCCAAAAGTCAGGGGGCATGCCTACCCCCACTGGGCGTGCCGGCTTGGCTTGTGGGCCCCTCGTGGATCTTCTCGTCCTCCCCCGAAGCTTCTAGGGTCTCTTATGTTCCAGAAAAAATCATCGTAAAGTTTCACCATGTTTGGACTTTGGTAGGTATGGTTTTTTTGCGAAACAAAAAACATGCAAAAAGCAGGAACTGGCACTGGGCACTAAGTTAATAGGCTAGTCCATAAAAATAATATAAAATGGCATATAAAGCATACAAAAGTGATAATAGGCTAGTCCATAAAAATTATTGATACGTTGCAGACGTATCACCGGTCATTCACCCTTTGAAGATTGCAACTCTAGCTCATCATTATGAATGACTTCAGTAAATTCATTTAGACTATCACAATCCCCTCGAGAATTTTCATCGTGTATTTGGGCATCATATGATTCATCACTAGAGATAGCATTAGTAGGGGGCGCATCCTTTTCTTCATTTTCCTGCAAGTAATGCAAAGGATACATTTTCTCCAAAGCGGTAGCTACTCACTCCAGCATGTTAATCACTAAAGCATTATTGTAGAAATTATCAATGCAAAAGCGACTAATAGGATGCAATTGTGCATAAGCGCTCCGAAGCACAATACAATTAGCCCCTAGCCCTCCTATTCGCTGAGAAACCTCATGGGCACCCATATAGAGTACAACTTGTATGACCTCCATACTAGCATTGCATTTATCACCACTATTATAAGTTGCTAGTACTGGATCATAATTGTACTTACATTGATAAGTGAAATGCTCTTCCGTTTTACAAACATCGCAAGTGATCAAATATTCTTTGCATACTAGTGATGACGACTCGTCCAATTTTTGGAGCCATTCTGTTATCTTCTCTTCATCAATAGCCAATGGTGGGCTTATGTCTCTCTTGTCCTCCATCGCAGTTTTCATCTGTTCATTGAGGGAAATCTCGGAAGACATATTTAGTAGATTTTTTTAATTTTTTTGGGGTTAATAGCAACAAACAAAATATACTAAGTGTGAGCGGTTAAGTAATGACCAAGTGCTATGCTCCCTGGCAACGACCCAGGAAATTCTTGATGACCTGCAAGTGCACATGGCTGTTGTAGCACTTTCGTGATAAGTAAAATGTTGAACCCACAAGGAGCTAATAGGAAGGCACCAAAAATCCCGCAACCATGTTGTCACTTAACGCGGTTACGTACGCACCCAAAACGGAGTTTGGAAATGGCCTATTCTATAAGTTTCTAGGAAAATGGATAAACGGGTGTTTACTACTCTACTAACAAGAAGGTAAAAACATGAATTAAAAGAGACTACGTTAGTGGAGACAATGCTTGAGCAGTAAAGTGTTCTCTAGGTTCCAAAGTCATCACCACAAATATGACCTGCGCAACAAGTGCGGAGCAAACGCTCCCTATTGTATTCTCTATCCACTCTTTATATGCATAAGTGGGCGGTTCCCGGTATAGAACATGTTCTACTCAAACATAGACTTCATGCCACATAAGCCACCAACCATAGCTTCCCCATGCCGGTTACCACATACGGTCAATTAAGGGTTTTCCCATGGATGCAGGTTTACCTGTTACTCCCCTATCAATTGCAAAGACTAGGAATTGAGGATTTTACTACCACCTCCAATTACCTCAACATCCTAACCCATACAGCGATAGTAGTTCCTCCACGGCCAATCACGGCAATAATGCGAGTGAGGCCTTGATAACCCACAAGTATAGGGGATCGTTTGTAGCCTTTTTGGATAAGTAAGAGTGTTGAACCCAACGAGGATTTAAAGGTAGAATTTATATTCTATTCAAGTTCTATTGATCACCGATACAACTCTACACACACTAACATTTGCTTTACCTAGAACAAGAATAAAAGTACTTTGTAGTTGTAATGGGATAAGTTTGCAAGATAATAAAGAATGTGAAAAATAAAAGTTAGGTGTTGTTTTAATAAAAGACAATAAAGTTAATATAGCGAGTGTGGAAAAGTGGTGGTAGGATGTGCAAAATTGTCCTAGGCAATTGATAACTAGATCTGTAATTATTATTGCAGTTTTATATGAGCGAGAGGCGTAAGCTAACACACTTTCCGTACTTGGATCACATGAACTTATGATTGGAACTTTAGCAAGCATCCGCAACTACTAAAGGTCATTAAGGTAAAACCCAACAATTGCATTATGTGTAAAGTCCCCTTTAACCCCATACGTAACAACTCCCTTACTCAGGTTTAAGCTTCTGTCACTCTCGCAACCCACTATAAGCGAATCATGAAAATATTGCAACACCCTATAGCAGGAATCCCACACGTGTGCGCGGCACAGAGGGCACTATAGGACAGCACCAAAATAAAGCATGCAACTCAAACCATTCAAGATCATCAATCAACCCATAGGACAAAATGGACCTACTCAAACATCATAGGATGGCAACACATCATTGGATAATAATATGTGGCATAAAGCACCATGTTCAAGTAGAGGGTACAACGGGTTGTAGGAGAGTAGACCGCTGAGTGTAGATGGGGGAAGGTGATGGAGGTGTTGATGAATATGGCGGAGTTGTTGGTGTAGATCGTTGTCATGATGGTTCCGCCGGCGGCGCTCCGGCGCCACCGGGAGAGGGAGAGAGAGCCCCCCTGTCGGTGTAAAAACCGGCAGACCTCGGGGTAGGGGGTCCCGAGCTATGGATCTCGGATCGGTGGTAACAAAGACAAGGGAGACGATATTTACCCAGGTTCGGGCCCTCTTGATGGAGGTAAAACCCTACGTCATGCTTCTGTTTGTATTGATGAAGATGTATCGAATACAGAGTTGATCTACCTCGAGATCGTAATGTGTGTCTAACTTCTAGGGTTAGGTGAGCGATATTGCATTGATTCTCCCCTACGGGCTAAACCCTATGGCTTATATACAGGCCAGGGAGGGTATCTAGGGTTACAAAGTCGGTAACTAGTAGTAAGGCGGCTGGAAAGGTCTTGGAGTATACGTCAAGTCTTCGGTAGAGACAGTCTCGATCACGCTTCCTGTGTACGGCCTCCGGAGTCCATCTTGATCACGTACGAGGGCCGCTTGGCCCATCCGAGGAGACGGGCCAGCTGGGCTAGCACCCCCTAATCCAGGACACCGTCAGTAGCCCCTGAACTGGTCTTCGATGCCGAAGCCGACACCCTTCAGTTCCGGAGTCTCGGCTCGATAGACAAGTTCCCATGCTTTATCCTCCGACCAGACTTAAAGTCCTCGGCCAACCCTTAAAATTCCGTTGGGGCCCAATTTCAGATTTTGAGAATCGTGTCATCTAGGGAATCGGGCCCCTTTATGGAAAAAATGTCGAAGCGTCAGCCCCTTCTGCCTTTTCTTAATAAACACGCAGCCTTTGCTTAGCGACAATACGCATCAACCACAACCGTAGCAAAAATTCCCCCCATCCCAGCCCAAGCTCAAGAGCCCGAACAATGGCGAGTGGTGAAGGATCGTCAAGGCGCCCTCACGGCCCTGATAGAGGGGACTGGGGGAGCTGCTCCGCCGCGCGCCTTCAACTAGAGCGCTTGGCGACGCAAGGTTATCTACCGGATGCGGATCTGGCCCCCAGCCGTCCCGGATTAACGTCCATCGACGGTCAAGCCCACGCCGAGAATTGCCCTTCGCCACGAGGAGATGAGCGGGTATGCTTCGTGCCTTTCCTCCTCCGCGGTTTATGGTTTCCAATCCACCCTTTCCTCCGTGGCTTGCTGGAGTTTTACGGGCTGCAGCTACACCATCTCTCCCCGAATTCGATATTACACATCGCGGGGTTCGTCGCGTTCTGTGATACGTCTCCAACGTATCTATAATTTATGAAGTATTCATGCCATGTTTATTATAGTTTTGTATGATTTTGGTGCACTTTTATATGGATTTTATATGATTTTTATGGACTAACATATTGACCTAGTGCTCAGTGCCAGTTGTTGTTTTCTGCTTGTTTTTGGTTTTCCAGAAAATCCATATCAAATGAAGTCCAAATGCAGTGAAACTTTTTGATGATTTTTTCTGGAAGGAAACGGACCCAGGAAGCTTCGGGGAAGCAGCAAAAGAGCCACAGGGGCCCCACGAGCCACCTGGGCACACCTGCCCCCCCCCAAGCATGCCCTGGTGCCTCATGGGCCCCTGTGGCACCTCTTTGCGTGATTCCAATGCTGAAAAATCCTATATATTCAGAACCCCCCGAAAGTTAACCTAGATGAGTTTTTACGCCGCTGCAAGCCGCTGTACCTCCATGATCTCATCTACAACCCTTTTCCGGCACCCTGCCGGAGGGGGGAAATCATCTCCGGAGTCCATCTTCATCATCCCGGCGGTCTCCATGACGAGGAGGGAGTAGTTCACCCTCGGGGCTGAGGGTTTGTACCAGTAGCTATGTGTTTGATCTCTCTCTCTCTCTCTCTCTCGTGTTCTTGATTTGGCACGATCTTGATGTATCGCGAGCTTTGTTAATATAGTTGGATCATATGGTGTTTCTTCCCTCTCTATCCTTGTTGTGATGAATCGAATTTTTTCCCTTTGAGGTTTCGTTATTGTCGGATTGAATATTTCAGATTTGAGAACACTTGATGTATGTCTTGCATATGAATACCCGTGGTGACAATGGGGTATTATATTGATTCACTTGATATATGTTTTGGCACTCAACTCGCGGATTCCCGCGGTGACATTGGGGTAATCTATGCATATGGGTTGATGCACGTTTTCATTATCTTTTCTCCGATAGAAACTTTGGGGTGCTCCTTGAAGTTCTTTGTGTGGATTGAATATTATGATTATGAAGTTGTTTGATGCATATCGTATAATCAACTCACGGATACTTGTGGTGACATTGGAGTATCTAGGTGACATTAGAGTTGGTTGATGTGTATCATATGGTGTTATTTTAGTACGGACTCTAGGGCTGTTTGTGACAATTATAGGAATGGCTCAATAGATCGATCGGAAAGGATAACTTTGAGGTGGTTTTGTACCCTACAAACAATTTCTATCTTATGTTCTCCGCTAATAGGGACTTTGGAGTGATTCTTTGTCGCACGTTGAGGGATTGTTATATGATCCAATTATATTAGCATTGTTGAGAGACTGCACTAGTGAAAGTATGAACCCTAGGCCCTGTTTTTAAGCATTGCAATACCGTTTGTGCTCACTTTTGTTGTTTGCTACCTTGCTGTTTTTATTTATTCAAATTATAAAAATATATTTCTGCCATCCATACTACACTTTTATCACCATCTCTTCGCCGAACTAGTGCACCTATACAATTTACCATTGTATTTGGTGTGTTGGGGACATAAGAGATTTCTTGTATTTGATTGCAGGGTTGTTTGAGAGAGACCATCTTCATCCTACGCCTCCCACGGATTGATAAACCTTAGGTCATCCACTTGAGGGAAAATTGCTACTGTCCTACAAAACTCTGCGCTTGGAGGCCCAACACGAGTCTACAAGAATAAGTTGTGTAGTATACATCACTCTGCGAGCTACACCTCGGCTGTCAGGCACACTTCGGATTGTGGCGAAAGTATTTCTGCATTGTGCCCCGCTCCTCGGCCGACAAGCTATTCGAGGTTGGAGGAGCCGAAGTCTGCCGGATCGACAAGACTGGTTATCCAGCGGGAACACCTCGGGAGGACGCTGATTACTGGCCTTCCGAGTGGTTCTACATCAACGACGTCCCGCTGTACGAGCCAGCCCGGCCAGGGCTCCCACTTTTCTCATTAGATCCACCGAGGAAACGTTACAGTTGGAGGCCACAGAGCTTGGCGCAAATGGAAGACGAAG
Source organism: Elymus sibiricus (assembly GCA_039707655.1). Lineage (NCBI taxonomy): Eukaryota > Viridiplantae > Streptophyta > Magnoliopsida > Poales > Poaceae > Elymus > Elymus sibiricus. Next base: position 177,131,427 of record CM077666.1, on the reverse strand, counting down.
CCGTGACCAGTCTAGCGGCCAAGGTGAAGCTACTATCAAGCGCTGGCCTCACCATCATCGATGTGATGGCAGTGGCCCTGGACCGAAGAGTCCAACCCCTCCGGTAGCGCCAGCACTTATTGTGCAAGTATAACGGGTCCAACAACGCTTCCCGATCCATCAAGGGAGCTTTTATGGACCAAATGACCCTCGGAGCCGTACTGGCCATCATGTACCAAGGGTCCGCGGAGGAGTTCGCTAAGCGCTAGTTCCGAGACGGGCTGTCGCACAACAACCTTGCTCACATAGTAAGTTTCTCTTCTGAACTCTCCCGTTTACCTCGGGGTCTTTAACATTAATCCGCTACACCTCGGTCCTTGAACAGAGGTGGAGGCGTTGGCTTGAGGGCGTGAGCAGTCCGGCCCCTGAGCCAGAACTGCACTGCCGCGTGGAAGACCCTCTTTACAACGAGGATGAAGACCTGGGCCTTATTTACGAAGGGAGGAAGTTTTTCCTAGAGAACCTTGACGGCTCAAAAGTAGTTGTCATCCCTGACACGCCGGGGACGAGGCCAGCCTCATCGGTAACACTCCCTTCCTCTAAATGAAAGAGAGCCCCTCGTCCTCCAGCCCCCAGCCATCTGACTTCTCCTCCAAAGGGGCGGCACTCCCAACGCCTATGCAGAGAAACAGCTTCACTGGGAAGGGCTCCGGCAGAAGTACAAGAAGTTCAAGCCGAGGTCACGGGGCGGGCGAAAGTGCCCCCTCCATCACCGGGTAATACTTTGATCTATGCCGCTGCAAAGACACTTCGGATTTTAACCTTCCTGATTATTTGCAGAAAACCTTCATCCACCACAGCAAACGTGGAGGCCGAGGGAGCCACGGTCCTGTCCAGGGAAACGGATGCCCGAAATCCCGCGGGGGTTGACCCCGGAGCCTCCCAGCCCGAGGACTCGACGACATCGGCTACTCCGTCCGAGATTCAATGTGCCGCGAATTATCGCCGGCGAAAAGCTTCTCTGAACAATCCAGCTTTCTCGGATAGGGATTTCAGTGCTCTTAGCGCGGTGGATGCATACCTCGGGGCAACCCGAGGTGCCTTCGATGAATCGCTGGACGTCTTGTCACGGGGGTTGCGGGTAAGGTTTAAAGACAAGTATGACTACCCAGTATGATAGTAGCCCCTAAGGCTTGGTATGAGCCCTTGGGGTCGAATCAAGGCTTGAGTACTAACCAGCAACCACCGTCATGAACAGGAAGCTCGCTTGAAGAACGAGCAATTGACCTCGGCGTTGGCCCAAACAAAGGTGCAGCTTGACGCGGCTTTGTCCGAGGTTGAACAGGTGAAGAAATTCACCAGAGAGGCACACGGTAAGTGCTTTGTGCTTGAATTGGGTAATGCCAATGAAAATAGAGTTGACGACAGAATCCCTTGTAGCAGCGGAAGCCCTAGGCCATCTTGAAAGAGACCTGAAGTAGGCCCGCGAGGATCTGGCGTATGCTGAAGCGCAACGGCAGGCAAATCAACACGTGGTTACTCAAAGAGTGGACAGCGTGAATGTGCTTAGGGCTGAGAACGCCCACCAGGCCCAAGTGATTGAGAGCTTAAAATCTCGCCTCGCTGTTGCGGAAGCAAAGAATCGGCAAACGGACGACATGATTTATGGTAAGTTATAAATCTCGAGGAATGCTTGTCATGTAACTTGTCCGAGGTGATTTGTCATGCGAATGTTATTTTGTTTGGCAGCTTCTTTGTCTGGCCTTCCTCCGAAATCTTGGGTCCGATGTCCGAAGACATGGCCGTTCGTTTATCCGAGGTGCACAAAAGGGCACGGAAATCGATGAAGGATGTGCACCAGGCTTTATGGCCCGAGGTGGTGCCGGTCCCCGAGGACATGGCCGTGCTAGCCGAACAGCTTAAGAGAGCTCGGCACCGAATCCAGGCTTGGAAAGTATCAGCTTGCAGAGAAGGTGCGAGGGAGGCCTGGGCCATGGTGAAGACCCACTACACCGGTCTGAAGACGACGAAATTAGCAGAAGTGGGGCCCATGGGGTCTGACGGGAAGGAAATCCCCGCTAGCCAAGCATATGATAGTGTAATGCCTGCGGCGCGATTCTCGCAGAAGGATTGCGCATTGGACACCCTAATAGACGGGCTAGACCGCGCGTGAAAACTTTGTATGACTTTATGTACCGAAGTATTTATGTCTTTTTTTTCGTTCAATCCGTGTATCCAAACTCTGTCAGCCAGCCTTCGGCTTCCGCCTGCTCGGATAAACTCCGAGGAGTGTCCCATACTACTGGCCGAGGTTATCGAACCAGGTGCTTCAGGCGACAAGGCAATCGGGCTATGCGGCTCGAAGGACAAGAGGGTAACGGAAAGTTATGTTATATTACTATTTAACGTAAGAAACATCTTCCAAGGAAAATAGTTCTTCCAACAGTTCCTTTCCTCGGGTCACTGTGTCGACATCTGTCCGAAGACGGATGACCTCGGGGGTAAAGCCCCTGGTAGGGGTTTGAAAAGACCCCTGCCACGTTAGTCCTATGTCAAGGCCGACCGATTCGCATTGTAAGAACGCTAGCTTTTGGCTTTATCCGTCTGAGGTACTACACCGGCTGATCCGGGAGTGACAATCACAGCGGTGCTCCGTTTGCCCCCTAGCCGAAATATCGGGAACATAAGGGGCAAGCACAGGAGCCGGGCAACCCAGCTTGGCCAAATCTTAAAGCGAATCAATGCATATGGTGGCTCAAACGATGATAGTACATAAGAGGTGGAATAGCTCTTGTTTTGAAAAGAACATGCTATATTTTCCTCGGGGTCATTGAATAACGTTCCGAGGTGGGAAAAATAAATAACGAGTAAAAGATTAAGTCAAAGAAAATGCACAAGTTATTTACACGGACCGTATGCATGGTGTCAAGCGTAGAAGCGTCGGAGTAGCGCCGCGTTCCATGGATGGGGCTCTAATCGGCTGTCCTCTAGATCTCGGATTCGATAGGCTCCTCTAATGAGTACTTGGTCAATGATGAACGGCCCGTCCCATCTAGGGGAGAGTATGTGCTTTAGTTTTTCGTGGTGTTGCCTCATTACGAGATCCCCGACGTTAAATTCTATGGCGCGAACCTCTCTGCCATGGTAGCGGCGGGCCTGCTGCTGATAAATAGATGATCTCACCCGTGCGACGTTGCGCTCTTCGTCGAGAGCGTCTAGGGCATCCTGCCGATCAAGCTCGGCCTCTAGCTCCTCATACATGCGTACTTGAGGTGCGTCATGTATGATATCGTAGGGGAGGACTGCCTCGGCGCCATACACCATAAAAAACGGGGTGTATCCTGTGGACCTGTTTGGTGTCGTACGCAAGCCCCATAGCACGGAATCAAGTTCCTCAACCCATTTACAGTCGGCTTTTTTAAGGGAGCGAACTAATCTTGGCTTAATTCCGCTAAGGATTAGTCCATTGGCTCGCTCCACCTGCCCATTAGACTGTGGGTGGTAGACGGACGCGTAGTCGAGCTTAATGTCCATATTTTTGCACCATGCCTTAACCTCTTTGGCCGTGAAGTTGGTTCCGTTGTCTGTAATCAAACTGTGGGGGACACCGTAATGATGTACTACCCCCGAGATGAATCCGATTACCTGGACGGCTTCGGCCGAGGTGACCGGCTCTGCTTTGATCCACTTGGTAAATTTGTCGACCATGACGAGGAGGTACTTATTTTTGTTTGATCCACCCTTGAGTGGCCCAACCATATCGAGCCCCTAGACCGCAAAAGGCCAAGTGATGGGGATGGTGCGAAGGGTCGTGGGGGGCATGTGGCTCTGCTTGGCAAATACCTGGCAGCCTGGGCAATGTTGTACTAATGCCGAGGCATAGGCGCCTGCAGGTAGAAACCGGCTCGGAAAGCCTTGCTGACCAAGGTCCGAGCTGCGGCGTGATGTCCGCTTATGCCGGAGTGTATCTCCCGAAGTAGGAGTTTTCCTTCTTCCTCGGATATGCATCTCTGGAGGACGCCCGTTGTGCTCATTTTATAAAGTTCCCCTTCATGAATCTTGTAGGCTTTAGACTGCCTTACAATCCGGCGGGAATCGATTTGGTTATCGGGGAGCTCTTTTCGGAGCAGGTACGCAAGTAGCGGCTCGGTCCATGGTGCGATGACTGCCATGACTTCATGCGCTGAAGCAGTCTTCCGGATCATTGATCCGCCTATGATACCGTCATCTTCTTCGGGCGGGGCCTATTGCCCGACATCGATTGAATCCGACGTTCCTTTGCTATCTTGGCAGACTACAGATGGCTTGAAAAGCCGTTCGAGGAAGGTGTTTTCGGGGACCTTATCCCGTTTTGCGCCCAATCGGGCGAGCACATCTGCGGCCTGGTTGCTGTCTCGGGGTATGTGGTGAAACTCCAGCCCCTCGAACCTGGCCGAGATCTTTATGACGGCGTTTTGGTAAGCTGTCATCTTTGGGTCTTTGGCGTCAAACTCGCCGTTGATTTGTGAGATGGCGAGATTAGAATCACCCCGGACCTCCAGGCGTTTAACACCCATAGAGACTGCTATCCGAAGTCCGTCTAGGAGGGCTTCGTATTCAGCCGCATTATTAGAGTCTGTGTACATGATTTGTAGCACGTATCTAATGTTATCTCCCGTGGGTGACATGAGCACCACGCCAGCCCCTAGGCCGGCGAGCATTTTGGAGCCATTGAAATACATTGTCCAATGCGAGTAAGTACTGTACTCACGGGGGAGTTCGGCTTCGGTCCATTCGGCTACGAAGTCCGCCAGCACTTGGGATTTAATGGCCCGGCGTGGTTTGTAGATGATTTCAAAAGGTAAGAGCTCTATGGCTCATTTGGTGATGTGCCCTGTCGCATCCCTATTATTGATTATGTCTCTTAGCGGGACGTCGGATGCCACGGTCACCGAACACTCTTGAAAGTAGTGCCGAAGTTTTCGTGACGCCATGAAGACCACGTAGGCTATCTTTTGGTAGTGAGGGTAGTGTGACTTGCATGGAGTTAAGACCTCAGATACGTAATATACGGGCTTCTGGACCTGGAATTTGTGACCTTCCATGTCTCGTTCGACCACGAGGACTACGCTCACCACCTAGTTTGTGTCCGAGATGTACAGTATCATCGGCTCGCCGACACCTGGCGCTGCCAGGATGGGGTTGGTGGTGAGGAGGGCCTTGATGTCTTCCAGGGCCGCCGCGGCCTCCTTGGTCCATTTGAATGTTTTGGTCTGCTTTAACAGCTTGTACAAGGGTAAGGCTTTTTCTCCGAGCCGTGATATGAAGCGGCTCAAGGCTGCTACGCAGCCTGCCAGTTTTTGTACATGCTTGACCTCTGTTGGAATCTTCAAACGATCCAAGGCTCGAATTTTAGCCGGATTAGCTTCAATTCCTCGGCTAGATACGATAAAGCCGAGGAGTTTGCCAGCTGGGACTCCGAAAACGCATTTCTCCGGATTAAGTTTTATTTGATATTCCCGTAGGCTGGCAAATGTATCTCGAAGGTCGTCCACCAACTGGTTGACGTGTTTGGTTTTGACAACTACATCGTCTACGTAGGCCTCGATGGTCTTTCCGATGTGTTTTTTCAGGCATGTTTGAATCATACGCTGGTACATGGCGCCAGCGTTCTTTAGTCCAAAAGGCATCGTGTTGAAGCAAAACGGCCCATAGGGCATGAAGAATGCCGTTGCTGCCTGGTCAGATTCCTTCATCTTTATTTGATGATATCCTGAGTAGGCGTCTAGGAAGCATAGTGCATCATGGCCCGCAATGGCGTCCACAATTTGGTCAATACGGGGTAAGGGGAAGGGGTCTTTGGGGCAAGCTTTATTGAGGTCTTTGAAATCGACACACAAATGCCAGGACCTGTCCTTCTTTGGTACCATGACCAAATTGGCTAGGCAGTCAGGGTGTTTTATGTCCCTGATGAATCCTGCCTCCAGCAGCTTTGCTAGTTCCTCGCCCATTGCATGACGCTTGGGCTCAAAGAAACACCGAAGTGTTTGTTTGACAGGCTTATAGCCCGTCAGTATGTTTAAGCTATGCTCTGCAAGCCTACGGGGTATCCCTGGCATATCGGAGGGGTGCCAGGCGAATATGTCCTAGTTTTCCTTGAGGAAGGCGCGTAGGGCTTCGGCAACCTCTGGGTCGAGGTTAGCCCCTATGGACGCCGTTTTAGCAGGGTCCGTTGGGTGAACCTGGAATTTGACTATTTCGTCGGCCGATTTGAAGGAAGTAGACTTTGTTCTTTTGTCGAGAACGACATTGTCCCGGTCGACCTTGGCGCGCATCGCGGTCGGCTCCTCGGCCACGAAGGTTTCGGCCAGAGTCTCGAGGGCGAGGAACGCCGTTTTATTCTCGGCTTTGAGTGCCCTGTCGGGATCGCTTGAGATAGTAATGATCCCCTTCGGGCCCGGCATCTTGAGCTTCATGTAGCCGTAGTGCGACACTACTTGAAATCTTGAAAAGGCGTCCCGTCCGAGGATGGCGTGGTACCCGCTCTTGAAAGGCGCGATGTGGAATGTAATCTCCTCGGAGCGATAATTATCCGGAGTCCCAAAGACTACATCCAGGGTTATCTTTCCGCTGCAGCATGCCTCTTGTCCGGGGACTATTCCTTTGAAGGTGGTGGTGCTCTGTTCTATGCACGATTTATCGATGTGCATTTTGTCTAGAGTGTCTATGTATATTAGATTCAAGCTGTTGCCTCCGTCCATAAGGACCTTGTGGAGGCAGCAGTGGTCCACTATGGGGTTGAGGACTAGCGCAATGGGGACACCTATCTAAGGCCGACTTCGGCTGATCATTGTGGTTGAAGGTGATCGGCGTGTCTATCCACGCGCCCCGAGGTGGTACTTGCCGGACGGAATTAATTTCCTACAGGGCCCGTTTGCGCTGGTTTTTAGACGTAAAGGTCTCATAAATCATTAGGACCTCGTCTTCTTCCGAGGTCTGTTCAAGGTGGCTGGAGGTGCCTGCCAAGAGGGCGGGTCCCCCTTTAGCCACCTGCCTCAACACCCAACAGTCGCAAAGGCTGTGAGTGGGGCAGGAGTTAATCAACACGGCGTGGATCAGGCATGGTTTATCCAGAAAGCCGTCCAGGCTTGTTCCGGGGTGACCGGAGGTTTTCTTCTTCTTCCGGGGTCGATCGCCCGGAGTGTTCAGTTTGCGATTTTCGCGCCGAAGTGCCGGTCGCTCGCGTTCCGGGTAATCCTCACAGATCGAGTCCGTGTTTTCCTTGGTCCGCCAGGCATCTTCGATGGCGCAAAATCGTGCTACCAGGTTGGTCAATTCAGGGAGTGTTTGGACGCAACGACGAGCGAGGACGTTCGAGACGCCCTTGCCCTTGCATCCACGCTCAAAAGCGGTAATTATGTCAGAGTCTTGGTAATCCAGTATCTTGTTCTTGACGGACAAGAATCTGGCCCAGTATCGCCATGATCGGTTCGTCAGGGAGCTGCTGCACGTAGGCTAAATCCCAGATGTCGGGTGAGCCAGAGTTATCGGGGCGGTACTCTATATGGGAGGTGAGCAGATGAGTCCCGATCTTTAAAGACCGCGGGCTCAAGACCTTATTATTCTCACTCGACGCTGGATCCGTGGTTACCGGATTAGCCGAATTGATCTGAAGATCAGTCTCCGGTAGGTCACTGTCCGACCCGCTCTCCAAGAAGTATCTCAGCCCCTCGTCCCTGGGGAAATTCCCCGTTGGAATCGAAGAAGGGTCATGGTTCGCCTCCACTTTACGTGCAGGCATCTCCGTGGCTGAAGTTTCAAACATGGAGGCGTGCTCCATAGGCTTGGGGCCGTTGACCGGTGATCCCATCGATCCTTTTGGCGATCGCACAGCGGAACTCTCAATGAAAGCACCAGTGTCGTTGTAAAAACCGGCAGACCTCGGGGTAGGGGGTCCCGAGCTGTGGATCTCGGATCGGTGGTAACAAAGACAAGGGAGACGATATTTACCCAGGTTCGGGCCCTCTTGATGGAGGTAAAACCCTACGTCCTGCTTCTGTTTATATTGATGAAGATGTATCGAATACAGAGTTGATCTACCTCGAGATCATAATGTGTGTCTAACTTCTAGGGTTAGGTCTACCCCCTCCTTCTTATTGCTTGGCCTCCCCCCTAGATGGGAGAAGGATCCCCACTCTGGTCCTTGGCCGCCATGGCCCCCGAGGGGCGGGAGCCCCTCTAGATTGGATCTCTCTCTCTGTTTTCTGCTCTGTTTCGCACTCCTGTTTTCGGCCTGAACACCATTTCTTAAATATCCGGAGATCTGTAAATCCGATCAACCTGAAATTTTTACATGATTTTCCCCCGATATTAGCTTACTTGTGCCCGAAGGAGAGCTCCAACCGACTTACGGGGTGCCCACCAGGCATGCCCTAGGGGGGTGGGCACTCCCCTTGCCTTGTGAATCCCGTGAGCCTCCCTTTGCATTCATTCTTGCGCCAAAAATTCACATATATTCCAAAAAGAATCTTCGTAAATTTTTATCGCGTTTGGACTTCGTTTGATATGGTTTTTCTGCGAAACAAAAAACATGCAACAAACAGGAACTGGCACTGGGCACTAGATTAATATGTTAGTCCAAGAATATCATATAAATTGTTGCCTAAAGTATGTGGAAGTAGTAGGATAATGGCATGAAACAATCAAAAATTATAGATACGACAAAGACGTATCAGCATCCCCAAGCTTAATTCCTGCTCGTCCTCGAGTAGGTAAATGATAAAAAAAGATAATTTTTGATGTGGAATGCTACCTAGCACAATCTTGATCAAATGATATAATCATGGCATGAATATTGGGATACGAATGATTCAAGGCAATAGTCTATCAATTTGATATTGAAACAATAGTATGAAACATGCATGTAATTTGTCATTGCCTTTCGAAATAATGGAGCTAAAGAAAAGAACCTCTATACACTTAGTTATGGTAAGTATGACACGCTCAGTCTTCATTGCATAGATATATCAAATCTTGAGTACCCTGGTGCCAAACCAAGCAATTGGATCATACTTTTTCTCGCTTCAGCTTTTTGAACTACACTCAATACATGAGCGTGAGCCATGGACTTAGCACTTTGGATGGCAAAGAGAATGATGTTTGGTTTTATAAGGGAAAACAAAAGAGGAGAAAGTCTCACGTCAACTAGGTGGATCGTTACGCAATGGAGAGGCCTTACAATCGATATCAATGCGAGGAGTAGGGATTGCCATGCAACGGATGCACTAGACCTATAAGTGTATGAAAGATCTCTATATGAAACTAAGTGCGTGTGCATCCAACTTGCTTTCTCATGAAGACCTCGAGCATTTGAGGAAGCTCGTCATCGGAATAGACAAGCCAAGTTCTATAATGTAAAAATCCCACTAGTATATGAAAGTGACAAATCATGGAGACTCTCTGTATGAAGAACATGGTGCTACTTTGAAGCACAAGTGTGGTCAAAGGATAGTAGTGTGCCCCCTCTCTCTTTTTCTCACATTTTTTTTTGTTTTTTCTCTTTTTTCTTCTTCTTTTTTCTTTTTTTCTTCTCTTTTTTAGAATAGTCTCATGGACCTTATCCCCACTTTGTTGAGGACTCAGTAGTCTCCACCATTCTTTTCCTCACTGGTAGGGGCAACACGCTAATAATGATGATCATCACACTTTTATTTACTTACAACTCGATAAATTGATAGAATATGACTCTATATGAATGCCTCTGGAAGTATACCAGGATGTGCAATGATCTAGCATAACATGTATAACAATGATGAACGGTGATTGTGCCACAAATATCAAGTCAGCTCTATATGATCATGCAAAGCAATATGAAAATGAATGCTCAAGTCATGTGAATAGTAATGGTGGAAGTTTCATGGCAATATATCTCGGAATGGCTATGGAAATGCCATGATAGGTAGGTATGATGGCTGTTTTGAGGAATGATATAATAAGGCTTATGTGATAGATTGTATCATATCACGGGGTTTGGATGCACCGGCGAAGTTTGCACCAAGTATCGAGGAGAGAACGGGCAATGCATGACACCGAAGAGGCAAGCAATTTATGGATAGGGTGGAAGTGCTTATAGTACAAAAAATCACATTAGTCATAAAGAACTCACATACTTATTGTGAAAGTTTATTAGCCCTCAAAGCAAAGTACTACTCGCATGCCCCTAGGGGGGAGGTTGGGAGGAGTTAACCATCGTGCGCTGATACGTCTCCAACGTATCTATAATTTTTGATTGTTCCATGCTATTATCGTATCAATCTTGGATGTTTTATATGCAATTATATATCATTTTTTGGGACTGACCTATTAACCTAGTGCCCAGTGCCATTTGCTGTTTTTTGCTTGTTTTTGGCTTTTCAGAAAATCTATATCAAACAGAGTCCAAATGGAGAAAATACTTTGGATTATATTTTTCTCGACCAAGAGGAACCCTAGAAGGTTCGAGAGAAGACCAGACGAGTCACGAGGGAGCGACAAGCTCGGGAGGCACGCCCAGGGGGGTAGGCGCGCCCCCAGGCTTGTGGGCCACTCATGGCACATCTTGACCTAATTCCAAGCCTATAAATTCTCAAATATTCCCCATATACCAGAGAGCCACCTCGAATAACTTTTCCGCCGCCGCAAGCTTATGTTCTTCGGTGATCCCATGTGGAGGCCTTTTCTGGTACTCTGCCGGAGGGGGAATCGATCACGGAGGGCTTCTTCATCAACCTTACTGCACCTCCGATGATGTGTGACTAGTCCACCATAGACCTACGGGTCCATAGTGATTAGCTAGATGGCTTTCTCTCTCTCTTAGATGTTCAATACATTGTTCTCCTCGATCTCCTTGGAGTTCTATTTGATGTAATCTTCTTTTGCGGTGTGTTTGTTGGGATCCGATGAATTGTGGGTTTTTGATCAGATTATTCATGAAAAATATTTGAGTCTTTTCTGAACTTATTCATGATTGTTATAGCTTTGTATTTCTCTCCGATCTATCCGTTTAGTTTGGCCAACTAGATTGATTTATCTTGCAATGGGAGAGGTGCTTTGTGATGGGTTCAATCTTGCGATGCTCTATCCCAGTGATAGAAAGGGACAAGACATGTATTTGTATTGGTGCCATTAAGGATAAAATGTTGGGGTTTATTCATATTGATTGAGTTTACTTTGTCTACATCATGTCATCTTGCTTAAGGCGTTACTCTGTTTTCATTAACTTAATACCCTAGATGCATGATGGATAGCGGTCGATGGGTGGTGTAATAGTAGTAGATGCAGGCAGGAGTCAGTCTACTTGTCTCGGCCGTGATGCCTATATACATGATCATTGCCTTAAATATTGTCATAACTATGCGCTTTTCTATCAATTGCCCAACAGTAATTTGTTTACCCACCGTATGCTATGTGTTCGAGAGAGAAGCCTCTAGTGAAAACTATGGCCCCCGGGTCATTTATCCATCATATATAAAATCCAAAAATACCTTGCTGCAATTTTATTTCCTTTATTTTCTTTCACAATTTATTTATCTATCTATCACTATCAGAATTAATCCTTGAAAGTAACCGCCAAGGGGATTGACAACCCTCTTGTTTGCGTTGGGTGCAAGTATTTGCTTTTGTGTGTGTAGGTGCTGCTAATGAGGTTTTGTGTGGTTCTCCTACTGGATTGATAACCTTGGTTCTTAACTGAGGGAAATACTTATCTCTACTGTACTGCATCATCCTCTCCTCTTCGGGGAAATCCCAACACAGTTCACAAGTAGCAAGAAGAATTTCTGGCACCGTTGCCGGGGAGATATCACCAAAACCTATCAAGTACCTTCACATAAACTATCATCTACTTGCTCTTATTTTCATTTGCCTCTCGTTTTCATCTCTCCACTTCTAAAACAAATTTACAAAACACAAAAATATTTTATTTGCTTGTTTGCTTGCTTGCTTGCTTCATCAATATGGCTAGTTCTTCAATTGTTACTTGCACCCCTGAAAATGAAGTTCTTAATTTTAAACAATGGGGAGGAGAAAATTTAAAAGATGCTTGGTATAGGATTTGTGACGCTCAAAATAGGTCTACTCGTAAGCAATCCACTACCGTTCTTCTTTGCAATTTTTATGTGGGTATCACTACATGGTATAGAGTTGTGCTAGACACTATTACCGGAGGGAATTTCTTAAGTAGTCACCCTATGGATGCTTTCAATGCCATGGGAAACGTAGTGGGATCACCACCTATCATTATTAATGAAACATCATTGACTTTGGAACATGTTATGCAAAGGTTAGAAGCTATTGAAAATAAAATGCCTACTATCGAACATATTGAGAATCTAGACGAAAAGGTCCATAATCATATCACTCAATTTGGTTCTAAGATAGGGAATACATTAAATATGTTAAAGGAAAAGGAACCGATAATTAATGAACGAATAGAACAAGGTCCCGCTAGAATTGATAAGTTAGAAGAAATTATTAGTAATTTGGGCTCCGCTTTTTCTTCTGTTAAAACTATTGATAGGACTCTGCCCACCAAAAATTGCAAATTCATGTATGTACCTAAGAATAATGGAGCATCATCTAGTAAGGGAAACGAGGATCTAAAAATGATTAGTGTGCATCCAAACTTTATCAAGATAATAAAAGAACCTATCTATGAAAGCAAACTTCTTAACTTTGTGCCTAGGAGTGTGATGATAAAAATTCCGATGCTAGGCTTCGTAGAAGGAGTGGATGTACAATCGAGGATTTGGAAACTAAGGATGATAATACTTGAAACAATGCATTATGCGTAGCTAGGGGCATAAAACAATAGCGCTTGTTGAGAGGCAACCCAATTTTTATCTTTATTGCAATTTTTATTTTTCTTGTGTCACACAATTTTAGCTTCTGTTATGATTGTGTTTTTATCTTTTAATTAGTGTTTGTGCCGAGTAATGCCTTTGGGATGATTTGGATGATAGTATAATTGATGCTGTTTGAGAACAGAAAGTTTTGAGTCTAGTGCTGGATTTCTGGTTCTGTACTGGAGCGTGATAAAATTCTGAATTGTTTACATCGTATTGGTATATGAATTGTATATGTTGTCCTAATTTTTTAGAAGTTTTGGAGTTACAGAAGTATAGCTTTTAAATAGATCTTTACAGACTGTTCTGTTTTAGACAGATTCTATTTTTGTTGCATAGGTTGCTTATTTTGATGAATCTATGGATTGTATCGGGGGGTATAAGCCATGGGGAAGTTGGGGTACAGTAGCATTATGCCATTATTAAATATGAATCAATTTATAATAGTACCAAAAGTTTAAGATTTGTTTGTTATACTAACGGATCTCATGAGGTTTCTGTTGAGTTTTGTGTGCTGAAGTTTTCAAGTTTTGGGTGAGACCACGATGGATGAAGGAATAAGGAGCGGCAAGACCCTAAGCTTGGGGATGCCCAAGGCACCCCAAGGTAATATTCAAGGAAGACCCAAGCGTCTAAGCTTGGGGATGCCCCGGATGGTGATGACCCACAAGTATAGGGGATCAATCGTAGTCCTTTCGATAGGTAAGAGTGTCGAACCCAACGAGGAGCAGAAGGAAATGACAAGCGGTTTTCAGCAAGGTATTCTCTGCAAGAACTGAAAGTAGCGGTAACAGATAGTTTCGGTAGCAAGATAATTCGTAACAAGTAACAAGTATAATAAAGTGCAGCAAGGTGGCCCAATCCTTTTTGTAGCAAAGGACAAGCCGGAACGATCTCTTATAACAAGCAAAGCGTTCTCGAGGACACACGGGAATTTCATCTAGTCACTTTCATCATGTTTGTTTGATTCGCGTTCGCTACTTTGATAATTTGATATGTGGGTGGACCGGTGCTTGGGTGCTGTTCTTACTTGAACAAGCCTCCCACTTATGATTACCCCCTCTCGCAAGCATCCGCAACTACGAAAGAAGAATTAAGATAACTCTAACCATAGCATGAAACATATGAATCCAAATCAGCCCCTTACGGAATAGCGCATAAACTAGGGTTTAAGCTTCTGTCACTCTAGCAACCCATCATCTAATTACTACTCCACAATGCCTTCCTTTAGGCCCAAAGATGGTGAAGTGTCATGTAGTCGACGTTCACACGACACCACTAAAGGAAGCAACAACATACATATCATCAAAATATCGAACGAATTCCAAATTCACATGATTACTTATGACAAGACTTCTCCCATGTCCTCAAGAACAAAAGTAACTACTCACAAATCATATTCATGTTCAAGATCAGAGGGGTATTGAATAACATTAAGGATCTGAACATATAATCTTCCACCAAATAAACCAACTAGCATCAACTACAAGATGTGATCAACACTACTAGCAACCCACATGTACCAATCTGAGGTTTTGAGACAAAGATTGAATACAAGAGATGAACTAGGGTTTGAGATGAGATGGTGCTGGTGAAGATGTTGATGAAGATTGGTCCTCCCATGATGAGAGGATCGTTGGTGATGTCGATGGCTTCGATTTCCCCCTCCCTGAGGGAAGTATCCCCGACGTCATCGCTCCACCGGAGAGCAAAATAGCTCCTGCCTAGGTTCTGCCTCGAGACGGTGGCGCTTCGTCCCGAAAGTCTTCTTCTTATTTTTTCTAGGGCAAATGGCTTCATATAGTAGAACGAGGGGGGCGGAGGCCTGCCAGGGGCCCCACAAGCTCGGGGGGCGCACCCAGGGGGGTAGGGCGCGCCCCCAGGCTTGTGGCTTCCTGGTGGGTCCCCTCCTGGTAATTCTTTTGCCAGTATTTTTTATATATTCCAAAATAATTCTTTGTAAATTTTCAGGTCATTTGGAGTTGTGCAGAATAGCTATCTCTGTTTCACCCCTTTCAAGTCCAGAATTCCAACTGCCGGCAATCTCCCTCTTCATGTGAATCTTGCAAAATAAGAGAGAAAAGGCATAAGAATTGTACCATAAGGTGAAATAATGATAAAAACATAATAATTAACTATAGGAAATCATGATGCAAATTGGACGTATCAACTCCCCCAAGCTTAGACCTCGCTTGTCCTCAAGCGAAAGCCAAAATCGATAATCATGACCACATGTTTAGAGAGAGAGGTGTCGATAAAAATAAAATATGGAAATGGAGCATCATGATCTTTATTATAACAGCAATATATCATCATAAAACTACTCATGAAAAAGTGACAATTCGATCACAAGTTAAAGTATGAACCACAAATGATGAGGACATCCCTACTATGGTTCCATCCCTACCGTTTGAAGATGAACAACCTGTTGCTGCAACGAAGACGTCCAATGATGAACTCAGGATTGGACCAACTACAAGAGCTCGTGCTAAGTTACTAGAACAACAGGTGAATTCTCTCTTAGTTGATAATGCTATTCATTTTGATGAGAGCTTTATACTGCCTAAATCCTTGTGTGTATGTATTGTTAGGTACATTGGAGAGGAAGGCATGGCACAAGGGAGCAAGGAGGCATGGCAGCAAGGAAAGGAGGAAGGCCTGGAAGTGAAGACCCTGCAGAGTTCCCAGGGCGGTAGTACCGCTTCCATCGCGGTAGTACCGCTTCCATCGCGGCAAGCCAGCCCGGCAAGCTCGTCACCGTCAAGCTCATCGCGGTAGTACCGCGCGTCCATCGCGGTAGTACCGCTTATCACGGTAGTACCGGCCACCGACTACCGCACTACTGCCGCTTACGAAATCGGTACTGGTATCTCCTGGACACCAAACGGAACAAGGACGACACTTGACATTTGTACAAGCGGTAGTACCGCTTATCACGGTAGTACCGCTTGCCATAAGCGGTAGTACCGCTCTGCCTGCGCGCAGGTTTTGGGCTGTCCAGCCCGTGTACCCCTTCGATCTCGTTTTAGACTATAAATACCCGTCCCCTAGAGTTAGTTAAGGTTAGACCACGTTTAAGATAAACCCTAGTTCTTGAGATTGCTTGTAAGCATTCATCTTGAATCCTCATCTCCAATTCGTATCGATCTGGAGATCATATACTGCAAGTTGAGTGTAATCTGCTGTTCCATTGGGAATTAGTATATTGCAATTATACCGTTTCGTGGTCGACGGCTACGTGCGCAAGTGTGTGATGTTGTGAATATCCAAAGGGTTGAGACCTTTTGCATTGGCATCAGGGATCAAGCGAGGGAGAGTTCATCGGCGACATACAAGTTATCTATCATCTTCATCATCACCACCGCCGCTTACTGAGAAGATCGGGACACCCCATATCATCTTGGTATCAGATTTCCAATGTTGCCTCGATAAGCATCCACCAAATCATCCATAGATTAGTTGTGTTTTTACTCCTATCCAGAAAAAGCCTCACAAAAATATTAGGGTTAGGGTTTTTGCCATCACCTAGATAACATCGTTTCCAAGTTTTAGTTGCTGGTCGTGGTCTTTTCTTTGCGTACCTTAGCTTCACCCCGATCAGATCTGTTCCTCCAGTTTGTTTTCTATAGTTTTAGTTGCTTCGATTACTGATCTGAATCCGTTTGATAACCATAGTCAGCCTTTCTTCTTTTGCGTAGCACCTTCCTATTGAGACTAGCATATCCTTGTGCTCTACGGGCTGCTCAGTTAGGATTTTTGGTAAGTGCATATGAGATTGGCAAGATCAGATTCGTTGTTTGTTGCTCAAGTCTGGGCTGAAAAAAAAAGGAGAGAGAAAAAGTTTTATTGTTCACGTGACAGTTGCAAAAAAAAACAGAGAGAAAGAAAGAAAAGAGAGAAACAGTGGCCGGAAGTTGCTGCTATCTATTGTAGTGTTGGATTTGTATTATCTTGCTGTTTGCACTTGTAGAATTGAGCAATCTTGTGCCCTGTTTTTTGCGCTTTTTGCTAGCGTCTCTCCCTGTGCATTGCAACACGAGCATTACTCCGACACATACATCAAATTTGAGCTCATTTTCAGAGTTGCAATTGCCCCATTTATCTCCACCGTGTGAGTTTCCGTGGGTCTTTTTGTATCACACGATCAACACTAGGATTTGTGAATTGGTGTTGTTAGGTATCCCAACCAAGCTCCACCATATACCCTGGTTTGTCGTGTGATTGTTCTTATACCCTGATATTCACCTCATCACATCCGTGCACTAGTCATACATCCGACCGGGTACGCATTCCTATTCACTTTGGAACGGTAAGATTTCCTTTTCTTGTCAGTTTTTGAGTGAGTTGTGAGTGTGCCACCAAACAGATTTTGATTTTTGCACTAACCTACTAATCATGTCTTCTAGTGATGTTGATGTGATGCAGAAAAAGACTGGTGATGCTACTGTTACATGGAGGGAATATGAAGCTCTCCGCGATCATTTGACAGGGGTTATCAATAGATCCACTGACAATATTGATGCTGATGTTCAAGCTATACAAATGAAAGTGGATGCCACTGACACTACCGTCAATGCTATGCAAACACAAGTCAATGATCTCCAAACAAGCATACAACAATTGACAACTTCAGTCAATGGGCTGCGTATGGCTCTTGAGCAACGCCGACATGATGGCCATGAAGATGCTGATAGTGTTCATGGAGACAATGACAACATGGTGGGCAATAATGGCCGTGGGCGTGGCTTTCACGGGCATGGTCGTCCACGACCACCTGGTGCTCGGCGTGTACCACTTCAGGAGGATGATGGCTTGGGCAAGCCTAAGTTCACAATTCCCAGATTTGAAGGCTCCACTGATGTCGAGGAGTACCTCACTTGGGAGCTCAAGATGGAGAAATTATGGCGTTTGCATGACGACACTGAAGATAGGAAGATCAAGCTTGCTTCCTCAGAATTTGATGGTTATGCTTTGCGTTGGTGGGATAGCATTGTGCGCGAATGACGAGAAGACAATGAGTTACCTGTTCTTACATGGCGCAATATGAAGGAGATCATGCGAGCTCGTTTTGTTCCCACTAATTACTTGCGGACAGTTTTTGATAAATTGACACAATTGAAGCAAGGTTCCATGACGGTTGATGCATATTACATGGAGATGGAGATGTTGATGCAGCGTGCTCGAGTTCGAGAATCTGTTGAGATGACTATGCAACGTTTTCTCCATGGGCTGAAATATAACATCAAGGGTATTGTTAGGCATCACCAATACAATACAATGAACGAGCTGCTCCATCATGCAAGAGAAGCTGAGTCCCAGTTGGCCGAAGAAGCTCAAATTAAAGGCCGTTATGCTACAGCTGGGCGGTTCTCCAACAGAACACAGCCGCCCCCTTACACACCTAGTGAGGGCGCTGCCAACCGCCCCTCTTCTTCTGCAACCAAACCAGCCCCCACTGTTTCACAATCAAGGCAACCTGCTGCTCCTGCTACTAGCTCAGGTTCCAATATGTCTACAGCCCGTAATAGAGATATGCTATGTCATACATGTGGAGGCAAGGGACACTTCAAGAGAGAGTGCCCAAACAGAAAAGTGATGATTGTGAATGATGACAATGAATATGAGACTGGAGATGACGCTGATCCATATGCTTCCGATGGCGATGGGTACACACGTGAAGACGGCATAGATGCTTTTGCCTCGTCCGCGCCTACTCTTGTTGTCTCGCAGCGTGCTCTTAGTGTGCAGCCACACGTTGAGTCACAGCGCTGCAATCTGTTCCAAACAAAAGCACTAGTTGGCCCCAACAAAGCTTGCAAGGTGATCATTGATGGAGGTAGCTGCCGCAATCTTGCAAGCAAGGAGTTATGTGCCAAGCTCAATCTGAAATATTTCCCTCACCCCAATCCATATTACGTACAATGGTTGAGTGACAATGGTGAGATGAAGGTGAGTCATATGGTGCGCGTAAATTTTGAGATAGGACCATACAAGGATTCCATTGAATTTGATGTGGTGCCTATGACAGTTTGCCATCTTTTATTGGGTCGGCCATGTCTCTATGACCGCCATGTGCTCCACAATGGCCGTGCCAATACTTATCACTTGGAGTTCAAGGGCAAGAAAATAAATCTACAGCCTATGTCACCGCAACAAATTGTGAATGAGTCTCGTCAGAAAACAAACGTGAATATCGAACAGCCACCTGCACGAGAGAACAATGTAATAGCCGTGAGTGAAAATATAACGAAAAGTGCGAGAGTGCCTAGTTTGCTTTTGTTAGCCACCAAAGAAGACATGAGAGAATTTCGAGCGGATCCTACAGCCCTGCCTCTTGTGCTTATGTACAAAGGCAAGGTTTTAGTTTTTCATGATACGCAACCTGTTTCTCTTGGTGTGTCTACTGTTTTGCAGGAATATGGCGATGTGTTTCCGGAGGAGGTACCAGCGGGGCTTCCACCATTGCGTGGAATTGAGCACCAAATTGATCTCATACCAGGCGCCACCCTCCCCAACCGAGCGCCATACAGGACCAACCCCGAAGAAACGAAGGAAATACAGAAGCAAGTGCAAGCACTACTAGACAAAGGGTATATTCGTGTTTCTCTTAGTCCTTGTGCTGTTCCTGTTATTTTGGTGCCTAAGAAAGATGGTACATGGCGCATGTGCGTAGATTGTAGAGCTATTAACAACATCACTATTCGATATAGTCATCCTATTCCACGCTTAGAGGTTATGCTAGATGAATTGAGTGGTGCTGCTGTTTTCTCTAAGATTGATTTACGTAGTGGTTACCATCAAATTCGGATGAAGGAAGGGGATGAATGGAAAACTGCTTTCAAAACTAAATTTGGTTTATATGAGTGGTTAGTTATGCCTTTTGGTCTTACTAATGCACCTAGTACCTTCATGATATTAATGAATCATGTTTTGAGAAAGTTTATTGGTCGTTTTGTGGTTGTATATTTTGATGATATACTTATTTACAGCCGCAATGAATCTGAACATTGTGATCATATTAGACAGGTTTTGCAAGTGTTGCGTGATCATAAATTGTATGCTAATCTTGAGAAGTGCACATTTGCAAAAGATAAAGTGATATTTCTGGGATACGTTGTATCTAAGCATGGGGTAGAAGTAGATTCATCTAAGATTGACGCAATTCAAAATTGGCCTACTCCCATGAATGTTAGTCAAGTACGAAGTTTTCACGGTCTTGCTGGTTTCTATCGCCGTTTTGTGCAAGACTTTAGTACTATTGCTGCACCATTGAATGAATTAACGAAGAAAGGTGTGTCTTTTGTGTGGGGCGCAGCCCAAGATCATGCTTTTGACGAGCTGAAACGTTTGCTTACTTCTGCACCATTACTTGCACTACCAGATTTTTCCAAACAATTTGAAGTTGAATGTGATGCTAGTGGTATAGGTATTGGTGGTGTGTTGATGCAAGAAGGTCGACCTATTGCTTATTTCAGCAAGAAACTTTCTGGTGCTAGACTGAATTATCCTGTTTATGATAAAGAATTGTATGCGCTTGTTAGAGTTCTTGAGGTTTGGCAACATTATTTATGGCCAAAAGAATTTATCATACATTCTGATCATGAAGCATTGAAATATTTGAAAGCTCAATCAAATCTGCATCGATGCTTAGCTAAATGGGTTGAGTTTATTGAGTCTTTTCCGTATATCATTAAGCATAAGAAGGGAAAAGATAACATTGTTGCTGATGCTCTCTCTAGGAAGAACATGCTCTTGACACATCTCGATGTTCAAATTCCTGGTTTAGAGAGTTTGTGTGATTTGTATGCAACTGATCATGATTTTGCTGAACCATATCGTTTGTGTTTGCTTCGAAATGCATGGGAGAAATACCACATCCATGATAGATACTTGTTTCGAGCTAACAAACTTTGTGTTCCAGAATCGTCCGTCCGTTTGCTATTGTTGCAGGAATCACATGCAGGAGGATTGATGGGTCACTTTGGGCGTGAAAAGACATTGCTCATGCTCGCTGATCATTTTTATTGGCCCAAGATGAGGCGTGATGTGCACAGGTTTGTTCGGCGCTGCATTACATGTAACAAGTCCAAGTCAAAACTGAAGCCTCACGGTTTGTATACGCCACTACCTACACCTACCACACCATGGCAGGATATAAGTATGGATTTTGTGTTAGGTTTGCCACGCACTAACCGAGGTCATGATTCTATATTTGTGGTCGTGGATCGATTTTCTAAGATGGCACATTTTATTGCATGCCACAAAAGCGACGATGCGTCGCATATTGCTAACCTGTTTCTCAGGGACATCGTACGCTTGCATGGAATGCCAAAGACAATTGTTTCTGACAGGGACGTGAAGTTTATGAGCTACTTCTGGAAGACATTATGAGGAAAGCTCGGAACGAAGTTGCTGTTCAGTACTACATGTCACCCACAAACTGATGGTCAAACGGTGGTGGTGAATCGAACATTATCCCAATTGCTGCGAGTTATGATCAAGAAAAATCTGCGTGAGTGGGAGGAGTGTTTGCCACATGTTGAGTTCGCCTATAACAGGGCTGTGCACACTACCACCCAGTTTTGTCCTTTTGACGTGGTGAATGGCTTCAAACCAATTACACCACTAGATTTGCTGCCTCTTCCAATGCATGAGAGGATTAATATGGAGGCATCAAACAGAGCAGATTATGTGAAGAAGATTCATGCGAAGACACGAGAGGCTATTGAGAAGACAGGCAAGAACATTGCTGCTGCACGAAACAAATCAAGGAAGAAAGTTTTGTTCCAGCCTGGAGATATGGTTTGGGTGCATCTTCGCAAGGACAGGTTTCCACAGCTGAGACGTTCTAAACTTAGGCCGCGTGGTGCTGGTCCTTACAAGGTGTTAGCCAAGATAAATGACAATGCCTACTCGATTGATCTTCCAATTGCTGACTTTGGTGGCGTTAGCAACAGTTTCAATGTTGCTGATTTGTCCCCAAGTGATGTCGATGACCTTGGAGCGTCGGGGTCGACGCCTTTTGAAGGGGGGGAGGATGATGAGGACATCCCTACTATGGTTCCATCCCTACCGTTTGAAGATGAACAACCTGTTGCTGCAACGAAGACGTCCAATGATGAACTCAGGATTGGACCAACTACAAGAGCTCGTGCTAAGTTACTAGAACAACAGGTGAATTCTCTCTTAGATGATAATGCTATTCATTTTGATGAGAGCTTTATACTTCCTAAATCCTTGTGTGTATGTATTGTTAGGTACATTGGAGAGGAAGGCATGGCACAAGGGAGCAAGGAGGCATGGCAGCAAGGAAAGGAGGAAGGCCTGGAAGTGAAGACCCTGCAGAGTTCCCAGGGCGGTAGTACCGCTTCCATCGCGGTAGTACCGCTTCCATCGCGGCAAGCCAGCCCGGCAAGCCCGGCAAGCTCGTCACCGTCAAGCTCATCGCGGTAGTACCGCGCGTCCATCGCGGTAGTACCGCTTATCACGGTAGTACCGGCCACCGACTACCGCACTACTGCCGCTTACGAAATCGGTACTGGTATCTCCTGGACACCAAACGGAACAAGGACGGCACTTGACATTTGTACAAGCGGTAGTACCGCTTATCACGGTAGTACCGCTTGCCATAAGCGGTAGTACCGCTCTGCCTGCGCGCAGGTTTTGGGCTGTCCAGCCCGTGTACCCCTTCGATCTCGTTTTAGACTATAAATACCCGTCCCCTAGAGTTAGTTAAGGTTAGACCACATTTAAGATAAACCCTAGTTCTTGAGATTGCTTGTAAGCATTCATCTTGAATCCTCATCTCCAATTCGTATCGATCTGGAGATCATATACTGCAAGTTGAGTGTAATCTGCTGTTCCATTGGGAATTAGTATATTGCAATTATACCGTTTCGTGGTCGACGGCTACGTGCGCAAGTGTGTGACGTTGTGAATATCCAAAGGGTTGAGACCTTTTGCATTGGCATCAGGGATCAAGCGAGGGAGAGTTCATCGGCGACATACAAGTTATCTATCATCTTCATCATCACCACCGCCGCTTACTGAGAAGATCGGGACACCCCATATCAACAAACCAAATTGAAAACTAACAAACTATGATCTCAGTCACTGAAGCAATTGCAATTCATCATTTTATCAGAAAGAGTCTGTGTAAGAGCTTTGTTTAGCAAGTTCACATACTCAACTATCATTTAGTCTTCTATGATTGCTGACACTCATGGTATCCTTATGGAGCAAAAGTTTCAGTCAGACACATAGAAAGATAGGGGCTTATAATTTCGCCTCCCAAGGTATTTACCTCAAGGGTAATGTCAACAATAATAACTCATGATCACCTACATCCAACTAGATATATATGCCTGGATCTATCCCCACCACATGATGCTTGCCAAGAGAGAAAAATAAAAACGGAATAGAGGAGAATACTATTGACTCTTGCATGAAAGTAAATACATAAAAGTAAAAGATAGGCCCTTCGCAGAGGGAAGCAGAGGTTGTCATGCGTTTTTTGTTTTTGGATGTGCAAGCTCTTAATGTAAAGGAACGTCACTTTATATTGCCCCTTGTGATAGCGACCTTTATTATGCAGTCTGTCGCTTTTATTTCTTCACCATCACAAGTTCGTACAAAGCTTATTTTCCCTTACAATAAAAGATCATACATATATAGGAGCAATTTTTATTGCTTTTGCACCGATGACAACTTACTTGAAGGATCTTATTCAATCCATAGGTAGATATAATGGACTCTCATGGCATGAAACTGGGTTTAAGGGTTTTTGGATGCACAAGTAGTATCTCTACTTAGTGCGGAATTTTGGCTAGCAAAAGATAGGGGGAAAGCACCACATGTTAGAGGATCCTAAACAATATAACTTTTATGTGAATATAAGCAAACATAACTCATTACGTTGTCTTCCTTGTCCAACGTCGACTATTTGACATAGAATATTTAATGGGGGCTCACAATCATAAAAGATGTCCAAGATAGTGTATTTATATGTGAGACCTCTCTTCCTTTATTACTTTTTCATGAATTGCTACAATGACCAATGCTATGTTTGTCAACTTCCAACAAGTTTTATCAATTATACTTCTTTTATGTGAAGTCATCACTCCCCATAGGATTAGCATATGATCTTACTTCTTATTCTCTTTATTTTATTTCTGAGATCGAATCAACAAATGCAAAACACTCAACTCAAACTACTCTTTATTATATAACTTTCACACATGATTACATAGATAGATGGATCACTAAGCAAGCACTCAAAACTAAATCATACTAAAACTTTATTCCTCTAAATCACGAAATAACTAAGGATCGAACTAAGATAGATAATGATGATAAAAAGTGATGGTGATACGATACCGGGGCACCTCCCCCAAGCTTGGCACAAGCCAAGGGTGGTGCCCATACCCGTGTACTCAAATCTCCTTCTTCCGTGATGGTGGTGATGAAGTGGTGGGCTTGTCCTTCAGCTTCAGCAAGTACTCCAAATTTCCATTGATCCTCTGAAGAGCATGATTCTGCTCCTGTAACACAATAACCTCATGAGTAAGCGACGTATTCTGAGCACAAATCGCTTCAAAAAAATTTAGTGTATCAATTGCAGATGGGGGAAGATTATTATAAAGAGTTTGCCATGAATCTCCCTTTTCTGGTGCTTCCTTCCTGAGCATGGCTTGATCTTCTTCTTCTTGAATCCGGTCTTCCACGACCTTCCCTGGTTCCTCCTTCATAATAGTATCCTCCTCTCCAGACGACCACTCATAATATACTTCGCTGAAGGGGCGTTTGCCGGGTGAAGGTTGAACAATCCGGTGCTTGGTGCAGAGCTTTCGGTGAGCCATAGCGAGCTAGATCTGTCAGAAAAACAGCCCGAAATAAGAATAGAGGAGAAACTTGCGATGCGGTGGTCAAAACACCTGTGAGTATATATAATGAATTTTTCCCGTGCAGGACAAGTAATATGGAAGAAAAACGGAGTCGGGAAAGTCCACGAGGGAGCCACAAGCCTGGTAGGCGCGCCCAGGGGGTAGGGCGCGCCCCCCAGGCTTGTCGCCTCCTCGTGCACTTTTCGGACTATTTATTATTTTCCTAATTTTTTATATATTCCAAAACGGACAGAAAATACTTTTATGGAAGTTTTGGAGTTGGTTTACTTACCGTACCACATACCTACTCCTTTTCAGGCTTCTGGAGCATTCCGGAAGGTTTCTTCTATGTGCTCTTCCGGTGTCATTATTTGAATAATATTAGTTGCAACATTAATGGGCGTACCTGAGATATAATGTTTAATTCTTTGCCCATTAACCACCCTCGGGTTATTGCCTTCGGAGTTGTTTATTTTGATGGCTCCGGAGCGATAAACTTCTTCGATGATATACGGTCCTTCCCATTTAGAGAGAAGTTTTCCTGCAAAAAATCTTAAACGAGAATTGTATAATAGAACATGATCACCTACTTTGAATTCCCGTTTTTGAATTCTCTTATCATGTCATCTTTTAACTTTTTCTTTAAACAACTTGGCATTTTCATAAGCTTGTGTTCTCCATTCATCTAAGGAGCTAATATCAAATAACCTCTTTTCACCCGCAAGTTTAAAATCATAGTTAAGTTCTTTAATTGCCCAATATGCTTTATGTTCTAACTCAAGAGGTAAATGAAATGCTTTTCCATAAACCATTTTATATGGAGACATACCCATGGGATTTTTATAAGCAGTTCTGTAGGCCCATAGTGCATCATCAAGTTTCTTAGAGCAATTCTTTCTAGATCTGTTAACAGTCTTTTGCAAAATTAATTTTATTTCTCTATTAGTTAATTCAACTTGACCACTAGACTGAGGATGATAAGGAGATGCAATTCTATGATTAACATCATATTTAGCAAGCAATTTATGGAAAGCACCATGAATAAAATGTGAACCACCATCAGTCATTAAATATCTAGGGACTCCAAACCTCGGGAATATAACTTCTTTAAGCATTTTAATAGAAGTGTTATGATCAGCACTACTAGTTGGAATAACTTCTACCCACTTAGTAACGTAATCAACAGCAACTAAAATATGAGTGTACCCATTGGATTTAGGAAAAGGTCCCATATAATCAAAACCCCAAACATCAAAAGGTTCAATAACAAGTGAATAATTCATAGGCATTTCCTGACGTCTACCAACGATGCCAATTCTTTGACATTCATCACAAGATAAGACAAACTTACGTGCATCTTTGAAAAGAGTAGGCCAATAAAAACCAGATTGTAATACCTTGTGTGCAATTCGGTCTCCCACGTGGTGTCCTCCATATGCCTCGGAGTGACACTTTCGTAGGATTTGTTCCTATTCATGGTCAGGTACACAACGTCTAATAATACCATCCACTCCTTTATATAAATGTGGGTCATCCCAAAAGTAATGTCTTAAATCAAATAAAAACTTTTTCTTTTGTTGGTATGTGAAACTAGGTGGTATGTATTTAGCAACAATGTAATTAGCATAGTCTGCATACCAAGGAGTATTACGAGAAACATTTATCATAGCTAATTGTTCATCAGGGAAATCATCATTAATAGGAAGTGGGTCATCAAGAACATTTTCCATTCTAGACAAATTATCTAGGTTTAGCATCTTGCAGCAAAAGAACCCACCTAATAAGTCTAGGTTTAGCATCTTTGTTTTCCATAAGGTATTTAATAGCAGCATGATCAGTATGAATAGTAACTTTGGAATCAACAATGTAGGATCTGAATTTATCACATGCAAACACAACTGCTAAAAATTCTTTCTCAGTAGTAGCATAATTTCTTTGAGCACTGTCTAGAGTTTTACTAGAATAATGAATAACATTCAATTTCTTATCAACTCTTTGTCCTAGAACAGCTCCAACAGCATAATCACTAGCATCACACATAATTTCAAAGGGTAGGTTCCAATCAGGTGGTTGAACAATAGGTGCAAAAATTAAGGCTTACTTAAGTATTTCAAAGGCTTCTACGCAATCATCATCAAAAACAAATGGCACATCTTTTTGTAAGAGATTAGTAAGAGGCCTAGAAATTTTAGAGAAGTCTTTTATAAACCTTCTATAGAAACCAGCATGACCAAGGAAACTTCTTATACCTTTGATATCTCTAGGACACGACATTTTCTCAATAGCATCAACTTTAGCTTTATCAAGTTCAATACCTCTTTCAGAAATTTTATGCCCAAGGACTATACCTTCATTCATCATAAAGTGGCACTTCTCCCAATTCAAGACAAGATTAGTTTCTTCACATCTCTGCAAAACTCGATCAAGGTTGCTCAAGCAATCATCAAAAGAAGTTCCGTAAACGGTGAAATCATCCATGAAAACCTCAACAATCTTTTCACAAAAGTCAGAGAATATAGTAGTCATACATCTTTGAAAGGTAGCAGGTGCATTACATAAACCAAAAGGCATACGATGATAAGCATAAGTTCCAAAAGGACAAGTAAATGTGGTTTTCTCTTGATCTTCAAGTGAAACAGGTATTTGAGAGAAATCAGAATAACCATCTTGGAAGCAAAAGTGTGTATGCTTAGATAATCTTTCTAACATTTGATCAATAAAAGGCAAGGGGTAATGATCTTTCCTAGTAGCTTTATTCAATTTCCTGAAATCAATTACCATCCTATAACCAGTTACAATTCTTTGTGGAATAAGTTCATTTTTATCATTAGGAAAAACGGTAATACCTCCTTTCTTAGGAACACAATGAACATGACTTACCCATCAACTATCAGCTATGGGATAAATTATACGTGCCTCAAGAAGCTTTAATATTTTAGTTCTTACCACATCCTTCATTCTAGGATTCAGCCTTCTTTGATGATCAACAACGGGTTTAGCGTCTGGCTCCATATGAATTTTATGCTGGCATAAAGTGGGACTAATGCCCTTGAGATCATCGAGAGTATATCCAATAGCAGCATGGTGCTTCTTCAAAGTTTTAAGTAATCTCTTTTCTTCATGCTCTGAAAGGTTAGCACTAATAATAACAGGATATATCTTCTTTTCATCAAGATAAGCATATTTAAGTGTATCAGGCAATTGCTTTAATTCGAACACAGGATCACCCTTGGGTGGAGGTGGATCTCCCAAGGTTTCAACAGGCAAATTATGTTTAAGGATAGGTGCTTGTTTAAAGAACAACTCATCTATTTCATTTCTTTCATTCATATGCATATCATTTTCATGGTCTAGCAAGTATTGTTCTAACGGATCAGTAGGAGGCACATCAATAGAAGCAAGACCAATAATTTCATCCTTATTAGGTAATTCTTTATCATGAGGTTGTCTACTAAACTTAGAGAAATTAAACTCATGAGACACATCACCAAAATTAACACTGACAGTTTCTTTATTGCAATCAATCTTAGCATTAACTGTATTCAAGAAAGGTCTACCAAATATAATGGGACAAAAATCATCTTGTGGTGATCCAAGAACAAGAAAATCAGTAGGATATTTGATCTTACCACATAGGACTTCAACATCTCTAACAATCCCAAGTGGTGTAATAGTATCTCTATTTGCAAGCTTAATAGTAACATCAATATCTTCAATCTCAACAGGTGCAATATCATTCATGACTTCTTGATAGAGAGTAAATGGAATAGCACTCACACTAGCACCAATATCACATAAACCATGATAGCAATGATCTCCAATTTTAACAGAAATAACAGGCATGCCAATTACAGGTTTGTTTTTATCTTTAGTGTCTGGCTTAGCAATTCTAGTTGCTTCATCACAGAAATATATGACATGTCCATCAATGTTATCAACCAAAAGATCTTTAACCATTGCAATATTAGTTTCAACTTTAATTTGTTCAGAAGGTCTAGTTACTCTAATATTACTTTTATTAACCACAGTTGAAGCTTTAGCATGTTCGTTAATCCTAACAGGGAAAGGAGGTTTCTCAATATACACTACTGCAGGCGACCGCTAACGCGATACATGAATCAGAGACCCCACGACCAAACTGTGTGCGATGCATGAATCACAAACGGTGTCCTAAAAAACCATCCCAAATAAGATGAATTGTTTGTGATGCCGGAGACATAAAAAACAATTCAGATTAGAGACGCGTGTGCGATACGTGGCATACAGTTGATCCATACGAACTGTTTGTGATAAGCCAGAACAACAAACACGGTCAGCCAGTTTGTGGTGTGTGCGATACATGGCATACAGTTCACTCAGATGAACTATTTGTGATTACCCAACACAACAGAAACGGGCAGCTAGTTCGAGGTGTGTGCGATACATGGCATACAGTTCACTCGGTTGAACTGTTTGTGATTACCCAACACAACAGAAACGGTCAGGCAGATCAAGGTGTGTGCGATATACTGCATGCGGTTCACTCAGATGAACTGTTTGCGATTACCCAACATATCAGAAATGGTTCAACTTAACAAGATGTGTGTGATACACGGCAAACAGGTCAGTAATCTGAAATGTGTGGGAAGACGGATAACAACACGAACGATTCATGCTAATAACCCGTGTGTGTTGTGGGCAAACGCTTGCTGGTATACAATTGTCAGCGATTGATGAAATCATCACCGACGGGTTCCCTAGTTTAGCCCGTGGGTGATGTGATTTGCTCAGTCTACTAAAGAACAACATATATAACCAAATTAAACATCCAATTACATAGGTGACTATACAAAACATTCGCACACACCTCAATAAACAATTACATGCATTCTAAACTAGGAGAAACGATCATCTAATCATCTACTTCTTGTGACGATGCCGCCACTGTGCCTCGATCCCTCGTCGTCCACAGGAAGGAGGCACTGCCTCATGTCAATGATCCGCCTGTACATCTTGTAGCTTGTGTACGTGTCCTTGGCCGCGTACTTGACGTGTTCTTCATCCAGTCTCCGCATCCAGGCCTCGTGCCAGGCATCCTTGTTCTTTTTGCACTCATCTTTCATGCCTCTGTAGTAGGGGTCGATGATGGCCATGGCTAGGTCAACTAGGGAGCCCTTCTTCTTCTTTCTGCCCCAGACCCTGTACTGGCCTTGGATGTCGACAAGATTCTGGCAGGCCAAGCCCGTAGTCTCGAGCACCTTTAGATCGTTGAAGATGTCCACCGTAGCGAACCTGTAGTCAGGGCTGTTGATAAACCTGGCGAAACGCTCGCAAGGCCTTGTGGCCAGGGAGTGGTGGTAGACGAGGACATGATGGACCATGCACAATTGGGCGACGGCAACCGCCTGATCAACCCCGGGACGACCGCCGGTGTACTGGAGGTCGAAGCCGACCACTTTGTACTTGTCGTCCTTAGCAAGCAATTGCTCCATGGTGTTGATGGAGTCCTCCACCACGGCCGGGTCAATGGTGTACACCATCGTGAGTTCCTTTTCCCTCACGTGGGTGTCCACACGATGCACGCCGTACTCCACTGGAGTGCCGCTGGATATCCTCTCTCACTATGTGCCGTCATGGGTGTGCTTGTTGTGTTGTGGGGCGCGATTGAAAGGTTGAAGATACTAAGGTTATAATGGCCGTGGGAATAAATGGGGAGACCGAACGGCCTGGAGTATAGGCGCGCATGGATGGCAGTTGTTGTAGCGCGTAACAGCATCGTGCCGCACGTATTAACTACATCGTGGTGACTCGCGAGGACGCAACCGCAAGCATATGGCACCCAAAACGTGATCATGCGCCGGCCCCAACCGCTGAAAGAGTGCACGTGGAGGAACGCGAGCAGAGCGCGCCGCGGCGGCCTCAACGTTGAGCAGAGCGCGCGAAGGGACGCGAGCAGAGCGCGCCGCGACCGCCTCAACGGCGAGCAACCACATGCATAATTATTGCATATAGCATTTATGATTTCTAGGCATTCAACTAAAGAAATGGGACCTAAACATTCACCCAAGGACCCATTTTTTATTTCTAGGCATTTAATTAAAGAAATGGCAAGCCATTGACCCTGTTTGAAAGAAAATATGAGTTACAACCGAGTTGAAAAATGTAACAACGTCCAACTCCAGCTTACAAACGGTACAAAAGCACGAGGATCAGTTCATCAGGTTTAGACAAAACCTAGTTTGAACATGGCAATAGCATCTAACTCAACCAAAGTTTTTGGCAGTCACAGTCAAATGGATCAGTCTGATCCATAAAATCAAGATCCTGGGTCAGAAAATTCACTGGTACATGATCACAAGTTGTTGTAAATAGAAGCCGAGCACGTTCAGAAGCCCTTTTGTCCACCTGAAACTTCTTTTTGTGCTGTTCAACGTGTCCATCCATGAGAAACTTTTTGTTAAAAAACTTAATCCTCACGGACAATAGTACCCTCGCATTCAACATGAAGAATGTGACAAAGCTAGTGTTTGCATGGTTGGATGCATATCCTTCCATTATTATTGTCCTCAAGCGAATGTCATGAGAACTGAGAAATTCCATGTGCTTCTTACACCACCGATTGGTTATACCTTTTTGTCCATGTGTTATTGCCTAAATAGACATGAAGATTGAAAACAGTTAATGTCTAAAAAAAGAGTATGTCGAAAGAGCGACAGCTGAACGGTTAATTATAGTACATTATATATGGGCTTTCAATGTGCGTGAAATCATCACCTCTACATACAAATTCTCCAGGCATGGAAAGCATCGCAGCAAGCCAATAATCATGTTCAGATCTAAACACCAAATACTGATATGTAAGGTCTTGACAGAATTTAGCACCATTGATAGGCTATCCATGGACAAACTCTTCATTGAGCATAGAACATAAAATTAGTACCAAAAGTGTACTCCAAGATGATATAAAACTAATGCGCACAAATGAAAAATGCAGCTTATGATTACAAAAGTGTTGATGATAATATACAATACCTGAATAATTGTGGAGCCAAACACCATCTTGTAACCTTTAAACGGATCATGAATTACACCCAACGTCTCCAGTTTAGGCGCAGAGACCATGGTTATTTGCGAAGGTGCATAACAATAATCAAGGAGCAACCTTTGAAGTGAAGGGGCATCTTTGATGATGAGCTCCTGTCCTTTAAAACAAATTCCAATGCTTACAAGGTGAGGCGACTTTATTTGGAGATAACGGATACATATTTCTTCTCCAAAAACAAGCAGCAAGCGCTCCAGGGCAGGGTAGCTGGAGTGGATGATGCTGTGAAGTGAGGCCTCGAACAGATCAACCACCACAAGCGCAAGTTTTTTTAGCAGTGGGAGTCGAAGCATTTGTACCAGATTGTCTGCTAGATGGCACCAGGCCAAGGTGGCGGTGTGGAGAGAGGAGGAAAACCATGAGATGGACATTGGTGGTGAGGGCACAGATGATACAACTGTTGGTGGT
Source organism: Elymus sibiricus (assembly GCA_039707655.1). NCBI lineage: Eukaryota > Viridiplantae > Streptophyta > Magnoliopsida > Poales > Poaceae > Elymus > Elymus sibiricus. Next base: position 177,099,217 of record CM077666.1, on the reverse strand, counting down.
AAGCTATTTTCGTAGTAATGGTAGAACTCAAGCTGCTGGAGTTTTTCGAATTCACGGGATGTCAGCCAGTCATCCACCGTGCAGGGTATGTGCAGCAGGCAGCATGCCAGGATGCAAAGGCGTTGAACGGAGCCCTGGTGGGAGGAGATGATGGATCCTGGGAGTTCAAAATCATGAACGACTGATAGCTGACGACAGTCAAGATTAAGAGGCGCGGTGCGCCACAGAGGGCGCCGCCGAGATGCGATAACCTGTGTGCGGCAGCCATCCTTGGTGGGGAGAAGGGAGATGATCTCCCCAAGGATGGCGTCCGGGAGATCGCTTATGCTGTCCGCCCGTTATTCTACGGGTTCCTCAGATCCAGGGGGGCCGTGGCCGCTTCTGCCCTCGCTGCCAGGTGCAGGATCTACAACCAGCGGCGGCGCTGGCCGGAGCCTCATCAGTGTACATACCAATCTGGGGATTTTTTTTGGCACAAACATATATGTAGGACATTCAAAATCAATTCTCAAGATCTGAAACAAAAAAAATGGCACAAACATATATGTAGGACATTCAAAATCAATTCTCAATATCTAGCTATGAATTATTAGCACGAACGCTAACCCTTGTCGGATTATTAGCAAAAAATCATTTGTACATAACAAACAATTAATCACTAACCCTAGACGGATACCATTCAAACAATCAATATAGTGCATTACACAGATCTAACGAATCTTACTCTGATTTCATGGACTGAGAGAACATAACCACAGGATTTCTATTCCAAAAAAATGAAGGGGGAGGGAGGGGGGGAGGAGTAACCAGAGAAAACACATGATATATTTGCCACAAAAATGGGTATAGATGACTAACCGGTTTTCCGTCAGAGTCGGAGTCGTTGCCGGAGTTGATGTGGACCTCCGGCTCTGGCTGGCGAGGCACGATGGCAGCTACAATGTCAAGGTCGCGCTGTTGCCCGCGCGAGACCTTGTCGGCGGCGACGGCAACCTCTGTGTCCAGCTTCACGCGTTGCGCGGGTGCTTCACCAGCCCCGGCGTCGCCACTCCCTCCGATGGTGCACTTCGGCGGCATCCTCATACACTCCAGACGGTGGTGACCACTGTGGACAGGGGGTGCAGCCGCCTATTATGACCAGCGGCTCGGGCGCGCCATTAATATGGAGCAGTGGGAGCGAGGCGGGCGGCGGTCAAAGGGCTGGCTCGCCTCTCGGTGAGCCTGCGTAGTGGACTGCTGGCATGCCTACCATCATTTCACACAGCTAATAGCACGCCTCCCGGTGACACTACGCAGCGAACATGCCTCCCGTCAATTCACACACCTGCCCGCACGCCTCCCGGTCTGCCTGCGTGGCGGACTGCTCGCATGCGTCCCGTCAACTCACGCCTGCTCGCACGGCACACGGGACGCGTGGCGGCACGTATATTGTTTTTCTTTTTTGATGATTAATTCTGCCGCTTTATTGTTTAACCGAAGCATGGCACGTACATTGTTGGTCTAACACCCACGGTTCGAATAAATAATCCGTTGGCTATATTGGTTGCCAATTATTAATAATCTCCCGTTTGTAAGAAGATTATGTCAAAACTTGTCTCAATTTTGACAAAAAAAACAATATCACAGTCTATTGGTGTCCATATGACACCACGATAAGGTTCATGAATTTCAACTAAGTTTTGGATTTACTGGATTTTAAAAATCAAGATTCTCAATGTTTAAAATTTCACGGGAAATAAACATGCACCCAGGGACACACATATGATTTTCCAATCCATTTTGGTGCACTATCACGTGTGCATGTAGCTCAATTTTGATTTCTGCACAATCAATCAATGTATAAAAATGGCCGAATGACCTCTGATTTTTTTTCAAAATTTAACACGACACTCCTTTGGTCACATGTTTAGTGTAGAAAAAGTTTGACATGCCTCGAAGTGGCGGTGGTGGTGCGGTGTGTGGGTGGGGGGGGGGGGGTGTCCGGCAGTACACTACGAGTCTTGATCCTCCGTGTGGGATTGACCGTTTTGTGACGCATGCCACATCAAAGTCGTGAATTAGTTATTTAAAACATTACACAACTATATATATATATATATACACCCACACACACACACATACATGTTCGGGCCACATGCATGCATTATTGGTGGTCCTCGGACACTCCTCGTGCGGTTATCAGCGATGTGCCCATTCGGTAGCCCGCGAAGGTTATCAGTTTTCACCGACAGCAAAAGGCATTTGACCAAAGGTGGATTCATCTTGGCCTGTGTATACGGTGTGGATCATGGTGAGATTCTAAATCAAAGTGCGAGCACGTGCGGACACATGAGTCCCTCTCACCACCGGCTCAAAGTGAGGGGGACCATACACGTCGTGAACCTCTGTGTGTGTGTTTCCGGAGCATGTGCCACATCAAAGTTGTGCATTGGGTATTCAAACATCACACAACACCTCTTTGGGCCACATGCACACGGTGGTTGTTCTAGGACACTCACTCGCGTGTGACGCTCTCTGTGTGCCCGAGAGGTCGTCGTCCACCATATCACTTTGACCTACAGCGAGGGAGAGGTTAATTATTTTGACCAACAAGGATGGTTCCTTTTTGGTTTGTGTTACGTACGGTAGGAGTATGTATATATACTACGCATCATGAACCTCGCTCCATGTGGGGACTTTTCGGTTTCCGAGGCAGGTGACACATCAAAGTTGTGCATTGGTTATTCAAATATTCACACAACACCTCTTTGGGCACATGCAGCTGGTGGTTGCCCTATAGGATACTCACTCGCGTGTGACGCTTCCATCCATGGGCCCACGAGGTCGTCTCGAGCACTCTGACCTAACGAGAGAGAGGTTAATTAATTTGACCAACAAGGAGGATTCTTTTTGGTTTGAGTTACAGTATGAGTATATAGGACGCATTGAAGAGGGCCGGGGGAGCTAGGGGACGACCATCACATAACTACACGTCATCAAAACCTTGCTCCGTGTGGGGACTTTTCGGTTTCCGAGGCAGGTGTGCATTGGGTGCGTATTCAAACATCACACAAACACCGGCCTCTTTGTCCACATGCAGACGGTGCAATGAGTGCCCTATATGACACTCACTCGCGTGCAAAACGCTTCCCTCTCCGTAGGCCCGCGAGATCGTCATCCATCACTTTGACCCAACTAGAGAGGTTAATTTGACGACCAAAGGAGGATTTCTTTTCGGGTTGTGTTACGTACGGTAGGAGTATATAGTACGCGTCGAAGAGGGGGGACCAGCATATATATATATATATATACTACGCGTCACGAGAACCTTGCTCCGTATGGGGACTTTACGGTCTCCGAGGCGGGTGCCACATCAAAGTTGTGCATTAATTAGGTATTCAAACATCACAACCACACACACCTCCATACATATGTTTGGGCCACATGCAAGCGATGGCGGTGTCCTCTGGCACTCACTCACGCGGGCTTCCATCAGTGGGCCCGCTTGGTCCATCACTTTTGACCGACAGCGAGAGAGGTTATCATTTGACTTAGGAGGGGATTCATTTTTGGTTTGTCTTACGATATAGGTCATGCTATATATGAGATTACATAATATACTTTGAGCACATGTGTATGCATGAATCCCTTCCACCGGATCAAAGTGGGGGGGGGGGGGGGCGAGCATATATATACACGATGCGTCATGAACCTCGCTCCATGTGGGGACTGTGCGATTTTCGACGCATGCACCACATCAATGGTGTGCATTGGGTATTCAAACATATGCATGCATCACGCACCTCCATACATATGTGTGGGACACATGCATGTAGTGGTTGTCTTCGGACACTCTCCCCTCGATTGGTTATCGGCGGGAAGCCTATATATTCGTGGGCCCGCGTGGACATCCATCACTTCGACCGACAAGGAGAGAGGTTACCAGGGTGGATTCTTCTTCTTTGGTTCGTGTTACCGTATAGTACATAGGTCGATCATGGTGAGATTAATTCCAGACCTAAGTTTGAGCGCATGCATGCATGCGTACGCATGAATCCCTCTCACCGGCTCGAAGTGGGGTGACATGCGTACATATATATATATACTATACGCGTCGTGAACCTCGCTAGCTCCGTGTGGGGACTTTCCGGTTCCAAAGCATGGTGCCACATCAAAAGTTGCGCATTGGGTATTCAAACACCACACAACACTTCCACACATATAAGTTTGGGCCGCATGCACGCAGTGGTTGTCTTCGGGCACTCCCTCGCGTGGTTATCGTTGACAAGCTAGCCCATTTGTGGGGCCGCGTGGACGTCCATCACTTTGACCAACAACGAGAGAGAGGTTATACGAACAAGGTGGATTCTTCTTGGTCCGTGTTACAGTACGTCTTGGTGAGATGCCCTATCGTCCCACCGACTCAAAGTGTGTGTGTGTGGGGGGGGGGGGGGGGCACTACTCCGCACTTCCTAAAACTCCGTGGGGTCGGGGATGTCCGGTTAATTTGCGAGAGGCACACATGTGCCACATCAAAATTGTGAATTGGGTATTTAAATATCACACCACACACCCTTTTCATACACACACACATATATATATATATACCCGCATGTGGTTAGTATGTGGTCTCACCCATCTTGCGCCACAAGCACACATTTGTGGGCCCACACACGGTCCACCTTTGACCGGAAGCGAAGGGGGGGGGGGGGTTTACCATATGATGGACTCCTATAGGTTTTGTGTTACAGTAGGGTGAGATGTCAGACCTAGCTATTTGGGGGCATGCGTTCATAGCTAGGATTCCCCTCCCGCCGACACGAAGTGGCGGGGGGGGGGGTGGCGGACTATAGCAATAATGGGTGCTTTGTGAGACACGTGCCACATCAAAGTTGTGCATTGGGTATTTGAACATCAAACCACCCTTTTCATATATATATTTGGTCCACATGCAAGTGTGTTCGTGTTCTGACCCTTTCCCGCGTTTTTTTGCCAAATTTATAAAACGGATGTGATTGGGAACATAACAGACACGGTTCCCTTAGACTACCCGTGTGCCAACCCCGTGCGCTTGTCACTCACATCAGCACAGTAGATTGGGGTCCACGAGGCTTCCCTACCAATCACAAAAATATCTACCCGCCTGGAGGGTTTTTCTGTTTGATAGCACATGATTTCTATGTTTCGACCGTGTGCGATGTTCGTTGCTCCCTCTCTCGAAAATATCTACCCACCTGGAGGGTTTTTCTGTTTGATAGCACACGATTACTATGTTTCGACCGTGTGCGATGTTCGTTGCTCCCGCTCTCAAAAATATCTACCCGCCTGGAGGTTTTTTTCTGTTTGATAGCACACACGATTATTATGTTTCGACCGTGTGCGATGTCTGTTACTCCCGCTCTGCTTCAATCCCTTGATCCAAATTTTTAGTAGCCCCGGCATTTTACTCCCACCTGCATCCCTCGCAATCTCTAAAATATCTGCTCGCCTGGAGGATTTTTATATTTGATAGCACACGATTATTATGTTTGGACCGTGTGCGATGTCTGTTACTCCCGCTCTGCTTCAATCCCTTGATCCAAATTTTCAGTAGCCCCGGCATTTTACTCCCGCCTGCATCCCTCGCAATGTCTAAAATATCTGCTCGCCTAGAGGGTTTTTATGTTTGATAGCACACGATTATTATGTTTGGACCGTGTGCGATGTCTGTTACTCCCGCTCTGCTTCAATCCCTTGATCGAAATTTTCAGTAACCCCGGCATTTTACTACCGCCTACATCCCTCGCAATCTAAAAAATATCTGCCCGCCTGGAGGGTTTTTCTGTTTGATACCACATGATTATTATGTTTGGACCGTGTGCGATGTTTGTTACTCCCGCTCCGCTTCAACCCCTTGATCCAGATTTTCAGTAGCCCTGGCATTTTACTCCTGCCTAGTAAAATTTTCAGTAGCCGCGGCATTTCCTCAAACACTACCTTGGCCCCCCTCCACACACACACCCCAAAACCTCCGTTCACACTTCACACACACCCCCCATCCCTCGCTCGAAACCTAGCTAGGTCACCGACACCGCCGTCGCTGCCGCCTCGCCGCCTCCATCGCCAACCTCTGTCGGTCTGCCTGTGTAGGTTACCCACCGATCAACATACCCTCGCCGCCCTGAGTTTCTTAGATGACGCCTGTGAAACGCCCCCTTTCCTATAGATCCCCATCCCCACCCCTCCCCCACTCCAGAGCGTCGCAGCCTAAGCCCGGCTATGCTTCTCGGGGAGCTCGAGGAGCGAATGGCCCAAAAGAGGTTTATCGCGGCCTCTTCGCCCGATGTCGGCGTGGTGGCCACCGACGAAGCTGACGACGATGACTGGCCAGAGGCTTTCAATCAGCAGGCTAGAGTATTTTGGTATGTCGCGGACGCCGGCTACGGCATCGAGGTCGTCGACAGCGACGGCTTGACGCGGGCTATGTCACAGGTTAAGTTGCCCACCCCCAACCCCTCGGGTTCAACCGCCGTCGATCTCCTCAATGGCCCTTCCGCTGATCTCCTCTGGCTCGTTGTCAACAATTTGCCATCCTTCATTGCCATGGAGCCCCTTGTGTCATTTCTAAAGGACACATTCTGCGACGCAGGCTTGGGATCCTCAGCAGCCAAGTCAGACCACATCAACGGCGACCACGAGGAGGGCACCCTCTCCGGCTCTTCCGAGGGGAAAGAGCCCATCTACGACATCAGGGAGGGCACCCTCCAGCCGTGCTCTTCCAAGGTGAAGGAGCCCATCTGCGACAACATGGAGCGCACCCAGAGTCTGTGCTCTTCCAATGGGAAGGAGCCCATCTTTGACAAGTGAGGAAACCCATGATTTGTTTTGCCATGCCTCTTCACAGGGGGAATCCCATGATTTGTTTTTGGTTGTTCGTAGTATGCCTTGTTTATTTCAGTTATTCACAATGTGATGTTCTATATGTGCAAGTATGAACTTTGCAGTTCAATTTCATCAATACCAGTTTCAACACTACCAATATGAACGACTACATTTGCTTGCTGTTAAGCCTATTGTAGCGACCATATGCCTCTTTTAACGGTTTTTGGTTGTTCGGTTGTTTGTAGTTAGCATATGTCCAGTTTCAATTGCTATCTTTGGTTGTATGTAGTATGCCTTGTTTATTTCAGTTATTCACAATGTGATGTTCTATATGTGCAAGTATGAACTTTGCAGTTCAATTTCATCAATACCAGTTTCAACAATACCAATATGAATGACTATATTTGCTTGCTGTTAAGCCTGTTGTAGCAACCATATGCCTCTTTTAACGATTTTTGGTTGTTCGGTTGTTTGTAGTTAGCATATGTCCAGTTTCAATTGCCATCTTTGGTTGTATGTAGTATTCCTTGTTTATTTTAGTTATTCACAATGTGATGTTCTATATGTGCAAGTATAAACTTTGCAGTTCAATTTCATCAATACCAGTTTCAACAATACCAATATGAATGACTATATTTGCTTGCTGTTAAGCCTGTTGTAGCGACCATGTGCCTCTTTTAACGATTTTTGGTTGTTCGGTTGTTTGTAGTTAGCATATGTCCAGTTTCAATTGCTATCTTTGGTTGTATGTAGTATGCCTTGTTTATTTTAGTTATTCACAATGTGATGTTCTATATGTGCAAGTATGAACTTTGCAGTTCAATTTCATCAATACCAGTTTCAACAATACCAATATGAATGACTATATTTGCTTGCTGTTAAGCCTGTTGTAGCGACCCTATGCATCTTTTAACGGTTTTAGGTTGTTCGGTTGTCTGTAGTTAGCATATGTCTAGTTTCAATTGCTATCTTTGGTTGTATGTAGTATGCCTTGTTTATTTCAGTTATTCACAATGTGATGTTCTATATGTGCAAGTATGAACTTTGCAGTTCAATTTCATCAATACCAGTTTCAACAATACCAATACGAATGACTATATTTGCTTGCTGTTAAGCCTGTTGTAGCGACCATATGCCTCTTTTAATGGTTTTTGGTTGTTTGGTTGTTTGTAGTGAGCATATGTCCATTTGCAATTGCTATCTTTGGTTGTATGTAGTATGCCTTGTTTATTTCAGTTATTCACAAAGTGATGTTCTATATGTGCAAGTATGAACTTTGCAGTTCAATTTCATCAATACCAGTTTCAACAATACCAATATGAATGACTATATTTGCTTACTGTTAAGCCTGTTGTAGCGACCATATGCCTCTTTTAACGGTTTTTGGTTGTTCGGTTGTTTGTAGTTAGCATATGTCCAGTTTCAATTGCTATCTTTGGTTGTATGTAGTATACCTTGTTTATTTCAGTTATTCACAAAGTGATGTTTTATATGTGCAAGTATGAACTTTGCAGTTCAATTTCATCAATACCAGTTTCAACAATACCAATATGAATGACTATATTTGCTTGCTGTTAAGCCTGTTGTAGCGACCATATGCCTCTTTTAATGGTTTTTGGTTATTCGGTTGTTTGTAGTTAGCATATGTCCAGTTTCAATTGCTATCTGTGGTTGTATGTAGTATGCCTTGTTTATTTCAGTTATTCACAATGTGATGTTCTTTATGTGCAAGTATGAACTTTGCAGTTCAATTTCATCAATACCAGTTTCAACAATACCAATATGAATGCATATATTTGCTTGCTGTTAAGCCTGTTGTAGCGACCATATGCCTCTTTTAACGGTTTTTGGTTGTTCGGTTGTTTGTAGTTAGCATATGTCTAGTTTCAATTGCTATCTTTGGTTGTATGTAGTATGCCTTGTTTTTTTCAGTTATTCACAATGTGATGTTCTATATGTGCAAGTATGAACTTTGCAGTTCAATTTCATCAATACCAGTTTCAACAATTCCAATATGAACGAATACATTTGCTTGCTGTTAAGCCTGTTGTAGCGACCATATTCCTCTTTTAACGGTTTTTGGTTGTTCAGTTGTTTGTAGTTAGCATATGTCCAGTTTCAATTGCTATCTTTGGTTGTATGTAGTATGCCTTGTTTATTTTAGTTATTCAAAATGTGATGTTCTATATGTGCAAATATGAACTTTGCAGTTCAATTTCATGAATACCAGTTTCAACAATATCAATATGATTGACTATACTGTTAAGCCTGTTGTAGCGACTATATGCCTCTTTTAACGGTTTATGGTTGTTCGGTTGTTTGTAGTTAGCATATGTCCAGTTTCAATTGCTATCTTTGGTTGTATGTAGTATGCCTTGTTTATTTCAGTTATTCACAATGTGATGTTTTATATGTATAAGTATGAACTGTGCAGTTAACACACCTTTCCACTTCTTGTTTTGCTTAACTAGCATACTTAAACCTGCACACTGAAGCTATCATTTGGAGATTATGTTGTCTACCATGGATATATTTGGTTGATGTTTAGCCTGTTGTGCTTAACATGCCTTTCGATGTACTTACACAGGACAATATTGGGAATGACTGCTATTTTCCATCGAGGTTATTTTCATCCCATGGCTTATATATACTCACTGTTCAGGATATCAATAGCTGGTACCATATAGGCCGGGGGCTAATAAGGGATTAATCGGTGAATCATACATTTAACTGAATATATCTGTAACCCATTTATCGATAGGTTAACTAGGGCCATATCTAATATATCTGAGGCTACATAGCAACATGCATTGTACTGAATGTCTAAATATGCAATCCTAGACTACATAGCAACAAGGAAGAGTGTTACCTTAATGTTCTGATGATGTCTAGATATACATAGAAGAGCAGCAACAACAACAACACAGCAGCAGTTAACTACAGTTAATCGGCCGATATTTGTAACAATGTAATAAACTCCCTCCACCCCATAATATAAGATGTTAATTCATCCAATATGTGAGTATATTGTATGTAATAAGATCTTATATAATGGGACGAAGGGAGTGTTGTACTACATCATTGTGCAGTTGCTGTTTAGCTTCTAATATTAACTTGGTGCTTTTAGGTACATATGTCATTGGTAAAGATCAGCGCTTCGACCATTTTTGCGTATGGGGCAATGAGATATTCATGAACCAGCGTCAAGTGAGGAAACTGATAAAGATTGTTAGTAAAATGGGTCAAAAGATGGCAATTAAACTATTTGTTTACACTTTATCCAAGACAACGGTGAACTGCAGGATGGTAAGTAAGAACTCTGCATCCTTCTTTTTACTGCCCATAATGAGTTGTGTTAGATGACAATGTCTGAATCCTTTTCCTTTGCAGTGGTTCCCAAAGCAGTTTACTCAAGATTACCTCTCAAACTACATGATTGGTGGGCATGCAAAGGTTAAAGTATTTCTACCAGAACACAATGACTATCAAGATGTCCTCATGAAGACAGTGAAGGGTGGGAGGTCGGTCATCACAAGGGGTTGGACTAGAGTCGTGTGTGCCTTCTGCATAGAAGGGGGCACAATATGGGCATTTCGCTTCACCTTGTTCAGCAACCAGAATGTCTTTCGCCTCTTTCTTTACCGTCTTTAATAGTACAAGTATACAACCCTGGTTCATCATTCTTTATTTGGTGCATTTGTAATTCTTGTTTTTTTGGATGTAACTCTTGAACATATGTACCTGTGAATCGAATAATGCATTGGTTGTTGAACCTGATGCATATGAATAAAGTTATAGCCTACTTTCAAATTCAAATTCGGTACAATTTTAAATAGCAGCGATTAAATTAGGGTGAAAATACGCTCTGCCGGTCATTACGGCGCACACGGTCTGTATAGCACAATGTGTGTGATATACATCATAATCCGACACGGTTCACAGAGAGGAAACGTGTGCGACCATGCACACAGTTGCCGTTTGCAAAGCGTGGGTGATGTCAGACAATATCACAAACGGTGCGAGCGAACTAAATCTTTGTGATAGTCGCCTTATCGCACACGCTTTACAACCATGAACAGTTTCTGATGTCGTACGCATCATAAACGCTGCACCACAGAATAGCGTGTGTGATAGTTATCCCGTCTGACACACGTACGATAGTCGGACATTTCGTAATCTCATCCGACACTCGTACAATGATTAACTAATCTTCTTAATTATATATCGCATACGGTTCGGGAGAAGTGAATGTGTGTGATAGTCTCCTTATCTTACACATTTTACAATCGTGAACTATTTGTGATGGGGCGCGCATCGTAAACGTTTCACCACAAAATACCGAGTGCGATGGTAATGCAAGCACACACGAGTAGCAAGGATGGAGCGTTTGGGATATTCGATAGATCACAAACAGTTGTGTGACGAGTCGCGTCTGGGATAGATTGGGCGTTGCATACGCTTAGTTCTGCGAAATGTATGCTTGCGTGCTCCCTATCGCCGACGGTTTCTGGGTCGTGTGGGAAGGACCCCCCTATCTCACACACAGGCAAGGCGACGGTTTAAAACTCTGTTGCGGAAAGGGGGTAAAAACAGTTTGTATAGCAGCTCGCTGTACCAGTGATAAGCAGTAGGCACAACTGGATCAACATTGTAAACAATTGTTTCTTCTTTAACACTAACAAGTTCTTCATTTAATTCAGTAGGAGGGTGATATTTAAACCATTTCTCCTTAGGGAGATCAACATGAGCAGCAAAAGATTCACAAAAGGTAGCTACTATCTCAGAGTCAAGTCCATATTTAATACTAAACTTCTGAAAAGCATCAGTTTCCATAAAAAAAATTAACACAATCAAACTCAAGATTTATACCTGACTCATTACCTTTGTCGATTTCCCAATCTTCAGAGTTATATCACTTGGAGCTATATTTTTATTCATCACATAATATGTGTTTTACTTGGAGCATCTTGTGCCATAGTTTTCTTTTCTTTGTTTGCTTTTTAGTTTACCACAATCATCTTTGCTGAACACACCTTTTTGAGAGGGACACACATTATTCGTGATTTGTTAGAATACTCTATGTGCTTCACTTATATCTTTTGAGCTAGGCAGTTGCTCTAGTGCTTCACTTATATCTTTTAGAGCACGACGGTGATTATATTTTAAAGAAATAGTTGCACTCTCATGCTTCACTTATATCTTTTTGATATTATAATGAATAGTAATGGTAATATGCACGGGTTATGAATTTGATCCTAAAATGATAGGTATTCAAGAAGGATATAATAAAAACTTTCATGTAGATCACTGAATATGATAAGTTTGATTCCTTGCAATAGTTTTGCGATATTAAGATGGTAATATGTGGGAGGTACTAGTAGATAATTTTGGTTTAGTAAGAATATTGGTGTTAAGGTTTGTGATTCCCGAAGCATGCACGTATGGTCTGTCGTTATGCTAAGAAGTTGGAGCATGATTTATTATTGATTGTCTTCCTTTGCGTGGCGGTCGGGGGCGCGCGATGGTTAACTCCTACCAACCTCCCCCTAGGGGCATGCGTAGTAGTACTTTGCTTTGAGGGTTAATAAACTTTCGCAATAAGTATGTGAGTTCTTTATGACTAATGTGAGTCCATGGATTATACGCACTCTCACCTTTCCACAATTTGCTAGCCTCTTCGGTACCGTGCATTGCCCTTTCTCACCTCGAGAGTCGGTGCAAACTTCGCCGGTGCATCCAAACCCCGTGATATGATACGCTCTATCACACATAAGCCTCTTTATATCTTCCTCAAAACAGCCACCATACCTACCTATTATGGCATTTCCATAGCCATTCCGAGATATATTGCCATGCAACTTTCACTGTTCTGTTTATATGACACACATCATCATTGTCATATTGCTTTGCATGATCATATAGCTGACATAGTATTTGTGGCTCAGCCACCGTTCATCATTTTCATACATGTTATGCTAGCATCATTGCACATCCTGGTACACTGCCAGAGGCATTCATATAGAGTCATATTTGTCCTAGTATCGAGTTGTAATTTTGAGTTGTAAGTAAATAGAAGTGTGATGATCATCATTATTAGAGCATTGTCCCAGTGAGGAAAAAGGAAGAGGCCAAAAAGAGCCCAGTGAAAAAAAATTAGAGAAAAAGAGAGAAGGGCAGTGTTACTATCCTTTTCCATACTTGTGCTTCAAAGTAGCACCATGTTTTTCATATAGAGAGTCTCCTATGTTGTCACTTTCATATACTAGTGGGAATTTTTCATTATTGAACTTGGCCTGTATATTCCGATGATGGGCTTCCTCAAATGCCCGAGGTCTTCATGAGCAAGCAAGTTGGATGCACACCCACTTAGTTTTTATTTTGAGCTTTCATACACTTATAGCTCTTAGTGCATCTGTTGCATGGCAATCCCTACTCCTCGCATTGACATCAATTGATGGGCATCTCCATAGCCCATTGATTAGCCGCGTCGATGTGAGACTATCTTCCTTTTTGACTTCCCTTTATTAATCTCTATCATCATATTCTATTCCACCCATAGTGCTATATCCATGGCTTGCGCTCATTTATTGCGTGGGGGTTGAAAAAGCTGAAGCGCTTTAAAAAGTATGAACCAATTGCTTGATTGTCTCCGGGGTTGTGCATGATAAATACTTTATGTTAAGAAGATGGAGCATGATAGGATTATATGATTTTGTAGGGATAACTTTCTTTAGCATTTTTATTTTGAAAGACATGATTGTTTGTAAGTATGCCTGAGTATTGATGCCTTTATATCAAATTATAGACTATTGCTTTGAATCATTCGGATCTTAATATTCATACCGTAAAAGAGAATTAAATGATGAACATGTTAGGTAGCATTCCACATCAAAAATTCTGTTTTTATCATTTACCTACTCAAGGACGAGCAGGAATTAAGCTTGGGGATGCTTGATACGTCTCCAACGTATCTATAATTTTTTATTGTTCCATGCTATTATCGTATCAATCTTGGATGTTTTATATGCAATTATATATCATTTTTTGGGACTAACCTATTAACCTAGTGCCAAGTGCCATTTGCTGTTATTTGCTTTTTTTGGGTTTTCAGAAAATCTATATCAAACAGAGTCCAAACGGAGAAAAAACTTTGGATTATTTTTTTCTGGACCAAGAGGGACCCTAGAAGGTTCGGGAGAAGACCAGACGAGTCACGAGGGAGCGACAAGCTCGAGAGGCGCGCCTAGGGGGGTAGGCGCGCTTCCCTGGCTTGCGGGCCCCTCGTGGCACATCTTGCCCTAATTCCAAGCCTATAAATTCTCAAATATTCCCCATATACCAGAGAGCCACCTCGAACAATTTTTCCGCCGCCGCAAGCTTCTGTTCTTCCGCGATCCCATCTGGAGGCCTTTTCCGGTACTCTGCCGGAGGGGGAATCGATCACGGAGGGCTTCTTCATCAACCTTGCTGCCCTTCCGATGATGTGTGCATAGTTTACCACACACCTATGGGTCCATAGCTAGTAGCTAGATGGCTTATTCTCTCTCTCTTTGATCTTCAATACAATGTTCGCCCTGATCTCCTTGGAGTTCTATTCGATGTAATTTTCTTTTGCGGTGTGTTTGTTGGGATCCGGTGAATTGTGGGTTTATGATTAGATTATTCATGAGAAATATTTGTGTCTTTTCTGAACTTATTTATGCATGATTGTTATAGCTTTGTATTTCTCTCCAATCTATCCGTTTGGTTCGGCCAACTAGATTGATTTATCTTGCAATGGGAGAGGTGCTTTGTGATGGGTTCAATCTTGCGGTGCTCTATCCCAGTGACAGAAAGGGACAAGACATGTATTTGTATTATTGCCATTAAGGATAAAACGATGGGGTTTATTCATATTGATTGAGTTTACTTTATCTACATCATGTCATCTTGCTTAAGGCGTTACTCTGTTTTCATTAACTTAATACCCTAGATGCATGCTGGATAGCGGTCGATGGGTGGAGTAATAGTAGGAGATGCAGACAGGAGTCAGTCTACTTGTCTCGGACGTGATGCCTACATGATCATTGCCTTGAATATCGTCATAACTATGCGCTTTTCTATCAATTGCCCAACAGTAATTTGTTTACCCACCGTATGTTATGTGTTCGAGAGAGAAGCCTCTAGTGAAAACTATGCCCCCCGGGTCATTTATCCATCATATATAAAATCCAAAAATACCTTGCTGCAATTTTATTTTCTTTCGCAATTTATTTATCTATCTATCACTATCAGAATTAATCCTTGCAAGTAACCACCAAGGGGATTGACAACCCTCTTGTTTGCGTTGGGTGCAAGTATTTGCTTTTGTGTGTGTAGGTGCTGCTAACGAGGTTCTGTGTGGTTCTCCTACTGGATTGATAACCTTGGTTCTTAACTGAGGGAAATACTTATCTCTACTATACTGCATCATCCTCTCCTCTTCGGGGAAATCCCAACGCAGTTCACAAGTAGCATGCGCCCCCGATCCGAACAACTCAAAGACTCAATCAATGATAAATTATGCTCCGACCTCACCACTAATGTGAGCGGCCATGGCTTTACATGCATGAGGACTCACTTTCCTTAACAACATTATTAATACTCAACTTTAATTCTTTTACTAGTATGCCCACATATTACCACCTCAATATCGCAAAACTATTGCAAAGAATCAAACTTATCATATTGAGTGATCTACATGTTTTATGAAGGTTTTTATGACTAACCATGTGAATAACACATTCCTGTCAACTCTCTAAATAGATATAGGTGAATCATGAGAGTTTAATTCTTTCTACAAAAGACTCGACCAAGCTCTAACAAATATAAGTGAAGCAAAAGAGCATTCTACAAATAACGGTGTTCCCAGACTCGGCCAAGCTCTAACAAATATAAGTGAAGCAAAAGAGCATTCTACAAATAACGGTGTTCCCAATGTAGAGAAACGAGCATCCAAACCTCAAAAGATATAAGTGAAGCACACAAAGCATTCTATAAAGCCATACACAAAAGATATAAGTGAACTGCAAAGAGCATTCTATAAATCAACCAAGGAATATCTCATACCAGCATGGTGCATAAAATAAAAGGGAAAAACAAACACAAAAGACGCTCCAAGAATTTACGCATATCATGTGAACAAAACAAAAACCGAGACATATCGATAATTATCGAGGAAGAAAGATGGGATGCCTTCCAGGGCATCCCCAAGCTTAGATGCTTGAGTCTCCTTGAATATTTACTTGGGGTGCCTTGGGAATTCCCAAGCTTGAACTCTTGCCTCTCCTTATTCTTCTCATATCGATGTCTCCTCGATCTTCGAACACTTCATTCACACAAAACTTAACCAAACTTTTATTAGAGGGGTTAGTACATATAACATCAAATCCCATCATGTCATGCTGTAAAAATATTTTATAATTATAATCCAACATTAACTACTATATGATAACACAATTCTAATGCTCCCACATCAATGGAGCTTGGAAAAATTGCAAACTATAATAGCAATATGTGAAAACATGATAGTCTGTAAAGATGCAGATGGTACATATACTTCTGTAACTCAAAAAATTCTGAAAACTTAGGACGTAATAAACAATTTGCATAGAAGTACTTTGTAAAAGTTTCATAATTTTTGCACATTCCAGTAAATTAAGATAATTCGAATACTACAACAAAAGTTTCCGTTTCTGCACATCACATACCACACAAGCAATTTAAACACCCTAAAGGTAAATCTTGGCACATTTTTTTTAATTCAATGGATTTGTACAAGGGGGTAATTATTTTTGTTGAAAAGTCTCTGTGATTGAAGATTCACAAAGTTTCCATGGGCATGAACAAAAGTTCAAGGATATCCCCCACTTCAACGGTGCTCATCCTTCTCACTTTCACTTTTCTTTTTGAAAAAGTTTTAGGTTCCCCGCTATTTTTTTTCTTTTTGATATTTTTATAAGAACGCAATAGAAGAAAATGATTCTCTAAAACTTCCGGGTTGTCTCCCAGGCAAAAGTTTCTTTAAGGCCATTAAGCTAGGCATAAAGTGCTCAAGTAATTGATCCACCCGGATCCCAAGGTACATCAAAGCCAATTTTAATTAACAATGATTTATAATTTTGTAATGAGCACAAAGCAACACATATCTTGCAATGACGAAGTCTAACTCTCTTCCTATGCATCGGCATGTTATAAAAGAACAATTCATGCACACATAATAAAAGCCGATAAAAAAGTATAAGCAGTTTCTTGCAATTTTATCGCATTAGAAACATAGATAGGTGGAGATGTGGTTCCTCTCTCATAATAACTGCAAGTAGGAGCAGCAAGAACATGCATATTATATATTCATCAAAATCATCATGTGCAACGGTAAAACGCAACCCATCAATATAATCCTTAATAAGTGCAAACTTCTCCGATATAGTGTAGTTGGGAGAATTCAAATAGATAATAGGACTATCATGTGTGGGTGCAATAGCAACAATTTCATTTTTAGCATAAGGAACTATATCAAGTTCATCTCCATAAGCATAATTCATATTGGCATCATGGCCATAAGCATAACAAGCATCAAGTTCATCAAAAAGGGATATTTCAAATGAACCCAAGGGATCATATCATTCATCCTACAGTAAGTTACTCTCATTACAAGGTGGGAACGGGTGATCAATCCGCTCTTCCTCCTTTTGTTCTTCGCTCTCCTGATCATCTTTTTCATCTAATGAGCTCATAGTTTCATCAATTTCTTCTTCCATAGGAGCCTGCAAAATATTAATCTCTTCCAGGGCAGTAGACATTCCCTCAATAAATTATTTAACATAAACATTGGAAGCATAGTTTTCATAGCAATATTTAAGTATGGCAAAATTTTCAGATTTGTAAAGAGTAGCATCATACTTTTCAATCAAAGAAGCAATTTCATAGGCACCCTTAAAAGCAACAAATTCTTCTATTTGTTCAAGATCATAGTAATTATAAACACCATTAGCACAAGAAGCCAAGATTTCATTATCATTAAACGCACATTAGTAGGGAAGGTGTTTAGGGTCCTTAGAACAACAAGTAAAATCGTGTATATAGCACAAATTCCAAGCATAGCATTCCAATCTAGACATTTGATCCCATAAGTGTTTCCCTTTTTGAGACAAGCAGTGACGCACAAAATAAGCATGCTCATCTAATGATTTCCCCTCAACTAAGCTAGTTGGGTTTTCAGCACGGGCACAAACAGGTCGAAGATGATCGAAGTAGAAAGCTTCAGCAGTGAGGATTATAGGTGGTTCCTCAACCATTGTATTAGCAAGTACAACTAATTTTTTGGTATTTTACGTCTCCTACCCATAATAAGGATAGAAAGCAAGAACAGAAAATAAAATCTACTTAGAGATAAAGCCAACAAGCGCACACGAGAATATTCACCCTATGCTATTGCTCCCCGGCAACAGCGCAAGAAAAAGGTTTTGATAACCCACGAGTATAGGGGATCATTTGTAGCCTTTTTCGATAAATAAGAGTGTCGAACCCAATGAGGAGCTGAAGGTAGAATTTATATTCTCTTCAAGTTCTATCGACCACCAATACAACTCTACGCACACTAACATTTGCTTTACCTAGAACAAGAATAAAACTACTTTGTAGGTGTAATGGGATAAGTTTGCAAGACAAGAAAAATGTGAAAATAAAAGTTAGGTGTTGTTTTAATAAAAGAACAATAAAGTTAATATAGCGAGTGTGAAAAAGTGGTGGTAGTATGTGCGAAATTGTCCTAGGCAATTGATAACTAGATCTGTAATCATTATTGCAGTTTTATATGAGGGAGAGGCGTAAGCAAACACACTTTCCGTACTTGGTTCACATGAACTTATGATTGGAACTTAGCAAGTGATACGTCTCCAACGTATCTATAATTTTTGATTGTTCCATGCTATTATAGTATCAATCTTGGCTGTTTCATATGCAATTATATGCTATCTTATATCATTTTTGGGGACTAACCTATTAACCTAGTGCCCAGTGCCAGTTGTTGTTTGCTGCTTGTTTTTGGTTTTTCATGAAATCAGTACCAAACGAAGTCCAAACGCTACAGAACTTTGTGATGATTTTTTCTGGACAAAAGAGACCCTAGAAGCTTCGGGAGGAGACAAGAAGCCTCACGAGGAGGTGACAAGGCAACCCCGCGCGCCCCTGGTTTGGCGCGCCAAGATGCCTTGTGGGCCCCTCATGTTTCCTTTTGACCTAATTCCACTTCTATAAATTCTCAACTATTGGGAAACCAACAGAGAGCCACCTCGAATAACTTTTCCGCCACCGCAAGCTTCTGTTTTTCCGTGATCCCATCTGGAGGCCTTTTCCAGCACCCTGCCGGAGGGGGAATCGATCACGGAGGGCTTCTACATCAACCTTGCTGCCTTTCCGATGATGTGTGAGTAGTTTACCATAGACCTACGGGACCATAGCTAGTAGCTAGATGGCTTGTTCTCTCTCTTTGATCTTCAATACAATGTTCTCCTCGATCTTCTTGGAGTTCTCATCGATGTAATCTTCTTTTGCGGTGTGTTTGTTGGGATCCGATGAATTGTGGGTTTATGATCAGATTATTCATGAGAAGTAATTGAGTCTTTTCTGAACTTTATTATGCATGATTTTTATAGCTTTGTATTTCTCTCCGATCTATCCGTTTGGTTTGCCCAACTAGATTGATTTATCTTCAGCAGGAGAGGTGCTTTGTAATGGGTTCAAATCTTGCGGTGCTCTATATCGCAGTGACAGAAAGGGACAATACACGTATTTGTATTGTTGGCATTAAGGGTAAAACGACGGGGTTTATTCATATTGATTGGGTTTACCTTGTCTACATCATGTCATCTTGCCTAAGGCATTACTCCGTTTTCATTAACTTAATACCCTAGATGCATGCTGGATAGCGGTCGATGGGTGGACTAATAGTAGTAGATGCCGGCAGGAGTCGGTCTACTTGTCTCGGACGTGATGCCTATATACATGATCATTGCCATGAATCTGTCATAACTATGCGCTTTTCTATCAATTGCCCAACAGTAATTTGTCGACCCACCGTATGCTATGTGTTCGAGAGAGAAGCCTCTAATGAAAACTATGGGCCCCGGGTCTACTTTAATCATAAAAAGAAAACCTAAATATATTTTCTGCAATTTCCTTTCTTTTATTTTCTTTTGCAGTTTATCTATCTACCACTACAAGATTTAATCCTTGCAAGTAACGAGTTCAAGGGGATTGACAACCCTCTTGCCCGCGTTGGGTGCAAGTATTTGGTTTTGTGTGTGCAGGTGCTGTTTACGAGGCTTTGCGTGATTCTCCTACTGGATTGATACATTGGTTCTCACTGAGGGAAATACTTATCTCTACTATGCTGCATCTCCTCTCCTCTTCGGGGAAAATCCCAACGTAGCTCACAAGTAGAAGGAAGAATTTTTGGCGCCGTTGCCGGGGAGACATCATCAAAACCTATCAAGTACCTTCGCATAAACTATCATCTACTTGCTCTTCTTTTTATTTGCCTTCTTATTTGCATTTGCCTCTCGTTTTCATCTCCCCCACTTCTCATAAAAATTACAAAAACACAAAAATATTTTATTTGCTTGTTTGCTATTTGCTTGCTTTAAGTTGCTACCATGTCTGAGTTTGTTATTACTAAAAGTGAGAATGAGGATAGCAAAACTCCCAATTTGGAATTTCCTACAAATTTTGATACTAAAACTTTTGTTGCGGGAAGTGGGAATATCACAGGGAAAAGTATTATTCAAGAATTCTTTGCTTGCACGGGAACATTGGTTTGTAATGATATTCCTATCTTAAAAGAACCAATAGTTATGCCCAAGCAGTTTATGCACTCATTATTAAACTGGAAAGGAGATTTATGCATACTCATCCCACCTTGCAAAGATTGTTTTATGAACTACCTGTCATAACCAATCCTAAGGCTAAAAAGATAACAACTCTTATTCTTATGAATGAACTTGATTATATAGTACGAGAAGCTAGAGAAATTTTTGACTTTTACAATGTGAGTTATGAATATCCTAAGATAGATGAAATCTTACATGATAGAGATTTTTTGAGGGGATGTATGTGTTAGGACCGAGAGTATATCGACCAGAAGGGGGGGTGAATGGGAGATTCAAAATTCTTTCGAAAGTTTTGAACAAATCCCAAACACAGCAGCGGGAAATATGGTTCGGTAGAGTAACACTTGAATGAGCTCGCTATAGAATGATAAATCTATTGAAGTATAAATCAGTTATCATTCGACCATAGGTTCAACAGATACGAAGGCAATGCAATACATGAACAGATCCAGTAGCATGAGGAAAACAATATATAGACTACGATGGAAATGCACAGATATTGATAGCAAGATAAAGATTTGGCAGTGAAAGTTATTACGCAGGCATACAGAGAGACGAAGAGAAATAAATTAGCCTGAGATGATGGAAAAGCAAAGAACGATGAAAATGAGATAGACAATTGATCAGATACAATTATCGACACTGAGCACGAATGTAAACTGCTGAATGGAATGCAGTAATGTAAAGCGAACCAGTGGTGCTCGATGGCGACAGGAGAATTTGGTAGACCAGTTCGCCCTTCTGCCAAAGGACTACGTCTGGTTGGAGGGGTTGTGATTTAACACAGAGGATAAACTCTCCTCGCCCTATTCTCCTTCAACTCGGAGCTGATCAGACTCCAGTTGATTTCACTCGTGGTAGATACTTGTCGGCGATCTCCAAACCTTCGACAGACTTCTTCACAAACCACAATGACTCTTGGTTGCTGAAGATCTTGCTCGGTGAAGACAATTACTCTTCGACACTCGAGCCGACACCTATCTGTCTAGAGAGTGCGCAGCTCTCAAGAGTAATAGGTACAAGAACTCTAACTCGGAACTATTGTGATGCTCAACCACTGTCTAAGTTTCGGCTCTTGATTTTTCTCTCGGTGGATCTTAAACTCAAATCACTCGGAGAGGGGATGCTCAATCAATCTTCTCAGAAATCTTAAGCGGAGCAGCCAACGGGCAACGTTGGAGCGGGGTGGCTATTTATAGCCGCAGCCTTCCCTGAAGGGAAATGACCAAATTGGACATGTGGAGCAGCCAATGGCCAAACGACATGAGTCCAACGGTCAGAATTTGAGCACAATGGTAACATTACGTGCGGAGCAAGTAATGCTAACTCCCCAGTTCGAAAGATATCTCCTACAACGACAAAGAACAACGTCTTCTGCTAGTAGGTAATCATTCGAAGCATAAAGAGATTTCTCTCAGTCTCACATAGGTTTGGGCTAAGCATCATAGCGGATCTAAGCTTCGAGAATCTATACCCCTCTTAATAGTACGGAGGTCCTATGACTCAAAAGAATGGAAGAAGAATGACGAAAAGAATGCTACGTCTTCACTTCGTCTTCGCCTCCCATCGCTGCAGTCAATTTCTTCGGACAGAATCACCAAACCAATTGCTTCGCGTCAGCAATAAAATTTCGAGGGGTCAACTCCTTCACTTCATTCTTCTTGTCTACACGTCTTCACAGGATGTAGCTTGTTCTTCTCTGCAGCGCAGATATTCTTCGGTGAAGTTCCTCGAACTGTACACTGGAGACAGCATTCTCTTCGGTACTGCATGGACTATTTCTCTCTGTGTGCACTAGCAAACAAATCAGTCCATACATGTTTCTGTCAACAATCTCCAAAACACAAGAGGGCAAGTATTGCACCAACAATCTCCCCCTTTTTTGACGATTGTTGACAAAACAGATCGCATCGATAGATAGACAATAGAATGAAATGAAGTGTGAAGGAAGGAGAAAGACGAGAGATAAATACGAAGATAAAGCACGCTCCCCCTGAAGATATGCATCATTCTGATTGGAGTGAGCATAGGAGATAATACGAAAGGTAGCGAGATGAATCTTCGTATGAGTGACATTGGTAGATGGTCTCATTCGTAGTTTCATCCAATGCACTCGACGGTGTCTGAGGTATTTCTTGCCATACACAACCTTTGACATAAATTAGTTAAATAGCGAGGATAATATGAAAGACGTTGTGGCAAAGGATATGCCATGAAGATTTTCTCAGAACACAGTTTAATTCCACTCGAGATGTAGGATCCCTGCAAATTAGATGTTCGAGGACTAATCAGAGCAAAGGAGTTATAAGTATATTGCTCGAAGTGGATATGTTTCAGACGATGTTTTCCTGCAACAAAGATGATTTCATAGACATATGCGAGGGAAAACAGCTTGTCAGATAGATAGAAAGAATTTTCTTTTGAATCACGAGCAATTTTGCTCTGAAGCGACTTCTCTTCTCCTGCATATTGAGGATAAATATTGAGGATAATCATTGCAAGGAAGTAATCATTCGACAGTGCCTGCAAACAAATAACTGGAAGCAAATATAGCATTGCGGGGGTTATTAACAGTACATGACGATGCAGTGTGCCATCACCACAGACGGTGAGATTAAGTTTCACGACCAAAAGTTCAACGACCAAAAGCAAATTGTTCGAAAGAAGAGCAAATGGCGAATGGAAACACCCTGCAAATAACCCGCTTATCTATCTCTCGATGTTCTTCTCCCCCGTTTTGTCAACAAGTGTCAAAAAGGAAAGAGAATGCATGCGAGGAACTACTCGTCCGAAGAATCCCCAGAACTTGAGCTGTTCGGCGAAGCAGAACGAGCGATGGTCGAAGCCAAAGCAGGAGTTGGAGATGCAGCACGGGCTTCGGGATCAACTTCGGGAGTAGCAGTGCGAGGTGCATCTGGCTTGTAAATGAAAGTGCCTGCTGTGTCTTCGAGTTCATCATCGGGTTCAACAAACAGCAGGTCGGTTGAGGCAGAACGCTGAGGAAGCACAGGGGTTTGCCTTCGGATGCGAGGAACTTCAAACAACTCCAGATGATCATAATCTTTCTCGATTCCCTTGGCAGACAGTTGTTTGCGAGAATAATGCTTGCGCAGAAGGGTCCACGAGCGCTTCTTATGTTCTTTCTCATATAGCAGAGCTTGAAGAGCATAATTGTGAAGCAGATTTATCTCAGTCATCATTTCCACTTTCTCTTTTCGATCGAGCTTAATATGACTCTCTAGGGCTTGCTGAGTGCGAAGAAAAATCTCGTATAGTGAGGGATTTTCTTCACGAGGGATTTCAACTTTGACCTTCTTGACCTTCGGAGCTCTAGCAGAGGCAGAAGCAGTGGCATCAATAGGTGTCTTCCCTTTGCCGATGTCCTTCATAGTTCGGAGAGTATCTCGGACTGGTGGCATAAAAACTTTCGGGACATATGGGCAGAAGAACTTTCTCGAGAAGTTGCTCAATGGCGAACATGACCCATGGTGCATACGGCTTCAAGACTTGAGGGCTATCAGCTGCATAGGCCAAGTTGCGAATAAGAAGATCTGGAATATCAAACCGAATGCCATGAGCTATAGCTTGAAGAGCATTTGCCACGATGCCATGAATGGTTTCAGGCCTGTTTGTTGGCGTGAGAGAGTTGCACATGATATAGAACAAAACTTTGTTCTCATAGGCCAGATCCTTGGGATTTGCCTCGGTACATTCATCTCCAACAAGTTCGGGGTCCATCAGCATGTGAAGTTCAGCTTCGGATACATCCCAGAAGTGCAGTCTATGTTCACGTGAGGCATCTAATTCGCATCGAGGAAGATTCAGTAGAGCCAAAAACTGGTCAGCCGAGCATTTGATCTTTTCTTCCTCGGTCATCCATTCGAGAATCCATGTACTGCTGTTGTTAAGGTCCCCTGAGATATAAAGAGTGGCATAGAACTGAAGGACAACTTCACGGTTCCAGCCATGATTGAAACGAAGAAAACTCTTCAGGAAGACCTGTTCAATCTGCTCGATGGTGTGATGGAAGCAAGGTAAACTTTCGAGCTCAGCGAAATCCAGAATTCTGTGCTTGAATATGCGATTTTTGCCATACAGAATGCGAGCATAATATACTGCATGTTCCTTTGTCCAGAATCTCGGTGACATGGATGTTCTTTCACCATCATATGGGCTGGTCCCAAAGAATGCAAGTTTCGAATGATGAAACTGCTCGTTGAAAGCAAGACCATTCGGGCCATCATTGACAGGAAACAACGGGAAGGTTTCCAACGGGTTTCTCAGCGGTTCTTCATCGGCCATAGACTGGGTTCGAACATCATCAGGCGCAGGCACGCCTTCCTCAATAGGCTTGAGAGGAGCATGATGCTTTCTTGATTTGTCTCGTGCAGACTGCTTCGAGGAACTTGACTGACTGCTATTCTTGCTGGCCGGAAATCCTTCGGCATCTTTCTGACTTTCGGGCTCAAGGGCCTTTTCTTTCCTTGCACTTTCATCGGCGGGAGGCACGACAACTTCTTTCTCGTGTGCTTGAGTCACAACTGGTGGGGCAGTTTCTTCTCGAGCCATCAGCTCAGCAGATTTCTTTTCTTCCTCTACCAATTGAGGTGCAGTGGTAAGAGGAGCGGGATCAACATCCATCTGGGTAGGGGCACCAGATGATGAGACCGGGGGTGTTTTCTCTCGGGAAGCATTGAGCTCCCCCTCAATCTTGTCATTTTCCTCCTTGTTTGGTTCGGAGGGCTCCGCTTGCAACGTTCTCGGTGGCGATGGATCTGCCTTCTCAACCTCAATCTCTTCATCTACTTCGTCAACTGGAGATTGCTGTTTGGGAGGTGCATTTTCCTCATCAGTCCTTTCCAGGAATATATCAACAACTTCATGTTGCTCTTGGGCTACTGGCTCAGGATTGATAACCTCTTCAGCACCAACTTGTTGCATGAGTTCATCCTCGAGAGGTGGACATGGAGGAACTTGTTGTAAAGGCACATGGGAATCCAGTGGAGCAGGATCAGTAGTGACATTCTGAAGACGGCCGTCTTTGTTGGATTTCGGCTTGCTTCCTCTTGCCCTAGCCTTCTGTCATTTTTCTTCCTGAATTCTTCTTCGAGTGAGATCTGCCTTGCGGTCAATCTCCTCATTTCTCCTGTCACATAGGTGAGACACATCCATGTGCAAGCGCGAGTGCCACTCAATTTTCTCATTTCTCAAGGCACTGAGGGCCTTGGTGAATTCAACAATTTCTTTGTTCATCTTCTTCCTTTCGGATTCAGATTTGGCTTCATTTCTCAGTTTCTCGACGGCTTGTTTGTCTCTGACAGCTCTGTTCAGCTTCTTGGTGATTTTCTTCAGCTCGACGAAATGCTTTGTTACCATTTCGGCAACATCATCAGGTAATCCCAGACTACTTACATCATCAGCTTTTGCATTATATGCGGCACTGTCAATCACATCGATCATGAAGTTGAAATCATACTTCTGTTCCTCTGTGGGAGCAGGAACAGTGACTCTTGTCTTTTTAGCAGCTACATCAGCATTTCCTTCAGATTGCAGCTTTCTCTTCGCTGCAGTGCTAGTCAATGTTCTCGGAGCAGCAGAACCCAAAGGTTTATCTGTGGACGGAATGGGTGCAAGCCTAGGTGATTTCCTCGGAGATGCCAAAGCTTTCACTGGCGAGGGAGTCTTGGATGGCTTGTTGAGGATGGCGGGACGATCATACAGTGGGATTTCATCAGGGGTGTCTTCTTTGGATGACTCATCAGACGAGTCGGAAACTGCCTTCTTGGTTCTCTTGGTGAGGGTTTTCTTTCGCGGTGCACGAGGGGAAACAGATTTTTCAGAATTTCTTTCCTTTGAACCTAAAGCACGTTCCTTCTTCTTCAGTACATCTTGCTGAGTCAGCGCGACGTTTTTCGCTTCAACTTGGTTTTTCTTAGCTTCTCTAGCTTCACGCTTGGCTTTAGCCTTCGCCCTCTTAGCTACTTCCTCGGGGAAATCAGCGATAGTTTTGAGGGAATCTTTGTGAGCATTTGGAGGCGGTGGTGGTCTAACTTTTTCATCATCGGGGCCAATGCAGTTTTCTGCAATGCAGTCATTCCACGACGGTGTGAAGGCAAACAAAATCTGGTATTCTGGCGAACGTTTTCATATCTGTACCATTTTCCAGCCCAGTGGCGGCGAATCCTCTGGAGCCTGTTGTTGCGATCTGTTGTTGATTCTCCTTCAGGTGGAGTTCTGTAACTTTCAGGATCAGACATCTCTGCAGTGGTGTTCTTTTCTCTTCCACGACCGCCCTTTTTGGGATTTCCATCAGAGAAGATGGTTAGAGCGTCAGTGACCAATTCATCCTCGGGCTGACTATGAGCAGAGAGAATTTTCTCAGAATCTACTTCGGACACAGATTCTTGTCTCTTCTTCGGAGCCTTGGGAGGCTTCGAGGATTTTCCTCCTCCAGTCAATCTCATTCATTCAGACCTTGGTGGAAGCTGAGGC
This sequence comes from Elymus sibiricus, assembly GCA_039707655.1. NCBI lineage: Eukaryota > Viridiplantae > Streptophyta > Magnoliopsida > Poales > Poaceae > Elymus > Elymus sibiricus. The sequence continues at coordinate 177,071,978 of CM077666.1, read as the reverse complement.
AAATATCCTTCAGAATCTGAATGCTCTACAGAACTCTGCGACATGACCAACCTGTGAAATAGAATAGATGCGAGGGAAAAACAAAGGTAGGGTCATAAGCATGCACAAATAACTTTTGAATGAAAATGATTTTGTAGAGGGCCAACCAGGAACTCATGGTAAAACAGAAAGATATCATCGATAGATTCTACCAGCTAGCCAGAGACAAATCCAGGGTAGGTTGATAGCTATCTAATCTTTCGGATAAATACACATGAACCTTAGATGAGGAAAACCAGTACGAGGAAGATCTACAAACCGTACCAGTCAAACCCTAGTGATTTCTAATGATCTACCGTAGTAAAATAAATCGAGGAAAATAGCATCGATAAGAACTGCCCTATGAACTGAGAGAGGGAGAGGAGCAGTTCCGGATCTAGGCGCCCTAACTTGGCAACTTAGATCAACTACGGCAATGCGGGAGGATGGATTACCGCACGGGCGTGATCAGCTGTGACGAGGCTTCACCAGAGTTCCACGGCGGAGCTTCTCGCCGGAGTTGCTTCGAGCTCGGGCTCGGATGAAGGTGAAACGAGGGTTTGCGCGGATGAGGAAGAAGACGCGGTCAGGGGTATTTATAGCTGGAGAGCTGAACCTCTTCTCCGAAATCTACGACCCACAGTTGCGGGACGCTCCGCATTCGACGGACACGATCACGATCGTGGGGATCGTGGGCACGTGGCAACCGTTTTCTGCGATAAACTCGGGAAGAGAGCGGGATGACGAAAGATTTGAAGGGCTGATCGCCAAAAGTGGATAAAAGTTCGAAGTAGATTTCTTTCGCGACCAAGGACGTCGGAGAGAGATCTTCTTCAGATCAAATTGCATGCATACGACGGACAGCATAGATTTAGAAGAGAAAGAATAGAGGGATAAAAGGGTCCGAAACAAAACACTCAGCCAAACGAGAAGAAATACCAATCAAGGAGCTATGAGTGAGTTGTTCATCGGACGAAACACAAACACGGCAAGTCGAAGACAAACAACAATCAGAGAACTAATAAGCATAAAGAACTAGCACGAACAATGTAGATCTCAGGGCAAGAGATAACCGAGAGGAATCCCTGAGATAGAATTCCTGCAAGATGGGTTAGTTCTTTCTCGCAACCCACACTTGTGTGGGCAGCGCACACCTAATTTGTCTTGACTGAGCAAAGACATTCCTTCGTTGATTTCTGTAGTTCACCTGTGCATCTCGAGAGTAATCATATGAGTAAGCATTGAAATTGTTCCTAGAGACATGAGCATAATGATTCGAGGAGATACGCATGTACTCCTTTTGTCAAAACTTTAACTGATATCTGTTCGAGGAAGTTGCACTGCCATACTATGAGGGATTATAATTTCCTCGAAGAGAATTGCTCTGCATATTCAGGTTAGCAGTGACAGATAAACTTTCAATGGTGCACTTCTTCACCCAGATTTGCTTCTTGGGTGAATTCGACCTGCAGGTAGTCCCAACATACCGAGCGAAAACCTTACCATTCTGTTGTTTGAAGAGTTTGTAGTTTGAGTCATTTGACTCGTCAAAAATAACAGGAATGGGTGAGTCATATCCAGATAGGAGTGCAGGTTCGAGAGTTTTGCTTTTAGCAAGAACCCAACTCGTTCGAGGATATTGCTCGGGAGTCCAGTAGGTTCCATCAACGTTGAGTTTCCTTTCGAAACCCAATCCTTCTTTTCGAGGATTTCTGTGCAGTATTGACTTCTTGAGCACATCACATAGTGTTTGATGACCTTTGAGGCTCTTTAGCATTCCTGTCTCAAGCAAGTTCTTTAACCTGCAATTTTCATCAGAGATAGCAACAAATTCCTCGGGGGAGGTGTTAGGAATATCATTTGAAGTAGTTGCAATATTCTTGATGGTAGCATTGGATATTTCAGCATTTGAATCAGCATTGCTACGTTCTAGGCATTTTGAGCAAGAAGGCACAAAGTCAACAGGAAGGTTGTTAGATTGCTTGGCGAAGAGAGAAATTTTTTCTTTCACAAGTACGTTATAAGACTCTTTCAGTGACTTGAGTTCTTGATTCCTGTTAAGGAGTTCATCTGATAAATTCTCGTAGTTGACTTTAAGAGAATCATATCGTTCAGAAAGATCATCAATCGTTGAAGAAAAAGCATCATGCTTTTCAGTCAACTCTTGATTTTTCTCCATCTCTTCGACCAGCAATCCTTCGGTTTTCCTGAGATTCATTTCAAGTCTTTCAAGCTCATCATTTTGAGATTTTGCAATCTTAACAAGTTTAGCATAGGCAATGTATTCAGAGGAATATTCAGTCATTGATTTTCGGTGTTTAGCTGATACCTGATCCTTTGAGGTTTTTGCCATGAGAGAGAATGCAATAGGTTCATCATCACTTGAATCATTATCATCAGTGCCTGATTCGAGAGACTTCTCGGATGATTCATAGGCGACAAATGCATTTACTTTTCCTCGGCTTTTGTAAACTTCTTCATCTTCTGATTCGGATTCAGATGTTTCATCTTCAGATTCCATATTCATTTCTGCACATACTTTAGTCAGCTGCGATATTTTCTTCATATTAGATTCAATGGTTGCTCTCGTATGTACGTCAGTGACTGGTCTCGTCGAAGATGATGTGGCAGATTCATTTTTCTTCGGGAGCTTTGTATGACGATCCACTTGAGTGAATCCAGAGCAGTGAAGATAAATCCATCTGCTGCTTGGTTTTTCATCTTGCTCCCAGCAAGGACAGTCTGCAATGTAGTGACCGAGTTGTTTGCACTTGAAGCACTTTATTTCTTTCGGAGGTAATCTTCTTGAAAATTCAGGCAAGTCAACTTCGTCATCATTTGTGAGACACAGATTTTGTCTTTTGAGATCACCAAGTCTTTCCGTAAGCATTTCGAGTTCACGTGTGATAGAGTGTTGATTCTCGACATGTTCCTCTTGTGAACTTCCATAGTGTGTAAGAATTTCCTCTTCGCTTTCCGAAGAAGATTCTTGATGCCCATTTTCAAGTTCCATCTTTTCTTTGTGAATAGACAACAGCATCATGACCTCGACATAGTGAAGTTCTTCATAGTCTGGTCTTTGCTTGATTTCAGCCACAATTGGATTGAAGGTTGCATCAAGAGCACTCAGTAGCTTGTTGACCACATCTCTATCGGTGATATCTGTTACTCCTCGTTGATGAAGTCTTTCAACAATATTTGTCAACCGATCGGTGAGTTCCATAACACTTTCCCTACGAAGACTCCTGAAACCAGCATACATGGCACGAAGCATTTCTGTGTGTTGATCTGTTCTGGTAATGGATTCATCATGAACATTCTTGATGGCTTCCCAGAGTTGCTTTGCAGAGTCAAGTTTTCGGAATCGAATGAAAATGTCTTTTGAGATGCTGTCACAGATGATATCTTTTGCTTGAGCATTCAATCACATTCTAGCTTTGTCATCGGAAGTGGGTGCATCGGGGTGCTGAACAGTGTATCCATTTTCCACAATCTGCCAAAGTTCAATGTTGATGGCTTGAAGTCTGATTTTCATTCGCTCTTTCCAGTAGACATAATCATTTCCATCAAAGATCGGAAACCTTTCAGAGTGCGAGGATCTACCTGCATACGACATACTCAAAACTCCAAGGTTGTTAGACCTTTAATAAACAGAGACAGGGAGAACCAGCTCTGATACCAATTGTTAGGACCGAGAGTATATCGACCAGCAGGGGGGGTTGAATGGGAGATTCAAAATTCTTTCAAAAGTTTTGAACAGATCCCAAACACAGCAGCGGAAAATATGGTTCGGTAGAGTAACACTTGAATGAGATCGCTATAGAATGATAAATCTATTGAAGTATACATCAGTTATCATTCGACCATAGGTTCAACAGATACGAAGGCAATGCAATACATGAACAGATCCAGTAGCATGAGGAAAAACAATATATAGACTACGATGGAAATGCACAGATATTGATAGCAAGATAAAGATTCAGCAGTGAAAGTTATTACGCAGGCATACAGAGAGACGAAGAGAAATAAATTAGCCTGAGATGATGGAAAAGCAAAGAATGATGAAAATGAGATAGACAATTGATCAGATACAATTATCGACACTGAGCACGAATGTAAACTGCTGAATGGAATGCAGTAATGTAAAGCGAACCAGTGGTGCTCGATGGCGACAGGAGAATTTGGTAGACCAGTTCGCCCTTCTGCCAAAGGACTACATCTGGTTGGAGGGGTTGTGATTTAACACAGAGGATAAACTCTCCTCGCCCTATTCTCCTTCAACTCGGAGCTGATCAGACTCCAGTTGATTTCACTCGTGGTAGATACTTGTCGACGATCTCCAAACCTTCGACAGACTTCTTCGCAAACCACAATGACTCTTGGTTGCTGAAGATCTTGCTCGGTGAAGACAATTACTCTTCGACACTCGAGCCGACACCTATCCATCTAGAGAGTGCGCAGCTCTCAAGAGTAATAGGTTCAAGAACTCTAACTCAGAACTACTGTGATGCTCAACCACTGTCTAAGTTTTGGCTCTTGATTTTTCTCTCGGTGGATCTTAAACTCAAATCACTTGGAGAGGGGATGCTCAATCAATCTTCTCAGAAATCTTAAGCGGAGCAGCCAACGGGCAACGTTGGAGTGGGGTGGCTATTTATAGCCGCAGCCTTCCCTGAAGGGAAATGACCAAATTGGACATGTGGAGCAGCCAATGGCCGAACGACACGAGTCCAATGGTCGGAATTTGAGCACAACGGTAACATTACGTGCGGAGCAAGTAATGCTAACTCCTCAGTTCGAAAGATATCTCCTACAGCGACGAAGAACAATGTCTTCTGCTGGTAGGTAATCATTTGAAGCATAAAGAGATTTCTCTCAGTCTCACATAGGTTTGGGCTAAGCATCACAGCTGATCTAAGCTTTGAGAACCTATACCCCTCTTAATAGTACGGAGGTCCTATGACTCAAAAGAATGGAAGAAGAACGACGAAAAGAATGCTACGTCTTCACTTCGTCTTCGCCTCCCATCGCTGCAGTCAATTTCTTCGGACAGAATCACCGAACCAATTGCTTCGCGTCAGCAATAAAATTTCGAGGGGTCAACTCCTTCACTTCATTCTTCTCGTCTACACGTCTTCACAGGATGTAGCTTGTTCTTCTCTGCAGCGTAGATATTCTTCGATGAAGTTCCTTGTACTGTACACTAGAGACAGCATTCTCTTCGGTACTGCATGGACTATTTCTCTCTGTGTGCACTAGCAAACAAATCAGTCCATACCTGTTTCTGTCAACAATCTCCAAAACACAAGAGGGCAAGTATTGCACCAACAGTATGTCTCATGATCATCATGTTTTAAGAAAAATGCTAGAACGGAAGCCCCCCTTTATATATAATATAACAAGTGTTTAACGGAATTAATCATCAATATTCTTGGATTGTAAAAGGGAATCAACAAGGCTTTGAAGAAGGTTGTCTTGAAAATGCTAAAGTTTCAATAGATGATGTGTTCTCCTTTACTTATGAAAAATTTCTTGATGAACATGCATCTAAAGAAGTTAAAACTAATGATGAAATAACCACTAATAACAACCCATCAAAATTGGCAAAAACTAAGGATGATAATACTTGAAACTATGCATTATGCCTAGCTAGGGGCATAAAACAATAGTGCTTGTTGGGAGGCAACCCAATATTTATCTTTATTGCATTTTTTATTTTTCGTGTGTCACGCAATTTTAGCTTCTGTAATGATTGTGTTTTTATCTTTTAATTAGTGTTTGTGCCAAGTAATGCCTTTAGGATAATTTGGATGATAGTATAATTGATGCTGTTTGGAAAACAGAAAGTTTTGCACCAAGTTCTAGAATTTCTATTATGTACTAGAACGTGATAAAATACAGACTTTTTTACATAGTATTGGTATATAAATTTTTATGTTGTCCTAATTTTTTAGAATTTTTGGAGGTACATAAGTATGGCTTTTAAATAGATCTTTACAGACTGTCCTATTTTAGACAGATTCTGTTTTCTATTGCATAGTTCGCTTATTTTAATGATGCTATGGATTATATCGGGGGGTATAAGTCATGGAGAAGTTAGAGTATAGTAGAATTATGCAAGAATTAAATATGAATCAATTTATAACAGTACCTAATTTTAAGATTTGTTTGTTATACTAACGGATCTCACGAGGTTTCTGTTGAGTTTTGTGTGCTGAAGTTTTCAAGTTTTGGGTGAGATCAAGATGGATGAAGGAATAAGGAGCGGCAAGACCCTAAGCTTGGAGATGCCCATGGCACCCCAAGGTAATATTCAAGGAATATCCAAGCGTCTAAGCTTGGGGATGCCCCGGATGGCATCCCCTCTTTGCTCTACAATCTATCGGTATATCACTTGGAGCTATATTTTTATTCATCACATGATATGAGTTTTGCTTGGAGCATCTTGTGCTATAGTTTTATTTTCTTTGTTTGTTTTTTTAGTTTGCCACAATCATCTTTTGTTGGACACACTTTTTGAGAGGGACACACATTTATCATGATTTGTTAGAATACTCTATGTGCTTCACTTATATCTTTTGAGCTAGGCAGTTGCTCTAGTGCTTCACTTATATCTTTTAGAGCACGGCGGTGGTTATATTTTAAAGAAATAGTCGCACTATCATGCTTCACTTAAATATTTCTGAGAGTCTAATAAATAGCAATGGCAATTTGCACGGGTTATAAGATTGGTCCATAAAGGATAGGTATTCAAGAGGGATATAATAAAAACTTTCATGTAGATCACTAAATATGAAATGTATGGTTTAATGATATTGATGTCGTAATATGAGAGGATATAGGTTCCTGATCATTGGTTAGTAGAAATATCGGTATTAAAGTTTGTTATTGACTTCTCATCTAAGTGTTGGTCATGGCATGGTGGGGAGGTTTGAGCATTTTTATGCCTGAAATGAAATCCTTGAGTGCTGTTACAATCGGGGGTGCGCGATGGTTAACTCCTACCAACCTCCTCCCTAAGGGCATGCGAGCAGTACTTTGCTTCTAGAGCTAATAGGCTTTGCAATAAGTATGTTTGTTCTTTATGACTAATGTGAGTCCATGGATTATACGCACTCTTACCTTTCCGCAATTTGCAAGCCTCTTCGGTACCATGCATTGCCCTTTCTCACCTCGAGAGTCAGTGCAAACTTCGTGGTGCATCCAAACCCTGTGATATGATACGCTCTATCACACATAAGCCTCCTTATATCTTCCTCAAAACAGCCACCATACCTACCTATTATGGCATTTCCAGAGCCATTCCGAGATATATTGCCATGCAAGTTCCACCGTTCCGTTTATATGACACGCATCTTCATTGTCATATTGCTTTGCATGATCATATAGCTGACATAGTATTTGTGGCTCAGCCATCGTTCATCATTTTTTATACATGTTATGCTAGATCATTGCACATCCTGGTACACTGCCAAAGGCATTCATAGAGTCATATTGTTCTAGTATCGAGTTGTAATATCAAGTTGTAAGTAAATAAAAGTGTGATGATCATCATTATAAGAGCATTGTCCCAGTGAGGAAAGGATGATGGAGACTATGATTCCCCCACAAGTCGGGATGAGACTCCGGACGAAAAATATAAAAAAAAAGAGAAAAAAAGAGAGGCCAAAAAGAGCCCATAGAAAAAATGAGAGAAAAAGAGAGAAGTGGCAATGTTACTATCCTTTTCCACACTTGTACTTCAAAGTAGCACCATGTTTTTCATATAGAGAGTCTCCTATTTTGTCACTTTTCATATACTAGTGGGAATTTTTCATTATAGAACTTGGCTTGTATAATCTGGCGATGGGCTTCCTCAAATGCCCGAGGTCTTCATTAGCAAGCAAGTTGGATGCACACCGACTTAGTTTCAGTTTGAGCTTTCATAAACTTATAGCTCTTAGTGCATCCGTTGCATGGCAATCCCTACTCATCGCATTGACATCAATTGATGGGCATTTCCATAGCCCGTTGATTAGCCGCGTTGATGCAAGACTATCTTCCTTTTTGACTTCCCTATCATCGCATTCTATTCCACCCTGTGCTACGTCCATGGCTCATGCTCATGTATTACGTGAAGTTGAAAATGCTGAAGCGCGTTAGAAGTACGATCCAATTGCCTGGTTTAACACCGGGGTGCTCATGATTTATATTTATGCAGTGAAGGCGGAGTCATGCCATGCTAACATGATAAAATGAGTGGGGAATAACATTCGTTAAGGATCGTATATTTTGAAAGTTTAATGATTATGCTTCTTATGTTCATGGATACTATTATGTTGAAGTTGTTAATTCATCGCTTCTCAATATTTATACCGTAAAAAGAGATTACATGATAAACATGTTAGTTAGCATTCCACATCAAAAATTCTATTTTTATCATTTACCTACTCAAGGACGAGCAGGAATTAAGCTTGAGGATGCTGATACGTCTCCAACGTATCTATAATTTTTGATTGTTCCATGCTATTATAGTATCAATCTTGTATGTTTTGTATGCAATTATATGCTATTTTATATCATTTTTTGGGACTAACCTATTAACCTAGTGCCCAGTGCCAGTTGCTGTTTTCTGCTTGTTTTTGGTTTTTCGGGAAATCAGTACCAAACGAAGTCCAAACGCTACGAAACTTTTTGATGATTTTTTCTGGACAAAAGAGACCCTAGAAGCTTTGGGAGGAGACCAGAAGCCTCACGAGGAGGTGACAAGGCAACCCCGCGCGCCCCTGGGAGGGCGCCAAGATGCCTTGTGGGCCCCTCATGGCTCCTTTTGACCTAATTCCATTTCTATAAATTCTCAAATATTGGGAAACCAACAGAGAGGCACCTCGAATAACTTTTCCGCCGCTGCAAGCTTTTGTTCTTCCGCGATCCCATCTGGAGGCCTTTTCCAGCACCCTGCCGGAGGGGGAATCCATCACGGAGGGCTTCTACATCAACCTTGCTGCCCTTCCGATGATGTGTGAGTAGTTTACCACAGACCTACGGGTCCATAGCTAGTAGCTAGATGGCTTCTTTTCTCTCTTTGATCTTCAATACAATGTTCTCCTCGATCTTCTTGGAGTTCTATTCGATGTAATCTTCTTTTGCAGTGTGTTTGTTGGGATCCGATAAATTGTGGGTTTATGATCAGATTATTCCTGAGAAGTAATTGAGTCTTTTTTGAAATTTATTATGCATGATTTTTATACCTTTGTATTTTCTCCGATCTATCCATTTGGTTTGGCCAACTAGATTGATTTATCTTCAGTGGGAGAGGTGCTTTGTAATGGGTTCAATCTTACGGTGCTCTATATCCCAGTGACAGAAAGGGACAAGACACGTATTTGTATTGTTGCCATTAAGGGTAAAACGACGGGGTTTATTCATATTGATTGGGTTTACTTTGTCTACATCATGTCATCTTGCTTAAGGTGTTACTCCGTTTTCATTAACTTAATACCCTAGATGCATGTTGGATAGCGGTAGATGGGTGGAGTAATAGTAGTAGATGCAGGCAAGAGTCGGTCTACTTGTCTCGGACATGATGCATATATACATGATCATTGCCATGAATCCGTCATAACTATGCGCTTTTCTATCAATTGCTCAATAGTAATTTGTCTACCGACCATATGCTATGTGTTCGAGAGAGAAGCCTCCAGTGAAAACTATGGCCCCCGGGTCTACTTTAATCATAAAAAGAAAAACTAAATATATTTGCTGCAATTTCCTTTCTTTTATTTTCTTTTGCAATTTATCTATCTACCACTACGAGATTTAATCCTTGCAAGTAACAAGTTCAAGGGGATTGACAACCCTCTTGCCTGCGTTGGGTGCAAGTATTTGGTTTTGTGTGTGCAGGTGTTGTTCATGAGGCTTTGTGTGATTCTCCTACTTGATTGATATCTTGGTTCTCACTGAGGGAAATACTTATCTCTACTGTGCTGCATCTCCTCTCCTCTTCGGGGAAAATCCCAACGCAGCTCACAAGTAGCAGCAAGCATCGGCAACTACTAAAGAGCATTAAGTGTAAAGTCCCCTTTAATCCCATATGCAACAGCTCCCTTATTCGGGTTTAAGCTTCTATCACTCTCACAACCCACTGTAAGCGAATCATGAACATATCGCAACCCCTACAGCAGGAATCCCATACGTGTGCATGGCATGAAGGGCACTATAGGACAACACCAAAATAAAACATGCAGCTCAAACCAATCAAGATCATCAATCAACCCATAGGACAACAGAGATCTACTCAAACATCATCGGATGGCAACATATCATTGGATAATAATATGTAGCATAAAGCACCATGTTCAAGTAGGGGGTACGACGGGTTGCGGGAGAGTGGACCGCTGAGTGTAGATGGGGGAAGGTGATGGAGGTGTTGATGAAGACGACGGAGTTGTTGGTGTAGATCACCGCCACGATGGTTCCCGCGGTGGCGCTCCGGCGCCACCGGGAGAGAGGGGAAGAGAGCCCCCTCCTTCTTCTTCTTCTTGCTTGGCCTTCCCCCTAGATGGGAGAAGGATTCCCTCTCTGGTCCTTGGCCGCCATGGCCCCTGAGGGGAGGGAGCCCCTCTAGATTGGATCTCTCTCTGTTTCGCGCTCCTATTTTCTGGCCAAACACTGTTTCTTAAATATCCGGAGATCCGTAACTCTGATCGGGCTGAAATTTTTACACAATTTTTTCCCGATATTAGCTTCCTTGCACCCGAAGGAGAGCTCCAACTGACTTACGTGGTGCCCACAAGGCACCTCGACACGCCCTAGGCGGGTGGGCATGCCCCCTACCTTGTGAAGCCCATGGGCCTCCGTTTGCGTTGATTCTTGCGCGAAAAATTCACATATATTCCAAAAAAAATCTCCGTAAATTTTTATCGCGTTTGGACTTTGTTTGATATGGTTTCTACGCAAAACCAAAAACATGCAACAAACAGGAACTGGCACTGGCCACTAGATTAATATGTTAGTCCAAGAAAATCATATAAATTGTTGCCAAAGGAATGTTGAAGTTGTAGGATAATGACATGAAAGAATCAAAAATTATAGATACGACGGAGACGTATCAGGCCTCCTCTCAATATTCGTGAAGAATACTAACTCGAACATGAACAAGAGCATATTGGATCACATGGAAATAATAATAATTCTAATCATAAGAGAGTTCATCCATATCCCCGAGAACAGATACAACTACTCAAACAAGTTAATGGTACACATAGAGGAGAGGGTCAAGTTACAAGCCGGCATCGAGTCGGTGAAGGGAGAAGGCATGGCGGTGCCGGTGATGATGATGGCGGCGGCGCCCATGGTGGCGATGGAGATGGCGGCGCCGGTTAGGGTGCCAGTGCGGTGGAGATGGGCCGGTGCTGTAACATCCCAAAATTCTAAATTTGGGAATGTTATACTAAATAAATAATTATGATTGTTTGTTGATTGTTGTGTGATTGATTGTGTGAAATTGAGTGAAATTTGATTTTTTTTGAAAGTTTAATGAGAGGGAAAAAAAGGACTTTCCCAAAACTTTCATACTTGCATTTTGGCTTCCATGAATTCAAGTTCAATTCAAATAAAAAAACCCTAGAGAGAAGATGACATGACTTCTTCCATTTAAAGAAATGAAATAGGGAATTGAAAATGATTTGAATTTCATTTGAAATATTTTCAAACTAGAGACTTTATGCAACTCAATGATTTTCATGAGAGAGGTTAAAAGGACTTCTTCAAATTATATGAAATATGAGTTGGAAGTTTAAAAGAATCAAATTGAAAGTCATTTTGAAGTTATTTTGAAACCCACTTTCAATTTGGAGTTATTTGAATTTCCAAATTTCAAAACCTCTGGAAATATTCAAAATGAGAGAAGGAATATGATACTTCAAAAATTTAGAGGCATTTGAAATATATTTGGCCATTTAAAAACAGAAAAGAATTCCAAATGGTCTGAAATTCAAATTCAAACTCATTTGAGGATTTTATTCAAATTATTTTTCTCCAAAAATAAAACATATGGAAAATAGGGTAACATGATTCCCTTCAACCAAAAAATGGAGGAAAATAAATTTGAATTCATTTTGGTATTTCAAAATAATTTTATTTGCATTTTTAATGCAACAGTAGCACTGTTTGATTTTAATGAATTTTTGTACATTTTATTTGAACTTGAAAAATAGTTCATGTTTTAGGATTTGTTTTTCTAATTTTTTTGATATATAATATGTATATATATATAGTTTATATTTTGTTTATTTCTGTTTTGCTTGCTGTTTGTATTTAAAAAAATGGAAAATTTAGAAAAGGCCAGAGCCCAGCAAGCCCACCTCTCTCTCTCCTCTCCCCAGCCCATCTGGCCAGGCCGGCCCAACCCAGCCGTGCGCGCCTGAGCGAATTTCCAACGGATCGGCCACCCGATCTGCTGTCCCCTCTCTCTCCCTCACTGATAATGGGCCCCACCGCCCGACCGGATCCCGCCGTGGTCGCCACCTTCCTTCGCCGGACGCCGCCACCGCTGCGCACGGGATCATCGTATCCCAGCGTATCTGGCCTCGCCACTCGCCCACGCCACCTCGGCTATAAAGCCCACGCCTCCCTCGACCGAATTCCCCCTGAACCCCTCTCTTTCACGCGCTCTGACGCCGGCAATCGCTCGCCGGAGTTCGCCTCTGCCACAGCGCCATTGCTCCCCGCTGTCGCATCCGACCTCCTCAAGCCCAGCCGCCACAACCATTGGCTCTGCCACCCTCAGCCACACTTCCCCAGCCACTCGCCGGAGCATCTATGCCATTGGAGCGCCGTAGCCGCTGACCACCGAACATCATCGCCGCCTCGAGCTCGCCGCCGTCCTCCTCCGTCCACCTACGACGACGTCGCGATCATCGCTGGAATCGCCGACGAACGCCGCGTCGACTCATGCACTCCCCCGACGCCGACGACCTCCAGAGACGCCGCACGCATCGCCACTGACCACATCGCCACCGTTCGCCGCCGCGGTGAGCTTCCCCTCCGTCCGATCTAGATCTAGCGGCTAGGCTTAGATCTGTTTTTTCTTCCCGCGAATCATTTTTCATTACGGTTCGGTCGTCCGCTCCTAGCCGCCTGCACGCACACCCCTTCGGCCAATCCCAGAGCGCCATGTGTACCCCTGTCCGTTGCGTAGTCATTTTTCTTTTCTGTTTTTATTTCTTTTACAGAAATAGTTCTATTTTTAGAATATCAATATCTTTTATTTTATTTATCCAAATTGAGTGATTCTTTTTGCATTAGTTTCAAAATTTTATGAACTTTCTGTTGGTGCAATTGGATTTAAAATTTGAGCAATTTAAATTTGAATTTGACGAATTTTGTTTAAATCACTAATTTGGCCATATCTTGAGTTTTATAATGTATTTTTGATTGATTCTTTTTGCTACTGTTTTACTATTGTTTTGTCTATCCAGTATCCTTGAGTGAATTATTTTCAGTTTATTTGAATTCGGTTTATTGCAAAAACAGTACTGTTTTAGTATAGTTTTGTTTTATTTCATTTTCTTTTTGTTTTAAATGATTTTAATCTTTTTCTTTTTTCACTTTTGACAAAATTTGTTAGGATTATGTTAGTCTACAGTAGACACATATTTTTATTTTGTTTTCTTTTCTTTTGCATTAAAGTTTGTCTAGGTCATAATAGGAGTTTTATAAAAGCTTTATAGTTGATTCTTTTGCTAGGGAAATTTTTAATAAAAATATTTTCTGTTATTATTCTAGTTTTATTGTTTTCTGTTAAGTTATTAGTTTAGTGATTTTCCTTGCTATTAAATTTATATTTAGGACAAAACTATTTTGTTGGTTGTGGCTAAGTCATAGAGTTTTGTCAATAGTTTTCTTTAGTGATTCTCTTTTTGGAATTTCTCCTTGGACTTTATTTGGTTTTCTTATTGATTTATTTGTTGCTTTTATTTTTATTGAGTGTATTATGATTGATAGAATTGATTGCTAGAGTGTTTGCTATGTGAATACTATGTTTGATTATATAGATTTTCTTGGAGTGATGAATAGTTCAATCAAGTTCATTTTCTGAGAGCGATACTATCTTCATCAACTTACCAGGCAAGTTCATTTTGACCATATTTTCATACCTATGATTTTTATTGCATTTAGTGTTACCCTTTTCATCTATCCTCCCGTAGTATATTGAATCTTGTTGTTGAGTAGAAGCATGAGGTAGGAACCCACACCCTATTACCAAGCCCGGGAACGTTGTTTATGTTATGCTATGCTATTGTAGACGGGGATTGGTATGAGTGCTCGTGAGTGGTGTGAAGTGGAGGACTCTACGTCAATGGCGACAACCTAACAGTGGCAACGTCAAGGCCTGCATCTACCAGACCTCAAGACTTCAAGACTCGAGACAAGAATTCAATATACCTCTGGGTGGAGGATGGATTAGACGGGCATCGTGGGAAAAACCCAGTGGATGACCCGGTTCGACGGGCATCGTGGGAAAACCCAGTGGATACCCCAGGATGCATGGGTAAGCGCCATGACATCTTGCGGAAAGCTTCACCCAGGCTCAAAGAGATGGAAGAATACTTCATGCCCGGAAGCTTACCCGTGCAGCCACAAGTCATTATGGGCTCTGGCTTGGTTGATCTTAGTTGTGACTCTGGCAGGGCAGTTGCTAGCAGATGTAGTCGACGGTAGGATTGGATGGGCACTATCCGTGGTCAGGGAAACATCTTTGAAAGACCATGTTTCGTTCGTCCTGTTCTCAAACACCCGGCAGTGCGAGGACATAAAAGGAGGGAACGATTCTTGTGGGTAAAGTGCATAACACTCTGCAGAGTTAAAACATAATCGATTAGCCATGTCCTCGGTTACGAACAAATTGAGCCTCTGGACTTGGATCTATCTCTGAACTCTCAGCACTGGACTGATAACTAATTGTGGGCAACTTATGATACTTTTGGGCTATGAGACATCGGTTGGCGGAACCATGTCATAGTAGATAACTCTGTAGTGAAGACTCCTAATATTCCTTTGTTGTAGGGAAAATAAAATCAGCTTTTATGCAAAAACTCAGACACAGAGCCTCAAAGCCTTATTGCATATAGAATAGACTTTATCATCTGCTTCATATTGTGATCTTGCCGGTACAATCAATGTACCGACCTACACGGCTGCAACGTATCATGTTGTAGGTATTTCTACGGCGAGTAAGAGTTACGATATAGGGTTACGGTCTACTCTCAACTTGCCACTGGCATTGATGGGACTCCACCCTCATTAATTTGTTTCCGCTGTGATGTATAAGGTATACTCTGCATCTACGGTATTTTTTTTACATGTGATGTTATGGTATTTCATCGAAGTACTGTGTGTGCCAGCATACTGATCCAGGGATGGCACAGAAAGCACAGAGACTTGACCGTATTGGGTCGGGTCGCTACAGAGATGGTATCAGAGCACATGTTGACTGTAGGACGTGACCCTAGAAATTGGAAAGCCCTATGACTGGATATCTCTAAAACTTTATTTTCAAAAAGATCCTTTACTTCCCATCTTTTTCTGATTTTATGAAATAGTCCCTCTTGCCTCAGATAGTTAGAAAATACCCCTTTCCCTTTTGACCACACGGAGGATCAACCGAGACAACTCTGAGAAGGACAAGATATCGGACAATTGCTGGCCACTTCAGAGTGAAAGAAGATTTCACAATGCATTAAAAGAATTGAAGCCACAATGGTTGAAGACTCCGAAGACTCAAAGAAATTGAAGACCCTGAAGAATTCCAACATTTATATGACCCTTTAGAAGACCAAACCCCTGATGTATACTCACGTTAGATGCGATGATTTGTGAGCAGTCATTTGTGTGTGCTTTCCGACAGCCACAAATAAAACCTATTTTCAAAACTATTGTTTGTATTGTGTGTATCTCTCTCTATCCCTCTCTCGTATCTCATCCCAAAAACCCTTGGACCCCATAGATGAAGAATGAAGATGGACTTGTATTTCTGAGATCGATGACACAGCTGGAAGTAGCACAGTGAATACAGAACATGGAAGATCGCATGAAAGAGTACGGTATTGAAGGAGAGTATATGGTTCCATACACCTTACGGCACATCACACAAGGTGCTGCAACATGGCGAGCGATACATCAAGCTATAGAAGGATGGAATGGATCAAATGCTTGGGAAGAATTCAAGATGATTCTACTGAGGTCTCGTCTTGTCCAGAAGCCATGTGACCATAAAATGAAGAAGCCTTGTGCATGCAAGATCTGTGGAGAAGTAGGACACACCCAGGAAGAACACAAGGATGGATGCCCTCAGTGTGAAGAAAATCACCCGGATGAAGAATGCCCAACTAAGCTGGTGACATGTTTCTTGTGTGAAGGAACTACTCATTACCCGGCTCAATGCCAAATATTCCCCAAGGTACAAGAAGGCATCAAGCAGCAGAAGGAAGCCATGAAGGAAGCCCTCAAGGAAAGTTTAGAAGAACCGGTGATGAAGGAAGATATTGAAGACACAGATGAAGAAGCCTTGACAGGTTTTACTCCAATGCCTGTTATTCATGTGGAGAAGAAGGACATTTTTCATAGTATTGCACCAAGGAAAGAAAAGAGTATCTGGGATACTTCCCGACAGAAGAAGTGGAGTTTGATCCACAGGAAATTGAAGGTTTGATCGGAATGAAGAAATCCAGGAAGAGAAACCGAAGACATCCTCAGAACAACCCAATCTCTGCAAAGAAGGACAAGAGTCATATTACCTGTTTTGAGTGTAAGAACACATGACATTATGCCAATGATTGCCCAGAAAAGAAGCCAAGAACCCAAGGAACCTATGGAGGCACAAGGAAACCCAGGGAATTGTCGAAAGTTAATTGCTTTCGTTGCAATGCTGCAGTACTCTTGAATTTGGAGTTTTGAGAAGTGGTTAAGGATGTAATACAAGATTTGATAAGAGGAGAATATGATTTATGGATGAACTAGTGCATATTATTTTAATAGTGATACTTTTCTATGTGAACACTTGACCAAGGGAAAGGAAAATGTATTCCACAGAGTGGAGTTTGGACAAAATAAGTTGGAGTTTTGTTTACGATATGTTGAATACCCCAAGAGTATGAAGGAATGAAGTATTATTGGATTTAAAGATGGTGTAATGTTGGAATATGAAACAATAGTAACTCCAAGGATGATTTAAAGCTGTACAAGAATTGAAGTGGACCCATAACCCACAGGCCCAGGAATATTAATAAGGATTTGGAAGAAGCTGTGATTTGATCAACAGACGTTTCATAGAAATTACGCAAAAACCGGTGAGTTGTGAAGAAATGATAGATGTTATGTTTGGCTTGCAGAACCAATGGAATTACCCGAACCCAGTTCAAGGACAAGAGAAATTCTGCAATGCTTGTGAGAATGCCCGAGTGTTAGAAATGCGAGATTCGCTAAACCTCATATAGGGTAATGATTTGGGTGCGGAATGGATTGATCACCATACCGACTTACTCTTATCATTCGCTCTTGCTATTTGGAATGGTAAATCTGGAGTGACTTACCTATAGTAGAGAGACGACGATCATTGAAAACCTTGCTTAAGCCTTAGAATTGTATGATAAGAAGCCCTTTTACAAGGCAGTTGTTGCCAACCGTAGGTTATACAGTGAGATTCAACCCAGACCCATTTCCTGCAGGAGGAACCATTATTTGTTGACCACCATGAGATTTCTGATAGTTGTTTAGAATAGACGACAGACCTGTCAGCTAAGAAGACCCAGCCTTGGAAGGACCTTGTTTTGATGTAAGGACACATGATTTTTGAGTAAAGGTTATGCCCTACCGGTAGAGCACCAGTGAAGGAATTATCCCAGAGAATATGAGAAGACCGAAACCATCAACCCAAAGGATGGAGTACCTGAGTTTTGATGGACCATGACTTTGATTTTAAGTGTGGTAGCACCCCAGACTTTTCCGATCAATGAATTTGCTAGAAGACCCCCAAACCCTAACCTTTTCTTGGTAGCCTCTCCGAATCTCGAGGATGAGATTCATTTTAAGTGTGGTAGGTTTGTAACATCCCGAAATTCTAAATTTTGGAATGTTATACTAAATAAATAATTATGATTGTTTGTTGATTGTTGTGTGATTGATTGTGTGAAATTGAGTGAAATTTGAAATTTTAAAAGTTTAATGAGAGGGAATAAAAGGACTTTCCCAAAACTTTCATACTTGCATTTTGGCTTCCATGAATTCAAGTTCAATTCAAATACAAAACCCTAGAGAGAAGATGACATGACTTCTTCCATTTAAAGAAATGAAATAGGGAATTGAAAATGGTTTGAATTTCATTTGAAATATTTTCAAACCAGAGACTTTATGCAACTCAATGATTTTCATGAGAGAGGATAAAAGGACTTCTTCAAATTATATGAAATATGAGTTGGAAGTTTAGAAGAATCAAATTGAAAGTCATTTTGAAGTTACTTTGAAACCCACTTTCAATTTGGAGTTATTTGAATTTCCAAATTTCAAAGCCTCTGGAAATATTCAAAATGAGAGAAGGAATATGACACTTCAAATATTCAAAGGCATTTTAAATATATTTGGCCATTTAAAAACAGAAAAGAATTCCAAATGGTCTGAAATTCAAATTCAAACTCATTTGAGGATTTTATTCAAATTATTTTTCTCCAAAAATAAAACATATGGAAAATAGGGTAACAGGATTCTCTTCAACCAAAAAATGGAGAAAAATAAATTTGAATTCCTTTTGGTATTTTAAAATAATTTTATTTGCATTTTTAATGCAACAGTAGCACTATTTGATTTTTATGAATTTTTGTACATTTTATTTGAACTTGAAAAATAGTTCATGTTTTAGGATTTGTTTTTTTGAAAAATTTAATATATAAAATGTATATATATATATATTTAGTTTATATTTTGTTTATTTCTGTTTTGCTTGCTGTCTGTATTTAAAAAAAAGGAAAATTTAGAAAAGGCCGGAGCCCAGCAAGCCCACCTCTCTCTCTCCTCTACCCAGCCCATCTGGCCAGGCCGGCCCAACCCAGCCGCACGCGCCCGAGCAAATCTCCAACGGATCGGCCACCCGATCCGATGTCCCCTCTCTCTCCCTCACTGACATTGGGCCCCGCCGCCCGACCGGATCCCACCGCGGTCGCCACCTTCCTTCGCCGGCCGCCGCCGCCGCCACGCACGGGATTGCCGTATCCTGGCGTATCTGGCCTCGCCCCTCGCCCACGCCACCTCGGCTATAAAGCCCACGCCTCCCTCAACCGAATCCTCCCTGAACCCCTCTCTTTCACGCTCTCTGACGCCGGCAATCGCTCGCCGGAGTTCGCCTCTGCCGCCGCGCGCCATTGCTCCCCGCCGTCGCATCCGACCTCCTCAAGCCCAGCCGCCACAACCATTGGCTCCGCAACCCTCGGCCACACTTCCCCAGCCACTCGCCGGAGCATCTATGCCACCGGAGCGCCATAGCCGCCGACCACCAAACGTCATCGCCGCCTCGAGCTCGCCGCTGTCCTCCTCCGTCCACCTACGACGACACCGCGACCACCGCTGGACTCACCGACGAACGCCGTGACGACTCGTGCACTCCCCCGACGCCAACGACCGCCGGAGACGCCGCAAGCATCACCACCGACGCCATCGCCGCTGTTCGCTGCCGCGGTGAGCTTCCCCTCCGTCCGATCTAGATCTAGCAGCTAGGATTAGATCTGTTTTTTCCTGTGAATCGTTTTTCTTTACGGTTCGGTCGTCCGCTCGTAGCCGCGTGCACGCACACCCCTTCGGCCAATCTCAGAGCGCCATGTGTACCCCTGTCCGTTGCGTAGTCATTTTTCTTTTCTGTTTTTATTTCTTTTGCAGAAATAGTTCTGTTTTTAGAATTGCAATATCTTTTATTTCATTTATCCAAATTGAGTGATTATTTTTGCATTAGTTTTTCAAAATTTTATGAACCTTCTGTTGGTGCAATTGGATTTCAAATTTGAGCAGTTTAAATTTGAATTTGATGAATTTTGTTCAAATCACTAATTGGCCATATCTTGAGTTTTATAATGTATTTTTGATTGATTCTATTTGCTACTATTTTACTATTGTTTTGTCTATCCAGTAGCATTGAGTGAATTATTTTTAGTTTATTTTAAATTAGGTTTATTGCAAAAACAGTACTGTTTTAGTATAGTTTTGTTTTACTTCATTTTCTTTTTGTTTTAAATGATTTTAATCTTTTTCTGTTGTCACTTTTGACAAAATTTGTTAGGATTATGTTAGTCTACGATAGACACATATTTTTATTTTGTTTTGTTTTCTTTTGTATTAAAGTTTGTCTAGGTCATAATCGGAGTTTTATAAAAGCTTTATAGTTGATTCTTTTGCTAGGGAAATTTTTAATAATAATATTCTCTATTTATTATTTTTGTTTTATATATTGTTTTCTGTTAAGTTATTAGTTTAGTGATTTTCCTTGCTGTTAAATTTATATTTAGGTCAAAACTATTTTGTTGGTTGTGGCTAAGTCATAGAGTTTTGTCAATAGTTTTCTTTATCGATTCTCTTTTTGGAATTTCTCCTTGGACTTTATTTGGTTTTCTTATTGATTTATTTGTTGATTTTATTTTGATTGAGTGTATTATGATTGATAGAATTGATTGCTAGAGTGTTTGCTTATGTGAATACTATGTTTGCTTATATAGATTTTCTCGAAGTGACGAATAGTTCAATAAAGTTCATTTTTTGAGAGCGATACTATCTTCATCAACTTACCAGGCAAGTTCATTTTGACCATATTTTCATACCTATGATTTTTATTGCATTTAGTGTTACCCTTTTCATCTATCCTCCCGTACTATATTGAATCTTGTAGCTGAGTAGAAGCATGAGGTAGGAACCCACACCCTGTTACCAAGCCCGGGAACATTGTTTATGTTATGCCACGCTATTGTAGACGGGGATTGGCATGAGTGCTCGTGAGTGATGTGAAGTGGAGGACTCTATGTCAATGACGACAACCTAACAATGGCAACGTCAACGCCTGCATCTACAAGACCTCAAGACTTCAAGACTCGAGACAAGAATTCAATATACCTCTGGGTGGAGGATGGTTTAGACGGGCATCGTGGGAAAAACCCAGTGGATGACCCAGTTCGACATGCATCGTGGGAAAACCCAGTGGATACCCCGGGATGCATGGGTAAGCGCCATGACATCTTGCGGAAAGCTTCACCCAGGCTCAAAGAGATGGAAGAATACTTCATGCCCGGAAGCTTACATGTGCAGCCACAAGTCATTATGGGCTCTGGCTTGGTTGATCTTAGTTGTGACTCTGGCGGGGCAGTTGCTAGCAGATGTAGTCGACGGTAGGATTGGATGGGCACTGTCCATGGTCAGGGAAACATCTCCGAAAGACCATGTTTCGTTCGTCCTGTTCTCAAACACCCGTCAGTGCGAGGACATAAAAGGAGGGAACGATTCTTGTGGATAAAGTGCACAACACTCTGCAGAGTTAAAACCTAATCAATTAGTCATGTCCCCGGTTACGAACAAATTGAGCCTTTGGACTTGGATCTATCTGTGAACTCTCTACACTGGACTAATAACTAATTGTGGGCAACTTATGATACTTTTGGGCTATGAGACATCGGTTGGCGGAAGCATGTCATAGTAGATAACTCTGTAGTGAAGACTCCTGATATTCCTTTGTTGTAGGGAAAATAAAATCAGCTTTTATGCAAAAACTCAGACACGGAGCCTCAAAGCCTTATTGCATATAGAATAGACTTTATCATCTGCTTCATATTGTGATCTTGCCGGTACAATCAATGTACTGACCTACACGGCTGCAATGTATCATGTTGCCGGTATTTCTACGATGAGTAAGAGTTACGATATAGGGTTACGGTCTACACTCAACTTGCCGTTGGCGTTGATGGGACTCCACCCTTATTAATTTGTTTCTGCTGTGATGTATAAGGTATACTCTGGATCTACGGTATTTATTTTACATGTGATGTTATGGTATTTCATCAAAGTACTGTGTGTGCCAGCATACTGATCCAGGGATGGCACAGAAAGCACAGAGACTTGACCGTATTGGGTCGGGTCGCTACAGGTGCTCGCGTTGGTGGAGCCTCCCCTTCTTCCCTTGATCTTGTCCCTCTGCTATGGTGGAGGATGGAGGGGCAATGGAGATGAACTTGGATGTGTTGGTGATTAATGAGATGATATGGCGGCTAGGGTATGGAGGTGCATATATTGGATGCCTCCTCGGTCTCCTCTGTTGATGTGATGCATCCAAGGGCTCCATACGAGCCTTATCCTCTCACAAACCCTTCCTTATTGTCCAATGATCTTGTGGGAACAAACATGGACGGAATCTGGGAAGAATCCTATGTGAAAGGGAAACTTTCAGAGTTGTATGCACTTTATACGATCACCGATATGACCATGTATGGTCATATGGTACGCTGTCTTTTGTTATTTCCCTCTCCGGTAAATCGGACGCCATTTCTTTATACGAACTCCGATTTTAACGTTCTTGGGCTCGTTGTATCCGCGAGAATGACGCCGATCCATTTCTGATTTTAGATCTTAATTTGGAGCACTTTGGAAAAATCACTTTTCCGCCTTCCGAAATGCCTAAGTCTGGTATTGTAAGTCCTCCGTATTGTGCCCATCCTTGCTCCTTTCATCGTGCTTGGTCCTAGGTTGCTCCAAAACACCTATGCACGCAAGAAAACAAAGAAAACTAATAAAAATCAAATAAAACACTAAATGTGCAATGCTCACAAGGAATAGTACAGAAACCGGTAATCATGCATAATGGACAACTATTTGGTTCAATGGGACATAATATATGAAGAGAACATGCAACAAATGAGCTCTACAAATGCGTAAAATAATGAGACATCAGCTTGCCTTATCCAACTAGGTGTCAGACCAGATTGAGGAACACAATGACTTACCTGTCCAAACCACAAAGTCAGTCCTGGTGCTAGACGACGACACAATCCATGCCTCGGAGCTGGCTTTGAGCCATGAACTGAGCACAACCCCCAATGATCAGACATCTAGTCTGGTCCTCGACGAAGAACCATGAACCATGTCAGATCGGACCTCAGTGAAGCTTTCACTGGCCCCGATGCTTGATCGGACCATGGAAGAAGACAACAAAATCCTTCTAAACGAGATGTTAGATCAAACTCAGAAAGTTGCGATCTCGGACTATCAAAACTCGATTTACAATCGTACCTGGGAAAAATCGGGAGAGTTCAAATTTTTTGACCCACCCACGGATACGGCTCCGCCGTATCTATAATTTTTGATTGTTTCATGCCATTATTTTACAACTTTCACATACTTTTGGCAACAATTTATATGATTTTCTTGGACTAACATATTAATCCACTTCCCAGTGCCAGTTCCTGTTTGTTGCATGTTTTTTTGTTTCACGGAAAATCCATATCAAACGAAGTCCAAATGCCTTGAAATTTCATGGAGATTTTTTTGGAATATATGTGATTTTTGGGAAAAAGAATCAATGCGAGACGATGCTCGATGGAGTCACGAGATCACACGGCGCGCCACCTACCCTAGGGCGTGCTGGGTGAGCTTGTGACTCCCCCATAAGTCGGTTGGGGCCCTTCTTTCACTGCAAGAACGATAATTTCTGGATAAAAATTGTGTTAAAATTTCAGCCCAATCGGAGTTACGGATCTCCGGGAATATAAGAAATGGTGAAGGGCCAGAAAACAGGAACGCGCAACAGAAGAGAAACAGAGAGAGAGAGAGAGATCCAATCTCGGAGGGCTCCTGCCCTCTGGGAGCCATGTCTTCCATGGACCAGAGGGGGGATCCTTCTCCCATCTAGGGCGAAGGCCAAGCAAGAAGAAGGAGGAGGGGGGACCTCTCCCCCTCTCTTCCGGTGGCGTCGGAGCGCCACCGGGGGAACCATCGTGTGAT
Organism: Elymus sibiricus; assembly: GCA_039707655.1. Lineage (NCBI taxonomy): Eukaryota > Viridiplantae > Streptophyta > Magnoliopsida > Poales > Poaceae > Elymus > Elymus sibiricus. Next base: position 177,047,960 of record CM077666.1, on the reverse strand, counting down.
GGCGATCTACTCCAACAACTCTGTCATCTTCATCAACACCTCCATCACCTTCCCACATCAATATTCAACGGTCCACTCTCCCGCAACCCGCTGTACCCTCTACTTGAACATGGTGCTTTATGCTTCATATTATTATCCAACGATGTGTTGCCATCCTATGATGTTTGAGTAGATTTTTGTTGTCCTATGGGTAATCGGTGAATTGCTATGATTGGTTTAAATTGCTTGTGGTTATGTTGTTGTCCTTTGGTGCCCATCATATGAGCGTGCGCGTGGATCACACCATAGGGTTAGTTGTATGTTGATAGGACTATGCATTGGAGGGCAAGAGTGACGGAAACTTCTTCCTACCACGGAAATTGATTCATACAGGATTAAAGGGGGACCAATATATCTTAATGCTATGGTTGGGTTTTACCTTAATGAACTTTAGTAGTTTAGGATGCTTGCTAATAGTTACAATCATAAGTGCATAGAATTCCAAGTAAGGGATGACATGCTAGCAGTGGCCTCTCCCACATAAAAACTTGCTATCGGTCTAGTAACTTAACCAATTGCTTAGGGACAATTCCGCAAATCCTACCACCACTTTTCCACACTCGCTGTACTAGCTTAATTGTACTTTTATTAAAACATCACCTAATTTTTATTTTCACGTTCTTTATTATCTTGCAAACTTATCCTACTACACCTAAAAAGTACTTCTAGTTTTATTACTTGTTTCTAGGGAAAGCAAACGTTGGTGTGCGTAGAGTTGTATCGGTGATCGATAGAACTTGAGAGAATATTAATTCTACCTTTATCTCCTCGTTGGGTTTGACACTCTTACTTATTGAAAAAGGCTACAAACAATCCCCTATAATTGTGGGTTATCACCCACCACCCACCTAGTCGCCAATGTCGAAGACCTAACCAACGTCCTTGCAAGCGCCTCCAAGGAGGCAATCGACATGGATGACGACGTTGGAGAGTCCTCGGATATAATGCGCCACTAGCCGTCAAAAACACACGGCGGTGGACCGCAACATCCACGTACGATGTCTACATGGTGCACACCCCCAAGGGCGACGGATGGCCCCCTCAGTGAGGGGACAGTGTCATGGGTTTGTCATGGCAAGTGTCTGCTACTTGTGAGCTGCGTTGGGGTTTTCCTCGAAGAGGAAGGGTGAAGAAATATAGTAGCGGATAGTATTTCCCTCAATGAGAACAAAGGTTATCGAACCAAGCAAATCCTAGTCAAGCAGTACCTACACACAAGAGAGCAAATACTTGCACCCAACGCGGGCAAGAGGGTTGTCAATCCCCTTGAACTCGTTACTTGCAAGGATTCAATCTGACAGGGATAGATATATAAATTGAAAAGTAAAATAATTGCAGCAAGGTAAATTAGGTTTTTGTAATATGATAAAAGTAGACCATGGGGCCATAGTTTTCACTAGAGGCTTCTCTGTCCAAACATAGCATACGGTGGGTAAACGAATTATTGTTTGGCAATTGATAGAAAAGTGCATGTTATGACGTTATGCATGGCAGTGATCATGTATATAGGCATCACGTCCGTGACAAGTAGACCGAAACAATTCTGCATCTACTACTATTACTCCACTTCGAGGGTGCTTCTATGCTTGCCTCTCTACGTATTAAGTTCATAACAAACAGAGTAATGCATGAAGTATGATGACATGATGTAGATAGAATAAACCCAAGCAATATGAATAAACCCCATCATTTTATCCTTAATGGCAACAATACAAATACGTGCCTCGCTACCCTTTCTGTCACAGGGTGAGGACACCACAAGATTGAACCCATCACAAAGCACCTATCCCACTGAAGATAAATCAATCTAGTTGGCCAAACCAAATGGGTAGATCAAAGAGAAATACAAAGCTATAACAATCATGCATAAGAAAGTTCAGAAAAGACTCAATTACTTTCAATGAATAATCTGATCATAAACTCATACTTCATCGGTTCCCAACAAACACACCGCAGATTACATCGGATAGAACTCCATGGAGATCATGGATGTATTGAAGATCAAAGAGAGAGAAGAAGCCATCGAAGTACTAGCTATGGATTCGTAGGTCTGTGGTGAACTACTCACACATCATCGGAAGGGCAGCAAGGTTGATGCATAAGCCCTCCGTGATCGATTCCCCTTCCGGCAGATTACCGGAAAAGGCCTCCAGATGGGATCATGGAAGAGCAGTAGCTTGCGGTGGTAGAAAAGTTATTTCGGGTGGCTCTCTGTTGGTTTTGGAATATTTGGGAATTTATAGAAGTGGAATTAGGTCAAATGGAGCTGCGTGGGACCCACGAGCTCAGGTGGCGCGCCCCAGGTGAGCTCGTGGCTCTCCCGTAAGTCTTCTGGCCTCCTCCCGAACCTTCTAGGGTCCTTTCTGGTCCATAAAAATCATCGTAAAGTTTCATCACGTTTGGACTCTTTTTGGTATTGATTTTCTGAAAAGCCAAAAACAAGCAAAAAACAGCAACTGGCACTGGGTTAATAGGTTAGTTCCCAAAAATGATATAAAATTGCATATAAAGTGTCCAAGATTATAATATTATAGCATGAAACAATCAAAAATTATAGATACGTTGGAGACGAATCAGCATCCCGAAGCTTAATTCCTGCTCGTCCTCGAGTAGGTAAATGATAAAAACAGAATTTTTGATGTTGAATGCTACCTAGCATGTTTATAATGTAATCTCTCTTATGGTGTAAATATTGAGAAACGATGAAGTAATTGATATCAACATAATAATATCCATGAATACAAGAACATAATCATTAAGTTTTCAAAATATACGATGCTCAACGAATGTTATCCCTACTCATTGGTTATGTAAGCATGGCATGACTCCGCCTTCACCGCATAAATATAAATCATGAGCACCCTGGTGTCAAACCAGGCAATTGGATCATACTTTTTAATGTGCTACAGCATTTAAACTTCACTCAATACATGAGTGTGAGACATGGACATTAGCACTATAGGTGGAATAGAATACGGTGATAGATATATATATATATAGCAGAAGTCAAAAAGGAAGAAAGGCTCGCATCAACTCGGCGGACCAATGGGTAATGGAGAGGCCCATCAATCGATATCAATGCGAGGAGTAGGGATTGCCATGCAACGGATGCACTGAGAGCTATAAGTGTATGAAAGCTCAATGGAACTAAGTGGGTGTGCATCCAACTTGCTTGCTCATGAAGACCTCGGGCATTTTGAAGAAGCCCATCATCGGAATATACAAGCCAAGTTCTATAATCCCACAAATTCCCACTAGTATATGAAAATGATATCTCGAGAGACTCTCTATATGAAGAACATGGTGTTACTCTGCAGCACAAGTGTGGTAAAAGGATAGTAGCATTGTCCCTTCTCTTTTTTTCTATTATTTTTTAAGAACAATCTCATGGACCTCATCCCCTCATTTCGGAGGACTCATTAGTCTCCATCCTTCTTTTCCTCACATGGACAATGCTCTAATAATGATGATCATTACACTTTTATTTACTTACAACTCGATCAACTGATATGAGATTACTTTATATGAATGCCTCTGGCAGTGTACCAGGATGTGCAATGATCTAGTGTAACATGTATAATAATGATGAATGGTGGCTTTGCCACAAATATCATGTCAGCTCTATATGATCATGCAAAGCAATATGATGATGAACACACATGTCATATGATGAACGGTGGAAGTTGCATTGCAATATATCTCGGAATGGCTATGGAAATGCCATGATAGGTAGGTATGGTGGCTATTTTGAGAAAGATATAAGGAGGCTTATGTGATATTGTAACATCCCAAAATTCTAAATTTTGGAATGTTATATTAATTAAATAAATATGATTGATTGTTTGATTGATTGGTTGAAACCGAGTGAAATTTGAAATTTTTGAAAGTTTAATGAGATGGAATGAAATGACTTTCCTAAAACTTTCACTTTGCATTTTGATCCCCAGGAATTCAAATTCATTTCATCACAAAACCCTAGAGTGAAGATGATATGACTTCTTCCATTTAAAGAAATAAAAAGGGGTTTGAAAATGATTTGAATTTCATTTGAAATATTTTCAAACCAGAGACTTCATGCCACTCAAGGATTTTCATGAGGGAAGATAGTATGACTTCTTCAAAATATATGAAATAGAGTGGGGAGTGATGAAGACCACTTTCAAAAAAATTATTTGGATCACATTTGGAGAGTTTTGCATTTTGAGTTTCAAATCCCTTTCCATTTATTCAAGCAAATAAAGAGAGAAGGGAAATATGACTCCTTCATTATCAGAAAGAATATTTGGAAAAAAAGGCAATTTGAAATAAACAGAAAGTCATTTGCAAAAAATTTGGAAATCAAATTCCAGTTTTATTTGGAATTTCCAAAAATACTTTAAAAAAATTATTTTATTTGCATCTTAAAAATAGTTCATCTTTTTCTAAATTTTATTATGAGAATTATGATATATAATACGCCTATGTAATAATTTTATTTTATTTCTATATTTTCTTCTCTTCTCTGAAAAAAACGCTGTGAAGGCCCAGCCTACCTCACGATAGGAGGTTGTCTTCAACCTCCAGTGCGTGCGCACGAGCGCCATGGCCGCCCTGATTCCCGCGCCCCAGCTCCTTTTTCCTTCCTTCCCCTCCTGTAGGAAGCTTCCCTGCCACCCCGCACCTTCCTTCCCCGCCTCCCCGTGCCATTATGGCCATCAAGGCCGAGATCTAAGCTCACCAGAAATCCGGTAATGGCCGGATTTTCCTCGGCTTGCCACCGCGACCTCGGCCATCCCCGCCCCTATATAAAGCCCCCTCGACGTCTCTCTCATTCCCCTCGTCCGATTCCCTCCGTCGGGAGCTCTCCTCCCCTACTCCGTCATCTGCACGAGCTCGCCGGTGTTCGTAAACTACGGCGGCGTCTCCACCGCGCCAGAGGACCAGGCCGACCCCGCCACGCCGTCCCCTGGGTCTGCCCCGAATTTCTCTACACCGTCTCGTGCTCGCCTTTCACCGGGAGCAACTACAACACCCGATCCGAGCCCCTTTTCCTCATCTTCCCCAACTCCGGCGACCAACTCCGGTGAGATCCAATAAATTCCCGTAATTCATTTTTTTTCAGAAAAATAGCAATCTTAGAAAATTCATATCTATTAGTCTACTTATCCAAATTGAGTGATTAAAAATCCTAGAGTTTCAGAGAAATATATATTTTCTGTTGGATGCAAAAGTTTTTATATTTGACCTTTTTAAATTTGAGTTCGATGAATTTTGTTCAAATCACTAATTTGGCTATAATTTGAGTTAGGATTATTATTTTTGAGTGATTCTTTTTGATACTGGTCACATATTAGATTGTTTCACAGTAGGATTTATTTGGTGAATTTTAGGATAATTTAAATTAGGGTTTTAATGAAAACAGTACTGTTTTAATCATATGGTTGTTTTAGCCATTAACTTGCTGTTTTTAATTATTTTAGTTAGTTCTTTTTGTAGATTTTAATAAGTTAGAATGTGCTTCTGTTAGATAACAGTAGATAATTTTTTATAATTAATTAATATTTTTTACTACTGTTTTGTGTTAATAGTTGTTTAACCATAGCTATAGTAAATAGAATTAGTGTTGTTATTATAAAAAAGTAATTTTTTTTGCCACCTTGATATATTTATTTGTGGTTTCTATTGAATAGAAATAATTTAGTTCTTTGTAATTAGTTATTATTGCTTAGTATTGTTTTACTGTTTTCTTGGTTGTTATAATTGCCTTAGTTTTAACTAGATAGTTATAATAGCTTTTAATTAGTTCTTTTTGCTAATTATTAATTTAGTAAAATAATTTCTGTTTATTCATGAGTTTAGTGTTTTCCTTGCTGTTAAGTTTTAATTAGGACAAAAATTATTTTGTTGCTGTAGTTAAGTCATAGAGTTTTCTTTATTGTTTGCCTTTGAAGTTTTCTTTGGATTTCTATTTGGTTTTTCTTATGGATTGCTCTTCATTGCTTTTTATTTGTTGATTGTTAATTTGAGTGCTAGAATGCTTGTTAGAATGATTATTTTTGTGTATGCAATTGTGTGATTAATATAGATTTCATCGGAGAGTGACGAATAGTTCTATCAAGTTATTTCTGAGAGCGATGTTATCTTTATCAACTATTACCAGGTAAGTTCACTTTGACCATATTTTGAATACCTATGTTTTTATTGCATTAGTGTCACTTTTCTTCTTGCATCCAATAGGAATATTGAAACTTGTAGTCTGAGTAGAATTATGAGGTAGGAACCCAAGCCCTTGTCACCAAGCCCCGTGAATTGTCGTTAAGTTAGTTGCAGCTATGCTTCAGTAGACGGGGATTGGTATGAGTGTTTCATGTGAGATGTGAGTGTGATAATAATATCTGGTTCAACTTCAAGAGTTTAAGATTTCAACACACCTCTGGGTGGACTGCCTGCAAGAAGAGGGGATCCTAGGGATTGACTAGTGATCACCCGGTTCTACGGACTCAAGAGTAGATCCTAGGGATTGACTAGTGATCACCTTGTATTACAGATATGAGGGGATCCTGGGGGTTGACCAGTGATTACCCGGGGATCATAGGGATTGACTAATGATCACCTAGAATTTACCAGAGGATCCTAGGGACTGACTAGTGATCACCCATGATTGTACCAGGGGATCTGGGGGATTGACCAGTGATCACCCAGTTTTATGGAAGGCCACCCAGGCTCAAAGAGATTGATGGATCTTTCAAGACCAGAAGCTTCCATGTGCAACCGCAAGCTATTATGGGCTCTATCATAGTTCAGTACTCCGGAAAGACTGTGTCTCGGTCATCCTGTTCTTAAACAACAGGCAGTGTGAGGACATAAAGGGAGGCGATCGAGTCTTGCAAGAAAAGTGTGCAAACCTCTGCAGAGTGTTAAAACCTAATCGATTAGCCCTGTCCCCGGTTACAGACAATTTGAGCGACTGGAATTGTATTGTCTAGATATTCTCAACACAATTAATATTAATGTGTGGGTTTTACTAATAATTTGGAATATAAGAATTGGTTGGCGGAACTATCTCATTAACCACCAACTTTTGTAGTAATATTTCTTTCCACTCCTTGTTGTAGGGAAAAACTAGCTTTATGCAAAACTCAGACTCAGTGCCCCCACAGCCATATTTCATATAGAGATAGAGTTTTTCTACTATGCATTCATATGTGATCTTGCCGGTACATTCAATGTACTGACCTACACGGCTGCAACGTATCATGTTGCAGATATTTTCTACGACGAGTAAGAGACGATATAGGGTTACGGTCTACACTCAACTTGCCGTTGGCGTTGATGGGACTCCACAACCTTATTGACTTGTTTTCGCTGTGATAAATAAGGTATACTCTGGATATACGGTACTTCTTTTACATGTGATGTTATGATATTTCATCGAAGTGCTGTGTGTGCCAGCATACTGATCTAGGGATGGCACAGAAAGCACAGAGACTTGACCGTATTGGGTCGGGTCGCTACAAAGATGGTATCAGAGCACATGTTGACTGTAGGACGTGACCCTAGAAACTGGAAAGCCCCTAGGACAGGATAACTCTAAAACTTTATTTTCAAAAGAGGTCCTTTACTTCTCATCTTCTTTGATTTTATCAAATAGTCCTTCTTGCCTCCAATAGTTAGAATATATCCCTTCCCCTTTGACCACACAGAGAATCTACGGAGGACCATCATATAGTACAAGGATTGAATCTACAACAATTGAAGACTCCGAAGAGTCAAAGAAATTGAAGACCCTGAAGAATTTCCAAGATTCATATGACCCTTTAGAAGACCAAAACCCCTAATATATACTCCTGGTAGACATGATGATTTGTGAGCTGTCATTTGTGTGTGTTTTCCGACAGCCACAAATAAAACATATTTTCAAAAATATATTGTTTGTGTGGGTATCTCTCCCTCTCTCTCCAACCTTACCTCATCGCTACTAAACCCATCAGATGCCACCGAGACGTGACAATACCCGGAGTGGCTCAGGAAGCAATGGGCCCAGCATAGAACACTTGCTCCAGACCCAGAACCAGATGTTGCAGCTCCTGATGCAGAACCAGAACCAGAACAACAACAACCCGCCACCCCAAGTTGATAGCCTTACCCGTTTTCTGATCTTGAATCCACCAGTGTTCTCAAGCAGCACGGAGCTGATTGTTGCTGATGACTGGCTCTGCAGGATTGGAAGGGAGCTGGCCACAGCAGGATGCAATGATGCAGAGAAGGTGATGTTTGCCGCTCACCAATTGGATGGACCAGCAGCTTCATGGTGGGAGAATTACACCACCACATACCCCATAACAAATGTGACTTGGGATCTGTTCCAACAAGCTTTCCACACCGCACATGTTTCAGCTGGAGCCATGAGTCGGAAGAAGAGGGAATTCCGCAACCTACGCCAAGGAAGCCGTACAGTAGCACAGTACGTGGATGAGTTCAACCAGCTAGCTCGTTATGCTCCAGGAGACATAGCCACAGATGCCTCTAAACAAGAGAAGTTTCTAGATGGACTGAACTATGAGCTGGGAATGCAGTTGAGCGTGGCAAACTGTAATAATTATAAAGAATTGGTTGACAAGGCTATCATACTTGAAGGCAAACAGCGACAGATGGAGTACCACCAGAGGAGGTACGGACAGGGAAGGTATAACCCTGGAGTTCAGCAGAAACCCCGCTACACCCCGTACACAGGAAATACTGGATCAAGACACAATAAGTTTGGTGTACACAACCATCAGAACCATGGAGGTCATTCTCAGCACGGTAGCATTGGACACCACTCCAGTGGCCACAGGCTTGACAGTGGAACTGGAGGAATTGGAGACCAACATATTCCCAACCCAGCTGCACCAACAAAGAAGGACAAGAGTCATATTACCTGTTTTGAGTGTAAGAACACCGAACATTATGCCAATGATTGTCCAAAAAAGAAGAAAGAACCCAAGGAACGTATGGAAGCACAAGGAAACCCAGGGAATTGTCAGAAGTAAATTGTTTCCGTTGCAATGCTGCAGGACATTATGCCATTGACTGTCCAGAACCCAAGGAAGCTGGAGCTGAGTAGTTGAGATCTTAATATTGGTAATAAATGTAGTAGGAAGCACTCTTACTTTTAGGAGGATATGGAGTTTAATTTTGTATTGGAAGTCTCGGCGATTGTAATGAATTCATGGATCAATAAAAATTAATTTTCATGATTGAGTTGATACTCTATAAACAAAGATTTTGACCATTTTCGAGGATATCAGAAATATGGTCTATGGATAGATCGGTGCATTACATTTTAAGGGTGGTAATACCCAATGAGAACACCAGACCAATGGAAAGGAAAATGTTGTTCCCTAAGGTGGAATTTGGACAAAAATAAGTTGGAGTCTGTTTTTGTTATGATGGGTACCCCGAGAGTATGAAGGAACAAAGTACATTGGATTTAAGAAGGTGTAATGTTGGAAAATGGAACAATAGTAACTCCAAGGATGGGTTAAGGCAGTACAAGTATTGAAGTGGGCCCATACCCCACAGGCCCAGGAGTTAATAAGGATCAAACACTACCTTGTTGAAGGAAGCAATCCTGTAGAAGCTGTGACTTGATCAGCAAACGTTTTATTAGGAGAATACGAAAACCTGAGAGTTGTGAAGAAACGATAGGTGTTTTGTTCAGCTTGCAGAATCAATGGATTTATCTGAACTTAGTTCGTCGACAAGAGAATTTCTGCAATGCTTATGAGGATGCCCAAGTGTTAGAATACGTGATTCACTGTCTGCGTATGTAGTAATGATTCAAGTACGGGATGGAGTGGCCCCCATACCGGAGACTTTTATCATGGACTATCATCTGTGGATAGAAAATCAGAGAGTCTTAAAACCATAGAAGAGTGTCGACACGGCAAGCCAAGGACCTTAGAATGGCAGGACGATGGAACCCTGTACAGCTAACCGTTGCCCAATCATAGGATATACGGTGAGGGTCAACCCAGACCATTTTCCTGTAGGAAAATCCACAAATTGTTGACCACCAAGAGATTTCCTATAGTTGTTTAGTATTGATGACAGGCCTGTCAGCTACAGAGACCCGGACTCGAGAACGGTCTTGTTTTGATGAAAGGACACAGGATTTTGAGGAGATTGTTATGCCCTTACCGGAAGAGCACCAGTGAAAGAGTTATCTCGAGTATACGAGACGACTGATTTTGCCAACCTAAAAGGTGGAATACCGGAATTTGATGGACCCATGACTTTGATTCTAAGTGTGGTAGCACCCAGACCTTTCCCAACCAAATGGATTTGCTGGAAGACCCCCAAACCCTAACCTTTTCTTGCTAGCCACTCTGAATCTCGAGGACGAGATTCCTTTAAGTGTGGTAGGTTTGTAACATCCCAAAATTCTAAATTTTGGAATGTTATATTAATTAATTAAATATGATTGGTTGTTTGATTGTTTGTTTGATTGATTGGTTTAAACTGAGTGAAATTTAAATTTTTTGAAAGTTTAATGAGATGGAATGAAATGACTTTCCCAAAACTTTCACTTTGCATTTTGATCCCCAGGAATTCAAATTCATTTCATCACAAAACCCTAGAGTGAAGATGATATGACTTCTTCCATTTAAAGAAATAAAAAGGGGTTTGAAAATGATTTGAATTTCATTTGAAATAATTTCAAACCAGAGACTTCATGCCAATCAAGGATTTTCTTGAGGGAAGTTAGTATGACTTCTTCAAAATATATGAAATAGAGTGGGGAGTGATGAAGACCACTTTCAAAAAAATTATTTGGATCACATTTGGAGAGTTTTGCATTTTGAGTTTCAAATTCCTTTCCATTTATTCAAGCAAATAAAGAGAGAAGGAAAATATGACTCCTTCATTATCAAAAAGAATATTTGGAAAAATAGGCAATTTGAAATAAACAGAAAGTCATTTGCAAAAAAATTGGAAATCAAATTCCACTTTTATTTGGAATTTCCAAAAATACTTTTTTAAAAAAGTATTTTATTTGCATATTAAAAATAGTTCATCTTTTTCTAAATTTTATTATGAGAATTATGATATATAATACGCCTATGTAATAATTTTCTTTTTTTCTATATTTTCTTTTCTTCTCTGAAAAAAAAACGCTGTGAAGGCCCAGCCTACCTCACGATAGGAGGTTGTCTTCAACCTCCAGTGGGTGCACACGAGCGCCATGGCCACCGTGATTCCCGCGCCCCAGCCCCTTTTTCCTTCCTTCGCCTCCCGTAGGAAGCTTCCTTGTCACCCCGCACCTTCCTTCCCCGCCTCCCCGTGCCATTATGGCCATCAAGGCCGAGATCTGAGCTCACCGGAAATCCGGTAATGGCCGGATTTTTCTCGGCTTGCCACCGCGACCTCGGCCATCCCCGCCCCTATATAAAGCCCCCTCGATGTCTCTCTCATTCCCCTCATCTGATTCCCTCTGTCGGGAGCTCTCCTCTCCCACTCCATCATCCGTACGAGCTCGCCAATGTTCGTAAACTCCGGCGGCGTCTACACCGCGCCAGAGGACGAGGCCGACCCCGCCGCGCAGTCCCCTGGGTCTGCCCCGAACTGCTCTACACCATCCCATGCTCTCCTTTCTCTGGGAGCCACTACAACAACGGATCCGAGCTCCTTTTCCTCATCTTCCCCAACTCCGGCGACCAACTCCGGTGAGATCCAATAAATTCCCGTAATTCATTTTTTTCAGAAAAATAGCAATCTTAGAAAATTCATATCTATTAGTCTACTTATCCAAATTGAGTGATTTAAAATCCTAGAGTTTCAGAGAAATATATATTTTCTGTTGGATGCAAAAGTTTTTATGTTTGACCTTTTTCAATTTGAGTTCGATGAATTTTGTTCAAATCACTAATTTGGCTATAATTTGAGTTAGGGTTATTATTTTTGAGTGATTCTTTTTTATACTGGTCACATATTAGATTGTTTCACAGTAGGATTTATTTGGTGATTTTTAGGATAATTGAAATTAGGGTTTTAATGAAAACAGTACTATTTTACTCATATGGTTGTTTTAGACATTAACTTGTTGTTTTTAATTATTTTAGTTAGTTCTTTTTGTAGATTTTAATAAGTTAGAATGTGCTTTTGTTAGATAATAGTAGATAAATTTTTATAATTAATGAATATTGTTTTACTACTGTTTTGTGTTAATAGTTGTTTAACCATAGCTATAGTAAATAGAATTAGTTTTGTTATTATAAAAAAGTAATTCTTTTGGCCACCTTAATATATTTATTTGTGGTTTCAGTTGAATAGAAATAATTTAGTTCTTTGTAATTATTTATTATTGCTTAGTATTGTTTTAGTGTTTTCTTGGTTGTTATAATTGTCTTAGTTTTAACTAGATAGTTATAATAGCTTTTAATTAGTTATTTTTGCTAGTTATTAATTTTGTAAAATACTTTCTGTTTATTCATGAGTTTAGTGTTTTCCTTGTTGTTAAGTTTTAATTAGGATAAAAATTATTTTGTTATTGTAGTTAAGTCATAGAGTTTTCTTTAGTAGTTTTCTTTATAGTTTGCCTTTGAAGTTTTCTTTGGATTTCTATTTGGTTTTTCTTATGGATTTCTCTTCATTGCTTTTTATTTGTTGATTGTTATTTTGAGTGCTAGAATGCTTGTTAGAATGATTATTTATGTGTATGCAATTGTGTGATTAATATAGATTTCATCGGAGAGTGACGAATAGTTCTATCAAGTTATTTCTGAGAGCGATATTATCTTCATCAACTATTACCAGGCAAGTTCACTTTGACCATATTTTGAATACCTATGTTTTTATTGCATTAGTGTCACTTTTCTTCTTGCATCCAATAGGAATATTGAAACTTGTAGTCTGAGTAGAATTATGAGGTAGGAACCTAAGCCCTTGTCACCAAGCCCCGGGAATCGTCGTTAAGTTAGTTGCAGCTATGCTTTAGTAGACGGGGATTGGTATGAGTGTTTCATGTGAGATGTGAGTGTGATAATATTATCTGGTTCAACTTCAAGACTTCAAGATTTCAACACGCCTCTGGGTGGACTGCCTGCGAGAAGAGGGGATCCTAGGGATTGACTAGTGATCACCCGGTTCTACGGACTCAAGAGCAGATCCTAGGGATTAACTAGTGATCACCCAGTGTTACAGATATGAGGGGATCCTGGGGGTTGACCAGTGATTACCCGAGGATCATAGGGATTGACTAATGATCACCCAGAATTTACCAGGGGATCCTAGGGACTGACTAGTGATCACCCATGATTGTACCAGGGGATCCGGGGGATTGACCAGTGATCACCCAGTCTTATGGAAGGCTGCCCAGGCTCAAAGAGATTGATGGATCTTTCAAGACCAGAAGCTTCCATGTGCAACCGCAAGCTATTATGGGCTCTAGCATAGTTCAGTACTCCGGAAAGACGGTGTCTTGGTCATCCTGTTCTCAAACACCAGGCAGTGCGAGGACATAAAGGGAGGCGATCGAGTCTTGCGAGAAAAGTGCGCAAACCTCTGCAGAGTGTTAAAACCTAATCGATTAGCCCTGTCCCCGGTTACGGACAATTTGAGTGACTGGAATTGTATTGTCTGGATATTCTCAACACAATTAATATTAATGCATGGGTTTTACTAATAATTTGGGATATGAGAATTGGTTGGCGGAACCATCTCATTAACCACCAACTTTTGTAGTAATATTTCTTTCCACTCCTTGTTGTAGGGAAAAACTAGCTTTATGCAAAACTCAGACTCAGCGCCACCACAGCCACATTTCATATAGAGATAGAGTTTTTCTCCTATGCATTCATATGTGATCTTGCCGGTACATTCAATGTACTGACCTACACGGCCGCAACGTATCATGTTGCAGATATTTTCTATGACGAGTAAGAGACGATATAGGGTTACGGTCTACACTCAATTTACCGTTGGCGTTGATGGGACTCCACACCCTTATTGACTTGTTTCTGCTGTGATAAATAAGGTATACTCTGGATCTATGGTACTTCTTTTACATGTGATGTTATGGTATTTCATTGAAGTACTGTGTGTGTCAGCATACTGATCCAGGGATGGCACAGAAAGCACAGAGACTTGACCGTATTGGGTCGGGTCACTACAGATATAGAGCGTATCATATCATGGGATTTGAATGCACCGGCGAAGTTTGCACCGACTCTCGAGGTGAGAAAGGGCAATGCACGGTACCGAAGAGGCTAGCAAATTGCGGAAAGGTAAGAGTGCGTAATTGTCCACGAACTCACATTAGTCGTAAAGAACTCATATACTTATTGTGAAAGTTTTATTATCCCTCGAAGCAAAGTACTACTCGCAAGCCCCTAGGGAAGAGGTTGGTACGAGTTAACCATCGCGCACCCCTAATTATGACAGCACTCAAGGATTTCAATCGGAAATAAAAATACTCAAACCTCCCCACCATGCCATGACGGACACTTAAATGAGAAGTGCATAACAAGCTTTAATATCGATATTCTTACTAACCAATGATCATGAACTAATACCCTTTCGTATTACGACGTCAATATAAGTAAAACATACGTTTCATATTTAGTGATCTACATGAAAGTTTTTATTATACCACTCTCGAATAGCTATCCTTTTTGGTCTAATCTCATAACTCGTGCACATTACCAGTTCCTATTTAAGACTCTCCAAAATATTTAAGTGAAGCATGAGAGTGCAAATATTTATTTAAAATATTACCACCGTCGTACTCTAACAAGTATAAGTGGAGCACAAGAGCAACTGCCTAACTCAAAAGATATAAGTGAAGCACATAGAGTATTCTAACAAATCACGATAAATGTGTGTCTCTCTCAAAAGGTGTGTTCAGCAAGCAATAATTGTGGAAAAATAAAAAGCAAACAAAACTATAGCAAAAGACGCTCCAAGCAAAACTCATATCATGTGATAAATAAAAATATAGCTCCAAGTGATATGCCGATAGATTGTAGACGAAAGAGGGGATGCCATCCGGGGCATCCCCAAGCTTAGATGCTTGGGTCTTCATTGAATATTACCTTGGGGTGCCTTGGGCATCCCCAAGATTAGGGTCTTTCCGCTCCTTTTTCCATCATCCATCGTGATCTCACCCAAAACTTGAAAACTTCAGCACACAAAACTCAACAGAAACTTCATGAGATCCATTAGTAAAATAAACAAATCATAAACTTTAGGTACTGTTGTAAACTCATTCATAATTGTTCTTGCATAATACCTACTGTATTCTAACTTCTCCATGACTTATACCCCCCGATATAATCCATAGTTTCATTAAAACAAGTAAACTATGCAATAAAAACAGAATTTGTCTAAAACAGAACAGTCTGTAAAGATCTGATTAAAATCATACTTCTGTAACTCCAAAAATTCTGAAAAATTAGGAAAACGCAGACAATTGGTATTCCAATATTGTTTAAAAACATTCAGAATTTTATCACATTCCAGTACAGAATATAAATTCCAGAACTGGGTGCAAAAGTTTCTATTTTCAAACAACATCAATTATACTATCATCTAAATCATCCCGAAGGCATTACTTGGCACAAACACTAATTAAAAGATAAAAACATAATCATTACAGTAGCAATAACCATGTGACTCAATAAAAAATAAAAATTGCAATAAAGATAAATATTGGGTTGCCTCCCAACAAGCGCTATTGTTTTATGCCGCTAGCTAGGCACATAATGCATTCTTTCAAGTATTGTCATCTTTGGATTCCGAATCCATTTAAATCAAATATTCAAAAACTTTCCTCATTAATTCCCTACTTTCATACTCTACTTTTCTGGTAGGGGAACTCGAATAATTGAAGGGACTTTGTTTGGTAATTTTAACATTCATTACTTCAAACTTTGAATCATCACCATAGAGATCTTCATATAAAACATGGATTTCATCATCAATACGATCTCTAGCAGTATTTTCAAACCATTCTTCACTAAATCACTCATCAACTCCTTTAGTTATCCATTTGAATTTATCACAAGTGTTGTGGTACAAAGTTTTGATTAATTCAACATAAGGGACTTTCCTCCTAATATTTTCACCATTAGCAAAATAATCATTAGATTCCAACCTACGTATGGTGTCCTTATCATGGAGGATCTCTTCTATTGGAGGATGCTCAAAATCAATCTTATAAAAAGCAAAGATGTCCCTAACTTCTTGGATCATATAGTCAAATTCATGCATAAGGATAATAGTGGCAATCATTTTAGCCCTAGGATTATGGATGTTGGGGAGTTCAAAGAATATCTTTTGTAAGGTAGGATGGATATGCAAGAATTTCCTCTCTTGTTTAACCACAAGCATAGCAATAGCATCCACATATAAATTTGTTTTCTCAAGAATAGATCATTTAATTATTGGTATGACCCCTCGTGCAATTATAGAATTCTTGAATGACATTCCTTCCAATTATATTCCCGCCGCCACACGATAAGTTTTAGTTTTAAAGTTTGTGGGAGCTTTATTTTCCAGAGGATCATGGTTAATATAATTAATTAGGCTTTTCCTCAAGATACTTACTAGTACTATCTTCACTAGCGCTTTCAACAATAACTTTCTCAAACTCAGACATGATAGCACTTCCAAGCAAGACAAGCAAAGTAAAATATTTTTGTATTTTTGTATTTTTTTATGAGACTAATAAAAGAAAATAAAGGCAAATAAAAAGTAGAACAAGTAAATGATAATTTTGTGTGATGGGACCTATAGGTATATGATGATGTCTCCCCGGCAACAGCGCCAGAAATTCTTTCTGCTACTTGTGAGTTGCGTTGGGATTTTTCCCGAAGAGGAAGGGTGAAGCAATATAGTAGCGGATAGTATTTCCCTCAGTGAGAACCAAGGTTATCGAACCAATAGGAGAACCAAGCAAATCCTGGTCAAGCAGTACCTACACACAAGAGAGCAAATACTTGCACCCAACGCGGGCAAGAGGGTTGTCAATCCCCTTGACCTCGTTACTTGCAAGGATTCAATCTGATAGGGATAGATATATAAATTGAAAAGTAAATAGAAAGTAAAATAATTGCAGCAAGGTAAATTAGGTTTTTGTAATATGATAAAAGTAGACCCGGGGGCCATAGTTTTCACTAGAGGCTTCTCTCTCTAAACATAGCATATGGTGGCTAAACGAATTATTGTTGGACAATTGATAGAAAAGCGCATAGTTATGACGTTAATCATGGAAATGATCATGTATATATGCATCACGTCCGAGACAAGTAGACCGAAACGATTCTGCACCTACTACTATTACTCCACTTCGAGAGCGTTTCTGTGCTTGCCTCTCTACGTATTAAGTTCATAACAAACAGAGTAATGCATGAAGTATGATGACATGATGTAGACAGAATAAACCCAAGCAATATGAATAAACCCTGTCATTTTATCCTTAATGGCAACAATACAAATACGTGTCTCGCTACCCTTTCTGTCACTGGGTGAGGACACCGCAAGATTGAACTCATCACAAAGCACCTCTCCCACTGAAGATAAATCAATCTAGTTGGCCAAACCAAATGGATAGATTGGAGAGAAATAAAAAGCTATAACAATCATGCATAATAAAGTTCAGAAAAGACTCAATTACTTTCAATGAATAATGTAATCATAAACCCATAATTCATCGGATCCCAACATACACTACAAAAGAAGATTACATTGGATAGAACTCCATGGAGATCATGGAGAGCTTTGTATTGAAGATCAAAGAGAGAGAAGAAGCCATCTAGGTACTAGCTATGGACCCGTCGGTCTGTGGTGAACTACTCACACATCATTGGAAGGGCAGCAAGGTTGATGTAGAAGCCCTCCGTGATCGATTCCCCCTCCGGAAGATTATAGGAAAAGGCCTCTAGATGGGATCGCAGAAGAACAGAAGCTTGCGGCGGCGGAAAAGTTATTTCGGGTGGCTCTCTGTTGGTTTTGGAATATTTGGGAATTTATAGAAGTGGAATTAGGTCAAACGGAGTTGCATGGGACCCACGAGCTCAGGTGGCGCCCCCCCCAGTGGCGCGCCAGGTGAGCTCGTGGCTCTCCCGTAAGTCTTTTGGCCTCCTCCCGAACCTTCTAGGGTCCCTTCTGGTCTAGAAAATCATCGTAAAGTTCATCACGTTTGGACTCTTTTTGGTATTGATTTTCTGAAAAGCCAAAAACAAGCAAAAAAATAGCAACTGGCACTGGGCACTGGGTTAACAGGTTCCCAAAAATGATATAAAATTGCATATAAAGCATATAAAGTATCCAAGATTGATTATATAATAGCATGACACAATAAAAAATTATAGATACGTTGGAGACGTATCAGTGTCCTCATAGGAGAACTTAATAGTGAGGCCATAGCTATGAGGTGGAGCCTTGGATGGGGTTGATCGGGAGCGAGAGACGCGAGTTTACCCAGGTTTGGCCCCTTTGGTGAGGTAAAAGCCTACTCCTGCTAGATTGCTTGTTGATGATGATGATCTCAATTACAAGGGCGATGTTTCGCTACCTATGTATCAAGAGCTTATAACTTGTCTTGTCCCCTTGGACGACCCAGGAACCCCCTTTATATAATAGCCGGGTTCCTGGGATTACAATAATTTCGGGTTCTTCCCATAGTCGGAGTCCTATTCTAGGTCCTCCATGTCCTTCATGCCTTCCAAGCCAGGAAGTATCCCTCTTGTGCATGATTGGTAGATCGGCAATGGTAAGTCGGGTCTTGTCTTCGGGCCGGGTCCTCCCAGCCCAGGTCTTGTATCCGAGCCAGGTCCTCCCAGGCTGGGTCTTGCCTCTGGGCCGGATCCTCCTAGACCGTGTCCTGTGTGTGGCTAATATCCCCAATAGATGGCCACATCAACAATGGCGGTGGCCGTAAAGGCAGCGACAAGGGGCAAGGCAGCGGCGACGACGACGACGAGGAGGACTACAATCCGATGACGACCTCGAAAGGAGCCTCAGCCCCGAAGATGAAGACATCTTCAACGAATCGCTAGGCGATCCCAATTATGATGCACTGCGGGTGAGGCTGGTCAGTACAACCAAGAGAACAAAAAATACATCCCATCATCTTCGAGAGAAAGAGAATTTTATTAACAATCGGTGGAACCAGCTCCTCCAAGACGAAGAGGCACTCAAGGCCAGGCTAGGATGAATAGAAGCCAACAACCACCCCTCATACCCCCGCAGGAACCTCATCGATGAGATGGATGCAGTAGCCAAGGACATCGCAATTCCGAGATGAAGGTGAGCCGATGACCTTGAGTGACCCACCAAGAGTTGTCCTTCCCGCATCACCGAATGTCAAGTTGGCACAGATAAACACACACCCGAGGTTCCAGGGCGTAGAAGTGGGCGCAACCCACCACGGGATGACACAAGATCAGACCCCAGGGACAAGAGGCCATTAAGGTCCGAAAACCCACCTCGGTCGATTTACCAATCAAAACGGCGATGAACGCGATTACACCAGAAATCACGGTGTATCCATATCGGACGTACGTCATGCCACGACATGTATCCAAGGAGTTACTCACCCCCAGTGTTTCACGGACGAGGTGATCTGGCACCAGTTACCAGAAGGGTTTAAACCCTCAAACATTGACCAATACGACTGCGCCACGGATCCCTTGGTTTGGATCGAGGATTTCCTCCTCGACGTCCACATAGCGGGTGGAGATGATACGTCTCCAACGTATCGACTTTTCCAAACACTTTTGCTCTTGTTTTGGACTCTAATTTGTATGATTTGAATGGAACTAACCCGGACTACGCTGTTTTCAGCAGAACCAACTTGGTCTTGTTTCTTGTGCAGAAATAAAAGTTCTCAAAATTGGACGAAGCTTGGTGGAGATTTTTTATTGAATATATAAAAAATACTGGTACAAACATCTACTAGAGGGGGCCCACCACCTGCCACAATGCAGGGGGCGCGCCTACCCCCCCGCCATGGTGCGCCCTGCTGCCATGTGGGCTCTCCGGCCTCTGTCTGACCTAATTCCAACTCTATAAGTATTGCCTTCCTGAGAAAAGAATAAGATAGAAAGTTTCATCGCATTTTATGATACGGAGCCACTGCCACCTCCTGTTCTTCATCATGAGGCCTGATCTGGAGTCTGCTCGGGGCTTCGAAGAGGGCAAATCGTCACCGCCGTCATCAACAACCCTTCATCGACAACCTCATGATGCTCACCACCGGGAGTGAGTAATTTCATCGTAGGCATACTGGAGGTAGATGGAGATGGATGAGATTCTTCATGTAATCGAGTCAATTTGTTAGGGCTTGATCCCTAGTATCCACTATGTTCTGAGATTGATGTTGCTATGACTTTGCGATGCTTAATGCTTGTCCCTAGGACCCGAGTGCCATGATTTAAGATCTGAACCTATTATGTTTTCATGAATATATTTGAGTTCTTGATCCTATCTGCAAGTTATATGCACCAGTTATTGTTCTGAACCATAGACCCCAAGGTGACTATAATTGGGATACTCTCCGGGGATGACTGCAATTTGAGGAGTTCATGTATTCACTATGTGTTAATGCTTTGTTCCGGTTCTCTATTAAAAGGAGTGCATTAATTACCCTTAGATTTCCATTAGGGCCCCGCTGCCACGGGAGGGTAGGTGATAACCCAAGAGTATAGGGGATCGCGACAGTCTTCGCGGGTAGTATTTTACCCAATTTATTGATTCGACACAAGGGGAGGCAAAGAATATTTATAAGCCTTAGCAGTTGAGTTGTCAATTCACACACCTGAAGGGCTAAATATGTGTAGCAAAGTATTTAGTAGCACAGTAGTTTGATAGTTTTGATAGTAACAGTAACAGGAACAGTAGCAGTTTTGTAGTGATTGTAACAGCAGTAGTAACAGTAGCAACTTAGCAAAGATCAATATGAGCAAAGCGTAGGCATTAGATCAGCGATGGATATTTGTGTTGGATGACATTCATCATGTAATAGTCACAACCTAGAGCGATTCACAATAGCTCCAATTCATCAATTCAATGTAGGCATGTATTCCGTATATAGTCATACGTGCTTATAATAAGAACTTGCATGGCATCTTTTGTCCTACCCTCCCGTGGCAGCGGGGTCCAGAAGGAAAACTAAGGGATGTTAAGGCCTATTTTTAATAAGAACCGGAACAAAGCATTAACACATAGTGAATACATGAACTCCTCATACTATGGTCATCACTGGAGTGAATCCCAATTGTTGTCACTTTGGGGTATGCGGATCATAACACGTAATAGGTGCATACAAATTGCAAGATAGAATCCAAAACACACATATATTCATGAAAACATAATAGGTTCAGATCTAAAATCATGGCACTCGGGCCTTAGTAACAAGCATTAAGCATAGCAAAGTCATAGCAACATCAATCACAGAACATAGTGGATACTAGGGATCAAGCCCTAACAAATTGACTCGATTACATGATAAATCTCATCCAACTCCATCACCATCCAGCAAGCCTACGAAGGAATTACTCACTCCCGGCGGTGAGCATCATGGAATTGTTGATGAACAAGGGTTGGTGATGACGACGGCGATGAATCCCCCTCTCTGGAGCCCCGAACGGACTCTAGATCATCCCTCCCGATGAAGAACAGGAGGCGGCGACGGCTCCGTATCGTAAAATGCGATGATTCCCTCTCTTCGAATTTTTTCTTCGTGAGACGGTATTTATGGAGTTGGAGTTAGGGCAAACGGAGGTCTGTGGGACCCACGAGCTCACATGGCGCGCCCTAGGGGGCCGCCACCTGAGCTCGTGGCTCCGTTGTGTCCCCCCTCCAGCAGGTCTTTCTGCCAATAATTTTTATATATTCCACAAAAATTCTCCACAAATTTTCAGCCCAATCCGAGAACTTTTATTTCTGCAAAAAATAACACCATGGTAGTTTCACTGAAACAGCGTCAGTCCGGGTTAGTTTCATTCAAATCATGCAAATTAGAGTCCAAAACAAGAGCAAAAGTGTTTGGAAAAGTAGATATGTTAGGGACGTATCAGTAGGACAAAAGATATTATGCAAGTTCTTATTATAAGCACGTATGACTATATACGGAATACATGCCTACATATGATTGATGAATTGGAGCTATTGTGTATCGCTCTAGGTTGTGACTGTTACATGATGAATGTCATCCAAATATCCATCGCTACTCCATGCCTACACTTTCTCATAATATTGTCTTGGTTGAATTACTGTTGCTACTACTGTTACAATTACTACAAAACTGCTACTGTTACTATTGCTACTGTTACTACTGCTATCAAAACTATCATATTACTATGCTACTAATATTTTGCTGCAGAGAAACTACTTCTCAGGCGTGTTTAAATTGAGAACTCAACTGCTAAGGCTTATAAATATTCTTTGGCTCCCCTTGTGTCGAATCAATAAATTTGGGTGAAATACTACCCTCGAAGACTGTTGCGATCCCCTATACTTGTGGGTCATCAAGACAATTTTTTGGCGCCGTTCCCGGGGAGCATAGCTCTACTTATTAAGTTCACTTGGGAGTTAACTATCTACTGCAATTCACATTCACTACGAAGAATCTGAGAGACTCTAGGACCAAGATCATGCCCTCTAAGACGAGGGGAGGTAAGGAACTGCCAACTCGGTCTACACTTGATTCACCTACTGTTTTAAATCAACTTGTGACACCACCACCTGCTATTCAATCTGATATGTCACAAGTAATAGACACTGCTTCTGCTATTGATGATACTCATGATGACGCTTCTACTTTCCTTGATAAATTTGTGCCACTTGGTGAATTACTTGATGCCCATATTACTAAGGTTAAATATGAAATTGATGAAAATTATGAATCACCTACTACACCTAGTACTCCTACGAGAACTAAAATGTTTAATGTACCTGAAGGGTACACTATTGATGAGGAAATTGCTAGAGAATTACTTGCTTGTGAAAATAGGGATAATCTTGTAGATTTAATGGCTAAATTCAAAGAAAAGGCCATGAACCAAATGATGAAATATGATCCTAAATTTGCAACTTCTCCTATTTTTTGTTACTGATAAGGATTATGAATTCTCCGTTGATCCTGAATTTATTACTTTGATAGAATCCGATCCTTTTCATGGTTATGAATCTGAAACTGTTGTTGCACATCTTACTAAACTGAATAAAATTGCCACTCTGTTTGCTCAAGAGGAGAAGATTCGCTACTATTACATTCTTAAGTTGTTTCCTTTCTCATTAAAGGGTGATGCTACAATATGGTTTAATGATCTTGCTCCTGGTTGTGTGCGTAGTCCCCAGGATATGATTTATTACTTCACTGAAACATGTTTTCCTGCTCATAAGAAACAAGCTACCTTACAGGAAATATATAACTCTGTGCAACTTGAGGAAGAGCATCTCCCTCAATCTTGGGGGAGGCTACTCCTATTATTAGATGCTTTGCCTGATCATCCTCTTAAGAAAAATGAAATACTTGATATCTTTTATAATGGATTAACCAATGCTTCTAGGGACTACCTAGACAGTTGTGATGGATGTATTTTCAGGGAAATAACAGTTGAACAAGCTCAGGAATTAATGAATAATTTATTGTGAAATGCTGATGATTGGACGCTTCCCAACCACTACCTAAGCCAACTCCGAAGAAAAGAGGTATCCTATTCCTTAGTCTAGAAGATATGCAAGAGGCCAAGAAATCTATGAAAGAGAAAGGTATTAAATCTGAAGATGTTAAGAATCTACCACCTATTGAAGAAATACATGGACTCGATATTCCGACACAAGTAGTAGAGGTAAATTCTCTTTATAGGTTTGATGAGGGTGACATGCCTTATAATAAATCTCCAAGTCAGTGCTTAGATGAATTTGATAACTTCATCGTTAAACAAGAAAATATCAATATGTAAATAAGTGATCAATTGAAATGTGGTTCTATTATGATTGAACGCTTGAGTGATGTGCTTGTTAGAATTTCTAATGGTATTAAGGGCTTGTGTAAACATTATTCTATGGTTCACACTCAACTTGAACAAGTTTCTAAATCAAAAAATGATTTGATTAAAGAAATGTCTAATAAAAATAATGATCATGCTGTTAGAGTAAGGACTAGAGGTGGTAGAATGACTCAGGAACCTTTGTATCCTGAGGGTCATCCTAAAAGAATTGAACAAGAGTCTCAAAGAACTAATGATAGTGCACCTAGTTCACCTAAGAAGAAAAAGAAAAGGAATAAGGATAAAACTTTACATGCTTCTAGTGAACCTGCTATAGAAAAACCCGCTGAGAATCCTAATAATGTTTCTATTTCTGATGCTGAGACACAATCTGGTGATGAGCATTTACCTAGCGATTATGATAATGATGATGCTAATAATGATCATGTTGATGCTCCACCTAACACTAGTGGAGAAGTGGCTAGCCACAACTTTTTTTTGGTGGCGCGCCATTTCCCATCAATGCCAGCACTATATTTTCAAATAGTGTTGGCGTCAGCATATTTGGTACGACATTGATATGACCTTAGTGTTGGCGTAGTATTTTTTTGTCACGCAATAGATATTTGTCGAGTTTTTTTTTTCTGTTTGCTACAATCTGTTATGGTGTGACCCATTAGGCCCATGCCAGCACTAGTCCATCTTCTAACTACCCTATATCCAGTCAAAAAAATCTAAGTCCGATTCACCCCATCTTTTTCTTCGTCCCCCTCTCGACCAGTGTCGCCGCCACCTCCTGACCACACTGCTCATCGAAGCCGGACCAGCGCTGCCGTTGCCACCTCTGGGTCAGCAGGTGAGACCCCCCCTCCCCCGCGCATCTTCTTCTCCTCCCCTAGCGTCTCCCTCGTCCGCGGACGCCATGGAGTCCATGGAATTCGTGGATTTGGTTTATTTGTGTATAAAATTAGTGGTGTAGAATTAGATTTAGTAGTGTAGTATCCGATTATACTTAGTAGAAATTAAATTGTGAGTGTAGAAACCAATTTTCTACTTAGGGTAGAATTTTATTAGTGTTCAATATGTTTTAGTGTAGAATCGGATGCTACTCTTTTGTGTTGATTCAGTAATGTAGTATTCAATTATACTTTGTAGAAATTGATTTATTTGTGTAGAAACCGTTTTTGTACTTAGGGTAGATTTTTTTAGTGTTCAATATGCTTTAGTATGATGGACAAACATTGCACTAGTAAAATAGAATTTGTAATTTGTGTATGGGGGGCATATGGCCCCCATGACCCCACCCCTAGATTCGCCAATGCATGCTAGTGTGAATATTCTTTCTTTTGTTTGCCAAAGCTATGCATATTGTTGTCTTATATAGTTCAATTGTCAAATGCATGGTATAATGACATTAATAGGTACTAAACTTCATATAGTTCAATTGTCATATATGTTTTGTAGTTGGCGCTGAGACCTGTCATTATTTTGTAGTTGGCGCTGACTTTTCATGGCCAATGCTGGAGGCAACCAGGAGGAGGTATATGATGTGGAGATGCTTAACCGCGAGCTCTTAGAGTCTCATCAATATACCATCAAGTCCCTGTAGGAGGCGAATGACTCGTTGAATGCGGAGACAGGTCAGATGCTGAACGAGAAGGCTGCTCTCTTTAGAAAGACTCTTAGGATGAGGGACGAGAGAGATCAGCTGACCGAGGAGAGGGATAACCTGAAGAATGAGAGAAAACTCCTCAGGGCCGAGAGGAATGAGCTCAAGATGGAGATAGCTCATTTCAGAAAGGATGGAGAGAACAATAGACACAAGATTCGTCAGTTGAAGTTAATCTTTGATCAATAAATATGATTGACCACCTAGCAGGCTCGCTATGGAACGATGATGTAGTTTGTGAAGTTGAATTATTTAGTTCTTTAACTAGTAACTTTTGTGAAGTTAAACTAGTTAAGTTGGTGAGTACCTATGTAGTTTTGTGGAGTTGAACTAGTTAAGTTGATGAGTACCTATGCACTTTTGTGGAGTTCAACTAGTTGATGCAGCATTACATCTTAAATTAGTTGATGGTTTAGCATATAATTTTTTTATTAGTGAAAAATCAATTTGCTGGCGTTGGCCAACAAGGCACGATAGTGGTAACATACACTTACTGCTGGCGTTGGCCACGTGGCACGCCATCAGCATGTGAAATACTGCTGACGTAGGCTCCAACGCCACCATTATTATTTAACAATGGCGCCATATTGGTGGCGTCAAGTGTCCACCCCAGCAAGGCCCTTTTTGGCACGCCATAGCTAGGCTTTTTTGCACTAGTGTAAAGATGATAATGAACCTGATAATGATGTGGAAATAGAACCTGAAATTGAGGACCCACCTCCTAAGAATAAAATATATGATAAAAGAGACTTTGTTTCTAGGAAGCCTGGTAGAGAAAGAGAACCATGGGTTTAGAAACCCATGACTTTTCCTAGTAAAGATGCTAAATCCAAAGATGATGATGCTTTCAATCGTTTTGTTGAATTGCTTAGACCTCTATTCTTGCAAGTACCCTTGACTCATGCTATGAAAATGCCTCCTTATGCTAAATACATGAAGGACATTGTCACAGAGTCTGAAGTGGGGCTCGATGCAGAGGAACAATTCACGGAAAGTGACGTAGCAGGCAATGTGAATAATGGAGTTGGGGCGAGGTGGTGGAACTAAAGACCATAAAAATAAAGGAGACCTTGGAGGAAGGGGTGGATAGGAAATCCTAGACATCGAAGGAGATGGGAAACGAAGACGATGTGCTCGCTGATGCGGGGCTCGGTAACCCTGGTAGCGGAGCGGCCACTGGCCCTTGGATGAGTGGAGAACGGGCCGGGGCAGCCTCGGGCGCCGGGATATACCCGGCACCTTGGAGTGTGACCATGACCTCCTTGGTGATGACAGAAGGACACCATAGCCCCCTTATGCTCGCGGCCTTCTGGCCTTCTCTTGCCGCTTTCTGGCTTCCCGCGGTGGCCCTTCGGCTGCCCTTCTAGGGCTTCGCCGTCATGGTGTGGGCACCTTCGCCGGCCATCTCTTGATGATGGAAGGAGGAAGAGGAAGTCAGAAGCCGTTTTGGGCTCTGGTTCTTTGGGCGCTGGAGCTTGAGGATGACAAAGATGAGAGCAGTATTGGAAGCGTAAAGCCTAATTTCTCTCACCTTTAGCACTTTATGGGCAAGTAGGAACACAGATTGAGCGTGTTGTGTGGTAGTAATTTTGCAAGTTCCCCACACAACGTGCGTTAACGCGCACGAATCGAGGGGTCTATTGATAACGACACTACAAATCCGGAGCACAATCTCTTTATTGATTAGACATGCCAATGACTGTGGCCTCGAGCTGCGCTAGCACGTTATGATGACATCTAAAATGACTGCAAAACTCTACAGTGTGTGGTGGTGTTTCGGGTTGGTCAAGGCTGTCAAAGCAAGACAGAATCATCACCCTTTTCTGGGCACAGGAAAACTTCGCCGTTAAGGTACGCGAGAAAGGAATGAAGGCTCTCCTCGGATACGATAAGAATCTTTTGATAGAAAGGAAGTATGGAAATGTCATGGGGCTCCTCGGATGCCCGTGGTATGAAAACTCCTCGGTAAAAGTTGGAGACTTGTTGAACCAGCTTGCAAGACTAGATGACCGAAGACGAGGTACAACTCAGGATGACCGAGGAACATCCTAGACTTGAAGACCAGTTCAGGGGCTACGAATGGTGTCCTGGACTAGGGGTACTTGCCACATAGGCTCCAAACCACATGGACCGGGCCGAGGACCCCCCAAGATGATCAACCAGTTAGCCACGTTCATAGGGCCCAAGAGCGCCAAGGTGGATATCTCCCGAAGACTTGGTGCCTACTCCAAGACTTAGAGGTCGTCTTCGGCATGATTACCCTTAGATGTAACCGACCTATGTAAACCCTAGGTATCCCCGGTATCTATATAAGCCAAGGGATTAGAACTGTAGACGACACCTCTCATACAGACACGATCTCGCGGTAGATCAACCTGTAACTTGTACTCCCTCAAAGTCAATACAATCAAAGCAGGACGTAGGGTATTATCTCTTTGAGAGAGCCCAAACCTGGGTAAATCATGTGTCTCCTATTACCATCGCGCCAAGGCTACTAGCTCGGGACCCCCTACCTGAGATCTGCTGGATTTGACTCCATCACCTGTGGCTCCATGAGGAAACTATTGCCGATACGTTTCCGTTGGCATGAGCCCAAGTGGAAGAGGCCTCTCGAGTTCTTATAGATGAGTGGCCTGAATCCAAGGAGGATTTGACCATCCTAGCAGTGAGGCAAAGGGAAGTGATGCTTCCCCGGGATGTTGCCTTTCCAAAATGTTTTCCCTATGCCTAAGGAAGCCAAGGTGGTGGTGCTAATTGACCATCTCCTCTATGGGATAAATTTCCCCATTTCGTTGTTATCCGTTCGTCGTTATCCTTCTATGGGATTCAACTCTTTCATCTGGCCTTGAATTCGGTGGTCTTCTTGTCCATCCTTGTGCATGTGTACGAAGTTTTTCACGGGATCCTTCTGGATCTTGGTATGGTCATTTCTTCTATTAGTTGAAGATGAGCAATAATAGCCACCCCAACAATAAAAACGTAGGTCCAACTGAGACAAACCAATAATTATTGATGTAGAAGGAGGGGATGCCTCAGAGGCATCCGCAAGCTTAGACGCTTGAGTCTTCTCGAATATTTCCTTAGGGTGCCTAGGGAATCCCCAAGCTTGAGCTCTTATCTCTCCTGGTTCCTCTCATATCGATCTCTCCTCTAGAGCTTAAAAACTTCATCCACACAAAACTTCACAAAACTTATTAGAGAGGTTAGTACACATAAATATAAATCAACTTCATGTACTGCCATGACAAGATGCATAATTATTTTTCAGATATTAGCTACTGTATATTCATCATAAGACTATTTTCAAGGCCACAAGAAGAATCATAATTGTCTCCCCAATCATGATCATCATAATAAGTAGTAGGCATAACAATATCATCCTCAATAGTGCCTACAGACATAGTGTCACCACAAAAAGCAACACTTTCATCAAGTATGTGATTTTCATCACTTGAATCGTAGAGACTATCGTGTTTATTCCAATCATACTTTCCTTTCAATGAGCATATCACAATAGCCTTTTCTTTTTATAACCTCCTCATTATTAGCTATTGTTTCAAAGTATGTAAAATGTTTGAAAAGTTCGGAAATTGTAGAATCCATATCCAATATTTATCTTTCTGTTTTTGTGTGTCAAGGTTGATATAACAAGATAACATTTAACATACTGTAATTTCAATATTTTTGGTATTTTTGACTTTAAAAAAAAGCACAAAAGCAATAAAATGATAAATAAAAAGTAACTTGGCAAGATACATAACAAGAGAGTAAAGTGGTAATGTGTAGGACCTATTAAAGTTGAAAGAAATTCCCTAGCAACGATGCCAAAAATCTTATTTGCTCTCTCGTAAGAGTGGTTGGGTAACCCCAAGTGTAAGGGTGAAGTAACCTAGCAATAAGTCTTTTCCTCGATTGAGAACCAAGTTTTATCGAACCATTAGGAAATTCTTCAGCAAACTAAATCATCGGTACCTGCACACCAAACACAAAACTCTATTTCCCCAACGTTTCAAAAATGTTGTCATGCTTCTTGCCCTGCTAGTTACAAGGATAAATTGTATGGTATGGTAGGAAGTGATAAATAGAACAAAATAATAAATTGGAACAGTGAGAAAAGTAATTGTAACGGTGTATGCAATTAAAGAAGATAGTCCCAGGGGCCATAGTTTCACTAGAGGCATCTCTCCAAGCAAGATAAATGTGTTGTGGTGAACAAATTACAGTTGGGCGGCGATTAAATTACAATATTTATATTTATGACTATGATCATTCATGGCACAATCTCATATAGGCATTATGTCTGTGATATGTAGACCGTTATCCAATTGCATTTACAACTAATACTCCACCTAAAGACCGCTATCAAGCATGCATCTCGAGGTATTAAGTTCATAATAAATAGAGTACTGCAATAAGCAAGATGATGTAATGTAGACAGTAAAACTATCATCCAAGTGTGATAAAGAAACCATTCTTTTATCCTTAGTAGCAACAATACATTACGTACACATTCCCTTTCTGTCATTGGGATGGATCATCGCAAGATCGAACCCACAACCGCACACAACTCCCTCTGAAGAACTACCCATCAAATTTGGCCAAAGTAGACAAATAGATCGGCGAGCATATTCAGCTATTTAATTATGCAGCAAAGAACTCATAAGAGATTTAGTATCATTCAATGAACAATCTGATCATATCCCAACAAACACAACACCACATTACATCATATGGATGCTGATCATGTGAGGCAGCTCACGGGAAGTTTGTATTGAATCACGAGAGAGAGAGAGAGAGAGAGAGAGAGAGGGAGAGAGAGAGGATATCATCTAGCTACTGTTATGGACCCAAGGTCCTAACGGAACTACTCACAGATGACCACAAGGTTGATGAAGATGGCACCGGTGATGGATTCCCCCTCCGAAAGGGTGCCATAATAGGCCTCCAGATTGGATCCCCTCAGAACAGGAACGTGCAGCAGCGAAAAATTCGCAAAAAATGGTAGGGGGTTATGGAATTATGGGATTTATAGGCAAAAGATGGATGAAAGGCGGTGGCTAGGGGCCCCACACGCCTACCCACGCCAGTGTACCCCTGGCCGCGTGGGGGCCTGGGGTGGTCCCCAAGCCCCTTCCGGTGCTTTCTAGATTCTTCTATCTCTGAAAACTCCTCATAAATCCCCAAGTTATTTGGAGCTCTGTAAATATGGATTTCTGTAGAACCAAAAACGTGCATAAAACAACAAGTGGCCCTGGGCACTGAATTAATAGGTTAATCTAGAAAAATAATATAAATTCCTATAAAATGCATTCAGAAGTGATATTATAATAGCATGAAACAATCAAAAATTATACTCCCTTTGTACCGAAATAGTTGTCGTTTTAGAACTTAGTACAATTTCTGTCATGTAACAAGTTTTCTTCGCTTTCCCAAATTGCCCTCCCACTCGCACGCTCTCTCGCTCTCTCGCTAGCTCCCCACTCACTCGCTCTCTCCCCGCCAGTCGCTCTCTCCCCGCCGACCACTCGCTCTATCGCTCGCTCGCCGGCCAGTCACCGTCCTCTCCCTCTCGTCGGTGTTTTCCTCACCGCCGCCTTGCTCCTCGCCACCCCGATTCATACCCCTAATCCTAGCACCCCGCCTGCTAGCTCTTGGTCAAAGGTGACATTTTTACAGCCGCTCTACTCGACCTGTGGGCGAAGGTGCTCGATCATTGGGCGTTGGTGCTCGTTCCATGGGCGGCGGTGCTCGATCCGTGCTGGAGCAGCAGGAGGAGGATGGCGGTGCTGAATTGGAGACCGAAGCAGCGGGAGGAGGATCATGGTGCGTACGTGGAGCTATAGACGTGGAGCGCGTACGGCGGGCCTCCGTCTCCGCCGTCCGCCTGCACGTCGCCTCCGGTGAAGTACAGGTCCACGTTCGGCCCCTCCCCTAGGTTCAGGTTGTTGTGGTTGTGGTACTGGTGCAACAGCTCATCGACGGGCTTCTTCTGTTGTTCCCTACAGCCGAGAAACAGCCGCGGCCTGTTGACCCATGCTCCCTCGTCCTGGTCGTGGCCGCTACCTAAGCTGCCCGCGAGGCGGCGCGGCATGTCGGGGTCGCCGACGACCTTGAGGAGGAAGGCGAGCATCTGCTTGGGCCGGCGCTTCGTCTCCTGCACCCAGCGCCACATGGCCGCCACGCGCTCCTCGGTGGCCCTTTGCTCCCGCCTCAGTCGGACCACCTCCATGGCGAACATCGTGTTGCTACCATCTTCATCTTCGTGGTCGTCCTTGGCGCGCTTGCCTCCGGTGCCACTACTTCCCCGGACGATGTGGCACAGGAGGTGCATCTGGCCGCGGAGGAAGGAGGCGTGCGTTTAACCGAAGCAGAGCGCATGGAGCACCGGAGCATAGGGAGGACACCGCCTGCGCTTGGAGCACCGGAGAAGCGTCACCATCGTCGTCCTCCATACCCTGCGTTAGGTATAAGCCCTTGAGAATTACCGTACTGAATATCTTAGCATGACTGAATTTCTTAGCATGAGCACTCCTCCTTGCTTGCTTGTGTGTGCAAATCATTCCAAGCATGACTGAATTTGTTAGCATTACAGTACTTGCTGCAAATCATTCCAAGCATGACTGAATTTAGGACTATAAGCCCTTGAGCATTACAGTACTGAATTTCTTAGCCCTTGAGGATGACTGAATTTCTGTCAGAGATTTTCAACAATGACATTCCAGCAAGGATTAGTGCTTGCGCAGTAGCTACATGTTGGAGTACTTTGTCAAATGGAGTACTTTGCTCTGAAAAATGGAGTAGGTTCAATCATTTGCTTGCTGTTCTTGTCAACAGACAATCACACAAAAGGATTTTGAGAGAAGACAATGCACTTGTTCTCTTCTCTCTTCTTTCTCTCTTCTTCCTTTCTTCTTTCTCTCTTCTTCCTCCACTACTGCAGGCGACCGCTAACGCGACACATGAATCAGAGACCCCGCGACCAAACTGTGTGCGATGCATGAATCGCAAACGATGTCATAATAAAACCGTCGCCAATAAGATGAACTATGTGCGATGCCGGGGACATCAAACACGATTCAGATTAGAGACGCGTGTGCGATACGTGGCATACAGTTGATCCATACGAACTATTTGCGATAAGCTAGAACAACAAACACGGTCAGCCAGTTCGAGGTGTGTGCGATACACGGCATACTGTTCACTCGGATGAACTGTTTGTGATTACCCAACACAATAGAAACGGTCAAGCAGATCAAGGTGTGTGCGATATACGGCATGCGGTTCACTCGGATGAACTGTTTGCGATTACCCAACACAACAGAAACGGTTCAACTTAACAAGATGTGTGTGATACGCGGCAAACAGGTCAGTAATCCGAAATGTGTGGGAAGACGGATAACAACACAGACGATTCCTGCTAATAACCCATGTGTGTTATGGGCAAACGATTGGTGGTAAATAATTGTCAGCGATTGATGAATTCATCACCGACAGGTTCTGTAGTTTAGTCCGTGTGTGATATGATTTAGTCTGTCTGCACAACATGTATGCTCTATCTACAGAAAAACAACATATATACTTATAAGAACATGATTGCATAACCAAATTAAACTTCCAATTACATAACTGACTACAGATAGCGTTTGCACATCTAAGTAAACAATTACATGCATAATAAACTAGGAGAAACGATCATCATATCAACTACTTCTTGTTGTGACGCTTGCCTCCAATGCTCTGCTTGTGGCTCGATCCCTCGTCGTCTACAGGAAGGAGGCACTTCCTCATGTCAACGATCCGCCTGTACATCTCGTAGCATGTGTACGCGTCCATGGCCGCATACTTGAGGTGATCTTCATCCAATAACTGGCGGGGAAGGAGGGCAGGTCACCTCGCCTAGGATACATGCCCAGCGCCGCCGCTGCAGCAGGTTGGGCGATTTGGCTTCTTCTACCGCCCATCTGAACAATCGCGCCGGGTTCGTATACCATTCCGCAGGCATGCGCGTTCTCTCCTCCGCAGTCGACTTCGTGAATATGATCTCTGCCATTAGCGCCAGCTCCAAGTCGGCGCGACGCTGCGAGATGTTGACATCCCTCGGCATCTCTGCCCTGAGATCGACTTGCGCCTCCTCCTTGTGCTTCGCCATGCGCAGCTCCTTCGAACATGTCTCCAATCGATGCCTCGCTTCCTCGATCTGATTTGCCCTTGCTGCCCACCACCTCCAACGCAGCCCCGGCATGTCCTCCGGCGCCTGATCTATGAGTCCAGAGCGATGGATCCCCTCTGATAGATACATGGGTTTCGCTCAACGGCAGCAGTGCCGCGGGCCGCAGCGAGAGGGAAGCCCGCGGGATGCTGGGATCTAGGGGATTATCCATGGCGCAATCCGATAGGTGAGGCGGGGAGGCGAGCGTGGAAGGCCAGATTTGGGGGCTGTGAGAGGAAAGAGATGATAGAGAGCGAAGAGAGGATAGAGAGCGAAGGAGGAGGAGTGCAACCAAGGTGAACAGGGAGTGGGCGAGGCAAAAAAATTGACCGCGCCAAATTGCCAATGAACACATCCCATTAATTAGGTTATTATAATTGCCAGAGTAGAATCACTGCCCACTTCCTTATCGTTTTCCTCTTCCACCACGCATGCATGCAAACATAATTAAATTTTGGAGGTAGTTGATTGGCTCATACGTGGGAGGGGAAAAACTAAAAATAAAAACACTTTTGACGATGAGAAAGACAGTCGGGCAATTGGTGCTAATTAAGAAAGTGCGACTCAAATTCCTAGAAAAATCTGAATTCTCTTAGGTGCCCTACGGACCTGGATGTTTCGTGTGCGATTATGTGTGTACAAAAAACTTTGAAAATGCAAACGAGTTGTTTACGATGGTAGGAGCATCGCACACGATGCGTGGTGCGAGTACTCGTGAGTGATGATTTGTAAGTTACACATACGTTTCCTTATGTTAACACGTGTGTGATAACATAAATTTCCATGCCTTTGACAATGGAATGTTGAGAGATTTCAATGATATGTGTGGCAAGAGTCAACCACAAACATGTCGTTTAATGGTTTATCAACTATAGAAAATTAGAAAAATCATGCCTGAAAAAGATGATACCTGGCATGGTGCCATGGTATGACCTCACAAAAGCGTGGTAATTTTTTGAGAAGGTTCGGCTAATGTCGTTGTACACGCTCTTTATAAACCGAACCATCACAAAAGGAAGTTTCGTGGTTTCGAGAGGGAAATCGGCAAGTTTGAAGGGGAATCCAAACTTCCTTCGTCATTTGTCCTTGAATTTTTTTGTATGATCAACATACACCCCATAATGCACCGTGTTCAAATTTGGCAATTTTCTGGGCTAATTTAGTATATTTGGGCAGTTATGTGCATTTTCTAGGCATTAATGCTCATAATTAAATTTCGCATAATTGGTCCATGGAAAAGTTCACGAAAACGGTTTGGAAAATCATGCTTGTGGTGTTTACTAAATTTGCATGCCTTTTATGAGGATTGGTGAGAGATTTCAAGGACATGTGTCGCAAGAGTCAACCACAAACATGTCGTTTATTGGTTTTTCAACTCTAGAAAATTGAAAAACATGCCTGAAAAAGATGATACCTGGCATGGTGCCATGGTATGACCTCAGTAAAGCATGGTAATTTTTTGACAAGGTTCGGCTAATGTTGTTGTACACGCTCTTCATAAACCGAACCATCACAAAAGGAAGTTTTGGTGGTTTTGAGAGGGAAATCACCAAGTTTGAAGGGGAATCCAATGTTCCTTCATCGTTTGTCCTTGAGTTTTTTTCTACGATCAACATAGACCCTATAATGCACCGTGTTCAAATCTGGCACTTTTCCGGGCTAATTTACTATATTTGGGCCGTTATGTGCATTTTCTAGGCATTAATGCACATAATTCAATTTCGCACAATCGGTCCATGAAAAAGTGCAAAAACCGGTTTGGAAAATCATGCTTGTGGTGTTTACTAAATTTGCATGCCTTTTATGAGGAATGGGGAGAGATTTCAAGGACATGTGTGGCAAGAGTCAAGCACAAACGTGTCGTTTATTGGTTTTCCAACTCTAGAAAATTGATAAATGACAATTTGGACTTGAATTTACGGTGACTTTATCATTTCACGTCCAAACTATTTACACGGTGCGCAAGCACCATCAGCCGCTAGATTTGAATTTTCTACGCATTTCAGGACTCGTTTGATATACTTAAGTACTTTATAGCATTTACCTGACAATTAGCGCATATAAGTCAAATACCAGCTACAGCTACACGGGTGTGATGGGAGGGATGTGGATTGACGTTCGATTGCGGTGCATCCTACGGTGCACACGCGTGATCCACATGGTTGGGGTTCTGGCCAATCATAATGCAATGCCCGATAGAGGTTAGCGCACATGGTTCTCATAGGCAAACAGATCTCGAGTGCTCTAAAAAAGCACCGCACTATACGGTTGTCCGGCCACTCCGTCCCAGAGCTCTCTCCAAGCGTCGCCGTCCATGCCACTGCGCCGCACACTAACTGGTAAGGAAGCGATGGCATCCCGGCACGCCGAGTTCATCACTGCCCACGACCGCACACTAACTGGTAAGGAAGCGATGGCATTCCGCCGTGCCGAGTTCATCGCCGCCCGCGACCGCACACCTACGTGGGCAGACTTTGAAGCTGCCATGGCCGAATGGGCGGTGGAGCAAGAGGAGGCTAACTCCACATAGAAGGAGCGGAAAAGGCAGAAAGCACTCAAGAAAAGAGAGTCCTGCCGCCGTAAGAAAGAAGCGGCCGCACGCGCTGCTGAGGAGAGCCGGGCGGAGATTCAAGCACGGTGGGCTGCCGCCGACAAGGCCGGTAAGGAGTACGACAGCTTCTGGGGCTGGCCAGCATGCGAGAAGTAGTTAGTGTGTGTGTGTCGACCGTACGTTTGTTTAATTAATTATGAGCATCTACTACTACTTACTACTTTTTTTAGAGCAAATTAGTGCCCAGTCAAAAAAAGTTGACTCAACCGAGTCATAGCGGTCCAACCCGCATCCACCCCGGAGCTCCTTCCCCTCTCACCTCTGCACAACAGGGTCGGAGACGAGCTCGCCGGAGCTGGTTTTTAGTCCCACCTCGCCGCGCGGGGCGGACGCAGACCGGTTTAAATAGCAGCGCCGACAGGAGGCAGCAAGCATCTCTCTTGTTGCATAGGTCGATCAATTCTCGCTGTGTGAGCAAGACAGGTTGACACTTGATTGCATTTCATAAACTTTTGATTGTTCGTTGAGTGTCAACTTCACCTCGTTCATGTACCTTGATAGCCCTACCACAATGAAAGAGATTTTTAAATTTGCAAGCTGCAGCTCTAGATGCTGATAGATATTTTAATTTCTAGGAGACCACAAAACACACAGTTGCTATGGCGTACCGTGTGCATTAATGATCCATAAGTCGGTTAGAAAACATCGCACACGTACCATCATGACCGCCCGTGACTGATTTAATCAACTACACGTGTACAATTTTTTGAATACGGGATCCGCCAATTTTCTCTTTTCTCGCACACGAGTATATTATACGCTTCGTCTGCGTTGTGTGTTTCGCCCGCGTAAGTTTCAAGTTTCGCAGCAAAATTTTCAGTAGGTGCAGGATTTTAGAATTTACCCCCCACCCCCATCCCCACCCATCACATTTCCGCACTATCTCCCCACCCCCCCCCTCCCGGCAGCTCAAACCGCCGCCACCGTAACCACTGCTTCAACCACATCTACGTTCTGCCCGACCCTCGTCGATCCAGTCAGGTAACCCACCGATCTCCATCACTGCCCCGGCCTGATTGCTTAGATGGCGCCTGCGAAACATCCTCATGCCTCCAAATCCCCACCCCCTACTACAGAGCATCGCCGCGTAAGCGTAACCACATATCACGCGGGAGGTCGAGGAGCTGATGGCGGTCGATGGCGCGGTGTCCGTTGTGCGTGTCGACCCGGAGGAACACCTCGCCTCCGCCGCCACCGACTTGGTGCGGGCTCTAGCACAGATGAAGTGCCCCAGCAACTACCCCTCGGGATTTACCAAGTACGAACTGTCCAGTTCAATTTTACCAATACTAGTTTCAAGGGCTATGTTTTGTACGGTTGATGTATTAAGCCTGTTGTAGTTAACATGCCTAACCATTCTTAGCTATTTTCCCTACCTTTTTATAGACAACTGGGCCATTCTCTACTCTAGCAGCACTTGCCTTGCGATGTTTAGCTCTGTCAATTTCAATTTCATCAGTACCAGTTTCAATGGCTATATTAGGTTGTCTGTACTTAACACATGCCATGTTTATTTCAGTAATGTACACTGTCATGTTGAAGTATGAACTGCCCAGTTAAATTTCACCAATACCAGCTAGAAACTTACAATGCCTGACTTAGGTTGCTGTCAAGCCTGTTGTAGCAAATAGTTCTATCCATTTTTTAATCTATCCCTTTACTACCGTGCTACTCTACACAATGAAGATATCACTAGAGATGCTGTCGTTTTATTACCATTTTCTATTTTTGGTGGATGTTAACCCTGTTGTAGTTAACATGCCTTTCCATGTACTTACACAGGGCCATAATGGGAAATGTTGTTGTTTACCGTCGAGGTTAGTTCCATCCCAATGTCTTATAGTATTTTACATCATTTATGCAATTACAGTTTAGCTTATAGCATTTACGTGCTTCTTGTAGGTACACATGTCAGCGGCACCGATCCATGCTTCAACTCGGAGGAACACCTCGCCTCTGCCGCTGCCGACTTGGGGCGGGCTCTGGCCCAGATGAAGTGCCCCACCAACTACCCCTCGGGATTTACCAAGTAGGAACTGTCCAGATCAATTTTACCAATACCTGTTGCAAAGGCTATGTTTTGTACGGTTGATGTATTAAGCCTGTTATAGTAAACACGCCTAACCATTCTTAGCTATTTTCCCTACCTTTTTATAGACAACTAGGACATTCTCTGCTCTAGCAGCACTTGCCTTGCGATGTTTAACTCTGTCAATTTCAATTTCATCAGTACCAGTTTCAATGGCTATATTAGGTTGTCTGTACTTAACATATGCCTTGTTTATTTCAGTAATGTACACTGTCATGTTCAAGTATGAACTGTCGAGTTAAATTTCACCAATACCAGCTACAAACTTACAATGCCAGACTTAGGTTGCTGTCAAGCCTGTTGTAGCAAACAGTTCTATCCATTTTTTAATCTATCCCTTTACTACCGTGCTACTCTTCGCAATGGAGATATCACTAGAGATGCTGTCATTTTATTACCATTTGCTATTTTTGGTGGATGTAGCTAACATGCCTTTCCATGTACTTACGCAGGGCCGCAATGGGCGATGCTGTTGTTTGCCGTCGAGGTTAGTTGCATGCCATGTCTTATAGTTTTTTACATCATTTGTGCAATTGAAGTTTAGCTTCTAACATTTGCTGGTTGCTTGTAGGTACATATATCATCGGTACTGATCCACGCTTCGATCCCTTTTGCGTATGGGGCAATGAGATATTCATGAACAAGCGTCAAGTGAGGAAACTAAGAAAGATTGTTAGGTGGAAGAGACATGTGATGGGAATTAAACTCTTTATTTACATTTTATCCAAGACAACAGTGAACTTTAGGATGGTAAGTAATCTGTTGCCTTTTCCCCCTGCCCACAATGAGTTACTCTATTAGACATGAATTTTTGAAATTTTTCTCTTTTCAGTAGTTTCCGAAGCAATTTACTCATGATTACCTTGCAAACTACATGACCGGAGTGGAGGCAACTAAGGTTAACGTATATAATTCATACTACCATGATAATGGTCTAGAAGTCTTCCTGAAGGCGATGAAGGACGGGAGGGCGATCGTCACAAGGGGTTAGACAAAAGTTGTGCTCGCCTTTGGCATGGAGGAGGGCACATTATGGGCATTCCGCTTCTTCAACACTATCGACAGCCAAAATGATTTACACTTCTCTCTTCACCTTTAACGCCTCTAAATATTGTGGTTCATCATAGTTGATCTGCTGCCTAATTCTATAATTACTGAACTCATTGTACTGAGATTTTGATTTATCAATTGGTTGTTGAACCATTGTGATGAGAATATGAAATATTTAAATTCCACAGTATTCAAAATTTGAAATTTTCCAATTCGAATAATAAATTACAGGAAAAAAATAAAGTAAATAGCAGGTATTAACACACCGTACACACGGTTAGAAATAAAACAGCGTGTGTGATGGTAAAATAAAGAACGCACGGTTCTTTCACGGAAAACGTGTTCGATACTCAGTGGTCGAACGCACGGTTTTTCTCATACACGTGTGGGGTTGCCATAGTATTACACATGTTTCCGTATGATGTGCGTGTGCGATTCTTGGATAAAAAGAAGATAGTTCACATTTGGAGACCGTGTGTGATAGGTATACCGCACACAGTTATGAAAATGGACACGTTGGCGATAGTAGAGACACCGCACACATTTTATATTTTTGAACTGTGTGTGATAGTGTACGTATCGCAAATAGACCGGTAGAAATAAATGCTTGTGATATCCACCTTTTGCACATGTAGATATCTGCGATATTGTTTCGGATGTCTCGTGGATCACAAACGTAGTGCCCATGTCTAACGTGTGGGATAGTCCGCGACTTCGCATACGATTACTTTACGAAAATCATCAGCAGCGGGTCGCCCTATCGCAAACGTTTTCTGGGTCATGTGGGAAGACCCCCCCTATCGCACACACAGGCAAGGCGACGGTTTAAAACTCTTTCGCGGAAAGGGGGTAACAACCGTTTGTATAGCACGTAACGGAACCAGTGCTCTCTTCAAACAAAAGGAGTAATTAACTCAAATACTCCTACTGCTACTTACTTCTGTGCTTGCAGTGTTGCTTGCTGCTTCCTCCCTTGAGTATTGAAGAATTTTGCAAATTCAGTTTACAAAATTTCTATTAGGAGTAGCTTGAAGGAGTATAGTGCACCTTCTCTTTCTCTTCTCTTTCTCTTCTCTACTGAAAAGAGCAGTGCAAAGAATTTTGGAGTACAATTTTCTTTTAACTAAAACTAAATGAAACTACTCCTGCTGCTGCTTGCTTCTGTGCTTAAAGGAGTACAGCTTTCTTAACAACAGTAGCTTGCTGCTATTGTAGAGTACTCATCTCTTCTCTTCTTGCTCTCTCTACTTAAAGGATAGCTTCTTTAGTTAAAGGTGTACTATAGCTTCTACCTCTCTTCTCTTCTTTCTCTCTTCTCTTCTCTTCTTTCTCTCCTCTCTTCTCTTCTCTTCTCTGAGCATTCCTTTCAGATAAAACTAAATGAAACTTTTCCTTTAACTAAATACTCCATTTAGATAAGAGTAAATGAAACCTTTTGTTTAACTAAAACTAAATGAAACTTTTCCTTTAATTGAAATCAAATGAAACTTTTCAGTAAATTAAAACTAAATGAAAATTTCCTTTAAGTGAAATTTTAATTAATGCTTGGTGATGTGTGATGGCTCAAGAATTTGCGATGTTTTTCATAGTTATTTCCTTTTGGTTTCATTGGATTTTTGTTATTCATTGGATATTTCTAATGCTAATCCAACAAAAGAGAAGAAAATCTACTTTGTCCTTTGGATGGCAAGAAAAATCATATATGGAAGGAAACCAAAGTAGATTGCTGCAAATCAGGCCAGTTGGAGCAACTTTCCTGAAGAGAGCATTGTCAACAGGCGCGTCAGGGTGAAAGACGGCGTTCCAAACGACCGCACGCGCTCGTATGAGCGGTCATTTGGAGTGCCCACATCCCCTTCTCGTCTATACAAGCAACTTTCATGAAGGGACCACGAGGAGAAGAGAACCCTAGCCGCCGCCACACCATCCAGAACAAGACAGGGGAGGATCTGAAGAACTCACGAGGATCATCGTAGTTTTTCGTCCTTTCATCTCCATCATCATCATCACCTACTTCACTATTGTAAGAGGGATTGGAACTTGTAATCTCAACTCCATCTCATCTGAGATCAAGACTATTTGGGCACCATTTCATCTCATTGTGGATCCCCTCAATATTATCGATATGGTTTTCATGGTTTTTCTCTTTGATGTGATTGATTCCCCTCTTATGATGTGTGAGTAATTCCCCTAGGTGTGGGAGATGTAGGTAAGTGGTAAGATTGATATGTGCCTATCCTATATGTCGTCATTTGAGTTCGTAGCAGTATGATCTGTTTAGTATGTCGTTATACTGTGGTGAACTCTATGCGTGTTGTCCAATTTAAGGGCCTAGGCAACATGATCTCAAGACCTACATAGGTAACACATATTGTTTAGGAACTCTGTGACCTCTAACGTGACAGGTGGAGATATCTATGAGAACCGATGACAATATGAGATAACGGTGATCCATTGAACTTAATGCTTGGTTTCGGTCTTATGGCCTTAATTGTGGAAACGACCACTCTGTGGCAACGGAGAAGCAGGACCATAGAATGAAATGTAACCCCTAGTGGAGGAGTTTCATGACTCTAGGGAGAACCACCTATAGAAAATTTATATCAAATACTATGAGTACAATACAAGGTAACTGGTCTTACCGTCGCACTGTCACAATTCATATATGTTGGAAATATGCCCTAGAGGCAATAATAAATTGGTTATTATCATATTTCCTTGTTCATGATAAATGTTTATTATTCATGCTAGAGTTGTATTGACCGGAAACTTAAATACATGTGTGGATACATAAACAACACCGTGTCCCTAGTGAGCCTCTACTGGACTAGCTTGTTGATCAAAAATGGTTAAGGTTTCCTAACCATAGACATGAGTTGTCATTTGATAACGGGATCACATCATTAGGAGAATGATGTGATGGACAAGACCAAACCGTAAGCTTAGCATATGATCGTATCACTTAAGTTTATTGCTATAGCTTTCTTCATGTCAAGTATCTATTCCTAAGACCATGAGATCATGCGACTCCCGGATACCGGAGGAATACCTTGTGTGGTATCAAACGTCACTTCGTAACTGGGTGATCATAAAGATGCTCTACAGGTATCTCCAAAGGTGTCTGTTGGGTTGGCATGGATCGAGACTGGGATTTGTCACTCCGTATGACGGAGAGATATCTCTGGGCCCTCTCGGTAATACAACATCGTAAAGAGCTTGCAAGCAATGTGGATAATGAGTTAGTCATGGGATCTTGTATTATGGAACGAGTAAAGAGACTTGTTGGTAATGAGATTGAACTAGGTATGGAGATACCGACGATCGAATCTCGGGCAAGTAACATATCGCTGGACAAATGGAATTGCATATGGGATTAGCTGAATCCTCGACATCGTGGTCCAACCGATAAAAGATCTTCATGGAAAATGTAGGAACCAATATGGGCATCTAGGTTCCGCTATTAGTTTTTGACCAGACAGGTGTCTCGGTCATGTCTACATAGTTCTCGAACCCGCGGGGTCGCACGCTTAACGTTCGTTGATGCTAGAGTAGTATTGGGATATGTAAGTTGGTGACCGAATGTTGTTTGGAGTCCCGGATGAGATCCCGGGCGTCACGAGGAGTTCCGAAATGGTCCGGAGGTAAAGATTGATATATAGGAAGTCATATTCGGGGTACCGAAAAAGTTTGGGTATGCCGACAGTGTACCGGGGGGCCACCGAAGGGTTCCGGGGGACCACCAATGGGTCCCACCACCCCCAGGGGCCACCATGGGCTGAGGGGTGATGCCCTGGCTGTGACGCCCCCGTACTCGACCGTGCACTAATCATACACGCAAATGCACACGATCAAGCCCAGGGACTCACGGGAAGATATCACAACACAACTCTAGACACAAAATAAAATAATACAAGCTTTATATTACAAGCCAGGGGCCTCGAGGGCTCGAATACATAAGCTCGATTACACAAGAGTCAGCGGAAGCGTCAGTATCTGAGTACAGATATAAATAGACAAGGGTGCCTTAAGAAGGCTGAGCAAAATAACGACATCTGGATCGAAAAGGCGCAGGCCTCCTGCCTGGGAGCCTCCTATCTACTCCTGGTCGTCGGTCTTCACGTAGTAGTAGGCTCTGTCGGGGTAATAGTAGTCATCGGCGGGATCAGCTATCTTCGGGGCTCCGTCATCTGATCGCAGCAATCGGGTATGGGGGAAAAAGGGGAGCAAAGCAACCGTGAGTACTCATCCAATGTACTCGCAAGACTTACATCAGAACTATTCTATTTATGCATTGGTTTCAAGTGAAGGGACTGTATCTATGGACTAGACTGCAGAAATGCCAGAGTAAAGGGGAAGGCCTAGCCTATCGAATACTAGCATCTTGCAGCGTCTTGCAACATTAGAAGAGTGCAGATTAGCAGCATAACATAAAGTAACAAGCATGTAATAGCAAAGCCTAGAGATCCTTCCTCGACTCCCTGTAAGAGAGCGATCCCGGAGCTAACAATTAAAGTATCATGTATCCAGTTCAAGATGTAGTAGATCGGGATACAACACTGAGCGTCCTGTTACCGTGGACACGGCTATTCGAATAGATAACTTCCCTGCAGGGCTGCACTACTGTTACCAACACGCTCGATTAACTCTGGCCGGACACACTTTTCTCGGTCATGCCCGGCCTCGGCTGATCGACACAACGTAGTCCTACCTAGGCTCCGCAGAGAGGTCCCCGCCGGTCTGCATCCTAAGCGCTTAGGGGTCTTGGGCCCATCGCGCTTTGCACTCCGGGTCGTTATGCGACGAGCCGGGACGAGCACCACCTCATCCTGGATAGCACTGGCCCGACAGGCCCACAATGCTGAACTGGACATCTGACAGAGCTTTCGGCTGATACATACGGCATTGAGGGCCCCATTAAACCATTATCCCGCGTGGTGGTAGTGCGTATAGGCCAGTGGCCAACTCAGATCAAATACCCAAATACGTTAGTGAATTAATAGGAGCTTGTGGAAACGAGCAGCGATCCACGATCATGTGGTCCCGTCGCCCCGTCTCATGGACTTACGGCAAGGGCCAGTCCCA
The DNA here is from genome assembly GCA_039707655.1 of Elymus sibiricus. Lineage (NCBI taxonomy): Eukaryota > Viridiplantae > Streptophyta > Magnoliopsida > Poales > Poaceae > Elymus > Elymus sibiricus. The sequence goes on along the minus strand of CM077666.1, from coordinate 177,003,254 downwards.
ACCCTCTCCTGGGGCGGTCTACCTGCCCGGCCGTGCCACGTAATTATCTCGCGGGTACCCTCACGGTCAACCCGACTTCACATCTCTCGCGGGTACCCCTCAGGGTTGACCCGACTTCAACAGGGGACTGAAGTAAAAGTAGGGTAACCATGTGTCCATAACATCAAGGGGAATCCGAGGAATCACCCTCGATGGATTCCCGCTCGATGTAACCATCAAGGTGAACTCGGAGGAATCACCCTCGATGGGTTCACACTTGAGGGGTTGCACGACAAAGGCTTCATCGGAGGTGGTGAAAGAGGACTCACCCTTGGTATCCCACAACCGACTAGCTACGCTACAGAGATATCATCAGGACTGCGGTAGGAGGTATCACCCTCGGCACTCGATAGTAGCTCTACAGAGTCATACAACTAAGGGGGGTGTGCGGTGCTGTGTCGGTCTCAGCCCATCGATCACATTGATCGGGGCACCAGTACTAAAGCGGGGCAACTGGGACAAGGATGAGGGGCCACAGATGGTGCATTAACCATCCTATACTAAGCTGTTAGGATATCAGGTAAGGTATCAACAGCAGTTACAAAAACAGGCTATGCATCAGAATAGGAGCAATCAAATACAGTAGCAAAATCTAATGCAAGCATGGGAGAGAAGGAATGGGCGATATAGGAATGATCAAAGGGTTTTGCTTGCCTGGAAGCTCTACTGAAAAGGAAGAAGGGTCGTCGGTGACGTAGTCGATCACAGGGGCAACGTCGGTCTCGGAGTCTACCGGAGAGAAGAGGGGGCAGAAACAAATAAATACATAGCAAACAAATGTACTCACAGAGCATGACAGGGCAATATGCAATGCAGGGGTGACCTAATAAATCCTTAAACCATTTTAGTTAATTTAGGAATTAATTTGGAATTATTTACCGGAGGTCAGGCACTATTCACCTATCAGAAACAGGCCTAAAGTTACAGGTTCTCCTACGCAGAGGGTTCTAACAGGCATGCAGATGACATATTCGGATTAGTCTTATTTTTCTGATCATTTTTCATATATAAATTATTTTCATCCGAGTTACGGTTAATTTTATATAATTTTTCGAAGTTTTAATCATTTTCTGGAATTTTCTGGATTTATTTTATTTTGATTTAATCCGAATTGACCAAGTCAATTTGACTAGTCAAAAGAGGCAGGTATGGCCCACATGTCATTGTCACATGTGTTAATAAAACATCTAACTAATTTAATGGGTCCTACATGTCATCTACTACTAGACTAACTTAGCACTAAATTAGTACTATGTAAACTAGTCCTAATTAGACCTAGCCTAATTAAACAAGGGCCGGTCCACTGCAGTGGCACACCGGCCACACACACACACACACACACACACACACAGCACACACACCACACACAGCACGCAACACACACACGGCCGCTCGGCCATGGCCATGGCCATGGCAGCAGCAGCCGGCGGCAGTAGCAGCAGCGCCAGCAGCGGAGCGGCGCTAGCAGTGGCAGCAGCACGCAGCAGCGGCAACTAGCAGGAGCAGCAGCAAAGCAGCGGCTAGGAGGACCAGCAGCACGTAGCAGCAGTAGTGAGCAGCAGTGGCAGAGCAAGAAGCAGCGGCAACAGCTTGAGCGGCAGCAGCAGTACACGAGCAGTAGGAGCAGCGGGGCAGAAAGCAGTAGCCGCAGCAGAGCAGCAAGGCAGCAGCGGTAGGCCACGGCGAGGCCTCGCTCAGGCACGCACGCAGTAGCAGCAACACACACACGCATACGCATACGCGAAAGTTCGGGCACGACGGTGACAGTGGCCTACGGCGTCCAAATCAAAGGGGGAAAAGGAGGATCCGAGGGAGGAGCTCACCGCGAAGCTCGTAGACAAGGTTTGGAGGCACGGGGCGGCTGGAACGCGACGAACTCGACGACGAGAAGCGGCGGCCGTGGGCGAAGATGACGGCGATGGCGAGCGTATGGGGCCTCCTGGCTCGAGCCCTTGGACGACGGCGAAGGAGACGGCAACGAGGGAGCATCTGGACATCTTCTCAGGGAGCGGGGACGCCGGTGGCCACGACGACGACGATGGCCATGGCGGTGCGAGCTCGGGCTTGAACTAAACAGAGAAGAAGGGGGCGAGCGAGGGGGTTATGGCGTGCTAGGGTTTGCCCTGGATGTTGCGGGTGTACATATACGCCTCGGGGTGCCGACGGATGAGCGACACGGCGACATCGGCGACTTGGACGGTCAGCGCGCAATGCCAGCGCCATGGCCTCCTGCCTCTGTTCAGAGGAAAGGGAAAGGCCGTGGTGGGTTGGGCTTCGGTGCACTGTGGCACTTAGGCCCAGTAGCACAATAGTTTAGGTCTTTTTCCTTTTTCTTTTATTGCTAATTGAAGCAGCCACTGTTTTCCATTTATTTAAAATAGCAAATGAATTTTGTTGAACTTGAAACTTGGCTCATAAATACTTCGCAGTATATTGGAGCTGTCCACAAAGTTTGGGGGGCATTTTGAAATGTGTAAGTATTTTTAGAAATTGAAATAGTCAAATTATTTTAGTTGATGTCTTTATTTCTCTGTTCCAGGTCATCATGATGAAGTCGTCATTCTTTCTTTAGGTTCTTCATCGTACTTACGAAAAGGACAAGGGGTAAATTCGGAAGAATGGACCTTTACAAGGTTGATTATCTGGTAGATAATTCAGGGAATGTGGCAGAAGGTATCTCTCGAATTGAAAATTAAGAAAACATCGAGAGCAAAGTAAGAAGGTACAATAAGGAGTTTCAAGCGGATAGGCAATCGTTCGATGCCTGAAACAGAGTGTGAAAGGGGTCCAGAGCAACGGAATAAGTATAGCGTCTGATACCAGAATAGATCATCTCTAGGAGGGTGGCTCGTGAATTTCATTCGAAGCCAAGTGCGAAGGATACTTCGGGATCAAGGATGTACAGGAGAGTTAGGTTTCGATCCTGTGGAATTGCAGTGAGTGTGGATTAAGAGTAGGAAGGGCGGTGACATCTTGCGCGGTCACGACAACAAGACATGTCAGAGGAAAGTCTGTCAGCTATGTTGGCAACAACGTCGGTACCAAGGGCGGGGGATGAAGAGAACCATTTTCCTGCTCGTTAAAAGGAGGCGGACCAATAGGCAAGGTTCTCGTCCATCGGTGGTTACCGGAATGTCATCAACAATAGTAACAAGGTTTTATTTGGGGGGTGTTGACTTAAGCAGGGAATTATCACCGCTTAGATAAAAGCGAGATTACAAGAAAGGTTAAACAGACCAATGGAAAGGAAAATATGATGATCAAATTAAACAGACCAATGGAAAGGAACAATTGCAGACAATCCAGCTCTCCGGGTGGATGTGATCACGAGAACCTAATGTTAGAGTTAGTAAAATCATTTAACCTGAAAAGGAGGGAGATCAGAGTCCCAGAGTAAAGGTGAGGAAAAAAAGATCCTAATCCCATCCATTGGCAACGTGGGCAAGTAAGCCACACAGCCATGTTAGTAAAATAGTTTTCAAAGTCTAGACTCAACTTCGGCCAAGGAGTTGGAAAGGGGCTTCCTACAGGCAGTCGGCTCTGATACCAACTTGTGACGCCCCCGTACTCGACCGTGCACAAATCATACACGCAAATGAGCACGATCAAGCCCAGGGACTCACGGGAAGATATCACAACACAACTCTAGACACAAAATAAAATAATACAAGCTTTATATTACAAGCCAGGGGCCTCGAGGGCTCGAATACATAAGCTCAATTACACAAGAGTCAGCGGAAGCATCAGTATCTGAGTACAGATATAAATAGACAAGGGTGCCTTAAGAAGGCTGAGCAAAATAACGACATCTAGATCGAAAAGGCGCAGGCCTCCTGCCTGGGAGCCTCCTATCTACTCCTGGTCGTCGGTCTTCACATAGTAGTAGGCTCTGTCGGGGTAATAGTAGTCGTCGACGGGATCAGCTGTCTTCGGGGCTCAGTCATCTGATCGCAACAATCGGGTATGGGGGAAAAAGGGGAGCAAAGCAACCGTGAGTACTCATCCAATGTACTCGCAAGACTTACATCACAACTATTCTATTTATGCATTGGTTTCAAGTGAAGGGACTATATCTGTGGACTAGACTGCAGAAATGCCAGAGTAAAGGGGAAGGCCTAGCCTATCGAAGACTAGCATCTTGCAGCGTCTTGCAACATTAGAAGAGTGCAGATTAGCAGCATAACATAAAGTAACAAGCATGTAATAGCAAAGCCTAGAGATCCTTCCTCGACTCCCTGCGAGAGAGCGATCCCGGAGCTAACAATTAAAGTATCATGTATCCAGTTCAAGTTGTAGTAGATCGGGATACAACACAGAGCGTCTTGTTACTGTGGACACGGCTATTCGAATAGATAACTTCCCTGCAGGGGTGCACTACTGTTACCCAACATGCTCGATTAACTCTGGCCGGACACACTTTTCTCGGTCATGCCCGGCCTCGGCTGATCGACACGACGTAGTCCTACCTAGGCTCCGCAGAGAGGTCCCCGCCAGTCTACATCCTAAGCGCTCAGGGGTCTTGGGCCCATTGCCTTTTGCACTCCGGGTCGTTATGCGATGAGCCGAGACGAGCACCACCTCATCCTGGATGGCACTGGCCCGACAGACCCACAATGCTGAACTGGACATCTGACAGAGCTTTCGGCTGATACATACGGCGCCGAGGGCCCCATTAAACCATTATCCCGCGTGGTGGTAGTGCGTATAGGCTAGTGGCCAACTCAGATCAAATACCCAAATCCGTTAGTGAATTATTAGGAGCTCGCGGAAACGAGCAGCGTTCCACAATCATGTGGTCCCGTCACCCCGTCTCGTGGACTTACGGCAAGGGCCAGGCCCAACCCTCTCCTGGGGCGGTCTACCTGCCCGACCGTGCCACGTAATTATCTCGCGGGTACCCTCACGGTCAACCCGACTTCACATCTCTCGCGGGTACCCCTCGGGGCCGACCCGACTTCAATAGGGGGCTAAAGTAAAGGTAGGGTAACCGTGTGTCCATAACATCAAGGGGAATCCGAGGAATCACGCACGATGGATTCCCGCTCGATGTAACCATCAAGGTGAACTCGAAGGAATCACCCTCGATGGGTTCACACTTGAGGGGTTGCACGACAGAGGCTTCATCGGAGGTGGTGAAAGAGGAATCACCCTCAGTATCCCACAACCGACTAGCTACGCTACAGAGATATCATCAGGAGTGGGGTAGGAGGTATCACCCTCGGCACTCGATAGTAGCTCTGCAGAGTCGTACAACTAAGGAGGTGTGCGGTGCTGTGTCGGTCTCAGCCCATCGATCACATTGATCGGGGCACCAGTACTAAAGCGGGGCAACTGGGACAAGGATGAGGGGCCACAGATGGTGCACTAACCATCCTATACTAAGTAGTTAGGATATCAGGTAAGGTATCAACAGCAGTTACAAAAACAGGCTATGCATCAGAATAGGAGCAATCAAAGACAGTAGCAAAATCTAATGCAAGCATGGGAGAGAAGGAATGGGCGATATAGGAATGATCAAGGGGTTTTGCTTGCCTGGAAGCTCTGCTGAAAAGGAAGAAGGGTCATCGATGACGTAGTCGATCACAGGGGCAACGTCGGTCTCGGAGTCTACCGGAGAGAAGAGGGGGCAGAAACAAATAAATACATAGCAAACAAATGTACTCACAGAGCATGACACGGCAATATACAATGCAGGGGTGACCTAATACATCCCTAAACAATTTTAGTTAATTTAGGAATTATTTACCGGATCAGGCACTATTCATCTATCAGAAACAGGCCTAAAGTTACAGGTTCTCCTGCGCAGAGGGTTCTAACAGGCATGCAGATGAAATATTCGGATTAGTCTTATTTTTCTGATCATTTTTGATATATAGAATATTTTCATCCGAGTTATGGTTAATTTTATATGATTTTTCAAAGTTTTAATCATTTTCTGGAATTTTCTGGATTTATTTTATTTTGATTTAATCTGAATTGACCAAGTCAATTTGACTAGTCAAAAGAGGCAGGTATGGCCCACATGTCATTGTCACATGTGTTAATAAAACATCTAACTAATTTAATGGGGTCCTACATGTCATCTACTACTAGACTAACTTAGCACTAAATTAGTACTATGTAAACTAGTCCTAATTAGACCTAGCCTAATTAAACAAGGGCCGGTCCACTACAGTGGCACACCGACCACACACACACACACACAACACACACACCACACATAGCACGCAACACACACACGGCTGCTCGGCCATAGCCATGGCCATGGCCGCAGCAGCCGATGGCAGTAGCAGCAGCGCCAGTAGCGGAGCGGCGCTAGCAGTGGCAGCAGCACGCAGCAACGGCAACTAGCAGGAGCAGCAGCAAAGCAGCGGCTAGGAGGAGCAGCAACACATAGCAGCAGTAGTGAGCAGAAGTGGCAGAGCAAGAAGCAGCGGCAGCAGCTTGAGCGGCAGCTGCAGTACATGAGCAGCAGCAGCAGCGGGGGCAGCAAGCAGTAGCTGCAGCAGAGCAGCAAAGCAGCATCGGTAGGCCGCGGTGAGGCCTCGCTCAGGCGCGCGCACGCAGCAGCAGCAACACACACACACACGTACGCGTACGCGGAAGTTCGGGCACGACGGTGACGGTGGCCTACGGCATCCAAATCGAAGGGGAAAAAGGAGGATCCGAGGGAGGACCTCACCGCGAAGCTCGTAGACAAGGTTTGGAGGCACGGGGCGGCTGGAACGCGACAAACTCGACGACGAGAAGCGGCGGCCGTGGGCGAAGATGACGGCGATGGTGAGCGTACGGGGCCTCCTGGCTCGAGCCCTTGGGTGAGGGCGAAGGAGATGGCAATGAGGGAGCTTCTGGACATCTTCTCAGGGAGCGGGGACGCCGATGGCCATGGCGGTGCGAGCTCGGGCTTGAACTAAACAGAGAAGAAGGGGGCGAGCGAGGGGGTTATGGCGTGCTAGGGTTTGCCCTGGATGTTGCGGGTGTACATATACGCCTCGGGGTGCCGACGGATGAGCGACACGGCGACAACGGTGACTTGGATGGCCAGCGCGCAATGCCAGCGCCATGGCCTCCTGCCTCTGTTCAGAGGAAAGGGAAAGGCAGTGGTGGGTTGGGCTTCGGTGCACTGTGGCACTTAGGCCCAGTAGCACAGTAGTTTAGGTCTTTTTCCTTTTTCTTTTCTTGCCAATTGAAGCAGCCACTGTTTTCCATTTATTTAAAATAGCAAATGAATTTTATTGAACTTGAAACTTGGCTCATAAATACTTCGCAGTATTTTGGAGCTGTCCACAAAGTTTGGGGGGCATTTTGAAATGTGTAATTATTTTTAGAAATTGAAATATTCAAATTATTTACTGCTGGTCCACATTAATTGTAACTAGGGTCAATTTGGGAATCCTAATAATGTTTGTTTTATTTTTATTTTAGCTTTGGGAATATTTGCAATATTATGAACACTTTTGTTCTACTGTTTGGATAACTTTTAATTTTGACTTTATTTTAAATTTGAATTTGAAGTTGGATTATTCTTAATTGTTTTTATAGGGCTTAATGATGATGACTTAGCATGACTAATTAGCATAACCAGGGTTTAGTAATCTGGGGATGTTACACTGGCCTAGATGGGCCAGGCGCACCAGCCCCCCAGAGTCCATGTGGCTTGGGGGGAAAGAGTCCCTGAAGTGGAAGGGAGAAATCCCATCTATCGTACGGGAGAGGGACTCCTCCCTCCCTGGCCGCACCCCTCCTTGGAGGAGGGGCTAGGGCTGCGCCCCTCCCTTCCCTTACCCCTATATATAGTAGAGGGAGAGGAGGGGAGCCGCACCCTAAACCCTGGCGTAGCCCCTCCCCCATCCTACCACCATATCTCCTCCCGATATGGCTCGGCGAAGCCCTGCTGGAGCACCACCACTACCATCTCCACCACGCTGTCATGGTGGTTGAGATCCCATCTACTTCTCCCCCTTCTCTTGCTGGATCAAGGAGGAGGAGACATCACCGAGCCTCACATGTGCTAAACTCGGAGGTGCCGTCCGTTCGGTGCTAGATCGGTTGGATCGTGATCGGATCGCGAAGAGTATGACTACATCAACCGCGTTATTAACGCTTCCGCTTTCGGTCTACAAGGGTATGTAGAAACACGCCCCTCTTGTTGCTATGCATCTCCTAGATTAGATCTTGGGTGTTCGTAGGAATTTTTTTGATTTTCATGCAACGTTCCCCATTAGTGGCATCATGAGCTAGGTCTATGCGTAGATGTATTTGCGCGACTAGAACACAAAGAAGTTGTGGGTGTTGATGTTCAAATTGCTTACTTCCTTTGTCTTATTTGGATTCGGCGGTATTATGGGATGAAGCGGCTCGGACCAACCTTACTTGTCCTCGCACAAGAGACCGGTTCCACTAACTGACATGCAACTTGTATTGCATAAAAGTGGCTTTGCGGGTGTCTGTCTCTCCTACTTTAGTTGAATCTGATTTGACAAGGACGGTCCTTGTAGAAGGTTAAAAGGCAACTTGTATATCATCATTGTGGTTTTGCGTAGATAAGAACGGTTCTTATAGTTTGCCTTAGCAGCCACGTAAAAATTGCAACAACAAAGTAGAGGACGTCTAACTTGTTTTTGCAGGGCATGTTGTGATGTGGTATGGCCAAAACGTGATGTGATATATGTTGATGTATGAGATGATCATGTTTTGTAATAGGTTCATGACTTGCATGTCGATGAGTACGGCAACCGGCAGGAGCCATAGGGTTGTCTTTAATTCATTATATGACCTGCGTGTCAATCATTAAACGCTATGTAATTGCTTTACTTTATCGTTATGCGTTAGCAATAGTTGTAGAAGCAATAGTTCGCGGAGACAACCACATGACGGCATGATGATGGAGATCATGGTGTCATGCCGGTGACGATGGAGATCATGCCGGTGTTTTGGAGATGGAGATCAAAAACACAAAGATGATGATGGCCATATCATGTCACATATTGATTGCATGATATCGGTGTAAAAACCGGCAGACCTCGGGGTAGGGGGTCCTGAGCTGCGGATCTCGGATCGATGGTAACAGAGACAAAGGGAGACAATGTTTTACCCAGGTTCGGGCCCTCTTGATGGAGGTAAAACCCTACGTCATGCTTCTGTTTATATTAATGGAGGTGTATCGAGTACAGAGTTGATCTACCTCGAGATCGTAATATGTGTCTAACTACTATAGCTAGGTGTTCGATGTTTTGCTCCTCTCCCCTACGGGCTAAACCCTATGGCTTATATACACGCCAGGGAGGGTATCTAGGGTTACAAGGTTGGTATCTTGGAATAAGGCGGTTGGAATAATCTTGAAGCATACGTCAAGTCTTCGGTAGAGGCAGTCTTGATCACGTCTCCCATGTGCGACTTCCAGAGTCCATCTTGATCACGTACGAGGGCATATCGGCCCATCCGAGGTGTCGGGCCGGCTAGGTTGGCACCCCCTAATCCAGGACACCGTCAGTAGCCCCCGAACTGGTCTTCTATGCCGAGGATGACATTGAACCAACACTTCGGATTCGGAGTTTCCGGCTTGACAGATGAGTTCCACCTTAAATTTTGAATTCTGTTAACAGAGCATCGACATCCGTGGTCCAACCGAGCTTGTACCCTATCCGAGGTGAGCAAGTATCTTAGCCTCGAAGGCTTGCTGTGACGATATGAACAGCCCAATCCGGCCTGACAGCTTTATCGGAGAGACCCGCCCCACGACAGGTTGAGCGGTTACTGCCTCCCCTCAAATCGTGCTTTGAGGCGGCTCCTTTACTGGCACGTCCCGTCAAAGCAGAGATCGTGCCCGCTTTCTTAGGGATATCATCAAAATTTCGTTTCCCCATGTGTTTCAACAGCATCTTTGATAATAATCATGAATTTATCGGCGCAGCAAAAGGGGGCTTTTGGCCTTTCACAAGCTTATAAAAGTAATGGGGAGAACATCGCGATAGCCTACGCTCCCATTCCTCTCTTGCTGCCGCTTCGTCTAGCTCCAGCGCCCAGATCCAGCCCTTACGTCTTTCTCGTACGCGAGCCCGATTTCCCCATCAGCCATGGCCGATACCCTTAAGGGGCACTGGGGAGGCTCCACCGTGACGGCGGTGACCATCGTCGAGCTGCGCGACGCGGGGTACCTAGCCCGTACCGTCGCCGCCCGCGCTCTAGAGGCCGACGAACTGGTACCCGCTCCCAACGCCGGGGAGCGGGTGGTCTTTGTTCCCCACCTCGTCTGAGGCCTGGGGTTCCCGCTGCACCCTTTTGTGCGCGGGATCATGTTCTACTACGGGTTAGATTTTCATCACCTAGCCCCCAACTCCATTCTCCACCTCGCTACTTTCATAACAGTCTGCGAGGCCTTCCTCCGTTGTGAGCCACACTTCGGCCTATGGCTGAAGCTCTTCAGTATCAAACCGAAGTCAAGCGGCTCCGAACTTGCGGAGTGTGGAGGGGCAATGATCATCAAGAACCAGGGGGCCACCTGGTTCAAGGGCACCTTCATCGAAACGGTGAAGGAGTGGCAAAAGGAATGGTTCTATATCATCGAGCCCCTTGCCGCTGGTCAAACCGAGGTCCCGGCCTTCTCGGCCGGGCCTCCCAAGAAACTCAAGTCTTGGAAGGAAAAGGGCGTCGCCTGGGGGAAGCCTGAAGAAGTAGAGACCCTAGTCGAGAGGATCGCGTGGTGGACCACCACGGGGAAGGCTGAGTTGGCCGATGTCATCAACGTCATGCTCACCCGCCGCATCCTTCCTCTCCAACTTCGGGCCACCCCAATGTTGGCGCAGAAACCCGAGGACATGGACACCATCAACACATTCTTCCGCTCCACCTTGGCCACTATGTGGACAAAGCTCATGAAGCTGGCCAAGGACAAGATTCCCAAGGAGGGAGAGGACCGCGGCCTCGAACACGGTGTTGGGGAACGTTGCATGGGAAACAAAAATTTTCCTACGCACACGCAAGATCTATCCATGGTGATGAGCATCTACGAGAGGGAGAGTGAATCTACATACCCTTGTAGATCGCTAAGCGGAAGCGTTAATAAACGCGGTTGATGTAGTCGAACGTCTTCGCGATCCAAATCGCCGAGCGTCCCGCGATCCAATCACGATCCTTCCGATCTAGTGCCGAACGGACGGCACCTCCGCGTTCAACACACGTACGGCTTGATGACGCCTTCACCTCCTCGATCCAGCGAGCGATGGTGAAGTAGTGGTTGAGTTCCAGCAGCACGACGGCGTGGTGATGGTGGTGAGGAACAATCTCTGCAGGGCTTCGCCAAGCGCTACGGAGATTATGACGGAGGAACTAGAGGGCTAGGGTTGCCGGCACACGGCTTGGGAAATCCTGATGTGTCCCGTGTGCTAGCCCTGCCCCTCTATTTATATGTTGAGCCTTGGGGTCTAAACTTGGAGTAAAAGCCTCCTCTAGGTCGGTTTTGCCCGCACAAGGTCGGTTTGGCCCGCAGGGAAAGAGTCCAACTCGGATCCCTGCCGAACCGTGCACAGCCGCGCACAAGCGGTAGTACCGCTTAACACAAGCGGTAGTACCGCTTGGGCGGTAGTACCGCTTCACACAAGCGGTAGTACCGCTCGGGCGGTAGTACCGCTTCACCAAGCGGTAGTACCGCTTACGCGGCAGCAAAACTACTTTTGCACTTTCCAATACCTCGTGGGCTTTATCCCTTTGGCCCGTATAAAGTGTTGCTGCACCCGAACACTTCGGTAAACATCCGGAACCCCTTCCGGTGAACTCCGGAACCCTTCCGGAGATCAAAACACTATTATCACATATATCAATCTTTACCTCCGGACTATTCCAGAGATCCTCGTCATGTCCGGGATCTTATCCGGGACTCCGAACAACTTTCGGTCACCAACATAATAACTCAATTATACTAATCGTCACCAAACGTTAAGTGTGTAGACCCTGCGGGTTCGAGAACTATGTAGACATGACCGAGACACCTCTACGGCCAATAACCAATAGCGGGACCTGGATGCCCATATTGGCTCCTACATATTCTACGAAGATCTTAATCGGTCGAACCTCTATGTCAAGGATTCAGTTAATCCCGTATGCTGTTCCCTTTGTTCTTCGGTATGTTACTTGCCCGAGATTCGATCGTCGGTATCACTATACCTAGTTCAATCTCGTTACCGGCAAGTCTCTTTACTCGTTTCGTAATACAAGATCTCGTGGCTAACACTTTAGTCACATTGCTTGCAAGGCTCATTGTGATGTTGTATTACCGAGTGGGCCCTGAGATACCTCTCCGTCATACGGAGTAACAAATCCCAGTCTTGATCCATGCCAACCCAACAGACACCCTCGGAGATACCTGTAGAGCACCTTTATAGTCACCCAGTTACGTTGCGACGTTTGATACACACAAGGTATTCCTCCGGTGTCAGTGAGTTGCATGATCTCATGGTCAAAGGAACAGATACTTGACATGCAGAAAACAATAGCAATAAACTGACACGATCAAATGCTACGTTTACAGTTTGGGTCTTGTCCATCACATCATTCTCCTAATGATGTGATCCCGTTATCAAATGACATCTCATGTCAATGGCTAGGAAACCTTAACCATCTTTGATCAACAAGCTAGTCAACTAGAGGCTTACTAGGGACACAGTGTTGTCTATGTACCCACACATGTATTTGAGTTTCCAATCAATACAATTATAGCATGGATAATAAACGATTATCATGAACAAGGAAATATAATAATAACCAATTTATTATTGCCTCTAGGGCATATTTCCAACAGTCTCCCACTTGCACTAGAGTCAATAATCTAGTTCACATCACTATGTGATTTACATTGTAATGAATCGAACACCCATGCAGTTCTGGTGTTGTTCATGTTTAGCCCTTGGAAGAGGTTTAGTCATCGGATCTGCAACATTTAGATCCGTGTGTACTTTGCAAATATTTATGTCGTCCTCCTTGATGTAATCGCGGATGGAATTGAAACGTCGCTTTATGTGTCTGGTCCTCTTGTGAAATCTTGGTTCCTTGGCTAGAGCAATGGCACCAGTATTATCACAAAACAGAGTCATTGGGTTAAGTGCACCAGGCACTACTCCAAGATCTGTCATGAACTCCTTCATCCAGACACCTTCCTTCGCCGCCTCCGAGGCAGCGATGTACTCCGCTTTGCATGTAGAATCAGCTACCACGCTTTGCTTGGAACTGCACCAGCTAACCGCACCCCCATTAAGAATAAATACGTATCCGGTTTGCGACTTAGAGTCATCCGGATCAGTGTCAAAGCTTGCATCGACGTAACCCTTTACGACGAGCTCTTGATCACCTCCATAAACGAGAAACATGTCCTTAGTCCTTTTCAGGTACTTCAGGATATTCTTGACCGCCGTCCAGTGTTCCATTCCTGGATCACTTTGAAACCTTCCGACCATACTTATGGCAAGGCTGACATCGGGTCTTGTGCACAGCATTGCATACATGATAGAGCCTATGGCTGAAGCATAGGGGATGACACTCATCTTTTCTCTATCTTCTGCAGTCACTGGGCATTGAGTCTTACTCAACTTCACACCTTGCAAAACAGGCAAGAACCCCTTCTTGGACTGATCCATTTTGAACTTCTTCAAAATCTTATCAAGGTATGTGCTTTGTGAAAGTCCTATTAAGCGTCTTGATCTATCTCTATAGATCTTGATGCCTAATATGAAAGCAGCTTCTCCTAGGTCCTTCATTGAAAAACTCTTGTTCAAATATTCCTTTACGCTTTCCAGCATTTCTATATTGTTTCCAATCAGCAATATGTCATCCACATATAATATTAGAAACGCTATAGAGCTCCCACTCACTTTCTTGTAAATACAAGCTTCTCCGTAAACTTGTATAAACTCGAACGCTTTGATCACTTTATCAAAACGAAGATTCCAACTCCGAGATGCTTGCACCAGTCCATAAATGGATCGCTGGAGTTTGCAAACTTTGTCAGCATTCTCTGGATTGACAAAACCTTCTGGTTGTATCATATACAACTCTTCCTTAAGGTAACCGTTAAGGAACGCTGTTTTGACATCCATCTGCCAAATTTCATAATCGAAAAAGGCAGCTATTGCTAACATGATTCTGACGGACTTAAGCATCGCTACGGGTGAGAAGGTCTCATCGTAGTCAACTCCTTGAACTTGTGAAAAACCCTTTGCCACAAGTCGAGCTTTATAGACGGTGACATTACCGTCCGCGTCCGTCTTCCTCTTAAAGATCCATTTGTTCTGAATGGCCTTACGCCCTTCAGGTAATACTTCCAAAGTCCATACTTTGTTTTCATACATGGATCCCATCTCGGATTTCATGGCCTCTAACCACTTCTCGGAATCCGGGCCCATCATCGCTTCTCCATAGCTCGTAGGTTCATCGTTGTTTAACAACATGACCTCTAAGACAGGGTTGCCGTACCACTCAGGAGCAGTACGCGTCCTTGTCGACCTACGAGGTTCGATAGCAACTTGATCCAAAGCTTCATGATCATCATCATTAACTTCCTCTTCAGCTAATGTAGGCTCCACAGAAACAATTTTCTGCGCTGCGCTACTCTCAGGTTGAAGTAAAGGTTCAACAACCTCATCAAGTTCTATCTTCCTCCCACTCAATTCTTTCGAGAGAAACTCTTTCTCAAGAAATGTTCCGTTTTTAGCGACAAACACTTTGCCTTCGGATCTGAGGTAGAAGGTATACCCAACTGTCTCTTTTGGGTATCCTATGAAGACGCATTTCTCCGCTTTGGGTTCCAGCTTTTCAGGCTGAAGCTTTTTGACATAAGCATCACATCCCCAAACTTTAAGAAAACGACAGCTTTGGCTTCTTGCCAAACCAAAGTTCATATGGCGTCGTCTCAACGGATTTCGATGGTGCCCTATTTAAAGTGAATGTAGCTGTCTCTAATGCATAACCCCAAAACGATAGTGGCAAATCGGCAAGAGACATCATAGATCGCACCATATCCAATAAGGTTCGATTACGACGTTCGGACACACCATTACGCTGTGGTGTTCCAGGCGGTGTCAATTGTGAAACAATTCCACACTGTCTTAAGTGACTGCCAAACTCATAACTCAGATATTCTCCTCCTCGATCAGATCGTAGGAATTTAATCTTCTTGTTACGATGATTCTCAACTTCACTCTGAAATTGTTTGAACTTTTCAAATGTTTCAGACTTATGTTTCATTAAGTAAATATACCCATATCTACTTAAGTCATCAGTGAAGGTGAGAAAGTAACGATAACCACCGCGCGCCTCAATACTCATCGGACCGCACACATCAGTATGTATGATTTCCAATAAGTCACTTGCCCGTTCCATTGTTCCAGAGAACGGCGTTTTAGTCATCTTGCCCATGAGGCATGGCTCACATGTGTCAAGTGATTCAAAATCAAGTGACTCCAAAAGTCCATCAGCATGGAGCTTCTTCATGCGTTTTACGCCAATATGACCTAAACGGCAGTGCCACAAGAAAGTGGTATTATCATTATCAATTCTACATCTTTTGGCATCAATGTTATGAACATGTGTATCATTACTATCGAGATTCAATAAGAATAAACCCCTCACATCGGGTGCATGACCATAAAAGATATTACTCATATAAATAGAACAACCATTATTCTCTGATTTAAATGAGTAACCGTCTCGCAATAAACAAGATCCAGATATAATGTTCATGCTTAACGCAGGCACCAAATAACACTTATTTAGGTTCATCACTAATCCCGACGGTAATCGAAGAGCGAGCGTGCCGACGGCGATCACATCAACCTTGGAACCATTTCCCACGCGCATCGTCACTTCGTCCTTTGCCAGCCTCCGTCTATTCCGCAGTTCCTGTTTTGAGTTGCAAATATGAGCAACCGCACCGGTATCAAATACCCAGGCACTACAACGAGAGTTGGTAAGGTACACATCAATAACATGTATATCATATATACCTTGTTTGTTGTTGGCCGCCTTCTTGTCAGCCAAATACTTGGGGCAATTCCGCTTCCAGTGTCCAGTTCCCTTGCAATGAAAACACACAGTTTCTGGTTTGGGTCCAGCCTTGGGTTTCTTCACGAGAGGAGCAACTGCTTTGCCACTCTGCTTGGAGTTACCCTTCTTACCCTTGCCATTTTTCTTGAAACTAGTGGTTTTATTGACCATCAACACTTGATGCTCCTTCTGAATTTCAGACTCAGCGGCTTTCAGCATCGCAAACAGCTCGGCGACTGACTTGTTCATCCCGTGCATGTTATAGTTCAACACGAAGCTCTTGTAGCTAGGTGGCAATGATTGAAGAACTCTGTCAGTGATAGCCTCTGGCGGAAGGGGCATCCCTAACTCAGCCAGACGGGTGGAGTACCCAGACATTCTGAGCACGTGATCACTGATAGACCCGTTCTCCTCCATCTTGCAAGCATAGAACTTATCGGAGATCTCATATCTCTCGATCCGGGCATTCTTCTGAAAAATAAACTTCAACTCCTGGAACATCTCATATGCTCCATGACGTTCAAAACGTCTTTGAAGTCCCGGTTCTAAGCCATACAACATTGCACATTGAACTATTGAGTAATCATCAGAACGAGCCTGCCAGGCGTTCACAACGTCTAGAGACTCAACTGGAGCGGGTGGATCACCAAGCGGTGCATCAAGGACATAAGCCTTCTGGGAAGCCGTAAGGATAATCCTTAGATTATGGGCCCAGTCCACAAAGTTACTTCCATCATCTTTCAACTTAGCTTTCTCTAGGAACGCATTAAAATTCAGGGGTGCTACTGCGCGAGCCATGATCTACAACATAAATATAGCAAAGACAACTTAGACTATTGTTCTTAGATAATGAGTTTAGTTAATCATATTTAAAAAACTCCCACTCAAATTGACATCCCTCCGATCATTCGAGTGTAACATGATCCAAATCCACCAACTCAAGTCCGATCATCACGTGAGTTGAGGTGGTTTCAATAGTGAACATCTTCATGTTGATCATATCTACTATATGACTCATGTTCGACCTTTCGGTCTCTTGTGTTCCGAGGCCATGTCTGTACATGCTAGGCTCGTCAAGTTTAACCCGAGTGTTCCGCACGTGCAACATGGCTTGCACCCGTTGTATGCGAACGTAGAGTCTATCACACCCGATCATCACGGCGTGTCTCGAAACGACGAACTTTCGCAACGGTGCACACTTGGGGAGAACACAATTTATCTTGAAATTTAAGTGAGGGATCACCTTATAATGCTACCGTCGTCCTAAGCAAAATAAGATGCATAAAAGGATTAACATCACATGCAAATCATAAGTGACATGATATGGCCATGAACTTGTGCTTTTGATCTCCATCTCCAAAGCACCGGCATGATCTCCATCGTCACCGGCATGACACCATGATCTCCATCATCTTGATCTCCATCAACGTGTCGCCATAAGGTTGTCGCGCCGACTGTTGCTTCTACGACTATTGCTAACGTTTAGCGATAAAGTAAAGCATTACATAGCGCTTAATGATTGACACGCAGGTCATACAATAATTAAAGACAACTCTATGGCTCCTGCCAGTTGCCGTACTCATCGACATGCAAGTCGTGATATTCTATACAACACATGATCATCTCATACATCACATATATCTCATCATGTAATTGGCCATATCACATCACAACATACCCTGCAAAAACAAGTTAGACGTCCTCTAATTGTTGTTGCAAATTTTACGTGGCTGCTACGGGTTTGCAAGAACCGTTCTTACCTACGCAAAACCACAACGTGGTGTAGTGATTGCTTTTTGATCTTCTAAAAGAACCCTCTTCATTGAACCGATTCAACTAAAGTGAGAGAGACAGACACCCGCCAGTCACCTTTATGCAACAAGTGCACGCAGCGGTAAAACCAGTCTCGCGTAAGCGTACGCGTAATGTCGGTCCGGGCCGCTTCATCTCACAATACCGCTGAATCAAGTATCAACTAGTAACGGCAAGCAATATGTATACACCCACGCCCACAACTCGTTTGTGTTCTACTCGAGATCTCATCTACGCATAGACCTGGCTCTGATACCACTGTTGGGGAACGTTGCATGGGAAACAAAAATTTTCCTACGCACACGCAAGATCTATCCATGGTGATGAGCATCTACGAGAGGGAGAGTGAATCTACATACCCTTGTAGATCGCTAAGCGGAAGCGTTAATAAACGCGGTTGATGTAGTCGAACGTCTTCGCGATCCAAATCGCCGAGCGTCCCGCGATCCAATCACGATCCTTCCGATCTAGTGCCGAACGGACGGCACCTCCGCGTTCAACACACGTACGGCTTGATGACGCCTTCACCTCCTCGATCCAGCGAGCGATGGTGAAGTAGTGGTTGAGTTCCAGCAGCACGACGGCGTGGTGATGGTGGTGAGGAACAATCTCTGCAGGGCTTCGCCAAGCGCTACGGAGATTATGACGGAGGAACTAGAGGGCTAGGGTTGCCGGCACACGGCTTGGGAAATCCTGATGTGTCCCGTGTGCTAGCCCTGCCCCTCTATTTATATGTTGAGCCTTGGGGTCTAAACTTGGAGTAAAAGCCTCCTCTAGGTCGGTTTTGCCCGCACAAGGTCGGTTTGGCCCGCAGGGAAAGAGTCCAACTCGGATCCCTGCCGAACCGTGCACAGCCGCGCACAAGCGGTAGTACCGCTTAACACAAGCGGTAGTACCGCTTGGGCGGTAGTACCGCTTCACACAAGCGGTAGTACCGCTCGGGCGGTAGTACCGCTTCACCAAGCGGTAGTACCGCTTACGCGGCAGCAAAACTACTTTTGCACTTTCCAATACCTCGTGGGCTTTATCCCTTTGGCCCGTATAAAGTGTTGCTGCACCCGAACACTTCGGTAAACATCCGGAACCCCTTCCGGTGAACTCCGGAACCCTTCCGGAGATCAAAACACTATTATCACATATATCAATCTTTACCTCCGGACTATTCCAGAGATCCTCGTCATGTCCGGGATCTTATCCGGGACTCCGAACAACTTTCGGTCACCAACATAATAACTCAATTATACTAATCGTCACCAAACGTTAAGTGTGTAGACCCTGCGGGTTCGAGAACTATGTAGACATGACCGAGACACCTCTACGGCCAATAACCAATAGCGGGACCTGGATGCCCATATTGGCTCCTACATATTCTACGAAGATCTTTATCGGTCGAACCTCTATGTCAAGGATTCAGTTAATCCCGTATGCTGTTCCCTTTGTTCTTCGGTATGTTACTTGCCCGAGATTCGATCGTCGGTATCACTATACCTAGTTCAATCTCGTTACCGGCAAGTCTCTTTACTCGTTCCGTAATACAAGATCTCGTGGCTAACACTTTAGTCACATTGCTTGCGAGGCTCATTGTGATGTTGTATTACCGAGTGGGCCCTGAGATACCTCTCCGTCATACGGAGTAACAAATCCCAGTCTTGATCCATGCCAACCCAACAGACACCCTCGGAGATACCTGTAGAGCACCTTTATAGTCACCCAGTTACGTTGCGACGTTTGATACACACAAGGTATTCCTCCGGTGTCAGTGAGTTGCATGATCTCATGGTCAAAGGAACAGATACTTGACATGCAGAAAACAATAGCAATAAACTGACACGATCAAATGCTACGTTTACAGTTTGGGTCTTGTCCATCACATCATTCTCCTAATGATGTGATCCCGTTATCAAATGACATCTCATGTCAATGGCTAGGAAACCTTAACCATCTTTGATCAACAAGCTAGTCAACTAGAGGCTTACTAGGGACACAGTGTTGTCTATGTACCCACACATGTATTTGAGTTTCCAATCAATACAATTATAGCATGGATAATAAACGATTAGCATGAACAAGGAAATATAATAATAACCAATTTATTATTGCCTCTTGGGCATATTTCCAACACACGGCTATGAGGCCCCCCCGGTGAGTGGTTCCGTCCATCAATCTTTCATTCTATGCTTACTGCTCCGAGGAGTAAAGTCTTTATTTGAGCCGTCGTGTTTTGACATTTTGCAGAAGTGGTCGGCATGGGTAAAGGGGGTATGATGCCCAGCCCCATTGCCGGAACAACCCCAAACTCCCCTGCTCTCGGCGCTTCTGACCGAGGAGCCACATGTGGTGGCTTCCAAAGGGACGAGGACCCAAACGGGGAAGTCCAGTGCTCGGACCCGGGGGACTTCGGTCACCCAATCAGAGGAGACCCACACCTCTGCCGCTCAAGACGGCGCCGTCGAGGAGGGCGAGGAGGAGATCCCCCCCTAAGGGGAAGAGGTCGGTGTCAGAAGACGCCGACATGGGAATGCCGCCCAAGGGCCAGAAGAGGCTGAGGCGAGCCTCATCCGAGGCCGCCCACAAGTCGTCGGAGAGAGCCGAGCTCTCCGGTGACTCAGAGGAAGACCCCCTCATAACGGGGAGGAAGAAGCCGGCGCCTCAAGGGTAAGCCCTTATCCTTGTCTTCCTTGCTTGAGTCATTGTTTCATACAGAGAAATTTTCACAGAGGCAACTTTTCATACACAGTCCGCCGAGGGTGATCCCTAGCGGCTCCTCGAACGGGTTGTCGTCCGCCAGCGGGACTCCAGAGCCCGCTACTTCTCCCCCGATGCAAGTCGGTCTGGGGGAGGCAACATCCACCCTGGCCCCCGAGGTCAATACGGCGGGGGCCGATGATGCGGTGGTAATGGTCGAGGTTGAAACCTCGGCCCAGCAAGACCAGGGGACGAAGCGCCCCGAAGTCATCGAAGAAGGGCTGGGCCAGATATCGGCTCAGCAGGAGTCAGCCTCGGCACCGCCTTCACAGACGGGGGCTCCTCGGGTGGATCCTTCGGAGGTCATCCCTCCACCCCAGCCTGCTGTCCGAGGACAGACCGGCGCGGGGTGGGCCGAGGAGGTGGAGGAGGCCCTAAAGGGCTGCTCCCTTAAGGAGGAGCACCGCATCTTGATGGGCGCGGCGCTGGAAGGCTACCGGTCCGCAGAGGCCGTCCTGCACGAGGTCTTCAAAAACCTTGTAGCAGGTTTCGAGGTACGTCTTCTGTGCCTTTGGTTTGCTTTGTCTTTATGAAATGTGTCCGAGGACATAAAAATGTAGCCTGTTAAATGGTGTAATGAGTGAGTAGCCCCCGAGCCCGAAGTCGGTTGCAAGAAACCGGCCTCGGGGTCGCGTGAATAATTAGGAGCCTGTTGAGTAGCCCACAGGGCGCTACCCGAAGTAGTTTTCCTGGAGCATGTGGATGGTCAAGACCATTTGTCCTTTAACAAGGAGTGTGTTTTTATGACAGGTGTCGACCTTAGTGCCGGACTCCGCTTCTAGAGAGATGGCGGAGATGAACCGGAAACTTGAGCGATCTCAAGGTAAGCAAGGTTAAACTTGCAATGCATGTTCTATGTATAAAGGAAACAACTAAGACTTAGAAATACTAACAGCAGAGTTGGAGACGCTCAAGGCCGAGCTTAAAAGTGCTCGGAAGGAAGTGCGGCAGCAGAAAGCAGCTGCCGCCACAACCGAGAAGGCGCGGGCCGCCGAGAAGGCGGACGGGGAGAAGCACCAGGCGCGGGTGCTGGAGGTCGAGGAGACCCTGAAGGGCGTGTTTGAAGCACGCGACAAGCTTCAGGAGGAGGAGCGGCGAGCGAAAGAGGAGCTCGAGAAGCTATAGCGTGCCCACTCCGAACTCAACACCTCAGCTCGTGCGGACCGCGAGGTGCTCCAGCAAGTGGAACAAATCGCCTCGGGTAAGATATTTTTGCTGCAGTGTGCATTTGGCAGCAAAGCGTGTGTCGAGCTCACCCAATTGTGGCATTCCGCAGAGGTCTTCGAGGATCTCCCGCAGAGTGCAGAGGATGCGGTGGCCTATTTCGGCCATCTGGCGGGTCATGAGGTGGAGAAAGCCTTCTGGGGTCAATTCCCAGGGTCCCCATCCGCGCAGCTGCTAAATCATCGAGTGAAGCAGCTGGTCGAGCTGTTCCGCATGACCAGGCCAGCACTCCAGGATCTCTGCGTTGCTCTGTGGCCGGCCGAAGCCATGCCGAGGAGTCTCTTCGGTCTGTCGGCTCATCTTCGAGATGTCGTGCCCTGCGTTGACCGCTGGAAGAGGTCAGCGTGCTTCGAAGGGGCTGGGAGGGCATACGCGTGTGTGAAGACGCACTTCCGCAAAGTTGATGCGGAGACTTGTGCTGCTGGCCCCCCTGCCGAGAAGCCGCGGACCGCCGAGCAGTTCTTCACCGAGGTGGAGGCGGGAGCTCGGACCACCGAGGCCATGTGCCTAAAGGACACGATGTATTTTTAGGCACTCCGGAATGCCGGGGTGTATGATGTAAAAACTTTATCGTTTGAAATGAGAATGGTTTGAAGTTCCATATTTTAGTAATTTGATTATTCCTCCGATATGACGTTTTAAAGTGAGAGTGGCCAGTCGTCGGCCTTAGCCCCCATGTAGGTCATACAAAGGGTGTTCCCTAAGCCATACTTGACCCTTAGCTGACGTCTCGGTACCCATGGGCAGTCGATGACTTAGAGGAACTAGGCAATCGGACTATAGTGGCTTGATGTCTTTCACTTAGCCATAGGAGTTTGACTGTGGGGGTGATGACCAACCCCCGGTGTGGGAAGTGTCCGGCCTATTTGGCCGAGGTTGAAGCCAGAGAACACTTCGGCTAAAAGATAAAAGCCCTTCGTTTAACACGGGTGATCTCTAGGATCACATCGCTTGACGCGGTCTCCGGATGGCGGACCAGTTTACGCTTACCTAGATAGTCAGTTTTCAGCTTTCTCCACTGAGGCGCCACGCCAATTGACCTGGCGGCGCAATCGCAGTGGTTCTCCCGTTACACCCTTAGCCGAATTCATCGGAAACGTAAGGGGTACACATAGGAGCCGGGCGACCCAACTATTGACCGAAATCTAGGTTCGAAATTGATGCATATAAGGCCGAAATCCGAGACGCCGAACACATCGGACTTTTGTGATACAATTGCATCTTTTTTAGAGAACGTCATCGTTCCAGAGCTAGACTGATAAAGAAATGCAATAGGGACCTTGAAAGGGCACGGTTTCTTTATTTCATAATATCAATCATGTACATGCCCTGTGGACGAGAGTAATGGAAAGAATACAATGTAGACGGTAAAGAAGGAGGAGAGAAAACAGGTTGGATAATTACCAACGGATTTTAAAGGATCCGGACCGAAGCCTGCCGCACGTCTGCGTTCCCGAGTTGTTGACCAGATCGTCCTGATTGAAGACGAAGAATTTGTGAAGGTCGATGCCCTTCTGGCCCTTTATACACTCTAAGTGTTTGATTGACCGAGCTCCTTGAAAGGAGGTGTAGCCGAAGTCATTCTGTGGTTAAAGCCACCTAGACGTATGCATATTTTGGCTGCTTCTTTGACAGATGCGTGCCTGTGCTGGGGCTCTAGGCCTCACCGTTGCGTGGTGAACCCGCGCATGACGCTTCAGAATTGTTTTGGCTCCTCGGCATCCCAGGGGATCTTGAGTGCGAAATTATGCACCCTAGGGACGTAGTGCCCACAGAGAGGGCACTCGAGGAGCTCGCACCCCTATTTCGGGTGTGGGGGTAACTGGCCGAGGTCGACGTGTGCAGCCTTGACGCGCTTCAAAGAGTGGGCAGCACGTTTACTGCTGCGGGCTGCCTCCTCGGACGCTTGAACCTCGGCTGCGAAAGCCGCGGTCTGTTCCTCTGTCCGGAGTGAGCGTTCTATGTTACCATTGACAGTGATAACGCCCTTGGGTCCCGGCATTTTAAGCTTGAGATAGGCATAATGCGGGACTGCGTTAAAGCGGGCGAAGGTTGTGCGCCCTAGGAGCGCGTGGTACCCACTCCGGAAGGGTACGATGTCGAAGATTAACTCCTCGCTTCTGAAGTTCTCGGGCGAACCGAAGACTACCTCTAGGGTTATCGTCCCCGTACAACGGGCTTCGACGTGTGGGATGACACCTTTAAAGGTGGTAGAGCTTGGCTTGATCCGAGATGAGTCGATACCCATCTTCCGAACTGTATCCTCGTAAATGAGGTTAAGGCTGCTTACCCCATCCATTAGGACGCGTGTTAGATGATAACCATCAACGATGGGGTCCAAGACGAGTGTTGCCGATCCGCCATGCCTGATGCTGGTTGGATGATCATGCTTATCAAAAGTGATCGGGTAAGCCGACCACGGGTTATACTTCGGGGCGACTGGCTCCAGCGCGTATACGTCCCGAAGTGCACGTTTCCGCTCCCTCCTGGGGATGTGGGTGACGTAGATCATATTGACCTTTGTTACCTCGTTTGGAAACTTCTTCTGCCCTCCATTAGTGGGCTGCCGAGGTTCATCCTCGTCGTCGCTGCGGTGTTGGGTTTTATTTTGCCCCTCTGCCGCTATCTTCCCAGCTTGCTTCAACACCCAACAATTCCTGTTAGTGTGGGTTGCTGGTTTTTCCTGGGTACCGTGAATCCCACATGGGCGGTCCAGGAGTCTGTCAAGCTGGCTAGGTCCATCTTTATTCCCCTTATAGGGTTTTCTTTTCTGCCCGGATTTAGGTCCGGTGAATCCTGCGTTGACCGCGGCGTCTTCAGTGTCGCTTCCGCTGTTTTTATACCTGCGCTTATTTTTATTGCGCTTTGGTTTTCCATTAGCATCGCGAATTTCCGAGGTGCCTGCCTCGCCGTTATGGGTACTTCGGGCGAGCCAGCTATCTTCTCCCGTGCAAAAGCGAGTCATTAGTGAAGTCAGGGCTGCCATAGTTCTCGGCTTATCCTGTCCGAGCTGTCGAGCCAACCATTCATCTCGGATGTTGTTTTTGAAAGTGGCGATGCCTTCGGCTTCGGAACAGTCTATAATCTGGTTTTTCTTAGTGAGGAACCTGTTTCAGAACTTGCGGGCTGATTCGCCTGGCTGCTGGGTGACACGGCTGAGGTCATCAGCGTCCGGAGGTCGGACATATGTGCCCTGGGAGTTTACCCGGAAGGCGTCTTCTAGGGCCTCCCAGCTATCAATAGAATGAGGAGGTAGGCTGTTAAGCCAGTGTCTTGCCGGCCCCTTTAGTTTGAGCGGCAGATATTTAATGGCATGGAGATCATCTCCATTGGCCATGTGTATATGCAGGAGGAAATCCTCGATCCAAACTGCCGGGTCCGTGGTGCCATCATATGACTCTATGTTGATGGGTTTAAACCGTTCCGGGAATTGATGCTCCATCACCCCGTCTGTAAAGCAGATTGGGTGAGCTGGACCTCGGGACCGAGGAGGATCTCGTCGGGTCTCGGGAGAGAGCCGTGAGTAGGTTTGATTTCGGGCACGGTCATTCCTGTCCATCCAGGCGTTGTAGCCGTTGGGCCCAGCGGGGGCGCGTCCCCTGGATCCGTAGATGGACCGAGGGGGAGCACTATTTTCTTCAATACGACATCTAGCGTCATGAGGATCCAGGTTGTCCACGGGGTCTTTACCATGATGGCGTGGGGGCGGCCTGTCACCTTGGTCTTCTCGTCTTGGCCTGTCCCGGCCTCTAGGGGGCTGATCGAGGTCGTCAGCGAGTTCTTCATCAAATTCTGGTAGGAGGCGCCTGCGTGGGTAAGACTTCGGCGCACTATGGCGTCGGTTTTCCATATCCTACTCGGCAGAGAGCACTTCAACCCACTTGTCATTTAGCGCGTCAGTATTTTCCTGCAGCTGCTGCTGCTTGCGTTTTAAGCTCCGGGCCGTCGCAACGAGGCGTCGTCGGAAGCGTTCTTGTTCGAAGGGGTCCTCGGGGATGATGAAGTCCTCGGTACCGAGGCTATCGTCCTCCTCGGACTCCGGCATGTAATTGTCGTCGGCCCCTTCGAAGAGGTCATCGGGATCAGAGTCCACAAGAAGTCGATCTGGTGTGCCGTCCCTTGCGGGGGAGGCTTGAATGTCCTCCTCGTGGTCATTGGCATCACCATCCTCCGCGTCATTGTTAGTGGCTGTCGCGTCGTTGCCACTGGGATCTCCATTATTTCCCCGTCGGCGTCTGCGTCGACGTCTTGGAGGGGACTTGGGGGTGTCCACCATGTAGACATCGTAGGTGGATGTGGCCGTCCACCTGCCCGTGTTAACCGGGGCCAAGGTGTCCTCAAGGGGGCCATCAGTATCTTCCTCCATGTCGGAAGGTTTGCCATAGTCCAACACGTCGGTTAAATCATCGACCGTGGCGACTAAGTGGGTGGTGGGTGGGGTATAAATTTCCCTGTTGTCGGCTTTAAGTCCGATTTGATCATAAACCGAAGTCTTGTCGTCCGAGATGGACAGCTCCGGATACGGTCGAGCATCTCGTCGAGCTGAGATAGCTCTTCAGGATCCATGGACGCGCTGTATGCAGGGCTGATTTGAAGCAGCCCCGGTGTGTGACCGGATGTGTTTCCGGTTCGAGGGGAATCTGAGCATGGATCCGATTTTTGCGCCGGGATCGATTCTGGCGCTGGCATAATTTCAGGAGTGGGCGCCGGATCTATCTCCGGATCGACAATTGGGGAGGGACTGGCCGGAGCGGCGGCGTCCGGAGTCTCAAGAGGCACCGTGACGGAGTTCGGTTCCGGAGTCGAGCCTCCAGAGCCGGCCGAGCCTTCGATCCGGCCGGGAGTCCATCCCGATAAGATGAGCTCGCCACGGGAGTCCGTAGTGTACTCGAGGCCGCCAAAGGTCACGATCCGACCAGGGGCGTAGTTCTCGACAGAGGTCAGATGACCCGTCGAGTCGGCGCAAAATACCATGCTGCCGAAGACGAAAAGTTGTCCTGGGGCGTAGACGTCCCCACAGCCATTGATGCAGTTGATCTGAAGATGAGCCATCAATCCTTTTGGTGATCATGCGGCGGAACTCTCAATGAAAGCACCAGTGTCGGTGTAAAAACCGGCAGACCTCGGGGTATGGGGTCCTGAGCTGCGGATCTCGGATCGATGGTAACAGAGACAAAGGGAGACAATGTTTTACCCAGGTTCGGGCCCTCTTGATGGAGGTAAAACCCTACGTCCTGCTTCTGTTTATATTAATGGAGGTGTATCGAGTACAGAGTTGATCTACATCGAGATCGTAATATGTGTCTAACTACTATAGCTAGGTGTTCAATGTTTTGCTCCTCTCCCCTACGGGTTAAACCCTATGGCTTATATACACGCCAGGGAGGGTATCTAGGGTTACAAGGTCGGTATCTTGGAATAAGGCGGTTGGAATAATCTTGAAGCATACGTCAAGTCTTCGGTAGAGGCAGTCTTGATCACGTCTCCCATGTGCGACTTCCGGAGTCCATCTTGATCACGTACGAGGGCATATCGGCCCATTCGAGGTGTCGGGGCGGCTAGGTTGGCACCCCCTAATCCAGGACACCGTCAGTAGCATTATAAGATGACCCCTTCACTTAATTTCAAGATAAAAGTGTTCTCCCTAAGTATGCACCATTGCGAAAGTTCGTCGTTTTGAAGCACCACGTGATGATCGGGTGTGATAGACTCTACGTTCGCATACAACGGGTGTAAGCCAGTTTTACACATGCAGAATACTTGGGTTAAACATGACGAGCCTAGCATGTACAGACATGGCCTCGGAGCACGGAGGACCGAAAGGTGAAACATGAGTCATATAGTAGATATGATCAACATGGAGATGTTCACCATTGATGACTGCCCCATCTCACGTGATGATCGGACATGGGTCAGTTGATTTGGATCAAGTAACACTTAGAAAACTTGAGGGATCTTGATTTAAGTGGGAGTTCTTTAGTAATTTGATTAACAGAACCAATTATCATGAACTTAGTCTAATTGTCTTTGCAAATTAATGTTGTAGATCAATGGCTCGCGCTGTAGCTCCCTTGAATTTTAATGCGTTCCTAGAAAAAGCTAAGTTGAAAGATGATGGAAGCAACTATGCAAACTGGGTCCGTAATTTGAGGATTATCCTCACTGCTGCACAGAAAGTATATGTCCTTGATACACCGCTTGGTGATGCACCCCCTCAAGATTCGCCTGCAGATGTTATGAACGTCTGGCAAGCACGTTCTGATGACTACTCGATAGTTCAGTGCGCCATGCTTTACGGCTTAGAACCGGTGCTCCAAAGACGTTTTGAGCACCACGGAGCATATGAGATGTTCCAGGAGCTGAAATTGGTATTTCAGGCTCATGCCCGGGTCAAGACGTATGAAACCTCTGGCAAGTTCTTTAGCTGCAAGATGGAGGAGAATGGCTCCATTAGTGAGCATGTACTCAAGATGTCTGGGTACTTCAAACGCTTGAATCAGTTGGGAGTTAATCTTCTGGATGAAGTAGCGATTGACAGAGTTCTCCAGTCACTGCCACCGAGCTACAAAGGCTTCGTGATGAACTGTAATATGCAAGGGATGGAGAAAACGATCCCTGAGCTCTTCGCAATGCTTAAGGCCGCGGAGGTAGAAATCAAGAAAGAACATCAAGTGTTGATGGTCAAAAGACCACCAGTTTCAAGAAGAAAGGCAAGGGAAAGAAAGGGAACTTCAAGAAGAATGGCAAGCCAGTTGCCGCTCCCATGAAGAAACCCAAGGCTAGACCCAAACCTGAGACTGAGTGCTTCTATTGCAAGGGGAATGGTCACTGAAAGCGGAACTGCCCCAAGTACTTGGCAGATAAGAAGGCTGGCAACGTCAACAAAGGTATATTTGATATACATGTTATTGATGTGTACCTTACTAGTGGTCGTAATAGCGCCTGGGTATTTGATACTGATTCGGTTGCTAATATTTGTAACTCGAAACAGGAGCTATGGAATAAACGGAGACTAGCTAAGGACGAGGTGACGATGCGCGTCGGAAATGGTTCCAAGGTTGATGTGATCGCCGTCGGCACGCTCCCTCTACGTTTTCCTTCGGGATTAGTTTTGAACCTGAATAATTGTTATTTGGTGCCTGCGTTAAGCATGAACATTATATCTAGATCTTGTTTATTGCGAGACGGTTATTCATTTAAGTCAGAGAATAATGGTTGTTCTATTTATATGAATAATATCTTTTATGGTCATGCACCCTTGGTGAATGGTTTATTCTTATTGAATCTTGATCGTAGTGATACACATGTTCATAATATTGATGCCAAAAGATGCAAAGTTAATAATGATAGTACCACATACTTGTGGCACTACCGCTTAGGTCATATTGGTGTAAAGCGCATGAAGAAACTCCATGCTGATGGACTTTTGGAATCTCTTGATTATGAATCATTTGAGACATGTGAACCATGCCTCATGGGCTAGATGACTAAAACCCCATTTTCCGGAACAATGGAGCGGGCAAGTGACTTGTTGGAAATAATACATACCGATGTATGCGGTCCGATGAGTGTTGAAGCACGCGGTGGATATCGTTATTTTCTTACCTTCACAGATGATTTGAGTAGATATGGGTATATTTACTTAATGAAACACAAGTTTGAAACATTTGAAAAGTTCAAGGAGTTTCTGAGTGAAGTGGAGAATCATCGTAATAAGAAAATTAAATTTCTACGATCTGATCATGGAGGTGAATATTTGAGTTACGAGTTTGGTATGCATTTAAGACAATGTGGAATTGTTTCACAGCTCACGCCACCTAGAACACCACAGCGTAATGGTGTGTCCGAACGTCGTAATCATACTCTATTGGATATGGTGCGTTCTATGATGTCTCTTATCGATTTGCCACTATCATTTTGGGGTTATGCATTAGAGATAGCCGCATTCACTTTAAACAGGGCACCGTCTAAATCCATTGAGACGACACCGTATGAGTTATGGTTTGGCAAGAAACCTAAGCTGTTGTTTCTTAAAGTTTGGGGATGCGACGCTTATGTCAAGAGGCTCCAGCCTGATAAGCTCAAACCCAAAGCGGAGAAGTGCGTCTTCATAGGATACCCTAAAGAGACCATTGGGTATACCTTCTATCACAGATCCGAAGGCAAGATCTTTGTTGCCAAGAATGGGTCCTTTCTAGAGAAGGAGTTTCTCTCGAAAGAAGTGAGTGGGAGGAAAGTAGAACTTGATGAGGTAATTGTACCTTCTCTTGAATTGGAAAGTAGCACATCGCAGAAAGAAGTTCTCGTGATGTCTACACCAGCCGGAGAGGAACCTAATGATGATCATGAAACTTCGGATCAAGTTGCTACTGAACTTCGTAGGTCGACCAGGGTACATTCCGCACCAGAGTGGTACGGTAATCCCGTCCTGGAAGTCATGTTGTTAGACGACGGCGAACCTACGAACTATGAAGAAGCAATGATGAGCCCGGATTCTGACAAATGGCTTGAGGCCATGAAATCCGAGATAGGATCCATGTATGAGAACAAAGTATGGACTTTGGTGGACTTGCCCGATGACTGGAAGGCCATTGAGAATAAATGGATCTTTAAGAAGAAGACAGACACTGATGGTAATGTTGCCGTCTATAAAGCTCGACTTGTCGCAAAGAGTTTCCGACAAGTTCAAGGGGTTGACTACGGTGAGACTTTCTCACCCGTAGCGATGCTTAAGTCTGTTAGAATTATGTTAGCCATTGCCGCATTTTATGACTATGAAATCTGACAAATGGACGTTAAAACTGCGTTCCTTAACGGGTTCCTCAAGGAAGAGTTGTATATGATGCAACCGGAGGGTTTTGTCGATCCTAAGGATGCTAACAAGGTATGCAAGCTCCAGCGATCCATCTATGGACTGGTGCAAGCATCTCGGAGTTGGAATATACGCTTTGATGAGGTAATCAAAGCTTTTGGTTTTATACAAACTTACGGAGAAGCTTGTATTTACAAGAAAGTGAGTGGGAGCTCTGTAGCATTTCTAATATTATATGTGGATGACATATTGTTGATTGGAAATGATATAGAATTTCTGGAAAGCATAAAAGGTTATTTGAACAAGAGTTTTTCAATGAAAGACCTAGGTGAAGTTGCTTACATATTAGGCATTAAAATCTATAGAGATAGATCAAGACGCCTAATAGGACTTTCACAAAGCACATACCTTGACAAGATTTTGAAGAAGTTCAAAATGGACCAGTCAAAGAAAGGGTTCTTGCCTGTGTTGCAAGGTGTGAAGTTGAGTAAGACTCAAAGCCCGACCATGGCGGAAGAAAAAGAAAGGATGAAGGTCATCCCCTATGCCTCAGCCATAGGCTCTATAATGTATGCCATGTTGTGTACCAGACCTGATGTGTGCCTTGCCATAAGTCTAGCAGGGTGGTACCAAAGTGATCCAGGAGTAGATCACTGGACAGCAGTCAAGAATATCCTTAAGTACCTGAAGAGGACTAAGGACATGTTTCTCGTTTATGGAGGTGATAAAGATTTCGTCGTAAAGGGTTACGTCGATGTAAGCTTTGACACCGATCCGGATCACTGTGAGTCTCGAACCGGATACGTATAGTGGAGCAGTCTATTGGAGTAGCTCCAAGCAGAGCGTTGTAGCAACATCTAGATGTGACATAGAGATTTGCAAAGTACACACGGATCTGAATGTAGCAAACCCGTTGACTAAACCTCTTCCACGAGCAAAACATGATCAACACCAGAACTCCATGGGTGTTAGATTCATTACAATGTAAACTGGATTATTGACTCTAGTGCAAGTGGGAGACTGTTGGAAATATGCCCTTGAGGCAATAATAAATTGGTTATTATCATATTTCCTTGTTCATGATAAATGTTTATTATTCATGCTAGAATTGTATTGACCGGAAACTTAAATACATGTGTGGATACATAAACAACACCATGTCCCTAGTGAGCCTCTACTGGACTAGCTCGTTGATCAAAGATGGTTAAGGTTTCCTAACCATAGACATGAGTTGTCATTTGATAACGGGATCACATCATTAGGAGAATGATGTGATGGACAAGACCCAACCGTAAGCGTAGCATATGATCGTATCACTTAAGTTTATTGCTATAGCTTTCTTCATGTCAAGTATCTATTCCTAAGACCATGAGATCATGCAAATCCCGGATACCGGAGGAATACCTTGTGTGCTATCAAACGTCACTTCGTAACTGGGTGATCATAAAGATGCTCTACAGGTATCTCTGAAGGTGTCTGTTGGGTTGGCATGGATCGAGACTGGGATTTGTCACTCCGTATGACGGAGAGATATCTCTGGGCCCTCTCGGTAATACAACATCGTAAAGAGCTTGCAAGCAATTTGACTAATGAGTTAGTCACGGGATCTTGTATTATGGAACAAGTAAAGAGACTTGCCGGTAACGAGATTGAACTAGGTATGGAGATACCGACGATCGAATCTAGGGCAAGTAACATATCGCTGGACAAAGGGAATTGCATACGGGATTAACTAAATCCTCAACATCGTGGTTCAACCGATAAAAGATCTTAATGGAATATGTAGGAACCAATATGGGCATCCAGGTTCCGCTATTGGTTATTGACCGGAGAGGTGTCTCGGTCATGTCTACATAGTTCTCGAACCCGCAGGGTCGCACGCTTAACGTTCGTTGACGCTAGAGTAGTATTGGGATATGTAAGTTGGTGACTGAATGTTGTTCGGAGTCCCGGATGAGATCTCGGACATCACGAGGAGTTTCAGATTGGTCCGGAGGTAAAGATTGATATAGGAAGTCATATTCGGGGTACCGGAAAAGTTCGGGGGTATGCCAACAGTGTACCAGGGGGCCATCGAAGGGTTCCAGGGGACCACCAGTGGGTCCCACCACCCCCAGGGGCCACCATGCGCTGAGGGGTGATGCCCTGGCCTAGATGGACCAGGCGCACCAGTCCCCTAGAGTCCACGTGGCTTGGGGGGAAAGAGTCCCTGAAGTGGAAGGGAGAAATCCCATTTATCGTACGGGAGAGGGACTCCTCCCTCCCTGGCCGCACCCCTCCTTGGAGGAGGGGCTAGGGCTGTGCCCCTCCCTACCCTTACCCCTATATATAGTGGAGGGAGAGGAGGGGAGCCGCACACTAAACCCTGGCGCAGCCCCTCCCCCTTCCTACCACCATATCTCCTCCCGGTACGGCTCGGCGAAGCCCTGCCGAAGCACCACCACTACCATCTCCACCATGCCGTCATGCTGGTTGAGATCCCATCTACTTCTCCCCCTTCTCTTGCTGGATCAAGGAGGAGGAAACATCACCGAGCCGCACGTGTGCTAAACTCGGAGGTGCCGTCCGTTCGGTGCTAGATCGGTTGGATCGTGATCGGATCGCGAACAGTACGACTACATCAACCGCGTTATTAATGCTTCCGCTTTCGGTCTACAAGGGTATGTAGAAACACTCCCCTCTCGTTGCTATGCATCTCCTAGATTAGATCTTGGGTGTTCGTAGGAATTTTTTTGATTTTCATGCAACGTTCCCCATTAATATATTCTTACCATGAACTGAAATCTCTCCGTACCTAATCTCTTCATTGCAGGCAACACTATTTATATTTTAGTTCTTGTTATTTACTTTCATTAGTTATTTAGTAGACACCTTTAAATCCTCTTTATATTAGCATATTTGTTTTATCGTTTACCCAGGATAGTAATAGTATTTGCAGAAGCTCAAGCAGTACTTCACACAAGAACTGTGACACCTTGTGTGTGACAGAAACCCCTCCATAGATACTCTCCTCCGCTCTTTGTTGGGACGATTACTCATTGGGATACTTCCACAAAAGTGCTACACTACGCGGTTTGGTCTGCAGGTACCAAGGCATTTTCTGGCCCCATTGCCGGGGAGCTAAGCGCAGAGTATTTGTTTCATAACTGTTTTTTCCAGGTATTGTTATTGTAGATGCTTCCTGTAACTCACAGGTGATCTACTCGTTCAGGGAGAACGTATTTACCAGATTACATTACTCATTTTCCTCAGGAGCAGCAAGCTTCATTAATAGAAAAATACAAAAATTATGAGACAGTTGAGCTTAACACTTTGTTCGCAGGAATGACAATTACTCAAAAGCCAAAGAAGACTATTAGGGATCATTGTGCTCCAGTACTTGTTTCTAGATCTCCTATAATTTATCCTACTAATTATGCTCAAGAGTATTCGATTGACTGTGATCTTATTACAGAAGTAAGATACCATGCTTTTGTAGGAACTGAAGAGGAAGATCCTCAAGCACATTTGATGATATTTGATACTTTATGTGGGACATTTAAGATAAAAGATGTTTCACGGGAATTTGTGCTATTGAGACTCTTCAGGTTTTCTCTAAAGGATGATGCTGAGAAGTGGTATAATCGATTGCCTCCAGACAGTATAGCCAGCTGGATTATGTGTGCTGAAAAGTTTATGGCTAAATTCCTTCCAAGCTCAAAGATTACTAAATTGAGGAGAAACGTCACTTCATTTGTCCAAGAAGACGGTGAAACACTATATAAGGCTTGGGAGAGATACTCCAAGTTTTTAACATTATGTCCTAATCATGGTTATGCTAAATATGTTATACTACATATGTTTTATCATGGAATTAATGATGAATCAAAATCCATTCTTGATCTAAGTGCAGGTGGACAATTTATGTCATTGACCCTAGAAGAAGGGAAAGAACATATTGAGAAGATTGTATCCGCACACGAGCAATGGAATATTGAAGAACCTATCAAACCAACTGGAAAGGTATACCATATTGAAGACATGGAAGAATTCAAGAAGGTTACTCAAGAAAAAATTAAGCCTTGTTGAACAAGTTATCAATGAAAATGTGGATATATTCAGTATCTACCGCCAGGAGGATGAGCTTCAAGATACAATGAACAAGTTTAAATTCCATGAAGATAACTTCAACAGAGACTTCCGAAGATGTATTTATCATAATGAAAAGGTAATAGAATATCTCTCACGAGAGGTAGTTGGGTTAAGCCAAGCGGTAAAGAATCTTGATAAACACTCTCGTATGATAGAGACTCAATGTATTCAAATCTCTGAGACTCAAGCTTTGATTCTTGCTCAATTAGATAATCCTGTCTCTACTAATGAAATATTTGCTCGGAGAGGTAAAAGAACGCAGGATCCCAAGGCCCGGAATGGTATGAAAGAGAGCAATAACAAAGAAGAATAGAGAGCCAAAGCCAAACTCAAGAAAATAGAGAATTGCTCTTTGGTGAAGAAGAACCTGAAGAACAGGTCCATCAAGACACTCAGGGAGATGAAGAAATAGTTGAAAAAGAAGTTGACTCCAATGCAGAAACAACTGATGGCAATAACAATGAAGAAGAAGAGGAAGAACCTAGGGTGGAAAGAAATAAACAACCACCTGATCCAACCAAGAAGGTTAGTGGCCAAGCACCGACAAACAAAGAGAAAGGTAAGGATAAGGAGAAAGATAAAGGTAAAACTAAGAAAACTCTTCCTTATCCTAAGGTTGTAAGGCCACCTTCAAATGATGCATTATACTCTTCTTTTCTTCAAGCCATAGCTGATCTTAAAATGTCAATGCATGTTACTGATATGTTAAAGATTCCTACTTTTGCTAAGTTCATGCGTGATGTAGTGAATAGTAAAAGGAGTATGACTCTGAAGGAACACGTTGCCATGATAACGGAGTATCCGTTTGATAACAAGATACCAGAGAAACTGGGAGACCCAGGTATACCCACGATATCTTGTTCTATTGGTAATATTGATATAAATAACGCTCTTTGTGATGTAGGAGCAGGGGTAAGTGTAATGCCTCTAACTCTTTTTCACAAGTTAAATTTATCTGAATGCATACTCACAGGCCTAACTTTGCAGATGGCAGACAAGTCCACAAAGAAGCCAGTGGGGATGGCTGAAAACGTTTCGTTGAGATTGGACGGGCATGTAATACCTACTGATTTTATTATTATTGACATGCCCAAAGACAAATAATTATCAATTATCCTTGGTAGACCATTTTTGG
Organism: Elymus sibiricus; assembly: GCA_039707655.1. NCBI lineage: Eukaryota > Viridiplantae > Streptophyta > Magnoliopsida > Poales > Poaceae > Elymus > Elymus sibiricus. Next base: position 176,967,324 of record CM077666.1, on the reverse strand, counting down.
ATACTGCAGGTGCATCGCTAGATTGCTCAGAAGGGAAGGTAACCTTTAGAATCTGTGAGGAAGAAATAGTCAAGTACTTCCCGAAGAAGCCAGGAGCAAGGGTTAAGTATGTGCCACCGCCTAAACGATTATGTATGGTGAGCAAAGAAAATCCACGACCACCTGATACTAGATGAAATACCGAGGTAAGAGGTTGAGCTAAGCAACCTAAAAACTAGGGCTTTATGGGAGGCAACCCATTATCTCTTTATTTTTCAATAAAATTTTATTTTTGTTTTAGTCAATATTTTGCTCTTATAAATGAACTGATGAAAATCCCTCGAAAAAGTTGTCTTTGACCTTTTTATTGAAGGATAAATGTTGAAAAGAGGAATTAGGAGAAGAAACAAAGGAGGAAATCAACAGAGGAGAATGACAGCGTTTTATACGGGCACTGCCACCCGTATGCGCGGTCGCATGAAACTTCAGAAGAAACGCAGAAAAGATCAGAATGGTCGACGGCATTTCATACGACCGCATGCGCTCGTTTGCGTGGTCGTATGACACTCTCACCAAAATCAGACACGATTTACAGATTCGAAGACGGCGTTCCGAATGGGGGAGAGCGCCCGTTTGTGCGGTCGTTTGATCCTTCGACCAGGAGCGTCCGTGGGGTCAGAAAGAAAACGGCCTTTCGGACGAGCGTAAGCGCCTGTTCGAGCGATCGTTTCGCCCTTCGCCCGGCAGAGCTTCGGATTAACAGGTTTGACAACGGTGTTACAAACGAGTGCATGCGCCCACTTGAGCACTCGTTTTAGGTATGTAAACCCTAGATTGGCTGATTTAAACATAAGACGGTGTTTCATATGGGCGCCCGCGCCCGTATGAGCGCCCGTTTCGCCTGAATTCTCATATATCAGAGCCGCCGGCGCTGGGAGGTTTTCTTCTTCTTCCTCCCAACGCCCAAAGCTCTCACATCTCTCTCTCTCTCTCTCTCTCTCTCTCTCAAACCCTAACAAAAACCCTCCAAAACCTTCGTTTCTTCGCAGATTTCATTCGTTTGATCCATGCATCTTCATCCTCGGTGAGTTTCTCCTCCGATCCATGGTTTATTTGCAAGTTTTGGTGGTGGTTTCATCAATGTTCATATCCTAGATGAGATGCATAATATTTTTGATTTCTGTTCGATTTGCACGTTAGAATAGGTTAGAAACGATCTTAGGTAGTATTAGAACTCGATCCCCACGTTAAACTTACAATTTTCTGTTGTTATTTTCATTGTGTGTAGAAAATGATGAAATTAGCGATTTCCGCGAGGGAAGAGGGCCATGGGCTCGGGCTCTAAGCGTGCCCAGAATGGGGAAGATGAACCCCATGCTGCTGTGAACAAGGACTTCCAACGCGTGAGCAACCGGGGGATGGCCCCCATGAAGTGGAAGTGTGATGCGTTCTTGGAGTCCCAAGGGCTTCACAACGACTTCGCGTGGCTCGCGAACAACGTTGGTATGGGAGTTTTCAGCAATTTCCATTACCTCACGTACCGCGGCATCACCGTGGAGCTCCTCTCCACCTTCACCCACACTCTCGAGGACTCGAGGGTGGCACCGAGCTGTTCATTCATGCTTGGAGGAGTTTAGCGCACCATGACGCTGGAGCAGTTCTGTAGTGCCTTCGGTTTTGAGAACCAAGGAGTTCTCGACACTAGGAGCATGCCGATTACTGATGCGTTGGGTTCATGGGAGCTCATCTCCGTAAAGGATGAGCATGACCTCTCTGGGAAGAAGGTATCGAGTATCCAAAACCCCGCCATTCGCTACTTCATGATTTTCATTGCCAACACTATTTTTGGTAGGGAGAACCTTGGGGCATGTCGAGCTATGACATGTGTGTGCTCCATTCAGCAATCCACCCCAAATACACCCCCAAGCCTAACTTGGGAGCTTTTCTTATGCATCACCTCAGTAGGCAGCACAAGCAGCCAAGGGGGGACTATTTTTGTGGGAGGCATAGTAACTCGGCTTGCCGAGCACTTCGGCCTCGATCTTGAGGAGGTGCAGCACGTACCAGGCCCTACGGTACTCAACCGTAGAATTATGATCAACACTCATTTCATTGGGCCCGTGCATGGGGAGCATTGCTACAAGTGCCCCCTACCTAACACGCACTCTGTCGATGTTCGCTTGCCCTTACCGCAAGCATTTACTGTTTCTACACGTGATATGTGGGTACTCTCTGTTGATGAGATCAACGAGTACCGCCATGAGGCCGGCTTCGGGAACATTGCTCAACTCGAACCCGCTCCAGAGTGGGAGGCTACAGCAGCAGGCCCTGCCCACGGTTGGGATGCATGGGGCGATGCCCCTCAGTACGCACCCAACTATCCACCACAGCTTGCACCGCAATACGCACTACAGGTTAACTTTGGCCAACCATGTGACTATGTGCCTAGGGTAGAGTTCCAGCAGCTGCAGTAGCAGGTAGGAGGGATACGCACGGACCTCCGTGAGGCCAACAACAACATTAACCTACTGAGTGGGAACATGCAGTCCCTCTTTTCTTTTTGGCAGCCACACCCTGGCACGGGAGGCCAGTCCTCTAGCGGCCCCTCTCAGATGCAGTGGCCACACTTTGGCCAGAGGGGCGACGATGACGAGACATGGACTAGAGAGTAGGCCAAGAGCCTAAGCTTGGGGGAGCTAATCCCCTAGTTATCCATGCATGCATTTTTTTCTTTTATTTGTTTTTGTATTTTGCATGTTTATTTTTAGTTTGCATAATAAAATGAGGAGCACACTTTGATCTTGCTTTGTTGCAGTTCTTTTCGTTTGTTTTCTTTGAGCCTATAGGTTTGTTCTCTACTAGCAAGAAGAAATGAAAAAAATGAATTGGGACTTGATGGAGGGAAGAATGAGCCAGCGCGAGAAGGTATAACATATACATAATCCCTTGTCTCGCAATATTATTTGAGGAAGAATTTTCAGTTGACTGGCTGCACTTGAATTAGTTCCCCACGATAGTTGAATATCATCTAGTCATAACTCCCAATTTCATATTTTTCTAGTCAAACCTTGTGGGAAAGCATGTTTTTGTTTTAATGAAAATCTGAAACTTTTAGAGGTCAGGTACTTTTGAAGAGAACGAGCACTTAAGCAATTCAACTCCACATGCTGATTTTGATTGACTTGATGACACCTATTGATGGAGTTGTTTAGAGGGATGAATATTTGAAGTTGTTGAGGTTATACCAAAATTTATTCGCAATACTCAAATCGTGGAGCTCCAGCCCTAGGCTGGCTTTATGTCTCATTGCTATATGTTGAGATAGTTCGTGTAACTGCAACTCCGTCATGAACTTGGGGATTGTGTAGTAAACGATCGACCTTCCCCAAGGAAGTGTGCAACTGGTAAATAAAAGCACTGATCGCTGAACTCGAAAGAGACAACCATCCTTGATCCATAGTGCATAAAATTAAGCCACAGCGGAGCCCAATTGCATATAGTGAATTTTGGCATAACCCCGTCACCGAGAGTTGAAATCCCGAAGAACAATGACTAAGAGAAGTGTTTGAGAGCCATGACTAGGAGGCATTATTGGGTGTTAATGAAAAACTTGAGTACTTTGCTATATTTGATCTCCAAACCTTCTAAATGCATTTTGATGATTGAGCTTAAGTTGAATATCCATCTAATAGATGAACACCTTCATTTGCCTAAACACTTGGTTAGCAAAGAAAATTTGTTTTGAGAAATTATAACTAATGGTATGAAACTATACGTGGTTAGGCAACGAGTTTAGGTGTAGCTATTCAATTGCAAATACTTTCTTGAATGATCTCGCAGGATAAGAGAAGATGGATATGATGTATTTTCTCGAGCCGGTAAAATTCTTTCCATTCAACCAAGCTCCTTTTCACTCTCTTGATTTCTTGTTTGCTCGAGGACGAGCAAATCTTAAGCTTGCGGAGTTGATGGCTCGAGAATTTGTGATGTTTTTCATAGTTATTTCCATTTGGTTTCATTGGATTTTTGTTATTCTTCGGATATTTCTAATGCTAATCCAACAAAAAAGAAGAAAATCTACTTTGTCCTTTGGATGGGAGCAAAAATCATATATGGAAGGAAACCAAAGTAGATTGTTGCAAATCAAGCCAGTTGGAGCAACTTTCCTGAAGAGAGCATTGTCAACAGGCGCGTCAGGGTGAAAGACGGCATTCCAAGTGACCGCACGCGCTTGTATGAGTGGTCGTTTGGAGTGCTGATGTCTACTACACAACTTATTCTTGTAGACTCGTGTTGGGCCTCCAAGCGCAGAGTTTTGTAGGACAGTAGCAAGTTTCCCTCAAGTGGATGACCTAAGGTTTATCAATCCGTGGGAGGCGTAGGATGAAGATGGTATCTCTCAACAAACCCTGCAACCAAATACAAGAAATCTCTTGTGTCCCCAACACACCCAATACAATGGCAAATTGTATAGGTGCACTAGTTCGGCGAAGAGATGGTGATACAAGTGTAGTATGGATAGTGGATATACGTTTTTGTAATCTGAAAATAAAAAAACAGCAAGGTAGCAAGTAACAAAAGTGAGCAAAAATGGTATTGCAATGCTTGAAAACAAGGTCTAGGGTTCATACTTTCGCTAGTGCAATCTCTCAACAATTCTAACATAATTGGATCATATAACAATCCCTCAATGTGCGATAAAGATCACTCCAAAGTTCCTATTAGTGGAGAACATAAGATAGAAATTGTTGTAGGGTACAAAACCACCTCAAAGTTATCCTTTACGATCAATCTATTGAGCCATCCCTATAAGTGTCACGGACAGCCCTAGAGTTCGTACTAAAATAACACCATATGATACGCATCAACCAACTCTAATGTCACCTAGATACTCCAATGTCACCACAAGTATCCGTGAGTTGATTATACGATATGCATCAAACAACTTCATAATCATAATATTCAATCCACACAAAGAACTTCAAAGAGTGCCCCAAGATTTCTACCGGAGAAAGTAGGACGAAAACGTGCATCAACCCCTATGCATAGATTACCCCAATGTCACCTCGGGAATCCGCGAGTTGAGTGCCAAAACATACATCAAGTGAATCAATATAATACCCTATTGTCACCACAAGTATTCATATGCAAGACATACATCAAGTGTTCTCGAATCCATAAAAGTATTCAATCCGATAATAGTGAAACCTCAAAGGTAAAAACTCAATTCATCACAACAAGATAGAGAGGGAGAAACACCATATGATCCAACTATATTAACAAAGCTCGCGGTACATCAAGATCGTGCCGAATCAAGAACACGAGAGAGAGAGATCAAACACATAGCTACTAGTACATACCCTCAGCCCCGAGGGTGAACTACTCCCTCCTCGTCATGGAGACCGCCGGGATGATGAAGATGGCCTCCGGTGATGATTCCCCCCTCCGGCAGGGTGCCAGAAAAGGGCTGTAGATGAGATCGTGGAGATACAAAGGCTTGCAGCGGCGTAAAAACTCATCTAGGTTAACTTTCGGGAGTTTCTAAATATATATGATTTTTCAGCGTTGGAATCACGCAAAGAGGTGCCACAGGGGGCCCACAAGGTACCAGGGTGCGCCTGGGGGGTGGCGCGCCCTGGTGGCTTGTGGGGCCCCTGTGGGTCTTCAGCTGCTCCCCCTAAGCTTCCTGGGTCTGTTTCCTTCCAGAAAAAATCGTCAAAAAGTTTTGCTGCATTTGGACTTCATTTGATATGGATTTTCTGGAAAACCAAAAACAAGCAGAAAACAACAATTGGCACTGGGCACTAGGTCAATATGTTAGTCCATAAAAATCATATAAAAGCCATATAAAAGTGCACCAAAATCATACAAAACTATAATAAACATGGCATGAATACTTCATAAATTATAGATACGTTGGAGACGTATCAGCATCCCCAAGCTTAATTCCTGCTCGTCCTATAGTAGGTAAATGATAAAAGAAATAATTTATGAAGTGTAAATGCTAGCATAGTGCATAAGTTTGATCAATGATAATTTCAATCACTTTTCCTAGCATCATAACAACAACTTTTTCTCATAAAACTCATCATGATAAAGTAACAATCAATTCACATGTTATGGTCCAAACAATGCATTCTCTTGAAACTTAACAACCTATGTTCTTAGTCACCAAACAATTGCAATTCAACTTAATTTCAACAAAGTCTAAGTAAGAGCTCCACATACTCAATTATCATATAGTCTTCTATGATTGCTAGTACTCAAAGCATATTTTTAAAACAAATGGCATCCATCGAACACAGAGAAAGATAGGGGCTTAATGTTTTGCCTCCCAACTTATTTATCATAGAGATAATTGTCAACAATAATAATTCATGATCAAATATATTTGACTGGCCATATGTGCCTGGATCTTTCCCTGTCGGAAGTCGGGCTCCGGGGACCCAAAGGTTCGAACACTGGGGTGAGCTCGTTCTACCACTTCGTCTCCTACCATGGCTAAGCGACGGCGAGGCTTCGGCGAGAGCGCGCTAGCGAGGGACATACCGTGGACTCAGCGGTTTACCCAGGTTCAGGCCACCTTGCGGTGTAAGACCCTACTCCTTCTTGGTTGGTATTGCTCTGGTGCGAGAGAGAGAGAGAGAGTACAAGGTCGAGGGCGATGGGAACCGGAGTCTCCCCTCTCTCTACCATGGCAGCTCTGCCCCCCTTATACCCACCTCGGTCCTCTTCCCCCTGGAAACTTAGGCAGGAAGGGCTGCCACACTTGGCGGGTTTTGAAAGGGGACAGGCGCTCAGGCTATCCTAACTAAAGGCGGTCTTCGCCTGCCAAAGCATGATCCATGACGCGCCGGTGGGCTCGGTGGTGACCTTTGCCCTGCGCGCCCGCCGTCTTGGTCTTCCTTCGCCGATCGGGCAACCTTTGGGGTCGCTTTGGGGAGCAGACAGCAGGCCCTGCTCCCTTAACACAAAAGAGGAAACCATCTCCATCCGCGCCCGCTGGCGCGCCCTCTATCGTCGTTCGTCGCCGCGCGCGTCACCCACGTGATGGGCCCCAGACCGCGCGGCTGCGCCGAACGGCCTTGCCTTGTAAGCCATTGGGAGGATGCCTCGGGAGGCAACCTCGGGGGACCGCCTCGTGAGGGGGCCTTGGGAGGCAGCCTCGGGGGACCGCCTCATGAGGGGGCCTCATGAGGTGGCCTCGTGAGGGGGCCTCGGGTGGAGCCACTGCTGAGTCCTGCTTGCCCACTCCCTGAGGAGGGGTCCTCGGGAGGCCGGAGCCATCGGGAGGACGGAGCCTCGTGAGAGGGCCTCGCGAGGGGGCCGTCGGGAGGCTGGAGCCTCGTGAGGTGACTTTGCTCTGGGGCGCCCGCTGGTGAGCCGCCTATCTGGGCCTCTGCCTGGCGCCGCGCCCTGGGCCGCGGGCAGACGGGTCGTGGTACCCCGGGTTCCACAACCCCGACAGTAGCCCCCGGGCCCGTGGCGCGCACGTTCCCGCCTAAGGGGGCAAAACGGCGCGGGCCCTAACCGCCTGCGGGCCAGACGCGTGGCGCACAATGTGACGGAAGGCGCCTCCACTTCCCCGCGACGCCTCGGCAACTGCCCAGGCTGACATAAAGCCTGTTCGCGCTCGGCGCGGTGCCATCATTGCCTCACCCGTGTGTTCCGCCTTGATTCCTTCTGCATATTGAAGGCGACGCGGCGCCGAGGGCACCCTTCTTCCTTTTATTCCTGTAACAAGTCAACATAGCCCCTGATGGCGTGAGGAAAAACGATGTCCTTTGCATTAAGTATCTTATGACTTGCTGTAATGCATGCTTATTTCCTCTTGAAGTCCTTTCGTGAGGCCTCGCTTTTCTTTCTTGTTTGCCTTGGTGCTCTACGCCGTCAGGACCCAGCCCCCGAGCGGGCCTACAGCCATCGCTGGTATGTCCGGTCATGATGCCTGGACAAGGCCAGGAGGTGAGGGGCCCGGGAGCTAGTAAGGGCTCCTGGGGCGCGATGCCCGGAAGCCCCCTTTGGCGTGCAAGCGGCTCACGCAAAAGAGAAAACGTGGGCGCTCGGTGAGATCGCAAAAAGAAAGAGAGAGCTTTAAAAACGATGAGAGCGGCTCATGAGACCTCCTCGCGAGGCTTATCTCCCTTTCTTTGCTTGCCTTGTCGCTCTACGTTGTCAGGACCCAGCCCCCGGGCGGGCTACAGCCGTCGCTGGTATGTCCGGTCGCGATGCCTGGACAAGGCCAGGAGGTGTAGGGCACTGCGAGGCGGTAAGAGCTCCTGAGGCACGATGCTCAAGAAGCCCCCCTTTGACGTGCAAGTGGCTCGCGCAAACGAAGGAAACTCAGCGCTCAGCGCGGCAGCGGTGAGAGGAGAGCTTGAGGGGCGGTGAAAACATCTCGTGAGGTGTTTATGATACTTAGCTTTTTCGGAGGGCGGCGTCGGGCGAGCCGCCACTTGTAGGGTGTGCCTAGCGAGGTCTCCGCTCATGAGGCCTCCGGCTGGCATGGCTCTGTCGGGCTTGGCTCCGGAAGCCGTGCTCCTGAGGCCTCCTGAGGCTCCGGGGGGCATCCTGCCGCCGGGTTACGTCGCGAGGCACGCTCGCGAGGCCTTCCGTGTGACCTGCTCCTGAGACAATTACAAGGCGCAAGGTCTCGTGACGGGGGAGCCACGCGCGCTCACTGACTCACTCATGGGCGTCACGCGAGAAGATAAGGCACCAAGGACCTTGGTGAGGTGGCGTGCACGGGAGCAGGCCCGCGAGCCAAAGCTCGATCACTTGGGTTTAGCAGCGCTGCAGGGATGGACCCGAGCACAGGCACCGTGCCTATCATGCGAGAAGATGAGACACCAAGGACCTTGGTGAGGTGACGTGCACGGGAGCAGGCCCGTAAGCCAGAGCTCGATCACTTGGGTTTTTCAGCGCTGCTGGGACTGGCCCGAGCACAGGCACCGTGTCCATCCCCCGTTCGCGAGAAGCTCAGGAGGAACGCCATGAGCGCGCACGGCTCGCCATCAAAGAACTGACGAAATAATAAGGTTGATTACACAACCAGCAGGAGATGCGGCTGCCGTGTCCGGCACGGGTCAGCTTGAGGTTGGTGCAGCCCGTGGGGCGCCCTCAGTTGATTTTTTCCGCCAGCGCGGAGCATGGGGCTTCCACTTGGGCATGGGCATGATCGCGGCTCGATCATTCCGCCAGCGCGGAGCATGGGGCTTCCACTTGGGCGTGGGCTGGAGCTCTCGCGGGCCCATCAGGCTTACGCAATGAGAGTCTCCGAGGCATGTACAACCCTGTTTCGTTCGTACTTGTGGGGGCCACGAGCAGAACTTGTGGAGGGGTCGGATGTTCTGCGTGTCATACGCTGAAATTCCTTCCTCCGTCCCCAGCGCGGAGCATGGGGCTTCCACTTGGGCGTGGGCATGATCGCGGTTCGATCGTTCCGCCAGCGCGGAGCATGGGGCTTCCACTTGGGCATGGGCTGGAGCTCTCGCGGGCCCATCAGGTTTACGCAATGAGAGTCTCTGGGGCGTGTGCAGCCCTGTTTCATTCGTACGCGTGAGGGTCACGGGTAGAACTTGCGGAGGGGTTGGATGTTCCAGGAGTTAGGCACAGGAACTCCGTCCTCCATCTCCAGCCGGACGACGCCGGGCCTGGAGACATGAGCAACCCTGAAAGGGCCTTCCCACATGGGTGAGAGTTTGTGGAGTCCCTCTCTGGAGAGGGTCCTGCGTAGGACGAGGTCGCCGACCTCGAGAGTGCGAGGGCGGATGTTGCGGCTGAGGTAGCGACGCAAGGCCTGCGGGTACCTCGCGGCGCGAAGAGCGGCCTGGCGGCGGCCCTCCTCGAGGAGCAGCAGATCAGTCTCCCGCGAGCCATCCTGACGCGCCTCGTCGAAGGCAAGGACTCGCGGGGAGCTGTGCTTAAGCTCTGAAGGAAGGACCGCCTTAGCTCCGTAGACGAGGACACGGGAGCCTGAGCCCCGCCGAGGATGCAGGCAACCGTGCGAGGCTCCTGGCAGCCCCCAGTGCCCTCGTCAGGCTGGTTGACGTCGTTCCTCCGGGGTGGCGGCGGCAGCGGCGAAAGAGCGGCATTGCCCTGAGGGTCTGTCTCACGAGGCTGGTCGCGCCAGACGGCCTCACGAGGCTGGTCGCGCCAACCCTGGCGGAAGTTGCCGCTGCCGTTGCGGCTGTCCCAACGGTTGCTGCCATGGCCACCTCCATGGCCGGCACCGCGGCCATTGCGGTCGTCTCGGCGGCTTTGGCGCTCGTCGCGGAGCAGCTTGAGCTCCTGACAGTCTTCGGTGCTGTGGGAGCGTACATTGTGGAAGGCGCAGAGCGGCCGACCGTCCTTCCTGGGCTCGTCGCGGTCTTGGCCGCGCTTCTGCTTGGGCTCCACCACGAGCACAGCCGGGCCCTTACGCTTGACGTCCTTGCTCTTGGCCTTGGCGGCGTCGAGCGCCGCGTCGGGGTCGTTGTGGATGAAGAGGCGGCCTTCCTCAGCCTTGGCGCACTTGTCGGCAAGATCGAGCAGCTGTACCACGGAGTCGAGCTCACCGTTGATGGCGAGCTTCTCGTGCATTTTGACGTCCATGACGTCGATGGAGAATGCAGAGTTGACGGCCGCGTCGGAGGCGCGGGGGATCTTGTTGCGCACCTGGCTGAAGCGTTGGATGTACTTGCGGAGGGTCTCGTCCGAGCGCTGCCGCACACGTCGCAGGTCGTTGATGGTGAGGGAGCGGTCCTGTGTGCCCTTGAAGTTAGCGACAAACTGGCTGCAGAGCTCGGCCCATGAGGAGATGGACGCCTTGGGGAGGTTCATGAGCCAGGAGCGTGGGCCGTCCTTGAGGGCCATGGGGAACCAGTTTGCCATGACCTTGTTGTCGCCGTTCGCCGCCTCGACGCTCAGCGCGTAGAGCTAAAGAAACTCCGCGGGGTTGGGGGTGCCGTCGTAGCGCGGAGGCAGCTGAGGCTTGAACTTCGCGGGCCAGACCACGTGACGCAGCTCGCGAGTGAAGGCACGGCAGCCCATGCCGCTCGAGGGGACGCCGCCAGCGAGGGCGGCGCGGTTTTGACGCCCAGCCGCCGCAACGTCTTGCACGGCCTGGTCCTGGCGCCGGCGCTGCCGCTCGAGGAGCACACGTGCATCAAGGGGCGCGCGGCGAATGATCTGGCAGCTGGCCTCGTCTCGGTCTGGCGAGGACGCGCCGCGGGACGGCTCGCGAGCCCGCGCGCCACGCTGAGGCCCGCCGTGCTCGTCGCGCACAGGAGGCGGCGGGGGAGCGCTGTGCGCCAGGTCCCCAGCGCGAGACAGCAGAGGGCGAAGCAAGTGGGAAGGCGTCGGAGTATCCCCGGCGGCGTTGACGACCTCGGTGATGCGACCTAGCCAGGCATCGTAGCCGGCGTCAGTTGGACGGTAACAGAGCAACTCGCGTGCCATGAGCAGCGCGGCCTGCGGGTTCGGCGGCCCGCGGTGGGCGAGGGAGGAGGCAGTGGCGGTGTGGCCGTTCACCTGCACGGAGGGGTGCAGGGAGGGGTCCTACTGCTCGCGGGCAGCGGGGTCGGTGGTGGCAGCATCCTCGGCTTCGGGGCGGCGGCGATTGCCGTGGGCCACTGGCTCCGCCTGAGCCACGTGGCCAGCCCTGCGCTCGGCGCGCTCGCGATGTGCGTCGGCCATGGGGTTGGTGGAGCAGAGGACGGAGCACACCCCTACCTGGCAAGCCAAATGTCGGAAGTCGGGCTCCGGGGACCCAAAGGTTCGAACACTGGGGCGAGCTCGTTCTACCACTTCGTCTCCTACCATGGCTAAGCGACGGGGAGGCTACGGCGAGAGCGCGCTAGCGAGGGACAGACCGTGGACTCAGCGGTTTACCCAGGTTCGGGCCACCTTGCGGTGTAAGACCCTACTCCTGCTTGGTTGGTATTGCTCTGGTGAGAGAGAGAGAGAGTACAAGGTCGAGGGCGATGGGAACCGGAGTCTCCCCTCTCTCTACCATGGCAGCTCTGCCCCCCTTATACCCGCCTCGGTCCTCTTCCCCCTGGAAACTTAGGCGGGAAGGGCTTCCACACTTGGCGGGTTTTGAAAGGGGACAGCCGCTCAGGCTATCCTGACTAAAGGCGGTCTTCGCCTGCCAAAGCATGATCCATGACGCGCCGGGGGGCTCGGTGATGACCTTTGCCCTGCGCGCCCGCCGTCTTGGTCTTCCTTCGCCGATCGGGCAACCTTTGGGGTCGCTTTGGGGAGCAGACAGCTGGCCCTGCTCCCTTAACACAAAAGAGGAAACCATCTCCATCCGCGCCCGCTAGCGCGCCCTGTATCGTCGTTCGTCGCCGCGCGTGTCACCCACGTGATGGGCCCCAAACCGCGCGGCTGCGCCGAACGGCCTTGCCTTGTAAGCCATCGGGAGGATGCCTCAGGAGGCAGCCTCGGGGGACCGCCTCATGAGGGGGCCTCGGGAGGCAGCCTCGGGGGACCGCCTTGTGAGGGGGCCTCATGAGGCGGCCTCGTGAGGCGGCCTCGTGAGGGGGCCTCGGGTGGAGCCACTGCTGAGTCCTGCTTGCCCACTCCCTGAGGAGGGGTCCTCGGGAGGCCGGAGCCATCGGGAGGCTGGAGCCTCGTGAGAGGGCCTCGCGAGGGGGCCGTCGGGAGGCTGGAGCCTCGTGAGGTGACTTTGCTCTGGGGCGCCCGCTGGTGGGCCGCCTATCTAGGCCTCCGCCAGGCGCCGCGCCCTAGGCCGCGGGCAGACGGGTCGTGGAACCCCGGGTTCCACAACCCCGACATTCCCCACCACATGATGCTTGCCAACTGGAGAATAATTGAGGTTGAAATGCGAATGAATACTTATTGACTCTTGCATAAAAGTAAATACATAAAAGTAAATGCATAAAAGTAAATGATAGGCCCTTTGCAGAGGGAAGCAGCGGTTGTCATGCGCTTTTTATTTTTGGATGCACAAGCCCTTAATGCAAAGGAACGTCACATTATATTGCCCCTTGTGATAGCAACCTTTATTATGCAGTCCGTCGCTTTTATTTCCTTACCATCACAAGTTCGTACAATGCTTATGATGAGGATATCCCAACTATGGTTCCCTCTCTACCTCATGAAGATAAACAACCTGTTGCTGCAAAGAAGATGTCCAATGATGAAATCAGGATTGGTCCAATTACAAGAGCTCGTGCTAAGTTACTAGAACAACAGGTGAATTCTCTCTTAGTTGATAATGCTATTTATTTTAATGAGAGCTTTATACTGCCTAAATCCTTGTGTGTATGTGTCATTAGGTACATTGGAGAGGAAGGCATGGCACAAGGGAGCAAGGAGGGGAGCAAGGAGGCATTGCAGCTGGGAAGGGAGGAAGACCCTGCAGTTTCCAGGGCGGTAGTACCGCCCCACACAAGCGGTAGTACCGCTTAGCGGTAGTACCGCCCCAGTACTACCGTCCTAGTACCGCTTAGGAAATTTCTTCTGGAATCCAAGCGACCCCAAGCGGTACTAAAGCGGCACTTGATATTTGTACGAGCGGTAGTACCGCTTATCACGGTAGTACCGCTTGCCATAAGCGGTAGTACCGCTCTGCCTACGCGCAGGTTTTGGGCTGTCCAGCCCGTGTACCCCTTCGATCTCGTTTTAGACTATAAATACCCGTCCCCTAGAGTTAGTTAAGGTTAGACCACGTTTAAGATAAACCCTAGTTCTTGAGATTGCTTGTAAGCATTCATCTTGAATCCTCATCTCCAATTCGTATCGATCTGGAGATCATATACTGCAAGTTGAGTGTAATCTGCTGTTCCATTGGGAATTAGTATATTGCAATTATACCGTTTTGTGGTCGACGGCTACGTGCGCAAGTGTGTGACGTTGTGAATATCCAAAGGGTTGAGACCTTTTGCATTGGCATCAGGGATCAAGCGAGGGAGAGTTCATCGGCGACATACAAGTTATCTATCATCTTCATCATCACCACCGCCGCTTACTGAGAAGATCGGGACACCCCATATCATCTTGGTATCAGATTTCCAGTGTTGCCTCGGTAAGCATCCACCAAATCATCCATAGATTAGTTGTGTTTTTACTCCTATCCAGAAAAAGCCTCACAAAAAGATTAGGGTTAGGGTTTTTGCCATCACCTAGATAACATCGTTTCCAAGTTTTAGTTGCTCGTCGTTGTGTCTTTCTTTTTGCGTAGCTTTTTCCTTCGAATGGATTGGTTTTAGTTTCCATCGTAGATTGGCTTTTTGTTTCTATCAGTTATCCTGTTTTGCAAATTCCATAGCCACAGCCTGTCTACACAAAGGTGTTAGGAACTTACCCACGAGACTAGTTTCCGCTCTACAGGCTGCTCATATAGGTTTTGGTGCTTTGCAATTTCTGGACGTGATCCAAGAACAGTCGCCGCTGCCTGCGATCTATTGTGGCCTTAAAAAAGGAAAAGAAAAGAGGAGAGAGAGAAAAAAACAGAGAGAAAGAAAGAAACGAGAGAAACAGTGGCTGGACGTTGTTGCTATCTATTGCACTGTTGGATTTGTATTATCTTGCGATTGTGCACTAGTCAAATTGAGCAATCTTGTGCCTGTTTACATTGAGCATTGCTAGTGTCTCTCTAGTGCATTGCAACACATCCTGTTTTTATAGTTGCTTTGCCACTTTTTTCTCCACCGTGTGTGTTTCCTTGGGTGTTTGTTCACACGATCAGCACTAGGACTTGTCTTCGGTGTTGTTAGGTATCCAAACCAAGCTCCACCATATACCCTGGTTTGTCATGTGATTGCTCTTATACCCGGGTATTCACTTCATCACATCCGTGCATTAGTCATCCATCCGAACGGGTAAGCATTGCTATTCACTTTGGAACGGTAAGATTTCCTTTTCTTGTCAGTTTTGAGTGAGTTGTGAGTGTGCCACCAACCAGATTTTGATTTTTGCACTAACCGACTAATCATGTCTTCTAGTGATGTTGATGTACTGCAGAAAAAGGCTGATGACGAGTGTGTTTCCTGGAAGGACCATGAAGCTCTCCGCGTTCATTTGACAGGGGTTATCGATAGATCCGCTGAAAAAATTGAGGCTGATATTCAAGTTATACAAATGAAAGTGGACGCCACTGACACTACCGTCAATGCTATGCAAACACAAGTCAATGCTCTCCAACTAAGTATACAGCAGTTGACC
The DNA here is from genome assembly GCA_039707655.1 of Elymus sibiricus. Classification (NCBI taxonomy): domain Eukaryota; kingdom Viridiplantae; phylum Streptophyta; class Magnoliopsida; order Poales; family Poaceae; genus Elymus; species Elymus sibiricus. Next base: position 176,952,174 of record CM077666.1, on the reverse strand, counting down.
ACTTCAGTCAATGGGCTGCGTGTCGCTATTGAACAACGCCAACATGACGGTCATGACGATGCTGATAGTGTCCATGACAACAATGACAACATGGTGGGCAATCATGGCCGTGGGCGTGACTTGCAAGGGCATGGTCATCTACCACTACGTGGTGCTCGGCGTGTACCGCTTCAGGAGGATGATGGTTTGGGCAAGCCCAAGTTCACGATTCCTAGATTTGAAGGCTCTCCTGATGTCGAAGAGTATCTCACTTGGGAGCTTAAGATGGAGAAATTATGGCGTTTGCATGATTATACTGAAGATAGTAAGGTCAAGCTTGCTTCTTCTGAATTTGATGGCTATGCCTTGCGTTGGTGGGATAGCATTGTGAGTACCCGTCGCGATGACAATGAACTTCCTGTTCGCACATGGCGTGAGATGAAGGCGGTTATGAAAGCTCGTTTTGTTCCCACTAATTACTTGCGGACAGTTTATGATAAATTGACACAATTGAAGCAAGGTTCCATGACGGTTGATGCATATTACATGGAGATGGAGATGTTGATGCAGCGTGCTCGAGTAAGAGAATCTGTTGAGATGACTATGCAACATTTTCTCCATGGGCTGAAATATAACATTAAGGGTATTGTTCGGCATCACCAATACAATACAATGAACGAGCTACTCCATCATGCAAGAGAAGCTGAGTCCCAGTTGGCCGAAGAAGCTCAAATTAAAGGCCGTTATACTACGGCTGGGCGGTTCTCCAACAGAACACAGCCGCCCCCTAGTGAGGGCGCTGCCAGCCGCCCCTCTTCTTCTACAACCAAACCAGCCTCCATTGTTCCACAATCCAAGCAACCTGCCGCTCCTGCTGCTAGCTCAGGTTCCAAGATGTCTACAGCCCATAATAGAGATATGCTCTGTCATACATGTGGAGGCAAGGGACACTTCAAGAGAGAGTGCCCAAATAGAAAAGTGATGATTGTGAACGATGACAATGAGTATGAGACTGGAGATGATGCTGATCCATATGCTTCAGATGACGATGGGTACACACGTGACGACGGCATAGATGCTTTTGCTTCTCCAGCACCTACTATTGTTGTCTCGCAGCATGCTCTTAGTGTGCAGCCACATGTTGATTCACAGCGTTGCAATTTGTTCCAAACAAAAGCACTAGTTGGCCCCAACAAAGCTTGCAAGGTGATCATTGATGGAGGTAGCTGCCGCAATCTTGCAAGCAAGGAGTTATGTGCCAAGCTAAATCTGAAATATTTACCTCACCCCAATCCATATTACGTACAATGGTTGAGTGACAATGGTGAGATGAACGTGAGTCATATGGTGCGCGTGAATTTTGAGATAGGACCATACACGGATTCCATTGAATTTGATGTGGTGCCTATGACTGTTTGCCATCTTTTATTGGGTCGGCCATGGCCCTATGACCGCCATGTGCAACACAATGGCCGTGCCAATACTTATCACTTGGAGTTCAAGGGCAAGAAAATAAATCTGCAGCCTATGTCACCACAGCAAATTGTCACTGAGTCTCGTCAGAAAACAAAAGTGAATATCGAACAGCCACCTGCACGAGAGAACAATGTAAAAGCCGTGAGTGATAATATAACGAAAAGTGCGAGAGAGCCTAGTTTGCTTATATTAGCCACCAAAGAAGACATGAGAGAATTTCGAGAGGATCCTACAGCCCTGCCTCTTGTGCTTATGTACAAAGGCGAGGTTTTAGTTTCTAATGATACGCAATCTGTTTCTCTTGGTGTGTCTACTGTTTTGCAGGAATATGGCGATGTGTTTCCGGAGGAGGTACCAGCGGGGCTGCCACCATTGCGTGGAATTGAGCACCAAATTGATCTCATACCAGGCGCCACCCTCCCCAACCGAGCGCCATACAGGACCAACCCCGAAGAAACGAAGGAAATACAGAAGCAGGTGCAAGCACTACTAGACAAAGGGTATATTCGTGTTTCTCTTAGTCCTTGTGTTGTTCCTGTTATTTTGGTACCTAAGAAAGATGGTACATGGCGCATGTGCATAGATTGTAGAGCTATTAACAACATCACTATTTGATATCGTCATCCTATTCCACGCTTAGAGGATATGCTAGATGAATTGAGTGGTGCTGCTGTTTTCTCTAAGATTGATTTGCGTAGTGGTTACCATAAAATTCGGATGAAGGAAGGGGATGAATGGAAAACTGCTTTCAAAACTAAATTTGGTTTATATGAGTGGTTAGTTATGCCTTTTGGTCTTACTAATGCACCTAGTACCTTCATGCGATTAATGAATCATGTTTTGAGAAAGTTTATTGGTCGTTTTGTGGTTGTCTATTTTGATGATATACTTATTTACAGCCGCAATGAATCTGAACATTGTGATCATATTAGACAGGTTTTGCAAGTGTTGCGTGATCATAAATTGTATGCTAATCTTGAGAAGTGCACATTTGCAAAAGATAAAGTGATATTTCTGGGATACGTTGTCTCTAAGCATGGGGTAGAAGTAGATTCATCTAAGATTGAAGCAATTCAAAATTGGCCTACTCCCATGAATGTTAGTCAACTACGAAGTTTTCACGGTCTTGCTGGTTTCTATCGTCGTTTTGTGAAAGACTTTAGTACTATTGCTGCACCATTGAATAAATTAACAAAGAAAGGTGTGCCTTTTGTGTGGGGCGTAGCCCAAGATCATGCTTTTGACGAGCTGAAACGTTTACTTACTTCTGCACCATTACTTGCACTACCAGATTTTTCCAAACAATTTGAGGTTGAATGTGATGCTAGTGGTATAGGTATTGGTGGTGTGTTGATGCAAGAAGGTAGACCTATTGCTTATTTCAGCGAGAAACTTTCTGGTGCTAGACTGAATTATCCTATTTATGATAAAGAATTGTATGCGCTTGTTAGAGTTCTTGAGATTTGGCAACATTATCTATGGCCAAAAGAATTTATCATACATTCTGATCATGAAGCATTGAAGTATTTGAAAGCTCAATCAAATCTGCATCGCCGCTTAGCTAAATGGGTTGAGTTTATTGAGTCTTTTCCGTATATCATTAAGCATAAGAAGGGAAAAGATAACATTGTTGCTGATGCTCTATCTAGGAAGAACATGCTCTTGACACATCTCGATGTTCAATTCCTGGTTTAGAGAGTTTGTGTGATTTGTATGCAACTGATCATGATTTTGCTGAACCATATCGTTTATGTTTGCTTCGAAATGCATGGGAGAAATACCACATCCATGATAGATACTTGTTTCGAGCTAACAAACTTTGTGTTCCAGAATCGTCCGTCCGTTTGCTATTGTTGCAGGAATCACATGCAGGAGGATTGATGGGTCACTTTGGGCGTGAGAAGACGTTGCTCATGCTGGCTGATCACTTTTATTGGCCCAAGATGAGGCGCGACGTGGACAGGTTTGTTCGGCGCTGCATTACATGTCACAAGTCCAAGTCAAAACAGAAGCCTCACGGTTTGTATACGCCACTACCTACACCTACCACACCATGGGAAGATATAAGTATGGATTTTGTGTTAGGTTTGCCACGCACTAAACGAGGTCATGATTCTATATTTGTGGTAGTGGATAGATTTTCTAAGATGGCACATTTTATTCCATGCCACAAAAGCGACGATGCGTCGCATATTGCTAACCTGTTTTTCAGGGACATCGTACGCTTGCATGGAGTGCCAAAGACAATTGTTTCTGACAGGGACATGAAGTTTATGAGCTACTTCTGGAAGACATTGTGGGGAAAGCTAGGAACAAAGTTGTTGTTCAGCACTACATGTCACCCACAAACTGATGGTCAAACGGAGGTGGTGAATCGCACATTGTCCCAATTGCTGAGAGTTATGATCAAGAAAAATCTGCGTGAGTGGGAGGAGTGTTTGCCACTTGTTGAGTTCGCTTATAACAGGGATGTGCATTCTACCACCCAGTTTTGTCCTTTTGAGGTGGTGTATGGTTTCAAACCAATTACATCACTAGATTTGCTGCCTCTTCCATTGCATGAGAGGGTTGATATGGAGGCATCAAACAGAGCAGATTATGTGAAGAAGATTCATGAGAAGACACGGGAGGCTATTGAGAAGCAAGGCAAGAACATTGCTGCTGCACGAAACCAATCAAGAAAGAAAGTTTTGTTCCAGCCTGGCGATATGGTGTGGGTGCATCTTCGCAAGGACAGGTTTCCACAGTTGAGACGTTCTAAACTTCGGCCGCGTGGTGCTGGTCCTTACAAGGTGTTAGCCAAGATAAATGACAATGCCTACTCGATTGATATTCCTATAGCTGACTTTGGTGGCGTTAGCAACAGTTTCAACGTTGCTGATTTGTCCCCATGTGATGTCGATGACCTTGGAGCGTCGGGGTCGACGCCTTTTGAAGGGGGGGAGGATGATGAGGATATCCCTACTATGGTTCCCTCTCTACCTCATGAAGATAAACAACCTGTTGCTGCAAAGAAGATGTCCAATGATGAAATCAGGATTGGTCCAATTACAAGAGCTCGTGCTAAGTTACTAGAACAACAGGTGAATTCTCTCTTAGTTGATAATGCTATTTATTTTAATGAGAGCTTTATACTGCCTAAATCCTTGTGTGTATGTGTCATTAGGTACATTGGAGAGGAAGGCATGGCACAAGGGAGCAAGGAGGGGAGCAAGGAGGCATTGCAGCTGGGAAGGGAGGAAGACCCTGCAGTTTCCAGGGCGGTAGTACCGCCCCACACAAGCGGTAGTACCGCCCCAGTACTACCGTCCTAATACCGCTTAGGAAATTTCTTCTGGAATCCAAGCGACCCCAAGCGGTACTAAAGCGGCACTTGATATTTGTACGAGCGGTAGTACCGCTTATCACGGTAGTACCGCTTGCCATAAGCGGTAGTACCGCTCTGCCTGCGCGCAGGTTTTGGGCTGTCCAGCCCGTGTACCCCTTCGATCTCGTTTTAGACTATAAATACCCGTCCCCTAGAGTTAGTTAAGGTTAGACCACGTTTAAGATAAACCCTAGTTCTTGAGATTGCTTGTAAGCATTCATCTTGAATCCTCATCTCCAATTCGTATCGATCTGGAGATCATATACTGCAAGTTGAGTGTAATCTGCTGTTCCATTGGGAATTAGTATATTGCAATTATACCGTTTCGTGGTCGACGGCTACGTGCGCAAGTGTGTGACGTTGTGAATATCCAAAGGGTTGAGACCATTTGCATTGGCATCAGGGATCAAGCGAGGGAGAGTTCATCGGTGACATACAAGTTATCTATCATCTTCATCATCACCACCGCCGCTTACTGAGAAGATCGGGACACCCCATATCAGCTTATTTTCCCTTACAATAAAAGATTATACATATTTTAGGAGCAATTTTTATTGCTTTTTGCACCGATGACAACTTACTTGAAGGATCTTATTCAATCCATAGGTAGATATGGTGGACACTCATGGGAAGAAACTGGCTTTAAGGGTTTTTGGATGCACAAGTAGTATCTCTACTTAGTATGAATTTTTGGCTAGCAAAAGATCCTAAGCAAGCACTAGATGTTGGAGGATCCATAACAATATAACGTCTATGCAAATATACCCAAACATAACTCATTACGTTGTCTTCCTTGTCCAACTTCAACTAATTTGCTCATGTTTGAAAATAATTAATGGGTATTCACAATCATAAAAGACGTCCAAGATAATATATTTATATGTGAAAGTTCTCTTCCTTATACTAATCATTCATGAATTGCTTGTATGACCAATATTGTGATTGTCAAGCTTCAATAGATTTCACTTTCTAACCCAAATGTGAAACTACTACTAGACATGATACAAGCATATGAAGCACATATAATTTCAACTTTATGATATTCAATTCATTCAACGATTTACTCATAGGATATAAGTGAAGAACAAGAGTAAATGACAAACTACTCCAAAAAGATATAAGTGAAGACCAAATGAGTAGTTAAGTAAATAGGTAACTATGTGAGGACTCTCTCTCATTTAAAATTTCAGATCTTGATAATTTTATTCAAACAGCAAAGAAAACAAAATAAAATGACATTCCAAGGATAGCACATATCATGTGAAGAAGCAAAAACTTAGGCTCAACCAAAACTGGCCGATAGTTGTTGAAGAAGAAAGGTGGGATGCCTACCGGGGCATCCCCAAGCTTAGATGCTTGAGACTACTTGGAATAACAACTTGGGATGCCTTGGTGACGGTGTCCTGGACTAGGGGGTGCTAACCTAGCCGGCCCGTCTCCTCGGTTGGGCCGATATGCCCCCGTACGTAATCAAGATGGACTCCGGAGGCTGCGTGCGGGAGACGTGATCGAGGCTATCTCTACCGAAGACTTGTAGTACACTTCAAGATTTTTCCAGCTGCCTTACTCCTAGATACCGACCTTGTATCCCTAGATACCCTCCCTGCCGTGTATATAAGCCATAGGGTTTAGCCCGTAGGGAAAAAGATATAAAACGCAATATCGCTCACCTAGCCCTAGAAGTTAGACACATATTACGTTCTCGAGGTAGATCAACTCTGTACTCGATACATCTCCATCAATATAAACAGAAGCAGGATGTAGGGTTTTACCTCCATCAAGAGGGCCCGGACCTGGGTAAACATCGCCTCCATTATCTCTGTTACCACCGATCCGAGATCCGCAGCTCGGGACCCCCTACCCCGAGATCTGCCGGTTTTTACACCGACACTGGTGCTTTCATTGAGAGTTCCGCTGCGTGATCACCAGAAGGATTGATGGCTCACCTGCAGATCAACTGCACCAACGGCCACGGGGACGTTTATGCCCCCGGCCAGCTTTTCATCTTCGGCAGCATGGTATTTTGCGCCGACTCGACGGGTCACCTGACCTCTGTCGAGAACTATGCCCCAGGTCGGATCGTGACTTTCGGTGGCCTTGAGTACACTGCGGATTCCCGCCGCAAACTCATCTTATCGGGATGGACACCTAGCCAGATCAAGAGCTCGCCAGTTCTGGAGGTTCGACTCCGGAACCGAACTCTGTCACGGCGCCTCTTGAGACCCCTGACACCACCACTCCGGCCAGTCTCTCCCCGATCACCAGTCCGGAGATAGATCCGGCTCCCACCCCTAAAATTGTGTCGGTGCCAGAATTGATTTCGGCACGGAACCCGGAACTATGTTCAGACTCCCGCCACTCCGAAGACGCATCTGGTTACACGCCGGATGTACTTCGAATCAGCCCTGCCTATGGCGCATCCATGAATCCCGAAGAGTTATCTCACCTCGATGAGATGCTTGACCGCATCTGGAGTATGTCCATCTCGGATGGCAAGACTTCGGTTTACAATCAGATCGGCCTTAAAGCCGACGATAGGAAATTTACATCCCACCCACCACCCACCTAGTCGCCACGATCGATGATTTAACTGACGTGTTGGACTACGGCGAACCCTCAGACATGGAGGAAGCTGCTGACGGCCCAATCGATACCACCTTGCCCCCGGTAAACACGGGCAGGTGGACCGCCACGTCCATCTACGATGTGTACATGGTGGAACCCCCAAATCCCCTCCACGACGTTGGCGAAGGCGCCGAAGGGGCAATAATGGGGAACCCAGTGTCAACGACGCGACAGCAAATAACGGCGACGCAGAGGAAGGCGATGCCGATAACCATGAGGAGGACGTTCAAGCCTCCCCAATAAGGAACGGCACACTAGACCAACCTCTTTTGGACTGAGATCCCGATGACCTCTTCGAAGGGGCCGACGACAACTACATGCCGGAGTCCGAGGAGGACGAGAGCCTCGGCACCGAGGACTACATCGTCCCCGAGGACCCTTTTGAACAAGAACACTTCCGGCGACGCCTCGTCGCGACGGCCCGGAGCTTAAAGCGCAAGCAGCAGCAGCTGCAGGCCAATACTGATGCACTAAATGAAAAGTGGATCGAAGTGCTCTCTGCCGAGCAAGACATGGAGAACCAGAGCCATAGTGCGCTGAAATCATACCCACGCAGGCGATTGCTACCGGAGTTCGACGAGGAGCTCGCTGACGACCTCGACCGGCCCCCTAGAGGCCGGGACAGGCCAAGACGAGAAGACCCCGGTGAACGGCCACCCCCACGCCATCATGGCAAAGACCTCGTGGACTACCTAGATCCTCGCGATGCTAGACGTTGTATTGAGGAAAATAGAGCTCCCCCTCGGTCCATCTACGGGTCAAGGGGACGTGCGCCCGCTGGGCCTGACGGCTACGATGCCTGGATGGATAGGAACGGCCGCGCCCGAGATCAAGCCTACTCACGGCTCTCTCCCGAGATCCGACGAGATCCTCCTCGGTCCCGAGGTCCGGCTCACCCAATCTGCTTTACAGACAGGGTGATGGAACATCAATTCCCGGAAGGGTTTAAACCCATCAACATAGAATCATATGATGGTACCACGAACCCAGCAGTCTGGATCGAGGATTTCCTCCTGCATATACACATGGCCAACGGAGATGATCTACATGCCATTAAATACCTGCCACTCAAGCTAAAGGGGCCGGCGAGGCATTGGCTTAACAGCCTCCCTCCTCACTCTATCGGCAGCTGGGAGGCCCTAGAAGACGCTTTTCGAGCAAACTTCCAGGGCACATATGTCCGACCTCCGGATGCTGATGACCTCAGCCGTGTCACCCAGCAGCCTGGCGAATCAGCCCTGAAATTCTGGAATAGGTTCCTCACCAAGAAGAACCAGATCATAGACTGCTCCGAAGCCAAGGCCATCGCCGCATTTAAAAACAATATTCGAGATGAATGGTTAGCCCGACAACTCGGCCAAGATAAGCCGAGGACTATGGCTGCCCTGACCTCACTGATGACTCACTTTTACGCGGGAGAAGATAGCTGGCTCGCCCGAAGTACTCATAACGGCGAGGCAGGCACCTCGGAAACTCGCGACGCCAATGGAAAACCAAAGCGCAACATAAATAAGCGCAGGTATAAGAATGGCGGAAGCGACACTGAAGATGCCGCGGTCAACGGAGGATTCACCGAACCTAAATCCGGGTAGAAAAGAAAACCCTTTAAAGGGAATAAAGACGGACCTAGCCAGCTTGATAGGCTCCTGGACCGCCCATGTTGGATTCACGGTAGTCAGGAAAAACCAGCAAACCACACTAATAGGAACTGCTGGGTCTTTAAACAAGCCGGCAAGATAGCGACAGAAGGTCAGATTAAAACCCCAACACCGTAGCGACGACGAGGATGAACCTCGGCAGCCCAATAATGGAGGCCAAAAGAAATTTCCTAATGAGGTAACAGAGGTCAACATGATCTATGTCACCCACATCCCTAAAAGGGAAAGGAAGCGTGCACTCCGGGACGTATACGCGCTGGAGCCAGTCGCCCCGAAGTATAACCCATGGTCGGCCTACCCGATCACTTTCGACAAGCACGATCATCCGACCAGCATCAGGCACGGCGGATCGGCGGCGCTCATCCTGGACCCTATTGTTGACGGTTATCATCTAGCATGCGTCATGATGGACGGGGGAAGCAGCCTTAACCTCATCTACGAGGACACAGTTCGGAAGATGGGCATTGACTCATCCCGGATCAAGCCGAGCTCTACCACCTTTAAAGGTGTCATTCCGGGCGTCGAAGCCCGTTGTACCGGAACCGTCACCCTAGAGGTAGTTTTCGGTTCACCCGAGAACTTCAGAAGCGAAGAGTTAATCTTCTATATCGTACCCTTTCGGAGTGGATACCATGCGCTCTTAGGGCGCACAGCCTTTGCACGCTTTAACGCAGTCCCGCATTATGCCTACCTCAAGCTCAAAATGCCGGGACCCAACGGCATCATCACAGTCAATGGTAACACAGAAAGTTCACTCCGGACAGAGGAACAGACCGCGGTTTTGCAGCCGAGGTACAAGCGTCCGAGGAAGCAGCCCGCAGCGATAAACGCGCCGCCTGCTCTTTGAAGCGCGCCCGGGCTGCACAAATCGACGTCGGCCAGGTACCCCCGCACCCGAAATAGGGATGCGGGCTCCTCATGTGCCCTCCTTGGAGTGGGCACTACGCCCCCTGAGTGCATAACTTCACACTCAAGATTCCCTGGGACGTCGAGGACCCAGAACGATTACCCAAACATCGACGCGGATTAACCACGCCAAGACGAGGCCCCTGCATAGGCAAGCATCTGTAAAAGAAACTGCCAAACCTCTATGTGGTTTTAAAACAACAGATTGACTTCGGCCACACCTTCCTTTAAGGAACTCGGTCAATCAAACACCTAGAGTGTATAAAGGGCCGGAAGGGCATCGACCTTCGCAAATTCTTCGCCATCAATGGTGACGATCTGGTCAACAGTTCAGAAACGCAGACGTGCGGCAGGTAGTGGTCTGGATCCTTTAAAATCCGTCAGCAATTATCCGACCTGTTTTCCCCTTCCTTCTTTACCATTTACATTGTACTCTTTCAATTACTCTCGTCACAGCTGGGCATGTACACGATTGATATTATGAAATAAAGAAATTGTGCCCTTTCAAGGTCTCTATCGTATTTCTTTATCAGCATAGCTCTGGGACGATGAAGTTCTCTAAAAAGATGCAATTGTATAACAAAGTCCGATGTATTCGGTGTCTCGAATTTTGGCCTTATATGCACGAGTTTCGAGCCTAGATTTTGGTCAATAGTTGGGTTTCCCGGCTCCTACGTGTACCCCTTATGTTTCCGATGAATTCGGCTAAGGGTGTAACGGGAGAACCACTGCGATTGCGCCGCCAGGTCAATTGGCATGGCGCCTCAGTGGAGAAAGCCAAAAACTGACTATCTAGGTAGGCGTAAACTGGTCTGCCATCCGGAGACCGCGTCAAGCGATGTGACGATAGAGATCACCCGTGTCAAGTGAAGGTCTTTTATTCCTAGCCGAAGTGCGCTATGGCCTAGACCTCGGCCGAATTGGCCGAACACTTCTTACGCCGGGGGCTGGTCATCAGCCCCCACAGTCAAACTCCTATGACTAAATGAAAGATATCAAGCCACTATAGTCCGATTGCCTAGTTCCTATAAGACACCGACCGCCTCCGGGTACCGAGACGTCGGCTAAGGGTGCAGTGTGCCTTAAGGAACACCCTTTGTATGACCTACACGGGGGCTGAAGCCGACGACTGGCCACTCTCATTTTAAACAGTCAAAACGGAGGAATAATTAAATTAAACACAACACACATGGAATTTCAAGCCATTGTCATTGAACAAAAGATAAAGTTTTTACATCGTACACTCTGGCATTCCGAAATATCTCCTAGAAATACAAAGTGTCTTTGGGACACATGGCCTCCGTGGTCCGAGCTCCCGCCTCCACCTCGGCGAAGAACTACTCGGCAATCTGCGGCTTGTCGGCAGGGGGGCCCGCGGCACATGTCTCCGCATCAACCTTGCGGAAGTGAGTCTTCACGCAAGCATATGCCCTCCGCGCCCCATCGAAGCACGCGGACCTCTTCCAGCGATCCACGCAGGACACGACATCTCGGAGACGGGCCGTCAGGCCGAAGAGGCTCTTCGGCATGGCTTCAGCAGGCCACAGAGCGACGCAAAGGTCCTGGAGCGCCAGTCTCGTCATGCGAAACAGTTCCACCAGCTGCTTCACTCGATGATTCAGCAGCTGTGCGGACGGCGATCCCGGAAACTGCCCCAGAAGGCCTTCTCCGCCTCATGGCCCGCCAGCTGGCCAAAGTACGGCACCGCATCCGCCGCGCTCTGCGGGAGATCCTCAAAGACCTCTGCGGAACGCCATAACTAGGTGAGCTCGACGCACCCTTTGCTGCCAAACGAACACTGCAGCAAAAATATCTTACCCGAGGCGATTTGCTCCACTTGCTGGAGCACCTCGCGGTCAGCTCGGGCCGAGGTCTTGAGCTCGGAGTGGGCACGTTGAACCTTCTCGAGCTCCTCCTTCGTTCGTTGCCCCTCCTCCTGAAGTTTATCGCGTGCTTCGAACACGCCCTTCAGGGTCTCCTCGACCTCTAGCACCCGCGCCTGGTGCTTTTTCCCGACTGCCTTCTCGGCGGCCCGGGCTTTATCGGCCGCGGCGACAACAGCCTCCTGCTGCTGCACCTCCTTCCGAGCCCTCTCGAGCTCGGCCTTGAGCGTCTCCAGCTCCGCTGTCAACACAGTTCGGCCTTAGTTGTTTTCTTTCAACACCCAATATACCTCTTCGTCCAAAGAATAAGGCGGGTTTAAACTTGCTTACCTTGAGATTGCTCAAGTTTCCGATTCATCTCCGCCATCTCTTCGGTGACGGAGCCCGGAACCGAGGTCGACACCTGGTAAAAAAACAAACAAAAGATCCTTATTATAAAGGGAATAGTTAAGATCACTACAAGGCTCCAGGACGACTGCCTCAAGCAGCGCCCTGGGGGGCTACTCAACGGGCTCCTACTCAATCAAGCGACCCCGATGCCGGTTTCTTGAAACCGACTTCGGGCTCGGGGGCTACTCACTCACTAAGCCGTTTAGCAGGCTGTACTTTTATGTCCTCGGACAAAACTCATAAAACAAACAGCTTAAATAAACAGATTGAATGCGCAGAAGGCGTACCTCGAAACCTGCTACGAGGTTCTTGAAAACCTTGTGCAGGACGGCCCCTGCGGTCCGGTAGCCTTCCAGCGCCGTGCCTATCAAGGCACGGTGCTCCTCCTTGATGGAAGAGCCTTTTAGGGCCTCCTCCACCTCCTCGGTCCACCCCACGCCGGTCCATCCTTGGGCAGTAGGCTGGGGTGAAGGGATGACCTCGGGCGTATCCGCCCGAGCAGCCTCCGCCTGGTGTGGCGGAGCCGACGTAGACGTCGGTTGGACCGATGACTGGCCCAGCCCTTCTTCGACGACCTCGGGGCGCTCCGTCCCCGAGTCTTGTTGGGCCGAGGTATTGACCTCGGCCATGATTGCCACCTCGTCGGCCCCCGTCAAGTTGACGGCGGGGACCAGGGTGGATGTCGCCTCCCCTAGCCCGTCATGCTTCGGGGGAGACGCGGCGGGCTCTGGGGTCCCGCTAGCGGATGGCAGCCCGCTTGAAGAACCGCTAGGGATTACCCTCGGCGGACTGCATGTGAATGATTGCTTTTGTAAACATTTCCCTTGCTGAAAAAGTGACTTAAGGAAAGAAGATAAGGACAAGGACTTACCCTCGGGGTGCCGGCTTCTTCCTCCCCATAGCAAGGAGGTCTTCCTCTGAGTCACCAGAGAGCTCGGCCCTCTCCGATGACTTGTTGGCGGCCTCGGATGAGGCTTGCCTTGGCCTCTTTGGGACCTTCGGCGGCATATCCGCGTCGGCGTCTTCTAACGCCGACCTCTTCCCCTTTGGAGGAGGAACCTCCTCCTCCTCACCCTCCTCGGCGCCGCCGTCTTGAGCGGCGGAGGTGTGGGTCTCTTCGGACCGGGTGACCGAAGTCCCCCGGGTCCGAGCACTTGACCTCCCCGTCTGGGACTTCGTCCCTTTGGAGGCCACCACATGCGGCTCCTCGGTCAGAAGCGCTGAGAGCACGGGAGTTGGGGGCTGCTCTGGCAGTGGGGCCGGGCATCGTACCCCTTGTACCCAGGCCAACCACTTCTGCAAAAATGTCAAAACATGATGGTTCAAGTAAAAACTTTATTCCTCGGCACAATGAGCAAAAAACAAAGATTGAAGGGCGAAACCACTCACCGGGGGGGGGGGGGGGGGGGTCATAGCCATGCTCGAGGCCGCGGTCCTCCCCCGCCTTGGGGATTTTGTCCTTGGCCAGCTTCATGAGCTTCGACCACATGGTGGCCAAGGTGGAGCGGAAGAAGGTGTTGATGGTGTCCATGTCCTCGGGCTTTTGTGCCCACATCGGGGTAGCCCGAAGTTGGAGAGGGAGTATACGGCGGTTGAGCATGACATTTATGACGTCGACCAGCTCAACCTTCCCCGTTGTGGACCACCACAAGATCCTGTCGATCAGGGTCTCCACCTCTTCTGGCTTCCCCCAAGCAACGCCCTTCTCCTTCCAGGACTTGAGTTTCTTGGGAGGCCCGGCTGAGAAGGCCGGGACTTCGGTTTGACCAGGGGCGAGTGGCTCGGTGATGTAGAACCACTCTCTTGCCACTCCTTCATCGTTTCGATGAAGGTGCCCTTGAACCAGGTGGCCCCCTGGTTCTTGCTGATCATGGCCCCTCTGCACTCCGTGAGATCCGAGCCACTTGACTTCGGTTTGATCCCGAAGAGCTTCAGCCATAAGCCGAAGTGTGGCTCACAGCGGAGGAAGGCCTCGCAGACTGTGATGAAGGCGGCGAGGTGGAGAACGGAGTTAGGGGCCAGGTGGTGGAAATCTAACCCGTAATAGAACATTACCCCGCGCACGAAGGGGTGCAGCGGGAACCCCAGGCCTCGGATGAGGTGGGGGATGAAGACCACCCGCTCCCCAGCGTTGGGAGCGGGCACTAGCTGGCCGGCCGCTGGAGCGCGGGCGGCGATGGCGGGGGCCAGATACCCCGCATCGCGCAGCTCGGCGATGGTCGCAGCTGTCACGATGGAGCCGCCCCAGTGTCCCTTGAGGGTGTCGGCCATGGCTGGTTGAGGAGTTGGGCTCGCGAAAGGGAAAGGCGCACTGGTTGGATCTGGGCGCTGGAGCTAGACGAAGCAACAGTGAGGGAAGAATGGGAGCGTGGGCTATCGCGCTATTCTCCCCTTTGCTCTTATAGGCCTATGAAAGGCCAAGAGTCCCCCCCCCCCCCCCGCTGGGCTGATAAATTTGCGGTTGCTATCAAAAATGCCGTTGAAACATATGGGGGGAAACAAAATCCTGATGATATCCCTAAGAAAGCGGGCACGATCTCTGCTTCGAAGGGACGTGCCAGTAAACAGGCTGCCTCGAACCGCGTTTGAGGGGGAGGCAGTAACTGCTCGACCTGTCATGGGGCGAGCCTCTCCGATAAAGTTGTCAGGTAGGATTGGATTGTTCATACCTGTACAACCAGCCTTCGAGGCTAAGATACCTACCCAAATCAGGGAGGGTACAAGCTCGGTTGGACCACGGATGTTGATGCTCTGTTAAGAGAATCCGAAATACAAAGTGGAACTCGTCTATCAAGCTGGAGACTCCGAATCCGAAGTGATGTTTGTTAAAGGTCGTCCTTGGCGTAGAAGACCAGTTCGGGGGCTACTGACGGTGTCCTGGATTAGGGGGTGCTAACCTAGCCGGCCCGTCTCCTCGGTTGGGCTGATATGCCCCCGTACGTAATCAAGATGGACTCCGGAGGCTGCGCGCGGGAGACGTGATCGAGGCTGTCTCTACCGAAGACTTGTCGTACACTTCAAGATTTTTCCAGCCGCCTTACTCCTAGATACCGACCTTGTAACCCTAGATACCCTCCCTGGCGTGTATATAAGCCATAGGGTTTAGCCCGTAGGGAAAAAGATATAAAACGCAATATCGCTCACCTAGCCCTAGAAGTTAGACACATATTACGATCGCGAGGTAGATCAACTCTGTACTCGATACATCTCCATCAATATAAACAGAAGCAGGACGTAGGGTTTTACCTCCATCAAGAGGGCCCGAACCTGGGTAAACATCGCCTCCATTATCTCTGTTACCACCGATCCGAGATCCGCAGCTCGGGACCCCCTACCCCGAGGTCTGCTGGTTTTTACACTGACACTTGGGCATCCCCAAGCTTGAGCTCTTCTGTCTCCTTAATTCCTCTCATATCATGGCTTCTCCTAAATCTTAAAAATTCATCCACACAAAACTCAACAAGAACTCGTGAGATAAGTTAGTATAAATCAACTCAAAACATTAACATTCCCTATTATAGCAAATCACTAAAATTATAATTTAACATTGCATACTAAATGCCTCTGCATATTTAATAATCCTATCCTCAAATAGAATCATTAAACAAGCAAACATATGCAAACAATGCAAACATAACAGCAATCTGCCAAAACAGAACAGTCTGTAAAGGGGGATTTAAAATTCATACTGTCCTAAATCCAAAAATTCTGAAAAATTACCACATGACATAGAAATCATGCATTCTTACTGTGTAAAAATTTCAGATTTTTATCATGTTCTGACTATTCACAAAAATTCAGAACATAACAGAAAACTTTCTGTTTTCAAACAGCAACACATAAACTTGCAAACTGAGCATGGTAAAGGCTATAATTGGCATTTTATTGAAATAAAAGATACAAAACATTATTCTGACTAACAGCAAGCAAATGCAACTAAAAGAAAATGATGCTCCAAGCAAAACACATATCATGTGACGAATAAAAATATAGCTCCGAGTGAGGTTACCGATAGTGTTGAAGATGAAAGAGGGGATGAAAGAGGGGATGCCTTCCGGGGCATCCCCAAGCTTAGTTGCTTGGGTGTTCCTTGAATATTACCTTGGGGTGCCTTGGGAATCACCAAGCTTAGGGTCTTGCCACTCCTTATTCTCCTCATATCGATATCTCACCCAAAATTTGAAAACTTCAATCACACAAAACTTAACGGAACTTGTGAGATAGGCTAGTATGATAAAAAAAAATCATCCACTTAGGTACCGTCAAGACAAGATTCATAATTGTTCTCACATAATGCCTACTGTATTCTATCATTTCCACAATTTATATTACTCAATATAAGCTATGGAAACACTAAAAAAGCAAACTATGCACCGAAAACAGAATCTGTCAAAAACAGAACAGCGTGTAGTGAGCGATTCAAAAACCATACTTCAGTACCTCCAAAAATTCTGAAAAATTAGGAAAAAGTAAAAAATTTCTAACCCAATACTTTGTAAAAATTTCAGAATTCTCTCACGCTCCAGTACATAATAGAAATTCCAGCACTGGACGCAAAAGTTTCTGTTTTTACACAGAATTGAATCAACAAGTATCCACACTATCCCAAAGGCTTTACTTGGCACATTATTGAAAGAAAACATATAAAAAATGATTACTATAGTATATTAATCATGTGAACACACAAAGACAGTAGGTATAAATATTGGGTTGTCTCCCAACAAGCGCTTTTCTTTAATGCCTTTTTAGCTAGGCATGATGATTTCAGTGATGCTCACATAAAAGTAAAGAATTGAAACACAAAGAGAGCATCATGAAGCATATGACTAGCATATTTAATCCTAACCCACTTCCTATGCATAGGGATTTTGTGAGCAAATAGTTTATGGGAGCAAGAATCAACTAGCATAGGAAGGCAAAACAAGCATAACTTCAAAACTTTCAACACATAGAGAGGAAACTTGATATTATTGCAACACCTACAAGCATATGATCCTCTCTCATAATAATTTTCAGTAGCATCATGAATGAATTCAACAATATAGCTATCACATAAAGCATTCTTTTCATGATCCATAAGCATAGAATTTTTACTACTCTCCACATAAGCAAATTTCTTCTCATTCATAATAGTGGGAGCAAACTCAACAAAATAACTATCATGAGATACTTGATTGGCATAATCCAAATGAAAATTAAAATCATGATGACAAGTTTCATAGTTATCATTATTTTTTATAGCATACATGTCATCACAATAATCATCATAGATAGCAACTTTGGTGTCATAATCAATTGAAACCTCTTCCAAAATAGTGGAATCATCATTAAATAAAGTTGTGACCTCTCCAAATCCACTTTTATCAATATAATCATCATAAATAGGAGTCACACTTTCATCATAATAAATTTTCTCATCAAAACTTGGGGGACTAAAAATATCATCTTCATCAAACATAGCATCCCCAAGCTTGTCGCTTTGCATATCACTAGCATCATGGATATTCAAAGAATTCATACTAGCAACATTGCAATCATGCTCATCATTCATGGATTTTATGCCAAACATTTTATTGAATTCTTCTTCTATCAATTGAGCACAATTTTCTGATCCATCATTTTCAAGAAAGACATTATAAAGATGAATAATATGTGGCAACCTCAATTCCATTTTTTTTGTAGTTTTCTTTTATAAACCAAACTAGTGATAAAACAAGAAACTAAAAGATTCAATTGCAAGATCTAAAGATATACCTTCAAGCACTCACCTCCCCAGCAACGGCTCCAGAAAAGAGCTTGATGTCTACTACACAACTTATTCTTGTAGACTCGTGTTGGGCCTCCAAGCGCAGAGTTTTGTAGGACAGTAGCAATTTTCCCTCAAGTGGATGACCTAAGTTTTATCAATCCGTGGGAGGCGTAGGATGAAGATGGTATCTCTCAAACAACCCTGCAACCAAATACAAGAAATCTCTTGTGTCCCCAACACACCCAATACAATGGCAAATTGTATAGGTGCACTAGTTCGGCGAAGAGATGGTGATACAAGTGTAGTATGGATAGTAGATATAGGTTTTTGTAATCTAAAAATAAAAAATAGCAAGGTAGCAAGTAACAAAAGTGAGCAAAAACGGTATTGCAATGCTTGAAAACAAGGCCTAGGGTTCATACTTTCGCTAGTGCAATCTCTCAACAATGCTAACATAATTGGATCATATAACAATCCCTCAACGTGCGATAAAGATCACTCCAAAGTTCCTATTAGCGGAGAACATAAGATAGAAATTGTTGTAGGGTACGAAACCACCTCAAAGTTATCCTTTCCGATCAATCTATTGAGCCATCCCTATAAGTGTCACGGACAGCCCTAGAGTTCGTACTAAAATAACACCATATGATACGCATCAACCAACTCTAATGTCACCTATATACTCCAATGTCACCACAAGTATCCGTGAGTTGATTATACGATATGCATCAAACAACTTCATAATCATAATATTCAATCCACACAAAGAACTTCAAAGAGTGCCCCAAGATTTCTACCGGAGAAAGTAGGACGAAAACGTGCATCAGCCCCTATGCATAGATTACCCCAATGTCACCTCGGGAATCCGCGAGTTGAGTGCCAAAACATACATCAAGTGAATCAATATAATACCCCATTGTCACCACAAGTATTCATATGCAAGACATACATCAAGTGTTCTCGAATCCATAAAAGTATTCAATCCGATAATAGTGAAACCTCAAAGGTAAAAACTCAATTCATCACAACAAGATAGAGAGGGAGAAACACCATATGATCCAACTATATTAACAAAGCTCGCGGTACATCAAGATCGTGCCGAATCAAGAACACGAGAGAGAGAGAGAGATCAAACACATAGCTACTAGTACATACCCTCAGCCCCGAGGGTGAACTACTCCCTCCTCATCATGGAGACCGCCGGGATGATGAAGATGGCCTCCGGTGATGATTCCCCCCTCCGGCAGGGTGCCGGAAAAGGGCTGTAGATGAGATCGTGGAGGTACAGAGACTTGCGGCGGCGTAAAAACTCATCTAGGTTAACTTTCGGGGGTTTCTGAATATATATGATTTTTCAGCATTGGAATCACGCAAAGAGGTGCCACAGGGGGTCCACGAGGCACCAGGGCGCGCCTGGGGGGTGGCGCGCCCTGGTGGCTTGTGGGGCCCCTGTGGGTCTTCTGCTGCTCCCCCGAAGCTTCCCGGGTCTGTTTCCTTCCAGAAAAAATCGTCAAAATGTTTCGCTGCATTTGGACTTCATTTGATATGGATTTTCTTGAAAACCAAAAACAAGCAGAAAACAACAACTGGCACTGGGCACTAGTTCAATATGTTAGTCCATAAAAATCATATAAAAGCCATATAAAAGTGCACCAAAATCATACAAAATTATAATAAACATGGCATGAATACTTCATAAATTATAGATACGTTGGAGATGTATCAAGTGCCCACAGCCCCTCCTCGTCTATACAGGCAACTTTCTTGAAGGGGCCACGAGGAGAAGAGAAACCTAGCCGCCGCCACACCATCCAGAACAAGAGAGGGGAGGATCTGAATAACTCATGAGGATCATCGTAGTTTTTCGTCCTTTCATCTCCATCATCATCATCACCTCCTTCACTATTGTAAGAGGGATTGGAACTTGTAATCTCAACTCCATCTCATCTGAGATCAAGACTATTTGGGCACCATTTCATCTCATTGTGGATCCCCTCAATATTATCGATATGGTTTTCATGGTTTTTCTCTTTGATGTGATTGATTCCCCTCTTATGATGTGTGAGTAATTCCCCTAGGTGTGGGAGATGTAGGTAAGTGGTAAGATTGATATGTGCCTATCCTATATGTCATCATTTGAATTCGTAGTAATATGATCTATTTAGTATGTTGTTATACTGTGGTGAACTCTATGCGTGTTGTCCAATTTAAGGGCCCGGGCAACATGATCTCAAGACCTAGATAGGTAACACGTATTGTTTAGGAACTCTGTGACCTCTGACGTGACAGGTGGAGATGTCTATGAGAACTGAAGACAATATGAGATAACGGTGATCCATTGAACTTAATGCTTGGTTCCGGTCTTATGACCTTAATTGTGGAAACGACCACTCTGTGGCAATGGAGAAGCAGGACCATAGAATGAAATGTAACCCCTAGTGGAGGAGTTTCATGACTCTAGGGAGAACCGCCTACAGAAAGTTTATATCAAATACTATGAGTACAATACAAGGTAACTGGTATTACCATCCCACTGGCACAATTCATATATTCTTACCATGAACTAAAATCTCTCCGCACCTAATGTCTTCAATGCAGGCAACACCATTTATATTTTAGTTCTTGTTATTTACTTTCATTAATTATTTAGTAGACACCATTAAATCCTCTTTATATTAGCATATTTGTTTTATTGTTTACCCAGGACAGTAATAGTATTTGCAGAAGCTCAAGCAGTACTCCACACAAGAACTGTGACACCTTGTGTGTGACAGAAACGCCTCCATAGTGTTGACACCAGATTTTGGCATGGCCAAAGACATTATTAAGATGGCCTAAAATGAAGAAGTGATCTACATGAAGAAGTTTCGTATTATCGACATGAATATCTTTGAAGTTTGGGTCATCGCCATCTGATCTCATCTCGAGGGCCGAAGTTGTGCTCAAAGTACTAAGATTTTATATTCAGAGTACTATTCAGCCGATTACGCCTCCAAGACGGCTTCCTATGAGAAAATGATCTACACGGATTGTCTTCGTCTCATCGAATCGGTCGATTTTGATATAAAAATTGTCTCAATCCGATGTTGTATGCAAAAGTTAGAGCCATCGGAGTGCAGCCTATCACAAGCAAATTGTGGCGCGCCCCATCAGACACCCATATAGCTGATGTCTGATGGGTAGCGCCACTGATTACCTGTTTTGCATGATCTATTCAGCCCTCAAGATGGCTCCTAATCGGAAAAAATTCAACATGAAAGTTGTTCGTCTCATCGAAACGGTTAAATTTTCTTTTTACGTAATTTTGATCTGAGGTCGTTCACTACCCCAAAAATGACCTGCAAGGTGCAGCCAATTTTTAGACCGAATAGTTTTGGAAAGTTCGGATCAAACCATCTGAATTGGACCCAAATTAGGGTTTTGGACGTGAATCCAAGCCTTTTTCTTGCACGGGAAGTCCAGCCGCCTCTTATATACCTAGGAGGTGATGGCCGATTGAACAACACACAATCGAACAAATCAATCTACTACTTTTTCGTGTTCATCTACTTTTTATCTCTCTCCCTTGTATCTTCTTCTCGTTCTTCGTTCATTCTTCATCTTGGAGGGCAGCGATCCATGAGGTCCTAGGGGCGATCAGGTCGACCTAGGGCAGCCCATAGCCGCTGCACTCCCTAACGGGGTCCCTCCCGGGCGTGTGGGGTTTCGGGTCTTCAAAAGCACCCGCCGACTGTCCTGCGTATCGCATTGTCGGCCGGGTCTCCTTCGACGTGAGTTGCGGCGCATCACCCCCGGCGTCGAGGGTACACGTGACGTATTCATGTGTCAACACACTTTTTGGTGACTCCACTGGGGATGAAGCTTTGAACGGTCTCCAGCCCGTTCTTGCTACGAAGAGATCGTCATCAAGGGTTTGCAATCTACAAAGGTAATATGAATACCCAATCCCCTTGTGTAGATGCAAATAATTCATATGGTGTTACTAGATCGTTCAACGAATATACTCTATTGGCCAGCCCGAGTTTTTTCAATCATGCATCTAATTATGTGCAAGGGCCGATTCAAAGTAATTTTCATGCTTCAACTTATGATACTAGTAACATTCATCATATGTATCCCAACTCTCATGCATCGACAACCCCACAAATCGTTATGCCGATGAACAACATGGTAAGGTCGGTTAATAAATTTGAAACACCACATGTTAGAATTTCCAATGCCATGCAAGAAAGTGTTTCACCCATTCATTCATCGGCAAATAATCTGCAATATACTAGTCCAACCATGCCGATGAATGGGAGAATTGGTCATCCTACTACTAGCTATTCGGCCAGTTACTCTCAACCGTCATATGCTACACTTCATGTTAGTAATTTTTCGGCACCTTATACAACTTTAGATGCTCATAATTCGGCTCTGCACCTTCATGGTCATAGCCGAATAAGTGAAAATTTTGCAGGAACGCACATGCCATCATCTAATATTGTAGCATATCATGCATGCTCTACGCATATGGAGAATTTCGGCAACACTCACAAATCATTGCCGAAAGAGTCTGAAAGTATTGTGGAGCAATCCCTTCCAGAAGCGGTTGTGGCTGCATTAAAAAAGAGCTTGGCACAAAACAAGAGGATTAGTGCTCTTTGCCTTGAACAATATGAAAAGGGGTTGTTTCCTGATTATGCTGCAATAAAGGCTAGAGTTTTGCAAGAAGATGAAACTTCATCAATTGATAGGATTGGCGAGAGAACATATGGTTATACAGCAGTGCATACACCTCCACCTAGTACCGCAACATATTATACACCCCCTACACAATTGCAAAATTTCGGCAACACTAACAATTCATTGCCGAAAGATCCTAAAAGCATTGGGGGGCAAACTGATCTAGAGCGGGCTGAAATTGAGAGGAGAGTTAAAGCTTTGCGCAATAGGGTGCAAGTACTTTGCCAGGAGAGAATTGATAGGGAATTGGCTCAAAGAAAAGAAGCCTTGCCAATTGATATAACCGATGAAATGAATGGTGATTCAGAAACTAAAAGTGCTTCGGTTGAGAAAGCCGAATCAAATAGTGCGTGTTCCAAATCCAAAGAGGCACGCATCATTGAGAAAGGGCATGGCAAGCATAGGAAAACAACCATGCTTGATTTTTCTGAAGTTAATGGAACCAACTTCCTGCCCTATGAATTTTGTGTCGTAGAAATTGACAAGCCTCAAGGACAAGAACAAGTAGCCGAACAAAGTTCGGTTGACAAGGATCTTTGAAGTAATGACGCACGGATTCAAGAAAAAGATGATGAGAAGGCGTTTGGGAGCCATCCAAAGACGGAGCAAGATATTGTTCAATTCACACCACCATCATGCTCTCCCAACATATTTGAAGAGGTATGTCTAGCAAGTAATTTACCTATTTTCAGATTTGGTCACAACTTTATTGTTGATGCATCTATTAGAAAAATTCTCATAAGTAATTTTGAAAGACCAATGAAGAAAGGTAATTTACTTCTTAGCAATAAAATTGTTATAGAGCATATCGGTCAACCCATTGCGCCATTTATAAAGACCGATAGTGACTTATTATTGCAGCCAAGGCTTTCCCCAATGCTTAATCTAAAGTTAATATCTAATTGGGCAGCTTTGCTTATTTCTTACTTGGCTTACACTTGGTCTCAACTGAGACATGTATGTTCTAACTATTTTCGTTTCAGAAATTTAGAGCCAAGGTTAAATTCTTTTGAGAAAACCGATGCTAGTATAGTTTCTTATTTAAAGACATCGGAGATAGAGTGCAAAACACAATGCATAGCCGAATGGGGGGATGCCAAATCTGAACCATTCGTTTGCTTACTTCCAAAGCCGTTCTCATAACAAGATTGGCTAGAAGATAAAAGGTATACCTTCGATCCAAACATGTGTGATCAAATCTTTGATTTGTTATTGAAAAATAATTATATTAGAATTCTTGATCACCATGTCAAGCCATCAATCCATGGACAAATGTATTGTAAATTACATGATTCGTTCAAACATAATTTTGAGGATTGCCATATGTTTCGTCAAATAGTTAAATCGGCCATTAATAAAGGACGATTGAAATTTGTTGAAACACCAAAGGATGACCAGTCTATTCCGATTGGTCCTGTTGGCAAAAAGTTTTTGAATCGGCTGCTTCAAGACGATTCATTTAAAGATGAGAAGGTAAAAACTATAGGTGATGAGATCGAGCTTTCAAGTAATGAAGTTGTTCAAGAGCACAATGAAAATATTCTTGAAGGCGGGAATTCTATCGAAGTTTCCATAAAGACGCCAAGGACTTGGGGGCAGCAAGCAAATCCAGAGGTTGATGGAAAGAAAATGAAAGAAGACAAAGGCCGAAATAAGCAGAAAGGCGAGAAATCAAAAGTTACTTTTGCAGAGTTACTAGCTAAATATCAAAAAGCGAGTGAAGCAAAAAGTGCTTATCGGCCAAGTAGTGTAAGAGCATCAAGATCACCCCCTAGGCGCAAATATGAGGATTGGTATTGGCAAAATGAGAATTTCAATGCAACATATTCATATCCTTATTTTGGGGCGCCAATGCCAATGCCGTGGATGCCTCCCTGTGCTCACATAAATCCGTATCCATCATGGGACAGGTATGATACAAGGTCACATTCTCCATCTTATTATAAAGCATCTCACCATTATTATGCAGCTCCAAGAAGACCAACATTCAGTGAGCGGTCATATGTTCAAGGACGTTTCAATAAAAAAGAATCGGTCCAGAGCTCAAGAAAGAAGAAAGAGGTGGTCAAGCAAGTATATCAAGTCAAGAAAGATGGTCTTAATTGTGCTAGTTCAGATTTGGTTTCAAATGAAAAAGAGCCAATTAAGATGTTGACATTGGCTACTAAAGGCAATAAGATGAAGCAATCAATTATTGAGAGTCAAAGTGCCAAATCTGAAGAAAAGAAGTTGAGGATGCACAAGGCCAAAAAAGAATTGCCATTGATCGAAACATAATCACAGCCGAGCTGCCCCCTCGGCTTATTGTATTGGCAAAAGAAGGAATAACAAAACCTTAGTGCACAAGAGTTGAGAAAGAAGAACATGGCATGGGTTCCCAAGGTGGGCAATCAAAACAAAAATGATGTACAAGCTTCCATTGCAAGAAGTACAACAAAAATGAAGAAGGAGAAGAATGAAAGCAGTAAACCATTCAGCCGAAGGTTTCCTTCACCCCATGAAAATCTTCAGTTAACACGTCATCCATATTCATCAAACATGCCATTGATGTATTTGCCATGGAATTCATCCCCAGGTATGATCGGATACCCTACAAGGGCTTATTTAGATCCATGGATGCAATATAATTTCTTATATCATGAAAGGGTATTACCAAATCACTATACATTTGATTAGCTACAAGTTTGTTGCTGATCCAAAGGGCCAAAATATTTGATTTGTCATTTCATTTGTTTATTTCGGCTATACGTGCTTTGGTGGATGAAGTTTACATGGATCTTATGGTAATGGCCGATATTTATCTATCGTCCTAAGAATATGTCAATGCATGGCCGGTGTAGTATTCTAACATCGTCCTTAGTTCGATTGGAGAGCAAGACAAGGTACGTGCTCATGAAAATTTATACGTATACCTATATTATGCTTGCATGGAGTTGAGACATTATGACTGATGCCATTCAAAATATGTTGCGACCAATTCATAGCAAAATTGGTGAGTGGGCTTATGCTTTGATTTAATATGATTTGGTCTACAAATCTTTGAAATTTACGAGAGGCCAAATCATTATTGGTTTTATTATTGACCATCGGATTTATGACATGCATAATATTGATATTAGCCTTGTCTCTCTAGTACCGTGGAGATTATGTTTTGATGGTTGAATTCATAACAAAGGCCAAGGTATTGGTGTTGTTTATATATCTCCTGATGGTGCTATTTTGTGATGCCTCATGCCGCTTAAAATATTTATGCACAAATGATCAAAGCCAAATATGCATTGTTATTCGGATTGGAGCTTTTATTTGTTATAGGTGCTATACATATTGAGGCTTTCGGTGATTCGTTATCAGTAGTGCAACAAATATCAAAAAGTTATCAATGTCTTGACGAATCGCTTATAATTTATCTTGAGGCATGGTTAGATGTAATATTCTCCTTGGGTGGCTTTCAAATTGTTCATATATCTAGACATGACAATTGGAGAGAATTGGCACAGCAAGCATCTGGCTACCATGTTGACATAGTGTAATGCATATCCATCAATAGCCGATGCTTAGTCTCGTCGAAATAGGTAAGGCCGAACTGAAGCCCACCGCTTCGGCCACTAACGAAATTTTTATGCAGGCAAAAGCAAGGATCAGAGAAAGTTCATTGTTGATTATCTGCAAGATCCTAGCAGAAGGGTGGAAGAGATGGTTCGGCGGATGGCTTTGATGCCTATCTATGGAACTTTATCGTCGGATTGTTATAGAAGTTGAGAAGTTTTCACCCAAGTATGCATCAAGAGGTTCAAACAAGCAATGGCCGATATATACTTATCGTCCTAAGCACATGCAAATGGCCGATGGAGTGTTGACATCGTCCTTAGAACAAGCTCCGTGCAAATTATTTTTCGGCATGCAAGCTTTGCCGAAAAACAGGGGGGCAAGTGTTGATACCAGATTTTGGCATGGTCAAAGACATTATTAAGATGGCCTAAAATGAAGAAGTGATCTACATGAAGAAGTTTCGTATTATCGACATGAATATCTTTGAAGTTTGGGTCATCGCCATCCGATCTCATCTCGAGGGCCGAAGTTGTGCTCAAAGTACTAAGATTTTATATTCAGATTACTATTCGGCCAATTACGCCTCCAAGACGGCTTCCTATGAGAAAATGATCTACACGGATTGTCTTCGTCTCGTCGAATCGGTTGATTTTGATATAAAAATCGTCTCAATCCGATGTCGTATGCAAAAGTTAGAGCCATCGGAGTGCAGCCCTATCACAAGCAAATTGTAGCGCGCCCCATCAGACACCCATATAGCTGATGTCTGATGGGTAGCGCCACTGATTACCTGTTTTGCGCGAGCTATTCGGCCCTCAATATGGCCCCGAATCGAAAAACGTTCAACATGAAAGTTGTTCTTCTCGTCGAAACGGTTAAATTTTCTTTTTATGTGATTTTGATCTGAGGTCGTTTACTACCCCAAAAACGATCTGCAAGGTGCAGTCAATTTTTAGACCGAACAGTTTTGGAAAGTTCGGATCAAACCATCTGAATTGGACCCAAATTAGGGTTTTGGACGTGAATCCAAGCCTTTTTCTTGCACGGGAAGTCCAGCCGCCTCTTATATACCTAGGAGGTGACGGCCGATTGAACAACACACAATCGAACAAATCAATCTACTAGTTTTTCGTGTTCATCTACTTTTTATCTCTCTCCCTTGTATCTTCTTCTCGTTCTTCGTTTGTTCTTCATCTTGGAGGGCAGCGATCCACGAGGTCCTAGGGGCGATCAGGTCGACCTAGGGCAGCCCATAGCCGCTGCACTCCCTGGCAGGGTCCCTCCCGGGCTTGTGGGGTTTCGGGTCTTCAAAAGCACCCGCCGACTATCCTGCGTATCGCGCTATCGGTCGGGTCTCCTTCGACGTGAGTTGCGGTGCATCACCCCCGGCGTTGAGCGTACACGTGACGTGTTCGTGTTACAACACATAGATACTCTCCTCTGCTCTTTGTTGAGACGATTACTCATTGGGATACTTCCACGAAAGTGCTACACTACCCTGTTTGGTCTGCAGGTACCAATGTGCAGGAGTAGGACAAGCAAATCTGCAGCTGCTGCTTAACTTTGTTATGCTTAGCACTAAATCAGTGTTTACTGCGTTACTGTCAACTGAAATTATTTGTTGCTGTCATATTAGTGTTAGCAGTATATGCTCTATGTAAACTCTACTTAGAGATTCAATGATGGGTTGATTTACAAATACTGAAGATTTGGAGTAGATAGGATAAGCTTGACAGCAACTACTACCGTAGATTTGGAGTATTTAGGGTCCAAAATATGAATTACTTGGAGTCTGACAGATAATATCAAAAGTGTACTTGCAGTGCAGTGATTAAAAATTGATTCAGATTCCTACTCCTGCTTGCTCTTCTCTGAATCTTTTCAGTTAACTGGAACTTTTTATTCAATTAAAACTAAATGAATCTTTTCAGTTAAATGAAACCTTTTTCTTCAATTAAAACTAAATGAATCTTTTAAGTTAAATGAAACCTTTTTATTCAATTAAAAATAAATGAGTCTTTTAAGTTAACTAAATGGAGTGGTTAAAACTAAATGAATCTTTTGCATTAATTAAATCTAAATGAAACTTTTTCAGTTAATTTTAATTAACTGAAACTTTTTATTTAATTAAAACTAAATGAATATGTAGTTCTTGGAATAGGACTTGATGGTCTTCTTCTCTTTATCTTGTTCTCTCTATCTTCTCTCCTCTTGCTCTTTTCTTCTCTCTTCTCTTTATCTTCTTTTTCTCTTCTCTTTCTCTTCTTGCATCTGTAGTTTCTCCATCTGCAGATTTGCAGTAGTTTAGTGTAGTGTTTAGTGTAGGACTTGCAAGTACTCCCCTTGTGCCCTCCATCCTTTTTAGTTAATTAGCTGAAACTTTTTTCAGTTACTCCTTGCTTGCAAGAGTAGCAGCACTACTCTCCTTGTTCTCTTCTCTTCTTCTCCTCTCTTCTCTAAATTCACTACTCTCCTCTCCTACTACTCTCCTATCAGAGAATGATCATACAAATGGAGTAAAAGTTCAAAGAGTAAAAATATACATACAAATGGAGTATGGAGTAAAAATATACTCCAACATACTCCACACATACAAATGGGGTAAAAATTCAAATGGAGTATGGACTAAAATGATCACATAATGGAGTTACACATACAAATGGAGTAAAGAAATCCACTCCACACAAGCCTTTGCAAACATATGTAGTAAAAATAATCACAAAATGGAGTTACACATACTCCAACATACTCCACACAAACAACATACTCAAATATAGATTATTACAGACATGATAACAATAATCATATCCTCATCACAAGCACCACAGGTGTCGATGTATTAAAACATGGGTGCCTTCGTACCCTGACTAGTGCACAGGCAGTTGTAGCCCTCCTGGTGGCAAGGGCTTGCCGGAGGGTTGCTTCCGTCAAGGTTCAAGACTAGACCTAGACTCATAAGACCGTGAAGAAGACCTCCAGGCAAGTCATCGAGAAGTACTATTCTAGTACCGAAGATCAACACTACACTTGCCGGCAAGCTTCGTACCAGCAATGTGAAGACCAAGATTCTGGTTGCCGGCAAGCTCCTTGCTGGCAAGCGAAGGCCCGGCAAGCTCCGCGCCAGCAGGCTCGTTCTGTCCCGTTACCGCTCCACCTCATCATCGGCTAGATAAGCACGTATGATAGGTGTCGAGCGGGCAGGCAGTCAACATAGCTGGCCAAGGCACATGCCAGCATGCCACGCAAGGATTAACTTTAATGACACCCGTCCCTGGGACATGTCAAGATGACAGGAGGGCACTAGGACTGGTGGTGCGGATCTTTTTACCCAAAGCCTCGCCTCCTCGGCGTAGCACCTAGCGGTGCATTTAATGCGCTTGTCCTACCCCATTAGGAGATAGACTTGGTGACGGTGCATGTACTGTTCATTTCCCTGTAATGACCGTATTAGCCATTGTGGTAACCCCTTTGGCCTATAAAAGGAGGCCCACGGCTACAGTTAGAATGGTCGACTCTTAGTTCAATTACACGTTGTAGCTGCACTTCCCGCGCACCTTGCCGGCAAGCTGCGCTCCTCGTAACCTTGAGCTCATACACAATCAAATCAAAAGAACAGGAGTAGGGTTTTACGCTCACAATGGCCCGAACCTGGATAAATCGTTGCCTGTTCTCACATCTATTAGCCCTGCTCTTTGTAGTACATTGATCCCACAGCCGAACCGCAAAGGGATCCTTTCGATCCCATAGATCGTCGTTTTCCCATGATATCTTTGGCGCGCCAGGCAGGGGGCGTGTATTATGAATCAGTGCTCGTAGTGTGAGTACCAACCCCATCACCTTCGTCGATGGCGCCGAAGAAGAAGAGTGGAGCCACGATGGCTCCAACCACTTTCAAGCGTCCTTCCCAGGTGTCCGGTGGTGCGGGTGTCCAGCATCCCCACCATTCCGGCAATTGCAGTCAGCACACCGGAGATGGCGCAGACTGCCAACTCTGACAACGTTCTGGTGAGCACAATCATCGCGGCAATACGGTTCGGACCGGTGCAAGCCAGGACCCCGCCGCCGCAACGTCCAAGGACGGAGCGGCGACGTCCAACAACGCTGCGGCGGGACGTGTGCCATGACCATCAGAAGATGGACGCGCCGTGCCCCCCCCCCCCCCCCCCGCGGCGCTGGTGGTCCTGGACGGTGTCAAGCCGGCCCTGAGCATCGTCCTCATGATGTTCAGGCTCCTCCACCATGCCAACCCGTTGGTGAGCATGCGCCGCGGCAGCAGGAACGTGACGAGCTCCCTCCTGGCCCTGCTAGGAGTCGAACGCCATCCCGTTCCGTGTTTCCTGCCATGCCAACCACGGCGGCAGAAGCCATGGCGCGGGTTCAAATGCTTTTGAACTTCCCGCCAGCTCCCGACAAGATGGACGAATGGAGGGCCACCATTCAGAGCCTCATTAGTTTTGCCAATCTCGGCAAAACACGGGATGTGGGCCCCTCCAGACAGCCACCCACCTTGCCGGCAGGACCAACTGGCTACCGCGCCATAGACGGGGCACCAACGCTGCAGTCGCCTCCACGTCAACAACCCCAGCGGCAGCAAGCTCGCCGGTTGGATGACCAGGACGTGGTGTCCATGGCATCATCGGACCTGCGGGGCCGCCAAGATCAGCGCCAAGTGCTCCACGGACGGTGCGACGAGGACTCCCGTACGAAGATCGAGCGACGTCGGGAAGCACGCCGTCAGTCAGACGACCGTGCCGGGCCGGCAGCATACGTGCCAGTGCCAGGTGACGGTGTCCTGGATCGGGGGGTGCTAACCTAGCCGGCCCGTCTCCTCAGTTGGGCCAATGGGCCCTCGTGCGTGGTCGAGATGGACTCCGGAGGACATATACAAGAAGCGTGATTGAGGCTGTCTCTACCGAAGACTTGACGTATACTCCAAGATCTCTCCTGCCGCCTTGCTCCTAGATACCGACTTTGTAACCCGAGGTACCCTCCCTGCCGTGTGTATAAGCCATAGGGTTTAGCCCGTAGAGGGGACATCAACACAATATCGTTCACCTAGCCCTAGAGTTAGACACACATTACGATCTCGAGGTAGATCAACTCTGTATTCGATACATCTCCATCAATACAAATAGAAGCAGGACTTAGGGTTTTACCTCCATCAAGAGGGCCCGAACCTGGGTAAATACCGTCTCCCTTGTCTTTGTTACCACCGATCCGAGATCCATAGCTCAGGACCCCCTACCCCGAGGTCTGCCGGTTTTGACACCGACACTGGTGCTTTCATTGAGAGTCCCGCTGCGCGATCACCAGAAGGATCGATGGCTCACCAACGGCCATGGGGACGTTTACGCCCCCGGCCAGCTCTTCGTTTTCGGCAGCATGGTCTTTTACGCTGACTCAATAGGGCATCTAGCCTCTGTCGAGAACTACGCCCCAGGTCGGATCGTGACCTTTGGTGGGCTCGAATACACTGCGGATCCCCGTGGTGAACTCATCCTATCGGGATGGACTCCCGGCCGGATTGAAGACTCGACCGGTGCCGGAGGCTTGACTCCAGAACCGAATCCTGTCGCGGCGCCTGTAGAGACCCCCGATGCGACTACTCCGGCCAGTTTCCTTCCGACAGTCCGGAGATAGATCTGGCTCCCTCTTTCGAAATTACATCAGTGCTAGAACTGACTTCGGCGCAGAACCCAGAATTGCGTTCGGATTCCCTTCGCACTGAAGACACGTCAAGTTACACGCCAGGCACACTTTGAGTCAACCCTGCCTATGGCGCATCAATGAATCCTGAGGAGCTGTCTCACCTCGATGAGATGCTTAACCGCATGCGGAGCATGTCCATCTTGGACGGCAAGACTTCGGTTTATAATCAGATTGGACTTAAAACCGACGATAGGGAAATTTACATCCCACCCACCACCCACCTAGTCGCCACGATCGACGATTTAACTGACGTGTTGGACTATGGTGAGGCCACAGACATAGAGGAAGATGTTGATGGCCCCATCGAGAACACCTCGCCCCCGATAAACACGGGCAGGTGGACCGCCACGTCCACCTATGATGTTTACATGGACACCCCCAAATCCCCTCCAAGACTTCGGCGAAGACGCCAAAGGGGTAATAACGGGGAACCCAGTGGCAATGACGCGATAGCCAATAACGGCGACGCGGAGGACGGTGATGCCGGTATCCACGAAGAGGGCATTCAAGCCTCCCCACTAAGGAACGGCACACCGGACCGGCTTCTCAGGGACTCTGATCCCGATGACCTCTTTGAAGGGGCCGACGACAACTACATGCCGGAATCCGAGGAGGACGAGAGCCTCGGTACCGAGGACTACATCGTCCCCGAAGAACCTTTTGAACAAGAGCGCTTCCGACGGCGCCTCGTCATGACGGCCCGGAGCATAAAACGCAAGCAGCAGCAGCTGCAGGCCAATACCGACGCACTAAACGAAAAGTGGATCGAAGTGCTCTCCGTCGAGCAAGACATGCAAAACCGGCGCCATAGTGCGCCAAAATCATACCCACGTAGGCGTCTCTTGCCGGAGTTCGATGTGGAGCTCGCCGATGACCATGACCGACCCCCTAGAGGCCGGGACAGGCCGAGACGAGAGGACCTCAGTGACCGGCCACCTCCACGCCGTTATGGCAAGGACCCCGTGGATTACCTAGATCCTCACGATGCTAGACGTCGCATCGAGGAAAACAGGGCACCCCGTCGGTCCATCTATGGATCAAGGGTACGTGCGCCCGCTGGGCTTGACGGCTACGATGCCTGGGTGGACAGGAACGGCCATGCCCGAGATGAAGCCTACTCACGGCTCTCTCCCAACCTCCGACGAGATGCTCCTTGGTTCTGAGGTCCGGCTCACCCAATCTGATTTACAGACAGGGTGATGGAACATCAATTCCCGGAAGGATTCAAACCCATCAATATAGAATCATATGATGGCACCACAGACCCAGCAGTCTGGATCGAGGATTTCCTCCTGCACATACACATGGCCAACGGAGATGATCTCCACGCCATTAAATATCTGCTGCTCAAGCTAAAGGGGCCGGCGAGGCATTGGCTTAACAGCCTCCCTCCTCCCTCTATCGGCAGCTGGGAGGCCCTCGAAGACGCTTTTCGAGCAAACTTCCAAGGCACATATGTCCGACCTCCGGACGCTGATGACCTCAACCGTGTCACCCAGCAGCCAGGCAAATTAGCCCGGAAATTCTAGAACAGGTTCCTCACTAAGAAGAACCAGATCATAGACTGCTCCGAAGCCGAGGCCATCGCCGCATTCAAGAACAATATCCAGGATGAATGGTTGGCCCGTCAACTCGGCCAGGATAAGCAGAGGACTATGGCAGCCCTCACCTCACTAATGACCCCCTTTTGCGCGGGGGAGGACAGTTGGCTCGCCCGTAGTACTCACAACGGCGAGGCAGGCACCTCGGAAACACGCGACGCCAATGGAAAACCCAAGCGTAACAAAAATAAGCGCAGGTATAAAAATGGTGGAAGCGATACTTAGGATGCTGCGGTCAACGCAGGGTTCACCGGACCTAAATCCGGACAGAAAAGAAAACCCTTTAAAGGGAACAAAGATGGACCTAGCCAGCTTGATAGACTCCTGGACCGCCCATGTGGAATCCACGGCACTCAGGAAAAACCAGCAACCCACACTAACAGGAATTGTTGGGTCTTTAAACAAGCCGACAAGATTGCGGCAGAGGGTCAAAGTAAAACCCAAAATCGCAGCGAAGACGAGGATGAACCTCGGCGGCCCAATAATGGAGGCCAAAAGAAGTTTCCTGATGAGGTAATAGAGGTCAATATGATCTATGTCACCCACATCCCTAAAAGGGAGAGGAAGCGTGTACTTCGGGATGTATACGCGCTAGAGCCAGTCACCCCGAAGTATAACCCATGGTCGGCTTACCCGATCATGTTCGACAAGCATGACCATCCGACCAGCATCAGGCATGGCGGATCGGCGGCCCTCCTCCTGGACCCCATCATTGATGGTTATCATCTAACACGCGTCCTGATGGACGGAGGAAGCAGCCTCAACCTCATTTACGAGGACACAGTTCGGAAGATGGGCATCAACTCATGTCGGATCAAGCCGAGCTCCACCACCTTTAAAGGTGTCATCCTGGGCGTCGAAGCCCGCTGTACCGGAACGGTCACCCTAGAGGTAGTCTTCGGCTCACCCGAGAACTTCAGAAGCGAGGAGTTAATCTTCGATATCGTACCTTTCCGAAGTGGATACCACACGCTCTTAGGGCGCACAGCCTTCGCGTGTTTCAACGTAGTCCCGCATTATGCCTACCTCAAGCTCAAAATGCCGGTACCTAATGGTGTTATCACAGTCAATGGTAACACCGAACGTTCACTCCGGACAGAGGAACAGACCGCGGCTTTCGCAGCCGCCCACTCTTTGAAGCGCGCCCGGGCTGCACAAATCGGCCTCGGCCAGGTACTCCCGCACCCGAAATAGGGACGCGGGCTGCTCGCGTGCCCCCTCTAGAGTGGGCACTACGTCCCCAGAGTGCATAATTTCGCACTCAAGATTCCCTAGGCCGTCGAGGAGCCGAAAATTTACTCAAACATCGGCGCGGTTAAACCAAGCAAAGACGTGGCTTTGAGCCCCCGAACAGGCAAGTCTCTATAAAAGAAACAGCCAAACATGATTATGTCAATGTGGTTTCAACCACAGAACGGACTTTGGCAACGTCTCCTTTAAAGGAGCTCGGTTAATCAAACGCTTGAAGCGTATAAAGGACCGGAAAGGCATCAACCTCCACAAGTCCTCACCATCAACGGTGAACATCTGGTCAACAGCTTAGAAACGCAGACGTGCGGCAGGTAGCGGACCGGATTCTTCAAAATCCGTTAACAAATATCTGCCCTGTTTCTTCCTCTCTTTTTTCTTTACTTTTTACATTGTATTCTTTCAATTCCTCTCGCCGCAGTTGGGCATGTACACGCTTTAAACTATGAAATAAATAAATTGTGCCCTTTAAAGGTCCCTATCATATATCTTTATCAGCATGGCCCCTGTGAGACGAAGAAGTTCTCTAAAAAAGATACAATTGTACAACAAGTCCGAAGTATTCGGCGTCTCGGATTTTGGCTTTATATGCATCAGTTTCGAACCTAGATTTTGGTCAATAGTTGGGTTGCCTGGCTCCTAGGTGTACCCCTTACGTTTCCGATGAATTCGGCTATGGGCGTAACGGGAGAACCACTGCGATTGTGCTGCCAGGTCAATTGGCATAGCGCCTCAGTGGAGAAAGCCGAAAACTGACTATCTAGGTAGGCGCAAACTAGTCCGCCATCCGTAGACCGCGTTAAGCGATGTGACGATAGAGATCACCCGTGTTAAACGAAGGGCTTTCATTTCTAGCCGAAGTGTGTTATGGCCTAGACCCCGGCCGACCTGGCCGAACACTTCCCACACCGGGGGTGTTGGGGATATTCACCAGCAAGGAGACCCGGCAGAGTGTTAACCCGGCCATAACGCGAGCTTAGCGGGCCAACTCACTGCGGGGCTGAAGACTTCATATGGGACGGCTTAGCAAGGCCTGATAAGGATATGCCGGCTTACATGATGGGCCGGCTTACGATAGGGTAGATGGCAAGAAGACCGTCTTGGAGAGCAAGTAGGAAGGGATAAAGAGACGAGTCAAAGAACGACTCGGACTCTCATGTAATCTAGGGTTCCACCTGTATATATAAAGGGGAGCACCTATACGCAGGAGACTTAGGTGGCAATCCCTCGAAAGCTAGGTTAGCGAATCCGCATCCTTGTAATCGAGATCCACAGCAATATAGACAAGCAGGACGTAGGCTTTTACCTCCACCGTGA
Organism: Elymus sibiricus; assembly: GCA_039707655.1. Lineage (NCBI taxonomy): Eukaryota > Viridiplantae > Streptophyta > Magnoliopsida > Poales > Poaceae > Elymus > Elymus sibiricus. The sequence goes on along the minus strand of CM077666.1, from coordinate 176,915,992 downwards.
GGGGCCGAACCTGGGTAACCCGGCGTCTTCTCGTTCCCGTTCAACCCCGCTAAGCTTCCACGTTAGTGCGATGGCTTCATCTCTAAGTCCTTTTACTAGGACATCTGTCGCGACAAAACCACGACAGTTGGCGCCCACCGTGGGGCTCACGCACGGTGGAGTTGAGTTCTTAGCGGGATCCCTTCCAAGGTTTGGGAAGTACGCGGTTGGCATGATGTCCAAGAGCCGCCGCGGGAAGTTCTACATCGACGATTCATACTGGGGCCCCGATGCCGGCTCAATCGAGTACGGGTACCGGGTCCCCTTCGGCAAGATCCATACCTTCATCGGCGTGGTCGGCGAGCCCGCCGACGGGTTGGAGAATATCGCTGGCGTCGAGTCAGCGCGCCGTGTTGGTCAGCTCCCGGCGAGACCCGGCCCGCGTCAAGCCGGCCCAGATCACGTCTTCGTGGGCTTCACCCAAGGGGTGGCCCTGTCAGAGAACTCCCTGTCTCAGGACGACACGCTGATCCAATCTAACGGCGAGTCCTCGATGGGGGAAGCTGAGTCAATTCTTCCGCTGCATGATGGAAGGCTGGGGCACATGGACGACGTCTTCCCAGAGAGCCCTGATCCGCCTCGCTTCGCGGCGGTGTACATGGCGGGTAGGCAAGATCCAGCGCGAGACCCGGCCAATCCGACGGCGGGACAGAACAACCTCCTGGCCGTCTCAGGAGGAGCCGGCGCCTCGGCCTCCGGCTCTCAGAAGACCGGGGTTCAGGCACTCGCGGACTTGATGACTACGCTGGCGACCCTGTTGGCCGAGCCGGTCACTGTAGAGAACGTAGCGGCGCGCAACACGGAGATCACGAAGTGTCACGAGGAGATGGCCAAGATCCAGGAGGACATCAATGCAGAGAACGCCCGCATGATACAGGAGCAGGCACAGATCGCCGCGGAGAGGCAACGCCTTGACGAGGAAACACAGTACCTAAGCCGACGGCAGGCTGAGTCAGAGCTTGTTCATCGGAGGCGTCGCTAGAGCCGGCTTCCGACTAATCTCGAGCCGACTCAGCTGTTCACCACGCCGCCGGCTCCGACGAACCTGGGGGCTGGAGTTATTCCCCTGAGAGAGCCGCTGCTACAGCAGCCTATCCAGTAGCGAGAGCCGGCCCGACTTCGTACACCAGATCAGCAGCAGCCGCCGTCTCACCGGTTCCAAACCCCAATTGGACACTACTCCAACCCGGTGGATAACGTGCTAGCAGCAACCCACAATTTGGCAGCCATTCCGATTGAGGGGGATGGCCCAATTCATACAGAGGCCAGGAACGCCATTGCGATGCTCAAGACGGCAGTGGTGCAGCAAGCCAACTACTCGCATAGCCAGCATCGGCTTCACTCAACCCCTCATCAGAGCCGCTCCAGGAGTCAGCGCCCTGAGTCGCCCACGGTCTCCAGCAGCGCGCACCGCCGGAGGGCCGCCCAACCACTGGCGGAGCAGCAGCAGCCCAAGATTCCGCAGGACGTGGCAAATGCAGCTCGGATTCTGCGAGCATGGGAGGAAGAAAACGCGCGCGCGGGGAACAACCCGCCGGTGCATGTTAGCTCGCCGGCGCGCGTTAACCCGCCGCCAGATTCTAATTCGCCTGGAGCGCATCGTGCGCCCGAGACAACCCGGCTTGACGGTCGGCCTGAGAGTGCTTCGAGCCACCTGGTCGGGACTCCCTGCTTGGTGCCAGCGCTGCGAGAGGCGCGCATACCCCCAGATTTCAAGGGGCCTCGCAAGGTTCCTAATTACACAGCAAATTTAGAGCCTACGGAGTGGGTCGAGAGCTATGAGCTGGCAATGGACTTGTTGGGTGCAAGCGAGTCAGTCCTGGCGCGTTACTTACCGCTGATGTTGGAGGGCCCTGCACGCACCTGGATGAAAAACTTGCCAGGATCTTGAGCGTTTCATCAAGAACTTCCAGGGGACCTGCAAGAGGCCAACCACAATTGTTGATCTTGAGCGTTGTGTCCAGCGTGAGGACGAGTCGGCGCACCATTGGGCTCGCCGGGTTGCAGAAGTTATGCACAGTTCCGATAGCATCACGGCGGCTCAGGGAGTGCTTGTTCTGGAACGGACATGTAAGTTCCAGCCGCTGGTCCAGAAGCTTGGGCGGCTCAAGCGAAAGGTTCAGGACATGGGAGACCTCATGGATGTCTTAACCCGGTACGCGGAGTCGGATAATACCAAGGATCCGCTGTCAGATGAGGAGAAATCCGACAAGGGAAAGAAGGCTGGCGGTAAGGGTCAGCAGCAGAACAACGGCAACGGTCAGAGCAACAACGGTGGAAAGCGCAAGGGTTACGATGGTAGCTCTGATTTGGTGGCGAACACAAACGCAGAAAACAAAGGTCAGCGTCAGGATGACGGTTCCAGGAAGCAACCCTCCGGCAATCGCCCTCTCACTTATGAAGAAGTCCTCAAAGTTCCTTGTCCGAAGCACAGTTATAATGGCAAACCGTCCACTCACTCCTGGGAAAATTGCTATGTGATGCAAGAGTTCGCCAAGCGTGCCTTCCAGCATCATCATCATGGTGGAGGCAATGGCGGACAACCCGCCAACCCGGGACCCGGCTACTCAGGAGCCGGCTTGCAGGGACCCTTCGCCGGGCCTGGCTTTCGGGGGAACGGTGGCCAAGGCGGCGGATTTCAGGGGGCTGGTAATACTGGGGGCGGTAATCAGAGAAACAACCAGGGAAGTCAGCATCAAGCCGGCGCGGCAGGATTTCAGAGTAACCCGAAACAGTTAAACAGCGGTCAGTATCACGTTTTCACCACTAGCACCTGTAAGCGCGATCGGAAAGTGCAGCGACGAGTCGCCCACGTGGTTGAGCCGGCAACTCCTTACTATCTCAATTGGTCTGAGCAGCCGGTCACCTGGAGCAGGGCGGATCATCCAGTCCTACTTGACCACCCTGGCCACCTAGCACTGGTGGTTGCACCGCAAGTCGGCGGTTACACCTTGACTAAAGTGCTTATGGACGGAGGCAGCAGCATCAACATCCTGTACTATGATACGTTCCGGCGAATGAACCTGTCCGATAAGCAGTTAACTCCGTCCTCTATAGTTTTTCATGGCATTGTTCCTGGCAAGTCGGCCTATCCTATGGGAAGAATTTCCCTTGAGGTGGCCTTTGGCTCAGAGGATAACTGGCGTTCTGAGTTCCTGTCCTTCGAGGTGGTCAAGCTTAAGAGCCCATACCACGCCCTGTTTGGTCGGCCGGCTTACGCGCGGTTCATGGCGCGCCCATGTTATGTCTACCTGAAAATGAAGATGCCAGGACCAAGGGGAACCATCACAGTGGAAGGAAACCGGAAAATTGCGCTCGAGTGCGAGGAAGGGGATGCAGCTTATGCTGAGACGGCTTGCGCCGTAGAGGAGTTGCGGTATTACAAGGATAATGTTGACCCGGCTGACAGGACGTCTCTAAAGAAGCCCACTACAGAGTCTGACCCCCTGCTCAAGTTTAAGTCGGCCAGGGACACGAAGCAAGTTGATTTCACCCCAGGCAATTCCTCGGAGCAGTTCACCATCGGGGCAAATATGGATCCCAAATAGGAAAGCGCGCTCATCGAGTTCATCCGTGAGAATCAGGACATGTTTGCATGGAAACCTTCTGACATGCCAGGTGTACCGAGAGAACTCGCTGAGCACTCCCTTAATGTGGATCCCAAGTTTAAACCAGTTCGCCAGTATCTCCGTCGCTTCAATGAGGAAAGGCGGAAAGATATTGGTGAAGAAGTGGCTTGGCTCCTAGCTGCCGGGTTCATCGTCGAAGTCTTCCATCCTGAGTGGTTGGCTAACCCAGCTCTTGTTCTGAAGAAAAACGGGACTTGGCGGATGTGTGTTGATTACACAGACCTGAATAAGGCTTGTCCTAGTGACCCCTTTGCCTTGCCCCGTATTGACCAGATCATCGATGCTACGGCTGGTTGTGAGAGTTTATGTTTCCTGGATGCTTACTCTGGTTATCATCAGATCAAGCTGAAGCCAGAAGACCAGGCAAAGACGACCTTCATCACACCTTTTGGGGCTTTCTATTATACAACCATGTCATTTGGTCTGAAGAGCGCCCAGGCGACTTATCAGCGTTGTGTCCAGAACTGTTTTCATAATCAGATCGGGTGGAATGTTCATGCTTATGTGGACGACATTGTGAATAAATCTCGGAAGAAGGAGACTCTGTTGGAGGATCTCAAGGAAACATTTGACAATCTCCATGTCTACCAGATGAAGCTTAACCCGGAGAAGTGTGTTTTTGGTGTCCCTGCAGGAAAGCTTCTGGGGTTCCTTGTCTCTGAGCAAGGCATTGAAGCTAACCCAGAGAAAATCAAGGCAATCACGACCCTGGCTAAGCCGGCCAAGCTCATTGATGTGCAGAAGCTGGCCGGGCGGGTTGCGGCTTTAAGTCGATTCATAAGCCGGCTTGGCGAAAAAGCGATTCCGTTATATCAGTTACTCAAGAAATCAGATGACTTCGTCTGGAGTAAGGAGGCAGATCAGGCTTTTGAGGCCCTCAAGAAACAGCTGTCTGAGCCGCCGGTCCTTGCCGCCCCTCGCGAGAAGGAGCCGATGCTGTTGTATATTGCGGCCAATAACAGGGCGGTAAGTGTGGCAGTCATCGTCGAGCGCAAGGAGGATGGCATGGAATATCCTGTCCAGCATCCTGTGTATTATGTCAGCGAGGTGTTAAGCGAGTCTAAGCAGCGATACCCACATTGGCAGAAGCTGGTCTACGGAGTGTTCATGGCTAGCCACAAACTGAAGCATTACTTCCACGGGCATCCGATCACGGTGGTTAGCTCAGCGCCTCTTGGGGATATAATCCAGAACCGGGAGGCTACCGGCCGGGTTGCTAAGTGGGCTATTGAGCTCGGTCCACATAATCTAAAATATCTGCCTCGCACAGCAATTAAATCTCAGGCATTGGTGGATTTCATTAATGACTGGACAGAGTTGCAGGCTCCTGAGGAGAAGCCCGACACAACATACTGGTCCATCCACATTGACGGCTCACAGCAGCTCGAAGGCTCGGGGGCTGCAGTTGTGATCACTTCCCCCCGAGGAGATAAGTTATGTTATGTCTTAAGACTCATGTTTACTTGCACTAATAACGCAGCTGAGTACGAGGCGCTGCTTCATGGGCTTAGGATGGCCAAGGAGATGAATCTGAGCCGGGTCAGGTGCCTGGGCGACTCAAACCTGGTGGCTCAGCAAGTTTCAGGTACATGGGATTCCAAGGATCCGCTTATGGCGGCTTACCGACAGGCAGTCACAAATATCGCTGGACACTTCAAAGGTTATCAGGTTGACCATATTGATCGTCGGCAGAACGAGGCGGCAGACGCACTCTCTCGTTTGGGTTCTCAGCGTAAGCCAGTGCCACCCAATGTATTCCTGGACGTCTTGCACAACCCGTCTGTCAAGTTGCCAACGGAGGAGGATTTGGCTATTCCTGACCCGGAGGCAGCTCTCGTGGCAGCTATCCATGCCATCCCTGATTGGACGGTCCCCTACTTAGCTTACTTAAGCCGGGGAGAACTGCCAACAGAGGAACTTATCGCTCGATAGATCATCAGACGATCTAAGTCTATGACGATTGTCAATGGCGAGTTACACAGACGAAGTGTCACTGGCGTCTTTCAACGTTGTGTTTCACCTGACGAAGGCCGCGCAATTCTCAATGAGATTCACTCTGGCGATTGCGGGCATCACGCCGGCTCAATATCACTGGTCGCCAAGGCTTTCCGGCACGGTTTTTACTGGCTTACGGCTCATGCTGATGCACAGGACATTGTCCGAAAATGTGATGGTTGCAAGAAGTATGCTCGCCAGGCCCATGTGCCGGCTCAAGAGTTGAGGATGATCCCAATTACTTGGCCGTTCGCGGTCTGGGGGCTTGACATGGTGGGACCCTTCAAACGTTCCAAGAACAAGCATATGCACCTCCTGGTGGCTGTGGATAAGTTTACCAAGTGGGTGGAAGCAGAGCCGGTCAGCAACTGCGATGCAGCAACGGCTGTCAAGTTTCTGAAAAAGCTGATATTCCGATTTGGCTACCCGCACAGCATCATTACAGACAATGGAACCAATCTTTCCAAGGGGGCTATGGAACAGTTCTGTCAACAGGAGCACATCCGGCTTGATCTGGCATCGGTTGCGCATCCTCAGTCCAACGGACAGCAGAAAGGGCTAATCAGGAATTGCTGCGTGATATCAAGCCCCAGCTCCTAGTGCCTCTACAGCGCATGCCGGGTTGCTGGGAAGAAGAGTTACCTTCAGTACTTTGGAGCATACGGACTACTCCCAACAGTTCGACAGGCTATACGTCGTTTTTCCTAGTCTATGGTGCAGAAGCTGTGCTTCCAAGCGATATTCGTCATGACTCCCCCCGAGTGGCGGCTTATGTGGAGTCCGATAATGAGCTGGCTCGCCAGGACGCTCTTGATGCTCTGGAGGAAGAGCGCGACCTTGCCGCATCCAGGTCAGCAATCTATCAGCAAGACCTACGCCGCTATCACAGCCGTTGAGTTCGAAGCCGTACTTTCCAGGAAGGTGACTTGGTGCTCCGTCTGATTCAAGACCAGACAGGCATGCATAAGCTTTCACCGCCTTGGGAAGGGCCCTTTGTGGTCAGCAAGAATCACAACAACGGGTCATATTACCTGATTGATATCTGGGAAGGAGACAAGTCACGCACTTCGGAGGAACAAACAAGCCGGCCCTGGAACATTGCCCAGCTCCGGCCGTATTACACCTAAGTCATTGACTAGGTTACACCTTTGTACATATCTTCTATCATGTATATACCTCTTTTTGATCAAATATAATAACGACTAGCAACACTGTGTGAAGGTGTTGTTTTGCCTCAAAACTTGTGTACTGGATCTTTATTTGTTGATCTTGGTTACTTGGGGGCTTCCAACTCAATTGAGTTTAGCTTACAAAACCCTCTTAACCCGGCGAGATGCCACAAACGTTGGTTAAACCTGCCTGTTAGCAAGATGCTACTCCCTATAAAAACGACCCGGCGTACGTCTGATGAGCCAATCACGTATGTGACCCTGAACTCGTCCGAGTTAAAACGTTCGATTGGTTGTGGAGAGCCGGCTTTCAGAAAGCAAGGACAAACCAACAGGCCAAAGTGCCAGCTTCATGAAAGCGTATTCCGGCTTGTGTTTCTTAAGCCGGTCGTTTCAAGCATATTCCGACTTGCAGTTATTCTACACACATCCATTCATGCATACATACTTACATTCATGCATATCATCTCTGCATACATACGTACATCCATGCATATCATTTATTTAGGCCCATGTGAACTACTTGATTCATTGCAAACAGTAACAAAGATTACTCGTTCAATGTGGCATCGTCACTAACCATCACATACAGTTATGTTGTTTTCGGCAGAATCACTCTATTGCAAACCGGCTCTCAAGGCCAAAAGGAGGATTCACAGAAGCGCAAAGTATTTACATTGCCATCAGAAGTTTTATGATACCCTATTGCAAGCCGCCCATCAGCTACGGCCATGGCAAAAAATTTACAAAGGTTCGGCCTACTTCGATAAGCCGGCGTTTATGTCGCCGGGTCAGAGCTGGCACCAGTGCCTGATGGATCACCATGAGCCGGCTCTTCGTGGCAGTCGTCACCCTCCGCTTCTTCACTTGAGTCGTCGGTCGACCACTGAATTGTGCGCAATGCTTCAAACAGGGCGTCGGTGGATATCAGAGAAGAAGGGTCGACTTCAGGGGCAAAGGATGTCTTACGTGTCCGAGTTAGGGCCACCGGCTCATGATTTGGCGGCTCTATCCGCTCATTAACTTTCGAATAAGGCGCCTGGTACCGGGTCAGATCGGTTTCTTCTGCAATGGCGGTGGCTGCAACCCGGGTCTCTCTGATGCAGCGTTGGAAATCCTTCTTGGTAACGGGCGTGTCATCTACATTGAACTCCGGGTAGCCGCCCACAACTTGAGCTGGGTCAAGCTCTGGTACGTATGCCCTTGCTCGAGCTAGTGCTATTAGAGCCCCCGAGCGGCAGCACGCCTTCTTCCAGTCTTCAAACCACATTGGCACAACAGACAGCTCCTTCAACATGTCCGTGAGTAGCTGTGGAGGTGACTTGGTGTTTTTGGCTGCCATAATGCATCGACAGCCGCCTATATACAGTTGTTCCACGAAACTGTACACTGCCTTCAACTTCACTACTGGTTGTTGCAGCAACAGTTGGTTCTTGCAACCTGCAAAGAGAAGTATGCATGATCAGTTAAGCCGGCTATGTCTGGTAAGCCGGTCCAGTTGACTCATTCATATGGCTTTGCTTACCAAAGATGGCCCGGGTCATGGCTGTAATCTGGTTCTTCAAAGTGGTCAGCTCTTGTGTCACCGGCTCTACTTTCGCTTCGGCTGCTTCAGCTCGCGTGGCTAGGGCGGCTCTGGCGGCCTCCATCTCTTGCAAGGTGGCCCTTACAATCGCCAAAGCTTTCTTTGCCTCAGCGGCGGCTTCTTCATATGCTTGGCGCGATTTCTTCTCTTTCTTGGCCTCCTTTCGGAAGCCGGCGGCCTGGGTTTCTACTTGATCCAGCATTTCCTGCAGGGTAGATTGTTAGACACGACGTGCATATGACCCGGACCGCCCTGAAGGACAACCTGGGGCATGGGGGCTACACGTTCTCGAGTAGCCGCTTATGAAGACCCATCTGTCATAGTCGATGAGTCGGCCTCGGGAGGTGCTGGATGAGATTCTAAACTTAAGCTACAATGTTGAAGTCCCGGGTCATCATTTCATAATGACCCGGCCCTTGGGGGCTACATGTTTTGGAGCTTCAAGGTATTCAGTACGGTTATGGAGACCCGCCTGTCCTGAAGGACTAGCCGGCTTTTGGGGTTGCCAGCGGAAGTACTGCTTTCACGTTACAATTTTGAAGTCCCGGATCATTATTTCATATTAACCCGGACCTTGGGGGCTAATGCACCCATTGATCTATTCTGTTAAGTTATGGAGACCCGCCCGTTATTAATGACGAGCCGGCCTTTGAGGACGCCAGTGGACGGTTCTACTTACAAGTTTCAATTGGAAGTCCCGGATCAATATTGCATAATGACCCGGCCCTTGGGGGCTACATATATATATGGTACAAGACAAAGGGGGCAACTTACTTCATATTTCCGCTTCAATGCGGTGACCATGGCGATTTCTGTGTCCCGGCTTTCAGACAGCCGGGTCAACACAGCCTGATGCAGGGTATTGGCGCCTTGGTCTTCAAACGTAGAAAACTCAAGAGCCGTCTTCCCTTTGTCCTTCGATGCCGGTTCAGGCTTGGTTGGGATTTTTGTAAGGGCGGTGGAGGGTTCTGGTGCAGCAGTTTGTCGTGCACTCGTCACCGCTACTTCTTCTTGAGCCGGTGCTTCTTCTTGAGCCGGCGCCTCGGGCTGCGGAATGGGTTGATCTTCAACTATATTCTCCCTCTCTTGAGCTAGAGGGGAGGCGCAAGCCGGGCTTGTCATGTCCAAAGGCGGCGGGCTGTTTCGGATGGCCGGCTCGTCCTGGGCAGCCAAGGTGGTTTCCTCTGCTTGAGGGCCTGTATGAATGGCAGGATCAGATGACCCGGCAGCTGTTTTCTTCTTAATGGCTTTGGTGTTGTACAAGGAGCGGGGGAGTTACTTATTTGCAGGGATGAAAATAAGAAGTCAATATACATTACAGGAACGTCTGTAATCTGCTTACCCAGGATTGATGTTGAAAGCCGGCGCCTGTGTGGCGCTTGACTCGCCTGAGGAGTGCGATGTCTGATATGCCGAGTCATTAAAGGGTAAGGGTTCTTTAAAATGGCCAGCTAGAGGAAAAGAATAAGTTGGGTTAAGGAGCACCTCAGCTCGAGCTTTGCGCGACGGCGGCTCGTATGGAAGCCCGCTGCTTAATTCGCCTTCACTGCTCCGGGTCTTCCTTTTGGAGGTCCCGGCTCGACGAGTTTTCTTCAAAATAAATTTGGGATCCAAATGAGCATCCTAATGGGAAAAGGGCACCTTACGGACGGCAACCTGGGGATTCCTTCGAACCTTGCGGATCACAGCCCGGGTTTTCTTCCGAATAGGTATTGGAGAGTCAGAATCAGAAGAGATCAATGTTACCTCTGGCTCGGCGGTATGGCTAATTTCGGTTTCGTCCTGAAGAGAAGAGGCGTCAGCAAGTTGAATGAAAAGACGGCCAAGTGGGTCAAGTTCTACCTCAGCCTCGTCCTCTGCCGCCAGCTTATCAGTATCAACTGGATCATCCTGCTGTTCTGCTGGAGCAGGGGCGGGTTGTTGGGGCTTCTTCTTCTTCCAAAATTTGTCGTTTGCCTGCATTAAGATGAGTTGGCAGTTAAGAATGAGATGAGGAGGGCGAGTTAAGAGCAGAGTAAGAAGGTGCAAACACTTACTGAAGGCACCGGGTTGGTTAAGCAGAAAGGGGCCAGCCCGGTTTTGTTGCATTTCTCCTGAGGCTCTCCCAATAGCCTCTTGATGGTTTTGTTGATATCGCTCACGGATAGATTGACTTGACTGAACCGTTGAGCGTCTGCCGGCTCACCAGTATAATTGCACATCAGGTCGCCTCTGTGGCTAAGAGGCTGGATTCGCCAGCTTACCCAGCACCGGGTCAGATCAATCCCGGTAAGGCCGTTAGCAACCAAGGCCCTTAGTTTGGAGTAAATAGGGGCGAATTGCTTGCGTTCTTCTGTTGATGGCCAACCCGGGAAGGCCACTGTGGCATTGAGCCGGTCCGGTCTGTAACCCGGCAGGGGGCTTTCATCTTGAGGGGCAGTGTTCTTGCAGTAAAACCAAGTTTTGTTCCAGCCCTTGGGATGACTCGCCAGCTTGGCTTCAGGAAAGGGAGTGTTTCTTCGCCTTTGGATAGAGACGCCACCAAGTTCTATACTGGGGCCGTCAGTGAACTCCGTCTGATGGTTGATATAGAAAAACTCCCGGAAAAGGAGGACAGTTGGAGCTGTTTGAAGATATACTTCGCAGAAAACTTGAAATTGGCATAGATTTGTGATGGAGTTGGGGCCAAGATCTTGCGGTCGGAGGTCGAAAAAGTTAAGGACGTCGCGGAAGAATCTTGACCCGGGTGGCCGAAACCCCTTATGCAGATGATCGGCGAAGACCACCACTTCGTCTTGTTGAGGCTGGGGGGTGCTTTCTTCTTCAGGCGCCCGCCAGTTGATTGTGGTTTGAGCAGGCAAGAGGCCTTGCCCTACAAGCTCGTTCAGCATCAAGGTTGAGACTTGAGATCTAACCCAGTTGCGGGATTTGTCGGTCTTGGGGGCCATGGCGACTTAAAGGTTTAAAAAACTGCAAGGACAAAAATGACAAGCTGTCGTGTTAAGCTCATAAGATGTAACCCGGCGAAATAATGAGGCGATCATGGTTGCAGTGGTTGTAACCCGGATTCATGCAAACTGACAGAGTATCTGAAAGTGAGACCCGGCAAATGATAATACAATTATGATGATCAAGCTCATTACTCAGACTTACGCAGGTTGTGGATAGTGGAGATGAGCCGGTGAAGCCCGTAAGCCGGTGTCAGCGTTTCACTGGTGTTGGATATTTCTCAAGTGTTGAGCCAGATGCAAAAAGAAGTCTAAACAGAACATCCACTTTTATGGATCTAAAAATACTACGGAAAAGAAAGTTTAAAAGACCTAAGTGGGGATGGACACGATGGCCTGTCGTCAATGCGAATCTGTGGAGGCTAATACAGAGATCTAGATGCGAAGATGGGTGTTGCCGCAGTGAATAGGGTGCCTACACGGATCATTTCACTGATTTTGGATCTACTAAACGAGGGGAGAAAGATGAACGCGAAGAACACTAATGAACTACAGAGAATGGGCGCCGTAGATCCAGAGGAGCACGGGTTGGGGTGTACCTGATTGCGGCGAAGGCGGCGGCGGTGTTTTTTTTTAGCTCCGGCGACGATGGGGCGTCGGAGAAGGCGCGGTCGAGGTCGTCGGAGAGCTTGAGGGCGACAGCGCTTCGGGTCTGATGAGCAGGCGCGAGGAGGAAGACGAAGAACGGGTAAAACGTGATAATGGGGATGAGCTGGATTTTTATAGGTGCGGTAAAAGTTAAAATGGCAGGGGCGGAACCCCGGGCGGCGCAGTAATTTTCGGCGGCGTGGCTCCTCGATTTTCGTGCCTGAGGAGACGATACGTATCCATTCAAAGATGTGAGGTGATGTCATCCCGGATTTTGCGGAAGTGGATTGTGATGTCATAGGGGACAAGAGTTGAAAATGCTAAGTTTGAATCTGAAGGGGCAAACCTGATGATCACCTTAACCTGGCAACTTGAGCCGGTCCAAGATGGCGACTTAAAAAGAGCGGCTTGGGGAGTGCTTGGAAATGTATTACTAATGCTCTGCTTTTTCAGGATGGAGTTTAACGTGAATAAATTCAAGTCAAACTGAGGGCTAATGTTGGGGATATTCACCAGCAAGGAGACCCGGCAGAGTGTTAACCCGGCCATAACGCGAGCTTAGTGGGCCAACTCACTGCGGGGCTGAAGACTTCATATGGGCTAGCTTAGCAAGGCCTGATAAGGATATGCCGGCTTACATGATGGGCCGGCTTACGACAGGGTAGATGGCAAGAAGACCGTCTTGGAGAGCAAGTAGGAAGGGATAAAGAGACGAGTCAAAGAACGACCCGGACTCTCATGTAATCTAGGGTTCCACCTGTATATATAAAGGGGAGCACCTATACGCAGGAGACTTAGGTGGCAATCCCTTGAAAGCTAGGTTAGCGAATCCGCATCCTTGTAATCGAGATCCACAGCAATATAGACAAGCAGGACGTAGGCTTTTACCTCCACCGTGAGGGGCCGAACCTGGGTAACCCGGCGTCTTCTCGTTCCCGTTCAACCCCGCTAAGCTTCCACGTTAGTTCGATGGCTTCATCTCTAAGTCCTTTTACTAGGACATATGTCGCGACAAAACCACGACAGGGGGGCTGGTCATCAGCCCCCACAGTCAAACTCCTATGACTAAGTGAAAGATATAAAGCCACTATAGTCTGATTGCCTAGTTCCTATAAAGCACCGACCACCTTCGGGTACCGAGACGTCGGCTAAGGGTTAAGAGTGCCTTAAGGAATACCCTTTGTATGATCTACATTGGGGCTGAAGCCGACGACTGGCCACTCTCATTTTGAAAGTCATACAGGAGGTAAAACTAATTAAAAACAAAACACATGGAATTCAAAGCCATATTCATTTGATGAAAAGATATAGTTTTGTACATCATACACTCCGGTATTCCGAAGTACTGTTTAAAAATACATAGTGTCCTTTGGACACATGGCTTCGGTGGTACGAGCTCCCGCCTCCACCTCGGCGAAGAACTGTTCGGCGGTGCGCGGCTTGTCGGCAGGAGGGCCCGCGGCACATGTCACCGCATCAACCTTTCGGAAGTGCGTCTTCACGCAGGCGTACGCCCTCCGTGCTCCTTCAAAGCACGCGGACCTCTTCCAGCGGTTCAGGCAGGGCACGACATCTTGGAGGCGAGCCGTAAGGCCGAAGAGGCTCTTTGGCATGGCTTCGGTGGGCCACAGCGCGATGCGGAGGTCCTGGAGCGCTGGTCTCCTCATGCGAAACAACTCCACCAGCTGCTTCACTCGATGATTCAGCAGCTGTGCCGACGGCGACCCCGGGAACTGCCCCCAAAAGGCCTTCTTCGCCTCGTGGCCCACTAGCTGGCCGAAGTATGCCACCGCATCCGCCACGCTCTACGGAAGATCCGCAAAGACCTCTGCGGAATGCCATAATTGGGTGAGCTCGACACACCCTTTGCTGCCAAATGAACACTGCAGCAGAAATAGCTTACCCGAGGCGATTTGCTCCACCTGCTGGAGCACCTCATGGTCAGCTCGGGCCGAGGTCTTGAGTTCGGAGTAGGAAAGTTGAAGCTTCTCGAGCTCCTCCTTTGTTCGTTGCACCTCCTCCTGAAGCTTGTCGCGTGCTTCAAACATGCCCTTCAGGGTCTCCTCAACCTCCAGCACCCGCGCCTGGTGCTTGTCCCCGGCTGCCTTCTCGGCAGCCCGGGCCTTCTCTGCCTCAGCGGCAGCAGCCTCCTGCTGCCGCACCTCCTGCCGAGCCCTTTCGAGCTCGGCCTTGAGCATCTCCAGCTCCGCTAACACTGCTGTTGTCAAAACAGTTCGGCCTTAGTTGTTTTCTTTAACAAACACATCATACCTCCTTCATCCAAAGTACAGTGCAAGTTTAACTTGCTTACCTTGAGACTGCTCGAGTTTCTGGTTCGCCAGGTTAAGGTCCTCCTGGGACCTCTCGAGCTTCCGGTTTATCTCCGCAATCTCCTCGGAGATGGAGTCCGGAATCGAGGTCGAAACCTGGCAGCAAAAATCCTTATTACAAAGGGAACGGTTAATTTTACTAAAAGGTTCCAGGACGGCTGCCTTCCGCAGCGCCCTGGGGGATACTTAACAGGCTCATACTTAGTCAAATGACCCCAATGCCGGTTTCTGAAACCGACTTCGGGCTCGGGGGCTACTCACTCACTAAGTCGTTTAGCAGGCTGTGTTCCTATGTCCTCGGACGAATACATAAATAAACAAAGTTGAGATAAACGAGTTAAACTTGGTGCGCGGATAGAAGCGTACCTCGAAACCCGCTACGAGGTTCTTGAAAACCTCATGCAGGCCGGTCCCTGCGGACCGGTAGCCCTGCAGCGCCACGCCTACCAAGGCACAGTGCTCTTCCTTCATGGAGGAGCCCTTCAGGGCGTCCTCCATCTCCTCGGTCCACCCCGCGCCAGCCCGTCCTTGGGCAGTTGGCTGGGGTGGAGGGATGATCTCGGATACATCTACCCAGGTAGCCTCAACCTGGGGTGGTGGAGCCGAGGTAGATGTCGGCTGGGCTGATGACTGGCCCAACCCCTTTTCGATGACCAAGGGGCGCTTCTCCCCCGGGTCTTGTTGGGCTGAGGTGTCGACCTCGGCCATGATGGCCACCTCGTCGGCCCCCGTCATGTTGACGTCAGGGGCCAGGGTCGATATTGCCTCCCCTAGCCCGTCGTGTGCCGGGGGAGGAACGGCGGGCTCTGGAGTCCCGCTGGAGGATGGCAACCCGCTCGAGGAACCGCTGGGGATTACCCTCGGCGGACTGCATAAGAAAAGACGCTTTTGTGAGTTTTCCCTTGCTTAAAAATAACTTGTCAAATTGAAAGACGGGATGCAAAGACGACGGCTTACCCTCGAGGTGCCGACTTCTTCCTCCCCGCGGGGAGGAGGTCTTCTTCTGAGTCACCGGAGAGTTTGGCTCTCTCCGACAACTTGCTGGCAGTCCCGAACGAGGTTCGCCTCGGCCTCTTTGGGCCCTTCGGCGGCATGCCAATGTCGATGTACTCTAACGCCGACCTCTTCCCCTTTGGGGGGGGGCTCCTCCTTCTCACCCTCCTCTGCGTCACCGTCTTCGGCAGCGGAGGTGTGGGTCTCTTCGGACCGGGTGACCGAGGTCCCCCGAGTCCGAGCACTTGACCTACCCCTCTGGGACTTCGTCCCTTTGGGGGCCACCACGTTCGGCTCCTCGGTCAGGAGCGCCGAGAGCAGGGGAGTCGGAGGCTCCTCTGGCAGTGGGGCCGGGCATCGCACTCCTTGTACCCAGGCCAACCACTTCTGCAAAACATCAATCGTAACGGTTCGTTAAAACACTACTCCTCGATACGGAGGACAGAATTGGTAATTGGTGGACAAAATCATTTACCGAGGGAGCTTCATAACCGTGATCAAGGCCGCGGTCCTCCCCTTCCTCGGGGATCGTGTCCTTGGCCAGCTTCATGAGCTTCGTCCACATGGTGGCCAAGGTGGAGCGGAAGAAGGTGGTGATGGAGTCCATGTCTTCGGGCTTTTGCGCCCACATCGGGATAGCCCGAAGTTGGAGAGGGAGTATGCAGCGGTTGAGCATGACGTTAATGACGTCAGCGAGCTCAACCTTCCCCGTGGTGGACTACCACAAGATCCTATCGATCAGGGTCTCCACCTCTTCTGGGTTCCCCCAGGCGATGCCCTTCTCCTTCCAGGATTTGAGCTTCTTGGGAGGCCCAGCTGAGAAAGCTGGGACCTCGGTCTGACCAGGGGCGAGCGGCTCAGTGATGTAAAACCACTCTTTCTGCCACTCCTTCACTGTTTCGATGAAGGTGTCCTTGAACCAGGTGGCCCCCGGGTTTTTTTATCATGGCTCCTCCGCACTCTGCGAGATCCGAGCCGCTGGACTTCGGCTTAATCCCGAAGAGCTTCAGCCACAGGCCGAAGTGCGGCTCGCAGCGGAGGAAGGCCTCGCAGACCGTGATGAAGGAGGCGAGGTGAAGAACGGAGTTGGGGGCCATGTGGTGGAAATCCAGCCCATAGTCATACATCACCCCATGGACGAAGGGATGCAGTGGGAACCCCAGACCTCGGATGAGGTGGGGGATGAAGACTACCCGCTCCCCAGCGTTGGGAGCGGGCACCTGCTGGCCAGCAGCTGGAGAGCGGGCGGCGATGGCGGGGGTTAGATACCCCGCATTACGCAGCTCCAGGATGGTGCCCTCCATTACGATGGAGCCACCCCAGTGCCCCTTGAGGGTGTCGGCCATGGCTGGTGGTGGAGGTTGGGCTCGCGAAAGGGAAAAGGAGTAGGATGGGATCTGGGCGCTGGAGCTAGACGAAGCAACAGAAGGGGAGAATGGGAGCATGGGCGATTGCGCTGTCCTCCTTTTTGCTCTTATAAGCCTGTGAAAGGCCGAGAGTCCCCTCGCTGCGCCGATAAACTCGCCGCTCCCATCAAAGATGTCGTTAAGCATATGGGGGGAAACAAAATCATAATGATATCCCTAAGAAAACGGGCACGATCTCCACCTTATGAGATATGCCAGTAAAAAGGCTGCCTCGAACCACGATTTAAGGGGGAGGCAGTAACTGCTCGACCTGTCGTGGGGCAAGCCTCTTCGATAAAGTTGTCAGGCCGGATTGGACCGTTCATACCTGAACAACAGGCCTTCGAGGCTAAGATATCTGTCCTCTTCGGACAGGATACGAGCTCGGTTGGACCTCGGATATCACCGCTCTACTATAAAGAGTAAAATATGAAGGGCAACTCGTCTGTCAAGCCAAGGACTCCAGATCCGAGGTGATGTTTGTTGAAAGTCGTCCTCGGCAAAGAAGACCAGTTCGGGGGCTACTGACGGTGTCCTGGATCGGGGGGGTGCTAACCTAGCCGGCCCGTCTCCTCAGTTGGGCCAATGGGTCCTCGTGCGTGGTCGAGATGGACTCCGGAGGACGTATACAGGAAGCGTGATTGAGGTTGTCTCTACCGAAGACTTGACGTATACTCCAAGATCTCTCATGCCGCCTTGCTCCTAGATACCGACTTTGTAACCCTAGGTACCCTCCCTAGCATGTATATAAGCCATAGGGTTTAGCCCGTAGAGGGGACATCAACACAATATCGTTCACCTAGCCCTAGAGTTAGACACACATTACGATCTCGAGGTAGATCAACTCTGTATTCGATACATCTCCATCAATACAAATAGAAGCAAGACATAGGGTTTTACCTCCATCAAGAGGGCCCGAACCTGGGTAAATACCGTCTCCCTTGTCTTTGTTACCACCGATCTGAGATCCACAGCTCGGGACCCCTACCCCGAGGTCTGCCGGTTTTGACACCGACACCAGGGTACCCTGGGTGTTTACCTTACGAGGTAGGCTGCCCAGCATTTACTCGTGAGCTGCGGCAGGTTTGCTGGCCGTCCACCCGTGCCTTCAAGCCAGAGCTGCCCGACAGATATGACGACACACTCAACCCAGCAGAGTTCCTTGGCATCTACACCATTGCGGTGCAGGTTGCCGGGGGCGGGATGACAAGATATTGTCCAACTACTTCCCGTTGGCGCTCAAGCCCAACGTCAGGTCATGGTTGATAAACTTGCTGGAGGGCTCCATTTCTTCTTGAGCGGATCTGTGCCACCAATTCATGGATGCCTACCAGGGTGGCCACAAGCTCCCCGGTCAGGAGAGCCATTTGCATGTGATCCCCCAGAGAGATGGTGAGCCCCTCCGCAAGTATATACAAAGGTTCAGCCATGTGCACCACAACATCCCCGATGTTCACCCCGCAGCTGTGTGTTTCGCCTTCCATACGAATGTGCGCAACCGAAAAATGCGGTCCAAGATGAACATCGAGAAGGTCAGGACCATCAACGAGCTATACGCCTTGGCGGACAAGTGTGCACGTGCTGAGGAAGGGAGGCGAGTCCCTGGGGAAGATGCTGGCGCCAAAGTCGACTCTGAGGACGACGACGCAGATGACGCATCGACCCCGTAGAAGAAGAGCAGGAAGCACAACCGGAAGCACAAAGGAAAGACAGTGATGGCAGTCGACAGCCCCGGTGACGCCAACGCCGCCAAGAAATCCATGGCGGAAAGCCCCGGCAAGGAGGTTGCCAGATGCGCTGACTGCCGGGAGGCTGCAGTAGGCGACAAGGGCAGCAAGACCGGTGGGCCATACTGCAAGATCCACCGTACCAAGGGCCACGATCTCCAGGAGTGCCGGCAAGTGGAGCATCTTACCGAGAAGCAGAAGCAAGAGTACGAGAAGCGCGACAAGGAGAAGGGCCAGGATGGTGCCGGTGGATCCGGCAAGCAAAACCGTGGTGGCTGGGGAGGCCGCCGCGGCAAGGCCAAGCAACCGAAGGAGAAGACTGCTCAAGACCAGGATGATGGTGATGAGGACAAAGATGGGTCCAAGAATGAGTTCCAGAACGCAGTGGAGGCCATGTGCGTTGACGAAGGTGCATCTTTGCACTCCTCGCACCGGCAATTGAAGCAATGGATCCGCGAGGTGAATGCCGCGGAGCCCATGATGGGAGCACAGAAGCCACTCAAGTGGTCACACACGTCCATCGTCTTTGACGCCGAGGACCACCTTGATCGCACTACTGTGATCGGGTGTTTGCCGTTGTTGGTTTCGTCAACAATCCGCAACCTCAAGGTGACAAAGATGTTGGTTGATGGTGGCGCTGGCTTGAACTTGATCTCTCCTGACGTGATCAAGAGGCTGCAGATCCCTGACAAGGATCTTGAGGAGACAGGCATGTTCCAAGGGATCAGTACAGGGAGGAACAAGCCGAAGGGCCAGATCACGCTGCCGGTCACATTTGGCAGCGACCTCAACTACCGGACAGAGAAGATTGTCTTCGACATCGTCAAGATGCCGATGCCATACAATGGAATCTTGGGCCGTCCGGCGCTAGCCAAGTTCATGGATGCGTCGCACTTTGCCTACAACGTCATCAAGATGCCAGGGCCGATGGGCGTCCTCACCATCAAGTCCAACCAGAAGGACGCAAGCATCTGCGCTGACAAGCTCTACCGGGAGGCAGTTGCAGCACCTGCCGTCAAGGCACCTGCTCCTGCCGGCAAAGCTCCCGGGGGAGGAAAGAAGAAGAAGAAGTCTGGCAAGACCTCCGATACGGATCCTGGAAGCACACTTTAGAGTGCAGCATGCCTGTCGAGGACATACCAGAGGGCTCTACCGGCAAGAGAAAGAAAGCCAATGCCTCTTGTAGGATCGAAAGTATGTCTAGAGGGGGGTGATTAGACTACTTGACCAAATAAAAATCTATCTTTTTCCCAATTTTAGTTGTGGGCAGATTTTAGCAAGTACACCAAGTCAAGTAACACCCTTCACATGCAATTCTAAGAGTGTAGCAGCGGAAAGTAAAACATTGCACATGTAAGTAAAGGAGGGGATTGGAGATTTCAAACGCAATGAAGACACGATGATTTTTGGCGTGGTTCCGATAGGTGGTGCTATCGTACGTCCACATTGATGGAGGCTTCAACCCACGGAGGGTAACGGTTGCGTGAGTCCACGGAGGGCTCCACCCACGAAGGGTCCACGAAGAAGCAACCGTGCCTATTCCACCATGGCTTCCGTCCACGAAGGACTAGCCTCACTCGGGGTAGATCTTCATGAAGTAGGCGATCTCCTTGCCCTTACAAACTCCTTGGTTCAACTCCACATGATCTTAGAGGCTCCCAAGTGACACCTAACCAATCTAGGAGACACCACTCTCCAAAAGGTAACAAATGGTGTGTTGATGATGAACTCCTTACTCTTGTGCTTCAAATGATAGTCTCCCCAACACTCAAACACTTCCTCACAGATTTGGATTTGGTGGAAGAAAGATTTGAGTGGAAAGCAACTTGGGAAAGGCTATAAATCAAGGTTCAAATGGTTGGATTGGAATATCTTGATCTCAACACATGAGTAGGTGGTTCTCTCTCAGAAAATGTATGGTGGAAAATGTAGGCACATTCTGATGGCTCTCTTACTAGGTAAGAGGGTGGTGGAGGGGTATAAATAGCCTTCACCTCAAATCCAACCGTTACAAGTCTTTGACCCAACTCGGTGACACCGACATGAAAATCTCGGTGAGACCGACTAGTGTAAAAGACATGAACATTAGGCTTTTCGGTGAGACCGATCAAAACATCTCGGTGAGACCGAAGTGCAATGGCCAGGGCAAGACCAGGTTTCGGTGAGACCGAAAATTTCATCTCGGAAATTCTGAAGTGAAGTAACATCGTTACAGCAAGTTGGTCAAGCCATCTCGATGGGACCGAGAACCATTTCGATTACACCGAAGTGTTAGGGTTTCGGCTGTGGTAGTGGAATGATCATCTCGGTGAGTCCGGAGTAGATGTTATCGGTGGGACCAAAATGATGAACTAGGGTTTTAGATAGATGTGTTGTGGGAAAGTGATTGAGGGTTTTGGAGCAATATCACTGAGCACTTTGAGCAACAACCTCATCAACAATACCTCATCCCCTTTTAATAGTATTGGCTTTTCCTATGGACTCAATGTGATCTTGGATCACTAAAATGAAAATGATGAGTCTTGTGGATGCCAATCTTGTCCTTAGTATTTTGAGGGGTCCACATCCATTAGTCCTTGCCATGCCAATCATTGATCTTTTTCTAAAATATACTATCAATGAGAATTAGATCAATGATGTATATGTTGTTATTGATTACCAAAACCACCCAGGGATTAGTTGCACTTTCAATCTCCCCCTTTTTGGTAATTGATGACAACATATAGATCAAAGCTTCGACAAATGATATAATCAATGAAATACATCGTCGCTTGAGAAGTATGTGATAAGTAAGAGCTCCCCCTAAATTTGTGCATTATTTAAAATTTGTGTTTGAATGCAAATTTACAATCGATTAGGATCATGGGTTACTCTTCCATGTCACATACATCTTGGTGGAGTGCTCAAAATGAAAAGATTGCATAGCAATTAGCACTCATCACCAAACAAACAAGTGAATGATCATACAAGAGCATATAAATGGATATCAAGCAAGCATAGCATTAAAGTATGGT
Organism: Elymus sibiricus; assembly: GCA_039707655.1. Taxonomy (NCBI): domain Eukaryota; kingdom Viridiplantae; phylum Streptophyta; class Magnoliopsida; order Poales; family Poaceae; genus Elymus; species Elymus sibiricus. The sequence goes on along the minus strand of CM077666.1, from coordinate 176,894,530 downwards.
ATGATCAAGCACACAAATAACATAGTATCTCATACAAGCATCAAGCATAAAGTAACTCAAAGTAACTCAAAAAGCATGTATCTCAAGAAACAAAACGAAACAAAAGCAAAGCACTCTCTCTCGAAGCCTAATGATCTATACAAATTCTCCCCCTTTGGCAACAAGTACCAAAACGTTCAAATAAGTATAGAGCTAAACGTCGCTCTAGGCTTGATCTCCGGTAGCTCCTAGTGATGAAGTCCTCTGACTTGCAGCGCCGGTGTGCGTCGATGTTGTTGGAGTGGAGAGAAGTGCATCTGCAAAGATCTCTGCTGAAGTCTGTGGAGCTGGAGGTGTAGATACTGTAGGCACTGAAGGTGGGACTGTGGAAGTAGCGGCAGGGGCAGAGACTGTGGCTCTGGAAGTGACTGGCACAGCAGCTGATCTGGGCATCCTCTGGAACTGGGTAGTAGCTGGAAGACCTGTGCACTGATGTTCCTCATCATCACTGCTGGTACCCTTCCTAACTTCATCCACTTGAGATTTCAATGTCTCAACAACAGTCTGTATCTCAGTGACCTTAATGTCTAGATCATGAAACTTAGTCTCTACAATCCTCTCAAGGCTCTTCTGGTTCGCAGCCAAGTCAGCCAAACTCTTCTCAATCCTCTGAGTGGCTTGAATAAGATGTTGCATTTGACTCACCTTGGTTTTGAGCACTGGAGCAGATGGAGTACTTGGCCCTGAAGTTCTTGCAGCTTCTGCACTTGCCTGTGCCTCTGCAGAGGTAGGATGAGATGCATCCATAGTCACTGTGTTGTCCTCGAACTCAGGCCTAAGTGGAAAATGCTCACGATCCAGCAGAAAAGACTTGTTTGCACACTTTGAATTGATAAGTAGCTGAATATGAGGGCAAATCCACAAGACCTCTTCTGATCTGCAGCTGTCCTCTTGATGGTTTCCACAATGAGATTCATGACTTTGAACTTCTCATGTTGGTCAATATGATGCAGCATGTTGATTGAGTGACCGCGAATCATCCTGTCATCTCCTGACTTGGGCATCAAGGTATGCCTCATAATAGTGTTGGAGGTAGCAAGTCCTGCCAACAAATAGTACACTGAGCCAAGCTTGTGATTCTCCTTCTCCTTCTCTGGAATCTCTGTATACAAGTTGGCCATGGTATTGTGATCCTTCTTGGGCTTTGCATATACATCAATGTCATCTTTATCAGCCTCGGGCACACCAAGCAATGTGGCCCACTCAAGCACACTTGATTGATACTTGACACCCTCAGTCATCCATACAATTCTGCCATTGGGGTAGAAGTGAGCTGTAGAATAAAACTGCATAATCATCTCATCATTCCAATTTGTCGGCTTCTTCCCAATGAACTCATCAAGATCAATGCATCTGAAGTCCTCATGAACATGGGGAAAGTAATCCTCATTGGCATCAATGTACTTCCAATCCACCCACTTCATATCACTGACTATAGGCTTCTTATCAAGCAAAATTGTTTCATAAAAATCCTGCTGCTCTCTGGTATGGAATCTGTAGTCAACTGTAGTCCTCCTTCTCATGGAGTAGGGGTCAGATTCCCTCCAAGTCTAGAGACCTTTGTCCTTCCTCTTCTTCATATCCTCTGCAATCGGATGAGCATCATTATGTTCAGGCAACCTGGACCTTAGCTTCATGAGCACTAGGGCTTCATCATCATCTTCAGCTTCTCTCTCAGGCACTAGGGCCTTGTTCTTCTCACTGGCAGGAACATCTCTGGTGGTTCTCTTGGGTTTTGCTGCTGTAGGCTTAGCCTTGGAAGTGGCAGCTGTCTTGATAGCATCTCCCATAAGCTTCTGCTGCTTGGGAGGAGGTGGATTTGCTGCTTGCTCTTCCTCATCTGTGGCATCATCTCTTCTCATGGATGTTGGCCTAAAGATCACATGAGCAGTTTGCTTCCTTTCTCTCTTCTTGCCTGCTGTCTTAGGCTTTGACTGTATAGGGGCCTGTTGAGATCCTTCTGGATTCTCTGAAGTGATGCCTCTCTTGGCAGCTGTGGAGCAGAAACTTTTCTTGTGACACCTCTTTCTTTATTAGTGCCATACTCCTTGGCAACAACAGCTAGTTTCTTCTTCTTTGATGTTGCTCCTTCAGCAAAATCTTCATCCTCATCATCTGAATTTTTCTTCCTTCTAGCCCTGGTGGCTGCCTTTGGCAAATCTAGAGAGCTTCTCTCTCCCTCATAGAAACTTCCTGTAGGACTAGAACCTGCACTTAGCTCAACATCTTGTTCAGACATGTTCTTGCTGTCACTTGCCTCTGACATGCTGACACTGACCCTGTGAATAGATTTAGATGAGGCAGAGTGGATGAGTTATCACAAAATGTAGCCAATTTTTGAAAAATTTGAATCCAAACTTCAGTTTTAGGTTTTCACAGAAGGTATTTCGGAGTCACCGATTGATAATCTCAGTAGCACCGAAAGCAGCAACAGAGACTTGGCCACACTGTTTCGGTCAGACCGATGTGTGTGCCAATCTCTCCGAAGTGCTAGGGTTCTACTGAGACCATAGTTTCGGTTTCACTGATCAGTACATCTTGGTGGCACCGAAGTGTACTTAGTGCAATGGCCAGAGGCCAAATCGGTGAACCCGATCCTCTAAATTCGGTCAATCCGAGATAAATTCTGCAAAACCCTAACCCTAAAGTTCAAAATCAATCTAACGCTAGGAATTTCAGTGGATAAGGAATTTCAATCCATGGCAAGATCTAGGCAAACCATCCGTGCATTGAATCAGAATTTAGAACACGGAGGGGGTCAAATCTCACCCTAACTTGGTGGAGATCCTCTACGGCGGCAACGGCGGAGGAGAATGCCATGACGGCGATGGAATCCGGCGGCGAGGGCGCGGTGGAGACGAAGGCGACGATCCGGAGACCAGGGCGACGGCAGCAACGGGGTGCGGGAACGTGACATTTGAAGAAATTTTCAACGTATGGGCCGCGGACATATATATACCCGTGTGCTGTTGGTGAGACCGAGCGAAACCAATCGGTGGCACCGAAGTGAATAATTGTTGTGAGCACATCGCTTCGGTGATGCCGAGAGTTTTAAATCGGTCTCGCCGAGATTGAAAATCAGATCAGTCTAAGTGATTTCGGTGAAACCGGATGTTTGTGAATTGGTCTGTCCGAAAATCAATTAGAAGGTTTTGGAGGTCAGCCCTAATCAGATCGGTGGCTCCGAGTGCTCCTCACCCGGAGGGTCCGAAAATGAGCTTGTTCAAATTTTGTGATATAGCATGAAAGAATTTAGACAAGTTGAGATAGATAGCTAGAGAGGGTGCTTAGGCATTCTTGTACATCCACTTGGCCAAATAAAACCAAATCAATCAAACTACAAATGGATGTCCTCGAATGAGAAATATGCATAGCAACATGCTCACACAATAAGATAGCAAATGAAATATGTGTCAAACATGCACAACCAATTCTAGCAACTATCAAGCAATTGGCGATGACATAGTCATCTATATATGAGTATATTGACTTAGGAGCCAAATGAGAACATTTGATCATAGGTCATACTCATCGTTTAAGCAAAAGTGGGGTTACCACTTTTACATAAAGCATTAATGTGTTCACACCATTAGAGTTGCTTTAACTCAAGTCTTAGAGTAAAGCTCCCCCTAGATGTGATATCCCCCCAAAGAGGGATGAACTAACCTTGGGTTTTGTCGATGATGACTTCATGTAGATGTTGTAGATGTGGATGCTCAATGTTGATGTAGACCATCAAGAGTTGGGAGCAATCCTTGAAGTTTTGCACTTTCAATACCTACATGGGTTAGTCCTCACAGAAGGAACATACAAAGATATACATAGACATAGAGTGAAATGCACATATGATGATGTCCATGAATGCATTGAATACCTTGTCCCTTCTCTTACCAACAAGAGGGTTTGTGACTCCATGAACTAGTGCAAGATGTTGAAGTTGGTTGCACAAGTTCTTGCCATAAATGAATGTGAGTGAAGTTTGTTGGCGGAGTCACCCTCAAGAACTCTCTAGTTCTTCTTCTTTGGGACCCACATCAACTTGATGGGAATCCTTGGAGTTGTAGTAACACTTGATGAAGTAGAACTTGATGAGGCCTTTGGAACCCACTTGACCAAAGCTTGAGATGGTCCTTCAAATGAGTCAATCTCTTCTTGAAGCTTGTCCTTACCTTTTAGCTTGTGGTCTTGAGATGGAAGATCATCTTGAGCTTGTGTCCCCTTGAAAGAAGTAGGATCATACTTCTCTTGTTGAGGAACAAACTTCGTATTGGGGTATTCATCTTCCTCCCACTCAACTCCATTGGCATTGAACTTTCGTTCAAAACCAAAACCTTGGTTCTTCCGGTGTCTTCCTTGCTTGCGTACAATTTCCTCAAATTGCTTACTTCCGGCAAGGCTCTTGTAGACACCCTTTTCTATAATTCCTTTCAATAAATCGTTTTCTTGCTCAAGTGTAACTTGGCTAAGAGAATCATTAGTGGAATCAATAGAACTACTAGAAGCAACAACATTGGATTTAGCATTGTTATTGTTACTACTAGAGGTAGACCCCTTTTTACCCTTGTTACTAGTTTGCTTAGATTTAACTTGTGGCATAAAGGTAGACAAGAGTAAATGCTTGGCAAGATATGAAGAACTCTTCTTTTGAAGATCGTCATTGATAGCTTTAAGAAACTCATGCTCTTGCTCTAAATTTAGCTTCTCGAAGCGTAGCTTCTCATGAGATCTTAGGAGCTCTCTATGATCCTCTTGAGTTGTTTCATGAGCCAACTTAAGAGTGTTTAGTTCTTTAGTTAGACGCTCAATCTCCTTCATAGCATTGTCATTCATTTACTCTTGACTATCATGATTACTAGCATTTTCATTGTAGCTCACATCACTAGTCTTATCAACAAGTAAATCATCATCACCAAGCAAGTCATCCTCATCACTATTAAAGTCAAAGTATTCGAGGTGTGATACCTTGGGGCCTTTTGCCATGAAGTATCTTCCAATTCCTTCATTTGGTGAATCAAATAGATCATAAGAGTTGGAGGATACGAGAGCAAGTCCGGCAACACCTTCATCTTGACTATAGTCGGAGTCGGAGTGATAGCTTCTCTCGGAGTGGTTGCCGGAGTTAGAGCCGGAAATCCATTCACCAACATGAGCTTGATGTCTTCTTCTAGTGTAGCTCTTGGATGAATTGTCCTTCCTTTCCGAATCCTTGCTTCTTCGAGAAGATCTTCGTTCATAATGATCATCCCTACTCCTTCTCTCCTTGTGAGGTGATTCATCTCTTCTATGTCTTCCCCTTGGTGATTTGTCTCTTTTCTTGTGAGGTTACGTACACTCATTGGAATAGTGTCCGGGTCTTCCACAATTATAGCAATTTCGGTCACGACTTGATGATCTTTTCTCATAATGTCTTGAGCTTGAGCTTCTCTCTTTTCCTTTGTTCTTGTAAAACTTGTTGAACCTTTTCACCATTAGACTTATCTCTTCATTGGATACTAGCTTGTCGCTTGAAGTTGTGGGAGCATCGGTTAGCACCACTTAATTTGTTGTGTAGATCCTCTTTGTCTTTGAGTGACATCTCATGAGCAACAATCCTTCCAATGACTTTCGTGGGCTTGAGATCTTTGTAATTGGGCATCATTTGGATCAATGTGCACACGGTATCATATTTTCCATCCAAGGCTCTAAGGATCTTCTTGATGATGAATTTGTCGGTCATCTCTTCACTTCCTAAGCCGTCAATCTCATTTGTGATGAGAGCAAGCCTAGAGTACATTTCGGCGACTCCTTCACCATCCTTCATCTTAAACTTGTCAAGTTGACTTTGAAGCACATCCAACTTGGATTCCTTGACGGACTCGGTACCCTCGTGCATATCAACCAAAGTATCCCAAATTTCCTTTGCATTCTCGAGGCGGCTGATCTTGTTGAGCTCCTAGGGGCACAAACCGTTGAAGAGAATGTCACAAGCTTGAGAATTATATTGCAACATCTTCAACTCTTCCGCGGTTGCTTCATGATCCGGTTCCTTACCATTCTCAAAGAATTCACCTTGCAAGCCAACACGAACAACAGCCCAAACGGCGGGGTTATGACCAAGAATAGGCATTTTCATCTTATGCTTCCAACTAGCAAAGTTTGTACCATCATAATATGGACCTCTACGATGATAATTACCCTCACTAGACACCATTCTCTCCTAGGTTGTGAAACCAATGCAATGGAGACCAAAGCTCTGATACCACTTGTAGGATCGAAAGTATGTCTAGAGGGGGTGATTAGACTACTTGACCAAATAAAAATCTATCCATTTCCCAATTTTAGTTGTGGGCAGATTGTAGCAAGTACACCAAGTCAAGTAACACCCTACACATGCAATTCTAAGAGTGTAGCAGTGGAAAGTAAAACATTGCACATGTAAGTAAAGGAGGGGATTGGAGATTTCAAACGCAATGAAGACATGATGATTTTTGGCATGGTTCCGATAGGTGGTGCTATCGTACGTCCACATTGATGGAGGCTTCAACCCACGGAGGGTAACGGTTGCGCGAGTCCACGGAGGGCTCCACCCACGAAGGGTCCACGAAGAAGTAACCTTGCCTATTCCACCATGGCTTCTGTCCATGAAGGACTAGCCTCACTCGGGGTAGATCTTCACGAAGTAGGCGATCTCCTTGCCCTTACAAACTCCTTGGTTCAACTCCACATGATCTTGGAGGCTCTCAAGCGACACCTAACCAATCTAGGAGACACCACTCTCCAAAAGGTAACAAATGGTGTGTTGATGATGAACTCCTTGCTCTTGTGCTTCAAATGATAGTCTCCCCAACACTCAAACACTTCCTCACATATTTGGATTTGGTGGAAGAAAGATTTGAGTGGAAAGCAACTTGGGAAAGGCTAGAAATCAAGGTTCAAATGGTTGGATTGGAATATCTTGATCTCAACACATGAGTAGGTGGTTCTCTCTCAGAAAATGTAGGCACATTCTGATGGCTCTCTTACTAGATAAGAGGGTGGTGGAGGGGTATAAATAGCCTTCACCTCAAATCCAACCGTTACAAGTCTTTGACCCAACTCGGTGACACCGACATGAAAATCTCGGTGAGACCGACTAGTGTAAAAGACATGAATGTTAGGCTTTTCGGTGAGGCCGAAGTGCAATGGCTAGGGCAAGACCAGGTTTCGGTGAGACCAAAAATTTCATCTCGGAAATTCCGAAGTGAAGTAACATCGTTAGAGCAAGTTGGTCAAGCCGTCTCGGTGGGACCGAGAACCATTTCGGTTACACCGAAGTTTTAGGGTTTTGGCTGTGGTAGTGGAATGATCATCTCGGTGAGTTCGGAGTAGATGTTATCAGTGGGACCGAAATGATGAACTAGGGTTTTGGACAGATGTGCTGTGGGAAAGTGATTGAGGGTTTTGGAGCAATATCACTGAGCACTTTGAGCAACAACCTCATCAACAATACCTCATCCCCTTTTAATAGTATTGGCTTTTCCTATGGACTCAATGTGATCTTGGATCACTAAAATGAAAATGAAGAGTCTTGTGGATGACAATCTTGTCCTTAGTATTTTGAGGGGTCCACATCCATATTCCTTGCCATGCCAATCATTGATCTTTTCTGAAATATACTAGCAATGAGAATTAGATCAATGATGTATATGTTGTTATTGATTACCAAAACCACCCGGGGATTAGTTGCACTTTCACCTCTGCGCTGGCAACCAAGCAAGTTTCTGTAAGAGAGGATGGGACGAGTGGTACTTTTTCTGTAAGTGCCACTCTCAGTGACAAATAGGAAAGCGAGCTCGTTGCCTTCCTATGGGCGAATGTCGATGTGTTTGCTTGGAAAGCATCTGACATCCCCGGTGTTCCTAGGGAGGTAATTGAGCACCACCTTGCTGTCTGCCCTCATGCGAGACCCGTCAAGCAGAAGGTCAGAAAGCAAGCCTTGGAGCGGCAAGAGTTCATTGCCGAGGAAATCAAGAAGCTGGAAGCAGCGGGCCTGGTTAGAGGAGAGCTACACCCTATGTGGTTAGCCAATCCAGTCGTAGTGCGCAAGGCGAATGGGAAGTGGATGCTTTGTATAGACTTCACTGATATAAATAAAGCCTGTCCAAAGGACCCTTTCCATTTGTCGCGCATCGACCAGATTGTGGACTCCACTGCCGGCTGTGAGCTACTCTCTTTCCTAGACTCCTATTCTGGTTATCATCAGATCTTTATGGCCAAGGAAGATGAGGAAAAAACCACATTCATCACTCCATGTGGCACATACTACTTTTTCGTATGCCTTTCGGATTGAAGAGTGCCAGGGCAACCTTTGCCAGAGCAGTTCAGATTGGTTTTGAGCCACAACTGCACAGAAATGTGGAGGCCTACATGGACGACATTGTGGTCAAAACTAGAGACAAGTCAACACTGATCCAGGATTTGGAAGAGACATTCGCAAACTTGCACAAGCTCAACTTGAAGCTCAACCCCGAGAAGTGTGTGTTCGGTGTTCCGTCCAGCAAGCTTCTTGGGTTCTTTGTATCTCAGAGAGGGATTGAAGCCAACCCCGACAAGATCAAGGTGATTGAGCAGATTGAGGCACCGAAGCGCGTCAAGGACGTCAGGCGTCTTGCTGGCTGCGTTGCCGCCCTTAGCAGGTTCATCTCCAAATCAGCAGAGCGCGCCTTGCCGTTTTTCAAAATATTGAAAAAGGCAGGTCCAATGAACTGGACTCCGGAAGCGGAGGCCGCGCCCCAAGATTTGAAGGGGTGCTTGTCCTCTCCGCCAGTCCTAGTTGTGCCTAGGCCGCAAGAGACGTTGCTGCTATACTTAGCGGCAACAAATCAAGTGTTTAGTGCTGCACTTGTGGCTGGAAGAGAGGTAGATGAAGAGGAGGTAGCAGCCACGGAGCCACGACCCGACAAGCCAGAATCCTCTCCGGCAAGGTCAGGTGCCGACGAGCCAGAGATTGTGCAAACCCGTAGTCCAGATCAGCAAGTTGTGAAGAAGAAGATGGTGCGGCGCCCAGTCTTCTTTGTCAGCTCCCTCCTACAGGGGGCTAGATCAAAGTATTCTGGTGTGCAAAAGTTGCTCTTTGGCCTTCTCATGGCCTCAAGGAAGTTGCGCCACTACTTTCAAGCACACCCAGTCACCATCGTCACTCGCTTTCCTTTGCAACGAATCCTGAGAAATCCAGAAGCCACCGGCAGGATCGTGGAGTGGGCGTTGGAAGTATCAAACTTTGATTTGAAGTTTGAGAGTACCTCAATGATTCAGAGCAGGGCCTTGGCAGAGTTCATTGTGGAATGGACTCCAACGCCAGACGAAAAAATTTCGGAGACCTCTCTCCCTGGCAAGGAAACTGTTGACGACTGGGTCATATACTTTGACGGTGCTTTCACGCTGAAAGGCGCCGGTGTCGGCGTGCTGCTTATAGCACCCACCGGAGAGCACCTCAAGTACGTGCTTCAGATGCACTTTCCCAGGGAGCAGGCCACCAACAACACTGCTGAGTACGAGGGATTGCTTGCCGGCCTACGCATTGGAATCGACCTTGGTATTCGAAAGTTGATTGTCAGAGGGGACTCGCAGCTAGTGGTGAGGCAAGTCAACAAGGATTATCAGAGCCCTTTGATGGAGGCATACGTTGATGAGGTGAGAAAAGTTGGAAGAGCACTTTGACGGTCTACAAGCGGAGCATGTTCCCCGTGCCCAGAATTGGATTGCCGACGACCAGTCAAAGCTTGCCGCCCAAAAGGTGCATGTGGAACCAGGAACTTTTGTGCTCCATTTGACTCAGCCTTCCGTTACACCATCATGGCTGGCGAAGAAGAGAAAGCAAGACGTCGGTGGTTACTTTCCGGCAGAGCTACCGGCAGCTGCCAAGAAAGTGGATACCGCTGACAAGATACCCTTGGCCGATGAGCCGCAGCTTCCGGCAAGCCAGGTCCTTGCCGTCGAAGCAAGCGCTCCCGCAGAGGAAGAAGTGCCTTTAGTCCTTGTCGTCGAGCCACAAGCTCCGGCATGGGCACAGCCAATTGTCCAGTACCTTCAAATAGGAGATCTTCCCGACGAGCAAGAAGACACCGAAAGAGTAGCTCGTCAATCAAGGATGTACAAATTTGTTGGCAACATTTTGACAAGAAAAGACCAAACGGGGTGAAATTGAAGTGCATCTGCCGGGAAGATGGACAGAGGCTATTGGAAGAGATGCATGAAGGGATGTGTGGCTCTCATATCTGGTCGCGCGCACTTGTCGGCAAGGCATTCCGTCAAGGATTCTACTGTCCGACAGCCCTTCAAGATGCCTGGGCGGTGGTCATCAGATGCGAATCATGCCAGTTCCACTCCAAGGACATCCACCAGCCAGCTCAAGCCCTCCAAACCATCCCTCTCTCCTGGCCTTTCTCGGTTTGGGGGCTTGACATCGTCGGCCCCTTCCCCCGTGCTACCGGGGGCTTTGAATTCTTGTATGTTGCAATCGACAAGTTTACAAAGTGGCCTGAGGTAGAGCCAGTGAGGAAGGTGACGGCACAGTCAGCCATCAAGTTCCTCAAAGGATTGGTTGCTCGTTTTGGTGTCCCCAATAGGATCATCACCGACAATGGCACCCAATTCATGAGCCGCGCCTTCACAGCATATTGCCAAGAACTTGGAAATAAGATTTGCTACGCCTCTGTTGCTCACCCAAGGAGTAATGGACAAGTAGAGAGGGCAAATGCAGAAGTGTTGCGTGGTCTCAAGACCAAAACTTTCGACGGGCTGCACAAGTGTGGAAGCCGCTGGGTGGAAGAGTTGCCGGCAGTTCTTTGGTCAATCAGAACGACACCAAGTCGAGCCACTGGCCAGACGCCCTTCTCCCATGTGTATGGTGCAGAAGCGGTGCTCCCCACAGAACTCAGATACGGGTCACCTCGAGTCTTGGCCTTCGATGAGGAGGATCAAGATGAGCTGCGGCAAGATGATGCCACGCTCCTTGAGGAAGATCGTTTCCGGGCTGCTGTCCATGCTACACGGTACCAGCAAGCTTTGCGCCGCTATCATAGCCGCAAAGTGAATGCGCGGAACCTTGAGGAAGGCAACCTTGTTCTTCGTCGGATTCACTCCACGAAGGGTCAAAACAAGTTGACGCCGAAGTGGGAAGGCCCTTACCGGGTGGTACGAGTCACTAGGCCCGGCGTAGTCTGCCTAGAGACCGAAGATGGCACTCCGGTGCTCAACTCATGGAATATTGAGCAACTTCGTAAGTTTTACCCGTAAGGCGCGTTTGCCGGGCTGCCCAACAACCTCTTTTGTACAAGTTTGCCGGCAAGGCATGTAATCCTTTGTACAAAGCCGGGCGCAGATCCCGTGCACAATGAATAAAGCTAAGTGTTTCACAACTCTTTGTCAAAGTACATATTTGTTTATGTGTTGAAGGCAGCCTTGTGTTACATTTTACCTTTCATAGGATGATTAATGAACCGGGTTCCAGCCTCCTCTTTTCTCTTCTTTCTTTTTCTCAAAGGGCAGAAGGGTTCCCCGCGTACAAGTTTCTTGGGGGGATGATGGTGTGGATACCAAGTGACGTTCAGGATATCATTCTACGGCAAGGAGCATAGCAAAGAAAAAGCTAAGTTGAAAAACTTTAAAATAAATTCTTTGTTGTAGTTGCAATTTCTCCTTGAACAATTTTGGCCTTTGTATGAGAAACCTGCACGCTAAGGAACCTTGTCGTGATCAGCTACACTCTTATCTTGTTTCGAGTCCGCTCAACAATTTAAGTGGCTGCGTTGTTATCGACAAGTGTGACCTTGCCGGCAGTGGCACTTCCGGCAGGCTGCTAAGGACCTGTTCCTCAAGCGCTCACGGCAAGAGTGCGCGCACTGGCAAGCTTCCGGCAAGTGTAGGGTACATAAATCATGCAAAAACAGAATAAAACAAGAGGAATAGCGTGCGTACATCCAACCCAAACACAAGTTATATTACATCAATACCGTAGTGCGGATCTAACTTAAGATGAATCTATCTTTCACATGATCATGCATGCGGTAAGGTATGGCTACAAGATTAGTGGGTGACCCCACCCTGAGTCCTGGAGACCTGGCCGACCCGGTCGGCTATGGGAGCAACGATCTTGTCGGCAGCTGTGGTGTCGGTGTCCTTCGGCAAGCTTGTGAAGGCACTAGAGAGGTCGACGCCTGGATTGCGGTACGCAACCTTGACGAGTACCTTGTAAAGAATATCTCAAGCAAGCTTGCGGTATTCCTTGGTGAAGGAATCGGACCGTTCTCTGTGATGCTTCTCCAACGCCTTGACGAGACCCTCGAAGAAGATAGTCAGGCTGGCGCTTGCCGCTTCTTGGTCACTGGGGGCGTAGCTGTACTCCGCCAAGCACATGACGACAAGCTGGGCGCTGATCTGCTCGGTGGCCTCCACAAGGCGGTCGGTCCACAGCTGTAGGTTGTCGTTGAGCGTGTCGAAGGAACTGACGGCGTTGACGTACGCGGCTTTCTCCCTCTCAAGATCTTCGGCCAGGGCTGCCTCTCTGGCCTTGGCACTGTCAACATGCTCCTCCAACCCACATAGCCTCAGCTTCAAATCTTCCCTGGCATCGACAGCTTGGCTAAGCTCTTGGTTCTTGGCAGATAGCTGCGTCTGCAGTTCACCCAGAGTGTGAGCTTTTTCTCTGTGCTGATGCTTGAAGAGTCAAGAGCTCTTCTCTGTTGCCGGCAAGGTCTCCTTCAAGCTTTGCCACCCTGGACTCCAACTCTACCTTGGCGGCCTCAGCGCCCTCTGCGGCCTTGATGGCTTCCAAGAGCTTGTCGGCATGAGCCTGAGCTTGTGTTTCGATGGCCTTTTTGTGGCCCTCCTCTAGCTCTTGGGTCCGCTGAACAAGCAGAGTCTGGATTTCTTTGTCCTTGCCGCGGAGCTTGGCGGCAAGTGCTTCTTCTCGGGCGACGAGCTCTCTCTCCTTGACAATGAGCCACGCTTCGCGCTCTGTCAACTTGTCGTCCAAGGCTGTTGCCTTCTCCTTGGAAGCGTCATGCTTTTCCTCCTGCCTCCTAAGGCTGTGGAATTTGTCATTGTACCACATGCGGAGTTCCTCTGCCTTCTCTTTCAGTTTCCCTCGGCTAGCTCTATAGCCTGCCGTCGTGAGTGGAGCTCCTCCCAATGCTGGCTGTAGCGCTGCTGCACATCCTGGAAGCCGTTGGCCATCGTCTTCAGGAAGGCCATATAAGTGGCGTTGTTGGCGGAGTCGTCCGCTCCCGAGGCGCCTTGAGAAAGGGGTACCAAGATTCCGGTAATGGCATCCTCGAAGGAAAGCTCCCCGGCACCAGATGAGCTAGGGGCCCCGGATCCCTGCTGCTGGTTGGTTGGCCCCAAGGGCCCCGTTAGGGCCGGTGCCTCAGGTGTACTGGGATGGATGTCGGTGCCTGGCTTGTCGCTGCCAGCCTCCCCCATCTCGGCGCCCGCTATGGCGAGCTCGGATGTGCCGCCGGAGGGCATGGCAGGCTCTTCGGGGGTCTTTCTGGCCTCCTAAGCGGCGAACGCGGTGGCCTCCGCGGCAGAAATCCTGGCGGCCTCGTCAGCGGCGCTCTTCGCGATCTCTTCCACGGACACCTCCCTCTCCTCTGGAGGGGTTGGCTTTGCAGGATAGGGAAGAAGCGAAAAGCAAGATGAGACCAAAACTCCAAGACTCAGATCGAGTTCAAGAAAACAAAAAGAAGGATTGGCAAGGGATTTACCTTGATGGGCCCATGGAGGGGATGCCGTTCTCCTTCCAGCAACCTCAGTTGCCGTTGCTTGGCCCCCGGCAACGTTGGTTGCCAGAGAGGCCTCGATGCGAAGGAGCCCTTCTTGGGGCTCCTCTGGGGGAGGGCTGCTCCTCGTCGGCGAGGGTATTTGTGATGGCTCGGAGGTTGAGGGTGCCGTTAAGGGCTCTGTCCCTTGGTGCTCTCCCTCCGGCTAGCCACTTCCCAGTTCCTCGTCGATCTCCATTACTGAAGACTCGACGGTAGTGCTTGCCAGTAGGAATTGAAAGTGAGCCTCGCGCGGTGGGATCGGGCCGGCAACCTCAGTCGGGGTGGCGCTTTGCTCTGTGCCCATTGCCGTCTCGCTCTCCTCGGCGGTTCTGGTTTTCTTCCTCTGCCTTTCCGCCAAGGGCACATCATCCCTGCAAGATTAGAATAATCAACATGATAGTTCTGCAACAACATCAAAATAATTGCGAGAAAAATGGATGAAGATGGTGTACTTACTCCTCCTCTTCTTCGCGATCACTGAGGACAGACAAGTCCCAGTACACCGCGTCATCCATGCCAGAGGGCATAGGTGCTGGCGGCGTCTCCCTAGCTAGCTTGGATCTTGCCGGAGCTAGGGGCTACGACGCACCCTCACCCCCTGCGGTTGGCGAGGCTGGTTGCCGGGAGGCGGCTCCACGAGGAGGCGGCTCCGCGAGGAGGCTGATGCCTGGAAGGCTGAGGCCGGGAAGCTGCAGCCGCTGCCTTGACGCCGGCAAGCTCCTTGCTGGTCGGCTCGGTGTGAGCTGCCTTCTTGGCAGGCCTCTTGGCGACGGCGGTCTTCACCTTGACGGGAGAAGGGCGAGGTGCCTCCTCCTCTTCCTCCTCATCTGAAGATTCCTCGGGCTGCTCCTCTTCTTCCTCAGACTCACTGGCCCAGTCCTCCTCGCTCGCGTGCTCTTCGGCATGCTCTTGAGTGCGGTTCCCTCCGCTAGTTCCCGGAGCCATGTCCTGCTCTTTGGTTTGGCCTCCGGTGCGCTCCCCCTTGCCGGCACCCTTGGCCGCTTGGGGGCGAGCTGCCTTCTTTTGCTCGTTGGCCTTTGCGGCAAGGAACTCCTCTTCGTCGTTCCTCATCGGGTGAACCATGTCGTCCTCAACTCGGACAACTGCTTCCTTTAGGCCGGCAAGCCAGTCATCCACTGCCTTCTTACCGGGCACCTTCCATGTGCTCAGTACCGTCTGGGCGTCGCAGGCCGGCATCATTGCCAGTATGGAGGCCTTGGCGGTGTTGTTGCACAGTGGGATTACCTTCGCCGGCAGATGGAAGGTGCAGCCCCTGTTAAAGAGCTGACAAATGAGCCGGTAGTGTTCCATTACCGACAAGTTGTCATTCAAGCCTGGGTGCAGACGCATTGGGTCGGCGGGGCCCTAGTAATCTCACGCTTGCCAGCCTCCTCTGTGCTGCAGCGGAGCAATCCGGCGGCGGGTGAAGTCCGCCCCCACCATCTCAATCGTCAAGCTGGCCTCCTTAAGGGAGATGATCTGATACAGAGCCAGCCCAAGCTTGGCGTCATTGGGGTCGACGTTGCTCCAGCTGACGGCCTTCTCTATCTTCTCCGTCCTGAGATGGAAAAATTCTGGGAAGTCTTTCTGTTTGACCCAGCACCAATCAGCCCTCCACTCATTCCACTTAATGTGCAGCTTGCCCTCCAAGTAGTGTTTCCGCTGGTTTCCCCTTGGGATCCAAGTCACACTGCCGGAAAGAGCGTCATCTTCGACCCGGGGGATGAAGAAGTGCCGGAACAGGGCAGCATTCGGGGCTATTCCCACAAAGTTTTCACACAGATGCGCGAAGACTGATAGGCAGGTGACCGCGTTGGGTGTGAAATCTAGCAGTCTACATCCGAAGGTATTCATCACCTCAACAAAAAAATCAGAGAAGGGCGGGCATAGCCCGTAGTAAAAGTACCCAGCGAAGAAATGGAATTGGTCGTCGGCGGGAGGAAGGGATCTTGGGAGCACCACTGTGGCCTCATGATCCTGCGTCTCGCTCGCGTACACGTACGAGTAGTTCTTCGCCAGATCATCTTCGGTGAGCGCCGGCGGAAAGATGGCATTGGCCCGCCGCCGTGTGGCTTTGGCGGCTTTCTTCTCCTCCGCCGCCAAACTCGAGGGCTTCGCAGTTATCTTCGGCGCCATGGTAAGGTTTGGGAGGGGAAGCTTAGTGGTGCAGCGGCGCAAGCAAAAGGCACGCTCTGTTCTTGCGCGAGGAAGAAGACGACGGCAATGGCTAGATTGGGAGAGGGGGTAAATGAGCAGCGCTCCTCGCAGATTCCTTTTTATGGGGAAGGCGCGGGGGCTGGCTCTTTACTGTCCTACGTGGCTGCGCTTTTCAGGCGCACTACCTCCCCGCGGTCGTTCCATTCCACCTCTCCCATGCCCGCATTTAATGCGCATTGTGGGGGGCGTGGTAAAAGAGAAGATTACGATAGTTATCCTCTGCCACGCGTGCCTGTGCACTGTTTGGGCCCAGCCCAACGATGCCTTGCGTGCGTGTATGGCCCAGGCCCGGGGGCTCCTGTCGGTGTACTAAAACATGGGTGCCTTCGTACCCTGACTAGTGCACAGGTAGTTGTAGCCCTCCTGACGGCAAGGGCTTGCCGGAGGGTTGCTTCCGTCAAGGTTCAAGACTAGACCTAGACTCACAAGACCGTGAAGAAGACCTCCAGGTAAGTCATCGAGAAGTACTATTCTAGTACCGAAGATCAACACTACCCTTGCCAGCAAGCTTTGTACCGGCAAGGTGAAGACCAAGATTCTGGTTGCCGGCAAGCTCCTCGCCAGCAAGCGAAGGCCCGGCAAGCTCCGCGCCAGCAGGCTCGTTTTGTCCCGTTACCGCTCCACCTCATCATCGGCTAGATAAGCACGTATGATAGGTTTCGAGCGGGCAGGCAGTCAACATAGTTGGCTAAGGCACATGTCAGCATGCCACGCAAGGATTAACTTTAATGACACCCGTCCCTGGGACGTGTCAAGATGACAGTAGGGCGCCAGGACCGGTGGTGCAGATCTTTTTACCCAAAGCCTCGCCTCCCCGACGTAGCACCTAACGATGCATTTAATGCGCTTGTCCTACCCCGTTAGGAGATAGACTTGGTGACGGTGCATGTACTGTTCATTTCCCTGTAATGACCGTATTAGCCATTGTGGTAACCCCTTTGGCCTATAAAAGGAGGCCCACGGCTACAGTTAGAACGGTCGACTCTTTGTTCAATTACACGTTGTAGCTGCACTTCCCGTGCACCTTGCCGGCAAGCTGCGCTCCTCATAACCTTGAGCTCATACACAATCAAATCACAAGAATAGGAGTAGGGTTTTACGCTCACAGTGGCCCGAACCTGGATAAATCATTATCTGTTCTCACATCTATTAGCCCTGCTCTTTATAGCACATTGATCCCACAGCCGAACCGCAAAGGGATCCTTTCGATCCCATAGATCGTCGTTTTCCCATGACAACAGCCTCATCACAAGCATCACAGCCTCATCACAATCATCACAAGCATCACAGCCTCATCACAAGCATCACTCCATTAGTGAACTCTCTCCATTAGCCCTAGATTGTGTAGGGCATTTGCATAAACCTATTGAGGGCATGAAAGTCTTGGAGGTAGCAGCCCAAGACTCTCAAGCCTTTCCTTGTTCACATGGGATGTTTTATACCCATTCCCCCTGCATGGTTCAGGATCTCAATCATGCAAGCCTGTAGAGTTAAGAAAATTTTGTTCAGCTTGTAAACCTCATAACCTTCAAATTCCTCCAGCACACCCTTAATAAGGTCTTGTAGTATTCTAGGGCTTAGACAATCTGTCAGATATTGCAACAAGTTGAAAAACCCAAGGTCAAGCACATTCAAATCAGGACTGTTGGCAGGCTGTTGTATTATTCTGATGTCAAGTCCAGTTCTTGCGACAGCTGCTAAAAATTTCGGGTCCTCGGGCAAGATATGTGGCTTAGCATTGTCCTGCTGTATGTAGATGGTCTGCCCAACATCACTTTCAGGCCAAACAACTTGTATCGCTGGCAAGACCTTCTCTATCAGGAACTCCGTCATCACTTTTCTATCAAATTTTATTGACTTTGTCTCTATTGTACCTCTGGGCTTGTTGTCACTTCTCCTCTGAGCAGGAACTTCTTTCACAAATGGCCAAATACCAATTTTTTAAGAGAAGGTCACATTTCCTTCACTATCCCACCTTGGCCTAGCAACAGCTGTTAAGAACATGACCTTTCCAATACAGTTGTCGTGTATAGGTCTCTTAGGCTCTTCATCCTCATCCAGCATATAATAGGTTTTATTCTTCTTCGTCATGTTAAACCACTTCTCATCAATATGCACAACATTATGCATAGTCTTGAATTTAGGCCTTGCAATTTCTGTTGTTGCCTCATCAAGCATTGACAAGCAAAATTTCATCCTATCCTTCTTATTCTTTTCCTTTAGAGCTGGCTTCACACAGTTTGTATGCCTCCTTATCAAGTTCAGCATGAACTTTCTGTGGAGTGTGGTACGCCTGCATCCCAATTGCCAAGCTAGTGACCTATTAGTAGACCTCTTGTTTAGTGGGATTGTTGGGATTTGTTCTAGGTTGATGTGCTTATGCTTTCTTCCATAATTTCCTTTTTTCTGATTGGAAACATCCATCTCCTTACCTTGTTTAATTTGCAATATTGCTTTCTTCCAAATTCTTTGTATATTCTAGACACCTACTCCGAAAAAATCTGCAATGTCTTGCTTATCAGTTCTCTTAAAATTGCCTCCTCTACTCATACACAGTGTATGCAATGCTACATAAGCAGCAAATTCTTGCTGGTCATTGAGGGTTTTATTTTTTTAGCAACTTGCTCAACACGTGCACCAAGAAATACAACAAATAATGAAATGATCAAATGATCAAGTGATCAAATGAAATGCACTAGTTTACTCTACTTCTTTGAACTGTAATTGTACCTGCATCTTGAACAATTTCATCTCCTTCCATTTCATCTCCTGCATCTCCTTCCATTTCATCTCCTGCATCCCCTTCCATTTCATTTCATGCATCTTCATCCATTTTAGCCCCATCTTCTGCAGGTGGAGTGTAGTTGAGGTCTGGGATATCCATGTTCTCCTGAAGATATGAATATGCAAGATGAAGAAGAACAACAAGTACAAGTAGAAGTAGAAGCAGAAGTTAAGTGCTTTTAAAAGCACTTAACTGAATATATATGCACCTAGTTCTTTTACAAGCACTTTGCTGAATTTATATGCACCATGTATCAGCAAATGACATTTTGAGTAAATTCATATTTTAATGAAGCTCTAGTGCTTCAGCTAGTGTAGATTCTTTTCACATTTTTACTTGTGAACAAGAGTAGATTCATCACTTAGATTTCATTTAACTTAATTCAGTTAAGTAAAAGCACTTTGCTGATTTATATGCACCTACATGCATATAAATTCAGGAAAGTGCTTGCTATTCATCTTGCCCTCCCATCCATCTAGTCATTTAAATTATGACATGGAGTATGACAATAAGCATTCATTTTAAAAAGAATGACAATAAGCAAACTTGTCAGTATGCAAACTTGTGAGTAACTTTGTTTCTTACTGTTGGTGGAAAGAAACCCGGAGTTGATTTCAAAACTTGTAAACCAGGAGTACTTGTCAAAATGTATTGACACTAGAGTACAATCTTGATTTATATGGCACTGAAATTTAGTGACACCAGAGTACATATATGAACTTCTCCATATTTTAGTTTGTCAACAAAAGGTACTGTGGACAACAAAAGGTACTCCTACATATATTGACCATTTGTTTGTTGTGTAACTGTGTCAGTTGATTTAAAAATGGAGTAAATCAACCATTTTCAAAGTGACCATATATTGCTTGCCGTGAACATTTTTAAACTGACCATATATGTCAAGTTAACAGTAAATCAAGAAATGTCAAGTTAACAGTAAATCAAGTTAAATGAAAAGCAAGTGAATGTCAAGTTACTTTGTCTCTCCCATATCTGTACTACTTTATTTTGTTTTGGTAGTAAATCATCAACAATATATTCCTTTTGTATGCTTTATGTTTCAGCTAGTAGTATTGCTTTATTCACTGTCTAACTAATCATTGTTTCACTGTTATAGGAACTCAGTTAACAGCATGTTATTGGAACTACTCCAAGAACAGAACAGAACAACATATTAATGCCAGTTAACAGCATGTTATTACTTCCAAGAACAGAACAGCAAAACAAAAGGTACTCCTATTGTTGACACTGTAACAACAATAATGTTACTGAAAATGGAGTAACTCACGTAGATCTGCTGATTTGTCAATTGATCCTGTGTAACTGATCTTGCTATTGTTGATTTGTCAATTTCACACAATTAATCTTGTTGTTGCTGCTATTCACACAACTGACCCAAGTGTTCTTAACTGCAGATGTGGCAGCTCCTGTGATCACAGTGCAGCAGATGTGACAGCTCCTGTCCAAATACTCCAGCAAGTGGCTGCTCCAGCAAATGGTTGCTCCTATTCCAGTGTTCAAAGTGTGATCATCGACATTGTGGTGAAATTTTCTGCTGTGCAAATAAGCAACTATGTTGTGGAACATTCAATGTGATCTTCACTCGAGAGGAACATTCAGCGTGATCTGTTGTGGAAACATCTGTACTCCAAAATTCGAGAGGAACAGTGATGAACATAGCAGAGAGGATCAAGAGAGGAACAGCAGGGAGGAACCGGTCGAGAGGAACAACAGTGGATCAAGAGAACAGTAATACTCCAATTTCGAGCAGCAGAGGATCAGAGCAGCAGAGGATCGGAGTAGAGGATTGGAGCAGTAGAGCGTCCCCCTTAGATCAATTCCAAATTCGAGCAGCGGAGCAGCAGAGGATCGGAGCTACAAGCGATTCGAGAGGAGCGGAGGAGCAGCAGAGGATCAATTCCAGTTCAATTTTGGAAGGACGCCGGAGCTATGGCGGACGGCGAGGGAGCTGCGTACGACATAGCAGCGGCGATCCTCGGGCTCTCGATTAGAGCGGATGCAGGCAGCCGACGAGGGAGCTGCGTACGGTGTAGCAGCGGCAAACCTCGGGCTCTCGATTGGAGCGGAGGCAGGCAGCCGGCGAGGGAGCTGCGGCGGGTGGGGAAGGATGCCGGAGCTGCGGTGGAGGGTGGGGGAGCTGCGGATGGCGGAGGGGCGGAGCCTGGTGGAGGGGAGGAGCCTGGCAGAGGGGAGGAGCCTAGCGGATGGAGGAAGACGACGATCGAAGAATTCCCCCAGCGAAGTATTTTAGGGGTAGTTTTGTACTTTTCTTCGTTTTCACCTGGTCACAGAATTCCCCCAGCGACAAGTATTTCGGTACAGAGGGAATAGATACGTTTGAGACGTATCAGCAAGCTACACCGAAAAGGGCTCGAGTAGACCCACATCATAGGTGACTTAGTGTCCCGGTGAATTTCTTTGTTCAAGGAGCGGGCTGCTCCTTGGTTTCACAAGGCCGACTCTGACCCTGGCCAGGATGGAAGCGGTATGTCCTTACCGCTTGATCCTTCAGCCCTTATTTGGCTTACTGGTTGTGCGGCAGATATCGCGGCTAGCCCATTGTTGATCACCACTCTGATCTACATGGAGCGCGAGGCCCGGGCAACAGGGACCGTCGAGCCTCCGCCAGGGTCATCTTCCACGTCACTAGGTTCCACCTGGTCGATTGTGGAGTAATCATCCCATACCAACAACAACCATCATAGTCTAGATCTGAAAACGCCATGCTTTGCATGTGCTGAAGGTTGATGGCAAATTTCATTCCGACCCCACGGTCGGCGCTAAATGTTGACAAATAATGGTCAATCGATCTTATAACCCTATAAGGTGGTGCTCGAAGAGAACTAGCCAGCATATGAACATGCAAGGTGGTTTTACCCAAGTCCAGGCCCCCGCATGGGCAAAAGCCCTATGCCCTACCAACTTCTCTTTAATGATAAAGTTGATGATAACAAGAATTATCTTTTTTTAGCTTGTTTCTTTCGGATATAGACCTAGTGGCTAGTGCCTCCCTCATCTAAGTCCTCCTTACATACGCGACCATAGGCGGTTCATTAGGGATACCCTCTGGTTTGATATAATACAATAAGAGGTTAAGAGGAATGTATCTCCCTTAAGCGTGCAATCCCTGAGATTTTGTGTCCGCCAGCATATCGCACGAGTGCCCACTCAGGTCACGCGGGAGTGGAGGTTTCGGGATCCTCTAGACATTTGTGATGACGTCGCGACACATACCTCGCCAAACGAAGTAAGCCTTCTAAGGTGCCGCACGCAAATATTTTTTTGGACGAATTGAGGCAGACCAACTAAAATTTTAGCTAGTCATATCACACGCGTAGGGTGTCACGTGCTAATAAACGCGCACCCCTCACCACTGTTTGTGCTATTTGGTCCGACCCATGTACAGGATCTGGTTTGCTCATTTTGGAAGGGTTGTGACACTGGTTTTCTTTGGTTTTAGGAAGGTTACAGAATCAACTCTCTGGTTTTTTTTTTTTTCTTATCTGTTGTTCTCTCTACGCTTTATATTGGGGTTTTCGATTTTTTATATTCCTCTGTTTGTTTTTTATTTCTTTCATGTTAGTTTTTCCTTTTCGTCCTTTTTTTTCATTTGCGAACATTTTTGAACTTTAGGAACACTTTTTAATTTTTTTGAACATTTTTAAAATTGATGGACATTTTTTCAAATTCATGAAAGTATTTTAAAATGCGTGAACACTTTTTATCCATGATTTTTTACATAATTTTTTAATAAATTCATGAACATTTTTAAATTCATGAGCACTATTTAAAAATGAAATTGATTTTTTCTAAAAAAATATGAAAATATTTTAAATTTGTGAATATTTTCTAACACTGGTGAACATTTTTAGAAACTAAAACTTTAAAAAATTTAGAACATTTTCTAATAATATTTGGAACGTATTTTAATATGTAACCGGCCAGAAAAACTAAATCTTGCAGGAAAAAATTGTCCCAAAAGATAGTTTGCTCGTCACTATTTGTTAGCTTGATATTCCCAAGCATGGGCGCACCACGGTGTACGTTTGGCTTTAAATTTGTCCACAAAAAAATGTACTTCTATCTTTCCAATGCACTTTAAAACAAAAAAATGTACTTCTATCTTTCCTCGGTTTTGTTTGTTTGTTCTCATTTTTCAATGGTTTTTGTTTTGTTTTCTCTCGGGTTTTCATTGTTTTTATACACATTTTTGGTATATATATTGAATATATTTTTAATACATTTTTAAGTATTATTCAAATACAAGATTAACATTTATTTAATACATGGTCAATATTTTTTTACATACATTTAACAATTTTCAAATGCTTGATTAAAAAAATTTGAATATAAGATTAACATTTTTTTAATACATGTTCAGCATTTTTCTATACACATTTAACATTTTTTAAGGGACAATTGCATTTTCCCCCCTAATTGGAACCTACCCATGGGGTTTGCCCTTACTTTTCGACTCTGGTCAGTTTTGCCCTTAGATTTGCCCCCGAGGTCCCTCGAGTGCCCTTTGACCGTTTGACCAATATTTTGAAAATTCATAACAAATTCATATCAACTCAGAAAAATGCAAATAAGATATCAAAATGTTCAGATAAAAATTACCTTTATGTGCAAGTCATTTGCATTCAGGACAAAAGCACCGTTTAAACTACCCTAGGTTATTAATATTATTAACATTATTAAAAATAAAAAGATATAAACAATACTTTTATCATGAATAAAAATTACATGCAAATGTAGGTGATGTTTTCTGACTATTATTTTGAAGCTTCATAACAAGTTGATATGAATTCAAAAAAAT
Source organism: Elymus sibiricus (assembly GCA_039707655.1). Classification (NCBI taxonomy): domain Eukaryota; kingdom Viridiplantae; phylum Streptophyta; class Magnoliopsida; order Poales; family Poaceae; genus Elymus; species Elymus sibiricus. The sequence goes on along the minus strand of CM077666.1, from coordinate 176,870,868 downwards.
GCAAATAAGATATCAGGATGTTCATAAAACATCATCTACATTTGCATGTAATTTTTATTCATGTAAAAGTATTGTATATACATTTTTTTAATAATGTTAATAACATTAATATCCTTGGGTAATTTAAACGGTACTTTTTTCCTGAATGTAAATGACCTGCACATAAAGGTGGTGTTTATCTGAACATTTGATATCTTATTTGCATTTTTCTGAATTCATATGAATTTTCAAAGTATTAGTCAAACGGTCAAAGGGCATTCGGACGACCTCGGAGGCAAATCTAAGGGCAAAACTGAGCAGAGTCGAAAAGTAAGGGCAAACCCCGTGGGTAGGTTCCAACTAGGGGCAAAAATGCATTTGTCCCTTTTTTTAAATCCTTGATTAACATATTTCAAATACAATTTTAACATTTTTTTATACATGATCAACATCCTAGCTATACACATTTAACATTTTTTCATATGCTTGATTAATAATTTTCAAATACTATATTAACATTTTTTGAATACATGGTCAACATTTTTCTATACACATTTAACATTTTTTTAAGTACTGGATTAAGAAAATTCAAATACTAGTTTAACATTTTTTGACTGCATGGTCAACATTTTTCTATACACACTTACCATTTTTCAAATGCTTGATTAATATTTTTGAAATACAAGTTTAACATTTTTCTATACATGGTCAACATTTTTTATACATATTTAATATTTTTCAAATGTTTGATTAATATTTCGAAATACAACTTTAACATATTTTTCTTCAAATGCTCGGATTAATATTTTTAAAATACACACACATTATATATTTTTTGTATACATGAGAAACACTTTTCCTATGTACATTTATCATTTTTCAAATGCTTGGTTAACATATATTTGAAAATGTTTAATGTAAAGTGTTTCTTTTAATATATTTATTTAGAATATTTGGATATATAAGCAAAAGTAAAAATATAAAATAAAAATAAAAAGAAAAAAGTAAAAGAAAAACAATTATAAATGAAGCAGTGGCCTTCAGCGCACTGGGCCGGCCCATACGCTTGCGCGACAGTAAGGCGCTTCAGCGAGTCAGAAGGTTGCCTCGCTAGAAGGGATGTATAGCTCTTTTTTACTACAATCCAAGCATGGTATAGCTTTTTTTTTTTTGGATTTGAGGATCTCTACTCGCAAGTGAGGTATAGTTTTTTTTTTTTTTTGAGGATCTCAACTCGCAGGCGAGGTATAGATTTTTTTTTTTTTTGAGGTGAAAGCGAGGTATAGCTGTGTCCGTCGTTATACTCGCTTATAGCGGCCTAGAAGCATGCATCGCCTGAAGGAATGCCCCTAGTGGGCCGGCCCAGTAACTAGTGTTCCATTTCTACACTCAGTTTCGTAGTTTCTCTCTTTTTCCCCCGTTTTTTACTTTCGTTTAAATTGCTTTTTTTTTTTAAATACATACATTCCGCAAACAATTAATTAAATTGTGAAAATGTTTGTCCAGTGGTAGAAAAATGCATATCCAGTGTTAAAACGAAATTCATAACACTACAAAAATTATAACAAAAAAAGGTTTGTGTGTTTCGAAAAAAATGCCCATGACATTATAAAAATAAGTTAATCATGTATTTAGAAAATGCTAAACATGTATAAAAAAAGTTCCTGATGTGTACAACAAACATACAACATGTATTGAAAAAGGTAGACACTAAAACATACTCCCTCTGTCCCATAATATAAGATGTTATTACGACTGATATGTGGATGGTGGGAGTATATTGGAAAAAAAGTAATGATTTTTTTAAATGTGTATATAAATGTTCCTGATTTATATATGAAAAATGTACAATGTACATGAAAAGTAGACATCATAAGATATATTTGGAAAACATTAATTATATGTTTGAAATTTTTTAAATGTGTATAAAACATTTTCTCATGTATACCAAAAATATACAACATACATGTAAAAGAGTAGACATAAAAAATATTTAATAAAAGTTTAATTATGTATTTGAAAGAAATGTTAAACATGTATTAAAGAAAGGTCTATGATGTATAAAAATGTACATTGTGTGAAAAAAAATAGACATGCGTTGAAAACAAAACAAAAAAGAATAACATAAAACTAGAATGAAAAAAATAAAACCAAAAAAATGAAAAGTAAAACGAAGAAAAATGGCTCCTCAACGCATCTTTGCCTGGGTCAGCCCATTAGCAGCTAGTCGGGTGGGCGCCAGAGGCGAGCCAAAGCTACATCTTGTAGTAGGCGAGATATAGCTTTGGCACATAGCCACTCAAAAAAAAAACTCTGGCACATTTCGAGACCGACGGATCGCTTGCCTCGAGCGTTCTATTCCATGGATCAGCCCTATTACGTTGGTTTTAGGAATGTTATACGGGGAAACTGGAACGCCGCAGAGGAAGTGGACCCACGAGCCTAAACCTAGTAGCGTGCGCGGCAAAGATGGCACATTGCTAGTTCGAGGAAACTTCAAAGCTTCGAGGCCCACACTTATGTTAGAGAGCGGAGACCTCGAGCTGAATGAGCAGCGTACATGATAGCTGGCACACTGCTAGGTGGTACTCACGGCAGCAGCGTTCACGTGACATGAGCGCCCCCAATTCGGTCAGGCAGGAGAGCTACCTAGGTCTGGCGAACTAGCAGCGTTAGTTTAGCAAGCACGCCGCAAGTTCGAGATGATCATCAACGCTTGATATTTTTCTGGACATGGCTGGTATTTAGGCTAAGCACTTGCGGCGTTTACTGGACGCTCGTAGTAGTAAAATAAAAAATCCTAGACTTACGGACAATTTTGTTACGGAAGAGCATACGGGAGTACGTCCTTCGTAACGAAGCACTTGTTCATTGCATTCAGACCATGAATCATAGACTCCTGGACACCTACCTCTGTACACCGCATACCACTTCATCTACAAAGAACGAGAAAAAAAGACACAGAAATAATGCAAGGTTAAAGAGCACATTTTTTTGAGAGAGAAAGGTTAAAGAGCACATCATACATAATCCATCAGCTAATCTCTCTCTGCCCCCCTGAATTCAGCCGTGGCCCCTCCTATATCAAATCAGTTATTGCCACATCACACTGTAGGTTATAATCCGTAGGAAACTGTCCGTAGTTCTAGCAAAACTCTAGTAAAATCCTATAAGATGTTTCCCTACTAGTGCCCGATAAGAGTTTTGCTACATCTACTAGTGCCCGATAAGAGCGACTCTTCCCCCAACCAATCTTCCACTAATCCCTTCCCCTGGATTCCCGGGTGGGCCTCGTTCATTCCCAGTTAAGTGCTGCCATCTCGATCCGTAACATCAATCCCGTGAAATTTGCCCGTAGATGTAGCAAAACTCACTAGTGCCAGCATCGGCTCCAGTTTATACCTGGGCAAAACTCGGGCCAGGCCGGGCCTGACTAAGCCCGACGCAGAAAAGCTAGGCCCGGGCCCGGCCCGGCCCGGCCATCGGGCCTAGAATCCAGGCCCAAGCCCGGCCCATCAGCAAAAAAGTCAGCCGGGCCTCGGGCCTCTTCGTTAACTCGCTAATATGATGGGCCCGGGCCCGGCCTTCGGGCCTAGATCTCAGGCTCAGGCCCGACCCGTGGACAAGGTCGGGCCGGGCCGGGTCGGGCTTTTTCGGGCCGGGCCGGGCTGCCCATTGCGAGGACTACTCCAGTTCCACCTGTGCGCACGTGGAGGACTTTTGGTCAACAGTCAAAACCCGAACAACGGTGTCCGATGGGGCAGCGCCGCCTGTCCCGCTCCTCCGGCGGCTCCACCCAGCGCGCATGGCGCAATTCGCGTGACACCGACGAAGCAACGTACGTCCCCGCCGTGCCATCACCGCATCACGTCCCGCCGCAACCCCATGGTGCTGCCTGACTCATAGCACACGACGTTTGGTTAGGCTGTGCCTGGCGTGGTGACACCTACCACAACGGACGCCGTCCATTTCCACGTTTCTCGAATCCCCCGTCGCCGACGTGCATCTAACTTTCCTGCCCTATCAGGACAAGACGAGTCCGGTAATGCTGGTTGCTGCAACGGTCGAGTCTAGGTCATCTCGTCCATGCATTCCTTGAAATCCATTTACGCGAAATCGCCAACTAGCAGACCAAGTGCGACTAGCTCGTTGCCTCGCAGCAAAGCTTGCCGTGCTTTCGGTGTCCCTTGCGACATGATCAGTGATGTACGTCATTTGTCAATCGCTCAACAAGAAAAAAAATGTACGTCATTTGTCAAATAATCATATCCGTACGTACTGTCACACGGATCAGAACAGATGATGCTATTGCTGCTAAATCGCTATTTGTTTCACGTTAAAAAAAACGCTCTTTGTTCCCCCGTCGAGCGTTTCCTATAGGCTCCAGTCTAGTTGGTGAGCCGTGCGTCGGTGCATGCACGCACACATACACTGTTGCCATCCTGCTTTGTAGGGCAATCAGCACGGTAGTACATTGCGCGACGAAAGGAAAAATGTGATTTTTTTTTCTAGATGAGAAAACCTACCACCGCGAGACCAAAATGTCTGGATGAAGATAGGATTTGGCGCCCAATAAGTGCACGGTGGATTTATATTATGGATAACATTAACAGCCAACCAGCCATGATGTGAACGGCGTGCAACGAAACGCGTGGTCGGTGGCTCCGAATCAGATCCCGTCACGTGTGACTCGGTCCCAAACGTGTGGTCAAAATTAACATCACGACGCATGAAAACTCAACGATGGTGGTTAATGATTCTGTGGCTCACTTTCCACGTCGGCAGAAGAGAAATGAGAAGGCTATCCACAGAATTATCCACAGCAAGTCGGTCAGTCAGTCAGCAGCAGCCACCTTTTTGGCACGGATTAAGGCGTCACGCACTCGCGGCTGCCCGCAATTAATTTACGCTAATCCGGAGATGCCTTTCTCTCCCCGCTTTCTCACTGAGAACGCGTGACACCGGCCATCTAGAGTACGAGTACGAGTACTACTAGTATGATCTTGCCTTTTGAGGGGCGTAATTGCCCAGGCTTCTTTTAGGCTTTCCGGATCCGAACACGTGACGAAATCGGGGGCCCCGGATCGTATCAAAATCAGTATCAGCCTTCCATTTAGGATAAGAGACAATGTAAATGCATGCCCCTTTTGGTGGAAAAGGAGGTTTCGCGCGCCTTCGCACAGTAGTGCTTGCGTTGCATGGCGGTGGTGGATGGATCGCCATCTCGAGTTGGTGCGTGCTAGCTCTCCTCTGCTTTTAATAATTTCTCACACGCTCTTCTTGTTCTTCCTGTTCCCGATTCTGTGGTGGATCGTGGATGCTGTGTTCAGTTCTGGTGCCTGTCAGTGTGGATAAGAGGCAGTATTAGAGGGGATGCAAAGGGAGAGGCCGTGGAAAGGTCATGTCTAGTATGTACTCCGAAGTCCAAAGATCACGAGCGAGGCTGTCTATCCGTTTCAGCAGGGGCGCATGCACGTAAGCACCCATGCGTACAAAACCAATCCATTGTTTAGAGTCTACTCCAAGATCCTGCATTCCTGCGTGATAAGTTTCCATTCCTTCTTGGGGTCGCGAAATTGACCGTGTGATCACGAGGCGGACGTACGTACTAAAGCGGTATTTCCGGCATGCAACTACTCGCGAAAAGGTGGTTGAGGAAATGGATAATGCAGAATGGCCTAAAAGTTGATGCACGGGTCGGCATGCAGCCGGAGCGCGGCACCCCTGAGCCGGCGCGCCACCAGAAGAGAAATTGACGGCCTATCTTCGAAGCACCGTCGCGTCAAAAGATCTCGTCGTCACAATGGATGGTCCCATAACTTACACGTCCATCGATCTTCGAATGTACCACAAAACCCTCGGATTCCATGTGACGTGTAACCGTCTTAGGTCATCTTCAAGACGTTTCATCAACACGTTCCTAAATGTCCGCGGACATTTTCGATCATGTCCACGAACATCCAGTCGTCCGTATATCATTAAATCCCGTCGTACAAAAGATGGCCCTTTCATTTTTCTTCTATATTGAATATTTCAATGCACCAAGAATCTAAAGATAACTATTCTAATGCAACAATATTTCAAATATAAATTATAATCCAAATATTGTAAAAACTTAAAATATAGCAGTTCAAATTTAAATTCAGTTTATTCTCACGCATGCTCTAGTTGTCCATATGAACCGCCCACAAGTGCTCCACGCAGCAGCGGCGTCGGTCCCCGGGAGCCGAGGAGGAGGAGGGCAGGCTTGCCGAAAAACATGGGCTTCGGGTGGGGTTTTGGGCGAGAAATGGGTGTTGAAGTCGGACGTGGCGGACATCTGGACTCCTGCACCCCCCCCCCCCCCCCCCACTCCCCTTTGATTTGGGCCATCCTGGAGAATTTCAAACATCCGGATCGGTTTGGCTCGATTTGTGGGCCGCGTTGAAAGCCTAAAAGTGTCCGGGCCGTCCGGTCCGAACATTTGTGAGCGATTTGACGAGCCGCGTTGAAGATTCCCTTATGACCCCAAACAGAAATGGATAAACAACGGATATGCAAGTAATTGTATCAAGGCTCCTAGCATATAAGGCCATCTACAGCGCGGGGTGATAGGAACGGGATGCTAGGTTAAGATTCCTACTGATCAGCAATAACACCATCAAATCAAATAGTTAGGCATGGTATCAGTGCAAAATAAGTCAGTGCCGCAGAAGTTAAAGCGTATAATAAAATGGCCGCCATTCTTTTTTAATCATCCAAGAGAGCATAGAGTCTAACAAAGTACAGGATAAGGCTACAACTAACGACCCATCCAAGAGAGCATGGTTTTATGCATTTCACTTTATCTAACAAAACGACCTAGAGTTGCAGCGGCTAAGAAACAAGAGAAGTACTAACTTAACACACCAAAGATAAATAGCGCCGATTTTGCAGTTTAATAGCGCCTTAACTAGCAGCTAGTGTTGAGGGAAAGGGCCCTAAGTAGAAAATCATTTATTTGTTCTTTCTCAAGCGCCTCCGTAAGCGTTCTGAATTGTAGATGCTCTAACCGGTGGCCAAAATTCCTAGATTAGATGACAGATGCTGCAATTTGCAGTTTCTCTAAAAACCAAGAATTGCATGCCACATTGCTCATGATGTATACAAATCTTGTTAATTCAGAGCGCACAGAGACAGCTAAGTTCATCCAACCAGCATCTATATTCATCTTTGATCCAAAGCCACCACGGCACCAGAGTATACATCCGGGCACAAAGGAACCCAAACTTAAAAAGAAAAGGAAATTGGGAATGATTAGTGACGCACTGATTGTTCGTCATCATCCTAGGTATGCCAATTATAATACAGAAGACAAATGAAAAATCAAGTCAGGACTCAAAAAGTCCTCGGCCTCGATCGGATGGTAACAGCTTATTGGCCAGCGACGACGTTTCGACGTCACGGGAGCTTGGCGGCCTGGATCTTGCCGTTGGAGTGCATCTCGACGTCGGCGCCGACGTGCACGTCCTCGTCGCGGATGAACCGGTTCCAGTACCAGTGCGCCTTCCACACGAGCACCATCTCCTCGATGGGCACGTTCTTGGTCTCCGGCAGGAAGAAGGCGACGAACAGGGTCATGACGATCACCCACGCGCCGAAGAAGAAGAAGAGCATAAACTTGAAGCGGCAGAGCATGGGGAGGAACGCCTGCGCGATGATGAAGGTGCACAGCATGTTCATCGACACGGTGATGCTCTGCCCCGCCGACCTGATCTCCAGCGGGAAGATCTCGCTGGGGACGAGCCACCCGAGCGGGCCCCAAGACCACGCGAACCCGGCCACGTACGCGCAGATGAAGAACACCACGAACGCCGCGTACCCCTTGGGGATGTCGGCCACGCCGGTGAACCCGAACTTGGCGCCGATCAGGCTGCCGACCACGATCTGGCAGGCCAGCATCTGGGTGCCGCCCTGCAGGAAGAGCTTGCGGCGGCCCAGCCGGTCCACGGTGACGATGGACACGAAGGTCGCGAAGACGTTGACGAGGCCGGTGATGACGGCGGACATGAGGGACGCGTCGTCGGCGAACCCGAGCGTCTTGAAGAGGACGGGCGCGTAGAACATGATGACGTTGATGCCGGTGAGCTGCTGGAAGAAGGGGATGGCGATGGCGAAGGTGAGCTGCGGCCGGTAGCGGCGCTGGAGGATGTTGCGCCACGGGTGGCTCACCAGCTTGGACTCCTCGCTGGCGGCCACCAGGTCGCTGTACTCCTCCTCCACGTCATCCGTGCCGCGCACGCGCCGGAGCATCTTCTTGGCGTCGTCGGTGTAGCCGCGGTCGATGAGGGAGTTGGGGGTGTCGGGGAGGAAGAGCGCGCCGATGGCGATTATTCCGGCCGGCACCGCGGCCAGCGCGAGGCTCACGCGCCAGCCCCACCCGCCCTTGATCTTGGCCGTCCCGTAGTTGATCAGGTTCGCGCACAGGATGCCGATCGTGACCATCAGCTGGAACCCGATGTTGAGCATCCCCCGCAGCCTCGCCGGCGCCATCTCCGACAGGTAAACCGGCACCGACTGTTCAATGCAGTAAAAAAACATCGTCAGGCAAACTGTAAAAGAATTAACTTCAAGCAAGGTCTGAAATTTTTGCAGTTTTTCCCCAGCTATAGAAGAGAGTCAACAACAAAAGAAAAATGGAGAGTCAAACAAACGTCACGAACAAAGTCAAAGAAACAGTGGCGACCCAGGTCAGTAATTCGTCGTATCCATGAATAAGCGGCAGAAGTATACCTGGTTGGCGAAGCCGACCCCGATGCCGAGCAGGACGCGTCCGAGGATGAGCATGAGGACATTCTTGGCGGCGCCGTTGAGCGCGGCGCCGACGAGGAAGGTGACTCCGCCGGCGAACATGGACCACTTCCGGCCGGCGACGCGGGTGACGGTGGCGGCGAAGAAGGAAGCGACGAGCGCGGCGAGGTAGAGCGAGGAGGTGAACATGGTGAGCAGCTGGCTGTCGAACTTACAGTACTGGTTGCTCTGGTTCCGCTCCGCCTCCTGCTCCTTGTGGTACACCCCCGGGAAGAACTTCATCAAGAAGGGGTTCATCGAGGTCACGCCACCTGGTGGACGCCATTGCAAAGAATTAATTAGTTTCCTTTGTTGATGATTTCGCTTTAAAGTTTCTGCATGGTGGCTTCGCAAGAACCCGGTGAGTGGGATAAAGAAATGAAATGGAATATCACAGATTTGTTGTGTATAAACGGTGCCCAAAATTATGCATGCTGGTAGGTGGACGGTGGCTGATGGAGTGGAACAACACAGCATGCCAGATGCAAACAAACTTTCCATGAAACGATGGATGCGAACAAAATTGAGCACGTCGAGCGTTACTTCTCTGTAATCATGATGAAGATTACAAAATAGAGCGGTGGCCATGGACGGGAGCAAATTAAAAGGGGACGTACCGGAGATGCCTATGTCATATCCGAAGATGAGGCCGCCGGTGGCGGCGACGATGCAGGCGAAGAGCACGAACATGGTGAGCTTGCCGGGGTAGTCCTTCCCCCCTCCGGTGTTCACAACCGCGCCGCCGGCCATCGTGACCGCCGCCGAACAACGCCGGAGTGGATCGGCACGAAAGCCAAAAACGAAATACCAAGGCGACAGTAACAACAACTCAAGACGGACTCAATGCCTCTCGAGATTCACAGGCTCTTCAAGAAGAGTTCTCTGCGGCGAACAAGTTTTGTTACAGAAAGAGAAGCAGACGGAGATGAGAGAATGAGGAGGAGGACGATGAGAGAGGGAGGAAATGAAGGCGGAGCGGGCATCAATTTATAGACTGGGGGAGGTGGGGCTCCATCAGAGAGGTGGGCAAATCCGAGGGTTGGACTGCAAAATCTCTGCGCAACGTCACGTTAGCTTTTCTTTCCCTTTTTTTAGATTTTGCTCGGCGATACGAGTAATTGCGGTTGTGGATATGCACCTCTATCCAGCTACCCCATTTCCTGGAAAGAGTGGATACCGCCATTAATGCGCAGCTGTGAACGTTGCTCTGTTTCGGTGTGAGTTCGAGGATCGCCGTCCGTTTGCGACGCGTGTCTACACCTGCACGCCCAAGGAGGAACTCGGAACTGATTAACAGCTGTCGGTGTTATCCGTAATCCGTTCGTCGTTGCAGAAAGTAGTAATTGAGCATCGGAGGTTCGCCAGCGAGCTCTACGCCAGTACGCCACGAACAGGGATCGTTATCTGGTGATGACTCGGCCACGAATCAGACGCACCGCACCGACTTCTGATGGTGCATCTGCACCTTACTGGTCAGGTTTTTCGGAGTGTGAACATCCATTTCTGGAGATGATCTGGTTGTATAAATTGTAATGATGCCTCTGGAAGGACAATGTTGCTCAACGTGCACGTTTGTCAGAGCTGACATGCCCGCTTTGCTTCAGGTATATGCTTCCATTAGAGGCGTTTGAAGATCGATGACGATGTACAAACTCTCGCTTGTGCCGACAGCAGAAATGCGCGCCCGCCTCTGCATGTCTGTGGGTGCTTTGCGTCCGTTGGATCCTACGACCCTGCTACTTCTGGATGAGATGCGTGAGCTAGCGCGCGATCGATCGTCAAAATTGGCAATGGCCGGCGATCAAGATAGCAAGTTTACAAATCAATGCATGCGCACTGATGGTACGACTAGTCGATTACTCCTAGTTTTGCTCAGCAGACCAGCACTGAGACATGAGGCGTAGGCGCTCCATGGCAGTAAGCAGTACCACATGGCACGAAGAGACGGACGACCCTACGCGGCTACCGAGTTGGCTTGATTGATCTTCTACAAACATGCAGCAGGTCAAAGCGAGCTAGCCGGCCATGCCTGCCTTCCCTTGTGCTAGCTTTCGGTCCACCCATTGTCTTGGATGGGCGTATCCGCGGGTATGCCGACGCCCAGAGGCAGACATGGAAAGAGGAGAGGAGCAAAGCACGCGTCGCTGCATGACGACGAGAACCAGGTGGGCCCAGCGTCTCCCGGTCAGACCGGCCGTTGCGTCCCGTTCCCTCCCTTTGCTTCCTCGGTCGCTAATAATTCGGCGCGGGTCAATGCAGAGTTGATGGCATCACTGTTGCTGGCCTGGGCCCAGTAACATGCGACCATGGGGAGATATGGCAAAGTTGACGGGCCACGGAAATGTGCGGAATGAACGTCGAACGAGTCGCTCCATGGCGTAAACCGGACCCGACGGAGAGTGGCTGGACCCCCACAAGAAGCCTCGTTTGGAAAGTCCAACACGATGAGACTAGTGCAAAGTGACACTAGTTTGGCAGACAGCTGCAACTTGCATGGCGGCATGGCGCATCCTTCCCTCTTGCCTACACGCACTGCACTTTCTTTCCTTTTCCTTGTTTTCTCGGGAAGAAAAGGTGTAATTTCGTGCATGTTTCAAATGTGCGGTCTTTATTTTAGAAGATCAGGGAGTCTCCTCCCCAGTTCCATTGCATGCATGGAATCAAACATACATGCATGCAAAGCATGTTTGACTCAGTTCAGAAAAGAAAATGCAGATGAAACTTGAAAGCTGAAAACTGGAAACGAAACATGCCGGGTGAGGATCATCGAGAAGTTCAGAACTGCACGCAGACTTCTATTCTAAAATAAGAGCAATCTGTACAATGGCTCTCGCGCACGCTCCCCAGCTCCTGCGACGCGTCGCTCCGGCGCCCGAGCCACCCACGCCGCCGCCGCCAGCTGCGCCCCTGCCCCGCCCTCCTCAGCCTCGCCGGCCTTCCCTCCCGGTTTCCCCTCCCCGAGGTTCGCTCGCGAGGAGCTGGTGCGGTCGCTCTTCCCGTAGCTCTCCCACGCGTCGCCAGATCCAACCTCGCCGCTCAGGTTGACTGCTGGATCCAGCTCCTCCTTCGTCCCGGATGCGCAGCCGATGGAGAATCCCTGCGACTCTGCTGCTGTCCCGGTCGTGTCGGCTGCCGCTCCCAGGGTCAGCTTCGCCATCAATGCGACGCTGCTGGACTCCACCCCCCCCACCGGCTATTCATGGCGCCCATCGCCCCTGCATCAAGTCGGCGTCCAGCCGGACCTTCAACGCCCCCTGCGCGCGGCGCGGCTACGCTTCCCCTCGAGCCCCGAGCTCCCCGCGCCTCCCTCTCCGTCTGTGGCCAGCCCCGAGGAAGGGTGGTTGCCAGTGCGGCCGAAGTACTGGTGGAGGGCCCAATCCCGCAGCTACCGGCATTCAAGACGAAGCGCCTCTGCTTCTTATTCCCCTTCTGGCCGTGCAAATTTTGTGAAGCTCCGAGATCGTGTTTGCCATCGATGCCTTGACAGAGGCCATTGCAAAGCTAGCTGCCGCAACCCCTTCAAGTGTCTTCGTTGTCGTCAGTTCGGCCACCGCGCAAGATTCTGCTCCAACCCCCCGGTTCCAGGCTACTGCTCCACGCCCAGGCCGCCGCCTCCACCGCCGGCCAAGCCGGTCTCCTCTGGTGCTGCTGCGATGCCGCGCTTCGGCGACCTGTCGCTGCGCCCTACGGAGCAACATGGCGCGGTCGATGGCGGCGCGCGCCCGCGCGACCGCAGCGGCATTTCGAGCCACTGCCGTGAAGATAGAGACAGGAGGGAGGACCGCCACGGCAGGGATGATAGGGATGACGAGCGCCGTGGTCGCCGTGACGAGCGGAGGCCGTCATGGCGTGACCGCATCTTCAGGACCAGTTCAAGGGCGGCAGATAGGCATGCTGGTGATGACCGCCAAGACTCCAGGCGCGAAAGCCGTCGCGATTCGCGGCGTGATGTGGGGAGACGTCGCGGTGCTGAGCTGCCAACTCCCGACGCGCGCTGCATTGATCGTGCGCGTGTGCAGCGGCTCCCTGATGCGCGCTCCATCGACCTTAGGCGCGTCCAGCGTCTCCCGGATGGCTCGGTCATCCCCGCCTCTGGTTGGCGTGGCCGCCGTCGTCCTGCTGACTGTGTGACGCGGACGGGGCGCCCTGAAGCTGTTGTTAGCCCTGTCACTGAAGAAAGCCGCGGCCGCTCCCCGCCGCCTTCCCCGCGCACCACCTCTCGTGACGTCGTGCTGATCGGCTCCTCCCCTGCTGACGCATCCTGGCTACGATGGGCTGCCCCCTGCTTCGGTGCCAAGGTGCGGCAAGCTTCAGTCCGCTCTGCGTCGCCGGAGACCCTGCTGGCTTCCCCCCGCACAACGGGCCGGGACGTCATAGAGGTGCAGCCGTCCACCTCTCCTGGCAGTTGGCAGCCTCGCCGCGCTGCTCCCTCGCCGAGTGTGGAGCCCGAGCCGGTCACCCCCGTCCACATTCCGATGTCAAGCCCGCCTGGGAGCCCCGTTGCGTCCCCTGCGCGCTCTCCGTTGTTCGTGGCTCGCCAGCCGCCACTGCTTCCTGCGCCCGGCTCCACGCCCCCAAGACCACCTACAACGCGTAGGAAGACGCTGGCGGGCATCTCGGGTTTCAACCTGAGCAGGCGCAGCCCGCGTCTTCATGCCAAGATGAGGGCGATGCCGGTCGCGCAGATGGCAGAGAGGCTGCTCTGCCAGCGCATGGGCATCATCGACAAGGGCCAGCAGGTTACCGAAGAGGCCATTGGCAAGTTCGTCGCCATGTTTCAGGGGAGGCTGCCCGACATCACGATTTCAGCTCTCAGGGCCCTGTTCAACCTCGATTGCGACCTGGCGAAAGCAGTTGAAGACGCTCTTCTGGAGCATGGTGGTGATGCTGGTCCGGAGCTGCAGATGCCTGGAGAGGAGGTCGCCGACGAGGCGGTGTAAGCTGGACTGTGCCAGCCCCAGTTGTCGTAATCTGTTCCTGATGATAGCTACAATCCCTAGATGGTCCGTGTTCGCCTGTTTGCTGCTGGTCCTGGTGGCCGCTGCTATCTGCCCTGACGAGGCACCCGTAGATGTCTGTTGCAGCCCCTGTTTGCTGTTGTCAAGTGTATGGTCTCTAGCTATTATGCTCCCCTGTGTTCCTAGAGCTGGTCCTGCCAAGTTTGGCTATGCTGCTGTAATCTGCTGTTACTTATGTTAGACCAAAACCTGAGTATTTTGTGCTGGAACGTCCGAGGTTTGAACTGTCCTGATCGCCGCGCCACCATTCACGAGACCATCACCGCCACTCCGTGTCACATCGTATGTCTTCAAGAGACCAAGCTCGAGAATGTTGACCCGTTCATCGCTTCTTTTCTGGGGGGATATAGATTAAAGAGCTTTGCCCAACGCCCGTCTATTGGCACTCGAGGCGGAATCCTTCTTCTCTGGGACGAAAATTTTGTCAATGTCCAAGATGTAAACATCGGCGCCTTCTTCCTCTCGGCCAAAGTCTCCATCTCCTCGTCGGGTGAATCCTTCAAGCTTACAACCGTCTACGGCCCGACGAGAAGCAACCTTAAAGACGACTTCTTCCAAGAGCTAGTCAGTGAGAAGCCCTCTCCTGGTGAAAGGTGGTTGGTCAATGGTGATTTTAATCAAATTTATCGAGCGAGAGACAAGAACCGTGCGAATGTTGATCGAGGTCGCATCGTTCGTTTCCGAAACGCCCTCAATGCGTGTGAGTTAAAAGAGATACATCTTCAAAACAGGAAATTTACGTGGAGTAATGAGCGAAACGATCCAACCTTGAGCAAGCTAGATTCCTTTTTCTGCAATGAAGAATGGGACCTACATTTCGGCACACACCTCCTACATGCTCTCTCCTCGTCGCTCTCCGACCATTGCCCTCTCCTCCTTGCCAATGACAAAGGGCCACCTAGGACCAAGTCGTTCCGCTTCGAAAACTTTTGGATAAAGATGCCCAGATTCAAGGAAGTCGTCCAAAGTGCATGGAACCAGGAGGTGAACCGTGTAGATCCTTACCACATCCTCTTCCACAAGATGAAGAAGACAAGTCAAGTGCTTAGAAGGTGGAGCAAGACGATTTTTGCGCACTCGAAGATGCTAATCCATATGGCCCTTGAGGTCATCCTCCGTTTGGATGTGGCCCAAGAAACCCGTCCTTTAAGTGGTGAAGAGCAGGATATTCGTAAGAGACTCAAGCGCAAGGTGGTTAGCTTGGCTGTGCTCGAGCGTGCGCGGAAAAGGCAATGCTCGAGAATTACCAATCTCAAAGAGGGAGATGCCAACACTCGCTTCTTCCACCTCCGGATCAATCATAGAAGGCGCAAGAATTTCATACACCGTCTCAGGCATAACAATGGATGGGTCACCGAGCATGAGCATAAAAAATCCATCATTCAAAACCACTTCGCGGAGGTCACCAAGAGGGGGGCGCCCCGTAGCATTGACATCAATTGGGATAATATCCCGACCCCCGCTTGCGATCTCTCAGACCTTGGGGCTGCCTTCACGGAAGAGGAGGTCAAGAAGGCAATTTTTGATATGCCGAGTGACAAAGCTCCGGGCCCGGATGGCTTCACGGGGGCCTTCTTCAAGGATTGTTGGGAGATCATCAAGGGAGACGTTATGAACGCGGTCAATCACTTCTCGAGCTTGCATACATCCAACCTCCATTGGCTTAACTCTGCAAACATTGCCCTCATCCCGAAGAAAGATGGGGCGGAATGCATCTCAGATTTTCGTCCCATTAGCCTCATCCATGCCATCGCCAAGATTATTGCTAAGGTCATGGCCTCGAGACTTGCCCCACACATGCAAAACCTTGTCTCTAATGCACAAAGTGCCTTCATCAAGAAGAGGAGCATTCATGATAATTTCACGTATGTGAGAAACTTGGCGAGAAAATTTCATCGCAACAAGACGCCGACATTGCTCTTCAAGCTCGACATCAAGAAAGCTTTTGACTCCGTGCGATGGGATTTCCTCTTGGATCTTCTGAGGCACTTGGGCTTCCCGAGCAGATTTCGTGACTGGGTTTCAGCGCTTCTTTCCACAGCTTCATCAAGGGTCTTGATCAACGGGGTTTTGGGTGACCCAATGAAGCATGGTCGTGGTCTCAGGCAAGGCGATCCGCTCTCCCCGCTGCTGTTCGTGCTGGCGATTGACCCCCTGCACCATCTCCTAAACAAGGCCACATCCCAAGGACACCTCCATCCTCTATGTGGCAGGGCCACGACCATCCGTGCCTCTCTTTATGCCGATGATGCTGCCATCTTTGTCAAGCCCATCAAGGAGGACATTCAGTTTTTTGCGGCCGCCCTGGCATCCTTTGGGGAGGTTACCGGTTTAGTCACTAATTGCGCCAAAAGTCTCGTCGCCCCGATTCGTTGCGAAAATATCGACCTTCAAGACATTCTTCATGCTTTCCCGGCTGTCCGCACGTCGTTTCCAATGAGATATCTTGGACTGCCGTTATCCGTCAAGCGCCTCAAGAGGATCCACTTTCAGCACCTTGAGGATAAGGTGGCCGGCAAACTCCCCCCGTGGCAAGGAAGACATGTCGTTGCCGCGGGTCGGGCCGTTCTTGTCAAAGCTGTTCTCACTGCCATTGCCATTTACCACCTTACGCCGCTCGACATCCCAGTGGAGGTCCTTAAGAAGATTGATTCTATTCGTCGTGCCTATCTTTGGGCGGGCACTGACAAGGTTTCCGGTGGGAAATGTAAAGTTAACTGGGACCTTGTCTGCAAGCCTAAGAAGCATGGTGGCCTGGGTGTTCTCAACTTGGACAAATTTGCTAAGGCTCTTAGGCTTCGGTGGCTCTGGTTTGAGTGGGAGGAGCCCACAAAACCGTGGATTGGTATGGGTACGCCATGCACGGATGATGACAGAGACCTTTTTGCAACCGCCACTACCGTCACGGTTGGCAATGGGCATGTGGCCAAATTCTGGAACTCCTCTTGGCTCGATGGTATGCGCCCGCGCGACCTTGCGCCTGACATATTTGACCTCTCTCGAAAGAAAAACTGCTCGGTCAAGCAGGCTTTAACAAACAACCTTTGGATCTCTCATATTGACTTCTCCAATGGTCTCACAGTCGACCACGTTCAGCAGTTTGCCATCCTTTGGGAGAAAATTGCCTCGGTCACTCTGGATGAGGACTTGGAAGATTCCATTATTTGGAAGTTCACCAAGGACGGATTGTACTCTGCTTCCTCGGCGTACAAGGCGCAGTTCGAGGGCCTAACTACGTCGGCCATGGTCCAATCGGTGTGGAGGGTGTGGGCTCCTCCGCGGTGCAAATTTTTTGCCTGGCTTGTGCTTCAAGATAGAATCTGGACATCGGATCGCCTTGCTCGACGTGGGTGGCCCAACTGCGGACTATGCCCTCTTTGCAAGCAAAGCCAAGAATCGGCGGCCCACCTGCTTTTCCAATGTCGTTTCACCCTTCGTGTGTGGAACTATATTCTTCAGTGGCTTGGCATGCATCACATTCATACCCCTACTTGGTCAACGAGGGCCTCGGTGTGGGAATGGTGGACCAGGAATGTTTATCTTCGTTCCGAATCCCCCAAGGCGCTTGCTTCTCTCATGATGCTCATCTCTTTGGAAATTTGGACGGAGCGCAATGCTAGAGTTTTCCGCAACACGGCCGCCCCTTCGACGGTCATCATTAGTAAGATAAAAGAGGAGTTGTCGCTTTGGGCGTTGGCGAGCGCCAAGCATTTGAGTATTGTAATGCCGCGAGAGTAGATCTTTATTATTGGCCGCTTTGTGGCTTGTCTAAACCTTCTTCTTAATCAATGAAATGGCAAATCTTTTGCCTTGTTTAAAAAAAAAAGAACTGCACGCAGGCAGACTTCGGCAAAACAGCAACAGGTAGAGGGGGTAACATGGGCATGTTCGAGCTTTATAACAATGAAATCTTGAGGTTCTTGCTATTTTAATCGATCAAATGTAGTCGTACACGACCACCAGCTCAAGTGGCAAAAGCTAGCGCACCATCCTTGAGAGACGAACGGGAAAAACGTTCATTTCGTCAGGCGGTGGACCAAAGTCGCCATTCGGCATGAATGTTGAGCCATATGAAAAACAATGAACAATAATACGGAGTAATAAAAAAAGAGCTCGACCCCTCCCTCACAGCCTCACTAAGAACGTGCGGGCATCTAATCTGGCTTTCGTTTAAGTTATACCGCTCTGAGTTGATCCCTGATCTTCGTGTTTCACTTCATACACAGTGCATCCCTTTTTATGCTGTTCGTGTAGAATTAACTGTCTCTGTACAAAATTTCTTTCTCCATTGCTATCAGTCGGTCAACGGCGCCTATAAAATTCGTACCAGTCAAAATTCGGACTAAGAGCAGGATCTACCTGACGGTGGAATTCTGTGATTTCAGAAGTCGAGACACAAGAGGAATTCATCTCCCAGGTGCAGAGGCCGGGGGGTCATCCTCCTTTTCTTTTTTTAAAAAGACACAAGAGGAATTCATCCACAGGTGGGGTTTAACCGTCGTTCTTCTGCAGTCCTAGCTAAGTAGATGGATCTATCATGGATGGAGTGTGAAAGGTAGCTACATCCAAGCTAGAATATCCAGTGTAGGCGAGCATATTATCGCGTGCACATCTCTGTCACGACTAATCCAACTGGAACCAGCGTCTGAGCAAGACAATATACTCTCCTCGTTTTTTCCTTCTGCGGTGAGACCAAGACAAAATACAAACCAAGCATGTTCTATTTTGGTCACATCCGGGACGGTGACACCGTCGGCCAACAAGGAAAAACGGCAAGGTAAAAAGCAGTCTGCAGACAAGAAGAATAAGCTTCGTCGTCGACTAGCTGAATTGACATGTGCAGAATGGGGCACTGGAGTAAGATTTCATAGCAGAGGTGAGCGGATAATCGAGCTTGTGGTTGAGTACGCCCTCCCCAAATGTTTCTTAATGCCGAGCTGTAATCATATCGAATCCAGCCTACATTTCCCGAGAATGACGTAAAATCCTATGCGATTACGATCGAGAGTGACATACATTTGTAGAGAGCAGTAAGAAACCATGGCCACGAAAGAATAATGGCAGCTTGGTTGGTGCTGTAATGGCTCGTCGGTGTTGTCACTGTAATCGGTGTAGGAAAGAATTTAAATCACTCGTTCAGGATCGGGGAATATCATGTTAGGTTATCTGAAATTCCTGCACATTACGTTGCGTCGCGTTGCGTTGGTGCTCTGAAAGAGGTGAAGTCATCTTTCTTGGCTGGATTTGTTTCAAATTCTGAGTTTAAGTCACAAACGACTGCCTACTAAGCCGTCTGAGTGGATTCAATTCATATGCAGCAGCTGGACGTCAAAGCCTCGATAGTCAAATATAATGGGCTTATCCATATCCGCTTTAAGCCAGTGGGAAAGCTTTGACTTTGCCGGAGGCCGACTTTGCCGTGGCCATCTGAACATATGTAAAAAAGAAATTATTATAGACATATAGACAACATTATGTAGCAGCAGCGCAATCCTATTTAGGGTTTAACACGCCAATTACACTGTATTCATTTCATACACGGGAGCTCCTATACGCCGGCGCGCGTTGCATCCGACTGCCGCAGGCCGCACGGGAGAACAACCCCGGACTGGGCCGGCCCATTGGCAAGGTATGGCATGAGGCTTGACATTGCAGCGTACAAATTCCAAAAAAGAAGAGCGTCCGCATGGAATCGAACAAAAGACCTCCTGTTGCTGAATGCCAGTAGTTAGTAATTGTTGGGCATTCCTGACTTCTAAACACCGCAAAACTCTCAAGACCTATCTCCAGCGGTGGGTCAAACATTAGTATTTTTTTCGAATATTTCTTGAAAATTGTGATTTTTATAAAACTGAGAATAAATTTCGGGATTGAGAACATTTTTAACTTGTGAACATCTTCTCAATATGTGAATTATTTTTGATAATGTGCATACTTTTCAAAAAAGTTTAATATTTTTTAAAAACACAAACATTGTTTCAAACATTTTAATCTTTTCTAAAAATGAGAAGATATTTGTTGAAAACATGAACAAAGTTTAAAAATTTAAGAATTTTTTGTAAACCACATTCTGTTTTGGAAGAAAGAACAATTTTCAAATTTCAATATTTTTGAAAACATTTATATTTTTTTCAAAATTTTGAATTTATGAAATAAGAAAGATAAAAATAGAAAGCTAGAAAAAAATTATTTTTTGGAAAATACAAAAAGAAAAAGGAAAGGAAACCAGTCTCTCTCGAAATAGGCTTTCGCCCCGCTTTATATATAAAGCAATCACTAAACCAAGTACACAGCCGAACGATACAAGATGATGGGTAGCCCTCATATAATGCCGATCTCAGGATAATCGGAACACGTAGAACGCATGCGACTATGCTACCAAGAAAGAAAATAGGAAGAACTGAGTACAACGCCACACTACGCCCTAAACACCTAAACTCCGTGACAACGCCCCCAAGAGGGAAAACGGCGCAAAGTGTCGCCGCCGTCGAGTCCAGAAGGGACTAGGGTTTTCACCCGGAACCCTGGAATGGAGAGGAGCACCACGACGACGTCTGCAGGAAGAGAGCGGCGCCCGCGAGCGTCGCCGTCGTCGGCGACAAGGCGCGCAGCTTTCGCTCGGCAGCTCCCACGTGCCACCACGAGGTCTTCAGCACCAGTGCGACGAGTTCGGCTCCCCAGAGCCGGATCGGGGCAACGCCACTGTCAATGACAGAGAGCACGCCCGGCCACCCACTGCTCCACCTCCCGCCGCCCACACGACCAAGAGGGAAAGCCACCACCACTGACATGGTGCCTGTCGGAGAGCCAACCATGCGGACCGCCATCCAGAGCCGCCGCTCCAGCGTCCGAGTCCGAGCCACCGCCATCCGTCCACATCACAGAGCACCAACCACGGAAGGAGGAGCCAAAGGTGTATCCTTTTGCTCATAGCCCGGCAACAGTCACGGAATCTGGGTCGATACCCCCCTAGTAGGGGGCGTCCACACCTACGTCCCCAGCCAGTCCCGGTGGACCGGAGGGGACACAACCCCGTGACTACCGGCGGCCGCCACCGAGCCCGCTCGCGCGATGTCTCGCCTGTGGTCACCGGCTCCAATCTGCCCGACAGAACAGCGGAGACCCGACGACCACCACCGACCACCGCATCCACGAGGAGAGAGACCTCATCGCCCGCGGACACCACCTGGACCGAGCCCTCCATCACCTACCCGGAGCGAGAGCTCCGACTAGCCTCGGGCCCCAAGCCGATCCGCCCGAGCACGAGCCCTGGTTCCCGGCCATCTCCACAGCGAGAAGCGCCGCTGGCCCGGATCTAGGAGAAGAGATGGGCTACCACCACCTGCACCCCGCCACCGAGCACCAACCGCCGCCGCTAAGCCGCAGCAGCCGCCTCACCAGCTAGTGCACCCACGCCCCTAGCCGCCCGCAGAGCCACCCGAACCTGTCGGACCAAGCCACCACGAGCCGGCCCAATGGAGCCACCACCACGTCGGCGCCGCTACCACGCCGAAACGGAGCAGCAGCTGCCGATCCGCGCCGCCCACGGCCCTCGCCGCGAGGGACAACTGCTACTTGTAGACTGCGTTGGTATTTCCCCGAAGAGGAGAGGATGATGCAGTATAGTAGAGATAAGTATGTCTCTCAGTTAAGAACCAAGGTTATCAATCCAATAGAAGAACCAAGCAAAATTCCGTTAAGCGCACCTGCACACACAAAAGCAAACACTTGCACCCAACGCAAATAAGAGGGTTGTCAATCCTCTTAGCGATTATTTGCAAGGATTAATTCTGATAGTGGTAGATAGATAAACTAAAATACTAAATAAAATAAAAGTAAATAAATTGCAGCAAGGTATTTTTAGGTTTTCTATGTATGATAAAGTAGACCCGGGGGCCATAGTTTTCACTAGAGGCTTCTCTCTCGAACACATATCATACGGTGGGTAAACAAATTACTGTTGGGCAATTGATAGAAAAACAAATAATTATGACGTTTTAATGGCAATGATCATGTATATAGGCATCACGTCCGAGACAAGTAGACCGACTCCTGCCTGCATTTACTACTATTACTGCACCCATCGACCGCCATCCAGCATGCATCTAGGGTATTAAGTATGAAACAGAGTAACGCCTTATGCAAGATGACATGATGTTGACAAAGTAAACTCAAGCAATATGATTAAACCCCATCCTTTTATCCTTAATGGCAATAATACAAATACGTGTCATGTCCCCTTCTGTCACTGGGATTGAGCACCACAAGATTGAACCCATCACAAAGCACCTCTCCCATTGCAAGATAAATCAATCTAGTAGACCAAACCAAATCGATATATCAGAGAGAAATACAAAGCTATAATAATCATGCATAAAAGAGTTCAGAGAAGACTCAAATATTTCTCATGAATAATCTGATCATAAACTCACAATTCATCGGATCCCAACAAACACACCGCAAAAGAAGATTACATCGGATAGAACTCCAAGAACATCAAGGAGAACATGGTATTGATGATCAAAGAGAGAGAAGAAGCCATCTAGCTACCAGCTATGGACCCGTAGGTCTGTGGTAAACTACTCACACATCATCGGAAGGGCAACAAGGTTGATGAAGAAGCCCTCCGTGATCGATTCCCCCTCCGGCAGAGTACCGAAAAAGGCCTCCAGATGGGATCGCGGAAGAACAAAGGCTTGCGGCGGCGGAAAGGTTTTCTCTTCTGTCTCTCTGGTATATTGAGAATATTTGGGAATTTATAGCGCTGAAATTAGGTCAGGAGGGGCAACGAGGGGCCCACAAGCCTGGGGGGTGTGCCCTACCCCCTTGGGCGCGCCCTCCAGGCTTGTCACCTCCTCGTGGCTCTTCTGGTCTTCTCCCGAAGCTTCGTGGATCTCTTCTGGTCCAGAAAAAATTAATCCAAAGCTTTTTTTCTCGTTTGGACACTTTTTGATAATGATTTTCTGAAAAGGCAAAAACAAGCAGAAAACAACAACTGGCACTGGGCACTGGGTTAATAGGTTAGTCCCCAAAAATGATATATAATGGCATATAACTGCATATAAAACATCCAAGATTGACTATAATAGCATGAAACAATCAAAAATTATAGATACGTTGGAGACGTATCAACAGCCGCTGTGCAGATCTGGTCGTAGCCGTCCGGCCACCACAGCCATCCCCGCGCGCTCCTTCGCCCACCACGCCGCCCGAAGCATGACAGGCACACCTGCGCCCACTAGAGCACCTACACGCCCCACACCACGGCGCCCGGCGACCGCGCCACGCCCAGGCCAAAGGAAACCGTGCCGCGCCGGCCCCTACCCGCGCAGGAACGAGAAGACCCAGCCGCTGCCGGCTCCGGACGGGCTTTGCCCGGCTGAGCCCCGTGACGGCGGCGAGGGAGGCGGGTGGGGGGAAAGGGGGCCTCAAGGAAAACCAGTGAAAAAAAGGGAAAACCCGTGAAGAAAACAAAGCAAAATGAAACGAAAAACGTAACTTAGCTACTTGGGCCGGCTTTCGGTTTGCTCGCTGCTTGCCTGTGCGAAGCAGCGGCATTTTGCCGCAATGAGCGGTATATAGGGATTTCGTTCATGCGCAGCGTTCATGCCCTTTTTCGCTTTGTTTAAAGTGGGGCGGCCCATGTAAGCTTTCCCTTGCACCAGTTTTGGGAACCTTCTAGAAGGTTCTTTGGTTTTTCTTTTTTGACTGGTTTCTTTGATTTTCTTTGGCCGAGTTTATTTTGGTTTTTATTTATTTATCCTTTATTTATCCTTTTTTGTTTTTTCTATTATGTTCTTTTCTTTTCAAATTTAAAATTCGTGAACATTATTAAAGTTTGCTAATGTCTTAAAATACATGAACTTTTTTGAAATTCATGGACTCTTTTCAAATTCAAGAACTTTTTTCAAATCCATGAACTTTTTTAAATACCGTGATTTTTTTACAAATCCATGAATTTGTTTTTCAGATTTTTGATTTTTTTTTTCAAATTGAAAAATGAACAACTTTTTCCATAAGACAATGAACAACAGCTATAAAAAAAGAAAAAACAACAAAAAAATAGTGATCGAGCGGAGATGGGGGAACGAGCGAGGTCGGGCGAACGGCTTATTGGGCCACGACACATGCATTGCGCCCTGTTCGCTGCAGGAGCCAACGGGCGCTTAACACGGTGATTAGGAGCTCTCATAGCAGCGCCGCATGGTGGTTTTTCTTTGCATCGGCTTTCTCCCCACTCTCTCCTACATGTAATTATACACATAAACCTCACATTAGCGGTAGATTCTTTAAAATTCAATTAAAAATGTTTATCTTCCAACCTATTGACCTGATTTATGATCCGCTATCACCATTAGCTTCCTCGTAGCGAGTTTTCGAAACTAGATTCCATGTCGGATGTTTCGACAACTTTTTTCGTCGATACTTGTCAGATTACAACCACTTAATTGACATATTATCACCTAGTTCGTTGTCAGATGAACTAACTTCGTTGTCAAATTGTTGAATGTGGATATGGACAACTAAAAGACTTGCTTCATGATACTTGCTTTTCTTACTTGTCGTTCACACTTGAATATTCACTCTCTTTATATGCATAACAATACAATGTTTAAAAACATACAAAAATATTGTCTGACTATATACAATCATCATGGCAACAAGTCCATCATTAAGATGACAACTATGGTGCCATAACTTTCCTAATGTGGGAGGTTTTGGTCAGGGGGAAGCAGAAATCGTGCTTCAGGATCCATTACGTGTCCAAGGCCTTTTGTTCTTCTTCGCATCCGTTATTTTGGCACAAGTTTTTTTGGTTCTAAAAAAGAAACGGCAACTGCTGGTGATGAAAAAAAATTGTAGAAACATTTCGACATGAAGTCTTGTTTTGAAGCCCTCGTCGAGACGAACCCACCCGTGAAAATAGATCACCAATCGGATTAACGATTTGTGCGATAAATCTTTAAAAAAAACAATTAATGCAATGATTTCAGCATGATGTGCAAGATTCCTCCATGTCTTCTCTCTAAGAGGGAAAACCCCATTGGAATGGCCGTAGCGGGAGTGCATGCATGTTCAGTACTCAGTTAAACAAATGATATATTCAAATGAATTTTGTAACACCCCAAAAATCGGGTTATCGATTTTTGTGCTGTTAACCCTTCCTAGCTTTTCTCTCCCAAATTTGTTTTCCTCTGGAATCTGGTGAGTGACCAGGTAAATCCAGACAACCCTCAGCCTCTCCATACCTTTCCCATGATTCTGTGCCAGTCAAGCTCCTGTCAGTAAACCCCGAACCCTAGTTCCAAAATTTTGGAACTGGAAATCCTGCCTTTGTGTTTACAAAGGAGCTATCATTTTCCTTGCTCTGTTGATCCTCTAAAAATTTCCAGAGACTCTCCTTCACTCATAAACCCTAGATGTGCAAAAATATTGCTAAGTCATATGCAATATTTCTCATCTAGAATTAATTCTTCTTTCTGCCTTTCTAAGGAATTAAATCCAGAAAAATATCTATCCATCTCCAAAGTTCATGAAAACTTGTGGAGATATTCTTTGGGATCATATTGAGCTCTCACAAAAATATTGGACATAATTAAATCAGGGAAATTTCATTTTCCTATTTAAAGCCAATATTTTAATTTGGGGCCTTTCCAAAGGAACTACCATTTTGTTAGCTAGGAAAAATCCATAATAATTTGTGGAGCTTCTACTATCCATATATTCACCATTTCCATCAAAATATCCAGTTCCACAACTCAAATTTTGAGCACAACATCCATTTGCAAATTCTGTCCAGATTTCCAGTTTTCAAAGGAAGTGCTTGAATCCTTGATCTTTTTGGGCTGAAATTTTTCAGGGTGGTTAACATTGATAAATAACCTCTGTATACCAAAAATCAGCCCATTTCATCTAGCCAACTTTCCCCAGTAATTTATCCAAGTTTCTGTTCAGATTGTATCTCTGTGAAGGAAGTACCCTCATAGATGATCAATTTGAGCTGAAACTTTTCCATCTATCTCTCATGACCAAATCATCACTCTCCACCAAAAAACCAGATAATTCCATCTAGCAATTTGACCCCTACTTCCTCATTTGCATTTCTGGTCAGATTGGTGCTTTGTGAAGGAAGTACCATCTAGACTTGTCCATTTGTGCTGAAACTTGTCCAGGATGACTACCTTGGTAGATTATTGACCTATGCCAGAGATCAAGCCAAGAGGAGCACTGTGGTGGCCACACCACGTGGGCAAAGTTTGCTGCTAGAAACTATTTGACCAGGGTGTGGTCACACCAGACCTCTTCCGTCCTATCCAGCTACATAGATCAACTCAGCGATGCATGGAGAAGACGCTAGACATGATTTGGCATCAAGTTGGGCGTGGCAACGCCGTGGCCACGTGGTGACCACGGGCAGAGCACGCCAAAATGGCGCTCTGTACATTGGACGCTTCGGGAGCTCGTCTCCAGCGAGCTCTGGCTTGTCCGGGAGCGTCGGCGAGCTCCCTACCGCCCGCGTGAACCTCCTGGAGCCTTCTACCCCTCGTCTTCTAGCCGGTGGACGGCTGTGCCGACATGGATTCGCCACCGGATCACCGCCACGGCGACAGGGCCGGCTCTATATTTTGCGGGGCCCTAGGGCAAAGTTGAAAAATGGGCCCCTATGGGTAATATATATGTGCGCATCTGTACATATATAGATGCAAAACATTAAAACTTTATATCCAACCACGCATTCTTATTCCGAGAAATCTATAAATAATTTCGAGAGTAGCAAAATATAACAAATAATATTCACAATAATGTATCAGTGCTTAAAAAAAAGCTTCTTCGGGCATTTCTGGATGCAAAATTAATGATGACAATATCAAGATCAATGTTGTTCAAGATATATTATCAATACAACACGAAGCCAAGCCATTCTGTCGCGTTTTTTGTGATTCAGTTAATTGATTCTCTCGTTTTTCGGGCTCGCTTTGTTCCCCGTATATTAGCCAATTACGGACGTAAAAATCCACGGACCATCCCAGGTCCGCCTAGAAATCCGGCGAGACTAGTGTATGGGCAGGAAATTAATACGGACGTGGAAATCTAAAAGACGAACCAAGCGGGGCCTTCTTTGTTTCCTTACGATTTCGGCATTGTAACACCTAACGTTGCAAAAAAATCATCGGATCAGGAGACAAGAGCACTAGAGCAATATGTACGCAGCAGCCCGATTATCAGATGATGCACGTACTAGGAGCAGAGCCGATCAGCGAATCAGGCGCATGCGCGCAGGGAATCAGACGTGGAGGCGGAGCTAGCAACTGGGACGATGCACTATCCAGGCGTAGGGGGCAGGCGGCCGAGGCATCGAACACTCGAACAGATTGATCGATCGATCGATCGATGGGGCAATCCTGGCGCTCGCGTGCATTTTCCTCTCCCTGCTGGCCTTTTGCGCTGGCCGCTGGGCGCTAGGCCCTTTACATTAATATTTTTAGCCCATATAATAGTAGAAGGTGTATATACATATGTGGTGATGGGCCCCTCCAGACATGGGCCTTGGGCGTCGCCCAAGGTCGCCTAGGGTCAGAACCGGCCCTGCACGGCGACGAGCTCTGGAAGCTCCGTTCGTCGTCGCGAAGCCCTCCCCTCGCCTATTTAAGGATCACCGAGACTCTCCCGGCCACCAGCAAGCCCCGCCCCCTTCCCATTCGAGCTCCCCGGAGCTCTCTGCCTCGCCAATGGCCGATCTCTGTCGCCGCCTAGCCCCCTCCCGATTCCAGCCCCGTGGTCCTCCCCCTCCTCACCATCGTCGCCCTCGACCACCCCGGAGTACCCGCAGGCGGCCGCCGTCTCCATCCCCGCCGGGGAAGCTCCGCCGGCGCGGCTCTTCTGCCATGGCTCGGCCGCCGTGGCCGGCTCTGTGGCGTTGGTACTGTAGGCCACCTCGGGCTCCCCTGCGGCCACCTTCGGGCGCGGCGCAGTGCGGCGGTTCCGGCGAGCCCAGCGGCAAGCCCTCCCGTGCCGCCGTTCGACGGCTACGCCGACGCCGGCCCGCCTCTGTCTCGGTTCGGTCGGGAGGAGACGACCAGAGCGAGAGAGAGGAAAGAGATGGGGTGGGGCCCTCACGTCAGCTGGAGGAGGAGAAGTCAACCCGGCCCCGCTCGCAGATAAGTGGAAGTGCATTCTCGAGAATACACTTTCCACTGATCAAAGCGTACTCCGCCGCGCTAATTGCAGAAAGTACGTTTTCTCTTATTGAACGCGTAGTCTGTAAAAGGCGTTTCCGTTTTCTCAACCGCGGCCGAAGTGGTTAATTTGCGGACGTTCACCCGTTAAGAGCTGGAATGGACAGTTTTCTGTCCGTTTCTCCGCTTAACGAACGAACGGGCGTTTCTCCGCGACCGTAACTCCGATTGAGGTAAAACCAACGCCCACGTCTTTAGTTCGTCGAGCCCTTTCCGATGGCTTCATTTTCATAATGTTTCCACACTGTAAAAATGACCATTTTTCCCTTGCCCTTAATCAGCCCCCTTCGAGAGGGAAACTTTTCCGGCAAATCTTTCCGGAGGTTCATCGCACTTCCTCCCGGTGTATTCCTCTACCCCAAGGCAAGCCAACCTCTTATCATGAGCTCCGAACTTGCGTGATGACTTTGCTTGCACCCTGTGTGTGTGTGTTGAAGTATATTTCCGATCATCTGTTAGTCTGCACTACCATAGCCCTGTTATTTCATCTGTGCCTGATGCTAGTGTTATTTACCATGTGATATCATGAATTGCCGTCATATTTTCCCATGCTAGTACCAATATTTTTATACCGTTATCAGGTTAGTGCTATGATTTGATCTCATGCCATGATTGTCAGTACCGTTATGATCTTGCTATGCTGTTGTTAAGTAATTGTTCTTACTCATAAATGTTGATGTTATGATGAGATGATGGAAATATTAAATTGAACTTGTAAATTAAACCTCCTCCGTCATCGATGGGATCGAGTCATAGTGTCACCTATCCGAGCTTACCCGTGCAGCCACATTTGCCGGTATGGGACGGCCTTGACTTGGTCTAGCTTTGTGCTCTTTTATCGGTACCACCAAATAGGGAAGGTTATGCGCGCGTGCTGCCCTGATCAGGTAGGCGGCGATAACCTTGTGAGCCCAGTTGATTGTTTAACCCGGGAGTCCCCGTTTGGGACAGTTTTGTTTGGCCACGACGGTGGCAGGTGTCACGGGGTGACACAGGGGCCACCCAGGACATGACCCTGGGAGGGTATGATTGTCGGTGGTACGGTGGGAGAGTCACGGGTTAGGAAAGTTTCGTTGGAGCAGCACTGGTCCACCCGAATGGGAACATGTACTAAAGTACGAGGCCAGGCGCTCCATGGTGTGGGTAAAGTGCGCAACCTCTGCAGAGTGTAAATCTATTCGAATAGCCGCGTCTTCGATCATGGACAGTTCGTACTAGGCCACTATTTGGTCTTTATCGATCTGGAGGTCAAACCTGTTATTATAAACTTGCTAAGGAATGTGCTACTAAGTGAATGTGGTAATTGGATAATTGTGAGCGGTCACTATGTTGTTATGACATGATCACGAGATAGGATCTCGGTGAGTCATGAGATAGCCCAGAGGGGCAGTAAAACTGAGTGATGGCACAACATAGTATTTTAATGCTTCACATGGGGTAAGTGTAGTGTAGATTTCAGTTTAATCTTGGATGCCATGCTTTGTAGAAATAGCCATGCCATGTCATGATATGTAGTTGTTATGCCTGATCCATGTCATGCCATGTTTGATCCATGTTTCCCAGTTAATTCCATACCATGTTTAGATTAAATTCTTATAGAAGCATAGGGCTTGCTTTGTTATCTGCTTGTTTGGATGCTATGTATTTGGTTGTCTTGCGAGTACATTCAAAGTACTCACCTGGCCTTGCACGTGGCCAGTTGCAGGAGAAGATCCGTCGTGCTAGACCGTAACTCAGCCAGTCCTGTGCGTTGTGGAGCCCAGCCAGAGACGTCGTTGCCGCTGAACCAAGACCTCCGCTGCCATTTAGTTAGCCTTGGAGTCATGTAATATTGTTGTAATCAACAATGTTGTAAAACTCCATTTCCTATAATAAAGCCATTTTTGTGCCTGGAATTGCTGTATCATGTCTCAGGTGTGCGCCAGGTCTTATCCTGGGACTGGCGTGCGTCGGACCTCTATCGGGGTGCCACAAGACGTGGTATCAGAGACAGGCTGGCTGTAGGTTACCCTAGCATCGGACCACCCCTATTTTCAACCGGTAGTGAGCCCAATAGATTTGACCCATCCCTGGCATCCGACACGGCCACTGTTGATCAACAGGCTGCGCAGTCGGAATTGATGTGCCCCTACCCAGCTGTCCGCCCACCCAGCCATCCCTGGATTGGACCGCGACCCTACCCAGTTGTCGGCCGTGCCGGCGTATCCTCTACCCGGCACGAGAAGGATCCACGCCATGCTGGTATGTCCCAGCCTGGCTGCCTATTTAAAACCCCTCCTACCTACGAGTCACAGCCATCTCCGTTCAGTAAGCCAGATCCCGGCAAGCGAACCCACGCCAGTATCCTCCAACCAGCAGCCATGGCTAGTTCTTCTAGAGCACCCACTTTCCATAGCCAAACTTTGGCTAATGGTTATGCCGGCTTTCCGCCCATCCTTTCGAGTGTGCTCACCCAAGCCCTTAGCTATAGTGCTAGCCCGGTGTACCAGGTGTTCCAATCGGAACCCGTCCCTCACCTTTGCCGATTCTATGCGAATGCGCATATCTGCCCAGGTCCAGCGAAGGATGGGAAGCCCTTGACTTTTCAGGGCAAACCCATGCCCACCCCCGCGTTGGCTATCCAGACAGCTGCGGCGGAAGCCATCGCACGTCTTCATTTCCAGTTCTCGCAAGTAGCGGAGATGCGGGAGTTCCGCTACTTTCCCTCTGCATCCAGCACAGGCTGCATGTTCTTCGGCACAGTCGAAGATGCCGACTCGGCAATGGCTCGCCTGGTTCAGTTCATTGCTGCCTAGGGACTGCTGATCTCCGGCATTCTTGGAGAGTTTAAAGCCATTGACCAAAGCACTACTCGGGTTGTTACGGAAGCATACCGTGAGGCCCGTCAAGCTGCATCCCAGGCCACCAGTTCCATGATGCCAAACCCAGTGCCACCTTCGCAGCTACTGTTACCCTCGAAGCCCGTGAACCCGTGGAACTCTGGCTCCATCCACCCAAATTCTATTCAAGGGGCTATCTGGCGTCTTCATCGTCGGGAGGTGTTTCGTCAAGTTCCAGCCATAGCTCTAGCAGTTGAGCCCCAACCTACAGAGGTGTCCGACGATGAAGACGGAAGTTGGCTCAGCCTACGTCCCCCAGGAGAGCCCCAACAAGAGTAGACCCTGTAGTTCGGAGTGAGTAGTTGTTGTTAGCTGCCTAGTGAGGTTGTGTGTCGTATGCTTGTATTGCTTGTGTGCTGTTGTAATGTTATGTATGTCTGCTTGCTCTGTGTGCTTGGTTCATCTGTCTCTCTGTTAAGCAGAAATGTTTAGCAGAGCTGGCAATGGTTTCCTAAAAATATTTTGATCAGTAGGACACTTACACCTAATAACAATGGACTCACTCGGAGTCCCTAATGAAACACGAGCTGGTGTAGGTGTATGTATACCAGGAGTACATACACCCACTAGCATTAAAACATCTTAGTGTAATTTGCTGGATGTGTTCTTCTCCC
The DNA here is from genome assembly GCA_039707655.1 of Elymus sibiricus. Lineage (NCBI taxonomy): Eukaryota > Viridiplantae > Streptophyta > Magnoliopsida > Poales > Poaceae > Elymus > Elymus sibiricus. The sequence continues at coordinate 176,839,333 of CM077666.1, read as the reverse complement.
TTTGCACGTATTTTGCTCCCTTATGCCTTCTGCATTTGTCTGCATATTGGTTTGAGTGGATTGCGCGTGTATTGTGTGAGCAATGTCTGCACGCCAAGTTCATCCTCCTGAGTACAGTTGCCGCAGTACTCGGGTTGTATGCAAAGCCGCATGCCCACATCCATTCGTGCTCTCTCCGTTTGCCAGCCTCCCAAACTCATAACTCCGGAGAGCCAGTTTTTCCCAAAAATTCCCCGGTCCCAAAATCTTTTTCCCAGAGCTCAGCTGCAATCTCGGAAAAATTCTGAGAAATCTTATTGCAGCATAAACCGTTACAACCTCTCCAGTCCAAGATCTAAACCCCAATTTTACCCCAACACCCACTCATTGTGGATGTTGTTCGACGAGGAGCTACCAGCAGCGCGATCCCTGCCTTGGTAGAGCTCCGCTGACCGCACTGCACTAGCCACAGACCCAGCGGCGCCTCTGTCACCGTCCTGAGTGACGCTGGACAGGCCGCCACCTCGCCCTACTGCAACCCACGCGCTTGTTCCACCCGCCTGAGACGGCGAAGGAACCAGCGTGGATGTTTGCCAGCCACTCTGCCAGCATCACCCTCGTCTCGACCTGCCGCGTCAAGACCCTCGTCATCGTGAGCCCGCTCTAGCAGGATGAGGTGCAGCAGCAAGAGCGCTGAACCGATCAGCATAGCCAGCAGCGCAATGAGGAACCATCGTAGCCCCACCAGGATTACCGCATGGCCGAAGGACCTCGGCTCGAGCTCGTCCAAACCGAAGAGATGGAAGAGAGGCATGGTGCGTGTTGGACAGAGCTGCGTCGCCGTCGTCTTTTATAGCCCAAGTTCGGTGTACGGTGAGCGAGGTCCAGGAGCACCGCGCGTCGCCCGATCACCGACGTCCAGGAGGCGAATTCGCGAGCAGTGCCGACCGGCGCTGGCCCGCGAGATGAGTGCTCTCTGCGTCGGCCTCGTGCACGCCGCGCACTATCGTCGTAGGGTGCTTTGTGCCCTAGGAGCTAGATGCTCGTGCAGTGCCCAGCCGCACGCGGAACAGCGCGGGAACGAGAGAGAACCGTTGGCCGGAGAAAGAAAAGGAGGCTGCCAGGGGGCCCTGGTCCCACCTGTCAGCGAGAAAGGCCACTGTTCATTGCGGTGCCCCTAGCATTTTTGGAAAAAGGAAACTTTTGCTTTTTCTAAAAATGTCAGGGCCACGAGAGCAACCCAGCGACCCCTACCGTGGAGTACATCCCGCGATATTTGTATCTCGATCTGGGTGTACCAATTTTTGGTACTCTTAACTCGGTTGTTTTCAACCGCAGGGTTAAGACCCAACCCAGAGGTTTTTCCAGGAGGTGTAGTATCTGTTTCGAGCTAACCCTAGGAATCTTGAGGATGAGATTCTTTTAAGGGGGGAAGGTTTGTAACACCCCAAAAATCGGGTTATCGATTTTTGTGCTGTTAACCCTTCCTAGCTTTTCTCTCCCAAATTTTTTTTCCTCTGGAATCTCGTGAGTGACCAGGTAAATCCAGACAACCCACAGCCTCTCCATACCTTTCCCATGCTTCTGTGCCAGTCAAGCTCCTGTCAGTAAACCCCGAACCCTAGTTCCAAAATTTCGGAACTGGAAATCCTGCCTTTGTGTTTACAAAGGAGCTATCATTTTCCTTGCTCTGTTGATCCTCTAAAAATTTCCAGAGACTCTCCTTGACTCATAAACCCTAGATGTGCAAAAATATTGCTAAGTCATATGTAATATTTCTCATCTAGAATTAATTCCTCTTTCTGCCTTTCTGAGGAATTAAATCGAGAAAAATATCTATCCATCTCCAAAGTTCATGAAAACTTGTGGAGATATTCTTTGTGATCATATTGAGCTCTCACAAAAATATTGGCCATAATTAAATCAGGGAAATTGCATTTTCCTATTTAAAGCAAATATTTCAATTTGGAGCCTTTCCAAAGAAACTACCATTTTGGTAGCTAGGAAAAATCCCAAATAATTTGTGGAGCTTATCCTATCCATATATTCACCATTTACATCAAAATATCCAGTTCCACAACTCAAATTTTGAGCACAGCATCCATTTGCAAATTCTGTCCAGATTTCCAGTTTGCAAAGGAAGTGCTTGAATCCTTGATCTTTTTGGGCTGAAATTTTTCAGGGTGGTTAAAATTGATAAATAACCTCTGGATACCAAAAATCACCCCATTTCATATAGCCAACTTTCCCCAGTAATTTATCCAAGTTTCTGTTCAGATTGTATCTCTGTGAAGGAAGTACCCTCATAGATGATCAATTTGATCTGAAATTTTTCCAGCTATCTCTCATGACCAAATCATCACTCTACACCAAAAACCAGCTAATTCCATCTAGCCATTTGGCCCCTACTTCCTCATTTGCATTGCTGGTCAGATTGGTGCTTTGTGAAGGAAGTACCATCTAGACTTGTCCATTTGTGCTGAAACTTGTCCATGATGACTACCTTGGTATATTATTGACCTATGCCAGAGATCAAGCCAAGAGGAGCACTGTGGTGGCCACACCACGTGGGCAAAGTTTGCTGCTAGAAACTATTTGACCAGGGTGTGGTCACACCAGACCTCTTCCGTCCTATCCAGCTACATAGATCAACTCAGCGATGCGTGGAGAAGACGCTAGACACGATTTGGCATCAAGTTGGGCGTGGCAACGCCGTGGCCACGTGGTGACCACGGGCAGAGCACGCCAAAATGGCGCTTTGTACATTGGACGCTTCGGGAGCTCATCTCCAGCGAGCTCTGGCTTGTGCGGGAGCGTCGACGAGCTCCCTACCACGCGCATGAACCTCCTGGAGCCTTCTCCCCCTCGTCTTCTAGCCCGTGGATGGCTGTGCCGACATGGATTCGCCACCGGATCACCGCCACGGCGACGAGCTCTGGAAGCTCCGTTCGTCGTCGCGAAGCCCTCCCCTCGCCTATTTAAGGATCCCCGAGACTCTCCCGGCCACCAGCAAGCCCCGTCCCCTTCCCATTCGAGCTCCCCGGAGCTCTCTGCCTCGCCAATGGCCGATCTCTGCCGCCGCCTAGCCCCCTCCCGATTCCAGCCCCGTGGTCCTCCCCCTCCTCACCATCGTCGCCCTCGACCACCCCGGAGTACCCGCAGGCGGCCGCCGTCTCCATCCCCGCCGGGGAAGCTCCACCGGCGCGGCTCCTCTGCCATGGCTCGGCCGCCGTGGCCGGCTCTATGGCGTTGGTACTGTAGGCCACCTCGGGCTCCCCTGCGGCCACCTTCGGGCGTGGCGTAGTGCGGCGGTTCCGGCGAGCCCAGCGGCAAGCCCTCCCGTGCCGCCGTTCGACGGCTACACCGGCGTCGGCCCGCCTCTGTCTTGGTTCGGTCGGGAGGAGACGACCAGAGCGAGAGAGAGGAAAGAGATGGGGCGGGGCCCGCACGCCAGCTGGAGGAGGAGAAGTCAACGCGGGCCCGCTCGCAGATAAGTGGAAGCGCATTCGCGAGAATACACTTTCCACTGGTCAAAGCGTACTCCGCCGCGCTAATTGCAGAAAGTACGTTTTCTCTTATTGAAAGCGTAGTCTGTAAAAGGCGTTTCCGTTTTCTCAGCCGCGGCCGAAGTGGTTAATTTGCGGACGTTCACCCGTTAAGAGCTGGAATGGACAGTTTTCTGTCCGTTTCTCCGCTTAACGAACGAACGGGCGTTTCTCCGCGACCGTAACTCCGATTGAGGTAAAACCAACGCCCACGTATTCAGTTCGTCGAGCCCTTTCCGATGGCGTCATTGTCATAATGTTTCCACACTGTGAAAATGACCATTTTGCCCTTGCCCTTAATCAGTCCCCTTCGAGAGGGAAACTTTTCTGGCAAATCTTTCCGGAGTTTCATCGCACTTCCTCCCGGTGTATTCCTCTACCCCAAGGCAAGCCAACCTCTTATCATGAGCTCTGAACTTGCGTGATGACTTTGCTTGCACCCTGTGTGTGTGTGTGTGTTGAAGTATATTTCCGATCATCTGTTAGTCTGCACTACCATAGCCCTGTTATTTCATCTGTGCCTGATGCTAGTGTTATTTACCATGTGATATCATGAATTGCTGTCATATTTTCCCATGCTAGTACCAATATTTTTATACCATTATCATGTTAGTGCTATGATTTGATCTCATGCCATGATTGTCAGTACCGTTATGATCTTGCTATGCTGTTGTTAAGTAATTGTTCTTACTCATAAATGTTGATGTTATGATGAGATGATGGAAATATTAAATTGAAATTGTAAATTAAACCTCCTCCGTCATCGATGGGATCGAGTCATAGTGTCACCTATCCGAGCTTACCCGTGCAGCCACATTTGCCGGTATGGGACGGCCTTGACTTGGTCTAGCTTTCTGCTCTTTTATCGGTACCACCAAATAGGGAAGGTTATGCGCGCGTGCTGCCCTGATTAGGTAGGCGGCGATAACCTTGTGAGCCCAGTTGATTGTTTAACCCGGGAGTCCCCGTTTGGGACAGTTTTGTTTGGCCACGACGGTGGCAGGTGTCACGGGGTGACACAGGGGCCACCCAGGACATGACCCTGGGAGGGTATGATTGTCGGTGGTACGGTGGGAGAGTCACGGGTTAGGCAAGTTTCGTTGGAGCAGCACTGGTCCACCCGAATGGGAACATGTACTAAAGTACGAGGCCAGGCGCTCCATGGTGTGGGTAAAGTGCGCAACCTCTGCAGAGTGTAAATCTATTCGAATAGCCGCGTCCTCGGTCATGGACAGTTCGTACTAGGCCACTATTTGGTCTTTATCGATCTGGAGGTCAAACCTGTCATTGTAAACTTGCTAAGGAATGTGCTAGTAAGTGAATGTGGTAATTGGATAATTGTAAGCAGTCACTATGTTGTTATGACATGATCACGAGATAGGATCTCGGTGAGTCATGAGATAGCCCAGAGGGGCAGTAAAACTGAGTGATGGCACAACATAGTATTTTAATGCTTCACAGGGGGTAAGTGTAGTGTAGATTTCAGTTTAATCTTGGATGCCATGCTTTGTAGAAATAGCCATGCCATGTCATGATATGTAGTTGTTATGCCTGATCCATGTTATGCCATGTTTGATCCATGTTTCCCAGTTAATTCCATACCATGTTTAGATTAAATTCTTATAGAAGCATAGGGCTTGCTTTGTTATCTGCTTGTTTGGATGCTATGTATTTGGTTGTCTTGCGAGTACATTCAAAGTACTCACCTGGCCTTGCACGTGGCCAGTTGCAGGAGAAGATCCGTCGTGCTAGACCGTAACCCAGCCAGTCCTGTGCGTTGTGGAGCCCAGCCAGAGACGTCGTTGCCGCTGAACCAAGACCTCCGCTGCCATTTAGTTAGCCTTGGAGTCATGTAATATTGTTGTAATCAACAATGTTGTAAAACTCCATTTCCTATAATAAAGCCATTTTTGTGCCTGGAATCGCTGTATCATGTCTCAGGCGTGCGCCAGGTCTTATCCTGGGACTGGCGTGCGTCGGCCCTCTATCGGGGTGCCACAAATTTAACACAAGATGAAACAAATGTTTTTTTTTTAATTTTGTTCATATGGTTTTGTGAGATATGTTCACGAATACTTAATACAAAATTACCCTACTGATAAAACATGTTATGTAGAATCACAAAAGAAACACAACAGTGCATTACAGAAAAATATATCATATATACAGAAAAATGTTCATGACTTCAAAAGCAGTTCACATTCTTAAAAATATTCATGTATTTGTCATGGAATAATAATTTAAAAAACCAAAATTTAAAAAATAAAGGCAATAGTAATTGAATAAAATAATATAAAGAAATAAAAACATAAAAAAGGTAACAAAACTTCATAGAAAAGCCCTGAATTTTGCTATCCTTTGCTTTTGTGCTTCCAAAGTATTCACTAGCAAGACATGCGTGTGGTATGATTTAATTGCATAGAGGTGCCGAATAGACCCTAAAGGGAACATGTTGCGCACAGTCGATAATAGAGCACAATCTAGTGTGACCCTACAAAACTCGCCCCCTTGAACTGTTCTCTCGAAAGTCCAATCCAAATCGATGTATCCATGTCACACAATTGTCAAACATCCACTACCTCACGAAAGAGATTTATTTGTACCATGTCTTGATAATTAGGATCAAACTGCTCCTCCATCCTAAGAACTTCATTGAAATGTCAAATACAGAGCCATGGGATACCACAATCAGCCTCGTGGAGCCACAACATCTCCCACATTTTATACCGCACGCTCACGTTAGCTTCCACGTACCAACATGTTAACCTCCATGGGTCCTTATCGACCTCCTTGACTGTCATATCTATTGGAATCGGGGCTCCGGGGACCCAAAGGTTCGAACACTAGGGGCTAGCTAGTTCCTACCTCTCCAAGGGTGACCACGGCGAGGCTACGGAGGGAGCACGCGAGCGCAGAGCACGACAGGGGACACGACGGTTACCCAGGTTCGGGCCACCTTGCGGTGTAAAATCAGGGCCGGCCCTGTGTTTTGAGAGGCCCTAGGCGAACTCGACGACATGGGCTCCTATATCCTAAGACCATATATATGCTCGGGATTAGTTTCTAGCCCTTGTTCTTCACTAACATCAACATTGCTTGAAGATGTAAAGTACTTATTCAAAGAACTCTTCAGTGGTTGAATTTTGAGATCAATTTCTTTCTTTTTTCTCCTTTTTTCAACACCCGGCAAATGCTTCTTCTTAGGTAACATGGCAGGCTAATGTCCTAAAATTGAAGAAAAGAGGATACAAAGAATTAGAAATTTATACATTGGATGATTGGAACTCTAGAGATGTACACAGAATGACAAAAATTAGGATGGATCATGGATGGATGAATAATTGAATACGTACTAAAGAATAAAAGAAACTACTAAAATTGGTCTTTGGGGGGAATCGGGGATAGATCAGGAACATGGTACATGGATGGATACGTACTGTGGTGTACTCACGGCTCACATACGTATAAGTATTGCCGCCTTGCCGGATGCCGGATGGCGGGCTGCCGGACTGCCACGCGACGCGTGCAGCGGCGACAACCAGCGGCGGCCGAGGCGGCGAGCGACAGGCCGACGGTCGACGAGAGGACGAAGTCACGAAGACGAACCGACGAGCGACGAAGGCACAAGCGAATTAGCAAAAAAAATGATTTGTTTATAAGAAGCGAAACGAGCGGCCGTGCCTTTCATCTGGCTTTACCTAGCGCTATTTGATGGGCCTAGCCCATCTGTTTTTTTTCTCTCGTATAACTTTTTTCTTACCTAGTTTTTGTTGGGCTATACTATATATGTATCCTGCTTCATGGCCCCCACCGGCCTGGGCCCTGGGCCGTCGCCCCTCCCGCCATACACCAGGGTCGGCCCTGTGTAAAACCCTACTCTTGCTTGTGTTGGGATTGCTGTGGCAAGAGGGTGTTCTCGCGTACAAGGTAGGAGAAGAAGGAATCGATCCCCTACAATGGCAGCACTACCCTCCTTTATAGCCGCCTTGGTCCTCTTCCCCTAAAAATATCGGCAGGAAGGGTTGCCACACTTGGCGGGTTTTGAAAGGGGATAGGCGCTCAGGCTATCCTGACTAAAGGCGGTCTTCGTCTGCAAAAGCATGATCCATGACGCGCCGGTGGGCTCGGTGATGACCTCTGCCCTGCGCGCCTTGCTGTCTCGGTCTTCTTTCACCAAACGGGCAGTCCTTGGGACTTGCTTTGGAGGAGGGCAGCTGGGCTGCTCCCTTTATCACCAAAGAGGAAAACCTCTCTGTTCGCGCCCGCTAGCGCGCCCCCTGTCGTCGTTCGTCACCAAGCGCGTCACCCACGTGGTGGGCACAGGACTGCGTGGCTGGCGTCAGGCTCGGAGGGCCTCGGACGGCCTCCTGGGGGGGCCGCCTCGCGAGAGGGCCTCGCGAGGCTTCCTGCCGCTACTGCGGCTAAGTCTTGGTGGTTTACCCCTGAGAAGGGGTCCTCATGAGGCTGGAGCCTTGCGAGGTGTCTTCGCTTCGCGGCGTCCGCCGTTGGGCCGCGTCTTGGGCCTTCGCCAAGCGTCGCCTCCTGGGCCGTAGGCAGACGGGCCGTGGTACCCTGGTTCCCAATGGCCCGACAGTAGCCCCCGGGCCTGTGGCGCGCACGTTCCTGCCCGATGGGAGCGAAACGGCGCGGGCCCTGACAGACTGCGGGGCCCAGGTTCGATGCGTCGCGTGCGATGGGACATGGGACGCCCCCACTTCCCCCACTACGCCTCGGTAACCACCTGTGCCTGCCATAAAGCCTGCCCACGCGGGGCGCAGGACTATCATTGCTTTCCTTCTGCTTCCTCGATCCAGCGCCTGGTCTCTCGCACTTCCTTCCCTGAGCTCTGCTCCTTCCTCCTCTCGCCCTCCAAGCTCCACCGCGCAGCAATGGCGCCCGCCGGCAAGAAGGGCAAGGCGGCGGCTGCGGCTGCGGCGCCGAGCGCGCCGGCCGTGGAGCCAGCTTTGCAGCGCTCCATCATCACCAACCGGGAGGGCCTGGACAAGGTGATCTCGATGACTGCCGGCGACCAGAACGAGAATGGGGCGACGAAGATCTGGCCGGCTGCGCGCGCGCGGCGCGATCTGGAGGCGACGACCTTTCCCTTCTTCATCCACAGCGTCTACACTGGCCTGGTGCCGCCGTTTTTGGATTTCTTCAACGCCATCCTCTCCCACTATCAGATCCAAGCTCTCGATCTCCAACCCAACTCCATCTTCCTCCTCGCCATCTTCGCCTTTTACTGTGAGGCCTTCATGGGCGTGATGCCCTCGGTGGCGCTCTTTCGCCACTTCTTCAGCATGCGGATATCCGTGGTGAATCATCGCTCCGCGTGCGCCTCGTTCCTCGCCGTCAAGGCGACGAAGAACGACATCATCAGCCTGAAGATCCCGAAGAAGGTGGAAGGCTACAAGCAGCGCTGGATCTACATGGATGCGCGCCATCGCAACCAGCTGCCGATGGAGCCGACGGCCCCTGCCGTGAAGAGCTCGGGGTGGGAGCACGAGAAGCTCACCGACCCGAGGCTGGCGCCTGTCTGGGAGCGGCTGGCCGACCACAAGGCGGGGCGCCTCATGGGGGCGATGGCTGTCAAGGAGTACCTGTAGCGGCGCATAGCGCCACTCCAGTTGCACTCGCACCCGATGTGGAAGATCACCGAGACGAAGGACCCCATGCGGCTGAGTGTCGCCCGTCTGAAGCCGGCGGTGGTTGACAGGATCATGCAGATCTTGCTCGGCAGTACCGCGGAAGGCCCGCCCGTGGACGCGCTCCCACTGTACCGCTACGAGGAGTAGACCTGGGCATTTCTCGGGCCGGGCCGGGCAGAAAAAAGCCCGACGCTAAATACCCAGGCCCGAGCCCGGCCCGGCCCGACTGTTGGGCCGTAGATTTAGGCCCGAGCCCGGCCCGAAGCAGGAAAAGCCCGGCCCGGCCCGGCCACGGCTTAAATCGTGCATTTAGTAGGCCCGAGCCCGGCCTGACCCGACTGTCGGGCTCACAAATACAGGCCCGAGCCTGGCCCGAGGACACACTTTGGCCCGGCCCGGCCAGGATTTTTGGGCCGGGTCGAGTCGGGCCGACCGGGCCGGGCTGCCCATGCCCAGGTCTAACGAGGAGGTCGAGAAGCTGCTAGCGGAGATGCCGATCTTCGACGAGTGGGGCCTCGTGCCGGAGGGCCATGAGGGGCCTCGCGAGAACCCGTTCATGGTGGTTCCCGGCTCGGGGGACCTGGACGACGCCGAGGCCTCGGGGGGCGACGCGGAGGGGAGCGATGGCGGTCCCGCCTCACGGACCCACTGCCAACTGATCTGCGATCTCGAGGACGACGACGCCCGATTCAGAGTTGAGCCCTCCCGACCCGATGGTGTGAGGGACGAAGGGAGCACCAGCGCAACGGCTGGCGAGCGACGCGTGGACGAGATTGACGCCGGCAGCGGGGGCACCGAGCCCCCCATGGAGAAGACCGGCGCGGGTGGTGGGGTGATACGTCCATTTTGCATCATGTTTTGCTACTGTTATTTATAGTGTTTTAATCAATATAACACTTTTTATAGCAATTCTAATGCCTTTTCTCTCTTAATATGCAAGATCTACACAAGGAGGAAGAATGCCGGCAGCTGGAATTCTGGACCTGAAAAAGCTTAGTCAGAGATACCTATTCTGCACATCTCCAAATGAGCTGAAATTTCACGGAGAATTATTTTGGAATAAATAAAAAATACTGGAAGTAAAAAGTACTAGAGGGGGCCACCCAAGTGCCCACGAGGCACCAGGGCGCGCCACCCCCCCCAGGCGCGCCCTGGTACCTCGTGGGGCCCCTGGCCGTCCTCAGGCCCCCATTTTCTGGTATATAAGTCATTTTGGCCTAGAAAAAATATAGAGAAGACTTTCGGGACGGTGCGCCGCTGTCTCGAGGCGGAACTTGGGCAAGAGCACTTTTGCTCTCCGGCGGAGAGATTCTGCCGGGGATATTTCCCTCCGGGAGGGACAAATCGTCGCCATCGACATCACCAACGATCCTCTCATCGTGGGAGGACTAATATTCATCAACATCTTCACCAGCACCATCTCATCTCAAACCCTAGTTCATCTCTTGTATTCAATCTTTGTCTCAAAACCTCAGATTGGTACCTGTGGGTTGCTAGTAGTGTTGATTACATCTTGTAGTTGATGCTAGTTGGTTTATTTGGTGGAAGATTATATGTTCAGATCTATTATGCTATTCAATCCCTCTCTGATCTTGGATATGAACATAATTTGTGAGTAGTTACTTTTGTTCTTGAGGACATGGGAGAAGTCTTGTCATAAGTAATCATGTGAATTTGGCATTCGTTCGATATTTGATGATATGTATGTTGTTGATTCTCTTAGTGGTGTCATGTGAACGTCGACTACATGACACTTCACCATCTTTGGGCCTAAGGGAATGCATTGTGGAGTAGTAATTAGATGATGGGTTGCTAGAGTGACAGAAGCTTAAACCCTAGTTTATGCGCTATTCCGTAAGGGGCTGATTTGGATCCATATGTTTAATGCTATGGTTAAAGTTATCTTAATTCTTCTTTCGTAGTTGCAGATGCTTGCGAGAGGGGGTAATCATAAGTGGGAGGCTTGTTCAAGTAAGAACAGCACCCAAGCACCGGTCCACCCACATATCAAATTATCAAAGTAGCGAACGCGAATCAAACCAACATGATGTAAGTGACTAGATGAAATTCCCATGTGTCCTCGAGAACGCTTTGCTTACTATAAGAAATCGTTCCGGCTTGTCCTTTGCTATAAAAAGGATTGGGCCACCTTGCAAACAGAGATACCATTACACCGCTTGGGATCGTTAGTGATGTTGAAGTCTTGTGTGGAAAAATAAAATATCCTACTGATTTTCTAGTCTTAGGTTCTCCACAAGATGACTTTTGTCCCATTATATTTGGTAGACCTTTCTTGAACACTGTTAATGCTAAGATTGATTGCGCTAAAGAAACTGCCAGTGTTGATTTCAGTGGTACATTTCATGAGTTTAATTTCTCCAAGTTTCGTAGACAACCTCATGATAAAGAATTGCCTAGTAAAGATGAAATTATTGGTCTTGCTTCTATTGCCGTACCTCCTACTGATCCGTTAGAATAATATTTGCTAGACCATGAAAACGATATGCATATGAATGAAAGAAATGAAATAGATAAGATATTCTTTGATCAACCACCTATCCTTAAACATAATTTGCGTGTTGAAACTCTTGGAGGCCCTCCTCCACCTAAAGGTGATCCTGTATTTGAATTGAAGCAATTGCCTGATACATTGAAATATGCTTATCTTGATGAAAAGAAGATATATCATGTTATTATTAGTGCTAACCTTTCAGCGCATGAAGAAAAGAGATTACTAAAAACTCTGAGGAAACACCGTGCTGCTATTGGATATACTCTTGATGATCTTAAGGGCATTAGTCCTACTCTATGTCAGCACAAAATTAATATGGAGCCTGATGCTAAACCAGTTGTCGACCACCAACGACGATTAAATCCTAAGATGAAAGAGGTGGTAAGAACCGAAATATTAAAACTTCTGAAAGCAGGTATAATCTATCCCATAGCTGATAGTAGATGGGTAAGTCCTGTTCATTGTGTCCCTAAGAAAGGAGGTATTACCGTTGTTCCTAATGATAAAAATGAACTCATTCCACAGAGAATTGTAACTGGTTATAGGATGGTAATTGATTTTAGAAAATTAAACAAAGCCACTAGAAAAGATCATTACCCCTTACCTTTTATTGATCAAATGTTAGAAAGATTATCTAAGCATACACACTTTTGTTTTCTAGATGGTTATTCTGGTTTTTCTCAAATACCCGTATCACAACCCGATCAAGAGAAAACCACCTTCACTTGTCCATTTGGAACTTATGCTTATAGACGTATGCCTTTTGGTTTATGTAATGCACCTGCTACCTTTCAAAGATGTATGACTGCTATATTCTCTGACTTTTGTGAAAAGATTGTTGAGGTGTTCATGGATGATTTTTCCGTTTACGGAACTTCTTTTGATGACTGCTTAAGCAACCTTGATCGAGTTTTGCAGAGATGTGAAAAAACTAATCTTGTCTTGAATTGGGAGAAGTGCCACTTTATGGTGAATGAAGGCATTGTCTTGGGGCATAAAATTTTAGAAAGAGGTATTGAAGTTGATAAAGCTAAGGTTGATGCTATTGAGAAAACGCCATGTCCTAAAGATATTAAAGGTATAAGAAGTTTCCTTGGTCATGCTGGTTTCTATAGGAGATTTATTAAAGACTTCTCTAAAATTTCTAGGCCTCTTACCAATCTTTTGCAAAAAGATATTCCATTTATTTTTGATGATGATTGTCTAGAAGCCTTTGAAACACTTAAGAAAGCCTTAACCACTGCACCTATTGTTCAACCACTTGATTGGAACTTGCCTTTTGAAATTATGTGTGATGCTAGTGATTATGCTGTTGGTGCTGTTCTAGGCCAGATAGTTGATAAGAAATTAAATGTTATCCATTATGCTAGTAAAACTCTCGATAGTGCCCAAAGAAATTATGCTACTACTGAAAAAGAATTTCTAGCAGTTGTGTTTGCATGTGATAAATTCAGATCTTACATAGTTGATTCTAAAGTAACTGTTCACACCGATCATGCTACTATTAAATATCTTATGGAAAAGAAAGATGCTAAACCTAGACTCATTAGGTGGGTTTTATTGCTACAAGAATTTGACTTGCATATTACTGATAGGAAGGGAGCTGAGAATCCCGTAGCAGATAATTTGTCTAGAATGGAAAATGTTCTTGATGACCCACTTCCTATTAATGATGATTTTCCCGATGAACAATTAGCTGTCATAAATGCTTCTCGTAATACTCCATGGTATGCAGACTATGCTAATTATATTGTTGCTAAATACATACCACCTAGTTTCACATACCAACAAAAGAAAAAGTTCTTCTTTGATTTAAGACATTACTTCTGGGATGACCCACATCTTTATAAAGAAGGAGTAGATGGTATTATTAGACGTTGTATACCTGAGCATGAATAGGAACAAATCCTACGAAAGTGTCATTCCGAAGCTTACGGAGGACACCATGCGGGAGACAGAACTGCGCATAAGGTATTGCAATCCGATTTTTATTGGCCTACTCTTTTCAAGGATGCTCGTAAGTTTGTCCTATCTTGTGATGAATGTCAAAGAATTGGTAATGTTGGTAGACGTCAGTAAATGCCTATGAATTATTCACTTGCTGTTGAACCATTTGATGTTTGGGGATTTGATTATATGGGACATTTTCCTAAATCCAATGGGTATACACATATTTTAGTTGTTGTTGATTACGTTACTAAGTGGGTAGAAGCTATTCCAACCAGTAGTGCTGATCATAACACTTCTATTAAAATGCTTAAAGAAGTTATTTTCCCAAGGTTCGGAGTCCCTAGATATTTGATGACTGATGGTGGTTCACATTTTATTCATGGTGCATTCCGTAAATTGCTTGCTAAATATGATGTCAACCATAAAATTGCATCTCCTTATCACCCTCGAACTAGTGGTCAAGTTGAATTGAGCAATAGAGAAATAAAATTAATTTTGCAAAAAACCATCAATAGATCTAAAAAGAATTGGTCTAAGAAACTTGACGATGCATTATGGGCTTATAGAACTGCTTATAAAAATCCTATGGGTATGTCTCCTTATAAAATGGTTTATGGAAAAGCATGTCATTTACCTCTTGAGTTAGAACATAAAGCATATTGGGCAATTAAAGAACTAAATTATGATTTTAAACTTGCCGGTGAAAAGAGGTTATTTGATATTAGCTCATTAGATGAATGGAGAACCCAAGCTTATGAAAATGCCAAATTATTTAAATAAAAAGTTAAAAGATGGCATGATAGAAGAATTCAAAAATGGGAATTTAAAGTAGGTGAGCAAGTTCTATTGTACAATTCTCGTTTGAGATTCTTTGCAGGAAAACTTCTCTCTAAATGGGAAGGACCGTATATCATCGAAGAAGTTTATCGCTCCGGAGCCATCAAAATAAACAACTCCGAAGGCACTAATCCGAGAGTGGTGAATGGGAAAAGAATTAAGCACTATATTTCAGGTACCCCCATTAATGTTGAAACTAATATTATTGAGACAATTACACTGGAGGAATACATAAGAGAGACCTCCCGGAACACGCCAGAACCCTGAAAAGGAAGAGGTATGCGATACGGTAAGTAAACCGACTCCAAAAATCCCATAAAAATATTTTCTGTCAGTTTTGGAATATTTAGAAAAATACAAAAATAAGAAACAGCCGAGGGGACCCACCTGGTGCCCACGAGGCACCAGGGCGCGCCACCCCCCCAGGCGCGCCCTGGTGGCTCGTGGGCCCCACGTGAGCCTTCCCGACTCCGTTTTCTTCTAGATTACTTGTTATGCAAGATAAAAAATCTTTATATATACTCCCGGACGTTTTGACCACCGCATCGCAGAAATATCTTCTGTTCTTGTTTTGTGCTGTTTTCCTGGCAGATCCGAAAGTATGTCGTCTCAAGACTCGGATGGGGAGAGCTTCGTATCACACTATGTTGCAAATCCAAAGGTCTATGGGGATATAGACCCCTATGGATGGTCCAAGGAGGAGGAGCAAGATGCCAACATAAAGGGGACGAAAGACGCGAGTTCGGATGAAGACAATGCCCCTCTACCTCAACCTGGAAATATGCATGTGGAGTTCAAGAAGTCGAGCCTCCCAAACACAGTAAACAAGTCTAAGATCCAATTTATCCCGTCCATTTTTCTGCAGGAAAGCAAGGAGGCATTATGTAAAAATGTATTGAAGCTTGAGCAAGAATTCGATGATTTGAGGGAGGAAAATTTCATCCTCAAGCGTAAGCTGGACAAGCTCGCCACTTCATCACCACCATCATCTACGAAGAAGGAAACTTGAGCACATGGGTATGGGCACTCCCCTTGGCTTGTGCCAAGCTTGGGGGAGGTGCCCCGGTATCGTATCACCATCAGTTTTATTATCATTACCTATTTTTAGTTCGATCCTTAGTTATTTCGTGATCTAGTTGAATAAAAGTTTAGTATGATCTATTTTCGAGTGTTAGCTTCGTGATCTATCTATCTATGTAATCGAGTTGAGAGTTATATAATAAAGAGTAGTTTGAGTTTTTGCTTCTTTACTTTCATGTTCCAATTATAGCAATGAAATTAATGAAAAAAGATCATATGCTAATCTTATGGAAAGTAATGACATTACATAAAGAAAAGTATAAGTGGTAAAATTTATTGGAAGTTAACGAACATAGCATTAGTCAATGATGCAATTCATGAAAGAATTAATAAGGGAAGAGAAGATTCACATGCGAATATACTATCTTGGACATCTTTTATGATTGTGAGCCCCCATTAAGTATTTTATGCCAAATTGTTGACGTTGGACAAGGAAGACAACGTAATGAATTATGTTTGTTCATATCACATAGAAGTTATATTGTTATAGATCCTCCAACATGTGGTGCTTGCCCAATATCTTTGCTAGCCAAAAATCCGCACCAAGTAGAGATACTACTTGTGCATCCAAAACCTTTAAACCCAGTTTCATGTCATGAGAGTCCACTATATCTACCTAGGGATTGAATAAGATCCTTCAAGTAAGTTGTCATCGGTGCAAAAAGCAATAAAAATTGCCTCTAAATATGTCTGAACTTTTATTGTAAGGGAAATAAGCTTTGTACGAACTTGTGATGGTAAAGAAATAAAAGCGACAGACTGCATAATAAAGGTTGCTATCACAAGGGGCAATATAAAGTGATGTTCCTTTGCATTAAGAGCTCTTGCATCCAACAACAAAAAGCGCATGACAACCTCTGCTTCCCTCTGCGAAGGGCCTATCCTTTACTTTTATGTATTTACTTTTTATGCAAGAGTCAATAGTGTTCTCCCCTATTTCCTTTTTTTATTTTTCTCTTTTGTAAGCATCATGTGGTGGGGAAAGATCTAAGCATATATATCCAGTTGAATATGAGTGATCATGAGTTATTATTGTTGACATCACCCTTGAGGTGAATAAGTTGGGAGGCAAAATCACAAGCCCCTATCTTTCTATGTGTCTGGCTGAAACTTTTTGCTCCATATATATGTCGTGAGTGTTAGCAATCATAGAAGACTAAAGGATGGTTGAGTATGTGGACTTGCTAAATAGCTCCTCCATGAGACCCTTCCTGAAAATATGATGAATTGCAATTGCATTGTTGACTGAGAATATAGTTTGTTAGTTTTCAAGAAAGTTTATGCCTTATACTCCACTGTTGTGATGAATTGTTACTTGCTCATGAGAAGTTTATGATAATAAATATTGCTGTTATAATAATGATCATGATGCTACTATGTCCGTATTTTGTTTTTATCGACACCTCTCTCTCTAAACATTTGGACATGATTATCGATATCGGCTTTCGCTTGAGGACATGCGAGGTCTAAGCTTGGGGGAGTTGATACGTCCATTTTGCATCATGTTTTGCTACTGTTATTTATAGTGCTTTTAATCAATACAACACTTTTTGAAGCAATTCTAATGCCTTTTCTCTCTTAATATGCAAGATCTACACAAGGAGGAAGAATGCCGGCAGCTGGAATTCTAGACCTGAAAAAGCTATGTCAGAGATACCTATTCTGCACATCTCCAAATGAGTTGAAATTTCACGAAGAATTATTTTGGAATAACTAAAAAATACTGGAAGTAAAAAGTACCAGAGGGGGCCACCCAGGTGCCCACGAGGCACCAGGGCGCGCCACCCCCCCAGGCGCGCCCTGGTACCTCGTGGGGCCCCTGGCCGTCCTCTGGCCCCCATTTTCTGGTATATAAGTCATTTTACCCTAGAAAAAATATAAATAAGACTTTCGGGACGGTGCGCCGCCGTCTCGAGGCGGAACTTGGGCAGGAGCACTTTTGCTCTCCGGCGGAGAGATTCTGTCGGGGATACTTCCCTCCGGGAGGGGGAAATCGTCGCCATCGACATCACCAGCGATCCTCTCATCGTGGGAGGACTAATCTTCATCAACATCTTCACCAGCACCATCTCATCTCAAACCCTAGTTCATCTCTTGTATTCAATCTTTGTCTCAAAACCTCAGATTGGTACCTGTGGGTTGCTAGTAGTGTTGATTACATCTTGTAGTTGATGCTAGTTGGTTTATTTGGTGGAAGATTATATGTTCAGATCTATTATGCTATTCAATCCCTCTCTGATCTTGGATATGAACATGATTTGTGAGTAGTTACTTTTGTTCTTGAGGACATGAGAGAAGTCTTGTCATAAGTAATCATGTGAATTTGGCATTCGTTCGATATTTTGATGATATGTATGTTGTTGATTCTCTTAGTGGTGTCATGTGAACGTCGACTACATGACACTTCACCATCTTTGGGCCTAAGGGAATGCATTGTGGAGTAGTAATTAGATGATGGGTTGCTAGAGTGACAGAAGCTTAAACCCTAGTTTATGCGCTATTCCGTAAGGGGCTGATTTGGATCCATATGTTTAATGCTATGGTTAGAGTTATCTTAATTCTTCTTTCGTAGTTGCGGATGCTTGCGAGAGGGGGTAATCATAAGTGGGAGGCTTGTTCAAGTAAGAACAGCACCCAAGCACCGGTGCACCCACATATCAAATTATCAAAGTAGCGAACGCGAATCAAACCAACATGATGAAAGTGAGTAGATGAAATTCCCATGTGTCCTCGAGAACGCTTTACTTACTATAAGAGGTCGTTCCGGCTTGTCCTTTGCTACAAAAAGGATTGGGCCAACTTGCTGCACTCTTTGTTACTATTGCTACTTGTCACTTGTTACAAATTATCTTGCTATCAAACTACTCGTTACCGATAATTTCAGTGCTTGCAGAAAATATCTTGCTGAAAACCGCCTGTCATTTCCTTCTGCTCCTCGTTGGGTTCGACACTCTTACTTATCGAAAGGACTATGATTGATCCCCTATACTTGTGGGTCATCATGGGGCTACCGAGCCCTCCGCCGAGAAGGACGGTGCCAAGGGCGTGGTGACTGAGCCTCGGGGGGCCACCTCGGGAGGTAGCCCCGCGAGGGAGCCTCGCGAGGGCGGCAGCGAGGACCGCCCGCCGTTGGTCCAGAAGAAGAGGAAGTGGGTTGCCAATGACGAGTAAGTATCTAACTTACCCCCCTTTCCTTTTGCGTTCGCCCCGTGGTTTGGTGCTGAGGCCTTGCTTCGCACAGGGCATCCACGAAGAAGAAGAAGACGATGAAGAGGACCCCTCGCTCGAAGGGGGCCCCGACGCCTGCCACAGGTGCCGAGGGGCGTGAAGAGGCCGTCCACCGCTCTGATGCTGAAACGGAGCATGCGGAGGCGGAAAAGGAGCGCGTGGTTCCTCCGGAGCCGCACGCGAGCGCGGCTCCTGAGGCCAAGGACGCCGAGCCTCGGGAGGCAGCCTTAGGAGGAGGCACCGCGGCTCCTGAGGCATCTGCTGCGGAGGCAGACGCAGTGATGGAAGAGGTGGAGGCACCGACTCCCCCGCCAAGCACCGCAGACGCCGGCGGTGCTTCGGGAAGCCCCCAACACTCGCCGGTGCTAGTGTGAGTACTATTCCGTTTTCCTTATATCAAGTAATTATGAATGATATTGCACCTGTTGAAATAGAGGACATTGATGTTACTATTAAGCTTGCAAACAGAGATACCATTACACCGCTTGGGATCGTTAGAGATGTTGAAGTCTTGTGTGGAAAAAATAAAATATCCTACTGATTTTCTAGTCCTCGGTTCTCCACAAGATGATTTTTGTCCCATTATATTTGGTAGACCTTTCTTGAACACTGTTAATGCCAAGATTGATTGCGCTAAAGAAATTGTTAGTGTTGATTTTGGTGGTATGTCTCATGAGTTTAATTTCTCCAAGTTTCGTAGACAACCTCATGATAAAGAATTGCCTAGTAAAGATGAAATTATTGGTCTTGCTTCTATTGCCGTACCTCCAACTGATCCGTTAGAACAATATTTTCTAGACCATGAAAATGATATGCATATGAATGAAAGAAATGAAATAGTAAGATGTTCTTCGATCAACCACCTATCCTTAAACACAATTTGCCTGTTGAAACTCTTGGAGGCCCTCCTCCACCTAAAGATGATCCTATATTTGAATTGAAGCAATTGCCTGATACATTGAAATATGCTTATCTTGATGAAAAGAAGATATATCCTGTTATTATTAGTGCTAACCTTTCCGAGCATGAAGAAAAGAGATTACTAAAAACTCTGAGGAAGCACCGAGCTGCTATTGGATATACTCTTGATGACCTTAAGGGTATTAGTCCCACTCTATGTCAGCACAAAATTAATATGGAGCCTAATGCTAAACCGGTTGTCGACCACCAACGACGATTAAATCCTAAAATGAAAGAGGTGGTAAGAACTAAAATATTAAAACTTCTGGAAGCAGGTATAATCTATCCCATAGCTGATAGTAGATGGGTAAGTCCCGTTCATTGTGTCCCTAACAAAGGAGGTATCACCGTTGTTCCTAATGATAAAAATGAACTCATTCCACAAAGAATTGTAACTGGTTATAGGATGGTAATTGATTTTAGAAAATTAAACAAAGCTACTAGAAAAGATCATTACCCCTTACCTTTTATTGATCAAATGTTAGAAAGATTGTCTAAGCATACACACTTTTGTTTCCTAGATGGTTATTCTGGTTTTTCTCAAATACCTGTATCACAACCCGATCAAGAGAAAACCACCTTCACTTGTCCTTTTGGAACTTATGCTTACAGACGTATGCCTTTTGGTTTATGCAATGCACCCGCTACCTTTCAAAGATGTATGACTGCTATATTCTCTGACTTTTGTGAAAAGATTGTTGAGGTTTTCATGGATGATTTTTCCGTTTACGGAACTTCTTTTGATGATTGCTTAAGCAACCTTGATCGAGTTTTGCAGAGATGTGAAGAAACTAATCTTGTCTTGAATTGGGAGAAGTGCCACTTTATGGTGAATGAAGGTATTGTCTTGGGGCATAAAATTTCTGAAAGAGGTATTGAAGTTGATAAAGCTAAGGTTGATGCTATTGAGAAAATGCCATGTCCTAAAGATATTAAAGGTATAAGAAGTTTCCTAGGTCATGCTGGTTTCTATAGGAGATTTATTAAAGACTTCTCTAAAATTTCTAGGCCTCTTACCAATCTTTTGCAAAAAGATGTTCCATTTGTTTTTTATGATGATTGTCTAGAAGCCTTTGAAACACTTAAGAAAGACTTAACCACTGCATCTATTGTTCAACCACCTGATTGGAATTTGCCTTTTGAAATTATGTGTGATGCTAGTGATTATGCTATTGGTGCAGTTCTAGGACAGAGAGTTGATAAAAAAACTAAATGTTATCCATTATGCTAGTAAAACTCTAGACAGTGCCCAAAGAAATTATGCTAGTACTGAAAAAGAATTTCTAGCAGTTGTGTTTGCATATGATAAATTCAGATCTTACATAGTTGATTCTAAGGTAACTGTTCACACTGATCATGCTGCTATTAAATATCTTATGGAAAAGAAAGATCCTAAACCTAGACTCATTAGGTGGGTTTTATTGCTACAAGAATTTGACTTGCATATTATTGATAGAAAGGGAGCTGAGAATCCTGTAGCAGATAATTTGTCTAGAATGGAAAATGTTCTTGATGACCCACTACCTATTAATGATGATTTTCCTGATGAACAATTAGCTGTCATAAATGCTTCTCATAATACTCCATGGTATGCGGACTATGCTAATTATATTGTTGCTAAATTTATACCACCTAGTTTCACATACCAACAAAAGAAAAAGTTCTTCCTTGATTTAAGACATTACTTTTGGGATATCCCACATCTTTATAAAGAATGAGTAGATGGTATTATTAGACGTTGTATACCTGAGCATGAACATGAACAAATCCTACGGAAGTGTCATTCCGAGGCTTACGGAGGACACCATGCGGGAGACAGAACTGCACATAAGGTATTACAATCTGGTTTTTATTGGCCTACTCTTTTCAAGGATGCTCGTAAGTTTGTCTTATCTTGTGATGAATGTCAAAGAATTGGTAATGTTGGTACACATCAGGAAATGCCTATGAATTATTCACTTGCTATTGAACCATTTGATGTTTGGGGATTTGATTATATGGGACCTTTTCCTAAATCCAATGGGTACACTCATATTTTAGTTGCTGTTGATTACGTTACTAAGTGGGTAGAAGCTATTCCAACTAGTAGTGCTGATCATAACACTTCTATTAAAATGCTTAAAGACGTTATTTTCCCAAGGTTTGGAGTCCCTAGATATTTAATGACTGATGGTGGTTCATATTTTTTTCATGATGCATTCCGTAAATTGCTTGCTAAATATGATGGCAACCATAGAATTGCATCTCCCTATCACCCTCAATCTAGTGGTCAAGTAGAATTGAGCAATAGAGAAATAAAATTAATTTTGCAAAAGACCGTCAATAGATCTAGAAAGAATTGGTCTAAGAAACTTGACGATGCATTATGGGCTTATAGAACTGCTTATAAAAATCCTATGGGTATGTCTCCTTATAAAATGGTTTATGGAAAAGCATGTCATTTACCTCTTGAGTTAGAACATAAAGCATATTGGGCAATTAAAGAACTCAATTTTGATTTTAAGCTTGCCGGTGAAAAGAGGTTATTTGATATTAGCTCACTAGATGAATGGAGAACCCAAGCTTATGAAAATGCCAAATTGTTTAAAGAAAAAGTTAAAAGATGCCATGATAGAAGAATTCAAAAACGGGAATTCAAAGTGGGTGAGCAAGTTCTATTGTACAATTCTCGTTTGAGATTCTTTGAAGGAAAACTTCTCTCTAAATGGGAAGGACCGTATGTCATCAAAAAAGTTTATCGCTCCGGGGCCATCAAAATAAACAACTCCGAAGGCACCAATCCGAGAGTGGTGAATGGGCAGAGAATTAAGCATTATATTTCAGGTACTCCCATTAATGTTGAAACTAATATTATTGAAACAATTACACCGGAGGAATACATAAGAGAGACCTTCCAGAACACTCCAGAACCCTGAAAAGGAAGAGGTACATGATACGGTAAGTAAACCGACTCCAAAAATTCCATAAAAATATTTTCTGTTAGTTTTGGAATATTACAAAAAATACAAAAATAAGAAACAGCCGAGGGGACCCACCTGGCGCCCACGAGGCACCAGGGCGCGCCACCCCCTAGGCGCGCCCTGGTGGCTCATGGGCCCCACGTGAGCCTTCCTGACTCTATTTTCTCCTGGATTACTTGTTTTGCAAGATAAAAATTCTTTATATATACTTCCGGACGTTTTGACCACCGTATCGCAGAAATCTCCTCTGTTCTTGTTTCGTGCTATTTTTCGGACAGATCTAGATCGCTATGGCTCCACCAAGCTCTTCCAAGGACAAGTTCTACGAGAAGGTCATCAACCCCTACCTACCGGAGGTGATGAAACACCCTCAAGCCATTGAGATGCGTGAGGGGGTGCTTCACATCTGGGATGTGCAAGGACCCAAGAAGACCGGGAGCGTGGAGTCTAGGCTCGAAGCGGTGGAGCAGGAGATCTTCAAGTGCCAAGGGATGGTGGAACGTGGACTCAGCGCCAACCACTCCATGATCACGGAGTTCACCCATGATCGCAAGGTGGA
Organism: Elymus sibiricus; assembly: GCA_039707655.1. Classification (NCBI taxonomy): domain Eukaryota; kingdom Viridiplantae; phylum Streptophyta; class Magnoliopsida; order Poales; family Poaceae; genus Elymus; species Elymus sibiricus. The sequence continues at coordinate 176,816,075 of CM077666.1, read as the reverse complement.
CGACCGATCGATGGGGGACATCATCTTCAAGCTCAACGAACGAATCGACCATCTCCAAGGCCAAATCTATGATCTTCAAAACCAAAATTATGAGTATGAGGCAAGATTCAAAGGTATGAGTTTAGCTGCAAGTTTCAGGACTCCGGAGACTCGTTCATATTTTTACGATGGGGAACCTATGCCATGGAAGCCGTAGGACAAGCTCGCCACTTCATCACCACCACCATCACCGAAGGAGGAAGCTTGAGTACATGGGTATGGGCACTCCCCTTGGCTTGTGCCAAGCTTGGGGGAGGTGCCCCGGTATCGTATCACCATCACTTTTATTATCTTTACCTATTTTTAGTTCGATCCTTAGTTATTTCGTGATTTAGTTGAATAAAAGTTTAGTATGATCTATTTTCGAATGCTAGTTTCGTGATCTATCTATCTATGTAATCGAGTTGAGAGTTATATAATAAAGAGTAGTTTGAGTTTTTGCTTCTTTTCTTTTATGTTTCAATCCTAGCAATGAAAATAATGAAAAACATCATATGCTAATCTTATGGAAAGTAATGACATTACATAAAGAAAAGTATAAGTGGTAAAATTTATTGGAAGTTAACAAACATAGCATTAGTCAATGATGCAATTCATGAAAGAATTAATAGGGAAGAGAAGATTCACATGCAAATACACTATCTTGGACATCTTTTATGATTGTGAGCCCCCATTAAGTATTTTATGCCAAATTGTTGACGTTGGACAAGGAAGACAACGTAATGAGTTACGTTTGCTTATATTCACATAGAAGTTATATTGTTATAGATCCTCCAACATGTGGTGCTTGCCCAATATCTTTGCTAGCCAAGAATCCGCACCAAGTAGAGATACTACTTGTGCATCCAAAACCCTTAAACCCAGTTTCATGTCATTAGAGTCCACTATATCTACCTATGGATTGAATAAGATCCTTCAAGTAAGTTGTCATCGGTGCAAAAAAGCAATAAAAATTGCCTCTAAATATGTATGAACTTTTAATGTAAGGGAAAATAAGCTTTGTACGAACTTGTGATGGTAAAGAAATAAAAGCGACGAACTGCATAATAAAGGTTGCTATCACAAGGGGCAATATAAAGTGACGTTCCTTTGCATTAAGAGCTTGTGCATCCAACAACAAAAATCGAATGACAACCTCTGCTTCCCTCTGCGAAGGGCCTATCCTTTACTTTTATGTATTTACTTTTTATGCAAGAGTCAATAGCGTTCTCCTCTACTTCCTTTTTATTTTTCTCTTTTGTAAGCATCATGTGGTGGGGAAAGATCTAGGCATATATATCCAGTTGGATATGAGTGATCATGAGTTATTATTGTTGACATCACCCTTGAGGTGAATAAGTTGGGAGGCGAAATTATAAGCCCCTATCTTTCTATGTGTCTGGCTGAAACTTTTTGCTCCATATATATGTTGTGAGTGTTAGCAATCATAAAAGACTATATGATGGTTGAGTATGTGGACTTGCTTTAAAGCTCTTACATGAGACCCTTCCTCAAAATATGACGAATTGCAATTGCATTGTTAACTGAGAACTTAGTTTGTTAGTTTTCAAGAAAGTTTATGTCTTATACTTCGTTGTTGTGATGAATTGTTACTTGCTCATGAGAAGTTTTATGATAATAAATATTGCCGTTGTAATAATGATCATGATGCTACTATGTCCGTATTTTGTTTTTATCGACACCCCACTCTCTAAACATGTGGACATGATTATCGATATCGGCTTTCGCTTGAAGACAAGCGAGGTCTAAGCTTGGGGGAGTTGATACGTCCATTTTGCATCATGTTTTGCTACTGTTATTTATAGTGTTTTCAATCAATATAACACTTTGTGGAGCAATTCTAATGCCTTTTCTCTCTTAATATGCAAGATTTACCCAAGGAGGGAGATTGCCGGCAGCTGGAATTCTGAAACTGAAAAAGCTATGTCAGAGATACCTATTTTGCACATCTCCAAATGAGCTAAAATTTCACGGAGATTTATTTTGGAATAAAAAAAATACTGGAAGCAAGAAGTACCAGAGGGGGCCACCCAGGTGCCCACGAGGCACCAGGGCGCGCCACCCCCCCAGGCGCGCCCTGGTACCTCGTGGGGCCCCTGGCCGTCCTCTGGCCCCCATTTTCTGGTATATAAGTCATTTTACCCTAGAAAAAATATAAATAAGACTTTCGGGACGGTGCGCCGCCGTCTCGAGGCGGAACTTGGGCAGGAGCACTTTTGCTCTCCGGCGGAGAGATTCTGTCGGGGATACTTCCCTCCGGGAGGGGGAAATCGTCGCCATCGACATCACCAGCGATCCTCTCATCGTGGGAGGACTAATCTTCATCAACATCTTCACCAGCACCATCTCATCTCAAACCCTAGTTCATCTCTTGTATTCAATCTTTGTCTCAAAACCTCAGATTGGTACCTGTGGGTTGCTAGTAGTGTTGATTACATCTTGTAGTTGATGCTAGTTGGTTTATTTGGTGGAAGATTATATGTTCAGATCTATTATGCTATTCAATCCCTCTCTGATCTTGGATATGAACATGATTTGTGAGTAGTTACTTTTGTTCTTGAGGACATGAGAGAAGTCTTGTCATAAGTAATCATGTGAATTTGGCATTCGTTCGATATTTTGATGATATGTATGTTGTTGATTCTCTTAGTGGTGTCATGTGAACGTCGACTACATGACACTTCACCATCTTTGGGCCTAAGGGAATGCATTGTGGAGTAGTAATTAGATGATGGGTTGCTAGAGTGACAGAAGCTTAAACCCTAGTTTATGCGCTATTCCGTAAGGGGCTGATTTGGATCCATATGTTTAATGCTATGGTTAGAGTTATCTTAATTCTTCTTTCGTAGTTGCGGATGCTTGCGAGAGGGGGTAATCATAAGTGGGAGGCTTGTTCAAGTAAGAACAGCACCCAAGCACCGGTGCACCCACATATCAAATTATCAAAGTAGCGAACGCGAATCAAACCAACATGATGAAAGTGAGTAGATGAAATTCCCATGTGTCCTCGAGAACGCTTTACTTACTATAAGAGATCGTTCCGGCTTGTCCTTTGCTACAAAAAGGATTGGGCCAACTTGCTGCACTCTTTGTTACTATTGCTACTTGTCACTTGTTACAAATTATCTTGCTATCAAACTACTCGTTACCGATAATTTCAGTGCTTGCAGAAAATATCTTGCTGAAAACCGCTTGTCATTTCCTTCTGCTCCTCGTTGGGTTCGACACTCTTACTTATCGAAAGGACTATGATTGATCCCCTATACTTGTGGGTCATCATGGGGCTACCGAGCCCTCCGCCGAGAAGGACGGTGCCAAGGGCGTGGTGACTGAGCCTCGGGGGGCCACTTCGGGAGGTAGCCCCGCGAGGGAGCCTCGCGAGGGCGGCAGCGAGGACCGCCCGCCGTTGGTCCAGAAGAAGAGGAAGTGGGTTGCCAATGACGAGTAAGTATCTAACTTACCCCCTTTCCTTTTGCGTTCGCCCCGTGGTTTGGTGCTGAGGCCTTGCTTCGCACAGGGCATCCACGAAGAAGAAGAAGACGATGAAGAGGACCCCTCGCTCGAAGGGGGCCCCGACGCCTGCCACAGGTGCCGAGGGGCGTGAAGAGGCCGTCCGCCGCTCTGATGCTGAAACGGAGCATGCGGAGGCGGAAAAGGAGCGCGTGGTTCCTCCGGAGCCGCACGCGAGCGCGGCTCCTGAGGCCAAGGACGCCGAGCCTCGGGAGGCAGCCTTAGGAGGAGGCACCGCGGCTCCTGAGGCATCTGCTGCGGAGGCAGGCGCAGTGATGGAAGAGGTGGAGGCACCGACTCCCCCGCCGAGCACCGCAGACGCCGGCGGTGCTTCGGGAAGCCCCCAACACTCGCCGGTGCGGGAGGCCCCAGCCGCGGGCGCGACGAGCCCGCGAGGTGCGCCACCACGGCGAGAGGAGGAGGAGGCCCCGGTGCATCCCCCGCTCTTGACGAACGACGCCGGGCCTTCCCAGGCCATGACGACAGAGGGTGGCGATGAGTCGGACCCGGCGTGGGCTCTGACGCTCGTGCGCAGCCGCACCCTGCTCAAGCGTGGGGTCCTGCGGAGTGCCAGGGGGCTCTGGGCTAGCTCGAGGTGGAGTTCCAGGAGGCAGAGGCGCGCCTTGCCGAGGAGCGCCTGCGCCTTGCTAAGGGGTGGCGTTGACTAGACGTCGCCATCAAGCTGAGTCGGCGCCAAGACGAGGCCACGCGGGAGAAGTGCGATATGTCGCCGCCGAGGCGAAGGAGGTGTTCAAGAGCGCCCTCCGGGAGGCCGACACGGCCAACAAACGCCGCAAGGAGGCGGAGGCCCGCGCGAGGGTGCTCCGAGAGCAGCACGACGCGCATGAGCAACTGTTTTAGACGAGGGAGAGCGCCATCACCGCCCGTGAAGAGGAGCTCGCGGTCCGCGATGCGGACCTCGCAATCCGTGAACGGGAGCTCGCGTGGACGACGACCGAGCAGGCCACAGAGCGCGAGCGCCTGGAGACGTTGGACCGCCAGGTGTCCGCCGCCCAGGACGCCTACAACAAGCGCATGGAGAAGGCCAACGCCCAGCTGGAGGCCAAGGAGAAGAAGGCCCAGGAGGACGCCGACGTGAAGATAGAGAAGAACCGCCTGGCGCTCATTGCAGAGCACATCAAGAAGCTGAAGGCTCAGGAGGACCGCTTCAAGAAGAAGCACGAGGAGCTCCAGAAGGAGATCGAGGGCCTCAAGGAAGTCCTGACGGAGGCAGAGAACCGGCGGAAGACCGCGCTGCAGGCCAAGGCTGACACCGAGGCGGAGCTAGCCTCCCTCCAGCAGCAGGTGATCGGTGTCTCCAATGTCGTCGAGCAGGCGAGGCTAGAGGCGGACCGGGCACGGGGGCGACAGCACGAGCGCGCCAAGATGTTTCGCTCCTTCCAGCTTCGGGCCTGTAGTGCCCTGGCCACCATCTGCAAGGAGAGGCTCGAGGGCCCCCGCGAGACCCACGACGCCAGCTACATCAACTTCTTCACCAAGTTCATGGAGCGGCTCGAGGCTGGTGCCAGGAGGGTGGACGACATCATTGAAGATGAATGTCGCGACCTCCTCTTCCAGGCGGCGACGCGCATCTTCAGCCATCTCCTCCACGCCAACCCCAACTTTGACTTCGACAGGGGATAGCCCCCATGCCCGAGGAGCTCCGCGACGGCCTCGGGAAGGCAGTGGAGGACCACGTGGACGCCCTGCTCGTGAAGTTCTCCCATGGTGGCACCAAGAGCTCCAACGGAGTCGAGGGCGACGACGGCGAAGGTGATGACGACGGTGATGGCGACGCCGCGACTTCTTAGGTCCTTTTTCCTTGGTTTACCAGTATCAGATCGACGTGGCCCCGTGGGGGGGGGCGTAAAAACGATGTCTTTTTCTTAAGTATTTTATGATTTGCTGCAATGTATGCTTCCTCGTGAGGCCCTCTCGTCAGGCCTATTTTCCTTTCTTTGCTTGGCATGCTCTACGTCGTTAGGACCCAGCCCCCGAGCGGGCTACAGCCATCGCTGGTATGTCAGGTCACGTTGCCTGGACAAGGCCAGGAGATGTAGGGCACTGAGAGGCGGTAAGGGCTCCTGAGGCGCGATGCTCGGAAGCCCCACTTTGACGTGCAAGCGGCTCGCGCGGAGAAGGAAACATCAGCACTCAACGAGGTTGAGGGGAGAAGAGAGCTCGAGAGGCGCCGAGAGCGGCTCAAGAGGTGTTTTTGTACTTAGCTTTTTCACGAGTGTAGCTTGGCATGTCGTTGCCGCGGAGTGTGCCTCATGAGGCTCTTGCTCGTGAAGCCTCCCGCTAGCGCTTGGTGGAGACAGCCGCCATGAGTTGGCACGCGAGGCATCGCTCGCGAGGCTCCTTGAGAGCTTATGGAGGCGTCTTGTCGTGAGTCACCTCACGAGGCAGCGCTCGCGAGGCCTTCGCGCGCCTTATTCCTGGTACAACTGCATACCGAGATTTTCACGAACAGGGGAGCGGTGCGCGCTTGCTAGCTTGCTCGTGGGTGTCACGTGAGGAGACGAGATACCAAGGACCTTGGTGAGGTGGTGTGCACGGGAGCAGGCCCGCGAGCCAGAGCTCAATCACTTGGGTTTTGCAGCACTGCTGGGACTGACCCGAGCACAGGCACCGTATCCAGCCCCTGCTCATGTGATGCGTAGGAGAAGGGTCGCAAGCGCAAATAGCTCCTGAGGCAGGCCACTTACAAAACACATAAGATATCTTAGGAAATAAAACTTTACTGCAGCATAATAATAAGTTTATTACACAACCAAAAAGAGATGCGGCTGCCGTGTCCGGCATGGGTCAGTGATGTCTACTACATAACTTATTCTTGTAGACTCGTGTTGGGCCTCCAAGCGCAGAGTTTTGTAGGACAGTAACAATTTTCCCTCAAGTGGATGACCTAAGGTTTATCAATCCGTGGGAGGCATAGATTGAAGATGGTATCTCTCAAACAACCCTGCAACCAAATACAAGAAATCTCTTGTGTCCCCAACACACCCAATACAATGGTAAATTGTATAGGTGCACTAGTTCGGCGAAAAGATGGTGATAAAAGTGTAGTATGGATAGTAGATATAGGTTTTTGTAATCTGAAAATATAAAAACAGCAAGGTAACAAGTAACAAAAGTGAGCACAAACGGTATTGCAATGCTTAAAAACAAGGCCTAGGGTTCATACTTTCGCTAGTGCAATCTCTCAACAATGCTAATATAATTGGATCATATAACCATCCCTCAACGTGCGATAAAGAATCACTCCCAAGTTTCTATTAGAGGAGAACATAAGATAGAAATTGTTTGTAGGGTACGAAACCACCTCAAAGTTATCCTTTCCGATCGATCTATTGAGCTATTCCTATAAGTGTCACAAACAACCCTAGAGTTTGTACTAAAATAACACCATATGATACACATCAACCAACTCTAATGTCACCTAGATACTCCAATGTCACCACAAGTATCCGTGAGTTGATTATACGATATGCATCAAACAACTTCATAATCATAATATTCAATCCACACAAAGAACTCCAAGGAGCACCTCAAAGTTTCTATCGGAGAAAAGATAATGAAAACGTGCATCAACCCCTATGCATAGATTACCCCAATGTCACCGCAGGAATCTGCGAGTTGAATGCCAAAACATATATCAAGTGAATCAATATAATACCCCATTGTCACCACGAGTATTCATATGCAAGACATACATCAAGTGTTCTCAAATCTGAAATATTCAATCCGACAATAACAAAACCTCAGAGGGAAAAGATTTGATTCATCACAACAAGGATAGAGAGGGAAGAAACACCATATGATCCAACTATATTAACAAAGCTCGCGATACATCAAGATCATGCCAAATCAAGAACATGAGAGAGAGAGAGAGAGAGATAAAACACATAGCTACTGGTACAAACCCTCGGCCCCGAGGGTGAACTACTCCCTCCTCGTCATGGAGACCGCCGGGATGATGAAGATGGCCTCCGGTGATGATTTCCCCCCTCCGGTAGGGTGCCGGAAAAGGGCTGTAGATGAGATCGTGGAGGTACAGAGGCTTGCGGCAGCGGAGTCGAAGTTCTAGGGTTATTTCTGGTGGTTTCTCTATTTATAGGATTTTTCAGTGTTGGAATCAGGTCAGACGGAGCCACGTGGGCCCCACGAGGTACCAGGGCGCGCCTGGGGGGGGGGGGGGGGTGGCGCGCCCTGGTGCCTCGTGGGCACTGGGTGGCCCCCCTCCAGTGGGTCTTGGTTCCAGTATTTTTATTTATTCCATAAAAAATCTCCAAAAAGTTTCATCCAATTCCAAGAACTTTTATTTCTGCACAAAAAACAACACCATGGCAATTCTGCTAAAAACAGCGTCAGTCCGGGTTAGTTCTAATCAAATCATACCAAAACCATATAGAATTGTTATAAACATGGCATGAATACTTCATAAATTATAGATACGTTGGAGACGTATCAGCATCCCCAAACTTAATTCCTGCTCGTCCTCGAGTAGGTAAATGATAAAAGAAATAATTTATGAAGTGTGAATGCTAGCATAATGCATAAGTTTGATCAATAATAATTTCAATCACTTTTTCTAGCATCAATATATATCATAATCAGTAGCTCATCTCATAAAACTTCTCATGATCAAGTAGCAAGCTATTCACATGTTTAAAGTATAGGCCATAAACTTTCTTGAAAACTAACAAACTATGTTCTCAGTCATCAAACAATTGCAATTCATCTTATTTTCAGGAAGGGTCTATGTAAGAGCTTTGATCTAGAAAATTCCACATACTCAACCATCTTTTAGTCTTCCATGATTGCTGACACTCAAAGCATATTTTTAGAACAAACCGTTTCAGTCAAACACATAGGAAGATAGGGGCTTAATGTTTTGCCTCCCAACTTATTTATCTCAGGGATAATGTCAACAATAATAACTCATGATCACCTATATTCAACTGGATATATGTGCCTGGATCTTTCCCTACCACATAATGCTTGCCAACTAAAGAATAAATAGAGCGGAATAGGGAGGAACATTAATGACTCTTGCATAAAAGTAAATACAAAAAAGTAAATGCATAAAAGTAAAAGATAGGCCCTTCGCAGAGGGAAGCAGAGGTTGTCGTGCGCTTTTTGTTGTTGGATGCACAAGCCCTTAATGCAAAGGAACGTCACGTTATATTGCCCCTTGTGATAGCAACCTTTATTATGCAGTCCGTCGCTTTTATTTCTTTACCATCACAAGTTCGTACAACGCTTATTTTCCCTTGCAATAAAAGATCATACATATTTTAGGAGCAATTTTTATTGCTTTTTTCACCGATGACAACTTACTTGAAGGATCTTATTCAATCCATAGGTAGTTAAGTAAATAGGTAGCTATGTGGGGACTCTCTCTCATTTAAAAATTTCAGATCTTAAGTATTTTATTCAAACAACAAGGAAAACAAAATAAAATGACATTCCAAGAATAGCACACATCATGTGAACAAGCAAAAATTTAGGCTCAACCAAGACTAACCGATAATTGTTGATGTAGAAAGGTGGGATGCCTACCGGGGCATCCCCAAGCTTAGATGCTTAAGACTTCTTGAAATATTATATTGGGATGCCTTGGGCATCCCCAAGCTTGAGCTTTTGTGTCTCCTTAATTCCTCTCATATCACGGTTTCTCTAAATCTTAAAAACTTCATCCACACAAAACTCAACAAGAACTCGTGAGATAAGTTAGTATAAATCAACTCAAAACCTTAACATTATCTACTGTAGCAAATCACAAAAATTATTATTAAACATTGCATACTAAATGCCTCTTTATATTTAATACTCCTATCCACAAATAGAAACATTAAACACGCAAACATATGCAAACAATGCAACTATAACAGCAATCTGCCAAAACAGAACAGTCTGTAAAAGGGGAATAAGAATCCATACTTACCTAACTCCAAAAATTCTTAAAAATTATCATGTGACAGATAACTCATGTATGCTTACTGTGTAAAAATTTCAGATTTTTATCATGTTCTTACTATTCAGGAATATTCTGGACATAACAGAAAACTTTCTGTTTTCAAACAGCAACACATGAACTTGCAAACTGAGCATGGTAAAGGCTATAATTGGCATTTTATTGAACTAAAAGATACAAAACATGATTATTTATAACACCAAGCAAATATCAACAGAATAAAATGACGCTCCAAGCAAAACTCATATTATGTGACGAATAAAAATATAGCTTCAAGTGAGGTTACCGATAATGTTGAAGACGAAAGAGGGGATGCCTTCCGGGGCATCCCCAAGCTTAGACGCTTGAGTCTTCCTTGAATATTACCTTGGGGTGCCTTCGGCATCCCCAAGCTTAGGGTCTTGCCACTCCTTATTCTCCTCATATTGATATCTCACCCAAAACTTGAAAACTTCAATCACACAAAACTTAACGGAACTTGTGAGATAGGTTAGTATGATAAAAATAAATCATCCACTTAGGTACTGTCAAGACAAGATTCATAATTGTTCTCACATAATTACTACTGTAGTATATCATTTCCATAATTTATATTTCTCAATATAAGCTATGGAAACACTAAAACAAGCAAACTATGCACCGAAAATAGAATCTGTCAAAAACAGAACAGCATGTAGTGAGCGACTTAAAAACCATACTTATGTACCTAAAAAAATTCTGAAAAATTAGGAAAACGTAAAAAATTTGTAACACAATACTGTGTAAAAATTTCAGAATTTTTTCACACTCCAGTACAGAATAGAAATTCCAGCACTGGACGCAAAAGTTTCTGTTTTTGCACAGAATCAAATCAACAAGCATCCACGCTATCCCAAAGGCTTTACTTGGCACATTATTGAAATAAAATATATGAAACATGATTACTACAGTATCTTAATCATGTGAGCACACAAAAACAGTAGGTATAAGTATTGGGTTGTCTCCCAACAAGCGCTTTTCTTTAATGCCTTTTGGCTAGGCATGATGATTTCAATGATGCTCGCATAAAAGTAAAGAATTGAAACACAAAGAGAGCATCATGAAGCATATGACTAACACATTTAAGCCTAACCAACTTCCTATGCATAGGGATTTTGTGAGCAAATAGTTTATGGGAGCAAGAATCAACTAGCATAGGAAGGCAAAACAAGCATAACTTCAAAACTTTCAACACATAGAGAGAAAACTTGATATTATTGCAACACCTACAAGCATATGATCCTCTCTCATAATAATTTTCAGTAGCATCATGAATGAATTCAACAATATAACTATCACATAAAGCACTCTTTTCATGATCTACAAGCATAGAATTTTTACTACTCTCCACATAAGCAAATTTATTCTCATCAATAATAGTGGGAGCAAACTCAACAAAATAACTATCATGAGATACTTGATTGGCATAATCCAATTGAAAATTAAAATCATGATGACAAGTTTCATAGTTATCATTATTTTTTTATAGCATACATGTCATCACAATAATCATCATAGATAGCAACTTTGTTGTCATAATCAATTGAAACCTCTTCCAAAATAGTGGAATCATCATTGAATAAAGTTGTGACATCTCCAAATCCACTTTCATCAATATAATCATCATAAATAGGAGGCATGCTATCATCATAATAAATTTTCGCATCAAAACTTGGGGGGACTAAAAATATCATCTTCATCAAATATAGCATCCCCAAGCTTATGGATTTGCATATCATTAGCATCATGGATATTCAAAGAATTCATACTAGCAACATTGCAATCATGCTCATCATTCAAAGATTTTATGCCAAACATTTTACTGAATTCTTCTTCTATTAATTGAGCACAATTTTCCGATCCATCATTTTCAAGAAAGACATGATAAAGATGAATAATATGAGGCAACCTCAATTCCATTTTTTTGTAGTTTTCTTTTATAAACCAAACTAGTGATAAAACAAGAAACTAAAAGATTCGATTGCAAAATCTAAAGATATACATTCAAGCACTCACCTCCCCGGCAACGGCGCCAGAAAAGAGCTTGATGTCTACTACACAACTTATTCTTGTAGACTCGTGTTGGGCCTCCAAGCGCGGAGTTTTATAGGACAGTAGCAATTTTCCCTCAAGTGGATGACCTAAGGTTTATCAATCCGTGGGAGGCGTAGGTTGAAGATGGTATCTCTCAAACAACCCTGCAACCAAATACAAGAAATCTCTTGTGTCCCCAACACACCCAATACAATGGTAAATTGAATAGGTGCACTAGTTCGGCGAAGAGATGGTGATAAAAGTGTAGTATGGATAGTAGATATAGGTTTTTGTAATCTAAAAATATAAAAACAGCAAGGTAGCAAGTAACAAAAGTGAGCACAAACGGTATTGCAATGCTTAAAAACAAGGCCTAGGGTTCATACTTTCGCTTGTGCAATCTCTCAACAATGCTAATATAATTGGATCATATAACCATGTAACATCCCCATGTAATTAAGCTACAGTGATCACCTTTTGTTAGTGCCAAGTCAGAATGATTAACTATGCTTGATCATCATTGCATCATATCTCATTTCAAATTCCAATTCAAATTTCAATTCAAATTTAAAGTGCAAAATAAAAGTTGTTCAAATTGGAAACTAAAATGTTCATTAAATAGCAAATAATCCATAACTAAATATGTTAAGGAAAACAACATCACCTAAATTCACTAAGTAACTCAAACTTACTAAAACAGTAGCAAAACAGCACCATTTAATCCCATTTCAATTAAATAAAATTCAAATGAAATCATATTTTCATCAAACCAATTTCTGGCAGTACTAAATATTACACTGCATTTAAATGGGCAAGTCACATATTTTACAAAAGTCATTAAGTAGCCAAACAATTTGCACAACAGAAATAAAGACAGAAAAGACAGAAAAAGAAAAGGAAAAGATTAGGCAACCACTGTGCGTTTGGGCTCTAGTGGAATAGTACCTCGCGGCCCAACCCAGCCAGTTCATCCCCATCCTCCCGCGCTGTCGGCCGTGCGCACCGACACGCCGCCGCATCGCCACGCGCCGGTCATCCTCCGGCTCCCCGGCGAGGATAAGCACCGCCCGAGCCCTCTCGCTCTCTCCCGCAAACCCTAGGCCCCGCAGTTCTCCCCCCCTTGCCTCTCTCCCCCTCTGCTCTGCTCGCGCCCGAACGCCGTCGCCGCTGCTTCGTCGTTGCACGCGGCCACCGTCTCCCTCTCGCCGTTCCGACCGGTCCGGCGACCTCCCCGCGCTCGACCTCATCGACTCCGCCTGCTCATTCGCCCGAGGAAGCTCCAAGACGACGCCCTCGAGCTCTTCTTCCCCGATGCCGTCCGCCACTGCCGTCGCCGTCCGGTATGCTCCGCGCCTCCCCCGAGCCCGCGTTGCACATCTGCAGGGCCCGGTGAGCACACCGTCCGGCTCCCCTCTCTCCTCTGTCTCCTCCGTAGCCCGTAGACGCGTCGCCGCATGCCGTGCTCCGCCGTCCGCCATGGCCGGCGAGCAGCGCGCTCCCGTGCCTCTCAGGCTCGTACGAGCATGCCGTCGCGCTCGTAGTGCTGCGTAGGTGCTGCCCGCGCGCGTAGTTCGTCGAAAGCGCGGCCGTAGCGCCAATCCTCATCTCGCCCAACTCCGGCCGCCGCTCTTGCTCGACGCCGGCGCCGTTTCCGACCGCTTCAGCTCCGGCTGCGGCCACCACGAGACGCGGCGTGGAACAGCCGATCCAACGCGCCCAACCGCGTCGCGAATGGGCCTCTATACGCGAAATCCGGCCACTCCCCGACGGCGCCGACCACGCTGACGTGGCGACATGTGGGGCCCGCCTTTGTGCCACTGCCAGCGGGCCCGGCTGTCCCGTTGACCCGGTCAACGCTGACTGGGCTGGCCCGTGGCCCACTGACATGTGGGTCCCGCTGGATTAAAACGTTTTTAATTTAAATAAACTGTTAATTAAATTAATTAGCTAATCAGTCTCTGACATAAGGGTCCCACCTGCTAATTAAATCAATTAGTTAATTAAAACCTTGTTTAATTAGCACAGTCACTGACCAGTGGGACCCACTGGTCAGGGTTGACTCTGGTCAACCTCTGTTGACTGCAGACGTCAGCACTACGTCATGCTGACGTCATTCCTTACTGTTTCGGATAATTCTAAAGTAAATAATTAAAATAATTCCAGAAATTGTTTAAAACTTTGAAAAATCATATAAATTAAACTGTAACTCGGATGAAAATAATTTATATATGTAAAACGATCAGAAAAATATGAAGAATCCGAATATGTAATCAAAATGCCTGTCCAACACTCCTAGCTAGGTGAACATGGAACTTTTTGACTGATTTCGATAAATGAATAGTGTTCAACGTTAATAAAATAAATCCAAATAAATTCCTAAATCAACTAAAACATTTAGTTAGGCAGTAAAACACATCTGCATATCATATTAGGCATGTCATACATCGCTGTTGCATTTTTGCCGTGAATTTATTGTTTCTTCCCCCTCCTTCTCTCCCGTTAGACATCGAGACCGACGCCGCCCCGCAGGACTGCTACTCCGTCGACGACCCCTCTTTTGCCGCAGAGCAACCAGGCAAGCAAACCCCCTTGAGCATGCCTATATCACCTATTCCTTCTCTCTCCTGCTTGCATTAGAAATTGCTACTGCTCTGTTTTATCCTATTCTGCTGCATAGCCTGTTTTTGTAACTGATATTTCATACCTGCTTGCTATCCGAGATACTTAGTATATTTTGAGTTGGTAATCCATCTGTGGCCCTCTCCTTTGTACTAGTTGCCCCGCTTAGTTACTAGTGCCCCGATCGAAGTGATCGTCGGGCTGAGACCAGCACAGCACCGCACACCTCCTAAGTTGTTCGACTCTACAGAGTTATCCTCGAGTGACGAGGGTGATACCTCTTAACTCACTCCCGATGATGCCTTTGCAGTACAGCTAGTCGGACGCGGATTACCGAGGGTGATTCCTCTTCATTCACCTCCGGTGAAGCTTCGGTCGTGCAACCCCGCAAGTGCAAACGCCATCGAGGGTGATTCCTCCGGGTTCACCTTGATGGAGACGTTGAGTGGGAACCCAACGAGGGTGATTCCTCAGATTCCTTCTCGATGTTCTGAACACACCGTTACCGGGATTTTACTACAGTTACTGGGTAAAGTCGGGTCGACCCCGAGGGGTACCCGCGAGAGATGTGAAGTTGGGTCGACCGTGAGGGTACCCACGAGATAATTACGAGGCGCAACCGGGCAGGCAGAGACCGCCCTAGAGAGGGATGGGCCTGGCCCTTGTTGCACTTCCTCGAGACGGGACGACAGGAGTACTGATCGTCACCGCGAGCTCCTAATAATTCGCTAACGGATTTGGGTATTGATGTGAGTGGGTCGTTGGCCCTATACGCACTACCACCACGTGGGATAATGGTTATGGGACCCTCTACGTCGGATGTATCAGCCGAAAGCTTTGTCAGACGTCCAGTTCAGCATTGTGGCACGGCAGGATCGGCGCCATCCATGACAGAGGTGGTGCCTAGATCTAACCCTGCGAACAACGTCCCGGAGTGCAAAGGGCGATGGGCCCAGGACCCCTAAGCACTTAGGATGTAGACCGGCGGGGACCTCTCTGCTGAGCTCTAGGTAGGACTACGTCGTGTCGATTACCCGAGGCCAGGCATTACCCAGCAAGTGTGTCCGGCCAGATGTAATCGAGCGTGCTGGGTAACAGTAGTGCACCCCTGCAGGGAAGTTATCTATTCGAATAGCCGTGCCCACGGTAACAGGACGCTCAGTGTTGTATCCCGATCTATTACTACTTGAACTGGATACATGTTAATTAATATGAAGCTCTGGGATCGCTTTCTCGCAGGGAGTCGAGGAAGGATCTCTAGGCTTTGATACAACATGCTTGTTACTTTAATTATGTACTAATCTGCACTCTTCTTATGCTGCAAGACGCTGAAGATGCTAGTCTTCGATAGGCTAGGCTTTTCCCCTCTGTTCCAACATTTCTGCAGTTTAGTCCAAAGATACAGCCCCATTCCTTTGATACCGATGCATAAGTAGATTAGTTCTGATGTCAGTCTTGCGAGTACTTTGGATGAGTACTCGCGGTTGCTTTGCTATTCTTTTTCCCCCATACCCGATTGTTGCGATCAGACGTCGGAGCCTAGGAGCAGGAGATCCCCGGAGGAGCCTACTACGACGTGGAGATCCCCGACGACCAGGAGTAGTTCGGAGGCTCCCAGGCAGGAGGCCTTGCCTCTTTCGATCGGAGCTGTTGTTTGTTCTCGCCTTCTTAAGGCACGCTTGTTTAACCTTTATATCTGTACTCAGATATCTAATGCTTTCGCTGACGCTTGTGTGCGCAAGCTTATGTATTCGAGCCCTCGAGGCCCCTGGCTTGTAATATAAAGCTTGTATTATTTTATTTTGTGTCTAGAGTTGTGTTGTGATATCTTCCCGTGAGTCCTTAGGCTTGATCGTGTGCATTTGCGTGTATAATTAGTGCACGATTAAGTCGGGGCGTCACAAACCATCCCTCAACGTGCGATAAAGAATCACTCCCAAGTTCCTATTAGTGGAGAACATAAGATAGAAATTGTTTGTAGGGTACGAAACCACCTCAAAGTTATCCTTTCCGATCGATCTATTGAGCTATTCCTATAAGTGTCACAAACAGCCCTAGAGTTCGTACTAAAATAACACCATATGATACACATCAACCAACTCTAATGTCACCTAGATACTCCAATGTCACCACAAGTATCCGTGAGTTGATTATATGATATGCATCAAACAACTTCATAATCATAATATTCAATCCACACAAAGAACTCCAAGGAGCACCTCAAAGTTTCTATCGGAGAAAAGATAATGAAAACGTGCATCAACCCCTATGCATAGATTACCCCAATGTCACCGCGGGAATCTACGAGTTGAATGCCAAAACATATATCAAATGAATCAATATAATACCCCATTGTCACCACGGGTATTCATATGCAAGACATACATCAAGTGTTCTCAAATCTGAAATATTCAATCCGACAATAACGAAACCTCAAAGGGAAAAGATTCGATTCATCACAATAATGATAGATAGTGAAGAAACACCATATGATCCAACTATATTAACAAAGCTCGCGATACATCAAGATCGTGCCAAATCAAGAACACGAGAGAGAGAGATAAAACACATAGCTACTGGTACAAACCCTCAGCCCCGAGGGTGAACTACTCCCTCCTCATCATGGAGACCGCCGGGATGATGAAGATGGCCTCCGGTGATGATTTCCCCCCTCCGGCAGGGTGCCAAAAAAGGGCTATAGATGAGATCATGGAGGTACAGAGGCTTGCGGCGGCCGAGTCGAAGTTCTAGGGTTATCTCTGGGGGTTTCTCTATTTATAGGATTTTTCAGCGTTGAAATCAGGTCAGATGGAGCCACGTGGGCCCCACGAGGTACCGAGGCGCGCCTGGGGGGTGGCGCGCCCTGGTGCCTCGTGGGCACTGGGTGGCCCCCCTCCAGTGGGTCTTGGTTCCATTATTTTTTATTTATTCCATAAAAAATCTCCAAAAAGTTTCATCCAATTCGAAGAACTTTTATTTCTGCACAAAAAACAACACCATGGCAATTCTGCTGAAAACAGCGTCAGTCCGAGTTAGTTCTAATCAAATCATACCAAAACCATATAGAATTGTTATAAACATGGCATGAATACTGCATAAATTATAGATACGTTGGAGACGTATCAGTCAGCTTGAGGTTGGTGCAGCCCGTGGGGCGTCCTCAGTTTCACATCCAAAAGAGAAGAGGCTGCCGTGTCCGGCACGGGTCAGCGTGAGGTTGGTGCAGCCCGTGGGGCGCCCTCAGCTCAATTGTTCCACCAGCGCTGAGCATGGGGCTTCCACTAGGCGTGGAATGTTCTGCCAGCGCGGAGCAAGGGGCTTCCATTGAGACATGGGAGGGAACTCTCGCGGGCCCATCAGGCAAACGCAATGAGAGGCTCCGGAGCATGTACAGCTCCACTTCATTCGTACGCGTGAGGGTCACGAGTAGAACTTGCGGAGGTGTTGGATGTTCCATGTGTTGGGCACAGGAACTTCGTCCCCCGTCTCCAGCCGGGCGGCGCCGGGCCTGGAGACATGAGCAACCCTGAAAGGGCCTTCCCACATGGGTGAGAGCTTGTGGAGTCCTTCTTTGGAGAGGATCCTTCTCAGGACAAGATCGCCGACTTTGAGGGTGCGTGGGCGTATGCTGCGGCTATGATAGCGACGCAAAGCCTGCTGGTATCTTGCGGCGCGCAGGGCGGCCTGGCGACAGGCTTCCTCGAGGAGCAGCAGGTCGGCCTCTCGTGAGCCGTCCTGACGAGCCTCATCGAAGCCAAGGACTCGCGGAGAGCCGTGCTTGAGCTCAAAAGGGAGGACTGCTTCAGCTCTGTGGACGAGGAAGAAGGGAGTCTCGCCGGTAGGCTTGGTTGTTGTCGTGCGGATCGACCACAACACAGACTGTAGCTCATTAAGCCAGCCCTTGCCGTAGGCTTCGAGCTTTTTCTTGAAGCTTCTTGTCTTGAGGCCCTTGAGGACCTCAGCGTTGGCACGCTTGGCCTGGCCGTTGCTTCGTGGGTGCGCCACAGAGGCGTAGCAGATCTGTGTGCCGAGGCTGACGCAGTATGACTTGAAGAGGCCGCTTGTGAATTGGGAGCCGTTGTCAGTGTTGATGCGGTTGGGGACGCCAAAGCGGCTCACGAGGCCCTTGATGAACTTGACGGCGGAGCCTGCCGGAATGGTGCGCACGGGCTCGACCTCCACCCACTTGGTGAACTTGTCGATGGCGACGTAGAGGTAACGGTAGCTGCCGGCTGCGCGAGGGAAGGGTCCCAAGATATCCAACCCCCAGACCGCGAAGGGCCACGAGAGAGGGATCGTCTAGAGGTCCTGCGCCGGCTGGTGGATTTGCTTGCCATGGACTTGACAAGCTTCACAGGATTGGACCAGCTCGGCGCCGTCATGAAGTGCGGTGGGCCAGTAGAAGCCACTGCGGAACACCTTGCCGGCAAGGGTGTGCGATGAGGAGTGGTGGCCACAGTCTCCACCATGGATGTCGGCGAGCAGCTCGCGACCTTGTTCTTCAGAGATGCACCGCAACGAGACGCCATTGGGGTGCCTGCGGTACAGCTCGCCATCCTTCAAGCAGTACGCGGTGGCCTGGCGGGCCACACGCTCTGCCTCTGAATCCTTCTCTGGGAGGGTGCCGTGAAGCAAGTAGGCCTTGAACTCAGCGGCCCAGTTGTCCGCTTGAGGCTCTAGCGCCAGTAGCAGGTGGGGCACCTGAGGCTGGGCCACGGTCTGGCGCACCCGTGGGTGGTGTGGGTGGGAGCTCTTCGTGAAGCAGCATGGCGCTCATGGCAGGTGGTGTAGCTGATGGCTTCAGGAGCCTTTCCTCGAAGACGCCGGGGCTTTGGGGCTCGCGGCGAGATGCTCACTTGGCGATGTCGTCGGTTCCTTGTTGCTGCCGCGGGGGACATGCTGGAGCTCCAGGCCAAGGAAACGCTTCTCGATCTTGCGTACCTCTTTCAGATAGGCGGCCATGTGCTCGTCTTTCGGCTTGTAGCTCTTGTTGGAGAAGTTGACGAGGAGCTACGAATTGCCCTTGATGGTGAGGCGCTTGATGCCGAGAGTGAAAGCGGCCTTGAGGCCGGCGATGAGGCCTTCGTACTCCGCGATGTTGTTGGAGACCTTGTCGTCGCGCTTGAAGCAGAGTTGGACAGCGTAGTAGAGCTTGTCTCCTATTGGCGAAGTGAGCATGACGCCAGCCCCTGCGCTCTGCCGGGAGAAGGCGCCGTCGAAGTGCATGGTCCAGCCGCCAGGCGCCTCGTCCCCAGGTAAGAGGGATTCGCCCTCGCGAGGCTCCTCCTGGGGCGGATCCGTCCATTCCGCTACGAAGTCAGCCAGGGCTGCACCCTTGATCACCCTTGTGGTGCAGAATTCCAGCTCGAAGGCCTGCAGCTCGATGTTCAACTCGGCGACGCGGCCAGCGGCGTTGGGGCTGCACAGGACTTGCTCCAGGTGAAAGAACATGTGGTGCCCCCATGTTTGGTTTTGGTAATTGATGACAATCTCTATGGACTAATGGTTGCCATGAGTTATATTGAAGGTTTGTCCATAGGCATTTCTTGAAGTCCATTTGTTGGTTTCAAGGAGATTATGTGATGACCAAGGTGCTATTCAAGGATTTATCCAAAGATTGGTCATGTGAGAGTTGAGCCTATTGCAAGCATGTCTTGAAGAAGAAGAATGTGTGAACATTCATGTTTACCTTCAAGACATCATCCTAATGAAGAGAGTTGGAAAGATTCAAGGTTGATCAAGACTAAGTACAAAGAGTGATTCAAGTTGATCAACACACAAAGTGTAGAAGATGTACCGGGTGGGATCAAGTGATCTCATGGTATGGTAAGCATTGTCCATTGCGCTTTGTGTACTAACCCATTGTCTACGTAAGTGTTCGTTGTGGGGTTAGGTTTGTTTCCATGGGCGTGCATCAAAAGGAAGGTCTCATATGTCCCATGGAGGATGACGTCAAGTGGTAATCGTCATCAAGGTTGCGGTGTGCAAGTTCAAGTGGAGCATCACGAAGAGATCATGCTTCAAGCTTGCCGTCCATTGTGGTGGCAATGGACTTGTGAAGATGTGCCGAAGAGTGGCTCACCCATAGTGGAGTATGGGGGAGCAATCAACTAGTCTTCATCGAGCCAACACAATCAAGAAAGGTGCTCCAACTTGTGGAGGTCAAGATCGTCATCATCTAGCTCAAGTGGACTATGCGCAAGGCAAAGGTTTGCCCTTGACAGGTTTTCTATTTTACCGGTCTCATGGTGGTAGTTGGGAGACCGGGTTATAGGATCGATAGCCGTACTATCAAGGGCGGCTCTCGGATGAGTAGCTTAATCGTATCTTTCGTAGAGAGCTCAAACCATTGCATTCTTTCATCATCTTTCTTGGTTCTTGTTTGGCCTTTTTGCTTTGGGGGTCTTTGAGCTTTTGGTCACCTTCATGACAAGCTCAAGTTCATCGAGAATGGATTTCGTTTGCTACATCTTGTATGTTCTCGATGTCGGGGTTTATGCCAGATCATCACTGATAGAGGTTTCACATCTCTATATCATAGGCATATCTCTACTGCCACTTCTTACTATATCCAACAAGCTTGAGTTTGCTCAATTCGGAGCTCATTTGCAGATGTTATGGCAGTTCTGGTTTTTCCTTCTCTGGCGATTGTACCGCTAGTGTATGCGGTTGTACCGGTCGACCAGTACTTCCGGGACAACCACCACCCTTGGGTTGCAGTCTCCAGGTGTCTGCCAAGCGGTTGTACCGCTGCCTCCGGGCGGTTGTACCGTCTGGTGCTTGGCGAACCCCAGGACTGCTGCTCAGCGGTTGTACCGGCCAAGTACCGCTCCAACCACCGCTAAGGGGTGACTCCCGTCTGATGTGGAGCGGATGCTGGGCGGTGGTGAACCGATAGTTCGCGGATGGCTTAGGCGTACCGGTACTACCGGTGACTGGAGCGGTTGTACCGCTCCAGACTTAGCCACCACAAGTACTTGGCCCCGGCGGTTGTACCGGTCCTAGTACCGCTCCAACTACCGGTCAGGGGTGATTCCCTACTGTTTTGGAGCGGTAGTAGGGCAGTGGTAGCCCGGTAGTTCCCGGATGGTTTCAGCCGACCGGTACTATCAGTGCAACCTCCGGTTGTACCGCCTGGTACTCTGCTTCAGGGGAACCTGCAAAAAGCGGTTGTACCGGTCCTTGGAGCGGTTTTATCACTCCCGTGTTATTCTGCAACATAACGGGCAGATTCGTGGGGTCCTATAAAAGGGGGTCTTCTTCCCCAATGGACCTAATCTCTTGAGCTCATGTTTGCCCCCCATTGTTGACCTTCTTCGAGCTTGCTATCTCTCAATCCCTCCAATGATTCTTGCTAGTTCTTAAGGGAAAAGAGAGAGGAGATCAAGATCTACGTTTCCACCAATCACTTTCTCCTCTATGTGAGGGGAACCCCTTGGATCTAGATCTTGGAGTTCTTGGTGTTCTCCTTGTTCTTCCTCTCATATTCCTCCATAGCTTTTGTTGCTTTGGTGGGATTTGGGAGTGAGGGACTTGATCACTTCGTGTGTTCTTGCCATTGCATTAGTTGCATAGGTTTGAGTTCTCCACGGTGATACGTGGTGGTGAAAAATTGAGTAGCTTATTACTCTTGGGTGCTTGGTACCCTAGAGCTTGTTCCTCTTGGGTGCTTGGGCGCCCTAGACGGTTGGTGGTGCTTCGAAGCTCAATCATTGTGGTGTAAAGCTCCGGGCAAGCGTCGGGGTCTCCAATTAGGTTGTGGAGATTGCCCCGAGCAATTTGACGGGTTCGGTGACCGCCCCCAAGGGTTGCCATTTGTACGGGTTCGGTGACCGCCCCCAAGGGTTGCCATTTGTACAGGTTCAGTGACCGCCCTCAAGGGTTCCTTAGTGGAATCACGGCATCTTGCATTGTGCAAGGGCGTGAGGAGATTACGGTGGCCCTAGTGGCTTCTTGGGGAGCATTGTGCCTCTACACCGCTCCAAACGGAGATTAGCATCCGCAAGGGTGTGAACTTCGGGATACATCGTCGTCTCCGCGTGCCTTGTAGGCGCTTTCGAGGGAGCGGACCGCGTCCTTCTCGTCACAGCAGACGGTGATGATGCCGCTGCAGCCCGGCATCTTGAGGACGTTGTAGGCATGGTGGGTCGCTGCATGAACTTGGCGAGTGCCGGGTAGCCCAGGATGGCGTTGTACGGCAGGCCGATGTGCGCCACATCGAAGTCGATGAGCTCAGTGTGGTTGTTCTTGCGGGTGCCAAAGGTGACGGGAAGGCGCACTTGCCCCAGCGGAATGGTGGAGCCATCAGTCACTCCGGAGAAGGGCCTGGTCGGCATCAGCTGCTCATAGGGCACTTGGAGCTGCTCGAAGGTCTCGATGGAGATCACGTTGAGGCCGGCACCTCCGTCGATGAGCGTCTTGGTGACGGCGACGTTGCTGATGGTGGGGGTGCATAGCATGGGGACCGTGCCCGCAGCGCTTGCAGACTTGGGGTGATCATTGGAGTCGAAGGTGATTGCGTACTGCGACCACTTGAGGGGCAGAGCGGCCTCTGGCCTCGGGAGGGCGGATTCATCTCGCGAGAGAACAACTTGAAATGGCAGTTGGACGCGGGAGCCTGGGCCCCGCCAAGGATGCAAGCCACTCCGCGAGGTTCCTGATAGCCCCCAGCACCCTCGTCAGGCTGGTTGCCGTCATTCCTTCGCGGTGGTGGCGGCAGCGGTGGGAGAGCGGCGTTGACCTGAGGGTTGGCCTCACGAGGCTGATCACGCCTGGCGGCTTCGCGAGGCAGGTCGCGCCAGCCTTGCCGGAAGTTGCCGCTGCCGTTGCGGTCCCCCCAGCGATTGCCATTGCGGCCGCCTTCGCGGCGGGTGCCGCGATCGTTGCGGTCGCCGCGGCGGCCCAGGCGCTCGTCGCGAAGCAACTTGAGCTCCTGGCAGTCCTCGGTGCTGTGGGAGTGCGAGTTGTGGTAGGCAAAGAGAGGGCGGTTGTCCTTCTTGGGCTCGTCACGCTCACGGCCGCGTTTCTGCTCGGGCTCCGCCGCGAGCACGGCAAGGCCCTTGCGCTTGGCGTCCTTGTTCTTGGCCTTGGCAGCGTCTGGCTCCGCGTCGGGGTCGTTGTGGGTAAAGAGACGGCCTTCTTCGGCCTTGGCGCACCTGTCGGTGAGGTCGAACAGCTCGAGCACGGAATCGAGCTCGTCGTTGATGGCAAGCTTCTCGCGCATCCAGACGTCCGTGACGCCATTGGAGAACGCAGAGACGATGGTGGCCTCGGAAGCACGCAGGATCTTGTTGCGACTTGGCTGAAGTGCTGGATGTACTTGCGGAGAGTCTCGTCAGGGCGCTGGCGCACGGTGCGCAAGTCATTGAGCGTGAGGGAGTGCTCGTGCGTGCCCTTGAAGCTGGTGACAAATTGCCGGCAGAGCTCGGCCCACGAGGAGATGGACGCCTCCGGGAGGTTCATGAGCCATGAGCGTGGGCCGTCCTTGAGGGCCATGGGAAACCAGTTCGCCATGACCATGTCATCGCCGTTCGCTGCCTCGATGCTCAGGGCATAGAGCTGCAGAAACTCTGCGGGGTTGGGGGTGCTGTCGTAGCGCGGAGGCAGGTCCGGCGTGAACTTGGCGGGCCACACCACGCGGCGCAGCTCACGGGTGAAGGCGCGGTAGCCCCCGTAGCTGGAGGGAACGCCACCAGCGAGGGCGACACGGTTCTGGCGGCCGGCAGTCGCGACCTCCTGGATGGTCCTGTCTTGGCGCTGGCGCTGCCGCTCGAGGGGCACGCACGCGTGGGGCGGCACGCGCCGGACGATCTAGCAGCTGGGCTCGCCATGGTCCGGCGAAGATGCGCCGCAAGACGGCTCACGTGCCCGCGCGTCGCGGGGGCGCCTGGCACCCTCGCTAGGCGGAGGAGGCGGAGGCGGCGCGTC
This sequence comes from Elymus sibiricus, assembly GCA_039707655.1. Taxonomy (NCBI): domain Eukaryota; kingdom Viridiplantae; phylum Streptophyta; class Magnoliopsida; order Poales; family Poaceae; genus Elymus; species Elymus sibiricus. The sequence goes on along the minus strand of CM077666.1, from coordinate 176,791,948 downwards.
ATGCGCCACGTCCTCGGCGCGAGATGGCAGAGGGTGGAGTGAGTGAGAGGGTGCCGGGGCGTCTCTGGCGACGTTGACGAGCTCGGTGATGCGGCCGAGGCAGGCGTCGTAGCCGGCGTCGGTGGGGCGGTAGCGCAGGAGCTTGCACACCATGAGCAGCGCGGCCTGCGGGGCCGGCGCGTCGTGGCGGGCGAGCGAAGAGGCCATGGCGGTGTGGCCGTCCGCCTGCACGGACGGGTGGAGGGAGGAAGCCTGCTGCTCCCTCACAGCGGGGTCGATGGCGGCGCCGGCGGCGCGGCCTCGATGGTCGTCACGGGCGACCGGCTCCGTCTGGGCCACCCTGGCAGCTCGGCGTGCGTAGCGCTCACAACGAGCGTCGGCCATGGCGGTGAGGAGGTGGGAAGAACCGAAGCAGCCCCCTACCTGGCGTGCCAAATGTCGGAATCGAGGCTCCGGAGACCCAAAGGTTCAAACACTGGGGGCTAGCTAGTTCCTACCTCTCCAAGGGTGACCACGGCAAGGCTACGGCGAGAGCTCGCGAGCGCAGAGCACGATAGGGGACACGACGGTTACCCAGGTTCAGGCCACCTTGCGGTGTAAAACCCTACTCCTGCTTGTGTTGGAATTGCTGTGGCAAGAGGGTGTTCTCGTGTACAAGGTAGGAGAAGAAGGAATCGATTTCCTACAATGGCAGCACTGCCCCCCCTTTATAGCCGCCTTGGTCATCTTCCCCTGAAAATATCGGCGGGAAGGGTTGCCACACTTGGTGGGTTTTGAAAGGGGACAGGCGCTCAGGCTATCCTGACTAAAGGCGGTCTTCGCCTGCAAAAGCATGATCCATGACGTGCCGGTGGGCTCGGTGATGACCTCCGCCCTACGCGCCTTGCTGTCTTGGTCTTCTTTCACCAAACGGACAGTCCTTGGGACTTGCTTTGGAGGAGGGCAGCTGGGCTGCTCCCTTTATCACCAAAGAGGAAAACCTCTCTGTCCGCGCCAACTGGCGCGCCCCCTGTCGCCGTTCGTCGCCAAGCGCGTCACCCACGTGGTGGGCACAGGACCGCGCGGCTGGCGTCAGGCTCGGAGGGCCTCGGGCGGCCGCCTCGGGAGGCCGCCTCGCGAGGCTTCCTGCCGCTGCTGCGGCTAAGTCTTGGTGGTTTACCCCTGAGGAGGGGTCCTCGTGAGGCTGGAGCCTCGCGAGGTGTCTTCGCTTCGCGGTGCCTGCCGTTGGGCCGCGTCTTGGGCCTTCGCCAAGCGTCGCTTCCTGGGTCACAGGCAGACGGGCCGTGGTACCCTGGTTCCCAATGGCCCGACAATATCTATCCGATATTTGGAATAGTTGCGTAGCTCAAGCATAAAAGGACTCTTCCAATAAATGCTTTGACATCCGCTTCTTACGGAACTTTCCACACCGTATGCACCATCGTAACCCACAACGTTTCAGCAAACCCCTCCACACGAACCTTTGCAATTTGTGTCTCCACCACACAGAGAATCGTCGACGCACTCTCTCGCGCAAGGTCACGTAACTCATGGGCTGTCGTGTATCACCCAACCCACGGCAGTTCCAGCAGAGTTTATTCATTGGGCCTGGCAGTCCTCCCCGCGAGAGGTCGCCGATAGCGCCAATTTTTTTTCTTTGACGACTGCGATTTCTTTGCTCTCTTAAGGCCCCTCGGAGAAATATATGCAGGTGGTGAAGGCAGAGTGGGATCAGCCAAGGATCCCCCACCGCCCCTCTGTGAGGTTTGCACGAGAGCAGGACCAAGCCGCTTTCGGGCCGAAGTGCCATCCTTAGTTTTGTCTGCCTCCTCGCCAACGCCTTTCTATAATAATGTCATTTGTATCCATGCAAACGTTATTACTTGAAATAAAGTGTGATATTTATCTAAACAGTAGTACCAATAAAAACTTGTTCTAAAAAATAACAAAAAGAAAAAGAAAAAGTGCAAGCGTTGTGATTTTTTTTTTTTGAGTGAGTAGCGCTATGAAAGAGGTCCATCTGAACGCGCGGTGTGTGAAGGCAACGGCGTGGAATCATGCTGGGCCGTGACACATGCTTCTGCATAGGCATGTCCATAAGTCCATTTGTGTTCAGTCAGAGAGCATAATATATTCCTACTAAAAAAACTGTGGCACTCCAAACTGTTGAAAGAAGTTACCGCACGAATAAATGCGTCTGCCGTGAGTCGAACCCGGGTCTATTGCTTGGAAGGCAATTATCCTAACCGTTGGACTACAGACGCATTGATGTTTCCATTTAAGATGAAATGCTTTAAAACCTCATTGATTTTCCTTTCTCCCCCGCCACCATGAATCAGCAAATCCCTTTTGTACCCACGCTTACAAAATGCGCAGTCGAAAATTTAGCAAAAACTATTTGATGCCTGACCAAAAAAGATTTTTTTATTTTAATTTTTGAATTTGCTCTAGTAACAATGAGAGTGCTCCATTTGTTCTGAGGCAATCAACTAAACTAACTATAATGAGAAAATCAAAAGGAAGAATGAAAACACTATGGTAAACAATATGTGGACGAGCATTACAAAACAAATAATATTTAAAACAACAATAATAAGTGGTCAAGAAAATAATAAAAATTTGCAAAACGAAAAAGAAGAAAACAAAAGGAAAATAATACACTGCTTGTTGACCCAACCAAATGACTGATCCTTCAGGCGCGAATTGCTTAAGCGAGCGCTCGGAGATGCAAATGCTACGTATCGCTCGTTGCGAGCAATATGGCAGTGCTTGCTCACGTGTCTTCACTGACGGACAAGTCCATCTTAGCTCTGGTTTTTGGGAACCTGTAACCCAGTTTTGGAAAGGTTCCGACAGTTTTTTCTTTGTTTTTCTGCCATTTGTTTTCTTTATTGAATCATTTCTTTATTTTTTGTCTTATTATCATTATCATTTTTCCTCTTTTTCTTTTTTTCTTTTCAATTCAAAATTACTTTTTATTTTGTGAAATTTTTAAAATTCATGCATGTTTATCAAATTTGTGAACAAATTCCAATTTTGAACTATTTTCTAAGTTTGTGAAAAAATTTAAGTTTGTATTTTTTTTAGATTCATGTATTGTTTTAAATTTGTGGATATTTTTCAAATTCATGAACATATTTCAAATTCATGTCTATTTTTCAAAATTGGGAAGTTCTTAAAATTCTTGAATATTTTCAAATTGATGACGATTTTTTAAAATTTACTTATATAAAAATTCCATGGATATTTTTAAATTCATACATTTCAAATCGATGAACATTTTTTAAATTGAAATATAACCGCCAAAGTAAGAAAACCAGCCGAAACGCATAAACGTCAGAAACAGGCTGAAACAAAAACATTTAGAAGTGCTGGAAAAGGGGAATTGCTCATACTGGCCCATCCAACTCCATCGTCAGAGCGCCAGGTGTTAAGTCAACGGCCTGGTGTGATGCTGGGCCTGACATGTGGTCGTGCACGGCCTGGTGTGATTTAGAGCGGCCTTATCTAAAAATATAATATAAAAAATCAGAGGGTCCCCTAAAAAAGTTGCCATATATAATTAAAAATCAATTTTTTTTTTGAGAAAAATAATAATCAAATGTTATGCAGCAAGTGATCGCACCTTAGAAAAAATTGCGTCTGCCGGGAGTCGAACCCGGGTCTATTGCTTGGAAGGCAATTATCCTAACCGTTGGACTACAAACGCATTGATGTTTGCATTTTAGATGAAAGTCCAATTATCCAAAATCTTGCTGTTTTCCCACTAACATGAATCAGCTAATCATTTTTGTACTTACCGTGCACATTCACAAACTTAGCAAAAATAGAAGACAGTTTGATGCCCAACTAAGATTTTTCCCATGATGTTCAGTTTTTCTAAGGTGGTCAACTACACGTAGAAAAAAAATAGGGAAGAGAGCAAACACTCCAGGAAACAATATGCAGATGAGGCAGACAGCCTAACTCAACAATCACCTCACACTTTTTCCTACTAGAGTACTACCTTTTGCGTTGACAGCCTAACCAAAAAGCGTTTTTGCTTGCTGCCGAAAGGCACTCAGCTGCCTCGGAGACATGTTGCTTATCATCAGGACCGATGCCACGACGCAGCCCAAGTCTACTAGTAGCAGCAGATCGATGAAACAGCGAGGACGTTCCCACTCACCCCACACACTGTCCCAGATTAATTAAGTCTCTGTGTATGTTTCTTGCTTACCGATGGTTCCATGGAAAGGCAGCTCGCCTTCTCATGTCTCCATGAAAAGGTAGATCAGCTCAGCTCAGCTGACTTACCAAGGTGGTAGTAGTAGTAGACTAGCTCAAGCCCAAAGGAAAAATGATCAGTCCACACGGATGATTCCGTGTTTGAAGAGGCATTGTCCGTTGCCCCGACGCTCGTGCCAAAGACCCACCGGTAAGATGTCACCACTCACAACAACTCGGCCCGCGTTCTGTTCTGAAGTCACGCTGAACGAGCTTGTCCAAAACCTGAAGCAAGTGACCAGAATACGGATACAAGTAACAGCAGTGTAGTTGGCTTGTTTGGATTCTAGGGGGACAGAGACCAAGAAATGCAGCCATCATGCTAGCAAATAATAAGGTTAGTGTGCTTTCAGTCAGTTAGGCTCGAGAGCGACGAGAGCGAGGTATGAACAGCACACAACCCCGACAAATGTATCAGTAATAACAAATTAAGGTACAGCCGCACAGCCGGGCCAGCAGGACTCTGCGATGAAAAGGGAACCGACCTACAGCATAAAGGAGCACTAAACATCCATCAGCGTTACTACTCCAGAATGTCCTTGCAAGATCAGGCGCATAATCCACATCGTCTTCCTTTGACCAGAGTACATCTTGAGTGCACGGGTCCATGATCAGAGACACGGTCACACGGCTACATGCTGCAGGCAGAGAGGTGATCCAGAGAAGAGGACCAGATGCCAATCGATCCACATGGATGGGACGGGGGTTAAAGCAGAAAAAAAGGAAAGCGGCAACTTGTTGCGATCACCGGAGCACATCATCATAACTCATCGGCGTTGGTAGAGTACGTCGGCCAGGCAGGCCCCCGATCCCCACTGTACCGGTGCTAGTGGTACTGAAAAAGGAGAGATCATAACGCGCAGGCGGCCCTACCATGAGATTCTGACTCAGATCGATCGATTTGCCATTCTAATGATGTACTACATACTCCTACATTGTGGAATGGCTTTGAATGATTATACTTTTATTTCACAGCGACGAGCAATGTACACAGGAGAGTGCCAGTGCGTATGGGTATCAGGGCGTGTGCTGTGTCAGGAGCAACACATCGCCGAGTACTCGAATACACTGGGGAGATTCATCCGTTCATTCACTGTAACAAAATATGGAGTGAACTATGTGTTAGCTACCCATGCAGACAGCACAATCAAGAATTGGTGCCGGACACAAAGGTCACAGGTTCCAAATGCCATGGAACATGTTCCTGAGCTTGCTCCCGCCAAGCTTCTTCACGATCTTCTTAGCGTCCGTCACGTTGGTCTCTGCAAGCTTCTCGAGGTTCCTAACATTCGTCAAGATTCCGGCAAATGTTGTTAGCATCAATGCATTCACAAGTCGAGAATTCTAGGACGAATTTATCATTGGATCGATATAATGCTGTAATTACCTCACGTGCTCCGATGACATGATCTTCCTCCGGCCGGAGTTGCTGTCGGCCAGATGCACCAGCGTCGACAGCAAGAACCGCTTCGCCGGCGAGGGTTTCTCCTCGTCGGGGCCTAGCAGCTGCAGTATCTGCGCCACGTTGCGGTCATCCTGGACGAAGCGCTTCCGGTTGCGGTGCACGGACATCATGGCGCAGAGCGCCTCCGCGGCCATCTCCCTCGTCTCCAGGGATTTGGCCGCCTGGACGATGCCCACCAGCTCCGGCATGAACCCGGCGTCCCCCATTGCCTTCTTGGTCTCCTCCGACACGTGGCACAGCCGGTGCGCTGCTTTTAAGGCGCAGTGCTGCAGCGTGGTGTCGCCGTTACGGAGGAAGAAGAGCACGCGGTTGAGGAAGACGGCGCCGATGAGCCGGTCGATCGAGTCCGGCGACGAGAAGCAGAGCGCGTCGATGGCGCGGAGCGCCGCCTCCCGTGCCTTTGAGGAGCGCGGCATGCCCGGGTCCAGCGCGCGGACGAGGGACTCGGCGGTGCCTTCTTGGAGCACGACCTCCCTGGATGAGCTATCTCCGGAGGCAATCGCCGCGAGGAGCTCCATTGCCTGGATTTGCGCCCCCTCGTCCGCGGGGCCCTGCAAGAGCGACACGAGCACCGGTACCGCCCCGGCGTCGGCCACCATGTACTTCCTTATTTCCTCGACGCCCACGAGGCTCCTCAGCACCCGGCACGCCGCGCACACGAGCTCGCCGCCGCTGGCACGGTGGTCGGAGCAGATGTTGACCAATGCCGTGACGCCGCCGTGCGCGGCGACGGCCCACGCGTTGTCGGCGTTCTCGGTGAGCTTGCTGAGCACCCGCGCCGCCCGCTCCTTCGCTGCCGTCCCGGCGCCCGTGTTAAGAACCCGGATCACCGGAGCGATGACGCCGCCGACGACAAGGTCGCCTTTGCAAGCGTCATGCCCGGCGATCACCGAGATGGCGTCCAGGGCCTCTTCTTGGACGCAAGCGTCTGGGGACTCGAGCAGCCCAACGAGAACGCCAATTCCGTCGGCGACGTCCGTCACGACGACCCGAACGCACTTCTCGTCGTCGCGCAGCACCTCGTTGAGCGCGGCGGCAGCCTCCCTCCGCATCTCCGCTCCGCCGACCCGGAGCCTGGCGAAGAGGTCGCGCACGTAGAACCGCACGTCCTCGCGGCTGGCGCCGGCGCACGGCCGCGGCACCACGAGCGCCCGCGCGCGTGTCAGCGAGCCCGAGGCGCATATCTCGTCCAGCCGCGCCAGGTGAGTGTCGAGCGTAGACGCGACGACGTCGAGGTCGCTCCGCAGCCGCAGCTTGCCGCCTCCGTAGTGCCTCCCCTGGCTCCGCGGCACCAGCTCCCGCGCCGCCCTCACCGCGTCAACGACGTCCCGTAGGAGGCCATCGAACGCCTCGTGCCTCTCCTCTCCGTCGGAGGCCGCGATGACGGTGATGTCCGCGAGGCCGGCGTGGAGCCGGTTGAACCTGTCCCTGATGAGCTGCCACTTGAGCGGGAAGAGGGAGGCGGAGAAGGAGGCAGAGATCAGAGAGTTTATGGCGTCCAGTGCCGTCGCGAGCCTCCCCTGCTCGTCTTGCTCCGCTTGTTGGCTCCCCGCCTCTCCCGCTGCCGCAAATTCTCCCATTCTTCCGACGAGCTCAGCTCAGCTCACGCACAGACCCTTACCACGTCGTCAATTCCTGCCGTTGCATCGAGCAAGCAAGAAAGGGACGAGGAGCAGAACAAGCGGTGGAGCTATTACTGGTTGTAGTATGCGGAGACGGCGGGGGAGGGTGATGACTGTAACTGCAAGGTGGTGAACTGGCGATGACTCGACTCTTGAAGGCAAGCTCGACTTCAAGGTAGTTAATGGAGTTATGGAGGCGGTGGCGGGGCCGGTGGTGGGTCCCCCGGACGTGGGCGCAGCACGAGCGCGACTGTTGATGCAGTCGGACTCTGGGGAAATGCGTCTGTGCCCGCGTGAGGAGTGAGGACGAAGGCCTGGGGATTGGCGCGCTGTGGCGGAGAAGAAGCGAAGGACGATCGAGGGAAGGAAGGTAAGCAGAACCCCGGGGGTCTACGAACTAGGATCGCGTGACATGCCTAGCAATGCTACACCTACGAAAATGTTCGGAGATGCTACTGTAACGTGGTGCAAAATGATGTACGTTGGCCACGTTGTCCGAGTGTCTCCAAAGCTAATTTGAACCTCTCTATTTGTCCGTGAATACGTTCAAACAGTGTCCGAACGAGTCCGCTCCGAACATCTATTTTGTCCGTGTACACAACCGTGCCCCTCAAATAGTGGAGTAGATAGGTCTAGACTACTGGATATAGACATTTGAGGCATTGGTCTATGGTAGGTCTGAAAGGGTAGCTTGAAAGACGAGAGTGGTAGAGCATCTCCACTCGTTCGGCCCCCAGCGCACCCGGCGAATGTGTTTTGGCGTTTGCGCCGGCGGGTTTTTCGTCCTGGGGGCGATCGAGTTCCTAGCCGCGCCCCCATGTTTCGGCCCCCAAACACCCAAAAAATCAAACTTGTCTTTCCCGCTACCAAAAAACGCCACGAGTTCGGCGATCACCATGCCACAAGTCGGCGATGTTGGTCCTGAGAAGGTCGAGCTTCACGTCCTGCTTCGTCATCAACGCCGACCACCGCGCGTCGGATTTCTCCTCCCTCTTTGCGGCGATGTTCTTGGCGTCGGCGATGCACTGCTCGATCGATGATTGCAGCCGTTCGGCAGCGGGTGCCGCGTCCCTCGCCGCCTTGGCTCTTTTGATGCCATCAGGGCGCCCATCCGCCGCCCCCGGCCCAGGCGCGCCCGGCTTGATCCTTCCCCAGTACGTGTCGGCGTTCTGATTCGAGCCGGTGATCGGGTCGATGCTGACGGTCTTCCATGCTTCGGCGAGGCACTCGTCTTCCTTCGACGTCCACTTGACGCGAGGCTCGCCCGGCCTGGCATTGGCCGCCCGCTTCTTCTTCCTCCCTTTCGCCGCCGGTGCCGGCTCCGCCTCCTCCTCCACCTCCTCCTCGGCGTTGTGGAGCTCCTCCACGGCGTCGTCGAGCTCGTCGTCCATGTCGACGGCGGTGTCCATTGTTTCGTCTTGTGCGTGGAACCCGGGGCAGGAAGCGGCGGTGACCGAGCCGCTCGTGATGATCTCGTCCATGTCGGCGTCGGTGGTGTCGGTGTTGCTGAACTGTGGCGCCGAGCCGTGTGCAAAGGGCAGGGCGCCCCGGCACAGAGGCGGCGCAGGCGAGGATGAGTACGCCGGCGGCTATTAGCTGTACTGGGTGTTGAGGCCGGCGGTGAACGCGGGGGAGGGAGTGCGCTGGTCGGGGTTCAGGCCGGAGGGGGAGGCACGCGGCGGCGCGCCATGCGGGAAGGTGATGTTGGGGTTGAAACCGCCATGCGCGTCGCCGTCGGAGTAGCCAGGCGAGGGGGCATACCCCCATTGCGGCGGGGACGGCGAGAAGTTGGCCGGCGACGCGACTGTCTGCTGGCTCCCCCACGCGGCTTGTGCGCAGTGGCCAGGCGGAAGGTTCATCATTCCCCCCGCGCGAGACGCCTCTCCCTGCTGTGCCGCCGCGTCCCTGGCCTTCTTGGTGATGAGCCTGTTCCGCCGGTCGGCGGTGACCGCCTCCCGACGCTGAACATCCGCCCTCCACTCGGCGTTCGACAAGCCCGCTAGCCTTGCCATCGGCGCCCTCGCCTTCCTCTGCTTCGGCTGAGTGGAATCGGCGGCGGCGCGAGGAGCCACATATTTCTCCGGCGGCATGGCGGGGACGGCGTGGGAGAAGGGGAAGCAATGGGGAAATGGAGGGAAAGGCGGGTAAAAACGGCAGGAATATGCCTGTTGTCGCCGACAGCGCGGCCCCACGCGCCTTTTCGCTTCAGCCGGCGCCCCCAGGCGCCCCTCGGTGCGCTGGGTTCGGCTCGGGTTCGCCGGTTGTTATTTCGGCCCAAACCGGCGATAAACAACGACCTGGGGGCCCGACTGGGCCGATTTTTTGGCGCCGGCGCTAAAAAAGGCGCCCAGGGGGGCCTGTTGGGGGGGGGGGGCGAGTGGAGATGCTCTAAGCCTAGGTAGGTAAGAAGAAACAAATAGATAGGGCAAGCAAGGAGTGAGGCAATATCGGTGGAGGCCATGAACGTGGAGTGTAAGGGCGTAAAGGTGATTTTATATACTTAATGGACGGGCTGGTAGCATTGGCGAAGTCACCCAGAATAGATGTTAAGATTTGAGCGCCCCAAACAGACGCTTTGGTGAGAACCAACATGTTGTAGAGTGGTGGGTGGCAAGTGCTCGTATATCAGATGCGAAAATTCAATGCCGTTGTGTCTATCATCAACAATTAAGGGGGAGGGGGGTCCACAAGCCAGGAACGCCATTCATCATACCTATGTTTTTTCCAAGTATTTAGGATAGTCTCAGTCCAGAAGATAAATTTGTATGGAGCCAAATTGTCTTAAAATGAGCAAAAGGGGTTGCCATGAAACTGGGTCGAAAGCTTTCTGGAAACCGAGTTCTAAGATCATGGTTGGAATTTCTAGAGTGGAATGGTTGTAGTAGGTATGTGCTTCCTCTAATCTAGGAAGGTGTTGGGCCCCTAAGTGCAGAGCTTTGTAGCAAACAACAATTTTTTTCAAGTAAATGACCTTAAGGTTTATCGAACCAGTATGAGCTTTGAATTTTTTTTGACAAGGGTGACAGTAGGAGAGGCTCCTAATGTTTACTATATATATATATATATATATATATATATATATATATATATGACAAATTTTATCTACCACCGGTGGTAGTTACCACCGCTTGAGTTTTGTATGTTGTATGTAGTATCTATCAAATCGGAGAGTATGTACGTGTAGTATGTAGTATATAAGAATGTTTAGATAATATATATAATACTTTTTTGGTAGTATGTATCGTACTTTGAGTATGCTCTTTTTTACGTACAAATATGTTCGTATTTCACAAATATAATAAAAACCATGGACCAACTTGCAATTTTTTCATGTAACTCACTTTCAAGTATCTTATATATAGTATATGAACATACTTACAATGATAAACTAGTATATATACTACCACAAGGTAGTATATGAGACATGTGGGGTAACTATCCCCAGGTGGTAAGATGGATTTTCCCTATATATACAAGACCAACCTTCCATAGTTACATTTTTACATAGTTACATTTTTGTGTACAAGACCAACCTTCCACAAGCAGATGTGGGAGGTGGGGGGGGGGGGTGGAGGAGTGGGGGTCAGGTAAGAGTGGCACAAAAGGAAATTACAGTGGCTCTATGAGCCTCTCGAACCCTATGTTGCAGTAGGCCAAAGTCCTCCTTGAATTTATTGAGCCAAGAGCCCAAGCTTGGGCTAACTCCCCTGAAATGTTTGTTGTTCCTTTCTTTCCACAGGCTCCAAGCGGCTGTCAGGAAAGTCTCAATGAAAAGAGAGTTGCGCCAGGTGGCCCGGCCCGTTTGGATGACGTCAAGGCGAGAGGTGAACACGGGCCAGCTGACATCTAGCTTTCTCCAACAGGCTTGGCTGAATGGGCAGGTGAATATCATGTGATCCACTGTTTCTTCAATGTGCTGTCCACACAGGAGGCAGTCGTAATCATCCCCGATGTTGTAGTGGCGTCGCTTCAGCATGTTACGTGTGTTGAGTCTATCGCGGAGGAGCAGCCAGCCAAAGACTTTGATCTTCATGGTACACTTCGAGCGCCAAATCCAGTTGAAAGCCGGGTGGGCTTGTACATCTTTGAAGTAGAATTTGTAGAAGTCATCCACCTTGAATTCCGCCTTCCCCCAAACATAGTGCCAGACATCAGTATTTGTAGAGGATGGGCTCATTCTCACCGAGAGGGCTTGGAGGTCACGTACTTCCTCGAGGGCCTGGGGGACAGCGGGAGATGGAAGGTCTCATGCAGTGCCGTGCCCTCCAAGAAATTTTTAACAGAGGCGTCTTCATGCATGGCAAAGGAGAATGCACGTGGATGGGAATCTTCCAGTACATTATCGAGCCAGAGATCCTTCCAGAAGAGGGCCGTCGTGCCATCGACCGGTATGAGCTTTGAATTGCAGCCAATGTCTGTAGCTGCATACACAAATACAGAACTTGCCTCGGCCTCAATGAAACTAGCAAGATTATCAGTCTTGCTAGTTAGAAGGATTAATGTAACTTGTGTTTGAAAGTATTGATTGCAGCAAAAGAAATAAAGCATGCTGGGTACAACCATACATGGTGGGTGGACGTGAAATAGGATGGCAACACCTGCCTTGCGCAGCACGCCAAACCCCCCTTTTGTCTCTGTCACGCCTACCTACGCGGTCCACAGTGTATAGGCGAATGACGGGATGGATAATGCCCCTTGTGGCTATCCGCACTGCATCTCTGGTGCTGCATGACATCGACAACAATTCATGGCGCAGCGATGACACCTTCACCGTGTTGCAAATATGCCCTAGAGGCAATAATAAGATGTTATTATGCTATTTCTATGTTCATAATTAGCTTTCTATTTTTGTGTTATAAATGCATTGGTTCTTGAATATGAGATTCAGAGGAAAACCCAATTGCATGTGTGGAAACATAAACACCAAGATGATCCCTAGGCATGTTGGAAACATGCCCTTGAGGCAATAATATGTATTATTTATTTCCATGTTTATACTTAAGAGTTTATATTCTATGATATAACTGCTATGATTCTGGAATATGCAATTCAGTGGAAAACACATAAGCACGTGTGGAATGATAAATGATAAAATCTGATTCCTAGTCTCGCCTCTAGGACTAGCTCAAGTGTTGTATGTGAACATGTTTTCTAGATCTTGGGATATCGTTAAGTGTAACAATAGTCCCCAAACAACTTTGAGAGTATGACGTTAGAAGAACGATCATATTGAGTTGACCCAACTTGTTTGTTATACTTTGAGATACTATCGTCACAAGTCAATCGATATAACACAAAGAGTTAACGTATGCTTTAGTTCCTTAGACCATGTGAGTATTGTATTCACTTCTTACCGTACGATGGACTTTGGGGTTCCTCAAACGCCATCTGTTACACGACGATCATAATGACAACTTACAAGTTCATCGAAAAGTTTGACAAGGGGCTAGATAGCTCAAGAGTGGGATTTGCTCCTCCGACGATGGAGAGATATTCTTAGGGCCCTCTCGGTGTGACGGCATCCATCATCGTATGGCCAGACACAGGTGACTAGGTCACATGGATGCCGGAACATGTCATTGAGAAAGAAGAACAAAACCAGTAACGAGGATACCAGTATAGTGAGAATGAGAATGACTCAAGAGGATATTGATATATCTCACCTCGGGTTTTGTAAAGTATAGCGAAGCAAAGGGAATAGCACATGATAACCAAAGGTTCACTCGAATATCATTTGTGTATTCATAGGGATCAATATGGATGTCCACGGTTCCGCTACTGGTCATTGAACGAAAGGAGTTTTGTTCATGTCTATGTTTTACCGAACCTACAAGGTCACAAGCTTAAGGGAATCACGATCTGTTGAGTGTTAGTGGAGTAAGAATTATGAGAATATATTCACGAAATAGTTTTGGGAATATTAGAAATAGTTTCGAGAGAAACCGGAAGCGTTTCAGAGTTTGGAAGAGTTTCGGGGTTTATCGTGTAATACCAAGAACTGATATATAGGTGGAAAATGTTTCCGAGGATGTTAAATTAAAAATAAAATGTTCTAATATTGATTAGGAGGCTTTCAGAATTAATTAAATATCAACGGGCCAAATAAAATGCTAAAAAGGCCAAGTGGTGGAGAGTTACTGGGCCCTAGGGCCCAATAACACTTGGGGGCACCCCCTAGCTTGTATGACAAGCTAGAGGGGGGCGAAATGGAGAGGGAGGACTCCTTCTCCCCTAGGCCGGCGCACCAAGGAGGGGAGTCCTCGTCCCTTGTGTGGCGCCCCCTCCTCTCTCCCCTACACCTATGTATACTAGAGGATTTTGCCCATTGAGAGAAGTTTTTCGAGCCTCCTCTAGTTCTAGAGGATTTTTCCCATTGAGGGAAGTTTTTCGAGCCTCCTCTAGTTCTCTAGTTCTAGTTCTAATTTGGAGTTTATCTAATTAGAGCTAGACCTAGATCTCTCTAATCATCATAATATAGAAGCCCAGTAAGGTTCTCTTCTTCTCCCTCTAATTCTCCGGTGACGATTAGCTCTGGACGATGAAGCGCTGCCGGATCGTGAAGCCTGTACGCTTGCAAACTATAGAGAGGTCATGATTTCGGTCTTCGATTCGAGGGATCATTCGTGAATGGTTCGAGGGACTTCATTAACGATCTATACCAACCCTTGTTCTGCTGCAACTCGAAGTTGGTAATGATCCAATCTAAACCTCTATATGCATCTTCATAGTGTTCCTGGACCGTGATCGTAGGACATTTTTTTGTTTTCTACTACGTTTCCCAACAAGGCATGCCTCTAGGACTGGATCATGTATTGATGATGATGATTTTTTTCCTGATCATGAGCATTGTTATAGTAACAAGGATGTTATCAACAATGAGAACACATTGTTATCGAAACAATAGTGTTAGACAGACCCAACTTATGAATTACTGAGAGATGTTATCATTATCATGTTGCTGGTCTTTTCATAAAACACGTTAAGGTTTACTTAGTTCCTTAGACCATGAGCATATTGTATCCCAACATACCAGATGGTTACTTTGGGGCTACTGAACGTCACTCCATAACTGGATGTGAATAAGGGTGACTTACGGGTATACCGGAAATGTATGTCTCGGTATCGATGTTCAAGATTGGGATGTGCTCCTCTCATGATAGAGAGATACTCTCTAGCCTGATTCAGTGTTACGATATCATTATCGTTTGCCAGACACTTGTTATTATGATCACTGCTACTTGTGATAGGCGTCGGGATTTCCCTAAAGAGGAAGGGTGATGTAGTATAGTAGCAGATAGTATTTCCCCCTATTAAGAACCAAGGTTTATCGAACCAGTAGGAGACACCACGCAAACAAGGTAAGCGGTACCTGCACACACACAAAGCAAAATACTTGCATCCAACGCAGGCAAGAGGGTTGTCAATTCCCTTGTACTCGTTAATTGCAAGGATTAAATCTGATAGTGGTAGGTAGATAAAATAAAAAGGAAAATAAAAGTAAATAAATTGCAGCAAATATTTTTAGGGTTTTAGTAAATATAAAGTGAATGGACCCGGGGGCCATAGCGTTCACTAGAGGCATCTCTCTCATGAGCATAGCAACAGTGGGTAAACAAATTACTGTTGGGCAATTGATAGAATAGCGCATAGTTATGATGATTCTTCATGGCATGATCAATATATAGGCATTACGTCCAAGACAAGTAGACCGACATCCATCTGCATCTACTACTATTACTCCACCCCAAGACCGCTATCCAGCATGCATCTCAAAGTATTAAGTTCATAACAAACAGAGTAATGCTTGAAGCATAATGACATAATGTAGACAAAGTAATACCAAATAATATGTTCGAACTCCGTCATTTTACCCTTAGTAGCAACAATACAACTACGTGCCTTGCAACTCATCATGTCACAGAGTAAGGACACCGCAAGATTGAACCTACTACCAAGCACCTCTCCCACTGAAGATAAATCAACCTAATTGTCCAAAAGAGATAGATAGATTGAAGAGAAATACAAGGCTATAAAATCACACATAAATAAATCTCAGAAAAGACTCAAAAACTTTCAATGAATAATCTGATTATAAACCCATAATTCATCGGATCCCAACAAACACATCGTAAAATTTTACATCGGATTGATCTCAGATGAGATCAATGTATTGAAGATCAACACACACACACACACACACACACACACACACACACACATACACACACAGAGAGAGAGAGAGAGAGAGAGAGATGATAACCCACAAGTATAGGGGATCGTTTGTAGCCTTTTTCGATAAGTAAGAGTGTCGAACCCAACGAGGAGCTAAAGGTAGAATTAATATTCCCTTCAAGTTCTATCGACCACTGATACAACTCTACGCACACTTAACATTCGCTTTACCCAGAATAAGAATAAAACTACTTTGTAGGTGTAAGGATAAGTTTGCAAGAATAAAACTAGAAGTACTTAACGGAAATAAAACTAGGAGTAATTTGCACGATAATAAAAGTTAGTTGTTTAGTAGATAGCTTTTTGTAACACAAGAGAAAGATTGTCCATAGGCAATTGAATATAACATGATAGATACTTATCATATGCAATGAGGGAGAGGCATACGCTAACACACTTTCCGTACTTGGATCATATGCACTTATGATTGAAACTCTAGCAAGCATCCGCAACTACCAAAGATCATTAAGGTAAAACCCAACCATAGCATTAAGTAACAAGTCCCCTTCACTCCCATACGCAACAACCCCCTCACTCGGGTGTAAGCTTCTGTCACTCTAGCCACCCACTATAAGCGAATCATGAACGTATTGCAAAACCCTACAGCGGGAATCCCACACGCTTGCGCGACACGAAGGGCACCATAGGACAGCACCATATTAACATACAACTCATATCAATCACACCATACCACAATTAACCCGTAGGACAAAAAGAATCTACTCAAACATCAAAGGATTGCCACACATCATTGGATAATAATATATAGCGTTAAGCACCATGTTCAAGTGGATAATTACAGCGGGAATAGAGAGGTTACTGATACGTCTCCAACGTATCTATAATTTATGAAGTATTCATGCCATGTTTACAATAATTTTATATGGTTTTGGTGCACTTTTATATGATTTTTATGGACTAACATATTAACCTATTGCCCAGTGCTAGTTGCTGTTTTCTGCTTGTATTTGGTTTTCCAGAAAATCCATACCAAACAAAGTCCAAACGCGACGAAACTTTTTGACGATTTTTTTGGAACATAAGAGACCCCCGAAGCTTCGAGGAAGTACTAGAAGCCCCACGAGGCAGTGACAAGGCATCCCGGCGCGCCCCCGGGGGGGCGTGGGGTTGCCTTGTGGGCCCCTCGTAACTCCTTTTCGCGTGGTTCCAACGCTGAAAATTCTTATAAATAGAGAAACCCCTAGAAATAAACCTAGAACTTTGACTCCGCTGCCGCAAGCCCCTGTTCCAAAGAGATCCCATCTAGAGGCCTTTTCTGGCACCCTGCCGGAGGGGGAAATCATCACCGGAGGCCATCTTCATCATCCCGGCGGTCTTCATGACGAGGAGGGAGTAGTTCACCCTCGGGGCTGAGGGTATGTACCAGTAGCTATGTGTTTGATCTCTCTCTCTCTCGTGTTCTTGATTTGGCACGATCTTGATGTACCGCGATCTTTGTTAATATAGTTGGATCATATGGTGTTTCTTCCCTCTCTATCTTCTTGTGATGAATTGAGTCTTTCCCTTTGAGGTTTCGTTATTGTCGGATTGAATACTTTGGATTTGAGAACACTTGATGTATGTCTTGCATGTGGATACCCGTGGTGACAATGGGTTATTCTATTGAGTCACTTGATGCATGTTTTGGTAATCAACTTGTGGATTCCCGTGACCTTGGGGTAATCTAGGCATATGGGTTGGTACACGTTTTCATCCTTATTTCTTCGATAGAAACTTTGGGGTACTCTTTGAAGTTCTTTGTGTGGATTGAATATAATGAATCTGAAGTTGTTTGATGCATATCGAATAATCAACTCATGGATACTTGTGGTGACATTGGAGTATCTAGGTGACATTAGAGTTGGTTGATGCGTATCATATGGTGTTATTTTAGTACGAACTCTAGGGTTGTTTGTGACACTTATAGGGATGGCTCAATAGATTGATCGGAAAGGATAACTTTGAGGTGGTTTCGTACCCTACAACAATTTCTTCTTATGTTCTCCGCTAGATAAGAACTTTGGAGTGATTCTTTGTCGCACGTTGAGGGATTGTTATATGATTCAATTATGTTAGCATTATTGAGAGATTGCACTAGTGAAAGTATGAACCCTAGGCCTTGTTTTCAAGCATTGCAATACCATTTGTGCTCACTTTTGTTACTTGTTACCTTGCTGTTTTTATAATTTCAGATTACAAAAACCTATATCTACTATCCATACTATACTTGTATCATCATCTCTTCACCGAACTAGTGCACCTATACAATTTACTATTGTATTGGGTGTGTTGGGGACACAAGAGATTCCTTGTATTTGATTGCAGGGTTGTTTGAGAGAGACCATCTTCATCCTACGCCTCCCATGGATTGATAAACCTTAGGTTATCCACTTGAGGGAAATTTGCTGCTCATCTACAAAACTCTGCGCTTGGAGGCCCAACAGAGTCTACAAGAATAAAGTTGCGTAGTAGACATCAAGCTCTTTTCTGGCGCCGTTGCCGGGGAGGTGAGTGCTTGAAGGTATATCTTTAGATCTTGCAATTGAATCTTTTAGTTTCTTGTTTATTCACTAGTTTCGTTTATAAAAGAAAATTAAAAAAATGGAATTGAGTTGCCTCAAATGCTTCATCTATATGGTGTCTTTCTTGAAAAATATGGATTCCGATAATTGTGCTCAATTGTTAGAGGAAGAATTTAATAAAATGTTTAATGTGAGTCCTTTGAATGATGACCATGAATGCAATGTTGTTAGTATGCTTTCTATGAATATCCATGATGCTAATGATGTGCAAAGCCATAAGCTTGGGGATGCTATGTTTGATGAATATGATATTTTTAGTCCTCCAAGTTTTTATGAGCTAATTTATTATGATGATAGCATGCCTCCTATTTATGATGATTACAAGGATGAAAGTGGGTTTGGAAGAGTGTCAACTCTAGGTAGTAATGATCACACTATTTTGGAGGGTGTTGAATCTTATTGTAATAATTATGAAAGTGGATTTGGAGAGGTCATGACTTTATTTAGTAATGATTCCACTATTTTGGAAGAGGTTTCAATTGATTATGACAACAAAGTTGCTATCTATGATGATTATTGTGATGACTTGTATGCTATAAAGAATAATGATAGCCATGAAACTTGTCATCATGATTTTAATGTTCAATTTGGCTATGCCAATCAAGTATCTCATGATAGTTATTTTGTTGAGTTTGCTCCCACTACTATTGATGAGAATAATTTTTCTTATGTGAAGAGTAATAAAATTTCTATGCTTGTGGATCATAAAAGTAATGCTTTGTGTGATGGATATATTGTTGAATTTCTTCATGATGCTACTGAAAATTATTTTGAGAGAGGAATATATGCTTCTACATATCTTAATAATATCAAGTTTCCTCTCTATGTGTTGAAAGTTTTGAAGTTATACTTGTTTTGCCTTCCTATGCTGGTTGATTCTTGCTCCAATAAATTGTTTGCTCGCAAAATCCCTATGCATAGGAAGTGGGTTAGGCTTAAATTTGCTTGTCATATGATTCATGATGCTCTCTTTATGTTTCAATTCTTTATTCTTATGTGAGCATCATTGAAATCATCATGCCTAGCTAAAAGGCATTAAAGAAAAGCGCTTGTTGGGAGACAACCCAATATCTATACCTACTGTTTTTGTGTGTGTCCACATTATTAAGCTACTGTATTAATCTTTTTTTATATGTTTTATTTCAATAATGTGCCAAGTAAAGCCTTTGGGACAGTGTGGATACCTGTTGATTTGATTCTGTGCAAAAACAGAAACTTTTGCATCCAGTGCTGGAATTTATTTTCTGTACTGGAGTGTGAGAAAATTCTGAAATATTTAAAAAGTATTGGGTTACAATTTTTTTAAGTTTTCCTAATTTTTCAGAATTTTTTGAGGTACAGAAATATGCTTTTTAATTCGCTCACTACACGTTGTTCTGTTTTTGACAGATTCTGTTTTTATTGCATAGTCTGCTTGTTTTAGTGTTTCCATAGCTTATATTGAGTAATATAAATTGTGTAAATGATGGAATACAGTAGGTATTATGTGAGAACAATTATGAATCTTGTCTTGACAGTACCAAAGTGAATGATTTATTTTCATACTAACCTATCTCACGGAGTTCCGTTAAGTTTTATGTGATTGAAGTTTTCAAGTTTTGGGTGAGATAACGATATGAGGAGAATAAGAAGCGGCAATACCCTAAGCTTGGGGATGCCCAAGTCACCCAAAGGTAATATTCAAGGAAGACTCGAGCGCCTAAGCTTGGGTATGCCCCGGAAGGCATCCCCTCTTTCGTCTTCAAACTATCGGTAACCTCACTTGGAGCTATATTTTTATTCGTCACATAATATGAGTTTTGCTTGGAGCATAATTTTATTTTGTTGATATTTGCTTGCTGTTATCAATAATCATGTTTTGTATCTTTTAGTTCAATAAAATGCCAATTATAGCCTTTACCATGCTCAGTTTGCAAGTTTGTGTGTTGCTGTTTGAAAACAGAAAGTTTTCTGTTATGTTATGAATTTATGTGAATTTTCAGAACATGATAAAAATCTGAATTTTTTACACAGTAATCATGCATGAGTTCTCTGTCACGTGGTAATTTTTCAGAATTTTTGGAGTTAGGTAAGTATGAATTTTAATTACCCCTTTACAGGCTATTATGTTTAGATAGATTTCGGTTATAGTTGCATTGTTGGCATATGTTTGGTTGTTTAATGTTTCTATTTGTTGATAGGAGTATTAAATATGTAGAGGCATTTATTATGCAATGTTTAATTATAATTTTAGCGATTTATTACAGTAGAGAATGTTAAGGTTTTGAGGTTATTTATACTAACTTATCTCACGAGTTCTTGTTGAGTTTTGTGTGGATAAATTTTTTAAGATTTAGGAGAAGCCATGATATGAGAGGAATTAAGGAGACACAAGAGATAAAGCTTGGGGATGCCCAAGCCCCCCCCCCCCCCCAAGATAACATTCCAAGAAGTCTCAAGCAACTAAGCTTGGGGATGCCCTGGTAGGCATCCCACCTTTCTTCATCAACACCTATCGGTTAGCCTAAGTTTTTACTTGTTCACATGATATATATGTGCTATTATTGGAGTGTCCTTTTCTTTTCATTTTGTTTACTGTTTAATAAGCTCATTAGATCTGAAAGTTTTTATTGAGAGAGAGTCTTCACATAGCTACCCATTCACTTAACTACTCTTTGTTCTTCACTTATATCTTTTGGAGTAGTTTGTCATTCATTCTTGTGCTTCACTTATATCCTTTGAGTAAATTGTTGAATGAATTGAATATCATAAATCTGAAATTATCCATGTTCCATATGCTTAGTAGTAGTTTCACATTGGGTTTGGAAAGTAAAATCTATTGAAGTTTGACAATCACAATATTGGTCATACGAGCAATTCATGAATGATTAGTATATGGAAGAGAAATTTCACATACAAATATATTATCTTGGACATCTTTTATGATTGTGAATACCCATTAATTATTTTCAAACTTTAGCAAATTAGTTGAAGTTGGACAAGGAAGACAACGTAATGAGTTATGTTTGGGTATATTTGCGTAGAAGTTATATTGTTATGGATCCTCTAACATGTGGTTCTTGTTTAGAATCTTTTGCTAGCCAAAATTTCTGTACTAAGCGGGAATACTGCTTGTGCATCCAAAATCCGTGAGCCAAGTTTCTTCCGTGAGTGTCCACCATACCTACCTATATACGGTATTACCCTGCCGTTCCAAGTAAATTTGCATGTGCCATCTTTAAAACCTTCAAATAATTATCTGTTTTGTGTGCCCGTACCGCTCATGGAGTGACAGGGCGGTCAGTATCTTCCATGCTAAGCGGGTTATTCTCATGATGGGTGTTTATTCACTTGTCCTCGCACGAGTGAGGCTGGTAATTGGGATGCCCAATCCCTAAATAAATAAATAAATAATAAAACAAAGGCTCCCCTGGAAAGCTGAAAGTCTGGAGGGCACCCGTGAATTCGGCTAGCCATGGCTTGTGTTTGAATGGTTGAGGGGGAGTTAAACTTTTCATTTCTGCATGGGAACCGCCAATAATGTGTTTAGCATGGAAGATATTGAAATCCTTAGTCTCGACGTTGATAGGAAAGGCACACACTCAAAATGTATTCATCTCTGTTTTAAGCAATGAGCTATGGCACCTCTGCAAATCCATGCTTCCCTCTGCGAAGGGCCTATCTTTTACTTTTTCTGTTAATTTTATTTTTCTTGAGTCAATTTCTTATTCCAACCTATTCTCTAGTTGGCAAGCATCATGTGGCGGGGAAAGATCCAGGCACATATAGCCATTTAAATATATTTGATCATGAATTATTATTGCTGACAATTATCTCTATGATAAGTAAGTTGGGAGGCGAAACATCAAGCCCCTATCTTTCTCTGTGTTTGACGGATGCTATTTGTTCTAAAAATATGCTTTGAGTATTAGCAATCATAGAAGACTATATGATAATTGAGTACGTGGAGCTCTTACTTAGACTTTGTTGAAAATGAGATGCATTGAAATTGTTTGGTGACTAAGAACATAGCTTGTTAAGTTTCAAGAGAAAGTATTGTTTAAACCATAACATGTGAATTGATTGTAACTTTATCATGATGAGTTTTATGAGAAAGAGTTGCTGTTATGATGCTAGGAAAAGTGATTGAAATTATCATTGATCAAACTTATGAACTATGCTAGCATTCACACTTCATAAATTATTTCTTTTATCATTTACCTACTCGGGAACGAGCAGGAATTAAGCTTGGGGATGCTGATACGTCTCCAACGTATCTATAATTTATGAAGTATTCATGCCATGTTTACAATAATTTTATATGGGTTTTGTGCACTTTTATATGATTTTTATGGACTAACATATTAACCTAGTGCCCAGTGTCAGTTGCTGTTTTCTTCTTGTTTTTGGTTTTCCAGAAAATCCATACCAAACGATGTCCAAACGCGACGAAACTTTTTGACGATTTTTTTTGGAACATAAGAGACCCCCGAAGCTTCGAGGAAGTACCAGAAGACCCACGAGGCGGTGAAAAGGCATCCCGGCGCGCCCCGGGGGGCGGGGCATGGGGTTGCCTTGTGGGCCCCTCGTAACTCCTTTTCGCGTGGTTCCAACGCTGAAAATTCTTATAAATAGAGAAACCCCTAGAAATAAACCTAGAACTTTGACTCCGCTGCCGCAAGCCCCTGTTCCAAAGAGATCCCATCTAGAGGCCTTTTCTGGCACCCTGCCGGAGGGGGAAATCATCACCGGAGGCCATCTTCATCATCCCGGCGGTCTTCATGACGAGGAGGGAGTAGTTCACCCTCGGGGCTGAGGGTATGTACCAGTAGCTATGTGTTTGATCTCTCTCTCTCTCTCTCTCTCTCGTGTTCTTGATTTGGCACGATCTTGATGTACTGCGATCTTTGTTAATATAGTTGGATCATATGGTGTTTCTTCCCTCTCTATCTTCTTGTGATGAATTGAGTCTTTCCCTTTGAGGTTTCGTTATTGTCAGATTGAATACTTTGGATTTGAGAACACTTGATGTATGTCTTGCATGTGAATACCCGTGGTGACAATGGGGTATTCTATTGAGTCACTTGATGCATGTTTTGGTAATCAACTTGTGGATTCCCGTGACCTTGGGGTAATCTAGGCATATGGGTTGGTACACATTTTCATCCTTCTTTCTCCGATAGAAACTTTGGGGTACTCTTTGAAGTTCTTTGTGTGGATTGAATATTATGAATCTGAAGTTATTTGATGCATATCAAATAATCAACTCATGATACTTGTGGTGACATTGGAGTATCTAGGTGACATTAGAGTTGGTTGATGCGTAACATATGATGTTATTTTAATACGAACTCTAGGGCTATTGGTGACACTTATAGGAATGGCTCAATAGATTGATCGGAAAGGATAACTTTGAGGTGGTTTCATACCCTACAACAATTTGTTCTTATGTTCTCCGCTAGATAAGAACTTTGGAGTGATTCTTTGTTGCACGTTGAGGGATTGTTATATGATTCAATTATGTTAGCACTGTTGAGAGATTGCACTAGTGAAAGTATGAACCCTAGGCCTTGTTTTCAAGCATTGCAATACCATTTGTGCTCACTTTTGTTACTTGTTACCTTGCTGTTTTTATAATTTTAGATTACAAAAATCTATATCTACTATCCATACTACACTTGTATCACCATCTCTTCGCCGAACTAGTGCACCTATACAATTTACCATTGTATCGGGTGTGTTGGGGACACAAGAGATTCCTTGTATTTGATTGCAGGGTTGTTTGAGAGAGACCATGTGGCACCCCGGCTCAGAGGAACCAGAACATCCCGTATTCCAGCCCAGAGATCAAGTCTTCTAGAATACGACACTACTTGGCATAGAACAAATCAGCTCTTTATTACAAAGGTTTGGGGGTATTACAAAGGGTTACATCGGCGCGACAATACTACACCTGCTAAGGTAGCTCTATGCTAGCAGCGAAACGACTCGTAGCAGTAGAACAACAATGACGGTGATGAACTCCACTCCGCAGGGACTCTGGCTGGGACACGTCCTAGCTCGCTACTCGGAATCCTTGTGCTATGCAAACGTGGCAGCACCTGCAAACTGGCATGACACGCCAGGTGAGTACTTTGAATGTACTCGCAAGCTCACAACAAACAAAAGCATCAAGGCAAAGCAACATCATAGCAGTCATGATTATATCAGGATCAATTGTTATTAAAACAGTAGAAGAGAATAGTAACATGTTATTTCGAACTATCAACAATAATTACCACCATGGTTTAAGGTCACAGGGTCTGCCTTACTCTTGGCTACCTTGTCGAACCATCTACTCTCGTGACCAACTCATGGCCACCTCACTATCACCTAATGACCATTCCCGAGATCATCTCCAAGACTATCAACGGCCCCATTGCCAGGCGGTTACTTATACTGGCACGAGTTCTTTTATCAACAACTAGTCATTCCCTCACTGGTGTTGATCAGACAGTGTGACTTAGTACGAACTGTGTCCAATACCGTGCACTCGGCTATTCGAATAGGTTCTTACACTCTGCAGAGGTTGCACACTTTACCCACACTATGGACATTCGTCCAACGAAACTTGTCTAACCCCTGACCCTTAAATTGTACCACCGACACGCCCTCTCTGAGGTCATGCCCTGGGTGGCCCTGTGTCTCTTCTGACACCTGCCACCGTCGTGACCAAACTAAACTATCCCAAACAGGGACCTGAGCTCAATAACCAAACCGGGCTCACAAGGCTATCGCCGTCTACCTGACCAGGGTAGCCCGCATGCATAACCTTCCCTCTTTGGTGGTACTGATAAAAGAGCACGAGGTTAGATCAAGTCAAGGCCATCCCATTCCGGTAGGTGTGGCTACACGGGAAAGTTCGGTTCAATGGCACTTGATCAACGATGAAGGAATTTATCTCCAAGTGATTTCTCCACCATAACTGGTACTCCGGTATCACAGTGGTTCGTGTTAAAACAATAACCAATCGGTGACTCATTGAGCAACATGATCAAGCTACTACTATAAGTTCTATAATCAGAATGCCAGGCGGGATCACAAAATAATCATAAAAGGTAATCTCCTAACCCGTAGCATCATGGCATCATCAAACTCGCAGACTATTAGTCACCAATAATTCCATCATTAACATGACAGTAGCATATCCAAGAAACTTCCCAAAGTGTTGCATGAACAAACCATTTATGAATAATTCAAATTTTACACTAACTATTTATTTTAGAATTATGGCATTGCAATGCAGTCATGCAAATGAGAGTTGTGGCTTGCTTGGCACCAAAGGAGTGTGGGAGTACTCCTGGTCTTCACCAACTAATCAAATCACTCTGAAAAACCATTTTTGAAAACATTTGTAAATATCACATAGAGCATTTTCCTCTGTCCAGAAATTCTAGACAGCAGAGAAAAATACCAAAATTTTCCAGCAAATAGAGGAGCTCATAAGAAAAATGATGCAAAAAGAATGAACTCGTTTGGACTTATGGTTTAAAAGATATTGTTGGTCAAAGTTGAGTCAAAATTCTAGTTTTAATTGAATTTAAACAGAATTTCAGAAAAACCAGAGGCGGCCACGTCGAAGGCGTAAAGTGGGAATACACCTCCACTTGCATACCGCTTCGGGCACGCGCGGTGTCGCTGACAGGTGGGGCCCCCTGTCAAATTTAAAAGAGAAAGAGAGAGAGAGTAGAGAGATGACGGGCGTACCGGCGGCCGTTCACCGGCGTTGAGACGGCGGCGAGGCTGAGAAAGGGCGGGGATGGATCGGGTGCTCGACGGTGAGCTCGCCCGTACCCATAGCTCGTCGAGAGACGGCCGGACGGCGTCGGCCCCTTCCTCTCAGGTGGCGGTGAGCCACAGGCGTCGACCGATCCGGTGATTCCGGCGGGCACTCGGGCAGCGGAGTGGCTGGGGAGGACCAGTAGAGCACCAGGAGCTCGAGGGTGGGCTTGGTTGGGGCGGAGGGGTACCGGAGCAAGTTGGTGGAGCAGAAGCAGGGCGGTGGAGCACCTCGCCGGAGATGGGGAAGGAGGGCCTCCCAGCTTGCTCCGGTGCTGCTGGGCGGCGATTTAGAGGTGGAGAGGGCGATGGGTGAAGAGAAACGAGGCCGGGGAGCGGCTTTTAAAGCCAAGCGGCGATGCCAACGCCGGATCCCGCCGCGGAGAAAACGCCGGCGTCCCGCGTTGAGCTGGACGTCGCGCTGGCGGCTGGACCGCGTAGGGAGGTGACGGGAGAGGGCAGAGGAGTTATGGCGATGGCGTGGAGCGGCGGGGAAGACGCCAGCCAGCGCGGCCACAGTGCCCATACGGCGGCTACAGCGGCGAGGCTTGGCCGTGTCCGGCGAGCTCGCTGCCGGCGACGAGAGGGCTCCAGAAGGGCCAGGTGGATGGCGGGGATGATGTCGGCACCAGAGGACACGGCGAGGTCACGCGGACGCGCAGAACCAGCGAGGCCCGAGAGGGTTCGGCGCTCAGAGCGCGACCTTGGTCCTGGTAGACGCGTGGTCACCGCGTGCACTAGTGCACGCGGTGCACTCTGGCTTGGTCGACCATGTCCTTGTGATAGTACTTCCATCCAGTGACCTCCCTGTGCCTCTGGTTTGACATCAGATGGCTTGGACAGCTGGCTAGCTTCCAGACAAGTTTCTGGATAGAAACTTGAGCAAGTTGCTGTTGAAAAATGGCTGGGGCTTTGGGAGGGAAAATTTGTCATACTGAAGTGTAGTAGGAAGGTGCCTATTCTGAAAAAAAAATAGATCCAATGGACACCTTTTGAATACAGTTGCTTCACAACTGCATCTCTGGTCCAGAAACTTGTTGAGGATAATGCACTCACATGGATGGGCTCCTTGAGCTGAAACTTGGTATTTGTGGGTCATTTGGTGGTGGCAAGATGCTATAAAAGTTTCATACCATTTGGATAAGTATAAATGGTACTTCCTTCACGATGCCTCCCACTAGACAGAAACTTGGGGGAATTTTATGGAGAAAATGGCTTGACAAAATGATATGAATTTGGGCATGCTCAAAGGATATAGTGATATTTGGGTCCTGGATTAATTTCAGAATTTATGGAGCAATACAAAATATAGTTGCTTCACAACCTGAAATTATGACCAGAAATGAAGATTGGATGGTGTGCTCACCATGAGAATGAAGTCTTGAATATTTTTACATATCCAAGGTTCACATGGTCCAAAGAATTTATGAGAATTTTCTTAAAATTTTGGGAAAGACAGAAATATAGGTTGCTTCACAACCTAGAGAGCAGAAAGGGCTGTTCCTTTAATAGAAAAAGGAATATTAAATTGGAATAAGGTTGAAATTGGGCAAGAATGGAAATAATATGACTTGGGAGAAGTTTTTGGAAGCTTGAGTCACTTGGGAAAGGAAAGTAAAAAATATTCCCAAGTTTTAAGTCCATAGAGCCATTCAAGTTAAAATCCACACTAAATTCCAAATAAAATTCAAATGGGTTTTTGAAAAGAAAAGTTGGAAGAAACCAGGGTGTCACAAACCTACCCCCCTTACAAAAATCTCGTCCTCGAGATTTGGTTGCTCAGAGGACAAGTATGAATATTTTGACTTAAGGAAACCGGTTCCAGCTCGGGTATCCTTTTTCCTTATATAATGTCTCCACCGAATCTCATATGACCTGTCTACCTTGCTCTGGGGTGGCTTGCTTCATGGTGCTCACATTCGAACAGGTCTTTCCTCCTATGTTCATCATTACGATGCCTCCAACCCTGTCACATCTACTAGTTCATCTGAGATGTTATCATGACTGGAATATGTCATCTTTCCATACATCCAGGAAGGGTTTCTGATTGACATGTCATTCTTCCCTCCAGTACCGATAGTATTCCATGAAGTCGTTAACAGATGCCTTCCGTGAAGCATTTAATCATTGCATCAGGTTACAAGATGCATGTTCCCCGGGTTTGGAATAGCTCTGGAATTACAACGTTCCTCTTGGCTGAACCCGACCACTTGTAGGGAGTCTGAATCACTCGGACCGACCTTTTGTCTCAAATCCGTACCGGCAATTTGACTGTCAACTGTCATGGCCAGTATAAAGGAATAATACTTTATAGCAACAACTTCTGGGGACTTGACGGACAAGGGTTCTGGTGGAAGGACCTTGCTTATGGCATAGTACCATATGTGAGAGCATGTCGAGTACTCATTCTGTCGGTATATCCATAAGCTGTGCGATATTTTAACACGGTCGCTAGAGTCGCACTGCCGAGCTGGCCAATAAATCTTTGATCTGACATGACAGACTTGGATATGTACTACTGACAACTTCGAGCGTATGTAGTTGGTCAAGAGAGTTACATTGACATAAGATTCTTGTATTGTCGGTCTCGTTCCTTCACTATCTTTGCCTGACTCCCTTGCCGAAGGAGCTTGGCCAGGTATACTCCTTAATTCTTTGTATGACCATGGGTGCCTTCAGGTGCATTGTTTCGGCAAGCATACCAGATCCTTATCCTAGTGCCATCACATCTAACCGGCAAGTTTATCATCTCACAGGCGTTAACTTTATGGCAATGATCATCCGAACCCCTTGCATGAAATCGGCAAACAAATCAGTAGCCACCAGAACGGTCTTTACAACTCAGATCTAGGGCATTACTAAAATAGCTCAACCATGGCTCAAGACGGCTGAGAAGCAGCTCAGAGCATGAGACCATGTTGATAAGAAGAAGGTAGCAGCTCCCTAAGACGGCCGAAGAACAACTCAGAGCATAGGGTCACTGCTACAAAAAGAAACTCAACAACTACCCGAGACGGCCGAAAAGCAGCTCAAAACACGGACCAGTTGTTGAAAAGAGAAATATAAAGTTGGCATCCACCCCAGACGGCCGAAAATAGCTCGAAACACAGGCGTGGTGCCGTCACCAGGAAAAGGGAAGCAAGGGTTCATCAGAATCATTTATCAGGTTCACAGTTACTTGTATAGAGCTCCCTGTTGGGATCCATCATGCAAGGCGGTAACCAATGTTAATGATATCACTTTGTTGGTTGAGAGGAAACTGGCCTTAATATCTACTATCAAGATTGTTGTTCCAAGTAGTCTTACTTCATAGCTTGTCCGACCTTGCAGCATACTAAGGTGTATACTGACCTTCTTCTTCTTGCATAACTTATGCAGGTGTTGGATCCTCTCCTTCCTTCGGTGAACCTGCTTGAACCTAGTTACTCCTCATACGGGTAACTTGCATGACCAAATGGTTGTGGGCTGGACTCTCGAGGTGCACCGCCATCGCACTACGTAATTAATTGTACCCATGTTGCCCACTATTTGTAGTGCCATGCTGACGAAAATTGGATAGCTTGTGTTGGAGGCCATCGAGGGTATCGTGTTGAAGAAGGCTGGGTAGCTTATGTTCAAAGCTTTTGCCGGAATGGCGTGTTGAAGCAGACTGGGTACCGTGCTTCCGAAGCTTCTCCTCTTGGTTGCTTATTGGGGAAGATTCGATGCCTTATGCCGGAAGCTTTCCATCGTAGCTTGTCGAAGAAGACAGAGTATCTTGTGCTAGATGCTATCCACATATCGTACTGAGGAAGATTTGAGGAACCTTGCATCGTAAGCTTCTCTGGTAGCGTGCGGAGGAAGACTGAGTTGCTTATACCAGAGGTTTCTCTCTGTGCTGTACATCCCCACCTTTAACCCGGTTGGTCTTGCACCCTGATTATCTTCTTGCTGGTTCCTTACGGTTGTAATGGTTACACACCGAGGCAGGCTTGATACTGATAACCAATCCAGGATATCCTTTGCATTCAAACCAGATATTCCCAAGGCGGTCAGCTGATAACTCCATAAGGTTCAGCGGGGCTTCAAGTATTTGAAATCCACATTGATTCTTTAAGTCTGATGGCGGTTGATGAGCAACTTCCATTGGGAAAGTAATGTGACACCGAGGAGCCAAACGAAAAGGCGAATGAAAACTGCTCAATGAAATGCACCAAGTTTGCAAAAGCCACACTTTATTGCTACTCAAGGCAATTTACAACATTTGGTACTACTACAACTTATGCACATGAACCTCGCAAGTGCTTAGGTACTATGGTCAGGTGGCGGATTACTGGAGAGCGAAGGAGCTGGTGGCGGGGTTGACGAAGCTAAAGCCATGCCAAGTGCTCTTCGGGCTCGGGTTGCGTCTCTGGCCAGCTCAGCGATGAGGACGTACTCTGCGATCATGTAATGGGACATGTATGCTACAGCTGCGTCGTCATCCGAGCGAACAGGAGGAAATCTAACCCGTCTGGGAGTGGTGGCCATAGTGGGATAGTAGTGGAAGGCACGATTTTCTTGCATCACGCTCTCCTGATGGCGAAGAACAGTAAGGCCTGCCAGAGCGGCAAGCTAGATAGCGCGTTCTGGTGTAGAGGCATAGCCACCATGGAGACTATAGGTGCGCTTCCCCAAAGGTAGGTCAACTGACAGGAGGACATTGGCATGATACTCAAGCACCAGGCCTGCAAGCGGGGTCTGGAATACTTGGTACCTTGGCATCTCTTCACTGGGATAGAGAAGATGCCAAACATCACCAAGCAAGGATGCGAAGCTGAGTGGTGCAGGGGCTGAGTCGTAGTCAATCGGAACGGATGCCATCTACAAAATCAACCGGTTAGTAAGCCAAAGCTATATGCATGCTGTGCGACAAACAAATGCAACAACCAAATGCAGCAATTCAAATGCATCACACAAGTAAGCTGGGCTCTAGACTAGTGGCTTTCTAACGTCCGGGTTAGCTAGGGTGTCCTATAGCCAGACCTGCTCTGATACCAAACCTTGTGGCACCCCGGCTCAGAGGAACCGAAACACCCCGTATTCCAGCCCAGAGATCAAGTCTTCTGGAATACGGCACTGCTTGGCATAGAACAAATCAGCTCTTTATTACAAATAATTGGGGTACAAAGGTTTGGGAGTATTACAAAGGGTTACATCGGCGCGGCAATACTACACCTGCTAAGGTAGCTCTATGCTAGTAGCGAAACGACTCGTAGTAATGGAACAACGATGACGGTGATGAACTCCACTCCGCAGGGACTCTGGCTGGGACACGTCCTAGCTCGCTACTCGGAATCCTTGCGCTATGCAAACGTGGCAGCACCTGCAAACTAGCATGACACGCCAGGTGAGTACTTTGAATGTACTCGCAAGCTCACAACAAACAAAAGCATCAAGGCAAAGCAACATCATAGCAGTCATGATTATATCAGGATCAATTGTTATTAAAACAGTAGAAGAGAATAGTAACATTTTATTTCGAACTATCTACAATAATTACCACCATGGTTTAAGGTCACAGGGTCTGCCTTACTCTTGGCTACCTTGTCGAACCATCTACTCTCGTGACCAACTCATGGCCACCTCACTATCACCTGACGACCATTCCCGAGATCATCTCCAAGACTATCAACGGCCCCATTACCAGGCGGTTACTTATACTGGGACGAGTTCTTTTATCAACAACTAGTCATTCCCTCACTGGTGTTGATCAGACAATGTGACTTAGTACGAACTGTGTCCAATACCGTGGACTCGGCTATTCGAATAAATTCTTACACTCTGCGGAGGTTGCGCACTTTACCCACACTATGGACATTCGTCCAACGAAACTTGTCTAACCCCTGACCCTTAAATCGTACCACCGACACGCCCTCTCTGAGGTCATGCCCTGGGTGGCCCCTGTGTCTCTTCTGACACCTGCCACCGTCGTGGCCAAACTAAACTGTCCTAAACGAGGACCTGAGCTCAATAACCAAACCGGGCTCACAAGGCTATCACCGTCTACCTAATCAGGGTAGCCCGCGTGCATAACCTTCCCTCTTTGGTGGTACTGATAAAAGAGCACGAGGTTAGATCAAGTCAAGGCCGTCCCATTCCGGCAGGTGTGGCTGCACGGGAAAGTTCGGTTCAGTGGCACTTGATCAACGATGAAGGAATTTATCCCCAAGTGATTTCTCCACCATAACTGATACTCCGGTATCACAATTGTCCATAGCATCATGGCATCATCAAACTCGCAGACTATTAGTCACCAATAATTCCATCATTAACATGACAGTAGCATATCCAAGAAACTTCCCAAAGTGTTGCATGAACGAACCATTTATGAATAATTCAAATTTTACCCTAAGTATTTATTTTAGAATTATGGCATTGCAATGCAGTCATGCAAATGAGAATTGTGGCTTGCCTGGCACCAAAGGAGTGTGGGAGTACACCTGGTCTTCACAAACTATTCAAATCACTCTGAAAAACCATTTTTGAAAACATTTTTAAATATCACATAGAGCATTTTCCTCTGTCTAGAAATTCTAGACAGAGGAGAAAAATACCAAAATTTTCCAGCAAATAGAGGAGCTCATAAGAAAAATGATGCAAAAAGAATGAACTCATTTGGACTTATGGTTGAAAAGATATTGCTGGTCAAAGTTGAGTCAAAATTCCGGTTTTAATTGAATTTGAACAGAATTTCAGAAAAACCAGAGGCAGCCACGTTGAAGGCGTAAAGTGGGAATACGCCTCCTGTCAGATAGGTGGGGTCCCCCTGTCAGATTTAAAAGAGAAAGAGAGAGAGCAGAGAGATGGCGGGCGTACCGGCGGCCGTTCGCCGGCGTTGAGACGGCGGCGAGGCTGAGAAAGGGCGGGGATGGATCGGGTGCTCGACGGTGAGCACGCCCGTACCCGTAGCTCGTCAGGAGACCGCCGGACGGCGTCGGCCCCTTCCTCTCAGGCGGCGGTGAGCCATGGGCGTCGACCGATCCGGTGATTCCGGCGGGCACTCAGGCAGCGGAGTGGCTGGGGAGGACTAGTAGAGCACCAGGAGCTCGAGGGTGGGCTCGGTTGGGGCGAAGGGGCACCGGAGCGAGTTGGTGGAGCAGAAGCAGAGCGACGGAGCACCTCATCGGAGATGGGGAAGGAGGGCCTCCCGACTTGCTCCGGTGCTGCTGGGCGGCGATTTAGAGGTGGAGAGGGCGATGGGTGAAGAGAAACGAGGCCGGGGAGCGTCTTTTATAGCCAGGCGGCGATGCCAGCGCCGTATCCCGCCGCGGAGAAAACGCCGGCGTCCCGCGTTGAGCTGGACATCGCGCTGGTGGCTGGACCGCGTAGGGAGGTGATGGGAGAGGGCGAAGGAGTTATGGCGATGGCGCGGAGCGGTGGGGAAGACGCCAGCCAGCGCGGCCACAGTGCCCGTACGGCGGCTACAGCGGCGAGGCTTGGCCGTGTCCGGCGAGCTCGCTGCCAGTGATGAGAGGGCTCCAGAAGGGCCAGGTGGACGGCGGGGAGGATGTCGGCACTAGAGGACACGGCGAGGTGACGCGGACGCCCAGAACCAGCGAGGCCCGAGAGGGTTCGGCGCTCAAAGCGCGACCTTGGTCCTGGCAGACACGTGGTCACCGCGTGCACTTGTGCACGCGGTGCGCTCTGGCTTGCGCGGCCATGTCCACGTGATAGTACTTCCATCCAGTGACCTCCCTGTGCCTCTGGTTTGACATGAGATGGCTTGGACAGCTGCCTAGCATCTAGACAAGTTTCTGGATAGAAAC
This sequence comes from Elymus sibiricus, assembly GCA_039707655.1. NCBI lineage: Eukaryota > Viridiplantae > Streptophyta > Magnoliopsida > Poales > Poaceae > Elymus > Elymus sibiricus. The sequence goes on along the minus strand of CM077666.1, from coordinate 176,758,218 downwards.
TTGAGCAAGATGCTGGGGGAAAATGGCTAGGGCTTTGGGAGGGAAAATTTGTCATACTGAAGTGTAGTAGGAAGGTGCCTATTCTGAGAAAATTTCAGATCCAATGGACAAGTTTTGAATACAGTTGCTTCACAACTGCATCTCTGGTCTAGAAACTTGTTGAGGATGATGCACTCACATGGATGGGCTCCTTGAGCTGAAACTTGGTATTTGTGGGTCATTTGGTGGTGGCAAGATGCTATAAAAGTTTCATACCATTTGGATAAGTATAAATGGAACTTTCTTCACAATGCCTCCCACTGGACAGAAACTTGGGGGAATTTTGTGGAGAAAATGGCTTGGCAAAATTATATGAATTTTGGCATGCTCAAAGGATATAGTGATATTTGGGTCCTGGATTAATTTCAGAATTTATGGAGCAATACAAAATATAGTTGCTTCACAACCTGAAATTATGACCAGAAACAAAGATTGGATGGTGTGCTCACCATGAGAATGAAGTCTTGAATATTTTTACATATCCAAGGTTCACATGGTCCAAAGAATTTATGAGAATTTTCTTAGAATTTTGGGGAAGACAGAAATATAGGTTGCTTCACAACCTAGAGTAGAAAGGGCTATTCCTTTAATAGAAAAAGGAATATTAAATTGGAATATGGTTGAAATTGGGTAAGAATGGAAATAATATGACTTGGGAGAAGTTTTTGGAAGCTTGAGTCACTTGGGAAAGGAAAGTAAAACATATTCCCAAGTTTTAAGTCCATAGAGCCATTCAAGTTAAAATCCACACTAAATTCCAAATAAAATTCAAATGGGTTTTTGAAAAGAAAAGTTGGAAGAAACCAGGGTGTCACGGACCACATTCATCTTACGCCTCCCATGGATTGATAAACCTTAGGTCATCCACTTGAGGGAGATATGCTGTTGTCCTACAAAACTCTGTGCTTGGAGGCCCTACAGAGTCTACAAGAATAAAGTTGCGTAGTAGACATCAGTTACACCACTGCGTAGAGGGGGAGAGAGTTGGTGATGACGGCGACGAAGTTGTTGGTGTAGATCGCCGTCATGATGGTTCCACCGGCGGCACTCCGGCGCCATCGGAAGAGAGGGGGAGAGAGCCCCCCTCCTCCTTCTTCTTGCTTGGCCTCCCTCCTAGATGGGAGGAGAGTTTTCCCTCTGGTACATGGCCGACATGGCTCCCGAAGGGCAGGAGCCCCTCTGAGATTGGATCTCTCTCTCTGTTTCTCTTCTGTTTCGCGTCTGTTTTCGGACCCCTTCACCATTTTTTATATTCCCGGAGATCCGTCACTCCGATTGGGCTGAAATTTTAAGAGGATTTTTATCTGGAAATTATCTTTCTTGCGGCGAAAGAAGGGCTACAACCGACTTACGAGGGAGTCACAAGGCAACACGGCGCACCATACCCCCCATGGCGCGCCATGTTGCCTTGTGTGTCCCTCACGCGCCGTCTTGCGTTGATTCTTCTTCCCAAAAATCACATATATTCCAGAATAAATCTCCATAAAAATTTATCACGTTTGGACTTCATTTGATATGGATTTTCCGCGAAACAAAAAACATGCAAAAAACAGGAACTGGCACTGGGCACTGGATCAATATGTTAGTCCCAAAAATAATATAAAATGTTGCCAAAAGTATATGAAAGTTATAGAATATTGGTATGAAACAATCAAAAATTGTAGATACGACGGAGACGTATCAGCATCCCCAAGCTTAATTCCTGCTCGTCCTCGAGTAGGTAAATGATAAAAAGATAATTTTTGATGTGGAATGCTACCTAGCATAATCTTGATCATATAATCTAATCATGGCATGAATATTGGGATACGAGTGATTGAAGGCAATAGTCTATAGTTTGATATAAAGACATCAATATTCAGGCATACCAACAAACAATCATGTCTTTCAAAATAAAAATGCTAACAAACGCTATCCCTACAAAATCATATGGTCCGTCATGCTTAGTCTTCCTAACACAAAGCATTAATCATGAACTACCCCGATGACAAGCCGAGCAATTGGATCATACTTTTTTAACGCGCTTCAGCTTTTTCAACTCCCACGCAATACATGAGCATGAGCCAGGGATATAGCACTATGGGTGGAATAGAATGTGGTGATAGAGATCAATAAGGGGAAGTCAAAAAGGAAGATAGTCTCGCATCGACGTGGCTAATCAACGGGCTATGGAGATGCCCATCAATTGATATAAATATGAGGAGTAGGGATTGCCATGCAACGGATGCACTAAGAGCTATAAGTGTATGAAAGCTCAAACTGAAACTAAGTGGGTGTGCATCCATCTTGCTTGCTCATGAAGACCTCGGGCATTTGAGGAAGCCCGTCATCGGAATATATAAGCCAAGTTCTATAATGTAAAATTCCCACTAGTATATGAAAGTGACAAATCATGAATACTCTCTATATGAAGAACATGGTGCTACTCTGAAGCACAAGTGTGGTAAAAGGATAGTAACATTGCCCCTTCTCTCTTTTTCTCTCATTTTTTTTCCTTTTTTTTCCTTTTCTCTCTCTCTCTCTCTCTCTCTCTCTCTCTCTCTCTCTCTCTCTCTCTTTTTATGGGATCTTTCTGGCCTCTCTTTTTTTCGTCCGGAGTCTCATCCCGACTTGTGGGGGAATCATGGTCTCCATCATCCTTTCCTCACTGGGACAATGCTCTAATAATGATGATCATCACGCTTTTATTTACTTACAACTCGATATTACAACTCGATATTACAACTCAATAAAAACTATACAAGATGACTCTATATGAATGCCTCTGGTAGTGTACCAGGATGTGCAATAATCTAGTGTAACATGTATAACAATAATGAATGGTGGCTGAGCCACAAAATACGATGTCAGCTATATGATCATGCAAAGTAATATGACAATGAATATGCATGTCATAAAAAAATGGAACGGTGGAAGTTGCATGGCAATATATCTCGGAATGGCTATGTGTAGGATCAAAAGTATGTCTTGAGAGGGGGGGGGGCGATTAGACTACTTGACCAATAAAAACTTATCCTTTTCCCAATTTTAGTTGTAGGCAAGTTTTAGCAATACTAACAAGTCAAGTACACCATACACATGCAGGTCTAAGAGTTGTGCAGCGAAAAATAACGACATTGCATATGAATGTAAAGGAGGGGCTGGAGATTTCAAACGCAATGAAGACACGATGATTTTTGGCATGGTTCCTATAGGTGGTGCTATCGTACGTCCACGTTGATGGAGACTTCAACCCACGAAGGGTAACGGTTGCGTGAGTCGACGGAGGGCTCCACCCACGAAGGGTCCACGAAGAAGCAACCTTGCCTATTCCACCATGGCTTCCATCCATGAAGGACTAGCCTCACTCAGGGTAGATCTTCACGAAGTAGGCGATCTCCTTGCCCTTACAAACTCCTTGGTTTAACTCCACATGATCTTGGAGGCTCCCAAGTGACACCTAACCAATCTAGGAGACACCACTCTCGAAAAGGTAATAGATGGTGTGTTGATGATGAACTCCTTGCTCTTGTGCTTCAAATGATAGTCTCCTCAACACTCAATGTCTCTCTCACAGATTTGGCTTGGGTAGGAGAAGAATTGGAGTGGAAAGCAACTTGAAGAGGCTAGAAATCAAGGTTCAAATGGTTGGATTGGAATCTCTTGATCTCAACACATGAGTAGGTGGTTCTCTCTCAGAAAATGAATGGTGGAAGTGTAGGCACGTTCTGATGGCTCTCTTAGAGAGTAAGTGGGGGTGGAGGGGTATAAATAGCCTTCACCTAAAATCCAGCCGTTACACACTTTTGACCCAAATCAGTGAGACCGAATGTAAACTCGGTGAGACCGATTAGTGTAAAAGTATGAACGTTGGGATTTTCGATGGGACCGAAGTGGAACAACTCAGTGGGACCGAAATGCAATGGCTAGGGCAAAACCCAGTCTCGGAAATTCTGATTGTTTCAACTCGGTGATTCCGAAGTGAAACAATGTCATCACAAAAACTTGGCAATGCCATCTCGGTGGGACCGAGATCCATTTCGGTCAAACCGAATTGCTAGGGTTTGGCAGTGGCAATGGGAGTGGTCATCTCGGTGGGTCCGGATGGGATGTTTTCGGTGGGACCGAGATGGACATTTAGGGTTTGGACAAATGTGTTTGTGAGAAAATGACTGAGGGTTTTTGGAGCAATACCACTAAGCACTTGAGCAACAACCTCATCATTAATACCTCATCCCCTTTTAATAGTATTGGCTTTCCTAAGGGACTCAATGTGATCTTGGATCACTAAACCAAAAATGTAGAGTCTTGAGGTTGCCAATTCTTGTCCTTAACACTTTGAGGGGTCCACATCCATTAGTCCTTGCCATGCCAATCATTGATATTTTCTGAAATCTATTAGCAATGAGTATTAGACCAATGATATATATGTTGTCATTGATTACCAAAACCACTTGGGGATTAGTTGCACTTTCACTATGGAAATGCCATAATAGGTAGGTATGGTGGCTGTTTTGAGGAAGATATAAGGATGCTTATGTGTGATAGAGCGTATCATATCACAGGGTTTGGATGCACCGGCGAAGTTTGCACCGACTTTTGAGGTGAGAAAGGGCAATGGACGGTACCGAAGAGGCTAGCAAATTGCGGAAAGGTAAGAGCGCGTATAATCCATGGGCTCACATTAGTCATATATAACTCACATACTTATTGCAAAAGTTTATTAGCCCTCAAAGCAAAGTACTACTCGCATGCCCCTAGGGGGATAGATTGGTAGGAAAAGACCATCGCTCGTCCCCGACCGCCACTCATAAGGTAGACACTCAATAATAAATCATGCTCCAACTTCATCGCATAACTAGAGACTATATGTGCATGCTTCGGGAATCACAAACCTTAAACACCAATATTATTACTAAACCACAATCATTCACTAGTACATCCACATATTACCATCTCAATATCACAAAACTATTGCAAGGAATCAAACATATCATATTCAGTGATCTACAAGTTTTATGTAGGATTTTATGACGAACCATGTGAATGACCAATTCTTGTTAACTCTCCAAATAAATATAAGTGAAGCATGAGAGTTTAGTTCTTTCTACAAAAGACCATGCTCTAATAAATTTAAGTGAAGCAAAAGTCCATTCTACAAATAACAGTTTTCCTATGTAGAGAAACAAGCATCCAAACTTCAAATGATATAAGTGAAGCACATGAAGCATTCTATAAATCCATACTCAAAAGATATAAGTGAAGTGCATGAAGCATTCTATAAATCAACCAAGGACTATATCATACCAGCATGGTGCATAAAAGAAAAATAAAAAGCACACGACGCTCCAAGAATTTACGCATATCATGTGAACAAAAAAAACCTGAGACATACCGATAATTGTCGAAGAAGAAAGATGGGATGCCTTCCAGGTTATCCCCAAACTTAGACGCTTGAGTCTCCTTGAATATTTACTTGGGGTGCCTTGGTAATCCCCAAGCTTTAACTCTTGCCTCTCCTTATTCTTCTCATATCGATACCTTCTCGATCTTCGAACACTTCATCCACACAAAACTTAACCGAACTTTTATTAGAGAGGTTAGTACATATAACATCAAATCCCATCATGTCCTGATGTAACATTATTGTATAATTCTAAGAAAACATTACCCACTTTATGCTATCACAATTCTATGGCTCCCAAATCAATGGGGCTCAACAAGATTTCAAACATAAGCAGATAAAGAAACTATAACAGCAATCTGTGAAAACATGACAGTCTGTAAAGATGCGGATGAAACATATACTTTTGTAACTCCAAATATTATGAAAAATTAGTACAAAAAAAAAAATCATAGCAGTACTCTGTAAAAATTTCAGAATTTTTGCACGTTCCAGTAAAATACCAAAATTCAAACACTACAGCAAAAGTTTCTGTTTTTGCATAGCACACACCAAACAAGCAATTTAAACATCCTAAACGTAAATCTTGGCACATTATTTTTATAATACACTGGATTTGCACAAGGGGATAAATATTTTTGTGAGAAACTTCCATGAAAAATTCTACATTGTTTCCATGAGCATGAACACAAGTGTTCAAGGTCGACCCTCACTTCTTCAATGCATAACCTTCCAATCGCTTCTCTTTTTGAAAAAGTTTTTAGGTTCCCCTCTATATTTTTTTTGTTTTTAAACTTTTTAAAAGCACAAAACCGAATAAAATGACTCTCTAAAACTTCCGGGTTGTCTCCCAGGCAGTGCTTTCTTTAAAGCCATTAAGATAGGCATACAGTGCTCAAGTAATCGATCCACCCGGATCCCAAGGTATATCAAAGCCAATTTTAATTAACAATGCTTTATAATTTAGTAGTGAGCACAAAGCAACATATATCATGCAATGACGAATTCTAACTCTCTTCCTATGCATCGGCATGTCATAAAAGAAGAATTCATTCTCACATAATAAAGGCCAATGCATAGTATAAACAATTTTTGCAATTTTATTATACTGGAAACATAGAAAGGTGGAAATGTAGTTCCTCTCTCATAATAATTGCAAGTAGGAGCAGCAAGCACATGCATATTATATCCATCAAAATCATCATGTGTAATGGTAAAACGCAACCCATCAATATAATCCTTAATAAGTGCAAACTTCTCCGATATAGTGTAATTGGGATAATTCAAAAAGATAATAGGACTATCATGTGTGGGTGCAACAACAACAATTTCATTTTTAACATATGGAACTATAGCAAGTTCATCTCCATAAGCATCATTCATATTAGCATCATGGCCACAAGCATAGCAAGCATCAATTTAATCAAAAAGGGATATTTCAAATGAATCCAAGGGATCATAGCATTCATCCTTCAGTAAGCACGAAGGGAAATTAAACAATGTATGAGTTGAAGAGTTACTCTCATTAGAAGGTGGGCATGGGTAGCTAATCCGCTCTTCCTCCTTTTGTTCTTCGCTCTCCTTCTCATCTTTTTCATCTAATGAGCTCACAGTTTCATCAATTTCTTCTTCCATAGATTCCTGCAAAATAGTAGTTTCTTCTTGGACAGAGGGGACTTCCTCAATATATTATTTAACATAAGAATTAGAAGCATAGTTTTCATAGCAATATTTAAGTATGGCAAAATTTTCAGATTTGTAAAGAGTAGCATCGCACTTTTCAATCAAAGAAGCAATTTCATAGGCACCCTTAAAAGAAACAAATTCCTCAATTTGTTCAATATCATAGTAACTATAAACACCTTTGGCATAAGAAGATAAGATTCCGTTATCCTTAAACTCATATTGGTAAGGAAGGTGTTTTTTAGGGTCTTCAGAACAACAAGTAAAATCATATATTTCACATAAATTCCAAGCATAGCATTGCAAACAACCAATTTGATACCTTAAGAGTTTCCCTTTTTGAGACAAGCGGTGTCGCAAAAAATAAGCATGTTCATCTAATGATTTTCCCTCGACTAAGCTAGTTGGGTTTTCAGCACGAGCACAAGTGGATCAAAGATGATCCAAGTAAAAAGCTTCAGCAGTATGGTAGATTTTGGGTGGTTCTTCAACCATTGGGTTAGCAAGTACAACTATTTTTTTTGGTATTTTACGTTTCCTACCCATAACTAAAGATAGAAAACAAGAGCACAAAATAAGAACTACTTAGAGATAAAGCAAACAAGAACACACGAGAATATTCACCCCATGCTATTGCTCCCCGGCAACGGCGCCAGAAAAAGGTCTTGATAACCCATAAGTATAGGGGATCGTTTGTAGCCTTTTTCAATAAGTTAGAGTGTCGAACCCAACGAGGAGCTAAAGGTAAAACTAATATTCCCTTCAAGTTCTATCGACCACCGATACAACTCTACGCACACTTAACGTTCGCTTGACCCAGAGCAAGAATAAAACTACTTTGTAGGTGTAAGGATAAGTTTGCAAGAATAAAACTAGAAGTACTTAGCGGAACTAAAACTAGGAGTAATTTGCACGATAATAAAAGTTAGTTGTTTAGTAGATAGATTTTTGTAACAGAAGAGAAAGATTGTCCATAGGCAATTGAATATAACACGATAGATACTTATCATATGCAATGACGGAGAGGCATACGCTAACACACTTTTCGTACTTGGATCATATGCACTTACGATTGGAACTCTAGCAAGCATCCGCAACTACCAAAGATCATTAAGGTAAAACCCAACCATAGCATTAAGTAACAAATCCCCTTTACTCCCATACGCAACAACCCCCTTACTCGGGTGTAAGCTTCTGTCACTCTAGCCACCCACTATAAGCGAATCATGAACGTATTACAAAACCCTACAACGATAATCCCACATCCTTGCGCGACACGGAGGGCACCATAGGACAGCACCATATTAACATAAAACTCATATCAATCACACCATACCACAATTAACCCGTAGGACAAAAAGAATCTACTCAAACATCATAGGATTGCCACACATCATTGGATAATAATATATAGAGTTAAGCACCATGTTCAAGTAGAGAATTACATCGGGAATAGAGGGGTTACACTGCTGCATAGAGGGGGAGAGAGTTGGTGATGACGGCGGTGAAGTTGTTGGTGTAGATCGCCGTCACGATGGTTCCCCCGGCGGCACTCCGGCGCCACCGAAAGAGAGGGGGAGAGAGCCCCCCTTCTTCTTCTTATTGCTTGGCCTCCCCCCTAGATGGGAAGAGAGTTTCCCCTCTGGTCCATGGCCACCATGGCTCCTGGAGGGCAGGAGCCCCTCCGAGATTCGATCTCTCTGTCTCTGTTTCTCTTCTGTTTCACGTTTGTTTTCGGACCCCTTCACCATTTTTTATATTCCCGGAGATCTGTTACTACGATAGGGCTGAAATTTTGTGGGGATTTTTATACGGAAATTATCTTTCTTGCAGCGAAAGAAGGGCTGCAACCGACTTATGAGTTAGTCACAAGGCAACACGGCGCGCCATACCCCCCATGGCGCGCCCTGTCGTCTTGTGGGTCCCTCGGGCACCATCTTGCGTTGATTCTTCTTCCCAAAAGTCACATATATTCCAAAATAAATCTCCGTAAAATTTTATCACATCTGGACTTCGTTTGATATGGATTTTCTGCGAAACAAAAAACATGCAAAAAAATGGGAACTGGCACTGGGCACTGGATCAATATGTTAGTCCCAAAACTAATATAAAATGTTGCCAAAAGTATATGAAAGTTGTAGAATATTGGCATGAAATAATAAAAAATTATAGATACGATGGAGACGTATCAAGAGCCATCTAGCTACTGCTATGGACCCGTAGGTCCTGTGGGAACTACTCACACATCATCCGGGAGGCAGCAAGGTTGATGAAGATGGCCTCCGTGATGCATTCCCCCTCCGGCAGAGTACCAGAAAAGGCCTCCAGATGGGATCACAGAAGAACAGAGACTTGCGGTGGCGATAAAATTGTTTCGGGACCTCCCCTGAGGGTTTCTGGAAAATATGGGAATTTATAGCGCTGGAATTAGGTCAAACAGAGCAACGAGTGGGCCACAAGGCACCAGGGCGCGCCCTACCCCACAGGGCGCACCCCCTGCCTTATGGCTCCCTCGTGAGTCTTCTGGCCTCCTCCCAAAGCTTCCAGGGTCTGTTTTTGTCCAGAAAAAATCGTCAAAAAGTTTCATCGTGTTTGGACTTCGTTTGGTACGGATTTTCTGGAAAACCAAAAACAGGCGGAAAACAGGAACTGGCACTAGGCACTGAGTTAATAGGTTAGTTCCCAAAAATGATTTTAAATGTCATATAAAGCATACAAGATTGATAATATAATAGCATGAAACAATCAAAAATTATAGATATGTCGGAGACGTATCATTATCCTCAAGCTTAGTTCCTGCTCGTCCTCGAGTAGGTAAATGATAAAAGCATAATTTTTGATGTGACATGCTGCCTAACTTGTCTTAATCATGTAATCATTTAGATATCAAAACGTTAATATAAAAGAATGCTAGAAAATAATCATCACTCTTAAAAATAAACAATGCTAATGAATGTTATTCCTACTCATTTAATCATGTAAGCATGGAATAATTTGGTCTTTCTAGCACAAAGTATAAATCATGAACACCCGGTGCCAAACCAAGCAATTGTATCATACTTTTTCTCGCTTTAGAACTTTCAACTCCACTCAATACCTGAGCGTGAGCCATGGACTTAGCACTTTGGATGGCAAAGAGAATGATGGTAGGAGTTTATAAGGGAAGACACAAAATTGAAAAAGTATCGCATCAACTCGGCGGATCGTTAGGCAATGGAGAGGCCTTACAATCGATATCAATGTGAGGAGTAGGGATTGCCATGCAACGGATGCACTAGAGCTATAAGTGTTTGAAAGCTCCCTATGAAACTAAGTGAGTGTGCATCCAACTTGCTTGCTCATGAAAACCTCGAGCATTTGAGAAAGCTCATCATCGGAATATGCAAGTCAAGTTCTATAATGTAGAAATTCCCACTAGTATATGAAAGTGACAAATCATGGAGACTCTCTATATGAAGAACATGGTGCTACTTTGAAGCACAATTGTGGTAAAGGATAGTAACATTGCCGTTTCTCTCTTTTTTTTAGAAAAATATCGTGAACCTCATTCCCACTTTTTCGAGGACTCATCAGGCTCCATCATTCTTTTCCTCACTAGGACAATGCTCTAATAATGATGATCATCACACTTCTATTTACTTACAACTCGATAAACTGAATGATATGACTACATATGAATGCCCCTGGCAGTGTACCAGGATGTGCAATGATCTAGCGTAACATGTATAACAATGATGAACGGTGGCTGCACCACAAATATCATGTCAGCTCTATAGGATCATGCAAAGCAAAATGACAATGAATGCTCAAGTCATGTGAATAGTAACGGTGGAAATTGCATGACAATATATCTCAGAATGGCTATGTAAATACCATGATAGGTAGGTATGGTGGCTGTTTTGAGGAAGGATATAATAAGGCTAATGTGTGATAGAGCGTATCATATCATGGGATCTAGATGCACCGGCGAAGTTTGCACCAAGTCTCAAGGTGAGAACAAGCAATGCATGGTACCGAAGAGGCTAGCAAAATATGGATAGGTAGAAGTGCTTATAATCCACAAACTCACATTAGTCATAAAGAACTCAAATACTTAATGTGAAAGTTTATTAGCCCTCGAAGCAAAGTACTACTCGCATGCCCATAGGGAATAGGTTGGTAGGAGTTAACTATCGCGTGCCCCCGATTCGAACAACACAAAGGATATCAATCAAGAATAAATTATGCTCCAACTTCCCCGCTATGCCACAACCAACACTTTAATGAGGTCGAAATCACAAACCTTAGCACTGATATTTTTACTAACTAATGTTTATCAACTAGTAAACTTCCATATTATAACTTCAACATCATTGATCATACGCATCGTATTCAGTGATATACATGAAAGTTTTTATTATACCACTCTTGTATACCTATCATTTTCGGACTAAACATATAACTCATGCAAATTGCCACTACCTATTCAACTCTCAAAAAGATATAAGTGAAGCATTAGAGTACAAATAATTTCTATAAACATAAGTATCGCCGTGCTCTAAGGATATAAGTGAAGCACATGAGCAAATAGCCTTAACTCAAAAGATATAAGTGAAGCATAATGAGCATTCTAATAAATTGAGATGAATGCGTGTCTCTCTTAATTGGTGTGATCAGGAAACAATGATTGTGAAAACAAGCAACCAAAATAAAACTATAACACATGACACTCCAAGCAAAACACATATCATGTGATGAATAAAAATATAGCTCCAAGTGATATTACCGATAGATTGGAGATGAAAGAGGGGATGCCTTCCAGGGCATCCCCAAGCTTAGATGCTTGGATCTTCCTTGAATATTATCTTGGGGTGCCTTGGGCATCCCCAAGCTTTGGGTCTTGCCGCTCCTTATTCCTTCATCCATCGTCATCTCACCCAAAACTAGAAAATTTCAATCACACAAAACTCAACAAAACTTCTTTTTTTGACTATACACAGTAGGGAAAATCCTCACTGCAATTTAACTCAACAAAACTTCATGACATCCATTAGTATAATAAAATAATCATTGACTTTAGGTACTATCATAAATAGATTCATAATTGTTTTCGCATAATAACTACTGTATTCTAACTTCTCGATGACTTATACCCCGATACAATCCATAGAATCATCAAAACAAGCACACTATGCAATAAAAACAGAATCTGTCTAAAACAGAACAATACGTAATGACATAATTTTTATCCATACTTCTGTAACTATAAACATTCTGAAAAATTAGGAAACATAAACAATTTGCAATCCAATACCGTGTAAAAAATTCAGAATTTTATCACGTTCCAACACATAATGTAAAATCAAATACTGGGCGCAATTTTTTTTATTTCTGCACAGAATCAAATCAACTATCATCCAAATCATCCTAAAGGCTTTACTTGGCACAAAATTCAAAAGAAAAGATACAAACATAATCATTACAGTTGCAATAATCATGTTGACACACCAAAATAAAATAAAGGAAATAAAGATAACTATTGGGTTGCCTCCCAACAAGCGTTATTGTTTAATGCCCCTAGCTAGGCATAGTGCATAGTTTCAAGTGTTATCATCTTTTAAAGTAATACCACAGGTGACCCTCATTATAGATTCATAAGGAAGTTTAATTCTCTTTCTTGGGAAGTGTTCCATTCCTTTCTTTAAGGGAAATTGGAACCGTATATTACCTTCTTTCATATCAATTATAGCACCTATGGTTCTCAAAAATGGCCTACCAAGTATTATGGGACAAGACAGATTACTTTCAATATCAAGCACAATAAAGTTCATGGGTACATAATGTTGGGGAACGTTGCATGGGAAACAAAAATTTTCCTACGCACACACAAGATCTATCCATGGTGATGAGCATCTACGAGAGGGAGAGTGGATCTACATACCCTTGTAGATCGCTAAGCGGAAGCGTTTAAGAAACGCGGTTGATGTAGTCGAACGTCTCCGCGATCCAAATCGCAAGTCGTCCCTCGATCCAAGCACGATCCAGCGCCGAACGGACGGCACCTCCGCGTTCAACACACGTACGGCTTGATGACGATCTCCGCCTTCTTGATCCAGCAAGAGGGAGCGGAGAAGAAGAAGAGTTCCAGCAGCACGACGGCGTGGTGGTGTTGATGAAGAACTATTTCAGCAGGGCTTCGCCTAAGCACTACTGAAATTATGACGTAGGAGGAACTAGAGGTTGCCGGCACACGGCTTGGGGCAATCTAATGTGTCTCGTGTGCTAGCCCTACCCCTCTATTTATATGTTGAGCCTTGGGGTCTAAACTTGGAGTAAAAGCCTCCTCCAGGTCGGTTTTGCCCGCACAAGGTCGGTTTGGCCCGCAGGGAAAGAGTCCAACTCGGATCCCTGCAGTACCGCGCACAAGCGGTAGTACCGCTTACGATAAGCGGTAGTACCGCTTGACCAGCTTAAGCGGTAGTACCGCTGACGATAAGCGGTAGTACCGCTTGACCAGTTTAAGCGGTAGTACCGCTGATACAGTAGCGGTAGTACCGCTTAACCAGCTTAAGCGGTAGTACCGCTGCTACAGTAGCGGTAGTACTGCCTTACCATCTTAAGGCAGTAGCAAAACTTCCTTTTGCACTTTCCAATACCTCGTGGGCTTTATCCCTTTGGCCCATATAAAGTGTTGCTGCACCCGAACACTTCGGTAAACATCCGGAACCCCTTTCCGGTGAATTCCGGAACCCTTCCGGTAACCAAAAACACTATTATCACATATATCAATTTTTACCTCCGGACTCTTCCGGAGATCCTCGTCATGTCCGGGATCTTATCCGGGACTCCGAATAACCTTCGGTCACCAACAAAATAACTCAACTATACTAATCGTCACCAAACGTTAAGTGTGTAGACCCTGCGGGTTCGAGAACTATGTAGACATGACCGAGACACCTCTACGGTCAATAACCAATAGCGGGACCTGGATGCCCATATTGGCTCCTACATATTCTACGAAGATCTTTATCGTTTGAACCTCTATGTCAAGGATTCAGTTAATCCCGTATGCTGTTCCTTTTGTTCTTCGGTATGTTACTTGCCCGAGATTCGATCGTCGGTATCTCTATACCTAGTTCAATCTCGTTACCAGCAAGTCTCTTTACTCGTTCTGTAATACAAGATCTCGTGGCTAACACTTTAGTCACATTGCTTGCAAGGCTCATTGTGATGTTGTATTACCGAGTGGGCCCTGAGATACCTCTCCGTCACACGGAGTAACAAATCCCAGTCTTGATCCATGCCAACCCAACAGACACCCTCGGAGATACCTGTAGAGCACCTTTATAGTCACCCAGTTATGTTGCGACGTTTGATACACACAAGGTATTCCTCTGGTGTTAGTGAGTTGCATGACCTCATGGTCATAGGAACAGATACTTGACATGCAGAAAACAATAGCAATAAACTGATACGATCATATGCTACGTTCGAAGTTTGGGTCTTGTCCATCACATCATTCTCCTAATGATGTGATCCCGTTATCAAATGACATATCATGTCAATGGCTAGGAAACCTTAACCATCTTTGATCAATGAGCTAGTCAACTAGAGGCTTACTAGGGACACAGTGTTGTCTATGTACCCACACATGTATTTGAGTTTCCAATCAATACAATTATAGCATGGATAATAAACGATTATCATGAACAAGGAAATATAATAATAACCAATTTATCATTGCCTCTAGGGCATATTTCCAACAGTCTCCCACTTGCACTAGAGTCAATAATCTAGTTCACATCACTATGTGATTTACATTGTAATGAATCGAACACCCATGCAGTTCTGGTGTTGTTCATGTTTAGCCCTTGGAAGAGGTTTAGTCATCGGATCTGCAACATTCAGATCCGTGTGTACTTTGCAAATATTTATGTCGTCCTCCTTGATGTAATCGCGGATGGAATTGAAGCGTCGCTTTATGTGTCTGGTCCTCTTGTGAAATCTTGGTTCCTTGGCTAGAGCAATGGCACCAGTGTTATCACAAAACAGAGTCATTGGGTTAAGCGCACTAGGCACTACTCCAAGATCTGTCATGAACTCCTTCATCCAGACACCTTCCTTCACCGCCTCCGAGGCTGCGATGTACTCCGCTTCGCATGTAGAATCAGCTACCACGCTTTGCTTGGAACTGCACCAGCTAACCGCACCCCCATTAAGAATAAACACGTATCCGGTTTGAGACTTAGAGTCATCCGGATCAGTGTCAAAGCTTGCATCGACGTAACCCTTTACGACGAGCTCTTGATCACCTCCATAAACGAGAAACATATCCTTAGTCCTTTTTAGGTACTTCAGGATATTCTTGACCGCCGTCCAGTGTTCCATTCCTGGATCACTTTGAAACCTTCCGACCATACTTATGGCAAGGCTGACATCGGGTCTTGTGCACAGCATTGCATACATAATAGAGCCTATGGCTGAAGCATAGGGGATGACACTCATCTTTTCTCTATCTTCTGCAGTCACTGGGCATTGAGTCTTACTCAACTTCACACCTTGCAAAACAGGCAAGAACCCCTTCTTGGACTGATCCATTTTGAACTTCTTCAAAATCTTATCAAGGTATGTGCTTTGTGAAAGTCCTATTAAGCGTCTTGATCTATCTCTATAGATCTTGATGCCTAATATGAAAGCAGCTTCTCCTAGGTCCTTCATTGAAAAACTCTTGTTCAAATATTCCTTCACGCTTTCCAACATTTCTATATTGTTTCCAATCAGCAATATGTCATCCACATATAATATTAGAAACGCTATAGAGCTCCCACTCACTTTCTTGTAAATACAAGCTTCTCCGTAAACTTGTATAAACTCGAACGCTTTGATTATTTCATCAAAGCGAAGATTCCAACTCCGAGATGCTTGCACCAGTCCATAAATGGATCGCTGGAGTTTGCAAACTTTGTCAGCATTCTCTGGATCGACAAAACCTTCTGGTTGCATCATATACAACTCTTCCTTAAGGAAACCGTTAAGGAATGCTGTTTTGACATCCATCTGCCAAATTTCATAATCGAAAAAGGCAGCTATTGCTAACATGATTCTGACGGACTTAAGCATCGCTACGGGTGAGAAGGTCTCATCGTAGTCAACTCCTTGAACTTGTGAAAAACCCTTTGCCACAAGTCGAGCTTTATAGACGGTGACATTACCGTCCGCGTCCGTCTTCCTCTTAAAGATCCATTTGTTCTGAATGGCCTTACGCCCTTCAGGTAATACTTCCAAAGTCCATACTTTGTTTTCATACATGGATCCCATCTCGGATTTCATGGCCTCTAACCACTTCTCGGAATCCGGGCCCATCATCGCTTCTCCATAGCTCGTAGGTTCATCGTTGTCTAACAACATGACCTCTAAGACAGGGTTGCCGTACCACTCGGGAGCAGTACGCGTCCTTGTCGACCTACGAGGTTCGATAGCAACTTGATCCAAAGCTTCATGATCATCATCATTAACTTCCTCTTCAGCTAATGTAGGCTCCACAGAAACAACTTTCTGCACTGCGCTACTCTCAGGTTGAAGTAAAGGTTCAACAACCTCATCAAGTTCTATCTTCCTCCCACTCAATTCTTTCGAGAGAAACTCTTTCTCAAGAAATGTTCCGTTTTTAGCGACAAACACTTTGCCTTCGGATCTGAGATAGAAGGTATACCCAACTGTCTCTTTTGGGTATCCTATGAAGACGCATTTCTCCGCTTTGGGTTCCAGCTTTTCAGGCTGAAGCTTTTTGACATAAGCATCACATCCCCAAATTTTAAGAAACGACAGCTTTGGCTTCTTGCCAAACCAAAGTTCATATGGCGTTGTCTCAACGGATTTCGATGGTGCCCTATTTAAAGTGAATGCAGCTGTCTCTAATGCAGAACCCCAAAACGATAGTGGCAAATCGGCAAGAGACATCATAGATCGCACCATATCCAATAAAGTTCGATTACGACGTTCGGACACACCATTACGCTGTGGTGTTCCAGGCGGTGTCAGTTGTGAAACAATTCCACATTGTCTTAAGTGACTGCCAAACTCATAACTCAGAGATTCTCCTCCTCGATCAGATCGTAGGAATTTAATCTTCTTGTTACGATGATTCTCAACTTCACTCTGAAATTGTTTGAACTTTTCAAACGTTTCAGACTTGTGTTTCATTAAGTAAATATACCCATATCTACTTAAGTCATCAGTGAAGGTGAGAAAGTAACGATAACCACCGCGCGCCTCAATGCTCATTGGACCGCACACATCAGTATGTATGATTTCCAATAAGTCACTTGCCCGTTCCATTGTTCCAGAGAACGGCGTTTTAGTCATCTTGCCCAAGAGGCATGGCTCACATGTGTCAAGTGATTCAAAATCAAGTGACTCCAAAAGTCCATCAGCATGGAGCTTCCTCATGCGTTTTACGCCAATATGACCTAAACGGCAGTGCCACAAGAAAGTGGTATTATCATTATCAATCCTACATCTTTTGGCATCAATGTTATGAACATGTGTATCATTACTATCGAGATTCAATAAGAATAAACCGCTTACATTGGGTGCATGACCATAAAAGATATTACCCATATAAATAGAACAACCATTATTCTCTGATTTAAATGAGTAACCGTCTCGCAATAAACAAGATCCAGATATAATGTTCATGCTTAACGCAGGCACCAAATAACACTTATTTAGGTTCATCACTAATCCCGACGGTAATCGAAGAACGAGCGTGCCGACGGCGATCACATCAACCTTGGAACCATTTCCCATGCGCATCGTCACTTCGTCCTTCGCCAGCCTCCGTCTATTCCGCAGTTCCTGTTTAGAGTTGCAAATATGAGCAACCGCACCGGTATCAAATACCCAGGCACTACAACGAGGGTTGGTAAGGAACATATCAATAACATGTATATCATATATACCTTGTTTGTTGTTGGCCGCCTTCTTGTCAGCCAAATACTTGGGGCAGTTCCGCTTCCAGTGTCCAGTTCCCTTGCAATGAAAGCACTCAGTTTCTGGTTTGGGTCCAGCCTTGGGTTTCTTCACAGGAGCAGCAACTGCTTTGCCACCCTTCTTAGATTTACCCTTCTTACCCTTGCCATTTTTCTTGAAACTAGTGGTTTTATTGACCATCAACACTTGATGCTCCTTCTGAATTTCAGACTCAGCGGCTTTCAGCATCGCAAACAGCTCGGCGACTGACTTGTTCATCCCGTGCATGTTATAGTTCAACACGAAGCTCTTGTAGCTAGGTGGCAATGATTGAAGAACTCTGTCAGTGATAGCCTCTGGCGGAAGGGGCATCCCCAATTCAGCCAGACGGGTGGAGTACCCAGACATTCTGAGCACGTGATCACTGATAGACCCGTTCTCCTCCATCTTGCAAGTATAGAACTTATCGGAGATCTCATATCTCTCGATCCGGGCATTCTTCTGAAAGATAAACTTCAACTCCTGGAACATCTCATATGCTCCATGACGTTCAAAACGTCTTTGAAGTCCCGGTTCTAAGCCATACAACATTGCACATTGAACTATTGAGTAATCATCAGAACGAGCCTGCCAGGCGTTCACAACGTCTAGAGACTCAACTGGAGCGGGTGGATCACCAAGCGGTGCATCAAGGACATAAGCCTTCTGGGAAGCCGTAAGGATAATCCTTAGATTACGGGCCCAGTCCACAAAGTTACTTCCATCATCTTTCAACTTAGCTTTCTCTAGGAACGCATTAAAATTCAGGGGTGCTACTGCGCGAGCCATGATCTACAACATAAATATAGCAAAGACAACTTAGACTATTGTTCAAGATAATGAATTTAATTAATCATATTACTTAAAAACTCCCACTCAAATTGACATCCCTCCGGTCCTTCGAGTGTAACATGATCCAAATCCACCAACTCAAGTCCGATCATCACGTGAGTCGAGGTGGTTTCAATGGTGAACATCTTCATGTTGATCATATCTACTATATGACTCATGTTCGACCTTTCGGTCTCTTGTGTTCCGAGGCCATGTCTGTACATGCTAGGCTCGTCAAGTTTAACCCGAGTGTTCCGCGTGTGCAACATGGCTTGCACCCGTTGTATGTGAACGTGGAGTCTATCACACCCGATCATCACGGCGTGTCTCGAAACGACGAACTTTCGCAACGGTGCACACTCGGGGAGAACACAATTTATCTTGAAATTTAAGTGAGGGATCACCTTATAATGCTACCGCCGTCCTAAGCAAAATAAGATGCATAAAAGGATTAACATCACACGCAAATCATAAGTGACATGATATGGCCATGAACTTGTGCTTTTGATCTCCATCTCCAAAGCACCGGCATGATCTCCATCGTCACCGGCATGACACCATGATCTCCATCATCTTGATCTCCATCAACGTGTCGCCATAAGGTTGTCGCGCCGACTGTTGCTTCCACGACTATTGCTAACGTTTAGCGATAAAGTAAAGCATTACATAGCGCTTAATGATTGACACGCAGGTCATACAATAATTAAAGACAACTCTATGGCTCCTGCCAGTTGTCGTACTCAACGACATGCAAGTCGTGATATTCTATACAACACATGATCATCTCATACATCACATATATCTCATCATGTAATTGGCCATATCACATCACAACATACCCTGCAAAAACAAGTTAGACGTCCTCTAATTGTTGTTGCAAATTTTACGTGGCTGCTACGGGTTTGCAAGAACCGTTCTTACCTACGCAAAACCACAACGTGGTGTAGTGATTGCTTTTTGATCTTCTAAAAGAACCCTCTTCATTGAAATCGATTCAACTAAAGTGAGAGAGACAGACACCCGCTAGCCATCTTTATGCAACGAAGTTACATGTTAGTTGAAGGAACCTGTCTCGCGTAAGTGTACGCGTAATGTCGGTCCGGGCCGCTTCATCTCACAGTACCGCCGAATCAAATATCAACTAGTAACGGCAAGCAATATGTATACACCCACGCCCACAACTCGTTTGTGTTCTACTCGAGATCTCATCTACGCATAGACCTAGCTCATGATGCCACTGTTGGGGAACGTTGCATGGGAAACAAAAATTTTCCTACGCACACACAAGATCTATCCATGGTGATGAGCATCTACGAGAGGGAGAGTGGATCTACATACCCTTGTAGATCGCTAAGCGGAAGCGTTTAAGAAACGCGGTTGATGTAGTCGAACGTCTCCGCGATCCAAATCGCAAGTCGTCCCTCGATCCAAGCACGATCCAGCGCCGAACGGACGGCACCTCCGCGTTCAACACACGTACGGCTTGATGACGATCTCCGCCTTCTTGATCCAGCAAGAGGGAGCGGAGAAGAAGAAGAGTTCCAGCAGCACGACGGCGTGGTGGTGTTGATGAAGAACTATTTCAGCAGGGCTTCGCCTAAGCACTACTGAAATTATGACGTAGGAGGAACTAGAGGTTGCCGGCACACGGCTTGGGGCAATCTAATGTGTCTCGTGTGCTAGCCCTACCCCTCTATTTATATGTTGAGCCTTGGGGTCTAAACTTGGAGTAAAAGCCTCCTCCAGGTCGGTTTTACCCGCACAAGGTCGGTTTGGCCCGCAGGGAAAGAGTCCAACTCGGATCCCTGCAGTACCGCGCACAAGCGGTAGTACCGCTTACGATAAGCGGTAGTACCGCTTGACCAGCTTAAGCGGTAGTACCGCTGACGATAAGCGGTAGTACCGCTTGACCAGTTTAAGCGGTAGTACCGCTGATACAGTAGCGGTAGTACCGCTTAACCAGCTTAAGCGGTAGTACCGCTGCTACAGTAGCGGTAGTACTGCCTTACCATCTTAAGGCAGTAGCAAAACTTCCTTTTGCACTTTCCAATACCTCGTGGGCTTTATCCCTTTGGCCCATATAAAGTGTTGCTGCACCCGAACACTTCGGTAAACATCCGGAACCCCTTTCCGGTGAATTCCGGAACCCTTCCGGTAACCAAAAACACTATTATCACATATATCAATTTTTACCTCCGGACTCTTCCGGAGATCCTCGTCATGTCCGGGATCTTATCCGGGACTCCGAATAACCTTCGGTCACCAACAAAATAACTCAACTATACTAATCGTCACCAAACGTTAAGTGTGTAGACCCTGCGGGTTCGAGAACTATGTAGACATGACCGAGACACCTCTACGGTCAATAACCAATAGCGGGACCTGGATGCCCATATTGGCTCCTACATATTCTACGAAGATCTTTATCGTTTGAACCTCTATGTCAAGGATTCAGTTAATCCCGTATGCTGTTCCTTTTGTTCTTCGGTATGTTACTTGCCCGAGATTCGATCGTCGGTATCTCTATACCTAGTTCAATCTCGTTACCGGCAAGTCTCTTTACTCGTTCTGTAATACAAGATCTCGTGGCTAACACTTTAGTCACATTGCTTGCAAGGCTCATTGTGATGTTGTATTACCGAGTGGGCCCTGAGATACCTCTCCGTCACACGGAGTAACAAATCCCAGTCTTGATCCATGCCAACCCAACAGACACCCTCGGAGATACCTGTAGAGCACCTTTATAGTCACCCAGTGACGTTGCGACGTTTGATACACACAAGGTATTCCTCTGGTGTTAGTGAGTTGCATGACCTCATGGTCATAGGAACAGATACTTGACATGCAGAAAACAATAGCAATAAACTGATACGATCATATGCTACGTTCGAAGTTTGGGTCTTGTCCATCACATCATTCTCCTAATGATGTGATCCCGTTATCAAATGACATATCATGTCAATGGCTAGGAAACCTTAACCATCTTTGATCAACGAGCTAGTCAACTAGAGGCTTACTAGGGACACAGTGTTGTCTATGTACCCACACATGTATTTGAGTTTCCAATCAATACAATTATAGCATGGATAATAAACGATTATCATGAACAAGGAAATATAATAATAACCAATTTATCATTGCCTCTAGGGCATATTTCCAACACATAATTCCTATTAGCAAGTGTGAGCACAGCATTAATTCTACCCAAGGGCTTTTTAATTGTAGAATCTGCTAAGTGTAAATTTAGGGAATATTCATCCATATTAGTGAGACCTAGAACATCAGATAAAGATTTTGGTATAGTAGAAACACTAGCTCCTAGATCACACAAAGCATTAAATTCATAATCTTTAATTTTAACTTTAGTTGTAGGTTCCCATTCATCATGCAACTTTCTTGGTATAGAGACGTCTAATTCAAGTTTCTCTTCATGAGCCTTAATAAGAGCTTCTACGATGTGTTTAGTAAAAGCTTTGTTTTGTTCATAAGCATTAGGTAAATTGATCATGGATTGCAACAAGGAAATACATTCAAATAAAGAACAACTATCAAAATTAAAGTCCTTGTAATCCAAAGTAGTGGGCACATCGCTATCTAAAGTTTTAACCTCTTCAAACCCACTTTTATTAGTTTTAGCATTATGATCATCACCCTCCAAACAATTGGGACACCTCCTAATTAAAGTTGACTCATATCCAGTCCCTTTATCATCAAGTTTAATATCGGTAAATAAAGATTCAATAGATGACACGCCAATCATTTTAACATCTTCATCATTATTATCATGAAAACCGGATGAAACCTCTTTTTCTAGAAATTTACGTCTAGCTCTCATCCTTTTCGTTCTTTCTTTACTTTGGTCAATGGAGGCTTGGATAGCTTTTAAAGATTCAGGTATTTCATCCTTATTATGTGGAAACATTTTAATTTTGAGAATATCCACATCATGCACAAGTCTATCTATATTTCTAGACATATCGTCAACTTTACTCAATTTTTCTTCAACCATAGTATTGAAAATCTTTTGAGAACTAATAAATTCTTTAATATTGTTCTCTAGTTCAGTAGGTATATTATTATTATTATTATTATTATTATATGAATTACCATAATTATTAGAGGGATTACCGAGATACGGTCTAAGATTGTTGAAATTCCCTCTACAAGCATTAATGTTGAAATTATTCCTTGAGATAAAATTCACATCAATAGCATAATTATTTTGTTCAATCAAAGTGGACAATGGAACATCATTTGGATCAGTTGGAGCATTTTTAGTAGCAAGCATAGTCATAAAAGCTTCCATTTTCTCACTCAAGGAGGATACTTCCTCAACAGAATGTACCTTCTTACCAGTTGGAGCGCGTTCGGTGTGCCATTGGGAGTAATTTGCCATCATGTTGTCGAGAAGCTTTGTGGCCTCTCCAAGTGTTGTTCCCATAAATGTTCCACCTGCAGCTGAGTCTAGAAAGTTTCTTGAAACAAAGTTTAGTCCCGCATTCAAAATTTGTACTATCATCCGCTTAATCCTTGCGTGGGACAATTTTTAATCATTAATTTCATTCTCTCCCAAGATTATGCAACATGTTCTTGCTCATGTTGTTTAAAATTCATAATTTGATTTCTAAGAGATATTATCTTAGCGGGAGGAAAATATTTAGCGATAAAGGCATCTTTACATTTATCCCATGAATCAATGCTATTTCGTGGTAAAGATGAAAACCATGATTTAGCTCGATCTCTAAGTGAGAAAGGAAATAATTTCAACTTCACAATATCATTATCCACATCTTTTTTCTTTTGCATATGACAGAATTCAACGAAGGTATTAAGATGGGATGCAACATCTTCATTAGAGTTTCTAGCAAATCGTTCTTTCATAACAAGATTTAATAATGCAACATTTATATCATATGACTCCACACTAGTGGCGGGAGTAGCAATTGGTGTACTAATAAAATCATTATTTTTGGTATTCAAGAAATCGCGCAACTTAGTATTTTCCTGAGTAGACATGGTAGCGATTCAAGCAAAGATAGCACACAAGGTATTTTTAATTTTTTTAGAGAAGTAGAGGGAGATGAAAAAGAGAAGGAAAATAAAAGGCAAATGTCAAAAGAAAGTAAAACAAGTAAATGCTAAATGTGTGTGAAGGAACTTGTATTTTTTTGGTGAAGCCTCCCCGACAACGTCTCCAGAAATTCTTCTGCTACTAGTGATAGGCGTTGGGATTTCCCTGAAGAGGAAGGGTGATGTAGTATAGTAGCAGATAGTATTTCCCTCAGCTAAGAACCATGGTTTATCGAACCAGTAGGAGACACCACACAAAGAAGGTAAGCCGTACCTGCACACACACACACAAAGCAAATACTTTTGCCCAACATGGGCAAGAGGGTTGTCAATCCCCTGTACTCGTTAATTGCAAGAATTAAATCTGATAGTGGTAGATAGATAAAATAAAAAGGAAAAAAACCATGGCGTTCACTAGAGGCATCTCTGTCATGAGCATAGCAGTGGTGGGTAAACAAATTACTGTTGGGCAATTGATAGAATAGCACATAGTTACGATGATCCTTCATGGCATGATCAATATATAGGCATTATGTCCGAGACAAGTAGATCGACATCCATCTGCATCTACTACTATTACTCCAACCCAAGACCGCTATCCAGCATGCATCTCAAAGTATTAAGTTCATAACAAACAGAGTAATGCTTGAAGCATGATGACATAATGTAGACAAAGTAAGACCAAATAATATGTTCGAACCCCTTCATTTTACCCTTAGTAGCAACAATTCGAATACGTGACTTGCAACTCCTCCTGTCATAGTGATCAAGGTCTTGATCATGGGGATACCAATAATCTCACCACGGGTTTTGTAAATGTATCACGAAGCAAAGGAAATGACATTCGTAAACAAAGGTTCGCTCGAGAACTTCATGAATATGCGAATGTTAATAAGGGTGTCCAGATCCCACTATTAACTATTGACTAGAAAGGGTTCCAGGTCATGTCTGCTTATTTCCAAACCTGAAGGGTCACACGCTTAACGGGTATTAGTCATGATTACCGAAGAAACGAGAAATGGGTAATGAGCATCGAAAGAGTTTTGGAGAGTTCCCACAGTGTTTCGGGTGGTTTCAGAAGTGTTCTGGGAATTCATAAAGGTATAACATGATTTTGGAAAGTCTGGTTCTATATATGGAAATTTTTTGGGGGTCTCAAAATGGGTTCCGGAGACATCCAGAAAACCAGGGGTTTATTTGTGGATGGAAGTTATGAAGTACCGTCATGAGATGACTGCCCCTAGTGGGCCCCGTGGGGCCCATATGTGGCGCCACTTCCATAAGGAAGGGTTCCCGAATTTGAAAAGGGAGGGAGTTCTTTCCTCCTTCCTCCATGTGGAGGTGGGAAGGACTCCTCCTCCTTGGGTACGCCCTCGTCCCTCTCCACCTATATATATGTGGTGGAGAGCTCCTTATTGAGACACACCAATCCAAAGTGGATCTCTTCCTCATAGATCCACGCTCTCACGGTCTAATTGGCCTAAGTGTTTAGGCTCCCAATTAGACGGACTCTAATCTCGGTCTAATTGGTCTAATAGAACTAGACTCTTATTTAGACGAGAAGCGTCGCTAGGCTTTCTCTCTCCAATTTTCTCGGAGTTCTTCTTCCTCGACGCCGAAGCTATGTCAGACTACTACTATGGAATGCGTGGATACCTCGGAGGGGTCTTCTACTTCGACTCTCATCTCAGAGAACTTTCTCGCGACTGGGTGGTATAACCTAGTTGTAGGAAATCGTTGTGCTGCACTGACTCGTCACTGCTTCCGCTACTCTACTCGTCGGTGAGTTTGATCTTTATTGCCATCTTCATAGTGTTGCTGGGTGTGATTGTGTAGAATATTTTTTTTGCATAGCATGTTCCCCTACAGTGGCATCATGAGAAAAACTATGAGTAGATGTCGGTACGATTAGAGCATATGGTGATATTCAGCATTGCACTTATGTGCGGAGTGATTAGAGAGCTCTAATTACTGGACATTCATGTTGTAACCCCTCTAATTTTGCGAGGTTTTGACCTTGACAGCATGCATGAACTTTATTACAAAGGTCTGGCTTTCTTAGGTCTGGCATCCATAGTTAAGCTTCAAATACTTTGGGTTCATTCATGTTTAGGGTGGTATAACCTAGCTGCGGGAAATCGTCGCGCTTCACCGACTCATCACTGCTTCCGCTACTCTGCTCATTTGTGAGATTAATTGTTACCGCCATCTTTAGTGTTCCTAGGTGTGATCATGTAGTATAATTTTTTGTTGCGTAGCACGTCCTCCCTACACACCGACCTTTCCACATCGAGAGCGAGGAGAGTCAAGACAAAAGGAATTTCTTACGAAGAACTTCCACAATGAGTCTAGGAAACACCTGCAGTTTTTTGACTAGAAACACAAGTAAAAACCAAAAAGCAGAAGCACACTAAAAAACAGAGAGCAAAGCCAAGAACAACCACACGGAGAAAGCACCATGCCATGAAGAAACATCATAATGAAGAGAGGAAAGGATGGCAAACGAGATGAAAAAGAATAAGAACAATGACATTTAGGTATATAGGCAAGGTGAAGACTATGCCCGAACCTCGACGAACGACAAGAACTAATGTCAATAATAGGCATGGCCAAAGAACATAGGGGATCCCCGAGAAGCTGCAAATAGGAGGAAGAAAAGAGCTGAACCAAACCTTAAACAGTCAAAGAAGCGGACGACATAGCGGCGAACTCAAACAACTGGAGAAACACATGGCACCGAAGCAGACGAAGCGAAGAAGATGCCAACAAGCTGCAAAACGACCAATGGAGTGAGAGCAAACATGAAGAAGACACGGAGAAAACAAAAGAAGGGCATATAAGTACTGGGCACTAGCCCATGCACAGTGCAAACCGACTGTGAGAGGTGGTAACGACCTTCACCGACCCAGGAACAACGTAAGAGAGGCTCCGGGCAAAACCTGACCTGGCGTAGGCCAACAGCCGGATAAGCAACTGAGCCGTCCCAGCCCAACCAACGGACAAACCGGCACACGCGATGCAACACATCGCCTCGGGCGCTCACGCGCATCACCGGCTCATGCGAGCAACCCAGACAGTGTCCGGCTCGTGCAAGCGAGGCAAACAGTGTCTGGCTAGCGTGAGCGACGCAGCCCGACAAAAGATGACGGACACTGATAGGGACACCAAGCCCAGCCCATCGCGCGAGCGAGCACGTGCGAGGGTGCACATGGGCACGACCAAAACCACCAAAGAGAGGCGGACCCTATCGCGCCCGGGCTCACGCGTCATGGACCAAGGAGGAAATCCGTCCAGATGCCCATGCAGATCGGATGACGCGGAAGCCCGAGGGGGCCAACGCCAAACGGATGGCGCGCAAGGCACCCTAAGTGAGGAGGCTCAGCCCTGCCGGGAAGGCTCCACGCATGGGCGCCCTGATGACCCACAAGTATAGGGGATCAATCTTAGTCCTTTCGATAAGTAAGAGTGTCGAACCCAACGAGAAGCAGAAGGAAATGACAAGTGGTTTTCAGCAAGGTATTCTCTACAAGTGCTGTAAACAGTAGTAACAGATAGTTTTGTAGCAAGTTGAGTTGTAACAAGTAACAAGTGACAATAGTAACAAAGTGCAGCAAGGTGGCCCAATCCTTTTTATAGCAAAGGACAGGCCGGAAAGTTCTCTTATAGTAAGAAAAGCGTTCTCGAGGACACATGGGAATTCTCATCTAGTCACGTTCATCATGTTTAGTTGATTCACGTTCACTACTTTGATAATTTAATATGTGGGTGGACCAGTGCTAGGGTGCTGTTCTTACTTGAAAAAGCAACCCTCTTATGATTACCCCCTCTCGCAAGCATCCGCAACTACGAAAGAAGAATTAAGATAAATCTAACCATAGCATGAAACATATGGGTCCAAATCAGCCTCTTACGGATTAACGCATAAACTAGGGTTTAAGTTTCTGTCACTCTCGCAACCCATCATCTACTTATTACTTCCCAATGTCTTCCCCTAGGCCCAAATATGGTGAAGTGTCATGTAGTCGACGTTCACATGACACCACTAGAGGAATAACAACATACATATCATCAAAATATTGAACGAATACCAACTGCACATGATTACTTATAACAAGATTTTTCCCATGTCCTCAAGAACAAAAGTAACTACTCACAAATCATGTTCATGTTCAAGATCAGAGGTGTATTGAATATGCTTAAGGATCTGAACATATAATCTTCCACCAAATAAACCAACTAGCATCAACTACAAGATGTAAGCAACACTACTAGCAACCCACAGGTACCAATCTGAGGTTTTGAGACAAAGATCGTATACAAGAGATGAACTAGGGTTTTAGATGAGATGGTGTTGGTGAAGATGTTGATGAAGATTGGTCCTCCCACGATGAGAGGAACGTTGGTGATGTCGATGGCTTCGATTTCCCTCTTTCGGAGGGAAGTATCCCCGGCGGATCCCTCCGCTGGAGAGCAAAAGTGCTCCTGCCCAGGTTCCTCCTCGAGACGGCGGCGCTTCGTCCCGAAAGTCTTCTCCTGATTTTTTTCTAGGGAAAATGCCTTCATATAGGAGAAGATGGGCCACGGAGGTCTGCTGGTGGAGCCACGAGCTCACCTGGCGCGCCCCAGGGGGGCGCCACCTGAGCTTGTGACTCCCTGGTGGGCCCCTCCCGATGATTGATCTTCTTCCAATATTTTTTATTAATACCAAAATAATTCTCCGTAAGTTTTCAGGTCATTTGTAGCTCTGGAGAATATCTATCTTTATTGTAGCCTTTTCAGGTCCAGAATTCCAGCTGCCGGCAATCTCCCTCTTAATGTGAAACTTGCAAAATACGAGAGAAAAGGCATTAGGATTGCTTCATAAAGTGAAATAAAGACCAAAAACATTATAAATATTAGTAGGAAAACGTGATGCAAAATGGACGTATCAACTCCCCCAAGCTTAGACCTCGCTTGTCCTCAAGCGAATACCAAACTCGATAATCATGACCACATGTTTATGGAGAGAGGTGTCGATAAAAACAGAATACGGACCTGGTAGTGCTACTTGTGAGCTGCATTGGGATTTTCCCCGAAGAGGAAGGGTGAAGCAATATAGTAGCAGATAGTATTTCCCTCAGTGAGAACCAAGGTTATCGAACCAATAGGAGAACCAAGCAAATCCTAGTCAAGCAGTACCTACACACAAGAGAGCAAATACTTGCACCCAACGCGGGCAAGAGGGTTATCAATCCCCTTGAACTCGTTACTTGCAAGGATTAAATCAGATAGTGATAGATATATAAATTGAAAAGTAAATAAAAAGTAAAATAATTGCAGCAAGGTAATTTAGGGTTTTCTAATATAATTAAAGTAGACCCGGGGGCCATAGTTTTCACTAGAGGCTTCTCTCTCGAAACATAGCATATGGTGGGTAAACAAATTACTGTTGGGCAATTGATAGAAAAGTGCATAGTTATGATGTTATTCATGGCAATGATCATGTATATAGGCATCACGTCCATGACAAGTAGACCGACTCCTGCCTGCATCTACTACTATTACTCCACCAATTGACCGCTATCCAGCATGCATCTATGGTATTAAGTTCATAATAAACAGAGTAACGCTTTAAGCAAGATGACATGATGTAGATAGAATAAACTCAAGCAATATGAATAAACCCCATCATTTTACCCTTAATGGCAACAATACAAATACGTGCCTCACTACCCCTTCTGTTACTGGGTGAGGACACCGCAAGATTGAACCCATCACAAGGCACCTCTCCCACTGAAGATAAATCAATCTAGTTGGCCAAACCAAACGGATAGATCGGAGATAAATACAAAGCTATAACAATCATGCATAATAAAGTTCAGAAAAGACTCAATTACTTCCAATGAATAATCTGATCATCAACCCACAATTCATCGGATCCCAACAAACACACCACAAAAGAAGATTACATCGGATAGAATTCCATGGAGATCGTGGAGAACTTTGTACTGAAGATCAAAGAGAGAGAAGAAGCCATCTAGCTACTAGCTATGGACCCGTAGGTGTGCGGTAAACTACTCACACATCATCGGAAGGGCAACAAGGTTGATGTAGAAGCCTTTCGTGATCGATTCCCCCTCCCGTAGATCACCGGAAAAGGCCTCCAAATGGGATCGCGGAAGAACAGAAGCTTGCAGCGGCAGAAAAGTTATTTCGGGTGGCTCTTTGTTGGTTTTGGGATTTATGGGAATTTATAGAAGTGGAATTAGGTCAAACGGAGCTGCGTGGGACCCATGAGCTCAGGTGGCGCGCCCCCCAGGGGCACGCCAGGTGAGCTCGTGGCTTTCCCGTAGGGCTTCTGGCCTCCTCTCGAACCTTCTAGGGTCACTTCTGGTCCAGAAAAAATCATCGGAAAGTTTTATCATGTTTGGACTTCGTTTGGTACTGATTTCCTGAAAAACCAAAAACAAGCAACTGGCGCTGGGCACTGGGTTAATAGGTTAGGGCATCTCCAAGGCTAACCCGGAAACCGCCCTTATCCATCTGGACCGCGTTGTCCGGACTGCATGAGCCATCCAACGCCGACCTGTATCAGTCTGCGGCGCGGTCTGGACGCGATTTCTCCCGCAAAACGGAGACAAATGTGGGGGAGTTTTGCGGGAGTCCGGACCGACTCCATGCCCGCTTCTGACTTCCCTGGCCTACCAAAACCCGTCCTCCCTCGCCTGCGCGCGTTCCCGCCCGGCGCCACCTGCCCGCATTCATGCCGCTGTAGAGCGCGCCGCTCCACATTGAAGGCGGCTCAGGGCGGACGCGACCTCTCTCTGCCTCCGCCATTGAAGCGGCGCGCCGGCCGAGGGCGCCTCCTGTGACGTGTCTCTGGTGTCCGCGCCTGTTCAATGCCGGAGATGCGTGACTGGACGGGACGGGACGGATATCTACCACACCCGTTCAAGCCGCTATCCGTACGTATGCCGCCATTAAGCAGGCTCGCCGGCCGAGAAACCCACTCCGGTGACCCGCATTGACGCCTGGCCTCATCGGAATCCACTATTTAAGGGCGGCCACAACCGGCTATCTCCACAACACAACACATCCGCTCCACATCCTCCTCCTTTCCTCCACATCCGCCATGACCGCCAGCGGGAAAGCACTGTGGGACAGTCTGTCGTCGGAGATGAAGCACGAGGTGGCCGCCCTTGCCGCCGCTTGGCGGAGCTGCCATGCCAGGTGGATCGAGGCCGGCTTGCCGGCCACCTTGTATGAGGTCTTCGACGACGAGGATGACACCACCATGGAGACGGGCTCCGACGACTCCGCCCCGGCTCCCGTGCCTCCTGTGCACGCCGGCTTCACCATGGAGCAGGCGCAGGTGCACTTCAACGCCGCCATGATGGAGGTGCAGCCTGAGCCGGCGTCTGTGTCAGTGTTCCAGCAGGTGCAGGAGGAACAGTGGTACAACATGTTCCTCCTGGAGCAGCACCGGCTGGCGGAGGGCCAGATCTACGGCGAGCGCGTGAGCGAGGAGGCCGTGGCGGCCATGGCCGCCGCAAACCCCAACTTCATCACCGAGCAGCGTGCCATCTACGATGCCATCCACGCTCAAGCCGTCGCTCGCCAGGAAGCAGCCACCGCGGTGGCACAGCTGCAGGTGATCGAGGAGGAGAACAACGCCAGCTACGCCTCCTACGCGCCGCCGACGAACCATCAGCCGGCTCGATGGGACGAAGACAGCGCCGGCGCCACCATTTCCATCATGGACCTCACGTCCACCGGCGACAGACAGGTCGCGGACTCCTCCGAGGATGAGTAGGGCACGGGAGGCGGCAGGGCCTGGTGTCCCATGTGGGCCGGTCCGTCTCCTGTGTTCTACTCTTCCTCGCAGGAGATCGCACCTTCACCTCATGGGTCTTATCGCCGGTGGTCATGAAGACGGTGGATGGAGGATGACACGAGCTCGGACGCTGGGCGCCTCCGCCGTGTAGGATAGATTTAGGGTTGGGTCTTTTTTTTGGTTCTAAATGTTCGAAGTCTAATGAAAATCCACCGTGTTTGTACGAAATCCGTCTTGTTTGTATGAAATCCGGACGTGTTTGCATGGATTTCATCCGGTTTGTTGAAAAAGAGTTTGAAATGTATGCGGCTAGCGTTGGATGGCGTCCTCCCGCATCCATGTCCGCGGACTGGTCCCCCCCTGTCCGTGGACGGATGCGGGAGGAAATTTGCGGGTTGCCATTGGAGATGCCCTTTGTTCCCAAAAATGATATAAAATTGCATATAAAGCATATAAAGTATCCAAGACTGATAATATAATTGCATGAAATAATCAAAACTTATATATACGTTGGAGACGTATCAGCATCCCCAAGCTTAATTCCTGCTCGTCCTCGAGTAGGTAAATGATAAAAACAGAATTTTTGATGCTGAATGCTACCTAGCATGTTTATCATGTAATGTCTCTTATGGTGTAAATATTGAGAAACGGTGAAGTAATTGATATCAAAATAATAATATCCATGAATACAAGAACATAATCATTAAATTTTCAAGATATACGATGCTCAACGAATGTTATCCCTACTCATTGAACTATGTATGCATGGCATGACTCCGCCTTCACCGCATAAATATAAATCATGAGCACCTCGGTGTCAAACGAAGCAATTGTATCATACTTTTAATGCGCTTCAGCATTTTCAACTCCACTCAATACATGAGCGTGAGACATGGACATTAGCACTATAGGTGGAATAGAATGCAGTGGTAGAGATATATGGGAGAAGTCAAAAAGGAAGAAAGGCTCGCATGAACTCGGCGGATCAATAGGCAATGGAGAGGCCCATCAATCGATATCAATGCGAGGAGTAGGGATTGCCATGCAACAGATGCACTAAGAGCTATAGGTTTATGAAAGCTCAATGAAAACTAAGTGGGTGTGCATCCAACTTGCTTGCTCATGAAGACCTCGGGCATTTGAGGAAGCCCATCATCGAAATATACAAGCCAAGTTCTATAATGAAAAATTCCCACTAGTATATAAAGTGATATCTCAGGAGACTCTCTATATGAAGAATATGGTGCTACTTTGAAGCACAAGTGTGGTAAAAGGATAGTAGCATTGCCCCTTCTCTCTTTTTGTCTCATATTTTTTCTTTCTTTCAGAACAATCTCATGGACCTCATCCCCTCATTTTGGAGGACTCATCAGTCTCCATCATTCTTTTCCTCACTAGGAAAATGCTCTAATAATGATGATCATCACACTTTTATTTACTTACAACTCGATAAAATGATACAAGATGACTCTATATGAATGCCTCTGGCAGTGTACCAGGATGTGCAATGATCTAGCATAACATGTATAACAATGATGAATGGTGGCTTAGCCACAAATATCATGTCAGCTCTATAGGATCATGCAAAGCAGTATGATGATGAACACACATGTCATAAGACGGAACAGTGGAAGTTGCATGGCAATATATCTCAGAATGGCTATGAAAATGCCATGATAGGTAGGTATGGTGGCTGTTTTGAGGAAAATATAAGGAGGCTTATGTGTGATAGAGCGTATCATCTCATGGGGTTTGGATGCACCGATAAGTTTGCACCGACTCTCGAGGTGAGAAAGGGTAATGCACGGTACCGAAGAGGCTAGCAAATTGCAGAAAGGTGACAGTGCGTAATTGTCCATGAACTCACATTAGTCATAAAGAACTCATATACTTATCGTGAAAGTTTTATTAGCCCTCGAAGCAAAGTAATATTCGCATGCCCCTAGGGAGGAGGTTGGTAGGAGTTAACCATCGCGCACCCCCGATTATGACAACACTCAAGGATTTCAATTAGACATAAAAATGCTCAAACATCCCCACCATGCCATAACAGACACTTAAATGAGTAGTGCATAACAAGCTTTAATATCGATATTTCTACTAATCAATTATCATGAACTAATACCCTTTCATATTACGAAACCAATATAATTAAAACATACATTTCATATTTAGTGATCTACATGAAAGTTTTTATTATACCACTCTCGAATACCTATCCTTTTTGGTCTAATCTCATAACTCATGCACATTACCATTTCCTATTTAAGACTCTCAAAAAGATTTAAGTGAAGCATGAGAGTGCAATCATTTCTATAAAATATAACCACCGCCGTGCTCTAACAAGTATAAGTGAAGCACAAGAGCAACTGCCTAGTGATGGCCTGCAAGTGCACATGGTTTAGTTGTAGCTTTTTCAAAGTAAGAGTATCGATCCCACAAGGAGCACAAGAATCAGGCTTTTGCCCCTTGTAGAGAATTATGTAACTTTGTGTCTGCAGATAACTGTAGACTTGAAGCAGAGTGAGGGCGGATTTAAATAAGGATTGAGTGAAATGGTGACTTGTAACTGAATAACATAAAAGTAAATGAAAAATAAAGATGGTAAATAATGATGAAACAACAGAATTAAAAAGGCGTTCTTAGGGAGTCCGGAATCCCCATTGGTATGTTTCTAGTACTACTATGCACAAGCATAGCATGGTAAGGATACTTGAGCCACTGTTGACGTTTATGCTGGGCGGAGCCGGGTACAGAACACGTTCTACTCATGGTAGAATTCATGCCACACACGCCACCATCATAGTCTCCCCCAGCAGGTTACGACTCATGATGATTAAGGGTCTCCCCGTGGACACGGCCTCACTAAGGGTTCTCCGTGATCCCCGGTGACTTGTAAAGGTTAGGAGCAGTAGGCTTTTACTGTCACTTCAAATTACCTCCACATCCTAAACCTATGCAAAAACAGTGATATACTTCATGGCCAATATAGGCACAAATGCTGAGTGGGGACCCTTCACAACATTCACAAAGTTATTAAACTAAGCATTCAACAGAGGATCTCATATCCATGATAAACATTTCACATCCTACTCATACCAAGGTTCATCCATATCCCTGAGAACTAGGGGTCTACTCACACATAAGAACAACAATCATCATGGCAATGGTAATGGGATACATGGGCGAATGATTCAACCGACACACCGAAGGATCCACTAGGGTTCTTGATGTTGCAGATGATAAGGATGTGGATGACCATGAAGATGGTGATGATGTAGATGTTGATGATGATGCCCTTCCTCGCGCGGTGAGAAGAATCCCCTTCTTCTCCCGGTTGATCCTCCCTCCGGATGGGCTCTGGCGGCTAGGGTTTTGCCTTCTGGATGCATTTCTGGAGTCTCTGTTTGTCCCCTCCTCGATCTTCTATGATGGGGTGAAAGTAGTCGATCCCCCAGAGGCGGCGGCACGCCAAACGACCGCTCATGCGAGCGCGCGCGGTCGCATGGAACACCGTCGTTCGCTCTGAAAGCGCGACGACGGCTGTTTCTTTGGCCTTCTTGCTTGATCTTTTTATGGAAAGTGTTTATCACCTTTGATGCGTGATTCCACTGCCATTTCCGAGGATTTCCTCCATTAAATGGATATTGCTCCAAAAGACGTTACCTGAGAGATTATCAACAAAAAGGAGTGCGCGAACGCGGTAAAATTCCACAAAGCCCACCTTGTATGCACAAAATATATAGGAAAAACGTCACGTAAATTGGACTCATCAACTCCCCGAAGCTTAAGCCTTGCTTGTCCCCGACCAAGTACCGTGGCTTGTAAAGAACGAGGTCACCCTTGTGTTTATAAGATACGGATATCAAAAGGTATGAGTCCCTTACTCCCGAGAGGAACATTTGTCAACGCGTATATGTGTCTAACAATAGCCCATACTTACTCTGGTAATGATCATGCAGGCATCCACATCCTGTCATTTAATTTTACTGAGGACAAGTAACAACTTCATATCCTAGTTCATTGTTGTTTCAACTGGGCAAGTTGTTTCTTCATTTTGCTTGTAAAAAGTTTTTATCAAAGGGTTCAGTCTCTCCTCATTGAATCATACTAAAGGCTCAATGAAATTTTAAGTGTAGGCCAGCCTTATTCTCAGAGAGACTTCAGTTCCCAAGGCATTTTAATAGAGGATTAATTTATTTTCTTGCCCTTAAGTAAGTTGAACCTGTTAATGAGCTAGCATATATAGTTGTTTTATCTTCCTTCAAAAAATTCACATAACTAGGATGTGGGGGACTTATAATCATCATGTAAGTAAATATGCACTACTACTTAGATCAAAATAACCATCAAGCACGTCCTTCAAACGAAAGTAATGATCTCACACATCAGGATATCCTTAAACTCATTGGAAGGGATCATTCCTTATTCAAGAGGAAAATGGAAAGTTCGACCTTATTGAAAATAAAGCTTATTATCTAATCTCACGGAAAGGTAAATGCAGAAAGGGTAAAGATACAAAGTGCACATGAATCTCCCCCAAACTTACAATCAAGCCGGGGAGATCTAGGCACAAAGCGTTTCATGCTCACTCCTGAAATTCCTGGAAGGCAGCACAGATGCTCTTAAGCTTGTTCTTCAGTTCCTCGATCACGGCTTGCTGATCATCTACAACCTGGGTCAAAAACTCAGGTTGTGCAGTGTTGTTGTTAAGAGTATCAATCATAAGCCCGATCTTATGAAAAAGACCATCTACTCTTGTTTCCAAATCCTTGCTCATCAACCAGTAAGAATCAATCCCATCTCTGATCACATTAACACAAGCATTGGAAACTTTCTCCAATTCCCGAATCTTTTCCTTCATCTCCTCTGGGGTTGGTGGCTCCTTTCCCCACTCAGATTGAGGGGCCCCCAGAGGAAATAACGGAATAGATTCGCGGATATTGAATTGATAGGGATTAGGAGGGTACCCATTTGGAATAGTGTCATCATCTCTTTCATTTGCTGGTTCTTCCTCCTCGATCTCCACCACCTCAACCTTCTCCTCCATATCCTTCTTCTCATCACGAGGTTCTTCCTTGATGCTAAGCTTCCTCAGGTCTTCCCAACCCGAGGGCTCAACATCGTCTAGGTTGGGGAAGGGCATGATGCGAGCACAGGTGGACGAGGTCATGGCGGCGATCGTGCTTGTTGCCTGCAACTAAAAGATTTTTGGAGGAGATGGGAGGCAAAGAAGATGAGAGATTAGATGGTTTTAGGTTTATGGGCGTCCCTTTCTCCCTTTTATGAAGGCTAAGCCCGTAGGTAATCACAAGATATGAGATAATTATGTGACTCAAGAAAATAAAAATTGCAATAAAGATAAATATTGGGTTGCCTCCCAACAAGCGCTATTGTTTTATGCCCCTAGCTAGGCATAATGCATTCTTTCAAGTATTGTCATCCTTCAAATTAATTCCATAGGTAGCTCTCATAATGAATTCATATGGTGGTTTAATCCTCTTCCTTGGGAAGTGTTCCATCCCTTTCTTTGGTGGAAATTGGAACCTTATATTTTCTCCTTTCATGTCAATAATAGCACCTATGGTTCGTAGGAAAGGCCTACCAAGTATTATAGGACAAGATGGATTGCATTCCATATCAAGCACAATGAAATCCATGGGAACATAATTTCTATTTTCCATTATAAGAACATCATTAATTCTACCCAATGGTTTTTTAATAGTTGAATCCGCTAAATGCAAGTTAAGGGAACAATCATCCATATCGGTGAGACCTAGCATGTCACATAAAGATTTTGGTATGGTAGAGACGCTAGCACCTAGATCACACAAAGCACTACATTCATAATATTTAATTTTCACTTTAATAGTAGGTTCCCATTCATCATGCAATTTTCTTGGTATAGATACATCCAATTCTAGCTTTTCTTCATGATCTTTAATCATTGCTTCTATGATATGTTTAGTAAAAGCTTTATTTTGTTCATAAGCATTAGGTGAGTTTATCATGGATTGCAACAAGGAAATACATTCAATCAAGGAGCAATTGGAGTACTAATAAAATCATTATTATCAGTATTCGAGAATTCACACAACTTAGTGTTTTCTTGAGACATAGTGACAACTCAAGCAAGCAAGCAAACAAACAAAGTAAAATATTTTTGTGTTTTTGATTTTTTTAGCGAGACAAATAAAAGAAAATAAAAACTAGAACAAGTAAATGATAATTTGTGTGAAGGGACCTGTAGGTATTTGATGATATCTCCCCGGCAACGGCGCCAGAAATTCTTTCTGCTACTTGTGAGTTGCGTTGGGATTTTCCCCGAAGAGGAAGGGTGAAGCAATATAGTAGCGAATAGTATTTCCCTCAGTGAGAACCAAGGTTATCGAACCAATAGGAGAACCAAGCAAATCCTAGTCAAGCAGTACCTACTCACAAGAGAGCAAATACTTGCACCCAACGCGGGCAAGAGGGTTATCAATCCCGTTGAACTCGTTACTTGCAAGGATTAAATCTGATAGTGATAGATATATAAATTGAAAAGTAAATAAAAAGTAAAATAATTGCAGAAAGGTAATTTAGGGTTTTCTAATATAATTAAAGTACACCCGGGGGCCATAGTTTTCACTAGAGGCTTCTCTCTCGAAACATAGCATACGGTGGGTAAACAAATTACTGTTGGGCAATTGATAGAAAATCGCATAGTTATGACGTTATTCATGGCAATGATCATGTATATAGGCATCACATCCGTGACAAGTAGACTGACTCTTGCCTGCATCTGCTACTATTACTCCACCAATCGACCGCTATCCAGCATGCATCTATGGTATTAAGTTCATAACAAACAGAGTAACGCTTTAAGCAAGATGACATGATGTAGACAGAATAAACTCAAGCAATATGAATAAACCCCGTCGTTTTACCCTTAATGACAACAATACAAGTACGTGTCTCGCTACCCCTTCTGACACTGGTGAGGTCATCGCAAGATTGAACCCATCACAAAGCACCTCTCTGGTTGCGAAAAACAGAGTCACTCCGCCCCCGAGTCACTCCCGCGGGCGACTCTGGGCGGCAACCCTAGCGCTGCCACCCCCAGCTCCTCGCCCCGGCCCCCTTCCTCGCCATCGCCGTTGGCCTCGCCGGACAAAGGCCGCGTGGCGTAGGCGGCGGTGGGGCATCTCCTCCCGCGCGCAGGTGGCGGGCGTCGCGGGGCGCCCCCTCCTGTCCGTCGGCGTCGGGCGGTGGACCTCTCCTGCTCCGGCTCCCTCCCCCCGACATCATGGTGGCCCACCGGAGTGGCCTCCTCTCCCCCTCCAATGACGTCTTGTGGGGCTCCGGGGCATCGGGTTGCTCTGGCGGCGGATCTGGGTGTCTCTGCCCAGATCCGGTTGGTGGTGGCGGTTGGTCGCGGCGGGGATGGCCGGCGGCCCTGCTAAGGTGGTGGTGTTGCCGCTGGTGGCTGTGCTGCTCCGGTGGGGTGGTGGGGCTCCAGTGGTGTTGGCCAGGGCGTGGAGGCGCAGGATCTGTGCTGGGGGTGGCG
Source organism: Elymus sibiricus (assembly GCA_039707655.1). Lineage (NCBI taxonomy): Eukaryota > Viridiplantae > Streptophyta > Magnoliopsida > Poales > Poaceae > Elymus > Elymus sibiricus. Next base: position 176,718,861 of record CM077666.1, on the reverse strand, counting down.
CGCGGCAGTGGTGGTGGTGGCGGAGCGTGCCGGCGGGATATGACGCCGTTTTTCCGTTGGCGGCGCGGGTTGGGGCACCGGCCCAGCGTGGCTGCTGCTCCGGCTGTGGGCGGCGGCGGCGGCGAGGTGGTTCAGCTCTCTCGGTGTGGAGGCTTCCATTCGCCAAGCCAGCATCACGGCAGCTCGGTGGGCCGGCTGCGGCGGCGGCTGGCTTTCCGGCGTCGGCTCGTTTGTAGGCGACCCGTTTCGACCTCCGGTCCCACTCCTCGTCGTCTGGGCGCTACCTTCGTCGAAAGGTTGGCCCTCCCCCAGTTGCGGTCCATCGCCCATCTCGCGCTCGGCGGCAGGACCGCCCTGGTCTCGCGCCGGGCAGCAGGACCGAGCTCGTCTCGCGCCCGGCAGCAGGACCGACCTCGTCTCGCGCCCGGCAGCAGGACGAAGCCCGTCTCGCGCCCGGTGCCACAGGACGGGTCGATGGAGGCCATTTTTGGCTGGCCTATTGGGTTTCAGTGCTGGGGGCCGCCCAAGGGTGCGAAAGGCGGGTCCTTTCCACCCGTATCTTTGGTTGGGGTAGCGGTGGGTCTCGAGTGAGGGGGTGTCAAGGTCTTGGATGCCGGGGCGGCAGCCCTGGCGGTGATTCCGCGGTGCTCATGGGCAGAGCACGTGGCTCAGTGCTGCCTGGTGTCCATGGCCATGTGGGTGGCATGGTCGCCGGGGTGTGGCGTTCGGTGGCGGTGAGTGTTGGCCGGGGTGAAAATCGGATCTATCTTCGGACGGACTGGCGGAGGCGAAGCTCGTTCCCTTCTTGAAGGCACCGTCACAGCTCTCGTTGCCCGTCGTGTTGTTCCAGGGGAAACTCTGATCCTCGGATCGGGCGGTGGCGGCGCTCTGGTGTCGTAACCTTCCTGAAGGCGCTGCCTTGGAGCGCACGGTTTGTCGTATGCGGCTTCATCTCTTCACGGTGGCGTGTTCACGGTTGAGGACTCCGGTTACTCTTGTAGTACTAGGGGTGGTGTTGTTGCGCTCAGCGCCTATGTATCCTCTCTTGGGTGTGTGCTTGTGTTGTGGTGGCGTGCGTTTGTATCGGGTCTGTGGATGGTCGTTGCTTTATATATAAAGTGGGGCGAAAGCCTTTTTCGGTTAAAGTACGTCTCCCACTGAAGATAAATCAATCTAGTTGGCCAAACCAAATGGATAGATCGGGGAGAAATAAAAAGCTATAAAAATCATGCATAATAAAGTTCAGAAAAGACTCAATTACTTTCAATGAATAATCTGATCATAAACCCTCAATTCATCAGATCCCAGCAAACACACTGCAAAAGAAGATTACATCGGATAGAACTCCATGGAGATCATGGAGAACTTTGTATTGAAGATCAAAGAGAGAGAATAAGCCATCTAGCTACTAGCTATGGACCCATAGGTCTGCGGTAAACTACTCACACATCATCGGAAGAGCAGCAAGGTTGATGTAGAAGCCCTCCGTGATCAATTCCCCCTCCAGCAGATCACCGGAAAAGGCCTCCAGATGGGATCGCGTAAGAACAGAAGCTTGCGGCTATGGAAAAGTTATTTCGGGTGATTCTCTATTGGTTTTGGGATTTATGGGAATTCATAGAAGTGGAATTAGGTCAAACAGAGCTATGTGGGACCCACGAGCTCAGGTGGCGCCCCCCAGGGGCGCACCAGGTGAACTCGTGGCTCTCCCGTAGGGCTTCTGACCTCCTCCCAAACCTTCTAGGGTCACTTCTGGTCCAGAAAAATCATTGTAAGGTTTCATCACGTTTGGACTTCGTTTGGTACTGATTTCCCGGAAAACCAAAAGCAAGCAAAAAATAGCAACTGGCACTGGGCACTGGGTTAATAGGTTAGTTCCCAAAAATGATATAAAATTGCATATAAAGCATATAAAGTATCCAAGATTGATAATATAATAGCATGAAACAATCAAAAATTATAGATACGTTGGAGACGTATCAGGTAGCATCATGATCATTATTATAACAGGAAGGAATTATCATAAAACTTCTCATGATTAAGTAACAATTCATCCACAATGTTTAAAGTATGAGAGATAAAATTTCTTGACAACTAGCAAACTGTGTTCTTAGTCATAAAAGCAATCACAATTCATCATATTTTCAGGAAGAGTCTATATAAGAGCCTTTTGGTCTAGCAAGTTCCACATACTCAACCATCATATAGTCTTCTACGATTGCTAGCACTCACGGCATATTTTTGGAACAAAAGTTTCAATCAGACACATAGGAAGATGGGGGTTTATTGTTTTCACCTCCCAACTTATTTACCACGAGGATAATGTCAACAATAATAACTCATGATTACCTACATTCAACTGGGTACATGTGTCTAGATCTTTCCCTACCATATGATGCTTGCCAAGTAGAGAATAATTAAGAATGGAATAGGGATGAGCATTATTGACTCTTGCATAAAAGTAAAAACTAAAAAGTAAAAGACAGACCCTTCGTAGAGGGAAGCAGAGGTTGTCATGCGCTTTTTATTTGGGATGTGCAAACTCTTAATGGAAAGGAACGTCACTTTATATTGCCCCTTATGATAGCAACCTTTATTATGCAGTCGATCGCTTTTATTCCTTTGCCATCACAAGATCGTACAAAGCTTATTTTCCTTACAATAAAAGATCATACATATTTAGGAGCAATTCTTATTGCTTTGCACCGATGACAACTTACTTGAAGGATCTTACTCAATCCATAGGTAGATATGGTGGACTCTCATGACAAGAAACTTGGCTCAAGGATTTTTGGATGCACAAGTAGTATTTGTACTTAGTACGAAATTTTGGCTAGCAAAAGATTATGAGCAAGCACCACATGTTAGAGGATCCATGACAATATAACTTCTATGTGAATATGAGCAAACATAACTCATTACGTTGTCTTCCTTGTCCAACATCAACGATTTGATCAAGCAAAGAATATTTGATGGGGGGTCACAATCATAAAAGATGTCCAACATAGTATATTTATATGTGAGACCTCTCTTTCTTTATTACTTTTTCATGAATTGCATCAATGACCAATGCTACGTTTGTTAGATCCCAATAAATTTTATTCATCATACTCCTTATGTGTGAAGTTATTACTCCCCATGGGATTAGCATATTACCTTTTATTATTATACTTTTTCTTGCTAACTTGGATCAAGGAGAGGAAAACAACAAAACTCAAACTACTCTTTATTATATAACTCTCACACACGATTACATAGATAGATCATGAAACAAGCACTCGAAGCTAAATCATACTAAAACTTTATTCTTCTAAATCACGAAATAACTAAGGATCGAACTAAGATAGATAATGATGGTGGTACGATACCGGGGCACCTTCCCAAAGCTTGGAACAAGCCAAGGGTGGTGCCCATACCCGTGTACTCAAGTTTCTTTCTTGGGCGATGGTGATGATGAAGTAGTAGGCTTGTCTTCCAACTTCCAAGGCATGGGCTCTCCATCATAAAAGGATGAGCGTGTTTCTAGAATCCTGAAATTTGCAGCGAGGCTCATCCTTTTGAATCTAGATTCATACTCACAGTTTTGGTTCTGCAGGTCATATATTTGAGCTTGAAGATGTTCAATCCGGTCCTGTAGCTTGAAGATGGCTTCTCCAATATCCTTGTTGTCCCACTTATGTTCACGAATAAAATCCATGATCATGGAATGGTTGGCACTGAGTCGGCGTTCCACCATCCCTTGACATTTGAAAATTTCCTGTTCCAACGCCTCAAGCCTGGCCTTCTCGCTCCCCTCCTTCTTCGGGCCCTGAACATCCCGGACGTGAAGCACCCCATCACGAAACTCCATGGTTTGAGGGTGATTCATCACCTCTGGAAGGTAAGGGTTGATGAACTTCTCGAAGAACTCGTCCTTGGATGAGCTTGATGACGACATGGCGATCTAGATCTGTCAGAAAATAGCCCGAAACAAGAACAGAGGAGAAACTTGTGATACGGGGATCAAAACATCGAAACATATATATAATGAATTTCCCCTTGCAGGACAAGTCTATGGGAGGAATACGGAGTCGGGAAAGTCCACGGGGGAGTCACGAGCTCACACGGCGCGCCCTAGGGGGGCATCACCTGAGCTTGTGGCTCTCTCGTGCACTTTCCTGGTTGTTTCTTATTTTTGTATTTTTTCTAATATTCCAAAATGGACAGAAAGTACTTTTATGGAATTTTTGGAGTCGGTTTACTTACCGTATCACATACCTATTCCTTTTTCAGTAGTCTGGAGTGCTCCGGAAGGCTCCTTCTATATGCTCTTCCGGTGTAATTGTTTGAACAATGTTGGTTCTATGTTAATGGGCGTACTTGAAATATAATGTTTAATTCTTTGCCCATTAACCACCCTTGGGTTTGTGCCGTCGGCATTGTTAATCTTGATAGCTCCAAAACGATAAACTTCCTCGATAATGTATGGTCCCTCCCACTTGGAGAGAAGTTTTCCTGCAAAGAATCTAAAACAAGAGTTGTATAATAGAACTTGATCTCCGAAATTAAATTCTCATTTTTGAATTCTCTTATCATGCCATCTTTTAACTTTTTCCTTAAATAACTTGGCATTTTCATAAGCTTGCGTTCTCCACTCATCTAGAGAACTAATATCAAACAACCTCTTTTCACCGGCAAGTTTAAAATCATAATTGAGTTCTTTAATCGCCCAATAAGCTTTATGTTCTAATTCAAGAGGTAAGTGACATGCTTTTCCATAGACCATTTTATATGGAGACATACCCATAGGATTTTTATAAGCAGTCCTATATGCCCACAATGCATCATCAAGTTTCTTTGACCAATTTTTACGAGACCGGTTGACGGTCTTTTGCAAAATTAACTTTGTTTCTCTATTACTCAATTCAACTTGACCACTAGACTGAGGGTGATAGGGTGATGCAATTCTATGGTTGACATCATATTTAGCTAGAAGTTTATGGAATGCACCATGAATAAAATGTGAACCACCATCAGTCATTAAATATCTAGGGACTCCAAACCTCAGAAAGATAACTTATTTAAGCATTTTAATAGAGGTGTTATGATCAACACTACTAGTTGGAATAGCTTCTACCCACTTAGTAACGTAATCAACAACAACAAGGATATGTGTATATCCATTAGAGGAAGGAAAAGGTCCCATATAATCAAAGCCCCAAACATCAAATGGTTCAATAACAAGTGAATAATTTGTAGGCATTTCCTGACGTTTACCAATATTACCAGTTCTTTGACATTCATCACAAGAAAGGGACAAACTTACGTGCATCCTTGAAGAGAGTAGGCCAATAAAAACCAGATTGCAATACCTTGTGTGCAGTTCTGTCTCCCGCATGGTGTCCTCCGTATGCTTCAGAATGACACTTCACTACAAAAAAATACACATCCGTGACATTATGGCCAAAACGAAAACTTTTTCTGTCATGGTTGTGACACTTCTATGACAATAATTGTGACAAAAACACGTATCATCATAGATGTGGTGGGCTCCTACTTCTATGACAAAAAATTGTGACAGAAAATGGGCTTTTCGTCCTAGGCAGGCCGGAGACGCACCCGCATGACATTCTTTGGGACGTCCATGGCGGAAAAAATTGTTGTAGAAGTGAGGGCGAGGAAATTTTCGGGGAGTTCCCGGTTACGGTGGGTGGTCGGGGCCGAGCGATGCAGTGTGGTTTGCGCGTTTCTCTCGTACGCGTGTGTGTGTGCAAGGCATTCGCTAACTGAACCCAAGCGGGGCGTTCGCTTACTGAACCCGAGCGATCAATCCCTCACACTACTACACTACGTACTGAACCCGAGCGATCGATCCCACTGCGTACTGAACCAAGCGATCCCTTCGCTGCTAACTGAACCTGAGCGATTCCTTCACTACTAACTGAACCCGATCGATCCCTCTTCACTGCTAACTGAACCTGATCGAAACCTTCGCTGCTTACTGAAGCCGATCGAGCCCCCGTACGTGCGAGACATAGCTAGCCGGTTGGGTTGCCTCTCAATGAACAGTGCCTGTTGCTGCCGCACGCGCGATGCGTAGAACGAGTCGAGATGGATCGATCGAGCCCCTTGCGCTAGACATGGTGAGTTAACCTAGCCGGATGGTTAGCTGTGGATGAACAGTTCCCGTTGCTGCCGCCCGCTCGTACGCGCCTCCCCAGCCATGTATGCGGTTGGCGCTGGATGAACAGGACCCCAAGGAGACCGTGCCGTGGTACGCCACACACCAGCCGGTGTTGGGGGTCGATGAACTGGACCCCGTGGAGGCCGTAGGCAGTTGCAGATGAACAGTAGCCCGTGGAGGTGCGATTGGAAGTCGACGGTGATGAACAATTTCCCGTGGAGTCCCGCTTTGCGGTACGCCACACCCCTCCCGATGAACATGACCCCCGTTTCAACCGTAGACGCTCGAAGAGAAGTCTGTTTCCTCCATTTTGCGGTACGCCAGACCCCTCCCGATGAACAGGACCCCGTTTCGACCGTAGGCGGTTGGAGAAGTCCATTTCGTCCATTTTTGCGGTACGCCAGACCCCTCTCGATGAATAGGACCCCGTTTCGACCATAAGCGGTTGAACAGAAGTTCATTTCCTCCGTTTTGCGGTACGCCAGACCCCTAGCCGATGAACAGGACCTCGTTTCGGCTGTTCCGTCCAAGCTAGTTGGCTCCCAATGAACAGGACGCATTCCGACCTAGTCGCTTGGCTCCCGATGAACACGACGTTGTTTCCTCCGTTCCGACCCAGCCGGTTGGCTGCCGATGAAGAGGACGCCGTTACTGTCGTCCAATGCAGCCGTACGTATGCGCGGCTCTAGCCGTACGTATGCACGAGTACGCATTTGAGACCCCGCCCGTATGTACGTACGTGGCCGTATTTTTGTGCAGCGTGGTTTGTTGGTGCAATACTTGCCCTCTTGTGTTTTGGAGGTTGTTGACAGAAACAGGCATGGACTGATTTGTTTGCTAGTGCACACAGAAAGAAATAGTCCATGCAGTGCCGAAGAGAATGCTGTCTCAGGTGTACAGTTCGAGGAACTTCACCGAAGATTATCTACGTCGAAGAAGAGAATGAGCAACCGAGAAGAATTAAGTGAAGGAGTTGACCCCTCGAATGTTTATTGCTGACGCAAAGCAATTGGTTCGGTGATCGCGTCCGAAGAAATTGACTGCAGCGATGGAAGACGAAGACGAAGTGAAGACGTAGCATTCTTTTCGTCGTTCTTCTTTCATTCATTTGAGTCATAGGACCTCCGTACTATTAAGAGGGGTATAGGTTCTTGAAGCTTATATCCGCTGTGATGCTTAGCCCAAACCTATGCGAGATCGAGAGAAATCTCTTTATGCTTCGAATGATTACCTGCCAGCAGAAGACGTTGTTCTTCGTTGCTGTAGGAGATATCTTTCGAACTGAGGAGTTAGCATTACTTGCTCTGCACGTAATGTTACCGTTGTTCTCAAATTCCGACCATTGGACTCGTGTCGTTCGGCCATTGGCTGCTCCACATGTCCAATTTGGTCATTTCCCATCCGGGAAGGCTGCGGCTATAAATAGCCACCCCGCTCCAACATTGCCCGTTGGCTGCTCTGCTTAAGATTTCTGAGAAGATTGATTGAGCATCCCCTCTCCGAGTGATTTGAGTTTAAAATCCACCGAGAGAAAAATCAAGAGCCGAAACTTAGACAGTGGTTGAGTATCACAATAGTTCTGAGTTAGAGTTCTTGTACCTATTACTCTTGAGAGCTGCCCACTCTCTAGACGGATAGGTGTCGGCTCGAGTGTCGAAGAGTATTGTCTTCACCGAGTGAGATCTTCAGCAACCAAGAGTCTTGTGGTTCGCGAAGAGAGCTGAAGAGAGTTTATCTTCAGTGAAGGTTTGGAGATCGCCGACAAGTATCTACCACGAGTGAAATCAACTGGAGTCTGATCAGCTCCAAAGTTGAAGGAGAACAGGGCGAGGAGAGTTTATCCTCTGTGTTAAATCACAATCCCTCCAACCAGACGTAGTCCTTTGGCAGAAGGGCGAACTGGTCTACCAAATTCTTCTGTCGCCATCGAGCACCACTGGTTCGCTTTACATTACTGCATTTCCTTCAGCAGTTTACATTCGTGCTCAGTGCCGATAGTTGTACCTGATCAAACACAGTTCATCAACTATCTGTCGCGTTATTATCGTTCTTCACTTCGCATCAAGTTAACTTGTTTATCATCACAATACCATATGTCTGCGTGATCTCATCTCATGCCATATTCATTCACCCTGTCATCATTTCCAGTGCATTTCTATCGCAGTCATACTTAGTTTTCTCTCGTAACTGAGCTTCAGATTACTAGTTGCATTTCTATCGATCAAGTTGAACTTGTGATATTCATCGCTCGATAAAATTGCTGCATTCTTTATCGATAGATTTGGTCCTCTACAGCGAGCTGAATTGAGTGCGTTGCTACCGAACATTATTTCCGCTGCCGTGATTGGGATCGGTTCAAAACATTCGAAAGAAATTTTGAATCTCCCATTCACCCCCCTCTGGTCGATATACTCTCGGTCCTAACAATTGGTATCAGAGTAGGTACTCCCTGTCTCTGTTTATTAAAGGTCTAACAACCTTGGAGTTTTGAGTACGTCGTATGCAGGTAGATCCTCGCACTCTGAAAGGTTTCCTATCTTTGATGGAAATGATTATATCTACTGGAGAGATCAAATGAAAGTCAGACTTCAAGCTATCAACATTGAACTTTGGCAAATTGTGGAAGGTGGATACACTGTTAGGCATCCTGATGCTCCTTCTTCGAATGACGAAGTTATGATACAGTTGGATGGTCAAGCAAAAGATATTATCAGCAACAGCATCTCGAGAGATATCTTTATTCGGTTCCAAAAACTTGACACTGCTAAGCAACTCTGGGATGCCATCAAAGATGTTCATGAAGAATTTATCGCCAGAACAGATCAACACACAAATATGCTTCGTGCCATGTTCGCTGGGTTCAGAAGTCTTCGTAAGGAAAGTGCTATGGAACTCACTGATCGGTTGACAAATATCGTTGAAAGGCTTCACCAACGTGGAGCAACAGATATCACCGATAGAGATGTGGTCAACAAGCTACTAAGTGCTCTTGATGCAACCTACGATCCAATCGTGACTGAAATCAAGCAAAGACCAGACTATGAAGAACTTCACTATGTCGAGATCATGACGCCGTTGTCCATTCACGAAGAAAAGATGGAACTTGAGAACGGGATTCAAGAATCTTCTTCGGAAAGCGAAGGGGAAATTCTATCTCACTATGACAGTCCTCAAGAAGAAGATATCGAGAATCAAAGCTCTATCATAAGAGAAATGGAAATGCTCACTGAAAGACTAAGCTATCTCAGAAGACAGAATCTATGTCTCACAAATGATGATGAAGTTGACACGCCTGGATCGTCTAGGAAATTGCCTCCGAAAGAAATGAAATGCTTCAAGTGCAAACAACCTGGTCACTTCATAGCAGACTGTCCTTGTTGGGAACAAGATGAAAAACACAACAACAGATGGACTAATCGTCACTGCTCTGGATTCATTCAAGTGGATCGTCACACTAAGCTCTCGAAGAAAAATGAAGCAACCGCATCATCTTCTTCGTCGAGACCAGTCACTGACGTGCAAACAAGAGCGACCATTGAATCCAATCTGAAGAAAATATCGCAGCTGACTAGAGTGTGTGCAGAAATGAATATGGAATCTGAAGATGAATTATCTGACTCCGAATCAGAAGACGAAGAGTTTTACAGAAACCTAGGAAGAGGCAATGCATTCGTCGCATATGAACCATCCGCGAAGTCTCTCGAATCAGATACGGATGACAATACTTCAAGTGATGATGAACCTGTTGCATTTTGTCTCATGGCAAAAACCTCAAAGGATCAGGTATCAGCTAAGCACCAAAAATCTAAGACTACATATTCCTCTGAATACATTGCCTATGCTAAACTTGTTAAGATTGCAAAATCTCAACAAGATGAGCTAGAATGACTTGAGATGAATCTCAGGAAAACCGAAGGATTACTGGTCGAAGAGATGGAGAAGAATCAAAACTTGACTGAAAAGCTTGATGCTTTCTCCTCAACGTTTGATGATCTTTCCGAACGATATGATTCTCTTACAGTTGACTACGAGAATTTATCAGATGAACTCCTTGACAGGAATCAAGAATTCGGGTCACTGAAAGAGTCTTATAACGTGCTTGCGAAAGAAAAATCTTCTCTCTTCGCCGAGCAATCTAACAACCTTCCTGATGATTTTGTGCCTCGTTGCTTAAAATGCCTAGAACGTAGCAATGCTGAGTCGAATGCTGAAACATCTAATGCTGCCATCAAGAATATTGCAACTGCTTCAAATGAAATCTCTAACCCCTCCTCCGAGGAATTTGTTGCTATTTCTGATGAAAATTGCAGGCTAAAGAACTTGCTTGAGACTGGTATGCTAAAGAGCCTCAAAGGGCATCAAACACTTTGTGATGTGCTCAAGAAGTCAATACTGCACAAAAACCCCCGAAAAGAAGGATTGGGTTTCGACAGGAAACTCAACGTCGATGGAACCTACTGGACTCCCGAGCAATATCCTCGAACAAGTTGGGTTCTTGCTGGGAGCAAAACTCTCGAACCTGGGCTCCTATCTGGATATGACACTCCCATTCCTGTTGGTCCTGTTGAGTCTGATGACTCAAACTACAAAGTTTTCAAACAACAGAATGGTAAGGTTTTCGCTCGATATGTTGGGACTAACTGCAGGTCTGGTTCACCCAAGAAGCAAATCTGGGTGAAGAAATGTATCATTGAAAATCTATCTGCCACTGCTAACCTGAACCTGCAGGGCAATTCTCCTCGAGGAAATGAAAATCCATCGCAGTATGGGACTGCAACTTCCTCAAATGTGATGTACGGAAATGAACGAAGGAATGTCCCTGATCAGTCAAGACAAATGAGATCTACACCGCCCACACAAGTGTGGGTTGCGAGAAAGAACTAACCCATGTTGCAGGAACTCGCTCTCAGGGATTTTGATCGTATATCCTTTGCCCTGCGATCTATATTGTTGGTGCTAGTTCTTTGTGTTTATTTGTTCTTTGATTGTTGTTTGTTTTCGAGTCGCCGTGTTTGTGTTTCGTCCGATGAACAACTCACTCATAGCTTCTCTCGTTTGGTGTTTCTTCTCGTTTGCCTGAGTGACTTGTTTCGGACCCTTTTATCCCTCTATTCTCTCTCTTCTAAATCTATGCTGTCCGTCATGAGCATGCAATTTGATCTGAAGAGAATCTCTCTCCGACGTCCTTGGTCGCGAAAGAAATTATCTTCAAACATTTACTCATTTTTGGCGTTGTGCCCTTCATACCTTTCGTCCTCCCGCTCTCATCCCAAGATTTTCGCAGGAAACGGTTGCCACGTGCCCACGATCTTTTTGATCGTGATCGTGTCCGTTGAATGCGGAACGTCCCGCATCTGTAGGCCGTAGATTTCGGAGGGGTGGTTCAGGCCTCCAGCTATAAATACCTCTCGCCGCGTCTTCTTCTTCATTCGCGAAAACCCTCGTTTCACCCTCATCCGAGCCCGAGCTCGAAGCAACTCCGGCGAGAATCTCCGCCGAGCAACTCCGGTGAAGCCTCGTCGCAGCTGAACACGCCGGTGTGGTAATCTTCCTTCCCGCAATGTCGTAGTTGATCTAAGTTGCCAAGTTAGGGCGCCTAGATCTGGAACTGCTCGTCTCCATCTCTCTGTTCTTGGGCAGTTCTTACCGTCTCAATTTATCTCGATTTATTTCACTATAGTAGATCTTTAGGAATCACTAGGATTTGACTAGTGCGGTTTGTAGTTCTTCCTCGCTCTCGGTCTCCTCATCTTGGGTTCATATGTGTTGTCCGAAAGATTAGATGGTTTTCAATCTACCCTGTATCATCTGAGGCTAGCTTGTAAAATCTATCAAGGATATCTAATTGGATTTCCATGGGTTCCCTAATCCTCCTAAAAATCTTTTTCATTCAAAAATAGTTCTGTGCATGCTTATGACCCTACCTTGTTTTTTCCTCGCATCTATTCTATTTCACAGGTCGGTCATGTCACAGAGTTCGGAAGAACACTCAGATTCTGAAGGATATTTGCCTCAGTTCCCACCAAGATCAGAATGAATGAGAATGACCGGAGGAGGAAAATCCTCGAAGCCACCCAAGGCCCCGAAGAAGAGTCAAGAATCTGTGTTCGAAGGAGATTCTGAAGAAATTCCCTCTGCTCACAGTCAGCCCGAGGATGAATTGGTCACTGACGCTCTAACCATCTTCTCTGATGCAAATCCCAAAAAGGGCGGTCGTGGCAGAGAAAAGAACACTACTGCTGAGATGTCAGATCCCGAAAGCTACAGAACTCCACCTGAAGGAGAATCAATAACAGATCGCAACAACAGGTTGCAGAGAATTCGCCGCCACTGGGCTGGCAAATGGTTCCGTTATCAAAATGTTTGGGAAAAGTACCAGATCCGATTTGCCTTCACGCCACCATGGAATGACTGCATTGCAGAAAATTGCATAGGCCCAGATGATGAAAAAGTCAGGCCACCTCAGCCAGCAAATGCTCATCCTGACTCCCTCAAAATTATCGCTGATTTCCCCGAGGAAGTGGCTAAAAGGGCGAAAGCCAAGGCTAAACGTGAAGCCAGAGAAGCTAAGAAGAATCAAGTCGAAGCTAGAAACGTCACGCTAACCCAGCAAGACGTGCAGAAAAAGAAGGAACGTGCTTCAGCTTCGAAGGGAAGCAAGTCTGAGAAATCGGTTTCCCCTCGTGCACCACGAAAGAAAACCCTTGTCAAAAGAACCAAGAAGGCTGTTCCCGACTCGTCTGATGAGTTATCCGATGAAGGAACCCCAGATGAAATTCCATTGTATGATCGTCCCGCCATACTCAACAAGCCACACTTGAGTCCTTCGCCAGTGAAAACATTGTCATCACTGAGGAAGTCTCCCAGACATGCACCTATGCCATCCACTGATAAACCTTCGGGTTCTGTGGCCCCGAGAACTTTGTCAGGTGCCGCTACGAAGAGAAAGCTGCAGTCAGAAGAGAAAACAGATGTGGCTGCCAAAAAGGCCAAGCTCAATGTTCCTGCTTCCACAGAGGAACAAAAATATGACTTCAATTTCATGATTGATGTAATTGAAAGCGCTGCTTATGATGCTAATGCTAATGATGTGTGCGATCTCGGTTTGCCCAATGATGTTACCAAATTGGTGACAAAGCATTTTATTGAGCTGAAGAAAATCTCCAAGAAACTCAACAAAGTTGTCAAAGAAAAACAAGTTGTCGAGCAAATGAGAAATGAGGCCAAATCTGAGTCCGAAAGGAAAAAGAGAAACAAAGAAATTGTTGAACTCACCAAGGCTCTGAGCGTCTTGCGCAATGAGAAAATTGAGTGGCACTCTCGCTTGCACATGGAAGTATCTCAACTGTGTGACAGGAGAAACGAGGAGATTGCTCACCAGGCAGATCTCGCTCGGAGAAGAGCTCAAGAGGAAAAGCGTCAGAAGGCCAGGGCGAGATCAAGCAAACCGAAAGTTAACAAAGAACGCCACCTTCAGAATGTCTCTGCTGATCCTACCCCAATACCCTTGCAGCAAGTTCCACCTTCTCCTCCTCACGAAGATGAACCCATCCAGCAGGCTGGTACTGAAGAGGTTCTCATTCCTGCTCCAGTTGCTCAAGTGCAACATGAAGAAGTTGATATATTCCTTGTAAGGACTGATGAGGAAAATGCACCTCCCAAGCAGCAATCCCCAACTGATGAAGTTGATGAAGAGATTGAGGTTGAAAAGCCAGATCCATCACCTCCGAAAACATTGCAAGCTGAGCCCTCCAAATCAAATGAGGAAAATGATAAGAATGAGGGGGAGCTCAATGCTTCCCGAGAGAAAACACCCCCGGTCTCATCATCTGGTGCCCCTACCCAGATGGATGTTGATCCTGCTCCTCATACCACTGCACCACAGTTGGTACAGGAAGAAAAGAAATCAGATGAGCTGATGGCTCGAGAAGAAACTACCCCACCTGCCGTGCCACATGCTACCGAGAAAGAAGTTGTCTCACCTCCCACCGAAGAAACTGCAAGAAAAGAAAAGGCCCTTGTGCCTGAAAGTCAGAAAGATGCCAAAGGAGTTCTGGCGAGCAAGAACAACAGTCAGTCAAGTGCTTCAAAGTTGTCTGCACAACAGAAATCAAGGAAGTCTCATGCTCCTCTCAAGCCTATCGATGAAGGTGTGCCTGCACCTGATGATGTCCGAACCAAATCCATGGCCGATGAGGAATCACTGCGAAATCCACTGGAAATCTTTCCTCTGTTTCCCATCGAAGATGGCCCGAACGGTCCAGCATTTAATGAGCAGTTTCATCGCTCAAAACTTGCATTCTTTGGGACCAGTCCGTATGAAGGAGAAAGGACTTTGTTGTCACCGAGGTTCTGGACAAAGGAACAGGCTGTGTATTATGCTCGTATTCTGTGTGGCAAGAATCGTATATTCGAGCACAAGATTCTGGATTTTGCCGAGCTAGAAAGCATACCCTGCTTCCATCACACCATCGAGCAAATTGAGCAGGTCTATCTGAAGAGTTTTCTTCGATTCAACCATGGCTGGAACCGTGAAGTTGTCCTTCAGTTCTATGCCACTCTTTATATCTCAGGGGACCTCAACGACAGCAGCACATGGATCCTCGAATGGATGACTGAGGAAGAAAGAATCAAATGCTCGGCTGACCAGTTTTTTGCCCTGTTAAATTTACCTCATTTCGAATTCGATGCCTCACGAGAACACAAACTGCATTTCTGGGATGTATCCGAAGCTCAACTGCATATGCTGATGGACCCTAAGCTTGTTGGTGACGAGTGCACTGATGCAAATTCAAAGCATCTGGCTTATGAGAACAAAGTGTTGTTCTGTATCCTCTGCAATTCTCTCACGCCAACAAACCGGCCTAGAAACATTCAAGGAATTGTGGCTAATACTCTTCATGCTATAGCTCATGGTATTCGGTTTGACATTCCCGATCTTCTTATTCGCAACCTAGCCTATGCAGCTGATAGCCCTCAAGTATTGAAGCCATTCGCACCATGGGTCATGTTAGCCATTGAGCAGCTTATCGAGAAAAAGTTCTTCTGCCCATATGTCTCGAAAGTTTTCATGCCACCAGTCCGAGACACTCTCCGAATTGTAAAGGATATTGGGAAAGGAAAGACACCAATTGATAAAACTGCTTCTACCTCTGCGAAAGCTCCGAAGGTTAAGAAGGTCACGATTGAAATCCCTCGTGAAGAAAATCCAGCTCTGTATGAGATCTGTCTTCGTACTCAGCAAGCTTTGGAAAGTCACATCAAGCTCGATCGCAAAGAAAAAGTAGAAATGATGACTGAAATCAATCTGCTTCATAATTATGCTCGTCAAGCCCTGCTGTATGAAAAGGAACAGAAACAGCGCTCATGGACCCTTCTCCGCAAGCATTACTCTCGTAAACAACTGTCTGCGAAGGGAATCGAGAAAGATTATGATCATCTGGAGTTGTTTGAAGTCCCTCGCATCCGAAGGCAAACTCCTGTGCTTCCTCAGCGCTCTGCCTCAACCGACCTGCTGTTTGTCGAACCCGATGATGCACTCGAAGACACAGCAGGCACATTCATATACAAACCAGATGAACCTCGCACTGCTACTCCCGATGCTGATCCCGAAGCCCGTGCTGCATCTCCAACTCCTGCCTCGGCCTCGACCATCGCTCGTTCTGCTTCGCCGAACAGTTCGAGTTCTGGGGATTCTTCGGACGAGTAGTTCCTCGCATGCATTCCCTTTCCTTTTTGACACTTGTTGACAAAAAGGGGGAGAAGAATATCGAGAAGATAGAAAAGCGGGCCATTTGCAGGGTGTTTCTATTCGCCATTTGCTTTTCGTTCGAACAATTTACTTTTGGTCGTTGAACCTTTGGTCGTGAAACTTAATCTCACCGTCTGTGGTGATGGCACACTGCGTCGTCATGTACCGTTAATAACCCCTGCAATGCTATAGTTGCTATCGTTTCGTTATTTGTTTGCAAGTGCAATCGAATGCTTACTTCCTTGCAATGATTATCCTCAAGGAGAATTGGAAATTATGTCTCTCGAAGAGTGACATCTCATTACTTAAAACTTCATATATCTTACTCCTATGCTTATCTTTCGATATCTAACGATGCAGGAGAAGAAAAATCGCTTCAAGTAAAGTCATTCGTGGATTCTAAAGAAAATTCTCTCTATCTATCTGACAAGCTGTTTTCCCTCGCACATATCTATGGTATCATTTTTGTTGCAGGAAAACATCGTCTGAAATATATCCACTCCGAGCAATATACTTGAGTCTCCCTTGCTCTGATTGCTTTTGCCCTGATTGTTCCTCGAACATCTAACTTGCAGGGAAATTTATATCTCGTGTGGAATTTAAACTGTGTTCTGAGAAAATCTTCATGGTGTATCCTTTGCCACAACGCTTTTCTAACTATCATTGCTATCTAACTAACCTTTGTCAAAGGTTGTGTGTGGCAGGAAATACCTCAGACACCACCGAGTGCATTGGATAAAGCTACGAATGAGATCATCTGCCAATGTCACTCATACGAAGATTCACCTCGCCTCCTTATTATGTCCTAATGATCAGTCAAATCAAAATGATGCATATCTTCAGGCGGAGCGTGTCTTATCTTCGTATTTATCTCTCGTCTTTCAATTTCCTTCGCTTTCCATGTCATTCCTTTATCTATCTTTCGATGTGTTTTGTTTTGTCAACAATCGTATAAAATGGGGGAGATTGTTGGTGCAATACTTGCCCTCTTGTGTTTTGGAGATTGTTGACAGAAACTGGCATGGACTGATTTGTTTGCTAGTGCACACAGAAAGAAATAGTCCATGCAGTGCCGAAGAGAATGCTGTCTCAGGTGTAAAGTTCGAGGAACTTCACCGAAGATTATCTACGTCGAAGAAGAGAATGAGCAACCGAGAAGAATGAAGTGAAGGAGTTGACCCCTCGAACGTTTATTGCTGATGCAAAGCAATTGGTTCGGTGACCGCATCCGAAGAAATTGACTGCAGCGATGGAAGACGAAGACGAAGTGAAGACGTAGCATTCTTTTCGTCGTTCTTCTTTCATTCATTTGAGTCATAGGACCTCCGTACTATTAAGAGGGGTATAGGTTCTCGAAGCTTAGATCCGCTGTGATGCTTAGGCCAAACCTATGCGAGACCGAGAGAAATCTCTTTATGCTTCGAATGATTACCTGCCAGCAGAAGACGTTGTTCTTCGTTGCTGTAGGAGATATCTTTCGAACTGAGGAGTTAGCATTACTTGCTCCGCACGTAATGTTACCGTTGTGCTCAAATTCCGACCGTTGGACTCGTGTCATTCGGCCATTGGCTGCTCCACATGTCCAAGTTGGTCATTTCCCATCCGGGAAGGCTGCGGCTATAAATAGCCACCCCGCTCCAACGTTGCCCGTTGGCTGCTCCGCTTAAGATTTCTGAGAAGATTGATTGAGCATCCCCTCTCCGAGTGATTTGAGTTTAAAATCCACCGAGAGAAAAATCAAGAGCCGAAACTTAGACAGTGGTTGAGCATCATAGTAGTTCTGAGTTAGAGTTCTTGTACCTATTACTCTTGAGAGCTGCCCACTCTCTAGACGGATAGGTGTCGGCTCGAGTGTCGAAGAGTATTGTCTTCACCGAGCGAGATCTTCAGAAACCAAGAGTCTTGTGGTTCGCGAAGAGAGCTGAAGAGAGTTTATCTTCAGTGAAGGTTTGGAGATCGCCGACAAGTATCTACCACGAGTGAAATCAACTGGAGTCTGATCAGCTCCGAAGTTGAAGGAGAACAGGGCGAGGAGAGTTTATCCTCTGTGTTAAATAACAACCCCTCCAACCAGACGTAGTCCTTTGGCAGAAGGGCGAACTGGTCTACCAAATTCTTCTGTCGCCATCGAGCACCAATGGTTCGCTTTACATTACTGCATTTCCTTCAGCAGTTTACATTCGTGCTCAGTGCTGATAGTTGTACCTGATCAAACACAGTTCATCAACTATCTATCACGTTATTATCGTTCTTCACTTCGCATCAAGTTAACTTGTTTATCATCACAATACCATATGTCTGTGTGATCTCATCTCATGCCATATTCATTCACCCTGTCATCATTTCCAGTGCATTTCTATCGCAGTCATACTTAGTTTTCTCTCATAACCGAGCTTCAGATTACTAGTTGCATTTCTATCGATCAAGTTGAACTTGTGATATTCATCGCTCGATAAATTGCTGCATTCTTTATCGATAGATTTGGTCCTCTACAGCGAGCTGAATTGAGTGCGTTGCTACCGAACATTATTTCCGCTGCCGTGATTGGGATCGGTTCAAAACATTCGAAAGAAATTTTGAATCTCCCATTCACCCCCCCTCTGGTCGATATACTCTCGGTCCTAACATGGTTGTACGTATGTATACACGATTTTGATGGGACTACCTGAACTCCTACATCGGGGGCTCTACTACGACACATGCCACTCCTTACACGGCCACAGTTCATCATGGCAGAGAGACCAATCAACCAGTATGTACATACACGCTTGCGACCAGACAGATAACGCTACGTACGCTTCGACCTGGTGGGTCCCAACTATCAGGGGGGATAAGGAGGCACTTCCTTGCGTGCGAAGATATAGCTGGTGGGTCCCAGCTGTCAGGAGGAGGAATCATTTTTCCGCATAAGAAGGAGGCACTTCCTTGCGTGCGAAGATGTAGCTGGTGGGTCCCAACTGTCAGGGGGAGAAAACATTTTTTTCTGCATAATAAGGAGGCACTTCCTTGCGTGTGACCATGGACTTCGTGGGTCCGAGCTGTCAGCCTCTCCATGTATAGTCCTCTTCCGATGGCTGAAGTTCGTTGACCATGCTGACGATGCCTTACCGAGTGCACCAAGGCGGTGAATGATGACGAGGCCTAGGAAGGGAAGAACCCGGAGCCGGGGAAGATACGGCAGTTGTTGTCCATGTGGAGGGGAGTACGAGGGTTTACTGGTTCGGCTGCGGTGTGAGGCTGCCATCCCCGGAGAATAACATGAGGTGTGGGTGAGTAGAGGGATGGCCTGGCCAGCGGTGGGAGTAGGGTGGGTGTGGCACCCCGGCTCAGAGAACCGGTTTACCAGTGTTTCCAACCCAGAGATCATGTCTTCTGGAAACACACAACAACTTGGAATAGAACTGAACTGAACTATATTGATAGATCTCGAGTACAAGCTCATAATTTACATCGATAGCGAGGCCAAAAGCACTGCACGTGCTGAGACAATATCTACATTATTTATGGAACATAGCAGGGCCTCGATACTACTAGGTGATTCTATAGCGTAGCGGAACATAGCGCGGAAACTCCATCCACAGGGACACTGCTGTGGACACGGCCTAGTTAGCGTAGCATGAACCATCGGGACCTCCGTCCTCGGCTTCTCCTGCATCTGGCATGATACGCCAGGTGATTACTTGGAATGTACTCGCAAGCTCATGGCAACCAAAACAATGCAGCAAACAATAGCATGACAATTAACATATTAAATACTGGGTTGCTTACTATCACCAACTTACTCTCGTCTGGGTTGTCCCACAACCCTCAGAACGCTCATAAACCACTGAGCACTTCCGAACATAAGACAAGTTCTTCCATCATTATTATTAATATTACGGTTGATCATCCCGTGGCCTAGTACGGACTGTCCAATACTGTGGACGCGGCTATTCGAATAGATTCTTACACTCTGCAGAGGTTGCGCACTTTACCCACACTATGGAGCTCCTGGCCTCTTGCTCCCATTCGGGTGGACCGGGGCTGATCCAACGAAACCTGCCTGACCCGTGACCCCTCTATCGTACCACCGACAATCATACCCTCCCAGGGTCATGTCCTGGGTGGCCCCTGTGTCACCCCGTGACACCTACCACCGTCGTGGACACTAAGTGTCCCAAACGGGGACGCCGGCAAAATAACTCAACTGGGCTCACAGGATTATCGTCGTCTACCTGATCAGGGCAGCACACACGCATAACCCTCCCTAGTTTGGTGGTACCGATAAAAGAGCACAACGCCAGACCAAGTCAAGGCCGTCCCATACCGACAAATGTGGCTGCACGGATAAGTCCGGATAGGTGACACTAGATCAACCAATTAGGTTTTGTTTTAGCAAGAATTTAACAAGCATGGTTATTTATCATATTTAACTTAACATGGCAGTAGTGAGGTATCCAAATAATTCACTATGAATTATCACATATTAAAAATAATGCATATAATTCAATTAAATAACCAACACTATTGAAATTCTTCATGCAATGGATGACATGGCTTGCCTTGCTCTATTGGGTTGTCCACAAACTCCTGGGCTTCAAATCCAAAAGAATTTCCCTCTGAAAATATTCTAAAAATGCAATTGAAAATGTCACATATTACTGTTCTGTTCACCAGAAATTCTGTGAACATGAGAAAATACCAATTTTTTTCCAGAAAATAGAGGAGCTCAAGACAAACCAGATGCAAAAAGAATCAATTGATTTGGACTTATGGCTAAAAAGTTAGGGCTGGTCAAAGTTTTGGTCAAAATCTGGAAATTAACAGAAAATAGAAAATCCAGCGAAGGGCCACGTCGAAGGCGTATTTCGCCAGGGCGCCTCCACTTACCGCTTCGGCAAGCCACTGACGAGCGGGCCCCATCGGTAAGATTTAAACGTGGGAGAGAGGGAATAGAGAGATGCGGGGCTCCGGCGATGGTCGCCGGCGACACAGACGGCGGCGAGGTCCGTCGAATACGGGAATCGAAAGAGCTCATCGAGACGAACGCGCACGTACCCGTGGCTTGGCGAGAGATGGCCAGACGGCGTCGTCCCCTTCCTCTCCGGCGGCGGCAGGTTTCGGGTGTCGTTGGAGAAGGAGATTCCGGCGATGTTCCGGTCAGGGAAGAGCTCGAGCGAGGTCAGGGAAGTGAGGTGAGCTCGCGTGTGCAGTCGGTTGAGGCTGGGAGGAAGCGAATCGGCGAGGAGGCAGAGCTCGGGTGGCGGCGGTGCTCCGGCGAGATGCGTGGCCAGAGGGCCTCTCGGCCTTGGCTCGGTGCTCGGGGAGGCTATTGGGAGGTGGAGGAGTGGGGTGAGGTGCGGAGAGAGGCTGGGGAGGCTTTTATATAGGGGGGAGAGGAGCTCTCTGGAACGGTGGAGCTCGGGTCATGTCGCCGGTGCCAGGACGCCGCGCTGGCTGGCCGGGAGCAGGTGACGAGATGGGAGAGAGCAGAGGGGAGTTATGGCGCTGGTGGCAGCTAGCGGAGCAAGGCGACGAGCAGCAGGCCACAGTGCGGGCACGGGCGGCACGGTGCCCGAATGCCGTGGCGGCCGTCGGGGGCGATTCCGGCGAGGGGAGACTTCGGGAAGGGGGTACGTGGACGGCAGCGGCAATGTCGGCACCTCCAGCCACGGAATGGCAGCGCGAGGCCACTGGAACGACCTCGACCGACGCCGGCGAGATGCAGAGCACGCGTACTGGCATGCCAATACCATGCTCACCATGGGTATGGATGTCTAGAGGCCTCGCCAGTCCAGCGCACCATGTCCAGCACGTTCTCTCTTGGTCATTTAGTCTCCCTGTGCCTCTGGTTTGGCTAGGTTCACTCTGATGCGAAGTGTAGCTTCAGCTACAGTTTCTGACAGAAAACTCGAGAGGGATCTAGAGGAGAGGTGAGCTGGAGATGGAGCCAATGGAGATGTCTGGGATGATCTATCTTGGAAGGACTCCAAGCTGGCCAAGTTTGCGAAGATTTCATCAAGATTTGAATATAGTTCATGTACAAGTGCTCTTATTGGACCAGAAGAGAGATGAGCTTGTAGCACTCATCTGGGTGATCTACTGGAGCTGAATTTTGGCGTGGCAGGGTTATTTGGTGGATAGAAGATGCCATAAAAATTTCAGCTCAATTGGATACCTCGAGCTGGTACTTCCTTCTCAGGGGTTCCAATTGAACAGAAACTTGGCAGAATAATGCTGGTGAAAATTTGTACTGGAAAAGATGATATTTTTTGATATTGTGGAAAGATAGGTTCCCTAGTATCTCAGGGAATTAATTGGGAATTTTCTGAGTTAGGAAAATATGAGTTGCTTCACAAAGGACAAGTACTGTCCAGAAGACAAATTGAGTTTTCTGGACAAAATTTTATACTGGACCATGAAATGTTTTTGAAGATTGTGGGAGTAGATGATGGCAAGAAGGTGTGGGATTAATTTGGGATTTTTCTGATCACCAGAACTATAGGTTGCTTTGTAACCCATAGTGATGACAGATTTTCCCAATGGAAGAAAATGAATATTTGGGAAAGATAAAGAATTAGGATTTGATCCAGAAAGTGAGGGACAAGATTTTGGCAAGATGCTGAGGGCTTTGGATCATTGAGAGAAATTCATAAGTCCAAAGTCAACTGAAAAGGTTCAAAATCCATCCAAATTGCAAATAAAGCCAGAAAGATTTCGAAAAGAAAAAGTTGCCAAAACCAGGGTGTCAGAAACCTACCCCCCTTAGAATGAATCTCGTCCTCGAGATTTGGTTGCTCAGGGAACAAGTGTGGATATGCTGATCTTAGAAAATCCTCTCTTTCCCAGGTAGCCTCTTCCTCAGTATGATGATCCCACAATACCTTGTAAAACTTAATTGTCTTACTCCTGGTAGTTCTTTCCATCTCATCCAAAATTCTGACAGGTTTTTCCTCATAGGTCAAATCTTTAGTCAATTCCAGCTCACTCATATCTGCCTGTTTAATCGGAGGTGCAATGCACTTTCTCAGCTGTGATATGTGGAAGACATCATGAACGTCGGCCAACTCTGGTGGTAACTCTAGCTGATATGCCACTCTGCCTCTTCTAGCCATGACTGGAAAGGGACCGATATATCTCGGTGCAAGCTTTCCTCGGGTATGAAACCTCTTTATTCCTTTCATGGGGTTAACTCGGAGATAGGCATATTCTCCGGGCTCAAAAGTTACTTCCCGATGCTTCGGGTCATAATAGCTCTTTTGACGGGACTTGGCTGCTCTAAGACGCTCATGGATATCCTTGACTTGTTTCTCAGCCTCGAGCATCAAATCCGTGCCGAAGATATGGCTGTCTCCTGTCTGAGACCAATTTAAAGGAGTGCGGCATTTCCGTCCGTATAGGGCTTCGAATGGTGACATCTTGAGACTTGACTGATAACTGTTATTGTAGGAGAATTCTGCATAGGGTAGACTATCCTCCCATTTGGGTCCATGGGCGAGAGCACAGGACCGAAGCATATCTTCCAATATCTGGTTTACACATTCGGTCTGTCCATCTGTCTGGGGATGATATGCCGTACTATGCTTTAGCACTGTTCCCAGGGCTTGGTGCAGTCGCAGCCAAAATGCTGAAGTGAACAAGGAGCCTCTATCTGACGTGATAGACTTGGGTACTCCATGAAGGCTGACTATCCGGGACATGTAGAGATGTGCCAGTTGGTAAGCGTTGAAAGTGGTCTTTACCGGAAGGAAGTGAGCCACCTTCGTAAGTACGTCCACGATGACCCAGATAGCATCATGGCCTCTTGTTGACTTGGGTAGACCAACAACGAAGTCCATGCATATGTCATCCCATTTCCACTGGGGAACTGGTAAAGGTTGCAGTAGCCCAGCGGGTTTCTGGTGTTCAGCCTTGACTCTGTTGCAGATGTCACAACAGGCGACATAGTATGCTATATCTCTTCGTATTCCTGGCCACCAAAAGGTTTCTCGCAAGTCCTGGTACATTTTTGTTCCTCCCGGATGGATAGAATATGCAGATTCATGTGCCTCCCTGAGTATTTGCTGTCTCAGGCTGTCTTGATCAGGCACACATATTCGGTTCTCAAACCATACAGTGCCCTGTTTATCAATTCGGAAGGACTTGGCCTTTCCTTGCGGAATGCGCTCCTTGATCTCTTGTATGCCTTCATCTGACTTCTGAGCTGCCTTAATTTCTTCCACAAGTGTTGGAGTAATTTCCATTGTATCTGGGTTGATTGGGCTGCATAACACCATATTCAGCTTGGCAAACTCTTCCTGCAGCCTCGTATGCATTCCCTCCATTAGTGCATTTAGGGTACTTTGCTTTCTGTTGAGGGCATTGGCGACCACATTGGCTTTTCCCGGATGATAGTTAATTCCAATATCATAGTCGTTGACCAATTCAAGCCATCTTCTCTGCCTAAGATTGAGATCAGGTTGAGTGAAAATATACTTGAGACTCTTGTGGTCCATGTATATTTCACATCGCTGCCTAATGAGATAATGCCTCCAAATCTTTAATGCATGAATCACGGCTGCCAATTCCAAATCATGAGAGGGATAGTTCTCTTCATGAGGTCGTAGCTGCCTGGATGCATATGCTACAACCTTTCCTTCTTGCATTAGGACGCAGCCGATTCCATGTCTGGAAGCATCTCAATATATGTCGAAGCTCTTGTGGATGTCTGGAAGAACTAAGACAGGGGCTGTAGTTAGCCTCGTCTTTAATTCCATGAAACTACTGTCACATTCTTCCGTCCAGACAAACTTGTGGTTCTTTTTCAGCAATTCTGTCAATGGCTTGGTTATTTTTGAGAAGCCTTCGATGAAGCGACGGAAGTAGCCTGCCAATCCCAGAAAACTGCGGACTTCGGTTACTGTGGCTGGTGTCGTCCAGTTCAATACATCAGTCACCTTGCTGGGGTCGACAGCCACACCTTGTTCTGACAGAACATGTCCCAGAAAGCCCACCTCTCTTAGCCAAAATTCACATTTGCTGAACTTGGCGTACAAGCGATGGGTCCGTAGTCTTTCCAGGACAGCACGGAGGTGTTGCGTATGCTCTTCTTCATCTTTGGAGTAGATGAGAATATCATCTATGAAGACTACCACAAATTTGTCCAAAAAGTCCATGAAGACTTTATTCATCATGCTCATGAAATAGGCTGGAGCATTTGTCAGCCCAAATGACATGACCGTAAACTCGTACAGGCCATATCTGGTAGTAAAGGCTGTCTTGGGGATATCCTCTTTTCTGATTTTTAACTGGTGATACCCCGTTCGAAGGTCAATCTTGGAAAATACCCGGGCTCCGTTTAACTGGTCGAACATATCATCAATGCGGGGAAGCGCATATTTATTTTTGATAGTGACCTCATTCAGTTCGCGATAATCCACGCACATTCGTACGCTGCCATCCTTCTTCTTGACAAATAGCACAGGCGATCCCCATGGTGAAGTGCTTGGACGAATATACCCTTTCTGTAATAATTCATCCAACTGTTTCTTCAATTCCACCAACTCTGGGGAAGGCATGTGGTAGTACTTCTTGTATATTGGAGCAGTTCCGGGAACAACCTCAATAGCAAACTCTAGTTCCCGATCATGTGGCATTCCTGGTATCTCTTCCGGAAATACGTCCGGAAATTCAGTGACTACCGGAATTAGATTTATATCTGTGGCTGTGGCTTTGAATGCCATTCCCTTCTTTGACATCATTCTGCTAGCAGTGAATTGCACTGTTTGGCCTGCCGGGTTAACCAATGTCACCATCCTGGTGGCACAGTTGATACACTCCTGATGTGGTACCAACCAATCCATCCCCAATATTATGTCCAGTCCAGGGGATTCAATGGCAACAAGAGTAGCTGGAAACTTTACATCATGTATCAAGATTTCCAGATCCTTGTATATCACATTTGTTCTGAGCATAGAGCCAGGGGATTGTACCACCATGATTTTGTCCAAAAGAGAAGGAGAAAATTTGGGCAAGGTGGTAAAACTCCGCGAAATAAACGAATGAGAAGCCCCAGAATCAAATAAAATTATTGTAGGTATGTTGTTAACAGAAAACATACCAAGGACCACATCTGGTGCTTCGCGGGCTTCTTCAGCGGAGATATGATGGACTTGGCCGCGATAGAAGTTCGTATTGGGGCGGCGTCCAACATTGTTGACTTGTGTCTTGAAGTTGGATGGTGGCTTCCCATTTCTTGTAGGGCACTGCTTGGAGTAATGTCCGCTCTGGCCGCAAGTAAAGCATGCATTGTTACGGCGGCAATCCTCCAGCACTGGCTGTTTGCCGAAGGTCTTGTCCTGGCTGACGGGCTTATTGTTGTTGTTACCATTGTTCCAGGCAGGCTTGTACTCAGATGAACTTGGTTGCCAGATACGCGGCTTCTGCACAAATTGCTCACGGTTGTCCTTCTTGGGTTCAAACTTCCGCTTGCGATCATCATATCCTGACTTATGGTCGCGTTCAGCTATGAAGGCCTTGTTTACCAGAGTCTGGAAGTCAGGAAAGTCCAGCATACAGAGCTGACAGCGGAGGGTATGATTAAGTCCTCCTAGGAATCGGTCAATCTTCCTTTCTTCTATAGACATGTCGTGGGTGGAGTACCGTGCCAGATTGTTAAACTTGTTCAGATACTCACCCACTGACATATTCCCTTGAGTGAGAGCAAGAAATTCCCTCTGCTTCACCTTCATTATGCCAGTAGGAATATGATACTTGCGGAATACCTCTTTGAATTTTTCCCAAGAAATATCTTCTCCAGAAGGCCACATTATTTTGGTATTGTCCCACCATATGGCTGCTGGTCCCTCCAGGTAGTGAGTAACAAAAGGAACCTTGTCTGACTCATCACAGCGGGCTATGTCCAACTTCTTTTCCATGGTCCTCAGCCAGTCATCAGCTTCCATAGGATCCACAGCTTGACCAAAACTGCGTGGCTTTGTCCGCTGAAAATCAGACAGCTTAGAGTGTGTCCCATTGTGGTTGTTCTGACCCACCATAGTCTGCATACTTTTCAGAAATTCCATGAGATCTTGGTTTCTTTTCTCTTCAAACATTCTCATAATCTGATCAGTGGTAGGTGACTGTGGTGGCGGAGGTGGTAAATCTTCTTGTGACTGTCCTGCTTGTCTGGCGGATCGACGAACGGGAGTTCCATCGCCGCCTTGATTACTACACCTCTTCATCCTAAATTTGTTCCCATTGCAAAATACCGAATCGATGAGCAACATCCATAAGGGAAAAGCAGGGTAGTATGACACCAGAAAAGAAGCCAAATAAAAAGAGAGAAATAAAGCGAACAACATAATTATACAAGGCAACCCAACATCATACATGACAAGCTAGTAGGGGGATTATCATGACTAGACTGCTCATATGGCAGTTGACATATGCAGGGATGCTATGATGCATGCTCTGAAACTCAAGCGTCCACTCTAGTGACGCCGGTGGCACGAACACTGGTAAATTGAAGACTCCTCATCGTCTTACTCTGTCTCGGATCTGAGCTGATGATGTGCACCTCGGCCTCCGGATCAAAGGAAACACGACGACGCTGACGGGAAGGTTCCCCCTCCGAGGAAGAAAGAGCATGATGCCGCAGCATCGGAGTAGCTGGAGTAGCTAGGAGTGAGGCCCACTCTGCCGGGGTCTCACGTCGGCTACCAGACGAAAAGCCTGGCGGTTCGAACGAGCTAGAGGGAGTGTCGGAAGGTGGAACGGGTGGAGTATACACAGGTGAAAACGGAGGTGGAGGAGGAGACTGTGCTGCCGCAACAGCAGCAAGTGCCTCGCGGGCAGAAGTCAGCTCCTCGGCTAGAGAAGTGATCATACGGTAACTGGCGTTCAGATAACGAGATAAAACACGAGTAGCACGATCACTCGCCGGATCAACAGGTGCGAAAAGGACTCGCCCTGTCGTAGGCGACAGGGTGGGGTAGTGAAAGAAACCTGGATGAGTCTGCATCTCGACCTCGTGGAAGCGCAAGTCAGTGAGAGCCTCCATCGCAGCAAACTGTATCGCCAACTCCGGAGTAGAAGCAGTTCCGCCCTTGGAAGAACAGGAGTAGCTACCAATATCCGAACTCGTAGTCAGAAAAGCTTCCGGGTGATGCTCGTATACTGAACGAGCAAGCTTCTCTCGGAACACCTGGCACACTGGTCTTCGCCGTTGGGATACAGCCGAAGCCAGACACTACGAAGCAGTACTGGAAAAGTGAACGGTGCCGGCTCGTGATGGTAGTGGTACGGAACTGGTGCCATCTACACTCATCAAACCAGCGGTTAGCACAATAAAAACTATATGCATGCCATGCAATGCAAGCAATCAGATGCAGCAAGACACACCAAGACTCTAAACTACTCGCGGTTCTAGCGCAGGGTTAACTAGGGTGTCCTAGAGTCAGCGCGGCTCTGATACCAAGCGTTGTGGCACCCCGGCTCAGAGAACCGGTTTACCAGTGTTTCCAACCCAGAGATCATGTCTTCTGGAAAGACACAACAACTTGGAATAGAACTGAACTGAACTTTATTGATAGATCTTGAGTACAAGCTCATAATTTACATCGATAGCGAGGCCAAAAGCACTGCACGTGCTGAGACAATATCTACATTATTTATGGAACATAGCAGGGCCTCGATACTACTAGGTGATTCTACAGCGTAGCGGAACATAGCGCGGAAACTCCATCCACAGGGACACTGCTGTGGACACGGCCTAGTTAGCGTAGCACGAACCATCGGGACCTCCATCCTCGGCTTCTCCTGCATCTGGCATGATACGCCAGGTGAGTACTTGGAATGTACTCGCAAGCTCATGGAAACCAAAACAATGCAGCAAACAATAGCATGGCAATTAACATATTAAATACTGGGTTGCTTACTATCACCAACTTATTCTCGTCTAGGTTGTCCCACAACCCTCGGAACGCTCATAAACCACTGAGCACTTCCGAACATAAGACAAGTTCTTCCATCATTATTATCATTATTACGGTTGATCATCCCGTGGCCTAGTACGGACTATCCAATACCGTGGACGCGGCTATTCGAATAGATTCTTACACTCTACAGAGGTTGCGCACTTTACCCACACTATGGAGCTCCTGGCCTCTTGCTCCCATTCGGGTGGACCGGGGCTGCTCCAACGAAACCTGCCTGACCCGTGACCCTTCTATCGTACCACTGACAATCATACCCTCCCAGGGTCATGTCCTGGGTGGCCCCTGTGTCACCCCGTGACACCTGCCACCGTCGTGGCCACTAACTGTCCCAAACGGGGACGCCGGCAAAATAACTCAACTGGGCTCATAGGATTATCGTCGTCTACCTGATCAGGGCAGCACGCACGCATAACCCTCCCTAGTTTGGTGGTACCGATAAAAGAGCACAAAGCCAGACCAAGTCAAGGCCGTCCCATACCGGCAAATGTGGCTGCACGGATAAGTCCGGATAGGTGACACTAGATCAACCAATTAGGTTTAGTTTTAACAAGAATTTAACAAGCATGGTTATTTATCATATTTAACTTAACATGGCAGTACTTAGGTATCCAAATAATTCACTATGAATTATCACATATTAAAAATAATGCATATAATTCAATTAAATAACCAACACTATTGAAATGCTTCATGCAATGGATGACATGGCTTGCCTTGCTCTGTTGGGTTGTCCACAAACTCCTGGGCTTCAAATCCAAAAGAATTTCCGTCTGAAAATATTTTAAAAATGCAATTGAAAATGTCACATATTACTGTTCTGTTCACCAGAAATTCTGTGAACATGAGAAAAATACCAATTTTTTTTCCAGAAAATAGAGGAGCTCAAGACAAACCAGATGCAAAAAGAATCAATTGATTTGGACTTATAGTTAAAAAGTTAGCGCTGGTCCAAGTTTTGGTCAAAATCTGGAAATTAACAGAAAATAGAAAATCCAGCGAAGGGCCACGTCGAAGGCATATTTCGCCAGGGCGCCTCCACTTACCGCTTTGGCAAGCCACTGACGAGCGGACCCCATCGGTCAGATTTAAACGGGGGGAGAGAGGGAACAGAGAGATGCGGGGCTCCGGCGATGGTCGCCGGCGACACAGACGACGGCGAGGTCCGGCGACTACGGGAATCGAAAGAGATCATCGAGACGAACGCGCACGTACCCGTGGCTTGGCGAGAGATGGCCGGACGGCGTCGTCCCCTTCCTCTCCGGCGGCGGCGAGTTTCGGGTGTCGTCGGAGACGGAGATTCCGGCGAGGTTCCGCTCGGGGAAGAGCTCGAGCGAGGTCAGGGAAGTGAGGTGAGCTCGCGTGTGTAGTCGGTTGAGGCTGGGAGGAAGCGAATCGGCGAGGAGGCAGAGCTCGGGTGGCGGCGGTGCTCCGGCGAGATGCAAGGCCAGAGGGCCTCTTGGCCTTGGCTCGGTGCTCGGGGAGGCGATTGGGAGGTGGAGGAGTGGGGTGAGGTGCGGAGAGAGGCCGGGGAGGCCTTTATATAGGGGGGAGACGAGCTCTCTGGAACGGCGGAGCTCGGGTCATGTCGCCGGTGCCAGGACGCCGCGCTGGCTGGCCGGGAGCGGGTGACGAGATGGGAGAGATAGAGGGGAGTTATGGCGCTGGTGGCAGCTAGCGGAGCAAGGCGACGAGCAGCAGGCCACAGTGCGGGCACGGGTGGCACAGTGCCCGAATGCCGTGGCGGCCGTCGGGGGCGATTCCGGCGAGGGGAGACTTCGGGATGGGGGTACGTGGACGGCAACGGCGATGTCGGCACCTCCAGACACGGAATGGCAGCGCGAGGCCGCTGGAACGACCTCGACCGACGCCGGCGAGATGCAGAGCATGCGTACTGGCATGCCAGTACCGTGCTCACCACGGGTATGGATGTCTAGAGGCCTCGCCAGTCCAGCGCACCATGTCCAGCACGTTCTCTCTTGGTCATTTAGTCTCCCTGTGCCTCTGGTTTGGCTAGGTTCACTCTGATGCGAAGTGTAGCTTCAGCTACAGTTTCTGACAGAAAACTTGACAGGGATCTAGAGGAGAGGTGAGCTGGAGATGGAGCCAATGGAGATGTCTGGGATGATCTATCTTGGAAGGACTCCAAGCTGGCCAAGTTTGAGAAGATTTCATCAAGATTTGAATATAGTTCATGTACAAGTGTTGTTACTGGACCAGAAGAGAGATGAGATTGTAGCACTCATCTGGGTGATCTGTTGGAGCTGAATTTTGGTGTGGCAGGGTTATTTGGTGGATAGAAGATGCCATAAAAATTTGAGCTCAATTGGATACCTCTAGCTGGTACTTCCTTCTTAGGGGTTCCAATTGAACAGAAACTCGGCAGAATAATGCTGGTGAAAATTTGTACTGGACAAGATGATATTTTTGGATATTGTGGAAAGATAGGTTCCCTAGTATCTCAGGGAATTAATTGGGAATTTTCTGAGTTAGGAAAATATGAGCTGCTTCACAAAGGACCAGTACTGTCCAGAAGACAAATTGAGTTTTCTGGACAAAATTTTATACTGGACCATGAAATGATTTTGAAGATCGTGGGAGTAGATGATGGCAAGAAGGTGTGGGATTAATTTGGGATTTTTCTGATCACCAGAACTATAGGTTGCTTTGTAACCCATAGTGATGACAGATTTTCCCAATGGAAGAAAATGAATATTTGGGAAAGATAAAGAATTAGGATTTGATCCAGAAGGTGAGGGACAAGATTTTGGCAAGATGCCGAGGGCTTTGGATCATTGAGAGAAATTCATAAGTCCAAAGTCAACTGAAAAGGTTCAAAATCCATCCAAATTGCAAATAAAGCCAGAAAGATTTCGAAAAGAAAAAGTTGCCAAAACCAGGGTTTCACAGTGGGGCAGTGAGGCCTGCGCGGCAGCACAGCCGGCCATGGGAGGTAGGAGCAGGCGGTCCCGCCGGCTCTAGTTTGGGCGGCTGGAGCAAGAAGATCAGAGATTGAAGAAGCAGTACGGCCGTTGGATTAACATTCAACGGTCACTGCTGCTAGAATCGTTTGTTGACTAAGTTGACAAAGCCCTGCGTACGCATCAACTTAGTAGGCCCACAAGTCAGCCTCCAAATCAGGTGGGTCCCAGCTAGTAGAGGGAGGAATCATTTTTCTTGTGCGTAATAAGGAGGCATTTCCTTGCGTGCGACCATGGACCTCGTGGGTCCCAGTTGTTAGCCTCTCCATGTACTGTCCTCTTCCGATGGCTGTCTTTCGTTGACCACGTTGATGACGCCGTGCTGAGAGCACCAAGGCGGTGGACGACGGCGAGGCCTAGGAAGGGAACGACCTGAAGACGGGGAAGACTTGGCAATGGTTGCCCACGCGAAGGGGAGTACAAGGGTTTACTAGTTCGGCTGCGGTGTGAGGCTGCCGTCGCCAGATAATAACAGGAGGTGTGAGTGAGTAGAGAGATGGCCTGGCCAGCGATGGGAGTAGGGTGGGGCGATGAGGCCTCCGCGGTAGCACAGCCGGCCACGGGAGGCGGGAGCAGGCGGTCCCGCCGCCGCTCGATTGGGCGGCGGGAGCAAGAAGATCAGGGATTGAAGAGGTAGCACGGTAGTTGGATTAACATCCAATGGCCACTGCTGCTTGAATGGTTTATTGACTTTTTTTTGAGTAACGAATGGTTTGTTGACTAAGTTGACAAAGCCCTGCGTACGCGTCAACTTAGTAGGCCCAAGTCAGCCTCCAAATCTGTGGCAAACATCATACAACCCATTTGCTATTATTTTTAATAATGTACAACCCATTTGCTCATTCTTAAGGAAGTTTTTGCAGCACATTTTCTTTTTGTTAGCATTACAGCCCATATTCGGGCCACGGTTAAAAATTTCAATGAAATTTTTGCATATTTCGGTGGCTCCGAACTGTTTTTAATCCCGAAGTTTCAAGTCAGATTCAAACTAATTTGAAAAATAAAATTATATTAATTTAAAATCCAATGAAATTTTCACAGCAAAAAAATCCAATGAAATTTAAAATCTCAAAATCCGGATAATACAAAATTTTAAACTAATTACCGGTTTGCTGTGTTTTTTAAAATTTACAGCCCATTTCTTATTACTTATAGGACATTTTCTTTCTTAAGGGGTATAAGCCATTTTCTGGGAAAGTCGAATGCATCCCTCCCCGTCTTGAAAGATTTGCAGCCCAGCAGGGTTGAGAAAAGCAAGTAGGTCTCGGTTGGGCATTGTGCAAAAAAATAGAACTGGGCTAGCCATTTCACGAATGAGAAAAAACAACTGGGTTGGTCATGTGGTAAACATTAAATAAAAGACTGGGCTAGACGGGCCACAGGGCTAGCACAGCCTAGTTGATACCCTGCTCCGTCTTAAAAACAAATAAACAACTGGGCGAGCTGCTGGGTCCCTGGTGTCAGCCGTTCGACGTGCAATTCTCTCGTTTATTGACTACGTTGACAATGGCGTGGGAGCCAGATGTCAGGAAACCATTAGGAGGAAGCAATGTTTTTTTGCTTTTAATAAGGAGGCACTTCCTTGCGTGCGAAGATGTAGCTGGTGGGTCCCAGCTGTCAGGGGGTGGAATCAATTTTTTTGCTTCTAATAAGGAGGCACTTCCTTGCATGCGAAGATGTAGCTGGTGGGTCCCAGCTAGCAGGGGGAATCATTTTTCTTGTGCGTAATAAGCAGGCACTTCCTTGCGTGCGACCATGGACCTCGTGGGTCCTAGCTGTCAGCCTCTTTATGTATAGTCTTCTTCCTATGGTTGTCATTCGTTGACCATGTTAACGACGCCGTGCCG
Organism: Elymus sibiricus; assembly: GCA_039707655.1. Taxonomy (NCBI): domain Eukaryota; kingdom Viridiplantae; phylum Streptophyta; class Magnoliopsida; order Poales; family Poaceae; genus Elymus; species Elymus sibiricus. Next base: position 176,685,166 of record CM077666.1, on the reverse strand, counting down.
AGAGCACCAAGGCGGTGGACCACGGCGAGGCCTAGGAAGGGAACGACCCGGAACTGGGGAAGACTTAGCAGTGGTTGCCCACGCGGAGGGGAGTACGAGGGTTTACTAGTTTGGCTACAGTGTGAGGCTACCATTGCCAGAGAATAACAGGAGATGTGGTTGAGTAGAGGGATGGCTGGCCATTGATGGGAGTAGGGTGGGGCGGTGAGGCCTGCACGGCAGCACAGCCGGCCACGGGAGGCAGGAGCAGGTGGTCCCGCCGGCACTGGATTGGGCGGCTAGAGCAAGAAGATTAGAGATTGAAGAAGCACGACGGCCGTTCGATGAACATCCAACGACCACTGCTGCTAGAATCGTGTGTTAACTATAAGTTGATAGATCCTTGCGTACGCGTCAACTTATTAGGCCCACAAGTCAGCATAACATCTGTGGCGGACAGCGTATAGCCCATTTGCTATTTTTTTGAAATTTACAAATGATTTGCTAATTATTACAGAATTTATTGCAGCTCATTTTATTTTTTTAGAATTCCTGCCCATTTTCTGGCAAGGACAGGGTTAAAATTTTCAACAATGTTTCATTGAAATTTTTGAACTATTTTTAATCCCAAAATTTTGAGCCCGATAAAAACTAATTTTAAAATATATTTAAATTATGTTAAAATCCAATGAAATATGAAATATCAAAAAATAAAAGAAAATCCGTAATTAGAAACTAATTGCCCATTTTATGTGTTTTTATATGTTTACAACCCATTTCATATTACTTATAAAATTTAGAGCCTTTTTTAATGGCCAGGCCGAATGTATCCCCCGTTGTCTTGAAAGATTTGCAGCCCAGCATGGCGGAGAAAAAGAAATTGGCCTGTGTAGGGTATTGTACGAAAAAGGTGCGCTAGTCATTTTCACAGACAAAAAAAAACAGCTGGGCTCGTGCTGTTGTAACCATAAAATAAAAGCCTGGGCTAGACGGGCCACAGACACCGCACAACCCAGTTCATACCCTGCACCGTCTCAACAACAACAAAAAAACTGCTCGAAATACTGGGTCCCAGGTGTCAGCGGCTCCTTGTGCAATTCTGTCGTATATTGACTACGTTGATAACGTCATAGGTCCCAGATGTCAGCAAACCATTAGGAGGAAGCATTTTTTTCATGTAATAAGGAGGAACTTGTTTGCGTACGACTATGGACCTGGGGGTCCCTACTGTTATCCTCTCCACGTACAATCCTCACCCGATTCTTGTCGTTTGTTGACCATCTTGACAATGCCAGGGAGCGGCGCCGCGGTGACCGCAACAAGGCGGAGGACGACGGCAAGGCCTCGGACGGGAACGAACAGGAGCCGGGGAAGATGCGGCAGTGTGGTCGCAAGTGGAGGGGAGTACGAGGGTTGGTGCGGGGTGGGGATGCCGTTGCCGAAGAATAACATGAGGCGGGGGGTGGGTGCGGGGGGGGGGGGGGAAGGGTAGAGGGATGGCCTGGAGCCGGTTAGGGTACGCTGGGACAGCGATGCTTGCGCGGCTGCGCAACCAGCCGCGGAAGGCAGGAGCAGGCGATCCCGCCGGCGCTGGTTTGGTTTGGGCGGTTGTAACCTAGAGGAAGAAGGCAAGATATAGAAAAGGCACGATAGACGTTGGATTGACATCCAACAGCTTATGCTGCCACAATTGTTTGTTGACTAGTTGACAAAGCCTTGTGTACGCGTCTACCTAGTAGGCCCACAAGTCAGCCTCCAAATCCATGGCGGACAAATACAACCCATTTAAAAAAAATAATAGCCCATTCCAAATGTTCACATAGAAAGTTCAGCATTCAGAGCAAACTAACAGGTCTTATTCAGAGATACGGTACTCTACTTCCACGTTGACAACCATCATAGCCAACTTAACTATCTACTCCCACTAATACTCTAGTGTAGAACTACTAACTTACTCTTAGCTAACTAGACGATGCCGGCCGCTATCTGCGGCACACGCTAAACGTCGGCACCGACGTCCTCCTCCTCGCCTTGGACTTGCCAGAGGTGCGATAGGGCGCGTTGCTCGCGCCCGTTGGCCCTTTCCATTCCGGCGTGGTCCACCGAAGCTTTGGCTTCTAAGCGGGAAACCCACTTGATGAGCTGGTAGTAAAATTTAGCATTTCTCACGCGTTCGTGCCCGACAGCCTCTAGGGCTATTCACCGGGCGCCGGCCTCCACGTAGTCGGCCCAGTTGCGGGCGCTCTGCTCGCGACGCAGAGCGGCGGTGCGCTCCTCCTCCTCCATGCTCTGCTAGCGGCACAAATCGACAGTACGCTGCTCCTCCACCATGCGGTCGCGCTCAACGCATCCTCATACTCCGCATTACCATCTAAAGGCCGCCAGAATGCCTCCTCCCTCTGTCTGCCTTCCGGTGAAAAACCGAACACTAGCTCCGGCTGTGAGCGCCTCTGGCGTCGCCTATTGCTACCGCGCGGGGGCATGACGGACGTGGCGAGAGTGAGGGCAAGTGGCGAGCGACGTTGGGCCGGTGGGGTCTTGTGAGGATAGGGTGTGTTTGGTGAAGGTGCCACCGGAGCACGCCGGGAACCAGTAATTATAGGTAGACGGTAGGTAAACCGGCGTGTGATACGTCTCCAACGTATCTATAATTTTTGATTGTTCCATGCTATTATAGTATCAATCTTGGATGTTTTATATACAATAATATGCTATTTTATATCATTTTTTGGGACTAACCTAGTGCCCAGTGCCAGTTGCAGTTTTCTGCTTGTTTTTGGTTTTTCAGGAAATCAGTACCAAACCAAGTCCAAATGCCACGAAACTTTTTGACGATTTTTTTGGACAAAAGAGACCCTAGAAGTTTTGGGAGGATGCCAGAAGCCTCACGAGGAGGTCACATGGCAACAAGGCGCGGCCCCAGGGGGGCGCGCCCTGATGCCTTGTGGGCCCCTCGTGGCTCCTTTTGACCTAATTCCACCTCTATAAATTCTCAAATATTGGGAAACCAACAGAGAGCGCCATGAAATAACTTTTCCGCCACCACAAGCTTTTGTTCTTTCGCGATCCCATCTGGCGGCCTTTTCCGGCACTCTGCCGGAGGGGGAATCGATCACGGAGGGCTTCTACATCAACCTTGCTACCCTTCCGATGATGTGTGGGTAGTTTACCACAGACCTACGGATCCATAGCTAGTAGCTAGATGACTTCTTCTCTCTCTTTGATCTTCAATACAATGTTCTCCTCGATCTCCTTGGAGTTCTATCCGATGTAATCTTCTTTTGCGGTGTGTTTGTTGGGATCCGATGAATTGTGGGTTTATGATCAGATTATTCATGAGAAATATTTTAGTCTTTTCTGAACTTATTTATGCATGATTGTTATAGCTTTGTATTTCTCTCTGATCTATCCGTTTGGTTTGGCCAACTAGATTGATTTATCTTGCAATGGGAGAGGTGCTTTGTGATGGGTTCAATCTTGCGGTGCTCTATCCCAGTGACAGAAAGGGACAACACACGTATTTATATTGTTGCCATTAAGGATAAAACGATGGGGTTTATTCATATTGCTTGAGTTTACTTTGTCTACATCATGTCATCTTGCTTAAGGCGTTACTCTGTTTTCATTAACATGCTGGATAGCAGTCGATGGGTGGAGTAATAGTAGTAGATGCAGGCAGGAGTCGGTCTACTTGTCTCGGACATGATGCCTATATACATGATCATTGCCATGAATCCGTCATAACTATGCGCTTTTCTATCAATTGCCCAACAGTAATTTGTTTACCCACCGTATGCTTTGCATTCGAGAGAGAAGCCTCTAGTGAAAACTATGGCCCCTGGGTCTACTTTTATCATATATAAAATCCAAAAATACCTTGCTGCATTTTTTTTAATTTAATTTATTTTGTAATTTATTTATCTATCTATCACTATCAGAATTAATCCTTGCAAGTAACCGCCAAGGGGATTGACAACCCTCTTGTTCGCGTTGGGTGCAAGTATTTGCTTTTGTGTGTGTAGGTGCTGCCAACGAGGTTCTATGTGGTTCTCCTACTGGATTGATAACCTTGGTTCTTAACTGAGGGAAATACTTATCTCTACTGTACTGCATCATCCTCTCCTCTTCGAGGAAAATCCCAACGCAGCTCCCAAGTAGCAGGGTGTCGCGGGAAACGCGACGGTCATCGGAATTCAATGCATAAGCAGGCATGGCTTAGCGCGCCAGCTTGCCATGGAAAACTGGCAAAATTGAAATTATGACTGTGCCATCCCGTCCCATCCCGTCAGTGGTGCGTCCTGTCCGTGTTGGGTCGCACATTCGCATGACGGTCAAACGAGTGCCCTCGATTCATCCAGATGAGTTACGTGCGTGATCCGCTGGTTATTCGTGTAACATCGAATCGATTGCAATATCTGGTGAACGTTCGCTGGGAGAGAAGGCAATTGCAAATGTTTTTGCTGGCAGTTTCTTCAGATTCGCACGTCATTTTCTTCAAAACAGCATGTTAGTTTCTTCAGAGGAAGGCATATTTATTCTAAAAACTGCCACCATTGGATATCGCGTCGCAACTAAAATTGCCAGGAGTGTATCAGTAGGCTAGCTAGTGCTCGATCAGTAACATGTAAATGTTCACACGGAACTCACAGGCCTGGCTTTGTAATATGTTCACATTTATAGCCAAAATTCACATCCAACTAGTAAGATTCCCATATATAAGATCAACATGTTTATGCATCTCAATGATTCATAGATCATAGACAATACTTAGTTGATAGCTAAAGAGAAAGTTCTGAGGAGTACAAATCAAGAAAAAACATTTGTTCTTGCTACTAACATCGATGCTTCTCTCGACCAACATTCAGTTCACAGTGAAAGACAAATTTATAAACTCTAACATTTCCTCTTGCAAACGTAAGTGGCTTCACCAACAGATGCAATCCTAAGAATCAACCACACATGATGGAGGAACATCCACTAAAATATGGGTAGGTCATCTGTCGATCACACGGCGAGATTATTTTGGGAATACAACTTTAAGTTTGGCAAGATGATGCCCATTGGATAATCAGACTAGTGCAACGAAGCACCTAGTGTTGGCCAATAAATAGTGTAGTACTACTTTTGTGCAGTCCATGCAGTGACTATCCAATCCTTTTGTGTCTATTTTCAAATTGCACGGCATGCTGTGACTATCCAATTCTTTTGTGCAGTTCCACAAAAATTGAGGTCCCTGTGTTTGATTGCCAAATAGCAACGAGCTGACATCTGCTTGCACAAATATGTTAAAGGGTTAGATAAGCATTTTCATTACTTCGCTTTGGCAGCACCATTACTTCAATACTGGCATATAGTACATATTTATTGATGGCATCATACTAACAGTATAAACACAATGCATATAAGAGCTGTGGCATTAATAGTTTAAATAGTGGCACTAGATTAAGGATGGCAAAAGATTGGCTCGTTATTTAAATGAAATTAGATAACATTAGATCCAAGCACTTTGAGCACATCAACTATAATCAGACATACCAGCCGACACATTTGTGCAGTTCCACTGAAATGGATGTCCATGTTTGTAGGGATTCAAGAGGTGAAATCGATACAACCGAAAGTGAGCATCCAATCATCGAATCTTGTCCTGCACGACCAATGGAGGTCCACCCTGGCAATAAATTGACATGCAAACCACTAATATTACTATCTAATGACAGTTCAAAAATAGTAGCAAGATAGTAGCAAACCATGTACCTTGGTAATGAACACATCAAACTGCAACCAATTGGATATAACTGTTTGCAGAAACAGATTTTTATAATGTTGAACCAACTGGACTTTTTGTGCGGTTCCACTAAAATCGAGCATCCTTGTTTGCACAGATATTGAAAGTGTGATTACTATAAGCACTAGTTAATCAATCATAGACTCACAAATATAAGCATCCCAATTATCTTAATGGGAAAAGGTAGCAAGACTTTCTCTAACCACCTGTTTAAAGGAATAAAGAAGGCAACAACGACGGATGTCAGGAAGGCAAACATAGTATTTTGTGAAAGATCGAACCATTCCTGACCTTTCCTCTTCTTTTAAGAATTTTTCGTGCAGTTCAACTAAAATAAAATGCCATCACCACCTTGACATTTCGGTGACACTGAACAAAAAAAATTGACTTACCATTACATCATGATGTCAGGTATGTAATCAACAGGCAATAGAGACAAAAATGCAGGCCTCCTCCGATAACATAATGAACATTAAGTTTAACAAAGGTGTGACTAGCTTTGCCAGAAAAATTTGAACAATTCTACACCCTCTGTTACTTAATATAAGACATTTTGGTTGTTCAAGTTAAAGTATTCTTGAGCACATATCTGGGAAAGCTAGCCACACCTTATATATGTCCATACGCTAGTGCAACAACATTCGAATAGTACAACTATACACTAATCCAGTGGCTAGTGTAACAGTAGAGTAGTTTTTGTTCTGGATTACGTCTCATTTTTGTTCTCTTTAGCCACCTTTTTCCTATGTGAGGATAACAAACGTATCGATCTGGTCATTCTCTATTGCGTTGTCCTGCCTTTCTTTCCTTTTTCAACCAAGAGACAGGAGACTCGTTCCTTAGCTACTACTTTTCCCCTTTTATTGCCCTTTTCAACCAAGATACAGGTTCGATACCTAGTCTCTTCGACAGTACTTTGCCCCTTTCTTTCCTTATTCAACCCAGACATGGATCAGTCTACATGAAGTAGGGTTTCCTTTAATAGTGCAAATTAAGGTTTTTGTTTGCATGACCAGCAGAGGCTAGTAACTTGGGGAGATGGCGCAGTGGAAAAAGAACAGCATGCAGCGATGTGGGCAGATGGGGCAATAGAACAAGGTTATGGTTCAAAAAGAGGTAGCATACCCGAGGGTCAGCGGGAAGTGGCTTCTCTCGTGGTCGTCGTCCTCCGCCCACACTATGGCAGCGAGCTTGGGGACGGAGGCCATCCCGCGCCGGCGCTAGGTCTGAGAGGATGGCCTTGTCGTCAATGCACGTCCTCCTCTTCCCAGGCGGACGGGATCAGGCCGGATCTATGGCCACCGGTAAGGAGGGAGAGAGAGTGGCCACCGCCATCTTTATTAGATCTGGAGAGGGTGATAGTGTGAGAAGCAAGTGGGCAGGCCTAGCAAGCAAGCGCTGAAGCTCCAACCTATATATATTACTTGGTAGAGTACCTCCATCAGGGTTTTCTAAGTCCCGCGAGCCGGAGCAACAGGACAAGGCGCTACGTATTTTATTGCTAATCTCTTCGATCTCTCTCCCATGCATGCACTTTTTCTCTCTCCTGCGTGCATGTACCCAATGGATAGCGTGCATGTAACAACCTTTTTCTCTCCCCTAAAACATTCGGCCTAATAAATCAGGACGACGTGTAGTAATGCTTCAAATTTGAATGGCACGCCATTAAAAAAATTAAAGTCAGTAAATAACGCGGCCCGGTCGCATTTTGCACGAGAAATGACAAACCATGTTTCGTTGACGTCTTTTCCCATTCCAACGTGTCAGTGAGAAGACAGCGAGTCCTTTTGTATAATTTCCGAACGGACGTCTATGTAGGCCGGGGCGCCTCTTCCTATACCGAGGCAACCGCCCGCTCCCCACTCGCTTCTTCCTGTACCGTGTGGCAACCGTCCACCGCCTCTTTGCCTTTCCCTCTCGATTTGGAACTGCTATCGCACGCTCTTCCTCCCTCCATTTGCCTTGACTCTTCCTTCTGCCATTGTTCGTCTTCTCGATGGAGGGAAGACACAGGACCCGACCCAATTATTCTTGCCCTGATCTGACAGATGACGCGGTGGAGGAAATCATTGATCGGTGTGACGTCATCACCGCGGATAGCATGGCAGGTTCGTTCAAGAACATTCTCGACTCAAAAAATAAGATCATTACAAACAACCCAAGGGTTCAAGAGCGGTTTGATCTCCCCTATCTTCTTCGCTATGACCCTACTTTCTGGCCCGGGGACGACGGAAGGCTCACCTTGTGCAAGTTGATGCCACTTGATAATGATCCGTGTGATGTTAAGATGCCATCGCTTCAGCATAAGGCCTGGGCAGGCGCAAATTGAGATTGGATTGTTTATATTGGGTACAACAGTGAGTGGGAGCTTGTGAATGTGTATACTCATCACTCGATTCCACTTCCAAAAATCTCAGACTGCCCTGAGGTTGAGCACACCGATACTCTACGTACGTTCAAATACGATCATGGTGATTGTCGTCTACAGAAGATAGCAATTTCTCGAGTTCCCACATGCTCTTGGAGTTATTGGAACTATTATGTTGTCGTTATTTTCGACAAGCTTGTTGCCGTCCTTACTCCTGGGACTCGATGGACATTGCTTAAAAACCAGTTTCTGTACACGTCTGTGTACTGTGATGCAATTCAATACGAGCGTCTTGTGTTTGCTGCCACCACTTCTGGCACTGTTTTTGCATGGGATCCTTTTTGCTTCGGTATGTTTGTCTTCCACCGTAATTAGAATTGTTTCATTCACCATGCATGTGAGTTATCCCTTTACTAATTAACCTTCTTGTTTTTCAAGGTCCTGTCAACGACATTCCGCCACCGACATTTGGAAACTTTTATAACCAAGGGGGAGATGTTGATGGTGATTATCATGAGCATGAAGACAAGCATTACCTACCTACTAGATGGTGCCTAGCTACTTATTTTGATGGATCACCTCTTCTTGTCTGTATACGGGGCACTGCTAATGTTATAGAGGAAGTAGGTAGTATTGTCTCACATGGTCGTACTCGATGGACCTATGCCAACATCCGTTGTAGGCTATTCAGGATGGATGCTAGTGTGCTAGCGCCACAAGCTTCTCCCTGGTTCAATATTGATAGTCTTGGAGAACACTCGCTTTTCCTTAGACTAAACTATCCAAATGATGGTGAAAGGTGATCCAGCTCCTGTTGGCACAACCTTGCCATTTATGAGAAGCAACTCTATCTATACCACCGACATTGCTATTGCTCCCTACTCCAATGCAAGTATTGCTCCTGATATAGGCCACTTCAGCCTGGATGGTGAGTCTTGCGTTGGTCTCAAGATTGAAAATACCTACAGGCCCTGGTCAGAGACTCGCTTCTGGTTCAAAGCAAGTGTTTCCAACGCCGAGGATTGGTTGACGTGAAGTTCGTTTTCATTTCTTGTACGTGTTGTGTGAGAAAAACTTTAGTATTTACAATGTATCCTCGTTGTAGTTGTGCGTTGTATAGTTGTTGTATCTAGTGTGAATGGTATATTTGCATATGCATGTGATAAACTTACTTAATTTATGAATGGTTTTCGAGTCACTTCTCAGAGTGTGTGCTACGACACGGTAAAATACTTTTCACTGACATGAGGGACCGAATGTTAGCAAACCGACGATGGCCACACTCCGCGCGTCTGCTGGCTGGCTAAGAAGAGAGAGAAAGAGAGAGAGAGAAAGAGAGAGAGAGGAGGGCCGACCACGGACTCCAGGAAATTTGCCGACAGTGTGAGGTGGGCCATATGTTAATAAAGTACTAGTACTAGTGGTACCGTACTCCTGGAGAGATTATTTGTTCGCTCTACGTAACCAGCACCTCGATATAGTGGGGTGGCATGGGCCAGAACAAGCATCCATGTCTAGGAGTACGGCACACGCCACCACCACGAGCCCCATCTGACACCAAATTTCTTGGATTCCGTGCTACAGCTAGCTCTTCTCCCTACTCATTTCTCTAACTCAGCCATCACGCGGTGGCCGGGGTTTGCCGATAGTCGGTTTGCTCAACTGCGGTCCCACTTGTTAGGGAAAATGCAAGACATCATGTGTTCCCCCTTGAGTGGCGTGCCGGACCAACTGTGTGGGGGTGCGACGCGAACCTGAAAGTGCTAGTTATCGACTAGGGGGGGGTGAATAGGCAATTTTTATGAAAGGCTTCGAAAACAGGCAATGTCTTCTAAGAAAGCGGAAGCAAGATGAGAACTAGCAAAGCCTATCAATAAGATGAACAGATATGGCAAGCATAGACATCATACATACAAGCATGCGTTGAACATAAACACAAGAAGCATGAAGATAAATGAGTAAATAGTTGAATGGCTGCAAGGAATATCTTCAAACACAGACAAGCATGCAAAGGCTTCACAGTTCAAAACAGTAAGTAAGGAAGAGAAAGGATAGAACCAGGAGCTCGGGGAAGACAGAGATTTGTTTGACCAGTTCCAACTGTTGTGACAGTTGTACGTCTAGTTAGGGAGGCTGAGATTGAACTCAGAAGACCACGTCTTCACCTTATTCCCCTTGAGCTAAGACCCGCTGATCTCACCCAATCACTCTGGTAAGTCTTCAAGGTAGAATTCCAAACCTTCACAGACTTCGTTCACCGGCAATCCACAATGACTCTTGGATGCTCAGAACGTGACGCCTAACCGGCTGGAAGATCACAGTCTTCAAGTGTAATATGTCTTCGGTTCACTCGGAATATAATGTTTTCAGTGATGCTCAATCACTTTGGGCTCTGGGTGTTTTGGGTTTTGTCCTCGCAAGGATTCTCTCTCTAAGGCTTCGAGGTGGGTTGCTCTCAAACGACAAAAGCCGTGCACTAACTCGGACCAGCCACCAATTTATGGTGGTAGGGGGTGGCTATTTATAGCCAGGAGGCAACCTGACATGATATGTCCGAAATGACCTTGGGTCATAGGGAAGCAGACACGTGTCCAACGGTCGGATCCCAACACACGCGACAACTTTACTTGGGCTCCAAGCAAAGCTGACTCAACCAACTCTGGAAGAGGTTTTCTCTCATTTGTGTTCGCTCGAAGACATAGGATTTGGGTTGAGCATCACATCAGTTTCTGACTTTGTTTGCCTCGAACCCACTTAACAGTACGGTGGTTCCTATGACTCAAGAAAGAAGAAAATGAAACTACCAAAAGACTAAGTCTGCGCGTTCCATTGGCTTCAAGTGAATGTCTTCATGTGCCATTAGCTTCAACACAAATGTCTTCGTGAACCACCATTGTCTTCAATGTCTTCATACATTTTTAGGGGTCATCTCTGATGGGTAAACCGAATCAATAGGGACTTCTACCTGTGTTCTCCTGTGAATCTCACAAACACATTAGTCCCTTCAACCAAGTTTGTTTTCAATACCCCAAAACTAACAAGGGGTGGCACTAGATGCACTTACAATCTCCCCCTTTTTACTGATTGATGACAAACTGGTTGAAATATCAACGGGGATAAAAATATGTGAAAGTTTAAGGAACAAGGTGTTTGGCTTCATGAAATTTGAGGAGCTCCCCCTGAAGATGTGCATATAAGTAATTTGCTTTTGAATTCAAATGCACATGGCAGGTTTTGCTTTGTGGAGTTCTCCCTCTATTAATGAAGTCACAACATGTGCATACATATAATATGAAGATAATGGAATGCACAATGAAAAATGGGTGTCTGCAAAATGAGTTCAAGCGCATAAACTCAGATATAGCTGTAGCGCAGAAATGACAAGTAGCAAATGTAGCAGACGTGCATCAGGACTTAAGTTTACAACCCAAATAACCAAGAGTATCAAAACGAGAGTTGCAAACTTAACAAAATATAGCAAGCCCGACCCAAAATGCCCACTTGAAGACTATCAACCCATATGCTTCTCCCCCTTTTGTCATCGAATGACCAAAAAGGTATGAAGACATAGGATGTCTAAACGTCCCGAGGAGGCGACAAAGATGGTGGGGCAGCCGGGTCAATGTTGGAGTTTGGCGGTGCAGACGGGCCTGATGCAGCATCATGGTGCAATGAAGCCATAGCTGGGGAAGTGGCATCATCTTCTTCATCAACAATCCTTGCATGAATCGTGGGCGCTGAAGAGGAGTAATCCGAGTCCTCAAGTGAAGGCGTAGCATGCCACTTCTCAGATGATGGAGGCTTTGAGCCAAATTTGAAGCTCTCCTTGAAGCCATCGGCAACAAGGTCATCTTCAGAGCATAGCAGTGTGAGGCTCTTCCAAGCACGATGGTTGGCTTCATGCGCAACAAATGCATTCTTAGTGGAGAGTTTGCGCACTCTGTTGAGATCAGATATGATGCTCTTCATTTGTCGCTTGAGCCAGTCATGATGCTTATCTTGCTTCTGATGCAATGAGACAATTAACTCCCTGTATGTCATCACCTTGGGCCGCTTCTGAGGCCTTTGAGGAATAGTACTGGTAGTGGCTTCAGTGTTGGCTTGACGTGGTTGCCGAAACTGACCAGCACGTTCAGAAGGAGGGGCCACATTGGGAAGATGAATAGCTTCCATATAAGGAGAGTGGCTTGCTTCAACAATTCTTGGATCTTTGTCTGATGAAGGATAAATGACTTCATGAGGTGCATCAACTTCAAGCAGAAAGATGTGATGTGTGCGACCATAGGGTTCATATTGCACTGTTGAGCGAAGCTTAATGAGGCGCATGATCCATGGTGCATAGAACTTGAGGCCAAACAGATCCATCCCAGAGGCAGCAAGCTGTCGAATGAAGAAATCGTAGGTGTTGAATCTGATGCCATTGACGACATAGACCAATGTCTGCATGGCGCCTTCAAGCTTGGCTGAAGATGAATGCCCTTTGATTGGCCATAGAGTGTTGCGAAGAATGTGATATACAGTTTGAGGCAAGTACTCAAGGTCATTGACGAAGAACTCCTTGAGGTATTCAGCTTCAAATGGCAATGGCTTCATCATTGTGAGCATTTCAGCCATGTTCGGTTCTGGCTTCTGAAAGATACTTTCAACTTCCTTCTCATAAGCAACACAACCTGGAATGTAGAAGTCGCCAGGAGTGGGCAAGGTGGTGAGCTCGAGAAGGTCTTGAGGTTTGGCTTCATGATGAACATCCCCAGTCATCCACTCAAGGGTCCAAGTCTTGGGGTCCCTGTTGAATCCAGAAATGTGGAGAGTTGCATAAAATTGGAGTATTAGCTCCTCATTCCGGTGTTCCTTGTCCATGACAAAGGGCAACAATCCAACATCTCTGAAGCATTCCAAAGCTTGATCCAAGCAAGGGAGTCCAGACATGGCTTCACGATCCAGATGCCTGTGAGGATGAATTCGATCTTGATTGTACAGGACGCACATATAGTAGCTGCGCTGATGGTGAGTCCAGAATCTGTCCGAAGATATCCGTGTCTTCCTGAAGGGATTCTTGGAGCGGTAAAAGAACGTGTTCTCATTTCGGAAAGCAACGACACTGAATGAACAGTCAGTTGATGGTGCGCTATGAAGCCTTGGCATTCTGGGCATAGGCCTCTGAACGAGTGGCCGATTGTTGATGTTGAACTCATATTGTGGGCCAGGCTGCACTGGAGGAGTGAGAGTTGGCCACAAGACAGGAACAAGCTCACCAGCTCGATTATAGGCCATAGCTATATTTGGCGCATTGGCTTCAGTCGGAGCAATGACTTCAGGAGCAGGAGCAGGAGCTTCATGAGTTTCACTCATAATGACTTCAGGCACAAGGGCCTCAGTAGTAGCAGTAGCAGCAGGTTCAGACACCGGCTCTTGAATGGGTTCAGTTGTTGCAGCCGGAATGTATTCAGTCTGTTTGGCTTCTAGCTCAGGATTGGCTTCAGCTGATGCAATCAGAACAGTGTCAACTGATGCATCTTCTGTTTGTGCGGTGGTACTGGGAGGAACATCTTCTTGAGTAACAGAAGCATCTTGATGCACATCCTCCTCAGGAATACGTGACATGGAGGCTGAAGGTTTAGGGCCTTGGCGAAGCCTTCGAAAGGATGGCGATGCCTTTGGAGATGAATGATCTTCCTCCATGGCTTCAGGCGTTCCTTGCATCTGTGGCATATCAGTTGTTGCAGTTTGAGGAGGAGGAGTGGTGGGGATCACTTCATGGGGCTGCTCATCTCAGCACTCATCAGTAGCCATTGGCGTCAGGGGCCTGCCAATGCTGATAGGCTCACTGTTCTCTTGAACAGGCGATGATATCACATCTTGGGTTATCTGAGGAAGGACTTCATCATCTTCAGTTCGCACATTGGCTTCAGTACCAATGTCTTCAGCTGCGGTGGGGTCAACAGTTGGAATATCTTCCGTAACACGAACCTCTGTGGAAACAGGTTCATGCAATATAACTCTTCTTTCTGTATTTTCTGAAACAGGGGGTGCCATAGAGATTGGCATCACAAGCAGCGGCTCTTGAGGAGCTGATGAAGCAGTTGCTGCTTGTGCCCTGTGCGAAGCCTTTGAAGACTTCGTCTTTTGGCGTTTCTAAGAAGGAGATACAGCAAAGGCATCGGTTTGCTTGCACTTGCGAGCATTGGCTTCGGCTTGCTGAGTCCTCTTCCTCTCTGAAGCAATTGATGGAACAGATGGCTTCGAGCCAGAGAAGCTTGGCGGGAAGACAATCTTGGCCACATCTTGCCTGGGTGCCTCAGCAGCAGGGGTCACTGGCATCTTCTTCTTCTTGATCAGCTTCGGATCAATTGCGGGACGGTCAAGTGCTTTTCTCTTCAAGACCTCATTGTGGGCTTGCACTGTCTTCTCAGCATAGTGCTTGAGGCATTCCCTGGCATGTTTGGCATCATCACGGCGCTTTTCAAATTCGTCTTTCAGCTCAGCCATCATCTTCTTGTAACCCTGAATCTCCTTGAAGCCGAACTTGGCAAGATGCTTCTTGAAAAATTGTTTTTCATGCTCAATCTTGTTCTTCTTCTCAAGAACTTTTTGAATGACTGCAAGTTCCTAGTTGATGAAGCCTTGGAAGGTGACACTGATGTCAATTGGGAGCTGCAGATCGTCAATAGATAGAGTTGGTTCACGAAACCATTCATCAATGAAATTGTTCAGTATATCATGGTCGAACAGAGGCAGGTCCTTGAAGATATCAGCCTCTTCCTGCTTGTTCTTGATGAGTTGCTCAAGAGCATCGTCATCAAAATCATCATCTGACAAGTCAATGATGGCTTCATCATCCCAAAGGGTACTTGTTGGTTTAGGGTCTCGCCCTGCAGATTGCTTTTTCTTTGGTGAGTTGTTTGATACATCTTCAGATTGCACACTTGATTCAGGAGGTGCAGTTTTCATTGGCTTCACTCTTAAAGCTTTTGGTGTGGCAGTAGACTTTGAAGATTGCCCTCTTTAGCTTTGGAAGCTTTAGGCTTTCTCTGTGTCTTGGGGGAGGCAGGAGCAATGTCTTCAGGAGGAGCTTCTCCACGAGCAGCAGCTGCGACAGCATGAAGAGCGTTAATATGCTCAATATAGGCTTGAAGACTGTCCCATGGCCTAGTTAGATTTGGATCTGCTTGACGGGAGCCATTGGGCCTTGGTTCTGCAGGACCAGGGTTGAAGTCAACACCATAATCCTTCTTGTTCTGCTCAGCCGAACCCTTTGCAAACTGGTAATTGGCTTCAAAGAGGTCATCTTCACGACACCATCTAATACCGGATGGGTCAGCATCTTATGGCTTCACACCTCGAGCCATGCATGGATAGAAGTGCTAAGCAATGGCATCAGCCTTTGTCTTCGCAATAAGCTTCCGGTACACAATATCTGCCCATGGTGGCCTGACAGCGTTCTTGTCAACATATTTAGGTGTAACAAAGTGATAGTAGAACCATTGCTCAGCCCAATATCTTCTGATCCACTGCACACGTGACTTGCGTTCTCTGTAAGTTTCCTCTGGATCTGACTGGTATTGCTCATATAGATCTGGAGGGAGGTCAATAGCAGTGTTAGCTCGCCTTTGTCTTCCTCCCTTCTTTGCAGATTTACCACCAGCCATTGGCTTCAAAGGGCTGATTGGCTTCGCTCTGCTGATTCGACAGGAACTGGGTTCAGGAGAATCTAGATGAAGCTATAAGAAGTCTGCAAATGAATTCAGACTATGAGAACCAAGAGACTCCCCCACGGACATGTACCTGTGAAATAATTAGAGATGCGAGGGAAGGAGGAGAGATCATATGCATTCTCAGAGGATTTTGAAGATAAATCAGTTTGAAGACAATGACCTCATAGTGCAAAGACATTCACTTACAGTGTGTTGGTTCCAGATTTGTACGAATCCGAAAATAGGTACAAGTGAGGAATCATACGAAATGTAGCATAAGTGAAGGAACTTTGCATGGTATGAGATGTGTGAATGAAGATATAGATTTGAAGGTGAAAGAACAATATCTGAAGATATATGTAGAAATTTTAGATCAAACAAATGATAAAAAAGTAGTCTTTATTTACTGCACGATGAACAGCTCAACAAGACGTGAAGGAAGCTGAGCAGTTCAATCTCCCATGCCCTAACTTGGAAGTGGAAGACAGCTACGGCGGCGGCGGCGAGAAGATATCCGCTGCTGGCGTGAGTATGGCGTCGAAGAGTGTCATGGGAAACAACTATCTATGGGACCGAACGGGTCCCTTTGCGATTCGGCTCAGGGGACGTGCATGGGACAAAGAGCAGGTTTTTAGTAAGTGCAAGAACACACGGGGGGATTTATCCAGGTTTGGGCCGCTATGAGTTTAAAACCCTACTCCTGCTCTGTGGTTGATCAAATATGAACTCTGGTTACAGGGAGCGCAGTTCTCCGGCAAGGTGCTCGGGGGAATGCAGCTACGGCGTGTCATTAAACTGGGTGTTGACCGTTCTACCTGTAGCCGTGGGCCTCCTTTTATAGGCCAAGGGGTTACCACAATGGCTAGTACGGTCATTACAGAGTGTAAACAGTGACCTGCACCATCATCATGTTTATCCTCCAAAGGGGTAGGACAAACGCATTTAATGCACCGTAAGGTGCTACGTCGGGGAGGCGAGGCCTTGGGCAAAAGATTTGTACCACCGGTCCTGGCGCCCTCCTGTAATTTCGACACGTCCCAGGGACGGGTGTCATCAAAGTTAATCTTAGTGTGGCATGCTGACACGTGCTGTGGCTGGCCATGTTGACTGCCTGCCCGCTCGACACCTAGCCCACGAGCCTATCTGGTCGATGGTGAGGTGGAGCGGTAACAGGACAGAACAAGCCTGCTGGCACGGGGCTTGCCGGGCCTTGCTTGCCGGCAAGGGAGCTTGCCAGCAACCATAGCCTTGGTCTTTACCTTGTCGAGGCGAAGCTTGCCGGCAAGAACAGCGTCGATCTTTAGTACTTAGAATAGTACTTCTCGATGACCTGCCTTGAGGTCTTCTTCACGGTCTTGGTGTTGAGTCTTAAGCTATAATTATCCTCTACAAGGCCCTTGCCGGAAGGGAGGCCACAACTGCCTGTGCACAAGTCTGGGTACGAGGGCACCCATGTCTTAGTACACCAACAGGAGCCCCTGGGCCTGGGCCACACGCGCATGCGAGGCATCGTTGGGCTAGGCCCGAACAGTGCACAGGCGGCGCGTGGTAGAGGATAACTGTCATAATCTTCTCTTTTACCGCACCCGCCCATGATGCGCATTAAATGTGGGTGTGGGAGAGGTGGAGCGAAGTGGCGGCAGGAGGTGGAGCGTCTGAAAAGCGTAGCCACGTAGGACGAAAAAGAGCCAGCCCTTGCGCCTTCCCCATAAAAAGGAAAAACGTGGTGGGCGCTGCTCATTTCACCTGACTTCTTGTGGGGTCGAGGAGATAGGTCTAGAGGGGGGGGGGGTGAATAGACACTTAACCAACCAAAGGTGTAGTTTTTAGTTTCTCTTGGAACTTAGGCAGATTTTAGCACAAGTTAAGATAACATCAATACTTTCTACACATGCAAGTCTAGATATTGAGCAGCGGAAATAGTAAAGCATGCAAGTGTACGGAAAGTAAAGGGGTAGAGTATGGAAGATCAAACGCAATGAAGACACGGTGGTTTTTGGCGTGGTTCCGATAGGTCGTGCTATCGTACGTCCACGTTGATGGAGGCTCCAACCCACAAAGGGTAACGGTTGCGCGAGTCCACGGAGGGCTCCACCCACAAAGGGTCCACGAAGAAGCAACCTTGCCTATTCCACCATGGCTTACGTCCACGAAGGACTAGCCTCACTCGGGGTAGATCTTCACGAAGTAGGCGATCTCCTTGCCCTTACAAACTCCTTGGTTCAACTCCACATGATCTTGGAGGCCCAAGTGACACCTAACCAATCTATGAGACACCACTCTCCAAAAGGTAATAGACAGTGTGTTGATGATGAACTCCTTGCTCTTGTGCTTCAAATGATAGTCTCCCCAACACTCAAGAACTTCCTCACAGATTTGGCTATGGTGGAAGAAAGATTTGAGTGGAAAGCAACTTGGGAAAGGCTAGAAATCAAGGTTCAAATGGTTGGATTGGAATATCTTGATCTCAACACATGAGTAGGTGGTTCTCTCTCAGAAAATGTATGGTGGAAGTGTAGGCACGTTCTGATGGCTCTCTTACTTGGTAAGAGGGTGGTGGAGGGGTATATATAGCCTTCACGCGAAATCCAACCGTTACACACATTTGACCAAAATCGGTGGCACCGAAACCAGAATCTCGGTGAGACCGACCTGTGCAAAGATATGAACGTTGGGGTTTTCGGTGGGACTGAATGGATCATCTCGGAGCAACCGATGTGCAATGGTAAGGGCTAGACCCAGTCTCGGTGGCACCGATTGCATAATCTCGGTGGGACCGAAATGATGCAATTTGGCAACAGAAACTTGATCACTCCATCTCAGTGTTACCGAGTGCAATTTCAGTGGGACCGAAAGAATTGCAACCAGGCAACAGAAAGATGGTCACCCATCTCAGTGAGACCGAGATCCATATCGGTGGATCTGATTTGTTAGGGCTTGGCAAGTGGCACTGTCCTGATGAACTTGGTGGGTCCGGATGAAAGATATTCGGTGGAACCGAGTTTGACTTTGTGAAATGGGACAAGTTTGGATAGGGAAAATGGCTGAGGGTTTTGGAGCAATATCATTGAGCACTTGCGCAAATAGATCATTATCAAAACCTCATCCCCTTTTAATAGTATTTGCTTTCCTATGGACTCAAAGTGATCTTGGATCACTAAACCAAAAATGTAGAGTCTTGAGCTTTTGCCAATCCATGTCCTTAGCATTTTGAAGGGTCCACATTCCTAGTCCTTGCCACACCAATGCTGAACTTATCTGAAATTCACTAGATAGAGGCATTAGTGCAACAACATGTATGTTGACATAAATTACCAAAACCACCAAAGGAGCAAATGTGCTTTCAATCCCCCCCTTTTTGGTAATTTATGACAACATTCATCAACGCTTCAAATAAAGATTTAGCACAAGATTGTATGAAAGCTTTGAAGAAAACATGTAACATGTATGAGCTCCTGAAAGCACATTTGCTCCCTTGGTGGTTTTGGTAATTCGTAACAACAATTATCTCATTGAACTAATGTCCATTCAAGATTAAGATTTCAGGATGTTCAATGATTGGCATGGCATGGACTAGAGACGTGGACCCCTCAAAATGCTAAGGACAAGGATTGGCAAAAGATCAAGACTCTACATTTTTGGTTTAGTGATTCAAGATCACATTGAGTCCATAGGAAAGCCAATACTATTAAAAGGGGATGAGGTGTTGCTTAATGGTCCTTTTTCTCAAGTGCTTAGTGACAGTATTCCTAAACCCTCAATCACTCTCTCTAACCAAATATGTCCTAAACCTACAGTCCAACTCGGCCCCACCGATATTTCCTATCCGGCCCCACCGAGTTCATCCAAGACTTAGCCACTGCCAAAACCCTAACAAATCGGATCCACCGAAATGGATCTTGGTCCCACCGAGATGGCCTTGCCAACTCTCTATAATCGGTTGCATTCACTTCGGTCTCACCGAGTTATGCAAATCGGTCTCACCGAGATGGCTTGCCAAGTCTCTGTTGCCTTATTGTTCCACTTCGGTCCAACCGAGTTGATGCAATCGGTGCCACCGAGATGAGGTTTGCTCTAAGCCATTGCACTTTGGTCTATCCGAATTGTCCGTATTGGTCCCACCGAGATTCCTAAAGTTCATATCTTTTACACAGTTCGGTGCTACCGAGATGATAGTTTCGGTGCCACCGAGTTGGGTCAAAAGTGTGTAACGGTTGGATTTTGTGTGGAGGCTATATATACCCCTCCACCACATCCTTCTCGGTAACGAGAGCCATCAGAACGTGCCTACACTTCCACCATACATTTTCTGAGAGAGAACCACCTACTCATGTGTTGAGATCAAGATATTCCACTCCTACCATTTGAACCTTGATCTCTAGCCTTTTCCAAGTTGCTTCCCACTCAAATCCTTCTTCCACCATAGCCAAATCTGTGAGGAGTTGTTTGAGTGCTGGGAAGACTATCATTTGAAGCACAAGAGCAAGGAGTTCATCAACAACACACCATCTATTACCTTTTGGAGAGTGGTGTCTCCTAGATTGGTTAGGTGTTACTTGGGAGCCTCCAACCTGATGTGGAGTTGAACCAAGAGTGTGTAAGGGCAAGGAGATCGCCTACTTCGTGAAGATCTACCCCGAGTGAGGCTAGTCCATGGTGGACGTAAGCCATGGTGGAATAGGCAAGGTTGCTTCTTCGTGGACCCTTCGTGGGTGGAGCCCTCCGTGGACTCGCGCAGCCGTTACCCTTTGTGGGTTGAAGTCTCCATCAATGTGGACGTACGATAGCACCACCTATCGGAACCACGCCAAAAACCACCGTGTCTTCATTGCGTTTGAAATCTCCAATCCCTCCTTAACTTACATATGCAATTGCTTACATTCCACTGCTATACTCTTAGAATTGCATGTGTAGGGTGATGCTTGATATGTACTATTGCTAAAATCTGCCCACAATTAAAATTGGGAAAAGGTTAGGTTTTATTTGGTCAAGTAGTCTAATGACCCCCCCTCTAGACATACTTTCGATCGTACAGCTCCCCCTAAAGATGTGCATATAGAATGATGATATTTCATGGAGAACATAGGCACAAATGTAAGGAAATATACATGCAACATGTATCTTGGCTACATGCATCAGAGCAATAAATATGACATTGAGGTGTCCACATGTTCATGATTGTCTTATTGCAAACAATATATACTAGCAAGAGGTCATCATGTACATGGGTGTGATGCATATACTTACCTTGAAGTTCTTGATCAAGTACCTGAACAAATACACTTGAGAAAACAAGGTTAGATAACACAAGATAAATTCTTCAGGAAAAGACACAAGATCAACAGGAAACCAAGATTGGGATGACATGTAGATGAAAGTATCACTAGGTGAATACTTCTTTGAAGCAGACATGTCCCCAAAAGAAAGAAATAGTTGTCTCCCCTTAAAGAACTTCCTCTCCCCCTGAATCTGACATTGGATGTTGGGAGTAGGTAGGGTGAGAAAACTAAAGCCACAAGAAAAAAAACTGATCATGTTTCTCCCCTCTTAGAAACATGTAACATTCTCTCCCCTTGTAAGGCGCATCTCTCTCTTCCCTTTTTACAAACAAGACCTTGTATAAGCTTTGATGTATTCCTCTCTCCCCCTTTGACATCAATTTCCAAGAAGGGACTTCAAGGTTATTGGTCAAGTGAGTATGGTCCTTGAGAAACACACCTAGCCATTGAGTAGTTCCAGATGCTAGTAGAGGGCAAGAATCATTGAGTGGAGCTGGATTAGAAAGACTCAGAAAATATTTGACAGAAAACTCCTTAGAGCAGCAAAGTTGGTGACTCCGACTTGAATCAATTCGGTGGAACCGAGTTTGGTGCAAAGGAAGATTTTGTCAACTAGGCTCACTAGGCAAAGGAATTCTCACAAAGATTTGCAATGAATTAACTGCGAGTCTAGCTAAGAGAAAATAAACACAGGAAAGAGAAGAAAAGAAACAAAGAAATATCTAGATGAAGGTTTTTATTTTATTTTAAAAACACTCTAGCAAGAAGAGAAGCATAAAAGAAACATTAGAGAACTTCATCTAGAGGGGTCGGCGACTAGGTCACCTATGTTAGAGTATATTGACTTAGGAGTCAAGTGAGAACACTTGATCATAGGTCATACTCATCGTTAAGCTCAAAATGGGGTTACCATTTTTCATTTAAGCATTTCAATGTATTCACATCTTGTTGAGTTGCTTTAGCTCATGTCTTTGAGTAAAGCTTCTCTAAGATGTGAGAACTTACATTGGGGTTTGGTGGTGAAGTCCATCATGTAGTTGAACTTGAAGTGGATGCTCATGAGTTGAAGTTGGGAGTGATCCTATCATTTGTAGTTCATCTTCCTACATGGGTTAGATTTGCAAGGAACAACATGTATATCCAGAATGACAAGAATGAAGCATAACTCAAAAGTTGTCAAAGGATATGTTTAGGTTGTCTCGTTCCTTCTTCCACCAAGGATTGTTGATACTTGGATTGTACAAGATTGCATAAGATAAGAATGAGATGCAATCTTGTGACATGAAGCTTGTCCAAGTACCTACAAAAGGTTAGATACAATACAAGGGAGCAAAATGTCCAAGGTATTGTCGGGGCCGGATTTTCGGGACAAGATATCCCAGAAATTAACCCCTCGTGTCATCACCAGCCCCAGGATTACTGTTACTGGTGGACACGTCCTTGTTACAGATTACCAAGCAATTACAAGAATTGGATACAAGACCATAAAGGTCTAATGATACAACAATGATTTCTAGTGATGGGTGACGGAAGCGACTCGTGGTTCTCCAACGCCGATGGGGCTCCATTCCCACAGGCACAGCTGACCCGAATAATTCCTATCCCGCGTGGCTGCTATCCTAGGCTCCGCATGCATGTCGTGGTAATACTCCTGGTTGAAATCATGACCTGGCCAATTAAATAGCCAAGGACAAGCTAGTGAGTACGTTTGAATGTACTCGCAAACATTATGAACAAAAGATATACCGAATGCATATGTTCATGATGGGTTAAATTATATGCATATGTTGACCGAAATTTAATCATGGCATGATAAATATTAGCATGTGCAGAAGTATGAGTAAATAAAATATTAGTGACAAACAAAGAAAGTTAATGGAAAATCGGGCGAGACAGGACCGCCCGAAAATCGAAAAGAAATGCCAAACGGGTGTCTAAAGGCGACGCCTCGAGAGGTCTTGAAAAGAAATGCCAAATGGGTGTCTAAAAGCGAGGCCTCGAGAGGTCTTGAAAAGAAATGCCAAACGGGTGTCTAAAAGCGACGCCACGAGAGGTCTTGAAAATAAATGAGTATCCCGGGTAGTCTAGCCATCCCATGAGATACTCAAAAAAGAAAATAAAACTGAGTGCCCGGGTAGTCTAGCCAGCCCATGAGACACTCAGAAAAGAAAATAAAAACTGAGTGCCCGGGTAGTCTAGCCAGCCCATGAGACACTCAGAAAAGAAAATAAAACTGAGTGCCCAGGTAGTCTAGCCAGCCCATGAGACACTCAGAAAAGAAAATAAAACTGAGTGCCCGGGTAGTCTAGCCAGCCCATGAGACACTCAGAAAATAAAATAAAACTGAGTGCCCGGTAGTCTAGCCAGCCCATGAGACACTCAGAAAAGAAAATAAAACTGAGTGCCCGGGTAGTCTAGCCAGCCCATGAGACACTCAGAAAATTCACATAAGAGAAACGGGTTAGTCCACAATAATATTTATGTTGACAATAATATTCACGATGACATCAATAGTGTCAATAATAATCCTGCAAAAATGGATCACAACCAATTTAATTATTTCCTCTGGAGACCGACACTTGACCAACCCAGACTGTAGTCCTTAACCACGGACACGGCTATTCGAATAGATATAACTATGCAGAGGTTGTACTCTTTACCCACAAGTAAAGGATTTCTTTAGTCAACACCGAGTTGCTGACTAATTCCAATTACGGCCTTTGGGTTGAAAACACACCTAACTAGCACACACCAGATTAACTTTCCGGATGCCAGGAATCACCCAAGGCATCGTTCAAGAAAAACTCTAAGACGGGGAGACCATCGTCTCGAATAGCATGGGATCACTATTTCATAACGCGCGGATTACAAGGGGTGCCCCCCTCTCGGCCCAGCCGGATACACCCATGCCCCCTGACCAGGTGACATGCCTACTAGAGGCCTCTGGTATCTTTCACCATGGCCTCTCTGTACGGTGTGTGCACGGAAAGGGGTTATCAACTTACTA
Organism: Elymus sibiricus; assembly: GCA_039707655.1. NCBI lineage: Eukaryota > Viridiplantae > Streptophyta > Magnoliopsida > Poales > Poaceae > Elymus > Elymus sibiricus. The sequence goes on along the minus strand of CM077666.1, from coordinate 176,661,054 downwards.
AACCATACCCTACCTGTGGCAGGGACCAGTGGTAGCACGAAACAAGTATGGGGGTTACCGAAAGAAGACTCGATCTATGGTCGATTCAGGAGGTTTAAGTTTTCCTGCAGTGGTTAGCACAATAAAGTGTTCTTTCAACAGTAACACCAAAACAGGGCCATAACCCTTGCATGTCCCAACATGCATAACCAACAAGGCATGATCACGCTCCGACGTGACCACCCTTCTGCCGGTAATGGTATTTCTCTTATACCTGCTCCTGCAAGTTAGTCATGACAAGCACACGTTGCACGGTACGAGGAAACATGCCAACACCCCATGCATGCAAATTTTTATTTGAATTCAACATATGCATGATTCAATTATTTCTTGCAAACGTTTAACCATGCAATCACCATATCAAGTGTTCAAGATGCTTGCCTTGAGCATGCAGAAATATTGGGTGCACTCCAAAAACTTTGAGAATTTTATCTTCCCTCCATTTCCCTATTTTCAAAAATATTGCAATTACCACATAAAGCCAAAACAGTGCTAAAAAGTTATTTGGAAAATTTTGAAATAAATACTAAAAAAAACAAGAGGAAAAATAAAGAATTTCAGAAAAAGAATTAATTCATTTGGAGTTCATATGATTTTCCTAGGAATTTTCTGAGCTGAAATAAATAAAGAAATGGGTTATTTAATAAATCCTATAGAAACAAAGCTTAGTAAAAATGTTCACCCTAGCTAGATTAATAGAGAATGATTTTTGGAGTATGCAGGAATTTGAATCATTAAATTTGGATTTGAAATGGCTACTGTGGAATTATTTGAAATATGCTGGAAAAGAAAAAGGTAAAGAGGCAGAGGCGCGCCCTGAGCGCGGTATAGCCTCCTGGCGCTACTTGGCCAAGCCCAGCAGCTCGGCTGCGCGGAAGAGCTGCGACGTCGAAGGCGTGTTCGGGAGAGTACGGTTTCCCCGCGCGAAGGCAGCTTCTCGGGAGACCGTGTACACTTACGGACAGCGCTGGGTCACTGACAGTGGGCCCGCTTGGCCCACTGGTCAGGTTTGACCGGTGCCCGCGCGCGTCTTCTCTCCTGGCCGAACAGAGGCGGCGCTCCGGCGAGGCTTTCCGGTGAACGGCGGTGCCGTTCGGAAAACCAAGGTCACCCTCGCACTCAGGAGACCATGGCGATCCCGATGAGGTACGACACGGTCTCCGGGGAGCCCTATCTCGTCGGCGGCGAGGACGCCCGAGAAGCTCCGACGGAATCAAGAGAGGGCTTTCGCCTATGAGCTTGCTCCGGTGAAATTGAAGGCGGGGATGGATTCGCGAGACCAAGAGGAAGCTGCTGATGAAGAGAATGGAGAGGGGGAGGCTCTGGTGGCGTGGGAAGCTTTGAGGCAAGGGCGGCGGCAGTAGCTGCCGAAGAGGAGGAAGGCAGCCGTCCCTGGCCGCGTGGTTGCTCGAGGAGGCTTACAGGGAGAGGTGGAGGACTGCCGAGGAGAGGAACGAGCTCGGGGGAGCTTAAATAGGCGGCGGAGGTCGGTTTCATGGCTTCTCGAAGAAGGCTCGGCGGCGGCGGCCATTACTGCGCCGTTGAATTGGTTGTGGTCGATGGCGAGGGTCAGCGAGGCCGGTAGGGGGGGTCGGTGGGGAGCTGGTGAGCTGCGGATAGGTTCGGCCGTTGGCCATTAAGAGAGAGGGGTCCGGCCAGAGACGTGGCCGAGCGAGACTCGTCGGGCGGCGGCTGTGGGCAGCGTGGTCGGTGGTGGCCGGAGCTAGAGGACGAGGAAGGGTGTCGGCGAGGGCGGTGGCTTGCCCGTGAAGCTTCCTGGGGAGGCTGGCGTGTGGAGCGGCACCAGGGAGGGCAGTGCAGGGCGGTGCCGACGCCTGCAAAACATGTGCTCCGGTCGTGCTCTGGACATGCACGAAATGTGCTCGATGAATTGCCACTGCCTCCTAGGCTACCCCAATTGAGCTGATTTTTGGTAGGGTGATGCTTAGCAGGATGGCAAGGCTACTGGACATGCTGGTTTGGCCATAAGAACAAGTTTCTAATGTAGTTAAGAAAGAGGACAAATTTCTGCCATGCCCACAACCTGCTTGATGAAATGCTATGGCTATCTAGGGATCTTTGTTGGCTATGCAAATTGCCAGGATGATGTCTCATTAGATGGCAGATGTTATGGTGAAGTTGGATGGATCAGAAGAGAAACTTTCAAGTGCAAGTTTGAGTGAATTTCAGTTCTGGACCCAAACTTGGAGGATTTATTTGGTGGGCTAAAAACAGGTAATTAGAGCTGATATTCTGGACTTAAGGGTTTCTTAGGAAGGACTAGAAGTGGGAAAAATTTCAGAATTGTTTGAGCAACAGAAAATTGGGTTGTAGTTGAAACTCAAAGATAGGGCAGAATAGAAAAGAGGATGTTGTGCTCAAAATTTTCAAAAGACCAGGTTAGGTTTTTGCATAAAAGTGATCTATAGGCACCTCATGACTCCTCATAATTTTTGTGGAATTTATAAATATGATCATGGAAGTATCATGGATTAGTCAAGAATGCTCATGCCCTTGTATGCATCCACATAGACCTCTAGTTCACATTTGAAGCATCAATGATGTTCAATTCACTTCTCAAGTGACAAAACACCTTTTCATCAAGAGGTTTGGTAAAGATGTCCGCCAATTGCTTGTTGGTACGAACATGTTTAAGGTCAATGTCACCTTTCTCAACATGATCTCAAATGAAATGGTGATGAACCTCAACGTGCTTAGTTTCAGAATGTTGCATGGGATTGTGTGCAATCTTAATAGCACTCTCATTGTCACATAGTAATGGTACATGTCTCACATGCACACCATAATCTTTAAGAGTTTGAGTCATCCATAGTAATTGAGCACAACATGATCCCGCGGCAATGTATTCCGCTTCGGCAGTAGATAGAGATACCAAGTTTTGTTTCTTGGAGGACCAAGACACAAGAGATCTACCAAGAAATTGACATGTACCCAAAGTGGATTTTCTATCAACCTTGTCTCCGGCATAGTCCGAATCGGAATAGCCAACAAGATTAAAAGAAGATCCTTTGGGATACCATATGCCAAAGTTTGGTGTATGTAACAAGTATCTCACAATTCTTTTCACTGCCTTAAGGTGACACTCTTTTGGTGCCGCTTGGCATCGTGCACACATGCACACACTTAGCATTATGTCAGGACAGGAGGCACATAGATATAGCAATGAACCAATCATAGATCGGTAAACCTTTTGATCAACCGGTCTGCCATCCTTGGTCAAGTCAAGATGTCCACTCGTGGGCATGGGGTTTTTTATACCTTTACTTTCTTGCATGTTGAACTTGTTGAATAAGTCCTTGGTATATTTGAGAAACAAAGGTACCCTCCTTAGTTTGCTTGATTTGCAAACCAAGAAAGAATTTGAGTTCACACATCATAGACATCTCATACTTTTTCGACATCAACCTTCCAAACTTTTCACTAAAAGAGGGGTTAGTAGATCCAAAGATAATATCATCAACATAAATTTGGCATACAGATAATTCTCCATTAACCCTCTTAGTGAACAAAGTTGAATCAATTTTCCCAATTTCAAACCCTTTTTCAAGAAGAAACTTTGTCAAGCATTTGTACCAAGCTCTAGGGGCTTGTTTAAGACCATAAAGAGCTTTACGAAGTTTGTAGACATGATTAGGTTTCTTGGGATTAACAAAGCCGGGAGGTTGTTTAACATAGACTTCCTCCTCAATTTCACCATTTAAGAAAGCACTTTTAATGTTCATTTGGTAAAGCGTGATATCATGGTGATTGGCATAAGCAAGTAAAATGCGAATGGACTCAAGTCTAGCAACGGAGGCATAGGTCTCACCATAGTCCATACCTTTGACTTGTGTGTAACCTTGTGCTATGAGACGAGCCTTGTTGCGTAATCCTTGTCCATCTTCATCTTGCTTATGTCAAAACACCCATTTGGTTCCAATGATGTTTTGCTCATCTTTAGGCTTTCAACCAATGTCCAAACTTGGTTTCTCTCAAAGTTGTGTAGCTCCTCATGCATTGCATTCACCCAATCGGGGTCCTCGAGGGCTTCTTCTACCTTCAAAGGTTCAACACTAGAGATGAATGAGTAATGTTCACAAAAGTTAGTTAAACAAGATTTAGAGTGAGGGATTCTCCCGGATTGGATATCTCCAAGTATTTGTTCGACGGGATGATTCTTGTCGATTCTTGCTCTAACTCGAGGTAGCTTTTGCTTGGGCTGTGGTGAGGCTTCCTCCTCATCATCATTGTCTTCCTCATCATTGTTTTGCTTGAGGTGGTGGAGAAGGAGGTTGAGGTGGATCATCTTGTTGCACTTCCTCATTCCCATCGTCTTGACGTGTTCCACTTGTGGATGCCTCCATATCAACTTGTTGTTCACCTTGATGTGAAATTGGGGCTTCCACTTGAATAGACGAGGTACTCTCCTTTACTTCAATGGGGCGAATCTTGCCAATGGATAAGTCTTGGATTGCTTCCGATGGTTCTTGATCTCCTACATCAATTGGCAATTGCTCGACTTGCGAGCCGTTAGTCTCATCAAACTTCACATCTACCGTCTCTTCAACTTTTTGAGTGAAGTTGTTGTAGACACGGCAAGTGTGAGAGTTAGATCCATAACCAAGTAGAAAACCTTCATGATATTTAGGAGCAAACTTTGAATGACGATGCTTATCAAGAATGTAACACTTTGAGTCAAATACTCGAAAGTATCCAACTTGTGGTTTGTTACCGGTGAGTAGTTCATATGCCATTTTACCATGAAGCTTGTGAAGATAGAGTCGATTTGTAGCATGACAAGCTGTTTCCACCGCTTCCGCCCAAAAGTGTTTTGGCGTCTTGTATTCATCAAGCATTGTTCTTGCCATCTCCATAAGAGTCCGGTTCTTCCTCTCAACAACTCCATTTTGTTGAGGTGTGTACGTAGCCGACAACTCATGTGAAATGCCTTCCTCATCAAGAAAGGTATCCACATTTGCGTTCTTGAACTCCGTTCCGTTGTCACTCCGAACCTTCTTGATCTTCACTACAAATTGATTTTGGGCCTTTCTTGCGAAGTTTTTGAAGATCTTTTGTACCTGCGATTTGTCATCGAGAAAGAACATTCACGTAAATCTTGAAAAATCATCAACAATGACCAAACCGAAAGAGTTACCACCAAGACTCTTATAGGAGTTGGGACCAAAAAGATCCATATGAAGTAGCTCGAGTGGTCTCCTCGTGGTCATAATGTTCTTTATGGGATGGCTTCCTCCAACTTGTTTTCCTGCTTGGCAAGCACTACAAAATCGATCCTTGTCAAATATAACATCTTTCACACAAAGGATATGATCTCCTTTAACAAGTTTATCAAGGTTACGCATGCCAACATGTCCAAGCCTTCTATGCCACAACCAACCTTTAGAAGATTTAGCAATTAAACATGTACGAGGTTGGGCTCTCTTAGCGAAATCAACAATGTATAGATCACCTCTATGAATGCCAGTAAAGACCATATTATGATTATCTCGACGAAACACTTGGCAATCTACTTCGGTAAATAGAACATTGAAACCAAAATCGGTTATTCTAGATACGGAAAGAAGATTGTAACCAAGAGATTCAACAAGCATAAAATTTTGTATGGAGCTATCATTGGATATGGCCACCTTACCAAGGTCAAGTACCTTACCCTTGGAGTTGTCTCCAAAAGTCACATACTTGCATGGACCATCATTTTTAGCAAGCTCACGAAACATGTCTCTATCTCCGGTCATGTGATCGGTACATCCACTATCAAGAATCCACTCTTTTCCTCCGGCCATGTAATCTCGAAGATTTGCCATAAGACTAAGATTCCTCATGGTCTTCTCAAATTCAATATCAAATTCTTCGTCCTCATCACAATAGCCATGCTCAACAACATCATCATCAACATGTATATGATCATCACCTAGGGCAACGAATTCATTAGTTTCATGATCATGACAATGTTCAAGTTTATGAATTCTAATGGCGTCCGTGATAATGTTACTAATAGTTCTAACATCTCCTTTAGCACGCATAAGATCATGAAGCTCAAACAAGTGATCATCGAAGTTTGGATCATTAAGACTCATCTTGTGAAAAGCAATAGTCTTATGAAGAATCTCATCAAGATTGTTTAAAGAGTAATCGGGATATCGCTTTTCCAAGTCATGCCATAAGGTATAAGCACACCTAAAGTTTTGCATACAATGAAGCATAGTTTTAGGTAATCCTCTTATGATAAATTGACGGTTCTAAGAATACGAAGCATGTCAATTTCCTCTTCATGAGTAGGATGCAAGGGATCAATAGGAGGCACATAAGGATTATGAATATACTTGCTCAAGTTAAATTCATAAAAGATATCAAGCATCTCATCCTTCCAAAAGTTGTAATACTCCCCATTGAGAATAGGCACTCTACGTCTAAGACTCCCCAAAGTAGACATATCCATATCCCTCCAATGGTGATTAAACCAAAGCAATGGAGACCAAAGCTCTGATACCAATTGTGGGGTCGAGGAGATAGGTCTAGAGGGGGGGTGAATAGACACTTAACCAACCAAAGGTGCAGTTTTTAGTTTCTCTTGGAACTTAGGCAGATTTTGGCACAAGTTAAGATAACATCAATACTTTCTACACATGCAAGTCTAGAGATTGAGCAGCGGAAATAGTAAAGCATCCAAGTGTACAGAAAGTGAAGGGGTAGAGTATGGAAGATCAAACGCAATGAAGACATGGTGGTTTTTGGCGTGGTTCCGATAGGTGGTGCTATCGTACGTCCACGTTGATGGAGGTTCCAACCCACGGAGGGTAACGGTTGCGCGAGTCCACAGAGGGCTCCACCCACAAAGGGTCCACGAAGAAGCAACCTTGCCTATTCCACCATGGCTTACGTCCACGAAGGACTAGCCTCACTCGGGGTAGATCTTCACGAAGTAGGCGATCTCCTTGCCCTTACAAACTCCTTGGTTCAACTCCATATGATCTTTGAGGCTCTCAAGTGACACCTAACCAATCTAGGAGATACCACTCTCCAAAATGTAATAGACGGTGTGTTGATGATGAACTCCTTGCTCTTGTGCTTCAAATGATAGTCTCCCCAACACTCAAGAACTTCCTCACAGATTTGGCTATGGTGGAAGAAAGATTTGAGTGGAAAGCAACTTGTGAAAGGCTAGAAATCAAGGTTCAAATGGTTGGATTGGAATATCTTGATCTCAACACATGAGTAGGTGGTTCTCTCTCAGAAAATGTATGGTGGAAGTGTAGGCACGTTCTGATGGCTCTCTTACTTGGTAAGAGGGTGGTGGAGGGGTATATATAGCCTTCACACGAAATCCAACCGCTACACACATTTGACCAAAATCGGTGGCACCGAAACCAGAATCTCGGTGAGACCGACCTGTGCAAAGATATGAACGTTGGGGTTTTCGGTGGGACCGAATGGAACATCTCGGAGCAACCTGTCGGAAGTCGGGCTCCGGGGACCCAAAGGTTCGAACACTGGGGTGAGCTCATTCCTACCACTTCGTCCCCTACCACGGCTAAGCTATGGCGAAGCTACGGCGAGAGCACGCTGGCGGGAGCGGGCCGGAGACACAATGGTTTACCCAGGTTGGGGCCACCTTGCGGTGTAAAACCCTACTCCTGCTCGGTTGGGATTGCTCTGGTGAGAATAGGCGTACAAGGTGGGGAAGGTGGAATCTCTCTCTCTCTCTCTCTACAGCGGCACCCTGCCCTCCTTTTATATCTGCCTCGGTCCTCTTCCCCCGAAAACATTGGCGGGAAGGGTTGCCACACAACGGCAATTTTGAAGGGGGACAGGGGCGCAGTCTATCCTGACAAAAGGTGGTCTTCGCCTGCAAAGCGCTTATCCATGACGCGCCGGTGGGCTCGGTGGTGACCTCCGCCCTGCGCGTCCTCCGTCTTGGTCTTCTTTCACCAACCGGGCAACCTTTCGGGGTTGCTTTGGGAAATGGACTGTTGGCCTTGCTCCCTTAGCACAAAAGGGGAAATCCTCTCCATCCGCGCCCGCTGGCATGGACTCTACCGCCATTCGTCGCCGCGCACGTCACCCACGTGATGGGCACGAGACCGCGCGACCGAGCCGAACAGGACTTGTCTTGCATATCTTTGGGAGGGTGCCTCGGGAGGCAACCTCGGGAGGCCGCCTCGTGAGGCTCTCGGTGTAGTCATGGCTGGGTCTTGCTCGCCCGCCCCCTGGGGAGGGGTCCTCAGGAGGCCGGAGCCTCATGAGGGGTCTTGCTCAAGGCGCCCGCTGGTAGGCCACCTATTGGGCCACTGCCAAGCGTTGCACTCTAGGACGCAGGCAGACGGGCCGAGGTACCCTGGGTTCCACGGGCCCGACAGTAGCCCCCGGGCCCGCGGCATGCACGTTCCCGCCTATTCGGGGGCGAAACGACGCGGGCCCTAGCTGCCTATGGGCCAGGCGCGACGCGTGGCGCACGATGTGATGGGGGACGCCCCCACTTCTCCCACAACGCCTTGGTAACTGCCCGCGCTAACATAAAGCCTGCCCGCGCACGGTGCGAGGCCATCATTGCCTTCCTTCGCGCATTGCCGTCTTAAATCCTTGCGCGTGTCGAACGTAGAATGGCGCGGAGCGTGCCTCCCTTGAGCGCTATAAAGACGCGGGGGAAGGGCATTCCCGCCCATCTTCTTCCATCAGTCCCTTCCTCCTCCTCCACGACCCAGGCGGGCCTCCACGGTGATGGCGAGGGGAAGAGGCCGAGGCCCCGCGTCTGCTGCTACATCCAGGGTTCCACCCCGGGGGTGCGGGCGCCCTCCGGTGGCCGCCGGCGCCGGCCCCAGCACCGGCGGAATAGGCGCTGCTCACGGGCGCGGAGGGCGCGGTGCCCGTGGCCGAGGCGGCCGCGGCGGGTCAGGCGCTCTTCCTCCCCAGGCGGGGAGCCACTCGGCAGAGGCAGCACACGAGTTCATCGTGGACATGCACTTCTCGCCCTGCACCTGGCTTTGGCTTCCGGACTCCTTCGCGAGAGTGATGGAGGAACGCGTGCCCCTGGGCCTGTGGCTGCAGGCGGACGTCTGCTGCAACGGCCCCTCCTGGGTGGCGGCAGAGTTCACCCCCACTGGCTTCATGTTCTTGAAGCAGGGGTGGAAGTCCTTTGCCCTCGCCCGCGGCCTGAAGTGGGGGCATCTCCTCCACTTCAAGTACGACGGAGCCGCCACTCTCTTCATGAAGATCTTCGGGGTCTCCGACAGCCGCCTGGAGTGCTGCGCGGAGAGTGAGGACGGCAGCTACAGCGGCTCCTCCGGCAAGGATGACAGCGACGACAGTGCCGCTTCCCCCGGTGGAAGTGGGAGCGACGATAGCTCCCCCCATGTTAAGCATGAGGATGATGACTCCGATTAGGTGCGGGCAATGCTCGAGGCGGATCTTGGGGGTGAGCCGCGTTCCGCGCATGTTTCTTCCTTGCCCTGTATAAGAATAGTGAAGTCCCGTTGGGACGTGAAAACGATGGTTTCTATGCTTTATCTTAATGCTTTTGCTGTTTTTGGGATGTATGTTCCCCCACGGGGTCCTCTCGCGAGGCCTGCTTTTCTTTCTTGTTTGCCTTGGCGCTCTACGCCATCGGGACCCAGCCCCCGGGCGGGCCTACAGCCGTCGCTGGTATGTCAGGTCGCGATGCCTGGACAAGGCCAGGAGGTGAGGGGCACCAGGAGCTAGTGAGGGCTCCTGAGGCGCGATGCTCAGGGAGCCCCCCTTTGGCGTGCAAGCGGCCCACGAGAAAGAAAAACGCCAGCACTCAGCAAGATCGCAAAAGGAGGGAACTCGAGTGATGGTGAGGGCGTCTCGCGAGGTGGCCTCTAGACTTAGCTTTGCGGGGAGGGGCGTCGAGCGAGCCGTGGATCACGAGGCAAGCGTGGCTCATGAGGCGTGCCTGACGAGGCCTGGCCCGCATGATCTCCTACTGAGATGGCCATCGTAGGTCGGCTCCCAACGCGGCCCTCACGAGTCCTCCTGAGGCCCTAGGGGGTGTCTTCCCATTGGGCCGCCTCACGAGGCGGCACTTGCGAGGCCTTCCAAGTGACCTGTTCCTGAGATGACTGCATGTCGGCAAGACTGGGGAGCGACGCGCGCTTGCTAGCTTGCTCGTGGCCGTTATGTGAGGAGATAAGGCACCAAGGACCTTGGCGAGGTGACGTAGACGGGAGCAGGCCCGCGAGCCAGAGCTCAGTCACTTGGATTTAGCGGCGCTGCAGGGACGGACCCGAGCACAGGCGCCGTGCCTAGCCCCCGCTCAGGGAACGGTCAGGAGGAAGGTCGCGAGCGCGCGGCACTCTCGAGACGGCACCGCACCAAATATGCAATTATGCAGTCAACATGAGCTTACTGAGGCATAACAATAAGATTCTTTACACAACCAAAAAGAGGTGCGGCTGCCGTGTCCGACACGGATCAGCTTGAGGTCGATGCAGCCCGTGGGGCGCCCTTAATAGCGTAGAACAAAATCACCTTGGTAGGACGGCCCTGGAAGCGATGGCGCGGAGGGCGCGGCGAGGATGGACTCGGGCCGCGCGAGATAACGCTCGAACGCACCTGGCAGAGCTGTGCTGGAGGAGTGCGCGGGCCGCCTGGTGAGGCGTGCCACGGGAGCTCACTCCTTAGGGGCCGAGGGGCTCCTGAGGCCCAGGGGGCTCGCGAGACCCGGAGGGGGAGAGGTCCGAGGAAACAGCGTGCCGAGGGCGCCCCGGAACCCCGCGCCCCTCCGTGTCCGAGGCCCCGGCGCGAGGCGCGCCAGCCACTGGAAGGTGGCGCCGGCGTTCCTCAGGCCGAAGGGCGTGAGGGTGTAGCGGGCGGCGGAGCCCACGCCCTGGCCAGCGCGCGGCAGCAAAAAGGGCTCCTGAGGGCAGGTCTTGTTGAGGCTCATGAAGTCGACGCACATGCATTCCTTGCCGCCCTTCTTGGGGACGATGAAAGCACATTTGCTCCCTTGGTGGTTTTGGTAATTCATAACAACATATATCTCATTGAACTAATGTCCATTCAAGATTAAGATTTCAGGATGTTCAATGATTGGCATGGCATGGACTAGAGATGTGGACCCCTCAAAATGCTAAGGACAAGGATTGGCAAAAGATCAAGACTCTACATTTTTGGTTTAGTGATCCAAGATCACATTGAGTCCATAGGAAAGCCAATACTATTAAAAGGGGATGAGGTGTTGCTTAATGGTCCTTTTGCTCAAGTGCTTAGTGACAGTATTCCTAAACCCTCAACCACTCTCTCTAACCAAATATGTCCTAAACCTACATTCCAACTCGGCCCCACCGATATTTCCTATCCGGCCCCACCGAGTTCATCCAAGACTTAGCCACTGCCAAAACCCTAACAAATCGGATCCACCGAAATGGATCTCGGTCCCACCGAGATGGCCTTGCCAACTCTATGTAATTGGTTGCATTCACTTCGGTCTCACCGAGTTATGCAAATCGGTCTCACCGAGATGGCTTGCCAAGTCTCCGTTGCCTTATTGCTTCACTTCGGTCCAACCAAGTTGATGCAATCGGTGCCACCGAGATGAGGATTGCCCTAAGCCATTGCACTTCGGTCCATCCGAGTTGTTCGTATCGGTCCCACCGAGATTCCTAAAGTTCATATCTTTTACACAGTTCGGTGCTACCGAGATTATCGTTTCGGTGCCACCGAGTTGGGTCAAAAGTGTGTAACGGTTGGATTTTGTGTGGAGGCTATATATACTCCACCACATCCTTCTCAGTAAGGAGAGCCATCAAAACGTGCCTACACTTCCACCATACATTTTCTGAGAGAGAACCACCTACTCATGTGTTGAGATCAAGCTATTCCATTCCTACCATTTGAACCTTGATCTCTAGCCTTTCCCAAGTTGCTTTCCACTCAAATCCTTCTTCCACCATAGCCAAATCTGTGAGGAGTTGTTTGAGTGCTGGGAAGACTATTATTTGAAGCACAAGAGCAAGGAGTTCATCAACAAAACACCGTCTATTACCTTTTGGAGAGTGGTGTCTTCTAGATTGGTTAGGTGTCACTTGGGAGCCTCCAACCTGATGTGGGGTTGAACCAAGGAGTTTGTAAGGGCAAGGAGATCGCCTACTTCATGAAGATCTACCCCGAGTAAGGCTAGTCCTTTGTGGACGTAAGCCATGGTGGAATAGACAAGGTTGCTTCTTCATGGACCCTTCGTGGGTGGAGCCCTCCGTGGACTCGCGTAGACGTTACCCTTCGTGGGTTGAAGTCTCCATCAACGTGGACGTACGATAGCACCACCTATCGGAACCACGCCAAAAACCACCGTGTCTTCATTGCGTTTGAAATCTCCAATCCCTCCTTTACTTACATATGCAATTGCTTACATTCTGCTGATATACTCTTAGAATTGCATGTATAGGGTGATGCTTGACATGTACTATTGCTAAAATCTGCCCACAACTAAAATTGGGAAAATGTTAGGTTTTATTTGGTCAAGTAGTCTAATCACCCCCCCTATAGACATACTTTTGATCCTACAGACGATGACTGGGTTGGCGAGCCGTTTGGGATGGCGCACCTCACGGATGACTCCAGCTTCTTGCAGCTTGTGCACTTCCTGAACGATGAACTCTTGCTTTTCGGGCGCCTAGCACCGTGCTTTTTGCTTGATGGGGCGTGCGTTGGGGCACACCACTGAGTGGTGCTCGATCACCTCCCTCGGCACACCGGACAAATCAGATGCTTTCCAGGTGAAAACATCTGAATTTGTTCGAAGGAAGGTGACGAGCGTGCTTTCCTATGCAGGAACAAGGCCGGTGCCGATGGTGAAAGCAGGGCCTGAGCCGCTGCCGTCAACCAATACCTTCTTCGTCTCGGCGCGGTCCTGAGAGAACAACTGCTTCTTCTTCACCGGCGCGGCCTCAGGAGGCTCGACCGCGTCCTCGTCAGCTGGATGGGCGGTTGCGGCGGCCTTGTAAGCATGCTCAAGGGAGCAGATCGCATCCTTCTCGTCGTAGGAGACGGTGATGATGCCGCTATAGCCAGGCATCTTGAGAACATTGTAGGCGTGATGAGACACGACCATGAACTTGGCGAGCGCGGGGAAGCCCAGGATGGCGTTGTAGGGCAGGCCGATGTGGGCGACATCGAAGTCGATGAGCTTAGTGTGGTAGTTCTTGCGGGTGCCAAAGGTGACGGGGAGGCGCACCTGCCCGAGAGGCACCGTGGAGCCATCGGTTACGCCCGAGAAGGGCCTCATCGGCATGAGCTGCTCGTAGGGCACCTAGAGCTGCTCGAAGGTCTCGATGGAGAGCACGTTAAGGTCGGCGCCTCCGTCGATGAGAGTCTTGGTGACCGCGACGTTGCTGATGGTGGGAGTGCACAACATGGGGAGCGCGCCTGCGGTGGTCACGGATTTGGGGTGGTCCTTGGAGTCGAAGGTGATGGCGTATTGTGACCACTTGAGGGGCTGTGCGGCCTCTGACCTCGAGAGGGCGGCGTTATCCTCGCGAGAGAACTGCTTGAAGTGGCGGTTGGACGCAGGAGCCTGAGCTCCGCCAAGGATGCAGGCCACTGCGCGAGGCTCCTGGTAGCCCCCAGCGCCCTCGTCAGGCAGGTTGATGTCGTTCCTCCGGGGTGGCAGCGGCAGCGGCGGAAGAGCGGTGTTGGCTTGAGGGTTTGCCTCACGAGGCTGATCGCGCCAGGCGGCCTCGGGAGGCTGGTCGCGCTAGGCGGCCTCACGAGGCTGGTTGCGCCAGCCTTGGCAGAAGTTGCCATTGCCGCCGTGGCCGTCCCAGCGGTTGCCGCTGCGGCCACCTCCACGACCGGCACCGCGGTCGTTGCGGTCACCTCGGTGGCCCAGGCGCTCTTCACGGAGTAGCTTGAGCTCCTGGCAGTCTTCGGTGCTGTGGGAGCGCGAGTTGCGGTAGGCGTAGAGAGGGCGGTCGTCTCTCTTGGGCTTGTCACGGTCACGGCCGCACTTCTGCTCGGGCTCCGCCGCAAGCACGGCAGGGCCCTTGCGCTTGACGTCCTTGTTCTTGGCCTTAGCGGCGTCGGGCGCCGCATCGGGGTCGTTGTGGACGAAAAGGCGACCTTCTTCAGCCTTGGCGCACTTGTTGGCGAGGTCGAACAGCTCAAGCACCGAGTCCAGCTCGTCATTGATGGCGAGCTTCTCGTGCATCTTGATGTCCGTGATGCCGGTAGAGAACTCAGAGATGACGGCCGCGTCGGAGGCGCGCGGGATCTTGTTGCGCACCTGACTGAAGCGCTGGATGTACTTGCGGAGGGTCTCGTCTGGGCGTTGCCGTACATGGCGCAGGTCGTTGATGGTGAGGGAGCGGTCGTGCGTGCCCTTGAAGTTGGCGACGAACTGGTTACAGAGCTCGCTCCACGAGGAGATCGATGCCTCGGGGAGGTTCATGAGCCAAGAGCGCGGGCCGTCCTTGAGGGCCATGGGGAACGAGTTCACCATGACCTTGTCGTCACCGTTCGAAGCCTCGATGCTCATCGCGTAGAGCTGATGGAACTCCGCGGGGTTGGGGGTGCCGTCGTAGCGTGGAGGCAGGTCCGGCTTGAACTTTATGGGCACACCACCCGGCGCAGCTCGCGAGTGAAGGCGCGGCAGCCCACGCCGCTCGAGAGGACACCGCCGGCGAGGGCAGCGCGGTTCTGGCGCCCAGCTGCCGCGACCTCCTAGACGGTCCGGTCTTGGCGCCGGCGCTGCTGCTCGAGGAGTACACGCACATCAGGCGGCATGCAGCGGACGATCTGGCAGCTGGCCTCATCTCGGACCGAGAGGACGCGCCGCGGGACGGCTCACGCGCCCGCGCGTTGCGCTGGTGCCCGACGGGTTCGTCGCGCAGAGGAGGTGGCGGGGGAGCACCATACGCTACGTCCCCCGCGTGAGACAGCGGAGGGTGGAGCGAGTGGGAAAGCGCTGGAGCGTCCCTGGCGGCGTTGACGAGCTCGGTGATGCGACCAAGCCAGGCGTCGGAGCCGGTGTCAGCTGGACGGTAGCGCAGCAGCGTTCGGCGGCCCACGGCGGGCAAGGGAGGAGGAGGTCATGGCGGTGCGGCCGTCTGCCTGCATGGAGGGGTGCAGGGAGGAGTCCTGCTGCTCGTGGGCGGCAGGGTCGGTGGCAGCAGCGGCCTTGACGCGGTGGTGTATGCCGCGGCCCACCGGCTCCGTCTGGGCAACGTGTCCCGCCCTGCGCTCAGCGCGCTCGTGGCGAGCGTCGGCCATGAAGCTGGTGCAGTGGAGGGCGGAGTGGAAGAACAGTAGCGCACCCCTACCTGGCACGCCAAATGTTGGAAGTCAGGCTCCGGGGACCCAAAGGTTCGAACACCGGGGTGAGCTCGTTCCTACCACCTCGTCCCCTACCACGGCTAAGCTACGGCGAAGCTACGGTGAGAGCGCATTGGCGGGAGCGGGCCGGAGAAACAATGGTTTACCCAGGTTCGGGCCACCTTGCGGTATAAAACCCTACTCCTGCTCGGTTAGGATTGCTTTGGTGAGAATAGGTGTACAAGGCGGGGAAGGTGGAATCTATCTCTCTCTCTACAGTGGCACCCTACCCTCCTTTTATATCTGCCTCGGTCCTCTTCCCCCGAAAACATTGGCGGGAAGGGTTGCCACACAACGGCAATTTTGAAGGGGGACAGGGGCACAGTCTATCCTGACAAAACGTGGTCTTCGCCTGCAAAGCGCTTATCCATGACGCGCCGGTGGGCTCGGTGGTGACCTCCGCCCTGCGCGTCCTCTGTCTTGGTCTTCTTTCACCGATAGGGCAACCTTTGGGGGTTGCATTGGGAAACGGACTGTTGGCCTTGCTCCCTTAGCACAAAAGGGGAAATCCTCTCCATCCGCGCCCGCTGGCACGGCCTCTACCGCTATTCGTCACCGCACGCGTCACCCACGTGATGGGCACGAGACCGCGCGACCGAGCCGAACAGGACTTGTCTTGCATATCTTCGGGAGGGTGCCTCGGGAGGCTACCTCGGGAGGCCGCCTCGCGAGAAGGCCTCGCGAGGCTCTCGGTGAATTCGTGGCTGGGTCTTGCTCGCCCGCCCCCTGGGGAGGGGTCCTTAGGAGGCCGGGGCCTCATGACGGGTCTTGCTCGAGGCGCCCGCTGGTAGGCCACCTATTAGGCCACTGCCAAGCGTTGCACTCTGCTCCGCAGGCAGACAGGCCGAGGTACCCTGGATTCCATGGGCCCGACACAACCGATGTGCAATGGTAAGGGCTAGACCCCGTCTCGGTGGCACCGATTGCATAATCTCGGTGGGACCGAAATGATGCAATTTGGCAACAGAAACTTGGTCACTCCATCTTGGTGTTACCGAGTGCAATTTCGGTGGGACCGAAAGAATTGCAACCAGGCAACAGAAAGATGGTCACCCATCTCGATGAGACCGAGACCATATCGGTGGATCCAATTTGTTAGGGTTTGGCAAGTAACACTGTCCTGATGAACTCGGTGGGTCCGGATGAAACATATTCGGTGGAGCCGAGTTTGACTTTGTGAAATGGGACAAGTTTGGATAGGGAAAATGGTTGAGGGTTTTGGAGCAATATCATTGAGCACTTGAGCAAATAGATCATTATCAAAACCTCATCCCCTTTTAATAGTATTGGCTTTCCTATAGACTCAATGTGATCTTAGATCACTAAACCAAAAATGTAGAGTCTTGAGCTTTTTCCAATCCATGTCCTTAGCATTTTGAAGGGTCCACATTCCTAGTCCTTGCCATGCCAATGCTGAACTTATCTGAAATTCACTAGATAGAGGCATTAGTCCAACAACATGTATGTTGACATAAATTACCAAAACCACCAAGGGAGCAAATGTGCTTTCACTTCTCGCATCTCCTTCCTCGATTTCTGCCATTAAGGGACGCGAGGCGGCAGGGAGAGTAATCCCCCTAGGGCGCTATAAGAGAGGGCGGGGGGAGTGGCAATCTTCCCCACACATCTTCTGCCTTTGCCATTCTCCTCCTCCAACCTTTCATTCATCCTTGCTTTCCTTGAGGCCTACCGCCGCGATGGTGAGGGGTGGAGGTCGAGCCCACACATCCGCTTCCGCCTCGAGGGTCCCCTCTCAGGGCCAGACGCGTTCCTCGGTGGTCATCGTGAGCGCCAGCCCTAGCACCCACAGCAGAGCCGCCTCCCACGGTCGCGGAGGGCATGGTTCTCGTGGATGAGGTGGGCGTGGCAGACGTGGCGGGGCAACTGCCCTTCCCCCCAGGCAGAAGCCCGCACGGCGGTGGCGGCGCAGGAGTCCCACACAGCGGTGGCGGCGCACGAGTTTGTTGTGGGGTTACGCCGCCGGCTTTGCAGTTGGCTCCGGCTCCTGGATCCCTTTGCGAGGGTGATGGAGAGCAGCAGGCCCTCGGGCCTGTGGCTACAGGCGGATGGCTGCTACAACGGCCACTCCTAGGTGGCGGCAGAGTTCTCCACCGCCGGCTCTCTGTTCTTGACGCGGGGGTGGAAGTCGTTCGCCCGCCCAGTTTAGGTACGACGGAGCTGCCACACTCTTCGTGAAGTTCTTCGGGGTCTCTGGCGGCCGCATCGAATGCTGCGCGGAAAGTGAGATTAGCAGCGGCACTGACTCCAGCAGCGAGAGCGAGAGCGACGAAAGCTCCTCGCGTATCAAGAGCGAAGGCGATGACTCCGACTAGGCGCATAGTATTGCCCCAATCGAGCCTTGAAGGTGAGCCGTGCTCCGCCTAGGCTCCTCTATTTAGCTCCTGTATCAAAACCAATGTAGCCCCGTGGGGGCATGGAAGATAACTTTTGTATCTAAATGTTTAACAGTTGCTGTAATCCGTACTTTAAATGGACGTATGCATGTTGTTCTCCTTATTCCATTCCATCTTTGCATGATTTTCCGTACCCTACGCTTACCAGAGACTTGCCGGTGTGCACACCCTTACCGCAAGTACCTGAGGAACAAGTCCTTAGCAGCTTGCCGGAAGTGTCGCTGCCGGCAAGATCACACTTGCCGATCACAATGCAGCTACTTAGGTTGCCGAGCGGACTCGAAGCAAAGTAAGAGCGCAGTCGATTACGGCAAGGTTTCTTAGCGTGCAAGTTTTTCATACAAAGGCCAGAATCGATCACGGAGAGCCATCACTGCAACAAAGAATTTATTTCAAAGTTTTGCAACTTAGCTCATTTCTTGCTGTACTTCTTGCCGTAGGGCGATATCTTGAACGCGTCCTTTGGTATCCATGACCGTCACTCTCCCCGGGAAGCTTGTACGCGAGGAGTCCTTCCTTCCTTTAGGAAAAAGAAAGAAGAGAAAAGAGGAGACTGGAACCTTGAGAGTTCGTTAACCACCTAATGCATGGCAAACACTATAACACAAGACTACATGCAACACATAAATAAATATGCATTTGGACAAATAGTTGTGAAACTCTTAGTTTTATTTATTGTGCACAGGATCTGCGCCCGGCTTTGTACAAAGGTTTACATGCCTTGACGGCAAACTTGTACAAAATAGGTTGCCGTGCAGCCCGGCAACCGCGCCTTATTGGTAGAACTTACAAAGTTAAGCACCGGAGTGCCATCTTCGGTCTCTAGGCGGACTGCGCCGGGCCTAGAGACTCGTACTACCCGGTAAGGGCCCTCCCACTTCGGCGTCAACTTGTTTTTACCCTTCGTGGATTGAATCTGACTAAGAACAAGGTCACCTTCCTCAAGGTTCCTGGCATTCACTTTGAGGCTATGGTAGCGGCGCAAAGCTTGCTGGTACCGTGCAGCACGGACAGCAGCCCGGAAATGATCTTCCTCAAGGAGCGTGGCATCGTCATGCCGCAGCTCATCTTGGTCCTTCTCATCGAAGGCCAAGACTCGAGCTGACCCGTATTTGAGTTATGTGGGGAGTATCGCTTCTGCACCATACACAAGGGAGAAGGGTGTCTGGCCAGTGGCTCGATTTGGTGTCGTTCTGATTGACCAAAGAACCGCCGGCAATTCTTCCACCCAGCGCCTTCCACACTGGTGCAGCTTATCGAAAGTCCTAGTCTTTAGACCACGCAACACTTCTGCATTTGCCCTCTCTACTTGCCCGTTGCTTCTTGGGTGAGTAACGGAGGCATAGCAGATCTTATTTCCAAGTTCCTGGTAATATGCTGTGAAGGTGCGGCTCGTGAATTGGGTGCCGTTGTCGGTAATGATCCTGTTGGGTACACCAAAACGGGCAACCAATCCTTTGAGGAACTTGATAGCTGACTGTGCCGTCACCTTTCTCACTGGCTCTACTTCAGGCCACTTTGTAAACTTGTCGATTGCAACGTACAAGAATTCAAAGCCCCCGGTAGCATGGGGGAAGGGGCCAACGATGTCGAGCCCCCAGACCGAGAAGGGCCAAGAAAGAGGGATGGTTTGGAGGGCTTGAGCTAGTTTGTGGATGTCCTTGGAGTGGAACTGTCATGCTTCGCACCTGATAACCACCGCCAAGGCGTCTTGAAGGGCTGTCGGCCAGTAGAATCCTTGACGGAATGCCTTGCCGACAAGTGCGCGTGACCCAGTATGAGATCCGCACATCCCTTCATGTATCTCTTCCAACAGCCTTTGTCCATCTTCCCGGGAGATGCATTTCAATTTTACCTCGTTAGGTCTCTTCCTGTACAAGGTGTTGTCAATAAACTTATACATCCTTGATTGACGGGCCACTCTTTCTTCACCTTCTTGCTCATCGGGAAGGTCTCCTGTCTGGAGGAATTGGACAATCGGCTGCGCCCATGCCGGAGCTTGTGGCTCGACGACAAGGACTAAAGGCATTTCTTCCTCTGCGGGAGCACTTGCTTCGACGGCAAGGATCTGGCTTGCCGGATGTTGCGGCTCACCGGCAAAGGGTGGCTTGTCGGTGGTATCTGCTTTCTTGGCGGCTACGGGTAGCTCTGCAAGATAGTAACCATCAACATCTTGTTTTCTTTTCTTCACCAGCTTCGATGGTGTAACGGATGGCTGAGTTAGTTGGAGCACAAAAGTTCCTGGTTCCACATGCATCTTTTGGGCGGCAAGCTTTGATAGGTCGTCGGCAATCTCATTCCAGGCACGAGGAACGTGCTCTGCTTGCAGACCTTTAAAGTGCTGTTCCAACTTTCTCACTTCATCGACATATGCCTCCATCAAAGGGCTTTGGTAATCGTTGTTGACCTGCCTCACCACAAGCTGCGAGTCACCTCTGATAATCAGTTTCCGGATACCGAGGTCGATTGCAATGCGCAAACCGGCAAGCAAACCCTCATACTCAGCAGTGTTGTTGGTGGCCTGCACCCTGGGGAAGTGCATCTGGACCACGTACTTGAGGTGCTCTCCGATGGGTGCAATAAGCAGCACACCGGTACCGGCGCCTTTCAGCATGAAAGCACCGTCAAAGTACATGACCCAATCGTCAACTATTTCCTTGCCGGGGAGAGAGGTCTCTGGTTTTTCTTCATCTGGCGTTGGAGTCCATTCTGCAATGAACTCCGCCAAGGCTCTACTCTGGATCGTTGATGGTCTTGACCTGCTCGACATTCATCTCTGACCGCATCCTGCGGTTGCGCACATTCGTGTGGAACACGGCAACAATAGCTGCGGGATGGATGTCGGGGATGTTGTGGTGCACACGGCTGAACCGTTGTATGTACTTGCGGAGGTCATCTCCATCCCTTTGGGGGATCACCTGCAAATCGCTGGGCTGACCCGGGAGCTTGTGGCCACCCTGGTAAGCGCCAACGAAATGATGGCACAGATCCGCCCAAGAAGAGATGGAGCCCTCAGGCAGGTTCATCAACCACGACCTGATGTTGGGCCGAAGCGCCAACGGGAAGTAGTTGGCGAGCACTTTCTCGTCCCGTCCCCCGGCAGCCTCCACCGCGATGGTGTACATGCCAAGGAACTCGGCTGGGTTGAGCGTGCCATCATACTTGTCGGGCAGCTCTGGCTTGAAGGCTCGGGTGGACGGCCAGCGAACTTGCCGCAGCTCACGAGTAAACGCTGGGCACCCTACATCATAGGGCAAGTACCCAGTGGCTACCGGAGCGAGCACGTTCACCGCTGGCCTGGCACGGTCATCAGATTGACGATGTGCTTCCCGGCGCCGCTCGATCTTCGTGCAGGCGTCTTCATCGCACCGCTCGCGGAGCACTTGGCGCTGATCTTGGCGGCACCGCAGATCTGACGAAGCCATGGACAGCATGTCATGGTCGTCTGACCGGCGGCCTGGCCGCTGTGACGGTGGAGGGTGGCAAGGCGACTGCACTGTCTGCGCAGCGTCTCCGACAAGGTAGCCGGAGGGTCCTGTCGGCATGGTGGGTGGTCGCCGCGAGGGCCCCACGTCTTGTGTCTTGCCGGGATCGGCAAAACTGATGATGCTCTGAATGGTGGCTCTCCATTCGTCCATCTTGTCTGGGCTTGGCGGGAAGTTCAAAAGTATCTGAACCCGCGCCATGGCCTCGGCCACCGTGGTTGGCATTGCTGGGAGCACAGAACGAGGCGTCGCTCGACTCCTGGAGGAGCCAGAAGGAGCTTCGTTACGTCCGTGCTGTCGTGGCTCATGCTTGCCAACAGGTGGACGTGGTGGTGGCGGTGGCGCTCCATGAGCTATCGGAAGTTGCTGCATGGGGATCCCGTCTTGCGGCCGTCTAGAACCGCCAGCAACGTGGGGGAGCATGTCATGCCCATCTTGCGATGGTCGTGGTGTACGCCTCCCTGCGCCATTGTTGGACGTCGCCGCTACATTCTGAGATGTTGCGGCAGCTGGGTTCTGGGTGGCAGCAGTATGAATTAAGTTATTATGATGACTGCGCTCACCAGAATGTCTTGGAAGTTGACCAGCTGTGACATCGCCGGTCCCGTGGCTAGGCTCAGCATCATGGCGGGGGTGCTGGGCACCTGCACCACTTGTGCCTCCTGCGCCGCCCGTCCCAGTCGTAGCGCCTGCGCCGGCTGCGCCGCCTGCTGCCGCCTGGGAAGGTGGCTTGGACACGGTAGGAGCCTTCGTGGCTCCACTCTTCTTCTTTGGCGCCATCGACGAAGATGATGAAGTTGGTACTCACACTAACAAAGAACTGATTTGTGACACACACAGCCCCTACCTGGCGCGCCAAAGATGTCGTGGGAAACGACTATCTATGGGACCGAACGGGTCCCTTTGCGATTCGGCTCAGGGGACATGCATGGGACAAAGAGCAGGTTTTTAGTAAGTGCAAGAACACACAGGGGATTTATCCAGGTTCAGGCCACTATGAGCGTAAAACCCTACTCATGCTCCGTGGTTGATCGAATATGAGCTCTGGTTACAGGGAGCGCAGTTCTCCGGCAAGGTGCTCGGGAGAATGCATCTACGGCGTGTCATTGAACTGGGTGTCGACCGTTCTACTTGTAGCCATGGGCCTCCTTTTATAGGCCAAGGGGTTACCACAATGGCTAATACGGTCATTACAGAGTGTGAACAGTGACCTGCACCGTCATCATGTTTATCCTCCAACGGGGTAGGACAAACGCATTTAATGCACCGTAAGGTGCTACGTCGGGGAGGCGAGGCCTTGGGCAAAAGATCTGTACCACCGGTCCTGGCGCCCTCCTGTAATTTCGACACGTCCCAGGGACGGGTGTCATCAAAGTTAATCTTGGCATGGCGTGCTGACATGTGCCGTGCCTGGCCATGTTGACTGCCTGCCCACTCGACACCTAGCCCATGAGCCTATCTGGTCGATGGTGAGGTGGAGCGGTAACTGGACAGAACAAGCCTGCTGGCACGGGGCTTGTCGGGCCTTGCTTGCCGGCAAGGGAACTTGCCGACAACCATAGCCTTGGTCTTTACCTTGCCAGGGCAAAGCTTGCCGGCAAGAACAGTGTCGGTCTTCAGTACTTAGAATAATACTTCTCGATGACCTGCCATGAGGTCTTCTTCACGGTCTTGGTGTTGAGTCTTAAGCTGTAATTATCCTCTACCAGGCCCTTGCCGGAAGGGAGGTCACAACTGCCTGTGCACAAGTCTGGGTACGAGGGCACCCATGTCTTAGTACACCGACAAAGAGGTCGCGGCAGCGAAGCGCTTCTTCTCCGGCGTCGATGGAAGCTAGCAACGGTGCTAGGGTTGTATGGAGGTGATGGCGACAGATGTGAAGAGCATTAATGGATGCGGGGACAAAGTATTTATAAGGGAAGAGTCGGCCCAGGTGGAACGATTGTTTTGCCCCTGGCGATACGCATTTACTCGACGCGTGGCACTGATGTGCTATTTTGACAGCCACGCACAGACCCCACTACTTAGCAGTTTTGGCGGGAGGTCATTCCGGCTTCTGCGGCGGCCGGTAAAATGGATAAGGATATGAAAACATTTTAAATTTTGGTCTCAAAATCTTCGACTGACAAGGACACAGTTAAGACAATCGACACGTGTCAAATAGAATGCATATGAATATTTAGAGAGATTTGAAGAGACAAGCATAGAGGGGTAAGGGTCCGATCACATTCACTTAGTTTAGAAAAATCCAACTTGAAGATGTAGCTATAAGTGAATGTTGTTGAGGACAAACTCATACAAATAGTATAGGCAAATAGATTAAACAAAGTGCAAAGATCAAACCATTTATGAAGACAAACCAAATCAAAAAGATAATGCAATAGATGTGACGCCAATTGAAAATCTTCAAGAAAATTTGGTGGTGGCGTTACCCATCGTATAGGAAGTATTAGACCCAGACACGACGCACAATTATCGTGGCGCCCTGAAGTCAAATTCCGCGTTAATATCTTCACACTTAGAGTGTACATCTTCATGAATTGAAGAGATACATTACTTCATGTGTTGTACATCATAGTCATCAACAATGCATAAGCATTAGGATGTGTGTCCATTCACTGGACATTCGAGGATTCTAAGATATTTAGCTCACACCGCAACTTGCAAAACCTCTTCTCATCCAAAGGCTTCTTGAAGATATCTGCCAGCTGATCTTCAGTGTTGATGTGAATGATGTCAATGTCTTCCTTGAGCACATGATGCCTGATCTCAATATGCTTCGTCTTGGAGTGCTGGACAGGATTGTGTGAAATCTTGATGGCGCTCTCATTGTCATAGAATAGGGGTACTTTCTTATTGTTGATGCCGTAGTCCTTCAGGGTTTGCTTCATCCAGAGAAGCTGAGCACAGCAGGATCCAGCAGCAATGTATTCGGCTTCAGCAGTGGAGAGTGATACGCAGTTCTGCTTGTTTGAAGACCAACATACAAGTGAACGTCCTAGAAAGTGGCAAGTGCCTGATGTGGACTTGCGATCCACCCTATCTCCAGCATAGTCAGAATCATAGAATCCAACCAAATCAAACTCTGAGCCCTTTGGATACAATAATCCTAGCGTTGGGGTGTGAGCCAAATATCAAAGTACTCACTTCACCGTGAGGTGATGCGATTCCTTTGGTGCCGCTTGGAATCGGGCACACATGCAAACGCTAAGCATTATATCTGGCCTAGATGCACATAAGTACAATAAAGAACCAATCATGGAGCGGTATACCTTTTGATCAAACTCTTTACCATTGTCGTCAGAACTCAGATGACCGTTGGTTGGCATTGGCGTCTTGTAGCCCTTGCAATCTTGCATACCACACTTCTTCAAGCAGTCCTTGAGATACTTCTCTCGTGATATGAAGATGCCATTGCGTTGTTGACGAATTTGAAGACCAAGAAAGAATTTTAGCTCTCCCATCATGGACATTTGATATTGCTCTTGCATCATATGACTGAACTCATCACTATATCGTTTGTCAGTGCAGCCGAAGATAATGCCATCCACATAGATTTGGCACATGAACAGTTCACCATCATATGATTTGGTGAAGAGAGTGGGATCAAGTGAACCAGGTTTGAAGCCTTTGCTTTTCAGAAATTTCTTGAGTGTGTCATACCAGGCTCGTGGAGCTTGTTTGAGGCCATATAGTGCCTTGTTGAGCCTATAGACCTTGTCAGGATGCTTTGAATCTTCAAAACCAGGTGGTTGAGCAACATAGACTTCTTCTTCAATTTTGCTGTTGAGAAAGGCACTCTTCACATCCATTTGATATAAGAGGATATCATGATGATTGGCGTAGGCAAGAAGTATGCGGATGGCTTCAAGTCTAGCCACAGGAGCAAAGGTTTCATCGAAGTCAATTCCTTCCACTTGTGTGTAACCTTGAGCAACTAGACGGGCCTTGTTTCTGACAACTTGACCATGTTCATCTTGCTTGTTGTGGTAGATCCATTTGGTTCCAATAATGTTGTGCTTGCGAGGGTCAGGACGCTTGACGAGTTCCCACACATTATTGAGCTCAAATTGCTGAAGTTCTTCTGCATAGCTCGAATCCATTCTGGTTCCATGAAAGCTTCAGTGACTTTGGTGGGTTCTGTTTTGGAGACGAAAGTAAAGTGTCCACAAAAGTTTGCTAGCTGGGTGGCTCTTGAGCGAGTGAGAGGACCAGTTGCATTGATGTTGTCAATTATCTTCTCGGTCTGAACTTCATTGGCCACACGAGGATGTACAGGGCGAAGACTTTGCTATTGCTGAGCATTGTCTTCAGGCTCAGCATTATCTTCAGGCTGATCATTGTCGTCACGCTGGACAGGAGCAGGTATCACAACTTCTTCATCTCCGGGTTCCTCAGTGGGTATTATGTCTCCAGTGCCCATTAGCTTGACGGATTCACTTGGAGGGAGTTCATCTATCACATGTGGCAGGTGCTCTCTTTGCGAGCCGTTAGTTTCATCGAACCGCACATCTACAGTTTCAACCACTTTGTGGTGAAAGACGTTGAAGACCCTATAGGTGTGCGAATCCTTTCCATAGCCAAGCATAAAACCCTCATGTGCTCTCGGTGCAAATTTGGAAGTGTGATGTGGATCCCATATCCAGCACCTAGCACCAAATACTTTGAAATAACTTACATTTGGCTTCTTACGAGTGATTAGTTCATAAGATGTCTTCTTGAAGAACTTGTGAAGATATACTATGTTGATGATGTGGCATGCAGTATGAATGGCTTCAGGCCACCACTTGCGTGGTGTCTTGTATTCGTCGAGCATAGTGCGAGCATCTCAATGAGAGTTCTGTTCTTGCGCTCCACGATGCCATACTACTGTGGAGTGTATGGAGCTGATAACTCATGAGTGATGCCAAGAACATCAAGATAGGTGTCGAGCCCAGTGTTCTTGAACTCAGTGCCATTGTCACTCTTGATGTGCTTGATCTTGATGCCATAGTTGGTCATGGCCCGGTTGGCGAACCGCCTGAAGACATCCTGCACTTCATTCTTATACAGGATTATGTGCACCCAGGTATATCGAGAATAATCATCAACAATCACGAAGCCATATAGATGTGCAGAAGTACTAAGAGTGGAGTAATGAGTAGGGCCAAATAAGTCCATGTGTAGCAGCTCGAAGGAGTGGTCGTCATGATTGTCTTCGAGGGGTGTTTCGCCCTAGTCATCTTCCCAGCTTCACAGGCTCCACATAGGTGGTCCTTCTTGAACTTGATGCCCTCGATCCCAATGATGTGCTTCTTCTTCACAAGGGTGTGCAAGTTCCTCATGCCAGCATGCCCTAGCCGTCGATGCCAAAGCTAGCATTCAGAAGCTTTTGCTAGAAGACATGTTGCAGGCTGTGGTCCTGTGGAGAAATCTACCATGTACAAGTCACCGCTTCGATTAGCTTTGAAGACTTGAGTTTTGTCAGAAGCCATAAGCACAAGACAGCGAAATTTGCCAAAGATGACAATCATATAAAGATCACAAAGCATTGAGACAGACATGAGGTTGAATCCAAGGGATTCGACAAGCATCACTTTATCCATGTGCCGATCCTTCGAGATTGCAACCCTACCTAGACCCAATACCTTGTTTTTTCCAGTGTCAGCAAAAGTAATGTGCTTTCGAGTAGATGGACGAAGTGTAGAGTCCATGAGTAAGCTCCGGTCACCAGTGATATGGTTGGTGCAGCCACTATCCAGGATCCATTCAGTAGCTTTCGGAAGTGTACCCTACAGAGTAGTTAGTAGGATAGGCTTCACCAAGACAATTGTGAAGTGCACACATTTGACGATGAAGACTTTCAGAGAATGTAAGTTTCTTGGAGGATATAGTAGGATGATCATCAAGAAATCCATGGAGGAAATAAATTGTAAGACCATTTAGACATTTTATCTTGCGTCTGACAAGATTTTTCAGGTCCCCAGCATTATCTTCAGAACCCAATGCTTTTCGGCTGGAGACCTGACCCTGCAAGAAAGATCAGTTCTTCTTAACCACCCACATCTGAAGGGGTGACATAGAAGCAATGAGTCTAAGTGCAGCATCTGAGAACTTTGGCTTTGAAGCCCTAGCAAATAGCTTCACAGGGGGGTTAGAGTACTCAAATGAATAAGCAGAGAAATTCTTTGATTTGTGAACATAATGGTTTGAGGAACGTCTCTCATATTCATGAGTCTGATCATTGTAACCCTGCGAAACATAAGTGTTAGCACGATCATACGAAGACCTTCGTCTGTATGAAGACTTTGGTCCATATGAAGCTTTTGCTCTGGGGTTTGTCTTCTTCCCTGGTGGTGTCATGATGACATTCACGGGAAGCCTTTCCAGAAGACTTTTGGGAACCCAGATCTTCTTCATAGGCGAACCATTCCTGCAGTTAGTTCCAATAAACCTGGCAAACACTTCACCATTCTAGTTTTTGAACAGTTTATAGTTTGAGTCGAAGGACTCATCAATGATGATGGGGTTAGCATAGGTATAGCCAGATAATGTGGATAGGTCTACGGGAGGGCCTGTTGCAGCAACCCAAGTGGTTTTGGGGTACTGCTCAGGCTTCCAATATGTACCATCAACATTTATGTTTCTCTCGAAGCCAATGCCCTCTTTCCTAGGGTTCCTGTTTAGGATCTGTTTCTTGAGGACATGACAAAGAGTCTGATGCCCTTTGAGACTCTTATACATGCCAGTCTGAAGCAATGTCTTCAACCTGGCATTCTCATCAGTGAGAGCAGTGGCTTCCTCAGATGAAGGGTTAGTGGCCACATCAACAGTTGAAGATATTGTAGATTCAGAAATAGTGGAGCATTCAGCAGAAGAATTAGCGTTATCATGCTCAAGGCATTTCGAACAAGGTGGCACAAAATCATCCTGAGCGGTACTAATCTGTTGAGCGAGTAGTGAATCGTTTTCAGCTCGAAGATTGCTACTTGTAGCTTGCGTTGGTATTATCCCCGAAGAGGAAGGGATGATGCAACACAGTAGAGATAAGTATTTCCCTCAGTTATGAAACCAAGGTTATCGAACCAGTAGGAGAATCACACAACACCTCGTTAGCAGTACCTGCACACAAACAACAAATCCTTGCACCCAACGCAAACGAGGGGTTGTCAATCCCTCGGCGGTTAATTGCAAGATTAAATTGTATATGATAGATAGATAGATTGAAACAAAAATACAAAATAAAATAAATAAAAGAAAATGGCAGCAATATTTTTAGGGTTTTAGTAATATGATTTAGATAGACCCGGGGGCCATAGTTTTCACTAGAGGCTTCTGTCGAGAAAATATCATACGGTGGGTAGGCAAATTACTCTTGGGCAATTGATAGAAAAGCAAATAATCATGACGATATCCAAGGCAATGATCATGTATATAGGCATCACATCCGAGACAAGTAGACCGACTCCTGCCTGCATCTACTACAATTACTCCACACATCGACCGCTATCCAGCATGCATCTAGTGTATTAAGTCCATAAAGAACGGAGTAACGCCTTAAGAACGATGACATGATGTAGACAAGATGAACTCACATATGAATAAACCCCATATTTTTACCCTTAATAGCAACGATACATACGTGTCACGTCCCTTTCTGTCACTGGGATTGAGCACCGCAAGATCGAACCCATTACAAAGCACCCCTTCCCATGGCAAGATAAATCAATCTAGTTGGCCAAAACAAATCAATAGATCGGAGAAGAAATACGAGGCTATAATAATCATGCATAAAAGAGTGCAGCAAAGACTCAAATATATTCATGGATAATCTGATCATAAACTCACAATTCATCGGATCCCAACAAACACACCGCAAAAAGTGATTACATCGGATAGAACTCCAAGAACATCGAGGAGAACATTGTATTGAAGATCAAAAAGAGAGAAGAAGCCATCTAGCTACTAACTATGGACCCGAAGGTCTGTGGTAAACTACTCACGCATCATCAGAAGGGCAGCAAGGTTGATGTAGAGCCCCTCCGTGATCGATTCCCCCTCCGGCGGAGTACCGGAGAAGGCCTCCAGATGGGATCTCTCGAGAACAGAAACTTGCGGCGGCGGAAAAAGTATTTCGTGGACTCCCCTAAGGGTTTCTGATTTTTCCTGAATTTGTAGTGGTGGAATTAGTTCAAACAGAGCTGAGGTGGGCTCACGAGGCACCAGGACGTGCCTGCCCCCCAGGCGCGCCCTGGTGGCTCGTGGCCACCTCCTCTGGCGTCTGGTCTTCTTCCCAAGCTTCTAGTGTTTATCTTGTCCAGAAAAAAATCTCCAAAAAGTTTCATGGCATTTGGACTTCGTTTGGTATTGATTTTCTGTAAAACAAAAACAGGGCAGAAAACAGCAACTGGCACTGGGCACTAGGTTAATAGGTTAGTCTCCAAAAATGATATATAACTGCTGTAAATGTATATAAAAACATCCAAGATTGATAATATAACAGCATGGAACAATCAAAAATTATAGATACGTTGGAGACGTATCAGCATCCGCAAGCTTAATTCATGCTCGTCCTCGAGTAGGTAAATGATAAAAACAGAATTTTTGATGTGGAATGCTGCCTATCATATTCATCACATATTCTTTTCTTTTTTAGCATGGACATTGGACTTGAATGATTCAAAGCAATAGTCTATAATTTGACATGAAGATATAAATACTCAAGCATGCTAACAAGCAACCATGTCTTTCAAAATATCAACGCTAAAGAAAGTTATCCCTAGCCCATTATGCTCAATCATTGATCCATTGATGAAACACACTCAAATATTAGCTACATCCAATGCACAAGTATGACAATAGTGCTCTCTAGTTGGTGCTTTATAAGAGAAGATGGAGACTCAAGAAAAATAAAAATTGCATAAAAGTAAATAGATAGGCCCTTCGCAGAGGGAAGCAAAGATTTGTCAAATGTGCCAGAGCTCAAAGCTGAAATTAAGGAGATAAAAATATTTTGAGAGGCATGCTTTTCCTGGCAACGAAAACGACCGAGCATTCCCAATATTTTCCATGCTAGACACATCATAGGCGGTTCCCAAACAGAAAGTAAAGTTTATTTACTTTCCACCATTCTTTCACAATCCATGGCTAGGCGTATCCACGGGTGCCCTCCAAACCAACACTTTCCAAGGAATTTTGTCGTTTATTAATTTTTGATTTCATTGTGGGACTGAGCATCCCTATTACCAGCCACTCTCTCGTGCAATGACAAGTGAATAAACACTCATCGTGAGAATAACACACCTAGCATGGAAAATAATGGCCACCCCTCCCGCTTTCATGAGCGGTACGGGCACACAAAACGGAAAAATTATTTTGAAAATTAGAGTTGGCACACACAAATTTACTTGGAACGGCATTGAAATACCGCATATAGGTAGGTATAGTGGACTCATTTGGCACAACTTGGGTTTAAGGAGTTTGGATGCTCAAGAAGTATTTCCGCTTAGTACAAATGAAGGCTAGCAAATAGATAGAGAAGCAACCAACCAAAAAACGAAAACGGTCATAAACATGCATTAAACATAACAAACACCGAATAATGCACCATAAGTAGGATATAATTTCATTGCATAACTATTGACTTAATGTGCATGCATAGGGAATGACAAACCTTAACACTAATATTTTTACTAAATCACAATTACTCACTAACATGACTCAGATATTATCATTTCCATATCGCAAAACTATTGCAAGGAATCACACTTATCATATCCAATGATCTATATGAAAGTTTTTATTATATCCCTCTTGAATATTCATCACTTTGGGACCAAATTCATATCTTGTGCAAATTACCGTTACTATCATCAACTCTCAAAAAGATTTAAGTGAAGCATGAGAGTGCAAATATTTCTTCAAAATTTCAATCTTATTAATTCTCAAAATAATATAAGTGAAGCATGAGAATTCATTTCTTTAAAACTTCAATCAACTATCAAAATAATATAAGTGAAGCATTAGATTTTATTTCTTCAAAATATAGCCACCACCGTGCTCAAAAAGATTTAAGTGAAGCACTAGAGCAACTGCCTAGCTCAAAAAATTTAAGTGAAGCACATAGAGTATTCTAACAAATGATGATAAACGTATGGCTCTCTCAAGATAGGTGTGTTCAGCAAGGATGATTGTGACAAACTACAAGCCAAACAAAGCAAAGACTCATATAATACAAGACGCTCCAAGCAAAACACATATCATGTGACGAATAAAAATATAGCTCCAAGTAAAATTACCGATGGTTGGTAGAAGAAAGAGGGGATGCCTTCCGGGGCATCCCCAAGCTTAGACGCTTGAGTCTTCCTTGAATATTACCTTGGGGTGCCTCGGGCATCCCCAAACTTAGGCTCTTGCTACTCCTTATTCCTTCATCCATCGTGATCTCACCCAAACCTTGAAAACTTCAATCACACAAAACTCAACAAAACCTTCGTGAGATCCGTTAGTATAACAAAATAAATCACTACTTTAAGTACTGTTGCAAACCCATTCATATTTTATTTTTGCATTATACCTACTGTACTCTAACTTCAACATGGCTTATACCCCCTGATACAATCCATAGATTCATCAAAACAAGCAAGTAGTGCTTCAAAAACAGAATCTGTCAAAAACAGAACAGTCTGTAGAAATCTATTTAAAATCCATACTTCTTTAACTCCAAAAATTCTAAAAATTTAGTACAACGTGGGAAATTCATATACCAATACTGTGTAAAAATTTCAGATTTTTTCGACGCTCCAGAACTGAAACAAAATTCGGGCACTGGACGCAAAACTTTATGTTTTCCAAACAGCATCAATTATACTATCTTCCAAATCATCCTAAAGGCTTTACTTGGCACAAACACTAATTAAGAACACAAAAACACAATCATACCAGTAGAATAATTGTGAAAACACACAATAACAGAAAAAAAATTATTTTATTCATTGGGTTGCCTCCCAACAAGCGCTATTGTTTTATGCCCCTAGCTAGGCATAATGCATAGTTTCAAGTATTGTCATCTTTCAAGTTGATTCCATAAGTGGCCATCATAATTGATTCATATGGTGATTTAATTCT
Source organism: Elymus sibiricus (assembly GCA_039707655.1). NCBI lineage: Eukaryota > Viridiplantae > Streptophyta > Magnoliopsida > Poales > Poaceae > Elymus > Elymus sibiricus. The sequence goes on along the minus strand of CM077666.1, from coordinate 176,628,665 downwards.
TTTCCTAGGGAAATGCTCCATACCCTTTTTTAGTGGAAACTGAAATTTTATATTCCCTTCTTTCATATCAATAACGACACCTATAGTTCCTAAGAACGGTCTACCAAGTATTATCGGGCAAGAAGAATTGCATTCAATATCAAGAACAATAAAATCAACGGGCACATAATTTCTATTTGCAAGAATAAGAACATCATTAATTCTACCCACTAGTTTTTTAATAGTAGAATCCGCAAGATGCAAATTAAGAGAACATTCATCTATATTGATAAAACCTAGCACATCACATAGAGATTTTGGAATTGTGGAAACGCTAGCACCCAAATCACATAAAGCATTGCAATCATAATTTTTAATTTAAACTTTAATGGTGGGTTCCCATTCATCATATAATTTTCTAGGAATTGAAATCTCTAGTTCTAACTTTTCTTCTAACGCTTTCATCATAGCTTCTACGATGTGTTTAGTAAAAGCCTTGTTTTGCTCATAAGCGTTGGGTGAATTTAACATGGATTGTAAAAAAGAAATGCACTCAATCAAAGAAAAATTATCATAATTAAAATCTTTGTAATCCAAGAGAGTGGGCACATCGCTATTGAAAGTTTTTACCTCTCCAAACCCACTTTTAGCAATTTTTTCATTAAGATTTTCACCCTCCGAATTATGGGAACGCCTACTAGCTAAAGTTGACTCTTCTTCAGTCCCCTTTTCATCAAGTTTTATATTGCTAAAAAAAGAATCAATAGATGAAACCCCAATCATTTTAATATCCTCATCATTACTACGATAGAAACCGGGAGGAATCGCTTTTTCTAAAAATTCTCGTCTAGCTTTTAGCATAGCGGTTCTTTTCTTACTCTCATTCATGGAGACATATAAAGCTTTAATTGATTCACTAATATCAATTTTGGGTGTCAAAATTTTAGTCTTAAGATTTTCCACATCATGAATAATTCTATCAATGCTCCTAGACATATCATCAAGTTTACTCAATTTTTCTTCTATCGTAGTGTTGAAAACCTTTTGAGCATTAATAAATTCTTTAATATTACTTTCAAGATCAGAGGGCATCCTATTATTATTATTATAAGAATTACCATAAGGATTGCCATAATTATTAGAGGAATTTTTAGGAAACGGTCTAGCGTTGAAATTACCTCTATCAGCATTATTATTGAAATTGTTTCGCGAGACAAAATTCACATCTACGGGATCATTATTTTGCTCAATCAAAGTGGACAATGGCACATCATTAGGATCAATATGAGCATTTTCACTAGCAACCAATTTCATAAGCGCATCAACTTTATCACTCAAAGTACTAATTTCTTCAATAGAATTCACCTTTTTACTAGTAGGAGTTCTTTCAGTATGCCATTGTGAATAATTTTCCATAATATTATCAAGCAATTTAGTAGCTTCTCCCAAAGTAATTTCCATAAAAGTACCACGCACGGCGAAATCTAAAAGATTTCTAGAAACAAAATTCAACCCCGCATAAAAAATTTGTATGATCATCCATAAATTTAAACCATGAGTAGGGCAATTTCTTATCATTAATTTCATCCTCTCCCAAGATTGGGCAACATGTTCATGATCAAGTTGCTTAAAATTCATAATTTGATTTCTAAGAGAAATAATTTTTGCAGGAGGAAAATACTTGGTAATAAAAGCATCTTTACACCTATCCCAAGAATCGATACTATTTCGTGGTAAAGATGAGAACCAAATTTTTGCACGATCCCGCAAGGAGAAAGGGAATAATTTTAATTTCACAATATCATTATCCACATCTTTTTTGTTTTGCATGTCACACAATTCTACGAAAGTGTTAAGATGGGATGCAGCATCTTCATTAGGACTACCATTAAATTGTTCTTTCATAACAAGATTTAACAAAGCGGCATTAATATCACAAGTCTCCGCACTAGCGGCGGGAGGAGCAATCGGAGTACTAATAAAATCATTATTATTAGTATTGGAAAAATCACACGATTTTGTATTTTCTTGAGACATCGTGACTACGCAAACAAGATAACAAGCAAGCAAACAAGCAAACAAGAAAAAGGCAAACGGAAAATATTTTTGCATTTTTGTAAAAACGTTTTAGAAGTGGGGGAGATGAAAACAAGAGGCATTAAAAGCAAGGAGATGAGAGTTTATGCAAAGGTACTTGATAGATGTTGATGATGTCTCCCCGGCAACGGCGCCAGAAATTCTTCCTGCTACTTGTAGCTTGCGTTGGTATTATCCCCAAAGAGGAAGGGATGGTGCAGCACAGTAGAGATAATTATTTCCCTCAGTTATGAAACCAAGGTTATCGAACCAGTAGGAGATCACACAACACCTCGTTAGCAGTACCTGCACACAAACAACAAATCCTTGCACCCAACGCAAACGAGGGGTTGTCACTCCCTCGGCGGTCAATTGCAAGATTAAATTGTATATGATAGATATATAGATTGAAACAAAAATACAAAATAAAATAAATAAAATAAAATGGCAGCAATATTTTCAGGGTTTTAGTAATATGATTTAGATAGACCCGGGGGCCATAGTTTTCACTAGAGGCTTCTCTCGAGAAAATATCATACGGTGGGTAGACAAATTACTGTTGGGCAATTGATAGAAAAGCAAATAATCATGATGATATCCAAGGCAATGATCATGTATATAGGCATCACGTCCGAGACAAGTAGACCAACTCCTGCCTGCATCTACTACTATTACTCCACACATCGACCGCTATCCAGCATGCATCTAGTGTATTAAGTCCATAAAGAACGGAGTAACGCCTTAAGAACGATGACATGATGTAGACAAGATAAACTCACGTATGAATAAACCCCATCTTTTTACCCTTAACAGCAACGATACATACGTGTCACGTCCCTTTCTGTCACTGGGATTGAGCACCGCAAGATCGAACCCATTACAAAGCACCCCTTCCCATGGCAAGATAAATCAATCTAGTTGGCCAAACCAAATCAATAGATCAGATAAGAAATACGAGGCTATAATAATCATGCATAAAAGAGTGCATCAAAGACTCAAATATATTCATGGATAATCTGATCATAACCTCACAATTCATCGGATCCGAACAAACACACCGCAAAAAGTGATTACATCGGATAGAACTCCAAGAACATCGAGGAGAACATTGTATTGAAGATCAAAAAGAGAGAAGAAGCCATCAAGCTACTAACTATGGACCCGAAGGTCTGTGGTAAACTACTCACGCATCATCGGAAGGGCAGCAAGGGTGATGTAGAGCCCCTCCATGATCGATTCCCCCTCCGGCGGAGTACCGGAGAAGGCCTCCAGATGGGATCTCTCCAGAACAGAAACTTGCGGCAGCGGAAAAAGTATTTCGTGAACTCCCCTAAGGGTTTCTGATTTTTCCTAAATTTATAGTGGTTGAATTAGGTCAAACGGAGCTGAGGTGGGCCCACGAGGCACTAGGGCGCGCCTGCCCCCCCCCCCCCCCAGGCGCGCCCTGGTGGCTCGTGGCCACCTCCTCTGGCGTCTGGTCTTCTCCCGAAGCTTCTAGTGTTTATCTTGTCTAGAAAAAATCTCCAAAAAATTTCGTGGCATTTGGACTTCGTTTGGTATTGATTTTCTGTAAAACAAAAATAGGGCAGAAAACAGCAACTGGCACTGGGCACTAGGTTAATAGGTTTGTCTCCAAAAATGATATATAATTGCTGTAAATGTATATAAAAACATCCAAGATTGATAATATAACATCATGGAACAATAAAAAATTATAGATACGTTGGAGACATATCAAAGATCATCATGAGACGCTCTCAGCTTCTCAAGCTCTTGCTTCCTTTGAAGATATTCATATGAGAGCTTCTCGTGATCAGATGAGAGGGTATCATGACGACTTAGAAGCTCGTCATACTTAACTTGAAGATTTTTAATGTCTTCAATTAAGGATTGACTTTGATTCATTTCTTCGTCCAACAGATCATCGCTTTTGTCTAGCAGTTTTTGAATCTTTTCCATAGCAGTTTGTTGCTCAGTTGCAATTTTAGCAAGTGTGTTATAGCTAGGTTTGGATTCACATTCAGAGTCATCTTCACTTGAGGTTTCAAAGTAGGCAGCGCATGAGGTTACCTTAGCGCCTCTTCCCATGAAGCAGTAGGCAGGAGCAGAGTCGACGTCGTCGTCCTTAGTGTCGGTGACGTGACCATTGTCTTAAGTGCTGAAGATGGATTTGGCGACAAGTGCTGAAGCCAAAGCCAGGCTTGCCACGCCTGAGCCTGACTCCTCCACCACCTCCTCTGAAGCAGACTCCTCCTCTGAATCCATTTCCTTGCCGATGAATGCACGAGCTTTGATGGAGGAACTTCTTTTGTGCGATGAAGACTTTGATGAAGACTTTGAGTGTTTCTTCTTCTTCTCATCAGAGTCAGAGTCCTTGCTCTTCTTCTTCTTCTTTGATTCCTTTTCCCATTGAGGACATTCTGCCATGTAGTGGCCTGGCTTCTTGCATTTGTGGCAAGTTGTTTTCTTGTAGTCACAAGTGGAAGCTTCATCCTTCTTGGAATCATACTTTGAAGACTTTCCGAAGCGGTTTTTCTTGGTGAACTTCTGGAACTTCTTCACGAGCATTGCAAGCTCTCTACCAATGTCTTCAGCACCATCGAAACAGCAGTCAGAGTCTTCAGATGAAGATACAACCTTTGCTTTCAAAGCGCGAGAACGTCCATAGCTAGGACCATAGATAACTCTCTTCTCAGATAGCTGGAATTCATGAGTATTGAGCCTCTCAAGTATATCGGCAGGATCCAATTGCTTGAAATCAGGGCGCTCTTGAATCATCAGTGATAAGGTGTCAAACGAACTGTCAAGAGACCTCAATAGCTTCTTCACAACTTCATGCTTGGTGATGTCAGTGGCGCCGAGAGCATGAAGTTCATTGGTGATATCAGTGAGACGATCAAAGGTGAGCTGAACATTTTCTTTCTCGAGTCTCTTGAAGCGGTTGAAGAGATTGCGAAGTACATCGATTCAGGAGTCTTGTTGAGATGAGACGCCCTCATTGACCTTGGAGAGCCAGTCCCAGACTAGCTTTGTAGACTCCAGTGCACTCACACGACCATATTGTCCTTTGGTCAGATGACCACAGATGATGTTCTTGGTGGTTGAGTCCAGTTGCGCGAATCTCTTCACATCAGCAGCAGTGATATGTTCACCGACCTTGGGGACACCAGTCTTGACGACATACCATAGATCGTTGTCAATGGCTTCAAGATGCATACGCATCTTATTCTTCCAGTAGGGATAGTCAGTGCCATCGAAGACGGGGCACGCATCGAAAACCTTGATTATCCCTGTAGTCGACATAGCCAAAACTCCAGGTGGTTAAACCGAATCACACAGAACAAGGGAGCACCTTGCTCTGATACCAATTGAAAGTGCTAGTATCAACTAGAGGGGGGTGAATAGGCGATTTTTATGAAAGGCTTCGAAAACAGGCAATGTCTTCGAAGAAAGCGGAAGCAAGATGAGAACTAGCAAAGCCTATCAATAAGATGAACAGATATGACAAGCATAGACATCATACATACGAGCATGCGTTGAACATAAACACAAGAAGCATGAAGATAAATGAGTAAACAGATGAATGGCTTCAAGGAATATCTTCAAACACAGACAAGCATGCAAAGGCTTCACAGTTCAAAACAGTAAGTAAGGAAGAGAAAGGATAGAACCAGGAGCTCGGGGAAGACAGAGATTTGTTTGACCAGTTCCAACTGCTGTGACAGTTGTACGTCTGGTTAGGGAGGCTGAGATGGAACTCAAAAGACCACGTCTTCACCTTATTCCCCTTGAGCTAAGACCTGCAGATCTCGCCCAATCACTCTGGTAAGTCTTCAAGGTAGACTTCCAAACCTTCACAGACTTCGTTCACCGGCAATCCACAATGACTCTTGGATGCTCAGAATGTCACGCCTAACCGGTTGGAAGATCACAGTCTTCAAGTGTAATAAGTCTTCGGTTCACTCGGAACAGAATGTCCTCAGTGATGCTCAATCACTTTGGGCTCTGGGTGTTTTGGGTTTTGTCCTCGCAAGGATTCTCTCTCAAAGGCTTCAAGGTGGGTTGCTCTCAAACGACAAAAGCCGTGCACTAACTCAGAGTAGCCACCAATTTATGGTGGTAGGGGGTGGCTATTTATAGCCAGGAGGCAACCCGACATGATATGTCTGAAATGACTTTGGGTCATAGGGTAGCAGACACGTGTCCAACGGTCGGATCCCAACACACGCGGCAACTTTACTTGGGCTCCAAGCAAAGCTGACTCAACCAACTCTGGAAGAGGTTTTCTCTCATTTGTCTTTGCTCGAAGACATAGGATTTGGGTTGAGCATCATGTCAGTTTCTGACTTTGTTTACCTCGACCCCACTTAACAGTACGGTGGTTCCTATGACTCAAGAAAGAAGAAAATGAAACTACCAAAAGACTAAGTCTTCGCGTTCCATTGGCTTCAAGTGAATGTCTTCGTGAGCCATTAGCTTCAACACGAATGTCTTCGTGAACAACCATTGTCTTCAATGTCTTCATACATTTTTAGGGGTCAGCTCTGATGGGTAAACTGAATCAATAAGGACTTCTACCTGTGTTCTCCTGTGAATCTCACAAACACATTAGTCCCTTCAACCAAGTTTGTCTTCAATACCCCAAAACCAACAAGGGGTGGCACTAGATGCACTTACAGAACCGTTTGGGGGTCCTTTTGAACTTGTAAGTTGTAGCATTTGGTCCTTCTCCTTGGCGCGACCGATAGATAGAAATAACGACTTTCCCTCAAAAATTAGAAATAACGATTAAAAACGCTAGCGCTGGGCTTTTCCTGCGCGATAAGCGGGGGAGTTTTGCCAATTTCGGCCATCATCGCTTTCCTTACATGCGGTCCCACATGTAAGTGATATGCCTAACCACTGTGCGTTGAGCAGTGGGCCGGAGCAACCGTGTGGACTATACATGTTCCAGTTTCTCATTTTGAACTTGTCAAGTGTAACACTTATTATAAGTTTGGTAGGTTGGGTCATGCAAGGTATGTAAACTACTAAAATGATGCAAAAGGTAAGCAAGGGATCACACACGTCCTTATCAGCTGGAATGAGAATGCGATATAGTAAGAATCAAGGCCACGACGACATGATGCAGTGGTGGTTACAGGAGGCCAAAAGAAACTTGCGAGCCACCCAACCAAACACGCCCATGGTGTCGGGCTGCTGGCTGCATGCCGCTTCTCCCATTCATCGGGAACACGCCCATGGTGCTGGGAGTACTTCTCTCAGCATGCAAATTGAACGAGGATAAACATCAATGGTCGTTCATCAGGAACCGCTACCTCTCCTTTATTTGCATTCAAGACGTATCGAGAACCATACTGGTTACAAGTCCCCCTTGTATTGTGTGTCATATTTTGGCCCTTAATTTAACTAATAAAATTGTGTGATCCTCCTGTAGTAAAAAAACAATAAAAATAAGTAGTACTATAATCTAACCAGCTGCCTTTCTCCATTTTCTTGCATGTGCACAAGTGGGACATTTATTGCACTTGCTTAGGAGCACATAGAGCCAGGCTTTTCCACGTACTACTAGTGGGACGCAAGGATGTCATACAAGAGGCCTCTCGCCCTGGCGGCCTCAAGCATGACCTGGAGACGTTCCTCGGTGCCGGGCCACAGGCCGACATGGTGGACCATCTGGCACAGCCGGCTCATGCTCGCGCTCATCACCTCCATGGGTCTAGCTTCTGGTCAATTGATCTTGCGATAGGAGTGATCACTCTTGCCCTTGGTTAGGGTGTGTAGGTGCGTAGGATTTCGTAGATGGATTAGACTGGTGGGGAGAAGTGCAGACTGCATTGCATTCACGTGTGCAGTGGCCATCTACTCCTCGGTCCTTACTAGTAGTAGTGTGGTTGATGAGATTTCAGATTTGAGCCCTCAACCGGAAGGGAGAGTGTATAATATCATCGAAAACTACATTCAAATACGAATGAAACAATACTCCATGTATTTATTTACGGAGGGAGACAGGGAGTAGTATATTTTTGTGACATGCATTACTACATATTGCTAGTCAAATATTAAATCCAGACGGAGGTGGTAGTACTACTAAATCTCGGCGGTGGTAGTAGTAGTACTACCAATGTACTACCCGTTGGTCAAATTATTACGTGCTGCTCCTCATAGTGAAGTGACAAGACCCTGCGCCGGAGATGACACCAGAGTGTAGGCGGCATGTTCGGGTTACCAAAGTCAGCCTCACCGTGTGGAGTCACTATCATCAAGGCTGTAGAGCTACCCTGCTTACAACTAGCCATGTTCTAGATAATTTCCCGTGCGTTGCCACGAGTTATAATATATATTGTAATGTGCTTCTGGTGCTACCAAGTCTTAGGTGCTACCACGATACGGGCTTCTGGGCTGTCGGATTTTCAGATCGGACGGCATCTGGGAGTTGTTGGATCTGCTGGACCTATGCGTAATTTTTGGACTCCTAGAAGGCTTTTTTTGCAAATGTTGCAGAGTTACCGGGAGCCGTCTGATCTGAGAATCCAATGGGCCAGAAGTCTGTATGACGGTAGCACCTAAGACTTGGTAGCACTAGATATTTTCCCATTGCCGCACCTATGCACGGGAACATTAATCGTAACGTAGTACCACGTGCTGGATAGTCGTAATTTTACAAGGTTCAAACTGAAATTACAAATGCTAGGAGTAATGCTGCAACTCGAAGTGGGAATTATTAGGAAGTTTACGTAAGAAGTTTCGTTACTTTAGGTGGATGCAACATTATCGTACAAACTAAATCCACTGCCCCTGACAAGTCACTAATGCGCAAATAAATTTGCGAGTCTCACATCACTTGATCTTTCAAAAACAAATTCAGCTTCTACAGAGCCTTTGTCATTCACCTTTAGACGCTTGTGGTGATCAGCACTCCATTCATTGTTGTGCCAGACAACGCCAAACCTCGGTACCTTGAGCACACTTGCCTTCAGAACAAAGAACCTGGACAATTTAATCTCAGATGTGGTGCCTCGGTAGTCGATCAAATCAATTTCTATAAGATGGAGATCAAGGCATTCGATGAGATTGTTATATTGCAGCACATTTTTCACTTTTGGGTCTTTTTTTATCTGCAAAAGAAGAGAACATATTAGAGTAGATGGCTATATAAGATTGTCGTGTCATCAAGAGCTACCAATATCATTCGCTCATACAATAGGGTTGGCTCTAAGGCTAGTGATAATCTTCACTCTCTCTCTTTCTCTTTCCTCTCATTTACCCATTTTACCTAAGAGCACCTGAAGAGGTTGGCCACAGTGTGAGCATTTGTTGCCTCTATACTTGCCTCTAATAAGCCATAGGATAGTACTCTAGTACTAGTACAGTACTACTACATTTTATTCAGTTATGGGTCCAGCTTTAAAACTATACTAGAGGCAGCACACTGCGAAGCTTTCATATAAGCTTAATGGCAAGTCAGTGGGTCCCAAGTTACAGCCCACTCCCTCCTTTTTTGCTTGTCTCTCTCCTGCACATAGGTGAAAATGCCATGTAAGCGGGCTTATAGCCCACTATTGTACTTGCTCTTAGGCTAACCATAGTGTTACTAGTCTAAGTTACTTCCCACTATGACTAGCCTTGGCTACAACAACAAAAAGAGCTTATAGCCCACTATTGTACTACCTCCGTCTTGGTTTATAGGTCCCCTTCGTATTTAGTGTAAAATTTTGACCATAGATTTACCTAAAAAAATGTCAATGCATGTCACCAAAAATTATACCATTGGAAATTATGTTCAAATACAAATCCAACGATATAATTTTAATGACATGCATTAACATTTTGTTAGTTAAATCTATGGTCAAAATTTGATACTACAAAATACGAAGGGGACTAGTAAACCAGGACGGAGGTAGTACTTGCTCTTAGGATAACCATAGTGTTACTAGTCTAAGTTACTTCCCACTATGACTAGCCTTGGCTATAACAACAACAAAACGATGCAGGTGATCACATGAGAAAAAATACTAAAAACATTTCTTTCAGTATAGTGCCTAGATACAATTTTGAACACTACATTTGTCATTGTAACTTGGGAAGAATTACAAAAAAAATTAGCTCCGTTGTGGTTCACATTTAATAGGCAAGGAGTTTGTTGGAAATATGCCCTAGAGGCAATAATAAATTAGTTATTATTATATTTCCTTGTTCATGATAATCGTTTATTATCCATGCTATAATTGTATTGATTGGAAACTCAAATACATGTGTGGGTACATAGACAACACTGTGTCCCTAGTAAGCCTCTAGTTAACTAGCTCGTTGATCAAAGATGGTTAAGGTTTCCTAGCCATTGACATGAGATGTCATTTGATAACGGGATCACATCATTAGGAGAATGATGTGATGGACAAGACCCAAACTACGAACGTAGCATATGATCGTATCAGTTTATTGCTATTGTTTTCTGCATGTCAAGTATCTGTTCCTATGACCATGAGGTCATGCAACTCACTAACACCAGAGGAATACCTTGTGTGTATCAAACGTCGCAACGTAACTGGGTGACTATAAAGGTGCTCTACAGGTATCTCCGAGGGTGTCTGTTGGGTTGGCATGGATCAAGACTGGGATTTGTTACTCCGTGTGACGGAGAGGTATCTCAGGGCCCACTCGGTAATACAACATCACAATGAGCCTTGCAAGCAATGTGACTAAAGTGTTAGCCACGAGATCTTGTATTACAGAACGAGTAAAGAGACTTGCCGGTAACGAGATTGAACTAGGTATAGAGATACCGACGATCGAATCTCGGGCAAGTAACATACCGAAGAACAAAAGGAACAGCATACGGGATTAACTGAATCCTTGACATAGAGGTTCAAACGATAAAGATCTTCGTAGAATATGTAGGAGCCAATATGGGCATCCAGGTCCCGCTATTGGTTATTGACCGTAGAGGTGTCTCGGTCATGTCTACATAGTTCTCGAACCCGCAGGGTCTACACACTTAACGTTTGGTGACGATTAGTATAGTTGAGTTATTTTGTTGGTGACCGAAGGTTATTCAGAGTCCCGGATAAGATCCCGGACATGACGAGGATCTCCGGAAGAGTCCGGAGGTAAAAATTGATATATGTGATAATAGTGTTTTTGGTTACCGGAAGGGTTCCGGAATTCACCGGAAAGGGGTTCCGGATGTTTACCGAAGTGTTCGGGTGCAGCAACACTTTATATGGGCCAAAGGGATAAAGCCCACGAGGTATTGGAAAGTGCAAAAGGAAGTTTTGCTACAGCCTTAAGATGGTAAGGCAGTACTACCGCTACTGTAGCAGCGGTACTACCGCTTAAGCTGGTTAAGCGGTACTACCGCTACTGTATCAGCGGTACTACCGCTTAAACTGGTCAAGTGGTACTACCGCTTATCGTCAGCGGTACTACCGCTTAAGCTGGTCAAGCGGTACTACCGCTTATCGTAAGCGGTACTACCGCTTGTGCGCGGTACTGCAGGGATCCGAGTTGGACTCTTTCCCTGCGGGCCAAACCGACCTTGTGCGGGCAAAACCGACCTGGAGGAGGCTTTTACTCCAAGTTTAGACCCCAAGGCTCAACATATAAATAGAGGGGTAGGGCTAGCACACGAGACACATTAGATTGCCCCAAGCCGTGTGCCGGCAACCTCTAGTTCCTCCTACGTCATAATTTCAGTAGTGCTTAGGCGAAGCCCTGCTGAAATAGTTCTTCATCAACACCACCACGCCGTCGTGCTGCTGGAACTCTTCTTCTTCTCCGCTCCCTCTTACTGGATCAAGAAGGCGGAGATCGTCATCAAGCCGTGCGTGTGTTGAACGCGGAGGTGCCGTCCGTTCGGCGCTGGATCGTGCTTGGATCGAGGGACGACTTGCGATTTGGATCGCGGAGACGTTCGACTACATCAACCGCGTTTCTTAAACGCTTCCGCTTAGCGATCTACAAGGGTATGTAGATCCACTCTCCCTCTCGTAGATGCTCATCACCATGGATAGATCTTGTGTGTGCGTAGGAAAATTTTTGTTTCCCATGCAACGTTCCCCAACAGAGTTTCATCTCCATGAGTAGTTTCTCCGTGCATGGAAAGCATCTAAGGAATCCAACAACTTGATCCAGATTGGGTCTGATAGATTTTATTGCCAAGATCTTCACTGTGCGCACACACTGGGAAAGCTTGTGGGAATCATTTTCTGGATGACAGTCAAACATACATCAAGAAAAGTTTTTAAAATGTGAATTTCAAGAAGAAGAAGGAGAAGAAGAGTGTTGTACCTGAACGGTTATGGATCCAATAACAAGTTTGGAGAATTTGGCAGGCGAGTAGGCCAATGCTGTCAATTTCGGCGCATCAATGACCGTAATTTTTGTTGGACCTTCTAGACCAGATACAAGCAATCTCTCAAGGAAAGGCGCATTCTCAATGACCATATCATGAAACAGCTCAACTGATCTCTTCCCAAGTAATGTGCTATTGCGGGGCTAGCAAGACACATAAATCCATCGAAGATTTGTCGAGGCAATGTGGAGGCTAATGAACCCGTGAATCTATTGAAGATAAAGGTACTCGAGTGCAGTACGGCCGTGGAGCAGCCTCCATAGCTTCCTTCGAGATGCCAATGTCGAAGCGGTCGAGTTGCTTGAGTTAAGGGAGAAGAAGAGCGGGCGCGACATTAATCTGGGGAAAATAGTAGGAGCTGAACCTGGCGTGGCACAGCACTACCGCGTGGCAGAGCGCGGACGACGGCAGAGAGCGACATCGTCCACCTTCAAACCCAAGCTCCTCGAGCTGATCTAGGGCAGGGGATAAGAACCACTCGTCGAACTTGGCTTGGACCTTACAGCTGGTACTGAACATGCAAATGTCAAGGTGTCTAGCTGGCCCAGGGTGCGATGCAAGGATCTTGGAGACTGCGGCCATGCGTTTCACTACAAAAAAAAAGACACATACGTGATATTATGGCCCGAAAGAAAACTTTTTCTGTCATGGTTGTGACACTTCTATGACAATAATTGTGACAAAAACACGTATCATCATAGATGTGGTGGGCTCCTACTTCTATGACAAAAAATTATGACAGAAAATGGGCTTTTCGTCCTGGGCGGGCCGGAGACGCACCCGCATGACATTCTTTGGGCCGTCCATGACGTAAAGAATCGTAGTAGAACTGAGGGCGAGGAAATTTTTGGGGATTTTCCGATTACGGTGGGTGGTCGGGGCCGAGCGATGCAGTGTGGTTTGCGTGTTTCTCTCGTACACGCGCGTGTGTGCGAGGCGCTCACTAAGTGAACCCGAGTGAGGCGTACGTTCGCTTACTAAACCCGAGCGATCGATCGCCCTCGCACTACGTACTGAACACGAGCGATCGATCCCTCGCACTACTTACTGAACCCGATCGATCCCTTCGCTGCTAACTGAATCTGAGCGATCCCTTCGCTGCTAACTGAACTCGAGGAATCCCTTCACTGCTAACTGAACCCGAGCGATCCCTTCACTGCTAACTGAACCCGAGCGATCCCTTCGGTGCTAACTGAACCCGATCGATCCTTCTCGCTGCTTACTGAAGCCGATCGAGCCCCCGTGCGAGACGTAGCCAGCCAGTGCTGGGTCGCGTCTCGATGAACAGTGCTCGTTGCTGCCGCCCGCTCATATGCCCCACCCCAGCCAGTGGGTTGGCTATGGATGAACAGTACCCTGGCCATGTGAAGGTGGTTGGCGCTGGATGAGCAGGACCCCGAGAGGAGGCCACCACACCCCAGCCGGTTGGGGTTGGATGAACAGGACCCCGTGGAGGCTGGATGAACAGTAGCCGGTAGAGGCTGGAAGAAGTTGACGGTGGATGAACAGTAGCCCATTTTGACCGTAGGCAGTTGGGTAGAAGTCTGTTTCCTCCGTTTTGCGGTACGCCAGACCCCTCCCGATCAACAGGACCCCGTTTCGACCGTAGGCGGTTGAACAGAAGTCCGTTTCCTCTGTTTTGCGGTACGCCAGACCCCTAGCCGATGAACAGGACCCTGTTTCGACCATAGGCGGTCGAACAGAAGGCCGTTTCCTCCGTTTTGCGGTATGCTAGACCCCGAGTCGATGAACAGGACCCCGTTTCGGCTGTTCCGTCCAAGCAGGTTGGCTCCCGATGAACAGGACGCATTCTGACCTAGTCGGTTGCCTCCCGATGAACACGACGTTGTTTCTCCGTTCTGACCGAGCCGGTTGGCTGCCGATGAACAAGAGGCCGTTGCTGCCGTACGTTGACTCTGCATGTACACGAGCCCTAGCCGTACGTATCCGTGAGTACGCGTTCGAGACCCCGCCCGTATGTACGTACGTGGCCATATTTTTTGCAGCATGGCTGTACGTACGTGTACTCGATTTAGACGGGACTGCCTGAACTGCTACGTATGGGACTCTACTACAACACGTGCCACTCCTTTTTTTGACATGATGTGCCGCTCCTTACAAGCCCACGGGTCATCGTTGCAGAGAGACCGATCGACCAGTATGTACGTACACGTTCGTGACCAGACAGACAACGCTACGTACGCTTCAACCGGGTGGGTCCCAGCTGTCAGGAAGGATACGGAGGCACTTCCTTGTGTGCAAAGATATAGCAGGTGGGTCCCAGCTATCAGGGGAAGGAATCAATTTTTTTGCGCATAATAAGGAGGCACTTCCTCGCATGCGAAGATGTAACTGGTGGGTCCAGCTGTCAGCCTCACCGCGTACAGTCCTCTTCCGATGGCTGTCGTTCATTCACCACGTTGACTATGCCGTGCCGAGAGCACCAAGGCGGAGGATGACAACGAGGCCTAGGAAGGGAATGATGCAGAGCCAGGGAAGACACGACAGTGGATGCCCACGCCGAGGGGAGTATGAGCGTTGACTGGTTCGGCTGCGGTGTGAGGCTGCCGTCACCGGAGAATAACAGGGGATGTGGGTGAGTAGAGGAAAGACCTGGCCAATGGTAGGAGTAGGGTGGGGCTGTGAGGCCTGCGCGGCAGCACAGCCGGCCACGGGAGGCAGGAGCAGGTGGTCCCGCCGGCGCTGGTTTGGGCGGCTGGAGCAAGAAGATCAGAGATTGAAGAAGCAGCACGGCCGTTGGATTAACATCCAATGGTCACTGCTATTAGAATCGTTTGTTAACTAAGTTGACAAAGCCCTGCGTACGCGTCAACCTAGTAGTCCCACAAGTCAGCCTCCAAATCTAGTAGGTCCCAGCTGCCATGAGGAGGAATCGTTTTTTTTGCGTAATAAGGCGGCACTTCCTTCCGTGCGATGATAGAGTCGGTGGGGCCCAGCTGTCAGGGGGAGGAATCATTTTTTTCTCGCATAATAAGGAGGCACTTGCTTCCGTGCGGCCATGCACCATGTGGGTCCCTACTGTCAGCCTCTCCACGTACATCCCGCTTCCGATGGCTGTCGTTTGTTGACCACGTTGACCACGCCGCGCCGATAGAACCAACGCGGTGGACGACGGCGAGACCCAGGAAGGGAATGACCCAGAGCCGGCGAAGACACAACAGTGGATGCCCACGCTGAGGAGAGTACAAGGGTTGACTGGTTCGGCTACGGTGTGAGGCTCCCATCGCCGGAGAATAATAGGAGGTGTGGGTGAGTAGAGGGATGGCCTGGCCAGCGGTGGAAGTAGGAGGGGGCGGTAGGTACTACGCGGCAGCATAGCCGGCCACTGGAGGCGGGAGCAGGAGGTCCCGCCGGCGCTGGTTTGGGCGGCTGGAGCAAGAAGATCAGAGATTGAAGAAGTAGCACGGCCGTTGGATTAACATCCAACGGTCACTGTTGCTAGAATCGTTTTTTGACTAAGTTGACAAAGCCCTGCGTACGCGTCAATTTAGTAGGCCCACAAGTCAGCCTCCAAATCTGCTGGGGCCCAGCCGTCGGTGTAAAAACCGGCAGACCTCGGGGTAGGGGGTCCCAAGCTGTGGATCTCGGATCGGTGGTAACAGAGACAATGGAGATGATGTTTACCCAGGTTCGAGCCCTCTTAATGGAGGTAAAACTCTACGTCCTGCTTCTGTTTATATTGATGGAGATGTATTGAGTACAGAGTTGATCTACCTCGAGATCGTAATGTGTGTCTAACTTCTAGGGCTAGGCGAGCGATATTGCATTGTCCCCCTCTACGGGCTAAACCCTATGGCTTATATACACGCCAGGGAGGGTACCTAGGGTTATAAGGTCGGTATCTAGGAGTAAGGCGGCTGGACAAATTTTGAAGTGTACTACAAGTCTTCGGTAGAGATAGCCTCGATCACATCTCCCGTGTGTAGCCTCCGGAGTCCATCTTGATCACGTACAGGGGCATATCGTTCCAACCGAGGAGACGGGCCGGCTAGGTTAGCACCCCCTAATCCAGGACACCGTCAGTAGCCCCCGAACTGGTCTTCTACGCCGAGGACGACTTTCAACAAACATCACTTTGGATCCGGAGTCCTCGGCTTGACAGACGAGTTCCACTTTGCATTTCGGATTCTCTTAATAGAGCATCAACATCCGTGGTCCAACCGAGCTTGTACCCCGCCCGAAGTGGGTAGATATCTTAGCCTTGAAGGCTTGTTGTTCAAGTATGAACGATCCAATCCGGCCTGACAACTTTATCGAGGAGGCTTGCCCTACGACAGGTTGAGCAGTTACTGCTTCCCCCTCAAATCGTGGTTCGAGGCAGCCTTTTTACTGGCACGTCCCTTCGAGGCAGAGATCGTGCCCGCTTTCTTAGGGATATCATCAAGATTTTGTTTCCCCCCATATGCTTCAATGGCATTTTTGATAGCAACCGTGAATTTATCGGCGCAGTGGGGGGGGGGACTCTCGGCCTTTCATAGGCCTATAAGAGCAAAGGAGAGAACAGCGCGACAGCCCACGCTCCCATTCTTCCCCCACTGTTACATCTTCTAGCTCCAGCGCCTAGATCCAACCACCACGCCTTTCCCTTTCGCGAGCCCAACTCCTCGACCAGCCATGGCCGACACCCTCAAGGGGCACTGGGGCGGCTCCACCGTGACTGCTGCGACCATCGCAGAGTTGTGCGACGCGGGGTATCTGGCCCCCGCCATCGCCGCCTATACTCTAGCGGCCGGCCAGCTGGTGCCCGCTCCCAACGCCGGGGAGCGGGTGGTCTTTGTCCCCCACCTCATCCGAGGCCTGGGGTTCCCGCTGCACCCCTTCGTGCGCGGGGTAATGTATTATTACGGGTTAGACTTCCACCACCTGGCCCCTAACTCCGTTCTCCACCTCGCCGCCTTTATCACGGTCTGCGAGGCCTTCCGCCGCCGCGAGCCGCTCTTCGTCTTGTGGCTAAAGATCTTCGGGATCAAACCGAAGTCAAGTGGCTCGGATCTCGCGGAGTGCAGAGGGGCCATGATCAGCAGGAACCAGGGGGGCACCTGGTTCAAGGGCACCTTCATCGAAACGGTGAAGGAGTGGCAAAGAGAGTGGTTCTACATCACCGAGCCCCTCGCCCCTGGTCAAACCGAAGTCCCGGCCTTCTCGACCGGGCCTCCCAAGAAACTCAAGTCCTGGAAGGAGAAGGGCGTCGCTTGGGGGAAGCCAGAAGAGGTGGAGACCCTGATCGACAGGATCTTGTGGTGGTCCACAACGGGAAAGGTTGAGCTGGCCGACGTCATCAATGTCATGCTCAACTGCCGTATACTCCCTCTCCAACTTCGGGCTACCCCGATGTGGGCACAAAAGCCTGAGGACATGGACACCATCACTTCCTTCTTCCCCTCCACCTTGTCAGCCATGTGGTCAAGGCTCATGAAGCTAGCCAAGGACAAGATCCCCAAGGCATGGGAGGACCGCGGCCTCGAACACGGCTATGAGGCCCCCCCGGTGAGTGGTTCCATCCTTCAATCTTTATCCTTTGCTCATTGGCAAAGTTTTTACTTGAATCGTCGTGTTTTGATATTTTGCAGAAGTAGTTGGCCTGGGTACAAGGGGTACGATGCCCGGCCCCACTGCCAGAGCAGCCCCCAACTCCCCTGCTCTCAGCGCTTCTGACCGAGGAGCCGCATGTGGTGGCCTCCAAAGGACGAAGTCCCAGACGGGGAGGTGAAGCGCTCGGACCCGGTGGACTTCGGTCACCCAGTCAGAAGAGACCCACACCTCTGCCGCCCAAGACGGCGGCGCCGAGGAGGGTGAGGAGGAGGAGGTTCCCTTTGTGCAGTCCCATTGAAATGTAGAAACATTGCCAGTGAGACATTTTAGTAGAACTGCACAAAACACTCTTAAGAAAAAAGTGCCTTGTGTAGTTCACCAAAAAGTCATAATAGCAACGAGGTGAAATGAATATCCCTATTTGCAGAAAGAGGTAGAAAGGAAATAATTACTGGCCAATGACAGTTGATGACACATACGCCGACAAAAAGAAGCATATTCATTGTCTTAAGGGAAATATAACAGCACAATGGTTTCACTCAAACGGTGTGAGGACGAGATTGCAAAATGGAAAGTACGCTGGCCGAGCTAGTACATTTTAGGCAAAGAACTAGAGAAGATCCACATGCAGTGACGTGGGAAGTTGGGCAGTGGAGCAAGGCCGGTTCCAGAGGAAGCTGTACCTGAGGGTCATCGGTATGTAAGTAGGACGGCGGCAGCGGGCGGGATTTACTGCGGCAGCGAGCAAGGGTCGAAGGCCCTACCGCGCCAGAGCTTTGTCGGAGAGAACGGCGGGTACCATAGATCGGGACGCGCCAGCAGAGGGTTTGCTGTCTCGACGCCGGTGACCGGAGCAACGCTGCACATCCTCCCTTTCCGCCGGTGGACGGGATCCGGCCGGATCAGTGACCAGCGGTTAGAGAGAGAGAGAGAGAGAGATTGGCCACCGCCGTCTTGTGTGAGAGAGTGTGAAGAGACGAATCCCATCAAGCAAGCATTGAGGCTCCTGCCTATATTTGTAGTACTAGTATAGTGGACCGGTTTTCGTTTTTCTCCCCATACAATCGTTTTATATTCTGTATGTGCCATTGAGGAATAAAACTTTATTTAAAAATAAGCGCCAACGCGTCAAGTCGCACTTTGTTTCGTTCACGCGTGGTACACGACCCTCCATCAAGTGAACAACTGACACGCGTCAAATTATCATGTGGGATGCCTTTTCGTACAAAATTAGCTCCACCTTGTACCCGCGCGGGTGTGGTTGGGAACGAGATGTGAGTACGTGTGTTGTGCGTGCACCTCTTCTCTTCGTGCATGTACCCCACCTACGTGGGTGGGTGTGAGAGAGATACAAACCTAGAGAGAGATGGTGAGTGCGTTCGTGAGTGTTTTTTTGGGGGGTGTGAATTTGTAAGTGTATTTGTGTGCGTGAGAGATAGACAGGGAATATGAGTCGATGATATCTCAAAAAAAATGTAACATATGCAATGCGTGTGAAACGGAGGCCTAGATATATCATATATAGAGGGGGCGATCCATGAGAAGAGAGGGGAGGGATCATCGGCGTGAGATATCGATGGAATCAAAGAGAGGGATGAAGGTGTATGGGTGCGAGATCGATAAAGAGAGCCAGTGAAATTGTGTGTGCGCACGTCAAAGATATAGGGTGGCTGGCCTACTGGAACGTGAAAGGGGACAGGTGCAGTTTGTGTGTGGCAGGGAGACCTAACTAGAGCATTCGACTATCGGTGTGTGTGGGGGGGGGGGGGCAGAGACCTAACTAGAGAGGTAGATCGACAGGTATATGTGTGGAGAAGGAGAGACCTGGCTATGTATTGAGGGAGATCGATCGGCATCCATACATATGTGTAGGAGAGGAATAATTAAGTTTGGGAGAGAGACAGAGCTAGAGTGCCGGAGGGGTGGTGGTGGAGTTGCTTCTCGGAGATGGTGGGAGAGGCCTACTAGACAAACGGAGGGTACGACTGCAATATCAATAAGAGAGGCGATGTGTGTCTGTGCGCGCGTGTGTGTGAGAGACGAGTCGGGAGGCATGCATGGATGATGGGGGACGATATGTCTGTGCTAAGCAGACCTAACTTGATAGGTAGAGCAATCGTCGTGTGTCAGGGAAAGGGGGAGACTTATCTAGTGAGGTAGATCGATCAGTGCGTGGTGAAAAAGAGTTATAGTCGACCTAGCTATATGTACAGAGGGAGATCGATCGATATACATGCTTGTGTTAGAGGCAAATAAGGCCCGGAGAGACGGATAGAGAGACATGGATGCGGCTAGGAGTTGGTGCGATAGGCCTACTATATAGAGATGGAGGAGTGTGCGAGATCGATGAAAAGAAGGGCGAGAGTGTGCATATGTGTGTGACCGTATGAGAGATAGGGGGCATGGACGGTGAGATAGAGGAGAAGAGGGAAAGTGTGTGTATGTGGTAGGCAGACCTAGCTAGAGAGGTATATCGATCGGTGTGTGCCGGAAAGAAGGAGCTGGGGAGACCTATAGAGACCGTGGGTGAACGACCTACAGAAAAATAATGAATGTGCACGACATAGAGAATGCTGAGGGAGGGGGAGGGCGAGGAGGGCGTGTGCATGCACGAGAGAAAGTTAGTGCTAGCTACAAAGGGAACAGGATTGTGTGGG
Organism: Elymus sibiricus; assembly: GCA_039707655.1. NCBI lineage: Eukaryota > Viridiplantae > Streptophyta > Magnoliopsida > Poales > Poaceae > Elymus > Elymus sibiricus. Next base: position 176,608,046 of record CM077666.1, on the reverse strand, counting down.
TGTAAAGTCTAACAGAGATCATAATTCATTACAAAAGTGGATTCAGATATTTGAATAAGAGATCATAGTGTTTTAAACCCATGCATGAATGAACATAATGGTGATACACATGGTGTGGTTATGAACATGTTATACTATATATATATATATATATATATATATATATATATATATATATATATATATATATATATATATATATATATATAACCTATTCTAATCACGGGATCAGAATAATATTCTGATAACTACCCGACCCGTCGTAGTAGTAGTAGTTGAACTTCCGCGAACATTGTCCAAATGGGTCTTGCGATATACCGTTGGAAAGCTATCGACGCATGGATCACAACCTAAGTTAAATTTTTGTCAAAATCTACACGGATTAAGAGCAGTTTTACAAACCGTTTTTCTTCATACAAAAAAACGTGAATCATATTTTTGAGCCCATTTCTAAACCGTTTATTGGAATGAGGCCACTAATATGGCGTTGGAAAGCTACTGCAAATCCGCTCATCCCACATATATTAAGTTTTCCCAAATTCCCTACGGTTAAAGAGCAATTTGAAAAATGGCGAAATTTCTCAAACCGAACAACTAAGCTCGTTTTTTTGGCATAATTTGAAAACGGCAAGTCGGATTGATGCAAATGATATGGCGTTGAAAAGGTTATGAAAATGCGCTTCTTTTTCATATAATTTTTTTTTCTAATTTTGAACGGTTTAAAAGTAATTTAGAAATCGGTCGAAGTTCCTCCGAATTCGTATTTTTGGGATTTTTTCTAAATGGTTTGTCCGAATGTAGCAAATGATATGGCGTTGGAAAGCCTGAGCAAATGCAAAACTTGTTTGTATATAATATTTCTCCCAATTCATTACGGGTTTAAGTCAATTTTGAAAATGGCTAAAAACGTTTTTTGGCCGTAATTTTCGCAAACTTTGCCGGAATGGGGCAAATAATATACCCCTGGATAGCTATGAAAAATGTGAAACTTTTTAATATAGAAAGTTTTCTCTGATTCCTAGCTGTTTTTAAGTAATTTTGAAAATGGCGAGATCATGCGTTCTGCCTTCATCGCGAAAACAGAGTCTCCAAAAATGCACTGCGTGAAGAGGTTGAACTTCTCGGGCAGTTCTGTTTGAACTTCACTCTGTTTTCACGTGCTGTTTTTTGCCCGTAATTCCCCAACCACTTACCGGAATTGAGCAAATGATATACCGATGAAAAGTTGTTGAAAACACGCAACTTTCCCGTATTGATCATTTTTTCATACTCGCATCAGTTTGAAACTTTTTTTTGAATACGTAAAAATGTGTTTTTAACGATATACATGAAACTTTTAAACCGTTTATCGGAATGTAGCATATAATATACCGTTGGAGAGCTTATGAATAGGAGCAACTTTTTCTTGTAAACAGTTGTTACAAATTCATTGCCGTTTGCGAGCAGTTTTAAAAATAGCGAAAACAACGATGTTTTTGCCTTTTTTTGAACATGTAAATGAACGACGGATGTCTCGCCCTAGAAATTTTGAACCGTGCAGGGACAAGAACGTGAACTTCCTGCAACAACCCTTTTAGGCTTTTACTTTTTATTCTTTTATTCTCTTCCGAAACGCATTCCGTGTAGTAGTTGAACTGCTCGTTGTTTTCATTTTGAACTTCTGTCACGTATGTTTTCCTCGTGATTCCTCACCCGTTCGTATTGGTAAAATCCTTGATTTTATAAGAAGCATCGAACCACTTCGTTATTTTAGTTTGAACTTCTAGTTTTCTAAAAAAATGGAAAATTCCTTTTAAACTTTTTTTAGTTGTTCCTTTTATTTTAATTTGAACTTCTTCATTTTATTCTTCAGTAACGAGAAAAAATTCGAGGTGTTTTTGACCTTCGAACTTCTCTGTTATTCTAATTTGAACTTCACATTTTTATTTCGAATAAAGAGTTGTTTTTTATTTTAATAAACTTCGAACTTCTTTGTTATTTTAATTTGAACTTCTTAGTTTTATTTCTAAAATAATATGGTTTTTTAAATAAGCATCAAACATTTTTTTTAAATTGAACTTCATACTTTTATTTTTCCTTGGAACGGAAAGAATTTGAGTTTCCCGTATACATTAAACTACTCCTTTTTTTAATTTGAACTTCTTGATTTCATTTCTTTAGTAACAAAAAAAATATGAGTTTTTTATAAATATTGAACTGCACTATTTTTTTTAAATTTGGACTTCTTGGTTTATTTCTTAGGAAAGAAAAACATGATTTTTAAGTAAACTTCCGACAACTTTTAAAAAAATAGAACTTCATATTTGTATTTTGCCTAGAAATAGGGAGAATTTGAGTTTTGTTATGCACCGAACTTCTCTGCTATTTTAATTTGAACTTCTTGCTTGTATGCTTTGAACTTCATATGTTTATTTTGCCTAGAACCAAAAAACATTTTGAGTTTTTTGTATTCACCGAACTACTCCATTTTTGTAATTTGAACTTCTTGATTTTTTTTTATAAAAATCAAACCAATCCATTTTATAAATTTGAACTTCTTGTGTTTTCTAAGAAAATTGATCAATCCACTTTTTTTTCTTGTAATGTTCGAACTGCTCTCGTTTAAAAAATTGAACTTCTTGGCTTTTACTCTTTTAGGCGTGGGATAAATCTGTTTTTGTATAAACTTTGAATTGCTTTGCTATTTTAGTTTGACTTGCTAAGGTTTTGAAATTTGAACTTATTGGTTTATTCTTTAGTAATGGGGAAATCCCCTTTTTAGAAATTTTTGAACTGCTCTGCTATTTTCAATTTGACCTTCTTAATTTGACCTCCACATTTTTTATTTTTTAATGTAATGTAATATCGCACTTTTCATATTCTATTTAAATTTTTTCGTTGTTTCTTTATTTAAATTCGAACTTCTTCATTTTATTCTTTACTAACGAGAAAAATCTGAGTATTTTATTCACACTGAACTTCACCATTTTCTAAATTTGGACTTCTTGTTTTTTTAGTAATGGGAAGAAACCTAGTTTTTAGTAAACATCAAACCGCTCTGTTATTTTAATTTGAACTTTGAGAGTTTTATATTAGAAACGGTGAAAATACTTTATATTTTACTTTTTCAAATTGAACTTCATACTTTACCTTTTCGAGAAACGAGAAGAATCTTTTTTTTGTATATATCAGACCCTCCGTTTTTTTAAAGTGAACTTCTTGGCTTTATTATTTGGTAACAAGGAAATTCTTTTTTTGTAAATAAACATTGAACCACTTCATTTTATAAATTTGAACTTCCAGGTTTTTCCTAGAAACGAAGAAAATCTATTTTTTATAAACTATTTTTTGAACTGCTCTGGTATTTTAATTTGACCTTCTCGGGGTTATTTAAAACTATGAAAAAATGTTTTCTCTATTTAATTTGAACTTCTAAAGTTTTTTTTAATTTTAGAAATGATCGAAGTCCTTTTTTATGATTTTTGTACTTCCTTATTTTAAAATTCGAAGTTCTTGTTTTTCTATTTAGAAACGGTGAAATATCCGCTTCAAAGAGCTATTTTTTTGAACTTCTGTGTTATTTTTGTTTAAACTTCTTATGATCTCCCTGTGAGCAGATTTGGATTTTTCCAATTTTTATACATCGAACTACTGCGTTATTCTATTTTGAACTTCTTGTTTACATTCTTTAATAACGAGAAAAATCTGAATTTTGTATAAACATCGAACTGCTCCATTTTTTTAATTTGGACTTCTTGGTTTTATTTCTTTTATTAACAGAAAAAATTCTTGTTTTTTAATAAACATCAAGCCGCTCTGTTTTTAAAATTTGAACTTCTAGGTTTTTTAAAATGGATAAAACCCCTTTTTTATAAAATTCTTTTAAGATGCTTTGTTTTTTTAATTTGACCTTTGGGTTTTGTAACAAACATTGAACTTTTTCGTCTTTTAAATTTGAACCTCTGGGCTTTTTCTAAAAACGGGAGTGAGCGACCACGGCAAAATAAACTGTATCTCTGTACTGCTGCATTACATTTTTGCGTGAGATACGAGTTGTTGTTTGCTCGTCTCTCTCCTTGGACAACTTGAAAAAAAACTTGCAATCCGTCATTAGCATTATATCAAAAAAATTGTGGGCACACAGACTCACAAACAGGAGGCACACCATAAATTTTTAGGACACCAAGTTTCAGTGATAGTGGAAAGAAAGAATCATAAACTTCAGAGTATACTAATCAAAAGTTTTAAGTACACACAAGAGGCTATAAGCTTCAAATAACAATATGTTGCTTAGAAATTACCTAATCAATTATGAAGAAGGTAAGAAATGAAAAACAAGAGGAAAAACATGTCTGAATGTACTTAAAAAACATCTCTGAACCTTTCATCCACATCACTCTGAACTTCAGTCATCCTCCAACTTGTGTGATCCGCTGCTGCCAAACAGGACGAGTAATGATGGCGGTTCTACACCACTATGTAATGCAGTTTTTTCATCAAGGAGGGGAGGAGGGAGCAGCAGAAGGAGCAGGGCGTATGTTTGTGTACATGAACCTCTCTATTGTAAAATCTTCCAGAAAAAATACTTTTTTTCTTTTGTTTGCGGCACAAACACAAATAACTAATAAGAGCCAGAGAGCAAGCGAGCTTAACAAGTTACTACGTAATTATCAAACTACACTTTTTGCTTGACCTTTCCTCCACACATACAGTACACTGCTGCAAAGTTGGATCATCTATCTCTTGCCTTCTGAACTCCTTTGTACTGCTGGTAGCGCTCATGTAGTCCTTCCCTTCACCTGCACAAAATAACATACTAGACTAAATAATACAGCTACATGCCGAGAGGAAGTATGGCTGATCCATTACCTATCTCTGTCGGTTTTATAATGGCTCAAATTAAATGTTAGAAAGCAGAAGTAGACAGACAACAACAGAAAAATAGAGGACGGCTTGCAACTGAACCAAACGCAGCATTCACACAAGGTAACTTACTGGATTTCAGAAGGGAAAAACTCTGAACCTGAAGCTCTATAGAATCTGAATTCCTGTTCTTTGAGCAAAGACCGAGCGAGTAACACTGTAATTCATCTCATGCCAAAGTCTCAGCTCATATCGGGAGATGCAGGTTTGGCCGATGGGTCGCGTAGGGCATCGGGATCCAGGCGGTGCGTGGGAGATCTGGCCACATCTTGGCCGCGACGGTCGTTGTTTGCTGAGCACGATGGGGGACAACGCAGGATTCCACAGGCGGCAGCCGGCGTTTTAATTCAGCATACCATGTCACAGGAGCAACACAACAGTCGGCGTTCTCGCCGACGGGCAGCACGCATGCCATGTACAAGTTTAGGAGAATTTGAGCTACAGTTTGGGGCGTAGGTGAACTGCCAGTAGGTGTCATACTTGGGGCGGATCCATGTGCGACGGTGCTCTGGGGAGATGGGCAGCTTGGTAAGGGTCCTCTGGACGACAGCCCGTGAGTAGCATCGGGCGGTGGAGCGTAGCTTGGTGGTGGGGCGCGCGCTAGTAGGTTGGGCCGCCGGCACCGGCAAGATGTGGAACGGCAGGATGGATCAGGGCGCCATGCCGGCGAGGTGTGGGACGGCGGAATGGGTTGGGACGCCGCGCCGGTGAGGTGCGGAACGATGGAGTGGGTCGAGGCACCGGCCCCGGCGGGGTGTGGGGCGGTGGGGTGGGTTGGGGCACGCCACACGTAGTGGTGGGGAAGATGGCGGCGACGGCGTGCTGGGGCAGTACTTGGCGGCGGCGCGCTGGGGAAGATGGCGGCGGTGGCACGGTGGGGCAGCTGCCGGTAGCGACGGGATCGTGGGTCGGGTCGGGGCGCCGTGGTGGGGGGTCAGGGGGTGGGGCGGCTGCTCGGGGAGTTCGGGAACATCCGGATCCTATTCTGATCCTAGGATGAGAATAGTGTTACTCTCTCTCTCTCTCTCTATATATATATATATATATATATATTATATCAAACAATCTCACATTTATTTGAATTTGTGAAAATGTGTGGCTTTTGCAGCTCACAACTAAGTACTTGTAGGCGTAGGGGGCGGGGCACTATACATTGTGCGATAAACACATTATACATATGAAACATGGTTTAGATTATGAAGATCTAGATAGAGCTTGAAATGTACTATTATTTGAAATCAGCATAAAGTGGATTAAAAAATTTGAATTAGAGTTCATATAGTACACATAGTTCATATCTAACTTGACATCAATCATGTGGTGTGTTGTGAAGATAATATACAGATGATGGTTTAACTTGACAACAATCATGATTGTAGATTCTTATTCAAATAATAAAACAAATTCAAATTTAGTTCATATTGCAGCGGTAGTATATACATTTGGAATGCACTAAAATGTTCATTTGAGTAGGTTACATGCATTATACACCTAGCGAAATATTTTAATTGAACATAACATGGATTCAAAGTTTTCAACGACATTTGTATTCATACAGTAAAATGGGACAAGACCCTCTCTTGTGTGGTGCGAATTGATTTTTTTTTGGTTGAGGAAAGTGCGAATTGATATGGTACCGTACACGTTAGCCTTGTCCCGAAATTTCAACCCGCGCCTTATTATGCCGAAATTTCAAGATATCTCTTTGTCTGTTTGTGCTCTGAAAACTCCCTCCTTCTCAACCCGTGCCTTGCTATCCCGAAATTACAACGCGCGCGAAAACTCCCTCCTCCTGCGAAATCCCGACACGCGAAATCCCCGTTCTACCCCTGATCAGAAAGAGCCGCTAGTTCAAATTGGTGGGGGTACTTTTGTAACTTACCCTACATTACGGACAAGCGCGTCCCAAAAGTCATGGTTCCCCCCTCCCATCCCCTTCTTTTCCCCATTCGAAAACCGAGGCCACCAAAACCTCTCTCCACCAGCCGCGAAACCCCACCCTCCTCCGTCCGCCCCCCCATCGCCGCCCAGCCGGAGCCTCTTCCCCGACGACGTCGTCAACTGCAACAGCTCGACGTCCCTCATCCACCGCACCGGATGAGGATCCGTCATCGATCTCGTCGTCCCGCCACCCCGTCCTCCACCTCCAAGGAGCTGCTCCGACGATCGCCTCGTCTATCGCGGCTGCTCCATTCCCACAATGCCGCCTTAACCTGCCCCACCAGAACCGCAGCATCCTCACCGACTCCTCGGATGAAGCTGAGCCTACTCGGCGCCACCAAAGAGGTTGTACACTCATCGCATCTTCTCCTTCACTCGACCTCACGGCGCCGCCGGTGCTCGATCCTGCTCCGCCATGGCGCAGCTCCCTCGACGCTGGCGCTGATACGTCTCCAACGTATCTATAATTTTTTATTGTTCCATGCTATTATAGTATCAATCTTGGATGTTTTATATACACTTACAAGCAATTATATATCATTTTTTGGGACTAACCTATTAACTTAGTGCCCAGTGCCAGTTGCTGTTTTTTTGCCTATTTTTGGTTTTCCAGAATATCAGTACCAAACGAAGTCCAAATGCCACGAAACTTTTTGGATATTTTTTTCTGGACATAAGAGACACTAGAAGCTTCGAGAGAGGGCCAGAAGCCAGAGGAGGTGGCCACGAGCCACCAGGGCGTGCCCCGGGGGGGTGGCGCGCCCTGGTGCCTCGTGGCCCACCTCTGCTCCGTTTGACCTAATTCCACCTCTATAAATTCTCTAAAATCGGGAAACCAATAGAGGGGTCCACGAAATACTTTTTCCGCCGCCGCAAGTCTCTGTTCTCGAGAAATCCCATTTGGAGGCCTTTTCCGGCACTTTGCCGGAGGGGGATTCGATCACGGAGGGGCTCTACATCAACCTTGCTGCCCTTTCGATGATGCATGAGTAGTTTACCACAGACCTTCGGGTCCGTAGTTAGTAGCTAGATGGCTTCTTCTCTCTTTTTGATCTTCAATACAATGTTCTCCTCAATGTTCTTGGAGTTCTATCCGATGTAATCACTTTTTGCGGTGTGTTTGTTGGGATCCGATGAATTGTGAGTTTATGATCATATTATCCATGAATATTATTTGAGTTTTCTCTGAACTCTTTTATGCATGATTGTCATAGCTTCATATTTCTCTCCGATCTATTGATTTGGTTTAGCCAACTAGATTGATTTATCTTGCAATGGGAGAGGTGCTTTGTAATGGGTTCGATCTTGCGGTGCTCAATCCCGGTGATAGTAGGGGACATGACATGTATGTATCATTGCTATTAAGGGTAAAAAGATGGGGTTTATTCATGCGTGAGTTTACTTTGTCTACATCATGTCATCTTGCTTAAGGCGTTACTCCATTCTTTATGAACTTAATACTCTAGATGCATGCTGGATAGCGGTTGATGTGTGGAGTAATAGTAGTAGATGCAGAATCGTTTCGGTCTACTTGTCTCGGATGTGATGCCTATATACATGATCATTGCCTTGGATATCGTCTTGATTATTTGCTTTTCTATCAATTGCCCAACAGTAATTTGTCTACCCACCGTATGCTATTTTCAAGAGAGAAGCCTCTAGTGAAAACTATGGCCCCCGGGTCTACCTTTATCATATATTGAAAATCCCAAAAATACTTTGCTGCAATTTTACTTTGTTTATTTTATTTTGTATCTTTGTTCGATCTATCTATCTATCACCATACAATTTAATCTTGCAATTAACCGCCAAGGGATTGACAACCCCCTGCTCGCGTTGGGTGCAAGGATTTGTTATTTTGTGTGCAGGTGCTGCTAACGAGTTGTTGCGTGATTCTCCTACTAGATTGATAACCTTGGTTTCATAACTGAGGGAAATACTTATCTCTACTGTACTGCATCATCCCCTCCTCTTCGGTGAATAACCAACGCAGATCACAAGTAGCAGGCGCCGCCGGTGACATCCTCCACGGCGGATCTCCCCCATTGCGAGGCTCCCTCGGCGGCGACGGCCATACCAGCCGGAGCTGCTGCTGCTGCTCTGGATCTCGCTCGCGCTGCTGCTCTGCTCTTGCTCTCACTCATGCTGCTGCTCTGCTCTTGCTCTCGCTCGCGCTGCTGATGCTGGTACACGGGCTGCTGCAGCTACACGAGTTGCTGCTCTGGCTCTCATTCGCGTTGCTGCTCCTGCAGCTATCTGCTAGTGTGTTCCCTGTTGAGCGGCTGCTGATTTTGATCACTGCTTCTCTACTACTACTAGTGCTCGAGCGGCCTAAACTACCAATGAAGTGCTTCTTTGCTACTAGTGCTTTCAGTTTCAACAGTAAAATTCAGTTTCGATAGTAACAGTCAGTTTCGACAGTAAATTTCAGTTTCAACAGTTAAATTCGGAGTCAATAGTTTTTACATCATCTGTTGGAGTTGGTTGTTTTTTGGTGATGTAAATTTTACAGCTAGCTCTTTCTCGTGATGTATTTTACATCATCTATTGGAGATGGTATTAGAATCCCACTTCTGATTAACGATGTCCGTCTTGTACTACTTCAGCCTCGACGTCGCACAGCTCACCGGAGCTGCTCCAACGACGGAACCATCCATCACAACAAAGCAGTACCCTCGACGCCGTCTATAGACGCCTCAGATCTTCTTCCCCAGCTCCGATAGCCACCTCCGCCGCAACATCTTCAGCGACCGACGCAATGATGCCGAGGTCAAGACGGCTACGCCAAAGAGGTTGTACACTTGTCGCATCACTTTTTACTCTACATTTATGTCGACCCCTTAGGGCTGTTTTGGTTCAAAGGAAAAGGTAAAGGAAAAACATAGCAATAGGAACTTTTCTTATGGTACTCTACTATTCAATTATTACAGCATTTGGTTGAAAGGAATGGAGCAAAACAAAACTGGAGGATTTTTTTTCCTTTCGTGTCTGTTTCAAAGGAAAAACACGGAAATTTTAACATCCACCTGGACCTACTTATCAAAATCCTATGCATGAAAAGAAAACTAAGTGCATTAGTGGCATAATAACATTCTAACTTTACACATTTGCAGGTGGTTTGACTTTAATTTGGCCATGTTTCTTTGCATTCCTGTGCTCTTCTTGCAAGCCAAAGGAGCCCTTACAGAATTACTTCAGTTACAGATAGGTGTCGAAGAAAACTTTGTGTGGTTTGTCCTGCTCCTGCCGCGCCGTCGTCCACCTCACCTGAGCTGCTCCATTGACAGAAGCATCCACCATACCAAACATCACGACTCCTTACTGTCTTTCGCCACCTCAGATCTCCTTCCATGTCACCGGTAGCCACCGCAACTGCATCACCATCATCGACTCAGCAGATGAACCTGAGGAGTACACGGGTCCGCAAGAGAGGTCGCACTCTTTTGTTTCTGCTTACTTTATGCATTGCTTAATATTACCTGCTAGTTTATCATCCTGTTCATCTCTTAGACACTAAGTTAGGTCCAAATTAATGTTCAAACTTGAGTTTTAAAATGCTTGTGGGGCACATATCGAGGCAGCAATGAATAGTATATCGATCTACTATCTGTTTCATCTAGGGTATCTACTATGTCGTTCATCATGGGTGGGAAACAAACAGTAAAGCAGCCATCATCTGTCTTTTTGTTAAATTAAGCTATCATTTGCCTGCTATCATTATTTTTGGATCTATCCACTGGTTGTTACCATCACTCTAGATTTCTGCATGCTCTCCTTACTTAATCTCACTATATTTTTTGCGTATGCATGTCAGTTATTGTACACAGTCATGCTGAACATGTAGAGAAAAAGAGAAGAGTCTTGCGCGGCAATACAATGTCATGCAGACATCGCTCCATGGTGGGTGCAATGGCAACCCCACCCCCTCCTCCAGATTGTTATCCAGAGGAAGATAGCTGTTCAGAGGTGGAGTCAGAGGGAGCTGACCACTCCTATTTACCCCCCGAGGTGTTTGCTCTAACTTGGCATGATGATGTTGGTCATATCATGCATATGGTGCCTTGCTTTGCTTACTTTCGACATCATATATGTCATCTGCTTAGTTTAGACATGTTCTGTAATGCTGTTTAGTTTCTATATCATATATGTGAATTATGCAATGCCATCTTTTTTAGCCAGCCATAATATATGTGAAATATGCAATGCCATCCTGTTTAGCCAGGCATCATCTATTTGAATTATATCTTGCCATTCCTTTTTTTCAATTACATTTCCATTTGTCGACAATGTTTGTACATTCAACTACTCTTCCTGTGAATCAGCCATTTGAGTGGGTGATGAAAAAATCTGGAGTGAAAACAAGTTCTTCAGAGCAGACAGTGCTACCTGTCGAAGCAGATCTCTTGTTCGGTCCAGATAGCTCCTCAGAGGAGGATTCAGAGACAGATGACCAGTCCTATTCCCCCCCCCCCCGAGGTGTATGCTCTAACTTGGCAGGGTTATACTGCTCGTATCATGCATATGGTGTCTTGCATTGCATAGTTTAGACATCATATACACAATATTCAACACCATCTGCTTAGTTTAGACATCATATATGCGAATGCCATCTGCTTAGCATATAAATCACATATGTGAATTATATCATGCCATCCTGTTAACTTAGATAACATGTATGTGAATTATGTCAAGCGGACCTGTTTACTAAAGACATCATATAATTATCTCATGCCATCCTTTTAGTTAGTCATCATATCTTTGAATTATGTCATGGTATACTGTTTAGATAGACATCATGTATGTGAAATTATGTCATGCTATCCTGTTTAGTTAAACAACATATATGTGAACTATTTCATGCCCTCTTTTTTCCTCACTATCTATTGCATCTGTCTCATACAAGGTCTGTACGTTCAACTACTTTTCTTGTTTATCAGCCATTTGAATTGGAGGCTGTGATGGCAGTATCTAGCGGAGTAAAAACACGGTCTTCAAATAAAATAGTGCTACCTGTCGATGGAGATAGCACCCCGGTTGTACTTGCACAAGAACCAGCCCTACCACACATAACCCAGACAATCACAGATTGTACCCCTACTCCGATGGACAGAGAACCAGCTTCACCCAATCTAACCCCAACCCCAGCTGATAGTAACCCAGTTCCAGTTGACACAGCACCATCTCCACGACAGAGCTCCCAAACAAGAGCAGTTAGTAAGGCAGTTCCAGTGCCCAAAGCGCCAGGAGTACCATGGCAAACCCCAACTCCACCAGTTAGTACACCTATTCCTGTGGATGAAGCAGAACTAGTCATCAATAGTTTAGCGTATATCGCATTTGATGTTGTTAAATCCTATGTGCGTATCTTCCCATCATGGAAATATTATACTGAAGATGAAGGAAAAAGCCAGTTGTAGGTGTTCCTCTAGGAGTTATGTGTAAGTATTCATGGCAATTACTTTGCTTTGTCCCAGACTTTCTACCTCCCTGCTGGTTATAACATAGCAAATGTTCCCATTTTTCTGTGTAGAGAACGACTGATTTGGAAACTCAGGATGAGGTAACCTTTGCTAATACCTCTGCTATCTTCAAGAATGCTTTGCGGCAGTATCAGAATTACCTGAAGAAAACGTATTTCACTGGCAAGGAAACTCATCAAATTCCCTTAATTTCTCCGGAGACACATTTATGGGACGATGACTGGGAACGCCTTGTTCTGTATTGGTCTAGTCCCATGAATCTGGTAGGGTCTATGAGATCATATTTCATTTTGAAGTACTATATGGCTGCGTCTTACTGTACTCTCTTCTTGTAGAACAAGTGCTTAAACCTGCAGAACAACTGTTCTCAGGTAAGATTCCATAGCTGTGGTGCATACTGCTTTGCTCTTGTATCACTGTATTTACTCATACCAACTAATTTTTCAATAGAAGGATCCGATCGAAACTCCAATGGCACAACAGGTATGTTTAAACATGTTTCTTTAACTGGTTTGCTCTTCTAAATTGCTCTATGTTGATTTCAATTTCAATTGTGTAGACAGTTGTCTTCTCATATCATGCACATTACTAGCATCAAAACAGAGCCAATAGTGTTGTTAGTTGTACATGTATACCCGTGGTACCCATCTGAAATCTTGTGGTGCTGTGTAGTTTCCCACACTTATATTCTTTCAATGCTATTTTGTCTTGAACTGATATGATTTGAACTGTGTCTCTATTTTGATTTGGCAAGACAATGCAGTGACAGTAGCACATAAATATATGTTTGTTTGATGCTTTTATAATGTACTACTTTGCAATAGAAGACTTGATAGTTTAATCATGTCCACCTTACTACTAAACTGGTTCACCAAAATGAGTTTCATATACTACATGCTAAACCTGTTATGTGTCTGCTTGTTTCTTCTTTTAGAATGCTGACAGAATATTGGAGAAGAGTACCACATTAAGCAATGGTAAAGGAAATAATGCTGATAAGGTTGAAGATAGTGAGACAACCTTGCTGGTCTCCAACAAAGCTGATAAAACAGATAAGGCAAACTATCTTGAAGACAGTAAGACAACCCCAAAGTCCTGTCTTGATGTAGTGTTCGAGTTATTGGCCACTACCGCTTGCACAAGCTCTTCAAACTCGCTGTCTGAATCAGTTCGGTTTCTTAAGTCTGAACTACAAGCTGAAAGACATCGAGAATTCAGATGCATACTTTCTGGTGCAACAGCAAGCATTGGAGGATTTTAGCGCCAAATAAGAGAAAGCTAATAAGCTTGCTAAGCTTATTGCCGGCATGGTGGATACCCAGGATAACGTTTCTTGAGCTCTTCTGAAGTTGTTTCAGTTCTGGACTTGTTTTGCTGCCGCGTTTATTTGCACTGGTGGCCAATTTAGACGCCCAGTGTATGTAATTAATATGCTGCTTTGTTGTTCCCTTTATTTGCACTAGTGGCGAACTTTGATGCCCAGTGGATGTAATGTCTGTAATCGCCGTAATAGCCTAGCGTTAGTTGCTTGCTTATTTATTTACTTATAGTCTTGTTTATTTGTTTCCTTATAGTCACTGCAGTTCTTTTTCCTCGGTTTGCTAGTGGCCGCAATAACCATGGGCCACATACGGGCCATGGTAACGATGGGCCTCCTACGGGCCGTGGGATCAATGGGCCGTACTGTTCGTGGGCCAAAACCGGACCGCAATATGGACCGTAAATGGGCCAAAATTGGAACCGTCCGTTTATGGGCCCAGACCATAACGGGCCGTTAACAGGCTGGAAGACAGCACAGGCTTAATTCTATTAACAGGCATGACGGGTCGTTAATGGGCCGGATTACAGGAGAGGATGAAAACGGCCCAACGGGTTAACGGGCCACAAACGGACCGATTGTTACCACGGGCTGAATTTGGCCCATTAGCATAACAGGCCAGTAACGAACCATAAGTAATCGAGGGCCGGAAATGAGCCCAAGAATTTATGGGCCCTTAGAAGGCCGAAAGAAAACACGGGCTGGAAACGGCCCAACTGAATCCTGGGCCGTTAATGGGCTCAAAGCAGTTTACTGTTCATGATGGGCCTGATTCTCCACGGGCCGTTAATGGGCCCAGAGATGCAAAAGGCCTCATATGGGTCAAAAGACTTCACGGGCCATAGATGGGCCGAAAGTGACAACGGGCTGGAATCATATGGGACGGCCCACATGACGCTACTGGGCCGAATTTTGAAAGGCCATAACGGGCCGTGAGTACCCAGGCCATAAATGGGCTGTATCCGAACAGGCCAGTAACAGGCTTTCCATGGGCTGGCCTGCTAACTTTTGACCAAGTCAAATGAGCCATCCTTTTTAACCTAAATGGGCCACTGTTGGGCCGTGCCACGTGTCGACGTGTCATAGGCGTCTCTCGTCCAATGAATGGATGACATCTGTCGCAATGCCGAGCTGACACGTGGATCCGTCGGCGAATGAGAAATTTACATGTGGAAAATCGCCATTGGTCAGGGCTGCTAATGGGTTATCGGATCCAAACCCGCACCCGATAGCTTAACGGTGATCCGTTATGGTGGATGCCACGTGTCGGTTACCCTTGATGAAAACACTTCCATGAAGCGACATTTATCGTCATGGAAGTGGACACTTCCGTGATGATAATTTCAGTATTGTCATGGAACACTTCTACGACAGCACAGGTATGACTATCTTGATTCTGTCATAAAATTGTCATGGATGTATATGCATGACAGAAAACTTGACCTACTGTGACAAAGACGTATCATCACGGAAGTGTTTTTTTTGTAGTGTTTGCAATCCCTGTCGCAGAGGCAGCTGTCGACGGTGAGGTTGAGGGGGACGCAATGCCAGAGGGGGCGCCACCGCCGGGAGAGCAGGATGGTCCACATGTCAGATTTGGTGGGGAGGAGGGCGATGATGATGAGCAGCATGTCGTCGAGGAGGCTGCAGATGAAGTCCAGGCTCACCGGATGCGGTTTTGGCTCCAGCCGCCTCCGCTTGTCGGCTGCCTCGTCCTCCATCTCAGCCAGCAACAACGCTGGTGTGCACGTGTGGTGGTGTGTATTGTGTGCTGGGTGTACGCGAGTGTGTCCTTGCGTGCATGCCGCGCAGTGGTGTATGTGCGTTGTCGTAGTGTGTGACCGTGGTGGTGTCTAAGAAGGTGTTAATCTAGTATACTCCCTCCGTCTAGGTGCATAGGGCTTCTAATGAAAATTTAGTATTCTAAATATATAAGTCACAATGCGTGGAAGGAGCTCCTCATTCCCCGTGATCATTAATTTTCATTTTGCATGCTGCTATTTTCATTGGCAGATACATTAAATAGGATTTGCATGGTGCTCTTTAAAAATTAATGACATGGGAAACCAACGTAGTGGTTGGCTCCTCCCAGTTTTCTAAACGAGCTAAATATGAGTCATTATTGCCATTGATTTTTGGTTTAATATCCTCCGTCCAATCTCCACCCACCTAGGTTGTGATGCAGCTCCTTAGATGCCCTATGCAGCTAGACGGAGGGAGTAGTACTATTTTAACGAGGAAGAAGTGTGCACTCGATTTAGTAGCGTGCGGGGTTCTACCACGAGTGGTTTCTAGTTTGTTTATTTCACCCCGTGGCAGATGGGCCTCTAGTTTATTTATTTTCACCCACTGCTACATGGGCCCGCACACCCAGATAGAGATCATGAGCTGACAAGGCACCATGTAGACTGGTTGAACGGTCAACTAAACAATATACGGAGCTATACGCTGAGCCAGTGACCGTATAATCCCTCAGTAAAGAGAGATCGAGTGAGAGGGGAGGCCTGTGAGAGATAGAGAGAGAGAAAGAGATACTCCCTCCATTCGATAATGTAGTGCCTATAATTTTTTGAAAAGTCATACTTTTGAAACTTTGACCATGTTTATAGAGAAAATTACTTATATCTACAATACCAAAGATATATGATTTGAAATTACATCTTGTGATGAATCTAATGATGTATGTTTGTCGTTCCAGATGTACATGTTTTTCTCCACATATACGTGGTCAAACTTTGTGAGGTTTGACTTTTCAAAAAATGTATATGCTATGGACCGGAGAGAGTACCTAACTAGAATGAGATCAAGTGTGTGTGAAGGAGAAAGAGTGAGTGTGAAAAAAGAGTGTGTGTGTGTGTGAAAGAGAAAGGGACAACACACCATAAAGTAGAGAGAAAGTGTGTGTGTCTTATGAAAACATATCACGCATGCATCTCCGAGAGAGAAAGCAAGGTGAGGAGATACACGGAGATATAGTGTGTGGTTGTTTGCAACGGTGAGAGAGAGACCCCTAGCACGTGGCCAAGAGAGGTCTGGCAAACAAGGGAAAGAGGTCAAGAGAGATTTATAGAGAAAATGGAAGCATGGGGAGGGAGAGAGGGTGTGTTTGTGATATATAGAGAGATCCCCTCGAGATCGTGAGGGGACTATATGGGTGGGAGATCGAGAGACAAGGTGTGTGTGCGATAGAAAGATACCCCGAGAGAGATCAAGAATTAGACCTAGGGAGGGAAGGAGATAATGCGTGTGTTTGTGATGGAGAGTGAGAGATAATCATACCTAGGGGGAAGTGCATGTGCCTGTGATGGAGTGAGAGATAATCGTACTTAGGGGGTGTGTGCGTGTGTGTGAGATAGAGAGAGAATGAGGGAGAGAGAGTGTTAGATGGGTCTATCTAGTGCGAGCGGGATATGTGTATGTGTGACCTAGGGAGATAGAAAGTTTGAAAGAGAGAGAGAGAAGAGCCCCAAGACGGCGGAGTGGTGCGTGAGAGAGTTGAGAGAGAGAAAGAGATACTCCTTCCGTTCGATAATGTAGTGCCTATAAATTTTCGAAAAGTCAAACTTTGGAAACTTTGACCAAGTTTATAGAGAAAATTATTTATATCTACAATACCAAAGATATACATATATAATATGAAACTACATCTTGTGATGAATCTAATGATATATGTTTGTCGTTCTAGATGTAAGAGTTTTTCTCCACATACCTGGTCAAACTTTGTGAGGTTTGACTTTTCAAAAAATCTATATGCTATGGACCGGAGAGAGTACCTAAGTAGAGAGAGATCAAGTGTGTGTGAAGGAGAAAGAGTGAGTGTGCAAAAAGAGTGTGTGTGTGTGAAAGAGAAAGGGACAACACACAATAAAATAGAGAGAAAGTGTGTGTGTCTTATGCAAACATATCACGCATGCATCTCCGAGAGAGAAAGCGAGGTGAGGAGATACACGCAGATAGTGTGTGGTTGTTTGCAACGGAGAGAGAGACCCCTATAGCATGTGTCCAAGAGTGGTCTGGCAAACAAGGGACAGAGGTCGAGAGGGACGTATGGAGAAAATGGAGGCATGGGGAGGGAGAGAGGGTGTGTTTGTGATAGAGAGATCCCCTCGAGATCGTGAGGGGACTATATGGGTGGGAGATCGAGAGACAAGGGTTTGTGTGTGTGATAGAAAGATGCCCCGAGAGAGATCGAGATAGACCTAGGGAGGGAAAGAAACAATGCGTGTGTTTGTGATGGAGAGTGAGAGATATTCATACCTAGGGGGGGTGCGTGTGCCTATGATGGAGTGAGAGATAGTCGTACTTAGCTTGCTAGGGGGGAGATTGTGTGTGTGTGTGTGTGTGTGTGTGTGTGTGTGTGTGTGTGTGTGTGCGTGTGAGATAGAGAGAGAACGAGGGAGAGAGAGAGTGTTAGATGGGTCTATCTAGTGCGAGTGAAATATGTGTATGTGTGACCTAGGGAGATAGAAAGTTTGAGAGAGAGAAAGAAGAGCCCCGAGACGGCGGAGTGGTGCGTGAGAGAGTTATGGACAATGAGCGAGAGAATTTGTGTGTGTGTGCGATGAGTGCACCCTAGCTATTTAGCTTAGACCAGAGAGTCATACATTATGTGTAAGAGAGACCTATACATAGAGTGTGCATGCGAACTAGAAAGACCTAGAGAGAGAGGGACCGACAAGGATTGTGTTCGTATGCGCGCGATAGAAACAAAGAGTGTCGGCTAGAGAGAGAACGGGAGTGCGGGAGAGGGGAGAGGTCGCGTTTATGAATCGAAGACTGATATAAACCATGATTCAGTATTAAATTGTATTCAAATGTTTGAATTGGAGAACATGGTGTTTGCAGTTCACACATGAACGGAGATATGCGTATCAAACAAGTTCATTAATTTGAATTTGAGCATGTTCATGGAGTACTATAATACAACATGCTATTCAATTGATGTGTTCAATTTTGGATTTAGTCCACAATTTTGACCGGGCCAACGAGCTATTTCATTGAATTGAGATATTTCATTTTGCGTTTGATTCCCGTTTTTGAGTGGGTCAACTATTTGTCAAATTAATCGGTAGCAACGAGCATGTAAAAACACATTAGTCCCGAGCATCATCTCACCATCTAAAAAAGAAGTGGCAAGATGTGACACTATAGAACTAATATTTCAAAATTTGATTCGAATCGACTTGGTACGGTAGACGTGTGCTACTTGTAGCTTGCGTTGGTATTTCCCCGAAGAGGAAGGGATGATGCAGCACTATAGAGATAAGTATTTCCCTCAGTTATGAAACCAAGGTTATCGAACCAGTAGGAGAATCACACAACACCTCGTTAGCAGCACCTACACACAAACAACAAATCCTTGCACCCAACGCAAACAAGAGGTTGTCAATCTCTCGGCGGTAAATTGCAAGATTAAATTGTATGTGATATATAGATAGATTGAAACAAAAATACAAAATAAAATAAATATAATAAAATGGCAGCAATATTTTTAGGGTTTTAGTAATATGATTTTGATAGACCCGGGGGCCATAGATTTCACTAGAGGCTTCTCTCAAGAAAATAGCATACGGTGGGTAGGCAAATTACTGTTGGGCAATTCATAGAAAAGCAAATAATCATGACGATATCCAAGGCAATGATCATGTATATAGGCATCATGTCCAATACAAGTAGACCAACTCCTGCCTGCATCTACTACTATTACTCCACACATCGACCGCTATCCAGCATGCATCTAGTGTATTAAGTCCATAAGAACGGAGTAATGACTTAAGAACGATGACATGATGTAGACAAGATAAACTCACGTATGAATAAACCCCATCTTTTACCCTTAGTAGCAATGATACATATGTGTCATGTCCCTTTCTATCACTGGGATTGAGCACCGCAAGATCGAACCCACTACAAAGCACCTCTTCCCATTTCAAGATAAATCAATCTAGTTGGCCAAACCAAATCAATAGATCGGAGAAGAAATATGAGGCTATAATAATCATGCATAAAAGAGTGCAGCAAAGACTCAAATAATTTCATGGATAATCTGATCATAAACTCACAATTCATCGGATCCCAACAAACACACCGCAAAAAGTGATTACATCGGATAGAACTCCAAGAACATTGAGGAGAACATTGTATTGAAGATCAAAAAGAGAGAAGAAGCCATCTAGCTACTGCCTATGGACCCGAAGGTCTATGGTAAACTACTCACGCATCATCGGAAGGGCAGCAAGGTTGATGTTGAACCCCTCTGTGATCGATTCCCCCTCCGACAGATCACCGGAGAAGGACCCCAGATGGGATCTCTCTGGAACAGAAACTTGCGATGGCGGAAAAAGTATTTCATGGACTCTCTTGAGGGTTTCTGATTTTTCTGGAATTTATAGTGCTGGAATTAGGTCAAACGGAGCTGGGTGGGCCCCACGAGGTACTAGGGCGCGCCACCCCCCCTGGGGCGCGCCCTGGTGCCTCATGGCCCACTCCTTCATCTTCTGGCCCTCTCCCAAAGCTTCTAGTGTTTATATTGTCCAATAAAAAATCTCCAAAAAGTTTCGTGGCATTTGGACTTCGTTTGGTATTGATTTTCTGTAAAACAAAAACAGGGCAGAAAACAGCAACTGGCACTGGGCACTAGGTTAATAGGTTAGTCTCCAAAAATGATATATAATTGCTGTAAATGATTATAAAAACATCCAAGATTGATAATATAACAGCATGGAACAATCAAAAATTATAGATACATTGGAGACGTATCAGCATCCCCAAGCTTAATTCCTGCTCGTCCTCGAGTAGGTAAATGATAAAAATAGAATTTTTGATGTGGAATGCTGCCTAACATATTCATCACATATTCTTTTCTTTTATAGCACAGACATTGGACTTGAATGGTTCAAAGCAATAGTCTATAGTTTGACATGAAGATATAAATACTCAAGCATGCTAACAAGCAACCATCTCTTTCAAAATATCAACGCTAAAGAAAGTTATCCCTAGCCCATTATGCTCAATCATTGATCCATTCATGAAACACACTCAAATATTAGCTACACACAATGCACAAGTATGACAATAGTGCTCTCTAGTTGGTGCTTTATAAGAGAAGATGGAGACTAAATTTTTTTTTTGCATAAAAGTAAATAGATAGGCCCTTCGCAGAGGGAAGCAGAGATTTGCTAATGTGCCAGAGCTCAAAGCTGAAATTAAAGAGATAAAAATATTTTGAGAGGCATGCTTTTCCTGTCAACGAAAACGACTGAGAATTCCCAATATTTTCCATGCTAGACACATCATAGGTGGTTCCCAAACAGAAAGTAAAGTTTATTTCCTTTCCACCATTCCTTCACAATCCATGGCTAGCCGTATCCACGGGTGCCCTCCATACCAACACT
Organism: Elymus sibiricus; assembly: GCA_039707655.1. Classification (NCBI taxonomy): domain Eukaryota; kingdom Viridiplantae; phylum Streptophyta; class Magnoliopsida; order Poales; family Poaceae; genus Elymus; species Elymus sibiricus. Next base: position 176,587,011 of record CM077666.1, on the reverse strand, counting down.
TTCCAAGGAATTTTGTTGTTATTAATTTTGATTTCATTGTGGGACTGGGCATCCCTATTACCAACCATTCTCTCGTGCAATGACAAGTGAATAAACACTCATCGTGAGAATAACACACCTAGCATGGAAAATAATGGCCACCCCCTGCCGCTTCATGAGCGGTACGGGCACACAAAACAGAAAATTATTTTGAAAAATTAGAGTTGGCACACGCAAATTTACTTGGAACGGCATTGAAATACCGCATATAGGTAGATATAGTGGACTCATTTGGCACAACTTGGGTTTAAGGAGTTTGGATGCACAAGCAGTATTTCCGCTTAGTACAAATGAAGGCTAGCAAATAGATTGAGAAGCAACCAACCAAAAAACAAAAATGGTCATAAACATGCATTGAACACAACTAACACAGAATAATGCACCATAAGTAGGATATAGTTTCATTGCATAACTATTGACTTAACGTGCATGCATAGGGAATCACAAACCTTAACACTAATATTCTTACTAAATCACAATTACTCACTAACATGGCTCACATATTATCATTTCCATATCGCAAAACTATTGCAAGGAATCACACTTATCATATCCAATGATCTATATGAAAGTTTTTATTTATATCCCTCTTGAATATTCATCACTTTGGGACCAACTTCATATCTTGTGCAAATTACCGTTACTACCATCAACTCTCAAAAAGATTTAAGTGAAGCACGAGAGTGCAAATATTTCTTCAAAATTTCAATCTTATCAATTCTCAAAATAATATAAGTGAAGCATGAGAATTCATTTCTTCAAAATTTTAATCTTGTCAATTCTCAAAATAATATAAGTGAAGCATGAGAATTTATTTCTTCAAAAATTTAATCAACTCTCAAAATAATAGAAGTGAAAAATGAGAGTTTATTTCTTCAAAATTTTAATCAACTCTCAAAATAATATAAGTGAAGCATGAGAGTTTATTTCTTCAAAATTTAGCCACCATCGTGCTAAAAAAGATTTAAGTGAAGCACTAGAGCAACTGCCTAGCTCAAAAAATTTAAGTGAAGCACATAGAGTATTCTAACAAATGATGATAAACGTGTGTCTCTCTCAAGATAGGTGTGTTCAGCAAAGATGATTGTGACAAACTAAAAAGCAAACAAAGCAAAGACTCATATAATACAAGACGCTCCAAGCAAAACTCATATCATGTGACGAATAAAATAATAGCTCCAAGTAAAATTACCGATGGTTGGTAGAAGAAAGAGGGGATGCCTTCCGGGGCATCCCCAAGCTTAGATGCTTGAGTCTACCTTGAATATTACCTTGGGGTGCCTCGGGCATCCCCAAGCTTAGGCTTTTACTACTCCTTATTCCTTCATCCATCGTGATCTCACCCAAAACTTGAAAACTTCAATCGAACAAAATTCAACAAAACCTTTGTGAGATCCGTTAGTATAACAAAATAAATCACTACTATAAGTACTGTTGTAAACCCATTCATATTTGATTTTTGCATTATACCTACTGTACTCTAACTTCACCATGGCTTATACCCCCCGATACAATCCATAGATTCATCAAAACAAGCAAGTAGTGCATCAAAAACAGAATCTGTCAAAAACAGAACAGTCTGTAGAAATCTGAATTATGGTCATACTTATGTAACTCCAAAAATTCTGAAAAATTAGGACGATGTGGGCAATTCATATATAAATATTGTGAAAAAAATTCAGAAGGTTCGGACGCTCCAGAGAAAAACCAAAATTCCATCACTGGACGCAAAACTTTCTGTTTTCAAACAGCATCAATTATACTATCTCCCAAATTATCCCAAAGGCTTTACTTGGCACAAACACTAATTAAAAACACAAAAACACAATCATACCAGTAGCATGACAGTGAAAACACACAATAACAGAAAATTTTTATTTTATTCATTGGGTTGCCTCCCAACAAGCGCTATTGTTTTATGCCCCTAGCTAGGCATAATGCATAATTTCAAGTATTGTCATCTTTCAAGTTGATTCCATAAGTGGCCCTCATAATTGATTCATATGGTGCTTTAATTATTTTCCTAGGGAAATGTTCCATACCCTTTTTTAGTGGAAACTAAAATTTTATATTCCCTTCTTTCATATTAATAACGGCACCTATAGTTCGTAAGAACGGTCTACCAAGTATTATGGGGCAAGAAGAATTGCATTCAATATCAAGAACAATAAAATCAACGGGCACATGGTTTCTATTCGCAAGAATAAGAACATCATTAATTCTACCCATTGTCTTTTTAATAGTAGAATCCTCAAGATGCAAATTAAGAGAACATTCATCTATATTGGTGAGACCTAGCACATCACATAAAGATTTTGGAATAGTGGAAACGCTAGCACCCAAATCACATAAAGCATTGCACTCATAATTTTTAATTTTAACTTTAATGGTGGGTTCCCATTCATCATATAATTTTCTAGGAATTGAAACTTCTAGTTCTAGCTTTTCTTCTAACGCTTTCATCATTGCTTCTACGATGTGTTTAGTAAAAGCCTTGTTTTGCTCATAAGCGTTGGGTGAATTTAACATGGATTGTAACAAATAAATGCACTCAATCAAAGAACAATTATCATAACTAAAATCTTTGTAATCCAAGAGAGTGGGCACATCGCTATTTAAAGTTTTTACCTCTCCAAACCCACTTTTAGCAATTTTCTTATCAAGAGTTTCACCCTCCGAATTATGGGGACGCTCTTTAGCTAAAGTTGACTCTTCTTCAGCCCCCTTTTCATCGAGTTTTATATTGCTAAACAAAGAATCAATAGATGAAACACCAATCATTTTAATATCCTCATCATTACTACGATAGAAACCGGGAGGAATTGCTTTTTCTAAAAATTCTCGTTTAGCCTTTAGCATAGCGGTTCTTTTCTTACTCTCATCCATGGAGACATATAAAGCTTTAATTGATTCACTAATATCAATTTTGGGTGGCAAAATTTTAGTCTTAAGATTTCCCACATCATGAATAATTCTATCAATGCTCCTAGACATATCATCAATTTTACCCAATTTTTCTTCTATCGTAGTGTTGAAAACTTTTTGAGCATTAATAAATTCTTTAATATTACTTTCAAGATCAGAGGGCATCCTATTATTATTGTAAGAATTACCAGAAGGATTGCCATAATTATTAGAGGAATTTCCAGGGAACGGCCTAGCATTGAAATTACCTCTATAAGCATTATTATTAAAATTGTTTCGCGAGACAAAATTCACATCTACGGGATCATAATTTTGGTCAATCAAAGTGGACAAAGGCACATCATTAGGATCAATAGGAGTATTTTTGCTAGCAACCAATTTCATAAGCGCATCAACTTTATCACTCAAAGTATTAATTTCTTCAACCGAATTCACTTTTTTACTAGTAGGAGTTCTTTCAGTATGCCATTGTGAATAATTTACCATAATATTATCAAGCAATTTAGTAGCTTCTCCCAAAGTAATTTCCATAAAAGTACCACCCGCGGCGGAATCTAAAATATTTCTAGAGACAAAATTCAATCCCGCATAAATTTTTTGTATGATCATCCATAAATTTAAACCATGAGTAGGGCAATTTATTATCATTAATTTCATCCTCTCCCAAGATTGCGCAACATGTTCATGATCAAGTTGCTTGAAATTCATAATTTGATTTCTAAGAGAAATAATTTTCGCGGGAGGAAAATACTTAGTAATAAAAGCATCTTTACACCTATCCCAAGAATCGATACTATTTCGTGGTAAAGATGAGAACCAAATTTTTGCACGATCCTGCAACGAGAACGGAAATAATTTTAATTTCACAATATCATTATCCACATCTTTTTTCTTTTGCGTATCACACAATTATACGAAAGTGTTTAGATGGGATGCGGCATCTTCATTAGGACTACCGGAAAATTGATCTTTCATAACAAGCTTTAACAAAGCGGCATTAATATCACAAGTCTCCGCACTAGCGGCGGGAGGAGCAATCGGAGTACTAATAAAATCATTATTATTAGTATTGGAAAAATCACTCAATTTTGTATTTTCTTGAGACATCGTGACTACACGAACAAGATAGCAAACAAGCAAACAAGAAAAAGGCAAACAGAAAATATTTTTGTTTTTTTGTAAAAACGTTTTAGAAGTGGGGGAGATGAAAATGAGAGGCAAATGGCAAATAAAGTACATGCAAGGAAATGAGAGTTTATGCAAAGGTACTTGATAGATATTGATGATGTCTCCCCGGCAACGGCGCCAGAAATTCTTCCTGCTACTTGTAGCTTGCGTTGGTATTTCCCCGAAGAGGAAGGGATGATGCAGCACAGTAGAGATAAGTATTTCCCTCAGTTATGAAACCAAGGTTATTGAACCAGTAGGAGAATCACGCAACACCTCGTTAGCAGCACCTGCACACAAACAACAAATCCTTGCACCCAACGCAAACAAGAGGTTGTCAATCTATCGGCGGTAAATTGCAAGATTAAATTGTATGTGATAGATAGATAGATTTAAACAAAAATACAAAATAAAATAAATAAAATAAAATGGCAACAATATTTTTAGGGTTTTAGTAATATGATTTTGATAGACCCGGGGGCCATATATTTCACTAGAGGCTTCTCTCAAGAAAATAGCATAAGGTGGGTAGACAAATTACTGTTGGGCAATTGATAGAAAAGCAAATAATCATGATGATATCCAAGGCAATGATCATGTATATAGGCATCACGTCCAATACAAGTAGACCGACTCCTGCCTGCATCTACTACTATTACTCCACACATCGACCGATATACAGCATGCATCTAGTGTATTAAGTCCATAAGAACGGAGTAATGCCTTAAGAACGATGACATGATGTAGACAAGATAAACTCATGTATGAATAAACCCCATCTTTTTACCCTTAGTAGCAATGATACATACGTGTCATGTCCCTTTCTGTCACTGGTATTGAGCACCGCAAGATCGAACCCACTACAAAGCACCTCTTCCCATGGCAAGATAAATCAATCTAGTTGGCCAAACCAAATCAATAGATCGGAGAAGAAATACGAGGCTATAATAATCATGCATAAAAGAGTGCAGCAAAGACTCAAATAATTTCATGGATAATCTGATCATAAACTCACAATTCATCGGATCCCAACAAACACACCGCAAAAAGTGATTACATCGGATAGAACTCCAAGAACATCGAGGACAACATTCTATTGAAGTTCAATAAGAGAGAAGAAGCCATCTAGCTACTGCCTATGGACCCGAAGGTCTGTGGTAAACTACTCACGCATCATCGGAAGGGCAGCAAGGTTGATGTAGAACCCCTGCGTGATCGATTCCCCCTCCGGCAGATCACCGGAGAAGGACCCCAGCTGGGATCTCTCTGGAACAGAAACTTGCGGCAGCAAAAAAAGTATTTTGTGGACTCTCGTGAGGGTTTCTGATTTTTATGGGATTTATAGTGCTGGAATTAGGTCAAACGGAGCTGGGTGGGCCCCATGAGGTACCAGGGCGCGGCACCCCCCTTGGGGCGCGCCCTGGTGCCTCGTGGCCCACTCCTTCATCTTCTGGCCCTGTCCCGAACGTTCTAGTGTTTATCTTGTCCAATAAAAAATCTCCAAAAAGTTTCATGGCATTTGGACTTCGTTTGGTATTGATTTTCTGTAATTCGAGGAGTTCATGTATTCACCATGTGTTAATGCTTTGTTTTGGTTCGCTATTAAAAGGAGACCTTAATATCCCTTAGTTTCCTTAAGGACCCCACTGCCACGGGAGGGTAGGACAAAAGATGTCATGCAAGTTCTTATTATAAGCATGTATGACTATATACGGAATACATGCCTACATTACATTGATGAATTGGAGCTATTGTGTATCGCTCTAGGTTGTGACTGTTACATGATGAATGTCATCCAACATAATTATCCATCATTGATCCAATGCCTACGCTTTTCGCATATTGATCTTTGCTAAGTTACTATCGTCGTTGCTGCTGTTAAAATCACTACAAAACTGCTACTGTTACTGTTTCCGTTCCTATTGTTACTGTTACTACTGTGCTACTAAACACTTTGCTGCAGATATTTAGTTCTCCAGGCGTGGTTGGATTGACAACTCAACTGCTAATACTCGCAAACATTCTTTGGCTCCCCTTGTGTCAAAACAATAAATTTAGGTGAAATACTACCCTCGAAGACTGTCGCGATCCCCTATACTTGTGGGTTATCAAGACCTTTTTCTGGCGCCTTTGCCGGGGAGCATAGCTCTATTTGTTGAGTCACTTGGGAATTATATCTATTGATCACTATGAAGAATCTGAAAGACGCTAAGACCTAGATCGTACCCTCTAAGACGAGGGGAGGTAAGGAACTGCCATCTAGCTCTGCACTTGATTCACCTTCTGTTTTGAGTAGGCTTGCGACACCGCCACCTATTATTCACTCTGATATGTCGCAAGTAATTGATGATACTACTTCTGCTATAAATGAAACTTTAATGATGCTAGTACTATGCTTAATAATACTATGCCACTAGGTGAATTTCTTGATGAACAAATTGCTAAAGCTAAAGAAATTGAGATTGCTGAAACTGATGAAAATTATGATTCACCTATTATGCCTAGCTCTCTACTAGAGTTGAAATGCCTAAGATACCTGATGGTTATGTTATAGATGGAGAGACAGCTAGGGAAATTCTTGCTTGTAATGATAGAGATGATGTTAGAAAATTATTGGTTAAGCTGAAAGAAAAGTCTATGATGGAGAGAATGAAATATGATCCTAAGTTTGCTACTTCTCCTATCTTTGTTACCGATAAGGATTATGAATTCTCTGTCGATCCTGAGTTAGTCACTTTGGTTGAATCTGATCCTTTTCATGGTTATGAAACTGAAACTATTGTGGCACACCTTACTAAATTGAATTATATAGCCACCCTATTTGCTCATTAGGAAAACATTCGCTACTATTACATCCTTAAGTTGTTTCCTTTTTCATTAAAGGGTGATGCTAAGAAATGGTTTAATACTCTTGCTCCTGGTTATGTGCGTAGTCCCCAGGATATGATATATTACTTCTCTGAAAAATATTTTCCTGCTCATAAGAAACAAGCTGCCTTACAGGAAATATTTAACTTTGTGCAAATTGAAGAAGAGAATCTCCCTCAAGCTTGGGGGAGGCTTCTCCAACTACTTAATGCTTTGCCTGATCATCCTCTTAAGAAAAATGAAATACTTGATATCTTTTATAATGGACTAACTGATGCTTCTAGGGACCACCTAGATAGTTGTGCTGGTTGTTTTTTCAGGGAATGAACTGTTGAACAGGCTGAAGAACTATTGAATAATATATTAAAGAATGCTAATGATTGCATACTTCCTGAACCACCGGTCAAACCACCTCCTAAGAATAAAAGGTATGATAAAAGTGATTTCATTGCTAGAAAACATGGAAAAGAAAGAGAACCATGGGTTCAAAAACCCATGCCTTTTCCTACTAAGCCACCTAGAAATAAAGATGAGGAAGACTTTGAGCGCTTTGTTGAAATGCTTAGACCTGTTTTTTTTGCGCACTCGCTTGACTGATATTTTGAAAATGCCTCCATATGCTAAATACATGAAAGATAATGTCACTAATAAAAGAAAGATACCTGAAGCTGAAATTTCCACCATGCTTGCAAATTATTCTTTTAAGGGTGGAGTGCCTAAGAAGTTAGGAGATCTGGGAATACCCACTATACCATGCTCCATTAAAAGAAGTTATGTTAAAACCGCTTTATGTGACTTAGGAGCCGGTGTTAGTGTTATGCCTTTCTCTTTATATAGAAGACTTGATTTGAATAAGGTGACACCTACTGAAATATCTTTGCAAATGGCTGATAAATCAACTGCTATACGTATTGGAATTTGCGAGGATGTGCCCGTTGTTGTTGCAAATGTTACTATCTTAACAGACTTTGTTATACTTGATATGCCTGAGGACAACAACATGTCGATTATCCTTGGAAGACCCTTTTTTAATACTGCAGGGGCTGTTATTGATTGCAACAAAAGCAAAGTCACTTTTCATGTCAATGGTAATGAGCATACCGTTTATTTTCCGAAGAAACAAAGTTCAGTGAATGGTATTAACTATATTGAATAAGTTTCGACAATCATTATTGGAGGTTTCAAATTTCCTCTTCCTACTGTCAAAAAGAAATATGAAATTCTTATTGTTGGGGAGATGCATATCCCGGTTGAGGTAACTTAGTGCTATACGAAAGTTCTTTGGTTTCATATTACTCGGAAATAGTTTGTTAATAAGACTTGATCAACCTTATTAATGGATTCTTTTTGAGGGACATGGGGTCAATGAATTTAGTAAGCACAACTTTCTGTAATCATAGTTTGCTCTCTGTTATTCATAGTTTAATAAAGTAAAATGCCATGATTATCCTGTTTTTTGAATTATCCGTGCAATAAAAAATGATCCAAAAATAAAAGTGCTCAGAATGTAATTTACATGATTTTTTCTGGAATATTTAAGAGTTTTTGGCACTAAAAATAACCCAAGGGGGTGCCCCTATTGCTCACAAGGCAATAGGGCGTGACCCTCCCTGGGCCGCGCCAAGATGCCTTGTGGGTCCCATAGGGACCCACTCACTTATCTCTTCAGCCCACTTCATCTCCTACCTCCAGAAAAAAATCGTGGTAGCTCTCTCCCTCATGTTCTTGCTCTCAAACCTGAGATTTTCGATCTCTTTGCTCGGAGCTCCGTTTCCGAAACTGTTTTGGGGGATTGCTCCTTGGTATGTGACTCCTCCATTGCTCCAATTAGTTTTTGCTCTAGTGGATTTTATTTTGCATAAATTGCTGCTATTGGTGCTAATGGAAATGAGCTTGCATGTTGACTTCTTTGAGTTCTAAGTAGTTTGAATGCTTGATATAGCCTCTAGGCACTTGTATGAGTAGTTGCTATCAATCTTGTGAAGTTTTGTTGACATTATTTTGTGGTCCAAAATTTTTCAGAAATTTGTTCGAAGGAAAATGAACTTCTTTCGGAGAGGTTATTCGAGCCGGAGCCCCAAGGGAGACACCGGAGGTGTCGCTGACCATCACCTTCCCCGTAAAGTGGAGGTGCGGGCGTGTGAATGGCCACACAATGCCTTCATGGACGAAGCCGGGTTCCACCAACAGTTTGCGCAATTTGCCGCGAACGCCGGGCTGACCAACTTCCTCGTAGATGAGTGTGACCAATATCACCTCCTCACAAATTCCTTAGTGCAAAATTTTTATTTCCTGCCTAGGCTTGATATTCCCATGGTACGCTTTGATTTATATGCCGAACATCATGAGATACCACTTACTGAGTTTTGCAACATTTGCCTGATTCCCTCTGATGGGGATTTGAGGGAGCCTCGGCCTGAGGAGTTAGAGGACTTCCTTCTCACTTTGACTGTGGGAGAATTTAGGGGCGTGTCGAAGGCACGAGTCACTAGTTTACATTTTCCCGCTATGCACTACTTTGGTTTATTCATAGGGAAATGTTTGACTGCCAGAGAGGAAGGTGGTACGCTCAGTGCCCCTGACCTCGCCATTTTACGCCGTGCACTTTATGGCGATAACACTTTTAGCTTGGGAGCTATCATTGCACGCCGCCTGCACACTAACAGGACTAGGGTTAAAATTCATGGCGGTATTTATGCTACGCGCCTTGCGAAACGCTTTAACGTTGCTATCCGTCATAATGATTTTGTGTTGCCTAAGATTTATTTAGACCAACAGTCCATGATTGATCACCACTTTATTGATGAACCTGAGCCTCCTTACTACATTCATTATAACTTGGTATTTAGCGAGAGGACTCGTGAGATTATTTCATTGCCTGCACCTTCTTTGTTTGACTATCATGCCAGGAACAGATACACCATCATGCCACTGGACATCATTTCTTACAAGAACGAGTTGGCCGTGGCGGAAAACGAGGCCCAGCCCTGGGACGCTTGAGTGCCTCCGCCTAGCCACTTCCCTACTAGACCTGATGGATTTTACGGATGGCACTAGACCAAGCTAGGCCAAAAGCCTAAGCTTCGGGGAGTACGTATTTCTCACCGATATTGCATTCATGTTCACACATTCATTCCAGTTGTCGGTGTTCATCCTTTTTCATTGTATTTACATGTTCGTTTTATTTTCGCTTTCTTCTTGTGTGCTTGAAAAACTTTGAAAATCCAAAAATATTTCTCGCTTCTTTTCGGTCTTTCCTTCTTGTTAGTAGTGTGTAGTATTAAAAGAAAACCCAAAAAGATGTCTCGTTTCTTCTTTTCTTGTTTGTTCGGAGTTCTCCCATGTAAATAGTTTTTCTCGCTTTTAATTTTTCTTCTTTAATTTGCCTTCTTCAGAGAAAAAACTAAAAACTCCAAAAATATTTCAGTGTGTTTCTCTGAATTTCTTTTCTTTTCGTTGAGTAGTCGTAGGGAGAAGACCACGATGAAAATTGCTGAGTGGCTCGCATATGCTTTGTGGTTGATCTAAAGAAGAGCCAATATTACTTTGTCTTCTCCCTTGAATAAAATGTATGCAGATTCTAGCTTAGTCCACGGCACTCTTGCACTATTATTATTTTCACATCATTCGGTCGTGCAAGTGAAAGGCAATAATGACGATGATTCAATGAAGTGACTGTGGTAAGGGAAGGCTGGTATGAGCTCTTTTTTGTTTTTGTTTTTGTAAATATGTTTAACTCAGTATCCATGATTTAGCATATTATGAGTAAACATGTTTGTGATGACAATTAGAGATTATAGTTGCTCATGCCATGCTTAAGTAGCTAGGAGTGGATAATGATTTATCTTGGATGTCAACATGCATTAAAATGGTTAGTATGGTATCCTCCTCTGAATGTTTCAAGTGGCTTGACTTGGCACATCTTCACACATGTAGTTGATTCAAAACCAATGCACCTTCACAATATTTATGTTCAGGGTGTTTATATCCTATTCATGCTAGTATTCAATGTTAATTATTCTCAATGCATGATTATGACCGTTTTCGCTCTCTAGTTGGTCGCTTCTCAATCTATTTGCTAGCCTTCACCTGTACTAAGTGGGAATACTGCTTGTGCATCCAAAATCCTTAAAACCAAAGTTGTTCCAGATGAGTCCACTATATCTACCTATATGCGGTATTACTCTGCTGTTCTAAGTAAATTTGCATGTGCCACCTCTAATCTGTTTTGTGTGCCCGTACCGCTCATGGAGCGACAGGGGGCGGTCAGTATCTTCCATGCTAAGCAGGTTATTCTCAAGATGAATGTTTATTCACTTGTCATTGCACGAGAGAGGCTGGTAATTGGGATGCCCAGTCCTATAATCAAAATAAAGAAAAATATAATAAAACAAACTCCCCCAGAAATTTGATCATTTGGAGGGCACCCGTGAATTCGGCTGGCCATGGATTGTGTTGGTATGGTGGAGGGGGAGTAAGCTTTACCTTTTTGCTTGGGAACCGCCGATAATGTGTTTATCATGGAAGATAGTGAAAATCCTCGGTCGTGACGTTGACAGGAAAAGTACACCTCTCAAAATTGTTTTCATCTTTGATTTAAGCTTCGAGCTCTGGCACCTCTGCAAATCTCTATTTCCCTCTGTGAAGGGCCTATCTATTTACTTTTATGTTATTTTACTTTTATTGTTGAGTCATCACCTTCTCATTTTAAGCACCAATCCTGAGAACACTATTGTCATTCTTGTGCATTGAGTATAGTTAATGTTGGGTAAATCATGACTGGATCTCTTCTTCCCTGAATTACAATGTTTAGTCGCTGCTTGAACTTTGGAGGTGCTCTGCATTTATGTTTTGCGGTCTCAGAAAGGGCTAGCGAGACACCTTGTTATCATATTATATCATGATTGTTTTATCATATTATATCATGATTGTTTTGACAAATTGTTGGCATTAGAGATATATTATCATTGCTCGCTAGTTTATTATGCCATTGATATGAGTAAATGTGAATTCTAAGTGTTATCATTTGCATGGTTAGTTCATGATCTTTGCTGAAAACTTGGGTACTATTTAAGCTTATATACGGATACAAGAACAAAAGAGTTCGTAAAAGTTTTTCTTTATCACTTTTAGTTTGTCAACTGAATTGCTTGAGGACAAGCAACGAGTTAAGCTTGGGGGAGTTGATACGTCTCGATCGTATCTACTTTTCCAAACACTTTTGCTCTTGTTTTGGACTCTAATTTGCATGATTTGAATGGAACTAACCCGGACTGATGCTGTTTTCAGCATAACTACCATGGTGGTGTTTTTGTGCAGAAATAAAAGTTCTCAGAATTGGACGAAACTTTTTAGAGATTTTTTTATGGAATATATAAAAAATATTGGCGCAAGGATCTACTGGAGAGGAGTCACCTGTTGCCCACAAGGCAACAAGGCGCGACCCCCCTGGGGCGTGCCGGGATACCTTGTGGGGCCCACAGGTGGCCGTCTGACCTAATTCCAATGCTATAAATTCTCTTTCCCCGAGAAAAAAATAAGAGAAGAAGTTTCATTGCGTTTTACGATACGGAGCCGCCGCCACCTCCTGTTCTTCATCGGGAGGGCTGATCTGGAGTTCGTTCGGGGCTCCGGAGAGGGGGATTCATCGCCATCGTCATCATCAACCATCCTCCATCACCAATTTCATGATGCTCACCACCGGGTGTGAGAAATTTCTCCGTAGGCTTGCTGGACGGTGATGGGTTGGATGAGATTTATCATGTAATCGAGTCCATTTGTTAGGGTTTGATCGCTAGTATCCACTATGTTCTGAGATTGATGTTGCTATGACTTTGCTATGCTTAATGCTTGTCACTAGGGCCCGAATGCCATGATTTCAGATATGAATGCTCTATGTTTTCATGAATATATTTGAGTTCTTGATCCTATCTGCTAGTTATATGCACTTGTTATTGTTCTGATCCGTAGACCCCATAGTGACAATTGTTTGGGATACTCTTCGGGGATGACTGTAATTCAAGGAGTTCATGTATTCACCATGTGTTAATGCTTTGTTTCAATTTTCTATTAAAAGGAGGCCTTAATATCCCTTAGTTTCCTTATGGACCCCGCTACCACGGGAGGGTAGGACAAAAGATGTCATGCAAGTTCTTATTATAAGCACGTATGACTATATACGGAATACATGCCTACATTACATTGATGAATTGGGGCTATTGTGTATCGCTCTAGGTCATGACTGTTATATGATGAATGTCATCCAACATAATTATCCATCACTGATCCAATGCCTACGCTTTTCGCATATTGATCTTTGCTAAGTTACTACTGTCGTTGCTGCCGTTACAATCACTACAAAACTGCTACTATTACTGTTTCCGTTCCTATTGTTACTGTTACTACTGTGCTACTAAACACTTTGCTACAGATATTTAGTTCTCCAGGTGTGGTTGAGGTGACAACTCAACTGCTAATACTCGCAAATATTCTTTGGTTCCCCTTGTGTCGAATCCATAAATTTGGGTGAAATACTAACTGTCGCGATCCCCTATACTTGTGGGTTATCAAGTACCTATTCCATCTCTCTGGCATAGCATGTTTTATAACTGAAGCACCATTCTTCTATACAAGGCATGTAAGCAGAAGAGGGCTATGTTAGAGTCTGAAGGGGTACAAACAAGTTCTTTGCAAAAGATCCAAACTCCAGGAGATAGTAACCCAACTCTAGTGTTCATAGGAACTGCTCCAGCACAGAGAAACCCAAGTCCTCCAGATAATAACCAGATTCCAGTGGCCAAAGAACCAGTCCACTCCAGTCCAACAAAAATATGTCAACTCCTTTCTAGGAAGCGTGTGTGTATCCTCGCATCATGAAATTTTATAGCATTCAGATCACATTTGATCTTATATATTCTACATCGGTCTTACGCATCTTTGTTGTAGAAAATATGCTTAAAGGATAACAAACGTTCTAAACTGGGATCGTGTTCGAGGAAAGTATCTTGCAGCAATGCTCTGTGCTCCAATGCTGATGTAAGTACTTGTTGTATATCACTATATTTTTACATCAGTATGTGGTTTATTAAGTAGCATCGGCGTGAATCCAACCTTCAGTACCCTACACCAATTATCTAAATTTACTTTTAGCAAAATGTATAATTGAGGCACTAATGTAGATTTTTGTAAGGGAAACTGCCTGGTAGTTTTGCATACTAAGGTGCATGGTTGTACTATCTCATATATTGCACATTACTAAAATCTAGTGGTGTGGTCTGGTTGCCCAATCGTTCATTGTGTCAATGTTGCTTTCCTATTAACTTACCTGTCTGATGATAGCAGTGCCATATTGTGTTAATTTGGTGTAGGCTGGTGTGTCTGGTTGCCCAAACGTTCATTGTCTCAATGTTGCTTTCCAATTAAGTATTAACTGACCTGGCCGATTATTTGGTGTAGGCTGCTGAAGATAATATGACAAAGTCTCAAGACAGCAAGGCAACCCCATTGTTTCTCTCCAATAAATCTAGTGAAGGTAATATGGCAATAACTCTTGATTAATTTGTTCAGTTTCCCATCTAATTTAAGTTATGATGCAGTGGTCGAGACACTTTCCACTATCATTGATACAAGCCTGCCAAAATCGCCATCTGAATCTGTTCAGTTTCCTCTGTCTCGAATCCAACGGAAAAGATGTACGTTTGTGAACCAATTACTGGCTGAAGCAATGATGGAAATTGTGGAGGAATCAGAGGTGCACATTCTTGTGCAACAACAACTGATCGATGATTTCAGCGACAGTATAGCAAAGAATAAAGAACTTTCTCACATGCTTATGGGCGTCATCCGCGCTGAGGTTGCAGATTGTGTGGTTGTAGATCGTTAAGCTCTGTTCCTTTATTTGCACTGGCATCAATCTTTGATTGCCCACTAGATGTAATTTCTTGTAATATATGCTTCGATGTGCTACGTTTTTCCTTTTGTACGTATATTTGCTTAGCGCGGGGTCGCACCCCAGCTTTCTGGGTCGAAAGCTCGGCAAACAAGCCAAAACATGCAGTGAAATTAATAACTGGAACAAAGCGACGTGGGCCCTTCTTCTAGGGGAACCCACTGCCTGTAATGGCCCCCTAATGGGCCTGCAGTTACTAGATGGGCTCTGTCACAGTCCATAATTGTTCCTCGTAATGGCCTCAAAGTAATAGCTGGGCCTAAATCGACGTGGGCCTTTGATGGACTGTATTTGGCCCTGTCCTTCAATGGGCCTAGAGCATATGCAGGAAATTTAGCAGGCCCAAATGTAAGGTAGGCCCAATTAGTTGACGGGCCGTTAACAGGCCGAAACCATGACTGGGCTCCAATAGTGGAAACCGGCCAACGGGCCCTTAGCAGGCTGAAATAGATCAAAATTAATGCTTGGCCCATTTCTACGTCGGGCCGTTAACAGGCCGAAAGCCAATCGGGCCATAAGTGGGCCCATATACAAAACGGGCCTTTAACAGGCCGAAAGTCAAGTCGGGCTGGAATTGTGCCATGGAGAACATGGGCCGCTAAGAGGCCGAAAGTCAGGTCGGACTGTAAATGGCCCAACTGCGATAGGGGCCGTTAACAGGCCGAAAGACACATCGGGCTGGACGTTGACCCAAATCCCGAATGGGCCGCCTGGATATTGGCCTAGCTCTATAATGGGCTGCTAACAGGCCGAAAGACGTACAACCTGGAAATTGGCCCATCTCTATAATGGGCCTCTACCAGGCCGAAAGAACATCTGGCGGCAAATGAGCCCAAAGACATAGCGGGCCATTAACGGGCTAGAACATGACAATGGGCCGCAATGGTGTCAAATCGTTGATGGGACTTTTGATGGGCCGAATTGGCAGAACTCGTATGGGCCATTTTTTGTAAATGGGCCAGACGAAAGTAGGCCGTAAATGGGCCGGCCCACTTATTTTGACTAGGCCGACCTTTTTAGCTAAATGGGCCTGTTTTGGGCCGTGCCACGTGGCACTGTTCCATAGGCGCGTCCCGTCCAGTGGATGGATGACATCTGTCGCAACGACAAGCTAACACGTGGTTCTGTTGGCGAATGAGAATTTTACACGTGGAAAATCGCCATTGGTCAGGGCTATTAACGGGTTATCGGATCCAAACCCGCACCCGATAGCTTAACGGCGACCAGTAATGATGGATGCCACGTGTCGGTTACCCTTGACGAAAACACTTCCATGACGCGACATTTATCGTCATGGAAGTGGACACTTCCGTGATGATAATTTGAGTATTGTCATGGAACACTTCTACGATAGCACAGGTATGACTATCTTGATTCTGTCATAAAATCTTCACGGATGTACATGCATGACAGAAAACGTGACCAACTGTGACAAACACGTATCATCACGGAAGTGTTCTTTTTTGTAGTGCTTCCTTAGGATTTGTTCCTACTCATGCTCAGGTACACAACATCTAATAACACCATCTACTCCTTATTTATATAAATGCGGATCATCCCAAAAGTAATGTCTTAAATCAAAGAACTTTTTCTTTTGTTGGTATGTGTAACTAGGTGGTATATATTTAGAAACAATGTAATTAGCATAGTCTGCATACCAAGGATTATTACGAGAAGTAGAAGCATTTATGATAGCTAATTGCTCATCAGGAAAACTGTCATCAATAGGCAGTGGGTCATCAAGAACATTTTCCATCCTAGATAAATTATCTGCTACAGGATTTTCAGATCCTTTTCTATCAACATTATGCAAATCAAACTCTTGTAATAGAAGAACCCACCTAACAAGTCTAGGTTTAGCATCTTTATTTTCCATAAGATATTTAACAGCAGCATGATCAGTGTGAATAGTAACTTTAGAATCAACAATGTAAGGTCTGAATTTATCACAGGCAAACACAACTGCTATTTTTTTTTCCAGTAATAGCATAATTTCTTTGAGCACTATCCAAGGTCTTACTAGCATAATGAATAACATTTAGTTTCTTACTCTTTGACCTAACACAACACCAATGGCATAGTCACTAGCATCGCACATAATTTCAAAACGTAGGTTCCAGTCAGGTGGTTGGACAATAGGTGCAGTTATTAAGGCTTTCTTAAGTATTTCAAAGGCTTCTACACAATCATCATCAAAAACAAATGGAACATCTTTTTGTAGGAGATTAGTGACAGGCCTAGAAATTTTAGAGAAATCTTTAATAAACCTTCTATAAAAACCAGCATGACCAAGGAAACTTCTTATACCTTTAATATCTCTAAGACATGGCATTTTCTCAATTGCATCAACTTTAGCTTTATCTACCTCAATACCTCTTTTAGAAATTTTATGACCAAGGACTATACCTTCATTTACCATAAAGTGGCACTTCTCCCAGTTCAAGATGAGATTAGCTTCTTCACATCTCTGCAAAACTCGATCATGGTTGCTTAAGCAATCATCAAAAGAAGTTCCATAAATGGAGAAATCATCCATGAAACCTCAACAATCTTTGAAAAGTAGCGGGTGCATTACATAAACCAAAAGGCATATGTCTATAAGCATAAGTTCCAAAAGGACAAGTAAAGGTGGTTTTCTCTTGATCTTCTTGTGATACAGGTATTTGAGAAAAACCAGAATAACCATCTAGAAAACAGAAGTGTGTATGCTTAGACAATCTTTCTAACATTTGATCAATGAAAGGCAAAGGATAATGATCTTTTCTAGTAGCATTTTTTAATTTCCTAAAATCAATTACCATCCTATAACCAGTTACAATTCTTTGTGGGATAAGCTCATTTTTATCATTAGGAACGATGGTAATACCGCCTTTCTTAGGAACACAATGAACATGACTCACCCATCTACTATCAGCTATGGGATAAATGATACATGCTTCCAGAAGCTTTAATATTTCAGTTCTTACCACATCCTTCATTTTAGGATTCAAGCGGCGTTGATGATCAACGACTGGTTTAGCATCAGGTTCCATATTAATCTTATGTTCACACGGAGTGGGACTAATGCCCTTAAGATCATCAAGAGTATACCCAATTGCCGCATGATGCTTCCTCAAAATTTTAAGTAATCTCTTTTCTTCGTGCACTGAAAGGTTAGCATTGATAATAACAGGATATCTCTTCTTTTCATCAAGATAAGCATATTTGAGTGTATCAGGCAATTTCTTTAATTCGAACACAGGATCACTCTTAGGTGGGAGAGGATCTTCCAAAGTTTCAACAGGCAAGTTATGCTTAAGGATAGGTGCTTGTTTGAAGAATATCTCATCTTTTTCATTTCTTTCATTCATGTGCATATCATTTTCATGGTCTAGCAAATATTGTTCTAATGGATCAGTGGGAGGTACAGCAACAGAAGCAAGACTAATGATTTCATCTTTACTAGGCAATTATTTATCATGCGGTTGCTTACTAAACTTGGAGAAGTTAAATTCATGAGATACATCACCAAATTTAACTCTAACCTTTTTTTTAACACAATCTATTTCAGCATTAACAGTATTAAGGAATGGTCTACCAAATATAATGGGATAGAAATTATCTTGCAGTGATCCAAGTACTAAGAAATCAGTAGGGCATTTGACCTTACCACACAGGACTTCAACATCTCTAACAATCCCAAGTGGTGAAATTGTATCTCTGTTTGCGAGCTTAATAGTAACATCAATGTCTTCAATCTCGACATGAGCAATATCATTCATAACTTCTTGATATAAAGAGAATGGGATAGCACTTACACTAGCACCCATATCACATAAACCATGATAACAATGATCTCCCATTTTAACAAAAACAACAGGCATGCCCACTATGGGCTTATTCTTATCTAATATATCTTGTTCATTTCTGGCGGGTTTAGCAATTCTAGCAGCTTCAGAACAAAAGTAAATAACATGCCCATCAATATTATTAGCCAATAGATCTTTAGTCATTGCAATATTAGGTTCCACTTTAATTTGTTCAGATGGTTTAGGTGCTCTAATATTACTTTTATGAACCACAGTTGTAGCCTTAACATGTTCCTTAATCCTAACAGGAAAGGGAGATTTCTCAATGTAAGCAGTAGGTACAACTGGATCAACATTATAAATAATTGTTTCAGTTTTAGCTATAACAGGTTCTTTACAAATTTCTTCAACAGGTGGATGAAATTTAAACCACTTTTCTTTAGGGAGATTAACATGAGCAGCAAAAGATTCACAGAAAGTAGCTACTATCTTAGAGTCAAGTCCATATTTTGCACTAAACTTATGAAAAGCATCAGTTTCCATAAAAGATTTAACACAATCAAATTCAAGATTTATACCTGACTCATTACCTTGGTTGATTTCCCAATCTTCGGAGTTACATTTAATCCTTTCCAGAAGATCCCATTTAATTCAATAGTTTTCTTCATAAAGGAACCAGTAGAAGAAGTATCAAGTATTGATCGATCACTATGAGAAAGCCGAGCATAAAAGTTTTGTATAATCATCTCTCTTGAGAGCTCGTGATTGGGGCATGCATCATATATTTAAGCCTCCCCCAAGCTTGAGCGATACGTTCTCCTCCATGAGGCCAAAAATTATATATATAATTCCGATCACGATGAACCAGATGCATAGGAAAAAATTTCTAGTGGAATTCCAGCTTCAATCGGTTCCAATCCCATGATCCAACATCATCCAGTAGCCTATACCAAGATAATGCCTTTTCCCTCAAAGATAAGGAAAATACCTTCTTCTTAACTCCATCTTCAGACAAACCTGCAAGCTTAAATAATCCACAAATTTCATCTATATAAATTAAGTGCATATCAGGATGTATTGTTCCATCTCCAAGGTAAGGTTTAGCAAGCAGTTTTTCCATAATACCAGAAGGAATTTTATAGTAAATATTTTCAGTAGCTTCAGTAGGTTGAGGAGCGGCTCTTACCACTTTCGGTCGAGGTGAAGATATGCCAAACAAGCCCCTCAAAGGATTACTTTCCATAGTGACAAGCAACAATAAATTTCAGCACGTAATAAAAATGTTTCCTTACCAAATTCCACTTACCAAAGGCGCTTCACTCCCCGGCAACGGCGCCAGAAAAGAGTCTTGATGACCCACAAGTATAGGGGATCAATCGTAGTCCTTTTGATAAGTAAGAGTGTCGAACCCAACGAGGAGCAGAAGGAAATGACAAGTGGTTTTCAGCAAGGTATTCTCTGCAAGTGCTGTAAACAGTAGTAACAGATAGTTTTGTAGCAAGTTGATTCGTAACAAGTAACAAGTGACAATAGTAACAAAGTGCAGCAAGGTGGCCCAATCCTTTTTATAGCAAAGGACAAGCCGGAAAGTTCTCTTATAGTAAGCAAAGCGTTGTCGAGGACACATGGGAATTCTCGTCTAGTCACGTTCATCATGTTTAGTTGATACGCGTTCACTACTTTGATAATTTGATATATGGGTGGACCGGTGCTAGGGTGTTGTTTTTACTTGAACAATCAACCCTCTTATGATTACCCCCTCTCGCAAGCATCCGCAACTATGAAAGAAGAATTAAGATAAATCTAACCATAGCATGAAACATATGGGTCCAAATCAGCCCCTTACGGAATAACGCATAAACTAGGGTTTAAGTTTCTGTCACTCTCGCAACCCATCATCTACTTATTACTCCCCAATGTATTCCCCTAGGCCCAAATATGGTGAAGTGTCATGTAGTCGACATTCACATGACACCACTAGAGGAATAACAACATACACATCATCAAAATATTGAACGAATACCAACTTCACATGATTACTTATAACAAGACTTATCCCATGTCCTCAAGAACAAAAGTAACTACTCACAAATCATGGTCATGTTCAAGATCAGAGGTGTATTGAATATGCTTAAGGATCTGAACATATAATCTTCCACCAAATAAACCAACTATCATCAACTACAAGATGTAATCAAGACTACTAGCAACCCACAGGTACCAATCTGAGGTTTTGAGACAAAGATCAAATACAAGAGATGAACTAGAGTTTTAGATGAGATGGTGTTGGTGAAGATGTTGATGAAGATTGGTCCTCCCATGATGAGAGGAACGTTGGTGATGCCGATGGCTTCGATTTCCCCGTCCCGGAGGGAAGTATCCCCGGCGGAATCGCTTCGCCAGAGAGCAAAGGTGCTCCTGCCCCGGTTCCGCTTCGAGATGGTGGCGCTTCATCCCGAAAGTCTTCTTCTGATTTTTTTCTAGTGCAAATGGCTTCATATAGGAGAAGATGGGCCATGGAGGTCTGGTGGTGGAGCCCCGAGCTCACCTGGCGCGCCCCGGGGGGGCCACCTGAGCTCGTGACTCCCTGGTGGGGCCCCTCCCGATGATTCTTCTTCCAATATTTTTTATTAATTCCAAAATAATTCTCCGTAAGTTTTTAGGTCATTTGGAGCTCTGGAGAATATCTATCTCTGTTGTGGCCTTTTCAGGTCCAGAATTCCAGCTGCCGGCAATCTCCCTCTTCATGTGAAACTTGCAAAATAAGAGATAAAAGGCATTAAGATTGCTTCAAAAGTGAAATAAAGACCAAAAATATTATAAATATTAGTAGGAAAATGATACGTCTCCAACGTATCTATAATTTTTGATTGTTCCATGTTGTTATATTATCAATCTTGGATGTTTTTATATGCATTTACAACAATTATATATCATTTTTTGGGACTAACCTATTAACTTAGTGCCCACTGCCAGTTGTTGTTTTCTGCCTGTTCTTGGTTTTACAGAAAATCAATACCAAACGAAGTCCAAATGCCATGAAACTTTTTGGAGATTTTTTTCTGGACAAGATAAACACTAGAAGCTTCAGGAGAAGACCAGACGCTGGAGGAGGTGGCCACGAGCCACCAGGGCACGCCTGGGGGCGGGCAGGCGCGCCCTGGTGCCTCGTGGGCCCACCTCAGCTCAATTTGACCTAATTCCACCACTATAAACTCCCAAAAATCGGGAAACCAACAGGAGAGTCCACGAAATACTTTTTCCGCCGCCGCGAGTTTCTATTCTCGAGAGATCCCATCTAGAGGCCTTTTTCGGCACTCCGCCGGAGGGGGAATTGATCACGGAGGGACTCTCCATCAACCTTGCCGCCCTTCCGATGATGCGTGAGTAGTTTACCACAGACCTTCGGATCCATAGTTAGTAGCTAGATGGCTTCTTCTCTCTTTTTGATCTTCAATACAATGTTCTCCTCGATGTTCTTGGAGTTCTATCCGATGTAATCACTTTTTGCGGCGTGTTTGTTGGGATCCGATGAATTGTGAGTTTATGATCAGATTATCCATGAATATTATTTGAGTCTTCTCTGATCTCTTTTATGCATGATTATTATAGCTTCGTATTTCTTCTCCGATCTATTGATTTGGTTTGGCCAACTAGATTGATTTATCTTGCCATGGGAAGAGGTGCTTTGTAATGGGTTCGATCTTGCGGTGATCAATCCCAGTGACAGAAAGGCACATGACATGTATGTATCATTGCTATTAAGGGTAAAAAGATGGGGTTTATTAATGCGTGAGTTTACTTTGTCTACATCATGTCATCTTGCTTAAGGCGTTACTCCGTTCTTTATGGACTTAATACACTAGATGCATGCTGGATAGCGGTCGATGTGTGGAGTAATAGTAGTAGATGCAGGCAGGAGTCGGTCTACTTGTCTCGGATGTGATGCCTATATACATGATCATTGCCTTGGATATCATCATGATTATTTGCTTTTCTATCAATTGCCCAACAGTAATTTGTCTACCCACCGTATGCTATTTTCTTGAGAGAAGCCTCTAGTGAAAACTATGGCCCCCGGGTCTATCTAAATCATTTACTAAAACCCTAAAATACTTGCTGCACTTTTTCTTTATTTATTTTATTTTGTATTTTTGTTTCAATCTATCTATCTATCACATACAATTTAATCTTGCAATTGACCGTCGAGGGATTGACAACCCCTCGTTTGCGTTGGGTGCAAGGATTTGTTGTTTGTGTGCAGGTACTGCTAACAAGGTGTTGCGTGATTCTCCTACTGGATTGATAACCTTGGTTTCATAACTGAGGGAAATACTTACCTCTACTGTGTTGCATCATCCCTTCCTCTTCGGGGAAAATACCAACGCAAGCTACAAGTAGCAGAAAACATGATGCAAAATAGACGTATCACGCCCCTGCTTTCATGAGCGAGCAAGCCCAGATGGGGCAAGCGGACACTGACATGCGAGTCTGGACTCCCCGTCGTGTGCAGGATACCGGGACCTCGTATGCG
Source organism: Elymus sibiricus (assembly GCA_039707655.1). Taxonomy (NCBI): domain Eukaryota; kingdom Viridiplantae; phylum Streptophyta; class Magnoliopsida; order Poales; family Poaceae; genus Elymus; species Elymus sibiricus. The sequence continues at coordinate 176,563,742 of CM077666.1, read as the reverse complement.
GGCACGCCAAAAAACACCACACGCGCCCCGGGTGCGCCCGCGTTCAACTCGTCATGGACCCCCAAGGCAAGTCGCCTGTGTGCACGCCGTCTGGGCAGATCGGACGGCACAAAGAGCCCCAAGGAGGCCCCACGACACACCACCGTGAAACGGACGGTGCAGAGGGCACTCTCATTTGCGAAGGATCATAGGAGGCGGGTACTCCAGTATCAGTTATAGGAGTAAGGGCATCTCCAACGCCGATCCTCAAATCGCCTGCATATGTCCGGACCATGTGGCCCAGACCGCGGAAGCCATCCAACGCGGGCCTATAACAGTCCACAGGGCGGTCCGGACGCACTTTCTCCCGCAAACCGGAGAAAATGTGAGGGAGCTTTGCGGGCGTTCGGACAGCACCCACGCCCGCTTCTGACCACCCTGGCCTACCCAAACCCCCTCCTCCCTCGCCCGCACACGTTCCCGCCCGTCATCAGCTGCCCGCATTCATGCCACTGTAGAGCAGCTGCTCCACATTGAAGCCGGCTCAGAGCAGACGCGACCTCTCACCGCCTCCGCCATTGAAGCGGCGCGTTGGCCGAGGGCGCCGCCCGCTGCACGCCCGGCTGAACACACCTCCTCACCGCATTCAAATGGCTGAAGAATGCCCGCCTTCCTCCATTAAACCCGCGCTTGTGCCGAGATACCTACTCCCACCACACATCCGTTTGTGAGCCGGCCGGTATTAATCACGACACCGGTTGGCTCTTCGCATCCACCCGCTATTTAAACGACGTCAGACGCTGTGCAAGAATTGCACCACACCTCCACTCCCCATTTCCTCTAACAATTTTCTCCATGGCATCCGACGAGCAGGAAGAAAATTTCTCGGACATAAAAGCCAGCTGGGTGGCCCTTCGAGCCCACCGTGCACGAGCCAGGCAACTGTCTGTTCCACCTCCATCGACGCTCCAGGCCACGGCAGGCCAGCTCGTGGAGGCTGAAGCTCCAAGCCGGAGTGTGGTTCCGCTCGCCAAGGAGTGGCGAGTTGCTCCAAGCTGGCACAAGGGGGGAGCACGGTGGCACGGGCATCGTGGCTGCCGTGGACGACGCCGTGTCGTACCACGCCTCCCGTGGCTGCGACCGCACCATCCGCCGTCAACGCGCGCGTAACCGCGCCCTTCCGACAAAGAAAGAAGCCAGCTATGCGGACATTGACGAGGTGGTGCCCAGCACGTCCGCGGCCGCTGCCATCATCAAGGAGAAGTAGAACACTGGAGCCCTCTCAAAGGCCACCGTCGCCCCCTACCCAAAAACCAACTCTGATCCGTGCAGCGTAGGCACCCTTCCCCTCCGGCTGAAGCATCAGCCGACGGTTCCACTCTAATGAGCGGTGGGGAGGCGAGCCGCCCTTTGGGCTAAAGCATATACCTCCGGGGCTCACGGCTGCCGGACATGGGGACGACAATGGAGATCCGCTGCGGCCGGCCGTAGACTAGTCAAGGGTATCCATGTCGTTGGAATGGAAATCCGCCGGCGCCGGCCGTAGACTAGTTTTATCTTAGTCCGGTATCGCTTTTAGTTAAAAAATGTTGAAAATGTAATGTCATCTGGTTAGTTCAAAGAGTGGTTGAAATGTATGCGGGCAGCGTTGGATGGCGGCCTCCGGCATCAGGACAGATGCCGGAGCAAATTTGCGGGTCGCCGTTGGGATGCCCTAATAAGGCTTGGCTTCACAGCTTCAATCCTTTTAGTTTATTTTTTAGAATCGCTTCAATCCTTTTAATAACACGTAGGCCTTTGATTCAGAACTTGTCTTGACCAAATTTGCTAGCTAGCTTAATTACCCGAGAAAAATTGTATTTCCATCCACTAAAATGTTGGTACCAAGTAGGGATGGCAGTTTTGCCCATGGATACGGGTACCCGCGGGTACCCTACCCGAAAACAACAGGCATGGGCAAGACGTGGAGATATTTTGTACCCACGGGTAATGGATATCCATACCCGCAAAATATATGGGTAGGGTATGGGTATGAAATTATGCCCATGGGTAACCCAATGGATACCCATGAAAGATTAATAAATGAAAATAACTCCTATGACATGTGGGGTCAACATCCAACTCCTATGGCTCACTCTAAGTATCATATTCCTTAAACTAGCCATAGCTCATAGGCCCGTAATCACCTGCTCGCCACTCCTCCTACCTCCTATGTGACTTCGAAAAGATGAAATCTCGACTCTTCGCTACCAGACTCATGTCCAACTCTCAATCCAGCGAACCCCCATTCCCACCACCACCTCCAATGGCGTCGGGCTTCCACCAACCGCCACTCATACTCCCTTGGTGCCTCCAAGAGCCCACCCACCGGTGGAGACCATGTCAGTGCTATACTGCTCGCCCATCATCACTTGAATTTTAAACTCATTTATCCACATTTTAAAAATTTAAATGGTATATATTGTACCCACTGGATACCCAGTGGGTATGGGCATGGGTACCAATTTATGCCCATGGGTATTGAAGTGGGTGGGTATAGAAAGTTTCTGTGGGTATGAGTTTGGGCAAAAGGATGTTGTAGCCGCCCATACCCTACCCATTGCCATCCCTAGTTGTAACACCCTGGTTTTTGCCCTCTTTATTTTGTTGGGATTTATTGAATATTTGAATTTGCATTTGGATTTTTCAGTCAATTCTTTTGGACCTATCAGTTGGAATTATTTTTGATTTTCTTCCAAGTGGGTTGTGGCACCCCGGCTCAGAGGGACCGGAACGCCCCGTATTCCAGCCCAGAAATCGAGTCTTCTGGAATACGGCACTGCTTGGCATAGAACAAATCAGCTCTCATTACAAATGATAAGGGTACAAAGGTCTGCTATTACAAAGATTTCAACGGCACGGCGACACTACGCCTGCTAAGGTAGCTCTATGCTAGCAGCGGAACAACTCGTAGCAGCGGAACGACGACGACGGTGGTGAACTCCACTCCGCAGGGACTCTAGCTGGGACACGGTCTAGCTCGCACGATCGGAATCCTCAACAAGCAATCAATCACGGCATCACCAGTAAACTGGCATGACACTCCAGGTGAGTAGTTTGAATGTACTCGCAAGCTCACAACAACCAAAAGCATCAAGGCAAAGCAACATATAGCATTAACAGGTTTACTTATTATCAACTACATTGATGCGGAAGTAAATATTAATCAAGACATGGTAATACTAGAGTTACTAGTGAATCAACATCTTAGGTCACATGAACCATCTCACTCTTGGCTATGCGGCCAAGCAATATACCATCTCGATCACCTCGTGATCAATATATCCTCGTGATCACCGCATGATCACATCACCATCCGATGATCACCCTCAAGATCATCCCAATAACAACATCGGTATCCTGCCAAACTATTTCTTGCCCACATACAACTATAAGTCATAATATGAGTCATTATATCAGTCATTCCATCATCGTGAGTGTTGATCGAACGGTGTGACCTACAATGAACTGTGTCCATGACCGAGGACGAGGCTATCGATAGTTTATACACTCTGCAGAGGTTAGTACACTGTACCCACACTACAGAACGCATGGCCTCATTCTCCCATTCGGGTGGACCAACGATATTCCGACAAAACCAATCTATTGCATGACACTCTCCCGGCCACTCCGACAAACTCCCCTTTGGGCTATGTCATAGGTGGCCCTGATGTCAACTCATGACATCCGCCACCTCTGTGGCTGCCACTGTCGTGGCCAAACAAAACAATCTCGTCCCAAACGGGGACACCCGGGTACAACACAACTCGGGCACACAAGGTTATGACCGCCTACCGGGCCAGGGCAGAGCGAGCACATAACCTTCCCTAGTTGGAGGCACCGGCGAGAGCCATGACAATAGACTGAATTAGGGCCTCCCCATCCAGGCAAGTGTGGCTGCACTGGTGAGCTCGATGCGGTGGCACCTGACCAACAAAATGACGAAATTTGACCCCAAGATAAGTTTGTGATAGAACTGTTACTCCAATGTTACATATCAACCTGTGATACAAATCATAGCAAGATTCTTCCAATAATCCAAACCATAATATAGCCATATCATTATCATGAACTCCCAAAAATAATAGAATTTCATTAAGATCATGACGAGGGCATGACTACTTCTACTAGAAATCCTCAAGCAATTTGTCACCCTCAATCTGCAAAGCATTAGTCCTAGAAATCCAAGCATCATCATGGCAGTAGCAAAATCACATATTATCCCAACATAATGCCATAAATAAGTCATTTCTAAATAATGCAATATTAAGCAAATTTATTCAAATAACCATGACATTGCATTGCAATCATGCAAATGGAGGGTCTGGCTTGCCTTACTCCAAAAGAGAGAGGGAGAGCTCCTGGTCTTCACCAACACACAACAAACACTCTGAAAACATTTTTGAAAGCATTTATAAATATCACATAAAGCAAATACTTCTGTCCAGAAATTCTAGATAGAAGAGAAAAATACCAAACTCTACCAGAAAATAGAGGAGCTCAAAAGAAAACTAATGCAAAAAGAATCAGGTCATTTCGACTTGTAGTTTAGGAGATATTCATGGTCAAAGTTTGGGTCAAACTGGATTTAAAATTGAATTAAACTGATTTTCTGGAAATTCCAGAGAGGCTGACGTCGAAGGCGTATTCCTGGAATACGTTTTCACTTGAAAACGGTTCGGTGGGCTCCTGAGTGGCTGACTGGTGGGGCCGGCTTGCAGGTTTTAAAGAGAGAGAGAGAGAGAGAGAGAGAGAGAGAGAGAAGCAGAGGACCGCGGCTCACCGGCGATGAAACGGCGGCGAGGAGGTCACGGCGATGCTGGGCGACAGCGGGGATGGATCGGGCGGACCGAGGCGAAGCTGCTCGTACCCGTGGCTCCCCGGGAGACGGCCGGACGGCGTCGGCGTCTTCGTATCAGGCGGCTGCAAGCTTTGGGTGCCGGCGAGACCGACGATTCCGGCGACCAATGGCTCGGGATAGAGGCTAGGGAGAGTTGTAGAGCTTCTAGGAGCTCGATGGTGGTACTGGAACGGGCGGAGGGGCACTGGAGGGGCTAGCCGAGGTGGAGGCTGAACGGCGGAGCTCCGGCCGGAGAGGAAGAAGATGAGCCCCGCGGTCTTGCTGGAGTGGTGCCTGGCGTCGATTGAGAGAGGTAGAGGTGGAGGGTTGAGGAAAGCTGCGGCTGGGGACGGCTTAAATAGCCAGGGCAAGTATGCCCGAGCCGGAAGCCGCCATGGACAAGATGGATGGACCTCTGGCAAACCGCGGACGCGTGGCGCATGGGCGAGCTCGGACGGCGATGTGAGAGAGCTAGTGGAGGCTTCAGAGGAGCAGACGCGGGATGAGCACGCGCGGTCGTCCACTATGGCACTATACGTGCGCGTGCGGCGAGAGTAGTGCACGTGCGGCGAGAGCAGGGCCGCCGTGGCGTGGGGAGGGGGAAAGAAGGAGGGGGGCATAGGGCTAGACGGCCAGGTGGACGACGGAGAGGAAGGGCGGCACCAGCGGACGCGCGAACGCGGCCGAGAAGAAGAAGCCCGAGGCGTGGCGACATCCACAGCGCGCCCACCGAACGCAGACCACGCGCACAGGCATGCCACAGTGCGGTCACTGCGTGCATTGCCACAGAGAGGGCACGTAGGCCTGGCAAAAGGTGTCCATAGTGTTGTCCATCCATCCTACAGCCTCACTGAAGTGATGGATCGATCAAAGGGACTATGGATTGGTGGGATGCATCAGATGAATGTTGCTGTAGCGAACTTGGGTTAGAAGTTGTGGTCAAGTTACTTGACCAAAGGACCAGAGAGGATGCCACAAGGGTTTAGGGTAGGAAGGACTACAGTCATGTGAATTTTGAGATGAATTGAACAGGATTTGAAGGTAGTTGCTTTGCAACTGCAAAAACCGAACAGAAGCTAGTTTTGGATGTAGCACTCACATTGAGTGTGGGATTGAGCTGAAATTTGGTATAGACTGATGATTTAGGACCATGCAGGTACTGGCAAAATTTCATGCCATTTGGAAATACCTAAATGGTACTTCCTTCACAAAGGTCCTTTCTGAACAGAATCTTGGGGAAATAATGTAGAGCAAATGGCTTGGAAAACTAATGTGAAATAAGGCATGCTCAAAGGATATAGGGATATTTAGGTCCTGGATTTATTTCAAAAATTTTGATGCAATATAAAATGCAGTTGCTTCATACACTGAAAATTTGACCAGAACCAAAGAGTTGAAGGTGTGCTCACATAAATTGTTGGATGAGGCTAAAATTTGGTATAGGGGAATTATTTGAGCACATGGATGGCTTGGCAAAATTTCAACTCAAATGGATACTCCTAGCTAGTACTTCCTTCACAAAGCTTCTCTCTGGACAGAAACTTTGGGAATTTGCTGAGAAATATTTACTCGGCAAATGGAGCTGAATTTTGTCATGTGGTAATGATTTGGATAGGAAAGAGTGCTCAAAATGTTTGAGGGCAATCAAGAAAATATAAATGGCACTTTCTTCACAAAGTGCCATACTGAACAGAATAGGAAAATGAATATTCCTGAATTATTTTTTGACTAGGCAAGGAAGGATTTGGACATATTTGAGGAATATATGATCCAAAGAATTTATGAGAATTATTTGGGAATTTTGTGGAAGACAGAAATATAGGTTGCTTCACAACCTAGGTCAGACAGGGTTATTCCTTTTAATAGAAAAGAAATATTCCCTAAGAAAAGAATTTTGGGGTTGGGCTAGAATGAAAGTGCCATGATCTAGGGAAATATTAAAGATGATGCACCACTTGGGAGAAAAAGAAATGATGATCTCCCAGGTTTCAAGTCCAAAGAACTGCTCCAAAAAGAAAACCAGAGCAAAAACCAAAGAAACCCAAAAGAAAAAGAAAGGGCCAAAAATCGGGGTGTTACAAACCTTCCCCCCTTAGAAAAATCTCGTCCTCGAGATTTGGTTGCTCAGGGAACAAATATGACTCAAGGAAACCGTTTCCAACTCGGGCATCCTTTTCCTTTGTATATGGCTCCCCTTAAATTTCCTATGATCGGACCTTCTGCCTCTGGGATGATTTGCTTCACCTTACTCGAATTTCTGACGGGTCTTACCTCATACGTCAAATCTTATGCTGACTTGGATGGGTTCATGTCTGTTGGTAATATCCTGAGAATAACTTCCCTGTAAACACGAACCTTTGTATTTCTTCCATTGGTTTGCTCAAATAGACGTGTGTCTTCCGGGTTCAAACAATGCTGAGAATCATAGTTGTTTTCTTAACGGGATCTGACTACCCGTGGATGATACTGCGGCATCGGGATTTGTCTCTTTGTCTTGAGCTTGCAATCTCAAACCGTAGCATCTCGAGTCTGGATTAACAGTTGCGCTGACGGGAAAGCATTTCTCATGACAGATTGTCCTTGTACTCAGTTCCACAAGTGAGAGTACCTGATCTGAGTTGGTTGCTCGGTGTTTGTCTTACCCATACTGTTGGTATTATCATCGGTTTTAATAGGCCGTGAGATATTGTAACATGGTCGCTGAAGCCAACATGCTGAAACGACTAAGGAATCTTGCATCTGATGAGACAGACTTGGATATTTCACACTGACTCTTCCAAACATGTGTAACCGGATAAACCGGTTAACATGACCTGAGGTCATTATGGAACAGGATAGGCCTCTGAGTGCATGTCCATGTTGATATTTATGGCCTTATGGTCTCAATCTGACTTGGGTACCCGGACACTGTCGGTCAGGCAGTACTTATCATATTTTTGCTGTTAGACTTACTCCTTGATTGCCAGTATTCTCTTTGTCATAATCCCTTGCGGAAAAAGCTTGGCCACCTTTATTTATTCTCAGTTCTTCTTGTGACCACAGTTGTTGTGGGTGCAATCTTTCATTACCATACCTTATTCTTGCGCATGAAACGAGTCCTCATAGGCATACAATATAGTTGGTACAGAGTGCGTTGTTCGAGCTGATCAGATAAGGCTGTAATAAGAGTCTGTGATACCACCTTTTCTGGTGCCGAGAAACTGACCTTTGTAGTCACTGTCAAAATTGTTGTCTCAAGCTTGTCTGCTTCACCATTTGTTGATTCTCATGAGATGTATACCTGACTTTGCTTCCTCTGGCATGCATTATGTAGTTGTTGCATCCTAGCCTTCTTTTGGTAGATTCATTGGAATATAGTTGTATCCTTGTATGAGTGACTTGCACGATCTGGGATACATGCTCCCCATTCATACGGAAATCTGAAATTAACCGCCAGATTCCTGGAACATACATATGTCCTGACTGATTTCTGCCAAAACTATGGCGGACCTGATTCTGAAGTTGCTCTGTCATATACTTATGTTGGAAGCGATCCGAGTAGCTTGCTAAAGAAGAATGGACATCTTACGCTCGAAGCTTTTGCCTTGGTAACGTGCTGGAGAAGGCTGGGTTCCGTGCCTGAGAAGCTTCCCCTCTGGTTGCGTATTGAGGAAGATTTATTCCCTTATGCCAGAAGCTTTTATCGAGATATCTTGCTGTGGACGGCTGGGTATCTTGGGCAGGAAGTTGTCCATGTGTCGTACAGAGGAAACTTGAGGAGCCTTGCATCATAAGCTTCTTCCGGTAGCGTGTGGAGGAAGGCTGAGCTCCTTACACCAGAAGCTTCGTACTGTGATCTGCAGATTGAATGTTGTATACATACCCATAATATTTTGCTGTTGGTTACATTGCCTGACTGTCTTCCTTGCTGAATATTGAACTCATAGCCCCTTCTGGCTTTCTTCCGGAGTATAACATATTTCAAGTTTCACCCGTGGCTGAAACAAAACTCTATATATGTCCATACCTTTGACGGAACATATATTGTTGACCTTGCACTTGACTCGTCTTCCTGCTGGTTTCATCATTACTGATGTAAAGGTTGCGCAACTGATGTAGACTTGATGCTGATAATAAATCCAGTCTACCATTTATGCAATTAACTGAGAGTGCCATACTGTTTAGCTGAGCTTCCAAATAACTAAGATCCTCATTGCTTCTTTGGGTCCGGTGGTGATCGATGAGCAACTTTCATAAGAGGGGAAATAAGGTAACACCAAAGGCCCAAAAGAAACAACAAAGGAAACAACTCAATCGAACAACGGCACACAACAGGCACACAAGCATCCATAAGCGACACTGCATTCATTACCACTCAACACACCACCACATGCATGCTACTACAACTGATGCAACATGAGTTATACGGATACTACTGCATTACGAACTAAAGCCGGGTAGCTGATGAAGCAGCTGGTGGAGGGGTGGGTGGAGCAGTTGATGCTGGAGGTGCAGAAGTCGATGAAGAAGGCAGTGGGGGTGGGGCCATTGCAGCACCGGGCAATCTCCTGGCCCGGGTCGCGTCTCGAACTAGCTCAGCAATCAGCATATACTCGGCCGTCATGAAACGGGACATGGAAGGGATGGCCACATCATCATTGGGGTGAGTAGAGGGGAACCTGACTCGCCTGGGGTTCTCGGCTATGGTAGGATAGTAGGAGTAAGCACGGTTTTCTTGCATCACCAGCTCTTGATGACGAAGACCAGTAATCCCTGCCAGGGCTGCGAGTTGAACTGCGCGATCTGGAGTGGCACCATATCCACCATGGAATCTGTAGGTACATCTTCCGATAGGGATCCTGGCCTCCAGAAAAACATGGGCAACATACTCCAGTAATCTGCCTCCAAGCGGAACCTCAAAAACTTGATACCGCGGCATCTCTCCATTGGGATAGAGGCTATGCCATACATCATGAAGTAGGGATGCGAAGCTGAGCGGTGCAGGGGCTGCGTTGAACTCAATAGGAATGGTGGCCATCTACACTCATGGAATAGACGGTCAGAAGAAAAACGGAATCTATATACATGGTATGCAACAACCAAGTGCAGCCATCAAATGCAACAAACAATTAGGGCTCTATACTACGGGTTTCTAACGCTTGCGCTAACTAGGGCGTCCTACAGCCAGACCTACTCTGATACCAACAGTTCTGGCACCCTGGCTCAGAGGGACCGGAACGCCCCGTATTCCAGCCCAGAAATCGAGTCTTCTGGAATACGGCACTGCTTGGCATAGAACAAATCAGCTCTCATTACAAATGATAAGGGTACAAAGGTCTGCTATTACAAAGATTTCAACGGCACGGCGACACTACGCCTGCTAAGGTAGCTCTATGCTAGTAGTGGAACAACTCGTAGCAGCGGAACGACGACGACGATGGTGAACTCCACTCCGCAGGGACTCTGGCTGGGACACGGTCTAGCTCGCACGATCGGAATCCTCGACAAGCAATCAATCACGGCATCACCTGCGAATTGGCAAGAGACGCCAGGTGAGTACTATGAATGTACTCGCAAGCTCACAACAACCAAAAGCATCAAGGCAAACCAACACATAGCATTAACAGGTTTACTTATTGTCAACTACATTGATGCGGAAGTAAATATTAATCAAGACATGGTAATACTAGAGTTACTAGTGAATCAACATCTTAGGTCACATGAACCATCTCACTCTTGGCTATCCGGCCAAGCAATATACCATCTCGATCACGTCGTGATCAATATATCCTCATGATCAATATATCCTCGTGATCACCGCATGATCACATCACCATCCGATGATCACCCTCAAGATCATCCCAATAACAACATCGGTATCCTGCCAAACTGTTTCTTGCCCACATACAACTATAAGTCATAATATGAGTCATTATATCAGTCATTCCGTCATCGTGAGTGTTGATCGAACGGTGTGACCTACAACGAACTGTGTCCATGACCAAGGACGCGGCTATCGATAGTTTATACACTCTGCACAGGTTAGTACACTGTACCCACACTATAGAACTCATGGCCTCATGCTCCCATTCGGGTGGACCAACGATATTCCGACAAAACCAATCTATTGCATGACACTCTCCCGGCCACTCCGACAAACTCCCCTTTGGGCTATGTCATAGGTGGCCCCGATGTCAACTCGTGACATCCACCACCTATGTGGCTGCCACCGTCGTGGCCAAACAAAACAATCTCGTCCCAAACGGGGACACCCGGGTACAACACAACTCGGGCACACAAGGTTATGACCGCCTACCGGGCCAGGGCAGAGCGAGCACATAACCTTCCCTAGTTGGAGGCACTGGCGAGAGGCATGACAATAGACTGAATTAGGGCCTCCCCATCCAGGCAAGTGTGGCTGCACTGGTGAGCTCGATTCGGTGGCACCTGACCAACGAAATGACGGAATTTGACCCCAAGATAAGTTTGTGATAGAACTGTTACTCCAATGTTACATATCAACCTGTGATACAAATCATAGCAAGATTCTTCCAATAATCCAAACCATAATATAGCCATATCATTATCATGAACTCCCAAAAATAATAGAATTTCATTAAGATCATGACGAGGGCATGACTACATCTACTAGAAATCCTGAAGCAATATGTCACCCTCAATCTGCAAAGCATTAGTCCTAGAAATCCAAGCATCATCATGGCAGTAGCAAAATCACATATTATCCCAACATAATGCCATGAATAAGTCATTTCTAAATAATGCAATATTAAGCAAATTTATTCAAATAACCATGACATTGCATTGCAATCATGCAAATGGAGGGTGTGGCTTGCCTTGCTCCAAAAGAGAGAGGGAGAGCTCCTGGTCTTCACCAACACACAACAAACACTCTGAAAACATTTTTGAAAGCATTTATAAATATCACATAAAGCAAATACTTCTGTCCAGAAATTCTAGATAGAAGAGAAAAATACCAAACTCTACCAGAAAATATAGGAGCTCAAAAGAAAACTAATGCAAAAAGAATCAGGTCATTTGGACTTGTAGTTTAGGAGATATCCATGGTCAAAGTTTGGGTCAAACTGGATTTAAAATTGAATTAAACTGATTTTCTGGAAATTCCAAAGAGGCTGACGTCAAAGCCGTATTCCTGGAATACGTTTTCACTTGAAAACGGTTCGGTGGGCTCCTGAGTTGCTGACTGGTGGGGCCGGCTTGCAGGTTTTAAAGAGAGAGAGAGAGAGAGAGAGAGAGAGAGAGAGAGAGAGAGAGAGAGAAGCAGAGGACCGCGGCTCACCGGCAATGAAACAGCGACGAGGAGGTCACGGCGATGCTGGGCGACAGCGGGGATGGATCGGGCGGACCGAGGTGGAGCTGCTCATACCCGTGGCTCCCCGGGAGACGGCCGGACGGCGTAGGCGTCTTCGTCTCAGGCGGCTGCAAGCTTCGGGTGCCGGCGAGATCGACGATTCTGACGACCAATGGCTCGGGATAGAGGCTGGGGAGGGTTGTAGAGCTTTCAGGAGCTCGATGGTGGTACTGGAACGGGCGGAGGGGCACTGGAGGGGGCTAGCCGAGGTGGAGGCCGAACGGCGGAGCTCCGGCCGGAGAGGAAGAAGATGAGCCCCGCGGTCTTGCTGGAGTGGTGCCTGGCGTCGATTGAGAGAGGTAGAGGTGGAGGGGTGAGGAAAGCTGCGGCTGGGGATGGCTTAAATAGCCAGGGCAAGGATACCCGAGCCGGAAGCCACCATGGACAAGATGGCCGGAGCTCTGGCGAACCGCGGACGCGTGGCGCATGGGCGAGCTCGGACGGCGACGTGAGAGAGCTAGTGGAGGCTTCAAAGGAGCAGACGCGGGATGAGCACGTGCCGTCGGCCACTAGGGCACTGTACGTGCGTGTGCAGCGAGAGCAGGGCTGCCATGGCATGAGGAGAGGGAAATAAGGAGGGGGCACGGGGCTAGATGGCCAGGTGGACAACGGAGAGGAAGGGCGGCACCAGCGGACGCGCGAACGCGGCCGAGAAGAAGAAGCCCGAGGCATGGCGACATCCAGAGCGCGCCCACCACATGTAGAGCACGCGCACAGGCGTGCCACAGTGCGGTCACCGCGTGCATTGCCACGGAAAGGGCACGTAGGCCTAGCAAAAGGTGTCCATAGTGTTGTCCATCCATCCTACAGCCTCACTGAAGTGATGGATCGATCAAAGAGACTATGGATTGGTGGGATGCATCAGATGAATGTTGTTGTGGCCAACTTGGGTTAGAAGTTGTGGTCAAGTTACTTGACCAAAGGACCAGAGAGGATGCCACAAGGGTTTAGGGTAGGAAGGACTACAGTCCTGTGAATTTTGAGATGAATTGAATAGGATTTGAAGGTAGTTGCTTTGCAACTGCAAAAACAGAACAGAAGCTAGTTTTGGATGTAGCACTCACATGGAGTGTGGGATTGAGCTAAAATTTGGTATAGACTGATGATTTAGGACCATGCAGGTACTGGCAAAATTTCATGCCATTTGGAAATACCTAAATGGTACTTCCTTCACAAAGGTCCTTTCTGAACAGAATCTTGGGGGAATAATGTAGAGCAAATGGCTTGGCAAACTAATGTGAAATTTCGCATGCTCAAAGTATATAGGGATATTTAGGTCCTGGATTTATTTCAGAATTTTTGAAGCAATATAAAATGTATTTGCTTCATACACTGAAAATTTGACCAGAACCAAAGAGTTGAAGGTGTGCTCACATAAATTGTTGGATGAGGCTAAAATTTGGTATAGGGGAATTATTTGAGCACATGGATGGCTTGGCAGAATTTAAACTTAAATGGATACTCCTAGCTAGTACTTCCTTCACAAAGCTTCTCTCTAGACAGAAATTTGGGAATTTGCTGAGGAAGATTTACTAGGCAAATGGAGTTGAATTTTGTCATGTGGTAATTATTTGGATAGGACAGAGTGCTCAAAATGTTTGAGGGCAATCAAGAAAATATAAATGGCACTTTCTTCACAAAGTGCCATACTGAACAGAATAGGAAAATGAATATTCCTGAATTATTTTTGGACTAGGCAAGGAAGGATTTGGACATATTTGAGGAATATATGATCCAAAGAATTTATGAGAATTATTTGGGAATTTTGTGGAAGACAGAAATATAGGTTGCTTCACAACCTAGGTCAGACAGGGTTATTCCTTTTAATAGAAAAGAAATATTCCCTAAGAAAAGAATTTTGGGGTTGGGCTAGAATGGAAGTGCCATTATCTAGGGAAAGATTAAAGATGATGCACCACTTGGGAGCAAAAGAAATGATGATCTCCCAGGTTTCAAGTCCAAAGAACTGCTCCAAAAAGAAAACCAGAGCAAAAACCGAAGAAAAACAAAAGAAAAAGAAAGGGTCAAAAATTGGGGTGTTACATGGGTTCTATCATCCTTAAACCCTCCCTAGACCTCACCCCTCTCACCATAATGCCATGGGATAATTTTCTTTAATGGCATTATATTCATTTTCTTCCTGAAAATGAATGTTTTCTAAATAAGCTATGAAGCAACCCTCATTTTTATTGTTCAGAAAATTCTCAAAAAATTCCCAAATATTCTTTGGATCATGCGTCACCTCCCCATGCAAAAATATGCCATGGTCATTTGGAAATTTTCAGCCAGGGAAAATATTTTTGCTTCTGGTCAGAATTAGCACTTTGTGAAGCAAGTATATTTTTACTTGATCTGTTAGAGCTGAAATTTTTACCACATGACTACCTTCCTAGGAGATGCTTAACCCCCAAATTTCAACCTCTAACTCTCAGCCGTTTGCTCCGAGCATTGGTCCCAAGTTTCTGTCCAGAAACTTTGTAGCTTGCTCAAGTCCCATCCAGTGAGCTAGGTGGCAATCCAAGCGCATATTTCGGCACCGCGTTGAAGGGACTTCACACTTGACACGGTTTGGCATGGTGTAAAGCACCATGTGTGCCAGTGCACGCGGTGACTATGTGGGTGCACGGGGTTTGGCTGGCAGTCGTCGCGCTCTGGACATCGGGTCCCTCTGCCGCCGCCCGTTCATCCTCCTCTCGCCACCGCACCTTGCCCCCACCCCTCAGCAGCCTCCCGCACGCCACCTGGCCTCGCCCTGTTCCTCCCCGACGCCGGCAAGCAGCTCGCTGGAAGCGGCCGAGGCGCTACCAGGCAGAACAGTGCGCGCCCACATATGACCACGTGCATGCACCGCGTCGCTGTGCTCCTCTACTTCCTCTCCACGCCTCGCCTGAGCTCCTCTCCCTCCCAGTGCGCCGGCAGCTCCTCTCTGGCGGAGTCCAGTACACGGCCACCCCTCCGCCTATAAATAGAGCCCTTCCCGAGCCGTTCTAGCCATCGCTCGCACTCACATTGGCCACAAATCGACCCCCTAGCTAGTGCGGCAAGGCCGGGAGGGCCTCCTACCGCCGATCCTCGCCGGAGTTGGCCGTGGATCCACCTCGATTGTGCACTCGTTCCGGTCATCCCCAGCTTCGTCCTCTGTTCCTGTTGAGCTCGTGGTGGTCTCCTGAGTACGCCGGTGCCGTTGGTTCGTCAGATCGTCGCCGGAATCGCCGTAGCTGACGAGCTCTGCCGCCACCGTCTCTGGAGAAGAAGCCCGAGCCGCCGTCCGTCCACCCTTGCCGTCACTTCGGGTATGCCCGTGCTCGTCTCGATGCACTGGATCCATCCCCTCCTCTCCGGCGGTCGCCGTGGTCTCCTCGCCGGAGAACCACTAGCGACAGAGCCGCCGTGCTCTGTTCTCTCCCTCTCTCTTTTAACCCTGACAGGGGGTCCCACCAGCTAGCCTGTCTCCCTCTCGCCCGAAGCGGTATAAGTGGAGGCGTAATAATACGCCTTCGACGTGGCCCTCTCTGGAAATTTGTTTAACTTCATTTAAATCCAGATTTTGACCCTAACTTTGACCAGCTCTAGATTCTATTCTATAAGTCCAAATGAGTTGATTCTTTTTGCTACTGTTTTGTATTGAGCTAAAGTTTTTGTATGCCAAAATTGAGAATTTTCCTTGCTGTTGGGGATTTCTGGTGCATTGAAATGCTTTATGTGACATTTTCTTTTTGCATTTAATTTATTTTCAGAAGTTCCTAGTTGTGTTGGAGAAGACCAGGAGTATTGTGACACTCCTCTGAACCAAGGCAAGCCACAACATTCATATGCAAGGATGAAATTTCAATGACAATGGTTTATTTGAATTAAAATCATTAAATGCCTCACTATTAAAATGATTTACTATGTATGACTTGTTGCGTTTTAGTTGTTACATGTCATATTGTTATTATGCAGTGAGAAATATGTCATCTTGTTATTTTGTGCAGTAGAGATCATGTCGTATAGTCTCATGGTAGCATGATGCATTCGTTATTCATTTTTCATATTATCATGACCCGTGCACCTCATTGCATACTATGGCTCGAATCACTTTCTTTCAAGTTAAACATGATGTTAATCCAACTTGAACAACTGTTGATCGAGTCATGGTTCCACCGAATTGAGATCACCAGTGCAACCACACTTGCCTGGATGGGGAGGCCCTAATTCGGTCTATTGTCATGCCTCTCACCGGTGCCTCCAACTAGGGAAGGTTGTGCACTTGCGTTACCCTGGCCCGGTAGGCAATCGTAACCTTGTGCGCCCGAGTTTTACGGTACCGATGTCCCCGTTTGGGACGACTTTGTTTTGTTTGGCCACGACGGTGGCAGCCACAAGGTGGCAGGATGTTGGTGATCATCGACACAGTTCGTAGTAGGTCACACCGTGGGTCAATAGAAATAAATAACCTGCACACTTAATACCTCTACAATGGCACATGCAGAAGTTGGTGATCATGTGAGGATCACTACGGTTGATATTGTGGTGATCGTGTGAGGATCACTATGGTAAGATGTTGCCGGTGGTTACGAGGTAACCCCGAAATGGTAAGTTGGTCCCAGTGACCATGGCAACTATCCACGTGCACTTCATGATTGATAGTATCATGCTCATGTTCATGCATTAAACTGGTTAAATGCCTCGTTATTGTTTGTCGTATTTGCTTTGTTTGCTGTGAGCTTGTGAGTACATTCAAAGTACTCACCTGGCGTGTCATGCTAGATGCAGGAGAAGCCGTGCAATGCATTGATGTCGATCGGTATGTCGCGATCTAGGCCGTGTCCTAGCAGTGTCCCTGTGGAGTGGAGTTCCGCTACATCGTCGTTCCGTTGCCGCGTAGTAGTTTCCTTTATCATCGAGGCCCCTGGGATGTCTACTAAATAATGTACATAAGTGCAACCGCACCGTGTGTGCCGCTTGGCATCGCTTATCTTGTAATATCTGAACCTATGTATCCGCTAGAGATCAACAAAGCGTTTATTTTCTGTATCAAGTTGTTGTGTGTTGCCAGAAGACTTGATCTCTGGGCTGGTAATGCAAGGTAAATCGGTTGCTCTGAGCCGGGGTGCCACAACGCTTGGTATCAGAGCCGCGCTGACTGTAGGATGCCCTAGATAGCCGACGCGTTAGAAAACGGTAGTTTTTAGTTTTTGTTGTGATTTAATTATGCCTCTGCACTTGGGTGTTGCATTGCATGCATATAGTTTTCTTTTGATGCTGATCAGCTAATATTGTGAGTGTAGATGGCACCAGTTCCATATCCGTATCAGCCTGAGCCAGCACCTTCCACTTTTCCACATCTGCTTCGCAGCGTGTGGTGCCGACTCTACCCCGACGGTGACGACCCTGTGTACCAGGTGTATCGAGAGCAGCTTCCAGACGGTGTGTACGAGTATCACGCGGAGGTCATCATGCACAACAGTACCTTGGTGGGCACCTACACCCGCTCCTCCAAGGGCGGGATAACTTCTACACCTGACCAGGCGATCCAGTTTGCAGCATTCGAGGCTCTCACTGACTTACGCTACAACGAGATTCAGATGCAGACACACCCAAGTTTCTACTTCTATCCGTCCATGTTTGACACTGGACAGATCCGTTTCCCTTATATCGATCCGGAGTGTGACTGCTCAGCCAGCTACCTGTCTCGTTACATAACGGCTGGATATCTTCTGATAGTCAGCTTAGCTCAGGAGCTGAACCGCACTCGAGACACGCTAGCTGCCGCTCGATCTGCGTTTGCTCCACCTTCACTTGCTCATACACCGCTCGTTCCTCCAGTTACTTTACCTCCACCTACACCCATGACGCTCGTGCCTTCTCAGAGTAACTCGGATACCTCGACGGTGACTCCTCATGAGTCCCAAGCCCAGTGGGCTATACTTCTCGCTACTCCAGCTGCACCTATGCTGCGGAGCCACCCTCCACCCGACTCTGAGGGAGAACCATCCCGACAACGTCATCGTGTTTACTTTGCCCCGAAGGTTTCCGTTAGTATCATCAGTTCCTATTCAGGGTCCGATACCGAGGACACACCAGCAGGACCGTCAGAGTGCCAGTGCGATCACTGCCGTCATGAGTAGACGAGGATGATGTGGTATTTGGGTGTATGCATGTAGTAGTACTATCCATGTTGTTGTCTTGCTTTGTATGTTGGATGAGGTTATGTATAATTATGTTGTCTTCTTTTGTTCGCAATGGCTTTTCCTTGCTTTGTTTTTGGGGTTTCTTGCTTCACCTCCTCAATTTTTTCCCTTTATGGATGTTGCTCATCTCGATGCTTCGTATTGGGAAACATATATAGGATGACAAGGTGTGGCAGCAGCTGTCATGGTGGCGACGATACCCCCGTTCGTCGATCCTCCAGGCAAGCAGGACATTCCCAAGAACCATATCAGCCACCCCCTCCTCCACCTCAAGCACCCACAATAGAGTAGATTA
The DNA here is from genome assembly GCA_039707655.1 of Elymus sibiricus. Taxonomy (NCBI): domain Eukaryota; kingdom Viridiplantae; phylum Streptophyta; class Magnoliopsida; order Poales; family Poaceae; genus Elymus; species Elymus sibiricus. The sequence continues at coordinate 176,545,047 of CM077666.1, read as the reverse complement.
TGCGAATGTTTGAAGAGAAGAGAAACCAAGATCTGATGGAATTCTTGAGAAGCATGCAGACTATGGTTGGGCAGAACAATCATAATGGCAACCATTCTAAATTGTCAGACTTTCAGAGGACCAAACCGCCAAGCTTCAGTCAAGCAGTAGATCCGATGGAAGCCGATGACTGGCTGAGGACCAGTCAAAAGAAGCTAGAGATTGCTCGCACTGAAGATGCTGATAAGGTCCCATTCACTACTTATTATCTGGAAGGACCAGCTGCGATATGGTGGGACAATACTAAAATTATGTGGCCTGCTGAAGATGAGATTAGTTGGGACAAATTCAAAGATAAATTCTGTAAGTATCATATTCCTGCCGGTATCATGAAGGTCAAGCAGCGAGAATTCCTCACCCTTACTCAAGGGAACACGACTGTAAGTGAGTATTTAAATAAGTTCAATCACTTGGCCCGTTATTTCACACATGATATAGCCACCGAAGAACGGAAGATAGATCGGTTCCTCGGAGGGCTTAACCATACCCTCCGATGTGCACTCAGTATGCTGGATTTCCTCGACTTCCAAACTTTGGTGAACAAGGCACTCATTGCCGAAAGGGAACACAAGCTTGTTAATGATCATAAGCCTGCATATGAAGACCGCAAATGCAAGTTTGAACCCAAGAAGGACGGCCAAGTTTTTCAGAAGGTTCATACCTGGCAGCAGCCACAGTTCGAGTTTAAGCCAACTTGGCAGCAGGGGAACACCAAGATTGAAAATCAGTTCAAGACTGTGGTTACAAAACCAGTAATGGAAGACCGTCAGCGTAACAATGCATGTTACTCATGTGGACAAACTGGGCATTACGCTAGGCAGTGTCCCAAGAACGGAAAGCCGCCAACTAACCTGAAGCCCCAAAGTCAATTATGTGGGACAATTCCCCAACCGGAAGTATATCCAAGGGCAAGTTCATCATATCTCCGCCGAAGAAGCTTCCGAAGCTCCTGATGTGCTCATTGGTATGTTTCCTGTTAATAACATACCTGCAACAATTTTATTCGATTCTGGGGCTTCCCATTCTTTTATTTTGTGGAGTTTTGTTGCCCAGCATCAACTTTCCTATACTCTTTTGGACAAAGTTATGGTGGTACAATCCCCTGGATCCATGCTCAGGACAAATATTATATGCCAAGGATTGGAAATGTCAATCAATGGAATTATCTTCCCCGCATCGCTGATATCCACTGAATCTCCAAAATTGGATGTTATTTTGGGGATGGATTGGTTGACAAAACACCAGGTTTGCATCAACTGTGCGACAACAGAAGTCACGTTAATAAATCCCTTGGGCCAGCCAGCTCGGTTCTTTGCCGGTAAAGCCATGCCAAAGAAGGGAATGGTTTATGCAGCGATGCAACAGATATGAATTTAATACCAGTGGTTTGTGAATTCCCAGATGTGTTTCCAGAGGAATTGCCAGGCATGCCACCCGATCGAGAGCTTGAATTTTCAATTGAGCTTGTGCCCGGGACAGCACCGATTTACAAGAAATATTATCGAATGCCTTCATCCGAATTAGTGAAGTAGAAGAAGCAATTGGATGAGATGCTTCAAAAAGGATATATTCGCCCCAGCTCGTCTCCTTGGGGTGCACCTGCCATATTCGTGGGCAAGAAGGATGGCAGTCTCCGGATGTGTGTTGATTACCGCGCTCTCAATGATGTCACTATCAAGAATAAATACCCACTTCCCAGGATCGATGATTTGTTCGATCAACTTAGTGGAGCTCAAGTATTCTCTAAGATTGATTTGCGAACTGGGTATCACCAGCTGAAAATCAGAAAAGAGGATATCCCCAAGACAGCGTTCACTACACGATATGGGTTGTATCAGTATACGGTCATGTCATTTGGACTGACCAACGCTCCTGCATTCTTCATGCACATGATGAGAAAGCTGTTCATGGACTTTTTGGACAAGTTTGTGGTGGTATTCATTGATGATATCCTTATATATTCCAAAAGTGAAGAAGAGCACAAACAGCATCTCCGAGAAGTATTAGAGCGATTACGAGCTCATCAACTCTACGCCAAGTTCAGCAAATGTGAATTTTGGCTTAAGGAAGAAGGATTCCTTGGGCATACTCTTTCCACTCAAGGAGTGGCCGTGGACCAAAGCAAAGTCACCGAAGTCTTGAATTGGAAAACACCTATTTCTGTGACAGAGATCAGAAGTTTCTTGGGTCTGGCAGGCTATTATCATCGCTTCATTGAAGGTTTCTCAAAGATTGCCAAGCCAATGACGGACTTGCTTAAAAAGAATCAGAAATTCATTTGGACAGAAGCATGTGAGAGCAGTTTCAATGAGCTGAAGACTCGGTTGACCACCGCTCCAGTGTTGACTCTACCAGATATCTACCGGAGCTTCGACATCTATTGCGACGCATCCAGGCATGGCATTGGGTGTGTGCTTATGCAAGATGGAAAGGTCGTGGCCTATGCATCGAGGCAGCTACGACCGCATGAGGAGAACTATCCGACGCATGACTTGGAAATGGCAGATGTGGTACATGCCTTAAAAATATGGAGACATTACATCATTGGGAAGAGATGTCAAATCTTCACCGACCACAAGAGTCTCAAGTATATATTCACCCAACCGGACTTAAATCTCCGGCAAAGAAGATGGCTTGAATTGGTCAAGGACTATAACCTTGGTATCAACTACCACCCAGGAAAAGCTAATGTGGTCGCCGATGCTCTTAGTCGCAAACCGGCCACACCAAACTCATTAATCGAGTCTTTGCACCCAGCACTTCGAGAAGAAATAGTTCAGTTCAATATGCCCATTTATGATGCAACATGCTCGGTTACCTTGGAAGTCACCCCTACTTTGGAAGACGAAATCCTTAAGGCTCAACCAGGTGACCCAATGATGCTCAAGGTAATGGACCAAGTACGAGAAGGGAAGGCACAAGATTTTAACATCGATGATCAAGGTACCCTCCGATTTTGGAATCGAGTCTATGTACCTGACCTTGGGGAATTAAAGCAGCAGATTCTGAAGGAAGCTCATGAGTCTGCATATTCTATTCATCCCGGAGGCACTAAAATGTATCAAGATTTGAAGCAAACATTCTGGTGGGAAGGTATGAAGAAAGATATCGCCTATTACGTCGCCTGTTGCGATATATGCAATAAGGTGAAGGCTGAGCATCAGAAACCCGCCGGTTTACTTCAACCCTTACCAGTTCCATAGTGGAATGGGATGATATTTGCATGGACTTCATCATGGGATTGCCAAAGACACCACGAGGAAATAACGCTATATGTGTTGTGGTTGACATGCTTACAAAGGTGGCTCACTTTATTCCAATAAGGACAACCTACCGTGCAGACCAACTCGCTTAACTTTACATATCCAAGATTGTCAGTCTGCATGGAGTACCCAGGACTATCACTTCAGACTGAGGATCTTTGTTTACCTCGGCATTTTGGCTACGTCTCCACCAAGCCCTGGGAACCGCTTTGAAACATAGCACCGCTTATCATCCCCAGACAGATGGACAGACAGAATGGGTCAACCAAATCTTGGAAGACATGCTGTAGGCATGCGCTCTTGCTCATGGACCCAAATGGGAGGACAGCCTGCCGTACGCTGAGTTTTCCTACAACAACGGCTATCAAACCAGCCTCAAGATGTCACCCTTTGAGGCTTTATACGGACGTAAGTGTCGCACCCTGCTGAACTGGTCTCAGACAGGAGACAGCCGAATCTTTGGGACTGATTTGATGATGGAAGCAGAAAAGCAAGTTAAAGAAATTCGAGACCGATTGCAAGTAGCGAAATCTCATCAAAAGAGCTACTATGACTCAAAGCATAGGCAGATCAGTTTTGAACCAGGTGAATATGCATATCTTCGAGTTACCCCCATGAAAGGATTGAAAAGGTTTCATACTCAGGGAAAGCTCGCACCAAGATACATCGGTCCGTTTCCAGTCATGACCAGAGTGGGCAAAGTGGCTTATCAGTTAGAATTACCTCCAGAGCTATCCGAGGTTCATGATGTCTTTCACGTGTCTCAGCTGCGGAAGTGTATCGCACCACCCGCAAAACAGACGGATATGGCAGAACTAGAGCTCGCCAAAGATTTAACATATGAAGAGAAACCCTTGAGAATCTTAGATGAGATGGACAGAGTCACCCGCAGCAAAGCTATAAAGTTCTACAAGGTCCAATGGGAGCATCACACCGAGGATGAGGCCACCTGGGAAAGAGAGGATTTCTTAAGGACTGCATATCCATATTTGTTTCCTGAGCAACCGAATCTCGAGGACGCGATTCATCCTAAGGGGGGAGGTTTGTAACACCCTAGTTTTTGCCCTCTTTATTTTATTGGGATTTATTGAATATTTGAATTTGCATTTGGATTTTTCAGTCAATTCTTTTGGATTTATCACTTGGAATTATTTTTGATTTTCTTCCAAGTGGGTTCTATCATCCTTAAACCCTCCCTAGACCTCACCCCTCTCACCATAATGCCATGGGATAATTTTCTTTAATGGAATTATATTCATTTTCTTCCTGAAAATGACTGTTTTCTCAATAAGCTATGAAGCAACCCTCATTTTTATTGCTCAGAAAATTCCCAAATATTCTTTGGATCATGCCTCACCTCCCCATGCAAAAATATGCCATGGTCATTTGGAAATTTTCAGCCAGGGAAAATATTTTTGCTTCTGGTCAGAATTGGCACTTTGTGAAGCAAGTATATTTTTCCTTGATCTGTTAGAGCTGAAATTTTTACCACGTGACTACCTTCCTAGGATATGCTTAACCCCCAAATTTCAACCTCTAGTTCTTAGTCGTTTGCTCCCAGCATTGGTCCCAAGTTTCTGTCCAGAAACTTTGTATCTTGCTCAAGTCCCATCCAGTGAGCTAGGTGGCAATCCAAGCGCATATTTTGGCACCGCGTTGAAGGGACTTCACACTTGACACGGTCTGGCATGGTCTAAAGCACCGCGTGTGCCAGTGCACGCGGTGACTACGTGGGTGCATGGGGTTTGGCTGGCAGTCGCCGCGCTCTGGACATCGGGTCCCTCTGCTGCCGCCCGTTCATCCTCCTCTCGCCACCGCACCTTGCTCGCACCCCTCAGCAGCCTCCTGCACGCCACCTGGCCTCACCCTATTCCTCCCCGACATCGGCAAGCAGCTCGCCGAAAGCAGCCGAGGAGCTACCAGGCGGAATAGTGCGCGCGCACGCGCGGCCCGCCCCACTTAGTGCGCCGCACTGTGACCGCGTGCATGCACCGCGTCGCTGTGCTCCACTACTTCCTATCCACGCCTCACCTGAGCTCCTCTCCCTCCCAGTGCGCCGGCAGCTCCTCTCCGACGGAGTCCATTACATGGCCACCCCTCTGCCTATAAATAGAGCCCTTCCCGAGCCGTTCTAGCCATCGCTCCCACTCACATTGGCCACAAATCGACCCCCTAGCTAGTGCGGCAAGGCCGGGAGGGCCTCCTACCGCCGATCCTCGCCGGAGTTGGCCGCGGATCCACCTCGATCGTGCACTCGTTCCGGTCATCCCCAGCTTCGTTCTCTGTTCCCGTTGAGCTCGGGGTGGTCTCCTGAGTACGCCGGTGCCGTTGGTTTGTCGGGTCATCGCCGGAATCGCCGTAGCCAACGAGCTCTGCCGCCACCGTCTCTGGAGAAGAAGCCCGAGCTGCCGTCCGTCCACCCCCGCCGTCACTTCGGGTACGCCCGTGCTCGTCTCGATGCGCTGGATCCATCCCCTCCTCTCCAGCGGTCGCCGTGGCCTACTCGCCGGAGAACCACCGGTGGCAGAGACACCGTGCTCTGTTCTCTCCTCTCTCTTTTAACCCTGACAGGGGGTCCCACCTGCTAGCCTCTCTCCCTCTCGCCCGAAGCGGTATAAGTAGAGGCGTATTCTCAAGCCTCTCTCCCTCTCGCCCGAAGCGGTATAAGTAGAGGCGTATTCTGAGAATACGCCTTCGACGTGGCCCTCTCTGGAAATTTGTTTAAATTCATTTAAATCCAGATTTTGACCCTAACTTTGACCAGCTCTAGATTCTATTCTATAAGTCCAAATGAGTTGATTCTTTTTGCTACTATTTTGTCTTGAGCTCAAGTTTCTGTATGCCAAAATTGAGAATTTTCCTTACTGTTGGGAATTTCTGCTGCATTAAAATGCTTTATGTGACATTTTCTTTTTGCATTTAATTTATTTTCAGAAGTTCCTAGTTGTGTTGGAGAAGACCAGGAGTATTGTGACACTCCTCTGAACCAAGGCAAGCCACAACATTCATATGCAAGGATGACATTTCAATGACAATGGTTTATTTGAATTAAAATCATTAAATGCCTCACTATTAAAATGATTTACTATGTATGACTTGTTGCATTTTAGTTGTTACATGTCATATTGTTATAATGCAGTGAAAAATATGTCATCTTGTTATTTTGTGCAGTAGAGATCATGCCGTATACTCTCATGGTAGCATGATGCATTCGTTATTCATTTTTCATATTATCATGACCCGTGCACCTCATTGCATACTATGGCTCGAATCACTTTCTTTCAAGTTAAACATGATGTTAATCCAACTTGAACAACTGTTGATCGAGTCATGGTGCCACCGAATCGAGCTCACCAGTGCAACCACACTTGCCTGGATGGGGAGGCCCTAATTTGGCCTATTGTCATGCCTCTCACCGGTGCCTCCAACTAGGGAAGGTTGTGCACATGCGTTACCCTGGCCCGGTAGGCAGTCATAACATTGTGTGCCCGAGTTTTATGGTACCGATGTCCCCGTTTGGGATGACTTTGTTTTGTTTGGCCACGATGATGGCAGCCACGTGGTGGCAGGATGTTGGTGATCATGGACACAGTTCGTAGTTGGTCACACCGTGGGTCAATAGAAGTAAATAACCTGCACACTTAATACCTCTACAATGGCACATGCAGAAGTTGGTGATCATGTGAGGATCACTACGGTTGGTATTGTGGTGATCGTGTGAGGATCACTATGGTAAGATGTTGCCGGTGGTTACGAGGTAACCCCGAAATGGTAAGTTGGTCCCAGTAACCATGGGAACTATCCACGTGCACTTCATGATTGATAGTATCATGCTCATGTTCATGCATTAAACTAGTTAAATGGCTTGTTATTGTTTGTTGTATTTGCTTTGTTTGCTGTGAGCTTGCGAGTACATTCAAAGTACTCACCTGGCGTGTCATGCTAGATGCAGGAGAAGCCGTGTAAGGTGTTGATGTCAATCGGTATGTCGCGATCTGGGCCGTGTCCCAGCAGTGTCCCTGTGGAGTGGAGTTCCGCTACATCGTCGTTCCGCTACCGCGTAGTAGTTTCCTTTATCATCGAGGCCCCTGGGATGTCTACTAAATAATGTACATAAGTGCAGTCGCACCGTGTGTGCTGCTTGGCCTCGCTTATCTTGTAATATCTGAACCTATGTATCCGCTAGAGATCAATAAAGCGTTTATTTTCTATACCAAGTTGTTCTGTGTTGCCAGAAGACTTGATCTCTGGGCTGGCAATGCAAGGAAAACCGGTTGCTCTGAGCCGGGGTGCCACAATGCTTGGTATCAGAGCCGCGCTGACTGTAGGACGCCCTAGACAGCCGACGCGTTAGAAAATGGTAGTTTTTAGTTTTTGTGGTGATCTGAGTATGCCTCTGCACTTGGGTGTTGCATTGCATGCATATAGTTTACTTTTGATGCTGATCAGCTAATATTGTGAGTGTAGATGGCACCAGTTCCATATCCATATCAGCCTGAGCCAGCACCTTCCACTTTTCCGCATGTACTTCGCAGCGTGTGGCGCCGACTCTACCCCGACGGTGACGACCCTATGTACCAGTTGTATCGAGACCAGTTTGCAGACTGTGTGTACGAGTATCACGCGGAGGTCATCATGCACAACAGTACCTTGGTGGGATCCTACACCCGCTCCTCCAAGGGCGGGATAACTTCTACACCTGACTAGGCGATCCAGTTTGCAGCATTCGAGGCTCTCACTAACTTACGCTACAACGAGATTCAGATGCAGACACACCCAGGTTTCTACTTCTATCCATCCATGTTTGACACTGGACAGATCCGTTTCCCTTATATTGATCCGGAGTGTGACTGCTCAGCCAGCCACCTGTCTCGTTACATAACGGCTGGATATCTTCTGATCGTCAGCTTAGCTCAGGAGCTGAACCGCACTTGAGATGCGCTAGCTGCCGCTCGATCTGCGTTTGCTCCACCTTCACTTCCTCATACACCGCTCGTTCCGCCAGTTACTTTACCTCCACCTACACCCGTGACGCCCGTGCCTTCTCAGAGTAACTCGGATACCTCGACGGTGACTCCTCATGAGTCCCCAGCCAAGTGGGCTATACTTCTCGCTACTCCAGCTGCACCTATGCTGCGGAGCCACCCTCCACCCGACTCTGAGGGAGAGCCATCCCGTCAGCGTCGTCGTGTTTCCTTTGCCCCGGAGGTTTCTGTTAGTATCATCAGTTCCGATTCGGAGTCCGATACCGAGGAGACACCAGCAGGACCATCAGAGTGCCAGTGCGATCACTGCCATCACAAGTAGACGAGGATGATGTGGTATTTGGGTGTATGCATGTAGTAGTACTATCCATGTTGTCGTCTTGCTTTTTATGTTGGATGAGGTTATGTATAATTATGTTGTCTCCTTTTGTTCGCAATGGCTTTTCCTTGCTTTCTTTTTCGGGTTTGTTGCTTCACCTCCTCAATTTTTTCCCTTTATGGATGTTGCTCATCTCGATGCTTCGTATTGGGAAACATATATAGGATGACAAGGTGTGGCAGCAGCTGTCATGGTGGCAACGATACCCCCGTTTGTCGATCCGCCAGGCAAGCAGGACATTCCCTAGAACCATATCAGCCACCCCCTCCTCCACCTCAAGCACCCACAACAGAGTAGATTATGTGAATGTTTGAAGAGAAGAGAAACAAAGATCTGATGGAATTCCTGAGAAGCATGCAGACTATGGTTGGGCAGACCAATCATAATGGCAACCATTCTAAATTTTAGACTTTCAGAGGGCCAAACCACCAAGCTTCAGTCAAGCAGTAGATCCGATGGAAGCCGATGACTGGCTGAGGACCGTTGAAAAGAAGCTAGAGATTCCTCGCACTGAAGATGCTGATAAGGTCCCGTTCGCTACTCATTATCTGGAAGGACTAGCTGCGATATGGTGGGACAATACTAAAATTATGTGGCCTACTGAAGATGAGATTACTTGGGACAAATTCAAAGATAAATTCCGCAAGTATCATATTCCCGCCGGTATCATGAAGGTCAAGCAGCGAGAATTCCTCACCCTTACTCAAGGGAACACAACTGTAAGTGAGTATTTAAACAAGTTCAATCACTTGGCCCGTTATTCCACACATGATATAGCCACCGAAGAATGGAAGATAGATCGGTTCCTCGGAGGACTCAACCATACCCTCCGATGTGCACTCAGTATGCTGGATTTCCCCGACTTCCAAACTTTGGTGAACAAGGCACTTATTGCCGAAAGGGAACACAAGCTTGTTAATGATCATAAGCCTGCATATGAAGACCACAAATGCAAGTTTGAACCCAAGAAGGACGGCCAAGTTTTTTAGAAGGTTCGTACCTGGCAGCTGCCACAGTTCGAGTTTAAGCCAACATGGCAGCAGGGGAACACCAAGACTGAAAATCAGTTCAAGACTGTGGTTACAAAACCAGTAAAGGAAGACTGTCAGCGTAACAATGCATATTACTCATGTGGACAAACTGGGCATTACGCTAGGCAGTGTCCGAAGAACGGAAAGCCGCCAACCAACCTGAAGCCCCAAGTCAATTATGTGGGACAATTCACCAACCGGAAGTATATCCAAGGGCAAGTTCATCATATCTCCGCCGAAGAAGCTTCCGAAGCTCCCGATGTGCTCAATGCTATGTTTCCTGTTAATAACATACCCGCAACAATTTTATTCGATTCCGGGGCTTCCCATTCTTTTATTTCGCGGAGTTTTGTTGCCCAGCATCAACTTTCCTATACTCTTTTGGACAAAGTTATGGTGGTACAATCCCCTGGATTCATGCTCAGGACAAATATTATATGCCGAGGATTGGAAATATCAATCAATGGAATTATCTTCCCCGCATCGCCGATATCCATTGAATCTCCAAAATTGGATGTTATTTTGGGGATGGATTGGTTGACAAAACACCAGGTTTGCATCAACTGTGCGACAAGAGAAGTCACGTTAATAAATCCCTTGGGCCAGCCAGCTCGGTTCTTTGACGGTAAAGCCATGCCAAAGAAGGGAATGGTTTATGCAGCGATTGCAACATATATGAATTTAATCCCAGTGGTCTGTGAATTCCCAGATGTGTTTCTAGAGGAATTGCCAGGCATGCCACCCGATCGAGAGCTTGAATTTTCAATCGAGCTTGTGCCCGGGACAGCACCGATTTACAAGAAATATTATCGAATGCCTTCATCCGAATTAGTGGAGTTGAAGAAGCAATTGGATGAGATGCTTCAAAAAGGATATATTCACCCCAGCTTGTCTCCTTGGGGTGCACCTGCCATATTCATGGGCAAGAAGAATGGCAGTCTCCAGATGTGTGTTGATTACCGCGCTCTCAATGATGTCACTATCAAGAATAAATACCCGCTTCCCAGGATCGATGATTTGTTCGATCAACTTAGTGGAGCTCAAGTATTCTCTAAGATTGATTTGCGAACCGGGTATCACCAGCTGAAAATCAGAAAAGAGGATATCCCCAAGACAGCGTTCACTACACGGTATGGGTTGTATGAGTATACGGTCATGCCATTTGGACTGACCAACGCTCCTACATTCTTCATGCACATGATGAACAAGGTGTTCATGGACTTTTTGGACAAGTTTGTGGTGGTATTCATTGATGATATCCTTATATATTTCAAAAGTGAATAAGAGCACAAACAGCATCTCCAAGCAGTATTAAAGCGATTACAAGCTCATCAACTCTACGCCAAGTTCAGCAAATGTGAATTTTGGCTTAAGGAAGTAGGATTCCTTGGGCATACTCTTTCCGCTCAAGGAGTGGCCATGGACCAAAGCAAAGTCACCAAAGTCTTGAATTGGAAAACACCTATTTCTGTGACAGAGATCAGAAGTTTCTTGGGTCTGGCAGGCTATTATCGTCGCTTCATTGAAGGTTTCTCAAAGATTGCCAAGCCAATGACGGAATTGCTTAAGAAGAATCAGAAATTCATTTGGACAGAAGCATGTGAGAACAGTTTGAATGAGCTGAAGACTCGGTTGACCACCGCTCCAGTGTTGACTCTACCAGATATCTACCGGAGCTTCGACATCTATTGCGACGCATTCAGGCGTGGCATTGGGTGTGTGCTTATGCAAGATGGAAAGGTCCCGGCCTATGCATCGAGGCAGCTACGACCGCATGAGGAGAACTATCTGACGCATGACTTGGACATGGCAGCTGTGGTACATGCCTTAAAAATATGGAGACATTACATCATTGGGAAGAGATGTCAAATCTTCACCGACCACAAGAGTCTCAAGTATATATTCACCCAACCGGACTTAAATCTCCAGCAAAGAAGAAGGCTTGAATTGGTCAAGGACTATGACCTTGGTATCAACTACCACCCAGGAAAAGTTAATGTGGTCACCGATGCTCTTAGTCGCAAACCGGCCACACCAAACTCATTAATCGAGTCTTTGCACCCAGCACTTCGAGAAGAAATAGCTCAGCTCAATATGACCATTTATGATGCAACATGCTCGGTTACCTTGGAGGTCACCCCTACTTTGGAAGACGAAATCCGTAAGGCTCAACCGGGTGACCCAATGATGCTCAAGGTAATGGCCCAAGTACGAGAAGGGAAGGCACAAGATTTTAACATCGATGATCAAGGTACCCTCCGATTTCGGAATCGAGTCTATGTACCTAACCTTGGGGAATTAAAGCAGCAGATTCTGAAGGAAGCTCATGAGTCTGCATATTCTATTCATCCCGGAGGCACTAAAATGTATCAAGATTTGAAGCAAACATTCTGGTGGGAAGGTATGAAGAAAGATATCGCCTATTACGTCGCATGTTGCGATATATGAAACAAGGTGAAGGCTGAGCATCAGAAACCCGCCGGTTTACTTCAACCCTTACCAGTTCGATAGTGGAAACGGGATGATATTTGCATGGACTTCATCATGGGATTGCCAAAGACACCACGAGGAAATAACGCTATATGGGTTGTGGTTGACATGCTTACAAAGGTGGCTCACTTTATTCCAATAAGGACAACCTACCGTGCAGACCAACTCGCTCAACTTTACATATCCAAGATTGTCAGTCTGCATGGAGTACCCAGGATTATCACTTCAGACCAAGGATCTTTGTTTACCTCGGCGTTCTGGCTACGTCTCCACCAAGCCCTGGGAACCGCTTTGAAACATAGCACCGCTTATCATCCCCAGCCAGATGGACAGACAGAATGGGTCAACCAAATCTTGGAAGACATGCTACGGGCATGCGCTCTTGCTCATGGACCCAAATGGGAGGACAGCCTGCCGTACGCTGAGTTTTCCTACAACAACGGCTATCAAACCAGCCTCAAATTGTCACCCTTTGAGGCTCTATACGGACGTAAGTGTCGCACCCCGCTGAACTGGTCTCAGATAGGAGACAGCCAAATCTTTGGGACTGATTTGATGATGGAAGCAGAAAAGCAAGTTAAAGAAATTCAAGACCGATTGCAAGTAGCGAAATCTCGTCAAAAGAGCTACTATGACTCAAAGCATAGGCAAATCAGTTTTGAACCAGGTGAATATGCATATCTTCGAGTTACCCCCATGAAAGGACTTAAAAGGTTTCATACTCGGGAAAAGCTCACACCAAGATACATCGGTCCGTTTCCAATCATGACCAGAGTGGGCAATGTGGCTTATCAGTTAGAATTACCTCCAGAGCTATCCGAGGTTTATGATGTCTTTCACGTGTCTCAGTTGCGGAAGTGTATCGCACCACCCGCAAAACAGACGGATATGGCAGAACTAGAGCTCGCCAAAGATTTAACATATGAAGAGAAACCCTTGAGAATCTTAGATGAGATGAACAGAGTCACCCGCAGCAAAGCTATAAAGTTCTACAAGGTCCAATGGGAGCATCACACCGAGGATGAGGCCACCTGGGAAAGAGAGGATTTCTTAAGGACTGCATATCCATATTTGTTTCCTGAGCAACCGAATCTCGAGGACGCGATTCATCCTAAGGGGGGAGGTTTGTAACACCCTGGTTTTTACCCTCTTTATTTTATTGGGATTTATTGAATATTTGAATTTGCATTTGGATTTTTCAGTCAATTCTTTTGGACTTATCACTTGGAATTATTTTTGATTTTCTTCCAAGTGGGTTCTATCATCCTTAAACCCTCCCTAGACCTCATCCCACTCACCATAATGCCATGGGATAATTTTCTTTAATGGCATTATATTCATTTTCTTCCTGAAAATGATTGTTTTCTCAATAAGCTATGAAGCAACCCTCATTTTTATTTCTCAGAAAATTCTTAGAAAATTCCCAAATATTCTTTGGATCATGCCTCACCTCCCCATGCAAAAATATGCCATGGTCATTTGGAAATTTTCAGCCAGGGAAAATATTTTTGCTTCCAGTCAGAATTGGCACTTTGTGAAGCAAGTATACTTTTCCTTGATCTGTTAGAGCTGAAATTTTTACCACATGACTACCTTCCTAGGAGATGCTTAACTCGACAATTTCAACCTCTAGCTCTCAGCCGTTTGCTCCCAACATTGGTCCCAAGTTTCTGTCCAAAAACTTTGTAGCTTGCTCAAGTCCCATCCAGTGAGCTAGCTGGCAATCCAAGCGCATATTTCGGCACCGCGTTGAAGGGACTTCACACTTGACACGGTCTGGCATGGTCTAAAGCACCGCGTGTGCCAGTGCACACGGTGACTACGTGGGTGCACGGGGTTTGGCTGGCAGTCGCCGCGCTCTGGACATAGGGTCCCTCTGCCGCCGCCCGTTCATCCTCCTCTCGCCACCGCACCATGCTCCCACCCGTCAGCAGCCTCCTGCATGCCACCTGGCCTCGCCCTGTTCCTCCCCGATGCCAGCAAGTAGCTCGCCGGAAGCGGCCGAGGCGCTACCAGTGGAACAGTGTGCGCGCACGTGCGGCCTGCCCCACTTAGTGCGCCGCACTATGACCGCGTGCATGCACCGCGTCGCTGTGCTCCTCTACTTCCTCTCCACGCCTCGCCTGAGCTCCTCTCCCTCCCAGTGTGCCGGTAGCTCCTCTCTGGCGGAGTCCATTACATGGCCACCCCTCCGCCTATAAATAGAGCCCTTCCCGAGCCGTTCTAGCCATCGGTCCCACTAACATTGGCCACAAATCGACCCCCTAGCTAGTGCGGCAAGGCCGGGAGGGCCTCCTGCCGCCGATCCTCGGCGGAGTTGGCCGCGGATCCACCTCGATCGTGCATTCATTCCGGTCATCCCCAGCTTCGTCCTCTGTTTCCGTTGAGCTCGTGGAGGTCTCCTGAGTACGCCGGTGCCGTTGGTTCGTCGGATCGTCGCCGGAATCGCCGTAGCAGACGAGCTCCTCCGCCACCATCTCTGGAGAAGAAGCCCGAGCCGCCGTCCGTCCACCCCCGCCGTCACTTCGGGTACGCCCGTGCTCGTCTCGATGCGCTGGATCCATCCCCCTCCTCTCCGGCGGTCGCCGTGGCCTCCTCGCCGGAGAACCACCGGCGACAGAGCCGTCGTGCTCTGTTCTCTCCCTCTCTCTTTTAACCCTGACAGGGGGTCCCACCTGTCAGCCTCTCTCCCTCTCGCCCGTAGCGGTATAAGTGGAGGCGTATTCTGAGAATACGCCTTCGACGTGGCCCTCTCTGGAATTTTGTTTAAATTCATTTAAATCCATATTTTGACCCTAACTTTGACCAGCTCTAGATTCTATTATATAAGTCCAAATGAGTTGATTCTTTTTGCTACTATTTTGTCTTGAGCTAAAGTTTCTGTATGCCAAAATTGAGAATTTTCCTTGCTATTGGGAATTTCTGGTGCATTAAAATACTTTATGTGACATTTTCTTTTTGCATTTAATTTATTTTCAGAAGTTCCTAGTTGTGTTAGAGAAGATCAGGAGTATTCAGACACTCCTCTGAACCAAGGCAAGCCACAACATTCATATGCAAGGATGACATTTCAATGACAATGGTTTATTTGAATTAAAATCATTAAATGCCTCACTATTAAAATGATTTACTATGTATGACTTGTTGCATTTTAGTTGTTACATGTCATATTGTTATTATGCAGTGAAAAATATGTCATCTTGTTATTTTGTGCAGTAGAGATCATGTCGTATACTCTCATGGTAGCATGATGCATTCGTTATTCATTTTTCATATTATCATGACCCGTGCACCTCATGGCATACTATGGCTCGAATCACTTTCTTTCAAGTTAAACATGATGTTAATCCAACTTGAACAACTGTTGATCGAGTCATGGTGCCACCGAATTGAGCTCACCAGTGCAACCACACTTGCCTGGATGGGGAGGCCCTAATTCGGTCTATTGTCATGCCTCTTGCCGGTGCCTCCAACTAGGGAATGTTGTGCACTTGCGTTACCCTGGCCCGGTAGGCAGTCATTGTAGGGGAACGCAGCAGAAAACAAAAATTTCTGACCTACGCACCAGCCCAGGACCACTATGGAGACTGCATACAAGGTTTGATCTTTTCGTTACCGACTCGTAGCGCAGCGGAAGTAGAGTCGATGACGATCGGCGGTGCAGATCCCCGCAGCTAGGATTTACAACCTCCAAACCGCGAGGATGTACTCCCACATCTGCCCCTCGGACAGCCCTCCGGGAGGCGGTCGGACAGTCCCTCGGACGGTGTCATGGACAGCCCTCCGGGAGGACCTTCAAAACTCGGACGGTCACTCGGACAGCCCTTCGGGAGGACCCTCGAAACTCGGACGGTCACTCGGACAGCCCTTCGGGAGGCACTCTCGAACTAAGACCGAAACTACGATCTCTCTACAGAGTTGCACACATACGGTGTCATCTATCCGGCAGGGCTTCGCCGTCCAGAACTAGTTCCCACCGGAACCCAGACAGCCTTTCGGCTCTACGAAACTCTTTTCGTGGGAGGGAGAGAGAGAGCCAGACGAGCATGGCATGTGTATGAGAGCAAGGATGAGCTTTGGAGAGCACCCCTCCACCTCTATTTATAGGACAGCCATATGGGGAAAATACCAAAAAAAACCCATCACATGGATCCTCCTCAAGGGCATAAAAGGAAGGCAAATGGAGCTCCTTGGAGGAGCTCCAACTTGGCCGGCCACCCCTAGGGGACCCCCCATATGGGAGTTCCTTGCTCCCCAATCCCTTCTAGAAGCCTTTTGGGAAATATCCCAGAAGGTGGCTTTCCAAAAATATATCCATAAAGTGATTTTCACTATTCACGGAACCAATTTTCCGTGACCGTTAAATCCGAAAATATTTCTGTGGGTCTTAGAATAATTCCAGTGCCCACACAACTGATTTTGGACGCGTTCCGAAACAATTTCAGATTAGTGATTTTCATCTGCGAAAAGCAACCAAATCGGTTCCGGCAGCTCCGGAACATTTCCGGTTTTTATCCCGAAAAATTCCCAGAAGTTTCCAGAACACTTCTGGTATCCTCCAAGAATTTCCAGGCGTGTGCCGAAACCAATTTGACTTAATGGTAGCCCCTGAAACAACTTTTCAGTTTTACCGGAACTATTCCGGTGTCCTCTCCGGAACGTTTCCGTTGCGTCCGAAACTTTTCCGACGATTTTCTCTCAGACTCCCTGTCCAATATTCAGCAGATAGATGACCCTTAAGCGTGTGACCCTATAGGTTCGGTGAAGTACAGACATGACCCTGAACACTTTCCGATCAATGATCAACATCGGAGCCGTGGACACCCATATTGACCCCTATACCCACACGAATGAATATTCGAGTGAACCTCCAGTTGCCGTGTGCTATTCCTGTTGTTTCGCGATATGTTACAAATACCCGAGGTGAGAATCATCGGCATCCCTGTGGATCAACACTTGTCCACAATGCCAGTTACCTCGTTACCGGTTTTGTTCTCTTTTCTCGTTTCCGTGTTCCGGCATCCCTGTGATCAAATCACAATGTGTCTGCCCAGACGATGGTGGATACCGTAACACTAAGAGGGCCCAGAGATATCTCTCCATCGTCGAAGGAGAAAATCCCAATCTTGAGCTATCAAGTTACTTGACATACTTTTCCATGAACCTGTAAGCCGCCGTAATAGCCACCCATTTACGGATGACGTTTAACAAACCCCAAAGTTCATGAAGCAAGCATGAAGAAACTCGATACTCTCATGGTCTAAGGAATTATGCAAATGTTAACTTTCTCTGTGTTATTAACCATTAACTTGTGACGAATGTATCTCATAGGATAACATCAATTCGGGTCGATTCAACACAAGTGGTCTCCTAACATTGTGCCCTCAAAATTGCCGGCATAGACATGCCCATGATCAGGAAAATAGGACCATCATGCAACACTTGAGCTAGTATTAGAGGCATGACTAGGAATACATTTTACCGTTTATTATTCCACACGTGCATATGAGTCTTCCTCCGAGCCTCGTGGTTATTGCAGACTCGAGAACCATAGCAGTTATAGCACGGAATATAAACTTAACTACAAACATGGAGATAAATAATAACATTTATTATTGCCTCTAGGGCATATATCCTACAGACTCCCACTTGCACTAGAGTCAATAATCTAGTCTATGCTGATGCACTTTACACCTATGGCATACCGGTGTAAAACATGCTTCGCTTGTGGTATAGTCTGATGTCCAACGGATCTGACAACTTCAGTTCCGTGTGTATCTCTACATATCCTCGCATTTTCACGCTTTCACAAAATTCATATTTTGTGTGGACTTGGCTTCGTATATATGTGAATCACTGGTCAAACCTTGATTCCTTAGACTGAGCTATGGAGCAACTATCTTCAATAGTGTTCCATTGACCAAAGCCATCTTGGAACCATACTAAGTTCATGAACAAACGAACTGTACGATTCAACATCTTCTATGTCTCTTTGAAAGCGGCAACATACTTAGCCTTTGTTATAGAATTCGCCACAGTAACCTGTTTGGAACGATTCCCAAACACCGTGCCACCATATCGTGTATTACACAAAACCCTTAACATAAATTGAAAATCGCATGGAGTATTGATGAAGACTGTATCGATACAATTACTTACAACGAGCACTTCATAATCTCTGCTTGCGAGAAAACATGTCATCAGTGCTACTTTAGTACTCAATGACATTTTTCACTGTTGTCCCATGATCAGTACTTTGATCACTTTGGTATCTATACTCGCAACTCCTTGGGAGTACTGGACATATCTGGTTGTTTTACATACCATGGAATACGTGATTAATCCAAACATGAAAGTGTGTGGAATCTCCATCATGTATTTCACTCATCAGTGTTTTGGGACACCGAGTCTTGCAAAAAACCCTTTCCATGTGACTTCGGCAAGAATCACTCCTTGGCGTTTTAATGCTAAACTGTTTTAGCATCTTGTCAATATGTATTTTTGGCTTAGCCTATTAGGCAATTCTATCTCGTAGATAAATATGCCTAATGTCAAGGATATTTAGCCCAAGCACTTCATCGAAAACTATTTTCAATGAAGTCCTAATTCGTGTCAAGAAATTTATATTATTTCCAATCAACAATGTGTCAAGCACACAAAGTTTTTAGAAATATTATTATGCTCCCACTTACTTTCTTGAAACCACAAGCATCTTCGTTATCCATTGATGAAAACAAACTCTTTTGACTATTTCATCAAAAACAAAGATTCCAACTCCATTTTGTTCTCTTCTGTCCATTGCTGGAACTCTGAAGTTTGCGTACTTACTAGCATCCTTTGGATTGACAAAATACCTTGGACTGTACCACATGCAAGTCCTAGGTTGTATTTCCATCACATGGAAATCCTTTTGGCATCCATGTATCATATCTCAAGATTGAAATATGTATTAATTGCTAGTTTAACCCGATCTGACTTTAAGCATCGCTACGGTGAGACAATCTCATCGTAGTCAACTCTTTGAATTTGTTATTGCAACAAGTCCAGCTTTATGGATAAAACATTTTATCCACATCAGTTTATAGTTCCATTAATGTTCGTTAGACTCTAAGTCTTCTGAAGGGTTTATCAAGATATAATCTTGAATCATTTATGGAAACTATCTCGGATTATATTGGCATTTAGCCAATTCCGAAGTCAGGGCCCATCAACGCTTCCTTGTGTATCGTAGGTATACTGTTGTCTAACTACAATATCTAGCTTGCGCACCTGAGAGGTTTGCACGAGTTTTGCCTACGTGGTTCAGTTGCAAGTTCGACCGAAGTCCATACATCTTATGTAGAGGCTTCCGTATCAGTCGCAGTAGGAAACTCTGGAATCACTTCCAAGGTACCTTTCCTTTGATCTGATGACGAAGATACTGTTATCTCGTCGAGTTGCACTGTCCTCCCACTCACCTTTTTGCAAGAACCATTTTCTTCAAAAGCATACCGGTTTTTTGTGGCAAAACTTTTGCCTCGGTATAGTGGTGGAGGAATTCCCAATTACTTGGGATAACCTACAAAGTAGTACTTGTCTGATTTGAAATAGGTTTGTAAATATTTTACACAAGCCCCATATTCCAAATGTTAAGAAAAGACAAAGCATGGTTGGGCGTACCATACCATGGCGTTATTTCAACAGACCTGATGGCGCTCTTTTCAGTGTAAAAGCCGCAGTCCCTAAAGCATTACTTTTAAAAGGGATAATGGCAAATTTATTTATGTCATCTTTGATCTTACCATGTCATAAATGGTTTGACTACATCTTCACGGATATTCCACTCACAGTGGTGCTCCGTGAGGTGTAAGTTATGAAACTCTTTTCACAACTCATCAGACATTCGCTAAACTTGTAACTCAAATATTCCTTTCCGTAATCAAATTGCAGAAACATAATTTTCTTGTTACAATAATTTCTACTTCATATTGAAAACCTTATGAATGATTTCAAAAGATCCAGACTTACGTCTCATCAAGTAAATATCCATATATCTACTTGAGTCATTTCTAAAGATAGATAAATCCACTGCTAGCAACAACATTTATCGGACTACATACATCCAAATGTATGATCACCAATAAGTTCGTTGCTCGTTCCTTATGGCCTGTGAACGGTATTTCAGTCACTTCACTTTTCGGAGGAAAGTTGCAAGTGTCAGATGATTCATAATCAAACGACTTCAAAATCCATCATTATGGAATTTCTCCATGCGGGTTTCTCCAATGTGACCAAACGCAGTGCCACACATGTGTGGTATTCTTTTAGTCTTGCGACATTTAGCGTCAGTGTTATGGATGTATCATATTACCATCAATATTCATAACATACATCCCATCCACGATGGAAGCATGGCCCTTATGTTATTCATGACACTGAACAACAATTGTTCTTTTATGAACAACCCTTTTGCAACAAACATTATGCAATGGGCTAGAGTGTGTAAAACTCTAAAATGAATTATGAAAGTAAATACAGAGGTAATGTATTATTATCAATATTCATAACATACATCTCAATCATAATGAAAGTATGGCCCTTAAGTTATTCATAACATCGAACATAAAAAGTTCTCTTATGAACAACCTTCTTGCAAGATACCTTATGCAATGGGCTAGAGTGTTTAAAACTCTAAAATGAATTATAAAAATAAATACATAGGTAATACACCGATGGAATGTATAGTAACATTTACTATATTCCCAGCGCGTATCTGAACCTCACTCCGGCAAGTCTTTTAGGCCGTAGTAGTTCTTGCATCGAGTTGCAACAGAATGCAATCGAGCGGGTATCTTTGTGATCAACTCACAATACCCAAAAATTTAGTGAGTAACAATTTAATCACAATTCCCAAGAACTATTTCTTTGACCAGCCTTTTATACATCAATAGCTTGTATGACTTTCATACATGAGCTGGATATTCCAGTCTTCTCTCTTTTTGCCTTTATACTTCTAACAGTTTTACTTCCAATAATTCTCCTACTCTCAGAAGAAGCACCAACTTGAAGAGTGGCGTCAGCCCCAGACTTCCTAGGTGTGTAAGTCACACTAACACCCTTCAGACATTTCTTTTCTCTTAAGTTGTTGTTTTATTCGCCATCATCATATGACAGGCGTTCTACTGGATCCCTCTGTTATTAGTCAAATGCATAGTAAACACTTTTACTAATAGTTTGCAAAACAAACATTGCTTTGGATATCACATATCTTTTAGCCTTTGTTTGTGTCTGAAAATGATTTTCAGTTCCATGAATATCACATAGCTATCCCAAACTTTTGAAGTTCGGGTCTCATGGAAGCAAACATATTGCACTTGACCGTAACGGAATTCTAGCTTTTGGATCGAAGGACGAGAGTCACATTATTCATAGCATTAGCGGGAGAATACCAAAAGCATGCAATAGGACAAAATCCTTCTCGGCACTTCTGAGGACAATCCTCATATTACGTTTACCAACCGTAAAGTTTTAACCAGATATTTAACAGCTTATTCAATTTTAACAGGGAAGGTGGAAACGCGAGCCATTATTCTACAACTATTTTGCAATTTTCACTTAGACAAAGTTCATAATTAATTGCACTAAGAATTAAAACAAGTTAATTCTAAAGTGCGCTCCCACTCAAATCAATATCTCTCATAATTGATTGTGACTGATTCAAGATCTGTATTTCAATTCGACGCCATTGACGGGTTCATCACTGATGACGCGAATTTCAATCGGTAGGCCAACTTGCCGATCACATCTCTATGTGATTCTTGTTCATCTTTCGATGGGCGTGTTCCGAGCTCAGGACTCTCCTGCCTGAACGTCGAAGACAACCAAGTGATCTTGCTGCGAGGTCTGACCTCACCCGCCTCATTCCTCTCGATTCGTTCGTGCTCATGTGTACATGGCGCACCCCGAAAAGATACGAATTTCAGACGGTGCTACACTTGGGTGAACACTAACTACTTTGATATTTTAAGTGAGAGATCACCCTAATAAAAAGCGACTACCGCGCAATAAAGAAGGGTGCATCATAAGGGATAAACATCTCAGGTAATTCATAATAGCATGATATGGTATAGCCCTTTCTGACGGAGAAGTCTTGTATTTCTTCGTCTTCGGCATTCGCGTCGGTGTTCACCTTCGCGAAGTTTGCCACCACCTTGTCGATGCACCAGATAATATTGCTATCTATATAGCTAATAAAATAAGTGCATTACAAAAGGTTGACACGCAGGTCATTAAAGTGACAATCATATGGCTCCAGCCATCATGCCGAATCATGACACGCAGGTCATGTTAATTTACATCATATAGTCATCTCATACATAATCAAATTAATATGAGCACTGCTATACCACATCATATGCACATGCAAACCATCCTGCAAAACCAAGTTTAGACGCCTCTAATCGGTTCATACAAAATTTCATTTTACGTGGCTTCTAAGATTTCGAAGCAAACCGAAGCTACCAACGTCCATCATCAAGTATGATTATTCAAGTCGCTAGATTAACTTTACGGGGTGTATGAAACACGAGATAATAAAATCTCAAGCCCCATACTGAACTTCGTCATACGCATGACCCCCGTGCAGATCATATCTGCATTGCCCTTTCGTCTGCTAAATTTCATCTTTCTTTTTAACTATGGTGGAATTCAAAGAACTGTTAGCACTTCGTTGATCAATCAGGATCGCAGATTGCCAGAACTTTGAAACTCCACCATGCTGTTATCAAGATCAGAAATATGCAAATTCCAGGGAAGCAACAAGAACATCGGGTAACAGATTTCATCTGCTACCCGCACAAATAATTATCAGCAGTAGAACTCATCTACTACAAATTATATTATGCAACACCCATACATCTCTATGTATTCTAGATCGTAACCTGCATCTACGCATAGCACGGCTCATGATGCCACTGTAGGGGAACGCAGCAGAAAACAAAAAAATTCCGACCTACGCACAAGCCCAGGACCACTATGGAGACTGCATACAAGGTTTAATCTTTTCGTTACCGACTCATAGCGCAGCGGAAGTAGAGTCGATGACGATCGGCAGTGCAGATCCCCGAAGCTAGGATTTACAACCTCCCAACCACGAGGATGTACTCCCACATCTGCCCCTCGGACAGCCCTCCGGGGGGCGGTCGGACAGTCCCACGGACGGTGTCACGGACAGCCCTCCGGGAGGACCTTTCGAAACTCGGACGGTCACTCGGACAGCCCTTCGGGAGGACCCTCGAAACTCGGACGGTCACTCGGACAGCCCTTCGGGAGGCACTCTCGAACTAAGACCGAAACTACGATCTCTCTACAGAGTTGCACACATACGGTGTCATCTATCCGGCAGGGCTTCGCCGTCCAGAACTAGTTCCCACCGGAACCCAGACAGCCTTTCAGCTCTACGAAACTCTTTTCGTGGGAGGGAGAGAGAGAGAGAGCAAGACGAGCATGGCATGTGTATGAGAGCAAGGATGAGCTTTGGAGAGCATCCCTCCACCTCTATTTATAGGAAAGCCATATGGGAAAAATACCCAAAAAACCCATCACATGGATCCTCCTCAAGGGCATAAAAGGAAGGCAAGTGGAGCTCCATGGAGGAGCTCCAACTTGGCCGGCCACCCCCAGGGGGCGCCCCCACATGGGGGTTCCTTGCTCCCCAATCCCTTCTAGAAGCCTTTTGGGAAATATCCCAAATGGTGGCTTTCCAAAAAAATATCCATAAAGTGATTTTCACTATTCATGGAACCAATTTTCCGCGATCGTTAAATCCGAAAATATTTCTGTGGGTCTTAGAATAATTCTAGTACCCACACAACTAATTTTGGACGCGTTCCAAAACAATTTCGGATTAGTGATTATCATCTGCGAAAAGCAACCAAATCGGTTCCGACAGCTCCGGAACATTTTCGGTTTTTATCCCGGAAAATTCCCAAAAGTTTCCAGAACACTTCTGGCATCCTCCAAGAATTTCCAGGCGTGTGCCAAAACCAATTTGACTTAATGGTACCCCCTGAAACAACTTTTCAGTTTTACCGGAACTATTCCGGTGTCCTCTCTGGAACGTTTCCGTGGCGTCCGAAACTTTGCCGGCGATTTTCTCTCAGACTCCCAGTCTAGTATTCAGCAGATAGATGACCCTTAAGCGTGTGACCCTATAGGTTCGGTGAAGTATAGACATGACCCGGAACACTTTCCGATCAATGATCAATATCGGAGCCGTGGACACCCATATTGACCCCTATACCCACACGAATGAATATTCGAGTGAACCTCTAGTTGTCGTGTGCTATTCCTGTTGCTTCGCGATATGTTACAAATACCCGAGGTGAGAATCATCGGCATCCCTGTGGATCAACACTTGTCCACAATGCCAGTTACCTCGTTACCGGTTTTGTTCTCTTTTCTCATTTCCGTGTTCCGGCATCCCTGTGATCAAATCACAATGTGTCTGGCCAGGCGATGGTGGATACCGTAACACCGAGAGGGCCCAGAGATATCTCTCCATCGTCGGAGGAGCAAATCTCAATCTTGAGCTATCAAGTTACTTGACATACTTTTCCATGAACCCGTAAGCCGCCATAATAGCCACCCATTTACGGATGACGTTTAACAAACCCCAAAGTTCATGAAGCAAGCATGAAGAAACTCGATACTCTCACGGTCTAAGGAATTTTACAAACGTTAACTTTCTCTGTGTTATTAACCATTAACTTGTGACGAATGTATCTCATAGCATAACATCAATTCGGGTCGATTCAACACAAGTGTTCTCCTAACATTGTGCCCTCAAAATTGCCGGCATAGACATGCCCATGATCAGGAAAACAGGACCATCATGCAACACTTGAGCTAGTCTTAGAGGCATGACTAGGAATACATTTTACCGTTTATTATTCCACACGTGCATATGAGTCTTCCTCAGAGCCTCGTGGTTATTGCAGACTCGAGAACCATAGCAGTTATAGCACGGAATATAAACTTAACTACAAACATGGAGATAAATAATAACATTTATTATTGTCTCTAGGGCATATCTCCTACAGTCATAACATTGTGTGCCCGAGTTTTACGGTACCGATGTCCCCGTTTGGGATGACTTTGTTTTGTTTGGCCACGACGGTGGCAGCCACGAGGTGGCAGGATGTCACGAGTTGACATCGGGGCACCCATGACATAGCCCAAAGGGGAGTTTGTCGGAGTGGCCGGGAGAGTGTCATGCAATAGATTGGTTTTGTCGGAATGTCGTTGGTCCACCCGAATGGGAGCACGAGGCCATGAGTTCCGTGGTGTGGGTATAGTGTACTAACCTCTGCAGAGTGTATAATCTATCGATAGCCGTGTCCTTGGTCATGGACACAGTTCGTAGTAGGTCACACCGTGGGTCAATAGAAATAAATAACCTGCACACTTAATACCTCTACAGTGGCACATGCAGAAGTTGGTGATCATGTGAGGATCACTACAGTTGGTATTGTGGTGATCGTGTGAGGATCACTATGGTAAGATGTTGCCGGTGGTTACGAGGTAACCCCGAAATGGTAAGTTGGTCCCAGTGACCATGGCAACTATCCACGTGCACTTCATGATTGATAGTATCATGCTCATGTTCATGCATTAAACTGGTTAAATGCCTTGTTATTGTTTGTCGCGTTTGCTTTGTTTGCTGTGAGCTTGCGAGTACATTTAAAGTACTCACCTGGCGTGTCATGCCAGATGCACGAGAAGCCGTGCAAGACGTTGATGTCGATCGGTATGTCGCGATCTAGGCCGTGTCCCAGCAGTGTCCCTGTGGAGTGGAGTTCCGCTACATCGTCGTTCTACTGCCGCGTAGTAGTTTCCTTTATCATCGAGGCCCCTGAGATGTCGACTAAATAATGTACATAAGTGCAGCCGCACCGTGTGTGCCGCTTGGCCTTGCTTATCTTGTAATATCTGAACTTATGTATCCGCTAGAGATCAATAAAGCGGTTATTTTCTGTACCAAGTTGTTGTGTGTTGACAGAAGACTTGATCTCTGGGCTGGCAATGCAAGGTAAACCGGTTGCTCTGAGCCGGGGTGCCACACTAGTACCAAGCAATAGCTGCGGGTACTCGGGACATGGATATTTGGCTCTTGGCTGCCAATGCTTTCGAACTGGAATAATGATTAAAAAATATATAGAATTAATGGAAAAACTAAAACTTCTTGAAAATAAGAATAGTATAGTGTTATACTCATTGAAAAAGTTTCATGGAGGAATGACTTTTATGGTGTTCTAGGCAAAAAAAAAAAATCGACACTATATTAAAGTTACTGTTCACACTTTTTGTACTCATGATTTTGTTATTTTTGTCACGGGGTCCATGAAAGTCACTCCTTCGCGAAACTTTTTATACAAGTATAACACCATATCATTTTTTCAAAAGGATTATTTTTTTGACATTTTTTGCAATTTCTAAATTATTATTCTCGAAATCAGGTGTAATGGGACGCGAGACACTTCGGCCATTTCTGCGAGTGCTCGGCCTAACTATTTTTGTACTCAGAACTCAGGCGCATGATTTTTATCCCTGCAGTCAAGATCACGAAAACGAAAGAAAGGAACACCATCATTGCGAGTTCACGGCTCGACCGGACGTCCAGATGCAACATAAGTTCGTCCAGTCACCCTCGACCTCGAGGCCTGATCGACCGATGGAACGGAATGAATCGTCACGGAAAAGCGATCAAAGCCTGCCTGCCTGCCTGCCTGCCAGGTCGACGATCTATCTCATGGGTCACGACGCCAAGGAGGCGCGGCGCGTGGGACCGAAGGATGCATGGGTGCATCCGCATCTGCGCGCCACATAATACACACGCTGATATACCATACCAATACAGATATACTCCCTCCGTTCCTAAATATAAGACCTTGTAGAGATTTCATTATGGACTACATACGGATGTATGTAGACATAGTTTAGAGTTTAGATTCACTCATTTTACTCCGTATGTAGTCTATTATGAAATCTCTAAAAGGTCTTATATTTAGAAAGAGAGGGAGTACAAAACTCTCCTTGATTCTGGAACCATCGATCGATTTCCTAGGAGTCCGTCAGATTTGTCTTTTTGGCGCCCATGTGAGCCTACCGCTCGGTCGATTTGGCCGCACCTCTCTCCCCGTGGTGGGCGGCGGTGCTGTCTCTCACGGGAGGGCGTTAGCTTTGGGCGGCATTCATGGATAGGGTGGACGTGAAGGAAGAAAGGGAAAGCGAGCAGAACACGGGGAAAGGCGATTAAAGATGTTGCGTTGCATGGCGATTGGCAAAGCACACGGGAGGCTTGCCCGGGTCTGAAGAAAAGGGCGCTTTCTTTCATCTTTCTGGAGATCTGCGGAATATTTGGTCATGTGAGGCAGCTAACCAACTTACCCACTACCACTAGTTCAGGTTCTGTAAAAGCCCCAAGTTACTGCTGTGAAGGGGCTGTGGTTAAGATGCATGATGGCATTGACTGTAATAGGTTAAATTCAAGTATTTATCATGGTTTTGCACTGTCATAATGCATTCTGTGAGCCCATGCAATCTGAAGTGCACAAAACTGCAGATGGATGAGCACTGTATGTCAATTGATACAATCGTTTTCTGAAAAGCCAATGTGAACTCAGGACTCTGAACTTTGTTTTCTGAAATTGTTTGAAATTGTTTTGCTGTTTTAGTTAAACAAGAGTGTTATTTTGGCAGATTAATGCAGTATGATGCAACCTAAAGAGGAAAAAGCAGTGAGTCGACGTGATGCATGATTGCTGAAATTTACTCTTTCAAGAGTCACAATGCCTAGTTGCTCACAAAGTGCACCTGAGCTTTTTGTGCCATCCCATGGAAGCTGCCAGGAGGAGTCTTTGACAAAGGGGTAGTGCTACAAGTAAATTAATGGCGGGGGCAGATTACCAGCGGTGGGGAGATGGCGACTCGGTCGGTCGACGAGGCGATCTCCTCACCTACCGCCATTAATGGCGGCTCCCACCCCATTAATGGCAATCTGAGCCCTCAACCCGACCCTCCCTTACCTTCCCCCACCTCACAGCCCATCCTCTCCCACCCGTCCGCATCTCTGAGCGCGAGCGAGACACCAGATGATGAGGGGGGGCTCAAGTCGACAGCCGCGCGCGAGGCGGGCGCGCCCTGCTCCGTTGGCGGCGGCGCTGCCTCCTGCGCCAGTTCCGCCGGCTCCGGTGGATCAGTTGCCGAGGATCGTCGCCCCGTCCCCGGAAGAGCGCGAGGAGATCCTGCGGGTGGAAGCTGAATCTGCGGATCCAAGGCAAGCTGCGAGGTGGGCGAGATTCAAGTCTCCGAACCCCGCCAGGTTGAACATCCGACCACCGTCGGTGGTGGGCCTCGCCGCCGTCCCGCGCGAGTTCCTGCCACCGGGGGAGAATCCACCTCGCGTTCCGTGAAGGGGACGCCTCCCGGCAGGCGAACGGCGAGGGGCAAGCTTCGCGCTCGTCGTGTGGGGGACAGGCTGTTCGGCGGCAGTCTGAATCCACCACCATGGCCGGGTGATCGAGGGGAGGTTCCACGCCGTCATCGTCAGGTTGATTCTGGGCCTCTCCTTCGGGCTATTTGCTCTGTTTCTGATTCCCATTTGCGGTGTGATCTTGTGACCAGTAAGGTTGTAGCTGATAAGTTGAGTGAAAAAATTCCTACAATTGGCTCTGTTAATTCTACGCCTAGTACCCCATCGTCTGTTCGGTCGTCGGTGATGTCGCCGGCGCCGGCGAGATCTGAGCTTAGAGATGACCTTGCTTGTGCGAGGGAGAGGGGAGCTATTTGAAAATTTGGACCTCTGGTGCCTCCTGCACCGTTGATTTCGGGTCGTGTGATCCGTAGAAAAGCGGGTAGGAGGAATACGTGTTTGGCTGGGGGAAGCGCCTTTGGGGAGGAGGTAGAAGATTTTTATGGCCAACTCTGGGTTATTCCCTCCCCCCGCCGCCGCTCCCGTGCGCTTATTAGAGAAATCCTCCCCCCAAACCCTAAATTCACAATTCCCAGATTGTTCTGGGTGAGGAGAGATCTGTTCCTAGCTAAAACTTTCACGGTTGAGGACTGCTACCCGATCCCACATCCTGGTCGATTTGATCCCACCCCCACAACATTTCGACTGTCGATTGCGGGCTTGCCCCCAGGTCTCAGATCGTTTGCTGAAGTTGTCAAGAGAGGAATGGAAAATCGGGGACAAGGAATGCGCAATCGAAGGCCACAACAGGTGAGGAAACCCCCGCCACCTCCTGGAGGGAAGGAGCCAGTTGTGGCTCAAGTCCCCGTGCAGCAGGGGATGGCCAGGGTGGGCGGGGTAGCAAAACAGCCGGCGGCTGCTCAAGCTGTTGCTGTTCCAGCTGCTCCAGCCCCACCTCCACCCCCTCCACCCCCTCAGGTACAGCCCCTGGATGCCAGATACAAAGATATGACATGCTTCAACTGTAGTTGGCCTGGTCACTATATTGGGAATTGTATTGAGCCAAAAAAAGTGTTTTATCTGCTCTGGGAATCATAATGTGAATAACTGTGGAGCTTGGGCAAGACCACAACCCACTGCAACATATTTTGGGAGTGATGCTGCGGGGCTAGGTTTTTACCATGTAGACATTCCAGTGGCAGCTGAGTCCTCTTGGCTAAATTATAAGAATTGTGCAGTGTTGAAAGTAGTTAAGGGTGAAGTTTCTACTTCAGAATTATTGGTTCAGTTGAATGGGATCTTTTGTAAGAACAAAGAATGGCCTTGGCAGATCAGAGAGTTAGAAGAGAAAAAGTTTCTGTTGAGATTTCCTCCATGGAAAAATATTGATGATCTGATTGAATTCCCTGCGTTCAACCTCCCTATTGATGGAGTATCAGTTAAGATATGTGAGTGGGAAGGAATGCTGGATGAGTTTGGAGAGCTAAAAGAAGCCTGGGTGCAAATTGAGGGGATTCCTCCAAAATGGTGTGCTTGGAAAGTGTTTGCTCAAGTAGCTGGTTGCTTTGGCATCCTTGTGGATGTAGATTGGAATGGTATCTTTAAGAGTTTCTATGAAGTTATCAGGATTAAGGTGGCTTGCAGAGACCCTGGAAAAATTCCATTTGAGAGATTGGTGGAAATGAAAAAGAAACTGTACTTGTTGTTCTTCACTGTTGAAGGGTTTGACCAGGTAGGAGAGGATTCTGATGGAGATGATGATAATCCTGATCAAGATAATCAGGAGGGGAAAGAGGGTGATGTTGAGGGAGATGGCTATGGGAAGGATGGTATGGAAGAGGATGGAGGTGAACCAATTGATGAACTTGACAAAGCTAATTTTCCTTCCAAACAGAGTAACTCTTCAGGAGCTAAACAATCTGGAAAGCAGGTGGCTGTTTCTGCAGCTGAGTTTCATCCTACCTTCATGGAAGATGTGGTCCATGATAAATTTATTGAGGAAACCAGAGACAGTGTTGTGAAGGACCAGTTATCTGGTGGAGTTGAGATCAACACCCCAGTCTCATACAAGCTATTGGCTGAGGATTCAGATGTTGTGCCCATGTCTGTTCATCTAGAGTATTGCTCTGAGCATCTTAGCAAGTTTGAGATGGAGGGCTCCGACGAGGAGGAGGGAGATATGGATGTTGAACTCCAATGTTTGCCTGAAGACCTAGCAATAGCTCTTGGCTCAGTAAAAAGATCTCTCATTGAATCAATGGACAAAGCTGAAACTGAGAAGAAGAAGAAGCTTAAAAGTGAGAAGAAATCAACTTGGGGGCCAGTCCTAGTCAAGAGACCCAAAACTAGGGGACATGGAAATGTTAAAATCATGGACAAGGCAAATGCTTACCTCTTGAAGAAGAACCTGGAAATTCCTACAACTTTCAAAGGTAATTCCTTTGCTAATTTAGAAAATAATGTCCTTGCTTCACATTTTGATAAAGTTGATTTATGCATTGGTGATAATGTTGAGGAGTGCAATGATATTATTAATGACTTGGTGATTAGAGAGAAAATTAAATGTCTTGAGTTTGCTGATAAAAATCCTGAAATTGTTCTTCCCATTTCTTTAGAGGTTGATATCAGTCCCAACATTTCTCCTGTTGCTGGAGGGTCTGTCCTAGCTTTTGGAGCAGGGGGCACTGCTGATCCAGAGCTAGACAGCCCTGCTGTTAACACTAAAAACCAGCCTTGTGGCTTGTCTCATCCATTTAGAGTTAAATGATTGGTGCTTTTTGGAATATTAGGGGTCTTGGTCAACCTGGAAAACTACAGTGCCTAAGTGATTTTTTAAGTAATAATAATGTTGATTTTGTGTGTTTCTTTGAAACCAAGAGAGAACAAATTGATAATAGTGTTTTAAATGTGATTTCTAATTGTAAAGATTTTAAATGGCATGCCTTACCTGCTGTTAAAACTGCTGGGGGGATCCTTGTGGGTCTTAGTAATGACTTGTTTGAGATTATAGGTTTTGTTAACAAGAAGTATTGTGTTATTGTTACTGTCAAGAACAAGACTGATGGGTTTTTGTGGCATTTGGTAGCTGTTTATGGTACTGCTTACACTGAGCTCAAATTGGAGTTCATTGCTGAACTCCACGAGGTTTTAGCTGGGCTGGATCATCCTGCCATTGTTGGTGGTGATTTTAATTTGGTCAGATCCAGCTCTGATAAGAGTAACGGGATTATTAACCCTCAGTTTTCTTACCTTTTCAATGACTGGATTAATAAGTGGGCTATAATAGAGATTAATATTGCTAATAGGAGTTTTACATGGAGTAATAACCAGGATAACCCCATTTATGCAGCTATAGATAGGGTTTTTGTTACATTGCCTTGGGACGCTCATTTTCCCCTGTCAGTGCTAATAGCTCTCCCCCGTATTGGGAGTGATCATACCCCTCTGATCATTGACACTAGGGCCAGGAGGGTTACCTCCCCTAAACCTTTTAGGTTTGAGAAATGGTGGCTTGATCAGCCTGGCTTTAAAGATTTGGTCAGAAATGTGTGGAACTCTGTGGTTCCAGGTGCTTGTGCTCTAGATATCTGGATGAATAAAGCTAAACTTTTTAGGAAAAAAGCTAAGGGTTGGAGTATTAACTTGGAGGCGGTGATGAAGAAGAAAAAGAGAGATCTCCTTTTGGAGTATGACATTCTTGATGTGTTTGCGGAGCAAAACCAGAATAATGATATGGATAGAGCTCGTATGAGTGAGATTAAAAATGAGTTAGCGCAAATTTGGCGCAAGGAGGAAACTGCCTTGTGGCAGAGGTCTAGAGATCGCAAAATTAAAGATGGGGATAAAAATAATGCGTATTTTCATGCACTAGCTAATCATAGGCATAGGAAGAATCATCTTGCGGAACTGATTGGGGGGGGGGGGATGGCCCTGTTCACACTACTAAAGAAATGTTAGATGTAGCTACTGACTTCTATAAGAACCTGTTTTCTTATGAAGACAAACATAACATTAAGTTGGGTCCTTCCTTCTGGAAGCAAGAGGAGCTAGTTACTCGAGAGGAGAATGACATGTTGCAGAAAAAATTCTCTAAAGAAGAGATTAAGGAAGCTATTTTTGGCTCTTATGCTCATGGGGCCCCTGGCCCTGATGGTCTTTCATTCCTTTTTTATCAGACCTTTTGGGATGTGGTTAAAAATGATTTTATGGCTTTAGTCAGAGATTTTGAGGAAGGGAAACTGGATTTATATCGCCTCAATTTTGCTTTGATTGTTCTCATCCCTAAAGTGCCTAATGCTAAGGAGATGAAAAATTTCAGTCCCATCAGCCTTAGCAATTGTGCTGTTAAAATCTTTTCTAAAGCGATGACTAATAGGGTTTCCCCTATTAGTCATAGGCTGATTTCTTTAAATCAAACAGCGTTTATTAAGGGGAGGTACATCTTAGAGAGTGTTGTGATGGCTCATGAAGTTATCCATGAGGTTAAGAAATCCAACAGTCAAGGGTTAGTCCTGAAGTTGGATTATGAAAAAGCATATGACAGGGTAAGCTGGGAATTCTTATTTGACATGCTACATTCTAGAGGGTTTGGACATAAGTGGATATCTTGGATTAAAACCATTTTATTTCAGAGCACATTTAGTGTCCGTATTAATGATGTTGTGGGTCCACACTTTGTGGCTGGAAAAGGTTTGAAACAAGGAGATCCACATTCTCCTTTGCTGTTTAACTTGGTTGCAGATGTGTTTTCAAAAATGTTGTATAAAGCTTCTTCTCAAGGTTTGATTTCTGAGCTTTTGCCACAGGTGATCCCTGGAGGTGTTATCAGTTTGCAATACGCTGATGACACCATCCTGTTTTTGGAAAACTCTGTAGAAAAAGCTAGGAATTTTAAATGGTTACTGTCCTGCTTTGAAAACCTTTCTGGTATGAAAATCAATTTTCATAAAAGTGATCTCCTGACTATCAATATGGAAGTTGAGCTAGCTAGGGAATTTGCTCAGATTTTCTGTTGCAAAATTGGGGAGTTCCCAATTAAATACCTGGGAGTGCCTCTACACTTTGATAACCTTAGGAAAGAGGATCTGCAACCTATTATTGATAGAATCATCAAAAACATCTCTGGCTGGTTGGGTAGATATCTCACTTATAGGGGTAAAATTGTGTTGCTTTGTGCTTGCATTGTTAGCATTCCTGCTTATTTAATGTTCATGATCAAATTTCCTAAATGGGCTATCAATGCTATTAACTCCTAGATGGCACATTTCTTTTGGGGGGACTATGATAATAATCATAAATATCATCTGGCTAATTGGGGGCTTCTTTCTAGAAGGAAAGAGTTTGGAGGTTTGGGCATTCCTAATATGAGAGATTTCAATATGGCTTTATTGGCTTCTTGGGGGAAGAGATTTTTTAGTGACAGTGAGGGAGAGTGGAAGAAAATCATTGCTTATAAGTATGATATCAACTCTCCCAACATTCTGTGGTCGCAAGGTAGTAATGGTTCCACCTTTTGGAAGAGTGTAACCTGGGCTTTATCTGCTGCTAAGAATTTCTATAGGTGGAAAATTGGTAATGGGGAAAATATCAGCTTTTGGCATGATGTATGGTGTGGGGATTGTTCCCTGAAAACACAATTTTGGGACCTATTTAGCATCTGTAATCAAATTGATTCCTCAGTTGCTCAGGTTTGGGATGGAGTTAATTTGAGGCTTACATTTAGAAGATGTGTTGATAGTACTGGATATGATAGGTGGCTTCATTTAGTGGAGCTGGTGAAGAATGCTCACTTTTGTGATGGGCTTGACTCCCCCATTTGGTCCTTGGAGACTAATGGGGTGTACTCAGTGAAATCTTTCTATAAACAGATCAACTTTGGGGGTGTTGTTTCTGTTATTGGTCATAAGCTTTGGAAGGTATTATGTCCTCAGAAGATTCATGTCTTTCTGTGGCTCAGTGTTTATAATAAAATTCTTACTCGTGATAACTTGGCAAAAAGAAGACATGTAGATGATATCACTTGCTTATTCTGCTCTGAACCAGAATCTGTCCATCACTTGTTGTTTGAGTGTGTGGTAGCCAGGCAAATCTGGGATTTTGTTGCTGAGTGTTTTGAATACCCTTGCATTTATAGTTTTGAAGATGTTATTGCCTTGTGGCAGAAGGGGAAGAAGGAAAAAGTTCTTAATCTGGTTGTTGCTGCCTCCTTGTGGAGCATCTGGAAACTAAGGAATGAATTCTGTTTTCAGGGGCGTACCTGGAGAAGTGTCAAGTGCATTCTGGCAAAGCTGAGTGTGCATCTTCAGCAATGGAAGGTTCTGTGCGACGATACCCAAGCTTCTCTGTTGCAACGATGCATCCTTCTCTTGGACAAACGCCGCGGGGAACTTCTTCGCATCGCCTGGAGATGATCAAGGAGGCTGAGAAGCTGAAGTTCACAGCAGGATCTTGATTTTCTGTTGTTCCTTTTGCTTTCAGTCTGTAATAAGTGTTAAAGTTCAGTGAGAGAACTTCTGCTCTCCAGACCCTAGATGGTTTAGTTTAACGCCTTTGTGGTGCTGGTGGATTTGTGGGTTGGAACTGGTTTCTATTCGCTTCATTAATAAAAATGGGGCGGGGGGGAAACCCCTTTCTTTCAAAAAAAAAAGTAAATTAATGGCCCGGAAGAAGAAGTGAAGCCTTCCAAAGTCATACTCATCATACAGCAGGTAAAAAAAAGTCTCTCCATGGACAAAAAGGGCTCCACTTTCTTGAGAAGAAATTTTTTTGCAAAGCACCCACAAAGCATTGACTCAGATCATCACATGAAATTTGGCATCTAATTGTCAAACCTAGGGCCTGCTTCTGTATGTGCTTTGAGTGGCTCAATGCTTTTGTCATGTCACTGCAACAGATGTTTCTAAAGGCAATTCATGCAGCTAATCCTGGAACAAACATGATTAGGAAGGGACAAACTTGACAGTTAATGGCATGGCATTGCTGCCTGCTGTAGATGGATTATTTGAAAAGTAGTAATAAGTAAAGGGAAAGGCAAATAATCCAAAGTAGAAGATCGTGTGGTGGTTGCATTTTGGCTTTGAAGACGAAAGCGGACGGACGGAAACAGTTGGGCCAGCGCTGCCGAAGTTTCGCAGAAACACATTATTTGCATTCTCATGGGGACTGTTTGTTGGTAGCTTCATTTAACTAACTGAAAGCAAGCCGTCACCAACCATGCATCGATCTGTCATGCATGCATGCATGTGTGAGTCCCTGAGTTGTCTTAAATCCTCCATGGTCTCACCATTCCAACGCAAGCCAGCATTCATGGGGAGTACTGATTAATCACAGTTTGGTGCGGTAATATTTTGGTTTTGCTACTTTACTAGTAGGACTGTGTTGGTCCCCCGAAAGAAAACGATAGGGTCTTCCGCCACAAAAGCGCCCCGCCTCCGATCTTGCTTAACAATTTCTTTTTTTCCGCGAATACGTAAAGATTGCGTATCTTTTCATTAATAGAAGAAGTTGATAGAATACAAAAACGTTAGTACAACACATCCCACAAACGCAAGGGGTAACATGGTGACCCGAGCATGGGGAGGGGAATGCTCAACCCCAAGAACATAAAAGCCTACGCCTCAGGAATGATGATAGCAATACGCTGGCACCGGCCTTCACCCATAGCCGTGCCTGATCTTTAATGTCCTGTATCACGCGGACCGTGGATGGCCGTAGCCCATCGAAAATGCATACATTTTGGTGGCACCAGATGCACCATGCCGTTAGCATGATGAGGGATGAGAGGCCACATCTATGAGCCGTGGGTGCATGGTGGCAGGAAGAGGCCCACCACACCGAAAGGCTCGACGTCGGGTCTGGGATCACAGCCGTGGAGCGGCACCAGGAAAAGCATGTCATTAGGGACGATCATTTTGTGAGAGTAACCATTCATGCGTTGTATTGAGGGACACTTGTAAAACTCTATTCTCTCCTTAATTAATAGGTGAAGGCAAATGTTATGCCTTTGTTTCGAAACTTCACTAGGACTAGTTGTGGTCCATGGAATGTTCCGGTTGACGGTAATATGCTTGATCATGAAGCAAGATCCCCAGATCCCCCTCGGAGAGGTCATCCGAGCAAACTATTGTTCCCCACTCAGGTGTGAATGAGCAGACGTTTTCGTTCGTTAAAAAAAACACCCTAGCGGATGCTTCGGAATTTCCGTGCAAAAACGGATAAATTTGTCATGCTATTGTATAAGGATTAGTCATGTTCTAAAGTAAAAAAATAACATGTTGTATAAATATTTGTCAGAAAACTGCCATTATGCATTAGAGTAATTGCCATGCGTTTTCAGGGATTTGTTATGATTTTAACATGGTGAAGTGCCATTCTAAAAAAGGAAAATGGTGAAAAATGTCATTCTCGGGATTTATCATGCCGGACGAAGGAAATTGTCATGCTAAATCACGGGAAAAGGTGAAAAATGCAATGCTCTAAAAAAATTGTCATTCTAAATGTGTTTGCTCAAATTGTCATCCTGAGCAAACCGTTTAGTTTCGTCAGCTCGTAGTTCGCTCAGAGAGTCTGTGAGAGCGAACGCTTAAAGATTCACGCGTGGGATCCGACACGCGTTCACACGAAAACGCTAAAAATCTAACGCTCAGGTTGTTAGCATTTAGGATAAAAGTTGTGATGTCTACTTTAAAACGGCTTTTGTATATGTTTTTCTTTTTTTTCATGGAAAATGATGCAGTTGTCGTATCAAAGAACTTTCTCGTGCTCTGCCTCACCCCAGACAAAGGAGTGATTTGTATACGCACTCAACTACTCACGAAAGCGGAGCAGACAAATGGTGGAAGCTAGCAGGGGCTCAACGCAAAGAGCATCTTTGTCAAACACTAAATAAATAAAACATATAAAAAGCCTTGTCTTTTTCACACAAATACAAATACGGAGCCAGCAGGTTGCACAATGGACAAAATCAAAGTTTACAGGTACGAAGCATATCGCAAAAGGAACACGTGCCAATAAGTGCAGCAACTCTCGAAGTTTATTTCTCTTCAGAGAATTTTTGTGCATAATCTTCTGCTATAATTCGGTAAAAAAATGGTTCTGCAAATGTAACTCCTATCATCCGAAAAAAAGAAAAAAAACCTCCTATCTATCCTAGGCCGGCTGCGACAGCCGAACAGGCCGAGGCAGATGGAGTTTTAGCCCGGCATCGTAGAAATAGGGGAGCAACTAACTGAGGGGGTATCCTTTAGGGATGGCACCCGCAGGGTTTGGGTACGGGTTGAGCCACCCCATACCCTTACCCGTCCCGCCTGAGCTTACCCATCACCCTTACCCATACCCGCCAACGGGTATAATTTTTTCCAATACCCGTTACCCGACAGGAGAGACGGGTACCCGCGGGTAAAATTACCCACGTTTGCAAAGCATCAATTTGAACAACTCATAGTTATAAATAACAATATATAATCATAATGTATAAACAACAACACATCACAAACTACAACATATTTAACAAAAAATATCACTTTCTCGTAAACAACAACATAATATAGTCATAGTCATACATTTTGAGTTAACAAATTCGCGACAAAGTGTAGAGATAATTTTGAGTTCACATAGATTTTATAC
The DNA here is from genome assembly GCA_039707655.1 of Elymus sibiricus. Taxonomy (NCBI): domain Eukaryota; kingdom Viridiplantae; phylum Streptophyta; class Magnoliopsida; order Poales; family Poaceae; genus Elymus; species Elymus sibiricus. Next base: position 176,506,786 of record CM077666.1, on the reverse strand, counting down.
GGGTACATGGGTATGTGGGTATGGGTTATACAATCCCATACCCGTACCCGCTCTACCCGATGGGTTTCAGATTTCCCTATTTATATACCCATGGGTAAATTTTTGTCCCATACCCTTACCCTAATAGGGTTTTTACCAGCAGGGTACGTGGGTAATGGGTACCCATTGCTGTAGGAGATATGTCCTAGAGGCAGTAATAACAGTTATTTTGTATCTCCGAGTTTGTAATGAATGTTTAGTTTCCATGCTATAACTGCAATGATTCTCGAGTCTGCAATATCCACAAGGCTCGGAGGAAAACTCATGTGCACGTGTGGTATACTAAACGGTAAAATGTATTCCTAGTCTTGCCTCTAAGACTGGCTCAAGTATTGCATGATGATCTTGTTTTCCTGATCATGGGCATGTCTATGCTGGCAATTTTGAGGGCACAATGTTAGGAGAACACTTGTGTTGAATCGACCCGAATTGATGTTATGCTATGAGATACATTCGTCACAAGTTAATGGTTAATAACACAGAGATAGTTAATGTTTGCATAATTCCTTAGACCATGAGAGTATCAAGTTCCTTCGTACTTGCTTCGTGAAAAGTATGACGGCGGCTTACGGGTGGCTATTACGGCGGCTTACGGGTTCATGGAAAAGTATGACAAGAAACAAGATAGCTCAAGATTGGGATTTGCTCCTCCGACGATGGAGAGATATTCTCGGGCCCTCTCGGTGTTACGGTATCCATCATTGTTTGGCCAGACACAGGGTGATTTGATCACAGGGATGCCGGAACATGGAAACGAGAAAAGAGAACAAAACCGGTAACGAGGTAACTGGCATAGTGGACAAATTGTTGATCCGCGGGGATGCCAATAAATCTCACCTCGGGTGTTTGTAATATATCGTGAAGCAACAGGAATAGCACACGGCAACTGGAGGTTCACTCGAATATTCATTCGTGTGGGTATAGGGGTTAATATGGGTGTCCACGGCTCCAATGTTGATCATTGATCGGAAAGTGTTCCGGGTCATGTAAATACTTCACCGAACCTATAGGTTCACATGCTTAAGGGTCATCTATCTGCTAAATACTAGACAGGGAGTCTGAGAGAAAATCACCGGAAAAGTTTCGGACGCAACGGAAACGTTCCGGAGAGGACACCGGAATAGTTCCGGTAAAACTGAAAAGTTGTTTCAGGGGATACCATTAAGTCAAATTGGTTCTGGCATACGCCTGGAAATTCTTGGAGGGTGCCAGAATTGTTCTGGTAACTTCTGGGATTTTTCCGGGATAAAAACCGGAAATGTTCCGGAGCTGCCGGAACCGATTTGGTTGCTTTTCGCAGATGAAAATCACTAATTCGAAATTGTTTCGGAACGCGTCCAAAATCATTTGTGTGGGTACTGGAATTATTCTAAGACCCACAGAAATATTTTCGGATTTAACGGTCGCGGAAAATTGGTTCCGTGAATAGTGAAAATCAATTTATGGATATTTTTTTTGGAAAGCCACCTTTTGGGATTTTCCCAAAAGGCTTCTAGAATGACTTTGGCACTAAGGAAGCCCCCTTGGGGGGGGGGCATGAGGGTGGCCGGCCAAGGTGGGGCTCCTCCATGGAGCTCCACATGGCATCCCTTTTTGCCTTTTATTCTTTTATGTGAGACATAAAGTGGGGGTACTTTTAGTATTTTTGTATGCCAACTTTACCCCTTGGCTTTCCTATAAATAGAGGTGGAGGGGTGCTCTCCAAAGCTCATCCTTGCTCTCATACACATGCCATAGACTTGTCTGGCTTCTCTCTCCCTCCCAGCGAAATAGTTTCGTAGAGCCGAAAGGCTGTCTGGGTTCCGGCAGGAACTAGTTCTGGACGGCGAAGCCCTGCTGGATAGCTGACACCGTATGTGTGCAACCCCGTAGAGAGGTCGTAGTTTCGATCTTTTGCCCGAGGGGCTGTTCGAGTGTCCTCCCGAAGGGCTGTCCGAGTTACCGTTCGAGTTTCGAGGGTCCTCCCGAAGGGCTGTCCGTGACATCGTCCGAGGGACTGTCCGACCGCCTCCCGAAGGGCTGTCCGACGAGGGAGTTCATCCTCGCGGTTAGGAGGTTGTAAATCCTAGCTGCGGGGATCTGCACCGACGATCTACACCGACTCTTCTTCCGCTGCGCTACGAGTCGGTAATGATCAGATCAAACCCTGTATGCAGTCTCCATAGTGGTCCTGGGCGTGCTCGTTGTACCGAATTTTTTTGTTTTCTGTCGCGTTCCCCTACAGTGGCATCAAGAGCCGTGCTATGCGTAGATGCAGGTTACGATCTAGAATACATGGAGATGTATGGGTATTGCATAATATAATTTTGGAGTAGATGGGATTTATTGCTGAAAATTATTTATGCGGGTAGCAGATGAAATCTGTTACCCGATGTTCTTGTTGCTTCCCTAGAATTTGCGTATTTCTGATCTCGAGACAGCATGGTGGAATTTGACAAAGTTCTGGCAATCCGCGATCCTGATTGATCAACGAAGTGCTATCAGTTCTTTGGGTTCCACCATAGTCAAAAGAAAGATGAAATTTCGCAGACGAAAGGGCAATGCAGATATGATCTGCACGGGGGTCATGCGTATGACGAAGTTTAGTATGGGGCTCGAGATTTTATTATCTCGTGTTTCATAAACCCCGCGATGTTAATCTAGCGACTTGAATAATCATACTTGATGATAAAACGTTGGTAGCTGCGGTTTAAGTCAAAACCTTAGAAGCCACGTAAAATAAAATTTTGCATAAACCGATTAGAGGCGTCTAACTTGGTTTTGCAGGATGTGCATGTGATGTGGTATAGCAGTGCTCATATTAATTCGATTATGTATGAGATGACTATATGATGTAAATTTATTAACATGACCTGCGTGTCATGATTCGGCATGATGGTTGGAGCCATATGATTGTCACTTTAATGACCTACGTGTCAACCTTAAGTAATGCACTTATTTTATTAGCTATAGAGATAGCAATATTATCTGGTGCATCGACAAGGTGGTGGCAATCTTTGCGAAGGTGAACACTGACGCAAATACCGAAGACGAAGAAATTAAAGACTTCTCCGTCAGAAAGGGCTATACCATATCATGCTATTATGAATTGCCTGAGATGTTTATCCCTTATGATGCACCCTTTTGATTGCGCGGTAGTCGCTTTTTATTAGGGTGATCTCTCACTTAAAATATCAAAGTAGTTAGTGTTCACCCAAGTGTAGCACCGTCTGAAATTCGTATCTTTTCGGGGTGCGCCATGTGCACATGAGCATGAACGAATCGAGAGGAATGAGGCGGGTGAGGTCAGACCTCGTAGCAAGATCACTTGGTTGTCTTTGACGTTCAGGCAGGAGAGTCCTGAGCTCGGAACACGCCCATCGAAAGATGAACAAGAATCACATAGAGATGTGATCGGCAAGTTGGCCTACCAATTGAAATTCGCGTCATCAGTGATGAACCCGTCAATGGCGTCAAATTGAAATACGGATCTTGAATCACTCACAATCAATTATGAGAGATATTGATTTGAGTGGGAGCGCACTTTAGAATAAAATTGTTTATTCACTAGTGCAAAAATCATTATGAACAAAGTCTAAGTGAAACTTGTGTTTTCCGTTGTAGATCAAATGGCTCGCAACACCGCGTTCAACTTAGGCCCGATGTTAGAGAAAGAGAAGTTAGCTGCGACCGGAAACAACTATGCGGACTAGGTCCGTAACCTGAGGATTGTCCTCAGGAGCGCTAAGAAAACGTATGTGCTTGAAAATGCTCTTCCAGCTAAACCGGCGGCCACTGCCCCGTAAGATGAACAAAATGTCTGGGCCACTAAGGATGATGATCACAACTTAGTGTTGTGCCTCATGCTAGCTTGCATGAGTGCAGGGCTTCAAAAACGTTTTGAATTCCATAAACCCCATGATATGATCCGGGAATTGGATGCTCTGTACAAGGAAACCGCACGGTCTGAACGATTTGAGATCATGAAGGCCGTGATGGATTGCAAGATGGCTAAGGGCAGTTCAGTTGGCGAACACGTAGTCAAAATGATTGGCTATGCTGAAAGGCTCAAAACCCTGGAATTTCCAATTCCACCGGGCTATATGATGGACATGATGCTTTCTTCACTCCCCCCGTCTTACGACGGTTTTGTCATGAACTACAACATGAGTGGGATGGAGAAGACACCGAAAGAGGTGCTCGCCATGCTGAAAACTGCGGAAGGAGGACTGTGAAAAAATCACAAGCAAGTGTTGCTTGTGAATAAAACCGCCAGTTTCAAAAAGAAAGGCAAGCCAAAGAAGGGCAAGGGCGCCGGTAAGACCGGCTCCCAAAGCAACTCTAAGGGCGGAGCCAAGAATGAAACTGAGTGCTTCTACTGCAAGGGCAAAGGACACTGGAAGAGAAACTACAAGAAGTATCTGGAAGATAAGAAGTCCGGGAAAACCGGAAAAGGTATAATTGTTATAGAAGTTAATGTCATTGACGTTTTGCTTGCTAGCGAAAATTCTAAGTCTTGGGTATTTGATACCGGATCGGTTGCTCACATTTGCAACTCGATACAGAGACTTCAGAAGGTGCGCAAGCTAACAAAGAATGAAGTCATGATGCGCGTCGGGAACGGCGCTGGGATCGCCGCTCAAGCCGTCGGCATTATGCCTCTATGTCTCCATTCAGGATTTATCTTAGAACTAAATAACTGTTATTTTGTTCCACTATTGTGTAGAAACATTATCTCCGGATCATATTTAGTACACGATGGGTATTCGTACAAGTCTGAGAACAATGGTTGTTCACTTTATTGTAAGGATATGTTTTATGGATTTGCACCCATTGTTGGGGGCCTTTTCATACTAAATCTTGAATGTGGAAATGATGTCTTTAACGTGAATGCTAAACGCCTTAAGAAGGCTGATACCACCACCACTTTCATGTGGCACTGTCGCCTTGACCACATCGGAAAGAAACGCATGCAAAGACTCCATAAAGATGGAGTTTTACCGTCCTTTGATTTTGAATCATTTGACACATGTGAAGCTTGCTTGATGGGGAAAATGACCAAGATGCCGTTCACGGGTCATCCTGAACGGGCGAGTGAATTGTTGGAAATAATACATAGTGATGTATGTGGTCCAATGAGCACAATCGCACGGGGTGGGTATTTCTACTTCGTGGTTTTTACTGATGATTTGAGTAGGTATGGATATATCTACTTGATGAAGCATAAGTCGGAGACCTTTGAAAAGTTCAAAGAATTTCAGAATGAGGTAGAAAATCATCGTAACAAAAGGATTAAGTTTCTGCGGTCTGATTGCGGGGGCGAATACCTTAGTCATGAGTTTAGCCACATCTGAGTGACCGTGGAATCGTTTCACAGCTTACGCCTCCCGGAACTCCACAGCGAAACGGAGTGTCGGAAAGACGTAACCGAACCCTGTTAGACATGGTAAGGTCGATGATGTCTCTTACAGATCTGCCGATATCTTTTTGGGGTCATGCACTAGAAACTGCCGCTCACACATTAAACAGAGCACCGTCTAAGTCTGTTGAGACGACACCATATGAGTTATGGAACGGGAAGAAACCCGGTTTGTCGCATCTCAGAATTTGGGGTTGTGGAGTATACGTAAAACGTTTACAACCTACCAAACTCGATCCCAGATCAGACAAATGTTACTTTGTAGGTTATCCCAAGGAAACAATTGGGTATTCCTTCTACCACCCGTCCGATAACAAAGTGTTTGTTGCCAGAAATGGACAATTTCTTGAGAAAGAGTTTCTCACTAAAGAAGTGAGTAGGAGGACAGTACAACTTGATGAGATTATTGAATCTTCGGCAACCGTTGATATGGCTAAGGAACCGGAAGAAATTCCGCTAATTATCCCTACAACCGAGCCGGAAGTTGTCGCATGTGATGCGGAAACTTCAGACAATGTTGTAACTGAACCGCGCAGATCAGGTAGGGCTATCCAGCCACCTGAGTGGTTTCATAACGAAATCTTCATTCTTGAAGACGATGAACCTGCGCACTACAAGGAAGCGATGGCGGGGCCCAGCTCAAGGGAATGGCACAAGGCCATGAAATCCGAGATGGAATCCATGTACGAAAACCAAGTTTGGAACTTAGAAGAACTTCCAGAAGGCGTAAAGCCCATTGGTTGTAAATGGATTTTCAAAAGAAAGACGGACGCGGATAGTAACATTACTATCCACAAATCTAGACTTGTCGCGAAAGGGTTCACACAAGTTCCAAGAGTGGACTACGACGAGACTTTCTCGCCCGTAGCTATGCTTAGGTCTGTTCGGATATTACTAGCAATTGCTGCCTATTTCGATTATGAAATATGGTAGATGGACGTCAAAACGGCTTTCCTAAATGGAAATCTCAAAGAAGATGTATACATGATACAGCCTGAAGGTTTTGTCGTTCATAAGGATGCTAGAAAGGTATGCAAACTTCAGAAAGCCATTTATGGTCTGAAGCAAGCATCAAGGAGCTGGAACATTCGTTTTGATGAAGTGGTCAAACAGTTTGGCTTCATCAGGAATGACGAAGAATCTTGTGTTTACAAGAAGTTTAGTGGGAGCGCAAAAGCATTTCTAATCTTGTATGTGGATGACATATTGTTGATTGGAAATGACGTGAATTTCATTAGTGAAATAAAAGACTCATTGAAGAAGAGTTTTTCAATGAAAGACTTAGGCGAAGCGGCATATGTATTGGGCATCAGAATCTATAGAGATAGATCAAAACGCCTGATAGCGCTTAGCCAAAGCACGTACATTGACAAGGTGTTGAAAAGGTTCAACATGGAGAACTCCAAGAAAGGCCTACTCCCCATGTCACCTGGCACAGTGCTTTGCAAGAATCAGTGTCCTCGGACTCTCGATGAGCGAGTACAGATGAATGATGTTCCATATGCTTCGGCAGTTGGTTCTATTATGTATGCCATGCTATGTACAAGATCGGACGTTTCGTATGCGCTAAGTGTTAGCAGGCGGTACCAAAGTGATCCAGGATTGGAACACTGGGCCGCAGTCAAGGGTATTCTTAAGTACCTCAGAAGGACCAAGGATTTACTCCTTGTGTACGAAGGTGATGAAGAGCTCATTGTAAGTGGTTACACTGATGCAGGCTTCATGACTGACACAGATGACTTCAAATCTCAATCAGGCTATGTTTTCATATTGAACGGCGGCAGAGTTGATCGGAAAAGTTCCAAACAAAAGACTGTGGCGGATTCTATGACGGAGGCGGAATGTGTTGCAGCTTCAGAAGCCTCCAAGGAGGCGGTATGGATCAAGCAATTTCTTGAAGACCTTGGTGTGGTTCCAAGTGCTCTGGACCCGGTGGAGATCTATTGTGATAATAGTGGCGCCGTGGCTCAGGCAAGGGAACCAAGTTCGCACCATAAGACAAGACATATTGAACGCAAATATAAACTCATTCGACATCATGTCGAAGCGGGTTTAGTGAAAGTACGCAAAGTTCACACGGATCTGAACGTGTCAGACCCGATGACAAAGCCTCTACCACGAGCAAAGCATGAGCAGCACCGGATAGCCATTGGTGTTAGGGAAGCCATGTAACTGGATTATGACTCTAGTGCAAGTGGGAGTCTATAGGAGATATGCCCTAGAGGCAGTAATAACAGTTATTTTGTATCTCCGAGTTTGTAATGAATGTTTAGTTTCCATGCTATAACTGCAATGATTCTCGAGTCTGCAATATCCACGAGGCTTGAATGGAAATTCATGTGCACGTGTGGTGTACTAAACGGTAAAATGTATTCCTAGTCTTGCCTCTAAGACTGGCTCAAGCATTGCATGACGATCCTGTTTTCCTGATCATGGGCATGTCTATGCTGGCAATTTTGAGGGCACAATGTTAGGAGAACACTTGTGTTGAATCGACCCGAATTGATGTTATGCTATGAGATACATTCGTCACAAGTTAATGATTAATAACATAGAGATAGTTAATGTTTGCATAATTCCTTAGACCATGAGAGTATCGAGTTCCTTCGTACTTGCTTCGTGAACTTTGGGGTTTGTTAAACGTCTTCCGTAACTGGGTGGCTATTACGGCGGCTTACGGGTTCACGGAAAAGTATGGCAAGAAACAAGATAGCTCAAGATTGGGATTTGCTCCTCCGACGATGGAGAGATATTCTCGGGCCCTCTCGGTGTTACGGTATCCATCATCGTCTCGCCAGACACAGGGTGATTTGATCACAGGGATGCCGGAACACGGAAACGAGAAAAGAGAACAAAATCGGTAACGAGGTGGCATAGTGGACAAGTTGTTGATCCGCAGGGATGCCAATAAATCTCACCTTGGGTATTTGTAATATACCGTGAAGCAACGGGAATAGCACACGGCAACTAGAGGTTCACTCGAATATTCATTCGTGTGGGTATAGGGGTCAATATGGGTGTCCACGGCTCCGATGTTGATCATTGATCGGAAAGTGTTCCGGGTCATGTATATACTTCACCGAACCTATAGGGTCACACGCTTAAGGGTCATCTATCTGCTGAATACTAGACAGGGAGTCTGAGAGAAAATCACCGGAAAAGTTTCGGACGCAACGGAAACGTTCCGGAGAGGACACCGGAATAGTTCCGGTAAAACTGAAAATTTGTTTCAGGGGATACCATTAAGTCAAATTGGTTTTGGCACACACCGGGAAATTCTTGGAGGGTGCGAGAATTGTTCTGGTAACTTCTGGGATTTTTCCGGGATAAAAACCGGAAATGTTCTGGAGCTGCTCGAACCGATTTGGTTGCTTTTCGTAGATGAAAATCACTAATCCGAAATTGTTTCGGAACGCGTCCAAAATCATTTGTGTGGGTACTGGAATTATTCTAAGACCCACAGAAATATTTTCGGATTTAACGGTCGCGGAAAATTGGTTCCGTGAATAGTGAAAATCACTTTATGGATATTTTTTTGGAAAGCCACCTTTTGGGATTTTCCCAAAAGGCTTCTAGAATGACTTTGGCACTAAGGAAGCCCCCTTGGGGGGGGGGGCATGAGGGTGGCCGGCCAAGGTGGGGCTCCTCCATGGAGCTCCACATGGCATCCCTTTTTTGCCTTTTATTCTTTTATGTGAGACATAAAGTGGGGGTACTTTTGGTATTTTTGTATGCCAACTTTACCCCTTGGCTTTCCTATAAATAGAGGTGGAGGGGTGCTCTCCAAATCTCATCCTTGCTCTCATACACATGCCATAGACTTGTCTGGCTTCTCTCTCCCTCCCAGCGAAATAGTTTCGTAGAGCCGAAAGGCTGTCTGGGTTCCGGCAGGAACTAGTTCTGGACGGCGAAGCCCTGCCGGATAGCTGACACCATATGTGTGCAACCCCGTAGAGAGGTCGTAGTTTCGATCTTTTGCCGAGGGGCTGTTCGAGTGTCCTCCCGAAGGGCTGTCCGAGTTACCGTTCGAGTTTCGAGGGTCCTCCCGAAGGGCTGTCCGTGACATCGTCCGAGGGACTGTCCGACCGCCTCCCGAAGGGCTGTCCGACGAGGGAGTTTATCCTCGCGGTTGGGAGGTTGTAAATCCTAGCTGCGGGGATCTGCACCGACGATCTACACCGACTCTTCTTCCGCTGCGCTACGAGTCGGTAATGATCAGATCAAACCCTGTATGCAGTCTCCATAGTGGTCCTGGGCGTGCTCGCTGTACCGAAATTTTTTGTTTTCTGTCTTGTTCCCCTACAATTGCCATCCCTAGTATCCTTTGCGGGAGCCCCTCAAGGGTCACTTTTGATGGGCTGAGAGCGCGTCATTTGGCGTGCTCTCAGCCACCGTCACGTGTCGTGGCTGGGCGCTCCCTTGGGATTTTGTTTTATTTTTATTTTTCTGTACGCGCTTTCGGGTTTTAGATAGGCTTTTCCCGGGGTTTTTCGGCTTTTTGGTTTTTGCCCAGTTGTCCCTAGATTTTTGACAAAAAATTGCGCGAAAAAACATATTTTTTTCCTTTCGCGAGAGGCACATATTTGCTTCTCGTGGAGGCACAGGTTTGTTTTGCCTCTCGAAAAAGAAAGAAAAACATTCTTTTTCTTTCGCGAGAGGCACATATTTGCTTCTCGTGGAGGCACAAGTTTGCTTCTCGTGGAGCATGTTTTTTTCTTTCTCGAGAAGCACAAATTTGATTCTCGTGGAGGCACAAGTTTGTTTTCGCGAGAGGCATAGTTATGCCTCATGAAAAGGGGAAAAGTGTTTTTTTTCATTCACGAGAGGCATAGATTTGCTTTACATGGAGGCACAGATTTGCTTCTGCGAGTGCCTCTCAGAAAGGGAAAAAAGTGGGAAAAAATATCGTGCTTCTGGCTCGTTTTTTTCTTTCCTTTTTTCAATTTTCTTTCGTGAAAAAAGTTCGTCGAAACCTATTTACATGGGATCTAGTTTCAAAAATCTCAGCGCGAAAAATCCAACGGCGAAAACGGTTCGCGATTTAGACGCACGGTTTACAAGATAAAATGTTTTGAATAAATAAATCTATGAAAAAAGAGAAAACTCACATATTGCGACAAGTGGCGCACTGAACCTGGGGAATGTGGTAGTGATCTTTGAAAGAGGTGCCCCTTTATTAGTTATTTCGTCCATAGAAAAAGAGAACGAAAACGGGAGGGACTTTGTCTCTAGCGCGACGAAAGGAGAGCGACTATGTGCCGGTCAAAGGCCGACCTAAATGGGCCGGTCCAGTGGGCGGGAGGCCACTGTCTAGTTTTTTCCTACTTTTTTAGGTTTTTTTGTTATTTGCTTTCTTTTTTATTTCTGATTATACCTCCAAAATATTCCAAATATATATATTACAAAACAAATTACATAAAATATTATAAAAAATGTTAACCAAGCATTTGAAAAATGTTAATTGTGTATAGAGAAAATGTTTCTCATGGGTGAGAATTCCATACTTTAACAAATTAGATGGATGATATTTTGAAGGGAGAAATCCGCTTTAAAGAAAAAGATAAATGTTTACAAAAAATATACAATGTGTTTGAAAAAAGTTGATCATGTATTTTAAAAAATATGAATTAAGCATTTAAAAAAATGTTAATCTATTATTTTAAAATATTAATATAGCATTTGAAAATATTTAAATGTGTGTAAAAAATATATTTGTCATGTATATGAAAAATATATACAAAAAAATATAATGTGTATAAAAATTTGATCATGTATCAAAAAAATGTTAAACGTGCATATAAAATGTTCCGTGTGCACGACATACATTAAATAAAAGTAGACATCAAAAAACATATATTTAAGAAAAGTTAATTATGTATTTAGAAAATGTTAAACATGTATATAAAAATGTTTCTGATGTATACGAAAAATCAACATTGTGTTCTGAAAAATGTCTATTGTCATTAGAAAATGTTTGCCGTGTGTTGAAAAATGTTCACCATGTATTTGAAAAATATTAATCTTGTATTTAGAAAATATGAAATGTGCACTAAAAATGTATTAGTTATATGCCAAAAAATGTACAATGTGTATGGAAAAAGTAGACATCAAAAGATATAAGTTTAATCATGTGTTTAAAATATATTAATCATTTATATAAAAGATGTTTCTGATTTATACGAATGTTGAATCTGTACTAAAAAGAGTTGACATGTGTTGAACAAAAAGGAAAACTGATGAAAATTGACAAGAAACAAAGAAAAATGAAGTAGCCCAATAAAACAGCAAAAAACAAAGAAAACCAAAAAATAAAATGAAAACTGAAAAGTATCAATACAAAGAGAATGAAAACAGTGAAAACCGAGAAAGAAACAAAGAATAACGAAGAGAACAGATGAAAATCAAGAAAGAAACAAAGAAAAATAATTAAAAAAATGAAGAAAAAAAATAGAGAAAACCAAGAAAGAAACAAAGAACAAGGAAAGAAAATAAAACCCTATGAAAATCGTGAAAAAAATGAAAGAAACCAGTGGAAAAACAAAGAAAACCCTAAAAATGAACAAAGCCGGTGAAAAACAGGAAAATACGAAAGAAAAAAATAAAAGAAAAGAAAAAAAAACATGGAAGAAGCGAACGCAACCAACCCCGAGCGAGCGGGATGAAAAAAAGGCTAAGAATGGGCCGGCCCAGAACTGTATGTCCAGGAAAAAGCTTCAGGCAAGACGAGTGGTAGTGTCGCATTAAGCAAGATATAGCTCTCGCGAGATGAAAGGGCCCATAGCGGGAAGTTGAGCTGGCTCCTAGAGCACTGTTTTTATGTTATTTTTATTATTATTATTTTCTAAAATGGATACATATTTTATTTAAATCTTAAAAATGTCAATTGATCATGGGAGCACCTATGGCTCAGGCGCCTGAAATATTTGTTTGTGTCAGTCTAAGGTGCCTGAAATATTTGTTTGTGTCAGTTGATTTGTTTTGCACCAAACTGTTGCGTAAGCCACTGTAGGGGAACGCGACAGAAAACAAAAAATTTCCGCACTACGAACATGCCCAGGATCACTATGGAGATGCATACAATGTTTGATCTGATCGTTTCCGACTCGTGGCGCAGCGGAAGTAGAGTCGATGTAGATCGTCGGTGCAGATCCCCGCAACTAGGATTTACAACCTCCCAACGGTGAGGATGTACTCTCTCGTCTGCCCCTCGGACAGTCCCTCGGATAGCCCTCCGGGAGGCGGTCGGACAGTCCCCCGGACGATGTCACGGACAGCCCTTCGGGAGGACCCTCGAAACTCGGACAGTAACTCCGACGGCCCTTCGGGAGGACCCTCGAACAGCCCCTCGGGCAAAAAAATCGAACCTACGACCTCTCTACGGGGTTGCACACATATGGTGTCAGCTATCCGGCAGGGCTTCGCCGTCCAGAACTAGTTCCCACCAGAACCCAGACAGCCTTTCGGCTCTACGAAACTATTTCGCTGGGAGGGAGAGAAGAAAGCCAGATCATGCATGGCATTTGTGAGAGAGTTGGAGTGTGTGTGTGGAGAGCTCATCTCCACCTCTATTTATAGGAAAACCAAGGGGTAGGGTGGCACTTGAAAAAAAACAAAATGCCCATGCTTTATGTCCCACATAAAGGGCAAGATGGGGAGGCTTCCAAATAGTATTGCCTGCATCATCCCCTAATAGTATTTCCAGTTTTTACAATAGTGTTTCCACTATTACATATAGTATTTTCACTATTCAGAATAGTGTTTCCACTATTCATGAAACATTTTTCCGTGACCGATTAATCCGAAAATATTTCTGTAGGTCTTAGAACATTTGCAGTACCCACTAAAATAATTTTGGACGTGTTCCAAAACAATTCCGGATCAGTGATTTTCATCAGCGAAAAGCAACCAAAGCGGTTCTGGCAGCTCCGGAACATTTTCGGTTTTTTTCTCCAGAAAATTTTCAGAAGTTCCCAGAACAATTCTGGCAACCTCCAAAAAGTTCCAGGCATGTGCCGAAACCATTTTGACTTAATGGTATACTCCGAAACAACTTTTCGGTTTTACCGAAACTATTCCGGTGTTCTCTCCGGAACTCTTCCGTTGACTTTCTCTCAGACTTCCTGTCTAGTATTCAGCAGATAGATGACCCTTAAGCGTGTGACCCTATAGGTTCGGCGAAGTATAGACATGGCCGGAACACTTTCCGATCAATGATGAACATCGGAGCCGTGGACACCCATATTGACCCCTATACCCACACGAATAAATATTCGAGTGAACCTCCAGTTGCCATGTGCTATTCCTTTTACTTCGCGATATCTTACAAACACCCGAGGTGAGATTTATCGGCATCCCCGTGGATCAACAACTTGTCCACTATGCCAGTTACCTCGTTACCGGTTTTGTTCTCTTTTCTCGTTCCCGTGTTCCGGCATCCCTGTGATCAAATCACAATGTGTCTGGCCAGACGATGATGGATACCGTAACACCAAGAGGGCATGAAGAATATCTCTCCATCGTCGGAGGAGCAAATCCCAATCTTGAGCTATCAAGTCCCTTGACATACTTTCCCATGAACCCGTAAGCCGCCGTAATAGCCACACGGTTACGGATGACGTTTAACAAACTCCAAAGTTCATGAAGTAAGCATGAAGAAACTCGATACTCTCATGGTCTAAGGAATTATGCAAACGTTAACTTTCTCTATGTTACTAACCATTAGCTTTGTGACGAATGTATCTCATAGCATAACATCAAAACGGGTCGATTCAACACAAATGTTCTTCTAACATTGTGCCCTTAAAATTGCGGCATAGACATGCCCATGATCAGGAAAACATAATCATCATGCAACACTTGAGCCAGTCTTAGAGGCTTGACTAGAAATACTTTTTACCGTTTATTATTCCACACGTGCATATGGGTTTTCCTCCGAGCCTCGTGGTTATTGTAGACTCGAGAACCATAGCAGTTATAGCACGGAATATAAACATAATTATGAACATGGAGATAAATAATAACATTTATTATTGCCTCTAGGGCATATCTCCTACAGCCATGGCAGGGCGTGAGAGCTATTTATCGCCTTAAGCGACCCAAGTGCCAGCGCTCGCTGAAGCTTTTCCCCGCCTCGCGTTGTATTGGGCCGGCCTGTTCACGGGCGTATATTCCTAAAAAGAAACTTGGAAGTGCAAGAAAGAGGAGTCGAACCCTGGTCTCCAGGGGGGTCGCGCGTTGAGCTAGCCACTACGCCCACGTTCGTTTCATGGAAATTACTAGGGGCGGGCCGTACTTAAAGCTACACAAGTGATTTTCTTCGGGATTTCCCCCTTTTTTGGTTTTATTTTGTTTCTTTTCTTTCTTCTTCTCCGTTTTTCTTTCATTCATTTTTGCTTATTGTTTCTTCGTTTTTTCTTTCCTTTTTCTTCTCCATTTTTTGTTTCGTTTTCTTTTTTCTTCTTCATTTTTTGTTTTACTTTTTTGGTTTTTATTTATTTTTTAGTTTTTCTTTCGTTTCCTTTTGTTTTTCATTCTACATTCTTATATACATGATCAACATGTTTTCAAATACGTGTTCAACATTTTTTTTAAAACTTGTTGAACATTCTTATATACATGTTCAACATTTATTCAAATATTTTTTCAACATTTTTCAAATACTTGCTCAACATTTTTCAAATACCTGTTCAACATTTTTTATATACATGATCAACATTTTTTGTATACATGTTCAACATTGTCCGAACGCTTATTCAACATTTTTTAAATACTTGTTCAACATTTTAATACTTATTCAACATTTTTAAAATACATGTTCAACAACTTTTAAATAGTCATTCAACATTTTTTAATACTAATTCAACATTTTCAAATACTTGTTCAATATTTTTAATACTTATTTAACATTTTCAAATACTTGTTCAACATTTTTTAAATACTCATTCAACAATTTTTAATACTTATTCAACACTTGTCAAATCCTTATCAACATTTCTAATACTTATTGAAAATTTTAAAATATTTGTTCAACATTTTTTCAAATACTTGTTCAACATTTTTCAATACTCGTTCAACATTTTTAATACTTATTCAACATTTTCTGTGTTTGTTAACCGATATTATTTTCAGAAAAAGCATGTGAAAACCGAGTAAAAAGAAAAAACACAGAAAAAGAATGTTGAATTAGACGAGTAAAAATAAATAAAAAGAAAGAAAAGAAAAATAAAGTAAAAACAGGAAAAGAAAGAAAAGAAAAATAAAGAAAAAACAGGAAAAGAAAGTAAACATGGTAAAACCCGGCTCATTTTCCTTCTAGTAGGCCGTGCTCTCTCATAGTGTCCAACAAGTCCTGTCTGTCGCAGTGGCTAGCAGCGCTGGGAATCAACTGATCGATCCCTCGCAAGCACCATTTTTAACTCTGTTTTTTTCAGAAACTATTCGTTACAGTGGGCCGGCCCGACATGTAGCCCTCGACGCGAGAATTCCCTCTGGTCTCGCATGCGAGATATAGGGGCGCCCACGGCAGGGAGCCTGCTACTCTGATTAACTGCGGGCCGTCTTGTTCCAATGTTGTGCTAATTAAGCACAGGGCCATGGTTCCTCGCAAAAAAAGAAAAGAAAAAAAAGCACAGGGCCATGGGTTCCAATAAATGCGTGGCCGTTACTAAGTACCAGTACTAGAGTAGGACTACCACACTATACATGCAAAGCACATACACTAATTTATAGTACTTCAACAGACATTATCTGATTTACTTGCTAGAACAAGTCCGTTATGCATGCACATGCAAAGCATGGTATATCCATTACCGTGTATATATGATTTGCTTAGAAACATTTATTTGCTTTCGCACATACATAGTAATTATAGAAATATCAATATAGGGGCATAATAGGAAACTAATTCTAGTCTATTATATTTAGCAATCCTCATGCTAAATATTTTAATTAGAATCACAAAATAAAGCACACAATTTGGTAATAAAAACTATAAAAATAAAATTAAAACTAAAACAAAATAAAAAACTGAAGTTTTACAAGAAAGAATAAATCAAGGGCATTGGATTACCCTAATGAAAAAAGAAAATGAAAACTGAGAAAAACTTGCACACAATTTCCAATAAAAATTACACTTTTCACAACATGCAAGAATAAACATATAACAACGCAACTTTTCGGAGTCCGGTATAATTTGCACACATATTGCATATAGTACTTGCTTGTGTACATCGGAGATTAATTATCTTACTCACACCAATGGTATTACGCTAAATGAATCCCAAAAAAAAATACAAAAGTTGGTAAAAGAACTAAAAAAATAAGAACAAAATAAAAAAACGGAAGTTTTCCAAGAAAAAATGAATTAAAGACATTGGTATTACCCTAATAAAAAAGAAATAAAAAATGACAAAATGTTGCACAGAAGATTGCTCTTTTTCACAATATGCAAGAATAATCATATACCATATAATTGTACAATTTTTTGGACTCCAGTATGATTTGTACATATAATACTTGCTTGTGTACGTTGGAGATTAATTGTCTTACTCATGCCGATGGTATTACCCTAAATGAATCACAAAATGAAAACGCGGGATTTGGTAATAATAACTAAAAGTAAATAAAATGTAAAAAAAACTGAAATTTTCTAAGGAAGAATTAATTAAAGACATCAGTCGCTGTTCCAGAATTCGTCCGATTAACCAGTTAACTTGCCGATTCATCCATACTCGTAAGGTTATCGAGTAGCCGATAAACTGATAAATTGGCTGATTAATTGATTAAATGTCCGATTAACTTGCCGATTAGCCTATTAATCCCCTACTCGTCAACCAACCGAACAGCTCCCAGTTAACGATTTCCTCAACAATGAGTATTACAATGATAAAATATAAAATGAATAATAATAAAATAAAATACACAATTTGCACAGAAACTGCATCTTTTCAGAATATGCAAGAATAAGCATATAATAGCGCAATTTTTTGGACACCGGTATGATTTGCACTAATATTACATATAGCACTTGTGTGAGTATGTCGGATATTAATTGTCTTACTCATGCCAATGGTATTACCCTATATGAATCACAAAATAATAAAAACTAAAAAAAATCTCTAAGGAAAATGAATTAAAGGCATTTGTATTACCCTAGTGAAAAGAAAATGGAAAATAAAAAATGACAAAGCCTTGCACACAATTTGCACTGAAAATTGCATTGGCAATATGCAAGAATAACCATATATAGTGTAATATTTCGGAATTGAATATAATTTGCACATATATTTACATGGTACTTGTGTGTGTACCTCAAAGATTAATTGTTTTACTCATGCCGATGGTATTACCCAAAATGAATCACAAAATAAAAATGCAAGATTTGCCTATCAATACCCAAAATGAATGACAAAATAAAAATGCAAGATTTTCCTATCAAAACTAAAACAAAATCAAAAACTTAAGTTTTCCATGGAAGGGTGAATTAAAGGCATTGGTATTACTATTACCTTAAATGAAAAAGTAAATGCAAAAAAAAAAAAGATGACAACAACTTGTACAGAAAATTGCACTTTTTGCACAAATATACAAGAAGCAATAATACTACAATTTTTCAGACTCCAATATAATTTGCACACATATTACATAGTACTTTCGCGTGTATGCTGTTTTTGTTTTGAGATACCGCCCGGCTTTAAATTAATGAAGCCCTTACATATAACCTTGGAACATAACACCGAAGCAGACACACGCAAGAAATAAAGGAAATAAAATGGAACGGCCCGATACAGCGGTGCCGAGGACCAACCACAACTCGGTTCTCAACCGCAAGCAGGCCACCAGAGCAACGATGCTACGAAACCCTCAACTCGACGAGAAGAAGCCGTCGTCAACCACCACACTCGACCACCAATGGATAGGGATCTTGCTCCTGGGGCGGAGCCTCCAAGAAAGGAACGATGCCATAGCGCCTCCACCGCTCGGTTCAGAAAGGAGCAAAGGTTTTCACCCAGAGCACGAAGGAGGAGGCCGCCCACAATGACTGTGGGGTTGAGGAGATAGGTCTGGAGGGGCGGGGGTGAATAGACACTTAACCAACCAAAGGTGCAGTTTTTAGTTTCTTTTGGAACTTAGGCAGATTTTGGCACAAGTTAAGATAACATCAATACTTTCTACACATGCAAGTCTAGAGATTGAGCAGCGGAAATAGTAAAGCATGCAAGTGTACGGAAAGTAAAGGGGTAGAGTATAGAAGATCAAACTCAATGAAGACACGGTGGTTTTTGGCGTGGTTCCGATAGGTGGTGCTATCGTACGTCCACGTTGATGGAGGCTTCAACCCACGAAGGGTAACGGTTGCGCGAGTCCACGGAGGGCTCCACCCACAAAGGGTCCACGGAGAAGTAACCTTGCCTATTACACCATGGCTTACGTCCACGAAGGACTAGCCTCACTCGGGTAGATCTTCACGAAGTAGGCGATCTCCTTGCCCTTACAAACTCCTTGGTTCAACTCCACATGATCTTGGAGGCTCCCAAGTGACACCTAACCAATCTAGGAGACACCACTCTCCAAAAGGTAATAGATGGTGTGTTGATGATGAACTCCTTGCTCTTGTGCTTCAAATGATAGTCTCCCCAACACTCAAGAACTTCCTCACAGATTTGGCTATGGTGGAAGAAAGATTTGAGTGGAAAGCAACTTGGGAAAGGCTAGAAATCAAGGTTCAAATGGTTGGATTGGAATATCTCGATCTCAACACATGAGTAGGTGGTTCTCTCTCAGAAAATGTATGGTGGAAGTGTTGACACGTTCTGATGGCTCTCTTACTAGGTAAGAGGGTGGTGGAGGGGTATATATAGCCTTCACACGAAATCCAACCGTTACACACATTTGACCAAAATCGGTGGCACCGAAACCAGAATCTCGGTGAGACCGACCTGTGTAAAGGTGTGAACTTTTGAAGTTTCGGTGGGACCGGATGGAAACAACTCGGAGAAACCGATGTGCAATGGTAGGGCAAACCTTGTCTCGGTGGCACCGATTGCAACAACTCGGTGAAACCGAAATGATGCAATAAGGCAACAGAAACTTGGTCAAGCCATCTCGGTGGGACCAATCGCAAACTCGGTGAGACCGAGATAATTGCAATCGACAACAGAGAGTTGGCCAGGCCATCTCGATGAGACCGAGATCCATATCGGTGAATCCGATTTGTTAGGGTTTGGCAAGTGGCACTGTCCTGATGAACTCGGTGGGTCCGGATGAATGAGATTCGGTGGAACCGAGTTTGACTTTGTGAAATGGGACAAGTTTGGATAGGGAAAGTGGCTGAGGGTTTTGGAGCAATATCATTGAGCACTTGAGCAAATAGATCATTATCAAAACCTCATCCCCTTTTAATAGTATTGGCTTTCCTATGGACTCATTGTGATCTTGGATCACTAAACCAAAAATGTAGAATCTTGAGCTTTTGCCAATATTTGTCCTTAGCATTTTGAAGGGTCCACATTCCTAGTCCTTGCCACGCCAATGCTGAACTTATCTGAAATTTACTAGATAGAAACATTAGTCCAACAACATGTATGTTGACATAAATTACCAAAACCACCAAGGGAGAAAATGTGCTTTCAATCTCCCCCTTTTTGGTAATTGATGACAACATACATCAAAGCTTCAAATAAAGATGTAAATGAGAATGTATTAAAGCTTTGAAGAAAACATGTAACATGCATGAGCTCCCCCTAAAGATGTGCATGACGAAAATGATGATAGTTCATGGAAAGCAGAGGCACAACGCGAAGGAAGTACACATGTGACATGTATCTTGGCTATATTCATCAGAGCAATAAGTATGAGATAGAAGTGTCCACATGCTCATGATTGTCTTCTTGCAAACAATATGTGCATGAGCAAGAAGTCATCATGTACATGAGTGTGATGCATATACTTGCATCGAAGTTCTTGATCAAGTACCTGAAGAAATACACTTGAGAAAACTGGGTTAGATAGATAACACAAGATAATCTCTTCAAGAAAAGACACAACATCAACAAGAAACCAAGATGGGATGACATGTAGAAGTGAGTATCACTAGGTGAATACTTCTTTGAAGCAGACATGTCCCCAAAGAGAAAAATAGTTATCTCCACAAAAAGAACTTCCTCTCCCCCTGAATCTGACATTGGATATTGGGAGCAGGTAGGGGTGAGAAAACTAAAACAACTGATCATGTTTCTCCCCTCTTAGAAACATGTAACATTCTCTCCTCTTGTAAGGTGCATCTCTCTCTCCTTTTTACAAAGAAGAGCTTGTATAAGCTTTGATGTATTCCTCTCTCCCCCTTTGACATCAATTTCCAAGAAGGGACTTCAAGGTTATTGGTCAAGTGAGTATGGTCCTTAAGAAACACACCTAGCCATTGAGTTGTTCCAAATGCTAGTAGAGGATAAGAATCATTGAGTGGAGCTGGAGCAGAAAGACTCAGAAAATATTTGACAGAAAACTCCTTAGAGCAGCAAAGTCGGTGACTCCGAGTTGAATCAATTCGGTGGAACCGAGTTTGGTGCAAAGGAACATTTTGTCAACTCAGCTCACTAGGCAAAGGAATTCTCACAGAGATTTGCAATGAATTAACTGCGAGTCTAGCTAAGAGAAAAGAAACACAGGAAAGAAAAGAAAAGAAACAAAGAAATATCTATATGAAGTTTTTTTTTGTAAAAGGGAACACTCTAGCAAGAAGAGAAAAATCAAAAGAAACACTAGAGAAATTCATCTAGAGGGGTCGGCGACTAGGTCACCTATGTTAGAGTATATGGACTTAGGAGTCAAGTGAGAACACTTGATTATAGGCCATACTCATCGTTTAAGCTCGAAATGGGGTTACTATTTTTCCTTTAAGCATTTCAATGTATTCACATCTTGTTGAGTTGCTTTAGCTCATGACTTTGAGTAAAGCTTCTCTAAGATGTGAGAACTTACATTGGGATTTGGTGGTGATGTCCATCATGTAGTTGAACTTGAAGTGGATGCTCATGAGTTGAAGTTTGGAGCAATCCTATCATTTGTAGTTCATCTTCATACACGGGTTAGATTTGCAAGGAACAACATGTATATCCAAAATGACAAGAATGAAGCACAACTCAAAGGTTGTCAAAGGATATGTTTAGGTTGTCTCGTTCCTTGTTCCACCAAGGATTGTTGATACTTGGATTATACAAGATCGCTTAAGATAAGAATGAGATGCAATCTTGTGACATGAAGCTTGTCCAAGTACCTACAAAAGGTTAGATACAATACAAGGGAGCAAAATGTCCAAGATATAATATGATCATGGAAGTATCATGGATTAGTCAAGAATGCTCATGCCCTTGTATGCATCCACATGAACCTCTAGTTCACATTTGAAGCATCAATGATGTTGAACTCACTCCTCAAGTGACAAAACACTTTCTCATCGAGAGGTTTGGTAAAGATGTCCGCCAATTACTTGTCGGTACGAACATGTTTAAGGTCAATGTCACCTTTCTCAACATGATCTCGAATGAAATGGTGACGAACCTCAATGTGCTTAGTTCGAGAATGTTGTACGGGATTGTGTGCAATCTTGATAGCACTCTCATTGTCACATAGTAATGGTACATGTCTCACATGCACACCATAATCTTTAAGAGTTTGAGTCATCCATAGTAATTGAGCACAACATGATCCCGCGGCAATGTATTCCGCTTCGGCAGTAGATAGAGATACCGAGTTTTGTTTCTTGGAGGACCAAGACACAAGAGATCTACCAAGAAATTGACACGTACCCGAAGTGGATTTTCTATCAACCTTGTCTCCGGCATAATCCGAATCGGAATAGCCAACAAGATTAAAAGAGGATCCTTTGGGATACCATATGCCAAAATTTGGTGTATGTATCAAGTATCTCACGATTCTTTTCACCGCCTTAAGGTGACACTCTTTTGGTGCTGCTTGGTATCGTGCACGCATGCACACACTTAGCATAATGTCGGGACGGGAGGCACATAGATATAGCAATGAACCAATCATAGATCGGTAAACCTTTTGATCATCCGGTTTGCCATCCTTGGTCAAGTCAAGATGTCCACTCGTGGGCATGGGGGTTTTCATACCTTTACTTTCTTGCATGTTGAACTTCTTGAATAAGTCCTTGGTATACTTTGTTTGAGAAACAAAGGTACCCTCCTTAGTTTGCTTGATTTGCAAACCAAGAAAGAATTTGAGTTCACACATCATAGACATCTCATACTTTTTCGACATCAATCTTCCAAATTTTTCACTAAAAGAGGGGTTAGTAGATCCAAAGATAATATCATCAACATAAATTTGGCATACAAATAATTCTCCATTAACCCTCTTAGTGAACAAAGTTGAATCAATTTTCCCAATTTCAAAACCTTTTTCAAGAAGAAACTTTGTCAAGCATTTGTACCAAGCTCTAGGGGCTTGTTTAAGACCATAAAGAGCTTTACGAAGTTTGTAGACATGATTAGGTTTCTTGGGATTAACAAAGCCAGGAGGTTGTTTAACATAAACTTCCTCCTCAATTTCACCATTTAAGAAAGCACTTTTAATATCCATTTGGTAAAGAGTGATATCATGGTGATTGGCATAAGCAAGTAAAATGCGAATGGACTCAAGTCTAGCAACGGGGGCATAGGTCTCACCATAGTCCATACCTTTGACTTGTGTGTAACCTTGTGCTACGAGACGAGCCTTGTTGCGTACAACTTGTCCATCTTCATCTTGCTTATTTTGAAACACCCATTTGGTTCCAATGATGTTTTGCTCATCTTTAGGCTTCTCAACCAATGTCCAAACTTGGTCTCTCAAAGTTGTGTAGCTCCTCGTGCATTGCATTCACCCAATTGGGGTCCTCGAGGGCTTCTTCTACCTTCAAGGGTTCAACACTAGAGATGAATGAGTAATGCTCACAAAAGTTAGCTAAACGAGATTTAGAGCGAGTGATTCTCCCGGATTGGATATCTCCAAGTATTTGTTCGACGGGATGATTCTTGTCGATTCTTGCTCTAACACGAGGTAGCTTTTGCTTGGGTTGTGGTGAGGCTTCCTCATCATCATCATTGTTGTTGTCGTTTGCTTGAGGTGGTGGAGAAGGAGGTTGAGGTGGATCATCTTGTTGCACTTCCTCCCATCGTCTTGACGTGTTCCACTTGTGGATGCCTCCATGTCACCTTGTTGTTCACCTTGACGTGAGGTTGGGGCTTCCACTTGAATAGACGAGGTACTCTCCTTTATTAACACGGGGCAAATCTTGCCAATGGACAAGTCTTGGATTGCTTCTGATGGTTCTTGATCTACGACTTGCGAGCCGTTAGTCTCATCAAACTTCACATCTACCGTCTCTTCAACTTTTCGAGTGAAGTTGTTGTAGACACGGTAAGTGTGAGAGTTCGATCCATAACCAAGTAGAAAACCTTCATGAGATTTAGGAGCAAACTTTGAATGACGATGCTTATCAAGAATGTAACATTTTGATCCAAATACTCGAAAGTATCCAACTTGTGGTTTGTTACCGGTGAGTAGTTCATACGCCATTTTACCAAGAAGCTTGTGAAGATAGAGTCGATTTTGTTGCATGACAAGCCATTTCAACCGCTTCCGCCCAAAAGTGTTTTGGCGTCTTGTATTCATCAAGCATTGTCCTTGCCATCTCAATAAGAGTCCGGTTCTTCCTCTCAACAACTCCATTTTGTTGAGGTGTGTACGTAGCCAAGAACTCATGTGAAATGCCTTCCTCATCAAGAAAGGTATCCACATTGGCGTTCTTGAACTCCGTTCCGTTGTCACTCCGAACCTTCTTGATCTTCACTTCAAATTGATTTTGGGCCTTTCTTGCGAAGTTCTTGAAGATCTTTTGTACCTGCGATTTGTCATCGAGAAAGAACACCCACGTAAATCTTGAAAAATAATCAATAATGACCAAACCGAAAGAGTTACCACCAAGACTCTTATAGGAGTTGGGACCAGAAAGGTCCATATGAAGTAGCTCGAGTGGTCTCCTCGTGGTCATAATGTTCTTCATGGGATGGCTTCCTCCAACTTGTTTTCCTGCTTGGCAAGCACTACAAAGTCGATCCTTGTCAAATATAACATCTTTCACACCAAGGATATGATCTCCTTTAACAAGTTTATCAAGGTTACGCATGCCAACATGTCCAAGCCTTCTATGCCACAACCAACCTTTAGAAGATTTAGAAATTAAACATGTACGAGGTTGGGCTCTCTTAGTGAAATCAACAATGTATAGATCACCTCTACGAATGCCGGTAAAGACCATATTATGATTATCTCGACGAAACACTTGGCGATCTACTTCGGTAAATAGAACATTGAAACCAAAGTCGGCTAGTCTAGATACGGAAAGAAAATTGTAGCCAAGAGATTCAACAAGCATAACATTTTGTATGGAGCTATCATTGGATATGGCCACCTTACCAAGGCCAAGTACCTTACCCTTGGAGTTGTCTCCAAAAGTCACATACTTGCGTGGACCATCATTTTTAGCAAGCTCACGAAACATGTCTCTATCTCTGGTCATGTGATCGGTACATCCACTATCAAGAATCCACTCTTTTCCTCCGGCCATGTAATCTTGAAAATTTGCCATAAGACTAAGATTCCTCATGTTCTTCTCAAATTCAATATCAAATTCTTCGTCCTCATCATAATAGCCATGTTCAACATCATCATCATCAACATGTATATGATCATCACCTAGGGCAACGAATTCATTAGTTTCATGATCATGACAATGTTCAAGTTTATGAATTCTAATGGCTTCCGTGATAATGTTACTAATAGTTCCAACATCTCCTTTGGCACGCATAAGATCACGAAGCTCAAACAAGCAATCATCAAAGTTAGGATCATTAGGACTCATCTTGTGAAAAGCAATAGTCTTATGAAGAATCTCATCAAGATTCTTTAAAGAGTAATCGGGATATCGCTTTTCCAAGTCATTCCATAGAGTATAGGCACACATAAAGTTTTGCATACAACGAAGCACATTGTTAGGTAATCCTCTAATGATAAGATTAACGGTTCTAAGATTATGAAGCATGTCAATTTCCTCTTCATGAGTAGGATGCAAGGGATCAATAGGAGGCACATAAGTATTATAAATATACTTGCTCAAGTTAAATTCATCAAAGATATCAAGCATCTCATCCTTCCAAAAGTTGTAATACTCCCCATTGAGAATAGGCACTCTATGTCTAAGACTCCCTAAAGTAGACACATCCATCTCCCTCCAATGGTGATTAAACCAAAGCTATGGAGACCAAAGCTCTGATACCAATTGTGGGGTCGAGGAGATAGGTCTAGAGGGGGGGGGGGTGAATAGACACTTAACCAACCAAAGGTGCAGTTTTTAGTTTCTTTTGGAACTTAGGCAGATTTTGGCACAAGTTAAGATAACATCAATACTTTCTACACATGCAAGTCTAGAGATTGAGCAGAGGAAATAGTAAAGCATGCAAGTGTACGGAAATTAAAGGGGTAGAGTATGGAAGATCAAACGCAATGAAGACACGGTGGTTTTTGGCGTGGTTCCGATAGGTGGTGCTATCGTACGTCCACGTTGATGGAGGCTTCAACCCACGAAGGGTAACGGTTGCGCGAGTCCACGGAGGGCTGCACCCACAAAGGGTCCACGAAGAAGTAACCTTGCCTATTCCACCATGGCTTACGTCCACGAAGGACTAGCCTCACTCGGGGTAGATCTCCACGAAGTAGGCAATCTCCTTGCCCTTACAAACTCCTTGGTTCAACTCCACATGATCTTGGAGGCTCCCAAGTGACACCTAGCCAATCTTGGAGACACCACTCTCCAAAAGGTAATAGATGGTGTGTTGATGATGAACTCCTTGCTCTTGTGCTTCAAATGATAGTCTCCCCAACACTCAAGAACTTCCTCACAGATTTGGCTATGGTGGAAGAAAGATTTGAGTGGAAAGCAACTTGGGAAAGGCTAGAAATCAAGGTTCAAATGGTTGGATTGGAATATCTTGATCTCAACACATGAGTAGGTGGTTCTCTCTCAGAAAATGTATGGTGGAAGTGTAGGCATGTTCTGATGGCTCTCTTACTAGGTAAGAGGATGGTGGAGGGGTATATATAGCCTTCACAAGAAATCCAACCGTTACACACATTTGACCAAAATCGGTGGCACCAAAACTAGAATCTCGGTGAGACCGACCTGTGTAAAGGTGTGAACTTTTGAAGTTTCGGTGGGACCGGATGGAAACTACTCGGAGCAACCGATGTGCAATGGTAGGGAAACCAATTGCAACAACTCGGTGAAACTGAAATGATGCAATAAGGCAACAAAAACTTGGTCAAGCCATCTCGGTGGGACCGATCGCAAACTCGGTGAGACCGAAATAATTGCAATCAACAACAGATAGTTGGCTAGGCCATCTCAGTGAGACCAAGATCCATATCGGTGGATCCGATTTGTTAGGGTTTGGCAAGTGGCACTGTCCTGATGAACTCGGTGGGTCCGGATGAATGAGATTCGGTGGAACCGAGTTTGACTTTGTGAAATGGGACAAGTTTGGATAGGGAAAGTGGCTGAGGGTTTTGGAGCAATATCATTGAGCACTTGAGCAAATAGATCATTATCAAAACCTCATCCCCTTTTAATAGTATTGGCTTTCCAATGGACTCAATGTGATCTTGGATCACTAAACCAAAAATGTAGAGTCTTGAGCTTTTGCCAATATATGTCCTTAGCATTTTGAAGGGTCCACATTCCTAGTCCTTGCGACGCCAATGCTGAACTTATCTGAAATTTACTAGATAGAAACATTAGTCCAACAACATGTATGTTGACATAAATTACCAAAACCACCAAGGGAGCAAATGTGCTTTCAATGACGCCTCCACGGAGGGATACGATGCTCAAGAGCTTCGCCGTCATCGTGCACCGACACCGTCGGACAAAGCTTTCACCGGGGATCCGACCACCTACCAACCAACGACCACTAACCGCACCTCCATCGCACCCAGAAGGAACCGTCGGTGAGGTGAGGAAGACCAATAGCAGTGAAGACAACACCCAAATCAGGGAAAGGAGTGATCTGAGGCCAATTCCCACCATGGACGCCTCCTCCGTGAGCTGCCTCGCCGTCCACACGGCCAAGACACCACACTAGCACCAGCAAGACAGGTCCTGCCACAAGAGAGGCGCCATGCCCACCACCCGAAGCCGCCACCCTGGAACCACGAAGACGCCACCAAACCTGTCGGAAAACAAGTCGCAGATGCGCAGTAGGCCACCCCAGCTGCCGCACCAACGCCCAACCGCCACCCAAGCCTCGGACTCCGGTAACACTCCGCCCAACCGATGACGGAACCATGGAGCACAGATCTGGACATTTGGGGAGGACTGTCACGGCATGAGCAGTGCAGCGGTCGCCGGCCATGGCCCTCGCCCGACCTTCCCGGTCGGTCGAAGGGGAACGGCAGCAAGCTCCTGCCTAGGTAGATCGCGCCCATCCAGGTCACCAGCGGCGGTAGGGAGGGAATCCCGCACCCCTTGCGCGGTCGACGTTCAGGGAGCTCGGCCCTCCTGCCCTCCTGGCTGACCGGACCCCTCCCCCACCACTCGTGTTGTCGCTGCCCAGGAGCTGCGCCTCCATGGCCGGCCTGGCCTCCCAATCCACGGCCACACGGATCTAGCGCCGATGAACCCCACCGGGGAGGGGGCAGTAGGGCGGGAGGGAGACGTGCATACACAAATGCGTCGAATACGAATTGCATCTTATATTGATATCACGAGTGCGGTCACACATGCGTACAAACAAATAGTGACACAAAGAGAGAGAGAGAAAAATGGCACACATAGAAAAACATATGAATCACTTGGACGATCTCATGCGCTCGCGCACGCACAGAAAGAATAGTGACACACACAAAGACGGGGAAAAAGGTTGGCATACTAAAAAAACAATCGAAGCACATGAATGATCACAGCAAATTAAAACGAACACAAAAATTTCAGGTGCACGTTATATAGCAAGACCGATTAATCTTTAAAAAATTCTTCGTGCAATGTATATAAATTTCGTGCAACTTTAAATAAATGTTGGTAACTTTGAAAAAATATGCTTGTGACATTAGAAACTGTTTGCGCACTTTCGAAAAATATATATTTGAGAGACTTTAAAAAAATTACAATGTAAATAAAACGTTCGCATAATTCAGAACAAATGTTTCGTATATACGTGAGATTCAAGAAAAGTTCACGAGTTTCAAAAAATGTACATGACACTTTTATAAAAGTGTATATAATATAAAAATATGTTTGCGTAGTATAAAAAAAATATTAAGTGCCATTCAAAAATATGTATGTGACATCTTAAAGAAATATTGACACGTTTACAACATTTTAAATGATATTTATACAATGTAAAAAAATGTGACGTTTAGAAAAATTATTCCATGCCACTAAAAAAAGTTCAACGTGTATTTGGAAAATGTTAAACATGTATTTGAAAAATGTTCAAAACAAGCATTTGCAAAAAATGTACATCGTATATTTGAAAAATGTTCAACGTGTATCAATAAAATGTACCACATGTAAATTAAAAATGTTCAGTGCGTATTGAACTAACGTACACATGTGCTCAAGAAAAGGAAAAAACAAAAAATGAAAAACGAAAACCAAATAAAACCGGTGAAGAATTGTAGAAAACCCAAAAGACCGAACAAAATAGGTGAAGAAACAATGAAAAATTGTAAGTCGACAAGGAAAAAATACGAGCCAACGACACTACAATATTTGTCCGGCCCACTCCCTTATGCCTACTGGCAAGACCGAATTACGACTCGCAACAGGTGAGAAATAGCCTTGGCAGTGAAATCCCCTATTGGGAGCCAAAAAACCAACCGAGAAATAGCCCTGGCGGTTAAAAACCCTATTTGTCTCCAAATATGCCTTACGTGTACAGTGCACCCCCCCCCCCCCCCCCCCGGAGTTGTTCGTAACGGGTCATCCTATTTTTCATGTTTGCAGTTTTGCTGGTTTTTTGTTCAATTTTTTTTCCGTTTTTCCATTTTGTTTCTCTTTTCCTTCTTCGTCTATTTAAAAAATTGTGACAGTTTCAAAAAATCATGAAGTATTTAAAAAAATCATGAATTTGTTTTCTAAATTTGTGAATTTTTCAAAATTTTAAAGTTTTTCAAATTTGAAAAAAAATCAACCAACGAATATTTTTTTCATTTTTTCACATTGATGAACATTCAAAAATTCATTCACTTTTTAAAAATTCATGAATATTTTTAAATTCATGAAAACTTTCATACCCATGAAAAATTTTAAACCCATGATTTTAAAGTCAATGATTTTTTTTATTTCATGAACATTTTCAAAACCCCTAAAAAATCCTGGGCTAGCAGCAAAGCAGAGCCAAACAAAAATACAAGGAGCGAACGAGTGAGCGGAACTTACTAGGCCGCAGACTAGTGTCTGCTATAGAGCCATGTGGTGCTTAAGGTGTCATATAGGAGCTCTTAGGAGAGCTCATGTTCATCGCAATCGCAATCGCATATCTTGCGTTGTGGCTGAGCCGGCCCATCTGAATGGCTCCAACTGAATTTTCTCTTCTTAATTTTTTGATTTTGGTCACGTTCGGGTACTCTAGTGAGGCGGTTCTTGGGCCGGCCATGTTTGGTTTCTTGGCTGCTTTTTCTCATATCAAAAATATTTTATGATCTTCGTTAATGATCTGGTGGCTAAAACTAGAGGTCGATATGGTGCAAGTTACACTTCGTTTGGATGTAGACATTCAGGAGCTTGGCATTGAATTGGCTCCAATGTCAATATCACATGACATTGATATTGAACTTCAGCCAAATTTTTGTTTGGTTGTACATGTATTGGGCAGTTGGAATCTGAAGAGAGCAACCAATTCTAACTTTTGTTTGGATGTCCAAGGTATTGAATTGCACAGTTCCCCTTGTCAGACTCGTCCCCTCATATCTCTTCGACTCTTCCTTGTGTCACTGGTGCAGTGATCTGCTATACAAACGGTTTTTACCCCCTTTCCGCGATAGAGTTTCAAACCGTCGCCTTGCCTGTGTGTACGATAGGGGGGGTCCGTCCCACACGACCCAGAAACTGTCGGCGACAGGGAGCAGGCAAGCATACGTTTCACAGAACTAAACGTATGCGATGCCCACATCTTTCCCAAACACTAATCGTCACTCAACTGTTTGTGATATATCGAATATCCCAAACGCTCCATCCTTGCTACTCGTGTGTGTTGGAGAGATAAAGCATCGTACGTGTGTCGTATGGGTTTACGAAACGTCCGACTGTCGTACCAGTGTCGGACGAGATAACTATCTATTATGTGGTGAAACGTTTACGATGCGTACGACATCAGAAATAGTTCATGATTGTAAAGCGTGTAGGATAGGGTGACTATCACAAACATTTCGTTTGGTTGCACCGTTTGTGATATTGTCTGACATCACACACGCGTTGCAAACGGGAATTGTGTGCATGGTCGCACACATTTTCTCTCTATGAAACGTGTCGGCTTACGAGGTATAGCACACACGTTCTGCTTTACAGACCATGTGCGGCATAATGACCTGTAGAGTGTATTCTCTCCCTAATTTAATCGCTGCAATATAAAATTGGACAGAATTTGAATTTAAAAGTAGGCAATAACTTTATTCATATCCATCAGGTTCAACAACCAATGCATTATTCGATTCACAGGTACATATGTTCAAGAATTACATAAGCACCAAATAAAGAATGATGAACAAAGGTTGTATACTTGTATTAAAGACGGTGAAGAAAGAGGCGAAAGACATTCTGGTTGCTGAACAAGGTGAAGCGGAATGCCCATATTGTGCCCTCATCCATGCCGAATGCACGCACGACTCAAGTCCAACCCCTTGTGATGGCCGACCGCCCATCCTTCACTGTCTTCGTGAGGACTTCTAGATAGTCATTGTAGTCTGGTAGAAATACTTTAACCTTTGTATGTCCACCAATCATGTAGTTTGAGAGGTAGTCTTGAGTAAACTACTTTGGGAACCACTGCAAAGGAAAAAGATTCAGACATTGTCATCTAACAACTCGTTATGAGCAGTAAAAAGAAGGCTACAGAGTTCTTACTTACCATCCTGCAGTTCACTGTTGTCTTGGATAAAGTGTAAACAAATAGTTTAATCGCCATCTTTTGACCCATTTTACTAACAATCTTTATCAGTTTCCTCACTTGATGCTAGTTCATGAATATCTCATTGCCCCATACGCAAAAAGGGTCGAAGCACAAATCTTTACCAATGACATATGTACCTACAAGCACCAAGTTAATATTAGAATCTAAACAACAATTGCACAATGATGTAGTACAACACTCCCTCCGTCCCATTATATAAGATCTTATTACATCCAATACACTCATATATTGGATGAATTAACATCTTATATTATGAGGCGGAGGGAGTATATATAAGCCATGGGATGAAACTAACCTCGATGGAAAACAACAGTCGTTTCCAATATTGTCCCGTGTAAGTATATCGAAAGGCATGTTAAGCACAACATGCTAAACATCAACCAAATATATCCATGGTAGACAACATAATCTCCAAATAATAGATTTAGTGTGCAGGTATAAGCACGCTAGTTAAGCAAACAAGAAGTGGAAAGGTGTGTTAACTGCAACATGCCTAACAATTAAAAACAACCAAATATAGTCATTCAAACCGGTATTGTGCAGGTATAAGCACACTAGTTATTGTAAAATAAAAATGGAAAGGGGTGTTAGTGTTATGTGACGCCCCCGACTCGACCGTGCACTAACCATACACGCAAATGCGCACGATCAAGCCCAGGGACTCACGGGAAGATATCACAACACAACTCTAGACACAAGATAAAATAATACACACTTTATATTACAAGCCAGGGGCCTCGAGGGCTCGAATACATAAGCTCGAGTTACACAAGCATCAACGGAAGCATTAGCATCTGAGTACAGACATAGTTAGACAAGGTTGCCTTAAGAAGGCTGAGCAAAACAACGACATCTAGATCGAAAAGGCGCAGGCCTCGTACCTGGGAGCCTCCTAAACTACTCCTGGTCGCCGGTCTCCACGTAGTAGTAGGCACCGTCGGGGTAGTGGTAGTCGTCGACGGGGTCAGCTGGCTCCGGGGCTCCGTCATCTAATCGCAGCAATCGGGTATGGGGAAAAGAGGTAGCAAAGCAACCGGGAGTACTCATCCAAAGTACTCACAAGACTTACATCAGATCCATGCTAAGTATGCATCGGTATCAAATGAAGGGGCTGTATCTGTGGACTAAACTACAGAATTGCCAGAACAGAGGGGAAGGCCTAGCCTATTGAAGACTAGCATCTTCAGCGTCTTGCTGCATTAGAAGAGTGCAGATTAGTATCATAACATATAATAGTAAGTAATAGTAGCAATGCCCAGAGATCCTTCCTCGACTCCCTGCGAGAAAGCAACCCCGGAGCTATCAAATTATTAAGTAACACAAGTATCCAGTTCAAGTTGTAGTAGATCGGGATACAACACTGAGCGTCCTGTTACCATGGACACGGCTATTCGAATAGATATACTTCCCTGCAGGGGTGCACCAACTTACCCAACACGCTCGATTAACTCTGTCCGGACACACTTTTCCGGGTCATGCCCGGCCTCGGCTGATCGACACGCCGTAGTCCTACCTAGGCTCCATAGAGAGGTCCCTGCCGGTCTACAGCCTAAGTTCTCAGGGGTCTTGGGCCCATCACCCTTTGCACTTCGGGTCGTTGTGTGCAGGGTGGATACCAGTGCCACCTCTCTCCTGGATGGCACGATCCGACCCGGCCACAATGCTGAACTGGGCGTCTGTCAGAGCTTTCAGGAGAATCGTACGACGCCGAGTGCCCATACTTATTCCCGCGTGGTGGTTAGTGCGTAAAACGCCAGAGGCCTACTCAGATAACATATCCAAACCGTTAGTGTATTGGGAGCTCGTGGAGACGAGCAGAGAACCACGATCATGTGACCTCGTCGCCCCGTCTCGAGGACTTACGGCAAGGGCCAGGCCCATCCCTCTCCTGGACGGTCTGCCTGCCCGGCCGTGCCTCGTAATTATCTCGCGGGTACCCTCCAAGTCAACCCGACTTCACCAGAGACTGTCGGGAACTCAGGTCCATCTCTACCGGGGTGGTACCGCCTATCCCTTCAGTCCCGCAGTAACAGTTAAAAAGGGGCGACAGTGTAAAGTAACTGTGTGTCCGTAACATCAAGGGGGTAATCCGAGGAATCACCCTCGATGGATTCCCACTCGATGCAACCGTCAAGGTGAACTCGGAGGAATCACCCACGATGGGTTCACACTTGAAGGGTTGCACGACAGAGGCATCGTCAGAGGTGGTGAAAGAGGAATCACCCTCGATAACCCACAACCGACTAGCTACGCTACAAAGATACCATCAGGAGTGAGGTAGGAGGTATCATCCTCGGCACTCGATAGTAGCTCTGTAGAGTCGTACAATTAAGGGGGGGGGTGCGGTGATGTGCCGGTCTCTGCACGTCGATCACACGGATCGAGTCATCCGGAAGCAAGCATGGCAACACGGACAAGGGTGCGGGGCCACTGATGGATCACTAACCAACCGATACTACGCATTTAGGATAGCATGTAAGGTATCAACAACAGTTACAAAAACAGGCTATGCATCAGAATAGGAGCAATCAAATACAGTAGCAAAATCTAATGCAAGCATGGGAGAGAAAGAATGGTTGATATAGGAATGATCAAGGGGGTTTGCTTGCCTGGAAGCTTTGCTGAAAGAGGCTGGACGTCAGGAACGTAGTCGTACTTGGTAGCAGCGTCCGTCTCGGAGTCTACCGGAGAGAAGAGGGGGAAGAAACAAATAAATACATGGCAAATAAATGAAACACAGAGCAAGACATGGCAATATGCAATGCAGGGGTGACCTAATGCAATGTTAAGTGCTACAGACGGAGCGGGAAAATATCTGGGAATATTTTCCCGGTGTTAGGCATCTGTCAGATAGATGAACCAGAGGGAAAGGTTCCATGTTGCAGTGTTGTGGGCATGTGACAGCTACATGGAGGGCATATTCGGATTCGTTGGATTTTTTTGATCAACTTTCATGTAGAAAACTTTTTCATCCGAGCTACGGATTATTTTCTATGAATTTCTGAAGTTTTAAACATTTTCTAAAAAATCCTGGAATTATTTTAAATCTGAAATGCACAGAAACTGCTAGGTGCACACGGTGCAGTGCACCCAGAGATGCACCCAGAGGCTGACAGTGGGCCCGGCCAGCTGGGTCAGCAGGTCAACAGTTGACCCGTTGATTGGTCAACCGGGCCCCACTGGTCAGTGACTGGGACCAGCCCAGTCAGTGATACGTCTCCAACGTATCTATAATTTATGAAGTATTCATGCCATGTTTATAACAATTCTATATGTTTTTGGTATGATTTGATTAGAACTAACCCGGATTGACGCTGTTTTCAGCAGAATTGCCATGGTGTTGTTTTTTGTGCAGAAATAAAAGTTCTTGGAATTGGATGAAACTTTTTGGAGATTTTTTGTGGAGTAAATAAAAAATACTGGAACCAAGACCCACACGAGGGGGGCGACCCAGTGCCCATGAGGCACCAGGGCGCGCCACCCCCCAGGCTCCGTCTGACCTGATTCCAACGCTGAAAAATCCTATAAATAGAGAAACCCCCAGAAATAACCCTAGAACTTTTACTCCGCCACCGCAAGCCTCTGTACCTCCACGATCTCATCTACAACCCTTTTCCGGCACCCTGCCAGAGGGGGGGGGGAAGCATCACCGGAGGCCATCTTCATCATCCCGGCGGTCTCCATGACGAGGAGGGAGTAGTTCACCCTCGAGGCTGAAGGTTTGTACCAGTAGCTATGTGTTTGATCTCTCTCTCTCTCATATTCTTGATTTGGCATGATCTTGATGTATCGCGAGCTTTGTTAATATAGTTGGATCGTATGGTGTTTCTTCCCTCGCTATCCTTGTTGTGATGAATCGAATCTTTTCCCTTTGAGGTTTCGTTATTGTCGGATTGAATATTTCAGATTTGAGAACACTTGATGTATGTCTTGCATATGAATACCCGTGGTGACAATGGGGTATTATATTGATTCACTTGATATATATTTTGGCACTCAACTCGCGGATTCCCGCGGTGACATTGGGGTAATCTATGCATATGGGTTGATGCACGTTCTCATTATCTTTTCTCCGATAGAAACTTTGGGGTGCTCCTTGAAGTTCTTTGTGTGGATTGAATATTATGATTATGAAGTTGTTTGATGCATATCGTATAATCAACTCACGGACACTTGTGGTGACATTGGAGTATCTAGGTGACATTAGAGTTG
Source organism: Elymus sibiricus (assembly GCA_039707655.1). NCBI lineage: Eukaryota > Viridiplantae > Streptophyta > Magnoliopsida > Poales > Poaceae > Elymus > Elymus sibiricus. The sequence goes on along the minus strand of CM077666.1, from coordinate 176,470,891 downwards.
GTTGATGTGTATCATATGGTGTTATTTTAGTACGAACTCTAGGGCTGTTTGTGACACTTATAGGAATAGCTCAATAGATCGATCGGAAAGGATAACTTTGAGGTGGTTTCGTACCCTACAAACAATTTCTATCTTATGTTCTCCGCTAATAGGAACTTGGGAGTGATTCTTTATCGCACATTGAGGGATGGTTATATGATCCAATTATGTTAGCATTGTTGAGAGATTGCACTAGTGAATGTATGAACCCTAGGCCTTGTTTTCAAGCACTGCAATACCGTTTGTGCTCACTTTTGTTACTTGATACCTTGCTGTTTTTATATTTTCAAATTATAAAAACCTATATCTACTATCCATACTACACTTTTATCACCATCTCTTCGCCAAACTAGTGCACCTATACAATTTACCATTGTATTGGGTGTGTTGGGGACACAAGAGATTTCTTGTATTTGGTTGCAGGGTTGTTTGAGAGATACCATCTTCAACTTACGCGTCCCACAGATTGATAAACCTTAGGTCATCCACTTGAGGGAAAATTGCTACTGTCCTACAAAACTCTGCGCTTGGAGGCCCAACACGAGTCTACAAGAATAAGTTGTGTAGTAGACATCAAGCTCTTTTCTGGCGCCGTTCCCGGGGAGGTGAGTGCTTGAAGGTATATCTTTAGATCTTGCAATTGAATCTTTTAGTTTCTTGTTTTATCACTAGTTTGGTTTATAAAAGAAAACTACAAAAAATGGAATTGAGGTTGCCTCATATTATTCGTCTATATAATGTTTTTCTTGAAAATGATGGAGCGAAAAATTGTGGTCAATTGATAGAAGAAGAATTCAATAAAATGTTTGGCATAAAATCTTTGAATGATGAGCATGATTGCAATGTTGTTAGTATTAATTCTTTTAATACCCATGATGCTAATGATATGCAAAGCTACAAGCTTGGGGATGCTATGTTTGATGAAGATGATATTTTTAGCCCCCCAAGTTTTGATGAGCAAATTTATTATGATGATAACATGCCTCCTATTTATGATGATTATTGTGATGACATGTATGCTATAAATAATAATTATAACTATGAAACTTGTCATCATGATTTTAATTTTCAATTGGATTATGCCAATCAAGTATCTCATGATAGTTATTTTGTTGAGTTTGCTCCCACTACTATTGATGAGAATAAATTTGCCTATGTGGAGAGTAATAAATTTCTATGCTCGTAGGTCATGAAAAGAATGATTTATGTGATAGCTATATTGTTGAATTAATTCATGATGCTACTGAAAATTATTATGAGAGAGGAGCATATGCTTATATAAATTTCAACAACATCAAGTGTCCTCTCTTTATGTTGAAAGTTTTGAAGTTATGCTTGTTTTGCCTTCCTATACTAGTTGATTCTTGCTCCCATAAATTGTTTGCTCAAAAAATCCCTATGCATAGGAAGTGGGTTAGGCTTAAAATTGCTTGTCATATGATTCATGATGCTCTCTTTATGTTCCAATTCTTTATTCTTATGTGAGCATCATTGAAATCATCATGCCTAGCTAAAGAGGCATTAAAGAAAAGCGCTTGTTGGGAGACAACCCAATATTTCTACCTACTGTTTTTGTGTGTACACATGATTAAGCTACTGTGGTAATCATGTTTTATATGTTTTCCTTCAATAATGTGCCAAGTAAAGCCTTTGGGATAGTGTGGATGCTTGTTGATTTGATTCTGTGCAAAAACAGAAACTTTTGCGTCCAGTGCTGGAATTTCTACTCTGTACTGGAGCGTGAGAAAATTCTGCAATTTTTACACAGTATTGGGTTACAAATGTTTTACATTGTTCTAATTTTTTCAGAATTTTTAGAGGTACAGAAGTATGGTTTTTAAATCTCTTACTACACACTGTTCTGTTTTTGACAGATTCTGTTTTCGATGCATAGTCTGCTTGTTTTAGTGTTTCCATAGCTTATATTGAGCAATATAAATTGTGGAAATGATAGAATACAGTAGGAATTATGTGAGAACAATTATGAATCTTGTCTTGACAGTACCTAAGTGGATGATTTATTTTTATCATAGTAACCTATCTCACGAAGTTCCATTAAGTTTTGTGTGATTGAAGTTTTCAAGTTTTGGGTGAGATATCGATATGAGGAGAATAAGGAGTGGCAATACCCTAAGCTTGTGGATGCCCAAGGCACCCCAAGTTAATATTCAAGGAAGACTCAAGCGTCTAGGCTTAGGGATGCCCTGGAAGACATCCCCTCTTTCGTCTTCAACACTATCGGTAACCTCACTCGGAGCTATATTTTTATTCGTCACATAATATGAGTTTTGCTTGGAGCGTCATTTTCTTCTGTTGATATTTGCTTTGTGTTATCAATAATCATGTTTTGTATCTTTTAGTTCAATAAAATGCCAATTATAGCCTTTACCATGCTCAGTTTGCAAGTTCATGTGTTGCTGTTTAAAAACAGAAAGTTTTCTGTTATGTCCAGAATATTCCTGAATAGTTAGAACATGATAAAAATCTGAAATTTTTACACAGTAAGCATGCATGAGTTATCTGTCACGTGGTTATTTTTCAGAATTTTTGGAGTTAGGTAAGTATAGATTCTTATTCACCCTTTACAGACTGTCCTGTTTTGGCAGATTGCTGTTATAGTTGCATTGTTTGCATATGTTTGCTTATTTAATGTTTCTATTTAAGGATAGGAGTATTAAATATGTAGAGGCATTTAGTATGCAATGTTTAATTATAATTTTTGTGATTTTCTACAGTAGATAATGTTAAGGTTTTGAGTTGATTTGTACTAACTTATCTCACGAGTTCTCGTTGAGTTTTGTGTGGATGAAGTTTTTAAGATTTAGGAGAAACTGTGATATGAGAGGAATTAAGGAGACACAAGAGCTCACGCTTGGGGATGCCCAAGGCATCCCAAATTAATATTTCAAGAAGTCTCAAGCATGTAAGCTTGGGGATGCCCCGGTAGGCATCCCATCTTTCTTCATCAACAATTATCAGTCAGTTTTGGTTGAGCCTCAGTTTTTGCTTCTTCACATGATATGTGCTATTCTTGGAATGTCATTTCATTTTGTTTTTCTTGCTGTTTGAATAAAATACTTAAGATCTGAAATTTTTAAATGAGAGAGAGTCCTCACATAGCTACCTATTTACTTAACTACTCATTTGATCTTCACTTATATCTTTTTGGAGTAGTTTGCCATTTGCTCTAGTACTTCACTTATATATTTCTGAGCACGGTGGTGATTATGTTTTGAAGAAATACATACACTCTCATGCTTCACTTATATTATTTTGAGAGTTGACAATAGTAATGGCAATATGCTTAAGATATGAATTTGGTCCCAAAGTGATGAATATTCAAGAGGGATATAATAAAAAACTTTCATGAAAGATCATTGGATATGATAAGTTTGATTCCTTGCAATAGTTTTGCGATATGGAGATGATAATATGTGAGTCATGTTAGTGAGTAATTGTGATTTAGTAATAATATTGGTGTTAAGGTTTGTGATTCCCTATGCATGCACGTAAAGTCAATAGTTATGCAACAAAGTTATATCCTACTTATGGTGCATTATTCAGTGTTAGTTATGTTCAATGCATGTTTATGACCGTTTTCACTTTTGGATTGGTTGCTTCTCAATCTATTTGCTAGCCTTCATTTGTACTAAGCGGAAATACTGCTTGTGCATCCAAACTCTTTAAACCCAAGTTGTGCCAGATGAGTCCACCATACCTACCTATATGCGGTATTTCAATGCCGTTCCAAGTAAATTTGCATGTGCCAACTCTAATTTTTCAAAATAATTTTCCGTTGTGTGTGCCCGTACCGCTCATGAAGCGGCAGGGGGTGTCCAATATTTTCCATGCTAGGTGTGTTATTCTCACGTTGAGTGTTTATTCACTTGTCATTGCACGAGAGGGTGGCTGGTAATAGGGATGCCCAGTCCCATAATGAATCAAAAATAATAATAACAAAATTCCTTGGAAAGTGTTGGTATGGAGGGCACCCGTGGATACGGCTAGCCATGGATTGTGAAAGAATGGTGGAAAGGAAATAAACCTTATTTTCTGTTTGGGAACCGCCTATGATGTGTCTAGCATGGAAAATATTGGGAATTCTCGGTCGTTTTCGTTGACAGGAAAAGCATGCCTCTCAAAAATATTTTATCTCTTTAATTTCAGCCTTGAGCTCTGGCACATTTGACAAATCTCTGCTTCCCTCTGCGAAGGGCCTATCTATTTACTTTTATGCAATTTTTATTTTTATTTGAGTCTCCATCTCCTCTTACAAAAGCACCAACTAGAGAGCACTATTGTCACACTTGTGCATTGGATGTAGCTAATATTTGAATGTGTTTCATGAATGGATCAATGATTGAGCATAATGGGCTAGGGATAACTTTCTTTAGCGTTGATATTTTGAAAGACATGGTTGCTTGTTAGCATGCTTGAGTATTTATATCTTCATGTCAAACTATAGACTATTGCTTTGAATCATTCAAGTCCAATGTCCATGCTATAAAAGAAAAGATTATATGATGATTGTGATAGGTAGCATTCCACATCAAAATTTCTATTTTTAATTGCTACTTTATCATGATGAGTTTTATGAGAAAAAGTTGCTGTCATGATGCAAGGAAAAGTGATTGAAATTATCATTGATCAAACTTATCCACTATGCTAGCATTCACACTTCATAAATTATTTCTTTTATCATTTACCTACTCGAGGACGAGCAGGAATTAAGCTTGGGGATGCTGATACGTCTCCAACCTATCTATAATTTATGAAGTATTCATGCCATGTTTATAACAATTCTATATGGTTTTGGTATGATTTGATTAGAACTAACCCGGACTGACGCTGTTTTCAGCAGAATTGCCATGGTGTTGTTTTTTGTGCAGAAATAAAAGTTCTTGGAATTGGATGAAACTTTTTGGAGATTTTTTATGGAGTAAATAAAAAAATACTGGAACCAAGACACACTGGAGGGGGGCCACCCAGTGCCCATGAGGCACCAGGTCTCCGTCTGACCTGATTCCAACGCTGAAAAATCCTATAAATAGAGAAACCCCCAGAAATAACCCTAGAACTTTTACTCCGCCGCCACAAGCCTCTGTACCTCCACGATCTCATCTACAACCCTTTTCCGGCACCCTGCCAGAGGGGGGGAAAGCATCACCGGAGGCCATCTTCATCATCCCGGCAGTCTCCATGACGAGGAGGGAGTAGTTCACCCTCGGGGCTGAGGGTTTGTACCAGTAGCTATGTGTTTGATCTCTCTCTCTCTCGTGTTCTTGATTTGGCACGATCTTGATGTATCGCGAGCTTTGTTAATATAGTTGGATCGTATGGTGTTTCTTCCCTCTCTATCCTTGTTGTGATGAATCGAATCTTTTCCCTTTGAGGTTTCGTTATTGTCGGATTGAATATTTCAGATTTGAGAAAACTTGATGTATGTCTTGCATATGAATACCCGTGGTGACAATGGGGTATTATATTGATTCACTTGATATATGTTTTGGCACTCAACTCGCGGATTCCCGCGGTGACATTGGGGTAATCTATGCATATGGGTTGATGCACGTTCTCATTATCTTTTCTCCGATAGAAACTTTGGGGTGCTCCTTGGAGTTCTTTGTGTGGATTGAATATTATGATTATGAAGTTGTTTGATGCATATCGTATAATCAACTCACGGATACTTGTGGTGACATTGGAGTATCTAGGTGACATTAGAGTTGGTTGATGTGTATCATATGGTGTTATTTTAGTACGAACTCTAGGGCTATTTGTGACACTTATAGAAATAGCTCAATAGATCGATCGGAAAGGATAACTTTGAGGTGGTTTTGTACCCTACAAACAATTTCTATCTTATGTTCTTCGCTAATAGGAACTTGGGACTGATTCTTTATCGCACGTTGAGGGATGGTTATATGATCCAATTATGTTAGCATTGTTGAGAGATTGCACTAGTGAAAGTATGAACCCTAGGCCTTATTTTCAAGCATTGCAATACCGTTTGTGCTCACTTTTGTTACTTGCTACCTTGCTGTTTTTATATTTTCAAATTACAAAAACCTATATCTACTATCCATACTACACTTTTATCACCATCTCTTCGCCGAACTAGTGCACCTATTCAATTTACCATTGTATTGGGTGTGTTGGGGACACAAGAGATTTCTTGTATTTGGTTGCAGGGTTGTTTGAGAGATACCATCTTCAACCTACGCCTCCCACGGATTGATAAACCTTTGGTCATCCACTTGAGGGAAAATTGCTACTGTCCTACAAAACTCTGCGCTTGGAGGCCCAACACGAGTCTACAAGAATAAGTTGTGTAGTAGACATCAAGCTCTTTTCTGGCGCCGTTGCCGGGGAGGTGAGTGCTTGAAGGTATATCTTTAGATCTTGCAATTGAATCTTTTAGTTTCTTGTTTTATCACTAGTTTGGTTTATAAAAGAAAACTACATCACGGCGGAGCAGCGCGGCGGAGCTGGGCTCGGGCAGCAATGGCGGAGCTAAAGAGAGGCAACAGATCGAGCAGGCCAGCACGGGGATCGACGTGGAGCTCACCTAGGGGACGCACGGTGGTCCGGTGAACGCCTAGTAGCAGCAGAGGAGGGAGATCGGCCGGTGATGGCGCACGGGGTCCGACGAGGGGAAAAGCTCGATGCCGATGTCGTGGAGCTCCTCAGCTCCAGCTGCCCGGCGTAGGGGAAGTAGTCGAGGCGGGCGCATCTCCCAGACATGCCGGCCGGGCGAGTGGGCGGCAGTGGCTATGGTGATGACGACGGCATGGCCATGGCTGCGCTCGGGTGCGGAGGAGGGGAAGAACAGGTGACGCAGGAGGGGGAAAGAGAGGCCGGGGAGCCCAGGGGGTCGAGGGGCTCATCCTTATCCCCTCGGCCCACCTCCTCCGGCGCCGTGGCGAGCTATGGCCAGAGCGCGCGCTCACGGCCATGGCGGGCGCGACATCGAGGCGGGGCAGGTGGGAGACGACCGTGCGAGTGGGCTGGGCCGGCTCTGTAGACTAAGGCCCAGCCAACAGTGACTTCTCCCGTTTTCTATTTCCATTTTTCTGTTTTCCCTTTTATTTAATTAAACAAAGACAGAAATGGAATTATTTGGGCCACCTAATGACTAGAGAAAAATGTGGAACTAGGCCACAAAAATCCCTTGCAATATTTGGCACTGCCACAAATATTTTGAGAGGCAACTCAATTTATTTGGATTTTTCACAAGTAAATGGCATTTAAAAATGCTGAAATAGCACTGAATTAATTGCTACTGTCCATCTTAGCATTAAGGTGATGTTGGTTTCCTTAACAAATAATTGTTATGGAATATTTGCTAAATGATGAATTTTTTTCAGCAACTTTTGTGCAACTTCAAATTTCTCTTGCAAATTGAATTGAATTCAGTGGTGGAATTTGAAATGAGATATGATTTCACTATGCTCATTCTTTGCAAAACTAATTAGCTTAGCATTAATTTGAAGATCACTGTGGCTCATTACTCAGGGGTGTTACATGTTAACTACAACATGCTTAACAGCAACCAAATATAGTCATTCATAATGGTATTGTTGAAACTGGTATTGATGAAATTGAACTGCACAGTTCATAGTTGCACATATAGGACATCACATTGTGAATAACTGAAATAAACAAGGTATACTAAGAACAACCAAAGATAGCAATTGAAACTGGACATATGCTAACTACAAACAACCGAACAACCAAAAACCGTTAAAAGAGGCATATGCTCGCTACAACAGGCTTAACAACAAGCAAATATAGTCAATCATAGGGGTACTGTTGAAATTGCATAGAACGTAGCTTGCGCTTAGACATCAAATTGTACAATTGAACATCACAATGTGAAAAAAGAGGGGGTGTATTACCTACACCAGGCTTAACAGGAAACAAATATGGTTGTTGAACTGGTATTGATGAAATTGTACTGCACAGTAAATAGTTGCACATATAGAGCGTCACATTGTGAATAACTGAAATAAACAAGGCATACTGCAAACAACCAAATATAGCAATTAAAATTGGACATATTCTCACTACAAAAGGGGCTCAACAAAACAAATCATGGGTTTCCCCCTTTGAAGAGGCACGGCAAAACAAATCATGGGTTTCCTCACTTGTCACAGATGTCCTCCTTCCCATTGGAAGAGCACGGACTCTGGGTGAGCTCCATGTTGTCGCAGATGGGTTCCTTCCACTTGGAAGATCACGGCTGTAGGGTGCCCTCCCAGATGTCGCAGATGGGCTCTTTCCCCTTGGAAGAGCCGGAGAGGGTGCCCTCCGCGTTGTCGCCATCGATGAGGTCTGACTTGGCAACTGAGGATCCCAAGCCAGTGTCGCAGAACGTGTCCTTCAGAAATGACAAAAGGGCTCGATGGCGATGAAGGATGGAAAATTCTTGACAGCGAGCCAGAGGAGATCAGCGGCGGGGCCATCGATGAGATCGACGGTGGTTGAACCCGAGGGGTTGGGGGTGGGCCACTTAACCTGTGACATAGCCCGCGTCAAGCCGTCGCTCACCGGTGCAGCGACCTGCTATACAAACGGTTTTTATGCCCTTTCCGCGACAGAGTTTTAAATCGTCGCCTTGCCTGTGTGTGCGATAGGGGGGGGGGGTCCTTCCCACATGACCCAGAAACCGTCGGGGATAGGGAGTAGGAATGCATACATTTTCTAGAACTAAGCATATGCGATGCCCGCATCTATCCCAAACGCGATTCGTCACACAATTGTTTGTGATATATCGAATATCCCAAATGCTCCATCCTTGCTACTCGTGTGTGCTGACATTACCATTGCACGCGCTATTGTGTGGTGCAACGTTTACGATGCGCACCCCATCACAAACAATTCATGATTGTAAAGCGTGTATAATAAGGAGACTATCACACACATTCACTTCTCCCAAACCGTATGCGATATATAATTAAGAAGATTAGTTAATCATCGTACGAGTGTCGGATAGGATTACGAAACATCGGACTGTCGTACCAGTGTCGTACAAGATAACTATCGCACACGCTATTCCATGGTGCAACGTTTATGATGCGTACGACATCAGAAACAGTTCATGATTGTAAAGCGTGTACGATAAGGAGACTATCACAAACATTTAGCTTGCTCGCACCATTTGTGATATTGTCTGACATCACACACGCTTTGCAAACGGCAACTGTGTGCATGGTCGCACACGTTTCCTCTATGTGAACCGTGTCGGATTATGATGTATATCACACACGTTGTGCTTTGCAGACCGAGTGCGCCGTAATGACCTACAGAGCGTATTTTCACCCTAATTTAATCGCTGCTATTTAAAATTATATAGAATTTGAATTTGAAAGTAGCCTATAACTTTATTCATATCCATCAGGTTCAACAACCAATGCATTATTCGATTCACAGGTACATATGTTCAAGAGTTACATAAAAAAAGAATTACATAAGCACCAAATAAAGAATGATGAACCAGGGTTGTATACTTGTACTATTAAAGACGGTAAAGAAAGAGGCGAAAGACATTCTGGTTGTTGAACAAGGTGAAGCAGAATGCTCATATTGTGCCCCCCTCCATGCAGAAGGCATGCACGAATCTAGTCCAACCCCTTGCGATGGCCGACCGCCCATCCTTCACTGTCTTCATGAGGACATCTAGATAGTCATTGTGTTCTGGCAGAAATACTTTAACCTTTGCATGCCCACCAATCATGTAGTTTGAGAGGTAATCTTGAGTAAACTGCTTTGGGAACCACTGCAAAGGAAAAAGATTCAAACATTGTCATCTAACACAACTCATTATGGGCAGTAAATAGAAGGCCGCAGAGTTCTTACTTACCATCCCGCAGTTCACTGTTGTCTTGGATAAAGTGTAAACAAATAGTTTAATTGCCATCTTTTGACCCATTTTACTAACAATCTTTATCAGTTTCCTCAGTTGATGCTGGTTCATGAATATCTCATTGCCCCATACACAAAAAGGGTCGAAGCACGGATCTTTACCAATGACATGTGTACCTAAAAGCACCAAGTTAATATTAGAAGCTAAACAACAATTGCACAATGATGTAGTACAACACTCCCTCCGTCCCATTATATAAGATCTTATTACATCCAATATACTCACATATTGGATGAATTAACATCTTATATTATGGGGCGAAGGGAGTTTATTACATTGTTACAAATATCGGCCGATTAACTGCAGTTAACTTCTGCTGTGTTGTTGTTGTTGCTGCTCTTCTATGCATATCTAGACATCATCAGAACATTAAGGTAACACTCTTCCTTGTTGCTATGTAGCCTAGGATTGCATATTTAGACATTTAGTACAATGCATGTTGCTATGTAGCCTCAGATATATTAGATATGGCCCTAGTTGACCTACCGATAAATGGGTTACAGATATATTCAGTTAAATGTCCGATTCACCGATTAATCCCTTATCAGCCCCCGGCCTATATGGTACCAGTTACCAATATCCTGAACAGTGAGTATTTATAAGCCATGGGATGAAACTAACCTCAATGGAAAACAACAGTCGTTCCCAATATTGTCCTGTGTAAGTACATCGAAAGGCATGTTAAACACAACAGACTAAACATCAACCAAATATATCCATGGTAGACAACATAATCTCCAAATGATAGCTTTAGTGTGCAAGTTTAAGCACGCTAGTTAAGCAAAACAAGAAGTCGAAAGGTGCGTTAACTGCACAGTTCATACTTGCACATATAGAACATCACATTGTGAATAACTGAAATAAACAAGGCAAACTACGAACAACCAAAGATAGCAATTGAACCTGGACATATGCTAACTACAAACAACCGAACAACCAAAAAAGTTAAAAGAGGCATATGCTCACTACAATAGGCTTAACAGCAACCAAGTATAGTCATTCATATTGGTATTGTTGAAATTGGTATTGATGAAATTGAACTGCACAGTTCATACTTGCACATATAGAACATCACTTTGTGAATAACTGAAATAAACAAGGCATACTACGAACAACCAAAGATAGCAATTGAAACTGGACATATGCTAACTACAAACAACCGAACAACCAAAAATCATTAAATAAGGCATATGCTCGCTACAAAAGGCTTAACAGCAACCAAATATATAGTCATTCATGTTGGTATTATTGAAACCGGTATTGATGAAATTGAACTGCATAGTTCATACTTGCACATATAGAACATCACTTTGTGAATAACTGAAATAAACAAGGCATACTACGAACAACCAAAGATAGTAATTGAAACTGGACATATGCTAACTGCAAAAGGGGCTCGACAAAACAAATCATGGGTTCCCCCCTGTGAAGAGGCACGACAAAACAAATCATGGGTTTCCTCACTTGTCACAGATGGGCTCCTTCCCATGGGAAGAGCACAGACTCTGGGTGCGCTCCATGTTGTCGCAGATGGGCTCCTTCCCCTTGGAAGAGCACGGCTGTAGGGTGCCCTCCCTGATGTCGTAGATGGGCTCTTTCCCCTTGGAAGAGCCGAAAAGGGTGCCCTCCTCGTGGTCGCCGTCGATGAGGTCTGACTTGGCAGCTGAGGATCCCAAGCCAGCGTCGCAGAACGTGTCCTTCAGAAATGACAAAAGGGGCTCGATGGTGATGTAGGATGGCAAATTCTTGACAGCGAGCCAAAGGAGATCAGCGGCGGGGCCATGGATGAGATCGACGGCGGTTGAACCCGGGGGGTTGGGGGTGGGTCACTTAACCTATGACATAGCCCGTGTCAGGCCGTCGCTGTCAACGACCTCGATGTCATAGCCGGCGTCCACGACACACCAGCATACTCTAGCCCGCTGATTGAGAGCCTGCGACCAGTAATCATCGTCAGCTTTCTTGGCGGCCACCTCGCCGACGTCAGGCGAAAAGGCTGCGATAAACCTCTTTTGGGCCATTAGCTCCTGGAGCTCCACGGGAAGCGTAGCCAGTCTTAGGCTGCGATGCTCTGGAGTGGGGGATGGGGATGGGGATGGGGATCTGTAGGAAAGGGGGCATTTGGCAGGCGTCATCTAAGAAACTTAGGGCGGCTAGGGTATGGAGATCGGTGGGTAACCTGCACGGGCAAACTGGCAGATGTTGACGATGGAGGCGGCGCGGCGGCATCGGCGACCTTGCTAGGGTTTCGAGCAAGGGAGGGGTGGTGTGTGTGTGTGCGCGCGCAGAGTTTTTGGGGTGTGTGTGTGGAGGAGGGGTGTGACGCCCCTGTTTATAATCATGCACTAACCATACACGCATCATGCACGATCACGAACGGTGAATCACATCAATATCACGACACAACTCTACGACACAAATTTAAACATAAATCTTTATATTACAAGCCAGCGCCATGAGGACCCAATATACACCAGTCATCAAACAAATAATATCTGAGTACAGACATAGCTAGACAAGTTTTGCCTTAAGAAGGCTGAGCAAAACAATGACAGTAGATCGATAGGCGAGGCCTCCTGCCTGGGACCTCCGGACTACTCCTGGTCGTCAGTCTCCACGTAGTACACACCGTCAGGGTAACCTGCATCTGCGGTGCTACCACCGGTTGCAGCAACCGGGTTGGATGAAAAGAGTAGCAAAGCAACTGTGAGTACTCATCCAAAGTACTCGCAAGACTTACATTAGGTCTATAGTAGATATGCATCGGTATCAAAGGAGTGGGGTAATATCTGTGGACTAAACTGCAGAAATGCTAGAATAATGGGGAGAAGCTCATCCTATCGAGGACTAATCATCATCTGCGGCCATCATCTTGCAGCAGTAGAAGAGAGTAGCATAAATGGTATCATCGTACACATACATATATCAATAACCTGCCTAGAGATCCTCTCCTCATCTCCCTGGGGAAAGCGATCTCCGGGAGTATCTGTATGTTATCTGGGTGTGTTTTATTAAGTATCCGGTTTTAGTTGTAAGAGGTCGGGATACAACTCCAAGTCGTCCTGTTACCGTGGACACGGCTATTCAAATAGATTACTTCCCTGCAGGGGTGCACCACATTACCCGATACGCTCAATTACCTCTGGCTGGACACACTTTTCTGGGTAATGCCCAGCCTCGGGCAATCGACACACCGTAGTCCTACCTAGGCTCAGCAGAGAGGTCAACACGCCGGTCTAAATCCTAAGCGCGAAGGGGTCATGGGCCAATCGTCCTAAGCGCTCCTGCACGTTGCGTGGACGGCCGGGACCAAGCCAACCTCTGTATATACATCCAGGCATGCCGCTCACCCGGGCGCATGCCGCTCAACTATGACGTCTGACTGAGCTTTCGGGAGAATCGTACGACGCCGAGGGTCCCATATACCATTATCCCGCGCGGCGGTTAGTGCGTATATGCCAATGGCAGTCTCAGATCAAATACACTAAGCTCGTTAAGCGTGTTATTGTTAAGTAACCGCGGACAACGACCAGGGTCCAGGCCCACCTCTCTCCTAGGTGGTCTCTACCTGCCATGTCGTTCCGCCACAGTGAAACACTCGCGGGTGCCCTCCGAGCCGACCCGACTTTAATCATATCATCTAACATTGTATAGTGTATATAATATAAAGCAGTAATAGTCTTTGTCTTCCTCTTCATCGTCATCTCGTTGCAGTCCATCTCGCTCCATGTCGTAGGCCAACCAAAGTCTGGGGTCCACCGAAGTGACATATATAGTATGCAGTATAAGGCATATCCGTGATCATCGCCCGGAGGGGATCATGGCTCAATAGTTTAGCATGGCAAACGGACAAGGATGTAGGGCCACTGATGGAATACCAGCATTTCTATACTAATCATATAGGATAACAGGTACGGTATCAACAGTAGTAACAAGGATAGGCTATGCAGCAGTATAGGTTCTACCGATAAAGAAGTAACAGTAACACTACTCTAATGCAAGCAATAGAGGGGAAAGAATAGGCGATATCAGAATGATCAAGGGGGTTTGCTAGCCTAGAAGCTCTGTTGAGAAGGACGGGTCGTCGACGTCGTAGTCGTACTCGGGGTCAACGGCAGCCTCGGGGTCTACCGAAAGAATAGAGGAGAGGGGGGAAACAGATAAATAACGGGCATACAAATGCAACACATATGCATGTCATGGCAAAGTGTGATGGTGATATATGCTCTAATGCATCCCTAGACATTTTAAAAGAAGAGGGAAAATATCTGGTAATATTTTCCCAGCTCCAGGTATTATTTGGTATATTGATCCAGGTGCAAATTGTCAATGTTCACTATATTAGAGGTGTGTGACAGGTATGTGGATGGCATATTCAGATTCTTCATATTTTTCTGAGCAACTTTCATATATAAATTATTTTCATCTGAGTTACGGTTTATTTTCTATGAATTTTCAAAGTTTAAATGAATTTTTGGATTTTTTGGAATATTAATAATTCAAAATACTAAAGAGTTAAATTGCTATGGGTACATAAAAGTGTACCCAACAATGTGTACATGTCGCTGACAGGTGGGGCCAGAGGCTGAGTCAGCCCAGTTGACTGTTGACTGGTCAAAAATGTGCAGTAGGGCCCAGGTGTCATTGGGCCATTTATTTAACAGATTGTTTAATTAGTCTAATTAGTGGTGGGGCCCCGCTGTCATAGACCTAGCAACTAACAGGGCTAGTTAGTTTAGTTAACAGGAGGGTTAGCACTAATGGGGGGTTAGCCCGTAATCTAATTAGGGCCGGCCCACTGGGTAGTGGCACAAGCCAGCTAGCCACAGCGTGGCTGTGCACGCGCGGGCGCGGCAAAGGCGCACGACAGCTCGCCGGGAGCTGCTGGCAGGAGGCGCGGGGAGGGCGCGTGTGGGCGGCGTGCTAGAGCGCGGGCACGACGAGGGAGTGGCCCGAGGTGGCCAAGGCGCGAAGGGAGTGCGGCAGGCGCGGGGGAGCACAAAGGCAGCAGCAGCGCAGTAGCAGTCAGCGGCGGAAGCAGTAGCAGCGCAGCAGCGGGCAGGAAGCAGCAGCAAGTAGCAGCGGGCAGCAGAGAGCAGTAGCAACAAGCAGCGGTGGCCGGGGAGCAGCAAGCAGCAGCAGCAGCGGCAAGAGGAGCAGCAGAGGAGCAAGGCGCGGACCGCAGGCATGGGCAGCGGCTCGGCGGGGCACGGCCAGGCGAAGGTGGCCACGGGTAGGAGCGGCCAGGGGGCGCGGGTGCGGCCAGGGGCTCGTGGCGAAGCGCAGTGGCGCGGTTGGCGCGAGCTCACGGAGAGCTCTGGGCGTGGCGGACGAACACGGGGATGGCGCTAGGGGGGCTCGTCGGCATCCTGAGAGAACCAGGAGCACGACAGAAGCGACGGGTCAGCACGGGGTGGACGGGAGCGCCCGCAGAGAGCACAACGGCGGCGACATGGCCATGGCCGACCAACTTCTACGGCGCTAGCTAGCTACGGTACGAGCGCGAGGGCAGAGTGAGAGGGGAATCGAGGCGGAGCTCACGGTGAGCCTGTAGAGGTGCAAGGCGGGCTCGGGGAGGCTCCGGTGAGGCCGAATCGAAGACGGCGAGCGGCGGGGCAGAGCTTGAAGACGACGTCGATCCCGACGATGTAGGGGATCCCAGCTCCAACTGGTGGACGTAGTCGACGGAGTTGATGTCGGCGAAGCTCGTGGACGAGGTGGCTGGGCGCGGGGACGTCGGAGGCCATGGCGGCGAGGGCTCGGCCTTGCAAGGGGAAGGAAGAAATCAAGAGGGGGGAAGGGGATCTGAGGGCTAGGGTTTCACCAGGGAGATCGACGGCGACCTTGTAGGGCACCGGGGTGGTCTGGATGGCCGCCACGCGGCGGATCCGCGACATGGACGCACGGCCTGCGTCCAACGCGCCTTGGTGAACAGGGAAGACGATGACCCGGGGTGGGCCAGGCCTTGCACTGTGGGACTAGAGCCCAAGTGCACAGTGCACCTTTTTCTTTTATTCTTTTCTTTTTCTGTTTGCATTTTTCTCCTCTGTTTTGCAATTTAATTAAATACTAAATTACTTTATTTGTAGATGAAACTTGTCACATAAATAGCAGGCAAGGTTTTGAGCTAGCCCAGCAAGTCTCTATTTATTTTGAATAGTTTAATTATTTATTTAAATTGAAATGGCTCAATTTAAATGTTGTTGGCTCAATTTTAAATAGGTTAAGGGCACTCTAGTAATTTAGGTGATGTTGTTTTCCTTAACATAATTACTTATGGATTATTTGCAATATTATGAGCACATTTGTTGTTATGTTTGAAGAATTAATAATTTGACTTGCAATTTGAATTTGAATTTGACTTAGGTTTTTATCAATGAGCAATTAAGCTTAGCAAAATAGGATGACATGGCATCATTAGTCAGAGATCACTGTAGCTTAATTATAGGGGTGTTACAGGGGGCCAAGGTGGTGTTTGAGGAAATGACGCGGCTACTAAAATTTTTACTAGGCGGGAGTAAAATGCCGGGGCTACTGAAAATTTGGATGAAGGGATTGAGCAACAAACATCACACACGGTCCAACATAACAACCATGTGCTATCAAACAGAAAAACCCTCCAGGCGGGTATATACTTTTGAGGGATGCAGGCGGGAGCGGGAACAACAAACTTCGCACACGGTCGAAACATAATAACCGTGTGTTATCAAACAGAAAAAACCTCCAGGCGGGTAGATATTTTTGAGGGATGCAGGTGGGAGCAGGGCAAGCAACATCGCACACAGAGCGGGGGCAAACAACATTGCACACGGTCGAAACATAATAAATGTGTGCTATCACACAGAAAAACCCTCTAGACGGGTAGATATTTTTGAGCGATTTAGGCGGGAGCGGGGCAACAAACATCACGCACGGTCGAAACATAATAATCATGTGCTATCAAATTGATAAACCCTCCAGGTGGGTAGATATTTTTGAGATTGCGAGGGAAGCCTCATGGAGCTCAATCTACTGTGCTGATGTGAGTGACAGGGGCACGGGCATGGCACACGGGTAGTCTGAGGGAACCGTGTCTGTTGCGTGGCCAAAAAAATGCGAGAAAGGGTCAGAACACGAACACTCTTGCATGTGGACCAAATATATGTATGAAAAGGCTGGTTTGATGTTCAAATACCCAATGCACAACTTTGATGTGGCACCTGTCTCACAAAGCGCACAGTATTGCTAGTCCGCCACCCCCCTCCCCACACACACACTTCGTGTCGGCGGGAAGGGAATCCTAACTATGAACGCATGCCCCCAAATAGCTAGGTCTGACATCTCACCCTAACATAACACTAAGCCTAAGGGTGGTGTGATATTTAAATACCCAATTCACAACTTTGATGTGGCACATGTGCCTCACAAATTAACCGGACATCCCCGACCCCACGAAGGTTTAGGAAGTACTAAGTAGCCCCCCCCACACACACTTTGAGTCGGTGGGAGAGGGCATCTCACCAAGACGTACTGTAACACGGACCAAGCAAAATCCACCTTGGTCGTATAACCTCTCTTGTTGTTGGTCAAAGTAATGGACGTCCACGTGACCCCACGGATACGGCTGGGCATTTGGTTCCCCTGAACCGATCGGTTCAGTGCTTCGGGTTTTTTAAAAATTTGGGTTCTAGATTTTATTGACCGATCGGTTTCCTAGAAAAACAATAACCAATAGATCGGTGCAGGTAGACTTCGGTTTGTGTATTGGTTATGACCGAACAACGCCAATGTTCTGCAAGACCAGTACCGGTGTATAACAATCTAAAAATTTGAGCAAAATTGCAACACATAATCTGACATAAAAATGATAATTCAAACACGAACTGACATTGAACATTGTCATTCGAAAGTTAGACACGAATTGAACATCCAGACTTTAGACTTGGCTCAAAAACAAAACGGAATCACATATCTTGAACACAACTAACAAAAATAAAATGGAGTAGGAAACATAGATCCATGCACCCAGCCAATATGACATCGATGAAGATCAATTATAGAAAAAATCATATCCCCATATCCGTGCGCCTCGCAGCTCCCTTCTCTCCAGATCCGCGCATCGCGCTTTAGTGGGCGCCGTTTTTCTTCTCGGCAGGTGGAAGAGATGGTCGCGCCTCGCCGGTCATCTTTCATCACCGGGGTGGATAGGAGCAAAGGACCGGGGCAGAGAGGTGGATGTGGAGCGCAGCGGCTGGCTGTGGGGATGGATAGAAGTAGAAGGCAAGGGGAAGGCAAGGTTGCGGTGGCTGCTAGGGTGCGGTTGTGCGTTGAGGTGCCGATGTAGATGCGGCAGAGATTGGAAGAAGGAATTTATCGCTCTGATCCAGGCTGACTAGTTGGGCTGTGGGTTGTGGGCTACGGGCTATGGAGTTTTTTTTGGGCTACGTAGGTTTCTGTGGCTGGATTCGATCAATTTGTTCGGTACTTCGGTGTATCCGGGTACTCAATGCATACACCCGAATTGGCCGAAGGAAGTTCGGTTTCCCAGATTTGCTGACCGAATTTATGACCAAAGGATTCGGTTTCAATGTCTTCGGGTTTGGTCTCGGTTAGATTGGCTCAGTATTTCGGTCATCGGTTTATATGCCCACCCCTACCCACAGATGGGCTAGCTCGCCGATAACCACTCAAGGAAGTAGTGCCCGAAGACAACCACTGCCTGCATGTGGCCCAAACATATGTATGGAAGTGTTGTGTGGTGTTTGAATACCCAATGCACAACTTTGATGTGGCGCGATGCTTTGGAACCGAAAAGTCCCCACACGGAGCGAGGGTTCACAACGCGTAGTATGTATGTCACCCCACTTCGAGCCGGTGATGGGGATTCATGCGTACGCATGCGCTCAAACTTAGGTCTGGAATCTCACGATGAGCTACTATACGGTAACACGAACTGAAGATGAAGAATCCACCCTGGTAACCTCTCTCGTTGTTGGTCGAAGTGATGGACGTCTACGCGGGCCCATGAATATATAGGCTTGCCACCGATAACCACGCGAGGGAGAGTACTGTCCGAAGACAACCACTGCATGCATGTGTACCAAACATATGTATGGAGGTGACGCATGCATGTTTGAATACCATGCACAACATTGATGTGGCGCATGCATCGAAAATCGTATAGTCCCCACACAGAGCGAGATCGGTTCATGACGCGTCGTGTGCTGCCCCCCCCCCACTTCGATCCGGTGGGAAGGATTCATGCGTACACATGCATGCGCTCAAACTATAATATGTAATCTCACAGCATGACCTATACCGTAAGACAAACCAAAAATTAATCCCCTCCTAAGTCAAATTAACCTCTCTCGCTGTCGGTCAAAGTGATGGACCAAGCGGGCCCACAGATGGAAAGCATCGATATCGCCGATAACCGCTTGAGTGAGTGCCAGAGGACAACCACCATCACTTGCATGTGGGCCAAACATATGTATGGAGGTGTGTGGTTGTTGTGATGTTTGAATACCCAAAATGCACAATTTTGATGTGGCACCTGCCTCAAAAACCGGAAAGTCCCCACACGGAGCGAGGTTCATGACACGTAGTATATGCTGGTCCCCTTACCCCTCTTCGACGCGTACTATATACTCCTACCGTAACACAAACCAAAAAGAATCCTCCTTGATGGTCAAATTAACCTCTCTCACTGTAGGTCAAAGTGATGGACGATGACCTCGCGGGCCCACGGATGGAAGCGTCGCACGTGAGTGAGAGTGTCCTAGGATAACCACTGCCTTCATGTGTGGCCCAAAGAGGTGTTTGTGTGATGTTTGAATACCCAGTGCACAACTTTGATGTGGCACCTACCTCGGAAACCATAAACTCCCCACACAGAGCGAGGTTCATGACGCGTAGTATATGCTAGCTCCCCTCCCCCCTCTTCGACGCGTACTATATACTCCTACCGTAACACAAACCAAAAAGAATCCTCCTTGTCGGTCAAATTAACCTCTCTCGTTGGGTCAAAGTGATGGACGACGTTCTCGCAGGCCCATAGATGGAAGCATCGCATGCGAGTGAGTGTCCTGTAGGACAACCACCGCCTGCATGTGGCCCAAAGAGGTGTTGTGTGATGTTTGAATACCCAATGCACAACTTTGATGTGGCACCTGCCTCGGAAACCGGAAAGTCCCCACACGGAGCGAGGTTCATGACGCGTAGTATATGCTGGTCCCCTCCCCCCTCTTCGACGCGTACTATATACTCCTACCATAACACAAACCAAAAAGAATCATCCTTGTTGGTCAAATTAACCTCTCTCGTTGTAGGTCAAAGTGATGGACGATGACCTCACGGGCCCACAGAAAGTGTCACACGCGAGTGAGTGTCCTAGGACAACCACCGCCTGCATGTGGCCCAAAGAGGTGTTGTGTGATGTTTGAATACCCACTGCACAACTTTGATGTGCATGGCACATGCTTCGCAAACCGTAAATGCCCTACACAGAGGTTCATGACGTGTCGTAGTCCCCCTCACTTCGAGCCAGTGGGAGGGATTCATGTGTATGCACGCGCTCGAACTTTGATCTGGAATCTCACCATCATCCACACCGTAACACATCCCAAGATGAATCCACCTTTGGTCAAATGCCTCTCGATGTCGGTGAAAAGTGATAACCTTCGTGGGCTAACGAATGGGCACATCGCTCACTGATAACCGCACGAGGGAGTGTCCGAGGACCACCATGCATGCATGTGGCCCAACCATGTATGTATGAAAGGGTTGTGTAATGTTTTAAATAACCAATTCATGACTTTGATGTGGCACCTGCCTCACAAAACGGTCAATCCCACATGGTGGCTCATGATTCGTAGTGTACTGCCAGACCCCCCCCCCCCCCCGACACACACACACACCGCACCACCACCACCACTACGAGGCATGTTACACTTTTTCCGCGGTGAACATATGTGACCAAAGGAGTGTCGTGTTAAAATTTGGAAAAAAAAATCAGAGATCATTCGGACGTTTTTATACATTGATCGATTTCCTAGGGATATAATGTGCAAAAATCAAATATAAGCTACATGCACACGTGATAGTACACCAAAATGGATTGGAAAATCATATTTGTGTCCCTGGGTGCATGTTTAGTCCCCATGCAATAAATTTCAAACATTGAGAATCATGATTTTTAAAATCCAGTAAATCCAAAACTTATTTGAAATTCATGAAACTTATCGTGGTGTCATATGGACACCAATAGACTGTGATATTGTATTTTTTTGTCAAATTTGATACAAGTTTTGATATATTCTTCTTACAAACGGGAGATTATTAATAATTGGCAACCAATATCGCAAACAGATTATTTATTCGTACCGTGGGTGTTAGACCAACAATGTACGTGCCATGCTTCGTTTAAGTAATGAAGCGGCAAAATTAATCATCAAAATAAAAACAATATATGTGCCGCCACGCGTCCCGTGTGCCGTGCGAGCAGGCATGCGTTGACGGGACGCATGCGGGCAGTCCGCCGTGCAGGCAGAACGGGAGGCGTGCGGGCAGGTGTGTGAATTGACGGGAGGCGTGTTCGCTGCGCAGTGTCACCGGGAGGCGTGCGAGTAGCTGTGTGAAATGACGGTAGGCATGCCAGCAGTCCGCTGCGCAGGCTCACCGGGAGGCGAGCCAGCCCTTTGACCGCCGCCCGCCTCGCTCCCACTACTCCATATTAATGGCGCACCTGAGCCGCTGGTCATAATAGGCAGCCGCACCCCGCATTCTCGCTACACACACAATCCTCTCTCTCTGCCTGCATCCTCGATGCCGCTCTCAGTCGTCACCGCCATCAGTGTATGAGGATGCCGCCAAAGCGCACCATCGGAGGGAGTGGCGATGCGGGGGCTGCTGAAGCACCTGAGCACGGCGTGAAGCTGGAGATAGAGGTTGCCGTCGCCGCTGACGAGGTCTCGCGCGGGCAAAAGCACGACGTTGATGTTGTCGACGGCATCGTGCTTCCACAACCGGAGCTGGAGGTCCACAGTGACTCCGGCGACGATTCCGACGACGACGGAGAACCGGTTAGTCATCTGCACCCATTTATGTGGCAAATATATCCTAGGGTTTCTCTGGTTTGTCCTGCCTCCCCCTTTTTCGAATAGAAATCCTATGGTTATGTTCTCTCAATCCATGAAATCTGAGTTAGATTTGATAGATCCATGTAGTGTATTGATTTTTTGAATGGTACAAATGATAAGTGATTAATTGTTTCTTCTATACAAATGATTTCTGCTAATAATCCGACTAGCGACCCCTTTGGGGCGCAGAATAACTTGTAATCCTCATACTTCTGTCGTTGTGTATTTCCCTTTAGCTGTTGCTTTCGAACTGGTCCTCTTAGTGAGCTGATGTATGACACTATGAGGGTTTCATTTGAGTAATGGAACCCCGGAGGAGCCTCCTTGTTCTTCAAAAAAAAATCCGACTAGGGTTAGTGTTGCTAATAATTCCTAGCCAGATCTTGACAATTGATTTTGAATGTCCTACATATATGCTTGTGCCAATTTTTTTTCTAGATTGGTATCTACATAGATGATTGTGCTAAAAAAATCGAACCAAAATCTTTGGATCTATCTAAAAAAATAGCCATAAAATCCTATCCTACTTTACGGCATGTAAATTGGTTTGATGCCAAAAGTCGTTGGCATGCCAAATTTTGGCAACTCCCAAATGTTCGCTAGAGATTAGTTTGCATTCCATTGTTCATTGCCAATCTCACAAAAGGTTGCCAAGTGTTGGCAACTTTTTATTTTGCCAAATGTCGGTAGCAAACCAATCAGACTCTTAATTTTGTTGCACTAAGTGGTGTGCTCTCTATTTATGCATTTCTTTCATCAAGATCAGTTGATGATTTAGGGTTCACGCTGTCACAGGATATATTATGTTTCATAAACTCTGCGTGTTGAATTTGCATTATTATAAAATATACTGACGCCACATTTTTTTACTATATGTATAGGTGCTATCTGACGATGTCGATAGCGAGGACGAAGATGGCTAGAGGAGGTTCAAGAGGCAAAAGCTCAGGGAGCTTTATGCGGGACTGCATAACAGGTGTGTGAGGACCTGGAATAGGGGCTTTGGATGCCTGTTTTGCAACCAAAAGCTTCATCACGAGTATGAAAGTGTTCTGGCGCATGCAAGAGGACGAGCCGTTGGCTCCTTCAAGCAGAAGTATTCTCGCAAGGTGGCGCACGCAGCGTACGCTGAGTACCTGGAGAAGCTTCACCTTTGTGCAGGCCTGTCGGCAGATGAGATGTGGGATTGAACTATATATGGCTATGTAGTGTCTTAATTATAACTATGCTTGAGTATGCTTAATATCGGTTGAACTATATATGGTTGATCTATGCTTGAGTATGCTTATTATCTATGCCTGAGTATGCTTATATCTATGTTTACTTATGTCTACATGTGGAATGAGTATGCAATCAGTTTGGTTGATGGAATTTTATGCATATTAGGGTGAATGTTTCGCGTGGGTAAAAATTTCAGTATCAAGCGACGAAGGAAATGTGGACCCACCCTAAGACTTGGTGATTTTCCCAGATTAGAACCGTGTGCGATGACTTTCATTGTGCCGCGGCATGTGTGTTCTGATTGGCCAGAATGCATCCCCACGGATCGCACGTCTGCACCGTAGGATGTACACAGATCGAACGGCACTCCATATCACCCTCACACCAGACTGACTTTTTTTTTGAAAATACACCAGAGTGATGTTAATCACACATGGTTGGCTCTACCAAACCGTTGCCTCTGAAACGCTTTGTGGGACAGAAAACCCTCACCACCCAATTCAAAAAGGAGAAAAGAAAACCCTCACCATCCCCACGTCACAAAACCCTCACCCCGCCCACCACCTCCCCGGTCCCCATTCGCACCTGCTCTCCTCCGCGACTTTGCATGTCACCGCGTATCGCCGCGGCAACCACATAGCTCGACGCCTGTTCCCGCTGCCGGCTACCGGCAAACCCCACCGCATTTCACCACTGCCGCTTGCCGCCGCCTATCGCCATCGACTTTCTCGATGCTGCTCGCCATCGACCCAGCTCCGCCTGATTGGATAATCTGCGGTATTAGGGTTTTTTTTCTCATGGAGAACCAGGTAACTAATTTACTAAAATATTCGCTCATCTCTTATCCCAGTCTGTCTGCCTCCTTTAATCACCCGGCCGAAATCGTTGTGAATTCTTTTTTCTTCTAGCTGATTCAAGGGTTTTCTTTCATTCATAGAGTATACAGTGCAAGGAGACATCAGGCCTATAAGGCCTCAGCCTGACAGCCGAGGAGTTCCATCTCACCGTACCAGATGACTTCAGGAAGTGCACGGTATGTTCAATCTCACCCTACCTCGGTTGGCATGGCCTACTTTTCTGAACATATAGTATATATTGCTACATTTGGATAAAAGGTGCCACATGCAGCATATACTTCAAAGGGGATTTTTCTTCTTTCTATATTAGGCAAATTAATGCTGTAATGTTCTTTCGATTACTCTCATATTTGCATGACATCATGGTTACCCTATTTGTTTAATTATAAATTTGTGTCCTTTGATTTCAACTGCTGTGTACTGTTCTTTCAATTACTCCCATATTTGCATGTTACCCTATTCTTTAACAATCTTATCATTTCCTGTAGTACATCCCTTGCTTTGCAACAGCAACTGTAGTACACAATCTTGGCCTTTACATAACTAAAGACTCCAAGAATGTCATATTGAACACAAACCATGGATTTACAATCGTTCTTTCCGTAAAACTTGATGAACATGGTCACTCCTATTTTGGCATGGGCCTTTGGAGAGAAATTTCTAAGTTTTATGTAGTGAAAGCTGGCACTAAAATTGCACTGCACCTAAAAGAGCCTGGTCATATGATATATGCTAACTTCCCTGACGATATCATCCATCCAGACTTTGTTCGAAGTAAGTGTTCTTTTCAAGTATCTGCATGTTGACTTACCTAGCAATATCAAAGTAATTGTGTAGTATTTAAGCAACCAATA
This sequence comes from Elymus sibiricus, assembly GCA_039707655.1. Taxonomy (NCBI): domain Eukaryota; kingdom Viridiplantae; phylum Streptophyta; class Magnoliopsida; order Poales; family Poaceae; genus Elymus; species Elymus sibiricus. Next base: position 176,445,879 of record CM077666.1, on the reverse strand, counting down.
GGGATTCCATTTTTTGACTCCGTTAAGTCTGATCCTACCTAGTAACTTCTAGTTACCAATACACTTTTCTTCTGCCCTGTTCTAACTAAATATTCCCTATCCTCCCACTCCTCCACTCCTATCAGATAGCGTCGCTGCCGAGGAGACTCCGGAGGTGGAGGACGAGGCTGCCAACAAGCGGAGGCGGGTCGAGCAAGAACCGCAAGTGACTCTGGCGGGCCTAGACTTCATCAGCAACCTCCCAGATGATATGTTGATCGTGATCATCTCCCTCCTCCCAATCAAATATGGCGCGCGGACAACCGTCCTTTCCCGGCGATGGCGCCCCCTATGTCACTCCACCCCTCTCAACGTCATCGACGTCCACAAGCTCTGCCATGGCTATCATAAAAGCTTGGACGCATTGTCCCAGATCCTCGGTAGGCACCTTGGCCAATCAGAGTCCTTATCTCGGGCAAGTTCCGTTCCAACGGCAAGGACCGAGCCAAGCTTGACGAGTGGTTCCGATCCCCCGCCCTAGATCACCTCGAGGAGCTCAGTTTTAATGATGGACATATGCACTTGCTGCCACTGTCCGCGCTCCGCCTCGCGCCCTCACTGCAGCTCGCCAGGTTCATGAACTGCCATTTGCCCCCGATTAATGACGCGCCTGCTCTTTTTCTTCCTCGACTGAAGCACCTCGAGCTCGTTGCCATCTGCATCCCCAAGGATGACATGGAGCACCTGCTCCGCGGCTATACTGCACTCGAGTACCTTCATCTTCAGGCGATCAATGGGTTAAGTAGCTTCCACATCACCTATGACTCTCCGGACAATTTATGTGTGTTGCTGGTGCTGCAATAAGAGATCATAGAAGGTGTATCACAGTATGGTCATTGAGGACACACCTTTACTTGAGAGATTACTTGTAGTTGATCAACAAGGCCCAACAAGAATTAGTGTCATTTCTGCGCCGAAATTGACAGTGGTGGGCTACTCGTCTGCCAAATTCTCTGAACTTGTTATTGGATCCACACCCGTTCAGGTACAATAGTCGCCTTCTTCTTCTCCTTCATGAAATTAACATTTTTTTTAATTTTGAAGATGTATGTTCGTCTGTCATCCAGAAAATGAACCCGACAAGCTTGACCTTGTATCTGTGCACAGTGAAGGTATTCGCACTAGAATCTATCGGCCCCAACCTGGACAAAGTTGTCAGTTTCCTAAGATGCTTTCCATGCCTGGAGAAGCTATATATCGAGGTGATGCTCCTTTCCAGTTAAATGTTAACCATAAGGGAGTTCAATTTTTTGGTACCTTTTCCCAAGTTTACAATGATGAATGTAGTACGATTTCTGAAGGAATTTTGGAGGATTTCAGTACATAGATGTTTTTTCCCTATAGTGGTTGCTTGGTTCATAAGGTTACAATCCATATGCATTTCTCCTTTGGATTCATCTGTACTAGTTTTCATAGGGAAATTTCCATCCACTCCAACCTCTTGGGAAGTAGCCTACGTTTTTCTAGATTGTAATCAAATGCCCATGTTAATCATGTAGGATCAACGATGGCATGTCACTCTATTCGTGTATTTTAGGAATCCTGCAAATCAAAGAGGCCTGTAGTAGTGTTCATGACTGCATCTAGGCACTAATATGTTCTCTTCTTTTGTAGATAAGATTAGGCCCAATAGTGGATAATGTGATACAATATAACAATCCCATCGAATGCCTTGATCTCCATCTCTCAAAAATTACTTTGAACTCCTACCGAGGGACCTTACCGGAGATTATATTTGCCAGGTTCTTTGTTGTGAGAACAAGTGTGCTAAAGGTAATGAGGTTTGCCCTACATTTATCGTGCAAAACTGAATGGTTTGTTGATCAGTGCCGGCGGCTATGGCAGAATGGAAAAGGCTCTGCAGAAGTTGAATTTAATTATGGAAGTTCAGTTGACAGAGTAATCGGAAGTCATTATGTCAAGCCCATACATGACTTGTCAGTGGCTAATCCCTTTACAGAAATGTTGAGGTTTCGAAAAGGGTGTTACAAGTTGTAATATCAGTTTGAACCTCTCATATGTCCATGTTCAGCTGATCAGCGCGGACGTCTGTAGCTGCATGAGATGAATTTCATTTCTAATATTAGTTTGAACCTTGTAATCTTTGAATTTGAGCCTTCTAACTCTTGGAATTTGAACCTTGTAATATTTCAGGCTTTTGTGGTACAATTGTTGAAATGGCATCGTATGAGACTCGTATATTGGTAGTACTATTTTGACCTTCATATGCAATGGACAATTAATATCTGGACCTCAATGGACTTGATTTTATTTACCATTCTCGAATGTGTTTCCCCTGTCGATCTCATCGCAAACGATCTATATTGCGGACTCGACAGCGATCTTTGACATTATTGTACACAGTTGGTTTCTTCAGCTGTGTGCGGTGTGCCCAGAATTATCACACTCGAGTGTCCATCATTAGCCGTTTGTGTAACTTTGACCTCATCACCCACGGGTAAACTTGGGGCCTCTTTGAGCCCACACATGGTCAAACGAAATGCGTGTGGGGTGCTCAAGCGTGCACTGGAATCCTCCGCTAGGAACGCGGTGACAAGACATGATGATTACAGACCATCCGGCCCCCATTTATTACAGTGGCCATTTAACCCTTGTGTCTCTTCAACCTTTCGATCGTGCCCCAGTATTGCAAGAAGCACACCCATGACGACAAATACAGAGAGGGTATCCTGCGCGGCTCCAATGGCGCTCCCAGCGGCTGCCAACGACGAGCGGCAGTTCACCATGCATGCAACAGTGGACACCCACAGAAGGTTCACGGAGCTCTCGATGGTGTACACCAACAACACGATCTGGGTGGAGAACTCCATCCACACTATGGAGTTGTTGCTTGCTGCGGAGAAGTCCAAGGTGGTCGGGTTTGATGTCTACTACGCAACTTTATCCTTGTAGACGTTGTTGGGCCTCCAAGTGCAGAGTTTTGTATGACAGTAGCAAATTTCCCTCAAGTGGATGACCTAAGGTTTATCAATCCGTGGGAGGCATAGGATGAAGATGGTCTCTGTCAAACAACCCTACAATCAAATACAAGAAATCTCTTATGTCCCCAACACAACCAATACAATGGTAAATTGTATAGGTGCACTAGTTCGGCGAAGAGATGGTGATACAAGTGTAGTATGGATAGTAGATATAGGTTTTTGTAATCTGAAAATATAAAAACAGCAAGGTAGCAAGTGATAAAAGTGAGCACAAACGGTATTGCAATGCTTGAAAACAAGGCCTAGGGTTCATACTTTCACTAGTGCAATCTCTCAACAGTGCTAACATAATTGAATCATATAACAATCCCTCAACATGCGGCAAAGAATCACTCCAAAGTTCCTATTAGCGGAGAACATAAGAAGAAATTGTTGTATGGTATGAAACCACCTCAAAGTTATCCTTTCCGATCAATCTATTGAGCCATCCCTATAAGTGTCACAAACAGCCCTAGAGTTCGTACTAAAATAACACCATATGATACGCATCAACCAACTCTAATGTCACCTAGATACTCCAATGTCACCACAAGTATCCGTGAGTTGATTATTCGATATGCATCAAAACAACTTCAGATTCATAATATTCAATCCACACAAAGAACTTCAAAGAGCACCCCAAAGTTTCTATCGGAGAAAAGAAGATGAAAACATGCAATCAATCCATATGCCTAGATTACTCCAAGGTCACGGGAATCCGCAAGTTTATTACCAAAACATACATCAAGTGAATCAATAGAATACCCCATTGTCACCACGGGTATCTACATGCAAGACATACATCAAGTGTTCTCAAATCTGAAATATTCAATCCGACAATAATGAAACCTCAAAGGGAAAGACTCAATTCATCACAAGAAGATGGAGAGGGAAGAAACGCCATATGATCCAACTATATTAACAAAGCTCGCGGTACATCAAGATTGTGCCAAATCAAGAACATGAGAGAGAGAGAGAGAGAGAGAGAGAGAGAGAGAGATCAAACACATAGCTACTGGTACATACCCTCAGCCTCGAGGGTGAACTACTCCCTCCTCGTCATGGAGACCGCCGAGATGATGAAGATGGCCTTCGGTGATGATTTCCCCCTCCGACAGGGTGCCGGAACAGGGCTTCAGATGGTATTTCTTCAGTACAGAGGCTTGCAGCGGCGGCGTCAAAGTTCTAGGTTTATTTCTGGGGGTTTCTCTATTTATAGGATTTTTGAGCGTTGGAATCATGCGAAAAGGAGTTACGAGGGGCCCACAAAGCAACATCACATGACCCCCCAGGGCGCGCCGTGTTGCCTTGTGGCCTCCTCGTGAGGCTTCTGGTCCTTTCACGAAGCTTCGAAGGTCTCTTTTGGTCCCAAAAAATCATCAAAAGTTTCGTCCAATTCCGAGAACTTTTATTTCTACACAAAAAACAACACCACGGTAGTTCTGCTGAAAACAGAGTCAGTCCAGGTTAGTTCTAATCAAATCATACCAAAACCATACAAAATTGTTATAAACATGGCATGAGTACTTCATAAATTATAGATACGTTGGAGACGTATCAACATCCCCAAGCTTAATTCCTGCTCGTTGATACGTCCATTTTGCATCATGGTTTGCTACTGTTATTTATAGTGTTTTTAATCAATATAACACTTTTTGAAGCAATTCTAATGCCTTTTCTCTCTTAATATGCAAGATCTACACAAGGAGGGAGAATGCCGGCAGCTGGAATTCTGGACCTGAAAAAGCTATGTCAGAGATACCTATTCTGCACATCCCCAAATGAGCTAAAATTTCACGGAGAATTATTTTGGAATAAATAAAAATACTGGAAGCAAAAAGTACCAGAGGGGGCCACCCAGGTGCCCACGAGGCACCAGGGCGCGCCACCCCCCCAGGCGCGCCCTGGTACCTCGTGGGGCCCCTGGCCGTCCTCTGGCCCCCATTTTCTGGTATATAAGTCATTTTGCCCTAGAAAAAATATAGAGAAGACTTTCGGGATGGTGCGCCGCTGTCTCGAGGCGGAACTTGGGCAGGAGCACTTTTGCTCTCCGGCGGAGAGATTCTGCCGGGGATACTTCCCTCCGGGAGGGGGAAATCGTCGCCATCGACATCACCAGCGATCCTCTGATCGTGGGAGGACTAATCTTCATCAACATCTTCACCAGCACCATCTCATCTCAAACCCTATTTCATTTCTTGTATTCAATCTTTGTCTCAAAACCTCAGATTGGTACCTGTGGGTTGCTAGTAGTGTTGATTACATCTTGTAGTTGATGCTAGTTGGTTTATTTGATGGAAGATTATATGTTCAGATCTATTATGCTATTCAATACCCCTCTGATCTTGGACATGATTATGTTTTGTGAGTAGTTACTTTTGTTCTTGAGGACATGGGAGAAGTCTTGTCATAAGTAATCATGTGAATTTGGCATTCGTTTGATATTTTGATGATATGTATGTTGTTGATTCTCTTAGTGCTGTCATGTGAACGTCGACTACATGACACTTCACCATCTTTGGGCCTAAGGGAATGCATTGTGGAGTAGTAATTAGATGATGGGTTGCTAGAGTGACAGAAGCTTAAACCCTAGTTTATGCGCTATTCCGTAAGGGGCTGATTTGGATCCATATGTTTAATGCTATGGTTAGAGTTATCTTAATTCTTCTTTCGTAGTTGCGGATGCTTGCGAGAGGGGGTAATCATAAGTGGGAGGCTTGTTCAAGTAAGAACAACACCCAAGCACCGGTCCACCCACATATCAAATTATCAAAGTAGCGAACGCGAATCAAACAAACATGATGAAAGTGACTAGATGAAATTCCCATGTGTCCTCGAGAATGCTTTACTTACTATAAGAGATCGTTCCGGCTTGTCCTTTGCTACAAAAAGGATTGGGCCAACTTGCTGCACTCTTTGTTACTATTGCTACTTGTCACTTGTTACAAATTATCTTGCTATCAAACTACTCGTTACCGATAATTTCAATGCTTGCAGAAAATACCTTTCTGAAAACCGCTTGTCATTTGCTTCTGCTCCTCGTTGGGTTCGACACTCTTACTTATCAAAAGGACTACGATTGATCCCCTATACTTGTGAATCATCAAGACTCTTTTTTGGCGCTGTTGCCGGGGAGTGAAGCGCCTTTGGTGAGTGGAATTTGGTAAGGAAACATTTATATTACGTGCTGAAATTTACTGTCACTTGTCACTATGGAAAGTAATCCTTTGAGGCGTTTGTTTGGGGTATCTTCACCTCGACCGGAAACACAAATAGTTGCCCCTCAACCTACTGCACCTATTGACAATATTTATTATGAGATTCCTCTGGGTATGATAGAGAAACTGCTAGCTAATCCTTATGCAGGAGATGGAACGAAACATCCTGATATGCACTTAATCTACGTGGATGAAATTTGTGGATTGTTTAAGCTTGCAGGTTTATCCGGAGATGGAGTTAAGAAGAAAGTATTCCCTTTATCTTTGGAGGGAAAGGCATTGATGTGGTATAGGCTATGTGATGATACTGATACATGGGATTGGAGCCAATTGAAATTAGAATTCCATCAGAAATTTTATCCTATGCATTTGGTTCATCGTGATCGGAATTATATATATATATTTTGGCCTCGTGATGGAGAAAGCATCGCTCAAGCTTGGGGGAGGCTTAAGTACATGATGTACACATGCCCCAACCATGAGCTCTCGAAAGAAATTATCTTACAGAATTTTTATGCTCGGCTTTCTCATGATAATCAAACTACGCTTGATTCTCCTTCGACTGGCTCCTTTATGAAGAAAACTATTGAATTCAGATGGGATCTTCTGGAAAGAATTAAACGCAACTCTGAAGATTGGGAACTCAACAAAGGTAATGAGTCAGGTATAATACTTAAGTTCGATTGTGTTAAATCTTTTATGGCCACCGATGCTTTTCATAAGTTTAGCACTAAATATGGACTTGACTCTGAGATAGTAGCTTCCTTTTGTGAATCATTTGCTACTCATGTTGATCTCCCTAAGGAGAAGTGGTTTAAATATCATCCCCCTGTTAAAGAAAAGATTGAGGAACTTGTTAGCGTTAAAGAAGAAACAATTGTTTACCATGTTGATCCAGTTATGCCTACTGCTTATATTGAGAAACCACCTTTTCCTGTTAGGATCAAGGAACATGCTAAAGTTTCAACTGTGGTTAACAAAAGTAATATTAGAGCACCTAGACCCTCTGAACAAATTAAAGTTGAACCTGATGTTGCTATGGTTAAAGATCTCTTGGTCGATAATATAGATGGGCATGTTATTTACTTCTGTAATGAAGCAGCTAGAATTGCTAAACCAGATCCTAAAGATAAAAACAGACCCGTAGTAGGCATGCCTGTTGTCTCTGTTAAAATAGGAGATCATTGTTATCATGGCTTATGTGATTTGGGTGCTAGTGTTAGTGCTATTCCGTTTACCTTATATCAAGAAATTATGAATGATATTGCACCTGTTGAAATAGAGGACATTGATGTTACTATTAAGCTTGCAAACGGAGATACCATTACACCACTTGGGATCGTTAGAGATGTTGAAGTCTTGTGTGGAAAAATAAAATACCCTACAGATTTTCTAGTCCTAGGTTCTCCACAAGATGACTTTTGTCCCATTATATTTGGTAGACCTTTCTTGAACACTGTTAATGCTAAGATTGATTGCGCTAAAGAAACTGTCAGTGTTGATTTCGGTGGTACATCTCATGAGTTTAATTTCTCCAAGTTTCGTAGACAACCTCATGATAAAGAATTGCCTAGTAAATATGAAATTATTGGTCTTGCTTCTATTGCCGTACCTCCTACTGATCCGTTAGAACAATATTTGCTAGACCATGAAAACGATATGCATATGAATGAAAGAAATGAAATAGATAAGATGTTCTTTGATCAACCACCTATCCTTAAACATAATTTTCCTGTTGAAACTCTTGGAGGCCCTCCTCCACCTAAAGGTGATCCTGTATTTGAATTGAAGCAATTGCCTGATACATTGAAATATGCTTATCTTGATGAAAAGAAGATATATCCTGTTATTATTAGTGCTAACCTTTCAGCGCATGAAGAAAGGAGATTACTAAAAACTCTGAGGAAGCACCGTGCTGCTATTGGATATACTCTTGATGATCTTAAGGGCATTAGTCCCACTCTATGTCAGCACAAAATTAATATGGAGCCTGATGCTAAACCAGTTGTCGACCACCAATGACGATTAAATCCTAAGATGAAAGAGGTGGTAAGAACTGAAATATTAAAACTTCTGGAAGCAGGTATAATCTATCCCATAGCTGATAGTAGATGGGTAAGTCATGTTCATTGTGTCCCTAAGAAAGGAGGTATTACCGTTGTTCCTAATGATAAAAATGAACTCATTCCACAAAGAATTGTAACTGGTTATAGGATGGTAATTGATTTTAGAAAATTAAAAAAAGCTACTAGAAAAGATCATTACCCCTTACCTTTTATTGATCAAATGTTAGAAAGATTGTCTAAGCATACACACTTTTGTTTCCTAGATGGTTATTCCGGTTTTTCTCAAATACCCGTATCACAACCCGATCAAGAGAAAACCACCTTCACTTGTCCTTTTGGAACTTATGCTTATAAACGCATGCCTTTTGGTTTATGCAATGCACCTGCTGCCTTTCAAAGATGTATGACTACTATATTCTCTGACTTTTGTGAAAAGATTGTTGAGATTTTCAAGGATGATTTCTCCGTTTACGAAACTTCTTTTGATGATTGCTTAAGCAACCTTGATCGAGTTTTGCAGAGATGTGAAGAAACTAATCTTGTCTTGAATTGGGAGAAGTGCCACTTTATGGTGAATGAAGACATTGTCTTGGGGCATAAAATTTCTGAAAGAGGTATTGAAGTTGATAAAGCTAATGTTGATGCTATTGAGAAAATGCCATGTCCTAAAGATATTAAAGGTATAAGAAGTTTCCTTGGTCATGCTGGTTTCTATAGGAGATTTATTAAAGACTTCTCTAAAATTTCTAGGCCTCTTACCAATATTTTGCAAAAAGATGTTCAATTTGTTTTTGATGATGATTGTCTATAAGCCTTTGAAACACTTAAGAAAGCCTTAACCACTGCACCTATTGTCCAACCACCTGATTGGAACTTACCTTTTGAAATTATGTGTGATGCTAGTGACTATGCTGTTGGTGCTGTTCTAGGACAGAGAGTTCATAAGAAATTAAATGTTATCCATTACGCTAGTAAAACTCTAGACAGTGCCCAAAGAAATTATGCTACTACTAAAAAAGAATTTCTAGCAGTTGTGTTTGCATGTGATAAATTCAGATCTTACATAGTTGATTCTAAAGTAACTGTTCACACCGATCATGCTGCTATTAAATATCTTATGGAAAAGAAAGATGCTAAACCTAGACTCATTAGGTGGGTTTTATTGCTACAAGAATTTGACTTGCATATTACTGATAGGAAGGGAGCTGAGAATCCCGTAGCAGATAATTTGTCTAGAATGGAAAATGTTCTTGATGACCCACTACCTATTAATGATGATTTTCCCGATGAACAATTAGCTTTCATAAATGCTTCTCGTAACACTCCATGGTATGCGAACTATGCTAATTATATTGTTGCTAAATACATACCACCTAGTTTCACATACCAACAAAAGAAAAAGTTCTTCTATGATTTAAGACATTACTTCTGGGATGACCCACATCTTTATAAAGAAGGAGTAGATGGTATTATTAGACGTTGTATACCTAAGCATGAACAGGAACAAATCCTACGGAAGTGTCATTCCGAGGCTTACGGAGGACACCATGCGGGAGACAGAACTGCACATAAGGTATTGCAATTTGGTTTTTATTGGCCTACTCTTTTCAAGGATGCTCGTAAGTTTGTCTTTTCTTGTGATGAATGTCAAAGAATTGCTAATGTTGGTAGACGTCAAGAAATGCCTATGAATTATTCACTTGCTATTGAACCATTTGATGTTTGGGGATTTGATTATATGGTACCTTTTCCTAAATCCAATGGGTATACTCATATTTTAGTTGCTGTTGATTACGTTACTAAGTGGGTAGAAGCTATTCCAACTAGTAGTGTTGATCATAACACTTCTATTAAAATGCTTAAAGAGGTTATTTTCCCGAGGTTTGGAGTCCCTAGATATTTAATGACTGATGGTGGTTCACATTTTATTCATGGTGCATTCCGTAAATTGCTCGCTAAATATGATGTCAACCATAGAATTGCATCTCCTTATCACCCTCAAACTAGCGGTCAAGTAGAATTGAGTAATAGAGAAATAAAATTAATTTTGCAAAAAACCGTCAATAGATCTAGAAATAATTGGTCTAAGAAACTTGACGATGCATTATGGGCTTATAGAACTGCTTATAAAAATCCTATGGGTATGTCTCCTAATAAAATGGTTTATGGAAAAGCATGTCATTTACCTCTTGAGTTAGAACATAAAGCATATTGGGAAATTAAAGAACTAAATTATGATTTTAAACTTGCCGATGAAAATAGGTTATTTGATATTAGCTCATTAGATGAATGGAGAACCCAAGCTTATGAAAATGCCAAATTATTTAAAGAAAAAGTTAAAAGATGGCATGATAGAAGAATTCAAAAACGGGAATTTAAAGTAGGTGAGCAAGTTCTATTGTACAATTCTTGTTTGAGATTCTTTGCAGGAAAACTTCTCTCTAAATGGGAAGGACCGTATATCATCGAAGAAGTTTATCGCTCCGGAGCCATCAAAAATAAACAACTCCGAAGGCACTAATCCGAGAGTGGTGAATGGGCAAAGAATCAAGCATTATATTTCAGGTACTCCCATTAATGTTGAAACTAACATTATTGAAACAATTACACCGGAGGAATACATAAGAGCGACCTTCTGGAACACTCCAGAACCCTGAAAAGGAAGAGGTATGTGACACGGTAAGTAAACCGACTCCAAAAATTCCATAAAAATATTTTCTGTTAGTTTTGGAATATTAGAAAAAATACAAAAATAAGAAACAACAGAGGGGAGCCACCTGGTGCCCACGAGGCACCAGGGAGCGCCACCCCCCTGGCGCGCCCTGGTGGCTCGTGGGCCCCACATGAGCCTTCCCGACTCCGTTTTCTCCTGGATTACTTGTTTTGCAAGATAAAAAATCTTTATATATATACTCCCAGACGTTTTGACCACCGCATCGCAGAAATATCTTCTGTTCTTGTTTCGTGCTGTTTTCCTGGCAGATCCGAAAGTATGTCATCTCAAGACTCGGATGGGGAGAGCTTCGTATCACACTATGTTGCAAATCCAAAGGTCTATGGGGATATAGACCCATATGGATGGTCCGAGGAGGAGGAGCAAGATGCCAACACAAAGGGGACGGAAGACGCGACTTCGGATGAAGACGATGCCCCTCTACCTCAACCTGGAGATATGCATGTGGAGTTCAAGAAGTCGAACCTCCCAAACACAGTAAACAAGTCTAAGATCCAATGTATCCCGTCCCGTTTTCTGCAGGAAAGCAAGGAGGCATTATGTAAAAGGGTATTGAAGCTTGAGCAAGAAGTCGATGATTTGAGGGAGGAAAATTTCATCCTCAAGTGTAAGCTGGACAAGCTCGCCACTTCATCACCACCATCACCGAAGAAGGAAACTTGAGCACATGGGTATGGGCACTCCCCTTGGCTTGTGCCAAGCTTGGGGGAGGTGCCCCGGTATCGTATCACCATCACTTTTATTATCTTTACCTATTTTTAGTTCGATCCTTAGTTATTTCGTGATCTAGTTGAATAAAAGTTTAGTATGATCTATTTTCGAGTGTTAGCTTCATGATCTATCTATCTATGTAATTGAGTTGAGAGTTATATAATAAAGAGTAGTTTGAGTTTTTGCTTCTTTAGTTTCATGTTCCAATTCTAGCAATGAAAATAATTAAAAAAAAGATCATATGCTGATCTTATGGAAAGTAATAACATTACATAAAGAAAAGTATAAGTGGTAAAATTTATTGGAAGTTAACAAACATAGCATTAGTCAATGATGCAATTCATGAAAGAATTAATAAGGGAAGAGAAGATTCACATGCAAATATACTATCTTGGACATCTTTTATGATTGTGAGCCCCCATTAAGTATTTTATGCCAAATTGTTGACATTGGACAAGGAAGACAACGTAATGAATTATGTTTGTTCATATTCACAGAGAAGTTATATTGTTATAAATCCTCCAACATGTGGTGCTTGCCCAATATCTTTGCTAGGCAAAAATCCGCACCAAGTAGAGATACTACTTGTGCATCCAAAACCCTTAAACCCAGTTTCATGTCATGAGAGTCCACTATATCTACCTAGGGATTGAATAAGATCCTTCAAGTAAGTTGTCATCGGTGCAAAAAGCAATAAAAATTGCCTCTAAATATGTCTGAACTTTTATTGTAAGGGAAATAAGCTTTGTATGAACTTGTGATGGTAAAGAAATAAAAGCGACAGACTGCATAATAAAGGTTGCTATCACAAGGGGCAATATAAAGTGACATTCCTTTGCATTAAGAGCTCTTGCATCCAACAACAAAAAGCGCATGACAACCTCTACTTCCCTCTGCGAAGGGCCTATCCTTTACTTTTATGTATTTACTTTTTATGCAAGAGTCAATAGTGTTCTCCTCTACTTCCTTTTTTATTTTTCTCTTTTGTAAGCATCATGTGGTGGGGAAAGATCTAAGCATATATATCCAGTTGGATATGAGTGATCATGAGTTATTATTGTTGACATCACCCTTGAGGTGAATAAGTTGGGAGGCGAACTCACAAGCCCCTATCTTTCTATGTGTCTGGCTGAAACTTTTTGCTCCATATATATGTCGTGAGTGTTAGCAATCATAGAAGACTAAATGATGGTTGAGTATGTGGACTTGCTAAATAGCTCCTACATGAGACCCTTCCTGAAAATATGATGAATTGCAATTGCATTATTGACTGAGAATATAGTTTGTTAGTTTTCAAGAAAGTTTATGCCTTATACTCCATTGTTGTGATGAATTGTTACTTGCTCATGAGAAGTTTATGATAATAAATATTGCTGTTATAATAATGATCATGATGCTACTATGTCCGTATATTGTTTTTATCGACACCTCTCTCTCTAAACATGTGGACATGATTATCGATATCGGCTTTCGCTTGAGGACAAGCGAGGTCTAAGCTTGGGGGAGTTGATACGTCCATTTTGCATCATGTTTTGCTACTGTTATTTATAGTGTTTTTAATCAATATAACACTTATTGAAGCAATTCTAATGCCTTTTCTCTCTTAATATGCAAGATCTACACAAGGAGGGAGAATGCCGGCAGCTGGAATTCTGGACCTGAAAAAGCTATGTCAGAGATACCTATTCTGCACATCTCCAAATGAGCTGAAATTTCACGGAGAGTTATTTTGGAATAAATAAAAAATACTGAAAGCAAAAAGTACCAGAGGGGGCCACCCAGGTGCCCACGAGGCACTAGGGCGCGCCACCCCCCCCCCCCCAGGCGCGCCCTGGTACCTCGTGGGGCCCCTGGCCGTCCTCTGGCCCCCATTTTCTGGTATATAAGTCATTTTGCCCTAGAAAAAATATAGAGAAGACTTTTGGGATGGTGTGCCACCGTCTCGAGGCGGAACTTGGGAAGTAGCACTTTTGCTCTCCGGCAGAGAGATTCTGCCGGGGATACTTCCCTCCGGGAGGGGGAAATCTTCGCCATCGACATCACCAGCGATCCTCTCATCATGGGAGGACTAATCTTCATCAACATCTTCACCAGCACCATCTCATATCAAACCCTAGTTCATCTCTTGTATTCAATCTTTGTCTCAAAACCTCAGATTGGTACCTGTGGGTTGCTAGTAGTTTTGATTACATCTTGTAGTCGATGCTAGTTGGTTTATTTGGTGGAAGATTATATGTTCAGATCTATTATGATATTCAATACCCCTCTGATCTTGGACATGATTATGTTTTGTGAGTAGTTACTTTTGTTCTTGAGGACATGGGAGAAGTCGTGTCATAAGTAATGATGTGAATTTGGCATTTGTTCGATATTTTGATGATATGTATGTTGTTGATTCTCTTAGTGGTGTCATGTGAATGTCGAGTACATGACACTTCACCATCTTTGGGCCTAAGGGAATGCATTGTGGAGTAGTAATTAGATGATGGGTTGCTAGAGTGACAGAAGCTTAAACCCTAGTTTATGCGCTATTCCGTAAGGGGCTGATTTGGATCCATATGTTTAATGCTATGGTTAGAGTTATCTTAATTCTTCTTTCGTAGTTGCGATGCTTGCGAGAGGGGGTAATCATAAGTGGGAGGCTTGTTCAAGTAAGAACAGCACCCAAGCACTGGTCCACCCACATATCAAATTATCAAAGTAGCGAACGCGAATCAAACAAACATGATGAAAGTGACTAGATGAAATTCCCATGTGTCCTCGAGAATGCTTTACTTACTATAAGAGATCGTTCTGGCTTGTCCTTTGCTACAAAAAGGATTGGGCCAACTTGCTGCACTCTTTGTTACTATTGCTACTTGTCACTTGTTACAAATTATCTTGCTATCAAACTACTCGTTACCGATAATTTCAGTGCTTGCAGAAAATACCTTGCTGAAAACCGCTTGTCATTTCCTTCTGCTCCTCGTTGGGTTCGACACTCTTACTTATCGAAAGGACTATGATTGATCCCCTATACTTGTGGGTCATCACTCGTCCTCGAGTAGGTAAATGATAAAAGAAATAATTTATGAAGTGTGAATGCTAGCATAGTGCATAAGTTTGATCAGTGATAATTTCAATCACTTTTCCTAGCATCAATATATATCATAAATAGTAGCTCATCTCATAAAACTTCTCATGATCAAGTAGCAAGCTATTCACATGTTTAAAGTATAGACCATAAGCTTTCTTGAAAACCAACAAACTATGTTCTCAGTCATCAAACAATTACAATTCATCTTATTTTCAGGAAGGGTCTATGTAAGAGCTTTGTTTTAGCAAATTCCACATACTCAACTATCATTTAGTCTTCCATGATTGCTGACACTCAAAGCATATTTTTAGAACAAACTGTTTCAGTCAAACACATAGGAAGATAGGGGCTTAATATTTCGCCTCCCAACTTGCTTATCATAGAGATAATGTCAACAATAATAACTCATGATCACCTATATTCAACTGGATATATGTGCCTCGATCATTCCCTACCACATGATGCTTTCCCACTTGAGAATAAATAGAGCGGAATGGGGATGAACATTACTGACTCTTGCATAAAAGTAAATACCGAAAAATAAAAGATAGGCCCTTCGCAGAGGGAAGCAGAGGTTGTCATGCGCTTTTTATTTTTGGATGTGCAAGCTCTTAATGGAAAGGAACTTCACTTTATATTGCCCCTTGTCATAGCAACCTTTATTATGCAGTCTATCACTTTTATTTCTTCACCATCGCAAGTTCGTACAAAGCTTATTTTCCCTTCCAATAAAAGATCATACATATTTAGGAGCAATTTTTATTGCTTTTTGCACCGATGACAACTTACTTGAAGGATCTTATTCAATCCATAGGTAGATATGGTGGACTCTCATGGCAAGAAACTGGGTTTAAGGGTTTTTGGATGCACAAGTAGTATTTCTACTTAGTACGAATTTTTGGCTAGCAAAAGATAGGGGGAAAGCACCACATGTTAGAGGATCCAAGAACATATAACTTCTATGTCAATATAAACAAACATAACCCATTACGTTATCTTCCTTGTCCGACATCAACTACTTGATCAAGGTTGAAAATAATAAATGGGGGCTCACAATCATAGAATATGTCCAAGATAGTATATTTATATGTGAAATCTCTCTTCCTTCAATATTCTTTCATGAATTCTTCAAGTGACCAATGCTATGTTTGCTAACTTTCAATAAATTTTACCACTTATACTTCTTATATGTGAAGTTAATACTCCCCATGGGACAAGCATATGAAGCATATATAATTTCAAATTTATGATATTCAATTCATTCAACAATTTACTCTTGGGATATAAATGAAGCACGAGAGCAAATGACAAACTACTCCAAAAGATATAAGTGAAGAACAAAGAGTAGTTTAGTGAATGGGTAGCTATGTGAAGACTCTCTCTCAATAAAGATTTCAGATCCAAGTATTTTATTCAAACAACAAACAAAATGAAAATAAAATGACACTCCAAGAATAGCACATATCATGTGAACACGTAAAAACTTAGGCTAACCGATAGGTGTTGATGAAGAAAGGTGGGATGCCCATCGGGGCATCCCCAAGCTTAGTTGCTTGAGACTTCTTGGAATGTTATCTTGGGGTGCCTTGGGCATCCCCAAGCTTGAGCTCTTGTGTCTCCTTAATTCCTCTCATATCATGGCTTCTCCTAAATCTTAAAACTTCATCCACACAAAACTCAATAAGAACTCGTCAGATAAGTTAGTATAAATCAACTCAAAACCTTAACATTCTCTACTGTAACAAATCACTAAAATTATAATTAAACATTGAATACTAAATGCCTCTGCATATTTAATACTCCTATCCACAAATAGAAACATTAAACAAGCAACATATGCAAACAATGCAACTATAACCGAAATCTGTCTAAACAGAACAGTCTGTAAAGGGTGAATAAGAATTCATACTTCCCTAACTCCACAAATTCTGAAAAATTACCAAGTGACATAGAACTCATGCATTCTTACTGTGTAAAAATTTCAGATTTTTTATCATGTTCTGACTATTCAGGAATATTCTGGATATAACAGAAAACTTTCTGTTTTCAAACAGCAACACATGAACTTGCAAACTGAGCATGGTAAAGGCTATAATTGACACTTTATTGAACTAAAAGATACAAAACATGATTATTGATAACATCAAGCAAATATCAACAAAATAAAATGACGCTCCAAGCAAAACTCATATCATGTGACGAATAAAAATATAGCTCCAAGTGAGGTTACCGATAGTGTTGGAGACGAAAGAGGGGATGCCTTCCGGGGCATCCCCAAGCTCAGATGCTAGAGTCTTCCTTGAATATTACCTTGGGGTGACTTGGGCATCCCCAATCTTAGGGTATTGCCACTCCTTATTCTCCTCATATCGATATCTCACCCAAAACTTGAAAACTTCAATCACACAAAACTTAACGGAACTTGTGAGATAGGTTAGTATGATAAAAATAAATCATCCACTTATGTACTGTCAAGACAAGATTCATAATTGTTCTCACATAATTCCTACTGTATTCCATCATTTCCACAATTTATATTACTCAATATAAGTTATGGAAACACTAAAACAAGCAAACTATGCATTGAAAACAGAATCTGTCAAAAATAGAACAGCATGTAGTGAGCGAATTAGAAACCATACTTATGTACCTCCAAAAATTCTGAAAAATTAGACAACGTAAACAATTTGTAAACCAATACTGTGTAAAAATTTCAGAATTTTCTCACGCTCCAGTACAGAATAGAAATTCCAGCACTGGACGCAAAAGTTTCTATTTTTGCACAGAATCAAATCAACAAGTATCCACACTATCCCAAAGGCTTTACTTGGCACATTATTGAAATAAAACATATAAAACATGATTACTACAGTATCTTAATCATGTGGATAGACAAAAATAGTAGGGGTAAATATTGGGTTGTCTCCCAACAAGCGCTTTTCTTTAATGCCTTTTAGCTAGGCATGATGATTTCAATGATGCTCGCATAAGAATAAACAATTTAAACATAAAGAGAGCATCATGAATCATATGAAAAGCACATTTAAGCCTAACCCACTTCCTATGCATAGGGATTTTGTGAGCAAATAATTTATGGGAGCAAGAATCAACTAGCATAGGAAGGCAAAACAAGCATGACTTCAAAACTTTCAACATAAAGATAGGAAACTTGATGTTGTTGAAATATATATAAGCATTTCTCCCTTTCTCATAATAATTTTCAGTAGCATCATGAAGAAATTCAATAATATAACTTTCACATAATGCATTCTTTTCATGACCTACGAGCATAGAAATTTTATTACTCTCCACATAAGCAAATTTATTCTCATGAATAGTAGTGGGAGCAAATTAAATGAAATAACTATCATATGATACTTGATTTACATAATCCAATTGAAAATTAAAATCATGATGACAAGTTTCATAGTTATCATTATTCTTTATAGCATACATGTCATCATAATAATCATCATAGATAGCAACTTTGTTATCATAGTCACTTGAAACCACTTCCAAAATAGTGGAATCATCATTAAATAAATTCATGACCTCTCCAAATCCACTTTCATAATTATTACTATAAGATTTGACAACCTCCAAAATAGTGGGATCATTAGTACCTAGAGTTGACACTCTTCCAAACCCACTTTCATCAATATAATCATCATAAATAGGAGGCATGTTATCATCATGATAAATTTGCTCATCAAAACTTGGGGGACTAAAAATATCATCTTCATCAAACATAGCATCCCCAAGCTTGTAGCTTTGCATATCATTAGCATCATGGATATTCAAAGAAGTCATACTAACAACATTGCAATCATGCTCATCATTCAAAGATTTTATGCCAAACATTTTATTGAATTCTTCTTCTAACACTTTGGCACAATTTTCCGATCCATCATTTTCAAGAAAGATATTATAAAGATGAAGAACTTGAGGCAACCTCAATTCCATTTTTTTGTAGTTTTGTTTTATAAACCAAACTAGTGATAAAACAAGAAACTAAAAGATTCAATTGCAAGATCTAAAGATATACCTTCAAGCACTCACCTCCCCTACAACGGTGCCAGAAAAGAGCTTGATGTCTACTATGCAACTTTATCCTTGTAGACGTTGTTGGGCCTCCAAGTGCAGAGTTTTGTAGGACAGTAGCAAATTTCCCTCAAGTGGATGACCTAAGGTTTATCAATCCGTGGGAGGCATAGGATGAAGATGGTCTCTCTCAAACAACCCTGCAATCAAATACAAGAATCTCTTGTGTCCCCAACACACCCAATACAATGGTAAATTGTATAGGTGCACTAGTTCGGTGAAGAGATGGTGATACAAGTGTAGTATGGATAGTAGATATAGGTTTTTGTAATATGAAAATATAAAACCAACAAGGTAGCAAGTGATAAAAGTGACCACAAACAGTATTGCAATGCTTGAAAACAAGGCCTAGGGTTCATACTTTCACTAGTGCAATCTCTCAACAGTGCTAACATAATTGAATCATATAACAATCCCAAAACGTGCGACAAAGAATCACTCCAAAGTTCCTATTAGCGGAGAACATAAGAAGAAATTGTTGTAGGGTACGAAACCACCTCAAAGTTATCCTTTCTGATCAATCTATTGAGCCATCCCTATAAGTGTCACAAACAGCCCTAGAGTTCGTACTAAAATAACACCATATGATACGCATCAACCAACTCTAATGTCACCTAGATACTCCAATGTCAGCTCGAGATCGGATGGGCTAAACCCTAGATGGTTATGATGATTCTGTGTCTCTATGGACTAAACCCTCTGGCTTATATAGACACCAGAGGGACCTAGGGTTACATACGGTCGGTTGCCATCAGGGGATAAACATGCCGGTTACGCTAATTATTTCTTGGAGGAGACACCAAGTCTTCGGTGGTTTCCTTCTGGTGTACGGGGTCGCCCACCATCCGGCTTTCCTTTGATGAGTAAAGGGTGGCCCACTAGTCCGGCCTCCGAGAGATAGGCCGGCAGCCCAAATACCCCCTAGTCCGGGACACCCTCAGTAGCCCCCGAACTAGCCTCCAATGCCGAGGTTGACGGTCTTCGGCAACTCCATGCTCCAAGGGTCTTCGGCTTGGGCGGCGAGTTCCTTCCTTTACCTGTGTTTGATTTGACAATAGTTCGGCCACCAATAGCTCGGTTGCCGAAGAATCCTCCGATTGGCGAGGCCTCATGGGGCCCGCCATACCGCTTTTCTTCGCCTAGAATTAAATGACGACCCTCGATTCCTGCGCATCCAGGGAATGCGAGTGCCCTGATGTTTTTTTTTTACAAAAATGCCCCTCTTTGGGGGGAGACAATGCCCTTTTAATAGGCCAAGGGCGTGGAGGCTAACGCACCCCACCCCCTGCCATTCTTCCTCACATCCCTGCGAGGCTACAGCCAGCAAACAATGGCGAGTGTCCCAGGCTCTTCCTCACGCCCTCACGCCCCCCGCCAAGGTCATTGGGCGAGCTGCTCCGTATCCCGCATGCGATTATGCAGGCTTGAGACGCAGGGGTATCTCCCCGCTTCAGATCTCGCATCCACCCACCCCGGATTAACTTCCGCAGATGGGGAGGCCCTCGCAGAGAACTTTCCTTCCCCCCACGGGGAGGAAAGGGTGTGCTTTGTGCCCTTCCTCTTGCGAGGCCTGGGTTTCCCCATTCATCCTTTCTTGAGGGGTCTACTAGAGTTTTACGGGATCCAACTCCACCACCTTACCCCAGGATCGATTCTTCATATCTCGGGCTTCGTCGCACTTTGCGCGATGTTCCTGGGCTGCGAGGCTCATTTCGAGTTGTGGAGGAAATTCTTCTATCTTGTCCCCCGCACCCGAGGAGGGATAATTTACGAGGTTGGCGGGGCCGAGGTATGGCGCATCGCCAGAACGGGATACCCCGTAGGGACTCCCAAGAAAGATGCCGAGGAGTGGACTTCGGAATGGTTTTATATCGAAGACGTCCCCCTATTCGATCCAGTTCAGAGGGGGTTGCCCGAATTCTCATTGGTTTCCCCGAAGAAGCGGTTCAACTGGCGCCCGAAGAGTTCTTCCCAAGAGGAAAGCACCGAAGTAACTCAGCTGGCCGCTCAAGTGAGGTGGCTAGCCCACAACGGGCTAACCGTCATCGACGTGATGGCTGCAGCCATTGCTCGGTGCGTCCAACCTCTTCAACAGAGAATACACCCGCTATGGTGCTACAACGGCGAGGATGATGCAACCCGATACACACGGATGGGACCTGCCGATCAGGTGGCGATGGCAGCCATACTGGCTGATCTTTTCAAGGGAGAAGAGCAAGAGTTTGCTCGGTTAAGGCCCAAGGAAGGCTTCTCGAGCTATAAACCCATCGAAATGGTGAGTCCAACCACGCTTTATTGCTCGGAGGGCACCCCAAATTTTTCTTAATCAGATTTTTATCCTGTCCGAACAGAACTGGAGGCGCTGGATCGAGACAGTGAGCTGCCCTGCTCCTCAACCGAAGAATCATTCTTGTGACGGTGATCCTGGGTTCCACGATGACCCCGAAACATCAGTCGATTTCAAGGAGGGGGTCTTCTACCAGGAGAGCCTCGATGGCTCTAAGGTGGCCCTTTTGGCCGATCACCCCGGGGCGCTTCCCTCCTCCGTTGTAAGTGACCAACGGGCTGCTTCTCGAAAGAGACACTCAGCTGCTACTGCTCCAAATACACTGACTCCTACTCCCAAGGGCCGCTGTACGACACGCCGGACAGCTGCAAGAGCGGCACCAGCGGCCCCAGCGGCAAGTGGTCGTGGGGTGACTAAATGCGTGGCCCCAATGGGAGTTATGTCATCCGCACCCCGCCCGAAGAGGTAACGCATCCGCTGTACCGTCATAGCCTTTATCTTCGACATCCACCGAGAATGCCAATAATTTTCTCCGCGGTGTTCTGTAGGCGATATGTAGAACCTCCTTCAGCCGAGGATGTTGAAGAGGTGCCAAGGGGTGACCCAAAACCGAGGTCGCCAGTTGTAGCCGGCGTTACTCCGGAGGTCCCTACCGAGGACCAACATCCTGAGGACTCAGGGAGCGTCTCGGTTACCAACTCCGAGGTTGAAAGTGTGATGAATCACCGGCGGCGCAAGGCATCGCTCGGCACTCTGCGTTTTCCGATCAAGAGTTTAATGCTCTTAGTTTGGTAGACGCGTACCTCGGAGTAGCCCGAACGGGACTCGAGGGGGCAGTGAAGCTCATGTCTACTAATGTGCAGGTATACCGTTGGTTCTGACAACTAGTACCTAACCCAGTAGCCCCCGAGCCTTAATTTGGGCGGAACGGCCGAGTTAAGGGTCTGATGTTTATAATGCCATGCTATTGTGCAGACTGTTCGGGACCACAACAAGAAGTTGGCCGAAGACCTTGGGCTGGCGCAAACACAGTTGAAATATGTGAAAGCCAAATTAGAGGATGTCAAGAAATTTACCAGAGAGGCACATGGTAAGTGCCGAACTGAAGTGTTTGTAATAAAATTTGATGGAACATCTTTTCTAATGAAAGATGAATCCGTAGCAGCCGAGTCTATAAATCAGCTGCAGAAGGATCTGGAGACTACCAGAGAAGCGCAAAGGTATGCAGAGTCACATCAGGAGGCTGGCTACCGGGTACTGACCCGAAGTCATGAGGAAAGGGATAAGCTCAAGGTGGAAAGTCAACAACAGGCCCAAGAAATCGAGAGCTTGAAAGCTCAACTGGCCCTATCCCAGGAAGAGAACCAGAGACTGAAGGCTGGCATGTTCGGTAAGTGCAATCTAGTTTGTCAGTTCATTGACTGCATGTTTTAGATAGTAATATGAACAACTCCACGTCTTTGTGCAATTCTTCTTACCGAACGCCCCGAAGAGGAGGCCAGCTCTTTCAGACGGGACCGGCTAACGGAGCTATCCGGTGTGCATGAGCGGGCCCAAAAAGCCATGAAGAGCATGTTCAGGGCACTGTGGCCTGGCGAGGTGGTCCCGGAAGGTATGGCTGAACTTGCGAATCGATTCAAAGGAGCTCGGCACCGCTTTGAGTTGTGGAAGATGTCATCTTGCCGAGAGGGAGCACGGGAGGCTTGGGCGATGGTCAAGACCCGCTTCACCAAGCTGGAACCGGAACATTTGGCTAGGGTTGGGCCGGTAGGGCCAGATGGTCAGGAAGTGCCCGTACATCTGGTATATGACTAGGTTATGCCCGCAGCTCGGCTGTCCCAAGCAGATTGTGCTCTGGAGACCATAATAGATGGTCTTGATCAAGATTGACATTTTGATTCTATGTATCCATGTACTTTACATCAAATAGTCTCCAAACCGTGCTTGAAACGTTGTCTTAACCGGCCGTTGGCTTCCGTCCCCTCGGCCAGGGGCCGAGGAGTGTTTCCTAGTATGTGATCCGAAAACATCGAAAAAACACTTCGGAGAACCAGGCAATCCGGCCACTGGGTGCAAACAGACAAAAACATGCTTGGGGAGTTATGTTATATTACTGTTTAACGTAAGAAACATTTTCCGACGAAAATAGTTCCTCTATGGGTTCCTTTCTTCAGGTTATCACGTTAATCATGGACGTATAACCGAATACCCGAAATAGACGGGGATGGTTACGTCGGGAAAATAACCCCGGAATCTTGGCAATAGTTACCAATTATTTTCACTTCCCCCATGGCTGACCAATTATGTTCTTAAGAACGCTAGCTTTTGGCTTCACCCGTCTGAGGTACGCACCCGGGTAATCCGGACGTAACAATCGCAGAGGTGCTCCCATTACTCCCTAGCCGAACAATCGGGAACGTAGGGAGTAAACATAGGATCGAGGCAACCCAGCTTGGCCAAATCTTAAGTCAAATAAATGCATATGATGGCTTTAGAACGATACTGGAAGGTTGCAAGCATGTAAAAACTGATGGTTGCACAAATAATGTATGATCGGCTCCGTAAAAGAAGCCCCCAGGTAACAGCGTGTGGTACATTCGAGGATGTTTGCCGAAGAAAAACTTAACGTAGTTCGGCTTAACCGAACACAACCCGGGAAAGACTAGTTACTCGAAAAAATATAAATCCGAGAAGGATAAACCGAACAAGGTAAGGACGCTGAGTTAGCCGTAGAAACATCATAGCCGAGCTGCGTTCCATGGGTTTGGTTCGAGGCGGTCGTCCTTTGGGTCGCGGAGACGATATGCTCCGCCCGCGAGTACCTGATCGATTATGAAGGGCCCCTCCCATTTGGGCGAGAGCTTATGCTTCTGCTTCTCCGGGAGGCGCAGGACGAGGTCGCCTACGTTGTAGGCTTTTGCCCGTACTTCCCTGCTCTGATAGTCTCTGGCCTGCTGCTGATAAACGGCAGAACGAGCCCGAGCTATGTTGCGCCCGCCCTCCAGGGCGTCCAGGTCATCTTGCCAATCCAGCTCGGCCTCCTTTTCTTCATACATACGTACTCGAGGTGCGTCGTGAATAAGATCGCTGGGGAGGACGGCTTCCGCCCCATACACCATGAAGAACGGTGTGTAGCCCGTGGATCGATTGGGAGTGGTGCGCAGGCCCCACAATACGGAGTCGAGCTCCTCAACCCAGTGGCAGTCAGATTCTTTTAAAGAGTGGACCAAACGGGGCTTAATGCCGCTCAAAATCAGTCCATTAGCTCGCTTGACCTGTCCATTGGACTGTGGGTGGTACAACGAGGCATAGTCGAGCTTGATACCTAAATTGGCGCACCAGTCTTTGACTTCCTGGGCAGTAAAATTGGATCCATTGTCCATTATTATGCTATGTGGGACACCGTAACGGTGCACGATGCCGGATATAAAATCAATGACCGGCTTGGACTTGGCTGAGGTCACTGGTTTTGCCTCAATCCATTTAGTGAATTTGTCTACCATGACGAGTAGATATTTCTTTTTCTTGGTCCCCCCTTTAAGTGGTCCAACCATGTCCAGCCCCCGGACCGCGAAAGGACAAGTAATCGGTATCGTCCGAAGAGCCGTGGGGGGTATATGACTCTGATTTGCAAAGAGCTGGCATACAACGCAATGTTGGACCAATGTTTGGGCATCTATTCGGGCAGTGGGCCAGAAGAACCCGGCTCGGAAGGCCTTGCTGACCAGGGCCCGAGCTGCTGCGTGGTGACCGCCCATGCCAGCGTGGATCTCGGCCAAGAGCTGTCTTCCCTCCTCTTCGGATATACATATTTGGAGGACGCCGGTAGTGCTTTTCTTATATAGTTTGCCCTCGTGGACTTTATAGGCTTTAGATTGCCGAATAATGCGCCTTGCCTCAGTCTGGTCATCAGGTAGCTCTTGGCGGAGGAGATAGGCGAGGAAGGGCTCGGTCCATGGCGCAATTACCGCCATGACTTCGTGAGCCGAAGATGTTGTTTCGACGGCCGAGCCCCCAATAATTCCTTCGTCTGGTTCGATAGGCGGAGGGACGAGCTCTCCTGAGATCTTGGTTTCCGAGTCCTTGGCATCCTCCTGCCACACCACAGACGGCTTGAAGAGTCGTTCCAAAAAGGTGTTCCCAGGAACACGGTCGCGCTTGGCGCCCATTCGAGCAAGAATATCGGCAGTTTGATTGTTGTCTCTAGGGACATGGTGAAACTCCAGTCCTTCAAAACGGGCGGAGATTTTTAGGACGGCGTTGCGATATGCTGTCATTTTTGGGTCTTTTGCGTCGAATTCGCCGTTGACTTGAGAGATGGCGAGATTAGAATCTCCCCGTACCTCGACCCGTTGTACACCCATTGACACCACCATCCGAAGTCCATGCAACAAAGCTTCGTATTCGGCCCCGTTGTTGGAGTCAGTGTACATGATCTGGAGTATGTGCCGAATATTGTCGCCAGTGGGGGATGTGAGAACCACTCCAGCCCCCAGCTCGGCGAGCATTTTGGAGCCGTCGAAGTACATCGTCCAATCCGAGTATGTACTATACTCCCTAGGGAGTTCGGCTTCCGTCCATTCCGCTACGAAATCTACCAACACCTGAGATTTAATAGCTCGGCGCGGTCCATATATGATTTCAAAGGGAAGGAGTTCTATAGCCCATTTGGCTATACGGCCCATGGCGTCTCGATTGTTGATTATGTCATTCAGTTGTACCTCGGATGCCACTTTTCCAGATTGAGCCATATATCGAAAGTCCGTAGACTATCGAAGGTTTGCCGGAGATTGTCCACCACCTGACTGACGCGTTTGGTTTTGACAACCACGTCGTCAACATATGCCTCGACCGTTTTGCTGATCTGCTTTTCCAAACATGTTTGGATCATGCGCTTGTATGTAGCCCCTGCGTTCTTTAATCCGAAGGGCATTGTGTTGAAATAGAATGGTCCATAGGGGGTGATGAATGCTGTGGCCACTTGGTCGGACTCCTTCATTTTAATTTGATGGTATCCGGAGTAAGCGTCGAGGAAACACAGCGAGTCATGCCCGGCAGTGGCGTCTATGATCTGGTCTATGCGGGGCAAGGGGAAAGGATCCTTGGGGCAGGCCTTGTTTAAATCCTTGAAATCAGCACACAACCGCCAGGATTTATCCTTCTTGGGTACCATGACGAGATTGGCCAACCACTCCGGATGTTTGATGTCTCAGATGAATCCGGCTTCGAGCAACTTTGCCAGTTCCTCACCCATAGCTTGACGCTTGGGTTCAAAAAACCGGCGTAGAGTCTGTTTGACTGGCTTGAAACCTTTAATTATGTTCAGGTTGTGCTCGGCTAATCTACGCGGGATCTCTGGCATGTCTGACGGGTGCTAGGCGAAGATATCCCAGTTCGCGCGCAAAAATTTGCGCAACTCTTCATCGACCGCGGGGTCCAGCTGAGCTCCAATGGATGCCGTCTTGTTGGGATCTGTTGGGTGCACTTGGAATTTGACGATTTCATCCGCTGGTTTGATGGACGTAGATTTGGGCCTTTTGTCGAGGATTACGAAGTCCTTATCCACCGTTGAGCGGAGCGCGGTCAGTTCTTTAGCTGTGAGGGCTTCGGATAACGCTTCGAGGGCGAGCGATGCTGTTTTATTCTCAGCCTGAAGAGCTCTGTCCGGATCACTTATTACTGTGATCACGCCGTTTGGCCCTGGCATCTTAAGTTTCATGTACCCGTAATGTGGGATGGCGTGGAATCGTGCGAAAGCATCGCACCCTAATAAGGCGTGGTAGCCACTGTGAAAGGGCACTATGTGGAAAAGCAATTCCTCGGATCGGTAGTTCTCGGGGGTTCCGAAGACCACATCGAGAGCAACTCGGCCACTACAACGTGCCTCCTTTCCGGTGATGATCCCTCGAAAGGTGGTGTGACTTTGCTCGATGCGAGATCTGTCAAACTGCATTTTGTCCAAGGTGTCCTTGTAAATGAGGTTTAACCCGCTGCCGCCGTCCATTAGCACTTTTTGCAGTCGAAATCCATCCACTATGGGATCAAGGACAAGGGCGGCAGCAGCTCGGGTAGGGCGGGACCTAGGCTGATCTTGTTCGCTAAAAGTGATAGGTGTGTCTGTCCATGAGTTTGTCGCTGCCACATGGTGAATTTGAGCGAGCTCTCGAAGGGCTCTCTTCCTCTGATTCTTTGAGGAATATGTCTCGTAGATTGTCAGGATCTCGGCATCATCATCAAGGGGCGTTGCTGGACGTTTATTTGAGTACGGGCCTCCGAGGATGACTTCGCGGCCCTTGGCGACTTGCCTGACCACCCAGCAAGCTCGAAGGCTGTGGGTTGGGTTTGTGTTGAGAAGGACGGAGCGTATGGGGCATGGTTTCTCCAGTAGTTCGTCAAGGACCGTTCTGGATCTTGGCAGGGGTTTCATCCTTTTCTCGGACGGCTCATATTGAGGTGTCTGCCGAGGGTGTGCGCATTTTGCCCGAGCTCGGTTTGATCCCTCTGTACGGATTGACTCCGTTTGCTCGAGCTGAGCCTACCAAGCATAATCCATGGCGCAGTATTTGGACACCAGGTCCGATAACTCAGAGAAGTTTTGGATGTGGCGGCGGCCGAGGGCATTTAAGAAGCCTTCGTCTTGGCAGTTCTGTCGGAAAACCTCCAGAATTTCCTTGCTGCAACCGTCCGTCATCTTGTTTTTGACGAGAAGGAATCTGGCCCAGAAGTGCCGAACTGTCTCTCCGAGCTGTTGCTTTACGTGCATTAGGTCCCATATGTCGGGCCATCCTGAGTTACTTGGACAGTACTTGATGTGGGGGGTGGCTGGGATAAAAAAATTGATCCCAGCGGGGTGTGAGTCCGGGGTTTTGGCGGCTGCGTCCTAGATTGACATGGAATCCGACGTGCCGAGCTCTGGATCTAGATAGTTGGCCAGTGTAGGATCGAAAGTATGTCTAGAGGGGGGGTGATTAGACTACTTGACCAAATAAAAACCTAACCTTTTACCAATTTTAGTTGTGGGCAGATTTTAGCAAGAACACTAGTCAAGCATCACCCTACACATGCAATTCTAAGAGTATAGCAGCAGAAAGTAAACAATTGCATATGTAAGTAAAGGAGGGGCTCGGAGATTTCAAACGCAATGAAGACACGGTGGTTTTTTGGTGTGGTTCCGATAGGTGGTGCTATCGTACGTCCACGTTGATGGAGACTTCAACCCACGAAGGGTAACGGCTGCGCGAGTCCACGGAGGGCTCCACCCACGAAGGGTCCACGAAGAAGCAACCTTGTCTATTCCACCATGGCTTACGTCCACGAAGGACTAGCCTCACTCGGGGTAGATCTTCATGAAGTAGGCGATCTCCTTGCCCTTACAAACTCCTTGGTTCAACTCCACATCATGTCGGAGGCTCCCAAGTAACACCTAACCAATCTAAGAGACACCACTCTCCAAAAGGTAATAGACGGTGTGTTGTTGATGAACTCCTTGCTCTTATGCTTCAAATGATAGTCTTCCCAACACTCAAACAACTCCTCACAGATTTGGCTATGGTGGAAGAAGGATTTGAGTGGAAAGCAACTTGGGAAAGGCTAGAAATCAAGGTTCAAATGGTAGGAATGGAATAGCTTGATCTCAACACATGAGTAGGTGGTTCTCTCTCAGAAAATGTGTAGTAGAAGTGTAGGCACGTTCTGATGGCTCTCTCAACTGAGAAGGAAGTGGTGGAGGGGTATATATAGCCTCCACACAAAATCCAACCGTTACACACTTTTGACCCAACTCGGTGGCACCGAAACCATAATCTCGGTAGCACCGAACTGTGTAAAAGATATGAACATTAGGAATCTCGGTGGGACCAATAGGAACAACTCGGATAGACCGAAGTGCAATGGATAGGGAAAACCTCATCTCGGTGGCACCGATTGCATCAACTCGGTAGGACCGAAGTGAAGTAATAAGGCAACAGAGACTTGGCAAGCCATCTCGGTGAGACTGATTTGCAAAACTCGGTGAGACCAAAGTAGGTGCAAATGATCACAGAGAGTTGGCAAGGCCATCTCGGTGGGACCGAGATCCATATCGGTGGATCCGATTTGTTAGGGTTTTGGCAGTGGCTAAGTCTAAGTGAACTCGGTGGCTCCGGATAGGAAATTTCAGTGGGGCCGAGTTGGAATGTGGGTTTTGGACATATTTGGATAGAGAGAGTGGTTGAGGGATTAGGAGTACTGTCTCTAAGCACTTGAGCAAAAAGACCATTAAGCAACACCTCATCCCCTTTTAATAGTATTGCCTTTCCTATGGACTCAATGTGATCTTGGATCACTAAACCAAAAATGTAGAGTCTTGATCTTTTGCCAATCCTTGTCCTTAGCATTTTGAGGGGTCCACATCTCTAGTCCATGCCATGCCAATCATGGAACATCCTGAAATCTTTAACTTGAATGGACATTAGTTCAATGAGATATATGTTGTTATGAATTACCAAAACCACCAAGGGATCAAATGTGCTTTCAATCTCCCCCTTTTTGGTAATTGATGACAACATATAGATCAAAGCTTCGACAACTGATTAAATGAATGAAATACATCATTGCTTTGAGAAGTATGTGATAAGCAAGAGCTCCCACTAAATTTGTGCATTATTGAAAATTTGTGTTTGAATGCAACTGCACAATCAATTAGGCTCATGGGTCACTCTTCCATGTCACATACATCTTGGTGGAGTGCGCAAAATGATATGAGTGAAATGGTAAGCACGCATCACCAACACAAGTAAGTGATTATACAAGATAATGATAAAGATAAGCATTGGTCATCACAAGAGGCATAGTATGATCAATCACATGAAGTAGTTCACAATCATAAGGAAGCATAGTACTCACAGACATAGTATCAAGCACACACATCAAACAAAGTACCAATCAAATTAGTAGCAAAAGAACTCGAGAGAAATCCAATGGGCAAAGCAAAGCGAAACTCTCTCTCTCGAAGCTAAGGTCTATACAAATTCTCCCCCTTTGGCAACAAGTACCAAAAAGATCGAATAGGCATAGGACTAATGCGCTCTCTAAGCACGTTCCTCGGAAGCTCCTGAAGGTGATCTCCTGCTGGCAGCTCCGGTGTGCGTAGATGGCGTCGAAAGAAGAGCGTCCGCGAAGGCTTCTGCTGATGTCTGCTGGGCTGGTGGAGTGGAGACCGGAGGTGACACTGTAGCAGCAGCAGCAGGTGCAGAGACTGTGGTCCTCGGATCCACAACTGGCACTGCAGCAGATCTGGCTGCTCTGGGCACAGTCTGAAATCTCTTGGTGGTAGGTCTGTCATCTCCACTATCATCAGAAGGGGCTGTCCTGACAGCATCAACATCGCTCTGCAGCTTCTCCACTGTAGTCTGGATCTCAGTGACCTTGACATCTAGATCATGAAACTTTGTCTCAATTATCCGCTCTAAGCTAGCCTGGTGCTGGGTGAGGTTGGCCAAACTTCGCTCAATCCTCAGGCTAGCTTCTAGCAGATATGTCATTTGGTCAGACTTAGACTTGAGATTTGCAACTGGAGCATTGGGAGCTGTTGCCTCCTTGCAGCATAAGGATCTGACAGTCTCCACTGACGTAGTCCTTTGTCTTTCCTTAGCATCATATTTTCTGCAACTGGGTGTGCATTATCATGGTCTGGAATCTTGGGTTTCAATTTCCTGAGCACTAGTGGCTCTTCATCAACATTTGCCTCGGGCACTGGGGCCTTGTTCTTCTCAGTAGCAGAAATATTCCTTGTAGACCTCTTGGGTGCTGGAGCCTTTGGTTTGGACTTGGTGGGGGCAGCAGTCCTGATTGCATCTGACATGAGCTTCTGAGCTTTTGCTGGGGGTGCATTAGCTGCTAGCTCTTCCTCCTCCTCTGAATCATTCCTCATGGAGGGTCTTCCAAGCACATGAGCTGTAGTCTTCCTAGCTCTCTTCTTCTTTGCTCCTGCAGCTGGTTCTGTGTCACTTGGCTCTTCAAGTGTGAATTTCATTGTTTGCTTAGGAACTTTCCTCACAACAGTTCTCTCTTTGATAGAAGTAGGCTTGGAGCTATACTCCTTAGCAAGCACCACTCTCTTCTTCTTTGTTGCTGCTTCACTAGCAACAAAATCTTCATCCTCATTGTCTGAGGTTCTCTTCTTCCTTGTTCTAGTTGCAGCCTTAGGAAGATCTGGAGAGCTCCTCTTTCCCTCATAGAAACTTTCAGCAGGGCTAGATCCTTCACTGAGTTCTGCATGTTGCTCTGACCTGTTCTGGCTGTCGCTGTCATCTGACATCTTGCTGAGCTGACCCTGTGAATAGATGGGTATGGGCAGAGTAGATGAGTCATCACAAAAAGTAGAGGTTTTTCATGAAAATTGAGTTCAATTCTTAGTTTCAAGTTTTCACAGAAGGCATTTCGGATGGACCGAGTTGATCATCTTGATGATACCGAAGCACTCTATAGAAACCTTGCACTCCATTTTGGTCAGACCGAGATGGGTTTCGGTGTCTCCGAGATGCTAGGGTTTCACTGAGACTTTACTTTTGGTCTCACCGATTCGTACAACTCGGTGGCACCGAGACGTACTAGTGCTATGGCCTGAGGCCAAATCGGTGGGACCGAAAATTTCTAATCGGTCGGTCCGAGATGCGTTCGGCGGAAACTTAAACCTAAAAATTTCGCTCGAACTAATCTACGGAATTCTTTTGGTGGAATAAGCTTTGCAATCTGTGGCAAGAATGATGGCAATCCTATCGTGCATTGAATCGGAAAAATGGAGCACGAGAGGGATCGAATCTCACCCTAACTCGGTGGAGATTCTCTACGGCGGCAACGGCGGGGTAGATTGCCATTGACGGCGACGGAATCTGGCAGCGAGGGCGTGCTGGAGACGACGACGAAGTCCGGAGACGAGGGCGACGGCAGCAATGGGGTGTGGGAGCGAAAGAGTCGAGAAATTTCAACCAATCGAGCCCGCGCGATATATATACCCGTACGCTGTCGGTGGATCCGAGTTGGACAACTCGGTGGCACCGATATGTGTAACTGCACGCAGATTAGCACATCGGTGGCTCCGAAGTGGTTCAACTCGGTTGCACCGAGATGGAAACCTAGATCAATCTAAGTGATTTCGGTTGGACCGAGTTTGAGTGAATTGGTTCGGCCAAAATCAGATAGAAGGTTTTGGAGGTTCAGCCCTTTCAGATCGGTGGCTCCGAGTGCTCCTCACCCGGAGGGTCCGAAAATGACTTGTTCAATTTTTGTGATGCAGCAAGAATAGAATTTGAGACAAGAAAGCATAGATAGCTAGAGAATGTACTTAGGCATTCTTGTACATCCACTTGGCCAGAAAAACCAAGACAATCAAAACAACAAATGGATGTCCTCGAATGATGAAAACATGCAAATCAACATGCTCACACAATAAGATAGCAAATGAAATATGTGTCAAACGTGCACAACCAATTCTAGCATCTATCAAGCAACGGCGATGACTAGGTCATCTATATATGAGTATATTGACTTAGGAGCCAAATGAGAACATTTGATCATAGGTCATACTCATCGTTTAAGCACAATTGGGGTTGCCACTTTTACATAAAGCATTGATGTGTTCACACCATTAGAGTTGCTTTAGCTCAATTGTTTAGAGAAAAGCTCCCCCTAGATGTGATATCCCCCCTAAGAGGGATGAACTAACCTTGGGTTTTGTCGATGATGACTTCATGTAGATGTTGAAGATGTGGATGCTCAATGTTGATGTAGACCATCAAGAGTTGGGAGCAATCCTGTGGAGTTTTGTGCTTTCAATACCTACATGGGTTAGTCCCACACAAGGAACATACAAGGATATTCATAGACATAGAGTGAAATACACATAGGATGATGTCCATGAATGCATTGAATACCTTGTCCCTTGCCTTACCAAGAAGAGGGTTTGTGACTCCATGAACTAGTGCAAAATGTGGAAGTTGGTTGCACAAGTTCTTGCCATAAAGAATATGAGTGAAGTTTGTTGGCGGAGTCACCCTCAAGAACTCTCTAGTTCTTCTTCTTTTGGACCCACATCAATTTGATGGGAATCCTTGGAGTTGTAGTAGCACTTGATGAAGTAGAACTTGATGAAGTTTTGGGAACCCACTTGACCATGGCTTGAGGAGCTTCTTCAAATGAATCAATCTCTTCTTGAAGCTTGTCCTTGCCTTTTAGCTTCTGGTCTTGTGGCGGAAGATCTTCTTGAGCTTGTGTTCCCTTAAAGGAAGTAGGATCATACTTCTCTTGTTGAGGAACAAACTTCGTCTTGGGGTATTGATATTCTTCCCACTCAACTCCATTGGCATTGAACTTTCGTTCAAAACCAACACCTTGGTTCTTCCGGTGCCTTCCTTGCTTGCGTACAATTTCCTCAAATTGCTTACTCCCGGCAAGACTCTTGTAGACACCTTTTTCGATAATCCCTTTCAATAGCATATTTTCTTGCTCAAGTGTAACTTGGCTAAGAGAATCATTAGTGGAATCAATAGAACTACCAGAAGCAACAACATTGGATTTAGCATTGTTATTGTTACTACAAGAGGTAGAACCCTTTTTACCCTTGTTGCTAGTTTGCTTAGGTTTAACTTGTGGCATAAAGGTAGACAAGAGTAAACGTTTGGCAAGATATGAAGAACTCTTCTTTCGAAGATCGTCATTGATAGCTTTAAGAAACTCATGCTCTTGCTCTAAATTTAGCTTCTTGAAGCGTAGCTTCTCATGAGTTCTTAGAAGTTCTCTATGATCCTCTTGAGTTGTTTCATGAGCTAACTTAAGAGCATTTAGTTCTTTAGTTAGACGCTCAATCTCCTTCATAGCATTGTTACTCGTTTCCTCTCGACTATCATGATTACTAGCATTTTCATTATAGCTCACATCACTATCCTTATCAACAAGTGAATCATCATCACCAAGCAAATCATCTTCATCACTATTGAAATCAAGATACTCGGGGTGTGATACCTTGGGGCCTTTTGCCATGAAGCATCTTCCAATTCCTTCATTTGGTGAGTCAAATAGATCATAGGAGTTGGATGACACAAGTGCAAGTCCGGCAACACCTTCATCTTGACTATAGTCGGAGTTCGAGTGATAACTTCTCTCGGAGTGGTTGTTGGAGTCGGAGCCGGAAACCCATTCACCAACATGAGCTTGATGTCTTCTTCTTGTGTAGCTCTTGGATGACTTGTCCTTCCTCTCCGAATCCTTGCTTCTTCAAGAGTGTCTTCGTTCATAATGATCATCTCTACTCCTTCTCTCCTTATGAGGTGATTCATCTCTTCTATGTCTTCCTCTTGGTGATTCGTCTCTTTTCTTGTAGGGAGCCGTACACTCATTGGAGTAGTGTCCGGGCTTTCCACAATTGTAGCAATTACGGTCACGACTTGATGATCTTCTCTCATAGTGTCTTGAGCTAGAGCTTCTTTCTTTCCCTTTGTTCTTGTAGAACTTGTTGAACCTTTTCCCCATTAGGCTTATCTCTTCATTGGATACTAGCTTGTCACTTGGAGTTGTTGGAGCATCGGTTGAGGCTTTGTAAGCACCACTTGATTTGTTGTGTAGCTCTTCTTTGTCCTTTAGTGACATTTCATGAGCAACAATCCTTCCAATGACTTCCGTGGGCTTGAGATCTTTATAATTTGGCATCATTTGAATCAATGTGCAAATGGTATCATATTTTCCATCCAAAGCTCTAAGTATCTTCTTGATGATGAATTTGTCGGTCATCTCTTCACTTCCTAAGCCGACAATCTCATTTGTGATGAGAGCAAGCCTAGAGTACATCTCAGCAACTCCTTCACCATCCTTCATCTTGAACTAGTCAAGTTGACTTTGAAGCAGATCCAACTTAGATTCCTTGACGGACTCGGTACCTTCATGCATATCAACCAAAGTATCGCAAATTTCCTTTGCATTCTCGAGGCGGCTGATTTTGTTGAATTCTTCGGGACACAAACCATTGAATAGAATGTCAAAAGCTTGAGCATTGTATTGCAACATCTTCAATTCTTCCGGGGTTGCTTCACGCTCTGGTTCCTTGCCATCCTCAAAGAAGTCACCTTGCAAGCCAACACGAACAACAGCCCAAACGGTGGGGTTATGATCAAGAATATGCATTTTCATCTTATGTTTCCAACTAGCGAAGTTTGTACCATCAAATTATGGACCTCTACGGTGATAGTTACCCTCACTAGATGCCATACTCTCCTAGGTTGTGAAACCAAGGCTATGATCACCAAAGCAATGGAAATCAGGGCTTACGGAGACCAAAGCTCTGATGCCACTTGTAGGATCGAAAGTATGTCTAGAGGGGGGGGGGGGTGATTAGACTACTTGACCAAATAAAAACCTAACCTTTTCCCAATTTTAGTTGTGGGCAGATTTTAGCAAGAACACTAGTCAAGCATCACCCTACACATGCAATTCTAAGAGTATAGCAGCGGAAAGTAAACAATTGCATATGTAAGTAAAGGAGGGGATCGGAGATTTCAAACGCAATGAAGACACGGTGGTTTTTGGCGTGCTTCCGATAGGTGGTGCTATCGTACGTCCATGTTGATGGAGACTTCAACCCATGAAAGGTAATGGCTGCGCGAGTCCACGAAGGGCTCCACCCACGAATGGTCCATGAAGAAGCAACCTTGTCTATTCCACCATGGCTTACGTCCACGAAGGACTAGCCTCGCTCGGGGTAGATCTTCACGAAGTAGGCGATCTCCTTGCGCTTACAAACTCCTTGGTTCAACTCCATATCATGTCCGAGGCTCCCAAGTAACCCCTAACCAATCTAGGAGACACCACTCTCCAAAAGGTAATAGACGGTGTGTTGTTGATGAACTCCTTGCTCTTGCGCTTCAAATGACAGTCTTCCCAACACTCAAACAACTCCTCACAGATTTGGCTATGGTGGAAGAAGGATTTGAGTGGAAAGCAACTTGGGAAAGGCTAGAAATCAAGGTTCAAATGGTAGGAATGGAATAGCTTGATCTCAACACATGAGTAGGTGGTTCTCTCTCAGAAAATGTGTAGTAGAAGTGTATGCACGTTTTGATGGCTCTCTCAACTGAGAAGGAAGTGGTGGAGGGGTATATATAGCCTCCACACAAAATCCAACCGTTACACACTTTTGACCCAACTCGGTGGCACCGAAACCATAATCTTGGTAGCACCGAACAGTGTAAAAGATATGAACGTTAGGAATCTCGGTGGGACCGATAGGAACAACTCGGATGGATCGAAATGCAATGGCTAGGGCAAACCTCATCTCGGTGGCACCGATTGCATCAACTCGGTAGGACCGAAGTGAAGCAATAAGGCAACAAAGACTTGGCAAGCCATCTCGGTGAGACCGATTTGCAAAACTCGGTGAGACCGAAGTAGGTGCAAATGATCACAGAGAGTTGGCAAGGCCATCTCGGTGGGACTGAGATCCATATCGGTGGGTCCGATATGTTAGGGTTTTGGCAGTGGCTAAGTCTAGGTGAACTCGGTGGCTCCTGATAGGAAATTTCGGTGGGGCCGAGTTGGAATGTGGGTTTTGGACATATTTGGATAGAGAGAGTGGTTGAGGGATTAGGAGTACTGTCTCTAAGCACTTGAGCAAAAAGACCATTAAGCAACACCTCATCCCCATTTAATAGTATTGGCTTTCGTATGGACTCAATGTGATCTTGGATCACTAAACCAAAAATGTAGAGTCTTGATCTTTTGCCAATTCTTGTCCTTATCATTTTGAGGGGTCCACATCTCTAGTCCATGCCATGCCAATCATTGAACATCCTGAAATCTTTAACTTGAATGGACATTAGTTCAATGAGATATATGTTGTTATGAATTACCAAAACCACCAAGGGAGCAAATGTGCTTTCAGCCAGGCGCGGATGTGTAAGCTCGAGGTTGCGTGCTGAATCAGACTTCGGCTCTGAACCCTCTCCGGAGCGAAGTTCGGCTACCGAGCTGGAGGATGAAGCTTGCTGATCGGAAACTTGCACCCCATGCGCTTTCGGTTCCGGGGGGAGGGGCGGACCCTCGGTTGAGCCTTCGATAGTGGCGACCAAGTGGGCGGCCGGAGGGGTATGAATTTCCCTGTCATCGGTTTTAAGCCTGATCTGGTCGTAGACCGAGGACTGGCCATCGGTGATTCCCATGGCTTGGATCTGATCTAGTATCCCGTTTAGTAGTGAGAGATCTGTCGGATCCAAGTCCTGGCAGTTTACGGGGTCAACCCGCAGTATGGCCGTGACGGGAGCATTTGACTTTGCCCCGTTGTCATGCTCGGCCGAGGCCGATTTTTGGCAGCCGAGCGCGAAGATTAGATCCGGGCTCGAGGCTGGATCCGGAGTGGCGGCCGTCCCGATAGTGGGGCTGGCCGTACCCGAAGTCAAAGCTTCAGGATTTGCGGGTCCTCCAGGCAAGGCTGAGGACCCCGTAAGGATAAGATCTCCCCGGGAGTCGGCGATGAACTCTAAGTTTCCGAACCTGATCTCCTCATTAGGGGTAAAGCTGTCGACCCAGCCGAGGCGACCGGCCGGATCGGCGTGTAGCATGACGCTGCCGAACGCAAAGAGCTGGCCAGGAACGAAGGTGTCCCCATAGCTAGCACTATTGCTAATGACTAAGCAAGCCATTGATCCTTGATGACGCTACAGCGGAGCTCTCAATGAAAGCACTAATGTCGGTACCAAAACCAGCAGATCTCGGGTAGGGGGCCCGAACTGTGGATCTAGGAATCAATGAGTAACGGGGAACGTAGAGACAGCGATTTACCCAGGTTTGGGCCCTCTCGAAGAGGTAAAACCCTACGTCCTGTTGGATTGTATTGATGTGATTGTATGAAGGTTACAGAGTTGATCTACCTCGAGATCGGATGGGCTAAACCCTAGGTGGTTATGATGATTCTCTACCTCTACGGACTAAACCCTCTAGTTTATATAGACACCAGAGGGACCTAGGGTTACACATGGTTGGTTGCCATCAGGGGATAAACACGTCGGTTATGCTAAATACTTCTTGGAGGAGACGCCAAGTCTTCGGAGGATTCCTTCTGGTGCACGGGGTCGCCCACTAGTCCGGCCTACGAGAGATAGGCCGGCAGCCCGAGTACCCCTAGTCCGGGACACCCTCACCGACATCGCACACAGTTCGTCTTATTGGTGACGGTTTTATTACGATACCGTTTGCGATTCATGCATCGCACACAGTTTGGTCGGGGGGTCTCTGATTCATGTGCCACATTAGCGGTCGCCTGCAGTAGTGGCTGTCGAGGACCTCGATGTCGTAGCCGGTGTCTGTGACATACCAGCATACTCTAGCCCGCTGATTGATAGCCTGCGGCCAGTCACCGTTGTCATCTTCCTCGGCTGCCTCGGCGGACACCTCGCCGAGGTCGGTCGAAGAGGCCGTGATAAACCTCTTTTGGGACATTCGCTCCTCGAGGTCCCCGGGAAGCGTAGCTGGGATTAGGCTACGACGCTCTGGAGTGGGGGATGGGGATCGGGATGTGTGGGAAAGCGGGCGTTTGCAGGCGTCATCTAAGAAACTCAGGGCGGCGAGGATATGGAGATCGGTGGGTAACCTGCACGGGCAGACAGGCAGAGGTTGACGATGGAGGCGGCGGCGGCGACCTAGCTAGGGTTCCGAGTGAGGGAGGGGTGGTGTGTGTGAGCGGAGGTTTTGGGGTGTGTGTGTGTGGAGGGGGGCCAAGGTGATGTTTGAGGAAATGCCGTGGCTACTGAAAATTTTACTAGGCGGGAGTAAAATGTCGGGGCTACTGAAAATTTGGATGAAGGGATTGAAGAGGAGTGGGAGCAACAAACATCACACACGGCCCAAACATCATAATCGTGTGCTATCAAACAGAAAAACCCTCCAGGCGGGTAGATATTTTTAAGCAGAGCGGGAGCAACAAACATCGCACACGGCCCAAACATGATAATCGTGTGCTATCGGACAGAAAAACCATCCAGGCGGGTAGATATTTTTGAGATTGTGAGGGATGCAGGCAGGAGTAAAGGTAGATATTTTTGAGATTGCAAGGGATGCAGGCGGGAGTAAAATTCCAGGGCTGCTGAAAATTTGGATGAAGGGATTGAAGCGGAGTGGGAGCAACAAACATCACACACGGCCCAAACATGATAATCGTGTGCTATCAAACAGAAAAACCCTCCAGGCGGGTAGATATTTTTGAGATTGCGAGGGAATCCTCGTGGAGCCCAATCGATTGTGCTGATGTGATAGGGGCACGGGCGTGGCACACGGGTAGTCCGGGGGAACCGTGTCTGCTGCTTATACAATCGTAGACAGTTGTTTCATCCAACTCATCTGCTATTTATAAATTTGGCAAAAAAACACAGGAAAGGGTCAGAACACAAACACACCTTCATGTGGACAAAATATATGCATGAAAAGGGTGGTTTGATGTTCAAATACCCAATCCACAACTTTGATGTGGCACCTGTCTCACAAAGCTTACAGCATTGCTCGTCCCCCCCCCCCAAACTTTGTGTCGGCGGGAGGGGAATCCTAGCTAGCTATGAGCGCATGCCCCCAATAGCTAGGTCTGGCATCTCACCCTACCGTAACACAAAACCTATAGGAATCCATAACCCTCCTCTCGCTTGCGATCAAAGGTGGACCGTGCGGCCCACAAATGTGATTGTGGCGCGAGATGGGTGAGACCATGAACCACCTGCGGGTGGCCCAACTATATGTATGAAAAGAGTGGTGTGATATTTATATACCCAATTCGATCACAACTTTGATGTGGCACATACGCCTCGCAACATCCCCAACCCCACGGAGGTTCAGGGTGTACAAAGTAGTGCCCCTCCCCCCCAACACACACACACACACACACACACTTCGAGTCGGTGGGAGGGCATCTCACCGAGACCTACTGTAACACGGACCAAGAAGAATCCACCTTGGTAACCTCTCTCGTTGTCGGTCGAAGTGATGGACGTGCACGCGGCCCCATAGATGGGATTGCAGTCGATAACCACGCGAGGGAGTGCCCGAATACAACCACCGCCTATATGTGGCCCAAACATATGTATATGAAAGTGTTGTGTGGTGTTTGAATACCCAATGCACAACTTTGATGTGGCCTCCTGTGCTTTGGAATCGGAAAGTCCCCACACGAAGCAAGGGTTCACGACGTGTAGTATGTCGCCCTCCCCCCTTCGAGTCGGTGAGAGGGATTCATGCATACGCGTGCGCTCAAACTTGGTCTGGAATCTCACCACGACCTACGTACCGTAACATGAACCAAGAAGAATCCACCTTGGTAACCTCTCTTGTTGTCGGTCGATGTGATGGACGTCCATGCGGGCCCACGAATGGGCTTACCACCGATAAGCACGCGAGAGAGTGTCCGAAGACAACCACCACATACATGTGGCCCAAACATATGTATGGAAGTGTTGGCTGGTGTTTGAATACCCAATGCACAACTTTGATGTGGCGCCATGCATGCTGATTTGGAACCGGAAAGTCCCCACACGGAGCGAGGGTTCACGAGGCGTAGTGTGTGTGTGTGTGTATATATATATATATATATATATATATATATATATATATATATATATATGCCGCCCCCCCACCACTTCGAGCCGATGAGAGGGATTCATGCATATGTGTACGCGTGTGATCAAACTTTGGTCTGGAATCTCACCATGACCTGCTTATACCGTAAAATGAACGAATAAGAAATCCACCTTGGTAATTAACCTCTCTCGTTGCCGGTCGAAGTGATGGATGACCACACGGGCCCGGGAATGGGCTTGCCGCTGATAACCACACGAGGGAGATTGTCTGAAGACAACCACCGCGTGCATGTGTCCCAAACATATGTATGGAGGTTTTGTGTGATGTTTGAATACCCAATGCACAACGTTGATGTGGCGCCTGCCTCGAAAACCGTAAAGTCCCAACACGGAGGTTCACGACGCGTCGTGTGCTGGCCCCTCCCTCCCACTTCGATCCAGTGGGAGGGATTAATTCATGCGCGCACACATGAGCTCAAAACTATACTATATATATGTAATCTCAGCATGACCTACTAAGACAAACCAAAAATTAATCCCCTCGTAGGTCGAATTAACCTCTCTCATCGTCGGTCAAAGTGATGGACCAAGCCAGCCCACAGATGTAAGCATCGCCGATAAACCGCATGAGTGAGTGCCAGAGGACAACCACCGCTTGCATGTGGGCCAAACCTATGTATATGGAGGTGGTGTGTGATGTTTGAATACCCAATAATGCACAACTTTGATGTGGCAATGCCTCGGAAACCGTAAAGTCCCCACACGGACCAACGTTCATGACGCGTATATATGCTGTTCCCCTCCCCCCTCTTCGATGAGTACTATATACACAACGTAACACAAACCAAAAAGAATAATCGTGCTTGGCCAAATTAACCTCTCTCGCAGGTCAAAGTGATGGACCTCGCGGGCCCACGAATGGAAGCGTCGCCGATAAGCACGCGAGTGAGTGTCCTAGGTCGATTAACCACCGCATGCGCATGGATATATATGTGTGGCCCAAAAAGAGGTGTTGTGTGATGTTTGAATACCCAATGCACTGCTTTGATGTGGCACATGCTTCACAAACCGGAAACGCCCCAGACGGAGGTTCACGACGTGTAGTCTCCCTCACTTCGAGCCGGTGGGAGGGATTCATGTGTGTACGCACACGCCGGAACTTTGGTCCGGAATCTCACCATGGTCTACACCATAACACATGCCAAGATGAATCCACCGTTGGTCAATGCCTCTCGATGTTGGTCAAAGTGATAACCTGCGCGGGCTAACAAATGGGCGCATCACTGATAACCGCACGAGCGAGTGTCCGAGGACCACCAATATATATAATGCATGCATGTGGCCCAGACATATGTATGAAAGGGTTGTGTAATGTTTTAAATACCAATTCATGACTTTGATGTGGCACCTGCCTCACAAACCGGTCAATCCTACATGGAGGATCACGACACGTCAGTGTGCCGGGCCCTCCCCCCCACCCACCCACCGCACCACCATCGCCACTTCGAGGCATGCACCATGTCAAACATTTTCTCTTGTGAACATGTGACCAAAGGAGTGCCGTGTTAAAATTTCAAAAAAAATCGAAGATCATTTAGACATTTTTATTCATAGATTGATTTCCTAGGGATTTAATGTGTAAAAATCAAATTTGAACCACATGCACACGCGATAGTGTACCGTCACGTCCTTGGGTGCATATTTTAGTCCCCGTCCAAGAAATGGCAAGAAATTTCAAACATTCAAAATCTTGATTTTTAAATTCCAGTAAATCCAAAACTTAGTTGAAATCATGAAACTTGTCGTGGTGTCATATCGACACCAATAGACTGTGATATTGTTTTTCTTGTCAAATTCGAGACAAGTTTTGATATAAGCTTCTTACAAACGGGAGATTATTAATAATTGGAACACAATATCGCAAACGGTTTATTTATTCAAACCATGGAGTTAGACCAACAATGTACGTGCTATGCTTTGGTTAAGTAATATAAAGTGGTAGAATTAATCCTAAAAAAAGAAAAACAATATAGGTGCCGCCACATGTCGCGCGTGCCGTGTGAGCAGGCATGAGTTGATGGGACGCATGCGAGCAGTCCACCGCGCAGGCAGACGGGGAGGCGTGCGAGCAGGCATGTGAATTGTTGGGAGGCATGTTCACTGTGCAGCGTTACCGGGAGACATGCGAGCAGCTTCATGAACTGACGGGAGGCGTGGCATGCGAGTAGTCCGCTGTGCAGGCTCACCGGGAGGCGAGCCAGCCCTTTGACCGCCGCCCGCCATGCTCCCACTGCTCCATATTAATGGCGCGCCCGAGCCGCTGGTTATAATAGGCGGCCGCATCCCTCAGTCTTGCTACACACACAATCCTCGCTCCCCGCCTGCATCCTCGATGCCGTTCTCAGTCGTCACCACTGTCTGAAGTGTATCAGGATGCCGCCGAAGTGCACCAACGGAGGGAATGGTGACGCCGGGGCTGGTGAAGCACCTGAGCACCGCGTGCAGCTGGGCAAAGAGGTTGCCGTCGCCACCGACGAGGTCTCACGCGGGCAGAAGCGCGACCTTGACGTCGTCACCACCGTCGTGCTTTCCCAGCCGCAGCCAGAGGTCCACAGCGACTCTGGCGACGACTCCGACGACCACTCCGACGATGACGGAGAACCGGTTAGTCATCTATACCCATTTTGTGTCAAATATATCCTAGCTATTCTCTGGTTAGTCATGCCTCCCCCTTTTTGAAACAGAAATCCTATGCTTATGTTTTCTCAACTCTCGATCCATGAAATAAGAGTAAGATTCGTTAGATCCGTGTAGTGTATTGATTCTTTGATTGGTGCAAATGATAAGGGCTAGCTATTGATAAGTGAGATATGTACAAATGATCATGCTAATAATCCGACTAGGGTTAGGGATTAATTGTTTGCTCTAAACAAATGAATTTTGCTAATAATCCGACTAGTGTTAGTGTTGCTGCTAATAATTTGTCCAGGGTTAGTGATTTATCGTTTGTTCTGTACAAATGATTTTTGCTAATAATCCAACTAGGGTTAGTGTTCGAGCTAATAATTCTTAGCCAGATCTTGAGAATTGATTTTGAATATCCTACTGTTCGACATGTAAATTGGTTTGATGCCAAAAGTTGGCATGCCAAATTTTGGCAACTGCCAAATGTCTGCTAGAGATTGGTTGCATACCAATGTTCATTGCCAATCTCACAAAAGGTTGCCAAGTGTTGGCAACTTTTGATTTTGCCAAATGTTGGTAGCAAACCAATTAGACTCTTGATTTTGTTGCACTAAGTTGTGTGCTCTCTATTTATGCATTTCTTTCATCAACATCAGTTGATGATTTAGGGTTCACGCTGTCACAGGATATATTATGTTTCATAAACTCTGCCGGCTGAATTTGCATTATAAAATATACTGACGACACATTTTTTACTATATGTATATAGGTGCTATCTGACGATGTCGAGAACGAGCATGAAG
The DNA here is from genome assembly GCA_039707655.1 of Elymus sibiricus. Taxonomy (NCBI): domain Eukaryota; kingdom Viridiplantae; phylum Streptophyta; class Magnoliopsida; order Poales; family Poaceae; genus Elymus; species Elymus sibiricus. Next base: position 176,401,598 of record CM077666.1, on the reverse strand, counting down.
ATGGCCAGAGGAGGTTCAAGAAGCAGAAGCTCAGGGAGCTTTATGCGGGAAAGCATAACAAGCGTGTGAGGACCTGGAATAGGGGCTTTGGATCCATTCTGCAACCATAGGATTCATGACACGTATGAAAGTGTTCTGGCGCATGCAAGAGGACGAGCCATTGGCTCCTCCAAGCAGAAGTATTCTCGCAGGGTGGCGCACGCTGCGTACGCTGAGTACCTGGAGAAGCTTCACATTCATGTAGGCCTGCCGGCAGATGAGATGTGGGATTGAACTATTGTTATGTTCAGAAGTACCCTAGCTATGTAGTGTCTTAATTATAACTATGCTTGAGTGTGCTTAATATCGGTTGAACTATGGTTGAACTATGCTTGAGTACGCTTATTATCTATTCCTGAGTATGCTTATATCTATGTTTATTTATGTCTAGATGTGGGATGAGTATGCAATCAGTTTGGTTGATGGAATTTTATGCTTCTCTTAGACCAACATATGATTGCCCCCACATCAGACACAGCTTATTAGCGCGAATCGTCTGTGTTACTTTCGGTCTTCCCACACAATTTTATACTAGCAACCGTTTGTCCCCATATCACACATGTCTTCTTAAGTTGAATCGTTTCTGTTGTTTTGGCTCATCACAAACAGTTCATCCGAGTGAACTGTATGCCGTATATCACACACACACCTTGATCTGGCTGACCATTTCTGTTGTGTTGGCTTATCGCAAACAGTTCATCCGAGTGAACTGTATGCCGTATATCGCACACACCTTGATCTGGCTGACTGTTTCTATTGTGTTGTCTTATCACAAATAGTTGATCCGAGTGAACTGTATGTCGTATATCGCACACACACCTTGATCTGGCTGACCGTTTCTGTTGTTCTGGCTCATCGCAAACATTTCATATAGATTAACTGTATGCCACGTATCGCACACGCGTCTCTAATCTGAATCGTACTTAATGTCTTCGCCATCGCACACAGTTTGTCTTATTGGTGACGGTTTTATTACGATGCCGTTTGTGATTCATGCATCGCAGACAGTTTGGTCGAAGGGTCTCTAAAACATGTGTCGCGTTAGCAGCATCCTGCAGTAGTGAATTAAGCTTGGGGATGCTGATACGTCTCCAACATATCTATAATTTATGAAGTATTCATGCCATGTTTACAACAATTTTATATGGTTTTGGTGGACTTTTATATGATTTGAATGAAACTAACCCGGACTGACGCTATTTTCAGCAAAACTACCATGGTGTTAATTTTGTGCAGAAATAAAAGTTCCCGGATTGGGCTGGAAATTTATGGTGATTTTTTTGGAACATAAGAGACCCCCGAAGCTTCGAGGAAGGATCATAAGACCCACGAGGGAGCGACAAGCTCACCCCACGTGCTCTGGGGGTAGGGAGGGGCGTCTGAGCTTGTGGGTCCCACGTAACTCCGATTGGCGTGATTCCAACGCTGAAAAATCCTATAAATCCAGAAGCCCCCTGTCGGTGTAAAAACTGGTTGACCTTGGGGTTGGGGGTCCCAAGCTGTGGATCTCGGATCTATGGTAACAGAAACAATGGAGACGGTGTTTACCCCGGTTCGGGCCCTCTCGAAGAGGTAATACCCTACGTCCTGCTTTGATTATATTGATGATGGAGTATCGAGTACAAGCTTGATCAACCTCGAGATCGTCAAGAGAAGTCTAACCCTAGGGCTAGGTGGATGGTAATTGTGATTCCGTGTCCTCTACAGGCTAAACCCCTTGGCTTATATACACGCCGGGTAGGGCATCTAGGGTTACATAGTCGGTATCCAGGGATTCGTATGGAGGCGGCAGGAGATGTCTTGGGGTATACTGCAAGTCTTCGGCAGATGCAATCTTGATCATGTCACGGCTTTCGAAGTCCATCTAGATGAGGATGAGGGCCTTCGGGCCCAGCCCGAGGACTATGGGCCGGCTAGGTTGGGACCCCCTAGTCCAGGACACCGTCAGTAGCCCCCGAACTGGTCTTCTATGCCGAGGACGACCCCTTCGTCTCTAACAACTTTGGATCCGGAGTCCTTGGCTCGACAGACGAGTTCCCTCCTTTCTTTTTACACTTTTCTTTATTCGAGGCCGCCACAGACCACTCCTCAAAGGGGTGGTATCCCTCATTCGGAATTCAAAAAACACATTGCACATCCGAGGTCACGAGATTACTTAGCCTCAAAGGCCTGCTGCATAGGTGTGAACAGTGCTTTCAGCCTGGCAACTTTATCGAAGAGGCACCACCCACGACCAGGCGAGCAGTTACTGCCCACTCGAATCGCGGCCCGAGGCAATCTTTTTACTGGCGCGTCCCATCGAAACGGAGATCGTGCCCACTTTTTAAGGGATATCATTAAGATTTTGTTTCTCCCTATACGCATAACGGCATTTTTTATGGGTTAATGGCGATTTCAACGGCGCGGCGTGAGGGACTCTTGGCCTTTTCACCAGCCTATATAAGAGCGAGGGGGTAACAACAGAGAGAACACGCTCCCTTGCTTCTCGCCTCCCAAGCTCCATCTCTCAGATCCAATCTTAAGCTCCTTGGATCCCCTCAGCGCCTTCCTCCTCAACAATGGTGGAGCCCAACCTCAAGGGGCACTGGGGCAGCTCCTCCGTGACGGAGGGCACCATTCTAGAGTTGCGCAGTGCGGGGTACATCCCCGGGGAGGTCCGCACTCGCGTGCCGACTCCAAAGCAGCGCATACCCACCCTCGAAGCCGGTGAGTGGGCCGTCTTCATCCCCCACTTCATTAGGGGTCTGGTGTTCCCGCTGCACCCCTTTGTGCGTGGGGTCCTGTTCTACTACGGGCTAGATTTTCACCATCTAGCCCCGAATTCCATCCTCCACCTCACCACCTTAATCACGGTCTGCGAGGCCTTCCTCCGCATCGAGCCGCACTTTGGGCTGTGGCTGAAGATCTTCGGCGTCAAGCCGAAGTCCAGTGACTCCGAGCTCGCAGAGTGCGGGGGAGCGATGATCATCAAGAACCAAAGGGCGGTCTAGTTCAAAGGCACCTTTATAGAGACCATCAAGGAGTGGCAGCGCGAGTGGTTTTACATCACCGAGCCGCTCGCTGCTGGCCTGGCCGGGGTCGAGTTCGCCGCCGGCCCTCCGAAGAAGCTCGTATCCTGGAAGAGGAGGGGCACGGACTGGGGGAACCCGGCCGAGGTGGAGGTGCTGATCCAGAAGATCGAGTTTTGGATCAATCAGAGGGACATCAAGCTGGTGGACGTGGTGAACGTCATGCTCCACCGCCGCATCCTGCCGCTTCAGTCTCGGGCTACACCAATGTGGGCGTACAAGGCCGAGGACGTGGTGCCTATTCACCACTTCTTCCGCTCCACCCCGGCTGGGATGTGGAAGCTGCTATTCAAGCCGTCCAAGGAAGGCTTTCCCGAGGCCGGGAGAGATTTCGGCTTCGAAGCCGCCCACGACGGCCCCGAGGTAAATTTCAATGCTCAGTTCTATGCTCTGTGCTTCTTGGTTCCTCACAAACTTTGGCTAACCGATCCGACATTCCCAGAAGTGGATACCCAAGGCACAGCGGATGTTGTGCCCTGCGCCGCAGCCCGAGGGGGAGAGGACTCCCCAGCTTGTGGCCCTCCTGACCGAGGAGCCACATGTGGTGATCCATGAAAGGCCCGAAGAGGCCGCGCAAGGCCTCAGCCGATCCCGTCCTGCCGCAGAAGCCCAGCTTCCCCGAAGATTCGGACGAGGACCTCCTCGCCCTGGGGAGGAAGAAACCGGCCCCCCAAAGGTATGTATTAACTGCACAATTCCGACTTTGAAAGCTTGTTCTTTTCTTGAGACTCATAAGAGAAATTTCACCAGCCCGCCAGGGACTCGCCTCAGTGGTGATACTTCAGGCGATCTACCCCCGTCCGATAGCGGGGAGCCGGAGCCTGTCAAGACTCCCTCGGCTCTCGAGGGGCTAGAGGAGGCGTCGTCCGGTCCGGCCCCTCCGGTCAACACCTCGGGGGCCGGGGTGTTGATTGTCATGCCGAGGTCGACACCTCGGCCGCACTAGGCCAAGGGGATCCAATCCCCGAGGTCCACAAAGAAGGGTTGTGCCAGACGTCGGCCCAGCCTGAACAGTCTCCGGCTGTAACACCCCCATGTTTAAGCTACAGTGACCACCTTTTGATAATGCCAAGTCACCATGATTAACAGTGCTTGATCATCATTTGTTTCATATCTCATTTCAAATTCCAATTCAAATTGAAATTCAAATTTAAAGTGAAATTAAAAGTTGTTCAAATTCAGGAACTAAATAGTTCCTATTATTGCAAATATTCCCAAAGCAATTATAAAAATAAGATCAACATTTATTGGAATATTTAAATGAATCTAATATCCTAAAACAGTACCAAAACAACAATGTTTAATCCCTTTTTATTTAATTAAAATTCAAATGAAATCCTTTAGGCTTCAAACCTTTTTCTGGCAGTGAGTTATATTGCCTAGTATTTAAATGAACAAGTCCCATATTTTACAAAATTGAAATGGAGGCCAAACATTTTGCAAAACAGAAAAGCAAAGACAAATCAGAAAAGAAAAGGGAAAAGAACAACGGGCTACCGTGCACTTGGGTTTCCAGTGCACAGTGCAAATCGGCCCGGCCCAGCGAGGCCTTCTCCTTCCTCTCGCTGGGCAGAAGCCATGGCGTGTGGCCGAAGCGTGCACGCCGTCCGAACACCGATTCGCCGCGCTGTCGACCATCCAGCGGCTCCCCGACGTGGATAAGGACCCCCCTCGACCCGATGGCGAACCCTACCCCGCCTCCTCTTCCTCTCTCCCTTGTTCCCCACCTCACTCGAGCGCAGCCATGGCGGCGCCTCCCTAGATCGCGCGGCCATCGCCTCCATCTCGTCGCCGCACCGTGTCCACCGAGCTCCCCGGCGTTGACTACGCCGACTGGAACAATCCGGGAGGCCCTCCTTCATCGCCATCGCCGCCGTCATCGCCGCTTCTGCGTCGGAGATTGCCGCCGCCGTACGTCGTCCCTGAGTCCTCCCCGCGCCCGCTAAGCTCGCCTACAGGCTCCCGGTGAGCCTCCGCTTCCTCCCCTCTCTCTCTCGTCGTCGTTAGCTGCCCATAAACGCCGCCCCCAACGTGCCCGAGCCCACTGCCGCACGAGCTCATCGCCGTCGTCTTTCTGGCGACCAAATGACCCCGCGCTCGTGCCCATCGTCTTCGCCGCGTCGAGTAGGCCCTTCCTAGCTGCTTAGTTAGCTTGTGCACGCGCCGTATCGCCGTCCCCGTAGCACACCCGAGAATGCCGCCGCCCGCCGTCGTCGCCGTGCCCGATTCCGGCCACCTCAACCGCCGAGACCACCACCATCGAACGCGGCGTGAAGTGCACGTTCCAGAGAGCCCGGTTGCGCGCGATTTGGTGCACCACAGCGCAAACCCGAGCTCGCCGGAGTTCGGCCGCCGCGGGAGAGCTCGCCGGAGCGCTCCGGTGGTCGGCGCTGACCTGGCGCCGACGTGGCCGCGCCCTGTGCCACTGACCGCTGGGCCCTGCGGGCCCCAGATGACTGGGTTGACCCAGTCAACTGCTGACTAGGCACCCGTGGGCCACTGACATGCGGGCCCCACCCCGTTTAAACGTTTTTAAAATAAATAAAAATGCTAATTAAAATGTTAATTAATCTGTTAGTTAATTAGTTAAATAAACAGTCACTGACAGTGGGTCCCACTGGTTAATTAGTTAAATTAGTTAGTTTAATCTACTATTTAATTAGTCTAGTCTATGACAGATGGGCCCCACCTGTCAGGTTGACCAGTCTACGGTCACAGTTGACTGCTGACGTCACCCTGAACTCATGCTGACGTCACCTACTACTGTTTTGGATAATTCGAATTAAATAATTCCAGAAATTCCAGAAAATGATTAAAACTTTGAAAAATCATATAAAATAAACCGTAACTCCGATGAAAATAATTTATATATGAAAAATGATCAGAAAAATATGAAGAATCCGAATATCCTATCCACATGCCTGCCACACCCCTCTAACATATTGAACATGGAACTTTTTGCCTGTTTCCGATAAGTGAATAGTGCATGACCTTGATAAAATAATTCCAGATAAATTCCTAAATCATCTAAAATAATTAGAGATGCATTATATCAACCATGCATATCATTTAGGCATGTCATGCATCCCTGTTGCATTGTTGCCGTGTATTTATTGTTTCTTCCCCCTCCTTCTCTCCCGTTAGACCCCGAGACTGCCGACGACACTGCAGAGTACGACCACGTCGTCGACGATCAGACCACTTCAGCTGAGCTTCCAGGCAAGCAAAACCCCCTTGATCATCCAGATATCGCCTACTCTTTCTCTCTATTGCTTGCATTAGAATTGCTTCTATTGTTATTCCGATAGCTCCTATTCTGATGCATAGCCTGTTTTCGTCGCCTATTATTGATACCTTACCTGCTGTCCCATTATGCTTAGTTAGCTATGCTATGTTTCATCTGTGGCCCTTTCACCCTTGTCCGTTGCCATGCTTGTTATCGGGCCGTGACCACTCTGGGTGGTGATCATGGAAATGTTACTTATTGCAATACTTTAAACTATTAAAGTCGGGCTGGCCCCAAGGGTGCCCACGAGAGAATAATATTAAAGACGGGTCGGCTCCAAGAGCACCCGCGAGCCGTGTGTTATCAAGACGGAGCGACAGGGATCCTGTTCGTCTTCACGAGTTACTAAACACGCCTAACGGATTTGGGTATTTGCTCTGAGTAGGCCGCTGGCCTTATACGCACTACCACCACGTGGGATAATGGTTATGGGACCCTCTACGTCGTATGTATCAGCCGAAAGCTCTTCAGACGTCACAGCTCAGAGATGCGGGCTGATCGTTGGGGTGGGCTGGTTATGTCACTTGTGTATACAGTGTCGCGCCTGGGCCCCGACCAGCCACGTAACATGCAGGAGTGCAAAGGGCGATGGCCCAAGACCCCTTCGCACTTAGGATTTAGACCGGCGTGCTGACCTCTCTGCTGAGCCTAGGTAGGACTATGTCGTGTCGATTACCCGAGGCCGGGTATTACCCAGCAAGTGTGTCCGGCCAGATGTGATCGAGCGTGTTGGGTAACAGTAGTGCACCCCTGCAGGGAAGTTATCTATTCGAATAGCCGTGTCCACGGTAACAGGACGCTCAGAGTTGTATCTTGATCTGCTACAACTACAAATGGATACTGTTACATTATTAAACTATTACTACTACTCTCGGGATCACTTTCCCACAGGGTAGTCGAGGAAGGATCCCAGGGCTTTACTAAAATATGATTGATTATATATTATCTTGTTCTACTCTCTTCTGATGCTGCAAGATTGCTTCAAGATGCTAGTCTTCGATAGGCTAGGCCTCTCCCCCTCTGTTCCAGCATTTCTGCAGTGTAGCCCAAAGATATAGCCCCATTCATTTGATACCGATGCATGCTTAGTATAGTTCTGATGTCAGTCTTGCGAGTACTTTGGATGAGTACTCACGGTTGCTTTGCTACTTCTTTTTCCCCATACCCGGTTGCTGCGATCAGACGACGGAGCCCAGGAGCAGGAGTACCCCGGAGGCACCTACTACTACGTTGAACCCGCTGACCAGGAGTAGTTCGGAGGCCCTAGGCAGGAGGCCTTCGCCTTTTCGATCAGTGTCGCTGTTTGTGCTAGCCTTCTTAAGGCAAACTTGACTAACTATGTCTGTACCCAGATATTATTTGTGTGTATGACTTATGTATTCGGGTCCTAGTGACCCCTGGTTTGTAATATGAAGTTTTATGTTTAAATTTGAGTTTAGAGTTGTGTTGGGATATCTTCCCGTGAGTCTCTGATCTCGAGCGTGCACGTTTGCGTGTATGATTAGTGCACGGTCGAGCAGGGGCGTCACAAGTTGGTATCAGAGCCGACTACCTGTAGGAAGCTCCCTTCCAATTCCTTGGTCGAAGTTGAGTCTAGTCTTTGAAAAACTGTTTCACTAACATGGCTGTGTGGCTTACGGGCCCACGTCGCCAATGGGTGGTATTAGGATCTTTTATTCCTCTTCTATACTCTGGGATTCTACCCTCTCTTCTATTCAGGTTAAAATTTTACTAACTCTGACTCTAGGTTCTCGTGATCACCTCCTCCCGGTGCTTTGATTATCTGCAAATTACTTCCTTGAATGCACGATGCAAGAATTCACTCACTGTCATTTGACAATCTTGAATTTCCTCTGTGTCAGATGGATCACTTGTTTCCGCCGCGCCCTGCGACGCAGCTTGTACTGCGGACTTGGGCTCATGATGCGACTGGTTTTCCAGCTATCCTGATCGCCCTCCTGACCAGATTGGGCTACCGCTGGTACCCCGAGTACATGGTTTACGAGGATTACCGCGAGTTCAACTAGGAGCAGTACCATGCCGATGTTCGTATCTTTGATCAGCGGAACGACTCCGTCACTGAGTTGCACACTTTTCATGGTATCGGCGTGACGATTGATATGGCAGTCCATGATGCTGCCCATTCTGCTGTCGCACGTCTTCGTGGCGAGCATAGTCGCTTGGATGACTCCGAGTTCCGATACATCCCGTATGCCCCTGCTGGAGATGATACCGGATACTACACAGCTATATGTGCCCCTTTCGAGCGACGTCGATATGACCCGCAGGTTTTGAATCAGTGCACTCAGGCTCTGGATCGCACCGTCAGGGCTCTTGCCGTCAAGTTGTTTGCCACTCGCGCATGTCTCTACGATGCTATGACACAGTTGCTGTGAGCTGTTCGTGCAGGGATACATCCAGAGTACATTCTTTACCCACGCAGGACTCAGAGGCCTACAGGTATTGATTGGCCTGCTGTTGGAGGTCACACACCCGCACGTGGACCTCTTCTTCCAGTTCGAGATCAGGTTCTGCATCAGAGTGCTCACGGAGCGCAGGACCTTCCTGCCATGGACACTCAACGTCCGCACCTGCAGTTACCTGGTTTCAGTGGTTTTCCCCGACGTTGATGTAGCCTTTGCTATGTCTCGTTGTTGTATTCCTCACCGCGTGCCTGCGCGCCGCCTAGTATGTCTAGCTGTTTAATTTCCGAACTTATGATGTCCGTGTGTAATCGACTCTGTGTATGGATCTGTATGTCTTAATTGACTACTGTTATGTATCTATTGAACTACTTATTCATTATCGTGTTACATCATGTTTGTCTCTAAATACTTGCAGTTGTTTTTACTAAACTACCCCCTGTTAAATCTTTAGCAGGATGGTTAGACCAGGTGGTCGTGGTCGTGGCCGTGCACCCGAGTAGCCACCAACGCCAGACTATATGGCAGCTATGATGCAGCAATTCGAGCTGAACCGCCAGTTCATGGTTGGGATCATGGCTCAGTTTCCGCACCAGAACCAGAATGCTCAGAATCAGCAACCTGCCCCAATAACTCTGCAGGAGTTTGTGCGTCTCAGCCCTACTGTTTTCCGCAACTCTGAACAGCCACTGGATGCTGATGACTGGCTTCGCGACATCACCTACGAGATGGAGTCTGCCAATGTCGCCCCCGCCAACTTTGTCACCTTCGCGTCCTACTTCTTGAAGGGTGCCGCTGCTCAATGGTGGCACACCCACAGGAGTTCACTACCTGCTGGGACAGTTGTTACCTGGATCGAATTTTAGACTGCTTTCCGTGCCCGTTACATTCCTCAGGGAATCATGGACCGGAAGAAAAGAGAGTTTCGCAACCTCACTCAGGGCAGTAAGACTATCGAAGCTTATCAGCAGGAATTCCTTAACCTGTCCCGCTATGCTGAAGAAGACATTGCCACAGATGCACGCAGACAGGAGAAATTCCGCGATGGACTCGACCCAGACCTCAAGCTTGCACTTGCTATTCATGACTTCGCCGACTTCGCCACTCTGGTGAACAAGGCTATCCAGGTTGAGACCGCTCAGATGGAACATAGGGAATCACTCAAGCACAATCGTGACATTGGCTCATCTTCGAGCTCCGGACAAAGGTGTAAAATCTGGATTCCCAATAGCATGTATCGTCCAACTGCCCCTGCGCTGAGGCCTTCCTATGCTGCACCCCGTCTGCCTCCTCCACCGAGGCAGCCGAGAGCTCAAGCTGCTCCACCACGTGCTGCTCCTCTTCGTCCTGAAGATGGTCTGTGTTTCAAATGTCGCCGCCCAGGTCACCTTGCCAAGGACTATCGCCAGAGTCAGAATCAGTTGGCACTTCCACCTACTGGCCGTGGCAATGGCCATGGCAACAACCAGACCCGCAACTATAACACTGGGTCTTCTGCTTATGGTCGTGGACAGGCTTACCACGTCGATATTGAAGAAGTCCAGGATCAACCTGAAACTATGATGGGTACCCTTCTCATTAACTCAGTACCTGCTTCTGCTTTATTTGATTCAGGAGCATCGCATTCATTCATGACAGAAGCATTTGCATTAGTACATGACATTGCATTTCAAAAGATGAACCTACCAATAGTTGTCCGCACCCCTGGAGGCCAGTGTCAAACCACCATGATGGCACACAATGTCACTGTTGAAATCGAAGGATTAGACTTCCTTGTTTCACCCATCATTTTGAAAACTTCCACCATAGACCTCATTCTGGGAATGGATTGGTTGAAAGCTCACATTGCTTCGATCAATTGCGCCACCAAAGTCGTCCAACTTCTTCACCCCTCCGACGAGATAGTGAACTACACCGCCCGAGTTACCCGGAATGCCGAAGCTCAGATATATGCTCTGAATGCTTTGAATGCTTCACCTCTTGAGGGAATTGAGAACGTTCCAGTCATTCGTGATTTTTCGGACGTCTTTCCAGAAGAACTTCCAGGAATACCCCCTGTTAGAGCCGTTGAATTCCTCATCGACTGGAAACCAGGCACCACTCCTATTGCTAAGCGCCCCTACAAGATGCCACCGCATGAACTCCTTGAGCTAAAGGAGGAGATCGACAAATCACTTCGTAAAGGCTTCATTCGTCCAAGTTCCTCTGCCTGGGGAGCACCTTCTCTCTTTGTTAAGAAGAAGGATGGAACGAACCGATTGGTCGAGGACTATCGACCTATTAACCAAGCAACAATCCAGAACAAATATCCACTTCCCTGGATCAACGATCTTTATGATCAGCTTGCTGGATCCTCTGTGTTATCTAAACTCGACTTAAGGTTGGGTTACCATCAGATCCGAGTTCGTAAAGAGGATATTCCAAAGACCGCCTTCGTTACCCGTTATGGATCATACGAGTATACCGTCATGTCCTTCGGATTAACTAATGCTCCAGCAACCTTCTCTCGATTGATGAACTATATCTTCATGGACTACCTCGACAAATTCGTCATGGTTTATTTGGATGATATCCTTATATTTTGCAAGAATGAAGAAGAACATGCCAAACATCTTCGGCTTGTATTGGAGAAACTTCGAGAACACCAGCTATATGCCAAATACTCTAAGGGTGAATTCTGGTTATCTGAGGTGACTTATCTTGGTCATGTGATTTCCAAAGATGGCATTGCAGTTAACCCAGAACGAGTTCAGGCTATTCTAGACTGGACTCCCTCGAAGAATGTTAAGCAAGTCAGAAGTTTTCTCGGTCTCGCCAGCTATTGCCGCCGTTTTGTCGAGAACTTCTCCAAGATTGCTAAGCCACTGACTGATTTGCTTCACAAAGGCAGGAAGTTTGAGTGGACGGAAAAGTGCCAAGAAAGTTTTCAGACACTTAAGGACAAGTTGACATCTGCCCCAGTGCTAGCTCCCCCTGATTCCCGCAAGGACTTTGTGATATATTGCGACGCATCCCGTCAGGGATTAGGCTGTGTCCTAATGCAAGAGCGCAAAGTGATTGCTTATGGCTCTCGCCAGTTGCGTCCTCACGAAGATAAGTATCCAACACATGATCTTGAGTTAGCAGCAGTTATCTATGCTCTGAAGCTGTGGCGACATTACCTTCTTGGTAATCGTTGTGAGATATACACCGACCACCAAAGTCTGAAGTATCTGTACACTCAACCAGATTTGAACCTCCGCCAACAAAGATGGCTCGAGACAATAGCTGACTATGACATGGATATTTCTTATACCCCTGGCAAGGCTAATGTATTGGCCGATGCTTTGAGTCGCAAGTCTTAGTGCAACAACCTCATGGTTCAGCAAGCACAATGTAGGATCGAAAGTATGTCTAGAGGGGGGGTGATTAGACTACTTGACCAAATAAAACCTAACATTTTCCCAATTTTAGTTTTGGGCAGATTTTAGCAATAGTACATGTCAAGCATCACCCTACACATGCAATTCTAAGAGTATAGCAGCGGAAAATAAACAATTGCATATGTAAGTAAAGAAGGGGATCGGAGATTTCAAACGCAATGAAGACACGGTGGTTTTTGGCGTGGTTCCGATAGGTGGTGCTATCGTACGTCCACGTTGATGGAGACTTCAACCCACGAAGGGTAACGGCTGCGGGAGTCCACGGAGGGCTCCACCCACGAAGGGTCCACGAAGAAGCAACCTTGTCTATTCCACCATGGCTTATGTCCACGAAGGACTGGCCTCACTCGGGGTAGATCTTCACGAAGTAGGAGATCTCCTTGCCCTTACAAACTCCTTGGTTCAACTCCACATCATGTCGGAGGCTCCCAAGTGACACCTAACCAATCTAAGAGACACCACTCTCCAAAAGGTAATAGACGGTGTGTTGTTGATGAACTCCTTGCTCTCGTGCTTCAAATGATAGTCTTCCCAGCACTCAAACAACTCCTCATAGATTTGGCTATGGTGGAAGAGGGATTTGAGTGGAAAGCAACTTGGGAAAGGCTAGAGATCAAGGTTCAAATGGTAGGAATGGAATAGCTTGATCTCAACACATGAGTAGGTGTTTCTCTCTTAGAAAATGTATGGTGGAAGTGTAGGCATGTTCTGATGGCTCTCCTTGCTGAGAAGGAGGTGGTGGAGGGGTATATATAGCCTCCACACAAAATCCAACCGTTACACACTTTTGACCCAACTCGGTGGCACCGAAACGATAATCTCGGTAGCACCGAACTGTGTAAAAGATATGAACTTTAGGAATCTCGGTGGGACCAATACGAACAACTCGGATGGACCGAAGTGCAATGGCTAGGGCAAACCTCATGTCGGTGGCACCGATTGCATCAACTCGGTAGGACCGAAGTGAAGCAATAAGGCAATAGAGAGTTGGCAAGCCATCTCGGTGAGACCGATTTGCAAAACCCGGTGATACCGAAGTAAGTGCAAACGATTACAGAGAGTTGGCAAGGCCATCTCGGTGAGACCGAGATCCATATCGGTGGATCCGATTTGTTAGGGTTTTGGCAGTGGCTAAGTCTCGGATGAACTCGGTGGGGCCAGATAGAGAATTTCGGTGGGGCCGAGTTGGAATGTAGGTTTTGGACATATTTGGTTAGAGAGAGTGGTTGAGGGTTTAGGAGTACTGTCACTAAGCACTTGAGCAAAAAGACCATTAAGCAACACTTCATCCCCTTTTAATAGTATTGGCTTTCCTATGGACTCAATGTGATCTTGGATCACTAAACCAAAAATGTAGAGTCTTGATCTTTTGCCAATCCTTGTCCTTAGCATTTTGAGGGGTCCACATCTCTAGTCCATGCCATGCCAATCATTGAACATTCTGAAATCTTAATCTTGAATGGACATTAGTTCAATGAGATATATGTTGTTATGAATTACCAAAACCACCAAGGGAGAAAATGTGCTTTCAATCTCCCCCTTTTTGGTAATTGATGACAACATATAGATCAAAGCTTCGACAATTGATTAAACAAATGAAATACATCGTTGCTTTGAGAAGTATGTGATAAGCAAGAGCTCCCTCTAAATTTGTGCATTATTAAAAATTTGCATTTGAATGCTAATGCACAATCGATTAGGCTCATGGGTCACTCTTCCATGTCACATACAACTTGGTGGAGCACGCAAAATGATATGATTGGAATAGAAAGCACGCATCACCAACATAAGTGAATGATCATATAGGATAATGATAAAGATAACCATAGATCATCACAATAAGCATAGTATGATCAATCAACATAGTATCTCACAAGCATAAACGACAGAATATCTCACAAACACTGTAGCAAGCACACACATAACAAAGTACCAACAAGCAAATAAGTAGCAAAAGAACTCGAGCAAATCAAAGCAGAACACTCTCTCTCGAAGCCTATGATCTATACAAATTCTCCCCCTTTGGCAACAAGTACCAAAAAGATCGAAGAGGTATAGGACTAATCGGCACTCTAAGCACGGTCCTCCAAAGCTCCAGAAGGCGATCTCCTGCTGGCAGCTCCGGTGTGCATAGATGGCGTTGAGAGAAGAGCATCCGCGAAGGCTTCTGCAGATGTCTGTGGGGCTGGTGGAGTAGAGACCTGAGGTGGCACTGTGGCAGTAGCAGCTGGTGCAGATACTGTGGTCCGTGGATCCACAACTAGTATTGCAGCAGACTTGGCTGCTCTGGGCACTGTCTGAAAACGCTCTGTGGTTGGTCTGTCATCTCCATTGTCATCTGATGGGGCTGTCTTGACAGCATCAGACATAAGTTTTTGAGACTTGGCTGGAGGTGCAGTGGCTGCTGCCTCTTCTTCCCCTTCCTCCTCATCAATCATCTTGGAGGGTCTGCCAATCACACGGGCAGTAGTTTTCCTTACTCTCTTCTTCTTGCCATCTGCAGCTGGTTCTGTGTCACCAGGCTCTTCAAGAGTGAATTGCATAGTCTGCTTTGACACTTTCCTCACAGCAGTCCTCTCTTTGGCAGTTGATGGTTTGGTGCTGTACTCCTTAGCAAGCACTACTCTCTTTTTCTTGATTGCTGCTTCGCTAGCAACAAAATCTTCATCCTCACTCTCTGGGGTTTTCTTCTTCCTTGTTCTGGTTGCAGCTTTAGGAAGATCTGGAGAGCTCCTCTCTCCCTCATAGAAACACTGCAGGGCTTGACCCTTCACTCATTTCTGCCTGCTGTTCAGATCTGTTCTGACTGTCACTGATGTCTGACATCTTGCTGAGCTGACCTTGTGAATAGATAGGTATGGGCAGAGTAGATGAGTCATCACAAAAAGCAGAGATTTTTCGTAAAATTTGAGTTCAACTCTTAGTTTCAAGTTTTCACAGGATGCATTTCGGATGGACCGAGTTGATCATCTCGGTGATACCGAAGCATACAATAGAAACCTTACACGCCATTTCGGTCAGACCGATATGGGTTTCGGTGGCTCCGAGATGCTAGGGTTTCACTGAGATTTACTTTCGGTCTCACCGATACATACAACTCGGTGGCACCGAGATGTACTAGTGCGATGGCCAAAGGCCAAATCGGTAGGTCTGAAAATTTTGAATCGGTCGGTCCGAGATGCATTCGGCGGAAACTTAAACCTAAAATTTTTACTCGCATCTAATCTACGGAGTTTGTAGTGTAACAGGAGTTCTCAATCCGTGGCATGAATTCAGGGAGTCCAATCGTGCATTGAATCGGAAATGGGAGCACGAGAGGGATCGAATCTCACCCTAACTCAGTGGAGATCCTCTACGACGGCAACGGCGGGGCAGATTGCCGTTGACGGCGGCGGAATCCGGCGGCAAGGGCGCGCTGGAGACGACGGAGAAGTCCGAAGACGAAGGGCAACGGCAGCAACGGGGAGCGGGAACGAGTGAGATCGAGAAATTCCAACCGTTCGGTCCGCGCGATATATATACCCGTACGCTGTCAGTGGCGCCGAGTTGAACAACTCGGTGGCACCGATATGTGTAACTGCACGTAGGTCAGCACATCGGTGGCTCCGAAGTGGTTCAACTCGGTTGCACCGAGATGGAAAACCTAGATCAATCTAAGTGATTTCGGTTGGACCGAGTTTGAGTGAATTGGTTCGGCCGAAATCAGATAGAAGGTTTTGGAGGTTCAGCCCTTTCAGATCGGTGGCTCCGAGTGCTCCTCACCCGGAGGGTCCGAAAATGACTTGTTCAATTTTTTGTGATGCAGCAAGAATAGAATTTGAGACAAGAAAGCATAGATAGCTAGAGAAGGTACTTAGGCATTCTTGTACATCCACTTGGCCAGAAAAACCAAGACAATCAAAACAACAAATGGATGTCCTCGAATGATGAAAACATGCAAATCAACATGCTCACACAATAAGATAGCAAGTGAAATATGTGTCAAACATGCACAACCAATTCTAGCATCTATCAAGCAATGGCGATGACTAGGTCATCTATATATGAGTATATTGACTTAGGAGCCAAATGAGAACATTTGATCATAGGTCATACTCATCGTTTAAGCACAAGTGGGGTTGCCACTTTTTCATAAAGCATTGATGTGTTCACACCATTAGAGTTGCTTTAGCTCAATTGTTTAGAGCAAAGCTCCCCCTAGATGTGATATTCCCCCTAAGAGGGATGAACTAATGTTGGTGCAATACTTGCCCTCGTATGTTTTGGAGATTGTTGACAGAAACAGGTATGGACTGATTTGTTTGCTAGTGCATACAGAGAGAAATAGTCCATGCAGTACCGAAGAGAATGTTGTCTCCGGTGTACAGTTCGAAGTAGATCACCGAAGATTATCTGCACCGCCGAGATGTATGAGCTACATCCTATGAAGACTTGTAGACGAGAATAATGAAGTGAAGAAGATGACCCCTCGAAATTTATTGCTGACGTGAAGCAACTGGTTTGGTGTTTCTGTCCAAAGAAATTGACTGCAGCGATGGAAGACGAAGACGAAGTGAAGACATAGCATTCTTTTCGTCGTTCTTCTTCCATTCATTTGAGTCATAGGACCTCCGTACTATTAAGAGGGGCATAGGTTCTCGAAGCTTAGATCCGCTGTGATGCTTAGCCCAAACCTATGCGAGACTGAGAGAAATCTCTTTATGCTTCGAATGATTACCTGCCAGCAGAAGACGTTGTTCTTCGTTGCTGTAGGAGATATCTTTCGAACTAAGGAGTTAGCATTACTTACTCCGCACGTAATGTTACCGTTGTGCTCAATTTCGACCGTTGGACTCGTGTCGTTCGGCCATTGGCTGCTCCACATGTCCAATTTGGTCATTTCCCTTCAGGGAAGGCTGCGGCTATAAATAGCCACCCCGCTCCAACGTTGCCCATTGGCTGCTTCGCTTAAGATTTCTGAGAAGATTGATTGAGCAACCCCTCTCCGAGTGATTTGAGTTTAAGATCCACCGAGAGAAAAATCAAGAGCCCAAACTTAGACAGTGGTTGAGCATCACAGTAGTTCTGAGTTAGAGCTCTTGTACCTATTACTCTTGAGAGCTGCGCACTCTCTAGACGGATAGGTATCGGCTCGAGTGTCGAAGAGTAATTGTCTTCACCGAGCAAGGTCTTCAGCAACCAAGAGTCATTGTGGTTCGCGAAGAAGTCTGTCGAAGGTTTGGAGATCGCCGACAAGTATCTACCACGAGTGAAATCAACTGGGGTCTGATCAGCTCTGAGTTGAAGGAGAATAGGGCGAGGAGAGTTTATCCTCTGTGTTAAATCACAACCCCTCCAACCAGACGTAGTCCTTTGGCAGAAGGGCGAACTGGTCTACCAAATTCTCCTGTCGCCATTGAGCACAACTGGTTTGCGTTACATTACTACATTTCCTTCAGCAGTTTACATTCGTGCTTGGTGCCGATAGTTATATCTGATCAATCTTAGTTTATCAATTGTCTACCTCATTCTCATCGTTCTTTGTTTTTCCATCGTCTCAGGCTAGTCTAATTCTCCTCGTATATCTGTATGCCTGTGTAACCACTTTCACTGCCGAATCTTTATCTTGCTATCAATATCCGTGCATTTCCATCATAGTCCATACATTGTGTTTCCTCGTGCCGCTAGATCTGTTCGTATATTACATTACCTTCATATCTGTTGAACCTGTATTCGAATGATAACCGATTTACACTTCGATAGATTTATCATTCTGTAGCGAGCTCTTTCAAGTGTTACTCTACCGAACCATATTTTCCGCTGCTGTGTTTGGAATCGGTTCAAAACTTTCGAAAGAACTTTGAATCTCCCATTCACCCCCCCTCTGGTCCATATACTCTCGGTCCTAACAATTGGTATCAGAGCGGGTACTCCCTGTCTCTGTTTATTAAAGGTCTAACAACCTTGGAGTTTTGAGTATGTCGTATGCAGGTAGATCCTCGCACTCTGAAAGGTTTCCTATCTTCGATGGAAATGATTATGTCTACTGGAAAGAGCGAATGAAAATCAGACTTCAAGCCATCAACATTGAACTTTGGCAGATTGTGGAAAATGGATACACTGTTCAGCACCCTGATGCTCCCACTTTCGATGACAAAGCTAAAATGCGATTGAATGCTCAAGCAAAAGATATCATCTGTGACAGTCTCTCAAAAGACATTTTCATTCGGTTCCGAAAGCTTGACTCTGCAAAGCAACTCTGGAATGCTATCAAGGGTGTTCATGAAGAATTCATTGCCAGAACAGATCAACACACAGAAATGCTTCGTGCCATGTATGCTGGTTTCAGACGTCTTCGTAGGGAAAGTGCTATGGAACTCACCGATCGGTTGACAAATATTGTTGAAAGACTTCATCAACGAGGAGTAACAGATATCACCGATAGAGATGTAGTCGATAAGTTACTGAGTGCTCTTGATGCAACCTTTGATCCAATCGTGGCTGAAATCAAGCAAAGACCTGACTATGAAGAACTTCACTATGTCGAGGTCATGACGTTATTGTCTATTTACGAAGAAAAGATGGAACTTGAAAATGGGCATCAAGAATCTTCCTCAGAAAGCGAAGGGGAAATTTTTTCACACTATGAAAGTTCACAAGAGGAAGATGTCGAGAATCAACACTCTATCACACGAGAACTCGAAATGCTTACGGAGAGACTTGGTGATCTCAGAAGACAAAATATGTGTCTCACAAATGATGACGAAGTTGACTTGCCTGAATCTTCAAGAAGATTACCTCCGAAAGAAATAAAGTGCTTCAAGTGCAAACAACTCAGTCACTACATTGCAGACTGTCCTTGCTGGGAGCAAGATGAAAAACCTAGCAGCAGATGGATTTATCTTCACTGCTCTGGATTCACTCAAGTGGATCATCATACTAAGCTCTCGAAAAAAATGAATCTGCCGCATTATCTTCGACGAGACCAGTCACTGACGTACATACGAGAGCAATCATTGAATCTAATATGAAGAGAATATCGCAGCTGACTAGAGTGTGTGCATAAATGAATATGGATTCTGAAGATGAAACTTCTGAATCTGAATCAGAAGACGAAGAAGTTTACAGAAGCCGAGGAAGAGGAAATGCATTCGTCGCCTAGGAATCATCCGAGAAGACTCTCAAATCAGGCACTGATGATAATGCATCAAGTCATGATGAACCTATTGCATTCTGTCTCATGGCAAAAACCTCAAAGGATCAGGTATCAGCGAAACCCCAAAAATCAATGACTGAACATTCCTCTGAATACATTGCCTATGCTAAACTTGTTAAGATTGCAAAATCTCAACATGATGAGCTTGAAAGACTTGAGATGAATCTCAGGAAAACCGAAGGATTGCTGGTCGAAGAGATGGAGAAAAATCAAGAGTTGACTGAAAAGCATGATGCTTTTTCTTCAACGATTGATGATCTTTCCGAACGATATGATTCTCTTACAGTCGACTACGAGAATTTATTAGATGAACTCCTTAACAGGAATCAAGAACTCGAGTCACTGAAAGAGTCTTATAACGTACTTGCGAAAGAAAAATCTTCTCTCTTCGCCAAGCAATCTAACAACCTTCCTGTTGACTTTGTGCCGCCTTGCTCAAAATGCCTAGAACGTAATAATGCTGATTCAAATGCTGAAATATCTGATGTTGTCATCTAGAATATTGCAACCACATCATATGATATTCCTAACCCCTCTCCCGAGGAATTTGTTGCTATCTCTGATGAAAATTGCAGGCTAAAGAACTTACTTGAGACAGGAATGCTAAAGAGCCTCAAAGGGCATCAAACACTATGTGATGTACTCAAGAAGTCAATACTGCACAAAAATCCCCGAAAGTAAGGATTGGGTTTCGAAAGGAAACTCAACGTTGATGGAACCTACTGGACTCCCGAGCAATATCCTCAAACAAGTTGGGTTCTAGCTAAGAGCAAAACTCTCGATCCTGCGCTCCTGAATGGATATGACTCACCCATTCCTGTTATTTCTGACGAGTCTGATGACTCAAACTACACACTCTTCAAACAACAGAATGGTAAGGTTTTCGCTCGATATGTTGGGACTAACTGCAGGTCGAGTTCACCCAAGAAGCAAATCTGGGTGAAGAAGTGCACCATTGATAGTTTATCTGTCACTGCTAACCTGAATATGCAGAGTAATTCTCTTCGAGGAAATTATAATCCCTCGCAGTATGGCAGTGCAACTTCCTCGAACAGATATCAGTCAAACTTTCGACAAAGGCAGTACATGCGTATCTCCTCAAATCATTATGCTCATGTCTATGGGAACAATTTTAATGCTTATTCCTATGATTATTCTCGGAACGCATAGGTGGACTACAGAAATCAAAGAAGGAATGTCTTTGCTCAGTCAAGACAAATAAGGTCTGCGCTGCCCACACAAGTGTGGGTTGCGAGAAAGAACTAACCCATCTTGCAGGAATTCTATCTCAGGGATTCTTCTCGGTTATCTTTTGCCATGAGATCTACATTGTTGGTGCTAGTTCTTTATACTTATTAGTTCTCTGATTGTTGTTTGTCTTCGAGTTGCCGTGTTTGTGTTTTGTCCGATGAACAACTCACTCATAGCTCCTTGATTGGTATTTCTTCTCGTTTGGCTGAGTGTTTTGTTTCGGACCCTTTTATCCCTCTATTCTTTCTCTTCTAAATCTATGATGTCCGTCGTAAGCATGCAATTTGATCCGAAGAAGATCTCTCTCCGACGTCCTTGGTCACGAAAGAAATCTACTTCGAACTTTTATCCACTTTTGGCGATCAGCCCTTCAAATCTTTCGCCATCCCGCTCTCTTCCCGAGTTTATCGCAGAAAACGGTTGCCACGTGCCCACGATCCCCACGATCGTGATCGTATGCGTCGAATGAGGAGCGTCCCGCGACTGTGGGCCGTGGATTTCGGAGAAGAGGTTCAGCCCTCCAGCTATAAATACCCCTGACCGCATCTTCTTCCTCATCCGCGCAAACCCTCGTTTCTCCATCAACCGAGCCCGAGCTCGAAGCAACTCCGGCGAGAAGCTCCGCCGTGAAACTCCGGTGAAGTCTCATCGCAGCTGATCACGACCGTGCGGTAATCCATCCTCCCGCATTGCCGTAGTTGATCTAAGTTGCCAAGTTAGGGCGCTTAGATCCGGAACTGCTCCTCTCCCTCTCTCAGTTCATAGGGCAGTTCTTACCGATGCTATTTTCCTCGATTTATTTTACTGCGGTAGATCTTTAGAAATCACTAGGGTTTGACTAGTACGGTTTGTAGATCTTCCTCGTACTGGTTTTCCTCATCTATGGTTCATGTGTATTTATCCGAAAGACTAGATAGTATATTTAACCTGCCTTGAATATTCCGTGGCAAGTTTAAATTCTATCGATTATATCTTTTCTAAGACTACCATGAACTCCTTTGTTTCTTCCAAAAACATTGATTTTCGTTCAAAATATCTTCTGTGCATGCTTATGACCCTACCTCTGTTTTCCCTCGCATCTATTCTATTTCATAGGTTGGTCATGTCGCAGAGTTCTGTAGAGCATTCAGATTCTGAAGGATATTTGCCTCAGCTTCCACCAAAGTCTGAACGAATGAGATTGACTGGAGGAGGAAAATCCTCGAAGCCTCCCAAGGCTCCGAAGAAGAGACAAGAATATGTGTCAGAAGAAGATTCTGAGGAAATTCCCTCAGCTCACAGTCAGCCCGAGGATGAATTGGTCACTGACGCTCTAACCATCTTCTCTGATGGAAATCCCAAAAAGGGCGGTCGTGGCAGAGAAAAGAACACCACTGCAGAAATGTCTGATCCTGAAAGTTACAGAACTCCACCTGAAGGAGAATCAACAACTGATCGCAACAACAGGCTGCAAAGGATTCGCCGCCACTGGGCTGGAAAATGGTACAGATATGAAAATGTTCGCAAAAAGTACCAAATTCTTTTTGCCTTCACTCCACCGTGGAATGACTGCATTGGCCCAGATGATGAAAAAGTCAGACCACCACCGCCTCCAAATGCTCACAAAGATTCCCTCAAAACTATCGCTGATTTCCCCGAGGAAGTAGCTAAGAGGGCGAAGGCTAAAGCCAAGCGCGAAGCTAGAGAAGCTAAGAAAAACCAAGTTGAAGCGAAAAACGTCGCGCTGACTCAGCAAGATGTACTGAAGAAGAAGGAACGTGCATCAGCATCTAAGGAAAGAAAATCTGAGAAATCAGTTTCCCCTCGTGCACCGCGAAAGAAAACCCTCACCAAGAGAACCAAGAAGGCAGTTTCCAACTCGTCTGATGAGTCGTCCAAAGAAGACACCCCCGATGAAATCCCACTGTATGATCGTCCCACCATCCTCAATAATCCACCCAAGACTCCCTCGCCAGTGAAAGCTTTGGCATCTCCGAGCAAATCACCCAGGCTTGCACCCATTCCATCCTCAGATAAACCTTCGGGTTCTGCTGCTCCGAGAAATTTGACAAGCGCAGCAGCGAAGAGGAAGCTGCATTCTGAAAAACAAGTCGATTGGCTGCCAAGAAAACCAAGCTCACTGTTCCTGCTCCCACAGAGGAACAAAAGTATGATTTCAACTTCATGATCGATGTGATTGACAGTGCTGCATATAATGCAAAAGCCGATGATGTGAATGGTCTGGGACTACCTAATGATGTTGCCGAAATGGTAACAAAACACTTCATCGAGCTGAAGAAAATGACCAAGAAGCTGAACAGAGCTGTCAAGGACAAACAAGCGGTCGAAAGACTGAGAAATGAAGCCAAATCTGAATCCGAAAGATAGAAGATGAACAAAGAAATTGTTGAATTCACCAAGGCCCTCAGTGCCTTGAGAAATGAGAAAATTGAGTGGCACTCACGCTTGCACATGGATGTGTCTCAGCTATGTGATAGAAGAAATGAGGAGATTGACCGCAAGGCAGATCTCGCTTGAAGAAGAATTCAGGGAGAAAAACGTCAGAAGGCTAGGGCGAGAGGAAGCAAGCCGAAATCCAACAAAGACCGCCGTCTTCAGAATGTCACTACTAATCCTTCTCACCTGGATTCCCATGTGCTGTTACAACAGGTTCCTCCATCTCCATCTCACGAGGTTGAACTCATGCAGCAAGCTGGCACTGACGAGGTTATCATTCCTGCGCCGGTAGCTCCAGAGCAACATGAAGTTGTTAATATATTCCTGGAAAGGACTGATGAGGAAAATGCACCTCCCAAAAAGCAATCTCCCGTTGACGAAGTGGATGAAGAGATTGAGGTTGAGAAGGCAGATCCATCGCCGCCGAGAACCTTGCAAGCAGAGCCCTCCAAACAAAATAAGGAGGAGAATGACAAGATTGAGGGGGAGCTCAATGCTTCCCGAGAGAAAACACCCCCGGTCTCATCATCTAGTGCCCCTACCCAGATGGATGTTGATCCTGCTCCTCTTACCACTGCACCACAGTTGGTAGAGGAAGAAAAGAAATCTGCTGAGCCGATGGCTCGAGAAGAAACTGCCCCACCAGTTGTGACTCAAACACCCAAGAAAGAAGTTGGCATGCCTCCCGCCGATGAAAGTGCAAGGAAAGAAAAGGCCCTTGTGCCTGAAAGTCAGAAAGATGCCGAAGGAGTTCCGGTGAGCAAGAATAGCAGTCAGTCAAGTTCCTCGAAGCAGTCTGCACGAAACAAATCAAGGAAGCATCATGCTCCTCTCAAGCCTATTGAAGAAAGGTGTGCCTGCGCCTGATGATGTTCGAACCCAGTCTATGGCCGATGAAGAACCGCTGAGCAACCCATTGGAAACCTTCCCGCTGTTTCCTATCGATGATGGCCCGAATGGCCCAGCTTTCAATGAGCAGTTTCATCGTTCGAAACTTGCATTCTTTGGGACCAGCCCATATGATGGTGAAAGAACATCCATGTCACTGAGATTCTGGACAAAGGAACAGGCAGTGTATTATGCTCGCATTCTGTATGGCAAAAATCGCATATTCAAGCACAGAATTCTGGATTTCGCTGAGCTCGAAAGTTTACCTTGCTTCCATCACACCATCGAGCAGATTGAACAGGTCTTCCTCAAGAGTTTTCTTCGTTTCAATCATGGCTGGAACCGTGAAGTTGTCCTTCAGTTCTATGCCACTCTTTATATCTCAGGGGACCTTAATGACAGCTGTACTTGGATTC
This sequence comes from Elymus sibiricus, assembly GCA_039707655.1. NCBI lineage: Eukaryota > Viridiplantae > Streptophyta > Magnoliopsida > Poales > Poaceae > Elymus > Elymus sibiricus. Next base: position 176,377,174 of record CM077666.1, on the reverse strand, counting down.
TCGAATGGATGACCGAGGAGGAAAAGATCAAATGCTCGGCTGACCAGTTTTTGGCTCTGTTGAATCTTCCTCGATGCGAATTTGATGCCTCACGTGAACATAGACTGCACTTCTGGGATGTATCCGAAGTTGAACTTCACATGCTGATGGACCACGAACTTGTTGGAGATGAATGTACCGAGGCAAATCCTAAGGATCTGGCCTATGAGAACAAAGTTTTGTTCTATATCCTGTGCAACTCTCTCACGCCAACAAACAGGCCCGAAACCATTCATGGCATCGTAGCAAATGCTCTTCAAGCTATAGCTCATGGCATTCGATTTGATATTCCAGATCTTCTCATTCGCAACTTGGCCTATGCAGCTGATAGCCCTCAAGTCTTGAAGCCATATGCACCATGGGTCATGTTCGCCATCGAGTAGCTTCTCAAGAAAAAGTTCTTCTGCCCATATGTCCCGAAAGTTTTTATGCCACCAGTCTGAGACACTCTCCGAACTGTGAAGGACGTTGGCAAAGGTAAGACACCTATTGATGACACTGCTTCTGCCTCTGCTAGAGCTCCGAAGGTCAAGAAGGTCAAAGTTGAAATCCCTCGTGAAGAAAATCTCTCACTATACGAGATTTGTCTTCGCACTCAGCAAGCCCTGGAGAGTCACATTAAGCTCGATCGCAAAGAGAAAGTGGAAATGATGACTGAGATCAATCTGCTTCACAATTATGCTCGTCAAGCCCTGCTATATGAGAAAGAACAGAAGAAGCGCTCGTGGACCCTTCTGCGCAAGCATTATTCTCGCAAACAACTGTCTGCCAAGGGAATCGAGAAAGATTATGATCATCTGGAGTTGTTTGAAGTTCCTCGCATCCGAAGGCAAACCCCTGTGCTTCCTCATCGTTCTGCCTCCACTGACCTGCTGTTTGTTGAACCCGATGATGAACTCGAAGACACAGCAGGCACATTCATTTACAAGCCAGATGCACCTCGCTCTACTACTCCCGAAGCTGATCCTGAAGCCCGTGCTGTGTCTCCGACTCCTGCTTCGGCTTCGACCATCGCTCATTCTGCTTCGCCAAACAGCTCAAGTTCTGGGGATTCTTCGGACGAGTAGTTCCTCACATGCATTCTCTTTCCTTTTTGACACTTGTTGACAAAAAGGGGGAGAAGAACATCAAGAGATAGATAAGCGGGTTATTTGCAGGGTGTTTCCATTCGCCATTTGCTCTTCTTTCGAACAATTTGCTTTTGGTCGTTGAACTTTTGGTCGTCAAACTTAATCTCACCGTCTGTGGTGATGGCACACTGCGTCGTCATGTACCGTTAATAACCCCTGCAATGCTATCTTTGCTATCGTTCATTTGTTTGCAGGTGCTATCGAATGCTTACTTCCTTGCAATGATTATCCTCGATATTTATCTTTCGTGCAAGGTTAAGTGAAAGCCCTTCAAGGAGAATTACTACATATGTCTATCTCTCACTATCTAACGATGCAGGAGAAGTAAAGTCGCTTCAGAGTAAAATTGCTCGTGATTCAAAAGTGAATTCCTTCTGTCTATCTGACAAACTGGTTTCCCTCGCATATGTCTATGAGATCATCTTTGTTGCAGGAAAACATAGTCTGAAGCATATCCACTCCGAGCAATATACTTGTGACTCCTTTGCTCTCCTTTGCTCTGATTATTCCTCAAACATCTAATTTGCAGGAAAATTTATATCTCGTGTGGATTTAAACCGTGTTCTGAGAAAATCTTCATGGCGTATCCTTTGCCACAAAGTTTTCATGTTATCTTTGCCATCTAACTAATCTATGTCAAAGGTTGTGTGTGGCAGGAAATACCTCAGACACCGTCGAGTGCATTGGATGAAACTACGAATGAAACCATCTGCAAATGTCACTCATACGAAGATTCATCTCGCTATCCTTCGCATTATCTCCTATGCTCACTCCAATCAGAATGATGCATATCTTCAGAGGGAGCGTATTTTATCTTCGTATTTATCTCTCGTTTATCACACTTCATTTCATTTTGTTATCTATCTATCGATGTGTTCTATTTTGTCAACAATCGTCCAAAAAGGGGGAGATTGTTGGTGCAATACTTGCCCTCCTATGTTTTGGAGATTGTTGACAGAAACAGGTATGGACTGATTTGTTTGCTAGTGCATACAGAGAGAAATAGTCCATGCAGTACCGAAGAGAATGTTGTCTCCGGTGTACAGTTCGAAGTAGATCACCGAAGATTATCTGCACCGCCGAGATGTATGGGCTACATCCTATGAAGACTTGTAGACGAGAAGAATGAAGTGAAGAAGATGACCCCTCGAAATTTATTGCTGACGTGAAGCAACTGGTTCGGTGTTTCTGTCCGAAGAAATTGACTGCAGCGATGGAACACGAAGACGAAGTGAAGACGTAGCATTCTTTTCGTCGTTCTTCTTCCATTCATTTGAGTCATAGGACCTCCGTACTATTAAGAGGGGTATAGGTTCTCGAAGCTTAGATCCGCTGTGATGCTTAGCCCAAACCTATGCGAGACTGAGAGAAATCACTTTATGCTTCGAATGATTACCTGCCAGCAGAAGACGTTGTTCTTCGTTGCTGTAGGAGATATCTTTCGAACTGAGGAGTTAGCATTACTTGCTCCGCACGTAATGTTACCTTTGTGCTCAATTTCGACCGTTGGACTCGTGTCGTTCGGCCATTGGCTGCTCCACATGTCCAATTTGGTCATTTCCCTTCAGGGAAGGCTGCGGCTATAAATAGCCACCCCGCTCCAATGTTGCCCGTTGGCTGCTCCACTTAAGATTTCTGAGAAGATTGATTGAGCAACCCCTCTCTGAGTGATTTGAGTTTAAGATCCACCGATAAAAAATCAAGAGCCCAAACTTAGACAATGGTTGAGCATCATAGTAGTTCTGAGTTAGAGCTCTTGTACCTATTACTCTTGAGAGCTGCGCACTCTCTAGACGGATAGGTATCGGCTCGAGTGTCGAAGAGTAATTGTCTTCACCGAGCAAGATCTTCAGCAACCAAGAGTCATTGTGGTTCGCGAAGAAGTCTGTCGAAGGTTTGGAGATCGCCGACAAGTATCTACCACGAGTGAAATCAACTGGAGTCTGATCAGCTCCGAGTTGAAGGAGAATAGGGCGAGGAGAGTTTATCCTCTGTGTTAAATCACAACCCCTCCAACCAGACGTAGTCCTTTGGCAGAAGGGCGAACTGGTCTACCAAATTCTCTTGTCGCCATCGAGCACCACTGGTTCGCGTTACATTACTGCATTTCCTTCAGCAGTTTACATTCGTGCTTGGTGCCGATAGTTATATCTGATCAATCTTATTTTATCAATTGTCTACCTCATTCTCATCGTTCTTTGTTTTTCCATCGTCTCAGGCTAGTCTAATTCTCCTCGTATATCTGTATGTCTGTGTAACCACTTTCACTGCCGAATCTTTATCTTGCTATCAATATCCGTGCATTTCCATCATAGTCCATACATTGTGTTTCCTCGTGCCGCTAGATCTGTTCGTATATTACATTACCTTCATATCTGTTGAACCTGTATTCGAATGATAACCGATTTACACTTTGATAGATTTATCATTCTATAGCGAGCTCTTTCAAGTGTTACTCTACCGAACCATATTTTCCGCTGATGTGTTTGGAATCGGTTCAAAACTTTCGAAAGAATTTTGAATCTCCCATTCACCACCCTCTGGTCGATATACTCTCGGTCCTAACAACTAACCTTGGGTTTTTTCGATGATGACTTCATGTAGATGTTGAAGATCTGGATGCTCAATGTTGATGTAGACAATCAAGAGTTGGGAGCAATCCTTTGGAGTTTTGTGCTTTCAATACCTACATGGTTTAGTCCCACACAAGGAACATAGAAGGATATCCATAGACATAGAGTGAAATACACATATGATGATGTCCATGAATGCATTGAATACGTTGTCCCTTGCCTTACCAATAAGAGGGTTTGTGACTCCATGAACTAGAGCAAAATGTGTAAGCTGGTTGCACGAGTCCTTGCCATAAAGAATATGAGTGAAGTTTGTTGGCGGAGTCACCCTCAAGAACTCTCTAGTTCTTCTTCTTTTGGACCCACATCAACTTGATGGGAATCCTTGGAGTTGTAGTAGCACTTGATGAAGTCTTGGGAACCCACTTGACCATGGCTTGAGGAGCTTCTTGAAATGAATCAATCTCTTCTTGAAGCTTATCCTTGCCTTTTAGCTTGTGGTCTTGTGGTGGAAGATCTTCTTGAGCTTGTGTTCCCTTGAAGGAAGTAGGATCATAGTTCTCTTGTTGAGGAACAAACTTCGTCTTGGGGTATTGATCTTCTCCCCACTCGACTCCATTGGCATTGAACTTTTGTTCAAAACCAACACCTTGGTTCTTCCGGTGCCTTCCTTGCTTGCGTACAATTTCCTCAAATTGCTTACTCCCGGCAAGACTCTTGTAGACACCTTTTTCTATAATTCCTTTCAATTGCACATTTTCTTGCTCAAGTGTAACTTGGCTAAGAGAATCATTAGTGGAATCAATAGAACTACTAGAAGCAACAACATTGGATTTAGAATTGTTATTGTTACTACTAGAGGTAGAACCATTTTTACCCTTGTTGCTAGTTTGCTTAGGTTTAACTTTTGGCATAAAGGTAGACAAGAGTAAACGTTTGGCAAGATATGAAGAACTCTTCTTTAAAAGATCGTCATTGATAGCTTTAAGAAACTCATGCTCTTGCTCTCAATTTAGCTTCTCGAAGCGTAGCTTCTCATGAGTTCTTAGAAGTTCTCTATGATCCTCTTGAGTTGTTTCATGAGCTAACTTAGGAGCATTTATTTCTTTAGTTAGACGCTCAATCTCCTTCATAGCATTGTCACTCGTTTCCTCTTGACTATCATGATTACTAGCATTTTCATTATAGCTCACATTACTATCCTTGTCAACAAGTAAATCATCATCACCGAGCAAATCATCTTCATCACTATTGAAATCAAGATATTCGGGGTGTGATACCTTGGGGCCTTTTGCCATGAAGCATCTTCCAATTCCTTCATTTGGTGAGTCAAATAGATCATAGGGGTTGGATGACACAAGTGCAAGTCCGGCAACACCTTCATCTTGACTATAGTCAGAGTTAGAGTGATAACTTCTTTTGGAGTGGTTGTCGGAGTCGGAGCTGGAAACCCATTCACCAACATGAGCTTGATGTCTTCTTCTTGTGTAGCTCTTGGATGACTTGTCCTTCCTCTCCGAATCCTTGCTTCTTTGAGAGTGTCTTTTTTCATAACGATCATCTCTACTCCTTCTCTTCTTATGAGGTGATTCATCTCTTCTATGTCTCCCTCTTGGTGATTCGTCTCTTTTCTTGTAGGGAGCCGTACACTCATTGGAGTAGTGTCCGGGCTTCCCACAATTGTAACAATTACGGTCACGACTTGATGATCTTCTCTCATACTGTCTTGAGCTAGAGCTTCTTTCTTTCCCTTTGTTCTTGTAGAACTTGTTGAATCTTTTCACCATTAGGCTAATCTCTTCATTGGATACTAGCTTGTCACTTGGAGTTGTTGGAGCATCGGTTGAGGCTTTGTAAGCACCACTTGATTTGTTGTGTTGTTCTTCTTTGTCCTTGAGTGACATTTCATGAGCGACAATCCTTCCAATGACTTCCGTGGGCTTGAGATCTCTGTAATTTGGCATCATTTGGATCAATGTGTAGACGGTATCATATTTTCCATCCAAAGCTCTAAGTATCTTCTTGATGATGAATTTGTCGGTCATCTCTTCACTTCCTAAGCCGGCAATCTCATTTGTGATGAGAGCAAGCCTAGAGTACATCTCAGTGACTCCTTCACTATCCTTCATCTTGAACTTGTCAAGTTGACTTTGAAGCACATCCAACTTAGATTCCTTGACGGACTCGGTACCCTCATGCATATCAACCAAAGTATCCCAAATTTCCTTTGCATTCTCGAGGCGGCTGATTTTGTTGAATTCTTCGGGACATAAACCATTGAATAGAATGTCACAAGCTTGAGCATTGTATTGCAACATCTTCAATTCTTCCGGGGTTGCTTCACGATCCGGTTCCTTGCCATCCTCAAAGAAGTCACCTTGCAAGCCAACACGAACAACAGCCCAAACGGCGGGGTTATGACCAAGAATATGCATTTTCATCTTATGTTTCCAACTAGCAAAGTTTGTACCATCAAAATATGGACCTCTACGGTGATAGTTACCCTCACTAGACGCCATACTCTCCTAGGTTGTGAAACCAAGGCTATGATCACCAAAGCAATGGAAATCAAGGCTTACAGAGACCAAAGCTCTGATACCACTTGTAGGATCGAAAGTATGTCTAGAGGGGGGGGTGATTAGACTACTTGACCAAATAAAACCTAACCTTTTCCCAATTTTAGTTGTGGGCAGATTTTAGCAATAGTACATGTCAAGCATCACCCTACACATGCAATTCTAAGAGTATAGAAGCGGAAAGTAAACAATTGCATATGTAAGTAAAGCAGGGGACCGGAGATTTCAAACGCAATGAAGACACGGTGGTTTTTGGCGTGGTTCCGATAGGTGGTGCTATCGTACGTCCACGTTGATGGAGACTTCAACCCACGAAGGGTAACGGCTGCGCGAGTCCACGGAGGGCTCCACCCATGAAGGGTCCACGAAGAAGCAACCTTGTCTATTCCACCATGGCTTACGTCCACGAAGGACTGGCCTCACTCGGGGTAGATCTTCACGAAGTAGGCGATCTCCTTGCCCTTACAAACTCCTTGGTTCAACTCCACATCATGTCGGAGGCTCCCAAGTGACACCTAACCAATCTAGGAGACACCACTCTCCAAAAGGTAATAGACGGTGTGTTGTTGATGAACTCCTTGCTCTTGTGCTTCAAATGATAGTCTTCCTAGCACTCAAACAACTCCTCACAGATTTGGCTATGGTGGAAGAGGGATTTGAGTGGAAAGCAACCTGGGAAAGGCTAGAGATCAAGGTTCAAATGGTAGGAATGGAATAGCTTGATCTCAACACATGAGTAGGTGGTTCTCTCTCAGAAAATTTATGGTGGAAGTGTAGGCACGTTCTGATGGCTCTCCTTGCTGAGAAGGAGGTGGTGGAGGGGTATATATAGCCTCCACACAAAATCCAACCGTTACACACTTTTGACCCAACTCGGTGGCACCGAAACGATAATCTCGGTAGCACCGAACTGTGTAAAAGATATGAACTTTAGGAATCTCGGTGGGACCGATACAAACAACTCGGATGGACCGAAGTGCAATGGCTAGGGCAAACCTCATCTCGGTGGCACCGATTGCATCAACTCGGTAGGACCGAAGTGAAGCAATAAGGTAACAGAGAGTTGGCAAGCCATCTCGGTGAGACCGATTTGCAAAACCCGGTGAGACCGAAGTAAATGCAAATGATTACAGAGAGTTGGCAAGGCCATCTCGGTGAGACCGAGATCCATATCGGTGGATCCGATTTTTTAGGGTTTTGGCAGTGGATAAGTCTCGGATGAACTCGGTGGGGCCGGATAGAGAATTTCGGTGGGGCCGAGTTGGAATGTAGGTTTTGGACATATTTGGTTAGAGAGAGTGGTTGAGGGTTTAGGAGTACTATCACTAAGCACTTTAGCAAAAAGACCATTAAGCAACACCTCATCCCCTTTTAATAGTATTGGCTTTCCTATGGACTCAATGTGATCTTGGATCACTAAACCAAAAAATGTAGAGTCTTGATCTTTTGCCAATCCTTGTCCTTCGCATTTTGAGGGGTCCACATCTCTAGTCCATGCCATGCCAATCATTGAACATCCTGAAATCGTAATCTTGAATGGACATTAGTTCAATGAGATATATGTTGTTATGAATTAGCAAAACCACCAAGGAAGCAAATGTGCTTTCACACAACCTCTTCTTTATGAAGAACTTCGCAAGTTGAACCTTCACATTGTCCCACAGGGTCATCTCAATACCCTGGTTGTTGAACCAGACCTCGAGGACCTCATCAAGCATATACAGAAAGCTGACTCTGAGGTCGAGAAGATTAAGCGCGATCTCAAAAGAGGAAGGCCCTCGTTCTTCACTATTGATGCTGATGGCACCTTGTTCTTCAAAAATCGCTTAGTGGTTCCTAGAAAGGACAACCTGGATCTGACCCCGCGCGTCATGAAAGAAGCTCATGATACGCCCCTTTCAATTCACCCTGGTAGTACCAATATGTACCAAGACATTCGACAGAGATATTGGTGGCCGGATATGAAGCGAGACATTGCGCGTTATGTTGCTGAGTGTGACGTTTGCCGTCGCATCAAAGCAGAACATCAAAGGCCTGCTGGAACTCTGCAACCACTTACTATTCCTGAATGGTAATGGGACAAAGTTGAAATGGATTTCATCACTGGTTTTCCCATATCGCAGAAGGGTCATGATGCTATCTTTGTCATCATTGACCAATTCTCAAAGGTTGCTCACTTTCTGCCAGTCAAGGAGACAATCACTGCTAGTCAGTTAGCAGACTTATATGTTTCTAGAATCGTGTCACTTCACGGTATTCCGTTGCAGATCAGTTCGGATCGTGGCAGCCTCTTTACCTCAAGGTTTTGGAACAGTTTTCAGGAAGCTATGGGAACTCATCTATCCTTCAGCACCACTTTTCACCCCCAGTCCCAGGGACAAGTTGAACGAGTCAATCAAGTGCTTGAAGATATGCTTCGAGCTTGTGTCATCTCATTCGGTAAGAAATGGGAGGAATCTCTCCCATATGCTGAATTCTGATACAACAATAGCTATCAGGCTAGTTTGAAGATGGCACCATTTGAAGTTCTCTATGGGCGTAAGTGCCGAACCCCTCTGAATTGGTCAGAAACTGGGGAACGGCCACTCTTCGGTCCGGTCATTATCCAACAAGCTGAGGAACAAGTCCGCATTGTCCATGAACATTTGAAAGCTGCTCAGTCTCGTCAGAAGAGCAACTATGATCGAAAACACCAGGTAATGGTCTATCAACCTGGCGAACAAGCTTACCTTCATGTCACTCCGATGAAGGGCACTCACCGTTTTGGGATCAAGGGCAAGCTAGCTCCTCGCTATATTGGCCCGTTCCGTATCCTCGCCCGACGAGGAGAAGTGGCATATCAATTGGAATTGCCGCCGAACCTTTCTCAAGTTCATGATGTCTTCCATGTGTCACAACTCTGTCGATGCTTCAAGGATCCTATCCGAGCAGTGGATCATGAAATGCTTGAGCTGCAAGAGGATCTTTCTTATCAAGAGTATCCGATCCGCATTCTTGATCAAGCTGAACGTCGAACCCGTTAGAAGGCAATCAAGTTCCTTAAAGTTCAGTGGTCAAACCATTCTGAAGATGAAGCCACGTGGGAACGCGAAGATCATCTTCGTGAAGAATACCCCGCTCTCTTTCAGCCTACCTCTTAATTCTCGGGACGAGAATTTCTTTTAGAGGAGGAGAATTGTAACACCCCCATGTTTAAGCTACAGTGATCACCTTTTGATAATGCCAACTCACGATGATTAACAGTGCTTGATCATCATTTGTTTCATATCTCATTTCAAATTCCAATTCAAATTGAAATTCAAATTTAAAGTGAAATTAAAAGTTGTTCAAATCCAGGAACTAAATAGTTCCTATTATTGCAAATATTCCCAAAGCAATTATAAAAATAAGATCAACATTTATTGGAATATTTAAATGAATCTAATATCCTAAAACAGTACCAAAACAGCAATGTTTAATCCCTTTTTATTTAATTAAAATTCAAATGAAATCATTTAGGCTTCAAACCTTTTTCTGGCAGTGAGTTATATTGCCTAGTATTTAAATGAACAAGTCCCATATTTTACAAAATTGAAACGGAGGCCAAACATTTTGCAAAACAGAAAAGCAAAGACAAATCAGAAAAGAAAAGGGAAAAGAACAACGGGCTACTATGCACTTGGGCTTCCAGTGCACAGTGCAAATCGGCCCGGCCCAGCGAGGCCTTCTCCTTCCTCTCGCTGGGCAGAAGCCATGGCGCACGGCCGAAGCGTGCACGCCGTCCGAACGCCGATTCGCCGCGCTGTCGACCATCCAGCGGCTCCCCGACGTGGATAAGGACCCCCTCGACCTGATGGCGAACCCTAGCCTGCCTCCTCTCCCTCTCTCCCTCGTTCCCCACCTCACCCAAGCGCAGCCATGGCGGCGCCTCCCTAGATTGCGCGGCCACCGCCTCCATCTCGTCACCGCACCGTGTCCACCGAGCTCCCCGACGTCGACTACGTCGACTGGAACGATCCGGGAGGCCCTCCTTCATCGCCATCGCCGCCGTCCTCGCCGCTTCTACGTCGGAGATCGCCACTGCCGTACATCGTCCCCGAGTCCTCCCCGCGCCCGCTAAGCTTGCCTATAGGCTTCTGGTGAGCCTCCGCTTCCTCCTCTCTCTCTCTCTCGTCGCCGTTAGCTGCCCATAAAGGACGCCCCCAACGTGCTCGAGCCCGCTGCCGCACGAGCTCATCGCCGGCGTCTTTCCGGTGACCAAATGACCCCGTGCTCATGGCCATTGTCTTCGCCGCGTCGAGTAGGACCTTCCTAGCTGCTTAGTTAGCTCGTGCGCGCGCCGTATCGCCGTTCCCATAGCACACCCGAGATCGCCGCCGCCCGCCGCCGTTGCCGTGCCCGATTCCGGCCACCTCAGCCGCCGAGACCACCACCATCGGACGCGGCGTGAAGTGCACGTTCCAGAGAGCCCGGCCGTGCGCGATTTGGTGCACCACAACGCAAACCCGAGCTCGCCGGAGTACGGCCGCCGCGGGAGAGCTCGCCGAAGCGCTCCGGTGGCCGGCGCTGACCTGGCGCCGACGTGGCCGCGCCCTGTGCCACTGACCGCTGGGCCCTGCGGGCCCCAGATGACTGGGTTGACCCAGTCAACTGCTGACTGGGCACCCGTGGGCCACTGACATGCGGGGCCCACCCCGTTTAAACGTTTTCAAAATAAATAAAAATGCTAATTAATCTGTTAGTTAATTAGTTAAATAAACAGTCACTGACAGTGGGTCCCACTGGTTAATTAGTTAAATTAGTTAGTTTAATCTACTGTTTAATTAGTCTAGTCTATGACATATGGGCCCCACCTGTCAGGTTGACCAGTCAACGGTCACAGTTGACTGCTGCCATCACCCTGACCTCATGCTGACATCACCTACTACTGTTTTGGATAATTCGAATTAAATAATTCCAGAAATTCCAGAAAATGATTAAAACTTTGAAAAATCATATAAAATAAACCGTAACTCGGATGAAAATAATTTATATATGAAAAATGATCAGAAAAATATGAAGAATCCGAATATCCTATCCACATGCCTGCCACACCCCTCTAACATACTGAACATGGAACTTTTTGCCTGTTTCTGATAAGTGAATAGTGCATGACCTTGATAAAATAATTCCAGATAAATTCCTAAATCATCTAAAATAATTAGAGATGCATTATATCACCCCTGCATATCATTTAGGCATGTCATGCATCCCTGTTGCATTGTTGCCATGTATTTATTGTTTCTTCCCCCTCCTTCTCTCCCGTTAGACCCCGAGACTGCCGACGACACTGCAGAGTACGACCACGTCGTCGACGACCAGACCACTTCAGCTGAGCTTCCAGGCAAGCAAAACCCCCTTGATCATCCAGATATCGCCTACTCTTTCTCTCTATTGCTTGCATTAGAATTGCTTCTGTTGCTATTCCGATAGCTCCTATTCTAATGCATAGCCTGTTTTCGTCGCCTACTATTGATACCTTACCAGCTGTCCCATGATGCTTAGTTAGCTATGCTATGTTTCATCTGTGGCCCCTTCACCCTTGTCCGTTGCCATGCTTGTTATCGGGCCGTGACCACTCTGGGTGGTGATCACGGAAATGTTACTTATTGCAATACTTTAAACTATTAAAGTCGGGCTGGCCCCAAGGGTGCCCGCGAGAGAATAATATTAAAGACGGGATGGCTCCAAGAGCACCCGCGATCCGTGTGTTATCAAGACGGAGCGACAGGGATCCTGTTCGTCTTCGCGAGTTACTAAACACGCCTAACGGATTTGGGTATTTGATCTGAGTAGGCCGCTGGCCTTATACGCACTACCACCACGTGGGATAATGGTTATGGGACCCTCTACGTCGTATGTATCAGCCGAAAGCTCTTCAGATGTCATAGCTCAGAGATGCGGGTTGATCGTTGGGGTGGGCTGGTTACGTCACTTGTGTATACAGTGTCATGCCTGGGCCCCGACCAGCCACGTAACGTGTAGGAGTGCAAAGGGCGATGGCCCAAGACCCCTTCGCACTTAGGATTTAGACCGGCGTGCTGACCTCTCTGCTGAGCCTAGGTAGGACTGCGTCGTGTCGATTACTCGAGGCCGGGCATTACCGAGCATGTGTGTCCGGCCAGATGTGATCGAGCGTGTTGGTTAACAGTAGTGCACCCCTGCAGGGAAGTTATCTATTCGAATAGCCGTGTCAACGGTAAGAGGACGCTCAGAGTTGTATCTTGATTTGCTACAACTACAAATGGATACTGTTACATTATTAATCTGTTACTACTGCTCTCGGGATCACTTTCCCACAGGGTAGTCGAGGAAGGATCCCAGGGCTTTACTAAAATATGATTGATTATATATTATCTTGTTCTACTCTCTTCTGATGCTGCAAGATTGCTTCAAGATGCTAGTCTTCGATAGGCTAGGCCTCTCCCCCTCTGTTCCAGCATTTCTGCAGTGTAGCCCAAACATATAGCCCCATTCCTTTGATACCGATGCATGCTTAGTATAGTTCTGATGTCAGTCTTGCAAGTACTTTGGATGAGTACTCACGGTTGCTTTGCCTTCTTTTTCCCCATACCCGGTTGCTGCGATCAGATGACGGAGCCCAGGAGCAGGAGTACCCCGGAGGCACCTACTACTACGTTGAGCCCGCCGACCAGGAGTAGTTCGGAGGCCCTAGGCAGGATGCCTTCGCCTTTTCGATCAGTGTCGCTGTTTGTGCAAGCCTTCTTAAGGCAAACTTGACTAACTATGTCTGTACCCAGATATTATTTGTGTGTATGACTTATGTATTCGGGTCCTAGTGACCCCTGGTTTGTAATAAGAAGTTTTATGTTTAAATTTGAGTTTAGAGTTGTGCTGTGATATCTTCCCGTGAGTCTCTGATCTCGAGCGTGCACGTTTGCGTGTATGATTAGTGCACGGTTGAGCAGGGGCGTCACAAGTTGGTATCAATCTCCAGCAGGGGCATACGGGATGTATCGGAACTCGGAGTCATCCAAGCGACTATGCTCGCCACGAAGACATGCGACAGCAGAATGGGCAGCATCATGGCCTGCCATATCAATCGTCACGCCGATACCGTGAAAAGTGTGCAACTCAGTGACGGAGTCGTTCCGCTGATCAAAGATACGAACATCGGCATGGTACTGCTCCTGGTTGAACTCGCGGTAATCCTCGTAAACCATGTACTCGGGGTACCAGCGGTAGCCCAATCTGGTTAGGAGGGCGATCAGGATAGCTGGAAAACCAGTCGCATCATGAGCCCAAGTCCGCAGTACAAGCTGCGTCGCAGGGCGCGGCGGAAACAAGCGATCCATCTGAAACTGAGGAAATTCAAGATTGTCAAATGACAGTGAGTGAATTCTTGCATCGTGCATTCAAGGAAGTAATTTGCAGATAATCAAAGCTCCGGGTGGAGGTGGTCACGAGAACCTAGAGTCGGAGTTAGTAAAATTTTAACCCGAATAGAAGAGAGGGTAGAATCCCAGAGTATAGAAGAGGAATAAAAGATCCTAATACCACCCATTGGCGACGTGGGCCCATAACCCATAGGTCCCAGGATCGAAACCTGGCTCTGATACCAACTTGTGACGCCCCTGCTTGACCGTGCACTAATCATACACGCAAACGTGCATGCTCGAGATCAGAGACTCACGGGAAGATATCACAACACAACTCTAAACTCAAATTTAAACATAAAAGTTCATATTACAAACCAGGGGTCACGAGGACCCGGATACATAAGTCATACGCACAGATAATATCTGGGTACAGACATAGTTAGTCAAGTTTGCCTTCGCAAGATTGACATTAGAACTATACTAAGCATGCATCGGTATCAAAGGAATGTGGCTATATCTTTGGCTACACTACAGAAATGCTGGAACAGAGGGGGAGAGGCCTAGCCTATCGAAGACTAGCATCTTGAAGCAATCTTATTAAACTGTTACTACTGCTCTCGGGATCACTTTCCCACAGGGTAGTCGAGGAAGGATCCCAGGGCTTTAATAAAATATGATTGATTATATATTATCTTGTTCTACTCTCTTCTGATGCTGCAAGATTGCTTCAAGATGCTAGTCTTCGACAGGCTAGGCCTCTCCCCCTCTGTTCCAGCATTTCTACAGTGTAGCGCAAAGATATAGCCCCATTGCTTTGATACTGATGCATGCTTAGTATAGTTCTGATTTCAGTCTTGCGAGTACTTTGGATGAGTACTCACGGTTGCTTTGCTACTTCTTTTTCCCCATACCCGGTTGCTGCGATCAGATGACGGAGACCAGGATCAGGAGTACCCCGGAGGCACCTACTACTACGTTGAGCCCGCCGACCAGGAGTAGTTCGTAGGCCCTAGGCAGGAGGCCTTCGCCTTTTCGATCAGTGTCGCTATTTGTGCTAGCCTTCTTAAGGCAAACTTGACTAACTATGTCTGTACCCAGATATTATTTGTGTGTATGACTTATGTATTCGAGTCCTCGTGACCCCTGGTTTGTAATATGAAGTTTTATGTTTAAATTTGAGTTTAGAGTTGTGTTGTGATATCTTCCCGTGAGTCTCTGATCTCGAGCGTGCACGTTTGCATGTATGATTAGTGCACGGTCGAGAAGGGGCGTCACACCGGCGCTTGCATCGCAGCCGGAGACCCTCGTCCCCAGCACCTCGGTGGTGGGTTCAGAGGCTGCTCCACCCCTGCCTCCCACCGCGGAGCGGGTTAGCGCGGAGTGGCCCGAGGAGATGGAGGCGGCCTTAACGGGCTCCTCCATCGCAAAAGAGTACCGTGCCTTAATTGGCACGGTGCTACAAGGCTTCCGATCTGTGGAGGCCGGAATGCGTGAGGTCTTCAAGGGCCTCGTCAGGAGCTTCGAGGTACGCTTTTCGCGTTTGTCATTATGAATAACATTTTACAATTGCTTGTAGTAGCGGGGTTTTGTCCGAAGACTTGTTATATGGCATGGCGTTTGCAGGAGCATAGCCAGCCAATGGCCCCCGAGCCCAAAGCTAGTTTGAAAAAACTGGCCTTGGGGTCGATGCTTGAGTATAACTTAGTTGCTTGGGCCGTTGCCCCCAAGGCTCTGGCCGATCTTCAAAAAGGGTTTGACCAGGGACTGACGCGTGAGTGCGTATTTGCAGGTGTCCTCCTCAGCTCCGAACTCCGCCTCCGAGGAGGTGGCGGAGATGAACAGGAAGCTGCAGAGGTCCGAGGAGGACCTCGATCTGATGAAAAAGCAGATCGAGCTGTCTCAAGGTAAGCTTCAAGAAGTTTTGAGGGTGCCGATTTTACTTTGAAAAATGTTCTTTAAAAAATCAATTCTGACACCGAGCTGTTTTGCATGACAGCTGCTATGGCGGAGCTTGAGGCAGTTAAGGCCGAGCTGTCAAAAGCTCGGCAAGAGGCCGAGCAGCAGAAGGCTGCGGCCACGAAGGCCGATGAGGAGCTGGCTGCCAAGAAGGTCGCCAGGGGCAAGGACCAGGCACGGGTCCTGGAGGTGAAGGAAACCCTGGAGGGCATCTACAAAGAGCGTGACACCCTCCATGAGAAGGAAAAGGTGGCAAGCACCGAGCTCGAGAAGCTACGCCAGGCGCACGCCGAGGTCCAGACCCAGGCCCGTGCAGACCGCGAGGTGCTTCAGCAAGTGAAGCAGATCGCTGCTGGTATGCCATTTTTGCTTCAGTGTGTTTTCGGCCGCAAGGGGTTCGTCGAGCTCACCTAGCTGTGGCGATCCGCAGAGGCCTTCGAGGATCTTCCGAGGAGCGCAGCGGACGCCGGCCGCTACTACGGCGCGTGGGAGGGCCATGCTGCGGAGAGGGCGTTCTGGTTACAATTTCAGGCGCCCTCGCATCCGGAACTGCTCAATAATCAAATGAAGCAGTTGATGGAGCTCTTGCGCATGGCGAAGCCGATGCTTCAAGACCTCTGTGCCAATCTTTGGCCCGCGGAGGCCCTGCCAACCAGTTTCTTCGGGTTTTTTGCCCGTCTGCGGGAGGCTGCCCCCCAATTGATGCGTTGGAAGCATTCTTCGTGCCTGGAGGGGGCTCAGTGGGCGTATACCCGCGTGAATACGCACTACCCGCGTGTTGAGGCAGCGGTCGTGGCCGCCGGGCCCCCAGAAGGCCTGAACTATGGAGCAGTATCTGGGCAGGGTGATGGAGGGAGCCCGGACCACCGAGGCCGTGTGTCCCAAGGACAACTTGCATTTTTAGGTAGTACTTCGGTATGCCGAAGTGTAGTTTGAATGTAAAAAAACTATCCTTTATTTTGCAACGAATGCGGCTTTATTTTCCCACATGTGATTGTGTGTTTTTATTTTTTTGACTCCTGTGTGACCGTTTTTAACTGAAAGTGACCAGCCGTCGGCTTCAAGCCCTTTGTGCAGTGCACATCGGGTGTTTCCGTGGCAGTCATGACCCTTAGCCGACGTCTCGGTTCCCGAAGGCGGTCCATGCTTGCGAAAACAAGGCAATCAGACTATAGAGGTTTTATAACTTTCACTTAGTGGTAGGAGCTTGACTGTGGGGGCTGATGACGAGCCCCCGGTCCGTGGAGTGGTTCGGCTATATGGCCGAGGTCGATGCCACTAACCACTTTGGCTGATTTTATGAGGAGCCCTTCGTTTAACACGGGTAACCTCGAAGGGTACATTGCTGGACGCTGTCTTCGGATGGCCGACTAGTTTACGCTTACCAGGACATTCAGTTTTCGGCTTTATCCACTGAGGCGCTTTGCCATGCAAGCTGGCGGCGTAATCACAGTGGTTCTCCCTTTACGCCCTTAGCCGAATAGATCGGAAACGTAAGGGGTAAGCACAGGAGCCGGGATACCCAACTATTGACCAAAATCGAGGTTCAAAACTGATTCATATAATGCAACATCCAAGACGACGAATAGATACTTCGGACTTGTAGGGCAATGGGGCGTGAGATTAATAGCGAAGCCCGTAGTAATTTTAAATAACAGTTGTATCATGAATGTATGCTTTTGGCTCAAAGGCAGTGAACATAAGGAAATGCGTAATGACCTTGATGGGTGCACTTTTATTTCATGGTCGAGCCGTACATGCTAAGCTTTAACAAAAGAAACTTGTACAAGATACAACTTAAAAGAAAAGGTAAAGGAGTAAGAATAGGGCGGATATGCTAATGGGTTTATTCGCCCAAGCCCGTCGCTGTCGCACGTCCGTATCTCCATGCTGTTGATCAACTTGCCTTCATTGAAAGCGAAGGAGGTATGGGCTATCCGCGACCTCGGCCGTTTGTTTGCTTGATGCTTTCATCGGTCGAGTCCTTTGAAAAGGTGTGCGGTTGCCACTTAGATGGTTTAAGGCATGTGGACATGCTGCTTCTGACTGGGCCTTTTACAGCGCCCGGCTGGTATGCAAGTCCGAAGTGCGTTGCTGTTCAGTTGAACTGATAATGACTCATCATTTGATTCGGCTCCTCGGCCGCCCATGGAATTTTTAGTGCAAAGTTATGCACCCTAGGGATGTAATGCCCCTCCAAGGGGAGGCGAACAAGGAGCCCGTGCCCCTATTTGGGGGGAATCATGGCCTGACCGAGGTCGACTCGTGTGGCCCTTATGCGCTTTGAGGAGCTGGGTTTGTTACGAGGTGCCTCCTCAGTTGCCTGTACCTCGGCTGCGAAAGCCGCGGTCTATTCCTCTGTTCGGAGGGAGCGCTCGGTGTTACCATTGACTGTAATAACACGATTTGGTCCTGGCATTTTCATCTTTAAGTATGTGTAATGCGGGACTGCGTTAAAGCAGGCGAATGCGGTGTGCCCAAGCAGCGCGTGGTATCCACTCCGAAAAGGGACTATATCGAAGATTAACTCTTCGCTCCGGAAGTTCTCGGGTGATCCGAAGACTACCTCCAGTGTTACTGTTCCTGTGCAGCGAGCCTCGACGCCCGGTATGACACCTTTGAAGGTGGTGGTGCTGGGTTTGATCCTGGATGAGTCTATGCTCATCTTCCTGATCGTATCTGCGTAGATTAAATTGAGGCTACTGCCTCCGTCCGCGCGTCAGATGGAATCAGTCAACGAACGGATCCAGGACCAAGGCAGCAGATCTGCCATGTTGGATGCTGGTTGGGTGATCATGTTTGTCGAATGTGATCGGGTAAGACGACCACAGATTGAACTTTGGGGCAACAGGCTATAAGGCGTAAATGTCCCGAAGTGCACGTTTCCTCTCTTTTTTAGGGATGTGGGTTACGTAAATCATGTTTACGTCCTTCACCTTGGGAGGGAACTGCTTCTGGTTTCCATTGTTGGATCGCCGAGGTTCATCCTCGTCCTCGCTGCGAGGTTGAGCTTTATTTTGGCCCTCCGTCGCTATCTTTCCGGCCTGCTTGAATACCTAGCAGTTCCGGTTTGTGTGGTTTGCAAGCTTGTCCGAGGTGCCATAGATTTGGCATGGCCTATCGAGGATCTTATCAAGCTGGCTGGGTCCGTCCTTGCTCCCTTTAAAGGGCCTCTTTTCTTGACCGGATCTAGGTCCGTTGAACCCTACGTTTACTGCAACATCCTTGGTATCGCTCCCGCCATTTTTATTGATGCGCTTATTTTTACTGTGCCTCGGCTTGCCATTGGCTTCATGAGCTTCCGAAGTGCCGGCCTCACTGTTGTGAGTACTGCGGGCCAGCCAACTATCTTCTCCCACGCAAAAGCGGGTCATGAGCGAGGTGAGGGCCGCCATGGTCCTCGGCTTGTCTTGACCGAGCTGGTGTGCGAGCCACTCATCTCGGATGCTATGCCGGAAAGCGGCGATGGCCTCGGCGTCGGGGCAGTCCATAATTTGGTTCTTTTTGGTTAAGAACCTATTCCAGAACTTCCTTGCCGACTCGCTGGGCTGTTGAATAACATGGCTGAGGTCGTCGGCATCTGGAGGTCGGACGTATGTGCCCTGGAAGTTAGCCCTGAAGGCGTCCTCGAGCGCTTCCCAGCTTCCAATGGAATGAGGAGGCAAGCTATTCAGCCAATGCTGAGCCGGCCCCTTTAGTTTGAGCGGCAGATATTTGATGCCGTGGAGATCGTCTCCATGTGCCATGTGGATGTGGAGAAGGAAATCTTCGATCCACACCGCTGGGTCGGTAGTTCCATCGTATGATTCGATGTTGATGGGTTTAAACCCGTCAGGGAACTGGTGTTCCATGACCCTGTCTGTAAAACAGATTGGGTGAGCGGGACCTCGGAACCGAGCAGACTCGCGTCGGATGTCGGGAGGTGTCCGGGTATAAGCTTGTTCCTGAGCTCGGCCATTCATGTTCATCCAGGCGTCGTAGCCGTCGAGCCCGGCCGGTGCGCGTCCTCTTGATCCGTAGATGGACCGAGGAGGTGCTTGATTCGCCTCTATCTAGCGTCTTGCATCCTACGGCTCAGTGTAGTCGATGGGGTCCTTGCCGTAACAGCATGTCGTTGTTTGGGTGTGTAAATTTTCCCGCACTGGCCTGTCCGCGTGTCAGGTTCGTTAGCCCGTCCTCGTGTTAAAAGCACGTCATCAGCTAATGCTTCATCGAATTCGGGCAGCAGATGCCTGCGCAGGTAAGATTTAGGCGCACTACGAGCCGTTCCTCGAGGTCTTGCTCGGCCGAGAGTATCTCGACCCACTTATCATTCAGCGCGTCTTGATTGGCTTGCAGCTGCTGCTGCTTCCGTTTCATGCTTTGGGCGGTGGCCACGAGGCGTCGTCGTAACCGTTCCTACTCAAAGGGGTCCTCGGGGACTATAAAGTCCTCGGTGCCCAGGCTCTCGTCCTCTTCGGTCTGAGGTAAGTAGTTGTCATCGGCCCCTTCAAAGAGGTCATCGGGGTCCTCGTCCTCGGGGATTCCTGTGGGGTTGTGTGGTCGCCCTGGGGAGGCTTGAAAGTCATGTCCCGGGTTATCGGCGTCGTCTGCCGTAGCGCCGGTGTTGGTGGCAGTGGCGTCATGCCTGCTGGGGTCCCTGTTGGCACCTCTCCCGCGCCTTCGTCGATGTCTTGATGGAGGTTTCGGAGTATCCACCATGTATACGTCATAAGTGGAGGTTGCAGTCCACTTGCCGGTGTTGACCAGCGGTGTGGTGGTTTCTGCGAGGCCGTCGACATCTTCATCCATGTCGGTGGCTTCATCATAGTCTAACACGTCGGTTAAGTCATCGACCGTGGCGACTAGATGGGTGGTGGGTGGGATATAAATTTCCCGATCATCGGCTTTATGTCCGATCTTATCATAGACCGAAGTCTGACTATTTGAGATTGATAAGCTCTGGATGTGATCCAGCATCTCATTTAAGTGAGATAGCTCTTCAGGAACCATGGCCTGGCTATAAGCCGGGCTGACTTGAAGCATGACTGGTGGATCGCCTGGTGCGTCATTGGCCTCGTGCGGGGCTGGGGTTGATCCCGGATCTGTCACCCGAGCCATCTCTAGATCTGACGTAATATTCGAGGTGGCATCCGGAGCGGCATCGTGGCTTGATGCCAGGACGAGGTTGTCCATGGTGGAGGTAGTCGATTCCTCTGCAGGGCCCTGTAGGGTCAAGGGGCTCAATCTGACATCCCCGAAGGAGATCGGTTCATGGGTCGAGCCCCCAATGTCTAATAAACCTTCAATCCGGCCTGGCGTCAAACAGGAAAGGATGAGCTCTCCACGGGAATCCGCAGTGTACTCCAAGCCTTCGAAAGTTACGACGTGATCTGGAGCATAATTCTCGACGGAAGCTAGATGGCCCGAAGAGTCAGCACAAAAGACCATGCTGCCGAAAACGAATAATTGGGCGGGGACGAAGATGTCCTCGTAGCCGGAGCCGCAGTTGATCTGCAGGTGAGCCATCAATCCTTTGCTCATCCCACAGCGGAACTCTCAATGAAAGCACCAGTGTCGGTGTAAAAACCGGCTGACCTCAGGGTAGGGGGTCCCGAGCTGTGGATCTCGGATAGATGGTAACAGGAACAATGGAGACGGTGTTTACCCAGGTTCGGGCCCTCTCGAAGAGGTAATACCCTACGTCCTACTTTGATTATATTGATGATGGAGTATCGAGTACAAGCTTGACTACCTCGAGATCGTCAGGAGAAGTCTAACCCTAGGGCTAGGTGGATGATAATTGTGATTCCGTGTCCTCTACAGGCTAAACCCCTTGGCTTATATACACGCCAGGTAGGGCATCTAGGGTTACATAGTCGGTATCCAGGGATGCGTATGGAGGCGGCAAGAGATGTCATGGGGTATACTCCAAGTCTTCGGCAGATGCAATCTTGATCACGTCATGGCTTCCGGAGTCCATCTGGATGAGGATGAGGGCCTTCGGGCCCAGCCCGAGGACTATGGGCCGGCTAGGTTGGGACCCCCTAGTGCAGGACACCGTCACCCCCAGAAAGAAACCTTGAACTCCCACGCCGCCACCGCAAGCATTTGTTCTGAAGCGATCTCATCCAGAACCCTATTCCGGCACCCTGCCGGAGGGGGAAATCATCTTCACCCTCGGGGCTGAGGGTATGTACCAGTAGCTATGTGTTTGATCTCTCTCTCTCTCTCTCTCTCTCTCTCTCTCTCTCTCTCTCTCTCTCTCTCGTGTTCTTGATTTCGCATGATCTTAATGTACCACGAGCTTTGTTAATATAGTTGGATCATACGGTGTTCTTCCCTCTCAATCTTGTTGTGATGAATTGAGTCTTTCCCTTTGAGGTTTCATTGTTATCGGGTTGATATTTTGGATTAGAGAACACTTGATGTATGTCTTGCATGTGGATACCCACGGTGACAATGGGTATTCTATTGAGTCACTTGATGTATGTTTTGGTAATCAACTTGAGGATTCCCGAGGTG
This sequence comes from Elymus sibiricus, assembly GCA_039707655.1. Lineage (NCBI taxonomy): Eukaryota > Viridiplantae > Streptophyta > Magnoliopsida > Poales > Poaceae > Elymus > Elymus sibiricus. The sequence continues at coordinate 176,355,038 of CM077666.1, read as the reverse complement.
ACATTGGGGTAATCTAGGCATAGGGGTTGATTCATGTTTTCGTCCTACTTTCTCCAATAGAAACTTTGGGGTACTCATTGAAGTTCTTTGTGTTGGATTGAATATTATGAATCTGAAATTGCTTGATGCATATCGAAGAATTGACTCACGGATACTTGTGGTGACATTGGAGTATCTAGGTGCCATTAGAATTGATTGATGCGTATCATATGATGTTATTTTAGTACGAACTCTAGGGCTGTTTGTGACACTTATAGGGATGGCTCAATAGATTGATCGGAAAGGATAACTTTGAGGTGGTTTTGCTACCTACAACAATTTCTTCTTATGTTCTCCGTTTGCTAGGAACTTTGGAGTGATTCTTTGTTGCACGTTGAGGGATTGTTATATGATTCAGTTATGTTAGCACTGTTGAGAGATTGCACTAGTGAAAGTATGAACCCTAGGCCTTGTTTCTAAGCATTGCAATACCGTTTGTACTCACTTTTGTTACTTGCTACCTTGCTGTTTTTATTATTTCAGATTACAAAAACCTATATCTACTATCCATACTACACTTGTATCACCATCTCTTCGCCGAACTAGTGCACCTATACAATTTACCATTGTATTGGGTGTGTTGGGGACACAAGAGACTCTTTGTATTTGATTGCAGTGTTGTTTGAGAGAGACCATCTTCATCCTACACCTCCCATGGATTGATAAACCTTAGGTCATCCACTTAAGGGAAATTTGCTGCTATCCTACAAAACTCTGTGCTTGGAGGCCCAACCGAGTGTACAAGAATATAAGTTGCGTAGTAGACATAAGTGGGCTATGATAAAACCCCGCTTCACTGGCGAGGATACAGAGCACCTTGCCGAGGTGGGCCCTATAGGAATCGACGAGTAGGAGGTGCCAATACACCTAGTGTATGAAAATGTATGCCAGACGCTCGTTTCTCACAGAAAGACTGCGCCCTTGATTCTTTGATAGATGGGCTGGATGAAATGTAAAAACATGTGTATGTGGTGATTCTATGTATCAAAGTACTTTACATCACTTGGCTCGTATCTGCTGTTCAGGCGCTGTTAACCCGCCATCGGCTTCCACCTCCTTGTACAGTGGCCGAGGAGTGTTTCCTACTAACAGCTGAAATATCGGGCCAGGCTCTTCGGAGAACAAGGCAATCCGGCCATGTGGTTCGAAAAACAATAGTGAAGTAAAGAGTTATGTTATATTACTATTTAATGTAAGAAACATCTTCTGAGAAAAATAGTTCCTCTAGCAGTTCCATTTCTCAGGGCGTCATGTTAACCATGTTTGTCCGAGGACGCGTGAACTTGGGGGAAAGCCCTTGGTCAGGGTTTTGAAGAACCGGATAATTTTACTTCAATCATGGCCGACAAATTATTTTCTTAAGAACACTAGCTTTCGGCTTTACCCGTCTGAGGTACTAACGCAGATGACCCGGAAGTAACAATCACAGCGGTGCCCCCTTTACCCCTTAGCCGAATAGTCGGGAACGTAAGGCGTAAGCACAGGGGCCAGGCAACCCAACTTGGCCAAATCTTAAGTCAAATCGGTGCATATTCTAGCTTAAAATGATTATTTATTGGAAGACAATGTTCACAGGAATTGCAAAAGTGTTCGGTGGCCCCGTTGGCCGTAATGAATAAGGCCACCGTGGTCGTACTGGTCGTACATTCAAGCATGCGTCCGAAGTGTATAAATGCACTTCGGCTTAATCGAGCAGTTTATGCCAAGGTTAAAGGTTTAAGAACCGGAACAGAGGAGTGCCGAACAAGTGGTGGTGTGATGCTAAAAAATGGACTATAGCTAAATGCATAGTAAAGATAGTGAGGGGTTGCTCCGGCTAGCCATAGAAACGCCGGAGCAATGCAGCATTCCAAGGATTTGGCTCCAGTTTGTTGTTTTCGGGGTCTTGAATGCGATACGCACCTCCGATGAGTACCTGGTCAACAATGAATGGTCCGTCCCATTTGGGTGAAAGTTTATGCTTCTGCTTTTCGGGGTGTAGCCGCATGACCAGATCTCTGACATTGAATTCCTTCGATCGAACTTCCCTGCTTTGATAGCGCCTTGCCTGCTGCTGATAGAACGTAGAACGTGCCCGAGCTACATCGCGCTTTTCCTCTAGGGCGTCTAGGGCGTCCTGCCGATCGAGCTCGGCCTCCCGTTCCTCGTACATGTGTACACGAGGTGTGTCATGTATAAGATCACAAGGGAGCACAACCTCTGTGCTGTAAACCATGAAGAATGGTGTGTAGCCTGTGGATCAATTAGGTGTGGTGCACAAGCCCCATAGTACAGAATCAAGTTCCTCTACCCATTGACAGTCCACCTCTTTGAGGGAACATACCAACCTTGGCTTGATGCCACTCAGGATTAGTCCGTTGGCGCGTTTGACCTGTCCATTGGACTGGGGGTGGTATACAGATGCGTAATCGAGCTTAATGCCCATCTTGGCGCACCACACCTTTACTTCCTTGGCCATGAAGTTGGTTCCATTATCCATTATTATGCTATGGGGGACACCATAATGGTGTACCACTCCAGAGATGAATTCAATAACCAGTTCTGCTCTGGCCGAGGTTACTGGGTTTGCCTCAATCCACTTAGTGAACTTATCTACCATGACGAGGAGATATTTATTTTTCTTTGTCCCCCCTCGAAGTGGGCTGACCATATCCAGCCCCCAGACCACAAAAGGCCTAGTAATCGAAATGGTCCGAAGAGCTGCGGGGGGCATATGGGTTTGTTTAGAGAACACCTGACAACCGGCGCATCGTTGTACCAATGCTTTGGCGTCTGCGCTGGCGGCGGCCAGTAGAACCCTGCTCGAATGCCTTGCTGACCAGGGCCCGAGCTGCGGCATGATGGCCGCTCATGCCGGAGTGTATCTCCGTAAGGAGCTCTCTCCCCGCCTCCTCGGATATGCATCGTTGGAGGACTCCTGTAGTGCTTTCTTTATATAGTTCTCCCTCGTGGACCTTATAACACTACAAAAAAAAGACACATCCGTGACATTATGGCACGAACGAAAACTTTTTCTGTCATGGTTGTGACACTTCTATGACAATAATTGTGATAAAAACACGTATCATCATAGATGTGGTGGGCTCCTACTTCTGTGATAAAAAATTATGACAGAAAATGGGCTTTTCGTCCTGGGCGGGCCGGAGACGCACCCGCATGATATTCCTTGGGCCGTCCATGACGTAAAAAAATGTGGTAGAAGTGAGGGCGAGGAAATTTTCGGGGAGTTCCCGGATACGGTGGGTGGTCGGGGCCGAGCGATGCAGTGTGGTTTGCGCATTTCTCTCGTACGCGCGCGTGTGTGCGAGGCGTTTGCTAACTGAACCCGAGTGAGGCATTCGCGTACTGAACCTGAGCGATCGATCGATCCCTCACACTACTACACGTACTGAACCCGAGCGATCGATCCCACTGCATACTGAAGCCGAGCGATCCCTTCGCTGCTAACTGAACCCGAGCGATCCCTTCAGTGCTAACTGAACCCGATCGATCCTTCTCGCTGCTTACTAAAGCCGATCGAGCCCCCAGGCGAGACGTAGCCTGCCGGTGTTGGGTTACCTCTAGATGAACAATGCCCGTTGCTGCCGCGCGCGTGATACATGTAGACACGAGTCGAGATGCATCGATCGAGCCGGTTGGTTGGCTGTGGATGAACAGTTCCCGTTACTGCCGCTCGCTCGTACGCCCCACCCCAGCCGGTGGGTTGGCTGTGGATGAACAGTACCCTGGCCGTGTGAAGGTGGTTGGCGCTGGATGAACAGGACCCCGAGGAGGCCAGCCGGTTGGGGGTGGATGAACAGGACCCCGTGGAGGCTGGATGAACAGTAGCCGGTGGAGGCTGGAGGAAGTCGATGGTGGATGAACAGTAGCTGGTGAAGGCTGGAGGAGGTCGACCATGGATGAACAGTAGCCTGTGGAGTCCCGTTTTATGGTACGCCGCACCCCTCCCGATGAACAGGACCCCCATTTTGACCGTAGGCAATTAGGGAGAAGTCTGTTTCCTCCATTTTGCGGTACGCCAGAGCCCTCCCGATCAACAGGACCCCGTTTCGACCATAGGCGCTTGAACAGAAGTCTGTTTCCTCCATTTTGCAGTATGCCAAACCCCCAGCCGATAAACAAGACCCTGTTTCGACCGTAGGTAGTCGAACAGAAGGTCGTTTCATCCGTTTTGAGGTACGCCAGATCCCGAGTCGATGAATAGGACCCCGTTTCGGCTATTCCGTCCAAGCCGGTTGGCTCCCGATGAATAGGACGTGTTCCGACCCAGTCGCTTGGCTCCCGATGAACACGATGCTGTTTCCTCCGTTCCGACCCAGCCGGTTGGCTGCCGATGAACAGGAGGCCGTTGCTGCCATCCGTTGCCTCTCCGTGTACACGAACCCTGGCCGTACGTATGCGCGAGTACGCGTTCGAGACCCCGCCCGTATGTACGTATGTGGCCGTATTCTTTGCCGTGTGGCTGCACATACGTGTACACAATTTAGACAGGGTTGTCTGAACTGCCCCGTTGGGGGCTCTACTATGACACGTGCCGCTACTTACTCGGCCACGGTTCATCCTTGCAGAGTGACCGGTCGACTAGTATGTACGTACACATTCGCGACCAGACAGACAACGCTACGTACACTTCGACCTGGTGGGTCCCAGCTGTCAGTGGATAAGGAGGCACTTCCTTGCGTGCGAAGATATAGCTGGTGGGTCCCAGCTGTAAGGGGGAGGAATCATTTTTTTGCGCGTAATAAGGAGGCACTTCCTTGCGTGCGAAGATGTAGCTGGTGGGTCCAGCTGTCAGCCTCACCGCGTGCAGTCCTCTTCCGATAGCTGTCGTTCATTGACCACGTTGACTATGCCGCACTGAGAGCACCAAGGCGGTGGACGACGGCGAGACCTAGGAAGGGAACGACGCGGAGCCGGGGAAGACGCGGTAGTGGTTGCCCACGCGGATGGGAGTACGAGGGTTGACTGGTTCGGCTGTGGTGTGAGGCTACCATCGTCGGAGAGTAACAAGGGATGGGAGTGAGTAGAGGGAAGGCCTGGCTAGCGGTGGGAGTAGGGTGGGGCGGTGAGGCCTCCGCGGTAGCACAGCCGGCCATGGGAGGCAGGAGCAGGGGGTCCCGCCGGCGCTGGTTTGGGCGGCTGGAGCAAGAAGATCAGAGATTGAAGAAGCAGCACGGCCGTTGGATTAGCATCCAATGGTCACTGCTGCTAGAATCGTTTGTTAACTAAGTTGACAAAGCCCTACGTACGCGTCAACCTAGTAGGCCCACAAGTCAGCCTCCCAATCTGGTGGGTCCCAGTTGTCATGGGTAGGAATCATTTTTTCGCGTAATAAGGAGGCACTTCCTTCCGTGCGAAGATATAGCTGGTGGGTCCCAGCTATCAGGAGGAGGAATCATTTTTTCACGTAATAAGGAGGCACTTGCTTGCGTGCGGCCATGGACCATGTGGGTCCCTACTGTTAGCCTCTCCACGTACATCCCTCTTCCGATGGCTGTCGCTTGTTGACCACGTTGACCACGCCGCGCCGAGAGAACCAACGCGGTGGACGACGGTGAGGCCTAGGAAGGGAATGACCCGAAGCCGGCAAAGCCACAGAAGTGGATGCCCACGCTGAGGGGAGTATGAGGGTTGATTGGTTCGGCTGCGGTGTGAGGCCTATGTCGCTGGAGAATAACAGGAGGTGTGGGTGAGTAGAGGGATGGCCTGGCCAGCGGTGCGAGTAGGAGGGGCGGTGAGGCCTGCACGGCAGCACAGCCGGCCATGGGAGGCGGGAGCAGGCGGTCCCGCCGGCGCTGGATTGGGCGGCTGGAGCAAGAAGATCAGAGATTGAAGAAGCACGACGGCCGTTGGATTAACATCCAACGGTCACTTCTGCTAGAATCGTTTGTTGACTAATATATAATAAGTAAAGAATTCTTGCATACGGGTCAACTTAATAGGCCCACAAGTCAACCTCCCAATCTGTGGCGGACAGCATACATCCCATTTGCTATTTTTTAAAATAATTTACAACTCATTTGCAAATTCTTATGCAATTTATTGCAGTCCATTTTCTTTTTGTTGGCCAGGACCAGGGCTAAAAATGTAAACGAAATTTTGCATATTTCGGTGGGGTCCAAACTATTTTTAATCCCGAAATGTCGAGCCAGATTTAAAGTAATTTCAAAATATATTTAAATTAGGTTAAAAACCAATGAAATTTGAAATCTGAAAATGTGAAAAAAAATAGAAATTTGAAATTAATTGCCAATTTGTTGTGTGTTTTTTATATTTACAACCCATTTCATATTACTTTTAAGATTTGCAGCCGTCTTGAAAGATTTGCGGCCCAGCAGGGCGGAGAAAAACAAGTTGGCCTTGGTTGGGTGGCCTCGATTGGGTATTCATCAGGAAAAAAAACTGGGCTAGCCATTTTCACAAAGAAAAAAATAGCTGGGTTGGTCATGTGGTAAACGTAAAATAGAAGCCTGGGCTAGACGGGCCACAGCCCAGTTGATACCATGCTCTGTCTCATCAATAACAAAAAAAAACTGCTCGAGCTGCTAGGTCCCAGGTGTCAGCCGCTCTTGTGCAGTTCTCTTGTCTATTGACTATACGCTGACAATGTCGTGGGTCCCAGATGTCAGCAAATCACTAGGAGGAAGCATTTTCTTTTTTGCTTGTAACAATGAGGCACTTCCTTGCGTACGGCCATGGACATGGTGGGTCCCTACTATCATCCTCTCCACATACAGTATTCTCCCGATTCCTCTCGTTTGTTGACCATGTTGACAACGCTAGACGGCGGCGATGCGGCGAGCGCACCACGACGGCGAGGCCTCGGACGGGAACGAACAGGAGCCGGGGAAGATGCGGCAGTGAAGTCACGGGCAAAGGGGAGTACGAGGGTTGACCGGTTCGGGTGCGATGTGGGGATGACGTCGCCGTTAACGATTTAGGAGACGGTAGGGCGGTGATGCGTGCGCGGAGGCGCAGCCAGCCATGGGAGGCGGGAGCAGGCGGCCCGGCCGGCGCTGGTTTGGTTTTGGCGGCTGGAGGAAGAAGAGACTGAAGAAACACGACAGAGTGTACAAGCAGCAGGAGCACTTAACAACGTTAACTGAAAGCAGCAGGAGCACTTAACAACCAGAGATAAAAGTAGTATGAGTACTTATACAGGTTCAACCATACAAGGCACGCCTCGAACAGTGCTACTTTGCCTACTGTTAACGAAGGGTGATGCCACCAAGCCCCAGGACAAGGTGGACCGTGCGGCCCACAAATGTGATTGTGGCGCGAGATGGGTGAGACCATGAACCACCTGCGGGTGGCCCAACTATATGTATGAAAAGGGTGGTGTGATATTTATATACCCAATTCGATCACAACTTTGATGTGGCACATATGCCTCGCAACCTCCCCAAACCCATGGAGGTTCAGGGCGTACAAAGTAGTGCCCCTCCCCCCCAACACACACACACACACACACTTTGAGTCGGTGGGAGGGCATCTCACCGAGACCTACTGTAACACGGACCAAGAAGAATCCACCTGGGTAACCTCTCTCGTTGTCGGTCGAAGTGAAGGACGTCCACGCGGCCCCACAGATGGGCTTGCCGTCGATAACCACGCGAGGGAGTGCCCGAATACAACCACCACCTACATGTGGCCCAAACATATGTATATGGAAGTGTTGTGTGGTGTTTGAATACCCAATGCACAAATTTGATGTGGCACCATGTGCTTTGGAATCAAAAAGTCCCCACACGAAGCCAGGATTCACGACGTGTAGTATGTCGCCCTCCCCCCTTCGAGTCAGTGAGAGGGATTCATGCGTACGTGTGAGCTCAAACTTGGTCTGGAATCTCACCATGACCTACGTACCGCAACACGAACCAAGAAGAATCCACTTTGGCAACCTCTCTTGTTGTCGGTCGATGTGATGGACGTCCATGTGGGCCCATGAATGGGCTTGCCGCCGATAACCACGCGAGAGAGAGTCCAAAGACAACCACCGCCTGCATGTGTCCCAAACATATGTATGAAGGTTTTGTGTGATGTTTGAATACCCAATGCACAACGCTGATGTGGCGCCTGCCTCGAAAACCATAAAGTCCCAACACGGGGAGGTTCACGACGCGTCGTGTGCTGGCCCCTCCCTCCCACTTCGATCCAGTGGGAGGGATTAATTCATGCGCGCACACATGTGCTGAAAACTATACTATATATATGTAATCTCAACATGACCTACTAAGACAAACCAAAAATTAATCCCCTCATAGGTCGAATTAACCTCTCTCTTTGTTAGTCAAAGTGATGGACCAAGCCAGCCCACAGATGGAAGCATCGCCGATAAACCGCATGAGTGAGTGCCAGAGGACAACCACCGCTTCCATGTGGGCCAAACTTATGTATATGGAGGTGGTGTTTGATGTTTGAATACCCAATAATGCACAACTTTGATGTGGCAATGCCTCGGAAACCGTAAAGTCCCCACACGGACCAACGTTCATGACGCGTATATATGTTGGTCCCCTCCCCCCTCTTCGATGCGTACTATATACACAACGTAACACAAACCAAAAAGAATAATCCTCCTTGGCCAAATTAACCTCTCTCGCAGGTCAAAGTGATGGACCTCGCGGGCCCATGGATGGAAGCGTCGCCGATAAGCACGCGAGTGAGTGTCCTAGGTCGATCAACCACCGCATGCGCATGCATATATATGTGTGGCCCAAAAAGAGGTGTTGTGTGATGTTTGAATACCCAATGCACTGCTTTGATGTGGCACATGCTTTGCAAACCGGAAACGCCCCAGACGGAGGTTCACGATGTGTAGTCTCCCTCACTTCGAGCCGGTGGGAGGGATTCATGTGTGTACGCACACGCCGGAACTTTGGTCCAGAATCTCAGCATGGTCTACACCATAACACATGCCAAGATGAATCCACCGTTGGTCAATGCCTCTCGATGTCGGTCAAAGTGATAACCTGCGCGGGCTAACAAATGGGCGCATCGCTGATAACCGCACAAGTGAGTGTTCGAGGACCACCAATATATATAATGCATGCATGTGGCCCAGACATATGTATGAAAGGGTTGTGTAATGTTTTAAATACCAATTCATGACTTTGATGTGGCACCTGCCTCACAAACCGGTCAATCCCACATGGAGGATCACGGCACGTCAGTGTGCCCGGCCGTCCCTCCCCCCCCCCACCCACCCACCGCACCACCATCGCCACTTCGAAGCATGCATCATGTCAAACATTTTCTCCAGTGAACATGTGACCAAAGGAGTGCCGTGTTAAAGTTTGAAAAAAATTCGAAGATCATTCAGACGTTTTTATTCATAGATTGATTCCCTAGGGATTTAATGTGTAAAAATCAAATTTGAACCACATGCACACGTGATAGTGTACCGTCACGTCCTTGGGTGCATATTTTAGTCCCCATCCAAGAAATGGCAAGAAATTTCAAACATTCAAAATCTTGTTTTTTAAATTCCAGTAAATCCAAAACTTAGTTGAAATTCATGAAACTTGTCGTGATGTCATATCGACACCAATAGACTGTGAAATTGTTTTTCTTGTCAAATTCGAGACAAGTTTTGATATAAGCTTCTTACAAACGAGAGATTATTAATAATTGGAACACAATATCGCAAACGGTTTATTTATTCAAACCGTGGCGTTAGACCAAAAATGTACGTGCTATGCTTCGGTTAAGTAATATAACGCGGTAGAATTAATCCTAAAAATAGAAAAACAATATAGGTTCCGCCACGCGTCGCGCGTGCCGTGTGAGCAGGGGTGAGTTGACTGGACGCGTGCGAGCAGTCCATCGCGTAGGCAGATGGGGAGGCGTGTGAGCAGGCGTGTGAATTGACGGGAGGCGTGTTCGCTGTGCAGTGTGACCGGGAGATGTGCGAGAGCTTCGTGAACTAACAGTAGGCGTGGCATGCAAGCAGTCCGCTGCGCTGGCTCACTGGGAGGCGAGCCAGCCCTTTGACGCCTCCCACGACGCTCCCACTGCTTCATATTAATGGCGCGCCCGAGCCGCTAGTTATAATAGGTGGCCGCACCCCCCATTCTCGCTACATACACAATACTCTCTCCCCGCCTGCACCCTCGACGCCATTCTCTTCTCAGTCGTCACCGCCGTCTAAAGTGTATGAGGATGCCGCCGAAGCGCACCATCGGAGGGAGTGGCGACGCCGGGGCTGGTGAAGCACCTGAGCACCACGTGCAGCTAGGCAAAGAGGTTGCCGTCGCCGTCGATGAAGTCTCGCATGGGCAGAAGCGCGACCTTGATGTCGCCGCCGCCGTCGTGCTTTCCCAGCCGCAGCCGGAGGTCTAGAGCAACTCCGGCGACGACTTTGACGACCACTCCGACGACGACGGAGAATTGGTTAGTCATCTATACCCATTTTGTGGCAAATATATCCTAGGTATTCTCTGGTTAGTCATGCCTCCCCGTTTTTGGAACAGAAATCCTATGGTTATGTTCTCTCAACTCTCGATCCATGAAATAAGAGTAAGATTCGTTAGATCCGTGTAGTGTATTGATTTTTTGATTGGTACAAATGATAAGTGCTAGCTGTTGATAAGTGAGATATGTTTATCATGCTAATAATCCGACTAGGGTTAGGGATTAATTGTTTGCTCTATACAAATGATTTTTGCTAATAATCCGACTATGGTTAGTGTTGCTGCTAATAATCCATCCAGGGTTAGTGATTTATTGTTTGTTTTGTACAAATGATTTTTGCTAATAATCCTACTAGGGTTAGTGTTCGAGCTAATAATTCTTAGCCAGATCTTGAGAATTGATTTTGAATATCCTGCTTTTCGACATGTAAATTGGTTTGATGCCAAATTTTGGCAACTGCTAAAGGCTTGCTAGAGATTGGTTGCATACCAATGTTCATTGCCAATCTCACAAAAGGTTGCCAAGTGTTGGCAACTTTTGATTTTGCCAAATGTTGGTAGCAAACCAATCTGACTCTTGATTTTTTGCACTAAGTTGTGTGCTCTCTATTTATGCATTTCTTTCATCAAGATCACTTGATGATTTAGGGTTCACACTGTCACAGGATATATTATGTTTCATAAACTCTGCCTGCTGAATTCACATTATAAAATATATTGATGTCACATTTTTTACTATATGTATATAGGTGCTATCTGACGATGTCGACAGCGAGGATGAAGATGGCCAGAGGAGGTTCAAGAAGCAGAAGCTCAGGGAACTTTATGCGGGAAAGCATAACAGGCATGTGAGGACCTGGAATAGGGGCTTTGGATGCCCATTCTGCAACCATAGGATTCATGACACGCATGAAAGTGTTCTGGCGCATGCAAGAGGACGAGCCGTTGGCTCCTTCAAGCCGAAGTATTCTAGTAGGGTGGCGCACGCCACGTACGCTGAGTACCTGGAGAAGCTTCACGTTCGCGCAGGCCTGCCGGCAGATGAGATGTGGTATTGAACTATGGTTATCTTCAGAAGTACCCTAGCTATGTACTGTCTTAATTATAACTATGCTTGAGTGTGCTTAATATTGGTTGAACTATGCTTGAGTACACTTATTATCTGTGCATGAGTATGCTTATATCTATGTTTACTTCTGTCTAGATGTGGGATGAGTATGCAATCAGTTTGGTTGATGGAATTTATGCTTCTCTTAGACCAACATATGATTGCCCCCCACATCACACACAGCTTATTAGCGTGAATCGTCTATGTTACTTTCGGTCTTCCCACACAATTTTATACTAGCAACTGTTTGCCCCCATATCACACACATCTTCTTAAGTTGGACCATTTCTGTTGTTTTGGCTTATCACAAACAGTTCATCCGAGTGAACTGTATGCCGTGTATCGCACACACCTTGATCTAGCTGACCGTTTCTGTTGTGTTGGGTAATCGCAAATAGTTCATCCGGGTGAACTGTATGTCGTATATCACACACACCTTGATCTGGCTGACCGTTTCTGTTGTGTTGGGTAATCACAAACAGTTCATCCGAGTGAACTGTATACCGTATATCGCACACACCTCGAACTGGTTGATCGTTTCTGTTGTTCTGGCTCATCGCAAACAGTTCGTATGGATCAACTGAATGCCACGTATCGCACACGCAGCTCTAATATGAATCGTGCTTGATGTCTCCGCCATCGCACATAGTTCGGCTTATTTGTGACGATTTTATTACGATACCGTTTGCTATGTGCGATGGCGGAGACTGCATATACTCTCCAACCTCCTCTACCCCCACATCCTCCTACTCTGAACGGATGGCTCCTCCAGGACCTCATCCTCGGGGGCGTCTGGCTCAACGGCGTCCATGGCGATAGATTTGAATGAGTCAGATGCGGTGAGGGAGGCGAGCATGAGGTGCGGGTGGCGCACCAGGGCCGAGAAGAGGAACAGAAGAAACGGGGCAGGGCAGGGCTTCGAGAGCGTGTTTGGGAGGCGGCGAAGCAATATCGATTCAGCCGAAATCAGAGGGGCGGAGCTCTGTATTCGGGAGGGGGTTGATCTAAGCACCGATACGGATACGTAAATTCGCCGTTTTTAAAAAGTGCCAATACGAGGATACGTTTTACTCTTTTTATAATTCAAAAATAAAGTATAGAAGTGCATTCAGAATGTCAACTGTGACCTTTGTACATGTGTAGATTCCATGGCTGCCTGCCTTCCTCAGCAAATGAGCAAAAACTCTAGAGTAGATACTCAAAGAAACATGACCCGATTAGTTAAATTTCCATTTAGTGTTGCCCCCCCTCCAGGTGATTTCTCTATAATTGTAACAAGGCTCCACAATGGTGTCCTTAGATTCATAGGTATAGCATGAGGTTCAGCACGAGGAGCCATCTGGAGGAGATGAATATGAGAATATGAGATCTTCAGAGGAGAAAGAAGATGAGCTTGGCTGGGCAGGAGAAGAGGAGAAGACAAATGTACATACCTGGCTACTATTGTGCTACGTGAGAGGGGACGTTGGTGAGGAGGAGGAGCAGCTCATCGCCGGCTAGCTGCCGCCGCCACTTGCGCTGGGTGAGCAGTCGCCGCACGGTGTAAGCTCAGGAGGGAGGAAAGAAACTGGGAGGGAACTGATGGGGGGCATCGGGCTACTAGGGTTGCTGGTTGCCTCCTTACTGGGCTGAGTGGGCTCTTAAATGGGCTGGGTCGTATCCGAAACGTATTGGAAAGTATCGGGGGAGGATCGGATTTTTTTAAAATCATTTATTCACGAATACTCCATGGATACGTATCGAGGGAGTATCGGAGGTGAATCGGTATCGGATACGGTATCCGATACGGATACGCTGGTTGACAGAAGTATCTGTGCATTCGATGTAGTGTTGCATAGGCCGATACGATATCTAGGTCAGATTCCACGGCTCAATTCGGAGACCATCCAAACAATGATATTCGGGTTAGGCAAGTGCCAATACCAAATTCTGGCCTCCAATAGCAACATCCAAACGGTGCGTTAGGGAAATTAAGGCCCATGCGAAGCTATTTGATGAGTGCAAATTCATCCATGAGAGGAGGACAAGGAACCTAGATAAGTTTCTTTGTATCTAGATGTAGGCAGATATATCTGGCTAATCCAGCCGCATGATAGTGTAATAATCCATCTGGAACTCGTAGATGAATAAAGTTCAGTAGTCCCCCTAACAAAATTTATTTGATGATTATTTGAAACTATCACTATTTTTTAAGGTGAGTTAAAATAAACTGTTAATTTAAAATTTGTTCCACAATTTACAAAATGTTTGAAAATTCAAAAAATGTCCAGAATTTTTAGAAATTTCTCATGGATTTAAAAATGTTCGTTATTTCAGTATGTATTCCTCAATTTTTAGAAAATGCTCGCTAATCTTGAAATTGTTTCAGAATTCACAAAATGTTTACGTATTAAAGAAAATGGTCATGATATTCTAAAAAATGCTAATAGATTTTAAAATATTTCTAGAATTTTAAAAAATTCCTGAATTTTAAAAATGTCCATGCATTTAAAAAAATGAAAATAGGGAAAACAAAAAACGGAAATAAGAAGGAAAAATTCACAGGAAAATATAAAATTGAATGAAAATATATAAAATAGGTTGAAAATACACAAAAAAAAAGAAATTTCACACGAAGTCCTAGAGCCATCCCAAAATAGGTGAAAAAAGTGAAGAAAAAATACTCCCTGTAGCCAGCCCAACAGCGTTGCCAGGGGGTGTGCGTTTCTGGGCACTCCGTGCCCTATTCACGAAATTGGATTTGCGTAAAAAAAAAAAGAGCCCCAACGGTGCATGACACATGAACTCGGTATCTCCTATTTGACATGCGCGTCAAAATACCAATCAATAGCACATGATTTAGAGGTATGAGCCAGGCCCATTTTAACAGTGGTATGTAAGGTTGGAGGAGACGTTCCCGTCGACTACGAAAACGTCTGTGGCGACTTTGTCAATCTCAAGATGATGTGCCGACTCAGTCTCCCGATGAAAGCACATTTGCTCCCTTAGTGGTTTTGGTAATTAATGTCAACATACATGTTGTTGGACTAACACCTTTATCTAGTATATTTCATATAAGTTCAACAGTGGCATGGCAAGGACAGGAGGATGTGGAACCCCCTCAAAATGATAAGGACAAGAATTGGCAAAGCTCCAAGACTCTTCATTTTTGGTTAAGTGATTCAAGATCACATTGAGTCCATAGGAAAGCCAATACTATTAAAAGGGGAAGTGGTTTTGATCATGACTAAATTGCGCAAGTGCTTAGTGCTATTGCTCCAAAACCCTCAAACATTTCTCCACATCACTTCTATCCAAAACCCTAAAAGCATCATCTCGGTCCCATCGAACTTTCACATCCTGGACTCACCGAGTTGATCACACATATTGCCTAAGCCAAACCCTAACTTTTCGGTGCAACCGAAACGGCTCTCGGTCTCACCAAGACGGCGTAACCAAGTTTTTGTAACGATGTCACTTCACTTCGGAATTTTTGAGATGAAATTTTTGGAACTACCGAAACAAGGTCTTGCCCTAGCCATTGCACTTCGGTCCCACCGAGATGTTCTGATCGGTCTCACCGAGACTTCCAACATTCGAATCTTTTACACTAGTCGGTCTCACCGAGATTTTGGTCCGGTGTCACTGAGTTGGGTCAAAGACATGTAACGGTTGGATCTTTGGGTGAAGCCTATTTATACCCCTCCACCCCACTTACTCTTTGAGAGAGCCATTAGAATGAACCTACACTTCCACCATTCATTTTCTGAGAGAGAACCACCTACTCATGTGTAGAGATCAAGAGATTCCAATCCAACCATTTGAACCTTGATTTCTAGCCTTCACAAGTTGCTTTCCACTCAAATCCTTCTCCTACCAAAGCCAAATCTGTGAGAGAGTGATTGACTGTTGGGGAGACTATCATTTGAAGCACATGAGCAAGGAGTTCATCATCAACAACACCGTCTATTACCTCTTGAAGAGTGGTGTCTCCTAGATTGGTTAGGTGTCACTTGGGAGCCTCCAAGATCTTGTGGAGTTGAACGAAGGAGTTTGTAAGGGCAAGGAGATCGCCTACTTCGTGAAGATCTACCCGAGTGAGGCTAGTCCTTCGTGGACGTAAGCCATGGTGTAATAGGCAAGGTTACTTCTCCGTGGACCCTTTGTGGGTGGAGCCCTCCGTGGACTCGCGCAACCGTTACCCTTCGTGGGTTGAAGCCTCCATCAACGTGGACGTACGATAGCACCACCTATCGGAACCACGCCAAAAACCACCGTGTCTTCATTGAGTTTGATCTTCTATACTCTACCCCTTTACTTTCCGTACACTTGCATGCTTTACTATTTCCGCTGCTCAATCTCTAGACTTGCATGTGTAGAAAGTATTGATGTTATCTTAACTTGTGCCAAAATCTGCCTAAGTTCCAAAAGAAACTAAAAACTGCACCTTTGGTTGGTTAAGTGTCTATTCACCCCCGCCCCTCCAGACCTATCTCCTCAACCCCACAGTCATTGTGGGCGGCCTCCTCCTCCGTGCTCTGGGTGAAAACCTTTGCTCCTTTCTGAACCGAGCGGTGGAGGCGCTATGGCATCGTTCCTTTCTTGGAGGCTCCGCCCCAGGAGCAAGATCCCTATCCATTGGTGGTCGAGTGTGGTGGTTGACGACGGCTTCTTCTCGTCGAGTTGAGGGTTTCGTAGCATCGTTGCTCTGGTGGCCTGCTTGCGGTTGAGAACCGAGTTGTGGTTGGTCCTCGGCACCGCTGTATCGGGCCGTTCCATTTTATTTCCTTTATTTCTTGCGTGTGTCTGCTTCGGTGTTATGTTCCAAGGTTATATGTAAGGGCTTCATTAATTTAAAGCCGGGCGGTATCTCAAAACAAAAACAGCATACACGCGAAAGTACTATGTAATATGTGTGCAAATTATATTGGAGTCTGAAAAATTGTAGTATTATTGCTTCTTGTATATTTGTGCAAAAAGTGCAATTTTCTGTACAAGTTGTTGTCATCTTTTTTTTTTGCATTTACTTTTTCATTTAAGGTAATAGTAATACCAATGCCTTTAATTCATCCTTCCATGGAAAACTTAAGTTTTTGATTTTGTTTTAGTTTTGATAGGAAAATCTTGCATTTTTATTTTGTCATTCATTTTGGGTATTGATAGGCAAATCTTGCATTTTTATTTTGTGATTCATTTTGGGTAATACCATCGGCATGAGTGAGGCTAGTCCTTCGTGGACGTAAGCCATGGTGGAATAGGCAAGGTTGTTTCTTCGTGGACCCTTCGTGGGCAGAGCCCTCCATGGACTCGCGCAACTGTTACCCTTCGTGGGTTGAAGTCTCCATCAACATGGACGTACGATAGCATCACCTATCGGAACCACGCCAAAAACCATCGTGTTTTCATTGTGTTTGATCCTCTCTTCTCTAGCCCATTACTTTCCGCACAATTGCATGTTTTACTATTTCCACTGCCCTATCTCTAGATATGCATGTGTAGGAAGTCTTGGTGATTTCTTAACTTGTGCTAAAATCTGCCTAAGTTTCAAGAGAACTAAAAACTGCATTTTTGATTGGTTAAGAGTCTATTCACCCCCTCTCTAGACCTATCTTCTCGACCCTACACCCGAAGATGCTCATGGGGAAGAGTGTGCATGCGTGCATTCATAGGGGGTGAGTGTATGTACGTATATATGGGAGTCTACGTCTTTACTGTGTTAAAAAAAGTCTTCTTCTTTTTTTTGGTTTTCCGCTGTTTTGTTGGGATTCTATTGCTTTTTTGTTTTCTTTATTTCTTTTAAAAAATTCATGATATTTCCAAAATTTACAAACCATTTTCAAAATTCAAGGCTATTTTTAGAATTTATGTAAATTTTTGAAATGCAGGTAGATTTTAACATCGGAACAATTTTAAAATTTTGTGAATATTTATTAAAATTTCTACATATTTTCTAAATTTGACATAATTTTAAAATCTCAGATATTTTATGAACATTTTTCTATATTCATAAAATTATTAAGTTTAATTTTTTTATTTTTGAAACCTACATAAAAATGAGCAACTTGTTTTTTTAGCAAAACCTACTGAAAACTGATTGAGCTGAAGTTACATTCCAAGTCCCTCGCATTTGGACTCAAATTCGGATTGTACATACATACCTGAATTCAAATGTCTATAACTTTTGCACCCGGACTCGGAACTGGGTGAATATATTTTTGTTAGAAAGCTTATCTTGTGCAATTTCCATCAATTGGTTTCACCTTCAAATTGCTCCCGAGCACAGAGATAAAGCAAAAAACAGTGCGACACTACTGTAGAATCCGAGCCAAAATCCAAATCAAAATGTGTTGCGTCACCTCCACTTGGACCCATGGGCCTTGCATGATGTAGGGTTAGGTTTTTGCTGTCTTGTGACACACGTCTGCCCCCTTGGCCGCCATCCTTAGACCTATGTAAGTAGATCAACGTCGTAACATTTTCTTTGGATTTTGTTTAGTTAAAAGTTAGTCTTTGCTACAACTTAGTGTACTTTGTTTGTGTTCAACGACCAGGCCAAGACCGCTTTCGGAAACCTAATTTTATCAATACTTCTATATTCACAATATTCATATTGCTTTTATCACATTCTTGCTCATTCTTCGATTGCTTGTAGGAATATATCTTTGTGGTTAGGTTGATCGTGTTTCCGGCATCGCTAGTAACCTTCTGGCGATTGGTTAGCGACCGCTAAGGCTCAGCGTGGTCACACGTTGTAGTCGGATCATCAAAGTCGTTCCCCACCAAATCGATAGCCACCTCTCATCGAAAGATCAGACACCATCACCCGCTATCAAGTGGTATCCATTTTTAGGTTGCTCGGTGAGAGTTTCTGATTATCCCTAGTTTAGATTTATTTTTTACCCATTGTCCAAGAAAAAGCATCAACGAAAAAGTTAGATCAGTTCATCCTTTGTCCAAGCCAGTCTAAGCCTTTGCAATTTTCGTTGGAGTGCATTGCATAGTTGAATTATTGGTTGCATCGTCGTGTCAAGTTGTTGGTATTAGTTTCTAGTTCCTTTAGAGTTTTGAGTTTTGTTCACATTAGTCACGTCGCCGCTGCACCATCATCCCCTCTGCTACTGACCACCACCATCAATCAATTTCCACCATGTGCTCCCAATCGGCCATAGTCATAACCATACTTGAGGTCGCTTGCATGTTCGCCCGACCCAATTTGGATCGCATCTCGTTTGTTTTGAAGAAAAAAGACAGGAAAGAGAGAGAGAGAGAGAGAGAGAGAGAGAGAGAGAGAGAGAGAGAAGATTTGAGAAAAGAGAGAGTGAGAAAAAGTTGAAAAAAAGAGTGAAAAATAAAGCGAAAACTTTTCGGATCTAACTAGACTCAAACTCGTACCTGAATTCCAGTCAAAATCTATTTTGCATGATGTTCAATAAAATAGGCATATCTTCGTCATAGGAGTCCATTTCAGCTCCACAAGTACTTAAATTGAAGCCGTTAACGAGCCGCCTTTGAATAATTTACAAGAAAGTTCAGGATTGAAACCTCAAAATTGACATCTAAATATGACTTTTTGCACTCCAAAGTTTGCGAACATAGTTTCTCGCTGTTTTTAGGCCGTGTCGGTACTAAAACCGGCAGATCTCGGGTAGGGGGGCCCGAGTTGTTGATCTCAGATCGATGGGTAACAGGGGACGAAGGAGACAATGTTTACCCAGGTTCGGGCCTTCTCGAGGAGGTAAAACCCTATGTCCTGCTTTGATTATATTGATGATTGAGTATTGATTACAAGGCTTGATCTACCTTAAGATCGTATGTTGTGGTCTAGCCCTAAGGTGGATAATGAATGAATCTGGCGT
The DNA here is from genome assembly GCA_039707655.1 of Elymus sibiricus. Lineage (NCBI taxonomy): Eukaryota > Viridiplantae > Streptophyta > Magnoliopsida > Poales > Poaceae > Elymus > Elymus sibiricus. Next base: position 176,335,644 of record CM077666.1, on the reverse strand, counting down.
AAGACCTAAAACCCCTCAGCTTATATAGGCACTGGGGGTATCTAGGGTTACATATGGTTCGTGGCTAGCTGGAGAAGTGCATGCCAATAGTTGCAGTAATCCTTGGGGTTCACGCCAAGTCTTCGGGATAGTCCATCTTCAGCACGCATAGGCTCGAGGCTTCCGGAGTCCTTCCTTATGAGATCGGTGGGCCATAGGCTCGGCCCATGGACGATGGGCCAACTAGGTTGGTACCCCTTAGTCCAGGACACCGTCAGTAGCCCCTGAACTTGTCTTCGGAGCCAAGGACAACAATTTTCCTCGGATGGTTGACTTCGGCCTTGGTGTCTTCGGCTTGATAGGCGAGTTCCTCCCGATATTCTTTTAGTACGAATCTTAACTTTCATCTAGCAGAACAGCTTTCCAGGGGCTGCCCCCAGACCACAGGCTTATAGAGCCCGCTTCGTTAACCGAGGTCTTTGAGATAGCTTAGCCTCGAAGGCCTGACGCTTGAGTGTGAACAGTGCTTGTGACCTGACAACTTTTCTGAAGCATCACGACTTATATCAAAGTGGGTCAGTTACTGTTACTCGAATCGCGGCCCGAGGCGGTTTCCCATTGGCACGTCCTATCAATGCAGGGATTGTGCTCCATCTTTTGAGGGATATCATCAAGATTTACTTCTCCCACGCACGCATAACTGCGTTAGGAGTTGGAACGTGGCGATTAACCCAGCGGGGCAAAAAGGACGCTTGGTCTTTCATAGCCCTATAAAGCAAAAGGTGGTTCGACTGCTCTTCCCACGCTCCCATTCCACCGCCGTCGCACACATCCTCTAGAGCTCGAGTGCCCAGGCCGGTTCCCTAAGCCCTTGCAAATCCTTCTCTAGCATTCCGCAACTTCACTTCCCAGCAACGGCCGACGCAACCCTGAAGGGCCAGTGGGCGCCCTCCACCATCACTGAGAACACCATCCAGGAGCTCCGGACCGCAGGCTACATCCCCACGGACGCCGCCTGCCGGGCTCCAGAGCTTAATCAGCGGATCCCTACTCCCAAGCCAGGGGGAGGGTCATCTTCCTTCCCCACCTTGTCCAAGGTCTGGGGTTCCCCCTGCACCCTTTCGTGCGCGGGGTTCTCTTCTACTATGGGCTAGACTTCCACCACCTAGCTCCGAACTCCATCCTGCATCTCGCGGTGTTTATCACCATCTGCGAGGCCTTCCTCCGCGTCGAGCCACACTTCGGCTTATGGCTGAAGACATTTGGGATCAAGCCGAAAAGCAGCAGCGCCGACTTGGCCGAGTGCGGAGGAGCGATGATTAGCAAGATCCGAAAGGTCACCTGGTTCGAAGGCGTCTTCGTGGAGACTGTCAAGGAGTGGTAGTAGGAGTGGTTCTACATCACCGAACCGCTCGCCGGCGGCCAGACTGAGGTCCCAACGTTCTCGGCATCCCCTCTATAGAGGCTCACCTCATGGGTGAGGAAAGGCCTGGAGTGGGGCAACTCCAAAGAAGTGCTCTTGCCGCAAAAGTGGATCCAGGCTCTGGCGGACAAGAAGAAGATCAAGCTGGTGGATGTGGTGGATGTCATGCTCCACCGCCGCATCCTCCCACTCCAACTTCGGCTAGGCCCAATGTGGGCCTACAAGCCCGAGGACACACCGACAGTGCGACACTTCTTCCGCACCAACCTGGATGGAATGTGGACGGCGCTCTTCAAGCCGTCCAAGAATGAATTCCCCGCCAAAGGGGTAGAATGCGGCCTCAACGCCGATCATGACGCTAATGAGGTAACCGTAGCCTTTAGCCTTACTGTTATCTTACCCTTTATTTACAAAGCTCCCCCAGCCGAACACTCAGATCAACTGTTTTTCCCACAGGCCTTGATTCCTAAGGCGCAGCAGATGCTGTGCCCGGCGCCGCTGCCCGAGGAGGAGAAATCCCCTTAGCTCGAGGCACTCTTGGCCGAGGACCGATACGTGGTCCCGGCCAAGGAGCAGAAGCAACCACGGGGGAGGGGTGGCCTGCTTATCCGAGATCCCTCAAAGGCCAGGTCCGAAGAGACCCATGCCTCCTCTACTCACGAGGAGGGAGGGGAGAAAGAAGAGGATTCGGCGGAAGGAGTACCTTCCTCGAAAAGGAAGAGGGTGGCGTCCAAAAATGCCGCGGAGGAGGAGCACCCTCAAGCACGCCGGAAGCTGCGCAAGACCTCGATTGGCCGAGCCGATCGGTGGCCCACGCTCGCCAAGGTCACTCTCTCCGACTCCTCATAAGAGGAGCTCCTGCAGCCACGCGGGAAGAAGCCGGCGCCCAGAAGGTACTTTAAAATGAACCCCCTTTAATTCATGCCATAAGTACATTTTCTGATGTGTGGCCTTGTTTTCCAGTCCGCAACGCACCTTCATAGGTGAACGGACTTCGGACGATGGGCTCCTCTCGCCCTTTATAGCGAAGGGCAGGTCCGCCGAACACGTCATGCCTCCCTCCACCCATGACGAGCTGGTGGAGGCGACATCACATCCGGCCCTCCACGTTGACAACACGGGGGACGGTGCCAAGATTTCTTCGGCCAAGGTTCAAACCTCGGCCGCCGAGGACCAAGGGGATGTAGTCCCTTTGGTCGAAGAGGGCGGGTCGGGCAGACCAGAGTCCTCGGCCCCAGGGACCCCAGCGCCATCACAGCAGCCGGAGGTCCTCATCCTTGCCTCCACGGTGGGTGGACCCGAGGTGACTCCGCCCACCCCTCCTGCCCCAGAGGAGGTCCAAAAGGGGTGGCCCGAAGAGATGGAGATGGTCGTAAAGGGTGCCTCCATCACAGAAGAGCACCGCACCCTGATCGGCATGACGCTGAACAGTTTTCGGTCCGTAGAGACCGGAATGCGTGAGGCCTTCAAAGGCTTGCTTCGAGGTTTTGAGGTATGTTATGCGTCTCTTTGATTGCCACTTCTTTATGAATTATAGGCTCTTAGTTGTGCTCCTGACCATCCAGCAACACTTGTCGGACATGACTTGCGGGAACCATCCGTGGTCCTTAAAAAGGTGTACTGTAAACGTACATAGGAGCGTAATAACCAGTAGCCCCCGAGCCCTTAATTAGTTTTTTTTAGAAAACTGGCTTGGGGGATGACTTTTTTACATAGAGATTGAAGAGCAAATATGCAGTAGCCCCCGAGACTGTGATCGGCTAAACAAAGCTGACCAGAGGATCGAGAATCGATATCGGAGCTATCTAATATTGTTGTTTGCAGGCCTCGAGTCCATCTCCGAGTTCTATCTCCAAGGAGATAGCGGAGATGGGCCGTAAACTGGCGCGGTCCGAGGAGGACCTCGATCTCATGAAGAAGGAGATCAACCGGGTCCAAGGTAAGCAAGGGATAGCCAATGTATTTTTTGAAAAAAAAATACTTAGTACTGGCAATGTGAGATGTCCTAACACCATTTTTTTTGCTATGACAGCTGCTGCGACGGAGCTTGAGGCCCTCAAGGTCGAGCTGAAGAAAGCTCGGGAGGAAGCCGAGCTGTAGAAGGCTATGGCGGCGAAGGCCAGCAGGGAGCTGACCGAGGAGAAGGAGGCTCGGGACAAGTATCGAGCCCGGGTCATCGAGGTCGAGGAGGATCTGAAGGCCGTGTATGCGAAACATGACACCCTTCAGGCGGACCAAAAGACGAAGACCGTCGAGCTGAAAAAGCTGAACTCGGCGTGTGCCAAAGCCCAGACCTAGGCGAGGTCTGATCGGGAGGAGCTCCATCAAGTGAGACAGATTGCCACCGGTAAGACTTATTTGCTGCAATGCGTATTTGGTCATAACAGGTATGTCCAGCTTAACCAAATCTGCGTGCCTTAGACGCTTTTGCCGACCTGCCGAGGAGTGCGGCGGACGCCGGACGCTTCTTCATTACCTTGGAGGGTCATGTAGAGTAGAAGGCCTTCTGGGATCAGTTCCAGGCGCCATCGCACCCCCTCAGCTAAACGACCAAATGAAGTAGCTGATGGAGCTCTATCGCATGGCGAGGCCGGTGATGGAAGACCTCTGCATCAGCCTCTGGCCTGCCGAGCCCCTGCCGAGCAGCTTCTTCGGGTTGGCTGCTCGGCTCGAAGGTGCCAGCCCCCAAGTGCAGCGTTGGAAGCGGTCGGCCTACTTTGAAGGTGCGCAACGTACCTACAACTGCTTGAAGACTCACTATTCTCGCATTAACATGACTAAAGTGGCTTCAGGACCTCCTGCAGAAAAAGACCGCGCGCCCAAAAAGTATATGGCGGAGATGGCGGAAGGTGCTCGGATCACCGAGGCCTTATGTAGAAAAAGAAAACTTGTTGTAATAGGCCGTTCACTTCGAAATGCAGAAGTTTTGGAATGATGTAAAAATACAAGTGTTTTGCCATTATTGGGTTTTAATGTCCCAATTGCTATCTTTTTTTTATTTTGACTCTTGTGCGACCGTTTGATACTGAAAGCGGCCAGTCATCGGCTTCTACCCCCTTGTACATGATACGAGGGATGTTTCTATAACAATTAATCCCTTAGCCGATGTCTCGGTTCCCGAAGGCGTAATTGTTAATAAAACTAGGCAATTGGACTATTTTGGCTTTAGAACTTTCACTTAGTCATAGGAGCTTGACTATGGGAGCCGATGACCAGCCCCCGGCCCTTTGAAGTGTTCGGCTCAGCCAAGGTTGATCCAATTACTCACTTCGGCTCGTTTGACCGGAGCCCCTCGTTTAACACGGATGATGTAACACCCAAAAAATCAGGTTATCGATTTTTGTGCTGTTATTCCTTCCCAGCTTTCCTCTCCCAAATTTTTCTTTGGAATCTGGAGAGTGACCAGGTGAATTCAGACAACCCTCAGCTTCTCAATGCCTTTCCTATGTGTCAGGACCCCGATCCTAAGTCACACTGATCTAGCATAAGACACATCATATCACTTTGCGGCCTCACGCACGGTAACCCATGGCTGCCGCCTTTACCTTGGCCGGGACCGTTTGCGTCTTTTGGTTCACGTATATGATTGTGATGCTAGCATCCATATGACAGAGAGCCCGGGTCGACATGGCTAGTCATAAACCAAGGTGGCACAAACGTACAGGGACAGACATAGGTAACCCAGCAATGCACGTGTCGGTCATCAGCGTGTGTACTGGGCTGTAGCCAGCTATCAGGACTCCAGTAACACCGCGTGACATTTCCCCGTAGGGACAGACACAGGAGCAAAGAAGGATACATGTCGGTCAATCCATGTGTTCCGGAGCAGTAGCGAACTACCAAGGCTCAGTGGAAGCACTAGGAGGCATTTCCCTGTATGGAAGGCTACCAAAGCAGATAACTAGGTGTCCAATCCCACACATACCAATGCATTTGAAAACATACACACAATATGCACGATATGTGTAGATACAACATGGCATCACGACATAACTCTACGAATCAAAATATTTATTTAAGAGGCTCCGAAGAGCCATACATAGCATGATATTACAAACATGGGTCTCATGACCCAACATACAAAGTCATACAAGCAACAAGTGGAAGCATAAATCTGTCAGAGTACAGACAGCTGAAAAGAAAGAAGGCTAGAAAGCCTGTCTATCTACAAGACCCTCCAGAGGAGCCAGACCTCTGTCTGGGATTCCCAAGCTAATCGTTCAACATCGAACTTGTCGTTGAAAGCACTAGTGAGACTAATGTCTCCTCTGCAAAAATATAGATAAGCAACCGTGAGTACAAAGGCACTCAGCAAGACTTACATCCAAACTATCTACATATGCATCAGTATCAACAATGGGGTTGTGGAGTTTAACTGCAGCAAGCCAGCTTTGACTCAGTGGCTATCCTGTACTACGACTACCAGTATTTTCCTTGAGGTGAGAAAGCGCACACGAGTCCACATATTCACCATAACAATAAACCACTATGGATGCGCCCCTATCTCCCTACGAGAAGGCCATCCATAGCACTCATGCTTATCTTGCGCATTTTAGAGTATCCATTTCAACTTGTCTATGAACGATGTAAGCTTCCAAGTAGTCCATATCCGAGGACGCGGCTATTCGAATAGATCAATAACCCTGCAGGGGTGTACTTCTTCACACACGCTCTCACCACTTACCACCATATACACGTCATGTATCTTGGCAATCTTCAAGCGGAAGCCTTGCGAGGGTGTCGGCCACAACCTGACTTACCACACAAAACTCTAGTCCAGGTTTATCGCCTATTTGAGGTTGTATCCGCAAAGGAAGTCCAGCCGAAGTTTCTATCACGGCCCCAAACGATTAGTGCAGGGTTCCCAAGAACACCATTCGGGTGTCACTTGGTACACCGTGCCTCGGTGTCTCTACCACATCATAGCCCAACCCTAAGGTCAGCGCTATGCATGGCCGCCAACACATATCCTACAAACACCAGAAACTAGTTGCGACTCCTGGACAGAGATCAAGGCGATTAATAAGTCGAGAGAGCTTGGAGCGCCCGGAGCCCAATGTGTGGTGGTAACTGTCTTGGATCACAAACACAGAACTCAGTTCTTGAGGACGGTCCCAACAAGACAACCCACCATGTACTCCTACATGGCCTCTCATCGCTACCTTTACCAAATCATGTTCACACACTTAGCTCTCAACGGTAGGACATGTTCACCACCATTCCAATCCATCCCAGATGAATCAGACCTGACACAACTCTAAGCATAGCAGGCATGACAAGCAAGCATGAATGAGTATGCATATCATGGCTCAAACAATTCCTACTCATGCTAGTGGGTTTTACTATTTACTGTGGCAAAGACAGGTCATGCAGAGGAATGGGTTAAACTACCACAACATGTAACAGTTGAATCATTGTTGTCCTAATGCAGTAAGAAGAGCAAGAGCGAGAGAGTGGGATTATATCAAAATGCTCAATGGGGGTTTGCTTGCCTGGCACTTCTGAAGATAGTATAGCTCTTCGTCAATGTCAACGATCACATCGTCGGAACAACGTCTACTGAGAGAGAACAAACACCGGCAACATAAAAAGGGAACCACAATCAATGCAATGCACATCCAAATGAATGACATGTCATATTAAGGTACTGAATTGACCTAGTTCAAAGGTTAGCTATATTACTTGAAGTGGAATTCAAACTTACATTAAATTCCAACTCCCAATCTATTTATCAAATTTGCCCTAATCATGAATTGTCCTAGTTGGTGATGTTAACTTTCTCAAACATGCATGAAAACACTACCAATGGATAGATTGGATTTTTCTAATCATTTTTCATATATAAATTATTTCATTTGGAGTTACGGTTGAATTTCTATGATTTTTAGAAGTTTTAAACATTTTCTGGAATTTCCTGAATTATTCTAAATTAGAATATCTAGAAAAGTGTTTAATACGTCAGCACTGCGTCATACCTGCGTCAACAAGTCAACAGTGCTGACCAGGGTCAAACCTGACGCGTGGGGTCCACACGTCTGTGACTCAGTGGATAATCCCGGTCAAAACCATGGTTGACTGGGTTTGACCCTGTGGTAGAGCCCGCTGTCAGTGGCTGTGGGGGTGTTTAGTTGGCGGGGGTTAGCGTTAATGACGGCCACGTCGGCTGTCGCCGGAGGTCGGCAGGCGGTGACCAAAACCGCAGTGGAAACTCACCGGATCTATGCTACAAGCGGCAGCTGGACGCGCGGAGACCACCTGGAGGTAGCCCACGCACGTTTGGATCGAGGGGAGCAGGCGGCTGGGCGAGAAGTGGCCGGAGCTCGCCCGAACAGAGCTCACGACGGCTGCCGGAGCTCGGCCTCGAGCGGGCGCAACGCTGTGGTGCGCCAGGGAAGAAGCTGGCGGTGGCGTTGGTTTGCTGCGGAGCTTCTGAGCACGGTGACGCGCGCGGACGCGAGCTGGGGTGGCTCAGACCACGGCGGTGAGGAACCACGGCGGTGGCGCCTCTCGGCCCCAGTGGTTAGCGCGGCTACGGCGTGGGAACGACCGCGAGAAGGGAGGGAGAAAGCGACGGCGCTCACAGCGAATCTAGCAGAGGCAACGGCGAGGCTGGGGACGGCCTGGAGCTCGTGAATCAACGATGGCAATCCACGGTGGCCGACGAGGAAGACGATGACGGAGAGGGTGAAGCAGAGCTTCCCAGCTTGTGTGGCTCGGCGGTGACGAAGAGGGCATCGCTGCGCTTCTTCTTGACGCTGTGGCGAGGCGTGCGGTGGCCGGTGGCTGCGCGAACGGTGGACGGCGGCGACGGCAGCGTTCGGGCGTTCGCGGGAGAGAGAAACAGAGGAGGGGGGCGAGGGCGAGAGTGAGAAGGTCGGACTTGGGTACGTGCGTGGCGCTCGTAGACGGCTCCAGCAGTGAGCTAGCAAGCAGGAGGTGGCGGTCGCGTGAACGCGTGCACGCGCCCCTGTCCTCCTGGCGGGAGGTTGGGGATGACTGGCACTGTGGGCCAGTGGGCCGCACAGTAAGTTCCCTCTCTGCCTTTTTTCTATTTATTTCTGTTTTCTATTTTTGCAACTCTGTTTTGATTTAGTAAAAATACTAAACCATTTTTATAAATTCTGAAAATAGTTTTGGACACTAACTGAATTATTCCAGAGGCCCTCAAGTGATTTCAGAATATTTGGAGCATTTAAAGATATTTATAGGATTTAAATGCCCAAATCCAAATACTTTATGATTTAGTTCAAAAATCCAAGATGACCTAGAAATATGTGGACCATTTTTGGCAGAGGTTTTCACCCATTTCAAAAATGATGAACTTTTCTGAAGGGCATTTTGGGTTCATTGAAATTATTTTCAGTTGATCCTAGTTTTTCAGAGGGGTGCTAGGGTTTGCTGAATCCCCATTTCATATTTCCTTTGAATTTAAACATGATGCATGGATGCTTTAATGCAACTATTTACAATCAATTCTAGGGCTGTGACAACTCACCCCCACTAAACAAGAATCGCATCCCGAGATTCAAGACGTGAGGTAAGAAGAAAGAGGGACACAAAACTAACACAATCTTCACGACCCAGATTGCACTTCTCGAAGATGCGGATTCATTGCATCATGTTGATCTTGACATCTTTGCCTTCAAGAGCTTCACACAACACGATGACGACAGAAGGAACTCTACGGGAATTGATCTTCTCGAAGATTGAGCAACTCAAGATCAACTCATGGAGTGAGACATAATAACATCTCTTGAGCTGAGACACAAAACACACATCAGGAATGATGGAAGAGAGCAGATGACGAAGGTTCAATTTGGTAGGCAACAATTCCATGCTTAGGTAAGATGGTGCACGGTTTCAACGTAGCGGGGAGTTAATTGCCATGATTCCATGACGGGGCACCCTAGGGAAGGTGACTCATAGAATTATTCCCTTAAGTGGCAAAAATAATTACTTTTGATACATAGACCATTGAAACTCTCTATACCAGCCTAAGGCAAATCACAAACGATCGTTTGAAGGAGTTCAAAAGAATGGCATACTCAGACTAGAATGGGTGATGTGGGCTATCTTGTTGAAGACAATGTATTGGATGATTTTTTTTGCTTATCATCGGAAATGGATGGGACCCATGGTAAGCCCACTTTTGAAGATGATCCTGAACAGCAATTACTGAGAAGCCCATGGGAAAATGGCATAATGGCGGGTGCAAGCTGGGAACAAAATGCAAATGCTGGAAATGATTCTGGTAATTGGGGAGGAGGCTCAACAACAGAGAATGATTCCGCTGATTGAATGGCTATAGAATAACCAGGGAAAAAAACTGAGGGCACATTCCAATTAATGCCAACGATAAAAATTAGTGCATGAGCGTGCTCTCAAGAACTTGAGCATTTCCATATGCATCAAGGTTTTACCAACATCTATGCCAAGATCCTGGTAACACCTCATACTACCATGATGGATAATGATGGAGGATGCAGATGCAAAGGTAGAAAACACTTTCTCAGATTTTACCTTAGCAATGCCAAGGAACCAAATCTGGATAATCGACCGAGAGACATCTAGCACTCCGCTTCAAATGTCCTCCTCGATGTACTAGTGTAACCCAATTATAGGGATTGTTTGGTATCTAGAACATCAAGTAAAGGTCGGACTTCGGAAACACAAAATCCATAAGGAACAACTTCTGGAATAAGTCATAGAGAATCCTTGTGGGGAATGGCTACTCTTGCTGGACAAGATTTTATAACATTAGGTCTTCCGGTGAAGTTTGTTAGCCACAACATCCACTTTACCGAGTTACAGAGAGACCAATATTATAGCTCTTCGGGAACGTTCCAACCATCATATCTGCCTGAGATTCAGATCTGATTGGTGACAGGATACTTCAGACTCAGCACGTCTGAAAAGAAAGTTTGCAACACAAGTCGAAGAGATGACGTTGTGAGATTCTCGGGAAATGAACTACAGAAGCAAGCTCCAAAACATGAGCTAGTTCGCAAGACACACGTGAATACACTATCTAGGACAACGTGACCGCATAGAAGTCTTACAGCAAAACACTACCGAGTCCTGGTTGGGAATCATCATTGAGGATAACGAAGTCTTGTGCATGTCCGTCTGGGCCCTTCAAAATTAGCACTTGAACTTCTTATCTTTGAACAAATCGATCAGTGGCTTGGTGTGCTAGGGATTACATATGGAATGGAGATGATCAGTCTACCAATCCACAGAATACTTCGCACATGCATAACTAACTTGGGATGATTACAATGGAAGCAAAACAAACTTTCTCAAATTCACGGCGGCAACTTGCATCAAATGCACATGAACTTAGAGGAAATCACTTCTTACATCAAACATATACCTCATGGCTAGCACAAAGATAATGTTTATGAAAGTTTCCAACACTAGCTTGGTATTCAACAAAATCATGGAGAAGATAACAATGTTGTCGATGGGCTCATCAACAATTCATCTAGGTTTCCATATAGATGGAATTCCACAATTAAGTGAACACGGTGATAGCATTGGTCAGACCCAAAAGAATATAATGGTGCATGCTCGAGGAATCAACCATGAGTAAACAACATTACGAAAATCGTTGGTTCTGATTTTGACTTGACGATAGCCCACACTCAAATCAAAAGATTGGATAAGACAATAGATCCAACAACTGAACACGAAGGTCAATCGATGAAGATATCATCCTTCTTCAACACACACACAAACACACAGATATCTCTTTGGAATGAACTAAGTCAAATGAAGCTTTTATCTTCCAACTCTCCAAGTTGTTGTTTAGCTTAACCAACTAGTTCGGAGGTATCCAACACAGATTCTTGGAGAAAGGGTGGTTTAGAGGAAAACCAACTTGATCACAAACTCAGCATAATTGTCAGGGGACAACCTGGTGATACTCCCGAGAAGATATTCGAAAATCATGAACCACCGATATGTTATCAAGCTCGAGAACAATCTTGCTTTTTAGGGCAAGACGATATGATCAAAAGAGCGAGGGATTGACACAATCCTAACTCATTGATCGAGAAGTGCACCAGGAAGGATGGAGTAGGTAGCACAATCAATCATAGCATGGTGATTCAATAACCATCACACTAAGAATGAAATTATTGTCCATTAGCTACCAAGCAACGGGGTTGCTAGTAGTATTGATTTCACACATCACGGTTCACTTGTCGGCATTCTGGTTACAATCTACACAGAGACCGAGGAATGAATTATGATGGCGAGAAGTATCACTACATCAACAATTCATAAGAGGTTATGCAATTCTCACGATATTCCTGACATAAAGATGGTTATACTCCAGGGTAGAACAGACTAGAAGTTGGATTGGCCTCTTATCTGCGGAATACAACTACTTTGACCCAATCCTGGATATGGATAAGGTACTGGAGTTTGTTTCTCCTAGTCATGCTGAGATAGAATGGCTTGACGGACCACAAGAATAATGGCACCGATGACACGAATGCATGACATACTCTTGACTATCAATTGATAGACTGAGGTCAGAATACAGTTAAAGAGGGACAACTCAAAGGAACATATGATTTTTCTGAGTTGTGGATGTGTGGGTTAGCATGTCGAACAAGGCTCAACATATTTCTTCTGGATAACCCATGCAGAGAGGAAAGAATTGACAGAGTCACAATTATGGAATGGAGAACTCATCAAGAGCACTATTGTTGTGATCTTTTGGTTCAAGAAGAATGTCTGCCATGGTTGGTTCATGGTATTTGGAATAATGATATACCACGGACCTTGAGGACTAAGCAAGGTTACTAACCAACCTAAGGGAGCTACAACCTCTATCAACATGAAATAAGTAGAGTGGATCTTGGGTTCAGGAACCCAGGAATGGAATACCTACTAACTAAATAACATCACGAGATGCTTACAAAAATGATGGCTAGAATTATCACACTGGGGATACAACACAAAGGCTGAACCTCTAGGTGGTTCTCTGAGATATCCTAGTTTCCTGAAAACTTCAACAACTATGTCAAGGTAATGGAATACCTCAACACAATGTTTATTGTGGTTAGTCTGGCCCAAAAGATATCGGGAATGGGGAGAAAAGAGGTTGCAATGCATCAGATTATTTAGAAACCTGGGACAACTCGGACAGCATAACGGTGGTACGGGCATGAAAAATGAGACAACCGGCAAGACAACAGACAACATAACAACTGAATCCTATGGAAACACCGATCCAAGAAGATAACACCTTTGCTACAAGTCTCCAGCATAGTAACTCATCATCCTGATAGGTAGATGAGAAAGCCTAGTTTCTTAACCCCGTAGAAAAGAAGAGGGTGACTCAGAATCAGAATGACACAAGGATAAGGAGTAAAAGAGCCTTACGTTCATTTCCACAATCAATTCACCCATATAACTAAAGCATTTCTAGACTCGACTTCGACCAGTTTGGCTTGGTAATCCTACAGGCAGTCAGGCTCTGATACCAAAGCTGTCAGGACCCCGATCCTAAGTCACACCGATCTAGCATAAAACACATCATATCACTTTGCGGCCTCACGCACGGTAACCCACGGCTGCCGCCTTTACCTTGGCCGGGACCGTTTGCGTCTTTTGGCTCACGTATATGATTGTGATGCTAGCATCCATATGACAGAGAGCCCGGGTCGACATGGCTAGTCATAAACCAAGGTGGCACAAACGTACAGGGACAGACATAGGTAACCCAACAATGCACGTGTCGGTCATCAGCGTGTGTAATGGGCTGTAGCAAGCTATCAGGACTCCAGTAACACCGCGTGACATTTCCCCGTAGGGAAAGACACAGGAGCAAAGAAGGATACATGTCGGTCAATCCATGCGTTCCGGAGCAGTAGCGAACTACCAAGGCTCAGTGGAAGCACTAGGAGGCATTTCCTTGTATGGAAGGCTACCAAAGCAGATAACTAGGTGTCCAATCCCACACATACCAATGCATTTCAAAACATACACACAATATGCACGATATGTGTAGATACAACATGGCATCACAACATAACTCTATGAATCAAAATATTTATTTAAGAGGCTCCGAAGAGCCATACATAGCATGATATTACAAACATGGGTCTCATGACCCAACATACAAAGTCATACAAGCAACAAGTGGAAGCATAAATCTTTCTGAGTACAGACAGCTGAAAAGAAAGAAGGCTAGAAAGCCTGTCTATCTACAAGACCCTCCAGAGGAGCCAGACCTCTGTCTGGGATTCCCAAGCTAATCGGTCAACATCGAACTTGTCGTTGAAAGCACTAGTGAGACTAACGTCTCCTCTGCAAAAATATAGATAAGCAACCGTGAGTACAAAGGTACTCAGCAAGACTTACATCAGAACTATCTACATATGCATCAGTATCAACAATGGGGTTGTGGAGTTTAACTACAGCAAGTCAGCTTTGACTCAGTGGCTATCCTATACTATGACTACCAGTATTTTCCTTGAGGTGAGAAAGCGCACACGAGTCCACATATTCACCATCACAATACACCACTATGGATCCACTCCCGTCTCCCTACAAGAAGGCCATCCATAGCACTCACGCTTATCTTATGCATTTTAGAGTATCCATTTCAACTTGTCTATGAACGATGTAAGCTTCCAAGTAGTCCATATCCGAGGACGCGGCTATCCGAATAGATCAATAACCCTGCAGGGGTGTACTTCTTCACACACGCTCTCACCACTTACCACCATATACACGTCATGTATCTCGGCAACCTTCAAGCGGAAGCCTGGCGAGGGTGTCGGCCACAACCTGACTAACCACACAAAACTCTAGTCCAGGTTTATCGCCTATTTGAGGTTGTATCCGCAAAGTAAGTCCGGCCGAAGTTTCTATCACGGCCCCAAACGATGAGTGTAGGGTTCCCAAGAGCACCATTCAGGTGTCACTTGGTACACCGTGCCTCAGTGTCTCTACAGCTTCATAGCCCACCCCTAAGGTCAGCACTATGCACGGCCGCCAACACATATCCTACAAACACCAGAAACTAGTTGCGAATCCTGGACAGAGATCAAGGCGATTAATAAGTCGAGAGAGCTTGGAGCGCCCGGAGCCCAATGTGTGGTAGTAACTATCTTGGATCACAAACACAGAACTCAATTCCTGAGGACGGTCCCAACGAGACAACCCACCATGTACTCCTACATGGCCTCTCATCGCTACCTTTACCAAATCGTGTTCACACACTTAGCTCTCAACGGTAGGACATGTTCACCACCATTTCAATCCATCCCAGATGAATCAGACCTGACACAACTCTAAGCATAGCAGGCATGACAAGCAAGCATGAATGAGTAGGCACATCATGGCTCAAACAATTCCTACTCATGCTAGTGGGTTTTACTATTTACTGTGGCAAAGACAGGTCATGCAGAGGAATGGGTTCAACTACCACAACATGTAACAGTTGAATCGTTGTTGTCCTAATGCAGTAAGAAGAGCAAGAGCGAGAGAGTGGGATTATATCAAAATGCTCAATGGGGGTTTGCTTGCCTGGCACTTCTGAAGATGGTATAGCTCTTCGTCAGTGTCAACGATCACATCATCGGAACAACGTCTACTGACAGAGAACAAACAGTGGCAACATAAAAAGGGAACCACAATCAATGCAATGCACATCCAAATGAATGACATGTCATGTTAAGGTACTGAATTGACCTAGTGCAAAGGTTAGCCATATTACATGAAGTGGAATTCAAACTTACTTTGAATTCCAACTCCAAATCTATTTATCAAATTTGCCCTAATCTTGAATTGTCCTAGTTGGTGATGTTAACTTGCTCAAACATGCATGAAAACAGTACCAATGGATAGATTGGATTTTTCTAATCATTTTTCATATATAAATTATTTCATTTGGAGTTACGGTTGAATTTCTATGATTTTTAGAAGCTTTAAACATTTTCTGGAATTTCCTGAATTATTCTAAATTAGAAAAATCCAGAAAAGGGTTTAATATGTCAGCACTGCATCATACCTGCATCAGCACGTCAACAGCGCTGACCATGGTCAAACTTGACGCGTGGGGTCCACACGTCAGTGACTCAGTGGATAATCCCTGTCAAAACCAGGGTTGACTGGGTTTGACCCTGTGGTAGGGCCTGCTGTCAGTGGCTGTGGGGGTGTTTAGCTGGCGAGGGTTAGTGTTAATGACGGCCACATCGGCTGTCGCTGGAGTACGGCCAGCGGCTGTTGACACACGAACACGTCACCGTGTACCCTCGACGCCGGGGGTGATGCACCGCAGCTCACGTCGAAGGAGGTCCGACCGGCAGCGCGATACGCAGGACAGCCGGTAGACGCTTTTGAAGACCCGAAGCCCCGCACGCCCGGGAGGGACCCCGTCAGGGAGTGCGGCAGCAATGGGTTGCCCTAGGTCGATTAGCTCGCCCCTAGAGCCTCTGTACTCGCAGCTCTCCAACACGAAGAACGACGAAGAACGAGAGAGAAAAACGATGGAAAGATAAAACGTAGATGAAAAAGTAGTATAATGATTGTTCGATTGTGTGTTGTTTTAATCGGCCATCACCCCCAACATATATAAGAGGCGGCTGGACTTCCCGTACAAGCAAAGGATTCACCTAGGCTTTCCTTACAAGAAAATTACATCAATTCACGTCCTAGAGTCCTAGTTCTGATCCCACTCGGATTCAGCCCGAATCTGGTCCAATCTTCTGCCTTGCTCCTTGCGTGGGCCGTGGAATCTGCATATGACTTCCGATGGAGACGGTTCAAATACCAATTTTGTGCGCTTTGATGAGGCCAACAATCTGTATGTTGATCACTTTTCCAAATAAGGCCATCTCGAATACCCCACGGGGTCATCCTTAATTTTGAGTCGGACTCGTTCATATAGCTGACTGGACCGTCCGACTCTTGTATCGTCTCTGCAGGTCATATACTATGTCGGATGATGATGACTCCAAAAGCAAAGTTGACCGTTTCGACGAGACGAACAACTTTCATGTTGAAAACTTTTTCATCCGAGGCCATCTAGATAAGTATTTGAGCCCATCTTCAGCATCTGGTCGGATTGGCCTTGACAGTTTTTTACTGTTCACGACGGCAAGCTTTCCACCGGCATGTTCACGGTGGCAAGGTACTGTTCACGAGGCAGGTTACTGTTCATCGCGCGGGGGGGGGGGGGGGGGGGGGGGGGGCAAGGTACTGTTCACTGCGGCAAGGTTACTGTTCACTGTTCACCGCGGCAAGGTTACTTTTCACTGCGTCAAGCTTTTCCCCGACAAGGTTACTGTTCACCGCGGCAAGGTTACCGTTCACGGCGGCAAGCTTTTCCCCCGGCAAGGTTACTGTTCACCGCGGCAAGCTTTTCCCCCGGCAAGGGTACTGTTCACCGCGGCAAGCCTTTCCCCCGGCAAGGTTACTTTTCACCGCGGCAAGCTTTTCCCCCCGGCAAGGTTACTGTTCACCGCGGCAAGCATTTCCCCCGGCAAGGTTACTGTTCACCGCGGCAAGCTTTTCCCCCGGCAAGGTTACTGTTCACCGCGGCAAGCCTTTCCCGCGGCAAGGTTACTGTTCACCGCGGCAAGCCTTTCCCCCGCCAAGGTTACTGTTCACGGCGGCAAGCCTTTCCCCCGGCAAGGTTACTGTTCACCGCGGCAAGCCTTTCCCTGGCAAGGTTACTGTTCACCGCGGCAAGCTTTTCCCCCCGGCAAGGTTACTGTTCACCGCGGCAAGCTTTTCCCCCCGGCAAGGTTACTGTTCACCGCGGCAAGCCTTTCCCCCGGCAAGGTTTTTGAGGCAGTAAACGAACTTGGATGAAAATGTGCCCAAAAGCAATTTTGACCGTTTCGACGAGACGAACAACTTTCATGTTGAACATTTTCCGATTCGAGGCCATCTTGAAGGGCTAATTGCTCAGGCATTGCATCAGACACCCATCAGACATGTGTCTGATGGGGCGCGCCGTATTTTGCCTCTTGACAGGGCTGCATTCAAATAGCTCTAACTTTTGCATACGAACCCGGTTTGAGACGATTTTTATATGAAAATCAACCGATTCGACGAGACGAAGATAATTCATGTAGAGCATTCCTTCATCCGAGATTGTCTTGGAGGCGTAATCGACCAAAAAGCACTCAGAACACCTAAATATGACAATCCGAGTGTAGTTTTGGTCTTTGATATGATGCCGAATGATTATGGTCCAAACATCAAAGTTGTTCCACTCGGCAATTTGAAGTTTCTCATGTAGAATATCTTGTAATTTGAGGTCATCTCTATTGCATTTTGTATTGTGCCAAAATCAGGTGTCAACAGCGGCGACCAAAACCGCGACGGAAACTCGCCGGATCTATGCTACAAGCGGCGGCTGGACGCTCGGAGACCACTTGGAGGTAGCCCGCGCACGTGCGGATCCAGGGGAGTAGGCGGCTGGGCGAGAAGTGGGTGGAGCTCGCCGGAACTGAGCTCGCGACGGCTGCTGGAGCTCGGGCACGAGCGGGCACAACACTGCGGTGCGCCAGGGAAGAAGCTGGCGGTGGCGTTGGCTTGCTGCGGAGCTGCTGAGCACGGTGACGCGCGCGGACGTGAGCTGCGGTGGCTCAGACCACGGCGGCGGCGCCTCTTGGCCCCGGTGGTTAGCATGGCTATGGTGCAGGAACGACCACGAGGAGGGAGGGAGAAAGCGACGGCGCTCATAGCGAATCCAGCAGAGGCAACATCGAGGCTGGGGACGGCCTGGAGCTCGTGAATCGACGACGGCAATCCACGGTGGCCGACGAGGAAGACGGCGATGGAGAGGGTGAAGCAGAGCTTCCCGGCTTGCGTGGCTCGGCGGTGACGAAGAGGGCGTCGCTGTGCTTCTTCTTGACGCAGTGGCGAGGCGTGCGGTGGCCGGTGGCTGCACGAATGGTGGACGGCGGCAACGGCAGCGTTCGGGCGTTCGTGGGAGAGAGAAACAAAGGAGGGGGGCGAGGACGAGAGTGAGAAGGTCGGCCTTGGGTACGTGCATGGCGCTCGTAGACGTCTCCAGCGGCGAGCTAGCAAGCAGGAGGTGGCGGTTGCGTGGACGCGCGCGGCGAGCACGCGCCCCTGTCCTCCTGGCGGGAGGTTGGGGATGACTGGCACTGTGGGCCAGTGGGCCGCACAGTAAGTTCTCTCTCTCTGCCTTTTTTCTATTTATTTCTGTTTTCTATTTTTGCAACTCTGTTTTGATTTAGTAAAAATACTAAACCATTTTTATAAATTATGAAAATAGTTGTGGACACTAACTGAATTATTCCAGAGGCCCTCAAGTGATTTCAGAATATTTGGAGCATTTAAAGATATTTATAGGATTTGAATACCCAAATCCAAATACTTTATGATTTAGTTCAAAAATCCAAGATGACCTAGAAAAATGTGGACCATTTTTGGCAGAGGTTTTCACCCATTTCAAAAATGATGAACTTTTCTGAAGGGCATTTTGGGTTCATTGAAATTATTTTCAGTTGATCCTAGTTTTCCAGAGGTTTCATATTTCCTTTGAATTTAAACATGATGCATGGATGCTTTAATGCAACTATTTACAATCAATTCTAGGGCTGTGACACTATGCTCCTGTGTTAGCCAAGCTCCCGACAGTAAACCCCAAACCTCATTCAAACCCTAGTTCCAAAATATTGGAACTGGAAATCCTGCCTTTATGTTTACAAAGGAGCTATCATTTTCCTTGCTTTATTGATCCTCCAAAGATTTCCAGAGATCCTCCTTCATTCATAAACCCTAGATGTGCAAAAATATTGCCAAGTCATATGCAATATTTTTCATCTAGAATTAATTCCTTTATCTGCCTTTCTGAGGAATTAAATCCAGAGGGATAGCTAGACATATCTAAATTTCTTAAAAATTTATGGAGATGATCTTTGTGCCTAACCCAAGCTCTGATAAAAATATTGGCCACAATTAAATAAGGGAAATTGCATTTTCCTATCTAAAGCCAATATTCCAATTTGGGGCCTTTCCAAAGGAACTACCATTTTGGTAGCTAGGAAAAATCCCAAATAATTTGTGGAGCTTATCCTATCCATATTTTCACCATTTCCATCAAAATCTCAAGTTCCACAATTCAAATTTTGAGCACAACATCCATTTGCAAGTTCTGTCTAGATTTCCAGTTTGCAATGGAAGTGCTTGAACCCTTGATCTTTTTGAGCTAAAATTTTGCAGACTGATTCACCTTGATATATTACTCATGCAATCCAAAAACCAGACCATTTCAATTAGCCAATCTTCCTCAGGAAATTATCTGAGTTTCTGTCCAGATTGCAGCACTGTGAAGGAAGTACCATTTAGATGTATCCAAATGGTATGAAATTTTACCAGTGCATTCTTGCATCCAAATAATCACCCTACACCAAAAATCAGCCAAATCCATCTAGCCATTCTTTCCCAGCATCATCATCTTCATTTCTGGCCAGTTTGCAAGTTTACAAAGGAAGTGCTAGCTAGACTTGTCCATTTATGCTGAATTTTGGCCAAGATGACCACCTTGGTAGATGATTAACCCCTGTCCAAGATCATGCCAAGAGGAGCACTGTGTTGCCCACACCACCTGTCAACATTTTGCTGCTAGAAGCTGTTTGACCAAGGTGCAGTCACACCAGAGCTCCCCCGTGCCTTCCAGCTGCACAAGTCAACTCAGTGAAGGATGGAGAACACCCTAGACATGATTTCGCATCAAGCAAAGCGTGGCAACGCCGTGGCCACGCGGTGACCACGGGCAGAGCACGACGAATTAGCGCTTTGTACATTAGAGCCTTCGGGAGCTCGCTCCAGCGGTCTCCGGCTTGTCCGGGAGCGCCGGCGAGCTCCCCACCGCACGCGTGGGTCGTCTGGAGACCTCTCGCCCTCGTCCCCTAGCTTGTGGACGCCTCTGCCGACCTCGATGCTCCACCGGAGTGCCGCCACCTTGCCGCGCGTCCGGAAGCTCAGTCCGGCGTCGCGTAGCTCCTCCCCTTAGCTATTTAAGTGGCCCTCGAGCTCTTCCTCCTCACCAGCAGCCCCAGCCCCCTCCTAGTCGAGCTCAGGGAGCTCTATTCCCCTCCAATGGCCAAGCCCTGCCACCCGACTCCCGCTGCCGTTCTCGGCCCCGTAGCCATCCCTCCCTCTCTCCTCCGTAGCCATGACCCCCCAGGAGCCCAGGAAGTCGCCGCCGCTCTCATTTTGGCCGGAGGAGCCTCGCCGGAGCAAGTCCAAGGGAACCCCGCAGCTGCCGCGCCCTGGGCTATGGTGACGGAGCTGTAGGCCGCCCCGGACGGTCCCGTGACCACCGCTTGACGGGGCACAGGCCGCCGGTCCTCCCGCGCTCGTCAGTCGGCTCCCTCGTGCAGCCCATCGCCGGCAGCTTCGTCGGCCGCGGTGCCCACCTCTGTTCCTATTGCGAGGAAGAAGCCAAAAAAGGATAGCGTGGGCCCCGCCTATAAGCCTCTAAGCGCTGACGAACCGGGCCCGTTGACCGTTTTAAGTGGAAACGTATTCTGGAGAATACGCTTTCTACTGGTTAAAACGTACTCAACTGCGGCTTCGATATGAAATGTGCTTTCACTGCAGTGAAAGCGTAAACGCTGAAATGCGCTTTCAGTTTCAGCCCGCGGCTGAAATGGTTATTTAATGAACATTCGCCCGTTAAGAGCCAAAACGAACGGTTTCTGTTTGTTTTACCGCTTAACGAACGAACGGCCGTTTCTCTTCAACCGTAACTCCGATCGAGGTAATTCGAAAGCCCACGTTTTCAGTTCGTCGAGCCCGTTCCGATGGTACCATTTTCATAATGCCGTCACATGTTAAAAATACCACTTTTTGCCCTTTCCCTAATATAGGCCTCTCCCGAGAGTGCCGGTTCCGACGCATCATATCCGGAGAATCGCCGCACTGTTTCCCGGTGTATTCCTCTACCCCAAGGCAAGCCAACCTCTTATAATGAGCCCCGGACTTGCATGTTGACTTTGCTTGCACCCTGTGTGTGTATTGCAGTATGTTTCGGATCATCCGTTAGTCCGCACTGGCATAGCCCTGTTATTTTATCCGTACCAGACGCTAGTGTTATTTTCTATATAATATCATGACTTGCTTTCACGCCATATTTTTCCATGCTAGTAACAACATTTTTAATACCATTATCATGTTAATGCTATGATTTGATCTCATGACATGATGGTCAATGTTGTTATGCCTTTGCTATACTGTCTTTAAGTGATTGTTCCTGCTTATAAATGTTGATGTTATGGCATGATGATGGAGATGTTAAATTGAACTTATAAACTAAACCTCCTACGTCATCGATGGGATTGAGTCATAGTGCCACCGAACCGAGCTTACCCGTGCAGCCACATTTGCCGGCATGGGACGGCCTTGACTTGGTCTAACCTTGTGCTCTCTTATCGGTACCACCAAAGAGGGAAGGTTATGCGCGCGTGCTACCCTGATCAGGTAGGCGGCGATAATCTTGTGAGCCCAGTTGTTTGTTTAGCCCGGGAGTCCCTGTTTGGGACAGTTTAGTTGGCCACGACGGTGGCAGGTGTCAGGAGTGACACAGGGGCCACCCAGGGCATGACCCAGAAGGGGAATGATTGTCGGTGGTACGGTAGAGGAGTCACGGGTTAGGCAAGTTTCGTTGGACGAATGTCCATGGTGTGGGTAAAGTGCGCAACCTCTGCAGAGTGTAAGAATTTATTCAAATAGCCGCGTCCACGGTATTGGACACAGTTCATACTAGGTCACACTATTTGGTCTTTGTCGATCTGGAGGACAAACCTGTTATAACAAACTTGATAAAAGAGACCACAAAGTATTCTGGCATGATCACGGAGTAAAATCTCGGTGAGTCGCGAGATAGCCAGAGAGGCAGTAAAACTGAATGATGTCACAACATATTACTTTAATGTTTCACGGGAGGTAAGGGTAGTGTAGGTTCCAGTTTAATTTTGGATACCATGTCTCGTAAAAATAGCCATGCCATGTCATGATATAGAGTTGTTATGCCTGATCCATGTTATGCCATGGTTGATCCATGTTCTCCTGTTAATTCCATGCCATGTTTAGAATAAACTCTTATATAAGCATAGGGCTTGCTTGGTCATCTGCTTGTTTGGATGCTATGTATTTGGTTGTCTTGCGAGTACATTCAAAGTACTCACCTGGCCTTGCACGTGGTCAGTTGCAGGAGAAGATCCGTCATGCTAGATCATAACCCAGCTAGTCCTGTGAGTTGTGGAGCCCAGCCAGAGACGTTGTTGCCGCTGAACCAAGACCTCCGCTGCCATTTAGTTAAGCCTTGGAGCCATGTAATATTGTTGTAAGCAACAGTATTGTAATACTCCATTTCATATAATAAAGCCATTTTTGTGCCTGGAATTGCTGTATCATGTCTCAGACGTGCGCCAGGTCTTATCCAGGGGCTGGCGTGCATCGGCCCTCTATCGGGGTGCCACAGATGACCACCATTGGTCGTTAGTTTAACACAGTAATCGGATTGCCGACCAGTTTGTGCCTATCATGACGGTCAGTTTTCGGCTTTCTCCACTGAGGCACTTAACCATTCGAGCTGGAAGTGCAATCGCAGTGGTTCTCCCTTTACACCATTAGCTGAACAATGCAGAAACATAAGGGGTAAGCACAGGAGCGGGGCAACCCGACTATCGACCAAAGATATGATTTCAAAACCGATGCATATAATGCAATATCCGAGACGCCGAACACTTTTGTATGAGTATCGGTCTCTAATTTGGCGAGGAATGAGTCCGAGCCCCCGGTCTAGGATAGGTAGAATGACAATAAAGGTGTACCACTATGGTTATCTTTGGCTCAAAGGCAAGGAAAAGAAAGAAAAGAGCACAAATTTATGCGTAAGGACCATAAGAGGTCTGCTTTCTTTAAACTTATATGGTCGAACCGTACATGCCGAGCTTGTAACAAAGAAACTCTAAAAGATACATAAGGGAAGGAGGCTCAATATTGAGCGGATTGAAGCTGGATATTAACATCCGTGGTCGGCCCTGTCGCGCGTCTGCACCTCCATGCTTCTTAACAGGTTTGCCTTGTCCAATCCAAGGTCCGGGGAAGTGGTATACCCTATCGCTGTTGCTGTGCATGACGCCTTCAATTGGCGTAACCTTTGAATATGTTGTGCTAAATAGAAGTGTTCAGACAACTTTATGTTGTTTTGAGACTCAGTCCTGGTGGGCCCGTAATTGTGCCTTGACAATAACCAGGATGAGGACGGGTCACTATTCGGTTAAGCCGAGCAATATGCCTTTTTATTATGCTCCGCAGCCCCCATGGAATTTTTACCGCAAAATTATGCACCCGAGGTACGTAGTCCTTGGTTAGTAGGGAAGGACTACAGAGCGCGTACCCCTATTTGGGGGCACGTCTTGGCAGTCGGGGGGTGGAAGAGACGCCTTGGATGCGCTTTGTGTTGGGATCTACGGTAGGGTGCGTCGACTGCAAATTAAAAATTCCTACCCGCAGAACATCCAGGAACATGCTAAGGGAGGTGGATCACGGATCGTTACCACTAGACGTGTAGTGCCGTGCAGCGGAAGTAGAGTTGGGGTAGCGCGTCTCCGGAGTCGTCTCCTCCTCGTCGATCTCCCACGTAGCCGATCGGATCCCACGTAGCCGATCGGATCCCACGAACAGGTTCACCGGAGCAGCCCAAGTGTACCGCCTCTAACGGTATCTGCGCGTGCAGGAGGAACATTGTGCGGCGGACTGCTAGGTCGGATCACACAGCCGGCGGCGAGTGGAGGTGGCTAGTTGCAACACATGCAAAGCCCTAATGATGGCGCCAAGGTGATTAACCGAATGAGTGTGCCGCACCTCCACTATATATAGGCATCCATCACGGGCTCACCACTTGGGCCCCGCATGGACCCTAAAGCCCAAATTCTGTTCGGCCTAGATCCGAGTCCAAGCAGGATCACATATGACTCGTGGAGTCGGACCCAGCCTCACAGGTTCCTTCCCTTACGCGCGCGACCCCTTAGGTTCAAGTCGACTCGGTCGCAGGTCGGATCACCTCCGACCTGCTCGGTTGGTAGCGGCCTCTAGCAAGGCGTGCTGACCACCAAGTAGACAATGAAGCTGGTTAGGCGAACCTGTACATCACACTTCTGTTCCCTTTGCCACACGATATATATGTTGTCAGGCTCAAGGCGAGTCTGTCATCCTTGTGCTAACCTGACCTCTTTCTCGTTCCAGTGATGACGACCACAAACCAGATTATCCAATAATCCTTATCGCATGGCCATGCTTATATCTTGGTCGGATCACACGAGGGGCCCAGAGTATATCTCCCCTGATCGGAGGGGCAAATCCCATCTTGCTCGACCATGTCTCGCAGCATGGGTCTAGACAAGCCCAAAACCTACCTTTATAACAACCCAGTTATGGAGTAGCGTTTGGTCGGCCCAAAGCAGGCCTATCACCATCCCGAGTACATGCGCCAGCTCAGGTCTTAGGACATAGAACGTATGTTGTACTTGAGACTCACAGATGACATATCGCTACGTCTCATAGTCGGGTCTGTCTGACTCGGACCTTATCTGGACTCGAATCCGACTATTTCGAATCCGACCAGATCTTTCCAAGTCCATATTATCCGGCTAGCATCCAATGCCCCATGGCTAGTGAGACCGAGCCATCCATCGTGTCATATGCTAGTCTAGTCGGCTGCGCGTCCACACAACCCTTTTGACTAGGGACCTTTTAGGACAGTCATCATACAATGCATAGTCCCACAAACAAGTAACATAATTGCTGATACACATCATTGATAATGTCCAAGGACTATCTTTATTCATAAACACATAGGAAATATCATCATACATGATTGCCTCTAGGGCATATCTCCAACACTTTGAAGAGCACTTCTCCTGTAATTGCGTGAGGGCCATGGACGCTTCCTCGGCTGCTTGGACATTGGCTATGAAAGCCGCAATTTGCTCCTTCGTACGGAGGGATCGTTCGGTGTTACCATCTACTGTAATAACACCATCGGGTCCTGGCATTTTGAGCTTTAGATAAGCGTAGTGTGGGACAGCGTTGAAGCGAGCGAAGGCAGTCCGTCCGAGTAGTGTGTGGTAACCACTGCGGAAGGGTACTATGTCGAAGATCAAATCCTTGCTTCTAAAGTTCTCGAGTGAACCGAAGACGACTTCCAAAGATATGGTTCCTGTGCACTTCACTTCTATGCCTGGTATCACACCCTTGAAAGTGGTGTTGCTTGGCTTGATCCTTGAGGAATCGACGCCCATCTTATTGATCGTATCGGCGTAGATAAGGTTTAAGCTGCTGCCGCCGTCCATTAGGACTCAGGTTAAGTGAAACCCGTCGATAATAGGGTGTAGGACCAATGCCGCTAGTCCTCCGTGACGGATACTGGTCGGGTGGTCGCGCTTGTCAAAGGTGATCGGGCAAGCCGATCATGGGTTGTACTTCGGGGCTACAGGCTCTAGGGCGTACACATCCCGAACTGCTCG
The DNA here is from genome assembly GCA_039707655.1 of Elymus sibiricus. NCBI lineage: Eukaryota > Viridiplantae > Streptophyta > Magnoliopsida > Poales > Poaceae > Elymus > Elymus sibiricus. The sequence continues at coordinate 176,309,706 of CM077666.1, read as the reverse complement.
CTTCCTTTCCTTTTTTGGGATGTGGGTGACATAAATCATATTCACGTCCTTTACTTCGGAAGGGAATTAATTCTGGCCTCCATTGTTCGGCCTCCAAGGTTCATCCTCGTCTACGCTGTGGGACTGGCCTTTGCCTTGGCCTTCGACTGCCACCTTTCCGGCCTGCTTGATGACCTAACAGTTCCTGTTGGTATGGTTGGTTGGCTTGTCCGAAGTGCCATGAATTTGGCATGGCCTGTCCAGAATTTTGTCAAGCGCACTGGGCAATCTTTGTTCCCTTGAAAGGGTTTCCTTTTCTGGCCGGGCTTGGCATTGCTGAACCCAGCATTTACCGCTGTGTCCTTGACGTCACTCCCATTGTTTTTATGCCGACGCTTGTTTTTGTTGCGCCAGGGCTTGCCATTGCTATCGCACACTTCCGAGGTGCCGGCTTCGCCGCCGTGAGAGCTGCGAGCTAGCCAGCTATCCTCGCCCGTGGAAAAGCGGGTCATCAAAGAGGTAAGGGCTGCCATGGTTATCGACTTATCTTGTCCAAGCTGTCGCGCAAGCCATTCATCCCGGACACTATGCCGGAAGGCGGCGATCGCTTCGGCATCAGGGCAATCTACTATCTGGTTATTTTTAGTTAAGAACCGATTCCAAAACTTCCTGGCTGACTCGCCAGGCTGCTGGACAATGTGGCTGAGGTCGTCGACGTCCGAAGGTCGGACGTACGTGCCCTGGAAATTAGCTCGGAAGGCATCTTCGAGCTCTTCCCAGCTCCCAATAGAGTTTTCGGGCAGACTATTCAGCTAGTGTCTTGATGGGCCTTTGAGCTTCAGAGGTAGGTATTTGATGGCGTGGAGATCGTCTCCTCGGGCCATGTGTATATGGAGAAGGAAATCCTCGATCCATAGCACGGGGTCGGTAGTTCCGTCGTATTACTCAAGATTTACGTGTTTGAATCCCTCTGGAAATTGATGCTGCATCACCTCTTTTGTGAAACACAGTGGGTGTGTGGCTCCCCTGACACGCGCCATGCTGTGCCAAAGGTCAGCTGGCATCTGAGCGTTGATCTGCTCGCGAATCCTATCACTCCTGTCCAACCAGGCTTGGTATCCATCCTATCCAGCAGGTGGTTGCCCTCTAGATCCATAGATGGACCTTGTTTGGGCTGCATTTGTGTTTAACTTTCTCCGCAGATCGTATGGGTCCTCGGGCTGGGCGGGGTCCTTGCCTGTTCGGCGAGGAATCAGAGGTGGATTGTTACTCCCGCCGGCCGCCCTGTCCTACCCTCTAGGGAGGCGGTCGGGCTGGTTCCCTTGATCTTGCCTTGGAGGTATGTGCTTGGCCGCTTCGTCATCGAATGTCAGAAGCAGGCGTCGCCGCGGGTAACTCTTCTTTGGCTCCGTGTGCCGTAGCTCGAAGTCCTGCTTGGCAGCCAGGACCGCCACCCATTTATCGTTGAGGGTGTTCTGGTCCGCTTGGAGCTGTTGTTGCTTTTTCTTCATACTCCGGGTGGTGGCGACGAGGCGTAACCAGAATCTTTCCTGCTTGTTGGGGTCTTCGGGGACAAACCAGTCCTCCGGTCTGAGGCTTACATCATCTTCAGATTCGGGGAGATAGTTACTGTCTGCCAGGTCCTCAGAGCTGACTGGGTCGTCATTGTCTGAAGCCCCCGCGGGTTTATCCCGCTGCTCGGGTGTGGCATCATTGCCATCACCAAGGTCACCGGTGGGAGCCGGATCGGCATCGTCGGTGTTTGTACTGTTGTTGTTGCTTCCCCTGCCTCTACCCTTTCCTCTGGCCCACTTTCGGGGGCGTCGACGCTTGGTCAGGTCCTCATTGGGCTCCTCATCATCACCTTTAGGGGTGTCGACCATATATACGTCGTAGATGGAGGTAGCGGCCCACCTTCCGGTGTTAGCAGTGGCCGATTGGGAAACTGTGTATGACATGCCGTCGATGCCTTCGTCCATGTCGTCTGCCTCCTCGGAGGCGTAGTCCAGCATGTCGGTTAAATCCTCGATGGTGGCGACTAGGTGGGTGGTGGGTGGGACGTAAATTTCCCTGTCATCAGCTTTAAGTCCGATCTGATCGTAAACTGAGGGCGAGATCTCCAGGTTCTGGATTCGGTCCAGCATCTTGTTTATCTGTGAGAGATCCTTAGTGCTCATGGCATGGCCATAGGTTGGGTCGATGTGGAATATGCCCTGTGGTTTACCTGACGCAACTTCAGAGCATTGGCCGGCCAAGGTTGATTCCTGTTGGGCCGGCAAGGAGATCGGTTCCGCATCTGACGTCGGATCAGAATTTGGATTTGGCTCGAGGCCATGATCCGGTGAGTTCGCGATCGGATCTGCGCTTAAAATCACGTCTGTTGCGATGATGTTTGGACCCGCGTTCGAAGCTGGTCCCAGATGGAGATCCGCCCGAGGATCGGGTTTGAGTTCGACTCCGAGGTTAAAGCCATGGCGGCCGAGGAGTCTTCGAGCCGATCTGGCGCCCAACCGGAGAGGGCAAGGTCGCCACGGGAGTCGGCGGTGTACTCCAGGCTCCCGAACATGATCATCTGGTTCGGGGGAAAACTTTCGACATGGTCGAGGCGGCCGGTTGAATTGGCGTGTAAGACCACACCGCCGAAAGCAAATAGCTGGCCGGGGACAAAGACATCACCGCAACCAACGTCGCAGTTGATCTCAGACGAGTCATCAATCCTTTGTCGATCAAACAGCAGGGCTCTCAATGAAAGCACCAATGTCAGTACTAAAACTAGCAGATCTCGGGTAGGGGGCCCCGAGCTGTTGATCTCGGATCGATGGGTAATAGGGGACGAAGGAGACGATGTTTACCCAGGTTTGGACCCTCTCGAGGAGGTAAAACTCTACATCCTGCTTTGATTATATTGATGATTGAGTATCGAGTACAAGGTTTGATCTACCTCGAGATCGTATGTTGTGGTCTAGCCCTAAGGTGGATAATGAATGAATCTGGCCTAGGACCTAAAACCCCTCAGCTTATATAGGCACTGGGGGTATCTAGGGTTACATATGGTCCGTGGCTAGCTGGAGAAGCGCATACCAATAGCTGCAGTAATCCTTGGGGTTCACGCCAAGTCTTCGGGAGAGTCCATCTTCTACACGCATAGGCTCGAGGCTTCCGGAGTCCTTCCTTATGAGATCGGTGGGCCATAGGCTCGGCCCATGGACGATGGGCCAACTAGGTTGGTACCCCTTAATCCAGGACACCGTCAGGCCTGTTCTCTTTTTTTTACTCTCATCCGAACTCCAAATTGGGTGATTCTTTTTGCGTTGGAAAACTTAAGTTAACCACATTCTTGAGGAAAAATATCAAAATTTTGAAAAAAAAATCAGTTGTAGAGAGAGTCTTCGGTGTATTATGTTTGGTGCCTATTTCTAATCAGATCTTCACTTATATATTGTTGTCTAGAGCTACTTGATATTATTTGTTGCTGCTAGTTGTGCTATGCCATAACCCCGTTAATGTTAAAGGACACTGTCTCTAGTCCAGTTTAGCTTAAGACCAGCACAATACTGTCGTTGAGCATTTATTCAACCTAGCATCTCTCAATTGAATATTTCTAACTTTTTTGCTACCATATATTCAAGTCTTTCAAGCTCCATAGATTTTTACACCATGCATACGTACATTCACTAGTAATCGCTTTAACAATTTTTGGAGTTACTTGACACCGTTGGTTGTCGATCGCCACCTGCTACATGGGAAAAACTTGTAAGGCTTTAATATTGTTATGGGCTTGGCCCATGTATTTTTTTGCTACCATATATTCAAGTCTTTCAAGCTCCATAGATTTTTACACCATGCATACGTACATTCACTAGTAATCGCTTTAACAATTTTTGGAGTTACTTGACACCGTTGGTTGTCGATCGCCACCTGCTACATGGGAAAAACTTGTAAGGCTTTAATATTGTTATGGGCTTGGCCCATGTATTTCTTTCTGAAATTCTTAAAGCAAATATCAAAGGACTATGTATAAATGGCAAGTGGAGGTGCAATCTTTATCCCACCCTGAAAATGGACGAGGCGTGAGACCAACTTAAATAGTGAAGCTCCACACTCCACTAGTAATGGATTGAGGAGAGAAAGAAAACACCACACGCGCGCTCGCCTCGCCTCGCATGGCCGGGCATGCGACATGTGACATGTGCGTGAATGGTCTGCTGAAATCCAGTCAGTGCCCTTGCAGGAGCGCGACTTCCTTTTGTCGTTTTATTTGTTGGTTCCTTGGCAGACAAGTTGATTGTTTTTCTTGTCCGGTAAGTTCACGACTTGGAAACGAAGTCAGTTTGAGATAGTGATCGTAACATGATACCGCATGGGTTCTCCTATATATACGACTTACCGGCCATGACCAAAGATATGCCAAAAAACAAGCTAGGGTTTTCCCTCATCTCGCAACTTGCACTGCCGAGCGGGAGAGCAGGTCTATGGAACCCTTCGTCCATGTGATCCTGCACCGGGAGAGGACCTAATAGGTTTTCGGGAAGCGCTACACGTGACTGCTCAACTTCATCACCACGGGTCGTCTTCCATCCAAGTCGGGCAACATCTCGTACCGACGTCTCCAACGTCATCTACTTCGACCAATCTTAACCAACGTCGTTGTCAACAACATCACTCCTGGAACAACTACGGCTACGAACGAACAATACGGCATCGTGATATGTTCATGTCTCTAATTATGGTTGATGTTACATGTGCGATGCTGCTGTACATGTTTTCCCATTCATCTAGTATGCTAGACGGTTGCATGCTAATAATAGTTTTAATCATGATTTATATTCTAGGAGTAACCATGAAATTGCCTAATTTTTCAACAGATATTTGCTATATTATGAGCGTTATACCACCACATCCCAATAGTTCATAGGAACATTATTCTTGGATTTTCTTTCTTGTTTTCTATTGATTATGAAAGGTATGGAGCTACAAGTCCTTGGACAACGAGGACATCTTCCCAACCAGAGCAATGCGACCACACAAACAAACATATGGGCAGGTTATCTCATTACCCTCTTTTGAGGGTAGATATAATCCTGCTATTTATCTTGATTGGGAGTTCGAAGTGGACTTTTTTTACTAGCCATGATTTATCTGAACGTGAGAAAGTAAGAGCTTCCACTCGATAATTTACTGGTTTTGCTTTCATTTGGTGGAGTGTGTATCGTAACAAAAATATTGATAATCAACCCACAAGTTGGAAATATTTGGAAGCTATAATGAGGCATCAACATGTTCCTTCTTACTATCATCGTGAATTGCTTCACAAGTTGCAACAATTAAAACAAGGGAGTCACGCCGTTAATGCTTACTGTCAAGAGCTAAAATCTTATATGCATCATTGTGAAATAAAAGAATCCGAGGATGATACAAAGAATATGTTTTACTGTGGCTTGAACTATGACATTCGGGATATGTCGGGGATATAACCCCAGGATATAACCCGCCCGTTTAGGGCCGGGTCACTACACGGCGACTTAGGAGAAGGCTTCTACAAGTGGGCCGCGACGATCCAGAAGACCGGAGTCTAGAGGATAAGCCGCCCGGGGGAGGCCAGCTCACGGCCCAGAGCCATTCCATCTAACGCGCCCAAAGAGTTTTCTTACTTGTGAAACAAGATGAGTAGGAATTAGAGTATGACACGGGTTGTCTCTTCGACCCGGACTCTGTTGTAAACCCAGGGCCTCGACCTGTATATAAAGGCGAGCCCCAGAGGCGGAAAAGACCAAGTTACAAGCTCTCGAGTACTAGGTTAGCCAAGTCGCACCCTTGTAATCGAGATCAACATCAATACAACCAAAGCAGGACGTAGGCTATTACCTCCTTCGAGAGGGGCCGAACCTGGGTAAACCCTTCTCTCGATTCCGATCAACCCCGTTCGAGTTACCACCTAGCTGCGATGGCCTCACGACTAAGTCCTTTCACAAGGACATCTGCCGTGACAAAACCATGACAGTTGGCGCCCACCGTGGGGCTCTCGCTCGGTGGTGTTGAGTACTTGAAGGGATCTCCCGCAGGGATCGAGGGATACGCGATCGGCCGCATGACCAAGAGTCGCCGCGGCAAGCTCTACATCGACAATTCAGGCTGGGCCCCGAGGCCGACTCAATCGAGTATGGGTACCGGGTCCCCTTCGGCAAAATCCATGTCTTCATCGGCAAAGCCGGCGGATCTAAACCCGAGCCGGACATCTGCACCGACATCGTTGAGCCGGCTCGGCGCACGCAACCCGCCCGGGCTCAAGCCGGCCAGAAGAACGTCTTCGTCGGTTTCACCCAGGGGGTGGACCTCGCAGATAACTCTGCGTCCGGCGGTGAAACCCTCGTCTACTCTGATGGCAAGTCCTCGGTGGGCGAGACCAAGTCGATCCTCCCGCTTTACGATGGCGGGCTTGGGGGCTACTCCGATGACTAGCCAGCTCAGGACTCCTTCGACACGCCCCCCCGGGCTGCTGTTTATATGGCCGGCTCAGCCCCGGCCCTTAACTCCACGGTGGCTGGCACAGTGACGGGAACCGGCACCTCAGGGGCCGGCTCAGGCCTTGACAGAATTGGCAACCGCCCTGGCGACGCTCCTTGCGACACCGGTGACCGTAGAGAACCAGGCGGAACGCAACACGGAGGTAACTAAGCTCCGTGAGCAGATGGCTAAGGTACAGGCAGATATCAACGCTGAAAGCACTCGCATGGAGGACTTGCAGTCTCAAGTCCAGGCCGAGGTAGAGCGCCTGAAAGCCGAAGCCTGGCGCATGGGGCTCCGTCAGAATGCCTCAGAGGCAGTTCATCAGAGACGCCATATGAGCCGTCTGCCACCCAACTACGAGCCCATGCGACTGTTCAACACGCCGCAGGATACACCTGTTCAGGGGGCTGGGGCAGGCACCCCAGAAACACCGATTGTGCCCCCGAACGGAGGCAGGCAGCTGTCGCCGGGTGAACCTCATCAACCGGCTCAGCAGCGCCCGCAAGAGCCGGCCCAGCGGCTCCTGCTGGTTCAGACGCCTTCCCGTCGCTTCCTCACGCCGGCGGGTCACTTCAACAATCCTTTAGACAACTTGGTGGCAGCAGCGACCAACCTGGCCACGCTCCCAATCACGGGAAACTCGTCGGTTGAGATCGAAGCCCGGAATTCCATTGAGATGTTAAAAACTGCGGTCGCCCAGCAGGCGAACTACTCCTACAGTCGGCAGCGGATCCACTCTACCCCGCTTCCGAGCCGTAGTAGGAGCTGTCATGATGAGTCGCCGGCTGTCTCTAGCAGTGCTCGTCAACATCGTGAGCAGCCTCATGACCCGCCGCGTCGTGAGCCCCTTCACGCCCAGGAGATCATTGACACGGCTCAGGCTCAGCGAGCAGCGGAGGCGGAGGCTCAAGCGCCGCTTGTCACAACCCAATTGACTTCCAGTAACAGGACCATCGGGATACCGTGTTTGGTGCCAGCTTTACGCAACGAGTGCATGCCCAAGGACTTCAAAGGCCCTCGTAAGGTTCCAAATTACACAGCTGACCTTGAGCCGGCAGCTTGGATTGAGAGCTACGAGATAGCCATGGACATGCTGGATGTCAGCGATGCTGTCTGCGCCAAGTACCTGACGATGATGTTGGAAGGGCCGGCTCGTACATGGTTGAAAAACTTGCCCCCTAACTCTATTAACACCTGGGCGGAGTTGAAGGACCGTTTCATCAAGAACTTCCAGGGAACCTGCAAGCGCCCAATGACGATCATCGATCTTCAGCACTGCATCCAACGTGAGGGTGAGTCGGCCCATCACTGGACGCGCCGGGTCGCAGAAATTATTCACGCCTCCGACAGCATCACGGTGGCTCAGGCGGTTCTGATCTTGGAGAAAAACTGCCACTTTGAGCCGCTCGTGCAGAAACTGGGCCGGCTCAAGCGGAAGGTTCAGGATATGGGCGAGCTCATGGATGTCCTCACCAGGTATGCCGAGTCAGACACCACGAAGGATCCCAGCCCAGACGATGACCAGACTGGCAAGGGAAAGAAAAACAATGGTGGCAAGGGTAACCAGCAGAACAATTCAGGGAACAATGGAAATCATGGCAATGGAGGAAAGCGTAAGACTCAGGAAGGAGGATCAGATTTGGTCGCTAATACCAACACTGGTTACAAATACCCGAAGGGGAATAATTCGGGAAGATCCTATAGTGGCAACAAGCCCCGTAATTTTGAGGAAGCCCTCAAAGGCCCATGCCCAAAGCACAGCCTCCCTAATAAGCCGTCAACCCACTCTTGGGAAAACTGTCACATAATGCAGGCTTTTGGCGAGCAGTTCTTTCAAAACCGTCAAGGCGGCGGAGGCAACCTGGGGCAGCCTGGAGCCGGCTCGTCCGGTGGTTTTCATAACCCGGGGTTTCATGGCCCGGGCGGCTCAGGTGCAGGTTACCAGGGTTCTGGCAACAACGGTGGCAATCCGCATTCGGGGCAAGGAAGTCAACATCAGGGCAATCACCAACATGGCAATCAGTCTGGTTTTCAGAGCAATCCCAAGCAGTTGAATAGCGGGCAGTATCACGTGTTCACGACCCATACTGACAAGCGAGATCGCAAACTCCGGAAACGAGCCGTCAGTGTTGTTGAGCCGGCGGTCCCGGAATATCTACGTTGGTCGGAACAGCCTATCACATGGAGCAGAGAGGACCACCCTCCCCGGGTCGATAATCCAGGTTGTTTGGCTTTGGTGGTGGCGCCTCAAGTCAGCGGCTACTCACTCACGAAGGTGCTCATGGACGGCGGAAGCAGCATAAACATCCTGTACTACGACACTTTCCGAAGGATGAATCTGTCTGAAAAACAGCTCCAGTCGTCTTCTACAGTGTTTCACGGGATTGTTCCTGGAAAGTCTGCACATCCTATCGGGCGGATCAAGCTGGATGTCGCGTTTGGCACTGATGATAATTACAGGTGCGAGTCTTTGACCTTTGAAGTGGTTAAGATCAATAGCCCGTATCACGCCCTGTTTGGGCGGCCGGCTTACGCTCGCTTTATGGCTCGACCCTGCTATGTCTACCTCAAGCTCAAGATGCCTGGACCAAAAGGCACTATCACAGTTAATGGAGATCGAAAGATCGCCCTTGAGTGCGAGGAAGGGGATGCCGCCTACGCCGAGACGGCTTGCGCTGCGGAAGAGTTGAAATATTACACTGCAAATGTTGACCCGGCCGATATGACGCCCTTGAAGAAGCCCACCACAGAGTCTGACCCGCCCCTCAAGTGTAAGTCGGCTGAGGACACCAAACAGGTTGAGTTCGTCCCTGGTGACCCGTCCAAGACATTCACTATTGGGACTGGTATGGATCCCAAATAGGAAAGCGCTCTCATCGAGTTCATCCATGAGAATCGGGACATCTTCGCGTGGAAACCTTCTGACATGCCAGGTGTACCGAGAGAACTCGCTGAGCACCACCTTAATGTGGATCCAAAAATGAAGCCTGTTCGACAATTCCTCCGTCGTTTTAACGAGGAGAGACGCAAGGTTATTGGGGAAGAAGTAGCCCGGCTTCTAGCTGCCGGGTTTATCGTTGAAGTTTTTCACCCTCAGTGGTTGGCTAATCCAGTGCTTGTTCTAAAGAAAAACAGCACTTGGCGCATGTGTGTTGACTACACAGATCTCAACAAGGCTTGTCCCAAAGACCCGTTTGCCCTCCCTTGAATTGATCAGATCATTGATGCCACGGCGGGTTGTGAGAGTTTGTGTTTCCTGGATGCTTACTCCGGCTATCATCAGATAAAGATGGCTATCGAGGACCAGGAGAAGACGGCTTTCATCACACCCTTTGGGGCCTTCTGCTATGTCTCTATGCCTTTCGGGCTCAAAAGTGCAGGGGCGACTTATCAGCGCTGTGTCCAGAATTGCTTTCATAAGCAGATTGGGCGCAACGTTCATGCTTATGTGGATGATATCGTGGTCAAGTCATTGAAGAAGGAGACCTTGTTGGATGATCTCAAGGAAACTTTCGCTAATCTTCGGACTTACCAGATGAAGCTTAACCCGGATAAGTGTGTTTTTGGTGTTCCTGTAGGCAAGTTGCTGGGTTTCCTAGTATCGGAACGAGGCATTGAAGCCAACCCGAACAAGATCAAGGCAGTAACCTCGCTTGCGAAGCCGGAAAATATAAATGACGTTCAACGGATGGCGGGTCGGATCGCTGCTTTGAGTCGATTCATAAGCCACCTTGGCGAAAAGGCGATTCCCCTTTATCAGATGTTGAAGAAGACTGATACCTTTGTCTGGAGTGATGCAACTGATGCAGCTTTCGAAGCCCTCAAGAAGCAGCTGACTGAGCTGCTTGTCCTCGCTGCTCCTATTGCTAAAGAGCCTATGCTCCTGTACATTGCTGCTAATAACAAAGCGGTCAGTATTGCAGTTGTTGTCAAGAGGAAAGAGGCAGGGAAACAATATTCAGTCCAAAGGCCAGTCTATTATGTCAGCGAAGTTTTATCCGAGTCCAAGCAGAGGTACCCACATTGGCAGAAACTGGTGTTTGGTGTCTTCATGGCTAGTCGCAAGCTCAGGCATTATTTCCTGGAGCACCCCGTTACTGTGGTCAGTTCGGTACCCTTGGGAGATATCATCCAGAACAGGGAAGCAACAGGCCGGGTTGCCAAGTGGGCGATTGAGCTTGGCCCACATCATCTTAAATACGTGCCTCGCACGGCCATCAAGTCCCAGGCACTTGTCGATTTCATCAATGATTGGACTGAACTCCAAGCTCCGGAAGAGAAGCCTGATAATACATATTGGACTATACATTTTGATGGTTCCAGACAGCTAGAAGGCTCGGGGGCTGGAGTCGTCATATCTTCCCCTCGAGGTGATAAATTTTGTTATGTCCTGAGGATTCTGTTTACCTGTACTAACAATGCAGCTGAATATGAGGCTCTCCTCCACGGTCTTCGGATATCTAAGGAAATGAATCTCAGCCGGGTCAGGTGCTTGGGCAACTCAGATTTGGTCGCTCAACAAGTTTCAGGAAAGTGGGATTCCAAGGACCCGCTTATGGCGGCTTATCGGCAAGAAGTAACCAATGTGGCTGGACACTTCAAAGGATATCAAGTCAATCACATCGACCGGCGACTTAACGAGGCAGCTGACGCATTGTCACGACTCGGCTCTCAACGTAAGCCGGTCCCCCCTAATGTGTTCCTTGACGTGCTCCATCACCCTTCTGTCAAGTTACCTTCCGAGGAAGATCTCGCCGTTCCTGACCCGGAAGCACTGTTGTTGGTGGCTCTTCACGCTATTCTGGACTGGACAATTCCTTATCTGGATTATTTGACTCGAGGCGAGCTTCCTGCAGATGAAATCATGGCTCGTCAGATCGTCCGCCGCTCCAAGTCTATGTCTATCGTCAACGGCGAGTTGCACAGGAGAAGCATCACAGGGGTTTTCCAGCGTTGTGTTTGCCCTGATGAAGGGCGAGAGATCCTCAATGAGATTCATTCTGGAGATTGTGGTCATCATGCCGGCTCAAGATCCTTGGTGGCAAAAGCTTTTCGGCATGGTTTTTACTGCTTACGGCTCATGCAGATGCTGAGGATATCGTACAAAAATGTGATGGTTGCCAGAAGTTTGCGCGCCAGGCTCATGTTCCGACTCAAGAGCTCCGGATGATCCCAATCACTTGGCCTTTTGCAGTCTGGGGGCTCGATATGGTTGGTCCGTTTAAGCCGTCCAAAGACAAAAAGACCCATCTTTTGGTTGCTGTTGATAAATTCACCAAGTGGGTTGAGGCCGAGCCAATCAGCAATTGTGATGCAGCCATAGCAGTCAAGTTCTTGAAAAAGTTGATTTTTCGCTTTGGTTATCCACATAGCATCATCACTGATAATGGCACAAATTTGTCCAAGGGAGCTATGAAGCAGTTTTGTCAAAGGGAGCATATCCGGCTTGATGTTGCATCAGTTGCCCACCCTCAGTCCAATGGCCAAACAGAACATGCTAATCAAGAGATTTTACGAGGTATCAAGCCAAGGCTTATGGTCCCCCTCGAGCGCACGCCGGGTTGCTGGGTTGAGGAGCTCCCTTCTGTCCTTTGGAGCATACGGACTACCCCTAACAGATCAACAGGCTTTATGCCTTTCTTTATGGTCTATGGCGCAGAAGCTGTTTTACCCAGCGATATTCGCCGTGATTCCCCCCGGGTCACCGCCTATGTCGAAGCAGATAACGAGCAGGCTCGTCAAGATTCTCTCGATGCATTGGAGGAGGAACGGGACTTAGCAACAACACGATCTGCAATCTATCAGCAAGACCTACGTCGCTATCACAGCCGTTGGGTTCGCAGCCGTACTTTCCAAGAGGGCGACTTAGTACTCCGTCTGATTCAAGAATAGGCGGGTATGCACAAGCTCTCCCCCTCCCTGGGAAGGGCCTTTTGTCATCAGCAAGAATCTCAACAACGGTTCATATTACCTGATGGATATACGTGAGCACAATAAATCACGTACGTCGGAGGAGGAGACCAACAGGCCTTGGAATATCGCTCATCTCCGTTCTTATTACACTTAGAGCCACCGGCTCAAGTTGCTTGTACATACCTTTGTATATATTATGGTCAATAAACATAAGCCGGCATCCTCGAACCTCGGGGCCTCTGTCGTTTCATCTCAAATATTGTACATGAGTCTTTTCGTTTTTGATCATTGGTCACTTGGGGGCTTCCAACTCACCGAGTTTAGCTATCTCACCCTCTTGACCCGGAAAGTAACGCCACATTATCTTGGTTAAACCTGCCTGTTTGCTTGATGCTCCTCCGATTAGGTGACCCGGTGTACTCTTGACAAGTCAATCATCTCTATGACCCTGAACTTGTCTTGGTTAAAACATCGGATGTCACGTGAGAGCCGGCTTACAGAGAGCGAGGATAAACCATGGGCTATCACGCTAGCTTCATTGAAGCAAGACTCGAGCCTCGAAAGCCGGTCTATATTTTCGTGCCTCGAAAGCCGACTTAACATTGATATCTATTCATGATTTCTGTTCAATTTTTACAGGGGTTATCTTTGTTTCCCTTTGGCCATGAGCCGTCGGATCATGGATGAAGCCGGGTTAAACAAAAATCCTAAACAAGTTATTTCAGACGTACTAACCACGAGCCGGACAGCTATTAAGCGACCCGGATTATTCTACGCCTGTGTTCTGCAGAGCAGGATAAGCTATTGCTGGTTCATACAAACATGACTCGCCATTCTGATATTCAATGAAGCAGTTTCTTCCAAAGGAGATTGGGCGGGTTAATATTCAATCACACCAGTGCAGTTGTTTCATCGAAAATACTGCAAAATATTCAAGTGCGCGAAGGCATGTCAGAGCACCCAAGTGTTTCAACTATCCTATTACACAAGCCTCAGCTGGGCTCTACTATGATCACAGTTTTGGGTCAACTACTATTGAGCACCCGTTTCTGCGCCCTCCGGGTTATCAGTTCCCGGGTTAGCTCCCTCCTGCTGCTTCTTGGCGGCTTACGTCTCCGGGTCATCCTGCTCCGGCTCCGCTCTTCCTCTTATCTGAAGATTTTCGAAGTCCCAGTCGAGGGTGGTCAAGGCTTGGAACTCGGCGTCCTCTCCCATGATAATTGACGGGTCAACATCAGGAGCAAAGATGTGCTTACGGCGGGCTGGAGTCAGGTCGATCGGCTCGAAGATTGGAGGTGTGACCCGTTGGTTATCTTCCGTATAAGCCGCCTGGTACCTCTTCAAGTCCACCTCTTCAGCAATCTGACTCGCCACGACACGAGTTTCTTTCAAACAGCTGGAATAGTCAGCCGTACTGAATTCACTGTCGTCCGTCTTAAATTCCGGAAACCCGCCAGCCAGCTCATACAAGTCCATATCTGGCACATGCGCCTTGGCTCGGCTCAGGGATAGCATGCTGGCTGATCGGGCGGCTGATTTCTTGAGCTCCTCAATGTACTTCGGCACGGTGGAGAGCTGATTCAACACGTCTCTGATATATTTTGGCGGCTCTTTATGTTTCATCACTGACATAATTGTGAACAAACTCCCTGCATAGAGTTGCTCAAGAAAGGTGTACATCGCCTTCAGCTTGACCAGCGGCTCTTGTCCAAGATTTACAGCCCGGTTCCCTGCAATTTTTTGCCCAAGTATGAATCAACTAATGATTGCACTTCGCAGGCGAGTTATCAGTAAAATTGGAGGGTCACTTACCAAAGATGGCCTGGGTCATGTGGTTGAGGTGATGCTTTAACCCGGCCAGTTCATCGGAAAGGGGTTTGAGTTTGTTTTCTGCTTCTTCAGCACGATTCAACAACAAGGTTTTTTCTTTCTCATGAGAGGCTGTCAACGCTCTAAATTTTTCGGCGGTAGTTGATGCTGATTCTTCTAGTGACGCGGCTGCTGACTCGGCATCAGCTCGAAGCTTTTTCTCCGCCTTAAGTTGCTCTTGCAAGCCGGCCGCTCTTGACTCGGCATCATTCAACAGATCCTGTCATAATCAGGTCACATCAGTACAACAATATATGGTCCTGGGCTTACAAAATAGCCCACTTTGGTGTTTGAAAACTGAAGTCCCAAGCAGTTGCTAGCAATCTACATGGCACTTGGGGGCTAATGCAAGTTCATTTTTCTTTTACAAATATCAAGGGAAAGCTCCAACTCATCTCAGTACAATGAGTCGGCCCTTGGCGGCTATCACAGTCAAATCTCTTCTACATACTGAATCAATATTATGAAGTCCCGGCTGTTTCACAGAAACAAGCCGGCCCTTGGGGGCTACACAACATTTTGCTCTCTAATTGTTGAAGACCCGGCTGTTTCACAGAAACAAGCCGGCCCTTGGGGGCTACACAACATTTTGCTCTCTAATTGTTCAAGATCCGGCTGTTTCACATAAGCAAGCCAGCCCTTGGGGGCTACATGTCAATTCAGTTTAACAGACGAAGTTTAAGCACCAGCTCGTTATATGCATAACAACCCAGTCCTTGGGGGCTAGGGTTCAAGAAAAAAGAAGGAAAGCATATCTAAAGTCTTTCACACAATCATGTCTGTTTATGTCTAAGACTTGGCGGCTACATATGATATATACAGTGTGGAAAAGAGATGTTTTCTTACCTCATATTTCCTCTTCAGCATGTTAACCATGCTGGCTTCCATATCCCGGCTTGTGGATAGCCAGGTCAAGTACGCCTCATGAAGGTCGGCCGCGCTAAGTTCTTCAAGGCTTGGGAGTGCATGTTTCGCCAAAGCGGTTGAAGGCTCTAGAGCTTTAAAGGATGCTCCTGTGATGGTGACCTTGTCGGCGTCTTGTGGAGACGACAACCCTACATTTTCCGCCGCCTTTGTTGGGCTCAAAGCACGGTCAGTACTCGGCGGGTTGATGTCTTCTACCTCGTCTGTCACACAGGTTTGAGTGTCCACCTTTCTTGTTGATGGCGGCTTGTTCTGTGGCGGCGGCTCAACAATCTCGTCAGCCTGTTCCTTTGCAGTTTCAACTTGACCTTCAGGGGTCATCAACTCTGGAATTTCGGATCCGGGTTTCTCTGGGGTCGAGGGTAATTCGCCAGTCTTCCTTTTCTTGGCCTTGGCCCTGCGAAAGCAC
The DNA here is from genome assembly GCA_039707655.1 of Elymus sibiricus. Classification (NCBI taxonomy): domain Eukaryota; kingdom Viridiplantae; phylum Streptophyta; class Magnoliopsida; order Poales; family Poaceae; genus Elymus; species Elymus sibiricus. Next base: position 176,294,105 of record CM077666.1, on the reverse strand, counting down.
AAGCAGATTCAGATAAATAATACAACCGGTATAACCAAGCATGACTCAACAAAAAGCACTTACCCTGGTTTGATGACCAAGGGTGGTAGTTGAGTGGCAGATGAGTCGCCAGATGATGGTGGCGACTCCTGATAATCCGAATCAGACGGGTTACGTGGTTGTTTAAAAAGACCGGCAAGCGGGTGAGATGGAGTTGGACTGTGAGGCACCTCATTTCGATGCTTGCGGGGGTTTGGCGTGTCAGATAAGCCGCCCAAAAGCTCTCCAGAGCCACTTCGCGTCTGGGCCTTATTGATTCGGCATGCTGTGATTTCTTTAAAGAAAATTTTAGGTCTAAGTAAGCAAGTGGATGAGAAAAGGGCACTCTCCTCACAGTTTTTCTTCGCTTTTGGGGAATAAAGGTGTCCGAGTCGGAAGAGATAGAAATTACCTCAACGTCATCGGCCCGGCTTATATCAGCATCGCCCTGGGAATAAGAGGCATCAGCAAGTTTAATAAAAAGACGGCCAAGGGAGTCAAGTTCTACCTCTGATTCATTATCAGCCAATGGCGACTGGCCCCTAGCTGCCGTCTCATGTTCAGCGGCCGGCTTATTCTTTTTCCGAGCCAGCACAGCCTTGGATTTGGCGACTGCTTTCTTCGTTTTCCTGTTCCAGAATGAGGAGTTGACCTGCAGTTTAACAAGATCAACAAGTAAGCTTGGGTTATGGATTGATAAGTCGGATAAAAATGATTACAAGAATGCTTACTGGAGGAGCTTGGTTGAGGGCATAGAATGGTTTCAGTCCGGTCTTGTTGCATATTTCTTGAGGCTCCTCGAGTAGCTTCTTCGTAGCCTTATTTATATTACCAGCTGACATGTCAATGGGACTGAACCGTTGTGGGTCGGTTGACTCGCCAGAATAATTACACATTAAGTCGCCTCGGCGGCTTAGGGGCAGGATCTTCCAGGTAAGCCAGCACCGGGTCAAGTCAACACCAGTCAGACCGTTGGCTAGCAAAGCCCTCAACCTTGGATATACGTGGGCGACTTGCGCACGTTCTTCTTGAGAAGCCCAGCCAGGAAGTTCAAAGGTTGGGGGAAGGCGTTCAGTTCTATAACCCAGCAGAGGGTTTTCATCAGCTGGGGCTGTGTTCTTGCAGTAGAACCACGTTTTGTTCCAACCTTTAGGGTGACTTGGCAGAACAGCTGAAGGAAAAGGAACGTCTCTTCGTCTTTGAATTGAGACCCCGCCAAGTTCTAGGCAGGGGCCATCAGCGCACTCAGTTTGGCGGTTGAGATAGAAGAACTCTCTGAAGAGAGGAACAGTGGGTTCTATTTGCAGATATACCTCACACAAGACTTGAAATTGGCACAGGTTGGATACAGAGTTTGGACCAATGTCTTGAGGATGAAGGTTGAAGAAGTGTAGAACATCCCGGAAGAATTTTGACCCAGGTGGAGAGACACCTCTAAGGAGATGGTCTGCAAAAATCACGACTTCCCCTTCGCAGGGGTGAGGAATGTCTTCTGCTGCTTGAGGGGCTCGATAGCCAATTACTTCTTGAGCCGGCAGGAAGCCTTGCTCTTTAAAATCGTTCAGTACAAGGTCAGAGACTTGAGAACACACCCAGTTGCAGACTGTGGTCTTCGCCATAGCAAGTCGCCTAAATATGAACGAGAAATGCAAAAACATAAATGGCAGGGTTACTCATGTTCATGATAAGCTCGCATCATATGATCAAAGGTACAGGGGCGAGTCACCATGTTCAGTAAGTCGCCAAGAGTGGATTATCAAAATTGGGTGGATCATAATAAGTGGACATGAGTCGCCAACAGTAAGGGCGGCTCATCCTAAGGCCAAGGTTCTTGGATTTATCCTAAGTGTTGCAGAAACAAGTTTCAAACGAGAACAACTACTATTATGGATCTACAAAATAGCTTAAAAAGAGAAATATTCACTATACCTAGTTCATACAGTGGAAGCAGGGTTTGATCTACTCCGGATTTCTAGTAAAGGTATGAGGCTTCTAGATGCAAAATGGTACTACGGATAGCGGAGGAACATCATTGTGAAGAAGGCATTTGGAAATAGATCTAAACAGCGGCAATGGCGATACGGCCTGTGCAAGAACACCGATGAACTAGGATAAAGCTACTGCTACGGATTTGAAGAAGCAATGAAGCATACCTGGGCGCGGTGAATGGTTTTGAGATGATCCCGAGCAGCTTCGACGACGGCGCGTGCGAGGAAAAGGATGCGGTTGAGGTCGCCGGCGCGCGTTGGGGTCGTACGGCGGCGGAGCTCCTGACACAGGCAGACGCGTCGCGAGGAAGAAGAGGCAGTGGGGCGGTCAAAGTAGTAAAAAGAAAATGAAGACCCCCTCGGGAATATTTATAAGGTAAAGAAAGAAGGGGAAACGGCAAGCGCGAGAATCAAGGCGACACCGTGATAAAAGGCGCCTCGATTGTCGGGCATGTCAGGACCACTCACGATTTGAAATGACGTCACGCAAGATTCACGGATATCAGTTGACTGGAGTTGTGGATGTCCAAGGAAGGGTATGACAAGCATGAAGCATGTTGTAAGCCGGCAACTATAAGCCGGCGACGACCCAGAAGATCAGTTCGGGTTATTCCTATTTTGAAGGTTGACATGAATAAATTCAAATCAACCTGGGGGCTAATGTCGGGGATATAACCCCAGGATATAACCCGCCCGTTTAGGGCCGGGTCACTACACGGCGACTTAGGAGAAGGCTTCTACAAGTGGGTCGCGACGATCCAGAAGACCGGAGTCTAGAGGATAAGCCGCCCGGGGGAGGCCGGCTCACGGCCCAGAGCCTTTCCATCTAACGCGCCCAAAGAGTTTTCTTACTTGTGAAACAAGATGAGTAGGAATTAGAGTATGACACGGGTTGTCTCTTCGACCCGGACTCTGTTGTAAACCCAGGGCCTCGACCTGTATATAAAGGCGAGCCCCTGAGGCAGAAAAGACCAAGTTACAAGCTCTCGAGTACTAGGTTAGCCAAGTCGCACCCTTGTAATCGAGATCAACATCAATACAACCAAAGCAGGACGTAGGCTATTACCTCCTTCGAGAGGGGCCGAACCTGGGTAAACCCTTGTCTCTCGATTCCGATCAACCCCGTTCGAGTTACCACCTAGCTGCGATGGCCTCACGACTAAGTCCTTTCACAAGGACATCTGCCGTGACAAAACCACGACAGGATAGGTTTTAGCATATTCGTCATTGCATTGCTGGTGTGTATGTATGTGCTTGTACCTTTGAGAGACACATACAAGAGAAGAGTTGGGCCACTAAGACCACTACTACTCGAGTTCATGCTCACCACCACCGGCTGCTTCCTTCACCATCACACCTACTATTGTCAGCGTGACACCACCTCAAGTCCACTGTACATCATCACTGCCAATACCTACACCATGAGATTTGTCGCAACAAGGTAACAATAAATGTATTGATGATATAACTACACATGAGGATGATGAATGTCTAGCTGACTTGAATACATCATGTGTTGAGTTACCCACTAATTTGAGCACACCACCTATTTTAGAGAATTGTGTTACTGTTATGAATGTGCCATGTGACCAAACAACTAAAATAATAAGAAATTTGAGTGCACCAATTGAGTTAAAATGTTGATGAGAAAGAACCATGTGTTGACTAAATTTGATTTGCATCAAGGACAATTAATTAGCCATGACAACGTGTTATCTAAAAAATTGCATGCTATTTTTTGTATTCTATGGTATTTTATTCATCGATCCCTTTGTCATGTGCGAGAAATAAAACAACTGAAATCACAAGTTCAAAATCATTAAAAATTGTCTGCGCCCCTAATTTTATTTTTAACTTGATTGGAGAGTATGGCGTAGGAAATGATTTTTTTTTTTTTTTTGCATATGATTTGCATCATGTGTTATGATCTTGATAGTTTGAAAGGGAATAAAATTTTGTAAATGCTTGATCATTTTGATATGACCTCTATGACAGTATGTCAAAAAGCTTATTACATTGTTGCTTACTTCAACATGATTTAATAAGCCATTGAAAAAACATACATTTTCATTCGTCTATGTTGGGATGGTATAATGGCATGCATTGCACATCTAGTAATATGACCGAGAGCCTCACTTATATTTGCAACACTTTCTATTATAATATTTGGAGAGGGATAAAAATGGATGACATATCTTTACCTAATAATAATAAAGCACGCATTGCTTCTGCGCGCTCACCGTCGTGGCTGTTTTACAAAAAAGCCCTTTTGTTTTTTGATAATTGAACCCGCAGTCATCTTTAAGTGGTATTATGGGAAAACGTTTCGGTTTTACAAATTAGCTCGTGGACTTCTTAGAATTCAATCCGCGCTCCTCTCTTCTATATTATCCAGTGGCAGAGAAGGTGGAAGGGGGGACAGGGCTCACCGTCGGCCTCTTAACCAGGCGCCGGGGCGCGTGCTCGGCTGAGGGCGGCACCTTTTTCGGCGGCGGAGCCGGCTTCTGCCGCTGTGGAGGACGAGAAGTCGGCCGTCGTGCTCGCGCGCGAGGATGGAGGCCGTCTCGCCGGGGTTCGTTCTTGGGTGAGGGAGGATGGAAGGGGGGACAGCTGAGGGTGGGTACGCCGTCCGCCAGCGCCGCTGTGACCTGTCCGCCGCCGCCAGTCCTCTCCTCCCTACAAGACTCGCGACCACCAGCCTCAGCCCTCCCGTCTGTCAGCAGATCCGCGGTGGGCGTGCTCGTGCACCTCCTAGGCCGCAGCGGCCAGTGTTCCCGCGACGCGAAGCCCACGGACGCGTTTCAAGCGCGTGCGGCCTGTAGAGAGCCGACGACAGCGGCCTCCTGATCCAGCGGGCCTGGAGGCGCTCAGCCAGGGCGTCGACACGCTCTATCAGCCTCGTGGGGCTTGCTGGTCAAGTAGGTTGCGCCCACTCCATCAGGATGTCCTCCCCCACTGTGAGTGTTAACTGATTAATCATGCACATCCATTCAAGCAAAGATTCAGAAAAATGTTTGATTCACTATAATTAATCAATATAGCTAGACACTCCATCCATCCAATCCAGTGAGTTTAAATTGATTAATCGTGCACATCCTTAAATTATGAAGAGTAAAGAAAAGATTTTGGTGTTGTAGGAGCAACCAGCAAGTGCAGTTTGCAAACCAAATGCAGTTTCTATGGAGAACACTGATTTGCGACCTCAGCTCAGCCATATTGAACGGATTTATTACTCTATGAAATAGGAGTTAGCCCATAATAGTAATGCCACTCCAATATTGGAGGAAGTGTTGATTGAGCTGAGAAATTTACTTGACGATGAAAGGAACGGCCTGCTTCAAAATTTGCAAAATAACTTCTCCAAGCTCTCAGAAGAGAAGCAATAATGTGACTCCCATGTGCCTCTCTGAGAGAAAAGCTGGAGATGCTTTGGCAGTGGCAAAATAAAGGGAAGTAATTGCTACGGACGCCAGCCAGGTGTTCATCTGCCTATTTGATTAATGTTTTATGCTTTTAATAATGCTTCCGTTTTTCTTCTTTTAGAACCCTTCTTTTGTACTCCTACAGATAGCAGATGAAAGGAGAAGGATGAAGAAGTCAAGCTATTGGAGAGGTCAATTGAGGAGCTCGAAAGTACTTTTATGTGCTCTCAAAAGTAGCTTTATTCAGTTTGAGTGAATTTTGTGGCCTAACTGTTGTAGCTATTCATTTTTCCATGCATTCTGAATGTTAGTACACACCCATGTTGGTACAGAACTCCTGTTGTTATGCCTGCGTTATGACAACAACTTTCCTAGATTTTCGTGCATAAACATACATATGTGGACTAAACTCTTTCCCTTATTTTTTGTTACTTGCTCAGCCAATACATATGTATGCTAATATAGTTATTGGTGTTATGATATTGGTTGAGTCAATTATACCATTGACAATATTCAAATAGGCTTTGAGTTTGGTATATGCAAAGATGTTCACAACCTATTAACGTCTAAGTGATAACTGATAAAAAAAATGCATCGTAGATTCATCCATCTATGGTAACTATGCAAGCATGCACGACTATCATTTGTTCTTCAAATTTTCAATCATTTTTCTCAAGAATGGTCCTTATCTCGGATGAGATATATTGATGCATTCCTATATTTTCATATACTTCTAATCCCTGAAAACACAATATAAATCCTAAAAGAAGTTATTTTTTGTAATTAAAATTGCTAGCAATAACCTCTGTGTTTTACGTTATTAAACATCTTATGATCTGAACATCATGCACCTGCCTGGAAACACATAGTAGCATTGACCATGAATGACTTTTTCACTAAGAAAAGAGAGCCTGATTCTCGGGGATATTTTTCTCCTGTTGCAACGCACGGGCCCTTTTGCTAGTACATATATAACGCATACACCTTGTTCCCTCTGCTAGCCTGTTTTTAGAATATACAGCGCCGATGACGGCTTTGTTTTCAAGAAAGAGAGGATACTGTGGACATTGCTACCTTGAATATTACGTAATTATTTGTCTTATCCGGGGGGAAAAATTCACCTATTTTTCTTTATGTCTAATTGCAGGATAATTAGATACTTATACAAACCACCTGTGATAATAAAGCAAAGGGACATGATTAGGTGAAGTACACGACGTTCTCCAACGTCACCTTGGTCCCAAGAGAAGTTACAGTCCAAGTTCCTCACATTCTTGACTCAGATTCGGACTGCACACACATACCTGATTTCAAATGCCTATAACTTTTGCATCTAAACTCTAAATTGGCCGAAACTTCTTTTTTTGTTGGAAAGCTTATCGCGTGAACTTTCAAACCCAATTGGTTTCACCTTTAATATCCTCCCGAGCGCGAAGATAAAAGAAGAACGGTGTGACACTGCTGCAGAATCTGGCTCAAAATCCAAGTCAAAAGGTGTTGCATCACCTTCACTTGGGCCTATGGGCCTTGTACGACCTAGGGTTAGATTTTGGATGCCTCGGGACGTGCGTCCACCCCCTTGGCTACCTCGGGACTAGGTCTCACCTAGTCCTAGAGAAGTAGATCAACCTCTTAGTGTTTTTTTGTTCTTTTTAGTTAAAAGTTAGCGATTGCTTCAACTTTGTGTACTTATTTTGTGTCCAACAACCAGTCAAGGACCGCCTTCGAAACCCCACTTTTATCACTACTTCATCTAGATTCACAATATTCAGATTGTTTTTATCATATTCTTGCTCATTCTTCGATTACTTGCAGGAATAGACCTTCGTGTTCAGGCTGATCGTGTTTTCGGCATAGTCGGTAATCTATAGGAGATTGGTTTAGTGATTGCTAAGGCGCAACGTGGTCGCACGTTGTAGGTAGCTCGTTAAAGTCATTCCTCACCAAATTGATAGCTACCTCTCATCGAAAGATCAGACACCATCATCCCCTACCAAAGTGCTTGCAGAAATCACCTTGTCTGTAGCAAAGCTTCTCGTGGTTTCAATAACCTAGGGTCACCTCTATGGAAAAAGGGAAACTATCTATATACGAAACCAGATCAAAGGTAATCAGTGACAGTGTGACACGGATCCTTGCAGTCGTCTGAGCCACCGATATCCGAGCGGCCATCGCCATGCCTCATGCCTGTTCTTCCTGGGGGAGTTGGGTTGCCGCCTGCTTCCTTGTCTCGCAAGTTGGTGTGGTGTCCGGTGGCGCCTGGGCACGAGTGACTAACTTGGCGCCTTGGTAAACAATGTGGCATGTCCTACACCGGACTGGCATGCCCAGGTGTCATATCCTCGTCACCAAGCATCACTGATATACTGAGCAATGAGAGCACATTGCCTTGGTAGATCCACAGTCCCTCACGTGCAAAAACGTTGAAGTCGCCATTGGGGTATAGCGTGACGATAAACCGGTTGTTTGGATCGGTGAAAAATCCAGCCCTCTACGAAGTTTTCTAGAAAAATTGAAGTGATACATTATGTCATCGATATTCGGATTCCTCTGGTTGATGTAGCGAGCGAGGAGTCTCCAGCATGGCCCCTCCCCCCATCAGTTCCCTCCTCTGGCTCAAGCACATTCATATCCACCCCCCCGGCCGCCGCCTTCAAATTCTCCTGTGGCCCAACAAGATCCTCCTGCTGCCATGCAAGATCGCCCTTTCTCAACACATGCATAAGCGTGCGCCACCAAGCTACTTCGGGTGGGTAGGAGCCTTATCGGCGTCCCCTTGATCGCGCCTGTCACCGACGGACAACATCAGAGGAGCGTGCACTAAAACTGGAACGATACAAGGATGAAAACCGGATAGAGGATCGTCGAAAATAGAGGATCAACTCCTCGACCTGGCGGTGTGCAATTTATAAAGGTCCCCAGGGGTTCTTTCCTTCACGTTGTCAATATTAAGAGGGAGACCTAGTTGCAGGAGGATCATAGACGCTGCACACTCGGAGACACAGATTGTTCGAAGACTCTTGACACTCGTGTGCATGATCAGGAAGGCTTGACATGATCACCCGTGTTTCGTGTAAACCCTAACCCTGGCGCGTAGCCAGACGGTGTTGTTCCCAATCGAAGTACTTTGCCGATCGAATTACCAGAAGATCGGTTGAGACGTTGCTTTCCTTGGCGTCCACCCCATACCAAGATCCAACCAAAAACACTTTTACACATGCAGTGCAGTACTGTACTCCTTAGCTATCATCTCCAGTGGTTTCTAAAGCCATTAACACGTACGTACTCTACTGGAAAGCGCGGATCGCTCCCTCACTGAAGAGAGCTAGTTACACACCGCAGCCACCGAAAGTAAAGAACAGAGAGCAGAGCGAAGAGCCACGACCCGCCAAAAAGGAAAGAGAAAAGAGAGCAGAGCCATAAGCACAAGTGCACAAGCACGAGCACGAGCTCCACCTCCGGCGCTGCTGCGTCGGCTTCGATGCGTGGCTCGTCGTCTACCTCGCGTTCCGCCCCACCAAGCCTTCATGAGACCAAACGTGGTTACAATAATAAAAACTAAAAATAGAAATGCAACAAACTACCATCTGGCTTTGGTTGCTCTTAACAAAAACTAAAACCTTTAGAATGGGGTCAAGAAATAATTCAGAACCTGATTACAAACACAGCCTGGATTCGATGCCGGCGGCTGTGAGCATGTGCCAGGCGAAGCTAAAGAAGGAAAAGGGCTCAATGGTAGGTGGTATATGCATATCCATCAGCTGCGAATGCTGCCTACCCTTAGCTAGAAAGGTCCGCGAAATATTCGTATATGCAAAAAGTTTCACCTAAGTCCATATTTGCGTACTCAGTGGTAGTCGGTGACCCTCGCATGGAAACGCTCAGGTTAAATATGAAGCAAGTCGCGCTGGAGAGAGGGGACATCGACTCGGGAGTTGGGGAGCGCCGGTGCGTGCAGGGCACCATGGCCACAAACGCGCACTTGATTGCAGCTATGCATGATTCCATATGATGCGCCGCACGCCCTGGTTGTCCTACATTCACGCCCATCGGCGCCGATAGACAACAACAACCGAGCAGCAGCAGCCCATAACTTAGCCTTTTTCTGCTAACAGTGTCATTCTAGAGCACGCGATTTTACTACTGTATTTTTGTTTTGACAATGACAATCTCTCCATCTCAGCTAAAATATTGGCGGGAATCGGTGAGATCTGCCACCATTAGTCTAGTACGAGTTGCGCTCACTGCTTCCTTACGCCTCCGTAAATAAAGATTGATGTCAACATAACCCGATAAGGCGATCGAACCGTGGTACACATGGCCCTGTCAAACGCAACGGCATTGTCAATTGGGACTCACTTCATGATCACCAAGCTGCATGAAACAGCAGAACAAAGGAAGAATCTCAAAGCGCACGCGCATGCAGGCCCAAGTTACTCCCCGATGGAATTGGCAGAAGAATCTTCTTCGGTTGAGACGTTGCTTTCCCTGGCCTCCACCCCCATCTTCTTACTTTTAAAGGCATTTAACACCCACTGGAGAGAGTACCTAGCTAGCCACTGCACGCACACCCACCAGTCACACAGAGCACAGTACAGAGAGCGGAGCCATGAGCAAGGAGAAGCACCACAGGCACGAGCACCACCTCCGGCGCTGCTGCGGCGGCTTCGCGGCGTGCCTCTTGGCGCTGGTCGTCGTCGTCGCATTCATCGCGCTCGTCGTCTACCTTGCGCTCCGCCCCACCAAGCCTTCCTTCTACTTGCAGGACCTGCAGCTCCGCTCCGTCAACCTCGGGGACCCCTCCCTCTCTGCCACCGCGCAGGTCACGCTCGCCTCCCGCAACCCCAATGACCGCGTCGGCATCTTCTACAGGCGCCTCGACGTCTTCGTCACCTACCGCGACGAGCCCGTCACCGTGCCGGTCTCCCTGCCGCCCATGTACCAGGGCCACCGGGACGTCACCATTTGGTCCCCCGTGCTGTCCGGGGAGTCCGTGCCCGTGGCCGGATTCGTCGCCGAGGCCATGAAGCAGGATATCGCCGCCGGGTACGTGTCGCTGCAGGTCAAGATCGACGGCCGCGTCAAGTGGAAGGTTGGGATCTGGGTCTCCGGCAGCTACCACCTCTTCGTCAGCTGCCCCGCCATGCTCGCCGCCGGCCCCGGCGGCATGCCGCTCGGGGGTGGCCCCAACGGCACCGGGGGCGCCGTCGCGTCACTGAAATTCACGCAGCCGACAGGGTGCACCGTCGGCACGTGATAGAATGGACTGTGCATACGGTCGCGCATCCGTACTGTGAGTGGAAGAAACTATGTAGCAGGCTAGTTCTTCACTTCGTGTCTCTAAATAAGTTATGCTTATTGTAGTAAATTGTCTAAAGCTCTTAATTTTTGTATGTCTCGTGTAACGGGAGAATAAACTGTGTTGATGTATGTACTTCATTCAATTTTTGGAATTCATGGTTGCAATTCCTATTTCGTATATGTACAAACATGTACATGTCTGTTAGTAAGGTGACTTATGCATCCGTGCGGCTTAAATTTCATGCATAATGTTACATGTTTCAGCCTTTCAGGAGAGACGAGCAATATATTTCAACATTCTCATGATTCCGAGCGAACGCTCTTAGGGCAACTCCAACACGCCGATTACACTTGTGGCCTGGATGCTGTGGAAGCATAGAAACGACATCGTCTTCAATGGAGCCTCTCCATCGAAGGAGGTTGTGCTTAGGAGGATCGAGTTAGAGGGCCAAGATTGGAGGGCGGCAGGATTGCTCCGAGAGCAAGGATCGTTACCATGTACGGTAGATAGGTTGGACAGTGGCGAGTAATCCGTTTGTGGATTCACCAATGGCTTTCACAGCCGTGGCTAAATTGTAACAAACGCTAAGCCTTTCTTGGCTCCTTCTATCTATGCTTCTGATACGTCAATCTTTGACGTATCCTTGAAAAACTCCAACACGCCGACGCATTTGGTCCGCGCGTGTCTGTTTGGGTCGAAACGGACGAAAACGTCGACCCAACGCGTCAACGCAAACCCAAAACCGTCCGCTCGCTGTCCCTCTGGATGCGTTCCCGGCCCATATTTGCGCCTGATTTGCGTCCACACGGACGCACCGCGCGTCCGCCTCAGGCCCGCGTGTCGGCCGCCCAACCACCGCCGCTGTCATATTTAATACGATCCACCCACCTTGGGCCGCATGACAGCTGCTAAAAGCGTCTAGAGTCCACGCTTATATTAAATGCAAGCGTGCGGGAGGGCCGGCCTCATCCACTTCCGACTCCCATCCACATCTAGCCACACCCGCTCCCTCGCCGGCGACAGGAAACCCTAGCCCTACCCATGGATGGCTTCTTCCAGAAGGGGAAGGGCAAGGCGAAGCACGACGCCGAGGCCAGCTCGTCGCGCGGGCCAGCACGGTGGGTGCTGGTGCCAGCGGCAAGGAGGGCTCACCGGCCACGGGATCGTGTGTACATCCCAGTGCACCATGCACAGTACCTCTCGGAGTATCGCGTTCCACTACTGTTTCCCGACGTGAACCTCCCCCACGGCTGACACCTCAACCCCCACGCATCCCGGTGCCGGCGGTGCCGCGGTCCGCGAGAGCGCGTGCCGAGGAGATCCGCCTGCGGCATGCCCAACTCACGCCAGCGCAGCGCCGTGACCCGGCCTACGTGGTGGACTCCCCCAACTAGGGCGTGTGGTTCGCGATCGAGCACGATGTGCGCCGCCGCGGCGCCATCCAGCTCGACACAAACTACGCATCGACGCCCCCGTTTGTGGCGCCGGAGGAGGAGGAGGAAGCGGCCTACCAGGCCGCACTCGAGGAGGCGCTCCAGCGCGCCCTGGAGGAGTCCAACGCGAGGAGGACACGCGTTGGCCTGGCATGGAGGAGGCGCTCCAGCTGTCGGCGGCGGGGGACTGTGTCTACCCTCCGCCACCGCCGTCGCTGCCTGAACCAGCGTCGGCCATGCCCAAGGAGGAGCCCACAGAGACCGCGCCGAAACCACCCGAGACGTATGCGTGGAATGGTGGCCTGCGCGAGTGGGTGAGCGCGACGGCCATCTGGATGGGCGCGATGCCGGAACAGGAGGCGGCGTACCTCAAGCACTGGAGGTAGCGCGCGCTGGCGGAGGAGGGGGCCGAGGGGGAGCGGCAAATGCAGGCTGAGTGCGAGGAGGAGGAGGAGTGTGCCCGCTGGGCACGAAAGGAAGAGGAGGGGGTGGCGGGAGCAGGAGGAGGAGGAGCGCGAGTGCCACGCAGCAGAGCCGCCGGCGGACCCGTGGGCTGCGCCGTCGCCGAACTTCATCGACCTCACCGGCTCTAAGGACGACAGCGCGCCTAGGGCTGCGTGCTGGGCGGCTGGGAGGCGCCTTTTTTAAGTTTTTAAATTTATGGTTAAGTGGACTTTGGCCGGCGGTTGACCGGCCATTTTATTGTATAATTATGTTTAATTTATTTGCATGCTTTAAATTTTATGGGTATTTATTTTTTTAATGAGCACGCGGATAATGTGTCGGCTGCGTTGGGCGCACCGACCGACCCAAACCAAAAAGCGGGCGTGCCCGTCCGCTCCGCCAACTGAAACGGACATAAAGCGGACATAATCCGCGTCTGTTTGCGTCGGCTTGTTGGAGTTGCCCTTATGGCCTTTCCATCGCGCCGCATAGATCTTGATGCCCACTGGTTGCCACATCAGCTCGTGGGAACCATTTGCTCCCTATAACCAACCACGGGAACGTCTCTTTTTTATCCACCTTCTCTCACCCACTCACCCAAGTGCGCCTCGTATCCATTTCTAGCGACAGAGAGATGGACTTAGGGTGTGTTTGGTTGCCTGTAGCCAACCAGGCCCGCGCGGGAAGAAAATGTCATGTTTGGTTGCCTTGGCTGCATCTGCTTCTCAGCCCGCACGGAAAATAAAGCACCTCTGGGCCTGCATGCGAGGGAACAACCGAATTGCCTGTTTTTGGTAAGCCAGGTTCGCTCGAGCCATGCGTGCACGCGTTGGGAAGAACGGGAGACAACAGACGGCTCATAACTCCCCCCGCTCTCTCCAGTCACCCCCCACTTCCATTCACATCGCAGTCCCTCTCTCCCCCTCACCGTCCCTTCGGTCTCTCCGATGGCACGCCCGAAGCCATGCCCCCCACCCCATCCTCTTCGGTAGCAACCCAATCCAAGATCGGTGGGTGGCCGGGCTCTCCTATAGCGGCATTGACCTCATAGCAGCCATCCTCTGCCGGCCCATGCCCCACCGGCCGCTCCGGCTCCGCCTCCGATTCCGGACCTACTAGTTATGGGGTCGACTACAGTGGCGGAGAGAACCCCGTCGGTTGTTCTTGGTTCATGCATGATCTTAGTTCGTGCCTGCATGATCATAAGAAGACAATGCATGTGCATGCTCAAAATAGTAGTAGGACAAATGTGCATGCTGCCAAATTTGAATCCATTTTGGGCAGTTCTGAACATAACATTGAACATAGTGATACGTCCATTTTGCATCATGTTTTCCTACTGTTATTTATTATGTTTTTGTTCATTATTTCACTTTATGATACAATTCTTATGACTTTTCTCTCTTATTTTGCAAGTTCACATGAAGAGGGAGATTACCGGCAGCTAGAATTCTGGACCGGAAAGGGGTACAACAGAGATAGCTACTCTGTACACCTCCAAATGACCTGAAAATTTACGAAGAATTATTTTGGAATATATAAAAATACTGGCGAAAGAAATAACTAGAGGGGACCCACCAGGAAGCGACAAGCCTAGGGGTGTGCCCTACCCCCTGGGCGCGCCCCCGAGCTTGTGGCGCCCCTGGCAGGCCTCCGGGGCCCATCTTCTCCTATAAGATGCTATTTGCCCTAGAAAAAATCAGGAGAAGACTTTCGCGACGAAGCGCCGCCGTCTCGAGGCGAAACCTGGGCAGGAGCACTTTTGCTCTCCGGCGGAGCGATTCCGCCGGGGAAACTTCCCTCCGGGAGGGGGAAATCGAAGCCATCAACATTACCAACGATCCTCTCATCGTGGGAGGACCAATCTTCATCAACATCTTCACCAGCACCATCTCATCTCAAACCCTAGTTCATCTCTTGTATTCAATCTTTGTCTCAAAACCTCAGATTGGTACCTATGGGTTGCTAGTAGTGTTGATTACATCTTGTAGTTGATGCTAGTTGGTTTATTTGGTGGAAGATTATATGTTCAAATTCTTAATGCTATTCAATACCCCTTTGATCTTGAACATGAATATGCTTTGTGAGTAGTTACTTTTGTTCTTGAGGACATGGGAGAAGTCTTGTCATAAGTAGTCATGTGAATTTGGTATTCGCTTGATATTTTGATGATATGTATGTTGTTGCTTCCTTTAGTGGTGTCGTGTGAACGTCGACTACATGACACTTCACCATCTTTGGGCCTAAGGGAAGGAATTGTGGATTAGTAATTAGATGATGGGTTGCTAGAGTGACAGAAGCTTAAACCCTAGTTTATGCGCTATTCCGTAAGGGGCTGATTTGGATCCATATGTTTCATGCTATGGTTAGATTTATCTTAATTCTTCTTTCGTGGTTGTGGATGCTTGAGAGGGGGGGGTAATCATAAGTGGGAGGCTTGTTCAAGTAAGAACAGCACCCAAGCACCGGTCCACCCACATATCAAATTATCAAAGTAGCGAACGCGAATCAAACAAACATGATGAAAGTGACTAGATGAGAATTCCCATGTGTCCTCGAGAACTCTTTGCTTTATATAAGAGACCATTCCGGCTTGTCCTTTGCTATCAAAAGGATTGGGCCACCTTGCTGCACCTTGTTACTATTGTTACTTGTTACTTGCTATCAAAACTATCTGTTACCGCTATTTTCAGTACTTGCAGAGAATACCTTGCTGAAATCTGCTTGTCATTTCCTTCTGCTCTTCGTTGGGTTCGACACTCTTACTTATCGAAAGGACTACGATTGATCCCCTATACTTGTGGGTCATCAAGACTCTTTTCTGGCGCCGTTGCCAGGGAGTGAAGCGTCTTTGGTGAGTGGAATTTGGTAAGGAAGCATTTATATTACGTGCTGAAATTTACTGTCACTTGTCACTATGGAAAGTAATCTTTTGAGGGGTTTGTTCGGGGTATCTTCACCTCGACCGGAAGCATTGAGACTTGCCCCTCAACCTACTGAACCTACTGAAAATATTTATTATGAAATTCCTTCGGGTATGATAGAGAAACTGCTAGCTAATCCTTATGCAGGAGATGGAAAGGTACATCCTGATATGCACTTGATTATATAGATGAAATTTCTGGATTGTTTAAGCTTGCAGGTTTATCCGAGGATGGAGTTAAGAGGAAGGTATTCCCTTTATCTTTGGAGGGAAAGGCTTTGACATGGTATAGGCTATGCGATGATACTGGAACATGGGATTGGAACCGGTTGAAGCTGGAATTTCACCAGAAGTTTTATCCTATGCATTTGGTTCATCGTGATCGGAATTATATATATAATTTTTGGCCTCGTGAAGGAGAAAGTATCGCTCAAGCTTGGGGGTAGCTTAAGTATATGTTGCACACATGCCCCAATCATGAGCTCTCAAGAGAAATAATTATTCAAAACTTTTATGCTCGGCTTTCTCATAATGATCAATCCATGCTCGACACTTCTTCTACTGGTTCCTTTAGAAGAGGACTATTGAATTCAAATGGGATCTTCTGGAAAGAATTAAATGCAACTCTGAAGATTGGGAAATCGACAAAGGTAAAGAGTCAGGTATAAATCTTAAGTTTGATTGTGTTAAATATTTTATGGAAACTGATGCTTTTCATAAGTTTAGTACTAAATATGGACTTGACTCTGAGATAGTAGCTACTTTTTGTGAATCTTTTGCTGCTCATGTTGATCTCCCTAAGGAGAAATGGTTTAAGTTTCATCCACCTATTGAATTAAATGAAGAACCTGTTAGTGTTAAAGAGAAGACAATTATTTACAATGTTGATCCAGTTGTGCCTATTGATTATATTGAGAAACCACCTTTCCCTGTTAGGATTAAGGAACATGCTAAAGCTTCAATTGTGGTTAATAAAAGTAATATTAGCGCACCTAGACCTTCTGAACAAATTAAAGTTGAACCTAATATTGCAATGGTTAAAGATCTTTTGGTTGATAACATTGATGGACATGTAATATATTTCTATGATGAAGCAAATAGAATTGCTAAGCCAGACACTAATGATAAAAACAAACCTGTAATTGGCATGCCTGTTATTTCTGTTAAAATTGGAGATCATTGCTATCATGGTTTATGTGATATTGGTGCTAGTGTGAGTGCTATTCCTTTTACTCCCTATCAAGAAGTCATGAACGATATTGCACCTGTTGAGATTGAAGATATTGATGTTACTATTAAGCTTTCAAATAGAGATACTATTTCACCACTTGGGATTGTTAGAGATGTTGAAGTCTTGTGTGGTAAGGTCAAATACCCTACTGATTTTCTTGTTCTTGGATCACCACAAGATGATTTTTGTCCCATTATATTCGGTAGACCTTTCTTGAACACAGTTAATGCTAAGATTGATTGCAATAAAGAAACTGTCAGTGTTAACTTTGGTGATGTGTCTCATGAGTTTAATTTCTCTAAGTTTCATAGACAACCTCATGATAAAGAATTACCTAATAAGGTTGAAATTATTGGTCTTGCTTCTATTGATGTGCCTCCTACTGATCCTTTAGAACAATACTTGCTAGACCATGAAAATGATATGCATATGAATGAAAGGAATGAAATAGATGAGTTGTTCTTTAAACAAGCACCTATTCTTAAACATAACTTGCCTGTTGAAACTTTGGGAGATCCTCTCCCACCTAAGGGTGATCCTATGTTTGAATTAAAGCAATTACCTGATACACTTAAATATGCTTATCTTGATGAAAAGAAAATATATCATGTTATTATTAGTGCTAACCTTTCAGAGCATGAAGAAAAGAGATTACTCAAAACTCTGAGGAAGCATCGTGCTGCTATTGGATACACTCTCGATGATCTTAAGGGCATTAGTCCCACTTTATGTCAGCACAAAATTCATATGGAGCCAGATGCTAAACCCGTTGTTGATCATCAAAGAAGATTAAATCCTAAAATGAAGGATGTGGTAAGAACTGAAATATTAAAGCTTCTGGAGGCAGGTATAATTTATCCCATAGCTGATAGTAGATGGGTAAGTCATGTCCATTGTGTTCCTAAGAAAGGAGGTATTACTGTTGTTCCTAATGATAAAATGAACTTATCCCACAAAGAATTGTAACTAGTTATAGGATGGTAATTGATTTCAGAAAATTAAATAAAGCTACTAGGAAAGATCATTACCCCTTGCCTTTTATTGATAAAATGATAGAAATATTATCTAAGCATACACACTTTTGCTTCCTAGATGGTTATTCTGGTTTCTCTCAAATACCTGTATCACAAGAAGATCAAGAGAAAACCACATTTACTTGTCTTTTTAGAACTTATGCTTATCATCGTATGCCTTTTGGTTTATGTAATGCACCTGATACCTTTCAAAGATGTATGACTGCTATATTCTCTAATTTTTTGTGAAAAGATTGTTGAGGTTTTCATGGATGATTTCTCCATTTATGGGACTTCTTTTGATGATTGCTTAAGCAACCTTGATCGAGTTTTGCAAAGATGTGAAGAAACTAATCTTGTCTTGAATTGGGAGAAGTGCCACTTTATGGTGAATGAAGGTATAGTCCTTGGGCATAAAATTTCTGAAAGCGGTATTGAAGTTGATAAAGCTAAAGTTGATGCAATTGTGAAAATGCCATGTCCTAAAGATATGAAAGGTATAAGAAGTTTCCTTGGTCATGCTGGTTTCTATATAAGGTTTATAAAAGATTTCTCTAAAATTTCTAGGCCTATTACTAATATCTTGCAAAAAGATCTGCCATTTGTTTTTGATGATGATTGCGTAGAAGCCTTTGAAATACTTAAGAAAGCCTTAACATCTGCACCTATTGTTCAACCACCTGATTGGAACCTACCCTTTGAAATTATGTGTGATGCTAGTGATTATGTTGTTGGTGCTGTTCTAGGACAAAGAGTTGATAAGAAATTGAATGTTATTCATTATGCTAGTAAAACTCTAGAGAGTGCTCAAAGAAATTATGCTACTACTGAGAAAGAATTTTTAGCAGTTGTGTTTGCATGTGATAATTCAGATCTTACATTGTTGATGTAACTATTCACAACAATCATGCTGCTATTAAATACCTTATGGAAAAAAAAGATGCTAAGCCTAGACTTATTAGGTGGGTTCTTTTACTACAAGAATTTGATTTGCATATTATTGATAGAAAGGGAGCTGAGAATCTCGTAGCTGATAATTTGTCTAGAATGGAAAATGTTCTTGATGACCCACTGCCTATTGATGATAGTTTTCCTGATGAACAATTAGCTGTCATAAATGCTTCTCGTAATACTCCTTGGTATGCAGACTATGCTAATTACATTGTTGCTAAATATATACCACCTAGTTTCACATACCAACAAAAGAAAAAGTTCTTCTTTGATTTAAGACATTACTTTTTTGGGATGATCCACATTTATATAAAGAAGGAGCAGATGGTATTATTAGACGTTGTGTACCTGAGCATGAACAGGAACAAATCCTACGGAAGTGTCACTCCGAGGCATATGGAGGACACCATGCGGGAGACAGAACTGCACACAAGGTATTGCAATCTGGTTTTTATTGGCCTACTCTTTTCAAAGATGCACGTAAGTTTGTCCTCTCTTGTGATGAATGTCAAAGAATTGGCAATGTTGGTAGACATCAGGAAATGCTTATGAATTATTCACTTTTTATTGAACCATTTGATATTTGGGGATTTGATTATATGGGACCTTTTCCTTCCTCTAATGGGTATACACATATTTTAGTTGCTGTTGATTACGTTACTAAGTGGGTAGAAGCTATTCCAACTAGTAGTGCTGATCATAACACTTCTATTAAAATGCTTAAAGAAGTTATATTTCCGAGGTTTGGAGTCCCTAGATATTTGATGACTGATGGTGGTTCACATTTTATTCTTGGTGCTTTCCGTAAATTGCTTGCTAAATATGACGTTAAATATAGAATTGCATCTGCATATCATCCTCTGTCTAGTGGTCAAGTTGAATTAACTAATAGAGAAATAAAATTAATTTTGCACAAGACCGTTAATAGATCTCGAAAGAATTGGTCTAAGAAACTTGATGATGCATTATGGGCTTACAGAACTGCGTATAAAAATCCTATGGGTATGTCTCCATATAAAATGGTTTATGGAAAAGCATGTCATTTAACTCTTGAACTAGAACATAAGGCATATTGTGCAATTAAAGAACTTAATTATGATTTTAAACTTGCCGGTGAAAAGAGGTTGTTTGATATTAGCTCTCTAGATGAATGGAGAACCCAAGCCAATGAAAATGCCAAGTTGTTTAAAGAAAAAGTTAAAAGATGGCATGATAAGAGAATTCAAAAACGGGAATTCAAAGTAGGTGATCGTGTTTTATTATACAATTCTCGTTTAAGATTCTTTGCAGGAAAACTTCTCTCTAAATGGGAAGGACCATATATCATCGAAAAAGTTTATCGCTCCGGAGCCATCAAAATAAACAACTCCGAAGGCACTAATCCGAGATTGGTTAATGGGCAAAGAATTATACATTATATCTTAGGTACGCCCATTAATGTTGGAACTAATATTATTCAAACAATGACACCGGAAGAGCACATAGAAGAAACCTTCCGGAACGCTCCAGAACCCTGAAAAGGAGTAGGTATGTGGTACGGTAAGTAAACCGACTCCAAAAATTCCATAAAAGCACTTTTTCTTTATTTTGGAATATATAAAAAATTAGGAAAATAATAAATAGTCTGAAAAGTGTACGAGGGAGCGACAAGCCTGGGGGGCGTGCCTACCGAGCTTGTGGCTCCCCCGTGGACTTTACTGACTCCGTTTTTCTTCCATATTACTTGTCCTGCATGAAAAAAATTCATTATATATACTCTCGGATGTTTTGACCACCGTATTGCAAGTTTCTCCTCTGTTCTTGTTTCAGGCTATTTTTTTGAAAGATCTAGGTCCCCATGGCTCCCCGAAGGCTCCGCACCAAGCACCGGATTGTGCAACCTTCGCCCGGAAAACGTCCTTTTAGCGAAGTCTACTGTGAGTGGTCGTCCAGAGAGGAGGACACCGATATGAAGGAGGGATTAGGAGAGGTCATGGAGGATCGGATTCAAGGAGAAGAAGATCAAGCCACGCGCACGGAAGAAGCACCAGAAAAGGGAGATACATGGCAAACTCTTTATCATAACCTTCCCTCATCTGAAATTGATACACTAAAGGTTTTTGAAGCAATGTGTGCTCAGAATACGTCGCTTACCCTTGAAGTTATTGTGTTAGAAGAGCAGAATAGTGCCCTTCGGAGGGTCAATAGCAATTTGGAGTACTTATTGAAGTTAAAGGACAAGCCTACCTCTTCATCACCACCATCATCGAGGAAGGAAACTTGAGTACACGGGTATGGGCACCACCCTTGGCTTGTGCCAAGCTTGGGGGCGGCGCCCCGGTATCTTAGTTTGATCCTTAGTTATTTCGTGATTTAGAAGAATAAAGTTTTAGTATAATGTAGTTTCTAGTGCTTGCTTTGCGATCTATCTATCTATGTAATCGAGTGTGAGAGTTATATAATAAAGAGTAGTTGAGTTGAGTGTTCTACTTTTGTTGATCCAATCTTAGAAATAAAAAGAATAAAGAAAAGAGAGATCATATGCTAATCCCATGGGGAGTGATGACTTCACATAAAAGAAGTATAATTGATAAAACTTGTTGGAAGTTAATAAACATAGCATTGGTCATTGTTGCAATTCATGAAAAAATAATAAAGGAAGAGAGGTCTCACATATAAATATACTATCTTGGACATCTTTTATGATTGTGAGACCCCATTAAGTACTCTATGCCAAATAGTTGACATTGGACAAGGAAGACAACGTAATGAGTTATGTTTGCTTATATTCACATAGAATCTATATTGTTGTGGATCCTCTAACATGTGGTGCTTGCCCCCTATCTTTTTCTAGCCAAAATTCCGCACTAAGTAGAGATACTACTTGTGCATCCAAAAACCCTTGAACCCAGTTTCATGTCATGAGAGTCCACCATATCTACATATGGATTGAATAAGATCCTTCAAGTAAGTTGTCATCGGTGCAAAAGCAATAAAAATTGCTCTTAAATATGTATGATCTTTTATGTAAGGGAAAATAAGCTTTGTACGATCTTGTGATGGTGAAGAAATAAAAGCGACAGACTGCATAATAAAGGTTGCTATCACAAGGGGCAATATAAAGTGATGTTCCTTTACATTAAGAGCTTGCACATCCAAAAATAAAAAGCGCATGACAACCTCTGCTTCCCTCTGTGAAGGGCCTATCTTTTACTTTTATGCAAGAGTCAATAGTATTCTCCTCTATTCCGTTTTTATTTTTCTCTTTTGGCAAGCATCATGTGGTGGGGAAAGATCCAGGCATATATATCCCGTTGGATGTAGGTGATCATGAGTTATTATTGTTGACATTACCCTTGAGGTAAATACATTGGGAGGCTAAATTATAAGCCCCTATCTTTCTATGTGTCTGACTGAAACTTTTGCTCCATAAGTATGTCGTGAGTGTCAGCAATCATAGAAGACTAAATGATAGTTGACTATGTGAACTTGCTAAACAAAGCTCTTACATAGACTCTTTCTGATAATATGATGAATTGCAATTGCATCAGTGACTAAGATCGTAGTTTGTTAGTTTTCAGTACGGTTTATGGTTCATACTTTGTCTTGTGGATGAATTGTCACTTATTCATGAGAAGTTTTATGATAATATATTGCTGTTATAATAAAGATCATGGTGCCTTCATGTATGTATTTTGTTTTATCGACACCTCTCTCTCTAAACATGTGGTCATGATTATCGATTTCAGTTTTTCGCTTGAGGACAAGCGAGGTCTAAGCTTGGGGGAGTTGATACGTCCATTTTGCATCATGTTTCCCTACTGTTATTTATTATGTTTTTGATCATTATTTCACTTTATGATATAATTCTTATGCCTTTTCTCTCTTATTTTGCAAGTTTCACATGAAGAGGGAGATTACCAGCAGCTGGAATTCTGGACCGGAAAGGGGTACAATAGAGATAGCTATTCTGTACACCTCCAAATGACCTGAAAATTTACGGAGAATTATTTTGGAATATATAAAAAATATTGGTGAAAGAAATAACCAGAGGGGACCCACCAGGAAGCGACAAGCCTGCGGGCGCGCCCCCCGAGCTTGTGGCGCCCCTGGCAGGCCTCCGGGGCCCATCTTCTCCTATAAGATGCTATTTGCCCTAGAAAAAATCAGGAGAAGACTTTTGGGACGAAGCGCCAGCGTCTCGAGGCGAAACCTGGGCGGAGCACTTTTGCTCTCCAGCGGAGCGATTTTGTCGGGGAAACTTCCCTCTGGGAGGGGGAAATCGAAGCCATCGACATCACCAACGATCCTCTCATCGTGGGAGGACCAATCTTCATCACCATCTTCACCAGCACCATCTCATCTCAAACCCTAGTTCATCTCTTCTATTCAATCATTATTTGGTGGAAGATTATATGTTCAGATCCTTAATGCTATTCAATACCCCTCTGATCTTGAACATGAATATGCTTTGTGAGTAGTTACATTTGTTCTTGAGGACATGGGAGAAGTCTTGTCATAAGTAATCATGTGAATTTGGTATTCGTTCGATATTTTGATGATATGTATGTTGTTGCTTCCTTTCGTGGTGTCGTGTGAACGTCGACTACATGACACTTCACCATCTTTGGGCCTAAGGGAAGTCATTGTGGAGTAGTAATTAGATGATGGGTTGCTAGAGTGACAGAAGCTTAAACCCTAGTTTATGCGCTAGTCGGTAAGGGGATGATTCGGATCCATATGTTTCATGTTATGGTTAGATTTATATTAATTCTTCTATCGTAGTTGCGGATGCTTGCGAGAGGGGGTAATCATAAGTGGGAGGCTTGTTCAAGTAAGAACAACACCCAAGCACCAGTCCACCCGCATATCAAATTATCAAAGTAGGGAACGCGAATCAAACAAACATGATGAAAGTGACTAGATGAGAATTCCCATGTGTCCTCGAGAACTCTTTGCTTTATATAAGAGACCGTTCCGGCTTGTCCTTTGCTATCAAAAGGATTGGGCCACCTTGCTGCACCTTGTTACTATTGTTACTTGTTACTTGCTACGGATTATCTTGCTATCAAAACTATCTATTACCGCTATTTTCAGTACTTGCAGAGAATACCTTGCTGAAAACCGCTTGTCATTTCATTCTGCTCCTCGTTGGGTTCGACACTCTTACTTATCGAAAGAACTACGATTGATCCCCTATACTTGTGGGTCATCACATAGCACTGATCATAGCAATGCCCAATATCATAGCACTCGTCGTTTGCAACTGCCACTAATCAGTTGCAAATGGTCAGTGCTATGTTCAGATCATAGCACTGCCGAAGGGCAACTGCCAGTGATCAGTGTTAGTTGCAAATGATCAATGCTATGTGTTCTGATCATAGCACTCAAGCGATCATGTCTCTGTACTTACTCTCATCCTCTTACTTGACAAGGCCGTGAAGATGGAGTGGGACACCACGATAGAGGAGCACAGGTCGTCGCTGGCGCCAAGAATGTCGAGGACCCGATCCAGACGAACCGTTGGTTGAAGAGGGTGCACGTGCAGGGGAGGGTCGCTGCCAAGAGCCAGCCGCTCGGCATAGGACACAGGCCGAGGATCGGCCGTGAGGAGGGGGCACGAGAGCCGCTATGGTTCTACGTGCAGATCAAGGACGAGGAAGGTATCACCATGCTCATCATCCCAGTGGCCATCAGGATGGTGATGAAGTAGTGGCTGGTCCTAAAGCCACCTCGAGTCGTCAGGCTCTCAGTGAACAAGTGGTGCGAGTTCTGGGTGCAGGTCCAGACCTTCCATGAGTAGTTTGTCCTCGGAAGGGGCTGGGAGTACTTCTGCCGCCGTCACAGGATCGTCCCCGACGACGTCCTCGTCCTGCGGCTCTCCGGGATCGTGTTCAAAGTCCAGATATACAATGTCAGTAGCTCGATCATATGCAAGGTGAGGTGCCATAGGTACTGCTGCCAGGGCAAAATCAAGCGTCTCCTCTAGTTTTTCAGTTTTTCTTGTCGTCTGAACTTGTTGGTGTCGATCATCTAAACTTGTTGTTATGAACTATATATTTTGCCCAGGGTTCAGCACCCTAGGGTCATGCAGGGGCATCCTGTCTTAAACTTATGGTCTAATTAAGTATTATGCACTGTTTAGCTGTTGTTCTTATGTTGTGTGCTGTTAATTGTGTAGTGTTGTTCTTATATGTGATGCCTGTTGTGAAGTGTCACATTTGTTGGTGGTAAGGCCACCACATTTCAAAGGGGTGAGCAAAACAGGTAAGTGCACACAGCGAAACAGCTATGGTTTGCATCTACTCACCCCTGAAGCACAAATGCAGGAAACCAAACAGCAGGCCCTAATATGGCCACTAATTCAATGCAGGCAACCAAACATTGTGCATATGTGGTTTTTTGCCTACATTTGCTCAACCAGGCCCAACTAGGACAAGTAGGCAATGCATCCAAAAAAGATGCAATCATCCAAACATGCCCTTAGAGGAGATGCGGCAGCAGCAATGACTGCTGGTGCAAAATACTGTCAGATCCCTCGGTAGGTTTCATGACGTGGTCGGAAGTACCGGGGCGGAGCCCGCAATTCACAAGTTCCCCAGGTTCGGGCCACCAGAGAGTAATACCCTACATCCTACTTCTTCTTGTTATTCATGATGATGGGATACCTCGTGCAAGGGAATACAATGGGGAAACAGATTGCTACCGAGAGTTTTCTATCTCCAAGACTGGATCCGTGGGTGCTCCCTAACCTCCCCTTATATAGGCGGTGGAGGTTAGGGCTTACACGGAGGAGATTCGATCTAAGCCGCGGCCCTTCTTAGCTTGGAGAACAAGGCACCCTGAGGTCGGTTCTTATCCTTGCCCCCCCCTCCAAGGACTTGATCCGCCCTTTAGCTTGATCCGGTCTCGTGAGCCACCCCCGGGTTGTGCCCCTGTCAGTAGCCCCCGAGCATGGCGGAGGTCGCAGGTGGCGAGCTCCCAGACCTCCGTTAGGCTCTTGTCTTCTCGGCACGACCTCCTTCTCTCCTCGAGACCTTGTTGCTTCGAGTCATCTGACCCTCCCTGATCTTGGTATGCGCATCTCACACTTCCTTTTTAGAGCCGTTTAGATGAACGGTTGGCGCCGTGGGCCTGAGTGGGCCAGGATTCTTTGTTGGAAAGACCAAACGCGTCGATACCGTTGTCGGCTAGATTAGGAAGGTGATGAGTGATATTTTTACACTTATTCACCTTTGTTTAAACTGAGATATTTCATTTAAAAATATATATTTGCTCCGATATTATCACTAATGCCTAATAATTGCAACAGATTCCAAAAATCCTCTCTTTGTTGTGTTTCCATAGGAAATGGGCTAAAAAGGGAAGATATCACGTGTGGGAATGGAAAGGAAGGAGAATGGAAGAAGAAGGAATCAAAAGGAGGCGTTTCTGCGAAAACAGAGCAAAAGACGGCATTCCACGCGCTGATACGTCTCCAACATATATATAATTTATGAAGTATTCATGCCATGTTTATTATAGTTTTGTATGATTTTGGTGCACTTTTATATGGATTTTATATGATTTTCATGGACTAACATATTGACCTAGTGCCCAGTGCCAGTTGCTGTTTTCTGCTTGTTTTTGGTTTTCCAGGAAATCCATATCAAATGAAGTCCAAATGCAGCGAAACTTTTTGACGATTTTTTTTGAAAGGAAACAGACCCAGGAAGCTTCGGGGGAGCAGCAGAAGACCCATAGGGGCCCCACAAGCCACCTGGGCGCGCCACCCCCCCAGGCGCGCCCTGGTGCCTCGTGGGCCCCCTGTGGCTCCTCTTTGCGTGATTCCAACGCCAAAAAATCCTATATATTCAGAAACCCCCAGAAATAACCCTAGAACTTCGACTCCGCCGCTGTAAGCCTTTGTACCTCCACGATCTCATCTACAACCCTTTTCCGGCACCCTGCCGGAGGGGGAAATCATCACCGGAGGCCATCTTCATCATCCCAGCGGCCTCCATGACGAGGAGGGAGTAGTTCACCCTCGAGGCTAGGGGTATGTACAAGCAGCTATGTGTTTGATCTCTCTCTCGTGTTCTTGATTTGGCATGATCTTGATGTACCGCGAGCTTTGTTAATATAGTTGGATCATATGGTGTTTCTTCCATCTCTATCTTGTTGTGATGAATTGAGTTTTTACCTTTGAGGTTTCACTATTATCGGATTGAATACTTTTATGAATTTGAGAACACTTGATGTATGTCTTGCATATGAATACCCGTGGTGACAATGGGGTATTATATTGATTCACTTGATGTATGTTTTGGCACTCAACTCGCGGATTCCCGAGGTGACATTGGGGTAATCTATGCATAGGGGTTGATTCACGTTTTCGTCCTACTTTCTCCGGTAGAAATCTTGGGGCACTCTTTGAAGTTCTTTGTGTTGGATTGAATATTATGAATCTGAAGTTGTTTGATGCATATCGAATAATCAACTCATGAATACTTGTGGTGACATTGGAGTATCTAGGTGACATTAGAGTTGGTTGATGTGTATCATATGATGTTATTCTAGTACGAACTCTAGGGCTGTTTGTGACACTTATAGGAATAGCTCAATAGATTGATCGGAAAGAATAACTTTGAGGTGGTTTCGTACCCTACAAACAATTTCATCTTATGTTCTCCGCTTGATAAGAACTTTGGAGTGATTCTTTGTCACACGTTGAGGGATTGTTATATGATTCAATTATGTTAGCACTGTTGAGAGATTGCACTAGTGAAAGTATGAACCCTAGGCCTTGTTTCTAAGCTTTGCAATACCGTTTGTGCTCTGTTTTATCACTTGATACCTTGCTGTTTTTTTTATTTTCATATTATAAAAATATATTTCTACTATCCATACTACACTTGTATCACCATCTCTTCGCCGAACTAGTGCACCTATACAAATTGCCATTGTATTGGGTGTGTTGGGGACACAAGAGATTTCTTGTATTTGGTTGCAGGGTTGTTTGAGAGAGACCATCTTCATCCTATGCCTCCCACGGATTGATAAACCTTAGGTCATCCACTTGAGGGAAAATTGCTACTGTCCTACAAAAATCTGCGCTTGGAGGCCCAACACGAGTCTACAAGAATAAGTTGTGTAGTAGACATCAAGCGCCCGTATGGCGTGGAAACCAAGGCAGATCGTCCACCTGTACAACTTTTATAAAGGGGACCCCATTGAAATGTCAACAGAACGAGCACGGGGAGAGCATCATTATCAGCCACAACACCTTCATCATCATCTTCATCCACAAACCCTAGCTGCCGCCATTTCCATCTCCATAGCCACCATCACCACCATAGTGCTTCCTCATCTAGTTCATACTTGTAATTGTGCATCGCATAAGGCATCATTGTAAGACATATTTGCAATCAATCAATCTCCATGATGTGTTCTTCATTGTTTTCTTCCCGTGATCTGATCTCCATGTGTGAGTAGTCCGGTAAGGTATGGGTTGAGGCATGAGCCTTGCAACCCTCTGTATTTGTTGTGGGGATCAATGGAAGGGCTTTGAAATAACGTCCCGTATGTGTGAAATAAAATTGTTCCATAGATGTCTCTTGTCTTGCCCGCGATCTTCATCCCTGTAGGTACCCAGCATCATGGAGATCGTGCACCGGTGAGGCTAGGAGCGAGGAGACCGTGAAGTGTTATACCGAACACCGGTGACAGTAAGGTTCAGTAGGGTAACATGGATCATATCCTTGGGGATACATGAGGTGTAGTCATTAAACGCCCAAAGCTCTTGTCTGATTTTATTATCTTAATTATCGACGGAACCACGCGCGATGGATAGGGACTGCAGTAGGACAATTGATTCTTGATGCAGGACTCGTGCCAGTCAAGATGTTATCTGGACACATCCCCCACTTCGATCCGTAACAAGCACATATCGATGGGTGACTTCCAGCGCACAAATTAAGATCATATCTGGTCCCAACACAAATACATGGTTGTAAGCATTATGACATCATACCCGTACCTCTTTTTATTATAAGTGTTTGAATCACTATTTGCTTGCTTGATCTGGTCAAAAGCTAGATTTGACACTTTGACAAAAGCTTGCTAGAGACCATTGCTTCAAGGGAATCTTCCTCTCGTGGGTTCGATAACCTAGGGTCACCTCTGGGGAAATAGGTGCGGGATACACTTTTCTTTTCCATTACCGGATCAATAAAAGGAGGTATCAAGCCCTTTTTCTGGCGCCGTTGCAGGGGAGGAGTTTAGTATTCCTAGTCTTTGATTTTAGAGTTTTTGTTAAAGTTAATTTTCAGTTTTTGTTTTTACTTTTCTGTTTTAGTTTAAGTTTAATTTTTGTTGCAAGTCTTGTCAGTTGAGAAAAACCAAAAAGATTACTATGGCTCGTAATCTTGGAAGTTTTGCTACTCCCAGCAATAACTTCATGCGTGAACCTATAGCACAACCTGAGGTTACAGCCGCTCAGTATGAGATCAAACCGAACTTAGTTTCCATGGTTCAACATGACCAATTTGGAGGCTCTACTTCTCAGGATGCCGGTACGCACTTGCATAATTTTACTGAATTGTGCAACATGACACGCATTAAAGATTATGACCCTCACGCTCTGAAATTGTGTCTATTTCCTTTCTCTCTGAAAGGATGAGCTAAGGAATGGCTTCTAGCTCTACCTAGAGGCAGTATTACTTCTTGGGCTGATTGTTGTAGTAATTTTTTATCTAAGTTTTGTTCACCTGCAAAGATTATGCAATTATCTTCTCAGAGTACAGGTTTCAAGAAGGAAGAACGTGAGCCACAAGCGCTTGCGTGGGATAGGATGAAAGAAGCTATAAGGAACTGTCCCAATCATGGAATGGAGGAATGGTTAATCCTTCATATGTTTTATAATGGTTTAAATCACATGTCAAAAACTATGCTTGATACAACTGCAGGAGGAACAATCATGGGAAAGCCCATAGAAGACGTCAAGAAGCTACTAGATGATATGCAAGAGAACTATGCCCAATGGCATGTTGAAAGATCCACCTCCAAGAGGGTGAATGCCATTGAAGAAAGTAACATGAAGTTGACAGCCAAGCTTGATGAACTTATCTCCGTGATGAAAGGTAAAGAAGAGGTAAATGTGAATGCCATCACTAATGAAGAAACTAGTGATGTAAATTTTATTGCTCGTAATAGCTACAATCCTAATTGGAAAAATAATGGTTATGCTCCTAGACTCCCTTATCCTAGTAATGGAGGAGCATCCAATAATTTTAATGGAGCTAATGACAGCAATAGAAATACTCTTGAAGTAACTCTTAAAAGTTTTATTGTAGTCAGACTAAGCAAAATGAAAACTTCAAGAATATCTTGAAGAACCATGATAACTTACTTGGTCAATTGACCAGTAAGGTTGTTGGACTAACAAATGAGGTGCATATACTTAAAGGAAGATCCAAGAATATGGAAGCACAAGTGGCTAAAATTGCAGAGAGCCAAACATTGATTTTGGCCAAGTTTGCAGGTAAACCGGAGCCTAACCCGGTTGAAGATGTTAAAATGATGAGAAGGAACAAAGAGAAAGCCGAAGTACTTGACACAAGCCATGTGCCGGAGTACTACTACACCGTTGCTGATTTTGTAAAGATGATATCCATGAAGTATCCACTACCAGAGGTAACTGATAACGAAGCATATAATGTCTTTCTTGAACAAATCGCAGGTGTCAGTGTACTAAGACATGGGTGCCCTCTTACCCAGACTTGTGCACAGGCAGTTGTAGCCTCCCTTCTGGCAAGGGCTTGACAGATGATAACTACGACTCAAGAATCAACACCAAGACCGTGAAGAAGACCTCAAGGCAGGTCATCGAGAAGTACTATTCTCAGTCTAAAGATCGACGCTGCCCTTGTCAAAAAGCTCCACCCCGACAAGGTGAAGACCAATACTATGGTTGCCGAAAATCCCCCTTGCCGGCAAGCAAGGCCCGGCAAGCTCCGTGCCAGCAGGCTTGTTCTGTCCCGTTACTGCTCCACCTCACCATCGACCAGATAAGCTCGTATGCTAGGTGTCGAGCGAGCAGGCAGTCAACATAGCCGTCCAAGGCACGTGTCAGCACGCCATGCCAAGATTAACTTTAATGACACCCGTCCCTGGGACGTGTCGAGATTACAGGAGGGCGCCAGGACCGGTGGTACAGATCTTTTGCCCAAGGCCTCGCCTCCCCAACGTATCACCTAACGGTGCATTAAATGTGTTTGTCTTACCCCGTTGGAAGATAGACGTGGAGACGGTGCAAGTCACTGTTCATACTCTGTAATGACCGTATTAGCCATTGTGGTAACCCCTTGCCCTATAAGAGGAGGCCCACGGCTACAGGTAGAAGGGTCGACACCCAGCTCAATTACACGCAGTAGCTGCATTTCCCGTACACCTTGCCGGAAGACTGCGCTCCTTGTAACTTGAGTTCATACACGATCAAACACAGAACAGGGGTAGGGTTTTACACTCATAGTGGCCCGAACCTGGATAAATCCCCCGCGTGTTCTTGAACCTACTGAAAATCTGCTCTTTGTCCCATGCATGTCCCCTGAGCCGAATCGCAAAGGGGCCCGTTCGGTCCCATAGATCGTCGTTTCCCACGACATCTTTGGCACGCCAGGCAGGGGGATTGTGTGTCACAAATCAGCTTTTTGGTAGTGTGAGTACCAACTTCATCATCTTCGTCGATGGTGCCGAAGAAGAAGTGTGGAGCCACGATGGCTCCTACCGTGTCCAAGCCACCTTCCCAGGCGGCCGTAGGAGGCGCAGGTGGCGCAGCCGGCGCAGGCGCTACAGTTGGGACGGGCAGAGCAGGAGGCACAAGTGGTGTGGGTGCCCAGCACCCCTGCCACATTGCTGAGCCTAGCCACAGGACCGGCGACATCACAGCCGGTCAACTTCCAAGACATTCTGGTGAGCACAGTCGTCATAGTAATATAGTTCATACTGCTGCGACCCAGAACCCAGCTACCGCAACATCCAAGGATGTAGCGGCGGCATCCAACAACGGCGCGGGGAGGCGTATGCCGTGACCATCGCAAGATGGGCACGACACGCTCCCCCATGTTGCTGGCGGTTCCAGACGACCGCAAGGCGAGATCCTTGTGCAGCAACTTCCGATTGCTCACGGAGTGCCGCCGCCACCATCACATCCGCCTGTTGGCAAGCATGAGCCGCGGCGGCATGGACATAACGAAGCTCCTTCTGGCTCTGCCAGGAGTCGAGCGACGCCTCGTTCTGTGCTCCCAGCCATGCCAACCACGATGGCAGAGGCCATGGCGTGGGTTCAAATACTTTTGAACTTCCCGCCAAGCCCGGACAAGATGGACGAATGGAGAGCCACCATTTAGAGTCTCATCGGTTTTGCCGATCCCGGCAAAACACAAGACATGGGGCCCTCGTGGCGACCACCCACCATGCTGGCGGGACCATCCGGCTACCTTGCCGGAGACGCCGCGCCAACGGTGCAGTCGCCTCGGCACCCCCACCATCACAACGGCCGGCCCACCGATCAGACGACCATGACGTGCTGTCTATGGCTTCGTCGGATCCGCGGTGCCGCCAAGATCAGCGCCAAGTGCTCCACGAGTGGTGCGACGAAGACGCCCGCACAAAGATCGAGCAGCGCCGAGAAGCACGCCGTCAATCCGACAACTGTGCCATACCGGCAGTGAACGTGCTCGCTCTAGTAGCCGCTGGGTACTTGCCCTACGATGTGGGGTGCCCAGTGTTTACTCATGAGCTGCGGCAGGTTCGCTGGCCATCCGTCCGTGACTTCAAGCCGGAGCTATCCGACAAGTACGATGGCACGCTCAACCCGGCTGAGTTCCTTGGCATCTACACCATCGCGGTGGAGGCTGCCGGGGGACGGGACGAGAAAGTGCTTGCCAACTACTTCCCGTTGGTGCTTCGGCCCAACGTCAGGTCGTGGTTGATGAACCTGCCTGAGGGCTCCATTTCTTCTTGGGCGGATCTATGCCATCATTTCGTTGGCGCTTACCAGGGTGGCCACAAGCTCCCGAGCCAGCCCAGCGATTTGCGGGTGATCCCCCAAAGGGATGGAGAGAACCTCCGCAAGTACATACAACGGTTCAGCCGTGTGCACCACAACATCCCCGACATCCATCCCGCAGCTGTTGTTGCCGCGTTCCACACGAATGTGCGCAACCGCAGGATGTGGTCTGAGATGAATGTCGAGCAGGTCAAGACCATCAACGATCTGTACGCCATGGCGGATAGGTGCGCACGTGCTGAGGAAGGGAGGCGACTCGCCGGGGAAGATGCTGGTGCAGATGTCGATTCCGAGGACAACGAAGCATCAACCCCACAGAAGAAGAACAGAAAGCGCAACCGAAAGCACAAGAACAAGACTGTACTGGCCGTCGAGAGCTCCGGCGACACCAACGCCACCAAGATGCCGAAGGCAGACATCCCTGGCAAGGAGGTTGCTGGGTGCGATGCCTGCCGGGAAGCTGCGGCAGGCGAGAAGGCCGGCAAGACCGGCGGGCCGTACTGCAAGATCCACCGCACCAAGGTCCATGACCTCCAGCAATGTCGGCAAGTAGAGCAACTTGCCGAAAAGCAGAAGCAAGAGTACGAGAAGCGTGACAAGGAGAAGGCCCAAGATGGTGCTGGTGGGTCCGGCAAGCAAGACCATGGTGGCCGCGGAGGCCGCCACGGCAAGGCCAAGGCCAGCAAGAAGAGGATGATTGTGATGAGGATGGAGGTGGGTCCGACAAGGAGTTCCAAAATGCAGTGGATGCCATGTGTGTTGACGGAGGTGCATCTTTGCACTCCTCACATCGGCAACTAAAGCAGTGGATCCGCGAAGTCAATGCAGCAGAGCCGGTGATGGAGGCATAGAAGCCACACAAGTGGTCACACTCGCCCATCATCTTTGACGCCGAGGACCACCCCGATCGCACCACTGCGGTCGGGTGTTTGCCGTTGTTGGTCTCGCCAACAATTCGCAACCTCAAGGTGACAAAGGTGTTGGTTGACGGTGGGGCTGGCTTGAACTTGATCTCTCCAGATGTGATCAAGAGGCTACAGATCCCCGACAAGGATCTCGAGGAGACGGGTAGTTTCCAAGGGATCAGTCCAGGGAGGAACAAGCCGAAGGGCCAAGTCACATTGCCGGTCATGTTCGGCAGCGAGCTCAACCATCGGACGGAGAAGATTACCTTCGATGTCGTCAAGATGCCGCTGCCGTACAATGGGATTCTGGGCCGCTCAGCCCTGGCAAAGTTTATGGCCACATCGCACTATGCGTACAACGTCATCAAGATGCCGGGGCCGATGGGGGTCCTCACCATCAAGTCAAACTATAAGGACGCAATCATCTGTGTTGACAAGCTCTACCGGGAGGCAACGGGAGCATCTGCCATCGAGGCACTTGCTCCTGCCGACAAAGCTCCCGGGGGAGGAAAGAAGAAGACCGGCAAGACCTCTGGGAAGGACTCCAGGAAGCGCACTTCAGAGTGCAGCATGCCTATCGAGGACACACCAGAGAGCTCTACCGGCAAGAGCAAGAGAGCCAAGGTTTCTGCGCCGGCGACCAAACAAGTTTCTGCGAAAGAAGATGGGACAAGTGGCACCTTCTCTATAAGTGCCACTCTTAGTGACAAACAGGAAAGCGAGCTCGTTGCCTTCCTACGGGCAAATGTCGATGTGTTTGCTTGGCAAGCATCTGACATCCCCGGTGTTCCTAGGGAGGTAATTGAGCACCACCTTGCTGTCTGCCCTCATGCAAGACCCGTCAAGCAGAAGATCAAAAAGCAAGCCTTGGAGCGGCAAGAGTTTATTGCCGAGGAGATTAAGAAGTTAGAAGCAGCAGGCCTGGTTAGAGGAGTGCTACACCCTACTTGGTTAGCCAATCCGGTGGTGGTGCGTAAGGCAAACGGGAAGTGGAGGCTTTGTATCGACTTCACCGATATAAATAAAGCCTGTCCTAAGGACCCTTTCCCTTTGCCGTGCATTGACCAGATTGTAGACTCCACTGCCGGCTGTGACCTACTCTCGTTCCTCGACGCCTATTCTGGTTATCATCAGATCTTTATGGCCAAGGAAGATGAGGAAAAAACCACATTCATCACTCCATGTGGCACATACTGCTTTTTGCGTATCCCTTCCGGATTGAAGAATGCCGGATCAACCTTTGCCAGAGCAGTCCAGATTGGTTTTGAGCCACAGCTGCACAGAAATGTGGAAGCTTACATGGATGACATTGTAGTCAAAACCAGAGACAAGTCAACCCTGATTCAGGATTTGGAAGAGACATTTGCGAACTTGCGCAAGCTCAACTTGAAGCTCAACCCCGAGAAGTGTGTGTTCGGTGTTCCATCCGGCAAGCTTCTTGGTTTCTTTGTGTCTCAGAGAGGGATTGAAGCCAACCCCGACAAGATCAAGGCAATTGAGCAGATGGAAGCACCAAGATGCGTCAAGGATGTCAGGCGCCTTGCCGGCTGCGTTGCCGCCCTCAGCAGGTTCATCTCCAAATTGGCAGAGCCTTCCTTGCCATTTTTCAAGATATGCAAAAAGGCAGGTCCAGTAAACTGGACTCCGAAAGCGGAGGCCGCGCTCCAAGATTTGAAGGAGTACATGTCCTCTCCGCCAGTCCTAGTTGCACCTGGGCCACAAGAGACGTTACTGCTGTACTTAGCGGCGACGAATCAAGTGGTTAGTGCTGCACTTGTGGCTAAAAGAGAGGCCGATGAGGAAGAGGTAGCAGCCGCAGAGCCATGACCTGACGAGCCGGAATCATCTCCGGCAAGGTCAGGTGCCGACAAGCCAGAGATTGTGCAAGCCAGCCAGCCAGATCAGCAAGTTGTGAAGAAGAAGATGGTGCAGCGCCCAGTCTACTTTGTCAGCTCCCTCTTGCAAGGGGCTAGGTCAAGGTACTCTGGTGTGCAAAAGTTACTTTTTGGCCTTCTCATGGGCTCAAGGAAGTTGCGCCATTATTTTCAAGCACACCTAGTCACCGTCGTCACTCGCTTTCCGTTGCAACGCATCTTGAGAAATCCAGAGGCAACCGGCAGGATTGTGGAGTGGGCGTTGGAGTTATCAAGTTTTGATCTGAAGTTTGAGAGTACCTCGACGATTCAGAGCAGAGCCTTAGCAAAATTCATTGCAGAATGGACCCCAACGCCAGATGAAGAAAAACCAGAGACCTCTCTCCCCGGCAAGGAAACAGTTGATGATTGGGTCATGTACTTGGACGTGCTTTCACGCTGAAAGGCACCAGTGCCGGTGTGCTGCTTATAGCACCCACCGGAGAGCACCTTAAGTACGTGGTCCAGATGCACTTCCCCAGGGAGCAGGCCACCAACAACACTGCTGAGTATGAGGATTGCTTGCCGGTTTGCACATTGCAATCGACCTCGGTATCCGGAAAATAATTATCAGAGGTGACTCGCAGCTTGTGGTGAGGCAGGTCAACAAGGATTACCAGAGCCCTCTGATGGAGGCATATGTCGATGAAGTGAGAAAGTTGGAAGAGCACTTTGACGGTCTGCAAGCAGAGCATGTTCCTCGTGCCCGGAATGAGATTGCCGACGACCTATCAAAGATTGCCGCCCAAAAGATGCATATGGAGCCAGGAACTTTTGTGCTTCAACTAACTCAGCCATCCGTTACACCATCGAAGCTGGCGAAGAAAACAAAGAAAGATGTTGATGGTTACTTTCCGGTAGAGCTACCCATAGCCGCCAAGAAAGCAAATACCACCGACAAGCCGCCCTTTGCCGGTGAGCCGCAGCATCCGGCAAGCCAGATCCTTGCCGTCGAAGCAAGCGCTCCCGTAGAGGAAGAAATGCCTTTAGTCCTTGTCGTCAAGCCACAAGCTCCGGCATGGGTGCAGCCGATTGTCCAATTCCTCCAGACAGGAGACCTTCCTGATGAGCAAGAAGATGTAGAAAGAGTGGCCTGTCAATCAAGGATGTATAAGTTTATCGATAGCACCTTGTACAGGAAGAGGTCAACCGAGGTAAAATTGAAATGCATCTCCCGGAAAGATGGAAAAAGGCTGTTGGAAGAAATATATGAAGGGATGTGCGGCTCTCATATTGGGTCACGCGCACTTGTCGGCAAGGCATTCCGTCAAGGATTCTACTAGCCGACAGCCCTTCAAGACGCCTTGGCAGTGGTTATCAGGTGCGAAGCATGCCAGTTCCACTCCAAGGACATCCACCAACCAGCTCAAGCCCTCCAAACCATCCCTCTTTCCTAGCCCTTCTCGGTCTGGGGGCTCGACATTGTCGGCCCTTTCCCCCGTGCTACCGGGGGCTTTGAATTCTTGTACGTTGCAATCGACAAGTTTACAAAGTGGCCTGAAGTAGAGCCGGTGAGAAAGGTGACGGCACAGTCAGCTATCAAGTTCCTCAAAGGATTGGTTGCCCATTTTGGTGTACCCAACATGATCATTACCGACAACGGCACCCAATTCACGAGCCGCGCCTTCACAGCATATTGCCAAGAACTTGGAAATAAGATCTGCTATGCCTCCGTTGCTCACCGAGAAGCAATGGGCAGGTAGAGAGGTGAAAGCGCAGGTTATCTCCCAGAGGGGGGGTGTCGGGGGAATTACCCGCGGCTAGACCCGGCTCATGAGAATAAGTCATCTCTGGGCTTAAGTCGCCCTAAGGTTAAATCATCTCTGGACTTAAGCCGCCCTGAGGTTATATCCCGGAGATGAGTCCCGAAGATGAATCTAGGAGATGAGTCCAGGAGATAAGCCGCCCGATGATAAGCCGCCCGGAAGAAGAGAAGCCCAAGATGAGAAGCCCAAGATAAAAAGGCTGCGGTGAGTCGCCCGCGGTAAGAGGCCCGCGATAAGAAGCCAGAATAGATTAAGTCCAAGTCCTACTAGGACTCTACATGTAAGCCGCCCCTTCAACTTATATAAGGAGGGGCAGGGCACCCCAAGAGGGAGGAGTTTTGAGAAGTCAAGATAGACAGACAAGTCTTAGACAAGATCAAAGTAGGTGCTCTCGAGATAGAGGTAGAGAAACAGCACCCTTGTAATCGAGATCCACAGCAATATAATCAAGCAGGACGTAGGCTTTTACCTCCACCGTGAGGGGCCGAACCTGGGTAAACTCGTGTCTTCTCGTTTCCGATCAACCCCTTCAAGCGTCCACATAGTTGCAATGGCCTCACCACTAAGTCTTTCACGAGGACATCTTGCCGTGACAAAACCACGATAGGGGGGGAATGGGAGATTATTAGAAATTCGTCAAACTCTGATGAATTTGACGAAGATCAGAGTGAAGAAATAGAAATGCAAGGGAAACTAAGTCATCACAGAATCAGAGTACATGTGAACAGAATATATAAGGGTGAAGAACATGCAATCATACAATCATACTCGCATGAAGAATATGAACTGAGGAAATAAACGATAGCATGATCAAATACTTCAGTTCAAATTCGTCAGAGGATAGATCACAAATTCTTCAGCAGCGGAATAAAGTAAGGGAGGGTGAGGAATTTGAAACCAGGTTGGCTCGTTGAAGACAATGGAATTTGGTAGACCAGTTCCAGTTGCTGCATCAACTGTACGTCTGGTTGAGGCGGCTGAGTCGCAACTCAGAGAACACTTAGTCCTCACCGTATTCCTCTTGAGCTAAGGTCACTTAGACCTCGCCCAATCACTCGTGGTAAATCTTCAAGGTAGACTTCCAAAACCTTCACAGACTTGTTCACCGGCACGCCACAATTACTCTTGGGTGCTCAGAACATGACGCCTAACCGTGAGGGGCCGAACCTGGGTAAACTCGTGTCTTCTCGTTTCCGATCAACCCCTTCAAGCGTCCACATAGTTGCAATGGCCTCACCACTAAGTCCTTTCACGAGGACATCTTGCCGTGACAAAACCATGACAGTTGGCGCCCATCGTGGAGCTACGCACGGTGGTTTGTGTTCTTGGAGGGATCTTTCTCAAGGATCGAGAAGCTCGCGATTGGCCGGATTCAGATTTCGATTGGTCCGATCTTCATCAACAACGGTGGTAACCCGCCGTATCAACACCCGGCTCACAACGCCACAACAATTCATCAGGTCATTCTGAATATACATCTGCTCAGCTACCCGTCCGTGCCGGCTCCCAACACCGCGGCCGACTCGCTCGCCCCCGCCGGCTCCCAACACCGCGGCCAACTCGCGCGCACCCCCCCCCCGATTTACAATACCGCGGCCGACTCGCACGTTCATCCAACAAAAATACCAGGTGCTATTCACTCTATCTGTTTTACAGTATATATTAATTCATCCGAGAACAAATACTCTGCCATGTAATATTTTTACACAAGACAATTATTCATCACAAAAGTGGCGTTATACCACGGATACGGAGCGCGCACCAGCATCATTCTACACTAGCGTTCGTCCGTGCCCCACCGGTTTACAACGCCGCGGCCGACCCGCACGCCCTCGCCGGTTTCCAACGCCGCGGCCGACTCACGCGTCCGCACCGGCCTACAACGCCGCGGCCGTCTCACGCGTCCGCACCAGTTTCCAACGCCGCGACCGACTCGCGCGTCCGCATAGGCTTACAACGCCGCGGCCGACTCACGCGCCCGCGCCGGCTTCCAACGCCGCGACCGACTCACGCGTCCGCGCCGGCCTACAACGCCACAGACGACTCGCAGGCCACCGCCCCTTCGGACGACTCACGCGTCCGCTCCAGCTTACAACGCCATGGCTGACTCGCGCGCCCGTGCCGCTTACAGCGCCACGGCCGACTCTCGCGTCCGCGCCGACCTATGACACCGCGGACGACTCTTGCATCCGCACCGGCTTCCAACGACGCCACAGCCGACTCGCGCGCTCGCGCCGGCTTACAATGCCGCGGCCGACTTGCGCGTCCGCGGTTTCCAATGCCGCGATCGACTCCCACGTCTTCATCAACACACCAGGACCGTGCCTGCTCGCCTGAACTGCCCAACGGACGCGCGCAAGCCGCCGCCACCGCGGTCTGGACTACATCAACACGCCAGGGCCACGCCCGCCCATACGAGCAGCTTAACGGACGCGCGCAGGTCGCCATCCCTGCAGCTTGGTCAACTTCAACAAACAGCCGGGACAAACCATCGGCCGGATTACTGACACGACTTATACGGGATCATCTATGACCCACCACGGTCGACCTCAACCTTCCGCGGATTCACATCGCGTTATCAACGCCAAGGACATACAACAAGCATTGCGAAGATCATCAACTCGCCACACACTTCTGGCTTCAATATATTTCATCTTTCGGCTGTCTATTCTACACCGGCTTATGCCACAGCCAAGTATGATGAATCTCAAGCCGACCCCTCGAGTCGACTTAAGACTTGGGGGCTACACAGATATGACTCGGCGGATTTGGCCGGTTTTAACAAGTACAAGAACCCCGGGTCGTTGAAGGGAAGACAACCCGGTCCCGGGGACTGCTGCTTTATTTGTGAAAAAATAAAGGTTGCCCAAGAGGACTGGCTGCCATGATGCGTAGTTCAAACATGGGTACTCTTCCATATTGGCGAAAAGAAAGGTTACCAAAGAAGACAAGTTGCCATGATGCACAGTCTAAACATGGGTATCCTGCTCAATAATGATCAGTGGAATAAAGCCAGCTTATCTGGACCCCAGATGTTTTGCAGTGGTAGCATTGTCTCCTGTATATCCTATGCTGAGCTTTTCCATGGTCATATGGTCACTTGGGGGCTTCCAACTCACCGAGTTCAGCTTTCTCACCCTCTTGACCCGGCAACAAAAACGCCACATTATATCATTGGTCACTTGGGGGCTTCCAACTCACCGAGTTCAGCTTTCTCACCCTCTTGACCCGGCAACAAATGCCACATTATATTATTGGTCACTTGGGGGCTTCCAACTCACAGAGTTTAGCTATCTCACCCTCTTGACCCGGCAAATGACGCCACATTATCTTGGTTAAACCTGCCTGTCTGCTTGATGCTACTCCGCTTAGGTAACCCGGTGTACTCTTGACAAGTCAATCATCTCTATGACCCTGAACTTGTCTTGGTTAAAACATCGGTTTAAGTCATGTGAGAGCCGGCTTACAGAGAGCGAGGATAAACCATGGGCTATCACGCCAGCTTCATTGAAGCAAGACTCGAGCCTCGAAAGCCGGTCTTATGTCGTGCCTCGAAAGCCAACGTTTTTATACTCTGTTATCATATACATACATCATCATACATTTCATTATCATTGCATCATCATACAATGCATCATATATGCATGTACATATTTGTTAATGTTGCAGGAGCTGGTTTTCAAACCGGGTTACATTGTAACTCTGCAGGAACAAACAAATCTTTAAATAGCTAAAATGGCTGGATCTTCATCATGGTTTATCATAACCAGTATTAAATGATTGAGATATCAATTCTTCTAAAATTCTCGGGTTAAATCCATCCGGTTCACATATAATACCTGGTCATTTAATTGACCGGGTTTTGGGTTATTCAACATGTGCTTTGTAGAAAGACTACATCATTTATGGATTTTTTTCACACATATTTGCCGGGTTGCACTGCAACCACGGCTAAGGATTTCTTTCATCGCAAAGGCATCATCAGTTCACAGGCAAAATATTAAATTGCTTGATGGCATTGGCGGACTATACAGTTTCACGCTCAAAAACTATTACAAGCCACGGTTGGGCTATTTTTCTATCAAGTTTTTCAAAGCAAATTCAAGCTTGAAGAGTGATTGATGGTTGAGAGCCGGCAGCTGGATCTGCCGGATTAACATTGGTTTGTTCTCCTTCTGCATCAATTGCCGCCGGGTTGTCACTTGCCGGGTTTCCAGGATTTATTTGGTGAATAATACAAAAGAGTATACTATGCGGCCAGGCAACCCGTTTCTTGGAGGCTACAGTGGATCTTAGTTTATTCTAAAGTGGAAGGAATAGTCCCGAGTCGCCGCAGGTAATATGACCCGGAACTTGGGGGCTACATTATTCAGATCAAGATTACATTCAGTATGAAAGTCCCATGTCACTGCAAGCATGCACCACGGCACTTGTTGGCTAATGCATTGTCATTTCAAATTATTTTTCATCAAAGACCCGACTCACTATTATTAGTGACCCGGCCCTTGGGGGCTATAGTCATTGACTCTACAGATCGTTCAAATTCCAGATTGATGAGGACATCTAAACCGGCCCTTGGGGGATACCATATTCAAGTCTATTATTCAGTCCCGAGCCGCCGCAGGCAGCGACCCGACACTTGGGGGCTACAGCAAGCAGCTTTTGGCATATATTATTTGAAGTCCCAAGCAGATGCAAGCATTTAACATGCCACTTGGGGGCTAATGGGACATTTATTTTTCTAAGGATCTATCGACAGAAGACCCGACTCATCATCAATGATGAGCCGGCCCTTGGGG
This sequence comes from Elymus sibiricus, assembly GCA_039707655.1. NCBI lineage: Eukaryota > Viridiplantae > Streptophyta > Magnoliopsida > Poales > Poaceae > Elymus > Elymus sibiricus. Next base: position 176,251,968 of record CM077666.1, on the reverse strand, counting down.
GCTACAGGTTGTTTTCTATTTAAGAGTCAATTCAAGGAAGAGCCGGCTCATAATTTTCATAATGACCTGGCCTTTGGGGGCTATAAGTCGCTCTTTCTTCAAGTATGGATTCAAGGAAGAACCGGCTCATAATTTTCATAATGACCTGGCCTTTGGGGGCTATAGGTCGCTCTTTCTTCAAGTATGGATTCAAGGAAGAACCGGCTCATCATTTTCACAATGACCCAGTCCTTAGGGGCTACGGTCCATTTTCCATCATTTTCTAAGTCCCAACTCAGTACTATCTTACTGAGCCGGCCCTTGGGGGCTACACTATTTGCAGCTATCTATCTACAACATTGAAGATTAAGTTCAAATCCCAAGTTGCTGCAGGCAAGACAACCCGACACTTGGGGGCTACACTGGCTGAAGTTTTATGAGCACAAGACAATTACAAGTCCCAGGTTGCTGAAGGCAAGACAACCCGGCACTCAGCGTTCAGTTGTTTCAATAGATCATAAGGTCCAAATTGAAGACTCGACGCATCACATAATGATAAGCCGGCCCTTGGGGGCTACACATGTGAAATACAAAAACATTCAGTTCATAACTGGCGACTCAGATGTACAACCCGGATTTCTTCAAAGCTGCAACATTTATATTGAAGCAAGTCTTAAGCTATCACTACGTTTCTACCCTTAAGACTTGGGGGCTACAGGTAATATGGGTATAAGGGAGGTACACCTTCAAGTCCTCTCAAGCTATTCCTACGAAGGCCCGGAAAGCCGTCGCAATAATATTTACAAAAGCAAGCACCAAATTTATCACAAGGTGATAAACTCGGAGCTTGGGGGCTATACTTGATATATATATTGGAGTTGAAAGAAAAATTCAGATTGACCCGGGCTGAGAAAGCCCGGCCTGGGAGGATCCGTCCTATAAGGACTTGGCTTGAAGAACCCAGGAAGACCAATTACATGACCCGGTGTCAGCAACAATCATGACCCGGTATCATCAATTTTTTAGCCCGGCAACTTCGACAATCGCAAATCGACAAGCTCTACATCCTCAAGCCAACTGAACATAAGATGAATATCTTAAATCCAATATTTTTGTCAAGCCGGAGTATTCGAAGGCAGTTCAGCATGAGAAGCATATCTTAAGCCCAATATTTTTGTCAAGTCAGAGCATTGGAAGCCGACTCAAATGGATTATTTTTTCCCCAATATTTTTCTGCATGAAACCAGCAAGTTGATTTTGAAGCTGGCCCATTGATATAACGAAGAGACCCGGACTTTCAAGGAAGGATTCCATTGAATAAACCGGCAAAGATTGACTCGGGCAGGTGTTTTCACAGAAGGAATGACAAGGACTGAAGGATGAACAGATACCGACTCAGAAGGACCATCGACCCGGTGCACAACCTGTCAATTTTTTTTCTTGTTTTATTATTTCAGGGGTTTAGCATGAATAAATCCAAGCTAATCTGGGGGCTAATGTCAGGGGAATTACCCGCGGCTAGACCCGGCTCATGAGAATAAGTCATCTCTGGTCTTAAGTCGCCCTGAGGTTAAGTCATCTCTGGACTTAAGCCGCCCTGAGGTTAAGTCCCGAAGATGAATCCAGGAGATTAGTCCAGGAGATAAGCCGCCCGGATGATAAGCCGCCCGGAAGAAGAGAAGCCCAAGATAAAAAGGCCGCGGTGAGTCGCCCGCGGTAAGAGGCCCGCGATAAGAAGCCAGAATAGATTAAGTCCAAGTCCTACTAGGACTCTACATGTAAGCCGCCCCTTCAACTTATATAAAGAGGGGCAGGGCACCCCAAGAGGGAGGAGATTTGAGAAGTCAAGATAGACAGACAAGTCTTAGACAAGATCAAAGTAGGTGCTCTCGAGATAGAGGTAGCGAAACAGCACCCTTGTAATCGAGATCCACAACAATATAATCAAGCAGGACGTAGGCTTTTACCTCCACCGTGAGGGGCCGAACCTGGGTAAACTCGTGTCTTCTCGTTTCCGATCAACCCCTTCAAGCGTCCACATAGTTGCAATGGCCTCACCACTAAGTCCTTTCACGAGGACATCTTGCCGTGACAAAACCACGACAGGGGGTGAATGGGAGATTATTAGAAATTCGTGAAACTCTGATGAATTTGACGAAGATCAGAGTGAAGAAATAGAAATGCAAGGGAAACTAAGTCATCACAGAATCAGAGTACATGTGAACAGAATATATAAGGGTGAAGAGCATGCAATCATACAATGATACTCGCATGAAGAATATGAACTGAGGAAATAAACGATAGCATGATCAAATACTTCAGTTCAAATTCGTCAGAGGATAGATCACAAATTCTTCAGCAGCGGAATAAAGTAAGGGACGGTGAGGAATTTGAAACCAGGTTGGCTCGGTGAAGACAATGGAATTTGGTAGACCAGTTCCAGTTGCTGCATCAACTGTACGTCTGGTTGAGGCGGCTGAGTCGCAACTCAGAGAACACTTAGTCCTCACCGTATTCCTCTTGAGCTAAAGTCACTTAGACCTCGCCCAATCACTCGTGGTAAGTCTTCAAGGTAGACTTCCAAAACCTTCACAGACTTGTTCACCGGCACGCCACAATTACTCTTGGGTGCCCAGAACATGACGCCTAGCCATCTGGAGGAATGACAGTCCTCAAAGGTAACAAGCGTCGGATCACACAGATCAATCTCTTCAGTGATGCTCAATCACTTAGGCTCTGGTTGGGTTTTTCCTCACTTGGGGTTTTCCTTACTTGAGTTTTTCACAAAGTCGTCAGAGGATGGGTTGCTCTCAAATGACAAGTGTCAAGTTCTCTCAGAGCAGCCAACCAACAAGTGGTTGTGGGGGGCGGCTATTTATTGCCAGGGGGCAACCCGACATAAAATGTCATAAATGCCCTTATCTGATTCGACCGTTGTCAGGATAAGGATCCCCTCGATAGCTGGCATGAGGCGCAGCAACGGTTGGAAAGTTGTACTCTCAAATTCGCCAGGGCACTCAATTTCCTCACGATAGGCAGCTCGCACTGGCGAACTCCTAACTCCTCAGCCTGACCAAATTCGTCAGCGACCAGATGAACTTCGTCACTGTCGCTAGCAAATGCGTCAGCTGTACTGGATATTTCCAAAGGCTTCACACGAAGCGGCTTGTGTGTATAGGTTTGAGAAGTTTTGAGCATCACTTTGGAAATGTGAAATATGTTTCACCTAGACCCCCTTTAACAGTACGGTTTTTCCTATGACTCAAATAAGAAGAAAAGAAACTACGAAAAGGAAAGTATTCAAGCTTCAAAGTCTTCACATCAATTTCTTCAAAGGCCGTACCAATTTCATCATCAAATTCTTCACTTGAAGAAATCTATTTTTAGGTGTCGTCTTCCATGTGTTAAACCAAATCTTGAGGGACTCTGTCTCCTGTGTATACTCACAAACACATTAGTTCCTCAACCTATTTGTCTTCAATACTCCAAAACCACTAAGGGGGGTGCTTGATGCACTTACAATCTCCCCCTTTTTGGTGATTGATGACAAATTGGTTAGGCTTTCAACGGGAGTAAAAATAATTGAAGAGTAAGTACAGAGTTTGAAGAAATTGGTTACAAGATATTGAGGAACTCCCCCTGAAGATGTGCATATAAGGAATTCACTTTGGATTGCAAATGCACATGGCAGGTTGAAATTGTGGAGATCTCCCCCTATATCTTGGAATCCAATCATGCATGATCATAAGATATTTGAGGAATATGAATGCATGATGAAAATTGGTGTCTGACGAAATTGTGCATGCATGAGTAGATATATATAAGATCAGAGCACGCAAATAAAACATTGCAAAAGAGTCAGACATCCAACAATTTTTAAGTTACAACTCATTAAAGAGCAAATTCAACCAAGTCCAAGAGTTGCAACTTAAGCAAAAACAGCCCATATATAACGACCCGCTTGAAGACTAACTCACACTTCTCCCCCTTTGTCATCACATGACCAAAAGGAGACAAGGTGAGGACTAACGCCCCTGAAGAAAACCATCGCGGTGAAGACTAGGGAGCGCCAGCGTTGTTGGGATCGCGCGATGGAGGACCAGCCGTAGTGACTTCGACAACTTCATTTTCATCAGTCCCGCGTGATGAAGACTCTGAACTTGGCATGAGGGGAGGAACTTTGGTAGTCTTGAATTTCTTCCTTGGCGGTTCTGCCCAGTCAAAGTTCATCTGGAAGTCCAAATCACCAAGTTCTTCATCTGTCTTGAGGTGAGAAAGGATGGCCCATGATCTGTCAAAAATCTCATGAAGATAATAGCGGTTTTTGCAGACTGCGTTATGCATCACAGTCATGTTGGCTTGTACAGCAGCAAACAGACGATTAACCCATCTGTGATTCCTGTCCACTTTCTGGTGAAGACTGATGAGCAGCTCATGGTCCGTCATGACACGTGGTGCTTCTGGTGAAGAAGTTGGCCTTGTAACTTTTGCTGCAGTATCCTGGCTAGCAGATTCATCAGCATTGGAGCTGGAGATTGGTTGACGAAATTGTCCATCAAGGGGACGAATTCCTTCATCTACGGGTGTCTTGCCCTTGCCAGGAACTGGGGAGATGGTGCTCTGAAGAACTTCGACTTCAGGCAAATAGCTCAAATGATTCTGACTGTCAGCCTTGTAGGGAATGGCAGATCGGGATCTGATGAATCTCATGATCCATGGAGCATATGGCTTCAGATCAAAAGGCGACTGTGCCACTGTGACCAAAGTCCTCAGAAAGAAATCATGAATGTTGATAGGAGTGCCATGAATTATATGGAACAGCAGATTCTTCATAATTCCCACAACTTCTTCAGTGTTGGAGTTGTGTCCTTTGATAGGACAGAGGGTTTTGGACACAATGCAAAAAACGGTCCTTGGCACATATAGCAAATCCTTCACTAAGAAGGTTGTCCTTTGAGCTTCTCCTTTAGGAATTGGCTTCATAAGCACTTGCATCAGGTGGTTTGGCTGTTTAGGTTCTTCATATATTCTTTTTGCGTCTTCATGGGGTGGATCAACTGGGAGAGCACGGAGAAGTTCTTCAATAGGTGCTTTATAGTGAGTGTCTTCACTCATCCATTCCAGAGCCCATGTAGCAATGTCTTCAGCCTCTCCTGAGAAATGCACTGTGGCATAGAACTGAAGAATGAGTTCTTCATTCCAGTCACAGACGTCAGAGCAGAAGCTAAGTAATCCTGCATCGTGAAGAACAGCCAGAACTGGCCGAAAGCACGGTAGAGACTCCATATCCACGTGAGGAATATGGCGATGAGGAAATACTTTGTTCTTGTCGAATAGCAGTGATGCATAGAAATTCATCCGCGTCCTTGTCCAGAATCGCAGGCGCCTGATCTTGGCTGAGTCATATGGCGACTCACCAATGAAGAAATTCTTCTCTTCGAAGAATTTGGCATTATCAAACTGAGGCCGCCAGATGGTTCTGCCAATCTTGGGCATCACTGGCATCGGGTGAAGGTTGTGCATCTTCTTGCGAACGTCAAACACTGGTCGTGGGGACCCAGTGGAATCATTGGGATCGGTGACAGCAAGGGACTTGGCAATTTCCTCAGCAGTTGCAGTGGGAACAGTATCGGTGTTTGCTGAAGGAATTGAGTCTGCACGAGGAGGGGATGTATTGACGACATCAACTGTGGGCGTATCTTGAGCAGTTTCATCAGCTGCTGCAGCTGGTATTTCTTCAGGTATGCTCTGGAGTGGTGATGGTTGTTTTTCCTCAGAACCCGTATGAATTTCTTCAGTGACGGCGGGTGACTATGGCACTTGCGTCAGAGGTGTGGTGAGGGGCGATTTTGGATGGAAAGCTTCCTAAAATTCATCGATGATCGGAGGGGTAGTAGCACCATCAATATCCACATCCTCTTCAGTTGCTTCACTACTTCCAGACGAAGCAGTGTCATTCTCTTCAGTCATCGGAACCTGTGAGGGCTTCCGTGACACGACTTGGTGAAGCGAAGCATCATCTTCGACTTCCATTTCTTCATCCACCTGCTCTGTGGTAGCAGCAGAGTGGGTTTCAGTGTCATCCGCATCAGCCTGAGGAATTTCGTATTCCACCCCATACGGAACAATCTGATGATTTTCATTGGCAGAGGTAGGGAGCGCTGATGAGATAGGTATGGCATCAATCGGAATGTTTGAAGGCATTGGAGTCGTCTTCACTTTCTTCACAGTTGCTGTGTTGGTTGGTGGGGCTGAAGCTTTTCTTTTCTTTGCTTCCTTCTCAGCAGCCTTGGTTTTCCTCACTTCTGATGTAGAAGGAAGTGTGATATGCTTCACGAGTGAAGTCGCGGGTGGGTGCTGCTGAGGAACTTGGTGGTACATTTTCTTCAGGGTCGACTGTTGCAGTCGCCCTTGCCATTTCTTCAGGCACAACATTGTCAGTTGCCCTGTCTTGTTCTTGCGGAGATAATGGCGCAGTCTCACTGGCCTGAGCTGTGGGTGGTGGAGCTGACAAACTTGAAAGTGGCACTGTACCAAACTTGGTTGCCTCACGCTTGTTGTGGTCTTCAACAACCAGGTTGGTTGCAGCGATGAATCTGTCACGCACACCACAACAGTGACTTGACTGGCGATCAAATTCTTCAGACAACTTTTGGATCTCAGACTGCAAAGACACAAGCTGCAGAGGAGAAATTGAAAGCATGTTCTTCCGCAGCTCCTTCTCTTTCTGCATCTGTTGTTTCCTCACCAGTTTTGCTTGAGCAATTTTATGCTTCTCATTCAGAATGAAAGCTGATAACACATGACTCGGACCAGGAGGCAGATTCAATTCGTCAAGGGGCATGTCTGGCTTGGTGCACCAGATGTCAATGAAGTCTAGAAGCTTCTTGGGGTCCAGCAGCATAGGGACTGAAGAATTCTTAGCAACTGCTGCTTGCTCTTGCTTTCATCTGAGGAATTCAGCAAGCTCATCTTTGTCAGCCAGCCCTTGTTCGTCAGCCTGAGGCACGACGGCCTTGCTCTTGGGACTGGGCCTAGTTCCACGGCCAGCTGTTGCCTTTTTCTTCAGCGTGGGCAATGAAGATGATTGTTGCCCACACGCTGAGGCACTTGATGCAGCGATTGAGGCTGTTGGAAAGCCCTTGGTGCATTGGCAAGATGCGAGCACGTCTGGTGTTGAAGCTTTTGCTGCTGCCTGTGATGAACTTGAAGCAGGAGGAGGCGCTGAAGATTTTGAAGCTTTGGGTGCTGAAGCCTTTGGGACTGACGGCTTTGGCTTGCTGGCAGGCTTCTTCTGCATGGCTTTCTTTGGAGCACTTGCACTGCCACTTGCGCCCGCTTCAGCTGAGGCCTTTGCGGCCTTGTTGAATTCATCAATGGCCTTTTTGGCCAGTTTCTGCAACTTAGCCTGTTGATTTGCCCATTCTTTGGGGAATTCTTCACCCCTACGGATGCTAGTTGGATGAGCAATCTGGCCTTCAGCAAGTGGTGGCCTGTTGCACGGAGGCTTCACAGCAAAGTCCTTCATGTACTTGGAGGTGACGAAATTGTAATCCCTCCACTGGTATGTCTAGTACCGCTTGATCTTTTGCATGCGCGTTTTGTGCTGCTCCTTTGTTTCCTTTCCATGTGTTTCCTCATCTGGAGTGCAATATCCATCATACAGATTGTCAGGAATCTCAAAGGCGGTATGTTTCTCTTTCCGCTTGCCTCCCTTCTGAGGCCTTTTCCCATCAGCCATTTTCTTCAGCTGAGGTTTTTGAACTTTTGAGGACTCTGAAGATGTTTGAAGATTTTCCTCAAGCAATGCTGCAAATGAATTAATTTGATGAGAACCTAGTGATCCGTCTGCAGACATTGTACCTGTGAATAGAGTATAGTTGTGAGGAAATAGGGAAGAGTCACATGCGTTTTGAGATAATTTTTAAAATCAACCAGGTGAAGAAATTGACCCTTATCGTCTTGACGCATTTCACTAAGTGTTCTTGACAAAGGTTCCAGAGTTGTACAGATTGAAGCAATTGCACAATTGAGGAATCTTGTTGTTAAGTGTAACTTAGGTGAAAATACTCAAGACTGGCCAGAAGGAAGTGCTGAAGAATTGGAAGAGTGGTAAAAATAGCACTTGAAGATTTTGTGGCAGTAAAAAGATCAAACTTGGGCGGTAAAAATAAATTTTAATTACCCCAAGGATGAACTCGATGAACTGGACGACGAGGAGAAGGAAATCGTCAGTTCAGATCTTTCGTGCCTTAACTTGGCGACGAAAGACGGCTACGGCGATGGCGGACGTGAAGAAATCCGCGGCCGGCGCGAGTACGACGGCGAAGAAGTTAAGGCAGTGAAGCTCTTCCTCTCCGGCGACGATGAAATCCAGTGGCGGCGCTAGGGTTTGAGAGTGACAGGGGCGCGAGAATGAAAGGAGTTGAGGTTGACGGGGTCAAGCCTTTATATAGGCGCGATAAAAACTGAGTGGCCCAAATTTTTTGGACGGATAAGCCCCTGGTGATTCGCATCTGAGTGACACGCGTCACACATGCATTTTCATCTCAATCCATGCGTGCGAAGCGCGGGATGAAGTTACTGTGGCAACCGCCAAAAATTGATTAGAAGATTTTCAAAATGTGTTCGCAATTTCTTCAGCTGTCAAGGACACAGTGAAGACTTTGAACAGTGTCAAGTAGAACGCATATGAAGAGATTGTGAACAGAGTGGGTTGAGCTTAGCACAGATGGGAGCGGGTCCGATCACATCCACATAGATGACGAAAAACTCCGAATGAAGAAATAGCTATATGTGGATGCTGTTGAGGACATGAAAAGCTCAAATCAAGATGAGCAGTAAAGAATAACCTCAAATGACGAAATTGAAAAGATTGACAAAATTGCAAATGACGAACAACTCAAATTTGAAGAACGTCAAAAAGCGATGGTGGCGTTACCCACCGTATAAGAACTATGATGATTTCAGACACCGCGTACAATTGTCGTAGGGTTCTGAGAATCAAGTTCTTCATTAATTTCTTCACACTTAGAGGGTTAGTCTTCATTGATTGAAGAAAAACGTTACTTTGTGTGTTGTGCATCAAAGTCATCAAGAATGCATAAGCGTTAGGATGTGTGTCCTTTTCAAAGGACATTCGAAGATTCTAAGATGTTTAGCTCACACCGCAACATGCAAAATCTTCTCTCATCCAAGGGCTTTGTGAAGATATCTGCAAGCTGGTTTTCAGTCTTCACGTGGTCGATGACGATGTCTCCCTTTAGCACATGATCATGAAGAAAATGGTGCCGAATCTCAATATGCTTTGTCCTTGAGTGTTGCACTGGGTTGTGGGCGATCTTGATGGTGCTCTCATTGTCGTAGACGAGTGGCACTTTCTTCACATTGACGCCATAGTCCTTGAGGGTTTGCTTCATCCATAATAACTGAGAGCAGCAGGCGCCAGCAGCAATGTACTCAGCCTCGGCAGTAGAAAGTGAAACACAGTTCTGCTTCTTCGAGGACCAACATACAAGAGATCGTCCAAGTAAATGGCATGTGCCTGATGTTGACTTGCGATCCACTCGATCACCAGCATAATCAGAATCGGAATATCCAGCAAGATCAAGTGATGAGCCCTTGGGATACCATAATCCAAGTGTTGGGTGTGAGCCAAATTTCGAAGAATTCGTTTCACAACCTGGTGGTGTGATTCCTTCGGTGACGCTTGAAAGCGGGCACACATGCAAATGCTAAGCATAATATCTGGCCTAGATGCACATAGGTAAAGCAGCGAACCAATGATGGAGCGATATACCTTCTGATCGAAATCTTTACCATTTTTGTCAGTGTTGAGTTGGCCATTTGTTGGCATTGGTATCTTGAGGCCTTTGCAATCTTGCATTCCGAATTTCTTCAGGCAGTCTCTGAGGTATTTCTCCTGAGATATGAAGATGCCATTGGGTTGTTGACGAATTTGAAGCTCGAGGAAGAATTTCAACTCCCCCATCATAGACATCTGATATTCTTCTTGCATCATATGAGCAAATTCGTCACTGTATTTCTTGTTAGTGCAACCAAAGATAATATCATCAACATATATTTGGCATATGAACAGTTCACCATCATAAGATTTAGTGAAAAGAGTAGGGTCAAGTGAACCAGGCTTGAACCCCTTTTTCTTCAGGAATTCCTTCAGTGTGTCATACCAAGCCCTCGGGGCCTGCTTGGGGCCATAGAGAGCCTTGTTGAGTCTGAAGACTTTGTCAGGATGCTTTGGGTCCTCAAAACCTGGTGGTTGAGCAACATATACTTCTTCCTCAAGCTTACCATTGAGGAATGCACTTTTCACATCCATTTGATATGAGAGGATATCATGATGGTTAGCATATGCAAGCAATATACGAATGGCTTCAAGCCTAGCAACAGGTGCAAATGTTTCATCAAAATCAATACCCTCAACCTGTATGTAGCCTTGAGCTACAAGACGGGCCTTATTCCTCACCACTTGGCCATTTTCGTCTTGTTTGTTATGGTAGATCCACTTTGTGCCGATGATATTGTGCTTGCGTGGATCAGGGCGCTTGACAAGCTCCCACACATTGTTGAGCTCGAATTGACGCAATTCATCTTGCATCGCTTGAATCCATTCAGGTTCCATAAAGGCTTCATCAACTTTGGTGGGCTCTGAAATAGAGACAAACGCGTAAGGTCCAGAAAAGTTAGCCAAATGTGAAGCTCTTGAGCGAGTGAGGGGACCAGGTGCATTGATGTTGTCCAGGATCTTCTCAATCTGCACTTCATTTGCCACTCGTGGATGTGCTGGACGAGAGCCTTGTTGTTGTTGTTGTTGTTGTTGTTGCCGTGCAGAGTCCTCAACATCATTTTTGTCAGGATGTTCATTTTCTTCACGATGAGGAACAACCACTTCTTCATTAGCAGCTATTTCTTCACTGGGCACAATTTCACCCGTGCCCATCAGCTTGATAGATTCCTCAGGTGGCATTTCATCTAGCACAGGAGGCAGGTGCTCTCTTTGCGGGCCATTAGTTTCATCGAACCGCACATCTACAATTTCAACAACCTTGTGGTGGAAGGAGTTGAAGACTCTGTAGGTGTGCGAGACCTTTCCGTAACCAAGCATAAAACCTTCATGTGCTTTCGGTGCAAATTTAGAATTGTGATGAGGATCTCTAATCCAACATTTTGCACCAAAGACTTTGAAATAACTCACATTGGGTTTCTTGTCAGTGAGGAGTTCATATGAAGTCTTCTTGAGGAATTTGTGAAGGTATACCCGGTTGATGATGTGGCATGCAGTGTCAATTGCCTCAGGCCAGAAGTGACGAGGTGTCTTGTATTCATCAAGCATAGTGAGCGCCATCTCGATGAGGGTTCTGTTCTTGTGCTCCACGACTCCATTCTGCTGAGGAGTGTAGGGAGCAGAGAGCTCATGAGTAATACCAAGTTCATCAAGATAGTCATCGAGGCCTGTGTTCTTGAACTCAGTGCCATTGTCACTCCTGATGTGCTTGATCTTGAGACCATAATTCGTCATGGCCCGATTGGAGAATCATCTGAAGACATTCTGAACTTCAGTCTTGTAGGTAATGATGTGCACCCAGGTGTAGCGAGAGTAGTCATCAACAATGACGAATCCGTAGAGAGATGCTGCATTGGTTAGTGTGGCATAATGTGTGGGACCAAACAAATCCATGTGAAGTAATTCAAAAGGACGAGTAGTGGTCATGATTGTCTTCGCATGGTGCTTGGCTCTGGTCATCTTTCCAGACTCACAAGCACCACAGAGGTGATCCTTGACGAATTTGACACCCTCGACGCCAATGATATGCTTCTTCTTGACGAGAGTGCTCAAATTCCTCATTCCAGCATGTCCAAGTCGTCGATGCCATAGCCAGCATGCCGAAGCTTTTGCCATTAGACATGTTGCAGGCTGAGGACCTGTAGAGAAATCTACAATATACAAGTCACCTCTCCTAAAGCCTTCGAAGACTTTGGATTTGTCAGATTCCAACAGCACAATGCATCTATATTTGCCAAAGATGACAATCATATCAAGATCACAAAGCATTGAGACAGACATGAGGTTGAATCCAAGGGACTCGACAAGCATCACCTTTTCCATGTGTCGATCCTTTGAAATGGCAACCTTACCTAGACTCAATACCTTGCTTTTTCCTTTGTGAGCGTAAGTGATATGCTTCAGATGAGACGGAGTAAGGGGAGCATCAGTGAGAAGATTCCTATCTCCAGTCATATGATTCGTGCAGCCACTGTCCAAGACCCATTCAGTGGCTAAAGGTGTTTCATCCTGTACGAGCATTAGTCTGACTTACAATTTCATATGCTTCAAAGTGAAGAATATGATGATGATCAATTTCATCAGACAATTTTATCAATGAGTAATATCTAGCAGCATAAGGGATGTGTGAAATGAAACATTCATTCCAACATGATTAGCCTGCATCCCAACAGGCATTTTGTCAGGTCTTCAGCAAATTCATCAGACATTTAGTTGCCTGAAGACCTGACCCTGCAGAAGAGATTAGTACTTCTTCTTAACCACCCACATCTGAATGGGTGGCTGAGAAGCAATGTGACGAAGTGCATTGATGGAGAACTTAGGCATTGAAGAATATGCATTTCTCTTCACAGGAGGGTTATAGTAATTGAATGAATAGGCAGAGAAATTCTTCGATGATTTGTGAACATAGTGGTTCGAAGAATAATGCTCATATTCATCAAATCGCTGTTTGTTTCCCTACGAAACAAAGACATTAGTGCGACCATAAGTGGGTCTGCATCCATTTGACGACTTTGATCCCTGTGAAGAATTTGCCTTGGGAAGTTTCTTCTTCATCGGTGGTGTCATGATGACATTCACCTGAAGATTTTCCAGAAGGCTTTTAGGAACCCAGATTTTTTTCACTGGTGGACCGTTCCTGCAGTTAGTACCAATGAATCTGGCAAAGACTTCACCATTCTGATTTTTGAACAGTTTATAGTTCGAGTCAAATGACTCATCTGAAGAATATGAAGAATCACAAGTATAGCCAGATAAAGAGGATGGGTCTACTGGAGGTCCCTTTGCAGCAACCCATGTGGTTTTCGGATACTGCTCAGGCTTCCAATACGAACCATCAGCGTTGAGCTTTCTCTCAAAGGCAATACCCTCTTTCCTAGGGTTCCTGTGAAGAATTTGCTTTTTGAGCACGTCACACAGGGTTTGATGCCCTTTGAGGGTTTTGTATATGCCCGTGACATATAATTCCTTCGGCCCTGCATTTTCATCAGTATCACCGGTGGCTTCCTCAGATGAGGGGTTAGTGGCCACCGTAGCAGTTGAAGCAATTGCAAGCATAGAAGCATTTGAACATTCAGTTGAAGAATTAGCATTATCACGTTCAAGGCATTTTAAGCATGGTGCAACAAATTCTTCCTGAGTGGTATTGATCTGTTGAGCGAGGAGTGAATCGTTTTCTTTTTGAAGATCATCATGAGACGCTCTCAGCTTCCCGAGATCTTGCTTCCTTTGAAGAAATTCATAGGACAGCTTCTCATGTTCAGTTGAGAGGGACACATGACGACTTTCAAGTTCGTCATATTGAGACTTAAGCCTTCTGAGATCCTCAGACAAGGCTTGACTACGATCCATTTCCTTGTCCAACAGGTCATCGCTTTTGTCTAGCAGTTTTTGAATCTTTTCCATGGCATGTTGCTATTCAGTTGCAATTTTAGCAAGTTTCTTATAGCTTGGTTTAGATTCACACTCAGAGTCATCATCACTGGAGGTTTCAAAGTAAGTTTCTCGTGAGGTTACCTCTGCGCCTCGAGCCATGAAGCAATAGGTGGGAGTGTAGTCATCAGCACAGTCATCATTGTTGGTGGAGATACCATTATCCTCGGTGTTGAAGATGGACTTGCTGACGTACTCAGTAGCGAGTGCAAGGCTTGCCACACCAGTGTCTGACTCCTCCTCAGATTCCTCAGCTTGTTGATCATCAGATTCTTCTTCAGAATCCATTTCCTTCCCAAGGAATGCACGAGCTTTGCTAGAACTAGATTTCTTGTGAGATGAGGACTTTGATGAAGACTTTGAGGACTTTGATGAAGACTTTGAGGACTTCTTTTTCTTCCCATCAGACTCATCATCATCCCTGCTCTTCTTCTTCTTCTTCTGCCAAAGAGGGCAGTCGGTGATGTAGTGGCCTGGCTTCTTGCATTTGTGACAGGTTCTTTTGTTGTAGTCTCGAGCAGACGCTTCTCCAGTGTTCTTCGAGTCATACTTTGAAGATTTTCCAAATCTGTTCTTCTTGGAAAACTTCTGGAACTTCTTCACCAGCATAGCCAGCTCTCTGCCAATTTCCTCAGCACTGCAAAACTGCTCTCATATTCCTCTTCTTCTTCTTCAGATGAAGAAATTGCCTTGGCTTTTGCTTTAGCCTTCGGAGCGCGGGGGCGACCATAGCTGGGTCCATACATGTCTCCCTTCTCTGCTTGCTGAAATTCATGTGTGTTGAGCCTCTCAAGAATGTCAGCAGGATCCAGTGACTTGTAATCTGGGCGCTCTTGAATCATCAGTGCCAAAGTGTCGAACGAACTGTCCAGAGACCTCAGCAATTTCTTCACCACCTCATGATCGGTGATGTCAGCAGCACCAAGAGCTTGAAGCTCATTGGAAATATCAGTGAGGCAGTCGAAGGTTTGCTGCACATTTTCATTGTCGAGTCTTTTGAAAGCGATTGAAGAGATTGCGCAGAACATCAACTCGGGAGTCACGTTGAGTGGAAACACCCTCATTCACTTTTGAAAGCCGGTCCCAGATAAGCTTCGAGGTTTCCAGTGCACTCACTCTGCCATACTGTCCTTTGTTGAGATGACCACAAATGATGTTCTTCGCTTGAGAGTCCAGTTGCTTGAATCTCTTCACATCAGCACCATTGATACTTGGTGAAATGGTGGGGACGCCTTTCTCAACGACGAACCAGAGATCATTGTCAATAGCCTCAAGATGCATTCGCATCTTGTTCTTCTAGTAGGGATAGTCTGTGCCATCGAAGATGGGGCACGCAGCGGAGACCTTGATCATACCTGCGGTCGACATAACTAAAACTCCAGGTGGTTATACCAAAATCACACAGAACAAGGGAGCACCTTGCTCTAATACCAATTGAAAGCGCAGGTTATCTCCCAGAGGGGGGGTGAATGGGAGATTATTAGAAATTCGTTAAACTCTGATGAATTTGACGAAGATCAGAGTGAAGAAATAGAAACGCAAGGGAAACTAAGTCATCACAGAATCAGAGTACATGCGAACAGAATATATAATGGTGAAGAACATGCAATCATACAATCATACTCGCATGAAGAATATGAACTGAGGAAATAAACGATAGCATGATCAAATACTTCAGTTCAAATTCGTCAGAGGATAGATCACAAATTCTTCAGCAGCGGAATAAAGTAAGGGAGGGTGAGGAATTTGAAACCAGGTTGGCTCGGTGAAGACAATGGAATTTGGTAGACCAGTTCCAGTTGCTGCATCAACTGTACGTCTGGTTGAGGCGGCTGAGTCGCAACTCAGAGAACACTTAGTCCTCACCGTATTCCTCTTGAGCTAAGGTCACTTAGACCTCGCCCAATCACTCGTGGTAAGTATTCAAGGTAGACTTCCAAAACTTTCACAGACTTGTTCACCGGCATGCCACAATTACTCTTGGGTGCTCAGAACATGACGACTAACCGTCTGGAGGAATGACAGTCCTCAAAGGTAACAAGCGTCGGATCACACAGATCAATCTCTTCAGTGATGCTCAATCACTTAGGCTCTGGTTGGGTTTTTCCTCACTTGGGTTTTTCACAAAGTCGTCAGAGGATGGGTTGCTCTCAAATGACAAGTGTCAAGTTCTCTCAGAGAAGCCAACCAATAAGTGGTTGTGGGGGCGGCTATTTATAGCCGGGGGGCAACCCGACATAAAATGTCATAAATGCCCTTGTCTGATTCGACCGTTGTCAGGATAAGGATCCCCTCGACAGCTGGCACGCAGCGCAGCAACGGTCAGAAAGTTGTACTCTCAAATTCGTCAGGGCACTCAATTTCCTCACGATAGGCAACTCGCACTGGCGAACTCCCAACTCCTCAGCCTGACAAAATTCGTCAGCGACCAGATGAACTTCGTCACTATCGCTAGCAAATGCGTCAGCTGTACTGGAGATTTCCAAAGGCTTCACACGAAGCGGCTTGCGTGTATAGGTTTGAGAAGTTTTGAGCATCACTTTGGAAATGTGAAATATGTTTCACCTAGACCCCCTTTAACAGTACGGTTTTTCCTATGACTCAAATTAGAAGAAAAGAAACTACGAAAAGGAAAGTCTTCAAGCTTCAAAGTCTTCACATAAATTTCTTCAAAGGCCGTACCAATTTCATCATCAAATTCTTCACTTGAAGAAATCTGTTTTTAGGGGTCGTTTTCCATGTGTTAAACCAAATCTTCAGGGACTCTGTCTCCTGTGTATACTCACAAACACATTAGTTCCTCAACCTATTTGTCTTCAATACTCCAAAACCACTAAGGGGGGCACTTGATGCACTTACAAGAGGGCAAATGCGAAAGTGCTACGTGGTCTAAAGACTAGGACTTTCGACAAGCTGCACCAGTGTGGAAGGCGCTGGGTGGAAGAATTGTCGGTGGTTCTTTGGTCAATCAGAACGACACCAAATCAAGCTACTGGCCAGACACCCTTCTCCTTTGTGTATGGTGCAGAAGCGGTACTCCCCACGGAACTCAAATACGGGTCACCTCGAGTCTTGGCCTTCGATGAGGAGGACCAAGATGAGCTGCGGCATGACGATGCCACGCTCCTTGAGGAAGATCATTTCCGGGCTGATGTCCGTGCTGCACGGTATCAGCAAGCTTTGCGCCGCTACCATAGCCGCAAAGTGAATGCCAGGAACCTTGAGGAAGGCGACCTTGTTCTTTGTCAGATTCAATCCGCGAAGGGTAAAAACAAGTTGACGCCGAAGTGGGAGGGCCCTTACCAGGTAGTACGAGTCTCTAGGCCCGGCGCAGTTCACCTAGAGACCGAAGATGGCACTCCGGTGCTCAACTCATGGACTATTGAGCATCTTCGTAAGTTCTACCCATAAGGTGCGGCTGCCGGGCTGCCCGGCAACCTCTTTTGTACAAGTTTGCCGTCAAGGCATGTAAACCTTTATACAAAGCCGGGCGCAGATCCCGTGCATAATAAATAAAAGTTAAATGTTTCACAATTCTTTGTCAAAATACATATATAGTTGTGTGTTGCAGGTAGTCTTGTGTTACATTTTGCCTTTCATAAGGTGATTAACGAACCGTCAAGGTTCCAGCCTCCTCTTTTCTCTTCTTTCTTTTTCCTAAAGGAAGAAAGGATTCCTCGCGCACATGTTTCCCGGGGGGAGTGACGGTATGGATAGCAAAGGACACATTCAAGATGTCACCCTACGGCAAGAAGTGCAGCAAGGAATAAGCTAAGTTGCAAAACTTTGAAATAAATTCTTTGTTGTAGTTGCGACTCTCCTTGAACAATTTTGGCCTTTGTATGAGAAACCTACACGCTAAGGAACCTTGCCATGATCGACTGCGCTCTTGCTTTGTTTCGAGTCCGCTCGGTAACCTAAGTAGTTGCGTTATGATCATCAATTATGACATTGCCGGCAGTGGCACTTCCGGCAAGCTGCTGAGGACCTATTCCTCAAGCGTTCCAGGCAAGGGTGTGCACACTGGCAAGTTTCTGTTCAATTTTTTACAGGGGTTATCTTTGTTTCCTTTTGGCCATGAGCCGCCGGATCATGGACAAACCGGTTTAAAACAAAAGACAGATGCCTATTGACCATGAGTCAACAAAAATCATAGCAGTTTATTTTAGACTGGTGCTAACCACAAACCGGACAGCTATTAAGCGCCCCGGGTTATTCTAAACCTGTGTTATGCAGAGAAGGATAAACTATTGATGGTTCATACAAATATGACTCGCCACACTGTTACTCAACGAAGCGTAGATTTTTTCAAAGAAGACCGGGCGGGTTAACATACAACCACACCAGTGCAGCTGTTTCATCCAAAATACTGCCTAATATTCAAGTGTGCGAAGGCACGTTAGCGCACCCAAGTGCTTCCAACTATCCTATTACAAAGCCACAGCTGGGCTCCATGATATCAAAAGTTTTTTGGAGACATCTACTCCTGGGCACCAGTTTCTGTGCCCTCCGGGTCATTAGATCCCGGGTTAGCCCCTTCCTAGTGTTCATCGGTGGCTTGGGCCTCCGGGTCATCCTGCTCCGGCTCCGCTCTTCTTCCGATCTGAAGATTGTCCAGTTCCCAGTCGATAGTTGTCAAGGCCTGAAAGACGGCATCCTCTTTCATGATAATTGATGGGTCAACATCAGGAGCAAAGATATGCTTACGCCGTGCCGGAGTTAGGTCGATGGGCGTGTAAGATGGCGTGGTGACCCGCACGTTCTCTTCGTTGTAAGCCGGCTGGTACCTCTTCAAGTCCAACTCTTCAACAAGTTGACTCGCCAAAACACGAGTCTCCTTCAAACACCGGGCGTAATCTGCTGCAGAGAATTCGCTGCCATCAGTGTTGAACTCTGGAAACCCGCCGGTCATCTCGGAAGGATCCATATCTGGCACATAAGCTTTGGCCCGGCTTAAGGACATCATGGCACCCGCTCGGGTGGCTGATTTCTTCAACTCTTCAATTTGTCCAGGCATGGTTGAAAGTTGATTCAATACGTCCCTTATGAAATGTGGCGGCTCTTTGTGACCCATCACAGACATAATTGTGAACAAGCTCCCTGCATAAAGTTGCTCGAAGAAAGTGTAAACCGCCTTGAGCTTGATACGGGGATCTTGACGCAGATTGATGCTTCTGCTACCTGCAATATTTGAACACATTCGATTACAGCATTCCAATACAAATATCAGAGATTTCGGGCGAGTTATTCCTGACTGATTGGCGGGTCACTTACCAAAGATGGCCTGGGTCATATCGGTAATATAACGCTTCAAGCCGTTTACTTCATCAGTAATGGGCTTGAGTTGGTTCTCTGCCTCTTCAGCACGTTTCAACAACGCTGCTTTTTCTTCCTCGTGAGAGGTCTTCACAGATTTCAAGTTTTCAGCAGCTGTTGATATAGATTCGTGCAAGGCTGCGACAGATGACTCGGCGTCTATACGAAGCTTCTTCTCAGCTTTGAGTTGCTCTTGTAAACCGGCCACCTTTGACTCGGCGTCATTGAGCATATCCTGTCATAATCAGATCTTGTCAGTGGAATGCTATATGCTATTGAGCCCACAAAATTGCACAACCCAGCCCATGGGGGCTATGAGACGGCTAAAAATTCTCACTTAAAGTCCCAAGCAGTTTGCTAGCAATCTACATGGCACTTGGGGGCTAATGCAGGTCATTTTTTTCTCTTCTGATGATCACTAAGGGAATAAGATCCGACTCATCTTATCAAAATGAGTCGGCCCTTGGGGGCTACACGTCACTTCTAAAAGACAATTGTTAAAGAACCGGTTGGTTATATACATAACTACCCGGCCCTTGGGGGCTACACGTTGCTTCTAAGAGACAGATGTTAAAGAACCGGTTTGTTATATACATAACAACCCGGCCCTTGGGGGCTATAGTCCTGAAGCAAGTATATCATACTGAAAGTCTTACACATATTCATTCTGACCTATGTCTAAGACTTGGCGGCTACACAAGATATATACAGTATGGAAAGAAGGGACATTTCTGACCTCATATTTCCTCTTCAGCATATTGACCAGGCTTACTTCCATTTCCCGGCTTACAGATATCCGGGTCAAGTACGCCTCATGGAGATCGGCCGCGCTGAGATCTTCAAAGTTTGGGAGCTCAAGTTTCCCTTTTCCTTTCTCAGACGCGACCGGCTCATCTTTTGATACAAGCTTGGTCAGAACGCTTGACGTCTCTGGAGTCTTGAAGGATACCCCTGTGATGCCAACATCATCATCGGCTTGGGGAGATGATAAGACCATATCTTTAGCCGCCTTCATCGGACTAGAAGGGCGAATAGGACTTGGCGGGTTAAGATCCTCCACCACGTCAGTCGTGCCGACTTGAGTATCCACCTCTTCGGTAGTTGGCGGCTTGTTTTGCTTGGGCGGATCAACATTTTCACCAGGCTGATCCTTCACTGTCTCGTGTTGACCTTCAGTGATAACCAAGTTTGGGTTTTCTGACTCAAAGTTCTCTGGGGTCGAAGATGACTCGCCAGTTTTCCTCTTCTTAGCATTTGCCCTATGAATTCATAAGCAGACTTAAATAAGCGAGACAATGGTTACAATGAAACATGGTTTATTGAGAAGAACTTACCCTTGCTTAATGACCAAGGGTGGCAGTTGAGTGGCAGATGAGTCACCAGATGATGGTGGCGACTCCTGGTAATTTGAATCAGACGGGTTAAGAGGATGCTTAAAAAGGCCGGCTCGTGGAAGAGATGGGGTTGGATTGTGAGGCACCTCATTGCGTCGCTTACGGGCGGCTGAAGCATCAGGTAAGCCGGTCAAGAGTTCTCCAGAACCACTTCGAGTCTGGCGTCATGCAGAGCCGGCATGCTGCGATTTCTTTAAAGAAAATTGTGGGTCTAAATAAGCGTGTGGATGAGAAAATGGCACTTTTCTGACGGTTTTTCTGGCTCTTTGGGGAACAAAGTTTTTTGAGTCGGAGGAGATGGAAATTACCTCAACATCATCAGCCCGGCTATTTTCAGCACCGCCCTGAGAATACGAGGTGTTAGCCAGTTCAATAAAAAGACGGCCAAGGGAGTCAAGTTCTACCTCTGACTCATCATCAGCTGCTGGTGACCCGCCTCTAGCTATCACCTCACTTTCAATAGCCGGTTTATTCTTCTTTTGAGCCGGTGCAGCATTAGCAACCCTAGGCTTGGTCGCTGGTGTTTTCTTTTTCTTCTTGTTCCAGAATGGAGAGTCGGCCTGCACAGTTTTAAACAAGGTCAACAAGTAAGTTTAAAGAGTTGATAAGCTGGACAAATGATCACAGGAATGCTTACTGGAGGAGCCTGGTTAAGGGCATAGAACGGTCTCAGCCCCGTCTTGTTACAGTTTTCTTGTGACTCCCCAAGCAGTTTCTTCACAATCTTGTTTATTTCGTCAGCTGACAGGTCAATGGGACTGAACTTTTGCACATCATTTGAGTTGCCTGAGTAATTACACATTAAATTCGCCCGGCGACTTAAGGGGAGAATCCTCCAGGTAATCCAGCACCGGGTCACATCAACCCCGGTCAAACCATTGGCTAATAAAGCCCTCAACTTTGGATATGTGTGGGCGACTTGAGCGTGCTCTTCTTGAGGAGCCCAGCCAGGAAGTTCAATGGTGGGGTCAAGACGATCAGGTCTATAACCTGGCAAAGGGTTCTCATCAGCAGGAGCTATGTTCTTACAATAGAACCAGGTCTTGTTCCATCCCTTTGGATGACTCGGCAGAGTGACCGAAGGAAAAGCAACGTCTCTTCGCCTCTGGATTGAGACCCCGCCAAGTTCTAGACTGGGGCCATCAGCACATTCAGTCTAGCGGTTGATATAGAAAAACTCCCTAAAGAGAGGAACGGTGGCCTCCATTTGCAGATATGCTTCACAGAAGACTTGAAATTGGCATAGGTTGGATATAGAATTTGGACCAAGGTCTTGAGGAAGAAGGTTGAAGAAACTTAGGGCGTCCCGAAATTTTTTTGATCCGGGCGGAGAGAAGCCCCTAAGAAGATGGTCTGTAAACACCACGACTTCTCCTTCGCCGGGTTGGGGAACAGTTTCGCCTTGAGGAGCCCGCCAGCCAATCACCTCTTGAGCAGGAAGAAAACCTTGTTCTTTATAGTCATTGAGCACGAGTTGTGAAACTTGGGAACTCAACCAATTGCAGACTGTGGTCTTTGCCATGGTAAGTTGCCAAAAGAATTAACGGTTGCGGATAAAATATGAATGGCAGGTCATTTCACGATCTCTAAAGTCGCCGTGGCGGCTTGGAGAGAAGCCAGTATGACAAGGTGGTTAAAATTAAGAGGCGGGCCAACATAGTTATTCAATTACCAAAATTACAAGCCGCCCGAACAGAGATTCAACTATGCTTCCTAAGGAAGGCGGGTCATGATTTATACGGCGGCTCATCTTAAAGTTGAAGATTCTGATTTTTTGCTAAGTATTGCAGGAACAGATTTCAAACAAAGTGGCTAAAATTATGGATCTACAAAATACGCGAAAAGGAAAAATATTTACTATTCCTAACTCATACAGTGGAAGCATGGTTTGATTTATTCGCAGTGTTCAGTGAAGATCTGAAGTTCCTAGATGCAGAAATGGTACTACAGCCAACATCGGAATATTTCTACGACGAGTTCATTAGAATCTGGATCTAAAAACAGCAGTGAAGGATGAACAGACGAGCGCCGATGAACTAGGTAAAATGGATAAAGAACCGCTATGGATCTAGGAAGAAATGGGGCGTACCCGGATGCGGCGGAAGCTTTGAGAGGCTCTTGACGGTGTCGGCGGCGGCGTGCGTGGAGTTGTTGAAGCGGTTGGCGTCGTCGGAGACACCAAGGTCGCGCGGCGGCGGTGCTGTTCTAGTTGCGAGAAGGCTCGGATGCGAGGAGGAAGAAGACGAAGCAGTAAAAAAACGGTGGCCCTTGAGGATATTTATAATATGATAAGAAGGGGAAAAGGCAGGTGCGAAAACAGAGGAGGCACAGTAACTTTTGGCAAAGAGGCGCCTCGATTCTCGCGCCTAAGAGATATACATCCAGATTTGCTGTGACGTCACACTTAAGCACCGTTGATTCCGGAAGATGACGTCCTGACACGAGGGAGTGAGGAACGCTAAGGTAAAGAGGTATTATGAGCCGGCAAATTCATATGACCCGGAAGTACAACAAGACTGAAAATTGACGTGAATGAATCGACATCACTCTGGGGCCTAATGTTGGGGATATAACCCCACGGTATGACCCGCCCGTTAAGGGCCAGGTTATCCAGTGGCGGCTTAAAGAGAGCTGCGGCTATCAAGATTTCGAGGCCCATTAGGGCAACTCATAAACGGGCCGGCTGGGCGGTCCAGTACCTGAGGCGGCGGCTTACCTAAGGACGCAATAAGTTTTCCTTTACTTGGGGAAGACGATGAGTAGGAAATAGATTAGGGCACGGGTCATGTTACGACCCGGACTCTGTTGTAAACCTGGGGTCTCGACCTGCATATAAAGGCGAGCCCCTGAGGCGGAAAGGGACCAAGTTACAAGCACTCGAGTACTAGGTTAGCCAAGTTGCACCCTTGTAATCGAGATCATCATCATCATCAAATAACGATCAAGCAGGACATAGGCTATTACCTCCATTGCGAGGGGCCGAACCTGGGTAAACCCTTGTCTCTCGACTCCGATCAACCCCGTTCGAGTTATCACCTAGCTGCAATGGCCTCACGACTAAGTCCTTTCATGAGGACATCTGCCGTGACAAAACCACGACACGTAGGGTACAAAAAACATGCAAAGACAGAATGCAATAAGGAGAACAACACGCAAACATCCATTCAAAATACGAACTATAGCAATTGTTAAGCGCTTAGGTACAAAAGTTGTCTTCCACGCCCCCACGGGGCTACATTGTTTTTGATACAGGAGCTAAGGAGAGGAGCCTAGGCGGAGCGCAGCTCATCTTCAAGATTCGACTCAAGCAATACTATGCGCCTAGTCGGAATCGTCTCCTTCGCTCTTGATACGCGAGGAGCTTTCGTCACTCTCGCTCTCGCTGGTGGAGTCGGTGCCGCTGTTGCTCTCACTTTTTGCGCAGCATTCCATGCGGCCGCCGGAGACCCCAAAGAACTTCACGAAGAGTGTGGCAGCTCCGTCATACCTAAACTGGAGGAGCTGCCCCCGCCATAGACCATGGCAGCGGGCGAATGACTTCCACCCCCGCGTCAGGAACAGGGAGACGGCAGTGGAGAACTTGGCCACCACCCAGGAGGGGCCATTGCAGCAGCCATCCGCCTATAGCCACAGGTCCGAGGGCCTGCTGTTCTCCATCACCCTCGCAAAGGGGTCCGGGAGCCGGAGCCAACTGTGAAGCCGGTGGTGCAGCCCCACGACAAACTCATGGGCCGCCCCCGCCATGTGGGACTCATGCACCGTCACCGCAGTGCAGGCTTCCGCCTGAGGAGGAAGGGCCGCCGCCCCGCCACGTCCGCCACGCCCACCTCAACCACGAGTGCCGTGCCCTCTGTGGCCGCGGGGGGGTGGCTCTGCTATGGGCGCTAGGGCTAGCATTCACGATAACCACCGAGGAATGCGTCCGGCCCCGAGGGGGGACCCTCGAGGCAGAAGCAGATGTGCGGGCCCGACCTCCACCCCTCGCCATCGTAGCGGTAGACCTCAAGGAAAGCAAGGATGAACGAAAGGTTGGAGGAGGATAATGCCTAAGGGCAGAAGATGGGTGGGGAAGATCGCCACTCCCCCGTCCTCTTTTATAGCGCCCTGGGGGGGATTACTCTCCCTGCCGCCTTGCCTCCCTTAATGGCAGAAATCGAGGAAGGAGATGCGAGAAGTCATGCAAAATGAGCAGCGCCCTCCATGTTTTTCCTTTTTATGGGGAAGACGCGAGGGCTGGCTCTTTTCCGTCCTACGTGGCTGTGCTTTTCAGGCGCACCACCTCCCGCCGCCGCTTCGCTCCACCTCTCCCACGCCCGCATTTAATGCGCATCATGAGCGGGTGCGGTAAAAGAGAAGATTATGGCAGCTATCCTCCGCCACGCGCCGCCTATGCACTGTTTGGGCCTAGCCCAATGACGCCTCGCATGCGCGTGTGGCCCAGGCCCAGGGGCTACTGTCGGTGTACTAAGACATGGGTGCCCTCGTACCCAGACTTGTGCACAGGCAGTTGTAGCCTCCCTTCCGGCAAGGGCTTGACAGAGGATAACTACGACTCAAGACTCGACACCAAGACCGTGAAGAAGACCTCAAGGCAGGTCATCGAGAAGTACTATTCTCAGTCTAAAGATCGACGCTGCCCTTGCTGGAAAGCTCCACCCCGGCAAGGTGAAGACCAAGACTGTGGTTGCCGGCAAGCCCCCTTGCCGGCAAGCAAGGCCCGGCAAGCTCCGTGCTAGCAGGCTTGTTCTGTCTCGTTACTGCTCCACCTCACCATCGACCAGTTAGGCTCGTATGCTAGGTGTTGAGCGAGCAGGCAGTCAACATAGCCGGCCAAGGCACGTGTCAGCATGCCACGCCAAGATTAACTTTAATGACACCCGTCCCTGGGACGTGTCGAGATTACAGGAGGGTGCCAGGACCAGTGGTACAGATCTTTTGCCCAAGGCCTCACCCCCCAACGTATCACCTACCGGTGCATTAAATGCGTTTGTCTTACCCCGTTGGAAGATAGACGTGGTGACGGTGCAAGTCACTATTCATACTCTGCAATGACCGTATTAGCCATTGTGGTAACCCCTTGCCCTATAAAAGGAGGCCCACGGCTATAGGTAGAAGGGTCGACACCCAGCTCAATTAAACGCAGTAGCTGCATTTCCCGTGCACCTTGCCGGAAGACTGCGCTCCTTGTAACTTGAGTTCATACACGATCAAACACAGAACAGGAGTAGGGTTTTACGCTCATAGCGGCCCGAACCTGGATAAATCCCCCGTGTGTTCTTGAACCTACTGAAAATCTGCTCTTTGTCCCATGCATGTCCCCTGAGCTGAATCGCAAAGGGGCCCGTTCGGTCCCATAGATCGTCATTTCCCATGACAGCAGGTAAGGTAAGTGAACTTGATGATGATAGGAAGAAGCTTTACAGTAAGTTACCAGCTAAGCAAGAAGAGGCTTTTGAACCTACAATAGAGATTGAGATTGGATTGAGTAAATTTAGTGCCTTATGTGTTCTAGGGGCTAGTGTTTCCACTATCCTTAAATCTATTTATGATAGTCCCAATCTAGGTCCTTATGCTACTACTGAGATTATATTGAATATGGCTAACTCTACTTTTACTCGGGCAGTAGCCATTAAGCATGGAGTTATAGTTCAAATTAATGATTGCCCTGTCATGATGGATCTTGTGATAGTAGATATGCCTGAAGATCCTATTGCTCCTATAATTCTCGGTAGACCTTTTCTAAGGATTATCAAAGCTGTGATAAATGTGTTTGAGTGGAATGTAAGATTTGACTTACCAGCTAAAGATCCTTTTGTGAGACATTTCCCCAGGAAAAAGAAAATGAAGACCTACATAGGAGAAGGCATCATCGTGAATGCCCAAAGCTATGGTCTCGGTGTGTTTGCACCACCTTGATCACCACTACGATCGAGCTAACCGACCGAAAACAAGCGCTTCGTGGGAGGCTGATACGTCTCCAACGTATCTATAATTTTTGATTGTTTCATGCTATTATATGATCAATCTTGGATGCTTTATATGCATTTATATGCTATTTTATATCATTTTTTGGGATTAACCTATTAACTCAGTGCCCAGTGCCAGTTCCTTTTTTTTTGCTTGTTTTTGGCTTTTCAGAAAATCAATATCAAACGAAGTCCAAACAGAATAAAATCTTTAAAATGATTTATTCTGGACCAGAAGGGACCATAGAAGGTTCGGGAGGAGGCCAGAAGATACACGAGAGAGCCACAAGCTCACAGGGCGCGCCCCAGGGGGGTAGGCGCGCCCCCCTGAGCTTGTGGGCTCCATGCAGCTCCGTTTGACCTAATTCCAAGCCTATAAATTCACATATATTCCCAAACCAACAGAGAGCCACCCGAAATAACTTTTCCACCGCCGCAAGCTTCTGTTCTTCCGCGATCCCATCTAGAGGCCTTTTTCGGTAATCTGCCGGAAGGGGAATCGATCATGGAGGGCTTCTACATCAACCTTGCTGCCCTTCCGATGATGTGTGAGTAGTTCACCACAGACCTATGGGTCCAAAGCTAGTAGCTAGATGGCTTCATCTCTCTCTTTGATCTTCAATACCATGTCCTCCTCGATCTTCTTGAAGTTCTATCCGATGTAATCTTCTTTTGCGGTGTGTTTGTTAGGATCCGATGAATTGTGGGTTTATGATCAGATTATTCATTGAAAGTAATTGAGTCTTTTCTGAACTTTATTATGCATGATTATTATAGCTTTGTATTTCTCTCTGATCTATTCATTTGTTTTGGCCAACTAGATTGATTTATCTTCAGTGGTAGAGGTGCTTTGTAGTGGGTTCAATCTTGCGGTGTCCTCACCCAGTGACAGAAGGGGACGGGGTACGTATAGTATTGTTGCTACTAAGGATAAAACGACGGGGTTTATTCATATTGATTGAGTTTACTTTGTCTACGTCATGTCATCTTGCTTAACACGTTACTCTGTTTGTCATGAACTTAATATCATAGATGCATGCTGGATAGCGGTCGATTGGTGGAGTAATAGTAGTAGATGCAGACAGGAGTCGGTCTACTTGTCACGGACGTGATGCCTATATATGTGATCATTGCCATGAATAACGTCCTAACTATGCGCTTTTCTATCAATTGCCCAACAGTAATTTGTTTACCCACCGTATGCTATGTGTTCGAGAGAGAAGCCTCGAGTGAAAACTATGGCCCCCGGGTCTACTTTAAATATAGTATAAAAACCAAAAATACCATGCTGCAATTTATTTACTTTTACTTTGTTTTGCAGTTTATATTAGCCCTCGAAGCAAAGTACTACTCACATGCCCCTAGGGAGGAGGTTGGTAGGAGTTAACCATCGCGCACCCCCGATTATGACAACACTCAAGGATTTCAATCAGACATAAAAATGCTCAAACATCCCCACCATGCCATAATGGACACTTAAATGAGTAGTGCATAACCAACCAATGATCATGAACTAATACCCTTTCATATTACGACATTAATATAATTAAAACATACGTTTCATATTTAGTGATCTACATGAAAGTTTTTATTATACCACTCTCGAATACCTATCCTTTTTGGTCTAATCTCCTAACTCGTGCACATTAACACTTCCTATTTAAGACTCTCAAAAAGATTTAAGTGAAGCATGGGAGTGCAATCATTTCTATAAAATATAACCATCGCCGTGCTCTAACAAGTATAAGTGAAGCAGAAGAGCAACTGCCTAGCTCAAAAGATATAAGTGAAGCATATTGTCGGTGTATAAAACATGGGCATTTTATACCCTGACTTACACAGACAGTAGCAGCCTCCTTGCCGGCCAAGGCCTTGCCGGGAACTACCGAGACCAAGATTCAGAGTCCAGCCAAAGAAGCTACCAGAAAGAAGCTCAAGTCACGACACTCAACTAGTACCAAAGATGAAGACGTTCCTTGCCGGCAAGGCTAACCCGGCAAGGTGAGGACCCGGCAAGCTACGCGCCGGCAAGCTTATACCAGCCCTCCGGCGCTCCACCTCGCTGCACAGGTGTTCGCTGACAAGTGAGGTGTCGACCGCGCAGGCTGGTTGGTGAGACTTGTCGGACACGTGTCGGCACACTGGGACAAGATTTGCTCCTAAAGACACCCGTCCAGGAGGCGTGTCAGGATAATACGAGGTAGCTGGGCAAGCGGTGCAGAAACCTTGCCGAGACTACCTCTCTGCATGACACCTAACGGCGCATTTAATGCCTTTGTCCTAAACTGGCAGAGTTAGATATGATAGCACTGTTTGCTATCTAGTCACGATGTAATTACTGTTTTGCCACTGTGGTAACCCCTTAAGCTATAAAAGGAGGGCCAAGGCAACGGTTTAGAGGATTCGGACCCCTTTTCAAACACAAGCACCTCTCGTGTAGCTGCTCTCCCCACGCCTCGCCGGTGGGGAAGCGCTCCTTGTACTATGCTTCCGTACCACTAATACACCAAAGGCAGGAGTAGGGTTTTACGCTTCTCAGCGGCCCAAACCTGGGTAAAATCCCTCGCGTCCCATTGTTCATGCTCTTTGTGCACGTCGATCTTCCCCGTCGAACCACAAAGGGGCTGCATGGCCCCATAGATGGTCGCTACCCTGACATCTTTGGCGCGCCAGGTAGGGGAGGAGAGCGCTGTGCGAACCTTGATCAGTGGACCGCGCGTCTTCTTCATCTTCATCATCAACTTCATCACCACCCTTCTCGTCGTCGATGGCGCCCAAGAAGAAGGGCATCACGATGACAGCCACCTCGCGCGTGTCCGCGGGCGGCGCAGGTGACGCAACCAATGCGGGCGGCGCGGGTACTGCGGTCGACACGACCAGCGCAGGTGGCACGGTCGTTACGCCCACCGCAGTCGGCGCAAGGGGCGAGCACGACGGAGCCGGTCGACCTCCTCGGTCCTCTGGCGAACGGAGCCGCGACGGCGCAGGCGAAGCGGGCGGACGCCCTCCTCCTCCTCCTCCTTGCCGCGACGATGAACACAACCACTGGAGCGGCAACGCCCAAGCCGGCCCGGGCCGAGACCCCGCTGCGGCGACGTCCAAGGACGCTGCTTCAGGACAGACGCCGCGCCCCCCACACAATGGGCGCGGTACAGCCCCAAGCTTCGCCAACGACTCCGGGCAGCGGCGACCCCACGGCAAGACACCTGTGGACCAGATCCCAGATCCTCAGGCACCGCCTCCGCCATGGCAACCTGCTGTTGTTCATGTGCCACGGCAGCAAAACCGCGATGGCGCTCCTACTGGCTCTGCCAGGAGTAGAGCGACGTCGCGCTCTTCGCTCCTAGCCATGCCAGCCATAGCGGCAGAAGCAATGGCGCGAGCTCAGATGCTGCTAAACTTCCCTCTGGCAGCAGAGAAGATGGACGAGTGGAGAGCCACCATCCAGAGCTTGATCGGATTTGCCGAAGCCGATAAATCGCAGCAAGCGGAACCCTCACGGCGTCCGCAACCGGCGCCGGCATCTCCAGCTGGTGGCCGCGCTGACGGAACTACACTAACGGTGCAGTCGCCGCCATGGCAACAGCCTCAACAGCAGCAACGCCAACAGCCGCGACAAGCCTAGCAGTCTTTTGGACCCGACGAGATGTCGATCGCGTCTTTGGATCCACGAGCGTGGCAAGATCAGTGGCAAGTGCTGCGAGACAGGCGGGCCGAAGACGCCCGCACCACCATCGAACGGCGCCGCGAGGCACGCCGACAATCCGATGCGCGTAATGGCCCCATCGTTGATGAGCCTGCGCCAGGGGTTGGTGGATACCTACCTTACGAGGTTGGGTGTCCTGCCTTCACTTGAGAGCTGCGGCAAGTCCGATGGCCGTCCGTTCGAGCCTTCAAACCAGAAGTGCCAGAAAAATATGACGGCAAGCTGAACCCGGCAGAATTTCTGGGCATCTATACGATTGCCGTACAAGATGCCGGAGGAAGAGATGAGAAAATCCTTGCCAACTACTTTCCGTTGGTACTGAAACCCAACGTGAGGTCTTGGCTGATGAACTTGCCGGAGAACTCCATCTCTTCGTGGTCAGACCTCTGCAACGAGTTCGTTGGTGCCTTTACCGGAGGCCACGAGGCTCCTGGACAGCCCAGCGATCTGCAGGTGATCCCGCAAAGAGATGGTCAAACCTTACGCAAGTACATCCAGAGGTTCAGCCATGTGCACCGCAACATTCCAGACGTGCAACCCGCGGCCGTGATTGCCGCCTTTCACACGAATGTGCGCAATCGGAGGATGAGGGAGAAAATGAACGTTAAGTTGCCCAAGACCGTCAACGAGCTCTATACATTGGCGGATAAGTGTGCACGGGCTGAGGAAGGAAGAAGACTTCCCGGGGAGGACTCTAGCGCCGAAGTAGATTCTGAGGACGATGATGCCGCCACCCCAGGGAAGAAAGGTCGAAAGCACAACAGGAAGCGCAAAGGGAAAACTGTTATGGCTGTCGAAGGCTCCGGCAACTCCGAGTCCACCAAGAAAGCCAAAACTGAGAACTCCGGCAAGGAGGCTGCTGTATGCGCCGCTTGCCAGGAGGCGGCGGCTAATGAGAAGGCCGGCAAGTCAGATGGGCCATACTGCAAGATTCACCGCACCAAGGGCCATGATCTCCAAGAGTGCCGACAAGTCGAGCACCTTGTCGAGAAACAGAAGGCTGAATATGAGAAGCGCGACAAGGAAAAGGGCCAAGATGGTGTCGGTGTGTCCGGTAAAAAGGGCCGTGGTGGTCGAGGAGGCCGCCGCGGCAGGGCCAAACAGCAGAAAGAAAATCCTGCTAGAGGCCGTGAGAAGAAAGACGGAGATGATGGAACTGAGGAAGAAGAGGATGACGATGAGACCAGCGAACAAGAATTCCAGAAGGCAACCGACGCCCTGTGCGTTGACGGAGGCGCATCCTTGCACTCCTCTCACCGCCAACTTAAACAGTGAGCTCGTGAAGTTAACGCAACAGAGCCGGCAATGGGCTCTCAAAAGCCACTCAAATGGTCACACACGCCTATCATCTTCGATGCTGAGGACCACCCTGATCGCATAACTGCGGTCGGGTGTTTGCCGTTGTTGGTCTCACCAACAATTCGCAACCTCCAGGTAACGAAGATGTTAGTTGACGGTGGGGCCGGTCTAAACCTAATCTCTTCGGAAGTTATCAAGAGGCTGCAGATCCCCGACAAGGAACTCGAGAAAACGGGCATGTTTCAGGGAGTGAACCCGGGATGGAGCCAGCCCAAGGGGAAGATCACTTTGCCGGTAACGTTTGGCGGGGAACTGAACTATAGGACAGAAAAGATTGTCTTTGACGTCGTCAAGACCCCCTTGCCATACAATGGAATTCTTGGCCGCCCGGCTTTGGGAAAATACATGGTAGCATCCCACTATGCTTACAACACATTGAAGATACCAGGGCCGATGGGTGTCATTTCCATCAACTCCGATAAGAAAGATACAGTCATTTGCGTCGACAAGATGTACAGAGATGCGGTTGCAGCTGAAGCCGCCAAGGCGCTAGCTCCCGCCAAGAAGAAGGAAAAGAAGAACTCCGGCAAGACCTCTAGCAAGGGTTCCGGGAAACGCATCTCTTCGGAGTGCTGCGCACCCGTTGAAGACTTGCCGGAGTGCTCTGTCGGTAAGAGATCCAAAGCCCCTGCACCGGCGACCAAGAAGGTGCCAGCAAAGGAGGGCGGCGCTGACGGTACCTTCACTATCAGCGCCACCCTTGACAGCAAATAGGAAAGCACGGTCGTTGCCTTCCTGCGGGCAAATGTCGATGTGTTCGCATGGCGACCGTCTGACATCCCCGACGTTCCCAGGAAGGTAATCGAGTACCACCTTGTCGTCTGTCCCCACGCTCGGCCCATCAAACAGAAAGTCCAGAAGCAAGCTTTGGAGCAACAACAGTTCATTGCCAAAGAAATCAAGAAACTCGAAGCGGCAGGCCTGGTCAGAGGAGTGTTACATGCCACGTGGTTGGCAAATCCGGTGGTGGTGCGCAAAGCAAACGGGAAGTGGAGACTTTGTATTGACTACACTGATATCAACAAAGCTTGTCCAAAAGATCCTTTCCCATTGCCGCGCATCGATCAGATTGTGGACTCCACCTCTGGCTGTGATCTGCTCTCCTTCCTTGATGCATACTCTGGATACCATCAGATATTCATGGCCAAGGAGGACGAGGAGAAAACCGCATTCATTACTCCATGTGGCACATACTGCTTCGTACGTATGCCTTTCGGATTGAAGAGTGCCGGTTCGACGTTTGCAAGAGCAGTCCAGATTGGTTTTGGGCCCCAGCTGCACAGGAATGTAGAAGCCTACATGGATGACATAGTGGACAAAACCAAGGACAAATCAACCCTCATTCAAGACTTGGAAGAGACATTTTCAAACTTGCGCAAGATTAATCTGAAGCTCAACCCTGAGAAGTGTGTGTTTGGCGTCCCGTCCGGCAAACTTCTCGGGTTCTTTGTATCTCAGCGGGCAATTGAAGCAAATCCCAACAAGATCAAGGCAATTGAGCAGATTCAAGCACCGAAAAGCATCAAGGATGTGCGGCGTCTTGCCGGTTGTGTTGCTGCTTTGAGTAGGTTCATTTCAAGATCTGCCGAGCGTGCCTTGCCGTTTTTCAAGGTTTTGAAAAAGGCAGGACCAATGAAATGGACTCCGGAAGCGGAGGCCGCACTGCAAGACTTGAAAAGGTACCTCTTCTCTGCGCCAACACTAGTTGCGCCTAGACCACAAGAGTCATTGCTGCTATACGTAGCGGCAGCGAATCAAGTAGCTAGTGTTGCATTAGTGGCACAGAGGGAAATCAATGACGAGGAAGCAACCATGGCAAGCCCATCCAACGACAAACTGGAATCTTCTCTGGCAGGGTCTGACGCCGACGAGGCGAATACAGCGCAAGCGAATGAAGCTGATCAGCAAGTGGTGCCAAAGAAGAAAGTGGTGCAGCGGCCTGTTTATTTTGTTAGCTCCCTTCTGCAGGGGGCTAAGTCGAGATATTCGGGGGTGCAGAAATTGCTTTTCGGCCTTCTTATGGCCTCAAGAAAGCTGCGCCACTACTTCCAAGCACACGAGATTACCGTCGTCACTCGCTTTCCATTGCAACGCATCTTGAGAAATCCAGAGGCAACCGGCAGGATAGTGGAGTGGGCGTTGGAATTGTCAAGATTTGCACTCAAGTTTGAAAGCACTTCAACTATCCAGAGCAGAGCCATGGCAGAGTTCATTGCTGAATGGACACCAACACAGGACGAAGAGATTCAAGAAACGGCTCTCCCCGGCAAGGAAATAGCAAAAGAATGGATTATGTACTTTGATGGTGCCTTCTCGCTGCAAGGCGCCGGTGCCGGAGTGCTACTTATCGCACCCACCGGGGAGCACCTCAAGTACGTGGTCCAAATGCACTTCCCCAGGGAGCAAGCTATGAACAACACTGCTGAGTACGAAGGACTCCTTGCCGGTCTCAGGATCGCGGTAGACCTTGGAATCAAAAAATTGATCATCCGCTGCGACTCGCAGCTTGTTGTAAAGCAAGTGAACAAAGATTATCAGAGCCCGTTGATGGAGGCGTATGTGGAAGAAATGAGGAAATTGGAAGAACACTTTGACGGGTTGCAAACAGAGCACATCCCTCGTGCGGAAAACAGCGTTGCTGATGGCCTGTCAAAGTGTGCCGCTCAGAAGCTTCCTGTGGAACCGGGGACTTTTGTGCTCCTTTTGAATCGACCAACGGTCGCCCCATCGACGCAAGCCAGCAATAGAAGGAAGTTAAGTACCGGCAAATACTTTCCTGCAGAGCTCCCGGAAGCCACCGGCAAGGATGTTGCCGGGAACAACGACACGATTGCCGGTGAGCAGCTGCTGAGCGTAGAATCTCAGGTTCTTGCCGCAGAAGCAAGCGCTCCCGTAACCAAAGAGATGCCTTTAGTCCTTGTCGTCGAGCAGCAGGCTCCGACATGGGCGCAGCAGATAGTTCGTTTCCTTCAAACAGGAGAGCTTCCCAATGAGCAAGGAGAAGCGGAGAAAGTAGCCCGTCAGTCAAGTATGTACCAGTTTGTGGATAACATCCTGTACAGGAAATGACCAAACGGTGTGAAATTGAAGTGTATCTGCCGGGAAGACGGACTAGAGCTGTTGGCAGAGATACATGGAGGCATATGTGGCTCTCACATAGGATCAAGAGCACTCGCCGGCAAAGCTTTCCGGCAAGGCTTCTATTGGCCCACTGCCCTCCAAGATGCAACTGCACTAGTAACCAGATGTGAAGCATGCCAGTTCCATTCAAAGAATATACATCAACCAGCCCAAGCTCTCCAAATGATCCCTCTTGCCTGGCCCTTTTTAGTCTGGGGGTCGATATCTTGGGCCCCTTCCCCCGTGCTGCCGGGGGATTTGAGTTCTTGTACGTCGCCATCGACAAGTTCACAAAGTGGCCTGAGGTGGAGCCAGTGAGAAAGGTGACAGCGCAATCAGCCATCAAGTTCTTCAAAGGATTGGTTTGCCATTTCGGGGTTCCTAACAGGATCATCACCGACAACGGCATGCAATTCACGAGCCGCACCTTCATGCAATACATCCAAGACCTTGGCAGCAAAATCTGTTTTGCGTCCGTCGCTTACCCGAGAAGCAACGGCCAAGCAGAAAGGATGAATGCTGAAGTGCTGCGTGGTCTCAAGAGAAGAACTTTCGACAAGCTGCGCAAGTGCGGAAAGTGCTAGGTTGATGAGTTGCCGGCGGTTCTTTGGTCACTCAGGACGACACCAAATCGAGCTACTGGCCAGACACCCTTCTCCCTAATCTATGGTGCAGAAGCGGTGCTCCCCACGGAACTCATATATGGGTCACCTCGAGTGCTCGCTTACGATGAAGCTGAGCAAGAGCAGCTGCGGCAAGACAACGCATTGCTCCTTGAGGAAGATCATCTTCGGGCGGCTGTGCGAGCTGCACGCTACCAGCAAGCCTTGCGCCGCTACCATAGCCGCAAAGTGCATGCCCAAAGCCTTGAGGAAGGCGACCTTGTTCTTCGGCGCGCTCAGTCTGCCAGAGGATCAAACAAGTTGACGCCAAAGTGGGAAGGCCCTTACCGGGTAGTACGAGTCACCAGGCCTGGCGCAGTCCGCCTGGAGACCGAAGATGGCACCCCAGTGCAAAACTCATGGAATATCGAGCATCTTCGCAAGTTCTACCCATGAGGCACAGTTGCCGGGACATCTCCCGGCAGCCTCTTTTGTACAAGCCTTGTCGGCAAGACATGTAACCCTTTGTACAAAGCCAGGCGCAGACCCTGTGCATAATAAAGCTAAGTGTTTCGCAACTCCTCATACATATTCATTTACGTGTCCATGCATGTGATGTTGTGATTAACACTTTAGTTTGTACGAAATGATTAGCGGACCGTCAAGGTTCCTCAACCGCTCTTTTCTCTTCTTTCTTTTTCTTAAAAGGATAAGAAGGATCCCTCGCGCGCAAGTTTCCCGGGGGAGTGGAGATGAGTACCATTTTTAATGAGGTTCAAGTGATCATTTCACGCAGCAAGAGAAACGATGCAGGGAATAGCTAAGTTGCAAAACTTTGAAAAAAATTCCATAATTACATTCGCGTTCTCCCTTGAACGATTTTGCACTTTGTATGAGAAACCTGCACGCGAAGGAACCTTGTCGCAATCATTCGCGCTTTTATTTTGTTTCTAGTCCGCTCGACAATTTAAGTAGCTGCAGTGAAAACGGCTAAGGAAAACTTGCCGGTATCGGTACTTCCGGCAGGCTGCTAAGGACCCGTTCCTCAAAGCGCTCGCGGAAAGTACACGCTCCGGCAAGCTTGCCGGTGGCGGCGTTTCCAGCAGGCTGCTAAGGACCCGTTCCTCAAAGCGATCGCGGTAAGCGTGCGCACCGGCAAGATTCCGAACAGCGTAGGGATACGATCATTCAAAGGCAAAATAAATCAAGGGGAACGACGCGCATACATTCAAGCAGCACAAGTTATATCACACCACAGGAATAGCGCAGGGCTAACAAGAGATTGAATGTATCTTATACATGGCAGCTCAGTGGTGGATATGGCGACAAGCTCAGTCTCGACGGTTGCCTTGAACCCTGGGGATTTGGAGAACCTTGTCGATGAGAGGGGTGGCAATCTTGTCGACAGCGGTGACGTCTGTGCTATCCGGCAGCCTCCTGAAGACCCCGGAGAGATCAAGACCGGGATTGCGATGGGCGATCTTTAGCAGCACCCGATACACTATCTCACGCACGAACTTCCGGGACTCATCGGCAAACGAAGTAGATATGTCTTCGTGATGCGTCTTCAAGGCGTCAATAAGGCCCTCGAAGAACTTGGTCAGGCGGACGCTGGTGGCCTCCTTGTCATTGACAGTGAAGCCCCAGCTCTTCATATCCATCACGGCCATCTGGGAGCTAATGCGCTCGGCAACATTAACAAGCCTGCCGGTCCAGAGGGGGAGGTTCTCATGCAGTTGGGCATAGTTGTTTTCAGCCTCCCTCTTCGAGGCCTCCTCCTTCTCCAGCTTCTTCGTCAAGACCCTCTCCCTCTCCTTGGCAGATTCCGAAGCTGCTACCACAGTGGCCAGTTGAGATTTCAGATCTTCGATCGCCTTGGCGGCATCGTCGAGTTCTTGGTTCCTGGATGACAGCTGAGCTTCGATTTCATCGTCCTTGCCACGAAGAGTGGTGGCAAGGGCTCCTTCTCGTGTGGCAAGGTCCTTTTCCTTGGCGTTGAGCAGCGATTCGCGCTCCGTCAGCTTGTCGTCGTGGGCTGCAGCTCTCTCGGTGGCAGCATTGAGATTGAGGGCCTGCTGGCTGTACCATGTGCGCAGCTCGTCCGCCTTCTCTCTCAGCTTCCGGTCAATCGACTCTGCAGCCTTGCGCTCCTCGTGCACCTTGTCCCACCTCCAGCTGTACCGCTCCTGAACGCCTTTAAAACCGACAGCCATGATTTCCATGAAGGCAAGATCTTCGGCGTTGTCAGCTGCGTCAGTGGACTCGTCAGTCCTTTGGACCAAGGGGAGCAAGATCCGAGCTATCTCCTCATCGAAACTCGGCCCCGCGGCGCCGGAGGAACTAGGGGCTTCAGACCCGTGCTGGGGAATGACCAGCGCCAAGTCGCTTGACGGAGCTTGCAGGGTTGACACCACTAATTGGCTGCCGGGAGTCGGCACGTCGGTTTTGGCAGGCGTCTTCTCCGCATCCACCCTGACGGGGTCAGGCGCGCTGCCGATGGGCTTCTCAGACTCATCAGGAAGCGTTCCAGCCTCCTCAGCGGCCTGCGCGGGACCCCCTTCAGTGGCGATCTTGGCGGCTTCCTCAGCAGCATCCCTTGCAATGTTAGCCACCTCCACAAGGACTTCATCTCTGTCGGGAGAAGCTCGAGCTGTGGATTAGGGCGGGAGCAAGGGCGGGATGGAATTCGGAATCATGAGTCAAGTTCAAGAAAACAAAAAAAAAGAGAATAAAGAAAGAAGAAATGTTCCATGGAAAATGCCCAAGGACAAGAGGATTACCCGCTGGCGCCTGTTGAGGAGGGGCATCTCCTCCCCCGGCAGCTTGCGTTGCCGGCGTGCGGTCGTCTCCAGCCCCGCTTGTCAGGATGATCTCCGCGCGGGCAGGCTCATCGGTGGAAGCCGTTGTCGAAGAGGCGCTCTCTAGAACGCTGGTTGACGGGGGGATCACAGCGGGGTCCACCTCCTGGCGGTCTTCTTCTTGGCGGGGCTTCCCCGCTTGTTTGTCAAGCTCGAGGGGAGGAACTTCAGTACCAGCGCCGGTGGGAGGAATCTGCTCCACATCATCACACGGGCGGCTAGGCTGGGGGCTGATGACAATGGTTTCGGCCATCACAGCCCCCTGCTCAACGCTTACCGCAGGATCCTGTGCTGTTGCAGGCCTCGCCCAGTTCGACCGATGCACGAGCGGCTCTGGGTCCCTGTCAAGACGAAAGAAATCAAGTTAGAATGACAACTGGGTGGAATCAAAACTTGCCGGAAGCGAGCTAAAACACTTACTCCTCCTCCTCGGATGCGCCGAAGATGTCGAAGTCATACATCACCGGCGGAGGCGACTCCCTTGCCCTCTTGAGCGTCGGGGGAGGAGAACCTGTCGGGTTGGCAGGCTCGACTTCCTCGACGACCTCTTGCCGGGGAGACGAGGGCTGAGTTCGGGGACGCCGGGACAACTGCCGCCGAACCTCTTCCTGGCGGCCGGTCTTGGTGGTCGTTCTCTTCACCATAGGGCCAGCCACCGGCGAAGAAGGGCGCACCGGCTCTTGGCTGGCCGCTCTGCGAAGGCGGCGCCTCCTCTTCGGGGCTCGAGGGCCTTCCTTGTCTTCGGGCTCTTCGACGCCCTCAGATCCGGCAGCCTCGGACCCGGCGACGTCGGTCCCGACAACCTCAGCCTCAGCGGCCTCGTCGTCGACAGGCTCCTCTTCTTGTCCTTCGGCGGCCTCTTCCTCGGAGTGCTCATCCTCCTCATCCTCGGCTGCCGCGGCTCCAGAACCGCTCGCTGCGTTGATCCTCGTGATCTCCTCGGCCTTGCTGGTGATGTACGCCAGCTCTTCTACAGTGGTAGCCCGAATGAGGTCTGTCTCCTTCCGGGAAGCCACCTCCGTCAAGTTGGAAGCCCACTCCATTTCGGACTCCAAGGAGGGCAGAACCCAGTCTGCTTTTACTCCATGAGCGTCACAGTCCGCATCGCTGCCAAGATGGAGTCCTTGGCGGAATTGATGTGTAGCGGGACGATCTTGTCCGGCAAGTGGAACGTGCCGGTTTTCTGGAACAACGCCTCGCAGAGGCTGGCGTGCTCCATGACCGACAAGTTGTTGCCGCGACCAGGGTACAATCTCATAATGTCAGCGGCATTCTGGTATTCCCAGGCGAACCTCCCCCTCTTCTGCAATGGCGCTATGCGTCACCGGAGGAAATCGGCACCAACCATCTCTATGGTCAACTTGGCGGCCTTGAGACAGGTGATCATGTTCAGTGCCGGACGAAGCTTGGCATCTGTGGCACCTATGTTGCTCCAGTTCTTGCCACGCTCAACCTTCATGGTGCGCGGTATACAGAATTGGGGGAAGTCCTTCTCCTGGATCCAGCACCACTCGGCCCTCCACTCTTCCCACTTGAGGTGAAGCTGCCCAGGAAGATACTCGCCTTTCGTCTTTGCCCTGGGAATCCAAGCAATGCTGCCGGAGAGAAATTTATCTTCGATCCGAGGGATGAAAAAGTGCCGGAACAGATCCACATTGGGCGCCACTCCGATGAAATTCTCGCATAAATGGGCGAAGACCGCCATGCAAGTCATCGCATTCGGAGTGAAGTCCAGCAACCTTAACCCGTAGCTGAACATCATGGCGCTGAAGAAATCTAAGAATGGGGGAACCAAACCGCAGTAGAAGTATGCGCAGAAGAATGGATATGAATCCGACGGATCCTTGTTGCCTTCAGGAAACACTACGGGCACCTTGCGATCCTTGGTATCTCTCCCCCACATGTACGCGTACCTCCTGATCAGCTCGTTGGCATCCAAGGAGCACGGCAAGAAGATTGCATTTTCCCTCCACCGCTTTTCCAACTCCTCCAGCGCCTTCTTCTTCTCCTCCGCCTTGGGGTCGAGCGGCTTGGCGGGCCTCTTTTTCTTCGCCGCGTCGGCCCTTTTTGGCGCCATCGAGGGTTGGGAAAAAGGAAGGTGGCCGAGGCGAGACGCGGAGCAGCGGCGGCGGCGGCGGAAGCAGTTCTGGCGTGAGGAGGAAGATGAAGCAGGGGAAAACAGGGGCGGATGGGCGGCTCCCCCTCGCGGTTGCCTTTTTATGGGGAAGGCGCGAGGAGAGGCTGGCTCTTTACTGTTTGCCCCAGCCACGTTCTTTTACGGGCGCACTACCGCAATGTAACCGCAACAGTCCAAGTTCCCACGACCCGCATTTAATGCGTGGATTGGACGTGCGTCAGGAAAGCCATCATAGCAAAAATTACAACGGCAGTTTCCCGCCGCGTGTCTGTGCATTGTTTGGGCCTAGCTCAACGATGCTTCGGACGCGTGTTTGGCCCAGGCCCGGGGGCTCCTGTCGGTGTATAAAACATGGGCATTTTATACCCTGACTTATGCACAGACAGTAGCAGCCTCCTTGCCGGCCAAGGCCTTGTCGGGAACTGCCGAGACCAAGATTCAGAGTCCAGCCAAAGAAGCTACCAGAAAGAAGCTCAAGGCACGACACTCAACTAGTACCAAAGATGAAGACGTTCCTTGCCGGCAAGGCTAACCCGGCCAGGTGAGGACCCGGCAAGCTACGCGCCGGCAAGCTTATACCAGCCCTCCGGCGCTCCACCTCGCTGCACAGGTGTTCGCTGACAAGTGAGGTGTCGACTGCGCAGGCTGGTTGGTGAGACTTGTCGGACACGTGACGGCACACTGGGACAAGATTTGCTCCTAAAGACACCCGTCCAGGAGGCGTGTCAGGATAATACGAGGTAGCTGGGCAAGCGGTGCAGAAACCTTGCCGGGACTACCTCTCCGCATGACACCTAACGGCGCATTTAATGCCTTTGTCCAAAACTGGCAGAGTTAGGTATGATAGCACTGTTTGCTATCTAGTCACGATGTAATTACTGTTTTGCCACTGTGGTAACCCCTTAAGCTATAAAAGGAGGGCCAAGGCAACAGTTTAGAGGATTCAGACCCCTTTTCAAACACAAGCACCTCTCGTGTAGCTGCTCTCCCCACGCCTCGCCGGGGGGAAGCGCTCCTTGTACTGTGCTTCCGTACCACTAATACACCAAACGCAGGAGTAGGGTTTTACGCTTCTCAGCGGCCCGAACCTGGGTAAAATCCCTCGCGTCCGATTTTTCATGCTCTTTGTGCACGTCGATCTTCCTCGCCGAACCACAAAGGGGCTGCATGGCCCCATAGATGGTCGCTACCCCGACACATATAGAGTATTCTAACAAATCACGATGAATGTGTGTCCCTCTCAAAAAGTGTGTCCAGCAAACAATGATTGTGGCAAACTAAATGCAAAACAAAACTATAGCACAAGATGCTCCAAGTAAAACTCATATCATGTGATGAATAAAAATATAGCTCCAAGTAAGTTACCGATAGATTGTAGACGAAAGAGGGGATGCCATCCGGGGCATCCCCAAGCTTAGAC
Organism: Elymus sibiricus; assembly: GCA_039707655.1. NCBI lineage: Eukaryota > Viridiplantae > Streptophyta > Magnoliopsida > Poales > Poaceae > Elymus > Elymus sibiricus. The sequence goes on along the minus strand of CM077666.1, from coordinate 176,210,373 downwards.
GCTTGGGTCTTCCTTGAATATTACCTTGGGGTGCTTTGGGTATCCCCAAGCTTAGGGTCTTGCCGCTCCTTATTCCTTCATCCATCGTGACCTCACCCAAAACATGAAAACTTCAGCACACAAAACTTAACAGAAACTTCATGAGATCCGTTTGTATAATAAATCAATCATCCACTTTAGGTCTAGGCGCACCAAGATCCTACCCTAAAAGGAATAGGATCATATCCCGAAGGAATAAGATCAAGATCCCTAAAAAAGGGGATAGCTATCGGTGGGGAAGGAAAGGAGGGGTTTCCATCCTCCCTCCTTGGCCAACGACCCTAGGGGCTTGGAGGGCAAGCCACCAGCCCCCTCCACGCCTATATAAAGGTGGGGAGGCGTTGGGGGCAGCCAACCTTCGACCCTTGCCGCATCCCCCTCCTGTTACTCCTCCTCCACCTCGTGCAGACGCTTGGCGAAGCCCTGCTATAGTTCCGCTGCTGCCACCACCACCATGCCGTCGTGTAGGATCAAATCTCATCTCCCTCCTCTCCCTCACTTGCTGGAACAAGAAGGAGAGGATGCCACCGAGCCGAACGTGTGCTAATCTCGGAGGTGCCGCACGTGTTGTGCTTGGATCGGATTGGATCACGACGCGAGTACGACTACGTCAATCATGATCTCTAAATCATTAACACTTTCGGTCTACAAGGGTACGTAGACACACTCCCCTCTCGTTGCTAGCATCTCCATAGATAGATCTTTGGGTGTTTCATAGGATTTTTTGTTGTTTTCCATGCAACGTTCCCCATCAGTGGCATCATGAGCTAGGTCTATGCGTAGATGTATATGCACGAGTAGAACACAAAGAAGTTGTGGGTGTTGATGTTCAGATTGCTTACCTCCCTTGTCTTATTTGAATTCAGTGGTATTGTGGGATGAGGCGGCCCGGACCAACTTTACTTGTCCTCGCACAAGAGACCGGTTCCACGATTGACATGCAACTTGTATTGCATAAAGTGGCTCGCGGGTGTGTGTCTGTCCTACTTTAGTTGAATCTGATTTGGCAAAGGTGGTTCTTGTAGAAGGTTAAAAGGCAACTAGTATATCACCATTGTGGTTTTGCATAGATAAGAATGGTTCTTATACTTTGCCCTAGCAGCCATGTAAAATTTGGAAGAACAAAGTAGAGGACGTCTAACTTGTTTTTGTAGGGCATGTTGTGATGTAGTATGACCAAAACGTGATGTGATATATGTTAATGTATGAGATGATCATGTTTTGCAATAGGTTCACGACTTGCATGTCGATGAGTACGGCAACCGGCGGGAGCCATAGGGTTGTCTTTAATTTATTATATGACCTGCGTGTCAATCATTAAACGCCATATAATTGCTTTACTTTATCGCTATGAGTTAACAATAGTCATAGAAGCAATAGTTGGCATAGACAACCACGTGACGACACGATGATGGAGATCATGGTGTCATGTTGGTGACGATGGAGATCATGCGGGTGCTTTGGAGATGGAGATCAAAAGCACGAGATGATAATGGCCATATCATGTCACATATATTCATTGCATGTGATGTTTATCCTTTTAATGCATCTTATTTTTGCTTAGGACGACGGTAGCATTATAAGATGATCCCTTCACTTAATTTCAAGATAAAAGTGTTCTCCCTAAGTATGCACCGTTGCGAAAGTTCATCGTTTCGAAGCACCTCGTGATGATCGGGTGTGATAGACTCTTCGTTTGCATACAACGGCTGTAAGCCAGTTTTACACATGCAGAATACTTGGGTTAAACTTGACGAGCCTAGCATGTACAGACATGGCCTCGGAACACGGAGGACCGAAAGGTCGAATATGAGTCATATAGTAGATATGATCAACATGGAGATGTTCACCATTGATGACTACCCCATCTCACGTGATGATCGGACATGGGTTAGTTGATTTGGACCATGTAAACACTTAGACAAGTTGAGGAATGTTGATTTAAGTGGGAGTTCATTAGTAATTTGATTAACTGAACCAATTATCATGAACATAGTCTAATTGTCTTTGCAAATTAATGTTGTACATCAATGGCTTGCGCTGTAGCTCCCTGAATTTTAATGTGTTCCTAGAGAAAGCTAAGTTGAAAGATGATGGAAGCAACTATGCGGACTGGGTCCATAATCTGAGGATTATCCTCACTGCTGCACAGAAGGCTTATGTCCTTGATGCACCGCTCAGTGCGCCACCCCCTCCAGCGTTGTCTGTGGATGTTGTGAACGTCTGGCAGGCATGTTCTGATGACTACTCGATAGTTCAGTGCGCCATGCTTTACGGCTTAGAACCGGGGCTCCAAAGACGTTTTGAGCACCACGGAGCATATGAGATGTTCCAGGAGCTGAAATTGGTATTTCAGGCTCACGCCCGAGTCGAGAGGTATGACGCCTCCGACAAGTTCTTTAGCTACAAGCTAGAGGAGAACAGCTCCGTTAGCGAGCAGGTACTCAAAATGTCTGGGTACTTCAACCGCTTGAATCAGTTGGGAGTTAATCTTCCGGATGAAGTAGTGACTGACAGAGTTCTTCAGTCACTGCCACCAAGCTACAAGGGATTCGTGATGAACTATAATATGCAAGGGATGGAGAAGTCGATCCCTGAACTCTTCGCAATGCTTAAGGCCGCGGAAGTAGAAATCAAGAAAGAGCATCAAGTGTTGATGGTCAACAAGACCGCCAGTTTCAAGAAGAAAGGAAAGGGAAAGAAAGGGAACTTCAAGCAGAATGGCAAGCCAGTTGCCGCTCCCGTGAAGAAACCCAAGGCAGGACCCAAACCTGAGACTGAGTGCTTCTATTGCAAGTGGAATGGTCACTGGAAGCAGAGCTGCCCCAAGTACTTGGCAGATAAGAAGGCTGGCAACGTCAACAAAGGTATATTTGATATACATGTTATTGATGTGTACCTTACTAGTGCTTGTAGCAGCGCCTGGGTATTTGATACTGGTTTGGTTGCTAATATTTGTAACTCGAAACAGGAGCTACGGAATAAACGAAGACTAACTAAGGACGAGGTGACGATGTGTGTCGGAAATGGTTCCAAGGTTGATGTGATCGCCTTCAGCACACTCCCTCTACATCTACCTTCGGGATTAGTTTTAAACCTAAACAATTGTTATTTGGTGCCTGCGTTAAGCATGAACATTATATCTGGATCTTGTTTATTGCGGGACGGTTATTCATTTAAGTCAGAGAATAATGGTTGTTCTATTTATATGGATAATATCTTTTATGTTCATGCACCCAATGTGAATGGTTTATTCTTGTTAAATATCGATCGTAGTGATACACATATTCATAATATCGATGCCAAAAGATGCAAAGTTAATGATGATAGTACCACATACTTGTGACACTGCCACTTAGGTCATATTAGTGTAAAGCGCATGAAGAAATTCCATGCTGATGGAATTTTGGAATCACTTGATTATGAATCATTTGAAACATGTGAACCATGCCTAATGGGCAAGATGACGAAAACCCCATTTTCCGAAACAATGGAACGGGCAAGTGACTTGTTGGAAATAATACATACTGATGTATGCAGCCCATTGAGTGTTGAAGCACGCGGTGGATATCGTTATTTTCTTACCTTCACAGATGATTTGAGTAGATATGGGTATATTTACTTAATGAAACACAAGTCTGAAACATTTCAAAAGTTCAAACAGTTCCAGAGTGAAGTGGAGAATCATCATAACAAGAAGATAAAATTTCTATGATCTGATCATGGAGGTGAATATTTGAGTTACGAGTTTGGCACGCATTTAAGACAATGTGGAATTGTTTCACAACTCACGCCACCTGGAACACCACAGTGTAATGGTGTGTCCGAACGTCGTAATCGTACTCTATTGGATATGGTGCGTTCTATGATGTCTCTTACCGATTTGTGATGTCTACTACACAACTTATTCTTGTAGACTCGTGTTGGGCCTCCAAGCGCAGAGTTTTGTAGGACAGTAGCAATTTTCCCTCAAGTGGATGACCTAAGGTTTATCAATCCGTGGGAGGCATAGGTTGAAGATGGTATCTCTCAAACAACCCTGCAACCAAATACAAGGAATCTCTTGTGTCCCCAACACATGCAATACAATGGTAAATTGTATAGGTGCACTAGTTCGGCGAAGAGATGGTGATAAAAGTGTAGTATGGATAGTAGATATAGGTTCTTGTAATCTGAAAATATAAAAACAGCAAGGTAGCAAGTAACAAAAGTGAGCACAAACGGTATTGCAATGCTTAAAAACAAGGCCTAGGGTTCACACTTTTGCTAGTGCAATCTCTCAACAATGCTAACATAATTGGATCATATAACCATCCCTCAACGTGCGATAAAGAATCACTCCCAAGTTCCTATTAGCGGAGAACATAAGATAGAAATTGTTTGTAGGGTACGAAACCACCTCAAAGTTATCCTTTCCGATCGATCTATTGAGCCATTCCTAGAAGTGTCACAAACAGCCCTAGAGTTCGTACTAAAATAACACCATATGATACACATCAACCAACTCTAATGTCACCTAGATACTCCAATGTCACCACAAGTATCCGTGAGTTGATTATACGATATGCATCAAACAACTTCATAATCATAATATTCAATCCACACAAAGAACTCCAAGGAGCACCCCAAAGTTTCTATCGGAGAAAAGATAATGAAAACGTGCATCAACCCCTATGCATAGATTACCCCAATGTCACCTCGGGAATCCGCGAGTTGAGTGCCAAAACATATATCAAGTGAATCAATATAATACCCCATTGTCACCATGGGTATTCATATGCAAGACATACATCAAGTGTTCTCAAATCTGAAATATTCAATCCGACAATAATGAAACCTCAAAGGGAAAAGATTCGATTCATCATAACAAGGATAGAGAGGGAAGAAACACCATATGATCCAACTATATTAACAAAGCTCGCGATACATCAAGATCGTGCCATATCAAGAACACGAGAGAGAGAGATCAAACACATAGCTACTAGTACATACCCTCAGCCTTGAGGGTGAACTACTCCCTCCTTGTCATGGAGACCGCCGGGATGATTTAGATGGCCTCCGGCGATGCTTTCCCCCCTCCGACAGGGTGCCGGAAAAGGGCTGTAGATGAGACCGTGGAGGTACAGAGGCTTGTGGCGGCGTAAAAACTCATCTAGGTTAATTTTTAGGGGGCCCACGAGGCACCAACGCGCGCCTGGGGGGGTGGCGCGCCCTGGTGGCTCGTGGGGCCACTGTGGGTCTTTTGGCCTCCCCCCGAAGCTTCTAGTGTCTCTTATGTTCCAGAAAAAATCATCAAAAAGTTTCGCTGCGTTTGGACTTCATTAGATATAGATTTTCTGGAAAACCAAAAACAAGCAGAAAACAGCAACTGGCACTGGGCACTAGGTCAATATGTTAGTCCATGAAAATCATATAAAAGCCATATAAAAGTGCACCAAAATCATACAAAACTATAATAAACATGGCATGAATACTTCATAAATTATAGATACGTTGGAGACGTATCAGCATCCCCAAGCTTAATTCCTGCTCGTCCTCGAGTAGGTAAATGATAAAAGAAATAATTTATGAAGTGTGAATGCTAGCATAGTGCATAAGTTTGATCAATGATAATTTCAATCACTTTTTCTAGCATCAATACATATCATAATCAGTAGCTCATCTCATAAAACTTCTCATGATCAAGTAGCAAGCTATTCACATGTTTAAAGTATAGGCCATAAACTTTCTTGAAAACTAACAAACTATGTTCTTAGTCATCAAACAATTGCAATTCATCTTATTTTCAGGAAGGGTTTATGTAAGAGCTTTGATCTAGCAAATTCCACATACTCAACCATCATTTAGTCTTCCATGATTGCTGACACTCAAAGCATATTTTTAGAACAAACCGTTTCAGTCAAACACATAGGAAGATAGGGGCTTAATGTTCCGCCCCCCAACTTATTTATCTCAGGGATAATGTCAACAATAATAACTCATGATCACCTATATTCAACTAGATATATGTGCCTGGATCTTTCCCTACCACATAATGCTTGCCAACTGAAGAATAAATAGAGCGGAATAGGGATGAACATTAATGACTCTTGCATAAAAGTAAATACAGAAAAGTAAAAGATAGGCCCTTCGCAGAGGGAAGCAGAGGTTGTCATGCGCTTTTTGTTGTTGGATGCACAAGCCCTTAATGCAAAGGAACGTCACGTTATATTGCCCCTTGAGATAGCAACCTTTATTATGTAGTCCGTCGCTTTTATTTCTTTACCATCACAAGTTCATACAACGCTTATTTTCCCTTACAATAAAAGATCATACATATTTTAGGAGCAATTTTTATTGCTTTTTGCACCGATGACAACTGACTTGAAGGATCTTATTCAATCCATAGGTAGATATGGTGGACACTCATTGCAAGAAACTGGGTTTAAGGGTTTTTGGATGCACAAGTAGTATCTCTACTTAGTACAAATTTTTGGCTAGCAAAAGATCCTAAGAAAGCACCACATGTTAGAGGATCCATGACAATATAACTTCTATGTGAATATAAACAAACATAACTCATTACGTTGTCTTCCTTGTCCAACGTCAACTACTTGATCAAGCTTGAAAATAATTAATGGGGGCTCACAATCATAGAAGATGTCCAAGATAGTATATTTATATGTGAAATTTCTCTTCCTTCAAAATTCTTTCATGAATTGTTCAAGTGACCAATGCTATGTTTGTTAACTTTCAATAAATTTTACCACTTATACTTATTGTATGTGAAGTCAATACTCCTCATGGGACAAGTATATGAAGCATATAAATTTCAACTTTATGATATTCAATTCATTCAACAATTTACTCATAGGATATAAGTGAAGAACAAGAGTAAATAACAAACTACTCCAAAAGATATAAGTGAAGATCAAATGAGTAGTTAAGTAAATACGTAGCTATGTGAGGACTCTCTCTCATTTAAATTTTTTTGATCTTAAGTATTTTATTCAAACAGCAAAGAAAACAAAATAAAATGACAATCCAAGAATAGCACATATCATGTGAAGAAGCAAAAACTTAGGCTCAACCAAATCTGACCGATAATTGTTGATGAAGAAAGGTGGGATGCCTACCGAGGCATCCCCAAGCTTAGATGCTTGAGACTTCTTGAAATATTATATTGGGATGCCTTGGGCATCCCCAAGCTTGAGCTTTTGTGTCTCCTTAATTCCTCTCATATCACGGTTTCTATAAATCTTAAAAACTTCATCCACACAAAACTCAACAAGAACTCGTGGGATAAGTTAGTATAAATCAAGTCAAAACCTTAACATTCTCTACTGTAGCAAATCACAAAAATTATAATTAAATATTGCATACTAAATTCCTCTTCATATTTAATACTCCTATCCTTAAATAGAAACATTAAACAAGCAAACATATGCAAACAATGCAACTATAACAGCAATCTGCCAAAACAGGACAGTCTATAAAAAGTGAATAAGAATCCATACTTCCCTAACTCCAAAAATTCTGAAAAATTACCACGTAACAGAGAACTCATGCATGCTTACTGTGTAAAAATTTCAGACTTTTATCATGTTCTTACTATTCATGAATATTCTGGACATAAAAGAAAACTTTCTGTTTTCAAACAGCAACACATGAACTTGCAAACTGAGCATGGTAAAGGCTATAATTGGCATTTTATTGAACTAAAAGATACAAAACATGATTATTGACAACACAAAGCAAATATTAACAGAAGAAAATGACACTCCAAGCAAAACTCATATTATGTGACGAATAAAAATATAGCTTCGAGTGAGGTTACCGATAGTGTTGAAGACGAAAGAGGGGGTGCCTTCCGGGGCATCCCCAAGCTTAGACGCTTGAGTCTTCCTTGAATTTTACCTTGGGGTGCCTTGGTCATCCCCAAGCTTAGGGTATTGCCACTCCTTATTCTCCTCATATTGATATCTCACCCAAAACTTGAAAACTTCAATCACACAAAACTTAACGGAACTTCGTGAGATAGGTTAGTATGATAAAAATAAATCATCCACTTAGGTACTGTCAAGACAAGATTCATAATTGTTATCACATAATTCCTACTGTATTATATAATTTTCACAATTTATATTACTCAATATAAGCTATGGAAACACTAAAACAAGCAAACTATGCACCGAAAACAGAATCTGTCAAAAACAGAACAGTGTGTAGTAAGAGATTTAAAAACCATACTTTTGTACCTCCAAAAATTCTGAAAAATTAGGACAACGTAAAAAATTTGTAACCCAATACTGTGTAAAAATTTCAGAATTGTTTCACGCTTCAGTACAGAATAGAAATTCCAGAACTGGATGCAAAAGTTTCTGTTTTTGCACAGAATCAAATCAACAAGCATCCGCACTATCCCAAAGGCTTTACTTGGCACATTATTGAAAGAAAACATATAAAACATGATTACTACAGTAGATTAATCATGTGGACATACAAAAATAGTAGTTACAAATATTGGTTTGTCTCCCAACAAGCGCTTTTCTTTAATGCCTTTTAGCTAGGCATGATGATTTCAATGATGCTCACATAAAAGTAAAGAATTGAAACACAAAGAGAGCATCATGAAGCATATCATAAGCATATTTAAGCCTAACCCACTTCCTATGCATAGGGATTTTGTGAGCAAATAGTTTATGGGAGCAAGAATCAACTAGCATAGGGAGGCAAAACAAGCATAACTTCAAAACTTTCAACACATAGAGAGGAAACTTGATATTATTGCAATACCTAAAAGCATATGATCCTCTCTCATAATAATTTTCAGTATCATCATGAATGAATTCAACAATATAGCTATCACATAAAGCATTCTTTTCATGATCCACAAGCATAGAAATTTTACTACTCTCCACATAAGCAATTTTCTTCTCATTCATAATAGTGGGAGCAAACTCAACAAAATAACTATCATGAGATACTTGATTGTCATAATCCAATTGAAAATTAAAATCATGATGACAAGTTTCATATTTATCATTATTCTTTATAGCATACATGTCATCACAATAATCATCATAGATAGCAACTTTGTTGTCATAATCAATTGAAACCTCTTTCAAAATAGTGGAATCATCATTAAATAAATTTATGGCCTCTCCAAATCCACTTTCATCAATATAATCATCATAAATAGGAGGCATGCAATCATCATAACAAATTTGCACATCAAAACTTGGGGGACTAAAAATATCATCTTCATCAAACATAGCATCCCCAAGCTTATGGCTTTTCATATCACTAGCATCATGGATATTCAAAGAATTCATACTAGCAACATTGCAATCATGCTTATCATTCAAAGATTTTATGCCAAACATTTTATTGAATTCTTCTTCTATCAATTGAGCACAATTATCGGAATCCTTATTTTCAAGAAAGACATTATAAATACGAATAATATGAGGCAACCTCAGTTCCATTTTTTGTAATTTTCTTTTATAAACCAAACTAGTGAAAAAACAAGAAACTAAAATATTCGATTGCAACATCTAAAGATATACCTTCAAGCACTCACCTCCCCGGCAACGGCGCCAGAAAAGAGCTTGATGTCTACTACACAACTTATTCTTGTAGACTCGTGTTGGGCCTCCAAGCGCAGAGTTTTGTAGGACAGTAGCAATTTTCCCTCAAGTGGATGACCTCAGGTTTATCAATCCGTGGGAGGCGTAGGTTGAAGATGGTATCTCTCAAACAACCTTGCAACCAAATACAAGAAATCTTTTGTGTCCCCAACACACCCAATACAATGGTAAATTGTATAGGTGCACTAGTTCGGCGAAGAGATGGTGATAAAAGTGTAGTATGGATAGTAGATATAGGTTCTTGTAATCTGAAAATATAAAAACAGCAAGGTAGCAAGTAACAAAAGTGAGCACAAATGGTATTGCAATGCTTAAAAACATGGCCTAGGGTTCATACTTTTGCTAATGCAATCTCTCAACAATGCTAACATAATTGCATCATATAACTATCCCTCAACGTGCGATAAAGAATCACTCCCAAGTTCCTATTAGCGGAGAACATAAGATAGAAATTGTTTGTAGGGTACGAAACCACCTCAAAGTTATCCTTTCCGATCGATCTATTGAGCCATTCCTATAAGTGTCACAAACAGCCCTAGAGTTCGTACTAAAATAACACCATATGATACACATCAACCAACTCTAATGTCACCTAGATACTCCAATGTCACCACAAGTATCCGTCAGTTGATTATACGATATGCATCAAACAATTTCATAATCATAATATTCAATCCACACAAAGAACTCCAAGGAGCACCCCAAAGTTTCTATCGGAGAAAAGATAATGAAAACGTGCATCAACCCCTATGCATAGATTACCCCAATGTCACCTCGGGAATCCGCGAGTTGAGTGCCAAAACATATATCAAGTGAATCAATATAATACCCCATTGTCACCATGGGTATTCATATGCAAGACATACATCAAGTGTTCTCAAATCTGAAATATTCAATCCAACAATAATGAAACCTCAAAGGGAAAAGATTCGATTCATCACAACTAGGATAGAGAGGGAAGAAACACCACATGATCCAACTATATTAACAAAGCTCGCGATACATCAAGATCGTGCCATATCAAGAACACGAGAGAGAGAGATCAAACACATAGCTACTAGTACATACCCTCAGCCTCGAGGGTGAACTACTCCCTCCTCGTCATGGAGACCGCCGGAATGATGAAGATGGCCTCCGGTGATGCTTTCCCCCCTCCGGCAGGGTGCCGAAAAAGGGTTGTAGATGAGATCGTGGAGGTACAGAGGCTTGCGGCGGCGTAAAAACTCATCTAGGTTAACTTTCGGGGGTTTCTGAATATATATGATTTTTTTGGCGTTGGAATCATGCGAAGAAGGGCCACAGGGGGGCCACGAGGCACCAGCACGCGCCTAGGGGGGTGGCGCGCCCTGGTGGCTCGTGGGCCACTGTGGGTCTTCTGGCCTCCTCCCGAAGCTTCTAGTGTCTCTTATGTTCCAGAAAAAATCATCAAAAAGTTTCGCTGCATTTGGACTTCATTTGATATAGATTTTCTGGAAAACCAAAAACAAGCAGAAAATAGCAACTGGCACTGGGCACTAGGTCAATATGTTAGTCCATGCAAATCATATAAAAGCCATATAAAAGTGCACCAAAATCATACAAAACTATAATAAACATGGCATGAATACTTCATAAATTATAGATACGTTGGAGACGTATCAATTTGCCACTATCGTTTTGGGGTTATGCATTAGAGACAGCCGCATTCACTTTAAATAGGGCACCATCTAAATCCGTTGAGACGACCCCGTATGAATTATGGTTTGGCAAGAAACCTAAGTTATCGTTTCTTAAAGTTTGGGGATGCAACGCTTATGTCAAGAGGCTTTAGCCTGATAAGCTCGAACCCAAAGCGGAGAAGTGTGTCTTCATAGGATACCCTAAAGAGACCATTGGGTATACCTTCTATCACAGATCTGAGGGCAAGATCTTTGTTGCCAAGAATGGGTCCTTTCTAGAGAAGGAGTTTCTCTCGAAAGAAGTGAGTGGGTGGAAAGTAGAGCTTGATGAGGTAATCGTACCTTCTCTCAAATTGGAGAGTAGCACATCATAGAAAGAAGTTCCCGTGTTGCCTACACCAGCCGAAGAGGAAGCTAATAATGATGATCATGAAACTTTGGATCAAGCTGCTACTGAACTTCGTAGGTCGACCAGGACACGTTCCGCACCAGAGTGGTACGATAATCCTGTCTTGGAAGTCATGTTGTTAGACAACGGCGAACCTACTAACTATGAAGATGCAATGATGAGCCCGGATTCTAACAAATGGCTTGAGGTCATGAAATCCGAGATAGGATCCATGTATGAAAACCAAGTATGGACTTTGGTAGACTTACCCGATGACCGGCAGGCCATTGAGAACAAATGGATCTTCAAGAAGAAGACAGACACTGATGGTAATGTCTTGTCGCAAAGGGTTTTCGACAAGTTCAAGGGGTTGACTACGATGAGAGTTTCTCACCCGTAGCGATGCTTAAGTCTGTTAGAATTATGTTAGCAATTGTCACATATTTCAATTATGAAATCTGGCAGATGGACGTCAAAACATCGTTCCTTAATGGGTTTCTTAAGGAAGAGTTGTATATATATGATGCAACTAGAAGGTTTTGTCGATCCTAAGGGTGCTAACAAAGTATGCAAGCTCCAGCGATCCATCTATGGACTGGTGCAAGCATCTCGGAGTTGGAATATACGTTTTGATGAGGTGATCAAAGCTTTTGGTTTTATACAAACTTACGGAGAAGCTTGTATTTACAAGAAAGTGAGTGGGAGCTCTGTTGCATTTCTAATACTGTATGTGGATTACATATTCTTGATTGGAAATGATATAGAATTTCTGGAAATCATAAAAGGTTATTTGAACAAGAGTTTTTCAATGAAAGACATGGGTGAAGCTGCTTACATATTGGGCATTAAAATCTATAGAGATAGATCAAGATGCCTAATAGGACTTTCACAAAGCACATACCTTGACAAGATTTTGAAGAATTTCAAAATGGACCAGTCAAAGAAGAGGTTCTTGCCTGTGTTACAAGGTGTGAAGTTGAGTAAGACTGAAAGCCCGACCATGGCAGAAGAACGAGAAAGGATGAAAGTCCGCCCCTGTGCCTAAGCCATAGGCTCTATAATGTATGCCATGCTATGTACCAGACCTGATGTGTGCCTTGCCATAAGTCTGGTAGGGAGGTACCAAAGTGATCCAGGAGTAGATCACTGGACAGCGGTCAAAAATATCCTTAAGTACCTAAAGAGGACTAAGGACATGTTTCTCGTTTATGGAGGTGACAAAGAGCTCGCCGTAAAGGGTTATGTCGATGCTAGCTTCGACACAGATTCAGATGACTCAAAGTCTCTAACCGGATACATATTTGTATTGAATGGTGGAGCAGTCAGTTGGTGCAGTTCCAAGCAAAGCGTCGTAGCGGGATCTACATGTGAAGCGGAATATATAGCTGCTTCAGAAGCAGCGCAAGGAGTCTGGATGAAGGAGTTCATATTCGATATAGGAGTAATACCTAGTGCATCGGATCCAGTGACTATCTTTTGTGACAACACTGGTGCTATTGCCATTGCCAAGGAGCCCAGGTTTCACAAGAAGACCAACCATATCAAACGCCGCTTCAACTCCATCTGTGATTACATCAAGGAGGGAGACATAGAACTTTGCAAAATACATATGGATCTGAATGTGGCAGACCCGTTGACTAAACCTCTTCCACGAGCAAAACATGATCAGCACCAAGACTCCATGGGTGTTAGATTCATTACGATGTAAACTAGATTATTGACTCTAGTGCAAGTGGGAGACTGTTGGAAATATGGCCTAGAGGCAATAATAAATTGGTTATTATCATATTTCCTTGTTCATGATAAATATTTATTATTCATGCTAGAATTGTATTGCCCGGAAACTTAAATACATGTGTGAATACATAAACAACATCGTGTCCCTAGTAGGCCTCTACTGGACTAGCTCATTGATCAAAGATAGTTAAGGTTTCCTAACCATAGACATGAGTTGTCATTTGATAATGGGGATCACATCATTAGGAGAATGATGTGATGGACAGACCCAATCGTAAGCTTAGCATCAGATCGTATCACTTAGTTTATTTGCTACAACTTTCTTCATGTCAAGTATCTGTTCCTTAGACCATGAGATCATGCCACTCCCGGATACCGGAGGAATACTTTGTGTGATATCAAACATCACTTCGTAACTGGGTGATCATAAAGGTGCTCTACAGGTATCTCCGAAGGTGTGTGTTGAGTTGCATGGATCGAGACTGGGATTTGTCACTCCGGGTGACGGAGAGATATCTCTGGGCCCTCTCGATAATACAACATCACAAGAAGCTTCATGTGACTAATGAGTTTAGTCACGGGATCTTGTATTATGGAACAAGTAAAGGGACTTGCCGGTAATGAGATTGAACTAGGTATGAAGATACCGATGATCGAATCTCGGGTAAGTAACATATCGCCGGACAAAGGGAATTGTATATGGGATTAACTGAATCCTCGACATCGTGGTTCAACCGATAAAGATATTCGTTGGACATGTAGGGATTAATATGGGCATCCAGGTCCCGTTGTTGGTTATTAACCAGAGAGGTGTCTCGGTCATGTCTGCATGTTCCTAAACCCGTAGGTGTTGGGGAACGTTGCATGGGAAACAAAAATTTTCCTACGCACACACAAGATCTATCCATGGTGATGAGCATCTACGAGAGGGAGAGTGAATCTACATACCCTTGTAGATCGCTAAGCGGAAGCGTTTAAGAAACGCGGTTGATGTAGTCGAACGTCTTCGCGATCCAAATCGCCGAGCGTCCCGCGATCCAATCACGATCCTTCCGATCTAGTGCCGAACGGACGGCACCTCCGCGTTCAACACACGTACGGCTTGATGACGCCTTCACCTCCTCGATCCAGCGAGCGATGGTGAAGTAGTGGTTGAGTTCCAGCAGCACGACGGCGTGGTGATGGTGGTGAGGAACAATCTCTGCAGGGCTTCGCCAAGCACTACGGAGATTATGACGGAGGAACTAGAGGGCTAGGGTTGCCGGCACACGGCTTGGGAAATCCTGATGTTTCACGTGTGCTAGCCCTGCCCCTCTATTTATATGTTGAGCCTTGGGGTCTAAACTTGGAGTAAAAGTCTCTTCCAAGTCGGTTTTGCCCGCACAAGGTCGGTTTGGCCCGCAGGAAAAGAGTCCAACTCGGATCCCTGCCAAACCGTGCACAGCCGCGCACAAGCGGTAGTACCGCTCACAAGCGGTAGTACCGCTTGGGCGGTAGTACCGCTTCACACAAGCGGTAGTACCGCTCGGGCGGTAGTACCGCTTCACACAAGCGGTAGTACCGCTTACGCGGCAGCAAAACTACTTTTGCACTTTCCAATACCTCGTGGGCTTTTATCCCTTGGCCCATATAAAGTGTTGCTGCACCCGAACACTTCGGTAAACATCCGGAACCCCTTCCGGTGAACTCCGGAACTCTTCCGGAGATCAAAACACTATTATCACATATATCAATCTTTACCTCCGGACTATTCCGGAGATCCTCGTCATGTCCGGGATCTTATCCGGGACTCCGAACAACTTTCGATCACCAACATAATAACTCAATTATACTAATCGTCACCAAACGTTAAGTGTGTAGACCCTGCGGGTTCGAGAACTATGTAGACATGACCGAGACACCTCTACGGCCAATAACCAATAGCGGGACCTGGATGCCCATATTGGCTCCTACATATTCTACGAAGATCTTTATCGGTCGAACCTCTATGTCAAGGATTCAGTTAATCCCGTATGCTGTTCCCTTTGTTCTTCGGTATGTTACTTGCCCGAGATTCGATCGTCGGTATCACTATACCTAGTTCAATCTCGTTACCGGCAAGTCTCTTTACTCGTTCCGTAATACAAGATCTCGTGGCTAACACTTTTAGTCACATTGCTTGCAAGGCTCATTGTGATGTTGTATTACCGAGTGGGCCCTGAGATACCTCTCCGTCATACGGAGTAACAAATCCCAGTCTTGATCCATGCCAACCCAACAGACACCCTCGGAGATATCTGTAGAGCACCTTTATAGTCACCCAGTTACGTTGCGACGTTTGATACACACAAGGTATTCCTCCGGTGTCAGTGAGTTGCATGATCTCATGGTCAAAGGAACAGATACTTGACATGCAGAAAACAATAGCAATAAACTGACACGATCAAATGCTACGTTTACAGTTTGGGTCTTGTCCATCACATCATTCTCCTAATGATGTGATCCCGTTATCAAATGACATCTCATGTCCATGGCTAGGAAACCTTAACCATCTTTGATCAACAAGCTAGTCAACTAGAGGCTTACTAGGGACACAGTGTTGTCTATGTACCCACACATGTATTTGAGTTTCCAATCAATACAATTATAGCATGGATAATAAACGATTATCATGAACAAGGGAATATAATAATAACCAATTTATTATTGCCTCTAGGGCATATTTCCAACAGTCTCCCACTTGCACTAGAGTCAATAATCTAGTTCACATCACTATGTGATTTACATTGTAATGAATCGAACACCCATGCAGTTCTGGTGTTGTTCATGTTTAGCCCTTGGAAGAGGTTTAGTCATCGGATCTACAACATTTAGATCCGTGTGTACTTTGCAAATATTTATGTCGTCCTCTTTGATGTAATCGCAGATGGAATTGAAACGTCGCTTTACCTTCGCCGCCTCCGAGGCAGCGATGTACTCCGCTTCGCATGTAGAATCAGCTACCACGCTTTGCTTGGAACTGCACCAGCTAACCGCACCCCCATTAAGAATAAATACGTATCCGGTTTGTGATTTAGAGTCATCCGGATCAGTGTCAAAGCTTGCATCGACGTAACCCTTTACGACGAGCTCTTGATCACCTCCATAAACGAGAATCATGTCCTTAGTCCTTTTCAGGTACTTCAGGATATTCTTGACCGCCGTCCAGTGTTCCATTCCTGGATCACTTTGAAACCTTCCGGCCATACTTATGGCAAGGCTGACATCGGGTCTTGTGCACAGCATTGCATACATGATAGAGCCTATGGCTGAAGCATAGGGGATGACACTCATCTTTTCTCTATCTTCTGCAGTCACTGGGCATTGAGTCTTACTCAACTTCACACCTTGCAAAACAGGCAAGAACCCCTTCTTGGACTGATCCATTTTGAACTTCTTCAAAATCTTATCAAGGTATGTGCTTTGTGAAAGTCCTATTAAACGTCTTGATCTATCTCTATAGATCTTGATGCCTAATATGAAAGCAGCTTCTCCTAGGTCCTTCATTGAAAAACTCTTGTTCAAATATTCCTTTACGCTTTCCAGCATTTCTATATTGTTTCCAATCAGCAATATGTCATCCACATATAATATTAGAAACGCTATAGAGCTCCCACTCACTTTCTTGTAAATACAAGCTTCTCCGTAAACTTGTATAAACTCGAACGCTTTGATCACCTCATCAAAACGAAGATTCCAACTCCGAGATGCTTGCACCAGTCCATAAATGGATCGCTGGAGTTTGCAAACTTTGTCAGCATTCTCTGGATCGACAAAACCTTCTGGTTGCATCATATACAACTCTTCCTTAAGGAAACCGTTAAGGAACGCTGTTTTGACATCCATCTGCCAAATTTCATAATCAAAAAGGCAGCTATTGCTAACATGATTCTGACGGACTTAAGCATCGCTACGGGTGAGAAGGTCTCATCGTAGTCAACTCCTTGAACTTGTGAAAAACCCTTTGCCACAAGTCGAGCTTTATAGACGGTGACATTACCGTCCGCGTCCGTCTTCCTCTTAAAGATCCATTTGTTCTGAATGGCCTTACGCCCTTCAGGTAATACTTCCAAAGTCCATACTTTGTTTTCATACATGGATCCCATCTCGGATTTCATGGCCTCTAACCACTTCTCGGAATCCGGGCCCATCATCGCTTCTCCATAGCTCGTAGGTTCATCGTTGTTTAACAACATGACCTCTAAGACAGGGTTGCCGTACCACTCAGGAGCAGTACGCGTCCTTGTCGACCTACGAGGTTCGATAGCAACTTGATCCAAAGCTTCATGATCATCATCATTAACTTCCTCTTCAGCTAATGTAGGCTCCACAGAAACAACTTTCTGCGCTGCGCTACTCTCAGGTTGAAGTAAAGGTTCAACAACCTCATCAAGTTCTATCTTCCTCCCACTCAATTCTTTCGAGAGAAACTCTTTCTCAAGAAATGTTCCGTTTTTAGCGACAAACACTTTGCCTTCGGATCTGAGGTAGAAGGTATACCCAACTGTCTCTTTTGGGTATCCTATGAAGACGCATTTCTCCGCTTTGGGTTCCAGCTTTTCAGGCTGAAGCTTTTTGACATAAGCATCACATCCCCAAACTTTAAGAAACGACAGCTTTGGCTTCTTGCCAAACCAAAGTTCATATGGTGTCGTCTCAACGGATTTCGATGGTGCCCTATTTAAAGTGAATGCAGCTGTCTCTAATGCATAACCCCAAAACGATAGTGGCAAATCGGCAAGAGACATCATAGATCGCACCATATCCAATAAGGTTCGATTACGACGTTCGGACACACCATTACGCTGTGGTGTTCCAGGCGGTGTTAATTGTGAAACAATTCCACACTGTCTTAAGTGACTGCCAAACTCATAACTCAGATATTCTCCTCCTCGATCAGATCGTAGGAATTTAATCTTCTTGTTACGATGATTCTCAACTTCACTCTGAAATTGTTTGAACTTTTCAAATGTTTCAGACTTGTGTTTCATTAAGTAAATATACCCATATCTACTTAAGTCATCAGTGAAGGTGAGAAAGTAACGATAACCACCGCGCGCCTCAATACTCATCGGACCGCACACATCAGTATGTACGATTTCCAATAAGTCACTTGCCCGTTCCATTGTTCCAGAGAACGGCGTTTTAGTCATCTTGCCCATGAGGCATGGCTCACATGTGTCAAGTGATTCAAAATCAAGTGACTCCAAAAGTCCATCAGCATGGAGCTTCCTCATGCGTTTTACGCCAATATGACCTAAACGGCAGTGCCACAAGAAAGTGGTATTATCATTATCAATTCTACATCTTTTGGCATCAATGTTATGAACATGTGTATCATTACTATCGAGATTCAACAAGAATAAACCCCTCACATTGGGTGCATGACCATAAAAGATATTACTCATATAAATAGAACAACCATTATTCTCTGATTTAAATGAGTAACCGTCTCGCAATAAACAAGATCCAGATATAATGTTCATGCTTAACGCAGGCACCAAATAACACTTATTTAGGTTCATCACTAATCCCGACGGTAATCGAAGAGCGAGCGTGCCGACGGCGATCACATCAACCTTGGAACCATTTCCCACGCGCATCGTCACTTCGTCCTTTGCCAGCCTCCGTCTATTCCGCAGTTCCTGTTTTGAGTTGCAAATATGAGCAACCGCACCGGTATCAAATACCCAGGCACTACAACGAGAGTTGGTAAGGTACACATCAATAACATGTATATCATATATACCTTGTTTGTTGTTGGCCGCCTTCTTGTCAGCCAAATACTTGGGGCAATTCCGCTTCCAGTGTCCAGTTCCCTTGCAATGAAAACACACAGTTTCTGGTTTGGGTCCAGCCTTGGGTTTCTTCACGAGAGGAGCAACTGCTTTGCCACTCTGCTTGGAGTTACCCTTCTTACCCTTGCCATTTTTCTTGAAACTAGTGGTTTTATTGACCATCAACACTTGATGCTCCTTCTGAATTTCAGACTCAGCGGCTTTCAGCATCGCAAACAGCTCGGCGACTGACTTGTTCATCCCGTGCATGTTATAGTTCAACACGAAGCTCTTGTAGCTAGGTGGCAATGATTGAAGAACTCTGTCAGTGATAGCCTCTGGCGGAAGGGGCATCCCTAACTCAGCCAGACGGGTGGAGTACCCAGACATTCTGAGCACGTGATCACTGATAGACCCGTTCTCCTCCATCTTGCAAGCATAGAACTTATCGGAGATCTCATATCTCTCGATCCGGGCATTCTTCTGAAAGATAAACTTCAACTCCTGGAACATCTCATATGCTCCATGACGTTCAAAACGTCTTTGAAGTCCCGGTTCTAAGCCATACAACATTGCACATTGAACTATTGAGTAATCATCAGAACGAGCCTGCCAGGCGTTCACAACGTCTAGAGACTCAACTGGAGCGGGTGGATCACCAAGCGGTGCATCAAGGACATAAGCCTTCTGGGAAGCCGTAAGGATAATCCTTAGATTACGGGCCCAGTCCACAAAGTTACTTCCATCATCTTTCAACTTAGCTTTCTCTAGGAACGCATTAAAATTCAGGGGTGCCACTGCGCGAGCCATGATCTACAACATAAATATAGCAAAGACAACTTAGACTATTGTTCTAGATAATGAGTTTAATTAATCATATTACTTAAAAACTCCCACTCAAATTGACATCCCTCCGGTCATTCGAGTGTAACATGATCCAAATCCACCAACTCAAGTCCGATCATCACGTGAGTTGAGGTGGTTTCAATGGTGAACATCTTCATGTTGATCATATCTACTATATGACTCATGTTCGACCTTTCGGTCTCTTGTGTTCCGAGGCCATGTCTGTACATGCTAGGCTCGTCAAGTTTAACCCGAGTGTTCCGCGTGTGCAACATGGCTTGCACCCGTTGTATGCGAACGTAGAGTCTATCACACCCGATCATCACGGCGTGTCTCGAAACGACGAACTTTCGCAACGGTGCACACTTGGGGAGAACACAATTTATCTTGAAATTTAAGTGAGGGATCACCTTATAATGCTACCGTCGTCCTAAGCAAAATAAGATGCATAAAAGGATTAACATCACATGCAAATCATAAGTGACATGATATGGCCATGAACTTGTGCTTTTGATCTCCATCTCCAAAGCACCGGCATGATCTCCATCGTCACCGGCATGACACCATGATCTCCATCATCTTGATCTCCATCAACGTGTCGCCATAAGGTTGTCGCGCCGACTGTTGCTTCCACGACTATAGCTAACGTTTAGCGATAAAGTAAAGCATTACATAGCGCTTAATGATTGACACGCAGGTCATACAATAATTAAAGACAACTCTATGGCTCCTGCCAGTTGCCGTACTCATCGACATGCAAGTCGTGATATTCTATACAACACATGATCATCTCATACATCACATATATCTCATCATGTAATTGGCCATATCACATCACAACATACCCTGCAAAAACAAGTTAGACGTCCTCTAATTGTTGTTGCAAATTTTACGTGGCTGCTACGGGTTTGCAAGAACCGTTCTTACCTACGCAAAACCACAACGTGGTGTAGTGATTGCTTTTTGATCTTCTAAAAGAACCCTCTTCATTGAAATCGATTCAACTAAAGTGAGAGAGACAGACACCCGCTAGCCATCTTTATGCAACGAAGTTACATGTTAGTTGAAGGAACCTGTCTCGCGTAAGTGTACGCGTAATGTCGGTCCGGGCCGCTTCATCTCATAGTACCGCCGAATCAAATATCAACTAGTAACGGCAAGCAATATGTATACAACCACGCCCACAACTCGTTTGTGTTCTACTCGAGATCTCATCTACGCATAGACCTAGCTCTGATACCACTGTTGGGGAACGTTGCATGGGAAACAAAAATTTTCCTACGCACACACAAGATCTATCCATGGTGATGAGCATCTACGAGAGGGAGAGTGAATCTACATACCCTTGTAGATCGCTAAGCGGAAGCGTTTAAGAAACGCGGTTGATGTAGTCGAACGTCTTCGCGATCCAAATCGCCGAGCGTCCCGCGATCCAATCACGATCCTTCCGATCTAGTGCCGAACGGACGTCACCTCCGCGTTCAACACACGTACGGCTTGATGACGCCTTCACCTCCTCGATCCAGCGAGCGATGGTGAAGTAGTGGTTGAGTTCCAGCAGCACGACGGCGTGGTGATGGTGGTGAGGAACAATCTCTGCAGGGCTTCGCCAAGCACTACGGAGATTATGACGGAGGAACTAGAGGGCTAGGGTTGCCGGCACACGGCTTGGGAAATCCTGATGTTTCACGTGTGCTAGCCCTGCCCCTCTATTTATATGTTGAGCCTTGGGGTCTAAACTTGGAGTAAAAGTCTCTTCCAAGTCGGTTTTGCCCGCACAAGGTCGGTTTGGCCCGCAGGAAAAGAGTCCAACTCGGATCCCTGCCGAACCGTGCACAGCCGCGCACAAGCGGTAGTACCGCTCACAAGCGGTAGTACCGCTTGGGCGGTAGTACCGCTTCACACAAGCGGTAGTACCGCTCGGGCGGTAGTACCGCTTCACACAAGCGGTAGTACCGCTTACGCGGCAGCAAAACTACTTTTGCACTTTCCAATACCTCGTGGGCTTTTATCCCTTGGCCCATATAAAGTGTTGCTGCACCCGAACACTTCGTTAAACATCCGGAACCCCTTCCGGTGAACTCCGGAACTCTTCCGGAGATCAAAACACTATTATCACATATATCAATCTTTACCTCCGGACTATTCCGGAGATCCTCGTCATGTCCGGGATCTTATCCGGGACTCCGAACAACTTTCGATCACCAACATAATAACTCAATTATACTAATCGTCACCAAACGTTAAGTGTGTAGACCCTGCGGGTTCGAGAACTATGTAGACATGACCGAGACACCTCTACGGCCAATAACCAATAGCGGGACCTGGATGCCCATATTGGCTCCTACATATTCTACGAAGATCTTTATCGGTCGAACCTCTATGTCAAGGATTCAGTTAATCCCGTATGCTGTTCCCTTTGTTCTTCGGTATGTTACTTGCCCGAGATTCGATCGTCGGTATCACTATACCTAGTTCAATCTCGTTACCGGCAAGTCTCTTTACTCGTTCCGTAATACAAGATCTCGTGGCTAACACTTTTAGTCACATTGCTTGCAAGGCTCATTGTGATGTTGTATTACCGAGTGGGCCCTGAGATACCTCTCCGTCATACGGAGTAACAAATCCCAGTCTTGATCCATGCCAACCCAACAGACACCCTCGGAGATATCTGTAGAGCACCTTTATAGTCACCCAGTTACGTTGCGACGTTTGATACACACAAGGTATTCCTCCGGTGTCAGTGAGTTGCATGATCTCATGGTCAAAGGAACAGATACTTGACATGCAGAAAACAATAGCAATAAACTGACACGATCAAATGCTACGTTTACAGTTTGGGTCTTGTCCATCACATCATTCTCCTAATGATGTGATCCCGTTATCAAATGACATCTCATGTCCATGGCTAGGAAACCTTAACCATCTTTGATCAACAAGCTAGTCAACTAGAGGCTTACTAGGGACACAGTGTTGTCTATGTACCCACACATGTATTTGAGTTTCCAATCAATACAATTATAGCATGGATAATAAACGATTATCATGAACAAGGGAATATAATAATAACCAATTTATTATTGCCTCTAGGGCATATTTCCAACAGTAGGGTCGCACACTTAACGTTCGGTAGCGCTAGGGTAGTATTGAGATATTCATATGGTGAAGTGCGAAAGTAGTTCAGAGTCCCAGATGGGATCCGGGACATCACGAGGAGCTCCGAAATGGTCCAGAGGTAAAGATTTATATATGGGAAGTCACGTTCAGGGTTCCGGAAAATGTTCGGGTTTTTTTCGGTATTGTATCAGGAAGGTTCTAGAAGGTTCCGGAGTGGGGCCCACCTGCATGGGGGGGCCCACATGGACGTTGTTAGCGGGGAAAGGCCCCACACCCCTGGTCTAGGCACACCAAGATCCTCCCCTAAAAGGAATAGGATCATATCCCGAAGGGATAAGATCAAGATCTCATCTACCTCCTCTCCCTCGCTTGCTGGATCAAGAAGGAGAGGACGCCACCGAGTCGAACGTGTGCTAATCTCGGAGGTGCTGCACATGTGGCACTTGGATCACATTGGATCACGACGCGAGTACCACTACGTCAACCACGATCTCCAGATCGTGAACACTTTCGGTCTACAAGGGTACGTAGACACACTCCCCTCTCATTGCTAGCATCTCCATAGATAGATCTTTGGGTGTTTCATAGGAATTTTTTTGTTTTCCATGCAATGTTCCCCATCAGAACTCCATATGATCCAACCAGATTAACAAAGCTCGTGGTACATCAAGATCATGGCAAATCAAGAACACGAGAGAGAGAGAGAGAGAGAGAGAGAGAGAGAATAAACACATACCTACTGGTACATACCCTCAGCCCCGAGGATGAACTACTCCCTCCTCATCATGGAGATCGCCGGGATGATGAAGATGGCCTCCGGTGATGATTTCCCCCGCTGGCAGGGTGCCAAAAAAGGCCTCCAGATGAGATCACTTCGGAACAGAGGCTTGCGGCTGCGGCGTGGGAGTTCTAGGTTTCTTTCTGGGGGTTTCCCTATTTATAAGAATTTTTGGCGTTGGTTTCACGTTAGGGGGAGTCCCGAGGGACCCACCAGCTCAGCCCACACGACCTAGGGGGCGCCCCCTGAGCTCGTGGCTCCCCTGTACTTCGTCTGGTCCACCTCCCAGGTTTTAGGGATCTCTTCTTGTCCATAAAAAATCACCGTAAAATTTCATGCGAATTGGACTTCGTTTGGTATGGATTTTCTGCGAAACAAAAAATAGCCAAAAAACAGGAACTGGCACTAGGAACTAGGTCAATAAGTTAGTCCATTAAAATCATATAAAAGTGTACCAAAACCATGTAGAACTTAGGTAAATATTGCATGAATACTTCATAAATTATAGATACATTGGAGACGTATCAGATACACTTTTCTGTTCCGTTACCGAATCAATTAAAGGAGGTATCAGAAGGCTTTACTATAAATCTGGGATGAGTGACGCTGCTTCGGTCGCCCGTTCTTCTTTCTTAGGCATTTTCCTCCCGCCACCATGCTACTTGTGAGCTGCGTTGGGATTTTTCCCGAAGAGGAGAGGAGATGCAGTACAGTAGAGATAAGTATTTCCCTCAGTGAGAACCAAGGTTATCAAACCAGTAGGAGAATCACACAAAGCCTCGTGAATAGCACCTGCACACACAAAAGCAAATACTTGCACCCAACGCGGGCAAGAGGGTCGTCAATCCCCTTGAACTCGTTACTTGCAAGGATTAAATCTTATAGTGATAGATAGATAAATTGCAAAACAAAATAAAAGTAAATAAATTGCAGCAAGTATATTTTGGTTTTCTTTTTATATTTAAAGTAGACCCGGGGGCCATAGTTTTCACTAGAGGCTTCTCTCTCGAACACATAACATACGGTGGGTAAACAAATTACTGTTGGGCAATTGATAGAAAAGCGCATAGTTATGACGATATTCAAAGTAATGATCATGTATATAGGCATCACGTCCGAGACAAGTAGACCGACTCCTGCCTGCATCTACTACTATTACTCCACCCATTGATCGCTATCCAGCATGCATCTAGGGTATTAAGTTAATAAAAACAGAGTAACGCCTTAAGCAAGATGACATGATGTAGACAAAGTAAACTCAACTAATGTGAATAAACCCCATCATTTTACCCTTAGTGGAAACAATAGAAATACGTGTCTTGTCCCTTTCTGTCACTGGGATATAGAGCACCGCAAGATTGAACCCACTACAAAGCACCTCTCCCGCTGAAGATAAATCAATCTAGTTGTCCAAACCAAACGGATAGATCAGAGAGAAATACAAAGCTATAACAATCATGCATGATGAAGTTCAGAAATGACTCAATTACTTCTCATGAATATTCAGATCATAAACCCACAATTCATCGGATACCAACAAACACACTGCAAAAGAAGATTACATCGAATAGAACTCCAAGAAGATCGAGGAGAACATTGTATTGAAGATCAAAGAGAGGGAAGAAGCCATCTAGCTACTAGCTATGGACCCATAGGTTTGTGGTGAACTACTCATGCATCATCGGAAGGGCAGCAAGGTTAATGTATAAGCCCTCCGTGATCGATTCCCCGCTCCGGCAGAGTGCCGGAAAGGCCTCCAGATGGGATCGCGAATGAACAGAAGCTTGGGGCGGCGGAAAAGTTATTTTAGGTGACTCTCTGTTGGTTTCCCAATATTTGAGAATTTATAGAAGTGGAATTAGGTCAGATGGAGCCACGTGGGGCCCACAAAGTAACAGGGCGCGCCTACCCCCCAGGGCGCGCCCTGTTGCCTTGTTGTCTCCTTGTTTGCCGTCTGATCTCCTCCCAAAGCTTCTACGGTCTCTTATGTCCAGAAAAAAATCGTCAAAAAGTTTCATAGCGTTTGGACTCCGTTTGGTACTGATTTTATGAAAAACCAAAAACAAGCAGAAAACTGCAACTGGCATTAGGCACTGGGTTAATAGGTTAGTTTCCAAAAATGATATAAAATAGCACATAAATGCATATAAAACATCCAAGATTGATACTATAATAGCATGGAACAATAAAAAATTATATATACGTTGGAGACATATCAGCATCCCCAAGCTTAATTCTTTCTCGTCCTCGAGTAGGTAAATGATAAAAACATAATTTTTGATGTGGAATGCTACCTAACATGTTTATCATGTAATCTATTTATGGTATAAATATTGAGAAACGATGAAGTAACAACATAAACATAATAATATCCATGAATATAAGAAGCATAATCGTTAAACTTTCAAAATATACGATCCTTAACGAATGTTATTTCCCACTCATTTTATCATGTTAGCATGGCATGACTCCGCCCTCACTGCATAAATATAAATCATGAGCACCCCAGTGTTAAACCAGGTAATTGGATCGTACTTCTAACGCGCTTCAGCATTTTCAACTTCACGCAATACATGAGCGTGAGCCCTAGACATAGCACTATAAGTGGAATAGAATGCGGTGATAGGGATCAATAGGAGAAGTCAAAAAGGAAGAAAGTCTCGCATCAACTAGGCGGATCAACGGACTGTGGAGATGTCCATCAATCGATATCAATGCGAGGAGTAGGGATTGCCATCCAACGGATGCACTAAGAGCTATAAGTGTATGAAAGCTCAAACTGAAACTAAGTGGGTGTGCATCCAACTTGCTTGCTCATGAATACCTCGGGCATTTGAGGAAGCCCATCATCGGAATATACAAGCCAAGTTCTATAATATTAAATTCTCACTAGTATATGAAAGTGACAACTCAGGAGACTCTCTATATGAAGAACATGGTGCTATTTTGAAGCACAAGTGTGGAAAAGGATAGTAACATTGCCCCTTCTCTCTTTTTCTCTTTTTTTTGTTGGGCTCTTTTTGGCCTCTTTTTTTAATTTATTTTTCATCCGAAATATCATCCCGACTTGTGGGGGAATCATAGTCTCCATCATCCTTTCCTCACTGGGACAATGCTCTAATAATGATGATCATCACACTTTTATTTACTTACAACTCGATATTACAACTCGACAACTAGAACAATATGACTCTATATGAATGCCTCTGGCAGTGTACCAGGATGTGCAATGATCTAGCGTAACATGTATGATAATGATGAACGGTGGCTGTGCCACAAATACTATGTCAGCTATATGATCATGCAAAGCAATATGACAATGAATATGTATGTCATAAAAACGGAACGGTGGAAATTGCATGGCAATATATCTCGGAATGGCTATGGAAATGCCATAATAGGTAGGTATGGTGGATGTTTTGAGGAAGATATAAGGAGGCTTATGTGTGATAGAGCATATCATATCACGGGGTTTGGATGCACCGGCGAAGTTTGCACCAACTCTCGAGGTGAGATCGGGCAATGCACGGTACCGGAGAGGCTAGCTAATTGCGGAAGGGTGAGAGTGCGTATAATCCATGGACTCACATTAGTCATAAAGAACTCACATACTTATTGCAAAGCATATTAGCCCTTGAAGCAAAGTACTACTCGCATGCCCCTAGGGAGGAGGTTGGTAGGAGTTAACCATCGCGCACCCCCGATTATAACAGCACTCAAGGATTTCATTTCAGACCTAAGAATGCTCAAACCTCCTCACCATGCCATGACCAACACTTAGATGAGAAGTTAATAACAAGCTTTAATACCGATATTTCTACTAACCAATGATCATGAAAAAATATCCTTTCATATTACGACATCAATATCATTAAACCATAGTTTCATATTTAGTGATCTACATGAAAGTTTTTATTATATCCCTCTTGAATACCTATCCTTTATGGAATAGTCTTATAACACGTGCAAATTTCCATTACTATTTATTCAAATCTCAAAAATATTTAAGTGAAGCATGAGAGTGCAACTATTTCTTTAAAATATAACCACCGCCGTGCTCTAAAAGATATAAGTGAAGCACTAGAGCAACTGCCTAGCTCAAAAGATATAAGTGAAGCACATAGAGTATTCTAAAAAATCATGAACAAATGTGTGTCCCTCTCAAAAGGTGTGTCCAGCTAAAGACGATTGTGGCAAACTAAAAATCAAACAAAGCAAAAACTACTATGGCACAAGACGCTCCAAGTAAAACTAATATCATGTGATGGATAAAAATATAGCTCCAAGTAATATACTGATAGATTGTAGACGAAAGAGGGGATGCCATCCGGGGCATCCCCAAGCTTAGATGCTTGGGTCTTCCTTGAATATTACCTTGGGGTGCCTTGGGCATCCCCAAGCTTGGGGTCTTGCCACTCCTTATTCCTTCATCCATCGTGATCTCACCCAAAACTTGAAAACTTCAGCACACAAAACTTAACAGAAACTTAGTGAGATCCGTTAGTACAACAAATCAATCATCCACTTTAGGTACTGTTATAAACTCATTCATAATTGTTCTTGCATAATACCTACTGTATTCTAACTCTTCCATGACTTATACCCCCCGATATAATCCATAGTTTCATTAAAACAAGCACACTATGCAATAAAAACAGAATCTGTCTAAAACAGAACAGTGAGTAATGACAGAATATTGTCTATACTTTGTAACTCCAAAAATTCTGAAAAATTAGGACAACGTAAAACATTTGTATCCCAATACTGTGTAAAAAGTTTAGATTTTTCAGACATTCCAGTATAGAAATAAAAATCAAATATTGTGCGCAAAACTTTCTGTTTTCAAACAGCATCAATTATACTATCATCCCAAAGATATTACTTGGCACAAACACTAATAAAAGATAAAAAAATAATCATAAAAGTAGCTATAATTGTGTGACACAAGAAAAATAAAATTTCAATAAAGATAAATATTGGGTTGCCTCCCAACAAGCGCTATTGTTTTATGCCCCTAGCTAGGCATAATGCATTGTTTCAAGTATTATCATCCTTAGTTTTCATGATCTCCTTATACATAGCATCCTCATAAACAATTCTTGCTAACTACCTTTTCTCATACATAGCCTTTCTATTAGGAGAACTCAAATGGTGAAATGGGCTATCCTTAGTAATCGTCACATTGTTAGTTTTAGCTTTTTGAGATACATGGTCATCAAGAGATTTTTCATAAGTAATGGTGAACTCATCATCTACTAGAATTTTAGCATTTTCAAGACAACCTTCTTCAAAACCTTGTTGATTCCCTTTTATGATCCAAGAATATTGATGATTAATACCATTGAACACTTGTTGGATTAAATGTAAATGGGGAACTTTCTTTTTAGCATTTTCCTCAAAAGCATGATGATCACGAGACATATATCTCCTCATAAAATCTCTATCATATAAAATTTCATATATCATAGGACATTCATAACTCACATTGTAAAAGTCAAAGATTTCTCTAGTTTCTCGTGCTATATAGTCAAATTCATTCATGATAATAAGAGTGGTTATCTTTTTAGCCTTAGGATTGTTTATGACAGGTAGCTCATAGAACAATCTTTGCAAAGTCGGATGAGTACGCATGAATCTTCTTTCAAGTTTAACAATGAGTGCAGAAATACCTTGGGCATAACTATTTGTTCTTTTAAAAATAGGAATATCATTACAAACCAATATTCCCGTACAAGTGAAGAACTCTTGAATAATACGTTTTCCTATGATATTCCCACTTCCCGTCACAAAAGTTTTACTATCCAAATTTGCGAGTATTTCCATTTTAGGAGTCTTACTATCCTCACTCTCACCCTTAGCAATAACAAATTCAGACATGGTAGCAACTTCAAGCAAAGCAAGCAAATAAGCAAACAAAAAATATTTTTGTGTTTTTGTATTTTTTATGAGTAGTGGGGGAGATGAAAACGAGAGGCAAAGGAAAATAAAAAGTAGAGCAAGTAGATGATAGTTTGAGTGAAGGTACTTGATAGGTTTTGATGAAGTCTCCCCAGCAACGGCGCCAGAAATTCTTCCTGCTACTTGTGAGCTGCATTGGGATTTTCCCCGAAGAGGAGAGGAGATGCAGTACAGTAGAGATAAGTATTCCCTCAGTGAGAAACAAGGTTATCGAACCAGTACGAGAATCACACAAAGCCTCGTGAACAGCAACTGCACACACAAAAGCAAATACTTGCACCCAACGCGGGCAAGAGGGTCGTCAATCCCCTTGAACTCATTACTTGCAAGGATTAAATCTTGTAGTGGTAGATAGATAAATTGCAAAACAAAATAAAAGTAAATAAATTGCAGCAAGTATATTTTGGTTTTATTTTTATATTTAAAGCAGACCTGGGGGCCATAATTTTCACTAAAGGCTTCTCTCTCGAACACATAGCATACGGTGGGTAAACAAATTACTGTTGGGCAATTGATAGAAAAACGCATAGTTATGACGATATTCAAGGCAATGATCATGTATATAGGCATCACGTCCGAGACAAGTAGACCGACTCCTGCCTGCATCTACTACTATTACTCCACCCATCGACCGCTATCCAGCATGCATCTTGGGTATTAAGTTAATAAAAACAGAGTAACGCCTTAAGCAAGTTGACATGATGTAGACAAAGTAAACTCAACTAATATGAGTAAACCCCATTGTTTTACCCTTAGTGGCAACAATACAAATACGTGTCTTGTCCCTTTCTGTCACTGGGATATAGAGCACCGCAAGATTGAACCCACTACAAAGCACCTCTCCCGCTGAAGATAAATCCATCTAGTTGGCCAAACCAAACGGATAGATCGGAGAGAAATACAAAGCTATAACAATCATGCATAATAAAGTTCAGAAAATACTCAATTACTTCTCATGAATATTCAGATCATAAACCCACAATTCATCGGATCCCAACAAACACACCGCAAAAGAAGATTACATCGAATAGAACTCCAAGAAGATCGAGGAGAACATTGTATTGAAGATCAAAGAGAGAGAAGAAGCCATCTAGATACTAGCTATGGACCCATAGGTCTATGGTGAACTACTCACGCATCATCGGAAGGGCAACAAGGTTGATGTAGAAGCCCTCCGTGATCGATTCCCCCTCCGGCACAGTGCCGGAAAAGGCCTCCAGATGGGATCACGGAAGAACAGAAGCTTGTGGCAGCGGAAAAGTTATTTTGGGTGGCTCTCTGTTGGTTTCCCAATATTTGGGAATTTATAGAAGTGGAATTAGGTCAGACGGAGCAATGTGGGTCCCACGAGGTAAAAGGGCGTGCCTACCCCCCCCCTGTTGCCTTGCCGTCTCCTCGTTTGATGTCTGGTTTCCTCCAGAAGCTTCTAGGGTCTCTTATGTCCAGAAAAAAAACGTCAAAAAGTTTCGTAGCGTTTGGACTCCATTTGGTACTGATTTTCTGGAAAACCAAAAACAAGCAGAAAACAGCAACTGGCACTGGGCACTTGGTTAATAGGCTAGTTCCGAAAAATGATATAAAATAGCACATAAATGCATATAAAACATCCAAGATTGATACTATAATAGCATGGAACAATCAAAAATTATAGATACGTTGGAGACATATCACGCCACCAGGCTTCTAGAGACGTGCGACAGAAAAATCAATGGCTTCTTCTGCGCTTTCCGGCTGGAGCCAGCGCCGAAGACGACCAACGAGCCTGCTATTGCCGCCTCCCCCGGTCTTGGCTCATCCACCGGAGTGGGCCACCGACTGGAAGCGCTCGCCTGTTGATACGTCTCCAACGTATCTATAATTTTTGATTGTTCCATGCTATTATAGTATCAATCTTGGATGTTTTATATGCAATTATATATCAATTTTTGGGACTAACCTATTAACCTAGTGCCCAGTGTTAGTTGCTATTTTTTTTGCCTGTTTTTGCCTTTTCAGGAAATCATTATCAAACGGAGTCCAAACAAAGAAAAAACTTTGGATTAATTTTTTCTGGACCAGAAGGGACCCTAGAAGCTTCGGGAGAAGACCAGACGATTCATGAGGGAGCGACAAGCCCGGAGGGCGCGCACAGGGAGGGTAGGCGCCCCCCAGGCTTGTGGGCTCCTTGTGGCACCTCCCGACCTAATTCCAGCGCTATAAATTCCCAAATATTTTCAATATACCAAAGAGCAACCTCGAATAACTTTTCCGCCGCCGCGAGCCTCTGTTCTTCCGCGATCCCAACTGGAGGCCTTTTCCGGTACTCTGCCGGAGGGGGAATCGATCACGGAGAGCTTCTACATCAACCTTGCTGCCCTTCTGATGATGTGTGAGTAGTTTACCATAGACCTACGGGTCCATAGCTAGTAGCTAGATGGCTTCTTCTCTCTCTTTGATCTTCAATACAATGTTCTCCTTGATCTCCTTGGAGTTCTATTCGATGTAATCTTCTTTTGCGCTGTGTTTGTTGCGATCCGATGAATTGTGGGTTTATGATCAGATTATTCATGAGAAATATTTGAGTCTTTTCTGAACTTATTTATGCATGATTGTCGTAGCTTTGTATTTCTCTCCGATCTATCTGTTTGGTTTGGCCAACTAGATTGATTTATCTTGCAATGGGAGAGGTGCTTTGTGATGGGTTCAATCTTGCGGTGTTCTATATCCCAGTGACAGAAAGGGACAAGACACGTATTTGTATTGTTGCCATTAAGGATAAAAAGATGGGGTTTAATCATATTGCTTGAGTTTACTTTGTCTACATCATGTCATCTTGCTTAAGGCGTTACTCTATTTTCTTTAACTTAATAACCTAGATCATGCTGGATAGCGGTCGATGGGTGGAGTAATAGTAGTAGATGCAGGCAGGAGTCGGTCTACTTATCTTGAACGTGATTCCTATATACATGATCATTGCCTTGAATATCGTCATAACTATGCGCTTTTTTATCAATTGCCCAACAGTAATTTGTTTACCCACTGTATGCTATGTGTTCAAGAGAGAATCCTCTAGTGAAAATTATGGCCCCCGGGTCTACCTTTATCATATCTTAAAATCCAAAAATACCTTGCTGCAATTTATTTACTTTCATTTTATTTTGCAATTAACTTTTCTATCTATCACTATCAGACTTAATCCTTGCAAGTAACCGTCGAGGGGATTGACAACCCCCTTGTTCGCGTTGGGTGCAAGTATTTGCTTTTGTGTGTGTAGGTGCTGCTAACGAGGTTCTGTGTGGTTCTCCTACTGGATTGATAACCTGGTTCTTTATTGAGGGAAATATTTATCTCTACTGTACTGCATCATCCTCTCCTCTTCGGGGAAATCCCAACGCAGTTCACAAGTAGCAGGAAGAATTTCTGGCGCCGTTGCCGGGGAGACATCACCAAAACCTATCAAGTACCTTCGCATAAAATATCATCTACTTGCTCTTATTTTCATTTGCCTTTTATTTGCATTTGCCTCTCATTTTCATCTCCCCCACTTCTAAAACAATTTTACAAAAACACAAAAATATTTTTGTTTGCTTGTTTGCTTGCATTGCTACCATGTCCGAGTTTGTCATTGAAAAAGGTAAGAATGGTAAAGTCCCTAAGATAGAAATTCCCTCAAATTTGGACACAAAATTTTTTGTGGCGGGAAGTGGGAATATCATAGGAAAAAATGTTATCCAAGAATTCTTTACTTGTACGGGAACTTTGGTTTGTGATGATATCCCCATTCTTAAAAGAACCAATAGTTACGCCGAAGCTATCTCTGCACTTGTTCTTAAACTTGAAAGAAGATTTATACGTACTCATCCCACTTTGCAAAGATTGTTCTATGAGTTACCGGTTATAAAAAACCCTAAGGCTAAAAAGATAGCTACTCTTATCCTTATGAATGAATTTGATTACATAGTTCGAGAAGCTAGAGAGATCTTTGATTTTTATAATATGAGTCATGAAAACCCTGTGATAGATGAAATTTTATATGATGAAGATTATATGATGAGATATGTAGTTGGTGATGATCATGCCTATGATGAAAATACTAAAAAGGAGGTCCCTCCTTTACATATTATCCAACAAGTTTTCAATGGTATTAATCAAAAATATTCTTGGATCGTAAAAGGGAATCAACAAGGATTTGATGAAAGTTACCTCAATAATGATAAAATCTTGATTGATGATGTGTTTCCCATTGTTTTTGAAAAGCCTCTTGATGAGCACACACTCCAAGATCCAAAAACTAAGGATGACAATACTTGAAACTATGCATTATGCCTAGCTAGGGGCATAAAACAACAACACTTGTTGGGAGGCAACCCAATATGTATCTTTAATGTTTGCTTTGTTTTCTGTTTTGTGAGTTTGCACAATTGTAGCCTCTGTTATGATTGTGATTTTTATCTTTTAATTAGTGTTTGTGCCAAGTAATTCCTTTGGGATGATTTGGATGATAGTATAATTGATGTTGTTTGGAAAACATAAAGTTTTGCGTCCATTATTTAATTTTTAGTTCTGTACTGAAGACTCAGAAAAATCTGAAATTTTTATACAGTATTGGTATATGAATTTTTTACGTTTTCCTAATTTTTCAGAATTTTTTGAGTTACATAAGTACGGTTTTTAAATAGATCTTTACAGACTATTCTGTTTTAGACAGATTCTGTTTTTGTTCCATAGTTTGCTTATTTTGAGGAATCTATGGATCGTATCGGGGGGGGTATGAGTCATGGAGAAGTTGGAGTACAGTAGCATTATGCCAATATTAAATATGAATCAATTTACAATAGTAACTAAAGTTTAAGATTTATTTGTTATACTAACGGATCTCACGAGGTTTCTGTTAAGTTTTGTGTGCTGGAGTTTTCAAGTTTTGGGTGAGACCACGATGGATGAAGGAATAAGGAGCATCAAGAGCCTAAGATTGGGGATGACCAAGGCACCCCAAGGTAATATTCAAGGAAGACTCAAGCATCTAAGCTTGGGGATGCCCCGGATGGCATCCCCTCTTTCGTCTACAATCTATCGGTATATCACTTGGAGCTATATTTTTATTCATCACATGATATGTGTTTTACTTGGAGCATCTTGTGTTATAGTTTGCTTGTTTTTGTTTGCTTTTTAGTTTGCCACAATCATCTTTGCTGAACACACCTTTTTGAGAGGGACACACATTATTCGTGATTTGTTAGAATACTCTATGTGCTTCACTTATATCTTTTGAGCTAGGCAGTTGGTCTAGTGCTTCACTTATATCTTTTAGGGCACAACGGTGGTTATATTTTAAAGAAATAGTTGCACTCTCATGATTCACTTATATCTTTTTGAGAGTCTAATGATTAGCAATGGTAATATGCACGGGTTATGAATTTGGTCCTAATATGATAGGTATTCAAGAGGGATATAATAAAAACTTTCATGTAGATCACTGAATATGATAAGTATGATTCCTTGCAATAGTTTTGTGATATTAATATGGTAATATGTGGGAGGTACTAGTAGATAATTGTGGTTTAGTAATAATATTGGTGTTAAGGTTTGTGATTCCCGAAGCATGCACGTATGGTCTGTCGTTATGCTAAGAAGTTGGAGCATGATTTATTATAGTACTTTGCTTCGAGGGCTAATAGACTTTCGCAATAAGTATGTGAGTTCTTTATGACTAATGTGAGTCCATGGATTATACGCACTCTCACCTTTCCGCAATTTGCTAGCCTCTTCAGTACCGTGCATTGCCCTTTCTCACCTCGAGAGTCGGTGCAAACTTCGTCGGTGCATCCAAACCCCGTGATATGATACGCTCTATTACACATAAGCCTTCTTATATCTTCCTCAAAACAGCCACCATACCTACCGATTATGGCATTTCCATAGCCATCCGAGATATATTGCCATGCTACTTCCACCGTTCCGTTTATATGACACGCATCATCATTGTCATATTGCTTTGCATGATCATATAGCTGACATAGTATTTGTGGCTCAGCCACCATTCAGCATTTTCATACATGTTACGCTAGTATCATTGCACATCCTGGTACACTGCTAGAGGCATTCATATAGAGTCATATTTGTTCTAGTATCGAGTTGCAATTTTTGAGTTGTAAGTAAATAGAAGTATGATGATCATCATTATTAGAGCATTGCCCCACTGAGGATATATATATAAAAAAAAGAGGCCAAAAAGAGCCCACGAAAAAAAAGAAAAAAATGAGAGAAAAAGAGAGAAGGGGCAGTGTTACTATCCTTTTCCATACTTGTGCTTCAAAGTAGCACCATGTTTTTCATATAGAGAGTCTCCTATGTTGTCACTTTCATATACTAGTGGGAATTTTTCATTATAGAACTTGGCTTGTATATTCCGATGACGGGCTTCCGCAAATGCCCGAGGTCTTCATGAGCAAGCAAGTTGGATGCACACCCACTTAGTTTTTATTTTGAGCTTTCATACACTTATAGCTCTTAGTGCATCCGTTGCATGGCAATCCCTACTCCTCGCATTGACATCAATTGATGGGCATCTCCATAGCCCGTTGATTAGCCTCATCGATGTGAAACTATCTTCTCTTTTTAACTTCCCCTTATTAATCTCTATCATCATTCTATTCCACCCATAGTGTTATATCCATAGCTTGCGCTCATGTATTGCGTGGGGGTTGAAAAAGCTGAAGCGCGTTAAAAAGTATGAACCAATTGCTTGATTGTCTCCGGGGTTGTGCATGATAAATACTTTATGTTAAGAGGATGGAGCATGACATGATTATATGATTTTGTAGGGATAACTTTCTTTAGCATTTTTATTTTGAAAGGCATGATTGTTTGCTAGTATGCCTGAGTATTGATGTCTTTATATCAAATTATAGACTATTGCTTTGAATCATTCGGATCTTAATATTCATATCGTAAAAGAGAATTACATGATGAAACATGTTAGGTAGCATTGCACATCACAAATTCTGTTTTTATAATTTACCTACTCAAGGACGAGCAGGAATTAAGCTTGGGGATGCTTGATACGTCTCCAACGCATCTATAATTTTTTATTGTTCCATGCTATTATAGTATCAATCTTGGATGTTTTATATGCAATTATATATCATTTTTTGGGACTAACCTATTAACCTAGTGCCCAGTGCCAGTTGCAGTTTTTTGTCTGTTTTTGCCTTTTCAGGAAATCATTATCAAACGGAGTCGAAACAAAAAAAAACTTTGGATTAATTTTTTCTGGACTAGAAGGGACCCTAGAAGCTTCGGGATAAGACCAGACGAGTCACGAGGGAGTGACAAGCCCGGAGGGCGCACCCAGGGGGGTAGGCGCGCCCCCAGGCTTGTGGGCCCCTCGTGGCACCTCCTGACCTAATTCCAGCGCTATAAATTCCCATATATTCCCAATATACCAAAGAGCAACCTCGAATAACTTTTCCACCGTCGCAAGCCTCTGTTCTTCTGTGATCCCATCTGGAGGCCTTTTCCGGTACTCTGCCGGAGGGGGAATCGATCACGGAGGGCTTCTACATCAACCTTGCTGCCCTTCCGATGATGTGTGAGTAGTTTACCACAGACCTATGGGTCCATAGCTAGTAGCTAGATGGCTTCTTCTCTCTCTTTGATCTTTAATACAATGTTCTCCTCGATCTCCTTGGAGTTCTATTCGATGTAATCTTCTTTTGCGGTGTGTTTGTTGGGATCCGATGAATTTTGGGTTTATGATCAGATTATTCATGAGAAATATTTGAGTCTTTTCTGAACTTATTTATGCATGATTGTTATTGCTTTGTATATCTGTCCGATCTATCCGTTTGGTTTGTCCAACTAGATTGATTTATCTTGCAATGGGAGAGGTGCTTTGTGATGGGTTCAATCTTGCGGTGTTCTATATCCCAGTGACAGAAAGGGACAAGACACGTATTTGTATTGTTGCCACTATGGATAAAAAGATGGGGTTTAATCATATTGCTTGAGTTTACTTTGTCTACATCATGTCATCTTGCTTAAGGTGTTACTCTGTTCTCATTAACTTAATACCCTAGATGCATGCTGGATAGCGGTCGATGGGTGGAGTAATAGTAGTAGATGCAAGCAGGAGTCGGTCTACTTGTCTCGGACGTGATGCCTATATACATGACCATTGCCTTGAATATCGTCATAACTATGCGCTTTTCTATCAATTGCCCAACAGTAATTTGTTTACCCACCGTATGCTATGTGTTCAAGAGAGAAGCCTCTAGTGAAAACTATGACCCCCGGGTCTACCTTTATCATATCTTAAAATCCAAAAATACCTTGCTGCAATTTATTTACTTTCGTTTTATTTTGCAATTTACTTTTCTATCTATCACTATCAGACTTAATCCTTGCAAGTAACCACAGAGGGGATTGACAACCCCACTTGTTCGCGTTGGGTGCAAGTATTTGCTTTTGTGTGTGTAGGTGCTGCTAACGAGGTTCTGTGTGGTTCTCCTACTGGATTGATAACCTTGGTTCTTTACTGAGGGAAATACTTATCTCTACTGTACTGCATCATCCTCTCCTCTTTGGGGAAATCCCAACGCAGTTCACAAGTAGCACCTGTCACCACGCACAACCTAGATCAGTTGGTGGAAATTGGCTGGCTGGCGAACCACAAGTCGATGGCCTGGTTGGCGCCTCCACACGAGGATGATGTTCCCCAGCCGTTGCCCTGGAACCTCGTGGTGCACGTGGCCTTCATCTACCATGGGTTGCGCCTCCTGTTGAATGCCTTCACCAGGGAAATCTGACCCACTACAGTTTGCAGCTGCATCATCTGACCCCAAGCGGGATGTTGCATTTATCTTGCTTCACAACCCTCTACGAGTGCTTCCTCGGGGTCCTTCCCCAATTCGGCCTTTGGAAGTTCTTCAAAGTGGTTCCTCGCCTGAAGGAGGACAAGATCCCGTCCTGCAGAGGGGACGTCATCCGCCCTCGTCTGGATGCTAAGTACTTTGAGCTGGAGAATATTGAGCCGAAATCGTGGGAAGGAGCTGGTTCTATGCCCCAAACATCCCAGGTGACTACCGTGAGGTCGAACGACACGCCTTGTTGGAAAAAACCAGAGTGGGGCTCGGATACGGAGATCTCCCAAGGGACCGGCCTCCTGGTTGAGGCGGTCTACCAACTGCAAGATTAGGGCTTCTGGCCTCCAGATCTTGAAGACCTGGATAGAGAGGAATATCCAGCCCCTGGGATGGAGGGAGTTCCCCATATTCGAATGTAGGGGGCTAAACGATCCCAATCGTCTCCTTAAGCAGGAGATCTCGGAGAATGAAGTGGAACTTCGCATTCATCTGGTAACCGGCCCCCCGATCGGTGACATCCATATGGGTGTAGCCATGGAGCCGTACAGCCACGCGAACCTGCGCCCTCCAGTAAGTCATAGCGATATTCCTGCTTACCCCTTTGTTTGCCGGTATGTCCTGACTCCTTTTCACTTGTCTTTAGACCTTCCAGGACTTCCTTTCAATCCCCCCACAGCCCCGATCATATGAGGTGGCCATGCACCTTGTCAACCATGCACGTGTGACAGCCCAGAGCTTTGGCAAGGCTACGACTGGTGCTTCTTCTACCTCAGAACCGCCACGAACCATCAACGGACAGCTCGAAACAGCCGAAAGTGAAGGTTTGGCCCGGCGTAAATTTGTCGGCCTCTTCTTGATCTACGCCTCGGGTTAGGTCTCCGACCAGCGTCGCCTGTGCCTAGCGTGCCAACTGACGGTGCAAAGTACCGTCAGATCCCTCGATAGGGTTCATGACGAGGTCAGAAGTACCGGGACGAAGCCCGCATGCACAAGTTACCCAGGTTCGGGCTTCCAGAGAGTAATATCCTACATCCTGCTTCTTCTTGTTATTCATGGTGATGGGATACCTCATGCGAGGGAATACAATGGGGAACCAGATTTCTACGAGAGTTGTCTATCTCCAAGATTGGATCAGTGGGTGCTCCCTAGCCTCCTTCTATATAGGCGGTCGAGGTTAGGGTTTACAGGGAGGAGATGCGATCTAAGCCACTATCCTTCTGGGCTTGGAGAACAAGGCACCCTGAGGTCGGTTCTTATCCTTGTCGGGGCCCCCAGGCCTTGATCCGCCCTTCGGCTTGATCGGGCCTGGTGAGCCACCCCTAGGTCGTGGCCCCGTCAATGACAGACATGGCGGGTCTCGCAATGGTGCGAGACGGCAGGGCTAAGATGCGACGACTGCTCGTGGCAGCGCGCTTCCCTCCCCACAGCAGACCTCCTCCACCCACTCGGTCCTACCAGCAACACGTAGCTCCTCCACCTTCCACTCACAATGACGCGGACTGTCGCAAAGGAGCAGCGACAATCATGGTGTGGCTCGCATCGGTGTGCGGTGGCTCCTCGCTACGTCCAGCGGCAGCGCGCACACCCCCACCCCCACGCCCGCCGGGATTGACACCACCGCATCGGGGCTGGTTCGTTGCGGCAAGGTCGAACCGTCGATGTGGTATATATCTTCTCCTCTCTCTGGTGAGACATGGCACTCGGACTGATGTGTGCCACGTTTCTGTGCGCTCTGGTGTGGCACACATGATGGACTGGCCCGAGCCGGCGGTCGTGCCCTCTTCTGTCTCGCCTGCATCCGCGGCCATGTTTGTTCCCCCCCCCCCCCCGGGTCGCCTTTTACACAAATCATCCACCCAAGCAGGTTTTGGTATCCCATTCCAACTGCTTTTTCAGTCCATCTCAACATGGATTTAGGGGTGAATTTTTAGCTAAGGGCATTGGTTAAGGGGTTGAGGAACTAGCATTAGAAGGCAACATCGATAGAATTAGCAGCCATTAGCATTCTAGGTGCATAATATAGCAGTTAGTGGCAACTTGGACAGTTTGTACACATAGCGGCTAGTATGAGGTGGCTATTTTTCATGTTGAATCACTTTGTTAGATAGTAGTGTTGTTTGGTGGGATTTTTGCACAATTTGGGTACATGAGAGCTAGTATATTCAGTAGCGGTTGCACATGGCTATATCTTTTTATATTTTTAAGGGATGGCAATTTGTGTTTTCAGATTTTTTCCTTCACAAGGCAATTGCGTATGACAACAGATGTCAACACTTGTCGTTTGCACATGCCATCTATAGATGATTTTTGCCATATCAATGTAAGATGGGTTACCATGGTAACTTTATTGTCTTTTTTCATATACCTTTTAGCTAATGATTTTTTTTGCCACGGTGACATTTCTTTTGCAAATGCCATGTTTTTTTTTCTCTAAATTAGCCGTGGAATACAACATTTACCATGATAATAGGTAGTAAATTTGTCATGATACCTATAGTTGCCTTGATGCAGTAGTTTTTTCTCCACATTTGCCATGATCTACAGAGCTAATTTGCCTATTTATTGTTTTACAAAATACATTTTTCTAAATTCGCCATGGCTAATTAGCTCTTTTGCCGATACCATTTTTTTTTTCAAAATTTGCCATACAAATAACATTTTCCATGATATAGGTAGTAAATTTTGCCATTTTATGTATAATTGCCATGATACTAGTAGTTTTTTCTCCACATTTACCATGATCTACATATCTAATTCGCCATGAATTAGTTTTTAGAAAATACAGTTCTTCCTAAATTTGCCGGTAAACATTTTACATTTATTTTTTAACTAAAACATTTTCCATGTTGTATTAGCAATGAAAATTCCTACTTTTGCCATTTTAACATCTTTTACAAAAAAATGGTTTATTTTTTCTAAGTTCTGTCTAATCAGAGTTACAAACTTTTTTGCAACTTTGCCATGATCTATAAT
Organism: Elymus sibiricus; assembly: GCA_039707655.1. Classification (NCBI taxonomy): domain Eukaryota; kingdom Viridiplantae; phylum Streptophyta; class Magnoliopsida; order Poales; family Poaceae; genus Elymus; species Elymus sibiricus. Next base: position 176,168,612 of record CM077666.1, on the reverse strand, counting down.
AACATTTTGTCTCTCAAAGTTGCCATGGACCAGTGGCAGTTTTAATTATTTATGTTTTTTCATACAGTAGAATGACATTTATTCCTGCATATGCATTTTTTATTTTTAGGACCGTAGAAAATTTATTGTACATACCATGGCAAATTTAATTAACATACCATGGTAAATACTTTTCATACTCTATCATGCAAAATTATTTCTTAGACCATGGTCAATTTATTTTTGGACTATGACAAATTTTATTGTATATACCATGACAATTTTATTTGAACATACCATGGTAAATTCTATTGGCAAATTATTGTACATATCATGATAAATTTATTAAACAAAAAATGGTAAAAAAAATTGTATACCATGGCAAATTATTTGAACATATCTTGGCAAATTTGTCGAACATACCATGGCAAATTATGTGACTATTTCAAAATATATATATTTGCCATTATCTCATGAAACGGTTTATTTGGATAAATCCGCTATGTGTGATGACTACAAACAATTTTTAAAAATTTGCCATGCTCTAGAGAAACAATTTTCGCTTCATTTTGCCTTGTGACTATTAAAAAAATTCTCAATCCTTATCATGATTTTTGGGAAACATGATATTTTTCCTAAATTTGCCATGGGATCATTAGATACATTTAGAAAATTTGTCATGTTTCTAGAGAACTTTTTTTCACTAAATTTTACCATGCTATTATTTTACAAACATCTCTAAAAATCTCACCTTTTAATTTTTAAGAAATGAAAATTATCTCATTATTGTCATGTGATCAGTACAAACCTTTTTAGAATTTTGCCCATGTCATGCTGCTTCCAGGATGGATCATTCGCTCGAGGCATCCCCTTGAGCTGACGTTCCCCTACTATTCGCCTCTTTTTTAAATACTGCATTGACAAGGTCTTGAACTCGAGACCTCTTGGCAAATTTGTCGAACATTTTTGCATATTGAATTCATGCTCCAACCAGTTATTTTAAACGTCGGAAATGATGGAGAGAGGCAGACAATATATTCAAACACGGGGCACGCCCGGAAGAGTCGTACCATCCGTGAGGCTATAGTGGGTAGACCATAGTTCACGAACATTCACGAGGCGCTCAATCTTGTTGTGTTGGGGTAGTACGTTCAGCGTCTATGAGTTATTTGCCATGTGCACGTTTACGAATCACCAGGCGTTTTTACTAAGCGTTGGACCACCAGCCGTCTATTCATGGTTCCAATTTATATAGGGTTTTCCAAGGGGTATTTTGCTTGCTTTAACCTTGAATTTCACAGATTTTTGTCGTTTCACAAACCGATATTCATCGAATAGAGAAACCTTGTACCCTTGACTGTTTTTCAGGAACAAACACTTTTCGAAATATTTGGAATCATATTTGGATGATTGAGAAGAAAATGGACAGATTTTCCTTTCGAGTGATATGCATTTGGTGTCAACAGGAGAGAAGATGACACACGGTATGAGCGTGTTCGCTCATACCAGCGGTTGTACCAGGCGCCGCCAACTCCTCCGTATGTACAGAAGCAACTTCAGTAACTGGGCATATACGAATGAAGCAACAGAAGAGGCAGAATAATAGACCAGAGCAAAGAAAAAGAATCCCGAAGGAATTGCTTCACTTAGATCCATTTCGGGTTCCTCTGCATCAGGATTCTCCGCTCAACCAGCGACAACACCGCCATTAGAGAGAGAGCAGTAATACCCCTATGATTCCCCTTTATGTTATCTCTATGTTTGGTTGTTATTCTTGTCTCATGCGCGAGTAATCACCCAGTACGTGGGAGATGTAAGGGATTGGTGAGATTCGTTTGTGCCTATTCGTCATGATGATATTTTGTGAGATTACTTTAACGATTGGTTACTAGGTTGTTTATCCCTGGCGTGTAAATGCTTATTGTCCAATTTAAGGACCCATGCAACATAATCCAAAGACCTACATGATATTGTTGAGCGAATTGGCGACATGTAGGGCACATGAGTTTGTATCAACGAGGAGCAAAGATAATTCGAGGAACACAAGAATCCGCGATGCATAATTGTTGGCCATTGCAGATGATAACGGGAGGCGGGATAATAGAATTAAAAAATCGATAAGAGGTTTAAAATTTTTGATAATAGAATCACATATTTAATGAAAATACTAATATAAATAAAAAGGTTTTATATACTTAAATAAAGGTTTAAATAATTTTAGAAATGTCACATTTTTAATAATATATTCATGCAGTATATAAAGTGTTCATGCTTTTAGAAAAAGTGTCCACCTATTTTAATAAAGTTTGTATATTTGCCAAAATATATATTTTTGAATAAAATTAAATAGAAAAATACGCATGGAAAAAATATTAGGAACCTAGTGCGCCCCAGACTATAGATCCTCAAATGAACAATTTTTTAGTTATACTACCTCCATTCCAAAATATAAGACGTTTTGGTAGGCTAGTACATACATTTTATAATTCATAAAACAATCACCTGAGTATTTTAAAAATAATACCTGAAATATTTTTAAATTACATGAGCATTTTTTTAAAGGTAAGTTGTTTTCTTTATGCATATTATTTATAACACAAGAATATTCTAACTTATATTTTTATTATGATGACTATGATTTACAATTTTTGACAAATTTCTAAAGAAAAGAAAAAACTACCTAATATGTGGAATATGGGCCACACTAAATGCAGCCCATTTAAACCCAACGAGCCTATTCCGATTAAGATGTAAATGTTTATTTATCCGCTACTTTTTCTCATAGCAATTATTGCTTTGTGTTGTACACTGACATGTGGGACCCAATGCAGCCCATTTAACGTCTATGGATGACGAGTGCACCATATTGCACGCGAAAGCCAAGATTTCGAACCAATATTCTGTATTTTACAACTACAAGCATCAAAATAATCGCCTGTGGCAAGTTCAACCACCACTGGCGCATTTACCTCCTAGAATTATTATGTGATACTTGGATCAAGGGTATTCCACGTTTCCCCGCTCTTTTGTTTGTGGCAAGTTCAAGTGGACGTGTACATGTTTTATACTCCCTCCTTTCACATATATAAGGCCTAATACATTTTTATAGGCTGCCTTTGGTTATTTATAAAATTAATAATATTTGAGATGTATGAAAATTTATATCATTAGAAACTCCTTTCACATACGAATTTGATGATATGCTTTGTGTAGCATGGATATAATATATTATTGTTTCAATCCACGATCAAAGGCAGCCTCGAAGAATGTATTAGGCCCTATCATCTAGTACAATTTCTCCCTAATTTTGGAGCCCTCCTATTGAATTGAGGTGTTCAATTTTGAATTTGGTTCACGATTTTGACAGGGTCAACAATTTCTCAAATTAATTGGCAGTAACCAGCCTAAAAAACACATCATATCCTCTCACCGCCAAGAAAAAAAAAAGCGCCAACGTGACACTGTAAAATCAATATAATACATGCAACCACCGGTGCAAGAAACTTTTCCACATAAGTATGAATTGATTAACAAATAACACATAATAACATTGCCAAGAAAGCCAACCAAAAGACCACATCATAAAAATGGAAAGCACGCATCATCTTTTCCACGCACCAAACCAAATAACAAACAAAATTTATGAAATCCCAACAACACCAACGGAGGGGTTTGTCTCAAGTAGATGTAGAGCCATCAACGTGAAATCATTTTGTATATGCTGCATATACAAAAAGCATTTCCACATCTCCGCTCGTCCTTACCAAAGAGCATCTTGCTGAACTCAAATCTCACCAGAAGATCGTACACCTAGAATCAGTCCTTGCTCTCTCTCTCTCTCTCCCTCTCCCTCTAAAAAAAGGGTGGAATCAGTGCTTGTTGCTGAAACCACAGGCCCATGAGACACATGATCTGTGTCTCTTGTTTCGCTTCGTTTCTAGCTGGTCCATGGACCAGACCACCCAACTGCCTAGCTACCGGGGCCAAGCTATCTCATGGCCATGTTCCGATCTCACCTTTTCCGTTCCCCTCCATGAAAGCGTCATCGTCAGGGCCACAGTGCACGTACGTACACTTCGCTAGTTAGGCAAGCAGACATCATATTTCAGTAATAACTTCCACTTGCGTGTGATACAGGACGCGCAGTTTGCACCACGAAATCCTGGAGAGCCAAAGCACGAACGCTGCCAAGGCATCCGGGTTTGGCCGGAATCGCCATCAGGGCGACTGCGCTGAAGCAGTGTGCCCTTGTGCGGCGTGACGCTGACAGGGACGGTGCTTGATCCTTTGCTGCCGGTCACGTTCGCCTGAGGCGATACGATACGACAGCCTACGCGTCAGGACATGCAGCTCTGATTTGGTACTATCAGCCATACAAAAGTACAAACTAAACTGGTTTCGAATTGAATAAGTTCCGTTCAGACAACTTGTTGTACATATGGATGTCCATATATAGCCAATTATCAGTGACTTGATGATATTTCTGAAGGAAAACAAAGCAGCGTGTCGTATTAATTGAACATGCTTAGATGGCACAGTAGGAGTATGTTCTCGTGCTCTGAAATCGACCTAATTTCGTGAGCCAGCTTAACGGATCCATCCATTCCAACCACCAACCACCGGCACGATCTTTACACATGTGTCGCCAAGCTACTAATTCTCTCCAGATCCAAGCAGCTAGTATCAGTGTATGTATCACCAAGCCATCGTAACATGGAACTCAAGCACAATCTGCACCCGAATACTCCATGTGGTGCATGATTGCAATCTTCTCAGATCAAGAACAAAAAGCGGACGATCTTGTAGTAGTACTAATCATAAACACTAGCTCAAGGTGCTTGGATAAAGAAAGACCAATGCAAGTATCACAAGTTGATTCCTGGAGGTGACAAGTGATCAACACGGCAAAAAAAAACTAGTAGTAGGATCAAACTCAACTTGCCGTCAACTCAGCTGAACCAAAAATTAGCAAGCATTCCTCACTCGGTATCTTTCTCGTCTCACCATGACCAGCCTATGTACATTGCACTCTAAGTAATAAAGAGAATAAAGAACGGCACTCGAATTCACACGCCGAATCAGCAAAATGTATTTTCTTTTCGTCAAAGCCAACGCAAGAGAACGAAGGGGGGGAACCAGCCGGAATGTCGGGGCCGTCCATCACCGGCACCTCGAGATGTCGATCTCGATGAGGTTGTCCTCCTCCAGCTCGATCTCGATCATCCCGTACTCCTCCCCGCCGCCGCCGCCGCCGTCGTCGTAGTCGTCGCTGCCGCTGCAGCTGTCCGAGTCGGAGTCCGACGTCCAGGGCAGGCCCATCTCCTCCGGCCCCCACTCCGCCTCGAACTCCTCGTGGATCACCTCCAGGGCGCGGCCCTTGGGCGCCCACGACGCGAACTCCGGCTCCAGGAACACGCTCTGGGGCTTCGCCGGCGGCGGCGGGGGAGGCGGAGGCGGAGGCGGGGAGACCTCCGGGGCTCTCTCCTGCGGCGGGGGAGGAGGAGGAAGAAGGGTCGCGGCAGGTGGCGGGGAGCCGAGGCGGAGCAGGTAGACGAGGAGGAGGACGGAGGAGAGCGGGGCGGGGGAAAGGAGCAGCTGCAGGAGGGGGCGCGGGAGGTAGAGGACGGCGAGCAGGGAGGCGGCCGCGGCCGCGGCGAGGAGGGGGTGGTGGGGCCGTTGGTCGCCGGCGGGCGGCGGCGGAGGGGAGGGGGAGGGGGAGGCCATTTAAGGCGGGAGGAGTGGAGTGGTTAAAGCCAAGCCACGCACCGCCAAGTCAGCTTCTCTCTTTTTAAAGCGACAAGCGAACGAGACGAGAGCTTCCGGTTTTATTCTTGTTCCAGCCAGCGAAATCAAAACCCCGATCTTTTTTTTTGCAGGTACGCCCGGAACGGAAGGACGGTAGAATGTCGTGTTAAAACCGCGTATGCTTCACTGATTGTTCATCCATTGTCCTCCTTGTCTAATTAATGGTAGAATGTGGGATCAAGACCCTCTTGAAGATGTCATTTTTCCGGACTGAGCTTCGGTGCCTTACTGCACCTGCCTTTGGGTGTATGACATGTGGGCCCAGCCTACACATGTGGGCCCAGGTGGCTGGGCCCACATGTCATACACCCAAAGGCAGGTGCAGTTAAGTCACCGAAGCAGCCTCCCATTTTTCCTGATGGTGAACTTTTGGTGCCTAGGAATGACATGTGGGTCCACGTCCACATGTTGGGACAGCACTGGGGAAATTGACCAGTATCTACGTTGTGCAAAGACCACGAGCAGGAAAAGGAGCGTCCGGTCAAACGGCGTGCGACTGGGTCAGCAGTAAAAACACATGATGGGCGGCAGCACGGAGCCACACGAATTGGGGCACCGACCGGCAGCAAATGCAAATGGCTCAGCTCGGGCGAGCGGAAGGCTGCAGCATGCACGCAAAGGCGCAGGGCTGCAGCATGCACTGCACACGAAACTGGAGGAAAAGGCAACCGGACCAGACGAAACGGGAAGAAAAGGCAACCGGACCAGACGAAACGGGAAGCAGATCCCCCGACGGGCAGAGAGAGCTCCACCGGCCGCTGCCGAAGCCAACGGAGGAAAGTTGAGGAAAGTTTTCGTGTTTTGACCCTTTTCTGATACAATTTCGGGATCTGACCCCCGTGTCAAAAAATTTCGGGATCTAACCCTTTTGCCTACCGCCAGGGGTCCCGGCGGTAGCCCCCCACATCCTACCGCCAGATCCCCTGGCGGTAGGTAACGGGACGCGGCTGACGGCCGTCAGCTGCAGCTGACGTGGAAAAGGACACTACCGCCACAGGACCTGGCGGTAGGCTACTAAAACCTACCGCCAGGATCCCTGGCGGTAGGGTCCTGGGGTGGATAAGGTTAGGAGGGGCTGGTGTGTGGGCCCCACTACCACTCTTCTTCCCCATTCTTCTTCTTCCCCGTGGTGAGCTCCTCTCCTCTCTTTCTCCCCCACCCAAACACCCCCTAGATCCACTCCATTTGCTTGAGATTTCACCGGTGGATCCGGAGCATTTTCATCACCCAAGGTACCTCTCTCAATTCCCCTCATTTTGATTGGTTGAAATCTTTGTTTTGTGTGCATTTGCTCAATTTATTGCAAAATCTAGGTGTTGATCTTGTTGTGTGCATTTGACTATGGTTAGGGTTATAGTTATGGTTAGGGTTATGGTTAAGGTTAAGGTGAAATTGACTATGAATAGAAGTTATTTGTCCAATGTGTGCATAAATTATGTTATTGCTCCATTTGAATTGGTTGGATGACATATATGGATGACTTTATTGTTTCCATTGTTCTTAGATGCATAAGCTCGTAAATGTTCATTATTTGGAGAAGACGACATTTATGAATGGAAATGATGATGAAGGGGAAGAGGTTATGGTTTTTGACACAAGTCCAAGCTTTGATGATCTTGTAGTGAAAGTGAGAAGCGTCTTACATTGGAATGACCCAAATGCCGAGGTTAATCTTATTGGGAGGTATGACGTTGGATTGGGAGAACGCATCTTTGGACAAGGTGAAGGAGAAAGATGTGAAAATCCCACCATGTTGGTGTGGAGATGTTTGCAAGGTGAAGGTGTCCACCGACCGAAAGAAGTCATGGACGGAGGGAAGGAGATATTTTGTATGCCCCAACTATGCCCATGATCGTGCGCTTCCAACTAACCCCTATGACCTACCGCCGGTATGTCTTAGAAGTAACATGTTGCTCTCAAATTTGTGTGAACACTAACGAATTTTGTGTATGCAGTCACCGCCTCCTCTATGCAAGTACTTCACATGGATAGATCATAAAGTGCCAGAAGATGTCCAAAAGGACCAATATCAAGATTGTCTTAGGCGCCAACGGCGGTTCGAAGAATCGTTTCGAAGAGGTTTGGAGGAGGAGCGTCGTCAGAAGGAGAGGTTGGAGTGGAAGAAACGAGAGGAGGAGAGGGCACGCCAAGCGAAGCTTGCTCGTGAGGAGGAGAAGGCAAGAAAGCTTGCAAAGGCTCGCGAGGCGCAAGAGGAGGATGAGGCACGTGACAAGAAGGGGAAATGCCTCGTATGACTCAGTAGGGCCTTCGCTTCGGTGGACTCGTCATGTAACCGGATGAAGCCATGCCACATTTATCATGAACTATCTAGTACTAAGGCAAGAAGCCATGTGTCGTGCACTACCTCGTAGACCTAAATTTGTCATTTGTAATGAATTTGTCGTGAGAACTATCTCGTAGACCAAAGTTTGTCTGGAATTTCTTTGTTATTGTGATGAATTTCTGTGATAAACTGTTGTGCGATGTGTTAAATGAAAACAAAGGTGTGCTCTGTTTTTAAACCTACCGCCAGGGTCCCTGGCGGTAGGGTGCAAGACCCTACCGCCAGATGTCCTTTTTCGGTAGGGTTGGCTACCTACCGCCAGACCACTTGGCGGTAGGATGCCAAACCCCTCAAATCTTTTCTGTAACGAACATTGGGGTTTTTTCGGTAGGGTGGGCTACCTACCGCCAGACCCCTTGGCGGTAGGGTCTTGCACCCTACCGCCAGGGACCCTGGCGGTAGGTTCAAAACCAGAGTGTCCATTTAACACATCGCACAACAGTTTATCACAGAAATTCATCACAATAACAAAGAAATTCCAGACAAATTTAGGTCTACGAGATAGTGCACGACACATGGCTTCTTGCCTTAGTACTAGATAAAACATAAGGAGGAGTTCAACTAAAGTACAAAGGAAATGATAAAGGGTACATGCCATTATAGTTCAAATGACTATGACATCATGTAGTTCAAACCCCTTTTATTCCGCCATCAACACAATGTCTCTGTCGTACGGTCCCGGGTTGCAAAAAATGACATCTCTTCTTTCAAGGACCCAACCCCAACGGGAAGCTTGCCTCGGTATCGGCGATGATGCCTGCCTAACTACCCAGTCAATGATCTGACCTGGGTTTTTCAAGTCCAGCTGAGGATATTCCTCCCTTGTTGTGCACAATACAATTTGCCTTGAAAGATCACGTCTATGACGTTTCTCCTTCCTCCTGAGCTTGTTTATGTTTTTCTCTTTATCTTCGATCACCTTCTCGCTATTGTCGTACTCGCATACATAGTACTTTGAAAAGTCCCTTGAAGCCGCATTCACCGCATCAACGGAGTCGACCCACTCCGTCATCTTTTCCTCAATGAGTTCGCGTTCAAGCTTCGCTGCCGCCTCGGCAGAAGTCTCAAAGAAGACGATCGGTCCCATCCTACAATTCGAGGGGTAACTATAACGGTCATCATAAGCATAACCTTAACCATAACCCTAACCATAACTATAACCCTAACCCTAACCCTAGGCAAGCACAAACATAGCCATCAATGCATCATAAATGTGCCATCAATGAATCATAAATGCACACAACAAGATCAACACCTAGGTTTTGCAATAAATTGAGCAAATGCACACAAAACAAAGATTTCAACCAATCAAAATGAGGGGAATTGAGAGAGGTACCTTGGGTGGTGAAAATGCTCCGGATCCATCGGTGAAATCTCAAGCAAATGGAGTGGATCTAGGGGGTGTTTGGGTGGGGGAGAGAGAGAGGAGAGGAGCTCACCACGGGGAAGAAGAAGAATGGGGAAGAAGAGTGGTGGTGGGGCCCACACACCAGCCCCTCCTAACCTTATCCACCCCAGGACCCTACCGCCAGGGATCCTGGCGGTAGGTTTCAGTAGCCTACCGCCAAGTCCTGTGGCGGTAGTGTCCTTTTCCACGTCAGCTACAGCTGACGGCCGTCAGCCGCCGTCCCGTTACCTACCGCCAGGGGATCTGGCGGTAGGATGTGGGGGGCTACCGCCGGGACCCCTGGCGGTAGGCAAAAGGGTCAGATCCCGAAATTTTTTGACACCGGGGTCAGATCTCGAAATTGTATCAGAAAAGGGTCAAAACACGAAAATTTCCCGAAAGCTGACGGGCCTGCGTGCCCTTGCCCGGCCGGATGCCTCGTGCCCTTTTCGATGGAGCCGCCAGCGCCAGATCCTCCCGTATCCGTCACCCGTTGCCCGTCGGGCAGTCGCAAGTCACAAGCATCTTCCCTGCATGTTAACGTGTCGGGGCGAGCCTTTTTTTTCTTGTTTGCGCCGCAGGGCAACTTGTCTTCCGCTTGAAGTCTTGACAACGGGGGAGGAGCAGGGGTGGCCCAGATATGGGCAGATCCTTCCGGGTGCGGCCAACTACACGTCTATAGGCCGGCCATGGGGACTCGCTGTACGGTACGGTGCCAGGAGGCTCAGGTCGTGCTGGTGTGGTGTACTCATGCTTGTCCTCGGCTCCTGATCTTTCAAGGGGCAATGGTCTACTGGTGTACTACTACTGCTAGCGAGAGCATAACAAACGTCCTAAGCATAGGTACTTGTATCCGACTTTGGTATTTTTGTGAGGATTTAGGGTTTTGAAGTTTGCGCCGAAATGAAAACTTTGAGCTATCCTAGGTTGTGTCGACATCCTAGGTTTATGTTGCAAATTTATGGTATCGGGACGTGCCATGGGACGTGGTCTGTTTTTCTCGGCAATGCCAGTTCTCCCAATGGTACGAGTTCTTACGCAGGGCGATGGCGTATCAGGTTAAGGCTACTCGTAGTGGGGAGTACCGTATAAAGTAGTATCATAGATGATCTTATTTATGGTCATGCATGACACAAAGTATCGTATCATTTATTATGTTACAGTATCTATCTATGTTACTCTAATCCTCTCTTTTCTTTAATTCTCTGCCACATCAGCGTGTTTGATATTTCCGAGTGCATGATACCGACTAAGATACCACCACTATGGTCAGCCTAAGAAATACAGAGAAAAACGTTTGCGCTCAACTGATTGATCACTAGGCGCGTATCGGCCGCCTACCATGTTCAACATGTGGTCCCCATGGAGGGAGCACATAGCTTTCCCTCCCTCTCACTTAGAGCAAGTACAATAACAGGTTTATAGCCACTTACATGGCAATTTTGCCTGTGTGGAGGAGAGAGACATGAAAATGTAAGAGGAGTGTGCTCTCATGCAAGAGCCTAGATATGCGTGCTCATAGACAGATGCAATAAATGTGAAGAAAGAGATAGAGAGAACATAAGAAGAAGAAAAATACTAATCTTATAGCTAACCTTGTTGTATGAGTGACTATATGTGTTGGAAATAGATAATATGGCAACATCTTATAGCCAGCAGTTGGCTGTATTATTAACCATGCTCTTATCCCTGCAGAGGAGGCCTCAGCCATGTATTTTTTTCTCCATTTGTGTTGACCTTTCCTCTCCTGTAACCCTCTTGTCCGTGGGGCTTCTTGATCCGCTCCGGCAGCTCGCTCCTTGCCACATAGGATGCGCCGACAGCCGCCACTTCAACCCGTCCCAAACCGTAACCATCTCATTGCAGCAACAACAACGACTGTAATGTCAGTGATGTTGCGATGGCGATGACCGCAATGCCGATGCTGCTACGCTGGTGACGACAACAAAGTTGGCGATATTACGCTGGCAAAGACAATGTTGCGATGGCGATGATCACAATGGCAGTGGCTGGCAGCGATGCTACGACGGCGGCGATGTCATGACTCATCAAACGATGGTGCGACGAAGGCCAAACGGTGTTGCGATGGCCAGCGAGGACAGGCAATATATTGGATTTAATAAATCAACAAAAAGTGTGGTTGCTTTGCAACATGGCATGACAAAACATTTCTTTTAATGACATAATAATATTTTATTAACTAAAATGTAGTCAAGATTATCTTTCATAAAAAATCCTAAATTATGGATGAAAGAAAGTATATTGGCGAGTGAAGATGGTGTGCTGCTACGGGGCCGGGCGCTAATGAGTTGTTCTTTTCAGGATAATCATGTCGTTTTATTTATTACCAAAAGTCTAGAATCTGATCAGAGACCACATCTAGAATAAAATCTGGTGGAACACTAAACCACACCTTACAAAGTTCTTCCCCTACACCTATCTTAGCTAACTTATGAGCGGCAACATTTGTTGTTCTTCTCACCCAGGTTACTTTGGATTCCTTAAACGTGTGAAGCAACCATTTGATCTCCTCTACTCATGACCCGACCGCAGAGAGGTTCTTCATGGGATCGTTAAGCATGTTGATCATAGCCTTACTGTCCATCACCACATGTATCTTCAGAATGTTGATCTCCATCGCCACCTGAACCGCTCATTTGCATGCCAAGATCTCGACCATTTTGTGGGGGCGCTGATGAATTGTTGAAACTTGCAAATGAAAAGAGATGTTGGGTTGATCGTAATCCCACATGATCCAACGGCTAGGCGTGGATATATTTGATGGCACTTGATCCGACTGATTTCCCCCAAATTTTAGTCGGGTCAGAAAGAAAAAAGGCCTAGAGGAACTTCTACATGATTTTTGTGATTCCTTAAAGTTTTTCGGGCTTAAATTTTGCATTCTTTAATGTGTGAATTTTTTAAAAGGACTCAGATTTATTACAATAATAGTTCACCAGAAGTACAAAGCACCCCAAACATAATAGGAATTACATCGAGGTCTGATGGCAGGTTGACGAAAAGACATCTTATAGCCTTGTTGGGCTCCCCGGTTTAGGAGTTGTAGTGCTCGACAAGTTTTCCCTCCGCGAGAAACTAAGATATCAAGCCATGGAGGTATCGATATTCATGCAACAGTTGAGTGCTCTGCAACACAAATACAATTTTATTTGTGTCCCAGCAGTTCTAACAAGGGTTGTTGAAAGTGCAACTAATCCCCGAGTGGTTTTGGTAATTAATAACAACATATATGTCATTGATCTAATGCTCATTGATATTAGATTTCAGAGAAGATCAATGATTGGCATGGCAAGGACTAAGTGATTGTGGACCCCTCAAAATGCTAAGGACAAGAATTGGCAAAGCTCCAAGACTCTTCATTTTTGGTTAAGTGATCCAAGATCACATTGAGTCCATATGAAAGCCAATACTATTAAAAGGGGATGAGGTTTTGATCATGACTCAATTGCTCAAGTGCTTAGTGGTATTGCTCCAAAACCCTCAAACACTTCTCCACATCACTTCTATCCAAAATCCTGAAAGTATCATCTCGGTCACACCAAAATTCCACATCCCGGACTCACCGAGTTGATCACACATACTACCTAAGCCAAACCCTAACTTTTCGGTGCAACCGAAACGGCTCTCGGTCTCACCGAGACGGCGTGACCAAGTTTCTGTAACGATGTCACTTCACTTCGGAACTTCCGAGATGAATTGGTCGGAACTACCAAAATGAGGTTCTGCCCTAGCCATTGCACTTCGGTCACACCGAGATGTTCTGATCGGTCTCACCGATGTCGGTTCTAAATCTGGCATATCTCGTAGTAGGGATCCTAAACTAGGCGTCTTGGAGCGATGGTAACATGGACATAGGATTTTACCCAGGTTCGGGCTCTCTCGAAGAGATAATACCCTACGTCCTGCTTTTGATTGTATTCATATGGGGTGTAGTACAGAGTACATGTATCGACCACGAGATTGTTCTAATGAATATGAGATGTTCTATTGACTAGCCTGGCCTCGGTTTATATAATGTACCGGAGGCCTAGGGTTTAGGAGAGTCCTCGTCTTGGGCGCGAAGTCTTGTGGAATCTTCCTTGTATTCGTCATGGGCTGCCCGAAGTGGCCCATGAGTGAACCGCCATGGGGGTCCTCGGCCCAACCCACTAGTCGGGAGACGACGTGGTGAGTACACTCTAGTCCAGGACACCATCAACCGAGACTTCCAACGTTCGAATATTTTACACTAGTCGGTCTCACCGAGATTTTGGTCCGGTGTCACCGAGTTGGGTCAAAGACTTATAACGGTTGGATCTTTGGGTGAAGCCTATTTATACCCCTCAACCCCCACTTACTCTCTAAGAGAGTCATCAGAACGAACCTACACTTTCACCATTCATTTTCTGAGAGAGAACCACCTACTCATGTGTTGACATCAAGAGATTCCAATCCAACCATTTGAACCTTGATTTCTAGCCTTCCCCAAGTTGCTTTTCACTCAAATCCTTCTCCTACCAAAGCCAAATCTGTGAGAGAGTGATTGAGTGTTGGGGAGACTATCATTTGAAGCACAAGAGTAAGGAGTTCATCATCAACAACACCGTCTATTACCTTTTGGAGAGTGGTGTCTCCTAGATTAGTTATGTGTCACTTGGGAGCCTCCAAGATCTTGTGGAGTTGAACCAAGGAGTTTGTAAGGGCAAGGAGATCGCCTACTTCGTGAAGATCTACCCGAGTGAGGCTAGTCCTTCGTGGACGTAAGCCATGGTGGAATAGGCAAGGTTGCTTCTTCGTGGACCCTTCGTGGGTGGAGCCCTCCATGGACTCGCGCAACCGTTACCCTTCGTGGGTTGAAATCTCCATCAACGTGGACGTACGATAGTACCACCTATCGGAACCACGCCAAAAACCACCGTGTCTTCATTGCGTTTGATTTCTCCGATCCCTCCTTTACGTTCATATGCAAAGTCTTTATTTTTCGCTGCACAACTCTTAGACTTGCATGTGTAGGGTGTTGCTTGACTTGTAGAATTGCTAAAACCTGCCTACAACTAAAATTGGGAAAAGGATAGGTTTTTATTTGATCAAGTAGTCTAATCACCCCCCTCTAGACATACTTTCGATCCTACAGGTGGTATCAGAGCTTTGATCTCCATTGCATTGGTTTCACAACCTAAGAGAGTATGGCATCTAGTGTGGGTAATTATCATCGTAGAGGTCCATATTTTGATGGTACAAACTTTGCTAGTTGGAAGCATAAGATAAAAATGCATATTCTTGGTCATAACCCCGCCGTTTGGGATGTTGTTCGTGTTGGCTTGTAAGGTGAATTCTTTGAGGATGGAAAGAAACCGGACCGTGAAGCAACCGCGGAAGAATTGAAGATGTTGCAATACAATGCTCAAGCATGTGACATTCTCTTCAACGGTTTGTGCCCCGAGGAGTTCAACAAGATCAGCCGCCTCGAGAATGCAAAGGAAATTTGGGATACTTTGGTTGATATGCACGAGGGTACCGAGTCCGTCAAGGAATCCAAGTTGGATGTGCTTCAAAGTCAACTTGACAAGTTCAAGATGAAGGATGGTGAAGGAGTCGCCGAAATGTACTCTAGGCTTGCTCTCATCACAAATGAGATTGCCGGCTTAGGAAGTGAAGAAATGACCGACAAGTTCATCATCAAGAAGATCCTTAGAGCCTTGGATGGAAAATACGATACCGTGTGCACATTGATCCAAATGATGCCCAATTACAAAGATCTCAAGCCCACGGAAGTCATTGGAAGGATTGTTGCTCATGAGATGTCACTCAAAGACAAAGAGGATCTACACAACAAGTCAAGTGGTGCTTACAAAGCCTCAAGCGATGCTCCCACAACATCAAGTGATAAGCTAGTATCCAATGAAGAGATAAGCCTAATGGTGAAAAGATTCAACAAGTTCTATAAGAATAGAAGGAAAAGAGAGAAGCTCCAACTCAAGACATTATGAGCAAAGATCATCAAGTCGTGACCGTAATTGCTACAATTGTGGAAGACCAGGACACTACTCCAATGAGTGTACGACACCTCACAAGAAAAGCGACGAGTCACCAAGAGGAAAGTATAGAAGCGATGAATCACCTCACAAAGAGAGAAGGAGTAGAGATGATCGTTATGAACGAAGACCTTCTCGGAGAAGCAAGGATTCGGAAAGGAAGGAGAAGTCATCCAAGAGCTACACTAGAAGAAGACATCAAGCTCATGTTGGTGAATGGGTTTCCGGCTCCGACTCCGACAACCAATCTGAGAGAAGTGATCACTCCAACTCCGACTATAGTCAAGATGAAGGTGTTGCCGGACTTGCTCTCATATCCTCCAACTCCTATGACCTGTTTTGATTCACCAAATGAGGGAATTGGAAGATGCTTCATGGCAAAAGGCCCCAAGGTATCACACCCCGAGTATCTTGATTTCAATAGTGATGAGGATGATTTACTTGGTGATAATGATTTGCTTGTTGATAAAACTAGTGATGTGAGCTATAATGAACTTGCTAGTAATCATGATAGTCAAGAGAAAACGAATGAAAATGCTATGAAGGAGATTGAGCGTCTAAGTAAAGAACTAAACACTCTTAAATTTGCTCATGAAAGAACTCAAGAGGATCATAGAGAGCTTCTAAGAACTCATGAGAAGCTATGCTTCGAGAAGCTAACTTTAGAGCAAGAGCATGAGTTTCTAAAAGCTATCAATGACGATCTTCGAAAGAAGAGTCCCTCTTACATTGCCAAATGTTTACTCTTGTCCACTTTTAAACCACAAGTTAAATCTAAGCAAACTAGTAACCAGGCTAAAAAGGGTTCTACCTCTAGTAGTAACAATAACAATGTTAAATCCAATGTTGTTGCTTCTAGTAGTTCTATTGATTCCACTAATGATTCTCTTAGCCAGGTTACTCTTGAGCAAGAAAACGATTTATTGAAAGGTATTATAGAAAAGGGTGTCTACAAGAGCCTTGTAGGGAGTAAGCAATTTGAGGAAATTGTACGGAAAGCAAGGAAGGCACCGGAAGAACCAAGGTGTTGGTTTTGAACGAAAGTTCAATGCCCAAGGAGTTGAGTGGGAAGAAGTTCAATACCCCAAGATGAAGTTTGTTCCTCAACAAGAGAAGTATGATCCTACTTCCTTCAAGGGAACACAAGCTCAAGATGATCTTCCACCACAAGACCACAAGCTAAAAGGCAAGGTCAAGTTTCAAGAAGAGATTGACTCATTTGAAGAACCACCTCAAGCCTTGGTCAAGTGGGTTCCCAAGACTTCATCAAGTTCTACTTCTTCAAGTACAACTACAACTCCAAGGATTCCCATCAAGTTGATGTGGGTCCCAAAGAAGAAGAACTAGAAAGTTCTTGAGGGTGACTCTGCCACAAACTTCACTCATATTCATTATGGCAAGGACTTGTGCAACCAACTTCAACATCTTGCACTAGTTCATGGAGTCACAAACCCTCTTGTTGGTAAGTCAAGGGACAAGGTATTCAATGCATTCATGGACATCATCTTGTGTGCATTTCACTCTATGTATATGGATATTCTTGTTTGTTCCTTGTGGAACTAACCCATGTAGGTATTGAAAGTGCATCATTCAAAGGATTGCTCCCAACTCTTGATGGTCTACATCAACCTTGAGCATCCACATCTACAACACCTACATGACACTGGTGCAACGACCTGCTATACAAACGGTTTTTACCCCCTTTCCGCGACAGAGTTTTAAACCGTCGCCTTGCCTGTGTGTGCGATAGGGGGGTCCTTCCCACAACCGTCGGTGATAGGGAGCACGCAAGCATACATTTCACAGAACTAAGCGTATGCAATGCCCACATCTTTTCCAAACGCTCTGTCCTTGCTACTCGTGTGTGCTCGCATTACCATCACACTCGGTATTCTGTGGTGCAACATTTACAATGCTCGCCCCATCAAAAATAGTTCACGATTGTAAAGCATGTATGATAAGTATACTATCACACACATTTACCTTTCCTAGATCGTATGCGATTCGATGTAAGAGCACATACAGTTGTCCCTATAAAATTGTATGTGAAGCTTGAATATATCCCACACGTTTCTCTATGCATAAACGTTTACGATGCACAAGACATCATAAACAGTTCATAATTGCCTAGCGTGTGTGATAAGGTGACTTTCACAAACATTTATTAAGAAGGAACTGTGTGCGCTGTTGTTGTTAATCTCACACGTTTTTCTTGTCTGATCGTGTGTGTAGTAGAGTTTCATCGCACACGTATTGATCTGAGAAATGTGTCTGATCTTGACGTTTATCACGGACGTTTTGCTTTCGCAAACTGTGTGCAGTGTAATGGCCTGCAGAGCATAATTTAATCCTTGCATTTAAAATTCACAGAATTTGAATTTGAAATAGATTTACAATATGAAAGTAGGCAATCACTTATTTCATATCGAACCATGTTTATTACAAATACAAGTTCAAGGACGAATGCATAATTCGATGCACAGGTACATATACTGAAGAACTACAGAAGCAGCAAGTAAAGAATGATGAACCACAGTCGTACTAAAGACTGTAAAGAGAGAGGTGGAGGACATTCTCGTTGCTGGAGAAGGTGAAGCGGAATGCCCATATTGTGCCCTCCTCCATGCCTAATGTGCGCACGACTCTAGGCCAACCCCTTGTGATGGCCGCCCACCCATCCTTCACTGTCTTCATTAGGACTTCTCGATGCTCATTGTAGTGTCGATGAAATACTTTAACCTTCATTGCATGTCCACCAATCATGTACTTTGCGAGGTAATCTTGAGTGAACTGCTTTGGGAACCACTCCAAATGAAAAAGATTCAGACATTGTTGTCTAACAGCTCATTATGGGCAGTAAAAATAGAAGGCTACAGAGTTCGTAGTTACCATCCTATAGCTCACTGTTGTGCTGGATAGAGCGTAGACAAATAATTTAATTGCCATCATTCGTATCTTTTTGCTAATAATTCTTATCAGTTTCCTCATTTGATGCTGGTTCATGAATATCTCATTGCCCCATACGCAAAAAGGGTCGAGGCGTGGATCTTTGCCTAGGACATATGTACCTACAAGCAACAAGTCAATATTAGAAGCTAAAAAGTGTCCAGACGTGGATCTGTATGCACTACATTATGGAACAGAGGCAGTATAAGTCGAGGGATGAAACTAACCTCGATGGAAAATGCTGGCCACTCCTGTTGTTGTCATGCGTAAGTACATGGAAAGGCATGATAAGTACTACAGGCTTAACATCAACCAAATATAGCCATGGTAAACAACATCTCAAAATGATAGCTTGAATGTGTTGGTTTCAGCATGCTATTAAAGCAGATTAAAAATGGAAGGGAATGTTAACTACAGCAGGCTTAACAGGGACCAAATATTGTAATTCAAACTGGTACTGTTGAAAATGAATAGAACGTAGCTCATGCTTAAACATCACTCTCGAAATAGGCTTTTGCTCCGCTATATTAATATAGCAACCACCCAATACAACTGTGAGTTCATCGCTGGGGCAAACAACACAATCACACCCAAAAGAGAAAACAAAAGAAAAACAAGAGAAATAATGCCAACAACGCCGGATCAACGAAAGCTGTAGTATCCCGCAACTGCTGCTCCCACCGGAGAATTCCGCCACACTCCTATGCCACCGAATTGCCGCGTACCAAGCAACACCTTCAAGAAGGACTGCGACGATGACGATGCTGCTGCCCGGATGAGTCCTAGGATTTCTCCCGGTAGACGGAGGGGAGTGGGGGAGAGGTACACCCGACGCTCTTCAAGAAGGATGGCGGCGCCCACAGGCGTCACCGCGTCGGTGCCGGCCAAACACGACAGAGATTTCTCCCGACCTCTCACACCCACAACCCATGACCACCCGTCGGCTCCACCCCGCCTACCGCCCACCAACATGCGCCAACACAGTCACGGGGACACCACCGTCGTCTCACCACGGCAAACGTTGCGAGGCTGGCCAGACCAAAATGAAGCCACCGTAGACAGGGACCAGCAGTACCGCAACCACGTGGGAGGGGACAACCTCCAGCGGCTCAGGCGGTAGCAGACTGGACGCAGGAGCAAGAGCACGCCAGGCCAACTGCCCGGCCGGGCTCGGATCAGGCCCGCTAAGCTCTCGCCGCCGCGCTGCAGCAGACATGGCACAGTAGCCGCCATCCCCATCGCTCGTAGCTCGCCAGACCAGCCGAAAACGACCCGCCAGAATCCAAACCAGCCCGCCCTAACCCAGATCGGGCCCAAAGGGCCCAGATCTGGGCTTTCAGGGTGTCGCCGGCCAGCACCAGCCGCCAGCCGCCACCGCCGCCAAGGAGCCGCGCCGTCGCCGCGCCTCTGCCCGATCTGCACCGGAGCGCCACCCGCTGAGTCGCACTGCCGCCGGAGCACGCCCGCCCGAGCCGGGATTCCGCAATGGGAAGAGGAAAGGGGCCGCCACCACCAGCCTCGCAATGGCGCCGCGCGGGCAACGCCCGGCTGCGCCAGCCGGCGACAGTGGCGGGAGGGGAAGGGGGCGGCGTGATGTCTACTACACAACTTATTCTTGTAGACTCGTGTTGGGCCTCCAAGCGCAGCGTTTTGTAGGACAGTAGAAATTTTCCCTCAAGTGGATGACCTAAGGTTTATCAATCCGTGGGAGGCGTAGGTTGAAGATGGTATCTCTCAAACAACCCTGCAACCAAATACGAGAAATCTCTTGTGTCCCCAACACACCCAATACAATGGTAAATTGTATAGGTGCACTAGTTCGGCGAAGAGATGGTGATACAAGTGTAGTATGGACAGTAGATATAGGTTTTTGTAATCTAAAAATATAAAAACAGCAAGGTAGCAAGTGACAAAAGTGAGCAAAAACAGTATTGCAATGCTTGAAAACAAGGCCTAGGGTTCATACTTTCGCTAGTGCAATCTCTCAACAATGCTAATATAATTGGATCATATAACCATCCCTCAACGTGCGATAAAGAATCACTCCCAAGTTCCTATTAGCGGAGAACATAAGATAGAAATTGTTTGTAGGGTACGAAACCACCTCAAAGTTATCCTTTCCGATCGATCTATTGAGCCATTCCTATAAGTGTCACAAACAGCCCTAGAGTTCGTACTAAAATAACACCATATGATACACATCAACCAACTCTAATGTCACCTAGATACTCCAATGTCACCACAAGTATCCGTCAGTTGATTATACGATATGCATCAAACAACTTCATAATCATAATATTCAATATACACAAAGAACTCCAAGGAGCACCCCAAAGTTTCTATCGGAGAAAAGATAATGAAAACGTGCATCAACCCCTATGCATAGATTACCCCAATGTCACCTCGGGAATCCGCGAGTTGAGTGCCAAAACATATATCAAGTGAATCAATATAATACCCCATTGTCACCACGGGTATTCATATGCAAGACATACATCAAGTGTTCTCAAATCTGAAATATTCAATCCAACAATAATGAAACCTCAAAGGGAAAAGATTCGATTCATCACAACTAGGATAGAGAGGGAAGAAACACCACATGATCCAACTATATTAACAAAGCTCGCGATACATCAAGATCGTGCCATATCAAGAACACGAGAGAGAGAGATCAAACACATAGCTACTAGTACATACCCTCAGCCTCGAGGGTGAACTACTCCCTCCTCGTCATGGAGACCGCCGGGATGATGAAGATGGCCTCCGGTGATGCTTTCCCCCCTCCGGCAGGGTGCCGAAAAAGGGTTGTAGATGAGATCGTGGAGGTACAGAGGCTTGCGGCGGCGTAAAAACTCATCTAGGTTAACTTTCGGGGGTTTCTGAATATATATGATTTTTTTGGCGTTGGAATCATGCGAAGAAGGGCCACAGGGGGGCCACGAGGCACCAGCGCGCGCCTAGGGGGGTGGCGCGCCCTGGTGGCTCGTGGGCCACTGTGGGTCTTCTGGCCTCCTCCCGAAGCTTCTAGTGTCTCTTATGTTCCAGAAAAAATCATCAAAAAGTTTCGCTGCATTTGGACTTCATTTGATATAGATTTTCTGGAAAACCAAAAACAAGCAGAAAATAGCAACTGGCACTGGGCACTAGGTCAATATGTTAGTCCATGCAAATCATATAAAAGCCATATAAAAGTGCACCAAAATCATACAAAACTATAATAAACATGGCATGAATACTTCATAAATTATAGATACGTTGGAGACGTATCAATTTGCCACTATCGTTTTGGGGTTATGCATTAGAGACAGCCGCATTCACTTTAAATAGGGCACCATCTAAATCCGTTGAGACGACCCCGTATGAATTATGGTTTGGCAAGAAACCTAAGCTATCGTTTCTTAAAGTTTGGGGATGCAACGCTTATGTCAAGAGGCTTTAGCCTGATAAGCTCGAACCCAAAGCGGAGAAGTGTGTCTTCATAGGATACCCTAAAGAGACCATTGGGTATACCTTCTATCACAGATCTGAGGGCAAGATCTTTGTTGCCAAGAATGGGTCCTTTCTAGAGAAGGAGTTTCTCTCGAAAGAAGTGAGTGGGTGGAAAGTAGAGCTTGATGAGGTAATCGTACCTTCTCTCAAATTGGAGAGTAGCACATCATAGAAAGAAGTTCCCGTGTTGCCTACACCAGCCGAAGAGGAAGCTAATAATGATGATCATGAAACTTTGGATCAAGCTGCTACTGAACTTCGTAGGTCGACCAGGACACGTTCCGCACCAGAGTGGTACGATAATCCTGTCTTGGAAGTCATGTTGTTAGACAACGGCGAACCTACTAACTATGAAGATGCAATGATGAGTCATGTTGTTAGTCCATGAAAATCATATAAAACCCATATAAAAGTGCACCAAAATCATACAAAACTATAATAAACATGGCATGAATACTTCATAAATTATAGATATGTTGGAGATGTATCAGCATCCCCAAGCTTAATTCCTGCTCGTCCTCGAGTAGGTAAATGATAAAAGAAATAATTTATGAAGTGTGAATGCTAGCATAGTGCATAAGTTTGATCAATGATAATTTCAATCACTTTTCCTAGCATCATAACAACAACTCTTTCTCATAAAACTCATCATGATAAAGTAGCAATCAATTCACATGTTATGGTTCAAACAATGCAATCTCTTGAAACTTAACAACCTATGTTCTTAGTTACCAAACAATTGCAATTCAACTTAATTTCAGCAAAGTCTAAGTAAGAGCTCCACATACTCAATTATCATATAGTCTTCTATGATTGCTAGTACTCAAAGCATATTTTTAGAACAAATGGCATCCATCGAACACAAAGAAAGATAGGGGCATAATTTTCTCCTCCCAACTCATTTATCATAGAGATAATTGTCAACAATAATAATTCATGATCAAATATATTTGACTGGCCATATGTGCCTGGATCTTTCCCCACCACATGATGCTTACCAACTAGAGAATAATTGAGGTTGAAATGCGAATGAATACTTATTGACTCTTGCATAAAAGTAAATACATAAAAGTAAATGCATAAAAGTAAAAGATAGGCCCTTCGCAGAGGGAAGCAGAGGTTGTCATGCGCTTTTTATTTTTGGATGCACAAGCCCTTAATGCAAAGGAACGTCACGTTATATTGCCCCTTGTGATAGCAACCTTTATTATGCAGTATGTCGCTTTTATTTCTTTACCATCACAAGTTCGTACAATGCTTATTTTCCCTTGCAATAAAGGATCATACATATTTTAGGAGCAATTTTATTGCTTTTTGCACCGATGACAACTTACTTGAAGGATCTTAATCAATCCATAGGTAGATATTGTGGACACTCATGGGAAGAAACTGGGTTTAAGGGTTTTTGGATGCACAAGTAGTATCTCTACTTAGTACGAATTTTTGGCTAGCAAAAGATCCTAAGCAAGCACCACATGTTGGAGGATCCATAACAATATAACTTCTATGCAAATATACCCAAACATAACTCATTACGTTGTCTTCCTTGTCCAACTTCAACTAATTTGCTCAAGTTTGAAAATAATTAATGGGTATTCACAATCATAAAAGATGTCCAAGATAATATATTTATATGTGAAAGTTCTCTTCTTTATACTAATCATTCATGAATTACTTGTATGACCAATATTGTGATTGTCAAGCTTCAATAGATTTCACTTTCTAAACCCAATGTGAAGCTACTACTAGGCATGATACAAGCATATGAAGCACTTATAATTTCAACTTTATGATATTCAATTTATTCAACAATTTACTCATAGGATATAAGTGAAGAACAAGAGTAAATGACAAACTACTCCAAAAAGATATAAGTGAAGACCAAATGAGTAGTTAAGTAAATAGGTAGCTATGTGAGGACTCTCTCTCATTTAAGAATTTCAGATCTTAAGTATTTTATTCAAATAGCAAAGAAAACAAAATAAAATTACATTCCAAGAATAGCACATATCATGTGAAGAAGCAAAAACTTAGGCTCAACCAAAACTGACCGATAATTGTTGATGAAGAAAGGTGGGATGCCTACCGGGGCATCCCCCAAGCTTAGATGCTTGAGACTTCTTGAAATATTAATTTGGGATGCCTTGGGCATACCCAAGCTTGAGATCTTGTGTCTCCTTAATTCCTCTCATATCATGGCTTCTCCTAAATCTTTAAAAACTTCATCCACACAAAACTCAACAAGAACTCGTGAGATAAGTTAGTATAAATCAACTCAAAACCTTAACATTCTCTACTGTAGCAAATCACAAAAATTATAATTAAACATTGCCTACTAAATGCCTCTGCATATTTAATACTCCTATCCTCAAATAGAATCATTAAACAAGCAAACATATGCACACAATGCAACTATAACAGCAATCTGCCAAAACAGAACAGTCTGTAAAGGGGGATTTAAAATTCATACTAGCCTAACTCTAAAAATTCTGAAAAATTACCACGTGACAGAGAACTCATGCATGCTTACTGTGTAAAAATTTAAGATTTTTATCATGTTCTGACTATTCAGGAATATTCTGGACATAACAGAAAACTTTCTGTTTTCAAACAGCAACACATGAACTTGCAAACTGGGCATGGTAAAGGTTATAATTGGCATTTTATTGAACTAAAAGATACAAAACATGATTATTGATAGCAGCAAGCAAATCTCAACAAAATAAAATGACGCTCCAAGCAAAACTCATATTATGTGACGAATAAAAATATAGCTCCAAGTGAGGTTACCGATAATGTTGAAGACGAAAGAGGGGAAGCCTTCCGGGGCATCCCCAAGCTTAGTTGCTTGGGTATTCCTTGAATATTACCTTGGGGTTCCTTGGGAATCCCCAAGATTAGGGTCTTGCCACTCCTTATTCTCCTCATATCGATATCTCACCCAAAACTTGAAAACTTCAATCACACAAAACTTAACGGAACTTGTTAGATAGGTTAGTATGATAAAAATAAATCATCCACTTAGGTACTGTCAAGACAAGATTCATAATTTTTATCACATAATGTATACTGTAGTCTATAATTTCCACAATTTATATCTCATAATATAAGCTATGGAAACACTAAAACAAGCAAACTATGCACCGAAAACAGAATCTGTCAAAAACAGAACAGCATGTAGTGAGAGATTTAAAAACCATAATTCTGTACCTCCAAAAATTCTGAAAAATTAGTACAACGTAAAAAATTTGTAACCCAATGCTCTGTAAAAATTTCAGAATTTTCTCACACTCCAGTACAGAATAGCAATTCCAGCACTGGACACAAAAGTTTCTGTTTTTGCACAGAATCGAATCAACAAGTATCCACACTATCCCAAAGGCTTTAATTGGCACATTATTGAAAGAAAACATATAAAACATGATTACCACAGTAGCTTAATCATGTGAACATACAAAAACAGAAGGTATAAGTATTGGGTTGTCTCCCAACAAGCGTTTTTCTTTAATGCCTTTTTAGCTAGGCATGATGATTTCAATGATGCTCGCATAAAAGTAAAGAATTGAAACACAAA
The DNA here is from genome assembly GCA_039707655.1 of Elymus sibiricus. Taxonomy (NCBI): domain Eukaryota; kingdom Viridiplantae; phylum Streptophyta; class Magnoliopsida; order Poales; family Poaceae; genus Elymus; species Elymus sibiricus. The sequence continues at coordinate 176,143,053 of CM077666.1, read as the reverse complement.
GAGAGCATCATGAAGCATATGACTAGCACATTTAAGCCTAACCCACTTCCTATGTGTACGGATTTTGTGAGCAAATAGTTTATGGGAGCAAGAATCAACTAGCATAGGAAGGCAAAACAAGCATAACTTCAAAACTTTCAACACATAGAGAGAAACTTGATATTATTGCAACACCTACAAGCATATGATCCTTTCTCATAATAATTTGCAGTATCATCATGAAGAAATTCAACAATATATCCATCACACAAAGCATTATTTTCATGATCTACAAGCATATAAATTTTATTACTCTCCACATAAGCAATTTCCTTCTCATTCATAATAGTGGGAGCAAACTCAACAAAACAACTATCATGAGATACTTGATTGGCATAATCCAATTGAAAACTAAAATCATGATGACAAGTTTCATAGTTATCATTATTCTTTATACCATACATGTCATCACAATAATCATCATAGATAGCAACTTTATTGTCACAATCAATTGGAACCTCTTCCAAAATAGTGGATTAATCATAAATAGGAGGCATGCAATCATCATAATGAATTTGCTCATCAAAACATGGGGGGCTAAAAATATCATCTTCATCAAACATAGCATCCCCAAGCTTATGGCTTGGCATATCATTAGCATCATGGATATTCAAGGAATTCATACTAGCAACATTGCAACCATGCTCATCATTCAAAGATTTTATGCCAAACATTTTATTGAATTCTTCTTCTAATAATTGAGCACAATTTTCCGCTCCATCATTTTCAAGAAAGACAATATAAAGATGAATAATATGAGGCAACCTCAATTCCATTTTTTTTGTAGTTTTCTTTTATAAACCAAACTAGTGATAAAGCAAGAAACTAAAATATTCAATTGCAGGATCTAAAGATATACCTTCAAGCACTCACCTCTCCGGCAACGGCGCCAGAAAAGAGCTTGATGTCTACTACACAACTTATTCTTGTAGACTCGTGTTGGGCCTCCAAGTGCAGAGTTTTGTAGGACAGTAGCAATTTTCCCTCAAGTGGATGACCTAAGGTTTATCAATCCGTGGGAGGCGTAGGTTGAAGATGGTATCTCTCAAACAACACTGCAACCAAATACAAGAAATCTCTTGTGTCCCCAACACACCCAATACAATGGTAAATTGTATAGGTGCGCTAGTTCGGCGAAGAGATGGTGATACAAGTGTAGTATGGATAGTAGATATAGGTTTTTGTAATCTGAAAATATAAAAACAACAAGGTAGCAAGTGACAAAATGAGCAAAAACGGTATTGCAATGCTTGAAAACAAGGCCTAGGGTTCATACTTTCGCTAGTGCAATCTCTCAACAATGCTAATATAATTGGATCATATAACCATCCCTCAACGTGCGATAAAGAATCACTCCCAAGTTCCTATTAGCGAAGAACATAAGATAGAAATTGTTTGTAGGGTACGAAACCACCTCAAAGTTATCCTTTCCGATCGATCTATTGAGCTATTCCTATAAGTGTCACAAACAGCCCTAGAGTTCGCACTAAAATAACACCATATGATACACATCAACCAACTCTAATGTCACCTAGATACTCCAATATCACCACAAGTATCCATGAGTTGATTATACGATATGCAACAAACAACTTCATAATCATAATATTCAATCCACACAAAGACCTCCAAGGAGCATGATACGTCTCCAACGTATCTATAATTTTTGATTGTTCCATGCTGTTATATTATCAATCTTGGATGTTTTTATATGCATTTATAGCAATTATATATCATTTTTGGAGACTAACCTATTAACTTAGTGCCCAGTGCCAGTTGCTGTTTTCTGCCCTGTTTTTGTTTTACAGAAAATCAATACCAAACGAAGTCCAAATGCCACGAAACTTTTTGGAGATTTTTTATTGGACAAGATAAAAACTAGAAGCTTCAAGAGAGGACCAGACGCCAGAAGCGGTGGCCACGTGCCACCAAGGCGCGCCTGGGGGGGGGGGGCAGGCGCGCCCTGGTGCCTCGTGGGCCCACCCCAGCTCTGTTTGACCTAATTCTTCCACTATAAATTCAGAAAAAATCAGAAACCCACAGGGGAGTCCAGGAAATACTTTTTTCGCTGCCGCAAGTTTCTGTTCTCGAGAGGTCCCATCTGGAGGCCTTCTCCGGTATTCCGCCGGAGGGGGAATCGATCACGGAGGCGCTCTACATCAACCTTGCTGCCCTTCCGATGATGCGTGAGTAGTTTACCACAGACCTTCGGGTCCATAGGCAGTAGCTAGATCGCTTCTTATCTCTTTTTGATCTTCAATACAATGTTCTCCTCAATGTTCTTGGAATTCTATCTGATGTAATCACTTTTTGCGGTGTGTTTGTTGGGATCCGATGAATTGTGAGTTTATGATCAGATTATCCATGAAATTATTTGAGTCTTTGCTGCACTATTTTATGCATGATTATTATAGCCTCATATTTCTTCTCCAATCTATTGATTTGGTTGGCCAACTGAGTTGATTTATCTTGCCATGGGAAGAGGTGCTTTGTAATGGGTTCGATCTTGCGGTGCTCAATCCCAGTGACAGAAAGGGACATGACACGTATGTATCGTTGCTATTAAGGGTAGAAAGATGGGGTTTATTCATACGTGAGCTTATCTTGTCTACATCATGTCATCGTTCTTAAGGCGTTACTCCGTCTTTATGGACTTAATACACTAGATGCATGCTGGATAGCGGTCGATGTGTGTAGTAATAGTAGTAGATGCAGGCAGGAGTCGGTCTACTTGTATTGGACATGATGCCTATATACATGATCATTGCCTTGGATATCGTCATGATTATTTGCTTTTCTATCAATTGCCCAACAGTAATTTGTCTACCCACCGTATGCTATTTTCTCGAGAGAAGCCTCTAGTGAAAACTATGGCCCCCGGGTCTATCTAAATCATATTACTAAAACCCTAAAAATATTGCTGCCATTTTCTTTTATTTATTTTATTTTGTATTTTTGTTTCAATCAATCTATCTATCACATAAAATTTAATCTTGCAATTGACCACTGAGGGGTTGACAACCCCTCGTTTGCGTTGGGTGCAAGGATTTGTTGTTTGTGTGCAGGTGCTGCTAACGAGATGTTGCATGATTCTTCTACTGGTTCGATAACCTTGGTTTCACAACTGAGGGAAATACTTATCTCTACTGTGCTGCATCATCCCTTCCTCTTCGGGGAAAATACCAACGCAAGCTACAAGTAGCAGGAAGAATTTCTGGCGCCGTTGCCGGGGAGACATCATCAACATCTATCAAGTACCTTTGCATAAACTCTCACCTCCTTGCATTTATTTTATTTGCCATTTGCCTCTCATTTTCATCTCCCCCACTTCTAAAACATTTTTACAAAAATACAAAAATATTTTTCGTTTGCCTTGTTCCTGTTTGCTTGTTTGCTTGCTTGTTATCTTGTTTGCGTAGTCACGATGTCTCAAGAAAATACAAAATTGTGTGATTTTTCCAATACTAATAATAATGATTTTATTAGTACTCCGATTGCTTCTCCCGCCTCTAGTGCGGAGACTTGTGATATTAATGCCGCTTTGCTAAATCTTGTTATGAAAGAACAATTTTCTAGTAGTCCTAATGAAGATGCTGCATCCCATCTTAACACTTTCGTAGAATTGTGTGACATGCAAAAGAAAAAGGATGTGGATAATGATATTGTGAAATTAAAATTATTCCTGTTCTCATTGCGGGATCGTGCAAAAAATTGGTTCTCATCTTTACCATAAGTATCGATTCTAGGGATAGGTGTAAAGATGCTTTTATTACCAAGTATTTTCCTCCCGCGAAAATTATTTCTCTTAGAAATCAAATTATGAATTTTAAGCATCTTGATCATGAACACGTTGCCCAATCTTGGGAGAGGATCAAATTAATGATAAGAAATTGCCCTACTCATGGTTTAAATTTATGGATGATCATACAAAAAATTTATGCGGGATTGAATTTTGTTTCTAGAAATCTTTTAGATTCCGCCACGGGTGGTACCTTTATGGAAATTACTTTGGGGGAAGCGACTAAATTTCTTGATAATATTATGGCAAATTATTCACAATGGCATACTGAAAGAACTCCTACTAGTAAAAAGGTGAATTCTATTGAAGAAATTAGTACTTTGAGTGATAAAGTTGATGCGCTTATGAAATTGGTTGCTAGTAAAAATGCTCATATTGATCCTAATGATGTGCCTTTGTCAACTTTGATTGAGCAAAATAATGATCCCGTAGATGTGAATTTTGTCTCGCGAAACAATTTCAATAATAATGCTTATAGAGGTAATTTCAACACTAGACCGTTTCCTGGAAATTCCTCTAATAATTATGGCAATCCTTATGGTAATTCCTATAATAATAATAATAGGATGCCCTCTGATCTTGAAAGTAATATTAAAGAATTTATTAATGCTCAGAAAGTTTTCAACATTACGATAGAAGAAAAATTGAGTAAACTTGATGATATGTCTAGGAGCATTGATAGAATTATTCATGATGTGGAAAATCTTAAGACTAAAATTTTGCCACCCAATATTGATACTAGCAAATCAATTAAAGCTTTATATGTCTCCATGGATGAGAGTAAGAAAAGAACCGCCATGCTAAAAGCTAAACGATTTTTTTAGAAAAAGCGATTCCTCCCGGTTTCTATCGTAGTAATGATGAGGATATTAAAATGATTGGTGTTTCATCTATTGATTCTTTGTTTAGCAATATAAAACTTGACGAAAAGGGGACTGAAGAAGAGTCAACTTTAGCTAAAGAGCGTCCCCATAATTCGGAGGGTGAAAATCTTGATGAAAAAATTGCTAAAAGTGAGTTTGGAGAGGTAAAAACTTTAAATAGCGATGTGCCCACTCTCTTGGATTACAAAGATTTTAATTATGATAGTTGTTCTTTTATTGAGTGCATTTCTTTGTTACAATCCATGTTAAATTCACCCAACGCTTATGAGCAAAACAAGGCTTTTACTAAACACATCGTAGAAGCGATGATGAAAGCGTTAGAAGAAAAGCTAGAACTAGAAATTTCAATTCCTAGAAAATTATATGATGAATGGGAACCCACCATTAAAGTTAAAATAAAAAATTATGAGTGCAATGCTTTATGTGATTTGGGTGCTAGCGTTTCCACAATTCCAAAATCTCTATGTGATGTGCTAGGTTTCACCAATATTGATGAATGTTCTCTTAATTTGCATCTTGCGGATTCTACTATTAAAAAACCAATGGGTAGAATTAATGATGTTCTTATTCTTGCAAATAGAAATTATGTGCCCGTTGATTTTATTGTTCTTGATATTGAATGCAATTCTTCTTGCCCCATAATATTTGGTAGACCGTTCTTACGAACTATAGGTGCCGTTATTGATATGAAAGAAGGGAATATAAAATTTCAGCTTCCACTAAAAAAGGGTATGGAGCATTTCCCTAGAAAAATAATTAAAGCACCATATGAATCAATTATGAGGGCCACTTATGTAATTAACTTGAAAGATGACAATACTTGAAACTATGCATTATGCCTAGTTAGGGGCATAAAACAATAGCGCTTGTTGGGAGGCAACCCAATAAATAAAATAATTTTTTTCTGTTATTGTGTGTTTTCACAATTATGCTAATGGATTATTGTGTTTTTGTGTTTTTAATTAGTGTTTGTGCCAAGTAAAGCCTTTAGGATGATTTGGAAGATAATATAATTGATGCTGTTTGGAAAACAGAAAGTTTTGCGTCCAGTGCCCGAATTTTGTTTCTGTACTGGAGCGTCAAAAAAATATGAAATTTTTACACAGTATTGGTATATTAATTTCCCACATTGTACTAATTTTTCAGAATTTTTGGAGTTACAGAAGTATGGCTTTTAAATAGATTGCTATATACTGTTCTGTTTTTGACAGATTCTGTTTTTGATGCACTACTTGCTTGTTTTGATGAATCTATGGATTGTATCGGGGGGTATAAGCCATGGTGAAGTTAGAGTACAGTAGGTATAATGTAAAAATAAAATATGAATGGGTTTGCAACAGTACTTAAAGTAGTGATTTATTTTGTTATACTAACGGATCTCACGAAGGTTTTGTTCAGTTTTGTGTGATTGAAGTTTTCAAGTTTTGGGTGAGATCACGATGGATGAAGGAATAAGGAGTAGTAAGAGCCTAAGCTTGGGGATTCCCGAGGCACCCCAAGGTAATATTCTAGGAAGACTCAAGCGTCTAAGCTTGGGGATGCCCCGGAAGGCATCCCCTCTTTCTTCTCCCAACCATCGGTAATTTTACTTGGAGCTATTTTTTTTTCGTCACATGATATGTGTTTTGCTTGGAGCGTCTTGTATTATATGAGTCTTTGATTTGTTTGCTTTTTAGTTTGTCACAATCATCTTTGCTGAACACACCCATCTTGAGAGAGCCACACGTTTATCATCATTTGTTGGAATACTCTATGTGCTTCATTTAAATTTTTTGACCTAGGCAGTTGCTCTAGTGCTTCACTTAAATCTTTTTGAGCACGGTGGTGGCTATATTTTGAAGAAATAAACTCTCATGCTTCACTTATATTATTTTGAGAGTTGATTAAAATTTTGAAGAAATGAATTCTCATGCTTCACTTATATTATTTTGAGAGTTGATTGAAATTTTGAAGAAATATTTGCACTCTCATGCTTCACTTAAATCTTTTTGAGAGTTGATGATAGTAACGGTAATTTGCACAAGATATGAACTTGGTCCCAAAGTGATGAATATTCAAGAGGGATATAATAAAAACTTTCATATAGATCATTGGATATGATAAGTGTGATTCCTTGCAATAGTTTTGCAATATGGAAATGATAATATGTGAGTCATGTTAGTGAGTAATTGTGATTTAGTAAGAATATTAGTGTTAAGGTTTGTGATTCCCTATGCATGCACATCAAGTCAATAGTTATGCAAAGAAATTATATCCTACTTATGGTGCATTATTCGGTGTTAGTTATGTTCAATGCATGTTTATGACCGTTTTCGTTTTTTGGTTGGTTGCTTCTCAATCTATTTGCTAGCCTTCATTTGTAATTAGCGGAAATACTGCTTGTGCATCCAAACTCCTTAAACCCAAGTTGTGCCAAATGAGTCCACTATATCTACGTATATGCGGTATTTCAATGCCGTTCCAAGTAAATTTGCGTGTGCCAACTCTAATTTTCAAAATAATTCTTCTGTTTTGTGTGCCCGTACCGCTCATGAAGCGGCAGGGGTGGCCATTATTTTCCATGCTAGATGTGTTATTCTCATGATGAGTGTTTATTCACTTGTCATTGCACGAGAGCGTGGCCGGTAATAGGGATGCCCAGTCCCGCATGAAATCAAAAATTAATAACAACAAAATTCCTTGGAAAGTGTTGGTTTGGAGGGCACCCGTGGATACGGCTAGCCATGGATTGTGAAAGAATGGTGGAAAGGAAATAAACTTTACTTTCTGTTTGGGAACCGCCTATGATGTGTCTAGCATGGAAAATATTGGGAATTCTCGGTCGTTTTCGTTGCCAGGAAAAGCATGCCTCTCAAAATATTTTATCTCTTTAATTTCAGCCTTGAGCTCTGGCACATTTGACAAATCTCTGCTTCCCTCTGCGAAGGGCCTATCTATTTACTTTTATGCAATTTTTATTTTATTTGAGTCTCCATCTTCTCTTACAAAAGCACCAACTAGAGAGCACTATTGTCATACTTGTGGATGGGATGTAGCTAATATTGGAGTGTGTTTCATGAATGGATCAATGATTGAGCATAATGGGCTAGGGATAACTTTCTTTAGCGTTGATATTTTGAACGACATGGTTGCTTGTTAGCATGCTTGAGTATTTATATCTTCATGTCAAATTATAGACTATTGCTTTGAATCATTCAAGTCCAATGTCCATGCTATAAAAGAAAAGAATATGTGATGAATATGATAGGCAGCATTCCACATCAAAAATTCTATTTTTATCATTTACCTACTCGAGGAAGAGCAGGAATTAAGCTTGGGGATGCTGATACGTCTCCAACGTATCTATAATTTTTGATTGTTCCATGCTGTTATATTATCAATATTGGATGTTTTTTTATATGCATTTACAGCAATTATATATCTTTTTTGGAGACTAACCTATTAATTTAGTGCCCAGTGCCAGTTAAATTAATACCAAACGAAGTCCAAATGCCATGAAACTTTTTGGAGATTTTTTATTGGACAAGATAAACACTAGAAGCTTCGGGAGAGGACCAGACGCCAGAAGGGGTGGCCACGAGCCACCAGGGCGCGCCTGGGGGGGGGGAGCAGGCGCGCCCTGGTGCCTCGTGGGCCCATCCCAGCTCCGTTTGACCTAATTCTTCCACTATAAATTCAGAAAAAATCAGAAACCCTCAGGGGAGTCCATGAAATACTTTTTTGGCCGCCACAAGTTTATGTTCTCGAGAGATCCCATCTGGAGGCCTTCTCCGGTACTCCGCCGGAGGGGGAATCGATCACGGAGGGGCTCTACATCAACCTTACTGCCCTTCCGATCATGCGTGAGTAGTTTACCATAGACCTTCGGGTCCATAGGCAGTAGCTAGATGGCTTCTTCTCTCTTTTTGATCTTCAATACAATGTTCTCCTCGATGTTCTTGGAGTTCTATCCGATGTAATCACTTTTTGCGGTGTGTTTGTTGGGATCCGATGAATTGTGAGTTTATGATCAGATTATCCATGAAATTATTTGAGTCTTTGTTGCACTCTTTTATGCATGATTATTATAGCCTCGTATTTCTTCTCCGATCTACTGATTTGGTTTGGCCAACTGAGTTGATTTATCTTGCCATGGGAAGAGGTGCTTTGTAATGGGTTCGATCTTGCGGTGCTCAATCCCAGTGACAGAAAGGGACATGACACGTATGTATCGTTGCTATTAAGGGTAAAAAGATGGGGTTTATTCATACGTTAGTTTATCTTGTCTACATCATGTCATCGTTCTTAAGGCGTTACTCCGTTCTTTATGGACTTAATACACTAGATGCATGCTGGATAGCGGTCGATGTGTGGAGTAATAGTAGTAGATGCAGGCAGGAGTTGGTCTACTTGTATTGGACGTGATGCCTATATACATGATCATTGCCTTGGATATGGTCATGATTATTTGCTTTTCTATCAATTGCCCAACAGTAATTTGTCTACCCACCGTATGCTATTTTCTCGAGAGAAGCCTCTAGTGAAAACTATGGACCCCGGGTCTATCTAAATCATATTACTAAAACCCTAAAAATATTGCTGCCATTTTCTTTTATTTATTTTATTTTGTATTTTTGTTTCAATCAATCTATCTATCACATACAATTTAATCTTGCAATTGACCGCCGAGGGATTGACAACCCCTCGTTTGCGTTGGGTGCAAGGATTTGTTGTTTGTGTGCAGGTGCTGCTAACGAGGTGTTGCGTGATTCTCCTACTGGTTCGATAACCTTGGTTTCATAACTGAGGGAAATACTTATCTCTACTGTGCTGCATCATCCCTTCCTCTTCGGGGAAAATACCAACGCAAGCTAAAGGTAGCAGACCACCCCGAAGTTTCTATCGGAGAAAAGATAATGAAAATGTGCATCAATCCCTACGCATAGATTACCCCAATGTCACCTCGGGAATCCGCGAGTTGAGTGCCAAAACATATATCAAGTGAATCAATATAATACCCCATTGTCACCACGGGTATTCATATGCAAGACATACATCAAGTGTTCTCAAATCTGGAATATTCAATCCGACAATAACGAAACCTCAAAGGGAAAAGATTCGATTCATCACAACAAGGATAGAGAGGGAAGAAACACCATATGATCCAACTATATTAACAAAGCTCGCGGTAAATCAAGATCGTGCCAAATTAAGAACACGAGAGAGAGAGAGATCAAACACATAGCTACTAGTACATACCCTCAGCCCCGAGGGTGAACTACTCCCTCCTCGTCATGGAGACCGCCGGGATGATGAAGATGACCTCCGGTGATGATTCCCCCCTCCGGCAGGGTGCCGGAAAAGGCCTGTAGATTATATCGTGGAGATACAGAGGCTTGCGGCGGCGTAAAAACTCATCTAGGTTAACTTTCGGGGGTTTCTGAATATATATGATTTTTTGGCGTTGGAATCACGCAAAGAGGTGCCACAGGGGGCCCACGAGGCACCAGGGCGCGCCAAGGGGGGCAGGCGCACCCAGGTGGCTCGTGGGGCCCCTGTGGCTCTTCTGCTGCTCCTCCGAAGCTTCCTGGGTCTGTTTCCTTCCAGAAAAAATCGTCAAAAAGTTTCGCTGCATTTGGACTTCATTTGATATGGATTTTCTGGAAAATCAAAAACAAGCAGAAAACTGTAACTGGCACTAGGCACTAGGTCAATATGTTAGTCCATGAAAATCATATAAAACCCATATAAAAGTGCACCAAAATCATACAAAACTATAATAAACATGGCATGAATACTTCATAAATTATAGATACATTGGAGACGTATCACGGCGGAGCGCTAGACGGCGGCGGGAGGAGGGGCCGCCCCGGTCGCCTCGCTCGGGGAGGCGACGCGGGGGGTACGAGGGGGTTGGGAAGGGGGATACTATTTTTTTTTCATGCTTAAACATCACACTGCATAAATGTGTAAAACTGAAATAAAGGGCATGTGTTAACTTCACCAGGCATAACAGGAACCAAATATGGCCGTTCAAACTGGTATTGATGACATCGAACTGCACAGTTCATACTTGCACATAATGAACATCACATTGTGAATAACTGAAATAAACAAGGCATATATGCTCACTATAACAACCTAATATAGCCATTGAAAACTAGACAGAGGCTCACTGCAACCAACCTAACAAGCAAATACAGATAAACAAGGCATCTGCTTGAAAACTGGACAAAGGCTCACTGCAACCAACCTAACAACCAAATCCTCCTCAACCATTCAAACACAAGCCATGGCTAGCCGAATCCTCGGGTGCCCTCCATACAATCAACTTTCCGGGGGATTTGTTTCATTATAAAATTTTCATTTTGATTACAGGACTGGGCATCCCAATTACCAGCCTCTCTCGTGCAATGACAAGTGAATAAACACCCTTCGTGAGAATAACCCGCTTTGCATGGAAGATACTGACCACCCCCTGCCGCTCCATGAGCGGTACGGGCACACAAAATAGATGCTTATTTGAAAGATTAGAGATGGCACATGCAAATTTACTTGGAACGGCAGAGTAATACCGCATATAGGTAGATATGGTGGACTCATCTGGAACAACTTTGGTTTAAGGGTTTGGATCCACAAGCAGCATTCCCGCTTAGTACAGGCGAAGGCTAGAAAATAGATTTGAGAAGCGACCAACTAGAGAGCGACAACAGTCATAATCATGCATTGCGAATAATTAACATTGGATACTAACATGAGTAGGATATAACTTCGTCGCACAACTAGAGACTATACATGCATGCTTCGGGAATCACAAACCTTAACACCAATATTCTTACTAAACCACAATCATTCACTAGTACCTCCCACATATTACCATCTTAATATCGCAAAACTATTGCAAGGAATCAAACATATCATATTCAGTGATCTACAAGTTTTATGTAGGATTTTATGACTAACCATGTGAATGACCAATTCCTGTTGGCTCTCTAAATAGATATAAGTGAAACATGAGAGTTTAATTCTTTCTACAAAATACTTGCCCACGCTCTAATAAATATAAGTGAAGCAAAAGAGCATTCTAGAAATAATGTTTTTCTATATGTAGAGAAACAGGCATCCAAACTTCAAATGATATAAGCGAAGCGCATGAAGCATTCTATAAAGCCATACTCAAAAGATATAAGTGAAGTGCATGAAGCATTCTATAAATCAACCAAGGACTATCTCATACCAGCATGGTGCATAAAATAAAAAGGGAAAATAAACACAAAAGACGCTCCAAGAATTTACGCATATCATGTGAACAAAACAAAAACCGAGACATACCGATAATTGACGAAGAAGAAAGATGGGATGCCTTCTAGGGCATCCCCAAGCTTAGACGCTTGAGTCTCCTTTAATATTTACTTGGGGTGCCTTGGGCATCCCCAAGCTTGAACTCTTGCCTCTCCTTATTCTCCTCATATCGATACCTCCTCGATCTTCGAACACTTCATCCACACAAAACTTAACCAAACTTTATATTAGAGGGGTCAGTACATATAACATCAAATCCCATCATGTCCTGCTGTAACATTATTGTATAATTATAATCAAACATTATCCACTGTATGATATCACAATTCTATGGCTCCCAAGTCAATGGGGCTCAACAAGATTTCAAACATACGCAAATAAAGAAACTATAGCAGCAATCTGTGAAAACAGGATAGTCTGTAAAGATGCAAATGAAACATATACTTATGTAACTCCAAAAATTCTGAAAAATTAGGAAAAAATAAAAAATTTGCATATAAGTACTGTGTAAAAATTTCAGAATTTTTGCATGTTCCAGTAAAATATATAAATTCAAACACTACAGCAAAAGTTTCTGTTTTTGCACAGCACACACCAAACAAGCAATTTAAACATCCTAAAGGTAAATCTTGGGATAATTTTTTTGCGAGAAACTTCCATGAAAAATTCTACATTGTTTCCATGAGCATGAACACAAGTGTTCAAGGTCGACCCTCACTTCTTCAATGCATAGCTTTCCAATCGCTTCTCTTTTTGAAAAAGTTTTTAGGTTCCCCTCTATATTTTTTTTGTTTTTAAACTTTTTAAAAGCACACAAGAGAATAAAATGACTCTCTAAAATTTCTGGGTTGTCTCCCAGGCAGCGCTTTCTTTAAAGCCATTAAGCTAGGCATATAGTGCTCAAGTAATCGATCCACCCGGATCCCAAGGTATATCAAAGCCAATTTTAATTAACAATGATTTATAATTTAATAGTGAGCACAAAGCAACATATATCATGCAATGACGAAGTCTAACTCTCTTACTATGCATCGGCATGTCATAAAAGAACAATTCATGCACATCAAGTAAAGGCCAATGCATAGTATAAACAATTTCTTGCAATTTTATCGTATTGGAAACATAGGGAGGCGGAGATGTAGTTCCTCTCTCATAATAATTGCAAGTAGGAGCAGCAAGCACATGCATATTATATCCATCAAAATCATCATGTGCAATAGTAAAACGCAACCCATCAATATAATCTTTAATAAGTGCAAACTTCTCCGATATAGTGTAGTTGGAAGAATTCAAAAAGATAACAAGACTATCAAATGTGGGTGAAATAGCAACAATTTCATGTTTAACATAAAGTACTATAGCAAGTTCATCTCCATAAGAATCATTCAAATTGGCATCATGGCCACAAGCATAGCAAGCATCAAGTTCATCAAAAATGGACATTTCAGACGAATCCAAGGGATCATAGCAATTATCATAGCATTCATCCTTCGGTAAGCACGAAGGGAAATTAAACAATGTATGAGTTGAAGAGTTACTCTCATTAGAAGGTGGGCACGGGTAGCTAATCCGCTCTTCCTCCTTTTGTTCTTCGCTCTCATTGTCATCATTTTCATCTAATGAGCTCACAGTTTTAGCAATTTCTTCTTCCATAGACTCCTGCAAAATGTTAGTCTCCTCTTGGACAGCGGGGACTTCCTCAATATATTCTTTAACATAAGCATTAGAAGCATAGTTTTCATAGCAATATTTAAGTATGGCAAAATTTTCAGATTTGTAAAGAGTAGCATCATACTTTTCAATCAAAGAAGCAATTTCATAGGCACCCTTAAAGGAAGCAAATTCTTCAATTTGTTCAATATCATAATAACTATAAACACCCTTGGCATAAGAAGATAAGATTCCATTATCCTTAAACTCACATTGGTATTGAAGGTGTTTTTTAGGGTCTTCAGAACAACAAGTAAAATCATATATTTCGCATAAATTCCAAGCATAACATTGCAAACAATTAATTTGATGCCTTAAGAGTTTCCCTTTTTGAGACAAGCGGTGTCGCACAAAACAAGCATGCTCATCTAATGATTTTCCCTCAACTAACCTAGTTGGGGTTTTAGCACGAGCACAAAGGGATCGAAGATGATCCAAGTAAAAAGCTTCAGCAGTATGAAAGATTTTGGGTGGTTCTTCAACCATTGGGTTAGCAAGTACAACTAATTTTTTTTGCTATTTTACGTTTCCTACCCATAACTAAAGATAGAAAACAAGAGCACAAAATAAAAACTACTTAGTGATAAAGCAAACAAGCACACACGAGAATATCAAACCCACGCTATTGCTCCCCGGCAACGGCGCCAGAAAAAGGTCTTGATAACCCACAAGTATAGGGGATCAGTTGTAGCCTTTCTCGATAAATAAGAGTGTTGATCCCAACGAGGAGCTAAAGGTAGAATCAATATTCCCTTCAAGTTCTATCGACCACCGATACAACTCTACGCACACTTAACGTTTGCTTTACCTAGAACAAGTATGAAACTAGAAGTACTTTGTAGGTGTAATGCTAGAACTACTTTGCAAGAATAAAACTAGGAGTACTTTGCAAGATAATAAAAGTTAGTTTGTTTTAGTACAGAACTTTTTGTAACACAAAGAGAAAGATTGTCCATAGGCAATTGAATATAACACGATAGATACTTATCATATGCAATGAGGGAGAGGCATACGCTAACATACTTTCCGTACTTGGATCACATGTTCTTATGATTGGAACTCTAGCAAGCATCCGCAACTACTAAAGATCATTAAGGTAAAAGCCAACCATAGCATTAAGTAAAAAGTCCCCTTTACTCCCATACGCAACAACCCCCTTACTCGAGTGTAAGCTTCTGTCACTCTAGCCACCTACTATAAGTGAATCATGAACGTATTGCAAAACCCTACAGCGGCAATCCCTCACGCTTACACGACAAGGAGGGCACCATAGGACAGCACCATATTAACATACAACTCATATCAATCACACAATACCACAATTAACCCGTAGGACAAAAAGAATCTACTCAAACATCATAGGATGGCCACACATCGTTGGATAATAATATGTAGCATTAAGCACCATGTTTAAGTAGAGAATTACAGCGGGAATAGAGAGGTTACACCGCTGCATAGAGGGGGAGAGAGTTGGTGATGACGGCGGTGAAGTTGTTGGTGTAGATCGCCGTCATGATGGTTCCCCCGGCCGGCGGCGCTCCAGCGCCATCGGAAGAGAGGGGGAGAGACCCCCCTCCTTCTTCTTCTTGCTTGGCCTCCCCCCTAGTTGGGAGGAGAGTTTCCCCTCTGGTCCATGGTTGCCATGGCTCCCGGAGGGTAGGAGCACCTCCGAGATTGGATCTCTCTCTCTATTTCTCTTCTGTTTCGCGTTCTGTTTTCTGTCCGAAAACCGTTTCTTATATTCCTGGAGATCCGTAACTCCGATTGGGATGAAATTTTGAGGGGATTTTTCTCTGGAAATTATCTTTCTTGTGGTGAAAGAAGGGCCCCAACCGACGTTCGAGGGAGTCACAAGGCAACACGGCGCGACCCCCCTGGGGCCGCGCCCTGTTGCCTTGTAGCCACCTCGGGCACCGTCTTGCGTTGATTCTTCTTCCTAAAAATCACATAAAATAATTCTCCGTAAAATTTTATCGCGTTTGGACTTCGCTTGATATGGATTTTCTGCGAAACAAAAAACAAGCAGAAAACAGGAACTGTCACTGGGCACTGGATCAATATGTTAGTCGCAAAAAAAATATAAAATGTTACCAAAAGTATGTGAAAGTTATAGAATATTGGCATGAAACAATCAAAAATTATAGATACGACGGAGACGTATCAACCTGCTCCGCAAATTCTACACTTAGAATAAAATAAACGTTGTAATATTTTTTCCGAGTGACATTCGATGAATAAAAGTCTGACTTTTCCTTTGTAACATCGAATTTGGCTACATGCTATGACTCACTCCGGTGATATTAGCACTCGGAATCGAGATCACCCCCAGCGGGTACACTTAACTGCGAACCAGTTTTCTCCTAAGTTAAAAACATCTCTGAGCGAGAGCTTCCTCTTCACTCGGGGGCTTAGCCGTGAACCAGCTTTCGCCTAAGTCGAAAACATCTCCGAGTGAGAGCTTACTCTTCACTCGGGGGCTTAGCTGCGAACCAGCTTTTGCCTAAGTTAAAAACATCTCCGAGTGAGAGCTTCCTCTTCACTCGGGGGCTTAGATGTGAACCAGCTTTCCCCTAAGTTAAAAACATCTCTGAGTGAGCTTCCTCTTCACTCAGGGGCTTAGCCGCGAACCAGCTTTCGCCTAAGTTAAAAACATCTCCGAGTGAGAGCTTCCTCTTCACTCGGGGGCTTAGATGCGAACCAGCTTTCGCCTAAGTTAAAAACATCTCTAAGTGAGAGCTTCCTCTTCACTCAGGGGCTTAGCCGTGAACCAGCTTTCGCCTAAATCAAAAAAATCTCCGAGTGAGAGCTTCCTCTACGCTCGGGGACTTAGCTGCGAGCCAGTTTTCGCCTAAGTTAAAAGATTGCATCAGCAAAATGAACAAAGCAAGGATTCAAATATCCGATTGAAACTTCGATCCGTTCGAAACAAAATAAAGTGCATGAGCCCAGGCTCATTAGAGTTTAACGGTTACATCAACCATTCGGCATACCGAGGCAAATTCATTCGGAACTTAAAGTTTTTCAGTCACGCATCCGGCGCGGGGCTCACCGGGTCAACGAAGGTATCCAGGTCGATGCCATCTGCGATCCGGGTGGCGGCCTCGATGAACGTCTCCATGAAGTCCTCGAACTTGAGCTTCTTGTTGGAGATATGCCCTAGAGGCAATCATGTATGATGATATTTCCTATGTGTTTATGAAAAAGATAGTCCTTGGATGTTATCAATGATGTGTATCGGCAAGTGCGTGACTTGTTTGTGGGACACTAGACTGGCATATGACACGGTCGATGGCTCGGTCTCACTGGCCATGGAGCATTGGATGCTAACCAGATAATATGGACTCGGAAGGATCTGGTCGGACTCGACATAGTCGGATCCGAGTCGAGATAAGGTCCGAGTCGGACACACCCGGCTATGAGACGCAGCGATATGTCATCTGTGAGTCTCTAGTACAACATACGTTCTATGTCCTAAGACCTGAGCTGGCGCATGTACTCGGGATGCTGACAGACCTGCTTTGGGCCGACCAAACGCTACTCCGTAACTGGGTAGTTATAAAGGTAGGTTTCAGGCTTGTCCAGACCCATGCTGCGAGACATGGTCGAGCAAGATGGGATTTGCCCCTCCGACCAGGAGAGATATATTCTGGGCCCCTCGTGTGATCCGACCAGGATAAGCATGGTCATGCGACAAGGATTATGAGATAATCCGGTTTGTGGTCAGCATCACTGGAATGAGAAAGAGGTCGGGCTAGCACAAGGATGACAGACTCGCCTTGAGCCCGACAACATATATTGTGTGGCAAAGGGAACAGAAGTGTGATGTACAGGTTCGCCTAACCAGCTTCATAGTCTCCTTGGTGGTCGACATGCCTTGCTACAGGCCGCTACCAACCGAGTAGGTCGGAGGTGATCCGACCTGCGACCAAGCCGACTTGAACCTAAGGGGTCGCGCGCTTAAGGGAAGGAACCTATGAGGTCGGATCCGAGGACACTGGTCGGATGTGATCCGAGCTGGACTTGGATCGTGACCGAATAGACTTTGGGCTTTAGGGTCCATGCGGGGCCCAAGTGTTGAGTCCGTGATGGATGCCTATATAAGTGGAGGTACGACACACTCATTAGGGTTAATCGCTTCGGCGCCGTCATTAGGGCTTTGCATGTGTTGCAACTAGCCACCTCCACTCGCCGTCGGTTGTGTGACCGGACCTAGCAGTCCGCCGCATGGCGTTCCTCCTGCACGCGCGGATACCGTTAGAGGCGGTGCACTTGCACTGCTCCAGCGAACCTGTTCGTGGGATCTGATCAACTACGTGGGAGATCGACGAGGAGGAGACGACTCCGGAGACACGCTGCCTCAACTCTACTTCCGCTGCACGGCACTGTTCGTCTAGTGGTAATGATCTGTGATCCACCTGCCTTAGCATGTTCTTGGATGTTCTGTGGGTAGGAGATTTTAAATGCAGTCGACGCACCCTACCGTAGATCCCAACACTTCTTCGTGTTGGCGACCTTGAGAGACTTCAGTCTTTCTTCGTTCACATCCTTGCAGAGGATGCGAACGAGTGACAACGCCATGTCAACTCCACACCGAGCCGCAGACTTCTTCCATGATTGCACTTGGTTGGGGATTGCTACTTGTAGCTTGCGTTGGTATTTTCCCCGAAGAGGAAGGGATGATGCAGCACAGTAGAGATAAGTATTTCCCTCGTTATGAAACCAAGGTTATCGAACCAGTAGGAGAATCACGCAACACCTCGTTAGCAGCACCTGCACACAAACAACAAATCCTTGCACCCAACGCAAACGAGGGGTTGTCAATCCCTCGGCGGTCAATTGCAAGATTAAATTGTATATGATAGATAGATAGATTGAAACAAAAATACAAAATAAAATAAATAAAAGAAAATGGCAGCAATATTTTTAGGGTCTTAGTAATATGATTTAGATAGACCCAGGGCCATAGTTTTCACTAGAGGCTTCTCTCGAGAAAATAGCATACGGTGGGTAGACAAATTACTGTTGGGCAATTGATAGAAAAGCAAATAATCATGACGATATCCAAGGCAATGATCATGTATATAGGCATCACGTCCGAGACAAGTAGACCGACTCCTGCCTGCATCTACTACTATTACTCCACACATCGACCGCTATCCAACATGCATCTAGTGTATTAAGTCCATAAAGAACGGAGTAACGCCTTAAGAACGATGACATGATGTAGACAAGATAAACTCACGTATGAATAAACCCCATCTTTTTACCCTTAATAGCAACGATACATATGTGTCATGTCCCTTTCTGTCACTGGGATTGAGCACCGCAAGATCGAACCCATTACAAAGCACCTCTTCCCATGGAAAGATAAATCAACTCAGTTGGCCAAACCAAATCAATAGATCGGAGAAGAAATACGAGGCTATAATAATCATGCATAAAAGAGTGCAACAAAGACTCAAATATTTCTCATGAATAATCTGATCATAAACTCACAATTCATCGGATCCCAACAAACACACCGCAAAAAGTGATTACATCGGATAGAACTCCAAGAACATCGAGGAGAAGATTGTATAGAAGATCAAAAAGAGAGAAGAAGCCATCTAGCTACTGCCTATGGACCCGAAGGTCTGTGGCAAACTACTCATGCGTCATCGGAAGGGCAGCAAGGTTGATGTAGAGCCCCTCCGTGATCGATTCCCCCTCCGGCGGAGTACCGGAGAAGGCCTCCAGATGGGATCTCTCGAGAACAGAAACTTGCGGCGGCGGAAAAAGTATTTCGTGGACTCCCCTGAGGGTTTCTGATTTTTAGGGAATTTATAGTGGTGGAATTAGGTCAAACGGAGCTGGGGTGGGCCCACGAGGCACCAGGGCGCGCCTGCCCCCCCAAGCGCGCCCTGGTGGCTTGTGGCCACCTCCTCTGGCGTCTGGTCCTCTCCCGAAGCTTCTAGTGTTTATCTTGTCCAAAAAAAATCTCCAAAAAGTTTCGTGGCATTTGGACTTCGTTTGGTATTGATTTTCTGTAAAACAAAAACAGGGCAGAAAACAACAACTGGCACTAGGCACTGAGTTAATAGGTTAGTCTCCAAAAATGATATATAATTGCTGTAAATGTATATAAAAACATCCAAGATTGATAATATAACAACATGGAACAATAAAAAATTATAGATACGTTGGAGACGTATCAGGGATGGCCTTCAATTTGGACATCAACGACTCCAGATCCTCCGCGAGTGTCTCCTCCGGGAACAGCTCCGCATCGATTTTCTCCATGAAGATCTTCAGACGGTCGATGTAGGCGATGTCATTGTCCATGCGCTCGTCCAGTCGGAGGATTGTCAGCGCTGTGCTGTCCTTGAGAAGCAGCCTCAAGGGATTCAGCTCCTTCTCAATCCTGTCAGTCTCCAGCTCGACGTTAAGGCAGCAATTTGTATACAGAAACAGACAGAAAATTAGCGTCTCCAGAGACCTTAAAGCAAGAAAGAACCACTCGGTCAGGGCGGCATACCTTCGAGCTTCTTACACATCTCATCGCCAAACTCCTCAATGCATTGCTCGAGCTCAGCTTTCTTCTTGAGGAGCTCGGCAGTCTGGTCGTTCAGCTTCTTCTTCTCCTCCTCGAAGGCACTCGCCTGAGTATTGCATTTGGTCTCCCACTTGGCGTAATGCTTCTTCAGTTCAGCAATTTCATTCTTTGCCATCTCGGCGGCGACCTTCAAAGTCTTGTTCTCTAGGGCATTCACGTCCTTCCACGCCTCCGCCAGCTTGGTGTCCTTGTCCTATAGGGCCTGCTTCATGGTGTCTAAAGAAATAGAAGTCACGAGCCTCTTTACAAGTTCCGCGTTTTTAGTACAAACATCTACTAAAGCGAGCTCACTCGAATCAAAGGCGGAAAAATTTCAATGGGCACTCGGAAAGCAAGACTTACCTCGCAGGGTGCGCTTCTCCTGAGCAAGACGTTCGCTCTTGTGCCTTTTGGCATCCAGATCCAATCGGAGTTGCAGCACCTCCTTCTCCAGTGTGGCGTAGTGGGCTCCGAGCTCGCAGGCCCTCTGTTACAAAACGACAAGACAATCAGTCGGCCATAATGCAAAGTGAACACATGACTACCCAGACTTTGATTCATGAGTAGTTCATAGTCAGAACTTTTTCGCACTTAAAATCTACCATGACACCCTCTTGGCCTGCCGAGTGGGGAATCTCACTCCGAGTGCGGATGTATTAGTTCTGTAAAGACTCCCGCTGATTGCCAGCAATCGACGGCAGTCTCGGGGACTACACCCAGTGGGTGCACTCAGCGTGCTCCCACCTAAAAAATGATTGGCAATCGTGCTCAGAGCGAAAAATGCTACAAGTTCTAAAGACTCCAGCCGACCGATTCCAACGACGGCAGTCTCGGGGACTACACCCAGTGGGGGCACTCAGCGTGCCCCCACTGAAACAAAAATGACTCGGGCCGACCCGATCGGATCCGAGTGGATGAACATTCAAAAAGAAAACCTAAGACTACCGCCGACTGAATCCAGTCGACGATAGCCTCGGGGACAACACCCAGTGGGTGCACTCAGCGTGCTCCCACTAGAACGGAAAACACCCAGTGGGTGAGCCCCGTGCAAACCCATTGGAAAACACAGAAAAACTTCTTGCTGAGGAAAACCAAGGCCAACACTCTTCCAGAAGCGGTTGCCAGCCTTGACCTCAAAATTTTGACTAGAAACAGAACTTACTATGGCACTTACTCAGATGTTGGTCTTCAAGGCCTCACTGGCGTCGTACGCCTCCTTCAGCCGACTGTTTATCACCTCGACCTGGATTAGAGCCTCCTTGCTCGCCCCCACTTGGTCCTCAGGAACCCTTTGCAGCGCGAAGAGGGTGATCGGGGCAGGGCTTGGAGTCGGCGCTGGTGGAGGCATGGAAGCAATCTTGGCGGTGCCCTTCGCTGGAGAAGCGGTCCTGGTGAAGACCTTCGCTGGCGAGACCCGATCCACTCGGCTACCGGCGGCCTCTTGCATGGTAATATCACCACCAGGAGAGGACTTCTCGCCGGCCTCAGGGTTCGGCGGGTCGGCCTTATCATCGTCATCAAGATGGATGACTTCACTCGGAGCTACAATCATCCAGAAGCAAGCACATGAGTCAAACAGACACTCGAACATAAACTCAAGCAAACCAGTCGGTACCTTTGGAGGTGGCGGCATCCGCAGCTTTGGCCTCAGGCTGCCCCTTCTCAGGAGCATTTGGGTCTGGCAAAGTGGTCGATGTCTCATTGCTGCAATCGCAAAGACATTTGGCTGTCAGTCGACACAGATTTACAAGACAAAGGAGCTCAAGTTCTGCCACTTACGTTGAAGCCACGGCTACCACCATCTTGATCTTTGGCAAGGCAGCCTTCTGAGGCTTGGTGGTGGTGAGCTTAGGCTGCTTGAGTTGCTTCTTAGTTAGCTCTGCTGACTCGGCTCGCCCGCGCTTCGACCCGCGGGTAACAGGGGCTGCAACAGTTGGCCTCGAGCCACTTGGCGCTTGAGTGCCGCCCACGCGAGCACTCGGATCATGATGGGCCTTGGTGTGCGGCTCCCTGGGACCTCCTTCGAATAGCGAAGACTCTGCCTCTTCACCCTCCTCGGTCTCCGTGTCATCATCGTCGTCTTCCTCTCCCTCTTCTTCTTCGTCCTCGCGGTTCTGGTGCTTGGTGTCGCTCGTCACGTCCTCCGGGTCATGGTCGACACTCGGAATCTGTCAGATCATCTTCTGGAAACTCTGCCGAGTGAAAAGCACACAACAAGTTCAAAATCATGCATGGAGAAATCGCTATGAGAAATCACTCGGCTAAGATGCACACTTACATCAATAGGCTGGTGATCCAGATCGTACGAGGGCACCTTCCTAGCTCCGCGCGGGTTGTCACGCGCGGAGGTGATCGCCTTGATCTTCTCCTCAATGGCCTCTTTGGCATCAGGGTGCACCCAAGTGGGGTCACTCGGCCCCTCATACCTCCACATGGGGTGTTCCCTATCCTGTAGTTCTGTATTCGTCGATTGAGGAAGGCCTCCAGCAAGTCCATCCCATCGACTCCAGCTCTCACTACTGACTACCCCCACCAGAGCGTCCACCAGGATTCCCACGTCTACCTTCTCCTCCTTTGCTACTGTGAGGGATGTCTGAGCAGCAACCCTTGCTGCTGAGTACGACAGAAGTCCAGTCGGCGACCCCGCACTCGGAACATCCCTACAGTAAAGCCAATTGTCCTGCCAGCCGTTGATGGAGTCGGGAAACTCATTTTCGGAAAGGCATTGTGGCCCCTAAGATGGATACCCAGTCCGCCGCACTGTTGGGTCACTGATGACCCACAAGTATAGGGGATCAATCATAGTCCTTTCGATAAGTAAGAGTGTCGAACCCAATGAGGAGCAGAAGGAAAAGACAAGCGGTTTTCAGTAAGGTATTCTCTGCAAGTACTGAAAGTAGCGGTAACAGATAGTTTTGATAGCAAGATAATTCGTAACAAGTAACAAGTATAATAAAGTGCAGCAAGGTGGCCCAATCCTTTTTATAGCAAAGGATAAGCCGGAACGAACTCTTATAATAAGCAAAGCGTTCTCGAGAACACATGGGAATTTCATCTAGTCACTTTCATCATGTTTGTTTGATTCGCGTTCGCTACTTTGATAATTTGATATGTGGGTGGACCGGTGCTTGGGTGCTGTTCTTACTTGAACAAGCCTCCCACTTATGATTACCCCCTCTCGCAAGCATCCGCAACTACGAAAGAAGAATTAAGATAACTCTAACCATAGCATGAAACATATGGATCCAAATCAGCCCCTTACGGAATAGCGCATAAACTAGGGTTTAAGCTTCTGTCACTCTAGCAACCCATCATCTAATTACTACTCCACAATGCCTTCCCTTAGGCCCAAAGATGGTGAAGTGTCATGTAGTCAACGTTCACACGACACCACTAAAGGAAGCACAACATACATAGCATCAAAATATCGAACGAATACCAAATTCACATGATTACTTATGACAAGACTTCTCCCATGTCCTCAAGAACAAAAGTAACTACTCACAAATCATATTCATGTTCAATATCAGAGGGGTATTGAATAGCATTAAGGATCAAAACATATAATCTTCCACCAAATAAACCAACTAGCATCAACTACAAGATGTAATCAACACTACTAGCAACCCACAGGTACCAATCTGAGGTTTTGAGACAAAGATTGAATACAAGAGATGAACTAGGGTTTGAGATGAGATGGTGCTGGTGAAGATGTTGATGAAGATTGGTCCTCCCAAGATGATAGGATTGTTTGTGATGTCGATGGCTTCAATTTCCCCCTCCCGAAGGGAAGTATCCCCGGCGGAATCGCTCCGCCGGAGAGCAAAATAGCTCCTGCCCAGGTTCCGCCTCGAGACGGCGGTGCTTCATCCCGAAAGTCTTCTTCTGATTTTTTTGAGGGTAAATGGCTTCATATAGCAGAAGGAGGGGGCCAGAGGCCTACCAGGGGCCCCACAAACTCGGGGGGGCGTGCCCAGGGGGGTAGGGCGCGCCCCCCAGGCTTGTGGCTTCCTGGTGGAGCCCCTTCTGTTGATTCTTTCGCCAGTATTTTTTATATATTCCAAAATAATTCTCCGTAATTTTCAGGTCATTTGGAGTTGTACAGAATAGCTATCTCTGTTTCACCCCTTTTCGGTCCAGAATTCCAGCTGTCGGCATTCTCCCTCTTCATGTGAATCTTGCAAAATAAGAGAGAAAGGGCATAAGAATTGTACCATAAAGTGAAATAATGATCAAAAACATAATAATTATCACTAAGAAATCATGATGCAAATTGGACGTATC
Source organism: Elymus sibiricus (assembly GCA_039707655.1). Taxonomy (NCBI): domain Eukaryota; kingdom Viridiplantae; phylum Streptophyta; class Magnoliopsida; order Poales; family Poaceae; genus Elymus; species Elymus sibiricus. Next base: position 176,118,485 of record CM077666.1, on the reverse strand, counting down.
AACTCCCCCAAGCTTAGACCTCGCTTGTCCTCAGGTGAAAGCTGAAATCGATAATCATGACCACATGTTTAGAGAGAGAGGCGTCTATAAAAATAAAATACGGACATGGAGCATCATGATCTTTATTATAACAGCAATATATTATCATAAAACTTCTCATGAAAAAGTGACAATTCGATCACAAGTTAAAGTATGAACCATAAACCAAATTGAAAACTAACAAACTATGATCTCAGTCACTGAAGCAATTGCAATTCATCATATTATCAGAAAGAGTCTATGTAAGAGCTTTGTTTAGCAACTTCACATACTCAACTATCATTTAGTCTTCCATGATTGCTAACACTCACGACATACTTATGGAGCAAAAGTTTCAGCCGAACATATAGAAAGATAGGGGCTTATAATTTCGCCTCCCAACATATTTACCTCAAGGGTAATGTCAACAATAATAATTCATGATCACCTACATCCAACTGGATATATATGCCTGGATCAATCCCCACCACATGATGCTTGCCAAGAGAGAAAATAAAAATGGAATAGGGGAGAATACTATTGACTCTTGCATGAAAGTAAATACATAAAGTAGAAGATAGGCCATTCGCAGAGGGAAGCAGAGGTTGTCATGCACTTTCTGTTTTTGGATGTGCAAGCTCTTAATGTAAAGGAACATCACTTTATATTGCCCCTTGTGATAGCGACCTTTATTATGCAGTCTATCGCTTTTATTGCTCCACCATCACAAGATCGTACAAAGCTTATTTTCCCTTACAATAAAAGTTCATACATGTTTAGGAGCAATTTTTATTGCTTTGCACCGATGACAACTTACTTGAAGGATCTTATTCAATCCATAGGTAGATATAGTGGACTCTCATGACATGAAACTGGGTTTAAGGGTTTTGGATGCACAAGTAGTATCTCTACTTAGTGCAGAATTTTGGCTAGCAAAAGATAGGAGGCAAGCACCACATGTTAGAGGATCCAAAACAATATAACTTCTATGTGAATATAAGCAAACATAACTCATTACGTTGTCTTCCTTGTCCAACATCGACTAATTGACATAGAATATTTGATGGGGGCTCACAATCATAAAAGATGTCCAAGATAGTGTATTTATATGTGAGACCTCTCTTCCTTTATTACTTTTTCATGAATTGCTATAATGACCAATGCTATGTTTGTCAACTTCCAACAAGTTTTATCAATTATACTTCTTTTATGTGAAGTCATCACTCCCCATGGGAATATCATATGATATAATTTTTCTCTTTCTCCTTTTATTTCTAAGATTGGATCATCAAAAGCAAAACGCTCAACTCAAACTACTCTTTATTATATAACTCTCACACATGATTACATAGATAGATAGATCACAAAGCAAGCACTCGAAACTAAATCATACTAAAACTTTATTCTTCTAAATCACGAAATAACTAAGGATCTAACTAAGATAGATAATGATGATAAAAAGTGATGGGGATACAATACCGGGGCACCTCCCCCAAGCTTGGCACAAGCCAAGGGTGGTGCCCATACCCATGTACTCAAATCTCCTTCTTGGGCGATGGTGGTGATGAAGTGGTGGGCTTGTCCTCTGTCTTCCAAGGCATAGGCTCTCCATCATAAAAGGACGAACGTGTTTCCAGAGTCCTGAAATTTGCAGCTAAACTCATACCTTTGAACTTGGCCTCATAATCAAAATTTTGGTTTTGTAGATCATATATTTGGGCCTGGAGATAATCAATCCGGTCATTGAGCTTGAAGATGACGTCCCCAATACTCAGTCAGCACTCCACCATCCCCTGGCACTTGAAGATCTCCTATTCCACCGCTTCCAGCCTGGCCTTCTCGCTCCCGGTCTTCTTAGGTCCTTGAACGTCCCGGATGTGGAGCACCCCCTCACGCATCTCAATGGCTTGAGGGTGCTTTATCACCACTGGTAGGTACGGGTTGATGACCTTCTCGTAGAACTTGTCCTTGGACGAGCTTGAAGACGCCATGGCGATCTAGATCTGTCAGAAAAATAGCCCGAAACAAGAACAGAGGAGAAACTTGCGATGCGGTGGTCAAAACACACGTGAGTATATATAATGAATTTTTTCCCGTGCAAAACAAGTAATATGGAAGAAAAACGGAGTCGGGAAAGTCCACGAGGGAGCCACAAGCCTGGTAGGCGCGCCCTGGGGGGTAGGGCGCGCCCCCCAGGCTTGTCGCCTCCTCGGGCACTTTTTGAACTGTTTATTATTTTCCTAATTTTTTATATATTCCAAATCGGACAGAAAGTACTTTTATGGAAGTTTTGTAGTCGGTTTACTTACCGTACCACATACCTACTCCTTTTCAGGTTTCTGGAGCGTTCCGGAAGGTTTCCTCTATGTGCTCTTCCGGTGTCATTGTTTGGACAATATTAGTTTCAACATTAATGGGCTTACCTGAGATATAATGTTTAATTCTTTACCAATTAACCACTCTCGGATTATTGCCTTCGGAATTGTTTATTTTGATGGCTCCGGAGCGATAAACTTCTTCGATTATGTATGGGCCTTCCCATTTAGAGAGAAGTTTTCCTACAAAAAATCTTAAACGAGAATTGTATAATAGAACATGATCACCTACTTGGAATTCCCGTTTTTGAATTCTCTTATCATGCCATCTTTTAACTTTTTCTTTAAACAACTTGGCATTTTCATAAGCTTGGGTTCTCCATTCATCTAAAGAACTGATATCAAATAACCTCTTTTCACCGGCAAGTTTAAAATCATAGTTAAGTTCTTTAATTGCCCAATATGCTTTATGTTCTAACTCAAGAGGTAAATGACATGCTTGTCCATAAACCATTTTATATGGAGACATACCCATAGAATTTTTATAAGCAATTATGTACCATAATGCATCATCAAGTTTCTTAGACCAATTCTTTCTGGATCTATTAACGGTCTTTTGCAAAATTAATTTTATTTCTCTATTAGTTAATTCAACTTGACCACTAGACTGAGGATGATAAGGAGATGCAATTCTATGATTAACATCATATTTAGCAAGCAATTTACGGAAAGCACCATGAATAAAATGTGAACCACCATCAGTCATTAAATATCTAGGGACTCCAAACCTCGGAAATATAACTTCTTTAAGCATTTTAATAGAAGTGTTATGATCAGCACTACTAGTTGGAATAGCTTCTACCCACTTAGTAATGTAATCAACAGCAACTAAAATATGAGTATACCCATTGGATTTAGGAAACGGTCCCATATAATCAAAACCCCAAACATCAAATGGTTCAATAACAAGTGAATAATTCATAGGCATTTCCTGACGTCTACCAACATTATCAATTCTTTGACATTCATCACAAGAAAGGACAAACTTACGTGCATCCTTGAAAAGAGTAGGCCAATAAAAACCAGATTGCAATACCTTGTGTGCAGTTCTGTCTCCCGCATGGTGTCCTCCATATGCCTCGGAGTGACACTTACGTAGGATTTGGTCCTGTTCATGCTCAGGTGCACAACGTCTAATAATACCATCTACTCCTTTATATAAGTGTGGGACATCCCAAAAGTAATGTCTTAAATCAAAGAAAAACTTTTTCTTTTGTTGGTATGTAAAACTAGGTGGTATATATTTAGCAACAATGTAATTAGCATAGTCTGCATACCAAGGAGTATTACGAGAAACATTTATCATAGCTAATTGTTCATCAGAAAAATCATCATTAATAGGAAGTGGGTCATCAAGAACATTTTCCATTCTAGCCAAGTTATCAGCTACGGGATTCTCATCTCCCTTTCAATCAACAATATGCAGATCAAATTCTTGTAGCAAAAGAACCCACCTAATAAGTCTAGGTTTAGCATCTTTCTTTTCCATAAGATATTTAATAGCAGCATGATCAGTGTGAATAGTAACTTTGGAATCAACAATGTAAGATCTGAATTTATCACATGCAAACACAACTGCTAAAAATTCTTTCTCAGTAGTAGCATAATTTCTTTGAGCACTATCTTGAGTTTTACTAGCATAATGGATAACATTTAATTTCTTATCAACTCTTTGTCCTAGAACAGCACCAACAGCATAATCACTAGCATCACACATAATTTCAAAGGGTAGGTTCCAATCAGGTGGTTGAACAATAAGTGCATAAATTAAGGCTTTCTTAAGTATTTCAAAGGCTTCTACGCAATCATCATCAAAAACAAATGGAACATCTTTTTGCAAGAGATTAGTAAGAGGCCTAGAAATTTTAGAGAAGTCTTTTATGAACCTTCTATAGAAACCAGCATGACCGAGGAAACTTCTTATACCTTTGATATCTTTAGGACATGGCATTTTCTCAATAGCATCAACTTTAGCTTTATCCACTTCAATACCTCTTTCAGAAATTTTATGCCCAAGAACTATACCTTCATTCACCATAAAGTGGCACTTTTCCCAATTCAAGACAAGATTAGTTTCTTCACATCTCTGCAAAACTCGATCAAGGTTGCTCAAGCAATCATCAAAAGAAGTTCCATAAACGGAGAAATCATCCATGAAAACCGTGGGGTATTATATTGATTCACTTGATATATGTTTTGGCACTCAACTCATGGATTCCCGTGGTGACATTGGGGTGATCTAGGCATAAGGGTTGGTTGCATGTTTTCATTATCTTTTCTCTGATAAGAAACTTTGGGGCACTCTTTGAAGTTCTTTGTGTGGATTGAATATTATGAATTTGAAGTTGTTTTGATGCATATCGAATAATCAACTCACGGATACTTGTGGTGACATTGGAGTATCTAGGTGACATTAGAGTTGGTTGATGTGTACCATATGGTGTTGTTTTAGTACGAACTCTAGGGCTGTTCATGACACTTATAGGAATAGCTCAATAGATTGATCAGAAAGAATAACTCTGAGGTGGTTACGTACCCTACAACAATTTCTATCTTATGTTCTCCGCTAATAGGAACTTTGGAGTGATTCTTTGTCGCACGTTGAGGGATGGTTATAAGATCCAATTATGTTAACATTGTTGAGAGATTGCACTAGTGAAAGTATGAACCCTAGGCCTTGTTTCTAAGCATTGCAATACCGTTGTGCTCACTTTTATTAAATGTTACCTTGCTGTTTTTTATTGTTCGCATTACAAAAACCTATATCTACTATCCATACTACACTTGTATCACCATCTCTTCGCCGAACTAGTGCACCTATACAATTTATCATTGTATTGGGTGTGTTGGGGACACAAGAGACTCTTTGTTATTTGGTTGCAGGGTTGTTTGAGAGAGACCATCTTCATCCTATGCCTCCCACGGATTGATAAACCTTAGGTCATCCACTTGAGGGAAAATTGCTACTGTCCTACAAAACTCTGCGCTTGGAGGCCCAACACGAGTCTACAAGAATAAGTTGTGTAGTAGACATCAAGCTCTTTTCTGGCGCCGTTGCCGGGGAGGTGAGTGCTTGAAGGTATATCTTTAGATCTTGCAATTGAATCTTTTAGTTTCTTGTTTATCACTAGTTTGGTTTTATAAAAAGAAAACTACAAAAAATGGAATTGAGGTTGCCTCATATTATTCGTCTTTATAATGTCTTTCTTGAAAATGATGGATCGGAAAATTGTGCCCAATTGATAGAAGAAGAATTCAATAAAATGTTTGGCATAAAATCTTTGAATGATGAGCATGATTGCAATGTTGTTAGTATGAATTCTATGAATATCCAAAATACTAATGATGATTGCACAAGTCATGACAAAAATGTTTCTTATAAGCATGTCAATTTTTGTGGAGTGCATAAAGTTTGTGAAGACATGCCTTATAGGGATGATAGATTTTGTAAGAAGCATAAACATGATAGAACCAATTTTTTGCTCAAAGTGATAGATGAATTTGCTACAAAATTATGTTCTCTTTATCCTATTACTTGTGAACTTTGCAATAAAGTTGGTCACCTTAATTTTCAATGCATACTTTTTCATGGTCGAATCATGGCTAAATATTGTAATGACTTGACCGCCCTCGAACTATATAATGAGCTTTATCTATTTTTGGGGAAGTGAGGAATTGTCACATAAAAATAGTTGGTTTGAAGTATTCATTCTCATGGATGACATTGAAACTAATCTAAAGGAAATCTATAAGTTTTGTATGGTAAATTGCAAGGAGAATGCTTATATTGCCAACTATAGAAAAACGGGAAAACAAATAGAATATAGAAGAAATACTAATGGAAGGGTAAAGATTCCCCCTTTCCCTCCTATTTTCTCTCATGATGAAATAGGAAACGTGGAGGAGCTTCCTATCCAACCATTCTCTTCAATAAGAAGCTCGGAAGAATTAAATAAACCCACACATAATATGGTAAAGAAAAAGAAAAGGAGGGAAAGTAGAGGTAAAGAGGTATCTCTCCCAAATAATGTTGCTCCTACTATTGTTGTACCTCATGAGAATGAATCAAAAATAATTGTGGAAGATGATACACTTGATGATGATTTTGTTATGCCTATTGCTTGTTGTGATGATTATGATTGGGAAGATAATGATACTTCTTATGATCTTGAAAATCTTTATGGCACCAACTTGGAGGAATATGATAATAATTGTTATACTATTGGTGCTATTCATACTATTGATGATAATAGTGATTATGCTAATGATATGCCAAGCCACAAGCTTGGGGATGCTATGTTTGATGAGAATGACATGTTTGAGAATTTATTTTCTGCAATTAATGTTTGTCCCAAGCTTGGGGGTGCTATTCTTAATGAAGATGATCTTTTCAGTCCCCCTACTTTGAATGATCAAATTTGTTATGATGATTGCATGCCTCCTACTTATGATGATTATTGTGATGATACTTATGTTATAAAAATTAGTGATGATTATATTTATAAAACTTGTCATAATTATGATTACCCTTTTTCTGAACATTACTCTTTTAATGTGGAAACAATTTATAGTATTCGAGTTTCATATGATACTCCCACTTTTATGAATGAGAAGAAAATTGCTTGTGTGGAGAGTAATAAAAATCCTATGCTCGTAGGTCATGAAAAGAATGCTTTATGTGATAGCTATATTTTTGAATTCATTCATGATGCTACTGAAAATTACTATGAGAGAGGAACATATGCTTTTACATATTGCAATAATATCAAGTTTCCTTTCTATGTGTTGAAAGTTTTGAAGTTATGCTTGTTTTGCCTTCCTATGCTAGTTGATTCTTGGTCCCATAAACTATTTTCTCACAAAATCCCTATGCATAGGAAGTGGGTTAGGCTTAAATTTGCTTTCCATATGTTTTATGATGCTCTCTTTATGTTTCAATTCTTTACTTTTATGCGAGCATCATTGAAATCATCATGCCTAGCTTAAAAAGGCATTAAAGAAAAGCGCTTGTTGGGAGACAACCCAATACTTATACCTTCTGTTTTTTTGTGTTCACATGATTAAGCTACTGTGGTAATAATGTTTTATATGTTTTCTTTCAATAATGTGCCAAGTAAAGCCTTTGGGATAGTGTGGATGATAGTTGACTTGATTCTGTGCAAAAACAGAAACATTTGTGTCCAGTGCTAGAATTTCTATTCTGTACTGGAGCGTGAGAAAATTCTGAAATTTTTAAAGAGTATTGGGTTACAAATTTTTACGTTTTCCTAATTTTTCAGAATTTTTGGAGGTACAGAAATATGGTTTTTAAATCACTCACTATATGCTGTTCTGTTTTTGACAAATTCTGTTTTCGGTGCATAGTTTGCTTGTTTTAGTGTTTCCATAGCTTATATTGAGTAATATAAATTGTGCAAATGATAGAATACAGTAGGAATTATGCGAGAACAATTATGAAACTTGTATTGACAGTACCTAAGTGGATGATTTAGTTTTATCATACTAACCTATCTCACGAAGTTCCGTTAAGTTTTGTATGATTGAAGTTTTCAAGTTTTGGGTGAGATATCGATATGAGGAGAATAAGGAGTAGAAAGACCATAAGCTTGTGGATGCCCAAGGCACCCCAAGGTAATATTCAAGGAAGACTCAAGCGTCTAAGCTTGGGGATGCCCCGGAAGGCATCCCCTCTTTCATCTTCAACACTATCGGTAACCTCACTTGGAGCTATATTTTTATTCGTCACATGATATGTGTTTTGCTGGGAGCATCATTTTATTTTGTTTAGATTTGCTTTCTGTTATCAATAATCATGTTTTGTATCTTTTAGTTCAATAAAATGCCAATTATAGCCTTTACCATGCTCAGTTTGCAAGTTCATTTGTTGCTGTTTGAAAACAGAAAGTTTTCTGTTATGTCCAGAATATTCCTGAACAGTCAGAACATGATAAAATCTGAAATTTTTACACAGTAAGCATGCCTTAGTTCTCTGTCACGTGGTAATTTTTCATAATTTTTGGAGTTAGGGAAGTATGAATTCTTATTCACCCTTTACAGACTGTTCTGTTTTGGCAGATTGCTGTTATAGTTGCATTGTTTGCATATGTTTGCGTGTTTAATGTTTCTATTTGTGGATAGGAGTATTAAATATGCAGAGCCATTTAGTATGCAATGTTTAATTATAATTTTTATGATTTTCTACAGTAGATAATGTTAAGGTTTTGAGTTGATTTATACTAACTTATCTCACGAGTTCTTGTTGAGTTTTGTGTGGATGAAGTTTTTAAGATTTATAGAAACTGTGATATGAGAGGAATTAAGGAGACACAAGAGCTCAAGCTTGGGGATGCCCAAGGCATCCCAAGTTAATATTTCAAGAAGTCTCAAGCACCTAAGCTTGGGGGTTGCCCCGATAGGCATCCCACCTTTCTTCATCAACAATAATCGGTCAGTTTTGGTTGAGCCTATGTTTTTGCTTCTTCACATGATATGTGCTATCCTTGGAATGTCATTTTATTTTGTTTTATTTGCTGTTTGAATAAAATTATCAAGATCTGAAATTTTAAATGAGAGAGAGTCCTCACATAGCTACCTATTTACTTAACTACTCATTTGATCTTCACTTATATCTTTATGGAGTAGTTTGTCATTTACTCTTGTTCTTCACTTATATCCTATGAGTAAACTGTTGAATGAATTGAATATCATAAAGTTTAAATTATATGTGCTTCATATGCTTGTATCATGTCTAGTAGTAGTTTCACATTGGGTTAGAAAGTGAATTCTATTGAAGCTTGACAATCACAATATTGGTCATACAAGCAATTCATGAATGATTAGTATAAGGAAGAGGACTTTCACATATAAATATATTATCTTGGACATCTTTTATGATTGTGAATACCCATTAATTATTTTCAAACTTGAGCAAATTAGTTGAAGTTGGACAAGGAAGACAACGTAATGAGTTATGTTTGGGTATATTTGCATAGAAGTTATATTGTTATGGATCCTCCAACATGTGGTGCTTGCTTAGGATCTTTTGCTAGCCAAAAATTCGTACTAAGTAGAGATACTACTTGTGCATCCAAAAACCCTTAAACCCAGTTTCTTCCCATGAGTGTCCACCATATCTACCTATGGATTGAATATGATCCTTCAAGTAAGTTGTCATCGGTGCAAAAAGCAATAAAAATTGCTCCTAAAATATGTATGATCTTTTATTGTAAGGGAAAATAAGCGTTGTACGAACTTGTGATGTTAAAGAAATAAAAGTGACGGACTGCATAATAAAGGTTGTTATCACAAGGGGCAATATAACGTGACGTTCCTTTGCATTAAGGGCTTGTGCATCCAAAAATAAAAAGCGCATGACAACCTCTGCTTCCCTCTACGAAGGGCATAACTTTTACTTTTATGGAAGAGTCAATAAGTATTCATTCGCATTTCAACCTCAATTATTCTCTAGTTGGCAAGCATCATGTGGTGGGAAAAAATCCAGGCATATATGGCCAGTCAAATATATTTGATCATGAATTATTATTATTGACAATTATCTCTATGAATGCCATTTGTTCGATGGATGCCATTTGTTCTAAGAATATGCTTTGAGTACTAGCAATCATAGAAGACTATATGATAATTGAGTATGTGGAGCTCTTACTTAGACTTTGTTGAAATTAAGTTGAATTGCAATTGTTTGGTGACTAAGAACATAGGTTGTTAAGTTTCAAGAGAATGCATTGTTTGAACCATAACATGTGAATTGATTGCTACTTTACCATGATGAGTTTTATGAGAAAAAGTTGCTGTTATGATGCTAGGAAAAGTGATTGAAATTATCATTGATCAAACTTATGCACTATGCTAGCATTCACACTTCATAAATTATTTCTTTTATCATTTACCTACTCGAGGACGAGCCGGAATTAAGCTTGGGGATGCTGATACATCTCCAACGTATCTATAATTTATGAAGTATTCATGCCATGTTTATTATAGTTTTATATGATTTTGGTGCACTTTTATATGGCTTTTATATGATTTTTATGGACTAACATATTGACCTAGTGCCCAGTGCCAGTTGCTGTTTTCTGCTTGTTTTTGGTTTTCCAGAAAATCCATATCAAATGAAGTCCAAATGCAGCGAAACTTTTTGACGGTTTTTTCTGGAAGGAAACAGACCCAGGAAGCTTCGGAGGAGCAGCAGAAGAGCCACAGGGGCCCCACGAGCCACCTAGGCACGCCTGCCCCCCCAGGCGTGCCCTGGTGCCTCGTGCGCCCCCTGTGGCCCCTCTTCGCGTGATTCCAACGCTGAAAAATCATATATATTCAAAAAAAACCGAAAGTTAACCTAGATGAGTTTTTACACCGCCGCAAGCCTCTGTACCAAGTAGATCCCATCTGGAGCCCTTTTCCGGCACCCTGCCAGAGGGGGGGAATCATCACCGAAGGCCATCTTCATCATCCCGGCGGTCTCCATGATGAGGAGGGAGTAGTTCACCCTCGGGGCTGAGGGTTTGTACCAGTAGCTATGTGTTTTATCTCTCTCTCTCTCTCTCTCTCGTGTTCTTGATTTGGCACGATCTTGATGTACCGCGAGCTTTGTTAATATAGTTGGATCATATGGTGTTTCTCCCTCTCTATCTTCTTGTGATGAATTGAGTCTTTCCCTTTGAGGTTTCGTTATTGTCGGATTGAATATTTCAGATTTGAGAACACTTGATGTATGTCTTGCATGTGGATACCTGTGGTGACAATGGGGTATTCTATTGGTTCACTTGATGTATGTTTTGGTGATCAACTCGTGGATTCCCGTGACCTTGGGGTGATCTAGGCATAAGGATTGGTTGCATGTTTTCATTATCGTTTCTCCGATAAGAAACTTTGGGGCACTCTTTGAAGTTCTTTGTGTGGATTGAATATTATGAATCTGCTGTTGTTTTGATGCATATCGAATAATCAACTCAAGGATACTTGTGGTGACATTGGACTATCTAGGTGACATTAGAGTTGGTTGATGTGTATCGTATGGTGTTATTTTAGTACGAACTCTAGGGCTGTTCGTGACACTTATAGGAATAGTTCAATAGATTGATCGAAAAGAATAACTCTGAGGTGGTTTCGTACCCTACAACAATTTCTATCTTATGTTCTCCGCTAATAGGAGCTTTGGAGTGATTCTTTGTCGCACGTTGAGGGATTGTTATATGATCCAATTATGTTAACATTGTTGAGAGATTGCACTAGTGAAAGTATGAACCCTAGGCCTTGTTTCTAAGCATTGCAATACCATTTGTGCTCACTTTTATTAAATGTTACCTTGCTGTTTTTTATTGTTTGCGTTACAAAAACCTATATCTACTATCCATACTACACTTGTATCACCATCTCTTCGCTGAACTAGTGCACCTATACAATTTATCATTGTATTGGGTGTGTTGGGGACACAAGAGACTCTTTGTTATTTGATTGCAGGGTTGTTTGAGAGAGACCATCTTCATCCTATGCCTCCCACGGATTGATAAACCTTAGGTCATCCACTTGAGGGAAAATTGCTACTGTCCTACAAAACTCTGCGCTTGGAGGCCCAACACGAGTCTACAAGAATAAGTTGTGTAGTAGACATCAAGGGCGCGCCCCCCAGGCTTGTGGCTTCCTGGTGGGCCCCCTTCTGTTGATTTTTTCGCCAGTATTTTTTTATATATTCCAAAATAATTCTCCATAAATTTTCAGGTCATTTGGAGTTGTGCAGAATAGCTATCTCTGTTTCACCCCTTTTCGGTCCAGAATTCCAGTTGCCGGCATTCTCCCTCTTCATGTGAATCTTGCAAAATAAGAGAGAAAAGGCATAAGAATTTTACCATAAAGTGAAATAATGATCAAAAACATAATAATTATCACTAAGAAATCATGATGCAAATTGGACGTATCAGTCACGCTGGTCTTCGCCGCGCTAGGCGAGTCCTTCACGGTCATAGACCGGCAAGTGAAGATGTGCTTGAACAACCCCCGGTGGGGATAGCACCCGATGAAATTCTCACACAGCGAGATAAAGGTAGACAGATAAACTACCACATTCGGTGGAAGGTGGTGAAGTTGTGCCTCGAAGAAACTCAGAAATACACAGAAAAAGGGGTGCGGAGGCATCGAAAAACCTCGTTCCACATGCGTGACGAGGAGGAATCGCTCGTTAGCGTGCGGCGCGGGCTCCACCTCGTCCACCTCGGGCAATCTCCAGCCACCCGCCGAAATCAGCCCCTCGGCCTCCAGCTCCTGCAGCCGCCCTTCCGTCACTCGCGACGGGATCCAGTCTCCCTGGATGCGACCCGCCGATGGGCCGCCGCTGGATGACGCGCCCTTCCCTGCCTTCTTCGCCTTCTCGAGCCGGGCCGTGGAGTCCTTCGCCATGGTCTCGACTGCTTGGGCGCGCAAAGTGGAGGAGCGAGCGGAGAAGGGAAGCAGAGAGAGCGAAGGGAAAAGGGGATCTGGAGAATTACCCTAGCCCAAGCGAGTTTTATACCGCGGGTAAAAATACTTCGCGGAATCTCAGCCACAGATCCCAGCATCGGACAGCATCCGCGGCAATCGCACGCGCAGGAGTAACAAGGCACATGGCGGGTTTTGGGGCGGAAATCGAGGCGTCATGCTCCACTTCCCCCACTAGCCGTGACGTAACTCCTTCCACGCGTGCACGCACGATTTTGAATTCTGAAACTTCAGCCACAAATCAATCCGATTGATTCCTTGCAGATCCTTTCCTAAAGGACATTCGGCGGCCCGACCGACCACCCTCTGCGGGTCACGGTGCACTCGGACACGTAAAACAGCCGACTGAAGTCACCTTTAGGATTGCTACAGGATGAGCTCGACGCCCCTCCGCGGGTTGACTTGGCCCTTCTTCTAGGCTCCAAGGTGCGGATCTCATGAATTTGGACTTGAAGATGGCCCACACTGGCGTTCCCCAGGGATAATGAGCGGCATCTCTCCGGAGAATCAGTCCGTGCGCCGGTGTCATAACTCGATTTACATGCAGTGTCCTCTGTCAGACCTCTAGGCTATCTCTCCTGAGAGACACACGAATGCCACCAAATTTTACCCAGCAGTCACCATGATCCGACCAGTCAGAAATCCTTTTAGTCCAAAATCCGCTGCGGTCTTGTTCAGGCGACGACAGGTTAACACTTAGCAGACCTAGAGTGCCCCTGGAGCACTCGGGCCGAAACAAGAGTTCATCCTGTTCGTCACACGAAACCTCAACCGATTCGGGGGCTAATGATGGGGTCCCCTACTAAGGGTAGGGTCATAGACCTGACATCTAGGGCCTACCTAGGGCCCCACACCATCATTGGTGGCCCCCCGGACCACGGGCGCATTCGGATGCGCAACCTTAATTATCCACTCGGACGTCTCCCACCAGTCGGCCAGACCAAAACCACTCGGACACGAGAAGGCGTATTATGTCGATGTTGAAGTGTAGTTATAGCCGCCGTTACCAATAACTGTTGTAGTTATGCTCATTCATATCCCTTGCGACATGGCATTGATGGGCTGAGGCGCACTTTATATAAGCCTCCCCTCAGCTCCTTGGCAAGGGTTCAGCACTCCCTGTAATCATATACCCCAAGAGAAAACACAAGCCTCCGGGCATGAGACGTAGGGTTATTACCTCTCCGAGAGGGGCCCGAACTCGCTAAATCCGAGTGATACGCTTGTGCCGTAACTAGGCTCTGCCCATTGTTCGTACCCCTAGTACTCATTATCAGGTTCGTTGCCTCGACACCGGGCTCGGGAGCCCTGCAAACGGCGTCGGCGAGGATGTACCCCGCCGTCCGGAGCTAGCTGATGGTGGTGTCAGTAACCGTGGAGGCCACCCACCTCCCCTTGACGTCCGCATCCTCCATGGATGCGAAACACGAAGACTGGGAAACGACTTGAGGCTTCGGAGGCGGGATGGAGAATGCAGGAGCTTTGGAGAGTTGGGCATTGGAGCGGAATGGGAGCGTAGGGGAGAAGATTTGTCACCCCCCTCCTCTTTATAAGCCAATAAAAAGGTGAAACGCCCCCTCCGCTGCGCCGTAAAAATTACCACGTTTCGGCTAATGATGCTGTTGTAACCTCGTGGGGTAAATCAATCGATTGATGATATCCCCAGAAATGCGGGGCACGATCTCTGTTTTGATAAGACGTGCCAATAAGAGGGTTACCTCGAACCGCGATTCGAATAAGTAATAACTGATGTACATGATGTCACGGGTCATGACGCTTCGTAAAAGTTGTCAGTAATTGACCGCCGAACTAATTTATGCTACTAGCCTTCAAGACTAAGCAAGCCATGATCTTCGGATAGACGGAGATGCATATTGGTGGCACATGGTCGGCTCGCCTCGTCCCTGCTTAGAAGGGTGCCACTAGCCAATTGGAGACTAACAAACTTTGGGCGGACGCTTGGCTCAAGGCGTAATAAAGAACTTGCCTGCTAAGCCGAAGACTATCATGCCGAAGACATTTATCTGAAGAAGATTGCCATCCTCGGCTTTGAAGACAAGTTCGGGGGCTACTGATGATGTCCTGGATTAGGGGATCCCGGCCTAGTCGGTCTAGTCCATGGGCCGGACTGATGGCCCGTTGAAGAATAAGGACTCTGGAGGCCTTTTGACCTGTGGTGCAAGCATATCGGGCCACACCGAGGACTTGGTGTGTGTACTCCAATAACATCTATTAGATTCGGCATGTAACCCATAGGTAGCAACCGACCATGTGTGACCCTAGATACCCCTGGTGCCTATATAAGCCAAAGGGTTTAGTCCGTAGAGGCATTCGCATTCATCATCACCCCTAGGGTTTAGACCACAACTTACGATCTCGAGGTAGATCAACTCTGTACTTTGATACACCCATCATATAAACAAGAGCAGGGCGTAGGGTTTTACCTCCTTAAAGAGGGCCCGAACCTGGATAAAACCTTGTATCCCTTGTCTCTTGTTACCCATTGATCCAATCTCATAGCTCGGGCTCCCTGTCGGGCCCATGGAACCCGGGGTATCCAAGCCCGTCTGCCTTTGGCCCAGGGCGCAATGCCTGGCGTGGGCCCAGCAGGCCATCATCGCCAAGCACCTCACCAGGGCTCCTCATGAGGCCTTGGCCTCCCGAGGCCCCCTCCTTAGGGAGCGGGCGAGCGAGGCTCAGCACCTCCTCCAGCGGCCTCGCGAGGTCCTCTCGCGAGGCGACCTCCTGAGGTGGCCTCCCGAGGCCCCCTCCTAAGGGCGCACGAGACGAAGGCCGTTCAGCGGAGCCGCGTGGTCTGGGGCCCATCACGTGGGTGATGCGCGTGGCGACAAGCGGCGATAGAGGCCGCGCCAGCAGGCACGGATGAAGATGGTTTCCCCTTTTGTGTTAAGGGAGCAGGGCCAGATATTTACTCCCCAAAGCAACCCCAAAGGTTGCCCGATCGGCGAAGGAAGACCAAGACGGCGGGCGCGCAGGGCGGAGGTCATCACCGAGCCCACCGGCGCGTCATGGGTCACGCTTTGGCAGGCGAAGACCGCCTTGAGTCAGGATAGCCTGAGCGCCTGTCCCCTTTCAAAACCCGCCAAGTGTGGCAGCCCTTCCCGCCTAAGTTTCAAGGGGGAAGAGGACCGATGCGGGTATAAGGGGGGAAGAGCTGCCATTGTAGAGAGGAACTCCGGTTCCCATCACCCTCGACCTTGTACTCTCTCTCTCTCGCACCTGAGCAATACCAACCAAGCAGGAGTAGGGTCTTACACCGCAAGGTGGCCCGAACCTGGGTAAACCGCCGAGTCCACGGTCTGTCCCTCGCTAGCGCGCTCTCGCCGTAGCCTCGCCGTCGCTTAGCTGTGGTAGGAGACGAAGTGGTAGAACGAGCTCACCCCAGTGTTCGAACCTTTGGGTCCCCGGAGCCCGACTTCCGACATTTGGCGCGCCAGGTAGGGGTGCGCTACTGTTCTTCCGCTCCGCCCTCTGCTCCACCAACCCCATGGCCGACGCACGTCAGGAGCGCGCCGAGCGCAGGGCTGGCCGCGTGGCTCAGACGGAGCCAGTGGCCCAAGGAAATCGCCGCCGCCCCGAAGCCGAGGCTGCTGCCGCCACCGACCCCGCTGCCCGCGAGCAGCAAGACTCCTCCCTGCACCCCTCCGTGCAGGCGAACGGCTACACCGCCACTGCCTCCTCCCTCGCCCACCGCGGGCCGCCGAACCCGCAGGCCGTGCTTCTCAAGGTGCTCGAGCTGCTCCGTTACCGTCCAGCTGACGCCGGCTACGACGCCTGGCTAGGTCGCATCACAGAGCTCGTCAATGCCGCCGGGGACGCTCCGGCGCCTTCCCACTCACTTTGCCCTCCGCCGTCTCGCGCTGGGGACCTGGCGCACGGCGCTCTCCCGCTGCCTCCTCTGCGCGACGAGCACGGCGGGCCTCAGCGCGGCGCGTGGGCTCGCGAGCCGTCCCGTGGCGTGTCCTTGCCGGACCGAGACGAGGCCAGCTGCCAGATCATTCGCCGCGCACCCCCTGATGTGCGTGTGCTCTTCGAGCGGCAGCGCCGGCGCCAGGACCAGGCCGTTCAAGACGTTGCGGCGGCTGGGCGTCAAAATCGCACCGCCCTGGCTGGCGGCGTCCCCTCAAGCGGCGTGGGCTGCCGTGCCTTCACTCGCGAGTTGCGTCGCGTGGTCTGGCCCGCGAAGTTCAAGCCTGAGCTGCCTCCGTGCTACGACGGCACCCCCAACCCCACGGAGTTCCTTCAGCTCTACGCGCTGAGCGTCGAGGCGGCGAACGGCGACGACAAGGTCATGGCAAACTGGTTCCCCATGGCCCTCAAGGACGGCCCGCGCTCCTGGCTCATGAACCTCCCCGAGGCGTCCATCTCCTCATGGGCCGAGCTCTGTAGCTAGTTTGTCACCAACTTCAAGGGCACACAGGACCACTCCCTCACCATCAACGACCTGCGGCGCGTGCGGCAGCGCCCGAACGAGATCCTCCGCAAGTACATCCAGCGCTTCAGCCAGGTGCGCAACAAGATCCCGCCCGCCTCCGACGCGGCCGTCATCTCTGCATTCTCCACCGGCGTCATGGACGTCAAGATGCGCGAGAAGCTCGCCATCAACGGTGAGCTCGACTCCATGGTAGAGCTGCTCGATCTCGCCGACAAGTGCGCCAAGGCTGAGGAAGGCCGCCTCTTCATCCACAACGACCCCGACGCGGCGCTCGACGCCGCCAAGGCCAAGAGCAAGGACGTCAAGCACAAGGGCCCGGCTGTGCTCGTGACGGAGCCCGAGCAGAAGCGCGGCCGTAACCGTGACGAGCCCAGGAAGGACGATCGGCCGCTCTGCGCCTTCCACAACGTGCGCTCCCACAGCACCGAAGACTGTCAGGAGCTCAAGCTGCTCCGCGACGAGCGCCAAAGCCACCGAGACGACCGCATTGGCCGCGGCGCCGGCCGTGGAGGTGGCCGCGGCAGCAACCATTGGGACAACCACAACGGCGGCGGCAGCTTCCGCCAGGGTTGGCGTGACCAGCCTCGTGAGGCCGTCTGGCGCGACCAGCCTCGTGAGGCAGACCCTCAGGGCAATGCCGCTCTTCCGCCGCTGTCGCCGCCACCCCGGAGGAACAACGTCAACTGGCCTGATGAGGGCGCTGGGGGCTACCAGGAGCCTCGCGCGGTCGCCTGCATCCTTGGCGGGTCCCAAGCCCCCGCGTCCATCCGCCACTTCAAGCAGCTCTCTCGCGAGGTGTATGCCGCCCACCTTCGACTCCAAGGACCACCCCAAATCCATGGCCTCCGCAGGCGCGCTCCCCATGCTGTGCACCCCCACCATCAGCAACGTTGCGGTCACCAAGACCCTCATCGATGGGGGTGTCGGCCTCAATGTGATCTCCATCGAGACCTTCGAGATGCTCCAGGTGCCCTACGACCAGCTCATGCCGACCAGGCCCTTCTCCGGAGTGACCGATGGTTCCACCATCCCTCTAGGGCAAGTGCGCCTCCCCGTCACCTTCGGCACCCGCAAAAACTACCACACCGAGCTCATCGACTTCGACGTCGCCACATCGGCCTGCCTTACAACGCCATCTTGGGCTACCCAGCTCTCGCCAAGTTCATGGCGGCCACGCATCATGCCTACAACGTCCTCAAGATGCCCGGCTGCAGCGGCATCATCACCGTCACCTGTGACAAGAAGGACGCGGCCAGCACCCTCGAGCGTGCCTACAAGGCCGCCGCGGTCGCGCACCCGGCCGACGAGGACGCGGCCACGAAGAAGAAGCAGATGTTCTCTCAGGACCGCGCCGAGACGAAGAAGATGTCGGTGGACGGCAGCGGCTCCGGCCCTGCCTTCACCATCGGCACAGGCCTCCCTCCTGCATAGGAAAGCGCGCTCGTCACCTTCCTTCGGGCAAACTCGGATGTTTTTGCCAGGAAAGCATCTGACTTGTCCAGTGTGCCGAGGAAGGTGATCGAGCCACTTAGCGTTGTGCCCCAATGCATGCCCCGTCAAGCAGAAAGCACGGCGCCAGGCACCAGAGAAGCAAGATTTCATCGTCAAGGAAGTTCAGAAGCTCCAGGAAGCTGGGGTCATTCGCGATGTGCGCCATCCCGAATGGCTCGCCAACCCAGTCGTCGTTCCCAAGAAGGGCGGCAAGGAGCGCATGCGCGTTGACTTCACCAGCCTCAACAAGTTCTGCCCTCAGGATCCCTTCCGGCTGCCTCGGATTGGCTAGGGCATTTGCCCCACCGTCGGCGGCATGCGCATGCCTTTTGGGCTGAGGAACGCCGGCGCCTCTTTCCAGAGGCTGGCGCCCTTCGTGCCAGAGCCTCGTGAGCCTCCTGCTCCTCGCGAGCCCCCAGGGCCTCGTGAGCCTCCTGGCTCCGGAGGAGCGGACTCCCTGGGCGCGCCTCGCCAAGCGGTCTGACGTCGCCCCAGTGCGGTCCTGCCAGGTGCGCTCGATGCGTCGCCCTGCGCGGCCCACACTCCTCATTGCCGTGCCTCCCGCGCCTCGCTCCCGGAACCCTTCTGCCAAGGTGATTTTGTTTAAATGCGGTTGAGGGCGCCCCACGGGCTGCACCAACCTCGAGTTGATCCGTGCCGGACGCGGCAGCCTAGCCCCTATCCTTTTGGTTGTGTAACAAATTTTGCTGATTTTACCTTGATGAGTTATTTTACCTGCTTAATTGTCTGTTAAGTTCGATGCCGACCGAAGAGCGCCACACGCTCGCGAACCCTCCCCTGGCCGATTCCGTGAGCGGGGGCTAGGCACGGTGTCTGTGCTCGGGTCCGTCCCTGCAGTGCCGTCAAATCCAAGCGACTGAGCTCTGGCTCGCGGGCCTGCTCCCGTGCATGCCACCTCACCATGGTCCTTGGTGCCTTATCTCCTCACGCAACGGCCACGGGCGAGTTAGCGAGTGCATGTCGCTCCCCCCATCATGAATTTGTCGACATGCAGCCCCTCAGGAGGCGAGCTGCGCGAGGACCTCGCAGGCGGCCTCTCGCAAGCCGGCCTCGCGAGACGAAGACACTTCGAACGCCGAGCCTCATGAGCACGGCTCACGAGCGGCAGGGGCTGGCTCGACGAGCTGCAGTCCGTGCTGTGGTCCGCCCGCATGACGGCAAGCAAGCTTACCGGCGAGACCCTTCTTCCTCGTCCACGGCGCTGAGGCGGTCCTCCCACTGGAGCTGAAGCTTGGCTCCCCATGAACCCTTGCCTTTGACAAGGTGCGTCAGGACGGCTCGCGGGAGACCGATCTGCTGCGCCTTGAGGCGGACCGCCGCCAGGCCGCCGTTCGCGCCGCGAGGTACCGGCAGGCCTCGCGTCACTGCCACAGCCGTGGCCTCTGTCGCCCTCGCACTCTCGAAGTCCGCGACCTCGTCCTGCGCAGAATCCTCTCCAGAGAGGGGGGGCACAAACTGTCACCAATGTGGGAAGGCCCTTTCAGGGTTGCTCATGTCTCCAGGCCCGGCTCAGCCCGGCTGGAGACGGAGGACGGAGTTCCTGTGCCTAACGCCTGGAACATCCAACACCTCCGCAAGTTCTACCCGTGATTCTCATGCGTACGAACGAAATGGGGCTGTACACGTCCCGGAGCCTCTCATTGCGTTCGCCTGATGGGCCCGCGAGAGCTCCCGCCCACGCCCAAGTGGAAGCCCTATGCTCCGCGCTGGCGGAACGATCGACCCGCGATCATTCCCACACCCCTGTGGAAGCCCCATGCTCCGCGCTGGCGGAACGATCGATTGAGGGCGCCCCACGGGCTGCACCAACCTCAAGCTAACCCGTGTTGGACACGGCAGCCACATCTTGTTTTAGTTATGTAACGGGTTGCTATTTTACTTCAGTAAAATTCCGTTCCTCACATGGCATTTCGTTTTTGCCTCACGAGCCTCGCATGCTCACGACCTCCCTCATGAGCCTCACGCGAGTGGGGGCTGGACACGGTGTCTGCGCTCGGGTCAGTCCCAGCAGCGCTGAAAAACCCAAGCAACCGGGCTCTGGCTCGCGGGCCTGCTCCCGTGCAAGCCACCCCACCAAGGTTCTTGGTGTCTTGTCTCCTCGCGTAATGCCCATGAGCGAATCGATGAGCGCGTGTTGCTCCCCTGTCGTCAAGCACTCTGCATGCAGTCATCTCAGGGGCAGGTTCCCCGGAAGGCCTTGCTAGGATGCCTCGCGAGGTGGCCCCCTCAGGGCCTCAAGAAGCCAGCGGGCCCCGCCTCGGGAGCGAGCCCTCGGCGGCCGTCTCGGCAGGGGATCTCGCGAACGGAACCCTCATGAGGCGTACCCTACAAGAGATGGCCCCCCGGACACTACCCTATATAGAACTAAGTCTCTCGCCTCGCGAGCCGCCCTTGCCATCTCTTAAGCCTTCCCCTCCAGCAGCCTCACGAGCGCCAGCGTTTCTCTTGGTGCAAGCCGCTTGCGCGTCAAAAGGGGGGGCCCTGAGCATCGCGCCTCAGGAACCCTAACTAGCTCCCGCTGCCCCTCACCTCCTGGCCTTGTCCGGGCACTGTGACCGGACATACCAGCGGCGGCTGAGGCCCGCTCGGGGGCCGGGTCCTGATGACGCATAGCATCATGGCGGGCAAAAGGAGCAAAACAGGTCTCAAGAGAGAGCGTTACAAGGGCACAGGCATTCAATACAACCAGAAACAAAGTACTTGAAATATAAAAGCATTGTCCTCACGCCACCACAGGGTCACGATCAACTATACGCAGGATATGGGGAAAGGCCTAAGACGGCGCGTCGCCTTCACCGTTGCTGCCACCATCATCTTCACTTCCGTCGACTCCGCTTGAGCTCTCGCTACTGCCAGGGGCGAAGTGCTCGTGCAAGGCGTCCACATGATCCTCCACCGCCTTCCCAAGGGTGTCGCGGACCTCCTCCGGGACGGGGGCTATCACCTTGCCGAAGTCAAAATTGGGGTCGGCGTCGAGAAGATGGCTGAAGATGCGCGTGGCGGCCTGGGTGAGGAGATCGCGGCTCTCCTCCTCGATGATTCCGCCCACCTTCTTGGCGCCCACCTCGAGCCGCTCCACGAGCTTGGTGAAGAAGTCGAGGTAGCTGCCGTCGTGGGTCTCGAGGGGGCTACTGACGTCCTCCTTGCAAATGGAGCCCAAGGCGTGGCGGGCCCGGACCTCGAGGGCACGGAACATCTTAAAGCGCTGGAGTTGCCGCCCCCGCGCTCGGGCCGCCTCGTCCCGCGCCTGCTCCACGACCGCGGCGACACCCCCCACCTGCTGCTGGAGGGAGGCCAGCTCGGCCTCGGCGTCGGCCCGGGCCTTCAGCGCGGTCTCAGGCTTCGACAAGAATCTCCTTGAGGCCCGCGATCTCATGCTGAAACTCCTCGCGCTTGGCCTTGAAGTGGTCCTCCTGTCGCTTCAGCTTCTTACTGTTCTCGTTGGCAAGCGCCTCGCGGCTCAGCGCGACCCTCTTATTGGCGTCCTCCTGGATCTTCTCCGCCTAGGCCGCCAGATGGGCGTTGGCCTTGTCTAGGCGCTCGGCGTAGGAGCCTTGGGCAGCGGACACCTCTCGCTCCAACGTCTCCAGCCGCTCGCGCTCCAAGTCTTGCGCAAATGCCGGCCGCGCGAGCTCCCGCTCGCGGATGCCAAGGTTCGCCTCGCGGGCCGCTAGCCCCTCTTCGAGGGCGGAGATGGCATCTCTCTGTGCCTGGAGTTGTTGCTCCAATAAGGCGTTCTGGTCCTGGAGCTCCTTCCTGCGGGTCTCCGCCGCCTCGCGCCGCCTGTCGGCCTCATCGGCCTCCCTGACGGCGTTCTTGAAGATTTCCTTCGCGTCCTGGGTGGCCTTCTCGCGCTTCTCCCGCGCGGCGTCGTCTCGACGGCGGCCCAGTTTAATGGCCACATCAAGCTGGCGCCACCTATCTGCGAGGCGCTGGCGCTCCTCGATAATGCGTGCCTCCTCCGCCCGGAGGTCCGCTTCCAGCTGGTCAAGGGCAGCCCTGGCGCCTTGCAGGGCCCCGCGCTTGAGCACGGCGCTGCTACTCACAAGCTGCAGGGCCCAACCGGTGTGCGCCCCAGCGCCGCCCTCTCGTGGGGGCCCGGCGCCACCGGTCAGGAGCTGGGAGCTCGCGGGGGCCCCCTCTTCGTCCCGCCATGGTGACACACCCCGTGGACTCGGTGGGCCCCCGGAAGAGGCCCCACGTGCTGGCGAGTCCTGCTGGCCCCCCGCGACGCCACCACCTCCAGTGGTGCCGGGTGGGAGAACCGGCGTCTCCGCCTCTGTCGCCGCCACGTCCGTCCTGGCAGTTGGCGCCCCGGGAACCGCGGAGCCGCCTCCTGACGATGCCTCCTGAGGCTCGCCTTCTTGGGACCCCGCGCCGCATTCGTCTGTGACTCAGGAGGGGCCTCCTGCCCCTTTGCCCTTGCGAGGCCTGCCTCGATGTCGAGGCTGTTGGCGCCCTCTTCATGCCCCCCGACCCTGGCAACCGGCGGTGAAGCCCCCGCCAGGCCGGGGGACCTCTCCTCCTTCTTCCTCTTCTTGCTCGAGGTCCTGAAAAAGAGGAGAGAAACAAGGGCTCAGGCGCGCGCGACACGCCGGGCACAGGAGAAGGGAGGCCGAGCACTTACTGGTCCCTGGCAAACCATCTCCTCATCCTCAGCGGCCATGGAGGAATGTCGCCGCCGCCTTCTTGGGGCCCCTTCTCGTGACCGGCCCCCCTCGTGGGAGGGCCGCGGGGTCCGCCCTCGCCACCGCTTCCGGAGCTCTGCAGCTTCGCAGCTGCCGCACGGGGGCTTCCCGCGCCCTCCGCCTGGACGGGCACGGCGGCCGAGGCCTCAGCCAGGGTGACGTCATCATCATCTTCAAGCCCGCGGACGAGTCGGCAGCGGGTCCGCCGAACCGGGCCGCCTGGGGCCCTTCGAGGCCCTCTGGAAGCGGTCCCCACCGGTCAAAGCGCGGCATCGAGCTGGCCAGCGCCTCCTTGTTCTTGTAGCGATACAAGGGAAGCCCGTCCATGGGCGGCTCGCTCGCCTCCTCGCCAGTCAGGGCATGGAGCATCCCGTTCAGCACCTCCGGCAGCAAGCCGTCCACGCTCAACCGCATCAGGTCCTCCGGACCAGTGAAAGCCCACATAGGGCGTGAGTGTCGCTGGAGGGGAGCTATGCGGTGCCGGAGTAACTCCCTCACGACCGTAACCACCATCACTTTCGCGGCCCTCAGCTCGGCCAACCTCTTCCATACCCGTGCCAGCCTCGGGTCAGTGAGCCTTTCCTGCCCCCACCCGGAGCTTCTCGCCGTCGGGGACATGGGCAGCTGCAGCAGGGGGCTGTATTGGGCAGCGTCCATGTACACCCATTGCCGCCTGAAGCCCTCAACCTCCTTGGTAAGCCTCATGTCGATACTTTCGCCCGCCGCTTCGTCGGCGATGCAGAATGAGACGCACCCGGAACATTGGTTCGCCGCGGTCAGCCGCAGGCTGATGAAGTGGCGGAAGAGCGCCACTGAGGGCGTCACGCCCAGGAAGGCCTCGCATAAAAAGGCAAAGGCGGAAAGGAGAAGGATGGAGTTCGGCTCGAGATGCAGCGCATGGACTTGGTAGTGGGAGAGGACGGCATTGAAGAAATCGGAGAATGGAGGAAGCAGGCCTGCGAAGAGCGTGGGAAGGAAGAGGACGGCAGAGGTGGCATCGAGGTCGGCGGTCGGGCGCGAAGCCGGCCAGATGCGAGTGGCCCCCCACTCGTTGGAAGCAGCTACGGTCATTGGGAGCACCTTGCTGAGCCCCTCGGCGTTGACAATTGTGGGCCTACTCAGAGCAGGCTCCGGCGCCACCTCCGCAACCTCCGTGTCTGCCGCCTCTTCCTCCCTGCCCGGGGGCAACATGGCGGTGCAGCAAGGGTTTAGGGCGGCGGAGTTTTGGGAGAGGAAGAAGGAGCCGTGCGCGGGAAGGAAGTCGCAAGGGGATGGAACGTGAGAAGGAAGGCAATGATGGTCTCGCGTCGCCCGCGGCGGACCTTATGTCAGCGCGGGCGGTTACCGAGGCGTCGTGGGAGAAGTGGAGGCGTCCCCAGTCACATCGTGCGCCACGCGTCGCGCCTGGCCGCAGGCGGTTAGGGCCCGCGCCGTTTCGCCCCCCTGTAGGCAGGAACGTGCGCGCCGTGGGCCCGGGGCTACTGTCAGGCCCATGGAACCCGGGGTATCCAGGCCCGTCTGCCTTTGGCCCAGGGCGCAACGCCTGGCGTGGGCCCAGCAGGCCATGATCGCCAAGCACCTCACCAGGGCTCCTCATGAGGCCCTGGTCTCCCGAGGCCCCCTCCTCAGGGAGCGGGCGAGCGAGGCTCAGCACCTCCTCCAACGGCCTCGCGAGGTCCTCTCACGAGGCGACCTCCTGAGGTGGCCTCCCGAGGGCGCACGAGACGAAGGCCGTTCAGCGGAGCCGCGCGGTCTGGGGCCCATCACGTGGGTGACACGCACGGCGACGAGCGGCGACAGAGGCCGCGCCAGCAGGCGCGGATGAAGATGGTTTCCCCTTTTGTGTTAAGGGAGCAGGGCCAGATATTTACTCCCCAAAGCAACCCCAAAGGTTGCCCGATCGGCGAAGGAAGACCAAGACGGCAGGCGCGCAGGGCGGAGGTCATCACCGAGCCCACCGGCGCGTCATGGATCACGCTTTGGCAGGCGAAGACCGCCTTTAGTCAGGATAGCCTGAGCGCCTGTCCCCTTTCAAAACCCGCCAAGTGTGGCAGCCCTTCCCGCCTAAGTTTCAAGGGGGAAGAGGACCGATGCGGTATAAGGGGGGTAGAGCTGCCATTGTAGAGAGGGACTCCGGTTCCCATCACCCTCGACCTTGTACTCTCTCTCTCTCTCTCGCACCCGAGCAATACCAACCAAGCAGGAGTAGGGTCTTACACCGCAAGGTGGCCCGAACCTGGGTAAACCGCCGAGTCCACGGTCTGTCCCTCGCTAGCGCGCTCTCGCCGTAGCCTCGCCGTCGCTTAGCCGTGGTAGGAGACAAAGTGGTAGAACGAGCTCACCCCAGTGTTCGAACCTTTGGGTCCCCGGAGCCCGACTTCCGATACCCCCCTACCCGAGATCTGCCGGTTTTGACACCGACATCCACTGCCTATATAAAGGGAGGTCTAGGGTCCTCGTTATCATCCAATCTTAGATCCAAACTCTCGGTAGCAATCTCATACACCATTGTAATCCTCTGCACGAGGTATTCCCTCACCATAAATAACAAGAAGAAGCAGGATGTATGGTATTACTCTTCGGAGGCCCGAACCAGGGTAAACTGTGTGTGCAGACTCCGTCCCGGTACTTCCGACCTCGTCATGAACCCTGTCGAGGGATCTGACGGTATTTCGCTCCGTCCCTCTTCCAACGCATCGCTGCCACTAGAGGGCTCGCAGGCGAAGCCTCGGACGGCTCATCGAAGGTGGCGGTGGGGCGCGCCATTCCGGTGGCTTTTGATGCGCGGATGTGACAACTTCCTAGTGGCGCTAGGCAGCCGGCTTCGGGACGACAACCTCATTTCATTGTGGCGGCGACAGTCCTGATGCACGTGATGATGCCTGGGTTGCTGTGGCGTGAGTACGATGTCTGTTGGCAGCATGCAGGTCCGATCTAGATTCTCATAGGCCTACAATGGGCGCACATGATGGTGGTGGGTGGATCGAGGCTGACGCTGATGCTCAGAACCTGCGCGGGCGGCACCAGTAGATGGCCAAGTACGCGCGCAGTGTGGCTTCATGGCGTTGTTTGGCGACGCTGGAGGTGGGTAAATTTGGTGTTTTGACCCTTTTGCCTTAGTTTAGCCGGATCTGACCCCGGTTCGGAAAAATTTCGGGATCTGACCCTTTTGGCTACCGCCAAGGTCCTTGGCGGTAGCCGACCGCACCATACCGCCGAACCCGTTGGCGGTAGGCTTCGACGGTCAACTGACGGCCGTTTACTTTAGCCTACATGGCAAAGGGGCCTACCGCCAAAGGACCCAACGGTAGGTTTACCTAGCCTACCGCCAAGGACCTCGGCGGTAGGGTCCTGATAGAGGATAAGGTGGCGAGGTGAATTGGTGGGCCCCACACCCACCCATTCACCCCCAATCTCCTTCTTACCCCAGAGCTCATCCCCCCCTCTCTCTGCCCCACCAAAGCACCCACTTAATTCCTCTTGTTTGCTTGAGATTTTTCCGGTGGATCCGGAGCATTTTCATCACCCAAGGTACCTCTTCACTCCCCCTCATTTGGTTGGTTGGAATCACCTATTTTGGTTGCTTTGCTCACATTGTTGCAAACCCTAGTTCTTGCTATTGATGTTGTTAAATCAATCAATATGATGCATTGAGGGCTATGTTTGTGCTTTCAACATGTATTGTGTGCCTACCATAGTTGGGGGAGCAAGATCTTGTGCTAGGGTTAGTGGTTTTGTTAGGTTAGGGTTAAGGTTAGGGTCAAGGTCAGGGTTAGGGTTAAGGTTATGCCTATGATGCTATGTTTGTCTTGTTGTTTGAATGCACTTCATACCAAAGTATTCATAGTTTAGGTACTTCATCCATATGAATTGCCCGGCCCATGGATGACTTGCTTTTTCCATTGTTCTTAGATGGATAAACTCGTTAATGTTCATTATTTGGACAAGGCGGAATTTATGAATGGAAATGCCGATGAAGGGGAAGAGCCCATGGTTTTTGAAACAAGCCCAAGCTATGAGGATGTAGTCATGAAAGTGAGAAGCGTTTTACATTGGGTTGACCCAATTGATGAGGTTAAGCTTATTGGGAGATATGATGTTGGAGTGGGAGTAAAGTCCCGATTAAAGAGTATGCCAATCACCTCCCAATTGCATTGGAATGTGTCCAAGGAAAAAGTAGAGGGATCTAAGACAAGTCACTTGAATTATTTGCCACAAAGGTTGAAGTTCCTCGGCTATAAATTGACTTGAACCGACATGTATCCTCCCCAATACATGATGGTAGTGTCGAGGTGTATGTGCACAATTCTTCTAGCCAACCACCAAGTAGCCAACCAAATGAAGAGGACATCAATGATAGAGCCATAGTAGTTGGAGATGATGCTATTGCTCATGTTCATAATGATGCTATTGCTAATGTTGGTGAAGATGATATTGCTCAAGATGATGTTTACACAGAAGAAGAAGAGATCCATTACAATCCCATTGGTAATTTGGATGTCATTGTGTGCCAACTAGACATGGACCGTAACCTCCCCTATAGCCGTATGTGTCGGTATTTCTCGGATGACGAGGGTCCGGGGGAAGAATTGGACGAGGATGGATTCACGGCGCAAGAAAATCAAATCTTCAAGAAGGTGACGAGCAAGGAAAGAGGACCCTCATTGTTTCGTGATCTTAGTCTTGCCGACAATGCCATTGTTGACGGTGGCATGAGATTGGGGTTGGTTGAACCATCACCTTGCCGGAAGGTTGGTGATCCAATCCCCAAGGATGAGGACGAGAATGCTCATTTGAAGAAAGGCATCAAGTTTGGGTGCTTGGAAGAGTTCAAGATATGGTTGAGTGATTACGCCATTAGGAACCATCAGCCATTTGTTGTTGGTCATTCCAACCAAAAGTTGCGCTACACAATCAAATGTGACAAAGAAGGTTGCCCATGGAAGGTCTGTGGAAGAAAAATTCTTGAAACCGGGCAATGGGTGTTGTCGAGTTATGTGGCCACTCACGAGTGCATACCACCGGACAAAGCTGACCGAAGCAAGGGACACTGTCAACTCACGTCTGAGTATCTAGGCTACAAATTGTTGAATGAGATATCCCACGATCCAACCGTGAAGGTGAAGTTACTCATGACTTCGGTCTTTGAACGATTCGGGTACGAGGTCAAGTATGGGAAGGTGTGGATGGCCAAGGCGAACGCTGTTAGGATATTGCATGGTGATTATGCGGCCGCATACAATATTCTTCCAAGAATGTTGGGTGCCATTGCTCATCGGAACCCGGGCATGCGCCATAAGATGGAGTCAATTGACGGAGTGTTTCATCGTGCTTTCTGGAGCTTTGGGCAATGCATCGAGGCATTTAGGCATTGTCGGCCTGTCTTGTCTATTGATGGGACTTTCTTGACCGGCAAATATAAGGGCACATTGATGGTGGCAATGGCGCACTCGTCCAACGATAACGTGTTGCCGGTGGCATTTGCCTTGGTTCCTTCCGAGCATGATGACAACTGGGAGTGGTTTATGGACCATGTTAGGACCAAGGTGATTTGCAAGAGAGAAGTGTGCATCATATCGGATCGGCATCATGGGATTCTCAAAGCAATAGATGTTGATATTCCAGGCTTTCCAAAGCTCCAACACCGTTGGTGCATGAGGCACTTCGTGGCAAACTTTTACCGGGGGCCCTGCCGGTAGGGTAGCTGACAAGAGTACCAACCATTCTGTAACGAAAAAAAATTAATTTTTTGCGGTACGGTTGGCTACCCTACCACCGAGGGCCCTAGCGGTAGGGTAGCACTTCTCCTTATTATTAGATAGGAGAAGCTACATGCGAATCTTAAGCATACATGTTCATTAAATCATTACATAAACAAATGATACATGTTCAAATACCAAGGAAATGCATAAATGAAATCACATCAGTTCATTACATCAAGTTCAATCTACCAAATTTAAATGACTTAGAGCATTGGTCCAAATGACAAGTATCCAAATGACAAGTGTTCTACACTGGGAAATAGCTCCTGAACATTTTGATACGCTCAATTTGTGCATCACGCTCTGGATTAGGCCTTAGTCGAATATCATTGGTTCCAGCCCAATGGATCATCGCACCCTTTACATCGCGGAACCACGTCCATCGAGCACGTCGGTTCGGGTTCTCAGACACTCCTTGTTTGATTGCCCATCCAACAACCTGCCCGGGTCTTGACAAGTCGAGCTCGCGGAATTCATCAATGCTTACGGAGAACCCTATCTCCATTGCCAAAGAGTGTTTACAATCATCTTCCTTCTTCTGCACCTCATGAAGAATCTTCTCTCTTTTTTTCACGAGCTTTTTAGGGTACTTACAAAATTGATACTTGTTGAAATCCCTCATAACTGTGTTTGCCTCCTCACAACTCTTAAGCCATTGTTCAAGCTCCCTCATCATACTACGGCGTCGGTTTTCTTCACACTTCTCATATAATATCTGGAAACTCGACTTGTCTTCCATCCTACATGAATGTTATGTTAGGTTACATCAAATGACATACACAAAAAGATAACTTAAATCAAATGGCATACAACAAACACACAAGATAGCTTACTTAAAATGACATACGGCACGAAGTTCCCAAGGAGTTCAAATAACAAAGGTTACATAAAACATAAGGAGGAGTTCAACTAAAGTACAAAGCAAATGATAAAGGGTACATGCCATTATAGTTCAAATGACTCTATGACATCATGTAGTTCAACCCCTTTTATTCAGCCATCAACACAATGTCTTTGTCGTACGGTCCCGGGTTGCAAAAAATGGCATCCCTTCTTTCAAGGACCCAAGCCCAACGGGAAGCTTGCCTCGGTATCAGCGATGATGGCTGCCAAACTAGCCAGTCAATGATTTGGCCAGGGTTTTTCAAGTGTAGCTGAGGCAATTCATCCCTTGTTGCGCAAAATGCAATTTGCCTTGAAAGATCACGTCTATGACGTTTCTCCTTTCTCCTGAGCTTGTTTATCTTTTTCTCTTTATCTTCGATCACCTTCTCGCTATCGTCGTACTCGCATACATAGTACTTTGAAAAGTCCCTTGAAGCCGCATTCAACGCATCGACGGAGTCGACCCACTCCTTCATCTTTTCCTCAATGAGTTTGCGTTCACGCTTCGCCGCCGCCTCAGCAGAAATCTCAAAGAAGACGATCGGTCCAATCCTACAATTCGAGGGGTAACGATAATGGTCATCATAGGCCTAACCTTAACCCTAACCCTAACCATAACCTTAACCCTAACCCCTATCAAAACCACTAACCCTAGCACTAGATCTTGCTACCCCCAACAATGCTAGTCACACAATACATAGTCAAAGCACAAACATTACCCTAAATGCATCATATGCATTGATTTCACCACAACAAGATCATGAACTAGGGTTTGCAACAAAGTGAGCAATGCAACCAAAATAGATGATTCCAACCAACCAAAATGAGGGGGCGTGAGAGATATACCTTGGGTGATGAAAGTGCTCCGGATCCACCGAACAAATCTCAAGCAAATGAGAGAGATTTGAGAGGGCCTTGTGTGAGGAGAAGAGGGGAGAAGAGGACTTGAGCTCGGGGCAGTGAAGGAGATTGGTGGTGAATGAGTGGGTGGGGGAGCACAGCCCCCACCCCACCACCTTATCCTGTACAGGGCCTACCGCCGAGGTCCTTGGTGGTAGGATAGAGCGCCCTACCGCCAGGGGCAATGGCGGTAGGTCCCTTTGCCACGTAAGCTGCCTTTAACGGCCGTCACAGGCCTACAGCCGTATACCCTGGCGGTAGCATGTATTGGGCTACCGCCAAGCCTTAGGGCGGTAGCAAAAGGGTCAGATCCCAAAAAAATTCCGAACCGGGTTCAGATCCGGCTAAACTTAGGCAAAAGGGTCAAAACACCAAATTTACCCGCTGGAGGTTCTCGGCTACTCTTTGTCTCGTGTTCGATGGCTTGGACCGGGAGGCGTGACACTAATTTGGCACGACCTGTACCGGGAGGCGCGACGCTTATTTGGCGGTTGTGCGCTCCTGATCTAACGATGGATGTGCTCTGCGTGGGCGATGTTGATCTGCCTTTCGTTCTCCGGCTCCGGCCATGTCGACGGTTGGGCCGACGGGCCTGGGCAGGGCTCTCTCCATCTGTGTTGGTCCTTATGGCGACCACTCCGTCCTGCGATAGTGGACTCGCCGCGGATTGTGGTGGCCACCGAAAGGTCTTCGTGAGGGTTCCCCTCCAGACCCGGTGGTTGACTTCGGCGGAGAGATGCATACTATCGACAACAACTTGATGTAGAGGGATGCTTGTGCAACGACGAAGGTCCACATCACATGCAGCTGTTAGGATAGCGGAAAAGTGGTGGCGACAACACATAAGTGACGTCGGTCTCAAGTTCCTGGGTGAAAGTCTAGGTCTGACCTATGTTGGTTATACCTAGCAATGACGATATTTTTATGTCGTTACCTTGTTGAAGGCATTGCTCAGATATGTTCAGACCGGTTCTTCAGGATGAAACCTAGATTATAGCCTTGGGTGGGTGGATCCGTTGACGGCGGCGCTTGAGCATCGATCCCCGGCGTTGCTAGTGAAGAATCTCGACGTCTGTGTGGTGTCATGAGATGTTTTGTGCAGATATGATGATTGTTGTAGTTTCATGAGTAGTATATTTACTTTCGTTCACGAAGATAAGATGTTTTGGATATTTTAATATGGACTACAAACATGAACAAATACAGTAAAATGCGTTTATATACATTCAAATTTGAAAAAAGTTATAACATTTTATAATAATGAACGGAGTGAGTGTATTAAATTAAAAGATGAACTTTTCTAGACCATGATATTATAGTCCACCCCTGATGATTAGAAGCGTGATTCTCTTGAGCTTTTCTCGTCCCATTTGTATACCCTTTTTGTTCGGATATAGTACTACATGCGTGGAGATTTTTGTTTTGTTTTGTGGGTAATAGAAGCCAGAGCTGTGAAAATGCTGTAGATCAAAGGGTGTTGCAGTGGATCATTGTTCTCTCAGTCTTGACCATGATGATGGGCGGTATCCTCCACACGTGAACTGATGTAGAAGTTGGAGTGCATCCGGCAAAAAGGTTGAAAGCAAGAGCTAGAAACTCAAGAGTGCCGGACCGCCAGCCAAACTACACTTCAATCAGTACCAAGTGTTTTTTTTGCGAGGTATTCAGTACCAAGTTAACCTCTAGTCTGGCTGCAGATATGTTTTATCCTTTGCCAAACAAAGTTAAACCAGCTTAGCTAATCGGACAGTTAACGGAAATGAAGTAGTACTACAAAGGCGCCGAGATGGCATTGCGAGAGTGCAAGCAGAGAGAGATGGGGAGATACCGCACACAGAGTGTAGCAAAACTCTATATCTCCATTGTTCCAAGTCCTTTTTTTTTTTGCGGATTCCATTGTTCCAAGTTGGATGTAGCATTCCCTGTTCTCCTGTTTTTGAGACGGATAATTCCCTTCAATGCGAATCAGTCAATCAGATAAGATGCACACAATGGTAGTTTCAAGGATCAACGCTGGACTTTCTGGGCGAAAAATAGATAGGAATCAACCAAAAGAAAATCGAGTGTAAAAAAGAATCAACCATAGACTGGACAGATGGTCGAAAAAACAATGAACTAGACACAAAACAGCACACGAGACACGACGAAATCGCATGACAGGGAGGCAAGAGAAAAAATGGGAACTTTTTCGCGCTCACACCGCCCCCACCACCGTGGTCGGCATACGCCCGGGGCCTAATAATTCGGGGTTTCGGCCTACATTACAAGGCCCCGCCGACACGAGATCAATGGGGTGGGCACGAAATCACTAAGGCTTTATTTGGTAGAAGAGTATTTGAGAGGTTTTGCGAGGATTTGGTGAATCCCTCCCTTTCACCCAATCCTCTCAAATCCCCCTAATCCCCAAACCCCTCACATACCCCTACTATTTGGTACATAGGGATTGGTACACAGGGTTTGCAAAATTACTGTAGTATAGTTAAAAATGTAATTTTTACAACTTCAAAAGCTCACAGAAGAAATATACTTGCAACAAAGGTACAACTAAATTACGCAAAACAACAAATAGGCTCATATAATCATTTACAAGTACTATCAACGGTTCAAATGAAAATGGTACATGCATACATACCACGGTTCAAATGAAAAACATTGACACATGCCACGGTCCAAATGAAAAATACAAGATGTTCGGTCAGCGAAAGTCAAAGGTTCATCACAACATAAACACATGTTTGATCAGCGAATGCTACGAGACATGTTTGCGGGCGGCACAGTGTGGAGGAGACTTGTGGCGGCAAAGCGTGCTAGCCCGTGCTTCCGCGAGATCAGATCCCTGCAAAAAACAGATGAATTGGTCCAAGGGTTAGATGTGAAAAAAACCTGGAAATATCAACCAAGAAAATCGAAAAAAGAACCAGCAAATAAGTCATCATCTATCTTCTCTAGAGTGTGAACAATCAGACAAGACCGACATGAACGTATCTGATATTAAATTTTGCATAATGTATCATACTATATCTTAAATCTGATATGAACAACAGCAGTTCATGCATACATTGTACACCTCACTCGCATCAAATCTTGTTAACAGTAAAACATGAGAGAATAACAAAGAAACAAGCATATAGTACTAAGAGAAGCTTCCTGGAATCATCATGGCCTCACAGAAGATAAATATGGAGGACTGAAAGTTTCAGTTCAGACATGATCAGAGACACAAAGAGAAATTTCTGCACATAGGTACATCCTGAGCTCAGGGTATTTGAACAAAACAACCGAAGAAATATCATCAATCATATTATCGTATTAACACATTGTATATCTTACATCATATAATTAGCAGCAGTTAATGGCGCATGATGGCCGCAAGTTCCCGAGTGAATTTCCTCCAGAATCAGTCGACCTTCTTCGGGAGAAATGCATTGCTGAGCCACGCCGGTTACGCTCTCTCTGTAGAGCTGCCCATTCATAATAGTGAAAGCTTTGGATCTGCGGACAATCTGTCGAGCTTCAACTTCGTCTTCTGGAAGTTCTTGCCTGAGAATGTACGCGATGTAGGGCACCGTCCAATCGGGAGTTATCACCAGAATCTCACTGACCAGATCTATGACTGCTGGGACATCAACTTCAGTCGGATTGGAGGCGCTTATAGGCTGCGGGGGCTCTTCGGTGAAGGGGTCCTCTTGTACCGAAGGAGAGTGCAAATGCTCCAGGAACACATTGCTGGGCACAGGCTTCCGAGTGGAACCGATTTTTGCCAGTTCGTCAGCTGCCTGATTCTTCACTCGGGGAATGTGATGGAGTTCCAAACCCTCAAACTTCTTCTCAAGCTTTCTTACTGCATTGCAATATCCGGTCATGGCGGGGTTTCTGACATCCCACTCCTTCATCACTTGATTGACCACCAAATCCGAGTCACCGTATACCATCAGGCGACGGACGCCGAGCGAGATGGCCATACGCAACCCGTAAAGGAGTGCTTCCTACTCAGCTTCATTATTGGAGGAATCAAAGTGAATCTGGAGGACATAGCTGAGTTTATCGCCCTTGGGAGACACCAATACCACACCAGCACCAGAACCGTTCAGCATCTTCGAGCCATCAAAGAACATGGTCCAGTGTTCCGAGTGGATCTGGACTGGCTGCTGCTGTTCTATCCACTCGGCCATGAAGTCAGCAAGTGCTTGAGATTTAATGGCTTTCTTTGCTTCAAACTTGATATCAAAATAAAGAAGTTCAATGGCCCATTTGGCCACTCGACCAGTCGCGTCTCGATTGTTGAGGATTTCATTCAAAGGCGCATCACTGACGACTGAGACTGAGTGATCTTGAAAATAGTGTGCCACTTTCTTCGCTGATAGATATATACCATAGACAAGCTTCTGGTAATGTGGGTACCTTTTCTTAGAAGGAGTCAACACTTCAGAGATGTAATAAACTGGGCGCTGGACTTTGTAGGCCTTGCCCTCTTCTTCTCGCTCGACAGTAAGAACTGTACTGACGACCTGATTGGTGGCTGCAATGTACAGGAGCAGGGGTTCTTTGCTGTGTGGAGCGGCAAGCACCGGCTGGGTGGAGAGCAGGGCTTTGAGCTGGACAAACGCTGTTTCTGCCTCTGAATTCCACTCGAACGTATCGGATTTCTTCATCAGTCGGTACAAAGGGAGTGCCTTCTCTCCGAGACGAGAAATGAATCTGCTCAGCGCTGCCAGGCAACCAGTAAGCTTCTGGACATCGTGAATACGCTCGGGGCGTTTCATTCGGACGATGGCACCGATCTTCTCGGGGTTGATGTCGATTCCTCGTTCGGAAACGAGATAACCGAGTAACTTTCCACCCGGAACTCCAAAAGTACACTTGGTTGGATTCAGCTTGAGGTCATATCTTCTTAAGTTGGCGAATGTTTCCGCCAAGTCAGTCAGCAGGTCGGAACCTTTGCGAGACTTGACTACGATATCATCCATGTAGGCCTCGACATTCCGACTGATCTGGTCGAGGAGACACTTCTGAATCATGCGCATGAAAGTAGCGCCAGCATTCTTCAGACCAAAAGGCATGGTGATGTAACAGAAACACCCGAAAGGGGTGATGAAGGCCGTTTTTATTTCATCTGGACCAAACAGACGGATCTGATGGTAGCCAGAGTATGCATCGAGAAAAGACAAACGCTCGCACCCCGCAGTCGAGTCCACAATCTGGTCGATGCGGGGGAGCGGGAAATGATCTTTCGGGCAGGCCCGATTGATATGCTTGAAGTCTATACACATTCAGAGCGACTTGTCCTTCTTGGGGACCATGACGACATTCGCAAGCCACTCGGAGTGGTAGACCTCGCGAATGAACTTGGCCTCCAAGAGTCGAGCCACCTCCTCGCCGATTGCCCTCCGCTTCTCTGTTGCCGACCGGTGCAAGTGTTCTTTTACAGGCTTGGCCTTCGGATCAACTCTCAGACGGTGCTCAGCCAGTCCCCTGGGTACACCAGGCATGTCAGCGGGCTTCCATGCAAAGATGTCCCAGTTCTCACGGAGGAACTGGATGAGCTCGGCTTCCTATTTGCTATCGAGTGTGATTGAGATGTTGGTCGGAGCAGCAGTAGGATCTGTCGGGTGAATGTGCACTTGCTTCAAGTCTCCTGCCGACTGAAAAGCTGACTCGGTGGTGGGCTTCTTGGAACGCAACAGATCAGCGGGATCAGCAGTCTTCTTGTACTCTTCTAACTCGACTACAGCCATCTGCATGTCGGCGATCTTGGAGCCTTGTTGGAGGCACTCCTCAGCCCTCTGTCGATTGCCTGTGACTGTGATCACACCCTTGGGCCCGGGCATCTTCAGCTTGAGATACACGTAACACGGGCGGGCCATGAAACGTGCATACGCTGGACGGCCAAGGATGGCATGATATGCACTCTTGAAGTCTACAACCTCAAATGTCAGCTTCTCTTTGCGAAAGTTCTTGTCAGTGCCGAACACCACATCCAGCGCAATCTGTCCGAGTGACTTGGCCTTCTTCCCAGGGATGACCCCGTGGAATTGCATATTGCTTTCGATGAGCCTGGACATCGGAATGCCCATCCCTTTGAGGGTATCAGCGTACAGAATATTCAGGCCACTTCCTCCGTCCATGAGAACTTTGCGGAGCCGAGTGCCTCCTACCACCGGATCCACCACCAGCGCCTATCGACCTGCGGTAGGGACATGAGCGGGATGGTCCGACTGATCGAAGGTGATAGCTGTCTGGGACCACTTGAGGTACACGGGGGTAGCTGGAGCAGCCATGTTGACCTCCCTGTTGATGACCTTCAATCGACTCTTGCTTTCTACATCGTCAAAAATCACCAATGTGGCATTGATCTCAGGAAAGTCTTCTTTATCTTTGTCCTCTTCTTTCTCAGGATCTTTGTCACTCGACTGCTCTCCCTTGAACCCTTGGATCAGCAATCGGCACTGTCGAGTGGTATGCTTTGACAGGATCAAGTTGCCTTCTTCATCCTTCCGTGAGTGAATGGGACATGGCATATCCAGGACATCTGTCGACTGGTTCTTGGACTTCTTCTGAACAAACTGCCCCTTTGGCTTCACTTTCCCTTTCGCCGCCAGAGCGGCTACTTCTGCCTGGACAGAGCCGTCAGCTTTACGCTTTTGCTTCCGACTGGAATTTCCGCCGCCGGGATTACTGTCGACTGCTTTACCCTTGCCACTGCGGAGGCGATCCTCCTCCTCGCCGCTGGCGTATCGGGTGGCAATCTCCATCATCTTGCTCAGGGACATATCTCCTGTCCGACCAAACTTCAAATAGAGCTCTCTGTATCTGACTCCGGCCTTGAAGGCGCAAACAGCCTGGTGCTCGGAAACACCTTCCACCGTGTGATGAAGAGTGGTCCACCGCTGAATGTAATCCCTCAAGGTCTCATTCGGCTTCTGGACACAGTGCTGCAACTCGAGCAAACCGGCAGGGCGCTTGCAGGTGCCTTCGAAGGTCTTGACAAACACTCGGGCAAGATCCTCCCAGCAATAGATGCTAGAAGGAGCCAACTGATTAAGCCACGCCCGGGCCGGACCATCCAACATCAGGGGCAGATGCTTCATAGCCACGTTGTCGTTGCCTCCGCCGATCTGAACAACCACTCGGTAATCGTCTAGCCATGTTTCCGGCTTCGACTCGCCAGTGAATTTGCTAATCCCAGCCGCCAACCTGAAGTTGGGGGGATCTCAGCAGATCGGATGGCTCTGCTGAAACACTCTGGACCAGAAACAGCTGTACCACTGCCACTCGGAAAATCTCTGTCATAGCCACCTCTGTTGTATCTGCCTCTGTCGACCCGGTTCTGAACGAGAACGGATCTCGCGTCAAACCCAGGGTTCCGCTCATCACCGTACGGGCGCCTGTCATCATAGTGCCGGGGCACGTATGGACCACTCCGCGGAGGAGTAGGCACTCGACGGTGGTCATCACGGTGATGCCGAGGAGCAAACTGATCTCGCCTCTGATCTCTGTACTGATCGTTGCAGTAATCTCTGCCTCTGCGACGCTGAGGTGACCCTGGACTGTGGGCCGATTGGACTGTGTCTGCTCTAACTAATTTGCTGTGAATCCTGTTGCGCGACTGACAGACAGCGGAGTTCTGCTGTCGAGCCGCCCCAAGCATGGTTCGGATCTGCTCGAGTCCTCTGCTGGCCTCTGAATCGGACGGCTGTATAGAATCTGCAATCCTAGCCGCCGCTGCAACATTCTGGATCGGAGTACGGTATACCTGACGATTGTCGTCGACTGGAGGGAACAACTAACGCTCACGGCGCTGTCGAGTGTGCTCGTCGAGTGACCTCTGCATCTCCTCGAGGCGCGTGCGCTCTGCCAAGGTGGCGAGACGCGCAGCCTCCAGAGCCTTGGCTTCTGCAGTCGTGCCGACGAAGGGGGTTTGGAGGACCTCCTCATCCCTGCGCTGCTGATCATTCGACGGGCCGCCAACCTCGCGGCTGCCACGGCCATAGCCGGGTGGGCTCTAATGACAACCCGCCATGAAAACTTCTGCTGCAGAATCGCAGCTCTCGCACTCGGAAGGGAGCTCGGATGAATCTGATGCCGAGTCGAACGCGCTGTGAAGTGGCTCGGTGGGCTCGATAGCCGCGATCTGCGGAGTCGACGCCTGGCGCGCCGTCGCGTGCCTCACCCCTCGCTGGAGCCGCGAACGACCGGATCGCTTGCGGCGACGAACAGCGGGGAGAGTGGACGACACTGGAGCCGACATGTATGGGGTCGACGACTGACGAAGGAGAACGCCGCATGAACTCGCGCTGAAGTGCGTCGCCCCGCTGACGGGGAGAGCCTCAACGTCGAGAGGGGCTTCCTGGAGCCATGCGGAGTCGTCGGCGATGAAGGTGAACGCACCGAGACGGATCTCGCAGCCCAGGATCAAACCGCCGTCGGGAGACATGGTGAAGATGAAAAACTGCAACCTCACCGGAAGTCGCTTAGACGCCTGCCCCACGGTGGGCGCCAACTGTCGTGGGAACGTGCCTGACAGTAGATGGTAGGGGTACGGAAGGAGAGGGCAGAGTCCTAGCTACGGCAAGGGTGTACACACAGATGTATGAGTTCAGGCCTCACTCGGAAGTGATAACAGCCCTACGTCTCAGGTGCTCCGGGGACCTTACTCTGTCGAGTGATACGTGCGTTGTGTTTACAAAGGATTGCGAACCCTTGTGCCAGTGGGGAGGGGTGGCTTATATAGAGTGCGCTGCCCCTCATAAACGTCTGGCATTTAGGGGTTTGATTGTAGGTAATAAAGGGGGGGACGTTACTGGTAACGTATACAATAAATGCCAGTTAAGGCGGCGAGCGTAACGCCTGCCCGTTGGCCTCCCTGGGGAGACTCTTGGTCTTCTGCGGTCGAGTGATTGGCGGCCCCTCCGAATGAGAGCTGACCGTCGAGTGGAGGGGGGGTATTCCGAGTGACTCATACGCCATGGCTAGTTCTATCGGAATCTCTCTCGTAGTCTTGTAGTCCTCCAATGTGGTGTCCTTAGGTGGGGTGTGTAGGACGGGACTAGCACCCTACCCTAAGTACATATCCTCGTCATTAGCCCCCGAATGGATCAGGGCTCGAGTGGAGAAGGTGCAGTGCAGGTTCTGTCGAACTCAGCATTCTGAATGAGCTTCGAGATCTTTCCGATACCTGTGACGACTGGGCCTTCCAACGTCTGCCTTGATCTATTCAGCTTGTCATTTCTTCCAAGTGAATTTAGATGCAGGTTCGAGTCCGAATGGTCAACAGGATCTTCAGATGTGACAGGATGCTCTGTCCGG
Organism: Elymus sibiricus; assembly: GCA_039707655.1. NCBI lineage: Eukaryota > Viridiplantae > Streptophyta > Magnoliopsida > Poales > Poaceae > Elymus > Elymus sibiricus. The sequence goes on along the minus strand of CM077666.1, from coordinate 176,078,095 downwards.
CCCGGATTTCGCGGGATTCGAAATTTTGGGGAACGCGCGCCGAGCAGGGATGACACAACCGACGGGGAAGCGGCTCCTTGATCCTCGCGCCACCTTTATCGCCACATATCGCGGCTCCTCCGTTAGTGGGTTACACAGGGATTTGGCGGGCTCACGGGTCAGTGACTCGGGTCGACGGACATAAAAACGAGAGGGGAGGGGAATTTGCGACAGTGTGCTCATTTTCCCCTCGTCTCCTCCGCTTCTTCTGCTCCGCCGCCGCGCTGCTCAGATCGAAACCGCTCGCCGCTGCGACAATGGCGCCCAAGAAGACGACGAAGGGGAAGAAGCCCTCGAGCGCCCGGGCCGCAGCGCCACCCGGATGGATGCAGGGCGATTTCCTGCCGTCAACCGTGACGGCGTTGGACGTGGAGAAGCTCGTCGCTGACGGCCTGGTTGCGGCCGGGTCGTGGAGGTTGCCGGGGACGGAAGCGGAGCCGGAGCCGCGCGAGGGCGAGCGGGTCCTCCTGACCACCCATTTGGAGAGAGGTTTTGCTCTGCCCCCGCATCCCTTCTTCCGCGGTTTTCTGAATTTCTTCGGGGCTCAGTTGCATCATTTTCCTCGCAACGCAATTGCGTATCTCGCTGCGTTCGTGACGATGTGTGAGTGTTTCTTGGGTTGTCCCGCCCACTGGGGTCTGTTCAAGCACATCTTTACCATCCGTTCTCAGTCGGTAAAGAAGGCCCACGCTAGTGATAATAGGACCAACGTCATCCAGCTATGCGGGGGTTTGGGTCTTCAGAAGAGTACGGGGAGTGCATTCCCAGCGCTCACCCTTCCGGAGTCGGTGCGGGGCTGGCAGTCGACCTGGTTCTACTGCCACGACGTCGCGTCCCCAAACATGTCGACCGGCCTTCCTCCCTTCACGCTGGATCGACCCACTGCGCCCCCATCTCTGACCGTGGCCGAGGAAGAGAAGGCCAATGTGGGGATCTTGATGAACAGTGTTGTGAATCTGATTCGTGATGGAGTGACCGGCTTGGATCTGTTGGAGGTGTTCCTGGGTCGATGGATCCAGCCGCTCCAGGCGCGGGACCATCCAATGTGGCATTACTCAGGAGTCGACGATACCACTCGTACCCACCCGGAAGATGTCTCAGAGGAAACCATCACGCTATGGCTGCGCGGCATCACTGGTGCGCGAGACAACCCCCGGGGTTCCAAAAGAGTATCGCCTTTCTCAGCTGCGAACCCGCCGAATGTGGTGAGTCATGTCATTGTCGATTGCTTTTGTATCTTGTCGACTGAATATGTCTTCAGCTGACTGACTTGAATCTTTGCAGGAGCTCACGAACATGTATTCACCTGTGCCGAATGGTGGTCAGAACCTTGAAGGAGCGGGGAGCGAGAGCGACAGTGACAGCATCAGCTACGCCGAGGACAGCGAGGGCAACGGTGACGACTCGTCGGGGAGCGATGAAGTTGAAGTCGTGTCTCCTCCGCGTACTGAAGGGCGTTCCAAGCAGCGTCACGACCCAACACTCGACCGGGGTCGGGCCGGGGGGTCGACCACCAGGAGCTCCAAGCGCAGTCGGACGTCGACGCCAGAGCCGATTGAAAAGGTTGCCAAGCAGCCCAAGGTCACCACCACCAAGCCCCAGAAGGCTCTCCCCAGAATCAAGGTTGATGTGCCGATTGCTTCAACGTAAGTATCCTTGCTCTTCGCTTAACTTGTTGATGAACTTCATATTTTTGCTGACCGAGTGGATCTTGATCGTCAGGGCCGCTACCTCGGTGACATCGCCGGGGCGAGGAGAGGAAAGCGCGGAGAAGGACACGCCGGACGCAGCTACTTCTCGCCAAGGTATGGCATATTGCCATTTGACATTCTTCTCAAACCATTCGACAGTCATGTGATATGTCGACTGGTGACATGCAGAGCCAATGGATACCGACCCCGCAGCCCCGTCTCCGACTGAACCGATTACAGCACCGACCCAGATGGCCGTGGAGCTCGCCAGTCCGCCACAAGCGCCTGTCTCCCAAGCGCCAGCCTCGCAAGCGCCAGTCCTTCCGACTACATCGCCGCTCCCTTCACAGACCATCTTCTCTCTGCACCGTGTTCCAGAAGATCAGACTGGGGCTGCTAAGGAGGCGATGATGCAGGCCGAACATATGATGCGGCGTACGAAGGAGGCGTACGAGGCCAGCAAGCTAGCTTACGACGCTAGCTCGGCGCTTCGGGCGAACGTCCAAGTAAGTGCACTTGTAAGTGCGCTTTTTGATTGTGTCGCTTTCCGTCTACCATGACTTGACTTCTCCACCCACTGGGAGTTTTCTGTCTGTCGACTGGTAATCGCTTGTCACGCACTCGGCTAGGGCTGACCTGGTCGAGTGGACAATCTTTTTCTTTTTTGTTCGGCCGTCACTCGGATCGAGCGGACCGTTCCGAGTGGATACCGTTCCGGTGGGGGCACGCTGAGTGCACCGACTGGGTGTAGTCCCCGAGACTGCCGTCGACTGCGGGCAGTCGGCGGGAGTCTTAGAACTTTTGCCTTGTTTTTTTTATGTTTGGCCGTCACTCGGATCGGGCGGACCGTTCCGAGTGGATACCGTTCCAGTGGGGGCACGCTGAGTGCACCCACTGGGTGTAGTCCCCGAGACTGCCGTCGACTGCGGGCAGTCGGCGGGAGTCTTAGAACTTGGACTCGAAGCCCATATTTCTGTCCACTGAATTGTTTTTGCCGTTGATCTCAGAAGGCCTGCGAGCTCGGTACTCGATACGCTGACTTGGAGAAGGAGAAGACTCAGCTTCAGCTCGACTTGGAACTGGCGAGGAGAGACCTGGAGCGTGCGCAAGCTGATCTGAAGGCTTCAGGAGGTAAACTTTGTTGATCGAGTACTTCATTATTTGTTTTTTCTATCTTTGAACCGACTGACTCCACTCGAGCAGACGTGCGTGCTAAAAACCGTCGACTCCGAGCGCGACTCAACAATGCTATTTCTTTAGATATCATGAAGAAGGCGCTGGAGGTCAAAGACAGATCACTCGCCGATGCTCAGAAGAAGGCGAGGGAGAAGACTGAAGCTGCCGAGAAGAAGCTCGCCGCGGCCAGCGAGCTTGAGGAAGAGAACACGAAACTAAAGCAGGAGCGAGCTGACTGGAGCAAAAGGCTTGACCATGCAACCAAGAGAGCAAAGGGCTTGGAGACCTATCTGGGGGATTACGCCCAGAAGATGTATGTTTTGCTTGAAGGTAATTTTCTCCAGTCGAGTGAATTCCGTTAATCCCAACTTCATCCAGTCGAGTGAATTCCGTTGATTTTCAGGGAACAGTATCATGGCTAATTCTTTCCATCTTCTTCATGTAGAATTCTGCAAGGACTTCGAGAAGGAGACCGAGGGGGTCGAGCCCAATCTGGACCCTTCAAGTCACCTGTCGGAGATGCTGTGGCTATGAACATGTTCCGGCTTGAAGCTCGAGTCGCAGGCGTTCGGGAGTCCGTCGCTCGACTGCGAGGTGCAATGGAGAAGGTCGACAAGGAGCTGTGGCCGGAAGACTCACTTCAGGCTGACCTCGAGTCAATGATGACTCGGCTTGACGAGCTCCCTGGTCGAGTGCAGGCATGGAAGAAATCTGTTGCACGCTGCGGAGCTGACATAGCGCTCTCACTCGTCAGGGTCCATTGCAAGGAGGTCAAGGAGGACAAACTGAAAGCACTTCAGGTGGCCAACACAAAGAAGCTCCAGTTCCAGGACTTCATGGAGACCTTCATCGAAGCGGCCACTCGGATCGCTGACGGGATCGACCTGGACACCTTCGTCGAGCCTGCAAGTCCCACTGGAGCTTGAAAAAACTTTGCTGGTGATCAAAAACTTTAATTTGCCTCGGTATGCCGAGTGGTGGTGTATCGTTAAAACTTCTTTCGGGTCTTGGGCCCGAGTACTTTCGTCATTTGCATGGGCAAGTTTTATCCATGCTGAATACTCTGGATTTATCTGAATTTGCTTTTCAGTCCTTTGCTTGATTTCCTCTCGAGTAGATCAGGTCTTGTCGAGTGGTTTCTGGTCCAGTGGGGGCACGCGGAGTGCACCCACTGGGTGTAGTCCCCGAGACCGCTGTCGAGTGGCGGCGACATCGGCAGGGGTCTTAAATTTGTTTGATTGATTTCGGACTTAGGCGAGGACTGACTCGCAGCTAAGCCCCCCGAGTGAGAGGACCGCTCGTCATTCGGGAGTGAGTATCAGAACTTAGGCGAAGACTGGTTCGCAGATAGCCTCCGAGTGAGAGGATTGCTCGTCACTCGGAGTAGTTTATAACTTAGGTGATGCGGAATCACGGCTAAGCCCCCGAGTGTGAGGATCGCTCATCACTCGGAGTAGCGTTTTAACTTGGGCGAAGCGGATTCGCAACCAAGCCCCCGAGTGAGAGGATCGCTCATCACTCGGAGTAGCGTTTTAACTTGGGCAAAGCGGATTCGCAGCCAAGCCCTCGAGTGAGAGGATCGCTCGTCACTCGGAGTATGTTTATAACTTAGGCGAAGCGGATTCGCAGCCAAGCCGCCGAGTGTGAGGATCGTTCATCACTCGGAGTAGAGTTTTAACTTGGGCGAAGCGGATTCGCAGCCAAGCCCCCGAGTGAGAGGATCGCTCATCACTCGGAGTAACGTTTTAGCTTGGGCGAAGCGGATTCGCAGCCAAGCCCCCGAGTGAGAGGATCGCTCATCACTCGGAGTACGATTTAACTTGGGCGAAGCGGATTCGCAGCCAAGCCCCCGAGTGAGAGGATCGCTCATCACTCGGAGTAGCGTTTTAACTTGGGCGAAGCGGATTCGCAGCCAAGCTCTCGACTGAATGCGATGCTATTCACCCGACAAGGTTCTGAACTTAGGCGACACGGAGTCGCAGCTAAGCCCCCGAGTGTGAGGATCGTTCATCACTCGGAGTAGAGTTTTAACTTGGGCGAAGCGGATTCGCAGCCAAGCCTCCGAGTGAGAGGATCGCTCATCACTCGGAGTAACGTTTTAGCTTGGGCGAAGCGGATTCGCAGCCAAGCCCCCGAGTGAGAGGATCGCTCGTCACTCGGAGTACGATTTAACTTGGGCGAAGCGGATTCGCAGCCAAGCCCCCGAGTGAGAGGATCGCTCGTCACTCGGAGTAGCGTTTTAACTTGGGCGAAGCGGATTCGCAGCCAAGCTCTCGAGTGAATGCGATGCTATTCACCTGACGAGGTTCTGAATTTAGGCGACACGGAGTCGCAGCTAAGCCCCCGAGTGTGAGGATCGCCCATCACTCGGAGTAGATTTAAACTCAGGCGATGCGGAACCGCGGCTAAGCTTTCGAGTGATGCTATTCACTCGACGAGGTTTTGAACTTAGGCGACACGGAGTCGCAGCTAAGCCCCCGAGTGTGAGGATCGCCCATCACTCGGAGTAGATTTAAACTTAGGCGATGCGGAACCGCGGCTAAGTTTTCGAGTGAATGCGATGCTATTCGCTCGACGAGGTTCTGAACTTAGGCGGCACGGAGTCGCAGCTAAGCCCCCGAGTGAGAGGATCGCCCATCACTCGGAGTAGATTTAAACTTAGGCGATGCGGAATCGCGGCTAAGCCCCCCGAGTGGAAAATCGCTCGCACTCGGAGTATTCTTGAACTCAGAATTGTGCGATCGGAATCGACAAAAGACTGCAGGAGTCGTATCCTTGATAATCAAAACAGTTTACTCTTATTACATCAGACAGATCAACCTTCAGGTATAGAACCGAAGAAGCAGATCCGCGTTCCAGCCCGTGGCTCGTTAGCGTTCTTCTTGAGATTGAAGAGGTGGTAGGCTCCATTGTTCAGCACCTTGGTGATGACGAAAGGGCCTTCCCACGCGGGGGCTAGCTTGTGAGGCCGCTGCTGATCCACTCGGAGCACGAGGTCACCTTCGTGAAGGTCCGACTCCTGACGTGCCTTGCATGAAAGCGACGCAGATCTTGCTGGTATGCAGTCGACCGGATCAAAGCCATTTCCCGCTCTTCTTCAAGGAGATCCACAGCATCCTGGCGTGCTTGCTCAGCTTCAACCTCCGAGTAAAGGTCCACCCGAGGAGAATTGTGAAGAACATCACTCGGCAGGACAGCTTCAGCCCCATACACCATGAAGAAAGGAGTGCGATCAGTTGACCGATTTGGAGTTGTCCTCAAGCCCCACAGAACAGACGGTAATTCTGTAACCCAAGCTCCAGCTGCGTGATCGAGTTCGCGCATGAGTCGAGGCTTCAACCCTTGAAGGATAAGGCCATTTGCACGCTCGGCCTAACCGTTTGACTGGGGGTGCGCAACGGATGCGTAATCCACCCGAGTGCCTTGAGAGGAGCAAAAGGCTCTGAACACTTCCGAATCAAAATTAGAACCATTGTCCGTGATGATACTATGGGGAACTCCGTATCTGAATATTATTTCCCTCATGAATTTGATGGTTGTGCGAGAATTCAGCTTCCTGATAGGCTTGGCCTCAATCCATTTAGTGAACTTGTCGACTGCTACCAGAAGGTGCGTGAAACCACTCTGGCCCATGCGGAGAGGTCCGATCATATCCAATCCCCATACAGCGAACGGCCAGACGAGTGGGATGGTCTTCAAGGCAGACGCAGGCTTGTGCGACAAGTTTGCATAGAATTGGCATCCTTCACAGTGCTGCACAATATCCTTAGCCATCTCATTGGCGCGCGGCCAGAAGAAACCAGCTCGGTAGGCCTTGGCAACAATCGTCCGAGAGGACGCATGATAGCCGCAAGTTCCCGAGTGAATTTCCTCCAGAATCAGTCGACCTTCTTCGGGAGAAATGCATCGCTGAGCCACGCCGGTTACGCTCTCTCTGTAGAGCTGCCCATTCATAACAGTGAAAGCTTTGGATCTGCGGACAATCTGTCGAGCTTCAACTTCGTCTTCTGGAAGTTCTCGCCTGAGGATGTACGCGATGTAGGGCACCGTCCAATCGGGAGTTATCACCAGAATCTCACTGACCAGATCTATGACTGCTGGGACATCAACTTCAGTCGGATTGGAGGCGCTTATAGGCTGCGGGGGCTCTTCGGTGAAGGGGTCCTCTTGTACCGAAGGAGAGTGCAAATGCTCCAGGAACACATTGCTGGGCACAAGCTTCCGAGTGGAACCGATTTTTGCCAGTTCGTCAGCTGCCTGATTCTTCACTCGGGGAACGTGATGGAGTTCCAAACCCTCAAACTTCTTCTCAAGCATTCTTACTGCATTGCAATATCCGGTCATGGCGGGGTTTCTGACATCCCACTCCTTCATCACTTGATTGACCACCAAATCCGAGTCACCGTATACCATCAGGCAACGGACGCCGAGCGAGATGGCCATACGCAACCCGTAAAGGAGTGCTTCCTACTCAGCTTCATTATTGGAGGAATCAAAGTGAATCTGGAGGACATAGCTGAGTTTATCGCCCTTGGGAGACACCAATACCACACCAGCACCAGAACCGTTCAGCATCTTCGAGCCGTCAAAGAACATGGTCTAGTGTTCCGAGTGGATCTGGACTGGCTGCTGCTGTTCTATCCACTCGGCCATGAAGTCAGCAAGTGCTTGAGATTTAATGGCTTTCTTTGCTTCAAACTTGATATCAAAATAAAGAAGTTCAATGGCCCATTTGGCCACTCGACCAGTCGCGTCTCGATTGTTGAGGATTTCATTCAAAGGCGCATCACTGATGACTGAGACTGAGTGATCTTGAAAATAGTGCGCCACTTTCTTCGCTGATAGATATATACCATAGACAAGCTTCTGGTAATGTGGTTACCTTTGCTTAGAAGGAGTCAACACTTCAGAGATGTAATAAACTGGGCGCTGGACTTTGTAGGCCTTGCCCTCTTCTTCTCGCTCGACAGTAAGAACTGTACTGACGACCTGATTGGTGGCTGCAATGTACAGGAGCAGGAGTTCTTTGCTGTGTGGAGCGGCAAGCACCGGCTGGGTGGAGAGCAGGGCTTTGAGCTGGACAAACGCTGCTTCTGCCTCTGAATTCCACTCGAACGTATCGGATTTCTTCATCATTCGGTACAAAGGGAGTGCCTTCTCTCCGAGACGAGAAATGAATCTGCTCAGCACTGTCAGGCAACCAGTAAGCTTCTGGACATCGTGAATACGCTCGGGGCGTTTCATTCGGACGATGGCACCGATCTTCTCGGGGTTGATGTCGATTCCTCGTTCGGAAACGAGATAACCGAGTAGCTTTCCACCCGGAACTCCAAAAGTACACTTGGTTGGATTCAGCTTGAGGTCATATCTTCTTAAGTTGGCGAATGTTTCCGCCAAGTCAGTCAGCAGGTCGGAACCTTTGCGAGACTTGACTACGATATCATCCATGTAGGCCTCGACATTCCGACTGATCTGGTCGAGGAGACACTTCTGAATCATGCGCATGAAAGTAGCGCCAGCATTCTTCAGACCAAAAGGCATGGTGATGTAACAGAAACACCCGAAAGGGGTGATGAAGGCCGTTATTATTTCATCTGGACCAAACAGACGGATCTGATGGTAGCCAGAGTATGCATCGAGAAAAGACAAACGCTCGCACCCCGCAGTCGAGTCCACAATCTGGTCGATGCGGGGGAGCGGGAAATGATCTTTCGGGCAGGCCCGATTGATATGCTTGAAGTCTATACACATTCGGAGCGACTTGTCCTTCTTGGGGACCATGACGACATTCGCAAGCCACTCGGAGTGGTAGACCTCGCGAATGAACTTGGCCTCCAAGAGTCGAGCCACCTCCTCGCCGATTGCCTTCCGCTTCTCTGTTGCCGACCGGCGCAAGTGTTCTTTTACAGGCTTGGCCTTCGGATCAACTCTCAGACGGTGCTCAGCCAGTCCCCTGGGTACACCAGGCATGTCAGCGGGCTTCCATGCAAAGATGTCCCAGTTCTCACGGAGGAACTGGATGAGCTCGGCTTCCTATTTGCTGTCGAGTGTGATTGAGATGTTGGTCGGAGCAGCAGTAGGATCTGTCGGGTGAATGTGCACTTGCTTCAAGTCTCCTGCCGACTGAAAAGCTGACTCGGTGGTGGGCTTCTTGGAACGCAACAGATCAGCGGGATCAGCAGTCTTCTTGTACTCTTCTAACTCGACTACAGCCATCTGCATGTCGGCGATCTTGGAGCCCTGTTGGAGGCACTCCTCAGCCCTCTGTCGATTGCCTGTGACTGTGATCACACCCTTGGGCCCGGGCATCTTCAGCTTGAGATACACGTAACACGGGCGGGCCATGAAACGTGCATACGCTGGACGGCCAAGGATGGCATGATATGCACTCTTGAAGTCTACAACCTCAAATGTCAGCTTCTCTTTGCGAAAGTTCTTGTCAGTGCCGAACACCACATCCAGCGCAATCTGTCCGAGTGACTTGGCCTTCTTCCCAGGGATGACCCCGTGGAATTGCATATTGCTTTCGCTGAGCCTGGACATCGGAATGCCCATCCCTTTGAGGGTATCAGCGTACAGAATATTCAGGCCACTTCCTCCGTCCATGAGAACTTTGCGGAGCCGAGTGCCTCCTACCACCGGATCCACCACCAGCGCCTGTCGACCTGCGGTAGGGACATGAGCGGGATGGTCCGACTGATCGAAGGTGATAGCTGTCTGGGACCACTTGAGGTACTCGGGGGTAGCTGGAGCAGCCATGTTGACCTCCCTGTTGATGACCTTCAATCGACTCTTGCTTTCTACATCGGCAAAAATCACCAATGTGGCATTGATCTCAGGAAAGTCTTCTTTATCTTTGTCCTCTTCTTTCTCAGGATCTTTGTCACTCGACTGCTCTCCCTTGAACCCTTGGATCAGCAATCGGCACTGTCGAGTGGTATGCTTTGACAGGATCAAGTTGCCTTCTTCATCCTTCCATGAGTGAATGGGACATGGCATATCCAGGACATCTGTCGACTGGTTCTTGGACTTCTTCTGAACAAACTGCCCCTTTGGCTTCACTTTCCCTTTCGCCGCCAGAGCGGCTACTTCTGCCTGGACAGAGCCGTCAGCTTTACGCTTTTGCTTCCGACTGGAATTTCCGCCGCCGGGATTACTGTCGACTGCTTTACCCTTGCCACTGCGGAGGCGATCCTCCTCCTCGCCGTTGGCGTATCGGGTGGCAATCTCCATCATCTTGCTCAGGGACATATCTCCTGTCCGACCAAACTTCAAATATAGCTCTCTGTATCTGACTCCGGCCTTGAAGGCGCAAACAGCCTAGTGCTCGGAAACACCTTCCACCGTGTGATGAAGAGTGGTCCACCGCTGAATGTAATCCCTCAAGGTCTCATTCGGCTTCTGGACACAGTGCTGCAACTCGAGCAAACCGGCAGGGCGCTTGCAGGTGCCTTCGAAGGTCTTGACAAACACTCGGGCAAGATCCTCCCAGCAATAGATGCTAGAAGGAGCCAACTGATTAAGCCACGCCCGGGCCGGACCATCCAACATCAGGGGCAGATGCTTCATAGCCACGTTGTCGTTGCCTCCGCCGATCTGAACAACCACTCGGTAATCGTCTAGCCATGTTTCCGGCTTCGACTCGCCAGTGAATTTGTTAATCCCAGCCGCCAACCTGAAGTTGGGAGGGGGATCTCAGCAGGTCGGATGGCTCTGCTGAAACACTCTGGACCAGAAACAGCTGTACCACTGCCACTTGGAAAATCTCTGTCATAGCCACCTCTGTTGTATCTGCCTCTGTCGACCCGGTTCTGAACGAGAACGGATCTCGCGTCAAACCCAGGGTTCCGCTCATCACCGTACGGGCGCCTGTCATCATAGTGCCGGGGCACGTATGGACCACTCCGCGGAGGAGTAGGCACTCGACGGTGGTCATCACGGTGATGCCGAGGAGCAAACTGATCTCGCCTCTGATCTCTGTACTGATTGTTGCGGTAATCTCTGCCTCTGCGACGCTGAGGTGACCCTGGACTGTGGGCCGATTGGACTGTGTCTGCTCTAACTGATTTGCTGTGAATCCTGTTGCGCGACTGAGAGACAGCGGAGTTCTGCTGTCGAGCCGCCCCAAGCAGGGTTCGGATCTGCTCGAGTCCTCTGCCGGCCTCTGAATCGGACGGCTGTATAGAATCTGCAATCCTAGCCGCCGCTGCAACATTCTGGATCGGAGTACGGTATACCTGACGATTGTCGTCGACTGGAGGGAACAACTGACGCTCGCGGCGCTGTCGAGTGCGCTCGTCGAGTGACCTCTGCATCTCCTCGAGGCGCGTGCGCTCTGCCAAGGTGGTGAGACGCGTAGCCTCCAGAGCCTGGGCTTCTGCAGTCGTGCCGACGATGGGGGTTTGGAGGACCTCCTCATCCCTGCGCTGCTGATCATTCGACGGGCCGCCAACCTCGCGGCTGCCACGGCCATAGCCGGGTGGGCTCTGATGAGAACCCGCCATGAAAACTTCTGCTTCAGAATCGCAGCTCTCGCACTCGGAAGGGAGCTCGGATGAATCTGATGCCGAGTCGAACGCGCCGTGAAGTGGCTCGGTGGGCTCGATAGCCGCGATCTGCGGAGTCGACGCCTGGCGCGCCGCCGAGTGCCTCACCCCTCGCTGGAGCCGCGAACGACCGGATCGCTTGCGGCGACGAACAACGGGGAGAGTGGACGACACTGGAGCCGACATGTACGGGGTCGACGACTAACGAAGGAGAACGCCGCATGAACTCGCGCTGAAGTGCGTCGCCCCGCTGACGGGGAGAGCCTCAACGTCGAGAGGGGCTTCCTGGAGCCATGCGGAGTCGTCGGCGATGAAGGTGAACGCACCGAGACGGATCTCGCAGCCCAGGATCAAACCGCCGTCGGGAGACATGGTGAAGATGAAAAACTGCAACCTCGCCGGAAGTCGCTTAGACGCCTGCCCCACGGTGGGCGCCAACTGTCGTGGGAACGTGCCTGACAGTAGATGGTAGGGGTACGGAAGGAGAGGGCAGAGTCCTAGCTACGGCGAGGGTGTACACACAGATGTATGAGTTCAGGCCTCACTCGGAAGTGATAACAGCCCTACGTCTCAGGTGCTCCGGGGAGCTTACTCTGTCGAGTGATACGTGCGTTGTGTTTACAAAGGATTGCGAACCCTTGTGCCAGAGGGGTGGCTTATATAGAGTGCGCTGCCCCTCATAAACGTCTGGCATTTAGGGGTTTGATTGTAGGTAATAAAGGGGGGGACGTTACTGGTAACGTATACAATAAATGCCAGTTAAGGTGGCGAGCGTAACGCCTGCCCGTTGGCCTCCCTGGGGAGACTCTTGGTCTTCTGCGGTCGAGTGATTGGCGGCCCCTCCGAATGAGAGCTGACCGTCGAGTGGAGGGGGGGGGTATTCCGAGTGACTCATACGCCATGGCTAGTTCTATCGGAATCTCTCTCGTAGTCTTGTAGTCCTCCAATGTGGTGTCCTTAGGTGGGGTGTGTAGGACGGGACTAGCACCCTACCCTAAGTACATATCCTTGTCATTAGCCCCCGAATGGATCAGGGCTCGAGTGGAGAAGGTGCAGTGCAGGTTCTGTCGAACTCAGCGTTCTGAATGAGCTTCGAGATCTTTCCGATACCTGTGACGACTGGGCCTTCCAACGTCTTCCTTGATCTATTCAGCTTGTCATTTCTTCCGAGTGAATTTAGATGCAGGTTCGAGTCCGAATGGTCAACAGGATCTTCAGATGTGACAGGATGCTCTGTCCGGCCCGGATTTCGCGGGATTCGAAATTTTGGGGAACGCGCGCCGAGCAGGGATGACGTAACTGACGGGGAAGCGGCTCCTCGATCCTCGCGCCACCTTTATCGCCACATATCGTGGCTCCTCCGTTAGTGGGTTACACAGGGATTTGGCGGGCTCACGAGTCACTGACTCGGGTCGACGGACATAAAAAATGAGAGGGGAGGGGAATTTGCGACAGTGTGCTCATTTTCCCCTCGTCTCCTCCGCTTCTTCTGCTCCGCCGCCGCGCTGCTCAGATCGAATCCGCTCGCCGCTGCGACAATGGCGCCCAAGAAGACGACGAAGGGGAAGAAGCCCTCGAGCGCCCGGGCCGCAGCGCCACCCGGATGGATGCAAGGCGATTTCCTGCCGTCAACCGTGACGGCGTTGGACGTGGGGAAGCTCGTCGCTGACGGCCTGGTTGCGGCTGGGTCGTGGAGGTTGCCGGGGACGGAAGTGGAGCCGGAGCCGCGCGAGGGCGAGCGGGTCCTCCTGACCACCCATTTGGAGAGAGGTTTTGCTCTGCCCCCGCATCCCTTCTTCCGCGGTTTTCTGAATTTCTTCGGGGCTCAGTTGCATCATTTTCCTCCCAACGCAATTGCGTATCTCGCTGCGTTCGTGACGATGTGTGAGTGTTTCTTGGGTTGTCCCGCCCACTGGGGTCTGTTCAAGCACATCTTTACCATCCGTTCTCAGTCGGTAAAGAAGGCCCACGCTAGTGATAATAGGACCAACGTCATCCAGCTATGCGGGGGTTTGGGTCTTCAGAAGAGGACGGGGAGTGCATTCCCAGCGCTCACCCTTCCGGAGTCGGTGCGGGGCTGGCAGTCGACCTGGTTCTACTGCCACGACGTCGCGTCCCCAAACATGTCGACCGGCCTTCCTCCCTTCACGCTGGATCGACCCACTGCGCCCCCATCTCTGACCGTGGCCGAGGAAGAGAAGGCCAATGTGGGGATCTTGATGAACAGTGTTGTGAATCTGATTCGTGATGGAGTGACCGGCTTGGATCTGTTGGAGGTGTTCCTGGGTCGACGGATCCAGCCGCTCCAGGCGCGGGACCATCCAATGTGGCATTACTCAGGAGTCGACGATACCACTCGTACCCACCCGGAAGATGTCTCAGAGGAAACCATCACGCTATGGCTGCGCGGCATCACTGCTGCACGAGACAACCCCCGGGGTTCCAAAAGAGTATCGCCTTTCTCAGCTGCGAACCCGCCGAATGTGGTGAGTCATGTCATTGTCGATTGCTTTTGTATCTTGTCGACTGAATATGTCTTCAGCTGACTGACTTGAATCTTTGCAGGAGCTCATGAACATGTATTCACCCGTGCCGAATGGTGGTCAGAACCTTGAAGGAGCGGGGAGCGAGAGCGACAGCGACAGCATCAGCTACGCCGAGGACAGCGAGGGCAACGGTGACGACTCGTCGGGGAGCGATGAAGTTGAAGTCGTGTCTCCTTCGCGTACTGAAGGGCGTTCCAAGCAGCGTCACAACCCAACACTCGACCGGGGTCGGGCCGGGGGGTCGACCACCAGGAGCTCCAAGCGCAGTCGGACGTCGACGCCAGAGCCGATTGAAAAGGTTGCCAAGCAGCCAAGGTCACCACCACCAAGCCCCGGAAGGCTCTCCCCAGAATCAAGGTTGACGTGTCGATTGCTTCAACGTAAGTATCCTTGCTCTTCGCTTAACTTGTTGATGAACTTCATATTTTTGCTGACCGAGTGGATCTTGATCGTCAGGGCCGCTACCTCGGTGACATCGCCGGGGCGAGGAGAGGAAAGCGCGGAGAAGGACATGCCGGACGCAGCTACTTCTCGCCAAGGTATGGCATATTGCCATTTGACATTCTTCTCAAACCATTCGACAGTCATGTGATATGTCGACTGGTGACATGCAGAGCCAATGGATACCGACCCCGCAGCCCCGTCTCCGACTGAACCGATTACAGCACCGACCCAGATGGCCGTGGAGCTCGCCAGTCCGCCACAAGCGCCTGTCTCCCAAGCGCCAGCCTCGCAAGCGCCAGTCCTTCCGACTACATCGCCGCTCCCTTCACAGACCATCTTCTCTCTGCACCGTGTTCCAGAAGATCAGACTGGGGCTGCTAAGGAGGCGATGATGCAGGCCGAACATATGATGCGGCGTACGAAGGAGGCGTACGAGGCCAGCAGGCTGGCTTATGACGCTAGCTCAGCGCTTCGGGCGAACGTCCAAGTAAGTGCACTTGTAAGTGCGCTTTTTGATTGTGTCGCTTTCCGTCTACCATGACTTGACTTCTCCACCCGCTGGGAGTTTTCTGTCTGTCGACTGGTAATCGCTTGTCACGCACTCGGCTAGGGCTGACCTGGTCGAGTGGACAATCTTTTTCTTTTTTGTTCGGCCGTCACTCGGATCGAGCGGACCGTTCCGAGTGGATACCGTTCCGGTGGGGGCACGCTGAGTGCACCCACTGGGTGTAGTCCCCGAGACTGCCGTCGACTGCGGGCAGTCGGCGGGAGTCTTAGAACTTTTGCCTTGTTTTTTTTATGTTTGGCCGTCACTCGGATCGGGCGGACCGTTCCGAGTGGATACCGTTCCAGTGGGGGCACGCTGAGTGCACCCACTGGGTGTAGTCCCCGAGACTGCCGTCGACTGCGGGCAGTCGGCGGGAGTCTTAGAACTTGGACTCGAAGCCCATATTTCTGTCCACTGAATTGTTTTTGTCGTTGATCTCAGAAGGCCTGCGAGCTCGGTACTCGATACGCTGACTTGGAGAAGGAGAAGACTCAGCTTCAGCTCGACTTCGAACTGGCGAGGAGAGACCTGGAGCGTGCGCAAGCTGATCTGAAGGCTTCAGGAGGTAAAATTTGTTGATCGAGTACTTCATTATTTGTTTTTTCTATCTTTGAACCGACTGACTCCACTCGAGCAGACGTGCGTGCTGAAAACCGTCGACTCCGAGCGCGACTCAACAATGCTATTTCTTTAGATATCATGAAGAAGGCGCTGGAGGACATAGACAGATCACTCGCCGATGCTCAGAAGACGGCGAGGGAGAAGACTGAAGCTGCCGAGAAGAAGCTCGCCGCGGCCAGCGAGCTTGAGGAAGAGAACACGAAGCTGAAGCAGGAGCGAGCTGACTGGAGCAAAAGGCTTGACCATGCAACCAAGAGAGCAAAGGGCTTGGAGACCTATCTGGGGGATTACGCCCAGAAGATGTATGTTTTGCTTGAAGGTAATTTTCTCCAGTCGAGTGAATTCCGTTAATCCCAACTTCATCCAGTCGAGTGAATTCCGTTGATTTTCAGGGAACAGTATCATGGCTAATTCTTTCCATCTTCTTCATGTAGAATTCTGCAAGGACTTCGAGAAGGAGACCGAGGGGGTCGAGCCCAATCTGGACCCTTCAAGTCACCTGTCGGAGATGCTGTGGCTATGAACATGTTCCGGCTTGAAGCTCGAGTCGCAGGCGTCCGGGAGTACGTCGCTCGACTGCGAGGTGCAATGGAGAAGGTCGACAAGGAGCTGTGGCCGGAAGACTCACTTCAGGCTGACCTCGAGTCAATGATGACTCGGCTTGACGAGCTCCCTGGTCGAGTGCGGGCATGGAAGAAATCTGCTGCACGCTGCGGAGCTGACATAGCGCTCTCACTCGTCAGGGTCCATTGCAAGGAGGTCAAGGAGGACAAACTGAAAGCACTTCAGGTGGCCAACACAAAGAAGCTCCAGTTCCAGGACTTCATGGAGACCTTCATCGAAGCGGCCACTCAGATCGCTGACGGGATCGACCTGGACACCTTCGTCGAGCCTGCAAGTCCCACTGGAGCTTGAAAAAACTTTGCTGGTGATCAAAAACTTTAATTTGCCTCGGTATGCCGAGTGGTGGTGTATCGTTAAAACTTCTTTCGGGTCTTGGGCCCGAGTACTTTCGTCATTTGCATGGGCAACTTTTATCCATGCTGAATACTCTGGATTTATCTGAATTTGCTTTTCAGTCCTTTGCTTGATTTCCTCTCGAGTAGATCAGGTCTTGTCGAGTGGTTTCTGGTCCAGTGGGGGCACGCGGAGTGCACCCACTGGGTGTAGTCCCCGAGACCGCTGTCGAGTGGCGGCGACATCGGCAGGGGTCTTAAATTTGTTTGATTGATTTCGGACTTAGGCGAGGACTGACTCGCAGCTAAGCCCCCCGAGTGAGAGGACCGCTCGTCATTCGGGAGTGAGTATCAGAACTTAGGCGAAGACTGGTTCGCAGATAGCCTCCGAGTGAGAGGATTGCTCGTCACTCGGAGTAGTTTATAACTTAGGTGATGCGGAATCACGGCTAAGCCCCCGAGTGTGAGGATCGCTCATCACTCGGAGTAGCGTTTTAACTTGGGCGAAGCGGATTCGTAACCAAGCCCCCGAGTGAGAGGATCGCTCATCACTCGGAGTAGCGTTTTAACTTGGGCAAAGCGGATTCGCAGCCAAGCCCTCGAGTGAGAGGATCGCTCGTCACTCGGAGTATGTTTATAACTTAGGCGAAGCGGATTCGCAGCCAAGCCGCCGAGTGTGAGGATCGTTCATCACTCGGAGTAGAGTTTTAACTTGGGCGAAGCGGATTCGCAGCCAAGCCCCCGAGTGAGAGGATCGCTCATCACTCGGAGTAACGTTTTAGCTTGGGCGAAGCGGATTCGCAGCCAAGCCCCCGAGTGAGAGGATCGCTCGTCACTCGGAGTACGATTTAACTTGGGCGAAGCGGATTCGCAGCCAAGCCCCCGAGTGAGAGGATCGCTCATCACTCGGAGTAGCGTTTTAACTTGG
Organism: Elymus sibiricus; assembly: GCA_039707655.1. NCBI lineage: Eukaryota > Viridiplantae > Streptophyta > Magnoliopsida > Poales > Poaceae > Elymus > Elymus sibiricus. The sequence continues at coordinate 176,060,601 of CM077666.1, read as the reverse complement.
GCGAAGCGGATTCGCAGCCAAGCTCTCGACTGAATGCGATGCTATTCACCCGACAAGGTTCTGAACTTAGGCGACACGGAGTCGCAGCTAAGCCCCCGAGTGTGAGGATCGTTCATCACTCGGAGTAGAGTTTTAACTTGGGCGAAGCGGATTCGCAGCCAAGCCCCCGAGTGAGAGGATCGCTCATCACTCGGAGTAACGTTTTAGCTTGGGCGAAGCGGATTCGCAGCCAAGCCCCCGAGTGAGAGGATCGCTCGTCACTCGGAGTACGATTTAACTTGGGCGAAGCAGATTCGCAGCCAAGCCCCCGAGTGAGAGGATCGCTCGTCACTCGGAGTAGCGTTTTAACTTGGGCGAAGCGGATTCGCAGCCAAGCTCTCGAGTGAATGCGATGCTATTCACCTGACGAGGTTCTGAACTTAGGCGACACGGAGTTGCAGCTAAGCCCCCGAGTGTGAGGATCGCCCATCACTCGGAGTAGATTTAAACTCAGGCGATGCGGAACCGCGGCTAAGCTTTCGAGTGATGCTATTCACTCGACGAGGTTTTGAACTTAGGCGACACGGAGTCGCAGCTAAGCCCCCGAGTGTGAGGATCGCCCATCACTCGGAGTAGATTTAAACTTAGGCGATGCGGAACCGCGGCTAAGTTTTCGAGTGAATGCGATGCTATTCGCTCGACGAGGTTCTGAACTTAGGCGGCACGGAGTCGCAGCTAAGCCCCTGAGTGAGAGGATCGCCCATCACTCGGAGTAGATTTAAACTTAGGCGATGCGGAATCGCGGCTAAGCCCCCCGGGTGGAAAATCGCTCGCACTCGGAGTATTCTTGAACTCAGAATTGTGCGATCGGAATCGACAAAAGACTGCAGGAGTCGTATCCTTGATAATCAAAACAGTTTACTCTTATTACATCAGACAGATCAACCTTCAGGTATAGAACCGACGAAGCAGATCCGCGTTCCAGGCCCGTGGCTCGTCAGCGTTCTTCTTGAGATTGAAGAGGTGGTAGGCTCCATTGTTCAGCACCTTGGTGATGACGAAAGGGCCTTCCCACGTGGGGGCTAGCTTGTGAGGCCGCTGCTGATCCACTCGGAGCACGAGGTCACCTTCGTGAAGGTCCGACTCCTGACGTGCCTTGCATGAAAGCGACGCAGATCTTGCTGGTATGCAGTCGACCGGATCAAAGCCATTTCCCGCTCTTCTTCAAGGAGATCCACAGCATCCTGGTGTGCTTGCTCAGCTTCAACCTCCGAGTAAAGGTCCACCCGAGGAGAATTGTGAAGAACATCACTCGGCAGGACAGCTTCAGCCCCATACACCATGAAGAAAGGAGTGCGATCAGTTGACTGATTTGGAGTTGTCCTCAAGCCCCACAGAACAGACGGTAATTCTGTAACCCAAGCTCCAGCTGCGTGATCGAGTTCGCGCATGAGTCGAGGCTTCAACCCTTGAAGGATAAGGCCATTTGCTCACTCGGCCTGACCGTTTGACTGGGGGTGCGCAACGGATGCGTAATCCACCCGAGTGCCTTGAGAGGAGCAAAAGGCTCTGAACACTTCCGAATCAAAATTAGAACCATTGTCCGTGATGATACTATGGGGAACTCCGTATCTGAATATTATTTCCCTCATGAATTTGATGGCTGTGCGAGAATTCAGCTTCCTGATAGGCTTGGCCTCAATCCATTTAGTGAACTTGTCGACTGCTACCAGAAGGTGCGTGAAACCACTCTGGCCCGTGCGGAGAGGTCCGATCATATCCAATCCCCATACAGCGAACGGCCAGACGAGTGGGATGGTCTTCAAGGCAGACGCAGGCTTGTGCGACAAGTTTGCATAGAATTGGCATCCTTCACAGTGCTGCACAATATCCTTAGCCATCTCATTGGCGCGCGGCCAGAAGAAACCAGCTCGGTAGGCCATAGGCAACAATCGTCCGAGAGGACGCATGATGGCCGCAAGTTCCCGAGTGAATTTCCTCCAGAATCAGTCGACCTTCTTCCGGAGAAATGCATCGCTGAGCCACGCCGGTTACGCTCTCTCTGTAGAGCTGCCCATTCATAACAGTGAAAGCTTTGGATCTGCGGACAATCTGTCGAGCTTCAACTTCGTCTTCTGGAAGTTCTCGCATGAGGATGTACGCGATGTAGGGCACCGTCCAATCGGGAGTTATCACCAGAATCTCACTGACCAGATCTATGACTGCTGGGACATCAACTTCAGTCGGATTGGAGGCGCTTATAGGCTGCGGGGGCTCTTCGGTGAAGGGGTCCTCTTGTACCGAAGGAGAGTGCAAATGCTCCAGGAACACATTGCTGGGCACAGGCTTCCGAGTGGAACCGATTTTTGCCAGTTCGTCAGTTGCCTGATTCTTCACTCGGGGAACGTGATGGAGTTCCAAACCCTCAAACTTCTTCTCAAGCTTTCTTACTGCATTGCAATATCCGGTCATGGCGGGGTTTTTGACATCCCACTCCTTCATCACTTGATTGACCACCAAATCCGAGTCACCGTATACCATCAGGCGACGGACGCCGAGCGAGATGGCCATACGCAACCCGTAAAGGAGTGCTTCGTACTCAGCTTCATTATTGGAGGAATCAAAGTGAATCTGGAGGACATAGCTGAGTTTATCGCCCTTGGGAGACACCAATACCACACCAGCACCAGAACCGTTCAGCATCTTCGAGCCGTCAAAGAACATGGTCCAGTGTTCCGAGTGGATCTGGACTGGCTGCTGCTGTTCTATCCACTCGGCCATGAAGTCAGCAAGTGCTTGAGATTTAATGGCTTTCTTTGCTTCAAACTTGATATCAAAATAAAGAAGTTCAATGGCCCATTTGGCCACTCGACCAGTCGCGTCTCGATTGTTGAGGATTTCATTCAAAGGCGCATCACTGACGACTGAGACTGAGTGATCTTGAAAATAGTGCGCCACTTTCTTCGCTGATAGATATATACCATAGACAAGCTTCTGGTAATGTGGGTACCTTTGCTTAGAAGGAGTCAACACTTCAGAGATGTAATAAACTGGGCGCTGGACTTTGTAGGCCTTGCCCTCTTCTTCTCGCTAGACAGTAAGAACTGTACTGACGACCTGATTAGTGGCTGCAATGTACAGGAGCAGGGGTTCTTTGCTGTGTGGAGCGGCAAGCACCGGCTGGGTGGAGAGCAGGGCTTTGAGCTGGACAAACGCTGCTTCTGCCTCTGAATTCCACTCGAACGTATCGGATTTCTTCATCAGTCGGTACAAAGGGAGTGCCTTCTCTCCGAGACGAGAAATGAATCTGCTCAGCGCTGCCAGGCAACCAGTAAGCTTCTGGACATCGTGAATACGCTCGGGGCGTTTCATTCGGACGATGGCACCGATCTTCTCGGGGTTGATGTCGATTCCTCGTTCGGAAACGAGATAACCGAGTAACTTTCCACCCGGAACTCCAAAAGTACACTTGGTTGGATTCAGCTTGAGGTCATATCTTCTTAAGTTGGCGAATGTTTCCGCCAAGTCAGTCAGCAGGTCGGAACCTTTGCGAGACTTGACTACGATATCATCCATGTAGGCCTCGACATTCCGACTGATCTGGTCGAGGAGACACTTCTGAATCATGCGCATGAAAGTAGCGCCAGCATTCTTCAGACCAAAAGGCATGGTGATGTAACAGAAACACCCGAAAGGGGTGATGAAGGCCGTTTTTATTTCATCTGGACCAAACAGACGGATCTGATGGTAGCCAGAGTATGCATCGAGAAAAGACAAACGCTCGCACCCCGCAGTCGAGTCCACAATCTGGTCGATGCGGGGGAGCGGGAAATGATCTTTCGGGCAGGCCCGATTGATATGCTTGAAGTCTATACACATTCGGAGCGACTTGTCCTTCTTGGGGACCATGACGACATTCGCAAGCCACTCGGAGTGGTAGACCTCGCGAATGAACTTGGCCTCCAAGAGTCGAGCCACCTCCTCGCCGATTGCCTTCCGCTTCTCTGTTGCCGACCGGCGCAAGTGTTCTTTTACAGGCTTGGCCTTCGGATCAACTCTCAGACGGTGCTCAGCCAGTCCCCTGGGTACACCAGGCATGTCAGCGGGCTTCCATGCAAAGATGTCCCAGTTCTCACGGAGGAACTGGATGAGCTCGGCTTCCTATTTGCTGTCGAGTGTGATTGAGATGTTGGTCGGAGCAGCAGTAGGATCTGTCGGGTGAATGTGCACTTGCTTCAAGTCTCCTGCCGACTGAAAAGCTGACTCGGTGGTGGGCTTCTTGGAACGCAACAGATCAGCGGGATCAGCAGTCTTCTTGTACTCTTCTAACTCGACTACAGCCATCTGCATGTCGGCGATCTTGGCGCCCTGTTGGAGGCAGTCCTCAGCCCTCTGTCGATTGCCTGTGACTGTGATCACACCCTTGGGCCCGGGCATCTTCAGCTTGAGATACACGTAACACGGGCGGGCCATGAAACGTGCATACGCTGGACGGCCAAGGATGGCATGATATGCACTCTTGAAGTCTACAACCTCAAATGTCAGCTTCTCTTTGCGAAAGTTCTTGTCAGTGCCGAACACCACATCCAGCGCAATCTGTCCGAGTGACTTGGCCTTCTTCCCAGGGATGACCCCGTGGAATTGCATATTGCTTTCGCTGAGCCTGGACATCGGAATGCCCATCCCTTTGAGGGTATCAGCGTACAGAATATTCAGGCCACTTCCTCCATCCATGAGAACTTTGCGGAGCCGAGTGCCTCCTACCACCGGATCCACCACCAGCGCCTGTCGACCTGCGGTAGGGACATGAGCGGGATGGTCCGACTGATCGAAGGTGATAGCTGTCTGGGACCACTTGAGGTACTCGGGGGTAGCTGGAGCAGCCATGTTGACCTCCCTGTTGATGACCTTCAATCGACTCTTGCTTTCTACATCGGCAAAAATCACCAATGTGGCATTGATCTCAGGAAAGTCTTCTTTATCTTCGTCCTCTTCTTTCTCAGGATCTTTGTCACTCGACTGCTCTCCCTTGAACCCATGGATCAGCAATCGGCACTGTCGAGTGGTATGCTTTGACAGGATCAAGTTGCCTTCTTCATCCTTCCGTGAGTGAATGGGACATGGCATATCCAGGACATCTGTCGACTGGTTCTTGGACTTCTTCTGAACAAACTGCCCCTTTGGCTTCACTTTTCCTTTCGCCGCCAGAGCGGCTACTTCTGCCTGGACAGAGCCGTCAGCTTTACGCTTTTGCTTCCGACTGGAATTTCCGCCGCCGGGATTACTGTCGACTGCTTTACCCTTGCCTCTGCGGAGGCGATCCTCCTCCTCGCCGTTGGCGTATTGGGTGGCAATCTCCATCATCTTGCTCAGGGACATATCTCCTGTCCGACCAAACTTCAAATAGAGCTCTCTGTATCTGACTCCGGCCTTGAAGGCGCAAACAGCCTGGTGCTCGGAAACACCTTCCACCGTGTGATGAAGAGTGGTCCACCACTGAATGTAATCCCTCAAGGTCTCATTCGGCTTCTGGACACAGTGCTGCAACTCGAGCAAACCGGCAGGGCGCTTGCAGGTGCCTTCGAAGGTCTTGACAAACACTTGGGCAAGATCCTCCCAGCAATAGATGCTAGAAGGAGCCAACTGATTAAGCCACGCCCGGGCCGGACCATCCAACATTAGGGGCAGATGCTTCATAGCCACGTTGTCGTTGCCTCCGCCGATCTGAACAGCCACTCGGTAATCGTCTAGCCATGTTTCCGGCTTCGACTCGCCAGTGAATTTGCTAATCCCAGCCGCCAACCTGAAATTGGGGGGGGATCTCAGCAGATCGGATGGCTCTGCTGAAACACTCTGGACCGGAAACAGCTGTACCACTGCCACTCGGAAAATCTCTGTCATAGCCACCTCTGTTGTATATGCCTCTGTCGACCCGGTTCTGAACGAGAACGGATCTCGCGTCAAACCCAGGGTTCCGCTCATCACCGTACGGGCGCCTGTCATCATAGTGCCAGGGCACGTATGGGCCACTCCGCGGAGGAGTAGGCACCCGACGGTGGTCATCACGGTGATGCCGAGGAGCAAACTGATCTCGCCTCTGATCTCTGTACTGATCGTTGCGGTAATCTCTGCCTCTGCGACGCTGAGGTGACCCTGGACTGTGGGCCGATTGGACTGTGTCTGCTCTAACTGATTTGCTGTGAATCCTGTTGCGCGACTGAGAGACAGCGGAGTTCTGCTGTCGAGCCGCCCCAAGCAGGGTTCGGATCTGCTCGAGTCCTCTGCCGGCCTCTGAATCGGACGGCTGTATAGAATCTGCAATCCTAGCCGCCGCTGCAACATTCTGGATCGGAGTACGGTATACCTGACGATTGTCGTCGACTGGAGGGAACAACTGACGCTCGCGGCGCTGTCGAGTGCGCTCGTCGAGTGACCTCGGCATCTCCTCGAGGCGCGTGCGCTCTGCCAAGGTGGCGAGACGCGCAGCCTCCAGAGCCTGGGCTTCTGCAGTCGTGCCGACGATGGGGGTTTGGAGGACCTCCTCATCCCTGCGCTGCTGATCATTCGACGGGCCGCCACGCTCGTGGCCGCCACGGCCATAGCCGGGTGGGCTCTGATGAGAACCCGCCATGAAAACTTTTGCTGCAGGATCGCAGCTCTCGCACTAGGAAGGGAGCTCGGATGAATCTGATGCCGAGTCGAACGCGCCGTGAAGTGGCTCGGTGGGCTCGATAGCCGCGATCTGCGGAGTCGACGCCTGGCGCGCCGCCGCGTGCCTCACCCCTCGCTGGAGCCACGAACGACCGGATCGCTTGCGGCGACGAACAGCGGGGAGAGTGGACGATGCTGGAGCCAACATGTACGGGGTCGACGACTGACGAAGGAGAACGCCGCATGAACTCGCGCTGAAGTGCGTCGCCCCGCGGATGGGGAGAGCCTCAACGTCGAGAGGGGCTTCCTGGAGCCATGCGGAGTCGTCGGCGATGAAGGTGAACGCACCGAGATGGATCTCGCAGCCCAGGATCAAACCGCCGTCGGGAGACATGGTGAAGATGAAAAACTGCAACCTCGCCGGAAGTCGCTTAGACGCCTGCCCCACGGTGGGCGCCAACTGTCGTGGGAACGTGCCTGACAGTAGATGGTAGGGGTACGGAAGGAGAGGGCAGAGTCCTAGCTACGGCAAGGGTGTACACACAGATGTATGAGTTCAGGCCTCACTCGGAAGTGATAATAGCCCTACGTCTCAGGTGCTCCGGGGACCTTACTCTGTCGAGTGATACGTGCGTTGTGTTTACAAAGGATTGCGAACCCTTGTGCCAGTGGGGAGGGGTGGCTTATATAGAGTGCGCTGCCCCTCATAAACGTCTGGCATTTAGGGGTTTGATTGTAGGTAATAAAGGGGGGGACGTTACTGGTAACGTATACAATAAATGCCAGTTAAGGCGGCGAGCGTAACGCCTGCCCGTTGGCCTCCCTGGGGAGACTCTTGGTCTTCTGCGGTAGAGTGATTGGCGGCCCCTCCGAATGAGAGCTGACCGTCGAGTGGAGGGGGGGGGTATTCCGAGTGACTCATACGCCATGGCTAGTTCTATCGGAATCTCTCTCGTAGTCTTGTAGTCCTCCAATGTGGTGTCCTTAGGTGGGGTATGTAGGACGGGCCTAGCACCCTACCCTAAGTACATATCCTCGTCATGATTACCCATCCAACAACCTGCCCGGGTCTTGACAAGTCAAGCTCGCGGAATTCATCAATGCTTACGGAGAACCCTATCTCCATTGCCAAAGAGTGTTTACAATCATCTTCCTTCTTCTGCACCTCATGAAGAATCTTCTCTCTTTTTTTCACGAGCTTTTTAGGGTACTTACAAAATTGATACTTGTTGAAATCCCTCATAACTGTGTTTGCCTCCTCACAACTCTTAAGCCATTGTTCAAGCTCCCTCATCATACTACGGCGTCGGTTTTCTTCACACTTCTCATATAATATCTGGAAACTCGACTTGTCTTCCATCCTACATGAATGTTATGTTAGGTTACTTCAAATGATATACACAAAAAGATAACTTAAATCAAATGGCATACAACAAACACACAAGATAGCTTACTTAAAATGACATACGGCACGAAGTTCCCAAGGAGTTCAAATAACAAAGGTTACATAAAACATAAGGAGGAGTTCAACTAAAGTACAAAGCAAATGATAAAGGGTACATGCCATTATAGTTCAAATGACTCTATGACATCATGTAGTTCAACCCCTTTTATTCAGCCATCAACACAATGTCTTTGTCGTACGGTCCCGGGTTGCAAAAAATGGCATCCCTTCTTTCAAGGACCCAAGCCCAACGGGAAGCTTGCCTCGGTATCGGCGACGATGGCTGCCTAACTAGCCAGTCAATGATTTGGCCAGGGTTTTTCAAGTCTAGCTGAGGCAATTCATCCCTTGTTGCGCACAATGCAATTTGCCTTGAAAGATCATGTCTATGACGTTTCTCCTTTCTCCTGAGCTTGTTTATCTTTTTCTCTTTATCTTCGATCACCTTCTCGCTATCGTCGTACTCGCATACATAGTACTTTGAAAAGTCCCTTGAAGCCGCATTCAACGCATCGACGGAGTCGACCCACTCCTTCATCTTTTCCTCAATGAGTTTGCGTTCACGCTTCGCCGCCGCCTCAGCAGAAATCTCAAAGAAGACGATCGGTCCAATCCTACAATTCGAGGGGTAACGATAATGGTCATCATAGGCCTAACCTTAACCCTAACCCTAACCATAACCTTAACCCTGACCCCTATCAAAACCACTAACCCTAGCACTAGATCTTGCTACCCCCAACAATGCTAGTCACACAATACATAGTCAAAGCACAAACATTACCCTAAATGCATCATATGCATTGATTTCACCACAACAAAATCATGAACTAGGGTTTGCAACAAAGTGAGCAATGCAACCAAAATAGATGATTCCAACCAACCAAAATGAGGGGGAGTGAGAGATATACCTTGGGTGATGAAAGTGCTCCGGATCCACCGAACAAATCTCAAGCAAATGAGAGAGATTTGAGAGGGCCTTGTGTGAGGAGAAGAGGGGAGAAGAGGACTTGAGCTCGGGGCAGTGAAGGAGATTGGTGGTGAATGAGTGGGTGGGGGAGCACAGCCCCCACCCCACCACCTTATCCTGTACAGGGCCTACCGCCGAGGTCCTTGGTGGTAGGATAGAGCGTCCTACCGCCAGGGGCAATGGCGGTAGGTCCCTTTGCCACCTAGGCTGCCGTTAAAGGCCGTCACAGGCCTACAGCCGTATACCCTGGCGGTAGCATGTATTGGGCTACCGCCAAGCCTTATGGCGGTAGCAAAAGGGTCAGATCCCAAAAAAATTCCGAACCGGGGTCAGATCCGGCTAAACTTAGGCAAAAGGGTCAAAACACCAAATTTACCCGCTGGAGGTTCTCGGCTACTCTTTGTCTCGTGTTCGATGGCTTGGACCGGGAGGCGCGACACTAATTTGGCACGACCTGTACCGGGAGGCGCGACGCTTATTTGGCGGTTGTGCGCTCCTGATCTAACGACGGATGTGCTCTGCGTGGGCGATGTTGATCTGCCTTTCGTTCTCCGGCTCCGGCCATGTCGACGGTTGGGCCGACGGGCCTGGGCAGGGCTCTCTCCATCTGTGTTGGTCCTTATGGCGACCACTCCGTCCTGCGATAGTGGACTCGCCGCGGATTGTGGTGGCCACCGAAAGGTCTTCGTGAGGGTTCCCCTCCAGACCCGGTGATTGACTTCGGCGGAGAGATGCATACTATCGACAACGACTTGATGTAGAGGGATGCTTGTGCAACGACGAAGGTCCACATCACATGCAGCTGTTAGGATAGCGGAAAAGTGGTGGCGACAACACATAAGTGACGTCGGTCTCAAGTTCCGGGGTGAAAGTCTAGGTCTGACCTATGTTAGTTATACCTAGCAATGACGATATCTTTATGTCGTTACCTTGTTGAAGGCATTGCTCAGATATGTTCAGACCGGTTCTTCAGGATGAAACCTAGATTATAGCCTTGGGTGGGTGGATCCGTTGACGGCGGCGCTTGAGCATCGATCCCCGGCGTTGCTAGTGAAGAATCTCGACGGTGTCATGAGATGTTTTGTGCAGATATGATGATTGTTGTAGTTTCATGAGTAGTATATTTACTTTCGTTCACGAAGATAAGATGTTTTGGATATTTTAATATGGACTACAAACATGAACAAATACAGTAAAATGCGTTTATATACATTCAAATTTGAAAAAAGTTATAACATTTTATAATAATGAACGGAGTGAGTGTATTAAATTAAAAGATGAACTTTTCTAGACCATGATATTATAGTCCACCCCTGATGATTAGAAGCGTGATTCTCTTGAGCTTTTCTCGTCCCATTTGTATACCCTTTTTGTTCGGATATAGTACTACATGCGTGGAGATTTTTGTTTTGTTTTGTGGGTAACAGAAGCCGGAGCTGTGAAAATGCTGTAGATCAAAGGGTGTTGCAGTGGATCATTGTTCTCTCAGTCTTGACCATGATGATGGGCGGTATCCTCCACACGTGAACTGATGTAGAAGTTGGAGTGCATCCGGCAAAAAGGTTGAAAGCAAGAGCTAGAAACTCAAGAGTGCCGGACCGCCAGCCAAACTACACTTTAATCAGTACCAAGTGTTTTTTTTTTTTTTTGCGAGGTATTCAGTACCAAGTTAACCTCTAGTCTGGCTGCAGATATGTTTTATCCTTTGCCAAACAAAGTTAAACCAGCTTAGCTAATCGGACAGTTAACGGAAATGAAGTAGTACTACAAAGGCGCCGAGATGGCATTGCGAGAGTGCAAGCAGAGAGAGATGGGGAGATACCGCACACAGAGTGTAGCAAAACTCTATATCTCCATTGTTCCAAGTCCTTTTTTTTTTTGCGGATTCCATTGTTCCAAGTTGGATGTAGCATTCCCTGTTCTCCTGTTTTTGAGACGGATAATTCCCTTCAATGCGAATCAGTCAATCAGATAAGATGCACACAATGGTAGTTTCAAGGATCAACGCTGGACTTTCTGGGCGAAAAATAGATAGGAATCAACCAAAAGAAAATCGAGTGTAAAAAAGAATCAACCATAGACTGGACAGATGGTCGAAAAAACAATGAACTAGACACAAAACAGCACACGAGACACGACGAAATCGCATGACAGGGAGGCAAGAGAAAAAAATGGGAACTTTTTCGCGTTCACACCGCCCCCACCACCGTGGTCGGCATACGCCCGGGGCCTAATAATTCGGGGTTTCGGCCTACATTACAAGGCCCCGCCGACACGAGATCAATGGGGTGGGCACGAAATCACTAAGGCTTTATTTGGTAGAAGAGTATTTGAGAGGTTTTGCGAGGATTTGGTGAATCCCTCCCTTTCACCCAATCCTCTCAAATCCCCCTAATCCCCAAACCCCTCACATACCCCTACTATTTGGTACATAGGGATTGGTACACAGGGTTTGCAAAATTACTGTAGTATAGTTAAAAATGTAATTTTTACAACTTCAAAAGCTCACAGAAGAAATATACTTGCAACAAAGGTACAACTAAATTACGCAAAACAACAAATAGGCTCATATAATCATTTACAAGTACTATCAACGGTTCAAATGAAAATGGTACATGCATACATACCACGGTTCAAATGAAAAACATTGACACATGCCACGGTCCAAATGAAAAATACAAGATGTTCGGTCAGCGAAAGTCAAAGGTTCATCACAACATAAACACATGTTTGATCAGTGAATGCTACGAGACATGTTTGCGGGCGGCACAGTGTGGAGGAGACTTGTGGCGGCAAAGCGTGCTAGCCGTGCTTCCGCGAGATCAGGTCCCTGCAAAAAACAGATGAATTGGTCCAAGGGTTAGATGTGAAAAAAACCTGGAAATATCAACCAAGAAAATCGAAAAAAGAACCAGCAAATAAGTCATCATCTATCTTCTCTAGAGTGTGAACAATCAGACAAGACCGACATGAACGTATCTGATATTAAATTTTGCATAATGTATCATACTATATCTTAAATCTGATATGAACAACAGCAGTTCATGCATACATTGTACACCTCACTCGCATCAAATCTTGTTAACAGTAAAACATGAGAGAATAACAAAGAAACAAGCATATAGTACTAAGAGAAGCTTCCTGGAATCATCATGGCCTCACAGAAGATAAATATGGAGGACTGAAAGTTTCAGTTCAGACATGATCAGAGACACAAAGAGAAATTTCTGCACATAGGTACATCCTGAGCTCAGGGTATTTGAACAAAACAACCGAAGAAATATCATCAATCATATTATCGTATTAACACATTGTATATCTTACATCATATAATTAGCAGCAGTTAAAACATTTTTTGTCTCGACTGAATATAATTAGCAGCAGTACAGGAGTTTCATCATTAAACAGTACTAGAGGCAGAGTACAGTGTCACTTAGATTAGCTTTAGGCAATCTGGTTCAAGCATATTTAGTAAAAACAATTTCCAGAAATAATGACAATGTTTTCCTAAAAAGCACTAGTACTGAAAAGCAAAAATTGAGTAGCCTAAGCAAGTGCAGAATGAAAATGAAAATGAAGTTCTGTTCATAAAACTAGATATTATATATCTCAAAACAGAGCAGAAGAAGTACCCTCAACAAAATGTTGACTATTCAGGATGTCAGATATAACTACTCTTAACATGATACATCGCATTTTCAGAGTAGCTGTTATGATTTCATTAACATTCAGATCGACCAATTGTAACACCCCAATTAGGTCTAACTTGATTCAATTGGGAGTACTTTTGTACCATTGACAAGCAGCCACATAGAATGTCAAATATAACTACTCTTGATATGATTCATCACAAATTCAGAGTAGCAGATACGATTTCATTAACATTCAGATAGACCATGTGGCGTAGATCTAGAGAACTGAGAGGGGATGTAATGTTGAGAATGCCAGAAACTTAATTAGCAGATACTATAAATGAATCGAGATCATGGATATGAAATTTTAGCACGATTATCATAAAAAACATGCTCAATTTTTTTTGCTGCGGAGATGGCTGTAAATTTTGCCATGGTTAACAGGTGTGCCAATAGTAAATCTGAAGTGACGATGGAGGTGCACAGATTCAGTTCGTTACTGCTATCACAAATGCAAAACTAAACATAATACTGTGGTCTCAAGTCACAAAGTTCTGAATTCTTCAGTCCAGTGCAGATACCTCACATTCCATTTGAAGTCCAAACCCTACAATCACAACAGTCAGTAGATAAAAAATTACTAGTCCATGATATTGGCACACCAAGTCAGCAACTACAGCCAGTGGCATAGTTTGGTTCAGAACAGCAGAAAAGCAAACAACAGTCAGATCATCTGCGACGTTACTAAATCTCAGCTTGCAAAAGTGGCACCATTCATAATTTAGCTCTTACAGCCAACGAAGGATTCAGCAACTCCCATCCAGCACTAGCACTAGTTCTACTTGGCGATAACCAAAGCGAACAACCACATTTGCTATTAGATACAGGCAATGGAATCTAAGAGGATGTGAACTTGGTGACGGCCTTGGTGCCCTTGGAGACGGCGTGCTTGGCGAGCTTGCCAGGGAGGGCGAGGCGGCAGCCATGGTCGGGCGGATGGAAGAAACCTAGACGACGAGGGGAGGACTTACAGCCGGGGAGAAGTCCAGTATGTTGGCGTGGTGGCGTCGGGCGACGGCGTCTTGAGGAGGAATCGGGCAGTGGCGCGTTGAGCGGGCGGCCGCAGCGTCGTCTCCTCCAAATCCTTGAGTCCCCCCTCGAGGGCTGAGAGCCGCGTGGAAAGAAGGGGTTCGGAGGGGGTTCAGAGGGATTTGTAGGGGAACGCAGCAGAAAACAAAAAATTTCTGACCTACGCACCAGCCCAGGACCACTATGAAGACTGCATACAAGGTTTCGATCCGATCGTTACCGACTCGTAGCGCAACGGAAGTAGAGTCGATGTAGATCGTCGGTGCAGATCCCCGTAGCTAGGATTTACAACCTCCCAACCGCGAGGATGTTCTCCCTTGTCTGCTCGTCGGACAGCCCTCCGGGAGGCGGTCCGACAGTCCCTCGGACGGTGTCACAGACAGCCCTTCGGGAGGACCCTCAAAACTCAGACGGTCACTCGGACAGCCCTTCGGGAGGCACTCTCGAACAGCCCCTCGGGCAAAAAGATCAAACCTACGACCTCTCTACGGGGTTGCACACATACGGTATCATCTATCCGGCAGGGCTTCGCCGTCCAGAACTAGTTCCCACCGGAACCCAGACAGCCTTTCGGCTCTACGAAACTATTTCGCGGGGAGGGAGAGAGAAGCCAGATCATGCATGGCACTTGTATGTGAGAAAGGAGTGAGTGTGGAGAGCACCTCTCCACCTCTATTTATAGGAAATCCCAAGGGGTGGGGTGACATTCCAAAACCCCAAAATGCCCATGAATGGAGTCCTCCACAAGGGCATAAAGGGGGAGGTAAGAGGGCAAGTGGGGCCCCATGTAGGAGCCTCACCATGGCCGGTCACCCCCTAGTGGGTCCCCCCCAAAAGGGGTTCCTTAGTCCCCAAGTCCTTCTAGAAGCCTTTTGGTAAAAGCCCTAAAAGGTGGCTTTCCATAAAGTAACCCAAAAAGGACTTTCACTATTCACGGAAACATTTTTCCGCCACCGTTAAAACCGAAAATATTTCTGTAGGTCTTAGAACATTTCCAGTACCCACTAAAATAATTTTGGACACATTCTGAAACAATTTCGGATTAGTGATTTTCATCTGCGAAAAGCAAACAAAGCGGTTCCGGCAGCTCCGGAACATTTCCGGGGTTTTCTCCGAAAAATCCCAGAAGTTCCCAGAACAATTCTGGCACCCTCCAAGAATTTCCAGGCGTGTGCCAAAACCAATTTGACTTAATGGTATACCCTGAAACAACTTTTCAGTTTTACCGAAACTATTCCGGTGTTCTCTCTCCGGAACTTTTCGGTTGTCTCTGAAACTTTTTCGGTGACTTTCTCTCAGACTCCCTGTCTAGAATTCAGCAGATAGATGACCCTTAAGCATGTGACCCTATAGGTTCGGTGAAGTATAGACATGACCGGAACACTTTCCGATCAATGATCAACATCGGAGCCATGGACACCCATATTGACCCCTATGCCCACACGAATGAATATTCGAGTGAACCTTCAGTTGCCGTGTGCTATTCCTGTTGCTTCGCGATATGTTACAAACACCTGAGGTGAGATTTATTGGCATCCCCGTGGATCAACACTTGTCCACAATGCCAGTTACCTCGTTACCGGTTTTGTTCTCTTTTCTCGTTTCTGTGTTGCGGCATCCCCGTGATCAAATCACAATGTGTCTGGCCTGACGATGATGGATACCGTAACACCGAGAGGGCCCAAAGATATCTCTCCATCGTCGGAGGAGCAAATCCCAATCTTGAGCTATCAAGTTACTTGTCATACTTTCCCATGAACCCGTAAGCCGCCGTAATAGCCACCCATTTACGGATGACGTTTAACAAAACCCAAAGTTCATGAATCAAGCATGAAGGAACTCGATACTCTCATGGTCTAAGGAATTATGCAAACGTTAACTTTCTCTGTGTTATTAACCATTAACTTGTGACGAATGTATCTCATAGCATAACATCAATTCGGGTCGATTCAACACAAGTGTTCTCCTAACATTGTGCCCTCAAAGTTGCCGGCATAGTCATGCCCATGATCAAGAAAATAGAACCATCATGCAACACTTGAGCCAGTCTTAGAGGCCAGACTAGGAATACATTTTACCATTTATTATTCCACACGTGCATATGAGTCTTCCTCCGAGCCTCGTGGTTATTGTAGACTCGAGAACCATAGCAGTTATACCACGGAATATAAACTTAATTACGAACATGGGGATAAATAATAACATTTATTATTGCCTCTAGGGCATATCTCCTACAGACTCCCACTTGCACTAGAGTCAATAATCTAGTCAATGCTAAAAAAACACTTTACACCTATGGCATACCGGTGTAAAATATGCTTCGCTTGTGGTATAGCCTGATGTCCAACGGATCTGATAACTTCAGTTCCGTGTGTATCTTTGCATCTCCTCGCGTTTTCACGCTTTCACAAAATTCATATTTTGTATGGACTTGGCTTTGTATAGATGTGAATCACAGGTCAAACCTTGATTCCTCAGACTGAGCTATGGAGCAACTATCTGCAATAGTGTCCCATTGACCAAAGCCGTTTTGGAACCATACTAAGTTCATGAATGAACTATATGATTCAACATCTTCTTAGTCGCTTCCAAAGCGTCAACATACTTAGCCTTTGTTATAGAAACTGCCACAGTAACTTGTTTGGAACAATTTCCAACTACCGTGCCACCATATCGTGTATTACACAAAACCCTTAACTTAAATCAAAAATCGCATGGAGCATTGGTGAAGACTGTATCGATGTAATTACTTACAATGAGCACTTCATAATCTCTGCTTGCGAGAAAACATGTCATCGGTGCTACTTTAGTACTTAATGACATTTTCCACTGTTGTCCCATGATCAGTACTTTGATCACTTTGGTATCTATACTCACAACAGCTTGGGAGTATCGGACATATCTGGTTGTTTTACATACCATGGAATATGTGATTAATCCAAATACAAGATTATGTGGGATCTCCATCATGTATTTTGCTCATCACTGTTTTGGGACACCGAGTCTTGCAAAACTCTTTCCATTTGACTTCGGCAAGAATCACTCCTTGGCGTTCTTATGCTAAACTGTTTTAGCATCTTGTCAATATGTATTTTTTTGGCTTAGCCTATTAGGCAATTCTATCTCGTAGATAAATATGCCTAATATCAAGGCTATTTAGCCCAAGCACTTCATCGAAAAACTATTTTCAATGAAGTCCTAATTCGTGTCAAGAAATTTATATTATTTCCAATCAACAATGTGTCAAGCACACAAAGTTTTTAGAAATATTATTATGCTCCCACTTACTTTCTTGTAACCACAAGCATCTTCGTTCTTCGTTATCCATTGATGAAATCAAACTCTTTTGACTATTGTTGGGGAACGTTGCATGGGAAACAAAAATTTTCCTACGCACACACAAGATCTATCCATGGTGATGAGCATCTACGAGAGGGAGAGTG
Organism: Elymus sibiricus; assembly: GCA_039707655.1. Taxonomy (NCBI): domain Eukaryota; kingdom Viridiplantae; phylum Streptophyta; class Magnoliopsida; order Poales; family Poaceae; genus Elymus; species Elymus sibiricus. The sequence continues at coordinate 176,043,396 of CM077666.1, read as the reverse complement.
AATCTACATACCCTTGTAGATCGCTAAGCGGAAGCGTTAATAAACGCGGTTGATGTAGTCGAACGTCTTCGCGATCCAAATCGCCGAGCGTCCCGCGATCCAATCACGATCCTTCCGATCTAGTGCCGAACGGACGGCACCTCCGCGTTCAACACACGTACGGCTTGATGACGCCTTCACCTCCTCGATCCAGCGAGCGATGGTGAAGTAGTGGTTGAGTTCCAGCAGCACGACGGCGTGGTGATGGTGGTGAGGAACAATCTCTGCAGGGCTTCGCCAAGCGCTACGGAGATTATGACGGAGGAACTAGAGGGCTAGGGTTGCCGGCACACGGCTTGGGAAATCCTGATGTGTCCCGTGTGCTAGCCCTGCCCCTCTATTTATATGTTGAGCCTTGGGGTCTAAACTTGGAGTAAAAGCCTCCTCCGGGTCGGTTTTGCCCGCACAAGGTCGGTTTGGCCCGCAGGGAAAGAGTCCAACTCGGATCCCTGCCGAACCGTGCACAGCCGCGCACAAGCGGTAGTACCGCTTCACACAAGCGGTAGTACCGCTTGGGCGGTAGTACCGCTTCACACAAGCGGTAGTACCGCTCGGGCGGTAGTACCGCTTCACCAAGCGGTAGTACCGCTCCGGCGGTAGTACCGCTTCAACAAGCGGTAGTACCGCTTACGCGGCAGCAAAACTACTTTTGCACTTTCCAATACCTTGTGGGCTTTATCCCTTTGGCTCATATAAAGTGTTGCTGCACCCGAACACTTCGGTAAACATCCGGAACCCCTTCCGGTGAATTCCGGAACCCTTCCAGAGATCAAAACACTATTATCACATATATCAATCTTTACCTCCGGACTATTCCGGAGATCCTCGTCATGTCCGGGATCTTATCCGGGACTCCGAACAACTTTCGGTCACCAACATAATAACTCAATTATACTAATCGTCACCAAACGTTAAGTGTGTAGACCCTGCGGGTTCGAGAACTATGTAGACATGACCGAGACACCTCTACGGCCAATAACCAATAGCGGGACCTGGATGCCCATATTGGCTCCTACATATTCTACGAAGATCTTTATCGGTCGAACCTCTATGTCAAGGATTCAGTTAATCCCGTATGCTGTTCCCTTTGTTCTTCGGTATGTTACTTGCCCGAGATTCGATCGTCGGTATCACTATACCTAGTTCAATCTCGTTACCGGCAAGTCTCTTTACTCGTTCCGTAATACAAGATCTCGTGGCTAACACTTTAGTCACATTGCTTGCAAGGCTCATTGTGATGTTGTATTACCGAGTGGGCCCTGAGATACCTCTCCGTCATACGGAGTAACAAATCCCAGTCTTGATCCATGCCAACCCAACAGACACCCTCGGAGATACCTGTAGAGCACCTTTATAGTCACCCAGTTACGTTGCGACGTTTGATACACACAAGGTATTCCTCCGGTGTTAGTGAGTTGCATGATCTCATGGTCAAAGGAACAGATACTTGACATGCAGAAAACAATAGCAATAAACTGACACGATCAAATGCTACGTTTACAGTTTGGGTCTTGTCCATCACATCATTCTCCTAATGATGTGATCCCGTTATCAAATGACATCTCATGTCCATGGCTAGGAAACCTTAACCATCTTTGATCAACAAGCTAGTCAACTAGAGGCTTACTAGGGACACAGTGTTGTCTATGTACCCACACATGTATTTGAGTTTCCAATCAATACAATTATAGCATGGATAATAAACGATTATCATGAACAAGGAAATATAATAATAACCAATTTATTATTGCCTCTAGGGCATATTTCCAACAGTCTCCCACTTGCACTAGAGTCAATAATCTAGTTCACATCACTATGTGATTTACATTGTAATGAATCGAACACCCATGCAGTTCTGGTGTTGTTCATGTTTAGCCCTTGGAAGAGGTTTAGTCATCGGATCTGCAACATTTAGATCCGTGTGTACTTTGCAAATATTTATGTCGTCCTCCTTGATGTAATCGCGGATGGAATTGAAACGTCGCTTTATGTGTCTGGTCCTCTTGTGAAATCTTGGTTCCTTGGCTAGAGCAATGGCACCAGTATTATCACAAAACAGAGTCATTGGGTTAAGCGCACTAGGCACTACTCCAAGATCTGTCATGAACTCCTTCATCCAGACACCTTCCTTCGCCGCCTCCGAGGCTGCGATGTACTCCGCTTCGCATGTAGAATCAGCTACCACGCTTTGCTTGGAACTGCACCAGCTAACCGCACCCCCATTAAGAATAAATACGTATCCGGTTTGCGACTTAGAGTCATCCGGATCAGTGTCAAAGCTTGCATCGACGTAACCCTTTACGACGAGCTCTTGATCACCTCCATAAACGAGAAACATGTCCTTAGTCCTTTTCAGGTACTTCAGGATATTCTTGACCGCCGTCCAGTGTTCCATTCCTGGATCACCTTGAAACCTTCCGACCATACTTATGGCAAGGCTGACATCGGGTCTTGTGCACAGCATTGCATACATGATAGAGCCTATGGCTGAAGCATAGGGGATGACACTCATCTTTTCTCTATCTTCTGCAGTTACTGGGCATTGAGTCTTACTCAACTTCACACCTTTGCAAAACAGGCAAGAACCCCTTCTTGGACTGATCCATTTTGAACTTCTTCAAAATCTTATCAAGGTATGTGCTTTGTGAAAGTCCTATTAAGCGTCTCGATCTATCTCTATAGATCTTGATGCCTAATATGAAAGCAGCTTCTCCTAGGTCCTTCATTGAAAAACTCTTGTTCAAATATTCCTTTACGCTTTCCAGTATTTCTATATTGTTTCCAATCGGCAATATGTCATCCACATATAATATTAGAAACGCTATAGAGCTCCCACTCACTTTCTTGTAAATACAAGCTTCTCCGTAAACTTGTATAAACTCGAACGCTTTGATCACCTCATCAAAACGAAGATTCCAACTCCGAGATGCTTGCACCAGTCCATAAATGGATCGCTGGAGTTTGCAAACTTTGTCAGCATTCTCTGGATCGACAAAACCTTCTGGTTGCATCATATACAACTCTTCCTTAAGGTAACCGTTAAGGAACGCTGTTTTGACATCCATCTGCCAAATTTCATAATCAAAAAAGCCAGCTATTGCTAACATGATTCTGACGGATTTAAGCATCGCTACGGGTGAGAAGGTCTCATCGTAGTCAACTCCTTGAACTTGTGAAAAACCCTTTGCCACAAGTCGAGCTTTATAGACGGTGACATTACCGTCCGCGTCCGTCTTCCTCTTAAAGATCCATTTGTTCTGAATGGCCTTACGCCCTTCAGGTAATACTTCCAAAGTCCATACTTTGTTTTCATACATGGATCCCATCTCGGATTTCATGGCCTCTAACCACTTCTCGGAATCCGGGCCCATCATCGCTTCTCCATAGCTCGTAGGTTCATCGTTGTTTAACAACATGACCTCTAAGACAGGGTTGCCGTACCACTCAGGAGCAGTACGCGTCCTTGTCGACCTACGAGGTTCGATAGCAACTTGATCCAAAGCTTCATGATCATCATCATTAACTTCCTCTTCAGCTAATGTAGGCTCCACAGAAACAACTTTCTGCGCTGCGCTACTCTCAGGTTGAAGTAAAGGTTCAAGAACCTCATCAAGTTCTATCTTCCTCCCACTCAATTCTTTCGAGAGAAACTCTTTCTCAAGAAATGTTCCGTTTTTAGCGACAAACACTTTGCCTTCGGATCTGAGATAGAAGGTATACCCAACTGTCTCTTTTGGGTATCCTATGAAGACGCATTTCTCCGCTTTGGGTTCCAGCTTTTCAGGCTGAAGCTTTTTGACATAAGCATCACATCCCCAAACTTTAAGAAACGACAGCTTTGGCTTCTTGCCAAACCAAAGTTCATATGGCGTCGTCTCAACGGATTTCGATGGTGCCCTATTTAAAGTGAATGCAGCTGTCTCTAATGCATAACCCCAAAACGATAGTGGCAAATCGGCAAGAGACATCATAGATCGCACCATATCCAATAAGGTTCGATTACGACGTTCGGACACAGCATTACGCTGTGGTGTTCCAGGCGGTGTCAATTGTGAAACAATTCCACACTGTCTTAAGTGACTGCCAAACTCATAACTCAGATATTCTCCTCCTCGATCAGATCGTAGGAATTTAATCTTCTTGTTACGATGATTCTCAACTTCACTCTGAAATTGTTTGAACTTTTCAAATGTTTCAGACTTGTGTTTCATTAAGTAAATATACCCATATCTACTTAAGTCATCAGTGAAGGTGAGAAAGTAACGATAACCACCGCGCGCCTCAATACTCATCGGACCGCACACATCGGTATGTATGATTTCCAATAAGTCACTTGCCCGTTCCATTGTTCCAGAGAACGGCGTTTTAGTCATCTTGCCCATGAGGCATGGCTCACATGTGTCAAGTGATTCAAAATCAAGTGACTCCAAAAGTCCATCAGCATGGAGCTTCTTCATGCGTTTTACGCCAATATGACCTAAACGGCAGTGCCACAAGAAAGTGGTATTATCATTATCAATTCTACATCTTTTGGCATCAATGTTATGAACATGTGTATCATTACTATCGAGATTCAACAAGAATAAACCCTTCACATTGGGTGCATGACCATAAAAGATATTACTCATATAAATAGAACAACCATTATTCTCTGATTTAAATGAGTAACCGTCTCGCAATAAACAAGATCCAGATATAATGTTCATGCTTAACGCAGGCACCAAATAACACTTATTTAGGTTCATCACTAATCCCGACGGTAATCGAAGAGCGAGCGTGCCGACGGCGATCACATCAACCTTGGAACCATTTCCCACGCGCATCGTCACTTCGTCCTTTGCCAGCCTCCGTCTATTCCGCAGTTCCTGTTTTGAGTTGCAAATATGAGCAACCGCACCGGTATCAAATACCCAGGCACTACAACGAGAGTTGGTAAGGTACACATCAATAACATGTATATCATATATACCTTGTTTGTTGTTGGCCGCCTTCTTGTCAGCCAAATACTTGGGGCAATTCCGCTTCCAGTGTCCAGTTCCCTTGCAATGAAAACACACAGTTTCTGGTTTGGGTCCAGCCTTGGGTTTCTTCACGAGAGGAGCAACTGCTTTGCCACTCTGCTTGGAGTTACCCTTCTTACCCTTGCCATTTTTCTTGAAACTAGTGGTTTTATTGACCATCAACACTTGATGCTCCTTCTGAATTTCAGACTCAGCGGCTTTCAGCATCGCTAACAGCTCGGCGACTGACTTGTTCATCCCGTGCATGTTATAGTTCAACACGAAGCTCTTGTAGCTAGGTGGCAATGATTGAAGAACTCTGTCAGTGATAGCCTCTGGCGGAAGGGGCATCCCTAACTCAGCCAGACGGGTGGAGTACCCAGATATTCTGAGCACGTGATCACTGATAGACCCGTTCTCCTCCATCTTGCAAGCATAGAACTTATCGGAGATCTCATATCTCTCGATCCGGGCATTCTTCTGAAAGATAAACTTCAACTCCTGGAACATCTCATATGCTCCATGACGTTCAAAACGTCTTTGAAGTCCCGGTTCTAAGCCATACAACATTGCACATTGAACTATTGAGTAATCATCAGAACGAGCCTGCCAGGCGTTCACAACGTCTAGAGACTCAACTGGAGCGGGTGGATCACCAAGCGGTGCATCAAGGACATAAGCCTTCTGGGAAGCCGTAAGGATAATCCTTAGATTACGGGCCCAGTCCACAAAGTTACTTCCATCATCTTTCAACTTAGCTTTCTCTAGGAACGCATTAAAATTCAGGGGTGCTACTGCGCGAGCCATGATCTACAACATGAATATTGCAAAGACAACTTAGACTATTGTTCTTTAGATAATGAGTTTAGTTAATCATATTACTTAAAAACTCCCACTCAAATTGACATCCCTCCGATCATTCGAGTGTAACATGATCCAAATCCACCAACTCAAGTCCGATCATCACGTGAGTTGAGGTGGTTTCAATGGTGAACATCTTCATGTTGATCATATCTACTATATGACTCATGTTCGACCTTTCAGTCTCTTGTGTTCCGAGGCCATGTCTGTACATGCTAGGCTCGTCAAGTTTAACCCGAGTGTTCCGCACGTGTAACATGGCTTACACCCGTTGTATGCGAACGTAGAGTCTATCACACCCGATCATCACGGCGTGTCTCGAAACGACGAACTTTCGCAACGGTGCACACTTGGGGAGAACACAATTTATCTTGAAATTTAAGTGAGGGATCACCTTATAATGCTACCGTCGTCCTAAGCAAAATAAGATGCATAAAAGGATTAACATCACATGCAAATCATAAGTGACATGATATGGCCATGAACTTGTGCTTTTGATCTCCATCTCCAAAGCACCGGCATGATCTCCATCGTCACCGGCATGACACCATGATCTCCATCATCTTGATCTCCATCAACGTGTCGCCATAAGGTTGTCGCGCTGACTGTTGCTTCCACGACTATAGCTAACGTTTAGCGATAAAGTAAAGCATTACATAGCGCTTAATGATTGACACGCAGGTCATACAATAATTAAAGACAACTCTATGGCTCCTGCCAGTTGCCGTACTCATCGACATGCAAGTCGTGATATTCTATACAAAACATGATCATCTCATACATCACATATATCTCATCATGTAATTGGCCATATCACATCACAACATACCCTGCAAAAACAAGTTAGACGTCCTCTAATTGTTGTTGCAAATTTTACGTGGCTGCTACGGGTTTGCAAGAACCGTTCTTACCTACGCAAAACCACAACGTGGTGTAGTGATTGCTTTTTGATCTTCTAAAAGAACCCTCTTCATTGAACCGATTCAACTAAAGTGAGAGAGACAGACACCCGCCAGTCACCTTTATGCAACAAGTGCACGCAGCGGTAAAACCAGTCTCGCGTAAGCGTACGCGTAATGTCGGTCCGGGCCGCTTCATCTCACAATGCCGCTGAATCAAGTATCAACTAGTAACGGCAAGCAATATGTATACACCCACGCCCACAACTCGTTTGTGTTCTACTCGAGATCTCATCTACGCATAGACCTAGCTCATGATGCCACTGTTGGGGAACGTTGCATGGGAAACAAAAATTTTCCTACGCACACACAAGATCTATCCATGGTGATGAGCATCTACGAGAGGGAGAGTGAATCTACATACCCTTGTAGATCGCTAAGCGGAAGCGTTAATAAACGCGGTTGATGTAGTCGAACGTCTTCGCGATCCAAATCGCCGAGCGTCCCGCGATCCAATCACGATCCTTCCGATCTAGTGCCGAACGGACGGCACCTCCGCGTTCAACACACGTACGGCTTGATGACGCCTTCACCTCCTCGATCCAGCGAGCGATGGTGAAGTAGTGGTTGAGTTCCAGCAGCACGACGGCGTGGTGATGGTGGTGAGGAACAATCTCTGCAGGGCTTCGCCAAGCGCTACGGAGATTATGACGGAGGAACTAGAGGGCTAGGGTTGCCGGCACACGGCTTGGGAAATCCTGATGTGTCCCGTGTGCTAGCCCTGCCCCTCTATTTATATGTTGAGCCTTGGGGTCTAAACTTGGAGTAAAAGCCTCCTCCGGGTCGGTTTTGCCCGCACAAGGTCGGTTTGGCCCGCAGGGAAAGAGTCCAACTCGGATCCCTGCCGAACCGTGCACAGCCGCGCACAAGCGGTAGTACCGCTTCACACAAGCGGTAGTACCGCTTGGGCGGTAGTACCGCTTCACACAAGCGGTAGTACCGCTCGGGCGGTAGTACCGCTTCACCAAGCGGTAGTACCGCTCCGGCGGTAGTACCGCTTCAACAAGCGGTAGTACCGCTTACGCGGCAGCAAAACTACTTTTGCACTTTCCAATACCTTGTGGGCTTTATCCCTTTGGCTCATATAAAGTGTTGCTGCACCCGAACACTTCGGTAAACATCCGGAACCCCTTCCGGTGAATTCCGGAACCCTTCCAGAGATCAAAACACTATTATCACATATATCAATCTTTACCTCCGGACTATTCCGGAGATCCTCGTCATGTCCGGGATCTTATCCGGGACTCCGAACAACTTTCGGTCACCAACATAATAACTCAATTATACTAATCGTCACCAAACGTTAAGTGTGTAGACCCTGCGGGTTCGAGAACTATGTAGACATGACCGAGACACCTCTACGGCCAATAACCAATAGCGGGACCTGGATGCCCATATTGGCTCCTACATATTCTACGAAGATCTTTATCGGTCGAACCTCTATGTCAAGGATTCAGTTAATCCCGTATGCTGTTCCCTTTGTTCTTCGGTATGTTACTTGCCCGAGATTCGATCGTCGGTATCACTATACCTAGTTCAATCTCGTTACCGGCAAGTCTCTTTACTCGTTCCGTAATACAAGATCTCGTGGCTAACACTTTAGTCACATTGCTTGCAAGGCTCATTGTGATGTTGTATTACCGAGTGGGCCCTGAGATACCTCTCCGTCATACGGAGTAACAAATCCCAGTCTTGATCCATGCCAACCCAACAGACACCCTCGGAGATACCTGTAGAGCACCTTTATAGTCACCCAGTTACGTTGCGACGTTTGATACACACAAGGTATTCCTCCGGTGTTAGTGAGTTGCATGATCTCATGGTCAAAGGAACAGATACTTGACATGCAGAAAACAATAGCAATAAACTGACACGATCAAATGCTACGTTTACAGTTTGGGTCTTGTCCATCACATCATTCTCCTAATGATGTGATCCCGTTATCAAATGACATCTCATGTCCATGGCTAGGAAACCTTAACCATCTTTGATCAACAAGCTAGTCAACTAGAGGCTTACTAGGGACACAGTGTTGTCTATGTACCCACACATGTATTTGAGTTTCCAATCAATACAATTATAGCATGGATAATAAACGATTATCATGAACAAGGAAATATAATAATAACCAATTTATTATTGCCTCTAGGGCATATTTCCAACAACTATTTCATCAAAACGAAGATTCCAACTCCATTTTGCTCTCTTCTGTCCATTGCTGGAACTCTGAAGTTTGCATACTTACTAGCATCCTCTGAATTGACAAAATACTTCGCACTGTATCACATGCAAGTCCTAGGTTGCATTTCTATCACGTGGAAATCCTTTTGGCATCCATGTATCATATCTCAAGATTGAAATATGTATTAATTGCTAGTTTAACCCGATCTGACTTTAAGCATCGCTACGGTGAGACAATCTCATCGTAGTCAACTCCTTGAATTTGTTATTGCAACAAGTCGAGCTTTATGGATAAAACATTTTATCCACATCAGTTTATAGTTCCATTAATGTTCATTAGACTCTAAGTATTCCGAAGGGTTTATCAAGATATAATCTTGAATCATTTATATGGAAACTATCTCGAATTATATTGGCATTTAGCCAATTCCGGAGTCAGGGCCCATCAACGCTTCCTTGTGTATCGTAGGTATATTGTTGTCTAACAACAATATCTCGCTTGCACACCTGAGAGGTTTGCACGAGTTTTGCCTACGTGGTTCAGTTGCAAGTTCGACCGAAGTCCATACATCTCATGTAGAGGCTTCCGTATCAGTCGCAGTAGGAAACTCTGAAATTACTTCCAAGGTTTCTTTCCTTTGATCTGATGACGAAGATACTGTTATCTTGTCGAGTCGCACTGTCCTCCCACTCACCTTTTTGCAAGAACCATTTTCTTCAAAAGCATGCCGTTCTTTGTGGCAAAACCTTTTGCCTCGGTACAGTGGCGGAGGAATACCCAATAACTTAGGATAACCTACAAAGTAGCACTTGTCTAATTTGGAATAGGTTTGTAAATATTTTACACAAGCCCCATATTCCAAATGTTAAGAAAAGACATAACATGGTTGGGTGTACCATACCATGGAGTCATTTCAACAGATCTGATGGTGCTCTTTTCAGTGTAAAAGCCGCAGTCTCTAAAGCATTACTTTTAAAAGGGATAATGGCAAATTGATTTATGTCATCTTTGATCTTACCATGTCATAAATGGTTTGATTACATCTTCACGGATATTCCACTCACAGTGGTGCTCCGTGAGGTGTAAGTTATGAAACTCTTTTCACAACTCATCAGACATTCGCTAAACTTGTAAATCAAATATTCCTTTCGGCAATCTAGTTTGCAGAAACATAATTTTCTTGTTACAATAATTTCTACTTCATTTTTGAAAACCTTATGAATGATTTCAAAAGATCCAGACTTACGTATCATCAAGTAAATATCCATATATCTACTTGAGTCATTTCTGAAGATAGATAAATCCACTGCTAACAACAACATTTATCGGACTACATACATCAAAATGTATGATCACCAATAAGTTCATTGCTCGTTTCTTATGGCCTGTGAACGGTATTTCAGTCACTTCACTTTTCGGAGGAAAGTTGCAAGTGTCAGATGATTCATAATCAAACGACTTCAAAATCCATCATTATGGAATTTCTCCATGCGGGTTTCTCCAATGTGACCAAATGCAGTGCCACACATGTGTGGTATTCCCTTAGTCTTGCGATATTTAGCATCAGTGTTATGGATGTATCATATTACCATCAATATTCATAACATACATCCCATTCATTATGGAAGTATGGCCCTTATGTTATTCATAACACTGAACAACAATTGTTCTTTTATGAACAACCCTTTTGCAACAAACATTATGCAATGGGCTAGAGTGTGTAAAACTCTAAAATGAATTATGAAAGTAAATACGGAGGTAATATATTATTATCAATATTCATAACATACATCCCATCCATGATGGAAGCATGGCCCTTATGTTATTCATAACACCGAACATCAAAAGTTCTCTTATGAACAACCTTCTTGCAAGATACTTTATGCAATGGGCTAGAGTGTATAAAAATTCTAAAATGAATTATGAAAATAAATACATAGGTAATGTACCGAGTATAGCAACTTTTACTATGTTCCCAGCGCATATCTAAACCTCACTCCGGCAAGTCTTTTAGGCCGTAGTAGTTCTTGCATCGAGTCGCATCAGAATGCAATCGAGCGGGTATCTTTGTGATCAACTCACAATACCCAAGAATTAGTGACTAACAATTTAATCACAATTCCCAAGAACTATTTCTTTGACCAGCCTTCTATACATCAATAGCTTGTATGACTTTCATACATGAGCTGGACATTCCAGTCTTCTCTCTTTTTACCTTTATACTTCTAACAGTTTAACTTTCAGTATTTCTCCTACTCTCAGAAGAAGCACTCAACTTAAGAGTGGTGTTAGCCCTGGACTTCCTAGGTGTGTAAGTCACTCTAACACCCTTTGGATATTTCCTTTCTCTTTAAGTTGTTGTTTTATTCACCTTCATCATATGATAGGCGTTCTTCTGGATCCCTCTCTTATCAGTCAAATGCATAGTAAACACTTTACTAATAATTTGCAAAACAAGCATTGCTTTGGATATCCCATATCTTCTAGCCTTTGTTTGTATCTGAAACTAATTTTCAGTTCCATGAATATCACATAGCTATCCCAAACTTTTGAAGTTCGGATCTCATGGAAGCAAACATATTGCACTTGACCGTAACAAAATTCTAGCTTTTGGATCGAAGGACGAGAGTCACATTATCCATAGCATTAGCGGGAGAATACCAAAAGCATGCGATAGGAAAAAGTCCTTCTCGGCACTCTTGAGGACAATCCTCATATTACGTTACCAATCGTAAAGTTTTAACCAGATATATAACAGCTATTCAATTTTAATAGGGAAGGTGGAAACACGAGCCATTATTCTACAACTATTATGCAAATTTCACTTAGACAAAGTTCATAATTAATTGCACAGAGAATTAAACAAGTTAATTCTACAGTGCGCTCCCACTCAAATCAATATCTCTCATAATTGATTGTGAGTGATACAAGACCCGCATTTCAATTCAACGCCATTGATGTGGACATCACTGATGACGAGAATTTTAATCGGTAGGCCAACTTGCCAATCACATCTCTATGTGATTCTTCTTCATCTTTCGATGGGCGTGTTCCGAGCTCAGGACGATCAAGCCAGAACATCAAGACAACCAAGTGATCTCGCTGCGAGGTCTGACCTCACCCGCCTTACACCCGTACAATCGTTCGTACCCATGTAGACATGGCGCACCCCGAAAGGAAAGATGTTGTGACGGTGCTACACTTGGGAGAACACTAACTACTTGATATTTTAAGTGAGAGATCACCCTAATAAAAGCGACTACCGTGCAATCAAAAGGGTGCATCATAAGGGATAAACATCTCAGGCAATTCATAATAGCATGATATGGTATAGCCCTTTCTGACGGAGAAGTCTTTAATTTCTTCGTCTTCGGCATTCGCGTCGGTGTTCACCTTTGCGAAGTTTGCCACCACCTTGTCGATGCACCAGATAATATTGCTATCTCTATAGCTAATAAAATAAGTGCATTACTTAAGGTTGACACGCAGGTCATTAAACTGACAATCATATGGCTCCAGCCATCATGCCGAATCATGACACGCAGGTCATGTTAGTAAATTTACATCATATAGTCATCTCATACATAATCAAATTAATATGAGCACTGCTATACCACATCACATGCACATCCTACAAAACCAAGTTAGACGCCTCTAATCGGTTTATGCAAAATTTTATTTTACGTGTCTTCTAAGGTTTCGAAACAAACCGAAGCTACCAACGTCCATCATCAAGTATGATTATTCAAGTCGTTAGATTAACTTTGCGGGGTGTATGAAACACGAGATAATAAAATCTCGAGCCCATACTTAACTTCGTCATACGCATGACCCCCGTGCAGATCATATCTGCATTGCCCTTTCGTCTGCGAAATTTCATCTTTCTTTTAACTATGGTGGAATTCAAAGAACTGTTAGCACTTCGTTGATCAATCAGGATCGCGGATTGCCAGAACTTTGAAACTCTACCATACCATTATCAAGATCAGAAATACGCAAATTCAAGGGAAGCAACAAGAACATCGGGTAATAGATTTCATCTGCTACCCGCATAAATAATTTTCAGCAATAGATCTCATCTACTACAAAATTATATTATGCAACACCCATACATCTCTATGTATTCTAGATCGTAACCTGCATCTACGCATAGCACGGCTCATGATGCCACTGTAGGGGAACGCAGCAGAAAACAAAAAAATTCCGACCTACGCACCAGCCCAGGACCACTATGAAGACTGCATACAAGGTTTTGATCCGACCGTTACCGACTCGTAGCGCAGCGGAAGTAGCGTCGATGTAGATCGTCGGTGCAGATTCCCGCAGCTAGGATTTACAACCTCCCAACCGCGAGGATGTTCTCCCTTGTCTGCTCGTTGGACTGCCCTCCGGGAGGTGGTTGGACAGTCCCTCGGACGGTGTCACGGACCGCCCTTCGGGAGGACCCTCAAAACTCGGACGGTCACTCGGACAGCCCTTCGGGAGGCACTCTCGAACAGCCCCTCGGGCAAAAAGATCGAACCTACGACCTTTCTACGGGGTTGCACACATATGGTGTCATCTATCCGACAGGGCTTCGCCGTCCAGAACTAGTTCCCACCGGAACCCAGACAACCTTTCGGCTCTACGAAACTATTTCACGGGGAGGGAAAGAGAAGCCAGATCATGCATGGCACTTGTATGTGAGAAAGGAGTGAGTGTGGAGAGCACCTCTCCACCTCTATTTATAGGAAATCCCAAGGGGTGGGGTGGCATTCCAAAACCCCAAAATGCCCATGAATGGAGTCCTCCACAAGGGCATAAAGGGGAAGGTAAGAGGGCAAGTGGGGCCCCATGTAGGAGCCTCGCCATGGCCGGCCACCCCCTAGTGGGTCCTCCCCAAAAGGGGTTCCTTAGTCCCCAAGTCCTTCTAGAAGCTTTTGGTAAAAGCTCTAAAAGGTGGCTTTCCATAAAGTAATCCAAAAAGCACTTTCACTATTCACGGAAACATTTTTCCGCGACCGTTAAAACCGAAAATATTTCTGTAGGTCTTAGAACATTTCCAGTACCCAGTAAAATAATTTTGGACGCATTCCGAAACAATTCCGGATTAGTGATTTTCATCTGCGAAAAGCAAACAAAGCGATTCCGGCAGCTACGGAACATTTCCGGGTTTTTTCTCCGAAAAATACCAGAAGTTCCCAGAAAAATTCTGCCACCCTCCAAGAATTTCCAGGCATGTGCTGAAACCAATTTGACTTAATGGTATACCCTGAAACAACTTTTCAGTTTTACCGAAACTATTCCGGTGTTCTTTCTCCGAAACTTTTCCGTTGTCTCTGAAACTTTTTCGGTGACTTTCTCTCAGACTCCCTGTCTAGAATTCAGCAGATAGATGACCCTTAAGCATGTGACCCTATAGGTTCGCTGAAGTATAGACATGACCGGAACACTTTCCGATCAATGATCAACATCGGAGCCATGGACACCCATATTGACCCCTATACCCACACGAATGAATATTCGAGTGAACCTTCAGTTGTCGTGTGCTATTCCTGTTGCTTCGCGATATGTTACAAACACCCGAGGTGAGATTTATTGGCATCCCCGTGGATCAACACTTGTCCACAATGCCAGTTACCTCGTTACCGGTTTTGTTCTCTTTTCTCGTTTCTGTGTTGCGGCATCCCTGTGATCAAATCACAATGTGTCTGGCCTGACGATGATGGATACCGTAACACCGAGAGGGCCCAAAGATATCTCTCCATCGTCGGATGGTCTAAGGAATTATGCAAACGTTTACGATGATGGATACCGTAACACCGAGAGGGCCCAAAGATATCTCTCCAGGCGTGTGCCCAAAGATAGCCACCCATTTACGGATGACGTTTAACAAACCCCAAAGTTCATGAATCAAGCATGAAGGAACTCGATACTCTCATGGTCTAAGGAATTATGCAAACGTTAACTTTCTCTGTGTTATTAACCATTAACTTGTAACGAATGTATCTCATAGCATAACATCAATTCGGATCGATTCAACACAAGTGTTCTCCTAACATTGTGCCCTCAAAGTTGCCGGCATAGTCATGCCCATGATCAGGAAAACAGAACCATCATGCAACACTTGAGCCAGTCTTAGAGGCCATACTAGGAATACATTTTACCGTTTATTATTCCACACGTGCATATGAGTCTTCCTCCGAGCCTCGTGGTTATTGTAGACTCGAGAACCATAACAGTTATAGCACGGAATATAAACTTAATTACGAACATGGGATAAATAATAACATTTATTATTGCCTTTAGGGCATATCTCCTACAGGATTGGGCCGTACAAACCCCGCGTACCAAATAGGCCAACGGGGATTTGCGAGCGTTCTGGGCCACGTGGGGAAAATCCGCTGAAAACCCCTTCGATCCACTTCTACCAAACGAGGCCTAATTGAGAAGTACCCATTTCAAATATCACTCACATCTTCTCAAGTTGCGCTAAGTGACGCATTGCATGTGCGCCACTTGTCGCAGTCTGCGAGTTTTCTTTTTTTTCATAGATCTGTTTGTTCAAAAAAAATTATCTCTTAAACCGTGCGTCCAAATCTCGAACCGTTTTCACCATCGTATTCCTCGCGTCGAGATCTTCAAAATTAGATACCATGTTGATAAGTTTTGACGAACTTCCTTTTTCACACAAAAAAACGGACGAAAAAACCGAATCAGGAAGACTTTTTTTTCCTTTCCGAAAAAGGCACGGCCATGCCTCTGGCAAAAGCAAAAACGTGCATCTCGCGGAAGGAAAAAAAAAAGGAAAACATGTTTTTTCCCGTTTTCAAGAGGCACGGCCATGCCTCTAGCGAAAGCAAAAACGTGCCTCTCACGGAAGGAAAAAAAACGCGTTTTTCCCCGTTTTAAAGTCGTGCCTTTCGCGGAAGAAAAAACGTGCCTCTCGCGGAAGAAAAAAACCCCGTTTTTTTCGTTTCCGAGAGGCACGATCGTGCCTTTCGCGGAAGGAAAAACATGCCTCTCGCGGAAGGAAAAAAAAGTTATTTTCCCGTTTCCGAGAGGCACAGTCGTGCCTCTCGCGAAAGCAAAACCGTACCTTTGGCGGAAGGAAAAAAAAAGAAAAACACGCTTTTTTCCCGTTTCCAAGAGGCACGGCCGTGCATCTCACGGAAGCAAAAAATAAAAAAAAAATCGTCCAAAAGCTAAGAAAGACCGGTGAAAAACCAAAAAGCCGAAAAAACCAGGAAAAAAACGTCTAAAAAGCCGCAAACGCGTACGGAAAAATGAAAAAGATAAAAATCCGGAGAGTGCGCCCAGAGCGTGACACGTGGCGACGGCTGAGAGCGTGCCAACACTCTCAGCCCACTCCAAGTTATCGTTGGGACGCTCCCGAAGGAGCGCTCGTTAATTAGTTGCTCCCGGGTAGGCACCGGAGCTATATCTCCCTTAGGATATGGTAGCTGGGCGCCCCTACATCTTGCCTTCAGCGAGTCCAGCTTCCAACTCGCTGAAGGGGGAGCAAGGTGGGCCGGCCCACACGTGCGGCAGGCCACGACCTCTTTTTTTGTTTTTTTCTGTTTTTTGTTCTCGTTTTTTGCTTTATTTCTGTACTTTTCTCATACTTTAATATATATATATATATATATATATATATATATATATATATATATATATATATATATATATATATATATATATATATATATATATATAAGTATAAAATTGAGTCACTTATTTTGGGACGGAGGGAGTATACAAAAAACACTCTACAAAACACATTTGAAAAATGTTGAACAAGTGTTTGAAAAATGTTGAACAAGTATTTAAAAAATCTTGAACAATTATTTAAAAAATGTTGAACAAGCATGCAGATAAATGATGAATGTTTATAGAAAAATTATTGATCATGTATTAAAAAATGATGAAATTTTCCGATTGTGTAAATAAAAATGTTAATCAAGCATTTTGAAAAAAAAATGTTGAACAAGTATTTAAAAAATGTTAATCAAGCATTTGGGGAATGTTAAATGTGTATAGAAAATATATTGATCATGTATTAAAAAATGATGAAAAATTTGATCATGTATATAAAAATGTTAATCAAGCATTTGAAAAAAATATTGAACAACTATTTGAAAAATGTTAATCAAGCAATTGGAAAATTTTAAATGTGTATAGAAAAAATGTTGACCATGTATTAAAAAATGATTAAAAAATTTATCATGTATATACAAATGTTAATCAAGTATTTAAATTTTTTGATCATGTATATAAATTTTTTGATCATGTATATAAAAGTGTTTGAAAAATGTTAATCAAGCGTTTGAAAAATGTTGAATGTGTAAAGAAAAAATGTTGACCATGTATTCAAAAAAATGCTAATCTTTTTATTTGAAAACTGTTATTCAAGCATTTAAAAAAATGTTAAAAATGTATAGAAAAATGTTGACCATATATTCAAAAAATGTTAATTTTGTATTTGAAAAATGTTTAAAATGTGATAGAAAAATGTTGACCATGTATTAGAAAAATGTTTAATTTGTATTGGAAAAATGTTAGACGTGTATTAGAAAAATGTTGGTGGCATGTACAAAAAATGTAAAAGAATATCCAAAAGAACAAAGAAAACCAAAAAAAGAATTAAAATAAACAAAAGTAAGATGAAAATTAAAAAAAACAAAGATTTAAAATGCAAGATAGAACGAAAAAATGATGAACAAAAAATAAAAGAAACAAAAGGAAATAAAAAAAGAAAAAAGAAAACCAGCTCGAATAGCCTCAAGTAGGACTCGCCCCTACAACTTACCACGAGAGGGACCTGGGCGGAGTGGCTAGCATCTCCCGTGATCTGCCTAGAGACCATAGACCAACCCCTAGTTCTCCCATTTGCTCTCCTATTTTTAATCGCTATGCGCGCGCGAGTGGGCCAGCCCAATACGACGCAGAAGGAGGGAAAACCTTCAGCGAGAGTTCCCTCTCGTCTCGTTTAATGCGAGATATAGACGCTGCGATGGTAGCTCCCCTCTTTTTTTCGTCTGAAATACCCGCAGCGTCATGTGAATGGGCTGGTCCAGTAGCGTGTTTCTCAACCGTGCGTTCGTTCGGTCCGATTGCTACTTGTTTCGGGTTTTTTTATCTGCTTTCTTTTTGTTTTTTCTTCATCAGGTTTTTTCCTTTGTTATACTTTGGTTTTTTTCCTCTGTTTTCTCTGGGGTTTTTTTTTGCACTGGTTTTTCTTGGTCTTCTTTTTTTTTTCTTGTTTTCATTTTCCACAAGTCTAAATTTTCTGTATACATCATGTACATTTTCTTAATACAAATTTAACAGTTTTCAACTACATGATTAACATTTTTTTAAATGTATGTTTTAATGCCTATTTTATTTTCCATACACATTATATGTTTTTCATATACATCAACATCATGAATATCTTTTTACACATACATATTATTTTTTAAATACATGACTAAAAAGAATTATATATTTTTTACATACACCTTCTACATTCTTTTATACGTCATGAACATTTTATTATAAATGTTTAACATTTTTTTATATACATGATTAAAATTTTATTATTTTTATGTTTTGATATTTACTTTTTTCATACACATTGTATATTTTTTGGTATACATTAAAAGTATGTTTTTGACATCTTTAACATTTTTGAAATACTTGATTAATATTTTTATATTTTATGTTTTGATGTCTACTTTTTCATACATGTTGTATATTTTTTGTATATACAATAGGAACAAATTTTATACATGTTCTACATTTTTTAAATACATGATTAACATTTTTTCCATATTTTTATGCTATCTACTTTTTTCAAACAAGTTGTACATTTTTCGTACACATTAGAAACATTTTTCTGTACACGTTTAATATTTTTCAAATGCATGATTAACATTTTTCTAAAACTTATACAAAGTGAATTTTGTAATATATGTATTTATAATATTTCCAAATATAAATATAAATGAAAATAAAAGCAAAAACCGAAAACATAAATGCGACAAAAACGAAAGAAAAACGAGCGCTTAAGGCCCCGCGTGCTGGGCCGGCCCATTGGAGCAGGCGCTTTAGGCGAGAGCTCCTACTGCCTCGCTATAAGTGAGGCATAGTCACGCCACGGGAGCGGAGATATATTCCTCAACGTACACGCCAAATAGGCAAGAAACGCGAGACCTCCTATTTCGCACCTTTAGCACCACAAGAGCTCAGAAGCGCTCACAGCTCCCGCTCCCCTTCGTGGGTCGTGGTCCGGCACTCGCAGCACGCGCTGGAACGGTTGCTCGCGCGCCTTGGTTGCTTTTTTATCAATTTGACCATTGACCAATTAACCATTACATCGTTGACTAGTTGACCAGTCTTCGGTTTGACCATTGACCAATTTGACCGTTGACTTTTTCAGAAAAAGTTCACGTATAAAAAGTTTGTGATTTTGAAATGTTCACGAAAAAGAGTTCACGGATACGGAAAATTTGCGATTATGAATTTGAAAAAAGTTCGTGCATCTGAAAAAAGTTGATGATTTTAAAGTCAAAAAAGGTTTGCGAATTCAAAAAAGTTCTAGCATCTGAAAAATGTTCAAGGTTCTAAATTTTCAAAAATATGCGAATTTGAAAAAAGTCTGTGCATCTGAAAAAAGTTCACAATTATCAATTTGAAAAAAAAAACGTGAGTTCGTAAAAAGTTCACGAATTTTAAAAAAAATGATCATTTGTTTGAGAAAAGTTCATGATTTGAAGGAAAAAGGAAAATGAAAAAAAAAACCCTAAAAACAGCCAAGCAAACACATAAAATCCAGCATGAAAAAATCTTGGCTCAAAGCTATTAGAAGCTTCCGAAAGCCGGAAAAAACCCAAAACCTGCAGCGAGCTTCCCTCGAATTCACTAGTTAAGGGTACCCTTTGCAAAGATCACTCTCACCTCCACAGGGGCTGACAAGCGGCAACCTGGGAGTTTTTTTTTCCTTTTTTCGTAGATTCATTTTTCAAGACGTTTTATCTCTTGAACCGTGCGTCCAAATCCCGAACTGTTTTCATCGTTGGAATCCTCGCATCGAGATCTTTCAAATTAGATCCCATGTTAATAGGTTTCAATGAACTTTTTTCACGAAATAATCAAAGAAAAAAAGATAGAAAAAAACATAGCCGAAAACACTTTTCCCCACTTTTTTCCCTTTCCGACACGCACAGCTGTGCTTCTTGAGGAAGCAAATCTGTGCCTCCACAAGAAGCAAATATGTGCCTCTCGTGGAACAAAAAAACACATTTCTTTTCCATCGCAGAAACAAATCTGTGCCTTCACAAGAAGCAAACTTGTGCCTCTCATGAAAGAAAAAAAACATATTTTTTGTTTTCGAGGGGCACAGTTGTGCCTCCATGAGAAGTAAATTTGTGTCTCTCATGGAAGAAAAAAAGTGTTTTTTTTTCTTTTCTAAGAGGCACATCTGTGTCTCTCGGGAGTAAACCTGTGTAATCTGTGCCTCTCATCGAAGAAAAAAAACACTTTTTTTCCTATTTCGAGAGGCACAACAGTGCATCTCGCGGAACACAAATCTGTGCCTCCACGAGTAGCAAATATGTGCCTCTTGTGGAAGCAAAAAAAAATATAGTTTTTTCCCGCAAAAAAATCATTTTTCTCTCTCCAGAATCTAGGAAAAACCGGACGAAAACCAATATGCCGAAAAAACCAAAAATACAATCTAAACCCCGAAAACGCGTACAGAAAAATAAAAAAAATCCTGAGTGGACGCCTAAGCGTGCTCTCAGCCCACCAGAAGCGACCCTTGAGGGGCTCTCGCAAGGAGTACCCCTTAGTTAGTTGCTCTCAGCTTCCTGTTGGCTTAGCACCTTATAAGGGCCAGCCCATATAAAATCTATCACGTGAGGTCAGTGTGCGCTTTGTACCATTAACTGTGTGGCTCGCGTTATAGGCGCCAAATAGGATATGAGAAGAAACCCGCACTCCTATGTCCTACTCCCGCGTGATTTGAGTCGGCCCAAAGTGTGGGGAGGGGCTCCCCAATTTTGTTTGCGTTTTTCTTTCATTTTTCCTTTTCTTTTTGTTTGGCATTTCAAAAAATCAAAAAATGTTCAGGATTTCAATAAAAGTTTGGAAACTCAAAAAATGTTCAGGAACTTGAAAAAATGTCCCAAAATATAAAAAGAGTTCGTAATTTCAAAAAAATTCAAGATTTTGAAAATATTGTTCGGGAAATCAAAGTATGTTCGGGTTCAGAAGAATGTGATTTTCAAAAATGTTCGCGTATTACAAAAATGTTCGTCAATTTGACAACTACTCATGAATTAAAAATGTTCGGGAAACCAAATATTGCTCGTGGATTCAAAAAATGTTCATGTATTCAAAAAAAATTCGTAATCTTGAAAAATATTTGTTAATTCAAAAAAATTCATGATTTTGAAAAATGTTCAGAAAATCATAAATTAATCATGGATTCAAAAAAGGTGTGCGTATTAAATAAAATCATGATTTCAAAAAAATTTCGGAAAATCATAAATTCATTGCGGATAAAAAAAAGTTCATGATTTTCCAAAAAAGTTCGTGTATTCAAAAACTGTTTGCAAATTCATAAAATATTTAATTTCTTCGCAGACGAAGCAGACCAATCGAATTCCTTCAAAGCCCAACTCATTGAGTTCTGTATCACCTTCTCAAGATTTTGGATACCCCAAGAACGCTGAACGATTCCATGCCTAAATTACTGATTCTTCTTTGTAGTATTCTAAATGACTACCGGAGAATGAAGAATTTTAAAAAATTGACGACTTGTCCAGTCATGATTCCTGTCAACTTTCTGATGCAAACTGATCAATAGCTCACGGTGAGTCATCACACGAGGTGCTTCTTACTTAGGCAAATCTTGCTGAGAGGGATTTTTGCATGTTGTCTGTGACATAGTTTCTTCACTAGTATATGTGGATGCAGGCTGACGAAATTGGCCACCCAATGGTCTAGAGCCTTCATCCATGACACTTTTGCCTTTGCGAGGAATTGAGGAAATTGTGCTTTGAAGAATTTCGATCGTCGGAAGAGAACCACGGTGATTCTTGCCATCAGCATGATATGGGATTTTTGGTCTGGTGTGAATAAAGCGCAGTATCCATGGAGCATATGGCTTTAGTTCATATGACGCTTGAGCAGCAGCAACCAAATTCATCAAGAAAAATCATGAGAGTCGAATGATATAGACTGACTTACATGAAACACCATGTTCTTCATAATGCCCACAACTTCTTCAGTTTCTGAATTATAGCCTTTGATTGTGCACAGAGGCTTGGTCCAAATGTGGTACAACGTCTGTGGCACATAGAGCAAATTCTTCATGAAGAATTTGGTGGGATTCTTCTCCACCTTCAGACAGAGGCGTCATCAGCATTTTCATCTGATCAGGGCGAAGAGGTGATGCATCATACAAACTTGGTGAATCTGAAGGAGGAATCAGCAAGGGTGTTGCCCGAAGCAATTCGCTGACGGGGGCTTTTGTGAGTGTTTTCAGTCATCCAGTCATCACCCATGATGAAGAATGTTTGTCATTCACGGATATGTGTAGTGTAGAATGAAATTGAATGATAATTTCTTTATTCCAGCCGCACACATCATTGCATAAGTTGAGGATGACAGCAGTATGAAGTGCTTGAAGAACGGGTTCAAAACACTGAATTTCTTCCATGTCGACATGAGGAATATACTTGTGAGGAAATACTCTGTTTTGATCTAGAAATTGCAACGTAACAATTCAACTGCATATCAGCCCAGAACATGTGCCTGCGGATCTTGGCCTGGTCATATGGATCATCTTCAACAAAGAAATTTTTCTCAGCAAAGAAATCTTTTGTGAGGAATTTGGGTTTCTGACCACTTGCCAGACCTTGAATCCTTGACATAATTGGCTTGGGATGAAGGTTTCTGACCCTAGACCCGGTATGTATCAGTGGATTGTTTGATCGGTGTGTCAATTATCATTGGACCTGCACTTGTATTCCACTTGTTCAAGGCGGCACGAGCAGCTGTGAGCTGTCAATCGGTCGGTTCGCCGATGATGGAGCGTCATCAGAGTATAGCTGGCCCTCATTGCCGTACGTTCGGGGAAGCGTCGGCGTGGAGCCGGCATAATTGCTTCCTGTTCAGATCGCGCACTAGCGTTGTTTACAGGAACTCGAGCTGTGTGCCGCCGTGTGCGAGAACGGCGCACCTGCTGTTTTCCTCGGTAAAGCGGAGACCGTGTGCAGTGGACGGCTGCAGAGGTGCAGATTCAATGAACCGGGCTGCTTATCACACGTGTTTCCTCCGGAGCCAGTTTGAGGCTCAGCGTCACATTTCGAGAACCTGCCTCCATGGAAATGCATGAAGACATATATTTAAGAATAGAATTTGTAACCCCTCAAAAAAAAAAATAGAATTTGTAACGAAATTTCTCCCAGGCGGCGCACAAATTACAGAATAATGAAAATATTGTTTTGGGACGGAGGGAGTACTACACAACAGAGATGTACTGTTACTCCACATATTTCAGATAATCAACCACGCATATATACAAGCACTAATCAGGTCTATAAGGTAAACAGGGTGAAGTAGAGTGACCAAAACAAACTGATTTTACTTTTATTGATAAGAGAAACTTCCCATGCACACGAGTATACAGAGATCGTACCCTACAGCATACACAAAGTGAGAAGAGACGTCTCTTCTGATGAGTTCCAACACTCTGACGCTTACATATAACTTACACTAACACTCTTCTGATGAGCTCCAACACTCAGACCCTTGCATAACTTACACTATTACATACACAGAAATAAAACAGCGTGTCCTCTTCAATCGCAGCATTGAAGAATGACCATATATAACTTGCTACTAACACATATGATGACTGACTACATATATCACTAACTAAAGTGTTCTGTTCGACGTGGCCTATGAGAAAAAAGAGCGCTCCGATGGACAAGTACAAGCGGGAAAATTCGTGCCGTGGTATGTACACCTACACCTCTGACATCAAGCTGCTGAACGACGCCGACAGATTGACGGCGACGCTTGCCAAATTCACGCCCCGGCAGCGCGACCTTGCAACCCTGTGTTGCATGGGCGCCCCGGGGCCGTCATCTTCTTCCTCGCCATCCGTGGAGGCCTTCGACGGCGTCGCGAAAGCGAAATGCAGCTCCTTAGCAACCACTGTCTGCACATATCAAATTGAGGAGAACAATGTCAGTCTACATGGGCAACGAATTTCACTGCAGGGTTTGGGTTTAGCCGAGAGGGATCAGAGGTGCTTACTGCTTCGCTAACTGGCTTCGACACCAGGAGGAGCTGCCTCAGGTCGCTGTGGTTCACCTTGCACAGGACTTTGACCTGAAATGTTTCGCCAAATTGGGATAAGCAAAAGAACGGATTCAAAGGGAACACTAGCGAGTTTGGAGCAGTAATTACCAAGACATCTTGAGGCAGCGATTCAAGAAGGCAGATGGTGTCGTCCATGTGGAACCTAATGCTGCGCTGCTTGCGCAGAGTCCGCACCGGGGAGTGCGGGCCTGAGGGGCTTGGAGCCGGAGAAACAGCGACCCTCTTCCTCCCCAGAATCCGTGTGCTGCCGCTGCTTGGGAAGCTCAAGCTCGTGGCGAGAGACCCCTTCGGCATAGTCTGTCCAATTGCCATTTTCCCCTTCGCTTGTTGAAGTCTACTGCTGCGGTTGCCTATCTGATATGAGATCTGCACAGAATTATTGAGAAAAAATGGTTACTTCGGCAGCAAATAAATTAAATTCTAGACGGAGGAAAGAAAATCACCATCAGAGGATTGCTTTGCCAAGTAATTCAAATATTAAACGCAATTTTGTTGGTAACACCAACCAAAATAAACTCCAACAGAAACCTCAAGCATTTTCCCCCAAAAAAGGAGTCCAGCTTCTCTTCTACGCATTTTCAAAACAGATTCCCCCGAGAAACAACATTCCGCGAACTACTTGAACCGCTTCGCACAGCTAATGAGCAACAATCGGAACAGAAGAGCAAAGTTGAGGGGATTGCAAATAAAAACTTCCAGCCCAATCAGCCCCAGATACACGATTCCAAATAAACATCGCGAATTCACCGGAGCAGAACAGCAATCCCGAACGCGAAACAGAGAAAGGAAACGAGATCCCACGATCGGGGTTGAGAAGAAGCAGAGCGAGTGAATGCAATCGATCTCACACACCTTTCTCCCTTGGGTCTCGGCTGAAGCCTCCCTCACTCCGGAGTCGCGGTACACTTCCCTAATCCGATTGGGCTTGGCTGATGAAGAAACCTCGGCTGAACTCTAAGCAAACCTACCTGCTAAGTAATGGTGTTGGGAGGACTTGACGAGGTAAATGCGGGAACAGCTTGACCTCTCCCCCTGGCTGAATTTATACTCGGCAGGGAACCTACCTCGAAAACTCTTCCAGCAGGGGTGTTTCCAGAAAATTGTAGGAACCACCTGGAATCCAAAGCTGGGAGGTCGTGCTCGCACAGGAGATCTTTTCGGCTCACGCCCTGGCCGCTGCGGCAGCCAGAATGTGTCGCTGAGAGGTGGGGCATGAAGTAGTATGGTCCACCGGTCGGTGGGTGTGGGCGAGGTGCGTATGGGTGCGGACGGTGGGAATTTGTGGAGATATTCTTTTCGAAATCGAGGTGGGTTGGCGCCCAACCGCGTGGGGGGCTTGAACGCGTGGATCGGACGGCGGGGACGCGGCCTTACGCGTGGCGGATCGGGGTACGTGGCGCGATCGCGTCGATCCGAAAACTAGCCGTTGGAGGGGGTGTTGGAGTGGCTGGGGTTGGTGACGTGGGGGCTGAGATCGGTATTGGCCGCTAGGAAGTCGGCGCAGGTCGGTCGGGGGAGGAGCTATTTTATTGGGGGTTGTTTTTCTCGTGTACTCCGTTTTTGCTTGTTTCTGAAATCAAATCAGTGGGAAAGAGGATTAGTACGAACCTTCGTGGGCAAGTAAAACATGATTTGCATCTTGCCGCTTGCCAGACATTCTTTTTTTTTTTTTGAACACAGTACAGACGCAAGCGCTCATATACACGCGCATACACTCACCCCTATGAACGCACACACGCACACCTTACACCTATGAGCACCTCCGAGAGACTGAGCCGGCATATCATCTTGAAATTTACGAAGTCACCGTAGGCACCTCGTCGTCGATGGGAACGTCTCCTCCCACTGAATGCGCATCGCCGGAAATCCTGAAATAATTCCAGGAATAAATGCGAGCACCAGGATTTGAACCCTGATGAGCTGGAGATACCACAGTCCCTCTAACCATCCAACCACAGGTTGGTTCGCCGCTTGCCAGACATTCGACTTGTTGTTCTCTCGTATTTTGAACTTTTTTGACTCATCACGAGAGCCAATTAATCGCTAGGTAAATAGGGCTCCCTATCATTTGCTAATTTTTTATTTTAGGCATATGCTAACTAATTCTCCCGCAAAAAAAATGCTACGTAAATTATTTACACGTTTTTATTTAAGAGACTCTGGTTTAAAGTCCGCCACGGTATCTACAGGGAAATGCATTTTGTTCTTTTTCAACAGGTAAATAACTCAAAAGAATGTTGTTACAAGCAAAATGCCACTTCCCAACAGTTGAGAAAACCAGGGATGCGGATGGTAGAGAGACAATGCATGCATGCCTGAAGCCTGACACTAGACGTGCATTGGATTCTCCTGTAGAGCTCACAATTAATCTTAATTTTGTGGCGATGCTACTGCCTTCATCTCATCTTTTCCCACATACAATTCAGTTTCCTTTTTTTATGGGTACATACGAAGGGGTACCCCCCACAAACTAGTTCTTTGTATCATTATTATAGTTTCCTTAGGTTTGAAGACCGGCGAAAGCGTTGCTCTGTTTGTGTTTAATTTTTTGACGTCGCGTTTGAACGCAGGGACGGCGTCCAAGTGGAACCACCCCAAATTTCGTGTCTCATGTATGAAGTGGGTTTGACCAACCACCCTTCGTGCGCAGCGGGCTGCTGCAAAGTATAGTAGGCTCCTGCTCATGGTAGCGCAACGCCGGTTGCGGGTTGACTCAGTCACCACTGCGTCCAGTGATCCAACTCCGTCAGGCCACGCTTCACGGTTTCGACCACTGTGCGGCTAGGATTTCGCCGAGCCTTCCATGGCAGTATTTTTGTTGTCCCGGAGGCGCCAGACGCACCAATACCACCCATGCCTTCCCGGTGGTTACCACGTGGTGGCTTTCCGCCATGCGTTTTTCCTCCACGGGCGGAGCAGGCGTACCAGATCCACCCATTGGCCGCCGCCGCGTAGCGCCGTAGCTTTGGTTCTGCTTGTTTGGGTTCTCGCAGTCGCGGATAAAGATTTTACTCGTGGAGGAGACAGGCCGGTCGGCGAGAACGTTGGCGTGCAGGCCCACCTCCGTGTCCACGATTGCAGCAGGCGCATGGGATGCGCTGGGTCGAGAGGAGTCCAGATCTGTCCTTGCCAAGCTCGACCCGCTTCTGGTTTTCAAGACACCCGCTTCGTGTCCAGGACTAGGCAAGGACTCTATGGGTGTGTTTGGATGATTGCGTGCCAATGCTCCACTACCAACTTTTTTACTCCCTCCGGTCCTTTTTAGTTTGCATATTAGATTTGTGTCAAGTCAAACATTGTAAAGTTTGACCAAATTTATATTCAAAAATATCAACATCTACAATACCAAATTTATATACTATGAAACTACATTTCATGATGAATCTAAGAACATTGATTTGGCATTGTGAATGTTGATACTTTTTTCTATAAGTGTGGTCAAAGTAGAGATACTTTGACTTCAGACAAAACTTATATGCAGACTAAAAAGGACCGGAGGGAGTACTTTTTAGCCTATATATATGTTGACCAATTTATTGGCAAGCAAAATCTCGACCAATTTTTTGGCTACCCAACTTTTTGGCATGGTAACCTACCCATCTAGGTGCCGCTATGCACGCGTATCAATCTGTGGTTGAATCGTTACAAGAACATTGGTATCTCCAGAGCATCAGAGTTCAAGTTCTAGACTTGACAGTTGGAGGAGACGTTCCCGTCGAGTACAAAGGCGTCTGTGACAACTTCGTCAATCTCAAGATGATGTGTCGGCTCAGTCACTTAGAGATGCTCATAGGGGTAGGGTGTGCGTGTGCGTTCATAGGGTGAGTGTATGTGCATATGTACGAGTGTCTGCGTATGTATTGTGTTCAAGAAAAAAGGTGCCGCTATGCACATTTGGGCCAGCCCGATCCCTTTCCGGTTTGGGAACTTTCCCAGATTTTTTTTTTGTTTTTTTTTAATTTTATTTCTTCCTATTCCATTTTAAAATTCCTGAGTATTTTTCCAATTCACAAATATTTTTGAATTCATGAAGAAAAAAATCACCAACATTTCTTAATGTGTATATATTTTTCAAATTTGTGAATATTTTTTGAACTCGTAAATATTTTCTAATGTTGCAAATACTTTTAAAATTCATGAACATCTAAGCAAGTGTTCCACGTATACCTTTCCAGTATTTTTGGACTTCTATTTTGTGACGATATTCAAAAATGAGAGGGCCCTGTAGTATGGTACTTAAAACGGATAGCTTGTTCTAGCCATCCATGTGTCACTGCTTGTTGTGGTTTTCAAAACCTACTGGATACCCTGTGCCCACGAGCTTGTACCATGCGCATGGGGCCCCGTGCACACATGGTCGTTCCTGGTGTCTGGTGAGAAGGGGAACGCGGGGGTTAGGGTTTCCACTCCTACCCATTCACCCCCACACCCCTGTTGGACTCTAGACACCACCTTCCCTTCCGTCAATCACGTGCCATAGGACCTCCTCATCCGCTCCATTGCGCGAGGATGGGATTCTCCTCCGGTACGTGCTCGATCTTGTCTGTTTCATCCGATGAATCCCTTCCATTTTGCATTCAAATCCCACAAGGGCATCTTGTCAGAAGTAGCTTGGTATTTCCCTTGGTAGATCTTGTCTAGAATGAAGTAGAACCCCTCTCACGAAGCGAAGTGCCGCTCTCTCCCTCGAATTCATCCAAGGAGAGGTCCTCGCTAGGCTACCCCTGTGCGCACGGGTTCTGTACTGTGCGCACGGTGTCTGGACCCCATGCCCACGGGGTGAATAGAGAGGTTGTACCCGATTCAATGCAGATTTACTCTCTGCCATCTCTTCAAACACATGCACTTATCCTTTTGTTCTATGTTGTGCTCTCTCTTAGACTCCGCAAAAGCAGTTGGGGATGCTTGTCGCAAGGAGGCAAAGGGCACCATTGATTCCTCTCAGCTCACTGTCAGCCGTCATCGTCAGCCGTCAGAGGGTCTTGGCTAGAGTTCCAGTGTCATTCAATCAGCGGGCCTTCTTTGTATAGCTACTACAAAGACTCCATTGGTTGAAGCTTCTGACAATGAATGTCAAGATGAGTATGACTCGTAGGATGATGCTCGCTATGAGGATGAGGGAGATGCAAGTGTAGAGTATGAGGAAGATGATGAGGACGAGCAGAGCTCTAGAGAGGCCAAACGTCAGGGACTTGCCAGTTACCCAGTGGGCAACCCAGAGTGCTAGACCTATCATCAGGAGGACCCCTATATCCGTGTCACGGCCAAGAATAACATGCAACACATGGTGTATTATGAGATTTTGTCTGTCAGGGAAAGAAGTTTGCTCAATACAAGGAGGTTAATGTGGAGAGTGTTCGGGATAATTCTGATATTATGTCTGAGTCTATGATGCTCTTGGCAGGTTGGGACCCATTCCCTATTTTGGTTCAAGCATCCTTTCAAAGAAGACCTTGTGATGCAGTTTTACACCACCATGTACTTTGAGAAAGATGATGCGAGGACTCCACGTTGGATGTCTGGTACACATGAGTGCAGTGCCCCTATGTCAAAGTTCTCTGAGATCATTCCTCCATATCAGTCTTATCTTGAGGAGAATGATGAGTATGGCCGTGTCAGAGAGACTTGGAGGAGCAAGGATGAGATTTCTTTTGCATAGAAGTCTGAGAAGTCATTTGTTCCTGGATCCATCAAGCATTTTATGCCTACATATGAAACTCTGTGTCACATCCTTAAGTACACTTTCAATACTAAGGCAGGCGACTCACACAGTTTGGGAAGCACTATGCTTGATGTGTTTGTTCTGGTAAAGAGAGAAAGAAGGTTGATGTTTTGGACGTCATGTTCCATGAGATGAGGCAGTATGTCGGTGAGCATAAGTGCCTGATCTATGCTCCTTT
Organism: Elymus sibiricus; assembly: GCA_039707655.1. NCBI lineage: Eukaryota > Viridiplantae > Streptophyta > Magnoliopsida > Poales > Poaceae > Elymus > Elymus sibiricus. The sequence continues at coordinate 176,013,101 of CM077666.1, read as the reverse complement.
CCTTCAGGTTGTTGGGGAACGTTGCATGGGAAACAAAATTTTCCTACGCACACACAAGATCTATCCATGGTGATGAGCATCTACGAGAGGGAGAGTGGATCTACATACCCTTGTAGATCGCTAAGTGAAAGCGTTTAAGAAACGCGGTTGATGTAGTCGAACGTCTCCGCGATCCAAATCGCAAGTCGTCCCTCGATCCAAGCACAATCCAGCGCCGAACGGACGGCACCTCCGCGTTCAACACACGTACGGCTTGATGACGATCTCCGCCTTCTTGATCCAGCAAGAGGGAGCGGAGAAGAAGAAGAGTTCCAGCAGCACGACGGCGTGGTGGTGTTGATGAAGAACTATTTTAGCAGGGCTTCGCCTAAGCACTACTGAAATTATGACGTAGGAGGAACTAGAGGTTGCCGGCACACGGCTTGGGGCAATCTAATGTGTCTCGTGTGCTAGCCCTACCCCTCTATTTATATGTTGAGCCTTGGGGTCTAAACTTGGAGTAAAAGCCTCCTCCAGGTCGGTTTTGCCCGCACAAGGTCGGTTTGGCCCGCAGGGAAAGAGTCCAACTCGGATCCCTGCAGTACCGCGCACAAGCGGTAGTACCGCTTCACACAAGCGGTAGTACCGCTTGGGCGGTAGTACCGCTTCACACAAGCGGTAGTACCGCTTGGGCGGTAGTACCGCTTCACAAAACGGTAGTACCGCTTACGCGGCAGCAAAACTACTTTTTGCACTTTCCAACACCTCGTGGGCTTTATCCCTTTGGCCCATATAAAGTGTTGCTGCACCCGAACACTTCGGTAAACATCCGGAACCCCTTCCGGTGAACTCCGGAACCCTTCCGGTAACCAAAAACACTATTATCACATATATCAATTTTTACCTCCGGACTCTTCCGGAGATCCTCGTCATGTCCGGGATCTTATCCGGGACTCCGAATAACCTTCGGTCACCAACAAAATAACTCAACTATACTAATCGTCACCAAACGTTAAGTGTGTAGACCCTGCGGGTTCGAGAACTATGTAGACATGACCGAGACACCTCTACGGTCAATAACCAATAGCGGGACCTGGATGCCCATATTGGCTCCTACATATTCTACGAAGATCTTTATCGTTTGAACCTCTATGTCAAGGATTCAGTTAATCCCGTATGCTGTTCCTTTTGTTCTTCGGTATGTTACTTGCCCGAGATTCGATCGTCGGTATCTCTATACCTAGTTCAATCTCGTTACCGGCAAGTCTCTTTTACTCGTTCTGTAATACAAGATCTCGTGGCTAACACTTTAGTCACATTGCTTGCAAGGCTCATTGTGATGTTGTATTACCGAGTGGGCCCTGAGATACCTCTCCGTCACACGGAGTAACAAATCCCAGTCTTGATCCATGCCAACCCAACAGACACCCTCGGAGATACCTGTAGAGCACCTTTATAGTCACCCAGTTACGTTGCGACGTTTGATACACACAAGGTATTCCTCTGGTGTTAGTGAGTTGCATGACCTCATGGTCATAGGAACAGATATTTGACATGCAGAAAACAATAGCAATAAACTGATACGATCATATGCTACGTTCGTAGTTTGGGTCTTGTCCATCACATCATTCTCCTAATGATGTGATCCCGTTATCAAATGACATCTCATGTCAATGGCTAGGAAACCTTAACCATCTTTGATCAACGAGCTAGTCAACTAGAGGCTTACTAGGGACACAGTGTTGTCTATGTACCCACACATGTATTTGAGTTTCCAATCAATACAATTATAGCATGGATAATAAACGATTATCATGAACAAGTAAATATAATAATAACTAATTTATTATTGCCTCTAGGGCATATTTCCAACACAGGTGTCGATTGAGGTTGTGTGTCCTGCTAGGTACATTTCACAGTATTGCTCGTCTATCCCTAAGCGCAATAAAAATTGCACACAACCTGGTCCCGCTCCATGTTTGCCTCCCAACAAGGGGTGCAACCCGATGCCGGAGGGTCACGCTACCTACACTCTTGGGTGTTCTTCCACCGCACACATTCCGCGTGGGAGAGCTCCAGCTATGTCTCCTCATGCCAATTTCACTAGAGAGGAGAAGAAGTTGTTGTTCAGGTCGATTGGCAATCTCTTCAAGATGTGCCAGTCTATTTAGAGGCATCATATAGAGGATATGCAAAGAGGCAAGATGTATAGGCGTCACAAAACGAAGATCGGGTAGCAGCAGGGATGCATACCAAGCCAGGATCGGAGGACTGGGACAGTGAGGCCACTGCTTGTTCGAACCCTTTGGAGGACTGGAGTTTTGATGATGATGATGCTTCGAGCGCCCCTCCTCCCTATATTTTGCTAGCATAAAATTTTCCCTTTTTGACGTGTTGATTACAAAGGGGGAGAAGAGTCCTATTATGAGCGTTTGTAGTTCAAATCAGAAACCTCGTTCTTATTTGCTGGTGTTTTCTTTGGCTTGTGAAACTTTTCATGTCTTATCGTGTGTGATGTGAGCTACTCCTATATTATGTTTGTGAGACTTAGTACGCTTCCTATGTTATTGTTGAGATTCTACATATTGTCATATGCCATTTTTATTTATCTTTTTTCTCAAATACATGCTCTCTCACTACATCTCTTTGCATGTGATCTATGCACCGGTTAGTTGATATCTTGATTGATCACATGTCAAGCTTTTGTGTAGTGAGTTATTTAGTCGATGAGATTCACTCATCACTGTATGCTTTTATTGATCTAGGGGAGCCATCTAATTGTGTGCATATTGCATAATCAAGCAAATATTTGTTATATATGCACACCTAGGGGGAGCTATGTGGATCGATAGCTTTGCATGGATAAATTCCTTGTTTATATCCTCTGCCATGCTCTAACCATGTTGTCATCAACACACTAGAAAGGGGGAGATGAAAGTGCATTTATCTCGAAATGGTATTTTGTTGTTATGACAATGTGGTTAGTGGAACTAATGATGGTTGCTCAGATTTATCTCAGGTCATTGGTTCCTTGGATAGTTATCGAGGAGATGGTTGACCCCTCCCCCCTCCCCCCCCCCCCGCGTCCACTTCGAAAAGTCCAAAGGCGTGCTTTTTACGGTGACTCAAAGCTTTTCTTTTGGTTTTTATTTGAGTAGTAAGACAATCGCACTATCAAGAGGGGTCAAGGTGGTTGAATGACAGTGTGGGAGCACCCAAAACTTACACACTATCCATCCTACACCTACCATGGGAAAGGAGCCTTCCATTCATCAATTCCATGTCCTCACTGTGCCAAAGAGGATTGCCCAAAGTTTCTGGTCACCCCGTGCGCATGGGGCCCTAGACGCCCGTGCGCACGGGCTGGTGGTCAGCCCTTTGGACACCCCGTGTGCACGGTGTAGCACTCAACCCTCTAGTCACCCCGTGCCCATGGGGTAGTGGTTCAGCGACTGGACACCCGCGCGCACGGGGTCCAACGGCTGGAAACGACCACTAGTGATGGAACACTATAAAAAGCCCCTTCTCCCATCTCCGTCCCTAATTCTTTTGCCTTGAGAGCAGCCACCATTTCAACACCTCATTTTTCTCATATCTCTCAATCCCTCCATCCAAACTTGTTGATACTTTGGGGATTGGGGGAGCAAGGCCCGATCTACACTTTGACCAAACTGATTCGTGTTCCCCGCAAGATTTCTTCACCAACAACTTCTTACTCTTGGAGCTTGGGCTCCTAGGAGGTTAGTGTTCCTCTGAAAGCTTACTTGCTTTTGGTATGCTCCGGAGACATACGTAAAGGTGTGGTGGTCGCGTTCAAGACCCACCTTGAGTGATTTGAGGCTCATACGCTGGGGTGACTCGAGGAGAACACGGTGAGCCACTTGGTGGTGTTTTGGAGCCTTGGCGCTGGCACAGCTCCGATGGAGATTAATGCTTCCCTAGGGAAGTGTAAACTTCGGGATAAAATTCGCATCCCCAACTCACTTGTGGTTAATCCTTTCCCATACTTTACTTTACCTTGTATGCTTATGGACTTGCTAATTATATTGTTCTCTAGCTTACATTGCTTTGGGCACTTGCATATCTAGAGAACTTACTTTATGCACAAATCCCTAAATTGATAATTAAGCTTAAAATTTATAGTCTCCTATTCACCCCCCACTAGTCGACCGTATCGATCCTTTCACGGATATATTGTGAGATCCAGCCTAGCACTCTGGGGCAAATCTGCCCAGATAGTTCAACCACCTCGCAACATGTATATTTTGCATGTTTTGAACATGGGATTTACCTAGGCTTTTGGCATTGGACTTTTAGGAAGGATGACATGCAGTGATGGTTTTGACTTGAGCAAATACTCCGCAAACCCCTTTGATCCCCTTTTAATAGTGCGAGAATCCTATAACTCAGAACGGGAGGGGCAAAAGTTGTACTTCTCTCAGTTGCCACACATGCCTTGAGTCATTAGCATGGGGACGAGGGCGGTCTATGATCCACACAAAGTATGCACCGGGACTAAAACTTATAGATATTCTTAGCAAATGTAATACTTATAAGTATGTTGTCATCAATATCAAAATATGATTCAGGGCATGATTGCACTTTGCTGCATGAATACTCTTTGGACAAGGTGTGGCTACAATAATGTTACTATCTATAAAAAGAAAAGGCCAAACGAAGTTATGAGCAGGCTTGAAAAAAGCGTGGATGTTCCCCTAATAGTCTACGAGCATGAATAGAGGGACTCCAAACGGGAGGTGAATCGGTTAGCTAAAGCAGCACTTACGTTGTTGATGGGAAGGCATGTATGGTTCGATGAACCTCTGAATTGTATATGTATCCCGTTGAACATTAATTAAGAAAGTCCCATGTTTACTCAAAAATAATTCTTAAAGATCTAAAAGCCTTAGATTCTTACTACCAGAAAAAGAAAAGGAGACATAAATAAAATAAAAATAGAAAAAGTAAAAGTAAATGAGAAAAAAATAAAAATACATAAGAACATAAAATACGAAAGGGGAAGGAAAAAAAACAAAAGGGGTATTATTGAACTTGCCCATAGATAAACATTGTTTGCGACCTGGAACCGGCGGGAGCTATATATCGCCCATTGCAAATCCTAAATAGGTCTCGCCTGTGGCGGGGAGGCAGATGGTGTAGGAGATATGCCCTAGAGGCAGTAATAACAGTTATTTTGTATCTCCAAGTTTGTAATGGATGTTTATGTTCCATGCTATAACTGCAATGATTCTCAAGTCTACAATATCCACGAGGCTCGGAGGGAAACTCATGTGCACGTGTGGTATAATAAACGGTAAAATGTATTCCTAGTCATGCCTCGAAGACTAGCTCAAGTATTGCATGATGATCCTGTTTTCCTGATCATGGGCATGACTATGCCGGCAATTTTGAGGGCACAATGTTAGAAGAACACTTGTGTTGAATCGACCCAAATTGATGTTATGCTATGAGATATATTCGTCACAAGTTAATGGTTTATAACACAAAGAAAGTTAATGTTTGCATAATTCCTTAGACCATGAGAGTGTCGAGTTCCTTCATTCTTGCTTCGTGGACTTTGGGGTTTGTTAAACGTCATCCGTAACTGGGTGGCTATTACGGCGGCTTACGGGTTCACGGAAAAGCATGACATGGAACGAGATAACTCAAGATTGGGATTTGCTCCTCTGACGATGGAGAGATATTCTTAGGGCCCTCTCGGTGTTACAGTATCCATCATCGTCTGGCCAGACACAAAGTGATTTGATCACGGGGATGCCGGAATGCGGAAACGAGATAAGAGAACAAAACCGGTAACGAGGCTACTGGCATAGTGGACAAGTGTTGATTCACGGGGATGCCGATAAATCTCACCTCGGGTGTTTGTAACATATCGCGAAGCAACAGGAATAGCACACGGCAAACGAAAGTTCACTCGAATAATTATTCGTGTGGGTATAGGGGTCAATATGGGTGTGCACGACTCCGATGTTGATCATTGATCGGAAAGTGTTCCGGTCATGTCTATACTTCACCAAACCTATAGGGTCACATGCTTAAGGGTCATCTATCTGCTGAATACTAGACAGGGAGTCTGAGAGAAAGTCACCGAAAAGGTTTCAGAGACAACGGAAGAGTTCCGGAGAGAACACCGGAATAGTTTCGATAAAACCGAAAAGTTGTTTCGGAGTATACCATTAAGTCAAAATGGTTTCGGCACACGCCTGGAACCTTTTGGAGGGATCCATAATTGTTCTGGGAACTTCTGAAATTAATCCGGAAGAAAAAACCGGAAATGTTCCGGAGCTGCCGGAACCGCTTTGGTTACTTTTCGTTGAAGAAAATCATTGATTTGAAAATGTTTCAGAACACATCCAGAATTATTTTAGTGGGTACTGGAAATGTTCTAGACCTATAGAAATATTTTCGGATTTATCGGACACTGAAAATTGTCTTCGTGAATAGTGAAAACCGCTTTTTGGTTGATTTTTTGGAAAGCCACCTTTTTGGGTTTTGTCCCAAAATATTTTAGGGATGACATGGATGGATGGGAACCCCTTTGGGGGGGGGCTTGTGGTGGCTGGCCAAGTTGGAGCTCCTCCATGGAGCTCCACTTGCCTTCCCTTTATGCCCTTATGGAGGATCCATGTGATGGGTTTTTTGGGTATTTCAAGTCCCCTCTACCCCTTGGGTTTTTCCTATAAATAGAGGTGGAGAGGGGCTCTCCACACTTACTCCAACTCTTATACACATGCCATGCATTATCTGGCTTTCTCTCTCCCTCCCACGAAATAGTTTCGTAGAGCCAAAAGGTTGTCTGGGTTCCGGTGGGAACTAGTTCTGGACGGCGAAGCCCTGCCGGATAGCTGACACCGTATGTGTGCAACCCCGTAGAGAGGTCGTAGGTTCGATCTTTTGCCCGAGGGGCTGTTCGAGGGTCCTCCCGAAGGGCTGTCCGAGTTACCGTTCGAGCTTCGAGGGTCCTCCCGAAGGGCTGTCCGTGACATCGTCCGGGGGACTGTCCGACCGCCTCCCGAAGGGCTGTCCGACGAGGGAGTACATCCTCGCGGTTGGAAGGTTGTAAATCCTAGCTGGGGGGATCTGCACCGACGATCTACATCGACTCTACTTCCGCTGCGCTACGAGTCGGTAATGATCAGATCAAACCTTGTATGCAGTCTCCATAGTGATCCTGGGCGTGCTCGTTGTACCGAATTTTTTTGTTTTCTGTCGCGTTCCCCTATAGTGGCATCAAGAGCCTTGCTATGCGTAGATGCAGGTTACGATCTAGAATACATAGAGATGTATGGGTATTGCATAATATAATTTTGTAGTAGATGAGATCTATTGCTGAAAATTATTTATGCGGGTGACAGATGAAATCTGTTACCCGATGTTCTTGTTGCTTCCCTAGAATTTGCGTATTTCTGATCTTGAAACGGCATGGTGGAATTTCACAAAGTTCTGGCAATCCGCGATCCTGATTGATCAATGAAGTGCTATCTGTTCTTTGGGTTCCACCATAGTTAAAAGAAAGATGAAATTTTGCAGACGAAAGGGCAATGCAGATATGATCTGCACGGGGGTCATGCATATGACGAAGTTCAGTATGGGGCTCGAGATTTTATTATCTCGTGTTTCATACACCCCGCAAAGTTAATCTAGCGACTTAAATAATCATACTTGATGATAAACGTTGGTAGCTGCGGTTTAAGTCAAAACCTTAGAAGCCACGAAAAATAAAATTTTGCATAAACCGATTAGAGGCGTCTAACTTGGTTTTGCGGGATGTGCATGTGATGTGGTATAGCAGTTCTCATATTAATTCGATTATGTATGAGATGACTATATGATGTAAATTTATTAACATGACCTGCGTGTCATGATTTGGCATGATGGCTGGAGCCATATGATTGTCACCTTAATGACCTGCGTGTCAACCTTAAGTAATGCACTTATTTTATTAGCTATAGAGATAGCAATATTATCTGGTACATCGACAAGGTAGTGGCAATCTTCACGAAGGTGAATACCGACGCAAATGCCGAAGACGAAGAAATTAAAGACTTCTCCATCAGAAAGGGCTATACCATATCATGCTATTATGAATTGCCTGAGATGTTTATCCCTTATGATGCACCCTTTTGATTGCGCGGTAGTCGCTTTTTATTAGGGTGATCTCTCACTTAAAATATCAAAATAGTTAGTGTTCACCCAAGTGTAGCACCGTCTGAAATTCGTATCTTTTTGGGGTGCGCCATGTCCACCTGGGTACGAACGAATCAAGAGGAATGAGGCGGGTGAGGTCAGACCTCGTAGCAAGATCACTTGGTTGTCTTTGACGTTCAGGTAGGATAGTCCTGAGCTTGGAACACACCCATCGAAAGATGAATAAGAGTCACATAGAGATGTGATCGGCAAGTTTGCCTACCGATTGAAATTCTCGTCATCAGTGATGTCCACATCAATGGCGTTGAATTGAAATGCGGGTCTTGTATCACTCATAATCAATTTTGAGAGATATTGATTTGAGTGGGAGCGCACCTTAGAATAAAATTGTTTATTCACTAGTGCAAATTAATTATGAACAAAGTCTAAGTGAAACTTGTGTTTACCGTTGTAGATCAAATGGCTCACAACGCCGCGTTCAACTTAGGCCCGATGTTAGAGAAAGAGAAGTTAGCTGCGACTGGAAACAACTATGCAGACTGGGTCCGTACCCTGAGGATTGTCCTCAGGAGTGCTAAGAAAGACTATGTGCTTGATCAACCTCTAGGTGACCCCCCTTCACCAGAAATGGCTCAGTATATCATCAACATGTTTATCTCACAAAAGGATGATTTCAGTGTTGTTAAAGACCTTATGTTATCTTGCATGGCTCCTGTGATGCTGAAACATTATGAACAACTTAGTACCGTTGAGATTATCGAGGCACTAGATGTTCTGTTTCACAAACATGATTCAGCTGAAGTTCATGTGATGACTGAAGCTATGAAAGAATGCAATATAAATAAGAAATCTCTAGTTGATGAGCAGGGTGTCAGACTAGCAAACTGTTATGATAGTTTTGCTGAAATGGGAATTAATATTCCAAAGACGTCTGGTAATGATTTGATCCTTACTTCGCTTTTTGAAGCGATACTCAAAACAAATGAGATAGGACTGCAGAATCAGCAAAAGTTGCTGGTGAATAAAACCGCCAGTTTCAAAAAGAAAGGCAAGCCTAAGGGCGGAGCCAAGACTGAAACTGTGTGCTTCCACTGCAAGGACACTAGACACTGGAAGAGGAACTGCAAGAAGTACCTGGCAGATAAAAAGAAAGGTATAACTGTTATACAGGTTAATGTCATTGACGTTTTGCTTGCTAGCAAAAATTCTAAGTCTTGGGTATTTGATACCGGATCGTTTGCTCACATTTGCAACTCAATACAGGGGCTTCAGAAGGTGTGCAAGCTAGCAAAGAATGAAGTCATGATGCGCGTCAGGAACGGCGCTGGGATCGCCGCTCAAGCCGTCGGCATTATGCCTCTACGTCTCCCTTCAGGATTTATCTTAGAACTAAGTAACTGTTATTTTGTTCCGGCATTGTGTAGACACATTATCTCTGGATCATGTTTAGTACACGATGGGTACTCCTACAAGTCTGAGAACAATGGTTGTTCGCTTTATTGTACGGATATGTTTTATGGATTTGCACCCATTGTTGGGGGCCTTTTCATACTAAATCTTGAATGTGGAAATGATGTCTAACGTGAATGCTAAATGCCTTAAGAAGGCTGATACCACCACCACTTTCTTGTGGCACTGTCGGCTTGGCCACATCGGAAAGAAACGCATGCAAAGACTCCAGAGAGATGGAGTTTTACCATCCTTTGATTTTGAATCATTTGACACATGTGAAGCTTGTCTGATGGGGAAAATGACCAAGACGCCGTTCACGGGTCATCCTGAATGGGCGGGTGAATTATTGGAAATAATACATAGTGATGTATGTGGTCCAATGAGCACAGCCGCACGGGGTGGGTATTTCTACTTCGTGACTTTTACTGATGATTTAAGTCGGTATGGCTATATCTACTTGATGAAGCATAAGTCGGAAACCTTTGAAAAGTTCAAAGAATTTCAGAATGAGGTAGAAAATCATCGTAACAAAAGGATTAAGTTTCTGCGATCAGATCGCGGGGGCGAATATCTTAGTCATGAGTTTAGCCAATATCTGAGTGACCGTGGAATCGTTTCACAGCTTACGCCTCCCGGAACTCCACAGAGAAACAGAGTGTCGGAACAACGTAACCGAACCTGTTAGACATGGTAAGGTCGATGATGTCTCTTACAGATCTGCCAATATCTTTTTGGGGTCACGCACTACTCACTGCCGCTTATACATTAAACAGAGCACCGTCTAAGTCTGTTGAGACGACACCATACGAGTTATGGCATGGGAAGAAACCCAATTTGTCACATCTCAAAATCTGGGGTTGTGAAACTTATGTAAAACGTTTACAACCAAGCAAACTCGATCCCAGATCAGACAAATGTTACTTTGTAGGTTATCCCAAAGATACAGTTGGGTATTCTTTCTACCAACCCTCCGAGTGCAAAGTTTTTGTCGCTAAAAACGGAGTCTTTCTCGAGAAAGAGTTTCTCGCTAAAGAATTAAGTGGGAGGACAATACAGCTTGATGAGATTAGTGAATCTTCGGCAACCGTTGTTATGGCTAAGGAACTGGAAGAAATTCCGCAAGTTATCCCTACAACCGAGCCGGAAGTTATCGCATGTGATGCGGAAACTTCAGACAATGTTGTAACTGAACCGCGCAGATCAGGTAGGGCTATCCAGCCACCTGAGTGGTTTCATAACGAAATCTTCATCCTTGAAGATGATGAACCTGCGCACTACAAGGAAGCGATGGCGGGGCCCAGCTCAAGGGAATGGCACAAAGCTATGACATCCGAGATGGAATCCATGTACGAAAACCAAGTTTGGAACTTGGAAGAACTTCCAGAAGGCGTTAAGCCCATTGGTTGTAAATGGATTTTCAAAAGAAAGACAGATGCGGATGGTAACATTACTATCCATAAAGCTAGACTTGTTGCGAAAGGGTTCACACAAGTTTCAGGAGTGGACTACGACGAGACTTTCTCGTCCGTAGATATGCTTAAGTCTGTTCGGATATTACTAGCAATTGCTGCTTATTTCGATTATGAAATATGATAGATGGATGTCAAAACAGCTTTCCTAAATGGAAATCTCAAAGAAGATGTATACATGATACAACCTGAAGGTTTTGTCGTTCATGAGGATGCTGGAAAGGTATGCAAACTTCAGAAGGGCATTTATGGTCTGAAGCAAGCATCAAGGAGCTGGAATATTCGTTTCGATGAAGTGGTCAAACAGTTTGGCTTCATCAGGAATGACGAAGAATCTTGTGTTTACCAGAAGTTTAGTGGGAGCGCAAAAGCATTTCTAATCTTGTATGTGGATGACATATTGTTGATTGGAAATGACGTGAATTTTCTTAGCGAAATAAAAGATTCATTGAAGAAGAGTTTTTCAATGAAAGACTTAGGCGAATCGGCATATGTATTGGGCATCAGAATCTATAGAGATAGATCAAAACGCCTGATAGCACTTAGCCAAAGCACGTACATTGACAAGGTGTTGAAAAGGTTCAACATGGAGAACTCCAAGAAAGGCCTACTCCCCATGTCACCTGGCACAGTGCTTTGCAAGAATCAGTGTCCTCGGACTCTCGATGAGTGAGTACAAATGAATGATGTTCCATATGCTTCGGCAGTTGGTTCTATTATGTATGCCATGCTATGTACAAGGCCGGATGTTTCCTATGCGCTAGGTGTTAGCAGCCGGTACCAAAGTGATCCAGGATTGGAACACTGGGCCGCAGTCAAAAATATTCTTAAGTACCTCAGAAGGACCAAGGATTTACTCCTTGTGTACGGAGGTGATGAAGAGCTCATTATAAGTGGTTACACTGATGCAGGCTTCATGACTGACCCAGATGACTTCAAATCTCAATCAGGCTATGTTTTCATATTGAACGGTGGCGCAGTTGATTGGAAAAGTTCCAAACAAAAGACTGTGGCGGATTCTACGACGGAGGCGGAATATGTTGCATCTTCAGAAGCCTCCAAGGAGGCGGTTTGGATCAAGCAGTTTCTTGAAGACCTTGGTGTGGTTCCGAGTGCGCTGGACCCGGTGGAGATCTATTGTGATAATAGTGGCACCGTGGCTCGGGCTAGGGAGCCATCTTCGCACCATAAGACAAGACATATTGAACGCAAATATAAACTCATTCGACATCATGTCGAAGCGGATTTAGTGAAAGTACGCAAAGTTCACACGGATCTGAACGTGTCAGACCCGATGACAAAGCCTCTACCACGAGCAAAGCATCAGCAGCACCGGATAGCCATTGGTGTTAGGGAAGCCATGTAACTGGATTATGACTCTAGTGCAAGTGGGAGTCTGTAGGAGATATGCCCTAGAGGCAGTAATAACAGTTATTTTGTATCTCCAAGTTTGTAATGGATTTTTATGTTCCATGCTATAATTGCAATGATTCTCGAGTCTACAATATCCACGAGGCTCGGAGGGAAACTCATGTGCACGTGTGGTATAATAAACGGTAAAATATATTCCTAGTCATGCCTCTAAGACTAGCTCAAGTATTGCATGACCATCCTGTTTTCCTGATCATGGGCATGACTATGCCGGCAATTTTGAATCGACCCAAATTGATGTTATGCTATGAGATACATTCGTCACAAGTTAATGGTTTATAACACAGAGAAAGTTAATGTTTGCATAATTCCTTAGACCATGAGAGTGTCGAGTTCCTTCATTCTTGCTTCGTGGACTTTGGGGTTTGTTAAACGTCATCCGAAACTGGGTGGCTATTACGACGGCTTACGGGTTCACGGAAAAGCATGACAAGGAACGAGATAGTTCAAGATTGGGACTTGCTCCTCCGACGATGGAGAGATATTCTTAGGGCCCTCTCGGTGTTACGGTATCCACCATCGTCTGGCCAGACACAAAGTGATTTGATCACGGGGATGCCGGAATGCGGAAACGAGATAAGAGAACAAAACCGGTAACGAGGCTACTGGCATAGTGGACAAGTGTTGATTCACGGGGATGCTGATAAATCTCACCTCGGGTGTTTGTAACATATCGTGAAGCAACAGGAATAGCACACGGCAACCGGAGGTTCACTCGAATAATAATTCGTGTGGGTATAGGGGTCAATATGGGTGTCCACGGCTCCGATGTTGATCATTGATCGGAAAGTGTTCCGGTCATGTCTATACTTCACCAAACCTATAGGTGATGGAAATATGCCCTAGAGGCAATAATAAAGTTGTTATTATTTTATATTTCCTTGTTCATGATAAAGGTTTATTATTCATGCTAGAATTGTATTGACCGGAAACTTAAATACATGTGTGAATACATAAACAAATACCGTGTCCCTAGTGAGCCTCTACTAGACTAGCTCGTTGATCAAAGATGGTTAAGGTTTCCTAACCATATACATGAGTTGTCATTTGATAACGGGATCACATCATTAGGAGAATGATGTGATGGACAAGACCCATCTGTTAGCTTAGCATATGATCGTTCTGTTTATTGCTACTGCTTTTTTGAATGTCAAATACATGTTCCTCCGACCATGAGATCATGCAACTCCCGGATACCGGAGGAATACCTTGTGTGCTATCAAACGTCACAACGTAACTGGGTGATCATAAAGATGCTCTACAGGTATCTCCGAAGGTGTCTGTTGAGTTGGCATGGATCGAGACTGGGATTTGTCACTCCGTGTTTCGGAGAGGTATCTCTGGGCCCTCTCGGTAATGCACATCATAAGAAGCTTGCAAGCAAAGTGACTAAGGAGTTAGTTACGGGATGATGTATTACGGAACGAGTAAAGAGACTTGCCGGTAACGATATTGAACTAGGTATGGAGATACCGACGATCGAATCTCGGGCAAGTAACATACCGACGGACAAAGGGAATTACGTATGTTGTCATTGCGGTTCGACCGATAAGATCTTCGTGGAATATGTAGGAACCAATATGGGCATCCAGGTTCCGCTATTGATTATTGACCGGAGAGGCGTCTCGGTCATGTCTACATCATTCCCGAACCCGTAGGGTCCGCACGCTTAACGTTCGTTGACGATATAGTGTTATATGAGTTATGTGAATTGGTAACCGAATGTTGTTCGGAGTCCCGGATGAGATCCCGGACATCACGAGGAGTCTCGGAATGGTCGAGAGGTAAAGATTTATATATGGGAAGTCATATTTTGGGTTCCGGAAAAAGATGCAGTTTTTTCGGTATTGTACCGGGAAGCTTCCAGAAGGTTCCGGAGGATTCCGGAGGGGTCCGGAAGTCCACAAGTGGGTCCACCACATCCCAAGGGCTGGCATGGGCTAAGGGGAGGCGCCCTGGCCTTATTGGGCCAGGCGCACCAAGTCCTCAAAAGCCCACGCAGCTAGGGAAGGAAAAAGGGAGAGTCCTAGTAGGAATAGGATTGGACTTTGGAGTCCAAGTCCACGTGTGTACTGTTCACGTGACACTATTCCTTCTACTCCAAGCCCCTACACATATATAAATAGAGGAGAGGGGGGCGCCCCAAAGGAGACACAACATTGTCTTAGCCGTGTGCGGCGCCCCCCTCCACAGTTCCGTCCCTTGGTCATATTTTCGCAGTGCTTGGGTGAAGCCCTGCGGAGATAGCATCACCATCACCGTCACCACGCCGTCGTGCTGCCGGAACTCATCCACTACCTCGCCGTCTTGCTGGATCAAGAAGTCGAGGACGTCACCGAGCTGAACGTGTGCTGAACGCGGAGGTGCCGTACGTTCGGTACTCGGTCGGTTGGATCGTGAAGTTGTTCGACGACATCAACCGCGTTGTTCTAACGCTTCCGCTTACGGTCTACGAGGGTACGTAGACACACTCCCCCTCTCGTAGCTATGCATCTCCATGGATAGATCTTGCGTGTGCGTAGAATTTTTTTGTTTTCCATGCAACGTTCCCCAACAATAGGGTCACACGCTTAAGGGTCATCTATCTACTGAATACTAGATAGGGAGTCTGAGAGAATGTCACTGAAAAGGTTTCGGAGACAACGGAAGAGTTCCGGAGAGAACACCGGAATAGTTTCGATAAAACCGAAAAGTTGTTTCGGAGTATACCATTAAGTCAAAATGGTTTTGGCACACGCCTGGAACCTTTTGGAGGGATCCAGAATTGTTCTGGGAACTTCTGAAATTAATCCGGAAGAAAAAACCGGAAATGTTCCGGAGCTGCCGGAACCGTTTTGGTTGCTTTTCGCTGAAGAAAATCATTGATCTGAAAATGTTTCAGAACACGTCCAGAATTATTTTAGTGGGTACTGGAAATGTTCTTGACCTACAGAAATATTTTTGGATTTATCAGACGCTGAAAATTGTCTTCGTGAATAGTGAAAACCGCTTTTTGGTTGAGTTTTTGAAAAGCCACCTTTTTGGGCTTTGTTCCAAAATATCTTAGGGATGACATCGATGGATGGGAACCCATTTGGGGGGGGGGGGCTTGTGGTGGCTGGCCAAGTTGGAGCTCCTCCATGGAGCTCCACTTGCCTTCCCTTTATGCCCTTATGGAGGATCCATGTGATGGGTTTTTTGGGTATTTCAAGTCCCCTCTACCCCTTGGGTTTTTCCTATAAATAGAGGTGTAGAGGTGCTCTCCACACTCATTCCTTGCTCTCAAACACATGCCATGCTTTGTCTGGCTCTCTCTCTCCCTCCCACGAAATAGTTTCGTAGAGCCGAAAGGCTGTCTGGGTTCCGGTGGGAACTAGTTCTGGACGGCGAAGCCCTGCCGGATAGCTGACACCGTATCTGTGCAACCCCGTAGAGAGGTCGTAGGTTCGATCTTTTGCCCGAGGGGCTGTTCGAGGGTCCTCCCGAAGGGCTGCCCGAGTTACCGTTCGAGCTTCGAGGGTCCTCCAGAAGGGATCTCCGTGACATCGTCCGGGGGACTGTCCGACCGCCTCCCGAAGGGCTGTTCGACGAGGGAGTACATCCTCGCGGTTGGGAGGTTGTAAATCCTAGCTGCGGGGATCTGCACCGACGATCTAAATCGACCCTACTTCCACTGCGCTACGAGTCGGTAATGATCAGATCAAACCTTGTATGCAGTCTCCATAGAGATTCTGGTCGTGCTCGCTGTACCGATTTTTTTTGTTTTCTGTCGCGTTCCCCTACAGATGGGCCGGCCCAATACGAGTTCTGGGGGAGCGGTTTTTCAAGGAAGTTGTTGACCAGTTTTGTCATGTGGTTTTTCCTGTTTGTTTTTGTGGTGGTTCTTTCACGTGGTCTTTTCTTGTTTGTTTTGTGGTGATTTTTGACCCTTTTTCGTTGTTTTGTTTCCGTGGTGGTTTCTGTGTTTCTCTCACCAGGTTTCTTCGGTTAATTGTTTTTTCCCTCGTGTTTTCCTGGTCTTTCTATTTTTCTTTTTCTCTTTATTTTTTCAACACTTGTCTAATTTTTTCAGTACACACTGTACATTTTTTTGTTTACACTTAAAACATATTTTTGATATACGTTGAACATTTTTCAAATACATGTTGTACATTCATTTGAAGTACATGTTTTGAATATTTTCAAATACCAATTAAATATTTTTTGATTACACGTTGAAACATTTTTTTTTGAATGACCCAAACATTTTTTTTCAACTAGCTGAACATTTTTTACACTTATTAAGCATTTTCTTTAAAATTTCACAAACATTTTCTTTAAAACACATGAACATCTTTTTAAATGTCGTATTCATTTTTTGGAATGGTGCAAAACATTGGTTTTGGATGTGAATTTTTTTTTACATTGTACAAACATTTTCTAAAAATTTCACAAACAGTTTTTTGAAACGTGAGAACATTTTTATGTATTATTTTAACACTGCATAAACATTTTACATATTAATATTTATATTTTAGGATATTGCAGAATATAAATAAAATTACAAAATAGAAAAGAGAATATTCTGATTTTTGTTGTTGAGAAAATAACATTTTCTCAATTTTTTTTGAAACAAACGTTGGTCCCATGCGGCTATGTTTCTTGGGCTGGCCTATTTAGGGGGTGTTGCAGGCGACACTGCGCTCGGGCTGCTCACGCTGTGGAACCCGGTAGAGGGGATACATCTTCACGCATCTGATGGGCCATGTAGTTAGTAACTTTATTTTTTTGATGTTGAAAGACTAGGTCAAGGCCTAATAATTCTTTGCAGACATTTCCACACCTTGTTTTGGGAGCTCCTAGTCAGCGCTTCGAGCGCTGGTTGGCGTTCCTGGCGCTAGCCACGCATAACGGGCCGGCCCAGTAACCTCAGCTCGAAAAGAATACGTGAAGAACAAAAGATATATTAATCCTAATCAAAGTACATATTACTGGGAATCAAACTCAGTACCGCAACGTTGACAACCTAATGTAATGACCACTAGACCAAATTAGTTCTATTGTCTACTACAAGAAAATTGTGCTAGTTAACCTTTCGCTTAGTAAAATGTTAACAAATACCAAATATAAATTATCAGAAAAAAGAAAACATAAATTTGAAAAAAGTTCACAAACTTAAAAAAAGTACAAGAATTTGAAAAAAAATCATCAAATTCGAAAAAAGTTCATCACATTTGAAAAGAGAGTTCATCAACTTTGAAAAAAAAGTTCACAAATTTGAAAAAAAGTTCAGCAATTTTGAAAAAAAGTTAATCAAATTTGAAAAAAGTTCATTGATTTTTAAAAACTGTTAATTCAATTTTGAAAAAAGTTCATTCAATTTGAAAAAAGTTCATCGATTTTTTTAAAAAAATTCATCAATTTTGAAAAAAGTGCATCAAATTTGAAAAAAGTTCACGGATTTTGAAAACTATTAATTCGATTTTGAAAAAAAGTTCCTTCAATTTGAAAAAAGTTCATCGATTTTAAAAAAAGTTTATCAATTTTGAATAACGTTCACAAATCTGGGAAAAGTTCATTCAAATGTTTAAAAAAGTTCACAAATTTTGGAAAAAGTTCATCGATTAGGAAAAAAGACCATGGATTTTCGGAAAAATTCGTTGATTTTGTAGAAAATTTTCATCGATTTAAAATCATGCATTTAAGAAAAAGAAATAAATAGAAAAATGAAAAAAGAACAGAAGAAACGAAAATAAGAAAAAGAAACACGAACTAGAGAAGGAATAAAAGAACGGAAAAAGTTAATAAACACAAGTGTGGGATATGCCTAGTGGTTTGCGCGGTGCGCTGTGAACGAAAAGGTGTCAAGTTCGATCCGTCTCCCGTGCGCACCACTTTTTGCACTTTAAACATATAAAAGAAAAATGCCAAATGGGCCGGCCCAGCTCACAGCATTTCAGGCGCCCATTTGCAAAATGACCTATAACGGGCGCCTGAAGCGCCAAATAGGAACCGCCCATTGTTTTGGTCCTTGCAACCCGAGTTCCTATGCAATGCTTAAGGCGCCTATGAGAGCTCCTATTCGGCGCGTTCAACGCCAAGGAAGCTTCCTGGCGCCTATGCGCCATCCCTCATGCGCCGGCCCATGTACATGGCGAGCGCTCGATCGCATTCCTGGTTCGCTCGATCGCATTTACTGGTAGCGGTTGACAGTTGACCAGTCAACCGTTGACTTTGGAAAAAAGGGAAAAAGAGAAAATTTGCAAAACACGAAAACGATCGTGAATTCAAAAATGTTCACGGATTTTGAAAAAACGTTCACGGGTTTGAAAAAAGTTCATCGATTTGAAAAAAGTTCATAGAATTTGAAAAAGGTTCATCAATTTTGAGAAAAAAATCATAGATTTGAAGAATTTTTTTTGAATTTGAAAAAAGTTCATCGAACAAGGAAGAAGAAAAGGGAAAAAAGGAAAAAGGACAAAAGAAAAGAAGGGAAAAGATGCAAATAATCACTTCGTGTTAGTTGGCGCTTTGGTCACTGCAGCGCTTGTTGGTGCAGTAGGTCGCAGGTTCGAGTCACTCCACGAGCTATTTTTGTGGATTAAAAAACATAAAAATGCTAGATGGGCCGGCCCAGCGCGGGAGTGGGTGGGGGGGGGGGGGGGTGCGCCCGTTTGTAAAATACACAGTAACGGCGCCTGAAGCGCCAAATAGGAAATGCCGGCACTTACACCCGATCTCCTCACTAACTTAACGGGCCAACCCAAAAGGCGTCTCTTCACAGCGCCAGTTTTGGAAACCTTCTTGCTTTTGATTTTTTTGGGCTAGTTTATGTGGCTCTTGTGTTCACCGGTTTTGTTTGGTTTCTGTCGGTTTTTTTCCTTTCGTTTCTCATTTTAATTTTTTTATGAACATTTTTAATTTCGTGAATTTTTTTGAAAATCATGAAAATTTTCATTTCATGATTTTTATTTCAAATTTATGATGTTTTCCAATTTTATGAACATTTTACAAATTCATATTTTAAAAATAATGATTTTTCAATGTCTGAACTTTTTTGTAAATTCATGATTTTTTCGAGTGCTTTAATATATTTTTGAATTTGTAAGTTTTTCTGAATTTGTGAACTTTTTCAAATCCATTATTTTTTTGAAATCGTGACCTTTTTGAAAAGTTGTCGGTCAACCGGTCAACGGTTGATTGTGATACCGAGCGAGCAAGCAAGCGCGTATGAGCGCTGCTTCGGTAGCGAGCGCACAAGGCGTCAAATAGGAGGTCTCCTCGCAGCCACCATCTTCCTTGTCCTCTCACTCCAAATTTTTTTTCTCGCCTACCAAGGTTATAATAGTTCTATCCACTATTCCGCTTAGAGGAATTAGGGGTACAATGTTGGCCATACCAGGCATTCTGCGTAGGAAAAAATTCGGTAATTCCAACAGCATGGTGGCGCAAACACCACTCGCCATAGGAGGTGGAGCAAGCTGCAATAAGGCGGCGGAAGGGCGAGTGTGGCCAACTATAGAAGGCTGTCGATGCACACAAAAAGCACCAGTGAGGATATTATGATGCTAAAGGTTAGTAAATGATCCTTCAACGTCTCTTGAGCGGGCCTGGGTGTTGTTGCTCTCACCATACTGTGTCCTACTATGTGAAGCTGGTTATGTTGTAACGATTGTTTCCTTTTTAGAAAGCGGTGGCATCACAATCGAGTGGTTGGAAAGGCGTCACGCCCGAAGGACATGCGAGCTGACGTTCGCTCCGTATATTTTGCTAAAGGAAATGCATGACAGTCCACCAATTGCAGGATGCGGGACGCTAAGGGCATGTACAATGATGGCATATGAATACAGATGTCTCATAAAAAAAAGTAGTTTGAGACATCTACATTGATATTTTCTCCCCAATGCAAGCTATCACTAGTGGACCTTATTAAAGAATAGAAAATAAAGACTCCCACTACACATGCATCTCTACTCTTCACTTCAATTTTTTCAGCTTTATGCACCGGACCACACTTTTTCTCCCTAAGCACCCGCCTCCTGCAGAGGATCCCGCTGCTCCATTCAAACCTACTTTTCCTGACATCAGATCCTACATGATCTACGGAGTATCACCCTGGGGCTATGCATTGGCCATGCCCTAATAACCTCATCCCTGAACGTATGTTGATGCAACAAGACAAGACATGATCACTTTTTATCTTAAGATAAGAGGAGCGTACACAAGTCAACACGTAATAAGCAGACAAAACAGCTCCTTGGGAAAGCGTCCCGTCGGCAGAGAAGCAAGCAATTCGTCCATCCCTCCCGCTGCACTCCAGGCTCCAGCCTCCAGGATAAGCGAGACGCACGATTATGCGCTACCACGAAACGGATGAGCCATCACTCGAGCCGAGCTCGTACGCCAGAACATGCGGATCCATATCGTGACTGGGTTTCACATGATGGCGGTGGAGCAGGAGCGCCGTAGTACGTAGAAGAGTGGATTACCCTAATACCCCTATGCATGGCTTGTTGCTTACGTGGACCCTCAGGTCATCAAGTATACACCCCCTCCCATATTCTAACATATCGTGACTGGATCTCACATGTGTCCCCCCCTTATTCAATCCATGAATAATGCAGCTCGTCGATCCCATACCAGTCGATCTTGTGCGTCGGAATCCTGGTTGGAGCACTGCACAGCTGCACTGCGCTGCTCCGTTGACGTACACTATCCCGCCCGTATAAATACCCCCGCTCTCATCGTTCTCCCCACACAGCCAGTGAGCAGCCAAGATAAGCTAGAGGCAAACGCAGAAAAAGCGCGAATGGCTGACACGGCCGCCGCCCCGCTCCTAACAAGCCACAAAACAAGGCCGGCCAAGGCGCCGTCGATCGATGACACCATCGAGACGTACATGGGCGCCACCGGCGCCCTGCAGCTCCTCAAGGCCGTCCTGCTGGCCTTCGCGTGGGCCTTCGACGCGCAGCAGGTGTTCATCTCGGTCTTCACCGACGCCGAGCCGCAGTGGCACTGCACCGGCGCCGACGCGTCCTGCTCGGCCGCCGCGGCCTCGCCGTGCGCGCTCCTGCCCGGCGCGTGGGCGTGGGACCGCCCGGCCGTCACGTCGGTGGTCTCGGAGTGGTCGCTCAAGTGCGCCGGCCCGGCGCTCGTCTCCCTCCCGGCGTCCTCGTTCTTCGCCGGCTGCCTCGCCGGCGGCTTCCTCCTCACAACGCTCGCCGACTCGCTCCTGGGCCGCAGGAAGATGCTGCTCGTGTCCATTGTGTCCATGTCCGTCGCTGGCGTGCTCACCGCGTTCTCGCCGAACGTGTGGGTGTACGCCGCCCTGCGCTTCATGTCCGGGTTCGGCAGGTCCATGGTTGGCACGTGCACGCTCGTCCTCTCCACAGAGCTCGTCGGCAAGAGGTGGCGCGACACGGTGTGCGTGGCGGGGTTCTTCTGCTTCACCCTCGGGTTCCTGTCGCTCCCGGCGCTCGCCTACACGTTCCGGGAGGAATCGTGGCGGAACATGTACCTGTGGACGTCCGTGCCTTCCCTCTGCTACTCCATCCTGTTCTACTTCCTCGTCCAGGAGTCGCCGCGGTGGCTGCTGGTGCGCGGCCGGAAGCAGGACGCCATCGAGACGCTGCAGCAGATCGCCTCGCTCAACGGCAACAGCATCACGTCCAGCTTCTCCATGCTGCACGCCTGCACCATGAACAATGACACGGCGGGGGAGAGCGGCGGCGACAGCGTGTTCGCCACGCTGCACTCGATGTGGGAGCGCCCGTGGGCGCTCCGGAGGCTGGCGGCGATCATGACGGCCAGCTTCGGCGTCGGCATGGTCTACTACGGCATGCCGCTCAACGTCGGCAACCTGGGGTCCAACCTCTACCTGAGCGTCACGTACAACGCGCTGGCTGAGCTGCCGTCATCCATCCTCTCGTGGCTCCTGATGGGCAGGATCAACCGTCGGAGCTCGGTGATCGCGCTCACCGGGGCGGCGGGGCTGTGGAGCCTCGCGTGCGTCATCATCCCGCAGGGCGCGGCGCGGATGGCCGCCGAGCTGCTCTCCTTCTTCGCGACGTGCACGGCGTTCAACGTCATCATGATGTACTCCATCGAGCTGTTCCCGACGTCCGTGCGCAACTCGGCGGTGGGGCTAGTAAGGCAGGCGCTGGTGCTGGGAGGCGTGGCGGCGCCCGTGCTCGTCGCGCTGGGCCGCGAGAGGAGCTTCTTGTCGTTCGGCGTGTTCGGGCTCGTCGTCGGCTGCTTCGGCATGTTCGCCGCCTGCCTGCCGGAGACGCGGGGGAAGGGCATGTCGGACACCATGGACGAGGAGGAGCACAAGGAGGCGGCCGTGGCCGCTTGCACCGTCAACGATGCGGACTGTAACAGCGACCTCGTGTAATTAAACTTATAAACTGCGGGTTGATGTACAAAGTTAATACTATGCTCCCATTCCAATCAAGTAAACTGCCGCCAGGTCGCAGCACATTACTGAACCCAACAAGTGAAAACTACCATGGTCCTGAACATTTTAGACACAATTATTATAAAACAGCTGGTCGTCCGAGTCACTGGTGACTGGTGATGCCAATGATTAGATGAGAGATCGGAGCTTATTCTAACTCTGCATGGAATCCGCTTGGAAGATGCTGATAGATTCGTCGTACCATATATACAAATATAAAACATGTATATATACCAGGCTAATTTGGCCATGCTCTGGAGGGAGCGTGATAGCTGTCTACTACTTATGTCGGCGCATGTAAAAGCACTTGGCCGTGTTGCACCCTGCCGCCTTGAACATGGAATACTGTTTCCACCCATTTTAATTTATGGGACCTATATTGAATTGCTTTGACTTTTTCATAGTATTATGTTGGCTTGGAAACCGTATTTCCAAGATGCCAACGGAAAAATATTTGGCAACAAAATTGTCTATGATTTATTGTTCATGCTAAGGATGGAAACCTTTTTTTTTCTCTCGAATGGATGGAAAAGGTTTCATGATATATTGTTCATGAGGTGGTTTTTTTTTTATCATGAAACGGGCAATCACTCCTTTCCATTACTTGAGCATATTGGTAACAGGAATGTTAATGATATGACGCCAGCTCGGAGATTTTTCTTGAGCGAACCCATTGTGACACGTTTAATTTCTGTGTAAGAATCTCAAAGCAAGACATGTGACAATCACTATTCGCTCCGACGCACTCTGAGCGAACTACGAGTTGTCGGCACTAAAAGGTTCGCTCAGGATGGCAATATGAGCGAACACATCATGGATGACAAATTCTATTTTTAGAGCATGGCAGTTTTCACAAGTTCCCTTTGATGTAGCATGACATTTTTCTTCCGCCAGAATGGTAAATCCTGAACAAGTTGGAAATTTACGTTTTTAGGCCGGCAATTCTCCAATGTTGCATCATGGGAAATCCTTGAAAACACATGGCAATTACTCTGTTGCAGCATGACAAATTCCCGGTAATTTTCCAACTTTTTCTTTACAACGTGGCAGTTTTTTATACAGTAGCATGGCAATTATATCTGATTTAGCATGACAATTCTAGAGCGTTTGTTGCGATTGGTGTTTTGAGGGACACTCCTAGATGATGGTGTTCTCTTGGATGACCTCCCATAGGGAACGATAGTTTACTCAGGTGACCTCCCTGAGGGAATGTCCGCGTAATATTAGGGTCCTAACGGCCATACACAGTAGTTTGAAAGACAAGGGACGAAAGGGGAGAAAGTGAGTTTCACGCACTGACAGGAAGCCCACCGCACATACTCGCAATTGAGACGCGCACTATGAAACGAAAACCCGACAACACCCATGCAAAATAAAGATGAGGTATAGATGTAACTTGTTTGGTTAATTTCACATAAATATGATTGTTCAGTTCATGTCGCTCGGGATTGTGTGTGAGATGGGGGTGGGGAGTAGGATGATTGAGCACATGGGAAAGTGTATGCAGAAATCTTAAAGCAACATGTGCCTCGGATAGGCCCAAGACACGCGGCAATGATTTTCTGGTCCGTGGTGTGTTTTTCCCTCGTGAGAAACTTAAGATTTGTGCGCACTTTAGATCTAGGGATCTTTCAACACAAGGTACAAAGCAAAACTGTCGGATTGTTGAATCTCAGGAACTTACCTCATAAATTCCTCGAAAGTGTTGCACGTTTGTATGTTTTAGTAACACATGAATGTTGTTTTCTCCCAATTAGAGACAGGTATAGGAGATATGAGTCGTCATGGATATGAATTCTCCTTTGTGTTGCAGCCCTTCTTGTTTTCTTGAAGATTTGTTGTTCCAAAGTTCCCTTTGATAGGGAAAGTCCCAAAAGGAGCCTTAAAAAGAAAAATATCAGAGAAAACACAAATGATGTGTGTGCGTGTGTGTGTGTGTGTGTGAGAGAGAGAGAGAGAGAGAAAGAGAGAGAGAGAGAGAGAGAGATGAGTAGTCTAGTAGTTTGATACAGGACCATTAGGACAGATGCAACAACTGTCTCCATGTAAGGAAGATTCAGAGCTCGAATGTGCCATCGTGGTCGCGTATGTTTGGAGCATCTTCCACGCCCCAAGGCCAGGCATTTCCGGTTTGTTAGAAGGGAATAGAGAGAAGATTGGCGGAATATGATGGATGTATTAATGAGCCTCACGGGCGAGTATATATAGGAGTACAGATTTGGAGGGCAAAAAGCCTCTCCTAGAGATAAGGTAGGAGACGGATTACAAATCCTAGACTACCAAATACATGTAACTCAAATATATCTCTAACATCCCCCCGCAGTTGTAGCGGTAGCGTTGCGAACAACATGAGCGTCGCGGACGGTCAGACTGGAGAGAATAGCAGCCGATGGGCTGACATCCCCCCGCAGTCGTAGCTGGAGCGTCGTGGACAGTGTCGCATCGTGGACGCATTGACTGTAGAGGAAGCCGACGAGTTGCTCAAGCGAGGTGATAGCCCTTTGTGCCGTTGTCGAGGTAACCGAGAGAGTGGGTGGTGTAGCCGTGGTCGAGGTAGCCGTGCGAGGCATGCCGTGGTCGATGTCGAGTCGGGGTGGCCAGTGTCGAGGTAGTCGCCGTGGAGCCGCGGGCACAAGGAGGCGCCGAGTTAGTCATGGGCGCAGTGGTGTCGAAGTAGTGATGCGCCAGGAAGAAGACGGTGTTGCTGAAGCGTCGCGCCAGGTTTGCCAAACCCAGGGACACGTCGTAGACGAAGGCACGCGTCGGTGTTGCCAGCACCGGGCATGCATAGACGGACGAAGACGAAGTTGACGAAGCGCCGCACCAGGCTTGCCAGGCCCGGGGGCACGTCGTGGACGAATGCACGCATCGGTGTTGCCAGCACCGGGCATGCGTAGACGGGGACCTGCACGAGCTGTACGCCATGTCGAGGAGTCGGAGGGGCCAGCAGAGAAGGACTCGACGATAGTTGTGGCGCCAATCGGCGCGGGGCCGATGTCGCCAACGATAGTCGGAGTAGACGAAGTGGTCGGGGAAGATGACGGCGACGCTGGCGATGAGCTGGTGCGGGACAAAGATGAAGGGGGTGGACGGGCGGCATGACTCGGGCGAGCGAGCGGCGGCGGCGGCGGCGGTGGCTGGGTTAGGAGTGCGGCGGCGATGCTCGAAGTAGACGGGGAAGAACCCGACAGTGTGACGAAGACCGGCGCGGATGGTGGCGTTCCCACGCTGAGGGAGACGGTGTGGCGCATACCACGGGAAGTCGACGCGCGGGGACGGCGGAGTAGACCGCGGGCCACGGCGCTACGGCCCGAAGGGGCGACGCAGCGGCAGCAGGCGGGTCGGGGCGACGGCGGGAAAACCTCGGGGCGGCTGCGTGGATTGCGTGCCGTGGCACCGCTACGGCCCGAAGGGCAGCGCAGCGGTGGTGCGCGGGTCGGTGCAGCCACGGGAATGACCTCGGGCGGCGGCGGGGACCGCGTGCCGTGACGCTACAGCCCGAAGGGGCGACGTAGCGGCGGCGCGTGAGTCGGTGCAGCCGCGGGGAGAACCATGGGGCGGCGGCACAGCGGCCCGACGGGGCGACGCAGCGGCAACCCGTTGCTCGATGGGTGGAGGGGCGCGTTGTACTCAGGGACAGCCTTCACGGGACCTGCGGATCGCGGCGGCCGGGTGATCAATCCGATCGCACACGAGGTCGAGGGCGCTGCTCGGTGATGATGACGGCGTCGCGGTCGGTGAAGCGGGGTGGTCGAGCAGACCAAGGCGAGGACGGCCGGCGGGGAACGGCGTGCGGACGAGCGGCTTGCGCCCAGTGCCCGAGCGACCAACACGGTACCGACGCCCGAGCGGCCAGGCTCGAGCGGTGAACGCAGCGCCATGCGTGAAACAACCATACGGCGATGTCGGAGATGGTAGGTGATGAAGGAGTCCATTCAGAGCAGGGCGGCGACAGCCGGCGCAAAGCGACCAGCTGGCGGACGCGCGGTCGACGGCCGTGAAGGCCGCCGCGTCGGGCGAGGCCGTTGGGTCGGAGAACAGGCCGGGTGGTCGCGCCGATGTCGGAGTAGAGGCGGCGACGGCCGGCGTAAACCGATGGGCAGCAGACGCGCGGACGACGGTCGTGACAGGGCGGCGTGTCACGCGAGGCCGCCGGGTTGGAGTGGAGGCCGGGGGTCGCGCCGATGTCGGAGTAGAGACGCGCGCGGGTCGACGGCGGCGGCGGGCGATGCAATCCGATCTATGATCGGTGAACCAAAAAAGAAAATACCGGCCAAGCGACCGGCGGAGAGAAAACCGATCAAGAGATCGGAAAAACTCACCAGGGCAGCCGATCACAGATCGGCGGATGAACCCTGCTACGGGTCGCGCGGCCCCCGACAGAGATCATGGAGATCGACCTCCCCGGGGGCAGCACGGTGCGGAAGCGTGCGGCGGCTAGGTCTAGGAACTTGCGGCTGATACCATGTTAGAAGGGAACAGAGAGAAGATTGGCGGAATATGATGGATGTATTAATGAGCCTCACGGGCGCCGATGTCGGAGTAGAGACGCGCGCGGGTCGACGGCGGCGGCGGGCGATGCAATCCGATCTATGATCGGTGAACCAAAAAAGAAAATACCGGCCAAGCGACCGGCGGAGAGAAAACCGATCAAGAGATCGGAAAAACTCACCAGGGCAGCCGATCACAGATCGGCGGATGAACCCTGCTACGGGTCGCGCGGCCCCCGACAGAGATCATGGAGATCGACCTCCCCGGGGGCAGCACGGTGCGGAAGCGTGCGGCGGCTAGGTCTAGGAACTTGCGGCTGATACCATGTTAGAAGGGAACAGAGAGAAGATTGGCGGAATATGATGGATGTATTAATGAGCCTCACGGGCGAGTATATATATATAGGAGTACAAATTTGGAGGGCAAGAAGCCTTTCCTAAAGATAAGGTAGGAGACGGATTACAAATCCTAGACTACCAAATACATGTAACTCAAATATATCTCTAACACGGTTCTACCTCAGCTCAACTGCTCCACGCAGCTTGCAGCAGATCTCAGCTTGGTTGGAAGGCGTGATTTCCTGGCGACGTAAGAGCGTCTACAGCCGGATTCCCAAACCCCCCTCAAACGCCCGGGCGGGCCGCCCGGTCACTGACCGGTCACGATTTTTCGACCCAGCCGGGCGCCTCAAACGGGCCTCAAACGCCCAGGCTGACCGGCACCCCTCATATCCAGCCCAAATATGGGGCGGATATGGGGGCGACCGGGCACGCCCGGCACGTCGGACCCGACAGCCCGACCCCACCCCAAATTGCACCAAATCTAGCACCAGAACTTGCCGGATCCATTTGCTCTGTCCTCTCTTCTTCCTCCTCCACGCCGTCCGTCTCGCAGCTCCGCTGCCGCGCCCGCTCTGCAGCCGTTCGTAGCCTGTGCGCCGCCAGCTCCGGCAGACCAGTCCTCTCTCCCGTCGTCGCCGCCTCGGACATCGTTGCCGGCCCGGACGCCACCGCGGTTCGTCCGGCAACTCTCTGTTGGGGAACGTTGCATGGGAAACAAAAATTTTCCTACGCACACATAAGATCTATCCATGGTGATGAGCATCTACGAGAGGGAGAGTGAATCTACATACCCTTGTAGATCGCTAAGCGGAAGCGTTAATAAACGCGGTTGATGTAGTCGAACGTCTTCGCGATCTAAATCGCCGAGCGTCCCGCGATCCAATCACGATCCTTCCGATCTAGTGCCGAACGGACGGCACCTCCGCGTTCAACACACGTACGGCTTGATGACGCCTTCACCTCCTCGATCCAGCGAGCGATGGTGAAGTAGTGGTTGAGTTCCAGCAGCACGACGGCGTGGTGATGGTGGTGAGGAACAATCTCTGCAGGGCTTCGCCAAGCGCTACGGAGATTATGACGGAGGAACTAGAGGGCTAGGGTTGCCGGCACACGGCTTGGGAAATCCTGATGTGTCCCGTGTGCTAGCCCTGCCCCTCTATTTATATGTTGAGCCTTGGGGTCTAAACTTGGAGTAAAAGCCTCCTCCGGGTCGGTTTTGCCCGCACAAGGTCGGTTTGGCCCGCAGGGAAAGAGTCCAACTCGGATCCCTGCCGAACCGTGCACAGCCGCGCACAAGCGGTAGTACTGCTTCACACAAGCGGTAGTACCGCTTGGGCGGTAGTACCGCTTCACACAAGCGGTAGTACCGCTCGGGCGGTAGTACCGCTTCACACAAGCGGTAGTACCGCTCCGGCGGTAGTACCGCTTCACCAAGCGGTAGTACCGCTTACGCGGCAGCAAAACTACTTTTGCACTTTCCAATACCTTGTGGGCTTTATCCCTTTGGCTCATATAAAGTGTTGCTGCACCTGAACACTTCGGTAAACATCCGGAACCCCTTCCGGTGAACTTCGGAACTCTTCCGGAGATCAAAACACTATTATCACATATATCAATCTTTACCTCCGGACTATTCCGGAGATCCTCGTCATGTCCGGGATCTTATCCGGGACTCCGAACAACTTTCGGTCACCAACATAATAACTCAATTATACTAATCGTCACCAAACGTTAAGTGTGTAGACCCTGCGGGTTCGAGAACTATGTAGACATGACCGAGACACCTCTACGGCCAATAACCAATAGCGGGACCTGGATGCCCATATTGGCTCCTACATATTCTACGAAGATCTTTATCGGTCGAACCTCTATGTCAAGGATTCAGTTAATCCCGTATGCTGTTCCCTTTGTTCTTCGGTATGTTACTTGCCCGAGATTCGATCGTCGGTATCTCTATACCTAGTTCAATCTCGTTACCGGCAAGTCTCTTTACTCGTTCCGTAATACAAGATCTCGTGGCTAACACTTTAGTCACATTGCTTGCAAGGCTCATTATGATGTTGTATTACCGAGTGGGCCCTGAGATACCTCTCCGTCACACGGAGTAACAAATCCCAGTCTTGATCCATGCCAACCCAACAGACACCCTCGGAGATACCTGTAGAGCACCTTTATAGTCACCCAGTTACGTTGCGACGTTTGATACACACAAGGTATTCCTCCGGTGTCAGTGAGTTGCATGATCTCATGGTCAAAGGAACAGATACTTGACATGCAGAAAACAATAGCAATAAACTGACACGATCAAATGCTACGTTTACAGTTTGGGTCTTGTCCATCACATCATTCTCCTAATGATGTGATCCCATTATCAAATGACATCTCATGTCAATGGCTAGGAAACCTTAACCATCTTTGATCAACGAGCTAGTCAACTAGAGGCTTACTAGGGACACAGTGTTGTCTATGTATCCACACATGTATTTGAGTTTCCAATCAATACAATTATAGCATGGATAATAAACGATTATCATGAACAAGGAAATATAATAATAACTAATTTATTATTGCCTCTAGGGCATATTTCCAACAGTCTCCCACTTGCACTAGAGTCAATAATCTAGTTCACATCACTATGTGATTTACATTGTAATGAATCGAACACCCATGCAGTTCTGGTGTTGTTCATGTTTAGCCCTTGGAAGAGGTTTAGTCATCGGATCTGCAACATTTAGATCCGTGTGTACTTTGCAAATATTTATGTCGTCCTCCTTGATGTAATCGCGGATGGAATTGAAACGTCGCTTTATGTGTCTGGTCCTCTTGTGAAATCTTGGTTCCTTGGCTAGAGCAATGGCACCAGTATTATCACAAAACAGAGTCATTGGGTTGAGTGCACTAGGCACTACTCCAAGATCTGTCATGAACTCCTTCATCCAGACACCTTCCTTCGCCGCCTCCGAGGCAGCGATGTACTCCGCTTCGCATGTAGAATCAGCTACCACGCTTTGCTTGGAACTGCACCAGCTAACCGCACCCCCATTAAGAATAAATACGTATCCGGTTTGCGACTTAGAGTCATCCGGATCAGTGTCAAAGCTTGCATCGACGTAACCCTTTACGACGAGCTCTTGATCACCTCCATAAACGAGAAACATGTCCTTAGTCCTTTTCAGGTACTTCAGGATATTCTTGACCGCCGTCCAGTGTTCCATTCCTGGATCACTTTGAAACCTTCCGGCCATACTTATGGCAAGGCTGACATCGGGTCTTGTGCACAGCATTGCATACATGATAGAGCCTATGGCTGAAGCATAGGGGATGACACTCATCTTTTCTCTATCTTCTGCAGTCACTGGGCATTGAGTCTTACTCAACTTCACACCTTGCAAAACAGGCAAGAACCCCTTCTTGGACTGATCCATTTTGAACTTCTTCAAAATCTTATCAAGGTATGTGCTTTGTGAAAGTCCTATTAAGCGTCTCGATCTATCTCTATAGATCTTGATGCCTAATATGAAAGCAGCTTCTCCTAGGTCCTTCATTGAAAAACTCTTGTTCAAATATTCCTTTACGCTTTCCAGCATTTCTATATTGTTTCCAATCAGCAATATGTCATCCACATATAATATTAGAAACGCTATAGAGCTCCCACTCACTTTCTTGTAAATACAAGCTTCTCCGTAAACTTGTATAAACTCGAACGCTTTGATCACCTCATCAAAACGAAGATTCCAACTCCGAGATGCTTGCACCAGTCCATAAATGGATCGCTGGAGTTTGCAAACTTTGTCAGCATTCTCTGGATCGACAAAACCTTCTGGTTGCATCATATACAACTCTTCCTTAAGGAAACCGTTAAGGAACGCTGTTTTGACATCCATCTGCCAAATTTCATAATCGAAAAAGGCAGCTATTGCTAACATGATTCTGACGGACTTAAGCATCGCTACGGGTGAGAAGGTCTCATCGTAGTCAACTCCTTGAACTTGTGAAAAACCCTTTGCCACAAGTCGAGCTTTATAGACGGTGACATTACCGTCCGCGTCCGTCTTCCTCTTAAAGATCCATTTGTTCTGAATGGCCTTACGCCCTTCAGGTAATACTTCCAAAGTCCATACTTTGTTTTCATACATGGATCCCATCTCGGATTTCATGGCCTCTAACCACTTCTCGGAATCCGGGCCCATCATCGCTTCTCCATAGCTCGTAGGTTCATCGTTGTTTAACAACATGACCTCTAAGACAGGGTTGCCGTACCACTCAGGAGCAGTACGCGTCCTTGTCGACCTACGAGGTTCGATAGCAACTTGATCCAAAGCTTCATGATCATCATCATTAACTTCCTCTTCAGCTAATGTAGGCTCCACAGAAACAATTTTCTGCGCTGCGCTACTCTCAGGTTGAAGTAAAGGTTCAACAACCTCATCAAGTTCTATCTTCCTCCCACTCAATTCTTTCGAGAGAAACTCTTTCTCAAGAAATGTTCCGTTTTTAGCGACAAACACTTTGCCTTCGGATCTGAGGTAGAAGGTATACCCAACTGTCTCTTTTGGGTATCCTATGAAGACGCATTTCTCCGCTTTGGGTTCCAGCTTTTCAGGCTGAAGCTTTTTGACATAAGCATCACATCCCCAAACTTTAAGAAACGACAGCTTTGGCTTCTTGCCAAACCAAAGTTCATATGGCGTCGTCTCAACGGATTTCGATGGTGCCCTATTTAAAGTGAATGCAGCTGTCTCTAATGCATAACCCCAAAACGATAGTGGCAAATCGGCAAGAGACATCATAGATCGCACCATATCCAATAAGGTTCGATTACGACGTTCGGACACACCATTACGCTGTGGTGTTCCAGGCGGTGTCAATTGTGAAACAATTCCACACTGTTTTAAGTGACTGCCAAACTCATAACTCAGATATTCTCCTCCTCGATCAGATCGTAGGAATTTAATCTTCTTATTACGATGATTCTCAACTTCACTCTGAAATTGTTTGAACTTTTCAAATGTTTCAGACTTGTGTTTCATTAAGTAAATATACCCATATCTACTTAAGTCATCAGTGAAGGTGAGAAAGTAACGATAACCACCGCGCGCCTCAATACACATCGGACCGCACACATCAGTATGTATGATTTCCAATAAGTCACTTGCCCGTTCCATTGTTCCAGAGAACGGCGTTTTAGTCATCTTGCCCATGAGGCATGGCTCACATGTGTCAAGTGATTCAAAATCAAGTGACTCCAAAAGTCCATCAGCATGGAGCTTCTTCATGCGTTTTACGCCAATATGACCTAAACGGCAGTGCCACAAGAAAGTGGTATTATCATTATCAATTCTAAATCTTTTGGCATCAATGTTATGAACATGTGTATCATTACTATCGAGATTCAATAAGAATAAACCCCTCACATCGGGTGCATGACCATAAAAGATATTACTCATATAAATAGAACAACCATTATTCTCTGATTTAAATGAGTAACCGTCTCGCAATAAACAAGATCCAGATATAATGTTCATGCTTAACGCAGGCACCAAATAACACTTATTTAGGTTCATCACTAATCCCGACGGTAATCGAAGAGCGAGCGTGCCGACGGCGATCACATCAACCTTGGAACCATTTCCCACGCGCATCGTCACTTCGTCCTTTGCCAGCCTCCGTCTATTCCGCAGTTCCTGTTTTGAGTTGCAAATATGAGCAACCGCACCGGTATCAAATACCCAGGCACTACAACGAGAGTTGGTAAGGTACACATCAATAACATGTATATCATATATACCTTGTTTGTTGTTGGCCGCCTTCTTGTCAGCCAAATACTTGGGGCAATTCCGCTTCCAGTGTCCAGTTCCCTTGCAATGAAAACACACAGTTTCTGGTTTGGGTCCAGCCTTGGGTTTCTTCACGAGAGGAGCAACTGCTTTGCCACTCTTCTTGGAGTTACCCTTCTTACCCTTGCCATTTTTCTTGAAACTCGTGGTTTTATTGACCATCAACACTTGATGCTCCTTCTGAATTTCAGACTCAGCGATTTTCAGCATCGCAAACAGCTCGGCGACTGACTTGTTCATCCCGTGCATGTTATAGTTCAACACGAAGCTCTTGTAGCTAGGTGGCAATGATTGAAGAACTCTGTCAGTGATAGCCTCTGGCGGAAGGGGCATCCCTAACTCAGCCAGACGGGTGGAGTACCCAGACATTCTGAGCACGTGATCACTGATAGACCCGTTCTCCTCCATCTTGCAAGCATAGAATTTGTCGGAGATCTCATATCTCTCGATCCGGGCATTCTTCTGAAAGATAAACTTCAACTCCTGGAACATCTCATATGCTCCATGACGTTCAAAACGTCTTTGAAGTCCCGGTTCTAAGCCATACAACATTGCACATTGAACTATTGAGTAATCATCAGAACGAGCCTGCCAGGCGTTCACAACGTCTAGAGACTCAACTGGAGCGGGTGGATCACCAAGCGGTGCATCAAGGACATAAGCCTTCTGGGAAGCCGTAAGGATAATCCTTAGATTACGGGCCCAGTCCACAAAGTTACTTCCATCATCTTTCAACTTAGCTTTCTCTAGGAACGCATTAAAATTCAGGGGTGCTACTGCGCGAGCCATGATCTACAACATAAATATAGCAAAGACAACTTAGACTATTGTTCTTAGATAATGAGTTTAGTTAATCATATTACTTAAAAACTCCCACTCAAATTGACATCCCTCCGATCATTCGAGTGTAACATGATCCAAATCCACCAACTCAAGTCCGATCATCACGTGAGTTGAGGTGGTTTCAATGGTGAACATCTTCATGTTGATCATATCTACTATATGACTCATGTTCGACCTTTCGGTCTCTTGTGTTCCGAGGCCATGTCTGTACATGCTAGGCTCGTCAAGTTTAACCCGAGTGTTCCGCACGTGCAACATGGCTTGCACCCGTTGTATGCGAACGTAGAGTCTATCACACCCGATCATCACGGCGTGTCTCGAAACGACGAACTTTCGCAACGGTGCACACTTGCGGAGAACACAATTTATCTTGAAATTTAAGTGAGGGATCACCTTATAATGCTACCGTCGTCCTAAGCAAAATAAGATGCATAAAAGGATTAACATCACATGCAAATCATAAGTGACATGATATGGCCATGAACTTGTGCTTTTGATCTCCATCTCCAAAGCACCGGCATGATCTCCATCGTCACCGGCATGACACCATGATCTCCATCATCTTGATCTCCATCAACGTGTCGCCATAAGGTTGTCGCGCTGACTGTTGCTTCCACGACTATAGCTAACGTTTAGCGATAAAGTAAAGCATTACATAGCGCTTAATGATTGACACGCAGGTCATACAATTATTAAAGACAACTCTATGGCTCCTGCCAGTTGCCGTACTCATCGACATGCAAGTCGTGATATTCTATACAAAACATGATCATCTCATACATCACATATATCTCATCATGTAATTGGCCATATCATATCACATCATACCCTGCAAAAACAAGTTAGACGTCCTCTAATTGTTGTTGCAAATTTTACGTGGCTGCTACGGGTTTGCAAGAACCGTTCTTACCTACGCAAAACCACAACGTGGTGTAGTGATTGCTTTTTGATCTTCTAAAAGAACCCTCTTCATTGAAATCGATTCAACTAAAGTGAGAGAGACAGACACCCGCTAGCCATCTTTATGCAACGAAGTTACATGTTAGTTGAAGGAACCTGTCTCGCGTAAGTGTACGCGTAATGTCGGTCCGGGCCGCTTCATCTCACAGTACCGCCGAATCAAATATCAACTAGTAACGGCAAGCAATATGTATACACCCACGCCCACAACTCGTTTGTGTTCTACTCGAGATCTCATCTACGCATAGACCTAGCTCATGATGCCACTGTTGGGGAACGTTGCATGGGAAACAAAAATTTTCCTACGCACACATAAGATCTATCCATGGTGATGAGCATCTACGAGAGGGAGAGTGAATCTACATACCCTTGTAGATCGCTAAGCGGAAGCGTTAATAAACGCGGTTGATGTAGTCGAACGTCTTCGCGATCTAAATCGCCGAGCGTCCCGCGATCCAATCACGATCCTTCCGATCTAGTGCCGAACGGACGGCACCTCCGCGTTCAACACACGTACGGCTTGATGACGCCTTCACCTCCTCGATCCAGCGAGCGATGGTGAAGTAGTGGTTGAGTTCCAGCAGCACGACGGCGTGGTGATGGTGGTGAGGAACAATCTCTGCAGGGCTTCGCCAAGCGCTACGGAGATTATGACGGAGGAACTAGAGGGCTAGGGTTGCCGGCACACGGCTTGGGAAATCCTGATGTGTCCCGTGTGCTAGCCCTGCCCCTCTATTTATATGTTGAGCCTTGGGGTCTAAACTTGGAGTAAAAGCCTCCTCCGGGTCGGTTTTGCCCGCACAAGGTCGGTTTGGCCCGCAGGGAAAGAGTCCAACTCGGATCCCTGCCGAACCGTGCACAGCCGCGCACAAGCGGTAGTACCGCTTCACACAAGCGGTAGTACCGCTCGGGCGGTAGTACCGCTTCACACAAGCGGTAGTACCGCTCGGGCGGTAGTACCGCTTCACACAAGCGGTAGTACCGCTCCGGCGGTAGTACCGCTTCACCAAGCGGTAGTACCGCTTACGCGGCAGCAAAACTACTTTTGCACTTTCCAATACCTTGTGGGCTTTATCCCTTTGGCTCATATAAAGTGTTGCTGCACCTGAACACTTCGGTAAACATCCGGAACCCCTTCCGGTGAACTTCGGAACTCTTCCGGAGATCAAAACACTATTATCACATATATCAATCTTTACCTCCGGACTATTCCGGAGATCCTCGTCATGTCCGGGATCTTATCCGGGACTCCGAACAACTTTCGGTCACCAACATAATAACTCAATTATACTAATCGTCACCAAACGTTAAGTGTGTAGACCCCGCGGGTTCGAGAACTATGTAGACATGACCGAGACACCTCTACGGCCAATAACCAATAGCGGGACCTGGATGCCCATATTGGCTCCTACATATTCTACGAAGATCTTTATCGGTCGAACCTCTATGTCAAGGATTCAGTTAATCCCGTATGCTGTTCCCTTTGTTCTTCGGTATGTTACTTGCCCGAGATTCGATCGTCGGTATCTCTATACCTAGTTCAATCTCGTTACCGGCAAGTCTCTTTACTCGTTCCGTAATACAAGATCTCGTGGCTAACACTTTAGTCACATTGCTTGCAAGGCTCATTATGATGTTGTATTACCGAGTGGGCCCTGAGATACCTCTCCGTCACACGGAGTAACAAATCCCAGTCTTGATCCATGCCAACCCAACAGACACCCTCGGAGATACCTGTAGAGCACCTTTATAGTCACCCAGTTACGTTGCGACGTTTGATACACACAAGGTATTCCTCCGGTGTCAGTGAGTTGCATGATCTCATGGTCAAAGGAACAGATACTTGACATGCAGAAAACAATAGCAATAAACTGACACGATCAAATGCTACGTTTACAGTTTGGGTCTTGTCCATCACATCATTCTCCTAATGATGTGATCCCATTATCAAATGACATCTCATGTCAATGGCTAGGAAACCTTAACCATCTTTGATCAACGAGCTAGTCAACTAGAGGCTTACTAGGGACACAGTGTTGTCTATGTATCCACACATGTATTTGAGTTTCCAATCAATACAATTATAGCATGGATAATAAACGATTATCATGAACAAGGAAATATAATAATAACTAATTTATTATTGCCTCTAGGGCATATTTCCAACACTCTCTGGCTCTGGCTTGCACTTCATGTGTTTGACACATTGTCTGACCGGATTTTTTGTGATTTTGTTAGGGAAAACGATGGATTCCGATGGTTCGTCGGACGATGAGTATGGACCGACGGAGCTTGATCAAATGATTCAAGATGAGTTCTTCGATTCCTCTGATTCGGACGAAGAAGTGGACATGATCATGCTCATGAGCATGCAAGAGGAAATGGACCGGCAAGTGGAGTATATTCTCAACTTCAAAGGCTCAATCAAAGGGAGAAGAGCGATCAATCGGGATAGGGTGTCCGGAGCAAGGCTACTGCAGAAGGACTACTTTGCTCCGAACCCAACATTTCCGGATGATCCATGGTTTCGTCGCCGTTTTCGCATGCGGAAACCATTGTTTTTGCACATTGTGGAGGGAGTGGAGGCACACGATGACTACTTCAAGCTCACAAGGGATTGCTGCGGCCAACTATCTTTCGGTCCCAAGCAGAAATCCACGGCTGCTCTGAGGATGCTTGCACTTGGTACTGCTGCAGATGCCGTTGGTGAGATGGTCAGGATGGGGGAGAGAACATGCCTGAAGACTACTGTCAAGTTTGCTCGCGCCGTGGTGGAGGTGTTTGGACCTGAGTATCTCAGAGAACCAAATGTGCAGGACACCAAGAAATTGTTGGCTATTGGAGAGGCTAGGGGGTTTCCAGGAATGCTCGGATCAATTGACTGCATGCATTGGCAATGGAAGAACTGCCCCAAAGGTTTGCGGGGAATGTATCAAGGTCACACCAAAGAGGCCACCATCATACTAGAAGCAGTGGCATCACATGACTAATGGATTTGGCATGCTTTCTTTGGAATGCCTGGTTCTCACAACGACATCAACGCGCTTCAACGATCTCCGGTGTTCAGGAGGCTTTGCAATGGGGAATCACCACCATGCAACTACACCCACTACTGCAGGCGACCGCTAACGCGACACATGAATCAGAGACCCCGCGACCAAACTGTGTGCGATGCATGAATCGCAAACGGTGTAGTAATCAAACCGTCGCAAATAAGATGAACTGTTTGCAATGCCGGAGACATCTAAAATGATTCAGATTAGAGACGCGTGTGCGATACGTGGCATACAGTTGATCCATACGAACTGTTTGCGATAAGACAGAACAACAAACATTATTCAGATTAGAGACGCGTGTGCGATACGTGGCATATAGTTGATACATACGAACTGTTTGTGATAAGCCAGAACAACAAACACTGTCAGCCAGTTCGTGGTGTGTGCGATACACGGCATACAGTTCACTCGGATGAATTCTTTGTGATTACGCAACACAACAGAAATGGTCAGGCAGATCAAGGTGTGTGCGATATACGGCATGTGGTTAACTCGGATGAACTGTTTGCGATTACCCAACACAACAGAAACGGTTCAACTTAACAAGATGTGTGTGATACGCGGCAAATAGGTCAGTAATCCGAAATGTGTGGGAAGACCGATAACAACACAGACGATTCCTGCTAATAACCCGTGTGTGTTGTTGGCAAACGCTTGCTGGTAAACAATTGTCAGCGATTGATGAAATCATCACCGACGGGTTCCGTAGTTTAATCCGTGTGCGATGTGATTTGCTCAGTCTGCAGAACATCTACGCTCTCTGTGTACAGAACAATATTATTTTGTGTAAATAGTGCGCTCTGTTGGGCACACGAGATATATGGATCACACCCGTGGGCAAGCAATGTGCGCGCACGCGTCATGCTAGCTCGCGCTTCCTTCTATGCTAAGTTTCCATTAATTGATGGCGTTTTATGAACACGCCATTGTTTCCCGCCATTTCCCCATCGGTTTCCCGCCGCCACCCAGCGATTGCGCATAAGCCTAGGCGGCGCGCGACACATCGAGGCACAAGCGCAGCCTATAGCCCCTCCAGCTACCTTTTCCAAGCATGCCAACCCACCGAAGCGTCGCCTCTGCCATCAACCTCCTCGACGAGGTAAACGAGCAGGCGCCACAGCCCGTCGAGGCCAAGGGTGTCCCCGGCAACGCGATGGACGACGTTGTGCTGCGCGTCATCGCCAGGGTTGAGCAGACCCTTGGCGGACGGCACTTCAGCGCCGCGGATCAAGAAAGGCAACTCAGCACCGAGAGGCTGCAACTTGACGCACAACATGATCGGTGGTGCCCCGCAGCGCAAGATAGGCGCGTCCGCGCCGATAGGTTGCGGCTCGCCGCACAGCGAGACCGATGGACCGCCGCAGAGCGTGAGGCGCGGCGCACCGCACAGCAAGAGCGATTCCATTGGCGCTTGCCTGCTGTCGACAGGACGTTGCAACTGGCTACACGGCCCGTCAGTAGCCCTATTCCTCGCCAGGAGTGGGCAGAGGCCGTCTGCGCCGTACTAGCACCAGAGGCCGGCCGCGCCGTGCTTGCACCGGACGCCGGCCGCGCCGTTCGCATGGGTCGCGCCGTTCCCCTTGTCCGCGGCCCTCTCGATGCCAACGCGCTGGTCGCTAGGCTCGAGCGCCTCCTTGGCCCAGGTGTCCACATAGGCGCAGTAGAGGAACATGGACGTCGCATCCTCGAGCTGGTGATCTCCGATGAAATAGCCAACTTGGAGCTCGAGATCGCGCTCCAGATGTATCGTGAGCGTGTCAACCGCTTGGACGAACGCCTACACGAGTTCAGGCAGAGGCAAGAGCTACCATAGGCAGGGGTGGTGGTCATGGACGCGTTTTATTTTGTTAAGTCGTTTTGACGTTGATCGCTATGTATTCCCAATAATCATAATATTGCTCTGTTTATTGCTCTGTTTCAATGTGTGTACTCTGTTTTCCGTTCTTATATATTGTTCTCTTTCAATGTGTATGTTTTCCATTTTGTACATGTGGATGGTAAACAGCTACATAGATATTAGTACGAAAACGAACAATACGTGATGATACTTAACTGGGATCCCATACTTAACTACTAAGTACAATGCATAAAATTGAGAACGAACAATACTAAAACTAATAATCCCTCCTTATGCGGCTAGTATTCTGGAAGGCCCTCGCTAGCAGCTCCCTGGTGCGCGGCGGCTTCCCAGTGCGGAGGGAGTTCTCCGCTTCCTCCGCCTCACAGCGCTTGACGTGCTGATCCGCCTCTTGCTGGTGAACGCGCGCGAACGATATTGCCATTTCGGTGGGTGCCCATCGGAGCTCCTCGTCGGTAGCACGCTGGAGCTTATCGGCCCACCTCCACGCAACGATGAGGAGCCTAGCGCCTTTGGCCTTCCTGGCGAAGTACCGGCCGTCTTCGTACACCTCGTCCGCACGTCGACGCGCCCGCCGCCAAAGCTCCAGCGCCTCCTTTTCCCAGGCGGCCTCACGGGCTTCACGGGCCGCCTGGTACCTGGCTTCCTCCTCCACCATCTCCTTCTTGAACGCCACTTGCCTGGCTTTCTCAGCCGGCGGCAGCGCCTTCCACAGACAAAGATTGTATTGGCCCCAAAACCACTCCAAAGTTGGTGGTTTTGGCGCAACCTCGTTTGGTGGCGCGTAGGGGTCCTCCTCGTCGCTGCTCTGCGCCTGGATGTCCTCGCGGGGCGGCGCCTCCTCCTTGACGGGTGGGCAGATCGTTGGCGCCATGGCAGAGTTTTGTGAGAGAGAGGGGGGTGAGCGAGGAGAGAATGTAGATGAGAATGCAGGTGGGACGACGTGGGCGGGGTAGTATTTATTGGTGGCCAGAATCTAGATCGACGGGAGCAGTAGAAGCGCCGGTGGCCGGAATTTATGAGTACTATAGCTTGAATTACACACTATTCCCGCATCAAAATCCATGTGTGAAATAAATCGCTGACGGTTCCCAAGACTGAACCACGTCTGATTAAAAACCCGCGCCACTCACCATCCAAACCTCGCGACGCGAAACAGAGTGCCAATCATGGGGGGCCCAGTTGTCTTGCCAGATATTTACATTTTCTTTCCAAATGTTTTGCATGAATGCTTATTTCGTGTTACCATGATATTGTTGGAAAATGTATTACATAAATGATTTTTCCAACCCATGATGATATTCTGTTGCATGTACATGTAGTTCAATTTTGAATTACGGCCATTAAATGGTTAGAAACTTACTTAATGTCTTAAAAATGTCAAATAACCCCTGAAAATTTCCAAATTTTAACATGAAAGTTGTATTCGTGGATGTTAACAGTAGAAAAAAAATGCCAAGCCATAAGAGGAAGCCACTGTCGGTTCGTCATCAAACATGCATATTCTTCCCTCTCAGAACCACGTGTCTTCTCGTGAGATGCTCCGATTTGTGAGAGGTGTGTGTGTGTCAAAACTTGCGTCAAAGTGGCCAATTCTTTTACCACAACATCTTGGTGCCATTTCATTAAATCAAGCAAGGTTTCATGTATTTCTGATTATTTTTGATTTTTTTGGAATTTAAAAGCCATGGTTCTCACTGTTTGTGTCCAAGCTTGACACCAATATGTTTGAAAATTCCTTCCAATTTACTGCACAGGGCATTAACTCGCACACAAGGACACAAATATGATTTTCCAACCCATGATGGTTTGCCGTTGCATGTGCATGCAGTTCAAATTTGAATTACGGACATTATATGGCTAGAAACTCACTTATTGTCTTAAAAAGGTAAAATCAACGCCAAAAACTTCAAAAATTTAACATGACCGCTGCATTAGTGCATGTTAATGGTAGAAAAAAATTCAGGGTCATACGTGGAAGCGAGCGTCGTTTCGTCATCAAACATGCATTGTTCCCTCTCGGAACCACGTGTCTTCTCGCGAGATGCTCCGATTTGTGAGAGGTGTGTGCCAAAACTTTCGTCAAAGTGGACAATTCTTTTACCACAGCATCTTGGTGCCATTTCATGAAATCAAGCAAGGTTTCATGTATTTCTGATCATTTTTTATTTTTTTGGAATTTAAAAGCCATGGTTCTCTCTGTTTGTGTCCAAGCCTTGACACCAATATGTTTGAAAATTCCTTCCAATTTACTGCACAGGGCATTAACTCACACACAAGGACACAAATATGATTTTCCAACCCATGATGGTTTGCCGTTGCATGTACATGCAGTTCAAATTTGAATTACGGCCATTATATGGCTAGGAACTCACTAAATGTCTTAAAAAGGTCAGATGAACCCTGAAAAATTCCAAATTTTAACATGACAGTTGTATTAGTGCATGTTAACGGTACAAAAAATTCAAACAATTTCCATCACCATCCGTTGCCAGTGTACTCCAAATTAGTCTGCTGCAGGTAATTAAAAAATGGACTACATCGCACACAGTTGTTTATAAGAACCGTTTGCGATGAAAATTCGCGGGTCTTTTTATGTCTTCCTCCATAAGCTTCGCCGGATTCGTCTGCTCAAGCGCTATTCACCCCCGAATCCTCGAGTCCCCGATACCCATTCCCCATCCCCTTCTTGCAAAGAATGACGCCGTGGAGACGCTTCGTGAGGGCCCGTACG
Organism: Elymus sibiricus; assembly: GCA_039707655.1. NCBI lineage: Eukaryota > Viridiplantae > Streptophyta > Magnoliopsida > Poales > Poaceae > Elymus > Elymus sibiricus. The sequence goes on along the minus strand of CM077666.1, from coordinate 175,970,067 downwards.
GTCGCCGGGTCCTCCCCGAGCGACTCCGCCTCTGCCGAGAGCGTGGCCGCCTACGACGAGAGCGCGGCCGCATCCGCATTGAGCGCAGCTGCATCCGTCGAGAGGGCGTCTGCGGCAGCCGATAGGGCAGCTGCAGCAGCCGAGACGGCTGCAGCAGCTGCTGCGACGGCGGCTGCAAACGCCGAGAGCGCTCGAGCAGCCGTCCGTGCCGCGGAGGTCGCCCTGGCCCGGGCCGAGGCCATCCACGCCCAGGTCGAGGACGCCCACGCCAAGATATTCCAGGCCTCCTCGGAATCCAGCATGCACCCTACGTCCGAAAAGGCGGCGGAGATGCTTGTCGACGATGCGGTGACGGAGGCCATGGAGCCCCTGCTTCCTCATGATATCGCCGAGCAGGAGCTGGAGATGCAGGAGGCGGCGGAGATCGAGGAGCGCGGGGAGGAGGAGTTGCGCGTGGCTAAGGAGGAGGTAGAGAGCCGCCTGTACGTCGAGGAATTGGCGGTGGAGTACCAATGCGAGCTCTGGCGCCGCCACTACTACGAGTACTACAACCTTGAGGGCGGCGCCGAGGACGAGGACGAGGACGGCGACGCGGTCGAATTCAGCCTGGGGGACGCGGAGTCCACCAGTGGCGGCATGTCGCCAGGATAAGTCATCGACATCTCATCTTATAACGCTGGTCTTTTGTTAGAGCAATGTTTAGGTCAACTGGCTCTGTTTAATTACTAAAATTGCTCGATTCAGTAAGTGTGGTCCGTGTGCTGTAGGCTCTTTTGTGTACCCCCCAAATTAGCAAGTGATGTTAAATATGTAATGACGTGGATGAGCACTGTACCCAGGAAAATTTCCACCAAAATTTGAGTGCTCAAACTCATCGCATGCGCGTAAAGCAGAAGAATCGTTTGCGATGCACACATTTGTTCAAAGTGAAAGGTGTCCGATGACACTGCGCGCCAAGTTCCCCTCCCCCCCAACCTTTCGAATTTTTTTGCCTACCGCCGAAATATCTAACTCTTCCCCCCCTTCCCACCCCTTTTCTCCCCGACCACAAGCCACATTTCCCCTGTTTACTCCTTCCTTCCTTCCCAAGCTATAGCCGCTTCCTTGATTGCTTTCGCTCTCGCCGTCTCGCATCCGACCGCCGTGGATGCCATGGTCTTCTTTGACCTCTCCAGCGGTTCCTCCTCCGACGACGAGTATGTCACCAGCCGGGTATGCCTCTCTCCTCTCTCTCGCCCCCTAGGCTTAGGGTTCTGATTTGTAATAAAGGATTTTAACCCGGAGACCGATTTGAGCCATTTGTTCCTCTTGTAGCTCCCTAGGACCATCACTTGCAAGCAATGGAGTGGGGTAGCTGAAGATCTGCCTGCTCGTTGTCACCATCAATCTCCATGCATGAAGTTAGTGGCTTTTGAATCTGTGGACAGTGGGAGGAAGTTTCTGGCATGTGCAGAGAAGGTTAGCCCCACTTTCATTGTTACAAATCATTTGTTAGATGTGATTCAGACACTGTCACTGTGCTATGTTAATATGGATGTGATTAAGACACTGTCAATGTTTCTACCTAGTATCTAAAAATGTTTCCATCTCATCAGCGATGCCCTGAGAAAATTATTTGGCACCGCTTCAGCAGTTTGTGCACCTAACTTTGCTCCACACATCCGAGCAGCCAAGCAATAAAATACTAATACTTTATGGCAGGAAGGAACTGGGCATCGGAGCAACTAGGTGCTCCGGTTCCCTGAATTTTTCCTCTGGCAACGACTCGGCAGTGCAGGATACCGGTGCCAAATGTAGCAACAGTTGATTTGACACCGGTTTTGGCCTACACAGTGGAGGGCCTTTATTGGTATTAGTTCTATGTTATTAAATTTGTGCATATACATACCTGTTAGTATTAATTTGATGGCATTGAATCACTATCGCTGTGCTGTTGCAGTTATATTTAGCTTCCTCATAAAATGGTCAATTTGTTATTATAGTACCTGACTAAGAACTTAATTATAGCTTGTGATGTTCCTGAATTTGGTTGTTGTCTCAGTAGCAATTAATTCATTTGCACATTGAACTTTTGGAGAAGATATGTCATAATAAACGTGTTTCTGCAGTTTTTCAAAATATGTATGTGGTGATTTTCTATGTTGCTAGAAACCCATTTTCCCTACAACTATAACTGATTTAGTTTTAAATATTATAGGATGAATGGAAGTGTTCTTACCTGGAGTGGGTTGATCAAGAGTGGCCACCGTCTTTAAAGATGTGCCTAGCAAAGCTCTGGAGCATGTTTGAGGAAGAGAATAGAGATAGGCTTAGAGAAAATGTTGTCAACGTTGAAGAATATTTCAAGGTACTGGAAAAAAGAGGAAGATGGAGAATGAGCTCAGATTTTTTAAATTAGACTTTGTCTAAGATGGTGTTTGCGAAGGAGGAGGCACTTTCCTAGTTGGTCAGTGCAAAACAAGTTCTTACTGAACTGAAAGCAGAGGTGGAGAAGACTAATTTGGTTGATCATGCATCAGTCGATTAGGGAAATGAATATATTGTTCTAATATTGTACTTATGAAGGTGAACTAGCTATATGTTGTACTGTGCTGTTTTCACGTACCAATCGTACTGTGATGTTATAATATATTTATGTGCCTGATATGAAATTGGCAAACAGCTGTTCGATATGAAATGTGATTTTGCTTAATACTGGAATTATTAATAGTAAACTAATAAACCTGCTAAATGGGTCATGGAACTTTACAAACGGTTCTAGCAGTGAAAGCGTGTGTGATATACTTGAATAACGCAAACGGTTACGGAGGCAGAGCGTGTGTGATCGTTACACCTATCACAGACGAGGCTATACAGAAAACTGTGTGTGATGTAGATACGAACGGAAACGTTTGTCTGGGATTCACTGTGTGGGATGTGCATACGAACAGAAACGTTTGGCTGGGATTCACTGTGTGGGATGTACATACGAACGGAAACGTTTGTCTGGGATTCACTGTGTGGGATGTACATACAAACGAAAATGATTGGGCCTGTTTAATTGTATGCGATGGCTCGCCCGATCGCACACGAGCTCATTTTGCCCAGCGTGTGTGACTGGAGGACCTATCCCTGACGGTTTTTGGGTCGTGTGGGAAGGACCCCCCTATCGCACACACATGCAAGGCGACGGTTTAAAACTACGTCGCGGAAAGGGGTTAAAAACCGTTTGTATAGTAGCTCGCTGTACCAGTGACCGTCAACGGCCGAGACTACAACATGGGATACTACCTTGCCGATGGCATCTATCATCAGTGGGCGGCGTTTGTGAAGACCATATCCGAGCCATGTGGCAACAAACAGAGCCACTTTGCAACAATGCAGGAAGCGGCTAGGAAGGATGTGGAGAGGGCATTTGGTGTGCTTCAAGCTTGTTGAGGAATTGTTCATGGCGCTGCAATGATGTGGGAATCAGAGCTTTGTGGCAGCTCATGACATGTTGTGTTATTTTGCACAACATGATTGTCGAGGATGAGGGTGATGGTGTAGCCCAAACCAATGATTTCGAAGCACCTCGAGAACAAGTTGAAATCCCGGAAGATCAAGATGAAACTCAGCTCATGAACTTTCTACAGATGCATCAGAATCTTTGAGATCATCAGGTGCACGCGCAGCTCCTCAGTGATCTTGTGGAGCATATGTGGACCCACAGTGGAAACCAATGAGCTGTTTTGATTTGTGCAGTTCAAATAAATTTTATGTAAACACTATTCATGTTCGGTACCAAACATTTGTTATTTACGTGCGACAACATCCTGTATGATCGACGTGCATGGATTTGAGAGACCGGATTTGAGATATGTGGATGTGCAGGGCAACATATGAGGGGCCGGCGAGCATTGTCCGCGGGCGCGCCCGGACGCGCCCGCGGGAGTATAGGGGGCCAGATTTGCCAAGTCCGGCTGTAGATGCTCTAAGTGCTAGCCGCTTTCGCGGTAGATTAGTTTCTTAATCGATCAGATCGACCCACCCGAGCCAGGCGTTGTTGTGCTGTTGTTTTGTTTCCACGTACCGATCGACGGACGTAGGTATAGTATATAGCTCACGGCTTGCGAGCGTGCCTTCTGCCGTGTAATGCGTGTACGCACGCTGTACGACACAATCAAGCCGTGGCATGATGGGCTGTCCCAACCACGCCAAGGAGAAAACGCTCCCTTTTACAGTCTATAGCCGGGCTCCACAAACCCGTGTACGCCTGGACGGACAGGTCACTGAACGGAAAAAAATTCGGTCGAGACGGGCTCTTCGTATTGTCCCTAAACGTCCGGACTTACCGGTACCCCTCGTATCCAACCCAAATGTAAGCCGGATATCGGGAGGCCTGGGCACGCCCGGACACGTCCGTCACGTCGGACCCGACAGGCCAAACCTACCGCAAATTGCACCCAATCCCCCTGACCTGCCGGACCAAGCATTTTCCTCTCCCCTCTTCTCCCTCGTCTGTGCCGGCTCTTCCCTAGCTCTGCCGCCACCCTTGCTCCACCACCGTACCGAGCCCTGAGTGTCACCGACACCACCACAACACTCCTGCCCTCCACCCTCGCCGCCATGGACACTCTCGCCGGCCGGGCCGCTGCCGCGGTACATTCGGCTTCTCTTAGACTGCATCTTGCCCTCAATGTGTTCGACACATTCTTCGACCAGTTTTTTGTGATTGTTTTGTAGACGATACGGTGCATTCGGATGGTTCATTGGATGAGGAGTATGGACCCACAGGGCTTGTTGAATTAATTCAAAAGGAGTTCTTCGATTCGTAGGATTCAACGAAGAAGCAGATATGATGATTATCATGAGCATCCAACAGGAAATGAACCAGGAGGTGGAGCACATTCCAAACTTCAATGGTTCGATCAAAGGGAGAAGAGTTCTAAACCGGGATTGGGTCTGTGGAGCACGGCTGCTCTACAAGGATTACTTTGATCTCGTACCAACATTCCTTGATGAATGGTTTCATCAACGCTTTCGTATGCACAAACCCTTGTTCTTGCACGTGGCGGAGGGAGTGAAAGCACACGATCCCTACTTCAAGCTCATCCCTTTGATTGTTGCGGACAACTCTTGTTCTCTGCTAAGCAGAAATCCACGGCTGCTATGAGGATGCTTGCAGTTGGTACCGCCGTCGATGTCGTTGGTGAGATGGTCCGGATGGGGTACAACACATGCCTAAAGACAACTGTGAAGTTTGCCCGCGCCGTGGTGGAGGTGTTTGGAGCAGAGTATTTGAGAGAACCAAATGTGCAAGATACGAAAATGTTGTTGGCTATTGGAGAGGCAAGAGATTTTCCAGGTATGTTCGGTTCAATTGATTACACGCATTGGCAATGGAAGAACTGCCCCAAAGGTTTCCACGGGATATACCATGGTCACATCAAAGGGCCACCATCATATTGGAAGCAGTGGCATCACATGACTTGTGGATTTGACATACTTTCTTTAGAATGTCAGGTTCTCACAATGACATCAATGTGCTTCAGTGATCTTCCGTGTTCAGGAGACTTTGTAATGGGGAATCGCCGATGTGCAACTTCACTGTCAACGGCAGCGACTATAATATGAGGTGCTACCTTGCCGATGGTATCTATTCTCAGTGGACGACGTTAGTGAAGACCATATCTGATCCCCACGGCAACAAAAAAGCCACTTTGCAACAATACAATAAGCAGCTAGGAAGGATATGGAGAGGGCATTTGGAGTGCTCCAAGCTCGTTGTGGAATTGTTCATGGAGCTACAATGATGTGGGAATTGGAGACTTTGTCATAGCTGATGACATGTTGTGTCATTTTGCACAATATAATTATCGAGAACGAGCAGCTTTAGCGTGTGCGTTGGTCGTGTTCATGTCCGACGGAGCTTGTGCACGTGCTAAAGCTCCTTGTTGTTCCCCTCCGGCGTTGGTCGTGTTCATGTCCGACGGAGATGAGACCCGTAAAGTGAAGGTGCGGTCGTCGGCAAGGAAAAGTACGACATGTGGGACACGGACTGGCCCACTTGCACTTGAGGCCCCGCCACCTCCCATGCACTACTCCTCCTTGTCCGAGCCCGCACCCCGTCCGTCGATGATGGACGTGAGTCCGACGATGGACGTGGACGGGGCAGCATGCTCGTCGTGCCACCGACGCCAACAAAGCGTTGTTGGCGGCGTGAAGGACGCCCAACTGTAGGCGTTCACGTCCGCGATCACCTACACCGCCAGTACCGCCTCCACGTCTGGTTGCGCCGCGACCACATTACAAGGAGCTTTAGCGCGTGTGCCTTGTAGAGCGCCTATTGATCAGTGATGAAGTTGGGGTTCTTCGCTACCATGGACACCACGGCCTCCTTGCTCGCGTGCTCGCCATAGATTTGGCCCTCCGACAGTCGGTGTTGCTCGAGGAGGGACAATTTTTGTACCGCTGCTCATCTTGCGCCTGCCAGAACGCTGACAACGGCGGCGGCACCGGCTGCTTCTCCACCATGGCGTCGTTGAAGTGCGCATGCGCCATGGTCAAGCCGGAATGGACAGGCGCAGGCTCCAGTGCTGATGTCTACTACACAACTTTATTCTTGTAGACTCAGTTGGGCCTCCAAGCGCAGAGTTTTGTAGGACAGCAGCAAATTTCCCTCAAGTGAATGACCTAAGGTTTATCAATCCGTGGGAGGTGTAGGATGAAGATGGTCTCTCTCAAACAACCCTGCAATCAAATACAAGAAATCTCTTCTGTCTCCAACACACCCAATACAATGGTAAATTGTATGGGTGCACTAGTTCGGCGAAGAGATGGTGATACAAGTGTAGTATGGATAGTAGATATAGGTTTTTGTAATCTGAAATAATAAAAACAGCAAGGTAGCAAGTAACAAAAGTGAGCACAAACGGTATTGCAATGCTTGAAAACAAGGCCTAGGGTTCATACTTTCACTAGTGCAATCTCTCAACAGAGCTAACATAATTGAATCATATAACAATCCCTCAACGTGCGACAAAGAATCACTCCAAAGTTCCTATCTAGCGGAGAACATAAGATGAAATTGTTGTAGGGTACGAAACCACCTCAAAGTTATCTTTTCCGATCAATCTATTGAGCCAGCAATATAAGTGTCACAAACAGCCCTAGAGTTCGTACTAGAATAACACCATATGATACGCATCAATTAACTCTAATGTCACCTAGATATTCCAATGTCACCACAAGTATCCATGAGTTAATTATTCAATATGCATCAAACAACTTCAAATTCATAATATTCAATCCACACAAAGAACTTCAAAGAGTACCCCAAAGTTTCTATCAGAGAAAGAAGGATGAAAACGTGTACCAACCCATATGCCTAGATTATCCCAAGGTCACGGGAATCCGCAAGTTGATTACCAAAACATACATCAAGTGATTCAATAGAATACCCCATTGTAACCATGGGTATCCACATGCAAGACATACATCAAGTGTTCTCAAATCCAAAGTATTCAATCCGACAATAACGAAACCTCAAAGGGAAAGACTCAATTCATCACAAGAAGATAGAGAGGGAAGAAACACCATATGATCCAACTATATTAACAAAGCTCGCGGTACATCAAGATCGTGCCAAATCAAGAACACGAGAGAGAGAGAGATCAAACACATAGCTACTGGTACATACCCTCAGCCCCGAGGATGAACTACTCCTGCCTCATCATGGAAGTAGCGGGGATGACGAAGATGGCCTCCGGTGACGACTTCCCCCCTTCGGCAGGGTGCCGGAACGGAGCTCCAGATGGGATCGTTTCAGAACAGAGGCTTGCGGTGACGGAAAAACTCATCTAGGTTAACTTTTGGGGGTTTCTGTATTTATAAGAATTTTCAGCGTTGGAATCACGCTAACAGGTGCCACAGGGGGCCCACAAGGCATCAGGGCGCGGCCACCCCCCTGGGCGTGCCTTGTTGCCTTGTGGGGTCCCTGTGGGGCTTCTGGTACTCCCTCGAAGCTTCCTGGGTCTCTTTCCTTCCAGAAAAAATTATTAAAAAGTTTTGCCACGTTTGGACTTCGTTTGGTATGGATTTTCTGGAAAACCAGAAATAGGCAGAAAACAGCAAGTGGCACTGGGCACTAGGTTAATATGTTAGTCCATGAAAATCATATAAAAGTCATATAAAAGTGCGCCAAAACCATATAAAGTTATTGCTAACATGGCATGAATACTTCATAAATTATAGATACGTTGGAGACGTATCAGCATCCCCAAGCTTAATTCCTACTCGTCATCACGTAGGTAAATGATAAAAGAAATAATTTATGAAGTGTGAATGCTAGTATAGTGCACAAGTTTGATCAATGATAATTTTAATCACTTTTTCTAGCATCATAAATAGCAACTCTTTCTCATAAAACTCATCATGGCAAAGTAGCAAACAATTCACATGTTAAACAATGCATTCTTTTGAAACTTAACAACCTATGTTCTTAGTCACCAAGCAATTTCAATGCATCTTATTTTCAGCAAAGTCTAAGTAAGAGCTCCACATACTCAATTATCATATAGTCTTCTATGATTGCTAATACTCAAAGCATATTTTTAGAAGAAATAGCATCCATCGAACACAAAGAAAGATAGGGGCTTAATGTTTCTCCTCCCAAGTTATTTATCATAGAGATAATTGTCAACAATAATAATTCATGATCAAATATATTTGAATGGATATATGTGTCTGGATCTTCCCCACCACATGATGCTTGCCAACTAGAGAATAGGTTGGAATGAGAAGTTGACTCAATAAAAATAAAATTGACAGAAAAGTAAAATATAAGCCCTTCGCAGAGGGAAGCATGGATTTGTAGAGGTGCCAGAGCTCATTGCTTAAAACAGAGATGAATACATTTTGAGTGGTGTGCTTTTCCTGTCAATGTCACGACTAAGGATTTCAATATCTTCCATGCTAAACACATTATTGGCGGTTCCCATGCAGAAATGAAAAGTTTAACTCCCCCTCAACCATTCAAACACAAGCCATGGCTAGCCGAATTCACGGGTGCCCTCCAAACTTTCAACTTTCCAGGGGGAGCTTTTGTTTTTATTATATATATTTTTCTTTTTATTTAAGGGACTGGGCATCCCGATTACTAGCCTCTCTCGTGCAAGGACAAGTGAATAAACACCCATCATGAGAATAACCCACTTAGCATGGAAGATACTGACCACCCCATCGCTCCATGAGCGGTACGGGCACACAAAACAGATGATTATTTGAAGGTCTTGGAGATGGCACATGCAAATTTACTTGGAACGGCAGGGTAATACCGTATATAGGTAGGTATGGTGGACACTCATGGAAGAAACTTGGCTCAAGGATTTTGAGTGCACAAGCAGTATTCCCGCTTAATACAGAAATTTTGGCTAGCAAAAGATTCTAAACAAGCACCACATGTTGGAGGATCCATAACAATATAACTTCTATGCAAATATACCCAAACGTAACTCATTACGTTGTCTTCCTTGTCCAACTTCAACTTATTCGATCAAGTTTGAAAATAATTAGTGGGTATTCACAATCATAAAAATGTCCAAGATAATATATTTGTATGGGAAATTTCTCTTCCATATACTATGTTTCATGAATTGCTTGTGTGACCAATATTGTGATTGTCAAATTTCAATAGATTTACTTTCTAAACCCAATGTGAAACTACTACTAAGCATATGGAACATGGATAATTTCACATTTATGATATTCAATTCATTCAACAATTTACTCTTAGAATATAAGTGAAGCACAAGAGTGAACGACAAACTACTCCAAAAGATATAAGTGAAGATCAATGAGTAGTTAAACAATTAAGTAGCTATGTGAAGAATCTCTCCAAATAAAGATTCCAGATTTAAGTATTTTATTCAAACAGCAAAGAAAACAAAATAGAATGACATTCCAAGAATAGCACATCTCATGCGAAGAAGCAAAAACTTAGGCTCAACCGAGACTAACCGATAGTTGTTGATGAAGAAAGGTGGGGTGCCTACCGGGGCATCCACAAGCTTAGATGCTTGAGACTTCTTGGAATATTAACTTGGGATGCCTTGGGAGTCCCCAAGCTTGAGCTCTTGTGCCTCCTTAATTCCTCTCATATCACGGTTTCCCTAAATCTTAAAACTTCATCCACACAAAACTCAACAAGAACTCGCGAGATAAGTTAGTATAAATCAACTCAAAACCTTAACATTCTCTACTGTAGAAAATCACTAAAATTATGACTAAACATTGCATACTAAATGCCTCTGCATATTTAATACTCCTATCCACAAATTGAAACATTAAACAAGCAAACATATGCAAACAATGCAACTATAACCGAAATCTGTTTAAACAGAACAATCTGTAAAGGGGGGACAAAAATTCATACTTCCCTAACTCCAAAAATTCTGAAAAATTACCACGTGACAGAGAACTCTTGCATTCTTAATGTGTAAAAATTTCAGATTTTTATAATGTTCTTACAATTCAGGAATATTCAGGACATAACAGAAAACTTTCTGTTTTCAAACAGCAACACATAAACTTGCAAACTGAGCATGGTAAAGGCTGTAATTGGCATTTTATTGAACTAAAAGATACAAAACATGATTATTAATAACAGCAAGCAAATATCAACAAAAGAAAATGATGCTCCAAGCAAAACTCATATTATGTGACGAATAAAAATAAAGCTCCAAGTGAGGTTACCGATAGTGTTGAAGATGAAAGAGGGGGCATCCCCAAGCTTAGACGCTTGAGTCTTCCTTGAATATTACCTTGGGGTGCCTTGGGCATCCCCCATCTTAGGGTATTTCCACTCCTTATTCTCCTTCTACCGTCATCTCACCCAAAACTTGAAAACTTCAATCACACAAAACTTAATGGAACTTGTGAGATAGGTTAGTATGAAAATAAATCATTCACTTAGGTACTGTCAAGACAAGATTATAATTGTTCTCACATAATACCTACTGTAGTCTATCATTTCCACAATTTATATCTCATAATATAAGCTACAGAAACACTAAAATAAGAAACTATGCAATAAAAACAGAATCTGTCAAAAAACAGAACAACATGTAGTGAGCGAATTAAAAAGCATACTTCTGTACCACCAAAAATTCTAAAAAATTAGGAAAATATAAAAATTTGTAACTCAATACTATGTAAAAATTTCAAAAATTTCTCACGCTCCAGTACAGAATAGAAATTCCAGCACTGGACGCAAAAGTTTCTGTTTTTGCACAAAATCTAATCAACGAGCATCCACACTATCCCAAAGGCTTTACTTGGCACATTATTGAAAGAAAACATATAAAACATGATTACTACAGTAGCTTAATCATGTAGACACACAAAAATAGTAGGTATAAATATTGGGTTGCTGATACGTCTCCAACGTATCTATAAGTTTTGATTGTTCCATGCTATTATAGTATCAATCTTGGATGTTTTATATGCAATTATATGTCATTTTATATCAGTTTTGGGAACTAACCTATTAACCTAGTGCACAGTGCCAGTTGCTGTTTTCTGCTTGTTTTTGGTTTTTCAGAAAATTAGTACCAAACGGAGTCCAAACGCTACGAAACTTTTTGACGATTTTTTTCTGAACAAAAGAGACCCTAGAAGCTTCGGGGGGAGACTAGAAGACTCACGAGGAGGTGACAAGGCAACAGGGCGCGCCCAGGGGGGTGGCCGCACCCTGTTACCCTGTGGGCCCCTCATGGCTCCTTTTGACCTAATTCCACTTCTATAAATTCTCAAATATTGGGAAACCAATAGAGAACCACCTCGAATAACTTTTCTGCCGCCGCAAGCTTCTGTTCTTCCGCGATCCCATCTGGAGGCCTTTTCCGGCACCCTGCCGGAGGGGGAATCAATCATGGAGGGCTCCTACATCAACCTTGCTGCCCTACCAATGATGTGTGAGTAGTTTACCACAGACCTACAGGTCTATAGCTAGTAGCTAGATGGCTTCTTCTCTCTCTTTGATCTTCAATACAATGTTCTCCTCGATCTTCTTGGAGTTCTATTCGATGTAATCTTCTTTTGCTGTGTGTTTGTTGGGATCCGATGAATTGTGGGTTTATGATCAGATTATTCATGAGAAGTAATTGAGTCTTTTCTGAACTTTATTATGCATGATTTTTATAGCTTTGTATTTCTCTCCGATCTATCCTTTTGGTTTGGCCAACTAGATTGATTTATCTTCAGCGGGAGAGGTGCTTGATAATGGGTTCAATCTTGCGGTGCTCTATATCCTAGTGAAAAAGTAGGGGACAAGACACGTATTTGTATTGTTGCCATTAAGGGTAAAACGACGGGGTTTGTTCATATTGATTGGGTTTACTTTGTGTACATCATGTCATCTTGCTTAAGGCGTTACTCCGTTTTCATTAACTTACTACCCTAGATGCATGCTGGATAGTGGTCGATGGGTGGAGTAATAGTAGTAGATGCAGGTGATGTCTACTACACCACTTTATTCTTGTAGACTCTGTTGGGCCTCCAAGCGCAGAGTTTTTGTAGGACAGCAGCAAATTTCCCTCAAGTGGATGACCTAAGGTTTATCAATCCGGGAGGTGTAGGATGAAGATGGTCTCTCTCAAACAACCCTGCAACCAAATACAAGCAATCTCTTGTGTCCCCAACACACCCAATACAATGGTAAATTGTATAGGTGCACTAGTTCGGTGAAGAGATGGTGATACAAGTGTAGTATCGATAGTAGATATAGGTTTTTATAATCTGAATAAATAAAAACAGCAAGGTAGCAAGTGATAAAAGTGAGCACAAATGGTATTGCAATGCTTAGAAACAAGGCCTAGGGTTCATACTTTCACCAGTGCAATCTCTTAAGAATGCTAACATAATTGAATCATATAACAATCCCTCAACGTGCGACAAAGAATCACTCCAAAGTTCTTATCTAGCGGAGAACATAAGATGAAATTGTTGTAGGGTACAAAACCACGTCAAAGTTATCCTTCCCGATCAATCTATTGAGCCATCCCTATATGTGTCACAAACAGCCCTAGAGTTCATACTAGAATAACACCATATGATACGCATCAATTAACTCTAATGTCACCTAGATACTCCAATGTCACCACAAGTATCTGATATGTCTCCAACGTATCTATAATTTTTGATTGTTCCATGCTATTATAGTATCAATCTTGGATATTTTATATGCAATTATATACAATTATATATCATTTTTTGGGATTAACCTATTAACCTAGTGCCCAGTGCCAGTTGCTGTTTTTTGCCTGTTTTTGCCTTTTCAGAAAATCATTATCAAATGGAGTCCAAACAAAGAAAAAAAATTGGATTAATTTTTTCTGGACCAGAAGGGACCCTAGAAGCTTCAGGAGAAGACCAGAAGAGTCATGAGGGAGCGACAAGCCCGGATGGCGCCCCTAGGGGGGTAGGCGCGCCCCCAGGCTTGTGGGCCCCTCGTGGCACCTCTTGACCTAATTCCTGCGCTATAAATTCCTAAATATTCCCCATATAGCAGAGAGACAGAAGAGAAAACCTTTCCGCCGCCGCAAGCTTCTGTTCTTCCGCGATCCCATCTGGAGGCCTTTTTCGATACTCTGCCGGAGGGGGAATCGATAACGGAGGGCTTCTTCATCAACCTTGCTGCCCTTCCGATGATGTGTGAGTAGTTTACCATGGACCTACGGGTCCATAGCTAGTAGCTAGATGGCTTGTTCTCTCTCTTTGATCTTCAATACCATGTTCTCCTCGATGTTCTTGGAGCTCTATTCGATGTAATCTTCTTTTGCGGTGTGTTTGTTGGGATCCGATGAATTGTGGGTTTATGATCAGATTATTCATGAGAAATATTTGAGTCTTCTCTGAACTCTTTTATGCATGATTGTTATAGCTTTGTATTTCTCTCCGATCTATCGATTTGGTTTGGCCAACTAGATTGATTTATCTTGCAATGGGAGAGGTGCTTTGTGATGGGTTCAATCTTGTGGTGCTCAATCCCAGTGACAGAAAGGGACATGACACGTATTTGTATTGTTTCCATTAAGGATAAAAAGATGGTGTTTAATCATATTGCTTGAGTTTACTTTGTCCACATCATGTCATCTTGCTTAAGGCGTTACTCTATTTTATACTTAATACCCTAGCTGCATGCTGGATAGCGGTCGATGGGTGGAGTAATAGTAGTAGATGCAGGCAGGAGTTGGTCTACTTGTCTTAGACATGATGCCTATATACATGATCATTGCCTTGAATATCATCATAACTATGCGCTTTTCTATCAATTGCCCAACAGTAATTAGTTTACCCACCGTATGCTATGTGTTCGAGAGAGAAGCCTCTAGTGAAAACTATGGCCCCCGGGTCTACTTTTATCATATATTAAAATCCAAAAATACCTTGCTGCAATTTATTTACTTTTATTTTCTTTTGCAATGTACTTTTCTATCTATCACTATCAGAATTAACCCTTGCAAGTAACAGCTAAGGGGATTGACAACCCTCTTATTTGCGTTGGGTGCAAGTGTTTGCTTTTGTGTGTGTAGGTGCTGCTAACGAGGTTCTGTGTGGTTCTCCTACTGGACTAATAACCTTAGTTCTTAACCGAGGGAAATACTTATCTCAACTGTACTGCATCATCCTCTCCTCTTCAGGGAAATCCCAACGCAGTTCACAAGTAGCAGGAAGAATTTCTGGTGCCGTTGCCGGGGAGATATCACCAAAACCAATCAAGTACCTTCGCACAAACTATCATCCACTTGTTCTTATTTTCATTTTCCTTTTATTTGCATTTGCCTCCTGTTTTCATCTCCCCCACTTCTATTTTTTTTTTACAAAAACACAAAAGTATTTTCGTTTCCTTGCTTTGTCGCGATGTCTCAAGAAAATACCAAATTGTGCGACTTTTCCAATACTAATTGCTACTTGTAGACTGCATTGGTATTTCCCCGAAGAGGAGAGGATGATGCAGTATAGTAGAGATAAGTATTTCCCTCGGTTAAGAACCAAGGTTATCAATCCAGTAGGAGAACCACGCAAAATTCTTTAGCAGCACCTGCACACACAAAAGCAAATACTTGCACCCAACGCAAATAAGAGGGTTGTCAATCCTCCTAGCGGTTATTTGCAAGGATTAATTCTGATAGTGATAGATAGATCAAGTAAAATACTAAATAAAACAAAAGTAAATAAATTGCAGCAAGGTATTTTTGGGTTTTAATATATGATACAAGTAGACCCGGGGGCCATAGTTTTCACTAGAGGCTTCTCTCTCGAACACATAGCATACGGTGGGTAAACTAATTACTGTTGGGCAATTGATCGAAAAGCAAATAATTATGACGGATTCATGGCAATGATCATGTATATAGGCATCACGTCCGAGACAAGTAGACCGACTCCTGCCTGCATCTACTACTATTACTCCACCCATCGACCGCTATCCAGCATGCATCTAGGGTATTAAGTATAAAACAGAGTAACGCCTTACGCAAGATGACATGATGTACACAAAGTAAACTCAAGCAATATGATTAAACTCCATCTTTTTATCCTTAATGGCAACAATACAAATATGTGTCATGTCCCTTTCTGTCACTTGGATTGAGCACCGCAAGATTGAACCCATCACAAAGCACCTCTCCCATTGCAAGATAAATCATTCTAGTAGGCCAAACCAAATCGATAGATCGGAGAGAAATACAAAGCTATAACAATCATGCATAGAAGAGTTTAGTGAAGACTCAAATATTTCTCATGAATAATCTGATCATAAACTCACAATTCATCGGATCCCAACAAACACACTGCAAAAGAAGATTACATCGGATAGAACTCCAAGAACATCGAGGATAACATGGTATTGAAGATCAAAGAGAGAGAAGAAGCCATCTAGCTACTAGCTATGGACCCATAGGTCTATGGTAAACTACTCACACATCATCGGAAGGGCAGCAAGGTTGATGAAGAAGCCCTCCGTGATCGATTCCCCCTCCGGCAGAGTACCGGAAAAGGCCTCTAGATGGGATCACGGAAGAACAGAGGCTTGCGGTGGCGGAAAGGTTTTCTCTTCTGTCTCTCTGGTATATTGGGAATATTTGGGAATTTATAGCGCTGGAATTTGATCAGGAGGGGTTACGAGGGGCCCACAAACCTGGGGGGCGCGCCCTACCCCCCAGGGCATTTCTCCCGAGCTTGTCGCTCCCTCGTGGCTCCTCTGGTCTTCTCCCGAAGCTTCGTGGGTCTCTTCGGGTCCAGAAAAAATTAATCCAAATTTTTTTTCTTGTTTGGACTCCGTTTGATTATGATTTTCTGCAAAGACAAAAACAAGCAAGAAAAAGAACTGACAGTGGGCACTGAGTTAATAGGTTAGTCCCAAAAATGATATATAATTGCACAAAGTTGCATATAAAACATCCAAGATTGATACTATAATAGCATGGAACAATCAAAAATTATAGATACGTTGGAGACGTATCACTAATAATAATGATTTTATTAGTACTCCAATTGCTCCTCCCGCCACTAGTGCGGAGTCATGTGACATTAATGCTGCTTTGCTTAATCTTGTTATGAAAGAACAATTTTCTGGTAGTCCTAATGAAGATGCTGCATCCCATCTTAATACTTTCGTTGAACTTTGTGATAAGCAAAAGAAGAAAGATGTGGATAATGATATTGTTAAATTGAAATTATTTCCGTTGTCACTACGAGATCGTGCTAAAACTTGGTTTTCATCCTTGCCTCGAAATAGTATTGATTCTTGGGATAAGTGTATGGATGCTTTTATTGCCAAGTATTTTCCTCTCGCTAAGATTATTTCTTTAAGAAATAAAATTATGAATTTCAAACAACTTGAGCATGAACATGTTGCACAATCTTGGGAGAGAATGAAATTAATGATAAGAAATTGCCCCACTCATGGTTTAAGCTTATGGATGATCATACAAAAAATTTATGCGGCACTAAACTTTGTTTCTAGAAATTTTCTAGACTCTGCCGCAGGTGGTACTTTTATGGAGATTACATTGGAAGAAGCTACAAAACTCCTTGATAATATTATGACAAATTACTCTCAATGGCACACTGAAAGAACTCCAACTGTTAAGAAGGTAAATTTTGTCGAAGAAATTAATACTTTGAGTGATAAGATGGATACTCTTATGAAATTGGTTGCTAGTAAAAGTGCTCATATTGATCCTAATTATGTGCCATTGTCTACTTTGATTGAACAAAATAATGATGCTATTGATGTGAATTTTGTTTCTAGAAATAATTTCAACAACAATGCTTATAGGGGTAATTTCAATCCTAGGCCGTTTCCCGGAAATTCCTCTAATAATTATGGCAATTCTTATGGTAATTCCTATAATAATAATAATAGGATACCCTCTGATCTTGAAAGTAATATTAAAGAATTCATTAATTCTCAAAATATTTTCAATGCTATGGTAGAAGAAAAAATGAATAAGGTTGATGACATGGCTAGGAATATGGATAGAATTGCTCATGATGTTGAAACTCTCAAAATTAAAAAATTTCCACCCAAGGATGATATAAATGAGTCCATTAAAGCTATCTATGTCTCCATTAATTAAAGTAAAGAAAGAACCGCGAGGTTGAGAGCTAAGCGAGAATTTCTAGAAAAAGTCATTCCACCCGGTTTCTATCGTAGTAAAGATGAAGATATTAAAATGATTGGTGTCTCACCTATTGAATCTCTATTTAGTAATATAAAACTTGATGAAAAAGGGACTGAAGATGAGTCAACTTTAGCTAGAAGGCGTCCCAATTATTTGGAGGGTGATAATCTTAATGATAAAAATGACAAAAGTGGGTTTGGAGAGGTCAAACTTTAAATAGTGATGTACCCACTAATTTGGATTACAAGGACTTTAATTATGATAATTGCTCTTTAGTTGAAGGCATTTACTTGTTGCAATCCATGATTAATTCACCTAATGCCTATGAACAAAATAAAGCTCATGAAGAAAAGCTTGAATTGGAAGTTTCAATTCCTAGAAAATTACATGATGAATGGGAACCTACTATCAAAGCTAAAATTAAATATTATGAATGTAATGCTTTATGAGATCAAGGTGCTAGTGTCTCTACTATACCAAAATCTTTATGTGATGTGCTAGGTCTCACCGAGATGGATCCTTGTTCCCTCAATTTACATCTTGCAGATTCCACTATTAAAAAACCATTGGGTAGAATAAATTATGTGCTTATTCTTGCAAATAGTAATTATGTGCTCGTGGACTTTATTGTGCTTGATATTGATGCAATCCGTCTTGTCCTATAATACTTGGTAGGCCTTTCCTACGAACCATAGGTGCTATTATTGATATGAAAGAAGGTAACATAAGATTTCAATTCCCATTAAAGAAAGGGATGGAACACTTCCCTAGAAAGAGAATTAAGCCACCATATGAATCTATTATGAGGGCCACCTATGGAATTAATTTGAAGGACGACAACACTTGAAACAATGCATTATGCCTAGCTAGGGGCATAAAACAATAGCGCTTGTTGGGAGGCAACCCAATATGTATCTTAAATTTTTGTTTTACTTTCTGTTTTTGTGTGTTTACACAATTTTAGCTTCTGTTATGATTGTGTTTTTATCTTTTAATTAGTGTTTGTGCCAAGTAATGCCTTTCGGATGATTTGGATGATAGTATAATTGATGCTGTCTGAAAACAGAAACTTTTGCGCCTAGTTCTGGAATTTTCTTCCCGTACTGGAACATTATAAAATTCTGAAATTTTTACACAGTATTGGTATATAAATTGTTTACGTTGTCCTAATTGTTCATAATTGTTAGAGTTACAGAAGTATGGCTTTTAAATAGATCTTTACAGACTATTCTGTTTTAGACATATTCTGTTTTTGTTGCATAGTTTGCTTATTTTGATGAATCTATGGATCGTATCGGGGGGTATGAGCCATGGGGAAGTTGGAGTATAGTAGCATTATGCCAATATTAAATATGAATCAATTTACAACAGTACCTAAAGTTTATGATTTGTTTGTTATACTAACGGATCTCATGAGGTTTCTGTTGAGTTTTGTGTGCTGAAGTTTTCAAGTTTTGGGTGAGACTATGATGGATAAAGGAATAAGGAGCGGCAAGAGCCTAAGCTTGGGTATGCCCAAGGCACCCCAAGGTAATATTCAAGGAAGACTCAAGCGTCTAAGCTTGGGGATGCCCCAGAAGGCATCCCCTCTTTCGTCTACAATCTATCGGTAACTCACTTGGAGCTATATTTTTATTCATCACATGATATGTGTTTTACTTGGAGCGTCTTGTGCAATAGTTTGCTTGCTTTTGTTTGCTTTTTAATTTACCACAATCATCTTTGCTGAACAAACCTTTTTGAGAGGGGCACACATTATTCGTGATTTGTTAGAATACTCTTCGTGCTTCACTTATATCTTTTGAGCTAGGCAGTTGCTCTAGTGCTTCACTTATATCTTTTAGAGCACGGCGGTGGTTAAATTTTAAACAAATAGTTGCACTCTCATGCTTCACTTATATCTTTTTAAGAGTCTAATAAACAGTAATGGCAATTTTCACATGTTAAAAGAATGGTCCTGATATGATAAGGTATCCAAGGGGGATATAATAAAAACCTTCATGTAGATCACTAAGTATGAAGTGCATGGTTAATTTTATTAATGTCGTAATATGAAAGGATATAGGTTCATGATCATTGGTTAGTAGAAATATTGGTATTATAGTTTATTATGACATATTCACCTAAATATTAGTTGTGGCATGGCGAGGAAGTTGGAGCATTTATAGGTCTGAAATGAAATACTTGAGTGCTGTTATAATCGGGGTCATGCGATGGTTAACTCCTACCAACCCTCCTCCTAGGGGCATGCGGTGAAGTGCTTTGCTTCGAGGGCTAAGTAGACTTTTGCAGTAACTATGTGAGTTCTTTATGACTAATGTGAGTCCATGGATTATACGCACTCCTATCTTTCCGTAATTTGCTAGCCTCTTCGGTACCGTGCCATGCCCTTTCTCACCTCGAGAGTTGGCGCAAACTTTGCCGGTGCATCCAAACCCCGTGATATGATACGCTCCTTCACACATAAACCCCTTTTACCTTCCTCAAAACAGCCACCATACCTACCTATTATGGCATTCCCATAGCCATTCCGAGATATATTGCCATGCAACTTCCGTCATTCCATTTATATGGCACACATCATCATTGTAATATTGCTTTGCATGATCATATAGCTGACATAGTATTTGTGGCAAAGCCACCGTTCATCATTTTTTATACATGTTATGCTAGATCATTGCACATCCTGGTACACTACCAGAGGCATTCATATAGAGTCATATTTGTTCTAGTATCGAGTTGTAATTTTGAGTTATAAGTAAATAAAAGTGTGATGATAATCATTATTAGAACATTGTCCCAGTGAGGAAAGGATGATGGAGGCTATGATTCCCCCACTAGTCGGGATGAGGCTCCGGACAAAAAATAAAATAAAATAAAAAGAAAAAAAGAGACCAAAAAGAGCCCACCAAAAAAATGAGAGAAAAAGAGAGAAGGGGCAATTTTACTATCCTTTTCCACACTTGTGCTTCAGAGTAGCACCATGTTTTTCATATAGAGAGTCTCCTATGTTGTCACTTTCATATACTAGTGGGAATTTTTCATTATAGAACTTGGCTTGTATATTCCGATGATGGGCTTCCTCAAATGCCCGAGGTCTTCATGAGCAAGCAAGTTGGATGCACACCCACTTAGTTTTCAGTTTGAGCTTTCATACACTTATAGCTCTTAGTGCACCCGTTGCATGGCAATCCCTACTCCTCGCATTGATATCGATTGATGGGCATCTCCATAGCCAATTGATCCGCCGAGTTGACGCAGGACTTTCTTCTTCTCCTTTCCATTATTTGATACCTACCACCACATTCTATTCCACCTAGTGCTATATCCATGGCTTGCGCTCATGTATTGCGTGAGAGTTGAAAATGCTGAAGCACGTTAGAAGTACGATCCAATTGCCTGTTTAACACCGGGGTGCTCACTATTTATATATTTGCGGTGAAGATAGAGTCATGCCATGATTAATATGATAAAGTGAGTAGGGATAACACTCGTTAAGGATCGTATATTTTGAAAGTTAATGATTATGCTTCTTATGTTCATGGATATTATTATGTTGATATTGTTAATTCATCGCTTCACAACATATATGCCGTAAAGAGATTACATAATAAACATGTTGGGTAGCATTCCACATCAAAAATTCTGTTTTTATCATTTACCTACTCGAAGACGAGTAGGAATTAAGCTTGGGGATGCTTGATACATCTCCAACGTATCTATAATTTTTGATTGTTCCATGCTATTATAGTATCAATCTTGGATGTTTCATATGCAATTATATATCATTTTTTGGGACTAACCTATTAACCTAGTGCCCAGTGCCAGTTGTTGTTTTTTGCCTGTTTTTGCCTTTTCAGAAAATCATTATCAAACGGAGTCCAAACGAAGAAAAAAGTTTGGATTATCTTTTTCTGGATCAGAAGGGACCCTAGAAGCTTTGCGAGAAGACCAGAAGAGTCACGAGGGAGCGACAAGCCTGGAGGGCGCGCCCAGGGGGGGTAGGCGCGCCCCCCAGGATAGTGGGCCCCTCGTGGCACCTCTTGACCTAATTCCAACGCTATAAATTCCAAAATATTCCCCATATACCAGAGAGACAGAAGAGAAAACCTTTCCGCCACCGCAAGCTTCTGTTCTTCTGCGATCCCATCTGGAGGCCTTTTCTGGTACTCTGATGGAGGGGAAATCGATCACGGAGGGCTTCTTCATCAACCTTGCTGCCCTTCCGATGATGTGTGAGTAGTTTACCACAGACCTACGGGTCCATAGCTAGTAGCTAGATGGTTTCTTCTCTCTCTTTGATCTTCAATACCATGTTCTCCTCGATGTTCTTGGAGTTCTATTCGATGTAATCTTCTTTTGCGGTGTGTTTGTTGGGATCCGATGAATTGTGGGTTTATGATCAGACTATTCATGAGAAATATTTGAGTCTTCTCTGAACTCTTTTATGCATGATTGTTATAGCTTTGTATTTCTCTCCGATCTATCCGTTTGGTTTGGCCAACTAGATTGATTTATCTTGCAATGGGAGAGGTGCTTTTTGATGGGTTCAATCTTGCGGTTCTCAATCCCAGTGACAGAAAGGGATATGACACGTATTTGTATTGTTGCCATTAAGGATAAAAAGATGGGGTTTAATCATATTGCTTGAGTTTACTTTGTCTACATCATGTCATCTTGCTTAAGGCGTTACTCTGTTTCATACTTAATACCCTAGATGTATGCTGGATAGCGGTCGATGGGTGGAGTAATAGTAGTAGATGCAGGCAGGAGTCGGTCTACTTGTCTCGGACGTGATGCCTATATACATGATCATTGCCTTGAATATCGTCATAACTATGCGCTTCTATCAATTGCCCAACAGTAATTTGTTTACCCACCGTATGCTATGTGTTCTAGAGAGAAACCTCTAGAGAAAACTATGGCCCCCGGGTCTACTTTTATCATATATTAAAATCCAAAAATACCTTGCTGCAATTTATTTACTTTTATTTTCTTTTGCAATTTACTTTTCTATCTATCACTATCAGAATTAATCCTTGCAAGTAACCGCTAAGGGGATTGACAACCCTCTTATTTGCGTTGGGTGCAAGTGTTTGCTTTTGTGTGTGTAGGTGTTGCTAACGAGGTTTTGTGTGGTTCTCCTACTGGATTGATAACCTTGGTTCTTAACTGAGGGAAATACTTATCTCTACTGTACTGCATCATCCTCTCCTCTTTGGGGAAATCAAAAACGCAGTTCACAAGTAGCAGTATCCGTGAGTTAACTATTCGATGTGCATCAAACAACTTCAGATTCATAATATTCAATCCACACAAAGAACTTCAAAGAGTACCCCAAAGTTTCTATCGGAGAAAAGAAGATGAAAACATGTACCAACCCATATGCCTAGATTACCCCAAGGCCACGGGAATCCCCAAGTTGATTACCAAAACATACATCAAGTGACTCAATAGAATACCCCATTGTCACCACGGGTATCCACATGCAAGACATACATCAAGTGTTCTCAAATCCAAAGTATTCAATCCGACAATAACGAAACCTCAAAGGGAAAGACTCAATTTATCACAAGAAGATAGAGAGGGAAGAAAAACCATATGATCCAACTATATTAACAAAGCTCGTGGTACATCAAGATCGTGCCAAATCAAGAACACGAGAGAGAGAGAGAGAGATCAAACACATAGCTACTGGTACATACCCTCAACCCCGAGGTCGTCGTCACGGAGACCACTGGGATGATGATGATGGCCTCCGGCGATGATTTCCCCCTACGGCAGAGTGCCGGAACAAGGCTCCGGATGAGATCGCTTCAGTACAGAGGCTTGCAGCGGCGTGGTGAAAGTTCTCGGTTTCGTTCTGGGGTTTTCCCAATATATAGGAATATTTGGCGTCGGATTCACGTCAGAGGGGTGCCTGAGGGTCCCACAAGCTCGGGGGATGCGCCTTAGGGGGGGGGGGGGGCGCCCCTGTTGGGGAACGCAGCAGAAAACAAAAAAAATTCCGACCTACGCACCAGCCCAGGACCACTATGGAGACTGCATACAAGTTTGATCTTTTCGTTACCGACTCGTAGCGCAGCGGAAGAAGAGTCGATGACGATTGGCGGTGCAGATCCCCGCAGCTAGGATTTTACAACCTCCCAACCGCGAGGATGTACTCCCTCGTCTGCCCGTCGGACAGCCCTCCGGGAGGCGGTCGGACAGTCCCTCGAACGGTGTCACGGACAGCCCTCCGGGAGGACCTTCGAAACTCGGACGGTCACTCGGACAGCCCTTCGGGAGGACCCTCGAAACTCGGACGGTCACTCGGACAGCCCTTCGGGAGGCACTCTCGAACTAAGACCGAAACTACGATCTCTCTACGGAGTTGCACACATACGGTGTCATCTATCCGGCAGGGCTTCGCCGTCCAGAACTAGTTCCCACCGGAACCCAGACAACCTTTCGGCTCTATGAAACTCTTTTCGTGGGAGGGAGAGAAGAAGCCAGATCATGCATGGCACTTGTATGTGAGAAAGGAGTGAGTGTGGAGAGCACCTCTCCACCTCTATTTATAGGAAAACCAAGGGGTAGGATTGGCACACAAAAAACCCAAAATGCCCATGCAAATGTCACACATGAAGGGCATAATGGGGAGGCAAAGGAGCTCCATGGAGGAGCATCCTTGGCCGGCCACTCCCTTGTGGGACCCTCCCAAAAGGGGTTCCTTAGTCCCTAAGTCTTTCCTTCTAGAAGCTTGACAAAAGCCCTAAAAGGTGGCTTTCCAAAAAGTAACCCAAAAAGCACTTTCACTATTCACGGAAACATTTTTCCGCGACCGTTAAATCCGAAAATATTTCTGTGGGTCTTAGAACAATTCCAGTACCCACTAAAATGATTTTGGACGCGTTCCGAAACAATTTCGGATTAGTGATTTTCATCTGCGAAAAGCAAACAAAGCGGTTCCGGCAGCTCCGGAACATTTTCGGGTTTTTTCTCTGAAAAATCCCAGAAGTTCCCAGAACAATTCTGACACCCTCCAAGAATTTCCAGGCGTGTGCCGAAACCAATTTTACTTAATGGTATACCCTAAAAAAACTTTTCAGTTTTACCAAAACTATTCCGGTGCTCTCTCCGGAACGTTTCCGTTGTCTCCGAAACTTTTCCGGTGACTTTCTCTCAGACTCCCTGTCTAGTATTCAGCAGATAGATGACTCTTAAGCGTGTGACCCTATAGGTTCGGTGAAGTATAGACATGACCGGAACACTTTTCGATCAATGATCAACATCAGAGCCGTTGACACCCATATTGACCCCTATACCCACACGAATGAATATTCGAGTGAACCTCCAGTTGCCGTGTGCTATTCCTATTGCTTCGCGATATGTTACAAATGCCTGAGGTGAGATTTATTGGCATCCCCGTGGATCAACACTTGTCCACAATGCCAGTTACCTTGTTACCGGTTTTGTTCTCTTTTCTTGTTCCCGTGTTCCTGCATCCCTGTGATCAAATCACAATGTGTCTGGCTAGACGATGGTGGATACCGTAACACCGAGAGGGCCCAGAGATATCTCTCCATCGTCGGAGGAGTAAATCCCAATCTTGAGCTATCAAGTTACTTGACATACTTTTTCATGAACCCGTAAGCCGCCGTAATAGCCACCCATTTATGGATGATGTTTAACAAACCCCAAAGTTCATGAAGCAAGCATGAAGAAACTCGATACTCTCATGGTCTAAGGAATTATGCAAATGTTAACTTTCTCTGTGTTATTAACCATTAAATTGTGACGAATGTATCTCATAGCATAACATCAATTCGGGTCGATTAAACACAAGTGTTCTCCTAACATTGTGCCCTCAAAATTGCCGGCATAGTCATGCCCATGATCAGGAAAACAGAACCATCATGCAATACTTGAGCTAGTCTTAGAGGCCAAACTAGGAATACATTTTACCATTTATTATTCCACACGTGCATATGAGTCTTCCTCCGAGCCTCGTGGTTATTGTAGACTTGAGAACCATAGCAGTTATAGCATGGAACATAAACATAATTATGAACATGGAGATAAACAATAACATTTATTATTGCCTCTAGGGCATATCTCCTACAGACTCCCACTTGCACTAGAGTCAATAATCTAGTCAATGCTAATGCACTTTACACCTATGGCATACCGGTGTAAAAAATGCTTCGCTTGTGGTATAGCCTGATGTCCAACGGATCTGACAACTTCAGTTCCGTGTGTATCTTTGCATCTCCTCGTGTTTTCACGCTTTCACAAAATTCATATTTTGTGTGGACTTGGCTTTGTATATATGTGAATCACAGGTCAAACCTTGATTCCTCAGACTGAGCCATGGAGCAACTATCTGCAATAGTGTCCCATTGACCAAAGCCATCTTGAAACCATACTAAGTTCATGAATGAACTATATGATTCAACATCTTTGTCGCTTCCAAAGCGTCAACATACTTAGCCTTTTGTCATAGAATTCGCCACAGTAACCTGTTTGGAACGATTTCCAAACACCGTGCCACCATATCGTGTATTACACAAAACCCTTAACTTAAATCGAAAATCACATGGAGCATTGATGAAGACTGTATCGATGTAACCTTTTACAACGAACTCTTCATGATCTCTGCTTGCGAGAAAACATGTCATCAGTGCTACTTTAGTACTTAATGACATTTTCCACTGTTGTCCTATGATCAGTACTTTGATCACTTTGGTATCTATACTCGCAACAGATTGGGAGTATCGGACATATCTGGTTGTTTTACATACCATGGAATATATGATTAATCCAAACACAAGAGTGTGTGGGATCTCCATCATGTATTTTGCTCATCAGTGTTTTGGGACACCGAGTCTTGCAAAACTCTTTCCATGTGACTTCGGCAAGAATCACTCCTTGGTGTTCTTATGCTAAACTGTTTTAGCATCTTGTCAATATGTATTTTTGGCTTAGCCTATTAGGCAATTCTATCTCGTAGATAAATATGCCTAATTTCAAGGCTATTTAGCCCAAGCACTTCATCGAAAAACTATTTTCAATGAAGTCCTAATTCGTGTCAAGAAATTTATATTATTTCCAATCAACAATGTGTCAAGCACACAAAGTTTTTAGAAATATTATTATGATCCCACTTACTTTATTGTAACCACAAGCATCTTTGTTATCCATTGTTGAAAGCAAACTCCTTTGACTATTTCATCAAAACGAAGATTCCAACTCCATTTTGCTCTCTTCTGTCCATTGCTGGAACTCTGAAGTTTGCATACTTACTAGCATCCTCTGGATTGACAAAATACTTCGGACTGTATCACATGCAAGTCCTATGTTGCATTTCCATCACATGGGAATCCTTTTGGCATCCATGTATCATATCTCAAGATTGAAATATGTATTAATTGCTAGTTTAACCCGATCTGACTTTAAGCATCGCTACGGTGAGACAATCTCATCGTAGTCAAATCCTTGAATTTGTTATTGCAACAAGTTGAGCTTTATGGATAAAACATTTTATCCACATCAGTTTATAGTTCCATTAATGTTCGTTAGACTCTAAGTCTTCCGAAGGGTTTATCAAGATATAATCTTGAATCATTTATGGAAACTATCTCGGATTATATTGGCATTTAGCCAATTCTGGAGTCAGGGCCCATCAACGCTTCCTTGTGTATCATAGGTATACTGTTGTCTAACAACAATATCTCGCTTGCGCACCTGAGAGGTTTGCACGAGTTTTGCCTACGTGGTTCAGTTGCAAGTTCGACCGAAGACCATACATCTCATGTAGAGGCTTCCGTATCAGTCGCAGTAGGAAACTCTGGAATTACTTCCAAGGTTTCTTTCCTTTGATCTGATGACGAATAAAATGTTATCTCGTCGAGTCACACTGTCCTCCCACTTACCTTTTTGCAAGAACCATTTTCTTCAAAAGCATACCGTTCTTTGTGGCAAAACCTTTTGCCTCGGTACAGTGGTGGGGGAATACCCAATAACTTGGGATAACCTACAAAGTAGCACTTGTCTGATTTGGAATAGGTTTGTAAATATTTTACACAAGCCCCATATTCCAAATGTTAAGAAAAGACATAACATGGTTGGGTGTACCATACCATGGAGTCATTTCAACAGATCTGATGGTGCTCTTTTCAGTGTAAAAGCCACAGTCTCTAAAGCATTACTTTTAAAAGGGATAATGGCAAATTGATTTATGACATCTTTGATATTACCATGTCATAAATGGTTTGATTACATCTTCACGGATATCTCACTCACAGTGGTGCTCCGTGAGGTGTAAGTTATGAAACTCTTTTCACAACTCATCAGACATTCACTAAACTTGTAACTCAAATATTCCTTTCCGCAATCAAATTGCAGAAACATAATTTTCTTGTTACAATAATTTCTACTTCATATTGAAAACCTCATGAATGGTTTCAAAAGATCCAGACTTACGTCTCATCAAGTAAATATCCATATATCTACTTGAGTCATTTCTGAAGATAGATAAATCCACTGCTAGCAACAACATTTATTGGACTACATACATCAAAATGTATGATCACCAATAAGTTCGTTGCTCATTCCTTATGGCCTGTGAATGGTATTTCAGTCACTTCACTTTTCGGAGGAAAGTTGCAAGTGTCAGATGATTCATAATCAAACGACTTCAAAATCCATCATTATAGAATTTCTCCATGCGGGTTTCTCCAATGTGACCAAATGCAGTGCCACACATGTGTGGTATTCTCTTAGTCTTGCGACATTTAGTGTCAGTGTTATGGATGTATCATATTACTATCAATATTCATAACATACATCCCATCCACGATGGAAGCATGGCCCTTATGTTATTCATGATTCCGAACAACAATTGTTCTTTCATGAACAACACTCTTGCAACAAACATTATGCAAATGGGCTAGAGTGTATAAAATTCTAAAATGAATTATGAAAGTAAATACAGAGGTAATGTATTATTATCAATATTCATAACATACATCTCATTCATAATGAAAGTATGGCCCTTATGTTATTCATAACACCGAACATCAAAAGTTCTCTTATGAACAACCTTCTTGCAAGATACCTTATGCAATGGGCTAGAGTGTGTAAAACTCTAAAATGAATTATGAAAATAAATATAGACAGTAATACACCGATGGAAGGTATAGTAACATTTACTATATTCCCAGCGCGTATCTGAACCTCACTCCGGCAAGTCTTTTAGGCCGTAGTAGTTCTTGCATCGAGTCGCAACAGAATGCAATCGAGCGGGTATCTCTGTGATCAACTCACAATACCCAAGAATCAGTGATTAACATGTTTAATCATAATTCCCAAGAACTATTTCTTTTGACCAGCCTTTCTATACATCAATAGCTTGTATGACATTCATACATGAGCTGGATATTCCAGTCTTCTCTCTTTTGGCCTTTATACTTCTAACAGTTTAACTTTTAGTATTTCTCCTACTCTCAGAAGAAGCACCCAACTTTAAGAGTGGCGTTAGCCCCGGACTTCCTAGGTGTGTAAGTCACACTAACACCCTTTGGACATTTCCTTTCTCTTTAAGTTGTTTGTTTTATTCACCTTCATCATATGATAGGCGTTCTTCTGGATCCCTCTCTCATCAGTCAAATGCCCAGTAAACACTTTACTAATACTTTGCAAAACAAACATTGCTTTGGATATCACATATCTTTTAGCCTCTGTTTGTGTCTGAAAATGATTTTCAGTTCCATGAATATCACATAGCTATCCCAATTTTTTGAAGTTCGGGTCTCATGGAAGCAAACATATTGCACTTGACCGTAACGGAATTCTAGCTTTTGGATCGAAGGACGAGAGTCACATTATCCATAGCATTAGCGGGAGAATACCAAAAGCATGCGATAGGATAAAGTCCTTCTCGGCACTTTTGAGGACAATCCTCACATTACGTTACCAACCGTAAAGTTTTAACCAGATATTTAACAGTTTATTCAATTTTAACAGGGAAGGTGGAAAACGCGAGCCATTATTCTACAACTATTATGCAATTTTCACTTAGACAAAGTTCATAATTAATTGCACAGAGAATTAAACAAGTTAATTCTACAGTGCGCTCCCACTCAAATCAATATCTCTCATAATTGATTGTGAGTGATACAAGACCCATATTGAAATTCAACGCCAAGGATGCATCCATCTCAAGTGACGAGAATTGCAATCGGTAGGCCAACTTGCCAATCACATCTCTATGTGACTCTTGTTCATCTTTCGATGGGCGTGTTTCGAGCTCAGGACGATCCTCCGGAACGTCAAGACAACCAAGTGATCTCGCTGCGAGGTCTCAACTCACCCGCCTCACACTTCTCTAATCGTTCGTACCCATGTATCTGTTGGGGATCGTTGCATGGGAAACAAAAATTTTCCTACGCACACATAAGATCTATCCATGGTGATGAGCATCTACGAGAGGGAGAGTGAATCTACATACCCTTGTAGATCGCTAAGCGGAAGCGTTAATAAACGCGGTTGATGTAGTCGAACGTCTTCGCGATCCAAATCGCCGAGCGTCCCGCGATCCAATCACGATCCTTCCGATCTAGTGCCGAACGGACGGCACCTCCGCGTTCAACACACGTACGGCTTGATGACGCCTTCACCTCCTCGATCCAGCGAGCGATGGTGAAGTAGTGGTTGAGTTCCAGCAGCACGACGGCGTGGTGATGATGGTGAGGAACGATCTCTGCAGGGCTTCGCCAAGCACTACGGAGATTATGACGGAGGAACTAGAGGGCTAGGGTTGCCGGCACACGGCTTGGGAAATCCTGATGTGTCCCGTGTGCTAGCCCTGCCCCTCTATTTATATGTTGAGCCTTGGGGTCTAAACTTGGAGTAAAAGCCTCCTCCGGGTCGGTTTTGCCCGCACAAGGTCGGTTTGGCCCGCAGGGAAAGAGTCCAACTCGGATCCCTGCCGAACCGTGCACAGTCGCGCACAAGCGGTAGTACCGCTTCACACAAGCGGTAGTACCGCTTGGGCGGTAGTACCGCTTCACACAAGCGGTAGTACCGCTCGGGCGGTAGTACCGCTTCACCAAGCGGTAGTACCGCTTACGCGGCAGCAAAACTACTTTTGCACTTTCCAATACCTTGTGGGCTTTATCCCTTTGGCTCATATAAAGTGTTGCTGCACCCGAACACTTCGGTAAACATCCGGAACCCCTTCCGGTGAACTTCGGAACTCTTCCGGAGATCGAAACACTATTATCACATATATCAATCTTTACCTCCGGACTCTTCCGGAGATCCTCGTCATGTCCGGGATCTTATCCGAGACTTCCGAACAACTTTCGGTCACCAACATAATAACTCAATTATACTAATCGTCACCAAACGTTAAGTGTGTAGACCCTGCGGGTTCGAGAACTATGTAGACATGACCGAGACACCTCTACGGCCAATAACCAATAGCGGGACCTGGATGCCCATATTGGCTCCTACATATTCTACGAAGATCTTTATCGGTCGAACCTCTATGTCAAGGATTCAGTTAATCCCGTATGCTGTTCCCTTTGTTCTTCGGTATGTTACTTGCCCGAGATTCGATCGTCGGTATCACTATACCTAGTTCAATCTCGTTACCGGCAAGTCTCTTTACTCGTTCCGTAATACAAGATCTCGTGGCTAACACTTTAGTCACATTGCTTGCAAGGCTCATTGTGATGTTGTATTACCGAGTGGGCCCCTGAGATACCTCTCCGTCATACGGAGTAACAAATCCCAGTCTTGATCCATGCCAACCCAACAGACACCCTCGGAGATACCTGTAGAGCACCTTTATAGTCACCCAGTTACGTTGCGACGTTTGATACACACAAGGTATTCCTCCGGTGTTAGTGAGTTGCATGATCTCATGGTCAAAGGAACAGATACTTGACATGCAGAAAACAATAGCAATAAACTGACACGATCAAATGCTACGTTTACAGTTTGGGTCTTGTCCATCACATCATTCTCCTAATGATGTGATCCCGTTATCAAATGACATCTCATGTCCATGGCTAGGAAACCTTAACCATCTTTGATCAACAAGCTAGTCAACTAGAGGCTTACTAGGGACACAGTGTTGTCTATGTACCCACACATGTATTTGAGTTTCCAATCAATACAATTATAGCATGGATAATAAACGATTATCATGAACAAGGAAATATAATAATAACCAATTTATTATTGCCTCTAGGGCATATTTCCAACAGTATCCATGTGATACCCTGAAGAGATAGGTGCCGTGACAGTGCTACACTTGGGAGAACACTAACTACTTGATATTTTTGTGAGAGATCACCCTAATAAAAGCGAGTACCGCGCAATCAAGAAGGGTGCATCATAAGGGATAAACATCTCAGGCAATTCAAAATAGCATGATATGGTATAGCCCTTTGTGACGGAGAAGTCTTGTATTTCTTCGTCTTCGGCATTCGCGTCGGTGTTCACCTTCACGAAGTTTGCCACCAGCTTGTCGATGCAACAAATAATAATGCTATCTCTATAGCATAATAAAATAAAGCATTATGACAAGGTTGACACGCAGCTCATTAAAGTGACAATCATATGGCTCCAGCCATCATGCCGAATCATGACACGCAGGTCATGTTAATTTACATTATATAGTCATCTCATACATAATCTAATTAATATGAGAACTGCTATACCATGATTTCTAATACACAACTTATTCTTGTAGACTCGTGTTGGGCCTCCAAGCGCAGAGTTTTGTAGGACAGTAGCAATTTTCCCTCAAGTGGATGACCTAAGGTTTATCAATCCGTGGGAGGCGTAGGTTGAAGATGGTATCTCTCAAACAACCCTGCAACCAAATACAAGAAATCTCTTGTGTCCCCAACACACCCAATACAATGGTAAATTGTATAGGTGCACTAGTTCGGCGAAGAGATGGTGATAAAAGTGTAGTATGGATAGTAGATATATATTTTTGTAATCTGAAAATATAAAAACAGAAAGGTAGCATGTAACAAAAGTGAGCACAAATGGTATTGCAATGCTTAAAAACAAGGCCTAGGGTTCATACTTTCACTAGTGCAATCTCTCAACAATGCTAATATAATTGGATCATATAACCATCCCTCAACGTGTGATAAAGAATCACTCCCAAGTTCCTATTAGCAGAGAACATAAGATAGAAATTGTTTGTAGGGTACGAAACCACCTCAAAGTTATCCTTTCCGATCGATCTATTGAGCTATTCCTATAAGTGTCACAAACAGCCCTAGAGTTCGTACTAAAATAACACCATATGATACACATCAACCAACTCTAATGTCACCTAGATACTCCAATGTCACCACAAGTATCCGTGAGTTGATTATACGGTATGCATCAAACAACTTCATAATCATAATATTCAATCCACACAAAGAACTCCAAGGAGCACCCCAAAGTTTCTATCGGAGAAAAGATAATGAAAACATGCATCAACCCCTATGCATAGATTACCCCAATGTCACCGCGGGAATCCGTGAGTTGAGTGCCAAAACATATATCAAGTGAATCAATATAATACCCCATTGTCACCACGGGTATTCATATGCAAGACATACATCAAGTGTTCTCAAATCTGAATATTCAATGCAACAATAACGAAACCTCAAAGGGAAAAGATTCGATTCATCACAACAAAGATAGAGAGGGAAGAAACACCATATGATCCAACTATATTAACAAAGCTCGCGATACATCAAGATCGTGCCATATCAAGAACACGAGAGAGAGATCAAACACATAGCTACTAGTACATACCCTCAGCCCCGAGGGTGAACTACTCCCTCCTCATCATGGAGACCGCCGGGATGATGAAGATGGCCTCCGGTGATGCTTTCCCCCCTCTGGCAGGGTGCCGGAAAAGGGCTGTAGATGAGATCGTGGAGGTACAGAGGCTTGCGGCGGAGTAAAAACTCATCTAGGTTAACTTTCGGGGGTTTCTGAATATATATGATTTTTTCGCGTTGGAATCACGCGAAGAAGGGCCACAAGGGGCCCACGAGGCACCAGGGCGCGCCGGGGGGGGGGGGGTGGCGCGCCCTGGTGGCTCGTGGGACCCTTGTGGGTCTTCTGGCCACCTCCCAGAGCTTCTAGTGTTTCTTATGTTCCAGAAAAAATCATCAAAAAGTTTCGCTGCATTTGGACTTCATTTGATTTGGATTTTCTGGAAAACCAAAAAGAAGCAGAAAACAACAACTGGCACTGGGCACTAGGTCAATATTTTAGTCCATGAAAATCATATAAAAGCCATATAAAAGTGCACCAAAATCATACAAAACTATAATAAACATGGCATGAATACTTCATAAATTATAGATACGTTGGAGACGTATCAGCATCCCCAAGCTTAATTCCTGCTCGTCCTCGAGTAGGTAAATGATAAAAGAAATAATTTATGAAGTGTGAATGCTAGCATAGTGTATAAGTTTGATCAATGATAATTTTAATCACTTTTTCTAGCATCATTATATATCATAATCAGTAGCTCATCTCATAAAACTTCTCATGATCAAGTAGCAAGCTATTCACATGTTTAAAGTATAGGCCATAAACTTTCTTGAAAACTAACAAACTATGTTCTCAGTCATCAAACAATTGCAATTCATCTTATTTTCAGGAAGGGTCTATGTAAGAGCTTTGATCTAGCAAATTCCACATACTCAACCATCATTTAGTCTTCCATGATTGCTGACACTCAAAGCATATTTTTAGAACAAACCATTTCAGTCAAACACATAGGAAGATAGGGGCTTAATGTTTTGCCTCCCAACTTATTTATCTCATGGATAATGTCAACAATAATAACTCATGATCACCTATATTCAACTGGATATATGTGCCTGGATCTTTCCCTACCAGATAATGCTTGCCAACTAAAGAATAAATAGAGCGGAATAGGGATGAACATTAATGAATCTTGCATAAAAGTAAATACAGAAAAGTAAAAGATAGGCCCTTCGCAGAGGGAAGCAGAGGTTGTCATGTGCTTTTTGTTGTTGGATGCGCAAGCCCTTAATGCAAAGGAACGTCACGTTATATTGCCCCTTGTGATAGCAACCTTTATTATGCAGTCCGTCGCTTTTATTTCTTTACCATCACAAGTTCGTACAACGCTTATTTTCCCTTGCAATAAAAGATCATACATATTTTAGGAGCAATTTTTATTGCTTTTTTGCATCGATGACAACTTACTTGAAGGATCTTATTCAATCCATAGGTAGATATAGTGGACTCCCATGGCAAGAAACTGGGTTTAAGGGTTTTTGGTTGCACAAGTAGTATCTCTACTCAGTACAAATTTTTGGCTAGCAAAAGATCCTAAGCAAGCACCACATGTTAGAGGATCCATGACAATATAACTTCTATGTGAATATAAACAAACATAACTCATTACGTTGTCTTCCTTGTCCAACGTCAACTACTTGATCAAGCTTGAAAATAATTAATGGGGGCTCACAATCATAGAAGATGTCCAAGATAGTATATTTATATGTGAAATTTCTCTTCCTTCAAAATTCTTTTATGAATTGTTCAAGTGACCAATGCTATGTTTGTTAACTTTCAATAAATTTTACCACTTATACTTCTTGTATGTGAAGTCACTACTCCCCATGGGAAAAGCATATGAAGCATATAAAATTTCAACTTTATGATATTCAATTCTTTCACAATTTACTCATAGGATATAAGTGAAGATCAAATGAGTAGTTAAGTAAATAGGTAGCTATGTGAGGACTCTCTCTCATTTAAAAATTTCAGATCTTAAGTATTTTATTCAAACAACAAGGAAAACAAAATAAAATGACATTCCAAGGATAGCACATATCATGTGAAGAAGCAAAAACTTAG
Organism: Elymus sibiricus; assembly: GCA_039707655.1. Classification (NCBI taxonomy): domain Eukaryota; kingdom Viridiplantae; phylum Streptophyta; class Magnoliopsida; order Poales; family Poaceae; genus Elymus; species Elymus sibiricus. The sequence continues at coordinate 175,934,512 of CM077666.1, read as the reverse complement.
GCTCAACCAAAACTGACCGATAGTTGTTGATGAAGAAAGGTGGGATGCCTACCGGGGCATCCCCAAGCTTAGATGCTTGAGACTTCTTGAAATATTAATTTGGGATGCCTTAGGCATCCCCAAGCTTGAGCTCTTGTGTCTCCTGAATTCCTCTCATATCACGGTTTCTCCTAAATCTTAAAAACTTCATCCACACAAAACTCAACAAGAACTCGTGAGATAAGTTAGTATAAATCAACTCAAAACCTTAACATTATTTACTGTAGCAAATCACCCTCTTCATATTTAATACTCCTATCCTCAAATAGAAACATTAAACACGCAAACATATGCAAACAATGCAACTATAACAGCAATCTGCCAAAACAGAACAGTCTATAAAAGGGGAATAAGAATCCATACTTCCCTAACTCCAAAAATTTTGAAAAATTACCACGTGACAGAGAACTCATGCATACTTACTGTGTAAAAATTTCAGATTTTTATCATGTTATGACTATTCAGGAATATTCTGGACATAACAGAAAACTTTCTGTTTTCAAACAGCAACACATGAACTTGCAAACTGACCATGGTAAAGGCTATAATTGGCATTTTATTGAACTAAAAGACACAAAACATGATTATTGATAACACCAAGCAAATATAAACATAAGAAAATGATGCTCCAAGCAAAACTCATATTATGTGACGAATAAAAATATAGCTCCGGGTGAGGTTACCGATAGTGTTGAAGACGAAAGAGGGGATCCCTTCCGGGGCATCCCCAAGCTTAGTTGCTTTGTTATTCCTTGAATATTACCTTAGTGTGCCTTGGGCATCCCCAAGCTTAGGGTCTTGCCGCTCCTTATTCTCCTCATATCGATATCTCACCCAAAACTTGAAAACTTCAATCACACAAAACTTAACGGAACTTCGTGAGATAGGTTAGTATGATAAAAATAAATCATCCACTTAGGTACTGTCAAGACAAGATTCATAATTGTTCTCACATAATGACTACTGTATTATATCATTTCCACAATTTATATTACTCAATATAAGCTATGAAAACACTAAAACAAGCAAACTATGCACCGAAAACAGAATCTGTCAAAAACAGAACAGCGTGTAGTGAGCGATTTCAAAACCATATTTCTGTACGTCCAAAAATTCTGAAATATTAGGAAAACGTAAAATATTTGTAACCCAATACTGTGTAAAAATTTCAGAATTTTCTCACGCTCCAGTATAGAATAGAAATTCCAGCACTGGACGCAAAAGTTTCTGTTTTTGCACAGAATCAAATCAACAAGCATCCACGCTATCCCAAAGGCTTTACTTGGCACATTATTGAAATAAAACATATAAAACATGATTACTACGGTATATTAATCATGTGAACACACAAAAATAGTAGGTATAAATGTTGGGTTGTCTCCCAACAAGCGCTTTTCTTTAATGCCTTTTTAGCTAGGCATGATGATTTCATTGATGCTCACATAAAAGTAAAGAATTGAAACACAAAGAGAGCATCATGAAGCATATGACTAGCACATTTAAGCCTAACCCACTTCCTATTCATAGGGATTTTGTGAGCAAATAACTTATGGGAGCAAGAATTAACTAGCATAGGAAGGCAAAACAAGCATGACTTCAAAATTTTCATCACATAGAGAGGAAACTTGATATTATTGCAACACCTACAAGCGTATGATCCTCTCTCATAATAATTTTTAGTAGCATCATGAATGAATTCAACAATATAGCTATTACATAAAGCATTCTTTTCATGATCCACAAGCATAGAAATTTTACTACTCTCCACATAAGCAATTTTCTTCTCATTCATAATAATGGGAGCAAACTCAACAAAATAACTATCATGAGATACTTGATTGGCATAATCCATTTGAGCATTAAAATCATGATGAAAAATTTCATGGTTATAATTATTATTTATAGCATACATGTCATCACAATAATCATCATAGATAGCAACTTTTTTATCATAGTCAATTGAAACCTCTTCCAAAATAGTGGAATCATCATTAAATAGAGTCATGACCTCTCTAAATCCACTTTCATCAATATAATCATCAGAAATAGGAGGCATGCTATCATCATAATAAATTTTCTCATCAAAATTTGGGGTGCTAAAAATATCATCTTCATCAAACATAGTATCCCCAAGCTTGTGGCTTTGCATATCATTAGCATCATGGATACTCATAGAATTCATACTAACAACATTGCAATCATGCTCATGATTCAAAGATTTTATGCCAAACATTTTATTGAATTCTTCTTCTATCAATTGAGCACAATTTTCCGCTCCATCATTTTCAAGAAAGACATGATAAAGACAAATAATATGAGGCAACCTCAATTCCATTTTTTTGTAGTTTTCTTTTATAAACCAAACTAGTGATAAAACAAGAAACTAAAAGATTCGATTGCAAGATCTAAAGATATACCTTCAAGCACTCACCTCCCCAGCAATGGCGCCAGAAAAGAGCTTGATGTCTACTACATAACTTATTCTTATAGACTCGTGTTGGGCCTCCAAGCACAGAGTTTTGTAGGACAGTAGCAATTTTCCCTCAACTGGATGACCTAAGGTTTATCAATCCGTGGGAGGCGTAGGTTGAAGATGGTATCTCTCAAACAACCCTGCAACCAAATACAAGAAATCTCTTGTGTCCCCAACACACCCAATACAATGGTAAATTGTATAGGTGCACTAGTTCGGCGAAGAGATGGTGATAAAAGTGTAGTATGGATAGTAGATATAGGTTTTTGTAATATGAAAATATAAAAACAGCAAGGTAGCAAGTAACAAAAGTGAGCACAAATGGTATTGCAATGCTTAAAAACAAGGCCTAGGGTTCATACTTTCACTAGTGCAATCTCTCAACAATGCTAATATGATTGGATCATATAACCATCCCTCAACGTGCGATAAAGAATCACTCCCAAGTTCCTATTAGCGGAGAACATAAGATAGAAATTGTTTGTAGGGTACGAAACCACCTCAAAGTTATCCTTTCCGATCGATCTATTGAGCTATTCCTATAAGTGTCACAAACAGCCCTAGAGTTCGTACTAAAATAACACCATATGATACACATCAACCAACTCTAATGTCACCTAGATACTCCAATGTCACCACAAGTATCCGTGAGTTGATTATACGATATGCATCAAATAACTTCATAATCATAATATTCAATCCACACAAAGAACTCCAAGGAGCGCCCCAAAGTTTCTACCGGAGAAAAGAGAATGAAAACGTGCATCAACCCCTATGCATAGATTACCCCAATGTCACCGCGGGAATCCGCGAGTTAAGTGCCAAAACATATATCAAGTGAATCAATATAATACCCCATTGTCACCACGGGTATTCATATGCAAGACATACATCAAGTGTTCTCAAATCTGAATATTCAATCCGACAATAACGAAACCTCAAAGGGAAAAGATTCGATTCATCACAACAAAGATAGAGAGGGAAGAAACACCATATGATCCAACTATATTAACAAAGCTCGCGATACATCAAGATCGTGCCATATCAAGAACACGAGAGAGAGAGAGAGAGAGATCAAACACATAGCTACTAGTACATACCCTCAGCCCCGAGGGTGAACTACTCCCTCCTCGTCATGGAGACCGCTGGGATGATGAAGATGGCCTCCGGTGATGCTTTCCCCCCTCCGACAGGGTGCCGGAAAAGGGCTGTAGATGAGATCGTGGAGGTACAGAGGCTTGCGGCGGCGTAAAAACTCATCTAGGTTAACTTTCGGGGGTTTCTGAATATATATGATTTTTTGGCGTTGGAATCACGCAAAGAAGGGCCACAGGGGGCCCACGAGGCACCAGGGCGCGCCTGGGGGGGTGGCGCGCCCTGGTGGCTCGTGGGGCCCCTGTGGGTCTTCTGGCCACCTCCCGAAGCTTTTAGTGTCTCTTATGTTCCAGAAAAAATCATCAAAAAGTTTCGCTGCATTTGGACTTCATTTGATTTGGATTTTCTGGAAAACCAAAAACAAGCAGAAAACAGCAATTGGCACTGGGCACTAGGTCAGTATGTTAGTCCATGAAAATCATATAAAAGCCATATAAAAGTGCACCAAAATCATACAAAACTATAATAAACATGGCATGAATACTTCATAAATTATAGATACGTTGGAGACGTATCATACCACATCACAGGCACATCTTATGTCATCCAGCAAAACCAAGTTAGACGCCTCTAATCGGTTTAGCAAAATTTGTTTTACGTGGCTTCTAAGGTTTCGAGGCAAACCGAAGCTACCAATGTCCATCGTCAAGTATGATTATTCAAGTCGCTAGATTAACTTTACGGGGTGTATGAAACACGAGATAATAAAATCTCGAGCCCCATACTGAACTTCGTCATAGGCATGACCCCCGTGCAGATCATATCTGCATTGCCCTTTTGTCTGCGAAATTTCATCTTTCTTTTTAACTATGGTGGAATTCAAAGAACTGTTATCACTTCGTTGATCAATCAGGATCACGGATTGCCAGAACTTTGAAACTCCACCATGCTGTTATCAAGATCAGAAATATGCAAATTCCAGGGAAGCAACAAGAACATCGGGTAACAGATTTCATCTGCTACCCGCACAAATAGTTATCAACAGTAGAACTCATCTACTACAAATTATATTGTGCAACACCCATACATCTCTATGTATTCTAGATCGTAACCTGCATCTACGCATAGCACGGCTCTTGATGCCACTGTTGGGGAACGCAGCAGAAAACAAAAAATTTCCGACCTACGCACCAGCCCAGGACCACTATGGAGGCTGCATACAAGTTTGATCTTTTCGTTACCGACTCGTACCGCAGCGGAAGTAGAGTCGTTGACGATCGGTGGTGCAGATCCCCGCAACTAGGATTTTACAACCTCCCAACCGTGAGGATGTACTCCCTCGTCTGCCCCTCAGACAGCCCTCCGGGAGGCGGTCGGACAGTCCCTCGGATAGTGTCATGGACAGCCCTCCGGGAGGACCTTCGAAACTCGGACGGTCACTCGGACAGCCCTTCGGAGGACCCTCGAAACTCGGATGGTCACTCGGACAGCCCTTCGGGAGGCACTCTCGAACTAAGACCGAAACTATGATCTCTCTATAGAGTTGCACACATACGGTGTCATCTATCCGGCAGGGCTTCGTCGTCCAGAACTAGTTCCCACCGGAACCCAGACAGCCTTTCGGCTCTACGAAACTCTTTTCGTGGGAGGGAGAGAAGAAGCCAGATCATGCATGGCACTTGTATGTGAGAAAGGAGTGAGTGTGGAGAGCACCTCTCCACCTCTATTTATAGGAAAACCAAGGGGTAGGATTGGCACACAAAAAACCCAAAATGCCCATGCAAATGTCACACATGAAGGGCATAATGGGGAGGCAAAGGAGCTCCATGGAGGAGCATCCTTGGCCGGCCACTCCCTTGTGGGACCCTCCCAAAAGGGGTTCCTTAGTCCCTAAGTCTTTCCTTCTAGAAGCTTGACGAAAGCCCTAAAAGGTGGCTTTCCAAAAAGTAACCCAAAAAGCACTTTCACTATTCACGGAAACATTTTGCCGCGACCGTTAAATCCGAAAATATTTCTGTGGGTCTTAGAACAATTCCAGTACCCACTAAAATGATTTTGGATGCGTTCCGAAACAATTTCAGATTAGTGATTTTCATCTGCGAAAAGCAAACAAAGCGGTTCCGGCAGCTCCGGAACATTTCCGGGTTTTTTCTCCGAAAAATCCCAGAAGTTCCCAGAACAATTCTGGCACCCTCCAGGAATTTCCAGGCATGTGCCGAAACCAATTTGACTTAATGGTATACCCTGAAACAACTTTTCAGTTTTACCGAAACTATTCCGGTGCTCTCTCCGGACCGTTTCCGTTGTCTCCGAAACTTTTCCGGTGACTTTCTCTCAGACTCCCAGTCTAGTATTCAGCAGATAGATGACCCTTAAGCGTTTGACCCTATAGGTTCGGTGAAGTATAGACATGACCGGAACACTTTCCGATCAATGATCAACATCGGAGCCATGGACACCCATATTGACCCCTATACCCACACGAATGAATATTCGAGTGAACCTCCAGTTGCCGTGTGCTATTCCTGTTGCTTCGCGATATGTTACAAATGCCCGAGGTGAGATTTATTGGCATCCCCATGAATCAACAGTTGTCCACAATGCGTGTTACCTTGTTACCGGTTTTGTTCTCTTTTCTCGTTCCCGTGTTCCGGCATCCCTGTGATCAAATCACAATGTGTCTGGCCAGACGATGGTGGATACCGTAACACCTAGAGGGCCCAGATATATCTCTCCATCGTCGGAGGAGCAAATCCCAATCTTGAGCTATCAAGTTACTTGACATACTTTTTCATGAACCCGTAAGCCGCCGTAATAGCCACCCATTTACGGATGACGTTTAACAAACCCCAAAGTTCATGAAGCAAGCATGAAGAAACTCGATACCCTCATGGTCTAAGGAATTATGCAAACGTTAACTTTCTCTGTGTTATTAACCATTAACTTGTGACAAATGTATCTCATAGCATAACATCAATTCGGGTCGATTCAACACAAGTGTTCTCCTAACATTGTGCCCTCAAAATTGCCAACATAGTCATGCCCATGATCAGGAAAACAGAACCATCATGCAATACTTGAGCTAGTCTTAGAGGCCAGACTAGGAATACATTTTACCGTTTATTATTCCACACGTGCATATGAGTCTTCCTTCGAGCCTCGTGGTTATTGTAGACTCGAGAACCATAGCAGTTATAGCATGGAACATAAACATAATTATGAACATGGAGATAAACAATAACATTTATTATTGCCTCTAGGGCATATCTCCTATAGCCCCCAGGCTTGTGGCTCCCTCGGCCACTCCCTGGTCCATCTCCGGTGCTCTGTGGGTCTCTTTTGTTCCATAAAAAATCACCGTAAATTTTGGGCCCAATCCGAGAACTTTTATTTCTGCACAAAAAATAACACCACGGTAGTTCTGCTGAAAACAGCGTCAGTCCGGGTTAGTTCCATTCAAATCATACCAAAACCATATAAAATTGTTATAAACATGGCATGAATACTTCATAAATTATAGATACGTTGGAGACGTATCAGCATCCCCAAGCTTAATTCCTGCTCGTCCTCGAGTAGGTAAATGATAAAATAAATAATTTATGAAGTGCGAATGCTAGCATAGTGTATAAGTTTGATCAATGATAATTTTAATCACTTTTTCTAGCATCATTATATATCATAAACAGTAGCTCATCTCATATAACTTCTCATGATCAAGTAGCAAGCTATTCACATGCTAAAGTATAGACCATAAACTTTCTTGAAAACTAACAAACTATGTTCTCAGTCAACAAACATTTGCAATTCATCTTATTTTCAGGAAGGGTCTATGTAAGAGCTTTGATTTAGCAAATTTCACATACTCAACTATCATATAGTCTTCCATGATTGCTGACACTCAAAGCATATTTTTAGAACATACCGTTTCAGTCAAACACATAGGAAGATAGGGGCTTAATGTTTTGCCCCCCAACTTATTTATCTCAGGGATAATGTCCACAATAATAACTCATGATCACCTACATTCAACTGGATATATGTGTCTGGATCTTTCCCCACCACATGATGCTTGCCAAGAGAGAACATAAAAACATAATAGAGAAGAACACTATTGATTCTTGCATAAAAGTAAATACATAAAGTAAAAGATAGGCCCTTCGCAAAGGGAAGCAGATGTTGTCATGCGCTTTTTATTTTTGGATGTGCAAGCTCTTAATGCAAAGGAAAGTCACTTTATATTGCCCCTTGTGATAGCAATCTTTATTATGCAGTCCGTCGCTTTTATTTCTTCACCATCAAAAGTTCATACAAAGCTTATTGTCCCTTACAATAAAAGATCATACATATTTAGGAGCAATTTTTATTGTTTTTGCACCGATGACAATTTACTTGAAGGATCTTATTTAATACATAGGTAGATATAGTGGACTCTCATGGCAAGAAACTGGGATTAAGGGTTTTTGGATGCACAAGTAGTATTTCTACTTAGTACGAAATTTTGGCTAGCAAAAGATTATGAGCAAGCACCACATGTTAGAGGATCCAGGAACATATCACTTCTATGTGAATATAAACAAACATAACCCATTACGTTGTCTTCCTTGTCCAACATCAACTACTTGTTCAAGGTTGAAAATAATTAATGGGGGCTCACAATCATAGAAGATGTCCAAGATAGTATACTTATATGTGAAATCTCTCTTCCTTCAATATTCTTTCATGAATTGTTCAAGTGACCAATGCTCTGTTTGCTAACTTTCAATAAATTTTACCACTTATACTTCTTTTATGTGAAGTCACTACTTCCCGTGGGACAAGCATATGAAACACATATAATTTCAACTTTATGATATTCAATTCATTCAACAATTTACTCTTGAGATATACGTGAAGCACGAGAGTAAATGACAAACTACTCCAAAAGATATAAGTGAATAACAAAGAGTAGTTAAGTGAATGGGTAGCTATGTGAAGACTCTCTCTCACTAAAAACTTCCAGATCTAATGAGATTATTAAACAACAAACAAACTGAAAAGAAAAGGACACTCCAAGAATAGCACATATCATGTGAACAAGTAAAAACTTAGGTTAACCGATAGGTGTTGCTGAAGAAAGGTGGGATGCCTACCGGGGCATCCCCAAGCTTAGTTACTTGAGACTTCTTGGAATGTTATCTTGGGGATCCTTGGGCATCCTCAAGCTTGAGCTCTTGTGTCTCCTTAATTCCTCTCATATCATGGCTTCTCCTAAATCTTAAAAACTTCATCCACACAAAACTCAACAAGAACTCGTGAGATAAGTTAGTATAAATCAACTCAAAACCTTAACATTCTCTACTGTAGCAAATCACTAAAATTATAATTAAACATTGCATACTAAATGCCTATGCTTGTTTAATACTCCTATCCACAAATAGAAACAATAAACAAGCAAACATATGCAAACAATGCAACTATAACCGAAATCCGTCTAAATAGAACAGTCTGTAAAGGGGGAATAAAAATTCATACTTCCCTAACTCTGAAAATTCTGAACAATTACCATGTGACAGAGAACTCATGCATGCTTACTGTGTAAAATTTTCAGATTTTTATCATGTTCTGACTATTCAGGAATATTCTGGACATAACAGAATACTTTCTGTTTTCAAACAGCAACACATAAACTTGCAAACTGAGCATGGTAAAGGCTATAATTGGCATTTTATTGAAATAAAAGATACAAAACATGATTATTGATAACAGAAAGCAAATATCAACAAAAGAAAATGACGCTCCAAGCAGAACTCATATTATGTGACGAATAAAAATATAGCTCCAAGTGAGGTATACCGATAGTGTTGAAGGCGAAAGAGGGGATGCCTTCCGGGGCATCCCCAAGCTTAGACGCTTGAGTCTTCCTTTAGTATTAGCTTGGGGTGCCTTGGGCATCCCCAAGCTTAGGATCTTGCCGCTCCTTATTCTTCTCATATCGTTGTCTCACCCAAAACTTGAATCACACAAAACTTAACGGAACTTGTGAGATAGGTTAGTATGATAAAAATAAATCATCCACTTAGGTACTGTCAAGAAAAGATTCATAATTGTTTTCACATAATTCCTACTGTATTCTATCATTTTCACAATTTATATTACTCAATATAAGCTATGTAAACACTAAAACAAGCAAACTAAGCAATAAAAATAGAATATGTCAAAAATAGAACAACATGAAGTAGGCGAATTAAAATGCATACTTATGTACCTCCAAAAATTCTGAAAAATTAGGACAGCGTAAAAAATTTGGAAAAAAATACTGTGTAAAAATTTCAGAATTTTATCACGCTCCAGTACAGAACAGAAATTCCAGCATTGAATGCAAAAGTTTCTATTTTTGCACAGAATCAAATCAACTAGTATCCACACTATCCCTAAGGCTTTACTTGGCACATTATTGAAAGAAAACATATAAAAAATGATTACTAAAGTAGCTTAATCATGTGGACATACAAAAATAGTATGGGTAAATATTGGGTTGCCTCCCAACAAGCGCTTTTCTTTAAAGCCTTTTAGCTAGGCATGATGATTTTAATGATGCTCACATAAGAGTAAAGAATTGAGACATAATGGGAGCATCATGAAACATATGGCAAGCATATTTAAGCCTAACCCACTTCCTATGCATAGGGATTTTGTGAGCAAACAATTTATGGGAGCAAGAATCAACTAGCATAGGAAGGCAAAACAAGTATAACTTCAAAAATTTCAACACATAGAGAGGAAACTTGATATTATTTAGATATGTAGAATCATATATTCCTCTCTCATAATAATTTTCAGTAGCATCATGAATGAATTCAACAATATAGCTATCACACAAAGCATTCTTTTCATGATCCACAAGCATAATTTTTTTATAACTCTCCACATAAGCAAATTTGTTCTCATCAATAATAGTGGGAGCAAACTCAATGAAATAACTATCATATGATACTTGATTGGCATAATCAATTTAAGCATTAAAATCATGATGACAAGTTTCATGGTTATCATTATTCTTTATATCATACATGTCATCACCATAATCATCATAGATAGCCACTTTATTGTCATAATCAATTGAAACCTCTTCCAAAATAGTGGATTCATCACTAAATAAAGTCATGACCTCTCCAAATCCACTTTTATCATTATTCCAACAAGATTCAACACCCTCCAAAATAGAGGGATCATTATTGCATAAAGCTGACACTCTTCCAAACCCACTTTCATCATTGTAATCATCATAAATAGGAGGCATGCAATCATCATAATAAATTTGCTCATCAAAACTAGGGGGACTAAAAAGATCATCTTCGTCAAACATAGCATCCCCAAGCTTATGGCTTTGCATATCATTAGCATCATGGATATTCATAGAAAGCATACTAACAACATTGCAATCAGGCTCATCATTCAAAGGACTCACATTAAACATTTTATTAAATACTTCCTCTAACAATTGAGCACAATTACCGGAATCCATATTTTCAAGAAAGACATTATATAGATGAAGCATTTGAGGCAACCTCAATTCCATTTTTTTGGTAATTTTCTTTTATAAACCAAACTAGTGATAAAACAAGAAACTAAAAGACCCAATTGCAAGATCTAAAGATATACCTTCAAGCACTCACCTCCCCGGCAACGGCGCCAGAAAAGAGCTTGATGTCTACTACACCACTTTATTCTTGTAGACTCTGTTGGGCCTCCAAGCACAGAGTTTTGTAGGACAGCAGCAAATTTCCCTCAAGTGGATGACCTAAGGTTTATCAATCCGTGGGAGTTGTAGGATGAAGATGGTCTCTCTCAAACAACCCTGCAACCAAATACAAGCAATCTCTTGTGTCCCCAACACACCCAATACAATGGTAAATTGTATAGGTGCACTAGTTCGGCGAAGGGATGGTGATACAAGTGTAGTATGGATAGTAGATATAGGTTTTTGAAATCTGAAATAATAAAAACAGCAAGGTAGCAAGTAACAAAATTGAGCACACACGGTATTGCAATGCTTGAAAACAAGGCCTAGGGTTCATACTTTCACTAGTGCAATCTCTCAACAGAGCTAACATAATTGAATCATATAACAATCCCTCAACGTGCGACAAAGAATCACTCCAAAGTTCCTATCTAGCAAAGAACATAAGATGAAATTGTTGTAGGGTACGAAACCACCTAAAAGTTATCCTTTCCGATCAATCTATTGAGCCATCCCTATAAGTGCCACAAACATCCATAGAGTTCGTACTAGAATAACACCATATGATACGCATCAATTAACTCTGATGTCACCTGGATACTCCAATGTGACCACAAGTATCCGTGATTTAACTATTCGATATGCATCAAACAACTTCAGATTCATAATATTCAATCCACACAAAGAACTTCAAAGAGTACCCCAAAGTTTCTATCGGAGAAAAGAAGATGAAACCGTCTACCAACCCATATGCCTAGATTACCCCAAGGTCACAGGAATCTGCAAGTTGATTACCAAAACATACATCAAGTGACTCAATAGAATACCCCATTGTCACCACGGGTATCCACATGCAAGACATACATCAAGTGTTCTCAAATCCAAAGTATTCAATCCGACAATAACATAACCTCAAAGGAAAAGACTCAATTCATCACAAGAAGATAGAGAGGGAAGAAACACCATATGATCCAACTATATTAACAAAGCTCGCGGAACATCAAGATCGTTCCAAATCAACAACACGAGAGAGAGAGAGAGATCAACCACATAGCTACTGGTACATACCTTCAGCCCCGAGGGTGAACTACTCCCTCCTCGTCATGGAGACCGCCGGGATGATGAAGATGGCCTCCGGCGATGATTTCCCCCTCCGACAGAGTGCCGGAACAGGGCTTTGGATGAGATCGCTTCGGTACAGAGGCTTGCGGCGGCGGCGTGGAAGTTCTCGGTTTCGTTCTGGGGTTTTCCCAATATATAGGAATATTTGGCATTGGATTCACGTCAGAGGGGTGCCCGAGGGTCCCATAAGCTCGGGGCGCGCGCCCTAGGGGGGCACCCCCCAGGCTTGTGGCTCCCTCGGCCACTCCCTGGTCCATCTCCGGTGCTCCGTGGGTCTCTTTTGGTCCATAAAAAATCACCGTAAAATTTAGGCCCAATCCGAGAACTTTTATTTCTGCACAAAAAACAACACCACGGTAGTTCTGCTGAAAACAGCGTCAGTCCGGGTTAGTTCCATTCAAATCATACCAAAACCATATAAAATTGTTATAAACATGGCATGAATACTTCATAAATTATAGATACGTTGGAGACGTATCAGCTGGCAGGAGTCGGTCTACTTATCTCGGACGTGATGCCTATATACATGATCATTGCCTTGAATATCGTCATACCTATGCGCTTTTCTATCAATTGCCTAACAGTAATTTGTCTACCCACTGTATGCTATGTGTTCGAGAGAGAAGCCTCTAGTGAAAACTATGGCCCCCGGGTCTACTTTAAACATAAAAAGAAAACCTAAATTTATTTGCTGCAATTTTATTTCTTTTATTTTGTTTTGCAATTTATCTATCTACCACTACAAGATTTAATCCTTGCAAGTAACGAGTTCAAGGGGATTGACGACCCTCTTTCCCGCGCTGGGTGCAAGTATTTGCTTTTGTGTGCGCAGGTGTTGTTCACGAGGCTTTGTGTGATTCTCCTACTGGTTCGATAACCTTAGTTCTTACTGAGGGAAATACTTATCTCTACTGTACTGCATGTCCTCTCCTCTTCGGGGAAAATCCCAACGCAGCTCACAAGTAGCAGGAAGAATTTCTGACGTCGTTGCCGGGGAGACATCATCAAAACCTATCATGTACCTTCGCATAAACTATCATCTACTTGCCCTACTTTTTATTTGCCTTTTTATTTTCATTCGCCTCTCGTTTTCAGCTCCCCCACTTCTCATAAAAAAAAACACAAAAACACAAAAACATTTTTATTTGCTCGTTTGCTTGCTTTGTCGTTATGTCTCAAGAAAACACTAAGTTGTGTGACTTTTCAAATACTAATAATAATGATTTTATTAGTACTCCAATTACTCCTCCCGCCACTAGTGCGGAATCTTATGATATTAATGCTGTTTTGCTAAATCTTGTTATGAAAGAACAATTTTCTGGAACTCCTAATGAGGATGCTGCTTCCCATCTTAATACTTTCGTTGAATTATGTGATATGCAAAAGAAAAAAGATGTGGATAATGATATTATTAAGTTGAAATTATTTCCATTCTCAATAAGAGATCGTGCTAAAACTTGGTTTTCATCCTTGCCTCGCAATAGTATTTATTCTTGGGATAAGTGTAAGGATGCTTTATTGCCAAGTATTTTCCTCCCGCTAAGATTATTTCTCTAAGAAATCAAATAATGAATTTTAAGCAACTTGAGCAAGAACATGTTGCACAAGCATGGGAGAGAATGAAATTAATGATTAGAAATTGTCCCACTCATGGTTTAAGCTTATGGATGATTATACAAAATTTCTATGCGGAGCTAAACTTTGTTTCTAGAAATCTTTTAGATTCTGCTGCAGGAGGTACTTTTATGGAAATTACATTGGGAGAAGCTACAAAACTCCTTGATAACATTATGACAAATTATTCTCAATGGCATACCGAAAGAGCTCCAACTGGTAAGAAGGTAAATTCTGTTGAGGAAGTCTCTACTTTGGGTGATAAAATGGATGCTATTATGAAAATGCTTGCTAGTAAAAATGCTCATATTGATCCTAATGATGTGCCATTATCTACTTTGATTGATCAAAATAATGATGCCATTGATGTGAATTTTGTCTCTAGAAATAATTTCAACAACAATGCTTATAGAGGGAATTTCAATCCTAGACCGTTTCCCGGAAATTCCTTTAATAATTATGGTAATTCCTATGGTAATTCATATAATAATAATAATAATAATAATAATAATAATAATAATAATAATAGGATACCTACTGATCTTCAGAACAATATTAAAGAATTTATTAATTCTCAAAAGATTTTCAATGCTATGGTAGAAGTGAAATTGAATAAAATTGATGATATGTCTAGGAACATGGATAGAATTGCTCATGACGTGGAAACTCTTAAAATTAAAACTTTGCCACCCAAGCATGATATTAATGAGTCTGTTAAAGCTATCTATGTCTCCATTAATGAAAGTAAAGAGAGAACCGCTAAGTTGAGAGCTAAGCGAGAATTCTTAGAAAAAGCTATTCCACCCGGTTTCTATAGTAATCATGATGAAAGATATTAAAATGATTGGTGTCTCACCTATTACATCTTTATTTAGTAACATAAAACTTGATGAAAAAGGGACTGGAGATGAGTCAACTTTAGCTAGAAGGCGTCCCAATTGTTCGGAGGGTGATGATCTTAATGATAAAAATTGATAAAAGCGGGTTTGGAGAGGTCAAGACTTTAAATAGTGATGTGCCCACTACTTTGGATTACAAGGACTTTAATTATGATAGTTTCTGTTTAATTGAATGTATTTCCTTGTTGCAATTCATGATAAATTCACCTAATGCCTATGAGCAAAATAAAGCTTTTACTAAACATATTGTAGAAGCTATGATAAAAGCCCATGAAAAAAAGCTAGAGTTAGAAGTTTCAATACCTAGAAAATTGCATGATGAATGGGAACCTACTATTAAAGCAAAAATTAAAGATTATGAATGTAATGCTTTGTGTGATCTAGGTGCTAGCGTCTCTACTATACCAAAATCTTTATGTGACGTGCTAGGTCTCACCGATATGGATGCTTGTTCCCTTAATTTACATTTAGAGGATTCAACTATTAAAACCATTGGGTAGAATAAACGATGTGCTTATTCTTGCTAATAGAAATTACGTACCCATGGATTTTATTGTGCTTGACATTGAATGGAATCTGTCTTGTCCTATAATACTTGGTAGGCCTTTCCTACGAACCATAGGTGCTATTATTGATATAAGAAGGTAATATAAGATTCCAATTCCCACTAAAGAAAGGGATGGAACACTTCCCTAAAAAGAGAATTAAGCCACCTTATGAATCTATTATGAGGGCCACCTATGGAATTAATTTGATGGATGATAATACTGGAAACAATACATTATGTCTAGCTAGGGGCATAAAACAATAGCGCTTGTTGGGAGGCAACCCAATATTTATCTTTATTACAATTTTTATTTTTCTTGTGTTAAACAATTATAGCTACTGTTATGATTGCGTTTTTATCTTTTAATTAGTGTTTGTGCCAAGTAATGCTTTTAGGATGATTTGGATGATAATATAATTGATGCTGTTTGAAAACAGAAAGTTTTGCGCCCAGTATTTGATTTTATGTTTTTTACTGGAATGTCATAAAAATCTGAAATTTTTACACAGTATTTATATATGAATTTTTTACTTTTTCCTAATTTTTAAGAATTTTTGGAGTTACAAAAGTATAACTTTTATTTATATATTTACAGACTATTCTGTTTTAGACAGATTCTGTTTTCTGTTGCATAGTTAGCTTATTTTAATGATGCTATTGATTATATTGGGGGGTATAAGTCATGGAGAAGTTAGAGTACAGTAGCATTATGCAAGAATTAAATATGAATCAATCTATAACAGTACCTAAAGTTTAAGATTTATTTGTTATACTAACGGATCTCACGAGGTTTCTGTTGAGTTTTGTGTGCTGAAGTTTTCAAGTTTTGGGTGAGATCACGATGGATGAAGGAATAAGGAGCGGAAAGACCCTAAGCTTGGGGATGCCCATGGCACCCCAAGGTAATATTCAAGGAAGAACCAAGCGTCTAAGCTTGGGGATGCCCCGGATGGCATCCCCTCTTTCGTCTACAATCTATCGGTATACCACTTGGAGCTATATTGTTATTCATCACATGATATGAGTTTTACTTGGAGCGTTTTGTGCCATAGTTTTCTTTAGTTTTCTTTGTTTGCTTTTTAGTTTGCCACAATCATCTTTTTCTGAACACACCTTTTTGAGAGGGACACACATTTATCGTGATTTGATAGAATACTCTATGTGCTTCACTTATATCTTTTGAGCTTGCTCTAGTGCTTCACTTATATCTTTTAGAGCACAGCGGTGGTTATATTTTAAAGAAATAGTTGAACTCTCATGATTCACTTAAATCTTTTTGAGAGTCCAATAAATAGTAATGGCAATTTGCACGGGTTATAAGATTAGTCCATAAAGGATAGGTATTCAAGAGGGATATAATAACAACTTTCATGTAGATCACTAAATATGAAACATGTGGTTTAATGATATTGATGTCGTAATATGAAAGGATATAGGTTCATGATCATTGGTTAGTAGAAATATCGGTATTAAAGTTTGTTATTGACTTCTCATCCAAGTGTTGGTCATGGCATGGTGGGGAGGTCCGAGCATTTTTATGTCTGAAATGAAATCCTTGAGTGTTGTTACAATCGGGGGTGCGCGATGGTTAACTCCTACCAACCTCCTCCCTAGGGGCATGCGAGTAGTACTTTGCTTCGAGGGCTAATAGGCTTTGCAATAATTATGTGAGTTCTTTATGACTAATGTGAGTCCATGGATTATACGCACTCTCACCCTTACGCAATTTGCTAGCCTCTTCGGTGCCGTGCATTGCCATTTCTCACCTCGAGAGTCGGTGTTAACTTCGCCGGTACATCCAAACCCCGTGATATGTCACGCTCTATCACACATAAGCCTCCTTATATCTTCCTCAAAATGGCCACCATACCTACCTATTATGGCATTTCCATAGCCATTCCGAGATATATTGCCATGCAACTTCCACCGTTTCGTTTATATGACACACATCTTCATTGTAATATTGCTTTGCATGATCATATAGCTGACATAGTATTTGTGGCTCAGCCATGTTCATCATATTTTTATACATGTTACGCTAGATCATTGCACATCTTGGTACACTGTCAGAGGCATTCATATAGAGTCATATTGTTCTAATATCGAGTTGTAATATCGAGTTGTAAGTAATTAAAAGTGTGATGATCATCATTATTAGAGCATTGTCCCAGTGAGGAAAGGATGATGGAGACCGTGATTCCCCCACAAGTCGGGATGAGACTCCGGACGAAAAATAAAAAAAGAGGCCAAAAAGAGCCCACACACAAAAAAATGAGAGAAAAAGAGAGAAGGGGCAATGTTACTATCTTTTTCCACATGCTTCAGAGTAGCACCATGTTCTTCATATAGAGAGTTTCCTGAGTTGTCACTTTCATATACTAGTGGGAATTTTTCATTATAGAACTTGGCTTGTATATTACGATGATGGGCTTCCTCAAATGCCCGAGGTCTTCATGAGCAAGCAAGTTGGATGCACACCCACTTAGTTTCAGTTTGAGCTTTCATATACTTATAGCTCTTAGTGCATCCGTTGCATGGCAATCACTACTCCTCGCGTTGATATCGATTGATGGACATCTCCATAGTCCGTTGATCCGTCGAGTTGATGCGAGACTTTCTTCCTTTTTGACTTCTCCTATTAATCCCTATCACCGCATTCTATTCCACCTTGTGCTATGTCCATGGCTCGCGCTCATGTATTGCGTGAAGTTGAAAATGCTGAAGCGCATTAGAAGTACGATCCAATTGCCTGGTTTAACACCGGGGTGCTCATGATTTATATTTATGCAGTGAAGGCGGAGTCATGCCATGCTAACATGATAAAATGAGTGGGGAATAACATTCGTTAAGGATTGTATATTTTGAAACTTTAATGATTATGCTTCTTATATTCATGGATATTATTATGTTGATATTGTTAATTCATTGTTTCTCAATATTTATACCAAAAAAGAGATTACATGATAAACATGTTAGGTAGCATTCCACATCAAAAATTCTGTTTTTATCATTTACCTACTCGAGGACGAGCAGGAATTAAGCTTTGGGATGCTAATACGTCTCCAACGTATCTATAATTTTTGATTGTTCCATGCTATTATAGTATCAATCTTGGATGTTTTATATGCAATTATATGTCATTTTATATCATTTTTGGGAACTAACCTATTAACCTAGTGCCCAGTGCCAGTTGTTGTTTTCTGCTTGTTTTTGGTTTTTCAGAAAAATAGTACCAAACGGAGTCCAAACGCTACGAAACTTTTTGACGATTTTTTCTGGACAAAAAAAGACCCTAGAAGCTTTGGGAGGAGACCAGAAGACTCACGAGGAGGTGAGAAGGCAACAGGGCGCGCCCAGGGGGTGGCGCGCCCTGTTACCTTGTGGGCCCCTCGTGGCTCCTTTTGACCTAATTCCACCTCTATAAATTCTCAAATATTGGGAAACCAATAGAGAACCACCTCGAATAACTTTTCCGCCGCCGCAAGCTTCCGTTCTTCCGCGATCCCATCTGGAGGCCTATTCCGGCACCTTGCCGGAGGGGGAATCGATGACGGAGGGCTTCTACATCAACCTTGCTACCCTACCGATGATGTGTGAGTAGTTTACCACAGACCTACGGGTCAATAGCTAGTAGCTAGATGGCTTCTTCTCTCTCTTTGATCTTCAATACAATGTTCTCCTCGATCTTCTTGGAGTTCTATTCGATGTAATCTTCTTTTGCCATGTGTTTGTTGGGATCCGATGAATTGTGGGTTTATGATCAGATTATTCATGAGAAGTACTTGAGTCTTTTCTGAACTTTATTATGCATGATTTTTATAACTTTGTATTTCTCTCCGATCTATCCATTTGGTTTGGCCAACTAGATTGATTTATCTTCAGCGGGAGAGGTGCTTTGTAGTGGGTTCAATCTTGCGGTGCTCTATATCCCAGTGACAAAGTAGGGGACAAGACACGTGTTTGTATTGTTGTCATTAAGGGTAAAACGATGGGGTTTATTCATATTGATTGGGTTTACTTTGTCTACATCATGTCATCTTGCTTAAGGCGTTACTCTGTTTTCATTAACTTAATACCCTAGATGCATGTTGGATAGCGGTCGATGGGTGGAGTAATAGTAGTAGATGCAGGCAGGAGTCGGTCTACTTGTCTCGGACGTGATGCCTATATGCATGATCATTGCCTTGAATATCGTCATAACTATGCGCTTTTCTATCAATTGCCTAACAGTAATTTGTCTACCCACTGTATGCTATGTGTTCGAGAGAGAAGCCTCTAGTGAAAACTATGGCCCCTGGGTCTACTTTAAACATAAAAAGAAAACCTAAATTTATTTGCTGCAATTTTATTTCTTTTATTTTGTTTTGCAATTTGTCTATCTACCACTACAAGATTTAATCCTTGCAAGTAACGAGTTCAAGGGGATTTTATTTGCTTTTGTGTGTGTAGGTGCTGTTCACGAGGCTTTGTGTGATTCTCCTACTGGTTCGATAACCTTGGTTCTCACTGAGGTAAATACTTATCTCTACTGTACTGCATCTCCTCTCCTCTTCGGGGAAAATCCCAACGCAGCTCACAAGTAGCAGTTGCCTCCCAACAAGCGCTTTTCTTTAAAGCCTTTTAGCTAGCCATGATGATTTTAATGATGCTCACATAAAAGTGAAGAATTGAAACATAATGGGAGCATCATGAAGCATATGACAAGCACATTTAAGCCTAACCCACTTCCTATGCATAGGGATTTTATAAGCAAATAATTTATTGGAGCAATAATCAACTAGTATAGGAAGGCAAAACAAACATGATTTCAAAACTTTCAACATAAAGAGACGAAACATGATGTTGTTGAAATATATATAAGCATATCTTCCTCTCTCATAATAATTTTCAGTAGCATCATGAAGAAATTCAACAATGTATCCATCACACAAAGCATTCCTTTCACGATCCACAAGCATAGAAGTTTTACTACTCTCCACATAAGCAAATTTCTTCTCATCAATAATAGTGGGAGCAAATTCAATGAAATAACTATCATGTGATACTTGATTGACATAATCCAGTTGAAAATTAAAATCACGATGACAAGTTTCATGGTTGTCATTATTCTTTATAGCATACATGTCATCACAATAATCATCATAGATAGCAACTTTGTTGTCATAATCAATTGAAACCTCTTCCGAAATAGTAGAATCATCACTAAATAAAGTTGTGACCTCTCCAAATCCACTTTCATAATTATTGCCATAAGATTCAACATCCTCCAAAATAGTGGGATCATCAGTACTTAGAGTTGACACTCTTCCAAACCCACTTTCATCATTGTAATCATCATAAATAGGAGGCATGCAATCATCATAATAAATTTGCTCATCAAAAGTAGGGGGGCTAAAAAGATCATCTTCATCAAACATAGCATCCCCAAGCTTATGGCTTTGCATATCATTAGCATCATGGATATTCATAGAAAGCATACTAACAACATTGCAATCAGGCTCATCATTCAAAGGACTCACATTAAACATTTTATTAAATACTTCCTCTAACAATTGAGCACAATTATCGGAATCCATATTTTCAAGAAAGACATTATATAGATGAACCATTTGAGGCAACCTCAATTCCATTTTTTTGGTAATTTTCTTTTATAAACCAAACTAGTGATAAAACAAGAAACTAAAAGATCCAATTGCAAGATCTAAAGATATACCTTCAAGCACTCACCTCCCCAGCAACAGCGCCAGAAAAGAGCTTGATGTCTACTACACAACTTTATTCTTGTAGACTCAGTTGGGCCTCCAAGGGCAGAGTTTTGTAGGACAGCATCAAATTTCCCTCAAGTGGATGACCTAAGGTTTATCAATCCGTGGGAGGTGTAGGATGAAGATGGTCTCTCTTAAACAACCCTGCAATCAAATATAAGAAATCTCTTGTGTCCCCAACACACCCAATACAATGGTAAATTGTATAGGTGCACTAGTTCGACGAAGAGATGATGATACAAGTGTAGTATGGATAGTAGATATAGGTTTTTGTAATCTGAAATAATAAAAACAACAAGGTAGCAAGTAACAAAAGTGAGCACAAACGGTATTGCAATGCTTGAAAACAAGGCCTAGGATTCATACTTTCACTAGTGCAATCTCTCAACAGAGCTAACATAAATGAATCTATAACAATCCCTCAACGTGCGACAAAGAATCACTCCAAAGTTCCTATCTAGCGGAGAACATAAGATGAAATTGTTGTAGGGTACGAAACCACCTCAAAGTTATCTTTTCCGATCAATCTATTGAGCCATCCCTATAAGTGTCACAAACAGACCTAGAGTTCGTACCAGAATAACACCATATGATATGCATCAATTAACTCTAATGTCACCTAGATACTCCAATGTCACCACAATTATCCGCGAGTTAATTATTTGATATGCGTCAAACAACTTCAGATTCATAATATTCAATCCACACAAAGAACTTCAAAGAGTACCCCAAAGTTTCTATAGGAGAAAGAAGGATGAAAACGTGTACCAACCCATATGCCTAGATTACCCCAAGGTCACGGGAATCCGCAAGTTGATTACCAAAACATACATCAAGTGATTCAATAGAATACCCCATTGTCACCATGGGTATCCACATGCATGCATCAAGTGTTCTCAAATCCAAAGTATTCAATCCGACAATAACGAAACCTCAAAGGGAAATACTCAATTCATCACAAGAAGATAGAGAGGGAAGAAACACCATATGATCCAACTATATTAACAAAGCTCGCGGTACATCAAGATCATGCCAAATCAAGAACACAAGAGAGAGAGAGAGAGAGAGAGAGAGAGATCAAACACATAGCTACTGGTACATACCCTCAGCCCTGATGGTGAACTACTCTCGCCTCATCATGGAAGCAGCGGGGATGATGAAGATGGCCTCCTGTGATGACTTCCCCCCTCCGACAGGGTGCCGGAACGGAGATCCAGATGGGATCACTTCGAAACAGAGGCTTGCGGCGGCGGAAAAACTCATCTAGGTTAAATTTCGGTGGTTTCTGTATTTATAAGAATTTTTAGCGTTGGAATCACGCGAAGAGGTGCCACAGGGGGCCCACAAGGCATCAGGGCATGGCCACCCCCTGGGCGCGCCCTGTTGCCTTGTGGGGTCCCTGTTGGGCTTCGGGTACTCCCTCGAAGCTTCCTGGGTCTCTTTCCTTCCAGAAATAATCGTCAAAAAGTTTCGCTGCGTTTGGACTTCGTTTGGTATGGATTTTCTAGAAAACCAAAAAAAAGCAGAAAATAGCAACTGGCACTGGGCACTAGGTTAATATGTTAGTCCATGAAAATCATATAAAAGTCATATAAATAAATTATAGATACATTGGAGACTTATCAAGCGCCGAGTCATTGTCGGAGCCCATCTCCATTGTCGGGTCGTCGTCGGAGACCTCCGAGAAGCTGACCAGCATGCCGACCTCTATCCGCCTGGCGCGACGGCCCTACCAGCCGGCCGCAAGGGTGACCAGCTTGTGCTTCTGCTCCGTCAAGAGGCTCTCCCACAAAGTGTTACCGTTCGCAGTCATGGCGGATGTGGTGCACAGGAGGAGGATGTGGAGCAGATGTTTTATGGTGCGGCTTGTGCCGAGAGTAGCCGCATTTAAATAGTGGATGCCGATGAGCCCAAGCGGCAGGGTGTGTCAATGCAGGTGACTTAGTTAGTTTCTAGGCCGGCGTGCCTGTTTAACGGCAGTAGGCGGACAGACGGGCAACCCGTTTGAATGCGGTAGACATTCATCCCGTCCCGTCCGGTAACGTCACTTCGGCATTGAATAGACGCGGATACCAGGGACACGGCGCTCTAGGCCGGCAAGCCACTTCAATGCCGGGCACCAGTGAGTCGTCACGTCCCCTCTAAGCTGACATCAATGTGGAGCTGACGCTCTAGAGTGGCATTAATGCGGGGTAACCGCTTCGGGCGGGAAAGGGCGCGGGCGAGGGAGAGGGTTTTGGGTGGGACCAGGTTGTCAGACACGCGCGTGGCAGCGGTTCGGACGCCCGCAAAGACCCCCTGGTTTGCTTCCGGTTTTCGGTAATACGGACGTCCAGACCTGTCTGCGGTCGGATGCGGGACCGCGTTCGATGACAAAACACGTCCGAACCACGCGATCTAGACGGACGCGGGGGTTTAAGGGTCAGCATTCGAGATGCCCTAACATTTGATGCCTATACCATTCTTTTGCCTATTGTAATCTGCAACATGTATCCTCTTCCTTCATTGAAAATCAGCACCAGTTGATTTTTCGTCAAAAAAACCCAAACGCCAAGCAACATCCCTCATACCATCGACGCATGTTATTTTTTTTATGTTTTCATTGTTTGACCTTGATTTGGGTATTCAGAAGATATAGTATAGCATAGAAATACATAGTTCAAAACAGAAATATTATTCCAAGGACATAGTTTAAATTTAGAAATAAAATTCATCACAAATCTACTAGCAGCGAGATGGAGCGGCCGGACGGCTTCGACGTGGGCGTAGGGCAGGGTCGAGCGTGGACAGGGGAGGAAGAGGATGAGAGGTGATTGGGTGCGGGGAAGGGAATTTTGGTGGGGTTAGGGGAGAGACGACCGTGTGTCTGGGCTGTCCTGGCGGACAGTCCGAACAACCTTATTTCTCCTCCATGATTGACTGAGCTAAGGGAAGGCCGAACGCAAATGACATGGACATATAAGACATGTTTAAGAAAGCTTGTTGGGCAACCTTTTTGTGCCCAGACATACCTAGAATGTCCAGATAGACATGGGTTGGGGTAAGGGGGGTGGGAAAGGGGGCAATGCGCTATGCCCTTAGGTCCGTGACAGCAGAGCGATTCCAATGCCACTCGACGAGGACCATGCGATATCAAGCTAATTTAATTTGTCCAACCTAACCCGTGTGTCACTTTCAGCATCCATGTTCATCCCCTTTGCCTACAACATGTAGTGAGAGAGGGTGGGAGGTAGGCCGAGTGCATCAAGGGAGAGACTAGGGGCAACGAGCGGGAAAGAGTGGGAGCGAGCGCGAGAGAGAGAAGGGGATGGCTTATGTGACGATTGATGTTGAACCACTAAAAATATGTATGTCCTATTACGCATGGACAATTAATTAGTTTTAAAAGGAATGTAAATTGTCAACCTTTATACCATGATCTAACTCTCATTCGATTAAATCAAACAAACTATTACCTCCATCCCAAAAAACATGTTTTAGATTTATCTAGATACGGATGTATCTAACGCTAAAACGTGTCTAGTTACATTTGTATCTAGACAAATTTAAAACAAGTTTTTTGGATGGAGGGAGTAGTTTTTTTAAAGCAATCTAGATTCTCAATATCTTATCCTTTAAAAAAATTAGGACCCTGATAAGTGCCACACGTGTGGTCCGAAGAAGGTCGGACCACACACCCTTCTAGCCACCCATTGTGACACGTCAGTCTTTTTGTTTTTTTCACACATGCATGCAACAGGGACGAAAACAGATGATGTCAGCGGGAATCTTTTGGGTTTTTCAAACTTTAAAATGTTTTATCTCTTAAATGAAAAATCCGATTGAAAATCCGTTTTCACCATTAAATCCGTTGTGACGAGGACTTCAAAACTAGATCCCATATCGATATGTTTCGACGATACTTTTTGGCGGTCAAAAGTTGCCATGTCTATTGCACATAAATTGTCATGGTGTTTAGACTGAAGTTGCCATGGTATATTTCAGCTACTTTTTCTTCTACGTTTAAAGTAAATTTTGACATGCTATAAAAAAGGGAGTTAAGAAACTAAACTTGCCATGATGAATTACTAAAATTTACCATGATCCATCAAATAATTTTGACATGGTTCATAATTAAAAAGAAATCCATCATCAATTACTTTAAAAATGCATGGCCAATGACTCAAATTTGCCATGAACCAGAAACTAAAATTGCCATGGTGAATTACTTAAATTTTCCATGATACATGCACTAAAATTTGCCATGGTTCATACAAAAAATAATTTCCATGGTCAAAATACTAGAATTGCCATGGTCAAAATACTAAAATTGCCATGATTTATAAACTAAAATTGTCATGATGAATTTCCAAAAATTGCCATGATCCATGAATTAAATTTGCCTTGGTTAATTACTAAAATTGCCATGGTCTATTAATAAAATTTGGCATGAAAAGTAGTTGAAATACAATGGTAGCTTTAAATCTAGAAAAAAAATAGATGAAACATATTATGCCAACTTTAGTGTAAACACTACGGCAACTTCAGTGTAACATCATGGCAACTTTTTCCCCCCAAGAAAAGTTGTCGAAACATATCAATATGGGATCTAGTTTTGAAGATCTCGTCGAGACGGATTTAATGATGAAAACGGATTTTTAATCGGATTTTTATTTTAAGAGATAAAACATTTTTAAGTCCAAACAACCAAAAAGATTCCATTGATGTAATCTGTTTGATGTGGCAAAATGGTGATAAAGGAGGCGTTTGGACCATGTTGCTTCGTGCCACACGTGTGGCACTTATCATTTGGGAAAAATTATTTGAGTGAACTAAAATGATTAGAGAAAGCCGCTTGCGTTAGAGTATTTTTCCTTTTTTTTTGCATGACTTGCGCTAGAGTTAGTACTATTTTCCCCATTTTTTTCTATACAGGTGTATGTTGCGTTGAGTGCTTCTCCTTTCGATGGTGCTGCAATTTCAGCAGCTACACGAGTTTTCTGTTTTATTATGTTCCTTTTTTTATTTCATGTATTTTTTAGCAACATTTCATGTCTTTTTTTCCTTTACACAATCACGTTATCCTAAACTATTTTTTTCCATGACCAACATTTCCTTATATTTTTTTATATTTATATTTATTTTTATCTATTTCCTGAAAAGAAGTTTTCGTTTTTATAGTAGCGTCTGCAATTTTTATATTGATGTGTACTTGTGTTCCTCCTTTCATTCATTTCCATTGTTTTTTACTGTTTGACAAAACCTAACAGTTCAAAAGTTCTAATTTCCATGTCAGCCCGGTTTTACTCTTTAATCATCTTTGTAATGCTCATGAAATTTTCAGGATGAAATTTGCTTGCTCCTTTATTTCATTATTTTTCTTTTCCGTATTACTTATAAACATCTTGCTCTCTTTTCTTGTTTCATGTTCACTTTCACCCTGTCTCGAAATAGACGTGATCTTGCCGCAAACAATTAAAACTATTTTCCACTTTATCTCGAATTTGGTCCCACTAGTAGCCTTGGTTTGTCTCATGAGCATATTTGTTCTTTTGTTTCGTTAGTTGCCAATTGTTCCATTGGCACTAAAAAAAGTTCCATTGGCACTAAAATTTTGTTCTACCATCTAGGAATTTTCTGCCTTGTGGTCATATTTTTTTCACTTACTCTAAACATTTGTTCTAGTAGAAGTGTCAGTTTTTCCGTGAGCTAGAAGTTTTTTTTTCCAGAAAAGTAAGTAATTTTTGTTCCAAGTATTCTAAAGGTTTGTTCCAGTAGATGTTGTGATTTGCTTTAGCAGCACTAACTCATGTTCCACTCAATCTAATATTTTGTCCCTGTAGTAGTTGTGACTTGTTCCACAAGTATTGTTTGCTCAACATACTCTAAACTTCTTCTCCAGTGGACGTTCTGATTTTTTAGCACTAAATTCTGCTCCATTTGACCAAACATTTGTTCCAGAAATATTTCTAGTTGTTATGGCGAGCAATTAAATTTTGTTCCATTTACTGTAAATTGTTGCTTCACTGGTTTTGATTTTTTTTCCAGAACAATTAATTTTTGTTCGCGAACCAACCTGTGGTTGGATGGTTAGGAGGACAGTGGTATCCCCATCCCACCAGGATTCAAGTCCTGGTGCTCGCAATTATTCTGGATTTATTTCAGGATTTCCGGCGATACGCGTTCAGTGGGAGGAGACGTTCCCGTCGACTACGAGGTGCCTACGGTGACTTTGTAAAATCTCAAGATGATATGTCGGCTCAGTCTCTCGGAGGTGATCATAGGGATAGGGTGTGCGTGTGTGCGTTCATAGGGGTGAATGTATGCGTGTATGTATGAGCGTTTGTGTCTGTACTGTGTTCATAAAAATATTAAATTTTGTTTCATTGACTCGGAACTCCTATTAACTAGGTGCTTCCGGTTTGTTCACGAGCAAATAAAATTTGTTCTACTTAATCCAAACTCTTATTGACTAGTGTAATCATGATTTGCTACGTCGCATTTTCCTTTTATAAAGTCAAGATTTGTTCCATGAGCACTGATTTATTATTTGACCTCAGCTAATTTATTCTTTTTTTACTTCCTGTGAATAATACATTAATGTTTCCTCTAAAATACGCAAACATTTCTTCTAATTTCTATAAAATAAGCGAAAATATTCGCATATATTTTCCATATTTGTTTGCCGCTAATCCCCGGCCCACACTGACCCCCAAAGACTGGATGGACTCGTCTTTCTGTTTCAGTGCACAATTCGTTGTCATGCCTCGGCCGGTCTATGCGTCCGACACCGGTTTTAGTGCACAATTCGTTGTCATGCCTCGGTCGGGCTATGCGTCCGACACCGGGGTGCAACGGAGGAGCTATGTAGGCTCCTGGGGGGCTGTGCCCCCCCCCCCCCAAACATTGAAGCAACTTGTGAAGAAAAATAAATTGTGAAGGATAAGATGAGAACTTTTTTAGCTTTTCGCCCCCTCAAACATTCATATTTTACCTTTCGCCCCTCCAGCCGATTCTGACTAGCTCCGCCGCTGCCGGGGTGGACTCATCTCGCAGTTCCCCTGCACAACACGTCTTTCTACCATAAAAGGTGACGGAGCAGGGAACCTACATCCCAAGACCAAGACCGTGGGAACGAGGTGTGCGGCCGGCGACCAAGACGAAGCAGCTTATGAATTTATGATCAACTGCTTTGGTCCGCTGATGATCAACTGCTTTGGCCCACAGGTCGCAGTCGAGCCTGACGAGGCCACGATTCAGACAAGAAACAGGCTACTCAAGGAGCTCCGGGACATGCTGAATAGGATGGACGAGATGGATCTCAGTTTTGAAGAGACCATGGGGATGCTCGACGATCTCTGGCAGGGGCAGAAGGAGCTCGAGCGCTATTCCCTCCGGCAGTAAGGAGGCCCTCGGGCTCCAAGGGGGGACCAGTCCGCGGACTTGAATGCGGGAGGATGCCATCCAACGCTAGCCGCATACATTTCAAACTCTTTTTCAACAAATCGGATGAAATTCGTGCAAACACGGTCGGATTTCATATAAACATGACGGATTTCATACAAACCGGACGAAATCATTTACATTTTGGACATATTTTAACTAAAAAAGTAAAACTCTATGCACGTA
Organism: Elymus sibiricus; assembly: GCA_039707655.1. Classification (NCBI taxonomy): domain Eukaryota; kingdom Viridiplantae; phylum Streptophyta; class Magnoliopsida; order Poales; family Poaceae; genus Elymus; species Elymus sibiricus. The sequence continues at coordinate 175,905,630 of CM077666.1, read as the reverse complement.
CGGTTGCGCAGAGCTCCACTCCCACGACACGAATACACTACACTAGTCTACGGCCGGCCACAATGGATCCCTTTGTCTTCCCCATGTCCGGCAGCCCGCTCACTGGACTGTCAGGAGCCTCGGAGGTATATACTTCAGCACAAAGGGCGGCTCACTGATGAGTCCAATTTGTGTGACAATTTTACTATGTATTTTGTGCCTACATGGTAGGCGTTGTGGAATTTTACCGCGTTCGCGCACTTCTTTTTATTGATAATCCCTCAGGTAAAGTCTTTTGGATCAATTATCATTTAATGGAGAAAATCCCCATAAATGGTAGTGGAATCACATATTTAAGGTGACAATCACTTTCCATAAAAGAATCAAGCAAGAAGGCCAGAAGAATGGACGTCACCACGCTTCCAGAACAAAAGACGGCGTTCCATACGATCGCGAGCGCCCGTATGAGCGGTCGTATGGCACGCCGCCTCCACCGCCGGATCAACTATTTCCACCCCCGTCGAATCGGATCGTGGATCAGACGCCCAGAGACGACCAGAAACTCATCCAGAAGGCAGAACCCTAGCCTCAGGAGTTCATCCGGAGGAGGGATTGGCAAGGAGAAGGTGGGGATCCTTCCCGCCGCGAGGAGGGGGACAACATCATCGCCACTATCATCATCATCATTCATCCACATCCTTATCATCTGCAACATCAAGAACCCTAGTGGATCTTTTGGTGCATCATTTGAACTCCTCATCCATGTATTTCATTACCATAGCTACGATGTTTGTTGCCCTGATGTGTGAGTAGACCCCTACTTCTTGGGGATATGGATGAACCTTGGTATCCCCTGTTGAATGCTTAGTTTAATAACTTCGTGAATGTTGTGAAGGGGCCCCACTCAGCATTTGTGCCTTATGGCCACGAAGTATATCACTGTCGTTGTAAAGGTTTAGGATGTGGAGGTAATTCGAGGTGACAGTAAAATCCTACTGCTCCTAATCTTTGCAATTGACCGAGGAATTACGTAGAACCCTAGAGAGGCCGCGTCCACGGGGAAACACTTAATTATCATGAGTTGTAACCCTCTGGGGGAGACTATGATGGTGGCGTGCGTGGCACGAAGTCTACCACGAGTAGAACGTGTACTGTACCCGGCTCCGCCCAGCATAATCGTCAAGAGTGGCTCAAGTATCCGGTTTATACTATGCTTATACATATGTGTGTTAGATACATACCAATGGGGATTCCGGACTCCCTGAGAACACCTTTTCATTCTGTTGTTTCACTAGTCATCACAATCCCTACACTCCATTTACTTTTATGTTATTTAGTTGCAAGTTACAATATTACTCAACAACAATTTATATTCGCCCTCACTCTGCTTTAAGTCTACAATTATTTGCTGGCACGAAAATACATAATTCTCTACAAGAGGCAAAAGTCTGATTCATGTGCTCCCTGTGGGATCGATACTTTTACTTCGAAAAGGCTGCAACTAAACCCTGTGCACTTGCAGGCCATCACTCACTTCCCACCACTCATCGGAGTGGAACCGCCGGCTGATGCTTCAGCCGGAGGGGAAGGAGGCGCGCCTCTGCTTCAGCGAAGCCCAGGTGGGGGCGACGATGGTCTGCGCTGAAGAACCGGACAAGTCACCGGCTGTGCAAGCCGGCGACATGCCGGCGGTGGCCTTCATGGGACCCAAGCGGCGGCGGCCACCCATGTTCTACTTCTCCTCGATGATGGCGGCCGGCGCGGACGTGCTGGCCACCGACTCGTCGATGTCCACACAAACGGCTTCTTTCTCTGCCGCTAGGGCGCGGCTACGAGCACGTCGACGGCGGATGGCACGGGAGGCGCGGTACGGCGTGACTTCGTCCACGAGCGACGATGCCCGTGCCGCCGTGCTCCCCCCGTGCCGGCCTGGAGCAACTCGCCACTCCTCCACGAGCTCGCTTGGAGCAGCGACTTGCAGAACCGCGCGCCGGCTTGGAGCGGCAACTTGTTCCGTCGGGCTAGGCGAGGGAGGTGGAGCAGGGGCCTGCCTCGTTCGTATCCGGCGGGCTCGGTGGGCCACCCAGCCGGCGTTTATGCCGGAGAACTGCTCTTCTAGCTCGTCGGATGCCTTTGAAAGGGTGGAGAAAATGGAGGAAGGATGAGAATGGGGAGCGGTGGAGTGGTGCGATTCCTGCCCAGCGTCTGGCCTCCCTTAAATAGCGGGCGGACGGGAGGAGCTTTGCCCGGCATTGTGTCCGGCTCGCTCGTCAATGGACGTGTGGCCGGAGTAGGTTTCTCGGCTTCCACGCAGGTTTAATGGAGGCGTCTGATGCACGGCGAGGAGGCGTGTTCAGCCGGGCGTGCAGCGGGCAGCGTCCTCGACCGGCGCGCCGCTTCAATGTCGGAGGCAGTGAGAGGTCGCGTCCGCCCTGAGCCGTCTTCAACGTTGAGCGGCACGCTCTACAGCGGCATGAATGTGGGCGGTTGGCGCGGGCGGGAACGCGCGCGGGGCGGGTGGTGAGTTTTGGGTGGGCCAGGGTGGTCAGAAGCGGGCGTGGTTGCGTGTCAGGACTCTCGCAAAGCCCCCATGCTTGTCACCGGTTTGTGGGAGAAATCGTGTCCGGACCGCTCCGCGGACCGATACAGGACTGCGTTGGATTGCTTCCACGGGCCAGATGATTGCGGGAGGTTTGCGGGTCGGCGTTGGAGATGCCCTAACAGCATTTGGACCTGATGTTCAAGAACAGGCGACCATCTTCTGGCTGGGACCCGGTCCTTCTGGAGCGTGGGAAATTTCCTTTCAATACCAGAAAAGAACCTGGGACCTCTGGGAAGCATTGAGCAGGAGGAAGGACCCGCTGCACCTTGATCGACTCTTCGCTCGGGCGGCAGCGCTGCGTGCTGCCACTAGTTCCGACGATCAGCTGAGCAGGCCTAGGGGGGCCTCTTGCGCGAAGTCTTGGGTGATGGTGTGATGGATCGCTGTTTCTTCGAGGATTGATCGCTTCCATGGGATCACTCCATGTTTGCTTCACCTTTAAAAAAAGCAAAACTCCATGTTTGCTTCAGCCATCGTGCTCGCTAACTTATCTTTTTTTCCAGAAAATGCAGAAGGCTTGCGCAGAATAAGAGTTTTTTGGGGGTAAAACAACCTTTCATTGATCAGGATTACTACTCACTCCGTTCACAAATGTAAGATGTTCTGATTTTTTTTAAATCAAATGTATATAGACACCCCTTCGGTCCTGCCCTCCTACGAACTCTCATATAGGGTTTCCTTGCCTCTCGCTGGCGCCGGCGCCGGTCCGTCTCGTCTCCTATGGTCCTTGGACCATGAAGGCGCGGTGGATCCTGGCCCTTGCCGGCGGGAGGGCTCCGTTTTTTGGTCTTTTTTTGAGTTAAGTTAGATTTTGTGCCATGCTCAAGAAGACGAGGCGGCGGCGGCTTCTTGAAGATGAAATAAGGTCCTCCCCGCCTAGCACCAGTCCCGGTGATGTTTCAAGCGTCGTCGGAAGGCGTGTGGAGGTTTGTCTCTGACGGATCTTGTGGGATCCGGTCGGTGTTTGTCTTCGGTGGATCCGACTGGATCCAGTCTTCGTTCGTCTACGTCTGTGTGTCTGCAAGTTGGATCCTTCTGATCTACGCTTCTCTTCATCCGCGACGGTTGCTGTTCTGGTGCGCTGGTCCTATGGGGCCTTAGCATGACGACTTCCTGACTGTCTACTACAACAATGTTTGCCCGGCTCCGACGAGGTAGGGGCGATGACGGCGGCGCGCCTTCGGCTCGCTCCATTGCTTGTAGTCGTCGCTAGGTGGTCTACGGACCTGGATGTAAATTTTACTTCTAGTGTTCTTTGTACTACCTTGACAGTTGATAAATAGATCGGAAGTTTTCTCGCCAAAAAAAAAGTATATAGACACATTTTAGTGTGTTTGTTCATCCATTTCATATATAGTGAACTCCCAAATTTGTGAAAGGAAAGAGTATTAGAGTATATATCTGTGTATTTGATAGAATACGATTTGTAATCCATCTCTTACCTTATCTCTCGGAGAAACGCCTTGTACTCTACGCAAACTATCAAGCGGCTCAATACAACACACAAATGATTTACGTCAATTCTCTCATCTCTAATTCTCTTACCTGGTATATGCCATAAGTTCCTATATCTAGCTTTGCGCCACATCGCTACCGGGGAGGTCAATTCCATGATGTCCACCGGGGGCTGCGTAACCCGTACCTATGGTTCATCCGATGACTGTGTTGATCGGTTGCCCTAAAGAATCCTTTTCCCCATCCATTGATTGGTGCCCTTTCTCTCTCGCCGACCAATTGATCGACATTTCTTTTTGATTTTTCGATGTAAGATTGGATTGCGTTGCTCGCCACCATGACGACCCTCGTGTGCCTCTACACCGACCTTGGCGGCGACTACACGAGCCACCTCTTCGTTTTTTCGTCTGCTTGTTGATCTATGTTGGCCATCGTCATCGCCTTCTTCGTTCAGGATGCCTCCACCCGCACCGCGCGACCGACTTGATATGTCGTTTGCTTCCGCCTCTGCCGGTTCCCGTGAAGGTCGTCACTGAGTATGCGCATTCCTCCATCGATCGAGTAGCAGGTTGCTGCTGCGTTTCCCCATCGGGTCGCAGCGCCTCCGTCATGTGGTCCTCCCACCATTGCATTACCTCGCGTGATGTAGCTATGTTGCCCCCACGGGTTGTAGCACCGCCGCAGGCGGTCCACCGCACTGTTCCTGCGTGCTGACGTCTCCCTTGTGCCCGATGCGACGTGTCCCTAGGCGCATGATCGCCACTGTCCGCGCATGGTCTTCGTCATGCAGTTGGGTTCTTCCTCGCCTACTTCGAGCATCACCATCGTGCTTAGATATGCAACCGATGTGGCCTTGAGGCTACCTCTGGCTCCGCCAGCCACTCCTTCATTATCGTCCCGCACACGTACGTCACCCATGTCGTCGCCTCTTCCCCGACCACTTCATCTACTCCAGCCACCATGGGCAATATGGGAACCCATGCCGTTTTGCGCCACACCCGTCCTGGAGGCCTCATCTGCTGGTCCCTCCGACATGGCGTACAGTTCGTGCTGGTCCCATCACCGCATGCCCGGTGTCGCCTCGTCTACAATGGCTTCAACAACATCGTCTTTGGCATCGACACCCTTCTCGACGACTACCTCGATCACGTCCCCGTTTTCTACCTGGCGCCTAGATGTGTCCCCGACTCCTTGGTGCTTCCTTGCGCCCGCTGCTTCATGTGCAGCTACCTCGACAACGACCACTTGCACGGGCTACCTCAGCCATGGCTCCACCCCCCATGCTCTCAATTATCTCAAATGCCGGTAGAAGGCACCCACGTTTGTTCCTAATTGGCAGGCCAATCAGTTATAGTGCATACAGAAGCTCTCAACCAGTATTGGGAAGCTTTCAGAACCTTTTGGCATGGTTTTTTCTTTTATTCTTTTCTGTGTTCTTTGCCTGCTTTTACCCATTTTTTTTAGTTTTTTTTCCTTTTTTTCATTCTTTTATTAAATTCAAGAAGTTTTTTATTTTTTGTGAACATGTTTCCAAGTTTTTTGAAAAAAAAATCAAATTCATGAATATTGTTTTAGATTCTTGATTTTTCTTAAAAAAATGAACATTTTAAAATTAGTGATTTTTATAAGTTCGTAAAATTTTCAAAATTTTATGCAATTTTTTAAATGCATGATCTTTTTTATTTTCACCATTTTTTTCAAAAATAAGAGAAAACAATGGTCGGTTTTGTAGACAGCAAAGCAACAACAATAGTCGAGTGAATAAAAAATTAAGCCTGCGAGGTAGCTACGCTGTTATTGGGCCTAGGCACACTGGGAATAAGAGGATCTGCCAACACAAATATGTACTTAATTTTTTTTTGAGCAAGACCTCCTATTGCGCGCTTCACAGCAGCGTCTGGGTGGGCCGGCCCACGAACGCGCAGCTCGACACAGCAGAAATGGCTCTCGACCAGGAATCGATCTCCCGCCATCGCACTTCTGTACAGTGAGGCTAACCACTAAACCAACTAACACCTTGTGACTATAAACAACGCGAGGACCATTTAAGAACCAAATAGTAGACGCGCTATTTATTGCACATTACACAGTACCATTTAGATTTTTCAATTATTTGAAAACATGTTCACAGATTTCAAATGATGTTCGTGAACATGCAAAAAAAGTTCGCGTATTCAAAAAAAAGTTCACCAAAAATTGAAAAGTTCATGTATTCAATTTTTTTCATGAATTCAAAAGAAGTTCATTTTTTTAAAAAGTTCAATATATTTTGGAAAAATCGCTAATTCAAAAACAGTTTATGAATTTGAAAAAAGAACAAAATTGAAAAAAGGTCATGCATTTGAAAAAAAGTTTATCGAATTTAAAAAAAGTTCATTAATTTTTAAAAAAATCATTGAATTTGAAAAAAAGTTCATTGAATTTGAAAAAAGCTCATTGATTTTTAAAAAAAGTTCATCAAGTTTGAAAAACTTTCATCGAATTTAGAAAATTTCATAAAATTTGAAAAAAGGTTCATCCAATTTGAAAAATAATTATCGAGTTTGAAAAAAAGTTCTTCAAATTAGAAAAAAGTTCATCGAAAAATGGAAAAAGTTCATCGTTTTGAAGAAAAAAGTTCATTGATTTTGAAATAAGTTCATCGAATTTGAAAAAAGTACATCGATTTTCAAAAATGTTCATCGATTTGAAAAGAGTTCACGAATTTGTTATTTTTTCATCGAATAAGGAAGAAGAATAAAAAAAGAAAAAATGAAAATGAGAAAAAAGGAAAAAGGAAAGAAAAAGAAGAAAACACGGGAAAAGATGTAACTTATCAGATCCGGCTAAGTGGCCGTGTGGTTAGAGCAGAGTACCTTGAAACGGGAGGTCTTTGGTTCATTTCTCTCTGCGCGCGCAATTTAAAAAAATACGTATTTAACTTTTTTATGGGTAAATATGTATTTAACTAGGATAGGGACACAAACTATGACTTGAATGAACCTTGGGCTTCCAGGTGCAGATCGGCCAAACATCATGGGCATGGATAGTCAGAGAAAAAATGCCGCCAATGCTATGAATCGCCTACTGCGACACCGATTGTACCATCACCTCTGGCATTTCTTTAGCAGGTCGCGACCCAAGTAGAGGGAGAGGGTAGTGGTTTTCGGAATCTTCTAGAAGTTTTCTATTTTTTTGCTTTGGTTTTCTATGTTTTTATTTTGTTGGTTTTATGTGTTTTTCTCTTTTTTCTGTTTCTTAACACATGTCTACTTTTTTTAATACATGTTGTACATTTTTGTATTCAGAAGAAATTTTTTTGATACACGTTGAATATTTTTCATATACATGATCTATAGTTTTTTAAGTACATGATACGAAAAAAATTAATAGAGGTTGAACAATTTCAAATGCACATTGAACATGTTTTTAATTGCATGAAACATTTTTAATGGTGTATAACCGTTTAAAAAATCTTGAATATATTTTTGAAAAGGGCAAACATGTTTCTAAAATGTCACTAACATGTGTTTTGAATGGTACAAAACATTTTCCTTGAATTACGTGAACGGTTTTTTTACATTGTATAATTTGTTTTTAGAAAAAATACGAACAATTTGTTGAATCGTGTGAACATTTTTTAAATGTCACGAATATTTTTTATTAATAGTAATAACATTTTCGAAAAAGTTGTGCGAACGAATTGTTTACCTCGTGTTAACATTTTCTAAATGTGTGATGACACTTTTAGGAAAAAATTTAAAATGTAAAGCTTGAGTATATATATGTTTTTTTTAAAGAAAGTGATCTTTCCCCCGATTTCATTAACGAAACCAATAGTCGTGAGTATATATATGTAGAATATATTTCAAAATATAAATAAAATAAAAAAGAAACAAATATTAGAGATTTTTTTTGGAAGAAAAGGCAGACTCAAGATAAACATGTGGCCTAGTCTGGTTGGTGGTCCGGCCGTTTGTGCGCCGCTGCAGGCAACGCTACCATCGGGGTCACTCTATAGACGCGCCCAGAAAATGCCTTGGCGCCGAGATAGATAACTCTTGGGATAGGAACCCATCCAGCGATCCCAGGTGGCAACACCACGCCTCCACCGATCCAATGCCGCTCCCTGATTGGTCCAAACCAAATCCAGAAATCCTCCGCCACCCCCACGTCTCCACAAAAACTTGTGCTACAAATACTTACACGTCGCCCCTCTCTAATTCCCACCACTCACTGAGAAGCACCCAGCAGCAACAGCCGGCAAGGCCACCGTACGAACTCCGGAGCAGCAGACATGGCATCCACGATCATGGCCGCCGCCTCCCGCGCCGTTGTCGCCAAGACGCCGTTTCTCAGCGGCCAGGGCCGCGCCGCCAGCGCCACCCCCCTGCGCGACATCGCCGCCGCGGCCAACGGCAGAATCACCATGGTACGTGCCATCAACCAACCACCACGGAACTCGTCTGCAATGCTAGTATGTGCGCGTGCTAAGAGCTAACAATTGTCTGGTGTGTGCGCGTGCTCGCAGGGCAACGACTTGTGGTACGGCCCGGACCGCGTCAAGTACCTGGGCCCCTTCTCTGCGCAGACGCCGTCGTACCTAAACGGCGAGTTCCCCGGCGACTACGGCTGGGACACCGCCGGGCTTTCTGCCGACCCGGAGGCGTTCGCTAGGAACAGGGCGCTGGAGGTGATCCACGGGCGGTGGGCGATGCTCGGCGCTCTTGGGTGCGTCTTCCCCGAGGTGCTCCAGAAGTGGGTGGGCGTCGAGTTCAAGGAGCCCGTCTGGTTCAAGGCCGGCTCGCAGATCTTCTCCGAGGGTGGTCTCGATTACCTTGGGAACCCCAACCTCGTCCACGCGCAGAGCATCCTTGCCGTGCTCGGCTTCCAGGTCCTTCTCATGGGTCTTGTTGAAGGGTTCCGCATCAACGGTCTCGATGGGGTCGGCGAGGGCAACGACCTCTACCCCGGCGGCCAGTACTTCGACCCGCTCGGCCTTGCCGACGACCCTGTCACCTTCGCGGAGCTTAAGGTGAAGGAGATCAAGAATGGCCGTCTCGCCATGTTCTCTATGTTTGGGTTCTTCGTGCAAGCTATCGTCACCGGCAAGGGCCCATTGGAGAACCTGTTCGACCACCTCGACGACCCCGTCGCCAACAATGCATGGGTTTTCGCCACCAAGTTTGCGCCTGGATCTTAGGCTGGCCGACGCGCCACGGCAGCCTGCCATTGTGAAGTGTAAACTACTCCCATGTGTGTGCAATAGCAACGAATGGTCGATGTGATCTCGAAATTCGAAAATTTGGAGGATTTTTTGGTTCACATTCTGATGTGTGTCGCCTATATGTTGCGATGTGCTTAGCTCATTCTTGGTGGTTACATTTTGTCAAGTGAAGATGGGGGAGTAACTGATTAGAATAACTATGATGTGAAGCTCGTACCAAAAGTAACAACAAATTTTTGAACAAGAGTCTTGTCCCCAGCGTCGCCTCTCTGGCGACTCGGGCGGAGCCCTCGTCCGCGCCGCCCCCTCCCTCCCCTCGCCGTCGCCGGAGGAGGCCGCCGGGCTAAGCCCGGGCGGCGGACGGCGGCGGCGGGGTCTTCCTCTTCCTCTTCTTCTCGTCTGGCGGCGGAAGGAGATGGTGGCGGATCTGGCGCTCCCCTTCGACGACGCCTTCCTCTGGCGGAGCCACGACCTGGCGGTGCGGCGCGCGGCTGCTGCGGCAGCATCAGTGTCGCCGTGCCTTGCGGAGTGGTTGTTGCCCAGCGACCGCGGCGCCCCCCTCCCCTTCCTCCGATGTGGCTCCGGCCCATCTGACGGCGGAGGTTCTGTGCGACGCGCGAGGCTGCGGCTTCCCAGCGGCTTCTTTGCCTGCCGGCCCTCTCACAACGAGGCCCTGAGCGAGGTCACCGATCTGGTCAGGCCCTCCCTTGCCTCTGGATCTGGTGATGCGGGCTCCAAGCCGATGGGCTTGGTGAGGCTCCTCTGGTGGTGATGTCGTCGGCAGTGGTGGGTTGTGGTTGCCAGGGCGGCGGCCCCAGATTTGGTGGTGGCGGCTTCGGCCCGAGGGCGGAGCGCATCTGGGCACAGCGGATCAAGGGGTCCCGTGGCTAGATTGGAGTCGGCCTCGACATGATCTGCGGTGGTTGGTGGGCTGCCGTGTGGGATGCAGGTGGTCGGGGCATCTCCGGGGGAAATCCTCTTCTTTGGAACCAGCGACAACGGCGCTCGTGGGTGTGGTGAACTTTCCTGGAAGCGTCGCTGTGGAGGTGTGCTCACCCTGCTCCCCGCGGCCTTGGCTCCGGAGGGAAACCTCAGGTCATCTGGATCGGGCGATGGAGGCGTCCCCGCGCCTTTCTCCTCCTTGGGGGCATCGTCTTGAAGCGGACTACAACTAGGAGACCGGTGGTTGGTGGTGGCTGGTTCGTCGAGGTCAGGGGCGTCGACGTCTGTTTGGCAACGATGATGGCGTCAAGATGAGTTGGGGTCGCGGCTCGGGCTCTGGTAGTCGGTCTGTCCGGCGTGTTCGATGTGCTCTTCCGTGGTTGCTTGGTTGCTGTGGAGTCTGAGCTGCGGTGGATTGTGTTCAGGTGGTGACGATGACAGGCACTCGGTGGTCGTTTGCGGAGGACTCGGTCGGCGCACGCCCTGCATATTTCCCTTGCAAAGATTGTCGTCAAAGTCGAAGCTGTCGTTCGCTGGCCCGTGTGGCCATCTGTTGGCATGTGGCCAGGTTGGCCGGTGGTACCCATTTTATGGGTTGGGTTGTATCGGTTTTAGCCTGGTTTTCCGTAAATTAACCGGGTAATTCTTACTCTATTCTTAATCAATGAAATGGCAAGTCTTTTCTCTCGTTTCAAGAAAAGAAAAAAGTAACAACATCAGGGGTTCTTCCGAACTGCACGAAGGATTACATGTCACACACATGCATCACTAATCCTATTGCTAGACCCAAAGGCCACAGAATTTGACGCCTCCACATGCTAAAGAGATGGAACGGGCAGTGGCGGACCAGGAACAAAATGAAGGGTGTGCACACTCTAAAATGAAATTCTACCTAATCCAAGTGTCATACACTACATCCGTTCTTAAATATAAGACGTTTTGGTACCAGAAAACGACTTATATTTAGGAATGGAGGGAGTAATATATGGCAAAAGAATAACATAAAAAGCTCAATCAAGTCTCGCAACATTATAATTCAGGAAAAATATTTCAAATTTGCGAAATTACAATATAAATAGTCCTACATATAGGTTATGTGCTAGCAGGTATAGGACTTGAGTGTATTTTAGTTCAGAGATATATAGGTGATCTTGTTCAGTTTATTCAGCACATAATAACAAGTACTCCTCCGTTCCTAAATATAAGCCTTTTTAGAGATTCCACTACGGACTACATATGGAGCAAAATGAGTGAATCTACACTCTAAAATATGTCTATATACATCTGTATGTAGTCCGTATTAAAATCTCTACAAAGTCTTATATTTAGAAACGAAGGAAGTAGTTCACTGAGGTGAAGACCAACCACTAAACAGCCAGAACCTGAACCCAACTGCTATCTGCTACTGGATGTCTAAATTGAATCGTTGCATCCCTATACATGGAATTATGGTACAGTTTAGTTCCCAGAAAATTGTTCACTTAGGGCAGGTTACTGTAATGTAATTTCAGATATGCAATGATACTGACCATACCCATTGCTGATAACTAGCACTGATAAACAGAGCAACACCACATGGATTCTATGATAAAATAAATAAATCAGATTTCTGAGTGTGCCACGGGACACCCGGCACACCCGCCAGGTCCGCCACTGCCTTATAGATAACCTGCAAAACAATTATAACTCAAACATTGTTAAAACCAAGTCATCTAGATAATTCCAAATAGCTCAACCCAAAGGCCTAGTGTGAACTATCTGCCACAACAATCTAGCAATAAGACATGAGAGTAATATAAATATTGAATTGTCTTCGCCTCATCGGAGAAGGAACATGCTGAATTGCCTTTCATTAAAAATATGTCTTTTTGCATCATTACCAAATGCAAATTTCAATCTTTAGTGGAACTTAAGTTGATAACTCTGCTCGCAATCGGGAAAAAGAAACCACAACCCTATCCCCTCCCATGTCGCTCCCGTAGGCGTGGGTGATAGTTGGGACATCAGTGTGGGCTTCAGATATGCCATTCAAAGATAGCGGACGGCGCGGGCAGAGGGCGGCGCGGGCGGTGGTGGTTGTTGAGGCGTCTCCAGGAATGGCCGTGGATCCGTCAGACGGATTGGCTCCAAAGTCCACGGGCATGGCGTCGTGCGAGCTCGCCTGGGCCAAGGCCAGAGAGCTATAATCGGGGCTTGATCGACGGCGACTGTCGGCAGTCACTGGGGGTGACCTTCCCGGTCCACCGACTGGGGACGTAGGCGTAGGCGCTTCCTACCGTGGAGGCATTGACACAGACTCGGTGGCTGATGCAGGGCTAGAAGTGGAAGAAGGTGCCTATATTCTTCCTACCATGGTTGGTGCATTGTGAGGTGGGCAGTTGGCGGTGTCTCGGGACATGTATGCCGGGAGTCCGCCTTGGATGGCGGTCCACATGGTTAGCTCTCCGGCAGGCCCCATGGTGGCTATGCCTCTTGGTTGCGTAGGTCGCGAGGGGTGTAGCGGCCAGTGGCTCGGGCCCGCTATCTGTTGTTGGCAGTGGCAGCGTCCAGATCCGGATCTGTAGACTTGTGCCCATGGCGATTGTTCTGGGTGCCTCGTGTTGGCACGAGTGAGCTGCCGAGCGAAAACTCCAAGCTTTGGCATCAAGGGCGGTGACGCCCGCGGGTGACACTCACTTCTTCAGGACGTCGTTGTGGTTCTCCTCTCTGTGTCTGGCGTTGTATGCAGGTCTACTTGTGTTATTTTTTGACAGGGTAGCTGCATGTTTTATGTTCTAAGGTTATCGCGGGAACCACTTTGTAAGAGAGTTTTCTCACTATCTTCTATCGTTCGGGCGTATACTTTGATTTGTGTTTTATCTATAAAGCGAGACGAGAGCCTATTCCAAGAAATGGAACTTAAGTAAACTTCTTATGAAATTGATGATTCTCATTCACGATGTTAAAGTACATAGTTTTTTTTGGCGAAAACCACCGTAGATCTATTAAAAATGATATCCAGCAGTACACGGGATCCCACAAATAATAGAAATTACATTTGGATCCTTGGGTAACCAACCCAAAACAAGCGCCAACGCGGGCTGATGGCGCGCCGCCGCGCCGCCACCGCCGCTCCCACACGGAGCCGGCGAAAACTTGTTTAGTGAGGATGTTGTACTCGACTCTCCTCGGGTCTTACTCACTGTCCGACGGCGGGGCATTGCCGAACCACGCAGCAAGGATGTTCACGCCCGACGCGATGATGTCTGGCTTGAGGATCTCAGGGACCAGCGTGTTGGGGCCACGCGACGAGAAGCCCGCCACCGTCGGCGCCCCGTTCTCGTCGGTGACCGTGTCGCAAGTGAAGCGGAACGAAGCCACCGGGTACAACACCCACGCCATGTAGGCCTCCAGCTTCTTGAATTTGGTGTAGCCGAGGGTGACGCCCGGAAGAGTGAACGTTTGGCCGTCGACTCCTGCTACTTGTAAACTGCGTTGGTATTTCCCCGAAGAGGAGACGATGATGCAGTATAGTAGAGATAAGTATTTCCCTCAGTTAAGAAGCAAGGTTATCAATCCAGTAGGAGAACCACACAGAACCTCTTTAGCAGCACCTACACACACAAAAGCAAACACTTGCACCCAACACAAATAAGAGGGTTGTCAATCCTCTTAGCGGTTATTTGCAAGGATTAATTCTGATAGTGATAGATAAAAAGTAAATTGCAAAATAAAATAAAAGTAAATAAATTGCAGCAAGGTATTTTTGGATTTTAATATATGATAAAGGTAGACCCGGATACCATAGTTTTCACTAGAGGCTTCTCTCTCAAGCACAGAACACACGGTGGGTAAACAAATTACTGTTGGGCAATTGATAGAAAAGCGCATAGTTATGACGATATTCAAGGCAATGATCATGTATATAGCATCACGTCCGAGACAAGTAAACCGACTCCTGCCTGCATCTACTACTATTACTCCACCCATCGACCGCTATCCAGCATGCATCTAGGGTATTAAGTATAAAACAGAGTAACGCCTTAAGCAAGATGACATGATGTAGACAAAGTAAACTCAAGCAATATGATTAAACTCCATCTTTTTATCCTTAATGGCAACAATACAAATACGTGTCTTGTCCCTTTCTGTCACTGGGATATAGAACATCGCAAGATTGAACCCATCACAAAGCACCTCTCCCATTGCAAGATAAATCAATCTAGTTGGCCAAACCAAACGGATAGATCGGAGAGAAATACAAAGCTATAACAATCATGCATAAAAGAGTTCAGAGAAGACTCAAATAATATTCATGAATAATCTGATCATAAATCCACAATTCATCAGATCCCAACAAACACACCGCAAAAGAAGATTACATCGGATAGAACTCCAAGAATATCGAGGAGAACATGGTATTGAAGATCAAAGAGAGAAAAGAAGCCATCTAGCTACTAGCTATGGACCCTTAGGTCTGTGGTAAACTACTCACACATCATCTAAAGGGCAGCAAGGTTGATGTAGAAGCCCTCCGTGATCTATTCCCCCTCCGGCACAGTACCGGAAAAGGCCTCCAGTTGGGATCGCGGAAGAACAGAGGCTTGCGGCGGCGGTAGGGTTTTCTCGTCTGGCTCTCTGTTGGTTTCCGAATATTTGAGAATTTATAGAAGTGGAATTAGGTCAAAAGGAGCCATGAGGGGCCCACAAGGCATCAGGGCGCCCCCCCGGGGCCGTGCCCTGTTGCCTTGTGAAGCCCTCGTGAGGCTTCTGGCTTCCTCCTGAAGCTTCCAAGGTCTCTTTTGTCCAGAAAAAAATCGTCAAAAAGTTTCGCGGCATTTGGACTTCATTTGGTACTGATTTCCTGAAAAACAAAAAACAAGCAGAAAACAGCAACTGGCACTGGGCACTAGGTTAATAGGTTAGTCCCAAAAAATGATATATAATTGCATATAAAACATACAAGATTGATACTATAATAGCATGGAACAATAAAAAATTATAGATACATTGGAGACGTATCAAGCATCCCCAAGCTTAATTCCTGCTCGTCCTCGAGTAGGTAAATGATAAAAACAGAATTTTTGATGTGGAATGCTACCTAACATGTTTCATCATGTAATCTCTTTACGGTGTGAATATTAAGATCTGAATGATTCAAAGCAATAGTCCATAATTTGATATAAAGACATCAATACTCACGCATACTAATAAACAATCATGCCTTTCAAAATAAAAATGCTAAAGAAAGTTATCCCTAAAAAGTCATATAATCCTGTCTGTGACACCCTGGTTTTGGCAACTTTTTCTTTTCGAAATCTTTCTGGCTTTATTTGCAATTTGGATGGATTTTGAACCTTTTTAGTTGACTTTGGACTTATGAATTTCTCTCAATGATCCAAAGCCCTCAGCATCTTGCCAAAATCTTGTCCCTCACCTTCTGGATCAAATCCTAATTCTTTATCTTTCCCAAATATTCATTTTCTTCCATTGGGAAAATCTGTCATCACTATGGGTTACAAAGCAACCTATAGTTCCGGTGATCAGAAAAATCCCAAATTAATCCCACACCTTCTTGCCATCATCTACTCGCACAATCTTAAAAAACATTTCATGGTACAGTATAAAATTTTGTCCAGAAAACTCAATTTGTCTTCTGGACAGTACTGGCCCTTTGTGAAGCAGCTCATATTTTCCTAACTCAGAAAATTCCCAATTAATTCCCTGAGATACTAGGGAACCTATATTTCCACAATATCCAAAAATATCATCTTGTCCAGTACAA
The DNA here is from genome assembly GCA_039707655.1 of Elymus sibiricus. Taxonomy (NCBI): domain Eukaryota; kingdom Viridiplantae; phylum Streptophyta; class Magnoliopsida; order Poales; family Poaceae; genus Elymus; species Elymus sibiricus. Next base: position 175,889,682 of record CM077666.1, on the reverse strand, counting down.
ATTTTCACCAGCATTATTCTGCCAAGTTTCTGTTCAATTGGAACCCCTGAGAAGGAAGTACCAGCTAGAGGTATCCAATGGAGCTGAAATTTTTATGGCATCTTCTATCCACCAAATAACCCTGCCACACCAAAATTCAGCTCCAGCAGATCACCCAGATGAGTGCTACAAGCTCATCTCTCTTCTGGTCCAGTAACAACACTTGTACATGAACTATATTCAAATCTTGATGAAATCTTCTCAAACTTGGCCAGCTTGGAGTCCTTCCAAGATAGATCATCCCAGACATCTCCATTGGCTCCATCTCCAGCTCACCTCTCCTCTAGATCCCTCTCAAGTTTTCTGTCAGAAACTATAGCTGAAGCTACACTTCGCATCAGAGTGAACCTAGCCAAACCAGAGGCACAGGGAGACTAAATGACCAAGAGAGAACGTGCTGGACATGGTGCGCTGGACTGGCAAGGCCTCTAGACATCCATACCCGTGGTGAGCACGGTACTGGCATGCCAGTACGCGTGCTCTGCATCTCGCCGGCGTCGGTCGAGGTCGTTCCAGTGACCTCGCGCTGCCATTCCGTGTCTGGAGGTGCCGACATCGCCGCTGCCGTCCACGTACCCCCTTCCCGAAGTCTCCCCTCGCCGGAATCGCCCCCGACGGCCTCCATGGCATTCGGGCAATGTGCCGCCCGTGCCCGCACTGTGGCCTGCTGCTCGTCGCCTTGCTCCGCTAGCTGCCACCAGTGCCATAACTCCCCTCTGCTCTCTCCCATCTCGTCACCCGCTCCCGGCCAGCCAGCGCGGCGTCCTGGCGCCGGCGACATGACCCGAGCTCCGCCGTTCCAGAGAGCCCCTCTCCTCCCTATATAAAGGCCTCCCCGGCCTCTCTCCGCACCTCACCCCACTCCTCCACCTCCCAATCGCCTCCCCGAGCACCGTTCCAAGGCCGAGAGGCCCTCTGGCCTCGCATCTCGCCGGAGCACCGCCGCCACCCGAGCTCTGCCTCCTCGCTGATTCGCTTCCTCCCAGCCTCAACCGACTGCACACGCGTGCTCACCTCACTTCCCTGACCTCGCTCGAGCTCTTCCCCGACCGGAACCTCGCCAGAATCTCCGTCTCCGACAACACCCGAAACCCGCCGCCGCCGGAGAGGAAGGGGATGACGCCGTCCGGCCATCTCTCGCCAAGCCATGGATACGTGCGCGTTCGTCTCGATGAGCTCTTTCGATTCCCGTAGTCGCCGGACCTCGCCGCCGTCTGTGTCGCCGGCGACCATCGCCGGAGCCCCGCATCTCTCTGTTCCCTCTCTCCCCCGTTTAAATCTGACCGATGGGGCCCGCTCGTCAGTGGCTTGCCGAAGCGGTAAGTGGAGGCGCCCTGGCGAAATATGCCTTCGACGTGGCCCTTCGCTGGATTTTCTATTTTATGTTAATTTCCAGATTTTGACCAGAACTTTGACCAGCCATAACTTTTTATCCATAAGTCGAAATCAATTGATTCTTTTTGCATCTGGTTTGTCTTGAGCTCCTCTATTTTCTGGCAATTTTGGTATTTTTCTCATGTTCATAGAATTTCTGGTGAACAGAACAGTAATATGTGACATTTTCAATTGCATTTTTTAAATATTTTCAGAGGGAAATTCTTTTGGATTTGAAGCCCAGGAGTTTGTGGACAACCCAACAGCGCAAGGCAAGCCATGTCATCCATTGCATGAAGCATTTCAATAGTGTTGGTTATTTAATTGAATTATATGCATTATTTTTAATATGTCATAATTCATAGTGAATTATTTGGATACCTAACTACTGCCATGTTAAGTTAAATATGATAAATAACCATGCTTGTTAAATTCTTGTTAAAACTAAACCTAATTGGTTGATCTAGTGTCACCTATCCGGACTTATCCGTGCAGCAACATTTGCCGGTATGGGACGGCCTTGACTTGGTCTGGCTTTGTGCTCTTTTATCGGTACCACCAAACTAGGGAGGGTTATGCGTGCGTGCTACCCTGATCAGGTAGACGACGATAATCCTGTGAGCCCAGTTGAGTTATTTTGCCGGCGTCCCCGTTTGGGATAGTTAGTGGCCACGACGGTGGCAGGTGTCACGGGGTGACACAGGGGCCACCCAGGACATGACCCTGGGAGGGTATGATTGTCGGTGGTACGATAGAGGGGTCACGGGTCAGGCATGTTTCGTTGGAGCAGCCTCGGTCCACCCGAATGGGAGCAAGAGGTCAGGAACTCCATAGTGTGGGTAAAGTGCACAACCTCTGTAGAGTGTAAGAATCTATTCGAATAGCCGCGTCCACGGTATTGGACAGTCCGTACTAGGCCACGGGATGATCAACCGTAATAATGATACTAATGATGGAAGAACTTGTCTTATGTTCGGAAGTGCTCAGTGGTTTATGAGCGTTCTGAGGGTTGTGGGACAACCCAGACGAGAGTAAGTTGGTGACAGTAAGCAACCCAGTATTTAATATGTTAATTGCCATGCTATTGTTTGCTGCATTGTTTTGGTTGCCATGAGCTTGCGAGTACATTCCAAGTACTCACCTGGCGTATCATGCCAGATGCAGGAGAAGCCGAGGACGGAGGTCCCGATGGTTCGTGCTACGCTAACTAGGCCGTGTCCACAGCAGTGTCCCTGTGGATGGAGTTTCCGCGCTATGTTCCGCTACGCTGTAGAATCACCTAGTAGTATCGAGGCCCTGCTATGTTCCATAAATAATGTAGATATTGTCTCAGCACGTGCAGTGCTTTTGGCCTCGCTATCGATGTAAATTATGAGCTTGTACTCGAGATCTATCAATAAAGTTCAGTTCAGTTCTATTCCAAGTTGTTGTGTGTTTCCAGAAGACATGATCTCTGGGTTGGAAACACTGGTAAACCGGTTCTCTGAGCCGGGGTGCCACACTGTCATGCTCCATCTTCTTAACACAAAGTATTTATCATGCACTACCCCGATGACAAGCTGAGCATTTGGTTCATACTTTTTAACGCGCTTCAGCTTTTTCAACCCGCACGCAATACATGAGCGCAAGCCATGGATATAGCACTATGGGTGGAATAGAATGTGGTGGTAGAGATTAATAAGGGGAAGTCAAAAAGAGGAAGCTAGTCTCACATCGACGCGGCTAATCAACGGGCTATGGAGATGCCCATCAATTGATGTCAATGCGAGGAGTAGGGATTACCATGCAACAGAAGCACTAAGAGCTATAAGTGTATGAAAGCTCAACATGAAAACTAAGTGGGTGTGCCTTCAACTTGCTTGCTCATGAAGACCTCGGGCATTTGAGGAAGCCCATCATCGGAATATACAAGCCAAGTTCTACAATGAAAAATTCCCACTAGTATATGAAAGTGACAAAATAGGAGACTCTCTGTATGAAAAATATGGTGCTACTTTGAAGCACAAGTATGGAAAAGGATAATAACACTGCCCCTTCTCTCTTTTTCTCTCTCTTTTTTTCTTTTTTTTCATGGGCTCTTTTTGGCCTCTTTTTTTCTTTTTTCTTATTTTCCTTACTGGAACAATGCTCTAATAATGATGATCATCATACTTCTATTTACTTACAACTCAAAATTATAACTCGAAACTAGAACAAATGTGACTCTATATGAATGCCTCTGGCAGTGTACCAGGATGTGCAATGATACTAGCGTAACATGTATAAAAAATGATGAACGGTGGCTGAGCCACAAATACTATGTCAGCTATATGATCATGCAAAGCAATATGACAATGATGATGTGTGTCATATAAAAATAACGGTGGAAGTTGCATGGCAATATATCTCGGAATGGCTATGGAAATGCCATAATAGGTAGGTATGGTGGCTGTTTTGAGGAAGATATAAGGAGGCTTATGTGTGATAGAGCGTATCATATCACGGGGTTTGGATGCACCGGTGAAGTTTGCACCAACTCTCGATGTGAGAAAGCGCAATGCACGGTACCGAAGAGGCTAGCAAGTTGCGGAAAGGTGAGAGTGCGTATAATCCATGGACTCGCATTAGTCATAAATAACTCACATACTTATTGCGAAAGTTTATTAGCCCTCGAAGCAAAGTACTACTACGCATGCCCCTAGGGGGATAGATTGGTAGGAAAAGATCATCGCTCGTCCCCGACCGCCACTCATAAGGTAGACAATCAATAACAAATCATGCTCCAACTTGTTAGCATAACGACAGACCATACGTGCATGCTTCGGGAATTGATAACCCACAAGTATAGGGGATCGCAACAGTTTTCGCGGGTAGTATTTCACCCAGATTTATTAATTCGACACAAGGGGAGCCAAAGAATATTTGCGAGTATTAGCAGTTGAGTTGTCAATTCAACCACACCTGGAGAACTAGATATCTGCAGCAAAGTGTTTAGTAGCGCAGTAGTATAATAGTTTCAATAGCAGTGGTAACAGTAGCAATAGTAACAATAGCAGTTTTGTAGTGATTGTAACAGCAGCAGTAGCGAAAGTAACTTAGCAAAGATCAATATGCGAAAAGCGTAGGCATTGGATCGGTGATGGATAATTATATTGGATGACATTCATCATATAACAGTCACAACCTAGGGCGATACACAATAGCTCCAATTCATCAATGTAATGTAGGCATGTATTCCGTATATAGTCATACGTGCTTATAATAAGAACTTGCATGACATCTTTTGTCCTACCCTCCCATGACAGTGGGGTCCATAAGGAAATCTAAGGGATATTAAGGCCTCCTTTTAATAGAGAACCGGAACAAAGCATTAGCACATAGTGAATACATGAACTCCTCAAACTACGGTAATCACCGAAAAGAATCCCAATTATTGTCACCTTGGGGTATGCGGATCATAACACGTAATAGGTGCATATAACTTGCAAGATAGGATCAAGAACACAAATATATTCATGAAAACATAAAGGGTTCAGATCTGAAATCATGGCACTCGGGCCCTAGTGACAAGCATTAAGCATAGCAAAGTCATAGCAACATCAATATCAGAACATAGTGGATACTAGGGATCAAAGCCCTAACAAATTGACTCGATTACATGATAAATCTCATCCAACCCATCACCGTCCAGCAATCCTACGGAGAAATTACCCACACACGGTGGTGAGCATCATGAAATTGGTGATGGAGGGTGGTTGATGATGACGACGGTGTCGAATCCCCCTCTCCGGAGCCCTGAACGGACTCCAGATCGGCCCTCCCGATGAAGAAGAGGAGGTGGCGGCGGTTCCGTATCGTAAACCACGATGAAACTTCTTCTCCTATTTTTTTCTCGGGGAAAGTGAATTTATAGCGTTGGAATTAGGTTTGACGGCCACCTGTGGGCCCCACAAGGCATCAGGGCGCGCCCTAGGGGGGGTCGTGCCCTGTTGCCTTGTGGGTAACAGGTGGTCCCTCTTCTGTTGATTCTTGTGCCAGTAATTTTTATTTATTCCATAAAAAATCTCCAAAAAGTATCGTCCAATTCCGAGAACTTTGATTTCTGCACAAAAACAACACCATGGTAGTTCTGCTGAAAACAGCGTCAGTTCGGGTTAGTTTCATTCAAATCATGCAAATTAGAGTCCAAAACAAGAGCAAAAGTGTTTGGAAAAGTAGATACGACAGAGACGTATCAACTCCCCCAAGCTTAACTCATTACTTGTCCTCAAGCAATTCAGTTGACAAACTGAAAGTGATAAAGAAAAACTTTTACGAACTCTTTTGTTCTTGCATCCGTATATAAGCTTAAATAGTACCCAAGTTTTAAGAAAAGATCATGAACTAACCATGCTCATAATAACACTTAGAAATTATGTTTACTCATATCAATGGCATAATCAACTAACGAGCAATAATAACATATCTCCAATCCCTACAATTTGTCAAAACAATCATGATATAATATGATAACATGGTATCTCGCTAGCCCTTTCTGAGACCGCAAAACTTAAATGCAGAGCACCCCCAAAGTTCAAGCAACGACTAAACATTGTAATTCAGGGTAGAAGAGATCCAGTCATGATGCACACAACATTAACTATACTCAATGCATAAGGATGACAATAGTGCTCTCAGGATTGGTGCTTATAATGAGAAGGTGAGACTCAACAATAAAAGTAAAATAACATAAAAGTAAATAGATAGGCCCTTCGCAGAGGGAAGCATGGATTTGCAGAGGTGCCAGAGCTCGAAGCTTAAATCAGAGATGAAAAAATAATTTTGGGAGGTGTACTTTTCTTGTCAACGTCACGACCGAGAATTTTCAATATCTTCCATGCTAAACACATTATAGGCGGTTCCCAAGCGGAAAGGTAAAGTTTACTCCCCCTCCACCATACCAACACAAGCCATGGCTAGCCAAATCCTCGGGTGCCCTCCATACCAACAACTTTCCGGGGGAGTTTTTTTGCATTATGTAATTTCGATTTTGAGCATAGGACTGGGCATCCCAATTACCAGCCTCTCTCTTGCAATGACAAGTGAATAAACACTCATCTGAGAATAACCCGCTTAGCATGGAAGATACTGACCACCCCCCCGGTCGCTCCATGAGCGGTACGGGCACACAAAACGGATGTTTATTTGAATGATTAGAGGTGGCACATGCAAATTTACTTGGAACGGCAGAGTAATACCGCATATAGGTAGATATAGTGGACTCATCTGGAACAACTTTGGTTTAAGGATTTTGGATGCACAAGCAGTATTCCCGCTTAGTACAGGCGAAGGCTAGCAAATAGATTGAGAAGCGACCAACTAGAGAGCGAAAACGGTCATGATCATGCATTGAGAATAATTAACATTGAATACTAGCATGAGTAGGATATAGACACCCTGAACATAAATATCGTGGAGGCTATGTTGGTTTTGAATCAACTACATGCATGAACATGTGCCAAGTCAAGCCACTTGAAACGTTCAGAGGAGGATACCATAATAACATACTACATCAAAACCATTTTAATGCATGTTGACATCCAAGATAAATCATTATCCACTCCTAGCTACTTAACCATGGCATGAGCAACTATAATCTCTAATTATCATCACAAACATGTTTACTCATAATATGCTAAATCATGGATACTGAGTTAAACATATTTATGAAAACAAAAACAAGAAGAGTTCATACCAGCTTTTCCTTGCCACAGTCACTTCATCAAATCATCGTCATTATTGCCTTTCACTTGCACGACCGAATGATGTGAAAATAATAATAGTGCAAGTGTGCCGTGGACTAAGCTGGAATCTGCAAACATTTTATTCAAGGGAGAAGGCAAGGTAAAATTGGCTCTTTTATCAGATCAACAATAAAGCATATGAGAGACACTCAACATTTTCATCGTGATCTTCTCCCTACTACGACTCAACGAAAAGAAAAGAAATTCAAAGAAACACACTGAAATATTTTTGGAGTTTTTAGTTTTTCTGAAAGAAAGCAAATTAATGAAGAAAAACGAAAAGCGAGAAAAACTATTTACATGGGAGAACTCCCAACAAGCAAAAGAAGAAACGAGAAATCTTTTTGGGTTTTCTTTTAATACTACAAACTAACTAAAGAGAAAGAAAAACTAAAAAGAAGCAAGAAATATTTTTGGGTTTTTGAAGTTTTTCAAACACACAAGAAGAAAGCGGAAATAAAACTAACATGGATATACAATGAAAAAGGATGAACACCGACAACTGGAATGAATGTGTGAAGATGAATATAATGTCGGTGAGAAATACGTACTCCCCCAGGCTTAGGCTTTTGGCCTAGCTTGGTAATCACCACCCGTAGTATCCATCAGGACCGGGCGGATAGTACTGGGGTGGAGGCACTTGAGGGTCCCACTGCTGGACCTCGTTCTCCGTTGCGGCCAGCTCATTCCTGTAAGCTATGATGTCCACCGGCATGATGGTGTATCCGTTCCTGGCATGAGAGTCAAACAAAGAGGGTGCAGGCAACGGAATAATATCGCGAGTTCTTTCGCTGAAAATCAGGTTATAAAAAATATATTGAGGAGGTTCATGTTCATCAATAAAGTGGTGATCGATCATGCACTATTGGTCTAAATAAGCCTTGGGCAGCAAGTAGTCATTTGGGCGGATGGCAACATTAAAACATTTCGCAAGACGCGAAGCATAAATACCGCCATGGACTTTACCCTTAGTCCTGTTGGTGTGCATGCGGCGTGCAATGATAGCTCCCAAGCTAAAAGTGTTATCGCCGTGAATAGCACGACGCAAGATGACGAGATCAGGGGCACTGAGCGTAGCACCTTCCTCCTTGGCAGTCAAGCATTTCCCTATGAATAAAGCAAAGTAGTGCACAGCAGGAAAATGCAAGCTAGTAACACGGGCTTTTGAAACGCCCCTAAATTCCCCCACAGTCAAAGTGCGAAGGAAGTCCTCGAACTCCTTCGGCCGAGGCTCCCTCAAATCCCCATCAGAAGGGATCAAGCATATCTCACAAAACTCATCTAGCGTTAACTCATGATGTTCAACATATAAATCAAAATGCACCATGGGGATATCGAGCCTAGGCATGAAATAAATTTTTTGCACAAAGGAATTTGTAAGGATGTGGTGCTGGTCACACTCATCTGTGAGGAAGACGGTCAGCCCGGCGTTCGCAACAAATTGTGCGAACTCCTGACGGAACCCGGCTTCGTTCATGAAGGTGTTGTGCGGCCACTCGCACGGTCGGACCTCCGTCCTGCACGGAATGATGAGGTCGTGGTCATGGGCATCCCCAAGGACACCCTTGGAGCTCCGGCTCGAAGAACCCCTCCGAAGAAAGTTCATTTTCCTACGAACAAATTTTTGAAAAAAAAATTGAACACAAAAAGATGTTAACAAAACTTCACCAAATTGATAGCAACTACTCATACAAGTGCCTAGAGGCTATATCAAGCATTCAAACTGCCTAGAACTCAAAGAATTTAACATGCAAGCTCGTTTTCAGTAGCACCAATAGCAGCAATTTATGCAAAATATAATCCACTAAAGCAAAAACTAATTGGAGCAATGGGAGAGTCACATACCAAGGAGCAATCCCTCAAAACAGTTTTGGAAACGAAGCTCCGAACAAAGAGATCGAAAATCTTAGGTTTGGGAGAAAGAACACGAGAGAGAAAGCTACCACGATTTTTTCTGGAGGTGGGAGATGAAGTGGGCTAAATAGATAAGTGAGTGGGTCCTTGTGGGACCCACAAGGCATCTTGGCGCGCCCTGGGGGGTGGCCTCGCCATGTTGCCTTGTGGGCAATAGGTGCACCCCCCTGGGTTGTCTTCAGTGCCAAAAATTCTTATATATTCCAGAAAAAATCATGTTAAAATTTTATTACATTCTGAGCACTTTTATTTTTGGGCCATTTTTATTGCACGGATAATTCAGAAAACAGGATAATCATGGTATTTTATTTTATTAAGCTATAAATAATAGAGAGCAAACTAAGATTATAGAAAGTTGTGCTTACTAAATTCATCGACCACATGCCCTTCAGAAAGAATCCATTAATAAGGTTGATCAAGTCTTATTAACAAACTATTTCCGAGTGACATGAAACCAAAGAATTTTCGTATAACACTAAGTTACCTCAACGGGCATTTGCATCTCCCCAACAATAAGAATTTCATATTTCTTTTTGACAATAGGAAGAGGAAATTTAAAACCTCCAATAGTGATCGTCAAAACCTTCTCAACACAATTGATACCATTCACTGAATTTTGTTTCTTCGGGAAATAAACCGTATGCTCATTACCATTGACATGAAAAGTAACCTTGCTTTTGTTGCAATCAATAACAGCCCCTGCAGTATTCAAAAAGGGTCTACCGAGGATAATTGACATGTTGTCATCCTCGGGCATATCAAGTATAACAAAGTCTATTAAGATAGTAACATTTGCAACAACGACAGGCACATCCTCGCATATTCCAATAGGTATAGCAGTTGATTTATCAGCCATTTGCAAAGATATTTCAGTAGGTGTGAGTTTATTCAAATCAAGTCTTTTATATAAAGAGAAAGGCATAACACTAACACCGGCTCCCAAATCACATAGAGCAGTTTTAACATAACTTCTTTTAATGGAGCATGGTATAGTAGGTATTCCCGGATCCCCTAACTTTTTAGTTACTCCACCCTTAAAAGAATAGTTTGCAAGCATGGTGGAAATTTCAGCTTCAAGTATCTTTTTTTATTAGTGACAATATCTTTCATGTATTTAGCAAAAGGAGACATTTTCAACATATAAATCAAGCGAGTGCGCAAAAAGACAGGTCTAAGCATTTCAACAAAGCGCTCAAAATCTCCCTCATCCTTGTTTTTAGATGGTTTAGTAGAAAAAGGCATAGGTTTTTGAACCCATGATTCTCTTTCCTTTCCATGTTTTCTAGCAACAAAGTCTCTTTTATCATTTCTTTTATTCTTAGGAGGTGGGTTATCAAGATCAACAGCAGGTTCTATTTCTACATCATTATCTGGTTGAGCACCAACATGAACATCTTCATTATCATTATCATTATCATTGTCATTATCATTATCACTAGGTGTTTGTTCATTACTATATTGTGTCTTAGCATCAGAAATAGAAGCATCATTTTGGTTCTCAGGAGGTTTTTCTGTCTCGGGTTCACTAGAAGCATGCAAAGTCCTATCATTTTTCTTTTTCTTTTTCTTCTTAGATGGACTAGGTGCATCAATATTATTTCTTTGAGAATCTTGTTCAATTATTTTAGGATGACCTTCAGGATACAAGGGCTCCTGAGTCATTCTACCTCCTCTAGTAACAACTCTGACAGTATGATCGTTCTTTTTATTATTCATCTCATCAAGCAAATCATTTTGTGACTTAGCTATTTGTTCTAACTGAGTCTGAACCATAGAAGCATGTTTACTCAAGCATTTAACATCATTAGCAGTTCTAAACATCAAATCACTCAAGCATTCAATCATGATGGCATTTTGTTTTAATTGATTGCTAACATATAAATTGAAATGTTCATGCTTAATGATGTAGTTATCAAATTCATACAAGCATTGGCTAGCAGATTTACTATAAGGAATAATACTTTCATCAAATCTAGTGAGAGAGTTTACCTCCACTACCTGTGTCGGGATGTCAAGTCCATGTATTTCTTCAATAGGTGGTAAATTCTTAACATCTTCAGCTTTAATACTTTTTTCCTTCATAGATTTCTTGGCTTCTTGCATATCTTCAGGACTGAGGAATAGAATGCCTCTCTTCTTGGGAGTTGGCTTAGGTGGTGGTTCGGGAAGTGTCCAATCATCGGTATTTCTCAATATATTATTCAATAGTTCTTTAGCCTGTCCAACAGTTCGTTCCCTGAAAACACAACCAGCACAACTATCTAGGTAGTCCCTGCTACTTGTAGTCTGCGTTGGTATTTCCCCGAAGAGGAGAGGATGATGCAGTATAGTAGAGATAAGTATTTCCCTTAGTTAATAACCAAGGCTATCAATCTAGTAGGAGAACCAAGCAAAATTCCTTTGAAACGCACCTGCACACACAAGAGCAAACACTTGCACCCAACGCAAATAAGAGGGTTGTCAATCCCCTTAGCGGTTACTTGCAAGGATTAAAACTTATAGAGATAAATTGCTAAACTAAAATACTAATAAAAATAAAAGTAAATAAATTGCAGCAAGGTATTTTTGGGTTTTTAATATGATAAAGATAGACCCGGGGGCCATAGTTTTCACTAGAGGCTTCTCTCTCGAGCGCAGAAACATACGGTGGGTAAACAAATTACTGTTGGGCAATTGACAGAATAGCAAATAATTATGACGGATTCATGGCAATGATCATGTATAGAGGCATCACGTCCGAGACAAGTAGACCGACTCCTGCCTGCATCTACTACTATTACTCCACCCATCGACCGCTATCCAGCATGCATCTAGGGTATTAAGTATGAAACAGAGTAACGCCTTAAGCAAGATGACATGATGTAGAGAAGCAAATACAAGCAATATGAATAAACCCCATCTTTTTATCCTTAATGGCAACAATACAAATACGTGTCATGTCCCTTTCTGTCACTGGGATTGAGCACCGCAAGATTGAACCCATCACAAAGCACCTCTCCCATTGCAAGATAAATCAATCTAGTAGGCCAAACTAAACCGATAGATCAGAGAGAAATACAAAGCTATAACAATCATGCATAAAAGAGTTCAGAGAAGACTCAAATATTTCTGATGAATAATCTGATCATAAACTCACAATTCATCGGATCCCAACAAACACACTGCAAAAGAAGATTACATCGGATAGAACTCCAAGAACATTGTATTGAAGATAAAAGAGAGAGAAGAAGCCATCTAGCTACTAGCTATGGACCCGTAGGTCTGTGGTAAACTACTCACACATCATCGAAAGGGCAGCAAGGTTGATGTAGAAGCCCTCCGTGATCGATTCCCCCTCCGGCAGAGTACCGGAAAAGGCCTCCAGATGGGATCGCGGAAGAACAGAGGCTTGCGGCGGCGTAAAGGTTATTTCTTCTGGCTCTCTGGGGGTTTCCCAATATTTGTGAATTTATAGAAGTGGAATTAGGTCAAACGGAGTCACGTGGTGTTGGGGAACGTTGCATGGGAAACAAAAATTTTCCTACGCACACACAAGATCTATCCATGGTGATGAGCATCTACGAGAGGGAGAGTGAATCTACATACCCTTGTAGATCGCTAAGCGGAAGCGTTAAGAAACGCGGTTGATGTAGTCGAACGTCTCCGTGATCCAAATCGCAAGTCGTCCCTCGATCCGATCACGAACTAGTGCCGAACGGACGGCACCTCCGCGTTCAACACACATACGGCTTGATGACGCCTTCACCTCCTCGATCCAGCGAGCGATGATGAAGTAGTAGATGAGTTTCGGCAGCACGACGGCGTGGTGATGGTGGTGAGGAACAATCTCTGCAGGGCTTCGCCAAGCACTACGGAGATTATGACGGGAGAACTAGAGGGTTAGGGTTGCCGACACACGGCTTGGGAAATCTTAATGTGTCCCGTGTGCTAGCCCTGCCCCTCTATTTATATGTTGAGCCTTGGGGTCTAAACTTGGAGTAAAAGCCTCCTCCAGGTCGGTTTTGCCCACACAAGGTCGGTTTGGCCCGCAGGGAAAGAGTCCAACTCGGATCCCTGCAGTACCGCGCACAAGCGGTAGTACCGCTCACGAGCGGTAGTACCGCTTGAGCGGTAGTACCGCTTCACACAAGCGGTAGTACCGCTTATGCAGTAGTACCGCTTCACACAGGCGGTAGTACCGCTTACGCGGTAGTACTGCCTTACCAGCGGTAGTACCGCTTAAGGCAGCAGCAAAACTTCCTTTTGCACTTTCCAATACCTCGTGGGCTTTACCCCTTTGGCTCATATAAAGTGTTGCTGCATCCGAACTCTTCGGTAAACATCCGGAACCTCTTCCGGTGAATTCCGGAACCCTTCCGAAGATCAAAACACTATTATCACATATATCAATCTTTACCTTCGGACTCTTCCGGAGATCCTCGTCATGTCCGGGATCTTATCCGGGACTCCGAACAACCTTCGGTCACCAACAAAATAACTCAACTATACTAATCGTCACCAAACGTTAAGTGTGTAGACCCTGCGGGTTCGAGAACTATGTAGACATGACCGAGACACCTCTACGATCAATAACCAATAGCGGTACCTGGATGCCCATATTAGCTCCTACATGTTCTACGAAGATCTTTATCGGTCGAACCTCTATGTCAAGGATTCAGTTAGTCCCGTATGCTGTTCCCTTTGTTCTTCGGTATGTTACTTGCCCGAGATTCGATCGTCGGTATCTCTTATACCTAGTTCAATCTCGTTACCGGCAAGTCTCTTTACTCGTTCCGTAATACAAGATCTCGTGGCTAACACTTTAGTCACATTGCTTGCAAGGCTCATTGTGATGTTGTATTACCGAGTGGGCCCTGAGATACCTCTCCGTCACACGGAGTAACAAATCCCAGTCTTGATCCATGCCAACCCAACAGACACCCTCGGAGATACCTGTAGAGCACCTTTATAGTCACCCAGTTACGTTGCGACGTTTGATACACACAAGGTACTCCTCCGATGTCAGGGAGTTGCATGATCTCATGGTCATAGGAACAGATACTTGACATGCAGAAAACAATAGCAATAAACTGACACGATCATATGCTACGTTTATAGTTTGGGTCTTGTCCATCACATCATTCTCCTAATGATGTGATCCTGTTATCAAATGACATCTCATGTCAATGGCTAGGAAACCTTAACCATCTTTGATCAACGAGCTAGTCAACTAGAGGCTTACTAGGGACACAGTGTTGTCTATGTACCCACACATGTATTTGAGTTTCCAATCAATACAATTATAGCATGGATAATAAACGATTATCATGAACAAGGAAATATAATAATAACCAATTTATTATTGCCTCTAGGGCATATTTCCAACAGTCTCCCACTTGCACTAGAGTCAATAATCTAGTTCACATCACTATGTGATTTACATTGTAATGAATCGAACACCCATGCAGTTCTGGTGTTGTTCATGCTTAGCCCTTGGAAGAGGTTTAGTCATCGGATCTGCAACATTCAGATCCGTGTGTACTTTGCAAATATTTATGTCGTCCTCCTTGATGTAATCGCGGATGGAATTGAAACGTCGCTTTATGTGTCTGGTCCTCTTGTGAAATCTTGGTTCCTTGGCTAGAGCAATGGCACCAGTATTATCACAAAACAGAGTCATTGGGTTAAGCGCACTAGGCACTACTCCAAGATCTGTCATGAACTCCTTCATCCAGACACCTTCCTTCGCCGCCTCCGAGGCAGCGATGTACTCCGCTTCGCATGTAGAATCAGCTACCACGCTTTGCTTGGAACTGCACCAGCTAACCGCACCCCCATTAAGAATAAATACGTATCCGGTTTGCGACTTAGAGTCATCTGGATCAGTGTCAAAGCTTGCATCGACGTAACCCTTTACGACGAGCTCTTGATCACCTCCATAAACGAGAAACATGTCCTTAGTCCTTTTTAGGTACTTCAGGATATTCTTGACCGCCGTCCAGTGTTCCATTCTTGGATCACTTTGAAACCTTCCGACCATACTTATGGCAAGGCTGACATCGGGTCTTGTGCACAGCATTGCATACATGATAGAGCCTATGGCTGAAGCATAGGGGATGACACTCATCTTTTCTCTATCTTCTGCAGTCACTGGGCATTGAGTCTTACTCAACTTCACACCTTGCAATACAGGCAAGAACCCCTTCTTGGACTGATCCATTTTGAACTTCTTCAAAACTTTGTCAAGGTATGTGCTTTGTGAAAGTCCTATTAAGCGTCTCGATCTATCTCTATAGATCTTGATGCCTAATATGAAAGCAGCTTCTCCTAGGTCCTTCATTGAAAAACTCTTGTTCAAATATTCCTTCACGCTTTCCAACATTTCTATATTGTTTCCAATCAGTAATATGTCATCCACATATAATATTAGAAACGCTATAGAGCTCCCACTCACTTTCTTGTAAATACAAGCTTCTCCGTAAACTTGTATAAACTCGAACGCTTTGATCACCTCATCAAAGCGAAGATTCCAACTCCGAGATGCTTGCACCAGTCCATAAATGGATCGCTGGAGTTTGCAAACTTTGTCAGCATTCTATGGATCGACAAAACCTTCTGGTTGCATCATATACAACTCTTCCTTAAGGAAACCGTTAAGGAACGCTGTTTTGACATCCATCTGCCAAATTTCATAATCGAAAAAGGCAGCTATTGCTAACATGATTCTGACGGACTTAAGCATCACTACGGGTGAGAAGGTCTCATCGTAGTCAACTCCTTGAACTTGTGAAAAACCCTTTGCCACAAGTCGAGCTTTATAGACGGTGACATTACCGTCCGCGTCCGTCTTCCTCTTAAAGATCCATTTGTTCTGAATGGCCTTACGCCCTTCAGGTAATACTTCCAAAGTCCATACTTTGTTTTCATACATGGATCCCATCTCGGATTTCATGGCCTCTAACCACTTCTCGGAATCCGGTCCCATCATCGCTTCTCCATAGCTCGTAGGTTCATCGTTGTCTAACAACATGACCTCTAAGACAGGGTTGCCGTACCACTCAGGAGCAGTACGCGTCCTTGTCGACCTACGAGGTTTGATAGCAACTTGATCCAAAGCTTCATGATCATCATCATTAACTTCCTCTTCAGCTGATGTAGGCTCTACAGAAACATCTTTCTGCGCTGCGCTACTTTCAGGTTGAAGTAAAGGTTCAACAACCTCATCAAGTTCTATCTTCCCCCCACACAATTCTTTCGAGAGAAACTCTTTCTCAAGAAACGTTCCGTTTTTAGCGACAAACACTTTGCCTTCGGATTTGAGGTAGAAGGTATACCCAACTGTCTCTTTTGGGTATCCTATGAAGACGCATTTCTCCGCTTTGGGTTCCAGCTTTTCAGGCTGAAGCTTTTTGACATAAGCATCACATCCCCAAACTTTAAGAAACGACAGCTTTGGCTTCTTGCCAAACCAAAGTTCATATGGCGTCGTCTCAATGGATTTCGATGGTGCCCTATTTAAAGTGAATGCAGCTGTCTCTAATGCATAACCCCAAAACGATAGTGGCAAATCGGCAAGAGACATCATAGATCGCACCATATCCAATAAGGTTCGATTACGACGTTCGGACACACCATTTCGTTTTGGTGTTCCAGGCGGTGTCAGTTGTGAAACAATATCACATTGTCTTAAGTGACTGCCAAACTCATAACTCAGATATTCTCCTCCTAGATCAGATCGTAGGAATTTAATCTTCTTGTTACGATGATTCTCAACTTCACTCTGAAATTGTTTGAACTTTTCAAATGTTTCAGACTTGTGTTTCATTAAGTAAATATACCCATATCTACTTAAGTCATCAGTGAAGGTGAGAAAGTAACGATAACCACCACGCGCCTCAATACTCATCGGACCGCACACATCAGTATGTATGATTTCCAATAAGTCACTTGCCCGTTCCATTGTTCCAGAGAACGGCGTTTTAGTCATCTTGCCCATGAGGCATGGCTCACATGTGTCAAGTGATTCAAAATCAAGTGACTCCAAAAGTCCATCAGCATGGAGCTTCCTCATGCGTTTTACGCCAATATGACCTAAACGGCAGTGCCACAAGAAAGTGGTATTATCATTATCAATTCTACATCTTTTGGCATCAATGTTATGAACATGTGTATCATTACTATCGAGATTCAATAAGAATAAACCCCTCACATTGGGTGCATGACCATAAAAGATATTACTCATATAAATAGAACAACCATTATTCTCTGATTTAAATGAGTAACCGTCTCGCAATAAACAAGATCCAGATATAATGTTCATGCTTAACGCAGGCACTAAATAACAATTATTCAGATTCATCACTAATCCTGATGGTAATCGAAGAGCGAGCGTGCCGACGGCGATCACATCAACCTTGGAACCATTTCCCACGCGCATCGTCACTTCGTCCTTTGCCAGCCTCCGTCTATTCCGCAGTTCCTGTTTTGAGTTGCAAATATGAGCAACCGCACCGGTATCAAATACCCAGGCACTACAACGAGAGTTGGTAAGGTACACATCAATAACATGTATATCATATATACCTTGTTTGTTGTTGGCCGCCTTCTTGTCAGCCAAATACTTGGGGCAGTTCCGTTTCCAGTGTCCAGTTCCCTTGCAATGAAAACACACAGTTTCTGGTTTGGGTCCAGCCTTGGGTTTCTTCACGAGAGGAGCAACTGCTTTGCCACTCTTCTTGGAGTTACCCTTCTTACCCTTGCCATTTTTCTTAAAACTAGTGGTTTTATTGACCATCAACACTTGATGCTCCTTCTGAATTTCAGACTCAGCGGCTTTCAGCATCGCAAACAGCTCGGCGACTGACTTGTTCATCCCGTGCATGTTATAGTTCAACACGAAGCTCTTGTAGCTAGGTGGCAATGATTGAAGAACTCTGCCAGTGATAGCCTCTGGCGGAAGGGGCATCCCCAATTCAGCCAGACGGGTGGAGTACCCAGACATTCTGAGTACGTGATCACTGATAGACCCGTTCTCCTCCATCTTGCAAGCATAGAACTTATCGGAGATCTCATATCTCTCGATCCGGGCATTCTTCTGAAAGATAAACTTCAACTCCTGGAACATCTCATATGCTCCATGACGTTCAAAACGTCTTTGAAGTCCCGATTCTAAGCCATACAATATTGCACATTGAACTATTGAGTAATCTTCAGAACGAGCCTGCCAGGCGTTCACAACGTCTAGAGACTCAACTGGAGCGGGTGGATCACCAAGCGGTGCATCAAGGACATAAGCCTTCTGGGAAGCCGTAAGGATAATCTTTAGATTACGGGCCCAGTCCACAAAGTTACTTCCATCATCTTTCAATTTAGCTTTCTCTAGGAACGCATTAAAATTCAGGGGTGCTACTGCGCGAGCCATGATCTACAACATAAATATAGCAAAGACAACTTAGACTATTGTTCTAGATAATGAGTTTAGTTAATCATATTACTTAAAAACTCCCACTCAAATTGACATCCCTCCGATCATTCGAGTGTAACATGATCCAAATCCACCAACTCAAGTCCGATCATCACGTGAGTTGAGGTGGTTTCAATGGTGAACATCTTCATGTTGATCATATCTACTATATGACTCATGTTCGACCTTTCGGTCTCTTGTGTTCCGAGGCCATGTCTGTACATGCTTGGCTCGTCAAGTTTAACCCGAGTGTTCCGCACGTGCAACATGGCTTACACCCGTTGTATGTGAACGTAGAGTCTATCACACCCGATCATCACGGCGTGTCTCGAAACGACGAACTTTCGCAACGGTGCACACTCGGGGAGAACACAATTTTATCTTGAAATTTAAGTGAGGGGTCACCTTAGAATTCTACCGTCGTCCTAAGCAAAATAAGATGCATAAAAGGATTAACATCACATGCAAATCATAAGTGACATGATATGGCCATGAACTTGTGCTTTTGATCTCCATCTCCAAAGCACCGACATGATCTCCATCGTCACCGGCATGACACCATGATCTCCATCATCTTGATCTCCATCAACGTGTCGCCATGAGGTTGTCGCGCCGACTGTTGCTTCGACGACTATAGCTAACTCATAGCGATAAAGTAAAGCAAAAACGGCGAAAATAATTAAAGACAACTCTATGGCTCCTGCCAGTTGCCGTACTCATCGACATGCAAGTCGTTATATTCTATACAACACATGATCATCTCATACATCACATATATCTCATCATGTAATTGGCCATATCACATCACAACATACCCTGCAAAAACAAGTTAGACGTCCTCTAATTGTTGTTGCAAATTTTACGTGGCTGCTACGGGTTTGCAAGAACCGTTCTTACCTACGCAAAACCACAACGTGGTGTAGTGATTGCTTTTTGATCTTCTAAAAGAACCCTCTTCATTGAAATCGATTCAACTAAAGTGAGAGAGACAGACACCCGCTAGCCATCTTTATGCAACAAAGTTACATGTCAGTTGAAGGAACCTGTCTCGCGTAAGCGTACGCATAATGTCGGTCCGGGCCGCTTCATCTCACAATACTGCCGAATCAAGTATCAACTAGTAACGGCAAGCAATATGTATACACCCACGCCCACAACTCGTTTGTGTTCTACTCGAGATCTCATCTACGCATAGACCTAGCTCAGATGCCACTGTTGGGGAACGTTGCATGGGAAACAAAATTTTTTCCTACGCACACACAAGATCTATCCATGGTGATGAGCATCTACGAGAGGGAGAGTGAATCTACATACCCTTGTAGATCACTAAGCGGAAGCGTTAAGAAACGCGGTTGATGTAGTCGAACGTCTCCGCGATCCAAATCGCAAGTCGTCCCTCGATCCGATCACGAACTAGTGCCGAACGGACGGCACCTCCGCGTTCAACACACGTACGGCTTGATGACGCCTTCACCTCCTCGATCCAGCGAGCGATGATGAAGTAGTAGATGAGTTCCGGCAGCACGACGGCGTGGTGATGGTGGTGAGGAACAATCTCTGCAGGGCTTCGCCAAGCACTACGGAGATTATGACGGGAGAACTAGAGGGTTAGGGTTGCCGACACACGGCTTGGGAAATCTTAATGTGTCCCGTGTGCTAGCCCTGCCCCTCTATTTATATGTTGAGCCTTGGGGTCTAAACTTGGAGTAAAAGCCTCCTCCAGGTCGGTTTTGCCCGCACAAGGTCGGTTTGGCCCGCAGGGAAAGAGTCCAACTCGGATCCCTGCAGTACCGCGCACAAGCGGTAGTACCGCTCACGAGCGGTAGTACCGCTTGAGCAGTAGTACCGCTTCACACAAGCGGTAGTACCGCTTATGCGGTAGTACCGCTTCACACAAGCGGTAGTACCGCTTACGCGGTAGTACTGCCTTACCAGCGGTAGTACCGCTTAAGGCAGCAGCAAAACTTCCTTTTGCACTTTCCAATATCTCGTGGGCTTTACCCCTTTGGCTCATATAAAGTGTTGCTGCACCCGAACTCTTCGGTAAACATCCGGAACCTCTTCCGGTGAATTCTGGAACCCTTCCGAAGATCAAAACACTATTATCACATATATCAATCTTTACCTCCGGACTCTTCCGGAGATCCTCGTCATGTCCGGGATCTTATCCGGGACTCCGAACAACCTTCGGTCACCAACAAAATAACTCAACTATACTAATCGTCACCAAACGTTAAGTGTGTAGACCCTGCGGGTTCGAGAACTATGTAGACATGACCGAGACACCTCTACGATCAATAACCAATAGCGGGACCTGGATGCCCATATTGGCTCCTACATGTTCTACGAAGATCTTTATCGGTCGAACCTCTATGTCAAGGATTCAGTTAATCCCGTATGCTGTTCCCTTTGTTCTTCGGTATGTTACTTGCCCGAGATTCGGTCGTCGGTATCTCTTATACCTAGTTCAATCTCGTTACCGGCAAGTCTCTTTACTCGTTCCGTAATACAAGATCTCGTGGCTAACACTTTAGTCACATTGCTTGCAAGTCTCATTGTGATGTTGTATTACCGAGTGGGCCCTGAGATACCTCTCCGTCACACGGAGTAACAAATCCCAGTCTTGATCCATGCCAACCCAACAGACACCCTCGGAGATACCTGTAGAGCACCTTTATAGTCACCCAGTTACGTTGCGATGTTTGATACACACAAGGTACTCCTCCGATGTCAGGGAGTTGCATGATCTCATGGTCATAGGAACAGATACTTGACATGCAGAAAACAATAGCAATAAACTGACACAATCATATGCTACGTTTATAGTTTGGGTCTTGTCCATCACATCATTCTCCTAATGATGTGATCCTGTTATCAAATGACATCTCATGTCAATGGCTAGGAAACCTTAACCATCTTTGATCAACGAGCTAGTCAACTAGAGGCTTACTAGGGACACAGTGTTGTCTATGTACCCACACATGTATTTGAGTTTCCAATCAATACAATTATAGCATGGATAATAAACGATTATCATGAACAAGGAAATATAATAATAACCAATTTATTATTGCCTCTAGGGCATATTTCCAACACGTGGGCCCCACAAGGCAGCACGACGCCCCCCTGGGGCGCTCCCTGGTGCCTTGTGGAGGCCTCATGAGGCTTCTGCCCCCCCCCCCGAAGCTTCCCAGGTTAAGTTTGTCCAGAAAAAAATCTCCAAAAAGTTTCGTGGCAATTGGACTTCATTTGGTACTGTTTCTCTGAAAAGCCAAAAACAAGCAGAAAACAGCAACTGGCATTGGGCACTAGGTTAATAGTTTAGTCCCAAAAAATGATATATAATTGCATATAAAAACATCCAAGATTGATACTATAATAGCATGGAACAATAAAAATTTATAGATACATTGGAGACGTATCAACCATCCCCAAGCTTAATTCCTGCTCGTTCTCGAGTAGGTAAATGATAAAAACAGAATTTTTGATGTGGAATGCTACCTATCATGTTTCATCATGTAATCTCTCTCTTACAGTATAAATAATAAGATCCAAGTGATTCAAAGCAATAGTCTATAATTTGATATAAAGACATCAATACTCGGGCATACTAATAAACAATCATGTCTTTCAAAATAAAAATGCTAAAGAACGTTATCCCTACAAAATCATATGACCCTGTCATGCTCCATCTTCATCACACAAAGTATTTATCATGCACAACCCCGGTTTTAGCCAAGCAATTGGTTCATACTTTTTAACGCGCTTCAGCTTTTTAAACTCCCACGCAATACATGAGCGCAAGCCATGGATATTGTCGGGGATATAACCCCAGGATATAACCCGCCCGTTTAGGGTCGGGTCACTATGTGGCGACTTAGAAGAAGGCTTCTACAGGTGGGCCGCGACGATCCAGAAGACCGGAGTCCAGAGGGTAAGCCGCCCAGGAGATGCCGGCTTACGGCCCAGAGCCTTTCCATCTAAGGCGCCCGAACAGTTTCCTTACTTGTGAAACAAGATGAGTAGGAATTAGAGTATGACTCGGGTTGTCTCTTCGACCCGGACTCTGTTGTAAACCCAAGGCATCGACCTGTATATAAAGGCGAGCCCTTGAGGCGGAAAAGACTAAGTTACAAGCTCTCGAGTACTAGGTTAGCCAAGTCGCACCCTTGTAATCGAGATCAACATCAATACAACCAAAGCAGGACGTAGGCTATTACCTCCTTCGAGAGGGGCCGAACCTGGGTAAACCCTTGTCTCTCGATTCCGATCAACCCCGTTCGAGTTACCACCTAGCTGCGATGGCCTCACGACTATGTCCTTTCACAAGGACATCTGTCGTGACAAAACCACGACAGTTGGCACCCACCGTGGGGCTATCGCTCGGTGGTGTTGAGTACTTGAAGGGAACTCCCGCAGGGATCGAGGGATACGCAATCGGCCGCATGACCAAGAGTCGCCGCGGCAAGCTCTACATCGACGATTCAGGTTGGGGCCCCGAGGCCGACTCAATCGAGTACGGGTACCGGGTCCCCTTCGGCAAAATCCATGTCTTCATCGGCAAAGCCGGCGGATCTGAACCCGATCCGGACATCTGCACCGACATCGTCGAGCCGGCTCGGCGCGCGCAACCCGCCCAGGCTCAAGCCGGCTGGAAGCACGTCCTCGTCGGCTTCACTCAGGGGGTGGACCTTGCAGATAACTCTGCGTCCGGTGGCGATACCCTCGTCTACTCTGATGGCGAGTCCTCGGTAGGCGAGACCGAGTCAATCCTCCCGCTTTACGATGGCGGGCTTGGGGGCTACTCCGATGACCAGCCGGCTCAGAACTCCTTCAACGCGCCCCCCGGGCTGCTGTTTATATGGCTGGCTCAGCCCCGGCCCTTAACTCCACGTTGGCTGGCGCAGCGACGGGAACCGGCACCTCAGGGACCGGCTCAGCCGTACCGCCGGCTCAGGCCTTGACAGAATTGGCAACTGCCCTGGCGACGCTCCTTGCGACACCGGTGACCGCAGAGAACCAGGCGGAACGCAACACAGAGGTAACTAAGCTCCGCGAGCAGATGGCTAAGGTACAGGCAGATATCAATGCTGAGAACACTCGCATGGCGGAGTTGCAGTCTCAAGTCCAGGCCGAGGTAGAGCGCCTGAAAGCCGAAGCCTGGCGCATGGGGCTCCGTCAGAGTGCCTCAGAGGCGGTTCATCAGAGGCGCCATATGAGCCGTCTACCGCCCAACTACGAGCCCATGCGTCTGTTTAACACGCCCCAGGATGCACCTGTTCAGGGGGCTGGGACAGGCACCCCGGAAGCACCGTTTGTACCCCCGAGCAGAGGCAGGCAGCCGTCGCCGGGTCGACCCCATCAGCCGGCTCAAGCGGAAGGTTCAGGATATGGGCGAGCTCATGGATGTCCTCACCAGGTATGCCGAGTCAGACACCACGAAGGATCCCAGCCCAGACGATGACCAGACTGGCATGGGAAAGAAAAACAATGGTGGCAAGGGTAACCAGCCGAACAATTCAGGGAACAATGGAAATCATGGCAATGGAGGGAAGCGTAAGAATCCGGATGGAGGATCAGATTTGGTTGCTAATACCAACACTGGTTACAAATACCCGAAGGGGAATAATTCGGGAAAATCCTATAATGGCAATAAACCCCATAATTTTGTGGAAGCCCTCAAAGGCCCATGCCCAAAACACAGCCTCCCTAATAAGCTGTCAACCCACTCTTGGGAAAACTGTCATATAATGCAGGCTTTCGGCGAGGAATTCTATCAGAACCGTCAAGGCGGCAGCGGAGGCAACCCGGGGCAGCCTGGAGTCGGCTCGTCCGGTGGTTTTCATAACCCGGGGCAGCCTGGAGGCGGCGGCTCAGGTGCGGGTTACCAAGGATCTGGCAACAACAGAGGCAATCAGCATCCGGGGCAAGGAAATCAACAGCAGGGCAATCATCAGCATGGCAATCAGTCTGGTTTTCAGAGCAATCCCAAGCAGTTGAATAGTGGGCAATACCATGTGTTCACGACTCATACTGACAAACGAGATCGCAAACTCCGGAAACGAGCCGTCAATACTATTGAGCCGGCGACCCCGGAATATCTATGTTGGTCAAAACAGCCCATTACATGGAGCAGAGAGGATCACCCTCCCCGAGTTGAGAATCTGGGGTGTCTGGCCCTGGTGGTGGCACCTCAAGTGGGCGGCTATTCACTCACAAAGGTTCTCATGGACGGAGGAAGCAGTATAAACATCTTGTATTACGACACTTTCCGACGGATGAATCTGTCTGAAAAACAGCTCCAGTCGTCTTCCACCGTGTTTCACGGGATTGTTCCCGGAAAGTCTGCATATCCTATCGGGCGGATCAAGCTGGACGTCGCATTTGGCACTGAAGATAACTACAGGTGTGAGTCATTGACCTTTGAGGTGGTCAAGATCAAAAGCCCGTATCACGCACTGTTTGGGTGGCCGGCTTACGCTCACTTTATGGCTCGACCCTGCTATGTCTACCTCAAACTCAAGATGCCTGGACCAAAAGGCACTATCACAGTTAATGAAGATCGAAAGATTGCCCTTGAGTGCGAGGAAGGGGATGCAGCCTATGCCGAGACGGCTTGCCCTGCAGAAGAGTTAAAATATTACACTGCAAATGTTGACCCGGCCGATATGACGCCCTTGAAGAAGCCCACCGCAGAGTCTGACCCGCCCCTCAAGTTTAAGTCGGCCGAGGACACCAAACAGGTTGAGTTCGTCCCTGGTGACCCGTCCAAGACGTTCACTATTGGGACTGGTATGGATCCCAAATAGGAAAGCGCGCTCATCGAGTTCATCCATGAGAATCGGGACATCTTCGCGTGGAAACCTTCTGACATGCCAGGTGTACCGAGAGAACTCGCTGAGCACCACCTTAATGTGGATCCGAAAATGAAGCCTGTTCGACAATTCCTCCGTCGTTTTAATGAGGAGAGACGCAAGGTTATTGGGGAAGAAGTAGCCCGGCTCCTAGCTGTCGGGTTCATCGTTGAAGTTTTTCACCCTCAGTGGTTGGCTAATCCAGTGCTTGTTCTAAAGAAAAACGGCACTTGGCGCATGTGTGTTGACTACACAGATCTCAACAAGGCTTGTCCCAAAGACCCGTTTGCCCTCCCTCGCATTGATCAGATCATCTATGCCATGGCGGCTTGTGAGAGTTTGTGTTTCCTGGATGCTTACTCCGGCTATCATCAGATCAAGATGGTCGTCGAGGATCAGGAGAAGACGGCTTTCATCACACCTTTTGGGGCTTTTTGCTATGTCTCTATGCCTTTCGGGCTCAAAAGTGCAGGGGCGACTTATCAGCGCTGTGTCCAGAATTGCTTCCACAAGCAGATTGGGCGCAACGTTCATGCTTATGTGGATGATATCGTGGTCAAGTCATTCAAGAAGGAGACCTTGCTGGATGATCTCAAGGAAACTTTCGCTAATCTTCGGACTTACCAGATGAAGCTTAACCCGGATAAGTGTGTTTTTGGTGTTCCTGCAGGAAAATTGCTGGGTTTCCTAGTATCGGAGCGAGGCATTGAAGCCAACCCGGATAAAATCAAGGCAATCACCTCACTTGCAAAACCAGAGAATATCAATGACGTTCAGCGCATGGCGGGTCGTATTGCAGCTCTAAGCCGGTTCATAAGCCGCCTTGGTGAGAAGGCTATCCCCCTGTACCAGATGCTGAAAAAGACTGATGACTTTGTCTGGAGTGACGCTGCTGATGCAGCCTTCGAAGCCCTCAAAAAGCAATTGGCCGAGCCGCCTGTTCTCGCTGCTCCCATCGCCAAAGAGCCTATGCTCCTGTACATTGCTGCCAATAACAAAGCAGTTAAGTGTTGCAGTTGTTATTGAGACGAAAGAGGCAGGGAAAGAATATCCAGTACAACAGCCAGTCTATTATGTCAGCGAAGTTCTATCTGAGTCCAAGCAGAGGTACCCACATTGGCAGAAACTGGTGTTTGGCGTCTTCATGGCTAGTCGCAAGCTCAGACATTATTTCCTGGAGCACCCCATTACTATGGTCAGTTCAGCACCCTTGGGAGATATCATCCAGAACAGGGAAGCAACAGGCCGGGTTGCCAAGTGGGCGATCGAGCTTGGCCCACATCATCTTAAATACGTGCCTCGCACGGCCATGAAGTCCCAGGCACTTGTTGATTTCATCAATGATTGGACTGAACTCCAAGCTCCGGAAGAGAAGCCTGATAATACATATTGGACTATACATTTTGATGGTTCCAGACAGCTAGAAGGCTCGGGGGCTGGAGTGGTCATATCTTCCCCTCGAGGTGATAAATTTTGTTATGTCCTGAGGATTCTGTTTACCTGTACTAACAATGCAGCTGAATACGAGGCTCTCCTCCACGGTCTTCGGATGGCCAAAGAGATGAATCTCAGCCGGGTCAGTTGTTTAGGCGACTCAGATTTGGTCGCTCAACAAGTTTCCGGAAAGTGGGACTCCAAGGACCCGCTTATGGCGGCTTATCGGCAAGAGGTCACCAATGTAGCTGGACACTTCAAAGGATATCAGGTTGATCACATTGATCGGCGACTCAACGAGGCGGCTGATGCATTGTCGCGCCTCGGCTCTCAGCGTAAGCCGGTCCCTCCCAATGTGTTCCTTGACGTGCTACATCATCCTTCTGTCAAAGTGCCTTCCGAGGAAGATCTCGCTATTCCAGACCCGGAGGCACTGTTGGTGGCGGCTCTTCACGCTATTCCGGACTGGACAGTTCCTTATCTGGATTATCTGACTCGAGGCGAGCTTCCTGCCGATGAACTCATGGCTCGTCAGATCGTCCGCCGCTCCAAGTCTATGACAATCGTCAATGGCGAGTGACACAGAAGAAGCATCACAGGGGTTTTTCAGCGTTGTGTCTCCCCTGATGAAGGGCGAGAGATTCTCAATGAGATTCATGCTGGCGACTGTGGTTATCATGCCGGCTTAAGATCCTTGGTGGCAAAAGCTTTTAGGCATGGTTTTTACTGGCTTACAGCTCACGCAGATGCTGAGGAT
Source organism: Elymus sibiricus (assembly GCA_039707655.1). Lineage (NCBI taxonomy): Eukaryota > Viridiplantae > Streptophyta > Magnoliopsida > Poales > Poaceae > Elymus > Elymus sibiricus. Next base: position 175,862,106 of record CM077666.1, on the reverse strand, counting down.
ATCGTACAAAAGTGTGATGGTTGCCAGAAGTTTGCACGCCAAGCTCATGTTCCGGCTCAAGAGCTCCGGATGATTCCTATCACATGGCCTTTTGCAGTCTGGGGGCTTGACATGGTTGGTCCGTTTAAGCCATCCAAGGACAAGAAGACCCATCTTTTGGTTGCTGTTGATAAATTCACCAAGTTGGTTGAGGCCGAGCCAATCAGCAATTGTGATGCAGCCACAGCAGTCAAGTTCTTGAAAAAGTTGATTTTTCGCTTTGGTTATCCACATAGCATCATCACTGATAATGGCACAAATTTATCAAAGGGAGCTATGAAGCAGTATTGTCAAAGAGAGCATATCCGGCTTGATGTTTCCTCCGTTGCACACCCTCAGTCCAATGGCCAGGCAGAACGTGCTAATCAAGAGATTTTACGCGGTATCAAGCCAAGGCTTATGGTCCCCCTCGAACGCACGCCGGGTTGCTGGGTTGAGGAGCTTCCTTCTATCCTTTGGAGCATCCGGACTACCCCTAACAGGTCAACAGGCTTTACGCCTTTCTTCATGATATACGGTGCAGAAGCTGTTTTACCCAGCGATATTCGTCATGATTCCCCCCGGGTCACTGCCTATGTCGAAGCAGATAACGAGCAGGCTCGTCAAGATTCTCTTGATGCGTTGGAGGAGGAACGTGATTTAGCAGCATCACGTTCTGCAATCTATGAGCAAGACCTACGTCACTATCACAGCCGCCGGGTTCGCAGCCGTACTTTCCAAGAGGACGACTTAGTACTCCATCTGATTCAAGAACAGGCGGGTACGCACAAGCTCTCCCCTCCCTGGGAAGGGCCTTTTCTCATCAGCAAGAATCTCAACAACGGTTCATATTACCTGATGGATATACGTGAGCACAATAAATCACGTACGTCGGAGGAGGAGACCAACAGGCCTTGGAATATCGCTCATCTCCGTCCTTATTACACTTAGAGCCACCGGCTCAAGTTGCTTGTACATACCTTTGTATATATTATGATCAATAAACATAAGCCGGCATCCTCGAACCTCGGGGCCTCCATCGTTTCATCTCAAATATTGTGCATGAGTCTTTTTCGTTTTTGATCATTGGTCACTTGGGGGCTTCCAACTCACCGAGTTTAGCTATCTCACCCTCTTGACCCGGCAATTAACGCCACATTATCTTGGTTAAACCTGCCTGTCTGCTTGATGCTACTCCGATTAGGTGACCCGGTGTACTCTTGACAAGTCAATCATCTCTATGACCCTGAACTTGTCTTGGTTAAAACATCGGCTGTCACGTGAGAGCCGGCTTATAGAGAGCGAGGATAAACCATGGGCTATCACGCCAGCTTCATTGAAGCACGACTCGAGCCTCGAAAGCCGGTCTATATTGTCGTGCCTCGAAAGCCGACTAAACATTGATATCTATTCATGATTTCTATTCAATTTTTATAGGGGTTATCTTTGTTTCCCTTTGGCCATGAGCCGTCGGATCATGGATGAAGCCGGGTTAAATAAACATCCTAAACAGGTTATTTCAGACGTGCTAACCACGAGCCGGACAGCTATTAAGCCACCCGGATTTTTCTACGCCTGTTTTCTGCAGAGCAGGATAAGCTATTGCTGGTTCATACAAACATGACTCGCCATTCTAATATTCCACGAAGCAGTTTCTTCCAAAGAAGATTGGGCGGGTTAAATATTCAATCACACCAGTGCAGCTGTTTCATCCAAAATACTGCAAAATTTTAAGTGCGCGCAGGCACGTCAGAGCACCTAAGTGTTTCAACTATCCTATTACAAGGCCATAGCTGGGCTCCATGATGTCAAAGTTCTTTGGAGCTCTACTCCTGGGCACCAGTTTCAGCGCCCTCTGGGTTATCAGCTTCCGGGTTACCTCCCTCTTGTTGCTTCTTGGTGGCTTGCGTCTCCGGGTCATCCTGCTCCGGCTCTGCTTTTCCTCTTATCTGAAGATTTTCGAAGTCCCAGTCGAGGGTGGTCAAGGCTTGGAACTTGGCGTCCCCTCCCATGATAATTGATGGGTCAACATCAGGAGCAAAGATGTGCTTACGGCGAGCTGGAGTCAGGTCGATTGGTTCGAAGATTGGCGGTGTGACCCGTTGGTTCTCTTCATTATAAGCCGCCTGGTACCTCTTCAAGTCCACCTCTTCAGCAATCTGACTCGCCACGACACGAGTTTCTTTCAAACAGCGGGAATAATTAGACGAACTGAATTCCGTGCCATCCGTCTTAAATTCTGGAAACCCGCCAGCAAGTTCAGACAAGTCCATATCTGGCACATATGCTTTGGCTCGGCTCAGGGATAGAATGCTGGCTGATCGGGCGGCTGATTTCTTGAGCTCCTCAATATACTTCGGCACGGTGGAAAGCTGATTCAACACGTCTTTGATATATTTTGGCGGCTCTTTATGTCTCATCACTGACATAATTGTGAACACACTACCTGCATAGAGTTGCTCAACAAAGGTGTATATCGCCTTCAGCTTGACCAGCGGCTCTTGTCCAAAATTTACAGTTCGGCTCCCTGCAATTTTTTTTCCCAAGTATGAATCAACTAATGATTGCAGTTCGCAGGCGAGTTAACGGTACCAAATATGCATCAATAAACATTGGCGGGTCACTTACCAAAGATGGCCTGGGTCATATGATTGAGGTGACGCTTTAACCCGGCCAATTCATCAGAAAGGGGCTTGAGTTTGTTTTCTACTTCTTCAGCATGTTTCAACAGCAAGGTTCTCTCTTTCTCATGCGAGGCCGTCAACGCTCTCAGTTTTTCGGCGTTAGTTGATGCTGCTTCTTCTAGAGACACGGCTGCTGACTCGGCATCAGCTAGAAGCTTCTTCTCCGCCTTAAGTTGCTCTTGCAAGCCGGCCGCTCTTGACTCGGCATCATTCAGCAGATCCTGTCATAACCAGGTCACATCAGTACAATGAGCTTATAAAATTGGCCACTTTGGTGTTTGGGGACTATGATACAACCACACCTTTCTCAACTAAAGTCCCAAGCAGTTGCTAGCAATCTACATGGCACTTGGGGGCTAATGCAAGTTCATTTTTTTAGAAATATCAAGGGAAAGCTCCAACTCATTTCAGTACAATGAGTCGGCCCTTGGCGGCTGTCATAGTCAATTCTCTTCTACATACTGAATCTATAAATTTATGAAGACCTGGCTGTTTCACAGAAACAAGCCGGCCCTTGGGGGCTACACAACGGTTTGCTCTATAATTGATGAAGACCCGGCTGTTTCACAGAAACAAGCCGGCCCTTGGGGGCTACACAACGGTTTGCTCTATAATTGTTGAAGATCCGGCTTTTTCACAGAAGCAAGCCGGCCCTTGGGGGCTACATGTCAATTCAGTCTAAGAGACGACGTTTAAGCACTAGCTTGTTATATGCATAACAACCCGGCCCTTAGGGGCTATGGTTCAAGAAAACAAAGGAAAAGCATATCTAAAGTCTTTCACACAATCATGTCTGTTTATGTCTAAGACTTGGTGGCTACATATGATATATACAGTGTGGCAAAGAGATGTTTTCTTACCTCATATTTCCTCTTCATCATGTTAACCATGCTGGCTTCCATGTCCCGGCTTGTGGATAGCCGGGTCAAGTACGCCTCATGAAGGTCAGCCGCGCTAAGTTCTTCAAGGCTTGGGAGTGCATGTTTCGCCAAAACGGTTGAAGGCTCTGACGCTTTAAAGGATGCTCCTGTGGTGATGACCTTGTTGGCTGCTTGGGGAAACGACAACACTATATTTTCTGCCACCATTTTTGGGCTTCAAGCACGGTCAGGACTCGGCGGGTTGATGTCTCCCACCTCGTCTGTCACACAGGTTTGAGTGTCCACCTTTCCAGTTGATGCCGGCTTATTCTGTGGCGGCGGCTCAACAATCTCGTCAGCCTGGTCCTTTGCAGTTTCAACTTGACCTTCAGGGATCATCAACTCTGGAGTTTCGGATCCGGGTTTTTCGGAGGTCGAGGGTAATTTGCCAGTCTTCCTTTTCTTGGCCTTGGCCCTGCGAAAGCACAAGCAGATTCAGATAAATAATACAACAGGTATAACCAAGCATGACTCATCGACAAGCACTTACCCTGGTTTGATGATCAAGGGTGGCAGTTGAGTGGCAGATGAATCGCCAGATGATGGTGGCGACTCCTGATAATCCGAATCAGACGGGTTAAGTGGTTGTTTAAAAGAACCGGCAAGCGGGTGAGATGGAGTTGGACTATGAGGCACCTCATTTCGACGCTTGCGGGGGTTTGGCGTGTCAGATAAACCGCCCAAAAGCTCTCCAGAGCCACTTCGCGTCTGGCGCCTTATTGATTCGGCATGCTGTGATTTCTTTAAAGAAAATTTTTAGTCTAAGTAAGCAAGTGGATGGGAAAAGGGCACTTTCCTCACTGTTTTTCTTAGCTTTTGGGGAACAAGGTTGTCCGATTCGGAAGAGATAGAAATTACCTCAACATCATCAGCCCGGCTTACATCAACATCGCCCTGGGAATAAGAGGCGTCAGCAAGTTCAATGAAAAGATAGCCAAGGGAGTCAAATTCTACCTCTGATTCATCATCAGCCAATGGCGACTGGCCCCTAGCTGCCATCTCATGTTTAGCAGTCGGCTTATTCTTTTTCGGAGCCAGCACAGCTTTGGATTTGGCGACTGCTTTCTTCGGTTTCCTATTCCAGAATGGAGAGTTGACCTGCAGTTTGAATGAGATCAACAAGTAAGTTTAAGTTATGGATTGATAAGTCGGATAAAACAATTACAAGACTGCTTACTGGAGGAGCTTGGTTGAGGGCATAAAATGGTTTCAGTCCGGTCTTGTTGCATATTTCTTGAGGCTCCCCGAGTAGCTTCTTCGTAGCCTTATTTATATCATCAGCTGACATGTCAGTGGGACTGAACCGTTGTGGGTCGTTTGACTTGCCAGAATAATTACACATTAAGTCGCCACGGCGGCTTAAGGGCAGGATCTTCCAGGTAAGCCAGCACCGGGTCAAGTCAACACCAGTCAGACCGTTGGCTAGCAAAGCCCTCAACCTTGGATATACGTGGGCGACTTGCGCACGTTCTTCTTGAGAAGCCCAGCCAGGAAGTTCAAAGGTTGGGGGAAGGCGTTCAGTTCTATAACCCGGCAGAGGGTTTTCATCAGCTGGAGCTGTATTCTTGCAGTAGAACCACGTTTTGTTCCAACCTTTAGGGTGACTCGGCAGAACAGCTGAAGGAAAAGGAACGTCTCTTCGTCTTTAAATTGAGACCCCACCAAGTTCTAGGCAGGGGCCATCAGCGCACTCAGTTTGGCGGTTGAGATAGAAGAACTCTCTGAAGAGAGGAACGGTGGGCTCTATTTGCAGATATACCTCACATAAGACTTGAAATTGGCACAGGTTTGATACAGAGTTTGGACCAATGTCTTGAGGATGAAGGTTGAAGAAGTGTAGAACATCCCGGAAGAATTTCGACCCGGGTGGAGAGAAACCCCTAAGGAGATGGTCTGTAAAAAACATGACTTCCCCTTCACGGGGGTGAGGGGTGTCTTCTGCTGCTTGAGGGGCTCGATAGCCAATTACTTCTTGAGCCGGCAGGAAGCCTTGCTCTTTGAAATCGTTCAGTACAAGGTCAGAGACTTGAGAACACACCCAGTTGCAGACTGTGGTCTTCGCCATAGCAAGTCGCCTAAAATATGAACGAGGAATGCAAAAATATAAATGGCAGGGTTATTCATGTTCATGATAAGCTCGCATCATACGATTAAAGGTACAGGGGCGACTCACCATATTCAGTAAGTCGCCCGACTGGGATTTCAGCTATGATTATCAAAATTGGGCGGATCATAATAAGTGGACATGAGTCGCCACGAATAAGGGCGGCTCATCCTAAGACCAAGGTTGTTGGATTTATCCTAAGTATTGCAGAAACAAGTTTCGAACAAGAAAAACTACTATTATGGATCTACAAAACAGCTTAAAAAGAGAAATATTCACTATACCTAGTTCATACAGTGGAAGCAGGGTTTGATCTACTCTGGATTTCTAGTAAAAGTATGAGGCTCCTAGATGCAAAATGGTACTACGGATAGCGGAGGAACGTCATTGTCAAAAACGCATTCATAAATGGATCTGAACAGTGGCAATGGTGATACGGCCTGTGCAAGAACACCGACGAACTAGGGTGAGCTACTGCTACAGATTTAAGGGAGCAATGGATCGTACCTGGATGCGGTGAATGGTTTGGAGATGATCCTGAGCGGTTTCGACGACGGCGCGCGCGAAGAAAAGGAAGCAGTTGAGGTCGCCGGCGCGCGTCGGGCTCGTAACAGCGGCGGAGCTCCAGACACCGGTAGACGCGTCGCGAGGAAGAAGAGGTAGTGTGGCGGTCAAAGTAGTAAAGAGGAAATGAAGACCCCTTCGGGAATATTTATAAGGGAAAGAAAGAAGAGGAAACGGCAAGCGCGAGAATCAAGGCGACGCCGTAATAAAGGGGCGCCTCGTTTATCGGGCCTGTCAGATCCACTCAAGATTTGGAATGACGTCACGCAAGATTTGCGGATATCAGTTGAAAGGAGTCATAGATTTCAAAGGGAAGATATGGCAAGTGTGAAGCATGTTATGAGCCGGCAACTATAAGCTGGCCATGACACAGAAGATCAGTATGGTTTATTCTTATTTTGAAGGTTGACATGAATAAATTCAAATCAACCTGGGGGCTAATGTCGGGGATATAACCCCAGGATATAACCCGCCTGTTTAGGGCCGGGTCACTATGTGGCGACTTAGAAGAGGGCTTCTACAGGTGGGCCACGATGATCCGGAAGACCGGAGTCCAGAGGGTAAGCCGCCCAGGAGATGCCGGCTTACGGCCCAGAGCCTTTCCATCTAAGGCGCCCGAACAGTTTCCTTACTTGTGAAACAAGATGAGTAGGAATTAAGGTATGACTCGGGTTGTCTCTTCGACCCGGACTCTGTTGTAAACCCAGGGCGTCGACCTGTATATAAAGGCGAGACCCTGAGGCGGAAAAGACTAAGTTACAAGCTATCGAGTACTAGGTTAGCCAAGTCGCACCCTTGTAATCGAGATCAACATCAATACAACCAAAGCAGGACGTAGGCTATTATGTCCTTCGAGAGGGGCCGAACCTGGGTAAACACTTGTCTCTCGATTCCGATCAACCCCGTTCGAGTTACCACCTAGCTGCGATGGCCTCACGACTAAGTCCTTTCACAAGGACATCTTCCGTGACAAAACCACGACAGATATAGCACTATGGGTGGAATAGAGTATGGTGATAGGGGATAAATAAGAGAAGTCAAAAATGGACAAAGTCTCACATCAACGAGGCTAATCAACGGGCTATGGAGATGCCCATCAATTGATGTCAATGCGAGGAGTAGGGATTGCCATGCAACGGATGCACTAAGAGTTATAAGTGTATGAAAGCTCAACATGAAAACTAAGTGGGTGTGCATCCAACTTGCTTGCTCATGAAGACCTCGGGCATTTGAGGAAGCCCATCATCGGAATATACAAGCCAAGTTCTATAATGAAAAAAATTCTCACTAGAATATGAAAGTGACAAAATAGGAGACTCTCTATATGAAAAACATGGTGCTACTCTGAAGCACAAGTGTGGAAAAGGATAGTAACATTGCCCCTTCTCTCTTTTTCTCTCATTTTATTTTTTTCCTTTTCTTTTTTCATGGCTCTTTTTTGCCTCTTTTTTTTCTTTTTTTTTCAAATATTTTATTTCATTTTTTTTATTCCGTCCGGAGTCTCATCCCGACTTGTGGGGGAATCATAGTCTCCATCATCCTTTCCTCACTGGGACAATGCTCTAATGATGATGATCATCACACTTCTATTTACTTACAACTCAACATTACAACTCGATACTAGAACAAAAATATGACTCTATATGAATGCCTCTGGCAGTGTACCAGGATGTGCAATGATGCTAGCGTAACATGTATAAAAATGATGAATGGTGGCTGAGCCACGAATACTATGTCAGCTATATGATCATGCAAAGCAATATGACAATGATGATGTATGTCATAAACACGGAACGGTGGAAGTTGCATGGCAATATATCTCGGAATGGCTATGGAAATGCCATGATAGGTAGGTATGGTGGCTGTTTTGAGGAAGATATAAGGAGGCTTATGTGTGATAGAGCATATCATATCATGGGGTTTGGATGCACCGGCGAAGTTTGCACCAACTCTCGATGTGAGAAAGGGCAATGCACGGTACCGAAGAGGCTAGCAAATTGCGGAAGGGTGAGAGTGCGTATAATCCATGGACTCACATTAGTCATAAAGAACACAAATACTTATTGCAAAAGTCTATTAGCCCTCGAAGCAAAGTACTACTACGCATGCTCCTAGGGGGGAGGTTCGTAGGAGTTAACCATCGCGCCCCCCCGACCGCCACGCAAAGGAGGACAATCAATAATAAATCATGCTCCAACTTCCTAGCATAACGACAGATCATACGTGCATGCTTCGGGAATCACAAACCTTAACACAATTATTCTTACTAAACCACAATTATCTACTAATACCTCCCACATATTACCATCTTAATATTGTAAAACTATTGCAAGGAATCAAATTTATCATATTCAGTGATCTACATGAAAGTTTTTATTATATCCCTCTTGAATACCTATCATATCAGGACCAAATTCATAACCCGTGCATATTACCATTGCTATCATGAGACTCTCAAAAAGATATAAGTGAAGAATGAGAGTGCAACTATTTCTTTAAAATATAACCACCGCCGTGCTCTAAAAGGTATAAGTGAAGCACTAGAGCAACCGCCTAGCTCAAAAGATATGAGTGAAGCACATAGAGTATTCTAACAAATCACGAATAATGTGTGTCCCTCTCAAAAAGGTGTGTTCAGCAAAGATGATTGTGACAAACTAAAAAGCAAACAAAAGCAAACAAACTATTTCACAAGACGCTCCAAGTAAAACACATATCATGTGATGAATAAAAATATAGCTCCAAGTGAGTTACCGATAGATTGTAGACGAAAGAGGGGATGCCTTCCGGGGCATCCCCAAGCTTAGACGCTTGAGTCTTCCTTGAATATTACCTTGGGGTGCCTTGGGCATCCCCAAGCTTAGGCTCTTGCCGCTCCTTATTCATTTATCCATCGCAGTCTCACCCAAAACTTGAAAACTTCAGCACACAAAACTCAACAGAAACCTCGTGAGATCCATTAGTATAACAAACAAATCTTAAACTTTAGGTACTGTAGTAAATTGATTCATATTTAATATTGGCATAATGCTACTTTACTCCAACTTCTCCATGACTCATACCCCCCGATACGATCCATAGATTCATCAAAATAAGCAAACTATGCAACAAAAACAGAATCTGTCTAAAACAGAACAGTCTGTGAAGATCCATTTAAAAACCATACTTTTGTTACTCCAAAAATTCTGAAAAAATTCATATACCAATACTGTGTAAAAATTTCAGATTTTTTCTGATGCTCGAGTACAGAACCAAAATTCCAGCACTGGACGCAAAACTTTCTGTTTTCCAAACAGCATCAATTATACTATCATCAACATCATCCCAAAGGCATTACTTGGCACAAACACTAATTAAAACATAAAAACACAATCATAACAGAAGCTATAATCATGCACACTCACAAGAACAGAAGGTAAAAGCAAAAATTTATTTTATTCATTGGGTTGCCTCCCAACAAGCGCTATCGTTTTATGCCCCTAGCTAGGCATAATGCATAGTTTCAAGTTTTGTCATCCTTCATCCCTAAGTCCTTTTTGATTAAATCTTCCAAAACTTTTCTCATTAATTCTCTACTTTTATGCTCTTCTTTCCTAGTGGGTGAGCTTAGGTAATTGAAGGGGCTTTGATTGGTAACCTTAATATTCATAACTTCAAACTCAGGATCATCACCATAAACGTCCTCATATAAAATGTGTATCTCATCATTAATAGGATCTCTAGCCGTACTCTCGAACCATTCTTCACTAAATCCCTCATCAATTCATTTAGTAACCCATTCAAATTTATCACAAGCATGGTGGTACATAGTTTTAATTATTTCAGCGTATGGAACTCTCCTTCTAATGTTTTCACCATAACCAAAGTAATCTTTGGATTCCAACCTACGAATAGTATCTTTATCATGAAGAATCTCCTCTATAGGGGGCTGCTCAAAATTATTTTGTAAAAGGAGAAAATATCCCTAGCTTCTCGGATTATATAATCAAATTCATGCACAAGGATTATAGTGGCATTTTTCTTAGCCCTAGGATCATGGATGTTGGGAAGTTCATAAAATATTTTTTGTAAGGCGGGGTGGATATGCAAAAAAATTCTTTCTAATTTAACCACAAGCATTGCAATAGCATCCACATATCAATTTGTTTTTATCAAGAATGGATCCATTAACTATTGGTATAACCCCCGCACAATTAAAGAACTCCTGAATAATATTTTTCCCTATGATATTACCACTTCCCACATGATAGACTTTGGTTTTAAAATTAGTGGGGGAGATAGTCTCCGGAGGATCATGATTAAGATCAAAAGAGTGTGTTTTATCACCAAGGGATTCACTACCACTATCCTCACTAGCACTTTCAACCACAACTTTCTCAAATTCAGACTTGATAATGTTGGAAATATGCCCTAGAGGCAATAATAAAATGGTTATTATTATATTTCCTTGTTCATGATAATCGTTCATTATCCATGCTATAATTGTATTGGTTGGAAACACAAATACATGTGTGGATACGTAGACAACAACATGTCCCTAGTGAGCCTCTACCGGACTAGCTCGTTGATCAAAGATGGCCATGGTTTCCTGGTCATAGACATGAGTTGTCATTTGATAACGGGATCACATCATTAGGAGAATGATGTGATGGACAAGACCCAAACTATGAACGTAGCATATGATCGTGTCAAGTTTATTGCTATCGTTTTTGCATGTCAAGTATCTGTTCCTATGACCATGAGATCATGCAACTCACAGACACCGGAGGAGTAACTTGTGTGTATCAAACGTCGCAACGTAACTGGGTGACTATAAAGATGCTCTACAGGTATCTCCGAGTGTGTCTGTTGAGTTGGCATGGATCAAGACTGGGAATTTGTCACTCCGTATGACGGAAAGGTATCTCAGGGCCCACTCGGTAATACAGCATCACAATAAGCTTGCAAGCAATGTGACTAAAGAGTTAGCCACAGGATCTTGTATTATGGTACGAGTAAAGAGACTTGCCGGTAATGAGATTGAACAAGGTATGGAGATACCGACGATCGAATCTCGGGCAAGTAACATACCGATAGACAAAGGGAACTGCATACGGGATTGACTGAATCCTTGACATCGAGGTTCGACCGATAAAGATCTTCGTTGAATATGTACGAACCAATATGGGCATCCAGGTCCCGCTATTGGTTATTGACCGGAGAGGAGTCTCGGTCATGTCTGCATATTCCCGAACCCGTAGGGTCGCACGCTTAACGTTCGGTAGCGCTAGGGTAGTATTGAGATATTAATAGTGGAAAGTCTGAAGGTTGTTCGGAGTCCCGAATGGGATCCGGGACATCACGAGGAGCTCCGGAATAGTCCGGAGGTAAAGATTCATATATGGAAAGTTGTTATCGGGGTTCCGGAAAAAGTTCAAGTTTTTTCGGTATTGTACCGGGAAGGTTCTAGAAGGTTCCGAAGTGGGGCCCACTTGCATGGGGGACCCACATGAACGTGGGTAGTGGGGAAAGTCCCCACAACCCTGGTCTAGGCGCACCAAGATCCTCCCTTAAAAGGAATAGTATCATATCCCAAAGGGATAAGATCAGGATCCCTAAAAAGGGGGGATAGCGATCGGTGGGGAAGGAAAGGAGGGATTTCCTTCCTCCCCCTTTGGCCAACGACCCTAGGGCCTTGGAGGGCAAGCCACCAGCCCCCTCCACGCCTATATAAAGGTGGGGAGGCGTTGGGGGCAGCCACCCCTTGGACCCTTGCCCGTTACCTCTCCCAACTCCTCCCACGTTTCACCGAAGGAGAGGACGCCGCCGAGCCGCATGTGTGCTAAACTCGGAGGTGCCGTCCGTTCGGCACTTGATCGGGAGTTTGCGGGATGGATCGTGATTGGATCACGAACACGTTCGACTACATCAACCGCGTTTCTTAACGCTTCCGCTTAGCGATCTACAAGGGTATGTAGATGCAATCTCTCCTCTCGTAGATGTTCATCTCCTAGATCGATCTTGGTGAGCGTAGGAATTTTTTTGTTTCCCATGCAACGTTCCCCAATAGTGGTATCATGAGCTAGGTCTTTGCGTACATGACATCACGAGTGGAACACAAAGGAGTTTGTGGGCGTTGATATTCAGATTGCTTCCTTCCTCGGTCTTTTCTTGATTCAGCGGTATTGTGGGATGAAGCGGCCCGGACCAACTTTACATGTCCACGTACATGAGACCGGTTCCATCGACTGACATGCGACTTTGTTGCATAAGATGGCTGGCGGGTGTCTGTCTCTCCCACCATAGTTGAATCGGATTCGACGAAGGCGGTCCTTGTAGAAGGTTAACTAGCAACTTGCATATCACCGTTGTGGTTTTGCGTAGGTAAGAATCGTTCTTGCTAGATACCCATAGCAGCCACGTAAAACATGCAACAACAAATTAGAGGGTGTCTAATTTGTTTTTGCAGGGTATGTTGTGATATGATATGGCCAAAGACATGATGAAATATATTTGATGTATGAGATGATCATATTTTGTAATAGTTTATCTCGGCTTGCATGTCGATGAATACGGCAACCGGCAGGAGCCATAGGGTTGTCTTTAATTATTGTATGACCTGCGTGTCAATCATTAAGCGCTATGTAATGCTTTACTTTATCGCTAACCGGTAGCAATAGTAGTAGAAGCATGGTTGGCGTGACATCCCGATGGCGACGCGATGATGGAGATCATGATGATGGAGATCATGGTGTCATGCCGGTGACGATGGAAATCATGCCGGTGCTTTGGAGATGGAGATCAAAAGCACAAGTTCATGGCCATATCATGTCACTTATGATTTGCATGTGATGTTAATCTTTTTATGCATCTTATTTTGCTTAGGACGACGGTAGCATTATAAGGTGATCCCTCTCTAAAATTTCAAGATAAAATTGTGTTCTCCCCAAGTGTGCACCGTTGCGAAAGTTCGTCGTTTCGAAGCACCACGTGATGATCGGGTGTGATAAACTCTACGTTCACATACAACGGGTGCAAGCCAGTTTTGCACATGCGGAACACTTGGGTTAAACTTGACGAGCCTAGCATGTACAGACATGGCCTCGGAACACAAGAGACCGAAAGGTTGAACATGAGTCATATAGTAGATATGATCAACATGGAGATGTTCACCATTGAAACCACCTCATCTCACGTGATGATCGGACTTGGGTTGGTGAATTTGGAACATGTTACACTCGGACGACCGGAGGGATGTCGATTTGAGTGGGAGTTTTTAAGTAAACTAAACTCATTATCTTGAACAATAGTCTAAGTTGTCTTTGCAAATTTATGTTGTAGATCAATGGCTCACGCAGTAGCTTCCCTGAATTTCAATGCGTTCCTAGAGAAAGCCAAGCTGAAAGATGATGGAAGTAACTTTGTAGACTGGCCCGTAATCTGAGGATTATCCTCACGGCTGCCCAAAAGGCTTATGTCCTTGATGCACCGCTTGGTGAGCAACCCCCTCCAGCGTCCGTGGACGTTATGAACGCCTAACATGCGTGTGTTGATGACTACTCAATAGTTCAGTGGCCATGTTGTATGGCTTAGAACCGGGACTTCAAAGGCGTTTTGAACGTCATGGAGCATATGAGATGTTCCAGGAGTTGAAGTTTATTTTTGAGAAGAATGCCCGGATCGAGAGGTATGAGACCTCCGATAAGTTCTATGCTTGCAAGATGGAGGAGAACGGGTTTGTCAGTGAACACATACTCAAAATGTCTGGGTATTACAACCGTCTGGCTGAGTTGGGAGTTGTGCTCCCACCAGAGGCGATCACTGACAGAGTTCTTCAATCGCTACCACCTAGCTACAAGAGCTTTGTGTTGAACTATAACATGCAAGGGATGAACAAGTCAGTCGCCGAGCTATTTGCGATGCTGAAAGTCGCTGAGTCAGACATCCAGAAGGAGCATCAAGTGTTGATGGTCAATAAAACCACTAGTTTCAAGAAGAATGGCAAGGGCAAGAAGGGAAACTCCAAGAAGAGTGGCAAAGTAGTTGCCCCTCCCATGAAGAAACCCAAGGCTGGGCCCAAGCCGGAAACTGAGTGCTTCTATTGCAAGGGAACTGGCCACTAGAAGCGGAATTGCCCCAAGTATCTGGCCGACAAGAAGGGGGCCAACGCCAAACAAGGTATATATGATATACATGTTATTGTTGGGGAACGTTGCATGGGAAACAAAAATTTTCCTACGCACACGCAAGATCTATCCATGGTGATGAGCATCTACGAGAGGGAGAGTGAATCTACATACCCTTGTAGATCGCTAAGCGGAAGCGTTAATAAACGCGGTTGATGTAGTCGAACGTCTTCGCGATCCAAATCGCCGAGCGTCCCGCGATCCAATCACGATCCTTCCGATCTAGTGCCGAACGGACGGCACCTCCGCGTTCAACACACGTACGGCTTGATGACGCCTTCACCTCCTCGATCCAGCGAGCGATGATGAAGTAGTGGTTGAGTTCCAGCAGCACGACGGCGTGGTGATGATGGTGAGGAACAATCTCTGCAGGGCTTCGCCAAGCGCTACGGAGATTATGACGGAGGAACTAGAGGGCTAGGGTTGCCGGCACACGGCTTGGGAAATCCTGATGTGTCCCGTGTGCTAGCCCTGCCCCTCTATTTATATGTTGAGCCTTGGGGTCTAAACTTGGAGTAAAAGCCTCCTCCGGGTCGGTTTTGCCCGCACAAGGTCGGTTTGGCCCGCAGGGAAAGAGTCCAACTCGGATCCCTGCCGAACCGCGCACAGCCGCGCACAAGCGGTAGTACCGCTTCACACAAGCGGTAGTACCGCTTGGGCGGTAGTACCGCTTCACACAAGCGGTAGTACCGCTCCGGCGGTAGTACCGCTTCACACAAGCGGTAGTACCGCTCCGGCGGTAGTACCGCTTCACCAAGCGGTAGTACCGCTTACGCGGCAGCAAAACTACTTTTGCACTTTCCAATACCTTGTGGGTTTTATCCTTTTGGCTCATATAAAGTGTTGCTGCACCCGAACACTTCGGTAAACATTCGGAACCCCTTCCGGTGAACTTCGGAACCCTTCCAGAGATCAAAACACTATTATCACATATATCAATCTTTACCTCCGGACTATTCCGGAGATCCTCGTCATGTCAGGGATCTTATCCGGGACTCCGAACAACTTTCGGTCACCAACATAATAACTCAATTATACTAATCGTCACCAAACGTTAAGTGTGTAGACCCTGCGGGTTCGAGAACTATGTAGACATGACCGAGACACCTCTACGATCAATAACCAATAGCGGGACCTGGATGCCCATATTGGCTCCTACATATTCTACGAAGATCTTTATCGGTCGAACCTCTATGTCAAGGATTCAGTTAATCCCGTATGCTGTTCCCTTTGTTCTTCGGTATGTTACTTGCCCGAGATTCGATCGTCGGTATCTCTATACCTAGTTCAATCTCGTTACCGGCAAGTCTCTTTACTCGTTCCGTAATACAAGATCTCGTGGCTAACACTTTAGTCACATTGCTTGCAAGGCTCATTGTGATGTTGTATTACCGAGTGGGCCCTGAGATACCTCTCCGTCATACGGAGTAACAAATCCCAGTCTTGATCCATGCCAACCCAACAGACACCCTCGGAGATATCTGTAGAGCACCTTTATAGTCACCCAGTTACGTTGCGACGTTTGATACACACAAGGTATTCCTCCGGTGTCAGTGAGTTGCATGATCTCATGGTCAAAGGAACAGATACTTGACATGCAGAAAACAATAGCAATAAACTGACACGATCATATGCTACGTTCGTAGTTTGGGTCTTGTCCATCACATCATTCTCCTAATGATGTGATCCCGTTATCAAATGACATCTCATGTCCATGGCTAGGAAACCTTAACCATCTTTGATCAACAAGCTAGTCAACTAGAGGCTTACTAGGGACACAGTGTTGTCTATGTACCCACACATGTATTTGAGTTTCCAATCAATACAATAATAGCATGGATAATAAACGATTATCATGAACAAGGAAATATAATAATAACCAATTTATTATTGCCTCTAGGGCATATTTCCAACAGTCTCCCACTTGCACTAGAGTCAATAATCTAGTTCACATCACTATGTGATTTACATTGTAATGAATCGAACACCCATGCAGTTCTGGTGTTGTTCATGTTTAGCCCTTGGAAGAGGTTTAGTCATCGGATCTGCAACATTTAGATCCGTGTGTACTTTGCAAATATTTATGTCGTCCTCCTTGATGTAATCGCGGATGGAATTGAAGCGTCGCTTTATGTGTCTGGTCCTCTTGTGAAATCTTGGTTCCTTGGCTAGAGCAATGGCACCAGTGTTATCACAAAACAGAGTCATTGGGTTAAGCGCACTAGGCACTACTCCAAGATCTGTCATGAACTCCTTCATCCAGACACCTTCCTTCGCCGCCTCCGAGGCAGCGATGTACTCCGCTTCACATGTAGAATCTGCTACCACGCTTTGCTTGGAACTGCACCAGCTAACCGCACCCCCATTAAGAATAAACACGTATCCGGTTTGCGACTTAGAGTCATCCGGATCAGTGTCAAAGCTTGCATCGACGTAACCCTTTACGACGAGCTCTTGATCACCTCCATAAACGAGAAACATGTCCTTAGTCCTTTTCAGGTACTTCAGGATATTCTTGACCGCCGTCCAGTGTTCCATACCAGGATCACTTTGAAACCTTCCGACCATACTTATGGCAAGGCTGACATCGGGTCTTGTGCACAGCATTGCATACATGATAGAGCCTATGGCCGAAGCATAGGGGATGACACTCATCTTTTCTCTATCTTCTGCAGTCACTGGGCATTGAGTCTTACTCAACTTCACACCTTGCAATACAGGCAAGAACCCCTTCTTGGACTGATCCATTTTGAACTTCTTCAAAACTTTGTCAAGGTATGTGCTTTGTGAAAGTCCTATTAAGCGTCTTGATCTATCTCTATAGATCTTGATGCCTAATATGAAAGCAGCTTCTCCTAGGTCCTTCATTGAAAAACTCTTGTTCAAATATTCCTTTACGCTTTCCAGCATTTCTATATTGTTTCCAATCAGCAATATGTCATCCACATATAAGATTAGAAACGCTATAGAGCTCCCACTCACTTTCTTGTAAATACAAGCTTCTCCATAAACTTGTATAAACTCGAACGCTTTGATCACCTCATCAAAACGAAGATTCCAACTCCGAGATGCTTGCACCAGTCCATAAATGGATCGCTGGAGTTTGCAAACTTTGTCAGCATTCTCTGGATCGACAAAACCTTCTGGTTGCATCATATACAACTCTTCCTTAAGGTAACCGTTAAGGAACGCTGTTTTGACATCCATCTGCCAAATTTCATAATCGAAAAAGGCAGCTATTGCTAACATGATTCTGACGGACTTAAGCATCGCTACGGGTGAGAAGGTCTCATCGTAGTCAACTCCTTGAACTTGTGAAAAACCCTTTGCCACAAGTCGAGCTTTATAGACGGTGACATTACCGTCCGCGTCCGTCTTCCTCTTAAAGATCCATTTGTTCTGAATGGCCTTACGCCCTTCAGGTAATACTTCCAAAGTCCATACTTTGTTTTCATACATGGATCCCATCTCGGATTTCATGGCCTCTAACCACTTCTCGGAATCCGGGCCCATCATCGCTTCTCCATAGCTCGTAGGTTCATCGTTGTCTAACAACACGATTTTTAAGACAGGGTTGCCGTACCACTCAGGAGTAGTACGCGTCCTTGTCGACCTACGAGGTTCGATAGCAACTTGATCCAAAGCTTCATGATCATCATCATTAACTTCCTCTTCAGCTAATGTAGGCTCCACAGAAACAACTTTCTGCGCTGCGCTACTCTCAGGTTGAAGTAAAGGTTCAATAACCTCATCAAGTTCTATCTTCCTCCCACTCAATTCTTTCGAGAGAAACTCTTTCTCAAGAAACGTTCCGTTTTTAGCGACAAACACTTTGCCTTCGGATCTGAGATAGAAGGTATACCCAACTGTCTCTTTTGGGTATCCTATGAAGACGCATTTCTCCGCTTTGGGTTCCAGCTTTTCAGGCTGAAGCTTTTTGACATAAGCATCACATCCCCAAACTTTAAGAAACGACAGCTTTGGCTTCTTGCCAAACCAAAGTTCATATGGCGTCGTCTCAACGGATTTCGATGGTGCCCTATTTAAAGTGAATGCAGCTGTCTCTAATGCATAACCCCAAAACGATAGTGGCAAATCGGCAAGAGACATCATAGATCGCACCATATCCAATAAGGTACGATTACGACGTTCGGACACACCATTACGCTGTGGTGTTCCAGGCGGTGTTAATTGTGAAACAATTCCACACTGTCTTAAGTGACTGCCAAACTCATAACTCAGATATTCTCCTCCTCGATCAGATCGTAGGAATTTAATCTTCTTGTTACGATGATTCTCAACTTCACTCTGAAATTGTTTGAACTTTTCAAATGTTTCAGACTTGTGTTTCATTAAGTAAATATACCCATATCTACTTAAGTCATCAGTGAAGGTGAGAAAGTAACGATAACCACCGCGCGCCTCAATGCTCATCGGACCGCACACATCAGTATGTATGATTTCCAATAAGTCACTTGCCCGTTCCATTATTCCAGAGAACGGTGTTTTAGTCATCTTGCCCATGAGGCATGGCTCACATGTGTCAAGTGATTCAAAATCAAGTGACTCCAAAAGTTCATCAGCATGGAGCTTCCTCATGCGTTTTACGCCAATATGACCTAAACGGCAGTGCCACAAGAAAGTGGTATTATCATTATCAATTCTACATCTTTTGGCATCAATGTTATGAACATGTGTATTATTACTATCGAGATTCAATAAGAATAAACCCCTCACATTGGGTGCATGACCATAAAAGATATTACTCATATAAATAGAACAACCATTATTCTCTGATTTAAATGAGTAACCGTCTCGCAATAAACAAGATCCAGATATAATGTTCATGCTTAACGCAGGCACCAAATAACACTTATTTAGGTTCATCACTAATCCCGACGGTAATCGAAGAGCGAGCGTGCCGACGGCGATCACATCAACCTTGGAACCATTTCCCACGCGCATCGTCACTTCGTCCTTTGCCAGCCTCCGTCTATTCCGCAGTTCCTGTTTTGAGTTGCAAATATGAGCAACCGCACCGGTATAAAATACCCAGGCACTACAACGAGAGTTGGTAAGGTACACATCAATAACATGTATATCATATATACCTTGTTTGTTGTTGGCCGCCTTCTTGTCAGCCAAATACTTGGGGCAATTCCGCTTCCAGTGTCCAGTTCCCTTGCAATGAAAACACACAGTTTCTGGTTTGGGTCCAGCCTTGGGTTTCTTCACGAGAGGAGCAACTGCTTTGCCACTCTGCTTGGAGTTACCCTTCTTACCCTTGCCATTTTTCTTGAAACTAGTGGTTTTATTGACCATCAACACTTGATGCTCCTTCTGAATTTCAGACTCAGCGGCTTTCAGCATCGCAAACAGCTCGGCGACTGACTTGTTCATCCCGTGCATGTTATAGTTCAACACGAAGCTCTTGTAGCTAGGTGGCAATGATTGAAGAACTCTGTCAGTGATAGCCTCTGGCGGAAGGGGCATCCCTAACTCAGCCAGACGGGTGGAGTACCCAGACATTCTGAGCACGTGATCACTGATAGACCCGTTCTCCTCCATCTTGCAAGCATAGAACTTATCGGAGATCTCATATCTCTCGATCCGGGCATTCTTCTGAAAGATAAACTTCAACTCCTGGAACATCTCATATGCTCCATGACGTTCAAAACGTCTTTGAAGTCCCGGTTCTAAGCCATACAACATTGCACATTGAACTATTGAGTAATCATCAGAACGAGCCTGCCAGGCGTTCACAACGTCTAGAGACTCAACTGGAGCGGGTGGATCACCAAGCGGTGCATCAAGGACATAAGCCTTCTGGGAAGCCGTAAGGATAATCCTTAGATTACGGGCCCAGTCCACAAAGTTACTTCCATCATCTTTCAACTTAGCTTTCTCTAGGAACGCATTAAAATTCAGGGGTGCTACTGCGCGAGCCATGATCTACAACATAAATATAGCAAAGACAACTTAGACTATTGTTCTAGATAATGAGTTTAGTTAATCATATTACTTAAAAACTCCCACTCAAATTGACATCCCTCCGGTCATTCGAGTGTAACATGATCCAAATCCACCAACTCAAGTCCGATCATCACGTGAGTTGAGGTGGTTTCAATGGTGAACATCTTCATGTTGATCATATCTACTATATGACTCATGTTCGACCTTTCGGTCTCTTGTGTTCCGAGGCCATGTCTGTACATGCTAGGCTCGTCAAGTTTAACCCGAGTGTTCCGCACGTGCAACATGGCTTGCACCCGTTGTATGCGAACGTAGAGTCTATCACACCCGATCATCACGGCGTGTCTCGAAACGACGAACTTTCGCAACGGTGCACACTTGGGGAGAACACAATTTATCTTGAAATTTAAGTGAGGGATCACCTTATAATGCTACCGTCGTCCTAAGCAAAATAAGATGCATAAAAGGATTAACATCACATGCAAATCATAAGTGACATGATATGGCCATGAACTTGTGCTTTTGATCTCCATCTCCAAAGCACCGGCATGATCTCCATCGTCACCGGCATGACACCATGATCTCCATCATCTTGATCTCCATCAACGTGTCGCCATAAGGTTGTCGCGCCGACTGATGCTTCCACGACTATAGCTAACGTTTAGCGATAAAGTAAAGCATTACATAGCGCTTAATGATTGACACGCAGGTCATACAATAATTAAAGACAACTCTATGGCTCCTGCCAGTTGCCGTACTCATCGACATGCAAGTCGTGATATTCTATACAACACATGATCATCTCATACATCACATATATCTCATCATGTAATTGGCCATATCACATCACAACATACCCTGCAAAAACAAGTTAGACGTCCTCTAATTGTTGTTGCAAATTTTACGTGGCTGCTACGGGTTTGCAAGAACCGTTCTTACCTACGCAAAACCACAACGTGGTGTAGTGATTGCTTTTTGATCTTCTAAAAGAACCCTCTTCATTGAACCAATTCAACTAAAGTGAGAGAGACAGACACCCGCCAGTCACCTTTATGCAACAAGTGCACGCAGCGGTAAAACCAGTCTCGCGTAAGCGTACGCGTAATGTCGGTCCGGGCCGCTTCATCTCACAATACCGCTGAATCAAGTATCAACTAGTAACGGCAAGCAATATGTATACATCCACGCCCACAACTCGTTTGTGTTCTACTCGAGATCTCATCTACGCATAGACCTAGCTCATGATGCCACTGTTGGGGAACGTTGCATGGGAAACAAAAATTTTCCTACGCACACGCAAGATCTATCCATGGTGATGAGCATCTACGAGAGGGAGAGTGAATCTACATACCCTTGTAGATCGCTAAGCGGAAGCGTTAATAAACGCGGTTGATGTAGTCGAACGTCTTCGCGATCCAAATCGCCGAGCGTCCCGCGATCCAATCACGATCCTTCCGATCTAGTGCCGAACGGACGGCACCTCCGCGTTCAACACACGTACGGCTTGATGACGCCTTCACCTCCTCGATCCAGCGAGCGATGATGAAGTAGTGGTTGAGTTCCAGCAGCACGACGGCGTGGTGATGATGGTGAGGAACAATCTCTGCAGGGCTTCGCCAAGCGCTACGGAGATTATGACGGAGGAACTAGAGGGCTAGGGTTGCCGGCACACGGCTTGGGAAATCCTGATGTGTCCCGTGTGCTAGCCCTGCCCCTCTATTTATATGTTGAGCCTTGGGGTCTAAACTTGGAGTAAAAGCCTCCTCCGGGTCGGTTTTGCCCGCACAAGGTCGGTTTGGCCCGCAGGGAAAGAGTCCAACTCGGATCCCTGCCGAACCGCGCACAGCCGCGCACAAGCGGTAGTACCGCTTCACACAAGCGGTAGTACCGCTTGGGCGGTAGTACCGCTTCACACAAGCGGTAGTACCGCTCCGGCGGTAGTACCGCTTCACACAAGCGGTAGTACCGCTCCGGCGGTAGTACCGCTTCACACAAGCGGTAGTACCGCTCCGGCGGTAGTACCGCTTCACCAAGCGGTAGTACCGCTTACGCGGCAGCAAAACTACTTTTGCACTTTCCAATACCTTGTGGGTTTTATCCTTTTGGCTCATATAAAGTGTTGCTGCACCCGAACACTTCGGTAAATATTCGGAACCCCTTCCGGTGAACTTCGGAACCCTTCCAGAGATCAAAACACTATTATCACATATATCAATCTTTACCTCCGGACTATTCCGGAGATCCTCGTCATGTCAGGGATCTTATCCGGGACTCCGAACAACTTTCGGTCACCAACATAATAACTCAATTATACTAATCGTCACCAAACGTTAAGTGTGTAGACCCTGCGGGTTCGAGAACTATGTAGACATGACCGAGACACCTCTACGATCAATAACCAATAGCGGGACCTGGATGCCCATATTGGCTCCTACATATTCTACGAAGATCTTTATCGGTCGAACCTCTATGTCAAGGATTCAGTTAATCCCGTATGCTGTTCCCTTTGTTCTTCGGTATGTTACTTGCCCGAGATTCGATCGTCGGTATCTCTATACCTAGTTCAATCTCGTTACCGGCAAGTCTCTTTACTCGTTCCGTAATACAAGATCTCGTGGCTAACACTTTAGTCACATTGCTTGCAAGGCTCATTGTGATGTTGTATTACCGAGTGGGCCCTGAGATACCTCTCCGTCATACGGAGTAACAAATCCCAGTCTTGATCCATGCCAACCCAACAGACACCCTCGGAGATATCTGTAGAGCACCTTTATAGTCACCCAGTTACGTTGCGACGTTTGATACACACAAGGTATTCCTCCGGTGTCAGTGAGTTGCATGATCTCATGGTCAAAGGAACAGATACTTGACATGCAGAAAACAATAGCAATAAACTGACACGATCATATGCTACGTTCGTAGTTTGGGTCTTGTCCATCACATCATTCTCCTAATGATGTGATCCCGTTATCAAATGACATCTCATGTCCATGGCTAGGAAACCTTAACCATCTTTGATCAACAAGCTAGTCAACTAGAGGCTTACTAGGGACACAGTGTTGTCTATGTACCCACACATGTATTTGAGTTTCCAATCAATACAATAATAGCATGGATAATAAACGATTATCATGAACAAGGAAATATAATAATAACCAATTTATTATTGCCTCTAGGGCATATTTCCAACAGTTATTGATGTGTACCTTACCAACTCTCGTTGTAGTGCCTGGGTATTTGATACTGGTGCGGTTGCTCACATTTGCAACTCAAAGCAGGAACTGCGGAATAGACGGAGGCTGGCGAAGGACGAAGTGACGATGCACGCGGGAAATGGTTCCAAGGTTGATGTGATCGCCGTCGGCACGCTCGCTCTTCGATTACCATCGGGATTAGTGATGAACTTGAATAATTGTTATTTAGTGCCTGCGTTGAGCATGAACATTATATCTGGATCTTGTTTAATGCGAGACGGTTACTCATTTAAATCAGAGAATAATGGTTGTTCTATTTATATGGGTAATATCTTTTATGGTCATGCACCCATTGTGAGGGGTTTATTCTTATTGAATCTCGATAGTGATGATACACATGTTCATAACATTGATGCCAAAAGATGTAGAGTTGATAATGATAATACCACTTTCTTGTGGCACTGCCGCTTAGGTCATATTGGTGTAAAACGCATGAAGAAACTCCATGCTGATGGACTTTTGGAGTCACTTGATTTTGAATCACTTGACACATGCGAACCATGCCTCATGGGCAAGATGACTAAGACCCCGTTCTCCGGAACAATGGAACGGGCAACTGACTTGTTGGAAATCATACATACTGATGTGTGCGGTCCGATGAGCATTGAGGCGCGCGGTGGATATTGTTATTTTCTCACCTTCACCGACGATTTGAGTAGATATGGGTATATTTACTTAATGAAAAACAAGTCTGAAACGTTTGAAAAGTTCAAGAAATTTCAGAGTGAAGTTGAGAATCATCGTAACAAGAAAATCAAATTCCTACGATCTAATTGAGGGGGAGAATATCTGAGTTATGAGTTTGGCAGTCACTTAAGACAATGTGGAATTGTTTCACAGTTGACGCCACCTGGAACACCACAGCGTAATGGTGTGTCCGAACGTCGTAATCGAACCTTATTGGATATGGTGCGTTCTATGATGTCTCTTGCCGATCTGCCACTATCATTTTGGGGTTATGCGTTAGAGACAGCTGCATTCACTTTAAATAGGGCACCATCTAAGTCCGTTGAGACGACACCGTATGAACTGTGGTTTGGCAAGAAACCAAAGTTGTCGTTTCTTAAAGTTTGGGGATGCGATGCTTATGTCAAAAGGCTTCAGCCAGAAAAGCTTGAACCCAAAGCGGACAAATGCGTCTTCATAGGATACCCAAAAGAGACGGTTGGGTATACCTTCTATCTCAGATCCGAAGGCAAAGTGTTTGTCGCTAAGAACGGGTCCTTTCTCGAGAAAGAGTTTCTCTCGAAAGAATTGAGTGGGAGGAAGATAGAACTTGATGAGGTTGTTGAACCTTTACTTCAACCAGAGAGTAGCACTGCGCAGAAAGATGTTTCCGTGGAACCTATGTCAGTTGAAGAGGAAGCTGATGATGGTGATCATGAAGCTTCGGATAAAGTTACTATCGAACCTCGTAGGTCGACAAGGATACGTACTGCTCCTGAATGGTACGGTAACCCTGTCTTAAAGGTCATGTTGTTGGACAACGATGAACCTACGAGCTATGGAGAAGCGATGGTGGGCCCAGATTCCGACAAATGGTTAGAGGCCATGAAATCCGAGATGGGATCCATGTATGAAAACAAAGTATGGACTTTGGAAGTATTACCTGAAGGGCGAAAGGCCATTCAGAATAAATGGATCTTCAAGAAGAAGACGGACGCAGACGGTAATGTCACCGTCTATAAAGCTCGACTTGTGGCAAAGGGTTTTTCACAAGTTCAAGGAGTTGACTATGATGAGACTTTCTCACCCGCAGCGATGCTTAAGTCCGTCAGAATCATGTTAGCAATAGCTGCATTTTTCGATTATGAAATTTGGCAGATGGATGTCAAAACAGCGTTCCTTAACGGTTTTCTTAAGGAAGAGTTGTATATGATGCAACCAGAAGGTTTTGTCGATCCAGAGAATGTTGACAAAGTTTGTAAACTCCAGCGATCCATTTATGGACTGGTGCAACCGTCTCGGAGTTGGAATCTTTGCTTTGATGAGGTGATCAAATCGTTTGGGTTTATACAAGTTTACGGAGAAGCTTGTATTTACAAGAAAGTGAGTGGGAGCTCTATAGTGTTTCTAATATTATATGTGGATGACATATTGCTGATTGGAAACAACATAGAACTTTTGGGAAGCGTGAAGGAATATTTGAACAAGAGTTTTTCAATGAAGGACCTAGGAGAAGCTGCTTTCATATTAGGCATCAAGATCTATAGAGATAGATCGAGACGCTTAATAGGACTTTCACAGAGCACATACCTTGATAAAGTTTTGAAGAAGTTCAAAATGGATCAGTCCAAGAAGGGGTTCTTGCCTGTTTTGCAAGGTGTGAAGTTGAGTAAGACTCAATGCCCAGTGACTACAGACGATAGAGAAAAGATGAGTGTCATCCTCTATGCTTCTGCCATAGGCTCTATCATGTATGCGATGCTGTGCACAAGACCAGATGTCAGCCTTGCCATAAGTATGGCCGGAAGGTTTCAAAGTGATCCAGGAGTGGAACACTGGACAGCGGTCAAAAATATCCTTAAGTACCTGAAAAGGACTAAGGAAATGTTTCTCGTTTATGGAGATGATCAAGATCTCGTCGTAAAGGGTTACGTCGATGCAAGCTTTGACACTGATCCGGATGACTCTAAGTCTCAAACCGGATACGTATATATTCTAAATGGGGAAGCGGTAAGCTGGTGCAGTTCCAAGCAAAGCATGGTAGCTGATTCTACATGCGAAGCAGAGTACATAGTTGCCTCGGAGGCGGCGAAGGAAGGTGTCTGGATGAAGCAGTTCATGACAGATCTTGGAGTTGTGCCCAGTGCACTGGACCCGATGACTCTGTTCTGTGACAACACTGGTGCCATTGCTCTAGCCAAGGAACCAAGGTTTCACAAGAGGACCAGACACATAAAGCGACGCTTCAATTCCATCCGAGATGCGATCAAGGAGGAGGACATAAACATTTACAAAGTGCACACGGATCTGAACGTTGTAGATCCGTTGACTAAACCTCTTCCACGGGCAAAACATGATCAACACCATGGGTGTTAGATTCATAACCATGTAATGCTAGATTATTGACTCTAGTGCAAGTGGGAGACTGTTGGAAATATGCCCTAGAGGCAATAATAAAATGGTTATTATTATATTTCCTTGTTCATGATAATCGTTTATTATCCATGCTATAATTGTATTGGTTGGAAACACAAATACATGTGTGGATACGTAGACAACAACATGTCCCTAGTGAGCCTCTACCGGACTAGCTCGTTGATCAAAGATGGCCATGGTTTCCTGGTCATAGACATGAGTTGTCATTTGATAACGGGATCACATCATTAGGAGAATGATGTGATGGACAAGACCCAAACTATGAACGTAGCATATGATCGTGTCAAGTTTATTGCTATCGTTTTTGCATGTCAAGTATCTGTTCCTATGACCATGAGATCATGCAACTCACTGACACCGGAGAAGTACCTTGTGTGTATCAAACGTCGCAACGTAACTGGGTGACTATAAAGATGCTCTACATGTATCTTCGAGGGTGTCTGTTGAGTTGGCATGGATCAAGACTGGGAATTTGTCACTCCGTATGACGGAAAGGTATCTCAGGGCCCACTCGGTAATACAGCATCACAATAAGCTTGCAAGCAATGTGACTAAAGAGTTAGCCACGGGATCTTGTATTACGGTACCAGTAAAGAGACTTGCCGCTAACGAGATTGAACTAGGTATGGAGATACGGACGATCGAATCTCGGGCAAGTAACATACCGATGGACAAAGGGAACTGCATACGGGATTGACTGAATCCTTGACATCGAGGTTCCACCGATAAAGATCTTCGTTGAATATGTAGGAACCAATATGGGCATCTAGGTCCCGCTATTGGTTATTGACCGGAGAGGAGTCTCGGTCATGTCTGCATATTCCCGAACCCGTAGGGTCGCACGCTTAACGTTCGGTAGCGCTACAGTAGTATTGAGATATTAATAGTGGAAAGTCCGAAGGTTGTTCGGAGTCCCGAATGGGATCCGGGACATCACGAGGAGCTCCGGAATAGTCCGGAGGTAAAGATTCATATATGGAAAGTTGTTATCGGGGTTCCAGAAAAAGTTCGAGTTTTTTCGGTATTGTACCGGGAAGGTTCTAGAAGGTTCCGGAGTGGGGCCCACCTGCATGGGGGACCCACATGAACGTGGGTAGTTGGGAAAGTCCCCACAACCCTGGTCTAGGCGCACCAAGATCCTCCCTTAAAAGGAATAGTATCATATCCCAAAGGGATAAGATCAGGATCCCTAAAAAGGGGGGATAGCGATCGGTGGGGAAGGAAAGGAGGGATTTCCTTCCTCCCCCTTTGGCCAATGACCCTAGGGCCTTGGAGGGCAAGCCACCAGCCCCCTCCACGCCTATATAAAGGTGGGGAGGCGTTGGGGGCAGCCACCCCTTGGACCCTTGCCCGTTACCTCTCCAAACTCCTCCCACGTTTCACCGAAGGAGAGGACGCCGCCGAGCCACACGTGTGCTAAACTCGGAGGTGCCGTCCGTTCGGCACTTGATCGGGAGTTTGCGGGACGGGTCGTGATTGGATCGCGAAGACGTTCGACTACATCAACCGCGTTTCTTAACGCTTCCGCTTAGCGATCTACAAGGGTATGTAGATGCAATCTCTCCTCTCGTAGATGTTCATCTCCTAGATCGATCTTGGTGAGCGTAGGAAATTTTTTGTTTCCCATGCAACGTTCCCCAACAGATAATAGTTTCAAGCAAAGCAAGCAAATAAAATATTTTTGTGTTTTTGTAAAAAAAAATTGAAGTGGGGGATATGAAAACGAGAGGCAAAGGCAAATAAAAGGTAAATTAGGTAAATGCAAGTGAATGATAATTTGTGTGAAGGTACTTGGTAATTTTGATGATCTCGCCTCGGCAACGGCGTCAGAAATTCTTCCTGCTACTTGTAGTCTACGTTGGTATTTCCCCGAAGAGGAGAGGATGATGCAGTATAGTAGAGATAAGTATTTCCCTCAGTTAAGAACCAAGGTTATCAATCCAGTAGGAGAACCAAGCAAAATTCCTTTGAAACGCACATGCACACACAAGAGCAAACACTTGCACCCAACGCAAATAAGAGGGTTGTCAATCCCCTTAGCGGTTACTTGCAAGGATTAAAACTTATAGAGATAAATTGCTAAACTAAAATACTAATAAAAATAAAAGTAAATAAATTACAGCAAGGTATTTTTGGGTTTTTAATATGATAAAGATAGACCCGGGGGGCCATAGTTTTCACTAGAGGCTTCTCTCTCGAGCGCAGAAACATACGGTGGTTAAACAAATTACTGTTGGGCAATTGACAGAATAGCAAATAATTATGACGGATTCATGGCAATGATCATGTATATAGGCATCATGTCCGAGACAAGTAGACCGACTCCTGCCTGCATCTACTACTATTACTCCACCCATCGACCGCTATCCAGCATGCATCTAGGGTATTAAGTATGAAACAGAGTAACGCCTTAAGCAAGATGACATGATGTAGAGAAGCAAATTCAAGAAATATGAATAAACCCCATCTTTTTATCCTTAATGGAAACAATACAAATACATGTCATGTCCCTTTCTGTCACTGGGATTGAGTACCGCAAGATTGAACCCATCACAAAGCACCTCTCCCATTGCAAGATAAATCAATCTAGTAGGCCAAACTAAACCGATAGATCGGAGAGAAATACAAAGCTATAACAATCATGCATAAAAGAGTTCAGAGAAGACTCAAATATTTCTCATAATAATCTGATCATAAACTCACAATTCATCGGATCCGAACAAACAGACCGTAAAAGAAGATTACATCGGATAGAACTCCAAGAACATCAAGGAGAACATTGTATTGAAGATCAAAGAGAGAGAAGAAGCCATCTAGCTACTAGCTATGGACCCGTAGGTCTGTGGTAAACTACTCACACATCATCGGAAGGGCAGCAAGGTTGATGTAGAAGCCCTCCTTGATCGATTCCCCCTCCGGCAGAGTACCGGAAAAGGCCTCCAGATGGGATCACGGAAGAACAGAGGATTGCGGCGGTGTAAAGGTTATTTCTTCTAGCTCTCTGGGGGTTTCCCAATATTTGTGAATTAATAGAAGTGGAATTAGGTCAAACGGAGTCACGTGGGCCCCACAAGGCAGCACGACGCCCCCCCTGGGGCGCGCCCTGGTGCCTTGTGGAGGCCTCGTGAGGCTTCTGGCCTCCTCCCGAAGCTTCCCAGGTTTATTTTGGCCAGAAAAAAATCTCCAAAAAGTTTCGTGGCAATTGGACTTCATTTGGTACTATTTCTCTGAAAAGCGAAAAACAAGCAGAAAACAGCAACTGGCACTGGGCACTAGGTTAATAGGTTAGTCCCAAAAAATGATATATAATTGCATATAAAAACATCCAAGATTGATACTATAATAGCATGGTGACGGTGTCCTAGATTTGGGGGTACTAACCTAGCCAGCCCGTCTCCTCGGTTGGGCCGATATGCCCCCGTACGTGATCAAGATGGACTCCAGAGGCCACACACGGGAGACGTGATCGAGGTTGTCTCTACCGAAGACTTGTAGTACACTTCAAGATTTGTCCAGCCGCCTTATTCCTAGATACCGACCTTGTAACCCTAGGTACCCTCCCTGGCGTGTATATAAGCCATAGGGTTTAGCTCGTAGAGGGGGACAACGCAATATCGCTCACCTAGCCCTAGAAGTTAGACACACATTACGATCTCGAGGTAGATCAACTCTGTACTCGATACATCTCCATCAATATAAACAAAAGCAGGACGTAGGGTTTTACCTCCATCAAGAGGGCCCGAACCTGGGTAAACATCGTCTCCCTTGTCTCTGTTACCATTGATCCGAGATCCGCAGCTCGGGACGCCCTACCCCGAGGTCTGCCGGTTTTTACACCGACACTGGTGCTTTCATTGAGAGTTCCGCTGCGCGATCACCAGAAGGATTGATGGCTCACCTGCAGATCAACTGCGCCAACGGCCACGGGGACGTTTATGCCCCCGGCCAGCTTTTCGTCTTCGGCAGCATGGTATTTTGCGCTGACTCGACGGGTCACCTGACCTCTGTCGAGAACTATGCCGCAGGTCAGATCGTGACTTTTGGGGGCCTTGAGTACACTGCGGACTCCCGTGGTGAACTCATCCTATCGGGATGGACTCCCGGCCGGATCGAGAGCTCGGCCGGTTCTGGGGGCTCGACTCCGGAACCGAACTCTGTCACGGCGTCTCTTGATACGCCTGACGCCGCCACTCTGGCCAGTCTCTCCCCGATCACCAGTCCGGAGATAGATCCGGCTCCCGCT
Source organism: Elymus sibiricus (assembly GCA_039707655.1). Lineage (NCBI taxonomy): Eukaryota > Viridiplantae > Streptophyta > Magnoliopsida > Poales > Poaceae > Elymus > Elymus sibiricus. The sequence continues at coordinate 175,831,079 of CM077666.1, read as the reverse complement.
CCCGAAATTGCGCCGGTGCTAGAATTGATTTCAAATCAGAACCCGGAATTATGTTCAGATTCCCTCCGTTCCGAAGACACATCTGGTTACATGCCGGGTGTACTTCGAATCAGCCCTGCCTATGGCGCATCCATGAATTCCGAAGAGTTATCTCACCTCGATGAGATGCTTGACCGCATCCGGAGCATGTCCATCTCGGACGGCAAGACTTCGGTTTACAATCAGATCGGACTTAAAGCCGATGATAGGGAAATTTACATCCCACCCACCACCCACCTAGTCGCCACGATCGATGATTTAACTGACGTGTTGGACTACGGCGAACCCTCAGACATGGAGGAAGACGCTGATGGCCCCATCAAGAACACCTTGCCCCCGGTAAACACGGGCAGGTGGACCGCCACATCCACCTACGATGTTTATATGGTGGACACCCCCAAATCCACTCCAAGACGTCGGCGAAGGCGCCGAAGGGGCAATAATGGGGAACCCAGTGGCAACGACGCGACAGCTAATAACGGCGACGCGGAGGACGGCGACGCCGATAACCAGGAGGAGGACATTCAAGCCTCCCCAGTAAGGAACGGCACACCAGACCGACCTCTTGTGGACTCCGATCCCGATAACCTCTTTGAAGGGGCCGACGACAACTACATGCCAGAATCCGAGGAGGACGAGAGCCTCGGTACCGAGGATTACATCGTCCCCGAAGACCCCTTTGAACAAGAACGCTTCCGGCGACGCCTCGTTGCGACGGCCCGGAGCTTAAAGCGCAAGCAGCAGCTGCTGCAGGAAAATACCGATGCGCTAAATGAAAAGTGGGTTGAAGTGCTCTCTGCCGAGCAAGATCTGGAGAACCGATGCCATAATGCACCGAAATCATACCCACGCAGGCGCCTTTTACTGGAGTTCGACGAAGAGCTCGCTGACGACCTCGATCGCCCCCCCAGAGGCCGGGACAGACCAAGACGAGAAGACCACGGTGAACGGCCACCTCCACGCCGTCATGGTAAAGACCCCGTGGACTACCTGGATCCTCGCGACGCTAGACGTCGTATTGAGGAAAATAGGGCTCCCCCTTGGTCCATCTACGGATCAAGGGGACGTGCGCACGCTGGGCCCAACGGCTACGATGCCTGGATGGACAGGAACGGTCGTGCCCGAGATCAAGCTTACTCATGGCTCTCTCCCGAGATCCGACGAGATCCTCCTCGGTCCCGAGGTTCGGCTCACCCAATCTGCTTCACAGACAGGGTGATGGAACATCAATTCCCGGAAGGGTTTAAACCCATCAACATAGAATCGTACGATGGTACCACGGACCCAGTAGTTTGGATCGAGGATTTCCTCCTGCATATACACATGGCCAACGGAGATGATCTCCATGCCATTAAATATCTGCCGCTCAAGCTAAAGGGGTCGGCGAGGCACTGGCTTAACAGCCTCCCTCCTCACTCTATGGGTAGCTGGGAGGCCCTAGAAGACGCTTTTCGAGCAAACTTCCAGGGCACATATGTCCGACCTCCGGACGCTGATGACCTCAGCTGTGTCACCCAGCAGCCAGGCGAATCAGCCCGGAAATTCTGGAATAGGTTCCTCACTAAGAAGAACCAGATCATAGACTGCTCCGAAGCCGAGGCCATCGCCGCATTTAAAAACAATATTCGAGATGAATGGTTGGCTCGACAACTCGGTCAGGATAAGCCGAGGACTATGGCAGCCCTGACCTCACTGATGACTCGCTTTTGCACGGGAGAAGATAGCTGGCTCGCCCGAAGTACTCATAACGGCGAGGCAGGCACCTCAGAAACTCACGACGCCAATGGAAAACCAAAGCGCAACAAAAATAAGCGCAGGTATAAAAATGGCGGAAGCGACACTGAAGACGCCGCGGTCAACGCATGATTCACCGGACTTAAATCCGGGCAGAAAAGAAAACCCTTTAAAGGGAACAAAGACGGACCTAGCCAGCTTGACAGGCTCCTGGACCGCCCATGTGGGATTCACGGTACTCAGGAAAAACCAGCAACCCACACTAATACGAATTGCTTGGTCTTTAAACAAGCCGGCAAGATAGCGGCAGAGGGTCAGAGTAAAACCCAACACCGCAGCGACGACGAGGATGAACCTCGGCAGCCCAATAATGGAGGCCAAAAGAAATTTCCTAACAAGGTAACAGAGGTCAATATGATCTACGCCACCCACATCCCTAAAAGGGAAAGGAAGCGTGTACTTCGGGACGTATACGCGCTGGAGCCAGTCGCCCCGAAGTATAATCCATGGTCGGCTTACCCGATCACTTTCGACAAGCACGATCATCCGACCAGCATCAGGCATGGCGGATCAGCGACACTCATCCTGGACCCTATTGTGGATGGTTATCATCTAACACGCGTCCTGATGGACGGGGGAAGCAGCCTTAACCTCATCTACGAGGACATAGTTCGGAAGATGGGCATCGACTCATCTCGGATCAAGCCAAGCTCTACCACCTTTAAAGGTGTCATTCCAAGCGTCGAAGCCCGCTGTACCAGAGCGGTCACCCTCGAGGTAGTCTTCGGCTCGCCAGAGAACTTCAGAAGCGAGGAGTTAATCATCGATATTGTCCCATTCCGAAGTGGATACCACGCGCTCCTAGGGCGCATGGCCTTTGCACGCTTTAACGCAGTCCCGCATTATGCCTACCTTAAGCTTAAGATGCCGGGACCTAACGGTGTGATCACGGTTAATGGTAACACCGAATGTTCACTTCGGACAGAGGAACAGACCGCGGCATTCGCAGCCGAGGCATAGGCGTCTGAGGAGGCAGCCCGCAGCGATAAACGCGCCACCTGCTCTTCAAAACGCGCCCGGGCTGCACAGATCGACCTCGGCCAGGTAACCCCGCACCCGAAATAGGGATACGGCCTCCTCGTGTGCCCTCTCTGGAGTGGGCACTATGTCCCAAGGATGCATAATTTCGCATTAAAGATTCCCTGGACCGTCGAGGAGCCGAAAACATACTTCAACGTCGGTGCGGATCAACCAAGCAAAGACGTGGCTTAGAGCCCCTGCACAGGCAAGTATCTGTAAAAGATTTAGCCAAAAATGACTACGTCTATGTGGTTTTAACCACAGAGTGACTTCGGCAAACACCTCCTTTAAAGGAGCTCGGTCAATTAAACACTTAAAGTGCATAAAGGGCCGGAAGAGCACCAACCTTTGCAAATTCCTCACCATTAATGGTGAAACATCTGGTCAACAGTTTGGAAACGCAGACGTGCGGCAGGCAGCGGCCCGGGTTCTTTAAAATCCGTTGGCAATTACCCGCCTTGTTTCTTCTTTTTCCTTCTTTACCATTTACATTGTACTCTTTCAATTACTCTCGTCTCGGCCGGGCATGTACACGATTGATATTATGAAATAAAGAAACTATGCCCTTTCAAGGTCTCTATTGTATTTCTTTATCAGCATAGCTCTGGGACGATGAAGTTCTCTAAAAAGATGCAATTGAATAACAAAGTCCGATGTATTCGGCGTCTCGGATTTTGGCCTTATATGCATCAGTTTCGAACCTAGATTTTGGTCAATAGTTGGGTTGCCCGGCTCCTATGTGTACCCCTTACGTTTCCGATGAATTCGGCTATGTGTACTACGATTGCGCTGCCAGGTCAATTGGCATGGCGCCTCAGTGGAGAAAGCCGAAAACTGACTATCTAGGTGGGCGTAAACTGGTCTGCCATCCGGAGACCGCGTCAAGCGATGTGACGATAGAGATCACCCGTGTCAAACAAAGGGCTGTCATTCCTAGCCGAAGTGTTCTATAGCCTAGACCTCGGCCGACTTGGCCGAACACTTCCCACACCGGGGGCTGGTCATCAGCCCCCACAGTCAAACTCCTATGACTAAGTGAAAGATATCAAGCCACTATAGTCCGATTGCCTAGTTCCTATAAGTCACCGACCGCCTCCGGGTACCGAGACGTCGGCTAAGGGTCCAGCGTGCCTTAAGGAACACCCTTTGTATGACCTACATTGGGGCTGAAGCCGACGACTGGCCACTCTCATTTTAAACAGTCATATCGGAGGAATAATTAAATTACAAAACAACACAATTGGAATTTCAAGCCATTTTTCATTCAACAAAAGATAAAGTTTTTACATCGTACACTCCGGTATTCTGAAGTATCATCTAGAAATACAGGGTGTCTTTGGGACACATGGCTTCTCTGGTCCGAGCTCCCGCCTCCACCTCAGGGAAGAACTGCTCGGCGGTCCGCGGCGTGTCGGCCGGAGGTCCCGCAGCACACGTCTCTGCATCCACCTTGCGGAAGTGAGTCTTCATGCAAGCATACGCCCTCCGCGCCCCTTCGAAGCACGCGGACCTTTTCCAGCGATCCACGCAGGGCACGGCATCCCGGAGACGGGCCGTAAGGCCAAAGAGACTCTTCGGCATGGCTTCACCAGGCCACAGCGCGATGCAGAGGTCTTGGAGCGCTGGTCTCGTCATGCGAAACAGCTCCACCAGCTGCTTCACTCGGTGATTCAGCAGCTGCGCGGACGGCGACCCTGGAAACAGCCCCCAGAAGGCCTTCTCCGCCTTGTGGCCCGCCAGCTGGCCGAAGTAGGCCACCGCGTCCGCCGCGCTCTGCGGGAGATCAGCAAAGACCTCTGCGGAACGCCATAACTGGGTGAGCTCGACACACCCTTTGCTGCCAAACGAACACTGCAGCAAAAATATCTTACCCGAAGCGATTTGCTCCACTTGCTGGAGCACCTCACGGTCAGCTTGGGCCGAGGTCTTGAGCTCGGAGTGGGCACGTTGCAGCTTCTCGAGCTCCTCCTTCGTTTGATGCCCCTCCTCCTAAAGTTTGTCACGTACTTCGAACATGCCCTTCAGGGGCTCCTCGACCTCCAGCACCCATGCTTGGTGCTTCTCCCCAGCCGCCTTCTCGGCGGCGCCAGCCTTCTCGGCCACGGCGGCAGCAGTCTCCTGTTGCCACACTTCCTTCCGAGCCCTTTCAAGCTCGGCCTTGAGCGTCTCCAGCTCCGCTGTCAGCACAGTTTGGCCTTAGTTGTTTTTTTAAAATACATTATACCTCTTTATCCAAAGTACAAGGCAAGTCTAAACTTGCTTACCTTGAGATTGCTCAAGTTTCCGGTTCATCTCCGCCATCTCTTCGGAGACGGAGTCTGGAACCGAGGTTGCAACCTGGAACAAAACAGATCCTCATTATAAAGGGAATAATTAAGATCACTAATAGGCTCCAGGACGGCTGCCTCGAGCAGCGTCCTGGGGGCTACTCAACGGGCTCCTACTTAATCAAGCGACCCCGATGCCGGTTTCTTGAAACCGACTTCGGGCTCGGGGGCTACTCACTCACTAAGCCTTTTAGTAGGCTGTACTTCTATGTCCTCGGACAAAATTCATAAAACAAACAGCTTAAATAAACAAATTGAATGCGCATAAGGCGTACCTCAAAACCTGCTACGTGGTTCTTAAAAATCTCGTGCAGGCCGGCCCCTGCGGACCGGTAGCCTTGCAGGGCCGTGCATATCAAGGCACGGTGCTCCTCCTTGATGGAAGAGCCCTTCAGGGCGTCCTCCATCTCCTCAGTCCACCCCGCGCTGGCCCGTCCTTGGGCAGTGGGCTCAGGTGGAGGGAGGACCTCGGGTGCCTCCACCCGAGCAGCCTCCGCCTGGGGTGGTGGAGCCAAGGAAGATGCCGGCTAGGCCAATGATTGGCCCAGCCCTTCTTCGATGACCTCAGGGCGTTCCGTCCCCGGGTCTTGTTGGGCCGAGGTATTGACATCGGCCATGATCGCCACCTCGTCGGCCCCCGTCAAGTTGATGTCGGGGACCAGGGTGGATGTCGCCTCCCCTAGCCCGTCATGCTTCGGGGGAGAAGCGGCGGGCTCTGGAGTCCCGCTGGCGGATGGCAGCCCGCTCGAAGAACCACTGGGGATTACCCTAGGCGGGCTGCGTGTGAAAAATTGCTTCTGTAAGATTTTCCTTGCTGAAAAAGTGACTCAAGGAAAGAAGATAAGGACAAGGGCTTACCCTCGGGGTACCGGCTTCTTCCTCCCCACAGCGAGGAGGTCTTCCTCTGAGTCGCCGGAGAGCTCGGCCCTCTCCTACGACTTGTTGGCGGCCTCGGATGAGGCTCGCCTTGGCCTCTTTGGGCCCTTCGGTGGCATGTCCACGTTGGCGTCTTCTAACGCCGACCTCTTCCCCTTTGGAGGAGGAACCTCCTCCTCCTCACCCTCCTCGGCGCCGCCGTCTTGAGCGGTGGAGGTGTGGGTCTCTTCGGACCGGGTGACCGAAGTCCCCTGGGTCCGAGCACTTGACCTCCCCGTCTGGGACTTTGTCCCTTTGGAGGCCACCACATGCGGCTCCTCGGTCAGAAGCGCTGAGAGCAGGGGGGTTGGGGGCTGCTCTGGCAGTGGGACAGGGCATCGTACCCCTTGTACCCAGGCCAACCACTTCTGCAAAATGTCAAAATACGATGATTCAAGTAAAAAACTTTACCAATGAGCAAAAAAATAAAGATTGAAGGACGGAACCACTCACCGGGGGGGCTCATAGCCGTGTTCGAGGCCGCGATCCTCCCTTGCCTTGGGGATCTTGTCCTTGGCTAGCTTCATGAGCCTTGACCACATGGCTGCCAAGGTGGAGCGGAAGAAGGTGTTGATGGTGTCCATGTCCTCAGGCTTTTGTGCCCACATCGGGGTAACCCGAAGTTGGAGAGGGAGTATACGGCGGTTGAGCATGACATTGATGACGTCGGCCAGCTCAACCATCCCCGTTGTTGACCACCACAGGATCCTGTCGATCAGGGTCTCCGCCTCTTCTGGCTTCCCCCAAGCGACGCCCTTCTCCTTCCAGGACTTGAGTTTCTTGGGAGGCCCGGCCGAGAAGGCCGGGACCTCAGTTTGACCAGGGGCAAGTGGCTCGGTGATGTAAAACCACTCCCTTTGCCACTCCTTCACCGTTTTGATGAAGGTGCCCTTGAACCAGGTGGCTCCCTGGTTCTTGCTGATCATGGCCCTACCGCACTCCGCGAGATCCGCGCCACTCGACTTCGGTTTGATCCCGAAGAGTTTCAGCCACAAGCCGAAATGCGGCTCACAGTGGAGGAAGGCCTCGCAGACCGTGATGAAGGCGGCAAGGTGGAGAATGGAGTTAGGGGCCAGGTGGTGGAAATCTAACCCGTAATAGTACATTACCCCACGCACGAAGGGGTGCAGTGGGAACCCCAGGCCTCGGATGAGGTGGGGGACGAATACCACCCGCTCCCTGGCGTTGGGAGCGGGCACCAGCTGGCGGCGATGGCGGGGGCCAGATACCCCGTGCCGCGCAGCTCGGCGATGGTCGCAGCTGTCATGATGGAGCCGCCCCAGTGTCCCTTGAGGGTGTCGGCCATGGCTGGATGAGGAGTTGGGCTCGCGAAAGGGAAAGGCGCGCTGGTTGGATCTGGGCGTTGGAGCTAGACGAAGCAACGGTGGGGGAAGATTGGGAGCGTAGGCTATCGCGCTATTCTCCCCTTTGCTCTTATAGGCCTATGAAAGGCCAAGAGTCCCGCCCGCAGCGCCGATAAATTCGCGGTTGCTATCAAAAATGTCATTGAAACACATGGGGGGAAACAAAATCTTGATGATACCCCTAAGAAAGCGGGCACGATCTCTGACTCGAAGGGACGTGCTAGTAAAAAGGTTGCCTCGAACCACGATTTGAGGAGGAAGCAGTAACTGCTCGACCTGTCGTGGGACAAGCCTCTTCGATAAAGTTGTCAGGTCGGATAGGATCGTTTATACCTGAACAACAAGCCTTCGAGGCTAAGATATCTACCCACTTCGGGCAGGGTACAAGCTCGGTTGGACGACGGATGTTAATGCTCCATTAAGAGAATCCGAAATACAAAGTGGAACTCGTCTGCCAAGCCAAGGACTCCGGATCTGAAGTGATGTTTGTTGAGAGTCGTCCTTGGCGTAGAAGACCAGTTCGGGGGCTACTGACGGTGTCCTGGATTAGGGGGTACTAACCTAGCCGGCCCGTCTCCTCGGTTGGGCCGATATGCCCCCGTACGTGATCAAGATGGACTCCGGAGGCCACACATGGGAGACGTGATCGAGGCTGTCTCTACCAAAGACTTGTAGTACACTTCAAGATTTGTCCAGCCACCTTATTCCTAGATACCGACCTTGTAACCCTAGGTACCCTCCCTGGCGTGTATATAAGCCATAGGGTTTAGCCCGTAGAGGGGGACAACGCAATATCGCTCACCTAGCCCTAGAAGTTAGACACACATTACGATCTCGAGGTAGATCAACTCTGTAGTCGATACATCTCCATCAATATAAACAAAAGCAGGACGTAGGGTTTTACCTCCATCAAGAGGGCCCGAACCTGGGTAAACATCGTCTCCCTTGTCTCTGTTACCACCGATCCGAGATCCGCAGCTCGGGACCCCCTACCCCGAGGTCTGCCGGTTTTTACACCGACACATGGAACAATAAAAAATTATAGAAACGTTGGAGACGTATCAGTCCCTAGAAGCATCGGTTAGTCCATTATAAAAGATATCAAGTATTTCATTTTTCTTAAGAGGATGATCAGACAAAGCATTAAGTAATTGGAGAAGCCTCCCCCAAGCTTGAGGGAGATTCTCTTCTTCAATTTGCACAAAGTTAAATATTTCCTATAAGGCAGCTTGTTTCTTATAAGCAGGAAAATATTTTTCAGAGAAGTAATATATCATATCCTGGGGACTACGCACACAACCAGGAGCAAGAGTATTAAACCATTTCTTAGCATCACTCTTTAATCAGAAAGGAAACAACTTAAGAATATAGTAATAACGAATTTTTTCCTCATGAGCAAATAGGGTGGCAATATCATTCAATTTAGTAAGGTGTGCCACAACAGTTTCAGTTTCATAACCATGAAAAGGATCAGATTCAACCAAAGTAATTAACTCAGGATCGACAGAGAATTCATAATCCTTATCGGTAACAAATATGGGAGAAGTAGCAAACTTGGGATCATATTTCATTCTCTCCCTCATAGATTTTTCTTTCAACTCAGCAAGCAATTTTCTAACCTCATCTCTATCATTACAAGCAAGGATTGCCCTAGCTGTCTCCCTATTAAAGACATAACCATCAGATGTCTCAGGCATTTCAACTCTAGTAGGAGAGCTAGGCATAATAGGTGAATCATAGTTTTCAAGAGTTTCAACATTTTCAGTTTCTTTAGCTTTAGCAAGTTGTTCATCAAGAAATTCACCAAGTGGCACAGTATTATCAAGCATAGTACTAGCATCATCAATAATTTCATTCATAGCAGAAGTAGTATCATCAATAACTTGCAACATATCAGAATGAATAACAGGTGGTGGTGTCGCAAGCCTACTCAAAACAGAAGGTGAATCAAGTGCGGAGCTAGATGGCAGTTCCTTACCTCCCCTCGTCTTAGAGGGAACGATCTTGGTCTTAGCGTCTTTTAGATTCTTCATAGTGATCAACAGATATAAATCCCAAGCGACTCAACAAATAGAGCTATGCTCCCCGGCAACGGCGCCAGAAAAAGGTCTTGATAACCCACAAGTATAGGGGGTCGCAACAGTTTTCGCGGGTAGTATTTCACCCAGATTTATTGATTCGACACAAGGGGAGCCAAAGAATATTTGTGAATATTAGCAGTTGAGTTGTCAATTCAACCACACCTGGAGAACTAGATATCTGCAGCAAAGTGTTTAGTAGCACAGTAGTATAAGAGTTTCAATAGCAGCGGTAACAGTAGCAATAGTAACAGTAGCAGTTTTGTAGTGATTGTAACAGCAGCAGTAGCGAAAGTAACTTAGCAAAGTTCAATATGCGAAAAGCGTAGGCATTGGATCGGTGATGGATAATTATATTGGATGACATTCATCATATAACAGTCACAACCTAGGGCGATACACAATAGCTCCAATTCATCAATGTAATGTAGGCATGTATTCCGTATATAGTCATACATGCTTATAATAAGAACTTGCATGACATCTTTTGTCCTACCCTCCCGTGGCAGCGAGGTCCATAAGGAAATCTAAGGGATATTAAGGCCTCCTTTTAATAGAGAACCGGAACAAAGCATTAGCACATAGTGAATACATGAACTCCTCAAACTACGGTAATCACCGGAAAGAATCCCAATTATTGTCACCTTGGGGTATGCGGATCATAACACGTAATAGGTGCATATAACTTGCAAGATAGGATCAAGAACACAAATATATTCATGAAAACATAAAGGGTTCTGATCTAAAATCATGGCACTCGGGCCCTAGTGACAAGTATTAAGCATAGCAAAGTCATAGCAACATCAATCTCAGAACATAGTGGATACTAGGGATCAAAGCCCTAACAAATTGACTCGATTACATGATAAATCTCATCCAACCCATCACCGTCCAGCAAGCCTACAGAGAAATTACTCACACACGGTGGTGAGCATCATGAAATTGGTGATGGAGGATGGTTGATGATGACGACGGCGTCGAATCCCCCTCTCTGGAGTCCCGAACGGACTCCAGATCAGCCCTCCCGATGAAGAACAGGAGGTGGAGGCGGCTCCGTATTGTAAAACATGATGAAACTTCTTCTCCTATTTTTTTCTCGGGGAAAGTGAATTTATAGCGTTGGAATTAGGTCAGACGGCCATCTGTGGACCCCACAAGGCATCAGGGCGTGCCCTAGGGGGGTCGCGCCATGTTGCCTTGTGGGCAACATGTGGCCCATCTTCTGTTGATTCTTGCGCCAGTAATTTTTATTTATTCCATAAAAAATCTCCAAAATGTTTTGTCCAATTCCGAGAGCTTTGATTTCTGCACAAAAACAACACCATGGTAGTTCTGCTGAAAACAGCGTCAGTCCGGGTTAGTTTCATTCAAATCATGCAAATTAGAGTCCAAAACAAGAGCAAAAGTGTTTGGAAAAGTAGATACGACGGAGACGTGTCAGGAATCACAAACCTTAACACCAATATTCTTACTGAACCACAATTATCTACTAGTACCTCCCATATATTACCATCTTAATATCGCAAAACTATTGCAAGGAATCAAACTTATCATGTTCAGTGATCTACATGAAAGTTTTTATTATATCCCTCTTGAATACTTATTATATTAGGACCAAATTCATAACCCATGCATATTGCCATTACTATTTATTAGACTCTCAAAAAGATATAAGTGAAGCATGAGAGTGCAACTATTTCTTTAAAATATAACCACCTCCGTGCTCTAAAAGATATAAGTGAAGCACTAGAGCAACTGCCTAGCTCAAAAGATATAAGTAAAGTACATAGAGTATTCTAACAAATCACGAATAATGTGTGTCCCTCTCGAAAAGGTGTGTTCAACAAAGATGATTGTGGCAAAATAAAAAGCAAGCAAAAGCAAACAAACTATAGCACAAGATACTCCAAGTAAAACACATATTATGTGATGAATAAAAATATAGCTCCAAGTGAGTTACCGATAGATTGTAGACGAAAGAGGGGATGCCATCCGGGGCATCCCCAAGCTTAGATGCTTGAGTCTTCCTTGAATATTACCTTGGGGTGCCTTGGGCATCCCCAAGCTTAGGCTCTTGCCGCTCCTTATTCCTTTATCCATCGTAGTCTCACCCAAAACTTGAAAACTTCAGCACACAAAACTCAACAGAAACCTCGTGAGATCCGTTAGTATAACAAACAAATCTTAAAATTTAGGTACTGTTGTAAATTGATTCATATTTAATATTGGCATAATGCTACTGTACTACAACTTCTCCATGACTCATACCCCCCGATACGATCCATAGATTCATCAAAATAAGCAAACTATGCAACAAAAACAGAACAGTCTGTGAAGATCTGAATTAAAGTTATACTTCTGTCACTCCCAAAATTCTGAAAAATTAGTACAACATGGGAAATTCATATATCAATAATGTGTGAAAAATTCAGAAGGTTCTGACACTCCAGAAAAAAATCAAAATTCCATCACTGGACGTAAAAGTTTCTGTTTTCAAACAGCATCAATTATACTATCATCCAAATCATCCCAAAGGCATTACTTGGCACAAACACCAATTAAAAGATAAAAACACAATCATAGCAGAATCTACAATTGTGTAAACACACAAAAAGCATTACATTCATAATCTTTAATTTTAACTTTAATAGTAGGTTCCCATTCATCATGTAATTTTCTAGGAATTGAAACTTCCAACTCAAGCTTTTCTTCACGAGCTTTTATCATAGCTTCTACAATATGTTTAGTAAAAGCTCTATTTTGTTCATAGGCATTAGGTGAATTAATCATGGATTGCAACAAGGAAATACATTCAACTAGAGAACAATTATCATAATTAAAGTCCTTGTAATCCAAAGTAGTGGGTACATCACTATTTAAAGTTTTGACCTCTCCAAACCCACTTTTGTCATTTTTATCATTAAGATCATCACCCTCGAAATAATTGGGATGCCTTCTTGTTAGGACCGAGAGTATATCGTCCAGAGGGGGGGTGAATGGGAGATTCAAAAATTCTTCCGAATGTTTTGAAATGATCCCAAACACAGCAGCGGAATAAAACTTCGGTAGAAAAGCACTTAATGAAGTTCGCTATAGAGGAACATATCTATCGATGTAGGATGCAGTAATTTCCGAACACAGGTTTGACAGATATGGAGGTAATGCACTATACGAACAGATGCAGTAGCATGAGAGAAAACACGATATGAACTGCGATGGAAAAGCACTGAAATTTATAACAAGGTGAAAGGATACGGTATAGAATGAAATCACGCTGACATGCAGAAGTACGAAAGTAAACTAATAGGGACGACCGAAATGAATGATGAGAATGCGAGAGATAAGTAACGAATTATAATTGATCGGATAAACTATCGACATAGAACACGAAAATAAACTGCTGAGAGAGATGCAGTGAAATAGAATGAATCAGTGGTGCTCGATGGCGACAGAAGAATTTGGTAGACCAGTTCGCCCTTCTGCCAAAGGACTACGTCTGGTTGGAGGGGTTGTGATTTAACACAGAAGATAAACTCTCTTCGCCCTATTCTCCTTCAACTCAGAGTTGATCAGACTCCAGTTGATTTCACTCGTGGTAGATACTTGTCGGCGATCTCCAAAGCTTCGACAGACTTCTTCGCAAACCACAATGACTCTTGGTTGCTGAAGATCTTGCTCGGTGAAGACAATTACTCTTCGACGCTCGAGCCGACACCTATCCGTCTAGAGAGTGCGCAGCTCTCAAGAGTAATAGGTACAAGAACTCTAACTCAGAACTACTGTGATGCTCAACCACTGTCTAAGTTTGGGCTCTTGATTTTTCTCTCGGTGGATCTTAAACTCAAATCACTCGGAGAGGGGATGCTCAATCAATCTTCTCAGAAATCTTAAGCAGAGCAGCCACCGGACAACGCCGGTGCGGGGTGGCTATTTATAGCCGCAGCCTTCCCTGAAGGGAAAAGACCAAATTGGACATGTGGAGCAGCCAACGGCCGAACAACACGAGCCCAACGGTCGGAATTTGAGCACAACAGTAACATTACATGCGGAGCAAGTAATGCTAACTCCTCAGTTCGAAAGATATCTCCTACAGCACCGAAGAACAACGTCTTCTGCTGGCAGTTAATCATTCAAAACATAAAGAGATTTCTCTCAGTCTCGCATAGGTTTGGGCTAAGCATCACAGCGGATCTAAGCTTCGAGAACCTATACCCCTCTTAATAGTACGGAGGTACTATGACTCAAATAAATGGAAGAAGAATAGCGAAAGGAATGCTACGTCTTCACTTCATCTTCGACTTCCATCACTGCAGTCAATTTTCTTCGGACAGAATAACCGAACCAATTGCTTCGCGTCAGCAATAAATTTTCGAGGGGTCAACTCCTTCACGTCATTCTTCTCGTCTACAAGACTTCAAAGGATATCGCACATTCTTCTCTGCTGTGCAGATGTTCTTCAGTGAAGTTCCTCGAACTGGACACCGGAGACAGCATTCTCTTCGGTACTGCATGGACTATTTCTCTCTGTGTGCACTAGCAAACAAATCAGTCCATGCCTGTTTCTGTCAACAATCTCCAAAACACAAAGGGGCAAATATTGCACCAACAATCTCCCCCTTTTTGAACGATTGTTGACAAAACAGAACACATCGAAAGATAGAAAATAGAATGAAATGGAATGCGAAGGGTTATGGAGAATGAGAGAAAATTACGAAGATAAAACACGCTCCCCCTGAAGATATGCATCATTCTGACTCAAGAGTAATCATAGAAGATAAAAAGGAGGGCAGTGAGGTGAATCTTCGTATGAGTGACATTGACATAAGATCACAATCGTAGTTTCATCCAATGCACTCGACGGTGTCTGAGGTATTTCCTGCCACACACAACCATTGAAGTAGATTTGTTAGATAGCGAGGATATATTGAAGTGAGTTGTGGCAATGGATAAGCCATGAAGATTTTCTCAGAACACAGTTTGAATCCACACGAGATATAATTTCCCTGCAAGTTAGATATTCGAAGAAGATTGGTGCCAGGGAGTCACAAGTATAGAGCTCGGAGTAGATATGTTTCAGTCGAGGTTTTCCTGCAACAAAGATGATACGATAGAAATATGCGAGGAAAAACAGCATGTGACAATCTGCTCAGAAACAGCCTTTCTTCTCCTGCAAACAGATAACAGGAAGCAAATGTAGCAATGCAGGGGTTATTAACGGTACATGACGACGCAGTAACCATCACCACAGATGGTGAGATCAAGTTCCACGACCAAAAGAGTTTAATGACCAAAAAGCAAATTGTTCGAAAGAGAAAGCAAATGGCGAATGGAAACACCCTGCAAATAACCTGCTTTTCTATCTCTCGATGTTCTTCTCCCCCTTTTTGTCAACAAGTGTCAAAAAGGAAAGAGAATGCATGCAAGGAACTACTCGTCCGAAGAATCCCCAGAGCTCGAACTATTTGGCGAAGCAGAGCGAGCGATGGTCGAGGCCGAAGCAGGAGTTGGAGACGCAACACGGGCTTCGGGATCAGCTTCGGGAATAGCAGTGCGAGGTGCATCTGGCTTGTATATGAATGTGCCCGCTGTGTCCTCAAGTTCATCATCGGGTTCAACAAACAGTAGGTCGGTGGAGTCTGAATGCTGAGGTAGCACTGGAGTTTGCCTTCGGATGTGAGGGACTTCAAATAATTCCAGATGATCATAATCTTTCTCAATACCTTTGGCAGACAGTTGAGTGCGAGAATAATGCTTGCGCAGAAGGGTCCACTAGCGCTTCTTTTGTTCCTTCTTATACAGAAGAGCTTGGCGAGCATAATTGAGAAGCAGATTGATCTCAGTCATCATTTCCAACTTCTCTTTGCGATCGAGCTTGATGTGACTTTCCGGAGCCTGCTGAGTGCGAAGACAAATCTCATATAGTGAGGGATTTTCTTCACGAGGGATTTCAACTGTTGCCTTCTTGATCTTCGGAGCTTTAGCGGAGGCAGTGGCATCAATAGGTGTCTTCCCTTTGCCGATGTCCTTCACGATCCGGAGAGTGTCTCGGACTGGTGGAATGAAAACACTTTTTCTCAGTAAGTTGTTCAATAGCAAACATGACCCATGGTGCATATGGCTTTAGGACTTGAGGGCTATCAGCTGCATAGGCCAAGTTGCGAATGAAAAGATCTGGAACGTCAAACCGAATGCCATGAGCTATTGCTTGAAGAGCATTTGCCACGATGCCCTGAATGGTTTCTCGCATGTTTGTTGGTGTGAGGGAGTTACAGAGGATATAGAATAGCACTTTGTTCTCATAAGCAAGATTTTTAGGATTTGCTTCGGTACATTCATCACCAACAAGCTTGGGGTCCATCAGCATATGGAGCTCAGCTTCGAATACTTCCCAATAGTGCAGTCTGTGTTCCCGAGAAGCATCGAATTCACACAGAGGAAGATTCAACAGTGCTAAGAACTGGTCAGCCGAACATTTGATCTTTTCTTCCTCGGTCATCCATTCGAGGATCCAAGTACTGCTGTTTGCAAGATCTCCTGAGATATAAAGAGTAGCGTAGAACTGAAGGATAACTTCATGATTCCAGCCATGATTGAAACGAAGGAAAATCTTCAGGAAGACCTGCTCAATCTGCTCGATAGTGTGATGGAAGCAAGGTAAACTTTCGAGCTCAGCGAAATCCAGAATCTTATGCTTGAAGATGCAATTCTTGCCATACAAAATGTGAGCATAATACACGGCATGTTCCTTTGTCTAGAATCTTGGTGACATGGAAATTCTTTCTCCTTCATATGGGCTGGTCCCAAAGAAGGCAAGTTTCGAACGATGAAACTGCTCGTTGAAAGCTGGACCATTCGGGCCATCATCAACCGGAAACAGAGGGAAGGTTTCCAAAGGATTTCTCAGTGGTTCTTCATCGGCCATAGATCGGGTCCGAATGTCATCAGATGCAGGCACTCCTTCTTCAATAGGCTTGAGAGGAGCATGATGCTTCCTCAATTTTTCTCGTGCAGATGACTTCGAAGAACTTGACTGACTGTCGTTCTTGCTCGCCGGAACTCCTTCGGCAGCTTTCTGACTTTCGGGCACAAGGGCCTTTTATTTCCTTGCACCTTCTTCGGCGGGAGGCATGACAACCTCTTTCTCGGTTGCTTTAGACACAGCTGGTGAGACAGTTTCTTCTCGAGCCATCAGCTCATCAGATTTCTTTTCTTCCTCTACCGACTGTGGTGCAGTGATAAGAGGAGCAGGATCAACATCCATCCGGGTAGGTGCACCAGATGATGTGACCGGGGGTGTTTTCTCTCGGGAGGCTTTTAGCTCCACCTCGATCTTGTCATCCTCCTCCTTATTTGGTTCAGAGGGCTCTGCTTGCAATGTTCTCGGAGGCGATGGATCTGCCTTCTCAACTTCAATCTCTTCATCAACCTCATCAACAGGGGATTGCTGCTTAGGAGGTGCATTTTCCTCATCAGTCTTTTCCAGGAATATATCAACAACTTCATGTTGCTCTTGGGCTACTGGAGCTGGAATAATAACTTCCTCGGCGCCAGCTTGCTGCATAGGTTCATCTTCGTGAGGTGGAGATGGAGGAACCTGCTGCAAGGGTACATGGGAGTGTAGAGGAATAAGCTCATCAGGGACAGTCTGAAGGCGGCGGTCTTTATTTGCTTTTGGTTTGCTCACTCTTGCCCTAGCCTTCTGACGTTTTTCCTCTTGAATTCTTCTTCGAGCAAGACCTGCCTTGCGGTCAATCTCCTCGTTTCTCCTATCACACAATTGAGATACCTCCATGTGCAGACGCGAGTGCCACTCAATTTTCTCATTGCGCAAGACACTGAGGGCCTTGGTGAGTTCAACAATTTCTTTGTTCATCTTTTTCCTTTTGGATTCAGTCTTAGCCTCATTCCTCATTCTCTCGATAGCTTGCTTGTCTTTGACAGCTTTATTCAGCTTCTTGGAGATTTTCCTCAGCTCGCTGAAATGCTTTGTCACCATTTCGGTAACATCATCAGGCAGTCCCAGACCGCTTACCTCATCAGCTTTTGCATCATATGCAGCACTGTCAATAACATCGATCATGAACTTGAAATCATACTTCTGTTCCTCTGTGGGAGCAGGAACAGTGACCCTGGTCTTCTTAGCAGCCACATCAGCATTTTCCTCAGACGGCAGCTTTCTCTTTGCAGCAGTGCTCGTCAAAGTTCTCGGAGCTGCAGAACCCGAAGGTTTGTCAATAGATGAAATCGGTGCATGCCTGGGTGACTTCCTTGGAGAGGGTAAAACTTTCACTGGAGAGGGGCTCTTGGATGGCTTGTTGAGAATGGCGGGACGATCATACAATGGAATTTCATCATGAGTATCTTCTCTGGATGACTCATCAGACGAGTCAGGAGCTGCCTTCTTGATTCTCTTGGCAAGAGTTTTCTTTTGTGGTGCACGAGGGGAATCAGATTTCCCAGACTTGCTTTGCTTCGAAGCATATGCTCGTTCCTTCTTCTTCTGTACGTCTTGCTGGGTCAACACGATGTTTTTGGCTTCAACTTGATTTTTCTTTGCTTCTCTAGCTTCATGCTTGGCTTTGGCCTTCGCCCTCTTAGCCACTTCATCGGGAAAATCAGTGATGGTTTTGAGGGAGTC
Organism: Elymus sibiricus; assembly: GCA_039707655.1. NCBI lineage: Eukaryota > Viridiplantae > Streptophyta > Magnoliopsida > Poales > Poaceae > Elymus > Elymus sibiricus. The sequence goes on along the minus strand of CM077666.1, from coordinate 175,812,904 downwards.
GGGGTGAGCATTTGAAGGCTGTGGTGGTCTGACTTTTTCGTCATCGGGGCCAATGCAGTTTTCGGCAATGCAGTCATTCCACGGTGGTGTGAAGGCAAACAAAATCTGGTACTTCTCGCGAACATTTTCATATCTGTACCATTTGCCAGCCCAGTGGCGGCGAATTCTTTGAAGCCTGTTGTTGCGATCTGTCGTCGATTCACCCTCAGGTGGAGTTCTGTAGCTGTCAGGATCAGACATCTCAGCAGTGGTGTTCTTTTCTCTGCCACGTCCACCCTTTTTAGGATTCCCATCGGAGAAGATGGTTAGGGCATCTGTGACCAATTCATCCTCGGGCTGACTGTGAGCAGAGGGGATTTCCTCATCATCTTCTTCGTGTTCAGACTCATGTTTCTTCTTCGGGGCCTTGGGTGGCTTTGAAGATTTTCCACCTCCAGTCATTCTTGTTCGTTCAGACCTTGATGGAAGCTGAGGCAATTCTACGTCAGAATCTGAATACTCTTGTGAATTCTGTGACATGACCAACCTGTGAAATAGAAATAGTTGCGAGGAAAAAAATAGGGTCATAAGCATGCACAGAAATATTTTGTACGAAAATGATTTTTGAGGGAGTCCAACAAGGAACACGTGGAAAAATAGAAAGATGTCATCGATAGATTTTACGAGCTAGCCACAGAAAAATTCTAAGCAGGTCGATGGCTATCTAATCTTTCGAATAATTACACATGAACCATAGATGAAGAAAACCAGTACGAGGAAGATCTACAAACCATACCAGTCAAATCCTAGTGATTCCTAAAGATCTACCGCGGTGAGATAAATCGTAGAAAATAGCATCGGTAAGAACTGCCCTAAGAACAGAAACTTAGAGAGGAGCAGTTCCAGATCCAAGCGCCCTAACTTGGCAACTTAGATCGACTACAGCAATGCGGGAGGGAATATTACCGCACCGGCGTGACCAGCTGCGACGAGACTTCACCGGAGTTGTAAGGCGTAGCTTCTCGCTGGAGTTGCTTCGAGCTCGGGCTCGGGTGGAGGTGGACGAGGGTTTGTGGAAGTGAAGAAGAAGACGTGACGCGATGAGGGATATTTATAGCTGGAGAGCTGAACTTCCGCTCCGAAATCTACGGCCCACAGTTGCAGGACGTTCCGCATTCGACGGACATGATCACGATTGTGGAGATTGCGTGCACGTGGCAACCGTTTTCTGCGTGAAACTCGGGAAGAGAGTAGGAGACCGAAAGATTTGAAGAAGGGCTTAGAGACAAAATAGATAAAGTTTGAAGTTGATTTCTTTCGCGACCAAGGACGTCGGAGAGAGATCTTCTTCAGATCAAATTGCATGCACATGACAGACAGCATAGATTTGGATGAGATAGAATGGAGGGATAAAAGGGTCCGAAACAAAACACTCAGTCAGAAGAAAAAGAAACACCAAACGAGGAGCTATGAGTGGGTTGTTCATCGGACGAAACACAAACACGACAACTCGAAGACAAACAACAAACTGAGAACTAATTAACACAAAGAACCAGCACCAACAAGATAGATCTCAGGGCTGAAGATAATCGAATAGAATCCCTGAGAGAGAGAGAGAGAGAGAGAGAGAGAGTTCCTGCAAGAAGAGTTAGTTCTTTCTCGCAACCCACACTTGTGTGGATGGCGCAGACCTCATTTGTCTTGCCTGAGCAGGGATGATCCGTCAATGATTTCTGTGGTTCACCTGTGCACTTCGAGAGTAATCATATGAGTAAGCATTGAAATTGTTCCCAGACACATGAGTATAATGATTCGAGGAGATACGCATGTACTCCTTTTGTCGAATGTTTAATCGACATTCATTCAAGGAAGTTGCAGCGCCAATCTACGAGTGATTGTCATTTCCTCGAGGAGAGTTGGTCTGCATTTCCAGGTTAGCAGTGACAGATAAATTTTCAATGATGCACTTCTTCACCCAGATTTGCTTCTTAGGTGAACCAGACCTGCAGTTAGTCCCAACATACCGAGCGAAAACCTTACCATTCTATTGTTTGAAAAATTTGTAGTTTGAGTCATTAGACTCATCAGACAAACAGGAATGGAAGTGTCATATCCAGACAGGAGTGCAGGTTCGAGAGTTTTGCTTTTAGCAAGAACCCAACTCGTTCGAGGATATTGCTCGGGAGTCCAGTAAGTTCCATCAACGTTGAGTTTCCTTTCGAAACCCAATCCTTCCTTTCGGGGAATTTTTGTGCAGTATTGACTTCTTGAGCACATCACAGAGTGTTTGATGCCCTTTGAGGCTCTTTAGCATTCCTGTCTCAAGCAAATTCTTTAGCCTGCAATTTTCATCAGAGATAGCGACAAATTCCTCGGAAGAGGGGTTAGAGATATCATTCGTAGTGGTTGCAATATTCTCAATGGCAGTATTTGATATTTCAGCATTTGAATCAGCATTGCTATGTTCTAGGCATTTTTAGCAAGGAGGCACAAAATCATCAGGAAGGTTGTTAGATTGCTCGGCGAAGAGAGAAGCATTTTCTTTCGTAAGCACGTTATGAGACTCTTTCAGCGACTCGAGTTCTTGATTCATGTTAAGGAGTTCATCTGATAAACTCTCGTAGTCGACTGTAAGAGAATCATATTGTTTGGAAAGATCATCAATCGTTGAAGAAAAGGCATCATGCTTTTCAGTCAACTCTTGATTCTTCTCCATCTCTTCGACCAGTAATCCTTCGGTTTTCCTGAGATTCATCTCAAGTTTTTCAAGCTCATCTTGTTGAGATTTTGCAATCTTAACAAGTTTAGCATAGGCAATGTATTCAGAGGAATACATAGTCATTGATTTTTGGTGTTTTGCTGATACCTGATCCTTTGAGGTTTTTGCCATGAGACAGAGTGCGATTGGTTCATCATCCCTTGAGGCATTATCGTCCGTGTCTGACTCGAGAGATATTCGGATGATTCATAAGCGACGAATGCATTGCCTCTTCCTTGTCTTCTGTAAAGCTCTTCGTCTTCTGATTCTGATTCGGATGTTTCATCTTCATATTCCATATTCATTTCAGCACACACTCTAGTCAGCTGCGATATTCTCTTCATATTAGATTCAATGGTCGCTCTGGTTTGCGCGTCAGTGACTGGTCTCGTCGAAGGAAAAACAATAGATTCATTTTTCTTCGAGAGCTTAGTGTGAGGATCTACTCGAGTGAATCCAGAGCAGTGAAGATAAATCCATCTGGTGCTAGGTTTTTCATCTTGCTCCCAGCAAGGACAGTCTGCGATGTAGTGGCCGAATTGTTTGCATTTGAAGCACTTAATTCCTTTTGGAGGTAATCTTCTTGAAGATTCAGGCAAGTCAACTTCATTATCATTTGTGAGACACAGATTTTGTCTTCGGAGATCACCAAGTCTTTCTGTGAGCATTTCGAGTTCTCGTGTGATAGAGTGTTGATTCTCGACATCTTCTTCTTGTGAACTGCCATAGTGTGAAAGAATTTCCCCTTCGCTTTCCGGAGAAGATTCTTGATGCCCATTTTCAAGTTCCATCTTCTCTTCGTGAATAGACAACAGCGTCATGACCTCGACATAGTGAAGTTCTTCAAAGTCTGGTCTTTGCTTGATTTCAGCCACGATTGGATCGAAGGTTGCATCAAGAGCACTCAGTAGTTTGTTGACCACATCTCTATCGGTGATATCGGTTACTCCACGTTGATGAAGTCTTTCAACAATATTTGTCAACCGATCGGTGAGTTCCATAGCACTTTCCCTACGAAGACTCCTGAAACCTGCAAACATGGCATGAAGCATATTTGTGTGTTGATCTGTTCTGGCAATGGATTCTTCATGAACATCCTTGATGGCATCCCAGAGTTGCTTGGCCGAGTCAAGCTTTCGGAACCGAATGAAAATATCTTTCGAGATACTGTCACAGATAATATCTTTTGCTTGAGCATTCAATCGCATTCTAGCTTTATCATTGGAGGTAGGATCATCAGGGTGCTGAACAGTGTATCCATTTTCTACAATCTGCCAAAGTTCAATGTTGATGGCTTGAAGTCTGATTTTCATTTGCTCTTTCCAGTAGACATAGTAATTTCCATCAAAGATAGGAAATCTTTCAGAGTGCGAGGATCTACCTGCAAACGACATACTCAAAACTCCAAGGTTGTTAGACCTTTAATAAACAGAGACAGGGAGTACCTGCTCTAATACCAATTGTTAGGACCGAGAGTAACTCGACCAAAGGGGGGTGAATGGGAGATTCAAAAATTCTTCCGAATGTTTTGAAATGATCCCAAACACAGCAGCGGAATAAAACTTCGGTAGAAAAGCACTTAATGAAGTTCGCTATAGAGGAACATATCTATCGATGTAGGAAGCAGTAATTGTTCGAACACAGGTTTGACACATATGAAGGTAATGCACTATACGAACAGATGCAGTAGCATGAGAGAAAACACGATATGAACTGCGATGGAAAAGCACTGAAATTTGTAACAAGGTGAAAGGATACGGTATAGAATGAAATCACGCTGACATGCAGAAGTACGAAAGTAAACTAATGGGGACGACCGAAATGAATGATGAGAATGCGAGAGATAAGTAACGAATTATAATTGATCGGATAAACTATCGACATAGAGCACGAAAATAAACTGCTGAGAGAGATGCAGTGAAATAGAATGAACCAGTGGTGCTCGATGGCGACAGAAGAATTTGGTAGACCAGTTCACCCTTCTGCCAAAGGACTACGTCTGGTTGGAGGGGTTGTGATTTAACACAGAAGATAAACTCTCTTCGCCCTATTCTCCTTCAACTCGGAGTTGATCAGACTCCAGTTGATTTCACTCGTGGTAGATACTTGTCGGCGATCTCCAAACCTTCAACGGACTTCTTCGCAAACCACAATGACTCTTGGTTGCTGAAGATCTTGCTCGGTGAAGACAATTACTCTTCGACACTCGAGCCGACACCTATCCGTCTAGAGAGTGCGCAGCTCTCAAGAGTAATAGGTACAAGAACTCTAACTCAGAACTACTATGATGCTCAACCACTGTCTAAGTTTGGGCTCTTGATTTTTCTCTCGGTGGATCTTAAACTCAAATCACTCGGAGAGGGGATGCTCAATCAATCTTCTTAGAAATCTTAAGCGGAGCAGCCACCAGACAACGCCGGTGCGGGGTGGCTATTTATAGCCGCAGCCTTCCCTGAAGGGAAAAGACCAAATTGGACATGTGGAGCAGCCAACGGCCGAACGACACGAGTCCAACGGTCGGAATTTGAGCACAACGATAACATTACGTGCGGAGCAAGTAATGCTAACTCCTCAGTTCGAAAGATATCTCCTGCAGCACTGAAGAACAACGTCTTCTGCTGGCGGGTAATCATTCGAAACATAAAGAGATTTCTCTCAGTCTCGCATAGGTTTGGGCTAAGCATCACAGCGGATCTAAGCTTCGAGAACATATACCCCTCTTAATAGTACGGAGGTCATATGACTCAAATAAATGGAAGAAGAATAGCGAAAGGAATGCTACGTCTTCACTTCGTCTTCGACATCCATCGCTGCAGTCAATTTTCTTCGGACAGAATAACCGAACCAATTGCTTCGCGTCAGCAATAAATTTTCGAGGGGTCAACTCCTTCACGTCATTCGTCTCGTCTACAAGACTTCACAGGATATCGCAGATTCTTCTCTGATGTGCAGATGTTCTTCGGTGAAGTTCCTCGAACTGGACACCGGAGACAGCATTCTCTTCGGTACTGCATGGACTATTTCTCTCTGTGTGCACTAGCAAACAAATTAGTCCATGCCTGTTTCTGTCAACAATCTCCAAAACACAAAGGGGAAAATATTGCACCAACACTTCTAGCTAAAGTTGACTCATCTTCAGTCCCTCTTTCATCAAGTTTTATATTACTAAATAGAGATTCAATAGGTGAGACACCAATCATTTTAGTATCTTCATCATTACTACGATAGAAACCGGGAGGAGTACTTTTTCTAAGAATTCTCGCTTAGCTCTCAACCTAGTGGTCCTTTCTTTACTTTCATTAATGGATACATACATAGCTTTAATAGACTCATTTATATCATGCTTGGGTGGCAAAATTTTAATTTTTAGAGTATCCACATCATGAGCAATTCTATCCATGTTCCTAGCCATGTCATCAACTTTATTCAATTTCTCTTCTACCATAGCATTGAAAATCTTTTGGGAATTAATAAATTCTTTAATGTTACTTTCAAGATCATAGGGTATCCTATTATTATTATATGAATTGCCATAGGAATTACCATAATTATTAGAGGAATTTCTGGGAAACGGTCTAGGATTGAAATTACCCCTATAAGCATTGTTGTTGAAATTATTTCTAAAGACAAAATTCACATCAATAGCATCATTATTTTGCTCAATCAAGGTAGACAATGGCACATCATTAGGATCAATATGAGCACTTTTACTAGCAACCAATTTCATAAGAGCATCCATCTTATCACTCAAAGTATTAATTTCTTCAACAGAATTTACCTTCTTACCAGTTGGAGTTCATTCAGTGTGCCATTAAGAATAATTTGTCATAATATTATCAAGGAGTTTTGTAGCTTCTCCCAATATAATTTCCATAAAAGTACCACCTGCGGCAGAGTCTAGCAAATTTCTAGAAACAAAGTTTAGTCCCGCATAAATTTTTTGTATGATCATCCATAAGCTTAAACCATGAGTTGGGAAATTTCTTATCATTAGTTTCATTCTCTCCCAAGATTGTGCAACATTCTCATGTTCAAGTTGCTTAAAATTCATAATTTGGTTTCTTAAAGAAATAATCTTAGCGGGAGGAAAATACTTGGCAATAAAAGCATCCTTACTCTTATCCCATGAATCGATACTATTTCTAGGCAAGGATGAAAACCAAGTTTTAGCATGATCTCGTAATGAGAACGGAAATAATTTCAATTTAACAATATCATTATCCACATCTTTCTTCTTTTACATATCACAAAGTTCAATGAAAGTATTAAGATAGGATGCAGCATCTTCATTAGGACTACCAGAAAATTGTTCTTTCATAACAAGATTAAGCAAAGTAGCATTAATGTCACACGACTCCGCACTAGTGGCGAGAGGAGCAATTGGAGTACTAATAAAATCATTATTATTAGTATTGGAAAAGTCACACAATTTTGTGTTTTCTTGAGACATCGCGACAAAGCAAGCAAACTAGCAAACAAGCAAACGAAAATATTTTTGTGTTTTTGTAAAATTGTTTTACAAGTGGGGGAGATGAAAATAAAAAGGCAAATAAAATAAATGCAAGTGGATGATAGTTTATGCAAAGGTACTTGATAGATTTCGGTGATGTCTCCCCGGCAACGGCGCCAGAAATTCTTCCTACTACTTGTAAACTGCGTTGGTATTTCCCCGAAGAGGAGAGGATGATGCAGTATAGTAGAGATAAGTATTTCCATCAGTTAAGAACCAATGTTATCAATCCAGCAGGAGAACCACACAGAACCTCGTTAGCAGCACCTACACACACAAAAGCAAACACTTGCACCCAACGCAAATAAGAGGGTTGTCAATCCTCTTAGCGGTTATTCGCAAGGATTAATTCTGATAGTGATAGATAAAAAGTAAATTGCAAAATAAAATAAAAGTAAATAAATTGCAGCAAGGTATTTTTGGATTTTAGTATATGATAAAGGTAGACCCGGGGGTCATAGTTTTCACTAGAGGCTTCTCTCTCGAGCACAGAACACACGGTGGGTAAATGCTACTTGTAGCTTGCGTTGGTATTTCCTCGAAGAGGAAGGGATGATGCAGCACAGTAGAGATAAGTATTTCCCTCGGTTATGAAACCAAGGTTATTGAACCAGTAGGAGAATCATGCAACACCTCGTTAGCAGCACCTGCACACAAACAACAAATCCTTGCACCCAACGCAAACGAGAGGTTGTCAATCTCTCGGCGGTAAATTGCAAGTTTAAATTATATGTGATAGATAGATAGATTGAAACAAAAACACAAAATAAATAAATAAAAGAAAATGGCAGCAATATTTTTAGGGTTTTAGTAATATGATTTAGATAGACCCGGGGGCCATAGATTTCACTAGAGGCTTCTCTCGAGAAAATAGCATACGGTGGGTAGACAAATTACTGTTGGGCAATTGATAGAAAAGCAAATAATCATGACGATATCCAAGGCAATGATCATGTATATAGGCATCACGTCCGAGACAAGTAGACCGACTCCTGCCTGCATCTACTACTATTACTCCACACATCGACCGCTATCCAGCAAGCATCTAGTGTATTAAGTCCATAAGAACGGAGTAATGCCTTAAGAACGATGACATGATGTAGACAAGATAAACTCACGTATGAATAAACCCCATCTTTTTACCCTTAGTAGCAACGATACATACGTGTCATGTCCCTTTCTGTCACTGGGATTGAGCACCGCAAGATCGAACCCACTACAAAGCACCTCTTCCCATGGCAAGATTAATCAATCTAGTTGGCCAAACCAAATCAATAGACCGGAGAAGAAATACGAGGCTATAATAATCATGCATAAAAGAGTGCAGCAAAGACTCAAATAATTTCATGGATAATCTGATCATAAACTCACAATTCATCAGATCCCAACAAACACACCGCAAAAAGTGATTACATCGGATAGAACTCCAAGAACATCGAGGAGAACATTGTATTGAAGATCAAAAAGAGAGAAGAAGCCATCTAGCTACTGCCTATGGACCCAAAGTGTCGGGGTACGACCATCTATGGGGCCATGCAGCCCCTTGTGGTTCGGCGGGGGAGGTCGACGTGCACAAAGAGCATGAACAATGGGGAGCGCGAGGGATTTACCCAGGTTTGGGCCGCTGAGAAGCGTAAAACCCTACTCCTGCCTTTGGTGTATTGATGGTGCAGAAGCACAGTACAAGGAGCGCCTGTCCTGGCAAGGCGCGGGGGGAGCAGCTACGCGAGACGTGCTTGTGTTTGAAAAGGGGTCCGAATCTCTCTAACTGTTGCCTTGGCCCTCCTTTTATAACTCAAGGGGTTACCAAGTGGCAAAACAGTAATTACATAGCGATTAGATAGCAAACAGTGCTATCATGCCTAACTCTGCCAGTTTAGGACAAAGGCATTAAATGCGCCGTTAGGTGTCACGTAGGGAGGTAGTCCCGGCAAGGTTTCTGCACCGCTTGCCCAGCTACCTCATATTATCCTGACACGCCTCTTGGACGGGTGTCGTTAGGGGCAAATCTTGTCCCAGTGTGCTGACACGTGCTCGACAAGCCTCACCAACCAACCTGGGGGGGTCGACACCTCACTCATCAGCGAACACCTGTGCAGCGAGGTGGAGCGCTGGAGGGCTGGCTTAAGCTTGCCGGGTCTTCACCTTGCCGGTTCAGCCTTGCCGGCAAGGAATGTCTTCATCTTTGGTACTAGTCGAGTGTTGTGTTTTGAACTTCTTTCTGGTAGCTTATGCGGCTGGACTCCGAATCTTGATCTTGGCGGTTCCCGGCAAAGCTTTGGCCGGTAAGGAGGTTGCCACCGTCTGTGCATAAGTCAGGGTATAAAATACCCATGTTTTATACACCGACAGGAGCCCCCGGGCCTGGGCCATACGCGCGTCTGAAGCGTCGTTGGGCTAGGCCCAAACAATGCATAGACACGTGGCGGGGAACTGCCACTGTAATCTTCGGTCATGATGATTATCTTCTTTTGAGATCTTCTTTGCTTCCTTATTAATCCGGCCTTGGGCGTGCTCTCAGCCACTTCCCGGCAAACCTTGTCGTTGGGTGGCTGGCCCACAGGCGTACTCAGGCCAAGGGTATGTTCATATGTGGGATGCTGCTGGTTCAAACCGAACGGGTGCTCAGCTCCGAATGGTGAGGGGTAACTGCCCTGTCTGTCTTTACTCCTCCTTTTTCTATGCCCCTCCATCACGCGCGTCTGCATGCATGCAGGGCAGCGGATTGGTGGAGAAGGGCGGCCGTTGGAGTGATGCGCCGGGCCAGGGGGCGCAGAGCGCGGAATTGGCGATCGTGGGCGGTTGCTGGAGTAATGCGCCCGTCAGGAGCGCAGGTCATGGGAGTGGCGATCTTGGGCGGTCGCTCGAAGATGGCGAAGGGCCAGGTCTCCGCACCCCCCTATAAAAAGGGGGGGGCGGGATGCTAAGCTCAACCATTCCCTCCCGTCTCAACTTCTAGCAATTGTTGTCTTCTTCCCATATCTTCTTCTCTTCCCGCGCTCTACGACGCCATGGTGAGAGGGGGAGGCCGCGGCCGCACCCCTGCCGCCACGGCGAGGGCTTCTTCCCGGCTTCATTCTCAAGCTTTGGCTGCGGCTGCGGAAGCTGGCTCCAGTGCTCGAGGGAGGGTCGCGGCCCGTGGTTGCGGACGGCATGGTGTCCGCGGCCGGGGCGGCCACGGTGGAACGCTCGCTATTCCGTCTTCGATCCCTCCTCCGCCGGCAGAAGGCCACACGGTGGACACGGCGAAAGAGTTCGTCTTGGAGCTACGCGACCAGCCGCGCAGCTGGCTGCGACTTCCTCGGCCTTTTGCCAGGGAGATGGAAGGCCGCCACCTGCACGTCTTGTGGCTGCGCGTGGACGGTTGCTGCAACGGCTCGGTGTGGGTGACCGTTGAAACCTCCAACAATGGCATCATGTACCTTACGCGCGGGTGGAAATCCTTTGCCCGTGCCCCCTGTTTAGGGCAAGGGCGCCTCCTTCACTTCAAGCTGGACGGACCAGACACGCTTGTCATGAAGTTCTTCGGGGCTTCAGGCGCTCGTCTGGAGTGTTGTGCGGAGAGCTCGAGCGACAGCGACACCGCTTCCTCCAGAGATGCTGAGGATGATGATGATGACGGCGATGATGACGGCTCTCCGTGTGTGAAGGCCGAAGGCGACGGCAAAGAGTCTGGCTGATCGCCAGCAGCACCATCATCTGGCCTTCCGAGAACAAGCCGGACTCCGCCTAGGCGCCCCTTTTGCCCTCTTCGCACTTGAGATAAACCCTGGCAAAGGGCCGATGAGAATGTAATCGAGTACCTTTTCAATAAATATCTAGTGTTTGCCGGGGTTTAAATAAATGCATGATGTTTCCCTTGTTCTATTTTGCCTTTGTATGATTGTGTTCCCTACGCTTATCGGAAGCTTGCCGGTGCGCACACTTGCCGCGAGCGCTTCGAGGAACGGGTCCTTAGCAGCCTGCTGGAAGTGCCGCTGCCGGCAAGGTGACTTGCCGGGCCAGAACGCATCCGCCAAGCTTGCCGAGCGGACTCGAGGCAATCTAGGGCGCGGACTGATCGCGACAAGGTTCCTCTCGCGTGCAGGTTTCTCATACAAAGCTCAGAACCATTCAAGGGGGAATGCGAATGTAACAGGGAATTTTTTTTTTTAAGTTTTTGCAACTTAGCTTTCCCTTGTGCCATTTTTCTCGTTGTAAAACATGACCACTTGAACGTCGTTAAGAATGGTACCCCCATCTCCACTCCCTCCGGGAAATTTGCATGCGAGGGGACCTCCTCATCCTTTTAAGAAAAAGAAAGAAGAGAAAAGAGCGGTTTGGGAACCTTGACGGCTCATTAGTCATTTCATACAAACTAAAGCGTAAATCACAACATCACATGCATCGACACATAAATGAATATGTACAAGGGGTTGCGAAACACTTAGCTTTATTATGCACAGGATCTGCGCCTGACTTTGTACCAAGGGTTACATGTCTGATCGACAAGGCTTGTACAAAGGGTGTTGCCGGGACATGACCCGGCAACTGCGCCTCATGGGTAGAACTTGCGAAGATGCTCAATATTCCATGAGTTCTGCACCGAGGTGCCATCTTCGGTCTCCAGACGGACTGCGCCAGGCCTGGTGACTCGTACTACCCGGTAAGGGCCTTCCCACTTCGGCGTCAACTTGTTTGATCCCTTGGCGGACTGAACGCGCCGAAGAGCAAGGTCGCCTTCCTCAAGGCTTCGGGCATGCACTTTGCGGCTATGGTAGCGGCGCAAGGCTTGCTGGTAGCGTGCAGCTCGCACAGCCGCCCGAAGATGATCTTCCTCAAGGAGCAACGTGTCGTCTTGCCGCAGCCGCTCTTGCTCAGCTTAATCGTAAGCGAGCACTCGAGGTGACCCGTATATGAGTTTTGTGGGAGCACTACTTCTGCACCATAGATTAGGGAGAAGGGTGTTTGGCCGGTAGCTCGATTTGGTGTCGTTCTGAGTGACCAAAGAACCGCCGGCAACTCATCAATCCAGTGCCTCCCACACTTGTGCAGCCTGTCAAAGGTCCTTGTCTTGAGGCCACGCAGCACTTCAGCGTTCATCCTTTCCGCCTGGCCGTTGCTTCTCGGGTGAGCAACAGATGCAAAACAGATTTTGCTGCCAAGGTCTTGGATATACTGCATGAAGGTGCGGCTCGTGAATTGTGTGTCGTTGTCGGTGATGATCCTGTTAGGAACCCCGAAACGGCAAACTAATCCTTTGAAGAACTTGACGGCTGATTGCGCTGTCACCTTCCTCACTGGCTCCACTTCAGGCCACTTTGTGAACTTGTCGATGGCGACGTACAAGAACTCAAAGCCCCCGGCAGCACGGGGAAAGGGGCCCAAAATATCGAGCCCCCAGACCGAAAAGGGCCAGGAGAGAGGGATTGTTTGGAGGGCTTGAGCTGGTTGATGTATGCTCTTTGAATGGAACTGGCATGCTTCACACTTGGTTACTAGCTCAGTTGCATCCTGGACGGCAGTGGGCCAATAGAAGCCTTGTCGGAAAGCTTTGCCGACAAGAGCCCTTGATCCTATGTGGGAGCCACATATGCCTCCGTGTATCTCCGCCAACAGCTTTAGTCCATCTTCCCAGAAAATGCACTTCAATTTCACACCGTTTGGTCGTTTTCTGTACAGGATGCTATCCACAAACTGATACATACTTGACTGATGGGCTACTTTCTCTGCTTCTTCTTGCTCATCGGGAAACCCTCCTGTCTGAAGGAAACGGACTATCTGCTGTGCCCATGTCAGAGCCTGTGGGTCGACAACAAGGACTAAAGGCATCTCCTCAGCTACGGGAGCGCTTGCTTCTACGGCAAGAACTTGTGGTTCTACGCTAAGCGGCTGCTCATCGGCAACCGTATTGCTGTTTCCGGCAACGTCCTTGTCGGCGGCTTCTGGGAGCTCTGCCGGAAAGTACTTGCTGGTACTTAACTTTCTTCTCTTGTTGGCTTGCGTTGACGGGGCGACTGTTGGTTGATTCAAATGGAGCATAAAAGTCCCCGGTTCCACGGGAAGCTTTTGAGCGGCACACTTTGACAGGCTATGAGTGATGCTGTTTTCCACACGAGGGATGTACTCGGTTTGCAACCCGTCAAAGTGATCTTCCAATTTCCTCACTTCTTCCACATACGCCTCCATTAACGGGCTCTGATAATCTTTGTTCACTTGCTTTACAACAAGCTGCGATCGCCGCGGATGATCAATTTTTTGATCCCAATGTCTACTGCGATCCTAAGACCGGCAAGAAGTCCTTCATACTCAGTAGTGTTGTTTGTAGCTTGCTCCCTAGGAAAGTGCATTTGGACCACATACTTGAGGTGCTCTCCGGTGGGTGCGATAAGCAGCACTCCGGCACCGGCGCCTTGCAGCGAGAAGGCACCATCAAAGTACATGACTCATTCCTTTGCTGTCTCTTTGCCGGGGAGAGCTGTCTCTTGAATTTCTTCGTCTTGCGTTGGCGTCCATTCGGCGATGAATTCCGCCAAAGCCCTGCTCTGAATGGTTGAAGTGCTCTCAAACTTGAGTGCAAAGCTTGACAATTCCAACGCCCACTCCACTATCCTGCCGGTTGCCTCTGGATTTCTCAAGATGCGTTGCAACGGAAAGCGAGTGACGACGGTAATCTCGTGTGCTTGGAAGTAGTGGCGCAGTTTTTTCGAGGCCATAAGGAGACCGAAAAGCAACTTCTGCACCCCAGAGTATCTCGATCTAGCCCCCTGCAGAAGGGAACTAACAAAATACACTGGTCGCTGCACCAGTTTCTTCTTTGGCACCGTTTGTTGATCAACTTCATTTGCTTGCCCGGTTTCTGACTTATCGGCGTCGGATCTAGCCGGAGAAGACTCTGATTTGCCACTGGACGGGTTTGTCGTGCTTGTTTCCTCGTCATCGAGTTCCCTCTGCGCCACTAGTGCGGCACTAGCCACTTGATTCGTTGCCGCTATGTATAGCAGCAACGGCTCTTGTGGTCTTGGCGCAACCAGTGTTGGCGCAGAGGAGAGGTATCTTTTCAAGTCCTGCAGCGCGGCCTCCGCTTCCAGAGTCCATTTCATCGGACCTGCCTTTTTCAAAATCTTGAAAAACGGCAGGGCAAGCTCAGCAGATCTTGAAATGAACCTACTCAAGGCAGCAACACAACCGGCAAGACGCCGCACATCTTTGACGCTTTTCGGTGCTTGAATCTTCTCAATCGCCTTGATCTTGTCGGGATTTGCTTCAATTCCTCGTTGAGATACAAAGAATCCGAGAAGTTTGCCGGATGGAACACCAAACACACACTTCTCGAGATTGAGCTTCAAGTTGATTTTGCGCAAGTTCGCAAATGTCTCTTCCAAGTCTTGAATAAGGGTAGACTCGTCCTTGGTTTTGACCACTATGTCATCCATGTATGCTTCTACATTCCTGTGCAGCTGGGGCTCAAAACCGATTTGGACCGCTCTTGCAAATGTTGAACCGGCACTCTTTAATCCGAAGGGCATACGTACGAAGAAGTACGTGCCACATGGAGTAATGAATGCAGTCTTTTCTTCATCCTCCTTGGCCATGAATATCTGATGGTATCCAGAATATGCATCAAGGAAGGAGAGCAAATCACAGCCAGAAGTAGAGTCTACAATTTGATCGATGCGCGGCAAGGGGAAAGGGTCCTTCGGGCATGCTTTGTTGATATCCGTGTAATCAATACAAAGTCTCCACTTCCCGTTTGCTTTGCGCACCACCACTGGATTTGCCAACCAAGTGGGATGTAGCACTCCTCTAACCAGGCCTGCCGCTTCGAGTTTCTTGATTTCTTCGGCAATGAATTGCTGCCGCTCCAAAGCTTGCTTCCGGACTTTTTGTTTGACGGGCCGAGCATGGGGACAAACGGCAAGGTGGTGCTCAATTACCTCCCTGGGAACACCGCGGAGGTCGGATGGTCGCCATGCGAACACATCGACATTCGCCCGCAGGAAGGCAACGAGCGCGCTTTCCTATTTGCTGTCAAGGGTGGCGCTGATGGTGAAAGTACCGTCAGTGCCGTCCTCCCTCGCCGGTACCTTCTTGGTTGCCGGTGCAGTGGCTTTGGATTTCTTACCGGCGGAGCACTCCGGCAAGTCTTCAACAGGTGCGCAGCACTTCAAAGAGGTGCGCTTCCCGAAATCCTTGCTAGAGGTTTTGCCGAATTGCTTGATTTCTTTTTTCTTGGAGGAAGCTGGTGCCTTGGCGGCTTCCGCTGCAACCGCATCTCTGTACATCTTGTCGACGCAGATCACCGCATCTTTCTTGTCGGAGATGACGGAAATGACACCCATCGGCCCTAGCATCTTCAACGTGTTGTAAGCATAGTGGGATGCTGCCATGTATTTTGCTAAGGCTAGGCGGCCAAGAATTCCATTGTACGGCAAGGGGATCTTAACGACATCGAAGACAATCTTTTCCGTCCTGTAGTTCAGTTCCCCGCCAAACATTACCGGCAACGTGATCTTTCCCTTGGGTTGGCTTCTTCCCGGGTTCACTCTTTGAAAGGTGCCCGTCTTTTCAAGCTCCTCATCGGGAATCTGTAGCCTCTTGATTACCTCCGGAGAGATTAGATTCAGACCGGCCCCACCGTCAACTAACATCTTCATTACTTGGAGGTTGCGAATTGTTGGGGAAACCAACAACGGCAAACACCCGACCGCAGTTATGCGATCAGGGTGGTCCTCAGCATCAAAGATGATAGGCGTGTGTGACCATTTGAGTGGTTTTTGAGAGCCCATTGCCGGTTCCACCGCATTAACCTCACGTGCCCACTGCTTAAGTTGGTGGTGAGAGGAGTGTAAGGATGCCCCTCCGTCAATACACATGGCGTCGGTTGCCTTCTGGAATTCTTGTTCGCTGGTTCCATCATCGTCCTCTTCGTCACTTCCATCATCTCCCCTTTCCTTCTCACGGCCCCTAGCAGGCTTTTCTTTCTGCTGCTTGGCCTTGCCGCGGCGGCCTCCTCGACCACCACGGCCCTTTTTGCTTGATCCACCGGCACCATCTTGGCCTTTTTCCTTGTCGCGCTTCTCGTATTCAACCTTTTGCTTCTCAACAAGGTGTTCGACTTGCCGGCACTCTTGGAGATCATGGCCCTTGGTGCGGTGAATTTTGCAGTATGGTCCATCTGACTTGCCGGCCTTCTCGTTTGCCGCCGCCTCCTGGCAAGCGGCACATACAGTAGCCTCCTTGCCGGAATTCTCAGTCTTGGCTTTCTTGGCGGACCCGGAGTTGCCGGAGCCTTCGACAGCCATAACAGTTTTGCCTTTGCGCTTCCTGTTGCACTTCCGCTCTTCTTCCCCGGGGTGACAACATCATCGTCTTCAGAATCTACTTCGGCACCAGCGTCCTCCCTGGGAAGCTTTCTTCCTTCCTCCGCACGTGCACACTTATTCGCCAACGTGTAGAGCTCGTTGACGGTCTTGGGCAACTTGACGTTCATTTTCTCTCGCATCCTACGATTGCGCACGTTCGTGTGAAAGGCGGCAATGACGGCTGCGGGGTGCACATCTGGAATGTTGCAGTGTATGCGACTAAATCTCCGGATGTACTTGCGTAAAGTTTCGCCATCTCTTTACGGGATCACTTGCAGGTCGCTGGGCTGCCCAGGGGCCTTGTGGCCTCCGGTAAAGGCACCGACGAATTTGTTGCAGAGATCTGACCACGAAGAGATGGAGTTCTCCGGCAAGTTCATCAGCCAAGACCTCACGTTGGGTTTCAGTACCAACGGGAAGTAGTTGGCGAGGATCTTCTCGTCTCTCCCTCCGGCAGCTTGTACGGCAATAGTGTAGATGCCTAGAAACTCTGCCGAGTTCAACTTGCCGTCATATTTTTCCGGCACTTCTGGCTTGAAGGCTCGAACGGACGGCCATCGGACTTGCCGCAGCTCGCGGGTGAAGGCAGGACACCCAACCTCGTAAGGTAGATACCCGCCAACCCCTGGCACAGGCTCATCAATGACGGGGCTGTTGCGCGCGTCGGATTGACGACGCGCCTCTCGGTGCCGTTCGATGGTGGTGCGGGAGTCTTCCGCCCGCCTGTCTCGCAGCACTTGCCGCTGATCTTGCCGTGCCCGTGGATCTGAAGAGGCTATCGACATCTCGTCGGGTCCAAGAGATTGTTGGGCTTGTCGTGGTTGTTGGCGTTGCTGCTGTTGAGGCGGTTGTCGCGGCGGCGATTGCACCGTTAGCGTAGTACCGTCAAGGCGGCCACCGACTGGAGATGTCGGTGCTGCTTGTGGACGCCGTGAGGGCTCCGCTTGCTGCGATTTATTGGCTTCGGCAAATCCAATCAAGCTTTAGATGGTGGCTCTCCACTCATCCATCTTCTCTGCCGCTGGAGGGAAGTTCAGCAGCATCTAAGCTCGCGCCATTGCTTCCGCTGCCGTGGCTGGCATGGCCGGGAGCGAAGAGCGTGACGTCGCTCTATTCCTGGCAGAGCCAGCAGGAGCGCCATCGCGGTCTTGCTGCCGTGGCACATGATCAGCAGCAGGTCGCCGTGGCGGAGGCGGTGTCCGAGGATCTGGGATTCGATCCACAGGAGTCTTGCTGTGAGGTCGCCGCTGCCCAGAGTCGTTGGCGCCGCTCGGAGCTGTGCCACGCCCGTTGTGCGAGGGGCGTGGTGTCTGTCCTGAAGCTGCATTCTTGGACGTCGCCGCAGCGGGATCTTGGCTCGCGCCGGCCCGGGCATTGCCGCTCCGGTGGCTGCGTTCGTCGGCACGGCGAGGAGGTGGAGGAGGAAGAGGCCGCCCGTCCGCTCCGCCCGCGCCATCGCGGCTCCGTTCGCCAGAGGATCGAGGATGTCGACTACCTTCAGCACACTCGTCCCCTGCGCCGACCGCGGTGGGCATGACGACAGCGCCACCTGTGCTGGTCGTGCCAACCGCAGTACCCACCGCCCGCATTGGCCGCGCCGCCTGTGCTGCCTGCGGACGCGCGCGGGGTGGCCGTCATCGTGATGACGTTCTTCTTGGGCGCCATCGACGACGAGGAGGACGACGAGGAAGTTGATGAAGATGATGAAGAAGACGCGCAATCCACTGGTCAAGGTTCGCGCAAGCGACGCTTCCCCCTACCTGGCGCGCCAAAGATGTCGGGGTACGACCATCTATGGGGCCATGCACCCCCTTGTGGTTCGGCGAGGGAGGTCGACGTGCACAAAGAGCATGAACAATGGGGAGCGCGAGGGATTTACCCAGGTTCGGGCCACTGAGAAGCGTAAAACCCTACTCCTGCCTTTGGTGTATTGATGGTGCAGAAGCACAGTACAAGGAGCGCCTGTCCCGGCAAGGCGCGGGGGGAGCAGCTACGCGAGACGTGCTTGTGTTTGAAAAGGGGTCCGAATCTCTCTAACTGTTGCCTTGGCCCTCCTTTTATAGCTCAAGGGGTTACCACAGTGGCAAAACAGTAATTACATAGCGATTAGATAGCAAACAGTGCTATCATACCTAACTCTGCCAGTTTAGGACAAAGGCATTAAATGCGCCGTTAGGTGTCACGTAGGGAGGTAGTCCCGGCAAGGTTTCTGCACCGCTTGCCCAGCTACCTCGTATTATCCTGACACGCCTCTTGGACGGGTGTCGTTAGGGGCAAATCTTGTCCCAGCGTGCTGACACGTGCTCGACAAGCCTCACCAACCAACCTGCGCGGTCGACACCTCACTCATCAGCGAACACCTGTGCAGCGAGGTGGAGCGCTGGAGGGCTGGCTTAAGCTTGCCGGCACGGAGCTTGCCGGGTCTTCACCTTGCCGGTTCAGCCTTGCCAGCAAGGAATGTATTCATCTTTGGTACTAGTCGAGTGTTGTGTTTTGAGCTTCTTTCTGGTAGCTTCTGCGGCTGGACACCGAATCTTGATCTTGGCGGTTCCCGGCAAAGCTTTGGCCGGCAAGGAGGTTGCCACTGTCTGTGCATAAGTCAGGGTATAAAATACCCATGTTTTATACACCGACACAAAGGTCTGTGGTAAAATACTCACGCATCATCGGAAGGGCAACAAGGTTGATGTAGAACCCCTCCGTGATCGATTCCCCCTCCGGCAGATCACCGGAGAAGGACCCCAGATGGGATCTCTCTGGAAAAGAAACTTGCGGCGGCGGAAAAAGTATTTCGTGGACTCCCCTGAGGGTTTCTGATTTTTCTGGAATTTATAGTGCTGGAATTAGGTCAAACGGAGCTGGGTGGGCCCCACGAGGTACCAGGGCACGCCACCCCCCCTGGGGCGCGCCCTGGTGCCTCGTGGCCCACTCTTTCATCTTTTGGCCCTCTCCTGAAGCTTCTAGTGTTTATCTTGTCCAATAAAAAATCTCCAAAAAGTTTCGTGGCATTTGGACTTCGATTGGTATTGATTTTCTGTAAAACAAAAACAGGGCAGAAAACAGCAACTGGCACTGGGCACTAGGTTAATAGGTTAGTCTCCAAAAATGATATATAATTGCTGTAAATGATTATAAAAACATCCAAGATTGATATTATAACAGCATGGAACAATCAAAAATTATAGATACGTTGGAGACGTATCAGCATCCCCAAGCTTAATTCCTGCTCGTCCTCGAGTAGGTAAATG
Organism: Elymus sibiricus; assembly: GCA_039707655.1. Taxonomy (NCBI): domain Eukaryota; kingdom Viridiplantae; phylum Streptophyta; class Magnoliopsida; order Poales; family Poaceae; genus Elymus; species Elymus sibiricus. The sequence goes on along the minus strand of CM077666.1, from coordinate 175,793,065 downwards.
ATAAAAACAGAATTTTTGATGTGGAATGCTGCCTAACATATTCATCACATATTCTTTTCTTTTGTAGCATGGACATTGGACTTGAATGATTCAAAGCAATAGTCTATAATTTGACATGAAGATATAAAGACTCAAGCATGCTAACAAGCAACCATGTCTTTCAAAATATCAACGCTAAAGAAAGTTATCCCTAGCCCATTATGCTCAATCATTGATCCATTCATGAAACACACTCAAATATTAGCTACATCCAATGCACAAGTATGACAATAGTGCTCTCTAGTTGGTGCTTTTGTAAGACAAGATGGAGACTCAAAAAATAAAAATTGCATAAAAGTAAATAGATAGGCCCTTCGCAGAGGGAAGCAGAGATTTGTCAAATGTGCCCGAGCTCAAAGCTGAAATTAAAGAGATAAAATATTTTGAGAGGCATGCTTTTCCTGTCAACGAAAATGACCAAGAATTCCCAATATTTTCCATGCTAGATACATCATAGGTGGTTCCCAAACAGAAAGTAAAGTTTATTTCCTTTCCACCATTCTTTCACAATCCATGGCTAGCCGTATCCACGGGTGCCCTCCATACCAACACTTTCCAAGGAATTTTGTTGTTATTAATTTGATTTCATTGTGGGACTGGGCATCCCTATTACCAACCATTCTCTCGTGCAATGACAAGTGAATAAACACTCATCGTGAGAATAACACACCTAGCATGGAAAATAATGGCCACCCCCTGCCGCTTCATGAGCGGTACGGGCACACAAAACGGAAAATTATTTTGAAAATTAGAGTTGGCACACGCAAATTTACTTGGAACGGCATTGAAATACCGCATATAGGTAGATATAGTGGACTCATTTGGCACAACTTGGGTTTAAGGAGTTTGGATGCACAAGCAGTATTTCCGCTTAGTACAAATGAAGGCTAGCAAATAGATTGAGAAGCAACCAACCAAAAAACGAAAACGGTCATAAACATGCATTGAACACAACTAACACCGAATAATGCACCATAAGTAGGATATAATTTCATTGCATAACTATTGACTTAACGTGCATGCATAGGGAATCACAAACCTTAACACTAATATTCTTACTAAATCACAATTAATCACTAACATGACTCACATATTATCATTTCCATATCGCAAAACTATTACAAGGAATCACACTCATCATATCCAATGATCTATATGAAAGTTTTTATTTATATCCCTCTTGAATATTCATCACTTTGGGACCAACTTCATATCTTGTGCAAATTACTGTTACTATCATCAACTCTCAAAAAGATTTAAGTGAAGCATGAGAGTGCAAATATTTCTTCAAAATTTCAATCTTATCAACTCTCAAAATAATATAAGTGGAGCATGAGAATTCATTTCTTCAAAATTTTAATCAACTCTCAAAATAATATAAGTGAAGCATGATAGTTTATTTCTTCAAAATTTAGCCACCACCGTGCTCAAAAAGATTTAAGTGAAGCACTAGAGCAACTGCCTAGCTCAAAAAATTTAAGTGAAGCACATAGAGTATTCTAACAAATGATGATAAACGTGTGGCTCTCTCAAGATAGGTGTGTTCAGCAAAGATGATTGTGACAAAATAAAAAGCAAACAAAGCAAAGACTCATATAATACAAGACGCTCCAAGCAAAACTCATATCATGTGACGAATAAAAATATAGCTGCAAGTAAAATTACCGATGATTGGTAGAAGAAAGAGGGGATGCCTTCCGGGGCATCCCCAAGCTTAGACGCTTGAGTCTTCCTTGAATATTACCTTGGGGTGCCTCGGGCATCCCCAAGCTTACGCTTTTACTACTCCTTATTCCTTCATCCATCGTGATCTCACCCAAAACTAGAAAACTTCAATCACACAAAACTCAACAAAACCTTCATGAGATCCGTTAGTATAACTAAATAAATCACTACTATAAGTACTGTTGCAAACCCATTCATATTTTATTTTTGCATTATACCTACTGTACTCTAACTTCACCATGGCTTATACCCCCCCCCCCCCCCCGATACAATCCATAGATTCATCAAAACAAGCAAGTAGTGCATCAAAAACAGAATCTGTCAAAAACAGAACAGTCTGTAGAAATCTGAATTATGGTCATACTTCTGTAACTCCAAAAATTCTAAAAAATTAGGACGACGTGGGAAATTCATATATAAATATTGTGTAAAAAATTCAGAAGGTTCTGACGTTCCAGAGAAAAACCAAAATTCCAGCACTGGATGCAAAACTTTTTGTTTTCAAACAACATCAATTATACTATCTTCCAAATCACCCCAAAGGCTTTACTTGGCACAAACACTAATTAAAAACACAAAAACACAATCATACCAGTAGCATAATTGTGAACATACACAATAACAGAAAAAAAAATGTATTTATTGGGTTGCCTCCCAACAAGCTCTTTCTTTATAGCCATTAAGATATGCTTTGAGATTTCAATGATGCTCACATGAAAGATAAGAATTGAAGCACAAAGAGAGCATCATAATACATGTGACAAACACATTTAAGTCTAACATACTTCCTATGCATAGGCATTTTATATGCAAACAAATTATCAAGACGAGAAATATCTAACATATGCAAAGGAGAGGAATAAAACATTGACAATCTCAACATGAAGAGAGGTAATTTAGTAACATGAAAATTTCTACAACCATATTTTCCTCTCTCATAATAATTACATGTAGGATCATATTGAAATTCAACGATATAGCTATCATAAACAATACTCTCTTTATGATCCACATGCATAAATTTTTTATAATCTTCCAAAATAGTGGGATTAGCATTAACTAAAGTTATGACCTCTCCAAACCCACTCTCATCAAAAATTTCATAGGATTGAACAGTCTCCGAATATGTGGGATTCTTTTTACTTAAAGTTAACGCTCTTCCAAACCCACTTTTAATAGTATTACAAATTTTATTATCAATAACATATTCGTCATGAGGCTTAAATAAATCATAACAAGCATTATCACCCCAATCATGATCCTTACAATAAGTAGTGGACATAACAAAATCATCATCCCCAAGCTTGTAGTTTTGCATATTATTAACACAATTGACATTAATAGAATTTATAGTAACATTATTTCAATCATGCTTTTTAATCAAGGAGCTATCATGAATCACTTTATAAATTTCTTCATTCAGCACTTCATCACAATTTTCAGATTCATGATTTTCAAGCAAAACTTCATAGAGGAAATCAAGTGCACTCAACTCACTAGCAATTGGTTCATCATAATTGGGTCTTTTGAAAAGATTAGCAAGTGGATGAGGATCCATATCAATAGATTTTTAGCAAGCAAAGATGCAAGCAAATAGAAGGCACATGGCAACACGAGCAAAGATAGCAAACAAGCAAAAAGGCAAATAGAAAATATTTTTGTATTTTTGTAAAAATGTTTTAGAAGTGGGGGAGATGAAAACGAGAGGCAAATGGCAAATAAAGTAAATGCAAGGAGATGAGAGTTTATGCGAAGGTACTTGATAGATGTTGATGATGTCTTCCCCGACAACGGCGCCAGAAATTGGCAAGTTGACGGGAGACTGTGTTGACGTGACTTCTCCCCGGCAACGGCGCCAGAAATTCTTCCTGCTACTTGTAGCTTGCGTTGGTATTTCCCCGAAAGAGGAAGGGATGATGCAGCACAGTAGAGATAAGTATTTCCCTCAGTTATGAAACCAAGGTTATTGAACCAGTAGGAGAATCACGCAACACCTCGTTAGCGGCACCTGCACACAAACAACAAATCCTTGCACCCAACGCAAACGAGAGGTTGTCAATCTCTCGGCGGTAAATTGCAAGATTAAATTGTATATGATAGATAGATAGATTGAAACAAAAATACAAAATAAAATAAATAAAATAAAATGACAACAATATTTTTAGGGTTTTAGTAATATGATTTAGATAAACCCGGGGGCCATAGATTTCATTAGAGGCTTCTCTCGAGAAAATAGCATACGGTGGGTAGACAAATTACTATTGGGCAATTGATAGAAAAGCAAATAATCATGACGATATCCAAGGCAATGATCATGTATATAGGCATCACGTCCGAGACAAGTAGACCGACTCCTGCCTGCATCTACTACTATTACTCCAAACATCGACCGCTATCCAGCATGCATCTAGTGTATTAAGTCCATAAGAACGGAGTAATGCCTTAAGAACGATGACATGATTTAGACAAGATAAACTCACGTATGAATAAACCCCATCTTTTTACCCTTAGTAGCAATGATACATATGTGTCATGTCCCTTTCTATCACTGGGATTGAGCACCGCAAGATCGAACCCACTACAAAGCACCTCTTCCCATGGCAAGATAAATCAATCTAGTTGGCCAAACCAAATCAATAGATCGGAGAAGAAATACGAGGCTATAATAATCATGCATAAAAGAGTGCAACAAAGACTCAAATAATTTCATGGATAATCTGATCATAAACTCACAATTCATCGGATCCCAACAAACACACCGCAAAAAGTGATTACATCGGATAGAACTCCAAGAACATCGAGGAGAACATTGTATTGAAGATCAAAAAGAGAGAAGAAGCCATCTAGCTACTGCCTATGGACCCAAAGGTATGTGGTAAACTACTCACGCATCATCGGAAGGGCAGCAAGGTTGATGTAGAACCCCTCCGTGATCGATTCCCCCTCCGGCAGATCACTAGAGAAGGACCCCAGATGGAATCTCTCTGGAACAGAACTTGCGGCGGCGGAAAAAGTATTTCGTGGACTCCCCTGAGGGTTTCTGATTTTTCTGGAATTTATAGTGCTGAAATTAGGTCAAACGGAGTTGGGTGGGCCCCACGAGGTACCAGGGCGCGCCACCCCCCCTGGGGCGTGCCCTGGTGCCTCGTGGCCCACTCCTTCATCTTCTGGCCCTCTCCCGAAGCTTCTAGTGTTTATCTTGTCCAATAAAAAATCTCCAAAAAGTTTCGTGGCATTTGGACTTCGTTTGGTATTGATTTTCTCTAAAACAAAAACAGGGCAGAAAACAGCAACTGGCACTGAGCACTAGGTTAATAGGTTAGTCTCCAAAAATTATATATAATTGCTGTAAATGATTATTAAAACATCCAAGATTGTTATTATAACAGCATGGAACAATCAAAAATTATAGATACGTTGGAGACGTATCAGTAAACAAATTATTATTGGGCAATTGATTGAAAAGCGCATAGTTATGACGATATTCAAGGCAATGATCATGTATATAGGCATCACGTCCGAGACAAGTAGACCGACTCCTGCCTGCATCTACTGCTATTACTCCACCCATCGACCGCTATCCAGCATGCATCTAGGGTATTAATTCTAAAACAGAGTAACGCCTTAAGCAAGATGACATGATGTAGACAAAGTAAACTCAAGCAATATGATTAAACCCCATCTTTTTATCCTTAATGGCAACAATACAAATACATGTCTTGTCCCTTTCTGTCACTGGGATATAGAACACCGCAAGATTGAACCCATCACATAGCACCTCTCCCATTGCAAGATAAATCAATCTAGTTGGCCAAACCAAACGGATAGATCAGAGAGAAATACAAAGCTATAACAATCATGCATAAAATAGTTCAGAGAAGACTCAAATAATATTCATGAATAATCTGATCATAAACCCACAATTCATCGGATCCCAACAAACACACCGCAAAAGAAGATTACATCGGATAGAACTCCAAGACGAGGAGAACATGGTATTGAAGATCAAAGAGAGAAAAGAAGCCATCTAGCTACTAGCTATGGACCTGTAGGTCTGTGGTAAACTACTCACACATCATCGGAAGGGCAGCAAGGTTGATGTAGAAGCCCTCCGTGATCGATTCCCCCTCCGGCAGAGTACCGGAAAAGGCCTCCAGATGGGATCACGGAAGAACAGAGGCTTGCGGCGGCGGTAGGGTTTTCTCGTCTGGCTCTCTGTTGGTTTCCGAATATTTGAGAATTTATAGAAGTGGAATTAGGTCAAAAGGAGCCACGAGGGGCCCACAAGGCATCAGGGCGCCCCCCCTGGGGCCGCGCCCTGTTGCCTTGTGGCCTCCTCGTGAGGCTTCTGACTTCCTCCCGAAGCTTCCAGGGTCTCTTTTGTCCAGACAAAAATCGTCAAAAAGTTTTGTGGCATTTGGACTTCGTTTGGTACTGATTTCCTGGAAAAAAAACAAGCAGAAAACAACAACTGGCACTGGGCACTAGGTTAATAGGCTAGTCCCAAAAAATGATATATAATTGCATATAAAACATCCAAGATTGATACTATAATAGCATGGAACAATAAAAAATTATAGATACGTTGGAGACGTATCACATGGTCCATTTGTTTAGCCCATACAGACATACAGTATAGTGAAGGAAATTGAACCTGAAGACGGAATAGAAAGTTGAATGACGCCTTGTATACTAATAGCAATGCCATGGAAAAAGCATTTATACATGTGGGGATGAACTATTTAGGTATTATAGATTATAGATTATAGTCGTCAAAAGAAGCGAAATCACTAATTAAGGAGCACTCTTTGCAAAGGTTTTTCGAGAGTACGCCTAGGCGTACCATAGCTTTCTTTATAGAAGGCAGAATTTTAGTTACAAGAAACTACACTCGCTGTGAACAACAAGAGTAGCACAAACACCACACCCAAACAGGCCAAAGCCGGACAACACCGCAAAGCAAACTACAACGCAAAAGAGCCTATCCAATTTGAAACACAACACCGTGTCTCGACCGGCGCCGGACACCTCCAAAGACCATCAACTTCCGCAGAACTTCACTTGTCGACGCACCATCACTCTTATCACCTAAGAGGAAGTGGCAGGACTCGATCTGATCCGAGAAAGACGCCGTCTTGGACACACCGGCGACGTGCGTACATAGCGCCGTCATGGAACAAAGAGGACAGCGACGAACACCAGAGGAGAGCGTCAAGGATCTAGCCATGTCTCCAAACACAATGCTCCCAGCAGAGGAACGACGTCGAGGACGCCGCCATTGTGCCGATCCAACACCGAATTGAGGCTTTCGCCCGGAGACAGCCACAACTCCAAGTGAGCGAGGGACATGACGAACACGCCTCGACGACGCCTCCAAGGAGGGGATGACAACCACGGGTGCCATCGCCACCGGCCCGACGAAAGCCGTGCAAGATTTTCATCTGCGCGCCGCACCTCACCACACCACCTAGAATTGGCAACACCGTCCCAAAAGCTTCACACCGCCGCCACCGCAGCACTTCATCAATGCAGCTGCAAGCCGAGGGTCTACGACCGGACTCACGGCAAGGAGAACATCAGCCACACCACCGACACCCAGCCTGGACAAGGAACCACAGCCACCCCGCACCTCCGGCAAGGTCCAAGACAACCCGCAATAGCCGTCGCCCACTCCAAGGGACAGCCTTGCAACGGTCGGACCCGCATCTCCACGAGGAACCTACCTGCACCACCGAGAGAGCATCGCCGCTCGCCACACCGAACAGAGGTGGCCGGCCGCTCGCTGCTCGCCAAGACTCCATCTTGGCCAAGCCATCACAGTGCCGCCGCCTCCGGTCTGGCCATGGACTCGCACTGCTACCTCCAGACTGCGCCACTGGCACCCGCGCTTGCCAACACACCGATGCATGCTCCTGCCAGGCCCGCCGCTCCACTAGACCGCCTGCCGAGCTCCAGCCGCCAGCCCCCACTCTGACACGTGCAGATCTGACCGACCCAAACCCCATCACGAAGGAAGCGCCGAGCCGCCACCAGCCCGCGTGCTCCTCCGTGACGCGCCGGCATTGGCCAGCAACTGCGTCGCCACACACCGCCACACGGTTGCGTGCCCCGCCCGACGCGCCGGCCTCCGAGCTCTGCCATCGATCGAAGAAGTTGCCCCCCGCGACCCCGCTCCAGGAGAGGGCAGAGGAGATCCCGCCGCCGCCGACACCACGCGGGCTTTGCCCGGTGGCGCCCGCCAGCGGCTAGGGTTTGAGCGCCCGGGCCGCCCACGGGGGGGAGGGGAGGACGATACGGGGCCGAGCGAGTCGCGCTAAGCTAAGGCGATATCCTCTCTTTGCAAAGGTCACTCCCACCTCCCCAGGTTGCGCAACCTGGGAGTTTTCCCTTTTTTCGTAGATCCGTTTATTCAAAACGTTTTATCTCTTAAACCGTGCATCTAAATCTCAAACCGTTTTCACCGTTGGATTCCTCATGCCGAGATCTTCAAAATTAGATCTCATGTTGATAGGTTTGATGAACTTTTTTTCACAAAAAAAGGGACAAAAACACCGAATCGGGAGCACTTTTTTTTCCTTTCCGAAAGAAGCACGACTGTGCCTCTCGCAAAAACAAATCCGTGCCTCTTGCGGAAGAAAAAAAAAAGGGCCATTTACATTTGTGCCCCTAACTCGAACCCACTACTCAGATTTTCCCCTAATTTCGAAGCATGCTCAAATTTGCCCCTATGTCGTTAGTTCCCCTTATAAAAAATGCCCTTCTGTGTTGTTTCCGTCCGGTCAAAGGGCTTTGACCGTCTACTAGACGTTTTCTGGAAAATTTTGCCCCTCCCTCCTTATGTCATTGACATGCGGGACCCACTGTAAAAAAGAAAAGGAAAAAATTCATTCTCTCACCCTCTCTCTCTCTCTCTCTCTCTCTCACTTACTAGTGGACCCCAACTAAAAAAAGAAAAAGAAAAGTAGATATCCCTGTGTCACTTATGGTGGGCCCCTCGTCCATATAAAAAAAGCAAAACTCTATTTCTCACACCTCTCTTTCTTTCAATTACATGTGAGACCAAACTATAAAAACTAAAAAGAGAAAAGAAAAGGAAAAGACTTTCTCTCTCACCTCTCTCCCCACCTACCACACGACACACTCTGTCAACTCCGGCCGGCGAGAGTCCCGAACGGGTGCCACTTCCGCTGCTGGCCTCCCCTGGCGCCGCTAACACCGCAGTGAGCCTACGGACCTACCCCCATCGTCCTCGTTCACTGTGCCGCCCTCTAGCCCTCTCCAGCAAGAACACTGGAGAGCGTCCCGTCACTGATACGTCTCCAACGTATCTATAATTTTTTATTGTTCCATGCTATTATAGTATCAATATTGGATGTTTTATATGCAATTATATATCATTTTTTGGGACTAACCTATTAACCTAGTGCCCAGTGCCAGTTGCTGTTTTTTGCTTGTTTTTGGCTTTTCAGAAAATCAATATCAAAAAGAGTCCAAACAGAGAAAAAACTTTGGATTAATTTTTTCTGGACCAGAAGGGACCCTCGAAGGTTCGGGAGAAGCCCAGAAAAACCACGAGGGAGCGACAAGCTCAAGAGGCGCGCCCCCCAGGCTTGTGGGCCCCTCATGGCACCTCTTGACCTAATTCCAAGCCTATAAATTCTCAAATATTGGGAAACCAACAGAGAGCCACCTCGAATAAATTTTCCGCCGCCGCAAGCCTCTGTTCTTCCACGATCCCATCTGGAGGCCTTCTCCGGTAATCTGCCGGAGGGGGGATCGATCACGGCGGGCTTCAACATCAACCTTGTTACCCTTTCGATGATGTGTGAGTAGTTTACAACCAACCTATGGGTCCATAGCTAGTAGCTAGATGGCTTCTTCTCTCTCTTTGATCTTCAACAATGTTCTCCTCGATCTCCTTGGAGTTCTATTCGATGTAATCTTCTTTTGCGGTGTGTTTGTTGGGATCCGATGAATTGTGGGTTTATGATCAGATTATTCATGAGAAATATTTTAGTCTTTTCTGAACTTATTTATGCATGATTGTTATAGCTTTGTATTTCTCTCCGATCTATCCGTTTGGTTTGGCCAACTAGATTGATTTATCTTGCAATGGGAGAGGTGCTTTGTGATGGGTTCAATCTTGCGGTGTTCTATATCCCAGTGACAGAAAGGGACAAGACACGTATTTGTATTGTTGCCATTAAGGATAAAACGATGGGGTTTATTCATATTGCTTGAGTTTACTTTATCTACATCATGTCATCTTACTTAAGGCGTTACTCTGTTTTCATTAACTTAATACCCTAGATGCATGCTGGATAGCGGTCGATGGGTGAAGTAATAGTAGTAGATGCAGGCAGGAGTCGGTCTACTTGTCTCGGACACGATGCATATATACATGATCATTGCCTTGAATATCGTCATAACTATGCGCTTTTCTATCAATTGCCCAACAGTAATTTGTTTACTCACCGTATGCTATGCGTTCGAGAGAGAAGCCTCTAGTGAAAACTATGGCCCCCGGGTCATTTATCCATCATATATAAAATCCAAAAATACCTTGCTGCAATTTTATTTCATTTATTTTATTTTGCAATTTACTATCTATCTATCACTATCAGAATTGATCCTTGCAAGTAACCGCCAAGGGGATTGACAACCCTCTTGTTCGCGTTGGGTGCAAGTATTTGCTTTTGTGTGTGTAGGTGCTGCTAACGAGGTTCTGTGTGGTTCTCCTACTGGATTGATAACATTGGTTCTTAACTGAGGGAAATACTTATCTCTACTGTACTGCATCATCCTCTCCTCTTCGAGGAAATCCCAACGCAGCTCACAAGTAGCAGGAAGAATTTTTGGCGCCGTTGCCGGGGAGACATCACCAAAACCTATCAAGTACCTTCGCATAAACTATCATCTACTTGCTCTTATTTTCATTTGCCTTTCCATTTGCATTTGCCTCTCGTTTTCATCTCCCCCACTTCTAAAACAGTTTTACAAAAACACAAAAATATTTATTTTGTTTGCTAGCTAAAATTGTGTGACTCAATGAAAATAAATATATAAACATATGGATCCACTTAAAGTTTTCTACTTGGATCATCTTCGATCCATTTGTGCTCGTGCTGAAACCCCAACTAGTTTAGTTGAGGAAAAATCATTAGATGAGCATGCTCATTTTGTGCGTCACAGTTTGTCTCAAAAAAGGAGTCTCTTATGGAATCAAATAAATTGTTTGCTATGCTATGCTTAGAATCTATGTGAAATTCATGATTTTACTTGTTGCTCTGAGAACCCTAATAAACACCTTCCCTACCTATATGAGTTTAATGATAATGAAATATTATCTTCTTATGCCAAGGGTGTTTATAGCTACTATGATATCAAACAAATTGAAGAATTTGTTGCTTTTAAGGGTGCCCATGAAGTTGCTACTTTGATTGAAAAGTATGATGCTACTCTCTACAAATCTGAAAATTTTGCCATACTTAAATATTGCGAGGAAAACTATGCTTCCAATGCCTATGTTAGTGAATTCATTGGGAGAATGTCTGCTACTTTGCAAGAGAATAATGATATGCATGAATCTATAGATAATTACGATTCTGTTAACCCGCTTGAAATATCCCTTTTTGATGAATTTGATGCTTGCTATGCTTGTGGCCATGATGCCAATATTAATTATGCTCATGGAGATGAACTTGCTATAGTTCCTTATGTTAAAAATGAAATCATTGCTATTGCACCCACATTTGATAGCTCCTAGAATGAAAAGCATGGTTGCAATAATGCTATTATAAATTCTATTAATGTCAATTGTGCTAATTATATGCAAAGCTACAAGCTTGGGGATGATAATTTTGTCATGTCCACTACTTATTGCAATGATCATGATTGGGGTGATAATGCTTCTTATGATCTTGAAAATTTATTTAAGCCTCATGATGAATATGTCATTGAAAATAATGTTTGCAATAATATTGAAAGTGGGTTTGGAAGAGTGTCAACTTTAGGTAAAAAGAATCCCACATATTTGGAGAGTGTTCAATCTTATGAAATTTTTGATAAAAGTGGGTTTGGAGAGGTCATGACTGTAGTTGATGTTAATCCCACTATCTTGGAAGAGTATAAAACTTTTATGCACGTGGATCATGAAGAGAATATTTTATATGATAGCTATGTTGTTGAGTTTGATTATGATCCTACATGTAATTATTACGAGAGAGGAAAATATGGTTATAGAAGTCTTCTTGTTATTAAATTACCTCTCTTTGTTTTGAAATTTTTAATGCTTCATTCTTCCTATTTGCATATGCTAGATGTTGCTTGTCTTGATAATTTGTTTTCCTATAAAATGCCTATGCATAGGAAGTATGTTAGACTTAAATGTGTTTGTCTCATGTTTTATGATGCTCTCTTTGTGCTTCAATTCTTGTCTTTTATGTAAGCAGCATTAATATCCTAATCCTATCTTAATGGCTATAAAGAAAGAGCTTGTTGGGAGGCAACCCAATATGTATCTTAAATTTTTGCTTTGTTTGCTGTTTTGTGTGTTTACACAATTGTAGCCTCTGTTATTATTGTGATTTTTTATCTTTTAATTAGTGTTTGTGCCAAGTAATGCCTTTGGGATGATTTGAATGATAGTATAATTGATGTTGTTTGAAAAACAGAAATTTTTGCGCCCAGTATTTGATTTTTGGTTCTGTACTGGAGCGTCATAAAAATCTAAAAAATTTACACAGTATTGGTATATGAATTTTTTACGTTGTCCTAAGTTTTCATAATTTTTGGCATTACAGAAGTATGGTTTTTAAATAGATCTTTACAGACTGTTCTGTTTTAGACAGATTCTATTTTTGTTGCATAGTTTGCTTATTTTGATGAATCTATGGATCGTATCGGGGGGTATGAGTCATGGAGAAGTTGGAGTACAGTAGAATTATGCCAATATTAAATATGAATCAATTTACAACAGTACCAAAAGTTTAAGATTTATTTGTTATACTAACGGATCTCACGAGGTTTCTGTTGAGTTTTGTGTGCTGAAGTTTTCAAGTTTTGGGTGAGACCACGATGGATGAAGGAATAAGGAGTGGCAAGACCCTAAGCTTGGGGATGCCCAAGGCACCACAAGGTAATATTCAAGGAAGACCCAAGCGTCTAAGCTTGGGGATGCCCCGGATAGCATCCCCTCTTTCGTCTACAATCTATCGGTATATCACTTGGAGCTATATTTTTATTCATCACATGATATGTGTTTTACTTGGAGCGTCTTGTGCCATAGTTTTCTTGCTTTTGTTTGCTTTTTAGTTTGCCACAATCATCTTTGCTGAACACACCTTTTTGAGAGGGCCACACATTATTCGTGATTTGTTAGAATACTCTATGTGCTTCACTTATATCTTTTGAGCTGGGCAGTTGCTCTAGTGCTTCACTTATATCTTTTAAAGCATGGCGGTGGTTATATTTTAAAGAAATAGTTGCACTCTCATGCTTCACTTATATCTTTTTGAGAGTCTAATAATTAGCAATGGTAATATGCACGGGTTATGAATTTGGTCCTAATATGATAGGTATTCAAGAGGGATATAGTAAAAACTTTCATGTAGATCACTGAATATGATAAGTTTGATTCCTTGCAATAGTTTTGCGATATTAAGAAGGTAATATGTGGGAGTTACTAGTGAATGATTGTGGTTTAGTAATAATATTGGTGTTAAGGTTTGTGATTCCTGAAGCATGCACGTATAGTCCCTAGTGTGGTGAAGTTGGAGCATGATTTATTATTGATTGTCTACCTTATGAGTGGCGGTCGGGGATGAGCGATGGTATTTTCCTACCAATCTATCCCCCTAGGGGCATGCGTAGTAGTACTTTGCTTTGAGGGCTAATAGACTTTTGCAATAAGTATGTGAGTTCTTTATGACTAATGTGAGTCCATGGATTATACACACTCTCACCCTTCCTCAATTTGCTAGCCTCTTCGGTACCGTGCATTGCCCTTTCTCACCTCGAGAGTCAGTGCAAACTTTGCCGGTGCATCCAAACCCCGTGATATGATACGCTCTATCACACATAAGCCTCTTTATATCTTCCTCAAAACAACCACCATACCTACCTATTATGGCATTTCCATAGCCATTCCGAGATATATTGCCATGCAACTTCCACCATTCTTTTTATATGACACACATCATCATTGTCATATTGCTTTGCATGATCATATAGCTGACATAGTATTTGTGGCTCAGCCACCGTTCATCATTTTCATACATGTTACGCTAGTATCATTGCACATCCTGGTACACTGACAGAGGCATTCATATAGAGTCATATTTGTTCTAGTATCGAGTTGTAATATTGAGTTGTAAGTAAATAAAAGTGTGATGATCATAATTATTAGAGCATTGTCCCAGTGAGGAAAGGATGATGGAGGCTGTGCTTCCCCCACAAGTCGGGATGAGGCTCCGGGCGAAAAAAAAGAGGCCAAAAAGAGCCCAGCAAAAAAAAAGAGAGAAAAAGAGAGAAGGGGCAATGTTACTATCCTTTTCCACACTTGTGCTTCAGAGTAGCACCATGTTTTTCATATAGAGAGTCTCCTGAGTTGTCACTTTCATATACTAGTGGGAATATTTCATTGTAGAACTTGGCTTGTATATTCCGATGATGGGCTTCCTCAAATGCCCGAGGTCTTCATGAGCAAGCAAGTTGGATGCACACCCACTTAGTTTTTATTTTGAGCTTTCCTACACTTATAGCTCTTAGTGCATCCGTTGCATGGCAATCCCTACTCCTCGCATTGACATCAATTGATGGGCATATTCGTAGCCCGTTGATTAGCCGCGTTGATGTGATACTATCTTCCTTTTTTTACTTCCCCCTTATTAATCTCTATCATCATTCTATTCCACCCATAGTGCTATGTCCATGGCTCGCGCTCATGTATTGCGTGAGGGTTGAAAAAGCTGAAGCGCGTTAAAAAGTATGAACCAATTGCTCGGCTTGTCATCGGGGTAGTGCATGATTAATACTTTGTGTTAGGAAGACTAAGCATGACGGGCTATATGATTTTTTAGGGATAGCGTTCTTTAGCAATTTTATTTTGAAATGCATGATTGTTTGTTGGTATGCCTGAGTATTAATGTCTTTATATTAAATTATAGACTATTGCTTTGAATCACTCATTTCTTAATATTCATACCGTAAAAGAAGAGATTACATGATAAACATGTTAGGTAGCATTCCACATCAAAAATTCTGTTTTTATCATTTACCTACTCGAGGACGAGCAGGAATTAAGCTTGGGGATGCTTGATACGTCTCCAACGTATCTATAATTTTTTATTGTTCCATGCTATTATAGTATCAATATCGGATGTTTTATATGCAATTATATATCATTTTTTGGGACTAACCTATTAACCTAGTGCCCAGTGCCAGTAGCTGTTTTTTGCTTGTTTTTGGCTTTTCAGAAAATCAATATCAACAAGAGTCCAAACGGAGAAAAAACTTTGGATTAATTTTTTCTGGACCAGAAAGGACCCTCGAAGGTTCGGGAGAAGACCAGAAGAGCCACGTGGGAGCGACAAGCTCGGTAGGTGCGCCCCCCAGGCTTGTGGGCCCCTCGTGGCACCTCTTGACCTCATTCCAAGCCTATAAATTCTCAAATATTGGGAAATCAATAGTGAGCCACCTCGAATAACTTTTTCGCCGCCGCAAGCCTCTGTTCTTCCGCGATCCCATCTGGAGGCCTTGTCCGGTAATCTGCCGGAGGGGCAATCGATCACGGAGGGCTTCTACATCAACCTTGCTGCCCTTCCGATGATGTGTGAGTAGTTTACCACCGACCTACGGGTCCATAGCTAGTAGCTAGATGGCTTATTCTCTCTCTTTGATCTTCAATACAATGTTCTCCTCGATCTCCTTGGAGTTCTATTCAATGTATTATTCTTTTGCGGTGTGTTTGTTGGGATCCGATGAATTGTGGGTTTATGATCAGATTATTTATGAGAAATATTTGAGTCTTTTCTGAACTTATTTGTGCATGATTGTTATAGTTTTGTATTTCTCTCTGATCTATCCGTTTGATTTGGCCAACTAGATTGATTTATCTTGCAATGGGAGAGGTGTTTTGTGATGGGTTCAATCTTGCGGTGTTCTATATCCCAGTGACAGAAAGGGACAAGACACGTATTTGTATTGTTGCCATTAAGGATAAAACGATGGGGTTTATTCATATTGCTTGAGTTTACTTTGTCTACATCATGTCATCTTACTTAAGGCGTTACTCTGTTTTCATTAACTTAATACTCTAGATGCATGCTGGATAGCGGTCGATGGGTGGAGTAATAGTAGTAGATGCAGGCAGGAGTCGGTCTACTTGTCTCGGACGTGATGCCTATATACATGATCATTGCCTTGAATATCGTCATAACTATGCGCTTTTCTAGCAATTGCCCAACAGTAATTTGTTTACCCACCGTATGCTATGCGTTCGAGAGAGAGAAGCCTCTAATGAAAACTATGGCCCCCGGGTCATTTATCCATCATATATAAAATGCAAAAATACCTTGCTGCAATTTTATTTCTTTTATTTTATTTTGCAATTTACTATCTATCTATCACTATCAAAATTGATCCTTGCAAATAACCGCCAAGGGGATTGACAACCCTCTTGTTCGCCTTGGGTGCAAGTATTTGCTTTTGTGTGTGTAGGTGCTGCTAACGAGGTTCTGTGTGGTTCTCCTACTGGATTGATAACCTTGGTTCTTAACTGAGGGAAATACTTATCTCTACTGTACTGCATCATCCTCTCCTCTTCTAGGAAATCCCAACGCAGCTCACAAGTAGCAGTCACCGCCGTCTGTCAGGCAGGTGGCCAACGGCAACTCCAAGCACCTCCACCTCGCCAGGAAGCTCTTACGAGATGCCCTCGTGCTAAAAGACTACTATTTCGACGAGAGACGACCAGTACCGAGCGCCATGGCGCATCTTCCCCGCCTCCGGCCTCGGACCGCCGCCTTCGATTCGACGTCATTGAAGCACGCCGGCCGATTCCTTCCTTTCCCCGAGGATCCTGATGTACCTCAGAAGACGTGAGTGTCCTCCATAGAAAGCCCCGTGACCTCTGGCCATCTTCCCCGCGAGCTCCGAGCCCTGCCATGGTCGCCATTGTCAAAGTCCTCACTCCGGTCTTCCCCGAGAACCAGCGGCGGCGCCATCGTGCTCCTAGTGAGCTCCTGAATGTCACACACCCGGTTTCCTTCTCCCTCTCTCTCGCATGGCACCTCCCCCACTTGCGCCACCTAGAGCCGCCGCGGAAATGGTCGCCGCCGTCCGCTCCGTCGACCATATGCTACTAGGACACCATCCCTGGACGCGGGTGAACCAGGGCTATCGCCCAGTTCCCTCAGTCGGCACCCCCGTGGCCTCCCGACGTGCCTCCGCCGCAAGATTTGGTCGCTGCCGACAAATTAAGTTTGAACAGTCTTTAATTAGCAATGTTTATTTTGGAAAATAATAATAAGACAATACCATGTGGGCCATATATCTAGTTTGACCGACTCTTATCTACTCACTCCTTCCCAAAATGTAAGATGTTTTTTGACACTATGATAGTGTCAAAAAGCGTCTTATATTTTGGGACGGAGAGAGTAGTTTTCTTTTTCTTTTTTATTAGTTGGGGTCCATTTGTAAGTGTCTGAGAGAGAGGGCGTGAGAGAAAAGGTTTTTTCCTTTTATTTTTTTACAGTGGGCCTCGCATGTCAATGACATAAGGAGGCAGGGGCAACAATGTCCGGAAAACGTCTAGTAGACGGTCAAAACCCTTTGACCGGACGGAAACGACACAGAAGGGCATTTCTATAAGGGGAACTAACGGCAGAGAGGTAAATTTAAGCATGCTTCGAAATTAGGGGCAAATCTAAGTAGTGGGTTCGAGTTAGCGGCACAAATGTAAATGTCCCAAAAAAATGCGTTTTTTTTTTCGTTTCCGAGAGGCACGGCTGTGCCTTCCGGGGAAGAGAAAAATATATGCGTTTTTTTTCGTTTCCGAAAGGCTCTGTGCCTCTCGCGAAAGAAAATCCGTGCCTCTCGCAGAAGGAAAAAATACGCGTTTTTTTTTCGTTTTCAAGAGGCACAGTCGCGGAAGCAAATCCGTGCCTTTCGCGGAAGGAAATTAAAGAAAACATGTTTTTTTTCTCCATTTCCGACTGTGCCTCTCGCGGAAGGAAAAAAACACGTTTTTTTTCATTTCCGAGAAGCACGACTGTGCACCTCGCGGAAGCAAATCCGTGTCTCTCGCGGAAGGAAAAAAACACGTTTTTTCGCGCAAAAAAAAACCAAAAACAATTTCGTGCAAAACCCAAGAAAAGCCGAAAAAACCCATCTAAAAAGCCGAAAACATACGCATAACATCCTTGTTTACTTGTACAAAAAATTTCAGATATTTTTGAAACTGAAAAGTTCAAATTTTGAATTTTTCAAAAAATCGACATCCATGGAGGCCAAGAGCCAAAACGCCTCACTCGTAGTTTTGACCCCAAATTTTCCATCTGTAGCTCCAAGCTACTACCAATCAAATATTTTGGCACAAGTAGAATTGCAAAACAAGCTGGAATTAAAAGCACACCATATGAGATTATCAACTTTGTTCTATTTTTTAGGTTTATGAGCTACATTCAATCTACTAGAAATCTATTTTCTTTACTCGGTTTGCCAAATATATGTTATCTGAGCCAAAATTCAAAAGGAAAAATGATAACTGAGCGCCAATGGCCGTGAGAGCAGCTCTTACTCAGAAACTTGGCAAACTCAGTCAGGTACGGTGCAGAAACGAAGCTCACGCGGACAAGGGAGGAAACAATGGATTCAAACGCCTCCAACGATTTCTTTGCTGTACACATTACAGTCCTGCTGTTGCATCTCTATTCGCTCTCGGCGGATAATCTGTATTTAATTACCCTTTCATATTTCCGGTTCATCGCTCTACATACACGACAACATACACATACATACACTGACAACTCAGAACTAACATACATGTACAGATCTCTTGCTGTGCCTCTTGCAATTCTTTCGACACTCGCGGAAAACTGGACGCGCAGGTATCGGCGATGGAGATCGCTGTCGCCGCCATCTCACCAGGCTTGCTTGCGATAGAGAGCGAGAATCACAAAACCGCCTTCTCTCCTCCCATCTGTTGATCTCTTCCTGTTGATGCAATGGCACGCAAATGTGAGGAAATGCTGCTCTGACCTTGCAGCTTCCGTGTTCACTTGGAGCTCTTCTTCCCCCACCATCTTTTCCGAGATTTCTCGTCATGGCTGCCGACCTTCTGAAGGTTTACCTTCGTCTCCTTCAACCGAGATTTGTAATCTTTCTTCCATGTAGCAAAGCGGTCCTTCAGCTTCCTGAGTTCGTCGTCCGGATTCATATTTGAACCAATCTGTCCAGATTTCACGGCAACAAGGAAGCCAGCGTCGTCGTCGAACACCTGCCGCCTATCCTCAAACTCCTTTGCTAGGTGATTCACGGCATTTATCCGCCTATCTGAGTTTCCTGTCACCACTCTAGGTTCAGGGTTGTGGTTTTGGAATTTCAACTCTGTCCCTTCTGGGGTATGGGTCCCTGTGGACATTGTATCTTCAGAGTCGTATTGAGCATGCGTTGGAGTGGTATCAGTCCGAGCTGCTCGGGTGACCATGTCATCTGCAGCTAGGCTCTTCTTAGCAGCCACAAGACTAAACTGAAAGGAAAACAAGAGGATCACATCATCTCAAGGGTAATGCAAAAAAATAAAAACACTACTGAATGCCATGGAATTATGAGACAATCTTCTCTAACATTCAAATATTCAAACTCTAGATGCATCTATTCTTTACTTCAAGGCATGCTTGCCACAACATTCGTGAATACTTCAGATTTCATCACACAAGGCATGCTGAAGTAGTATATGTTGTCATTATCTTGTCAGATGAATTTCATGTTTTAGAAGATGTTGATCAAGTGCCTTAAACGAAAACAAAAGCTACTATAAATGATTTACCTGCAGAGAAGAGAGCTGTTTCTTCCATGCCTCTTCCATAACTTTCATCTTGGTCTCATATTCTGACCATTTATTCTCATACTGTTCCAATTGTTGCTTCAGCATCGCATTTTCTTCCTCTTTGTCTCGTAATAAAGCCTCAGCTTTTGAAACACGTCCCTCGAGTTCTGTGACAACTGGTTGGCGAGGATACTCTCCATTCATTTCCTGACATGGGATGCAAATCATTAAAAACTATCAAACCTTTGACGCCTCTGCC
Source organism: Elymus sibiricus (assembly GCA_039707655.1). NCBI lineage: Eukaryota > Viridiplantae > Streptophyta > Magnoliopsida > Poales > Poaceae > Elymus > Elymus sibiricus. The sequence goes on along the minus strand of CM077666.1, from coordinate 175,772,993 downwards.
ATTAGGCAGTTGAACGAACCAAGTGCAGGGAAATCTTATATTAATAAAACAAACATTTTCAATAGCTCTTTGTTGATGATTAGGCACATAGTATAGAGTAGTTCCCATCCAGTGCTGGACTCAATAGTAAATTATTACCCATCCGATGCTGCATAAAAGTGGTATGCAGCAGCAGCCAGGGTCTTGCTAGATTTATAACGGATAAAATATAGAGATCTGGTGACCTAGAACTCACATGGCATAACCTCGCTTGTGAAATATTATTCCTTACATCCCTTTTAACTTTGCTGTTAATGACTTGAGATTCCTTTTCTTCCTGCAAGCACTTGAATTTCTTCCTGGCCAGGCACCCACGCATCACTGTAGAAATATACGGAAGCAGATGATTAGATGAAGTGATGAACGCAATAATCTACTGCAATATTGTGATACTACGCCTTCATAAATTACCAGACTGTAGAACAACAATATTTTTTAGCTGATCAGTAAACATGGTGGCTGCAAGTCGACGCCTAGTGTACTTCTGTATGAGAACAGCTGCCCTCCATCTCTTGAAAAGGTAATCAAATCGAAATCTTGCCTTTTCACCTCTTACAACTGTACATTGGCAAATGTAAAAAGGTAAGTGAAATAACCAAGATTGTGTCGATTAACAGAGCAAGGAGAATTATTTCAATTTCAAAGTCTGCACATCCTAGAAAGGCAATTTGTTCAAAATATTACATGACTGCAAAGCCGTTGCTCCTTTCTTCAGTGTGTGATATTCTCGTCGAGTATGCAACCCACGGAAGTTTCTCTGAATCCGAAGAGCTCCATGGAACATCCGGTTTTTAGCATTTTCCAGTGCAGCAACCTACAAAATTATCAATAAGAATGACAAGCAACATACATAGTTCCACATACACTAATAGAAAATTATTGCAAAGTAAATTTGATTACGGTGTACCAAAATATTATTGATCTTGCAAATTAAACTGGATAGTTGAGTGTACGATGAAAACTATTAGAATGCTTGTTATACCTGTCCCGTACGAAGAAACAATTTTGTGTAGCCAACTTGATACATTTCTGGGGGTATACTGAATTGTTGTAATACAGCAACTGAAATACTAAGTGGATTCTGAGATGCGACAGAATGAGAGAGAAGAAATCCATATCTGCAGATTATTATAAAAAGATGGAACCTGGAAGTCAGCTCGTGTGCTAGTATTGAACAAAATAAAGAAGTGTGCTCATTAAGTCTAGCTCTGCATTTCAAGCAAAAAAAATAGTGTAGCTCAGCAAAGTAGCAACCTTTCAGCAAACTGCTGGTGTGTCATCCGAGTTGGATAGCCTGCTCTTGATATCCGCACAACTTCAAACACCCCACAGCACTTAAGCTGGTGCAAGACAAGGTCATGTTCGAATTGCCTCGGGCGTTGTTTGTTATTTGGCTGGATGCATCGAATGAAATGAGGACTTGTATTCTCTAATTGCTGCATTAGCTTGAATAGTTGAGCCTGGGTATTAAAGAGAGTATCGAGATCGTTATATGTAAAGCCATCTTGACAATAATGCAAGCAACATCATGCATTGAGATGTTACTAGAAAAATACATGCAAATTATAAAACTGAGAAAATAATCAGAGAGCTTGAGAACATGCTCAAACGACCGATCAAATGAATAGATGATGAATACCTTAAATTTGTTCACAACGCTTTGTTTTTGTGTATCAACTAATAAGTGACGTGACAAACTTGATTTATTCTGAGAATCAGCAATCATGACAGACGCAAAATCTTTTGGAAGATCACTTTTGCACGAAGAGAGTAATTGAATTGACTCGGTGTGCAGTGGATCTCTATTCTTCTCCAAGAACCCAGTTGTATCATATGAAACCTAGAATTACAGTGTGCACAATTATCAATTAGCATATAGAGAGCTTCCACACAAAATAATGATGGTTTACCAAACAAGCTCACAAATGGAGAAATATGTATTTGAGGACCACCAACCTCTCCAGCATAATGACAAATCTTAAAAGCACCATCTTGTTCTCCCTTAAATCCAGGGTTTCCACTCAAGTGCTGCTTAAGTTTGTTAGCAAAGGAAAGATCTGTTGCCTTTGGGAACGTAGACTCTTCATCCAGCAAAGACAGTAGCCCTAGAGGCTTCTGTAACATAAAAATATTGTAAAATAGTGCACATACAATTATAGAACATGTAAACAGTAAAACTAATATCAAAAGGTATTAACATGTCATCACCATCAAGGACTCAAGGTAGCACAATTCTTTAACAATTGCAGCCAAACAATAATGTGTGCATTTATGATTTTTAGTGTTCTCTTTTAGGAAAGCACAGAGGCACTCCTCTTAAAGATATTTAAATCTATTAAAAAATCACTTTATCGTGGATGATGTCATTTATGCTGGAGTAGCTCAATACGAAGTACTTAAGTAACTCAGAGAGTCTCAGACATCAGTGAGCCCAAGGAAATTTGGTGACAGGAATGATAAATTTCTGCACTGCAAGACATTCGCATGGCAGAACTAATAACAAGAAAAACAAAATGACCACGGAAAGGAAATTTGACTAAAAGCACATCCAGTTTCAGGTTGCACATGTCAGGTCAGTAATTATAAAAGAAATGCATAAAAATATCAAAATTGCAACATTACTCCAACTGGCAATGTAGATAGCTTGAGGATAAGTAAAGTTGGTCCATGAAAAATATACTGCATACCTTCTCAAAGAGAGATAAACAGTCAGTGTTGTCCACAAATTCCACACTGGCCCAGTCAATTCCATCATCCAGATACTCCTGAAAGAATAGAATTAGCATGCGTACATAGATGCAGAGGAAAATGCATAAAACAAAACTGGAAACACGTGAATGCATGAGCAGATAAATGAAAACAGCAAGAATCAGCTTTATAATTTTACAACACGGAAACTAAAACAAGCTGCATATATCCTAAAACAACTAAGCAATTCGCAAAGTTGGGCTCAATCATTGGTAAGATGCAACTTCCAACCAGTGTTCTAACAATACTGGAAATGGTATCAAGTGCATTAGTTAGGTCTCAAACGTCCTTACTCCCTAGCTACCCCAAAAAAGGATGATATCCCAGTCAGTCAGGCAAGGAGGATTAGATAACATTGCATCATTTGAATTGGAAACAGGATCTTTCTTCCCTTCATATATAAGGGGATGGATGTATCCATTATAAATGTTAATCAAGTTAATAAAAATAGTTTATCAATCGGGTCCACCCACGTTCTTCGTCTCACTATGTTCTATCCCTCAATCCCCTACATTGTGATGCCGTGCCATCCTCATGGCGGTAGTTACCCAGTTTACAATATATCCAGAAGGCCAGAACTTGCAAGCCAAACAGAAATCTACTGCGTCCTGTGGTTTATTATCTTTTCGTGTTTCCTGAAACATATCGAGTTTTTCTGTTTCCCACATCTTAGACAATAACCAAATTTACCATTTCCTCAAAATATTGCTAATCGCAGTATATGGTGAAAAAGCTCAGTGAACAACAAAGGCCTGCTATTGTTGAGGTTTATTACCCTAGCTACAAGAACTTTGACATCGTTTCTATTGAGGAAAGCACAGGCGCACTCAGAGTCTCAGAAGACAAGGCATAAAACAGGTAGTATCGGATATTGTATGCCCGGATTTGGATGGCGTGCCAGTGATAGACTTCTTCGTTTATAGAGTAGTCTTGTGTGGTAGGCTAATAGCTCTTGATTGTGTTTTAGTCTAGACCACTTTTCTTGATGATGTAATAAGCTCTGTAATAAGTATGGCTGCATGCATCTATGACGCAGAGGCCGGGGTTAATAAAAGCTTCCATTATCTATAAAAAAATCGGACATTGTGATTGCATCAGAGCATGCATATATAACTTGGGCTTTGTAAAATCAACTTCAGCATCCGAATAGTGCCCGAGTTATGAAAAATTCAGGAAATTTCGTCCTTCACATATTTAGTACACAAGCACTGAGAGCACAATGTACCCTAAACCCTGGTTTACAAGGAAGAACGTGTATGTAATAATAAGACTTATAACTGTTTTAATGCTTAAATCTTTTAAGTAATAAAGCGCCCCTTTTCGAAAAAAAGACTTATAACTGTTTACACCTATTATATTAAACAAACAAATAATCCAGAGAAGTGTCAGAATCTTACCTCCTGTTCTAGTTTGAATAGATGTCGGTTAAAATGCTGTTGCAACCTTTCATTGGCATAATTTATACAGAACTGTTCAAAGCCATTTTTCTGCAATGGTATAACTTAATGTCATCTAAAGAGCACTCAAGCAAAAACTGTATTCGATAAAATGCAATGAACTCCATACATTGAAAGACTCGAAGCCATAAATATCCAAAATACTTATGGATCTTCGTGTACGTTGTCTCCCCGTTCCAAGCGAGTGGTTAATTTGCTCAACAATCCAGTCAAACAGATGAGCATAGATTGACTTCGCTAGAGCATCCCTTGCATCGATTGCCTAGAGAAAGCAGAAATTATAAGTAAAAAACAAGAGTAGAAAATCAATAAGCAACAGCTGACAGATAGCCCCAGATAGATAAATTTTCCAGGTAATTTCAAACCTGGGTTAACGTCAGTCTTTGAACAATATTTTCCTTTCCAGCTTGGATTTTACGAGTTGAGAGAGCAATCACCAATTGAGGAACACTGCAACCTAACAGCTTTGCTGCATTAGCCAACCCTGTGAAGACATTAAACAATGGGAAACAACGGTCATTCAGCGAACTCCATGAAAATTAAATGACACCAATATTTCTACAGGGTAATATCAAAACAGAAAAATGTGGAACTCCATGAAACTTTTTGGTACAAATGAGGAACACAGTTTACACTTTGGGATATTTCTACAGGGTAATATCAAAACAGAAAAATATGGAAGGGAATAAGGTTTTTTTTGTACAAAGAGGAGTACATTCGCCAATGGGTAATTGGTACCTTCATTTGAATCAACTTCCACATGGTTTTCATTGTCTATCACAGAGAATGAAATGTTTCCCAGCCACAAGACAACTGCAAGCATAGAAAATAATTCCATCTGGTTTTCCCCAGATATCTGAACAATATCCAATGCACCCTGCAAATGAAAAAAATGGATGAGTAACAAGTAATGATAATAGCCGAAGTTTCGTCGGAAATGTGGTTGATTTGTAGAAACATTACCAATAACGATGAAAATCTTTTAGCATCATCAACACCATCAATTCTCAAGCAAGCACTCTGCTTCAAGTAATTATAGTAATTGGCGTCTCTCAGTAACAATTTTTCTGCAACAACACATGCATATAACAGATCAAAAAATGAGAGTCGATGCAATGAAATGTAAGTTATATTAATTCCTTGATAGGAATGTGCGGTTACTTCTGTGAAGAGGAGAAGCTCCAGAGCACAGCTGATAGAAAATATGATATGATCTCTCTCCTGATGCCCTCCGAACCACCCTCGACTGCACAAGCAAGATATAAGATATTAAAGCTTTCACAAATACTAAAATATGGAGTATTGGATAAAGTCTAAAGCTATTGTACCTTCTCAAGCAGGACTGTTCCATGAGATCCAGTTAGAGGAACACATCATACATGCCCAGAGAAACAAGTTATCACGAAGTTCGACAATATTATGACTAGCTATGTCAACAATAAATGGTGCAGAAGGCTTACATGTTTGTATTTTAGCGCCACAAATCTTTCCGGTTTCAGAAAAGTGCATTTCAGTAAGCTTACCCTGTATCAATATCATCAAGGCGTCATAAGAATTACTTAAGAATGATGAATTGACAACATGTCACTAAAGATAAACTCACAAATCGGCTCGAGTTATCATTTCTTGATGTTTTTGCATTCCCTAATGCTTCCAGAATAACATTGGTCTGTAGAACTTCAGACTCCATTCCGTTAGCTCCCCCTAGAGCAGCCAAATACTGCATCGCAATTTTAGCTGTTTCAGTTTTTCCTGCTCCACTTTCACCACTGAAATAAGACAAACATCATAGAGACCATGTTAAAGATCGGGCAACCCAGAGCTTTTAAGATACTGTGATTACTATTATAAAGGGCAAAGTAGATCATTCTGACCTTATTATTATAGATTGGTTTATGCCATCTGCAAGGTATCATAAGTTGCATTAGAAGATAAATCTTGTAAAACAATCCTATAAAACTACCTACTCCTTTTAAACACCTACCTCTTAGCATTTCATTAAAAGCTATATCAGCAATTGCATACACATGTGGATCATTTGTGAGCTTTTGTCTGTACTTTCTGATGAAATCTTTCCCATAGAGTGGAACCTCTTTCAGTGGGTTGATAGCAATCAGAACAGGTCCTGCTTTTGTCTGCAAGGATAAGAGAACACAAATGAAGAGACATTGACTGGACCATGAACAATCTAGAGCTTGGTGGATAGTGAGTACGTAGATAAGATCACGAGAGTATCGGTATTGCAGATTGTAAAGGACGGAAGGTTCATTTAAGTAGCTCATCTGGATCAAATCATCCACTCCATCTAGAATATCAGGGTTGGCGGGCAAAAGTCTTTCTGGTGGCAGCGTCAAAACCTGTGCAAACAAAATATAAGTAACAATGTTACCAAAGTTTACTCAAATAGCTATACCATTACAGCAACATGAGACTCACTTCTCCATTAACAAGGTGTATTTTGATGTCATCTCCAGAAATTGATTGAATCTGTCCGAGTTCCCACTTTTCATCTGATGCAGAACACCAAACCCGTAGCTTCTGAAAATAATTAAAATATTATTACTTTGCCTCATTTTTTCTACCATAACAACAGACTCAAATCATCAAGGGGAAGGATTAAAGGCCAAAGCAAGAACGAAATATGCTTTCCTGACCATGAAAGGCCAAAGCAAGTACGAAATATGCTTTCCTGACTCAAATCATCAAGGGGAAGGATATGATGGCTTCATCTAGTTCTAAATGCTGCAGGATAATAAGTTCTGTATACTTATAGAAAAAACAATAAATTCACATTAAATTCTTTTGTAGATACAGCATACAAATAAACATATGTGAGTAGTAATTTGATTAACATTTCTTGGTGTTGAATACTGAGCGAGTTTCGCCATCATATCAGAGAAAGTATTCAGCCTAACTCTATGCTACAGAGACAAATTGAACTTGTGGCTGTTACTTTGTTCACATGATAATAGGAAAATCTCATGAATTTCACTATGAATGAGATTCTCACCTTCTGGAGGACATAGTCCATGGAATCAGTAAACACTGGCTTCCCATTTCTCTTTGCTCTTGCTGAGGAAAAATAAGGAGAGGGGGGCTCCTTACAGGCCATTGCATCCTTCCTCTCCTCGTGGAGGTTCTCAACATATGGAGACTCATCCAGTGATTCCACACTGCATAGCTTTCTCTTGGCCCCAAAGATGCGACCATTTACAGCCTTCCCCTCCTTGGCCTCCTGCCCACCAATCTCCTTCGTAACCTCTGGCGTATTCTCCTTCTCCATCTCTGGCTTATTCTCATTCACAGCTTCCGGCTTCTTGTCAGTATCCGCTACAGCACCTTCTGCCACTCCATCCTCAAGATGAACCCTAGGAGGCGTCGGTGACCGTCTTGCCCTGGGCAACCGGCCACGGCACGTCGGGCGGGCCGGCAATGCCGGCGGCTCATCCTTGGGCCGCTCGTCGCGCTTCTTTATGGTCTCGAGCAAGACCTCGAGGGAGCTCTTGGGAGCGGCTGGGACCGGCGCCATCACGGCGGCTGCAGAAAGCATCACCGCCGAGAAATCAACAAGCCACCGGACCAAACCAGTGAGGCACGCAAGGGCTCACACAGCAATACGCCAAATCTTACAGCAGAACGCCGTGGAGGCCAGGAATTTCTCCATTTCTCATCAAATCAGCGCCAACTCCAGGCACATGAACCCCTTGGCTCGGCAAGGGGTCAAAAGCGACACCCACCCAAACCCCGAATTCCACGACCAGGCACCAGGAGACCTCAAAATCCCCCAAAAAATCTCTCGAAATCTCACGCTCCCGGCCCCGAAACAGCACCAATCTCACAGATTTTGGCGGTGCCGCACCGAGGGACCGGGGTGAAAGAAAACCACACTCCGCGCGATTTTTGAAGGGAGGAGGGGACGACACGGCCACGCCTGGGCAGCGGCAAAAGCCGGCGATCTCTGGCGAAAGGAAAGGCGAAAGAACCCGAAACCAAAGCAAAGCCTGCTCCGAATCAAGGCACTAGCAGCGGCAGCGGCAACAGAAATCGCCCAAGAAACGCATCAAAAGAGAGCAGCACTGGAGAAACAGGATGATTTCCCCCCCCCCCCCCCCCCCCCCCCCCCTGTCCCTCCACTAGGACGAAAAACCCAATAAAAACGCAATTACTTCGCTCGCTCGCGCTCCCTCTCTCTCCCCGCTCCCCTCGGGGCTTTTGTTTTGCTTCTCCCTCACAATTTCAAACCTCCGTCCCCTCCACCATGCCTCTGTGTCTTTTTCCCCTTTGCTCTTGATCCGTTACTTAGGCCGCTGGCGAAAATATTTAGAGCAGAGAAAATCGAATTACTAATATACCCCTGCGGGCTGCGCCGGCTGGACGGTGGCACTCTCGCTGATACTGCGGGGACGGAGGGGCGGGGTGTGCGTGAGCTGTCTGTGGATTGGAGGCTCCGGTTTGGACCGTTGGATGCGGGCGGCTGCGCCCTCCGCTCCACGACTTCAGTTCGGGGGTGAAGTTACCCAACTGCCCCTGGAGATTAGTGGTCTCGCACCACCAACACAGGTTTGACTGCTTGTTTCCATTTCTGCTTGACGACTTGACGACTTCTTGTGTGTTCATTAAAATACTAAGATAAGAAGGGGCCCATTTAATTATTTCTGATTTTGTTCATGTTCATTAAAAATGCAAGAAAAATAATAAATGGATAAGTAGCTTCCATTTGGCCGGCCTTGTTCGTTTATACTAGTAGTTTTTTATTGAAACATTTAGTTGTGGTGTTTGCGTAGTATTGTGTGTTCCATGGAAAGAATCAAGGCACCATTCTTTTATCATATGTTTTCACCATAAAAAAATGATTGTGTTATGATCAATAGGAGGTCGTGCATTACAATAAGTAGATATATTTTTCTATTGGGTTCTCGCGTTTCCATGAACCTGGATGGGTGCGCTTACTGGTGTAGTCTATGGATAATAATAAAAATAATAATAAGTGGTTAGGCCTTAAGGTTTGTTGTCGATCGTCGCCTCGGCTCACTCATTTGCTTCGAGATCCATGAAGATTCGTTTTCTTTACTGAAAGCAACGATTTCGACGAACCGCACTCGAGTAAAAAGGGCCAAATATGCTTCAACCGGGACAATGTGGGGTTGCACGAGTCCTGTGCAAGTATTTGGACCCAAGGTAAGTATGAGCCTGTGAAATGTCCGAGCGGTCGCGCATACGGTTTTTAAGAAAACTAGAAAATGATCAACTGCTAAGAGAAAATGTTGCTACTTCTACTAGAAGAAAAAAAAATGCTACTGGTAGGTGCAAGTACCTGATCCTGAGTTTATTTGACAAGAGAATGTCCTATGGCCCGTTGGTACGGCGGCGATATTAATCGAGACACGAGCGCCGGTCGTTGCAACAAAAATTCTATGGCCATCCAAGGACGCCTTCTTCATCACAAGTCTAAACATTTACGAGCGCCGGTAGTAGTACGGTTTACCTGCAACGCGAAAAGTAAACAGATCAATGAGAGGACTTGATTACTACACAAAGTCGCGAGTTTCTCGTTAGTTATCCGAAAGCTTATCTGGGCTTTTATGGCCACCAAACGTAGGCAGGACGACCCCCAACATCCCTGCAGTGAAATTCCTGTCAGCCACAGTACTGCGGCCCCAGCCCCTGCACCAAAATGTCAATCCTACCCTCTCATGGTGACAGCGTAATTAGTTACTGTACTGCCCACCGCTAAACAGAACGTGGCCTACAGAGTGCACAGATCCTGGTACACAGATGCGAAAGCAGATCCTACGTGTACCGTGTATGGAACACACCTCGCAGCTGTCACTGCGCGCTGGGCCAGCGTAGCGGCACCTAGTCGTGGGGCCCGGAGGCAGCGAGATGGAGGAGACAGGCCGCGCGTGGCAGACATGCAACGTGACAGCTAACAGCTGCTGCGGCAGGCGCACACACGCCGCACGCTCTTTGAGTCAGTGGCGGTTAAACCAGGTTGGAGACCGTGACTGATTACTACGGCCGGTGGTGACCTGCTTTGTTTTTGTGGTGCGCTTGCTTTGCTTTACGTTAAAAAAAAAGGTAAAAATATGTGCTGATCCTCATGGTAATTCTGCGCCATCCTCCTTTGGGCTTGGGCTTTGGCTTTGGCTTTGCACGATGATGAAGGGCGGTGCGGCTGGGGCAGAGGTTGCGGGGTTTCGATTGGCTGCACCGCGGCGAGGAAACACACGAGCGCGGATCTCCTGGCGGTTGCTGCGTCGGGGGCCAACATCTCACAGTGCGGGTTACCATGATACCCTGACGGGATCCACCTGCAAGCCGCGTGTGGGGCGGTCTTCTTCTTCTTCTTTTTCCAGATCTCGCCCAGACCCCGGGCACGCGAGCGGGCGAACCATCGCCGGGAAAGGAAAAGGCCAGGTGGGGCTCTGATGCTTCCCGCTGTTCGTTTTTTTATTTTTATTTTTACTTTGGTGAATAGTGCCCAGGTTGTTGCACCCAGAAATGTATCGTCGCGATTTTTACATCGTCGGGACGTCGACGCACGATACGGGATATTGTTGTTTGGTCCACTTATTTCGTCCGAATGATGGGTGATCGTACGTGCAGCAACGTTCCTAGCTAGCGAGCCATGCTTTCTAGTCTAGCCTAGCTAAAACAGTTGGCGACATGACCAACTCATTCTCAGCCGAATCTTGGTACTGCTCCGACCCCTTTTCCGTATCTTCATTCCATTCTAGTAGGCCTTAGCCTTTTTAAATAGGACGTCTTTAAATAGACAACCGAACAAAAGAGAGAAAATTCACTTGCTCCATTATCAGCACATTATCATACTAGCACGTAGTATCGTGGATATGACGATGACTTTGCGCCAAGTGCGTACCCTGCGGTGCGCGTTGCATGGGCAATCAATGTGCCGTCTTAACGAATGATTAGGTGTAGCAAAGCTTGGTCAAGATCATGGGGGACGCGCCATCATTGCGGGCCTTGCTTGCAAGCGAGGGCGCACTAGGACGCCAGGGCCAGGAGACAAGCAACCAACCGGGCGATGTCCTCGGCCACTCAGCTGACGGATCCTACACATTGAATCGGAGGATTATTTTCGGGGACCAGCTTTATCTGTAGCATCAAGCTATCGCAGCTTGTATGTATGGTTCTGCTACTGTCATTTCAACTTCTTCCAATTCTGAATGGGGATTCCTATTCTACTGCTTAGAGCATCTACAGCCGCGATGGGCAAATCCGGCCCCTCAAACGCCCGCGGACGCGCCCGCGCGCGTCCGCGGACACTGACCGGGCACTCCTCATATTTGCCTCTCTGTATCCGCGTATCTCATATCCGGCACCTCATATACATAACATGCAACGTTGAGCTACTCTACGTAATCAAACAACGGACAACAAAAATCAAGCACAAACGAACACAAGATCGGCTGCAAACGAACATTAACAAACTTTGCAACATCCAAAAGATCATCTTAGTTCGTCACTGGACAAGTTCTTAAACTTCTACAACTAAAAACGATATAAACATAGAGGAGGGGGGGGGGGGGCGGTATCACCACTTCCTCGCCGGGCCTTTGCCCTTCCGGTCGCCGGCGCAGCTGTAGGCGTCCGCGGCTGGTGGAGGGTCTTGGTCGTCCGAGGAGGAGGTGCAGCTGTCACGGTCGCCGTTGGAGTCGTCGGAGTCGGAGAGGACGATGAGGCCCTTCATCCGACGGACCGCCCTGTCCTGCTCCCGCCTCAGCTTGGTGACCCGAGCCTTCTACGCCGTTGCCTCCTTCGCCTCGCGCTCCGACTGCTCAATAGCTAGCCGGAGCGCCTTGGCGTTCTTCCGTCGGAGGCGGCAGGCGTCCGTCTCCGCCGTCGTGAGGGACCGACGGTAAACCCATGCGAGGAGCCGCGCGTCCTCGTCGGGCTTCGCCTGCATCCCGCGGCGGCGGCGCGCGGACTGCTCCGCCTCGTCCCTCTCCCGTGCACGCTGCCTCTCGCAGCGCGCGGCGCGCGCCTCCCATTCCGGAGTGCGCGTGCGGGCCGGCGACGCGGGCACTAGCACCCACGGTTGCTCGCGTGTAGGAGCTGCCGGCGGGGGAAGGAGACGGCGCGGGGGCGGTGCGGACTGGGAGGGTCCAGCTCCAGCGTCCGCGCTACACGGCCGCGGGAGCTGCGGCGACGCTCCAGATCCGGAGCTGCCGCCGGTGTCCACGTTGGACCGCTCCAGCGCAATGCGGAGGGCCATCTCCTCCTCGTAGTCGAGGTCGGAGCCTGAGCCGCTGTCGGAGCTGGACATCGGAGTGGATGGGATAGGAATCGGAGAGGGAGAGGAGAGGACGGAGCGAGAGAGAGTGGCCTAGGGTTCTAAGCGAGGCGCCCGGATTGGGGTTTTTTGTTGGGCAGCGGTGGGGTCGGAGGTGGGCCGGGCCTGTCAGGCGGGCGCGCCCGGGCCGCCCCATATCTGCCTTAGATTTGGGCTGGATATGAGGGGTGCCGGTCAGTCCGGACGTTTGAGGCCCGTTTGAGACGCCCGACTGGGTCGATTTTTTGTGACCGGTCAGTCCGCCCGGGTGTTTGAGACGGATTTGGCGCGCCCGGCTGTAGATGCTCTTAGAGCATCTCCAATAGAAGATGCAAATTTGAAGATGTAAAACAGAAGATGTAAAAATTTACATCTCCAAACAGTGTTTTTTACATCTCAAAAAAGAGAGGCAATTCCAACAGATGATGTATATTGAAGATGTAAAAGAGCAACTCCAACAGATGATGCAAACTGGAGATTTAAAAGCTGCCGACGGCCGCGCGGCTGCTGTTCAGCCGCTGTACAGCCACACAAATTGAAATAACACATCCCGAAAACAACTTAAAATTTTCACATGTCCACAATACCAAATTATTACATAATTCATCAAATCCACAAGATCAAATGCAGCACAAATACAACAAAGTTTTGCACAACACAACAAACAAAAAATGAAACTAGGCGGGGTGGAAGAAATCGGCCGGCTGCGGGTTGGGCAGCCGTTTGGCGGTGGCTTGTGCGGGCGGCGGTGGCGGCTCGGCAGAGGATACGGCCGCAGCCCTGCAAAGAAGAAGGCGGGAGCTCGGCGCTGCGGGCGGCCGGCTTCGCGGGCGGGAAGAACGGCGGAGATGGGCGGCCGTCGGGCGGGCGGCGTGGCGCGCCTCCCCTACCTCTGGCGGTGGGTCGAGGCTAGGAACAAGCTCAGCCCGTCCACGACCGCGTCGTGGAAGCCATTATGGCAGCCGGACCTCCGGCGAAGCTTCGATTCGAAGCGGCGGCCGAAATCGAATCGGCGCCTGCGAGGGACAGCCGTCGCTACTCCGGCGAGGCAGGCGGCGGGAGACAGGCGAGCGGAGTCGCAGCGGGGTAGGAGGTAGGCGGGCGGGCGGCGGCGGCGGCGTCGATTTTGGGCGAAATCAGCCGGCGCGGGGTTGGGCGGGAGGAAGCCGAATGAAGGCAGTTGGGCAGTTGGCCCGCGGCCGCCGTTTTTACATCTCCTGTATGTGGAGATGCAAATTTGCATGGCGAGGTGTTGTATTTTACATCTCCGAAAGACGGAGATGTAATTTTTTTTGCATCTACATCATCTGTTGGAGAGGGGTTTTGAGGACTCGAAGATGCAAAAATTAGTTATTTTTGCATCTACATCTTATTGGAGATGCTCTTAGTGCTTACTTGTAAAATTTCAGATTAGAGATGAGACTGGGAGAGAAAGCAACCTTGTCCGCATATCAGGTCATTTCATGTAGTACTCCCTCCGTTCGGAAATAAATGACGTTGTTTTAGTTTAAATTTGAACGGAGGTAATATTATTTCCGAACAAATGTAATATTATTATTTTATAAAAATATAGCACCCTTTGACTCATCACATGAAACATGTTGGTTGTGTGGGATATCACGTCAGTAAAAAAAACTATGATTTTGTTATCTGCCAAGAGTCTGAGATATTATTATGTATTTATAAGTCATTGTTAAGAACCATCCAATCTAAATACGAGATTCGTGCAAGGATGATAAGATTTTGGTCAAACAACTATCAACATCGATTGAAAACATAACCATTTTAAGCCAAATTATATATATAGTTACTTCCAACAATCTAAATCTATGTTGGTGAGCGTGCTATGTTTATTCAATTATTCATGGTATCACAAGGGCCCACCAGAGCAAAGTTTGTTTATGTCAACTCAAGTAGGAGTCCATTCTCAGGAATCATGGTTAGTTCTAAACTCTACCACATGTGACATGATTAGATGCAATCATCAAAATATGTCGTTTATGGTCTTTTTACTTATGGTTATAAAGATCTGTTATATTTGATCTGTTGATGTGCTCTATTCAGATACAGTTATAAAACTGTATCAATAATTATATGTTTAAGTGTAGTCGTAAAGATACACGGGTTGTGACCCGCTTAAGTGTAACTACACAGATTTGTTTGTTGCGGTTCATGATTTGAAGAGGGCACACCACACTAATGGTTGGGAAATTTAGCTTTGAACATGACATATCATACACTCATCCTTGTTCTATATAATGCTTACTAGGATGTTCGTAGTCTCTAGCTACCTTTTGGCACAGCACCTTCTTGTTAAAGATGTTGTCTTATAGACTCTTGAATTGATTTTTCAGTGCAAAAATCTTGATTTATTCCCCTTCACTGATCGTACCTAGCATCGGTCCTTACCTAGCATCAGTATTTATTGTAGTGGCATTGTTGGTGTCTTTACTTCATTGTTGAAATGATTTGCTCCGTGTTAACCACATCATAATAATTTGTTTGATATTTTTGACTTTCCTTTGCAACTTGTGATTTGTTTCTTGGGGTGCTTTTTATTCCAAAAAATCATAGAAATTTTAAAGGATTGAATCCCTAGGTTTTTTTTCCATGTTGGTTGTTTGATTCATAGGATTCAATCATATAGAACCTTTCCCCAAAGATTCCTTTACATCCACTCAAGCATATTGTAAGAATCATTCGTTCCTTCTATGTTGCAAACAAACAAACAAACAAACTTTGTTGCAGATGTAGTCTAGTAAGTTTTTTTTTTGCGGGGATAGTCTAGTAAGATTCGAGTAGGTGTGATATTGCAACCTTGCATTTAAAAAAAATCCTATAAAGCAAATAGGTCCCTGATTCATTAACAATATTTATAACAAAGGTTTAGACTCCTCAAATTGTTGGAATTATGCCCTAAAGACAACAATAAAATATTTATTTTTCCCACTAGATTCATGATTTGTGCCCTACATAATATGTTGAGAATTGGTTAATGAATATGTGATGCACTTGTGAAATCCAATTTGCATGTACACATGTATTATTATAAATGGATAACCTATGGAAAAATGTACAAGGACAAATACACATTGACTAACATACATATCGGTGTATCCCGATCATAGGTAACTAAAAATTATGGGCATCTATTAGTTGAACTGACGTTGGATGGACCCGCTTATGTGATACTATGAGAGCCCACTAGATTCATGATTTGTGCCCTAGATAATATGTTGAGAATGGGTTAATGAATATGTGATGCACTTGTGAAATCCAATTTGCATGTACACATGTATTATTATAAATGGATAACCTATGGGAAAATGTACAAGGACAAATACACATTGACTAGCGTACATATCGGTTGATGACTGTGTATCCCGATCATAGGTAACTAAAAATTATGAGCATCTATTAGTTGAACTGACGTTGGATGGACCCACTTATGTGATACTACGAGAGCATTATTGTTTCATACCAACAATATATCTCAGATGCAATTATACTCGTATAAAGGATTCTAGATACCTGCCTCCATGGGGTATCCTCGCTCGGGAGTGCCCTTCGCACCGTCTGTTTCGCGCGCGCCTCCTGCCGATGCCTTCCTTGCACTCCTGGCCGCCCGATCTCCGCGGACACCCCACACCCAACTGATTTTCCTCGTGGGTACATGACGCGTGACTCTGTGGTGCTTTTCGTGCGCTCGCGTGCACCGTCTCGTGCGCTGCTGTGACGCCCCTGCTCGACACGTGCACTAATCATACACGCAAACGTGCACGCTCGAGATCAGAGACTCACGGGAAGATATCACAACACAACTCTAAACTCAAATTAAACATAAATCATCATATTACAAGCGAGGGGTCACGAGGACCCGAATACATAAGTCATACAAACATAATATCTGGGTACAAACATAGTTAGACAAGTTTTGCCTTAAGAAGGCTAGCACAAACAACGGCATCTGATCGAAGAGGCGCAGGCCTCCTGCCTGGGAGCCTCCGAACTACTCCTGGTCGGCTGGCTCAACCCAGTAGAAGTGACCTCCGGGGCTCTCCTGGTAGTAGCAGTCTGTGGTGGCATCTGGCTCCTGGGCTCCGTCATCTGGTCGCAATTATCGGGTATGGGGGAAAAGAATAGCAAAGCAACCGTGAGTACTCATCCAAAGTACTCGTAATACTGACATCAGAACTATGCTAAATGCATTGTATCAAAGGAATGGGGCTATATCTGTGGACTGTACTGCAGAAATGCTGGAATAAAGGGAGAGGCCTAGCCTATCGAAGACTAGCATCTGAAGCAATCTTGCAGCATCAGAAGAGAGTAGAGCAAGATATAATATAGCAATCATAGTTTAGGTACTCCCTGAGATACTTCCTCGTCTACCCTACGAGAAAGTAATCCCGAGAGCAGTAGTAGCAGTTTAATAATGTGACAGTAACCATTTGTAGTTGTAGCAGATCAAGATACAACTCTGAACGTCCTGTTACCGTGGACGAATAGATCACTTCCCTGTAGGGGTGCACTACTGTTACCCAACACGCTCGATTACATCTGGCCGGATACACTTGCTGGGTAATACCCGGCCTCGGGTAATCGACACGAAGTAGCGTCCTACCTAGGCTCAGCAGAGAGGTCAACACGCCGGTCTAAATTCTAATCACGAAGGGGTCTTGGGCCATCGCCCTTTGCACTCCTGCACGTTGCGTGACTGGCCGGGGAGCAGGCGCGACACTGAATACACCAGTGACGTAACCAGCCCAACCCCAACAATCAGCCCGCATCTCTGAGCTGTGACGTCTGAAGAGCTTTCGGGATAAACGTACAACGTAGAGGGCCCCATTAAACCATTATCCCACGTGGTGGTAGTGCGTATAGGCACGTAGCCAACTCAGATCAAATACCCAGTTCCGTTAGGCGTATTTATTAACTCGCAGAGACGATCAAAGTTTCTGTCGCTCCGACTTGAGACCACTCACGGGTACTAATGGTGCTTACCCGTCTTTAACATAGTTCTCTCGCGGGCACCCTTAGGGCCAGCCCAACTTTACATTTCCCCGCGGGTACCTCTCGAGGTGGACCCGCCTGTAACAAAGGTCAAAGTAACCGTGTGTCCAAGTATCGAGGAGGAGTCCGAGGAATCACCCTCGATTGATTCCCACTCGAGGAGTTGCACGACGGGAGCTTATCGGAGGTGATGAAAGAGGAATCACCCTCGGTAACACACATCCGTATAGCTATTCCACAGAGGCATCATCGGAAGTGAACTAAGAGGTATCAGCCTCGGCACTCGATGCCAGCTCTGCAGAGTCGAGCAATTTAGGGGGGGTGTGTAGTGAGGTGCTGATCTCAGCCCGTCGATCATTCGATCGGGGCACAGATACTAAAGCGGAGCAACTACAGCAAGGGAGAGAGGCCACAGATGGTTTACCATCCAACCTATACTAAGCAGTTTGGATAATAGGCAGGTATCAATAAAGGTTACAAGAACAGGCTATGCATCAGAATAGGATAAAACAATAGCAGCAGCAATATTCTAATGCAAGCAGGAGGAAGAGAGAATAGGTGATATAGGCATGCGTCAAGGGGGTTTGCTTGCCTGGAAGCTCTGCTGAGAGGGAAAAAGGGTCGTCGGCGACGAAGTCGATCACAGGGGCAGCGTCGGTCTCGGATTCTAACGGGGAGAAGAGGGGAAGAAACAATAAATACATTGCAAACAGATGCAACACGATGCATGACATGGAAATACGCGGTGCTAGGTGTGACCTAACGCAGTACTACACGTGGCAGACGAAGCGGGAAATTAACTGGAACGTTTTCCCGGTTTCGGACGTCTGTCAGACAGATGAACCGGAGGGGACGGTTCCATGTTCAGGTAGTTAGGGACACGTGACAGATGAACGGAGGGCATATTCGGAATCGTCATATTTTTCTGATCGTTTTACATATATAAATTATTTAATCCGAGTTACGGTTTAAAAGATATGATTTTCTAAAGTTTTTATTAATTTCTGGAATTATTTGAATTATTTAAACTAACATTATCCGAAACAGTAATTGCTGACGTCAGCATGACGTCACTGTGACATCAGCGGTCAACCTGACAGGTGGGACCCACCTGTCAGTGTCTGTTTAGGTTAATTAAGGTTTAATTAGACTAATTACAAATTAATTAGGTTAATTATTAATTAGTTTAATTAAACAGAGTTAATTAAGTTAATTAATTAATTAATTATTACTTATTTATTTATTTTAATTTCTTTTTATTATTTATTTATTTTATTTCTATTTCCTTTTTTTTAATACAGTGGGCGGGCCCCACTGGTCAGTGGCCCACCTGGCCACTGTAGTGGGTCAACGGGGGCGCGCGCGCTCGGGCTCGCAGCCGCGCGGCCGACGGCGAGCTGCGCACGGGCAGCGGCGCGGGGCAGGGGTTCGGCGGCAGCGGCGAGGCGAGGCCAGGGGAGGCAGGGGCCGGCGCGGGACGGCGGCGGAGCAGGGCGGCGGCGACACAGAGGAGGGCGAGCGCGGGCGAACGGCGGCAGCAAGGCGCGGGAGCAGCGCGCGGGCAGGGCTGCGCGCGCGCGTGGTCGCGCGGGAGCACGGCGAAGCGGGAGGAGGAGGTCAGGGCAGGCGCGCAGCGGAGCAGCAGCGGTAGCGACGAGGCGAGGGAACGGCGACGGCGACGGCAACCGAGAGGGGGAGGGGAAAACGGGGTCTCACCCCCGATGCAGGTGAACGGGGCGGCGAGGCGCGATGGAGCTCGTCGGGGAGGCGGTCGGGGACGGCGACGACGAGGCGAGGCGGTGACGGCGTGGACGGGCGACGGGCGGCGGCGACGGGTGACGCAGAGGGAGGGAGAGGAGGTCGAGGGGGGAAAGGGGATCGGGCTAGGGTTTCGGTGCGGGGGAGGGCAGGCCATATAGGGGGCGGCTGGGCCGGCCTGGCTGGTTAGCTGGGCCGAGGCCCAGTTGGGCCAGGGGGTTTTCTGTTTTTATTTTTCTTTTACCTTTTTCTTTTATTTACTTTGTGTTTTGCAAATATCCAGGCCACTAAACTATTTTTGTAAAATACGAGACTTGGTTCAAATATTACAGTGCAATATTATCTACCACCAAAAACTGGTTTGGACAAAATATGATTTCATTTGTAATTCTATTAAATAAAATGGTATTAAAATGCTGCTATTTACTACTGTTTGAGGTTGTTAGAGTCACTTAGGCATTGTTAGTGATGTTGTTTTCCTGAACATATTTAGTTATGATTTACTTGTTATTTAATGAACATTTTTATTTGCAATTTGAACAACTTTTATATTTCACTTTAAGTTTGAATTGCAATTTGAATTAGAATTTGAAATGAGATTTGATGCAAATGATGATCATGCACTGTTAATCATGATGACATGGCATTATCAAAAGGTGATTACTGTTGCTAATACATGGGGGTGTTACAGCTGCTCTGCGTGCGCCGGATGCGGCCAGGTCGGCCTGTCAGCGTCGCTCGATCATTTCCTGCCAAGCTAGTTCAATCGCGCGGGGCAGATATGTGTGTGCGCCCGACTTAGGTTGTGAGGGGCTTGGTTGGTCGGCTAAGTTTGCGTACGCTAGGGTCAGTGTGCTGCATGCACGCGTGTTGTGCGGCGCTTTCACTCCGGCTTTGCCTACCCGAACCCTTGTCGTTGTGGGCTCTGGCAGCTGGTTCATGTGATGCGTTTTGCTGGGTTGCTCTCTGATCGCGCTCTTCCCCTGGATTGTATGATTGGTTGGCTCGGTTCCCTTTCGCCAGTGTCGCTCTTGGTGGGTGTCGGGTTGCTGCCCGACGATGGTTCCCGTGGATGTTCTGGTCGGCTTGCTCGATTACGTTTTGCATGGGTTGTTCCGGGTGGGAAACTCATCTGGATAAGGCCAACGACATGCCGTCCGAACAACCAAACAATCCAAACCGGAATCGAATACAACAACCACACAATAGTAAAATGAAAGGGAGAAGAAATAAACCTAACATGAGAATGGGAAGAAGCAAGACCGGCGGAGGGCTGCCAACTCACCGGCAAAGCAATGCCTCTCCTCGACGACCTCATCTCTGAACCCCAAGCCCCAAACGGTCCGCAACGGGACAGTCCCATGCGCTGCCAAGCATTTTCTTCTTTTCATGTTTGCCACACACGTCAGGACATGTGACCCAACAACCCTCAACACATGCCACGATCTCCCCTTTGTCAACAGTCCGGCCAATGTGTCGGATCGTCGCCCGCCACTGCTCACTAGGTGCTTGCTCAGTAGCTCTCCACATGTAGGGGAACGCGACAGAAAACAAAAAATTTCGGTACAGCGAGCACGCCCAAGATCACTATGGAGATGCATACAAGGTTTGATCTTTTCGTTACCGACTCGTAGCGCAGCGGAAGTAGAGTCGATGACAATCGGCGGTGCAGATCCCCATGCTACTTGTAACTTGCGTTGGTATTTCCCCGAAGAGGAAGGGATGATGCAACACAGTAGAGATAAGTATTTCCCTTAGTTATGAAACCAAGGTTATCGAACCAGTAGGAGAATCACGCAACACCTCGTTAGCAGCACCTGCACACAAACATCAAATCCTTGCAGCCAACGCAAATGAGAGGTTGTCAATCTCTCGGCGGTCAATTGCAAGATTAAATTGTATGTGATATATAGATAGATTGAAACAAAAATACAAAATAAAATAAATAAAATAAAATGGCAGCAATATTTTTAGGGTTTTAGTAATATGATTTAGATAGACCCGGGGGCCATAGATTTCACTAGAGGCTTCTCTCGAGAAAATAGCATACGGTGGGTAGACAAATTACTGTTGGGCAATTGATAGAAAAGCAAATAATCATGACGATATCCAAGGCAATGATCATGTATATAGGCATCACGTCCGAGACAAGTAGACCGACTCCTGCCTGCATCTACTACTATTACTCCACACATCGACCGCTATCCAGCATGCATCTAGTGTATTAAGTCCATAAAGAACGGAGTAACGCCTTAAGAACAATGACATGGATGTAGACAAGATAAACTCACGTATGAATAAACCCCCATATTTTTACCCTTAATAGCAACGATACATACGTGTCATGTCCCTTTCTGTCACTGGGATTGAGCACCGCAAGATTGAACCCATTACAAAGCACCTCTTCGCATGGCAAGATAAATCAATCTAGTTGGCCAAACCAAATCAATAGATCGGAGAAGAAATACGAGGCTATAATAATCATGCATAAAAGAGTGCAGCAAAGACTCAAATAATATTCATGGATAATCTGATCATAAACTCACAATTCATCGGATCCCAACAAACACACCGCAAAAAGTGATTACATCAGATAGAACTCCAAGAACATCGAGGAGAACATTGTATTGAAAATCAAAAAGAGAGAAGAAGCCATCTAGCTACTGCCTATGGACCCGAAGGTCTGTGGTAAACTATTCACGCATCATCGGAAGGGCAGCAAGGTTGATGTAGAACCCCTCCGTGATCGATTCCCCCTCCAGCAGATTACCGGAGAAGGACCCCAGATGGGATCTCTCTGGAACAGAAACTTGCGGCGGCATAAAAAGTATTTCGTGGACTCCCCTGACGGTTTCTAATTTTTTCTGAATTTATAGTGCTGGAATTAGGTCAAACGGAGCAAAGGGGGGCCCACGAGGCACCAGGGCGCGCCTGCCCCCCCCCAGGTGCGCCCTGGTGGCTCGTGGCCACCTCCTGGGTCTTCTGGCCCTCTCCCGAAGCTTCTAGTGTTTATCTTGTCCAATAAAAAATCTCCAAAAAATTTCGTGGCATTTGGACTTCGTTTGGTATTGATTTTCTGTAAAACAAAAATAGGGCAGAAAACAGCAACTGGCACTGGGCACTAAGTTAATAGGTTAGTCTCCAAAAATGATATATAATTGCTGTAAATGATCATAAAAACATCCAAGATTGATAATATATCAGCATGGAACAATAAAAAATTATAGATACGGTGGAGACGTATCACCTTGCGAGAAAACATGTCATCAGTGCTACTTTAGTACTTAATGACATTTTCCACTGTTGTCCCATGATCAGTACTTTGATCACTTTGGTATCTATACTCGCAACATCTTGGGAGTATCAGACATACCTAGTTGTTTTACATACCATGGAATATATGATTAATCCAAACACAAGTGTGTGGAATCTCCATCATGTATTTTGCTCATCAGTGTTTTGGGACACCGAGTCTTGCAAAACTCTTTCCATGTGACTTCGGCAAGAATCACTCCTTGGCGTTCTTATGCTAAACTATTTCAGCATCTTGTCAATATGTATTTTTGGCTTAGCCTATTAGGCAATTCTATCTCGTAGATAAATATGCCTAATATCATGGCTATTCAGCCCAAGCACTTCATCGAAAAACTATTTTCAATGAAGTCCTAATTCGTGTCAAGAAATTTATATTATTTCCAATCAACAATGTGTCAAGCACACAAAGTTTTAGAAATATTATTTTGCTCCCACTTACTTTCTTGTAACCACAAGCATCTTCGTTATCCATTGATGAAATCAAACTCTTTTGACTATTTCATCAAAAACGAAGATTCCAACTCCATTTTGCTCTCTTCTGTCCATTGCTGGAACTCTGAAGTTTGCATACTTACTAGCATCCTCTGGATTGACAAAATACTTCGGACTACATCACATGCAAGTCCTAGATTGCATTTCCATCACATGGAAATCCTTTTGGCATCCATGTATCATATCTCAAGATTGAAATATGTATTAATTGCTAGTTTAACCCGATCTGACTTTAAGCATCGCTACGGTGAGACAATCTCATCGTAGTCAACTCCTTGAATTTGTTATTGCAACAAGTCGAGCTTTATGGATAAAACATTTTATCCACATCAGTTTATAGTTCCATTAATGTTCATTAGACTCTAAGTCTTCCGAAGGGTTTATCAAGATATAATCTTGAATCATTTATATGGAAACTATCTCAGATTATATTGGCATTTAGCCAATTCCGGAGTCAGGGCCCATCAACGCTTCCTTGTGTATTGTAGGTATACTGCTGTCTAACAACAATATCTCGCTTGCGCACCTGAGAGGTTTGCACGAGTTTTGCCTACATGATTCAGTTGCAAGTTCGACCGAAGTCCATACATCTCATGTAGAGGCTTCCGTATCAGTCGCAGTAGGAAACTCTGGAATTACTTCCAAGGTTTCTTTTCTTTGAACTGATGACGAAGATATTGTTATCTCATCGAGTTGCACTGTCCTCCCACTCACTTTTTGCAAGAACCATTTTCTTCAAAAGCATACCGTTTTGTGGCAAAACCTTTTGCCTCGGTATAGTGGTGGAGGAATTCCCAATAACATGGGATAACCTACAAAGCAGCACTTGTCTGATTTGGAATAGGTTTGTAAATATTTTACACAAGTCCCATATTCCAAATGTTAAGCAAAGACATAACATGGTTGGGGTTACCATACCATGGCGTCATTTCAACAGATCTGATGGTGCTCTTTTCAGTGTAAAAGCCGCAGTCTCTACAACATTACTTTTAAAAGGGATAATGGCAAATTGATTTATGTCATATTTGATCTTACCATGTCATAAATGGTTTGATTACATCTTCACGGATATTCCACTCACAGTGGTGCTCCGTGAGGTGTAAGTTATGAAACTCTTTTCACAACTCATCAGACATTCGCTAAACTTGTAACTCAAATATTCCTTTCTGCAATCAAATTGCAGAAACACAATTTTCTTGTTACAATAATTTGTACTTCATATTGAAAACCTTATGAATGATTTCAAAAGATCCAGACTTACGTCTCATCAAGTAAATATCCGTATATCTACTTGAGTCATTTCTGAAGATAGACAAATCCACTGCTAGCAACAACATTTATCGGACTACATACATCAAAATGTATGATCACCAATAAGTTCATTGCTCGTTCCTTATGGCATGTGAACGGTATTTCAGTCACTTCACTTTTCGGAGGAAAGTTGCAAGTGTCAGATGATTCATAATCAAACGACTTCAAAAACCATCATTATGGAATTTCTCCATGCGGGTTTCTCCAATGTGACCAAATGTAGTGCCACACATGTGTGGTATTCTCATAGTCTTGCGACATTTAGCATCAGTGTTATGGATGTATCATATCACCATCAATATTCATAACATACATCCCATTCATGATGGAAGTATGGACCTTATGTTATTCATAACACTGAACAACAATTGTTCTTTTATGAACAACCCTTTTGCAATAAACATTATGCAATGGGCTAGAGTGTGTAAAAACTCTAAAATGAATTATGAAAGTAAATACGGAGGTAATATATTATTATCAATATTCATAACATACATCCCATCCATGATGGAAGCATGGCCATTATGTTATTCATAACACCGAACATCAAAAGTTCTCTTATGAACAACCTTCTTGCAAGATACTTTATGCAATGGGCTAGAGTGTATAAAAACTCTAAAATGAATTATGAAAATAAATACATAGGTAATGTACCGAGTATAGCAACTTTTTCTATGTTCCCAGTGCATATCTAAACCTCACTCCGGCAAGTCTTTTAGGTCGTAGTAGTTCTTGCATCGAGTCGCAGCAGAATGCAATCGAGCGGGTATCTTTTGTGATCAACTCACACTACCCAAGAATTAGTGACTAACAATTTAATCACAATTCCCAAGAACTATTTCTTTGACCAATCTTCTATACATCAATAGCTTGTATGACTTTCATACATGAGCTGGACATTCCAGTCTTCTCTCTTTTTGCCTTTATACTTCTAACAGTTTAACTTTCAGTATTTCTCCTACTCTCAGAAGAAGCACTCAACTTAAGAGTGGCGTTAGCCCCGGACTTCCTAGGTGCGTAAGTCACACTAACACCCTTTGGACATTTCCTTTCTCTTTAAGTTGTTGTTTTATTCACCTTCATCATATGATAGGCGTTCTTCTGGATCCCTCTGTTATTAGTCAAATGCATAGTAAACACTTTTACTAATAGTTTGCAAACAAACATTGCTTTGGATATCTCATATCTTTTAGCCTTTGTTTGTATCTGAAACTAATTTTCAGTTCCATGAATATCACATAGCTATCCCAAACTTTTGAAGTTCGGGTCTCATGGAAGCAAACATATTGCACTTGACTGTAACGGAATTCTAGCTTTTGGATCGAAGGACGAGAGTCACATCATCCATAGCATTAGCGGGAGAATACCGAAAGCATGCGATAGGACAAAGTCCTTCTCGGCACTCTTGAGGACAATCCTCACATTACGATACCAACCGTAAAGTTTTAACCAGATATTTAACAGCTTATTAATTTTTAACAGGGAAGGTGGAAACGCGAGCCATTCTTCTATAACTATTATGCATATAACACTTAGACAGTGTCCATAATTAATTGCACTGAGAATTAAACAAGTTAATTCTATAGTGCGCTCCCACTCAAATCAATATCTATCATAATTGACTGTGAGTGATTCAAGACCCGCATTTCCATTCAACGCCACGGTTCGAGATGAACTCAAATGGCGCGAACTTCAATCGGTAGGCAAACGTGCCGATCAAATCTCTATGTGATTCTTGTTCATCTTTCGATGCGTGTGTTCCGAGCTCAGGACTGTCCTGCCTGAACGTCAAGACAACCAAGTGATCTCGCTGCGAGGTCTCAACTCAGCTGCCTCACACTTCTCTAATCGTTCGCACCCATGGAGATCATGTGATGCCCCGAAGAGATAGGTGCCGTGACGGTGCTACACTTGGGAGAACACTAACTACTTGATATTTTAAGTGAGAGATCACCCTAATAAAAAGCGACTACCGCGCAATCAAAAAGGGTGCATCATAAGGGATAAACATCTCATGCAATTCATAATAGCATGATATGGTATAGCCCTTTCTGACGGAGAAGTCTTTAATTTCTTCGTCTTCGACATTTGCGTCGGTGTTCACCTTCGCGAAGATTGCCACCACCTTGTCGATGCACCAGATAATATTGCTATCTCTATAGCTAATAAAATAAGTGCATTACAAAAGGTTGACACGCAGGTCATTAAAGTGACAATCATATGGCTCCAGCCATCATGCCGAATCATGACACGCATGTCATGTTAATTTACATTATATAGTCATCTCATACATAATCACATTATTATGAGCACTACTATACCACATCACATGCACATCCTGCAAAACCAAGTTAGACGCCTCTAATCGGTTTATGCAAAATTTTATTTTACGTGGCTTCTAAGGTTTTGAAACAAACCGAAGCTACCAACGTCCATCATCAAGTATGATTATTCAAGTCGCTAGATTAACTTTGCGGGGTGTATGAAACACGAGATGGTAAAATCTCGAGCCCCATACTTAACTTCGTCATACGCATGACCCCCGTGCAGATCATATCTGCATTGCCCTTTCATCTGCGAAATTTCATCTTTCTCTCTAACTATGGTGGAATTCAACGAACTGTTAGCACTCCGTTGATCAATCAGGATCGCAGATTGCCAGAACTTTGAAACTCCACCATGCTGTTATCAAGATCAGAAATATGCAAATTCCAGGGAAGCAACAAGAACATTGGGTAACAGATTTCATCTGCTACCCGCACAAATAATTTTCAGTAATAGAACTCATCTACTACAAATTATATTGTGTAACACCCATACATCTCTATGTATTCTAGATCGTAACCTGTATCTACGCATAGCACGGCTCATGATGCCACTGTAGGGGAACGCGACAGAAAACAAAAAATTTCGGTACAACGAGCACGCCCAGGATCACTATGGAGATGCATACAAGGTTTGATCTTTTCGTTACCGACTCGTAGCGCAGCGGAAGTAGAGTCGATGACGATCGGCGGTGCAGATCCCCGCAGCTAGGATTTTACAACCTCCCAACCGCGAGGATGTACTCCCTCGTCAGCCCCTCGGACAGCCCTCCGGGAGGCGGTCGGACAGTCCCTCGGACGGTGTCACGGACAGCCCTCCGGGAGGACCTTCGAAACTCGGACGGTCACTCGGATAGCCCTTCGGGAGGACCCTCGAAACTCGGATGGTCACTCGGACAGCTCTCCGGGAGGCACTCTCAAACTAAGACCGAAACTACGATCTCTCTATGGAGTTGCACACATACGGTGTCATCTATCCGGTAGGGCTTCGCCGTCCAGAACTAGTTCCCACCGAAACCCAGACAGCCTTTTGGCTCTACGAAACTATTTCGCGGGAAGGGAGAGAAGAAGCCAGATCATTGCAATGGCATGTGTATGTGAGAAAGAGTGAGTGTGGAGAGTGCCTCTCCACCTCTATTTATAGGAAAACCCAAGGGGTAGGGTGGCTCCCAAAATACCAAAATGCCCTCAGATATTTTTCACACTATTCATAATAGTGTTTCCACTATTCATGAGATATTTTCTCCCAATAGTGTTTCCACTATTCGTGCGATATTTTCTCCCAGTAATGTTTCCACTATTCATAATAGTGTTCCCACTATTCAAGAAACATTTTCCGCGACCGTTAAATCCGAAAATATTTCTGTAGGTCTTAGAACATTTCCAGTACCCACTAAAATAATTTTGGACGCGTTCTGAAACAATTCCGGATTAGTGATTTTCATCTGCGAAAAGCAACCAAAGCGGTTCCGACAGCTCCGGAACATTTCCGGTTTTTTTCTCTGGAAAAATCCCAGAAGTTTCCAGAACAATTCTGGCACCCTCCAAGAATTTCCAGGCGTGTGTCGAAACCAATTTGACCTAATGGTATACCCTGAAACAACTTTTCAGTTTTACCGAAACTATTCCGGTGTTCTCTCCGGAACTTTTCCGTTGTCTCCGAAACTTTTCCGGTGACTTTCTCTCAGACTCCCTGTCTAGTATTCAGCAGATAGATGACCCTTAAGCGTGTGACCCTATAGGTTCAGTGAAGTATAGACACGACCGGAACACTTTCCGATCAATGATCAACATCGGAGCCGTGGACACCCATATTGACCCCTATACCCACACGAATAAATATTCGAGTGAACCTCCAATTGCTGTGTGCTATTCCTGTTGCTTCGCGATATGTTACAAATACCCGAGGTGAGATTTATCGGCATCCCCGTGGATCAACAACTTGTCCACTATGCCAGTTACCTCGTTACCGGTTTTTGTTCTCTTTTCTCGTTCTGTGTTCCGGCATCCTTGTGATCAAATCACATTGTGTCTGGCCAGACGATGGTGGATACCGTAACACCGAGAGGGCCCAGAGATATCTCTCCATCGTCGGAGGAGCAAATCCCAATCTTGAGCTATCAAGTTACTTGACATACTTTTCCATGAATCCGTAAGCCGCCGTAATAGCCACCCATTTACGGATGACGTTTAACAAACCCCAAAGTTCATGAAGCAAGCATGAAGAAACTCGATACTCTCATGGTCTAAGGAATTATGCAAACGTTAACTTTCTCTGTGTTATTAACCATTAACTTGTGACGAATGTATCTCATAGCATAACATCAATCCGGGTCGATTCAACCACAAGTGTTCTACTAACATTGTGCCCTCAAAGTTGCCGGCATAGTCATGCCCATGATCAGGAAAACAGAACCATCATGCAACACTTGAGCTAGTCTTAGAGGCCAGACTAGGAATACATTTTACCGTTTATTATTCCACACGTGCATATGAGTCTTCCTCCGAGCCTCGTAGTTATTGTAGACTCGAGAACCATAGCAGTTATAGCACGGAATATAAACTTAATTACGAACATGGGGATAAATAATAACATTTATTATTGCCTCTAGGGCATATCTCCTACAGCTCCACAGCCCAGGCCCCCCAAATCCTTAGCCCATAACTAGTAGTTGGCTTCTTGCTAAAAATCGGAGTTGCTTGATCGTTCGGGATGACAACTTCTTCTTCCCGCTGCATATATATGGTGGCAACAACTTCGGTTAAGGGAGACATTCGCGCGAGTAGCTGGTGGGCATGCTCTCAACCCCCTCGCACCAAGAGAAACCAACTTGCATCGCCAAGGTTGTCTCCTGTGCCGAAGAAGGAGGTGAACGGCGGAGGGTGGCGCTTTGGGCTAGCTAGGTATGAGCAAAATAGATAAGCCCTTCCCCCGCCGATAACCCAGTCCACACCCCCAACCATTTATAAAGTTATAAGAGGACCCACCCATCACCACAACCGAGTAAAAATAGGAAACCGAATCCAAAATCTGACCACTCAATCGACTCCAAGGGCTCCCACCCCTAGGGAGCTCAGTGATTTAAGAGATTCTCATTTTTCAATGAATTAGAGTTTTCTGGAGAAAGAAAAAGGAACTAGGGCAGTGTTCATGGGATGGGAGGTTTGTTCTATAAGGCCTCTTTGGTTCATAGGATAGAATCATCATAGGAATAGGAAACTTGTAAAAATGAGATGACATGTATCTTAAATCCTATGAGTAGGAATAGGAAAAGAGATGCCATTTGGTTACATCATAGGAATTTTTCCATTGAGTATAGGCTAATGTTTATTTTTCTTTGAAATGTGAAGGATAGGAACCAATCCTATGTAAGAATAGAAATCCATTCCTATGAACCAAAGGCCTCTAAAGGAAATTTTTCTATAAGAATCCTATCCTACAGAATTCCTATGAAATTCCTCCAAATCAAAGAAGGCCTAAATATAACCACCCATAACTACTTGGTGGGGTGGAGAAGTTTCCCGAGAGAGGAGAAAGGGAGCGACCAAAGAAATCCCCAGAAAGAGAGGGTGCGGATCCTGACCTCCTCCGCTTGCTACGGCGGCGGGAGGAGGTCGGGATCCTGTTCCTTAGCTTCCGGTGCGTAGATAGGGTAGGAATAGTGGCCCGCGGCGTCAACTTAGGGAGGGGTTCGTCACCGTTTTGGGAAAATAAATCCGCCGTTCTTCCCTCTCCTTGCCAGTGCTGGTGGTGTTGGCATGTGGAAGGCGTTGCTCTCCCGCTGATCTACGGATCAAGCGGTGGTTTGGATCTCAGGTTCGTTCGAGGCAGTGGCGATCTGTGGGATTGTCGGGCCATTGGGGACCAGGGTACCCCGGCCCGTCTATCTGCGGCCCAAGGAACGACGCCTGGCGAAGGCCCAAGACGCGGCCCATCCAAGGGCGCCGCAAAGCGAAGACATCTCTTGAGGTCGAGCCTCCTGAAGGCCCCTCCTGAAGACGCGCCCTACCGGCACTTAGCCGCGGCAGGAACAGGAGCCTCGCGAGGCCGTCTCACGAGGCTGCCTCCCGGGGTGCCCTCCCGAGCCGGGCGCCCGAGGCCACCTTGCCTGACGTCAGCCGCGCGGTCCGTTGGCCATCATGTGGGTGACGCGCGTGGCGACGAAGGGCGGCAGAAGACGCGCCAGCAGGCGCGGACAGGGAGGCTTTCCTCTTTGGTGCTAAAGGGGCAGCCCCAGCTGCCCACCTCCAAAGCACGTCCCAAGGACTGCCCATTTGGTGAAAGAAGACCAAGACAGCAAGGCGCGCAGGGCGGAGGTCACCACCGAGCCCACCGGCGCATCATGGATCATGCTTTTACAGGCGAAGACCGCCTTTAGTCAGGATAAGACTGAGCACCTGTCTCCTTTCAAAACCCGACAAGTGTGGCAACCCTTCCCGCCTAGTTTTTGGGGGAAGAGGACCAAGGCGGTTATAAAAGGGGCCAGAGCTGCCACTGTAGGGGGGATCGATTCCTCTACCTTCTACCTTGTACGCGAGAACATCTTCTTGCCCACAGCAATCCCAACACAAGCAGGAGTAGGGTTTTACTCTGCAAGGTGGCCCGAACCTGGGTAACCGTCGTGTCCCTTGTCTCGCCCCCGCGTAGCGTTCTCGCCGCAGCCTCGCCGTGGTCACCATTGGTTGGAGAGAACAAGTGCGCCCCCAGTGTTCGAACCTCTAGTCCCCCGGGGTCCAGGCTCCGACATTTCGCGCGCCAGGTAGGGGGCGGTTCGATTCTCTTCCACCTCCTCGCCGCCATGGTCGACGCTCGCCGTGAGCGCTACGCGCGCCGGGCTGCCAGGGTGGCCCAGACAAAGCCTGTCGCCCGCGACGACCGTCGACGCCGCGCCGCCGGCACCGTCACCGACCCGCTGCTAGGGAGCAGCAGGCGTCCTTCCTCCACCCGTCCGTGCAGGCAGATGGTCACACCGCCACAGCCTCGTCGCCTGCTCGCCGCGACGCGCCGGCCCCGCAGGCCGCGCTGCTCATGGCGCGCGAGCTCCTGCGCTACCATCCCACCGATGCCGGCTACGACGCCTGGCTCGGCCGCATCACTGAGCTCGTCAACATCGCGGACGACGCCCTGGTGCCCTCTCACTCGCTCTGTCCCCCGCTGTCTCGCGCCGGGGACGTGTCGCATGACGCGCCCCCTCCACCTCCTCTGCATGACGAGGACGCCCGGCGCCACCGCGACGCGCGGGCGCGCGAACCATCCCGCGGCGCATCCTCTCCGGACAATGGCGAGCCCAGCTGCCAGATCATCCGACGCGGGCGTGCTCCTCGAGCAACAGCGCCAGCACCAGGACAAGACCGTCCAAGAAGTCGCGGCGACTGGTCGCCAGAACCGCGCCGCTCTCGCCGGCGGCGTTCCCTCCAGCTGCGTGGGCTGCCGCGCCTTCACCCGCGAGTTGCGCCGCGTGGTGTGGCCCACCAAGTTCAAGCCGGACCTGCCTCCATGCTATGACGGCACCCCCAACCCCGCGGGGTTCCTGCAGCTATACGCCGTGAGCATCGAGGCGGCAAACGGCGACGACAAGGTCATGGCGAACTGGTTTCCCATGGCCCTCAAGGATGGCCCACGCTCGTGGCTCATGAACCTCCCCGAGGCGTCCATCTCTTCGTGGGGCGAGCTCTGCCGGTAGTTCGTCGCCAACTTCAAGGGCACTCATGAGCATTCCCTCACGCTCAACGACTTGCTCGGCGTGCGCCAACGCCCCGACGAGACCCTTCGCAAGTACATCCAGTGCTTCAGCCAAGTGCGCAACAGGATCCCGCGCGCCTCTGGGGCCGCCATCGTCTCCGCGTTCACCAATGGCGTCAAGGACGTCCGCATGCGCGAGAAGCTCGCCATCAACGACGAGCTCGACTCCGTGCTCGAGCTGTTCGACCTCGCCGACAAGTGCGCCAAGGCCGAGGAGGGCCGCCTCTTCGTCCACAACGACCCCGACGCGGCGCCGGACACCGCCAAGGCCAAGGCCAAGGACACCAAGCGCAAGGGCCCTGCAGTCCTCGCGGCGGAGCCCGAGCAGAAGCGCGGCCGCGAGCGTGACGAGCCCAAAAGGGACAACCGCCCTATTTGCGCCTACCACAACTCGCACTCCCACAGCACCGAAGACTGCCATGAGCTCAAGCTGCTTCGCGATGAGCACCTTGGCCGCCGCAGCGACCGCAATGACCGCGGCACCGGCCGCGGAGGTGGCCGCAACAGCGGCCGCTAGGGAGACCGCAATGGCAACAGCAACTTCCGCCAGGGTTGGCGCGACCAGCCTCGCGAGGCCGCCTGGCGCGACCCTCCTCGTGAGGCCAATCCTCAGGCCAATGCTGCCCTTCCGCCACTGCCGCCACCGCGACGGAATGATGGCAACCAGCCCGACCAAGATGCCGGGGGCTACCAGGAGCCTCGCGGAGTAGCATGCATCCTAGGTGGGGCTCAGGCTCCCGCATCTAACCGCCACTTCAAGTTGTTCTCTCGCGAGGTGAACGCTGCCCTCCCGAGGCCTAAAGCTTCTCGCCCCCTCAAGTGGTCACAGTACCCGATCACCTTCGACTCCAACGATCACCCCAAGTCCTCAAGCGCTGCTGGCACGGTCCCCATGCAGTGCACCCCCACTATCAGCAACGTCGCCGTCACCAAGACGCTCATCGACGGGGGCGCTGGCCTCAATGTGATCTCCATCGAAACCTTTGAGCAGCTCCAGGTGCCTTACGACCAGCTGCTGCCCACCAGGCCCTTCTCCGGAGTGACCGATGGCTCCACCATTCCTCTGGGCCAAGTGCGCCTCCCCGTCACCTTCGACACCCACAAGAACTACCATACCGAGCGCATTGACTTTGACGTGGCGCATATCGGCCTGCCGTATAACGCCATCTTGGGCTACCCAGCTCTCGCCAAGTTCAAGGCGGCGACGCACCACGCCTACAACGTCCTCAAGATGCCGGGCTGCAGCGGCATCATCACCGTCTGTTGTGACGAGAAGGACGCGGTCCGCTCCCTCGAGAGCGCCTACAAGGCTGCCGCCACCGCCCACCCTGCCGACGAGGATGCCATCGAGCCTCACGAGGCCGCACCCGCGAAGAAGAAGCAGCTGTTCTCTCAGGACCACGCCGAGACGAAGAAGGTGTCGGTGGACGGCAGCGGCTCGGGCCCTGCCTTCACCATCGGCACATGCCTTTCTCCTGCATAGGAAGGCGCACTCGTCACCTTCCTTTGGGCAAACTCAGATGTGTTTGCCTGAACGACATCTGATTTGTCCGGCGTGCCGAGGGAGGTGATCGAGCACCACTTAGCGGTGTGCCCCAATGCACGCCCCGTGAAACAGAAGGCACGGCGCCAGGCGCTAGAGAAGCAAGATTTCATCGTCAAGGAAGTTCAGAAGCTCCAAGAAGCTGGGGTCATCCATGAGGTGCGCCACCCTGAGTGGCTCGCCAACCCGGTCGTCGTGCCCAAGAAGTGCGGCAAGGAGCGCATGTGCGTCGACTTCACAAGCCTCAACAAGTTCTGCCCTCAAGACCCTTTTCCGCTGCCCCGCATCGACCAGATCGTGGACTCCACCGCTGGGTGCGAGTTGTTATGCTTCCTAGATGCCTTCTCAGGCTACCACCAGATCAAGATGGCAACCGAAGACGTGGAGAAAACAGCCTTCATCACCCCCTGCGGCATATTCTGCTACATCTCCATGCCCTTCGGCCTCCGGAGTGCCGGGGCTACCTTCCAGAGGCTGATGCGCATCGCCTTGGGGCCCCAGATGGGAAGAAACGCCGAGGCTTACGTCGACGACATCGTTGTCAAGACCCGCGAGGCCCGGTCCCTCCTGGCGGACCTCCAGGAGACGTTTGACAACATGTGCAAGGTCAACCTCAAGCTCAACCCAGACAAGTGCGTCTTTGGAGTCCCCTCCGGCAAGCTGCTCGGCTTCCTGGTCTCCCACCGCGGCATCGAGGCCAACCCCGAGAAGATGAAGGCCATCGAGAAAATGCGCCCTCCCCGGAGCCTCAAGGAGATGCACCGCGCTAGCGGGATGCATGGCCTCCCTTGGACGGTTCATCTCCAAGTTCGGCGAGCGAGCCCTGCCATTCTTCAAGCTCATGAAGAGATCAGGCCCATTCAAGTGGACTCCCGAGGCTGACGCTGCCTTCGAAGACCTCAAGAGGTACCTCACAAGCCCGCCCATCATGGTCGCGCCACGCTCTCGCGAGCCCCTGCTCCTATACTTGGCGGCTACCCCCGAGACGGCCAGCGCGGCCCTGGTGGCAGTCCGAGAACAGCGCGTCCCTGCACAGAAGAGACCTGCTGCGCCACCAACCCTTGAGGCCCCGTTGTCGCCTGCCAAAGTATTGCCTCAGGAGGCCTCCAATGAGCCGCCTCGTGAGCCGCCTCCTGAGACCCCTGAGCCTCATCAGCCCCTCGGGCCCCCTGAAGACCAAGCTGCTGCAACAACTACCCGCCTCGTCGAGCACCCCGTGTACTTCGTCAGTACGGTGCTGTGAGACGTACGCGAACGTTACTCCATGCAACAAAAGCTACTCCTTGCGCTCCTCGTCGCCTCCAGGAAGCTACACCACTACTTCCAGGGCCATCCCATCAAGGTGATTTCAGCCTACCCCCTGGAGCAAGTCCTGCGCAGCCCCAACGCCATTGGCCGTGTCGCCAAGTGGAACATCGAGCTGCAGGCTTTCAAGCTGGAATTCTGCACCACAAGGGTGATCAAGGGTGCAGCCCTGGCGGACTTCATAGCAGAGTGGACGGATCCGCCCCAGGAGGAGCCTCGCGAGGCCGAATCCCTCTTACCTGGGGACGAAGTGCCTGGCGGATGGTCCATGCACTTCGATGGCGCCTTCTCCCGACAGGGCGCGGGGGCTGGTGTCGTGCTCACCTCGCCAACGGGAGACAAGCTCTACTACGCTGTCCAGCTCTGCTTCAAGCGCGACGATAAGGTCTCCAACAACATCACAGACTACGAGGGCCTCATCGCCGGCCTCAAGGCCACCTCTGCCCTGGGCATCAAGCGCCTCACCATCAAGGGTGACTCTCAGCTCCTCGTCAACTTCTCCAACAAAAGCTACAAGCCCAAGGACGAGCACATGGCCGCCTACTTAGAAAAGGTACGTAAACTTGAGAAGCGTTTCCTTGGCTTGGAGCTGCAGCACGTCCCTCGCGGCGGCAACAAGGAGGCCGATGACATCGCCAAGCGCGAGCCCCAGAGCCCTGGCATCTTCGAGGAAAGGCTCCTCAGGCCATCAGCTGCACCACCTGCCGCGGGCACCACGCTGCTTCATGAAGAACTCCCACCCGCACCGCCCACGGGCGCGCCAGACTGCAGCCCGGCCTCAGGAGCCCGCCTGCTGCTGGCGCTGGAGCCTCAAGCAGGCAGCTGGGCCGCGGAGTTCAAGGCCTACTTGCTTCACGGCACCCTCCCGGAGAAGGACTCGGAAGCAGAGCGCGTGGCCCGGCAAGCCATCGCTTACTGCTTGCAAGATGGCGAGCTGTACTGCAGGCGCCCCAATGGCGTCTCGCTGCGGTGCATCTTAGAAGAACAAGGGCGTGAGCTGCTCGCCGACATCCATGGAGGAGACTGCGGCCACCACTCATCGTCGCGCACCCTTGCCGGCAAGGTGTTTCGTAGCGGCTTCTACTGGCCCACCGCGCTCCACGACGCCACCGAGCTGGTCCAATCCTGCCAAGCTTGTCAATTCCACACCAAGCAAATCCACCAGCTAGCGCAAGGCCTCCAGATGATTCCCCTCTCGTGGCCCTTCGCGGTCTGGGGGCTGGATATCTTGGGGCCCTTCCCTCGCGCAGCTGGCGGTTACCACTACCTCTACGTCGCCATCGACAAGTTCACCAAATGGGCGGAGGTTGAGCCCGTGCACACTATCCCGGCAGGATCTGCCGTCAAGTTCATCATGGGCCTCGTGAGCCGCTTCATCACTGACAACGGCTCCCAGTTCACGAGTGGCCTCTTCAAGTCATACTGCGCCAGCCTCGGCACGCAGATCTGCTATGCCTCTGAGCAATGGTCAGGCCGAGCGCGCCAACGCCGAGGTCCTCAAGGGCCTCAAGACAAGAAGCTTCAAGAAAAAGCTCGAGGCTTGCGGCAAGGGCTGGCTTGACGAGCTGCAGTCTGTGCTATGGTCCATCCGCACAACGGCAACCAAGCCTACCGGCGAGACTCCCTTCTTCCTCATCTACGGAGCCGAAGCCGTCCTCCCGTCTGAGCTCCGGCACGGCTATCCGCGAGTCCTTGCCTTCGACGAGGCTCGTCAGGACACCTCGCGAGAGGCCGACCTGCTGCTCCTTGAAGAAGCGCGTCGCCAGGCCACGCTCCGCGCCGCCAGGTACCAGCATGCGTTGCGTCGCTATCATAGCCGCAACATACGGTCGTGCACCCTCGAGGTCGGCGACCTTGTCCTGAGAAGGATCCTCTCCAGAGAAGGACTCCACAAGCTCTCACCCATGTGGGAAGGCCCTTTCAGGGTTACTCATGTCTCCAGGCCCGGCGCCGCCCCGCTGGAGATGGGGGGCGGACTTCCTGTGCCTAACGCCTGGAATATCCAACACCTCCGCAAGTTCTACCCGTGACCCTCACGCGTACGAACGAAGTGGGGCTGTACACGCCCCGGAGCATCTCATTGCATTCGCCTGATGGGCCCGCGAGAGCTCCCGCCCATGTCCTAGTGGAAGCCCCATGCTCCGCGCTGGCGGAACGATCGAACCGCGATCATGCCCATGTCTCAGTGGAAGCCCCATGCTCCGCACTGGCGGAACGATCGAACCGCGATCATGCCCACGCCTAGTGGAAGCCCCATACTCTGCGTTGGCGGAACAATCACTTGAGGGCGCCCCACGGGCTGCATCAACCTCACGCTAATCCGTGCCAACCATGGCAGACATATCTCTTTTTGGTTGTGTAATGAACTTATTACAATGTTTCCGTAAAGCTCTGTTTCCTAAGATATCTCATGTGTTGTTAAGTTGCCTGCCTCAGGAGCTGTGCACGCTCGCGACCTCCCTCCTACGCATCTCGCGAGCGGGGGCTGAACACGGTGCCTGTGCTCGGGTCAGTCCCAGCAGCGCTGCAAAACCCAAGCGATCGAGCTCTGGCTCGCGGGCCCGCTCCCGTGCACGCCACCTCACCAAGGTCCTTGGTGTCTTGTCTTCTCGCGTGACACCCACGAGCAAGCCAGCAAGCGCGCACCGCTCCCCCCGTTTTACGAAATCAATGCGAAGTCATCACAGGAACAAGGTACTCGAAAGGCCTCGCGAGTGCTGCCTCGCGAGGCGACTCACGACAAGACGTCTTCATAACCCCCAGGGAACCTCGCGAGCCGGCCTACGGCAACACCTCCGCCAAGCGCCAGCGGGAGGCTTCATGAGCAGAAGCCTCACGAGGCGTGCCCCGCAGCCTTGACACGGCAATCAACACTCGCAAGAGCTAAGTACCAAAATACCTCACGAGCCGTTTGCACCGCCTCTCAAGTTTCCTCTCCCCGCGACCTCGCTAAGTGCTGATGTTCTCTCCTCCGCGCAAGCCGCTTGCACGTCAAGGGGGGACTTGCTGAGCATCGCGCCTCAGGAGTCCTTACCGCCTCAGTGCCCTACACCTCCTGGCCTTGTCCAGGCAACGCGACCGGACATACCAGCGACGGCTGTAGCCCGCTCGGGGGCTGGATCCTAACGACGTAGAGCACGAAGGCAAACAAGGAAAGAGAAACAGGCCTCACAAGAGCGCCTCGCGAGGAAACATGCATCACGATAAATCATAAGTACTTAGGACAAAGATATCGTTTTCACGCCATCGGGGGCTATATCGGCCTGTTACAGGAACAAAAGAAAAAGGTCAAGGGCGAACGCGGCGCGCTTTCAAAGCTCCAACACGGACGCCGCCTGCGCCTAGTCGGAGTCTTCATCTTCGCTCTTGATACGTGGAGAGCCTTCGCCGCTCTCGCCCCCGCTGCTGGAGCCCCCGCTGCTGCCGCTGTCGCTCCCGTCGGAGGACTCGGAGCTGCTGTCATCCTCGCTCTCCGCGCAGCACCCGAGGCGGGTTCCGGAGGCCCCAAAGATCTTCATGAAGAGGGTGGCAGCTCCATCGAACTTGAATTGGAGGAGATGCCCCCGCTTCAGGCCGTGGGCGAGGGCAAAGGACTTCCATCCCTGCTTCAAGAACATGAAGCCGCAGGGGGTGAATTCCGTCGCCACCTGATACGTCTCCAACGTATCTATAATTTTTGATTGTTCTATGCTATTATAGTATCAATATTGGATGTTTTATATACACTTACAAGCAATTATATATTATTTTTTGAGACTAACCTATTAACTTAGTGCCCAGTGCCAGTTGCTATTTTTTGTCTGTTTTTGGTTTTCCAGAATATCAGTACCAAACGAAGTCCAAATGCCACGAAACTTTTTGGAGATTTTTTTCTCGACATAGGAGACACTAGAAGCTTTGGGAGAGGGCCAGAAGACAGAGGAGGTGGCCACGAGCCACCAGGGCGCGCCCCAGGGGGGTGGCGCGCCCTGGTGCCTCGTGGGCCCACCTCTGCTCCGTTTGACCTAATTCCACCTCTATAAATTCTCTAAAATCGGGAAACCAACAGGAGAGTCCACGAAATACTTTTTTCGCCGCCGCAAGTTTCTGTTCTTGAGAGATCCCATCTGGAGGCCTTTTCCGGCACTCTGCCGGAGGGGGATTCGATCACGGAGGGGCTCTACATCAACCTTGCTGCCCTTTCGATGATGCGTGAGAAGTTTACCACAGACCTTCGGGTCCATAGTTAGTAGCTAGATGGCTTCTTCTCTCTTTTTGATCTTCAATACAATGTTCTCCTCGATGTTCTTGGAGTTCTATCCGATGTAATCATTTTTTGCGGTGTGCTTGTTGGGATCCGATGAATTGTGAGTTTATGATCAGATTATATATGAATATTATTTGAGTTTTCTCTGAACTCTTTTATGCATGATTGTTATAGCTTCGTATTTCTCTCCGATCTATTGATTTGGTTTGGCCAACTAGATTGATTTATCTTGCAATAGGAGAGGTGCTTTGTAATGGGTTCGATCTTGCGGTGCTCAATCCCAGTGATAGAAGGGGACATGACACGTATGTATCGTTGTTATTAAGGGTAAAAAGATGGGGTTTATTCATGCGTGAGTTTATTTTGTCTACATCATGTCATCTTGCTTAAGGCGTTACTCCGTTCTTTATGAACTTAATACTCTAGATGCATGTTGGATAGCGGTCGATGTGTGGAGTAATAGTAGTACATGCAGAATCGTTTCGGTCTACTTGTCTCGGACGTGATGCCTATATACATGATCATTGCCTTGTATATCGTCATGATTATTTACTTTTCTATCAATTACCCAACAGTAATTTGTTTACCCACCGTATGCTATTTTCAAGAGAGAAGCCTCTAGTGAAAACTATGTCCCCCGGGTCTACCTTTATCATATATTGAAAATCCTAAAAATACTTTGCTGCAATTTTACTTTATTTATTTTATTTTGTATTTTTGTTCGATCTATCTATCTATCACCATACAATTTAATCTTGCAATTAACCGCCAAGGGATTGACAACCCCTTGTTCGCGTTGGGTGCAAGGATTTGTTATTTTGTGTGCAGGTGCTGCTAACGAGTTGTTGCGTGATTCTCCTACTGGATTGATAACCTTGGTTTCATAACTGAGGGAAATACTTATCTCTATTGTACTGCATCATCCCCTCCTCTTCGGGGAATAACCAACGCAGATCACAAGTAGCACCACCCAGGAGGGCCCGTTGCAGCAACCGTCCGCCTGCACCCACAGCCCCAAGGGCTCCTTCCCTTCCATCGCCTTCGCAAAGGAATCAGGGAGCCGGAGCCAGCTGCAGGGCCAGCGATGAATCCCCATGATGAAATCGTACGTCGCACCTGCCGAATGAAACCCCACTTGGGGGGGACGGGCGGCCGTCCCGCCACGCCCGCCTCGGCCGCGCGCGCCGCGCCCTTCGCGGCCACGGGCACCGGCCCCCCCACGAGCGCTTGGACCAGCTTCGACAAACGCCGAGGGGCGCCCGCGCCCCCGGGGCGGAACCCTCGCGGAGGCGGCGGACGCGCGAGCTCGCCCTCTGCCCCTCGCCATCGCAGCAGTGGCTTTGAAAGACAAGGAAGAAAAGGAAGAAAGGAGCGGAGGAAGAAGAAGACGGGCGAAGGACCTCGGCTCTCCGTTTCCCCCCTTTTTTATGCTCGAAGGGGGTGCTCTCCCCGTCGCTCCGCCTTCATCGGTGTCAGGAATCGGAGCAGCGGCGAGGAAGCAATGATGGCCTGCGCCCCGCGCGGGCAGGCTTTATGGCAGGCGCGGGCGGTTACTAAGGCGTAGTGGGGAAGTGGGGGCGTCCCACGTCCCGTCGTGCGCCATGCGTCAAGCCTGGGCCTCGCAGCCTGTTGGGGCCCGCAGTGTTTCGCTCCCAACGGGCAGGAACATGCGCACCACGGGCCCGGGGGCTACTGTCGGGCCATTGGGAACCAGGGTACCCCTGTCCGTCTGTCTGCGTCCCAAGGAACGATGCCTGACGAAGGCCCAAGACGCGGCCCATCCAAGGGCGCCGCGAAGCGAAGACATCTCCTGAGGTCGAGCCTCCTGAAGGCCCCTCCTGAAGACGCGCCCTGCCGGCACTTAGCCGCGGCAGGAGCAGGAGCCTCGCGAGGCTGCCTCCCGGGGCGCCCTCCCGAGCCGGGCGCCCGAGGCCACCTCGCCTGACGTCAGGCGCGCGGTGCGTTGGCC
This sequence comes from Elymus sibiricus, assembly GCA_039707655.1. Classification (NCBI taxonomy): domain Eukaryota; kingdom Viridiplantae; phylum Streptophyta; class Magnoliopsida; order Poales; family Poaceae; genus Elymus; species Elymus sibiricus. The sequence continues at coordinate 175,731,440 of CM077666.1, read as the reverse complement.
ATCACGTGGGTGACGCGCGTGGCGACGAAGGGCGGCAGAAGACGCGCCAGCGGGCGCGGACATGGAGGCTTTCCTCTTTGGTGCTAAAGGGGCAGCCCCAGCTGCCCACCTCCAAAGCACGTCCCAAGGACTGCCCATTTGGTGAAAGAAGACCAAGACAGCAAGGTGCGCAGGGCGGAGGTCACCACCGAGCCCACCGGCGCGTCATGGATCATGTTTTTGCAGGCGAAGACCGCCTTTAGTCAGGATAAGACCGAGCACGTGTCCCCTTTCAAAACCCGTCAAGTGTGGCAACCCTTCCCGCCTAGTTTTTGGGGGAAGAGGACCAAGGCGGTTATAAAAGGGGCCAGAGCTGCCACTGTAGGGGGGATCAATTCCTCTGCCTTCTACCTTGTACGCGAGAATGTCTTCTTGCCCACAGCAATCCCAACACAAGCTGGAGTAGGGTTTTACACCGCAAGGTGACCCGAACCTGGGTAACCGTCGTGTCTCCTGTCTTGCCCCCGCGTAGCGTTCTCGCCGCAACCTCGCCGTGGTCACCATTGGTTGGAGAGAACTAGTGCGCCCCCAGAGTTCGAACCTCTAGATCCCCAGAGTCTCGGCTCCGACAGGGATGATTTTGCTCCTCGGGGGTCTTTGGACTGCTGGAGTTCTTGGTTCCTCGGGCTGGGCGGCGAAGCGGCGTCGGCGTCCTGGCCTTCTAGGATTCGCTCTCCCCTCCCTCTCCGTCGTGGTGCCGGCGTCTTCCCCATCGTCGGTGCGGAGGCAGGGTCCTGTGCTTGTGGGGGTGCTCCAAGGATTTCTGAGATGTATTGTCGCCGGTGTGGTGTACTGATGGCCGTCCTTCTTCTCTTTCCGCCGTGCTGGTCCTCTAGGGCCGAGGTTGAAGACTTCCCGTCCGTGCTCAATCCGTCTGCAGATTACAAGGTCACGCCGGCTCTGTGTGGGAGCGGCGGCGCGCCGGCAGCCCGCGGTGGATGGAGGAGTGGGTTGGTTCCCCAGGGACCTGTTTGTATTTTCTTATCTTGTTGGGGTGCTTTGTACCACCGTTTGGTTGCAATATAAATCAGAGGTCCTTTTCGCAAAAAAAAAAGAAGGCCTAAATCTGAGTTGTCCATAAATCCCATCAGATAAGCCCATAATCAGGGGGCATGTCCTCTTCAGCACACTCCAACCGCTAAACTCCCAAACCCCGTTCCCTACCTACGGGTCACCGATCACAATCGACACGCCCGGTGTCGGCCACAGCATGGAGAATGCACGCACCCGCCTCACTCACTCACTCACTCAGCAGATAACTTGCAGCCCTACATCCAGCACATACTCCCGATCATCTATCTATCTGTTGGTAGCAAGATGATCCGATCAGACAGATGAAAACGACAGAAAACATCCTCACCAGTCCACACACGCGTGGCCCCTGCCGCCGCGGCCTGCTCTGTAGGAGTATAGTCATGTTCCGAGGGCTTTATCGTCCGTTGCCAATTGGAGGGATCCGAGTCTGCGCTCCATCCAAAACGCGGATGATCGATCGATCGCTTTGCGTGGTTTGCCGTTTACGTTTGTCGCGCTCAGTGGCAAACCCACCACGTTGCGTGCTCTCCTTCTCTCTCGTTTCCCTCCCTGCAGGCCTGGTTGGTCAGCTCGCCCGATCGTCGGCTCACAAGCGAAAGCGACGCCTTCCATCTCCTGATACTCTGCCTGCTAGTAGCTACTACTGCTGGTGGTGGTCGTCGTGGGCTGGTGGTAGTGGAAGAGCAGAGTAGCAGTTATGGCTGTTACCTGAACGGCCCTGGAAAAAAGTAGGGTTATCTGAAAGACTGCGCGAACTGGGTGGCTCCAAGTGTCCGCGCCGTGTCCTCGCCTGTCGTTCCCGTCGAGGCAGCCGGTGGTGGTGGCGAAGGGCTGATCGGGATGTGGCTCGCCTAGTCGCCTTCGTTTACGAGGTCAGGTTTTCCTCTTCCTGGCGATGCACGCAGGGATGCTGCTACGTAGTACTAGTGCCGTCCTTTGGATCGCTGAAAAATTCAGGTCAGGAAACCATTTCTTTTGAGAGGACGACGTGGCGGCAGCGTGGCCAGCATGTTTGGCTCCAGGCGTTTGGAGCGTGGGGTTTGAGCTGTCGTTCTCTGTCTATGGTGCCGTGCATGGCCCTGGCCCGCGGATCAAGATGGGAATGGGCCGGGTCGGCCCACCGGGTCACTGACCCGGCCCAAAAAGTCGAGGCCAATGGGCCAGGTGGGTTGGCCTTGAATCATATATGGGTCAGTGGAGCCCGCATCGTGCGACCCAATGGATCAGACGGGTCGATCCATCTGAACCAATGAGGCATGAACACCGTGCATGCATATACATATAGCCTGAATGGGTCAGTGAGGCCATTTCGTATCCTCGTGTTACAGCATCTGAACCAATGAGGCACGAACAGCGTGTTGCGTGCATGCATACATATAGGCATATAGCCTGGGCCAGTGCGTTGTGCCTAATTATTTCCCGTAATGAGGCAGCTAATGGTGTGTACATGAGCACATCTGTGGCCTGTGGGGACGGGATGAGTAGTACACGAGGATGCCAAACTTGTGTAAAAAATTGCTGAATTTTGAGTCGGCCTCGTGTATCCAATGGATCGGTGAGGCCACGAAATTCTGATGAAATGGGCCGACCCATGGCCTCACATATTGACCTTGGGGCCACCGGGTCAGGTCCAAGGCCAGGTCCGGGTCGGCCGATTCTCATCTTGACCCGCGGATCATCGCATCCAGAAAAATGGAGTGCCATCCCAGAAAAGGGACGTCGTAGGAGTAGGACCAGTAGTAAATCGCTCGTTCAAGATGTTTCCGGTCGATTCGTGTAATCTTTGATGTGTACTTGTGGCAGGGAAAGCTATTCCGTTGATGTGTTTATGGAAAAGGAGGATGCATGCTAGTAGTATTAACTCGTTTTGCATGTCTGTCACGGCAAAAGGGCAGAGAAGCACAATAGCGTGGGTGCCTTTTTTCCTCACCTGATCAATCAATTAAGACAGCAACGTGTGAGATGAACTGCTACAGCAAAGTACTATACCCTACTGTATCAACGGAACATCTAGTCATGGGTTTCCTACAGTCACTAAACTGTTATCATCTTCAGCTTCCTGATCCATCACGGCGGAGTCCCGCAGCGAAGCCACGGAAAATAATGGAAAACCCTATTCACCGCATTCTGTGTCAAAACGTCGCTGTTTCGCACGGGAGAATCGAGCTATCGTTCCGATTGGGCCAGCCCATTTAAGCGTTTCCAGCGTTCCGGTTTTGGGAACCTTCTAGAGGTTTCCAGCCGGTTTTTTATGGTTTTGGGAAACTTCTAGAAGGTTCCTGAACCGTTTTTTTTTTTCTGTTCTGTTTCTCTTTTGTTTTTTTCGTTTTTTCCTGTTTATTTCTTCTTTTTCTCTCCTTACTTCTTTTTTCTGTTTATTCTTTAACCTTTTCTTTTTTTCCTTTTTTTTCTTTTTCATTTTCATTTCTCAAAATTACTTTTCTTTTTCAAAAAATGTTCAGAAAATTAAAAATTGTTTCCATTCTACAATTTCTTTTTCATTGTACAGAAAATGTTCCTGTTTTCAAATTTTCTTCAGAAATTTCAAAAAAATAGAATTTCAAAATATGTTCGTTTCATTTCAGAAAATGTTCGGAAATTCAAAAAATGTTCACCTTTTTAAATTTTGTTCAAAACCCAAAATAAATTTGTTTCGAAAGAAGTTCCCATTTCAAAAAAAAATCACAAAGTCAAAAAATGTTCACATGTTTAAATTTTGTTCACAAATTGGAAAATATTTTGGAATTTTAAAAAAATGTTCTTGTTTTCCAAATTTTGTTCACAAATTCATAAATGTTCAGGAATTTCAAAAATTCTTCTTACTTTCCAAATTTGTTCACAAATACAAAAAATATTTTCGTTTTCAAAATTTGTTCACATATTCAAAACAATTTCATGTTTCAAAATTTGTTCACAATTCAAAAAATGTTCGCATGTTTAATTTTTGTCCACAAATTAAAAAATGTTTGTGAATTTCAAAAAATGGTCCTGTTTCCAAATTTGTTTATATATTCAAAAAATGCTATAGTTTTGAAAAATATTCACAAATTCAAAAAATGTTCATGTTCTCAAACTTAATTCGCAAGTACAAAAAATGCTCGGGTTTTGTAATTTTGGAAAATATTCACGTTTTCAATTTTAATACTGTTTTTAAAAAAATATTTTGCGTTTACAAAAGTAGTTCATAATTTCGAAAAATGTTCTCATATTCAATTTTTGTTCCTATTTGTTTTTGTTTTTATTTTAGTTTCCCAAATAATGTTTGCGTTTCAAAAAGTATATTTTTTAAAATCACGTTTGAATTGTTTTTAAAAAAAATTAATCTGCTGCGTATTTTATAGTTCATATACGCCTGGCTGCCCTTTTACACACAAAACCTCAGTTGCTAAACTGGTTATGGGATTATTACGCGATCTGTTTTTATTTTTTGCCGCTGCTGGTAGTTTCTTTAATATTCGCGCTGCAAATCTGTCACAATACCTCACGTGTCGCGGTGGCTAGTGCATCACGCGCATCACTCGCAGGTCGCGGGTTTGATTCCTTAGCGCGCTCTTCTTTTTCGATATTTCATCTCGCGAAGGACAGTGAATGGGCCGGCCCAGGTGAGCCGCCTCCTGTGCGAATCGCCGCCAGTTTGCCGCAGCAAGCGGCATATAGGAGGTCGCGAAAATAATTATCTTTTTTTGAGTGGTACGGAAAATATATATCTGGGCCAGATTTTGGAAATTTAGATATTTGGGCTCCGTTTTCTTTTTTTGCGGGAAGTATTTGGGCTCGGTTTTTATTGAGGCAATTTGGGCTCGAGCTCTCTCGTTGCGCCGTCCTTCCAAACCTCATGGGCCTAGCTAGCAGGCCTCACTAGGCCCGCTTTCTTTCATCGCAATCGCAAGATACAACTTCCGCCCCTGCCGAGACGGCGGCGGAGAGAGACACAACCGAGCCGACCAAAGCGCCCGGGGAAACCCTAGGACGAGGAGAAGGGCGCGCGCGCAGCCATGGCCAAGGGCCGCAACAAGAACAAGGCCAAGAATGGCGCCGGCACCGCCGCCATGGACACCTCCGAGGGCGCGCCCGCTGCATCCACCGCAGCAGAAGCCCCACAACGTATTATGTCTTTTGAGCCTCTGTCTTGCTTCATCGATTTCTTGGTTTTCCACTTCCCTTGACCCCGATTCGTTCCGTGTTTTCCCCTTTCGCAGCGATGGATACGTCCGAGGGGAAACAGACGTCCTCTTCATCGGCTGCCCTCAGTTCGATCAACAGGTGAGCAAGAGGATTACACCGATTACTTCTTCTCCCTCTCTCTGTTTATTAGTTGATATATGGATTCCTCAGGGCCGAGGACAATCTTTATGAATTCTGACTTGGGGGCAGTTTAAATTGGGGAATTTGAGTAACATGTAATTGTGGGATGAACCGATCACACACTGATTAGTTTGACATTAGCAGTATGAAGAACTCTATGAAATTTATTGGATGATTCATAAAGCCTTTCTGTTTATGCACCTGAGGGCACACTTTTTATAGAGCATGCGCAAGCAAGCGTTTGTACCTTAATTTCATTAAAGGGATAAGGAAAATAGATAAAGGAGTTCGACCGCTAGTGCCGAGATCAAAAGGTCCATGCTAGACCATAGATCGAGCAACGCTTATAGCATATAAACAAGTAACATGAACACCCTAGCTACTCCTCGCAGCGTTGCGTGCTACCAGTAGTTGAAAGCCTGCACTACCACTCTGCTTCATCCTTGATTTTGTTCGCCACCGCAGCAATAGGACATGATTGATAGAAGAACGTATAATCTGTGCTTGTTTTAGACATTGTCGAGCATTACCTCTCATTTGTATGTGTAATCAAGTTAGCGATGGATGGTTTCAAATGTTTCAACACCCAGGTCTCCATTTTTTATCTACTATGCACTCCACTAATGTTGTTGCTCTGGCTAACTATGATGGTGGGTTTGACAATTATATTCTACCTTACTTGAAATTAAGCCTTTTTTGCTTACAAAATACTAGGTATAATGTGTACCATCCATTGCTTTGGCCTCCCTCATCTTGTTGCTGTAATTGTCATGGCCAAACTGCAAACCTACTATCTTTTAAGTTGTTCAAGTTCCACTGCACTGTCTTTTTCTTTCATGGGAGAAGCTGTTGAGGGAAAAATAGTCACTAGAGGTTAAAGGAATGCAAAAATAATAGGTGCGGGCACTGACCATAGAGAGTTATTAGAACTTGTCTCTTAGTCCTGGCAGCATATTGCGTTAATCCCGCAGATCAGTTACTGAAATTTGTAAAGTTTGTCAGCCTTCACTCCACAGCATCCTGTCACCTTCTCTTTAACTCCGACAATATAATTTGTATTTGGGAATTATGCAAGTATTGATGATCTTGACCTTTATCAGCCCAAGGCTGGTTAATCTTGCATTCATTTCGTAGCTTTCACTAGTAGATCCTGAGGATTAATATTATCGTTTAAGCTGTTGTTTTTCTTTATCTTTTGGCGTTAGCTATTAATGAACAAATATACAAGCATAACAGGAAGACTACTAGAATCGGTAAATATTTCTTTTAAACTAATCAGAGTTCACAGTGCAGTGTAGATTGTCCATAACGTTTTCTAGGATAGCTGTTCTACTTGGAATACATAAAAGTAAATATGTCACTGGTGTTACATCTTCCTAATCCATCAGATATTTAAATTTTCAGACTCTTTTGCTCATTGTCAGACCATGATTAGGGCTTCCTATTAAAGTTGTGTGGAATGCACTAAAAAGTGGACAAAATTATGTTTCTATGGTATTCTTTATTCTCCTAGCCCCTCCAAGGCTTCGGGTTAACGCGCTCTGATATGTTCCTGAAATTGAATTAGTAAGAGTTCCATAGATATTGGCACCCAAGCATGTGCTTGTGCTTTCTTTGTGTCATGGCTTACCTGTTTCCCTTGGAGCGTGTTCTGTTTCTTCCAGGGTACATATTCTTGCATATGCATATATGATGAATCTCTTTTTTTACTCGATCACTTGTCTCTTTAACCAGGAAAATAAAAAAGGGCGTGCAAACTAAAAGGACCAAAAATATGAGGAAAATGAAAGCAGTTGCGAGGGCCATCTCAAAAACTGAGAAGTCCGAGGAGAAGGTCCAGAAAGCTAAAAGCAAGAAGTCAAGGATTCAGTCTGCCAAGTCTTTGTATGATTAAAGTTTCAGTGGTTAGCATAATTTTGTGTACTAGTATTTTTCCACCTGTAGATCAACCAAATCTATGTGTTTCAAGAAAACCTGCTTTGCCTCTAAAGATTGCTACTACCCGCTTCTTTACAACACTTAAGAGATGACCTGTGATGACGCCTGGTATTAGTTAGTACAGTAGGAACGATGGTTTTTTCATCACATTCTTTGGTATCAATCATCGCAAAGTTGTAAGGTACTCTCTGTCTCAAAATGTAAGGCGTTTTTCGACACTATAATTTGAGACAGAGGAAGTAAATCCGAATATACCATCGTAGCAACAAATTAAAGTCATACTATTTTTTCGATTGCACCACTAAGCAAATCCTTGGGAACCAGGAGGTAAAAACTGGTGTGTTGATGACGACTCCTGGCAACAGGAAAAATCATTGATTTGATGTGGGGAAAAAAGTAGTTGATTTGATATAGAGCATATTCTCTGTCTTTCTTATGGCAACAGAATGTCAAGCAAAGTAAGGCACCATCTAGAGTATTGCAGGCCAATGCGGTTCTAGTTTTTCTAGTACTCTATATACACTGAATAGTTCATAGCTAAGTTCCGCAACCAAACGTCAGATTTCAGTCCCCGGGTGCTTCTCGCAGGCCGCTAAGCTCAGCCTCCAGCGGATCGGCGCAATTAGGGCAAGGGGCTGCGAGATGCAGCAAATATGGCCTTTCCATTGTGGTCACGCGGTACCATGCCGGCGCCGCCTCTCCTGTCTCCTGAACGAACGATCCATCTACATTGAGCTTTGCTTCATTCTCCTGGCTGGTCATGTATGATGGTATGGCCTATGGCGTGTGTGCCAAATGCGCCCGATGATCATCAGCACCGTACTTCGCTGCACCTCAGATATATTTGCAGCTAGCAACGACAGGAGCCACTCGGGACCATTGTTGATGATCACACTCTCATTCGGCGAGTACCATGCTCATCGCATCGCGGACCACAAGCCGCAACATAAGGGCATCTCCAACGGCAACCCGCAAATTTCTTTTCGCATCCGTCCACGGAAGGGGGGACCAGTCCGTAGACACGGATGCGGGAGGCCGCCATCCAACGCTAGCTGCATACATCCGGCCAACAAATTCGAACTAACCGGACGAAAACACGGCCGGATTTCATATAAACATGACGGATTTCATTACATTTACATCAACTAAGCGGTGCTAGTCCGGCTCTGGAGGTATAACTAATACCTAATCTAAATGGTCGCCGGCGCCCGTTCCCTGTGTCCGACCATGAACTCAGAGAATTGAAGCTTCACCTTTTCCAGCTCCGCCTCGGCGCTTTCCAATTCTGCCTCCGTAACCTCCGCCTCCAGAGCCCCGGGAAGCGAAGCTGTCCATCTCCACGTCGCCGCCAAGCGGCTAATCGGCCGACGATGTTCAGCCCACCAAGCTTGGCGTCGACGGGAGGGGAGGAGCGGTGGCCTTCTTGGGACCCCAGCGGCGGCGACCTACCGTGCACTACTCTTCCTCGCTGCTGGCGGCGCCCGCGGACGTGCCGGCTTCGTTGATGGCAATGGGTAGGGTATGGGCGGGTACAACCTCCTTCTGCCCAAACCCATACCCACAGAAACTTTCCATACCCACCCACTTCAATACCCATGGGCATAAATTGATACCCATGCCCATACCCATCGGGTATCCTATACCCAATGGATATCCAATGGGTACAATCTATGGCATTTAAATTTTTAAAAAGTAGATAAATGAGTCTAAAATTCAAGTGATGATGGGCGATCAGTATAGCATCGACGTGTGTGGCCTCCTCCAGTGGGTGCCTCTTGGAGGAATCAAGCGAGTATGAGCAATGGTTAGTGTTAGCCCGACGCTGTGAGTGGCGGTGGTGGGAATCGGGGATCGTTGGATCAAGAGATGGCATGTGTTCGATGATGATAAGTCAAGATTTCATCATTTCGAGGAGACACATACGACGTAGGAGGAGTGGTGAGCAAGTACCTGTGGGCCTATGAGCTATGGCCGGTTTAGGGAATACGAGATTTTGGGTTGGGCCATGGGAGTTGGATGTTAACTCCACATGTCATATGAGTTAATTTCATTTATTATATTTTGTGGGTATCCATTGGGTTACCCATGGGCGCAATTTCATACCCATGCCCTACCCATATATTTTGCGGGTATGGACACCCATTACCCGTGGGTACAAAACCTCTCCAAGCCTTGCCCATACCCATTGTTTTTCGGTAGGGTACCCGCGGGTACCCATACCCATGGGCAAAACTGCCCTTCGTGGTCGCGGCGGCGGGGCGTGGCCTCGGCGATGTCCTCCTCCTCCTCGTCGGTCTCGCCGAACACCGCCTCGCACGGCTCATCGCACTCCTTGTAGGCAGCCACCACCTCCGCCACCCGCTGGCGGTACCGCCAGCGGGCGAGGCGGATCTCGCGCGCGGAGCGGTAGGACTCGAGCAGCGCCTCCTGCTCCGCCAGGTCCGCGTCCGGCGCGACTGCCCTACTGGCGCCGAGCTGCTCCCCCGCCTGTAGGTGCTCCTGGAGGAGGTGGTGGTTGTAGGCGGCGTCGGCCTGCGCCTCCCGGAACTGCTCCTCACGCACCATGTCCATGTAATGGGCACGGGCCTCGCCGATGGTCATGGTGCAGTGCACGAGCGAGGGTGGCGCAGCGGAGGAGTGTGGCGCGGAGGAGGAGGAGGGTAACGCCGGCTCGTCGTCGGCCACGTCCTCCATTGACGTCGTCGTCCTTCGGCTGCCTGCCGGCCAGCCAGCCGGCAGCAATGGCGGCCATCTCCTTCTTCTGGTTCGACGTCAGCCCGTCTTAGAGAGCTTTGGCGGAGGAGTAATCCATGGTGGGAGTGGCACGGAGAGGGGTCGAAGGAGGATGACTGCGGCTATGGCCGGGGGCAGCGGTTTATATAGCAATGGCGGGTGGCAGATGGACGGACGGGTGGCGCCGGAGGAGGCGCCTCGGCAACCGCGTGCCATCAATGTGGGCGGCAGTTGGACGGACGGACGGACGGGCGGTCGTCGTGTCGTTTGATGGCCATTGTCATTGGGCCGCGTCGGGCGCTCGCGAAAGGCCCTGTCGCGTGTTGCCCCGTGCGCAGGAAGGGAGACAGATCCGCCTGTCGGCATCCTTGCCTGCGCCGGGCGAGCTCGGTCGCGCGAGCCAGCTATGCCCGACTGGCAAGGGCAAGGGCAACCATGGGTGATCTTTGTCCATAGCTAGTATGTAGGTAGAACATGTCAATTTTTGGTAGTCCAATGATATGTGCTGATGTAGTAACGGGACGCTTTTTGTAGCATCGTAGAGATAGTTTAGGATGCATGTGATTGCATGGATTTGAGGTTTGCTAAATGTGGTATCCGATTGTGGAAGAGAAATTTTGAGATGTGATCAGTCACTGTCCGTGGACGCGCCCGGGCGCGTTCGACATTTGAGGGGCCAAATTTGGTATATCTAGCTGTAGATGCTCTAACCCGGAGATTTGGGTGGATGGGTCCATGGTCACTTGAGGGTACGATCATTTTTCATCTTGTAAAAGCATCTACAGTCAGGCTTCCCAAACCCACCCCTATACGCCCGGGCGGGGTCCGGTCACTAATTGGTAAAAAACCCGACCTAGATGGGCTCCTCATATCGGACCCATACGTCCGGGCTGACCGACAACCCTCATATCCAGACACGCCCGGGCGCGTCCGCCACGTCGAATCCGACCGTCGCTGGCCCACCCCAACCCTACATATATTCGTCCCCATTCGCATGCCTGACCAAATCCTAGCCACTCCACTCCACTCAACTCCGCCCCCATGCCCCCTTCCGGCGATCTCCGGCCTTCTCCGGCATGGGGGGCAGCGGATCTGACTCCGACCACTCCCGAACCATCGACGGGGCATCGTCCCATGCGGGGACGAGGAGGCTATGGCTGTCCGCATGGCCCTCTGCCGCTTCCGAGAGGAGTGTGCCCGACCAAGGTCGGAATCGATCCGACGGGAACCCATTGTGTCGGCACAACTGGCGCTTGGATCTGCCGGAGAAGGCTAGAGGTCCGGTGTGGAGGCATATGAGTGTTACAGTGTGCTCGTTGTGCGAAGCAGAGGGCGCGAGAGGCCGAGGCCTGCCTCGCTGCCGACATGGTGGAGGCGGAGGCGGCGGCGTGCGCGACCTTGGACGAGGAAGTCGTCCATGCCCGCATCCTACAGAAGCGGCAGAGGAGGAACACGCGCGCCCTCGACCGAGAGAAAAGTCGGGCGGTCCGCGCCATGGCCGGACTGCCCTCCAAAGAGGAGAAGGAGGACAACGACGGGTGGGACAACTCTGACGATGCACAAATCCGGCTTTATCCATTTTGCGTCTTCGAGCGCTACTTCCGCAAAAAAGACGCCAAGGGCGAGGCAAGGGCAAGGGCAGCCTTGCATGATCTTTGTCCATAGCTTACTAAGTTACTATGTATGTAGAACATGTCAATTTTGTGTAGTCCGATGACATGTATGTGGGATCGTAGATATTGTTTTTTTGAAAACCGACGGCTTTATTCATTTGAAATAATAGTTACATCGTTTATGAGGAGGGTACAAATTTATTCAAAGGCTCCTCGATCCAATCTATTAAAATTGAAAAAAATCTAGCCAATCTAGCAAGCTCATGAGCTACCTTATGCATATGGTAGTACGAATTTAAGGTTTGTTAAAGGGAAAAGTATATTTTTCGTCCTCGAATTCTCTCGAAAGTATAGAAATGGTCCCTCAACTTTGAAACCAGCAAAACTTAGTCCCTTAACTTATTAAACCGGATTAGTTTAGTCCCTCGTGCGATTTTCATGGTTTCCTCTGACGTGGATCCAGTTTTGACTAAAACTTGACACGTCATACATGTTTGACCGTCGTGTAACTGTCCACGAACTCGCCATGGCGCGCAGCTTGCCTGTTCATGGCGCCACCGAGGAGGGCCAGCAAGTTGCGCACGGCGCCGGTGGCCTCGTCCTGCAGGATGAGCCACAACGAGTAGAAGAAGCAGCTGCCCGTGCAGAGCAGTGTGCACATGTCGCGGTTACCGCTGCCGTCGGCCGAGGGACGGTGGTTGTCGTTGGCTCGTTGCCATCGCAGCTGGTGCGCCGACGCCACGTCCAACGTCTGTGTCGTTGCCAAATCTGCAACACACACGCGATCACATGGACTGGAAGACGAACGCTCTGAAGAACACATGAACGAATTTGTGCTCCCGGTCTAACACAAGGACGGTCTGCTTGCTCCCGTTGTCCGCGCGCAACACGAATCCAGCGACCTCGCATGCAGTTCAGCTCCTCGTGCCCGTCGTCGTCGACGCCTCCGTGCGGCAGGCGCGTGACCTCTTCGTGCACGAGCCGCTCGCAGTCGCAGCGCGGGTTGGCGGCGAGGAGCCAGAAGAACCAGGTGAGGGCGGAGGACGTCGTGTCTTTCTCGTCCAGCAGGAACCGCCGCTCGCGTCCGGCGAGCCGAACATCTCGCCGAGCTCGCTGCCGCCGCCTTCTTGTCCAGCGCCGCCGCGAACCACGACAGCAGGTGCTGCTCTTGCTCGCCGTCCTCGGCCGAGCTCCGATGACAGTTCGCTGCTCTGTGGCGGCCGAGCTCGGCCTGTCGCTGCGTTGTGTTCACCCCCTAGCTCCGGTACGGGCGCCATGAGGACGAGTTCAACCCGGACGCCACCGCCACCGCCACCTCAAGCTCCGAATCGCTCGACCAGGACGGAGGCATGCCACGTCAACTCAAATACCACTTCAAGTGAGCAGAGGCACTAAACTAATCCGGTTTGATAAATTGAAGGACTAAGTTTTGCTGGTTTGAGAGTTGAGGGACTATCTTTATACTTTCGAGAGAGTTCAAGGACGAAAAATATACTTTTTCCTTTGTTAAATGATGAGGTAGCCGGTTTTGGAAAAAAAATTATGGGATGACCGGTAACAATCTGCGAACACGTCCAGATCATCGGCCCGCCCAATCTACCACGTCACTGACACGAAACCACGTGACGGGAGTAGTAGATAGTACTCCAGTAGAGAGGCAAAATATCTCCTGCTTTCTTCGCCACCAAGCAAAAAGCCCCCGCCTGGCCTGGCCTCTGCTGGCTGCACTTTCCTTCCGACCCCCGGAACCGCAGATATTTCCGGCACCGCCTTGCCCTGCGTGGGCCAGAGCCGCCGCGATCCGCCCCGCCGCCAAGGGTCCCGCGCCTGCCGACTGCGGCCAAGGACGGCGGTCAAACGTCACGCAGGGCCACGGCACGGCCTATCCGCTTCTGCAACTGCAACTGCAACGCGGCGTGCCCGTCGCCGTCAACAGTATGTCGGTTTCACCCCGACCGAAGCCTATAAACGCCGCGCCGCGCCGCTTCGCCCCTCCCCGCACCGCCCATTCCGGCCATCCGCGAGCGCGCGGCGCATGGACCACACGCACACCGGCACTAACACCAACACCACGCCCGCTGCAGTCGCCGCCACCGCCGTCTCAGCCACCATGGACGCCGCACTGCTGCTCGAGCCCAAGCTCGAGATGCTGCAGCACCAGCCCTCGCCTGCGGGCCACTACGCCGCGCTGGACCATCACCTGATCCCGCCGCCGCCCGCGCTGGTCATGCCCTGCGAGCCGCCGCGGCCCCTGGAGGCGCTGCTGCAGGGGCCGCAGCTGCCGCCGTTCCTGTCCAAGACGTACGACCTCGTCAGCGAGCCGCAGCTGGACGGGGTCATCTCCTGGGGCCCCGCCGGCAACAGCTTCGTCGTGTGGAACCCTTCCACCTTCGCCCGCGACGTGCTCCCGCACAACTTCAAGCACAACAACTTCTCCAGCTTCGTCAGGCAGCTCAACACCTATGTGCGTATCATATCACTGCCCAGTCCTATGTTTTTTTTTTTCCTTTTGCAATCCATCACTGGATTATTCATGCGGCCGTCCTCTGTTCAGGAGATACTCTGTTTCTGCTATGTATCTGGCACTCTGTTTCGGATGCTCTGTTTTCTTTCTGTTCCTTTTGGTTTCTGCTGCTGTACTCTGCCCAAATCTGCTGTGTATATACTCTTTGTACTTCCCTTGATAGTTTAGTGAGCGGAGTTGTGGTCTTTTTTTGAGAAAAGTTGTGGTCTGTAGTGCCAATTTGGCGTTTCTTTTGTGAGCGGAATTGTGTCCTGTAATGCCAATTTGGCCTTTCCCGAAAGAACTGGATTATCCATCTTGATCACTGAAATAATCCTGATTCCTGAGGAGTTGATCCTGTGATGGCAAGCTTAACCATTTGCTGGGATACGACGCTGCTCGCGCTCAAAGGTAAGCTTCGCAATCCAAATGTGTATACGCATCTGTATTTGCCCATACTGCAAATTCCTTCTCTCCAATAGAAAAATAATACGCGGCAGCATATTTTGTTGGTTTTTTGCTGCTCTGCGTGGCCATGCATTCATCTCAACTCCTCACCCAGCCTCCTTCGCAGGTTTGGTCTGGTGCAGCTTTACCCCTTGTAATTTATCATTTCTTCATATTGACATATTTCTGAGACTTTAGCACTGTGTATTTCAAAACTATAAATACCATAGTGCATCTACTGCAGATTTCTTTTAAGGTTACCGAAGAAATTTTTTGGTGGGAAACACTGTTCAGTTTGCTTCCTGTGTTGTACAAGGATTGGAAGGGGGGTGATGTTGTCAGTATGGACCAATGTGGCTCAGTCTTTGTTCAGTTAGAGGTTCTGTTATAGGTGGCAACTACTAGTATCTTAATACTAGGTTTTAGTCTCGAGTGTCACTAAAAATATCACTGAACTTGGCATTTGACTGAGTTTATGATTGTACTGTTGTGAAGAACTATGATGTGTATTCAGTTTCACCTTCTTGTCCTGGTCATTGTTAGTTTTTAACATCTTTTTCATATTTATATCAGGGTTTTCGCAAGGTTCATGCTGATAGATGGGAGTTTGCTCACGAGGGATTTCTGCGGGGCAGCAAACATTTGTTGAAGACGATTGTCAGGCGCCGATCCTCGCCGACGCAACAAAGCAGCCTTCAGCCTGGTTCATCTATCTTCAGGAAGATCCAGTCTAGCTCTTCTGGTGAGTCCACTCTGGACCCTGAGCTGCGCTCCCTGAGAAGAGAGAAGAACGCGCTGCTGCAGGAGGTGGCCAGGCTGAAGGAGGAGCACAATCAGACGATCGAGCATATGAACGCACTGAACCAGAGGCTGGAAACTGCGGAGGACCGGCAGAAGCAGGTGGTCTCCTTCTTAGCCAAGCTCCTTCAGAACCCGGATTTCCTGAGGCAACTCAAGATGCACAGGGAGAGAAGGGATGGGATCGATTCCGCCAGAGTGAAGAGGAAATTCCTGAAGCATGTACCGCATGGCAGCAGAGACTCGGGCGACTCCAGCTCGCCGCGCACCGCAGAGAGTACATGTTCCCCTGCACATCCAATTGCGCACGACGCCATTGCAGACCTACAGAGTTTTCTCCTGGAAGAGACGGACCTTAGTGATGGCATGATGCCGGGTAACTTTGGTCTGGACGGAGTCGAAGCATCAGAGGACATCGGGGCTTTGGTTCAGGTATTTGACCAGCAAGATCTCGGAACCGGGGCCGAGCTGCTTGGAATTCCTCCAGCAGCTTCTGGTGCTGCTCATTGCCAAGATCCCACAATTGGCAGGTCCAAGGGGAAGAATGTGATGTGTCCAGGAGGAACGGATGGCACATCGTCTCAAGCCGACTGCCTCGTGTCATTACCGGGCAACGTGGGCAAACTGATGGATGCAGATGGTGAGCAAATTTGGGGCGCGGATGCTTTTTTTCAAAGTTCTTGCAGCGGCACTAGTCAACAAGCTTATGTTAGTGATCCCTATCTAATGGAGATTGCAGACAAGCCTGAGAGATTCTGGGAACTCGATTTTGAGGCCCTGGATGATGGAGATCTGCACCTGGACAAGTGTGTTATCGGTGACCCTGCTCTTGAGCAACACAGAGGAAACATGAAGCCATAGATCAATTGCGAAGCGGGGGAGCAGTAGGTCTGATGCTCGATCCACCTATCTTAATAGCCATACTTAGCTGTGAGAAGTGCCATAGTTATTTGATATTTAGGAGGCTAGCCAGCTCCTGGATATGCTCACTATGGCAGTAAGAATTAGTAGTAGTGGTGGTACTAGTACTAGCGGTTTGTTTTTGTTTTCCATTCATTCACCCTACTGTTTTTGAATGGAAAATATTATCATGTCATTCACTTTGTTTTTATTTTTTGTTTTCCATTCATTCACCCTACTGTTTTTGAATGGAAGAATATTATCATGTCATTTGCTTGGAGCAGGTGCTCCGGCCAATTGTCGTGTTCTCCAACCATCGTTGTACCACTAAGCAAATGTGTGCTTTGCCGCGCCAACTGTTTTTTCTTATATGAAGACCAATATAAGTTTTTGGCACTGATGTAGGATAACCAGGCATTGTAATATTGGCTGAATCCAGAAGTCCAAAAATAAGGAAACAGAAACTCACAAGCAGCCATTAAGCAATCTGAACACATATCACTGCTTAAGGGTCCATAATTCTAGACATGAGAGTGGTATGGATATGGAATTGTTCATACATGGGGCTCTACAAGGGGAAGGGTTGTACAGTTGTTGGCACAGTATTGATTGTTTTACATGGCACGCTGGAAAACCTAGATTACCTACAACATTTTTAAAGCTAAAATAAACGTTGCTGAAAGATACTCTATTCCTACAATGCCGGTCTTTTGGCTAGGATTAACTAAGAACCTGTTATGCAAGAGCCCCTTACTTCAAGTAAGAGATTTCCACACATTTACCTCTGCAAAGACATGCACAGCTAAAGAATCTCTCTGCTGCAAAGATACACTAGCACAGTCCTTACCCGAAGATTTTATGGCCGTAGTCAGCATATATAAGACCTATGAGAAGTACAGATTATAGACTTTGCATAAATGTTCTTCATACTGTTTGGAAGTGGAAGCATATGAAGAGAGACATCTTTTTCCCCCAGGATTCCAATTCTTTCCAGATTTTTTCCCAAAGTGATTGCTGGTGGGTTGAAAATCAGAAGGTTCCTAACTTCTTGGGGAACTATCTGACATATATTTTGTAACAGAGCTTAAAACAATTGTTTTTTGTCTTGCACTGAAGGTAATTAGAAAATTTAGACAAATCCTTACCAAATGTGCATCTGCGTAAAAATTTCTTCTCTTCAGGAGTCCATGGATTTATTACAGCCAGCTCCTTCCTCAACACAAACAAGATCCTCGGTTAAGCCATTCTTGCTGACACACCAAGCACTGCCTTGCCTTTATATAATCAGTGCTGCCCTTTCCAAGTAATTTCTGCAGTGCTTAACATGCAATTACAATTATCTCTGTGGTACGAATATACTTAATTTACCTATTGCACACAAAATAGAACAAAAAACGAAGTTAAATGAACCTAATTGCAACCAGCCATCCTTTACGGCAATGTTAAGGCCGCAATAACTTAGGAGGAGGTAGTAAAAATGTATAGCATATTCTAGTTCCAACTCATGCATGCATACTTAGCAGATTTATGAAAGGGATTATGTATATGCAAGTATTTGATATGGACTGGATATGTGATAAATAAGACGGAATGGGAATTGTGCCTTAATTACAATTGTTCACAAGAATTCTACAACCGACTCCCTTTTTTCTGGCAAGTAATCCCTACAAGTGAAAGGCAGGACTAGAAGTTCCACGTAAGGTTACATATTAATATAATGTAAATGATTTTCATGTATGAATTTTTTATTTATCGTGCACAAAAAAGGTGCCAAATATAATCTTCAGTTTCAACGTCGGGAAGGTTGGATCATACTATGGAAAAAATAAACCAGAGGTTGTTAAAAATAATTCTCATAACAGGCGTTACATTCCCTGATAATTTATCTATCATTACACATTCGTGGGAGTTGATAATCTAACAACATATGATACTTCTGAAAATCACATCATACTTATGAAAGGTCAAAAGGCTGACCAGATATATAACAAGTACCACCTCTGTAACTTCTTATAAGATGTTTTTAGAGTCTATGACAGTGTTAAAAAAAGGTCTTATATTAAGTTACAGAGGGAGTTTTTTTGTACTTTGAATAAGCAGAACGTAATACTGACCAAGAATGCCAAACTACAATATCAAAAAACCTATAAAATCTCCGACCACACAAATCCTCAACCCTCCCTCCCCCCCACACCGCCCAGGCAGATAACAACCCCCAGGTCTTACTACCATGAGCTACCACACTAACAGACAGAAGACAACGCCAAACCTTAGACCATGGCCGAGGAAGCCAATGTGGAGCAGCAAAGAAGAGCAAAATAACACGGAGCACCAGCAACTGACTTCTAGAATGAAACCCTCTCCAGACCGCCGCCACACAACACAATGTCATCTGTGAACTAATTTATCAAAGCCCCTTCACCGCTCCCTACCACAGGCAGAAAGACACATGCGGTCGAAATCGATAGCCAAAGCCATGCATTGCCTTGCACGCAGGTGGTCGTCTCGAAGGGGCAACAACAGCCAAAAGATAGACATCATTGCCCCCAACACCCCCGACTCAGGAGAGAGCTTGGAAAGTTGTAAGATACTAGTAAGTTGCACGTGCTTCACACATGAATTGTGTGAGGGGAAAATTATATGCAGAAATATGTAGACTTTGATAGCGGTTCATCATAAAACTTTCACCTTGAACAAAAAATCACAAAGCAATCATAAATGACAATTTTTTCCCTTCACGAGAGAAAGCAATTGAAGCAAGAATACATATGGAATAGTCTAGTATAGAAGAGAACATTGTGAAGATAATATGCTAAAACATTCTTCATTAGAATCATAATAATAATATTCCAGATAGTGCACATGGTAGAATTTGATGTACTAAGGAGGAGATCGAACTACAAACAACAATTGGATTCGCCACCTCTCGGCCGTCGGATTGAGTTCATTCAATGATCTATATTCATAAAGCAATTCTTATACTCCCTCCGATCCATATTAATGTCGCTGATTTACTATATATTTGTAGAATATAAGATATATGTGTATGATCTGATCGATTAGGATGATTGGTTGCGCAACGTGTTGGCTGATGAGAAAATGACGTGTGAGGAGCGGCGTTCCCTTCCTTTCAGTTCCAGCTCTTACGTACGCAAGAGAAAACCATTGAGGTTCCCTCATAAAAAAAAATTGAGGCTCACGAGCCATATCTAGTGTTTTTTTCTTTTCAATTGAGCCATATCTAGTGCTGTTGGACGGACTCTGACGCGAGGTCGTCCGATCTTTGGCACGGCTCCCCATTTCACGATAAGAACAAATGCAAGAATAATCCTCTGAGAGGTCTTCATACGAGCGCCAGGATTCAAGCATCACACGCTATGTATACATCATGTATACTGTATACATCTTGTCTATGTATCTGGTGAATGAACATTGTATGAAATACGATAATGTAAATTGGAAAAGCTAGGGATGGGCACCTCACGTCACGTCGTTGTACAATCCATAATAATTCTCTGTAGGTGCCGTTCAAGTTTCGGGAGCGTCTTGCCGTGTTGCTTGTAGTTAGGCAAGAGCGTGTGGAGCAGAACTACCCCGGACGTACGGCCGGACGCCGACGTACGTCGACGGCGAGTATGACACGGAGCAGGTTAAGCTCATCAGGTACGCATCTTAACCAAACAAGAGTTTTAGAGAGAGAAGAACCCATACGTGTGAGTACATGACTCGCTTTATTCTGTTCGCGACGAATGGCTATTATTTCATGTGGTCGCTGAGCTAGTAGCTGCTTTGTCGCCTCCACCATGGCTGCTGCAGGCGATCTATTGGCCTCCTGGTCGCTGATCATACGTGCCGCCATCTCGCTATCCGTCTCAACAATGAGTTGGTCCTTACTCCATTCAAGGGCAAGGGTCACACCTTCCAAACAAGCCGCTACTTCAGCATCTAGAGCACTTGCGCACCTCAGAATAAAACGACATGAAGCAAAGATGACTGCCCCATTGTGGTCACGCAAAATCATTCCGGCACCTCCTGTACCATCTTCTTCCGCTACGGTGAATTAGCGTCGGAGCAACCTCGGTGCATAATAATAGGATCTGAATATCCAGCGAGCGAACGTCACATTTTTAGACATGGCAAATTGAAAGGTTTTCATGACAATTTGTATTCGTCGAGGATGATAAGTTTAGATGACGAGCATGACGAATTCGTCTCATTTTATTTTTTGTTAGAAAATTACCGTGCTTGCAAATAAAATTTTCATCCTCGTGTTAATATAAATTATCATAAAAACGTTTGATTGCTATGTCTAAAAGTATGACGTCCAATTTTTAGGATTTTCGTAGTATTAATGGTACTGTGGTAATAGCTTCGTGGGATCGGGGCTACGAGACGTACGTACACCATCACCATGTCAGGTATTTAGGTCGCCGGATCCACGCGTGTGGATCGTTTTTACTCCCTCGTAGTCTAGGTTTTTTAGGCTGTTCATCGTTTTGGCTTCGGCGACGACGATGACGGCGCTGAATAAAGATTCTTCGAATCCTTCCCTGACGAGGCCATCGGTCCTATGGTTGGGGATGGATTTGGAAACCAGTCTGTTCAAATAAGGATGGCGTGGCGGCGGCGGCATCCTCGTGGTGGACCTGTGTCCTCAGGCTCCGCCGTTGCGATGGCGTTTGCTCCAGCGTCGACGCGGAGCTTGGGAGGTAGTCCAGGAGCGGATGCAGATTGTGGTCTGCATCTACGACATCTGGAAGACGGAACGTGTGCTGGGTTCGTGGTTCGTGGATGGCAGGTATGGTTTCCTCCTTCGGCGTCTTAGTCGTGGTGTGGTGTCAGATCTGGAGTTCGATGGCGTGTCCGGGGTGTTGCCCCGGTCTGATTTGCTCAACGGCAAGGGCTTCACTTTTGGCGAGCCACCTTGGAGGTCTGCAAAGCTGCATATCAGCAATGGAGCCGCGTCGAGCTCGGGTGAGGAGGTGATCCGTCGTTCTTTTCTTCGGTGGCTGCTGTGGTGGTGCCGGAGACAGATGATGGGCGTTGGTGTCAAACTCAGAGATGTTCTGCTATCTTTTCAGTTTTGTCATGTCGGTCTATACGTGACTTGTACTTTGATCTTTATGATATGAACGAGACACGTATTACCATGAAAAAAAAACTGACGCGAAGCTACGCCCCTCAGAATGAGCTCACCTGCATGCGCTTGAAAAAACATGCTCACTTGCAAGAGTTCCTATTTTTTTGCGAGCCACCTGCAAGAGTTCTTAATTAAAAAAATGCAGGACAGCCTCCCGCTGATTTTTTTTCCTGAAAAGGAGAAACATCCACCGGCAGCCAATTGTCTTTGGCATGGTGAACTTTCGGTCAGAACGTTAGAGCGGGCACCAGATCCTTTCTCAAAGCTTTTGTGCGAAAAGGTCCCTGATGCGTCCAGCTACACGATTATACAACGAACAGTTTGGTCGCGTCAGCTGTGCGGCTCGTGGCTGCGGCCGGCGCTGGTCCTTGGTCTGTGACTCTCATCTAGACCCGGACATGGACAGCCCGGCCCGAGCCTGGCCCGAAAAACCCAGGCCGGGTCGGGCTTGTCGTTTGGACCAGGCTCGGGCCTTGTTTTGCAGCCCGGAAGGTAGTTTGGGCCAGGCTCGGGCTTCTTTTTTTCTCTTTTTCGGGCCGTGCTTTCGGGCTTCGGGCTGGGCTTACACGTGTGTACACTAGAAAACAGTGTTTGGGCCAAGCTTCGGGCTTGATTTCGGGCTGGGCTCGGACTTGAAAACAGAGTGTATTTCGGGCTTCGGGCCGGGCTCGGGCTTGAGAAAGGAAGGTCGGGCTTTTACAAGCCCGGCCCGGCCCGGCGTTTGCCCGGGTTTACTCTCACCCCTGACTTTTAAGGCCTCACGCTCAATTGAGGTCTCTAATTTGAAATTGCCTCATCCAATTTTGACCGGGTCAATTTTTTTTAAAGAGCTTTCTTATTCAACGATTTTAATTCACTGTGCTCCCTAACTTTAGACTTTTCCCATTCGATTGAGGTATTGAGTTTTGGATTTGGTTCGTGACTTTAACCGGGATCAATCGGCAACCGGGCTATGAAACATATCAATCCCGCGCACAGTCTCACCACCTAAAAAAAGAAGCCCCAACATGCGATATCGTAGCACCAATATAGTACATGTAGCCACCGACGTAGAAAATGTTTCGCACATAAGTATGGATTGATTGACATATACCACATAATCACACCGCGAAAGGCCCACCAAAATACCGCATTATAAATAAATTGCAAACACACTTCATTATATCCCCACTCGCCAAACCAAATACTCTCTCAGTTCTAAATATAAGGTGTATTAGTTTTTTAAAAAGTCAAATTTCTTTAAGTTTGACATCCATAATACTAAATAAATAAAATATGAAAATTTATTTCATGATGAAATCTAATGATATCGATTTGATATTACTGATATTGATATATTTCTCTACAAATTTGATCAAACTTAAAGAGATTTTACTTTTCAAAAAACTAATGCACCTTATATTTTGAAACAGTGGGAGTAAAAAAATTATGAAAACCCGACGACACCAACGGCACAGCAAAGCGCACCTTTAGTTATGGCACACTTCGGGTGCAATCCCACGGTAGAATGTCAAAAGGTTATCTTCAAAAATAAAGTAAATTGTGTATGTTGACAAAATATATGTCTACGTTCGCATGAAATTGCAAATCTAAATTCACTTTATACATAGAGAAGCAAAAAAGACAAATTTGTGTGGTGGTTCCCGGAAAAGAGGAAACACAATGAAAACATCGATGTTTATCACCGTGCAACTGGAAACTACAGTGACTTTAATTACTCCGTGTCAACACATGAGTATTTAATTAATCTATGATAATATTTTAGTTGACTTCCTTTAGGGTGTTAGTTTTTTGAGGAGATGACCTTATTTTAGCAATGTCACAAATTTATAGGGCTAGTAAAGTTCCTTCTATAAAAGTGTATTTATCGTGTTAGCATCTCCTCCCCGCCTCCAATCGCCACGTGCTGCCACCACCATCGTCCTCGATAGCTGTCGTCGCCCCACGCCTCCTGCCCGAAGCCCGTGCCTTCTTCCCCTCCACCCTGCCCCTAATTGACCCATGTGGCCCCACTACCGGCGTCTCTGACCATGGCGATGGTGAGGACGAGAAGGAGGCCATTGGAGGTGATGACGGTGCCAGTGTCATCGGGGCTGCATGTCACTCCCGACTACAAGGTGGACGTTAGCGAGCCAGGTCCAAGGTTACCTTCGTCATTTATTATGGGCGAAAATCTTCTTCGATGGAGTCAAACAAGGTTCCAAAATTTGATTTTGGGCTCTTGCAACTTGGTTACAATACCGACTTCAATGACATCGATAAGACGCATAAGGGATGCAAGCATCGCCTAAGCCCTGATTAGCGTGTTTGCAAAGACAGAGGCAACATCGGTAGGGGATTTTTAGCATGCCCTTTGGAGGTTTTATAACTTGCTAATATGTGAAGTGGGCCAACAATGAATGTAAAGGCAGGATATCATCTGGGATCTTGCCACGAAGAACAACAACCTAGACACAAGAGTACAAAAATTGAAGCTGAAAAATCCAAGGTGGCAACAAATAGGAGGATGAGAGCAAAGATGTTTGGCTTTGCTGCTTTATTATATATACTAGGTTGTTTGACATCATATTTGCTATAATTGTTAGTAAATAGGCGATGTTTGCAATGTAGATGATGGTAGTTGGTTAGAGATATGACATGCAAATCAAAACGACGAAGAACGAAATCAACACAGGAGACACGATATTTTTCACGTGGAAAACCCCTCCAACATGAAGGGGGAAAACCACAGGCGCCAGCAAGCAAATCTTCACTATATCGGGGGAGGTTACAAACGCCGGTGATTTACAACTGATCAACTTATCACGTGCGGCGGCTTACAAAGGATATATATAACACAGGTGACCTAGGTCAACTTATCCACTTCGGTCCAAGCCTACCGGCGACGGGCCTCGCTCCGCTCGCTCATCAGAAGTTAGCCTTTATCTTTATACTTGAATTTGGATCACAACATAACAAGTTGAGCTTTTATGAAGCGTATTTTTTATCAGAAATTAACTTTTAGGGACGGGTTAGGATCCACCACCTCGATACCCATGATTTTTTGGATTTAAGCTTTGATGATGGCTTTTTGACCACAAAGTTTTTATATGGTGTTTCATAATGGACGGACACTAAGTTTTTGGGATGGCTTTTGGGAACTATGTTATTGTGATGGATTAGAGTTGCTTTAAGTTGGTATACTTCATATTGGGAAAATAGGTAAATTCACCTCGAGACCACGCCCAGCCCTTAACTATCATGAAAGGAGAAATTATCAAAGTCAAAGTAAGTCTACAAAAGTTCAAATAACTACTCAAGTTTGACAAACCGAAGGAGGAATAATTCGAAGAATTAAAAGCCTACTATAGCTGAGCGATAATGGCAATAAGAGTCGGAGCTGGCTCGGCGCAGGCCCAGCGCTTTTCTCCTGCGATGCTCGTCGACAGAGTCGGAGCTGCCTGGTCGCCGGCGCGTGCGGTGGACTGTTTGGCATCGACCGACGCAGGCCTCGGCGCTTGTCTGCGGTGAGGGCTACATCGGTGGTCGTCGATGGTGGAGTCGGAGTCGCCCTCGGGGAGGTGTGATGACGATGGCACCGGGTTGCAATCTTGACGACGTTCTCTCCTCGGCGGCGTGTGTGCGTTCTTGTGTGGGTTGCCAGGTCGCCCAGAGTGCCTTGTTTTTGCGGGCGTTTGTGACAGTTTTAGCCCGGTTTTCCTTTAATTAACTGGGCAACTCTATTCTACCTTTTTTAATGAATCGGGCCCTAAGGGATCGCGTTTCAAAAATAATGACAATAAGAGTAGCCCAATTTCTCCAACCATAACGGAAGCCTACCGAGGCAAGAATAATCAAGGCATCCATTGACCTGCCTACCTTCGTGTAAATATGTACATGTACATGCATTTCTTAAAAAATGCCCACATTAAATGAATCCTATGCACATTGTACAATACTATACATGTCATATTCATACACATATTTACCCATATATCTTACATATAGTGCATAATTGCTAAAATATTGTCATATTATTTTATTTAAATCATAATTATTGCATTTTTCTTAGAAAATCACTTTAACACTACGTGTTACACCACGTCTTTGGTGTCCTCTCGGACAACACTGTACACTAGCCAACATTGTACACTAGCCAAGATAATTTTTCCTACTCGGTGAGGAATCAACATTTTCTTACTTATGTCTTTATTTATTCTTATTGCATTATCATCGTGTAACTCGTCTTACTCTCACCTAGAGCTGATTGGCCTTTGCTTAGTCATGTGTTTAGCTATTATTAATTTGTCATTGTTGTCGATTGTTGGTTGTTTCGAATGCCGGCGAGGAGGACATGGACAGGTGATGGGAAATACAAACGCTGGTACTAATAGTCCATGCATTTTAGAAAATTTATGTTGTTTTAGGGGTTGTTGTTACTAATTTGACCAACATTTAAAAGAATCTTGGACATCTTCACTTCACTTCACTTCACATATAACATGTACAACGGACCCGTAAAAAAACATGTAGAGCGGACATAGTAGCTTTTAACATTCTTATTATGGAACAAGTGATGTAAAATTTAGGTCGAATAAAAGAAAAACCAGGCACATATAATTTGACAAGAGTGCTTATTTTAAATGGTATTGACATTTGAAATGTCGACAACCATGAGGATATAATGGCGATCACGAGAGTGAATCCAATGACTAGAGACTAAATTTTGGTATACACTAGAGAATTGCCTGTGCGTTCAACATGGCGTAAATATTCTAGCGGTTCAACATTAACTATGCTAAATACATATCCACATGCACATCAAATGACATGTTTTAATGAAACACATCCTACCTTTTTGCTATGGGATTATATCATGATCAAATGGGCAGTAGCATGGGGTAGATTAAATTGATAAATCTTAACAACCAAGCTCACAAAAGAATATAGTATCTTGATTGATATGTATTCACAATTTATTTACAGCCTTCCATATTTTGTTTTTACAATTTAGTCCCTTTGATAAATCGATTTTAAGTGCACGCAAAGTTACTATGTACCCTTATATCGTGTATCACAAGTTCATGGAGATGCCTTTCATGATCTATGGTGCTACTAATGCACTCACTCCAATCATCAATTAATCATCCATCGCTACCTAAGAGGCTCAATTATAGCAACAAGTGTTGTTCATATGCTCCAAATACAATATAGGGTCTCATTAACAAAAGAACAACACCCTAAATCATCGCCGCCGTGGATAGCGTTCAACTTGATAACTTGGTGTATTGAATCTTCTACATAGACATAGTTGAGTTTTATAGAAGAAAATAAATGATGAATGAACATCTACAAATAGGAACCTGCACCAATGCATAGCTTCATGAGGAAGAATTTAGGATCTGAATCTGTACAAAATGAGTTTAATAATGCTAAGTTTTCAAAAACTCTGAATAAGTTTAAGAACTGAATAAACACCAAAGAAAACAGAAAGCATTACTTTCATCTTTTGAAATTCAACAAGATAAGTGTGATCAAGAACGTCAATTCAGAATGCCTGATTAATGGAGTAGTATCTCAAAGGTGCAATAGTTTCTGAAAGGTCAATGGAAACTTTAAAGAACTAACTGTCACATATAACAAGTTCAAATTTTTCTGAAGTATGTATGATACAATGAATTTACTACACTGTCAACTGAAATTCTAAGTAGATACTAGTAAAATGCCCGTGCGTTGCCACGGGCGTTTTAAAAAAAATGTTGCTAACTGAGCTAAAATAACCGAGAACAATGCACATCTCAGCTAGCACCCATCTTTTTTTTACAATCAGCTAACACACATCATACTATCAAACAAAATAATATGTTATTGACAACCTAAAAATATATATTATTGAAACCAACCAGTAGTTGAATGGTTAGGAGGGTTGTGGTATTCATCCATGTGTCCGTGCATGTGTGTGGTGGTGGTAGTGGTGTGCGTACATTGTTATCCGTATTTCTTTAAACTTTTATCAAGACATAGAACAATTTTCATTATTTTACGCTTTCTTAATTCAAATACAAACACATCATAGAATTCCGGAGTTCGTGTCACTATTTTCATTCCTTGGTCGGTCGATTTTCCGTGGGGAGCACATTGGAGCTACCGTTGGTTTCTAGTAATCTTTTATACAGATGCACACTCCCTGATATCTCAACGTTCCAACCTTCTACTCATGGAGGGTGACCAAAGATAGTAAATTTGTTTACCATTATCACTTCTTTATCTGGTAGAAGATGCCATCTTTTTCATAGTAGTATGCCATAATTTATTAAACACATACAATGATGTTATTTTCATTATGAATAATGCATTTTTACGTCAAGTCATACAAGTTTGGTTGCACACTCGCGGAACATCCAATGAATTCTCAAGATTCAGTTAGAGACCAAGCATGACATGAGAAAAAACCAACAATGATGTGTGCCTGAGCATCTTTCACCATGAAAAAAGGCATTTTAGGAGTCTTCATCATCACTGAAAGTAAGTTGATTGATGCATTGCGGACCCTTGAGCTTTTTTGGATGCCAAAGACCAAAACTGGACAAAGAATTTGAATTGTATGTACCTATTTCTTAAGTGAGGCCCTGATATTGGCATGTATGTGTGGTGGCTCTTCAAGTATGGCTGCAATGCAAGTTGTATTGACATGCAGAAATGTAGTTAGTCCCCTAAAATAATTACTCGGTTCTTACGATAATGGAATTACCCGTGCGTTGCAACCAGGGCATATATATTTTGGTCTTTCAACACCAATTGTGTCTAATACATACCTTTAAGATTCTCATGCACATCGGATGGTATTGTCGACATCCTTTTTACCGTTAAACCACTCTTCATGTTCCTTTCTTCTACCCACTGTCTCCGTCTATCCATCTCCTCGGTCCAAGCTCGCTACCTCTGCTCGCAATCTCTCTTTCCCTTTCCAAACTATGCATTATTCATTACAACATGTAGGTGCTTACAAATGCAAGAAACATCAACAATTATTAATCCATAATATTCACGGGAACCCTCAATATTGCTATTCAATCAACAATTAATTTTTCCTCAATGTTGAAGATGTAAAATAAAAGAGTAATGAACTCCAATAGTTATGGAGATATTTCTCAAGCGGGAGTATTGCCAATTCAATTATATATTCAAGTTCAAGTTCGTAATACTCTAGGAATAGTACAGTTAGTGCCGATTCCATTGGTTGGCTTGATCCCCTATGAATTCTTAAGTTCAAGTTCTGAATACACAATATAAAATACAAGATTAAAAACTCTAGGGCGTAGAAGCACAAGAGAAAAGAAGTTCTATTATAATGCAATTAATAAAAATCAAGTGAACCTTTTTGACCTTGTCGTTGTTGCGGGCGTTGTTGAGGGTTCCTGGCCAAGTTCAGTCGATCATTTGTATGGACAATGATGTGATTAATGATGAAATATGAGTCTTTTAAACCTCGAAAAAAACTCCTGAAGGAAAGATTTTTGTTAGGCATCAATTGACCAACCAAGACATATATATGAACCTTGCCGCAACATAATCTAACAATGAAGTGGCACTGCTACTTAACTTTGTATTAAAGCATAGCGATGGATTAACATAACTGGATGCTAAATTAATTTATGCATGTTGAAACTCACTATATGATCTATTCAGACCCCACTTTTTCAAAGGATCACAACAATATCTAAGCTCCATCCATTTCCCACTGTGTATATATGAGTATAAGCTCAGCTCAGGCGTCCCAACCGAGGTCAGCTTATATACTTAGAACAACTTGCAGACATCAATTCCATATGAAGCAAGAACAAACTGAGTATGTATCTACACAAGAAAACCATGTGGTCCGATCTAATGCTAGAAAATTGTGCTTAGTGGTACTATTAGTGCTTGCCTGGTCGCCGGGGTACAAGCATCAGGAACTGAGACAATTTCACTTCAATTTTCTGAAAACGTGCTTGTGAAGTAAAGTTCAGAGCATGTCTTACATCTAAAGCTTTAGCTAGTTCTGCAATATCCGTCATTGGAACACCAGGAAGATGGACCTCTCCATGCAGTGACGTGCTCGCCGCCGCCGTCCTCCACGCTACATCCCCGGGAATGTCGCCGCCGCATCGGTCGTGGGCATGCGGCGTGTATGGTTCAGTGAGGCATGCGGTTTGATATGATTTGCTTGTCATCTTCTCTTTATATGAGTCGCGCTAGCCGAGTCCATAAGGGTATTCTTGCCAAATACTACAATTGCTTAAATTTTGTATAATCTAATAGAGAGAATAACCATTGTTGAGGTTAATATCAAGATCAACTCAATACTGAACGAAGGTAATCTAGATCAAAGCAAACGGGAGCACCATGAGTTTGTATTACTTTTACCAAACAATATAGAATGTTTACAAGTGAAAAATCCAAAAGATTAAAAATGAACCTGCTGGCTAAAATCGCAATTCTAGGTGGCTGCACAGTATGCGTAGCACCCGTATAAACCTGTAGAGAGATTTAAAACACCAGATGCAACTCTTTTTTGCAATCAAACATAAAGCAAACGCAAAAGGTAATGAATCAATTAATAGGATTCATAATAATTTGAGGGTATGAGTACTTATGGCCTTGCAGATGTAGAATCAACATTTGTGGTACTTGGTCAGCTACCGCGGGCTGTTTGAGGGACCGTCTCAAATAGTGTTAAACACATATTTTTTAGTCCTGCTGATCTTGGTTAATTTGTAATAGCCAGACCATCATGTGGAGAATACTCACCGTGCGTCCCGGACGAACATCTGCGTGTCCTCACCGGCTACTGCCCGCGCCACATCTGGCAGCTGCATGCGCCATGCTCGCTCCCGCCGCTGCTGCGAGCATCGGCCACACGCCTCGCTACGAGTCGCCTTGCGCTGTCGCCTGCCGCGCCCTCTGGTAGGCCCACAGCCTATCGGTCATCATCACCGTCGCCACCACCCAAGGGCTTGACTCCAAAGAGCGTTGCAACATGCCATGTAGCTTGGAAAACATACTAACAAGGGTTAAAATGCAAACAGAACGTACTATCAATTTACAAGAGCAAGTACTCGGAGTACTTGAAGTATAATCCAATTAAAGTGTATTGAAACTAAGAAGAACATGCACATGACATGCTAGCACCTGATCAATCTTCATGTCAAGCCAATAAATCGGTAAACAAACACAAGGCAAACAGAGAAAATCTGAACCAATGCTCCTGCTCCTCGTCCTTCCCGACGCAATATCGACTGCTAGTCCAAGAAGTTACTCCTTTAGAATGAGGACCTTTTTTTTGTTAAACTGAGTTTTTTCACAAGCAGAAAAAGAAAAAAATAACATGTAAGATAACAAGAAAATCTACATCTTCGGAAATTAAGTATACATACAACATAAATATATTTTTGTGACAAAAGTAACTTCGTTGGGAGCTCGAATACAAATATTCCTGTTAGTTGTTCCTCAAGCAAATAACAGAAAATGGTTAGAAAAGTTAGGATATGCTCTATTTTAACATGACATGTAAAGGTATGATCATTAAAAATACATTGTTATGACCTAATCCTGCATGTATTAAAGAAAGAAAACAACCCTGCTTAGTCACCAATCCTAGAACCCTATGATGAAAATTTTGACAAATAACTACAGAAACCAACTATTGTTCATGGAATTTACACCTGACATCACTATTTGGTTTTAGAATTATTTCACGAGGGCAAAGGTAGAGAATGTATGAGAATCTTTTGAGCTACTCTCAACCTTGTAAAATAGACTAATCTAATATTCAAGACTGGATCAATTTCTCTACAGAAAAAGATTTAAAACCTCCCCAAATGTAGAAAGCTAGGATCTCCCCCATCAACTGTTCCTAAGAGAAGATGCCATTGGGACTAAATACTAATTAAGTAGTTCATACAAATCTAATGTAAACCAAAAACAGATGCATTGCTGACAATCAACCATGTACATATATAAGGGACCAATCAGCATGAACATGACTGTTGTGGGCTTTGTTGCTGCTACAAATCTTACTAACATGCACTTCGAAAGCTAAGTTTAGCTTAATGCCCTGATATATGTGCTTAATGCCCTGATATATGTGCGTGGATGAATGCATCAATCACGTTTCTAGTGGCAAGTTCGTAACATGATGAGAGCTTGAAAATTAGAAGGGGAGTCGGAAAATTTACATCTCCCAAATCAGCTCAAGGAGGCGGATTCAAGCACCGGGTTGCGGACGACTCAGCCATGTACCTGATCAGCATGTCTACGACGTAATCCCCTCTAGAACCACCTGCATGCTAGAACTGAAACATGTTAGATCGATCGAAAGTACTGACTAATGAGCTAGTAGATGCACTGAGAAGATATTGACGTGTAGATCTGGCGAAAATCTGGATACCTTAATGGTTATTCTATCAAGCAGATCCCTTGCCAAAGTAAGACGATGGCACATGGAGACCCGAATCTAACCTATGCAACAACTGAAAGAAACAATGATGAGCAAGCACGATGGGATAGGAAGTGGGTGTACTGGTGGTTACATGAGATGGGAAGCTCGCACAAACACAGGGTAGGACTGACCGAACAGCCGAGAAACTCCATCGTTGGTTGAGCCAGCGAGGTCACAGGAGGACGAACAATTGACTGTGAGCCAAGGGGGAGGGAGCGGGCACAAGCTTGATGAGGCCTTGAGGCAAATCCAGATCGGCCGATGCAGAGGGAACAACGCTGGCTCAAAGGACCATTGTTGAGAGCGCTGGCGAAGGCCCGGTACCCATACAAACAGCCACATAAGTGGCCGGTGCTATAATGACGCAGGGAACAGGTTTTGCTTTGTCCCCAGCAGAGGAGCGATGATACCACAGAGGAGATGGTGCTTGTTCCGATTGGTTCGATGGTGGCAGCGAAGCCCGGGCGTGTGCAACATGCGTTAAACCGTCGATGAAGCTGAGCCCGTCCACCTCCCCTGTGAAGCCGCCAAGGAGAGGAGAAGACCACACATGATAGCGGGAGGGAGCGAGGGACTCCTACTTCCTCAGCTTGTGCGTCTCCGAGGAACATGCGCCGCCGCCACAAGTCGCGATCGAGAGAGTAGCAGGGCTAGGTTTTCTTTCGGGTGAGGTAAGAGAACATGGAATTTTTGGAAATGAGCCATACTTTGCGTGAGAAAATCAGGAATAGATAGATTTAGGCAAATAAAAATCACCTAATATACTGGAATGTGGGGAGGGGGAAGGAATCGATGGGAGACAAAAAAAAATCGGTGCGATCGATCGAGGTGAGAGGGAAGCGAACGAAACAGGCAAATGACCTACGTACTGAGACTTTAGAAGTAGAGATTGGGCGTAATGTTAACTAACGTAATTTTGATGATGTATGAAAAGATTAATTAATATGATTGAGCGATTTATGGTAAGGTTAATTAATTTAGATTTGATCTTTAGAGATTGATCGTGATTGATTCTTTCACATAAAGACATTACTAAATAACTTGCGTCAGCATGGAAAGTCCTGATCCATTTAGAATTTTTTCGTTGTGTGAGAGGTGAGGCGAAAATAAACTGGTGGGGTGGTGGGAGGGGAGACGGAAAAAAACCAGACGAAAAAAACCAGACGAAAGTGGGAGACAAAAAAAAACCGTGGAGGCTAGCCTACCAAGTGAGACATTAGGAGTAGAGATTGAAATGTAAGATATCTACAAGCAGTTTCGTCCCCACAAAGAAGCAAGTGCGGTGAACAAATTAGCAAGAGAACTTTTTTTTTGCAAGGAACAATTCACTGGGGGAACATGTGTGCAAGGCAACAACAAATGCACGAAACTAACACCGCAGGTCACACTGGTCACGACGTGACATTCACCAAGGGGTCATGCAGGGGAGTAGAGGCATCAACCTCACCTGGTCGCCGACGGCCAAGTGCGGGTGGACCGTGTCTTGGCGGTTGACGCCAACGACAGCCACCAGGATGGTTTCCTCGCCCTTCCCCAACGTCAGGAGGTCCTCCACATCGCGCACCTTAGTGCCTCTGGCCCGTCGGATCTCGTAGTCTCCACGACCCACATCGACCGATCTCGCTCTCGAAGCGGAGAGACACCGAGAAGAGGGGTGGGGTGCGCCTGTGGGTGGAGGAGGGTAGACCAACAACGAGGAGAGATTGGGGATGATCTGGGAGGCGGCGCGATGGCGTGAGTGTGTTCGCTTAACTAGGTTTTGTCGGCCTTTTCAGATTGTGGGAGGGGGAAACCCAATGGTGGAGCGGGGTTGCGACGTGGATAGAAGGGCGGATGATTGGACAAAAGCTGTGAGCGAAACACACGACGAACGAGAGAGGCAACCTTATCCTTTTTAAAATCTTTCCCTAATAATAAAGCACGGATTGACTCCGTGGGTTCACCGTCACAATATGCTTCTTCCCGTGAGTTTACGCCTTCAGTTTGAATTTAAAACATATACGTGAGGTGGTACTAATTCGGGGAACCACGTCGTGTAAAAAAAGACGATTCGTTTCCTCGATCCTACGTTCGTCCCCA
Source organism: Elymus sibiricus (assembly GCA_039707655.1). Lineage (NCBI taxonomy): Eukaryota > Viridiplantae > Streptophyta > Magnoliopsida > Poales > Poaceae > Elymus > Elymus sibiricus. The sequence continues at coordinate 175,697,451 of CM077666.1, read as the reverse complement.
GCAGCCCGTCTCGGTTCGCATAAGGCTGGCCACCCCCGCCTTGGCCTTAGCCTATCTATCGCCCAAAACAGCACCATGGCCCAACTACAACCAGAGACGAGGTAAAAAAATCTTTACCTACTAATAAAGCACGGATTGCTTCCGTCGGGTTCACCGTCGTTTTTTAGGTCTGGCCCACGTGGCCCTTTGTGTGCGTGTGTTTGAATTAAAATAAAAACAGAGGGAAAAAAGGGTGGTCGATGCTGGGATTCGATCCCTGGTCTGCTAGGTAGACGCCAACGTAGCAAACCAGCCAAGCTGGGCTCGTGAGTGTGGAATTGGGGGCGTGTGGTTTCTTAAGAATAGAAGACAAGGCATACTCGGGCCGAGGCGATGTGCGCTATGGGCACGGGCGTGCTAGGCCGGGACGGTTGCTGCGGCCCACGGGACGGACTATAATGAGCCTTTTTCATATTTGTTTAGTTATTAAATAGTCCCACCTTGCTATTTTACATTAATTTTTATCAGTTTATATACGTTCTTAGGTTGTCAGGCATCAAGGAGCTGCTTCGGAAATTAAACAAAGAATGAGGCCGGCAAGAAAGGAAATAGACATTCGGCAAGAAAGGAAATAGACATTTGGAAAGAATGAGGCATGAGAAATAAGGAAGGAAGGAAGGAGAAAGGTAGAAAATAGACGGTAATTATGTGGGCGCCATATTAATCGCAAGAGTAATTAGCAGGCCGGCAAATGGAATTCATGGCATGCATGATATAAGGAAAGAAAGAGAAAGGAAATAGACACTAAATGCAATTCTTTATTGGTTCCAAGCTTAGGTGGAACGTTCGCCGTGTAGTGGACATCGTGACCGACAATGATGACAAGGAAAAGAAGTGGTAACAGGGATGGGGGCGCTAGCAGTAATGCTACATCAACGGACTTTTACAGACGTTTTACAGGGTTAGTTTGAGTTGGCAGATTGCTATTGGGTTAGGGGGGGGGCGCAGTCCGTATGATGTCCGTGTGTTTAGGATTATTGGGGCGCTAGGGATGATAATTTGTTTCCCCCGTTGCAACGCACAGGCACTTTTGCTAGTAATATAAAAAAGAGAGCAGAGAAGTAGAGACAAGGCCCTCTACATAGGGACCTTAAAAAAAAAAGGCCCTCCACATAGGGTATGTTTGGATAGCTATTAAATCTCATCATACCAGTTTTGGTTATTATTTAGATGGTTGCCAATTTCTTTTGGTATGCCAATGGCTATTTGCTCATTCTAGTTTGTTTTTCTTGTCAATTTTGGCAACTCATGAATAAACCCAAAAGATTTTCCAAATTTTAGGCTAGCCAACTATTTGAGCGGGTGAGTTTGGTCTATTGGAGAAAAAACCATAATAACACGCCGCACCACGTCGCCTTCTTCTCCCAAGCTCGCGCTCGCTCGCTTGCTCCAAAAGCCCCAACCACATCGAGACTTCCCAGCTGAAGCTCCTCCGCCTCGTCTCGTCGCAGTCCATGGCCGAAGCGCGAGGCCCACCAGAGCCCCGGGCGGAGACCCTGGTGGAGCCCGTGCGGATCAACGGCTCTGCGGCGGAGGCCACGCTCTCCAGCGCCGAGCTGGCGTGGCGCCCCACCGGCGCCAGCCGCGACAGCGGAGGAAGGCGGAAGCTGGAGCTGGAGTCCGACGTGCTCGGGTTCCGGGTGGAGGGCAGGGCTCTCAAACTCGCGACCTTTACGAGGGGGGACGTGACGGGCGCGGGGAGGCCGCCGTCTCCGCTGGGTTGCGGCGGAGGTGCAGAGGACAGGAAGAGAGGGGAGGTGGCGGTGGAGATGGAGAGCCAGCAGGCCGCGGAGAGGTGGGGGGACGCCATCAGAGATCGCTTCGCCTCGCTTGGTAATCACCATTTAATTCTCTGATCCTCTGCTTTTTTTGTTCAGTTTAAATGTTGTGATTTGGTGATCTCGTAGCTGCTCTTTCGGGCCACTCTCGGTGCGATTTGGTTACTTGAAAATTTCCTTCTCTGTTATGGTTGGAGATATTGGGCTCGTGCTTAATTTTACTTCATGAGGTTGCGCTGCGGGCTGGGTGGAATCCGTTGACCTGGTTAGAATCAGGGAATGACTATTAAAGATAGCCAGGAAATAGCCCAAACCCAGCGGCTCGATCCGTTTCGGTTAGCCGTACGTTGAAGAAATGGATTCTGGATTGGAACGCTCAGAGAACCCTCTTCCTTGCTGCTTGTACGGAGGTTGCGTGTCCTGGGCACCTCTTTTACATGATTTGGTCAAGCCGTCAAATGGGCAACTCCATTCTTGTAGTGGTTTCTTCTGCTGAGGCCAGAGAATCATGCTGCTCCTACATGACGCCCTTCTTAATTCATTCCTGATTTATTGTGCGAGATATTTTATAGGCCTGTCATTTTCTATTTTTGATTAAGTGCTCTTATCTTTTCCCTCAAAATTTCGCCATTAATGCTTTGGACTGTTCCATCTGACATTAACAAAAAAAAATAACGGGTTTGATATTTCTGAATGAGAAATAGCTATAGCTCAATCGATGCTATAGTCGTCTGATTCTGCGCGGAGATTCGTGCGAATTTTTCTTTTCTAGTTTTCGGTAGTTTTTTCTCCTCTATTGTTTTTTCCAGGGGACAATCGATTGAGCTCTAGGCACTCCCAGAAAATAAATGCGAAACCAACTCTTTTGTTTTCGAGTATTTCCATAATTCAGTAGAAATCATCCAAACATCCAAGGATTTTTCTTTCCTGTTCTTCCGGGCTTTGTGTAGTTCTTATCAGCTCTAGTTTGCTTGGTCTTACTTTGTGATTGTCTACGCTTCTGAACACAAGCATGTAGAACATTGAACTGTTTACGATGCTGATCTGTTCCTTGCACTATATGGCATTGGATAATAGGTCGGCCGAAGAGACTGTTCTTCATAGTGAACCCTTACGGTGGGAAGAGAGGTGGACGGAAGATTTTCCAAACCGAAGTTCTGCCTCTTATTGAAGCTGCTGACATCCATTACACCATGCAAGGTTGTGACCAATGTTTATGAATTTTCTACTTATGAAAAGATAGATGTGGTGCCCCTCTTTGTTTTTTGGCTGTACTAAATTTTAAGTGTGAAACGTCCTCAGAAACCAATTACCGCCTTCATGCTCAAGAAATTGCTGGTTCACTGGATCTTAGGAAATATGATGGGATCATTTGTGTTAGTGGAGATGGTATCCTTGTAGAGGTTAGCAAAATATATTATTCTCAAATGAGACCTGCTGGAAGATACACTCTGTTCAGTATCTTCAGATCTCATTCATAATCAATCTGTTTGCTTGTATGCTCTATTTGGTTTGAATATATTTTGTGTTGACTGTAGGTTGTTAATGGTCTGCTGCAAAGAGATGATTGGGACAAAGCAATAAAAGTACCACTAGGGATCATTCCAGCAGGTATATGATCATTGCAACATCCTTATCATAGTGCTGCATTGTTGCACGTCGGTGAGCCGTACTATATATTAGGGCCGTTTATCACTGTAATATTATTTCTTCTAAAAACATTAGAATCATCAATAGCTAATGTTCTCACTAAGGAGTAGCTGTAAGTCTGTAACTTGTGTTTTTTGTTCGTCCCTGGGGAAGCATCTGGGTACTTTAATGTCATTGGTAATGCTCAGCACAAATTTCACACGTTATTACATGTACCACAGGTACTGGAAATGGAATGGTGCAAGGTCTATTGCATTCTGCTGGTGAACCCTTCTCTATGTCAAATGCTGTGTTTGCAATCATCAGAGGTAGTATTTTCTTCCTTCATCTTTGTCACACCTCATCTACGCAGCCATGTTATGTATCCTCCAAAACAATCTACATTTTCATGTGCACAAACAAAGGCTGATACAACCTTTTCCCGCAACACAGGTCACAGACGTGCCCTCGATGTCACTTCTGTTGTGCAGGGAAAGACAAAGTTTTTCAGCGTCATGATGCTTACATGGGGTATGCATTGTAGTATTAGTTTGATGCTGCCTTTTTCCAAACTACAGTTGATAACATTGGCCACCCTTCTCAGAGCTTCTTCTGTCACTCCTACAGTTTTATGGCAATATATATATTTCACAAACCTGAAAATGATTTATGAACTGCAGGTTTGGTAGCTGATATTGATATTGAGTCAGAAAAGTTTAGGTGGATGGGAAGCGCTCGCATCGACTTCTATGTATGGTTCATACCCTAAAGAGCCTCTATAGAACACCCTCATTTGTGTAATATGCTTTCTTGCCTCGTCAGAGGCATCTGAGACTTCTTAGACAAGTTCCAACTGCGGATTTTCATTTAGCAAAATATGCTGGATGCTTTTCAATACACGAGTGTAGTAAATTCACTCTTTGCTCTGACTTTGTTTCAGTCCCTTCTACGTGCGGTGAACTTGCGACGGTACAATGGGCGTATTCTTTTTGTTCCCGCCCCAGGATATGAAGGATTTGGTGATCCTGTGGAGCAAACTATCGGTTTTAAATCAAATGGGGCTAGCAATGCCACCGAAGGAGACATAACAGATGTTCGTAATAATGAAACTTGTACCTATTCAGGTCCTTCAACCGACGATGCTGATCTTGAATGGAGATCACTGAAGGGTCCATTTGTTAACGTTTGGATCAGCAATATTGCTTTTGCTAGTGAAGGTGTCATGATAGCACCACAAGCACAGGTTAATCTCTCTCCATTTTGCTTCATTCCTTCATATTTCGTCTTTGATGTAGCGAAGGCTGAAAAATACTCGCTCACACATACAAAACTGATTGATTGTTGAGTTATGTGGAATCTTTGTTTAATCTATTTTCCCTGAAAATCTAGCGCTCTTCCTATGTTTGTAAGAATATAGAAGTGTTGATGATCAGTCATTGGCATTGTCAATCTTGTCTCCATAGGCTAATTATCCTTTACCACCGTGCAGTTTGCAGATGGTTACTTGGACGCAGCTATAATCAAGGATTGCCCATGGTCGGTTGCGCTCGGGCTCTTGCTTCGGATGAAGGATGGTAGCTACATCGAATCGCCCTATGTGAAGTACTTCAAGGTATGTTTAACTAACCCCATAAGCTCCCAGAATCCACTGTCTAAGAAATATACCCCCAAACATGCATGGTCATGCATCTACTGAATTGTCATCTCTGCATCTGGTACTAACAGGTGAAGGCTCTCCGGATCGAGCCGGGCCTGCGGGTCGGTAGCAGCACCATAGGCGGCATCATCGACTCCGATGGAGAGGTCCTCGCGAGAGGCGACAGGTCCCAAACCAAGGAAGAGCCGGAGCATCTAATGGCGTATGGCCCCCCTATCCAACTGACGGTGGATCAGGGGCTGGCCACCATCTTCTCCCCAAGATGATGAATTATTTCTCCCTTGTTCCCCTGTTCTTTACCCCTCACATGGTTGCCTCTCAGCACATGTTTGTCTGAATCCTGGATATAACCGATAGCGTCAGAGCTCAGTCAGAACTGAGCCTCAAAAGGCAAAAGTGTATAACCTTAGGGGAATCTGACTAGTGCAGGAAAGGGATATTTTTTTGGCGAAAGGTGATACGTCACGTTCTGGTTGTAGTTGGCATTGACCAAGACGCACCAAAAAAGCGTGGTCTGATGAGTACTGTTCTCCGCTGATTTGCAGTACAAAAGGAAGTTTGACTGTACTGAAATCACCATAATTTTCCAGCACAATATATCAGTCGTTGTTAGAGCATCTTTTTTTTTTTGGGAGATTGTTAGAGCATCTAACGGGAATTGCCTTATCCGGGTCCCTGTACGTCCGGACGGACCTCAAATCTTGGCATTTGCAACCACGGTCTCTATTTTTATAACATCAAATCCATGCAAACACATGCGCGTCGATCATTTTACCCAAACATAGTTTAGTGCACACAAATACAAATAGTTTGTACTTATAATACATAATCCAAACATAGTTCAAACATAAATATTGTTCATAGTGCATAATTGATAAATTAAAAAACAAGTTTACTGATTTCCAGTGTGGGTCAACATATGTTCGACAAGATCATCGAGAAGTTGCATATGCACCTGTTGATCTCGCAGTTGTCGATGCATCTCCAAAAATTGGCAATGCTCTTTGCCTCGTTCCGGGAGGAGGACCTGAACACCGGGCTTCTCGAAATCATGCGTGTGCGCTGCCTCTTCACCCTCATCCTCGACAATCATGTTGTGCAAGATTACACAACATGTCATGAGATGCCAAAGTGTCTCCGGTTCTCACATCATCGCAGCTCCAAGAACAATACCCCAACGAGCTTGGAGGACTCCAAATACTCTCTCCACATCCTTCCTATCCGCCTCTTGCATTGTTGCAAAGCGGGTTTGTTTGTTGCCATCGGGATCAGATATGGTCTTCACAAACGCCGCCCACTGAGGATAGATACCATCGGCAAGGTAGTACCTCATAATGTAGTTGTGTCCGTTGATGGTATAGTTGCACGGTGGAGCTTCCCCATCACAGAGTCTCTTGAACAAAGGAGATCGTTGGAGCACATTGATGTCATTGCACGAACCTGGCGTCCCCAAGAAAGCATGCCAAACCCACAAGTTCTGCGATGCCACTGCTTTAAGTATGATGGTGACTTCTTTGATGTGACCTTTGTATTGCCCACACAAACCTTTTGGGCAGTTCTTTCATTATCAGTGCATGCAATCAACTGAATCTAACATACCTGAAAATCCTCTTGCTGCTTTAATTGCCAACAAGTTTTTTGTGTCCTCCACAGTTGGCTCTCTCAGGTACTCTGGTCTAACCACCTTCACCACAGTGCGTGCAAATTGCACCGTGGTGTTCAGAACCGTGGTCTCTCCCATCCGGAATTTTTGCATCAATTGCATCTGCTGTTTTACCATAAACAATCATCCTGAGAGCAATCGTGCATTTTTGCAGAGGAGAGAAGGAAATATTTCCACAACAATCCTTCCCCAGCTTGAAATATAGGGGAATTTGACGTACCGGAGTCGGCCTGGTCAGCCGCGGTGTGCGTGGGGTGTCCGATGGCGAAGCCTTGGGTTGGGGATGGCTGTGGAGCACCGATAGCGACGGAATTCCGGTGGCGGCTGTGCGGAGGAGGGCCAACAGAGAAGAGGAGAGGGTTGCTCGGGCAAGGAGTGGGAGGCGAATATGAGTGAATTGGCATGGGCCCTAGCGAACAGTCCAACGTGGCGAGCCCATATGAAGCGCCCGGTTGGGTGGCGTTTTTTCGTCCGGACATTAACCGGACAGCCCGTACGGGCGTTTGGGGCGGGTATAAGGGTCGGGTTGTACATGCTCTTACAATCATTCATAACTACAGATAAATGTTTCAAAAAATCGATATATTTCGTGCCAAATTGGATTTGTTGGTTCAATGTAACTTTGAGACAGTCAACCTATGTCTCACATACCATGCGATAGTGTCGTGGGAAAGAGGAATTTTCCTTGCAGCGGTCAGCCACGTGAAAATCTCCGTATCCGATGTTGTTGGTGCTCTTTTTCTTTACCAAAGTAAAAAATGGAAGTACTTACGGGGAGAAGTGGCACGGCGCCTCGTGATGCAGATTGGCGTCATGCGGACTACCGAGCATGAAGCGGCGGTTCACGCGAGAGGCATAGGCCAAAGAAATCGTTCGTTCTAGCTCCTCCGCAGATCGAACGTTTTGGTCGATGGGACGATGTTTCCTTGGAATGGTTCATTGGATTTTATCACTTTTGGATTTTGTTTGGTATAGTTTTTTCCGGAAACATTAAAATAGACAAAAACAGAAAATGGCACTGGGCTCTAGATTAATAGGTTTGTTTCAAAAATAATATAAAATTGCATAAAAAGTATGTAGAATTGATATAATAATAGCATAAAACAATAAAAAATTATAGGTACGTCAGAGGCGTATAAGTTATCACTAACTCGTTGCAGGCACGAGAAGAAATTTCTAAGGTGAATGATGAGAACATGCTAGTTTTTGGGAAAGCAGCAAACCTTGACGTCGGTTATTCGCTGATGTCTACTACACAAGTTTATTCATGTAGACTCTGTTGGGCCTCCAAGAGCAGAGTTTTGTAGGACAGCAACAAATTTCCCTCAAGTGGATGACCTAAACTTTATCAATCCGTGGGAGGTGTAGGATGAAGATAGTCTCTCTCAACAACCCTGCAATCAAATACAAACAATCTCTTGTGTCCCCAACACACCCAATACAATGGTAAATTGTATAGGTGCACTAGTTCGGCGAAAAGATGGTGATACAAGTGTGTAGTATGGATAGTAGATATAAGTTTTTGTAATCTGAAATAATAAAAACAGCAAGATAGCTAGTAACAAAAGTGAGCACAAACGGTATTGCAATACTTGGAAATAAGGCCTAGGTTCATACTTTCACTAGTGTAATCTCTCAACAATGCTAACATAATTGAATCATATAACAACCCCTCGAGTACGACAAAGAATCACTCCAAAGTTCTTATCAATAGCGGAGATCATAAGATGAAATTGTTGTAGGTAGCAAACCACCTCAAAGTTATCTTTCCGATCAATCTATTGAGCCATCCCTATAAGTGTCACAAACAGCCCTAGAGTTCTTACTACAATAACACCATATGATACACATCAATCAACTCTAATGTCACCTAGATACTCCAATGTCTCCACAAGTATCCGTGAGTCATTTATTTGATATGCATCAAACAATTTCAGATTCATAATATTCAATTCAACACAAAGAACTTCAAAGAGTATCCCAAAGTTTCTATCGGAGAAAGTAGGATGAAAACGTGTATCAACCTCTATGTCTAGATTACCCCAATATCACCACGGGAATCCGCAAGTTGATTACCAAAACATACATCAAGCGACTCAATAGAATACCCCATTGTCACCACGGGTATCCACATGCAAGACATACATTAAGTGATCTCAAATCCAAAATATTCAATAAGATAATAATGAAACCTCAAAGGGAAAGACTCAATTCATCACAACAAGATAGAGAGGGAAGAACACCACATGATCCAACTATATTAACAAAGCTCATGGTACATCAAGATCGTGCCAAATCAAGATCATGAGAGAGATCAAACACATATCTACTGGTACATACCCTCAGCCCCGAGAGTGAATTACTCCCTCCTCGTCATGGAGACCATCGGGATGATGAAGATGGCCTCCGGTGATGATTTTCCCCTCCAGCGGGATGCCGGAAAAGGCCTCCAGATGAGATCGCTTCGGAATAGAGGCTTGCGACGGCGGCGTGGGAGTTCTAGGTTTCTTTCTAGGGGTTTCCCGATTTATCAGAATTTTCAGCGTTGGTTTCATGCCAATCGGAGTTACGTGGGACCCACGAGCTCAGACGCCCCTCCCTACCCCCAGGGCGCGGCAGGTGAGCTCGTGACTCCCTCGTGGGTCTTCTGGTCCTTCCTCGAAGCTTCGGGGGTCTCTTATGTTCCAAGAAAAATCACCATAAATTTTCGTGGCATTTGGACTTCGTTTGGTATGGATTTTCTGGAAAACCAAAAACATGCTGAAAACAGCAACTGGCACTGGGCACTAGGTTAATAGATTAGTTCATGAAAATCATATAAAAGTGCACCAAAACCATATAAAATTATTGTAAACATGGCATGAATACTTCATAAACTATAGATAAGTTGGAGACGTATCATTCGCCCAACTTAGGGGCAATACTTTTGCTACACCTCGCTGATACGTCCCAAACGTATCTACTTTTTCAAACACTTTTGTTCTGGTTTTGGACTCTAATTTGCATGATTTGAATGGAACTAACTTGGACTGACACTGTTTTCAGCAGAATTGCCATGGTGTTATTTTTGTGCAGAAATAAAAGTTCTCGGATGGACCTGAAAATTTACGGAGAATATTTTCAGAATATATAAAAAATATTGGCGAAGAGATTTACCAGAGGGGGGCCTACCAGGTGCCACAAGCCTGTGGGGCGCGGCCACCCCCCAGGGCGCGCCTAGCAGGCTTGTGCCCCCCTGCCAACTCCGTTTACCCTAATTCCAACGCTATAAGTACCTATTCATGGAGAAAAAAATCAGAGAGAAAGAATCATCGCGTTTTACGATACGGAGCCGCCGCCACCTCCTATTCTTTATCGGGAGGGCTGATATGGAGTCCGTTCGGGGCTCCGGAGAGGGGGATTCGACGTCGTCGTCATCATCAACCATCCTCCATCACCAATTTCATGATGCTCACCGCTGTGCGTGAGTAATTTCTTCGTAGGCTTGCTGGACGGTGATGGGTTGGATGAGATTTACCATGTAATCGAGTCAATTTGTTAGGGCTTTGATCCCTAGTATCCACTATGTTCTGAGATTGATGTTGCTATGACTTTGCTATGCTTAATGCTTGTCACTAGGGCCCGAGTGCCATGATTTCAGATCTGAACCTTTATGTTTTTCATGAATATATTTGAGTTCTTGATCCTATCTTGCAAGTTATATGCACCTATTACGTGTTATGATCCGCATACCCCAAGGTGACAATAATTGGGATTCTTTCTGGTGATTACCGTAGTTTGAGGAGTTCATGTATTCACTATGTGCTAATTCTTTGTTCCGGTTCTCTATTAAAAGGAGGCCTTAATATCCCTTAGATTTCCTTATGGACCCCACTGCCATGGGAGGGTAGAACAAAAGATGTCATGCAAGTTCTTACTATAAGCACGTATGACTATATACGGAATACATGCCTACATTATATTGATGAATTGGAGCTATTGTGTATCGCCCTAGGTTGTGACTGTTACATGATGAATGTCATCCAACATAATTATCCATCACCGATCCAATGCCTATGCTTTTTTCATATTGATCTTTGCTAAGTTACTTTCGTTGCTGCTGTTGTTACAATCACTACAAAACTGCTTCTGTTACTGTTACTGTTACTATTGCTATTGTTACTACTGCTCTTGAAACTATCATACTACTGTGCTACTAAACACTTTGCTGCAGATATTTAGTTCTCCAGGTGTGGTTGAATTGACAACTCAACTGCTAATACTCGCAAATATTCTTTGGCTCCCCTTGTGTTGAATCAATAAATCTGGGTGAAATACTACCCGCGAAAACTGTTGCGATCCCCTTTACTTGTGGGTTATCACTCGCGCATCAACCAAATCATGCACAAGGAGATATCGTGTGTGGCGGAGTGATCACCATGTTGCCAACTCCCTTGGTCTCAACTACAATCACCTTCGCCCCATTGTCGGTAACAACCTTGTTAATATTCGTGTTCTTACTAGCGCTGGAATGGTAGTAGTTAGTCGTGGTCGTCATTGCATCAAAATTCCTGGAGTGGCATACTTGTTGCCTACTCCTACGCCTAACTGTTTCTCCATAGAACATGGACAATTGCATTATGTGACACAGGAAGGAGATGCAGCTTTTGACCAAGAAGGCCCAGAACTTGAGCAAGTAGACAAAGAAGAACTCGCCACCGACGAAGAAGAGGAGCATCCCCAAAAGCAGCCACAACAAGAAGCCTACACTACCTACTCGAACCTCTACAGTCTCCAGGGCTCTATCAATGATATGAGCAACCTCGCCGAGTCCCTTCAAGGAACGACCGTCTACATGAGTTCAAGCTTCTCCAACTTGAACCAAGGATGGGCTCTTGACCAGCCGCCACAATGATCCCGCCGGTTTGGGCTTGCAAAAGCTTAAGCTTGGGGGAGGTCATCACCACGTCTACTGCTACTTGTGAGCTGCGTTGGAATTTCCCCGAAGAGGAAGGGTGAAGCAATGTAGTAGAGGATAGTATTTCCCTCAGTGAGAACCAAGGTTATCGAATCAATAGGAGAACCAAGCAAATCCTAGTAAGCAGTACCTACACACAAGAGAGCAAATACTTGCACCCAACGCGGGCAAGAGGGTTGTCAATCCCCTTGAACTCGTTACTTGCAAGGATAAAATCTGATAGTGATAGATATATAAATTGAAAAGTAAATAAATAGTAAATTAATTGCAGCAAAGTAAATTAGGGTTTTCTAATATAATAAAAGTAGACCCGGGGCCATAGTTTTACTAGAGGCTTCTCTCTCGAAATATAGCATACGGTGGGTAAACAAATTACTGTTGGGCAATTGATAGAAAAGCGCATTGTTATGACATTATTCATGGCAATGATCATGTATATAGGCATCACATCCGTGACAAGTAGACCGACTCCTGCCTGCATCTACTACTATTACTCCACCAATCGACCGCTATCCAGCATGCATCTATGGTATTAAGTTCGTAACAAACAGAGTAACGCTTTAAGCAAGATGACATGATGTAGACATAATAAACTCAAGCAATATGAATAAACCCCGTCGTTTTACCCTTAATGGCAACAATACAAAAATGTGCCTCGCTACCCCTACTGTCACTGGGTGAGGACACTGTAGGAGATATGCCCTAGAGGCAATAATATATGTTATTGATTATCTCCCTGTTCATAATTAGGTTTATGTTCCATGCTATAACTGCTATGGTTCTCGAGTCTACAATAACCACGAGGCTCGGAGGAAGACTCATATGCACGTGTGGAATAATAAACGGTAAAATGTATTCCTAGTCTGGCCTCTAAGACTGGCTCAAGTATTGCATGATGATCCTGTTTTCCTGATCATGGGCATGGCTATGCCGGCAATTTTGAGGGCACAATGTTAGAAGAACATTTGTGTTGAATCGACCCGAATTGATGTTATGCTATGAGATTCATTCGTCATAAGTTAATGGTTAATAACACATAGATGGTTAACGTTTGCATGATTCCTTAGACCATGAGAGTATCGAGTTTCTTCATGCTTGCTTCATGAACTTTGGGGTTTGTTAAACGTCATCCGTAAATGGGTGGCTATTACGGCGGCTTACGGGTTCATGGAAAAGTGTGTCAAGTAACTTGATAGCTCAAGATTGGGATTTGCTCCTCCGACGATGGAGAGATATCTCTGGGCCCTCTCGGTGTTACGGTATCCATCATCGTCTGGCCAGACATTTTGTGATTTGATCACGGGGATGCCGGAACATGGGAACGAGAAAAGAGAACAATACCGGTAACGAGGTAACTGGCATAGTGGACAAGGTGTTGATCCACGGGGATGCCAACGTGTCTCACCTCGGGTATTTGTAACATATCGCGAAGCAACAGGAATAGCACACAGCAACTGGAGGTTCACTCGAATATTCATTCGTGTGGGTATAGGGGTCAATATGGGTGTCCACGGCTCCGATGTTGATCATTGATCGGAAGGGGTTCCGGGTCATGTCTATACTTCACCGAACCTATAGGGTCACACGCTTAAGGGTCATCTATCTGCTGAATACTAGACGGGGAGTCTGAGAGAAAATCACCGAAAAAGTTTCGGACGAAACGGAAACGTTCCGGAGAGGATATCGGAATAGTTCCGGTGAAACCGAAAAGTTGTTTCGGAGTACACCATAAAGTCAAAATGGTTTCGGCACATGCCTGATAATTCTTGGAGGGTGTCAGAATCATTCTGGAAACTTTCTGGAATTTTCCGGGATGAAAACCGGAAATGTTCCGGAGCTGCCGAAAACCGCTTCAGATGCTTTTCGGAGATGAAAATCACTAAACCGGAATTGTTCCGGATCGCATTGAAAATTATTTTAGTGGGTACTGGAAATGTTCTAAGCCCACATAAATATTTTCAGTTCGACCGGACGCTGAAAAATGTCGTCATGAATAGTGAAAGTGCTTTTTGGTTGCTTCTTGGAGAAGCTACCTTGAGGGCATTTTGGTAATTTTCATAGTGGATGGAAATATCTGAAAATATCTGGATAACACTATTCATGAATAGTGGAAACACTATTCATGAATAGTAGAATCACTACTATGAATAGTGAAAATATCTGAGGGCATTTTGGTACTTTTACCATTGTCTCTCACCCTATAAATATAGGTGGAGGGTGCTCTCAAATATGACATCCTTGCTCTCATACACATGCCATAGACTTGTCTGGCTTCTCTCTCCCTCCCAGCGAAATAGTTTCGTAGAGCCGAAAGGCTGTCTGGGTTCCGGTGGGAACTAGTTCTGGACGGCGAAGCCCTGCCGGATAGTTGAGACCGTATGTGTGCAACTCTGTAGAGAGATCGTAGTTTCGGTCTTAGTTTGAGAGTGCCTCCCGAAGGGCTGTCCGAGTGACTGTCCGAGTTTCGATGGTCCTCCCGAAGGGCTGTCCGAGTGACTGTCCGAGTTTCGATGGTCCTCCCGAAGGGCTGTCCGTGACACCATCCGAGGGACTGTCCGACCGCCTCCCGGAAGGCTGTCCGGGGGTGGATGAGGGTATACATCCTCGCGGTTGGGAGGTTGTAAATCCTACCTGCGGGGATCTGCACCACCAATCGTCATCGACTCTACTTCCGCTGCGCTACGAGTCGGTAACGAAACAGATCAAACCTTGTATGCAGTCTCCATAGCGATCCTGGGCTGGTACGTAGGTCGGAAAATTTTGTTTTCTGCTGCGTTACCCTACAGACACCGCAAGATTGAACCCATTACAAAGCACCTCTCCCGCTGAAGATAAATCAATCTAGCTGGCCAAACCAAATGGATAGATCGGAGAGAAATACAAAGCTATAACAATCATGCATAATAAAGTTCAAAAAAGACTAAATTACTTTCAATGAATAATCTGATCATAAACCCACAATTCATCGGATCCCAACAAACACACCGCAAAAGAAGATTACATCGGATAGAACTGCATGGAGATCATGGAGAACTTTGTATTGAAGATCAAAGAGAGAGAAGAATCCATCTAGCTACTAGCTATGGACCCGTAGGTCTGTGGTAAACTATTCACACATCATCGGAAGGGCAGCAAGGTTGATGTAGAAGCCCTCCGTGATCGATTCCCCCTTCGGCAGATCGCCGAAAAAGGCCTCTAGATGGGATCGCGGAAGAACAGAAGCTTGCGGCGGCGGAAAAGTTATTTTGGGTGGCTCTCTATTGGTTTTGAAATATTTGGGAATTTATAGAAGTGGAATTAGGTTAAACGGAGATGCGTTGGACCCACGAGCTCAGGTGGCGCCCCCACCCCCCAGGGGCGTGCCAGGTGAGCTCGTGGCTCTCCTGTAGGGCTTCTGGCCTCCTCCCGAAGCTTCTAGCGTCCCTTTTGGTCCAGAAAAAATCATCGTAAATTTTTATTCCGTTTGGTACCGATTTCCTAAAAAACCAAAAACAGGCAAAAAACAGCAACTGGGACTGGACACTGAGTTAATAGGTTAGTTCCCAAAAATGATATAAAATGGCATATAAAGCATATAAAGTATCCAAGATTGATAATACAATAGCATGAGACAATAAAAAATTATAGATACGTTGGAGACGTATCAGCATCCCCAAGCTTAATTCCTGCTCGTCCTCGAGTAGGTAAGTGATAAAAACATATTTTTTTATGTTGAATGCTACCTAACATGTTTATCTTGTAATCTCTCTTATGGTGTAAATATTGAGAAACGAAATTGATATCAACATAGTAATATCCATGAATACAATAACATAATCATTAAATTTTCAAAATATACGATGCTCAAAGAATGTTATCCCTACTCATTGAATTATGTATGCATGGCATGACTCCACCTTCACCGCATAAATATAAATCATGAGCACCCCGATGTCAAACCAGGGAATTGTATCATACTTTTAACACGCTTCAGCATTTTCAACTCCACTCAATACATGAGCTGAGACATGGACATTAGCACTATAGGTGGAATAGAATGCGGTGGTAAAGGTATATAGGAGAAGTCAAAAAGGAAGAAAGGCTCGCATCAACTCAGCTGATCAATAGGCAATGGAGAAGCCCATCAATCGATATCAATGCGAGGAGTAGGGATTGCCATGCAACGGATGCACCAAGAGCTATAAGTGTATGAAAGCTCAATGAAAACTAAGTGGGTGTGTGATGTCTACTACACAACTTATTCTTGTAGACTCGTGTTGGGCCTCCAAGCGCAGAGTTTTGTAGGACAGTAGCAATTTTCCCTCAAGTTGATGACCTAAGGTTTATCAATTCTTGGGAGGCATAGGATGAAGATGGTCTCTCTCAAACAACCCTGCAACCAAATAACAAAGAGTCTCTTGTGTCCCCAACACACCCAATACAATGGTAAATTGTATAGGTGCACTAGTTCGGCGAAGAGATGGTGATACAAGTGTAGTATGGATAGTAGATATACGTTTTTGTAGTGCGAACAATAAAAAACAGCAAGGTAGCAAGTAACAAAAGTGAGCATAAACGGTATTGCAATGCTTAGAAACAAGGCCTAGGGTTCATACTTTAGCTAGTGCAATCTCTCAACAATGCTAACATAATTGGATCATATAATCATCCCTCAACGTGCGATAAAGAATCACTCCCAAGTTCCTATTAGCGGAGAACATAAGATAGAAATTGTTTGTAGGGTACGAAACCACCTCAAAGTTATCCTTTCCGATCGATCTATTGAGCTATTCCTATAAGTGTCACAAACAACCCTAGAGTTCGTACTAAAATAACACCATATGATACACATCAACCAACTCTAATGTCACCTAGATAATCCAATGTCACCACAAGTATCCGTGAGTTGATTATACGATATGCATCAAACAACTTCATAATCATAATATTCAATCCACACAAAGAACTCCAAGGAGCACCCCAAAGTTTCTATCGGAGAAAAGATAATGAAAACGTGCATCAACCCCTATGCATAGATTACCCCAATGTCACCTCGGGAATCCGCGAGTTGAGTGCCAAAACATATATCAAGTGAATCAATATAATACCCCATTGTCACCACGGGTATTCATATGCAAGACATACATCAAGTGTTCTCAAATCTGAAATATTCAATCCGACAATAACGAAACCTCAAAGGGAAAAGATTCGATTCATCACAACAAGGATAGAGAGGGAAGAAACACTATATGATCCAACTATATTAACAAAGCTCGCGGTACATCAAGATCGTGCCAAATCAAGAACACGAGAGAGAGAGAGAGAGAGAGAGAGATAAAACACATAGCTACTGGTACAAACTCTCAGCCCCGAGGGTGAACTACTCCCTCCTCATCATGGAGACCGCCGGGATGATGAAGATGGCCTCCGGTGATGATTCCCCCCCCCCTCCGGCAGGGTGCCGGAAAAGGGCTGTAGATGAGATCGTGGAGGTACAGAGGCTTGCGGCGACATAAAAACTCATCTAGGTTAACTTTCGGGGGTTTCTGAATATATATGATTTTTCAACATTGGAATCACGCAAAGAGGTGCCACAGGGGGCCCACGAGGCACCAGAGCGCGCCTGGGGGGGCAGGCGCACCCAGGTGGCTCGTGGGGCCCCTGTGGCTCTTCTGCTGCTCCTCCGAAGCTTCCTGGGTCTGTTTCCTTCCAGGAAAAATGGTCAAAAAGTTTCGCTGCATTTGGACTTCGTTTGATATGGATTTTCTGGAAAACCAAAAACAAGCAGAAAACAACAACTGGCACTGGGCACTAGGTCAATATGTTAGTCCATAAAAATCATATAAAAGCCATATAAAAGTGCACCAAAATCATACAAAACTATAATAGACATGGCATGAATACTTCATAAATTATAGATACATTGGAGACGTATCAGCATCCCCAAGCTTAATTCCTGCTCGTCCTCGAGTAGGTAAATGATAAAAGAAATAATTTATGAAGTGTGAATGCTAGCATAGTGCATAAGTTTGATCAATGATAGTTTCAATCACCTTTTCTAGCATCAATACATATCAAAATCAGTAGCTCATCTCATAAAACTTCTCATTATCAAGTAGCAAGCTATTCACATGTTTAAAGTAGAGGCCATAAACTTTCTTGAAAACTAACAAACTATGTTCTCAGTCATCAAACAATTGCAATTCATCTTATTTTCAGGAAGGGTCTATGTAAGAGCTTTGATCTAGCAAATTCCACATACTCAACTATCATTTAGTCTTCCATGATTGCTGACACTCAAAGCATATTTTTAGAACAAACCGTTTCAATCAAACACATATATAGGAAGATAGGGGCTTAATGTTTTGCCTCCCAACTTATTTATCTCAGGGATAATGTCAACAATAATAACTTATGATCACCTATATTCAACTGGATATATGTGCCTGGATCTTTCCCTACCACATAATGCTTGCCAACTAAAGAATAAATAGAGCGGAATAAGGATGAACATTAATGACTCTTGCATAAAAGTAAATACAGAAAAGTAAAAGATAGGCCCTTCGCAGAGGGAAGCAGAGGTTGTCATGCGCTTTTTGTTGTTGGATGCACAAGCCCTAAATGCAAAGGAACGTCACGTTATATTGCCCCTTGTGATAGCAACCTTTATTATGCAGTCCGTCGCTTTTATTACTTTACCATCACAAGTTCGTACAACGCTTATTTTCCCTTGCAATAAAAGATCATACATATTTTAGGAGCAATTTTTATTGCTTTTTGCACCGATGACAACTTACTTGAAGGATCTTATTCAATCCATAGGTAGATATAGTGGACTCTCATGGCAAGAAACTGGGTTTAAGGGTTTTTGGATGCACAAGTAGTATCTCTACTTAGTACGAATTTTTGGCAAGTGAAAGATCCTAAGCAAGCACCACATGTTAGAGGATCCATGACAATATAACTTCTATGTGAATATAAACAAACATAACTCATTAAGTTGTCTTCCTTGTCCAACGTCAACTACTTGATCAAGCTTGAAAATAATTAATGGGGGTTCACAATCATAGAAGATGTCCAAGATAGTATATTTATATGTGTAATTTCTCTTCCTTCAAAATTCTTTCATGAATTGTTCAAGTGACCAATGCTATGTTTGTTAACTTTCAATAAATTTTACCACTTATACTTCTTGTATGTGAAGTTACTACTCCCCATGGGACAAGCGTATGAAGCATATAAATTCCAAATTTATGATATTCAATTCATTTCAACAATTTACTCATAGGATGTAAGTGAAGAACAAGAGTAAATGACAAACTACTCCAAAAAGATATAAGTGAAGACCAAATGAGTAGTTAAGTAAATAGGTAGCTATGTGAGGACTCTCTCTTATTTCAAAATTTCAGATCTTAAGTATTTTATTCAAACAGCAAAGAAAACAAAATAAAATGACATTCCAAGAATAGCACATCTCATGTGAAGAAACAAAAACTTAGGCTAACCGATAGGTGTTGATGAAGAAAGGTGGGATGCCAACCGGGGCATCCCCAAGCTTAGTTGCTTGAGACTTCTTAGAATAAATACTTGGGATGCCAAGCATCCCCAAGCTTGAGCTCTTGTGTCTCCTTAATTCCTCTCATATCACGGTTTCTCCTAAATCTTAAAAACTTCATCCACACAAAACTCAACAAGAACTCGTGAGATAAGTTAGTATAAATCAACTCAAAACCTTAACATTCTCTACTGTAACAAATCACTAAAATTATAATTTAACATTGCATACTAAATGCCTCTGCATATTTAATAATCCTATCCTCAAATAGAATCATTAAACAAGCAAACATATGCAAACAATGCAAACATAACAGCAATCTGCCAAAACAGAATAGTCTGTAAAGGGGGATTTAAAATTCATACTTCCCTAACTCCAAATTTTTTGAACAATTACCACGTCACAGAGAAATCATGTATGCTTACTGTGTAAAAATTTCAGATTTTTATCATGTTCTGACTGTTCAGGAATATTCTGGACATAACAGAAAACTTTCTGTTTTCAAACAGCAACACATGAACTTGCAAACTAAACATGGTAAAGGCTATAATTGGCATTTTATCGAACTAGAAGATACAAAACATGATTATTGATAACAGCAAGCAAATCTCAACAAAATAAAATGACGCTCCAAGCAAAACTCATATTATGTGACGAATAAAAATATAGCTCCAAGTGAGGTTACCGATAATGTTGAAGATGAAAGAGGGGATGCCTTCCGGGGCATCCCCAAGCTTAGTTGTGTGGGTCTTCCTTGAATATTACCTTGGGGTGCCTTGGGCATCCCCAAGATTAGGGTCTTGCCACTCCTTATTCTCCTCATATCGATATCTCACCCAAAACTTGAAAACTTCAATCACACAAAACTTAACGGAACTTGTGAGATAGGTTAGTATGATAAAAATAAATCATCCACTTAGGTACTGTCAAGACAAGATTCATAATTGTTCTCACATAATTCCTACTGTATTCTATCATTTCCACAATTTATATCTCATAATATAAGCTATGGAAACACTAAAACAAGCAAACTATGCACCAAAAATAGAATCTGTCAAAAACAGAACAGCATATAGTGAGTGATTTAAAATCCATACTTCTGTACCTCCAAAAATTCTGAAAAATTAGGACAACGTACAAAGTTTGTAACCCAATACTGTGTAATAATTTCAAAATTTTCTCACTCTCCAGTACAGAATAGAAATTCCAGCACTGGACGCAAAAGTTTCCATTTTTGCACAGAATCAAATCAATAAGCATCCACACTATCCCAAAGGCTTTACTTGGCACATTATTGAAAGAAAACATATAAAGCATGATTACCACAGTAGATTAATCATGTGAACACACAAAAAACAGAAGGTATAAGTATTGGGTTGTCTCCCAACAAGTGCTTTTCTTTAATGCCTTTTAGCTAGGCATGATGATTTCAATGATGCTCGCATAAAAGTAAAGAATTGAAACACAAAGAGAGCATCATGAAACATATGTTCCTCTCTCATAATAATTTTCAGTAGCATCATGAATGGATTCATCAATATAGCTATCACATAAAGCATTCTTTTCATGATCCGCAAGCATAGAAATTTTATTACTCTCCACACAAGCAAATTTCTTCTCATTAGTAATAGTGGGAGTATCATATGAAACTCGAATACTATAAATTGTTTTCACATTAAAAGAGTGATGTTCAGTAAAAGGATTTTCATAATTATAAAAAGTATTATAATAATAATCATCACTATTTTTCATAACATAAGTATCATCACAATAATCATCATATATAGGAGGCATGTCATCATCATAATAAATTTGCTCATCAAAAGTAGGGGGAATAAAAAGATCATTTTCATTAAGCATAGCATCCCCAAGTTTGGGACAAACATTAATTGCAGCAAATAAATTCTCAAACATGTCATTCTCATCAAACATAGCATCCCCAAGCTTGTGGCTTGGCATATCATTAGCATAATCACTATTATCATCAATAGTATGAATAGCACCAATAGTATAACAATTATTATCATCACAATTTTCTAAGTTGGTGCCAAAAAGATTTTCAAGATTATAAGAAGTATCATTATTTTTCCAATCATCCTCAATAGTTCCTTCGGACATTGTACCATAAGACAAAGAAGCAATATCATCATCAAGTATATCATCTTCCACAATTATTTTTGATTCACTCTCATGAGGCACAACAATAATAGGAGCAACATTATTTGGGAGGGATACCTTTTTACCTCTACTCTTTTTTCTTTTCTTCTTCACCACATCATGTGTGGGTTTAATCAATTTTTTCGAGCTTCTTATTGATGAGATTGGTTGAATAGGAAGCTCCTCCTCGTCACCTATTTCATCATGAGAGACAATAGGAGGGAAAGTGGAAATCTTTACCCTTTCATTAGTGTTCCTTTTATATTCTATTGGTTTTTCCGTCTTTCTATGGTTGGCAATATAAGCATTCTCATTGCAATTTACCATACAAAACATATAGATTTCCTTTAGATTAGTTTCAATGTCAACCGTGAGAATGAATACTTCAAACCAACTATTTTTATGTGTCAATTCCTCACACCCCAAAAATAGATAAAGCTCATTATATAGTTCAAGGGCGGTCAAGTCATTACAATATTTAGCCATGATTCGATCATGAAAAAGTATGCATTGAAAATTAAGGTGACCAATTTTATTGCAAAGTTCACAAGTAATGGGATGAAGAGAGCATAATTTTGTAGCAAATTCATCTATCACTTTGAGCAAAAAATTGGTTCTATCATGTTTATGCTTCTTGCAAAATCTATCATCCCTATAAGGCATGTCGGGTTGGGGCGACTGCGCCTACTACAAAAAAATTAAAAAAGAGAAAAAAAAAACTTTATTGCCGCCGACAACCCTCCCCCCGACCCCAGGTTGTGGTCACATGATACGTCTTATAGTTTCGCTTGGGCGTGATGAGTTGCAATTGCACTCAGGTTGGGCGGTTGCAACTACTAAAAAACCTAAAATGAAAGACTTCATCGCCGCCGGCAACCCTCCCCCCGACCCCCGGTTGCGGTCACATCATACGTCTTGAAGTTGCGCTTGGGTGTGATGAGTTGCAATTGAACTCGGGTGGGGGCGGTTGCAACTAATGCAAAAAAACCAAAATAAAAGACTTCGCCGGCGCCGACAACCCTCCCCTCAACCCCCGGTTGTGGTTACATCATACGTCTTGCAGTTGCGCTTGGGTGTGATGAGTTGCAATTGAACTCGGGTGGGGGCAGTTGCAACTACTACAAAAAATAACTAAAATAAAAGACTTTGCCGGCACCAACAACCCTCCCCCAACCCCTGTTGCGCTGGTATGTGATGTGTTGCAGTTGCGGTCGGGTTGGGTCGACTGCAACTACTACAAAAAAATATTTAAAAAAAGAGAAAAAGTGTGCTGCCACCGACAACCCTCCCCCGACCCCCGGTTGCGGTCACATTATACGTCTTGCAGTTGCGCTTGTGCGTGATGAGTTGCAATTGCACTCGGGTTGGGCGGTTGCAGCTACTAAAACAGCTAAAATGAAAGACTTCGCGTGTGCCGACAACCCTCCCCCCGGCCCTCCCGATTGCGGTCACATTGGGTGTGATGAGTTGCAATTGAACTTGGGTTTGGGTGGGTGCAACTACTACAAAAAAACTAAAATAAAAGACTTCGCCGGCACTGACGACCCTCCCCCCGACCCCGGTTGCGGTCACATTACGTCTTGTAGTTGCGCTTGGGTGTGATGAGTTGCAATTGCAGTCGGGTTGGGTCGCCTACAACTACTACAAAAAAGACTAAAATGAAAGACTTCGCTGGCGCCGACAACCCTCCCCCCGACCCTCCGGTTGCGGTCACATTATATATCTTGCAGTTGCGCTGGGGTGTGATATGTTGCACTTGCGGTCGGGTTGGGTCGACTACAACTACTACAAAAAAAATTAAAAAAAAAGAGAAAAACTTTGTTGCCGCTAACAACCCTTCCCTCAACCCCCGGTTGTGGTCACATTATACGTCTTGCAGTTGCACTTGGGTGTGATGAGTTGCAGTTGCACTCGGGTTGGGGCGGTTGCGCCTACTAAAAAACTAAAAAAAGACTTCGCCAGCGCCAACAACCCTGCCCCCGACCCCCGATTGTGGTCACATCATACGTCTTGCAGTTGCGCTTGGGTTTGATGAGTTGCAGTTGCACTCGGGTTTGGGCGGTGCAACTACTAAAAAAACTAAAATAAAAAGACTTCGCCGGCGCCGACAACCCTCCCCCCGACCCCCGGTTGCGGTCACATTATACGTCTTGCAGTTGTGCTTGGGTGTGATGAGTTGCAATTGCACTCGGGTTGGGGCGGTTGCAACTACTAAAAATAAAATAAAATTAAAGACTTCGTCGGCGCCGACAACCCTCCCCCCAACCCTCCCGGTTGCGATCACATCATACGTCTTTAATTTGCGCTTGGGTGTGATGAGTTGCAGTTGCACTCAGGTTGGGGCGGTTGCAACTACTAAAAACACTAAAATGAAAGACTTCGCCGGCGCCGACAACCCCCCCTGACCCCCGGTTGCGGTTACATTATACGTCTTGCAGTTGCGCTTGTGTGTGATGAGTTGCAGTTGCACTCGGGTTGGGTCGCCTGCAACTACTACAAAAAAAGGACTTCGGTGGCGCCGACAACCATCCCCCCGACCCCCGGTTGCGGTCACATTATACGTCTTGCAGTTGTGCTAGGGTGTGATGAGTTGCAGTTGCAGTCGGGTTGGGTCGGCTGCACATACTACAATTTTTTTTAAAGAGTGAAAAACCTTTGTTGCCGCCGACAACCCTCCCCCCGAACCCTAGTGGCGGTCACATTATACGTCTTGCAGTTGCGCTTGGGCGTGATGAGTTGCAATTGCACTCGCGTTGGGGCGGTTGCAACTACTAAAATAAAAAGTAATGAAAGACTTCGCTGGCGCCGACAACCCTCCCCCGACCCTCCCGGTTGCGGTCACATTATACGTCTTGCAGTTGTGCTTGGGTCTGATGAGTTGCAATTGAACTCGGGTTGGGGTGGGTGCAACTACTTCAAAACAACCTAAAAATAAAAGACTTCGTTGGTGCCGACAACCCTCCACTTCTGGGAAAAGGCTTATAGGTGAACACCGATTAGTGGCGGGTAGAGGCAGGCACTCGCCACTGTTATTTTGGAAAAGCAGCAGTGGCGGGTAACAAAACGTACCCGCCACTGCTGATAGCCTAGCAGTGGCGGGCCCACAATAGCGACCGCCACAAGCGAACTCCCCCAAATTTGCCCGCGTATTGAATTTCAGCACTGGCGGGCGAAGCTGCGCACCCGCCACTACTACGGGGGATCTCAGTGGCGGGCCCTTTCTTGGCCCGCCACAGATATATTGGGGTGACCCTCTCAAAAAATATTAACATGCAGAAGTTTGAAGTGGCGGGCAGTAACGACGATCACAACAGAGAAAATGAAGTCACCCGCATAAATAAATAAATACATATAAATAAATAAATAAATATATATATATACACACACACATACATATATATATATATATATCCAGAAGTTAGCAATGGTGGGTAGCTCGTACTGCCCGCCACACGTATGATCTCTCCTTCTCAATTTTTTACCACACCCTACAGGTGTCCAATGAAGACAACATGCAAAGTTTCATCCCATTCCGACGTCGTTAGCATGCCCAACGCTTTTTGCCCGGCTTTTTAGTTGCCAGAAATTCAATTAATGCCGTGAAAATAGAAAACCAACTCAAAAAGCTGCAAATTTTAAGCACGTGTCTATTACTCTTGGAAAAGTTTTAAGTTCAAAATATTTTAAATAATGAGTTATGTGTGTGTGAGGCGGCTGTTTTCGTTCGAAACCCTTACACTTGGTGGAAGTGTGTCCGGTTTGCACACGATGTGCATTGGGTTTTTGTCGTAACGATCTTAAATTTTTACCACACCCTACAGGTGTCCAATAAAGACACCATGCAAAGTTTCATCCCATTTTGACGTCGTTAGCACGCCCAACGCTTTTTGCCCGGCTTTTTAGTTGCCAGAAATTCAACTAATGCCGTGAAAATAGCAAACCAACTCAAAAAGCTACAAATTTTGAGCACGGGGCTTCCAATAGCGTCTATTACTCATGGAAAAAGTTTTAAGTTCAAAATATTTTAAAAAATGAGTTATGTGTGTGTGAGGCGAGTCGAAGACACATTTCGGTCATCGATTGCCAGCGACCAACCAAGTCGAAACAGACAATTTTTCAAAACAGCTTCAGAAACTATTGATTATGTGTTGAGACATGCATGTTTGTTTCCTCGCACTTTTTATACTCAGTGCTTTGCTTCACTATTACTCTTATTTATTGTGGCGACGTTGTAATAATATACCGTATGCATGCGTGTGCATGATTGTTTGAATGCTGAGACAACATTCTATATTTGTATTGCAATATACTGGCAGCAATTCTTCTAAGACCACTACCAGTGGCGGGCGCCTAGAGTACCTGCCACTGCTGCTACGAACAACAGTGGCGGGCAATAGTTCCCGCCCGCCACTAAAATACACCCACCAGTGGCGGGCGCCCGCCCGCCACTGATGCCATAATAGCAGTGGTGGGAGGCCCTGAGAGCCTTGCCCGCCACTGATGGGCTTTTCCTACCCGCCACTGCTAGGCAATCCTGCAGTAGTGCTCCCCCCGATCCCTGATTGCGGTCACATTATACGTCTTGCAGTTGCGCTTGGGTGTGATGAGTTGCAATTGCAGTCAGGTTGGGTCGCCTGCAACTACTACAAAAAAATTGAAAGTGCTTGGGTGTGATGGGTTGCAGTTGCACTCGGGTTAGGGCGATTACAACCCTCCCCCCTACCCCCCGATTGCGGTCGCTTCATACCCCTTGCGGCGGTTGCAACTGCTACAAAAAAAACCCAGTCCTTACAGTGTGTACTGGGTGTGATGATTTCCAACTTCAAATCGAGTTTGCGGCAATTGAACCTACCAAAAAATCTCCATCCATATATATAGGGCCTAATGCATTTTTCTAGATTGCCTTTGACTATTGATAAGATTAATAGCATATGAGATGTATAATATGAAAACTATATCATTGGAAGCTCCTTTCACATATGAATTTGATGGTATGCTTTGTGTAACTTGCATGTCATATATTATTGCTCTAACATGTGGTCAAAGTTAGCCTCGAAAAACTCATTAGGCCCTATATAGATGGATAGAGGGAGTAGAAAAAAACCCAGCAGTGACAAAACCCTCCCTCCCGACCCCGGTTGCGGTCGGCTGCGACTACTAAGAACAAAAAACATCCCACCGCCGACATCCCTCTCCCCCCCCGGTTGCGGTCGCTTTGTACCCCTTGCAGTTGCGGTTGAGTATGGTCAGCTGAAGTGGGGTTGCAGTGGGTGCAACTACTTAAAAAAACCAAACTACTAAAAAAACATCCTGTTGCCAATATGATGAGTTGGAAGTTGCAGTAGGGCTGCAGTGGGTGCAAAGCGGGGTACGGTTTCGCTTTTTATGCCCCCCATTGGGTATGATGAAAAAAATGTAGAAATGAAGGCGATTTTTGCAACGTGGGTGCAAAAAAAATGGAAGGGCAGAAAAGGTTCTACAAAAAAAAATGCTTGCACTTCTTGTAGTCAGTATTTTGAAGTGGGGAGAAGAGTTGCAGTTGTGAATCATCATTGCATGCGGGGTGTAACTGCTTCAATTCAAAAACCTAGGAAAAACATCCCCCATGGCGGGTTTTGCGGTCGCTTTATACCTCCCTGTAGTTGCTCTTGACTAGCGCAAGTTGCAAAAAAAATGCAGTCGAAAGATGCAAAAAAGGGGTTGTGCCTCCCCTAGTACTAAAAAAACGCTAGATAAAAAACGCCTATTGCCGACAACCCCCTAAAAAATCAAGTTGCCAAATAATCGAGAAAAACAATTTAAGGATAATATGATTTTGCCATCACATGCCATTATATAATAACACATAGGGATGCACGGGGAAACATGCACAAAGTTCTGTAAAAACGCATGAAAAAGAAAAACATCCATCAAAGTTCTTACATAGTTCAGAAACAAAAATAAAAAAGGGTAGCTGGATAGCCTAAGTCAACAAAAGGAAAGAAAGGAATGCTAGCACACTGTCTCTAACACCAAACTCTTATGCTTCTGCCGCCCTCAAACCGTTGACGACACATGTTATGTTGATGCCCTGTGCATCGCTGTGTTTGAAGTTGAACACAAGAGCATCATCCACCTGGAGGTGGTTCTGGGCTACGAAAACACCCCAATCTTTGTCGAAAACCATCCGTCCATCACGATCCATGTGATATGCAACCTGCATGACCTCTCCTACACCCATATAAAGGCCGACAACCCATTCTGGAGCCAAGTTCAGTGGTTGAGCTATTTTCTTGGGAATTTTCTATGTGATGTCAACACATAGAACAAAAAAAAGAAAAAAGAAAAAATGTGTTAGGAAAAAAGAGATAAAATAGAAAACATATTTGCAAGAACATACAAAGAAAAGTGATGTAGTTTGAGAAGATATACCATCAGCTTGCTTGTGATGTTCGTGGGCGTGAGGCGGTGCACAAAATGATGTCCAATGTATCCATCTTGAATGGTGAGTACCAGTCCCAACATTTGTCCTTCGCCATCGTTGAGAACAACACCCCTGGTATAGATGATGTCTGGAGCAACTTCAAGCCCATGGCCAGCATTGATCACCTCTTACTCTCCAACAATAGTAATTGCACCAGCTCCATCCTCTTCTACAACATCACCTCCAGCCATGTCCAATGCTACCCCCCCCCTTTGATCTGTTGCAGGCCCACTTCCAAGATAACACACGTAAGCCTGGGCCATCCGTCCAGACATGTCAAAAACCACTAGTTTGCCCTGGCACACGTTGAAGTCGCGTTTGAACTTCGCCCAGCCATCGCCTCCAATCAGTGCCGTTGAGTGTCCCCTGAACACATCAACAACATACCTACGGCCGTGTGCTTTAAAGTTCAGGCCACTCATCTGGTTGAACTGGTTCCTTGCGATGCATGCGATGTTCTGCTCATAAAAAAATGAAAAAGAAATTCAAATAATTAGCAAAAAGAAGAAATGCTTTCATAAATGAAAACAAAAAAAAGGGGAAAAGCATTTCAACAAAAAAACATCCAAGAGGAGAGAAGGGGAGAAATTACCGCTAAATCTTCAGACCCGTCGCGAATGAAAATGTCAAAGCTCTGCTCGTCGTCATTCTCGCAGTACGAATGTCAGACTGGGCACAACATCCTGCATGGTATAAACTGACATTAGAAAAATGTTCCACATTCAGTGTGCAAACAAAAACAAAAAAATATACGGCGATTTTTTTTAATGATAACGATACTATAAAAAATACAAAGCATAGACTGACAAAACTACCCAATCAAAAGATAACATTGCACTGTGTTCTTTCGTTATTTAAACTGTCCCATCAAAAGAACATGATAGCACCTGATTTTGATGTATTCGGTCAAGCAACAAGGATATATGTTTGGAGAACAAAAAAACCCTAGTCTCTATGTTGATTCAGTTCAGAAAACCATCCCTGCCGAACAAGAAGGGTACCAAAAAATCACAGAGAAAACAACGAAAATGTACGCCCGCAAGTACTTCCTAAAAAAACATGTTCAATTCAGTTCAATAAAAATGCGCCCATCTATACTGAAAAAAGTACTTTAAGAACTACAACCTAAACTACAATCCCCCCATCTCTAAACTACATTCTGAAAAAACAGATGTGATCAATTCAGTTCAGACCCCTGCATTCCCCATCAAATCAAAAACTAGTTCAGGCTCACCAATTCTGAAACTCTAAAAATACATTCAATTCTAGCTCACCACTTCTGAACTCTAAAAAACCATTCAATTCAGGCTCACCACCAGGACAAAAAAAATGTAGGCACATATGTGAAATGACACTAAAAAATACCACTTTCTACCCTTTGGGAATGCTTGATACATACATTCAAAACAAAAACCAGTATTGGGATCCTACTCTACACACCATCTTCATCCAAGAAAAAACACACAAAAAGAAAAACATGACTTGTGAATATATGCATGGACTAAACTGAACTTTATGGTTCAGCAAGAACCACATCCATTTCTCCCTATTTGGGTGAACCCCAAAAATATACGTCCTACACAAAAATCCACATCCATAATACAGCCACCCCATCTCTGATTCGAAGCTGCAAGATCATATAACATCTCCATGAATCTGGCTAGAAAAAAGGAAACGCTCTAAATGAAAATCCTAGAAAACGAATCTCTACAAACAACAAGAAAAGATAGAGAAGGAAGAACGAACAAGACGCGTAGATTCCTTACTTTGAAACGCTACCGCTGCTGATCTCCCACACCGGGCTCTCCCGTGTCTCAGCCGCCACGAAGAAGAAAACGAAGAGAGTGAAGAGGGCGATGATAAAATCAGAGTGCCTTCTACTCGTATATCCTAGGCAGACCTGGGCTTCTGCGTCGAAAACTGTCCGGGCCGGAATGCAAGTGGTCTTCGTCAGCGAGGAGAAAAGGCGTGGCATGCATGCACATGAGGCTGCAGCTGCGCGGCGGGGCCCACTTGTCTGCTGCCCCCCTGCAATGATGCGATTCAATCGATTGCTTGCCCAGAGATCAGTTCCAATATTTTTCTCCTCGTGCAAACATATGGTTTTATATTTGGCGGGTGATAGGCACCGGCGGACCGGCCGAAATTTGGTCCGGTCCGCCCGCAGCCATCCGATTGGTGCATGTATAACCGTTCGATGCAGCTGTTGATTCGTCAACGCAGGCCCCTACGACGGATTCTGCATCTAGTCGCTCGATTTCGCATCTCGCCGGCTGCACGTGCTTGCTGGTCGCCATGGTCGCCGGCCGTCCTCGTCGCCCGTCGCCGCACTCGTCGCCGGCCGTCCTCGTCGCCGGTCGTCGCCTGCATTTGTCGCTGACTCCACGCATGCAACGGCTGCGGCCTGCGGCTCGTCCATGCGGCTCGTCGTCGTGCCGGTCGCCGGTGGTAGCTGCCGCAGTTGCCGGTTGTAGCAAAAAAACGGCCCCCGCTGTGGCTGGAGGTAGCTGTCGTTCTCGCCGGTTGCAGCAAAAACACGGCTGCAGTCGCCGGTTCCAGCACTGGGCTGTCTGGTTGCAGCAAAAAACGGCCGCCGCCGTCGCCGGTGGTAGCTGCCTCTGTTGCCGGTTGTAGCAATGATTTGGCCGGTTCCAGCAAAAAATGGTCGCCGCCGCTGCCGTCGCAACTCGGCCGTTGTCGATGGTAGCAACATCAGTTGCCGGCTGTAGCATTCGGCTGGCTGGTTGTAGCAAAAATGCTGCCCAGTTCCAGCTCCTATTCTCGGTTGTATCAAAACGAGTTGCCGGTTCCAGCTCTGGCTTCGCCGGTTGCAGCAAACGCAGACGCTAGTTCCACCATGGCCCGTCCGTCATCGAGTTGCAAAACATTGCCGCGTCGGTCGTCGTGGTCACAGCGTGCGGTCCCCACCGTTGGAGCACGCGGGACTGTGGTTGCCGATGCGGTCACCGTTGTAGCAAAATCCGGTGACAGTCCTAACTTGTCGCAGGCATGGTTCCAGCGTCCCCAGCGCCTCCTAGCACTAGCCGCGGTCGCGGTCGCCGTTGTAGCAAAATCCGGTGACAGTCCCAGCTTGTCGTGGGTGTGGTTCCAGCGTCCCCAGCGCCTCCTAGCACCGGCCGTGGTCGCAGTCACCACTGTGGTTGCAACTCGCCAGCGCACGTGGTTCCAGCTCTGCAACACCACGGTTGTAGCTCTGCCGGCAGGTGATGCAGCAAAAGATCCGTCTCGTCGGCGGCGGGACGCGACGTCGGTGCTCCCGCGGTTCCAGCTCCGCTGCCAACGGTTGAAGCTCCACCAGGCGCTAGTTGTGCGCATCCGCTCGTCGTCACAAGGTTGAGAACGCACACGGCAGTAGTAAAAGCTCTGAGGTGTGGGTGGGCTAAGGGAGAGACATGGTCGTGGCAGCGCGGTGGCGAGGAGTTTTGGGGGCGGTTGCGCCGGCCGCCGGCGATAACAGGGTAGCCCGTCGGTGTGGCTGAGGAGAGAGAGCGAGCGAGAGAGAGAAGATCAGGCGAGAGGAATAGTCAAGACGCTAGATTCGTCTCCCAGCAGATAAGGATGGAGAAGGGTGCGGATGGCGTGTGGGACCACAGTGCTATGTCGCGACAAACCTGACGGACAGGGAGCGTTGGATCCTGTTCAATCGGACGAGCCGCGCGAGGCCGGCCGAACGTTAGCCGGTCGCCCGGCCACAAACGTTTCCCTTTATATTTTTCAAGAAACATCATAGCCATTCAATATAACAAATGAGAGTTGACAATGGGACCAAGATGAGTGATTGACTAAACCAGCTGGTGTTAATGCCTTCTAATTAAGATGACAGGGACATTGTTAGTGCAAAATATGCCGCAACAGCAACACATGCCACACCAACACATATGTTCTCTCTTCTCCTTTTTCTTGTCCCAACTTTTTCACAGAAGGATAAAAAAAAGTGTGTCTAGCTCTCATCTAAATGAGAAATAACTATGCCTTATCTAACTCATACAGCGGCACGCTGATATTTTGAACCCGTTGATTTCTCTTGCGAAAAGGCCACGAACTCCATGAGGGCCACAGGGACGCTAGCCATAGATTATCCTGGCCTGCCGTGCCACACGCATGCACACTTTACTCCATGAGTACGTACTATTATTTTTCTATGGGCCATACACCGATATGCACGGAGCCACGGACATACTCTAGCGTGGACAAATTAATCTTGCTCGTGGTTCCTTCTGCGCGTGGCTGATGGGGACAAGTAAACAAGAAAACTGACGGCTACTTACAAAAATCTGGGAGCGTACGTCAGGTCGTCAGCTGATGCGAGCAAGATTGGTTCAACGGACTCCATCCACAACTCCCATGCATGCATTGCGTGCAACAAACTTTGGGTCGATTGCTAGTCATCCTTCCGCACAAATTCTAGGGTTTTCTTTGGATTGAAGGATTCTTATAGTGTCTTGCAATCCCGTAAATTTGATGCTGCAGCCGTTTAAATCCTTGGATCAAAAGGACCAGACCGCTACATTTAAGAGATCGTAATCCTACACTCTATGAAGATGTTAAAGCATCTACAGCCGGACTTTGCAAATCCGGCCCCTCAAACGCAATCCACATCCGAACACCTCAATTATCATACTCCATGGATACGGGGGGTATCTCAAATCCATACAAACCATGTAACTACGTCGATGCATATTAGGCCGGTACTCCGTCCGACTAATCTATCACTACTACATGCCATCGGACTACCAAAATTTGGCATGTTTGGTTATGGTGGAGGTCATCCACGGCTGTCCTTGCCCTTCCCGGCGCCCTTGCCGTCCTTCTCGCGGAAGTACCGGTCGAAGACGCAGTACGGATCAAGCCGGATCTGCTCGTCGCCGGAGCTGTCCTCGCCGTCGTTGTCCTCCTTCTCCTCCCTCGGTGGCAGTCCGGCCATGGCACGGACCGCCCGATTCTGCTCTCGGGCGAGAGCGCCCGTGTTCCTCCGCTGGCGTTTCTTGAGAATGCGGGCGCGGATGGCTTCCTCCTCCGCGGCCGCCATTTCGGCCGCGACACGGGCCTCAGCGGCCCTCATCCTCTCCTTCCCACGGCGGACTGCCCGTTCCCGGTGGGACTCATAGTCTGCCCGACCGGTGATGGGGAAGGAGAGATTTCCCGGCCGCCGGGACCGCGATGATCCAGCCCCAGAGGACCCTAGCGCACGTTGAGCCGACGCTATGGAGTCGCGCCTGACAGATCCGTCCGTCGGCCGGGCGCTGTCCTCCCTGGAGCGGTGGAGTGCAATGCGGACCGCCATTGCCTCCTCCAACCCGCACGGGATGACACCCCAGTCGACGGATCCGAACTAGTCGGAGTCAGATCCTCTGCCCGACATGCCGGAGCCGGCCGGAAATCGACGGAGCTGAGCTCGGGTGGCGGAGGGAGTGGAGGGGAGAGGAGTGTGAAGTGGCTAGTACTCCGGCGACCGGATCGGGAGGAATATATATGGGGTCGAGGCGGGCCAGCGCGGGCGTGCCCGGGCGCCCCCATATCTGCCCCATATTTGGGCTGGATATGGGGGGTGCCGGTCTGCCTGGGCGTTTGAGGCCCGTATGAGGCGCCCGGCTGGGTCGAAAAATCGTGACCGGTCAGTGACCGGGCGGCCCGTCCGGGCGTTTGAGGGAGGTTTGGGAAGTCCGGTTGTAGATGCTCTTAGACCTCTAATTTTTGCAAATCAAGGAGGTTAGACCTCATAGATTTTTTCTTTCATTGTCTTGCAATGCATCTTCTCTCTTCTCATGTTCCTGCAAATTCACATGGAGCATCCAATGAGCTATATACGGCGTGCAAATTCCTGTTTGATTTTGTGGAACAATTGATGCTACGATCGCTTGCTGGTGGGTAGCATGGTAGATGTACTAACTACACTAGCTAGTGTACGTTGTTTGTATTAACGTGTGTTTGATCTAGTTCAATTATTTTTTGGAAATAATTAATGCAAGACTGGCCAGCCATGCACACGCGTAGTCGCGTACGTAGATTCGTCTATCTCACCCCCATGCAAGTTTTGGAGTAGCGCATTAGAAACAAGCCAATTAATGCACGAGACGTGCATGCATGAGCTTGATTACACAGAATAAATGGCGTGCGTAAGGGGTACTTCATGCCTTATGTTTTTTTTTTAACACTTCAGCTGCTTATGTTAACAAGCCATGCACACACTTTCCATTACGTGTTTTTTTTTACGCCCCCCCCCCCCGCGGACACTATTTTTACATCACGGCACGTCCAACTCCGGTGATGCGCATTCAGTGGGAGGAGACGTTCCCGTCGATGACGAGGTGCCTACGGTGACTTCGTAAATTTCAAGATGATATGCCGGCTCAGTCTCTCGGAGGTGCTCATAGGGGTAGGGTGTGCGTGTGTGCGTTCATAGGGGTGAGTGTATGCGCGTGTATATGAGCGCTTGCGTCTGTACTGTGTTCAAAAAAAAAATCAGGTCTTATTTCGAAAGGAGAAAGTAAGAAAATGTATATCGGTCATAATTTTTTTTTGCGTGATGTAAAATTACAAATGTGAGAACACATAATAAAATATACATCACATGTATTTTTTTATGGCTTTATGACTTATATCTTGTTTACTTATGGTATTTTTTGCGTGGTGAATCAATATGAACACTATTTGTATATGAAACATATTTTTTTAATGAAATGACATAAGAATACATCAGGCGCAAAAAAAACTTATTCTGCACCTTGTGTGATGAATAATCTTACTATATATATAGTTCCACAATGTAGTGCATATTAGGGCTTTTAAGTCAAACATGTCTATATTTAAAAAAATCTATAGAAAAAATTCAACATCCACAATACAAAATTAGTATCAAAAGTATCATTAGATTCATCATGAAGTGCATTTTTTACATTTTATTTATTTAATATTTTAGATGCTGATAGTTTATTCTATAAACTTGCTCCAGCATAGACATGTTTGACTTTTGAGAAAAATAATATGCACTACCACTGTGGAATGGACAGAGTATATAACAAATCTCTTTCCAGCAAGTGGTTATTCATCTCGATCATTGATTCACCCATGATTTAAAATAGTTGGCTTTATCGAGTAATGATTTCCATGAATATGTATCTCGACCTACCTGTATCATTGACCTATGTATACTATACATATAATCTTCTACATATGTGAACATTAATTGCAAATTATCTATCGCATAAGACCAGAGGGTGGCATATCCACGGAATACTTCTGATGCTTTCTCTTGGTCACATAACTACACGCATATTTTCCGCTACATGATTTCCCTGAAGTATTAGATCCCATTGGGTTAACACGTAAATAGTTGTGTTTTATACAAGAAGGGGTTATACATAAATCAAGTGGTTTATCCATGGTTTAACCAACAGACCTTTTACCAACAAAAAAGAGGTGCTAACATCAAAAGCAAAGTTTTAGTGAGTTAGATTGGACATTTGAATCTTAACCACTTAAATAAGCAAAACATCGTCACAAAGTCGAGTGAAGCTCTGCCACTTTCATGGGTTATTTTTCTCTATATGTGGTTATGTCATATTTATGGCACGTTACCGTACCACCTCCATAACTTATGATATGTGTCAGACGATACAGGGGGGGGAGGGGTATTCTAGTCCAATAGCTCGGACATGGGTTTGATTGGTAAAGACATGCCCAATTCTGGATAATGATCATGAGCATCTTTCCGGGCTTTTAAGGCCCAATACGAATAAGGGCCGAATATTTCTCGAAAGAATTCCTAAGTTAATCAGAGGCATCTTCGAGCCCACTGACTAGTCAACGATCCTAGGCAATATCAAAGAATTATTATTTTTGCTACCGAATATCGATTAATTACTTCGGCTACCGAATGAATGCGATATTTAGAACAGCTGGTCGAATATTTCCCTATATCAAATTCGTATAATCTTCTACACGAACATTGAAGGCACATCTATACCAAAGATAGTGGTGGTTCTTAAAATATTATTAATTAATGATTTTGCCTAGAGATATCGTAACACAAGAAACTCGCAGGCTGTCACTGACACCAACAATTATGTTTGCAAATTGCCCCTTCCCAAAGATTCGCCATTGCTTCATGTGTGCAACGTGATTTAACCTCACTACCCATGTTCATGACACAAACTAAAATAAATCCATAACAAGATAAAAGTTTAAGCCTCTAAGATGACATTACAAAATTTAAATACTAGAAAATAAACATCTTTCCAGGCTTTTAAGGCCCAATATGAATAAGGGCCACATATTTCTCAAAAGAATGCCAAAGTAAATGTGAGGCATATCCGGCCCACTAACTAGTCAACGATCCTGGGCAATACCATAGAACCTTTTTTTTCCTTATGTGATTAATTACTCTAGTTACTGAATGAATGCACGCTTTAGAACAGCTGGCCAAATATTTCCTTATATCAAATTCATATAATCTTCTACACGAACATTAACGGCACATCTATACCAAAGATAGAGGTGGTTCTTAATAGATTATTAAACATTTTGCATAGAGATATCGTAACGAAAGAAATTGTCAGGTTGTCATTGACCCCAACAGTTATATTTGTAGGTTTCCCTTCCTGAAGATTCGCCATTGCTTCATGTGTGTTTGCAAACCATATTAATGAAACACCAAGTAATTAAATCCATAGCAAGATAACATTTAAACCCCTAAAACAACATAGAATTCAAATGCTAGAAAATAAACATCACAAACATATTTCTAGACTTTGAAGGCCTAAATAAGAATAAGGGCCGAATATTTCCCAAAAGAATTCATAAGTTAACCTGAGGCATCTTCGGCCCACTAACTAGTCATGCAATCCTCGACAACATCATAGAACTATTTTTCCTTGCATGTGATTAATTACTTTAGTTACTGAATGATTGAAATGTTTAGAACATTTGGCAAAATACCCTCCTATATCAAATTCGTATAATCACGAACATTAAAGGCACATCTATACCAAATATAGAGGTGGTTCGTAAGAGATTGCTAAAGATTTTGCATAGAGATTCCAGGCTGTCATTGACCCAACAATTATATTTGTAGGTTGCCCTCCCTGAAGATTCTCCATTGCTTCATGTGTGCTCACAAACCAAGTTCATGAGACACCAAGTAATTAAATCCATAAGAAGGTAACATTTTAAACCTATAAAACAACATAAAATTTAAATACTAGAAAATAAACATCACAAACATATTTTTCGGGCTTTGAAGGCTCAATAAGAATAAGGGCCAAATATTCTCAAAAGGATTCCCAGGTTAACCCGACGCATCTTCGGCCCACTGACTAGTCGACGATCCTCGGCAACATCGTGGAACTATTTTTTTTTCTTGCATGCGATTAATTACTCGAGCTACTGAATGAATGTAAGGTTTAGAACAGTTGACAAAATATTTCCCTATATCAAATTCATGTAATCACGAACATTAAAGGCACATCTATACCAAAGATAGAGGTGGTTCTTAAGAGATTACTAGCGATTTTGCATAGAGATACCGTAACGGAAGAAACTTCCAGGCTGTCATGGACCCCCAACAATTATGTTTGTAGGTTGCCCCTTCCTGAAGATTTGCCATTGCTTCTCGTGTGCAACATGATTTAACCTCACAAATCATGTTCATGATACAACAAGTAATTAAATCCGTAAAAGGATAAAAGTTTAAATCTCTAAATAACATAAATTTGAATACTGGAAAATAAACACCACAAACATCTTTCTAGGCTTTCAAGGACCATGTGAATAAGGGCGGAATATTTCTAAAAGAAAATACTAGTCAACGACCCTCGACAATATCTTAGAACCATTTTTCCTTGCTTGTGATTAATTATTTCAGTTACCGAGGCAATGCACTGTTAACAACATCTGACTAAATATTTGCCAGTAATCAGACTCGTATGATCTTATAGATAAACATCAACGTTACATCCCTAGCGAAAATAGAGGTGGTAACCGAAGAAACTGCCAGGCTGCCATTGACCCCGACAATTATGTTTGTAGATCGCCCCTTCCCAAAAAGTCGCCATCTCTTCATATTTGCAACATGATTTAACCTCACAAACCATGTTCATGCAACAACAAGTAAGCAAATCCATAGCCAAGATAAAAATTTGAAACCTCTGACAAAACAACATATAAAATCTAAAGAATCCAGGAAGAAAAACCTTTGCCGAAAAAACAATTGCGTGTGGGTTTCTCCTCCGCGCATGTTGATCACACATCTCGAGGACGTACGTGCGCGCACTATTCGCCCACTTGGTGCCGATTCCAACCACTCTGTTCGCGCGACAAGGACGGCACACAGGCGAGACGCAACCACGCGCGTAGAGTACATACAAATGTACAATGGCAGCACAGCAGGTACGTAAGTCTTGGATGAATGCATGGCGCATGCGTGGAACAGCGTCGCGAATCTAAAAGCACAGGTGTGCCGTCCTCGTCGTCGTTGATCCGGTACACACGTACAGGTTAAGCCGCTGCCGCAGGCCAGGTGAAAAGTATAAAAATGAAAAGACCGTTTCTTTCCATGTAAGCTGCTGCCAGGTGGGTCGCACCAGGCACTATGGCGGGCCGTCCGCGCGGTGGGGGCCGCGTGCCGCTGTCTCGACCGGCGCGCCGCGACGAAGCCCGCACGACGTGTCTCCGGCTGCCCTAGTGGTGGCAGGAAACGATTCTTTTTCCGTGAGGACGTGATGGGGGAAACCGATGGCTTGGCGTTCCGGTGGCGTGCGTGCATGGGCTTTGTTTTGCAAGATGCGCTCGCCCGCCGGGTGCCGTCGGGCCACCGCCCGCCCCGCCCCGCATCGCACTCCTCCACTCGTTCACGTACCTCTCCGGGCCGGGGCACGAGGACAAGGCGAGCGGACCCCGCGCACCGGCGTTGGTGATTTTGTTCCGTTCCTCACGTCCCTTCTCCTCCTTCGCCCGCCGCCGCGCGCGGCCCCGGCCTATAGATTTCCGCCCACGCGTACCGACGTGTACGCACCTGCTAATTAACCTCGGATGGTAGTACGTAGTTCCGTTCACGCCTGGCTGTATCGTCGTGCACGTACGTACGTACGTAGTAGGTACGTAGTGCGGTAGAAGAGTAGGGGCCGGCATTATTTGTTTGTTTAGATGGGATTAGATTAGACGAGGGACGCAAACCAACCTGTGGTTGGATGGTTAGAGGGACTGTGGTATCCCCAGCCCACCAGGATTCAAATCCTGGTGCTTGCATTTATTCCTGGATTTATTTCAGGATTTCCGGCGATGCGCATTCAGTGGGAGGAGACGTTCCCGTCGACGACGAAGTGCCTACGGTGACTTCGTAAATTTCAAGATGATATGCCGGCTCAGTCTCTCGGAGGTGCTCATAGGGGTAGGGTGTGCGTGTGTGCGTTCATAGGGATGAGTGTATGCGCGTGTATATGAACGCTTGCGTCTGTACTGTGTTCAAAAAAAAAAAGATTAGACGAGGGACCTCCGACATCCCTAGTTTCTACTAGTAGTCTATATGGAACAGATCGATGATGAATGGTACTAATAATACTAATCACAAAACATGAGAGGAGAGGGAGGTCGCTCTCGTCGTGTTATTTTACCGCCGTTCACGCTGGAAACCAAGATTGGATCGGGGATCAGGAACGAACGAACCAACCAACGTGCATGCATGGAGCACGTTTTGCTCCGTTTGACCTTCCTTCATCAACAAGATCCCACGATATATAAATCGATTAAAAATGCAGGGTTCTGTCATTTTGTCTATGGGACTGTTTTCTTCTTCCACCTAACACCAGTTAGCTTTAGCATGGATAAATGTTGCATCCTTACGTAAGCACCGAGATATACATGTTTTATGAACGCTGCTACACATGCGACAAATTCTGGACGATTTTCGCATGATGCGACAAATCAAGCCGTCCATGCGTAGAGCAAAAGTGGATAGCACCGTTCAATCCTCCTCGGCCGGTAACTGTTGTCCGCACAGTAGTTTCGATGTTTTATTTTGTACTACTACCAATGGTAATACGTAGTACAGTTGTAGTACTCCGTATTATTATATGTGTATATGCAAGGGCATGGATGAAAAATGGAGAAAGTTTGTATGGTGGCGTATAGCATGGTGGGAGGGTGGGAGGTGAGTCCGAGGCGTTTCGTGTACACGTAGCGAGAGCAATCCAGACGCTGGGTACTACTACTACTTTTCTGCGCCTCGCTTTAAAAGCCGCCTCCTCCTCGCCTCGCCTCGCCCCTCCTCCCCCCTCCGCTCGCTCGCCATATTTCCCTGCGCCCCCACGATTCCCACGCCTCCCCAAAACCCCCCCTCGCCCCGCCCCGCCCCCCGCACCGCCGGCCTAGGGTTCCGGCCATGTCCTCGTCGGGGCCGCCGAACCCCATCGCGCCCGCGCACGCCACTGTCCTCACCGGCACCCCCATGTCGGTGCAGCCCCAGCCCAAGCCGCCCCCGCCGCCGCAGCAGCCGTCCGGTTCCGCCCCGCCGCCGCCGTCCCAGCAGCCGCAGCCGCAGCACCAACAGCAGCAGCAGCAGCAGCAGGCCCCTCCGCCCTCCTCGCTCCAGCAGCGGCCCAGGATCTGCTTCAACGCGCACTGCAAGGACCCCAAATCCGAGGGCCCGCGCCGCCGCGGCTGGCGCCTCCGCTCCGGCGACTACGCCGAGCTCTGCGACCGATGCTAGTACGTACGGTAACCCTTCTCTAATCGAATCTCCTGCCCCTCCCTCCCTCCGCCCCAATCACGCCCGCTCGATTCGTGCGCCCGGGGAGAGCGAGCTCGCTCCCTCCCTCCGCCCCCCCGGAGGCGGATTCGCCTATGGCGCACACCGGATCTACGTGGAGTGATCGCTACGTCGGCGCGATTTCGGCGGATGCGCGGGGGTTTTCTGTAAAGTTGGTGGTTTCCGGGAGCGCTTTGACTTGCGTACGACGACTCCTGGTGCCTGATGCATGCATGCATGTGTGTTTTCTGTTTTCTGTGAGCAGTGGTTCGTTCGAGCATGGGACCTTCTGCGAGACCTTCCACTCGGAGGTGGCCGGATGGAGGAAATGCGAAGCGTGCGGGAAGGTGTGTACGCCTGCATGCTGCTGATTCTCTAGCCTTTATGGCTCTAGTCATGATTTGTGCTTGCTGATTGATCCTTTCCTGTATTTCGGTTCTTGCTGGGCAGAGGCTACATTGTGGGTGCATCGTCTCAGTCCATGCGTATGCGCTGCTCGACGCCGGGGGAGTTGACTGCATCCTATGTGCTCGCAAGTCGTATGCGGCAATGGTATGACATCAATTTTTTCACTCTTGCGTAAGAATTTACTATTATTGGGCTGATGGCAACGAGGGAACTATCTTATGAAATATGTTGTCTCTGTTTTGCATGCCGGCACTTTAAGCTGGTGAACTCTGATCAATTTGCATGTGCAGAGATTTTACAAATTTGCATTTGGATGGTTTGCAGAACGGTTTCACTTGCACTCTACTTATGCTCACCTCCTCATTTCTAGTGTACATTCGAACTGAAAACATCCATCATTCATAGCTGTACTCTAGCTATGCTGTTTGGTTGCCAGCATTAGTTAGGTGCAACCCTGATGTTATCTGTCTGATGCCCCGTTTCTACTTTTCGCATGCCATTTACCCAAAGCTGGCAATTGATTTATGTGAAGGATGTCTCTATTAGGCATTGAAGTGTTTATATTTTCTGAAGCTGCAGGAGCTTTGCAATTTTCTTGTGTTCTGTGAAGCTCATATTCTAATCCTTGTTGATGCTAATTGTTTCTTATGCTTGTTAGGCACCAAGTCAGATGTGGTCAACTCCTACTGTGCATATGCCTCAAAATGTTGCTGACAGAAAAGACAGTTATGTAAAGAGTTGGAGACCTCCTACGGGCCAGATTTCAAGTCAGTGGCGACAGAATCACCAGCTGTGGAACATGTCCAGTATACAGTCGGACTTGCAGCAACGTCTAGCTTATGAGTTTGATAGGCCAAGTGGCAGTGAAAAATTACCTCCAGGGCGCACTTTTATTCATGCCCAGGAAAAAAAATCCGATGACATGCATGACAGACCAACAACACCTGCCGGCATGGGCCAGATTATAAGGGACAGATATGCCAATGGGCTCGGACAGCAAACAAGCATGGATCCGACACACTCCTCTACGCCCTACCAGAGAGAAGGACCAAATCCAAATAGCCTTCATGATCCTAGTCACCATGTAGGAGAAAGCGACCCTTTGTCTTCAAGGAAAGGGATAATTTCAGATGGTGGTTCTACTGTATCTACTGGCTTTAAGTTTGATTCACATCATCCATCCATTCTGAAGGATGATGCGGCGTCAACCCTGCCGACAATGGGTGGCTACACTATCACTAATTATCCACCGGTACCTGGACGAAGCGACCATCTCAGAATCATACCTTATAATCCGCAACAACCACCCACCACGGTGCCCGTCTCAGTAGTGCAAAAACAGTTCTATTCCCATAGTGTCATTGAGCCCGATTACCAAGCGCAATTCCGTAATGGAAAGCCCAGAATAGAGTCCAGAATGGATGCAAAGGCGAGATCTCAATTACTTCCCCGCTACTGGCCTAGAATAACAGATAAAGAGCTACAGCACTTATCGGGAGAGTATCCAAAAAACTCTACGTATCTTCACGAGCAATTCCCTCTTAGACAATATATTCCTCTCTATTCTAGTAATTAATAATGACATAAGTTTTTTTTTTAATAATGACATCTTGAATTATATCATGCTTATTTAAAAAAAAGGAATTCTTATCTATATGTAAGTGTCTCCTTAACACTCCTACAGTTCGAATTCTGTTATTACTCCTTTGTTCGAGAAAATGTTAAGTGCCAGTGATGCTGGTCGGATTGGTCGTTTGGTGTTGCCAAAGAAATGCGCTGAGGTAAGTTGATTCACATGTCATTCTTAATTATACCTATGTTAATTTGTAGATTCTCCATGATTAAATTATGGTAAGGCTACTGTCCATGGAAATTTTCTTTCACTGTTGCTTACTTATTCTTTATGTATGGTGACATGATCCTGGAAAACACAAAGATCCCGGGCTTCAAGAAGATCGTTTTTAAAGAATTCGGAAAACACATTTTGGGGTTCCAAAATCCTTGATTTTTCTTCACAAGTGCATGTGGATGTTCACTACGCACCTGTAGAATTTCATGAAGAAATATGATTAGTTGTGTCCTACACCTAGATCTATAATGGATGTACTATTTTTCTATTATATAGATCAACACATTCTTTTTGCAGCGCACAAATTAAAAGGACACATCTACATGGTACACTGGGCCTGTTTCCAAAATCTTCTGTAACTTCTACTCGACATGATCCTATAGAATTTGAACTACCAGAACGTCTTATATTTAGGAACGGAGGGAGTAGTTAATGATTTTTTAAAATTTTGGAAAAATCTGCACTCGAGATGATCCATTCTTTTCTCGTTACTTGGTTTGCTAACTAATCTTGAACCATATTATTTTTGTCAGTAAGCTAACTTCTACTCGACATGATCCATTCTTTTTTCGTTACTTGGTTTGCTAACTAAGTTCTGTAGAATGGTGGTTACTAGAATTATCAGCAACTAATCTTCTTCCGAGATGTTTTAAATACTCCCTCTGTAAAGAAATATAAGAGCGTTTAGATCACTAAAGTAGTGATCTAAACGCTTTTATATTTCTTTACGGAGGGAGTACAAGTAGAGTTTGCTGGAGAAAACATGTTTGAATTTTGAAGCCTTATTATGATAGTTCTTAATTATTTTTATTGTGTGGTCTCCTCTTAGAGAACAACCCTCATGAAAAATCATTTTGTATAGGCATACTTCCCTCCAATCTCTCAGCCAGAAGGACTTCCCTTAAAAGTTCAGGATGCCAGTGGTAAGGAATGGGTGTTCCAGTTCCGTTTCTGGCCCAATAATAACAGCAGGATGTATGTATTGGAGGGTGTCACACCTTGTATTCAGTCGATGCACTTACAAGCGGGCGATACAGGTAGATATCCTGTCTTAAAAACATGCAATGCACTAGATGTGGAATATATTAGCTTAATATAAAACCTATGAGTAGTAGCGTTACTTAGCATGGGTATAACAAATTAGTACCCCATTAGGTTTTTTACTTATACCCTGATATCACACAGTACACATCTTGTACAGATAGAAATACCATGATCTGGCAATGTTTCATATCCACTAGATTGGGGCATGTAATTGTAATTCGTTGTTATATCCTGTTTGCTGTTCTATTACATTCATGCTACCTTTCTTAATAATATTACCTGTCCTGATCCTATATTTGAATTCTTGGTGTCTTGATTTATGCATCTTTCTCCATATCATATGTGAATTTCCCTTATTCAACCTTCAGTTTTTTCCAAAGGCCATCATCCAGTCTCAAACTCTAATATCGTGTAAAATGCACCCTCGAGCTCGTAAAGACCATCCACCCCTTGGGTCCATCCCAAGCTGTTTGTGCTGATTTGAGTGTCACATGTGTACATCAAACAAATTAACAGAAATAATGAAGGGATTCTCATGTCAGTCATCTCCATCTCCTCTCCCGTCTTCTTTGCTACGTCTCTTTTTACCCTATTTCTCAGGGCCACCAGTATCTTGACTCCCTATCCATGGCCTCTCCACCCCCACACCAGCACCCTCCACCATGTCTGCTGTCCTTGTCCAGTGGCGGAGCGTAGTGGGGACAATTCCGGGCCCTGCCCCCCCCTTCCAAGAGGAAAATTTACCAAATACACTTACTTATCTGCTAATTGCTCTACTAATCGTCCGGCGTCTCTGACCATCCTAGCCTTTTCTATGTCATATACACTCATTTGCCCCCCCCCCCCCCCCCCCCCTAATATTTGATTCACGCTCCGCCACTGTCCTTGTCACCGTTGTGCCATGTTATGCTCTTGCCGTAGTTGCACTGCAT
The DNA here is from genome assembly GCA_039707655.1 of Elymus sibiricus. Classification (NCBI taxonomy): domain Eukaryota; kingdom Viridiplantae; phylum Streptophyta; class Magnoliopsida; order Poales; family Poaceae; genus Elymus; species Elymus sibiricus. Next base: position 175,652,578 of record CM077666.1, on the reverse strand, counting down.
CCATATCACAGCTGTACAGCACAGTCTCCACATTTTTTCCACGATAGACACTGTTTCTGATGACACATGAGAGATGTGGATCACTACAACAACTAGAATGGCTTGATAGGGCTAGGTTGACACAGTGTAGGTCGCACATCCATTATATAACATCCGGGTTAATAAGATTGATAGATCAACAAGGAATTCCTTCTTTTCTAGGAGCCCATCCGCAAAGAACCTCAAAGTTAAGCATGCTTGGCTTGGAGTAATTTGAGGATGGGTGACCGACCGGGAAGTTGATCCTGGGTGTGCACGAGTGAGGACAAAATGCGCAGGAAAGACCATAGTTACCTGATTCGCAATTCGCTCGGTTCACAATTAGAATTCGCGATTTGGAATTCGCTATATCTACCGAATCGGATTTGACGGGGGGTACACATCTCCGATTCGTTAATCGTAGAAGGGGTTCACGAACGCGGCAATTACGATTCGCCGCCTCTAGTATAAAGTGTATTTTTCTTTTATATGGAGACGTACACACTAGGTGGGCCACATCTGATCCATGTACGTAACAAAAAAACAGCCCATTAAGCCAACTAGAGAATGGAAACCCAATATACTGGCTTCAGGTCGAGACTTCCTAGCGTTCCCAGCCACCACACACGCACCAAGGTTTACGAGTTGATGAGTCGTTCCAAGGTTGAGACTCATAGACTAAGCGTAACTAATCGACACTAGTCGATACTGAAGTTGTGACTCATAGACTAGTCAGACACTGAAGTGTAGTCGGCCCTGGAGTTGAGACTCATAGACTAGTCTATACTAGTCCTTGGACTCATAATCCATGACACGCACACATCTTCTACCGGCTTCAGGCACGCATCTCTCCCCTGTTCTTATTCTAGCACGTCTCCCCAGTAATACGCTTCCCCTCTCCCCGTCTGGCTCCCTGTCTAATCTCTCCCGTCGCGCTCGTGCTCTGGCGGATGGAGGAGACGAATGAGGAGAAAACTTGACCGATTAGGGTTCAGCGAATCGGGCACCGATTTCCGTTCGAACCGACCGAATTCGAACTCCGATCTCGGTTGTTCGATCTAGATTGGAGTTCGAGGCCTCTCCCAGCGAATCTGGTAACTATGGGAAAGACTCATGTAGGTCTGTGGGGCCAGTCTAGATCCCAGGTGGTAGCCAGGCGTAGCAGCCTTGTACCCGGTAGCCAGTCCGGGGATCATTACACGTTATGTGGCTATGTTGGAGCGGCAGCTTCAAAGCAGGCCTTAACAGGAAGGAGGGCCACCATGTTAGTGAAGACCACCACTGTCAATGACAACCACTTTGGAATGGGCTGAAAGGGGTAAAGTCAATGGTTTTAAGAATTTGAGATTGTTTCGAAACAGTTTTAGGTTGAAAAGGATTTGGGCAATAGCTGAAGGCTGCAATGGTCTTTTTCCCTTCTCATTTGCGATTCACTTTCTTTATTTTATTTTTTTCTTAAGAAAGTGGTCATGTGTTTTGCTGATAACTCATGCCGTGTAATATTTTTCAGTAAGTTTCAGCCGGATAGATCCAGAAGGGAAGCTGGTCATGGGATTCAGAAAGACAAAGACTCAAGAACAGGTACATGGTGGTACTTAAGTATGTTGTGTTGTGGCTCCCCTGGAGGATAGCTCTATAAATTCAATCTTTTGTTACAGTTCATGCAGCTTGTATATTACTATTTGCTTGAACGGATGGTCGAATGCAGATTCAATTGTGTTCTTTTGTTTGCTTAATGCCTGATGAAGTATTATCATATACCGCATAGGGCATGTCTCCATGCTTGACAATTTAGATGTTCTGCTGCATCCTGTTGTACCGTCAAGTCTTACGATCTCCTGTTCATATGCTAGAACTTTTATCAACTAAAGTCAGATGATCATCATAATTATGCTGGCTATTGACAAAATAATTGCTGGAATAGTTTGTTTGACTATAAGTTTACATATGTTGATCAGATATTCCGTCAGGAAGAACCAACAAAGCCTGCAAATGCTGCACCAAATCTTCCAGATGTGAATGTTAATGTCACCGCTCCAGATTCTAGTCCGAACTCTTCATTAGCGCGACCAAATAAAGTCAACACAGAGAACAAAGACTCTAGCCCTGTGGAACAAGCAGCTGCTTCTAAAATAGACAAAGGTGGAGTAGCACAGAAAGAAGGGCCGGGAACTGTTCGCACATCCCCCGGACCTGTCAAGAGAAAAGCAACTTCTATCGGTCCGAAGATTAAACGGTTCCGGATTGATAATGAGGAATCCATGGAATTGAAGATAACATGGGAGGAGGCTCAAGAATTGCTTCGCCCTCCCCTGAAGGCCCCTTCGGTTGTTATTGTTGATGGCCATGAGTTTGAGGAATATGAGGTATGTCATGCTTCTCAAATATCACTTGTGGTCTTTTGTCTGTTCCGGGAAAAAAACTTGTGGTCTTGTGATAAATAGTACTCCCTCCAATCCAAAAAAAAAAGTGTCACACTTTTGAACTAGTTTTGAACTAAGGTTATTTCAAAACTGCGACACTTTTTTTGGATCGGAGTAGTACATATGTTTATTTTGATATTTTATTTTTGTGGCACATAGCTTACCAGTGAACTTGTATTATTGCATGATTTATTTCTCTTATGTACTTGGTACGAAAAGACTAAAACCTATACGTTTTTCTATACCGATGACATCCCGTGCTTCGCAGGAGCCACCAGTACTTGGGAGGAAGACATATTTTGTGACTGACCAATCAGGGTAATGTTTTCAGACTGATTTTTCTTGGCATGTGCATTTGATATGTGTGTAGAGATGGAACAATTGAGGCCTCCTTTTCTTATTGAAACGAATGCTTAATGCAACAATCTGCTCAACAGTTCTCAAAAAAAAAAAAAAAACAAAAAAAAAAAACAATCTGCTCAACATATTTATCTACTTACCTTTTTCTGTCAGTGAGTCCCTTGCTGTGCTCTAGCCTCTAGGTTTAAGTTGCATCAACATGTAATAATTGACCTCTGTGTTCCTATCTGGGAGTGGTGAAATGCCAGTGCCAAAACCTAGGCTGCCATATATCAATTTAACTCCTATGGAGTTCTATCTGTAAGATTTCCCGCATTGTTAACTTCTGCTTGCTTCTTATAGTTTATTTATTTTATCAGTGAGAATCATCAGTGGGCTCAGTGTGAGGATTGTTCCAAATGGCGGAAACTGCCAGTAGACGCCCTTTTACCCTCTAAGTGGACCTGTTCCGACAATAAATGGGATCCTGAAAGGTGACATACTGTTTTGTGTTGGCTGATTATTTCTTTATCATCGTACATTTTTATTTAGTTTCGCTCATGTTGTTTACTATGACTAGCTAACAGTACAATACTAGTTACTATTACAATGATGAACCATCTTTACAAATTACAATTATCTAATCCTCAAAAATAGCAAATCATGTTTAGGTCAAAAAATGTTGCCTTTCAAGTGGATATGTTGTAAAAGACATGTTTTTTTGGGGTTGAGAACTAGTATTCTTATTTTCCTGATATGTTCCCATGGTCAACAACAATCATGTATCTGATCTACATGCCATCAAAATATGAGGAAAGAACCCCAGACAGAGCCACTGATATTCTTGACAATGTGCAACTTACGGTAAACTTCATAAGAGAAATAATTATCCCTCAAACAAGTCCTCTATGGGCACAGATGGGCCTTTTTCGTGCTAGTGCTAGAGAATGCCACATATGTATTTACTATATAGTGTGCCAAATTGAAGCATATCTATTTTTACTGAAAGCTACAGAACACCATGGAGAAATTGTGTTACGACACAAGTGGCTGAAATCTCTTACCCAACTGGATGTTCATAAACTTCATTATTATTGAGCTCAACAATAGTAACTATCTTGCCACCGAGGGGAGAATGATTTGCTCCTACTTATATTTTAGCTGTTGAGCTGATTGTTGTTTTTGTTTCTAGGACGACTTGTGTCTCTCCACAAGAGGCAAGCATGGAGGAACTTGCAGAACTGATTCCTATAAAAGCAGGTATGGTGGCCTGTAAAGATTTATGCATGGTTATGCAGAAGTTGAATTTTATTACTCCCTCTGATCCATATTAATTGTTGCTGCTTTAGTACAACTTTGTACTAAAGTTGTACTAAAGCAGCGACAGTTAATATGGATCGGAGGGAGTAGTAGTTATTTCCAAGTAGAAATGCCATAGATGAATCACAGAGGGATATTTCTTTTAGATATCCACTATAACAACAAATGAACAACCGAAGGTGTAAAGGAGAACCAATCAATGTCTATCATTACAAGATGTGCCAAAGACATAGCGTAGTCTTAGGTTATGCATGGTTGCGAGCTACAATTTGCCACGGCTAACCCTAACCTCCAATTGTGGATTGCCACACGTTCTCATCCCTATGGCCCATATAGTATACATCATAGACATAACTTTTTGTCAACTTTTGCCACATTGCCTAAGGTTGGCATGGTTAACCTTGAACCAAAGTACATGTTAGCTAAAGTCAACACGCTGGTTCCCTCAGTTATGTTGGGATTTAGACGATGCTCTTTTTATTGTATTAATTTCAAGACTTGCTAGAATCATGTTCAGTGGATGTTTAGGTAATGCATCCTCTAAGTTATCCCTGTTTGCACAAAGACATTGTGATTATCTTGTGTTTGAAACTCTTGTTGAAGAATAGTATGTTGGAGGTAACACTGTACCATTATATAATGGCTACTACATATAATAATAGCTTTTGCTTAATTGACATTGCAGGTGCTGCAAAAAAGGCTAAACTTAGGATGGAAACTGACAGTATCGATGTTTCGGATGGGCTGGACACTCTGGCAAACCTTGCTATTCTTGGTGAGGGTGAATCTCTCCCTTCCCAGCCAACTACAAAGCACCCCCGACATCGCCCTGGCTGCTCATGCATTGTCTGCATTCAGCCTCCTAGTGGGAAGGGCCCAAAGCACAAGCAGACGTGCACCTGCAACGTATGTATGACGGTGCGCCGTCGTTTTAGGACACTGATGCTTCGGCGTGAGAAGCGCGCGTCTGAGAAAGAATCGGAGGAGCTGCCTCGCAAGAAAGAGCAAGGCCAGTCGAGCGAGTCGATTCCACAAGACCCACTGCCGGCTAGCACCAGTCCTACTAGCACTCCCCAGAAGGTGAATGGAAATGCTGATGACGCGGAAGAAGCCGTCGAGCATAGCATGGCATCCTCTCCTATGAAGAACCAGATTGACCTGAACATCCAGCCTGAACGGGAAGACGAGCAGTCACCAAAATCAGACGCTGTCGGTGCAATGAGACTTCCCCGAGAGAGCACAGCCTAGCGTGGCTCACCGTAGTGGCGAAAGTGGTGATAGATAACAGATTGAAAACTGTCTATACCAATGGAGATATGCGGCGCCTGGAGTTGTAGTGTAGGTGTTATTACATTTTCCATACAAAAAGATCTAGTAGTTTCCTGTCGCGGGGGACATATTTCCCAGTGTTGATGCTATATCGTGTATACCATAGATCAGTCGGTTGGTGCTGTAGGCAGGCCCCGTTGTAGGTGTTGCCTACCCCTGTATGTACGTGTATTGTAAGAGCAGCGCTCTTCGGCACCATGTCAGCTGCATAATTTATTCATGTATCGACTCAACCATCCCCAACTAGTAAGTGTTTCTAATGTCAAAACTCAGATAACCAACACTAGTTCTGTGGTGCTTTTGCGGTGTCGGGGGACAGTGCCTGCTTTTAACCCTCATTTGTTTGTGGACGCAATCTTGTCCCAAAATTGTTCGGACATATGCATATGATTGGTATGGATGCAGAGAGAACAAAAATAAATAAAGAGAAAACGTAGTCCAAGGTGATCAGAATCGGACGTGGTGGATAAATAAAGAGAAAACGTAGTCCAAGGTGATCAGAATCGGACGTGGTGGATAAATAAAGAGAAAACGTAGTCCACGGTGATAAGAATCGGACGTGGTGGGCTGTTTGGACACCCTGGACGCCTTCATTTTCTATCCACATATATGCATACGATATTAGTCTGTTTTAGATGATCTAATTTATTACGATGCATGACACATAGTAACATAACATTTATTATAATACAATACCATGATATGATACTCAACTTTTTTTTTATTTAATTCTATGACATCTCATCAAAATTTCCGAGTCGCCATGCATGATACTTGTTATGATACTCTCATTGCAGAAGGTCTAAAATCCTTCCCTTTTCGTCTCCGGCCCCACCCCAGTGGTGTAGCTCGGTCTGTGGCATCTCGATGGTGGCTGACAGTTTGGGTGCAGGATCAGTTTTGGGCGTGGTTTATGACAAAAAAAATCTTCAACATAAATCCAACCCACCCTACCCTTCCGGTGCACCATACGGCAGCAGGCGGCGACAGAGTTGGCTGCTGAGGACTGGTTGCCAGGAGAGCGGTTTCAAATCCCTTCTTTTACCACCCAACTTCTCAAGCACTTAGATGAGGTCCAATCTGCAATTTATAAAACCTTCCCTGCTGCAACATGACGAAGATCTCTAATTTGGTTTGCATGGACAATCTCGAGCTTGAATCCCCACAACTCGATATCAAGATTGCATAACAAAATCATGATGAGCATTAAAAGGAATTTCTTGATGTTACCACCACTGTGAACAAGAACTTTGCAAGCATCCAGAAAAACTGAGAAATTCCAACCACTGTCGGGAAAATCCCTAAGGAAGAAGAGATTGAAGACCCAATTGGTCGATCTGCCAAGGAAGTGCCCAGCAACACAACCCTATCATCAATCCTGAAATATTAATCGTGTGGGCCATCCCAAGCAGCTTGTTCTAGACAAGCAACATGCATTCACTTCAGGCTCTGCGGTGTCACATGATCATCAGGGAAGGGAATTGAACATGAATGGAACTTCCGAAATGCCTTATTGGCACCCTATCCATGTTGAAAACAAACAAGATCAAGTGGAACCATAAGTCAACAAATTTAACGATATCCAAGGGACTATTTTTCCAATGAAGAACCACAATAAGGTGGTTTCAGAAGGGGCACTTCTAGATGCAGGCCTTAGACCCCTACCGACTACTGAAGATGCACACTCACTATCAAACATGCTAAATGGAATATCCCCGAGTTTGATGGCACTGATGTTGACTCCTAGATTCTAAATGTGAACAATATTTTGACTCCTCCAGTACATCCCTGATGAGAGAACATAATTTGTCGAGTCATATCTCAAATTGCATTCAATTCAGTGGTGAAGGGGGCAATAGATTTTCTATTTCCACGCTGGCACATATTCTGCAAATATTTGACTGAAAGATTTGTTGAAACTTCAGTCCATGAAAATGCCAAATCCTTTTCACGCCCTCACTCTGATTTCTTCGCCGTCCCAATATATTACCAAATTTGACACAACAACTGATCTTCTTAGGAGGGACAACCCTGCCATATATACCCAACGATTACTATACACACAGTTTTATTTCTAGGTTAAGCCCCTACATTCACAACCACTTGGAATGTCATGAGCCTAAAGACATGCGGCAAACTATGTGGGATGGTAGAAGTATCGAAGAATCTTGCCATATTCCAAAGCCCTCAAACCATCTACACAAAAGCAAGCAGACAAGACACCTTTCATTATTCGAGGCCCGCTACTATTCCTGTCAATACAACACCCATTACATCAACTGCTACAGTACAACAAGCCAGACTTAAGGGCATTTGCTACAAATGCAGTGACTTACTTTCCAGGGAACAGACGTGTCTGCGAGCTACCTCATAAAGGTCTAAAAGCTAACACAAAAGTCTCAAATTCAAGCATTGCAAGATCAATGTTCAGAAAACCCTGAAATAATTTATATTGTTGATGTGAATTATGAAACTGAACTTCAAGAAGAGAGCACCGATAATCACAAACTTTAGATCTCAATGCATGCAGTTCGTGGAGACCCTAGTGAGAAAAATGAGAAACACATCCACTTTAAATGTTATCATTGCCTCCACAAAGGCCTTTGCTTTAGTAGATAGTGGCGTTACCACCACTTTTATTACATCACTTAACTAGCACATGTTAGATCACTCCTCTTAAGAAAGTTCAAGCGCTATTGCAAATGGAGGCAAACTCTAGTGTAAATTCACATCCTACAATTTTGGAGAAAATCATTGCCCTATAACATCCAAGGAGATGAGCTAAATGGGGTAATGACTTTCTTGAAAATTGACCTCATAAGTAGATGTAATCAAATCAGAAAGAAAGAGGAAGATATTGATAAAATTACATTTAGTACACACTTGGGCTATTATGAGTATTTGGTTATGACGTTTGGGCCTCATTAATGCACCAACAACTTTTCAATAATGAATGAATGAACACAATATTGGCACCATTTTTGGGAAAATTTCTATTAGTATTCTTCGATGACATTCTGATCTATAACAAATATATGGAAGAACACGCGCATCACTTCCAACTTGTAGTTAGTAAACTTAGAGAGAAGAAATTGTATGTCAAGCAAATAGAACAAAAAATTTCTCAACCACAAATTGAATGTCATGGCCACGTCATCACTGGAGGTGGGGTGGCCACTGACCCTACAAATATTAAAGCCTTCGCTAACTGGCCTATAGTTGAAAATGTCTCTTAACTATGGCATATTTTGCAAACCTCTTTTTGAAGCAATGAAGAAAGAAGGATTTATGTAGTGGGATTAACAACACGTTGATTTTACTGCACTTGAACAACATATGACACAAGCACATGTTCTTACGATGCTCAAAATTCTCTCCCATTTGTCCTAGAAGCAAATGCCCCTAGACAGGGCATTGGAGCAGTCTTAATGCAGAATAGCAAGCCTATTTCTTTTCTTAGCAAAGCAACTTGACCTATAGCAGTCACCCTTTCAATTTATGACAAGTAAGCTTTAACAAGTTTGGAGGCAACACAGAAATGGAAACACTACTTTGCTGTTTCCTCCTTGATCATGAGAACAAACCAACAAAATCTCAAACGTATGCTAGGACAAAAGTTTTATGAAGGAGTCTAGCATAAGCTCTTAATCAAGTTACTAGGCTATAAATTCTCTCTGGAATACAAAAAATGATAAATAAAATAAAGTAGTTGATGCTCTTTCTAGCGTTAAATACGGAGCCCGCTCCTTCTTCACTAGCAGAATGGTTTCTACTTGGATAACTGAAGTTTTTTATGTGACAAGTGCAAGGAACTCGTATCTCTTCTCGCAAACAACTCCTGCTCCTTACACCTCGATAAATGGAGTCATTGAATACAAAAGAAAAAAATCTTAATGAATCTCGCAATCACTTAAGATAGGCCCTCAGTTCCTCTTATCATAATTCTGATACCCTAACAAAACTACTCATACGATGCCCTGAAAACCCTACTCGTAAGAAGAGGTTGAAGACCCAGTTGGTCGATCTCCACAAGGTAGTGCCCAACAACACAATGCTATCATGAATCCTCAAATATGAATCGTCTGGGTCATCCCAAACAGCTTGTTCTGCACAACATTGCTCCGGACAAGCAACATCCATTCACTTCAGGCTCTATGGTGTCACATGATCATCATGAAAGGCAATTGAACATGGATCAAACTTCCAAGATGCCTTATTGGCACCATAACCATCTTATAAACAAACAAGATTAAGTGGAATCACAAGTCAACAAATTCAACGATATCCAGGGGACTATTTTTCCGATGAAGAGCCACAATAAGGTGGTTTCATAAAGGGCGCTCCTAGATGCAAGCTTTACACCCCTACTGACTACTGAAGAAGCACACTCACTATCAAACGTGCTAAACTAAATATCCCCGAGTTTGATGGCACTGATGCTGACTCTTGGATTCTGAATGTGAACAATATTTTGACTCCTCCAGTACATCCCTGATGAGAAAATACAATTTGTCGAGTCATATCTCAAATTGCATTCAATTCAGTGGTGAAGGTGTTGGGGAACGTTGCATGGGAAACAAAAATTTTCCTACGCACACACAAGATCTATCCATGGTGATGAGCATCTACGAGAGGGAGAGTGAATCTACATACCCTTGTAGATCGCTAAGCGGAAGCGTTTAAGAAACGCGGTTGATGTAGTCGAACGTCTCCGCGATCCAAATCGCAAGTCGTCCCTCGATCCGATCACGAACTAGTGCCGAACGGACGGCACCTCCGCGTTCAACACACGTACGGCTTGATGACGCCTTCACCTCCTCGATCCAGCGAGCGATGGTGAAGTAGTGGTTGAGTTCCAGCAGCACGACGGCGTGGTGATGGTGGTGAGGAACAATCTCTGCAGGGCTTCGCCAAGCGCTACGGAGATTATGACGGAGGAACTAGAGGGCTAGGGTTGCCGGCACACGGCTTGGGAAATCCTGATGTGTCCCGTGTGCTAGCCCTGCCCCTCTATTTATATGTTGAGCCTTGGGGTCTAAACTTGGAGTAAAAGCCTCCTCCAGGTCGGTTTTGCCCGCACAAGGTCGGTTTGGCCCGCAGGGAAAGAGTCCAACTCGGATCCCTGCCGAACCGTGCACAGCCGCGCACAAGCGGTAGTACCGCTTCACACAAGTGGTAGTACCGCTTGGGCGGTAGTACCGCTTCACACAAGCGGTAGTACCGCTCGGGCGGTAGTACCGCTTCACCAAGCGGTAGTACCGCTTACGCGGCAGCAAAACTACTTTTGCACTTTCCAATACCTCGTGGGCTTTATCCCTTTGGCCCATATAAAGTGTTGCTGCACCCGAACACTTCGGTAAACATCCGGAACCCCTTCCGGTGAACTCCGGAACCCTTCCGGAGATCAAAACACTATTATCACATATATCAATCTTTACCTCCGGACTATTCCGGAGATCCTCGTCATGTCCGGGATCTTATCCGGGACTCCGAACAACTTTCGGTCACCAACATAATAACTCAATTATACTAATCGTCACCAAACGTTAAGTGTGTAGACCCTGCGGGTTCGAGAACTATGTAGACATGACCGAGACACCTCTACGGCCAATAACCAATAGCGGGACCTGGATGCCCATATTGGCTCCTACATATTCTACGAAGATCTTTATCGGTCGAACCTCTATGTCAAGGATTCAGTTAATCCCGTATGCTGTTCCCTTTGTTCTTCGGTATGTTACTTGCCCGAGATTCGATCGTCGGTATCACTATACCTAGTTCAATCTCGTTACCGGCAAGTCTCTTTACTCGTTCCGTAATACAAGATCTCGTGGCTAACACTTTTAGTCACATTGCTTGCAAGGCTCATTGTGATGTTGTATTACCGAGTGGGCCCTGAGATACCTCTCCGTCATACGGAGTAACAAATCCCAGTCTTGATCCATGCCAACCCAACAGACACCCTCGGAGATATCTGTAGAGCACCTTTATAGTCACCCAGTTACGTTGCGACGTTTGATACACACAAGGTATTCCTCCGGTGTCAGTGAGTTGCATGATCTCATGGTCAAAGGAACAGATACTTGACATGCAGAAAACAATAGCAATAAACTGACACGATCAAATGCTACGTTTACAGTTTGGGTCTTGTCCATCACATCATTCTCCTAATGATGTGATCCCGTTATCAAATGACATCTCATGTCCATGGCTAGGAAACCTTAACCATCTTTGATCAACAAGCTAGTCAACTAGAGGCTTACTAGGGACACAGTGTTGTCTATGTACCCACACATGTATTTGAGTTTCCAATCAATACAATTATAGCATGGATAATAAACGATTATCATGAACAAGGAAATATAATAATAACCAATTTATTATTGCCTCTAGGGCATATTTCCAACAGTCTCCCACTTGCACTAGAGTCAATAATCTAGTTCACATCACTATGTGATTTACATTGTAATGAATCGAACACCCATGCAGTTCTGGTGTTGTTCATGTTTAGCCCTTGGAAGAGGTTTAGTCATCGGATCTGCAACATTTAGATCCGTGTGTACTTTGCAAATATTTATGTCGTCCTCCTTGATGTAATCGCGGATGGAATTGAAACGTCGCTTTATGTGTCTGGTCCTCTTGTGAAATCTTGGTTCCTTGGCTAGAGCAATGGCACCAGTATTATCACAAAACAGAGTCATTGGGTTAAGCGCACTAGGCACTACTCCAAGATCTGTCATGAACTCCTTCATCCAGACACCTTCCTTCGCCGCCTCCGAGGCAACGATGTACTCCACGAGCTCTTGATCACCTCCATAAACGAGAAACATGTCCTTAGTCCTTTTCAGGTACTTCAGGATATTCTTGACCGCCGTCCAGTGTTCCATTCCTGGATCACTTTGAAACCTTCCGACCATACTTATGGCAAGGCTGACATCGGGTCTTGTGCACAGCATTGCATACATGATAGAGCCTATGGCCGAAGCATAGGGGATGACACTCATCTTTTCTCTATCTTCTGCAGTCACTGGGCATTGAGTCTTACTCAACTTCACACCTTGCAATACAGGCAAGAACCCCTTCTTGGACTGATCCATTTTGAACTTCTTCAAAACTTTGTCAAGGTATGTGCTTTGTGAAAGTCCTATTAAGCGTCTTGATCTATCTCTATAGATCTTGATGCCTAATATGAAAGCAGCTTCTCCTAGGTCCTTCATTGAAAAACTCTTGTTCAAATATTCCTTTACGCTTTCCAGCATTTCTATATTGTTTCCAATCAGCAATATGTCATCCACATATAATATTAGAAACGCTATAGAGCTCCCACTCACTTTCTTGTAAATACAAGCTTCCCCGTAAACTTGTATAAACTCGAACGCTTTGATCACTTTATCAAAACGAAGATTCCAACTCCGAGATGCTTGCACCAGTCCATAAATGGATCGCTGGAGTTTGCAAACTTTGTCAGCATTCTCTGGATTGACAAAACCTTCTGGTTGTATCATATACAACTCTTCCTTAAGGTAACCGTTAAGGAACGCTGTTTTGACATCCATCTGCCAAATTTCATAATCGAAAAAGGCAGCTATTGCTAACATGATTCTGACGGACTTAAGCATCGCTACGGGTGAGAAGGTCTCATCGTAGTCAACTCCTTGAACTTGTGAAAAACCCTTTGCCACAAGTCGAGCTTTATAGACGGTGACATTACCGTCCGCGTCCGTCTTCCTCTTAAAGATCCATTTGTTCTGAATGGCCTTACGCCCTTCAGGTAATACTTCCAAAGTCCATACTTTGTTTTCATACATGGATCCCATCTCGGATTTCATGGCCTCTAACCACTTCTCGGAATCCGGGCCCATCATCGCTTCTCCATAGCTCGTAGGTTCATCGTTGTTTAACAACATGACCTCTAAGACAGGGTTGCCGTACCACTCAGGAGCAGTACGCGTCCTTGTCGACCTACGAGGTTCGATAGCAACTTGATCCAAAGCTTCATGATCATCATCATTAACTTCCTCTTCAGCTAATGTAGGCTCCACAGAAACAACTTTCTGCGCTGCGCTACTCTCAGGTTGAAGTAAAGGTTCAACAACCTCATCAAGTTCTATCTTCCTCCCACTCAATTCTTTCGAGAGAAACTCTTTCTCAAGAAATGTTCCGTTTTTAGCGACAAACACTTTGCCTTCGGATCTGAGGTAGAAGGTATACCCAACTGTCTCTTTTGGGTATCCTATGAAGACGCATTTCTCCGCTTTGGGTTCCAGCTTTTCAGGCTGAAGCTTTTTGACATAAGCATCACATCCCCAAACTTTAAGAAACGACAGCTTTGGCTTCTTGTCAAACCAAAGTTCATATGGCGTTGTCTCAACGGATTTCGATGGTGCCCTATTTAAAGTGAATGCAGCTGTCTCTAATGCATAACCCCAAAACGATAGTGGCAAATCGGCAAGAGACATCATAGATCGCACCATATCCAATAAAGTTCGATTACGACGTTCGGACACACCATTACGCTGTGGTGTTCCAGGCGGTGTCAATTGTGAAACAATTCCACACTGTTTTAAGTGACTGCCAAACTCATAACTCAGATATTCTCCTCCTCGATCAGATCGTAGGAATTTAATCTTCTTGTTACGATGATTCTCAACTTCACTCTGAAATTGTTTGAACTTTTCAAATGTTTCAGACTTGTGTTTCATTAAGTAAATATACCCATATCTACTTAAGTCATCAGTGAAGGTGAGAAAGTAACGATAACCACCGCGCGCCTCAATACTCATCGGACCGCACACATCAGTATGTATGATTTCCAATAAGTCACTTGCCCGTTCCATTGTTCCAGAGAACGGCGTTTTAGTCATCTTGCCCATGAGGCATGGCTCACATGTGTCAAGTGATTCAAAATCAAGTGACTCCAAAAGTCCATCAGCATGGAACTTCTTCATGCGTTTTACGCCAATATGACCTAAACGGCAGTGCCACAAGAAAGTGGTATTATCATTATCAATTCTATATCTTTTGGCATCAATGTTATGAACATGTGTATCATTACTATCGAGATTCAACAAGAATAAACCCCTCACATTGGGTGCATGACCATAAAGATATTACTCATATAAATAGAACAACCATTATTCTCTGATTTAAATGAGTAACCGTCTCGCAATAAACAAGATCCAGATATAATGTTCATGCTTAACGCAGGCACCAAATAACACTTATTTAGGTTCATCACTAATCCCGACGGTAATCGAAGAGCGAGCGTGCCGACGGCGATCACATCAACCTTGGAACCATTTCCCACGCGCATCGTCACTTCGTCCTTTGCCAGCCTCCGTCTATTCCGCAGTTCCTGTTTTGAGTTGCAAATATGAGCAACCGCACCGGTATCAAATACCCAGGCACTACAACGAGAGTTGGTAAGGTACACATCAATAACATGTATATCATATATACCTTGTTTGTTGTTGGCCGCCTTCTTGTCAGCCAAATACTTGGGGCAATTCCGCTTCCAGTGTCCAGTTCCCTTGCAATGAAAACACACAGTTTCTGGTTTGGGTCCAGCCTTGGGTTTCTTCACGAGAGGAGCAACTGCTTTGCCACTCTGCTTGGAGTTACCCTTCTTACCCTTGCCATTTTTCTTGAAACTAGTGGTTTTATTGACCATCAACACTTGATGCTCCTTCTGAATTTCAGACTCAGCGGCTTTCAGCATCGCAAACAGCTCGGCGACTGACTTGTTCATCCCGTGCATGTTATAGTTCAACACGAAGCTCTTGTAGCTAGGTGGCAATGATTGAAGAACTCTGTCAGTGATAGCCTCTGGCGGAAGGGGCATCCCTAACTCAGCCAGACGGGTGGAGTACCCAGACATTCTGAGCACGTGATCACTGATAGACCCGTTCTCCTCCATCTTGCAAGCATAGAACTTATCGGAGATCTCATATCTCTCGATCCGGGCATTCTTCTGAAAGATAAACTTCAACTCCTGGAACATCTCATATGCTCCATGACGTTCAAAACGTCTTTGAAGTCCCGGTTCTAAGCCATACAACATTGCACATTGAACTATTGAGTAATCATCAGAACGAGCCTGCCAGGCGTTCACAACGTCTAGAGACTCAACTGGAGCAGGTGGATCACCAAGCGGTGCATCAAGGACATAAGCCTTCTGGGAAGCCGTAAGGATAATCCTTAGATTACGGGCCCAGTCCACAAAGTTACTTCCATCATCTTTCAACTTAGCTTTCTCTAGGAACGCATTAAAATTCAGGGGTGCTACTGCGCGAGCCATGATCTACAACATAAATATAGCAAAGACAACTTAGACTATTGTTCTTAGATAATGAGTTTAGTTAATCATATTACTTTAAAAACTCCCACTCAAATTGACATCCCTCCGGTCATTCGAGTGTAACATGATCCAAATCCACCAACTCAAGTCCGATCATCACGTGAGTTGAGGTGGTTTCAATGGTGAACATCTTCATGTTGATCATATCTACTATATGACTCATGTTCGACCTTTCGGTCTCTTGTGTTCCGAGGCCATGTCTGTACATGCTAGGCTCGTCAAGTTTAACCCGAGTGTTCCGCACGTGTAACATGGCTTACACCCGTTGTATGCGAACGTAGAGTCTATCACACCCGATCATCACGGCGTGTCTCGAAACGACGAACTTTCGCAACGGTGCACACTTGGGGAGAACACAATTTATCTTGAAATTTAAGTGAGGGATCACCTTATAATGCTACCGTCGTCCTAAGCAAAATAAGATGCATAAAAGGATTAACATCACATGCAAATCATAAGTGACATGATATGGCCATGAACTTGTGCTTTTGATCTCCATCTCCAAAGCACCGGCATGATCTCCATCGTCACCGGCATGACACCATGATCTCCATCATCTTGATCTCCATCAACGTGTCGCCATAAGGTTGTCGCGCCGACTGATGCTTCCACGACTATAGCTAACGTTTAGCGATAAAGTAAAGCATTACATAGCGCTTAATGATTGACACGCAGGTCATACAATAATTAAAGACAACTCTATGGCTCCTGCCAGTTGCCGTACTCATCGACATGCAAGTCGTGATATTCTATACAAAACATGATCATCTCATACATCACATATATCTCATCATGTAATTGGCCATATCACATCACAACATACCCTGCAAAAACAAGTTAGACGTCCTCTAATTGTTGTTGCAAATTTTACGTGGCTGCTACGGGTTTGCAAGAACCGTTCTTACCTACGCAAAACCACAACGTGGTGTAGTGATTGCTTTTTGATCTTCTAAAAGAACCCTCTTCATTGAAATCGATTCAACTAAAGTGAGAGAGACAGACACCCGCTAGCCATCTTTATGCAACGAAGTTACATGTCAGTTGAAGGAACCTGTCTCGCGTAAGTGTACGCGTAATGTCGGTCCGGGCCGCTTCATCTCACAGTACCGCCGAATCAAATATCAACTAGTAACGGCAAGCAATATGTATACACCCACGCCCACAACTCGTTTGTGTTCTACTCGAGATCTCATCTACGCATAGACCTAGCTCATGATGCCACTGTTGGGGAACGTTGCATGGGAAACAAAAATTTTCCTACGCACACACAAGATCTATCCATGGTGATGAGCATCTACGAGAGGGAGAGTGAATCTACATACCCTTGTAGATCGCTAAGCGGAAGCGTTTAAGAAACGCGGTTGATGTAGTCGAACGTCTCCGCGATCCAAATCGCAAGTCGTCCCTCGATCCGATCACGAACTAGTGCCGAACGGACGGCACCTCCGCGTTCAACACACGTACGGCTTGATGACGCCTTCACCTCCTCGATCCAGCGAGCGATGGTGAAGTAGTGGTTGAGTTCCAGCAGCACGACGGCGTGGTGATGGTGGTGAGGAACAATCTCTGCAGGGCTTCGCCAAGCGCTACGGAGATTATGACGGAGGAACTAGAGGGCTAGGGTTGCCGGCACACGGCTTGGGAAATCCTGATGTGTCCCGTGTGCTAGCCCTGCCCCTCTATTTATATGTTGAGCCTTGGGGTCTAAACTTGGAGTAAAAGCCTCCTCCAGGTCGGTTTTGCCCGCACAAGGTCGGTTTGGCCCGCAGGGAAAGAGTCCAACTCGGATCCCTGCCGAACCGTGCACAGCCGCGCACAAGCGGTAGTACCGCTTCACACAAGCGGTAGTACCGCTTGGGCGGTAGTACCGCTTCACACAAGCGGTAGTACCGCTCGGGCGGTAGTACCGCTTCACCAAGCGGTAGTACCGCTTACGCGGCAGCAAAACTACTTTTGCACTTTCCAATACCTCGTGGGCTTTATCCCTTTGGCCCATATAAAGTGTTGCTGCACCCGAACACTTCGGTAAACATCCGGAACCCCTTCCGGTGAACTCCGGAACCCTTCCGGAGATCAAAACACTATTATCACATATATCAATCTTTACCTCCGGACTATTCCGGAGATCCTCGTCATGTCCGGGATCTTATCCGGGACTCCGAACAACTTTCGGTCACCAACATAATAACTCAATTATACTAATCGTCACCAAACGTTAAGTGTGTAGACCCTGCGGGTTCGAGAACTATGTAGACATGACCGAGACACCTCTACGGCCAATAACCAATAGCGGGACCTGGATGCCCATATTGGCTCCTACATATTCTACGAAGATCTTTATCGGTCGAACCTCTATGTCAAGGATTCAGTTAATCCCGTATGCTGTTCCCTTTGTTCTTCGGTATGTTACTTGCCCGAGATTCGATCGTCGGTATCACTATACCTAGTTCAATCTCGTTACCGGCAAGTCTCTTTACTCGTTCCGTAATACAAGATCTCGTGGCTAACACTTTTAGTCACATTGCTTGCAAGGCTCATTGTGATGTTGTATTACCGAGTGGGCCCTGAGATACCTCTCCGTCATACGGAGTAACAAATCCCAGTCTTGATCCATGCCAACCCAACAGACACCCTCGGAGATATCTGTAGAGCACCTTTATAGTCACCCAGTTACGTTGCGACGTTTGATACACACAAGGTATTCCTCCGGTGTCAGTGAGTTGCATGATCTCATGGTCAAAGGAACAGATACTTGACATGCAGAAAACAATAGCAATAAACTGACACGATCAAATGCTACGTTTACAGTTTGGGTCTTGTCCATCACATCATTCTCCTAATGATGTGATCCCGTTATCAAATGACATCTCATGTCCATGGCTAGGAAACCTTAACCATCTTTGATCAACAAGCTAGTCAACTAGAGGCTTACTAGGGACACAGTGTTGTCTATGTACCCACACATGTATTTGAGTTTCCAATCAATACAATTATAGCATGGATAATAAACGATTATCATGAACAAGGAAATATAATAATAACCAATTTATTATTGCCTCTAGGGCATATTTCCAACAGAAGGGGGCACTAGATTTCCTGTTTCCACGCTGGCTTGGCACATATTCTGCAAATATTTGACTAAAAGATTTGTTGAAACTTCAGTCCGTGAAAAAGCCAAATCCTTTTCACGTTGTCACTGAATTCTTCACTGTCCCAATATATTACCAAATTTGACACAACAATTAATCTTCTTAGGAGGGACAACCCTGCCGTATATACCCAACGGTTACTATACACACAGTTTCATTTCTAGGTTAAACCCCTACATTCAGAGCCACTTGGAATGTCATCAGCCTAAAGATATGCGGCAAACTATGTGGGATGGTAGAAGGATTGAAGAATCTTGCCCTATTCGACAACCACCCTCAAATCATCTACATGAAAGCAAGGAGACAAGTCACATTTTATTAACCAAGGCCCGCTATGGTTCATGTCAATAAAACACCCACTACATCAACTGCTACAGTACAACAAGCCATACATAAGGGCATTTGCTACACATGTAGTGACTTGCTTTCCAAGGAACAAACATGTCTGTGAGTGCTACTCCCACATGAGTCGTTGGGTTTCCTCAAGGGGAAGGGTGATGTAGATAGCAGCAAAACTTTCCCTTAGTTAAGAACCAAGGTTTATCAAACCAGTAGGAGCTTGAAGCTAACAGGATAAACAACACTTGCACACAAACAAAATAAAATACTTGCACCCAACGCGGTAAGGGGGTTGTCAAGCCCCTTGTCTTGCTAGTTACAAGGTTAAAAGCAAATAGATAAATAGATAGTGGTATAGTGAAATGACAAAATAAAAGAGCAATTTTGTAGAAGACTTGTATTGATGGAGAATAGACCCCGGGGCCATAGGTTCACTAGTGGCATCTCTCTCTCTCGAAAACAAGCAAATGGCATGGTAAGCAAATTACAGTTGGGCAATTGACAGAAAATCAATCATTATGACTATGATCATTCATGGCATAATCTCATATAGGCATTACATCAGTGATAAGTGATGACCCACAAGTGTAGGGGATCAATCGTAGTCCTTTCGATAAGTAAGAGTGTCGAACCCAACGAGGAGCAAAACGAAATGATAAGCGGTTTTCAGCAAGGTATTCTCTGCAAGCACTGAAATTGTAGGTAACAGATAGTTTGGTAGCAATGTAATTCGTAACAAGTAACAAGTAGTAACGGTAACAAAGGTGCAGCAAGGTGGACCAATCCTTTTTACAGCAAAGGACAAGCCAGAATGAACTCGTATAATAAGCAAAGCGTTCTCGAGGACATATGGGAATTTCATCTAGTCACTTTCATCATGTTTGTTTGATTCGCGTTCGCTACTTTGATAATTTGATATGTGGGTGGACCGGTGCTTGGGTGCTGTTCTTACTTGAACAAGCCTCCCACTTATGATTACCCCCTCTCGCAAGCATCCGCAACTACGAAAGAAGAATTAAGATAACTCTAACCATAGCATGAAACATATGGATCCAAATCAGCCCCTTACGGAATAGCGCATAAACTAGGGTTTAAGCTTCTGTCACTCTAGCAACCCATCATCTAATTACTACTCCACATTGCCTTCCCTTAGGCCCAAAGATGGTGCAGTGTCATGTAGTCGACATTCACAAGACACCACTAAAGGAAGCAACAACATACATATCATCAAAATATCGAACGAATACCAAATTCACATGATTACTTATGACAAGACTTCTCCCATGTCCTCAAGAACAAAAGTAACTACTCACAAATCATATTCATGTTCAAGATCAGAGGGGTATTGAATATCATTAAGGATATGAACATATAATCTTCCACCAAATAAACCAACTAGCATCAACTACAAGATGTAATCAACACTACTAGCAACCCACAGGTACCAATCTGAGGTTTTGAGACAAAGATTGAATACAAGAGATGAACTAGGGTTTGAGATGAGATGGTTCTGGTGAAGATGTTGATGAAGATTGGTCCTCCCACGATGAGAGGATCGTTGGTGATGTCGATGGCTTCGATTTCCCCCTCCTGGAGGGAAGTTTCCCCGACGGAATCGCTCCGCCGGAGAGCAAAATAGCTCCTGCCCAGGTTCTGCCTCGAGACGGCGGCGCTTCGTCCCGAAAGTCTTCTTCTGATTTTTTCTAGGGAAAATGGCTTCATATAGCCGAAGGAGGGGGCTGGAGGCCTGCCAGGGGCCCCAGAAGCTCGGGGGGGGGGGGGGGGGGCGCCCAGGGGGTAGGGCGCGCCTCCCAGGCTTGTGGCTTCCTGGTGGGCCCCCTCCTGGTAATTCTTTTGCCAGTATTTTTTATATATTCCAAAATAATTCTTCGTAAATTTTCAGGTCATTTGGAGTTGTGCAGAATGGCTATCTCTGTTTCACCCCTTTCCGGTCCAGAATTCCAGCTGCCGGCAATCTCCCTCTTCATGTAAATCTTGCAAAATAAGAGAGAAAAGGCATACGAATTGTACCATGAAGTGAAATAATGATTAAAAACATGTTAATTAACAGTAGGAAATCATGATGCAAATTGTATGTAGCAACTCCCCCAAGCTTAGACCTCGCTTGTCCTCAAGCGAAAGCCGAAATCGATAATCATGACCACATGTTTAGAGAGAGGTGTCGATAAAAATAAAATACGGGCATGGAGCATCATGATCTTTGTTATAACAGCAATATATCATCATATAACTTCTCATGAAAAAGTGACAATTCAATCACAAGTTAAAGTATGAACTATAAACCAAATTGAAAACTAAAAAACTATGATCTCAGTCACTGAAGCAATTGCAATTCATCATATTATCAGAAAGAGTCTATGTAAGAGCTTTGTTTAGCAAGTTCACATACTCAACTATCATTTAGTCTTCTATGATTGCTGACACTCACGGCATACTTATGGAGCAAAAGTTTCAGTCAGACACATAGAAAGATAGGGGCTTATAATTTCGCCTCCCAACGTATTTACCTCAAGGGTAATGTCAACAATAATAACCCATGATCACCTACATCCAACTGGATATATATGCCTGGATCAATCCCCACCACATGATGCTTGCCATGAGAGAAAATAAAAACGGAATAGAGGGGAATACTATTGACTCTTGCATGAAAGTAAATACATAAAGTAAAATATTGGCCCTTCGCAGAGGGAAGCAAAGGTTGGCATGCGCTTTTTGTTTTTGGATGTGCAAGCTCTTAATGTAAAAGAACGTCACTTTATATTGCCCCTTGTGATAGAGACCTTTATTATGCAGTCTGTCGCTTTTATTTCTTCACCATCACAAGATCGTACAAAGCTTATTTTCCCTTACAACAAAAGATCAGACATATTTAGGAGCAATTTTTATTGCTTTGCACCGATGACACTTACTTGAAGGATCTTATTCAATCCATAGGTAGATATATTGGACTCTCATGGCATGGAACTGGGTTTAATGGTTTTTGGATGCACAAGTAGTATTTCTACTTAGTGCAGAATTTTGGCTAGCAAAAGATAGGGGGCAAGCACCACATGTTAGAGGATCCAAAACAATATAACTTATATGTGAATATAAGCAAACATAACTCATTACGTTGTCTTCCTTGTCCAACGTCGACTATTTGACATAGAGTATTTAATGGGGGCTCACAATCATAAAAGATGTCCAAGATAGTGTATTTATATGTGAGACCTCTCTTTCTTTATTACTTTTTCATGAACAATGACCAATACTATGTTTGTCAACTTCCAACAAGTTTTATCAATTATACTTCTTTTATGTGAAGTCATCACTCCCCATGGGATTAGCATATGATCTTATTTTTCTTTATTTATTTCTAAGATGAGATCAACAAAAGTAAAACACTCAACTCAAATTACTCTTTATTATATGACTTTCACACACGATTACATAGATAGATAGATCACAAAGCAAGCACTCGAAACTAAATCATACTAAATTTTATTCTTCTAAATTATGAAATAACTAAATATCGAACTAAGATAGATAATGATGATAAAAAGTGATGGTGATACGATATCGGGGCACCTCCCCCAAGCTTGGCACAAGCCAAGGGTGGTGCCCATACCCATGTACTCAAATCTCATTCTTCGGTGATGGTGGTGATGAAGTGGTGGGCTTGTCCTTCCACTTGAGGACACGGATTTCTTCTTTTAATTTCTCATTCTCTCTTTCGAGATCCTAAATTTTGCGATGTAGTTTATCCGAATCTTCCTGCACATGACGAAAAGGGGTGAATTGAACTTTAGGCACTTTCACCATATTGGGTAGGCTAGACCTCTTGAATTCAACATGCATATCTCCTGGCTGAGGTGGAGGGGGATCCTCTTCCTCCTCGCTGGAATGATCTTGCTTTTCCCTCAAATCGGCCTCTTCCTCTTCATCAGTTGTCCAACCATAGGGGTCAATATCCCCATAGACTCTAGGGTTCACAATAAGGTGCGAGACATAGCTTTCCCCGTCCGAATCCTGAGATGACATGGCGCTTGGCCTTGAAAATCTGACAGAAAACAACACGAAACAAGAACAGAGGAGAAACTTGCGATGCGGTGGTCAAAACACCCGTGAGTATATAAAATGAAATTTTCCCGTGCAGGACAAGTAATATGGAAGAAAAACGGAGATGGGAAAGTCCACGAGGGAGCCACAAGCCTGGTAGGCGCGCCCTGGGGGGTAGGGCGCGCCCCCCAGGCTTGTCGCCTCCTCGTGCACTTTTCGGACTGTTTATTATTTTCCTAATTTTTTATATATTCCAAAACGGACAAAAGTACTTTTATGGAAGTTTTGGAGTCGGTTTACTTATCGTACCACATACCTACTCCTTTTCAGGCTTCTGGAGCGTTCCGGAAGGTTTCTTCTATGTGCTCTTCCGGTGTCATTGTTTGAATAATATTAGTTTCAACATTAATGGGCATACCTGAGATATAATGTTTAATTCTTTGCCCATTAACCACCCTCGGGTTATTGCCTTCGGAGTTATTTATTTTGATGGCTCTGGAGCGATAAACTTCTTCGATGATGTACGGTCCTTCCCATTTAGAGAGAAGTTTTCCTGCAAAAAATCTTAAGCGAGAATTGTATAATAGAACTTGATCACCTACTTTGAATTCCCGTTTTTGAATTCTCTTATCATGCCATCTTTTAACTTTTTCTTTAAACAACTTGGCATTTTCATAAGCTTGTGTTCTCCACTCATCTAGAGAACTAATATCAAATAACCTCTTTTCACCAGCAAGTTTAAAATCATAGTTAAGTTCTTTAATTGCCCAATATGCTTTATGTTCTAGTTCAAGAGGCAAATGACATGCTTTTCCATAGACCATTTTATATGGAGACATACCCATAGGATTTTTATAAGCAGTTCTGTAAGCCCATAGTGCATCATCAAGTTTCTTAGACCAATTCTTTCTAGATCTATTAACGGTCTTTTGTAAAATTAATTTTATTTCTCTATTAGTTAATTCAACTTGACCACTGGACTAAGGATGATAAGGAGATGCAATTCTATGATTAACATCATATTTAGCAAGCAATTTACGGAAAGCACCATGAATAAAATGTGAACCACCATCGGTCATTAAATATCTAGGGACTCCAAACCTCGGAAATATAACTTCTTTAAGCATTTTAAGATGTGTTATGATCAACACTACTAGTTGGAATAGCTTCTACCCACTTAGAAACGTAATCAGCAACAACTAAAATATGTGTATACCCATTGGATTTAGGAAAAGGTCCCATATAGTCAAAACCCCAAACATCAAATGGTTCAATAACAAGTGAATAATTCATAGGCATTTCCTGACGTCTACCAACATTACCAATTCTTTGACATTCATCACAAGAGAGGACAAACTTACGTGCATCTTTGAAAAGAGTAGGCCAATAAAAACCAGATTGTAGTACCTTGTGTGCAGTTCTGTCTCCCGCATGGTGCCCTCCATATGCCTCGGAATGACACTTTCCTAGGATTTGTTCCTGTTCATGCTCAGGTACACAACGTCTAATAATACCATCTACTCCTTCTTTATATAAATGTGGGTCATCCCAAAAGTAATGTCTTAAATCAAAGAAAAACTTTTTCTTTTGTTGGTATGTGAAACTAGGTGGTATATATTTAGCAACAATGTAATTAGCATAGTCTGCATACCAAGGAGTATTACGAGAAGCATTTATCACAGCTAATTGTTCATCAGGGAAATCATCATTAATAGGAAGTGGGTCATTAAGAACATTTTCCATTCTGGAAAAATTATCGGCTACAGGATTCTCAGCTTCCTTTCTATCAATAATATGCAAATCAAATTCTTGTAGCAAAAGAACCCACCTAATAAGTCTAGGTTTAGCATCTTTCTTTTCCATAAGATATTTAATAGCAGCATGATCAGTGTGAATAGTAACTTTGGAATCAACAATGTAAGATCCGAATTTATCACATGCAAACACAACTGCTAAAAATTCTTTCTCAGTAGTAGCATAATTTCTTTGAGCACTGTCTAGAGTTTTACTGGCATAATGGATAACATTCAATTTCTTATCAACTCTTTGACCTAAAACAGCACCAACAGCATAATCACTAGCATCACACATAATTTCAAAGGGTAGGTTCCAATCAGGTGGTTGAACAATAGGTGCAGATATTAAGGCTTTCTTAAGTATTTCAAAGGCTTCTACACAATCATCATCAAAAACAAATGGAACATCTTTTTGCAAAAGATTAGTAAGAGGCCTAGAAATTTTAGAGAAGTCTTTTATAAACCTTCTATAGAAACCAGCATGACCAAGGAAACTTCTTATACCTTTGATATGTTTAGGACATGTCATTTTCTCAATAGCATCAACTTTAGCTTTATCAACTTCAATACCTCTTTCAGAAATTTTGTGTCCAAGGACTATACCTTCATTCACCATAAAGTGTCACTTCTCCCAATTCAAGACAAAATTGGTTTCTTCACATCTCTGCAAAACTCGATCAAGGTTGCTCAAGCAATCATCAAAAGAAGTTCCGTAAACGGAGAAATCATCCATGAAAACCTCAACAATCTTTTCACAAAAGTCAGAGAATATAGCAGTCATACATCTTTGAAAGGTCGCAGGTGCATTACATAAACCAAAAGGCATACGACGACAAGCATAAGTTCCAAAAGGACAAGTAAATGTGGTTTTCTCTTGATCTTCAGGTGAAACAGGTATTTGAGAAAAACCAGAATAACCATCTAGGAAGCAAAAGTGTGTATGCTTAGATAATCTTTCTAACATTTGATCGATAAAAGGCAAGGGGTAATGATATTTCCTAGTAACTTTATTTAATTTCCTGAAATCAATTACCATCCTATAACCGGTTACAATTCTTTGTGGAATGAGTTCATTTTTATCATTAGGAACAACGGTAATACCTCCTTTCTTAGGAACACAATGAACAGGACTTACCCATCTACTATCAGCTATGGGATAAATTATACCTGCCTCAAGAAGCTTTAATATTTCAGTTCTTACCACATCCTTCATTTTAGGATTCAGCCTTCTGTGATGATCAACGACGGGTTTAGCGTCTGGCTCCATATGAATTTTATGCTGACATAAAGTGGGACTAATGCCCTTAAGATCATCGAGAGTATATTCAATAGCTGCACAGTGCTTCTTCAGAGTTTTAAGTAATCTCTTTTCTTCATGCTCTGAAAGGTTAGCACTAATAATAACATGATATATCTTCGTTTCATCAAGATAAGCATATTTAAGTGTATTAGGTAATTGTTTTAATTCGAACACAGGATCACCTTTGGGTGGTAGAGGATTTCCCAAGTCAACAGGTAAATTATGTTTAAGGATAGGTGCTTGTTTAAAGAACAGCTCATCTATTTCATTTCTTTCATTCATATGCATATCATTCTCATGGTCTAGCAAATATTGTTCTAAAGGATCAGTAGGAGGCACAACAATAGAAGCAAGACCAATAATTTCATCTTTATTAGGTAATTCTTTATCATGAAGTTGTCTACGAAACTTAGAGAAATTAAATTCATGAGGTATATCACCAAACTTAACTCTAACTTTCTCTTTAACACAATCAATTTCAGCATTAACGGTATTCAAGAAGGGTCTACCAAATATAATGGGACAAAAATTATCTTGTTTTGAACCAAGTACTAAGAAATCAGTAGGGTATTTGATTTTACCGCACAAGACTTCAACATCTCTAACAATCCCAAGTGGTGTAATAATATCTCTATTCGCAAGCTTAATAGTAACATCAGTATCTTCAGTCTCAACAGGTGCAATATCATTCATTACTTCTTGATATAAAGAAAACAGAATGGCACTCACACTAGCACCCATATCACATAAACCATGATAGCAATGATCTCCAATCTTAACAGAAACTACAGGCATGCCAACTACGGGCTTATTCTTATCTAGCATATCTCGTTCATTTCTAATAGCTTTAGCAATTCTAGCAGCCTCATCACAAAAGTATATAACATGCCCATCAATATCATCAACCAAAAGATCTTTAACCATTGCAATATTAGGTTCAACTTTAATTTGTTCAGAAGGTCTAGGTGTTCTTGTATTACTTTTATTAACCACAATTGAAGCTTTAGCATGTTCCTTAATCCTAACAGGGAAAGGAGGTTTCTCAAACTAAGCAGTAGTCACAACTGGATCAACATTGTAAACAATTGTTTCTTCTTTAACAATAACGGGTTCTTCATTTAGTTCAATAGGTGAATGATATTTAAACCATTTCTCCTTAGGGAGATCAACATGAGCAGCAAAAGATTCACAAAAGGTAGCCACTATCTCAGAGTCAAGTCCATATTTAGTACTAAACTTATGAAAAGCATCAGTTTCCATAAAAGATTTAACACAATCAAACTCAAGATTTATACCTGACTCTTTACCTTTGTCGATTTCCCAATCTTTAGAGTTACATTTAATTCTTTCCATAAGATCCCATCTAAATTCAATAGTTCTCTTCATAAAGGAACCAGCAGAAGAAGTATCGAGCATGGATTGATCATTATGAGAAAGCCGAGCATAAAAGTTTTGAATAATTATTTCTCTTGAGAGCTCATGATTGGGGCATGTGTGCAACATATACTTAAGCCTCCCCCAAGCTTGAGCGATACTTTCTCCTTCACGAGGCCAAAAATTATATATATAATTCCGATCACGATGAAGCAAATGCATAGGATAAAATTTCTGGTGAAATTCCAGCTTCAACCGGTTCCAATCCCATGTTTCAATATCATCACATAGCCTATACAATGTCAATGCCTTTCCCTCCAAAGATAAAGGGAATACTTTCTTCTTAATTCCATCTCCGGATAAACCTGCAAGCTTAAACAATCCACAAATTTCATCCACATATATCAAATGCATATCAGGATGCACCGTTCCATCTCCTCCATAAGGATTAGCCAGCAATTTCTCTATCATACCCGAAGGAATTTCATAGTAAATATTTTCAGTAGGTTCAGTAGGATGAGGATCAACTCTTATTGCTTCCGTTCAAGGTGAAGATACCCTGAACAAACCCCTCAAAGGATTACTTTCCATAGTGACAAGTGACAATAAATTTCAGCACGTA
Organism: Elymus sibiricus; assembly: GCA_039707655.1. Lineage (NCBI taxonomy): Eukaryota > Viridiplantae > Streptophyta > Magnoliopsida > Poales > Poaceae > Elymus > Elymus sibiricus. The sequence continues at coordinate 175,624,150 of CM077666.1, read as the reverse complement.
ATATAAATGTTTCCTTACCAAATTCCACTCACCAAAGGCGCTTCACTCTCCCCGGCAACGGCGCCAGAAAAGAGTCTTGATGACCCACAAGAATAGGGGATCAATCGTAGCCAATTCGATAAGTAAGAGTGTCGAACCCAACGAGGAGCAGAAGGAAATGATAAGCGGTTTTCAGCAAGGTATTCTCTGCAAGCACTGAAATTGTAGGTAACAAATAGTTTGGTAGCAATGTAATTCGTAACAAGTAACTAGTAGTAACGGTAAAAAAAGGTGCAGCAAGGTGGCCCAATCCTTTTTATAGCAAAGGACAAGCCGGAACGAACTCGTATAATAAGCAAAGCGTTCTCGGGGACACATGGGAATTTCATCTAGTCACTTTCATCATGTTTGTTTGATTCACGTTCGCTACTTTGATAATTTGATATGTGGGTGGACCGGTGCTTGGGTGTTGTTCTTACTTGAACAAGCCTCCCACTTATGATTACCCCCTCTCGCAAGCATCCGCAACTACGAAATAAGAATTAAGATAACTCTAACCATAGCATGAAACATATGGATCCAAATCAGCCCCTTACGGAATAGCGCATAAACTAGGGTTTAAGCTTCTGTCACTCTAGCAACCCATCATCTAATTACTACTCCACAATGCCTTCCCTTAGGCCCAAAGATGGTGAAGTGTCATGTAGTCAACGTTCACACGACACCACTAAAGGAAGCAACAACATACATATCATCAAAATATTGAACGAATACCAAATTCACATGATTACTTATGACAAGACTTCTCCCATGTCCTCAAGAACAAAAGTAACTACTCACAAATCATATTCATGTTCAAGATCAGAGGGGTATTGAATATCATTAAGGATCTGAATATATAATCTTCCACCAAATAAACCAACTAGCATCAACTACAAGATGTAATCAACACTACTAGCAACCCACGGGTACCAATCTAAGGTTTTGAGACAAAGATTGAATACAAGAGATGAACTAGGGTTTGAGATGAGATGGTGCTGGTGAAGATGTTGATGAAGATTGGTCCTCCCACGATGAGAGGATCGTTGGTGATGTCGATGGCTTCCATTTCCCCCTCCCGGAGGGAAGTTTCCCTGGCGGAATCGCTCCGCCGGAGAGAAAAATAGCTCATGCCCAGGTTCCGCCTCGAGACGGTGGCACTTCGTCCCGAAAGTCTTCATATGATTTTTTCTAGGGCAAATGGCTTCAAATAGCAGAAGGAGGGGGCTGGAGGCCTGCCAGGGGCCCCACAAGCTCGGTGGGCGCGCCTAGGGGGGTAGGGCGCGTCCCTTAGGCTTGTGGCTTCCTCGTGGGCCCCCTCCTGGTAATTCTTTCGCCAGTATTTTTTATATATTTCAAAATAATTCTCCGTAAATTTTCAGGTCATTTGGAGTTGTGCAGCATAGCTATCTCTGTTTCACCCCTTTTCGGTCCAGAATTCCAGCTGCCGGCAATCTCCCTCTTCATGTAAATCTTGCAAAATAAGAGAGAAAAGGCATAAGAATTGTACCATGAAGTGAAATAATGATTAAAAACATGTTAATTAACAGTAGGAAATCATGATGCAAATTGGACTTATCAATAAGTAGACCATTAATCCAACTGCATCTACTACTATTACTCCACCCCAAAACCACTACCCAGCATGCATCTGTAGATATTAAGTTTACTAGAAACAGAGTAATGCAATAAGCAAGATGACATAATGTAGACAGAAAGAAATCTAGCAATAAGATAAACCCCTTCTTTTTATCCTTAGTGGCAACAATACAATATGTGTCTTGGCCCTTATTGTCACTGGGTTAGAGCACCGCAAGGTTGAACCCACTACTATGCACCACTTCCTCCGAAGAATTACCCATCAATCTTGGCTAGAGAAGACAAATAGATTGGAAAGCATACATAACTACTTAATTATACAACAAAGAAACTTCAAAAGATTCAATAATATTCAATGAACAATCTGATCATAAACTCACAATTCATCGGATCCCAACAAACACACCATAGAGTTACATTGGATTGATCCCAATCATACAAGGAAGAAGGACAACATGGTACTGAAGATCCAAAAAGAGACAGGGAACCATCTAGCTACTACTATGGACCTGTAGGTCCTAAAGGAAATACTCACACATGGTCATGGAGGCAGCAAGGTTGATGAAGAGGCCTCCGGCAATGGCTTCCCCCTCCAACAGAACTCCGGAACAGGGCTCCAGATGGGATCTCTTAGGAACAGAGGCTTGCTGATACGTCTCCAACGTATCTATAATTTATGAAGTATTCATGCAATGTTTACAACAATTTATATGGTTTTGGTGCACTTTTATATGATTTTCATTAACTAACCTATTAACCTAGTGCCCAGTGCCAATTGTTGTTTTCTGCATGTTTTTGGTTTTCCAGAAAATCCATACCAAACGAAGTCCAAATGCCATGAAAATTTACGGTAATTTTTTTTGAAACATAAGAGACCCCCGAAGCTTTGAGGAAGGACCAGAAGACCCACGAGGGAGTCACGAGCTCACCCGCCGCGCCCTGGGGGGTAGGGAGGGGCGTCTGAGCTCGTGGGTCCCATGTAACTCCGATTGGGATGAAACCAACGCTGAAAATTCTTATAAATCGGGAAATCCCCAGAAAGAAACCTAGAACTTTAACGCCGCTGCTGCAAGCCTCTGTTCCGAAGCGATCTCATATGGAGGCCTTCTCTGGCACCCTGTCGGAGGGGGAAATCATCACCGGAGGTCATCTTCATCATCCTGGCGATCTCCATGACGAGGAGGGAGTAGTTCACCCTCGGGGCTGAGGGTATGTACCAGTAGCTATGCGTTTGATCTCTCTCTCTCTCTCTCTCTCTCTCTCTCTCTCTCGTGTTCTTGATTTGGCACGATCTTGATGTACCACGAGCTTTGTTAATATAGTTGGATCATATGGTGTTCTTCCCTCTCTATCTTGTTGTGATGAATTGATTCTTTCCCTTTGAGGTTTCATTATTATCAGATTGAATATTTTGGATTAGAGATCACTTGATGTATGTCTTGCATGTGGATACCCGTGGTGACAATGGGGTATTCTGTTGAGTCACTTGATATATGTTTTGGTAATCAACTTGCGGATTCCCGTGGTGACATTGGGGGTAATCTAGGCATAGAGGTTGATACACATTTTTGTCCTACTTTCTCTGATTGAAACTTTAGGGTACTCTTTGAAGTTCTTTGTGTTGGATTGAATATTATGAATCTGAAATTGTTTGATGCATATCGAATAATTGACTCACGGATACCTGTGGTGACATTGGAGTATCTAGGTGACATTAGAGTTGATTGATGCGTATCATATGGTGTTATTGTAGTACGAACTCTAGGGTTGTTTGTGACACTTATAGGGATGGCTTAATAGATTGATCGGAAAGATAACTTTGAGGTGGTTCGCTACCTACAACAATGTCATCTTATGTTCTCCGCTATTGATAAGAACTTTGGAGTGATTCTTTGTCGCACGTTGGTGGATTGTTATATGATTCAATTATGTTAGCACTGTTGAGAGATTGCACTAGTGAAAGTATGAACCCTAGGCCTTGTTTCTAAGCATTGCAATACCGTTTGTGCCCACTTTTGTTACTTGCTACATTGTTGTTTTTATTATTTCAGATTACAAAAACCTATATCTACCATCCATACTACACTTGTATCACCATCTCTTCGCCGAACTAGTGCACCTATGCAATTTACCATTGTATTGGGTGTGTTGGGGACACAAGAGATTGTTTGTATTTGATTGCAGGGTTGTTTGAGAGAGACCATCTTCATCCTACACCTCCCACGGATTGATAAACTTTAGGTCATCCACTTGAGGGAAATTTGTTGCTGTCGTACAAAACTCTGCGCTTGGAGGCCCAACAGAGTCTACAAGAATAAAGTTGTGTAGTAGACATCACTTGCCGCGACGACAAAATTCTTCTGGAGGCACGAGTGATGGTTTCGGTATTTATAGGAATTTATGGCGGTGGAATTGGACTAAGACGGTATCTGTGGGCCCCACAAGGTCAAGGGGCACGACCACCCCTTGGCCGCGCCACCTGTCCTTGTGGGCCACTCGAGGCTCATCTCGATCTCTCCCGAAGGTTCCTGCGTTTCTTCTCGCCCAAAAAAAATTGTGTTAAATTGGTAATGTATTTTGACCTTCGTAGATATTGATTTCATGCGGAACCAAAAACAAGCAGAAAACAAGAACTGGCACTAGGCACTAAATTAATAGGTTAGTCCATAAAAATAATATAAATTGCTATAAAAAGTATATAAAAATGATAATATAATAGCATGAAACAATCAAAAATTATAGATACGTTAGAGACGTATCATCGAGCTACCGCATAAAGGTCTGGAAGCTAACACAAAAGTCTCAAATTCAAGCGATCAATGTTCAGAATACCCTGAAATAATTTATATTATTTATGTGAATGACGAAACTAAACTTCAAGAAGAGAGCACCGATAATCACAAACATTAGATCTCAATGCATGCAGTTCGTGGAGACCCTAGTGAGAAAAATAAGAAACACATCCACTTTAATTGTTATCATTGTCACCACAAAGGTCACCGCTTTAGTAGATAGTGGTGGTACCCCCACTTTTATTACATGTTAACTAGCTCACTTAACTGCATATGTTAGATCACCCCTCTTAAGAAAGTTTAGGCAATATTGCGGTATTGCCAATGGAGGCAAACTAGAGTAAATTCACATGCTACATTTTTGGAGAAAATCATTGCCCTATAACATCCAAGGAGATGAGCTCAATTGGGAAATAGTTTTCTTGAAAATTGACCTCAGAAGTAATATAATCAAATCAGAATGAAAGAGGAAGATATTGATAAAATTACATTTAGTACACACTTCGGATATTATGAGTACTTTGTTATGTCGTTTGGGCCTTGCTAATGCACCAAAAACTTTTCAATAATGAATGAACACAATGTTGGCACCATTTTTGGGAAAATTTCTGTTAATATTCTTTGATGACATTCTGATCTATAACAAATATCCGGAATAACACTCGAAACACTTCCAACTTGTAGTTAGTAAACTGAGAGAGAAGAAACTGTATGTCAAGCAAATCAAACAATTTTTGGCTCAATCACAAGCTGAATGTCGTGGCCACGTCATCACTGGAGGTGGGTTGGCCACTGACCCTGCAAATATTAAAGCCTTTACTAACTGGCCTATACTTGAAAATGTCTCTCAACTATGGCATATTTGCAAACCTCTTTTTGAAGCAATGAAGAAAAAATGATTTTTGTAGTGGGTTTAACAAGTTGATTTCACTGCACTAAAACAACATATGACACAAGCAGAAGTTCTTACGATGCTCAAAATTCACTCCCGTTTGTCCTAGAAGCAAATGCCCCTAGACATGGCATTGGAGCAGTCTTAATGTAGAATAGCAAACCTATCTCTTTTCTTAGCAAAGCAACTTGACTTATAGCAGCCACTCTTTCAATTTATGACAAGTAAGGTTTAGATAGTTTGGAGGCAACACAGAAATGGAAACACTACTTTGTTGTTTCCTCCTTGATCATGAGAACAAACCAACAAAATCTTGAACATATGCCAGAACAAAAGTTTTATGAAGAAGTCCAACATAAGCTCTCAATCAAGTTACTAGGCTTTAAATTCTCTATGGAATACAAAAATGATAAATGAAATAAAGTAGTTGATGCTCTTTCTAGCGTTAAATACGGAGTCCGCTCCTTCTTTACTAGCACAATGGTTCCTACTTGGATAACTGAAGTTGTTTATATGACAAGTGCAAGGAACTCGTCTCTCTTCTCTCAAACATCTCCTGCTCCTTACACCTTGACAAATGGAGTCCTTGGATACAAAAGAAAAAAAATCTTAATGAATCTCGCAATCACTTAAGATAGTCCCTTATTTCCTCTTTTCATAAATCTGACTTGGGAGGTCACTTCAGAGAAAGACATACATATTAGAAAGTAAAAAATATATATTTTTCTTGGTCTGGCATAAAAACCGCAGTAAGATCTTTCATGAAAGAATGCCTTGTCTCCCAACAAAAAATTGTAGCTTGCTTAGTGTTGGTACAATACTAGTTTACAGACATCCTTGCAAATGACACCATTACAGGACTTGTTTGGCAGGCCACCATCCCTCATTGGTGAACTTCTCTTGCCACCTGATGATCGAGATGTTCACTACTCCATTAGTGACAGACACAATACCCGAGCAATTTAAAAATAGTTTCCTCAAAGCGAAACATTATGTTGATAAGAAGAGGATATAAAGGACATTGAAAATTGGGGGCATCCTGTATATCAAGAGATCTCGTATATCAAACTTCAACCCTATAGACACACCTCCTTGAGCATACACGGGCATCTCAAGCTCCACTCCAAGTATTATGGTCATTTGAAGGTTTTAGAAAGAATTGATCAAGTCTCATACGAGCTCCTCCCCGATGATTGTCAACTTCATCCAAACTTCCATACGAGTCAGGTTAAGAACCCCATGTCGTTCCTAACCCAAATCTTCCTTTTGGAAAGAGCTCGGGTCCAGGGCAATATCAGTGTACCGGTTGTTCGGTGGTTGATCAAATGCGTTAATCTTCCACGAGAGAATGCTACCTAGGAGGATTTTGTTTTCATCCAAAAAATATCTCATGCTTTTCATCCTTGAGGGCAAGCCTGATCTTGAGAACGACACGACTTACTGAAATTCTGAACAAGTCTGACACCTAAACCTAAAGAATTGAGGAGCGTAGCGTACCGGAAGCAATGGATGACCTAATCGACGTTGATCTACAATCCAACGGCTCAGGGGACGACTTACCACTTCGCGCTCTCTCCATGGCCACTGATCTCATATCCGACTGCTACTATCTACCCGAATGTCCCTATATGAATTTACTTTCTATACTCTACCCGTTTACCATTGGTTGTCTCTTTACTGTGTTGTAAAGCTATAAAGCCGGAGTTCTAGATTTACTTTCTATACTCTACCCTTTTACCATTAGTTATCTCTTTACTGTGTTGTAAAGCTATAAAGCCGGAGTTCTAGATCTTAGAGAAGGCATGAGCTCCGTTGTTCCTGCTTGCAAAGAAGCATATCCTATATCGTCCAAAATTGAGCGTTGTTTCTTCTCAAACTTAGCTACTCCCTTCGATCCAAATTAATCGTCTTTGCTTTAGTACAACTTCAATAAAAGTTGCAGCGACAATTAATATTAATCGGTGGGAGTACTTGTTGTCTAGATCGTCCAAAATTGAACGTTGTTTCCTCTCAATTAGCTACTTGTTGTCTGAACCCTACTGTCTGAACAAATCGACAGCTTCAGGTAAACAGAACCTTTCACGTGCTTACGCTGATGTGAACCCAAACAACGAAAACCACAGATCGAGCAAAGGAACCACCGAGATGCCATGAAACAGCTTAGTAAGCAAAGATTTAATACACATGCCCGGCTCCCAAAAGAAATTGGGGTATCCAGGCCCTTACTAATCTGCATCATCCCCTATCAACTTAAGTCTTGTGCAAAACTACTATCACTATCACCTTCTTACTACTAGGAGTTATTGACAGAACCATTTCTTACAGAGAAGAAACGGAAACCAGAGCCAAAAAAGAGCAGCACACCCAACAAAAAAAGAAGTAACTTGCTTTGCTGTTCCCATCCGAGTAACTCTGTTCAGTAACGGCCGCCGCTGCCGACCATCTCGCTGTAGTGCTTCAGCGACTCCTGCCGCTGCAGCCGCATCTCCATGTTGAACTTGTTGATGAAGGCCTCCACGCGCCGGTTCAGCTCGTCCTGCCCCAGCGACGGCTCGCGCCGCACCTTCCTCTCGCCTGCGCCGCCCACGGCCAAGGCGGGGTCGTTGAACGTCTCCGCCTTGCGCATCGTCGCCGCGGGGGGCGCCGCCTCCTCGCTGCCGCCGGACGGACGGCGGCCCGGGCGGGTGTCGAAGGTGTCCGACTTCTTCAGGTGTCGCGCCAGCGGCGGCGCTCGCCCCTCCGTGATGGCCTTCCACGTGCTCTCCAGAGTGTCCTCCCTCCGCGGCCGCGACACACGCAGCGCCCTGCTGCCTGCAACGACATGCACATCGACATCAACACGAAATTTCTTTTCTTGCTAGAATTCCACAAAAGCGTTCAAGATTCGGCAAAGTCTGGTCTTTGTAGGCCAGAATAGTCGATGAATTAAATAGCTTGGCGAATTGCTCAGAGTATTAGGCAGTGTTGTTACCTTCTGGGCTGGGCTTGGCCGCCTTCCGGCCGAACCGCGCTGACGACAGCGGCTTCTCCCTCTTGTTCGTCAGGTCCGCGAACGGCGCCACCTCAACCTCCGTCTCCGTGACCCTCCGCTGCGGCGTCCATGCAGATCTTGAAATCAGGAAGTCCTCCTCCTCTTCCTCCATCTCCGGCGCAGGTACCGGCGCAGGGGTCATCTTGGCCACCGGCACGGCCTCCGGAACACGCGGCTCCGGAACGGGCACCGCCATCGCCATGGCGACTGCAGGTGCAGTCACCTCCATCGGCATGGCCAAAGCCGGGGAAGGCACTGGAATCGGCTCCGTCCCCACAGCGGCGTGGGAGCCCGACGCGCGGCTGGTCTGGAACCGGGAGGACGCGGCGATGGAGATGATGATGGCGTTGATGACGAGGTACAGGTAGGGCGGCGTGAGCCACGTGGCCGCCGCCGCCTGTGCGCGCGGGATCTCCTCCGCCACGAACCCCGCCGCCGCCGGCCCCACTAGCCTCACCCCGGCGGCCACCAGCACGGCCGCCGCGGCCGCCGCCCCGGCCTTCACCGTCCGCGCGCACCCCATCGCCTCCTCGCAGCTGCCACCAAAATCCTTTCGACCGTTCTCCTTCCTCCTCCCCCACTCACCGTGACCGTGCGCGTGCGGTGCGTTTGTGCGCGAAATGAATGGAAGCGAAGCGAGCAAGCGGGAGGTGGGCGCACCGGGACGGGCGGTGATTTATAGCGGAGCGGCTTGAGCTCCCCGGATATCCGTACGCGCGGGCGGGATGACGGTGAATTGCGAACCGTCGGATGGGAGCTTTGGACGGCGTAAGATGCACGGGAGAGGCTTGCCGCACGTTTTTCCGTTGCACGGAACGGAAAGGTCTGGATCATCATGAGTAGTGTGGCCCGTGTGACCGCGGGGTCTTTGGCCGGTGGAGACTAGTGGACGTCGACCTTTCCCGATTACTCCTAATTACTACCACTACTGTGCTTATGCTTAATCTAATTCACCTGCTGGTAAAGAATTCTCATATCTTAATCAACTCTGCTCCTGTAGATGTACGAGTAACAGCTTTAGATATCGTGACATGTCTTTGTGCCCGCGTAAACTGCTACTAGGAGTACAAGCAGCACAGCATCGTGCCATCATGTGAGTTCATTGATACAGGCTGGATGGAGATGGTAAAGGCTCAAAAACAAGTGATCGGAGATGCTAGATGAATTAATACAGTACGTGATGATGACTGTTGAGAGGGGCTTCCATCTTCAAACGGTCGGGAAAATAGCCGTTAGACGCGGACGCGCGGGCCCCGCTCGGTAGTCGGCCCGGGGATCTCCCAGCCACGTACGCTGGCCCCTCGCGCCGAACCGCGGCGGTTGCTCTGGTGGCATCCGCTTCCCCTCGCGCTAACGGTCCAGCTCAGCTGACATCACGGACGCCACCGCCACCGCCACCGCACCGCGTGCTCATCGGCGGCAGCTGCCGTCGCTCGCTCCCTCTCGTCTCGTGTCTATCTTCTCTTCTTTTTCCCCGTGCAGAGGTTCTAGCCTCTTCCTCACACACATCGAGCTCCATGTCTATGAGCTACTCATGGCGTCCTACTAAGTGTAGTGTAGATAGAGTTCAACACGAACTACTACTACTACTCTACCCATGATGATTCTGACAGTAAATATTTGCTTAATCTACATCCAAATTCTATGACTACTACTGCTCCGTTTTCTTCTCGACTCCATACGTACTTTACTCGAGTTAGTTACTCGGTAGTGATGACTCGACGCACAGGTTGACACGGTCGCGGTCACAGCTCACGGCAACTCGTGCGCTTTTGCGCTGTCACCTCTGACGCGCGATTCAAGAAGCACGTACGCGCGTGTGCGTGCCGTCGTACGGCACCTGTTCGGCTGCCCGCCCACTGCGCCCGCAGCAGCATATGTGTCCGGTGCGGCGTGCACTTTTTAACGTCCGTCTCGGCACACGATGATGGGAAGCGAGAAAGAAAACGCGGCGCGCGAACTACAACGTGCGGGATCGGCGGGGCATGGGCGCTCGTGTACGTACCACACTACTGCGTCTCTGCTCAACCGGTGCACGCAACGCATGCACGAATGGTGATGCGGTGCGGCCAGGTCACGACTCGCACGTCAAAAACAAGTCCACTCCCATGCTCCGCCTCCGCGAATTGCCTCCAGCCCGGATGATTGATTAGCGTGCCCATGCGTATGCCGGATGGTTAGGTGCATGTGCCGGCCCAGAGTCAGATTTGTAGGTGAAGCTAACGTATATATATACGGTAGTGGAGTGATCCGTTTGGTTTGTCTCTCTTGCTCCTGCAAAGTCTCCTCGATCTGGAGCCTGCAGATTTAGGCTGCCTGCCTGTCCATCTGCGACCACACGCCATGACAAGGAGCATGGGGAGATGATCGTTCGCGGTATCCAACCGTCTATATTTTGACCCCGTCCATCACACCCACCCGGGGTGCGGCGTGGCTCGCTCCTAGCTAACACGTGTCTTGTGCGCATCACACGTACGTATACGTACGCACGCGTTCTATAGCTAGCTGGGCGCGAATGCATGGCCACGTACTACAGTCACAGTAGTAGTTAGCCTCGATTTAGTACTTATGATTATTATGATTAGTACTTGTTGCTTCTGAACGATGAAAATCTAGGTGACATATAATAGGCGTTTGAGTGTATAGGTTAGGGTGGCACCGCAGCACGACCGTACAAGATCTCCGGCTCCATTTAGCCAGCTGCTAGGTGTAGTGTAGGTGAGCGCGATTAGCTAGGTAATTAGCGTAGCACACGCACGCACGCGCGTAAAGTAGGTTAAGGTGGCACCGCAACGGATTAGCGTTCGGTGCACGCAGTAGTGCGTAGTACAGGTGTGACTATAGTTTGGCGTGCGGTAAACGGCATGCTAGTTATGCTTTGCCATGCACAGGCTTACACGTACTTACCGCTAGTCCGTAATCACACAGTTAAGAAGACCAAAAACAATACTACTCCGATATGAACGAATAAATTATTGATCTTAGACCAATTAAACACTCACAGAAGTAACAGCAACAGTGCAGGCGATAGACGGAGACTAATTTGACCTTCTTCTACAAGCAAGCAAGTTAAACTACTAATCAGCACTAGTGCTTCCGCAGGTAATTTGTTAACAATATGTACACTACTATCAGAGTATAATTAAGCGGCCATACGGCGGCCTACATTTTGGACCCGGGGGATCTCCGGGACAGCGACGGTTCCCCAACTGTGCGACGTCGCGGCCTCGGGAGCGGGCGGAACGACGACCTGGCCGGCTGGCCCTGCCCGCGCTTCACTTCTTGCTTCCCCAAAACGAACTCGTCGTGTCTCCATGAGTATGGTGTGCGTGACGGACCTGCACATCAAGTCAGATTAATCATATCGACCGATGATCACCGTTCTCTGTACCATCCAAACCTAACTTTTTCTTTCTTGGTCAAGAACTTGAAAAGAATCCACTATCAACCGCTCGAAGACAAGATTGCGGCCCAGCTTGCACCATGGATGGGTAAACACATCGTCTCTCCGGGACGCGTCGTCTTGGTCAAGTCTGTGCTCATGGCCATTGCCATCTACTATATGACCGCACTTAACCTCCCGGTTGAGGTGATGAACAAGATCGATGCTCTCCGACGGGCTTTCTTGTGGGCTGGATGTGATAAAGTTACGGGAGGAAAATGCAAGATTAATTGGGAACAAGTGTGCAAGTCAAAACTTCATGGTGGCCTTGGCATTCTCAATCTGAAAAAGTTTGCATCCGCACCGCGCATTCGTTGGCTTTGGGGTGAGTGGCTTACACCGATCAAACCTTGGGTGGGATTGGGGACACCATGCGACCGGCATGATAGAGACATCTTCGCGGCCTCCACAAAAGTCGTCATCGGCGATGGCACACGTGCCACTTTTTGGGAGTCTGCTTGGCTTGATGGTTTGCGACCCAAGGACATTGCACCAAAATTTTTTGAGCTGTCCAACAGAAAGAATTGCTCGGTCCAAAAAGCGCTTCTCAACAATTTTTGGGTGTCTCAGGTGAAGACCTCTCAGGGCATCATGGTCGAACATCTTCAGGAGTTTGTCAACCTATGGGAGAAGCTATCTCATGTTCATCTATTACCTGATACGCCTGATTCCATCACATGGAAGCTCACCAAGGATGGGCATTATTCAGCGGCAACGGCTTACAGTGCGCAATTTCTTGGCTCGGTCGACACGGACTTGCCTCGGATTGTTTGGAGATCTTGGGCTCCCCCAAAATGCAAGTTTTTCGCTTGGCTATTTATCAACAATAGAATCTGGACGGCATACCGACTTGAGAAGCGGGGATGGCCTAACTGCAACCTGTGCCCCCTTTGTAAGCAAGTTCAGGAATCGGCGGCTCATTTGCTTTTCCAATGTCGCTACACGGTTAGAGTCTGGAACATGATTAAAATGTGACTTGGCCTGCATGACATCTACCCGCAGAACTGGGGCATTGTGGACACGGTGAAGACTTGGTGGAGCACCAACGCCTCGAGGACGACGCAATCTCGACGACCGCTTACCTCCCTCATGTTACTCATCTCGTGGGAAATCTGGAAAGAGCGGAATGCTAGGGCATTTCGTAACGTCGCAGTGCCTGTTGGAGTTTTGGTTGGTAGGATCAAAGACGAAGCGGCGTTATGGTGTCTGGCCGGTGCGAAACATTTGTGTAATATCATGCCGCGAGAGTGATATGTTGTAACTGGCCTTTGGCCTAGACCTCTAAAACTCCTTCTTATTCAATGAAAATGGGCAAACCTTTTGCCTTGTTTCAAAAAAAAAAAACTTTTTCTTTGCATGCGTCAAAGCATATCTAGCTACCGAAGATACTTCTGGAGGCAAGTTACCAGCACGTTCATTGGAACTAGCTCAGGCATACGTGAATGGCCAATATGGAACCGTTCAATTAACTAATGGGCTGCTGGGTGTTTGCTTTCTGAAATGGCCATGCGTGGCATATGAATGTCATCCGTGATCTTTTTAGCTGCGCGAGGTCCTAATTTGAGCATCTACTCAGCCCTGCTTGTCGGATTGCCTCGTGTAGCGTGGCCCGTACGTACGCCACCGGCCGATCGCGTCGTACGTACGCACTTGTGGCAAGGAAATCGGCAGCATGAGCAGCCGTGCGGCCATGTGTGCGCGCCATATACGGGAACCCGGATGGAAATGGCAGCGCGGGGATCTATCCACCGTCCGATTTGTCATGGGTGACCTACCGGAATCATGGCCCTTTTGTCATTTACGGCATGCACGTGGATAGGCCACCGGCCAGGGATAGAACGAACTTTCTTATTTCGCGGCGATGGGACACGGCTAACTAAGCCGCATGTCGAGGTGGGATCACGGATGTACATCACGCACGACGTGCAACTTTATAGGATGTTTTGTTCATAGCCTGAGTGTGCGTGCGTGTATGTCTGCGTCTGCGATTGTACTGTGTTAGCAACAATGTTAAGCATTGAACGTTACTAATTTAAGTCCCCCAACGAACATTCTCATGAACGTTGGATCGAATCGCACGGATCTCCGGGCACGGTTGTGGCCACGTCAGACATCATCCGTTCGCTGGAGGAACCGAGCGAGCGAACGAAGCTCTCATCCCCCTATCCCCACTAACCTCACCCACTCCGGCCATTTCCCTCTTCGTCTCCTTGTCGATCCTAACCTCTCTCCCAGGCGATTCCGGCGATGGTGGGCGGTTCCGTCGCTCCTTGAACCAGATTTCGACGAGGCAGGGCCTGCTGCCGTCGACGGCGAAGTCGACGATCCAGGCTCCCGTGAGGGTCATGAGGATAGTAAAAGATTTGGGACTATAAGTCTATTTAATTCCTCTCGTATGTCAAAAACGGATTTCCCCATACTCAATGATGACCGAAGTGTTGGAAGAACGTGTGTGAGAAGTACTTCTCCATGTGCCATGGGATACGTGGGTGCTTACTCCCGTAGGAGTTGTTGGGATTCCCTAAAGAAGAAGGGTGAACCAGAACAACATCAAAGTATTCCCCTCAGTTAGAACCAAGGTTATCAATCCAGTAAGAGTCTCCAAGCAAGCAACATGAGTAGCACCTGCGCACAAACAGAAGGAAGACCGAGGGTAACTAACTCTTCCTTCTGAAAAAACTATATCCCGGCTCCTTTTCGTTGAGCCTTCCCCCCATTTGGAGTATAGCCAAGAAGTAAGGCATCGGTTTTTGGTACCAGCATGCAAAGGTTCGAATCCTTTTACTCCAGAGCATACTTATTCTAGAAAATAGAAAAAGAAAGTTTCATCCCTAATAAATAAATGCACAAAATTGCACCCAACACTTCAAGAGGGTTGTCAAGCCCCTTGTTTTGCTAGTTACAAGAATAAACGCAAATGATAGAGATAGATAGTAGCAAAGTAGCATGGCAAATAAAAGGAGAAATTGTGTAGAAGAATTCGGTAATGACGAATAGACCAAGGGGGGCATAGGTTCACTAGTAGCATCCCTCTGAAAAACAACAAATGGCATGGTAAACAAATTACAGTTGGGCAATTGACAAAATTGTAATATTTATGACTATGATCATTCATGGTATAATCTCATATATTCATTACGTCCGTGATAAGTAGACCGTTTATCCTACTGCATCTACTGCTAATACTCCACCCCAAAACGTCTATCCAGCATGCATCTCAAGGTATTTAGTTTGCAAGAAATAGAGTATCACAATAAGCAAGATGACATAATGTATACAGGAAGAAGCCAATCAATATGACAAAAACTTGTCATTTTATCCTTAGTGGCAACACTGCAATACATGTCTTGGCCCTTATTGTCATTGGGTTAGAGCACCGCAAGATTGAACCCACTAGAAAGCACCACTCCCTCTGAAGAAAAACCCATCGAACTTGGTCAAAGAAGATAGACAGATCGGAGAACATGTAAAACCATTTAATTATACAGCAAATAAGCCTCAAAAGATTCAATTGATTTCAATGAACAATCCGATCATAAAGTGACCATTCATCATGTCCTAACAAACACACCACCGATTACATCGAATTGATCCCGATCATGTGAGAAGGCTCATGGGAACATGATATTGAAGATCCAAAAAGAGAGAGAACCATCTAGCTACTACTATGGACCCTAAGGTCCTAATGGAACTACTCATACATTGTCATGGAGGCAGTAAGGTTGATGAAGATGGCTCCGACAATGGCTTCCCCCTCCGGCAGAGCTCCGGAACAAGCCTCCAGATGGGATATTCGCGGAACAGGAGTTCGCGACGGCGATAACATTCTTCTAAAAATATGGCGGAGGGTTTCGGTATTTATGGCGGTGGAATCCACTTAAGGTGGTGCAGGTGGGCCCCACACGGTCACGGGCCGCGCCCTACCCCTCAGGGCGCTCGGGGTAGCCATGTGGCCCCCCTGCTGCTCGTCTCGATCTCTCCCGAAGCTTCCCGTGTTTCTTGTCGCCCAAAAAATTTTGAATTAAACCAGCAAGTGATTTTGAGCTCCGTAGATATTGATTTCCTACGAAACCAAAAACAAGCAGAAAACATGAACTGACACTGGGCACTAAATTAATAGGTTAGTCCAGAAAAATAATATAAATTGCTATAAAAAATTTATAATAGCATAAAACAATCAAAAATTATAGATACGTTTGAGACGTATCAGTAGGCGAGTTTTGGTACTATGCATCTTATAGGAAATGTTGTTATGTGGCTTCAAACTTATGGAGATCGTGAGGTAGAGAGTTGGTAGGAGCTTGTTGTAGCTATCCATTCTAAGTTTGGTAAAGAAAAGCACACGCGTATTTAAAATCTCTAGAAAGATGTAAATAGATAGATATAGTAGAAAATTGCTAACACAAATTTGAGGACTTGAGACATAAGGTGTTAGTGCATAATACACATTATGATGTAGCATTTTGTGTCACCAAATTTTTTATTGTGTGGGGCGGGAGGGGGGGGGTTACACATGAACATTCAGAAAGCTATTAGTCTACGTCGTCCTGAAAAAGTTGATGTGGCTTTGTCTCTTTCCCAAATGCAGGAAGAGCTCCTGGAGGAAGCGAGGAAAATATCTTCAGCACATTTCAAACATTAATATAAAATGGTGCCACGTTCTGCATACAATAGCAAATGAATTCTTCCAACTCCTACTGATTGCAAGAAGCGCACAAGTGACAAACCAACCTGGGAAGATCGTTTCAATTCTTTGAAGGCTTACACATGAACATTCAGAAAGCTATTACTCTATGTCGTCGAGAAACAGTTGATGTGGCTTTGTCTCTTGCCCAAACGCAGGAAGAGCTCCTGGAGAAAACGAGGAAAATATCTTCAGCACATTTCAAACATTAGTATAAAACGGTGCCACGTTCTGCATATAATAGCAAAAGAATTCTTCCAACTCCTACTGATTGCAAGAAGCGCACAAGTGACAAACCAGCCTGGGAAGACTGTTTTAATTCTTTGAAGGCACATAGAAGGGCTAGAGGAGAATGCTTCAAATGTGTCTACAAGTACTTCCAAGTCCACAAATGGGTTGCTTCTGTGCCAACCAATATGGTGGAGGAATTACTGGACATTTTCAAGTTGCAATCTAGTTCATAGTCAAAGCCTGACAGGCAGAATAATAGTAGTGATTATGATGGAAAATCTCTCATGCAATCGTTACACTGTGTTGCTGCTGGAACAACTGACAAGAAGACCTTCCAGCTTTAGGGATGGATCAATGGCGAACATGTGTTAATACTGGTTGATTCAGGAAGTTCTGGCAGTTTTAGCAGTAAGCTTGCAGTGGAGATGGTAAACCTGCCAAAAGTGGATGTCACTCCAGTTATAGTTAGTGGAAATCTCAATGCAAAGCCACGGTTTGGCAAATCATATGGAAATGATAGGGGCAAGTATTTCAAACAGATCTGAGAATATTTGGTAATCCTTGCTCAACAAAGAAGAAACAAATTGTTTGCAAATCATTCCAAGTGCATTTTGCTCAACCAAGAGTAGATTACATGGAGCACATCATTATTGGAGCAGGAGTACCTAAGATCGAGTAAACATTGAAGCAATTTCCAGATGGCTTACACCGAAAACAATACACACTTGAGGAGTTTCTTGGGTCTAGCGGATACTAGAGGAGGTTCATTAGGAATAATGCTTTATTGCAGACCACTATTTAAAGCTCTAATAAAAGAATGATTTATGTGGACTCAAACACATGAGGTTGCTTTACTGCACTTAAAAAGCATATGGCGGAGGCTCATGTCCTTGCTATGTTAGACTTCTCTTTACCTTTTATTCTAGAAGTTGATACCTCTGGTTATGGCATAGGTTTAGTGCTCATGCAAAAATGGAAATGCATCTCTTACTTAAGCAAACCCATTGGCCCAATAGTAGTTGGATTATCAACTTATGACAAGGAGGCCCTATAAATTATTGAAGCTAACAAGAAGTGGAAGCACTATTTTGCAGCATCATCCATTATTATAAGAACCGATCAGCAGAGTTTGAAATACATCCAAGAACAAAAGTTAATTTAAGGAATGCAACATAACTTACTGATCAAACTATTGGGTTACAAGTTCAATGTGGAATATAGAAAGGGAAAGAAAACAAAGTGGCAGATACACTGTCCAGAGTTAAATACTCAGTGAGGTCCTTTTTCACAACGACGATAGTCCCAACCTGGACTACAAATGTTGTAAATGGTTACAAAGAAGATCCCAAGCGCACCTAATTAATTACTCAACTGGCAATCTCCCCTACTGGCACACCTCCTTATACCTTGACAAAAGGACTTCTCAGGTACAAAGAAAAAAAATCCTCATTGCCTCCCACACTGACTTAAGGAATTCCTTTGTCACTTTATTCCATACATCTGAGCTGGGGGACATTCTGGAGAAAGAGCAATATACCACAAACTAAAGATACTGTTTACATGGCATGACATGAGTGTAGGAGATATGCCCTAGAGACAATAATAAATGTTATTATTTATCCCCATGTTCCTGATTAAGTTTATGTTCCATGCTATAACTGCTATGGTTCTCGAGTCTGCAATAACCACGAGGCTCGAAGGAAGACTCACATGCACGTGTGGAATAATAAACGGTAAAATGTATTCCTAGTCTGGCCTCTAAGACTAGCTCAAGTGTTGCATGATGGTTCTGTTTTCCTGATCATGGGCATGACTATGCCGGCAACTTTGAGGGCACAATGTTAAGAGAACACTTGTGTTGAATCGACTCGATTGATGTTATGCTATGAGATACATTCGTCACAATTTTATGGTTAATAACACAGAGAAAGTTAATGTTTGCATAATTCCTTAGACCATGAGAGTATCGAGTTTCTTCATGCTTGCTTCATGAACTTTGGGGTTTGTTAAACGTCATCCGTAAATGGGTGGCTATTACGGCGGCTTACGGGTTCATGGAAAAGTATGTCAAGTAACTTGATAGCTCAAGATTGGGATTTGCTCCTCCGACGTTGGAGAGATATCTCTGGGCCCTCTAGGTGTTACGGTATCCATCATCGTCTGGCCAGACACAATGTGATTTGATCACATGGATGCCGGAACACGGGAACGAGAAAAGAGAACAAGACCGGTAACGAGGTAACTGGCATAGTGGACAAGTTGTTGATCCACGGGGATGTCGATAAATCTCACCTCGGGTATTTGTAACATATCGCGAAGCAACAGGAATAGCACACGGCAAACTGGAGGTTCACTCGAATATTTAATCGTGTGGGTATAGGGGTCAATATGGGTGTCCACGGCTCCGATGTTGATCATTGATCGGAAAGTGTTCCGGTCATGTCTATGCTTCACCGAACCTATAGGGTCACACGCTTAAGGGCCATCTATCTGCTGAATACTAGACAGGGAGTCTGAGAGAAAGTCACCGGAAAAGTTTCGGAGACAACGGAAGAGTTCTGGGGAGAGAACACCGGAAGAGTTTCGGTAAAACTGAAAAGTTGTTTCAGGGTATACCATTAAGTCAAATTGGTTTCGGCACACGCCTGGAAATTCTTGGAGGGTGCCAGAATTGTTCTGGAAACTTCTGGGATGTTTCCGGAGAAAGAACCCGGAAATGTTCCGGAGCAGCCGGAAATGCTTTGGTTGCTTTTCGCTGATGAAAATCATTGATCCGGAAATGTTCCGGAGCGCGTCCAAAATTATTTTAGGGGGTGCCGGAAATGTTCTGGGCCTTCAGGAATATTTTTCGTGAATAGTGTTATGAATAGTGGAAACACTATTGGGAGAAAATATCTCACGAGTAGT
This sequence comes from Elymus sibiricus, assembly GCA_039707655.1. NCBI lineage: Eukaryota > Viridiplantae > Streptophyta > Magnoliopsida > Poales > Poaceae > Elymus > Elymus sibiricus. The sequence goes on along the minus strand of CM077666.1, from coordinate 175,604,554 downwards.
GGAAACACTATTACGAATAGTGGAAACACTATTGGGAGAAAATATCTCATGAATAGTGGAAACACTATTATGAATAGTGGAAACACTATTATGAATAGTGTGAAAATATCTGAGGGCATTTTGGTATTTTACCATCTCTTCTCACCCTATAAATAGGGGTGGAGGGTGCTCTTCATTTTCATCCAAGTTCTCTCATGAGTTCTCATACACTGCCATGCAATTATCTGGCTTTCTCTCTCCCTCCCCGCGAAATAGTTTCGTAGAGCCGAAAGGCTGTCTGGGTTCTGGTGGGAACTAGTTCTGGACGGAGAAGCCCTGTCGGATAGATGACACCGTATGTGTGTAATCCCGTAGAGAGGTCGTAGGTTCGATCTTTTTTGCCCGAGGGGCTGTTCGAGTGTCCTCCCGAAGGGCTGTCTGAGTTACCGTCCGAGTTTGAGAGTGCCTCCCGAAGGGCTGTCCGTGACACCGTCCGGGGGACTGTCCGACCGCCTCCCGGAGGGCTGTCCGAGGGACTGTCCAAGGGGCAGATGACGGAGTACATCCTCGCGGTTGGGAGGTTGTAAATCCTAGCTGCGGGGATCTGCACCAACGATCGTCATTGACTCTACTTCCGCTGCGCTACGAGTCGGTAACGAAAAGATCAAACCTTGTATGCAGTCTCCATAGTGGTCCTGGGCTGGTGCGTAGGTCGGAATTTTTTTTTCTGCTGCCTTCCCCTACAGTGGCATCATGAGCCGTGCTATGCGTAGATGCAGGTTACAATCTAGAATACATAGAGATGTATGGGTGTTGCACAATATAATTTGTAGTAGATGAGTTCTATTACTGAAAATTATTTGTGCGGGTAGCAGATGAAATCTGTTACCCGATGTTCTTGTTGCTTCCCTGATATTTGTGTATTTCTGATCTTGATAACGGCATGGTGGAGTTTCAAAGTTCTGGCAATCCGCGATCCTGATTGATCAACGAAGTGCTAACAGTTCATTGAATTCCACCATAGTTAAAAGAAAGATGAAATTTCGCAGATGAAAGTGCAATGCAGATATGATCTGCACGGGGGTCATGCGTATGACGAAGTTCAGTATGGGGCTTGAGATTTTATTGTCTCGTGTTTCATACACCCCGCAAAGTTAATCTAGTGACTTGAATAATCATACTTGATGATGGACGTAGGTAGCTTCGGTTTGTTTCGAAACCTTAGAAGCCACGTAAAATAAAATCTTGTATGAACCGATTAGAGGCGTCTAACTTGGTTTTGCAGGATGTGCATGCGATGTGGTATAGCAGTGCTCATATTAATTTGATTATGTATGAGATGACTATACAATGTAAATTAACATGACCTGCGTGTCATGATTCGGCATGATGCCTGGAGCCATATGATTGTCACTTTAATGACCTGCGTGTCAACGTTTTGTAATGCACTTATTTTATTAGCTATAGAGATAGCAATATTATCTGGTGCATCGACAAGGTGGTGGCAAACTTCGCGAAGGTGAACACCGACGCGAATGCCGAAGACGAAGAAATAAAGACTTCTCCGTCAGAAAGGGCTATACCATATCATGCTATTATGAAATTGCCTGAGATGTTTATCCCTTATGATGCACCCTTTTGATTGCGCGGTAGTCGCTTTTTATTAGGGTGATCTCTCACTTAAAATATCAAGTAGTTAGTGTTCTCCCAAGTGTAGCACCGTCACGGCACCTATCTCTTCGGGGTATCACATGGATGCATGGGTACGAACGATTAGAGAAGTGTGAGGTGCTACTTGTAGCTTGCGTTGGTATTTCCCCGAAGAGGAAGGGATGATGCAGCACAGTAGAGATAAGTATTTCCCTCAGTTATGAAACCAAGGTTATCGAAACAGTAGGAGAATCACGCAACACCTCATTAGCAGCACCTGCACACAAACAACAAATCCTTGCACCCAACGCAAATGAGAGGTTGTCAATCTCTTGGCGGTAAATTGCAAGATTAAATTGTATGTGATAGATAGATAGATAGAAAAAAAATACAAAATAAAATAAATAAAAGAAAATGGCAGCAATATTTTTAGGGTTTTAGTAATATAATTCTGATAGACCCGGGGGCCATAGATTTCACTAGAGGCTTCTCTCAAGAAAATAGCATACGGTGGGTAGACAAATTACTATTGGGCAATTGATAGAAAAGCAAATAATCATGACCATATCCAAGGCAATGATCATGTATATAGGCATCACGTCCAATACAAGTAGACCGACTCCTGCCTGCATCTACTACTATTACTCCACACATCGACCGCTATCCAGCATGCATCTAGTGTATTAAGTCCATAAGAACGGAGTAATGCCTTAAGAACGATGACATGATGTAGACAAGATAAACTCACGTATGAATAAACCCCATATTTTTACCCTTAGTAGCAATGATACATATGTGTCATGTCCCTTTCTGTCACTGGGATTGAGCACCGCAAGATCGAACCCACTACAAAGCACCTCTTCCCATGGCAAGATAAATCAATCTAGTTGGCCAAACCAAATCAATAGATCGGAGAAGAAATACGAGGCTATAATAATCATGCATAAAAGAGTGCAGCAAAGACTCAAATAATTTCATGGATAATCTGATCATAAACTCACAATTCATCGGATCCCAACAAACACACCGCAAAAAGTGATTACATCGGATAGAACTCCAAGACCATCAAGGAGAACATTGTATTGAAGATCAAAAAGAGAGAAGAAGCCATCTAGCTACTGCCTATGGACCCGAAGGTCTGTGGTAAACTACCCACGCATCATCGAAAGGGAAGCAAGGTTGATATAGAACCCCTCCGTGATCGATTCCCCCTCCGGCAGATCACCGGAGAAGGACCCCAGATGGGATCTCTCCAGAACAGAAACTTGCGGCGGCGGAAAAAGTATTTCGTGGACTCCCCTGTGGGTTTCTAATTTTTCTAGAATTTATAGTGCTGGAATTAGGTCAAACGGAGCTGGGTGGGCCCCACGAGGTACCTGGGCGCGCACCCCCCTGGGGCGCGCCCTGGTGCCTCGTGGCCCACTCCTTCATCTTCTGGCCCTCTCCTGAAGCTTCTAGTGTTTATCTTGTCCAATAAAAAATCTCCAAAAAGTTTCATGGCATTTGGACTTCGTTTGGTATTGATTTTCTGTAAAACAAAAACAGGGCAGAAAACAGCAACTGACACTGGGCACTAGGTTAATAGTTTAGTCTCCAAAAATTATATATAATTGTTGTAAATGATTATAAAAACATCCAAGATTGATAATATAACAGCATGGAACAATAAAAAATTATAGATACGTTGGAGACGTATCATGAGGCGGGTGAGTTGAGACCTCGCAGCAAGATCACTTGGTTGTTTTGACGTTCCGGAGGATCGTCCTGAGCTCGGAACACGCCCATCGAAAGATGAACAAGAGTCACATAGAGATGTGATTGGCAAGTTGGCCTACCAAATGAAATTCTCGTCACTTGAGATGGATGCATCCTTGGCGTTGAATTGAAATTTGGATCTTGTATCACTCACAATCTATTATGAGAGTGTGACGCCCCCGACTCGACCGTGCACTAATCATACACGCAAATGCACACGATCAAGCCTAGGGACTCACTTGAAGATATCACAACACAACTCTAGACACAAAATAAAATAATACAAGCTTTATATTACAAGCCAGGGGCCTCGAGGGATCGAATACATAAGCTCGATGTCATACAAGCATCAGTGGAAGCAAAAGTATCTGAGTACAGACATAGTTAGTCATGTTTGCCTTAAGAAGGCTAGCACAAACAGCGACTCTAGATCGAAACGGCGCAGGTCTCCTGCCTGGGAGCCTCCGAACTACTCCTGGTCGGCTGGCTCAATCCAGTAGTAAGTGCCGTCGGGACCCTCCTAGTAGTAAGCTCCTGCAGTGGCATCTGGCTCCTGGGCTCCATCGTCTGATATATCATCAAGTGGGTATGGTGAAAAGAATAGTAGAGCAACCGTGAGTACTCATCCAAAGTACTCGCAAGACTGACATCAGAACTATGCTATATATGCATTGGTATCAAATGAAAAGGCTGTATCTGTGGACTATATAGCAGAAATGCCAGAATAGAGAGAAAGGCCTAGCCTATCGAAGACTAGCATCTTCAAGCAATCTTGCAGCATCAGAAGAGAGTAGATAATAGTAGCATACATGTGGATATACAACAGCAATGCCCTGAGATCATTTCTCGTCTCCCTGCGAGAAAGTGGTCCCGGGAGCATTATTAAGCGTTTAATATGAATCATCATCAATTTGTAGTTGTCATAGATCCGGATACAACTCTGAGCGTCCTGTTACCGTGGACACGGCTATTCGAATAGATAACTTCCCTGCAGGGGTGCACTACTGTTACCCAACACGCCCGATTACCTTCGGCCGGACACACTGGCTGGGTAATACCCGGCCTCGGGTAATCGACACGACGCAATCCTACCTAGGCTCAGCAGAGAGGTCAACACGCCGGTCTAAATCCTAAGTGCGAAGGGGTCTTGGACCCATCACCCTTTGCACTCCTGCACGTTGCGTGGCTGGACGGGGAGCAGGCGCGACACTGAATACACCAGTGACGTAACCAGCCCAACCCCAACGATCAGCCCGCATCTCTGAGTTGTGACGTCTGAAGAGCTTTCGGCTGATACATACGACGTAGAGGGCCCCATTAAACCATTATCCCACGTGGTGGTAGTGCGTATAGGGCACGACGACGCACTCAGATCAAATACCCAGTTCCGTTAGGCGTATTTAGTAACTCGCAGAGACGATCAGACTACCTATCGCTCCGACTTGGTAACACACGGAACACGAACAAGGTGGTCTCCGCCTGCCCTGTCGTTCCACCACAGTATCACTCGCGGGTGCCCTCCTGGCAAACCCGACTTCATATTTCCCCGCGGGTACCCCTCGGGGTCGACCCGCCTGTAACAAAGGTTAAAGTATCTGTGTGTCCAAGTATCGAGGAGGAATCCGAGGAATCACCCTCGATGGATTCCCACTCGAGGAGTTGCACGACGGTAGCTTATCGGAGGTGAAGAAAGAGGAATCACCCTCGGTAACTCACTACCGTACAACTATTCTACAGAGGCATCATCGAAGTGAAATAAGAGGTATCACCCTCGACACTCGATGCCAGCTCTGCAGAGACGAGCAACTTAGGGGGGGTGTGCGGTGTTGTGCTGTTCTCAGCCCGTTCGATCACATCGATCGGGGCACCAGTACTAAAGCGGGGCAATTACAACAAGGAAGAGGGGCCACAGATGGTTTACCATCCAACCTATACTAAGCATCTTGGATAATAGGCAGGTGTCAATAACAGTTACAAGGACAGGCTATGCATCAGAATAGGATAAAACAATAATAGCAACAAATTCTAATGCAAGCATGAGGGAGAAGGAATAGGTGATATAGGCATGCGTCAAGGGGGTTTGCTTGCCTGGACGCTCTGCAGAGAGTGGCTGATCGTCAGTAGGCTGCTCCTCGGGGGTGTAGTCGAACTCTGCTGCGACGGCGTCGGTCTCGGTGTCTATCGGGAGAGAAGGAGGGGGGAAGAAACAATAAATTCACGGCAAAAATGCAATCACTATGCATGACATGCCTAAATGATATGCAGAGGTGTTTTATTGCCTAACTAAATGATTTAGTTAATTTAGAAATTTATTTGGATTTATTTTATTAAAGTTGAGCACTATTCATTTATCAAAATCAGTCAAAAAGTTCCATGTTCAGCTAGCTAGGAGTGTTGGACAGGCATTTTGATTACATATTCAGAATCTTCATATTTTTCTGATCATTTTTCATATATAAAATATTTTAATCCGAGTTACGGTTTAAAAGATATGATTTTTCAAAGTTTTAAATATTTTCTAGAATTATTCAAATTAATTAAATTGGAATTATCCGAAACAGTAGGGGATGACGTCAGCATGACATAGTGCTGACGTCAGAAGTCAACAGTGCGGTTGACTGGGGTCAAACCTAACAGTGGGTCCAACGGGACCCACTGGTCAGCCTCACAGTAGTTTAATTAGGTTTTATTTAAACTAATTAGGATTAATTTAGCGGTGGGGCCTACTGGTCAGAGTCTAATTACTAATTAATTTAATTAACCGATTTAATTAACGTTTTAGTTATTTATAAAAATCAGTTTAATCCGTGGGGCCCCACATGTCAGTGGGTTGACCCAGTCAACGAGTCAACTGGGCCCACCCGTCAGTGGCATAGCGGGGTCCCACCTGTCGGGCCAGGTCAGCGTCACCGGCGACTCGCCGGAATCTCGGCGGCGAGCGCGTTTTGCGGCGGCGCGGCTCGGGCTACGGTCGAAAACCGCGCACAGGACGCCGTTTGATGCGCGGTTGGGCGCGCTGGAACCGCACGACGACGGCGCGTCGTTTGGCGGTGGTCGGAGCGGCTGGAACGGCCGGAAACGAGCGGTACGACCTCGCCGGCGGCGAGCTTATTCGAGTGAGCTACGGGGAGATCATTCCGGCGCGCAAACGAGCGAAAGAAGAAGCTAGCCGAGACCTACGCGCTGCGGTGAGGTTGATAGGCATGAGCCCGAGACCATTTGGTCGTCGGAGCCTCGCCGGTGATGAGGCGGGCGGCGGAGCGATCGGGCATCGCGGGCGTGGCGGCTACAGAGGCGTAGGAGGGCAGAGGAGCGCGGGGAGAGGAGTGGGGGCTCACTGGCGTTGCAGAGAAGGCCCGGGGACGGCTCGAGAAGGCCGGAGACGACCGAATCGGCGGCGGCAGTGGCGGACGGCGCCGTGTCGGCGTGCGTGCGCGACAGCGAGCAGAGGAGGACGACGATGCGGCTTAACGGGTTGGGCCGGCTACTGTTCCACTAGAGCCCATAGGCACAGTAGTCGTTAGGCGTTTTTCTTTTTCTTTTTCTTTTTTCTGTTTTCTGTATTACTTTCTGTTTTGTAAAATGTGTGGCACTAAAAGGACTTTTGTAAAATGGGTGACTTGGGCCAAATATTACAGTGCAATATGCTCGAACACCAGAAATTGGGTTGGCTAAAATATAATTTCATTTGTAATTCTATTAAATAAAACGGTATTAAAATATTGCTGTGAGCTACTGTTTGAGGTTGTTAGAGTTGCTTAGACATTTTTAGTGATGTTGTTTTCCTGAACATAATTAGCTATGAATTATTTGCTATTTAATGAACATTTTAGTTTTCAATTTGAACAACTTTTATTTTTCACTTTAAATTTAAACTGAAGTTTGAATTAGGAATTTGAAATGAAATATGATCCTAATGATGATCAAGCATAGTTAATCATGATGACTTGGCATTATCAAAGGTGATTACTGTGGCATAATGACAGGGGGTGTTACAATTCTCCTCCTCTAACAAGAATTCTCGTCCCGAGAATTAAGAGGTAGAAGGGAAAGATGGAGGCATTCCGGGAAGTTCTTCTGGAAATACTCACTAGAAGTCGCGAGCGACTGGAACGTTTCAATTCCTCAAATTTTAATGCCATGCATGTATGCACAAGCTTATGATAAGAATGCATGCGATACTTCTAAATCAATTTAAAACAGGAGGTGGTACTGAGTGAGCAAGGATAGTACCGTTCACAGTAGCAAGCTGATCTTGAGCTCTATTCAGATCAACATGGTAAGCTTGACCACGACCATAAGAAGGTCTGGCATTTCCACGACCATTTTCACGGCCAGCAGGGGGAAGTGCAAGCTGATTTTGGTTCTGAGGGCATTCTCTGGAACGGTGACCTGGACGGCCACACTTGAAGCAGAGCCCATTATCGGGACGGGGAGCAGGAGCTCGAGGCATTGGAGCCTGAGGCGCAGCGGGAGGGTACATGCTGTGGGGAATCCAGTTACGGCGCTTCTGCGATGACGAACCCAAAGATGAGCCAATGTCACGATAGCGCTTCTGCGATTCCTTGTGCTTGATCTGAGCGGTCTCAACCAGAATAGCCTTGTTCACGAGAGTGGCAAAGTCGGTGAAGTCTTGAGCAGCAAGTGCAAGCTCGAGGTCTGGGTGGAGTCCACTACGGAACTTCTCCTGTCTACGAGCATCAGTTGGAATGTCTTCTTCAGCATAGCGGGACAAGTTAAGGAACTCCCGCTGATAAGCTTCGACAGTCTTGTTGCCCTGAACGAGGTTGCGGAACTCGGTCTTCTTCCGGTCTATGATTCCCTGAGGAATATAGCGAGCACGGAAGGCAGTCTGAAACTCAACCCAGGTAACGATTGTCCCAGCAGGCAGTGTACGCTTGTGAGTGGACCACCATTGAGCAGCGGGTCCTTTCAGGAAGTAGGTTGCGAAGGTGACATAGTTGTCAGGGGCGACACTAGCAGATTCCATCTCAAAAGCAATGTCGCGAAGCCAGTCATCAGCATCGAGTGGCTGTTCAGAGTTGCGAAACACAGTGGGGTCAAGACGCACAAACTCCGACAGTGTTATTGAAGCTGGGTTCTTGTTCTGATTGTTCTGATGCGGAAACTGAGCCATGATATTAGTCATGAACTGACGGTTCAGCTCGAATTGCTGCATCATAGCTGCCATATAGTCTGGTGGTGGTGGGCTTTCAAGGGCATGACCACGACCACGAGCACCTGGCCTAACCATCTGTTGACACACGAATGCGTCACGCGTACCCTCGACGCCGGGGGTGATGCACCGCAGCTCACGTCGAAGGAGGTCCGTCCGGCAGCGCGGTACGCAAGCAAACTGGCGGACGCTTTTGAGACCCGACGCACCGCTTCTCCGGGATGGAACCCGTCAGGAGTCACGGATGGACGATGGGCTGCCCTAGGTCGGTTCGCCCGCCCCTAGAGCCTCGAGGATCGCTGCCCTTCAACACGAAGAACGAACGAAGAACGAGAGAGAAAGAACAAGGGAGAGATGTAAAAGCTAGGGTAAAAAGTAGTAGATTGATTTGTTCGATTGTGTGTTTTTTCAATCGGCCATCACCTCTTCTATTTAAGAGGGGGTTGGACTTCCCGTACAAGTCATGGATTCATCTTTCCTTACAAAGTATCAAAAAATGCTAGTCAAATTCGGACTCTCCAAAATCTGCCCGAATCTGCGTGCCGGCAAGCGGTAGTACCGCTTCAAGCGGTAGTACCGCTCTGAGTACCGCTCTACTACCGCTTGGTGGTCTCGGGATACCAGAAGAATTTTCGTAAGCGGAACTTGGCGCGGTAGTAATATGCGGTAGTACTGCTCAAGCGCTAGTACCGCTGTGGAGGGCGGTAGTACCGCTCCACAAGCCGTCTTGATGGGCTGGCTTCCATCTCCTCACGTCCATCTTGATCTCCGGTCTTTGACGAGCTGTCGCCTTCCCAGGAGTACCATCAGGGTATCTTGCCGGGCCTCCTTGCCGGGTCATTCCCTTGCCGGGCTATCTTCTTGCCGGGCCACCTCCTTGCCGGATCGCCTCCTTGCCGGGCCGTCTTCTTGCCGGATCGCCTCCTTGCCGGGCCGTCTCCTTGCCAGATCGCCTCCCTGCCGGGCCGTCTCCTTGCCGGATCGTCTCCTTGCCGGGCCGTCTCCTTGCCACACCGGCAAGCTTTTACTCGGGCGGTAAGATTCCATGCCGGCAAGCCTTTCATGCCGGCAATATGAACTTTCTCGTATAGAAGATCTTGCCGTTTGAGCCCACCTTTACTGTATTTTGCATCGTGCCAAAATCAGGTGTCAACACATGCCCCCCTGTTTTTCGGCAAAGCTTGTGTGCCGAAAAATAATTCGCATAGAGCTTGCTCTAAGGACGATGTCAACATTCCATCGGCCATTTATATGTGCTTAAGGCGATAATCATATATCGGCCATGTTTGTTTTTAAGATGATAAGTATATATCTTGAAGTCGATTGCCACCATCCCGAACCGGCGTAGATTCAAAATCCTCCATCTCATCTTCATCTCCCAATGTGTATATTGGACTTAAAATTTCCTCAATAAAAGGGGATGTTTCAGGTGGCGTGGACGATGTAATAAGGGCTGCATCATCCTTTTTTGGTGGCGTAGGTGTTGTTGTAGCTAGTGTAGAGACATCTGCGTTTCCTTTTCGTTTAGGCCTCCACACTTGTTTTGTGGGCGCCACGGGCCGAATTTTATTGAACAATTCGTCCTTTTGCTCTTCTACTTCATGTGCCGCCTTCTCGCGGCTCCTCATACGTTGTAATCTCCTTTTTTGTGTCTTGGACAGACCGGGAGGACACCACTTAGGTTGAATATACTTGGGATCCCTAGATTCTGCTTCGCTTGGAGAATTTTTTGTTGGCCGATTAGCACCATGGCTTGAACGGCCGTGTGTAGGATAATAAAGCTTTTTGTGAGCAGGCCTTCTAGGTGTTGTCCACCCCATATGAAAAGCATAAGGAGCCATTGGGGGCTGCCCCCATCCTCCATTGAAGTCTCCCATGTAATATGGCGCATAGGGGGGTGGCGACATCCATGGTGCCGGTGCCCATGACCCATATGGCCTTGCATAGTGTCGAAACTCTTGCTTCGGAGGTGATCTTGAACGTTTTGAATATGATGGCCGATTGGAGCTAGAACCGGCCGCTTGACTTGCATATTTAGATAGCAACATATCAAAAGTTGGCTTGATTCGCTTGTGCTTAGCTTCACTCCTTTTACACTTACCAACTTCTGAATTCTTGGGCTTGATAAATTCAACATGAGTATCCTCTTGTACTTGCGGTTGCCCCCCGAGTGCAGGATTTTTTATGGTGATCTTGATTACCTCTCCAGCATCGGATTGCTTCTCAAGCACGACTTGCCTCCCCAAGATCTTGTCGCCATCTTTGTTCTTCCTGGGCTCACCAATGACAATATTGTCTTTATTAGCTGATTCGGCTATGTTAGGCAGAATTAACATTTTCTTCCCCTCCAAAGTCATGGTATTCATTGGGAAGGGTTGTCTATCAACTTGCATCTCAGAAAAACTCAATCGTCCGTCATTAATGGCCGATTGTATTTGTCTCCGAAAAACATTGCAATCATTAGTAGCATGAGAAAATGAATTATGATATTTGCAATAAGCACGCCGTTTCAGCTCCTCAAACGGCGGTATGGTGTGTGATATTCTAATCATCTTTTCTTGCAAGAGAGCATCAAATATTCTATCACACTTGGATATATCAAAACTAAATTTCATTTCCTCATCACGATTCTTACGAATCGGCTTAAGAGCATTGCATGCATAGGGTTTGGCCTTTGAGGACCAAACAAATTCAGTGGTACAGACATCAACCTCATCGTCTGAATATTCATCATTATAATCAAGCATATGCATTCTAGGACGATCGGTTGTTGACCTATGAATCTCTTTACTTCGGCTTTCTTGAGCCAAAGCTTTCTGCAAGACTTGGTTAATATTTAAAAATTCATAACTTTCTAGCCTCTCCTTAATGTGAGTTTTCAAACCATTAAGGACAAGATCCGCCAAGTCTCTTTCGGTTATCACTAAGCTATAGCATCAGTTTTTTATATCTCTAAATCTTTTGACATAATCGGTGACCGATTCATCATGCTTTTGCCTAACCGATGTAAGATGCGATAATTTAAGCTCATTGTCGCCACTATAAAAATGATCATGAAACTTTTGCTCTAGTTGCGACCATAAGAGAATTGAGCCAGGTGGCAAAGCAGCAAACCATGAAAATGCGCTGCCAGTTAAACATAAGGGAAATAACCGCACTTTCAATTCTTCTATGGAACTTGCTTCACCCAACTGTGCTAGATACTGACTCACATGCTCCCAAGTTGTTTTTGTGCCCTCTCCACTAAATTTGACAAAATCAGGAACCTTATAACCTGGAGGGTACAAAACTGCGTCGAAGTGTTCAGGATAAGGTTTTTGATACACACGACTCTTTACTTTCGGCTCGTTTCCGAAAGTTTCTTGAAACATCTTATGTAAATCCTCCCTTAATTTGGCTAAAATTGGATCCGAGGTAGATGAAGATGCTTGTGGCAATGACATAGGAGCAACTTGGGAACTAGCTAGTGATGCAACTTGTGGAGTAGGCGCCGAAACATAATTCGGCAGAAGACCAAACATGCTTGTATTCATAGGTGATGTGACAAAGTAATTCGGCGTAGACGCCGAAATGGGCACACTCATAATAGGGTTAGGGTATGCAGGTGCGGCCACAAGTTGATTGGTTTGGCTAGGATAAAAATTCATCGGCAAATTGTAATGTTGTTGCATGGGAGGTGCCAATGAAATAGGTAAAGTTGGATTAGGTTTTTCTGGGCTACTGGATACACCAACATTAGCACTAGATGACGGCGGCATATTTTTCTGAGCATTGGTATTTGCCACGAAAGAATTGTACGCCATCACATTACCCTTACTAACAAGACTTTCAATCACAGCCAGTTGCTCAGGAGAAAAAACTTTGCTCACAGTGATTTCATCTTGTTCATCAATGGGAGGAGGTAACCTAATTTCTCCAATCGGAGTGATGTTGCCTTGGCAGTCCTTCTTGAAACTTGAAAGAAACGCCTCCAAATCCTCCTCCTCGCGCTTCTTCTTGAGCGCCTCAAAAGCCTCTTCACGCTCTTTCTTGAACGCTTCGTAGGCCTGGCGATGTTCCTCCGATAGCTCATCAAGACCGGGCTTAATGATGTTATCGGCGTTAACTTCTGAGGGCTGGGGAAGATTGGACATGGTTGATGATGATTCTTGATCTTTCGTCCCCAGCGGAGTCGCCAAAAAGTGTGTTGACACACGAACGCGTCACGCGTACCCTCGACGCCGGGGGTGATGCACCGCAGCTCACGTCGAAGGAGGTCCGTCCGGCAGCGCGGTACGCAAGCAAACCGGCGGACGCTTTTGAGACCCGACGCACCGCTTCTCCGGGATGGAACCCGTCAGGAGTCACGGATGGACGATGGGCTGCCCTAGGTCGGTTCGCCCGCCCCTAGAGCCTCGAGGATCGCTGCCCTTCAACACGAAGAACGAACGAAGAACGAGAGAGAAAGAACAAGGGAGAGATGTAAAAGCTAGGGTAAAAAGTAGTAGATTGATTTGTTCGATTGTGTGTTTTTTCAATCGGCCATCACCTCTTCTATTTAAGAGGGGGTTGGACTTCCCGTACAAGTCATGGATTCATCTTTCCTTACAAAGTATCAAAAAATGCTAGTCAAATTCGGACTCTCCAAAATCTGCCCGAATCTGCGTGCCGGCAAGCGGTAGTACCACTTCTGGGCACGGTAGTACCGCTTCAAGCGGTAGTACCGCTCTGAGTACCGCTCTACTACCGCTTGGTGGTCTCGGGATACCAGAAGAATTTTCGTAAGCGGAACTTGGCGCGGTAGTAATATGCGGTAGTACTGCTCAAGCGCTAGTACCGCTGTGGAGGGCGGTAGTACCGCTCCAGAAGCCGTCTTGATGGGCTGGCTTCCATCTCCTCACGTCCATCTTGATCTCCGGTCTTTGACGAGCTGTCGCCTTCCCAGGAGTACCATCAGGGTATCTTGCCGGGCCTCCTTGCCGGGTCATTCCCTTGCCGGGCTATCTTCTTGCCGGGCCGCCTCCTTGCCGGGCCGTCTTCTTGCCGGATCGCCTCCTTGCCGGGCCGTCTCCTTGCTGGATCGCCTCCCTGCCGGGCCGTCTCCTTGCCGGATCGTCTCCTTGCCAGGCCGTCTCCTTGCCACACCGGCAAGCTTTTACTTGGGCGGTAAGATTCCATGCCGGCAAGCCTTTCATGCCGGCAATATGAACTTTCTCGTATAGAAGATCTTGCCGTTTGAGCCCACCTTTACTGTATTTTGCATCGTGCCAAAATCAGGTGTCAACACCATCCTGCTAAATTTCAACAGGGGGTAGTTTAGTAAAAGCAACTGCAAGTGTTTAGCGACAATCATGATGTAACACGACAATGAATAAGTAGTGCATCAGATACATAACAGTAGTCATTTAAGACATACAGATCCATACACAGAGTCGATTACACGCGGATAGCATAACGCCGCAAAATTAAACAGCTAGACATACTAGGCGGCGCGCAGGCACGTGGTGAGGAATACGCAACGAGGCATAGCAAAGGCTACATCAATGTCGGGGAAAACGACTGAAACGGGGTAACTGCAGGTGCGGACGATGAGTCTCCAGAGCAGGAAAGTCCTGCGCTCCGTGTGCACTCTGATGCAGAACCCAGTCTCGAACTGGAAGAAGAGGTCCACGTGCAGGTGTATGACCTCCAACAGCAGGCCAATCGATACCTGCCGGCATCTGAGTCCTGCGCGGGTAAAGAATGTACTCTGGATGTATCCCTGCACAAACAGCTGGTAGCAACTGCGTCTTAGCATCGTAGAGGCGTGCTCGAGTGGCAAACAACTCGACTGCAAGAGCCCGGTTAGTGCGATCCAGAGCCTGAGTGCACTGAATCAACACGTCGGGTCGTATTGACGTCGCTCGTAAGGGGCACAGATAGCTGTGTAATATCCGGTAGCATCTCCAGCAGGGGCATACGGAATGTATCGGAACTCAGAGGCATCCAAGTGACTATGCTCTCCACAGAGTCATGCGACAGCAGAATAGGCAGCATCATGGACTGCCATCTCAATCGTCATGCCGATACCGTGAAAAAGGTGCAACTCGGTGTCTGAGTCATCTCGCTGATCATCGATACGAACATCAGCATGGTACTGCTCCTGGTTGAACTCGTGGAAATCCTCGTAAACCATGTACTCGGGGTACCAGCGGTAACCCAGTCTGGTCAGGAGGGCGATCAGGACAGCTGCAAAACCAGCGGCATCACGAGCCCAAGTGCGAAGCACAAGCTGCGTCGCAGGGCGCGGCGGAAACAGGCGATCCATCTGAAACAGAGGAAATTCAGGATTTTCAAATGACAATGAGAAGTTTAATATAACTTGGAGAGAAAGGTTAAACAAACCAATGGAAAGGAAATGTGATTATCAGACTAATCAGATCAATGGTAAGGAACAAGCACAGATAATCCAGCTCTCCGGGTGGACGAGATTACGAGATCCTAGTGTCGGTGTTAGTAAATTCATTTAACCCGAAAGGAAGAGAGTTCACAGTCCCAGAGTATAGAAGAGGAATAAAAGATCCTAATACCACCCAGTTGGCGACGTGGGCCCGTAAGCCACACAACCAAGTTAGTAAAACAGTTTTCGGAAATACTAGACTCAACTGCGGCCAAGGAGTTGGAAAGGGGCTTCCTACAGGCAGTCGGCTCTGATACCAACTTGTGACGCCCCCGACTCGACCGTGCACTAATCATACACGCAAATGCACACGATCAAACCTAGGGACTCACTTGAAGATATCACAACACAACTCTAGACACAAAATAAAATAATACAAGCTTTATATTACAAGCCAGGGGCCTCGAGGGCTTGAATACATAAGCTCGATGTCATACAAGCATCAGCGGAAGCAAAAGTATCTGAGTACAGACATAGTTAGTCAAGTTTGCCTTAAGAAGGCTAGCACAAACAGCGACTCTAGATCGAAAAGGTGCAAGCCTCCTGCCTGGGAGCCTCCGAACTACTCCTGGTCGGCTGGCTCAATCCAGTAGTAAGTGCCGTCGGGACCCTCCTGGTAGTAAGCTCCTGCAGTGGCATCTGGCTCCTGGGCTCCATCGTCTGATATATCATCAAGTGGGTATGGGGAAAAGAATAGCAGAGCAACCGTGAGTACTCATCCAAAGTACTCGCAAGACTGACATCAGAACTATGCTATATATGCATTGGTATCAAATGAAAAGGCTGTATCTGTGGACTATATAGCAGAAATGCCAGAATAGAGAGAAAGGCCTAGCCTATCGAAGACTAGCATCTTCAAGCAATCTTGCAGCATCAGAAGAGAGTAGATAATAGTAGCATACATGTGGATATACAACAGCAATGCCCTGAGATCCTTTCTCGTCTCCCTGCGAGAAAGCGGTCCCGAGAGCATTATTAACAGTTTAATATGAATCATCATCAATTTGTAGTTGTCATAGATCCGGATACAACTCTGAGCGTCTTGTTACCGTGGACACGGCTATTCGAATAGATAACTTCCCTGCAGGGGTGCACTACTGTTACCCAACACGCCCGATTACCTCCGGCCGGACACACTGGCTGGGTAATACCCGGCCTCGGGTGATCGACACGACGCAGTCCTACCTAGGCTAAGTAGAGAGGTCAACACGCCGGTCTAAATCCTAGGTGCGAAGGGGTCTTGGGCCCATCACCCTTTGCACTCCTACACGTTGCATGGCTGGACGGGGAGCAGGCGCGACACTGAATAAACCAGTGACGTAACCAGCCCAACCTCGACGATCAGCCCGCATCTCTGAGCTGTGACGTCTGAAGAGCTTTCGGCTGATACATACGACGTAGAGGGCCCCATTAAACCATTATCCCACGTGGTGGTAGTGCGTATAGGGCACGATGACCCACTCAGATCAAATACCCAGTTCCGTTAGGCGTATTTAGTAACTCGCAGAGATGATCAGACTACCTGTCGCTCTGACTTGGTAACACACGGAACACGAACAGGGTGGTCTCCGCCTGCCCTGTCATTCCGCCACAGTATCACTCGCGGGTGCCCTCCTGGCAAACCCGACTTCATATTTCCCCGCGGGTACCCCTCGGGGTCGACCCGCCTGTAACAAAGGTTAAAGTATTTGTGTGTCCATGTATCGAGGAGGAATCCGAGGAATCACCCTCGATGGATTCCCACTCGAGGAGTTGCACGACGGTAGCTTATCGGAGGTGATGAAAGAGGAATCGCCCTCGGTAACTCACTACCGTACAGCTATTCTACAGAGGCATCATCAAAGTGAAATAAGAGGTATAACCCTCGATACTCGATGCCAGCTCTGCAGAGACGAGCAACTTAGGGGGTGTGTGCGGTGTTGTGCTGTTCTCAGTCCGTTCGATCACATCGATCGGGGCACCAGTACTAAAGCGGGGCAATTACAACAAGGAAGAGGGGCCACAGATGGTTTACCATCCAACCTATACTAAGCATCTTGGATAATAGGCAGGTGTCAATAACAGTTACAAGGACAGGGTATGCATCAGAATAGGATAAAACAATAACAGCAGCAAATTCTAATGCAAGCATGAGGGAGAAGGAATAGGTGATATAGGCATGCGTCAAGGGGGTTTGCTTGCCTGGACGCTCTGCAGAGAGTGGCTGATCGTCAGTAGGCTGCTCGTCGGGGGTGTAGTCGAACTCTGCTGCGACGGCGTCGGTCTCGGCGTCTATCGGGAGAGAAGGAGGGGGGAAGAAATAATAAATTCACGGCAAAAATGCAATCACTATGCATGACATGCCTAAATGATATGCAGAGGTGTTTTATTGCCTAACTAAATGATTTAGTTAATTTAGGAATTTATTTGGATTTATTTTATTAAAGTTGAGCACTATTCATTTATCAAAATCAGTCAAAAAGTTCCATGTTCAGCTAGCTAGGAGTGTTGGACAGGCATTTTGATTACATATTCAGAATCTTCATATTTTTCTGATCATTTTTCATATGAAAAATATTTTAATCCGAGTTACGGTTTAAAAGATATGATTTTTCAAAGTTTTAAATATTTTCTAGAATTATTCAAATTAATTAAATTGGAATTATCCGAAACAGTAGGGGATGACGTCAGCATGACATAGTGCTGACGTCAGCAGTCAACAGTGCGGTTGACTGGGGTCAAACCTGACAGTGGGTCCAACGGGACCCACTGGTCAGCCTCACAATAGTTTAATTAGGTTTTATTTAAACTAATTAGGATTAATTTAGCGGTGGGGCCTACTGGTCAGTGTCTAATTACTAATTAATTTAATTAACCGATTTAATTAACGTTTTAGTTATTTATAAAAATCAGTTTAATCCGCGGGGCCCCACATGTCAGTGGGTTGACCCAATCAACGAGTCAACTGGGCCCACCCGTCAGTGGCATAGCGGGGTCCCACCTGTCGGGCCAGGTCAGCGTCACCGGCGACTCGCCGGAATCTCGGCGGCGAGCGCGTTTTGCGGCAGCGCGGCTCGGGCTACGGTCGAAAACCGCGCACAGGACGCCGTTTGATGCGCGGTTGGCCGCGCTGGAACCGCACGACGACAGCGCGTCGTTTGGTGGTAGTCGGAGCGGCTGGAACGGCCGGAAACGAGCGGTACGACCTCGCCGGCGGCGAGCTTGTTCGGGTGAGCTACGGGGAGATCATTCCGGCGCGCAAACGAGCGAAAGAAGAAGCTTGCCGAGACCTACGCGCTGCGGTGAGGTTGATAGGCATGAGCCCGAGACCATTTGGTCGTCGGAGCCTCGCCGGCGACGAGGCGGGCGGCGGAGCGATCGGGCATCGCGGGCGCGGCGGCTACGGAGGCGCAGGAGGGCAGAGGAGCGCGGGGAGAGGAGTGGGGGCTCACTGGCGTTGCAGAGAAGGCCCGGGGACGGCTCGAGGAGGCCGGAGACGACCGAATCGGCGGCGGCAGTGACGGACGGCGCCGTGTCGGCGTGCGCGCGCGACAGCGAGCAGAGGAGGACGACGATGCGGCTTAACGGGCCGGGCCGGCTACTGTTCCACTAGAGCCCATAGGCACAATAGTCGTTAGGCGTTTTTCTTTTTGTATTTTCTGTTTTCTGTATTACTTTCTGTTTTGTAAAATGTGTGGCACTAAAAGGACTTTTGTAAAATGGGTGACTTGGGCCAAATATTACAGTGCAATATGCTCTTACACCAGAAATTGGTTTGGCTAAAATATAATTTCATTTGTAATTCTATTAAATAAAACGGTATTAAAATATTGTTGTGAGCTACTGTTTGAGGTTGTTAGAGTTGCTTAGACATTTTTAGTGATGTTGTTTTGCTGAACATAATTAGCTATGAATTATTTGCTATTTAATGAACATTTTAGTTTTCAATTTGAACAACTTTTATTTTTCACTTTAAATTTAAATTGAAGTTTGAATTAGGAATTTGAAATGAGATATGATCCTAATGATGATCAAGCATAGTTAATCATGATGACTTGGCATTATCAAAGGTGATTACTGTGGCATAATGACAGGGGGTGTTACAGAGAGATATTGATTTGAGTGGGAGCGCACTTTAGAGTTAACTTGTTTAATTTTTTGTGCAATTAATTATGAACTTTGTCTAAGTGAATTTTGCATAATAGTTGTAGAATAATGGCTCGCGTTTCCACCTTCCCTATTAAAATTGAATAGCTGTTATATATCTGGTTAAAACTTTACGATTGATAACGTAATATGAGGATTGTCCTCAAGAGTGCCGAGAAGGACTTTGTCCTATCGCATGCTTTTGGTATTCTCCCGCTAATGCTATGGATAACGTGACTCTCGTCATTCAATCCAAAAGCTAGAATTCCGTTACGGTCAAGTGCAATGTGTTTGCTTCCATGAGACCCAAACTTCAAAAGTTTGGGATAGCTATGTGATATTCATGGAACTAAAAATTAGTTTCAGATACAAACAAAGGCTAAAAGATATGAGATATCCAAAGAAATGTTTGTTTGCAAACTATTAGTAAAAGTGTTTACTATGCATTTGACTAATACGAGAGGGATCCAGAAGAACGCCTATCATATGATGAAGGTGAATAAAACAACAACTTAAAGAGACAAGAAATGTCCAAAGGGTGTTAGTGTGACTTACACACCTAGGAAGTCTGGGGCTAACGCCACTCTTAAGTTGAGTGCTTCTTCTGAGAGTAGGAGAAATACTGAAAGTTAAACTGTTAGAAGTATAAAGGCAAAAAGAGAGAAGACTGGAATGTCCAGCTCATGTATGAAAGTCATACAAGCTATTGATGTATAGAAGGCTGGTCAAAGAAATAGTTCTTGGGAATTGTGATTAAATTGTTAGTTACTAATTCTTGGGTATTGTGAGTTGATCACAAAGATACCCGCTCGATTGCATTCTATTGTGACTCGATGCAAGAACTACTACGGCCTAAAAGACTTGTCGGAGTGAGGTTTAGATATGCGCTGGGAACATAGTAAAAGTTGCTATACTCGGTACATTACCTATGTATTTATTTTCATAATTCATTTTAGAGTTTTTATACAGTCTAGCCCATTGCATAAAGTATCTTGCAAGAAGGTTGTTCATAAGAGAACTTTTGATGTTCGGTGTTATGAATAACATAAGGGCCATGCTTCCATCATGGATGGGATGTATGTTATGAATATTGATAATAATATATTACCTCCGTATTTACCTTCATAATTCATTTTAGAGTTTTACACACTCTAGCCCATTGCATAATGTTTGTTGCAAAAGGGTTGTTCATAAAAGAACAATTATTGTTCAGTGTTATGAATAACATAAGGGCCATACTTCCATCATGAATGGGATGTATGTTATGAATATTGATGGTAATATGATACATCCATAACACTGACGCTAAATATCACAAGACTAAGGGAATACCACACATGTGTGGCACTGCATTTGGTCACATTGGAGAAACCCGCATGGAGAAATTCCATAATGATGGATTTTGAAGTCGTTTGATTATGAATCATCTGACACTTGCAACTTTCCTCCGAAAAGTGAAGTGACTGAAATACCGTTCACAGGCCATAAGGAATGAGCAACGAACTTATTGGTGATCATACATTTTGATGTATGTAGTCCGATAAATGTTATTGCTAGCAGTGGATTTATCTATCTTCAGAAATGACTGAAGTAGATATATGGATATTTACTTGATGTGACGTAAGTCTGGATCTTTTGAAATCATTCATAAGGTTTTCAAAAATGAAGTAGAAATTATTGTAACAAGAAAATTATGTTTCTGCAAACTAGATTGCCGAAAGGAATATTTGAGTTACAAGTTTAGCGAATGTCTGATGAGTCGTGAAAAGAGTTTCATAACTTACACCTCACGGAGCACCACTGTGAGTGGAATATCCGTGAAGATGTAATCAAACCATTTATGACATGGTAAGATCAAACATGACATAAATCAATTTGCGATTACCCCTTTTAAAAGTAATGCTTTAGAGACTGCGGCTTTTACACTGAAAAGAGCACCATCAGATCTGTTGAAATGACTCCATGGTATGGTACACCCAACCATGTTATGTCTTTTCTTAACATTTGGAATATGGGGCTTGTGTAAAATATTTACAAACCTATTCCAAATCAGACAAGTGCTATTTTGCAGGTTATCCCAAGTTATTGGGTATTCCCCCACCACTGTACCGAGGCAAAAGGTTTTGCCACAAAGAACGGTATGCTTTTGAAGAAAATGGTTCTTGCAAAAAGGTGAGTGGGAGGACAGTGCAACTCGACGAGATAATAGTATCTTCGTTATCAGGACAAAGGAAAGAGACATTGGAAGTGATTCCAGAGTTTCCTCCTGCGACTGATACGGAAGTCTCTACAATAAAATGTATGGACTTCGGTCGAACTTGCAGCTGAACCACGTAGGCGAAACTCGTGCAAAACTCTCAGGTGCACAAACGAGATATTGTTGTTAGACAACAGTATACCTACGATACACAAGGAAGCGTTGATGGGCCCTGACTCCGGAATTGGCTAAGTGCCAATACAATCCGAGATAGTTTCCATATAAGTGATTCAAGATCATATCTTGATACCCCTTTCGGAAGACTTAGAGTCTAACGAATATTAATGGAACTATAAACTAATATGGATACAAATGTTTTATCCATAAAGCTCGACTTGTTGCTTATAACAAATTCAAGGAATTGACTACAGCGAGATTGTCTCTCCGTAGCGATGCTTAAAGTCGATTCGGGTTAAACTAGCAATTGATACATATTTCAATCTTGAGATATGATACATGGATGCCAAAAGGATTTCCATGCAACCTAGGACTTGCATGTGATACAGTCCAAGGTATTTTGTCAATCCAGAGGATGCTAGTGAGTATGCAAACTTCAGAGTTCCAGCAATGGGCAGAAGAGCAAAATGGAGTTGGAATCTTCGTTTTTGATGAAATAGTCAAAAGAGTTTGATTTCATCAACGGATAACGAAGATGCTTGTGGTTTCAAGAAAGTAAGTGGGAGCATAATAATATTGCTAAAAATCTTGTGTGCTTGACACATTGTTGATTGGAAATAATATAAATTTCTTGACACGAATTAGGACTTCATTGAAAATAGTTTTCGATGAAGTGCTTAGGCTAGGTAGCCTCGGTATTAGGCATAATTATCTACGAGATAAAATTGCCTGGTAGAGCTAAAGCCAAAAATACATATTGCCAAGATGCTAAAACAGTTTAGCATTAAAACGCCAAGGAGTGATTCTTGCCGAAGTCACATGGAAAGGGTTTTTGCAAGACTCGGTGTCCCAAAACACTGATGAGCAAAATACATGAGGGAGATTCCACACACTCTTGTGTTTGGATTAATCATGTATTCCATGGTATGTAAAACAACCAGATATGTCCGATACTCCCAAAGCTGTTGCGAGTATAAATACCAAAGTGATCAAAGTACTGATCATGGGACAACAGTGAAAAATGTCATTGAGTACTAAAGTAGCACCGATGACATGTTTTCTCGCAAGCGGAGATTATGAAGTGCTCGTTGTAAGTAGTTACATCGATACAGTCTTCACCAATTCTCCATGCGATTTTCAATTTAAGTTAAGGGTTTTGTGTAATACACAATATTGTGGCACGGTAGTTGGAAATTGTTCCAAACAGGTTACTGTGGCGATTTCTATAACAAAGGCTAAGTATGTTGACACTTTGGAAGTGACAAAGAAGATGTTGCATCATATATAGTTCATTCATGAACTTAGTATGGTTCCAAAATGGCTTTGGTCAATGGGACACTATTGCAGATAGTTGCTCCATAGCTCAATCTGAGGAATCAAGGTTTAACCTGTGATTCACATATATATACAAAGCCAAGTCCATACAAAATATGAATTTTGTGAAAGCGTGAAAACGCGAGGAGATGCAAACATACACATGGAACTGAAGTTGTCAGATCCGTTGGACATCAGGCAATACCACAAGCGAAGCATATTTTACACCAGTATGCCATAGGTGTAAAGTGCATTAGCATTGACTAGATTATTGACTCTAGTGCAAGTGGGAGTCTGTAGGAGATATGTCCTAGAGGCAATAATAAATGTTATTATTTATCCCCATGTTCCTGATTAAGTTTGTGTTCCATGCTATAACTGCTATGGTTCTCGAGTCTGCAATAACCACGAGGCTCGAAGGAAGACTCATATGCACGTGTGGAATAATAAACGGTAAAATGTATTCCAAGTCTAGCCTCTAAGACTAGCTCAAGTGTTGCATGATGGTTCTGTTTTCCTGATCATGGGCATGACTATGCCGGCAACTTTGAGGGCACAATGTTAGGAGAACACTTGTGTTGAATCGACCCGATTGATGTTATGCTATGAGATACATTCGTCACAAGTTTATGGTTAATAACACAGAGAAAGTTAATGTTTGCATAATTCCTTAGACCATGAGAGTATCGAGTTTCTTCATGCTTGCTTCATGAACTTTGGGGTTTGTTAAACGTCATCCGTAAATGGGTGGCTATTACGGCGGCTTACGGGTTCATGGAAAAGTATGTCAAGTAACTTGATAGCTCAAGATTGGGATTTGCTCCTTCGACGTTGGAGAGATATCTCTGGGCCCTCTCGGTGTTACGGTATACATCATCGTCTGGCCAGACACAATGTGATTTGATCACAGGGATGCCGGAACACGGGAACGAGAAAAGAGAACAAAACCGGTAACGAGGTAACTGGCATAGTGGACAAGTTGTTGATCCACGGGGATGCCGATAAATCTCACCTCGGGTATTTGTAACATATCGCGAAGCAACAGGAATAGCACACGGCAGACTGGAGGTTCACTCGAATATTTATTCGTGTGGGTATAGGGGTCAATATGGGTGTCCACGGCTCCGATGTTGATTGTTGATCGGAAAGTGTTCCGGTCATGTCTATGCTTCACCGAACCTATAGGGTCACACGCTTAAGGGCCATCTATCTGCTGAATATTAGACAGGGAGTCTGAGAGAAAGTCACCGGAAAAGTTTCGGAGACAACGGAAGAGTTCCGGGGAGAGAACACCAGAAGAGTTTCGGTAAAACTGAAAAGTTGTTTCAGGGTATACCATTAAGTCAAATTGGCTTCGACACACGCCTGAAAATTCTTGGAGGGTGCCAGAATTGTTCTGGAAACTTCTGGGATGTTTCCGGAGAAAGAACCCGAAAATGTTCTGGAGCAGCCGGAAATGCTTTGGTGTCTTTTCGCTGATAAAAATCATTGATCCGGAAATGTTTCGGAATGCGTCCAAAATTATTTTAGGGGGTGCCGGAAATGTTCTGGGCCTTCAGGAATTTTTTCGGATTAAACTGCCGATGAAAATATTTTGTGAATAGTGTTATGAATAGTGGAAACACTATTGGGAGAAAATATCACACGAATAGTGGAAACACTATTGGGAGAAAATATCTCATGAGTAGTGGAAACACTATTATGAATAGTGGAAAACACTATTATGAATAGTGTGAAAATATCTGAGGGCATTTTGGTATTTTACCATCTCTTCTCACCCTATAAATAGGGGTGGAGGGTGCTCTTCATTTTCATCCAAGTTCTCTCATGAGTTCTCATACACTGCCATGCAATTATCTAGCTTTCTCTCTCCCTCCCTGCGAAATAGTTTCGTAGAGCCGAAAGGGTGTCTAGGTTCCGGTGGGAACTAGTTCTGGACGGCGAAGCCCTGCCGGATAGATTACACCGTATGTGTGCAACCCCGTAGAGAGGTCGTAGGTTCGATCTTTTTTGCCCGAGGGGCTGTTCGAGTGTCCTCCCGAAGGGCTGTCCGAGTTACCGTCCGAGTTCGAGAGTGCCTCCCGAAGGGCTGTCCGTGACACCGTCCGGGGGACTGTCCGACCGCCTCCCGGAGGGCTGTCCGAGGGACTGTCCAAGGGGCAGATGAGGGAGTACATCCTCGCGATTTGGAGGTTGTAAATCCAAGCTGTGGGGATCTGCACCAACCATCGTCATCGACTCTACTTCCGCTGCACTACGAGTCGGTAACGAAAAGACCAAACCTTGTAAGCAGTCTCCATAGTGGTCCTGGGCTGGTGCGTAGGTCGGAAACTTTTTGTTTTCTGTTGCGTTCCCCTACAATGAGGCAACCAACAAAAGCACATATTTAAGAATGCCATGTGTGACAACTGAATAAAGCTCAACAAACCCCTTATCTTGGGCTCCTACAACCACTACCTATTCCAAACTTTGCTTGGACCCACATCAGCATGGATTTTTTTGGAGGGACTCCCACTATCTGATAAAAAAGACATGTTCCTAGTTTTGGTAGATGGATTGACAAAATATGCACACTTCATTGCATTAAAATATCCGTTTTCATTAGCAATACATTCAGACTACACGTCCTTCCCACTGTGATAGTAACTGATAGGGACAGAATCTTCAAAAGTCAATTGTGGCAAAAGCGTTCAACAAATAGGAGTCAAACTACACCTCAGCACCACATACCACCCACAATCTGATGGACAAACAAAGATGGTGAATCAGTGCTCGGAACATTACCCTAGATGTATGGCTTTTGCTCATCCAAAGAAATGGGATGGATGACTTTCAATGATTGAGTGGTGGCACAAGACTAGTTTCCACACTTCACTGAAAATGACACCATTCCATGCCTTATATGGCAAACCAGCACCTCTAATTGCAAAACTAATGATACCACCAACTGAAGAAGAAGATCACTAGGCAGAGTTGGACATAGATACTTTTGCTCAACAGATAAAGGACAATTTATTAAAGGCCCAACAGAGGATGAAACATTGTGAAGACAAAAAGAGATGAGACATATGCATGGATATAGTTGACATGGTATATGTCAAACTACAACCTATAGGCATACTAGTATGACTATCCACATGCATTTGAAACTTCACTCCAAATACTATGGACCCTTCAGCGTATTGGAAAAGGTGGGACTAGTTTCTTACAAACTACTCCTTAGATGGTTGTTATGTTCACCCAAGCTTTCACATTAGTCAGCTCAAGAAACACATTGGTCCACATGTTGTTCCCAATCCCAAACTACCATTGTTAGAGGTTGAGGGCCATATCCTAATTCAACCTGAAACTTTGATTGAAAGGAAACTGATTCCTTTGTCTTTCTCATGGTCATCTTAGTGCTAAACCTCCTGATTTGCCTTGCAGTGGAGGCCGGGGTGCTCCATCATCTCACCACAAGACACATGGCTTCGAGTATATCCATGACGTGGCTGTCTTCTGTCATCCTGATTAGCAAGACCTTGGCGCAATCCATGAGCTTCTCTGGGTATTTGGCCCTCCGGCCTTAGCACCAACCTCACCAAATGCTCTGCGACCGCAATCCAGTGCACGCCTGACTAGTGAACAACACTTTCCTCCAGCTTTCGTGACCCACCGTCGGCTTCTCGATGCACTACCTCGGGCTGCCGCTCTCCATCCGTAAGGTCGCTGCATCGGCGCTGCATGTCCATCGTTGCGTCAAGATGGAGAAGAAGCTTTCCTCTTGGCGGGCTTCGCTCCTCTCCCGTGGGGATAGGCTCGCCCTCGTCAAGCACGTGCTCTACACCATGCATGTGCACATCTTGCTTTCCATGTCCATTTGACCACCGATCCTTAAGGAAATCAATCAGACCATGCGTAGCTTCCTATGACATGGATGCAAAGACGCCAATGGTGGGAATTGTCTCATCAGTTGGGACAAGGTTTGTCACCCTCTCGACTAGGTGGACTCGGTATTCAAGACCTATACCATGCTAGCATGGATTTACAGGTTTGTTGGCTCGGCTGTGGAAGACTGACCCATCTCGCCTTGGCAACATCTGTAGATCCCCTACAGTACCGAGGTCTAGGCGATCTTCCGCGCCACCACCGCCTGGACGCTCGGGGTTGTCATTTCCTGCCATTTTTTTTGGAAAATCGCTAGATTGCCATTTCTTTGGTCACAGAGATCGCGCCCTCATCTATGCCAGGGTCCCTGCTCGCCGTCGGTAGCGCGCTTCGTCCACGATGGCTTGGCAAACCATGCCTGGATGCGAGACATACATGGTGCCCTCGGTCCTACCGCCCTTGTCCAATACGTCCCCATGTGGCGTCGTTTATGTCACGTCGTCCTCTCTGATCAGCCAGACCAGATTCGTTGGTGATGTACGACCAACAACGCCTACTTCCCTAGCTCATGCTACCTTGCCCTTTTCCAAGGATCGACCATCGCGCCCTCTTGGAAGATGACCTGGAAGCCGTGGGAGCTGCTGCGCATCAAGGTCTTCTTGTGGCTAGCCCTTCAAGAATGATGTTGGACGGTCAATCATCTCACCCGCCGTGGCCTGCCGCAGGCACCGCTATGCTTTCTCTACGACCAGGAGCCAGAGACAATGCGACACCTCCTCGTCGAATGTTCCCTTCTGCCGGTATGATATTCTAGGCTGGTGCCGCTCCACCGCTGTTGCGTCGGCACCGGACTGCTCCTTCTCGGGCTGGGCGGCATCAGCCATTGCTGCTGCACCGTTGCCACTCTGATCTTCAATGGGGAGCGGCCCTCAGTTCACCGCCTCGTCGACGCGATCAAGTACGAGGCTCATAGCTAGGTTCCCGCGGGCCCTTCTAGACCAGTAACCCTTGTTCTTGAGACATATACTATCTCTATCGGGTATGCACAACCCCTTTGTTTGCGCCAACGTGTTCACGTTACCGCCGCCTCCACGCACATGGTCTTGCGTGATGCCACGCTCTGTACCCTCTCTTTCCCTTTATCAATGGAATGATACACAAGGCTTTTGCGTATTCGCGAAAAAAAGAAACTAATTCCCATTGTTCAGAGAAACTTCAGTGTTCACGTGGTCCAATGGCTTATAAAATAGGTCAACCTGCCTGTGGAGATTGCTACCTAGGACGACTTAGCTTGCATCCAAAAGAAAGTTCCAGGATTTCAGCCTTGTGGACTAGTTTGTTCTCACTAGGGGAGAATTGCCAGGACTGTACCTGACTGAACAACACAAATCTGAAGGTGAAAAGAGGTACTGATTCAGAATGCCGAATGTCTTGGCCGGTGTCGATATGCGGTCCTATAGCTGTTAAGAGTACTTACCGCTTCGGTAGTTGGCAAGTCATCCATGTCCACTTCGATCATCGGTATCTCCATACCTAGTTCAATCTCATTACAGGCAAGTCTCTACTCGTTTCGTAATACAAGATCCTGTGACTAAACTCATTAGTCACATGATGCTTCTTGTGATGTTGAATTACCGAGCGGGCTGATACGTCTCCAACGTATCTATAATTTTTGATTGTTCCATGCTGTTATATTATCAATCTTGGATGTTTTTATAATCATTTACAGCAATTATATATCATTTTTTGGAGACTAACCTATTAACCTAGTGCCCAGTGCCAGTTGTTGTTTTCTGCCCTGTTTTTGTTTATAGAAAATCAATACCAAACGAAGTCCAAATGCCATGAAACTTTTTGGAGATTTTTTATTGGACAAGATAAACACTAGAATCTTCAGGAGAGGGTCAGAAGATGAAGGAGTGGGCCACGAGGCACCAGGGCGTGCCCTGGTACCTTGTGGGGCCCACCCAGCTCCGTTTGACCTAATTCCAGCACTATAAATTCCAGAAAAATCAGAAACCCTCAGGGGAGTCCACGAAATACTTTTTCCGCCGCCGCAAGTTTCTGTTCCAGAGAGATCCCATCTAGGGTCCTTTTCCGGTGATCTGCCGGAGGGGGAATCGATCACGGAGGAGTTCTACATCAACCTTGCTGCCCTTCCGATGATGCGTGAGTAGTTTACCACAGACATTCGGGTCCATAGGCAGTAGCTAGATGGCTTCTTCTCTCTTTTTGATCTTCAATAGAATGTTCTCCTCGATGTTCTTGGAGTTCTATCCGATGTAATCACTTTTTGCGGTGTGTTTGTTGGGATCCGATGAATCGTGAGTTTATGACCAGATTATCCCTGAAATTATTTGAGTCTTTGCTGCACTCTTTTATGCATGATTATTATAGCCTCGTATTTCTTCTCCAATCTATTGATTTGGTTTGGCCAACTAGATTGATTTATCTTGCCATGGGAAGCGGTGCTTTGTAGTGGGTTCGATCTTGCGGTGCTCAATCCCAGTGACAGAAAGGGACATGACACGTATGTATCGTTTCTACTAAGGGTAAAAAGATGGGGTTTATTCATACGTGAGTTTATCTTGTCTACATCATGTCATCGTTCTTAAGGCATTACTCCGTTCTTATGGACTTAATACACTAGATGCATGCTGGATAGCGGTCGATGTGTGGAGTAATAGTAGTAGATGCAGGCAGGAGTCGGTCTACTTGTATTGGACGTGATGCCTATATACATGATCATTGCCTTGGATATCGTCATGATTATTTGCTTTTCTATCAATTGCCCAACAGTAATTTGTCTACCCACCGTATGCTATTTTCTTGAGAGAAGCCTCTAGTGAAATCTATGGCCCCCGGGTCTATCAAAATCATATTACTAAAACCCTAAAAATATTGCTGCCGTTTTCTTTTATTTATTTTATTTTGTATTTTTGTTTCAATCTATCTATATATCACATACAATTTAATCTTGCAATTTACCGCCGAGAGATTGACAACCTCTCGTTTGCGCTGGGTGCAAGGATTTGTTGTTTGTGTGCAGGTGCTGCTAACGAGGTGTTGCATGATTCTCCTACTGGTTCGATAACCTTGGTTTCATAACTGAGGGAAATACTTATCTCTATTGTGCTGCATCATCCCTTCCTCTTCGGGGAAATACCAACGCAAGCTACAAGTAGCAGGAAGAATTTCTGGCGCCGTTGCCGGGGAGACAACATCAACATCTATCAAGTACCTTCGCATAAACTCTCATCTCCTTGCATTTACTTTATTTGCCATTTGCCTCTCGTTTTCATCTCCCCCACTTCTAAAACGTTTTTACAAAAATACAAAAATATTTTTCGTTTGCCTTTTTCTTGTTTGCTTGTTTGCTATCTTGTTCGCGTAGTCACGATGTCCCAAGAAAATACAAAATTGTGTGATTTTTCCAATACTAATAATAATGATTTTATTAGTACTCTAATTGCTCCTCCCGCCGCTAGTGCGGAGACTTGTGATATTAATGTCGCTTTGTTAAATCTTGTTATGAAAGATCAATTTTCCGGTAGTACTAATGAAGATGCCGCATCCCATCTAAACACTTTCGTAGAATTGTGTGATATGCAAAAGAAAAAAGATGTGGATAATGCTATTGTGAAATTGAAATTATTCCCGTTCTCGTTGCGGGATCCTGCAAAAATTTGGTTCTCATCTTTACCATGAAATAGTATCGATTCTTGGGATAGGTGTAAAGATGCTTTTATTACTAAGTATTTTCCTCCTGTGAAAATTATTTCTCTTAGAAATCAAATTATGAATTTCAAGTAACTTGATCATGAACATGTTGCCCAATCTTGGGAGTGGATGAAATTAATGATAAGAAATTGCCCTACTCATGGTTTAAATTTATGGATGATCATACAAAAAATTTATGCGGGATTGAATTTTGTCTCTAGAAATCTTTTACATTCCGCCGCGGGTGGTAATTTTATGGAAATTACTTTGGGTGAAGCTACTAAATTACTTGATAATATTATGGCAAATTATTCACAATGGCATACGGAAAGAACTCCTACTAGTAAAAAAGTGAATTCGGTTGAAGAAATTAATACTTTGAGTGATAAAGTTGATGCGCTTATGAAATTGGTTGCTAGCCAAAATACTCCTATTGATCCTAATGATGTGCCTTTGTCCACTTTGATTGAGCAAAATAATGATCCCGTAGATGTGAATTTTGTCTCGCGAAACAATTTTAATAATAATCCTTATAGAGGTAATTTCAATGCTAGGCCGTTCCCTGGAAATTCCTCTAATAAATATGGCAATCCTTATGGTAATTCTTACAATAATAATAGGATGCCCTCTGATCTTGAAAGTAATATTAAAGAATTTATTAATGCTCAAAAAGTTTTCAACACTACGATAGAAGAAAAATTGGGTAAAATTGATGATATGTCTAGGAGCATTGATAGAATTATTCATGATGTGGAAAATCTTAAGACTAAAATTTTGCCACCCAAAATTGATATTAGTGAATCAATTAAAGCTTTATATGTCTCCATGGATGAGAGTAAGAAAAGAACCGCCATGCTAAAAGCTAAACGAGAATTTTTAGAAGAAGCGATTCCTCCCGGTTTTTATTGTAGTAATGATAAGGATATTAAAATGATTGGTATTTCATGTATTGATTCTTTGTTTAGCAATATAAAACTTGATTAAAAGGGGACTGAAGAAGAGTCAACTTTAGCTAAAGAGCGTCCCCATAATTCGGAGGGTGAAAATCTTGATAAGAAAATTACTAAAAGTGGGTTTGGAGAGGTAAAAACTTTAAATAGCGATGTGCCCACTCTCTTGGATTACAAAGATTTTAATTATGATAATTGTTCTTTGATTGAGTGCATTTCTTTGTTACAATCCATGTTAAATTCACCCAATGCTTATGAGCAAAACAAGGCTTTTACTAAACACATCATAGAAGCAATGATGAAAGCGTTAGAAGAAAAGCTAGAACTAGAAGTTTCAATTCCTAGAAAATTATATGATGAATCGGAACCCACCATTAAAGTTAAAATTAAAAATTATGAGTGCAATGCTTTATGTGATTTGGATGCTAGCGTTTCCACAATTCCAAAATCTTTATGTGATGTGCTAGGTCTCACCAACATAGATGAATGTTCTCTTAATTTGCATCTTACGGA
This sequence comes from Elymus sibiricus, assembly GCA_039707655.1. NCBI lineage: Eukaryota > Viridiplantae > Streptophyta > Magnoliopsida > Poales > Poaceae > Elymus > Elymus sibiricus. The sequence continues at coordinate 175,572,713 of CM077666.1, read as the reverse complement.
TTCTACTATTAAAAAGCCAATGGGTAGAATTAATGATGTTCTTATTCTTGCAAATAGAAATTATGTGCCCGTTGATTTTATTGTTCTTGATATTGAATGCAATTCTTCTTGCCCCATAATACTTGGTAGACCGTTCTTACGAACTATAGGTGCCGTTATTGATATGAAAGAAGGGAACATAAAATTTCAATTTCCATTAAAGAAGGGTATGGAAGATTTACCTAGGAAAAGAATTAAAGCACCATATGAATCAATTATGAGGGCCACTTATGGAATCAACTTGAAAGATGACAACACTTGAAATTATGCATTATGCCTAGCTAGGGGCATAAAACAATAGCGCTTGTTGGGAGGCAACCCAATGAATAAAATAATTTTTTTCTGTTATTGTGTGTTTTCACTGTCATGCTACTGGTATGATTGTGTTTTTGTGTTTTTAATTAGTGTTTGTGCCAAGTAAAGCCTTTGGGATGATTTGGGAGATAGTATAATTGATGCTGTTTGAAAACAGAAAGTTTTGCGTCCAGTGCTGGAATTTTGGTTTTTCTCTGGAGCATCAGAACCATCTGAATTTTTTTAAAAAATATTGATATATGAATTTCCCAAGTCGTCCTAATTTTTCAGAATTTTTGGAGTTACATAAGTATGACCATAATTCAGATTTCTACAGACTGTTCTGTTTTTGACAGATTCTGTTTTTGATGCACTACTTGCTTGTTTTGATGAATCTATGGATTGTATCGGGGGGTATAAGCCATGGTGAAGTTAGAGTACAGTAGGTATAATGCAAAAGTAAAATATGAATGGGTTTGCAACAATACTTATAGTAGTGATTTATTTTGTTATACTAATGGATCTCACGAAGGTTTTGTAGAGTTTTGTGTGATTGAAGTTTTCAAGTTTTGGGTGAGATCACGATGGATGAAGGAATAAGGAGTAGTAAAAGCCTAAGCTTGGGGATGCCCGAGGCACCCCAAGGTAATATTCAAGGAAGACTCAAGCGTCTAAGCTTGGGGATGCCCCGGAAGGCATCCCCTCTTTCTTCTACCAACCATCGGTAATTTTACTTGGAGCTATATTTTTATTCGTCACATGATATGAGTTTTGCTTGGAGAGTCTTGTATTATATGAGTCTTTGCTTTTTTTGCTTTTTAGTTTGTCACAATCATCTTTGCTGAACACACCTATGTTGAGAGAGCCACACGTTTATCATCATTTGTTAGAATACTCTATGTGCTTCACTTAAATTTTTTGAGCTAGGCAGTTGCTCTAGTGCTTCACTTAAATCTTTTTGGGCACGGTGGTGGTTAAATTTTGAAGAAATAAACTCTCATGCTTCACTTATATTATTTTGAGAGTTGATTAAAATTTTGAAGAAATAAATTCTCATGCTTCACTTATATTATTTTAAGAATTGACAAGATTAAAATTTTGAAGAAATGAATTCTCATGCTTCACTTATATTATTTTGAGGATTGATAAGATTGAAATTTTGAAAAAATATTTGCACTCTCATGCTTCACTTAAATCTTTTTAATAGTTGATGTTATTAAAGGTAATTTGCACAAGATATGAAGTTGGTCCCAAAGTGATGAATATTCAAGAGGGATATAAATAAAAACTTTCATATAGATCATTGGATATGATAAGTGTGATTCCTTGCAATAGTTTTGCGATATGGAAATGATAATATGCGAGTCATGTTAGTGAGTAATTGTGATTTAGTAAAAATATTAGTGTTAAGGTTTGTGATTCCCTATGCATGCACGTTAAGTCAATAGTTATGCAATGAAATTATATCCTACTTATGGTGCATTATTCGGTGTTAGTTGTGTTCAATGCATGTTTATGACCGTTTTCGTTTTTTAGTTGGTTGCTTCTCAATCTATTTGCTAGCCTTCATTTGTACTAAGCGGAAATACTGCTTGTGCATACAAACTCCTTAAACCCAAGTTGTGCCAAATGAGTCCACTATATCTACCTATATGCGGTATTTCAATGCCGTTCCAAGTAAATTTGCGTGTGCCAACTCTAATTTTCAAAATAGTTTTCCAATTTGTGTGCCCGTACCGCTCATGAAGCGGCATGGGGTGGCCATTATTTTCCATGCTAGGTGTGTTATTCTCACGATGAGTGTTTATTCACTTGTCATTGCACGAGAGAATGGTTGTTAATAAGGATGCCCAGTCCCACATGAAATCAAATTAATAACAACAAAATTCCTTGGAAAGTGTTGGTATGGAGGGCACCCGTGGATACGGCTAGCCATGGATTGTGAAAGAATGGTGGAAAGGAAATAAACTTTACTTTCTGTTTGGGAACCACCTATGATGTGTCTAGCATGGAAAATATTGGGAATTCTCAGTCGTTTTCGTTGACAGGAAAAGCATGCCTCTCAAAATATTTTTATCTCTTTAATTTCAGCTTTGAGCTCTGGCACATTTGACAAATATCTGCTTCCCTCTGCGAAGGGCCTATCTATTTACTTTTATGCAATTTTTATTTTTTTTGAGTCTCCATCTTCTCTTATAAAGCACCAACTAGAGAGCACTATTGTCTTACTTGTGCATTGTGTGTAGCTAATATTTGAGTGTGTTTCATGAATGGATCAATGATTGAGCATAATGGGCTAGGGATAACTTTCTTTAGCGTTGATATTTTGAAAGACATGGTTGCTTGTTAGCATGCTTGAGTATTTATATGTTCATGTCAAATTATAGACTATTGCTTTGAATCATTCAAGTCCAATGTCCATGCTATAAAAGAAAAGAATATGTGATGAATATGTTAGGCAGCATTCCACATCAAATTTTTTGTTTTTATCATTTACCTACTCGAGGACGAGCGGGAATTAAGCTTAGGGATGATGATACGTCTCCAACGTATCTATAATTTTTGATTGTTCCATGCTGTTATATTATAAATCTTGGATGTTTTTATAATCATTTACAGCAATTATATATCATTTTTGGAGACTAACCTATTAACCTAGTGCCCAGTGCCAGTTGCTGTTTTCTGCCCTGTTTTTGTTTTACAAAAAATCAATACCAAACGAAGTCCAAATGCCACGAAACTTTTTGGAGATTTTTTATTGGACAAGATAAACACTAGAAGCTTCGGGAGAGGGCCAGAAGATGAAGGAGTGGCCCACGAGGCACCAAGGCGTGCCCCAGGGGGGGTGGCGCGCCCTGGTACCTCGTGGGGCCCACCCAGCTCCGTTTGACCTAATTCCAGCACTATAAATTCCAGAAAAATTAGAAACCCTCAGGGGAGTCCACGAAATACTTTTTCCGCCGCCGCAAGTTTCTGTTCCAGAGAGATCCCATCTGGTGTCCTTCTTCGGTGATCTGCCGGAGGGGGAATAGATCACGGAGGAGTTCTACATCAACCTTGCTGCCCTTCTGATGATGCGTGAGTAGTTTACCACAGACCTTCGGGTCCATAGGCAGTAGCTAGATGGCTTCTTCTCTCCTTTTGATCTTCAATACAATGTTCTCCTCGATGTTCTTGGAGTTCTATCCGATGTAATCACTTTTTGCGGTGTGTTTGTTGGGATCCAATGAATTGTGAGTTTATGATCAGATTATCCATGAAATTATTTGAGTCTTTGCTGCACTCTTTTATGCATGATTATTATAGCCTCGTATTTATTCTCCGATCTATTGATTTGGTTTGGCCAACTAGATTGATTTATCTTGCCATGGGAAGAGGTGCTTTGTAGTGGGTTCGATCTTGCGGTGCTCAATCCCAGTGACAGAAAGGGACATGACACGTATGTATCATTGCTACTAAGGGTAAAAAGATGGGGTTTATTCATACGTGAGTTTATCTTGTCTACATCATGTCATCGTTCTTAAGGCATTACTCCATTCTTATGGACTTAATACACTAGATGCATGCTGGATAGCAGTCGTTGTGTGGAGTAATAGTAGTAGATGCAGGCAGGAGTCGGTCTACTTATATTGGATGTGATGCCTATATACATGATCATTGCCTTGGATATCGTCATGATTATTTGCTTTTCTATCGATTGCCCAACAGTAATTTTTCTACCCACCGTATGCTATTTTCTTGAGAGAAGCCTCTGGTGAAATCTATGGCCCCCGGGTCTATCAAAATCATATTACTAAAACCCTAAAAATATTGCTGCCATTTTCTTTTATTTATTTTATTTTGTATTTTTGTTTCAATCTATCTATCTATCACATACAATTTAATCTTGCAATTTACCGCCAAGAGATTGACAACCTCTCGTTTGCGTTGGGTGCAAGGATTTGTTGTTTGTGTGCAGGTGCTGCTAACAAGGTGTTGCGTGATTCTCCTACTGGTTCGATAACCTTGGTTTCATAACTGAGGGAAATACTTATCTCTACTGTGCTTCATCCCTTCCTCTTTGGGGAAATACTAATGCAAGCTACAAGTAGCAAGGGCCCAGAGATATCTCTCTATCACACGGAGTGCAAAATCCCAGTCTCGATCCATGCAACCCAACGGACACCTTCGGAGATACCTGTAGAGCACCTTTATGATCACCCAGTTATGAAGTGACGTTTGATAGCACACAAAGTATTCCTCCGGTGTCTGGGAGTGGCATTATCTCATGGTCTAAGGAACAGATACTTGACATGAAGAAAGCTGTAGCAAATAAACTAAGTGATACGATCTGATGCTAAGCTTACGGTTGGGTCTGTCCATCACATCATTCTCCTAATGATTTGATCCCATTATCAAACAACAACTCATGTCTATAGTTAGGAAACCTTAACCATCTTTGATCAACGAGCTAGTCTTGTAGAGGCCTACTAGGGACACGGTGTTGTTTAAGTATTCACACATGTATTTAAGTTTCCAGTCAATACAATTCTAGCATGAATAACAAACATTTACCATGAACAAGGAAATATGATAATAACCAATTTATTATTGCCTCCAGGGCATATTTCCAACACAACCCCAGCGTCGGGCCGCCGCGGCCCCCCGCCGGCTCCTCTGGCTCCGCCGGCTGTAGCCTCCACACCCGGCTGTTGCGTCCCGCCGCCGCTTGCCGTCTGGTCGCTCCCCCGGCCGGCTCCTTTTTCCTGGCTGGGCCTTCCATCCTGGTCGGCGGCCGGAGGCACGTCTGGTGGGGCCATCTGGTCAGTGACCGGCTCGAGGGGGTTCGTCGTCTCCTGGCCGGCCGCGTCGCCGGCGTCAACTCCTCCCACGCGCGCGTCGTTCTCCGCCTGCCGGGCCGGGTCGTGCACCCGCTTCGTGCGGCCCTGCCGGGGCGGTGACTGCGGCGGGGAGGCCGTCTCCCGGGCTAGCGATGCCGAGGCATCCGCCTCGCCCTTGGCCGCGGCCTCCTCCTGCGCCTTCGCGACGGCCTCCTCCCGGGCCATCGCGACTCTCTCTCCCTCCTGCTGGGTCAGGGAGGCCTCCTGCGTCGTGGCCTCCTCCGCGGCCGCGACCGTGGTCCCTCGCTGGCCGGCTGCATCCCTGGGCGTGGCCGTCGTGGAGGTCTTGGAGAATTTGATCGGCTCGCTACGCGACAGAAACCAAATAAGAAACCAAAGAAAGAAAGGCGAACAAAGATGAATCGAGTCTAGAGGGCGGAGAACTTACCCAGTGCTCACTGGGATCGTGCGCTTCCGAGCAGCCAGCTGCTTCGGGGCCGACCGGTTGCCGCCGGGTCCGTGGCCGGCGGTGCGGGTCTTCTTCATTACCGGTGCTGCACCCGGCCGACCGCTTCTCAACCGGTCGCGCCTGGAGCGGCTGCTTCCCGTGTGGCTGGCCCTCGACCAGCTACTTCCCGTGCGGTGGGACCTCGGCCGTCTGATCCTCAGTCAGGGGAAACTCAGCCGTCTTCCGCAGCCGCCTCCGGACGCCGGTGCCGGCTACGGTCGGCGCATCCGAGGTCACTGCACGGTTTGTGTCGGTGAGAATCTCCACATCGTCATCATCAGACGAGTTTCGAACCGAGACGAAGGGCAGGGACTCACTGTCTGCCCAGCACCCGCCGGCTCCTCCTCGTCCTCCTCCATGGAAACGGCGGGGCCCTCGTCGTCCTCGCTCTTCTCGTTGTCCTGCTTATTGGAATCCTCCTGATCCGGCGCCATCCGCATCGGGTGTGGCCCATCGTGCGTTTGCTGGCTCGAGAACATCTACAGTCGGAGCCGGCGTGAGGTGAGACAGGAAAGAAAAAGAGGACATACATGGTGGCCGGGTGGAAACATACCGCTGGCGCTGAGAAGTTCCGGCAGGTGGGCTCCTTGCCAAAGTACCATTGCTCCTCGTCCAGCTGGGTGTTGGAGATGTTGTTAACACGCCGTGTGACCTCGGCTGGCTGCAGCTCGATCATCGACAGTCGGCAGGGGTCGCGCCGGCTGCTCATATCACAGATCCGGTGTGGTCGGCGCTGCAGTGGCTGCAACGGCAGTTGACGAACGTCGCGATAAAATCGGTGGCGACGAGATTCTTCGAGGCCAACATCTGCTTCAGCCACCTGCAGATGGTGTTGATCTCCTGGTTTGACTGCTTGGGGTCGGAGCCCCAGTTCAGCCGCGCAGCCGGCGGGACGTTGGTGAAGGCCGGCAGCTTGATGCGGTCATTGGCCGAATCGACATTCTCCACATAGAAGAAGGACCACTGTAACTTCTTGGCCGACTCGAGGAGCGGCAGCTTCGAGAAGCCGCCGTTCGGCCGGATATACACCGCGGCCGCTGATACGTCTCCAACGTATCTATAATTTTTGATTGCTCCATGCTATTATAGCATCAATCTTGGATGTTTTATATGCAATTATATGCCATTATATATCATTTTTTGGGACTAACCTATTAACTCAGTGCCCAGTGCCAGTTGCTGGTTTTTGCTTGTTTTTGTCTTTTCAGAAAATCATTATCAAAAAGAGTCCAAACGAGAAAAAAAATCTTTGGACTAATTTTTCTGGACCAGAAGAAACTCATGAAGCTTTAGGAGAAGACCAGAGGAGCCACGAGGGAGCCACAAGCTCGGAGGGCGCGCCCTGGGGGGTAGGGCGCGCCCCCAGGCTTGTGGGCCCCTCGTAGCCCCTCCTAACCTAATTCCAGCGCTATAAATTCCCAAATATTCCCAATATACCAGGGAGACAGAAGAGAAAACCTTTCCACCGCCGTAAGCCTCTGTTCTTCCGCGATCCCATCTGGAGGCCTTTTCCGGTACTCTACCGGAGGGGAATCGATCACAGAGGGCTTCTTCATCAACCTTGCTGCCCCTCCGATGATGTGTGAGTAGTTTACCACAGACCTACGTGTCCATAGCTAGTATCTAGATGGCTTCTTCTCTCTCTTTGATCTTCAATACCATGTTCTCCTAGATATTCTTGGAGTTCTATCCGATGTAATCTTCTTTTGCGGTGTGTTTGTTGGGATCCGATAAATTGTGAGTTTATGATCAGATTATTGATGAGAAATATTTGAGTCTTCTCTGAACACTTTTATGCATGATTATTATAGCTTTGTATTTCTCTCCGATCTATCGATTTGGTTTGGCCAACTAGATTGGTTTATCTTGCAATGGGAGAGGTGCTTTGTGATGGGTTCAATCTTGCGGTGCTCAATCCCAGTGACAGAAAGGGGCATGACATGCATTTGTATTGTTGCCATTAAGGATAAAAAGATGGGGTTTAATCATATAGCTTGAGTTTACTTTGTCTACATCATGTTGCTTAAGGCGTTACTCTGTTTCATACTTAATACCCTAGATGCATGCTGGATAGCGGTCGATGGGTGGAGTAATAGTAGTAGATGCACGCAGGAGTCGGTCTACTTGTCTCGGACGTGATGCCTATATACATGATCATTGCCATGAATCCGTCATAATTATTTGTTTTTCTAACAATTACCCAACAGTAATTTGTTTACCCACCGTATGCTATGTTTTCGAGAGAGAAGACTCTAGTGAAAACTATGCCCCCCGGGTCTACTTTTATCATATATTAAAAACCAAAAATACCTTACTGCAATTTATTTACTTTTATTTTATTTAGTATTTTAGTTTATCTATCTATCACTATCAGAATTAATCCTTGCAAATAACCGCTAAGAGGATTGACAACCCTCTTATTTGCGTTGAGTGCAAGTGTTTGCTTTTGTGTGTGCAGGTGCTGCTAAAGGGATTTTGCATGGTTCTCCTACTGGATTGATAACCTTGGTTCTTAACTGGGGGAAATACTTATCTCTACTATACTGCATCATCCTCTCCTCTTCGGAGAAATACCAACGCCGTCTACATGTAGCAGGAAGAATTTCTGGCGCCGTTGCCGGGGAAACATCACCAAAATTTATCAAGTACCTTCGCACGAACTATCATCCTCTCCTCTTCTGCATTTATTTTATTTGCCTCTCATTTTCATCTCCCCCACTTCTATTTTTTTTACAAAAACACAAAAATATTTTCGTTTGTTTGTTTGCTAGTTTGCTTGCTTCGTCGCGATGTCTGAAGAAAATACAAAATTGTGTGACTTTTCCAATACTAATAATAATGATTTTATTAGTACACCTATTGCTCCTCCTGCCACTAGTGCGGAGTCGTGTGACATTAATGCTGCTTTACTTAATCTTGTTATGGAAAAACAATTTTCTGGTAGTCCTAATGAAGATGTTGCATCCCATCTTAATACTTTCGTTGAGTTGTGTGATATGCAAAAGAAAAAAGATGTGGATAATAATATTGTCAAATTAAAATTATTTCCGTTCTCACTACGTGCTAAAACTTGGTTTTCATCCTTGCCTAGAAATAGTATTGATTCTTGGGATAAGTGTAAGGATGCTTTTATTGCCAAGTATTTTCCTCCCGCTAAGATTGTTTCTTTAAGAAATCAAATTATGAATTTTAAGCAACTTGAGCATGAATATGTTGCGCAATCTTGGGAGAGAATGAAATTAATGATAAGAAATTGCCCAACACATGGTTTAAGTTTATGGATGATCATACAAAAAATTTATGCGGGACTAAACTTTGTTTCTAGAAATTTGCTAGACTCTGCCGCAGGTGGTACTTTTATGGAAATTACATTGGGAGAAGTGATGCGGAGCATCCTACGGTCATCCTCATGGACCCACCTACGTCTCCCCAAGCACCAAGAGGACCAATGACTCGAGCACGTGCGAGAGCTCTCGAAAACGAGGTGACATCACTCCTTAATGAACTACCATACGACGGGTGCGAGACATGGTTACTACCTCATTCCGAAATGCTATGTGTGCTTAGGTACCAAGAGGATCCTCTCGGAGAAGCCCGAAACAATGGACAAGTCGGCAAGTTCACGGATGAAGAAGCGCGACAAGAGGAGGTGCTGCTGAGCATCAGCAGCCGGACATCCGGCATACAGCTCGGACATCCGGCCCCTGGAGGCTACAACAGCTCCCCCAGATCAGCCGCTGCCAAGTCTCCAGGCCCCGGACATCTGACCCCGCCGCCGGACATCCGGCCCGTCCACCCCGGACATCCGGGACCCCTGCCGGAATTCCGGCACCCCTATGCAGAAGTTTGACCCTTTCGGCCCGGACATCCGGCACCAAGCCCGGACATCCGGCACCCACCTGAACCGTCGAACATCCGGCCTGGAGCCCGGACATCTTTCCCGACGCCGTGTGTTTTTGGCCCTCAGGCCATGTAACCTCCCCCAGCTCGCCCTAACTTGTACTGGAACTATATAAGGACCTCTCCCTCCTCCCTCTAGGGTTAGCAAAGTAGATAGCTCTTTGAGATAGAGCTTTGCTCATCCATACCTCTCCCATGGAGATCAAGACCTCCATGAGACCCATGTGAGAAGATCCTCTACGGATTCAAGACCTCGACTCCTTCGCGGATTGGGACGAACTAGCTACCGTGTATCCTCCTTTGTTGGATTTGGACCTTTGTATCCCTCTATGTGTGTGGATCTCGTGCATCTGTGATTGGATCTTGTCTGTTTGAGTGTTCTTCTCGTGTCCTTCGTGGATTTACTCCTTTTCCCCCTCCTAAGTGTGAAAAGATCGTCATCTAGGGTTCCACCCTACATCATCTTGGATCAGAGCCACGTTGATTCACACTTTGGAGTTCTTCCCCTCCACTTTCTAGCCCCAATTTTGTTAATTTTGGCCAATTTCGAAAATTCCCCACAAAAATAGCCATACCAATTTTTTTTGTGATTTGTGAGTTTGATGATGTTTTGTTGATTTTGATCCATGGATTTGCTTGGTTTCGAGTGGATCTAGCTTTCCCCCATCTTTTCCCCACTTTCCATCCTCAAAATCGTCCGAATTTTGCCCCGAAATTTTCTTTTCCCCACTTGTTCTTCGAGTTCTTCCGCGGACCTGACAGCCCAGACATCCGGCCCGACAGCACAGACATCCGGCGCCCCGGACATCCGGCCCCTGTGCACCAGCATGCCAATGCTTTGCCAAATCTTCCCTCTTCGCCTTTTCCCTCCGTTTCTTCCGCAGCCCCTTGAGCCACTCCACCACCTTTTTCTGCAAACCACCGCTTTGTGCCATTTGAGATTTTGAGTCACCGGTTTCCATTTCCTAACGTGTTTCGGCTACTTAGGAACGGTTCAACATCGACATCACCGCCGCTCATCATCGCCACGGAACTCGTCATCGACAACACCATCTCCACCATTGTGACACCCTCACCGTAAGCAAGGACGGTAACATCGACGACAACTTGTTCATATCCTTGCCATTGCATTGTGAAACCCCGAGACCATCTTTTGCGTAGCTTTCCTACAAGACTAGCCATTTGAGTATTGCCGGGCAACGCTACTTGTGCACTTTAGTGATACCGATCCGCATTGCTATCATAGCGTGCATACATACACATATCATCTCTAGTGCCAAAATTTTGTTCCCGCATATACATCATTGCTATCTTCGTACGAGCATTTCGCATAAGTGGCCAAAGAAAAGCATCAAAAGAAAGAGAAGCTTTTAAGCAAAAGAGAAAGAGCAACAAGCTTGTAAGCAATAGCCATAGCATCGCCACATTACATAGCATATTTGATCATCTTGGATCATTGTGACAAGTTCACCGGGAATCATACATACATAGCATAAGTGAGATAGAAAGCGTTACGTTTTGTCTCTTATAGGTTGTGCACAAGTTCGTATCCGCCTATTGAGCAATTGTGCTAGCGTCTCTCTAGTGTTGTGCAACAAGAGCATTTTCCGTGGATTCCACATTTTGAGCTCATTTCTTGGTTGCACGACCTCATTTATCTATCCGTGCGTGTGTTTCCGTGTGCTACTTATTGCTATTGGTCTACTCGTTACACTTGCGAACTTGTGAATCTTTTTCAACATTATTGATATCTTGCTTGCAATTGCAGAAATTTTGTGCCACCATCCTAACCAAACTCCTCCAAAAGCTTTACTTGTGTAGGTGTGAGATTGACTCGATCCGGTACCAATTGCACTATTTCCATAATACCATATTGGGTGATCATTGATCATCTTCAACATTGGATAAGGTACATTGGTCTAGTTCGTTTCTTTCTTCCACTAACACTTGTTTGAGAATCATGGATAGGCCGAGCACTTCTATCAACCCCCTCTTCGATGAGCAAGAAGACGCACCGAACAACTACGTCACCAAGGCTCAACTTTTCGGAGTCCAACGAGCGCTACACCAAGAAAGTGAAGCTTTGGGAGAACGCATCGAGCAACTCGCCACCGACTTGCGCCACTCCGAAACACGAACAAGGGACTACTTCGACGCCAAGCTTTCATCTCAAATGGAAGAGTTCCGCACTATGATGGCCAACCGCCATTCTTCCACTTCATCTTCATCAAGATCAAGACGGCGCCATTCAAGCCGATACTCTTCGAACACTTCTTAGGATGCAAGTCTTCCACGAGCACGCTCTCATCGCTCCCAAGAACATGATGACCGGCAAGCTTCAAGAAACCCATTCCATGACAATGGTTTGCAAGACCGCCTTCGAGAGCGCGAACGACCAAAAGGCAAGCACAAGACAACGGGAACCAAGATCAAGTTCCACAACGCCAACGTCAAGTGCACCCAGACGACGATGCCCTACACCAAGAATGACAACGTCGTGAGGAGCAAGCACTTGAAGCTCAACGTGCCCTACGCGAAGCAACTCGCAACGTCGCCGAACGCAACCGCCGCGTGCGCGAACAAGAAGAAGCCGCACGACTTGAGGAGCGCCAAGAGATGCGGAACCATGCATGAATCCCAAGGCCACCACGTCAAGTCAATCAAGATGAACACGACGACGATGAGCTAGAAGATCAACCTCCATGGCAAGAGCGTCATCGCAACCGCCGACAACGCAATGAGGAGCGCTATGGCAAGCTCAAGTTCACCATGCCTAAATTCTCCGGTGGAAATGATCCCGAAGAATACCTTTCATGGGCGTTGAAGGTCGACAAGATATTCCGTCTTCACAACTACGACGAGGAAAAGAAGATTGCCATGGCATCTCTCGAGTTCCAAGACTATGTTCTCATTTGGTGGGAGCAAGTGATCGCAAGACGTCATGAGAAGGGCGAACCACCCATCGCGACTTGGAATCAAATGAAAGATGTCATGAGAGCTCGTTTTGTGCCTACATATTACAACCGCGACCTCTTCAAGAAACTCCAACTCCTCAAGCAAGGAACCAAGTCGGTTGAAGAATACTATCAAGAAATGGAAGTTTCCATGATACGGGCCAATGTCAAGGAAGATGATGAGCAAACTATGGCGCGTTTCTTGAATGGCCTCAACCATCCCATCAAGAAGATAGCGGACCTCCAACCGTACTCCAACCTCCTCGAGCTAGTGCACCAAGCGACCAAGGCGGAACGACAAGTGCAAGAGGACTACAAGTACTCCAAGTACTCTTCCAAGACCTACGGCTCATACACTCAAGCTTCAACGACTACGACAACTCCTTTCACGATTCGAACTACACCAAGTACCGGCGACAAGTCACGCTCCAAGCAACCTTCGACATCTTCGAGTCATCTTCCTACTACTACAAGCAGCTCCAAGCAAAAGCCTTCATCCTCGACACCTCCTACGGATGCCAACAAGACAAGTGACATCCAGTGCTTCACTTGCAAGGGCCGAGGCCACAAGTCCTTTGACTGTCCAACTTGACGCACAATGATCCTCAATGACGATGGCACCTACGACTCAATGAGCGAAGATGAAATGGAAGCCCTCGAGCATGTGGCTATGCATCGACAAGTGAATGAAGACAAAGATGCACAAATCTATTGCGACAATGATGCGAGCCCCGCTCTTGTTGTCTCCAAGGTTTTGACACTTCAACAACATCAAGATGAAGACCAACGTTGCCACATCTTCCATACCAAGGCGGGTATCCAAGGACGTTCCGTCAAGGTCATCATCGACGGCAGAAGTTGCCACAATTTGGCAAGTGAAGAATTATGCTCGAAGCTACAATTGGTCATGAAAAAGCACCCTCGCCCCTACAAGGTCCAATGGCTTAGCGACTCCGGCACAATCCAAGTGGAGCACACCGTCCAAGTATCCTTCAAGATCGGTGCCTACGAAAATACCTTGGAGTGTGATGTGGTTCCTATGTCCGTGTGCCATCTCCTCCTTGGACGACCTTGGCAATTCGACCGCGACATCATCCACAACGGACGGACCAATCACTATAGCTTCAAGATGAAGGGCAAGGAATTTGTTCTTCGACCTATGACACCAAGTCAAGTCATCGCGGACAAGCTAGCATCTACCCATCGTGGAGAGAAAAGTGAGCGAGTGAACCACCAAAGAGAGAGTGAGCGCCACAAGCCAAATATGAGTGACTCCACGATGAGCAACAAAAGAGATCTAGTTCTTTTAGCCACCAAAAGAGATTTGAGGGATGTGAGTGAGAGCCCATCAAGTGTTCTTCACTTTGTGCTTGTGTGCAAAGATGAAGCGGTGCGGACTAATACTTCACAAAATCTTCCTTTGGTATTATCTCATTTGTTGCAGGAATTCGCGGACGTGTTTCCCGATGAGCTACCTCCCGGACTTCCTCCACTTCGCGGAATCGAACACCGCATCGACCTCATTCCCGGCGCACCTCTACCGAACAAGGCACCTTATCGCGTCAACCCCGAAGAAACCAAAGAGATACAAAGGCAAGTGCAACATCTCATGGAGAATGGGTATGTACGCAAAAGCTTGAGCCCTTGTGCCATTCCGGTCATTCTTGTGCCTAAGAAAGATGGTAATTATCGCATGTGTTCCGATTGCCGCCCTATAAATGCTATCACCGTTAGATATCGCCATCCCATTCCACGCCTAGATGACATGCTAGATGAACTTAGTAGAGCCACAATTTTCTCTAAAATTGACTTTAAAAGTGGCTATTATCAAATTCGCATGCAAGAAGGTGATGATTGGAAAACGGCTTTCAAAACCAAATTTGGCTTGTATGAATGGTTTGTCATGCCCATGGGCTTATCGCAAGCTCCTAGCACTTTTATGCGTGTGATGCATTATGTTCTTCGCAAATATATTGGCATTTGTGTTGTGGTTTACTTTGATGACATCCTTGTGTTTAGTGAAACTCTTGAAGATCATGTCAAACACCTTAGAGACGTATTGCAAGTTCTTAGAGACGAGCGACTTTATGCTAACATGGAAAAATGCACTTTTGGTGTTGATAAGCTTGTTTTCTTGGGCTTTGTTGTCTCCTCTAAGGGTGTTCAAGTGGATGAAACTAAAATTGATGCTATTAGGAACTGGCCACAACCAACCAATTTGCTTCAAGTGCGTAGCTTCCTTAGCTTAGCAGGTTTTTATCGTCGCTTTATGAAGGATTTTAGCACCATTGCATCACCATTGCACGCATTGAGTAAGAAGAATGCACCATTTGTTTGGGGTCCATCTCAAGATGCCGCCTTTCATGAGCTTAAGAACTTTCTTACACATGCTCCTTTGCTTGCATTACCCAACTTTGATAAAACTTTTGAAGTACATTGTGACGCTAGTGGTAATGGTATTGGTGGCGTGTTAATGCAAGAAAAGCGACCCATTGCATATTTTAGTGAGAAGCTCTCCGGCGCGCAACTTAACTACCCAATCTATGACAAAGAGTTATATGCTTTAGTGAGAGTCTTGCATGTGTGGGAACATTATCTCTGTCCACGTGAATTTGTCATCCATACGGATCATGAAATGCTTAAGTACCTTAAGGGTCAAACTAAACTGAATAAGCGTCATGCTAAGTGGAGTGAGTTCATTGAGTCATTCCCTTATGTTATCAAGTATATAAAAGGTAAGGAAAATGTTGTGGCGGACGCTCTTTCCCGCAAATGCATGTTGGTTACTCAACTTGAGTTGAATGTCATAGGATTTGAGCACATTAAAGACTTGTATGAGCATGATTCGTCATTTGCAACTCCTTATGCCAAATGTTTACCTCATAAAACTTGGGAGCAATATTACTTGAAAGATGGTTATCTTATGCGAGCTAACAAACTTTGTATTCCCGAGTCTTCTCTTCGTTTGCTACTTTTGCAAGAAGCTCATGGTGGAGGACTCATGGGACATTTTGGACGTGACAAGACATTCGCTACGCTCTCTAAGAACTACTTTTTGCCAAAGATGTTTCGAGACGTCTCACGCTACACCAACCGGTGCTCTACATGCCGCAAAGCTAAGTCCAAAGCTCAATCTCATGGTTTATATATGCCACTTCCTATTCCATATCACCCATGGGAAGATATTAGTATGGATTTCTTGCTTGGCTTGCCTCGAACTCAAAACGGCAAAGATTCCGTATTTGTTGTTGTGGACCGTTTCTCTAAGATGGCACATTTCATTCCTTGCAACAAGATAGACGATGCTTCACATGTTGCAAATCTCTTTTGTAGGGAAATCTTGAGATTGCATGGAGTGCCTAAGATGATTGTATCGGACCGCGACGTCAAGTTCCTAAGCTACTTTTGGAAGACCCTATGCGCCAAGCTCGGAATCAAGCTCCTCTTCTCTTCGGCATATGACCCACAAACCGACGGCCAAACGGAGGTCACGAACCGGACGTTATCCACACTCCTTCGCGTGTTGATCAAGAAGAACATAAGGGAGTGGGAGGAATGTTTATCCATCGCCGAGTACGCCTACAATCAAGCACGACACTCTACTATCGGCAAGTCCCCCTTCGAGGTCGTCTATGGCTTCAATCCGTTGTCTCCATTGGACATTCTACCGCTACCTCTACAAGAGCGCATCGACATGGACGCGAGTGTACGAGCGAGCTACCTCAAGAAGATGCACGAAGATACAAGGCATGCGATCGAGCGCCAAGTACAATGACTCGCGACCAAGGTCAACATCAACAAGCAGCCCATGGTGTTCAACCCCGGCGATCTTGTGTGGCTACACCTTCGCAAAGACCGCTTCCCCAACGAGCGCAAGTCCAAACTACTACCCCGAGCCGACGGACCCTTCAAGGTGCTCACACGCTACAACAACAATGCCTACAAGATCGACATCCCTCGTGACAAGTACAACATGAGCGACACATTCAACGTCAAGGACTTATCCCATTTCCATGGTGATGCGGATTCCGATCCGAGGACGGATCTTTCCCAAGGGGGGGGAGGTGATGCGGAGCATCCTACGGTCATCCCCATGGACCCACCTACGTCTCCCCAAGCACCAAGAGGACCAATGACTCGAGACGTGCGAGAGCTCTCGAAAACGAGGTGACATCACTCCTTAATGAAATACCATACGATGCGTGCGAGACATGGTTACTACCTCCTTTCGAAATGCTATGTGTGCTTAGGTACCAAGAGGATCCTCCCGGAGAAGCCCGGAACAATGGACAAGTCGGCAAGTTCACGGCTGAAGAAGTGCGACAAGAGGAGGTGCTGCTGAGCATCAGCAGCCAGACATCCGGCATACAGCCCGGACATCCGGCCCCTGGAGGCTACAACAGCTCCCCCAGATCAGCCGCTGCCAAGTCTCCAGGCCCCGGACATCCGGCCCCGCTGCCGGACATCCGGCCTGTCCACCCTGGACATCCAGGCCCCCTACCGGAAATTTGGCACCCCTATACAGAAGTTTAACCCTTTCGGCCCGGACATCCGGCACCCATCTGAACCGCCGGACATCCGGCCTGGAGCCCGGACATCTTTCCCGACGCCGCGTGTTTTTGGCCCTCAGGCCATGTAACCTCCCCCAGCTTGCCCTAACTTGTACTGGCACTATATAAGGACCTCTCCCTCCTCCCTCTAGGGTTAGCAAAGTAGATAGCTCTTTGAGATAGAGCTTTGCTCATCCATACCTCTCCCATGGAGATCAAGACCTCCATGAGACCCATGTGAGAAGATCCTCTACGGATTCAAGACCTCGACTCCTTCACGGATTGGGACGAACTAGCTACCGTGTATCCTCCTTTGTTGGATTTGGACCTTTGTATCCCTCTATGTGTGTGTGGATCTAGTGCATGTGTGATTGGATCTTGTCTGTTTGAGTGTTCTTCTCGTGTCCTTCGTGGATTTACTCCTTTTCCCCCTCCTAAGTGTGAAAAGATCGTCATCTAGGGTTCCACCCTACATCAAGAAGCTACAAAACTTCTTGACAATATTATGACAAATTATTCTCAATGGCACACTGAAAGAACTCCAACTGGTAAGAAGGTAAATTCTGTTGAAGAAATTAATACTTTGAGTGATAAGATGGATGCTCTTATGAAATTGGTTGCTAGTAAAAGTGCTCATATTGATCCTAATGATGTGCCATTGTCTACTTTGATTGAGCTAAATAATGATGCTATTTATGTGAATTTTGTCTCTAGAAATAATTTCAATAACAATGCTTATAGGGGTAATTTCAATTCTAGACCGTTTCCTGTAAATTCCTCTAATAATTATGGTAATTCCTATGGTAATCCATATAATAATAATAGGATACCCTCTGATATTGAAAGTAATATTAAAGAATTTATTAATTCTCAAAAAAAAATTATTGCTATGATAGAAGAAAAATTGAATAGAGTTGATGAATTGTCTAGGAACATGGATAGAATTGCTCGTGATGTGAAAAATCTCAAAATTAAAATTTTGCCACCCAAGCATGATATAAATGAGTCTATTAAAGCTATCTATGTCTCCATTAATGAAAGTAAAGAAAGGACCGCTAGGTTGAGAGCCAAGCGAGAATTTCTAGAAAAGGCTATTCCACCCGGTTTCTATCATAGTAATGATGAAGATATTAAAATAATTGGTGTCACCCCTATTGAATCATTATTTAGCAACATAAAACTTGATGAAAAAGGGACTGAAGAAGAGTCAACTTTTGATAGGAGTCCCAATTGCTTGGAGAGCGATAATCTTAATGAAAAAAAATGGAAAAAGTGGGTTTGGAGAGGTCGAAACTTTAAATAGTAATGCACCCACTACTTTGGATTACAAGGACTCTAATTATGATAGTTTTTCTTTAATTGAGTGTATTTCCTTGTTGCAATCCATGATTAATTCACCAAATGCATATGAACAAAATAAAGCGTTCACTAAACATATTGTAGAAGTTATGATGAAAGCTCATGAAGAAAAACTTGAGTTGGAAGTTTCAACTCCTAGAAAATTACAAGATGAATGGGAACCTACTATTAATGTCAAAATTAAAGATTATGAATGTAATGCTCTTTGTGATCTTGGTGCTAGCGTTTCCACTATACCAAAAATCTTTGTGCGATGTGCTAGGTCTCACCGATATGGATCCTTGTTCCTTTAATTTGCATCTAGCGGATTCCACTATTAAAAAGCCATTGGGTAGAATAAATGATGTGCTTATTCTTGAAAATATAAATTATGTGCCCGTGGATTTTGTTGTTGTTGATATTGAATGCAACCCTTCTTGTCCTATAATACTTGGTAGGCCTTTCCTACGAACCATAGGTGCTATTATTGATCTGAAAGAAGGTAATATAAGATTTCAATTTCCATTAAAGAAAGGGATGGAACACTTCCCAAGAAAGATAATTAAGGCACCTTATGAATCTATTATGAGAGCCACCTATGGAATTAATTTGAAGGATGACAACACTTGAAACTATGCATTATGCCTAGCTAGGGGCATAAAACAATAGCGCTTGTTGGGAGGCAACCCAATGAATAAAATATATTTTTATTTTACCTTCCGTTTTTGTGTTTTTGCACAATTATAGCCTCTGTTATGATTGTGTTTTTATCTTTTAATTAGTTTTTGGGTCAAGTAATGCCTTTGGGATGATTTGGAAGATAGTATAATTGACGCTGTTTGAAAACAGAAACTTTTGCGTACAGTGCTGGAATTTATTTTTTTGCTGGAGGGTCAGAACCTTCTGAAGTTTTTACACGATATTTATATATGAATTTTCCACGTTGTCATAATTTTTCAGAATTTTTGGAGTTACAGAAGTATGACGTTAATTCAGATCTTTACAGACTGTTTTGTTTTAGACAGATTCTGTTTTTGTTGCATAGTTTGCTTATTTTGATGAATCTATGGATCGTATCGGAGGGTATGAGTCATGGAGAAGTTGGAGTACAGTATTATTATTCCAATATTAAATATGAATCAATTTACAACAGTACCTAAAGTTTAAGATTTATTTGTTATACTAACGGATCTCACGAGGTTTCTGTTGAGTTTTGTGTGCTGAAGTTTTCACGTTTTGGGTGAGACTACTATGGATAAAGGAATAAGGAGTGGCAAGAGCCTAAGATTGGGGATTCCCAAGGCACCCCAAGGTAATATTCAAGGAATACTCAAGCATCTAAGCTTGGGGATGCCCCGGATGGCATCCCCTCTTTCGTCTACAATCTATCGGTAACTCACTTGGAGCTATATTTTTATTCATCACATGTTATGTGTTTTACTTGGAGCGTCTTGTGATATAGTTTACTTGCTTTTGTTTGCTTTTTAGTTTGTCACAATCATCTTTGCTGAACACACCTTTTTGAGAGGGACACACATTATTCGTGATTTGTTAGAATACTCTATGTGCTTCACTTATATCTTTTGAGCTAGGCAGTTGCTCTAGTGCTTCACTTATATCTTTTAGAGCACGGCGTTGGTTACATTTTAAATAAATAGTTGCACTCTCATTCTTCACTTATATCTTTTTTAGATTCTAATGAATAGCAATGGTAATATGCACGGGTTATGAATTTGGTCCTAATATGATAGGTATTCAAGAGGGATATAATAAAAACTTTCATGTAGATCACTAAATATGATAAGTTTGATTCCTTGCAATAGTTTTGCGATATTAAGTTGGTAATATGTGTGAGGTGCTAGTAGATAATTGTGGTTTAGTAAGAATATTGGTGTTAAGGTTTGTGATTCCCGAAGCATGCACGTATGATCTGTCGTTATGCTAAGAAGTTGGAGCATGATTTATTATTGATTGTCTTCTTTTGTGTGGCGGTCAGGGGCGCGCGATGGTTAACTCCTACCAACCCCCCCCTAGGGGCATGCGTAGTAGTACTTTGCTTTGAGGGCTAATAAACTTTCGCAATAAGTATGTGATTTCTTTATGACTAATGTGAGTCCATGGATTATACGCACTCTCACCTTTCCGCAATTTGCTAGCCTCTTCGGTACCATGCATTGCCCTTTATCACATTGATAGTTGGTGCAAACTTCGCTGGTGCATCCAAATCCCGTGATATGATACGCTCTATCACACATAAGCCTCCTTATATCTTCCTCAAAACAGCCACCATACCTACCTATCATGGCATTTCCATAGCCATTCCGAAATATATTGCCATGCAACTTCCACCGTTCTATTTTTATGACACACATCGTCATTGTCATATTGCTTTGCATGATCTTATAGCTTACATAGTATTTGTGGCTCAGCCACCGTTCATCATTTTTTATACATGTTACGCTAGTATCATTGCACATCCTGGTACACCGCCAGAGGCATTCATATAGTCATATTTTTGTTCTAGTTTCGAGTTGTAATTTTCTTTAGAGTTGTAAGTAAATAGAAGTATGATGATCATCATTATTAGAGCATTGTTCCAGTGAGGAAAAAAAAAGAGGCCAAAAAGAGCCCACGAAAAATAAGAAAAGAAAAAAATTGAATGAGAGAAAAAGAGAGAAGGGGCAGTGTTACTATCCTTTTCCATACATGTGCTTCAAAGTAGCACCATGTTTTTCATATAGAGAGTCTCCTATTTAGTCACTTTCATATACTAGTGGGAATTTTTCAATATAGAACTTGGCTTGTATATTCCGATGATGGGCTACCTCAAATGCCCGAGGTCTTCATGAGCAAGCAAGTTGGATGCACACCCACTTAGTTTTCATGTTGAGCTTTCATACACTTATAGCTCTTAGTGCATCCGTTGCATGGCAATCCCTACTCCTCGCATTGACATCAATTGATGGGCATCTCCGTAGCCCGTTGATTAGCCGCGTCGATGTGAGACTATCTTCTTATTTTTGACTTCCCCTTATTAATCTCTATCACCATACTCTATTCCACCCATAGTCTTATATCCATGGCATGCGCTCATGTATTGCGTGGGGGTTGAAAAAGCTGAAGCGCGTTAAAAAGTATGAACCAATTGCTTGGCTAAAACCGGGGTTTTACATGATAAATACTTTGTGTTAAGAAGATGGAGCATGACAAGATTATATGATTTTGTAGGGATAACTTTCTTTAGCATTTTTATTTTGAAAGACATGATTGTTTATTAGTATGCCTGAGTTTTGATGTCTTTATGTCAAACTATAGACTATTGCTTTGAATCATTCGGATCTTATTATTCATACCGTAAGAGAGATTACATGATGAAACATGTTAGGAAGCATTACACATCAAAAATTCTGTTTTTATCATTTACCTACTTGAGGACGATCAGGAATTAAGCTTGGGGATGCTTGATACGTCTCCAACGTATCTATAATTTTTGATTGTTCCATGCTATTATAGTATCAATCTTGGATGTTTTATATGCAATTATATGCCATTATATATCATTTTTTGGGACTAACCTATTAACTCAATGCCCAGTGCCAGTTGCTGTTTTTTGCTTGTTTTTGTCTTTTCAAAAAATCATTATCAAAAAGAGTCCTAACGAGAAAAAAACTTTGGATTAATTTTTTCTGGACCAGAAGAGACCCACGAAGCTTCCACTATATTCCCAAGCTCGGAGGAGCCACGAGGAGCCACGAGGGAGCCACAAGCTCGGAGGGCGCGCCCTGGGGGGTAGGGCGCGCCCTCCAGGCTTGTGGGCCCCTCGTAGCCCCTCCTGACCTGATTCTAGCGCTATAAATTCCCAAATATTCCCAATATACCAGGGAGATAGAAGAGAAAACCTTTTCGCCGCCGCAAGCCTCTGTTCTTCCGTGATCCCATCTAGAGGCATTTTTCGGTACTCTGCCGGAGGGGGAATCGATCACGGAGGGCTTCTTCATCAACCTTGCTACTCCTCCGATGATGTGTGAGTAGTTTACCACAGACCTACGGGTCCATAGCTAGTAGCTAGATGGCTTCTTCTCTCTCTTTGATCTTCAATACCATGTTCTCCTAGATGTTCTTGGAGTTCTATCCGATGTAACCTTCTTTTGCGGTGTGTTTGTTGGGATCCGATGAATTGTGAGTTTATGATCAGATTATTCATGAGAAATATTTGAGTCTTCTCTGAACTCTTTTATGCATGATTATTATAGCTTTGTATTTCACTCCGATCTATAGATTTGGTTTGACCAATTAGATTGGTTTATCTTGCAATGTGAGACATGCTTTGTGATGGGTTCAATCTTGCGGTGCTCAATCCCAGTGACAGAAAGGGACATGACACGTATTTGTATTGTTGCCATTAAGAATTAAAAGATGGGGTTTAATCATATTGCTTGAGTTTACTTTGTCTACATCATGTCATCTTGCTTAAGGCGTTACTCTGTTTCATAATTAATACCCTAGATGCATGCTGGATAGCGGTCGATGGGTGGAGTAAAAGTAGTAGATGCAGGCAGGAGTCGGTCTACTTGTCTCGGATGTGATGCCTATATACATGATCATTGCCATGAATCTGTCATAATTATTTGCTTTTCTATCAATTGCCCAACAGTAATTTGTTTACCCACCGTATGCTATGTGTTCGAGAGCCCCCGGGTCTACTTTTATCATATATTAAAAACCAAAAATACCTTACTGCAATTTATTTACTTTTATTTTATTTAGTATTTTAGTTTATCTATCTATTACTATCAGAATTAATCCTTGCAAATAACCGCTAAGAGAATTTGCGTTGGGTGCAAGTGTTTGCTTTTGTGTGTGCAGGTGCTGCTAAAGGGATTTTGCGTGGTTCTCCTACTGGATTGATAACCTTGGTTCTTAACTGAGGGAAATACTTATCTCTACTATACTGCATCATCCTCTCCTCTTTGGGGAAATACCAACGCAGTCTACAAGTAGCAGCCGCCCCACAGGCGCAAATGATGCCGCCTCCAATCGTCTGTAGCCGGAGGTAAAACAGCCGGATGAAGAGCTCCATCATCGGCAGCACGCCGAGGTACCCCTCACAGAAGGCGACGAAGCTCGCGAGTTGAAGGACGACATTGGCGCCGAGATGGTGAGGCTGTAGGAAACGACAGAAGAAGGTGCTCGCCGAAAGGCCGAATCCACGGGTGAAATGCATGGCGAAGACGACCCTCTTGTCGTCCTCCGGTGCGGGCACCACCTCGACCTCGAAGGCGTGGGCGACCACCTCCATCGCCGGCGGTAGCTTGCGCGCTCCACAGAGGCAGTGGATGTCCTCCTCGGTCGTCGTTGAGCCCTCCCATAATCCCTTTGGGCCAGCCATCTTCGGATGCGGCGAGGACGTCGGCGCGGAGAAGGCTGATGAGGTTGCCCAGCGAATCCTGCGCGTGGCAGAGCAGCGGCGGATGCGAAAGGCGTTGCGACGGAGCTCTACGTGCGCGCGGGCGCGAGGACGAGGATGAAGTGGGAGGCGAGAAGGCTAGGAAGAGGGTGATTGCCTCGGCCGCTCTCCCTCCCCTCCATTTAAACCTCTCGAAAGGAGCATGGGGTAGTGGGATCGTTTGCGCCCACGATCCCCACTACCCCGTGATACACAGGTGCATTAACACACGATGGAAGCGTAACCATTGGTATTTCCCCGAAGAGGAGAGGATGATGCAGTACAGTAGAGATAAGTATTTCCCTCAGTTAAGAACCAAGGTTATCAATCCAGTAGGAGAACCAAGCAAAATTCCGTTAAGCGCACCTGCACGCACAAGAGCAAACACTTGCACCCAACGCAAATAAGAGGGTTGTCAATCCTCTTAGCGGTTATTTGCAAGGATTAAATATTATCGAGGTAAATAGATAAACTAAAATATTAATAAAAATAAAAGTAACTAAATTGCAGCAAGGTATTTTTAGGTTTTTTATATAGGATAAAGTATACCCGGGGGCCATAGTTTTCACTAGAGGCTTCTCTCCCGAACACATAGCATATGGTGGGTAGACAAATTACTGTTGGACAATTGATAGAAAAGCAAATTATTATGATGGATTCATGGCAATGATCATGTATATAGGCATCACGTCCGAGACAAGTAGACCGACTCCTGCCTGCATCTACTACTATTACTCCACCCATCAACCGCTATCCAGCATGCATCTAGGGTATTAAGTATGAAACAGAGTGACGCCTTAAGCAAGATGACATGATGTAGACAAAGTAAACTCAAGCAATATGAATAAACCCCATCTTTTTATCCTTAATGGTAACAATACAAATACGTGTCATGTCCCCTTCTGTCACTGGGATTGAGCACCGCAAGATTGAAACCATCACAAAGCACCTCTCCCATTGCAAGACAAATCAATCTAGTAGGCCAAACCAAATTGATAGATCGGAGAGAAATACAAAGCTATAATAATCATGCATAAAAGAGTTCAGAGAAGACTCAAATATTTCTCATGAATAATCTAATCATAAACTCACAATTCATCGGATAGAACTCCAAGAACATCGAGGAGAACGTGGTATTGAAGATCAAAGAGAGAGAAGAAGCCATCTAGCTACTAGCTATGGACCCGTAGGTCTATGGTAAACTACTCACACATCATCGGAAGGGCAGCAAGGTTGATGAAGAAGCCCTCCGTGATCGATTCCCCCTCCGGCAGAGTACCGGAAAAGGCCTCCAGATGGGATCACGGAAGAACAGAGGCTTGCGGTGGCGGAAAGGTTTTCTCTTCTGTCTTTTTTTTGGTTTGGGAATATTTGGAAATTTATAGTGCTGGAATTAGGTTAGGAGGTGCCACGAGGGGCCCACAAGCCTGGGGGACGCGCCCTACCCCCCTGGGCGCGCCCTCCAGGCTTGTCGCCTCCTCATGACTCTTCTGGTCTTCTCCCGAAGCTTCCTGGGTCTCTTCTAGTCCAGAAAAAATTAATCCAAAGTTTTTTTCTCGTTTGGACACTTTTTGATAATGATTTTTTGAAAAGGCAAAAACAAGCAGAAAACAGCAACTCACACTGGGCTCTGGGTTAATAGGTTATTCCCAAAAAATGATATATAATGGCATATAATTGCATATAAAACATCCAAGATTGATACTATAATAGCATGGAACAATTAAAAATTATAGATACGTTGGAGACGTATCAAGCATCCCCAAGCTTAATTCCTGCTCGTCCTCGAGTAGGTAAATGATAAAAACAGAATTTTTGATGTGGAATGCTACCTATCATGTTTCATCATGTTATCTCTCTCTTACGGTATGATTAATAAGATCCGAATCATTCAAAGCAATAGTCTATAATTTGATATAAAGACATCAATACTCAGGCATACTAATAAACAATCATGTCTTTCAAAATAAAAATGCTAAAGAACGTTATCCCTACAAAATCATACAATCCTGTCATGCTCCATCTTCTTAACACAAAATATTTATCATGAAGTACCCCGATGACAAGCCGAGCAATTGGTTCATACTTTTTAACGCACTTCAGCTTTTTCAACTCCCACGCAATACATGAGCGCAAGCCATGGATATAGCACTATGGGTGGAATAGAGTGTGGTGGTAGAGGTAAATAAGGGGAAGTCAAAAATAAGAAGATAGTCTCACATCAATGAGGCTAATCAACGGGCTATGGAGATGCCCATCAATTGATGTCAATGCGAGGAGTAGGGATTGCCATGCAATGGATGCACTAAGAGCTATAAGTGTATGAAAGCTCAACATGAAAACTAAGTGGGTGTGCATCCAACTTGCTTGCTCTTGAAGACCTCGGGCATTTGAGGAAGCCCATCATCTGAATATACAAGCCAAGTTCTATAATGAAAAATTCCCACTAGTATATGAAAGTGACAAAATAGGAGACTCTCTATATGAAAAACATGGTGCTACTCTGAAGCACAAGTATGGAAAAGGATAGTAACATTGCCCCTTCTCTATTTTTCTCTCATCATTTTTTTTCATGGCTCTTTTTGGCCTCTTTTTTTTTGTCCGGAGTCTCATCCCGACTTGTGGGGGAATCATGGTCTCCATCATCCTTTCCTCACTGGGACAATGCTCTAATAATGATGATCATCACAGTTTTATTTACTTACAACTCAAGATTACAACTCAATACTAGAACAAAAATATGACTCTATATGAATGCCTCTGGCAGTGTACCAGGATGTGCAATGATGCTAGCGTAACATGTATAAAAATGATGAACGGTGGCCGAGCCACAAATACTATGTCAACTGTATGATCATGCAAAGCAATATGACAATGACGATGTATGTCATAAAAACGGAACGGTGGAAGTTGCATGGCAATATATCTCGGAATGGCTATGGAAATGCCATGATAGGTAGGTATGGTGGCTGTTTTGAGGAAGATATAAGGAGGCTTATGTGTGATAGAGCATATCGTATCACGGGGTTTGGATGCACCGGCGAAGTTCGCACCAACTCTCGATGTGAGAAAGGGCAATGCACGGTACCGAAGAGGCTAGCAAATTGCGGAAGGGTGAGAGTGCGTATAATCCATGGACTCACATTAGTCATAAAGAACTCACATACTTATTGTGAAAGTTTATTAGCCCTCGAAGAAAAGTACTACTACGCATGCCCCTAGAGGGATAGATTGGTAGGACAAGTCCATCGCTCGTCCCCGACCGCCACTCATAAGGCAGACAATCAAGAATAAATAATGCTCCAACTTCCTAGCATAACGACAGATCATACGTGCATGCTTCGGGAATCACAAACCTTAACACCAATATTCTTACTAAACCACAATTATCTACTAATACCGCCCACATATTACCATCTTAATATCACAAAACTATTGCAAGGAATCTAACTTATCATATTCAGTGATCTACATGAAAGTTTTTATTATATCCCTCTTGAATACCTATCATATCAGGACCAAATTCATAACCCGTGCATATTACCATTGCTAATTATGAGACTCTCAAAAAGATATAAGTGAAGCATGAGAGTGCAACTATTTCTTTAAAATATAACCACCGCCGTGCTCTAAAAGATATAAGTGAAGCACTAGAGCAACTGCCTAGCTCAAAAGATATAAGTGAAGCACATAGAGTATTCTAACAAATCACGAATAATGTGTGTCCCTCTCAAAAAGGTGTGTTCAGCAAAGATGATTGTGGCAAACTAAAAAGAAAACAAAAGCAAATAAACTATATCACAAGACGCTCCAAGTAAAACACATATCATGTGATGAATAAAAATATAGCTCCAAGTGAGTTACCGATAGATTGTAGACGAAAGAGGGATGCCTTCCGGGGCATCCCCATGCTTAGACGCTTGATTCTTCCTTAAATATTACCTTGGGGTGCCTTGGGCATCCCCAAGCTTAGTCTCTTGCCGCTCCTTATTCCTTTGTCCATCGTAGTCTCACCCAAAACTTGAAAACTTCAGCACACAAAACTCAACAGAAACCTAGTGAGATCCGTTAGTATAACAAACAAATCTTAAACTTTAGGTACTGTTTTAAACTGATTCATATTTACTATTGGCATAATTCTACTGTACTCCAACTTCTCCATGACTCATACCCCCCGATACGATCCATAGATTCATCAAAATAAGCAAACTATGCAACAAAAATAGAATCTGTCTAAAACAGAACAGCCTGTAAATATCTATTAAAAAGCCATACTTATGTAAGTCAAAAAATTCTGAAAAATTAGAACAACGTAAAAAATTCATATACCAATACTGTGTAAAAATTTCATATTTTTCTGACACTCCAGTACAGAATTAAAATTCCATCACTGGACGCAAAACTTTCTGTTTTCCAAACAGCATCAATTATACTATCATCAACATCATGCCAAAGGCATTACTTGGAACAAACACTAATTAAAACATAAAAAGACAATCATAACAGAGGCTATAATTGTGTAAACACTCATGAACATAAAGTAAAAGCAAAAATTTATTTTATTCATTGGGTTGCCTCCCAACAAGCGCTATTGTTTTATGTCCCTAGCTAGGCATAATGCATAGTTTCAATGTTGTCATCCTTCAAGTTAATTCCATAGGTGGCCCTCAAAATAGATTCATAAGGTGCTTTAATTCTCTTTCTAGGGAAGTGTTCTATCCTTTTCTTTAATAGAAATTGAAATCTTATATTACCTTCTTTCATATCAATAATAGCACCAATTGTTCGTAGAAAAGGCCTACCAAGTATTATGGGGCAAGAAGGATTGTATTCAATGTCAAGAACGATAAAATCCACGGGCACATAATTTCTACTTGCAAGAATAAGAACATTATTTATTCTACCCAATGGCTTTTTAATAGTGGAATCCGCAAGATGCAAATTAAGGGAATAAGGATCCATGTCGGTGAGACCTAGCACATCACACAAAGACTTTGGTATAGTGGAAACGCTAGCACCAAGATCACAAAGAGCATTACATTCATAATCTTTAATTTTGACTTTAATAGTAGGTTCCCATTCATCTTGTAATTTTTTAGGAATTGATACCTCCAACTCAAGCTTTTCTTCATGTGCTTTCATCATAGCTTCTACAATATGTTTGGTGAAAGCTTTATTTTGTTCATATACATTCGGTGAATTAATGATGGATTGTAAAAAGGAAATACACTCAATTAAACAACAACTATCATAATTAAAGTCCTTGTAATCCAAAGTAATGGGTGCATTACTATTTAAAGTTTTGACCTCTCCAAACCCACTTTTTTCATTTTTATTATCAAGATTATCACCCTTCAAGGAATTGGGACTCCTTCTATCTAAAGTTGACTCTTCTCCAGTCCATTTTTCATAAAGTTTTATATTACTAAATAATGATTCAATAGGAGTAACACCAATCATTTTAATATCCTCATCATTACTACGATAGAAACCGGGTGGAATCGCTTTTTCTAGAAATTCTCGCTTAGCTCTCAACCTAGCGGTCCTTTCTTTACTTTCATTAATGGAGACATAGATAGCTTTAATAGACTCATTTATATCATACTTGGGTGGCAAAATTTTAGTTTTGAGATTTTCCACATCATGAGCAATTCTATCCATGTTCCTAGACAATTCATCAACTCTAGTCAATTTTTCTTCTATCATAGCATTGAAATTCTTTTGCGAACTAATAAATTCTTTAATATTACTTTCAAGATCAGAGGGCATCCTATTATTATTATTATAAGAATTGCCATTAGGATTGCCATAATTATTAGAGGATTTTCCAGGAAATGGTCTAGGATTGAAATTACCCCTATAAGCATTGTTGTTGAAATTATTTCTAGAGACAAAATTCACATCAATAGTATCATTATTTTGCTCAATCAAGGTAGACAATGGCACATCATTAGGATCAATATGAGCATTTTTACTAGCAACCAATTTCAATAGAGCATCCATCTTATCACTCAAAGTACTAATTTCTTCAACAGAATTTACCTTCTTACCAGTTGGATTTCGTTCCGTGTGCCATTGAGAATAATTTTTCATAATATTATCAAGAAGTTTTGTAGCTTCTACCAATGTAATTTCCATACAAGTACCACCTGCAGCAGAGTCTAGCAAATTTCTAGAGACAAAGTTTAATCCCACATAAAAAAATTGTATGATCATCCATAAATTCAACCCATGAGTTGGGCAATTTCTTATCATTAATTTCATTCTCTCCCAAGATTGTGCAATATGTTCATGCTCAAGTTGCTTAAAATTCATAATTTGATTTCTCAAAGAAATAATCTTAGAGGGAGGAAAATACTTGGTAATAAAAGCATCCTTACACTTATCCCAAGAATCAATACTATTTCTAGGCAAGGATGAGAACCAAGTTTTAGCGCGATCTCGTAGTGAGAACGGAAATAATTTTAATTTGACAATATCATTATCCACATCTTTTTTCTTTTGCATATCACAAAGCTTAACGAAAGTATTTAGATGGGACGCAGCATCTTCATTAGGACTATTAGAAAATTGTTCTTTCATAACAAGATTAAGCAAAGCAGCATTACTGTCACACGACTCCGCACTAGTGGCGGGAGGAGCAATAGGAGTACTAATAAAATCATTATTATTAGTATTGGAAAAGTCACACAATTTTGTATTTTCTAAAGACATCGCGACGAAGCAAACAAGCAAATAAAAATATTTTTGTGTTTTTGTAAAAAAAAAATAGAAGTGAGGGAGATGAAAACTAGAGGCAAATGCAAATAAAAGGCAAATAAAATAAATGCAAGTGAATGATAATTTGTGCGAAGGTACTTGGTAATTTTGATGATGTCTCCCCGGCAACGGCGCCAGAAATTCTTCCTGCTACTTGTAGTCTGCGTTGGTATTTCCCCGAAGAGGAGTGGATGATGCAGTACAGTAGAGATAAGTATTTCCCTCGGTTAAGAACCAAGATTATCAATCCAGTAGGAGAACCAAGCAAAATTCCGTTAAGCGCACCTGCACACACAAGAGCAAACACTTGCACCCAACGCAAATAAGAGGGTTGTCAATCCTCTTAGCGGTTATTTGCAAGGATTAAATCTTATCGAGGTAAATAGATAAACTAAAATACTAATAATAATAAAAATAAATAAATTGTAGCAAGGTATTTTTAGGTTTTTTTATATAGGATAAAGTAGACACGGGGCCATAGTTTTCACAAGAGGCTTCTCTCTCGAACACATAGCATACGGCGGGTAGAAAATTACTGTTGGGCAATTGATAGAAAAGCAAATAATTATGATGGATTCATGGCAATGATCATGTATATAGGCATCACGTCCGAGACAAATAGACCGACTCCTGCCTGCATCTACTACTATTACTCCACCCATCGACCGCTATCCAGCATGCATCTAGGGTATTAAGTATGAAACAGAGTAACGCCTTAAGCAAGATGACATGATGTAGACAAAGTAAACTCAAGCAATATGATTAAACCCCATCTTTTTATCCTTAATGGCAACAATACAAATACGTGTCATGTCCCCTTCTGTCACTGGGATTGAGCACCGCAAGATTGAACCCATCACAAAGCACCTCTCCCATTGCAAGACAAATAAATCTAATAGGCCAAACCAAATCGATAGATCAGAGAGAAATACAAAGCTATAATAATCATGATAAAAGAGTTCAGAGAAGACTCAAATATTTCTCATGAATAATCTGATCATAAACTCACAATTCATCGGATCCCAACAAACACACCGCAAAAGAAGATTACATCGGATAGAACTCCAAGAACATCAAGGAGAACATGGTATTGAAAATCAAAGAGAGAGAAGAAGCCATCTAGCTACTAGCTATGGACCCGTAGGTCTGTGGTAAACTACTCACACATCATCGGAAGGGCAGCAAGGTTGATGAAGAAGCCCTCCGTGATCGATTGCCCCTCCGGGAGAGTACCGGAAAAGGCCTCCAGATGGGATCACGGAAGAACAGAGGCTTGCGGCGGCGGAAATGTTTTCTCTTCTGTCTTTTTGTTGGTTTGGGAATATTTGGGAATTTATAGCGCTGGAATTAGGTCAGGAGGTGCCACGAGGGGCTCACAAGCCTGGGGGCGCGCCCTACCCCCCTGGGCGCGACCTCCAGGCTTGTCGCCTCCTCGTGATTCTTATGGTCATCTCCCGAAGCTTCCTGGGTCTCTTCTGGTCCAGAAAAAATTAATCCAAAGTTTTTTTCTCGTTTGGACACTTTTTGATAATTATTTTCTGAAAAGGCAAAAACAAGCAGAAAACAGCAACTGGCACTGGCACTGGGTTAATAGGTTAGTCCCAAAAAATGATATATAATGGCATATAATTGCATATAAAACATCCAAGATTGATACTATAATAGCATGGAACAATCAAAAATTATAGATACGTTGGCGACGTATCACTCGACCGCAACGGATCCCGCGCGCGGGCCGAGGCCGTGGCTTGGCGGGCCCCGGGCCTGTGGCAACATCACATCACACGTGGCCTGACATGGCTCGGCCCTCCGCTGGGCTGCACGTGGCGCGCCGCTGGCCCGCGGCGGGCGCGAATCGTCACGCCGGCCGTGCACGAGCCGGCCGGACAGTTCAGTTTCGGCGTCGGCTGCACGTCGACCCGGCCGACATTGGGCAACCGGCGTCCGTGACATCGGGCCAGCCCCTGGCCGGGAAGCCGTCGCCGGCCGGACCCGTCATCATCAAGATCTATGATCGCCGCCCGCGGCCTATGTGCGGGGGAAACCTGTGGAGGCCCTTCGATCCTCAGCCGTAGGACCTCAACAGCTTCAGGGGCTACTGTCGGGGGGGTGACCCCGGGTAGGCTCATGGAAACAAGTCAGCATTTTAAAACATCTGGACGACCCAAGTCCCTCAATTCGGCTGGCCCTCCAGCCGGTTCCTCACGGCGGAGGCCGGCTGGCGGCAGCCGGCAGCTGGCGGGGTCACGCCCGTCCAATCCAACCGTACGACAAGACAGCGACCACGTCGTAGAGAGCGTGGCTACAGTGTCGCCGGTACCGCTGACCGAAGCGACCAACTCCCGGACGGCCCGACACTGTAGACGCACCACATCAACCACTCCGCTACATCACAACCGGCGCGCCACAATGACGAGCAGCCGGCGGGCCCCGCAGGCGGCGGGGCCCAGTAGCGGGCGGGCCCCACGGCCAATAGTACTCCACAGCCGGCGGGCCCCACTGAAGGCCAGAGACGCTGGCAGCCGGGGCTCGTGCTCAATCTCGTCTCCGGACTAGGGGTATTACCTCCCTCGGAGGGCCCTGAACCTGGGTACGTCTCTGTGTCCTCAGTGCTCGTGCTCAATCTCGTCTCCAGACGCCACAGGCGCTCATCGGCCCCACTCTCGATAAGCCATCCCATGGCATCTGCCGTGAGAACACCACGACACATAGCCATTTATCTAGCCATGTCCGGTGTCAACTCTATAAGACCTGCTCAGAGTGCCGCATCAGCTAGAGGTGCCGCAACCTCAAAGAAAGTGAGCACAGACGATGATGACTTTATGCCAAGCAAGTAAGCTCAGAACAGATCCAAGGGCCGAGTTGCATCAGGGAAGGGTGGCGCTAGCTCTAAGCACATGAAGAGCGGTGATGACGACGACTTTATGCCGAGCAAAAGAGCTCAGAACAGATCCAAGGGTAGTGCAAGCTCGAAGAGGAGTAAGTCAGGTAAGAGTGTTGCGCCAACAAAGGGCGATGATGCTGATTACGATTCCACTGATGAGTTTATGCCAGGGAAACTAGTTCAGGTAACATTTAGACGCAATCGTGAAGACCTCTGGAAGCCCCATGTTAGCGAGAATAGTGAGGATGACTTCATCTAGTTTTTGTATGACGATGCATCAACAATGTGTTGTATCTTTATTTCAGATGTACTACTTTAATGTCATAATTCGGATGCATTTTTATTTCCTCGTACATAGATGTCTCTTACACACATCGGAAAGTCTGAAACTGTCATAGATAGATAGAATAGGTCGATATATCTCGTAATACCCCTTCGCTTCTCTCGTGAGAGTTCTCATCTAGGGTTTCTCTGCCTCTCGCCGGCGCCGGTGCCGGTCCGCCTCGTCTCCTATGGTCCTTGGACCATGGAGGCGTGGTGGATCCCGGCCCTTGCCGGCGGGAGGGCTCCGTTTTCAGGTGTTTTTTTGAGTTTTGTTAGGGTTTGTGCCATGCTCAAGAAGACGAGGCGGCGGCGGCTTCTTGAAGATGGAATAAGGTCCTCCCCGCCTAGCCCCCGTCCCGGCGATGCTTCTTGCGTCGTTGGAGGGTGTGTGGAGGTGTTTTTCCGGCGGATCTCGTGGGATCCGGTCGGCGTTTGTCTTCAGTGGATCCGTCTGGATCCGGTCTTGGTTCGTCTACGTATGTGTGTCTGAAGGTTAGATCCTTCTAATCTAAGTTTCTCTTCATCGACGGCGGTTGCTGTTCTGGTGCGCTGGTCCTATGGGGCCTTAACACGACGACTTCCCGACTGTCTACTACAACAATGTTTGCCCGACTCCGATGAGAGAGGGGCGATGACGGGGGCGCGTCTTCAGCTCACTTCAGTGCTTGTAGTCGTCGCTAGGTGGTCTACGGACCTGGATGTAATTTTACTTTTGGTGTTCTTTATACTACCTTGACAGTTGATGAATAGATAGAAAGTTTTCTAAAAAAAAGAATAAGTTGCACACATAGATAAACGAATCACCCTACTCGACGATGGCATTAACTGGAAGTGTACACCTGACATGCATGCACGCACTGCTAACCGCACGCGTGTACACGTATGTAACGCAGGTGTACGAAGTACATCGCACCGCATCCGGCTTCTTCTTGCACGTAGCTAGCAGCAATAAAGCTCAGCTACCCATATACTACTCCAGGCATGCAGGAGTAGATCGATAAGCTTTGGCCCAATGTCGGTCCATCAATGGAGGACCCTCTGCTTCGAGTCAAAAGAAAACAAAAGGCATCGCGTTATCCATATCTGACGACCATGGCTATCATATCATCGCGCGCTTTGACTGTGGAAAGAGTAAATATACTACTATCCCTATCGCGAGCGAGAGGTTAGCGCATCAGCGAATCAGTAAAAAGGCATGGTTTAGTAGCACTCTTTATCCAATCTTTAGTCACTACTAAAACCTTATCGACCACACAACGCGGCACTGTCCCCTAACTTCCCGGCTCCGCTCACGTCGCCGGCCGGCAATCCAAACGCCGGTCGACACTTGCATGAGCGTCCATGCGCCGAGCGTCCGGCCGGCAGGTAACCGGACGTATCTATCTCATTGAAAAAAATAGCGCGCTATACAAAATAGCGGCGCCCCTAAAAATATGCTATTAGCGTGCTATAGCGCGCTATATCGTGCTATTAACGAGACATTGTACATAGATCAATTTAGCGAGATGATTTTCAATATGCTATAGCGTGCTATTAGCGACGCTATAGCGCGCTATTTTTTTCAATGATCTATCTAGCTAACTGCCGGGTAACCGACGGTTCCAACGAACCTATCCTACTCCTAGCCTACAAGTCAGCCGAACCAATCGGTAGTCAGAGCGCGAGTGCACGCACGCATGACCGGTTCACGTTGGTGCAGGTGTTTGATCGGAAAACTCCGCGGCTTGTGTTCCCATGACACCGTACGATGATACCGACCGACGGTGAGATCGATCGGTCGATGTGACGTCGCACATTGTAGCTTTGCACCGGCCACTGCTTCCATCCGGTGGTCTCCTGCGGGCGTCTTCATGGAAGTTGGAACCGTGTGGGTTAGTTTTCCTGCACTTGGAAGCGTCTACCAACGGAAAGAACCGTCGCGTTGACGCGGCAGGTGTTGCATGTACTCCTATGTATCGGCGTAAATGCAGGGTGGCCGACGTGTGTGTGCGCTGATGTACACGTTTCGCAGGTAGAGCGCTCGAGCTAGGGGCCCCAGACCCAGAGGCAGACATGCAAGAGCAACCGCTCGTCGTCGACATGGACAAGGACGTGGATATGGACATGGCCATGGTTTGAACCCGACGGGCTTTGGAGATGCACATGAGAGTGATCGAGATTGGATTGCACTGGATAAGTGTTCTCCTATTCGAAACTTAATACGTACCATGATGGGTAAGTTAATTTAGTGCGAAGTTCCATCTTTCACCGTCAGCAATCAACATGTAACTACTAACTAGAACGCATTATGTCATGTTATCCACCGGTCGTGGAAAAGGAGGTTCGTTTGACCACGCAAAGCAACAGGTTCTACAAGGCTAGCTGCGCGCCTTTGCATCAGCGAATCTGTGGAAAGGCAACGTACGTTTATCCAACCCGATCTTAGTTAGATTCTTAATCTTATCATCCCGAGACGGTCGCACTACAGCTGCACCCCCGTTTTTTTTCTGTGGAATATAGCTGCCTGCCCCCTAAACTCCCGTGGCTCCCCTCTCCTCCCCGTCACGTCGCCGGCGAGCCAAACGCCGCTCGACACTTGCGTGAGCGTCCGTGAGCCCAACGTCCGGCCGGGCGGGAGACGACGTGCCCAACGACCACCCCACACGTTTTTGCGCGTCAGAACGGAGCAAAGTGCCGCGTCCTCGTCCTGCTGCCACAGCCGCTAGCTAGTCAGAGCTCAGAAGTCGGTATGGTCTGAGTGCATCTGCAGCTCGTTCAGGCGCAAGGGTCGTTGGACGAACCCTGCTGCCTGTATGGTGGCACGTACTCCTGCGCACGTACGCTCTG
Organism: Elymus sibiricus; assembly: GCA_039707655.1. Classification (NCBI taxonomy): domain Eukaryota; kingdom Viridiplantae; phylum Streptophyta; class Magnoliopsida; order Poales; family Poaceae; genus Elymus; species Elymus sibiricus. The sequence continues at coordinate 175,536,071 of CM077666.1, read as the reverse complement.
CAAGAAGACTACTCCACTTCAGCAGATGGAGTAGTCTTCTTGCAGAGCGTGGTGCGCGCTGACCGGCCGGACGTGTCGACCGAGTAGTTGCCGCGGCTAGCAGGCAAAACCGACCGTGCCCGTGTTCATGTGCTTGGCCGACTCTGTGCACAGAAAATTAAAGGTCGGTGTGTTTTCTGAAATGAGAGAAGGAAATTTAAAGGGAAAAGAAAAGAACCGTGTCCTGTCAACGCGGAAGGTTGCATCAGCGTAAATGCAGGGGAGCGTACGTGTACAGTGTGCTGATGGAAACGTTTCCTGGGTTTCGGGTGCACTCGGTACCATACATGCATGAGAACGATGTGCCGCTCGTCGGCAACAAGAACTGAAGTCTTTTTTTTTTGAGTTGTTATTAAGATGTTATAAACACACAAACCATCACAAAACTACATGTTTAACGGAAATTCAATTCAGCTTTGGGGAGCATATGTTCCGGCTCATACAAAATGTTTCTTGCAAATGTCCAGAAAAAAAAATGTGTTCATTGTCACACCCAAATGCTACTTGTAAATTTTTAGGGGAAAAGTTTAAGCATTTTGACCGGTGTAAAAAAAACGACAAATATTAACTCCAAATGTTACACTTACTTTTGTTTCTTTCACCAACAAAGCACCCCAAATGTGTTATTGCAGAAGTCAGATACTAATTACATCCGGCTTCTGCAATAACACGATATCCAAAGCTAGTAGAGACATCAACTCAAAAGAAAAAACTAGTAAAGACATCGAGGATGTACACACAAAAAACTGTAAAGGTCAAGACGAGGCGAACAGCCCGCTGCAACACAACATCAACAATTACCACTGTCATAGGCAACACGAAAACTACGAGAAGGTCCCCAACGGCGACACCTCCAGGAAGGTAACGGTGCATAAACATCGTCATCACCAGGTTAATCTATACAGGTCAGATCATGGATTTCAACCATGAGAGAATTTTCGAGCATACTCCATATAGTGCCTTCAACAAGGGAGCGTAAACCGTCACTGCTAGTTACAACCAATGAAGGTCATACCTTAGGGTTTTTTTCACCTGGAACTTGAGACCCGGTATGAAGAGCACCACAAAAAATGAAGCCCACGGAGTTGCCACCACCAACCTGCCAAGCTGAAGTATTGCTACAATGCCTGGATCATCATCATAATCACACACCGGGATGAAACTAACACATCAAGCATTTTCTAAGAGGCAAGATGTACGTGCGTCGATAAGTAGCACACCCCCACCGTTGCCGGAAGGCAGCAAATACCCATTGGAGTTCATCCATCACGTCGCACGTGCCACCTCTAACGAACACCCCGGCCTATTCGTTGGCTCCATTGGTCGTACCATTGACTGCACACATGCCAAAGTGATCATGAAAACGGAGACGCCATAGAAGAGGTCGGCCTTCACCGGATCAAACCGTACCAGATCCACTGTTGTTGTACCCGAGTGTCGTGGTTTTGTCACGGCAGATGTCCTCGTGAGAGAACAAAGTTGCGAGGCCATTGCTACTAGTTGGTGGCTTGAACGGGGTTGATCGGAAACGAGGAACACAAGTTTACCCAGATTCGGCCCCTCACGGTGGAGGTAAAAGCCTACTCCTGCTTGATTAATATTGACGATGATCTCGATTACAAGGGTGCGGATTCGCTTAACCTAGCTTTCGAGAGATCGTAACCTGTCCTTTCACGCCCCAGGGCCCCCCTTTATATACTAGGTTGGGTCCCTGGTTTACAGAAGATTCCGGGTCGTACTCATAACCTGTATCCTACTAAGTCTTATTGACTTTCCTTGCTTTCTACGTCGACGAAGCTTCACTCTTGGGCCTTCCTGTAAGCCGGCCCGCAAGCCTTATGTGTAAGCCGGCAATCATGGGCCGGGTCCCCTTTCCAAGCCTCTGGCTTTTCTTCCTTTGGTAAAACTCCTCTGAGACGTGAGAGTGGGTGACTCCCAAAACCGGGTTAAGGAGACCAGGTTTAAAACCGGGTTACTTCACGCCGGGTCTCACCCGTGGGGAATATCCCCAACATTAGCCCCCAGTTTAGCTTGGATTTATTCACGCTAAAGTTTATCCTGAAAATAAGATAAGAAAAAACATGAAGGAGATGCAATCTGGGTCTTTAATCTTTCTAGAGCCGGCCCTGATCCACGTCTTGAGTCTTGACATTCTCCTTCATTTCTGAACCACATTACCGGGTCTTCATTTGAAATCCAAACGATTAGCCGGGTCTTAACATCCTTCCCACACTTAGCATCTTTTTCCATCTATTTTTTATAATAACTCTCTGTTTTTGACACGCATCAAAATCTGATAACGAATCTTTTTAGGATGAGGTCAAATCTTATCAGCACGGGGATCGAGGAGCCATTTTCGGGGAAAAGTTACAGTGGCGCTAGGGTTTTTTTACCGTGATGCTTGGGTGTTTCCTCCGCTTATAAATACAGTGGCGAGGGCCCCAGATCCACTTTTACCCCGCCCCTCGAGTACTTCTTCTTCCGCTCGCCCACTCGAGCTCGTCACCTCTGCGCCCGCTCGAGCTCCGGACCTCGTCGTCGCCGGAGCCTGCTCACCTTCCTCATTGCTGCTGCCACCGGAGTTCGCACTCGTCTGTCGCGGCCGCATCAATAAGCCTCGAAGCTTCAAACTTTCTCGTCAAATTAAGTACTCATCTATCCATGGCCACGCCATTACCGTGGCTTCTTCGTAGTTCATATTAGTTCGTCAATGAAGACAATCTTATTCCTTAGATTCGATCTGCTGTCAAATACCTCGCACTTCCCTTGTTGATTCGTTATCACCCTTCATTGATCTGTAATGGTAGTATACCTCATTCACCATCCCTTTAGTGTGCGCCACCATAGCTAGGGTTTATTTTTCTTTTTTCAGTATTTTGTAGATCCGTAATACTTAACTGATCCGAACAATAGTGGTTTGTAACTGAATCTCAACCCGGCAATCCTTGCATCAATTTGCCGGCTCTCGAAGCATGACAACTTGAGCCAGCTCACGTTTTAATAAACTTGGATAACTTTGATGTGTGTTGCTCTTGTCCATTTCCGCCGGCTCAATCTTCCTCTTGTTATTTGATACGTCTCCAACGTATCTATAATTTATGAAGTATTCATGCCATGTTTACAACAATTTTATATGGTTTTGGTGCACTTTTATATGATTTTTATGGACCAACCTATTGACCTAGTGCCCAATGCCAGTTCCTGTTTTTTGGCTATTTTTTGTTTCACAGAAAATCCATACCAAACGAAGTCCAAATGCCACAAAAATTTACGGTGATTTTTTTGGAATCTAAGAAACCCCCGAAGCTTCGAGGAAGGACCAAATGACTCACGAGGACACGACAAGCTCACAGGGCGCGCCCTACCCCCTAGGGCGTGTGGGCTGAGCTTGTGGGACCCTCGGGACTCCCCCTGATGTGAAACCAACGCCAAAAATTCTTATAAATAGGGAAACCCCCAGAAAGAAACCGAGAACTCCCACGCGGCCACCGCAAGCCTCTGTTTTGAAGCGATCTCATCCGGAGCCCTATTCCGCCACCCTACCGGAGGGGGAAATCATCACCGAAGGCCATCTTCATCATCCCGGCGGTCTCCATGACGAGGAGGGAGTAGTTCACCCTCGGGGTTGAGGGTACGTACCAGTAGCTATGTGTTTGATCTCTCTCTCTCTCTCTCTCTCTCTCTCATGTCCTTGATTTGACACGATCTTGATGTACTGCGAGCTTTGTTAATATAGTTGGATCATATGGAGTTCTTCCCTCTCTATCTTGTTGTGATGAATTAAGTCTTTCCCTTTGAGGTTTCATCGTTATCGGATTGAATATTTTGGATTTGAGAACACTTGATGTATGTCTTGCATGTGGATACACGCGGTGACAATGGGGTATTCTATTGAGTCACTTGATGTATGTTTTGGTAATCAACTTGCGGATTCCCGAGATGACATTGGGGTAATTTAGGCATAGGGGCTGATGCACGTTTTCGTCCTACTTTCTCCGATAGAAACTTTGGGTTACTCTTTGAAGTTCTTTGTGTTGGATTGAATATTATGAATCTGAAATTGCTTGATGCATATCGAATAATTGACTTACGGATACTTGTGGTGACATTGGAGTATCTTGGTGACATTAGAGTTGATTGATGCGTATCATATGGTGTTATTTTAGTACGAACTCTATGGCTATTTGTGACACTTATAGGGATGGCTCAATAGATTGATTAGAAAGGATAACTTTGAGGTGGTTTTGCTACCTACAATAATTTCTGCTTATGTTCTCCGTTTGCTATGAACTTTGGAGTGATTCTTTGTTGCACGTTGAGGGATTGTTATATGATTCAATTATGTTAGCACAGTTGAGAGATTGCACTAGTGAAAGTATGAACCCTAGGCCTTGTTTCTAAGCATTGAAATACCGTTTGTGCTCACTTTTATTACTTGCTACCTTGTTGTTTTTATTATTTCAGATTACAAAAACCTATATCTACTATCCATACTACACTTGTATCACCATCTCTTTGCCGAACTAGTGCATCTATACAATTTACCATTGTATTGGGTGTGTTGGGGACCAAGAGTTTGTTTGTATTTGATTGCGGGGTTGTTTGAGAGAGACCATCTTCATCCTACACCTCCCACGGATTGATAAACCTTAGGTCATCCACTTGAGGGAAATTTGCTGCTGTCCTACAAAACTCTGCGCTTGGAGGCCCAACAGAGTCTACAAGAATAAAGTTGTGTAGTAGACATCATTATTTTTTTAGTTTCTTGCTATACTTCTGTGTACAAAAGCATGCCTCCCAAGGGGAAAAAAGTTGCTAAGGATGCTTCAGAGCCAGTCAAACCTAGTAAGACTGCCAACTGGGCAAAGTCTTCCATGTCCGAGCTTCAACTAGATGAACTGGTGCGAATCGGTTTGCTTCCTCCCAAAGATGAGATCGAATGGCGCGCACCAGAAGAGGAGACCCGGACTCAGCCGGGTCAGGGTGAGATTATCATCTTCGTTGACCACTTAGACAGGGGATTCTGGCCTCCGGGTTCCAGATTTTTCCGGAACATCCTTCACTATTATGGAGTAAGGCTTCAGGATCTTGCTCCCAATTCTGTGCTCAACTTAAGCAATTTTCAAGTTTTCTGCGAAGTTTACCTCCAGATGGAGCCAACAGTCAGCCTCTTCCAGGAATTTTTCTACCTCAACAAACAGACTGAGTGTAGTGGAGGATCGGCTTTAGAGTGTGGGGCAGTAGCCATCCAGAGGCAAAGGAACTTCGCCTTTCCTGACATGAAGCTGCCGAGTCATCCGAAAGGATGGCAAAAAACTTTCTTTTATTGCAAAGACACCTCTCCCGATCATCAGAATCCACTATCGGGTAATCGTTTAGCCGGCTTGAGTATGCCCAACAGTTAACCTCCTATGCGCCTGCAGCAGAGAGACTGAAGCTAGAGCCCATATATCGGAGGATCAATGCCTTACTTGCTCATGGGCTCGCAGCAATAGATCTGACCCGGTGTTGGGTCAGTTAGCGAGTTCAACCACTCAGCTTCAGGACCCAGTTGATGTACGAATACTCTGGTGAGTCGGAGGACGATATGCGTTTTAGCAACAAGGAGTTGTCCTCAAGTGATCTCATCAAGGTTGTCAAGAAACTCATCGGCGAGCCTCGTAAAAAAATCTTAACTGTGGGACTTGCCCCCTTTTATGCTGAGAAACCGGCTCCTGCAGTAAGTGATCTTTGGCCCATATCTGATTTTGTGCTAACTATTACCTTTGACTCCTTGTTGATAAGCCGGCTTATGTTTACACAGGAGGACTCTGCTACGTGTAGACTGCGTTGGTATTTCCCCGAAGAGGAGAGGATGATGCAGTATAGTAGAGATATGTATTTCCCTCTGTTAAGAACCAAGGTTATCAATCCAGTAGGAGAACCAAGCAAAATTCCGTTAAACGCACCTGCACACACAAGAGCAAACACTTGCACCCAACGCAAATAAGAGGGTTGTCAATCCTCTTAGCGGTTATTTGCAAGGATTAAATCTTATAGAGATAAATAGATAAACTAAAATACTAATAAAAATAAAAGTAAATAAATTGCAGCAAGGTATTTTTAGGTTTTTTATATATGATAAAGTAGACCCGGGGGCCATAGTTTTCACTAGATGCTTCTCTCTCGAACACATATCATACGGTGGATAAACAAATTACTGTTGGGCAATTGATAGAAAAGCAAATAATTATGACGGATTCATGTCAATGATCATGTATATAGGCATCACGTCCGAGACAAGTAGACCGACTCCTGCCTGCATCTACTACTATTACTCCACCCATCGACCGCTATCCAGCATGCATCTAGGATATTAAGTATGAAACGGAGTAACGCCTTAAGCAAGATGACATGATGTAGACAAAGTAAACTCAAGCAATATGATTAAACCCCATCTTTTTATCCTTAATGGCAACAATACAAATACATGTCATGTCCCCTTCTGTCACTGGGATTGAGCACCACAAGATTGAACCCATCACAAAGCACCTCTCCCATTGCAAGACAAATCAATCTAGTAGGCCAAACCAAATCGATAGATCAGAGAGAAATACAAAGCTATAATAATCATGCATAAAAGAGTTCAGAGAAGACTCAAATATTTCTCATGAATAATCTGATCATAAACTCACAATTCATCGGATCCCAACAAACACACCGCAAAAGAAGATTACATCGGATAGAACTCCAAGAACATCGAGGAGAACATGGTATTGAAGATCAAAGAGAGAGAAGAAGCCATCTAGCTACTAGCCATGGACCCGTAGGTCTGTGGTAAACTACTCACACATCATCGAAAGGCAGCAAGGTTGATGAAGAAGCCCTCCGTGATCGATTCCCCCTCCGGCAGAGTACCGAAAAAGGCCTCCAGATGGGATCGCAGAAGAACAGAGGCTTGCGGCGGCGGAAAGGTTTTCTCTTCTGTCTCTCTGGTATATTGGGAATATGTTAGAATTTGTAGCGCTGGAATTAGGTCAGGAGGGGCAACGAAGGGCCCACAAGCCCGGGGGGCGCGTCCTACCCCCCTGGGCGTGCCCTCCAGGCTTGTCGCCTCCTCGTGGCTCTTCTGGTTTCCTCCCGAAGCTTCATGGGTCTCTTCTGGTCCAGAAAAAATTAATCCAAAGTTTTTTTTCTCGTTTGGACACTTTTTGATAATGATTTTCTAAAAAGGCAAAAACAAGCAGAAAACAACAACTGGCACTGGGCACTTGGTTAATAGGTTAGTCCCAAAAAATGATATATAATGGCATATAATTGCATATAAAACATCCAAGATTGATACTATAATAGCATGGAACAATCAAAAATTATAGATACGTTGGAGACATATCAGACTCCAACTGGTGCAAGACTAAGCCTCAAACTCCCACCCCTCCTGAGGATTAAACTTCAGACGACGAGGATGAAGAAGACGAGGAAGACGAGGTAGAAGAACTTGACTCCCTTGGCCAACTTCATAACGAACTTGCTGATGCTGACTCTTCGCAGGATAATACTGGAAACAGCAAAACGGCAGAGCAGAAGGTAATTCCTTCTGCTTCTGATTCAGAACCCACTGTTCCTAGGAAGACCTAGCTCTGTGTGAGAAAGGTACCATTTTCACACCCATCATCTTACTTGGACCCAATATTATTTTTGAAGAAAACACAACACGCTGAAAGCTTGAAAAGGAAGACCCGGAGCGCTGGCTCAAGTGATATTTCTAAAGGCCTTTCCCATGAGCCGCCCTCTCGTCGGGCGCGCAGACAGGAGCAGCTGAGCCTGACTCCTTCTTGCCCCAGAGCCGGCCAGTTGAAAACACCATTGAATCCATTCGACCCGGATTATCACATGACTTCACCTTCATCTGGTGAATCGAGTGTTAGCCAGCTACCGGCTTTCTCCATAAACGTTGGGTAAGCTTTGTAATATTTATTATATTACCACATTTTCCTTCCCTTGTTCATCACTATGCCCTCGTTGATACAGAGCAAAAGCGATGTTGAAGGAGAAAACCAGCACTTCTACTATCAGAGCAGATGTTGAGATGGAGATACCCACTCCAGATGCTGCAACTGAAGACCCGGGCCGGGATGACCCGACCGGTAATGATCAAGCTCCTCCGGACTCCGCCGTGGTGGGAGGAATAGAAGATAACCCGGCTATGGAGAAGGCGGCTAAGGTCATTACAACTGAAGTTGATGTGGTGGTCACTGCCGAACGGCATAACCCGGCGCCCGAAGCGTCCACTGCCTTGGCCAAAGTGACAGCTAAAGATGAATCGCCTTGCAGTGAAGGGAGAAAAATCCGACTCTCACCTGCAGGCATTTGAAAACTTGGATGTAAATTCTGTTCACCAGCAGTACCTGACCCGGATTTCTGAGAACCGGGAAACTGAGAGTGCATTGGTGACACTTTTGAAGAAGAAATATGAGGTACGTATTTCCCTTCATCTCCATATATACTTGTGTAGCCCCCAAGCCTTAAGCTTTAGAATATAACGATAGCTTGAGGCTTGTTTGTAAAGATGTTGATATTGTAACTCCTGAAAACACCAGGTTTCATACTTGAATCATTAGTGTTTTGTACATCAAACCATGTAGCCCCCAAGTGCCAGGTCGAATGCCTACAACGACCTGGGACTTTGAAGCTTGTATATATATAATTCAAACTGAGTAGTGTAGCCCCCAAGTGCCGGGTCGAATGCCTGCAGTGACTCGGGACTTACTCGTGACTAGTCATCCGTCAATTTTTCACGATGATTTTGATGTGCCGTAGCCCCCAAGTGTCGGGTCGCGTGCCTTCAGCGACTTGGGACTTTGAAATAAAGTATCTGACCCTTAACTGTTTGCAGGCCATGCTCACTCTAGCCGGCCAAGAAATTGCCGAGTTAAAAGAGGAAGTCAAGGCAGAAAAGGAGAAGCATGAAACCACCGAGAAGTTGTCATCCGATTTTGAGGAATCGTTGCTGAATGTGACTAACAATCTTGAAAAAGCCAAACCGGACTTCGCTAGTGAAAAGGAGCAACTGATCCGGCGCGCTGAGGAAGCGGAGGTCAAACTCGGCCCAGTAACACAAGAGCTGAATACGTTGAAGGGTTACGTGAACAGGCTCTGTGCTGCCGTATTTGGTAAGTCCACCCTGATAATAAAATGGAGCATTGGTTGAAGAAATCCGGGTTACTAATCTGACTTGTTGATTGAAATAGGGCAGAGATACTCCAATAATGTGGAACTGCCCAAGGTCAAACTGCAAGCCATTTACAAATTTATGGAGCAACTGTATGTTGGCGGATTCAACTGTATCAAGGCAGTAAAGAACGTGCAAAAGCCTTCGCAAAAGATAATTGACATGCTGAACAAGCTATCCACAGTGCCCGAGTGGATTAAAGAACCAAAAATGTCAGCGTGTAGGAGAGGGTCCATGAGTGCCCTTGCTCTTGCCAAAGCATATCACCCGGAGATGGATCCAGCTTTGCTTGCAGGCGGTTTCCCGGAGTTCAACGCCGGCAACACTCCCTTCATGAAGGCAGATTTTCACCGCATTATCAAGGAGACCCGACATGCTAGTACAGTCATCGCACATGGTCTTAATTTATCCAGCTTTCAAGTCAGATATGATGAAAATAACCAGCGCACAGAGATGTCGCAGCCCAAGCCTTTTGAACTTATTCCTCCTCGTAAGCAAAAAAACTGCTGATTCAACACCATCCGGCTCAACTAGTGTTGCATAGATTCTTGTAGAAGAGATGGTGTTTGAATCCCTAGCATCAATGCAATGGGGCGAGGTTGACTCGGCAACCAATACTGGTGAATCATCACAAGGCCAAGCACAGGAGAAACCTGAAGAGCCGGAAGGTAGCAACCCGGCGACCACTGGTGCAGAAGCGGAGAAGACCCCAGCAGAAGGTAACCCGGCAGATCAGGCTGCCGGGTCACAACCAACACCAATACCTCAGGCGTGAAGTCTTTGAAAAACAATGATGATTCAGCCCAAGGGCTTGTAATAATTTTATCGTAGAAAACTTGTTGGAGTGCTATCTGTTTGATGGTGCCATCGTGCACTTGGAATACTATTGAAAAAATAATCCATGGTTTTTGTTGTTGTTTTGATATGAAGCCTATTCGTGAGTATGAATAAAACCCGGCGAATAGCCTTACTGGAAAATACTTCAATGCCACGAGCAAGTTTTAACCAATACCGGGGTCAATGAAAAACACGGCTTGTTTAGATCATAGCTGGCTCCTGTAACATATACCTGCAGAACAGTGATATAGTAAAGACTAAACAAAATAAAACTAGTTATGATGAACCAAAAGATTCGGTATAATAAACCAAATAACAAACTGGTAGTTTAGATGACCCGGCAGAATGAAGAACTAAAAAATGAAAGCCGGCTTTCGAGGCCTAATGCTTGCACAGTTCTTCCTTTTGAAGCAGGCTTTTATAGCCACGTGGTTTGTCCTTGCTATACTGTAAAGCTGGCTTTCGCGTGACATAAATTGTTGTTTTAATTTTGATAAGTTCAGGGTCAACAAAGACCATGATAGGCATCAGAGTGATTGACTTATCAAGCGTACAGCCGGGTCACATAAGTGCGAGTGACATCAAGCTTACAGGCAGGTGTAACCAATGATATGGTGGCATATGCCTGGTTCAAGGGTAGTTTAGCTGAACTCGGTGTGTTACAAGCCCCCAGGCAACCAATGATCAAAGAATAAAGACTCACACACAGATTTTTGAGGTAAAACAACAAAAAACTCCAGGGTCCAAAGATGCCGGCTTTATTTCATTGATCATAATAATATATACATGAGAATAGGAAAACTATGCAGAAATAAAAAAGACAACTAATGACGTAAAAAACTATGTATAATAAGGACGAAGATGTGCGATATTCCAGGGCCTACTGCTCTCTTCTTCAAAAGTACATGATTTGTTTGCTTCACGTATGTCAACAAGGTAGTATGACCCGTTGTTCAGATTCTTGCTGATAATGAAGGGTCCTTCCCAGGGAGGGGAGAGCTTATGCATACCTGTCTGTTCTTGTATCAGACGGAGCACTAAGTCACCTTCCTAAAAGGTACGACTTCGAACTCTATGGCTATGATAGCGACGTAGGTCTTGCTGATATATTGCTGATCTTGACGCTGCAAGATCATGTTCCTCTTCCAGGGTATCATGAGAATCTTGTCGAGCCATCTCATTATCTGCTTCAACATATGTAGCCACCCGTGGAGAGTCATGGAGAATATCGCTTGGCAATACGGCTTCTGCACCATATACCAGGAAAAACGGCGTATAGCCTGTTGACCTGTCGGGAGTAGTCCGTATGCTCCATAAGACAGCAGGGAGTTCTTCCACCCAGCATCTGGGGGTTTGCTCAAGGGGTAACATGAGTCTTGGTTTAATCCCTCATAGTAGCTCCTGATTGGCCCGCTCCGATTGCCCATTGGACTGTGGATGCGCCACTGAAGCCAGATTAAGCCGGATATGTTACTTCTGACAAAACTGATTCATTGCACCTTTAGATAAGTTGGTGCCATTGTCAGTAATGATGCTATGAGGATATCCGAAATGATAGATGATCTTCTTCAAGAATTTAACGGTTGTTTTGGCGTCGCAATTACTGACTGGCTCTGCTTCAACCCACTTGGTGAATTTGTCAACTGCGACTAAGAGGTGAGTCTTTTTGTAAGACGAGGGTTTGAAGGGCCCAACCATATCGAGCCCCCAGACTGCGAACGGCCAAGTTATGGGTATCATCCGGAGTTCTTGCGCCGGCACATGAGCCTGACGTGCGTATTTCTGGCACCCATCACACTTGCGAACGATATCCTCTGCATCAGCATGAGCCGTAAGCCAGTAAAAACCGTGTCTAAAGGCCTTCACGACCAGAGACCTGGAGCTTGTATGATGCCCACAATCGCCAGAGTGGATCTCATTAAGAATTTCACGGCCTTCCTCTCGAGAAACACAACGTTGAAAAACGCTGGTAATACTTCTCCTGTGAAGCTCGCCATTGACTATGGAAAACGCCTTAGAGCGTCGGAAGATCTGCCGGGTTATGATTTCCTCATTGGGGAGCTCGCCACAGGTGAGATAAGCTAAGGCTCTGTCCATTCAGGAGTTGCGTGAAGTGTAGCCACCAATTGAGACTTTGGATCTAGAATAGCGATATCTTCCTCTGTCGGTAACTTGACTGACGGGTTGTGTAGAACATCGAGAAAGACATTGGGTGGAACTGGCTTGCATTGAGAGCCCAAGCGAGACAGTGCATCCGCTGCCTCGTTCTGACGGTGATCAATATGGTCAACTTGGTATCCCTTCAAATGGCCGGCGATGACCGTGACAACATGTTGATAAGCCGCCATAAGTGGGTCTTTAGAATCCCAAAGTCCCAGAAACTTGCTGGGCGACAAGGTCTGAGTCACCCACACATCTGATCCAGCTGATATCCATTTCCTTGGCCAAGCACAGTCCATGAAGCAAAGCCTCATACTCTGCTGCATTGTTAGTACAGGTAAACATAAGCTGCAGAACATAACTAAATTTATCACCTCGCGGGGAAGTTAAGATGACACCAGCCCCCGAGCCCTCCAATTGCCTGGAACTGTCAAAGTGCAACGTCCAATATGGGGTATTCGGATTCTCTGGAGTAGCTTGTAATTCAGTCTAGTCATTGATGAAGTTGACCAAAGCCTGAGACTTAATGGTTGTACGTGGTACATACTTCAGATGATGTGATCCAAGCTCGATAGCCCACTTTGCAACTCGCCCCGTAGCCTCTCTGTTCTGGATAATATCCCCCAAAGGTGCTGAACTCACGACGGTAGGGGTGTTCCTGGAAGTAATGCTTCAACTTGCGACTAGCCATGAACACACCAAAAACAAGCTTCTGCCAATGCGGGTATCGCTGCTTGGACTCAGTTAGAACTTTGCTGACATAATAAACTGGGCGTTGAACTAGATACTCTTTGCCTTCCTCTTTGCGCTCCACTACTACAGCCACACTGACTGCTTTATTATTGGCAGCAATGTATAACAGCATCAACTCTTTCGTCTGGGGGCAGCGAGGATAGGTGCTTCAGATAACTGCTTCTTGAGTGCCTTAAATGCCTTGTCTGTAGCATCGTCCCAGATGAAATTATCAGTCTTTTTCAGAAGTTGATACAAAGGAATCACCTTCTCACCAAGCCGGCTTATGAAACGGCTTAGAGCCGCCACAAAACCCGTGAGCTTCTCAACGGTGTTGATGTTAGCCGGCTTCTTTAGTGTTGTGATGGCCTGAACTTTTTCTGGGTTTGCTTCAATGCCACGCTCAGAAACAAGGAAACCAAGTAACTTACCAGCAGGAACTCCAAACACACATTTTGCAGGGTTTAACTTCATCTGATACACTATTATAGTATCTATAATTTTTGATTGTTCCATGCTATTATAGTATCAATTTTGGATGTTTTATATGCAATTATACGCCGTTATATATCATTTTTTGGGACTAACCTATTAACCCAGTGCCCAGTGCCAGTTGTTGTTTTCTGCATGTTTTTCCCTTTTCAGAAAATCATTATCAAAAAGTGTCCAAACGAGAAAAAAACTTTGGATTAATTTTTACTGGACCAGAAGAGACCCACGAAGCTTCGGGAGAAGACCATAAGAGCCACGAGGAGGCGACAGGCCTAGAGGTTTTCCCTCCTGGCCTAATTCCAGTGCTATAACTTCCCAAATATTCCCAATATACCATAGAGATAAAAGAGAAAACCTTTCCACCGCCGCAAGCCTCTGTTCTTCTGTGATCCCATCTGGAGGCCTTTTCCGGTACTCTGCCGGAGGGGGAATCGATCACGGAGGTCTTATTCATCAACCTTGCTGCCCTTCCGATGATGTGTGAGTAATTTACCACAGACCTACGGGTCCATAGCTAGTAGCTAGATGGCTTATTCTCTCTCTTTGATCTTTAATACCATGTTCTCCTCGATGTTCTTGGAGTTCTATCCGATGTAATCTTCTTTTGCGGTGTGTTTGTTGGGATCCGATGAATTGTGAGTTTATGATCAGATTATTCATGAGAAATATTTGAGTCTTCTCTGAACTCTTTTATGCATGATTATTGTAGCTTTGTATTTCTCTTCGATCTATCAATTTGGTTTGGCCTACTAGATTGATTTGTCTTGCAATGGGAGAGGTGCTTTGTGATGGTTTCAATCTTGCGATGCTCAATCCCAGTGACAGAAGGGGACATGACACGTATTTGTATTGTTGCCATTAAGGATAAAAAGATGGGGTTTAATCATATTGCTTGATTTTACTTTGTCTACATCATGTCATCTTGCTTAAGGCGTTACTCTGTTTCATACTTAATACCCTAGATGCATGCTGGATAGCGGTCGATGGGTGGAGTAATAGTAGTAGATGCAGGCAGGAGTCGGTCTACTTGTCTCGGACATGATGCCTATATACATAATCATTGCCATGAATCCGTCATAATTATTTGCTTTTCTATCAATTTCCCAACAGTAATTTGTTTACCCACCGTGTGCTATGTGTTCGAGAGAGAAGCCTCTAGTGAAAACTATGGCCCCCGGGTCTACTTTATCATATATAAAAAACCTAAAAATACCTTGCTGCAATTTATTTACTTTTATTTTATTTATTATTTTAGTTTATCTATTTATCTCTATAAGATTTAATCCTTGCAAATAACCGCTAAGAGGATTGACAACCCTCTTATTTGCGTTGGGTGCAAGTGTTTGCACTTGTGTGTGCAGGTGCGCTTAACGGAATTTTGCTTGGTTCTCCTACTGGATTGATAACCTTGGTTCTTAACTGAGGGAAATACTTATCTCTACTATACTGCATCATCCTCTCCTCTTCGGGGAAATACCAACGCAGTCTACAAGTAGCAGGAAGAATTTCTGGCGCCGTTGCTGGGGAGACATCATCAAAATTACGAAGTACCTTCGCACAAACTATCATCCACTTGCATTTATTTTATTTTCCTTTTATTTGCATTTGCCTCTCGTTTTCATCTCCCTCACTTCTATTTTTTTTTTACAAAAACACAAAAATATTTTTATTTGCTTGTTTGCTTGCTTTGCTAGAAATTGTTATCATGTCTGAATTTGAGAAAGTTGTGGTTGACAGTGCTAGCGGGGATAGTGGTAGTGAATCTCTTGGGGAGAAAACATGCTCTTTCGATCTTAATCATGACCCTCCGGAGACTAAGCCCTGCACTAATTTTAAGACTAAAATTTATCATGTGGGAAGTGGTAATATTATTGGGAAAAACATTATTCAGGAATTCTTTAATTGCGCGGGAGTTATACCAATAATTAGTGGATCTATTCTTGATAAAACAAATTGTTATGTGGATGCTATTGCCATGCTTGTGGTTAAATTAGAAAGAATTTTTTTGCATATCCACCCCGCCTTACAGAAGATATTTTATGAACTTCCCAACATACATGGTCCTAGGGCTAAGAAAACTGCCACTATAATCCTTATGCACGAATTTGATTATATAATCCGAGAAGCTAGGGATATTTTTTCCTTTTACAAAATTAATTTTGAGCATCCCCCTATAGAGGAAATTCTTCAAGACAAAGATACTATTCGTAGGTTGGAATCTAAAGATTACTTTGCTTATGGTAAAAATATTAGAAGAAGAGTTCCATACGCCAAAATAATTATAACTATGTACCACCATGCTTGTGACAAATTTGAATGGGTTACTAAAGGAATTGATGAGGGATTTAGTGAAGAATGGTTTGAGGGTACGGCAAGAGATCCTATTGATGATGAGATACATGTTTTATATGAGGACATTTATGGTGATGACCCTGAGTTTGAAGTTATGAATGTTAAAATTACTAATCAAAGCCCTTCAATTACCTAAGCTCGCCGACTAGAAAATAAGAGCATGAGAGTAGAGAATTAATGAGAAAAGTTTTGGAAGATTTAATCAAAAAGTACTTGGGAATGAAGGATGACAACACTTCAAACTATGCATTATGCCTAGCTAGGGGCATAAAACAATAGCGCTTGTTGGGAGGCAACCTAATGAATAAAATAATTTTTTGCTTTTACCTTCTGTTCTTGAGTGTTTACACAATTATAGCCTCTGTTATGATTGTATTTTTATGTTTTAATTAGTGTTTGTGCCAAGTAATGCCTTTGGGATGATGTGGATGATAGTATAATTGATGCTGTTTGGAAAACAGAAAGTTTTGCGTCCAGTGCTGGAATTTTAATTCTGTACTGGAATGTCAGAAAAATCTGAAATTTTTACAAAGTATTGGTATATTAATTTTTACATTGTCCTAATTTTTCAGAATTTTTGGAGTTATAGAAGTATGGTTTTTAAATAGATCTTTACAGACTATTCTGTTTTAGACAGATTCTGTTTTTGTTGCATAGTTTGCTTATTTTGATGAATCTATGGATCGTATCAGGGGTTATGAGTCATGGAGAAGTTGGAGTACAGTAGCATTATGCCAATATTAAATATGAATCAATTGATAACAGTACCTAAAGTTTAAGATTTGTTTGTTATACTAACGGATCTCACGAGGTTTCTGTTGAGTTTTGTGTGCTGAAGTTTTCAAGTTTTAGGTGAGACTACGATGGATAAAGGAATAAGGAGCGGCAAGAGCCTAAGCTTGGGGATGACCAAGGCACCCCAAGGTAATATTCAAGGAAGCCTCAAGCGTCTAAGCTTGGGGATGCCCGGAAGGCATTCCCTCTTTCGTCTACAATCTATCGGTAACTCACTTGGAGCTATATTTTTATTCATCACATGATATGTGTTTTACTTGGAGCGTCTTGTGATATAGTTTATTTGCTTTTGTTTGCTTTTTAGTTTTTCACAGTCATCTTTTCTGAACACACCTTTTTGAGAGGGACACACATTATTCATGATTTGTTAGAATACTCTATGTGCTTCACTTATATCTTTTGAGCTAGGCAGTTGCTCTAGTGCTTCACTTATATCTTTTAGAGCACGGCGGTGGTTATATTTTAAAGAAATAATTGCACTCTCATGCTTCACTTATATATTTTTGAGAGTCTAATGATTAGCAATGGTAATATGCACGGGTTATGTATTTGGTCCTGATATGATAGGTATTCAAGAGAGATATAATAAAAACTTTCATGTATATCACTGAATATGATAAGTTTGATTCCTTGCAATAGTTTTGTGATATCAAGATGGTGATATGTGGGAGGAATTAGTAGATAATTGTGGTTTAGTAAGAATATTGGTGTTAAGGTTTGTGATTCCCGAAGCATGCACGTATGATCTGTCGTTATGCTAAGCAGTTGGAGCATGATTTATTATTGATTGTCTTCCTTTGTGTGGCGGTCAGGGGCGCGCGATGGTTAACTCCTACCAACCTCCCCCTAGGGGCATGCGTAGTAGTACTTTGCTTCGAGGGCTAATAAACTTTCGCAATAAGTATGTGAGTTCTTTATGACTAATGTGAGTCCATGGATTATATGCACTCTCACCCTTCCGCAATTTGCTAGCCTCTTCGGTACCGTGCATTGCCCTTTCTCACATCGAGAGTTGGTGCAAACTTCGCCGGTGCATCCAAACCCCGTGATATGGTATGCTCTATCACACATAAGCCTCCTTATATCTTCCTCAAAACAGCCACCATACCTACCTATCATGGCATTTCAATAGCCATTCCGAGATATATTGTAACATACCCTGTAATTAAGCCACAGTAACCACCCTCTAATTATGCCAAGTCATCATGTTATGCAATGCTTGATCACCTTTGATTCAAATCTCATTTCAAATTCCACTTCAATTCAAAATTCAATTTGCAATGTCAAAATAAAAGTTGATCAAATTTGAAAACAAAATTGTTCATAATATTGCAAAAATTACCAAAGCAATTATAAAAATAAAACCAACATTAATTGAATTACAAATTTGATCCCAACATCCAAAAACAGTACCCAAAACAACCCATTTAAATCATTTCTAATTAAGCAAAATTCTAATAAAATTATTCAACTACCAAACTTTTTGTGACTGCCCAGAATATTAGCTAGTATTTAAGTGCCAAGTTTAATGTTCACCAAAAATCATTTGGTACTAAAAGAAAATAGAAAACAGTGCCAGAAAATGTAAAACAGAAAAAGAAAAGATAAAGAGAAAACCGCACTGTGCACTTGTAGCCCACTGCTACAGTGCGCAGCCTAGCCCACCCCAGGCCTTCTCCTTTCTCAGTACAGAGAAGAAGCCAGTGCCATGGCGTGGCCACTGCGCGCGCCGTCCATGACGCGGATGGACTCGTGTCGGGCATCCAGTGCATCCCTGATGTAGATAAGAGCCTCCCCTGCGCAGTGGACAAACCCTAGCCCTCCAGTTCGTCCCCCTCGCGCCTCTCTCGTTCGTTTTGAGCTCGCTCGAGCACTTGGCCGCCATGGCCATCGCCGTCATCGCGGCCACCGGCCTCCCCGTCGCTTGAGATCTTGTCCAGGAGCCCCCTCGCCGTCGACTCCTTTGCCCACATGCGTTGAGACAAGCCGGGCCGCACCGTACGCTCGGGATCGAGCTGGTTCTCCGCCACGGCCGTCGCATCTCGCCGTCGAGTTTGTCGCATCCGGACGTCCCTGCGCCTCCTAACCTTGTCTGCGAGCTCCACGGTGAGCTTCTCCCCCGATTCTCCCATTTTCCCCCTTCGATCCGTGCCCTTTTACGCCGTTGTTCTTCGTGTACCGAGCTCGGCCGGAGCTTCACTCCCGTGTACGAGCTGCTGCTGATGCGTGTTGTGCTGCTACTCTGCTGCGGCTGCTCTTAGCTGCTGCTCTTGCACTGCTGCTGCTCTTGCTTGCCATGCCTCTGCTGCTCGCTGCCACTTGCTGTGCTGCGCTGCTGCTGCTTATGCCGCCGCTGCTTGCTCTGCTTTGCTGGCTGCCGCTGCTGCTCTAATCTGCTGCTGCTTTTAACTGCTGCTTCTGCTGCCTAGCCGCCGCCGCTGCTCCAGCTGCCCTGGCCGCTAGCTACTGCTGCTCCTCCTGCTAGTGCTGCTGCTGCTGCCCTGCTACAGCTGCTGCCACTGCTGATGGGCACGCCATGGCCATGGCCGTGTGCAGGTGTGTGCTGGGTGTGTGAGTGGCTCGGCTGGGCTCTGTCCAGTTAGGCCGGCCCTGTTAGTTAGGATAGTTAGGATTAGATTTGGTTGATTTTATTTAGGTTAGTTACTAACCTATGACGTGTGGGTACCATCTAAATAATTTAGATAAATCATTTTTAGAACTAGTCAAATTGACTTGGTCAACTTGGATTAATTAAATATAATAATTCCAGAAATTTTAGATTATTGATAAAACTTTGAAACATCATATAAAATAATCCGTAACTCGGATGAAAATAATTTATATATGAAAAATGATCAGAAAAATATGACGAATCCGAATATGCCACCCACATACCTGCCACACCTCTCTAACATGATGAACATGGAACTTTCCCCTCCGATTCATCTGTCTGATAATCGCCCGGAGCTGGTAAAATACCTCCAGATGTTTCCCGCTCCGACTAACTTGCGTAGTACTGCATTAGGGCACTCCTCGAATAACATGCGGCCATGCCATGCATCTGTGATTGCATTGTTTGCCGTGTATTTATTGTTTCTTCCCCCTCATTCTCTCCCGATAGACCCCGAGACTGCCGACGACCCTCCTGAGTACGACTACGTCACCGACGACCCTTCTTCCTTTTCAGCAGAGCTTCCAGGCAAGCAAAACCCCCTTGATCATCCAGATATTGCCTACTCTTTCTCTCTTATGCTTGCGTTAGAATTGCTTCTGTTGTTGCTCCGATAGCTCCTATTCTGATGCATAGCCTAATTTCGTCGCCTACTGTTGATACCTGCCTGCTGTCCTATGATGCTTAGTTAGCTATGCTGTTGATCCATCTATGGCCCTTCGCCTTGTCCGTTTGCCATGCTTGTTATCGGGCCGTGATCACTCTGGGTGATGATCACGGAAATGTTTAAATACTGCAATACTTTAAACTGTTAAAGTTGGGCCGGCTCTAGGAGTGCCCGCGAGAGAATAATTTAAAGACGGGTCGGCTCCAAGAGCACCCGCGAGCCATGTGATACCAAGTCGGAGCGACAGGGGTCCTGATCGTCTCTGTGAGTTACTAAACACGCCTAACGGATTTGGGTATTTGATCTGAGTAGGCCGCTGGCCTTAAACGCACTACCACCACGTGGGATAATGGTTATGGGACCCTCTACGTCGTATGTATCAGCCGAAAGCTCTGTCAGACGTCCAGTTCAGCATTGCGGCCGGGACGGACCGGCGCCATGCAGCACACGGGTGGTGCCTGGCTTCACCCTGCACGCAATGACCCGGAGTGCAAAGGGCGATGGCCCAAGACCCCTGAGCACTTAGGATGTAGACCGGCGGGGACCTCTCTGCTGAGCCTAGGTAGGACTACGTCGTGTCGATCAGCCGAGGCCGGGCTTGACCGAGAAAAGTGTGTCCGGCCAGAGTTAATCGAGCGTGTTGGGTAACAGTAGTGCACCCCTGCAGGGAAGTTATCTATTCGAATAGCCGTGTCCACGGTAACAGGATGCTCGGAGTTGTATCCTAATCTGTTACAACTACTAATGGATACTGATACAATGATAACCTGAAACTACTGCTCTCGGGATCACTTTCTCGCAGGGTAGTCGAGGAAGGATCTCCGGGCATTACTAAATATAATTGCTATTATATGTTGCTTTACTCTACTCTCTTCTGATGCTGTAAGATTGCTTCAAGATGCTAGTCTTCGATAGGCTAGGCTTTTCCCCCCTCTATTCTGGCATTTCTGCAGTTTAGTCCAAAGATATAGCCCCATTCCTTTGATACCGATGCATATTTTAGCATAGTCCTGATGTCAGTCTTGCGAGTACTTTGGATGAGTACTCACGGTTGCTTTGCTATTCTTTTGTCCCATACCCGATTGCTGCGATCAGACGACGGAGCCCAGGAGCAGGAGACCCCGGAGGAGTCTTCTACGACGTGGAGATCCCCGACGACCAGGAGTAGTTCGGAGGCCCTAGGCAGGAGGCCTTCGCCTTTTCGATCAGTGTCGTTGTTTGTGTTGGCCTTCTTAAGGCACCCCTTGTTTAACTTTGTGTCTGCACTCAGATACTGTTGTTGCTTCTGCTAACGCCTGTTCTCGAGCTCATGTATTCGAGCCCTCGAGGCCCCTGGCTTGTAATATAAAGCTTGTATTATTTTATTTTGTGTTTAGAGTTGTGTTGTGATATCTTCCCATGAGTCTCTGATCTCGATCGTGTGCATTTGCGTGTATGATTAGTGCACGGTCGAGCAGGGGCGTCACAAGTTGGTATCAGAGCCGACTGCCTGTAGGAAACCCCTTTCCAACTCCTTGGCCGAAGTTGAGTCTAGTCTCCAAAAATTGTTTTACTAACATGGCTGTGTAGCTTACGGGCCCACGTCGCCAATGGGTGGTATTAGGATCTTTTATTCCTCTTCCTTACTCTGGGAACTCCGATCTCTCTTCTTTTCGGGTTAAAGATTTTACTAACACCAGCATTAGGTTCTCGTGATCACATCCACCCGGAGATTTCAATCAACCTTCTTTGAATTATGGACCTGGTTCTGCTTCACAATGTTCACGGTCCGCGGAATCCTTTTATCGAGGGCACCCTGCGTTGTCATTTGCAGATTCCTTGCTCCAATAGTTTTCTCCGACGTTGGTGTAGCCTTTGCTATGTCTCGTTGTCGTATTCCTCACCGCGTGCCTGCGCGCCGCCTAGTTTGTCTAACTGCGTGTGTTTCCGAACTCGCGTTGTCTATTGGTATCCAACTCCGTGCATGGATCTGTATGTCTTTAATGACTACTAATATGTATCTAATGCACTTTTTTTCATTGCTCATGTTGCATCATGAATAACTCCGTACACCTGCAGTTGTTCTTGCTAAACTGCCCTGTTGTTTTGGCAGGATGGCTGACGATCCTTCGCCTCCACCCTATATTGCCGCAATGAGAGTCTGGTAAACCGATTAGAACGCAACGATGCTCGTCAGGAGCCTGGCCCGATATCACTTCAAGATTTTGTGCGCCTCAACCCGTCTGTTTACCACAACTCCACCAACCCTATGGATGCTGATGATTGGATTCGTGACATCCTGTTTGAGATGGAGTTAGCTAAGGTTGCCCCTGTCAGTTACGTCACCTTTGCGGCATTTCACCTGAAGGGTCCAGCTGCTCAATGGTGGGAAAGCCATAGGCGCATGCTGCCTGCTGGAATTGTAACCACTTGGCAGGAATTTTAGTCAGCTTTTCATGCATGGCATATTCCTCAAGGTCTGATCGACCAGAAGAAGAAGGAATTCCGCAAACTCACACAGGGTAAAATGACTATGGATGAATATCAGAGGAAATTCCTTGATTTATCCCGCTATGCTGAGGATGACGTCTGCACTGATGCTCGTAAGCAAGAGAAGTTCCGTGAAGGACTGCGGCCCGATATAAAGCTTGCACTTGTTGTCCATGATTGCGCGGATTTTGCAACGCTTGTCAGCCAAGCTTTTCGAGCTGAAACTGGTCTGTCTGAGTGCCAGGAGTCGCTCAAGCGCACTCGTGACGTTGGCTCATCTTCGGGTCAGCCTGCTCAGAAACGCCAAGTCTGGATTCCGCACAATGTCTATCACCGACCTGCTCCAACACGAAGGCCGTCTTATGTTGCACCTCGACTGCCTCCGCCACCGAGACAACTCAGGATTCAAGAGGACCAACCAACTGTTACGGCTCCTTTACCCAATGATGGTTCATGCCACAAGTGTGGACAGCCAGGACATCTTGCTATCAACTGTCGCCAGAATCAGCCTCAGAGTACATCACGTCCTCCTGTTGGTCACAGGAAGGGCCGTCGAAAGCATCCTTCTAGTAGCCG
The DNA here is from genome assembly GCA_039707655.1 of Elymus sibiricus. NCBI lineage: Eukaryota > Viridiplantae > Streptophyta > Magnoliopsida > Poales > Poaceae > Elymus > Elymus sibiricus. The sequence goes on along the minus strand of CM077666.1, from coordinate 175,513,070 downwards.
TCATGCCAGTCCGCCTGCAATGGGTTATGGTCAAGTTACCCATGTCAAGATTGAAGAAGCTCATGATTCCCCAAGAATCGTGATGGGTACCCTTTCCGTTAATTCAGTGCCAGCTTCTGTTCTCTTTGATTCAGGAGCGTTGCATGCCTTCGTGTCCCAACAATTTGCTCAGTTACATGAGTTGGACATGGAGAGATTACCCACTCCTTTAGCGGTTCAATCCCCGGGATCCAAGTGGCAAACCATAATGGTAAGCCCCCACAACCAAATCGAAATTGGAGGTCTAGTTTTCCCTGCTTCTCTAATTGTGCTCGGACCTTCCAACATTGTTGTCATTCTCGGTATGGACTGGTTGACAGCTCATAAAACCTTAATAGACTGTGCCGCCAAGACAGTCCAGCTCACACACCCTTTCGGTCAGACAATCAACTATTCAGCTCAGATAATTCAGAATGCCGAGAGCTAGATATATGCTCTGAATGCTTCGCCTCTTGAAGGAATAGAGAACGTTCCAGTTGTTTGTGACTTTCAAGATGTCTTTCCAGAGGAACTCCCAGGAGTACCACCTGCCAGGGCTGTCGAATTCGTCATAGACTTGAAACCGGGTACTACTCCTATTGCCAAGCGTCCGTACAAGATGCTGCCACATGAACTCCTTGAGCTTAAGGAGGAAATAGACAAGTCACTTAAAAAAGGTTTCATTCGCCCCAGTTCTTCTGCTTGGGGAGCACCTTCGCTCTTTGTTAAGAAGAAGGATGGTACGAATCGTCTGGTCCAAGATTACCGACCTATTAACCAAGCAACAATTCAGAACAAGTATCCGCTTCCCAGAATCAACGATCTGTATGATCAACTTGCTGGTTCCTCAGTGTTCTCTAAACTTGATTTGAGATTGGGATACCACCAGATCCGAGTTCGAAAAGACAACATTCCGAAGACAGCCTTTGTTACTTGCTATGGTTCTTACGAGTACACTGTCATGTCCTTCGGCTTAACCAATGCTCTAGCAACATTCTCTCGATTGATGAACTACATCTTCATGGATTACCTCGACAAATTCGTCGTGGTTTATCTGGATGGTATCCTTATATATTCGAAGAATGAAGAAGAACATGCCGAACATCTTCGGCTTGTACTGGAGAAGCTGCGTTAACATCAACTGTATGCCAAGTATTCTAAGTGTGAGTTTTGGTTATCTGAAGTGACATATCTCGACCATGTGATTTCCAAAGATGGCATTGCTATTAACCCAGAACGAGTTCAAGCTATTCTTGACTGGACTCCTATGCAGACTGTTAAGCAAGTCAGAAGTTTTCTCGGTCTTGCTAGCTATTGCCGCCGTTTCATCGAGAACTTCTCCAAGATTGCAAAGCCACTGACTGATTTGTTACATAAAGGCAGGAAGTTTGAGTGGACAGAAAAATGTCAGGAAAGTTTTCAGACACTTAAGGACAAGTTGACCTCTGCCCCAGTGCTAGCACCCCCAGACTCTCGAAAGGACTTCGTGATCTACTGTGACGCGTCTCGTCAAGGATTAGGCTGTGTCCTAATGCAAGATCGCAAGGTGATTGCTTATGGGTCTCGTCAGTTGCGTCCCCTCGAAGATAAGTATCCAACACATGATCTGGAGTTAGCAGCAGTTATATATGCTCTGAAGCTGTGGCGACATTACCTTCTCGGTAATCATTGCGAGATATACACGGACTACCAAAGTCTGAAGTATCTGTATACTCAACCAGATTTGAACCTCTGTCAGCAAAGATGGCTCGAGACAATAACCGATTATGACATGGATATCTCTTATACCCCTGGCAAGGCTAATGTAATGGCCGATGCTTTGAGTCGCAAATCTTATTGCAACAACCTCACGGTTCAGCAAACACAACCCCTTCTTTATGAAGAACTTCGCAAGTTGAACCTTCACATTGTTCCTCAGGGTTATCTCAGTACCCTGGTTGTCGAACCAGACCTCGAGTGCAACATCAAGACGAGGCAGAAATATAACTCTGAAGTCGAGAAGATTAAGAAATACCTCTCCAAGGGAAATTCTTCATTCTACCATGTTGATAATGATGGAACCTTGTTCTTCAAAGGCCGCCTAGTGGTTCCTAGAAAGCACAATCTGGACTCTCGTTCGGATGTCATGAAAGAAGCACATGACACACCTTTGTCTATTCATCCGGGTAGTACTAATATGTACCAAGACATTCGTCAACGGTACTGGTGGTCTGATATGAAGCGAGACATTGCTCGTTATGTTGCTGAGTGTGACGTTTGCCGTCGCATCAAAGCAGAACATCAAAGGCCTACTGGAACTCTGCAACCACTTGCTATTCCTGAATGGAAATGGGACAAAGTCGAAATGGATTTCATTACTGGATTTCACAGATCGCAGAAGGGTCATGATGCTATCTTCGTCGTCATTGACCGATTCTCAAAGGTTGCCCACTTTCTGCCAGTTAAGGAGACAATCACTGCTAGTCAGTTAGCAAACTTTTATGTTTCCAGAATCGTGTCACTCCACGGTGTTCCGTTGGAGATCAGTTTAGATCGTGGCAGCCTCTTTACCTCAAGATTTTGGAACAGTTTCCAAGAAGCTATGGGAACTCATCTGTCCTTCAGCACCGCTTTTCACCCCCAGTCCCAGGGACAAGTTGAACGAGTCAACCAAGTGCTTGAAGAAATGCTTCGAGCTTGTGTCATCTCATTCGGTAAGAAATGGGAGGAATCTCTCCCGTATGCCAAATTCTCTTACAACAATAGCTATCAATCTAGTCTGAAGATGGCACCATTTGAAGTTCTTTATGGACGTAAGTGCCGAACTCCTCTGAATTGGTCAGAAACTGGGGAACGGTCACTCGTCGGTCCGTATATTATCCAACAAGCTGAAGAACAAGTGTGTATCGTTCGTGAACATTTGAAAGCTGCTCAGTCCCGTCAGAAGAGAAATTATGACCGGAAACACCAGGAAATGGTTTATCAACCTGGCGAACAAGCTTACCTTCGTGTCACTCCGATGAAGGGCACTCATCGATTTGGAATCAAGGGCAAGTTAGCTCGTCGCTACATTGGCCCGTTCCGTATCCTCGCCGGACGTGGAGAAGTGGCATATCAATTGGAATTGCCGCCGAACCTTTCACAAGTTCATGATGTTTTCCATGTGTCGCAACTCCGTCGCTGCTTCAAGGATCCTATCCGAGCAGTGGATCATGAAATGCTTGAGCTGCAAGAGGATATTTCCTATCAAGAGTATCCGATCGGCATTCTTGATCAAGCTGAATGACGAACCCGTCAGAAGGCAATCAAGTTCCTTAAAGTTCAGTGGTCGAATCATTCTGAAGATGAAGCCACTTGGGAACACGAAGATCGTCTTCGTGAAGAATACCCCGCTCTCTTTCAGCCTACCTCTTAATTCTCGGGACGAGAATTTCTTTTAGAGGAGGAGAATTGTAACATCCCCTGTAATTAAGCCACAGTAACCACCCTCTAATTATGCCAAGTCATCATGTTATGCAATGCTTGATCACCTTTGATTCAAATCTCATTTCAAATTCCTCTTCAATTCAAAATTCAATTTGCAATGTCAAAATAAAAGTTGATCAAATTTGAAAACAAAATTGTTCATAATATTGCAAAAATTCCCAAAGCAATTATAAAAATAAAACCAACATTAATTGAATTACAAATTTGACCCCAACATCCAAAAACAGTACCCAAAACAACCCATTTAAATCATTTCTAATTAAGCAAAATTCTAATAAAATTATTCAACTACCAAACTTTTTGTGACAGCCCAGAATATTACCTAGTATTTAAGTGCCAAGTTTCATGTTCACCAAAAATCATTTGGTACTAAAAGAAAATAGAAAACAGTGCCAGAAAATGTAAAACAGAAACAGAAAAGAAAAAGAGAAAACCACACAGTGCACTTGTAGCCCACTGCTACAGTGCATAGCCCAGCCCACCCCAGGCCTTCTCCTTTCTCAGTACAGAGAATAAGCCAGTGCCCTGGCGTGGCCACTGCGCGCGCCGTCCATGACGCGGATGGACTCGTGTCGGGCATCCGGTGCATCCCTGATGTAGATAAGAGCCTCCCCTGCACAGTGGACAAACCCTAGCCCTCCAGTTCGTCCTCCTCGCGCCTCTGTCGTTCGTTTTGAGCTCGCTCAAGCACTTGGCCGCCATGGCCATCGCCTTCGTCGCGGCCACCGGCCTCCCCGTCGCTTGAGATCTTGTCTAGGAGCCCCCTCGCCGTCGACTCCTTCGCCCACATGCGTTGAGACAAGCCGGGCCACACCGTACGCTCGGGATCGAGCTGGTTCTCCGCCACGGCCGTCGCATCTCGCCATCAAGTTCGTCTCATCCGGACGTCCCCGCGCCTTCTAACCTTGTCTGCGAGCTCCACGGTGAGCTTCTCCCCCGATTCCCCCATTTTCCCCCTTCGATCCGTGCCCTTTTACGCCGTTGTTCTTCGTGTACCGAGCTCGGTCGGAGCTTCACTCCCATGTACGAGCTGCTGCTGATGCGTGTTGTGCTGCTACTCTAATGCGGCTGCTCTTAGCTGCTGCTCTTGCACTACTGCTGCTCTTGCTTGCCATGCCTCTGCTGCTCGCTGCCGCTTGCTGTGCTGCGCTGCTGCTGCTTATGCCGCCGCTGCTTGCTCTGCTTTGCTGGCTGTCGCTGCTGCTCTAATCTGCTGCTGCTCTTAACTGCTGCTTCTACTGCCTAGCCACCGCCGCTGCTCCAGCTGCGCTGGCCACTAGCTACTGTTGCTCCTCCTGCTAGTGATGCTGCTGCTGCCCTGCTACAGCTGCTGCCGCTGCTGATGGGCACGCCATGGCCATGGCCGTGTGCAGGTGTGTGCTGGGTGTGTGAGTGGCTCGGCTGGGCTCTGTCTAGTTAGGCCGGCCCTGTTAGTTAGGATAGTTAGTGTTGGTGCAATAATTTGCCTCCTTATGTTTTGGAGATTGTTGACAAACAGTGAGGGACTGATGTGTTTGCTAGTGCACACAGAGTAACAGGTCCCTGGAGTCAATAGGAGTTTGGGTTCAAACTCCGAAGAATATTCCCTGCGTAGCAGTGAAGGTTATCACCGAAGATTATGACGACAAGAGTGACCCCTCAAAAATTGCTGACGAGAAGCAATTGGTTCGGTGCCGTTCCGAAGGAAGTGACTGTTGTCGAGAAGATTGAAAACGAAGAAGAAGACGTAGCATTCTTTTCGTTGGTTCTTTTCTCTCATTGAGTCATAGGACCACCGTAATATTAAGAGGGGTGTAGCGTTCGAAGATTTGATTCGCTGATGCTAAACCCAAATCGTATGAAAGATGCGAGAGAAATCTCTTTGTGTTCCGAGCAAATACTTGCCAGCAAGAGACTGTGTTCTTCTTCGCTGCGAGAGATCTGTCTCTGACCGAGGAGTTAGCATTACTTGCTCCTCAAGTAATGTTACCGTTGCTCCCAAAATCCGACCGTTGTGAACGTGTCGGTTGGCCATCCGGGAAGGCTGCGGCTATAAATAGCCACTCCGCACCGGCGTTGTCCGGTGGCTGCTCCGTTTGATTCTGAGAAGATTGTTGAGCAACCCCCTCTCCGATTGATTTGAGTTTAAAATTGAAAGCACATTTGCTCCCTTGGTGGTTTTGGTAATTCATAACAACATATATCTCATTGAACTAATGTCCATTCAAGATTAAGATTTCAGGATGTTCAATGATTGGCATGGCATGGACTAGAGATGTGGACCCCTCAAAATGCTAAGGACAAGGATTGGCAAAGGATCAAGACTCTACATTTTTGGTTTAGTGATCCAAGATCACATTGAGTCCATAGGAAAGCCAATACTATTAAAAGGGGATGAGGTGTTGCTTAATGGTCCTTTTGCTCAAATGCTTAGTGACAGTATTCCTAAACCCTCAACCACTATCTCTACCCAAATATGTCCTAAACCTAAAGTCCAACTCGGCCCCACCGAAACTTCCAATCCGGCCCCACCGAGTTCATCCAAGACTTAGCCACTGCCAAACCCTAACAAATCGGATCCACCGAAATGGATCTCGGTCCCACCGAGATGGCCTTGCCAACTCTCTATAATCGGTTGCATTCACTTCGGTCTCACTGAGTTATGCATATCGGTCTCACCGAGATGGCTTGCCAACTCTCTGTTGCCTTATTGCTTCACTTCGGTCCTACCGAGTTGATGCAATCGGTGCCACCGAGATGAGGATTGCCCTAGCCATTGCACTTCAGTCCATCCGAGTTGTTTGTATCGATCCCACCGAGATTCCTAACGTTCATACCTTTTACACAGTTCGGTGCTACCGAGATGATAGTTTCGGTGCCACCGAGTTGGGTCAAAAGTGTGTAACGGTTGGATTTTGTGTGGAGGCTATATATACCCCTCCACCCCCTCCTTCTCAGTAAGGAGAGCCATCAGAATGTGCCTACACTTCCACCATACATTTTCTGAGAGAGAACCACCTACTCATGTGTTGAGATCAAGATATTCCATTCCTACCATTTGAACCTTGATCTCTAGCCTCTCCCAAGTTGCTTTCCACTCAAATCCTTCATCCACCATAGCCAAATCTGTGAGGAGTGTTTGAGTGCTGGGAAGACTATCATTTGAAGCACAAGAGCAAGGAGTTCATCAACAACACACCGTCTATTACCTTTTGGAGAGTGGTGTCTCCTAGATTGGTTAGGTGTCACTTGGGAGCCTCCAACCAGATGTGGAGTTGAACCAAGAAGTTTGTAAGGGCAAGGAGATCGCCTACTTCGTGAAGATCTACCCCGAGTGAGGCTAGTCCTTCGTGGACGTAAGCCATGGTGGAATAGACAAGGTTGCTTCTTCGTGGACCCTTCGTGGGTGGAGCCCTCCGTGGACTCGCGCAGCCGTTACCCTTCGTGGGTTGAAGTCTCCATCAACGTGGACGTACGATAGCACCACCTATCGGAACCACGCCAAAAACCACCGTGTCTTCATTGCGTTTGAAATCTCCAATCCCTCCTTTACATACATATGCAATTGCTTACATTCCGCTGCTATACTCTTAGAATTGCATGTGTAGGGTGATGCTTGACATGTATTATTGCTAAAATCTGCCTACAACTAAAATCTGGGAAAAGGTTAGGTTTTATTTGGTCAAGTAGTCTAATCACCCCCCCCCCTCTAGACATACTTTCGATCCTACAAGTGGTATCAGAGCTTTGGTCTCCGTAAGCCTTGATTTCCATAGCTTTGGTGATCATAGCCTTGGTTTCACAACCTAGGAGAGTATGGCTTCTAGTCAGGGTAACTATCATCGTAGAGGTCCATATTTTGATGGTACAAACTTTGCTAATTGGAAACATAAGATGAAAATGCATATTCTTGGTCATAACCCTGCCGTTTGGGCTGTTGTTCGTGTTGGCTTGCAAGGTGAATTCTTTGAGGATGGCAAGGAACCGGATCGTGAAGCAACCCCGGGAGAATTGAAGATGTTGCAATACAATGCTCAAGCTTGTGACATTCTATTCAACGGTCTATGTCCCGAAGAATTCAACAAAATCAGCCGCCTTGAGAATGCAAAGGAAATTTGGGATACTTTGGTTGATATGCATGAGGGTACCGAATCCGTCAAGGAATCTAAGTTGGATGTGCTCCAAAGTCAACTTGATAAGTTCAAGATGAAGGATGGTGAAGGAGTCGCAGAGATGTACTCTAGGCTTGCTCTCATCACAAATGAGATTGCCGGCTTAGGAAGTGAAGAGATGACCGACAAATTCATCATCAAAAAGATACTTAGAGCTTTGGATGGAAAATATGATACCGTCTGCACATTGATCCAAATGATGCCAAATTACAAAGATCTCAAGCTCACGGAAGTCATTGGAAGGATTGTCGCTCATGAAATGTCACTCAAGGACAAAGAGGAGCTGCACAACAAGTCAAGTGGTGCTTACAAAGCCTCAACCGATGCTCCAACAACTTCAAGTGACCAGCTAGTATCCAATGAAGATATTAGCCTAATGGTGAAAAGGTTCAACAAGTTCTACAAGAACAAAGGAAAAGAAAGAAACTCTAGCTCAAGACACTATGAGAGAAGATCATCAAGTCGTGACCGTAATTGCTACAATTGTGGAAAGCCCGGACACTACTCAAATGAGTGTACGGCTCCCTACAAGAGAAGAGACGAATCACCAAGAGGAAGACATAGAAGAGATGAATCACCTCGTAAGGAGAGAAGGAGTAGAGATGATTATTATGAACGAAGACACTCTCGAAGAAGTAAGGATTCGGAGAGGAAGGACAAGTCATCAAGGAGCTACACAAGAAGAAGACATCAAGCTCATGTTGGTGAATGGGTTTCCGGCTCCGACTCCGACAACCAATCCGAGAGAAGTTATCGCTCCAACTCCGACTATAGTCAAGATGAAGGTGTTGCCGGACTTGCACTTGTGTCATCCAACTCCTACGATCTATTTGACTCACCAAATGAAGGAATTGGAAGATGCTTCATGGCAAAAGGCCCCAAGGTATTACACCCCGAGTATCCTGATTTTAATAGTGATGAAGATGATTTGTTAGGTGATGATGATTTACTTGTTGATAGGGCTAGTAATGTGAGCTATGATGAAAATTCTAGTAATCATGATAGTCAAGAGGAAACGAGTGATAATGCTATGAAGGAGATTGAGCGCCTAACTAAAGAACTAAATGCTCTTAAGTTAGCTCATGAAACAACTCAAGAGGATCATAGAGAACTTCTAAGAACTCATGAGAAGCTATGCTTCGAGAAGCTAAATTTAGAGCAAGAGCACGAGTTTCTTAAAGCTATCAATGATGATCTTCGAAAGAAGAGTTCTTCATATCTTGCCAAACATTTACTCTTGTCTACCTTTATGCCACAAGTTAAACCTAAGCAAACTAGCAACAAGGGTAAAAATGGTTCTATCTCTAGTAGTAACAATAACAATGCTAAATCCAATGTTGTTGCTTCTAGTAGTTCTATTGATTCCACTAATGATTCTCTTAGCCAAGTTACACTTGAGCAAGAAAATATGCTATTGAAAGGAATTATAGAAAAAGGTGTCTACAAGAGTCTTGTCGGGAGTAAACAATTTGAGGAAATTGTACGCAAGCAAGGAAGGCACTGGAAGAACCAAGGTGTTGGTTTTGAACGAAAGTTCAATGCCGATGGAGTTGAGTGGGAAGAAGGTCAATACCCCAAGACAAAGTTTGTTCCTCAACAAGAGAAGTATGATCCTACTTCCTTCAAGGGAACACAAGCTCAAGAAGACCTTCCACCACAAGACCACAAGCTAAAAGGCAAGTACAAGCTTCAAGAAGAGATTGATTCATTTGAAGAAGCTCCTCAAGCCATGGTCAAGTGGGTTCCCAAGACTTCATCAAGTTCTACTTCATCGAGTGCTACTACAACTCCAAGGATTCCCATCAAGTTGATGTGGATCCAAAAGAAGAAGAACTAGAGAGTTCTTGAGGGTGACTCCGCCAACAAACTTCACTCATATTCTTTATGGCAAGGACTTGTGCAACCAACTTCCACATTTTGCACTAGTTCATGGTGTCACAAACCCTCTTGTTGGTAAGGCAAGGGACAAGGTAATCAATGCATTCATGGACATCATCATATGTGTATTTAACTCTATGTCTATGGATATCCTTGTATGTTCCTTGTGTGGGACTAACCCATGTAGGTATTGAAAGCACAAAACTCCAAAGGATTGCTCCCAACTTTTGATGATCTACATCAACATTGAGCATCCACATCTTCAACATCTACATGAAGTCATCATCGACAAAACCCAAGGTTAGTTCAACCCTCTTAGGGGGGATATCGCATCTAGGGGGAGCTTTGCTCTAAAAATTTGAGCTAAAGCAACTCTAATGGTGTGAACACATTAATGCTTTATGTAAAAGTGGTAACCCCACTTGTGCTTAAACGATGAGTATGACCTATGATCAAATGTTCTCATTTGGCTCCTAAGTCAATATACTCATATATAGATGACCTAGTCATCGCCATTGCTTGATAGATGCTAGAATTGGTTGTGCATGTTTGACACATATTTCTTTTGCTATCTTATTGTGTGAGCATGTTGATTTGCATGTTTTCATCATTCGAGGACATCCATTTGTTGTTTTGATTGTCTTGGTTTTTCTGGCCAAGTGGATGTACAAGAATGCCTAAGAACCTTCTCTAGCTATCTATGCTTTCTTGTCTCAAATTCTATTCTTGCTGCATCACAAAAATTGAACAAGTCATTTTCGGACCCTCCGGGTGAGGAGCACTCGGAGCCACCGATCTGAAAGGGCTAAACCTCCAAAACCTTCTAATTGATTTCGGTCAGACCAACCTACTCAAACTCGGTCAAACCGAAAGCATTTAGACTGATCTAGGCTTTCATCTCGGTGCTACCGATTAGACCAACTCGGTTGGACCGAGTTGCTGTAACTGCAAGCAGTTGCACGTCTCGGTGCTACCGATTTGTTCCACTCGGTACCACCGACAGTGAATGGGTATATATTCCCAGCGAACCGTGCGGTTGAAAATTTCTTCAAACGTCACGCGCCCGCGCCCCATTGCTGCCGCCCCTTTGGTCTTCGGATCGTCGCCGTCGTCTCCAGCGCGCCCTCGCCGCAGGATTCCGTCGCCGTCAACGGAAATCTCCACCGCCGTTGCCGCCGTAGAGAAACTCCACCGAGTTAGGGTGAGTTTCGATCCCTTTCGTGCTTCCCTTTTCCGATTCAATGCACGATTGGATTACCTGTAATCTTGCCACGAATGCAATCCTCTTTCCACCAGATTAGTTCGTTTGAACGAAATTCGAGCAAAAATTTTAGGGTTAGGTTTCCACCGAATGCATCTCGGACCGACCGAATAGGAATTTTCGGTCCCACCGATTTGGCCCTGGCCATAGCACTAGTACATCTCGTTCCACCGAGTTGTGCGAATCGGTAAGACCAAAAGTAACGTCTCAGTGAAACCCTAGCATCTCGGAGCCACCGAAACCCATCTCGGTCTGACCGAAATGGCGTGCCAAGTCTCTGTAGTGTGCTTCGGCGTCACCGAGATTACCAACTCGGTCCATCCGAACTGCATTCTGTGAAAACCTAGAACTAAAGTTTGAACTCAACTTTTTGAAAAACTATCTGCTTTTTGTGATGACTCATCTACTCTACCTATACCCATCTATTCACAGGGTCAGCTCAGCAATATGTCTGATGTCAGTGACAGTCAAAACAGGTCAGAGCAGCATGAAGAACAAAGTGAAGGATCAAGCCATAATGAAAGTTTCTATGAGGGAGAGAGAAGCTCTCCAGATCTTCCTAAAGCTGCAACCAGAACAAGGAAGAAGAAAACCTCAGACAGTGAGGATGAGGACTTTGTTGCAAGTGAAGCTGCAACCAAGAAAAAGCGAGTAGTGCTTGCTAAGGAGTACAACACAAAGCCTACCTCTGTCAAAGAGAGAACTGCTGTGAGGAAAGTGCCTCAGCAGACAATGCAGAAGCCCAGTGACACAGAGACAGCTGCAAGGTGATGTAGATGTTGTCAAGCAAGCCAGATCAGATGACAGTGAAGACGAGAGACCGACCACAGAACAGTTTCAGCAAGTGCCTAGGGCTGCCAGGTCAGCTGCGATACTAGTTGTGGATCCACGGACCACAGTATCTGCACCAGCCGCCGCAGCCACAGTGCCACAGCAGGTCTCCACTCCTCCAGTCCAGCAGTCATCAGCAGAAGCATTCGCGGATGCTCTTATCTCCACGCCATCTACGCACACCGGAGCAGCCAGCAGGAGGTCGCCTTCAGGAGCTTCGGAGGACCGTGCCTAGAGAGCCGACTAGTGCTATACGATTCGAACTTTTTGGTACTTGTTGCTAAAGGGGGAGAATTTGTATAGATCATAGGCTTCGAGAGAGAGAGAGAGTTTCTTGTTTTTGATTTGCTTCGAGAGTTTCATTTGCTACTTGTTTGCTTGTTCGTTGATACTCTGTTTCATGTGTGCTTGCTACAGTATTCCGTCGTTTATGCTTGTGAGATACTATGTTGATTGATCATATTATGCTTATTGTGATGTTCCATGTTTATCCTTTTCATTATCTTGTATGATCAATTACTTATGTTGGTGATGAGTGCCTATTATTCCAATCTTATCATTTTGCGCTCTCCACCAAGATGTATGTGACATGGGAGAGTAACCCATGAGCCTAATCAATTGTGCATTTGCATTCAAACGCAATTTTTTTAATAATGCACAAATTTAGGGGGAGCTCTCGCTTATCACATACTTCTCAAAGCGACGATGCTTTTCATTTACTTAATCATCTGTCGAAGCTTTGATCTATATGTTGTCATCAATTACCAAAAAGGGGGAGATTGAAAGCACATTTGCTCCCTTGGTGGTTTTGGTAATTCATAACAACATATATCTCATTGAACTAATGTCCATTCAAGATTAAGATTTCAGGATGTTCAATGATTGGCATGGCATGGACTAGAGATGTGGACCCCTCAAAATGCTAAGGACAAGGATTGGCAAAGGATCAAGACTCTACATTTTTGGTTTAGTGATCCAAGATCACATTGAGTCCATAGGAAAGCCAATACTATTAAAAGGGGATGAGGTGTTGCTTAATGGTCATTTTGCTCAAGTGCTTAGTGACAGTATTCCTAAACCCTCAACCACTATCTCTACCCAAATATGTCCTAAACCTAAAGTCCAACTCGGCCCCACCGAAACTTCCAATCCGGCCCCACCGAGTTCATCCAAGACTTAGCCACTGCCAAACCCTAACAAATCGGATCCACCGAAATGGATCTCGGTCCCACCGAGATGGCCTTGCCAACTCTATGTAATCGGTTGCATTCACTTTGGTCTCACCGAGTTATGCATATCGGTCTCACCGAGATGGCTTGCCAACTCTTTGTTGCCTTATTGCTTCACTTCGGTCCTACCGAGTTGATGCAATCGGTGCCACCGAGATGAGGATTGCCCTAGCCATTGCACTTCGGTCCATCCGAGTTGTTTGTATCGGTCCCACCGAGATTCCTAACGTTCATATCTTTTACACAGTTCGGTGCTACCGAGATGATAGTTTCGGTGCCACCGAGTTGGGTCAAAAGTGTGTAACGGTTGGATTTTGTGTGGAGGCTATATATACCCCTCCACCCCCTCCTTCTCAGTAAGGAGAGCCATCAGAACGTGCCTACACTTCCACCATACATTTTCTGAGAGAGAACCACCTACTCATGTGTTGAGATCAAGATATTCCATTCCTACCATTTGAACCTTGATCTCTAGCCTCTCCCAAGTTGCTTTCCACTCAAATCCTTCATCCACCATAGCCAAATCTTTGAGGAGTGTTTGAGTGCTGGGAAGACTATCATTTGAAGCACAAGAGCAAGGAGTTCATCAACAACACACCGTCTATTACCTTTTGGAGAGTGGTGTCTCCTAGATTGGTTAGGTGTCACTTGGGAGCCTCCAACCAGATGTGGAGTTGAACCAAGAAGTTTGTAAGGGCAAGGAGATCGCCTACTTCGTGAAGATCTACCCCGAGTGAGGCTAGTCCTTCGTGGACGTAAGCCATGGTGGAATAGACAAGGTTGCTTCTTCGTGGACCCTTCGTGGGTGGAGCCCTCCGTGGACTCGCGCATCCGTTACCCTTCGTGGGTTGAAATCTCCATCAACGTGGATGTACGATAGCACCACCTATCGGAACCACACCAAAAACCACCGTGTCTTCATTGCGTTTGAAATCTCCAATCCCTCCTTTACATACATATGCAATTGCTTACATCCCGCTGCTATGTTCTTAGAATTGCATGTGTAGGGTAATGCTTGACATGTACTATTGCTAAAATCTCCCTACAACTAAAATCTGGGAAAAGGTTAGGTTTTATTTGGTCAAGTTGTCTAATCACCCCCCCTCTAGACATACTTTCGATCCTACAAAAATCCACCAAGAGAAAACCCCAGAGCCGAAAAATTAGATAGTGGTTCAGCATCACTTGAATCTAAGTCCAGTACGCTCCGCCTATTACTCTTGAGAGCTGCGAACTCTCTAGATGGTTAGGTGTCAATTTCTTCAGAGACCAAGAGTAATTGTGGTTCTCGAAGAAGAAGTCTGGAAAGGTTCGGAGATCGCCTCAAGCATCTACCACGAGTAATCGGCATTGGTTGACGAACCAATTGTCGAGGAGAATAGGGTGAAGAGAGTTTATCTTCTGTGTGAAATCACAGCCCCTCCAACCAGACGTAGTCCTTTTGCAGAAGGGTGAACTGGTCTACCAAACACCTTGTCGCCATCGAGCATCACTGGTCACCTCTGCTACCCCCCTTTTACTTTCAAACTGTGCCATGTGACATGTTTCAATTATGTGATTTACCTCGATGCTTGGTTTAGTTTCCATTCGGTAGTTTAAGCTCGCTCACTGTTCTCTGTTTTAATTCATTCCACTGCTGGGTTCCGAGAGTTTTGATATTTCCGAAGAAAATTTAAAACTCCCATTCACCCCCCCTTCTGGTAGACATACTTCGTTCCTACAATTGGTATCAGAGCAAGGTACTCCTTGACTCTGCTCGTTTTGGTCTAACCACCTTGGAGTTTAAGTATGTCTTCAGTGAGCTACAAGTCGCACCTTAAGATCCCCATCTTTGATGGGACGGACTATCCCTTCTGGAAGGAGAAGATGAAGATCCGTCTTTGAGCCATTGATGATGATATGTGGAATGTGGTGCGGAATGGATTCACGGTTGAAGTGCCCCAGGTCCCCACTGACCACAAGAAGAAACTCATTCAGATGGATGCTCAAGCCAAAGATGAAATTGGTGGCCATCTCTCTCGTGCTCAATTTCTTCGCTATCATCAGTGTGAAACTGCAAAGGAATTATGGGACATTCTCGAAAAGATAAACGAAGGTGTTTCAACTCAGAAAGAAGCTCGCATTGATACCCTTCGGGCCAAGTTCAATCGGTTCAAGCGAATTGGAAATGAAAGCTGCCAGCAAACCTTCGATCGTCTGAGTGACATCGCAAATGAGCTACAAGGTCTCGGCGCCAAAGACATCACTGATCATGAAGTTGTGAAGAAACTGCTCCGATCACTTGACAGTTTGTTCGACACTCTAGTTCTGATGATTCGGGAACGAGCTGACTTCAAAGTTCTCGACTCTGCTGATATCATGGAAAGGCTAAACACTCACGAAGAACAAGAAGAAGAAAAGAGAGATCTCTATGGATCAAATCACCGAAAAAGTCATGCTCTCAAGGCTGCGGCTGATTCTTCCTCAGAAGGAAACGCCGATGAAGATTCAGATGACCCAGAAAGGATCAGCAAGGACCTCGCATTGATCACGAAAAGATTCCAACGCTTTCAGAAGAAAAATCAGTTTCAGAAGAAAGGATCCAGCAACTCTGGCGGCTCCAAATCTTCATCAAAACTTACTGGAGATTACACCTGTTTCAAGTGCAAAAAGCCAGGACATTTCATCTCGGACTGCCCTCTCTGGGAAGCTGAAATCCGTGCCAGTGGAAGATATGATTCAGGACACAACCATGGCAAAGGCAAGAGCAAAAGCTACAACTCCGATGATGAGAAGAAAACAAAGAAGTTCTTCAAGAAGAAGGATAGCTCCTCCAAGTCCTTGTCAAGATCTTCCTCAAGGAATCCCTCCAAGTCCACATCCAACCGCAAGAACACTTCTCGCAAGGCCAAGGCGTACATCGGAAAGGAGATGGATTCCGATGAAGAAGCATCATCTGACTCCGAAGAAGTTGATGAATCCGATGAGGATTCTGATTCCGGCATGGCGGGTATAGCATGTGCTTCTACTTCTGCGCCAAACTTCTTCGAGAATCATTCGAGCAACAACGAGTCCCCTGCGTACTGCTTCATGGCCAAAGATTCGAAAGAAAAGGTATCCTCTAAACATCACAAGGTTCACTCCAGTGATCAATATTCTTCTGATGAGGATGACCATGCTAAACTGATCAAAATTGCTAATATGCAAAAAAATTCTCTTGAGAAAATTGAGAAAACCCTCAGGAAATCTGAAGGGTTGTTGGTTGAGGAGATGGAGAAAAATCAATCGTTGACCGAAGAGCATTCCGCCCTCGAGTCTCGAATGAAAGAACTATCAGATCGTCATGATTTTCTCTCAGCTGACCACGAAAGATTAACTTATGATTACCTGAAACGGAAACAGGAACTCGAGTCGCTGAGAGAGGCTCATGATTACTTGATCAGAGAAAATTCTCTTCTCACCCAAAAACTCAAAGAGAAACCTGAAGTGTTTGTACCTCCTTGCTTAAAATGCCTTGAACGCAGTAACGCTAAATCAAATGTTGAATCTTCTGTGAATGCTAACCCCTCGGTCGTGGAAAATGGTTCTGTTTCTGATGAAAATGCTAGGTTGAAGGATCTTCTTCAGACAGGAATGTTCAAATCTCTCAAAGGGCATCAAACCCTATGTGATGTTCTGAAGAAATCCATTCTTCACAAAAATCCCAGAAAGGAAGGCGTCGGTTTTGAAAGGAAACTGAATGAGAATGGCTTCTACTGGGAACCTGATCAATATCCTCGCACTGTGTGGGTACCTGCTAAGAGCAAAACGCTCGATCCAGCTTTACTTTCGGGATATGACTCTCCTATCCCTGAGTACTCATATGATGATTCTCTGGATAACTATAAGTTGTTCAAAAACCAACATGGTGAGGCTGTTGCTCGCTATGTTGAACCAAACAGCAGGAATGCCCCCCCAAAGGAATCAATCTGGGTGCCTAGGAAAACTATCGAAGCATTACCTGTTACTAGACTACTAACCATGCAGGAAGAAAATGCTCGATATATCCTTGAAAAGATTCGACGGAATGAGTACATACTTGCCTCACCCAACCGCTATACTCATTCGTCAGGAAGGAATTTCAATGCATACTCTCTCGATTATGCTCGTACTCATTCAAGTTACAATTCGCATAATTATCAAAAGAAATCATATCCTGCTCGCTCATATGTTTCGAAGCCACCTACAATGATGTGGGTGGTTAAGAAAGCCTAATTTCTCTACAGGACTATGTCTCCGGGTGTACAGAATGGATAATGGATAGTGGATGCACTAGTCATATGACCGGAGACAAGTCGTTGTTTGTCGACCCCAACTTAACTACTTCATCTGAGAAGTACATTACTTTCGGCTACAACAACAAAGGAAAGGTAATTGGGTTAGGTAAAATTGCTATATCCAAGGACAAGAACATTGACGATGTTTTACTTGTTCAGTCTCTTGGATTCAATCTCATGTCAGTTGGCAAGCTGTGTGATCTAGGCATGTGTTAGGGCATATTTCTCCCTTAGTGGTTTTGGTGATTGATGACAATGCTTTTGCGGACTAATCGATCGTGTGCATTGAGCATTTCAGATATTCCATCACTTGGCACAAGACGATTGATGCCCCTCGATGTATTAGAGTGAAGACGGTTTATTTTCCTTCGTTTCTTTTTCGGTGGACTTGAGTCGTAGGAAATACCATACTATCAACAGGGGGTCCGCTTCAGAAAGGTTTGGGTGGAATCAACACGTACACACTTTCATTTGCACCCTTTGTTCCTTTCCGCATCTTTGGAGTTTCGCCTTCCGTTTCGCAGGAGTGCTTGGACAGCTGCCAGCGGTAGTACCGCTTGTAAGCGGTAGTGCCGCTGCCAGTACCGCTCGTACTACCGCCTTGATTCGGGACACGATTTTTCGTGTCGGGTTCAGCGGTAGTCCAGCGGTGGTCCCACTGGCATACTATCGCTGACCACTTTTTGACCCAACCGGGCAGGCGGCAGTAGCAGCGGTAGTAGAAGCGGTAGTACCGCTTGTAAGCGGTAGTACCGCGCCTACCACCGCTGCCACTTCCGCTCGTGGCACTGCTCTGCGTAACCTCCTCTGTTTTTTAGCGGTAGTAGAGCGGCAGTGGAGAGCGGCAGTACCGCGCTTAGGCGGTAGTACCGCTGGTGCGGCAGTACCGCTCCTCCACTATCCTCCTCTGGTCTCCGAGTGCCCTGTGCTGCAACCCCAGCAGTAGTACCGCTGGGGAGAGCAGTAGTACCACTCCGGCGGCACTACCGTGCTCTTTTGCACTGCACTTCGTGCACTACCGCCAAGGCGGTAGTACCGCTCATGAGAGCAGTAGTACCGCTCTGTGCGGGCTGAAAATCTGGGTAACGGTTGGTTTTGTCCCCCCACTATATAAAGGGGTCTTCTTCCCCAAGAAGACCACCTCTTCCTACCTAAACTCCATTGTTGCTCCAAAAGCTTATTTTCGCCCGATCTCTCTCCCTAGCCAATCAAACTTGTTGATTCTTTAGGGATTGGTTGAGAAGGCCCCGATCTACACTTCCACCAAGAGAAATTTGATTCCTCCCACTAATCCCTTGCGGATCTTGTTACTCTTGGGTGTTTGAGCACCCTAGACGGTTGAGGTCACCTCGGAGCCACATTCCATTGTGGTGAAGCTCCGTGGTGGTGTTGGGAGCCTCCAATTAAGTTGTGGAGATTGCCCCAACCTTGGTTGTAAAGGTTCGGTCGCCGCCTTCAAGGGCACCACTAGTGGAATCACGGCACCTCGCATTGTGTGAGGGCGTGAGGAGAATACGGTGGCCCTAGTGGCTTCTTGGGGAGCATTGTGCCTCCACACCGCTCCAACGGAGACGTAATTCCTCTCAAAGGGAAGGAACTTCGGAAACACATCCTCGTCTTCATCGGCTCCACTTGTGGTTACTTCTTACCTTTACTTTGTGCATGATTTACTTGTATTGTACCTTGCTTGCTTGCTTGTGTTGTGATTGTTAGCATCATATAGGTTGCTCACCTAGTCGCATATCTAGACAACCTATTTTGTTGCTAACCCTAATTTGTTAAGAAAAGCTAAAAATTGGTAGTTGCCTATTCACCCCCCTCTAGTCAACCATATCGATCCTTTCAATTGGTATCAGAGCCTCGTCTCTTTATTAAAGGTTTGACCACCCGAAGAGTGTGGTTGATGACGGGGATCGGGATGAGGAAGTGCCCGAGGCCATGGAGTTGAACACGGTCACCCGAGACGTCTTAAATGAAGCTATGGCTTCACTTAAGATGTCTATGATGGCCGAGATCAAGTCCATGCTTAAAGAACTCCTTGAGGGGTTGAAGTCCACTCCCGATCCGTTGCTTGTGGTTAATCCCACCGCATCGGCGTCGGAGGCCAATTCCGGCAAGGAAGCGGCTAAAGACACTCAAACATCTTCCCCTCATGGTAAGAATGGGACGGGAACCTACGCCTCGGTTCCCCCTCCCCCGGTCTATGGAGGACCGGTCCCTACACCGCATATTAACCATCTTGGTCCTCCTCCTAAGCTCGTAAAGGGTGATTTTGCTAATTGGGTTTTTCGTATCAAGTCTCATTTGAATCACAGCTCAACGAATCTTTGGAGAATCATCGAGCAAGGCTTCTACCCACATGATCCAAGCAACCTCACTCCAAGAGAAGAGGCGGACAATCAATACAATCACTCCGCTTTGTTCAACCTTCAATCCGCAGTGCCTCCCGAAGATCTAGCTCACTTGCGTCCCTTCTCCCGTGCAAAGGATTGTTGGGAACACATTATATCTTTGTACAAGGGAAGCTCAAGCATTCCACGGTCCAACTTTGAGGTGGTACTTGATGAGGCCGATGAATTTGTGATGAATAAAGATGAGGATCCTCGGGATCTCTACCGAAGATTGACAACTCTTGCGGTCGCTCTTCAAGATCATGGGAGTAAGGATACGGCTGATAATTGGATCAAGCGGAAGTTTCTCAAGTCCATCATGCCATTCAACAAGGCAATGTCCTCTGTGATCCGTCAAAGACCGGACTTCCACACATTGTCTTCAAGTGAAGTGTTGGATGAGTTTATTGCCATGAACATCATGAACAAGACCGCCGACAATGCTCTAGCTCGTGTCCGGTCAAAGAAAGGCTCACCCAACCTTGCTTTGAAGGCCAAGGGGATTCCGAAAGAAGAAGAAGAAGAAGAGGAAGAAGAAGAGAGTTGCCCCGAAGACACCAAATATGCTTACCACGAGCACATGGCTCTTGCGTCAAGGCAATTTTGGGGCAACAAGAGAAACACAAGGCCCAACTCCTCCAAGAACAACTCAAAGGGCAAGCAACGAGTAAGGACTTGCTACAATTGTGGCAATGTGAGTCACTTTGTGGCGGATTGTCCGTATGAGAAGAGGGAGGACAATGGTGGCAAGCTCATCCGCAAAGACAAGGCCAAGTCCTTCCCCAACAAGAACAATTTCAACAAGAAGGTGCCTCCAAAGGGCTTGGTGGTGCTTGAAGAGTACAACTCCGATGATGATGATGATGATACAAATGGTGAAGTGTTAGCAACGGCCACCATGGCCATTGCCACCTCTTCTCCAACCTCGGTGTCTCTCTTCGACGCCCCCAACGAGAACATCATCCCCAAGTGCCTAATGGCAAGAGGCGTCGACAAGGTAACCTCAACCTCCAACATCAAAGTTTCAATCTCTCCTAATCCTTCATTGTTGGATTGTGTGGATGATCAAGAGGAGGTGGAGGTGGATGAGAATGAGTTTGATAAGTTCTTGGGTAAGCTCAAAGGTGAGACCAAGAAGCACTTTGTTGCTCTCTTGGAACAACTTGGTGAGGCCAATGATATCATTGAGTCTCACGAGGAGAACATCACTAACTTGGAAGGCCATAGTCATGACTATGCCGATGAAATTGCGGATCTTTCCATCACTCTTGAGGAAGAGCGAGGTCTTTGTTAGGCTCTTGAGGAGTCGCAAAATGTTGGCCTTGCTCAACTAAAGAAAGATCATGATCATGCTCAAGTTCTTGCTCGTGTGCTTAAATCCGAGAATGCCGAACTTGGGGTTGGCCATGCTAGACTCAAAGAGGAGTTTGAGCTACTTGACAAGGCTCACAAGGCCTTGAAAGGTGCACATGCTATTCTCAAGGAGTCTCATGATCAACTCCAAGCAAAGCTCACTAAGGAAATAGCCACTTGTCCTCCTTTCGTTTTAATTGATAATGTCAATGCTACTAACCCTTGTTGTGAGCATGAGCATCTTGTGGAGGAGAATGCCAAGTTGAAAGAGCAAATCGAGAAAAGCCTTGTGACTTGCATACAAGGCGAGAAGAATCTCAATGAACTTTTGAGCAATCAAAAGGAAGTTGTGGCAAAGGAGGGACTTGGGTTTGTTCCCAAGTCAAAGAAGAAGAACAACAACAAGATCAAGACACCTCTCCTTCTCAAAGAGGTATTTGTCAAGAAGGGAGAGGGTGCTCATAAGGAGAAGAAGAACAAGGTGGCGGGTGGAAATGTCAAGAAAGACAATCCCACTTCATCGAACAAAGCCGGCGACTTTAACCCTTCTTATGTTTTATGCCGTGCTAGTGATGGGCATGTTTATGCCAAATTTGTTGGTTCTTATTATGAGTACATTGAATGGTCTATTTGGGTTCCTAAGACCCTTGTTACTAACATCAAAGGACCCATTCAAAAATGGGTACCTAAAACCAAACATTGATCTCTTGTAGGAGTTCGCTTCCGGTGGAGGATCATGGTTGCTTGATAGTGGAGCAACAAATCATATGACCGGGAGCAAGCATTTGGTGGTGGACGTGCAACCAAGCTCATCTATGCCCACCCATGTTCAATTCGGTGATGCCTCAACTTCTAAGGTATTGGGTCTTGGCAAGGTTGTGATTTCTCATGACTTGTCAATTGAGAAAGTCATGCTTGTTGAGACCCTTGCATACAATTTACTTTCCGTTCGTCAACTTCCACTTATGGGCTTTGCCACATTCTTTGACCTTGATACTGTGGCCCTTTTGTGTAGCAAGACTCTTAAAGTAGCTTTTGTTGGGCATGTCGAGAACGGTCTCTATGTGGTTAACTTTTCGGAGCGACCCACTAAGACCGCGACTTGCCTAATGGCTAAAGTTGATGTGGGATGGCTTTGGCATCGCCAACTAGCCCATGTCAATATGAGATCTTTGCAAAGTCTCCTCAAAGGGGATCACGTTCGTGGACTAACAAATATGAGCTTTGCCAAAGATCGTGCTTGCAGTGCTTGTATCGAAGGAAAGCTACATGAGACGGCTCACCGACCCACGACTATCATCTACTCGAAGAGGCCCTTGGAGCTCCTTCACATGGATCTCTTTGGAACTCCATCCTTTGATAGTCTTGGGGGAAGAAAGTATTGCTTGGTGATTGTGGATGACTATTCAAGATACACTTGGGTATATTTCTTCAAGAGGAAGAGCGAGACCCAACAAACCGTCATCGACTTTGCCAATGAAGCTCAACGTCAACATGAGGCAAATATATTGATGATTAGAAGTGACAACAGTACCGAGTTCAAGAACTACACCTTGGATGAGTTTCTTAGTGATGAGGCGATCAATCATCAATACGCCGCACCATATACCCCTCAACAAAATGGTGTAGCGGAGAGGAAGAACCGGACATTGATGGACGCAGCGAGGACCATGATGGCGGAATTCAAATCTCCATACAACTTTTGGGCCGAAGCCATCAACACCGCATGTCATGCATCCAATCGGCTCTACCTCCGCAAAGGCTTGAACATGACTCTATATGAGATACTTACCGGTAACAAGCCCAACCTCAAGTACTTCCGGGTGTTCGGGTGTAAGTGTTTCATTCTCAAGAAAGGTACTCGGTTGTCTAAATTCGAATCTAGAGCTCAAGAGGGCATATTTGTTGGTTATGCTACAAAATCTCATGCTTACCGTGTCCTCAATAAGTCCAACTTATTGAGGAGACGTGTAACATAGAGTTTGATGAGAATAATGGCTCCCAAGTGGAGCAAAGTGGTCTTTGTGATGTAGGTGATGAAATTACTCCCCAAGCCATAAGAAGAATGGGAATTGGTCAAATATTCCCCATTGAGGAACCCCTTGTGGCCGAAGGAGAAGGACAATGCTCTACGCAAGTGGGTCCATCACCAACCATCGACCCACACGCTTCCGAAGAACAAACCGAAGGCCCTCAACCAAGTGATCAAGATCAAGGGCAAGATCAACCTCAAGATGATGGCGATGCACCAAATGATGCCCAAGATCAAGATCACGACACCGAGCAAGCTCAAGATCAAGGGCAAGCTCATGATCAAGAGCAAGCTCAAGATGACGCTCAAGATGTTCAAGATGATCCTCGTCAAGTGACTTCGGAGGAGCTATTGGAGCGTCGTGCCGCCAAGATTGCTTCTAAACTCAAGCATCAACAACATGTCTTGGAGAATGTTTATGGAAGCTTGAAAAAGGGGGTAACTACTCGTAGACAATTAACAAACTTTTGTGAGCATCACGCATTTGTGTCTTGTGTTGAACCCCAAAAGGTACATGAAGCGCTCGAGGACACGGATTGGCTTGAAGCCATGCATGATGAACTCAACAACTTCGAGCGCAACAAAGTGTGGACATTGGTGCCAAGGCCAACGGAGAATCATAATGTCATTGGAACCAAATGGATCTTCAAGAACAAGCAAGATGCGAACGGTGTTGTCACTCGAAACAAGGCAAGATTGGTGGCACAAGGCTACTCCCAAGTCGAGGGTATCGACTACGGTGAAACCTTTGCTCCCGTTGCTCGTCTTGAATCTATTCGTATGTTGCTTGCATATGCTTCTCATCATGATTTTAAGTTGCAACAAATGGATGTGAAGAGTCCATTTCTTAATGGTCCTCTTAATGAGTTGGTGTATGTCAAACAACCCCCGGGGTTCGAGGATCCCAAGTTCCCCAATCATGTATACAAGCTCGATAAGGCAGTCTATGGCCTTAAACAAGCCCCACGTGCGTGGTATGAGCACCTTACCGAGTTGTTGCAAGACCGTGGGTTTGAAATTGGGAAAATCGATCCCACTCTTTTTACTAAGAAGGTTAAAGGGGATTTGTTCATATGCCAACTATATGTTGATGATATTATCTTTGGTTCTCCTAACAAAGCTTTTAATGATGAGTTTGCCGCACTCATGACCGAGAAGTTTGAGATGTCTATGATGGGAGAGTTGAAGTTCTTTCTTGGGTTCGAAGTCAAGCAAAGAAGAGAAGGAACCTTCATCAACCAAGCCAAATACACCCAAGACATGCTCAAGAGATTCAAGCTAGATGATGTCAAACCGGCCAAGACTCCAATGCCTACCAAGTGCCAACTCGACATTGATCCCAATGGTAAAGCGGTGGATCAAAAGGTATATCGTTCCATGATTGGCTCCTTGCTTTACCTTTGTGCATCTAGGCCGGATATCATGTTGAGTGTGGGAATGTGTGCACGGTTTCAAGGCGCGCCTAAGGAAAGTCACTTTGTGGCGGTCAAGCGAATCTTTCGATATTTGGCTCATACCCCAAACTTTGGCTTATGGTATCCCAAAGGAGCAAGCTTTGATCTCATGGGTTATTCGGACTCGGATTGGGCAGGACACTGTGTGGATAGGAAGTCAACCTCCGGAGGGTGCCAATTCCTTGGTCGCTCTTTGGTGAGTTGGTCTTCGAAGAAGCAAAATTGTGTGTCTCTCTCCACCACCGAGGCCGAGTATGTAGTTGCCGCAAGTTGTTGTGCACAATTGTTATGGATGAGGCAAACTTTAAAAGATTACGGTGTCACTTGTGACAAAGTGCCTCTTTTCTGTGACAATGAAAGTGCAATCAAGATCTCCTACAATCCGGTGCAACGTAGCAAGAGGAAGCACATTGAGATTCATCATCATTTCATCCGGGATCACGTCAAGCGGGGACAGATTGATATTATTCATGTAGGAACTCAAGAGCAACTAGCGGATATTTTCACGAAGCCATTGGATGAAGCAAGATTTCGCGAGTTAAGGCATGAGCTAAATATCATTGATTCGAGCAACGTGTCTTGAATCTCGTCACACCCCACCACATTCATCATGATTATCTTGTTCTAGATGTAGGCATGGACATAGGGGGACTGTTGTTCTCTCAATGAACTCTCCCTCCCCCCATTATGCATAAATTGATCAAGTCTTTCACTTTAGCCATTTTTGATGGTTCATGTGCTTCAAAGATAAGTTTTGGTCATGGGCCCAAGGTTAAAATCTTCGCGGTGCCATACCAATTGACTCAAACATAGGTGGCTTCGGCCACCGCCCTCTCTTTGAGAGTTTTTGTCGTTAGGGGTTTGTTTGTGCTTTGAGTCACTCCAAGTTTGCTCCTCGCTTTTTCTCTCTTTTTGAACTTGGAGTGTCTCTGCCCATTTGCTGGTGTTTCGTGTCTCTAGCCCAAGCCATCTCATCTACACCTCTCTAAATTTGCATAAGACACTTTTTTTTGGCTTGATCCTGCTTGCTCTCGCCTGCGCGGTACTACCGCGGTGTCTGGGCGGTACTACCGCTTATAAGCGGTACTACCGTCCTAGCACCCCGGTACTACCGCTCTAGCGGTACTACCTGGCCTCCTGCCGCGGAGTAGTATCGGGGCGGTACTACCGCTCCTCTGAGCGGTACTACCGCTCTGTGGTGGGTTTGGGGGTTATGACTCGGGCAGGGGGAGTTCTAACTCCCCCATACCCATTCCTCTCTCCCACGCCCGATCCTCTCACAGGCGAGGAACAAGCACCGGTGGGCCGCCGTCGGGGCGCCGATTCCGTGCCGTCTTCCGCGATTCCGTCAGGTGGGATCGTTCCCCACCTTCTCCTCTTGCCATGGATGCCGGTATTGCTCTCGTTTTCCTCTCCTATGGTTCTATTTTTTGAATCTAGGTTATAGGGCAATGCGTGTGGCATACGTCAATTTTTTGATCAAATCGAGGCTTGAGTAGGACGTAGAAGACTGCTAGAATAGGTGGATTGAATTTTGGTTGGAGGAAATTTGAATTTGGCATCCCCGGTAGTACCGGATCTAGCCGCGGTTGTGGTCAGCCCTGTGATATTCGCCTCGAGCGGTACTACCGCTCCTCTGGAGCGGTACTACCGCTGTTGATGGACGGTACTACCGCTCAGGGATGTCAACTTCCACTTACCTTGTACCAACCTTCACCTCACTTTGTTTCCTTTTTGATTGGCTTATGCAATGATTTACACCTGCTTTTCCCTCGCTCTTTGTTGTGGGTTCCAGGTGATAGCAGTGCTGGGCATCAGGCCCGTCGCAAGAATCCAGAGCGTCCAGGGGGTTCCAAGTGCTATCGCACTTCTGAGGATGCCGGTGCAACTTCGAGTGCTCAGCCAATGCAAAGAACCAAGCAACTTGCAAGCAAGCCAAAGGAGAAGGTCAAGTCCGTTACTGAGATGAATGCCAAGGAGTTTTGTATGTTTCGCCGCCGTAACCCGTACCGTCACGAGCCAGATCCAGCTCTTGTCAATCGTCCATTCTGGACCAAGCAGCAGCGCTCTATCTATCTGGATGTGCTCAAAGCAAAGAAGAATCTGTTTGTGTCAGTCAGAACCATTGATATCCCTCATTTGCAGAAGGACATGCCCTACTTTGGAGAGGCTCTTGAGCTGTGCAATCAGCTGGACATCATCAAGGTTATGGAGTTCAACAAGGATTTTGATGCAGACATCGTGGCTCAGTTCTATGCCACGGTTCACCTCGGTACTGATGTGGAGAGGACTCTGACTTGGATGACCAACGGCAAGCTCCTTTCGGTTAAGTGGAAGGTGTTCATGGAACTTTTGGGCTATGATGATAAGGGACTTGACAACCCGGTTGGATTCCGTCCTCGCAAGGAGGCGGGTGCTACGCACAAGTCTGCTCTCTGGCCCTACAGCACTCTGAAGATTTCTCCAACAACCCAGAAGAAGACTTATGAGCTTAACCCTTTCTTGGACATCCTGCATCGCATCTTCAGGCACACTCTCTTCCCTCAGATTGGGAACTTGGATCAGGTACACTCCTACCTAGTGGATTTGCTGCTGTTCTGTCAGAGTGAGAAGGAGGCAAACACGGGGCAATCTTTGGATGTTTCTCACATCATGTGGTCAGAGCTTCTTTCCGCCATCACTGAGCGCAAGTGCCCCATCTATGGCCCTTACCTGATGCTGCTCATTGAGAAGGCATGGGCCTTCACTTATCCTGATGAGATGTTTGTGACTGGTGACTTGATCTCTCATGAGATCGTACGACTGAGACAGAAGGAGAACTAGGGCACTCCTGTTCCGGAGACAGAGACTCCTATGGATGAGGATATAGTTGATGATGATGACGAGCCTGACTATGAGCCAGCTGGAGTGGAGCCATCTTGGGCTAAGAAGCTCAAGTTGAAGATGAAGAAGCTATTCTGTATGGAGGCTCACGGGCAGTACATGGCACATGTGGCAGAGAAGAAATCCCGAGGTCGTGACAAGCTCATCATGAGGCAGCTTGGGGTCGAGGTTGCCAGTGGATTAGAGGATCGGATCACCGATGAGGAGGAGTGGACCACGCAGCATTGTCACTGGACGGACTCAGATGTTGATCAGACCACCACTGCTGCTGCTGCTGATGAGGACGCAAGCGACCACGGGGAGTATTGATGATGAGGATCTCCGGCGTTGCTATCACTTGTGATCGTTGTAGTACTCTTTGCCCTTTTGGCGTCTCGATGCCAAAGGGGGAGAGACTTTAGGGATTTGCCGAGTCACGAGTGTGTCATATTTGCTTTGCTTTTCTCTCTCGTGAACTCTTTTATCGATCGTTTGCTTTGGTTTGTGTTTATGAGACCTGGAGTCTAAGTCATATGGTGTGAGACATATGCTACCTTATCCTTCTTTATGTCAAGTACTATGTTAGCTTGTGAGTTTTTATGCTTATCTTGTGCCCTATCTTTATGCTCACATGCTATTCCTTGCATCCTTGTATATCTCTCTTATATTGTTGATGCAAATTTTGCCGGTCTATAAAATATAGGGGGAGTGTTGATCCTAGTGTGTGTGCTTTGCATTCCAAAAGCATACCTAAATAGTGCACACATCTAGGGGGAGCCCGTCTATATTTTGTAGATGTTGGGTTTGCTTATTATCTCATTTTATTCCTTGTGCAAATCCCGTGTTGTCATCAATCCACCAAAAAGGGGGAGATTGTTAGGGCATATTTCATCCTTAGTGGTTTTGGTGATTGATGACAATGCTTTTGCGGACTAATCGTGTGCATTGAGCATTTCAGATATTCCATCACTTGGCACAAGACGATTGATGCCCCTCGATGTATTAGAGTGAAGACGGTTTATTTTCCTTCGTTTCTTTTTCGGTGGACTTGAGTCGTAGGAAATACCGTACTATCAAGAGGGGGTCCGCTTCGGAAAGGTTTGGGTGGAATCAACACGTACACACTTTCATTTGCACCCTTTGTTCCTTTCCGCATCTTTGGAGTTTCGCCTTCCGTTTCGTAGGAGTGCTCGGACAGCTGCCAGCGGTAGTACCGCGGCTAAGCGGTAGTGCCGCTGCCAGTACCGCTCGTACTACCGCCTCGATTCGGGACACGATTTTTCGTGTCGGGTTCAGCGGTAGTCCAGCGGTGGTCCCACTGGCATACTACCGCTGACCCCTTTTTGACCCAATCGGGCAGGCGGCAGTAGCAGCGGCAGTAGAAGCGGTAGTACCGCTTGTAAGCGGTAGTACCGTGCCTACCACCGCTGCCACTTCCGCTCGTGGCACTGCTCTGCGTAACCTCCTCTATTTTTCAGCGGTAGTAGAGCGGCAGTGGAGAGCGGTAGTACCGCTGTCGGCAGCGGTAGTACCGCTGGTGCGGCAGTACCGCTCCTCCACTGTCCTGCTCTGGTCTCCGAGTGCCCTGTGCTGCAACCCCAGCGGTAGTACCGCTGGGGAGAGCAGTAGTACCGCTCCGGCGGCACTACCGCGCTCTTTTGCACTGCACTTTGTGCACTACCGCCAGGGCGGTAGTACCGCTCATGAGAGCAGTAGTACCGCTCTATGCGGGCTGAAAATCTGGGAACGGTTGGTTTTGTCCCCCCACTATATAAAGGGGTCTTCTTCCCCAAGAGGACCACCTCTTCCTCCCTAAACTCCATTGTTGCTCCAAAAGCTTATTTTCGCCCGATCTCTCTCCCTAGCCAATCAAACTTGTTGATTCTTTAGGGATTGGTTGAGAAGGCCCCGATCTACACTTCCACCAAGAGAAATTTGATCCCCCCACTAATCCCTTGCAGATCTTGTTACTCTTGGGTGTTTGAGCACCCTAGACGGTTGAGGTCACCTCGGAGCCACATTCCATTGTGGTGAAGCTCCGTGGTGGTGTTGGGAGCCTCCAATTAAGTTGTGGAGATTGCCCCAACCTTGTTTGTAAAGGTTTGGTCGCCGCCTTCAAGGGCACCACTAGTGGAATCATGGCACCTCGCATTGTGTGAGGGCGTGAGGAGAATACGGTGGCCCTAGTGGCTTCTTGGGGAGCATTGTGCCTCCACACCGCTCCAACGGAGACGTACTTCCTCTCAAAGGGAAGGAACTTCGAAAACACATCCTCGTCTTCACCGGCTCCACTTGTGGTTACTTCTTACCTTTACTTTGTGCATGCTTTACTTGTATTGTATCTTGCTTGCTTGCTTGTGATGTGATTGTTTGCATCATATAGGTTGCTCACCTAGTTGCATATCTAGACAACCTATTTTGTTGCTAACCCTAATTTGTTAAGAAAAGCTAAAAATTGGTAGTTGCCTATTCACACCCCCCCTCTAGTCAACCATATCGATCCTTTCAGCATGCTAGTTCTATTTTCTAAATCCAAATGCATCGTCTTTATGGCCACTGACAATTCCTTCGTTTTCGAGGGAAATAGAAAAGGTGATTTATATATTGTGAATTTCTCTAAGGGTCCCTCGGTCCGAACTTGTTTGCTTGCAAAAGCAACCGAAGGATGGCTGTGGCACCGAAGACTTGGTCATGCAGGTATGAGAAATTTGTAGACTCTCGTGAAGAAAAATCATCTACGTGGCATTCCTGATGTGAAATTCGACAAGGATCGTCTCTGTGCTGCGTGTGAAGCCGGTAAATTGGCAAAGAAGCACCATTCATCAAAAACAGTCATGACCACAACAAGACCACTGGAAATTCTTCATATGGATTTATTCGGGCCTCAAAACTATGCAAGCTTCGGAGGCAGTCATTATGGTCTGGTTATTGTTGATGATTTCTCTCAATACACTTGGGTATTCTTTCTCGAAGACAAAACCTGCACCCAAGACATCTTCAAAAGATTCGCTAAGAAGGCTCAGAATGAATATGATGTGCGAATTAAGCATGTCAGAAGCGACAATGGAACTAAGTTCAAAAATACTCATATCGAAGATTTTCTCGATGAAAATGGTATCACTCATGAATTCTCTGCCACATACACTCCCCAACAGAATGGAGTTGTTGAGCAAAAGAATAGAACTCTCATTGAAATGCCGAGAACAATGCTCAGTGAGTATAAAACTCCCATTCATTTCTGGGCTGATGCTATTAACACTGCTTGCCATGTTGTGAATCGTGTTTATCTTCATAAATTCCTTAAGAAAACTTCATATGAGCTTATCACTGGCAAGAAACCGAATGTTTCTTATCTACGTGTTTTTGGTGCACCTTGCTATATTCGTGACATGAATCATAATTCTAAGTTTGCACCCAAAGAACATGAAGGTTTTCTTCTTGGTTATGGATCGAATTCGCATACTTATCGTGTCTATAACTCTCACCACGGGAAAGTTATGGAAACGGTAAATGTGCGGTTTGATGAATCTAACGGCTCTCAAAAGGAGCACCTGCCTAATGTGATAGATGAACCTCCGATTTCGGATGCTATTCGGCAAATGGCTATTGGGGACGTCAGGCCAGTCGAAGGAGATTTACCAGACTCTTCCGATGATGATGCTCCTATAGCTCGACGTACACGCCAATCTACTGCCGAAGAAAATGCAACACCGAACACAAATGGCAATCCGAATGCAAATGCCGATCAAAATGGCAATGGCGATACTAATGCCAATCCGGATGCTGATTCTGAGGAAAATGAAAATGATCATCAAGAGGAAAATCCCCTCCCACGAGTGGCAAATCGAGTTGACCCTACATTAATCCTCGAAGATCTCGAGAATCCAGGTTACAGACCCACAACTCGCTCTCGCACTCGTTTGGCTAACTACTGTGGTAGTTTCTCTTTTGTCTCATTGACAGAACCTACCAAGTATGAAGAAGCTATGAATGATCCCGATTGGATGAATGCCATGCAAGAAGAGCTGGTGCAATTCGAATTGAATGATGTGTGGGAATTGGTTGACAAACCGAATCCTAAGAAGCACAATATCATTGGTACAAAATGGATTTTTCGAAACAAGCAAGATGAAAATGGCATTGTTGTGAGAAACAAGGCACGTCTTGTCGCTCAATGGTATACACAGGTAGAAGGTGTTGATTTCAGTGAAACTTTTGCTCCTGTTGCTCGCCTTGAGGCAATTCGTATTCTTCTCGCTTATGCAAATTACAATGATATTCTGCTTTATCAAATGGATGTGAAAAGTGCTTTCCTCAATGGTGAAATTGATGAGGAAGTATATGTTAGGCAGCCACCTGGCTTTGAAAATCCTCAGTTTCCTAACAAAGTTTTCAGGTTGAAAAAGGCGCTATATGGGCTAAAGCAAGCCCCTCGAGCTTGGTATGACACTCTGAAGAGGTTTTTGCTCGATAAAGGGTTCAAGCCAGGATCCACTGATTCCACTCTTTTCACTCGTGCTATTGATGGCGATCTATTCGTGTGTCAAATTTATGTGGATGATATTATTTTTGGCTGTACTAACAATGCTTGCAGCATGGAATTCGGGCGAATGATGTCCAAGAAGTATCAAATGTCCATGATGGGTGAACTTAAGTTCTTTCTCGGACTACAAATTCGTCAACAGGACAATGGAATTTTCATATCTCGGGAGAAATATCTGAGAGACTGTCTTAAGAAGTTCAAAATGCAAGATTGCAAACAGAAGGGTTACAAAACTCCCATGCCAACAAATGGCCAGCTGGACGCAGATGTGTACGGTAAAGATTACGATCAGAAAGCTTATCGTTCGATGATTGGTTCTTTGCTTTACCTATGTGCATCCAGACCTGATATTATGTTGAGTGTTTGTATGTGTGCTCGTTTTCAAGCCGCACCGAAAGAATCGCATCACCAAGCGGTCAAGCGTATTCTGAGATATTTGGCTCACACCCCCACCTTAGGTTTATGGTATCCTAAGGGAGCACAGTTTGACCTCGTTGGCTATTCAGACTCAGATTATGCAGGTGACCGGGTTGACAGGAAATCTACTTCGGGGACATGCCATTTCACCCCATAATATTTCCGGGGTGCGGTTATTTCCTCCTCGCATATAAATGCTGAGCCGCCACACTCCTCGTTTCTCTTCGCATCTTCTCCATCGCCACCTTCTGAAGCCCTACCGCACTGCTCCTCCTCGAGCTCGACGACATCGACCTTCTTCGCCGCTTCGCTGCCGGAAAGAGGCCGCCGGAGTCATTCCTCGCCGCCGCGGATCATCTTCCTCTCCGCGCCGCCGTAGTTGCTGCACATCACCAAGTTAGGGTATGTGTAGTGCGAACTCGTTCTTCCTATCTTCCTGTTCGAGTTCGTCCGCGGTAAAAATTGCGTAATTTTTACTGTAATTCTCAGATCCTTACTGATAGGTAAATTGTGCGGATGTGGTTTGTAGTTGTTCCTCGCATCCGAAAAATTTCAGATCTAGGGTTTGTGTTATGTCTTGAACGAATGGAATGCTTAGCACGTTTACTAGTATTTTCTTCGAACCTACTAGTTCGTTCTACACATTTCTTTCGCCCGAAACATTTCTCAAAGTCTGCATCTATTTCTTCTTCAAAAACGGTTTCATTTTCAAAATCTTCGCTGTGTGCATTCATAACCCTATCCCCATTTTCCCTCGCATCTATCTATGTTCACAGGAAAATGCAGTCAGTTGAGGATTTAGCTAAACCTGAAGGTCGGACGGACCGAGATGATGTTATTCTGGGTACTGCTGATGAATCCAAAGCTCCGAATGCTAAGGGCCCAACGGTAGGCCCATCAACCAACAAGCGAAAAAGGTCCGAACAAAATGCTGATGAGCAAGAAGAAAATGATCTGAAGAAGAAGAGGGGTGGCAGACAGGCATACACAAACACAGCTGAATATATCTCTCATGATCGGTATAACACGGTTCCAGGCGAGACAAAACACCAAAGAGATAAGCGTCAACAATGGATTCGACGTCACTGGGTGCGCAAATGGTTCAACTATGAATTTGTTCATCCTCGGTTTGCTCAGAACTTTGCATTTCATCCACCATGGGGTGACTGCCGGGAAATTTCTCTAATCAAGCCCAATGGTCCCCAAGAGAGACCACCTCCTCCGCCAAACGCTGATGAATCATCCCTTCGCACACCAGCATCTTATCCTGAAGAGCTTGCTAAGCGTCAGCGCAATGCCCTCAAGCGAGCTCAAAGGGCCGAAAAGCAAAAGGCTCATGAACAGGAAAACCTTCGCCTTCTCAAAGATGATGTGGAGAAGAAAAAGGCCGAAGGAAAATCTGAAGGCCGAACTAAAAACAAGCATGATCAGAGCACTGCTGCGAAGAGAAAACGCTCACCAAAGAAGAAAAAGACTGAACCTGCTGCTGATTCTCGCAAGGATGATTCTTCTTCTGATGATGATGATCCTCCGCTCACCAAGAAAGAAGTTGTTGCTACTCTCAGCGAGGAAGTAAATATCACTACATCAACTGTGCTGCCTGATCTTCGGGTCAATTTGGCTCCACCAAAGAAGATGCCTGCTAGAAAAACACCTGCTACCACTGTCACCATGAAACAGCATGTGAACACAACTCCTCATCCAGATGCAATAAACTTGAAGGATTTTGTAGTTGATACTCCAGTAAGTTCTGCGAAGCCTGGCGAAAATATTCCCAAACCTGAAGTGAAGAAAATCAAGGCGCCTACCGAGCAAGATGCTTCCCAAGCTACTGTTCCGAAGGAAAAGGTTGCTAAATTTGCGCCTACCTTGACTCGGCCTTTGGCTTCAAAACCTCCTTCTGAGCAAGTTCCTGTCCAAACTGCTCCCTCCGTCAAGTCTGATGCTCCTCATTACTATGATCACATATTTATCATGGAACAGCTTGATAGATTTGTGGACAATCCCTTCGACGGAGAAGTGGCTTCGCTTCCTATTCCTGCCGAAGTTATTACTCAAGCCACTTCTGTAGTTCAAGAATTGAGAGAAGATGCAGTTGAGATCAATTCTCTCTCTGCCGAGCTAATTGACATTGATGCACGCATGAAAACTGCCTCTTCCAAATTTGTCATCAAAGCGCTCGAAGACTCCTACAAGGATATCAATCGTGCCATGACTCTTCTTCGCCACCGAAGGTTATGCTTTCACATGGATCTGGATGAAATTGTTCGGAAAATATGCGATGAACATCAAGCCAAAGTCACTGGATACAATGATCTGGTCAAGGGCCATATTGATCAAGTTGCTCAGGAAAAGAAAAAGCAACGAAAGCGAATGGCGAAGAAAAATGTGCCTCCTGCTACGAAGGAACCGTCGCCTGTTCCCCAAGTTGCTCAGTCTCCTGCTCCGCAAGAAAAATCTCCTGAGCCAGCAATTCCTTCGCCATCCCCTGTTAACGACTCGGATGCTCCTCCCTCGCCAAGGCCAACTGAATCAGTGCCTGTGGCCTCCCCTGATCGAACTGATATTCCCTCGCAACACTTTGTCTCTGAGGAAGGTGAAATCCCTCGCTCCGAGCCCCAAGCTTCTCCGGCTCATGAAGCTCCAAAAGTCTCGGTCGAGGAATAACAGATTCTAGTGGAGCAACAACCTTCCGTGGATGTCTCGGCCTCAGTGCCTACAGTGCATGAACCTGCTCTGCTGCCTTCTACCTCAGCACCTCCAACAGTTGCAACACCTGCTCCGTCTCCGCTCAAGTTATCCATCGACACAGCTACTCGAATGCCAGATGTTGGTCCCTCCGAACGGAAACCTGTATCTGCCCGCCGGTCTGACTCGGTTGTCTATGGTGATGAATATCTCTCTCCTGAAGAAGAACTTAAATATCCATACCCTCGTGAAGAACTGCCTTTGTTCTCGTCAGGTGCAGGCGCAAAAGGTCCTCTTTTCAATCGGAATGCGCATCCCAAATTCTTTCAGGCCAGTCCGTATGATGGGCC
Organism: Elymus sibiricus; assembly: GCA_039707655.1. Classification (NCBI taxonomy): domain Eukaryota; kingdom Viridiplantae; phylum Streptophyta; class Magnoliopsida; order Poales; family Poaceae; genus Elymus; species Elymus sibiricus. Next base: position 175,477,853 of record CM077666.1, on the reverse strand, counting down.
GCGCACTTCAGAATCGCCTCGTTTCTGGACTAAGGAACAGCCCATCTATTATTCTCGGGTCCTCTATGAGAGCCGAAAGATATTTCCTCACGAATATCTGGACATGCCTGCTATGCGCAACATTGGCTGTTTCAATCAATTGCTTCAGGATCTGGATGATTTCTGCCTCACCAAAGTTTTTGAGTTTGAGCACCCTTGGAACAGAGAGATTATTCTTCAATTCTATGCTACACAATATATATCTAGTGATGAATCTGATAGTTCCAAATGGGTTATGGAATGGATGACCGAAGGAAAACGCATCAAATGCACTTCAACGGATTTTGTCTCGCACTTCCATTTCCCTCGCTTTGAGCACGGCAACACTGAGATTCGGGTTCATAACATTGATGTTATATCAGATGAAATCTTTCGATGCACTATGGATCCTGAAAAGATTCATGACTACACTGGTCCTCCTTGTCCTGAGCATTTAACTTTCGACAATCAGACGCTATTCCACATGCTCTCCTATACCATTTGCCCTTTGGCTGGTATGAATCCAGACAAGTCCATCTCGGATGTTCTTCGCAATGCTATATATGCCATCTCTGAGCGATACATTTTCGATGTGGAAGACATGTTCCTACGTATTCTGAAGGATTCTGCTCAATATCCCTTCTGCATCAAAGTGTTTGCGCCTTGGATACAGAAAGTTGTTGATCATGCAATGCGCACAGTGTATCTTGCGAAGGAAAGCCATAAAAGCTTTATTCCTCCTGTTCGCGATACTTTGAAAGTCATGGATGATATCTCTTTGGGCAAATCGCCCGCATCAAGCTCCCAAGTCTATCACCAGCAATTTGATGGGCCTCGTCTGCCTCAGCGCGACCGAAAGATTTCGCCACACCCTCCATCACAACTCGAAGTCAGTTTGCGTACACAACAACTGCTGCTGCAGCATATCGCTGAGGATCGTCGCGAGAAAGAACATCTTGCCTCCGAACTGAATGCACTTAACAATCGCACGAGGATAATGCACCTGATAGCTGATGAAAACAAGAATAGACTCTGGAAATTGCTTCGCAAGTTCTTCACCGACAAACAATTACTGAATGTCAATCTCCAAGAGCTTTATGACTACATTGACAAAGGCTTCACTGTCGAAAATTTTCAAGAACGGAGTACTCCTCTGCCTGCTCGTGAGCCTACGACAGATCTTCTTCATCTCAAGCTTCGCAAACTGCTTGACGAATCTGAAGCCACCTCACCGACTGAGAAACCTGCCGAAGGAAATATGCATTCCCGTGTTCCTCCTGTGGCCACTCCAGCTATTCCCTCGTCTGCTCAGCCCCAAGTTCTTATTCTTGAAGGAAAATCTGTTGCTACTGAAGACGAAGTCACTCCCATCACTTCCGAAGACGAACTCACCTCGGACAGCTCGTCTGGAGATGCCACTGATTGAGCCAAGCTCTACGTTTCTTTACTCCTGTTATTCCTCACCTTTTTGACACTTGTTGACAAAAAGGGGGAGAATTACATCGAGTCTTGATAGATTTGCTTTTGGTGTTTCGGTTGATTTTGGTTTCGTGCGAGTTTGCAACTTCTGGTCTATATCTTATCCGTACTATGTTGTAAAACTCGATAACTTCTGTGTTGTAATGCTCATTACCCCTGCTACTGCACTATTTGTCTCGAAGCATTTATCTTGCAGGTGGAATTCTTATCAGAAGTTAAAATTGATTGCACTACGATCTCGATGGATTATATCTCGTCAGTGTGAATCAATGTCTCGAATGACTGAAATTTCCTCCATATACTTCAATTATTGCAGGAGAATTTATCTCATATCTTTCTTCCCTGCATACATTTAGGGGGAGTCTATTTCATCTTCGAGCAAAGTAACACTTACTCACTCTTGTTGGAATTGCTTTTTACTTATCTATCTTCACATCGATGATTATCTGTTTTGTCATCAATCGTCCAAAAAGGGGGAGATTGTTGGTGCAATAATTTGCCTCCTTATGTTTTGGAGATTGTTGACAAACAGTGAAGGACTGATGTGTTTGCTAGTGCACACAGAGTAACAGGTCCCTGGAGTCAAGAGGAGTTTGGGTTCAAACTCCGAAGAATATTCCCTGCGTAGCAATGAAGGTTATCACCGAAGATTATGACGACAAGAGTGACCCCTCAAAAATTGCTGATGAGAAGCAATTGGTTCGGTGCCATTCCGAAGGAAGTGACTGCTGTCGAGAAGATTGAAAACGAATAAGAAGTCGTAGCATTCTTTTCGTTGGTTCTTTTCTCTTATTGAGTCATAGGACCACCGTACTATTAAGAGGGGTGTAGCGTTCGAAGATTTGATTCGCTGATGCTAAACCCAAATCCTATGAAAGATGCGAGAGAAATCTCTTTGTGTTCCAAGCAAATACTTGCCAGCAAGAGACTGTGTTCTTCTTCGCTGCGAGAGATCTGTCTCTGACCGAGGAGTTAGCATTACTTGCTCCTCAAGTAATGTTACCGTTGCTCCCAAAATCCGACCGTTGTGAACGTGTCGGTTGGCCATTGGCTGGACCGCATGTCCAAAATGGTCATTTCCCATCCGGGAAGGCTGCGGCTATAAATAGCCACCCCGCACCGGCGTTGTCCGGTGGCTGTTCCGTTTGATTCTGAGAAGATTGTTGAGCAAGCCCCTCTCCGATTGATTTGAGTTTAAAATCTTTCGAGAGAAAACCCCAGAGCCGAAAAATTAGATAGTGGTTCAGCATCACTCGAATCTAAGTCCAGTACGCTCCGCCTATTACTCTTGAGAGCTGCGAACTCTCTAGACGGTTAGGTGTCAATTTCTTCAGAGACCGAGAGTAATTGTGGTTCTCGAAGAAGAAGTCTGTAAAGGTTCGGAGATTGCCTTAAGCATCTACCACGAGTAATCGCATTGGTTGACGAACCAATTGTCGAGGAGAATAGGGTGAAGAGAGTTTATCTTCTATGTTAAATCACAGCCCTTCCAACCAGATGTAGTCCTTTTGCAGAAGGGTGAACTGGTCTACCAAACACCTTGTCGCCATCGAGCATCACTGGTCACCTCTGCTACCCTCCCTTTTACTTTCGAACTGTGCCATGTGACATGTTTCAATTATGTGATTTACCTCGATGCTTGGTTTAGTTTCCATTCGGTAGTTTAAGCTCGCTCACTGTTCTCTGTTTTAATTCATTCCGCTGCTGGGTTCCGAGAGTTTTGATATTTCCGAAGAAAATTTAAAACTCCCATTCACCCCCCCCCCCTCTGGTAGACATACTTCGTTCCTACAGTTAGGATTAGATTAGGTTGATTTTGTTTAGGTTAGTTACTAACCTATGACGTGTGGGTCCCATCTAAATAATTTAGATAAATCATTTTTAGAAATTAATAAAACACTGACATGTGGGCCACACCTACCCTTTTGACTAGTCAAATTGACTTGGTCAACTCGGATTAATTAAATTAATAATTCCAAAAAAATTAGATTATTGATAAAACTTTAAAAATCATATAAAATAATCCGTAACTCGGATGAAAATAATTTATATATGAAAAATGATCAGAAAAATATGACAAATCTGAATATGCCACCCACATACCTGCCACACCTCTCTAACATGATGAACATGGAACTTTCCCCTCCGATTCATCTGTCCGATAATCGCCCGGAGCTGGTAAAACACCTCCAGATGTTTCCCGCTCCGACTAACTTGCGTAGTACTGCATTAGGGCACTCCTCGAATAACATGCTGCCATGCCATGCATCTGTGATTGCATTGTTTGCCGTGTATTTATTGTTTCTTCCCCCTCCTTCTCTCCCGATAGACCCCGAGACTGCCGACGACCCTCCTGAGTACGACTACGTCACCGACGACCCTTCTTCCTTTTCAGCAGAGCTTCCAGGCAAGCAAAACCCCCTTGATCATCCAGATATCGCCTACTCTTTCTCTCTTATACTTGCATTAGAATTGCTTCTGTTGTTGCTCCGATAGCTCCTATTCTGATGCATAGCCTAATTTCGTCGCCTACTGTTGATACCTGCCTGCTGTCCTATGATGCTTAGTTAGCTATGTTGTTGATCCATCTGTGGCCCTTCGCCTTGTCCGTTTGCCATGCTTGTTATCGGGCCGTGATCACTCTGGGTGATGATCACGGAAATGTTTACATACTGCAATACTTTAAACTGTTAAAGTCGGGCTGGCTCCAGGAGTGCCCGCGAGAGAATAATTTAAAGACGGGTCGGCTCCAAGAGCACCCGCGAGCCGTGTGATACCAAGTCGGAGCGACAGGGGTCCTGATCATCTCTGCGAGTTACTAAACACGCCTAACGGATTTGGGTATTTGATCTGAGTAGGTCGCTGGCCTTAAACGCACTACCACCACGTGGGATAATGGTTATGGGACCCTCTACGTCGTATGTATCAGCCAAAAGCTCTGTCAGACGCCCAGTTCAGCATTGCGGCCGGGACGGACCAGCGCCATCCAGCACACGGGTGGTGCCTGGCTTCACCCTGCACGCAACGACCCGAAGTGCAAAGGGCGATGGCCCAAGACCCCTGAGCACTTAGGATGTAGACCGGCGGCGACCTCTCTACTGAGCCTAGGTAGGACTACGTCGTGTCGATTAGCCGAGGCCGGGCATGACCGAGAAAAGTGTGTCCGGCCAGAGTTAATCGAGCGTGTTGGGTAACAGTAGTGCACCCCTGCAGGGAAGTTATCTATTCGAATAGCCGTGTCCACGGTAACAGGACGCTCGGAGTTGTATCCTGATCTGCTACAACTACAAATGGATACTGATACAATGATAACATGAAACTACTGCTCTCGGGATCACTTTCTCGCAGGGTAGTCGAGGAAGGATCTCCGGGCATTACTAAATATAATTGCTATTATATGTTGCTTTACTCTACTCTCTTCTGATGCTGTAAGATTGCTTCAAGATGCTAGTCTTCGATAGGCTAGGCTTTTCCCCCCTCTATTCTGGCATTTCTGCAGTTTAGTCCAAAGATATAGCCCCATTCCTTTGATACCGATGCATATTTTAGCATAGTCCTGATGTCAGTCTTGCGAGTACTTTGGATGAGTACTCACGGTTGCTTTGCTATTCTTTTCTCCCATACCCGATTGCTGCGATCAGACGACGGAGCCCAGGAGCAGGAGACCCCGGAGGAGTCTTCTACGACGTGGAGATCCCCGACGACCAGGAGTAGTTCGGAGGCCCTAGGCAGGAGGCCTTCGCCTTTTTGATCAGTGTCGCTGTTTGTGTTGGCCTTCTTAAGGCACGCCATGTTTAACTTTGTGTCTGTTCTCAGATACTGTTGTTGCTTCCGCTAACGCTTGTTCTCGAGCTCATGTAATCGAGCCCTCGAGGCCCCTGGCTTGTAATATAAAGCTTGTATTATTTTATTTTGTGTTTAGATTTGTGTTGTGATATCTTCCCGTGAGTCTCTGATCTCGATCGTGTGCATTTGCGTGTATGATTAGTGCACGGTCGAGCAGGGGCGTCACATATATTGCCATGCAACTTCCACCGTTCCGTTTTTATGACACACATCATCATTGTCATATTGCTTTGCATGATCATATAGCTGACATAGTATTTGTGGCTCAGCCACCGTTCATCATTTTTTATACATGTTACGCTAGCATCATTGCACATCCTGGTACACTGCCAGAGGCATTCATATAGAGTCATATTTTTTTTCTTGTATCGAGTTGTAATATTGAGTTGTAAGTAAATAAAAGTGTGATGATCATCATTATTAGAGCATTGTCCTAGTGAGGAAAGGATGAGGGAGACCATGATTCCCCCACAAGTCGGGATGAGACTCCGGACGGAAAAAAGAGAGGCCAAAAAGAGCCATGAAAAAAAAGAGAAATAAATGAGAGAAAAAGAGAGAAGGGGCAATGTTACTATCCTTTTTCCACACTTGTGCTTCAGAGTAGCGCCATGTTTTTCATATAGAGAGTCTCCTATTTTGTCACTTTCATATACTAGTGGGAATTTTCATTATAGAACTTGGCTTGTATATTCCGATGATGGGCATCCTCAAATGCCCGAGGTCTTCATGAGCAAACAAGTTGGATGCACACCCACTTAGTTTTCATGTTAAGCTTTCATATACTTATAGCTCTTGGTGCATCCGTTGCATGGCAATCCCTACTCCTCGCATTGACATCAATTGATGGGCATCTCCATAGCCCGTTGATTAGCCTCGTTGATGTGAGACTATCTTCTTATTTTTCCACCGCCGCAAGCCTTTGTTCTTCCGCGATCCCATCTGGAGGCCTTTTCCGGTACTCTGCCGGAGGGGGAATCGATCACGGAGGGCTTCTACATCAACCTAGTTGCCCTTCTGATGATGTGTGAGTAGTTCACCACAGACCTATGGGTCCATAGCTAGTAGCTAGATGGCTTTCTCTCTCTCTCTCTTTGATCTTCAATATAAAGTTCTCCGTGATCTCCATGGAGTTCTATCCGATGTAATCTTCTTTTGCGGTGCGTTTGTTGGGATCCGATGAATTGTGGGTTTATGATCAGATTATTCATTGAAAGTAATTGAGTCTTTTCTGAACTTTATTATGCATGATTATTATAGCTTTGTATTTCTCTCCGATCTATCCGTTTGGTTTGGCCAACTAGATTGATTTATCTTCAGCGGGAGAGGTGCTTTGTAATGGGTTCAATCTTGCGGTGTCCTCACCCAGTGACAGTAGGGGTAGCGAGGCACATATTTGTATTGTTGTCATTAAGGATAAAACGACGGGTTTATTCATATTGCTTGGATTTATTTTGTCTACATCATGTCATCATACTTCATGCATTACTGTGTTTGTCATGAACTTAATACGTAGAGAGGCAAGCATAGAAGCGCTCTCGAAGTGGAGTAATAGTAGTAGATGCATGTAGGAGTCGGTCAAGTTGTCACAGACGTGATGCCTATATACATGATAATTGCCATGAATAACATCATAACTATGCGCTTTTCTATCAATTGCCCAACGGTAATTTGTCTACCCATCGTATGTTATTCTTATGAGAGAGATGCCTCTAGTGAAAACTATGGCCCCCGGGTCTATTTAAATCATATTACTAAAACCTAAATTTCCTTGCTGCAATTATTTTACTTTTTATTTATTTTTCAATTTATATATCTATCACTATCAGATTTAATCCTTGCAAGTAACGAGTTCAAGGGGATTGACAACCCTCTTGCCCGCGTTGGGTGCAAGTATTTGCTCGCTTGTGTGTAGGTACTGCTTGACTAGGATTTGCTTGGTTCTCCTATTGGTTCGTTAACCTTGGTTCTCACTGAGGAAATACTAGCTGCTACTATATTGCTTCACCATTCCTCTTCGAGGAAAATCCCAACGCAGCTCACAGGTAGCAGAAAGAATTTCTGGCGCCGTTGCCGGGGATACATCATTAAATACCTATAGGTCCCTTCACACAAACTTATCATTTACTTGTTCTACTTTTTATTTGCCTTTACTTGTTTAATTAGTCTCTTTACCAAAAATCAAAAACAAAAAAATATTTTATTTTGCTTGCAATAATCATGTTGACTCAATAAAAATGAAAATAAAGACATATGGATCACTTTAAAGTTTTCTACTTGGGTCATCTTTGATCCATTTATGCTCGTGCTGAAACCCCAACTAGCTTAGTTGAGGGAAAATCATTAGATGAGCATGCTTATTTTGTGCATCACCGCTTGTCTCAAAAAGAGAGACACTTATGGGATCTAATACCTAGATTGCAATGCTATGCTTTGAATTTATGCGAAATACTTGATTTTACTTGCTGCTCTAAGAACCCTAAAAAACACCTTCCCTTCCAATGTGAGTTTAATGATAATGAAATCTTATCTTCTTATGCCAAGGGTGTTTATAGTTATTACGATATTGAAAAAATTGAAGAATTTGTCGCTTTTAAGGGTGCCTATGAAATTGCTTCTTTGATTGAAAAGTATGATGCCCCTCTTTACAAATCTGAAAATTTTGCCATACTTAAAGATTGCTATGAAAATTATGATTCTAATGCCTATATCAAAGATTATATTAAGAAAATCTCTGCTGTCCAAGAAGAGATTGATACTTTGCAGGAATCTATAGATGATTGTGATGATCCCATTGATTCAATTGAAATATCCCCTCTTGATGAATGTGATGCTTGTTATTCTTATGGCCATGATGCCAATATTAATGATGCTTATGGAGATGAACTTGCTATAGTTCCTTATGTTAAAAATGAAATTATTGCTATTGCACCCACACTTGATAGTCCTATTATCTTTTTGAATTCTCCCAATAACACTATATCGGAGAAGTTTGCACTTATTAAGGATTATATTGATGGGTCGCGTCTCACCATTATACATGATGCTTTTAAGATATAATATGAATGTGCTTGCTGCCCCTACTTGCAATTATTATGAGAGAGGAACCACGTCTCCACCTTTCTATGTTTCTAATACAATAAAATTACAAGAAACTATCTATGATATGTTAGTAGGCATTTTTGATGATTTTATTATGCCTGATACTTATTATAATGATCATGATTGGGGTGATGGTCATAATACTATGAATATTAAAAGTGGGTTTGGAAGAGTGTCAACTTTAGAAAATCCCACTATCTTGGAGATCAATCAATCTTATGAAATTTTTGATAAAAGTGGGTTTGGAGAGGTCATGACTTTAGTTGATGTTAATCCCACTATCTTGGAAGATTACAAAACTTGTATGCATAAGGATCATGAAGAGAATATTTTATATGATAGCTATATTGTTGAATTTGATTATGATCCTACATGTAATTATTATGAGAGAGGAAAATATGGTTTTAGAAAATTTCATGTTACTCAATTACCTCTCTTGATGATCAAATTGTCAATGTTTTATTCTTCTTCCTTGCATATGCTAAATATTTCTTGTCTTGATAATTTGTTTGCTTATAAAATGCCTATGCATAGGAAGTATGTTAGACTTAAATGTGTTTGTCACATGTTTTATGATGCTCTCTTTGTTCTTCATTTCTTGTCTTTGACGTGAGCATCATTGAAATCTCAAAGCCTATCTTAATGGCTATAAAGGAAGAGCTTGTTGGGAGACAACCCAATAGTTATCATTTATGTTTTTGTGTGCAAACATGATTATTGCTACTATAATGATTGTGTTTTTATCTTTTAATTAGTGTTTGTGCCAAGTAATGCCTTTGGGATGATTTGAATGATAGTACAATTGATGTTGTTTGAAAAAAAGAAAGTTTTGTGTCCAGTAGTTGATTTTTAATTTATTACCGGAACGTCAGAAAAATCTGAAATTTGTACACAGTATTGGGGGACAAATTTTTACCTTGTCCTAAGTTTTCAGAATTTTTGGAGTTACACAAGTACGGATAAATATTCTATCATTGTGTATAGTTCTATTTTAGACAGATTATGTTTTTATTGCATAGTGTGCTTGTTTTAATGAAACTATGGATTATATCGGGGGGTATAAGTCATGGAGAAGTTAGAATACAGTAGGTATTATGCAAGAACAATTATTAATGAGTTTATAACAGTACCTAAGTGGATGATTTGATTTATTATACTAACGGATCTCACGAAGTTTCTGTTGAGTTTTGTGTGCTGAAGTTTTCAAGTTTTGGGTGAGATCACGATGGATGAAGGAATAAGGAGCAGTAAGACCCTAAGCTTGGGGATGACCAAGGCACCCCAAGGTAATATTCAGGGAAGACCCAAGCGTCTAAGCTTGGGGATGCCCCGGATGGCATCCCCTCTTTCGTCTACAATCTATCGGTAACTTACTAGGAGCTATATTTTTATTCATCACATGATATGAGTTTTACTTGGAGCTTCTTGTGCTATAGTTTTGTATTGTTTTTAGCTTGCCACAATCATTGTTTGCTGGACACACCTTTTGAGAGGGACACACATTTATCGGGATTTGTTAGAATACTCTATATGCTTCACTTATATCTTTTGAGCTAGGCAGTTGCTCTTGTGCTTCACTTATACTTGTTAGAGCACGGTGGTGGTTATATTTTATAGAAATGATTGCACTCTCATGCTTCACTTAAATCTTTTTGAGAGTCCTAAATAGGAAGTGGTAATATTCACGAGTTATAAGACTAGTCTGAAAATGATAGGTATAAAAGAATGGTATAATAAAAACTCTCATGTAGATCACTAAATATGAGGAGTATGTTTCAATTATATTGATATAGTAATATGAAAGGGTATTAGTTCATGATCATTGGTTAGTAGAAATATTGATATTAAGGCTCCGTTCGAAAGCTCTCCAGGAGCCAGCTTCCTAAAATTGCGACTTGAAGCAAGCCGAACGCTTCTGCTCCGAGAAGTGGGCTTCGTGGAGAAAAAGATGCCTCAGTGCAATTTGGAGGAGCAGCGGAAGCCCAGCTTTGCTAAAACCAGAAGTAGGAGTTCCTCATAATTACGTCGCATGCCATCCCGAAGTACCAGCCAAAACGTTTTCTTCTCTTCGCTCAACGCCCAGCTTGGTGGACCCGACCACAGCCGAAACGTTTTGTCCTCTACGCGCTGCCAAACGATCCTCGCTCCCGTGGGAAGCTGGCTAGCGCTGGCTCCTCTGGAAGCTAGCTAGCTTGGAAAGCCAGCAGCCTTCCGAATGGGGCCTGATGACCCACAAGTATAGGGGATCAATCGTAATCCTTTCGATAAGTAAGAGTGTCGAACCCAACGAGGAGCAGAAGGAAATGACAAGCGGTTTTCAGCAAGGTATTCTCTGCAAGTACTGAAAATAGCGGTAATAGATAGTTTTGATAGCAAGATAATTCATAAAAGTAACAAGTAACAAGTATAATAAAGTGCAGCAAGGTGGCCCAATCCTTTTTATAGCAAAGGACAAGCCGAAACGAACTCTTATAATAAGCAAAGCGTTCTTGAGGACACATGGGAATTTCATCTAGTCACTTTCATCATGTTTGTTTGATTCGCGTTCACTACTTTGATAATTTGATACGTGGGTGGACCGGTGCTTGGGTACTGTTCTTACTTGAACAAGCCTCCCACTTATGATTAACCCCTCTCGCAAGCATCCGCAACTATGAAAGAAGAATTAAGATAACTCTAACCATAGCATGAAACATATGGATCCAAATCAGCCCCTTACGGAATAGCGCATAAACTAGGGTTTAAGTTTCTGTCACTCTAGCAACCCATCATCTAATTACTACTCCACAATGCCTTCCCTTAGGCCCAAAGATAGTGAAGTGTCATGTAGTCGACGTTCACATGACACCACTAAAGGAAGCACAACATACATAGCATCAAAATATCGAACGAATACCAAATTCACATGATTACTTATGACAAGACTTCTCCCATGTCCTCAAGAACAAAAATAACTACTCACAAATCATATTCATGTTCAAGATTAGAGGGGTATTGAATAGCATTAAGGATCTGAACATATAATCTTCCATCAAATAAACCAACTAGCATCAACTACAAGATGTAATCAACACTACTAGCAACGCACAGGTACCAATCTGAGGTTTTGAGACAAAGATTGAATGCGAAGAGATGAACTAGGGTTTGAGATAAGATGGTGCTGGTGAAGATGTGGATGAAGATTGGTCCTCCCACGAAGAGAGGATCATTGGTGATGTCGATGGCTTCGATTTCCCCCTCCCAGAGGGAAGTATCCCCGGCGGAATCGCTCCGCCGGAGAGCAAAATAGCTCCTGCCCAGGTTCCGCCTCGAGACGGCGGTGCTTCATCCCGAAAGTCCTCTTCTAATTTTTTCTAGGGCAAATGGCTTCATATAGCAGAAGGAGGGGGCCTGAGGCCTGCCAGGGGCCCCATAAGCTTGGGGGGCGTGCCCAGGGGGGTAGGGCGCGCCCCCCAGGCTTGTGGCTGCCTGGTGGGTCCCCTCCTATTGATTCTTTTGCCAGTATTTTTTATATATTCCAAAATAATTCTCCGTAAATTTTTAGGTCATTTGGAGTTGTGCAGAATAGCTGTCTCTGTTTCAACCCTTTCAGGTCCAGAATTCCAGCTGCCAACATTCTCCCTCTTCATGTGAATCTTGCAAAATAAGAGAGAAAAGGCATAAGAATTGTACCATAAAGTGAATTAATGATCAAAAACATAATAATTATCAGTAGGAAATCATGATGCAAATTGGACGTATCAACTCCCCCAAGCTTAGACCTTGCTTGTCCTTAAGCGAAAGCCGAAATCGATAATCATGACCACATGTTTAGAGAGAGAGAGGCGTCGATAAAAAAAATACGGACATGGAGCATCACGATCTTCATTATAACAACAATATATCATCATAAAACTTCTCATGAAAAAGTGACAATTCGATCACAAGTTAAAGTATGAACCATAAACCAAATTGAAAACTAACAAACTATGATCTCAGTCACTGAAGCAATTGCAATTCATCATATTATCAAAAGGAGTCTATGTAAGAGATTTGTTTAGCAAGTTCACATATTCAACTATCATTTAGTCTTCTATGATTGCTGACACTCACGACATACTTATGGAGCAAAAGTTTTAGTCGAACACATAGAAAGATAGGGGCTTATAACTTCGCCTCCCAACGTATTTACCTCAAGGGTAATGTCAACAATAATAACTCATGATCACCTACATCCAACTGGATATATATGCCTGGATCAATCCCCACCATATGATGCTTGCCAAGAGATAAAATAAAAACGGAATAGAGGAGAATACTATTGACTCTTGCATGAAACTAAATACATAAAGTAAAAGATAGGCCCTTCGCAGAGGAAAGCAGAGGTTGTCATGCGCTTTCTATTTTTGGATGTGCAAGCTCTTAATGTAAAGGAACGTCACTTTATATTGCCCCTTGTGATAGCGACCTTTATTATGCAGTCTGTCACTTTTATTACTCCACCATCACAAGATCGTACAAAGCTTATTTTCCCTTACAATAAAAGTTCATACATGTTTAGGAGCAATTTTTATTACTTTGCACCAATGACAACTTACTCGAAGGATCTTATTCAATCCATAGGTAGATATAGTGGACTCTCATGACATGAAACTGGGTTTAAGGGTTTTTGGATGCACAAGTAGTATCTCTACTTAGTGCGGAATTTTGGCTAGCAAAAGATAGGGGGCAAGCACCACATGTTAGAGGATCCAAAAAAATATAACTTCTATGTGAATATAAGCAAACATAACTCATTACGTTGTCTTCCTTGTCCAACGTCGACTAATTGACATAGAATATTTAATGGGGGCTCACAATCATAAAACATGTCCATGATAGTGTATTTATATGTGAGACCTCTCTTCCTTTATTACTTTTTCATGAATTGCAACAATGACCAATGCTATGTTTGTCAACTTCCAACAAGTTTTATCAATTATACTTCTTTTATGTGAAGTCATCACTCCCCATGGGATTAGCATATGATCTTACTTTTTATTCTTTATTTATTTCTAAGATTTGATCATCAAAAGCAAAACACTCAACTCAAACTACTTTTTATTATATAACTCTCACACACGATTACATAGATAGATAGATCACAAGTCAAGCACTCGAAACTAAATCATACTAAAACTTTATTCTTCTAAATCACGAAATAACTAAGGATCGAACTAAGATAGATAATGATGATAAAAAGTGATGATGATACGATACCGGGGCACCTCCCCCAAGCTTGGCACAAGCCAAGGGTGGTGCCCATACCCATGTACTCAAACTCCTTCTTGGGTGATGGTGGTGATGAAGTGATAGGCTTGTCCTCCATCTTCCAAGGCATAGGTTCTCCATCATAGAAGGACGAACGTGTTTCCGGAGTCCTGAAATTTGCAGCTAAACTCATACCTTTGAACTTGGCCTCATACTCAAAATTTTGGTTTTGTAGATCATATATTTGGGCCTGAAGATAATCAATCCGGTCATTGAGCATGAAGATGATGTCCCCAATATTCTTGCCGTCCACCTTGTGCTCACAGATGAATTTCGTGATCATGGAGTGGTTAGCAAAAAGTCCGCGCTCCACCATCCCCAGGCACTTGAAGATCTCCTGTTCGACCACTTCCAGCCTGGCCTTCTCGCTCCCGGTCTTCTTAGGTCCTTGAACTTCCCAGATGTGGAGCACCCCCTCATGCATCTCAATGGCTTGAGGGTGCTTCATCACCTCTGGTAGGTACGGGTTGATGACCTTCTCGTAGAACTTGTCCTTGGACGAGCTTGGAGACGCCATGGTGTCGGGGTTGCGACCATCTATGGGGCCATGCAGCCCCTTGTGGTTCGGCGAGGAAGATCGACGTGCACAAAGAGAATGAACAATGGGACGCGAGGGATTTTACCCAGGTTCGGGCCACTGAGAAGCGTAAAACCCTACTCCTGCCTTTGGTGTATTAGTGGTACGGAAGCACAGTACAAGGAGCGCTTCTCCCCGGCAAGGCGTGGAGAGAGCAGCTACACGAGAGGTGCTTGTGTTTGAAAAGGGGTCCGAATCCTCTAAACCGTTGCCTTGGCCCTCCTTTTATAACTTAAGGGGTTACCACAGTGGCAAAACAGTAATTACATCGTGACTAGATAGCAAACAGTGCTATCATACCTAACTCTTCCAGTTTAGGACAAAGGCATTAAATGCGCCGTTAGGTGTCATGCGGAGAGGTAGTCCCGGTAAGGTTTCTGCACCGCTTGCCCAGCTACCTCGTATTATCCTGACACGCCTCCTGGACGGGTGTCTTTAGAAGCAAATCTTGTCCCAGCGTGTCGACACGTGTCCGGCGAGTCTCACCACCCAGCCTGCGCGGTCGACCCCTCACTTGTCAGCGAACACCTGTGCAGCGAGGTGGAGCGCCGGAGGGCTGGTATAAGGTTGCCGGCGCGTAGCTTGCCGGGTCCTCACCTTGCTGGTTTAGCATTGCCGGCAAGGAACGTCTTCATCTTTGGTACTAGTTGAGTGTCGTGCCTTGAGCTTCTTTCTGGTAGCTTCTTTGGCTGGACTCTGAATCTTGGTCTTGGCTGTTCCCGGCAAGGCCTTGGCCGGCAAGGAGGCTGCTACTGTCTGCGCATAAGTCAGGGTATAAAATGCCCATGTTTAATACACCGACAGGAGCCCCCGGGCCTGGGCCATACGCGCGTCCGAAGCGTCGTTGGGCTAGGCCCAAACAATGCACAGACACGCGGCGGGAAACTGCTGTTGTAATTTTTGCTATGATGGCTTTCCTGACGCACGTCCAATCCACGCATTAAATGCGGGTCGTGGGAACTTGGACTGTTGCGGTTACATTGCGGTAGTGCGCCTGTAAAAGAACGTGGCTGGGGCAAACAATAAAGAGCCAACCTCCCCTCGTGCCTTCCCCATAAAAAGGCAACCGCGAGGGGGAGCCACCCATCCGCCCCTGTTTTCCCCTGCTTCATCTTCCTCCTCATGCCAAAACTGCTTCCGCCGCCGCTGCCCCTGCTCCGCATCTCGCCTCGGCCACCTTCCTTTTTCCCAACCCTCGATGATGCCTAAAAGGGCCGACGCGGCGAAGAAGAAGAAGCCCGCCAAGCCGCTTGACCCCAAGGCGGAGGAGAAGAAGAAGGCGCTGGAGGAGTTGGAAAAGCGGCGGAGGGAAAATGCAATCTTCTCGCCGTGATCCTTGGATGCCAATGAGCTGATCAGGAAGTACGCGTACATGTGGGGGAGAGATACCAAGGATCGCAAGGCGCCCATAGTGCTTCCTGAAGGCGACAAGGATCCGTCGGATTCATATCCATTTTTCTGCGCATACTTCTACTGCGGTTTGGTTCCCCCATTCTCAGATTTCTTCAGCGCCATGATGTTCAGCTACGGGTTCAGGCTGCTGGACTTCACTCCGAATGCGATGACTTGCATGGCGGTCTTCGCCCATTTATGCGAGAATTTCATCGGAGTGGCGCCCAATGTGGATCTGTTTCGGCACTTTTTCATCCCCCGGATCGAAGATAAATCTCTCTCCGGCAGCATTGCTTGGATTCCCAGGGCAAAGACGAAAGGCGAGTATCTTCCTGGGCAGCTTCACCTCAAGTGGGAAGAGTGGAGGGCCGAGTGGTGCTGGATCCAGGAGAAGGACTTCCCCCAATTCTGCATACCGCGCACCGTGAAGGTTGAGCGCGGCAAGAACTGGAGCAGCATAGGTGCTACAGACGCCAAGCTTTGTCCGGCACTGAACAGGATCGCCCGCCTCAAGGCCGCCAAGTTGACCATAGAGATGGTTGGTGCCGATTTCCTCCGGCGACGCATAGCGCCGTTGCAGAAGAGGGGGAGGTTCGCCTGGGAATACCAGAATGCCGCTGACATTATGAGATTGTACCCTGGTCGCGGCAATAACTTGTCGGTCATGGAACATGCCAGCCTCTGCGAGGCGTTGTTCCGGAGAACCGGCACGTTCCACTTGCCGGACAAGATCGTCCCGCTGCACATTAATTCCGCCAAGGACTCCATCTTGGCGGCGATGCCGGATTGTGACGCTCATGGAGTAAAAGCAGACTGGGTTCTGCCCTCCTTGGAGTCCGAAATGGAGTGGGCTTCCAACTTGACGGAGGTGGCTTCCCGGAAGGAGACGGACCTCATTCGGGCTACCACTGCAGAAGAGCTGGCGTACATCACCAGCAAGGCCGAGGAGATCGCGAGGATCAACGCAGCGAGCGGTTCTGGAGCCGCGGCAGCCGAGGATGAGGGGGATGAGCACTCCGAGGTAGAGGCCGCCGAAGGACAAGAAGAGGAGCTTGTCGACGACGAGGCCGCTGAGGCTGAGGTTGTTGGGACCGATGTCGCCGGGTCCGAGGCTGCCGGATCTGAGGGCGTCGAAGAGCCCGAAGACGAGGAAGGCCCTCGGGCCCCGAAGAGGATGCGCCGCCTTCGGAGAGTGGCCAGCCAAGAGCCGGTGCGCCCTTCTTCGCCGGTGGCCGGCCCTATGGTGAAGAAGACAACCACCAAGACCGGCCGCCAGGAAGAGGTTCGGCGGTAGTCGTCCCGGCGTCCCCGAACTCAGCCCTCGTCTCCCCGGCAAGAGGTCGTCGAGGAAGTCGAGTCCGCCAACCCGACAGGTTCTCCTCCCCCGGCGCTCAAGAGGGCAAGGGAGTCGCCTCCGCCGATGATGTATGACTTCGACATCTTCGGTGCGTCCGAGGAGGAGGAGTAAGTGTTTTAGCTCGCTTCCGGCAAGTTTCGATTCCATCCAGTTGTCGTTCTAACTTGATTTCTTTCGTCTTGACAGGGACCCAGAGCCGCTCGTGCATCGGTCGAAGCGGGCCAGGCCTGCAGCAGCACAAGACCCTGTGGTAAGCGTTGAGCAGGGGGTTGTGATGGCCGAAACCATTGTCATCAGCCCCCAGCCTAGCCCCCGGCATGATGATGTGGAGCAGATTCCGCCCACCGGCGCTGGTACTGAAGTTCCTCCCCTCGAGCTTGACAAAGAAGCGGGGGAGCCCCGTCAAGAAGAAGACCACCAGGAGGTGGACCCGCTGTGGTCCCCCCGTCAACCAGCGTTCCGGAGAGCGCCTCTTCGACAAGGGCTTTCACCGATGAGCCTGCCCGTGCGGGGATCATCCCGACAAGCGAGGCTGCAGATGACCGCACGCCGGCAACGCAAGCTGTCAGGGGAGGAGACGCCCCTCCTCAACAGGCGCCAGCGGGTAATCCTCTTGTCCTTGGGCATTTTCCATGGAACATTTCTTCTTTCTCTATTCTCTTTTTTGTTTTCTTGAACTTGACTCATGATTCTGAATTCTGTCCCGCCCTTGCTCCCGCCTCAATCCACAGCTCAAGCTTCTCCCGACGGAGGTGAAGTCCTTGTGGAGGTGGCTAACATTGCAAGGGATGCTGCTGAGGAAGCCGCCAAGATCGCCACTGAAAGGGGTCCCGCACAGGCCGCTGAGGAGGCTGGAACGCTTCCTGACGAGTCTGAGAAGCCCACCGGCAGCGCGCCTGACCCCGTCAGGGTGGATGCGGAGAAGATGCCTGCCAAAACCGATGTGCCGATTCCCGGCAGCCAATTAGTGGTGTCAACCCTGCAAGCTCCGTCAAGCGACTTGGCGCTGGTCATTCCCCAACACAGGTCCGAAGCCCCCAGTTCCTCCGGCGCCGCGGGGCCGAGTTTCGATGAAGAGATAGCTCGGATCTTGCTCCCCTTGGTCCAAAGGACTGACGAGTCCACTGGCGCAGCTGACAACGCCGAAGATCTTGCCTTCATGGAAATCATGGTTGTCGGCTTTAAAGGCATTCAGGAGCGGTACAGCCGGAGGTGGGACAAGATGCATGAGGAGCGCAAGGCTGCAGAGTCGATCGACCGGAAGCTAAGAGAGAAGGCGGACGAGCTGTGCACATGGTACAGCCAGCAGGTCCGCAATCTCAATGCCGCCACCGAGAGAGCTGCAGCTCGCGACGGCAAGCTGACGGAGCACGAATCGCTACTCAACGCCAAGGAAAAGGACCTTGCCGCATGAGAAGGAGCCCTTGCCGCCACTCTTCATGGCAAGGATGATGAAATTGAAGCACTCCTTAAGCAGCGGACCCAAGAGCTGGAGGACGGGTACAAGAAATCCATAGAAGCCCAAGTCTCGGGGAATGCCGCCAAGCTTAAGGAAGCCACTGACAAGGTTGTTGCTGCTGAATCCACCAAGGCAGAACTAGAATCTCAGGTGGCCAAACTGAAGGAGGATCTCGTCAGTAGCGGCAAAGAGGTCGAGGCTCTCAAGGACGAAGCGCTGAAGGCAGCCCGCACTTTAGGAGATTTGCAAGCGCAGCTGTCATCCAGGAACCAAGAACTCGACGATGCCGCCAAGGCGATTGAAGATCTGAAATCCTAACTGGCCACTATGGTAGCAGCTTCGGAATCCGCCAAGGAGAGGGAGAGGGTCTTGACGAAGAAGCTGGAGAAGGAGGAGGCCTCGAAGAGGGAGGCTGAAAACAACTATGCCCAACTGCATGAGAACCTCTCCCTCTGGACCGGCAGGCTTGTTAATGCTGCCGAGCGCATCAGCTCCCAGATGGCTGTGATGGATATGAAGAGCTGGGGCTTCACTGTCAATGACAAGGAGGCCACCAGCATCCGCCTGACCAAGTTCTTCGAGGGCCTTATTGACGCCTTGAAGACGCATCACGAAGACAGATCCGCTTCGTTTGCCGACGAGTCCCGGAAGTTCGCGCGTGAGATAGTGTACCGGGTGCTGCTCAAGATCGCCCATCGCAATCCCGGTCTTGATCTCTCCGGGGTCTTCAGGAGGCTGCCGGATAGCACAGACGTCATCGCTGCCGACAAGATTTCTACCCCTCTCGCCGACAAGGTTCTCCAAATCCCCAGGGTTCAAGGCGACCGTCGAGACTGAGCTTGTCGCCATATCCACCACTGAGCTGCCATGTACAAGATACATTCAATCTCTTGTTAGCCCTGCGTTATTCTTGTGGTGTGATATAACTTGTGCTGCTTGAATGTACGCGCGCCGTCCCCCTTGATTTATTTTGCCTTTGAACGATTGTATCCCTACGCTGTTCGGAATCTTGCCGGCGCGCACGCTTGCCGCAAGCGCTTTGAGGAACGGGTCCTTAGCAGCCTGCTAGAAACGCCGCCGCCGGCAACCTTGCCGGAGCGTGTACTTGCCGCGAGCGCTTTGAGGAACGGGTCCTTAGCAGCCTGCCGAAAGTACCGAGGCCGGCAAGTTTTCCTTAGCCGTTTTCACTGCAGCTACTTAAATTGTCGAGCGGACTCGAAACAAGATAAGAGCGCGAATGATTGCAACAAGGTTCCTTCGTGTGCAGGTTTCTCATACAAAGTGCAAAATCATTCAAGGGAGAACGCGAATGTAATTAAGGAAAAAAATTCAAAGTTTTGCAACTTAGCTTTTCCCTGCGTCCTTTCTCTTGCTGCGTGAAATGATCACTTGAACGTCATTAAAAATGGTACCCATCTCCACTCCCCCTGGGAAACTTGCGCGCGAGGGATCCTTCTTCTCCTTTTAAGAAAAAGAAAGAAGAGAAAAGAGCGGTTGAGGAACCTTGACGGTCCGCTAGCCATTTCATACAAACTAAAGTGTAAATCACAACATCACATGCATGGACACGTAAATGAATATGTACGAGGAGTTGCGAAACACTTAGCTTTATTATGCACAGGGTTTGCGCCTAGCTTTGTACAAAGGGTTACATGTCTTGCCGACAAGGCTTGTACAAAAGAGGCTGCCGGGAGATGTCCCGGCAACTGCGCCTCACGGGTAGAACTTGCGAAGATGCTCGATATTCCATGAGTTTTGCACTGGGGTGCCATCTTCGGTCTCCAGCCGGACTACGCCAGGCCTGGTGACTCGTACTACCCGGTAAGGGCCTTCCCACTTTGGCGTCAACTTGTTTCATCCTCTGGCGGACTGAGGGCGCCGAAGAACAAGGTCGCCTTCCTCAAGGCTTCGGGCGTGCACTTTGCGGCTATGGTAGCGGCGCAAGGCTTGCTGGTAGCGTGCAGCTCGCACAGCCGCCCGAAGACGATCTTCCTCAAGGAGCAACGCGTTGTCTTGCTGCAGCTGCTCTTGCTCAGCTTCATCGTAAGCGAGCACTCGAGGCAACCCGTATATGAGTTCCGTGGGGAGCACTGCTTCTGCACCATAGATTAGGGAGAAGGGTGTCTGGCCGGTAGCTCGATTTGGTGTCGTCCTGAGTGACCAAAGAACCGCTGGCAACTCATCAACCCAGCGCTTTCTGCACTTGCGCAGCTTGTCAAAAGTTCTTGTCTTGAGACCACGCAGCACTTCAGCATTCATCCTTTCCGCTTGGCCGTTGCTTCTCGGGTGAGCGATGGACGCAAAACAGATTTTGCTGCCAAGGTCTTGGATATATTGCATGAAGGTGCGGCTCATGAATTGCGTGCCGTTGTCGGTGATGATCCTGTTAGGAACCCCGAAATGGCAAACTAATCCTTTAAAGAACTTGACGGCTGATTGCGCTGTCACCTTTCTCACTGGCTCCACTTCAGGCCACTTTGTGAACTTGTCGATGGCGACGTACAAGAACTCAAAGCCCCCGGCAGCACAGGGGAAGGGGCCCAAGATATCGAGCCCCCAGACCGAAAAGGGCCAGGAGAGAGGTATCGTTTGGAGAGCTTGGGCTGGTTGATGTATATTCTTTGAATGGAACTGGCATGCATCACATCTGGTTACTAGCGCAGTTGCATCCTAGAGGGTAGTGGGCCAATAGAAGCCTTGCCGGAAAGCTTTGCCGGCGAGTGCTCTTGATCCTATGTGAGAGCCACATATGCCTCCATGTATCTCCGCCAACAGCTCTAGTCTGTCTTCCCGGCAGATACACTTCAATTTCACACCGTTTGGTCATTTCCTGTACAGGATGTTATCCACAAACTGATACATACTTGACTGATGGGCTACTTTCTCCGCTTCTCCTTGCTCATCGGGAAGCTCTCCTGTTTGAAGGAAACGAACTATCTGCTGCGCCCACGTCGGAGCATGCGGCTCGACGACAAGGACTAAAGGCATCTCTTCGGTTACGGGAGCGCTTGCTTTTGCGGCAAGAACCTGAGGTTCTATGCTCAGCGGCTGCTCACCGGCAACCGTGTCATTGTTCCCGGCAATATCCTTGCCGGTGGCTTCCAGGAGCTCTGCCGGAAAATATTTGCCGGTACTTAACTTCCTTCTCTTGCTGGCCTGCGTCGATGGGGCGACCATTGGTCGATTCAAATGGAGCACAAAAGTCCCCGGTTCCACGGGAAGCTTCTGAGCGGCACACTTTGACAGGCCATCAGCAACGCTGTTTTCCGCACGAGGGATGTGCTCTGTTTGCAACCCGTCCAAGTGTTCTTCCAATTTCCTCACTTCTTCCACATACGCCTCCATCAACGGGCTCTGATAGTCTTTGTTCACTTGCTTTACAACAAGCTGCGAGTCGCCGCGGATGATCAATTTTTTGATTCCAAGGTCTACCGCGATCCTGAGACCGGCAAGGAGTCCTTCGTACTCAGCAGTGTTGTTCGTAGCTTGCTCCCTGGGGAAGTGCATTTGGACCACGTACTTGAGGTGCTCCCCGGTGGGTGCGATAAGTAGCACTCCGGCACCGGCGCCTTGCAGCGAGAAGGCACCATCAAAGTACATAATCCATTCTTTTGCTGTTTCCTTGCCGGGGAGAGCCGTTTCTTGAATCTCTTCGTCCTGTGTTGGTGTCCATTCAGCAATGAACTCTGCCAAGGCTCTGCTCTGGATAGTTGAAGTGCTTTCAAACTTGAGTGCAAAGCTTGACAATTCCAACGCCCACTCCACTATCCTGCCGGTTGCCTCTGGATTTCTCAAGATGCGTTGCAACGGAAAGCGAGTGACGACGGTAATCTCGTGTGCTTGGAAGTAGTGGCGCAGCTTTCTTGAGGCCATAAGAAGGCCGAAAAGCAATTTCTGCACCCCCGAATATCTTGACCTAGCCCCCTGCAGAAGGGAACTAACAAAATAAACAGGCTGCTGCACCACTTTCTTCTTTGGCACCACTTGCTGATCAGCTTCATTCGCTTGTGTTGTATTCGTCTCGTCGGCGTCAGACCCTGCCGGAGAAGATTCCGGTTTGTCGTTGGATGGGCTTGTCGTGGTTGCTTCCTCGTCATCGATTTCCCTCTGCGCCACTAATGCAGCACTAGCTATTTGATTCGTTGCCGCTACGTATAGCAGCAACGGCTCTTGTGGTCTAGGCGCAACTAGTGTTGGCACACAGGAAAGGTACCTTTTCAAGTCTTGCAGCGCGGCCTCCGCTTCCGGAGTCCATTTCATCAGTCCTGCCTTTTTCAAAACCTTGAAAAACGGCAAGGCGCACTCGGCAGATCTTGAAATGAACCTACTCAAAGCAGCAACACAACCGGCAAGATGCCGCACATCCTTGACGCTTTTCGGTGCTTGAATCTGCTTAATTGCCTTGATCTTATCGGGATTTGCTTCAATTCCCCGTTGAGATACAAAGAACCCGAGAAGCTTGCCGGACGGGACGCCAAACGCACACTTCTCGGGGTTGAGCTTCAGATTAATCTTGCGCAAGTTTGCAAATGTCTCTTCCAAGTATTGAATGAGGGTTGATTTGTCCTTGGTTTTGACCACTATGTCATCCATGTAGGCTTCTACATTCCTGTGCAGCTGGGGCCCAAAACCAATTTGGACTGCTCTTGCAAACGTAGAACCGACACTCTTTAATCCGAAAGGCATACGCACGAAGCAGTATGTGCCACATGGAGTAATGAATGCGGTTTTCTCCTCGTCCTCCTTGGCCATGAATATCTGATGGTATCCAGAGTATGCATCAAGGAAGGAGAGCAAATCACAGCCAGAGGTGGAGTCCACAATCTGATCGATGTGCGGCAATGGGAAAGGATCTTTTGGACAAGCTTTGTTGATATCAGTGTAGTCAATACAAAGTCTCCACTTCCCGTTTGCTTTGCGCACCACCACTGGATTTGCCAACCACGTGGGATGTAACACTCCTCTGACCAGGCCTGCCGCTTCAAGTTTCTTGATTTCTTCGGCAATGAACTGTTGCTGTTCCAAAGCTTGCTTCCGGACTTTCTGTTTGATGGGCCGAGCATGGGGACAGACAGCAAGGTGGTGCTCAATTACCTTCCTGGGAACGCCGGGGATGTCAGACGGTCGCCATGCGAACACATCGACATTTGCCCGCAGGAAGGCAATGAGCGCGCTTTCCTATTTGCTGTCAAGGGTGGCGCTGATAGTGAAGGTACCGTCAGCGCTGCCCTCCTTTGCCGGCACCTTCTTGGTCGCCGGTGCAGGGGCTTTGGATCTCTTACTGGTAGAGCACTCCGGCAAGTCTTCAATGGGTGCGCAGCACTCCGAAGAGGTGCGCTTCCCGGAATCCTTGCTAGGGGTCTTGCCGGAGTTCTTCTTTTCCTTCTTCTTGGCGGGAGTTGGCGCCTTGGCGGCTTTAGCTGCAACCGCATCTCTGTACATCTTGTCGACACAAATGACTGCATCTTTCTTATCGGAGTTGATGGAAATGACACCCATCGGCCCTGGTATCTTCAATGTGTTGTAAGCATAGTGGGATGCTGCCATGAATTTTGCCAAAGCCGGGCGGCCAAGAATTCCATTGTATGGCAAGGGGGTCTTGACGACGTCAAAGACAATCTTTTCCGTCCTATAGTTCAGTTCCCCGCCAAACGTTACCGGCAAAGTGATCTTCCCCTTGGGCTGGCTCCTTCCCGGGTTCACTCCCTGAAACGTGTCCGTTCTCTCGAGTTCCTCGTCGGGGATCTGCAGCCTCTTGATAACTTCCGGAGAGATCAGGTTCAGACCGGCCCCACCATCAACTAACATCTTCGTTACCTGGAGGTTGCGAATTGTTGGTGAGACCAACATCGGCAAACACCCGACCGCAGTTATGCGATCAGGATGGTCCTCAGCATCGAAGATGATAGGCGTGTGTGACCATTTGAGTGGCTTTTGAGAGCCCATTGCCGGCTCTGCTGCGTTAACTTCACGAGCCCACTGTTTAAGTTGGCGGTGAGAGGAGTGCAAGGATGCGCCTCCGTCAACGCACATGGCGTCGGTTGCCTTCTGGAATTCTTGTTCGCTGGTCTCATCGTCATCCTCTTCTTCCTCACTTCCATCATCTCCGTCTTTCTTCTCACGGCCTCTAGCAGGCTTTTCTTTCTGCTGTTTGGCCTTGCCGCGGTGGCCTCCTCGACCACCGCGGCCCTTTTTACTGGACACACCGGCACCATCTTGGCCCTCTTCCTTGTCGCGCTTCTCATACTCAGCCTTCTGTTTCTCGACAAGGTGCTCGACTTGTCGGCACTCTTGGAGATCATGGCCCTTAGTGCGGTGAATCTTGCAGTATGACCCATCTGACTTGCCGGCCTTCTCGTTAGCCGCCGCCTCCTGGCAAGCGGCGCATACAGCAGCCTCCTTGCCGGAGTTCTCAGTTTTGGCTTTCTTGGCGGACTCGGAGTTGCCGGAGCCTTCGACAGCCATAACAGTTTTGCCTTTGCGCTTCCTGTTGCGCTTTCGGCCTTTCTTCCTTGGGGTGGCAGCATCATCGTCCTCAGAATCTACTTCGGCGCCAGCGTCCTCCCCGGGAAGCCTTCTTCCTTCCTCAGCCCGTAGACACTTATCCGCCAACGTATAGAGCTCGTTGACGGTCTTGGGCAACTTAACGTTCATTTTCTCCCGCATCCTCCGATTGCGCACATTCGTGTGAAAGGCGACAATCACGGCTGCGGGGTGCACGTCTGGAATGTTGTGGTGCACACGGCTGAACCTTTGGATGTACTTGCGTAAGGTTTCACCATCTCTTTGTGGGATCACCTGCAGATCGCTGGGCTGTCCAGGAGCCTTGTGGCCTCCGGTAAAGGCACCAACGAACTCGCTGCAGAGGTCTGACCACGAAGAGATGGAGTTCTCCGGCAAGTTCATCAGCTAAGACCTCACGTTGGGTTTCAGTACCAACGGAAAGTAGTTGGCGAAGATTTTCTCATCTCTTCCTCCGGCAGCTTGTACGGCAATCGTATAGATGCCCAGAAATTCTGCCGGGTTCAGCTTGCCGTCATATTTTTCTGGTACTTCCGGTTTGAATGCTCGAACGGACGGCCATCAGACTTGCCGCAGCTCACGAGTGAAGGCAGGTCACCCAACCTCGTAAGGTAGGTATCCGCCACCCCTGGCGCAGGCTCATCAACGATGGGGCTATTACGCGCGTCGGATTGTCGGCGCGCCTCGTGGCGCCGTTCGATGGTGGTGCGGGCGTCTTCAGCCCGCCTGTCTCGCAGCACTTGCCGCTAATCTTGCCACCCTCGTGGATCCGAAGACGCGATCGACATCTCGTCGGGTCCAAAAGACTGCAGGGCTTGTCGCGGCTGTTGGCGTTGCTGCTGTTGAGGCTGTCGCCGTGGCGGCGACTGCACCGTTAGTGTAGTTCCGTCAGCACGGCCACCAGCTGGAGATGCCGGCGCCGGTTGCGGACGCCGTGAGGGTTCCGCTTGCTGCGATTTACCGGCTTCGGCAAATCCGATCAAGCTCTGGATGGTGGCTCTCCACTCGTCCATCTTCTCTGCCGCCGGAGGGAAGTTTAGCAGCATCTGAGCTCGCGCCATTGCTTCTGCCGCTGTGGCTGGCATGGCTGGGAGCAAAGAGCGCGACGTCGCTCTACTCCTGGCAGAGCCAGTAGGAGCGCCATCGCGGTTTTGCTGCCGTGGCACATGATCAGCAGCAGGTTGTTGTGGCGGAGGCGGTGCCTGAGGATCTGGGATCTGGTCCACAGGTGTCTTGCCATGGGGTCGCCGCTGCCCGGAGTCGTTGGCGCCGCATGGGGCTATACCGCGCCCATTGTGTGAGGGGCGCGGCATCTGTCCTGAAGCAGCGTCCTTAGACGTCACCGTAGCGGGGTCTCGGCCAGCGCTGGCCTGGGCGTTGCCGCTCCGGTGGCTACGTTCGTCATCGCGGCGGGGAGGAGGAGGAGGAAGACGTCCGTCCGCTCCGCCTGCGCCGTCGCGGCTCCGTTCGCCAGAGGACCGAGGAGGTTGACCGGCTCCGTCGTGCTCGTCCCTTGCGCCGACTGCGGTGGGCGTAACGACTGCGCCGCCTACGCTGGTCGCGCCGACCACAGTACCCGCGCCACCTGCATTGGTTGCATCGCCTGCGCCGCCTGCGGACGCGCGCGAGGTGGCCGTCATCGTGATGCCCTTCTTCTTAGGCGCCATCGATGACGAGAAGGGTGGTGATGAAGTTGATGATGAAGATGAAGAAGACGCGTGGCTCACTGATCAAGGTTCGCACATCGCTCTCTCCCCTACCTGGTGCGCCAAAGATGTCGGGGTTGCGACCATCTATGGGGCCATGCAGCCCCTTGTGGTTCGGCGGGGAAGATCGACGTGCACAAAGAGCATGAACAATGGGATGCGAGGGATTTTACCTAGGTTCGGGCCGCTGAGAAGCATAAAACCCTACTCCTGCCTTTGGTGTATTAGTGGTACGGAAGCACAGTACAAGGAGCGCTTCTCCCCGGCAAGGCGTGGAGAGAGCAGCTACACGAGAGGTGCTTGTGTTTGAAAAGGGGTCTGAATCCTCTAAACTGTTGCCTTGGCCCTCCTTTTATAGCTTAAGGGGTTACCACAGTGGCAAAACAGTAATTACATCGTGACTAGATAGCAAACAGTGCTATCATACCTAACTCTGCCAGTTTAGGACAAAGGCATTAAATGCGCCGTTAGGTGTCATGCGGAGAGGTAGTCCCGGCAAGGTTTCTGCACCGCTTGCCCAGCTACCTCGTATTATCCTGACACGCCTCCTGGACGGGTGTCTTTAGAAGCAAATCTTGTCCCAGCGTGCCGACACGTGTCCGGCGAGTCTACGGGATTCTCAGCTCCCTTTCTATCAATAATATGCAAATCAAATTCTTGTAGCAAAAGAACCCACCTAATAAGTCTAGGTTTAGCATCTTTCTTTTCCATAAGATATTTAATAGCAGCATGATCAGTGTGAATAGTAACTTTGGAATCAACAATGTAAGATCTGAATTTATCACACGCAAACACAACTGCTAAAAATTCTTTCTTAGTAGTAGCATAATTTCTTTGAGCATTGTCTAGAGTTTTACTAGCATAATGAATAACATTTAATTTCTTATCAACTCTTTGTCCTAGAACATCACCAACAGCGTGATCACTAGCACACAGAATTTTAAAGGGTAGGTTCCAATCAGGTGGTTGAACAATAGGTGCAGAAATTAAGGCTTTCTTGAGTATTTCAAAGGCTTCTACGCAATCGTCATCAAAAACAAAGGGAACATCTTTTTGCAAGAGATTAGTAAGAGGCCTAGGAATTTTAGAGAAGTCTTTTATAAACCTTCTATAGAAACTAGCATGACCAAGGAAACTTCTTATACCTTTGATATCTTTAGGACACGGCATTTTCTCAATAGCATCAACTTTAGCTTTATCAACTTCAATACCTCTTTCAGAAATTTTATGCCCAAGAACTATACCTTCATTCACCATAAAGTGGCACTTCTCCCAATTCAAGACAAGATTACTTTCTTCACATCTCTACAAAACTCGATCAAGGTTGCTCAAGCAATCATCAAAAGAAGTTCCGTAAATGGAGAAATCATCCATGAAAACCTCAACAATCATTTCACAAAAGTCAGAGAATATAGCAGTCATACATCTTTGAAAGGTAGTAGGTGCATTACATAAACCAAAAGGCATACGACGATAAGCATAAGTTCCAAAAGGACAAGTAAAGGTGGTTTTCTCTTGATCTTCAGGTGAAACAGGTATTTGAGAGAAACCAGAATAACCATCTAGGAAACAAAAAGTGTGTATGCTTAGATAATCTTTCTAACATTTGATCAATAAATGGCAAGGGATAATGATCTTTCCTAGTAGATTTATTTAATTTCCTAAAATCAATTACCATCCTATAACCAGTTATAATTCTTTGTGGGATAAGTTCATTTTTATCATTAGGAACAACGGTAATACCTCCTTTCTTAGGAACACAATGAACATGACTTACCCATCTACTATCAGCTATGGGATAAATTATACCTGCCTCCAGAAGCTTTAATATTTCAGTTCTTACCACATCCTTCATTCTAGGATTCAACCTTCTTTGATGATCAACCACGGTAATACCTCCTCTCTTTTCTTCATGCTCTGAAAGGTTAGCACTAATAATAACAGGATATATCTTCTTTTCATCAAGATAAGCATATTTAAGTGTATCAGGTAATTGCTTTAATTCAAACACAGGATCACCCTTGGGTGGAGGTGGATCGCCCAAGGTTTCAACAGGTAAATTATGTTTAAGGATAGGTGCTTGTTTAAAGAACAGCTCATCTATTTCATTTCTTTCATTCATATGCATATCATTCTCATGGTCTAGCAAATATTGTTCTAATGGATCAGTAGGAGGTACAACAATAGAAGCAAGACCAATAACTTTATCCTTATTAGGTAATTCCTTATCATGAGGTTGTCTACGAAACTTAGAGAAATTAAACTCATGAGACACCTCACTAAAATTAACACTGACAGTTTCTTTATTGCAATCAATCTTGGCATTAACTGTATTCAAGAAAGGTCTACCAAATATAATGGGACAAAAATCATCTTGTGGTGATCCAAGAACAAGAAAATTAGTAGGATATTTGATCTTACCACACAAGACTTCAACATCTCTAACAATCCCAAGCGGTGAAATAGTATCTCTATTTGCAAGCTTAATAGTAACATCAATATCTTCAATCTCAACAGGTGCAATATCATTCATGACTTCTTGATAGAGAGTAAACGGAATAGCACTCACACTAGCACCAATATCACATAAACCATGATAGCAATGATCTCCAATTTTAACAGAAAGAACAGGCATGCCAATTACAGGTTTGTTTTTATCTTTAGTGTCTGGTTTAGCAATTCTAGTTGCTTCATCACAGAAATATATGACATGTCCATCAATATTATCAACCAAAAGATCTTTAACCATTGCAATATTAGGTTCAACTTTAATTTTTTCAGAAGGTCTAGGTGCTCTAATATTACTCTTATTAACCATAGTTGAAGCTTTAGCATGTTCCTTAATCCTAACAGGGAAAGGAGGTTTCCCAATATAAGCAGTAGGCACAACTGGATCAACATGGTAAACAATTGTTTCTTCTTTAACACTAACAGGTTCTTCATTCAATTCAATAGGTGGATGATATTTAAACCATTTCTCCTTAGGGAGATCAACATGAGCAGCAAAAGATTCACAAAAGGTAGCTACTATCTCAGAGTCAAGTCCATATTTAGTACTAAACTTATGAAAAGCATCAGTTTCCATAAAAGATTTAACACAATCAAACTCAAGATTTATACCTGAATCATTAACTTTGTCGATTTCCCAATCTTCAAAGTTACGTTTAATTCTTTCCAGAAGATCCCATCTGAATTCAATAGCTCTCTACATAAAGGAACCAGCAAAAGAAGTATCGAGCATGGATTGATCATTATGAGAAAGCCGAGCATAAAAGTTTTAAAGAATTATTTCTCTTGAGAGCTCATGATTGGGGCATGTGTGCAACATATACTTAAGCCTCCCCCAAGCTTGAGCAATGCTTTCTCCTTCACGAGGCCAAAAATTATATATATAATTCTGATCACGATGAACCAAATGCATAGGATAAAATTTCCGGTGGATTTCCAGCTTCAACCGGTTCCAGTCCCATGTTTCAGTATCATCACATAGCCTATGCCATGTCAATGCCTTTCCCTCCAAAGATAAAGGGAATACTTTCTTCTTAACTCCATCTCCGGATAGACTTGCAAGCTTAAACAATCCACAAATTTCATCCACATAGATCAAGTGCATATCAGGATGTACCGTTCCATCTCCTGCATAAGGATTAGCTAGCAGTTTCTCTACCATACCCGAAGGAATTTCATAATAAATATTTTCAGTAGGTTCAGTAGGTTGAGGAGCAACTATCAATGCTTCCGGTCGAGGTGAAGATACCCCGAACAAGCCCCTCAAAGGATTACTTTCCATAGTGACAACTGACAGTAAATTTCAGCACGTAATATAAATGTTTCCTTACCAAATTCCACTCACCAAAGGCGCTTCACTCCCCGGCAACGGTGCCGGAAAAGAGTCTTGATGACCCACAAGTATAGGGGATCAATCGTCGTCCTTTCGATAAGTAAGAGTGTCGAACCCAATGAGGAGCAGAAGGAAAAGACAAGCGGTTTTGAGCAAGGTATTCTCTGCAAGTACTGAAAGTAGCGGTAACAGATAGTTTTGATAGCAAGATAATTCGTAACAAGTAACAAGTAAAAAGTATAATAAAGTGCAGCAAGGTGGCCCAATCCTTTTTATAGCAAAGGACAAGCCGGAACGAACTCTTATAATAAGCAAAGCGTTCTCGAGGACACATGGGAATTTCATCTAGTCACTTTCATCATGTTTGTTTGATTCGCGTTCGCTACTTTGATAATTTGATATGTGAGTGGACCGGTGCTTGGGTACTGTTCTTACTTGAACAAGCCTCCCACTTATGATTACCCCCTCTCGCAAGCATCCGCAACTACGAAAGAAGAATTAAGATAACTCTAACCATAGCATGAAACATATGGATCCAAATCAGCCCCTTACGGAATAGCGCATAAACTAGGGTTTAAGCTTCTGTCACTCTATCAACCCATCATCTAATTACTACTCCAGAATGCCTTCCCTTAGGCCCAATGGTGAAGTGTCATGTAGTCGACGTTCACACGACACCACTAAAGGAAGCACAACATACATAGCATCAAAATATCGAACGAATACCAAATTCACATGATTACTTATGACAAGACTTCTCCCATGTCCTCAAGAACAAAAGTAACTACTCACAAATCATATTCATGTTCAAGATCAGAGGGGTATTGAATAGCATTAAGGATCTGAACATATAATCTTCCACCAAATAAACCAACTAGCATCAACTACAAGATGTAATCAACACTACTAGCAACCCACAGGTACCAATCTGAGGTTTTGAGACAAAGGTTGAATACAAGAGATGAACTAGGTTTGAGATGAGATGGTGCTGGTGAAGATGTTGATGAAGATTGGTCCTCCCATGATGAGAGGATCATTGGTGATGTCGATGGCTTTGATTTCCCCCTCCCGGAGGGAAGTATCCCCGGCGGAATCGCTCCGCCGGAGAGCAGAATAGCTCCTGCCCAGGTTCCACCTCGAGACGGCGGTGCTTCGTCCCGAAAGTCCTCTTCTGCTTTTTTCTAGGGCAAATGGCTTCATATAGCAGAATGAGGGGGCCGGAGGCCTGCCAGGGGCCCCACAAGCTTGGGAGGCGTGCCCAAGGGGGTAGGGCGTGCCCCCCAGGCTTGTGGCTGCCTGGTGGGTCCCCTCCTGTTGATTCTTTTGCCGGTATTTTTTATATATTCCAAAATAATTCTCCGTAAATTTTCAGGTCATTTGGAGTTGTGCAAAATAGTTGTCTTTGTTTCACCCCTTTCAGGTCCAGAATTCCAGCTGCCGGCATTCTCCCTCTTCATGTGAATCTTGCAAAATAAGAGAGAAAAGGCATAGGAATTGTACCATAAAGTTAAATAATGATCAAAAACATAATAATTATCAGTAGCAAATCATGATGCAAATTGGACATATTAGGGCCTAAAGCTTGTTATGCACTACTCATTTAAGTGTATGTCATGGCATGGTGGGGAGGTTTGAACATTTTTATGTCTGATTGAAATCCCTGTGTGCCGTCATAATCGGGGGTGCGCGATGGTTAACTCCTACCAACCTCCTCCTTAGGGGCATGCGAGTAGTACTTTGCTTCGAGGGCTAATAAAACTTTCACAATAAGTATATGAGTTCTTTATGACTAATGTGAGTTCATGGACAATTGCGCACTCTGATACGTCTCCAACGTATCTATAATTTTTGATTGTTCCATGCTATCATAGTATCAATCTTGGATGTTTTATATGCATTTATATGCTATTTTATATCATTTTTTGGAACTAACCTATTAACCCAGTGCCAGTTGCTGTTTTCTGCTTGTTTTTTGTTTTCCAGAAAATCAGTACCAAACGGAGTCCAAACGCTATGAAACTTTTTGATGATTTTTTTGGACATAAGAGACCCTAGAAGCTTCGGGAGGAGACCAGAGGATGTACGAGGAGACGGCAAGGCAACCCGGCGTGCCCAGGGGGGCCGCGCCCTGTTGCCTTGTGGGCCCCTCGAGGCTCCGTCTGACCTAATTCCACTTCTATAAATTCTCAAATGTTGGGAAACCAACAGAGAGCCACCCGAAACACTTATTCCGCCGCCGCAAGTTTCTGTTCTTCCGCGATCCCATCCGGAGGCCTTTTCCGGTACTCTACCGGAGGGGGAATCGATCACGGAGGGCTTCTACATCATCCTTGATGCCTTCCGATGATGCGTGAGTAGTTTACCACAGACCTACGGGTCCATAGCTAGTAGTTAGATGGCTTCTTCTCTCTCTTTGATCTTCAATACAATGTTCTCCTCGGTGTTCTTGGAGTTATATTCGATGTAATCTTCTTTTGCGGTGTGTTTGTTGGGATCCGATGAATTGTGGGTTTATGATCTGAATATTCATGAGAAGTAATTGAGTCTTTTCTGAACTTTATTATGCATGATTGTTATAGCTTTGTATTTCTCTCCGATCTATCCGTTTGGTTTGGCCAACTAGATTGATTTATCTTCAGTGGGAGAGGTGCTTTGTAATGGGTTCAATCTTGCGGTGCTCATATCCCAGTGACAGAAAGGGACAAGACATGTATTTGCATTGTTGCCATTAAGGGTAAAACTATGGGGTTTATTCATATTAGTTGAGTTTACTTTGTCTACATCATGTCATCTTGCTTAAGGCGTTACTCTGTTTTTATTAACTTAATACCCTAGATGCATGCTGGATAGCGGTCGATGGGTGGAGAAATAGTAGTAGATGTAGGCAGGAGTCGGTCTACTTGTGTCGGACGTGATGCCTATATACATGATCTTTGCCTTGAATATCGTCATAACTATGCGCTTTTCTATCAATTGCCCAACAGTAATTTGTTTATCCACCGTATGCTATGTGTTCGAGAGAGAAGCCTCTAGTGAAACTATGGCCCCCGGGTCTACTTAAATCATATATAAAAATCCAAAATATATTTGCTACAATTTTATTTCTTTTATTTTATTTTGCAATTTATCTATCTACCACTACAAGATTTAATCCTTGCAAATAACGAGTTCAAGGGGATTGACGAACCTCTTGCCCGTGTTGGGTGCAAGTATTTGCTTTTGAGTGTGCAGGTGCTGTTCACGAGGCTTTGCATGATTCTCCTACTTGTTCGATAACCTTGGTTCTCACTGAGGGAAATACTTATCTCTACGGTACTGCATCTCCTCTCATCTTCGAGGAAAAGCCCAACACAGCTCACAAGTAGCACACTCCTACCTTTCCGCACTTTGCTAGCCTCTTCAGTACCGTGCATTGCCCTTTCTCACCTCAAGAGTTGGTGCAAACTTCGCCGGTGCATCCCAATCCAGTGATATGATATGCTCTATCACACATAAGCCTCCTTATATCTTCCTCAAAACAGTCACCATACGTACCTATCATGGCATTTCCATAGCCATTCCAAGATATATTGCCATGCAACTTCCACCGTTCCGTCTTATGACATGTGTGTTTATCATCATATTGCTTTGCATGATCATATAGAGCTAACAAGATATTTGTGGCAAAGCCACCATTCATCATTGTTATACATGTTACGCTAGATCATTGCACATCCTGGTACACTACCAGAGGCATTCATATAGAGTCATCATGTATCAGTTTATCAAGTTATAAGTAAATAAAAGTGTGATGATCATCATTACTAGAGCATTGTCCCAGTGAGGAAAAGAATGATGGAGACTAATGAGTCCTCCAAAATGAGGGGATGACGTCCATGAGATTGTTCTAAAAAAGGAGAGAAAAAATGAGAGAAAAGGAGAGAAGGGACAATGCTACTATCCTTTTACCATACTTGTGCTTCAAAGTAGCACCATGTTCTTCATATAGAGAGTCTCCTGAGATATCACTTTCATATACTAGTGGGATTTTTTCATTATAGAACTTGGCTTGTATATTCCGATGACGGGCTTCCTCAAATGCCCGAGGTCTTCATGAGCAAGAAAGTTGGATGCACACCCACTTAGTTTCCATTGAGCTTTCATACACTTATAGCTCTAGTGCATCTGTTGCATGGCAATCTCTACTCCTTGCATTGATATCGATTGATAGGCCTCTCCATTGCCTATTGATCCACCGAGTTAATGCGAGCCTTTCTTCCTTTTTGACTTCTCCTATATATCTCTACCACCGTATTCTATTCCACCTATAGTGCTAATGTCCATGTCTCACACTCACGTATTGAGTGGATTTGAAAATTCTGAAGCGCATTAAAAAGTATGATACAATTGCCTGGTTCGACACCGGGTGCTCATGATTTATATTTATGCGGTGAAGGTGGAGTCATGCCGTGATTACATATTTCAATGAGTTGGGATAACATTCGCTGAGCATCATATATTTTGAAACTTAATGATTATGTTCTTGTATTCATGGATATTATTATGTTGATATTAATTACTTCATCGTTTCTTAGTATTTACACCGTGAGAGAGATTACATGATAAACATGCTAGGTAGCATTCAACATCAAAAGTTATGTTTTTATCATTTACCTACTCGAGGACGAGCAGGAATTAAGCTTGGGGATGCTGATCCATCTCCAATGTATCTATAATTTTTAATTGTTTCATGCTATTATATTATCATTCTTGGATACTTTATATGCAATTTTATATCATTTTTGGGGACTAACCTATTAACTCGGTGCCTAGTGCCAATTGTTGTTTTCTGCTTGTTTTTCGTTTTACAGAAAATCTATACCAAACGGAGTCCAAACTCTACGAAACTTTTTGATGATTTTTTTCTGGACAAAAGAGACCCTAGAAGCTTCGGGGGAGGGCCAGAAGACCTACGGGAAGACGGCAAGGCAACAAGGGGCGCCATGATGCCTTGTGGGCCCCACGTGGCTCCGTCTGACCTAATTGCACTTCTATAAATTTGCAAATATTCCAAAACCCCCAAAGAGCCTGATGATACAATTTTTCCGTTGCCGTAAGCCTCTGTTCTTCTGCTATCCCATCTGGAGGCCTTTTCCGGTACTCTGCCGGAGGGGGAATCGATCACGGAGGGCTTCTACATCAACCTTGCTGCCCTTCCGATGATGTTTGAGTAGTTCACCATAGACCTACGAGTCCATATCTAGTAGCTAGATGGCTTTCTCTCTCTCTTTCTCTCTCTCTCTCTCTCTCTCTCTCTCTCTCTCTTTGATCTTCAATACAAAGTTCTCCATGATCTCCATGGAGTTCTATCCGATGTAATCTTCTTTTGCGGTGCATTTGTTGGGATCCGATGAATTGTGGGTTTATGATCAGATTATTCATTGAAAGTAATGGAGTCTTTTCTGAACTTTATTATGCATGATTATTATAGCTTTGTATTTCTCTCCGATCTATCTGTTTGGTTTGGCCAACTAGATTGATTTATCTTCAGCGGGAGAGGTGATTTGTAATGGGTTTAATCTTGCGGTGTCCTCACCCAGTGACAGTAGGGGTAGCGAGGCACGTATTTGTACTATTGCCATTAAGGATAAAATGATGGGGTTTATTCATATTGCTTGGATTTATTTTGTCTACATCATGTCATCATACTTCATGCATTACTCTGTTTGTCATGAACTTAATACGTAGAGAGGCAAGCATAGAAGCGCTCTCGAAGTGGAGTAATAGTGGTAGATGCAGGCATGAGTCGGTCTACTTGTCACGGACGTGATGCCTATATACATGATCATTGCCATGAATAACATCATAACTATGCGCTTTTCTATCAATTGCCCAACAGTAATTTGTCTACCCATCGTATGCTATTCTTACGAGAGAGATGCCTCTAGTGAAAACTATGCCCCGGGGTCTAATTAAATCATATTACTAAAACCTAAATTTCCTTGCTGCAATTATTTTACTTTTTATTTACTTTTCAATTTATATATCTATCACTATCAGATTTAATCCTTGCAAGTAACGAGTTCAAGGGGATTGACAACCCTCTTGCCCGCGTTGGGTGCAAGTATTTTGCTCTCTTGTGTGTAGGTACTGCTTGACTAGGATTTGCTTGGTTCTCCTATTGGTTCGATAACCTTGGTTCTCACTGAGGAAATACTAGCCGCTACTATATATATTGCTTTACCCTCCCTCTTTGGGGAAAATCCCAACGCAGCTCACAAGTAGCATTATGATTGTTGTTCCCGTTGTTGGTATTCTGATGGCTCTTGCCACCGTTCTTCTTGCCCTTTCCTGACTTCTCATCATCTGATGCAAGATCCTTTGTGTTAT
Organism: Elymus sibiricus; assembly: GCA_039707655.1. Lineage (NCBI taxonomy): Eukaryota > Viridiplantae > Streptophyta > Magnoliopsida > Poales > Poaceae > Elymus > Elymus sibiricus. The sequence continues at coordinate 175,440,899 of CM077666.1, read as the reverse complement.
CAGACTTGGCGTACCTAGCCAAAACGTCCATGAGCTCACTCATCTCTTTGACTTTCCTCTTCATACGCCCAAGTTTCTGAACCAAAGGCTGAAAACGGTAATTTCTTTCGAGAACCAGAACAACAGTCTATACTGTGATGCTATCAGAAGAATGAACAATCTCTGCCACCCGGCGTGCCCAATGATGAGCTGACTCGTCATCCCTCTGAACACAATGCTCCAGATCGACAATTATGGTGGGACGCTTACAAGTTCCTTGAAAGTTCTTGATAAAGCACTCTTTCAACTCCTGCCAAGTCTGGATTGAGTTTGCGGGCAAGTTCTTCAACCATGTCCACACTGGGCCTTCCAACATCAAGGTCAGATAGCGAGCGCACACGGCATTGATAACTTCCAGCATGTCCATGGCTAATTCATAGCTCTCAATCCAATCTACGGGCTCTAGGTCAGCCGTATAGTTAGGGACCTTGCGAGGACCCTTGAAATCCTGCGGCATACGCTCGTTCCGCAGAGCCGGCCCTAAACACGGAGTTCTGATAGTCCGTCCTGTGACACCAGTGGCTTGTAATGCCAGCCGGTTTGTGGCGGGTGGGTTGGGGGTTGCTGGTTGAACGTACGCGGCACCCGTATTGCCTGCACCTGTCATACGCAAAGCACGTGCATTATCGACAATGGCTTGCGCGTCTGAGATTGTTGGTCGCGCCTGGGGTTCTGATACGTCTCCAACGTATCTATAATTTTTTATTGTTCCATGCTATTATAGTATCAATCTTGGATGTTTTATATGCAATTATATATCATTTTTGGGACTAACCTATTAACCTAGTGCCCAGTGTTAGTTGCTGTTTTTTGCTTGTTTTTGGCTTTTCAGAAAATCAATATCAAATGGAATCCAAACGGAGAAAAAACTTTGGATTAATTTTTTCTGGACCAGAAGGGACCCTCGAAGGTTTGGGAGAAGACCAGAAGAGCCACGAGGGAGCGACAAGCTCGGAGGGCGCGCCCCACGGGGGTAGGCGCGTCCCCCCAGGCTTGTGGGCCCCTCATGGCACCTCTTGACCTAATTCCGCCGCTATAAATTCTCAAATATTCCCCATATACGAAAGAGCAACCTAGAAAAACTTTTCCGCCGCCGCAAGCCTCTGTTCTTCCGCGATCCCATCTGGAGGCCTTTCCCGATAATCTGCCGGAGGGGGAATCGATCACGGAGGGATTCTACATCAACCTTGCTGCCCTTCCGATGATGTGTGAGTAGTTTATCACGGACCTACGGGTCCATAGCTAGTAGCTAGATGGCTTCTTCTCTCTCTTTGATCTTCAATACAATGTTCTCCATGATCTCCTTGGAGTTCTATTCGATGTAATCTTGTTTTGCGGTGTGTTTGTTGGGATCCGATGAATTGTGGGTTTATGATCAGATTATTCATAAGAAATATTTGAGTCTTTTCTGAACTTATTTATGCATGATTGTTATAGCTTTGTATTTCTCTCCGATCTATCCGTTTGGTTTGGCCAACTAGATTGATTTATCTTGTAATGGGAGAGGTGCTTTGTGATGGGTTCAATCTTGCAGTGTTCTATATCCCAGTGACAGAAAGGGACAAGACACATATTTGTATTGTTGCCATTAAGGATAAAAAGATGGGGTTTAATCATATTGCTTGAGTTTACTTTGTCTACATCATGTCATCTTGCTTAAGGTGTTACTCTGTTTTCATTAACTTAATACCCTAGATGCATGCTGGATAGTGGTCGATGGGTGGAGTAATAGTAGTAGATGCAGGCAGGAGTCGGTCTACTTGTCTCGGACGTGATGCCTATATACATGATCATTGCCTTGAATATTGTCATAACTACGCGCTTTTCTATCAATTGCCCAACAGTAATTTGTTTACCCACCATATGCTATGCGTTCGAGAGAGAAGCCTCTAGTGAAAACTATGGCTCCCAGGTCTACTTTTATCATATATTCAAATCCAAAAATACCTTGCTGCAATTTTATTTCCTTTCTTTTGTTTTGCAATTTACTTTTCTATCTATCACTATCAGAATTAATCCTTACAAGTAACCGCCAAGGGGATTGACAACCCTCTTGTTTGCGTTGGGTGCAAGTGTTTGTTTTTGCGTGTGTAGGTGCTGCTAACGAGGTTCTGTGTGGTTCTCCTACTGGATTGATAACCTTGGTTCTTAACTGAGGGAAATACTTATCTCTATTGTACTGCATCATCCTCTCCTCTTCGGGGAAATCCCAACGCAGTTCACAAGTAGCAGGAAGAATTTCTGGCGCCGTTGCCGGGAAGACATCACCAAAACCTATCAAGTACCTTCGCATAAACTATCATCTACTTGCTCTTATTTTCATTTGCCTTTTATTTGCATTTGCCTCTCGTTTTCATCTCCCCCACTTCTCATAAAAATTACAAAAAACACAAAAATATTTTTATTTCCTTGTTTGTTTGCTTGTGTTGCCATGTGCTTCCTATTTGCTTGCATCTTTGCTTGCTAAAAAACTATTGATATGGATCCTCATCCACATGCTAATCTTTTCAAAAAATCCAATTATGATGAACCAATTGCTAGTGAGTTGAGTGCTCTAGATTATCTTTATGAAGTTTTGCTTGAAAATCATGAATCTGAAAATTGTGATGAAGTGTTAAAAGAAGAAATTTATAAAGTGATTCATGATAGCTCTTTGAATGAAAAGCATGATTGCAATTATTTTATTATAAATTCTATTAATGTCAATTGTGTTAATAATGTGCAAAACTACAAGCTTGGGGATGATGATTTTGTTATGTCCACTACTTACTGTAATGATCATGATTGGGGTGATGCTTCTTATGATCTTGAAAATTTATTTAAGCCTCATGATGAATATGATATTGATAATAATGAAAGTGGGTTTGGAGAGGTCATGACTTTAGTTGATGTTAATCCCACTATTTTGGAAGAGTATAAAACTTTTATGCATGTGGATCATGAAGAGAATATTTTATATGATAGCTATATTGTTGAATTTGACTATGATCCTACATGTAATTATTATGAGAGAGGAAAATATGGTTGTAGAAACTTTCATGTCACTAAATTACCTCTCTTTGTGCTGAAATTATTAATGTTGCGTTCTTCCTATTTGCATATGCTAGATATTTATTGTCTTGATAATTTGTTTTCCTATAAATTGCCTATGCATAGGAAGTATGTTAGACTTAAATGTGTTTGCCACATGTTTCATGATGCTCTCTTCGTGTTTCAATTACTATCTTTCATGTGAGCATCATTGAAATCTCAAGCCTATCTTAATGGCTATAAAACAATAGCGCTTGTTGGGAGGCAACCCAATATGTATCTTAAATTTTTGCTTTGTTTTCTTTTTTTATGAGTTTACACAATTGTAGCCTCTGTTATGATTGTGTTTTTATCTTTTAATTAGTGATTGTGACAAGTAATGCCTTTGGGATGATTTGGATGATAGTATAATTGATGGTGTTTGGAAAATAGAAAGTTTTGCGTCCAATATTTGATTTTTGGTTCTGTACTGGAGCGTCAGAAAAATATGAAATAGTTTTTGGAGTTACAGAATTTTTGGGATGACACGGTATTGGTATATGAATTTTTTACGTTGTCATAATTTTTCAGAATTTTTGGAGTTACAGAATTATGGCTTTTAAATAGATCTTTACGGACTGTTCTGTTTTAGACAGATTCTGTTTTTGTTGCATAGTTTGCTTGTTTTGATGAATCTATGGATCATATCGGGGGTATGAGCCATGGAGAAGTTGGTGTAAAGTATCATTATGCCAATATTAAATATGAATCAATTTACAACAGTACCTAAAGTTTAAGATTTATTTGTTACACTAACAGATCTACGGAGGTTTCTGTTGAGTTTTGTGTGCTGGAGTTTTCAAGTTTTGGGTGAGACCACGATGGATGAAGGAATAACGAGTGGCAAGAGCCTAAGCTTGGGGATGCCCAAGGCACCCCAAGGTAATATTCAAGGAAGACTCAAGTGTCTAAACTTGGGGATGCCCCAGGTGGCATCCCCTCTTTCGTCTACAATCTATCGGTATATCACTTGGAGCTATATTTTTATTCATCACATGATATGTGTTTTACTTGGAGCGTCTTGTGTTATAGTTTGCTTGATTTTGTTTGCTTTTTAGTTTGCCACAATCATCTTTGCTGAACACATCTTTTTGAGAGGGACACACATTATTCGTGATTTGTTAGAATACTCTATGTGCTTCACTTATATCTTTTGAGCTAGGCAGTTGCTCTAGTGCTTCACTTATATCTTTTAGAGCACGGTGGTGGTTATATATTAAAGAAATAGTAGCACTCTCATGCTTCACTTATATCTTTTTGAGAGTCTAATAATTAGCAATGGTAATATGCACGGGTTATTAATTTGGTCCTAATATGATAGGTATTCAAGAGGGATATAATAAAAACTTTCATGTAGATCACTGAATATGATAAGTTTGATTCCTTGCAATAGTTTTGCGATATTAAGATGGTAATATGTGGGGGTACTAGTGAATGATTGTGGTTTAGTAAGAATATTGGTGTTAAGGTTTGTGATTCCCGAAGCATGCACGTATAGTCCTTAGTGTGATGAAGTTGGAGCATGATTTATTATTGATATCCTACCTTTGCGTGAAGGTCGGGGGCGCCCGATGGTTAACTCCTACCAACCTCCCCCCTAGGGGCATGCGTAGTAGTACTTTGCTTCGAGGACTAATAGACTTTTTCAATAAGTATGTGAGTTCTTTATGACTAATGTGAGTCCATGGATTATACGCACTCTCACCCTTCCGCCATTTGCTAGCCTCTTCGGTACCGTGCATTGCCCTTTCTCACCTCGAGAGTTGGTGCAAACTTCTCCGGTGCATCCAAACCCCGTGATATGATACGCTCTGTCACACATAAGCCTCTTTATACCTTCCTCAAAACAGACACCATACCTCCTATTATGGCATTTCCATAGCCATTCCGAGATATATTGCCATGCAACTTCCACCGTTCTTTTTATATGACACATATCATCATTGTCATATTGCTTTGCATGATCATATAGCTGACATAGTATTCGTGGCTCAACCACCGTTCATCATTTTCATACATGTTACGCTAGTATCATTGCACATCCTGGTACACTGCCAGAGGCATTCATATAGAGTCATATTTGTTCTAGTATCGAGTTTTAATATTGAGTTGCAAGTAAATAAAAGTGTGATGATCATCATTGTTAGAGCATTGTCCCAGTGAGGAAAGGATGATGGAGACTGTGATTCCCCCACAAGTCGGGATGAGGCTCCAGACGAAAAAAAAGAGGCCAAAAAGAGCCCAGCAAAAAAAATGAGAGAAAAAGAGAGAAGGGGCAATGTTACTATCCTTTCCCACACTTGTGCTTCAGAGTAGCACCATGTTTTTCAGATAGAGTCTCCTATGTTGTCACTTTCATATACTAGTGGGAATTTTTCATTTTAGAACATGGCTTGTATATTCTGATGATGGGCTTCCTCAAATGCCCGAGGTCTTCATGAGCAAGCAAGTTGGGTGCACACCCACTTAGTTTTATTTTGAGCTTTCATACACTTATAGCTCTTAGTGCATCCGTTGCATGGCAATCCCTACTCCTCGCATTGACATCAATTGATGGGCATCTCCATAGCCCGTTGATTAGCCGCGTCGATGTGAGACTATCTTCCTTTTTGACTTCCCCTTATCAATCTCTATCATCATTCCATTCCACCCATAGTGCTATATCCATGGCTCACGCTCATGTATAGCATGAGGGTTGAAAAACCTGAAGCGCGTTAAAAAGTATGAACCAATTGCTTGGCTGACATCGGGGTAGTGCATGATTAATACTTTGTGTTAGGAAGACTAAGCATGACGGGCTATATGATTTTGTAGGGATAGCGTTCTTTAGCATTTTTATTTTGAAAGGCATGATTGTTTGTTGGCATGCCTGAGTATTGATGTCTTTATATCAAATTATAGACTATTGCTTTGAATCACTCGTTTCTTAATATTCATACCGTAAAAGAAAGATTACAAGATGAACATGTTAGGTAGCATTCCACATCAAAAATTCTGTTTTTATCATTTACCTACTCGAGGACGAGCAGGAATTAAGCTTGGGGATGCTTGATACGTCTCCAACGTATCTATAATTTTTTATTGTTCCATGCTATTATAGTATCAATCTTGGATGTTTTATATGCAATTATATATCATTTTTTGGGACTAACCTATTAACCTAGTGCCCAGTGCCAGTTGCTGTTTTTTTGCCTATTTTTGGCTTTTCAGAAAATCAATATCAAACAGAGTCCAAACGGAGAAAAAACTTTGGATTAATTTTTTCTGGACCAGAAGGGACCCTCGAAGGTTCGGGAGAAGACCAGAAGAGCCACGAGGGAGCGACAAGCTCGGAGGGCATGCCCCCCAGGCTTGTGGGCCCCTCATGGCACCTCTTGACCTAATTCCGCCACTATAAATTCTCAAATATTCCCCATATATAGAAGAGAACCCTAGAAAAACTTTTCCGCCGCCGCAAGCCTCTGTTCTTCCGCGATCCCATCTGGAGGCCTTTCCCGGTAATCTGCCGGAGGGGGAATCGATCACGGAGGGCTTCTACATCAACCTTGATGCCCTTCCGATGATGTGTGAGTAGTTTACCACAGACCTACGGGTCCATAGCTAGTAGCTAGGCTTCTTCTCTCTGTTTGATCTTCAATACAATATTCTCCTCGATCTCCTTGGAGTTCTATTTGATGTAATCTTCTTTTGCGGTGTGTTTGTTGGGATCCGATGAATTGTGGGTTTATGATCAGATTATTCATGAGAAATATTTGAGTCTTTTCAGAACTTATTTATGCATGATTGTTATAGCTTTGTATTTCTCTCCGATCTATCCATTTGGTTTGGCCAACTAGTTTGATTTATCTTGCAATGGGAGAGGTGCTTTGTGATGGGTTCAATCTCGTGGTGTTCTATATCCCAGTGAAAGAAAGGGACAAGACACGTATTTGTATTGTTGCCATTAAGGATAAAAAGATGGGGTTTAATCATATTGCTTGAGTTTACTTTGTCTAAATCATGTCATCTTGCTTAAGGCGTTACTTGATAATCCCCAAGTGCAAGGAATAATCGTAGCAATTTCCAAAGATGGAAGTGGTAAGTATGGAATGTCGAACCCACAAGGAGCTAAAGGTAAGGTCAATATTCTCTCAAGTCCTATCTGCCACTGATACGACTCTACGTACACCGAGCATTTGCTTTTATCTAGAAACGAGAAATAAAACTACGTTGTGGGTATAAAGAGGATAGCTTTGCATGATACTGGAGAACTAAAACATAAAAATAGGTGCTGCCTAAATAAAGTAAGAATATATTACAATATATTACAAATAGCGAGTGTGGAATAATGATGGATCGGTGTGCGAAATTGTCCTAGGCAATTGATAACAAGATCGGTAATCATTATTGCAATTTTATATGATGGAGAGTCATGAGCTAACATACTTTCCATACTTGGATCATATGAACTTATGATTGGACATCTAGCAAGCATCCGCAACTACTAGAAATCATTAAGGTAAACCCAACCATAGCATTAAGTATCAAGTCCTCTTTACTCCCATACGCAACAACTCCCTTACTCGGGTTTGTGTTTCAGTCACTCACGCAACCCACTATAAGCAAATCATGAACATATTGTAACACCCTATAGCGGAAATCCCCCACGTGTGCGCGGCACGGAGGACACCATAGGACAGCACCAAAATAAAACATACAACTCAAACCAATCAAGATCATCAATCAACCCAAAGGACAAAAGAAATCTACTCAAACATCATAGGATGGCAACACATCATTGGATAATAATATGTGGCAAAAAGCACCATGTTCAAGTAGGGGATTGCAGTGGGGTGCGGGAGAGTGGACCACTGAAAAGAGATGAGGGAGGTGATGAAGACGGTGATGTTGATGAAGACGATCACCGCGGCGATGGTTGCCCCAACGGCACTCTGTTGCCACCGATAGAGAGAGGGAGAGAGTCTCCCTCTCGGGCTTCCTCCTCCATGGCCTCCCCCTAGATGGGGAGAGTTTCTCCCCTCTGGTCCTTGGCCTCCATGGCGCCCGGAGGGGCAAGATCCCCTCCGAGATTGGATCTCTCTCTCTGTTTCCTTCTGTTTCTGCGCTCCTGTTTCTGGCCGAAAACCATTTCTTATATTCCTGGAGATCCGTAACTCCGATTGGGCTGAAATTTTGAGGGGATTTTCTTCCAGATATTATCTTTCTTGTGGTAGAAGAAGGGCCCCAACTACCATAAAGGGGCGCCACAAGCCTGCCAGGCGCGCCCTGGGTAGGGGGCGCTCCCCTCGAGCTTGTGGACCCCTCGGGCATCGTATCGCGTTGATTCTTTTTCCCAAAAATCACATATATTCCAAAATAGATCTCTGTAAACTTTTATCGCGTTTGGACTTCGTTTGTTATGGTTTTTCTGCGAAACAAAAAAAAGATGCAGAAAACAGGAACTGGCACTGGGCACTGGATCAATAAGTTAGTCCATAAAAATCATATAAAAGTGCACCAAAATCATATAAAATTATTGTAAACATGGCATGAATACTTCATAAATTATAGATACGTTGGAGACGTATCAGCATCCCCAAGCTTAATTCCTGCTCGTCCTCGAGTAGGTAAATGATAAAAGAAATAATTTATGAAGTGTGAATGCTAGCATAGTGCATAAATTTGATCAATGATAATTCCAGTCACTTTTTACAACATCATTATATATCATAAACAGTAGTTCATCTCATAAAACTTCTCATGATCAAGTAGCAAGCTATTCACATGTTAAAGTATAGATCATAAACTCTCTTGAAAACTAACAAACTATGTTCTCAGTCATCAAACAATTGCAATTCATCTTATTTTCAGGAAGGGTCTATGTAAGAGCTTTGATTTAGCAAATTCCACATACTCAACTATCATATAGTCTTCCATGATTGCTGACACTCAAAGCATATTTTTAGAACAAACCATTTAAGCAAACACATAGGAAGATAGGGGCTTAATGTTTTGCCTCCCAACTTATTTATCTCAGGGATAATGTCAACAATAATAACTCATGATCACCTATATTCAACTGGATATATGTGCCTGGATCTTTCCCCACCACATGATGCTTGCCAAGAGAGAAAATAAAAATGGAATAGAGAAGAACACTACTGACTCTTGCATAAAAATAAATACATAAAGTAAAAGATAGGCCCTTTGCAGAGGGAAGCAGAGGTTGTCATGCGCTTTTAATTTTTGGATGTGCAAGCTCTTAATGCAAAGGAAAATCACTTTATATTGCCCCTTGTGATAGCAACCTTTATTATACAAAGCTTATTTTCCCTTACAATAAAAGATCATACATATTTAGGAGCAATTTTTATTGCTTTTACACCGATGACAACTTACTTGAAGGATCTTATTCAATCCATAGGTAGATATAGTGGACTCTCATGGCAAGAAACTGAGTTTAAGGGTTTTTGGATGCACAAGTAGTATCTCTACTTAGTACGAAATTTTGGCTAGCAAAAGATTATGAGCAAGCACCACATGTTAGAGGATCCATGACAATATAACATCTATGTGAATATAAACAAACATAACCCATTACGTTGTCTTCCTTGTCCAACATCAACTACTTGATCATGGTTGAAAATAATTAATGGGGGCTCACAATCATAGAAGATGTCCAAGATAGTATATTTATATGTGAAATTTCTCTTCCTTCAAAATTCTTTCATGAATTGTTCAAATGACCAATGTTATGTTTGCTAACTTTCAATAAATTTTACCACTTATACTTCTTGTATGTGAAGTCATTACTACCCATGGGACAAGCATATGAAGCATATATAATTTTATATTTATGACATTCAATTCATTCAACAATTCACTCTTAGGATATAAGTGAAGCACGAGAGTGAATGACAAACTACTCCAAAAGATATAAGTGAAGATCAATGAGTAGTCAAACAATTAAGTAGCTATGTGAAGACTCTCTCCAAATAAAGATTTCATATCCAAGGATTTTACTCAAACAGCAAACAAAATGAAAAGACGCTCCATGCAAAACACATATCATGTGACGAATAAAAATATAGCTCCAAGTAAGATATACCGATAGTTTTGAAGACGAAAGAGGGGATGCCTTCCGGGGCATCCCCAAGATTAGACGCTTGAATCTTCCTTGAATATTACCTTGGGTTGCCTTGGGCATCCCCAAGCTTAGGGTCTTTCCTCTCCTTATTCTCGTCATATCTATATCTCACCCAAAACTTGAAAACTTCAATCACACAAAACTTAACGGAACTCGCAAGATAGGTTAGTATGATAATAAATAGACCATTCACTTTGGTACTGTCAAGACAAGATCCAAAATTGTTCTCACATAATTCCTACTGTACTCTATCATTTCCACAATTTATATCACTCAATATAAGCTATCGTAATGCTAAAACAAGCAAACTATGCAAACAAAACAGATTCTGTCAAAAACAGAACAGTCTGTAATGATATGAATTAAAGTCATACTTATGTAAGTCTAAAAATACTGAAAAATTAGTACAACGTAAAAAAATTATAGCCCAATAATGTGAAAAAGTTTCAGAATTTATCCACATTTCAGTACAGAACAGAAATTCCAGAACTGGGCGCAAAAGTTTCTGTTTTTGCACATAATCAAATCAACAAGTATCCATACTATCCCAAAGGCTTTACTTGGCACATTATTGAAAGAAAACATATAAAACATGATTACTACAGTATCTTAATCATGTGGACATACACAAACAGTAGGTATAAATATTGGGTTGCCTCAACACAAGCACTTTTCTGTAAAACTTTTTAGCTAGGCATTGATATTTTAACTAGCATAGGAAGGTATAACAAGTGCAAATTTCAACACATGGAGAGGGAAATTAGTATTATTGAGAGGATATTCATAATTATGATAAATTTTACAAGAATAATTATTACTACTTTAAGTACCATCACAATAATTATCATAAGTAGCAGCTTTGTTCTCATCATAATCAATTGAAATTTCTTCCAAAATTGTGGAATCACCACTAGATAAAGTTATGACCTCTCCAAATCCACCTTTATCCTTATTCCAATAAGATTCAACACCCTCCAAAATAGTGGGATCATTGCTACATAGAGTTGACACTCTTCCAAACCCACTTTCGATGATAATTTTATTCATACTCTAAAAGATATAAGTGAAGTTCATAGAGCATTCTACAATGAATATAGAGAGACCAATACCCAAGCTCAAAATATATAAGTGAAGCACACAAAGCATTCTATAAACTCATACTCAAAAGATTTAAGTGCAGCACAAAGAGCATTCTATAAAGCCATACTCAAAAGATTTAAGTGAAGCACAAAGAGCATTCTATAAATCCATACTCAAAAGATTTAAGTGAAGCGCATGAAGCATTCTATAAATAAACCAAGAACCTTAAGAAATCATCCCCAACAAGCATGGTGCATAAAATAAAAGGAAAAAATAAACACAAAAGACGCTCCAAGAATTTACGCATATCATGTGATCAAAACAAAAACCGAAACATACCGATAATTGTCGAAGAAAGATGGGATGCCTTCCGGGGCATCCCCAAGCTTAAACGCTTGAGTATCCTTGAATATTTACTTAGGGTGCCTTGGGCATCCCCAAGCTTGAACTCTTGACTATCCTCATTCTTCTCATATCGATACCTCCTCGATCTTCGAACACTTCATCCACGCAAAACTTAACCAAACTTTTTATTAGAGGGGTTAGTACATATAACATCAAATCCCATCATGTCCTGCTGTAACATTATTGTATAATTATAATCAAACATTACCCACTGTATTCTATCACAATTCTATGGCTCCCAAGTCAATGGGGCTCAACAAGATTTCAAACATAAGCAAATAAAGAAACTAAAACAGCAATCTGTGAAAACAGGACAGTCTGTAAAGATGCAGATGGTACATATACTTCTGTAACTCAAACAATTCTAAAAAATTAGTACAAAATAAAAAATTTGCATAGAAGTACTGTGTAAAACTTTCATAATTTTTGCACATTCCAGTAAAATATAGAAATTCAAACACTACAGCAAAAGTTTCTGTTTTTTCACAGCACACACCAAACAAGCAATTTAAACATCCTAAAGGTAAATCTTGGCACATTATTTTATGGTACAGTGGTATATACAAGGGGATAATTATTTTTATGAGAAACTTCCATGAAAAATTCTACATTGTTTCCATGAGCATGAACACAAGTATTCAAGGTCGACCCTCACTTCTTCAATGCATAGCTTTCCAATCGCTTCTCTTTTTGAAAAAGTTTTAGGTTCCCCTCTCTATTTTTTTTTGTTTTTAAATATTTAAATGGCACACATAGTAAAGTTTATATTACACAAAATAAGAAAAACACTCTCTAAAACTTCTGGGTTGTCTCCCAGGCAGCGCTTTCTTTAAAGCCATTAAGCTAGGCGTAAGGGGCAAGTAATTTTTTTTGTATTTCGCATTTTTTTTAAAAAATTTCACCCACAACTAAAGAAAGAAAACAAGAAAACAAAAACATAAGGAAAAACCAAATCTACTTAGTGATGAGAGCAAACAAGCATACACAAAAATATTAACCCCACGCTATTGCTCCCCGGCAACGGCGCCAGAAAAGAGCTTGATAATCCCCAAGTGCAAGGAATCATCGTAGCAATTTCCAAAGATGGAAGTGGTAAGTATGGAATGTCGAACGCACAAGGAGCTAAAGGTAAGATCAATATTCTCTCAAGTCCTATCTACCACTGATATGACTCTACGTACACCGGGCGTTTGCTTTTATCTAGAAACGAGAAATAAAACTACGTTGTGGGTATAAAGAGGATAGCTTTGCATGATATCGGAAAACTAAAACATAAAAATAGGTGCTGCCTAAATAAAGTAAGAATATATTACAATATATTACAAATAGCGAGTGTGGAATAATGATGGATCAGTGTGCGGAATTGTCCTAGGCAATTGATAACAAGATCGGTAATCATTATTGCAATTTTATATGAGGGAGAGGCATGAGCTAACATACTTTCCGTACTTGGATCATATGAACTTATGATTGGACCTCTAGCAAAAATCCGCAACTACTAGAAATCATTAAGGTAAACCCAATCATAGCATTAAGTATCAAGTCCTCTTTACTCCCATACGCAACAACTCCCTTACTCGGGTTTGTGTTTCAGTCACTCACGCAACCCACTATAAGCGAATCATGAACATATTGCAACACCCTACAGCGGGAATGTGTGGGATCGAGGAGATAGGTCTAGAGGGGGGGTGAATAGACACTTAACCAACCAAAGTTGCAGTTTTTAGTTTCTCTTGGAACTTAGGCAGATTTTGGCACAAGTTAAGACAACTCCAATAGTTTCTACACATGCATATCTAGAGTTGAGCAGCGGAAAAAGTAAAGCATGCAAGTGTACGAAAAGTAAGGGGGTAGAGTATGGAAGATCAAACGCAATGAAGACACGGTGGTTTTTGGCGTGGTTCCGATAGGTGGTGCTATTGTACGTCCACGTTGATGGAGACTTCAACCCACAGAGGGTAACGGTTGCGCGAGTCCACGGAGGGCTCCACCCACAAAGGGTCCACGAAGAAGCAACCTTGTCTATTCCACCATGGCTTACGTCCACGAAGGACTAGCCTCACTCGGGGTAGATCTTCACGAAGTAGGTGATCTCCTTGCCCTTACAAACTCCTTGGTTCAACTCCACATCATGTCGGAGGCTCCCAAGTGACACCTAACCAATCTAGGAGACACCACTCTCCAAAAGGTAATAGACGGTGTGTTGTTGATGAACTCCTTGCTCTTGTGCTTCAAATGATAGTCTCCCCAACACTCAAACAACTCCTCACAGATTTGGCTATGGTGGAAGAAGGATTTGAGTGGAAAGCAACTTGGGAAAGGCTAGAAATCAAGGTTCAAATGGTTGGATTGGAATGTCCTGATCTCAACACATGAGTAGGTGGTTCTCTCTCAGAAAATGTATGGTGGAAGTGTAGGCACGTTCTGATGGCTCTCCTTACTGAGTAAGAAGTGGTGGAGGGGCATATATAGCCTCCCCACAAAATCCAACCGTTACACACTTTTGACCCAACTCGGTGGCACCGATCAGAAATCTCGGTGGCACCGAACTGTGTAAAAGATATGAACGTTAGGAATCTTGGTGGGACCGACTGGAACAACTCGGATGGACCAATGTGCAATGGTGAGGGCAAACCTCATCTCGGTGGCACCGATTGCATCAACTCGGTAGGACCGAAGTGAAGCAATAAAGCAACAGAGAGTTGGCAAGCCATCTCGGTGAGACCGATTTGCAAAACTCGGTGGGACCGAAGTAAGTGCAAATGATTACAAAGAGTTGGCAAGGCCATCTCGGTGGGACCGAGATCCATATCGGTGGATCCGATTTTTTAGGGTTTTGGCAGTGGCTAAGTTCAGATGAACTCGGTGGCTCCGGATAGGAAATTTCGGTGGGGCCGAGTTGGAATGTAGGTTTTGGACATATTTGGATGGAGAAAGTGGTTGAGGATTTTGGAGCAATGTCACTAAGCACTTGAGCAAAAAGACCATTAAGCAACACCTCATCCCCTTTTAATAGCATTGGCTTTCCTATGGACTCAATGTGATCTTGGATCACTAAACCAAAAATGTAGAGTCTTGAGCTTTTGCCAATTCATGTCCTTAGCATTTTGAAGGGTTCCACATCTCCATGTCCCTGCCACGCCATTGTTGAACTTGTCTGAAATTCACTAGATAGAGGCATTAGTCCAACAACATGTATGTTGGCATAAATTACCAAAATCACCAAGGGAGCAAATGTGCTTTCAGAATCCCCCACGTGTGCGCGTCACGGAGGGCACCATAGGACATCACCAAAATAAAACATACAACTCAAACCAATCAAGATCATCAATCAACCCAAAGGACAAAAGAAATCTACTCAAACATCATAGGATGGCAACACATCATTGGATAATAATATGTGGCATAAAGCACCATGTTCAAGTAGGGGATTACAGCGGGGTGCGGGAGAGTGGACCGCTGAAAAGAGACGAGGGAGGTGATGAAGACAGTGATGTTGATGAAGACGATCAAGGCGGCGATGGTTCCCCCGGCGGCACTCCGGTGCCACCGAGAGAGAGGGGGAGAGGTTCTCCCCTCTGGTCCTTGGCCTCCATGGCGCCCGTAGGGGCGGCAGCCCCTCCGAGATTGGATCTCTCTCTCTCTCTCTCTCTCTCTCTCTCTGTTTCCTTCTGTTTTTGCGCTCCTGTTTCTGGCCGAAAACCGTTTCTTATATTCCCGGAGATCCGTAACTCCGATTGGGATGAAATTTTGAGGGGATTTTCTTCCAGATATTATCTTTCTTGCAGCAGAAGAAGGGCCCCAACCACCTTATAGGGGCGCCACAAGCCTGCTAGGCGCGCCCTGGGTAGGGGGCGCCCCCCTCGAGCTTGTAGGCCCCTTGGGCATCGTCTCACGTTGATTATTTTTCCCAAAAATCACATATATTCCAAAATAAATCTCCGTAAATTTTTATCGCGTTTGGACTTCATTTGGTATGGTTTTTCTGCGAAACAAAAAAAAACATGCAGAAAACAGGAACTGTCACTGGGCACTGGATCAATAAGTTAGTTCATAAAAATCATATAAAAGTGCACCAAAACCATATAAAATAATTGTAAACATGGCATGAATACTTCATAAATTATAGATACGTTGGAGATGTATCATTACTCTGTTTTCATTAACTTAATACCCTAGATGCACGCTGGATAGCGGTCGATGGGTGGAGTAATAGTAGTAGATGCAGGCAGGAGTCGGTCTACTTGTCTCGGATGTGATGCCTATATACATGATCATTGCCTTGAATATCATCATAACTATGCGCTTTTCTATCAATTGCCCAACAGTAATTTGTTTACCCACCGTATGCTATGCGTTCGAGAGAGAAGCCTCTAGTGAAAACTATGGCCCCCGGGTCTACTTTTATCGTATATTAAAATCCAAAAATACCTTGCTGCAATTTTATTTCCTTTCTTTTGTTTTGCAATTTACTTTTCTATCTATCATATCAGAATTAATCCTTGCAAGTAACCGCCAAGGGGATTGACAACCCTCTTGTTTGCGTTGGGTGCAAGTGTTTGCTTTTGTGTGTGTAGGTGCTGCTAACGAGAGGTTCTGTGTGGTTCTCCTACTGGATTGATAACCTTGGTTCTTAAATGAGGGAAATACTTATCTCTACTGTACTACATCATCCTGTCCTCTTCGGGGAAATCCCAACGCAGTTCACAAGTAGTAGGTTCCTGGGGTGGTTGCTGCTCCCTCCGACGTCGCGCACTGCTTGAGACTGCCGGAGACTCCCCGTGCCTGCTCCTACTCCGACTCTGATGAGGGGTAGAGTAAAGCCGGTTCGGGCTATGGGAGTAATTCGCCTGCTATTTTTAACATCTCGATCGCATTCCTGGCTTCCAACTCCATTGGGATGTTTCCGTTGATTGGGATTGCAGCAAGGTTGCATGTCGCTGCCAGTACATTATCTACCGGGTTTGAGTAGTGGTCGTTTGGTGTCTGAAAACGCCCGGGTTGGTACTGGACTGGTGACTACAGGTGAGCCGGTGGCTGCAGCTGGGCTCTATTTGGGGGAACGTCCTGAGTCAATTGGGGTATGACTGGCCTTGTACCCGGTGTACCGGTACCGGTTCCCAGGACCACCAGAGGAGGTGGATCTCATGGAGTTTGGAACAGCCTTGCCGGTTACATAGATATCGGAAGCTGACTCTGGAATCTCCTTTGATGTACCGCAGATGCTTCGTTTTGACGAAAACTGAGGTGGATTCTCTCCATCTCCAGGCGCTTAGCCTCCTGGAGGATCTCAGACCGGGCTTTGGCCAGACGGGCGTTCTCTGCATTGATATCCTCCTGAATCTTGGCCAGCTATTCACGGCACTTTGTTATCTCTGCATTGCGCACGTCCGCGTTCTCTGGAGTCACCGGATCTGCAAGGAGTGTGCCGAGAGTAGTCGCCATCTCAGCCAGCGCCTGAACCCCCGTCCTATCGGAGCCGGCCGCCTCTAGCGTAGCTGTTGCAGCTCCCACGGCTTTGGACAGTTGTCCTAGAGTGATCTGGGCCAGGTTCTGGCTAGTTGACGTGTTTGTGACCAAGTTCCCCAGCGCGTCATAGCGAGGTTCGTTCTGGTTTCCTGCCATGTAGACTGCTGTGTGATGAAGCGGCTCGTAAGATTTTGAGTCGGTTTCCTCATTTGAGTACCCTCCCAACCTTTCACCGAAAAGTGGACTCGGTTTCTCCAACCGATGACTCGCCGTCTGAATTGACAAGCGTGCCGCCTCCAGACACCGAATCAGTGGCCGGCTCTGGTTCCTGAGTCATTCCACCGATGAAGCCGACAAAAGTGCTCCTCGGGCCGAGTTTGGTCTGGCATGCCGACTCGATTGAGGCGGCGGAGATGGCCGGTCCTGGCCCGGACTCGCCGATGGTACCGATGAAGACGTGAATCTTGCCAAAGGGGATCCGGTATCCTGACTCAATAGAGTCGGCCTCGGGACCCCAGTTGGCGTCATCGATGTAGAGCTCTCGCGCCGGCTCTTCGTCATCCCGCCGATCACGTAACCCTCGATCCCTGGAAGGGCTCCCTCCAAGAACTCAACACCACTGTGCTCTGGCCCCACGGTGGGCGCCAACTGCCGTGGTTTTGTCACGACAGATGTCCTCGTGAGAGAACTAAGTTGCGAGGCCATTGCTACTAGGTGGTGGCTTGAACGGGGTTGATCAAAAACGAGGAACGCAAGTTTACCCAGGTTCGGCCCCTCACGGTGGAGGTAAAAGCCTACTCCTGCTTGATTGATATTGACGATGATCTCGATTACAAGGGTGCGGATTCGCTTAACCTAGTTTCGAGAGATTGTAACCTGTCCTTTGATGCCCCAGGGCCCCCCTTTATATACTAGGTTCGGTCCCTGGTTTACAACTCATAACCCATATCCTACCTAGTCTTATTGACTTTCCTTGCTTTCTACGTCGACGGAGCTTCACTCTTGGGCCTTCCTGTAAGCTGGCCCGCAAGGCTTATGTGTAAGCCGGCAATTGCTACTTGTAGACTGCGTTGGTATTTCCCCAAAGAGGAGAGGATGATGCAGTATAGTAGAGATAAGTATTTCCCTCAGTTAAGAACCAAGGTTATCAATCCAGTAGGAGAACCAAGCAAAATTCCGTTAAGTGCACCTGCACACACAAGAGCAAACACTTGCACCCAACGCAAATAAGAGGGTTGTCAATCCTCTTAGCGATTATTTGCAAGGATTAAATCTTATAGAGATAAATAGATAAACTAAAATACTAATTAAAATAAAAGTAAATAAATTGCAGCAAGGTATTTTCAGGTTTTTTATATATGATAAAGTAGACTCGGGGGCCATAGTTTTCACTAGAGGCTTCTCTCTCGAACACATAGCATATGGTGGGTAGACAAATTCCTGTTGGGCAATTGATAAAAAAGCAAATAATTATGACGGATTCATGGCAATGATCATGTATATAGGCATCACGTCTGAGACAAGTAGACCGACTCCTGCCTGCATCTACTACTATTACTCCACCCATCGACCGCTATCCAGGATGCATCTAGGGTATTAAGTATGAAACAGAGTAACGCCTTAAGCAAGATGACATGATGTAGACAAAGTAAACTCAAGCAATATGATTAAACCCCATCTTTTTATCCTTAATGGCAACAATACAAATACGTGTCATGTGCCCTTCTGTCATTGGGATTGAGCACCACAGGATTGAACCCATCACAAAGCACATCTCCCATTGCAAGACAAATCGATCTAGTAGGCCAAACCAAATCGATAGATCAGAGAGAAATACAAAGCTCTAATAATCATGCATAAAAGAGTTTAGAGAAGACTCAAATATTTCTCATGAATAATCTGATCATAAACTCACAATTCATCGGATCCCAACAAACACACCGCAAAAGAAGATTACATCGGATAGAACTCCAAGAACATCGAGGAGAACATGGTATTGAAGATCAAAGAGAGAGAAGAAGCCATCTAGCTATTAGCTATGGATCTGTAGGTCTGTGGTAAACTACTCACACATCATCGGAAAGGGCAGCAAGGTTGATGAAGAAGCCCTCCGTGATCGATTTCCCCTCCGACGGAGTACCAGAAAAGGCCTCCAGATGGGATCACGGAAGAACGGAGGCTTGCGGCGGCGGAAAGGTTTTCTCTTCTGTCTCTCTGGTATATTGGGAATATTTGGGAATTTATAGCGTTGGAATTAGGTCAGGAGGGGCAACGAGGGGCCCACAAGCCTGGGGGCGCGCCCTACTCCCCTGGATGCGCCCTCCAGGCTTGTCGCCTCCTCGTGGCTCTTCTGGTCTTCTCCCGAAGCTTCGTGGGTCTCTTCTGGTCCAGAAAAAATTAATCCAAAGTTTTATTTCTCGTTTGAACACTTTTTGATAATGATTTTCTGAAAAGGCAAAAACAAGCAGAAAACAGCAACTGGCACTGGGCACTGGGTTAATAGATTAGTCACAAAAAATGATATATAATGGCATATAATTGCATAGAAAACATCCAAGATTGATACTATAATAGCATGGAACAATCAAAAATTATAGATACGTTGGAGACGTATCAAGCATCCCCAAGCTTAATTCCTGCTCGTCCTCGAGTAGGTAAATGATAAAAACAGAATTTTTGATATGGAATGCTACCTATCATGTTTCATCATGTAATCTCTCTCTTACGGTATGAATAATAAGATCCGAATGATTCAAAGCAATAGTCTATAATTTGATATAAAGACATCAATACTCAGGCATACTAATAAACAATCATGTCTTTCAAAATAAAAATGCTAAAGAACGTTATCCCTACAAAATCATATAATCTTGTCATGCTCCATCTTCTTAACACAAAATATTTATCATGAACAACCCCGGTTTTAGCCAAGCAATTGGTTCATACTTTTTAACGTGCTTCAGCTTTTTCAACCCCCACGCAATACATGAGCGCAAGCCATGGATATAGCACTATGGGTGGAATAGAGTGTGGTGGTAGAGATAAATAAGAGAAGTCAAAAATAAGAAGATAGACTCACATCAACAAGGCTAATCAACGGGCTATGGAGATGCCCATCAATTGATGTCAATGCGAGGAGTGCCATGCAACGGATGCACTAAGGGCTATAAGTGTATGAAAGCTCAACATGAAAACTAAGTGGGTGTGCATCCAACTTGCTTGCTCATGAAGACCTCGAGCATTTGAGGAAGCCCATCATCTGAATATACAAGCCAAGTTCTATAATGAAAAATTCCCACTAGTATATGAAAGTGACAAAATAGGAGACTCTCTATATGAACAACATGGTGCTACTCTGAAGCACAAGTGTGGAAAAAGGATAGTAACATTGCCCCTTCTCTCTTTTTCTCTCATTTTTTTTCGTGGCTCTTTTTGGCCTCTCTTTTTTTCGTCCGGGGTCTCATTCCGACTTGTGGGGGAATCATGGTCTCCATCATCCTTTCCTTACTGGGACAATGCTCTAATAATGATGATCATCACACTTTTATTTACTTACAACTCAATATCACAACTTGATACTAGAACAAAAATATGACTCTATATGAATGCCTCTGGCAGTGTACCAGGATGTGCAATGATGCTAGCGTAACATTTATAAAAATGATGAACGGTGGCTGAGCCACAAATACTATGTCAGCTATATGATCATGCAAAGCAATATGACAATGACGATGTGTGTCATAAAAACGGAACGGAGGAAGTTGCATGGCAATATATCTCGGAATGGCTATGGAAATGTAATGATAGGTAGGTATGGTGGCTGTTTTGAGGAAGATATAAGGAAGCTTATGTGTGATAGAGCGTATCATATCACGGGGTTTGGATGCATCGGCGAAGTTTGCACCAACTCTCGATGTGAGAAAGGGCAATGCACGGTACCGAAGAGGCTAGCAAATTGCGGAAGGGTGAGAGTGCGTATAATCCATGGACTCACATTAGTCGTAAAGAACTCACATACGTATTGCGAAAGTTTATTAGCCCTCGAAGCAAAGTACTATTATGCATGCCCCTAGGGGGGAGGTTGGTAGGAGTTAACCATCGCGCGCCCCCGACCGCCACACAAAGGTAGACAATCAAGAATAAATCATGCTCCAACTTCTTAGCATAACGACAGATCATACATGCATGCTTCGGGAATTACAAACCTTAACACCAATATTCTTACTAAACCACAATTATCTACTAGCACCTCCCACATATTACCATCCTAATATCACAGAACTATTGCAAGGAATCAAACTTATCATATTCAGTAATCTACATGAAAGTTTTTATTATATCCCTCTTGAATACCTATCATATCAGGACCAAATTCATAACCCGTGCATATTACCATTGCTAATCATTAGACTCTCAAAAATATATAAGTGAAGCATGAGAGTGCAACTATTTCTTTAAAATATAACCACCGCCGTGCTCTAAAAGATATAAGTGAAGCACCAGAGCAACTGCCTAGCTCAAAAGATATAAGTGAAGCACATAGAGTATTCTAACAAATCATGAATAATGTGTGTCCCTCTCAAAAAAGTGTGATCAGCAAAGATGATTGTGACAAACTAAAAAGCAAACAAAAGCAAATAACCTATATCACAAGACGCTCCAAGTAAAACACATATCATGTGATGAATAAAAATATAGCTCCAAGTGAGTTACCGATAGATTGTAGACGAAAGAGGGGATGCCTTCCGGGGCATCCCCAAGCTTAGACGCTTGAGTCTTCCTTGAATATTACCTTGGGGTGCCTTGGGCATACCCAAGCTTATGCTCTTGCCGCTCCTTATTCTTTTATCCATCGTAGTCTCACCCAAAACTTGAAAACTTCAGCACACAAAACTCAACAGAAACCTCGTGAGATCTGTTAGTAAAACAAACAAATCTTAAACTTTAGGTACTGTTGTAAATTGATTCATATTTAATATTGGCATAATGCTACTGTACTCCAACTTTTCCATGACTCATACCCCCCGATACGATCCATAGATTCATCAAAACAAGCAAACAATGCAACAAAAACAGAATCTGTCTAAAACAGAACAGTCTGTAAAGATCTATTTAAAAGCCATACTTCTGTAACTCCAAAGATTCTGAAAAAAATTAGGAAAACGTAAAAAATGCATATGCCAATACTGTGTAAAAAATTCAGATTTTTCTGACGCTCCAGTACAGATTTAAAATTCCAGCAACGCAAAACTTTATGTTTTCCAAACAGTATCAATTATACTATCATCAACATCATCCCAAAGGCATTACTTGGCACAAACACTAATTAAAACATAAAAATACAATCATAACAGAGTCTATAATTGTGTAAACACTCAAGAACAGAAAGTAAAAGCAAAAATTTATTTTATTCATTGGGTTGCCTCCCAACAAGCGCTATTGTTTTATACCCCTAGCTAGGCATAATGCATAGTTTCAAGTGTTGTCATCCTTCATTTTCAACTCTTTAATTACACATCCATTTTTCCTAGTAGATTTAACATAGGAGTTTCTCATCATCACACTTCTAGGCACAAAATCAAGAATTTTGCTTTTATGGATGGGTTCCTTTATTACATCAGTGAAATTGGGGTGCACGCTAATCATTTTAAGATCCTCGCTCCCTTTACTAGAAGTAGCGCCCTTAACCTTAGGAACATATATAAACTTGAAATTTTTATTGGGAGGAGTCCTATCAATTTTTTTAATGGAGGAAAAGGCGGAACCTAAGTTATTGATAATCTCTTCTAGTTTGTCAATTCTAGTGGGGCTTTGTTCTAGCCTTTCGTTAATTATCGGTTCCTTTTCCTTTAAAGTTTTCAAAGCAATTCCCACCTTAGAACCAAATTGAGTAATATGATTATGGACCTTTTTATCTAAATTTTCAAGATGTTCAATAGTAGGCATCTTATTTTCAATAGCTTCTAACCTTTGCATAACATGTTCCAAAGTCAATGTTGTTTCATTAATAATGATAGGGGGTGAACCCACTAAATTTCCCATAGCATTGAAAGCATCCGAAGTGGGATACATCAAGAAATTCCCTCCAATAATAGTGTCAAGCACAAATCTATACCAAGTAGTAATTCCCACATAAAAATTTCAAAGAAGAACGGTAGCGGATTGCTTACGAGTTGATCTATTTTGAGCATCGCGAATCCTATACCAAGCATCTTTTAAATTTTCTCCTCCCCTTTGTTTAAGATTAATCACTTCATTTTCCGGGGTAATAGTAACAAGCGAAGAACTAGCCATAATGGTGAAGGAAGCAAGCAAACTAGCAGACAAGCACATAAAAATATTTTTGTGTTTTTGTAAAAAAAAAAGAAGTGGGGGAGATGAAAACGAGAGGCAAATGCAAATAAAAGGCAAATAAAATAAATGCAAGTGGATGATAGTTTGTGCAAAGGTACTTGATAATTTTGATGATGTCTCCCCGGCAACGGCGCCAGAAATTCTTCCTGCTACTTGTAGACTGCGTTGGTATTTCCCCGAAGAGGAGAGGACGATGCAGTATAGTAGAGATAAGTATTTCCCTCAGTTAAGAACCAAGGTTATCAATCCAGTAGGAGAACCAAGCAAAATTCCGTTAAGCGCACCTGCACACACAAGAGCAAACACTTGCACCCAACGCAAATAAGAGGGTTGTCAATCCTCTTAGCGATTATTTGCAAGGATTAAATCTTATAGAGATAAATAGATAAACTAAAATACTAATTAAAATAAAAGTAAATAAATTGCAGCAAGGTATTTTTAGGTTTTTTATATATGATAAAGTAGACCCGGGGGCCATAGTTTTCACTAGAGGCTTCTCTCTCGAACACATAGCATACGGTGGGTAGACAAATTACTGTTGGGCAATTGATAGAAAAGGAAATAATTATGACGGATTCATGGCAATGATCATGTATATAGGCATCACGTCTGAGACAAGTAGACCGACTCCTGCCTGCATCTACTACTATTACTCCACCCATCGACCGCTATCCAGCATGCATCTAGGGTATTAAGTATGAAACAGAGTAACGCCTTAAGCAAGATGACATGATGTAGACAAAGTAAACTCAAGCAATATGATTAAACCCCATCTTTTTATCCTTAATGGCAACAATACAAATACGTGTCATGTCCCCTTCTGTCACTGGGATTGAGCACCGCAAGATTGAACCCATCACAAAGCACCTCTCCCATTGCAAGACAAATCAATCTAGTAGGCCAAACCAAATCGATAGATCGGAGAGAAATACAAAGCTATAATAATCATGCATAAAAGAGTTCAGAGAAGACTCAAATATTTCTCATGAATAATCTGATCATAAACTCACAATTCATCGGATCCCAACAAACACACCGCAAAAGAAGATTACATCGGATAGAACTCCAAGAACATCGAGGAGAACATGGTATTGAAGATCAAAGAGAGAGAAGAAGCCATCTAGCTACTAGATATGGACCTATAGGTCTGTGGTAAACTACTCACACATCATCGGAAGGGCAGCAAGGTTGATGAAGAAGCCTTCCGTGATAGATTCCCCCTCCGGCAGAGTACCGGAAAAGGCCTCCAGATGGGATTGCGGAAGAACAGAGGCTTGCGGCAGCGGAAAGGTTTTCTCTTCTGTCTCTCTGGTATATTGGGAATATTTGGGAATTTATAGCGCTAGAATTAGGTCAGGAGGGGCAACAAGGTGCCCACAAGCCTGGGGGGCGCGCCCTCCAGGCTTGTCGCCTCCTCGTGGCTCTTCTGGTCTTCTCTTGAAGCTTCCTGGGTCTCTTCTGGTCCAGAAAAAATTAATCCAAAGTTTTTTTTCTCGTTTGGACACTTTTTGATAATGATTTTCTGAAAAGGCAAAAACAAGCAGAAAACAGCAACTGGCAGTGAGCACTGGGTTAATAGGTTAGTCCCAAAAAATGATATATAATGGCATATAATTGCATATAAAACATCCAAGATTGATACTATAATAGCATGGAACAATCAAAAATTATAGATCCGTTGGAGACGTATCAGTAATCATGGGCCGGGTCTCCTTTCCAAGCCTCTGGCTTTTCTTCCTTTGGTAAAACTCGTCTGAGACTTGAGAGTGGGTGACTCCCAAAACTGGGTCAAGGAGACCAGGTTTAAAATCGGGTCACTTCACGTCGGGTCTCACCCGTAGGGAATATCCCCAACAACGAGCGTGAGCCACCGTCTCTAAACTCCCTGACAACCAAGATGCGAAGGCATCATGCTGTCAGCCGACTAGAACCCCGACCGGGTCGTTATGAACTGGAATAGGTCCAGATCCACTGTTAACAACACAGTGCCCTTCAGCCATGGCGACACAGCAACCACTAATAGGCATGGGGGCCACCGCCTTGGAATCCGTTCTTTGTTGGGACACGTACTGTCTAGGGTTGACGTTGTTTCTCTGTTGGAGGTCTCCCCGCAGCAAGGAGACGAGCCCGCCGCCGTCGTCGGCCTGGCTAGCATAGCCTACTTCTTCCTTTTGTGGCGGCGAGATGCATCATGCCTTTCTAAGTCCTATAGGGAACTAAGCTAGTAGAGTATGCTGACACGTTCCTTCTGATGCTCCTCGGTATTTTTGCAGACAATGAAGAGAAAGAATGTGTTTGCTTTTTTGGGCAAACGTAAAAGCTTTGTGTTTCAATGCATTGATAGAAAGAAATAGTTTGTACAATCTCAAAGAAGGCCACAACCAGAGTTCTAACACAAGCCCCCTAGTCCCTAGGCACTACCTCAACCGGTAGCACAACCTGAAGGTCTCTCACGCCCGCTGACACCCATTGTCTGGCTTCTGCTTGGATTGTATAAACGAGGGAAGGCAAGCTAAGGGGGGCATTGTCAAAGATGATGACCTTGTGATGCTTCCAGATGAACCACACCACCAACATAATGGTCGTGGAGGTGCTCTTTCGATCAGAGGTCAAAACTAGTGGCACGCTCGATGCCACCAATCAATGAAGTCGTCCTCTGCATCCGGGTGGCTCGCCATCGAACACAGCCATGAAGGACCTTCTGCTACACCGCATGAGAGAAGGAACAACCAGTGAAGAGACGAGCCATTGTCTCCTCTGACTGTTCATGAAGCACGCAACACAGTGTGTAATGAAAGCTTTGGTGTGCTAGACGCTGACGGAGCTAAATCCGGAAGATCTCAGGGTAGGGGATCCTAAGGTAGATGTCTTAGAACGATGGTAACAAGGACACATGATTTTACCCAGATTCAACCTCTCCGAGGAGATAAAACAATACGTCATGCTTGTGCTTTATTGCATCGGAGTGTGTATAGAGTACAGGTAAGACTACCATGAGATTGTATATGTCTAAATGTATCGACTAGCTCGACACCGACTTATATAAGATACTGGAGTCCTAGGATTACAAGAGTCCTAGTCGGCTAAGTCGGTCGAGTGGAGTCCTCCACGAATACGGAGTCCTTATCTTGAATGCCAAGGCTTTTGGAGTCTTCGTGTAGGGCCGCCCAAAGTGGCTCAGGACGGAACCGACAATGGGTCCTTAGCCCATCCCACCAGGCCGGGAGTCGACTGGTGACATGCACCTTAGCCGGGACACCGTCAGTACCCGCCGAACCGATCTTCAAGCTCGACTGCATCTCGGGCCATCTGACCTGCATGTCGTCTTCGGTTGTCGGGCTTGAAACAGGTTCGATGAAGTGACGAACAATGGCTTCATCCAGCCGACCTCCATCTTCCGAGCTGCCTTTGAGGTGACGTATACCACCTCAGTTTTGAAAAATGTTGAAGGAGATAGCTGACTTGTGTGCATGAAGAAATTTCCCCTCGGCCAGTCGTTCACAACAGCCCTCCAAGCCGGACTACTTCCTAAGTGGGACGAACCACTCCGGTCTTGAATTGTCAATGTAGATGGCTGGCCTCCATGAAAAAAAGTTTTCCTACCAAGCCGGCTTCCGCCAACCGATTCTTCACGTTTTTTTTATTGCTGCAGTTTATTCTCTGTCGAGATATATAGCCAGTAGCCCTCAAGGTCAATATTGGCCCAAAATCCAATATACGCCTAGAGCTTAGCAAAAGTACTTAGCAGTATTGCGTTCTACCGTCACTGAGGTGCAGCTCGACAGGGTAGATGTCGAGCTACGGGTTGTAGAAAAAACCACAGTGTGCAGTAGCCCTCGAGACTCAGGTCGAGTGCAAGCAGCCGCCATGAGGATCGAAATCTTCCTCGATGGGAGCTTTGCATTATCAAGTAGAAAACTGCTGATCCAGTAGCCCTCGTGACTCAGGTTGATTTGCAAAATCATCCTGAGGATTGAATCCAAACTCGGGAATATACTTAGAGCAAAAAGCGGATGTGCAGTAGGCCCTAAGACTCGGGCCAGGCGCAAATGGCCGGCATGAGGATCGAAATCCTCCTTGAAAACCCATATTGCACTTAAAAAATTCCATGAGAAACTTCGATGCAATAGCCCACAAGACTCAGGCGGGCAACATGGTCGACCTGAGAATCGAATCTCCTCGGGAATTGGCTTACTGTCTTTGATTAAACGCACATCCAGTAGCCCCGAGACTCATGTCGAGCAGCATGGACGACATGAGGATCAAATCTTGTTGGGAAGTACCTCAACCGAGCAACGACATTTGGGCATGAAATAGCCCCCAGGCCGGTTCTGCGGGATTTATCGATCAACCTGCCAGATGCCGGCCTGGAAAATAATTCAGCTGACTAGCGGCGTGGGCGCAATAGCCCCCATGCCGGTTCTGTGGGATACGTCGATCAACCTGCCAGATGTCAGCCTGGAAATAATTTAGCCAACCAGTGACATGGGCGCAATAGCCCCCCGTTCGGTTCTGCGGGATCCGTCGATCAACCCGCTAGATGCCGATCTGGAACATAATTTAGCTGACCAGCGACGTGGGCGCAATAGCCCCAGGCCAGTTCTACGGGATCAGTCGACCAACCTGCCAAATGCTGGCATGGAAAATAATTTAGCCGACGAGCAACGCGTGCGCCATAGCCCCATGGCCAACCTCGGCCAAGACAAAGTCCTGCCTCTTGAATCAAAATCATATAAAAGGTTAGAAGTGTCATGAGCTCAGAAATACAGACAAACTTACAAAAATAATACATCTGAATTAAGTCAAGTCTTTTGGTGCCAATTGGCTTGGTCTTAAAATTAATTTTTGCTTATGTTCAAAGAAAAAATTAATTTTTTGCTTCCATCGTGCTTTAACTTGACCTGCATCCGGTCTCAAGGCTTGAGTCGACCAGTTTTCGGCTTCAACCTCCTCGTCCCTAAGGCAATCGTGGAGTGCTACAAAGGATAACTTAGTCGAGATAGCGAAAACTTAAGTGGCAAACAGATAAGCAAGGCACCCCGGCTATTGGCCAAGGACACAAGTCAAAAAGGGAGCAAAGGAAAATGCAGCAAAACAACCAAGGAAGAAAACACTTAGGCCGGAATATGGCACAAATTAGAGTAAAGACTTTGACAACCCCCAAGTGCGACCTAGAGGAACGAGATCAAACTTCCAGGGCAAGAAACCAAACTTGGGTAATTATTTAGAACAATCAAAACGAACAAAGGAAAAACATCTTCACTCAATACGTGTATAATGCCTGATCGAACTAAACAAAAAGTTAAACAAATTTAAAAGTTTAAGCATGAAAACGATTTAGCTGGTTTATGTTCCAGGAGTTGGTGACGCGGTCCGGGCTCGCGGCGGGACGAGGTCCCAACCCTCAAGCTGGTTTCGATGTGGCGGAGCGAGGAGATCGGCTCAACGAGGAGCTCACCTCGTACACAGAAGCATATCATCATTGCTTGCATGACATTGCACAATTTCATTCATGATAATAAGTTGAGTGACAATTTTTTTGATAAATGTGATACCGATGATGAGTATGTACCTCCAGTGCTACGACAGGAGGTGACACCAACACAAGCGAATCTCGTTCAAGAGGAAGAGAATGAAGATAGCATGAACAATATTCATAGTAGGATAGCTGATGTTTGTCTTGTGATGACAACATAGGTTAGCTATGTTGATGGAGGTCATGATCACGTAACCATATGTACTTTGTATGATTTATGTCTTTTGTAATTATATTATGGGGTCAGTATCTATTTAGATGTATGCAACATCAAAGTACAATCATTGAATGGCGGCTGCTACAAATAAGCCGGTTGATCTTAGAAAAAGATCAACCGCCTCTACAGCCGTCCGATACAGCCATGCGTGACCCTCTGATTATCTCCGTCTTCCCATCCTACTTTTCCAACTACTCAACACACAACAGGCAACACCCGGTACCCTTCCTCTCACATCACACACTCTTCCGATCGCCTCACACCAGCAAGCGTCCAGCACGTCCGCCATCATTGTAGCACGGAGTACGCCTTCAAGCAAGCCTTCACACGACAGCGGACGGGTGCCTGCCATCGAAGCAAGCATTGTCAACGTTGTCGAAGCACACCTTGTTGTCGTGGTCGTCGAAGCATCGCCGTGGAAGCAAGCCTCGCAGCATAGTCGTTGTTGTCAATGACACGACGTCGTCGTCACAACATGTCTCATCCTCGTGGTCGTTGAAGCACGCATCGCAGCATTGTCGCGTCCGTCGATGCCATCGAAGCACGCCTTGTCGTCATGGCCCTTGAAGCCTCGCCGCGACCGTTGAAGCACGCGTCGCAACATTTCTGTGTCCGTCGATGCCGTCGAAGCACGCCTTGTCGTCATGGCCGACGAAGCCCCGCCGCGGTCGTTGAAGCACGCGTCGCAGCATTGCCACGTCCGTCGATGCCGCCGAAGCACGCCTTGTCGTCATGGCCGTCGAAGCCTCGCCGCGTCCGTCGATGCCGTCGTGGACGTCGAAGCGTTGCCGCGGCGGTTGAAGCACGCGTCGTAGCATTGCCCGCGTCCGACGATGTCGTTGGAGCGTGCCTCGTCGTCGTGGCCGTCAAAGCGTCGCCGCGACCGTTGAAGCACACGCCCCAGCATTGTTGCGTCTGTCGATGTTGTCGATGCACACCTCGTCGTCGTGGCCATCGAAACATCGTCGCGACCTTTGAAGCACGCGCCCTAGCATTGCCGCGCACGTCGATGCCGTCGAAGCACACCTCGTCGTCGTGTCCATCGAAGCGTCACCACGACCGTTGAAGCCCTTCATTGCAGCATCGGGGCACCACCGGCGAGCGCTCCACCGAGCGCTGCATCGAAGCTCCGGGAACCGCGGGCGAGCTCTCCATCGGAGCGCCGGGAGCTGCATTACAGCTCTGAGAGCCGCCGGCGAGCGCTCCATTGCAGCGCCGGGAGTCGCCGTCGTGGCCTCGCGCCTCCCCTCGCCGCCCTCTTGCTGCACATCGACGCCTCTTGCAGCACACCATCTGTTGCGGAATCATTCGAGATTGGCAGCAGCGGCAACGCGTGAGTGGTGACGCCGCCGGCCTCTGGCGGCACCAACTCATGCGGTGGCGCCGCCCCGTTGCATCAACGCTTGCAGCAGCCATTGGTATTCGCAGCACAGCTCGTAGCAGAGTTCACCACCCCTTCGCATCAGCGACTGGACCGGACGTCGTTGACCCCCGTCCTGGCCTTGCAGCACCGGCGGTTGGCTCGTCCCAAGCACGCCGGCGACCCGGTCTGCAACACCGGGGCGACCTTGCAGCTTAGGTGGCACCACGACGAAGCCCTCCTACTGTGAAGCACGGGATGCGTCCGCCCCTTGAAGCAGATCGCAGGCTCGCAGCCGATCTTGAACCAGCGAGCCGCCGTTGAGGTAGCATCTCCGGTTGAGGGCTGCCTCGCAGGACGTTCTGTGTGGGGAGAGATAAGGTGAATTGAAGAGGGGCGACGGAGAGAAAGGCGCAGCCAGGAGCAATGGGGGTCGCGGGGAAGACGAGGGAGAGGATAAGGTTCGGGAGAGGGAGGAGGGGAAAGCGGTCGTGGGCCACGCACGAGACGCGTGTCACACGGACGAGGCGGCTTATAAGAGCGACGGGATCAATCGGTTGAATTTAAGAGTTCTCCTCATTGAATTGCGTATGTGTTAGCTATGAATCATATTAATTGTAATTGTTTAATTGCCTGCTATATATATGCTTTACGGTCAACTAGCAAATAATCATATTCACCCAGGCCTCTGGGCCATTATACACAATTCATAGTCAAATCTACAGCTTCATTGTTGTTCAACCAAACAGCTTTCAGTTTTTACACGGCAGAAAGTTCATAATAACTTTTCACAACTCACAATTTACAACAGTTTTTACAGAATCTGCAGCTCAATGCCTCAATCAAACGCAGCCTGAGCCTGGCCATGGAGCCTACGCCTGTGCGCTATGCCGAGTATCTGGCGCACTGAGCGTCAGATAGGATTTACCCGAAGCGGCAGCTAGCGCATCGGGCAGACCGGCAGACGAACCCTAGCGAAGCGTTGCCTCGCTGCTTCGCCAGTTCGCCACGCCTCCGGCGCCGCTTCGCCGTCCGGCGCTCAACCTCGCTGCATCGCCACGCCTCCGGCGCCGCTCCGCCGTCCGGCGAGCGGCCTGCTCAGCTCCTCGCCCGTCCGACGCCGCACCCACCGGCCCTCGCTGGTTGCAGCTTCCTGCTTCCCGGCGTTCTCCGCCCCCGCACAAGCACAACCCAGTAAAGCTTCAGGTAATTCCTGTACCTTAATTAGTTAATTACTATATATGGTGGCAAAGTTGCAATGAGCCAATGAGTGGGATCTTTTTGCTGCGAATAGGTTTCTTAACAATGGCAATTCCATCGATATCATGTCTTATACGTAGGTTTCATAAATTGATGTTGCCTATTTTGCTTGACTTTTATAGATTTGAAGGAACTTACAATGCTGCTGAGTACTGTAAAGCTGCTTGGGCTGTGGTAGTTAGTACTAAGCTGCGATCTTGTGAAGTTGGCAACTGGTATTGTGGCAATGCTCGTGCCCCATGGCCATGGGAGGTTGTGACGTACTGACGCTGTTTTCTTCTGTTCTGTCTGTGATTCCTGTTATCCGAACACTCATGGTGAGACATATTATGTTATGTTCTGTAGCCTTATATGGAATGCTAGACTGCTAGTGCTACGGTCCAAAGATGACTTGTTCGTGGCATTATAAGGTTTGCTCCCAGCGTCTAATTAGTTTGTGAAGTTTATCCATCCATGCCTTCATTAACCTCTAATTTTCTAGTGCTAATTAATTAGAAAGTATGTCGTATTGTCATGGCTAGTCTAATGCAAGTCCTGTTGTGACAAATGTATGGATTGGAAGTTCAGAACCTTCAGAGATACATAGGACAGGAAGAAAGCGTCGTTCTCTCATTTTTAAATTTGCGTCAACTTTGGTTTAATTGGTATCTACCGAAGCCATACCGAAATAGTTTGGTATATCAAAGCCAAATCGCATTTTAGTTTTATAGTACCATATTTACCCAAGTATGGATAGTGTACATACCACAAAAGGGTATTTACCAAACTGAATAAACCGAATGCATAGAGTTAGCGGTGTGGTCTTGGGTGTCCCATTTGTCATGCTTGGAAGTTCTCAGTCGGTATAATTAGGTATATTAGTTGACTTGGCGATTGGGTTTTTTAGGGATTGATCCGTAGTGGTGGCCATTGTGTTCATAATTGAGCTGCGTGGTGGGTTTGAATGTTTTGGAAAATGCTCTGAATTGCAAATACGAGGATTGAGGTATGGTAGTTTGATCTGCTTAAATCGGGATTTTTCACAGTTTATGTCACAAATAACTTATTTTTACAGATGTATACACATATGTACTGACATTCTTGTCCATTAGTGAGCTCGGTGAAAATGTTAGTCCTCTCCCTAAAGGCTTAAGTCTGCCTTACCTTACATTTAGTCATGTGCCCACCGCTGCCTGGCTGCATGGTAGTGGCCACCATTGTGTAGGGAATCACAATTCCCTCTCCCTCCTCAGTCCTTCCGTCCTACCCGAGGACTTATAAGGTGATCTTGTGTACAGTGAAATCCAGCCGGCTGCGCAGCATAGCTTGACTTGGATCGAGTTCTGCTTGTTGACGGATCTAACAGTAGGTTATCCAATTTGGCCATCAGGTTCAGCTCTACTGTGCAAGAATTTGTTGTGATTTCTCGGTTAATGTTGTTTTCATCTGCTTGGTAAAGATGCTAATTTCTTGTCAATCAACATTTCCTCTTTCATCCTCTTTTTATTGCCTCATTCTTTTGTATTCAGGATGTATTAGACTAAATAGTCCAAAGTTGATTTGTAAACTGCTGCTTCATTTATTGACCACATTTCTTTCTTTTCTTGAAGTTGTGTTGCCTAGCGGTGGAGTGCAATTACAAGAAGCTTCATTCTGTCTATCAAGTGGATTTTGAGTGCTTGTGACTGGCGTATACATGTATGTAGAACAAAATGTCCAGCAACAGCGACGGTGGTGCAAAGGAGAAGGGTCCCCGAATTGCTACGCCGCTTGTGCCACCTCCCTTAGTCCAGAATTATGTGCCTACTCATGCTTCAGATGGCCCCACCACTGATCTGAGATTAGCACAACAGTCCTGGCCTGGACATGTAGTCCTGCGTCCATGCATATCTTGGCCTCCTCATGTGTCCTTATCTCAACCATTGAATCCTGCGTATCCACAACAAAATGGGGTATGTTCTCTACTATTGTCTATTTTCCACTAGGTCTTAAGGAAGAACAAAGCCTTGTTACCTTATCATGGTGCTGCCATTCTTCATGGGTAGGAAGCAGTGGCAGCCGATGTTCTTCCTGTGATTAATAGCTGCAATGAGAAGATGTTGCCGGAAGTAAATATGCTATTTGATGACGAGAATGATGCTTATGAGTTCTACAATATTTATGCGGAGAAGGTGGGCTTCTTTGTTCGGAGATCAACACTCTGGACAACATCAAAGAACATCATCACTAGGAGGACATTTGTTTGCTCAAGAGAAGGTTTTCGGGAGAAGAAGAAGGGTGCCAAGGAATCAAAGTGCCCACGGCCTGAAACAAGAATTGGTTGCCCAGCAAGCATGACCATTAGGCTTACTCCCAATGGCAAGTACCGTTTGACAGAATTTGTACCAAACCATAACCATCAGTTGGCAACAGCTTCTACGATTCATATGTTGAAAGCAAAGAAAATTAGGCGTAAAGCATGGGTTGTGCGAGAAAATCTGGTGGATGATACTGTGGTAACGCCAGAGTTTGAAAATGAAGATGAGGCATATGAATTTTACAGCATGTATGCAGGGAAAATTGGATTTAACGTGAGAAGGGCAAGCATGACAGTAAATGCTGAAAATGTTATCACTAGAAGGATGTTTGTTTGTTCAAAAGAAGGGTTCCGTGAGAAGAAAAGAGGAGCAAATAGAGTAAAGAAGCCTCGTCCAGAGACACGAACTGGTTGCCCAGTGTGTATGGTCATCAGACTTGCATCTAACGGCAAGTATAATGTCACAGAGTTTGTCACCTTCCACAATCACGGTCTTGGTGCCGCAGCAGCTTCTGATCTTGTGATGACATCACTAACGGCTGGAAGTTATCAAGATTGTGGAGTAGATTTGTATGATGAATCACTAGACGATTGTTACGGCAAGCAAAATCTTATCAAAGACGATGCCACTTCAAACTGTCTAGAAGGTAGAAGTTGGAAAAGGTACAAGTGTAAAGTTCCCTACTATGGTGATGTAGGTGCCACTCTGGAGTACCTACAAAAGATGCAACATGACAGCCCTTCATTCTTCTATGCAGTAAAGTCTGATGAAGATGGGAACTTGACAAATTTTCTTTGGGCGGATTCCAAGTCCATCATGGATTTTACCCACTTTGGTGATGTAGTATGCCTTGATTCAGGGTATGCAGTGCAAGGCTATGGTAGGCCGATTGCTTTGTTTACAGGTCTGAATCATCATAGGCAAATTGTCATCTTTGGTACTGCATTACTTTATGATGAGAGCTTTGAAGCTTTCAGATGGCTATTTGATACTTTCAAGATGGCAATGAATAGTGCCCATCCCAAGACATTGTTAACTGATAGATCGGCTGTGATAAGTGAAGCTGTTGCAGTAAGTTGGCCTGAGACAGCACATCGTTTTTGTGTTTGGCAAATTTACCAAAATGCTCTTCAACAGTTAAGTCAAGCATTCCATGGGTCAAGAACTTTAGAATACAACTTCAAGAGATGCCTATTTGATTGTGAAGATGAGGCTGATTTTTTGATGGCATGGAGAGAAATGTTGGAAAATCATGACCTAGAAGATAATCAATGGCTAGCAGATTTGCTTGCTGTTAAGGAGAAATGGACATTACCATATGGTCATGAGGCATTTTACGCTGATATGAAAAGCGTTCAACAGAAGGACAACTTGAGTAGTGAGCTTAAAATATATTTATCCCTAGAATTCGACCTTTTGAGTTTCTTTGTGCAGTTTGAAAAATTATTATGTGATCGTCGGTCTGCAGAACTGCAACTTGATGTGAGTGCCAGTCAGAGCACAAAGAAGCCACCTTCGATGCGAATATTAAGGCAAGCTGCAAATGTGTATACACCTGCTGCCTATAGAATGTTTGAAAGGGAGTTTGAACTGTACATGGATTGCATGCTATATAACTGTGGCGAGATGGGCACAATCTGTGAGTATAGGATAACTGTCGAGGACAATCCAAAAGATCATTTTGTTAAATATGATTCGCTCAATTCCATGTCACATTGTAGTTGCAAGAGGTTTGAGTTTGTAGGCATTCCATGTCGCCATATGCTGAAGGTACTTGACACTAGGAATATCAAGGACATTCCTCCTCAGTACATCTTGAAAAGGTGGAGGAAAGATGCCAGATCAGGATCTTCAAATGGTGGTTACGCGTACTCTTTTGATGGTGATCCTCAGACAAAGCGTCACACTTTATTGTGTCGAATATTCAGTATAGCAGCGGCTAGAGCTGCAACCTCTGCCGAATCATTTGCGTACATGGAAAGCCAATCAAGCATACTTATGGGTCAAGTGGAACAATTTCTTGAAAACAGCCCCCCTGACATAGCTGCTATTATTGATGCTAATTGTGACCGTACTCAAATTCCAGTTGAAAATATGATCACAGACGGTCTGCACAATCATACTAACTTTATCAATGGCTCTGCTGATGGTACTTGTTCAATCAAGATGATTCCCCCCTTTTTGTTTGTTGCAACATGTATTAACAGTGCTAATTGTAATGCAGATTCCCTAACCTTTCCCTTCACAATGGGTGCTGGTACGTTGGATTACCGCTAGACAGGTAACCACTTTCTTGCTACAAGTACGAAACGTAGCAAGTGAACTATTCTGTTATACTATGCCCAGGTCTTTATGGTTCTTACCTATCAATTCACCCAAGATGTATCATTTGTTTCGTGACCAGTTTGGGAAAACGTTTGTTTATCGCCTGCCAGCAAATATTTAGTTTTGTTCACTCTTTTTTTCTTTCAAACAGGTGCTGGATGATGGTATATCTGGCTGCCATACCAATTTGGTGGTGCGTAGAAATAACCAATGAGCTGGGAATAATGATGACGGACTTATCGGTTGTGCAGATCATTTTCGAAAAGATTTCTTAAGACTGCTGGAACTTTTCCAATCCATTTCATAGCTTATGACTTGTCCAGTTTCACCTACCGCTTGCCCCAGCCCCCATGGCGCCTCGGACCGATTAAATATCAAGGTCGCCTGTTCTGACATCCAAGTGGCAATGACTTCCCAGTAGATGATGAAACGGGTGATGCATTTTGTGTGTGTGTTGTGCCTGTGTTGATGGTGCATGTCGCTTCAATTGTTTGGTCGCCTGTAGATGTACTAGCTAGTATGGAGTAATGAATGTTCATGTCATCTCTGCCTCTGTGATATATTCTGGTTACACTTTTCAAGTGCGCTGGACGTCCATATAACTTTGGCGAATATGGATCATGATATCAAATACAAACAAGGCAATGGCAAATTTTCAGGCCTTGTTTCCCCGGTTGGAAATGAACAACGGGAAAAGTGACCTGGGATTTCGGCTCACTTGCTCCCGCACCAAAATTCAAAATCCGCATTGCAATGTATACCAAGAAAATCACTATAGGATGTGTGTTTTCTCCCATTTCTCTCTCCTCTAGCTGTCGTCTTCTTCGCTGGGAGCTCGAGGCTGCCCTAGTGATCTGGAGATGTTTCCGAACACATGCCTCTCGCTGGTCTCCGGTGCTACCGTGGATTGTGGCTCCTCAATGGCGGATAGGGGAAGGTTCTTTTGTGTAGGCTAGACTGTCTCAGCAAAGAGTTGCTGGTGCTTTTCTCATGTTAGAATATATCCTTCACTTCGACACTGCTCTGATAGTGCAGTGTCGACATCAGTACATGGAGTTGTCCGTCAATTATTTACCGGATCAGGCATATTGTTCAAGGGAATGGCCCTCAAACGCTTTGGCTTCGTGCGGTGGCAACAATGGCCCTTTGTTTTGTACACCTTCGTCCGTAATTACTTGTCGCAGAGATGGATAAAAATAAATGTATTTAGAACTAAAATACATCTAGATACACCCATTTCTCCGACAAGTAATTCCGGACGGAGGGAGTATAAACTCTGGAAGAGCGCTTGTGGTGCGTATAGGTAATAGGTGTGCAGCGAGCATATCTAGGTGCCATTGTCATAGTCATGCGACACAGTCTCGAATCTGAGCTACAGAAGCATGTAGTGTGTCGGTGTCCCGGATAGTGTTCTACTAGCATGCGGATCTAGAATCTCAGTTTTACGGATGTCGCATATTTACATAATATATAGTATTATCTTGTACACTAATATAAGACGTTAATTGAAGCAAAAACATATAGTACTACCTCTGTACAATAATATAAGACGTTTTTGCGTTCAATTTAAACTACAAAAACGTCTTACATTAGTTTACAGAGGGGTATAATTTAGTCTAAAAATCATCATAATCTCAAGAAATAGTCGCAACATAGCATCAATTTGTTAAATATTTAGTGTTAAGTATATAGTAAAATTTATTTTACAATTTTGAAGGGGTTGCCATGGCACCCCCAATAGATCCGCCCTTGACTAGCATTGACTTCGTGTGCTAGGAGAGGGGTGGCTATGGTTACTCCGAAAACCATTGGACAATAGCTCCTTGAGAAGATAGTCTTTTGCGTCATACTTCTTATCGGTTATTTGTGGATCCTCTAAATATATTGGTGAGGCTTTTGTATTAGCATGACCTAAAATCTTAGATAGGCCATTCATGAGATTTTCCCTCTCATGTTAATGTGGACACCTGATGGCTGAAAATCCCAGCTCACTTGAACCGGGAACCAGGTCTATGCTAGTCGGTGGAACCTTGCACCATCCGGAGAGAGAGAGAGAGAGAGAGAGAGAGAGCATGTCATAAGATATACATGTGAATCAACTTGAATGTGCAGGACATGTCCTCACAAGGTGCCGAGCACTTCATCTCAATCATTCTTTTTGATATAGCATCACTTGCATATCAAAAACAAAATCTAACATTAGTTAGCTCTAAAAGATATGTCTCATATCTTTCTGATTCTTCATTTCTTC
Organism: Elymus sibiricus; assembly: GCA_039707655.1. Taxonomy (NCBI): domain Eukaryota; kingdom Viridiplantae; phylum Streptophyta; class Magnoliopsida; order Poales; family Poaceae; genus Elymus; species Elymus sibiricus. Next base: position 175,402,132 of record CM077666.1, on the reverse strand, counting down.
TCATGCTCCAGTAATATCCACCGAGCTGAAAAAAATAACACAAGAGATAAGAGAAAAGCAACTGGAAAAGTGTGCTCTTTGGAAAGTGTTTTTTAACAAGAGATGTGTCCTGAAAGACCCAAAAACTTCAGTAATCATAAAGTGACCGCACACGAAAGTTTACAACAGAACCCATCAAGAAAAAAAATTACAGATTGATTCCTATTTTTTGCAAGGAGGACCCCAAACGTAAAACAAGAAACACAATCGGGTCCAAACTAGACGCTGCCACTTGCGGCACGGGGACCTCCCTAACTGCTTCTCCCGTCGCATAGCAAGCCGGAAGAAGTAAAAGACTCTGATCCAGCACTGAATTGCCTCCATCTTAGCACCAGGTCAGGGGAAAAAAAGTGGTCGCCCTTCGACCAGCAAAATCAACGGTGAGACAGTGAGGGCCGATTTTCAACCGCCAATGTAAGCGTCCTAGCCCCACCTTACACACCATTGAGGACGAGCACCTACCCAAACCACCTTCCTCCTCCTTCCTCCAACCACCTTCACGGTGGCTTCAAAGGAAGAGGACAAGTAACTGTGCCTTTACCAAAACTAGGAACACGACGAGCTTACTGAAGGAGGCCCATGGGCAAGACTCAACCAGGACTTATTATACACAGAGTTGCACCCACCTCTACCGCCTCTCTTCCAATCCGAGGATGAAAAATGGAATCTTCCCTTTCTCAGATTGCAAACTTTTGAGGTAGTTTATTTTCAAAAACTTTTGAGGTAGTTTGCCTAATGTTAAACCGTGGCCCTTGGATTATGCACGGACAGCCTTGATCAAAGCGGGCCAGTTCCTCTTATCGCACCCTAAACGCTTTTGCCAAAACCCCCAAACCCTAGACACCCGCGCCTTCGTCCCGCCGTCCGCCGCGCCTCGTCACTCCGGCGAGCTCCCCCCGGCTCGCCCTCGACCCCGCCCTCCTCTCTTGCTCGTGTCCCCGCACCATCTCCCCCTCCCGACCGAGATCGCCGCCCTCGTTTGCAGACGCCCTTTGCCGCGACCGGAGGTCCCTTGTCCTCACCGTCCTCGTTCGGCGCCGCCGCGAGCGACTTAAGGGGAAGGCGGCGATATGAAGAACCTGAAGCTTGTGACCAGGATCGTGCAGGAGCTCCAGCTCCATCTCGACGGCGAGACCCTCGTCGTATCCGCCATCGACGCCGAGCGCCACCGTGCCTTCTTCGTCTCCTCCGCCAACTTCCTCTATTCCGTTAATCTCCTCGCCTCCACCCAGGTACGGATCCTCAACTCATGAATTCCATTCCATTCTATTGCGACTGCGGGTTCCTGCTTAAATTTTGAAAAGTGTTTACACATCAAACAGAGTTCATATTCAATTAACCATGGTAATGCTACACTAGTTCATTAGTATATTCCATTTTAAAAAAACTCATCGGTATGTATGAAAAGATCTTTCAATAGAAAATGTGTTTGTATGTTGAGAGCATGTATTCCTGTCTTATTGATTGCCATGCTTTCTTTTCCACAGCAACCTCTGCAATGGAGTAAAACCACTCTAGATTCAGATGTGGAGGAGGTTCTTCTTGAGCCTGGAGATTTCATAGTTGCCATGGATTATCTAATGGAGAAGGAGTCTCTACTCCTTGGTTCAGCGGACGGGTGTCTCTTATTGTATAATGTGGAGGAAAGAACAACCGAAGTTGTAGGAAGAGTGGAGGGTGGTGTCAAGACCATTGCATCTAGTCCTGATGGGGCCCTTCTTTCTGTAACAACCGGATTGGGGCAACTGCTCGTCATGACACATGATTGGGAAGTGCTGTTTGAGACTTCTATTGACCCTCAAGTAAGTTTTGTGTATCCGATCTAACTATAGATATGGTGTATTCAGTGTGATTATAATGGATGCGGGGATTGGACCCAGTAGAGCAATGTGGTGTGGTTTTTTAGTGTGTTTGTTTTAGTAGGTCTCATGGTAGAATGGTGTGAGTTGGGGAAACATATTGCAAGAGGATTTTCTAGTGCCAGATCCCGGTGCCTTTTCAAGTCTTAAAACACACCGCATTTAATTCATTACTGCTAGAACACATCTCCCGTTGATCTCCATGGATTAGGAGTGTAGTATATATTATCTACTGCTTAAATTTTAGTCATTGCATGTTGCTATGATGAATGTTATAATATATATAAAAAAGTGATTTTATGTCTTCTCCATTCTAACATGATTGTTCCCAGAGTGCTTCTGCATGCGAGATCAATAGTTCTGATGGTCAGATCCAAAGTTGTGTCTCTTGGAGGGGTGATGGAAAACATTTTGCTACCCTTGGGGGCTTTGATGGTAGCCCTAAAAAACTTACTATTTGGGAACGTGAATCTGGAAAGGTTCATTCTTCTTCAGACACCAAGAATTTCATGGGGCAATCACTAGACTGGATGCCGAGCGGAGCAAAGGTTGTCACTGCCCATGACAGGAAAACTGAGGGAAAGTGCCCTCTCATTGTATTCTATGAGAAGAATGGCTTAGAAAGAAGCCACTTTTCTATTGAAGAACCAGCAGAGGTTGTCATCCAAGCATTAAAATGGAACTGCAACTCTGAACTCTTAGCTGCTCTAGTTTCTTGTGGCCAGTATGATGTTATTAAAATATGGTCCTGCAGCAACAATCACTGGTATTTGAAACAAGAACTGCGCTACACAAAGAAAGAGGGGGTGAAGTTCTCTTGGGACCCGACAAAACCGCTGCATCTCATTTGTTGGACACTGGGAGGTGAGGTCATTGCACACAGGTTTGCATGGACTACTGCTGTCAGTGAAACTTCAGTTGCATTAGTTATTGATGGCCCCCGTATCCTTATAACTCCGCTCCATTTGGGCCTCATGCCACCCCCTATGTCTCTGTTCTATCTTGCATTTCCTTGTGCCGTGAATGAGGTTTGTTTTGTATCCAAGAACTCAAAGAACCATTTGACTGCTTATCTTTCAAATGGCAGCTTATGCGTTGTGGAACTTCCGGCGGCAGATACATGGGAAGAGTTTGAAGGCAATGGAATAACTGTTGACCCTTGCCATTGTGACTTCAGTTTGAATAACTCTATGCACCTCACATGGATAGATACACGTACCTTAATTGGTATCTGTCGCTGCAGTGATTACTGTTCTTCAACACCTATGAGGTCCAGTGAAGCTGGTAACTTAGAAGAAAAACATGATTCGCTGTTCTTTGTCAATGAGATTAAACTTGTATGTTCTGAGGACTGTTTGCCAGGTTCAGTGAGTTCATCTGGTTGGCAAGCTAGAGTATCAAAGAGAATGCCTCTGGAGGGTCCTGTTATTGGAGTCTCCCGAAACCCAGCAAAAGGAGGTTCAGCCTTTATCCAGTTAAGTGGAGGAAAGATTGTTGAATACTGTTCAGAGTTGAGAATGACTGCACCGATACAAAGCGGTGAACTTTGTCCTGATTATGATTTTCCAACATCATGTCCTTCAATGACTGCCGTTCCATGCCATGAAAATGGTGTGGTTCGAACCCTTCTGCTTGGACTTGATGACAGCAGTAAGCTGCACTTCGGCAAAAGGTTATTGAGCAACAACTGCAGCAGCTTCACATTCTATTCCAGTTCTTATGGAGCTACTGAGCAGGTTGTGACCCACTTGGTTGTGACTACTAAGCAGGATCTTTTGTTCATTGTGGACGTCAATGAGATTTTCCTAAAAAGTGGCCAAGTGACAATTGATAACCATGTTAACAACCATCCTCGAGCAAAGCCAAGCAAAGAGCATATCACTGTGTGGGAGAAAGGAGCAAAATTGGTTGGTGTTCTCCATGGTGATGAAGCGGCTGTCATAATTCAAACAACCCGTGGTAACTTAGAGTGTATGTACCCTAGAAAGCTGGTCCTTGTTGCAATTGTTCAGGCACTGGTCCAGAGGCGTTTCAAAGATGCAATGGACATGGTAAGACGCCATCGAATAGATTTCAATATGTTGGTTGATTATTGTGGATGGAAAGCTTTTATCAAGTCAGCAGCAGATTTTGTTAAAGAAGTCAATAACCTTAGCCACATCACTGAATTTGTTTGCTCAATTAAGAATGAGAATGTCAGCGGCAAATTGTATGAGGCGTACATATCATTCCCTGAGCAGTGCTCGAGCTCAATGGATAGTGAAAATCTGCATGGCGCCTTGTCAGAGAACAAAGTAACATCTGTACTGATGGCAATCAGAAAAGCCCTCGAGGAACAACTAGAAGAAAGCTCATCAAGAGAACTGTGCATACTGACCACTTTGGCGCGTAGCGAACCTCCATTGTTGGAAGAAGCATTGAATAGAATTAAAGTCATTCGAGAACTGGAACTTCATGGGGTTGATGATGGCCGACGGAAGCTTTACCCATCTGCTGAAGAGTCTTTGAAGCACTTGCTTTGGTTAACAGAACCAGAAGCTGTTTTTAATGCTGCTTTGGGACTGTATGATCTGAATCTTGCTGCTATAGTTGCTTTAAATTCCCAAAAAGATCCAAAGGAGTTCCTTCCTTTTCTCAAGGGTCTTGAGTGCCTACCTCCTGCTATTATGAGGTACACAATAGATTTGAAACTTGCAAGATATGAGAGTGCTCTCAGAAACATTGTGTCTGCTGGTAATGAGTATCATGTGGACTGCATGGAACTCCTTAATTCTAACCCGCAGCTGTTCCCACTGGGCCTCCAGTTATTTAGTGACCCAGATAAAAGACATCAAATTCTTGAGGCATGGGGCGACCATCTGTTTGAAGAGAAATGCTTTGGAGAAGCTGCAATAACTTATCAATGCTGCTCATCATATCAGAAATCTTTGAAAGCTTATCATGCCTATGGGGACTGGAGAGGTGTGTTCACTGTTACAGGCCTTCTGAACTTCACAAAGGAAGAAATTCTTCAACTAGCACAGGAGCTATGTGATGAGTTCCAAGCACTCGGGAAGCCAGGAGATGCCGCCAAAATCGCACTGGAGTATTGTTCAGATGTTGACAGAGGTGTAGGCTGCTACATCATGGCAAGAGAATGGGAAGAGGCTCTTAGAGTGGCTTATATGCACAGCAGGCAGGATCTTGTTGATACTGTTAAAGATGCAGCTCTGGAGTGCGCTGCATTGCTGATATCTGAGTATCAGGAAGGATTGCTGAAGGTGGGTAAATATCTAGCACGCTACGTCGCTGTGCGGCAGAGGAGATTATCTCTCGCAGCTAAACTACAGTCAGAGGACCGATTTATGGATGTCGAAGACGACAACATTTCAGAAGTCAGCTCTAGCTTCAGCGAAATGAGTGCATACACGACGAGGTTTGTTATTCTGCCGTTTTAAGTTCCTAAGTCCTTGTGCTTAATGTTCCAATTCCATCTTCCTTATTTAATGTGATTTCCAAATGCTGTGTGGACAGGTCAACAAAGGAATCGAGCGCTTCTGTCATATCTAGCAGCGCCAGCAAGTCACGAGGGTCAAGGCGTCAAAAGAAAGGTGGCAAGATACGAGCTGGAAGGTAGGTGACTCGTTTTTTCTTCTTCCGGTTATCAGATTATTGCACTCAAAGCTCTGTTTTGTACTGTTTCCGCTTGTTTGTCTGTTTATCTTGTCGACTCACTAGAAGCACTGTTTCCACAGTCCTGGGGAGGAGATGGCACTAGTGGAGCATCTCAAGGGGATGTCTCTGGCCACTGGTGCGCAAAAAGAACTTAGAAGCCTACTTGTAGTTCTAACACAGCTGGGGAAAGAAGATATCGCCCGTCAGGTGCAGCTGGCTGGAGATAATTTTGAGGTATCGCAGATGGCCGCAGTGAAGCTGGCGGAGGATACAATGTCTACCGACAAGATGGACGAGAATGCGCATACCCTTGAGCATTGCACGAAAATGCTGAGAGCGCATCAGCCTGTCGCAGGTGAAACCTCCTCCTGGCGTATCAAAGCTCTGTCGCCGCCTTGACTAGTATGTCCTCCACTTCCCTGATTGCAAGTTTGCAACTCCATTTTGGAATGAAGTAGTACTGGTACTTGGAACGGATCAACAACGGCGGTGTGATTTCTGAAATATTGCTTCAGGTTTGCCGGCGTGTTGCTGTTGGGACACGGGAGGTTGGCCAGGGCAGCGCTTCTGGTGCCCAATTGCTGCGTTGATGTTTGCAGTTACAACATGTCTCTGTCTGACGGATGGACATGTTTCAGCAATTTTGTAGTTGTATCATGTATCGTGGATATCAAAAGTTTCCATCGATCTATCACAAGTATAGTGGTATATTTGTTTGTACCAACAGTTGATTATTTTTGGCAGAAATGAAGCATGTCATGAATATTGCTGAAATGTACATTTCAATACGTAGTAAATGCTGATATATTTTCACGGGGGCATTCACATATGCTACTTCTCTTAGAGAACAAGGAGAACCGTCTAAATCTTGTATCGTGTGCAGCCCGGCCGTAGTAACCAACACATGCAAAAACCTAAGGTACATCAACAGATGCCAGTAGTTAACTTTTTCTTTAAAGGATACCAATAAACAAGCGTTCAGCACTGCATTTAAAGGGCAAGTCACAACAATACAATCACATATGTGGAACACAACAGAATAACATTATTGGCGACAATACAAAGTAATCAATATATGGTATTGCAACTACACCCTGAACAAGAGAAAAAGTTCAACAGGCCCACAAGGGAATCCTCTGTTTGAAGTTTTTGGCATCACTGTAACAATGAGACTATTCAGCTGTAGGAAACAACATGAGCAGTTTTCTGCCATATCCGCACTTGTTGGCCCACAAGGTGATGTAACTATGTATCCACAATTGGCAAAGCTGCCTCGGTAAAACAGTGTACAAGCGCCCCCCAACGTTCTCCCTAAATCTGCGCCCAATGGAGGCCTCTCTCATCCATTTCCAAGTAATGCAAGCCATTCATCGCTTGGAGAACATTCCTTGAGTTAATGAGGAAAAATCATACTCTTTGCCTGATTGAGAGGGCAGGGTAGAAGAGGAAGGGGTCGGTGTGCTCTTGTTAGCACTTGCGGTTGTGGCCCCATTTGCTGGCACCCTGCAAACCCACAGGTGGCATCAGAAAACAAAATGTAAAATCTGTTTTCATATCTAGTATTGCTGAAGTATGGAATGGCCACAAACTTATAAAGACAACAGAATTTACCCGGGCGAACCAAAACCAAAGTTCCCAGAAAAGAAGTCCTGATTATTGTTCCCAGCCTGCCAAGCAATAGGCCAAATAGAAAGACAGATGAAACAAACAATATAACTAACATTCTAATGCACGTATCTAAATATTTATCTACAAGTCGTCACCTTGGCGACACCATTCTGTGGTGCTGCTGCTGGAATAGATGCAGGGTTTTGATAACCTAGATTTGGCCAGCTATGGGAAGGCAAGCCTCCATTAGGGGCATTAGAACCATTGGTATTTAGCACACTGGCATTCCCCGGAACCATTTGGGGTGCATTCCCCGGAGCCATTTGGGGTGCATTTCCAGATTTAAGAGCAGCCATCAGTAAAGCTTGCTGCTGGGTCATAAAAGCAAGCTGCTGCTGATGGATAGCAAAGGGTGATACCATATTCGACTGCAAAAAAACAAGTATTTTTTAGGTAGAGCCTACATGTGCTCTAGTGGTCAGAGCCATTTCAAATAAACATACAAGTAGTGCGAGGAGTGCTTGTGCTGACCTTCTCAAACAGACTCATGATATCTGTCTGTGGGTTTGATTTGGTAGCAACTGGAGCTGAAGACGCTGCCACAGCTGGCGAGTCTTTAAATAAGTCTTCGATTCCTGATGTAGACTGGGCCTTACTTTCTACTGGCTTAGCAGTATCCTTTTTCTCGTAGTTAGGTGCTGGTTCTGCAGCTGAATAATTTTAATATCCATGAGGAATGCAAAACGAATTGACAATTTGACATGGCAATCCAAAAACATGGTATCTCCACTAAGTGTACAAAATAAACATGATGCAGTGCACATGACAAGAGAATAATTTCTCATTCAAAAATTTACTCGTAAGAGCTTACACTGGAAGCCATCCCAAGCATTATCGTCGTTGGAAGATGACTCTGGTTCTTTCTCAGTTGTTCCATCCATCGATAACATGTTAAAGAGGTCAATGGCATAGTCAACTTTAGGAGGGGGTGCAACTGATGGCTGATGAACTTTTGGGGGTGTCACATCAACTTTAGCAGGAGATTTTGCTGGCTGAGGCGGTGAAGCAACCTTGGGAACTGGTAGTTCTGCTTTTGGCTGAGGTGACGCCTATTTTCCAGATCGAAAATCAAGGTTATCAGCAGAAGAAAATTTTGTTCAATAGGATACAGTGAATAAATAAAAAACTAAGCAGAGCACCCGAGATTACTTAAAGTAGATGTGATCAAATGCATATAACAAACCCTATATGAGAGCTTACAGGTCTTTCTTCATTTAAGATTACATATTTAGACGGTTGATATTAATGAAGAAACTTGCAACAGATAATAACCCGGATTTTTTTAACATACATAGTAACAAGAATTTTGCAACATGAATTATTAACACTTCATCATTAGAAAAATAAATACCAAGGCCATCAAGGCCAGGTGCCAACGAATTAATAGTTGCATACTAAAAGCTTGTGGTAGTACAAAAGGGTTACCTGCGTGTGCATCCTAGAAGCCACTGGAACAGTTCTTTTCGTAGCAGCTGGTGAAACACGGTGTTGCTCAAATGAAGGTTTTTGAGCGTGCCCACCCCTGTTAGCATGACTGGCCTGAGATTCAGAGCTCTTCTCATCTCGAGCACCAGAGGGCAGTTTTGATGTTCCATTCCTCGGTATCCACCTCTTGTCCTCGTATCTATATTTCAGACATGATGTTAATTACATTAAAGTACAGAGAACACGTTACGCTAGATAGAAAGAACAGGAATGAATCATACTTTGCACGGATGAAGTTTTCTATCCCAACCCTGTCATAATTAGGGGGCAGCTCTGCTTCCCAATAGCCATTTGCCTTTTCATTTCCCATTGCTGCAAGAACATGAATACAATTATTACATGAAGTGAAATCATAGTTTTGTTAACGAAAATTTGCATTTAGAAACTCCAGGAGAGAGTAATCCATACATTGAATAAATGCAACTTGCTCTGGCAGCCATGTATCCAGAGTAGCAGACCTTACCTGCATCAGGAAGAAATGTTTTGTAAGAATGAAAAAAAAAAACTGAATGCTGCCTAATCTCTTAAATGTACATAATGCAGTAGACAAGATGAAAGGAAGAAAACATATGCTGTAAAGAATTGAACATAAGGAACAGTTAAAGAACTGTTGATGTCTCTCCTGGTAAGTACACTTTTGGTTTCTGCTCAACAAAATTGTACTGAAACGCCACAAGACCAAAGTAAAGGAAATAATAACCTAAAGAAACATAAGCATATTAATGCTCAAAATCAAAGAAAAAGAGAATGGCCTACAATATGTGGTATGATGGGGCTAAGCTAATCCACTGAAACTGAGTTGTGGTACATGATGATCACTTTCTTGGGTTGTATTATGATATGTTTACATCAACTCCGTTTACCTATTAGCAGGCAATGAGTTTAAAACATTTGATAAAGAACCCTAGCATGCCCAGATTGTCCTGAAAGTTGTTCACCTCAAGCCAGACATCACCATTGTGGCTTCTACTAAGTTTTGTCAGAACAACTCAATGAAGGACAAAGCTTTTCCGGCGAGAGTGGAGTCAGAAAAAGAAGCAGTTAACTGATGCAAATGATTAGTCACTGACCTTTGATATGTGTACCCCAAGGCTTCTATGAATTCCAGAACACTGCATGCATACGAAGATCCCAAGATTGACACTTGCCCATCGAGGACCCCTGCAGTATAAAGTGTTAGCGGGTGTTGCAGAATTGTGAGCACAAGCGTCGATCCACAATGAATGCATAGAAATGGAACTCAAAGCATCGACACATGCGAACGAGAAGACTAGTCTAAAAGGTAACTATAAGTGAACAATGTCATTTCAACATCTTTCTCCACAGATTGCAGTTATCAGCTTTCTAGATACAAAGACTAATGATGCATCAACGCAATAAATCTATTCCCACATGCATAATATAGGCCAAACAAAAATATTAAATCTTGAAACACAAGGTAAGGCATAAAATAACTACTATAGCATTAACTCTATAAACACAACACAGATCAGCAAATGGAACTGTCAACTGAAATGTCCAATTCATGAATCAAACAGCTGCCTACCAAAATAGGCCATGTCAAATCTATCGATAACATAAATTTTGTCCGATCCATCAATAGGTACGTTAAAAACAACCAATTGCATAGGACCACTCACTTTGACTTGCAGTCTGCACATTCTCTGTTCTCCGGCAACCGCAGAAGGCCCTCCAATATCTGGAAATAAATGTAGAAGAAGAATGACAATGGGTAAACGCTACGCGACAAAAATGAGCAACACGTGTAACAGAAGAGTGTGATTGCAACATAACAAGTACACATGCTGTCGCTTCCTTTTGGCTCACGTGACATCAACGGTAGCCGGTGAGATTACTTACACGATGTAATAACCCTTCTGTTTCACGATGTACGGTACACAAATATAGGAGGCACAAAATTGAGGTGGTATTTGATTGGAATCTACGTCATGCTTGCCCTTATTCGGCACCGTAGACGTACTAGAGTGCTACTACACCATAGACATAATAGAGTGCTACTACTCTATCGAACGGGAGGGTATTGCTCAAGTTTTGTGCCCCGGGGTATATGAGCAACAGATACTATGAAGCAGCATATGAGCAAGCATTGTGCTTCCTCTGTAATCCCACCCAAGAGACGGAAATCCGTAACGGGGCGATGAAATCTACAACCAAACCGCCGAATGGCGATTCCCGTATCTCAACTGACTTCGACGAGGCCGCCTGACGGAGCTGCCTAACGCAAAACCAGCAACCGCGTCCGGCTCCTCGATTGATTTCCCGGCCATCAGAACGCGGCGAAGCAAAGCTCGGATCTGTTCCTTGTCAGGAATCGCAAAACCAATTGCAGATCCACGCCGTCGCGGATCCCGAATCCCGCCTGAAAAGAGGAGCTGCGCGTTCCGTCGGCTCTCTTTTGATTCCCGGTCCATTCGAAGCAGCGGCGTGTGGCTCCGATCTAAATGATGATGGTGTCGAGAGGGAGGGGGGAAACAGTGGCGACGAGACGGACCTTCTTGTGCCTGGCGTTGAGCTCCTTGGAGACGGAGGCCTTCTCGTTCATGGCTGATCGCCGGATCCTCCGACCGGGAGGGGGATCGCTGGGATTCGGGCTCAGGCTCCCTCTCTCTCTCCCTCTCCTCCCTGTTTTTGCCGCGTCGTGGGGGAGAGAGAGGAGAGATGTGCAGAGGAGAGGGAGGGAGGGATCTGTGCGTCTCCTCTCGGCTTGACCTTCCTCGCTCGCGTGCCCTCTCTCTCTCTCTCTCCGAGTAGTTTTTTTCTGTTGGAAAATAAAATCTTGTTTTGTTCACGAGATTATATTTTTGTGTGTGGTGTGGTAATGACGGTGCTGTGAGGGTCTGCTGGCCTAATCACAGCACGACAGACCACGATTATAAACCAAGAAAGGAATATTTATTTATTATACTCGTTGCATTCACACTTGCAATTGCACCGACCAGTGTAATGAGTAAACCACGTCATTTGGTTAAGCGCTGCCATTTTGCTCTCGTCCACAAATATGGAAAAGGGACAAATGAAGATGACACGAGCACACGCGCGCACTACGACCAGCCTGGCATGGCATTGCTGCCGCCTGCCTCAACACCCCTTCGATAGCCAACCTTCCTCGTTTCCGTGATGATATTTCAAACGTGCTTGTCTGAGTCATGCTTATCCTCGGTTTTTTGGGATGTCTTGTATGTTTTCCACTCGACGTCACATCATTGTTTTTTGAAAACAGACACAAGAAATGCCCGGCTTTAAATTAATAAAGCCAATATCAGCCAGAGTAGCACAAAGTTATAATCTTACATAATTGAATAAAAGCGTTGGATACAACTCGTGGCTCAAAAAGAGCACTAAAATATAAATGGAACAACTACGGCAGGCTTAGGAGCTCCTGTGAACAACTTGAAGGTGTTTGATCTTGTTAAGGATGGCCAACGCGGCCTCACAGTCCTTTCTCTTCCCTAGAGGGCTCCATTGCTGAAAAAATAGAGACCATTTGAAGATATAATTAGCAGGATGCTTGTTACGGATAGCTTGTTACGGATAGTCATAGCGCTCGGACTAAAGCACTAAGGGCGCGTTTGGTTACCTGCACCGTTTTTTGCCATTTTGCATGCTTGACCCAGTTGGGCCTAGCTGAGCATATGCAGGCTAAAAACCAACATCTGCATGTTGATTGGTTGCCTGCATATGCTCTTCCTGCATCGTAACGACGCCTCTACGCACCGCGTTTGGTTGTTCGCATTGTATGTGGTCAGATGAGTGCACGTTGTTTGGTTGCCTGCACGGGATATGATTAAGACTTAACAGCTACCCATAACACACAGTGTCATGGCGATTGCAATGAACGATGATGAGGACACAAGTAACTAGTTCGCCGCGACGCCGTCGGACTCGGCGCCGAGGCCGCCGTCCACCGCCGCGGACGAGGTGACCGAGGGGAACGACGCTGGCGGGGTGCCGGACACAACATGACATCCATTGCACACGGTGACAAAAATAAGCACCAAAAACAAAGACCCTCACCGTCGCGGCAAAAACGACAAATTTGACATGTGGACGAAATCAATTCACAAACTGAACTGTCCCGAAAAAAAATTCACCCAGCTGACCCTTTTGTGTGGCGTCCGACAGCTAGGCGTCACACTACACTGTGCAGCGCCTGGCTCTTAGGCGCTACACATCTGGCCAGCGTGGTACCCCTGGCCCAGGCCCTGCCCCACACCCAGCCGTGCAGCGCCTAGCCGACAGGCGCCACATATGAGATGTGCAGTGCCTAAGAGCTAGGCGCCACACTTGTAATGTGCAGCGCCTAGTCATTAGGCGCTGCACATTGACTTAAGGCAATCAGGCCTGCCCTCCCCCATCCGAACCAGCAGTTATCCCTCCCCTCTCCCCCTTACAGAGAGCAGCGGCGGCGGCCCTCTCCTCCCCCCCCTACATCCCCTCTCTAAAATCCAACAAATTTGAAGTTTTTGACCTTGGGTTTCTTCCCTAATCCCTCCTACAAGGTAAACTCCTCCGATCCCTTTCTTTTCCTCCGTAAATTCGTTCACATTATTCACATTTATCCAAGTTATGGTGGAACCCTTGATTTGCTTGGATTCGAATTTTATATGAAAAATTGAAATAGTGTGGTGTGATTTAGGATTTGTAGTCATTATGGAACCCTAGATTGTTCAAGTTTTGGTGGAACCCTTGTTTTGGTTGGATTAGAAATTTGTATGTAATATTGATATAGATTTATTAGGATTAGTAGATGATTTGTAATCATTGTGGGACCGTAGTATTTATGATGGATATTGACAATATATGGTTTCATAGTGAAACCCTAGATTGTTGAGATGAAACTCTATATGATGGGTATTGACAATACATGTTGAGATGCTTGTGTAGATGATTTTTGAGTTGAGTATTGTCAATGCTTTCGTTGCGGAACCCTAGCTTATTGAGTGAGTATTGTAAATAATGCTTACATTGTGGAACCCTATATTGTGAATACATAAGATTTTTGTGATGATTGTTGATGTGCTTTCATTGTATATCTTAGATTAGTATTCAAATTTCCTTTTAGTGTTTACCGATTGTTGAGATGAATACATATGAAATAATGCTCGCATATTAAATAATGCATAGGGAGTATGGTAGTTAGCTAATGTATGTTTATTGTTTGAAATATGTAGGATGGTTTGGCTTCTCGATGATTTCTATGACACACAACACCGGGCCTACATGATGAGGGAGAAGGAGATGGTAATTATCAATAATCATAGTAGTTGGTATTTTCAAATTTGCCTTTAGTTGAAATTGACATGCCGTAAGATTTGACATGACTTGGTTGTTTGCAGAACCTTGAACCTCTAAAGATTCGGTCTCACGGGGTCTCGGGTGGTGCCATGCCCTACGATGAGCGGTACACACCGTACATCAAGGCGACAGGACTCCTCCCGTGGATTCAGTTGGTCAACCGGTCCACGCCGAACCTCAATGCTCCACTAGTCACCTCGCTTGCTGATCGGTGGAGGCCGGAGACGCACAGTTTCCATCTTCGGACCGGGGAGATGACCGTGACGCTCCAGGATGCCTCCTTGATCACTGGTCTTCCTATCAAGGGGAAGCCTCTCTGTATGAGCACCGACTCTGATGGGTGGCGCCAGCAGATGGAGGCCCTTATCGGTATGGCTCCTCCAGAGGCTCCGGTACAAGAGGGAGAGAAGAGGAAGGAAAGAGTCGCAGCCGGAGCTCCTTTCACGTGGATTGCAGCGAACTTTGCGCATTGCCCTGAGGATGCTACTGATGATGTGATCCAGACATATGCTCGTGTCTACATGTGGTACGTTATCTCCAGGACTTTGTTTGCTGATGCCACAGGCAAGAACGCTCCATGGATGTGGCTTAAGGCGTTGACCGTCTTCGACAACCAATGGAGTTGGGGTTCAGCGGCACTGGCCTACTTGTACCGAGAGGTAGTTGGTTGGTTTGTTTTCTTAGCTGGACGATGCTTGTTGCAGGATCTCAAGGGACGGATGTATTGGTGGTAATATGCTCCTACTTTCGGTATGGAACTGGGAGCGCCTGCCGGTTGGACGCCCGAAGGATGTCAAGTACAATGCATGGGACGACAAAGACGACGAACTACGGCTCCCCACTTGGGCTTACAAGTGGGATGTGGTATTCGAGATGACGAACGATGTCAATCTCATGTACCGGCAATACACCGCCGAGTTGGACATGATTACGGCTGAGCAGGTAAACGCGTACATTACATCACTAATTCGCATGCTTTTATGAAAACTGGACATCAATGTTGCTTTGTTATGCTATGTTCCAGGTGGAATGGGAGCCATATGGCGCCAAGGATACACTCGGTAATGCACAAGAATTCGTCCTGAATCCGATGTGCTTGAGGGATAGGCATCTTTGGCTTATGCGGTGCCCACTAATATGCAACTGGGCGGTTGAGTTTCACATGCCACATCGTGTGCATCGACAATTTGGTTTGTTCCAGCCTCACCCGCCGGAATGGGTGGACACCGACAAACCACTTCACAGGTAAGAGAGAATGAACCGTGTGCACTTAGCATCGTCAGGTCCTTTCTGATAGTGCTAATGTTTGGTTTTTTACAATGCAGGTTGGATAAGAGAAGGCAGCGAAAGATCAAGGACTGGGACAAACATCATTCGAAGTATGTGACCATGTTCCATCTTAGTGTGGAGCAAGCTCAGACTTCTACTGCAGCCAAGCTTCGTGAGTTCTGCCCACTGGCGTTCAACAACTACCTTAAATGGTTTCTTCAAAGTACTCGAGTTGAGATATGCAAGGCGGCATACCATAATGATATTTTGGAAGATCCCGCCGCCTTTGATGAGCTATCCAAGAACGAGTACAACAAACTTGTCAGGGAAGGGCACCGAGTCCCTAATGCTCCAGTGATGAACTATTTGGTAAGTCTTCCCCTCCGCGCTTTCCCGTTGGCCCTATTACACATCTTTGATTGCCTAACGTGCTTATGTCGTTATCATCCACAGCGCAAACAGATCAAAGAAGCAGCTGATGAAAGTTAGACTATTCTGGAGACAACCCCGATTGGAAAAGGCAAGGAGGAAGGTGCACTTCGAGCATTCATTAAGGTACATATCTCAATTGGGTGTCCATGTTACATATGTTGCTAAGTTTGATATCTCATACACTTGTCCATGTTATAGCGTCAGGGCCTGAGGTTAAGGCGGTTATCGAACCTTATCGGTTGTCGTGACCCAGAATATGCAGAACCATCTTTGTCTAGGTCCGGTACACCATCTAATCCCTCAACTGACCATGGGGCTCATCTGGAGGACGAGACTACCTCGACAGCTCATCTGGAGGATGAGGGTGTGCTCACCCAAGCGGTATGACAATAGCACATATTCATCTTTTTGATGTATTTCTCACTTTATTATGACGCACGATCTTTACCATATCGTTTGTTTTTATGATAGCTTGATGTTGATGATGACATGACATTGGAGGATTATCAAGTTCGGTCCGCATACATATTGAAGCCTAGGATGAACTTCAAACGGTTCACGCCCAACGACTTCACCACCAAAGGCAAGAGGGTGCTCGAAGGGAGCTCGCGGATGGCAAGCTTCGATGATGAGGCGGAGGAGGAGGAAGAGGAGGCACCGCATCCGGTTCGTCCTTCCATGAGGAAGAAGATAGCCACCAAGAGGGGAAGAGGCGCCAAGAACACGGGCGGAAGGAACTAGTCGTCGTCGTTTCCTTAAGAAACTGAACTAGTCGTCGTTTTATTTGGTTGATGAACTTGTGAGGTTATGTAAGATGTTGAGAGGATGTTGATGAACTCTTAGTAATGTGCTACTTGTGTTTGAAGTGATGTTGAAATTGTCAATGTATGACCAAACTGCTTTATGTGAGATCCATGTTATATATTATCAATACAAATATTGGATGAAAAAGAAATGAATAGCAAATCTGTTGTTTCTGCAGTGAACAGAAGCGTGACGCCTTTGGCTCAGGCGCTGCACTACATAGTGCAACGCCTAGGCGTCAGGCGTCACACTGTGTAGTGCAGTGCCTGACACCTAGGTGTTGCACATCTGGATATCATGTCCAAAGAGCAACAAAAAGGTTCCAGTAGGTTTTCCTCCAAAATTTTGTCTAAGTGTGGGTGCAACGCCTTTGCCTCAGGCGCTGCACTACACTAGGCGTCGCACTGTGTAGTGCAGCGCCTGAGGCAAAGGTGTTGCACCCACACTTAGACAAAAATTTGGAGGAAAACCTACTGGAACCTTTCTGTTGCTGATATCCAGATGTGCAACGCCTAGGTGTTAGGCGTCACACTGTGTAGTGCAGCGCCTTATGCCTAGGCATTGCACACCTGGATATCAGCAGCATAAAGGTTCCAGTAGGTTTTCGTTCAAAATTTTGTCTAAGTAACAGTGCAACGCCTTAGGGCCATGTGTCACACTGTGTAGTGCAGCGCCTGAGAGATAGGCGCTGGACGGTTGGCTTTTTTAGAAAACTGAAAAATATATATTTTGAGGTTCAAATCCTATATCAAAAAGCATATAGCACAAATACACATAGATTAGTCCACAACACATAGCACAAATACACATAGAGTAGTCCATACCACATATTAGTAGACATAGAGGAGTCATAGCACATCGTAGTAGACTTACAAGAGTCATAGCACATGGAGGAGTCCATAGGACATACTAGAACACATAGAGGAGGTTGGCGGACATAGAAGTACATAGAAGAGTGATAGCACATAATACTACAAACTTTGGTCGACAACCAAATCGAAGATCATAGCGTAGTAGACAACAAGGTCACATTGCTCTATTGTGTCGAGCAAGGTCCCTTTCCCTTCTTCTTATTCCTCTCCTCTTATTCTTCCTCCTCCCTTTTCCTTATGAGATGAGACTCATGAACCACCTTCTCTATGAATAGCTTATGCTCCCTCTCTTTCTTTTCCTTCTCAAAAGCCCAAAGTTTCTTGCATTTTTCTTTAAAATCCTTTTGCCGTTGCGCAGCTGCCTTCTCACATGCAATCCTCAACTTGTCCCTCCTCGTGATCTCCTCCAATATCCCTCTCTCTTTTTCCTTTATCTTCTCTTCGAACTCATGTTGCTTCTTCTTCTCTAGTGCGGCTGCATCCTCCTCTCTCAGCTTCCTCGCAGCCTTCTCCCACCACCCCGCCATCTCACCTTCCCCATACTTCTCCTCCACCCCCTTCATTGTTGGTTTGTTGGGTTGAGAAGCCGCCATACCTATAAAAATTAGAACATAATAGTTAGTAAGGACAAGAAGAACATATTAAAAAACATGTAAATTGCAAAATAATAGTTAGTAAGGACAAGAACAAAGTATGAAAAACATGTATACTGCAACAAAATAGGTAGTAAGCCACGTACGGAAAAGGTCCATCTAGGTATCCAAACATTCCTCTACCACCACCTTGGCCGAGACCACCACCAAGGCCAAGTCCACCACCACGGCCTCTACCACCGCCAAGTCCAAGACCACCACCACGGCCTCTACCACCACCACGGCCTCTTGTAAGACCTAGTTGCCTCCCTCTTTGTTGCCTAGTTCCTCGTTGGCTTGCCCCTTGTTGGCTACTACTTGGTTGGTTTGGCACTTGTTGACTAGCACTTGGTTGGCTACCACTTGCTTGGCTTGGCCCTTGTTGCGTATGACCATGTTCACTACTATTTGCTTGGCTTGGCCCTCGTTGGCTAGGAACTTGTGTATCTCCTTGTTGGCTTGTGCTTGCATCATTTTTCTTTGATCTCTTTCTTGGTTCGGTACAAGTTCTTGTGTTGTGTCCCCCACCTTTGCAGTCACCACAACGGGATCTCTCACGAGGCTCTTGGAATTGGCCGTTGCCCGATTCTCGACCGCCACCATGGCCCCATCCGTCCATGTCACCTCTAAAATGCTTTGTCTTACGTCTTCCCCGTTTAACGACCTTCAATTCCGGATCGGGCCATAGTTGAACTCCATGGTACTCCGGCCATTTTGATTGGTCGAAGTATGGGTGAAATCGGGGAGCCCATGTATTGTTAACCGTCATGATTGAGAACTCGGACTCCCTCACGGTGAGCGGGTGATTGACGTCCACATTCCTAACGCGAGCTGCGGTATACAAGTGCGAGCATGGGAGATGAAGCAACAATGGCCTCTGGCAAGAGCAATCACACCGTGTTAGGGAGACCTTGAAAGCCCGTCCTCCGTGTTGGCGGCCATCGTTTGTGGTTCCTCCTGGCTCTTTCACTTCGAACAACCAATCGTCGTTGTTATATAATATAGCTTCTTGGGAGTCCGCCTTCCGTGATTGAAATTCCAACCATTCATCAACCTTTGGTGGGAACTTGTACTTGTACTTCTTCTTGTTCTCACCCGCAATCTGCTTATCCGTTTCCATTGAGTGCTTTAGAAAGTACGCATTCATCTTGTCGAATGTGTATTGAACTATTGCCGTCACGGGTAATGCACGTACACCCTTGAGCACCCTATTGAAGCATTCGGCCATGTTGCTTGTCATTTGACCATACCTCCGGCCATCTTCATCAAAAGCACGTGCCCACTTGTTCCTTTCTTGAATGTTCCTATTGAGAAAGTCAAGACCCCCGGGATCAAGTTTTTTGTGTGTGAGCAATTTGTTGTACAAGTTGGCGAACCGCTTGTCGGAGAAAGCGAGACAACAATCTTGAAGATCATCGGTCAACTCCTTAAGGCCACATGCCCTATAGAAGTTTGAACAAAAGTGCCTCATGCACCATCGATGGTGCAACGGAGCATGCCCGAGAATGCCAATGTCCACCGCGTTAAGAATTCCTTGATGGCGATCTGATATGACGCAAATTTCCCTTTGAGCCAGTAATACCTTGGTTCTCAAAAGACGCAAGAACCACTCCCAGTTATCATTGTTCTCCACCTCAACCAAAGCAAAAGCCAAAGGCAACACCCGGTTATTGGCATCACTTGCTATTGCAACCAACAAGGTGCCCTTGAATTGTCCGGTCAAGAACGTGCCATCAACGGCGATGACCGGCCGACAGTGTTCGAAAGCCCTCACGCATTACTCGAACGCCCAAAATGCACGGCCAAATACTCGCATGGTCCTTCCGTCATGAATCGTCGTTTTTTGCCCATGAGGCTCGACCACATGAACCATGCCCGGGTTAGTGGCCGCCATAGCTAACAACAACCTAGGGATTCGGTTATATGCTTCCTCCCAATTACCATACAACATCTTGAATGCGGCTTGCTTCGCCTTCCATGCCTTGCCGTATTTCACCTTGTAATGAAAGATGGCTTTCACAAGGTCCATGACGCTCTGAATGCTCATGATTGGAAGTGTGGATATTGTGTTGGAAAGCCTGTAAGCGATGAACTCGGACGTGAGTTGTCTATGGTCTTGCGACACAATCTTGCCATCCACCTTCTTGCCTCTGCACATGTGACTTGGTACACAACTAACTATGTGCCAAGTGGGCCCTCCTTTCCATGGTCTTACGCACAATCCATGGACATCGGTCAGCCTCACATGTAACCGTGTAACGCACATTAACGTCCGAGTGAACCACCTTGTGTGGACGATAATGCGTGACCGAGTAGTTGTCGAGCCACATCTTCAATTCCAAGAAGGTTCCGAATTTCGACCCGGGAGAAATCCCGTTCTTGCCGTCTTCCAAATCCCAGTGAGAAGATGGCCTAACTCCAAGACATACACCTTTGCCACCGTCCACCACGACTTCATCCGCGAGACTAACATCCTTGAACAATGGTGTCCGATGATCCCGTCCGAATACCTTCTCGAAAGCTTCGGCCTCCTTCACCGTGAACCCCTCCTCATCAACTTCTTCATCAGGACCTTCGTCATCCGACTTCGATGCATAGCCACGGGAATAAGGGATGGAATGGTCCATTGTCTCTTGCACATGATATTTGTCGAGATCACCCACATTGTTGTCATGGAGATCAACTTCATTGTCATCGTCCTCATACTCATCATTCTCCTCTTGCAAAGCTTCATTTTGGTTGTTTGTAATCGGGCTCAATGTTGGCCTCACTTGTTGAGTCAAAGGAGGTTCACTCATTTCATCTTCGTTCATGGGTGGGGGACTACTAGCAACCAATGGGGAGGCGTTCCGGTTCAAGTCCAAATGCAAACTAGACTCAACCTTCTTAGTTGCAAATAACTCAAGAGCCCTGTCTAGTGATTCGGCCACCGTCTCCTTGTATGCAACCCAACGTTGCTCGGAGTTCACACGCATGGTCTTCCTACGGATGTGCATTCCAAAACCCACATTATGCCTTCCCTCCAACTCAACGATATCACTTGGGTCCATCCAATTCAAATCTTTCCTCACTTGTTCCAAGACCTCGGCATAGCTAGGACTACTCTCAAACACCATCTCAAGCTCATCCGGATCCGGTTCAATATTGCTTTTCAAAAAGGCGTCTTTGTCCACATGATGAACATAAACACATGTTCTTCCCATCCCTAGAATAATTAAAACAACACAACGTAACATAGATTCCATAAGTACTCATCCGAAGATTAACACAAAATACAAAGCCCTAACATGTATATGAAACAATAACCCTAACCCCCACTAAACAATAACCATAAGCATAACCCTAACATACTAACAACCCTAACCCTAACCCCAACATAACAACACCCATAACCCTAACCCTAACATACTAAGAAGCCTAACCCTAGCAAATTGGCAAACAAACATCTCATATCTCCATACAAATTTCAACATCCATAAAAAACTAGGGTTTCCCCAAACTAGCAACAAATGAGCAAATGTGAGCATTTTTTGGATGAAAACGAGGGGATCAGAGGAGATTACCTTGAGGGAGGGATTGGGTTGGAAATCCACGGAGAAAATCTTTAGATTTGGAAGATTTGGAGAAAGATTTGAGAGGGGGAGAGAGGGGGAGAGAGGTGTTGGGGGTTGGGGTGTGTGTGGGAGGGGGGTGGGGGAGGGGGGCCAGCCTACCAAGTACTAACAGAATGTGCAACGCCTAAGAGCTAGGCGCTGCACATTACATGTGTGGCGCCTAGCTCCAAGGCGCTGCACTGCTCGGTGCGGGGCCCATATGTGCCACGCTGGCCAGGCGTGCAGCGCCTGAGAGATAGGCGCTGCACAGTGGAGTGCAACGCCTGACTGTCGGGCGCTGCACAAAAGGGTCAGCTGGGTGAAATTATTTCAAACACAATTCAGTTTGTGAATTCTTTTCGTCCTCAAGTCAATTTTGTCGTTTTTGCCCACCGTCGCCGCCGATGTCACGCCGCCGCCGCTGCCTGCCTACAGGTAGAAGCAACCGTTGTAGTACTTGCCGCCCTTCATCTGCTCACCAACCTTCCTCACCGTCAACGAATTCGGCGCGCACGGGGTCCACTCCACCGCCAGCTGCACCCTGGCCACCACGCTTCCTCCTCGCCGACGCCCGCGCGGCCGTAGCTTCTGCGGCGAGGTAGCGGTTCTTGATGCGGAGGCGGTCGATCTCGGCGACGCCGGCCGTGCGCTCGGCCTCCCAGGCGGCCATGGCCTCGAAGCACTCTCGGTTGCGGAGCTCCAGCCCGTACACCTGCGCCTGCAACGCCTTGACCTTCCTCCCCAGCATGCATGCCCGGTGGTCGTCCCACATCTTCACCGCCAGCCGGGCCAGGTCCGCCACGCGGCACCGCGTGTAGCCTCCTCGGCGGCCGAGGCGCAGAAGGCCAGGCACGTGTTCTCGCCCAGCAGCACGAGCCGCTCTGACTCAAGCACCTCCAGCAGGCTCCCCTGCAGCTCGATCTTGGGCGCCGACTTGGCCCTCCGGCGGTCCGCCTCGCCCGCCAGCACGTCCCTCTACTCCCGTTCTCCTCTCTCTCCCCTACTTGTTCTCTCTCTACTCCTCCCTGATCTTCCCCTTCTCTTTTGTGCTCACAGCCACACAGGACGCCATGGCCACCCCGAAAGGTCACCTCGCCTCTACGGTTGACGAAACTACGAACCGATCGCCTGAATGGAACCGTGACATTGATGTGCATCTTTTCCGTATAGACCTTATCTCGAATAGAAGTACCGTTGTGTAGATCAGAAGGGACGAACAAAGGGGATTAGGGAGGAGTTTAGTGGAGGTAGGAGAAGAAACCATGCACAGAGCTCGCATCCCTCCTATATTCGCTTGTGCAACTGGACCCACCATGTGTGCTCGAGGTGGCTCGACCCAGCCTGGCTCGCTGGAAACGGCCGATTCGGCTGTTCCCAGCAGGCCTGGCTGGGGAGTGCTTTAAGTTCCGTGCGGGCCAACATTTGTATGCGACCCAGCCAACCAAACGGGCCAAATTCTTCCCGCGCGGGCCTGGTTGGGGTAGATGCAGGCAACCAAACACATCCTAAGCGTTCTCCAGGCTAAGCGACTGTGTTGGCCACGAACATTATGCAAGAGTACAAACGCTAGCATCATCGAATTCGGGTGCAGGTTTTGTCGAAAACATTCCGGGACGTAGCTCCATAAGAATCCAGCAGGGCGCATTGGAAAAGGATGTGATTAGTCCCACATAGAGCGCAGCTGCCGTTGCCCGGTCCATGACAGTTTTGGAGATTCATAGCCGAGGGGAGGCGGCCCAAGGCAGCTTGCCAAAGGAAGATACAAATTTTAAGGGGCACACGTGTGGCTCACGCAGGTTTGACAAAATGAACTTTGGGGCCTCGCACCAGATTGGCGTAAGCGAACTTAACCAAGAAGGTGCCCAGGGCCTCCAGCTCCCCGCTGATTACGTCTCGGTTCAGGCTGAGCAATACATGCTCGATCAAAGATATTGCCCAAGGAATTAGCTTCCACCGTTGATAGAGATCGCAAAATAAAATGATGATGGTCGAACCAAAGGAAAAAAAACATCGCTAAATAGCGCCTGAGGTTCCGCGGCGATTACGAGCAGAGAAGGATACATCGCGTATAGGGGTTTGTTCGCAATCCATTTCGACAGCCAAAATTTAGTGTCCTTCCCGTTCCCTATCGAGAATTTGGCTCCTAAATTAAAGATCTCCTTGCATTTCTGGATCCCATTCCATATTTGTGTGGCCTTAACATTGCACGCAAAGAAGGAGCCGTTGGGGAAGTATTTGGCTTTAACTTGTCGACGTTTTGCGAGATTTTCCAAATCGTTTTGCGTGGCCTTAACTCGTTGTCGTTTTGCGAGATTTTCCAAATCCACTTAGTAACTAGGGCTAGGTTCGTCTTTCCGGAGTTGGAAATCCCTTAACCTCTTTGGTTTTAGGTCTACATAGATCAACCCATCTGACCATGTGGTACTTACGTTTTTTAGCGCTCGCCTCCCAAATAAATCGAGCATGAACTCTATCAAATTTCGCATGACCCCCCTCTCCCAGAATGAAAAGCCGCATAGCAAAAGTAGGGATGGTCGAGAGGCATGCGTTAGTAAGGGTTAGCTAGTGATGTCCTACAAGTGCATATTGCTTTTGTAGAAATTTCGCGGTAAGTAAGGTTTATCGATCCCACAAGGAGCAAATAGGAAGGCACCACAAACCCCGCAACTATGTTGTCACTTACACAGCTCCGTACACACCCAAACCGGAGTTTGAAAATAGTTTACTTCACCCGATTGCTAGGAAGACAAATAAAAAGGGAGTGTTTACTAAACTACTAACGGAAAGATAAAATACAAAAATAAAAGGGAACTAAACTAAGTGAAGCGGTGCTTGAGCAGTAAACGTTCTCAAGGGATCCTGAGTCATTACCACAAGTATGACGCTGACAACACATGTGAAAGCATAGCTCTACGTTCGTATCACTAATCCACTCAAAATTATTTCGCGTGGGTGGAGCCAAATAAAGATACGCATCCCCACTCCGGTTACCATGTATCACTCGTGCCACCACGGTTGCATCCCCACTCCGATTACCACAATGATGATGAAGGGTTTCCCCTGAACATGACATAAAGCTTTAGGGTTCTCCATTACTCCATATCGCAATGATTCGCAAAGGTAGGGAGATAAGTATTGTCACTACCGACCTCAGCATCCCACCTTCACACCAATATTAATTCCCCCGAGTCCACAAGGGGGCTATGTTGAATGATCGCTCTTCACAACACCATGAGGATATCAACAACACAAATAAAGGAGATAATTGGATTGATTATTAAACATTAAGTGCTAATCATGGACAGGTTCATCCAAATCCTCAAGAACTAATACAACTACTCAAACATCATAAGGGGAGGATCCAAGTTACAAGTCGGCACAGAGCCAGTGGAGGAGAGGAGCATGGTGGCGATGATACTGGAGGCGACGCCGATGATGGAGATGGTTCGGGCCGGTGCGCATGGTGGCGGCGCCTCCCCTTCCTCTTCTTGACTTGGTCCTTCTTCTCTCTATGGATGTGGTCTTGGAGTAGCAATGAAGATGGGATGGATGTGTTGAAGATGATGTAGATGGATGTGGCAATGACTAGTCTCCTCCGTAGATGTGGGTCCTCCTCCTTCATCCAGGGGCTCAAGATGAGTCAAATCCTCTCCCAAACTATTTCTTATCAGCCAAGGATCACGAGGGAACAAACGAAGGTGAAATTTGTGAAGAATCCCGTTCAGAGAAGCAATTCTCGGGGCTGACTGCACCTGGTACGACCACCAGTATGATTATTTTTGGTCGTACCAGAGGTCGTCTTTTGTTCTGACCTCCTCTGGTAAAACGGTCATAATTTCCTCATCCGGACTCCGATTTTGACGTTCTTGTGCTTGTTGAAATCGCGAGAACACTGCCGGCACACCGGTGGTATTAGATCTTGATTTGAGGAACTTTGAAAAAAACATTTTTTTTGGGCACTTTGGAAAAATATTTTTTTCGACCTTGAGGATGCCAACCGTTCTAAGCTCCACCGTCGGATTTTGAACATGAGGAGCAGCTACACCGAGGGCGCAGAGAACGAAGGAGACACGAGACTGCCAGAAGTGGCGCGGCCGGGGAGCCATGGAGAAGGCAGTCGTTGTCGCCATGCTCCAGCCCATTTCCTCCCGCAGAGGTTTGGCGCAAGATCCAGTCAGCTTGGGTGAATCGCAGTGGAGGACGGGGGGCCGAGCAACCTACTGGCCAGGTGGGGAAGCGGCGACAGGTTTGGGGGTTAGCAGGAGGTGGGGGAGTGAGGAATGGTGTCGGGTCCTGGTGGGAGGCACACATCAAACATGGAATCAGGGGGGTATGTGGTCTCGGAATCTGGATAGAATGCCAAAGAGAGAAATGAGGAAGGAGGAAGAAGAAGACCAGGTCAACATGCCTGTGTGGCAGCTTTTTTTTCAACTCAACTTGACGGGCGGTGACGGTGTCCTGGATTAGGGGGTCCCGGCCTAGTCGATCTAGTCCATGGGCCGGACTCAAGCCCCGTCAAAGAGCAAGGACTCCGGAGGCTTCCAAGCTTGAAGAACCAACATATCGGGCCTCACCGAAGACTTGGCGTGTACCCCAAGGATATGAGTTTTGGCATGTAATCCCTAGATGATAACCGACCATGTGTAACCCTAGCTAGCCCTGGTGCCTATATAAACCAGAGGGTTTAGTCCGTAGAGGCAGAGATTCACACATCATCCCCTAGGTTTGATACATCTCCAACGTATCTATAATTTTTGGTTATTCCATGCTATTATAGTATCAATCATGGATGTTTTTATATGCAATTCTATATCATTTTTTGGGACTAACCTATTAACCTAGTGCCCAGTGCCAGTTGCTGTTTTCTGCTTGTTTTTGGCTTTTCAGAGAAACAGTACCAAATGAAGTCCAAATGCCATGAAACTTTTTGGAGATTTTTTTCTGGACAAAAGAACCCTTGGAAGCTTCGGGAGGAGGCCAGAAGCCTCACGAGGGCTTCACAAGGCACTAGGGCGCGCCCCAGGGGGGGCGCGCCGTGCTGCCTTGTGGGGCCCACATGACTCCGTTTGACCTAATTCCACTTCTATAAATTCACAAATATTGGGAAACCCCCAGAGAGCCAGAAGAAATAACCTTTCTGCCGCCGCAAGCCTCTGTTCTTCCACGATCCCATCTGGAGGCCTTTTCCGGTACTCTGCCGGAGGGGGAATCGATCACGGAGGGCTTCTACATCAACCTTGCTGCCCTTCCGATGATGTGTGAGTAGTTTACCACAGACCTACGAGTCCATAGATGGCTTCTTCTCTCTCTTTGATCTTCAATACAATGTTCTCCTTGATGTTCTTGGAGTTCTATCCGATGTAATCTTCTTTTGCGGTGTGTTTGTTAGGATCCGATGAATTGTGAGTTTATGATTAGATTATTCATGAGAAATATTTGAGTCTTCTCTGAACTCTTTTATGCATGATTGTTATAGCTTTGTATTTCTCTCCGATCTATCGGTTTAGTTTGGCCTACTAGATTGATTTATCTTGCAATGGGAGAGGTGCTTTGTGATGGGTTCAATCTTGCGGTGCTCAATCCCAGTGACAGAAAGGGACATGACACATATTTGTATTGTTGCCATTAAGGATAAAAATATGGGGTTTATTCATATTGCTTGAATTTGCTTCTCTACATCATGTCATCTTGCTTAAGGCGTTACTCTGTTTCATACTTAATACCCTAGATGCATGCTGGATAGCGGTCGATGGGTGGAGTAATAGTAGTAGATGCAGGCAGGAGTCGGTCTACTTGTCTCGGACGTGATGCCTATATACATGATCATTGCCATGAATCCTTCATAATTATTTGCTATTCTGTCAATTGCCCAACAGTAATTTGTTTACCCACCGTATGTTTCTGCGCTCAAGAGAGAAGCCTCTAGTGAAAACTATGGCCCCCGGGTCTATCTTTATCATATTAAAAACCCCAAAATACCTTGCTGTAATTTATTTACTTTTATTTTTATTAGTATTTTAGTTTAGCTATTTACCTCTATAAGATTTAATCCTTGCAAGTAACCGCTAAGGGGATTGACAACCCTCTTATTTGCGTTGGGTGCAAGTGTTTGCTCTTGTGTGTGCAGGTGTGTTTCAACGGAATTTTGCTTGGTTCTCCTACTGGATCGATAACCTTGGTTCTTTACTGAGGGAAATACTTATCTCTACTATACTGCATCATCCTCTCCTCTTCGGGGAAATACCAACGCAGACTACAAGTAGCAAGGTTTAGACCACAACTTACGATCTCAAGGTAGATCAACTCTGTACCTTGATACACCCTCAATATAAACAAGAGCAGGACGTAGGGTTTTACCTCCTTAGAGAGGGCCCAAACTTGGGTAAATCTTTGTGTCCTTCGTCTCCTGTTAACCATCGATCCGATCTCACAGCTCGGGCCCCCCTACCCGAGATCTGCCAGTTTTGACACCGACATTGGTGCTTTCATTGAGAGCTCGCTGTGTTGATCCCAAAAGGTTGATGGCTCACTTGCAGATTGACAGTGGTACTGGCCGTGGTGACATCTTCGTCCCCGGACAACTCTTCATCTTTGGCAGCATCGTGTTGCACGTTGATTCGACTGGCCATCTGTGCCGCGTCGAAAACTTCGCCCCAGATCGGGTCGTCACATTCGGAAACCTGGAGTACATCACGGACGCCCGAGGTGATTTGGTCTTCTCGGGATGGACCTCAGATCGGTTTGAATATCCCTCTGGTGCGGAAGCTCTGGAGTACGCTCCCAATCCGACTCTCGGATCCGACCCCTCAGCAAAGCCGACCCCGAAGATAGATCCGATGGTCGTCACTTCCGGCCCAGTCGTCGCGCCCTCGGACGGTAGCCCCGAGCCGAGCTCGCCAATGGGCCCGGTAGTGATTGTCTTGTCACCTATGGCCGACGATACCCTTTCTCCCGCCACCCAGGGATCAACCCCGGACAAGCAGGATTACAGCGCTGCGTCAGGCAGCCCGAACAAGCTACTTTAGATCGGTTCGACCTACATCCAGGTCCTGAACACGGAGGAGCTTTCATAGATAAATGAGGTGCTAGACCGGATTCAAAACCTGGCGATTTCATCCGCCGTCTACGATCAGATCAGATGTAAAGCCGACAATCAGGAAATTTTCATCCCACCCACCACCCACTTAGTCGCCACGGTCGAAGACTTGACCGATGCGCTTGACTATGGCTCCGACGAAGCCACTGACATGGATGAAGATGTTTGTGGCGATACCGGAGCAAATCTGTTCGTCAAACCCCATACTGGGGATTGGGCGGCAACGTCTACCTATGACACTTACATGGTCGACACTTCCAAAAACAGCCCTCGGGATAAACCTATGGAGAACCCTAAGCGTCGTCGTCCGAAGAGGCGATCTAAGGGAAGCAATGGAAGCAGAAGTATGACCAACACTACGGGCGCCGCTGATAATGGTGCTGCCCCTGAAGCCACTGAGAACCCGGGCGAGGACAATCAAGCCTCACCCGCCAAGCAGAAGGAGCCCGTAGAGGCACCCGTGGAGGACGATCTTAGGGACATGGGCACTTTCAACGACGGGTCGGACAAAGATTACCTTCCTGAATCCGAGGACGATCTTAGCCTCGGACCCGAGGACTTTGTGGTACCCATAAGCCCATCCGAGCAGGCATGGTTCCAATGGCGGTTGCTCGCAACGGCGCTAAGCATGAAGAGGAAGCAGCAAGAGCTGCACACCCATGAGAACATGCTCAACAACAAATGGGTAAAGGTCCTCGAAGCCGAAGCAGAGCATGAGACCCGACGTACTGCCGCCAAATCATACCCTAAAAGATGGTTGCTGCTCGACTTCGACGATGAGGCAGCAAACGACGAGCTGTTCATGAACGGAAATGCAGGACAGGCTGACCGCCCCCCTAGAGGACGAGACCGGCCAGCAGGGGTAAACACAGAACCCCCTGCAAAAACCCGCCCTCACGGCAAGAGTGCGGTAGGATTCAATGAGCCTTATGACCTGCGCGACAAGATACAGGCCAATAAGGCCCCTCCCTGATCTATCTATGGATCCCGGGATCGCACGCCCGCTGGCTTCGAGGGCTACGATGCCTGGTTAGACAGGCACGACAGAGCTCGGGAGAAGACGCGGGCTAGGACAACGGCCACGCGCGACCAGATGTGGCTCTTTTCCGAGGACCCGCACACCCGGTCTATTTTATAGACGAGGTCATGGAACATCAGTTCCCAGAGGGGTTTAAACCCATTAACATCAACCAATACGACGAAACGACCGACCCGGCTGTCTGGATCGAAGATTTTCTTCTCCACATCCACATGGCCCGAGGTGATGACCTCCACGCCATAAATACCTGCCGCTCAAACTTAAAGGATCGGCAAGGCACCAGCTCAACAACCTCCCCAGCAATTCTATCGGAAGCTGGGAAGAACTTGAGGAGGCCTTCAGGGCAAACTTCCAGGGCACCTACGTTCGGATGCCGACGACCTCAGTCATGTTTTCCAACAGAAGGGCGAATCATCTCGGAAATTCTGGAATTGGTTCTTAACTAAAAAGAACCAGATTGTCGATTGCCCCAACGCCGAGCTATCGCCGCATTCAAGCACAACATCCGAGATGAATGGCTCGCCCGACAGCTCGGGCAGGATAAACCTAGAACCATGGCGGCTCTCACCTCCCTAATGACCCGCTTTTGTGCGGGCGAGGATAGCTGGCTGGCCGGCAGTTCCCATAGGAGCGACCCTGGCACTTCGGAGGCACGCGACGGAAATGGCAAATCCAGGCACAATAGAAACAAGCACCGAAATAAGCATGGTGGCAACGATACCGAGGACCCAGTAGTCAATGCTGGATTCACTGGCTCACGAGCCGGACCCAAGAAAAAAACCCTTTAAAGGGAACAAGGATGGCCCAAGCACCCTTGACAAAATACTGGATAGGTCGTGCCAAATCCATGGCACCTCGGATAAGCCCGCCAACCACACCAATCGTATTTGTTGGGTGTTCAAGCAGGCCGGCAAGGCAGTTGCTGAGGAACCAACCAGGAGCCAGTCCCGCAACGATGACGAGGATGAACCTCGCAGGCCAAGCAGCGGCGGCCAAAAGTAGTTTCCTTCCGACGTCAAAAACGTGAACATGATCTATGTCACGCATATCCCTAAGAAGGAACGGAAGCGAGCACTTCGGGACGTCTATGCCATAGAGCCTGTAGA
Source organism: Elymus sibiricus (assembly GCA_039707655.1). Taxonomy (NCBI): domain Eukaryota; kingdom Viridiplantae; phylum Streptophyta; class Magnoliopsida; order Poales; family Poaceae; genus Elymus; species Elymus sibiricus. Next base: position 175,371,268 of record CM077666.1, on the reverse strand, counting down.
CTCGAAGTACAACCCGTGGTCGGCTTACCCGATCACTTTTGACAAAAAAGACCACCCGACCAGTATCCATCATGGTGGGTTGGCGGCCCTAGTTTTGGACCCCATTGTCGATGGATTCCACTTAACCCGCGTCCTCATGGACGGCGGAAGCAGTCTGAACCTGATCTACGCCGACGCGGTCAGGAAGATGGGCATCGATTCGTCACGAATCAAACCCGGCAGCACCACATTCAAGGGCGTCATACCCGGCGTGGAGGCTCAATGCACCGGCACCGTTATGCTGGAGGTAGTCTTCGGCTCGCCCGAGAACTTCCGAAGTGAGGACTTGATCTTCGACATCGTCCCCTTCCGTAGTGGCTACCACGCGTTGCTCGGTCGTACTGCGTTTGCCCGCTTCAACGCGGTGCCGCACTACTCCTACCTGAAGCTCAAGATGCCAGGACCCCACTGCGTCATCACCATTAACGGCAACACGGAGACCTCCCTCCGTACATAGGAGCAGACAGCGGCCTTCACGGCTGATTTCCAGGCAGCCGAGGAACACTACAAAAAAAACACTTCCGTGATGATACGTCTTTGTCACAGTAGGTCACGTTTTCTGTCATGCATGTACATCCGTGATGATTTTATGACAGAATCAAGATAGTCATACCTGTGCTGTCGTAGAAGTGTTCCATGACAATACTCAAATTATCATCACGGAAGTGTCCACTTCCATGACGATAAATGTCGCGTGATGGAAGTGTTTTCGTCAAGGGTAACTGACATGTGGCATCCACCGTAACGGGTCGCCGTTAAGCTATTGGGTCCGGTTTTGGATCCGATAACCCGCTAACAGCCCGGACCAATGACGATTTTCCATGTGTAAAATTCTCATTCGCCAAAGGAACCATGTGTCAGCTCGGTGTTGGGACAGATGTCATCCATTCATTGGACGAGAGGCGCCTATGATACGTCGACACATGGCACGGCCCAATAGTGGCCCATTTAGGTTAAAAAGGCCGGCCCATGGAAAGCCTGTTAATGCCATGTTCGCATACAGCCCATTTACGGCCTGGGTACTCACGACCCGTTATGGCCTTTCAATATTCGGCCCAGTAGCGTCATGTGGGCCGTCCCATATGATTCCAGCCCGTTGTCACTTTCGGCCATCTATGGCCCATGACGTCTTTCGGCCCATATGAGGCCTTTTGTATCTCTAGGCCCATTCACGGCCCGTGGTGATTCTGGCCCATCATGAACAGTAAACTGCTTTGAGCCCATTAACGGCTTTCGGCCTTCTAAGGGCCCATACATTCTTGGGCTCATTTCCGGCCCTGAATTACTTACGGTCCGTTACTGGCCTGTTATGCTAATGGGCCAAATTCAGGCCGTGGTAACAATCGGTCTGTTTGTGGCCCGTTAACCCGTTGGGCCGTTTTCATCCTGTCCTGTAATCTGGCCCATTAACAACCCGTCATGCCTGTCGATAGAATTAAGCCTGTGCTGTCTTCCGGCCTGTTAATGGCCCATTATGGTCTGGGCCCATAAACGGACGATTCCAATTTTGGCCCGTTTACGGTCCATACCGTGGTCCGGTTTTGGCCCACGAATAGTACGACCCGTAGGAGGCCCATGAATCCTACGACCCGTAGGAGGGCCATGGATCCTACGGCCCATAGGAGGCCCATGGTTACCAACCCATGGTTATTGCGACCACTAGCAAACCGAGGAAAAAGAACTACAATGACTACAAGCAAACAAATAAACAAGACTATAAGTAAATAAATAAATAAGCAAGCAACTAATGCTAGGCTATTACGGCGATTACAGACATTACATCTACTGGGCATCAAAGTTCGCCACAAGTGCAAATAAAGGGAACAACAAAGTAGCATATTGCATACACTGGGCGTCTAAATTGGCCACCAGTGCAAATAAACGCGGCAGCAAAACAAGTCCAGAACTGGAACAACTTCAGAAGAGCTCAAGAAAAGTTATCCTGGGTATCCACCATGCTGGCAATAAGCTTAGCAAGCTTATTAGCTCTCTCTTGTCTGGCGCTAAAATCCTCCAACGCTTGCTGTTGCACCAGAAAGTATGCATCTGAATTCTGCAGGGACTTCCTTAGTCCTTCGGCTTCTTGTCGCAGCATAGCTGATCGATGTCTTTCAGCTTGTAGTTGAGACTCAAGAAACCGAACTGATTCAGACAACGAGTTTGAAGAGCTTGTGCCAACGGTAGTGGCCAGTAACTCGAACACTACATCAAGACAGGACTTTGGGGTTGTCTCACTGTCTTCAAGATAGTTTTCCTTATCTGTTTTATCAGCTTTGTTGGAGACGAACAAGGTTGTCTCACTATCTTCAACTTTATCTGCATTACTTCCTTTACCATTGCTTAATGTGGTACTCTTCTCCAATATTCTGTCAGCATTCTAAAAGAAGAAAAAAGCAGACACATAACAGGTTTAGCATGTAGTATATGAAACTCATTTTGGTGAACCAGTTCAGTAGTAAGGTGGACAGGATTAGACTATTAAGTCTTCTATTGCAAAGTAGTACTCCCTCCGTCCCATAATGTAAGACGTTTTTTGACACTACACTAGTGTCAAAAAATGACTTACATTATGGGACGGAGGGAGTACATTATAAAAGCATCAAACAAGCATATATCTATGTGCTATGGTCACTGCATTGTCTTGCCAAATCAAAATAGAGACACAGTTCAAATCATACCAATTCAAGACAAAGTAGCATTTAAAGAATATAAGTGTGGGAAACTACACGGCACCACAAGATTTCAGATGGGTACCTCGGGTATACATGTACAACTAACAACACTTTTGGCTCTGTTTTGATGCTAGTAATGTGCATGATATGAGAAGACAACTATCTACACAATTGAAATTGAAATCAACATAGAGCAATTTAGAAGAGCAAACCAGTTAAAGAAACATGTTTAAACATACCTGTTGTGCCATTGGAGTTTCGATTGGATCCTTCAATTTAAAAATTAGTTGGTATGAGTAAATACAGTGATACAAGAGCAAAGCAGTATGCACCATGGCTATGGAATCTTACCTGAGAACAGTTGTTCTTCAAGTTTAAGCACTTGTTCTACAAGAAGAGAGTACAGTAAGACACATGCATATAGTACTTCAAAATGAAATATGATCTCATAGACCCTACCAGATTCTTGGGTCTGGACCAATACAAAACAAGGCGTTCCCAGTTATCGTCCCGTAAATGTGTCTCCAGAGAAAGTAAGGGAATTTGATGAGTTTCCTTGCCAGTGAAGTACGTTTTCTTCAGGCAATTCTGATACTGCCGCAAAGCATTCTTGAAGATAGCACAGGTATTAGCACAGGTTACCTCATCCTGAGTTTCCAAATTGGTCATTCTCTACAAAGAAAAATGGGAACATTTGCTGTGTTATAACCAGCAGGGAGGTAGAAAGTATGGGACAAAGCAAAGTAATTGCCATGAATACTTACACATAACTCTTGGAGGAACACCTGCAACTGGCTTTTTCCTTCATCTTCGGTATAATATTTCCATGATGGGAAGATACGTGCATAGGATTTAACAACATCAAATGCGATAGACGCTAAACTACGGATGACTGGTTGTGCTTCGTCCACATGAATAGGTGTACTAACTGGTGGAGTTGGGGTTCGTCGTGGTAGTCCTGGCGCTTTGGGCACTGGAGCTGCCTTACTAATTGCTCTTGTTTGGGAGCTCTGTGGTGGAGATGGTGCTGTGTCAACTGGAACTGGGTTACTATCTGCTGGGGTTGGGGTTAGATTGGGTGAAGCTGGTTCTCTATCCATCAAAGTAGGGGTAAAATCTGCGAGAGTCTGGGTTATGTGTGGTAGGGCAGGTTCTTGTGCAAGTACAACCGGGGTGCTATCTCCATCGACAGGTAGCACTGTTTTATTTGAAGACCGTGTTTTTACTCCGCTAGATACTGCCATCACCCCCTCCAATTCAAATGGCTGATAAACAAGAAAAGTAGTTGAATGTACAGACCTTGTATGAGAGTGATACGTCTCTGTCGTATCTATAATTTTTGATTGTTTCATGCCATTATCCTACAATTTCCACATACTTTTGGCAACATTTTATATGATTTCTTGGACTAACATATTGATCCAGTGCCCAGTGCCAGTTCCTGTTTGTTGCATGTTTTTTGTTTCGCAGAAAATCCATATCAAACGATGTCCAAACGCGATAAAAATTTACGGAGATTTATTTTGGAATATATGTGATTTTTGGGAAAAAGAATTAACGCGAGACGATGCCCGAGGGGCCCACAAGCTCGAGGGGCGCGCCTCCCTACCCAGGGCACGCCTGGCAGGCTTGTGGCGCCCATGTAAGGCGGTTGGGGCCCTTGTTCTGCCGCAAGAAAGATAATATCCGGAAGAAAATCCCCTCAAAATTTCAGCCCAATCGGAGTTACGGATCTCCGGGAATATAAGAAATGGTTTTCCGCCAGAAAACAAAAACGTGAAACAGAAGAGAACAGAGAGAGAGATCCAATCTCGGAGGGGCTCCTCCCCTCCGGGCGCCATGGCGGACATGGACCAGAGGGGAAACTCTCCTCCCATCTAGGGGGGAGGCCAAGGAAGAAGAAGAAAGAGGGGGGCTTGATACGTCTCCAACGTGTCTATAATTTATGAAGTATTCATGCCATGTTTATAACAATTTTATATGGTTTTGGTATGATTTGATTAGAACTAACCAGGACTGACGCTGTTTTCAGCAGAACTACCGTGGTGTTATTTTTTGTGCAGAAATAAAAGTTCTTGGAATGGGATGAAAATTTACGGTGATTTTTTATGGACCAAAAGAGACCCCCGAAGCTTCGTGGAAGGACCAGCAGAGCTACGAGGACGCGACAAGCCTGGGGGGCGTGCCCTCCCCCCCAGGGCGTGCGGAGCAGGCTTGTCGCTCCCTCGTGGGCCCCCTGGCGTGAATCCAACGCTGAAAATTCTTATAAATACCAAAACCCCCAGAAAGAAACCTAGAACTTCCACGCCGCTGCCGCAAGCCTCTGTACCGAAGCGATCTCATCCGGAGCCCTGTTCCGGCACTCTGCCAGAGGGGGAAATCATCGCCGGAGGCCATCTTCATCATCCCGGCGGTCTCCATGACGAGGAGGGAGTAATTCACCCTCGGGACTGAGGGTATGTACTAGTAGCTATGTGTTTGACCTCTCTCTCTCGTGTTCTTGATTTGGCACGATCTTGATGTATCACGAGCTTTGTTAATATAGTTGGATCATATGGTGTTTCTTCCCTCTCTATCTTCTTGTGATGGATTGAGTCTTTCCCATTGAGGTTTCATTATTGTCGGATTGAATATTTCAGATTTGAGAACACTTGATGTATGTCTTGCATGTGGATACCCGTGGTGACAATGGGGTATTCTATTGATTCACTTGATGTATGGTTTGGTAATCAACTCGCGGATTCCCGTGACCTTGGGGTGATCTAGGCATAGGGGTTGGTTGCACATTTTCATCATCTTTTCTCCGATAAGAAACTTTGGGGTACTCTTTGAAGTTCTTTGTGTGGATTGAATATTATGAATCTGAAGTTGTTTGATGCATATCGAATAATCAACTCACGGATACTTGTGGTGACATTGGAGTATCTAGGTGACATTAGAGTTGGTTGATGCGTATCATATGGTGTTATTTTAGTACGAACTCTAGGGCTGTTTGTGACACTTATAGGGATGGCTCAATAGATTGATCGGAAAGGATAACTTTGAGGTGGTTTCGTACCCTACAACAATTTCTTTCTTATGTTCTCCGCTAATAGGATCTTTGGAGTGATTCTTTGTCGCACGTTGAGGGATTGTTATATGATTCAATTATGTTAGCATTGTTGAGAGATTGCACTAGTGAAAGTACAAACCCTAGGCCTTGTTTTCAAGCATTGCAATACCGTTTGTGCTCCGTTTTATCACTTGCTACCTTGCTGTTTTTTTATTTTCAGATTACAAAAACCTATATCTACTATCCATACTACACTTGTATCACCATCTCTTCGCCGAACTAGTGCACCTATACAATTTACCATTGTATCGGGTGTGTTGGGGACACAAGAGATTTCCTGTATTTGATTGCAGGGTTGTTTGAGAGAGACCATCTTCATCCTACGCCTCCCACGGATTGATAAACCTTAGGTCATCCACTTGAGGGAAATTTGCTACTGTCCTACAAAACTCTGCTTTGGAGGCCCAACAACGTCTACAAGAATAAAAGTTGTGTAGTAGACATCAGGGCTCTCTCCCCCTCTCTCCCGGTGGCGCCGAAACGCCGCCGAGGCAATCATCGTGACGGCGATCTACACCAACAACTTCGCCGCCGTCAACACCAACTCTCTCCCCCTCTATGCAGCAGTGTAACACCTCTTCTCCCCGCTGTAATCTCTACTTAAACATGGTGCTTAACACTATATATTATTATCCAATGATATGTGGCAATCCTATGATGTTTGAGTAGATTCGTTTTGTCCTATGGGTTGATTGATGATTGTGATTGGTTTGAGTTGTATGTTTTATTTTGGTACTGTCCTATGGTGCCCTCTGTGTCGCGCAAGCGTGTGGGATTACCGTTGTAGGGTGTTGCAATAAGTTCATAATTCGCTTATAGTGGGTTGTGCGAGTGACTGAAACACAAACCTGAGTAAGGGGGTTGTTGTGTATGGGAGTAAAGAGGACTTGTTACTTAATGCTATGGTTGGGTTTTGCCTTAATGATCTTTGGTAGTTGCGGATGCTTGCTAGAGTTCCAATCATAAGTGCATATGATCCAAGTACGGAAAGTATGTTAGCTCATGCCTCTCCCTCATATAAAATTGCAATAATGATTACCAGTCTAGTTATCGATTGCCAAGGGACAAATCCTTCTCTTGTGTTACAAAAGCTTTCTACTAAACAACTAACTTTTATTATCTTGCAAATTACTCGTAGTTTTATTCTCGCTAAGTACTCCTAGTTTTATTCTTGCAAACTTATCTTTACACCTACAAAGTAGTTTAATTCTTGTTCTAGGTAAAGCGAATGTTAAGTGTGCGTAGAGTTGTATCGGTGGTCGATAGAACTTGAAGGGAATATTGATTCTGCCTTTAGCTCCTCGTTGCGTTCGACACTCTTATTTATTGAGAAAGGCTACAACTGATCCCCTATACTTGTGGGTTATCAGAGAGACAGATGCAATAGATAGTGAGGAAAAAAGAGGGCATGAAATAGTTCACATATATGTTGTTTAACTAAACAGGATAGCGTGACATAATTTCACATATATGATGTCTATCTAAATAGTATAACATGACATAATTCAAATATATGATGACTAACTAAAAAGGATGGCATTAGATAATTATATGATGTCTTTAGTAAACAGGTTCGCATGACATAATTCACATACATGTTATCTAAGTAAACAGGATGGCATGATATAATTAACATATGTGATTTATATACTAAGCAGATGGCATTCGCATATATGATGTCTAAACTAAGCAGATGGTGTTGAATATTGTGTATATGATGTCTAAACTATGCAATGCAAGACACCATATGCATGATACGAGCAGTATAACCCTGCCAAGTTAGAGCATACACCTCGGGGGGGGGGATAGGACTGGTCATCTGTCTCTGAATCCTCCTCTGAGGAGCTATCTGGACCCAGCAAGAAATCTGCTTCGACAGGTAGCACTGTCTGCTCTGAAGACCTTGTTTTCACTCCAGATTTTTTCATCACCCACTCAAATGGCTGATTCACAGGAAGAGTGGTTGAATGTACAAACATTGTCGACAAATGGAAATGTAATGAAAAAAGGAATGGCAAGATATACTTCAAATATATGATGCCTGGCTAAACATGATGGCATTGCATATTTCTCATATATTATGGCTGGCTAAAAAAGATGGCATTGCATAATTCACATATATGATACAGAAGCTAAACATGTGGCATTACAGAACATGTCTAAGCTAAGCAGATGACATATATGATGTCGAAAGTAAGCAAAGCAAGGCACCATATGCATGATATGACCAACATCATCATGCCAAGTTAGAGCAAACACCTCGGGGGGGGGGGGGTAAATAGGAGTGGTCAGCTTCCTCTGAATCCACCTCTGAACAGCTATCTTCCTCTGGATTACAATCTGGAGGAGGGTGGGGTGGGGTTGCCATTGCACCCACCATGGAGCAATGCCTGCATGACATTGTATTGCCGCGCAAGACTCTTCTCTTTTTCTCTACATGTTCAGCATGACTGTGTACAATAACTGACATGCATACAAAAAAAATATAGTGAGATTACGTAAGGAGAGCATGCAGAAATCTAGAGTGATGGTAACAACCAGTGGATAGATCCAAAAATAATGATAGCAGGCACATGATAGCTTAATTTAATAAAAAGACAGATGATGGCTGCTTTACTATTTGTTTCCCACCCAAGATGAACGACATAGTAGATACCCTAGATGAACCAGATAGTAGATAGAGATACTATTCATTGCTGCCTCGATATGTGCCCCACAAGCATTTTAAAACTCAAGTTTGAACATTAATTTGGACATGACTTGGAGTCTAAGAGATGAACAGGATGATAAACTAGCAGGTAATATTAAGCAATGCATAAAGTAAGCAGAAATAAAAGAGTGCGACCTCTCTTGCGGACCCGTGTACTCCTCAGGTTCATCTGTTGAGTCGATGATTGTGATGCAGTTGCGGTGGCTGCCAGTGGCGGGGAAGGAGATCTGAGGCGGCGAAAGACAATAAGGAATCGTGATGTCTGGTATGGTGGACGCTTCTGTCGATGGAGCAGCTCAGGTGAGCTGGACGACGGCGCGGCAGGAGCAGGACAAACCACACAAAGTTTTCTTCGACACCTATCTGTAACTGAAGTTATTCTGTAAGGGCTCCTTTGGCTTGCAGGATTCTAAAAACACAGGGGTAGGAAAAACACCGGAATAGGATAGGAATGCACGTGGAAAACAGAGCAATTGTAAACACAAGATTTTTTTCAACTAGGGTGTTCGGTTCACAAGAATTGGAAGAGCACGGGAATGCAAAGAAACATGGCCAAATTAAAGTCAAACCACCTGAAAATGTGTACAGTTAGAATGTTATTATGCCACTAATGCACTTAGTAATTTTTTCATGCATAGGATTTTGATAAGTAGGTCCAGGTGGATGTTAAAATTTCTGTGTTTTTCCTTTGAAACAGACACGAAAGGAAAAAATCCTTCAGTTTTGTTTTGCTCCATTCCTTTCAACTTAAATGCATGAATAATTGAATAGTAGAGTACCATAGGAAAAAATCCTATTGCTATGTTTTTCCTTCACTTTTTTCTTTGAACCAAAATAGCCCTAAGGGATCGACATGAATATAGAGTAAAAAGTGATGCGACAAGTGTACAACCTCTTTGGCGTAGCCGTGTCGACCTCAGCATCATTGGGTCGGTCGCTGAAGATGTTGCGGCGGAGGTGGCTGTCGGAGATGGGGAAGAAGATCTGAGGTGTCTGTAGACGCCGTCGAGGGTACTGCTCTATTGTGATGGATGGTTCCGTCGTTGGCGTAGCTCCGGCGAGCTGTACGACGTCGAGGCCGAAGCAGTACAAGACGGACATCGTTAATCTGAAGTGGGATTCTAATACCATCTCCAATAGATGATGTAAAATACATCACCAAAAAGTTCTAGCTGTAAAATTTACATCACCAAAAAACACCCAACTCCAACAGATGATGTAAAAACTGTTGACTCTGAACTTAACTGTCGAAACTAAATTTTACTGTCGAAACTGAACGCACTAGTAGCAGAGAAGCACTTCATTAGTAGTTTAGGCCGCTCGAGCACTAGTGGCAGAGAAGCAGTGATCTAAATCAGCAGCCGCTCGACAGGGAACGCAATAGCAGATAGCAGCCGGAGCAGCAGCGCGAACGAGAGCCAGAGCAGCAACTCGTGTAGCTGCAGCAGCCCATGTACCAGCATCAGCAGCGCGAGCGAGAGCAAGAGAAGAGCAGCAGCACGGGCGAGAGCAAGAGCAGAGCAGCAGCGCGAGCGAGAGCCGGAGCAGCAGCAGCAGCTCCGGCTAGTATGGACGCCGCCGCCGAGGGAGCCTCGCAATGGGGGAGAGCCACCATGGAGGATGTCGCCGGCAGCGCCGGTGTCGTGGGAGCCGTGCCATGGCGGAGCGGGATCAAGCACCGGCGGCGCCGTGAGGTCGAGTGAAGGAGAACATGCGATGCGTGTACAACCTCTTTGGTGGCGCCGAGTAGGCCTCGGCTTCATCCGAGGAGTTGATGAGTATGCTGCGGTTCCGGTTGGGCAGGTTAAGGCGGCATTGTGGGAATGGAGCAGCCACGATAGACGAGGCGATCGTCGGAGCAGCTCCTTGGAGGTGGAGGATGGGGCGGCTGAACCAACGGGACGACTAGATCGACGACGGATCCTCATCCGGTGCGGTGGATGAGGGACGTCGAGCTATTGCGGTGGACGACGTCGTCGGGGAAGAGGCTCCGGCTGGGCGGCGGTGGAGGGGCGGACAGAGGAGGGTGGGGTTTCGGGGCTGGTGGAGAGAGGTTTTGGCAACCTCGGTTTTCGAATGGGTAAAAGCAAGGGATGGGAGAGGGGAACGATGACTTAGGGCGCGCTTGTTCGAAATGTAGGGTCGAAAAATGGGTCGTCTCGCCCAGCCCGCTCCCGCGAGCGGGGGGAGGGGGGGGGGGGGCGAACCCATGTGCCGCCCCCTCCAACTCTCCCCCGGCTCCCCTCCCTCCCTCGCCGCCGCAGGCTCGTGCTACCGGGCAAAGCCCGGCCGGCGTCGGCGGTGGTGGGGCCCCTCTCCCCTCCTCGTGGCGTTTGCTGGCGCGGGACAACATCTGCGAGTGGAGGCGCGTGGCTAGGCAGGGCGGCGCGGCGCGGCTGTGTCCGGGGCGGACCAACGGCGGTTCCTGGGGGCGGAGGTGCGGGTGGCTGCGCAGCGGGGGTCAGGTGGAGCGTGCCGGCGCGGGGCTGCTGTGACGGGCCTCTCGATCTCGATCTAGATCTGGATCGGGGGCACTTCCAGCCGGCTGCAAGCGGGCCGCGGCGGCGTGGGAGGTTGGGAGGCGTGCTCTGCGGGCGTCGCTCCTCTGGAGTTGGTGCGGGGGGCGGCATGGTCGCCCCGGCGGATCCGAGCTTCCGTCGGGGGAGCCATGGGTGTCAAGCGTGGGCTGGCCTAGGCCTGGCTGGCTCCAGCGGCGCGGCTTGCTGCTACGCTGGTGGGCTAGGGCTTGGGGTCGGCGGCCGGTAGTTGTGCTGCGGGTTCTCCCTACGGGCGTGGAGGCGGGGCTGTGGTCGGCCGGTGGTGGCCTGGGCATGGTCGGCGGTGACGTGACCCTGTGCGCGGAGCCAAGGTGGGGCGGGCTTGCCAGAATGGCTGCTAGGTGGCCGGAATTGCCGGCCGCCATGTGCAGCCCCCATGGGTAGGGCCGGTGACCGCCTTCACTGGGTACGTGCGCTGGCAGTAGGCCGGCGACGTGGACGAGCCGCCGGGCAGGAGTTTGACCTGGTCCTCCTGCCCGGAGTTTGTTGCTCCCTGCGCATGGTTGGGTCGCCGCTGGCTAGGTCAAGGTGGGTGCTTGCGGGTCGGTTGGAGAGTCATCCTCACGTTATAGCGTCGATGGAGGTCCGTGGTAGTGGTGGTCGGGGCATCCGTGTGCCGGCAGTTGGATCGGCGCCTCAAGCCGCAGACTTGGCGTCGTCTGAGCTGGTTGCTCAACGATGGCCGTCGGCAGCCATAGACTCATGTCCCCCCGGTCCACTGGGATTGGTGGGATTGCAGGCGTGGGCGCCCCGACGATGGTGGCGCTGACCCTGGCTCGGTGGCTGATGCCGGGCTTCTCTTGCCGCGGTTTGTGCATTGTGAAGCGGATGGTGGGCGATGTCTCACGGCTTGGATGCCGGGGCGGCGGTCCGCTTGGTTGGCTCTCTGGCGGGTGCCATGGCGGCGGTGGTGGCTATACATCTTGGTCGTGTGGGCGGCAAGACATGTAGCAGCGGGTGGCTCGGGCGAGCCATTTGTCTTTGGAAGTGGCGACGCCCCGATCTGGAGCTGGGGATCTGGACTCGCCATGCCTCTCTTGAAGACCTCATGGTGGCATGGGGGAGCTACCGAGCGAAAGCTCTGCGCTTTGTCGTCGACTGATGACCCACAAGTATAGGGGATCAATCGTAGTCCTTTCGATAAGTAAGAGTGTCGAACCCAACGAGGAGCAGAAGGAAATGACAAGCGGTTTTCAGCAAGGTATTTTTTGCAAGCACTGAAATTATCGGTAACGAGTAGTTTGATAGCAAGATAATTTGTAACAAGTGACAAGTAGCAATAGTAACAAAGAGTGCAGCAAGGTGGCCCAATCCTTTTTGTAGCAAAGGACAAGCCAGAACGATCTCTTATAGTAAGTAAATCGTTCTTGAGGACACATGGGAATTTCATCTAGTCACTTTCATCATGTTTGTTTGATTCGCGTTCGCTACTTTGATAATTTGATATGTGGGTGGACCGGTGCTTGGGTGCTGTTCTTACTTGAACAAACCTCCCACTTATGATTACCTCCTCTCGCAAGCATCCGCAACTACGAAAGAAGAATTAAGATAAATCTAACCATAGCATTAAACATATGGATCCAAATCAGCCCCTTACGGAATAGCGTATAAACTAGGGTTTAAGCTTCTGTCACTCTAGCAACCCATCATCTAATTACTACTCCACAATGCATTCCCTTAGGCCCAAAGATGGTGAAGTGTCATGTAGTCGACGTTCACACGACACCACTAAGGGAATCAACAACATACATATCATCAAAATATCGAATGAATACCAAATTCACATGATTACTTATGACAAGACTTCTCCCATGTCCTCAAGAACAAAAGTAACTACTCACAAATCATATTCATGCCCAAGATCAGAGAGGTGTTGAATAGCATAATCTTTCACCAAATAAACCAACTAGCATCAACTACAAGGTGTAATCAACACTACTAGCAACCCACAGGTACCAATCTGAGGTTTTGAGACAAAGATTGAATACAAGAGATGAACTAGGATTTGACATGAGATGGTGCTGGTGAAGATGTTGATGAAGATTAGTCCTCCCACGATGAGAGGATCGCTGGTGATGTCGATGGCGACGATTTCCCCCTCCCGGAGGGAAGTATCCCTGGCAGAATCTCTCCGCCGGAGAGGAAAAGTGCTCCTGCCCAAGTTCCGCCTCGAGACGGCAGCGCACCATCCGGAAAGTCTTCTCTATATTTTTTCTAGGGCAAAATGACTTATATACCAGAAAATGGGGGCCAGAGGCTGGCCAGGGGCCCCACGAGGGACCAGGGCGCGCCTGGGGGGGGTGGCGCGCCCTGGTGCCTCGTGGGCACCTGGGTGGCACCCTCTGGTACCTCTTGCTTCCAGTATTTTTTATTTATTCCAAAATAATTCTTCGTGAAATTTCAGCTCATTTGGAGATGTGCAGAATAGGTATTTCTGACATAGCTTTTTCAGGTCCAGAATTCCAGCTGCCGGCATTCTCCCTCCTTGTGTAGATCTTGCATATTAAGAGAGAAAAGGCATTAGAATTGCTCCAAAAAGTGTTATATTGATTAAAAACACTATAAATAACAGTAGCAAAACATGATGCAAAATGGACGTATCATCGACGACGGCGACGCTCGTGGGCGCCGTTATCTTCTTGAAGACGTCGTCGTGGTGATCCTCTCCGTGCCTGGGTTCCGGGTGAAAACCCTTGTCCGATGGACTCGACAGCGGCGACGCCTGGCGCCGTTCCCCCTCCTGAGGGCGTTGTCGTGGAGCTTAGGTGTTCTAGGGTGTTGTGTGGCGGTGTTCTCAGGTTTTCCTGTGTTATCTTTCGGTCTCGTAGTCCCCTGCGGTCTGCGTTTCCCGATTATCCTGGGATCGGTTTTGTAAGAGGGTTACCTCACCACCTTGTATCATTCGGCCGTGTACTTTGTATGGTTGTTGCTTTATATATAAAGCGGGGCAAAAGCCTGTTTCGAGAAGTTACAAAAGTACCCCCACCGATTTGAACTAGTGGCTCTTTCCGCTCAGGGGTAGAACGGGGATTTCGCGTGTCTAGATTTCGCAGGAGGAGGGAGTTTTCGCGCGCATTGTAATTTCGGGATAGCAAGGCGCGGGTTGCGAAGGAGGGAGTTTTCAGAGCACAAAGAGACAAAGAGATATTTTGAAATTTCGGCATAACACGGCGCTGGTTGAAATCTCGGGACAAGGCTAATGTGTACGGTACCATATCAATTCGTACTTCCCTCAACCAAAAGAAACAAAAAATAAATAAATCAATTCGCACCACACAAGAGAGGGTCTTGTCCCGTTTTACTGTATGAATTACTACAAATGTCATTCAAAACTTTGAATCCATGTTATGTTCAATTAAAATATTTCGCTAGGTGTATAATGCATGTAACCTACTCAAATGAACATTTTAGTGCATTCCAAATGTATGTAATACCGGCTACAATATGAACTAAATTTGAATTCGTTTCTCTATTTGAATAAGAATCTACAGTCATGATTGTTGTCAAGTTAAACCATCATGTTTATATTATCTTCACAACACACCGCATGATTACTGTCAAGTTAGATATGAACTATGTGTACTATATGAACTCGAATTCAAATTTTTGAATCCACTTTATGCCGATTTCAAATAATAGTACATTTCAAGCTCTAGCTAGATCTTCATAATCTAAACCATGTTTCATATGTATAATGTGTTTATCACACAACGTATAGTGCCCCGTCCCCTACGCCTACAAGTATTTAGCTGTGAGCTGCAAAAGCCACATATTATCACAAATTCAAATAAATGTGAGATTGTTCGATATATATATACACACACACACACACACACACACCATGCGTATCACCATTATATTCATGCATGCATGGGTTTAAAACACTATGATCTCTTATTCAGATATCTGAATCCACTTTTTAATGAATTATGATCTTTGTTAGTCTTTTACACCCACACAATCCTCTTCTCTTTGTAGCTAGCACTAACTTTCTCTCGTGCATGCACACGCCCTCCTTGCCCCTCCCCCTCCCTCAACATTCTCTTCATCACGCAGATTCATTATTTTTCTTTAGGTCGTTCTCCCACGGTCTCTGTAGGTCTCCCCAACTCCTTTCCGGCACACACCGATCGATATACCTCTCTATAGCCACGTCTTCCAACCACATACACACACTTTCCCTCTTCTGCTCTCACCGTCCATGACCCCTATCTCTCATACGGTCCCACACACATGCACACTCTCGGCCCTCTTTTCATCGATCTCGCACTCGCACACTCATCCCCCTTTCTATATAGTTGGCCTCTCGCACCACCTCCTAGCCGCATCCCTCTCTCTCTCTCTCTGTCCCTCTCTTCGGGCCTTATTTGCCTCTAACACATGCATGTATACCGATCGATCTCCCTCTGTAGATATAGCTAGGTCGACTATAACTCTTTTTCCCCATGCACCAATCGATCTGCCTCACTAGATATGTCTCTCCCTTTCTGCGACACACGACAATTGATCTACCTATCTAGTTAGGTCTGCTTACCACAGGCATATCGCCCCCCCTCATCATCCATGCATGCCTCCTGACTCGTCTCTCACACGCACGCGCACACACAGACAGACATCCCCTCTCTTATTGATATTTGCAGTCGTACCGTCCGTTTGTCTAGTAGGCCTCTCCCACCATCTCCGAGAAGCAACTCCACCACCACACTACCTCCGGCACTCTAGCTCTGTCTCTCTCCCAACCTTATTCCTCTCCTACACATATGTATGGATGCCGATTGATCTCCCTCAATACATAGCTAGGTCTCTCCATCTCCACACATATACCAATCAATCTACCTCTCTACTTAGGTCTCTGCCCCCCCCCCCCCACACGCACCGATAGTCGAACGCTCTAGTTAGGTCTCCCTGCCACACACAAACTGCACCTCTCCCCTCTCACCTTCCAGTAGGCCAGCCACCCTATATCTTTGACGTGCGCACACACAATTTCGCTGGCTCTCTTTATAGATCTCACACCCATACACCTCCATCCCTCTCTTCGATTCTATCGATATCTCACGCCGATCATCCCTCCCCTCTCTTCTCATGGATCGCCCCCTCTATATATGATATATCTAGGCCTCTATTTCACACACATTGCATATGTTACATTTTTTTGAGATATCATCGACACATATTCCCTGTCTATCTCTCACGCACACAAATACACTCACGAAATCACCCCCCAAAAAAAACACTCACGAACACACTCACCATCTCTCTCTAGGTTTGTATCTCTCTCTCACACACACACGTATGTGGGGTACGTGCACGAAGAGAAGAGGTGCACGCATGACGCACGTACTCACGTCTCGTTCCCAACCACACCCGCGCGGGTACACGGTGGAGCTCATTTCTGTACGAAAAGGCAGCCCACGTGATAATTTGACGCGTGTAGCGGTTGTTCACTTGATGGAGGGTTGTGTACCACGCGTGAACGAAACGAAGTGCAACTTGACGCGTTTGCGCGTTATTTTTAAATAAAGTTTTATTCCTCAATGGCATGTACAAAATATAAAACGATTGTTATCGAGAGAAAAAAGAATACCGCTCCACTATACTATAAAATATAGGCAGGAGCCTCAATGCTTGCTTGCTGGGGTTCGTCTCTTCACACTCTCTCACACAAGACGGCGGTGGCCAATCTCTCTCTCTAACCGCTGGCCACTGATCCGGCCGGATCCCGTCTGCCAACGGAAAGGGAGGATGTGTAGCGTTGCTCCGGTCGCCAGCATCGAGGCAGGAAACCCTCTACCGACGCGTCCCGATCTGCGGTACCCGCCGTTCTCTCCGACCAAGCTCCGACGCGTTAGGGCCTTCGCCCCTTGCTCGCTGCCGCATCAGTTCCCGCCTGCCGCCGCCCTCCTACTTACATCCCGACGACCCTCAGGTACAGCTTCCTCTGGAACCGGCCTTGCTCCACTGCCCAACTTCCCACATTGCTGCATGTGGATCTTCTCTAGTTCTTTACCTAAAATGTACTAGCTCGGCCGTCATGCAATCTCGTCCTCACACCGTTTGAGAGAAACCACTGTGCTGTTATCTTTCCCTTAAGCCAATGAATATGCTTCTTTTTGTTGGCGTATGTGTCATCAACTGTCATTGGCCAGTAATTGTTTCCTTTCTACCTCTTTTTGCAAACAGGGATATCCATTTCACCTCATTGCTATTGCGACCTTTTGGTGAATTGCACAAAACACTTTTTTCTTAAGACTGTTTTGTGCAGTTCTACTAAAATGTCACACGGGCAACGTTTCTACATTTCAGTGGGACTGCACAACGGGAGATTGGAGTTCCTGTCCTCCTCATCCAACTCCGAGCCTAAGCTTCTCCAACAAGTAGTTAGTCTTAAGAGAGACTGCAAAGGTGACCGGCTTCTATTTGTGTGTTTATTGTTTTATCAACAGTGTCACTATTATTGTAATTACACTTACTCAATGATGACCCACAAGTATAGGGGATCAATCGTAGTCCTTTCGATAAGTAAGAGTGTCGAACCCAACGAGGAGCAGAAGGAAATGACAAGCGGTTCTCAGCAAGGTATTCTCTGCAAGTACTGAAAGTAGCGGTAACAGATAGTTTTGGTAGCAAGATAATTCATAAAAATTAACAAGTAGTAACGGTAACAAAAGTGCAGCAAGGTGGCCCAATCCTTTTTGTAGCAAAGGACAAGCCGGAACGAACTCGTATAATAAGCAAAGCATTCTCGAGGACACATGGGAATTTCATCTAGTCACTTTCATCATGTTTGTTTGATTCGCGTTCGCTACTTTGATAATTTGATATGTGGGTGGACCGGTGATAACCCACAAGTATAGGGGATCGCAACAATTTTCACGGGTAGTATTTCACCCAGATTTATTGATTCGACACAAGGGGAGCCAAAGAATATTTGCAAGTATTAGCAGTTGAGTTGTCAATTCAACCACACCTGGAGATAAAATATCTGCAGCAAAGTATTTAGTAGCACAATAATATGATAGTTTTGATAGCAGTAGCAGTAATAACAATAGTAACAGTAGCAGTAACAGTAACAGTTTTGTAGCAAGTGTAAAGCAGTAGCAACAAAGTAACTTAGCAGAAACCAATATGAGAAAGTCGTTGTGACGCCCCTGCTCGACCGTGCACTAATCATACACGCAAACGTGCACGCTCGAGATCAGAGACTCACGGGAAGATATCACAGCACAACTCTAAACTCAAGTTTAAATATAAATCTTCATATTACAAACCAGGGGTCACGAGGACCCGAATACATAAGTCATACACACAAATAATATCTGGGTACAGACATAGTTAGTCAAGTTTGCCTTAAGAAGGCTAGCACAAATAGAGACACTGATCGAAAAGGCGAAGGCCTCCTGCCTAGGGCCTCCGAACTACTCCTGGTCATCGGGGATCTCCACGTCGTAGTAGGCGCCTCCAGGGATCTCCTGCTCCTGGGCTCCGTCGTCTGATCGCAGCAACCGGGTATGGGGAAAAGAAGTAGCAAAGCAACCGTGAGTACTCATCCAAAGTACTCGCAAGACTGACATCAGAACTATACTAATATGCATCGGTATCAAAGGAATGGGGCTATATCTTTGGACTAAACTGCAGAATTGCCAGAACAGAGGGGGAGAGGCCTAGCCTATCGAAGACTAGCATCTTGAAGCAATTCTTGCAGCATCAGAAGAGAGTAGAGCAAGTAATATATAATCGATCATATTTTAGTAACGCCCTGAGATCCTTCCTCGACTTCCCTGCGAGAAAGTGACCCCGAGAGCAGTAGTAACAATTTAATATTGTATCAGTAACCATTTGTAGTTGTAGCAGATCAAGATACAACTCTGAGCGTCCTGTTACCGTGGACACGGCTATTTGAATAGATAACTTCCCTGCAGGGGTGCACTACTGTTACCCAACACGCTCGATCACATCTGGCCGGACACACTTGCTGGGTAATGCCCGGCCTCGGGTAATCGACACGACGCAGTCCTACCTAGGCTCAGCAGAGAGGTCAACACGCGGTCTAAATCCTAAGTGCGAAGGGGTCTTGGGCCCATCGCCCTTCGCACTCCTGCACGTTGCATGGCTGGTCGGGGCCCAGGCGCGACACTATATAAACAAGTGACGTAACCAGCCCACCCCAACAATCAGGCCGCATCTCTGAGCTGTGACATCTGAAGAGCTTTCGGCTGATACATACGACGTAGGGGGCCCCATTAAACCATTATCCCACGTGGTGGTAGTGCGTATAGGCGCGTAGCCAACTCAGATTAAATACCCTTATCCGTTAGGCATGTTTAGTAACTCGCAGAGACGAACAGGGTTCCTGTCGCTCCGACTTGGTAAGTCACGACGCGCGGGTGCTCTTGGAGCCGACCCGTCTTTAATATTGTTCTCTCGCGGGCACCCTTGGGGCCAGCCCGACTTTAACAGTTTAAGTAATGTAGTAGTGTAAACATTTCCGCGATCACACCCAGAGTGATCACGGCCCGGTAACAAGCATGGCATACAGACAAGGCGAAGGGTCACAGATGGAACAACAGCATAGCTAACTAAGCATCATAGGGCAACAGGTAAGATATCAATAGCAGATGACAAAATCAGGCTATGCATCAGAATATGAGCAACAACAGAAGCAATTCTAATGCAAGCATAAGGGAGAAAGAATGGGCGATATCTGATGATCAAGGGGGGTTTTGCTTGCCTGGAAGCTCTGTTGAAGGGGTCTGGTCGTCGACGTCGTAGTCGTACACTGCAGTGTCGTCGGCAGTCTCGGAGGCTATCGGGAGAGAAGGAGGGGGAAGAAATAATAAATACATGGCAAACAATGCAACAGGGATGCATGTCATGGCAATATGCGGTGCTAGGTGTGACCTAACGCAGTACTACGCGATACAGGTGAAGGGGGAAAACATCCGGGAATGTTTTCCCGAAGTTTGGCGTTTTTCGGTCAGAAGAAACGGAGGGGACGGTTCCATGTTCAGTATGTTAGAGGTACATGACAGATGAACGGAGTGCATATTCGGAATCGTCATATTTTTCTGATCGTTTTTCATATATAAATTATTTTCATCCGAGTTACGGATTATTTTATATTAATTTTCAAAGTTTTAATCATTTTCTGAAATTAATTTAATTCGAAAATAATTGCAAATTGCTAGACGCACCCAGCTTTGTGTACACAGAAGTGTACATAGAGGCTAACAGGTGGGTCCAGGGGGTCCCAGTTGACCAGTCAAACTTTGACTGGTCAACAGGGGGTGGGGCCCCCTTGTCATTGGCTGTTTAGGCTAATTATTATTTAATTAATTATTATTTACTTATTTATTTTAATTCTTTATTTTATTTTTTTCGTTTTTTTTGTTCTTACAGGGGCGTGGGCCCCTGTGGTCAGTGGCACGGGGCCACGGCTGGGCACCCGTGCGCGTGCATGGGGGCACCCAGAGGGGCGCTGGCGGGCACGGCGCCGGCTGGGGAGGGGGTGGCCAGGCCGGGACGGGCCCGGACGGTGGCCGGGCGCAGGCGGCAAGGGACGGCGCGGCGTGCGGGAGCGAGGCGAGGCGCGGCGCGGGCAAGCAGCGGGCAGCAGCGGCGAGCGGGGCGCGGGTCTGCGCGGGCGTGCGCGGGGGCACGGCTGGGCGCGGTCAGGTGAGGCAGCGCACGCGCGGGAGGAGGAGGCCAGGGGTGGGCGCGCGCGCGGCGGCGTCGGACAACGGGGGCGGCGACGGCGAGCGGCGTGGACGGAGGGGGGGGGGAACGGCCGCGGGGTCTCACCCTGTTTGCAGAGAAGGGGGCGACGAGGCTCGATGGAGGCCGGCGTGGGAGAGGACGAGGAGGCGATGAGGACGGGGCGGCGGCGACGGCGTCGGGCGCCCTGGGCGCGGGCGTCGGGGACGAGGGGAGGGGGAGGGGGATTTAGGGTTAGGGTTTCGGGTGGGGGGAGGCCATATAGGCCAGGGGCGAGTGGGGGTGGGCCGGCTGGGCCGGCCTGGTGGCCAGCTGGGCCGAGGCCCAGTAGGGGGGGAAGCCTTTTTTTCTCTTTTGTTTCTGTTTTGCAAAATGTTTAGCCCCAATTTGAGTTTTGTAAATTATGGGACTTAGCTCAATAATTACAGTGCAATATTAACCACTATCAGAAAATGGTTTGGGGATAAAAGGATTCCATTTGCATTTTTAATAATTAAAAAGGGATTAAACATGGCTGTTTTGGTTCTGTTTTAGGATGTTAGGGTCATTTAACTAATTCAATTAATGTTGATTATATTTTATAATTGCTTCTGGATTATTTGCAATATTATGAACATTTTAGTTTTCAAATTTGAACAACTTTTATTTTCACTTTATATTTGAATTTCAATTTGAATTGGAATTTGAAATGAGATATGATCCAAATGATGATTAAGCACTGTAATCATGGTGACTTGGCATTATCAAAAGGGTGATCACTGTAGCTTAATACATGGGGTGTTACAATTCTCCTCCTCTAAAAGAAATTCGCGTCCCGAGAATTAAGAGGTAGGCTGAAAGAGAGCGGGATATTCTTCACGAAGACGATCTTCTCGTCCCCAAGCGGCTTCATCTTCAGAATGATTCAACCACTGAACTTTAAGGAACTTGATTGCCTTCTGACGGGTTCGACGTTCAGCTTGATCAAGAATACGGATCGGATACTCTTGATAAGTAAGATCCTCTTGCAGCTCAAGCATTTCATGATCCACTGCTCGGATAGGAACCTTGAAGCAACGGCGGAGTTGCGACACATGGAAAACATCATGAACCTGAGAAAGGTTCGGCGGTAGTTTCAACTGATAGGCCACTTCTCCATGTCTTACAAGGATACGGAACGGGCCAATGTAGCGAGGAGCTAACTTGCCCTTGATTCCAAATCGATGAGTGCCCTTCATCGGAGTGACACGAAGGTAAGCTTGTTCGCCAGGTTGGTAGACCATTACCTGGTGTTTTCGGTCATAATTGCTCTTCTGACGAGACTGAGCAGTTTTCAAATGTTCACGGACAATGCGGACTTGTTCTTCAGCTTGTTGGATAATGTCCGGACCGAAAAGTGACCGCTCCCTAATTTTGGGGTTCGGCACTTACGTCCATAAAGAACTTCAAATGGGTCCATCTTCAAACTAGCCTGATAGCTATTGTTGTATGAGAATTCAGCATATGGGAGAGATTCCTCCCATTTCTTACTGAATGAGATGACACAAGCTCGAAGCATATCTTCAAGCACTTGATTGACTCGTTCAACTTGTCCCTGGGACTGGGGGTGAAAAGCGGTGCTGAAGGACAGATGAGTTCCCATAGCTTCTTGGAAACTGTTCCAAAACCTTGAGGTAAATAGGCTGCCACGGTCTGAACTGATCTCCAACGGAACACCATGGAGTGACACGATTCTGGAAACATACAAGTCTGCTAACTGACTAGCAGTGATCGTCTCCTTGACTGGCAGAAAGTGAGCAACCTTGGAGAATCGGTCAATGATGACAAAAATAGCATCATGGCCCTTCTGCGATCTGGGAAAACCAGTAATGAAATCCATTTCAACTTTGTCCCATTTCCATTCAGGAATAGTAAGTGGTTGCAGAGTTCCAGCAGGCCTTTGATGTTCTGCCTTGATGCGACGGCAAACGTCACACTCGGCAACATAGCGAGCAATGTCTTGCTTCATATCAGGCCACCAGTACCGTTGACGAATGTCTTGGTACATCTTAGTACTACCCGGATGAATAGACAAAGGTGTGTCATGGGCTTCTTTCATGACATCCGAGCAAGAGTCCAGGTTGTGCTTTCTAGGGACCACTAGGCGACCTTTGAAGAACAAGGCACCATCATCACCAACATGGTAGAATGAAGAATTTCCCTTGGAGAGGTATTTCTTAACCTTCTCGACTTCAGAGTCATATTTTTGCCTTGTTTTGATGTTGCGCTCGAGATCTGGTTCAACAACCAGGGTGTTGAGATAACCCTGTGGGACAATGTGAAGGTTCAACTTGCGAAGTTCTTCATAAAGAATAGGTTGTGCTTCCTGAACCATGAGGTTGTTGCAATAAGCCTTGCGACTCAAAGCATCGGCCATTACATTAGCCTTGCCAGGGGTATAAGAAATATTCATGTCATAATCGGCTATTGTCTCGAGCCATCTTTGTTGACGGAGGTTCAAGTCTGGTTGAGTATACAGATACTTCAGACTTTGGTGGTCCGTGTATATCTCGCAACGATTACCGAGAAGGTAATGTCGCCACAGCTTCAAAGCATAGATAACTGCTGCTAATTCGAGATCATGAGTTGGATACTTATCTTCATGAGTACGCAACTGACGAGAGCCATAAGCAATCACCTTGCGCTCTTGCATTAGGACACAGCCTAATCCTTGACGAGACGAGTCACAGTAGATCACGAAGTCCTTCTGGGAATCCGGGGGTGCTAGCACTGGGGCAGATGTCAACTTGTCCTTAAGGGTCTGAAAACTTTCTTGGCACTTTTCCGTCCACTCAAACTTAACACCTTTGTGAAGCAGATCAGTCAGTGGCTTTGCAATCTTGGAAAAGTTCTCAACAAATCGGCGGCAATAGCTGGCGAGACCGAGAAAACTTCTGACTTGCTTAACATTCTTCGAAGGAGTCCAGTCAAGAATGTCCTGAACTCTTTCTGGGTTAACAGCGATGCCATCTTTGGAAATCACATGACCAAGATAGGTCACTTTAGATAACCAGAATTCACATTTGGAGAATTTGGCATACAGTTGATGTTCTCGAAGTTTCTCCAATACAAGCCGAAGATGTTCGGCGTGTTCTTCTTCATTCTTGGAAAATATAAGGATATCATCCAAATAAACCACGACGAACTTGTCGAGGTAGTCCATGAAGATATAGTTCATCAATCGAGAGAAGGTTGCAGGAGCATTAGTCAATCCGAAGGACATGATGGTGTACTCGTATGATCCATAATGGGCAACGAAGGCGGTCTTCGGAATATCCTCTTTACGAACTCGGATCTGATGGTAACCCAACCTCAAGTCGAGTTTTGAGAACACAGAGGATCCAGCAAGTTGATCATAAAGATCGTTGATCCGGGGGAGTGGATATTTGTTCTGGATTGTTGCTTGGTTAATAGGCCGATAGTCCTGGACCAATCGGTTTGTTCCATCCTTCTTCTTAACGAAGAGAGAAGGTGCTCCCCAAGCAGAAGAACTGGGGCGGATGAATCCCTTTTTAAGTGACTTGTCGATTTCCTCCTTAAGTTCAAGGAGTTCATGCGGCGGCATCTTGTATGGGCGCTTAGCAATAGGGGTGGTGCCAGGTTTCAAGTCGATGATGAACTCAACGGCTCTAACAAGGGGTATTCCTGGAAGTTCTTCTGGAAAAACGTCTGGGAAATCACGAACTACTGGAACGTTTTCAATTCCCTCAAGAGGTGAGGCGTTCAAAGCATTCAGAGCATATATCTGAGCTTCAGCATTCCGGGTAATTCGGGCGGTGTAGTTCACTATCTCGTCGGAAGGGTGAAGGAGTTGGATGACTTTGGTGGCACAATTGATCGACGCAATGTGAGCTTTCAACCAGTCCATTCCCAGAATGAGGTCTATGGTGGAAGACTTTAGGATGATGAGTGAAACAAGGAATTCCAATCCTTCGATTTCAACAGGGACATTGTGTGCTATCATGGAGGTACGACAGTGGCCTCCAGGGGTACGGACAACCATTTGTAGGTTCATGTTTTCAAATGCAATGTCATGTGATAATGCAAATGCTTCTGACATGAATGAATGCGATGCTCCTGAATCAAATAAAATAGAAGCGGGTACTGAGTTAACGAGAAGGGTACCCATCACAGTGGCAGGTTGATCCTGGACTTCTTCAATATCAATGTTGTAAGCGTGTCCACGACCATAAGCAGAAGGCCCGGTATTATAGTTGCGGGTCTGGTTGTAACCACGGCCATTTCCACGGCCAATAGGAGGAAGTGCCAACTGATTTGGATTCTGGCGGTAGTCCTTGGCAAGGTGACCTGGTTTGCGACACTTGAAACACATACCATCTTCAGGACGAAGAGGAGCAGCACGTGGTGGAGCAGCTTGAGCTCTTGGCTGCCTCGGTGGTGGAGGAGGCAGACAGGGTGCAGCATAGGAAGGCCTTAGCGCAGGGGCAGCTAGATGATACACGCTGTTGGGAATCCAAATTCGACGCTTCTGTGCGGAGCTCGAAGATGAGCCAACGTCACGATAGCGCTTCTGCGACTCCTTGTGCTCCATCTGAGCGGTCTCAACCAGAATAGCCTTGTTCATGAGAGTGGCAAAGTCGGTGATGTCTTGAGCAGCAAGGGCAAGCTTGAGGTCTGGGTGGAGTCCATTACGGAACTTCTCCTATCTACGAGCATTAGTGGCCATGTCTTCTTCAGCATAGCGGGGCAGGTTAAGGAATTCACGCTGATAAGCTTCGATAGTCCTATTGCCCTGAGTGAGGTTGCGAAACTCTGTCTTCTTCCGGTCCATGATTCCCTGAGGAATGGAACGGGCACGAAAGGCAGTCTGGAACTCGAGCCAAGTGATGACTGTCCCCTCAGGTAGTGAACGCCTATGGGTGGACCACCATTGAGCAGCGGGGCCCTTCAAGAAGTAGGACGCGAAGGTGACAAGGTTGTCAGGGGCAACATTGGAAGATTCCATCTCGAAGGCAATGTCGCGAAGCCAGTCATCAGCATCCAGTGGCTGTTCAGAGTTGCGGTAAGTAGTAGGGTTGAGACGCACAAACTCCTGCAGAGTTATTGGGGCAGCTTGCTGATTCTGAGCATTCTGGTTCTGGTGTGGAAACTGAGCCATGATTCCAGTCATGAACTGGCGGTTCAGCTCGAATTGCTGCATCATAGCTGCCATATAGTCTGGCGGTGGTGGCTGTTCAGGAGCACGGCCACGACCACGACCACCTGGTCTAACCATCCTGCTAAAGATTTAACAGGGGGTAGTTAAGTAAAAGCAACTGCAAGTGTTTAGAGACAAGTATGATGTAACACGACAATGAATAAGTAGTGCAATAGATACATAACAGTAGTCAATTAAGACATACAAATCCATACACAGAGTCGGTTACACGCGGACAACATAAGTTCGCAAAATTAAATAGCTAGACATACTAGGCGGCGCGCAGGCACGTGGTGAGGAATACACAACAAGACATAGCAAAGGCTACATCAACGTCGGGGAAAACCACTGAAACGGGGTAACTGCAAGTGCGGACGATGAGTATCCACGGCAGAAAAGTCCTGCTCTCCGTGTGCACTCTGATGCAGAACCCGGTCTCGAACTGGGAGAAGAGGTCCACGTGCAGGTGTGTGACCTCCAACAGCAGGCCAATCGATACCTGCCGGCATCTGAGTCCTGCACGGGTAAAGGATGTACTCTGGATGTATCCCTGCACGAACAGCTGGCAGCAACTGTGTCATAGTGTCGTAGAGACGTGCTCGAGTGGCAAACAACTCGACGGCAAGAGCCCGGGCAGTGCGATCCAGAGCTCGAGTGCACTGAATCAAAACCTGCGGGTCATATCAACGTCGCTCGTAAGGGGCACAAACATCGGTGAAGTATCCGGTAGCATCTCCAGTAGGGGCATACAGGATGTATCGGAACTCAGTGTCATCCAAGCGACTATGCTCGCCACGAAGACGTGCGACCGCAGTATGGGCAGCGTCATGGACTGCCATATCAATCGTCACGCCAATACCGTGAAAAGTGTGCAGCTCAGTGACGGAGTTGGTCTGCTGATCGAAGATACGAACATCAACATGGTACTGTTCCTGGTTGAACTCGCGGTAATCCTCGTAAACCATGTACTCGGGGTACCAGCGGTAGCCCAGTCTGGTCAGGAGGGCGATCAGGACAGCTGGAAAACCAGGGGCATCACGAGCCCAAGTACGAAGCACAAGCTCCGTCGCAGGGCGCGGCGGAAACAAGCGATCCATCTGAAACAGAGGAAATTCAAGATTATCAAATGACAGTGAGTGAATTCTTGCATCGTGCATTCAAATAAGTAATTTGCAGATAACCAAAGCTCCGGGTGGATGTGATCACGAGAACCTAAAGTCAGAGTTAGTAAAAATTTAACCCGAATAGAAGAGAGAGTAGAATCCCAGAGTAAGGAAGAGGAATAAAAGATCCTAATCCCATCCATGTGCAACGTGGGACCGTAAGCCACACATCACTGTTAGTAAAATAGTTTTTCAACGACTACACTCAACTTCGACCAAGGAATCGGAAGGGGGCTTCCTACAGGCAGTCGGCTCTGATACCAACTTGTGACGCCCCTGCTCGACCGTGCACTAATCATACACGCAAACGTGCACGCTCGAGATCAGAGACTCACGGGAAGATATCACAACACAACTCTAAACTCAAGTTTAAACATAAATCTTCATAATACATAAGTCATACACACAAATAATATCTGGGTACAGACATAGTCAAGTTTGCCTTAAGAAGGCTAGCACAGACAGCGACACTGATCGAAAAGGCGAAGGCCTCCTGCCTAGGGCCTCCGAACTACTCCTGGTCGTAGGGGATCTCCACGTTGTAGTAGGCGCCTCCGAGGATCTCCTGCTCCTGGGCTCCGTCGTCTGATCGCAGCAACCGGGTATGGGGAAAAGAAGTAGCAAAGCAACCGTGAGTACTCATCCAAAGTACTCGCAAGACTGACATCAGAACTATACTAATATGCATCGGTATCAAAGGAATGGGGATATATCTTTGGACTAAACTGCAGAATTGCCAGAACAGAGGGGGAGAGGCCTAGCCTATCGAAGACTAGCATCTTGAAGCAATTCTTGCAGCATCAGAAGAGAGTAGAGCAAGTAATATATAATGGATCATATTTTAGTAACACCCTGAGATCCTTCCTCGACTTCCCTGCGAGAAAGTGATCCCGAGAGCAGTAGTAACAGTTTAATATTGTATCAGTAACCGTTTGTAGTTGTAGCAGATCAAGATACAACTCTGAGCGTCCTGTTACCGTGGACACGGCTATTCGAATAGATAACTTCCCTGCAGGGGTGCACTACTGTTACCCAACATGCTCGATCACATCTGGCCGGACACACTTGCTGAGTAATGCCCGGCCTCGGGTAATCGACACGACGCAGTCCTACCTAGGCTCAGCAGAGAGGTCAACACGCGGTCTAAATCCTGAGTGCGAAGGGGTCTTGGGCCCATCGCCCTTCGCACTCCTGCACGTTGCGTGGCTGGTCGGGGCCCAGGCGCGACACTGTATAAACAAGTGACGTAATTAGCCCACCCCAACAATCAGGCTGCATCTCTGAGCTGTGACATCTGAAGAGCTTTCGGCTGATACATACGACGTAGGGGGCCCCATTAAACCATTATCCCACGTGGTGGTAGTGCGTATAGGCGCGTAGCAAACTCAGATTAAATACCCTTATCCGTTAGGCATGTTTAGTAACTCGCAGAGACGAACAGGGTTCCTGTCACTCCGACTTGGTAAGTCACGACGCGCGGGTGCTCTTGGAGCCGACCCATCTTTAATATTGTTCTCTCGCGGGCACCCTTGGGGCCAGCCCGACTTTAATAGTTTAAGTAATGTAGTAGTGTAAACATTTCTGCGATCACACCTAGAGTGATCATGGCCTGGTAACAAGCATGGCATACGGACAAGGCGAAGGGCCACAGATGGAACAACAGCATAGCTAACTAAGCATCATGGGGCAGCAGGTAAGATATCAATAGCAGACGACAAAATCAGGCGATGCATCAGAATAGGAGCTATCGGAGCAACAACGGAAGCAATTCTAATGCAAGCATAAGGGAGAAAGAATGGGCGATATCTGATGATCAAGGGGTTTTTGCTTGCCTGGAAGCTCTGCTGAAGGGGTCTGGTCGTCGACGTCGTAGTCGTACACTGCAGTGTCGTCGGCAGTCTCGGGGGCTATCGGGAGAGAAGGAGGGGGAAGAAACAATAAATACATGGCAAACAATGCAACAGGGATGCATGACATGGCAATATGCGGTGCTAGGTGTGACCTAACGCAGTACTACGTGATCCAGGTGAAGGGGGAAAACATCCGGGAATGTTTTCCCGAAGTTTGGCGTTTTTCGGTCAGATGAAACGGAGGGGACGGTTCCATGTTCAGTATGTTAGAGGTACATGACAGATGAACGGAGTGCATATTCGGAATCGTCATATTTTTCTGATCGTTTTTCATATATAAATTATTTTCATCCGAGTTACGGATTATTTTATATTAATTTTCAAAGTTTTAATCATTTTCTGAAATTAATTTAATTCAAAAATAATTGCAAATTGCTAGACGCACCCAGCTCTGTGTACACAGAAGTGTACATAGAGGCTAACAGGTGGGTCCAGGGGGTCCCAGTTGACCAGTCAAACTTTGACTGGTCAACAGGGGGTGGGGCCCCCTTGTCATTGGTTGTTTAGGCTAATTAGCTAATTAATTAGGCTAACTAAGTAATTAGTTTAATTAAACAAAATTAATTATTTAATTAATTATTTAATTTATTATTATTTACTTATTTATTTTAATTCTTTATTTTAGTTTTTAATTTTCATTTTTTTGTTCTTACAGCGGCGTGGGCCCGTGTGGTCAGTGGCACGGGGCCACGGCTGGGCACCTGTGCGCGTGCACGGGGGCACCCAGAGGGGCGTCGGCGGGCACGGCGCCGGCCGGGGAGGGCGTGGCCAGGCCGGGACGGGCCCGAACGGCGGCCATCGAGCGGGTTTTCAGCAAAGATCATGAACTAACCATGCTCATAATAACACTTAAAAACTACATTTACTCATATCAATGGCATAATCAACTAGAGAGCAATAATAACATATCTCAAATGCCAACAATTTGTCAAAACAATCATGATATAATATGATAACATGGTATCTCGCTAGCCCTTTCTGAGACCACAAAACATAAATGCAGAGCACCTCCAAAGTTCAAGCAGCGGCTAAACATTGTAATTCAGGGTAGAAGAGATCCAGTCATGATGCACACAACACTAACTATACTTAATGCATAAGGATGACAATAATGCTCTCAAGATTGGCGCTTAGTGCAAGAAGGTGAGACTCAACAATAAAAGTAAAATAACATAAAGGTAAATAGATAGGCCTTTCGCAGAGGGAAGCAGGGATTTGCAGCGGTGCCAGTACTCGAAGCTTAAATCAGAGATGAAAAATAATTTTGGGAGGTGTACTTTTCCTGTCAATGTCACGATCGAGAGTTTTCAATATCTTCCATGCTAAACACATTATAGGCGGTTCCCAAGCAGAAAGGTAAAGTTTACTCTCCCCTCCACCATACCAACACAAGTCATGGCAAGCCGAATCCTCGGGTGCCCTCCTTACCAACAACTTTTTCAGGGGAGTTTGTTTGCATTATTTGTTTGATTTCCAGCATAGGACTGGGCATCCCAAATACCAGCCTCTCTCGTGCAATGACAAGTGAATAAACACTCATCTAAGAATAACCCGCTTAGCATGGAAGATACTGACCGCCCCCTGTCGCTCCATGAGAGGTACGGGCACACAAAACGGATGTTTATTTGAATGATTAGAGGTGGCACATGCAAATTTACTTGGAGCAGCAGAGTAATACCGCATATAGGTAGATATAGTGGACTCATCTGGAACAACTTTGGTTTAAGGATTGTGGATGCACAAGCAGAATTCCCGCTTAGTACAGGTGAAGGCTAGCAAATAGATTGAGAAGCGACCAACTAAAGAGCGAAAATGGTCATGATCGTGCATTGAGAATAATTAACATTGAATACTAGCATGAGAAGGATATAGACACCCTGAACATAAATATCGTGGAGGCTATGTTGGTTTTTAATCAACTACATGCATGAACATGTGCCAAGTCAAGCCACTTGAAACATTCAGAGGAGGATACCATATTAACATACTACATCATAACCATTTTAATGCATGTTGACATTCAAGATAAATCATTATCCACTCCTAGTTACTTAAGCATGGCATGAGCAACTATAATCTCTAATTGTCAACACAAACATGTTTACTCATAATATGCTGAATCATGGATACTAAGTTAAACATATTTACAAAAACAAAAACAAGAAGAGTTCATACCAGCTTTTCCTTGCCACAGTCACTTCATCAAATCATCGTCATTATTTCCTTTCACTTGCACGACCGAATGATGTGAAAATAATAATAGTGCAAGTGTTTCGTGGACTAAGCTGGAATCTGCAAACATTTTATTCAAGGGAGAAGACAAGGTAATATTGGTTCTTCGTTAGATCAACAATAAAGCATATGAGAGCCACTCAACATTTTCATCGTGGTCTTCTCCCTACGATAACTCAACGAAAAGAAAAGAAATTCAGAGAAACACACCGATTTTTTTGGAGTTTTTAGTTTTTCTGAAGGAAAGCAAATTAAAGAGGAAAAATAAAAAGCGAGAAAAACTATTTACACGGGAGAACTCCGAACAAGCAAAAGAAGAAACGAGAAATCTTTTTGGGTTTTCTTTTAATACTACAAACTAACAAACGAGAAAGAAAAACCGAAAAGAAGCGAG
This sequence comes from Elymus sibiricus, assembly GCA_039707655.1. Taxonomy (NCBI): domain Eukaryota; kingdom Viridiplantae; phylum Streptophyta; class Magnoliopsida; order Poales; family Poaceae; genus Elymus; species Elymus sibiricus. The sequence continues at coordinate 175,339,588 of CM077666.1, read as the reverse complement.
AAATATTTTTGGGTTTTTGAAGTTTTTCAAACACACAAGAAGAAAGCGAAAATAAAACTAACATGGATATACAATGAAATAGGATGAACACCGACAACTGAAATGAATGTGTGAACATGAATGTAATGTCGGTGAGAGATACGTACTCCCCCAAGCTTAGGCTTTTGGCCTAGCTTGGTCTACTGCCATGGCTGTCCAGGATAATAATCAAAATGATAGCTCGTGGAGGCGTTCTGAGCCGCCTCCTTAGCCAGACGGGCATCCTCAACTGCCACATTGTACTCGTGCACCTCGCTCTCTGATAGAGAATATCTCTGTTTGCTCTGAAAATCAAAGAGGGCAGGAGCAGGTAAAACGACAAACACAGAAAGATATTTATCGAATATCAAGTTATAGTCATATTTGCGAGTGTTGCGCTTAAGGAACTCATGGTTCTTCATTGCCTCAAAGTTCAAATATTTATCAGGTAAAATAGGATCATTAGGCCTGGGCGAGACCCCTAGCCTTGCAGCCACTCGGGAGGCATAAATTCCTCCATACAAATCACCATTACCCAAGTTGCGGTGTAACCTACGTGCAATAATGGCCCCAAGATTATAATGTCTGCTACCCGTTATAGCAGCGTGAATAAGGCTCAGGTCAGGAGCACAAAGTGCGCTACAGTCTTGTTTACCAACAATGCATTTACCATTAAAAAGTGCAAAGTAGCGAATAGCGGGAAAGTGAATGCTCTTTATCCTAGCTTGCGTAACTCCCCTATCCTCACCATTGCAAAGTCTACAAAGAAACAATTCATAATTAGATTGCTCCGGTTCTCTAAGTGAACCCCAAAATGGAATTTTGCATGCGTCACAAAACTCTTCTAGAGACATAGCATAAGATCTATCATAGAGATGAAATAAAACTCTAGAAGTGCGCGGATGATATTCAAAGTGTTGAGTGAATGAATGAGTAAGGTTGTAGTGCTGCGGTGGCTTATCTGCGACGAAGGTGGAGAGCTCGGTGTTGTGAATATATTGTCAAATTCTTCCTTGATGCCTGCTCTTAGCTTGAACTCGTCGCATGGCCATCGACATGATTTTGCTTCGGCACCCCTCACTGAACTTGCCCTTGGTTCAACATATGATTGGCGTGCTGGGCTTTCACTCGATGATGCCTCAGAGGACCTCCTCCTTGAATAACTCCTCTTGAAAATGTTCATCTTCCTACAAACAAATTTCTGAAAATTTTTGGACCACAAAAAGATGTTAACATAACTTCACAAGATTGATAGCAACTACTCATACAAGTGCCTAGAGGCTATATCAAGCATTCAAACTACTTAGAACTCAAAGAATTCAACATGCAAGCTCATTTTTAGTAGCACCAATAGCAGCAATTTATGCAAAATATAATCCACTAAAGCAAAAACTAATTGGAGCAATGGGAGAGTCACATACCAAGGAGCAATCCCTCAAAACAGTTTTCAAAACGGAGCTCCGAGCAAAGAGATCAAAAATCTCAGGTTTGGGAGCAAGAACACGAGAGAGAGAGAGAGAGAGAGCTACCACGATTTTTTTCTGGAGGTAGGATATGAAGTGGGCTGAATGGATAAGTGAGTGGGTCCCTGTGGGACCCACAAGGCACCTTGGCGCGCCTGGGGGGTGGCCGCGCCCTGTTGCCTTTTGGGCAATAGGTGCACCCCCTGGGTTGTTTTCAGTGCCAAAAATTCTTATATATTCCAGAAAAAATCATGTTAAAATTTTATTGCATTTTGAGCACTTTTATTTTTGGGCCATTTTTTATTGCACGGATAATTCAGAAAATAGGATAAACATGGCATTTTATTTTATTAAACTAAGAATAACAGAGAGCAAGCTAAGATTACAGAAAGTTGTGCTTACTAAATTCATCGACCACATGCCCTTCAAAAAGAATCCATTAATGAGGTTGATCAAGTCTTATTAACAAACTATTTCCGAGTGACATGAAACCGAAGAATTTTCGTATAACACTAAGTTACCTCAACGGGGATATGCATCTCCCCAACAATAAGAATTTCATATTTATTTTTGATAGTAGGAAGATGAAATTTGAATCCCCCAATAGTGATAGTTGAAATCTTTTCAATACAATTGATACCATTCACTGGAGTTTTTTTCTTCGGGAAATAAACCGTATGCTCATTACCATTGACATGAAAAGTGACCTTGCTTTTGTTGCAATCAATAACAGCCCCTGCAGTATTCAAAAAGGGTCTTCCAAGGATAATCGACATGTTGTCGTCCTTGGGCATATCAAGTATAACAAAGTCCGTTACGATAGTAACATTTGCAACAACAACGGGAACATCCTCGCAAATTCCAATAGGTATAGCAGTGGATTTATCAGCCATTTGCAAAGATATTTCAGTAGGTGTGAGCTTATTCAAATCAAGTCTTCTATATAAAGAGAAACGCATAACACTAACACCGGCTCCCAAATCACATAAAGCAGTTTTGACATAACTTCTTTTAATGGAGCATGGTATAGTAGGTATTCCCGGATCTCCTAACTTTTTAGGTACTCCACCCTTAAAAGAATAATTTGCAAGCATGGTGGAAATTTCAGCTTCAGGTATCTTTCTTTTATTAGTGACAATATCTTTCATGTATTTAGCATAAGGAGACATTTTCAACATATCAATCAAGCGAGTGCGCAAAAAGACAGGTCTAAGCATTTCAACAAAACACTCAAAATCCTCATCGTCCTTATTTTTAGATGGTTTAATAGGAAAAGGCATGGGTTTTTGAACCCATGGTTCTCTTTCCTTTCAATGTTTTCTAGCAACGAAGTCTCTTTTATCATATCTTTTATTCTTAGGAGGTGGGTTATCAAGATCAACATCAGGTTCTATTTCTACATCATTATCTGGCTGAGCATTGATACGTCTCCAACGTATCTATAATTTATGAAGTATTCATGCCATGTTTATTATAACTTTGTATGATTTTGGTGCACTTTTATATGAATTTTATATGATTTTTATGGACTAACATATTGACCTAGTGCCCAGTGCCAGTTGCTGTATTCTGCTTGTTTTTGGTTTTCGAGAAAATCCATATCAAATGAAGTCCAAATGCAGCGAAACTTTTTGATGATTTTTCTAGAAGGAAACAGACCCAGGAAGCTTCGGGGGAGCAGCAGAAGACCCACAGGGGCCCCACAAGCCACCTGGGCGCGCCACCCCCCGGCGCGCCCTGGTGCCTCATGGGCCCCCCTGTGGCACCTCTTTGCATGATTCCAACGCTGAAAAATCATATATATTCAGAAACCCCCGAAAGTTAACCTAGATGAGTTTTTACGCTGCCGCAAGCCTCTGTACCTCCACGATCTCATCTACAGCCATTTTCTGGCACCCTGCCGGAGGGGGGAATCATCACCGGAGGCCATCTTCATCATCCCGGCGGTCTCCATGACGAGGAGGGAGTAGTTCACCCTCGGGACTGAGGGTTTGTACCAGTAGCTATGTGTTTTATCTGTCTCTCGTGTTCTTGATTTGGCACGATCTTGATGTACCGCGAGCTTTGTTAATATAGTTGGATCATATGGTATTTTCCCCCTCTCTATCTTGTTGTGATGAATTGAGTTTTTACCTTTGAGGTTTCACTATTATCGGATTGAATACTTTTATGGATTTGAGAACACTTGATGTATGTCTTGCATATGAATACTCGTGGTGACAATGGTGTATTATATTGATTCACTTGATGTATGTTTTGGCACTCAACTCGCGGATCCCCGAGGTGACATTGGGGTAATCTATGCATAGGGGTTGATGCACGTTTTCGTCCTACTTTCTCCGGTAGAAATCTTTGGGCACTCTTTGAAGTTCTTTGTGTGGATTGAATATTATGAATCTGAAGTTGTCTGATGCATATCGAATAATCAACTCACGGATACTTGTGGTGACATTGGAGTATCTAGGTGACATTAGAGTCGGTTGATGCGTGTCATATGGTGTTATTTTAGTACGAATTCTAGGGCCATTCGTGACACTTATAGGGATGGCTAAATAGATTGATCAGAAAAGATAACTTTGAGGAGGTTTCGTACCCTACAACAATTTCTATCTTATGTTCTCCGCTAATAGGAACTTTGGAGTGATTCTTTATCGCACGTTGAGGGATTGTTATATGATCCAATTATGTTAGCATTGTTGAGAGATTGCACTAGTGAAAGTATGAACCCTAGGCCTTGTTTCTAAGCATTGCAATACCATTTGTGCTCCGTTTTATCACTTGCTACCTTGCTGTTTTTTTATTTTCAGATTATAAAAACCTATATCTACTATCCATACTACAATTGTATTACCATCTCTTCGCCGAACTAGTGCACCTATACAATTTGCCATTGTATTGGGTGTGTTGGGGACACAAGAGACTCTTTGTTATTTGGTTGCAGGGTTGTTTGAGAGATTCCATCTTCATCCTACGCCTCCCACAGATTGATAAACCTTAGGTCATCCACTTGAGGGAAAATTGCTACTGTCCTACAAAACTCTGCGCTTGGAGGCCCAACACGAGCCTACAAAGAATAAGTTGTGTCGTAGACATCAAGCTCTTTTCTGGCGCCGTTGCCGGGGAGGTGAGTGCTTGAAGGTATATCTTTAGATCTTGCAATCGAATCTTTTAGTTTCTTGTTTTATCACTAGTTTGGTTTATAAAAGAAAACTACAAAAAAATATGGAATTGAGGTTGCCTCATATTATTCATCTTTATAATGTCTTTCTTGAAAATGATGGAGCGGAAAATTGTGCTCAATTGATAGAAGAAGAATTCAATAAAATGATTGGCATAAATTCTTTGAATGATGAGCATGATTGCAATGTTGTTAGTATGAATTCTATGAGTATCCATGATGCTAATGATATGCAAAGCCACAAGCTTGGGGATGCTATGTTTGATGAAGATGCTGTTTTTAGTCCCCCAAGTTTTGGTGAGAAAATTTATTATGATGATTGCATGCCTCCTATCTATTGTGATGACATGTATGCTCTAAATAATAATGATAACCATGAAACATGTCATCATGATTTTAATTTTCAATTGGATTATGCCAATCAAGTATCACATGATAGCTATTTTGTTGAGTTTGCTCCCACTACTATTCATGAGAATAATTTTGCTTATGTGGAGAGTAATAAAATTTCTATGCTTGTAGATCATGAAAAGAATGATTTGTGTGATGGATATATTGTTGAATTTCTTCAGGATTCTACTGAAAATTATTATGAGAGAGGATCATATGCTTGTAGGTGTTGCAATAATATCAAGTTTCCTCTCTTTGTGTTGAAAGTTTTGAAGTTATGCTTGTTTTTGCCTTCCTATGCTAGTTTATTCTTGCTCCCATAAATTGTTTGCTCACAAAATCCCTATGCATAGGAAGTGGGTTAGGCTTAAATGTGCCAGTCATATGCTTCATGATGCTCATATTGTGTTTGAATTCTTTACTTTTATGTGAGCATCATTGAAATCATCATGCCTAGCTAAAAAGGCATTAAAGAAAAGTGCTAGTTTGGAGACAACCCCATATTTATACCTAATTTTTTTGTGTGTACTCATGATTAAGCTACTGTATTAATCATGTTTCATATGTTTTCTTTCAATAATGTGCCAAGTAAAGCCTTTGGGATAGTGTGGATGCTTGTTGATTTGATTCTGTGTAAAAACAGAAACTTTTGCGTCCAGTGCTGGAATTGCTATTCTGTACTGGAGTGTGAGAAAATTCTGAAATTTTTACACAGTATTGGGTTACAAATTTTTTACGTTTTACTAATTTTTCAGAATTTTTGGATCTACAGAAGTATGGTTTTTAAATCGCTTACTACACGCTGTTCTATTTTTGACAGATTCTGTTTTCGATGCATAGTTTGCTTGTTTTAGTGTTTCCATAGCTTATATTGAGTAATATAAATTGTGGAAATGATAGAATAAAGTAGTAATTATGTGAGAACAATTATGAATCTTGTCTTGACAGTACCTAAGTGGATGATTTATTTTTATCATACTAACCTATCTCACGAAGTTCCGTTAAGTTTTGTGTGATTGAAGTTTTCAAGTTTTGGGTGAGATATCGATATGAGGAGAATAAGGAGCGGCAAGATCCTAATATTGGGGATTCCCAATTCACCCCAAGGTAATATTAAAGGAGGACCCAAGCAACTAAGCCTGGGGATGCCCCGGAAGGCATCCCCTCTTTCGTCTTCAACATTATCGGTAACCTCACTTGGAGCTATATTTTTATTCGTCACATAATATGAGTTTTGCTTGGAGTGTCATTTTATTTTGTTGATATTTGTTTGATTCTATCAATAATCATGTTTTGTATCTTTTAGTTCAATAAAATGCCAATTATAGCCTTTACCATGCCCAGTTTGTAAGTTTATGTGTTGCTGTTTGAAAACATAAAGTTTTCTGTTATGTCCAGAATATTCCTGAATAGTCAGAACATGCTAAAAATCTGAAATTTTTACACAGTAAGCATGCATGAGTTCTCTGTCATGTGGTAAGTTTTCATAATTTTTGGAGTTAGGGAAGTATGAATTTTAAATCCCCCTTTATAGACTGTTCTGTTTTGGCAGATTGCTGTTATAGTTGCATTGTTTGCATATGTTAGCTTGTTTAATGATTCTATTTGAGGATAGGAGTATTAAATACACAGAGACATTTAGTATGCAATGTTAAATTATAATTTTAGTGATTTGCTACAGTAGAGAATGTTAAGTTTTCGAGTTGATTTATACTAACTTATCTCACGAGTTCTTGTTGAGTTTTATGTGGATGAAGTTTTTAAAGATTTAGGAGAAGCCATGATATGAGAGGAATTAAAGAGACACAAGAGATCAGGCTTGGGGATGCCCAAGGCATCCCAAATTAATATTTCAAGATGTCTCAAGCATCTAAGCTTGGGGATGCCTCGGTAGGCATCCCACCTTTCTTCATCAACAATTATCGGTCAGTTTTGGTTGAGCCTAAGTTTTTACTTCTTCACATGATATGTGCTATTCTTGGAATGTCATTTTATTTTGTTTTTATTGCTGTTTGAATAAAATAATAAGATCTGATTTTTTTTAATGAGAGAGAGTCCTCACATAGCTACCTATTTACTTAACTACTCATTTGATCTTCACTTATATCTTTTTGGAGTAGTTTGTCATTTACTCTTGTGCTTCACTTATATCCTATGAATAAATTGTGAAAGAATTGAATATCATAAAGTTGAAATTATATGTGCTTCATATGCTTGTATCATGTCTAGTAGTAGTTTCACATTTGGGTTAGAAAGTGAAATCTATTGAAGCTTGACAATCACAATATTGGTCATACAAACAATTCATGAATGATTAGTATAAGGAAGAGAACTTTCACATATAAATATATTATCTTGGACATCTTTTATGATTGTGAATACCCATTAATTATTTTCAAACTTGAGCAAATTAGTTGAAGTTGGACAAGGAAGATAACGTAATGAGTTATGTTTGGGTATATTTGCATATAAGTTATATTGTAATGGATCCTCCAACATGTGGTGCTTGCTTAGGATCTTTTGCTAGCCCAAAATTCGTACTAAGTAGAGATACTACTTGTGCATCCAAAAACCCTTAAACCCAGTTTTGCCATGAGTGTCCACCATACCTACCTATGGATTGAATAAGATCCTTCAAGTAAGTTGTCATCAGTGGAAAAAGCAATAAAAATTGCTCCTAAAATATGTATGATCTTTTATTGCAAGGGAAAATAAGCGTTGTACAAACTTGTGATGGTAAAGAAATAAAAGCGACGGACTGCATAATAAAGGTTGCTATCACAAGGGGCAATATAACGTGACGTTCCTTTGCATTAAGGGCTTGTGCATCCAAAAATAAAAAGCGCATGACAACCTCTGCTTCCCTCTGCGAAGGGCCTATCTTTTACTTTAATGTATTTACTTTTATGAATTTACCTTTATGCAAGAGTCAATAAGTATTCATTCTTCAACCTTAATTATTCTCTAGTTGGCAAGCATCATGTGGTGGGGAAAGATCCAGGCACATATGGCCAGTCAAATATATTTGATCATGAATTATTATTGTTGACAATTATCTCTATGATAAATAAGTTGGGAGGTGAAACACTAAGCCCCTATCTTTCTCTGTGTTCGATGGATGCCATTTGTTCTAAAAATATGCTTTGAGTACTAGCAATCATAGAAGACTATATGATAATTGAGTATGTGGAGCTCTTACTTCGACTTTGTTGAAATTAAGTTGAATTACAATTGTTTGGTGACTAAGAACATAGGTTGTTAAGTTTCAAGAGAATGCATTGTTTGAACCATAACATGTGAATTGATTGCTACTTTATCATGATGAGTTTTATGAGAAAAAGTTGCTGTTATAATGCTAGGAAAAGTGATTGAAATTATCATTGATCAAACTTATGCACTATGCTAGCATTCACACTTCATAAATTATTTCTTTTATCATTTACCTACTCGAGGACGAGCAAGAATTAAGCTTGGGGATGCTGATACGTCTCCAACGTATCTATAATTTATGAAGTATTCATGCCATGTTTATTATAGTTTTGTATGATTTTGGTGCACTTTTATATGACTTTTATATGATTTTTATGGACTAACATATTGACCTAGTGCCCAGTGTCAGTTGCTGTTTTCTGCTTGTTTTTGGTTTTCCAGAAAATCCATATCAAATGAAGTCCAAATGCAGCAAAACATTTTGACGATTTTTTCTAGAAGGAAACAGACCCAGGAAGCTTCGGGGGAGCAGCAGAAGACCCACAGGGCCCCCACAAGCCACCAGGGCGCGCCACCCCCCCAGGCGTGCCCTGGTGCCTCGTGGGCCCCATGTGGCACCTCTTTGCGTGATTCCAACGCTGAAAAATCATATATATTCAGAAACCCCTGAAAGTTAACCTAAATGAGTTTTTACGCCGCCGCAAGCCTCTGTACCTCCACAATCTCATCTACAGCCCTTTTCCGGCACCCTGCCGGAGGGGGGAATCATCACCGGAGGCCATCTTCATCATCTCGGCGGTCTCCATGACGAGGAGGGAGTAGTTCACCCTCGGGACTGAGGGTTTGTACCAGTAGCTATGTGTTTTATCTTTCTCTCTCGTGTTCTTGATTTGGCACGATCTTGATGTACCGTGAGCTTTGTTAATATAGTTGGATCATATGGTGTTTTTCCCCTCTATATCTTGTTGTGATGAATTGAGTTTTTACCTTTGAGGTTTCACTATTATCGGATTGAATACTTTTATGGATTTGAGAACACTTGATGTATGTCTTGCATATGAATACCCGTGGTGACAATGGGGTATTATATTGATTCACTTGATGTATGTTTTGGCACTCAACTCGCGGATTCCCAAGGTGACATTGGGGTAATCTATGCATAGGGGTTGATGCACATTTTTGTCCTACTTTCTCCGGTAGAAATCTTTTGGCACTCTTTGAAGTTCTTTGTGTGGATTGAATATTATGAATCTGAAGTTGTCTGATGCATATCGAATAATCAACTCACGGATACTTGTGGTGACATTGGAGTATCTAGGTGACATTAGAGTTGGTTGATGCGTGTCATATGGTGTTATTTTAGTACGAACTCTTGGGACATTCGTGACACTTATAGGGATGGCTAAATAGATTGATCAGAAAAGATAACTTTGAGGTGGTTTCGTACCCTACAACAATTTCTATCTTATGTTCTTCACTAATAGGAACTTTGGAGTGATTCTTTATCGCACGTTGAGGGATTGTTATATGATCCAATTATGTTAGCATTGTTGAGAGATTGCACTAGTGAAAGTATGAACCCTAGACCTTGTTTCTAAGCATTGCAATACCGTTTGTGCTCCGTTTTATCACTTGCTACCTTGCTGATTTTTTATTTTCAGATTACAAAAACCTATATCTACTATCCATACTACACTTGTATTACCATCTCTTCGCCGAACTAGTGCACCTATACAATTTGCCATTGTATTGGGTGTGTTGGGGACACAAGAGACTCTTTGTTATTTGGTTGCAGTGTTGTTTGAGAGATTCCATCTTCATCCTATGCCTCCCACGGATTGATAAACCTTAGGTCATCCACTTGAGGGAAAATTGCTACTGTCCTACAAAACTCTGCGCTTGGAGGCCCAACACGAGTCTTCAAGAATAAGTTGTGTAGTAGACATCAAGCATCAACATGAACATCTTCATTACCATTATCATTATCATTGTCATTATTATTATCACTAGGCGTATGTTCATTACCAGATTGTATCTCAGCATCAGAAATAGAAGCATCATTATGATTCTCAGGAGGGTTTTCTATCTCTGGTTCACTAGAAACATGCAAAGTCCTATCATTTTTCTTTTTCTTTTTCTTGTTAGATGGACTAGGTGCATCAATATTAATTCTTTGAGAATCTTGTTCAGCTCTTTTAGGATGACCTTCAGGATACAAGGGTTCCTGAGTCATTCTACCCCCTCTAGTAACAACTCTAACAACATGATCATTCTTTTTCTTATTCATCTCATCAAGCAAATCATTTTGTGACTTAGCAATTTGTTCTAACTGAGTCTGAACCATAGAAGCAAGTTTACTCAAACATTTAACATCATTAGTAGTTCTAAACATCAAATCACTCAAGCGCTCAATCATGATGGCATTCCGCTTTAGTTGATTGCTAACATACAAATTAAAGTGTTCCTGTTTAATGATGTAATTATCAAATTCATACAGGCATTGAGTAGCAGATTTATTATACGGAATATCACCTTCATCAAATCTAGTGAGAGAATTTACCTCCACTACCTGTGTCGGGATGTCGAGCCCATGTATTTCTTCAATAGGTGGTAAATTCTTAACATCTTCAGCTTTAATTCCTTTTTCCTTCATGGATTTCTTAGCTTCTTGCATATCTTTTGGACTGAGGAATAGAATACCTCTCTTCTTCGGAGTTGACTTAGGTGGTGGTTCAGGAAGTGTCCACTCATTATCATTCTTCAATATATTATTCAATAGTTCTTCAGCCTGTCCAACGGTTCGTTCCCTGAAAACACAACCAGCACAACTATCTAGGTAGTCCCTAGAAGCATCGGTTAGTCCATTATAAAAGATATCAAGTATTTCATTTTCTTAAGAGGATGATCAGGCAAATCATTAAGTAATTGGAGAAGCCTCCCCCAAGCTTGAGGGAGATTCTCTTCTTCAATTTGCACAAAGTTAAATATTTCCTGTAAGGCAGCTTGTTTCTTATGAGCAGGAAAATATTTTTCAGAGAAGTAATATATCATATGCTGGGGACTACGCACACAACCAGGAGCAAGAGTATTAAACCATTTCTTAGCATCACCCTTTATTGAGAAAGGAAACAACTTAAGAATATAGTAATAGCAATTTTTTTTCTCATGAGCAAATAGGGTGGCAATATCATTCAACTTAGTAAGGTGTGCCACAACAGTTTCAGTTTCATAACCATGAAAAAGATCAGATTCAACCAAAGTAATTAACTCAGGATCGACAGAGAATTCATAATCCTTATCGGTAACAAATATGGGAGAGGTGGCAAACTTAGGATCATATTTCATTCTCTCCCTCATAGATTTTTCTTTCATTTCAGCAAGCAATTTTTTAACTTCATCTCTATCTTTACAAGCAAGAATAGCTCTAGCCGTCTCCCTGTCAAAGACATGTTCATTAGGTGATTCAACTCTAGTAGGAGGACTAGGCATAATAGGTGATTCATAGTTTTCAAGAGTTTCAACATTTTCAGCATTCTCAATTTCTTTAGCTTTAGCAAGTTGTTCATCAAGAAATTCACCAAGTGGCACAGTATTATCAAGCATGGTACTAGCATCATCATAAGTATCATTCATAGCAAAAGTAGTATCATCAATAACTTGCAACATATCAGAATGAATAGCAGGTGGTGGTGTCACAAGCTTACTCAAAATAGAAGGTGAATCAAGTGCAGAGCTAGATGGCAGTTCCTTACCTCCCCTCGTTTTAGAGGGAACGATCTTGGTCTTAGAGTCTTTCAGATTCTTCATAGTGATTAACAGATATAAATCCCAAGTGACTCAACAAATAGAGCTATGCTCCCCGGCAACGGCGCCAGAAAAAGGTCTTGATAACCCACAAGTATAGGGGATCGCAACAGTTTTCGCGGGTAGTATTTCTCCCAGATTTATTGATTCGACACAAGGGGAGCCAAAGAATATTTGAAAGTATTAGCAGTTGAGTTGTCAATTCAACCACACCTGGAGATAAAATATCTACAACAAAGTATTTAGTAGCACAGTAATATGATAGTTTTGATAGCAGTAGCAGTAGTAACAATAGTAACAGTAGCAGTAACAGTAACAGTTTTGTAGCAAGTGTAAAGCAGTAGCAACAAAGTAACTTAGCAGAAACCAATATGAGAAAGTCGTAGGCATTGGATCGGTGATGATAATTATGTTGGATGATATTCATCATATAACAGTCACAACCTAGGGCGATACACAATAGCTCCAATTCATCAATGTAATGTAGGCATGTATTCCGTATATAGTCATATGTGCTTATAATAAGAATTTGCATGACATCTTTTGTCCTACCCTCCCGTGACAGCGGGATCCTTAAGGAAACTAAGGGATATTAAGGCCTCCTTTTAATAGAGAACCGGAACAGAGCATTAACACATAGTGAATACATGAACTCCTCAAACTACGGTAATCACCGGAAAGAATCCCAATTATTGTCACCTTGGGGTATGCGGATCATAACACGTAATAGGTGCATATGACAAGCAGATAGGATCAAGAACTCAAATATATTCATGAAAACATAGAGGTTTCAGATCTGAAATCATGGCACTCGGGCCCTAGTGACAAGCATTAAGCATAGCAAAGTCATAGCAACATCAATCTCAGAACATAGTGGATACTAGGGATCAAAGCCCTAACAAATTGACTCGATTACATGATAAATCTCATCCAACACATCACCGTCCAGCAAGCTTACGAAGGAATTACTCATGCCCAGTGGTGAGCATCATGAAATTGGTGATGAAGGATGGTTGATGATGACGACGGCGTCGAATCCCCCTCTCCGGAGCCCCGAACGGACTCCAGATCAGCCCTCCCGATGAAGAACAGGAGGTGGCGGCGGCTCCGTATCGTAAAACGCGATGAAACTTCTTCTCTTATTTTTTTCTTGGGGAAAGAGAATTTATAGTGTTGGAATTAGGTCAGACGGCCGCCTGTGGGCCCCACAAGGTAGCACGGCTCGCCCTAGGGGGGTCGCGCCCTGCTGCCTTGTGGGCAGCAGGTGGCCCCTCTTCTGTTGATTCTTGCGCCAATAATTTTTATATATTCCATAAAAATTCTCCAAAAAGTTTCGTCCAAATCCGAGAACTTTGATTTCTGCACAAAAACAACACCATGGTAGTTCTGCTGAAAACAACGTTAGTCCGGGTTAGTTTCATTCAAATCATGCAAATTAGAGTCCAAAACAAGAGCAAAAGTGTTTGGAAAAGTAGATACGACGGAGACGTATCAACCGGTGCTTGGGTGGTGTTCCTACTTGAACAAGCCTCCCACTTATGATTACCCCCTCTCGCAAGCATCCGCAACTACGAAAGAAGAATTAAGATAACTCTAACCATAGCATGAAACATATGGATCCAAATCAGCCCCTTACGGAATAGCGCATAAACTAGGGTTTAAGCTTCTGTCACTCTAGCAACCCATCATCTAATTACTACTCCAGAATGCCTTCCCTTAGGCCCAAAGATGGTGAAGTGTCATGTAGTCGACTTTCACACGACACCACTAAAGGAAGCACAACATACATAGCATCAAAATATCGAACGAATACCAAATTCACATGATTACTTATGACAAGACTTCTCCCATGTCCTCAAGAACAAAAGTAACTACTCACAAATCATATTCATGTTCAAGATCAGAGGGGTATTGAATAACATTAAGGATCTGAACATATAATCTTCCACCAAATAAACCAACTAGCATCAACTACAAGATGTAATCAACACTACTAGCAACCCACAGATACCAATCTGAGGTTTTGAGACAAAGATTGAATACAAGAGATGAACTAGGGTTTGAGATGAGATGGTGCTTGTGAAGATGTTGATGAAGATTGGTCCTCCCACGATGAGAGGATCGTTGGTGATGTCGATGGCTTCGATTTCCCCCTCCAGGAGGGAAGTATCCCCGGCGGAATCGCTCCACCGAAGAGCAAAAGTGCCCCTACCCAGGTTCCGCCTTGAGACGGCGGCGCTTCGTCCCAAAAGTCTCCCCTTGATTTTTTCTAGGGCAAGTGGCTTCATATAGCAGAAGGAGGGGGCCAGACGCCAGCCAGGGGGCCCACAAGGCATCAGGGCGCGCCCAGGGGGGCCGCACCATGTTGCCTTGTGGGCAACTGGTGGGTCCCCTCTGGTATTTCTTTTCTCCAGTATTTTTTATATATTCAATAAAAATCTCCGTGATGTTTCAGGTCAATTGGAGCTCTGTAGAATAGGTATATCTGATGTGGCTATTTCAGGTCCATAATTCCAGCTGCCGGTATTCTCCCTCTTCATGTAAACCTTGCAAATTAAGAGAGAAAAAGCATGAGAATTGCATTATAAAGTTTAATAATGATCAAAAACATAATAAATAACAGTAATAAATCATGATGCAAATTGGACGTATCAACTCCCCCAAGCTTAGACCTCGCTTGACCTCAAGCGAAAAGTCAAAATCGATAATCATGACCACATGTTTAGAGAGAGAGATGTCGATAAAAATAAAATACGGACATGGAGCATCATGATCTTTATTATAACAGCAATATATCATCATAAAACTTCTCATGAAAAAGTGACAATTCATCCACAAGTTAAAGTATGAACCATAAACCAAATTGAAAACTAACAAACTATGATCTCAGTCACTGAAGCAATTGCAATTCATCATATTATCATAAAGAGTCTATGTAAGAGCTCTGTTTAGCAAGTTCACATACTCAACTATCATTTAGTCTTCTATGATTGCTGACACTCACGTCATACTTATGGAGCAAAAGTTTCAGTCGAACACATAGAAAGATAGGGGCTTATAATTTCGCCTCCCAATGTATTTACCTCAAGGGTAATGTCAACAATAATAACTCATGATCACCTACATTCAACTGAATATATATGCATGGATCAATCCCCACCACATGATGTTTGCCAAAAAAGAAAATAAAAACGGAATAGAGAAGAATACTATTGACTCTTGCATGAAAGTAAATACATAATGTAAAAGATAGGCCCTTCGCAGAGGGAAGCAGAGGTTGTCATGCGCTTTTGTTTTTGGATGTGCAAGCTCTTAATGTAAAGGAACGTCACTTTATATTGCCCATTGTGATAGCGACCTTTATTATGCAGTCTGTCGCTTTTATTGCTCCACCATCACAAGATCGTACAAAGCTTATTTTCCCTTACAATAAAAGTCCATACATATTTAGGAGCAATTTTTATTGCTTTTGCACCGATGAGAACTTACTTGAAGAATCTTATTCAATCCATAGGTAGATATGGTGGACTCTCATGGAATGAAACTGGGTTTAAGGGTTTTTGGATGCACAAGTAGTATCTCTACTTAGTATATAATTTTGGCTAGCAAAGGATAGGGGGCAAACACCACTTGTTTGAGGGTCCAAAACAATATAACTTCTATGTGAATATAAGCAAACATAACCCATTACGTTGTCTTCCTTGTCCAACGTCAACTAATTGACATAGAATCTTTGATGGGGGCTCACAATCATAAAAGATGTCCAAGATAGTGTATTTATATGTGAGACCTCTCTTCCTTTATTACTTTTTCATGAATTGCTACAATGACCAATGCTATGTTTGTCAACTTCCAACAAGTTTTATCAATTATACTTCTTTTATGTGAAGTCATCACTCCCCATAGGATTAGCATATGATCTTATTTTTATTCTTTCTTTATTTCTAAGATTGGATCATCAAAAGCAAAAACACTCAACTCAAACTACTCGTTATTATATAACTTTCACACACGATTACATAGATAGATAGATCACAAAGCAAGCACTCGAAACTAAATCATACTAAAATTTTATTCCTCTAAATCACGAAATAACAAAGGATCGAACTAAGATAGATAATTATGATGAAAAAGTGATGGTGATACGATACCGGGGCGCCTCCCCCAAGCTTGGCACAAGCCAAGGGGAGTGCCCATACCCGTGTACTTAAGTCTCCTTCGGTGATGGTGGTGATGGTGAGGTGGTGGGCTTGTCCTCCGTCTTCCAAGGCATAGGCTCTCCATCATAAAAGGACGGACATGTTTCCAGAGTCCTGAAATTTGCAGCTAAACTCATACCTTTGAACTTGGCCTCATACTCAAAATTTTGGTTTTGTAGATCATATATTTGGGCCTGAAGATAATCAATCCGATCATTGAGCTTGAAGATGACGTCCCCAATATTCTTGCCGTCCACCTTGTGCTCACGGATGAATTCCGTGATCATGGAGTGGTTAGCACAAAGTCCGTGCTCCACCATGCCCTGTCACTTGAAGATCTCCTGTTCCACCGCTTCCAGCCTGGCCTTCTCGCTCCCGGTCTTCTCAGGTCCTTGAACGTCTCGGATGTGGAGCACCCCCTCATGCATCTCAATGGCTTGAGGGTGCTTCATCACGTCCAGTAGGTACGGGTTGATGACCTTCTCATAGAACTTGTCCTTGGACGAGCTTGGAGACATCATGGCGACCTAGACCTGTCAGAAAAATAGCAAGAAACAAGAATAGAGGAGAAACTTGCGATACGGTGGTCAAAACATATGGGAGTAGATATAAAGAATTTTTATCTTGGAAAACAAGCATATGGGAAGGCACACGTGGGGCCCACAAGGCATCAGGGCGCGCCCCAGGGGGGTGGCCGCGCCCTGTTGCCTTGTGAGCACCCTGTGGGCCCTCTCGGCTATTTCTTATTTTTGTAATTTTTCTAATATTCCAAAACTGACAGAAATAATTTTTAAGCCATTTTTGGAGTCGGTTTACTTACCGTATCACATACCTACCCCTTTTCAGGGTGTTGGAGCGTTCCGGAAGGACTCTTTGATGTGTTCCTCCGGTGTCATTGTTTGAATAATATTAATTTCAACATTAATGGGGGTACCTGAAATATAATGCTTAATTCTTTGCCCATTCACCACTCTCGGGTTGGTGCCTTTGGAGTTGTTGATTTTTATGGCTCTGGAACGGTAAACTTCTTCGATGACATATGGCCCCTCCCATTTAGAGAGAAGCTTTCCTGTGAAGAATCTCAAACGAGAATTGTATAATAAAACATGATCACCTACTTTGAATTCCCATTTTTGAATTCTTTTGTCATGCCATCTTTTGACTTTTTCTTTAAACAACTTGGCATTTTCATAGGCTTGGGTTCTCCATTCATCTAAAGAGCTAATATCAAATAACCTCTTCTCACTGGCAAGTTTAAAATCATAATTAAGTTCTTTAATTGCCCAATAAGCTTTGTGTTCTAGTTCAAGAGGTAAATGACATGCTTTTCCATAAACCATTTTATACGGAGACATACCCATAGGATTTTTATATGCAGTTCTGTAAGCCCATAATGCATCATCAAGTTTCTTAGACCAATTCTTTCTGGATCTATTAACGGTCTTTTGCAAAATCAATTTTATTTCTCTATTAGTTAATTCAACTTGACCACTAGACTGAGGATGATAAAGAGATGCAATTCTATGGTTAACATCATATTTAGCAAGCAACTTACGGAAAGAACCATGAATAAAATGCGAACCACCATCAGTCATTAAATATCTAGGGTCTCCAAACCTCAGAAATATAACTTCTTTAAGCATTTTAATGGAAGTGTTATGATCAGCACTACTAGTTGGAATAGCTTCTACCCACTTAGTAACGTAATCACCATCAACTAAAATATGAGTATACCCATTGGATTTAAGAAAAGGTCCCATATAATCAAAACCCCAAACATCAAATGGTTCAATAACAAGTGAATAATTCATAGGCATTTCCTGATGTCTACCAAAATTACCAATTCTTTGACATTCATCACAAGAAAGGACAAACTTACGTGCATCCTTGAAAAGAGTAGGCCAATAAAAACCAAATTGTAATACTTTGTGTGCAGTTCGGTCTCCCGCATGGTGTCCTCCATATGCCTCGGAGTGGCACTTACGTAGGATTTGTTCCTGTTCATGCTCAGGTACACAACGTCTAATAATACCATCTACTCCTTCTTTATATAAGTGTGGGTCATCCCAAAAGTAATGTCTTAAATCAAAGAAGAATTTTTTCTTTTGTTGATATGTAAAGCTAGGTGGTATGTATTTAGCAACAATGTAATTAGCATAGTCTGCATACCAAGGAGTATTACGAGAAGCATTTATCACAGCTAATTGTTCATCAGGAAAATCGTCATTAATAGGAAGTGGGTCATCAAGAACATTTTCCATTCTAGACAAATTATCTTCCACGGGATTCTCAGCTCCCTTTCTATCAATAATATGCAAGTCAAATTCTTGTAGCAAAAGAACCCACCTAATAAGTCTAGGCTTAGCATCTTTCTTTTCCATAAGATATTTAATAGCAGCATGATCAGTGTGAATAGTAACTTTGGAATCAACAATGTAAGATCTAAATTTATCACATGCAAACACAACTGCTAAAAATTCTTTCTCAGTAGTAGCATAATTTCTTTGAGCACTGTCTATAGTTTTACTAGCATAATGGATAACATTTAATTTCTTATCAACTCTTTGCCCTAGAACAGCACCAACAACATAATCACTAGCATCACACATAATTTCAAAGGGTAGGTTCCAATCAGGTGGTTGAACAATAGGTGCAGAAATTAAGGCTTTCTTAAGTACTTCAAAGGCTTCTACGCAATCATCATCAAAAACGAATGGAACATCTTTTTGCAAGAGATTAGTAAGATGCCTAGAAATTTTAGAGAAGTCTTTTATAAACCTTCTATAGAAACCAGCATGACCAAGGAAACTTCTTATACCTTTGATATCTTTAGGACATGGCATTTTCTCAATAGCATCAACTTTAGCTTTATCAACTTCAATACCTCTTTCAGAAATTTTATGCCCAAGGACTATACCTTCATTCACCATAAAGTGGCACTTCTCCCAATTAAAGACAAGATTAGTTTCTTCACATCTCTGCAAAACTCGATCAAGGTTGCTTAAGCAATCATCAAAAGAAGTTCCGTAAATGGAGAAATCATCCATGAAAACCTCAACAATCTTTTCACAAAAGTCAGAGAATATAGTAGTCATACATCTTTGAAAGGTAGCAGGTGCATTACATAAACCAAAAGGCATACGACGATAAGCATAAGTTCCAAAAGTGTAACATCCCCAGATTTTAACCCTGTCATTAAGCTAATTAATTAGCCATGTCATCATGATCATCCTAAATAAATTGCATTTAGAAAATAATCCAACTTCAAGTTCAAATTCAAAATTCATAATGCAAGTCAAATAATTATTTCTTCAAACAGCAAAATAAAAATGTTCATAATATTGCAAAAATTCCCAAAGCAATTATCAAAATAAAGCCAACGTTATTTGAACTCCAAATTTGACCCCAACATCCAAAGACAGTGACTAAAACAGCCACGTTAATCCATTTGCATTTAAACAAAAATCAAATGATTTCAAATATTACCCCAACCATTTTATAGCAGTACCAAATATTGCCTGGTATTTATTGAGCCAAGTCTCATATTTTACCAAAGTAATATGGTGGCCAAACATTTTGCAAAACAGAGAAAAGTAAATAAACAGAAAAAGAAAAGAATAAGAGGCCACTGTGCATGGGCCTAAGTGCACAGTGCACTCGGCCCAGCCCAGCAGGCCCTTCTCCCTCCTCTCGCTCTCTCTCCTCCCCGTGTCATCGCCGCCGTGGGCGCGCGCACGCGCACCGGCGAGCTGCCGACACGGCGACGCCCGAGGCCGGCCGAGCGGATAAGAACGGCGCCCATGGCCTCCCCTGTCGCCCAGATCCACTTCCCCCCTCTCTCTCTCACTCGCCCGAGCTCTCTCACCGCCACCAGAGCGCATCCGCCGCCGCACGCCGTCGTCCTCGCGGCCACCGTCGTCCCCGTGCCACTCCACCATGTCCATCTGCTCCGCCGAGCTGCGCTACGCCGTCCATGCCGACTAAAGCGAGCCGGGAAGCTCCACCGGGCGGATCCACGCCGTCCTCCTCTTCCTCGGGTCGCCGCCGTTCATCGCCGATTCCGGCGACTACTGCTGCTACTAAGCCCCCCAGCGGCCACCGTGTGCCTCGCGGTGAGCTTCTCTTCCTCCTCCCTCTCTCCATTTGCTCTCGCGCGCACCCTAGCTAGCTCTTCCGTCATGGCCAAGCTCGTCGCCGCCTAGCTCGTCGCCGGCGAGTCTCCGGTGATCCCACGGCCACGGGACCGTGTCCAACATCCTCACACGCACGCGTAGAGCACGCCTAGCCCATCCGCTCGAGTTGCTGTGCGCCGCATCGTCGTTTCCGTCATTGCCCGAAACTGCTCCGCCGCTGACCTCGTCACCGGCGTCGATTCCGGCCGACTCCGGCGACACCACCGCCACCATTCGACGCGGCTCGTTCGACTCGTTCGAACGAGCCCAACCGCATGCCGTTTGGCCCTCCGTAGCCGTTTTCTGGTGAGCGCCCGTGCGCGCCGCCGCGTTTGCGCGTCGCCGGCGGCTAAACGCCGGCCGCCGCCGACGTGGCTGGCCTGGGGCCCACCCTGGGTCGCTGACCAGTCGGTCCCTGGGCCCGGTTGACCGCGTTGACCGTGGTCAACGCGCTGACGTGGCAGCACAGTGACACTGACGTGTGGGCCCCCGTGTTAATTTAACTAATTTGCTAATTAAAATTAATTAGTTAAACTAATTAGCCACTGACATATTGGGCCCACCTGCTAATTAACCTCTGTTAGTTTAAATTAATCCCTAATTAGTCCAGAGTCACTGACTAGTGGGACCCAGCTGTCAGGTTTGACCTGGAACAGCTGGGGTTGACCACTGATGTCATGCGGACGTCATGTTGACGTCATCAGTACACTGTTCTGGATAATGCGAATTTAGTAATTAAAAATAATTCCAGAAATTGTTTAAATCTTTGAAAATTCGTAGAAATTCAACCGTAGCTCGGATCGAAAAGTTTTCTACATGAAAGTTGATCAGAAAAATGAGATGAATCCGAATATGTGGTCAAAATGCTTGACCATCACTCCTATCTATCTGAACATGGAACCTTCCCCTCCGGTTCAGTCTACCGAAATCTGCCTAAACGCCGGGAAAATATCCCAGATATTTTCCCGCTTCGTCTGCGACATGTAGCATTGCATTAGATCACCACCAGCACTACATATTGCCATGTCATGCATCTGTATTGCCTTGCTTGCTTTTATTTATTGTTTCTTCCCCCCTCTTCTATCCGGTAGACCCCGAGACCGACGTAGCTCCGGAGTCCGACTACACTGTTGACGACCCCTCTTTTGCCGCAGAGCTTCCAGGCAAGCAAACCCCCTTGAGCATGCCTATATCACCTATTCTTTCTCCCTCCTGCTTGCATTAGAATTTGCTACTGCTTTTGATTGATCCTATTCTGATGCATAGCCTGATTTTGTAAACTGTTATTGATACCTTACCTGATATCCTAAATGCTTAGTATAGGTTGGTTGGAAAATCATCTGTGTCCCCTCTTGCTTGTCCTAGTTGCCCCGCTTTAGTACCAGTGCCCCGATCGAGGTGATCGACGGGCTGAGACCAGCACATCACTACACAACCCCCTTAGTTGCTCGACTCTGCAGAGCTAATATCGAGTGCCGAGGGTGATACCTCTTATCTCACTCCTGATGTTGCCTCTCTGGCACAGCTAGTTGGTTGTGGGTTACCGAGGGTGATTCCTCTTTTACCACCTCCGACGAAGCGTCTGTCGTGCAACTCCGCAAGTGTGAATACCATCGAGTGTGATTCCTCCGGGTTCACCTTGATGGGTACATCGAGTGGAAATCCAACGAGGGTGATTCCTCGGATTCCTTCTTAATGTTATGGACACACGGGTACTATGACTTTACTACAGTTACTAAATAAAGATGGGTCGACCCTGAGGGGTACCCGCGAGAGATGTGGAGTCGGGTTGACCGTGAGGGTACCCGCGAGATAATTACGTGGCACGACCGGGCATTCCTAGCCCTTGCCGTAAGTCCACGAGACGGGGCGACGGGGTCACATGTTTCATGGATCTCTGCTCGTTTCCGCGAGCTCCCAACACATTTAACGGATTTGGGTATTTGATCTGAGTTGGCCACTGGCCTATACGCACTACCACCACGCGGGATAATGGTTTAATGGGGCCCTCTGCGCTGTATGTATCAGCCGAAAGATCTGTTAGACGTCCAGTCCAACATTGTGGCATGGTCGGATCATGCCATGCAGTACGAGGGTGGCGCTGGTATCCACCCTGCACACAACGATCCGGAGTGCAAAGGGCGATGGGCCCAAGAACCCTCAGCACTTAGGATGTAGACCGGCGGGGACCTCTCTGCTGAGCTCTAGGTAGGGCTGCGGTGTGTCGATCAGCCGAGGCCGGGCATGACCCAGAAAAGTGTGTCCGGCCGAAGTTAATCGAGCGTGTTGGGTAATAGTAGTGCACCCCTGCAGGGAAGATTATCTATTCGAATAGCCGTGTCCACGGTAACAGGACGCTCAGTAAAGTATCCCGATCTACTACAACTTGAACTGGATACATGTTAATTAATTGTAAGCTCCGGGATTGCTTTTTCGCAGGGAGTCAAGGAAGGATCTCTAGGCCTTGATACTACATGCTTGTTACTTCATGTTATGATACTAATCTGCACTCTTCTATTGCTGCAAGATGCTGAAGATGCTAATCTTCGATAGGCTAGGCCTTTCTCTCTATTCTGGCATTTCTGCAGTATAGTTCACAGATACAGCCCCTTCCCTTTGATACCGATGCATACTTAGCATAGATCTGATGTAAGTCTTGTGAGTACTTTGCATGAGTACTCACGGTTGCTTTGCTACCTCTTTTTCCCCATACCCGTTTGCTGCGACCAGATAACGGAGTCCCGGAGCCAGCTGATCCCGTCGACGACTACTACTACCCCGACGGAGCCTACTACTACGTGGAGACCGCCGACGACCAGGAGTAGATAGGAGGCTCCTAGACAGGAGGCCTGCGCCTTTTCGATCTAGATGTCGTTGTTTTGCCCAGCCTTCTTAACGCACTCTTGTCTAATTATGTCTGTTCCCAGACATTGTTGCTTCCGCTGATGCTTGTATGACTCAAGCTTATGTATTCGAGCCCTCGAGGCCCCTGGCTTGTAATATAAAGCTTGTATGACTTTTATTTGTGTTTAGAGTTGTGTTGTGATATCTTCAAGTGAGTCCCTAGGCTTGATCATGTGCATTTGCGTGTATGATTAGCGCACGATTAAGTCAGGGGCGTCACAAAAAGGACAAGTAAAGGTGGTTTTCTCTTGATCTTCAGGTGACACGGGTATTTGAGAGAAACCAGAATAACCATCTAAGAAACAAAAGTGTGTATGCTTAGACAATCTTTCTAACATTTGATCAATAAAAGGCAAGGGGTAATGATCTTTTCTAGTAGCTTTATTTAATTTTCTGAAATCAATTACCATCCTATAACCAGTTACAATTCTTTGCAGGATAAGTTCATTTTTATCATTAGGAACAACGGTAATACCTCCTTTCTTAGGAACACAATGAACAGGACTTACCCATCTACTATCAGCCATGGGATAAATTATACCTGCTTCCAAAAGCTTTAATATTTCAGTTCTTACCACATCTTTCATTCTAGGATTCAGCCTACTTTGATGATCAACAACGGGTTTAGCATCTGGCTCCATATGAATTTTATGCTGACATAAAGTGGGACTAATGCCCTTAAGATCATCAAGAGTATATCCAATAGCGGCACGGTGCATCTTCAGAGTTTTAAGTAATCTCTTTTCTTCATGCTCTGAATGGTTAGCACTAATAATAACAGGATATATCTTCTTTTCATCAAGATAAGCATATTTAAGAGTATCAGGTAATTGCTTCAATTCAAACACAGGATCACCCTTGGGTGGAGGTGGATCTCCCAAGATTTCAACAGGCAAATTATGTTTCAGAATAGGTGCTTGTTTAAAGAACGTCTCATCTATTTCATTTCTTTCATTCATATTCATATCATTCTCATGCTCAAGCAAATATTGTTCTAATGGATCAGTGGGAGGCACAACAATAGAGGCAAGACCAATAATTTCATCTTTATTGGGTTATTCTTTATCATGAGATTGTCTACGAAATTTAGAGAAATTAAACTCATGAGACATCTCACCAAAATTAACACTAACAATTTCTTTAGTGCAATCAATCTTAGCATTAACAGTATTCAAGAAGGGTCTACCAAATATAATGGGACAAAAGTCATCTTGTGGTGATCCAAGAACAAGAAAATCAGTAGGATATTTGATCTTACCACACAAGACTTCAACATCTCTAACAATCCCAAGTGGTGAAATAGTATCTCTATTTGCAAGCTTAATAGTAACATCAATATCTTCAATCTCAACAGGTGCAATATCATTCATGACTTCTTGATAGAGAGTAAACGGAATAGCACTCACACTAGCACCAATATCACATAAACCATGATAGCAATGATCTCCAATTTTAACAGAAATAACAGGCATGCCAATTACAGGTTTGTTTTTATCTTTAGTGTCTGGCTTAGCAATTCTAGTTGCTTCATCACAGAAATATATGACATGTCCATCAATATTATCAACCAAAAGATCTTTAACCATTGCGACACTAGGTTCAACTTTAATTTGTTCAGAAGGTCTAGGTGTTCTAATATTACTCTTATTAACCACAGTTGAAGCGTTAGCAAGTTCCTTAATCCTAACAGGGAAAGGAGGTTTCTCAATATAAGAAGTAGGCACAACTGGATCAACATGGTAAACAATTGTTTCTTCTTTAACACTCACATGTTCTTCATTCAATTCAATAGGTGGATGATATTTAAACCATTTCTCCTTAGGGAGATCAACATGAGCAACAAAAGATTCACAAAAGGTAGCTACTATCTCAGAGTCAAGTCCATATTTAGTACTAAACTTACGAAATGCATCAGTTTCCATAAAAGATTTAACACAATCAAACTCAAGATTTATACCTGACTCATTACCTTTGTCGATTTCCCAATCTTTAGAGTTACGTTTAATTCTTTCTAGAAGATCCCATCTGGATTCAATAGTTCTCTTCATAAAGGAACCAATAGAAGAAGTATCGAGCATGGATCGATCATTATAAGAAAGCCGAGCATAATTTTTTTTGAAGAATTATTTCTCTTGAGAGCTCATGATTGGGGCATGTGTGCAACATATACTTAAGCCTCCCCCAAGCTTGAGCGATATTTTCTCCTTCACGAGGCCAAAAATTATATATATAATTCTAATCACGATGAACCAAATGCATAGGATAAAATTTCTGGTGGAATTCAAGCTTCAATCGGTTCCAGTCCCATGTTTCAGTATCATCACATAGCCTATTGATACGTCTCCATCATATCTACTTTTCCAAACACTTTTGCTCTTGTTTTGGACTCTAATTTGAATGATTTGGATGAAACTAACCCGGACTGACGCTGTTTTCAGGAGAACTACCATGGTGTTGTTTTTTGTGCGAAAATAAAATTTCTTGGAATTGGATGAAACTTTTTGGAGATTTTTTATGGAATATATAAAAAATATTGGAGCCAAGACCTACTGGAGGGGGGCCACCTACTGCCCACGAGGCACCAGGGCGCGCCACCCCCCTGGCGCACCCTAGTGGCTTGTGGGGCCCACGAGGCTCCGCTGACCCTAATCTCAGGCCTATAAATTCACAATTCCAGAGAAAAAATAAGAGAGGAAGTTTTATTGCGTTTCACGATACGGAGCTGCCGCCACCTCCTGTTCTTCATCGGGAGGCCAGATCTGGAGTCCGTTCGGGGCTCCGGAGAGGGGGATCTTCCGGCATCGTCATCATCAACCATCCTTCATCACCAATTTCATGATGCTCACCGCCGGGAGTGAGTAATTCCTTCGTAGGCTTGCTGGACGGTGATGAGTTGGATGAGATTTATCATGTAATCGAGTTAGTTTTGTTAGGGCTTAATCCCTAGTATCCACTATGTCGGAAGTCGGGCTCCGGGGACCCAAAGGTTCGAACACTGGGGTGAGCTCGTTCTACCACTTCGTCTCCTACCATGGCTAAGCGGCGGCGAGACTACGGCGAGAGCGCGCTAGCGAGGAACAGACCGTGGACTCAGCGGTTACCCAGGTTCGGGCCACCTTGCGGTGTAAAACCCTACTCATGCTTGTGGTTGGGATTGCAAGGGGCAAGAGAGTTCTTGCGTACAAGGTGGAGGAGGCAGAGCTCAACTGAGGTCTCGAGCTCTCCCTCTACAACGACAGCACTGCCCTTTATACCAGCCTTGGTTCTCTCCCCCCTCGAAAACTTAGGCGGGAAGGGTTGCCACACTTGGCGGTTTTGAAAGGGGACAGGCGCTCAGGCTATCCTGACTAAAGGCGGTCTTTGCCTGCCAAAGCATGATCCATGACGCGCCGATGGGCTCGGCGATGACCTCCGCCCTGCGCGCCTGCCGTCTTGGTCTTCCTTCGCCGATCGGGCAACCTTTGGGGTCCCTTTGGGGAGTAGCTAGCTGGCCCTGCTCCCTTAACACAAAAGAGGAAACCATCTTCATCCGCGCCTGTTGGCGCGGCCTCTGTCACTGCTCGTCGCCGCGCGCGTCACCCACGTGATGGGCCCCAGACCGCGCGGCTGTGCCGAACGACCTTCGTCTTGGGCGCCTTCGGGAGGAGGCCTCGGGAGTCCGTTGGTGAGGATGTCGTGCCTTGCTCGCTACTTCCTGAGGAGTGGGCCTCGCGAGGCCAAGGCCTCATGAAGAGTCCTGGTGAGGTGTTTGGTGATGACGGCCTGCTGGGCCCACGCCAGGCGTTGCGCCCTGGGCCAAAGACAGACGGGTCTGGATACCCCGGGATCCATGGGCCCGATAGTAGCCCCCGGGCCCGCGGCGCGCATGTTCCCGCCTACTGGGGGGCGAAACGGTGCGGGCCCTAACCGCCTGCGGCCAGGCGCGACGCGTGGCGCATGATGTGATGGGGGACGCCCCCACTTCTCCCATGATGCCTCGGTACCCACCCGCGCTGACATAAAACCTGCCGCGGGCGACGCGAGGCCATCATTGCCTTCCTTCACATGCTCTGTCTCCTTGCGCCTTCCTTCACGCATTCCAACTCCTTCAATTCCCAACGCCAGAGAAGGCGGAGCGACGAGAAGAGCTCCACGCCGAGCATAAAGAGGGGGAGAGGAGAGCCGGAGTCCTCCACCCATCTTCTCCTTCCTCCAACTTCCTCCGTCTTCTTGTTA
This sequence comes from Elymus sibiricus, assembly GCA_039707655.1. NCBI lineage: Eukaryota > Viridiplantae > Streptophyta > Magnoliopsida > Poales > Poaceae > Elymus > Elymus sibiricus. Next base: position 175,312,035 of record CM077666.1, on the reverse strand, counting down.
GAGTCGCCGCAAAGATGGTGACGGGGAGAGGGCATGGCTGTGCTTTCGCTACCGCATCCCAGGTTCCGCCTCGGGGGCACGGGCGCTCCCCGACGGCTGCCGGTGCCGGGCCCAGCGGTCGCGGAAGGGGTGCCGCTCGCGGGCGCGGGGGGCGAGGCGCGTGCGGTCGAGGCGGCCGTGGCGGGGCAGCCGCGCTTCCACCCCAGGCGGGGAGCCATTCGGCGGAGGCGGCGCACGAGTTCATCATGAACATGCACCGCAGTCCCTGCACCTAGCTCCGGCTCCCAGACTCCTTCGCGGCGGCGATGGCGGACCGCACGCCCTTGGGCTTTTGGGTGCAGGCCGACGACTGCTGCAACGGCCCCTCCTAGGTGGCGACGGAGCTCACCCCCTCGGGCTTCATGTTCTTGAAGCAGGGGTGGAAGTCGTTCGCCCTCACCCGCGGCCTGAAGCGGGGGCACGTCCTCCAATTCAAGTACGACGGGGCCGCCACGCTCTTTGTGAAGATCTTTGGAATCTCCGGCAGCCGCCTGGAGTGCTGCGCGGAGAGCGAGGATGCCAGCTACAGCGGCTCCTCCAGCGAGGACGCCAGCTACAGCGGCTCCTCCAGCGAGGACGACAGCTCCAGCGGTGCCGCCCTCTCCGGCGGAGGTGGAAGCGACGACGACTCCCCCCGCATCAAGAGCGAGGACGAGGACTCCGACTAGGCGCGCATGGCGACGATTCCGGAACCCCTGGCGGCGGGCATCGTGCGCACGGTGACGGAGCCGCACTTGCCTGCAGCGCCTTCTTGGGAACGCGCGCGGCGCCCGCGCTGGAGTCTTGGGGGTGACGGCGCCTCTCCTAGGCCCTTTCTTTCTTTCTATTTTCCTGCATTGAACCAATGTAGCCCCGCGGGGGCGTGAAAACAGTATCTTCTATGTTTAACTTAATGCTTTTGTGATTCGGGGTGTATGCATTCCCTCCCGAAGTCCTCTCATGAGGCTGGTTTTTTTTTGTTCGCCTCGGCGCTCTACGCCGTCAGGACCCAGCCCCTGAGCGGGCCTCGACCGCCACTTGTATGTCCGGTCACGATGCCGAGACAAGGCCAGGAGGTGAGGGGCACCAGGAGCTAGTGAGGGCTCCTGAGGCGCGATGCTCAGGGAGCCCCCCTTTGGCGTGCAAGCAGCTTACACAGAAGAAAAAACGCTAGCACCCAGTGGGATCGCGAGGGGAGAGAGCTTGAGTGGCGGTAAGGGCGTCTCGCGAGGTAGTCAGACTTAGCTTTTGGCAGAGAGCGGTGTCGAGCGAGCCACAGCTCATGAGGAACTCACACAGCTCGCGAGGCGTGCTCACGAGGCTCGGCATTCGAAGTGTCTTCGCCTCGCGAGGCCGGCTCGCGAGAGGCCGCCCGCGAGGTCCCCGTGCAGCTCGCCTCCTGAAGGACTACATGTCGACAGATTTCACAATGGGGGGAGCGGCACGCGCTCGCTAACTCGCCCGTGGCCGTTGCATGAGGAGATAAGGCACCAAGGACCTTGGTAAGGTGACGTGCGCGGGAGCAGGCCCGCGAGCCAGAGCTCAGTCACTTGGATTTGGCGGCACTGCAGGGACAGACCCGAGCACAGGCACCGTGCCTAGCCCCCGCTCACGGAATCTGCCAGGGGAGGGGTCGCGAGCGTGTGGCGCTCTCCGGTCGGCATCAAACTTAACAGGCAATTAAGCAGGTAACATAACTCATCAGGGTGAAATCAGCAAAACTCATTACACAACCAAAAGGATAGGGGCTAGGCTGCCGTGTCCGGCACGGATCAGCTTGAGGTTGGTGCAGCCTATAGGGCGCCCTCAGCCGCATTTAAACAAAATCACCTTGGCAGAAGGGTTCTGGGAGCGAGAGCGCGGGAGGCGCAATGGGAAGGAGTGCGGGTCGTGCGAGGCGACGCGTTGGGTGCACCTGGCAGGACCGCGTTGGGGTGACGTCAGACAGCTTGGCGAGGCGCGCCCAGGGAGTTCGCTCTATAGGGGCCAGGGGGCTCGCGAGGCCCTGGGGGCTCACGAGGAGCAAGGGGCTCACGAGGCCCTAGCACGAGGGGCGCCAGCCTCTGGAAGGAGGCGCCGGCGTTCCTCAGGCCGAAGGGCATGCGCATGCCGCCGACGGCGGGGCCAACGCCCTGGCCAATTCGCGGCAGCTGGAAGGGGTCCTGAGGGTAGAACTTGTTGAGGCTGGTGAAGTCGACGCACATGCGCTCCTTGCCACCCTTCTTGGGGACGACGACTGGGTTGGCGAGCCATTTGGGATGGCGCATCTCGCGAACGACCCCAGCTTCCTGGAGCTTCCAAACTTCCTTGACGTTGAAATCTTGCTTCTCTGGCACCTGGCGCCGTGCTTTCTGCTTGACGGGGCGTGCATTGGGGCACACCGCTAAGTGGTGCTCGATCGCCTCCCTCGGCACACCGGACAAGTCAGATGCTTTCCAGGCGAAAACATCCGAGTTTGCCCAAAGGAAGGTGACGAGCATGCTTTCCTATGCAGGAGGAAGGCCAGCGCCGATGGTGAAGGCAGGGCCGGAGCCACTGCCGTCCACCGACATCTTTTTCGTCTTGGCGCAGTCCTGAGAGAACAGTTGCTTCTTCTTCGCGGGCGCGGCCTCAGGAGGCTCGGCCGCGTCCTCGTCAGCTGGATGCGCGACAGCGGCAGCCTTGTAGGCACGCTCGAGGGTACTGGTCGCGTCCTTCTTGTCGCAGGTGACGGTGATGATGCCGCTGCAGCCGGGCATCTTGAGGACGTTGTAGGCGTGATGGGTGGCCGCCATGAACTTGGTGAGAGCTGGGTAGCCCAAGATGGCATTGTAAGGCAGGCCGATATGCGCCACGTCGAAGTCGATGAGCTCAGTGTGGTAGTTCTTGCGAGTGCCAAAGGTGACGGGGAGGCGCACTTGCCCCAGTGGGATGGTGGAGCCATCGGTCACTCCGGAGAAGGGCCTGGCCGGCATCAGCTAGTCATAGGGCACTTGGAGCGTCTCGAAGGTCTCGATGGAGATCACGTTGAGGCCGGCACCCCCGTCGATGAGGGTCTTGGTGACTGCGACGTTGCTGATGGTGGGAGTGCACAACATGGGGAGCGCACCTGCGGAGGCCGTGGACTTGTGGTGGTCCTTGGAGTCGAAGGTGATGGCGTACTACGACCACTTGAGGGGCCGCGCGGCCTCAGGCCTCGGGAGGGCGGCATACACCTCGCGAGAGAGTTGCTTGAAGTGGCGGATGGACGTGGGGGCTTGGGACCCGCCAAGGATGCAGGTGACCGCGCGAGGCTCCTGGTAGCCCCAGCGCCCTCGTCAGGCTGGTTGACGTCGTTCCTCCGGGGTGGCGGCGGCAGCGGCGGAAGAGCGGCATTGGCCTAGGGATTCGCCTCACGAGGCTGGTCACGCCAGGCGGCCACACGAGGCTGGTCACGCCAGCCCTGGCGGAAGTTGCCGTTGCCGTTGCGGCCGTCCCAACGGTTGCCGCCGTGGCCACCTCCACGGCCGGCGCCGTGGCCGTTGCGGTCGTCTCGGCGGCCCTGGCTCTCGTCGCGGAGCAGTTTGAGCTCCTGGCAGTCCTCGGTGCTGTGGGAGCGGACGTTGTGAAAGGCACAAAGTGGCCGGCTGTCTTTCCTGGGCTCGTCGTGGTCACGGCCGCGCTTCTACTCGGGCTCCGCCGCGAGCATGGCCGAGCCCTTGCACTTGACGTCCTTGTTCTTGGTCTTGGCGGCGTCGAGTACCGCGTCGGGGTCGTTGTGGACGAAGAGGCGGCCTTCTTCAACCTTGGTGCACTTGTCGGCGAGGTCGAGCAGCTCAAGCACGGAGGCGAGCTCACCGTTGATGGTGAGCTTCTCGCGCATCTTGACGTCCTTGACGCCGGTGGAGAACGCAGAGATGACGGCCGCATCGGAGGCGCGCAGGATCTTGTTGTGCACCTGGCTGAAGCGCTGGATGTACTTGCGGAGGGTCTCGTCTGGGCGCTGCCGCACACGCCGCAGGTCGTTGATGGTGAGGGAGCGGTCATGCGTGCCCTTGAAGTTGGTGATGAACTGGCTGCAGAGCTCGGCCCAGGATGAGATGGACGCCTCGGGAAGGTTCATGAGCCAGGAGCACGGGCCGTCCTTGAGGGCCATGGGAAACCAGTTCGCCATCACCTTGTCGTCGCCGTTCGCCGCCTCGACGCTCAGCGTGTAGAGCTGGAGGAACTCCGTGGGGTTGGGGGTGCCGTCATAGCGCGGAGGCAGCTCAGGCTTGAACTTCGCGGGCTAGACCACGCGACGCAGCTCGCGAGTGAAGGCACGGCAGCCCACACCGCTTGAGGGGACGCCGCCAGCGAGGGCGGCGCGGTTTTGATGTCCAGCCGCCGCAACATCCTGAACGGCCTGGTCCTGGCACTGGTGCTGCCGCTTGAGGAGCACTCGCACATCAGGGGGCGCGCGGCGGATGATTTGGCAGCTGGCCTCGTCTTGGTCCGGCGAGGACGCGCCACGGGACGGCTCACGAGCCCGCGCGTGCGCTGGGGCCTGCCGTGCTCGTCGCGCAGAGGAGGCGACGGGGGAGCGCCGTGCGCCAGGTCCCCAGCATGAGACGGCAGAGGGCGAAGCGAGTGGGAAGGCGCCGGAGCGTCCCCGGCGGCGTTGACGAGCTCGGTGATGCGGCCAAGCCAAGCGTCGTAGCCGGCGTCAGCTAGACGGTAGCGGAGCAGCTCGCGCGCCATGAGCAGCGCGGCCTGCGGGTTCGGCGGCCCACGGTGGGCGAGGGAGGAGGCCGTGGCGGTGTGGCCGTTCGCCTGCATGGAGGGGTGCAGGGAGGAGTCCTGCTGCTCGCGGGCAGCGGGGTCGGTGGCGGCAGCAGCCTCGGCGTCGGGGCGGCGGCGGTTGCCACGGGGCACCGGCTCCGTCTGAGCCACGCGGCCAGCCCTGCGCTTGGCGCGCTCGAGACGTGCGTCGGCCATGAGGTTGGTGGAGCAGATGGTGGAGCGGAAGAACAGTAGCGCACCCCTACCTGGTGCACCAAATGTCAGAAGTCGGGCTCCGGGGACCCAAAGGTTCGAACACTGGGGTGAGCTCATTCTACCACTTCGTCTCCTACCATGGCTAAGCAGCGGCGAGACTACGGCGAGAGCGCGCTAGCCAGGAATGGACCGTGGACTTATCTGTTACCCAGGTTCGGGCCACCTTACGGTGTAAAACCCTACTCCTGCTTGTGGTTGGGATTGCAAGGGGCAAGAGAGTTCTTACGTACAAGGTGGAGGAGGCAGAGCTCAACTGAGGCCTCGAGCTCTCCCTCTACAATGGCAGCACTGCCCTTTATACCAGCCTTGGTCCTCTCCCCCCTCGAAAACTTAGGCGGGAAGGGTTGCCACACTTGGCGGTTTTGAAAGGGGACATGCGCTCAGGCTATCCTGACTAAAGGCGGTCTTCGCCTGCCAAAGCATGATCCATGATGCGCCGGTGGGCTCGGCGATGACCTCCGCCCTGCGCGCCCGCCGTCTTGGTCTTCCTTCGCCGATCGGGCAACCTTTGGGGTCGCTTCGGGGAGTAGATAGCTGGCCCTGCTCCCTTAACACAAAAGAGGAAACCATCTTCATCCACGCCTGCTGGCGCGGCCTCTGTCGTTGCTCGTCGCCGCGCGCGTCACCCACGTGATGGGCCCCAGACCGCGCGGCTGTGCCGAACGACCTTCGTCTTGGGCGCCTTCGAGGCCTCGGGAGGCCGCCTCGCGAGGCCGTTGGTGAGGATGTCGTGCCTTGCTCGCTACTTCCTGAGGAGGGGGCCTCGCGAGGCCAAGGCCTCATGAAGAGTCCTGGTGAGGTGCTTGGTGATGACGGCCTGCTGGGCCCACGCCAGGCGTTGCGCCCTAGGCCAAAGGCAGACGGGTCTGGATACCCCGGGATCCATGGGCCCGACACACTATGTTCTGAGATTGATGTTGCTATGACTTTGCTATGCTTAATGCTTGTCACTAGAGCCCGAGTGCCATGATTTCAGATCTGAACCCTTTATGTTTTCATGAATATATTTGTGTTCTTGATCCGATCTTGTAAGTTATACACACCTGCTACGTGTTATGATCCGCATACCCCAAGGTGACAATAATTGGGATTCTTTCCGGTGATTACCGTAGTTTGAGGAGTTCATGTATTCACTAAGTGCTAATGCTTTGTTCTGGTTCTCTATTAAAAGGAGGCCTTAATATCCCTTAGTTTCCTTATGGACCCCGCTGCCACGGGAGGGTAGGACAAAAGATGTCATGCAAGTTCTTATCGCAATCACGTATGACTATATACGGAATACATGCCTACATTACATTGATGAATTGGAGCTAGTTCTGTGTCGCCCTAGGTTATGACTGTTACATGATGAATGTTATCCAACAAAATCACCGATCCAATGCCTATGAGTTTTTCACATATTGATCTTGCTAAGTTACTATTGTTGCTACTGCTGTCACAATTGCTACTACTATTGCTGCTACTGTTACTGTTACTATTATTGCTACTGCTATCAAACTATCATACTACTGTGCTACTGATCAGTCTGCTACAGATATTTAGTCTCTAGGTGTGGTTGAATTGACAACTCAACTGCTAATACTTGCGAATATTCTTTGGCTCCCCTTGTGTCAAATCAATAAATTTGGGTTGAATACTCTACCCTCGAAAACTGTTGCGATCCCCTATAATTGTGGGTTATCAAGACCTTTTTCTGGCGCCGTTGCCAGGGAGCATAGCTCTATTTGCTGAGTCACTTGGGATTTATATCTGTTGATCACTATGAAGAATCTGAAAGATGCTAAGACCAAGATCGTTCCCTCTAAGATGAGGGGAGGTAAGGAACTGCCATCTAGCTCTGCACTCGATTCACCTTCTGTTTTGAGTAAGCTTGCAACACCACCACATGCTATTAATTCTGATATGTCACAAGTTATTGATGATACTACTTCTGCTATGAATGATACTTATGATGATGCTAGTACTATGCTTGATAATGCTGTGCCACTTGGTGAATTTCTTAATGAACAACTTGCTAAAGCTAAAGAAATTGAAAATGTTGAAACTCTTGAGAATTATGATTCACCTCTTATGCCTAGCTCTCATACTAGATTTGAAACACCTGATGAACATTGCTTTGATAGGGAGACGGCTAGAGCCATCCTTGCTTGTAATGATAGAAATGAAGTTATAAAATTGCTTGCTGAAATGAAAGAAAAATCTCTGAGGGAGAGAATGAAATATGATCCTAAGTTTGCTACCTCTCCCATATTTGTTACTGATAAGGATTATGAATTCTCTATCGATCCTGAGTTAATTACCTTGGTTGAATCTGATCCTTTCCATGGCTATGAAACTAAAACCGTTGTGGCACATCTTACTAAATTAAATGATATAGCCACCCTATTTGCTCATGAGGAAAAAATTCGCTATTACTATATTCTTAAGTTATTTCCTTTCTCATTAAAGGGTGATGCTAAGGAATGGTATAATACTCTTGCTCCTGGTTGTGTGCGTAGTCCCCAGGATATGATTTATCACTTCTCTGAAAAATATTTTCCTGCCCATAAGAAACAAGCTGCCTTATAGGAAATATTTAACTTTGTGCAAATTGAAGAAGAGAATCTCCCTCAAGCTTGGGGGAGGCTTCTCCAATTACTTAATGCTTTGCCTGACCATCCTCTTAAGAAGAATGAAATACTTGATATCTTCTATAATGGACTAACCAATGCTTCTAGGGACTACCTAGATAGTTGTGCGAGTTGTGTTTTCAGGGAACGGACTATTGAACAAGCTGAGGAATTATTGAATAATATATTGAAGAATGATAATGATTGGACACTTCCTAAACCACCGCCTAAACCCACTCCGAAGAAGAGGGGTATTTTATTTCTTAGTCCCGAAGATATGCAAGAAGCAAAGAAATGTATGAAGAAAAAAGGTATTAAAGCTGAAGATGTTAAGAATCTACCACCTATTGAAGAAATACATGGTCTTGACACACCGCCACAGGTAGTAGAGGTAAATTCTCTTATAAAGTTTGATGAAAGTGATATTCCTTATTACAATCCTCCTAGTCAATGCTTGTATGAATTTGACAATTATATTATTAAGCAAGATCACTTCAATGTAAATGTTATGAAACAATTGAAACGAAATGCCTACATGATTTATCGCTTGAGTGACTTGTTATTTAGAATTGCTAATGATGTTAAAGGTGTAAGTAAACATGCATCTATGGTTCAAACCCAATTAGAACAAGTTGCTAAATCTCAGAGTGAATTGCTCAATGAAATGAATAACAATATGAATGATCATGCTGTTAGAGTAATGACTAGAGGAGGTAGAATGACTCAGGAGCCACTTTATCCTGAAGGTCACCCTAAAATAATTGAACAAGACTCTCAAAGAATTAATGTTGATGCACCTAGTCCATCTAAAAAGAAAAAGAAAAAGAAAAATGATAGGACTTTGCATACTTCTAGTGAAGCCGAGGTAGAAAAACCCTTGGAGGATAGCAATGATGTTTCTATTTCTGATGCTGAAACACAGTCTGGTAATGAACATTCACCTGATGATGATAATAATAATGATGCTCATGTGGATGCCCAACCAGATAATGATAAAGAACCTGATAATGATGTTGAAATAGAACCTGCTGTTGATCTTGATAACCCACCTCCTAAAAATAAACGTTACGATAAAAGAGACTTCGTTGCTAGAAAACATGGTAAAGAAAGAGAACCATGGGTTCAAAAACCCATGCCCTTTCCTCCTAAACCATCTAAGAAAAAGGATGAGGAAGAATTTGAACGCTTTGCTGAAATGCTTAGGCCAGTCTTTTTGCGTACTCGTTTGACTGATATTTTAAAGATGGCCCCTTATGCTAAATATATGAAAGACATTGTCACAAATAAAAGAAAGATACCTGAAGCTGAGATTTCCACCATGCTTGCAAATTATTCTTTTAAGGATGGAGTACCTAAGAAACTAGGAGATCCGGGAATACCAACTATACCATGCTCCATTAAACGAAATTATGTCAAAACTGCTTTGTGTGATTTAGGAGCCGGTGTTAGTGTTATGCCTTTCTGTTTATATAAAAGACTTGATTTGAATAAAATCACTCCCACTGAAATATCATTGCAAATGGCTGACAAATCAACTGCCATACCTATCGGTATTTGTGAGGATGTGCCCGTTGTAGTTGCAGATGTTACTATTCTAACAGACTTTGTTATACTTGATATGCCCGAGGATGACAACATGTCGATTATCCTTGGTAGACCCTTTTTGAATACTGCAGGGGCTGTTATTGATTGCAACAAAAGCAAGGTCACTTTTCATATCAATGGTAATGAACATACGGTGCACTTTCCGAAGAAACAATTTCAAGTAAATGGTATTCGTGTTATTGGAAAGACTTCGAGAATTACTATTGGAAGTTTTCAACTCCCTCTTCCTACTGATAAAAATAAATATGAAACTCTTATTATTGGGGAGATGCATATCCCCGTTGAGGTAACCTAGTGTTATACGAAAATTCTTCGGTTTCATGTCACTCGGAAATGGTTTCTTAATAAGACTTGATCAACCTTATTAATGGATTCTTTTTGAGAGGCATGTGGTCGATGAATTTAGTAAGCACAACCTTCTGTACCCACCTTTTGTTTTCTGTTATTTTTAGTTGAATGCAATAAAATGCCATGATTACCCTGTTTTCTGAATTATCCGTGCAATAAAAAAATGCCCAAAAATAAAAGTGCTCAGAATGCAATAAATTTTTGATATGAATTTTTATAGAATATTTAAGAATTTTAGGCACTAAAAACATACCAGGGGGATGCCCCAGGTGCCCACGAGGCACCAGGGCGCGCCACCCCCCCTGGCGCCCCCTGGTGGCTTGTGGGCCCCACAGGGACCCCCTCACTTATCCCCAAAGCCCACTTCGTCTCTTACCTCTAGCAAAAATTCCTGGTAGCTCTCTCTCCCGTGTTCTTGCTCCCAAACCTGAAATTTTTGATCTCTTTGCTCGGAGCTCCGTTTCCGAAACTGTTTTGGGAGATTTCTCCTTGGTATGTGACTCCTCCATTGCTCCAATTAGTTTTTGTTTTAGTGGGTTATATTTTGCATAATTAGCTACTCTTGGTGCTACTGAAAATGAGCTTACATGTTGAATTCTTTGAGTTCCAAGTAGTTTGAATGCTTGATATAGCCTCTAGACATCCATATGAGTAGTTGCTATCAATCTTGTGAAGTTTTATTGATATCATTTTGTGGCCCAAATTTTTTAGAAATTTGTTCTTAGGAAAATGAATATCTTCCGGAGGAGTTCTTCGAAGCGGACCACCAAGGGAGTCCTTGGGGACTCCTCGGACAACGACCTCAACATTCCGCATAGGACGGAGGTCCGGCCGTGCGAATGGCCGCACAATGCCTTCATGGACGAAGCCCGATTCTACCAAGAGTTCGCGCAATTTGTTGCTAATGCTGGATTGACTGACTTCCTCGCAGATGAGTGTGACCAGCACCACATCCTTACGAATTCCTTTGTGCAAAACTTTCATTTTCTGAATAGGCTCGAACCACCTGAGGTGCGCTTTGATTTATATGCTGAACATCATCAGATACCTCTGGCTGAGTTTTATGAGATTTGTTTGATCCCCTTTGATGGGGAAATTAGAGAACCTCGCCCGGAGGAGTTTGAGGGCTTCCTCCGCACTTTAACTGTGGGAGAGGAAAGGGGCGTGTCGAGAGCCCGGGCCACTAGCTTGCAGTTTCCCTCTGTTCATTACTTTGCTTTATTCATAGGGAAATGTTTGACTGCTAGAGAGCAAGGTGGTGCGCTATGTGCACCTAACTTTGCCATTTTACGCCGCGCACTTTATAATGACAACACTTATAACCTGGGAGCTATCATTGCACACCGCCTGCACACTAATAGGACTAAGGGTAAAATTCATGGTGGTATTTATGCTACTCGCTTAGCGAGACATTTTAATGTTAACATTCGCCCTCATGATTACTTGTTGCCTAGAGTTTACTTAGATCACCAGTCTATGAGGGACCACCACTTTCTTGATGCTCCTGAGCCTCCTCACCACATTCGCTATAACTTGGTTTTTAGTGAGGATACTCGTGATATTATTCTGTTGCCTGCACCCACTTTGTTTGATTCTCATGCCAGGAACGGATATATCGTGATGTCACCGGACATCATTTCTTACCGGAACGCCTTGGCAGCAGCAGAGGAGGAGGACCAGGATTGGGACGCTTGGGTGCCGCCGCCTCAGCACTTTCACATGGGACCGGATGGCTACTACGGATGGCCGTAGACCAAGCTAGGTCAAAAGCCTAAGCTTGGGGGAGTACGTATCTCTCACCGACATTTCATTCATGTCCACACATTTCATTCCAGTTGTCGGTGTTCATACTTTTTCATTGTATAAACCATGTTAGTTTTATTTTCTCGCTTTCTTCTTGTGTGTTTGAAAAACTTTGAGAAAATCCAAAAACATTTCTTGTTCTTTTCAGTTTTTCTTTCTAGCTTAATTAGTAGTAGTATTAAAAGAAAACCCAAAAAGATTTCCCGTTTCTTCTTTTTCTTGTTGGGAGCTTTCCCGTGTAAATAGTTTTTCTCGTATTTTGTTTTTCTTCTTTATTTGTTTTCTTCAGAAAAACTAAAAACTCCAAAAATATTTCAGTGTGTTTCTCTGAAATTCTTTTCTTTTGTTGAGTCATTGTAAGGAGAAGACCACGATGAAAATGTTGAGTGGCTCTCATATGCATTGTTGTTGATCTAACAAAGAGCCCATTTTACCTTGTCTTCTCCTTTGAATAAAATGCTTGCAGATTCCAGCTTAGTCCATGGCGCACTTGCACTATTTTTCTTTTCATATCATTCGGTCATGCAAGTGAAAGGCAATAATGACGATGATTTGATGAAGTGACTGTGGCAAGGAAAAGCGGGTATGAACTCAACTTGTTCTTTGTTTTTGTAAATATGTTTAACTCAATATCCATGATTCAGCATATTATGATTAAACATGTCTATGATGACAATTAGAGATTATAGTTGCTCATGCCATGCTTAAGTAGCTAGGAGTGGATAATGATTTATCTTGGGTGTCAACATGCATTAAAATGTTCATGATGTAGTATGATGATATGGTATCCTCCTCTGAATGTTTCGAGTGGCTTGACTTGGCACATGTTCACGCATGTAGTTGATTGAAAACCAACATAGCCTCCATGATATTTATGTTCATGGTGCTTATATCCTACTCATGCTAGTATTCAATGTTGATTATTCATAATGCATGATTATGACCGTTTTTGCTCTCTAGCTGGTCGCTTCTCAACCTATTTGCTAGCCTTCGCCTGTACTAAGCGGGAATACTGCTTGTGCATCAAAACCCTTAAACCAAAGTTATTCCAGATGAGTCCACTATATCTACCTATATGCGGTATTACTCTGCCGTTCTAAGTAAATTTGCATGTGCCACCTATAAATATTCAAATGAACATCTATTTTGTGTGCCCATACCGCTCATGGAGCGACAAGGGGCGGTCAGTATCTTCCATGCTAAGCGGGTTATTCTCATGACGAGTGTTTATTCACTTGTCCTTGCACGAGAGGGGTTGGTAATCGGGATGCCCAGTCCCATTATTAAAATTGCAAAATAATAAAACAAACTCCCCCGGAAAGTTGTTGGTATGGAGGGCACCTGAGGATTCGGCTAGCCATGGCTTGTGTTTGTTGGTGGAGGGGGAGTAAACTTTACTTTACCGCTTGGGAACCGCCGCTAATGTGTTTAGCATGGAAGATATTGAAAACTCTCGGTCGTGACGTTGACAGGAAAGGCATACCTCCCAAAATTACATTTATCTCTAATTTAAGCTTCGAGTTCTGGCACCTCTGCAAATCCATGCTTCCCTCTACGAAGGGCCTATCTATTTACTTTTATGTTATTTTACTTTTATTGTTGAGTCACCACCTTCTCAAATAAGCACCAGTCCTGAGAGCACTATTGTCATTCTCATGCATTGTGTATAGTTAATGTTGTGTGCATCATGACTGGATCTCTTCTACCATGAATTACAATGTTTAGTCGCTGCTTGAACTTTGGTGGTGCTCTGCATTTATGTTTTGCGGTCTCAGAAAGGGCTAGCGAGATACCATGTTGTCATATTATATCATGATTGTTTTGACAAAGTGTTGGCATTTGAGATATCTTATTATTGCTCGCTAGTTGATTATGCCATTGATATGAGTGAATGTAATTTCTAAGAGTTATCATTTGCATGGTTAGTTCATGATCCTTGCTGAAAACTTGGGTACTATTTAAGCATATATATAGATACAAGAACAAAAGAGTTTGTAAAAGTTTTTCTTTATCACTTTCAGTTTGTCAACTGAATTGCTTGAGGACAATCAATGATTTAAGCTTGGGGGAGTTGATACATCTCCGTCGTATCTACTTTTCCAAACACTTTTGCTCTTGTTTTGTGTTGGTGCAATAATTTGCCTCCTTATGTTTTGGAGATTGTTGACAAACAGTGAGGGACTGATGTGTTTGCTAGTGCACACAGAGTAACAGGTCCCTGGAGTTAAGAGGAGTTTTGGATTCACAACTCCGAAGATTATTCCCTGTGTAGCAGTGAATGTTATCACCGAAGGTTATGACGACAAGAGTGACCCCTCAAAACTGCTGACGTGAAGCATTTGATTCGGTGCCTGTCCGAAGGAAGTGACTGCAGCCGAGGAAATTGAAGACGAAGAGAAGACGTAGCATTCTTTTCGTTGTTTCTTTTCTCCTTATTGAGTCATAGGACCACCGTACTATTAAGACGGGTGTAGCGTTCGAAGCTTTGATTCTCTGATGCTAAACCCAAATCCTATGAAAGCTATGAGAGAAATCTCTTTGTGTTCCGAGCAAATACTTGCCAGCAAGAGACTGTGCTCTTCTTCGCTGCGAGAGATTTGTCTCTGACCGAGGAGTTAGCATTACTTGTTCCTCAAGTAATGTTACTGTTGCTCCCAAATCCGACCGTTGTGAACGTGTCGGTTAGCCATTGGCTGGACCGCGTGTCCAAAATGGTCATTTCCCATCAGGGAAGGTTGCGGCTATAAATAGCCACCCCGCACCGGCGTTGTCCGGTGGCTGCTCCGTTTGATTCTGAGAAGATTGTTGAGCAACCCCTCTCCGAGAGATTTGAGTTTAAAATCCACCGAGAGAAAACCCTAGAGCCGAAAAATTAGATAGTGGTTCGGCATCACTAGAATCTAAGTCCAGTACGCTCCGCCTATTACTCTTGAGAGCTGCAAACTCTCTAGACGGTTGGGTGTCAATTTCTTCAGAGACCAAGAGTAATTGTGGTTCTCGAAGAAGAAGTCTGTAAAGGTTCGGAGATCGCCTTCAACCATCTACCACGAGTAATCGGCATTGGTTGACGAACCAATTGTCGAGGAGAAAAGGGCGAAGAGAGTTTATCTTCTGTGTTAAATCACAACCCCTCCAACCAGACGTAGTCCTTGTGCAGAAGGGCGAACTGGTCTACCAAACACCTTGTCGCCGTCGAGCATCACTGGTCACTTCTGCTACCCTCTCTACATTCAAACTGTGACATGCCATATTTCAATCATGTGATTTACCTCGGTACATGTTGTTAGTTTCCATTCGGTAGTTTGTATTCGCTCACTGTTTACTGTATTTTCATTCGTTCCGCTGCTGGGTTCCGAGAGTTTTAATATTTCCGAGAAAAATTTAAAACTCCCATTCACCCCCCCCCCTCTGGTAGACATACTTCGATCCTACAATTGATATCAGAGCAAGGTTCTCCTTGACTCTGCTCATTTTGGTCTAACCACCTTGGAGTTTAAGTATGTCTTCAGTGAGCTACAAACCGCACCTCAAGATTCCCATCTTTGATGGGACGGACTATCCCTTCTGGAAGGAGAAGATGAAGATCCGTCTCCGAGCTATTGATGATGATATGTGGAATGTGGTGCAGAATGGATTCACAGTTGAAGTGCCCCAGGTCCCCACTGACCACGAGAAGAAATTCATTCAGATGGATGCTCAAGCTAAAGATGAAATTGGTGGCCATCTCTCTCGTGCTCAATTTCTTCGCTACCGTCAGTGTGAAACTGCAAAGGAATTGTGGAACATTCTCGAAAAGATAAACAAGGGTGTTTCAACTCAGAAAGAAGCTCGCATTGATACACTTCGGGCCAAGTTCAATAGGTTCAAGCGAATTGGAAATGAAAGCTGTCAGCAAACTTTCGATCGTCTGAGTGACATTGCAAACGAGCTACAAGGTCTCGGCGCTAAAGACATCACTGATCATGAAGTTGTGAAGAAGTTGCTCCGATCCCTTGACAGTTCGTTCGACACACTTGTTCTGATGATTCGGGAACGAGCTGATTTCAAAGTCCTCGACTCTGCTGTTATCATGGAAAGGCTGAACACCCACGAAGAACAAGAAGAAGAGAAGAGAGATCTCTATGGCTCAAGTCACCGAAAAAGTCATGCTCTCAAGGCTGTGCCTGATTCTTCCTCGGAAGGAAATGCCGATGAAGATTCAGATGACACCGAAAGGATTAGTCAGGATCTCGCATTGATCACGAAAAGATTCCAGCGCCTTCATAGGAAAAATCAGTTTCAGAAGAAAGGATCCAGCAACTCTGGCAGCTCCAAATCTTCATCAAGGCCAACAGGAGATTACACCTGCTTCAAGTGCAAAATGCCAGGTCATTTCATTTCGGACTGCCCTCTCTGGGAAGCTGAAATCCGTGCAAGTGGAAGATATGATTCAGGAAACCATGGCAAAAGCAAGAGCAAAAACTACGACTCCGATGATGAGAAGAAAACGAAGAAGTTCTTCAAGAAGAAGGATTCCTCCAAGTCCTCGTCAAGATCTTCCTCAAAGAATCCCTCCAAGTCCTCGTCCAACCGCAAGAACACTTCACGCAAGTTCAAGGCGTACATCGGCAAGGAAATGGATTCCGAAGAAGAAGCATCCTCTGACGCCGAAGAGATTGATGAATCAGAGGAGGACTCCGATTCCGGTATGGCGGGCATAGCATGTGGCTCCGCTCCAGCAACGAACTTCTTCGAGAATCATTCGAGTGACAACGAGTCTCCTGCATACTGCTTCATGGCCAAAGCCTCGAAAGAAAAGGTATCATCCAAACATCGCAAGGTTCACTCCAGTGATCAATATTCTTCTGATGAGGATGACCATGCTAAACAGATAAAAATTGCCCATATTCAAAAAAACTCTCTCGAGAAAATTGAGAAAACCCTCAGGAAGTCTGAAGGGTTGTTGGTTGAGGAGATGGAGAAAAATCAGTCGTTGACTGAAGAGCATTTTGCTCTCGAGTCTCGAATGAAAGAACTATCAGATCGTCATGATTTTCTCTCGGCTGACCACGAAAGATTGACTTATGATTACCTGAAACGGAAACAGGAACTCGAGTCGCTGAGAGAGGCTCATGATGACTTGATCAGGGAAAATTCTCTTCTCACCCAACAACTCAAAGAGAAACCTGAAGTGTTTATACCTCCTTGCTTAAAATGTCTCGAACGCAGTAATGCTGAATCAAATGCTGAATCTTCTGTGAATGCTAACCCCTCGGTCGAGGAAAATGGTTCTGTTTCTGATGAAAATGCTAGGTTGAAGGATCTTCTTCAGACAGGAATGTTCAAGTCTCTCAAAGGGCATCAAACCCTGTGTGATGTTCTGAAGAAATCCATTCTTCACAAAAACCCCAGGAAGGAAGGTATCGGTTTCGAAAGGAAACTAAATGAGAATGGCTCCTACTGGGAACCAAATCAATATCCTCGCACTGTGTGGGTGCCTGCTAAGAGCGAAACGCTCGATCCAGCTTTACTTTCGGGATATGACTCGCCGATCCCCGAATACTCATATGATGATTCGCTGGACAACTATAAGTTGTTCAAAAACCAACGTGGTGAGGCTCTTGCTCGCTATGTTGGACCGAACAGCAGGAATGGCCCTCCAAAGGAAGCTATCTGGGTGCCTAAGAAAACTATCGAAGCATTACCTGTTACTAGACTACTAACCATGCAGGAAGAAAATGCTCGATATATTCTGGAAAAGATTCGACAGAATGAGTACATGCATGTGTCACCCAACCGCTATACTCATTCGTCTGGAAGGAATTTCAGTGCATACTCTTTCGATTATTCTTGTACTCATTCAAGTTACAATTCACATGACTATCAAAAGAAATCATATCCTGCTCGCTCATATGTTTTGAAGCCACCTACAATGATGTGGGTGGTTAAGAAAGCCTGATTTCTCTACAGGACTATGTCTCCGGGTGTACCGAATGGATAATGGATAGTGGATGCACTAGTCATATGACCGGAGACAAGTCGTTGTTTGTCGACCCCAACTTAACTGCTTCATCTGAGAAGTACATTACTTTCGGCGACAACAACAAAGGAAAGGTACTTGGGTTAGGTAAAATTGCTATATCCAAGGACAAGAACATTGATGATGTTTTACTTGTTCAGTCTCTTGGATTCAATCTTATGTCTGTAGGCAAGCTTTGTGATCTAGGCATGCTAGTTCTATTTTCTAAATCCAAATGCATTGTCTTCATGGCCACTGACAATTCCTTCGTGTTCGAAGGAAATAGAAAAGGTGATATATATATTGTGGATTTCTCTAAGGGTCCCTCAGTCCGAACTTGTTTGCTTGCAAAAGCAACCGAAGGATGGCTATGGCACCGAAGACTTGGTCATGCAGGTATGAGAAACTTGCAGACTCTCGTGAAGAAAAATCATCTCCGTGGTATTCCTGATGTGAAATTCGACAAGGATCATCTCTGTGCTGCTTGTGAGGCTGGTAAATTGGCCAAGAAGCATCATTCATCAAAAACTGTCATGACCACAACAAGACAACTGGAAATTCTTCATATGGATTTATTCGGGCCTCAAAACTATGCAAGTTTCGGAGGCAGTCATTATGGTCTGGTTATTGTTGATGATTTTTCTCGATACACTTGGGTATTCTTTCTCGAACACAAAACTTGCACCCAAGACATCTTCAAAAGATTCGCCAAGAAGGCTGAAAATGAATATGAAGTGCGAATTAAGCATGTCTGAAGCGACAATGGTACTGAGTTCAAAAATACTCATATCGAAGACTTTCTCGATGAAAATGGTATCACTCATGAATTCTCTGCCGCATACACTCCCCAACAGAATGGAGTTGTTGAGGGAAAGAATAGAAATCTTATTGAAATGGCAAGAACAATGCTCAGTGAGTATAAAACTCCTATTCGTTTCTGGGCTGATGCTATTAATACTGCTTGCCATGTTGTGAATCATGTTTATCTTCACAAATTCCTTAAGAAAACTTCATATGAAGTTATCACTGGCAAGAAACCGAATGTTTCCTATTTACGTGTTTTTGGTGCACCATGCTATATTCGTGACATGAATCATAATTCTAAGTTTGCACCCAAATAACATGAAGGTTTTCTTCTTGGTTATGGCTTGAACTCGCATACTTATCGTGTCTATAACTCTCACCATGGGAAAGTTATGGAAACGGTAAATGTGCGGTTTGATGAATCTAACGGCTCCCAAAAGGAGCACCTGCCTAATGTGATAGATGAACCTCCGATTTCGGATGCTATTCGGCAAATGGCTATTGGGGATGTCAGGCCAGTCGAAGGAAATGTACCTGATTCTTCCGATGATGATGCTCCCATAGCTCGACGAACACGCCAAGCTACTGCCGAAGCAAATGCCACTCTGAACACAAATGGCAACCCAAATGCGAATGCAAGTGCTGATCAAAATGGCAATCATGATGAAAATGGCGATACTAATGCCAATCCTGATGATGATGAGGAGGAAAATGAAAATGATCATCTCGAAGGAAATCCTCACCCATGAGTGGCAAATCGAGTTGACCCTGCATTAATCCTCGAAGATCTCAAGAATCCAGGTTACCGACCCACAACTCGCTCTCGCACTTGTTTGGCTAACTACTATGGCAGCTTCTCTTTCGTCTCTTTGACAAAACCTACCAAGTATGAAGAAGCTATGAATGATCCCGATTGGATGAATGCCATGCAAGAAGAGCTGGTGCAATTCGAATTGAATGATGTGTGGGAATTGGTTGACAAACCGAATCCTAAGAAGCACAATATCATCGGCACAAAATGGATTTTCCGAAATAAGCAAGATGAAAATGGCATTGTTGTGAGAAACAAAGCACGTCTTGTCGCTCAAGGGTATACACAGGTAGAAGGTATTGATTTCGGTGAAACATATGCTCCTGTTGCTCGCCTTGAGGCAATTCGTATTCTTCTCGCTTATGCAAATTACAATGATATTCTGCTTTATCAAATGGATGTGAAAAGTGCTTTCCTCAATGGTGAAATTGATGAGGAAGTATATGTTAGGCAGCCACCTGGCTTTGAAAATCCTCAGTTTCCTAAGAAAGTTTTCAGGTTGAAAAAGGCGTTGTATGGGTTGAAGCAAGCCCCTCGAGCTTGGTATGACAATCTAAAGAGATTTTTGCTCGACAAAGGGTTCAAGCCAGGATCCACTGATTCCACTCTTTTCACTCGTGCTATCGATGGCGATCTATTCGTGTGTCAAATTTATGTGGATGATATTATTTTCGGTTGTACTAACAATGCTTGCAGCATGGAATTCGGGCGAATGATGTACGAGAAGTATCAAATGTCTATGATGGGTGAACTTAAGTTCTTTTTCGGACTGCAAATTCGTCAACAGGACAATGGAATTTTCATATCTCAGGAGAAATACCTGAGAGATTGTCTTAAGAAGTTCAAAATGCAAGATTGCAAACAGAAGGGTTACAAAACTCCCATGCCAACAAATGGCTAGCTGGACGCAGATGTGTACGGTAAAGATTACGATCAGAAAGCTTATCGTTCGATGATTGGTTCTTTGCTTTATCTATGTGCATCCAGACCTGATATTATGTTGAGTGTTTGTATGTGTGCTCGTTTTCAAGCTGCACCGAAAGAATCGCATCACCAAGCGGTCAAGCGTATTCTGAGATATTTGGCTCACACCCCCACCTTAGGTTTATGGTATCCTAAGGGAGCACAGTTTGACCTCGTTGGATATTCAGACTCAGATTATGCAGGTGACCGGGTTGACAGAAAATCTACTTCGGGGACATGCCATTTCCTCGGTAGATCATTGGTTTTTTGGTCGTCAAGGAAGCAGAATTGTGTCTCACTCTCTACGCCTGAGGCCGAATATATTGTTGCTGGCGCTTGTTGTACACAGTTATTATGGATGAAGCAGACTCTGAAGGATTACGGCATCAAGGTCAAGAAGATTCCTCTATTGTGCGACAATGAGAGTGCGATCAAAATTGCACACAATCCTGTGCAGCACTCTCGCACCAAGCATATTGAGACCAGACATCATTTCTTACGCGATCATGTTGCTCGAGAAGATATTGTTATCAGTCATGTCAATACCGAAGAAAATCTCGCCGATATCTTCACCAAGCCTCTCGATGAGAAAAGATTCTGTGCGTTACGGTGTGAGCTAAATATCCTAGATTCCGCAAACGTGCAGTAAGCTGGACTCGGCACCCGTACCAACACTTCCACATCTTTGAAGGAATGGGTGCATAACACTCGAAGAGTTTGAAAATTTCGACAAAGTGAAATTTTCTTTCTGAGAGTGAATACATTAACGAAGAACTAGACTAACCGGGTGCCACAATAATTGTGCGATGCTCGGGGTTATACAGTTCTTATACGGTGGGTAACGCCACCACAATTTCTCTTCGCTGAAATTGCATTTGAAACCTTTCGTGTTTGTCCGAATGTATTTCACTCATAGCTTGTTTTTCGGGTATTTGTGTTTCTTCGTCTGAGTGAAATGCCTAGTACCCTGTTTTCCCTCTATTCTATCTCTTCCAGTCTATGCTGCTCTGTTATGAATGCACAAATTTCATCTGTGAACGAAACTTTATCTGGTGTCCTTGACCGCGTTAAAGTTTCGGTCCGAACTTAATCTGTTTTGGCGAAAGCCGTCCAAAATTTGGGGTTTCCCGCCCAGGTCTGGACCACGTTCTTTGATGACGGTTGCCACGTGCTCATCATCAACTGCCAGCTTATCCTATCCGTTGAAGAGAAAGCGTCCCTTGACTCCGTCCGTCCGATTAGATTCAGGGTGCGGTCATTTTCCCCTCGCATATATAAACTGCGCCGCCCCCTTTCTCGTTTCACTTCACATCTCTCACCATCGCCACCTTACGAAGCCCTACGGCACTGCTCCTCCTCGAGCTCGACGACGCCGACCATCTTCGCCGCTTCACTGCCGGAAAGAGGTCGCCGAAGTCCTTCCTCGCCGCCGCGGATCATCTTTGTCTCCGCGCCGCCGTAGTTGCTACACATCACCAAGTTAGGGTATGTGCAGTGCGAACTTGTTCTTCCGTTCATCCAGTTCAAGTTCGTCCGCGGTAGAAATAGCCTTGTTTTTTACTGCAATTTCTCAGATCTTTACTGCTAGGTAACTTCTGTGGATGTGGTTTGTAGTTGTCCCTCGCATCCGAAACATTTCAGATCTAGGGTTTGTGTTATGTCTCGTACGAACGGAATGCATAGCTCGATTACTAGTATTTATTCGAATCTACTAGTTCGCTCTACACATTTCTCTCGGCCGAAACATTTCTCAAAGTCTGCAACTACTTTTTAATCAAAAACGATTTCTTGTTCAAAATCTTCACTGTGTGCATTCATAACCCTGTCCCCATTTTCCCTCGCATCTATCTCTGTTCACAGGAAAATGCAGTCAGTTGCGGACTCAGCTCAGCGTAGCCTGCCTGACGGAGATGATATTGTATTGGGCACTCTGATGAATCGAAAGCTCCAAATGCCAAGGGCCCAACGGTAGGCCCGTCAACCAGCAAGAGAAAAAGGGCCGAACAGAATGACGACGAGCAAGTAGAAACTGCTCCGAAGAAAAAGAGGGGTGGCAGACAGGCTCTCACAAACACATCAGAATATATATCTCATGATCGATACAACACAGTTCCAGGCGAATCAAAACATGATCGAGATACACGACAGCAATGGATTCGACGCCACTGGGTGCGCAAATGGTTCAACTATGAGTTCGTTGCTCCTCGTTTTGCTCAGAATTTTGCATTCCATCCACCGTGGGGTGACTGCCGAGAACTTTCTCTAATCAAGTCTAATGGACCTCAAGAAAGACCACCTCCTCCGGCAAATTCTCATGAGTCTTCCCTTCGCACTCCTGCCTCATATCCCGAAGAGCTCGCCAAGCGTCAACGCAATGCCGTCAAAAGAGCTGAGAGGGCTGAAAAGAAAAAGGCTCGAGAAGCAGGAAACCTTCGTCTTCTCAAAGATGATGTGGAAATGAAAAAGGCCGAAGGGATGTCTGAAGGACGCACCAAACATAAGCACGATCCCAGTGCTGCTGCTTCAAAAAGAAAGCGTGCACCGAAGAAGAAAAAGGCTGTACCAGTAGATGAAGCAAATATGGATGATTCCTCCGCTGATGAAGATGATCCTTCGCTCACCAAAGAAGAGGTCGCTGCTACTCTCAGCGAGGATGTGAACAATACCACTTCAACCATGCTGCCTGATCTTCGGATCAATTTGGCCTCATCGAAGAAGATGCCAGCCAGGCAAACGCCAGCTACCACTCTCACCATGAAACAGCACGTGAACACAACTCCACATCCAGATGCAATTAACTTGAAGGATTTGGTAGTTGATGCTCCAGTGAATGCTGCGAAGCCTGGCGAAAACATTCCCAAACCTGAAATGAAGAAAATCAAGGCGCCTACCAAGCAAAATGCTCCTCGATCCCCTGCTCCGAAGGAAAAGGTTGCTAAATTTGCTCCTACCCTAACTCAACCATTGGCTTCTAAGCCACCTTCCGAGCAAGTTCCTGTTCCTGTTCAGACTGCTCCCTCTGTCAAATCAAATGCACCTCATTATTATGATCACATATTCATCATGGAGCAGCTCGATAAGTTTGTGGAGAACCCTTTCGATGGAGAAGTGGCATCTTTGCCTATCCCTGCCGAAGTTATTACTCAAGCAACTTCCGTAGTGCAAGAACTGAGAGATGATGCAGTTGAGATTAATTCTCTCTCTGCCGAACTGATGGATCTTAATGAGCGAATGAAAACTGCGTCATCAAAGTTTATCATCAACACACTCGAAGATTCCTACAAGGATATCAACCGAGCCATGAGTCTTCTACGAAACCGAAGGTTGCGCTTTCACACAGATCTCGATGAAATTGTTCGGAAAATCTGTGATGAACATCAAGCCAAAGTTACTAGCTACAATGATCTGGTAAAGGGTCACATTGATCATGTTGCTAAGCAGAAGATCAAGCAAAGAAATAAAATAGCGAAGAAAAATGTACCTCCTGTTCTGAAGGAACCGTCACCTGTCCGTCAAGATGCTCAGTCTCAGAAAGAAAAATCTCCTGGGCCTGCTATTCCTTCGGCACCACCTGTTAAGGACTCGGATGATCCTCCCTCGCCAAGGCCAACTGAATCAGTGCCTGTGGCCTCCCCTTCTCGGGCTGAAATTCCCTCGCAACACGTTGTTTCTGAGGAAGGTGAAATCCCTCGCTCCGAGCCCCAAGCCTCTCCATCTCAAGAAGCGCCACAAGTTTCGGTTCCATCTGTCGACGAGCAAAATTAAGTCCCTGTGGAACACTCTCAGCCTCCTCCAATGGATGTTTTGGCCTCGGTGCCCAAAGTTGATGAACCTGCTCCAGTGCCAAGCGCCCCTGCTGCACCATCTGTTGTGCCTCATGCTCCCTCTCCACTCAAGTTATCCATCGATACAGTCGCACGGATGCCAGATGTTGGTCCCTCCGAACACAAATCTGTCTCTGCCCGCCGGTCTGACTCAGTTGTATATGGTGATGAGTATCTTTCTCCTGAAGAAGAACTCAAATATCCATATCCCCGCGAAGAATTGCCATTGTTCTTGACAGGCGCAGGCGCAAAAGGACCGCTTTTTAATCGGAATGCGCATCCAAAATTCTTTCAAGCCAGTCCGTATGATGGCCCGCGCACCTCTGAATCGCCTCGTTTCTGGACCAAGGAACAAGCTATTTATTACTCTCGGGTCCTTTATGAGAGCAAGAAGATTTTTCCTCATGAATTTCCGGACGTTCCTGCCATGCGAAATATTGGCTGTTTTAATCAGTTACTTCAGGATCTAGATGATTTCTGCCTCACAAAGGTCTTTGAGTTCGAGCACCCGTGGAACAGAGAAATTGTTCTTCAATTCTATGCAACATTGTACATCTCTGGTGATGAAAAAGATAGCTCAAAATGGATTATGGAATGGATGACCGAAGGAAAACGCATCAAGTGCACTTCGACAGATTTTGTCTCGCACTTCCATTTCCCTCGCTTTGAGCACGGCAACACTAACATTCAAGTTCATAACATTAATGTCATATCAGATGAACTTTTTCGCTGCACAATGGATCCCGAAAGGATTCGTGACTACACTGGTCCTCCTCGTCCTGAGCATTTATCATTCGACAATCAGACGCTATTCCATATGCTCTCATACACCATTTTCCCATTGGCTGGTATGAATCCGGACAAATCCATCTCAGATGTTCTTCGCAATGCAATATATGCAATCTCTGAGCGATACATTTTTGATGTGGAAGACATGTTCCTACGCATTCCGAAGGATTCTGCTCAATATCCCTTTTGCATCAAAGTGTTTGCGCCATGGATCCAGAAAGTTGTTGATCATGCCATGCGCACAGTGTATCTTGCGAAGGTAAGCCACAAAAGCTTTATTCCTCCTATTCGCGATACTTTGCAAGTTATGACTGATCTTTCTTCGGGCAAGTCACCTGCTTCAAGCTCGCGTGATTATCACAAGCAATTTGATGGGCCTCGTCTGCCTCAGCGCGACCGAAAGATTTCGCCTCAACCTCCGTCGCAACTTGAAGTGAGTTTGCGTACACAACAACTGCTGCTGCAGCATATCGCTGAGGATCGACGCGAGAAAGAACATCTCGCCTCCGAGCTGAATGAACTTAACAATCGCACGAGGATAATGCATCTGATAGCTGACGAAAATAAGAAGAGACTCTGGAAATTGCTTCGCAAGTTCTTTACCGAGAAACAACTCCTGAATGTCAATCTCCAAGAGCTCTATGACTACATTGACAAAGGCTTCACTATCGAAGATTTTCAAGATAGGACTCCTTCTCTACCTGCTCGTGAGCCTACAACTGATCTTCTTCATCTAAAGCTGCGTAAATTGCTTGATGAATCTGAAGCCACATCACCAACAGAGAAACCTACCGAAGGCAATGTGCAGTCTCGTGCTCCTCCTGTGGTCCCTCCAGCTATTCCTTCGTCTGCTCAGCCCCAAGCTCTTATTCTTGAAGGAAAATCTGTTGTTGCTGAAGACGAAGCCATTCCGGTCACTTCCGAAGAGGAAATCACCTCGGACAGCTCATCTGGAGATGCCACCGATTGATCCAACATCTGCGTTTCTTCACTCATGTTATTCGTCACCTTTTTGACACTTGTTGACAAAAAGGGGAGAATCACATTGAGTCTCGATAGAATTTCTTTTGGTGTTTCATTTGTTTTTGGTTTCATTCGAGTTTGCAACTTTTGGTCTATGTCCTATCCGTACTATGTTGTAAAACTCGATAACTTCTGTGCTGTAATGTTAATAACCCCTGCTGTTGCACCATTTCTCTCGAAGTATTTGTCTTGCAGGTGGAATTATTATCAGAAGTTATCTTTGATTATGCCATTGATATGAGTGAATGTAATTTCTAAGAGTTATCATTTGCATGGTTAGTTCATGATCCTTGCTGAAAACTTGGGTACTATTTAAGCATATATATAGATACAAGAAAAAAAGAGTTTGTAAAAGTTTTTCTTTATCACTTTCAGTTTGTCAACTGAATTGCTTGAGGACAATCAATGAGTTAAGCTTGGGGGAGTTGATACATCTCCGTCGTATCTACTTTTACAAACACTTTTGCTCTTGTTTTGTGTTGGTGCAATAATTTGCCTCCTTATGTTTTGGAGATTGTTGACAAACAGTGAGGGACTGATGTGTTTGCTAGTGCACACAGAGTAACAGGTCCCTGGAGTTAAGAGGAGTTTTGGATTCACAACTCCGAAGATTATTCCCTGTGTAGCAGTGAATGTTATCACCGAAGGTTATGACGACAAGAGTGACCCCTCAAAACTGCTGACGTGAAGCATTTGATTCGGTGCCTGTCCGAAGGAAGTGACTGCAGCCGAGGAAATTGAAGACGAAGAGAAGACGTAGCATTCTTTTCGTTGTTTCTTTTCTCCTTATTGAGTCATAGGACCACCGTACTATTAAGAGGGGTGTAGCGTTCGAAGCTTTGATTCTCTGATGCTAAACCCAAATCCTATGAAAGCTGTGAGAGAAATCTCTTTGTGTTCCGAGAAAATACTTGCCAGCAAGAGACTGTGATCTTCTTCGCTGCGAGAGATTTGTCTCTGACCGAGGAGTTAGCATTACTTGTTCCTCAAGTAATGTTACCATTGCTCCCAAATCCGACCGTTGTGAACGTGTCGGTTGGCCATTGGCTGGACCGCGTGTCCAAAATGGTCATTTCCCATCAGGGAAGGTTGCGGCTATAAATAGCCACCCCGCACCAGCGTTGTCCGGTGGCTGCTCCGTTGATTCTGAGAAGATTGTTGAGCAACCCCTCTCCGAGAGATTTGAGTTTAAAATCCACCGAGAGAAAACCCTAGAGCCGAAAAATTAGATAGTGGTTCAGCATCACTAGAATCTAAGTCCAGTACGCTCCGCCTATTACTCTTGAGAGCTGCAAACTCTCTAGACGGTTAGGTGTCAATTTCTTCAGAGACCAAGAGTAATTGTGGTTCTCGAAGAAGAAGTCTGTAAAGGTTCGGAGATCGCCTTCAAGCATCTACCACGAGTAATCGGCATTGATTGATGAACCAATTGTCGAGGAGAAAAGGGCGAAGAGAGTTTATCTTCTGTGTTAAATTGCAACCCCTCCAACCAGACGTAGTCCTTGTGCAGAAGGGCGAACTGGTCTACCAAACACCTTGTCGCCATCGAGCATCACTGGTCACTTGTGCTACCCTCTCTACATTCGAACTGTGACATGCCATATTTCAATCATGTGATTTACCTCGGTACATGTTGTTAGTTTCCATTCGGTAGTTTGTATTCGCTCACTATTTACTGTATTTTCATTCGTTCCGTTGCTGGGTTCTGAGAGTTTTTATATTTCCGAGAAAAATTTAAAACTCCCATTCACCCCCCCCTCTGGTAGACATACTTCGATCCTACATTTTGGACTCTAATTTGCATGATTTGGATGAAACTAACCCGTACTGACGCTGTTTTCAGCAGAACTACCATGGTGTGTTTTTTGTGCAGAAGTAAAAGTTCTTGGAATTGGACGAAACTTTTTGGAGATTTTTTATGGAATATATAAAAAATATTGGAGCCAAGACCTACTGGAGGGGGGCCACCTGTTGCCCACGAGGCACCAGGGCGCGCCACCCCCCAGCATGCCCTGGTGGCTTGTGGGGCCCACGAGGCTCCGCTGTTCTTTATCGGGAGGCCAGATCTGGAGTCCGTTCGGGGCTCCGAAGAGGGGGATCTTCCGGCATCGTCATCATCAACCATCCTTCATCACCAATTTCATGATGCTCACCGCCGGGAGTGAGTAATTCCTTCGTAGGCTTGCTGGACGGTGATGAGTTGGATGAGATTTATCATGTAATCGAGTTAGTTTTGTTAGGGCTTGATCCCTAGTATCCACTATGTTCTGAGATTGATGTTGCTATGACTTTGCTATGCTTAATGCTTGTCACTAGAGCCCGAGTGCCATGATTTCAGATCTGAACCCTTTATGTTTTCATGAATATAGTTGTGTTCTTGATCCGATCTTGCAAGTTATACGCACCTGCTACGTTTTATGATCCGCATACCCCAAGGTGACAATAATTGGGATTCTTTCCGGTGATTACCGTAGTTTGAGGAGTTCATGTATTCACTAAGTGCTAATGCTTTGTTCCGGTTCTCTATTAAAAGGAGGCCTTAATATCCCTTAGTTTCCTTATGGACCCTGCTGCCACGGGAGGGTAGGACAAAAGATGTCATGCAAGTTCTTATCGCAAGCACGTCTGACTATATACGGAATACATGCCTACATTACATTGATGAATCGGAGCTAGTTCTGTGTCGCCCTAGGTTATGACTATTACATGATGAATGTTATCCAACAAAATCACTGATCCAATGCCTACGTGTTTTTCACATATTGATCTTGCTAAGTTACTACTGTTGCTACTGCTGTCACAATTGCTACTACTATTGCTGCTACTGTTACTGTTACTATTATTGCTACTGCTATCAAACTATCATACTATTGTGCTACTGATCAGTCTGCTGCAGATATTTAGTCTCTAGGTGTGGTTGAATTGACAACTCAACTGCTAATACTTGCGAATATTCTTTGGCTCCCCTTGTGTCGAATCAATAAATTTGGGTTGAATATTCTACCCTCGAAAACTGTTGCGATCCCCTATACTTGTGGGTTATCACCTATACCATGTCAACTCCTTTCCCTCCAAATATAAAGGGAATACTTTCTTCTTAACTCCATATCCGGATAAACCTGCAAGCTTAAACAATCCACAAATTTCATCAAAATAGATCAAGTGCATATCGGGATGTACCGTTCCATCTCCTCCATAAGGATTAGCTAGCAGTTTCTCTATCATACCTGAAGGAATTTCATAATAAATATTTTCAGTAGGTTCAATAGGTTGAGGATCAACTCTTATTGCTTCCGGTTGAGGTGAAGATACCCCGAACAAGCCCCTCAAAGGATTACTTTCCATAGTGACAAGTGACCATAAATTTCAGCACGTAATATAAATGTTTCCTTACCAAATTCCACTCACCAAAGGCGCTTCACTCCCCGGCAACGGCGCCAGAAAAGAGTCTTGATGACCCACAAGTATAGGGGATCAATCGTAGTCCTTTCAATAAGTAAGAGTGTCGAACCCAACGAGGAGCGGAAGGAAATGACAAGCGGTTTTCAGCAAGGTATTCTCTGCAAGTACTGAAAGTCACGGTAACAGATAGTTTTGGTAGCAAGATAATTCGTAACAAGTAACAAGTAGTAACGGTAACAAAAGTGCAGCAAGGTGGCCCAATCCTTTTTGTAGCAAAGGACAAGCTGGAACGAACTTGTATAATAAGCAAAGCGTTCTCGAGGACACATGGGAATTTCATCTTGTCACTTTCATCATGTTTGTTTGATTCGCGTTCGCTACTTTGATAATTTGATATGTGGGTGGACCGGTGCTTGGGTGCTGTTCTTATTTGAACAAGCCTCCCACTTATGATTACCCCCTCTTGCAAGCATCCGCAACTACGAAAGAAGAATTAAGATAAATATAACAATAGCATGAAACATATGGATCCAAATCAGCCCCTTACAGAATAGCGCATAAACTAGGGTTTAAGCTTCTGTCACTCTAGCAACCCATCATCTAATTACTACTCCACAATGCCTTCCCTTAGGCCCAAAGATGGTGAAGTGTCATGTAGTCGATGTTCACACGACACCACTAAAGGAAGCACAACATACATAGCATCAAAATATCGAACGAATACCAAATTCACATGATTACTTATGACAAGACTTCTCCCATGTCCTCAAGAACAAAAGTAACTACTCACAAATCATATTCATGTTCAAGATCAGAGGGGTATTGAATAGCATTAAGGATCTAAACATATAATCTTCCACCAAATAAACCAACTAGCATCAATTACAAGATGTAATCAACACTATTAGCAACCCACAGGTACCAATCTGAGGTTTTGAGATAAAGATTGAATACAAGAGATGAACTAGGGTTTGAGATGAGATGGTGCTGGTGAAGATGTTGATGAAGATTGGTCCTCCCACGCTGAGAGGATCGTTGGTGATGTCGATGGCTTCGATTTCCCCCTCGAGACAGCGGCGCTTCATCCCAAAAGTCTCCCCTTGATTTTTTCTAGGGCAAATGGCTTCATATAGCAGAAGGAGGGGGCCAGATGGGGCCGCGCCCTGTTGCCTTGTGGGCAACTGGTGGGTCCCCTCTGGTATTTCTTTTCTCCAGTATTTTTTATATAATCAATAAAAAATCTCCGTGAAGTTTTAGGTCAATTGGAGCTCTGTAGAATATGTATATATGATGTGGCTATTTCAGGTCCATAATTCCAGCTTCCGGTATTCTCCCTCTTCATGTAAACCTTGCAAATTAAGAGAGAAAAAGCATGAGAATTGCATTATAAAGTTTAATAATGATCAAAAATATAATAAATAACAGTAATAAATCATGATGCAAATTGGACGTATCAACTCCCCCAAGGACGTAGGAGCAGTCAAATCACACAGGCCTAGTAGTAGTAGTAGTACTAGTAAAGTTGCAAAGACAATGCAACCATCATTTCAATCTTCGTTGAATCCGCTCCTACGTCCTTTTATTCAAGAAAAAACACCACACGCGTATATTGGATGGTATCAGCAAAGCATCAAGTGTATGGGGATGGTTCTAGAAAACAATATTCCCTCCCTTCCGGTTTATGGGGCTCAATTCAAAAATCTAAACGACTAAACCAACCAATGAACTACTAGATGGTGAGTGTAGTAGTATCATGTACATGTAGTATGAATTGTGACGCATGCATGCGTGAGCAATACAATGACCACCAGGTCGGGTACCGACGAGGAGAAGGCCGCCCACTTCATCATCGGACAACGACAAGACGGAGGGATATGGCTAAGCATAGCCGGAGCAATGGACGTACCGCTCTCCCCTTCACTTCATCACCACATCCCCACCATCTACACCAAGCCAATGGAGCAATCTAAGCCTTTAACAAGACACTCGACAAGATACTCAAGAAGACGGTGACAAGGCACTCAAGAGACTGGCATGTCCTTTCAAGTCCTTGTGGGCGTACAACATTACAGTCCGTACTCCAATACTGGTGACTCCGTTTTCTCTCGTTTACGGGAGTGAAGCGGTCCTGCCATTGGAGGTCCAGCTACCATCTTTACGGGTGGCCATCCAGGAGGAGCTCACCCAAGACTAACAGGTACAACTGTGGTTCCAGGAGCTTGATGCCCTTGAAGAGGGGCGACTTCATGCCCTACAGAACCTGGAGCTTTACCGCCTGAACATGGTGAGAGCCTACGACAAGCTCGTCAAGCAACGATCTTCCGAAAAGGCGAGTTGGTCCTCATGCTCAGGCATCCAATCATCATCACGCACAAGACGAAGGGCAAGTTTGAGCCGAAGTGGGAAGGACCATACATCATCAAGCAAGTCTACGACGGGGGAGCATACCAGCTCGTCGATTCCTAGGGAGTCCGACCTATG
Organism: Elymus sibiricus; assembly: GCA_039707655.1. Taxonomy (NCBI): domain Eukaryota; kingdom Viridiplantae; phylum Streptophyta; class Magnoliopsida; order Poales; family Poaceae; genus Elymus; species Elymus sibiricus. Next base: position 175,280,562 of record CM077666.1, on the reverse strand, counting down.
CCCCCAATCAACGGAAGGTTCTTCAAAAAAAAATCTTAATTTTTTTGCCTCTTTTGTTGCCTTTCGGTTTTTCATTGGGGAAACTTTTCTGTGGGCTATCGGATCCATGATGCATTCTCCTTTGCATTTCATGGATATTTTACTTTCCCCAATTTTAATGGACCAAGTCCAACAAAAAAAATGGCTTTCCCATATCGCACTACGTTGTTGATTGAAGTTTTGGCTACCCTAGGACTTGTCGGAGGCAGACACAATGTGTCATGTTGCAGGTGGAGCGGCTCCTACACCCATAATGCACGACATGTACCAGGTGTATGCTTCCGGAGGCAGCGGAAACGATTACTTGGGCACTTGTGAGTATTGAGACCCCACGCTCTTCATGTTTCCCGGCATGCCTTGCTACTTGTGAGCTGCGTTGGGATTTCCCCGAAGAGGAGGGGATGATGCAGTATAGTAGAGATAAGTATTTCCCTAAGTTATGAAACCAAGGTTATCAATCCAGTAGGAGAATCACGCAACAACTCGTTAGCAGCACCTGCACACAAAATAACAAATCCTCGCACCCAACGCGAACAAGGGGTTGTCAATCCCTTGGCGGTTAATTGCAAGATTAAATTTGTATGGTGATAGATAGATAGATCGAACAAAAATACAAAAAAAAAAGTAAAATTGCAGCAATTTTTTTTGGGATTTTCAATATATGATAAAGGTAGACCCGGGGGCCATAGTTTTCACTAGAGGCTTCTCTCTTGAAAATATCATACGGTGGGTAAACAAATTACTATTGGGCAATTGATAGAAAAGCAAATAATCATGACGATATCCAAGGCAATGATCATGTATATATGCATCACGTCCGAGACAAGTAGACCGAAATGATTCTGCATCTACTACTATTACTCCACACATTGACCGCTATCCAGCATGCATCTAGAGTATTAAGTTCATAAAGAACGGAGTAACGCCTTAAGCAAGATGACATGATGTAGACAAAGTAAACTCACGCATAAATAAACCCCATCTTTTTATCCTTAATAGCAATGATACAATACGTGTCATTTCCCCTACTGTCACTGGGATTGAGCATAGCAAGATCGAACCCATTACAAAGCACCTCTCCCATTGCAAGATAAATCAATCTAGTTGGCCAAACCAAATCAATAGATCGGAGAGAAATATGAAGCTATAACAATCATGCATAAAAGAGTTCAGAGAAAACTCAAATAATATTCATGGATAATCTGATCATAAATTCACAATTCATCGGATCCCAACAAACACACCGCAAAAAGTGATTACATCGAATAGAACTCCAAGAACATCAAGGAGAACATTGTATTGAAGATCAAATAGTGAGAAGAAGCCATCTAGCTACTAACTATGTACCCGTAGGTCTGTGGTAAACTACTCACGCATCATCGGAAGGGCAGCAAGGTTGATGTAGAGCCCCTCCGTGATCGAATCCCCCTCCGACAGAGTGCCGGAAAAGGCCTCCAGATGGGATCTCTCGAGAACAAGAACTTGCGGCGGCGGAAAAAGTATTTCGTGGACTCCTCTGTTGGTTTCCTGATTTTTGAGAATTTATAGAGGCGGAGTTAGGTCAAACGGAGGCACGTGGGCCCCACGAGCTACCAGGGCGCGCCCCACCCCCCTGGGCACGCCCTGGTGCCTCGTGAGCCACTGCTCCATCTTCTCGTCCCCTCCCAAAGCTTCCAGGGTCTCTTATGTCCAGAAAAAAATCTCCAAAAAGTTTCGTGGCATTTGGACTTCATTTGGTACTGATATTCTGAAAAACCAAAAACAGGCAAAAAACAGCAACTGGCACTAGGCACTAAGTTAATAGGTTAGTCCCAAAAAATGATATATAATTGCTTGTAAGTGTATATAAAACATCCAAGATTGATACTATAATAGCATGGAACAATAAAAAATTATAGATACGTTGGAGACGAATCATGCCTCATGTTCACAGAGGCTCGCACCCCAGGGAAGACATTAGGAAAAGATCATGGAGGACTGCCTGACCCAACGCAAGTTGGTTTGGTGTGTAGTCACATGGCAACCCAGGGGTGTGCCACCTAAAGCTCTAGATAAAGTGCTAGAGGGTTTTTCTAGTACACAGAGGTGAACGGTTTCCTTCCAAGTTCCCAAGGTGGGTCCCCAAGAATCCTGGAAGAGAAGTCCTCGAGGGTTTCAAGCCAAATGTCAAAGCAAGTCCATGAAGTCCGAGGCCAATCAATCATCCCGCGTGAGTAATCAAAATAAAATTTCAAGTATCCAAGAAGCAAATCCAAGAAGCAAAAAAATCCCAACAGTCCAAGAGGCAATCAAGTGGTCCCAAGCAATAGGAGACCCACTGGAAGGAAGGCGGGAGGTCGCCGTTCACCACCCCTCAATATGGCATGAAGAAAAATCGCCAAGCCGTTATCCCAAAACCATTTACCCTAAATCTATCACACCCAAGTCTCTGGGTTCATGGGGTATGTGCAGGGGGCATGTCGAGCTGTGGGGGCCCTCAGTATGATGATGGGCTAGAGTATGAATTTCTGTTGCCTCTCGAAAGCATCCCGAAACACGGCGTCTTCATACACGTACACCGAAGTTTATTTAAGTTGTTGAGTTGCAATCGTCAAGGTCTTTCGACGGTTCCCGATGACAAGCCCTTCGGTAGCCTTCTCGGATATCACGCCTATAGCTGGTGTATAACGGGAAAGCCAACATTTTAAAACCCAACCTTCTTTTTTCGCCTTGTTCTATTTGGTGTTTCTAGTTGTGCTTTTCCAACGTCTTTGTAGCCATGGAGAGGCGCTTCCCGACATTGTTGGCAACAACCCTGCATCAATCATCTTCATTGGTAAACATCTTAGGCATTGGGGGCAAGTACACAATTTGCCCCAATATGATGTCGATGGAATTCCGATGATAAACCATCTACATCAACCTACACCATGGGTGTTTGGGTGCGGCAATACCCATGTGTCCATGGCAGCGCCAATGAAACCCCAACGACTAATCGTCTGCAGCGACACGCGCGATGGCTATTTGAAGGAGGCATCTGTGCACTCGTGAGGGCAGCACCGATGTCACTCCGGGACCCCATCTCCAACAACAATGAAGCGTGGGGGCAACATCAACCCCGCAATCATCCATAAGGCCGATGGCATTCCGGCGTACCACCAAAATTGCCTCGCCATGAATGGCGTGGCGATTCATTCAATGAAGGGGAGCTATCGACGGTCTACCGATGTCTTGCCTACATCAACACAACGAGAACATGGGAGCAGTGCAACGCGCAAGTGCGGCCAGCGTGAATCTATGAAACCCTCCAATCAAGTCGGTTGGCACCGTAGCAGCTAGACAGTCGCGACGAGATTGGTAAATTTTGTATTTTTGTTTTCAGGACAAGGCATGTGAATGCACATTTGCTCCCTTGGTGGTTTTGGTAATTTATAACAACATATATCTCATTGAACTAATGTCCATTCAAGTTAAAGATTTCAGGATGTTCAATGATTGGCATGGCAAGGACTAGAGATGTGGACCCCTCAAAATGCTAAGGACATGGATTGGCAAAATCTCAAGACTCTACATTTTTTGTTAAGTGATCCAAGATCACATTGAGTCCATAGGAAAGCCAATACTATTAAAAGGGGATGAGGTGTTGCTTAATGGCCTTTTTGCTCAAGTGCTTAGTGACAGTGCTCCAAAACCCTCAACCACTTTCTCCATCCAAATATGTCCAAAACCTATATTCCAACTCGGCCCCACCGATTCATTCCTATCCGGAGCCACCGAGTTCATCTGGACTTAGCCACTGCCAAAACCCTAACAAATCGGATCCACCGATATGGATCTCGGTCCCACCAAGATGGCCTTGCCAACTCTCTGTAATCATTTGCAATTACTTCAGTCCCACCGAGTTTTGCAAATCGGTCTCACCGAGATGGCTTGCCAACTCTCTGTTGTCTTATTGCTTCACTTCGATCCCACCGAGTTGATGCAATCGGTCCCACCAAGACGAGGTTTGCCCTAACCATTGCACATCGGTCCATCCGAGTTGTTCCCATAGGTCCCACCGAGATTCCTAACATTCACATCTTTTACACAGTTTGGTGCTACCGAGATTTCTGATCGGTGCCACCGAGTTGGGTCAAAAGTGTGTAACGGTTGGATTTTGTGTGGAGGCTATATATACCCCTCCACCCTTCCTTCCTAAGTAAGGACAGCCATCAAAACATGCCTACACTTCCACCATACATTTTCTGAGAGAGAACCACCTACTCATGTGTTGAGATCAAGACATTCCAATCCAACCATTTGAACCTTGATTTCTAGCCTTTCCCAAGTTGCTTTCCACTCAAATCCTTCTTCCACCATAGCCAAATCTGTGAGGAGTTGTTTGAGTGTTGGGGAGACTATCATTTGAAGCACAAGAGCAAGGAGTTCATCATCAACACACTGTCTATTACCTTTTGGAGAGTGGTGTCTCCTAGATTGGTTAGGTGTCACTTGGGAGCCTCCGACATGATGTGGAGTTGAACCAAGGAGTTTGTAAGGGCAAGGAGATTGCCTACTTCGTGAAGATCTACCCCGAGTGAGGCTAGTCCTTCGTGGACGTAAGCCATGGTGGAATAGGCAAGGTTGCTTCTTCGTGGACCCTTTGTGGGTGGAGCCCTCCATGGACTCGCACAGCCGTTACCCTCTGTGGGTTGAAGCCTCCATCAACGTGGACGTACGATAGCACCACCTATCGGAACCACGCCAAAAATCACCATGTCTTCATTGTGTTTGAAATCTCCGATCCCCTCCTTTACTTACATGTGCAATTGTTTACTTTCCGCTGCTACACTCTTAGAATTGCATGTGTAGGGTGTTACTTGACTTGTGTACTTGCTAAAATCTGCCTACAACTAAAATTGGGAAAAGGTTAGGTTTTTATTTGGTCAAGTAGTCTAATCACCCCCCCTCTAGACATACTTTCGATCCTACAGCATGATGTTTCACCATTGAACGAAGATGAGATAGGGTTGCTTCGTTGACCGGCATCGTTCATGTTATACGATCCAACGAGCTCCCTAGAGAACACAAGTGTGGATGGACAGGCCTACTGTTAGAGATATATTTGGGTTACATGTATTTGGTAGTCTAGGATTTGTAATCCGTCTCCTACCTTATCTCCAGGACAGGCGTCTTGCCCTCCAAGTCATGTACTCAATATATACTCACCCGTGAGGCTCAATACAACATCCATTGCATTACAGCAATCCCTCTCTATTCCCTTCTAACACCTACACTAAATCACATCATTACTAACCAATCATCTCCGAAACGACGCGCACGTCGTCACGGAGATATCACTTGGGAACGCGAGGATCGTCTTCATGATGAATACCCCGCTTTATTTCCATCTACCTCTTAAATCTCGGGACGAGATTTCTTTTAGAGGAGGAGATTTGTAACACCCCAATAATCGTGCTACAGCAATTCCAACCTAATGATGCCATGTCACCATGTTTGCTAAGCAAGATTGCCACTCGATAAAAATAAAAGTCAAATTCAAATTCAAATTGCAAGTCAAATTATTATTTCTTCAAACTGTAAAACTAAATTGTTCGCATTATTATATAAATTCCCCTGATCATTTGTCATGTTGAAACCAACATCATTTGACTTACCAATTAATCCCTAGCAAAATATAAAGTGGCCCAACAGCAACAAAAATAACCATTTCAAAATAAACAAATGTTTATGTAGTTCCAATTGACTTGAAACTTTGTAGGCCTCTCCAAAATATTGTGCTTGATTTATGTGACCAATTTCATGTTGAACCAGATTCATTTGGTATTAAATTAAAATGCAAAACAATGGAGAAAGTACAAAACAGAAAAAAAAATAAAATAAAAAGAAAAGGCCTAACTAGTACTGTGCTAGTGGGCTCTAGTGCAACAGTACATTGGACCCAGCCCAATAGGAGAAATCATCCCCTTCCTCTGTACAGGAGACAGAGGCCATGGCGTGGCAGCCATCCCATGGTGCCTTGGCCGGCTGGCTACCACGTCACCTCCCTCGGCCTATAAAGGTGTCCACCGAAACCCTAACCCCCATCTCGCTCAGTGCCCCCTCGATCCCCATCGTCCCCTCTCCTTTTTGGCTCGATTTCGATCTCGGAGCTCGATGCGGTGACCACTGCCTCGTCGTCATTGTCACGGCCACCGTCGTCTCCGTCGCGCAGAAGTATGTCCAGGAAGTCCGCCACGGTCGCCTTCGTCCGTCCTGGGCATCGATTCAAGCCAGGGCGACGCGAAGCCGACGCCATCGCCGTCTTCTCCCCCTCGTCCGCCGCCACCTCGGCGTCGTGCCACTGCTACGGTCCACCCCGAGCCTCTCCGAGTTCGCCCCTGCGCTCACTATGAGCTCCTCCTCCGATTCCCCATTTTTCCCACCTCGATCCACTGTCGTAGCCGCCGTCCCCGAGCTCGCCTTGGCCGCACCCGTGCTGTACGCGCGCTTGCTGCTCGCTGCTATTTTGCTCTGCCTGCTGCCGCTACTTGTTGCTTGCTGCGCTGCGGCCTGCTGCTGCTGCCGATTGCCGCCGCTACCGCTGCCGCCTGCTGCTGCTCTCTGCCGCCGTCGCTGCTCCCTACTGCTGCTACTGCTGTGCTGCTGCTGCTGTTGGCCATGGCCGCCGTGGCCTTGTGCCTCGTGCTTGCTGGCCATGGCAAGCACAACCGAGGCATGGTTGTGCCACTGCGAGTGGCCGGCTCAATTAGTAGGCCTAATTAGTTTAGGCTAATTTAGGGGTTAACTAGTCTAAGCCTATTACATCTGGATCCCCCATTTTAATTTGACCCATATTTAATCTATGTGTCACTTAGATGTGGGTCACACCTCATGTTGACCAGTCAACCTTTGACCGGGTCAACCCAGCCCCACTGGCCCCACTGTCATACACTGTGGCTAGAATAGCACTAGGTGACAAAAGTATTTTTACTATTTTAATTTCGAAATATAAATAAATCCAGAATCCCAGAAATCCATTTAAACTTTGGAAATTCATAGAAAATAAACCGTAACTCCGATGAAAATAATTTATATATGAAAGTTGATCAGAAAAATATAATGAATCCGAATATGCCATCCACATACCTGTCAAACCCTTCTAACATAGCAAACATTGAACTTTTGCATCCAGATCAACACAGACAATAATACCTGGAGCTGGGAAATATTCCCGAATATTTTCCCACTTCAATTAAAATGCTTAGTAATGCATTAGAGCCTATCACCAACACATCTTGCCGTGACATACATCTATGATGCATTTGATTGCTATATTATTTATTGTTTCCCCCTCCATTACTTCCTTTCCGGTAGACTCCGAGACCGCTGATAATCCGGTGATCGTCTACGTCGTTGAGGATCCGTTTTCATCTGCAGAGCAACCAGGCAAGCAAAACCCCCTTGACCATCCAGATATCGCCCATTCTTTCTCTCTTATTCTTGCATTAGGTTTTGCTACTGTTATTGTTTCGATAACTCATATTCTAATGCATGGCCTGTTTTTGGTAACCTGCTATTAATACTTTATCTGTTAACCTATATGCTTAGTATAGGTGAACAAATTCTAAAACTTTGCATAAGCAGCTTAATTAAGTAGAAAAACCTAATCGATAGCCTACTACTTATACTTCTTACTTTCACTTTGATTTATACTTTGACTTTCGATACCTCTCCCCTAGTGTACTCGAGAGCTTGAAGGGGAAGACAGACTAGAAGACTTCCACACCATAACTTCCTTCCTTGGCTGACTGCCTGGCCTTCAAGAAACTAGAAAAACTGTAATAACTCACTTCACTATGATAACTATCTTTCGAACAGGACTACTACTTAAAGGCTAAAAAGACCTACCGCGACTGGCTCACTTGCTTGAAGGACTAATGAAAACACGTCGAACTAGCTAAAAGGACGTAAGCTAACAGCGAAACTCAAACAAAAACGGATGCTGACTCCGATATAGATATTGAGGATTTTCTACAAGCCGCCGCCTCACCCTGCTCGCTTACTTCCCACATGCTTGCTTAACTCACTATCTTTTGGGGTAATACACTGTATAGATAGGAAAGAGATAAATGAAAGAAAAAGAAGATAGAAATGAATTGATAGAGTCAGATGATGTCACTAGCTTCAATGAAAGGACTAACGAGAACTTTGAGTTAGTGTTCCTTCAGTGGCCCTACACCCTTATCCGAGTTGCCATGCTATACTATCTGGGTGATCCGAGCAAGTTGACGTTGTACCGAGACCTGAACACCCCTTTAGGCCCATGCAATTGTACAACTCTGCAGAGCCGCACCAAGTGTGAACTTACTAAGGGTGATTCCTCGTATCTCACACTCGATGATGGCTCTACAGTGCAGCACACCTAGTGTGATCTTACTGAGGGTGATTCCTCATATTTCACTCTCGATGATGTCTCTGCCGTGCTGTATATCAAGTGTAAACCTATCGAGGGTGATTCCTCATGTTTCTCCTTGATGGTATGGACCTAAATCACAACAACCCCCAATGCTAAAGTCGGGTCGGCTCGAAGAGCACCTGTGAGAGATTCCTGTGGCGGCTGGCTGTTTAGCGGTACCACCCAGGATGTGGTGGTAGCTCGGGACCTGTCCCGACAGCCGACACGAAAACATGCACTTTGGTGGAGCGACAGGGCAGGCGAAGACCATCCAGAAGAGAGGTGGGCCTGGTCCCTGGTCGTGGTCCGTGAGTTACCAAGTCGGAGTGACAGGTGCCCTGTTCGTGTCCGCGAGCTACTAATAATACACTAACAAGATTGGGTATTTGATCTGAGACTGCCATTGGCATATACGCACTAACCGCCGCGCGGGATAATGGTATATGGGACCCTCGACGTCGTACGATTTCTCCCGAAAGCTCTGTCAGACGTCCAGTTCAGCATTGCGGCACGGTCGGGCAGGTGCCATCCAGGACAGAGGTGGTGCTTGGTCTCGACCCTGCTCGCAACGACCCGGAGTGCTTAGGGGTGAGCGGCCGAACAACCCCTTTGCGCTTAGGATGTAGGCCGGCGGGGACCTCTCTGCGGAGTCTAGGTAGGACTACGGCGTGTCGATTGCCCGAGGCCGGGCATTACCCAAAAAAGTGTGTCCGGCCAGAGGTAATTGAGCATATCGGGTAATGTGGTGCACCCCTGCAGGGAAGTTAAACTATTCGAATAGCCGTGTCCACGGTAACAGAACGCTTGGATATACGAGAGTATCCCGATCTTGTACAACTTGAACTAGATACTTGATGAAATACATTGCTCAATAAATATGGAATGCCCGTGGATCTTTTCTCGCAGGGAGTCGAGGAAGGATCTCAGGGTATTGTATTGATGTGTTAATTACAAGTTGGTATCTTATGCGCTCATACTCCTTCCCTTGCTGCAAGATGATCTGCTCTCCTCTCGTCTATTGTTGCAAGATGATGGCACTTGTGTTACATAGAGCTTTCTCCCTCTAGTTCTGGCATTTCTGCAGTTTAGTCCACTGATGTACCCCTTCCTTGATACCGATGCATATGTAGTTTAAATCTGATGTAAGTCTTGCGAGTACTTCGGATGAGTACTCACCATTGCTTTGCACCCCTTTTCTTCTACCCGGTTGCTGCGATCAGGTGATGGAGCCCAGGAGCCAGAGGATTCTGAGCTTGGCTACTACGTGGAGGCCGACATCGAGGAGTAGTTTGGAGGTCCCAAGCAGGAGGCCTTGCCTTTTTGATCTAGAGTCGTTGTTTGTTTTCGCCTTCTTAAGGCACCTTTGTAATGTCTGTAGTCAGACCTAACTCTTGATGTAATATCGGGTCTTACGACCCTGGCTTGTAATATATTGTTTCTTTGTTTAAATTTGAGTCGTAGAGTTGTGTTGTGATATTATACCGTGAGTCACTGATCTTGATCGTGCATGCTGCGAGGATGTTTAGTGCACGGTTAATTTCGGGGGCATCACAAGTTGGTATCAGAGCCGACTGCCTATAGGAACCCATTCCAAACTCCTTGGTCGATGTTGAGTCTAGTCTTGAAAAACTATTTTCTAAACTACTAACCGTGTTGTGTGGCTTATGGGCCCACATCACCTATGGGTGGGATTAGAATATTTTATTTTGCATCTTTACTCTGGGTTCTGATCTCTCTTCTCTCCGGGTTAAAGATTTTGCTAACTCTAATTCTAGGTTATCGTAACGACTTCATTCCGAAGAGACACTCATTCCCGATGAACTCTTGATGTCTCAAGATATTCTGAAATACTCTCCGATTGGCCAAGAAACTTTTTTAACCTACCACACATTAACCCTTGTTCCTGTATACACTTATGAATAATCCCATACGCCTGCCACTCATATTTCATGTGTTGCCGATTGTAAACCTGACCCTGTTGATTTTGCACAGAATGTTGGATCATGGTGATCCTCCGCCTCCACCCTATATTGCCGCAATGATGCAGTAGTTTGACTTGAACCGCCAGGTTATGACCGGGATAATGGCCCAGTTTCCAAACCAAAATGCTCATCAACATCCTGCCCCAATAACACTGCAAGAATTCGTGCGCCTCAACCCGTCCACCTTTCGTTACTCATCTGATCCTTTGGATGCTGATGATTGGCTCCGTGACATCGCCTTTCAGATGGAGTCGGCTAATGTTACCCCTGCCAGTTACATCACCTTTGCGACGTACCACCTGAGGGGTTCAGCCGCTCAATGGTGGGAAAGCCACAGGCGTATGCTGCCTGCTGGAATCATAACCACCTGGCAGGAATTTCAGACAGCCTTCCATGCACGTCACATTCCTCAAGGTCTCCTGGACCAAAAAAAGAAGGAATTCCGCAAACTCACCCAGGGCAAAATGACTGTGGATGAATATCAGAGGAAATTTCTCGATTTATCCCGCTATGCTGAAGATGATGTCTGCACTGACGCACGTAAGCAGGAGAAGTTCCGAGAAGGACTGCATCCTGATCTGAAGCTCGCACTTAGTCTCCAAGAATCTGCACACTTTGCAACGCTTGTCAGCCAAGCTTTCCGAACCGAAACTGGCCAGGCCGAGTACCAAGAGTCGCTCAAGCGCACTCGTGATGTTGGTTCATCTTCGGGTCCGTCTTCTCAGAAGCGCAGAGTGTGGATTCCCCACAATGTCCATCACCAACCTGCCCCAACACCGAAACCATCTTATGTTGCACCTCGTCTGCCTCCGCCGCTGAGACAGCTAACGATTCAAGATGAACATCCCAACGCTATGGCTCCTCGCCCCAATGATGGAAATTGCTTCAAGTGTGGACAGCCAGGACACCATGCTATAAATTGTCGCTCGAATCAGCCTCCGAATGCACCAACTTGTCAGCGGAGAAACTCTAAAGCCAGACCGCCTGCAATCGGTCGTGGTCATGCCAACCATGTTAAGGCAGAAGAAGCTCAGAATGCACCAACCATCGTGATGGGAACCCTTCCTATTAATTTAGTGCCAGCTTCTGTTCTCTTTGATTCTGGAGCATCACATTCATTCATCTCCGAAAAATTTACATTCATGCATGGCATAAATTATGCAGAGATGCATTCTCCATTGGTTGTTAGTACCCCTGGATACGAATGCCATGCCACCATGATGACCAATGATGCCCCCATTGAAATTGAAGGACTGCAATTCATTGCCTCTCTCATCCTCCTCAAGTCTTCCAACATTGATGTCATCCTCAGTATGGATTGGTTGATAGCCCATAACGCCTTGATCGGCTGTGCCGCCAAGACAGTCCAACTTACACACCCTTCTGGCCAGATAATTAACTACTCAGCCCAGATAATCCAGGATGCCGAGACCCAGATATATGCTCTGAATGCATTGAATGCTTCACCTCATGAGGGAATAGAGCACGTTCCAGTCGTTCATGACTTTCAAGATGTCTTCCCAGAGGAACTTCTAGGACTACCCCCTGTTAGGGCTGTGGAATTCGTCATCGACTTGAAACCAGGCACCACTCATATTGCCAAGCGCCCATACAAGATGCCGCCACATGAACTCCTTGAGCTTAAGGAGGAAATCGACAAGTCACTTCGCAAGGGCTTCATTCGCCCCAGTTCTTCCGCTTGGGGGTGCCCCTTCTCTCTTCGTTAAGAAGAAGGATGGAACGAATCGATTGGTTCAAGATTATCGACCTATTAATCAGGCGACAATCCAGAACAAGTATCCACTTCCCCGAATCAATGATCTTTATGATCAATTTGCTGGTTCCTCAGTATTCTCTAAACTTGATACCATCAGATCAGGGTTCGCGAAGAGGACATTCCGAAAACTGCCTTCGTTACTCGATATGGATCATACGAGTACACCGTCATGTCCTTTGGCTTAACCAATGCTCCTGCCACCTTCTCTCGATTGATGAACTACATCTTCATGGATTACCTCGACAAATTCATCATGGTTTATCTTGATGATATTCTGGTCTATTCCAAGAATGAAGAAGAACATGCCGAACATCTTTGGCTTGTGCTGGAGAAGCTTCGTGAACATCAGTTTTATGCTAAATACTCCAAGTGTGAGTTCTGGTTATCGGAAGTGACCTATCTAGGCCATGTGATTTCTGCCGAAGGCATTGTTGTCAATCCAGAACGAGTTCAGGCTATTCTTGAATGGACTCCTCCGAAGAATGTCAAGCAAGTTAGAAGTTTTCTTGGACTCGCCAGCTATTGCCGTCGTTTTGTCGAGAACTTCTCCAAGATTGCAAAGCCATTGACTGACCTGCTCCACAAAGGCAAGAAGTTTGAGTGGACATCCAAATGTCAGGAAAGTTTCCAAACTCTCAAAGACAAGTTGACGTCTGCCCCAGTGCTTGCTCCCCCAGATACTCGCAAGGACTTTGTGATCTATTGCGACGCATCCCGTCAAGGATTAGGCTGTGTCCTAATGCAAGAGCACAAAGTGATTGCTTATGGCTCTCGACAGTTGCGTCCTCATGAAGAGAACTATCCAACGCATGATCTCGAGCTTGCTAGAGTTATCTATGCTCTAAAGTTATGGTGACATTACCTTCTTGGTAATCGTTGTGAGATCTTCACAGATCATCAAAGTATGAAGTACTTATTCACTCAGCCGGATCTGAACCTTCGTCAGCAAAGATGGATGGAGGCAATATCAGACTATAACTTGGGTATTTCTTATACCCCAGGCAAGGCTAACGTAATGGCTGATGCCTTGAGCCGCAAGTCCTATTGCAACAACCTCATGGTACAGCAAGCTCAACCCCTTCTTCATGAAGAACTCCGCAAGCTGAACCTCCATATTGTTCCTCAGGGATCGCTCAATGCCATGGTTGTTAAACCAGATCTCGTGGGCTCCATCAAGAGAATTCAGAAGTTTGATCCTGAAGTCGACAAGATTAAGCGTTACCTCGCAGGAGGGAAGCCCTCATTCTTCACCATTGATGATGATGGCACCTTGTTCTTCAAAGGTCGCCTAGTGGTTTCCAGCAAGGATAACCTGGACATGAACCAGAATGTCATGAAAGAAGCTCATGATACACCTCTGTCTATTCATCCGGGTAGTACCAAGATGTACCAAGACATTCGTCAGAGATTCTGGTGGTCAAACATGAAGCAAGACATTGCTCGCTATGTTGCTGAATCCGACGTTTGTCGTCGTATCAAAGCAGAACATCAAAGACCTGCTGGAACTCTGCAACCACTTACTATTCCTGAATGGAAATGGGACAATGTTGAGATGGACTTCATCACTGGCTTTCCTAGATCGCAGAAGGGTCATGATGCTATTCTTGTCGTCATTGACCGACTTTCCAAGGTTGGTCACTTTCTGCCCGTCAAGGAAACCATCACTGCTAGTCAGTTGGCAGATCTATATGTCTCCAGAATTGTCTCACTCCATGGTATTCCGTTGGTAATCAGCTCATCCACGGTATTCTGTTGGTAATCAGCTCAGACTGTGGCAGCCTTTTCACTTCAAGATTTGGGGAAGTTTTCAGGAAGCTATGGGAACTCATCTGTCCTTTAGCACTGCTTTTCACCCACAGTCCCAAGGTCAAGTTGAACGAGTCAACCAAATCCTTGAAGATATGCTTCGAGCTTGTGTCATTTCCTTTGGCAAGAAATGGAAGGAATCTCTCTCGTATGCTGAATTCTCATACAACAATAGCTATTAAGCTAGTCTGAAGATGGCACCCTTCGAAGTTTTGTATGGACGAAAGTGTCGAACTCCTCTGAATTGGTCAGAAACTGGGGAACGACCACTCTTCGGTCCGGATATTATCCAACATGCCGAAGAACAAGTTCGCGTTATTCGTGAAAATCTGAAGACCGCTCAGTCTCGTCAGAAGAGTCAGTATGACCGTCATCACCAAGAGATGGTCTATCAACCTGGCGAAAAGGCTTATCTTTGTGTCACACCGATGAAAGGTGCTCACCGTTTTGGAATCAAGGGCAAGCTAGCTCCTCGCTACATTGGACCTTTCCCCATTCTCGAAAGACGTGGAAAAGTGGCATACCAATTGGAACTACCGTCGAACCTTTCTCAGGTTCACGATGTCTTCCATGTGTCACAGCTCCGCCGCTGCTTCAAGGACCCTATCCGAGCAGTGGACCATGAAGTGCTTGGATTGCAACAAGACCTGTCTTATAAAGAGCACCCGGTCTGCATTCTTGAACAAGCAGAACGTCGCACCAGTTAGAAGGCAATCAAGTTCCTAAAAGTTCAGTGGTCAAACCATTCTAAAGATGAAGCCACTTGGGAACGCGAGGATCGTCTTCGGGATGAATACCCCGCTTTATTTCCGTCTACCTCTTAAATCTCGGGACGAGATTTCTTTTAGAGGAGGAGATTTGTAACACCCCAATAATCGTGCTACAGTAATTCCAACCTAATGATGCCATGTCACCATGTTTTCTAAGCCAAATTGCCACTCGATAAAAATAAAAGTCAAATTCAAATTCAAATTGCAAGTCAAATTATTATTTCTTCAAACTGCAAAACTAAATTGTTCACATTATTACATAAATTCCCCTGATCATTTGTCATGTTGAAACCAACATCATTTGACTCACCAATTAATCCCTAGCCAAATATAAAGTGGTCCAACAGCAACAAAAATAACCATTTCAAAATAAACAAATGTTTATGTAGTTCCAATTGACTTGAAACTTTGTAGGCCTCTCCAAAATATTGTGCTTGATTTATGTGACCAGTTTCATGTTGAACCAGATTCATTTGGTATTAAATTAAAATGCAAAACAGTGGAGAAAGTACAAAACAGAAAATAAAATAAAATAAAAAGAAAAGGCCTAACTAGTACTGTGCTAGTGGGCTCTAGTGCAACAGTACATTGGACCCAGCCCAATGGGAGAAATCATCCCCTTTCTCTGTACAGGAGACAGAGGCCATGGCGTGGCAGCCATCCCACGGCGCCATGGCCGGATGGCCACCACATCACCTCCCTCAGTGCCCCCTCGATCCCCATCGTCCCCTCTCCTCTTTGGCTCGATTTCGAGCTCGGAGCTCGATGCGGTGACCACTGCCTCGTTGTCATTGTCGCGGCCACCGTCGTCTCTGTCACGCAAAAGTACGTCGAGGAGGTTCACCACGGTCACCTTCGTCCGTCCTGGGCATCGATTCAAGCCGGGATGACGCGAAGCCGACGCCATCGCCGTCTTCTCCGCCTCGGCCGCCACCACCTCGGCGTCATGCCGCTTCTCCGGTCCACCCCGAGCCTCTCCGAGTTCGCCCCTGCGCTCACTGTGAGCTCCTCCTTCGATTCCCCCTTTTTCCCACCTCGATCCACTGTCGTAACCGCCGTCCCCGAGCTCGCCTTGGCCGCACCCGTGCTGTACACGCGCTTGCTGCTCGCTGCTGTTCTGCTCTGCTTGCTGCCGCTGCTTGTTGCTTGCTGCGCTGCGGCCTGCTGCTACTGCTGCCGATTGCCGCCGCTGCTGCTCCCTACTGCTGCTACTGCTACGCTGCTGCTGCTGTTGGCCATGGCTGCCGTGGCCTTGTGCCTCGTGCTTGCTGGCCATGGCAAGCACAGCAGAGGCATGGCTGTGCCACTGCCAGTGGCCGGCTCAATTAGTAGGCCCAATTAGTTTAGGCTAATTTAGGGGATAACTAGTCTAAGCCTATTACATGTGGATTCCCCATTTTAATTTGACCCATATTTAATCTATGTGTCACTTAGATGTGGGTCACACCTTATGTTGACCAGTCAACCTTTGACTGGGTCAACCCAGCCCTGCTGGCCCCACTGTCATACACTGTGGCTAGAATAGCACTAGGTGACAAAAGTATTTTACAGTTTTAATTTTGAAATATAAATAAATCCAGAATCCCAGAAATCCATTTAAACTTTGGAAATTCATAGAAAATAAGCCGTAACTCCGATGAAAATAATTTATATATGAAACTTGATCAGAAAAATATAACGCTTCCGAATATGCCATCCACATACCTGTCAAACCCCTCTAACATAGCAAACATTGAACTTTTGCATCCAGTTCAACACAGTTAATAATACCTGGAGCTGGGAAATATTCCCGAATATTTTCCCACTTCAATTAAAATGCTTCGTAATGCATTAGAGCATATCACCAACACATCTTGCCGTGACATACATCTATGATGCATTTGATTGCTCTGTGATTTATTGGTTCCCCCTCTGTTACTTCCTTTCCGGTAGACTCCGAGACCGCTGATGATCCGGTGATCGTCTACCTCGTTGAGGATCCGTTTTCGTCTGCAGAGCAACCAGGCAAGCAAAACCCCCTTGATCATCTAGATATCGCCCATTCTTTCTCTCTTATTCTTGCATTAGGTTTTGCTACTGTTATTGTTTCGATAGCTCCTATTCTAATGCATGGCCTGTTTTTGGTAACCTGCTATTGATACTTTATCTGTTAACCTATATGCTTAGTATAGGCGAGTTAGTGTTCCATCAGTGGCCCTACACCCTTGTCCGAGTTGCCATGCTATACTATCTGGGTGATCCGAGCAAGTTGAGCGTTGTACCGAGACCTGAACACCCCTTTAGGCCCATGCAATTGTACGACTCTGCAGAGCCGCACCAAGTATGAACTTACTAAGGGTGATTCCTCGTATCTCACTCTCGATGATGGCTCTACAGTGCAGCACACCTAGTGTGATCTTACTGAGGGTGATTCCTCGTATTTCACACTCGATGATGTCTCTGCGTGCAGTATATCAAGTGTAAACCTATCGAGGATGATTCCTCATGTTTCTCCTTGATGGTATGGACCTGAGTCACGACAACCCCCAATGCTAAAGTCGGGTCGGCTCGGAGAGCACCCGTGAGAGATTCTTGTGGCGGCTGGCTGTTTAGCGGTACCACCCAGGATGTGGTGGTAGCTCGGGACCTGTCCCGACAGCCGACACGAAAACATGCACTTTGGTGGAGCGACAGGGCAGGCGGAGACCATCCAGAAGAAAGGTGGGCCTGGTCCCTGGTCGTGGTCCGTGAGTTACCAAGTCGGAGCGACAGGTGCCCTGTTCGTGTCCGCGAGCTACTAATAATACACTAACGAGATTGGGTATTTGATCTGAGACTGCCATTGGCATATACGCACTAACCGCCGCGCGGGATAATGGTATATGGGACCCTCGGCGTCGTACGATTTCTCCCGAAAGCTCTGTCAGACGTCCAGTTCAGCATTGCGGCACGGTCGGGCAGGTGCCATCCAGGACAGAGGTGGTGCTTGGTCCCGACCCTGCTCGCAACGACCCGGAGTGCTTAGGGGTGAGCGGCCGAACAACCCCTTCGCGCTTAGGATGTAGGCCGGCGGGGACCTCTCTGCGGAGTCTAGGTAGGACTACGGCGTGTCGATTGCCCGAGGCCGGGCATTACCCAAAAAAGTGTGTCCGGCCAGAGGTAATTGAGTGTATCGGGTAATGTGGTGCACCCCTGCAGGGAAGTTAAACTATTCGAATAGCCGTGTCCACGGTAACAGAACGCTTGGATATATGAGAGTATCCCGATCTTATACAACTTGAACCAGATACTTGATGAAATACATTGCTCAATAAATATGAAATGCCCGTTGATCTTTTCTCGCAGGGAGTCGAGGAAGGATCTCAGGGTATTGTATTGATGTGTTAATTACAAGTTGGTATCTTATGCGCTCATACTCCTTCCCTTGCTGCAAGATGATCTGCTCTCCTCTCGTCTATTGCTGCAAGATGATGGCACTTGTGTTACATAGAGCTTTCTCCCTCTAGTTTTGGCATTTCTGCAGTTTAGTCCACTGATGTGCCCCTTCCTTGATACCGATGCATATGTAGTATAAATCTGATGTAAGTCTTGCGAGTACTTCGGATGAGTACTCACCGTTGGTTTGGACCCCTTTTCTTCTACCCGGGTTCTGCGATCAGGTGATGGAGCCCCGGAGCCAGAGGATTCTGAGCTTGGCTACTACGTGGAGGCCGACATCGAGGAGTAGTTTGGAGGTCCCAGGCATGAGGCCTTGCCTTTTCGATCTAGATTCGTTGTTTGTTTTCGCCTCTTAAGGCACCTTTGTAATGTCTGTAGTCAGACCTAACTCTTGAAGTAATATCGGGTCTTACGATCCTGGCTTGTAATATATTGTTTCTTTGTTTAAATTTGAGTCGTAGAGTTGTGTTGTGATATTATACCGTGAGTCACTGATCTTGATCGTGCATGCTGCGTGGATGTTTAGTGCACGGTTGATTTCGGAGGCGTCACAAGATATCACCTCCGAATTTGTTCTCGAGGCTGTATATGAACTATGCGCCGAGTAAGAAATATTCGTCGAGTCAAGCTCGATTTGCTTCGCACTCAAGCTCAACTCGACGAGGGGGCATTTGTTCGACGAGTTTTTGTGCACTGTTGCATAAAATAATAATTTCTTTTTTTAATGAGTTTGATGCAGGCTATATATATGCAAATGCAGGTTATTAATAATACAAAGGCAAAATGCTAGTGCATGGCACATGCACGCACGTACTTGTACAGGCACATGCATGAAATCATCATGGTACAATAATACATGGGCATGCACACACACGTCCTGGCCACATGCACGTAGTCTAGCTAGCTAGCTAGCTTGTATAGATTTTCTCAAAAAAAAAAGCTAGCTTGTATAGATACGTTCATACATACTTTTGTATTTGTACACCGGCAAGCTCACATTACATACCCGAATACCCGTTCGTATGTATACATCATATATGTATGTATTAGAGTATCGACGGCCGGCCGGTGAGCTCGCGTGCTCGTACGTATCCGAATACCCGGTGCCAGCTACACTTTAAAAAAAAGAAACGACTCCGACGCCGGCGTCCACCTTCCCGTCGCCTGCCACTCCGGCGGCGCCGGCCACCAGATCTCCATCTCGCCCTGTCCTGCTGCCATGTCGACGAGTCCGTGCTCCGTGAACTCCGTGTTCCACAGGGAGAGGCCGGTCGTCTCTGGCCTAGGCATCTCGTCGGCGTCGGAGGGGTCCGTCGCGGCGGCGGCGCCGGACGCGCCCCCAGCCCCTGGCGCGGAGGAGGAGTCGTGCAGGCGGCTGGCTCCTTGGAAGGAGGCCCCTGCCTCGAAGAAGACTCTGTGGAAGCGGCGGAACGGGGTAGGGCTGCCGGAGGTGGCCCCGCGCCGCCCGTCGCCGGCTCGGGAGGAAGTTTCGCCGGAGATGCGGGACAAGTGCTTCCGTTGCCTGAGTAAAGGGCACTTCCTGAAGGACTGCACCAACGACGTGGTGTGTTACAGATGTGGCAACCCCGGTCACGTCGCCAAGCAGTGCAAGAGACCGCGCAGCCCGTCGCCGGTGGAAGAGCTCCGGCGGGCGGCTGTGGCGAAGGTTGCTCGTCGGGCCGCGACGGAGGGCGCGAATGGTGGCCCGGGTCCGTCTTGGCAGGGTGCGGCGGCCAGACAGCAGCCTCCGCCGCCGCCACCGCCGCCTTCCTTGGCGGCGCCCCCGGCGTGGCCGCGCCTTGCTGCTCCACGGCTGGAGGTTGCGGCGGACCTGGAGATGAACCCGGCTGAGCTGTGTGTTGTCAGGAGGTCGCGCGCGATGGAGGAGATAGAGCACAGGCTTCACAACGCCATGGTGGTGTACGTTGGTGGGAACAGGTCGGAGGTCTCGTCGGAGCTGGTGTTGAAGGCGTTGCACGACAGGATGGGCATCCCGGCAGACAGGGTTTCTGTGCACAATTTCAGGCCGGAGGACTTCCTGGTGGTCTTCGCACGGCAGGAGGACCGTGCTCAGATGGGACTTCGGCCGGTGTTGGAGTACCGTGGTCAGAGGCTGGCCTTCCGGCAATGGATCAGGCAGTCGCAGGCGGTGTTTGCGGCCATGAGATACAAGGTGAGGTTGGAAATTGAGGGCATCCCGCCGCATGCTTGGGAGCTTGAGGTGGTCGAGAGTCTGCTGGGTGGGGCGTGCATCATCGACTCCGTCGTGCCGGAGACATCTTCAAGGGCGGATATGGCGTCGTTCAGACTGTCGGCCTGGACGGCGGACCCGGAGCTGATCCCTACCCGGAGGTGGCTGGCGGTGCCGGAGCCGGAGGAGCAGCGGGCGCTGTTTCAGCCGAAGACACTGCAGTACAAGGTTCTCATTCACCTGGCCTCCGTGACTTCGTTCCCGGACGGTGAGGAGCCGTGGTTCTTGGGCGGCTCGTCGGACAGTGGGCAGAGCGGCCTGCCGGACTCGGAGCTGGACATGGGCGGTGGGGCAAGCACGCAGAACTTTGGCTGGCAGTTTGGGGTCCGGGATAGGCGCGGCGCCAACGCCAGCGGCCAAGGCGGTGGCCAGAGGTCTGCCGGCGGTGTGGATCGGGGTCGTGCGGCGGCGGACTGGAGAATCCCTCCCATGGACCCGGCAAGGGTGGCAAGCGGGGGTGGCCCCACGGTGCGGGTTCAGGATAGGCTGACAATACGTCAGTCAGCTTTTGACCGGCTTGGGGGCGGGAATGGACAGGTGGACAGGTCTGCTCGGGCGGTGGCTCGAAATTCGAATCCGCAGCCCGCGAACAGCTCTACGGAGCGGTTGGAAGCTCCACTTCGGAGCGAAAGGGAGCACCCTGGGGCCCAGCTGAACACGTCCGTGGTTGCGGTTGATGGGGGACCGGTGGAGACGCAGGAGCGGAGAGTAGGTGCTGCAATCTTTGCTCAGGCAGATCAGGTGGATGCGACGGCGGCTGCAGCTGACGATGGGCCAACGGCGACGCAGGAGCAGAGAGTAGGCGCGGCTAATGCGGCACAGACCGTTCAGGGTAGGGTACTGGCTAATGGAGTTCCTACCAGCGGTGGCGACAGTCCAGAGGTGTCTCGTGCGGCCCCAGACCGTGGCATGGATCAGATTGAGAGCGGCGACAAGATAGGAGATCTCACAGACCACATGGCTGGCCGCACGCTGGGTGTGTTGGTGGTTGCCACACAAGATCCCATTGGACCGGCACAGGATTTCGCGCCCTCCGCGGAGCCGGTTGATGGAACTGATACGGAGGAGGAGGGGGCCCATGCAGTGGGCGTCCCGTCAGGGGTGGGACTCCAGTCCGGAATGGAGAGGGTGGAGCCGCCAATGATTGATGCTGTTACTCCCGCGGGCGTGGACGAGCCGGATCTGGGACAAGTGGTGGTTGTGCATGCAGAGGAAGCTGTTCTGCAAAATTCGCACGTTCAGGAGGACATGCAGTGCGACCCTGCGACATGCAATGGCGGCATGACGCCGCAGGAGGCCGTAGCTTACGGTAAACTGAAGTGGTTCTGCAACGCTTTGGTGCGCAAGTTGGCACCGCCCCTCCTCATGGAGGTGCAGTCCACTCTGAGGCCGGAGGCGGAGCCGTTCACGCCACGGCGCACGACGAGAGGGGCCAAGAGAGCTTCGACGAGCAAACCTACCAAGGCAACTCAGGCGGAGAACGTGCTTATGCGTGCACTTGGGCTGGTTCCGGAGGACTTAGAAGGGAATGAAGACACTATTGCCGAGCTAGCGGAGATCTTCGACTCTCCTCTGAAGGATCAGCACGTTCGTGTTATTGCGGCACTGTTCGGGAAGGAGGTCCCACCTGCGTGTGACTTGATGGCTGGCACGACGGTGGTGGTTGGCACAGCTTGAGGGCTTGCCTTGGGAGTCGGTTGCTCTTATGGTTTCTATGGATCAGAATCCACAGGTTTTGTGTTGGAATGTGAGGGGTTTGAATAACCCTGCCAAGAAGCACGCTGTTAGGGAGTTTGTAGTGGCGGCCAAGGTTAACCTAGTGTGTCTGCAAGAGACGAAGCTTGATGTAATTGATCCTTTCATAGTCATGCAATGCATAGGACCATCGTTTGATGGGTTTGATTACTTGCCGGCGTCGGAGACTCGAGGTGGTATCTTGTTGGCTTGGGATAGGACGGTGCTCGATATCGATAACATCTCCCGGGACACCAACTTCCTCACTGGGCTTGTGCACAATAAGGATGGTTCGGAGTGATGGGTTACTGCTGTCTATGGACCGCAAGGTGACGAACCGAAAACACAGTTTCTCAGTGATCTCCATAGCAGGAGAGCGACTTGTCCGGGCCCGTGGATGGTGTTAGGCGATTTTAACATGATTCTTAGAGCGGAGGAGAAGAGTAACAACAACCTTAACAGGCGCATTATGAGGAGATTTAAGGAGTTCGTTGACAACAACGAGCTGAAAGAGCTTTACATGCATGGAAGGAGATTCACATGGACGAATGAAAGGGATCAGCCGGTGTTGACCAAGATTGATCGCGTGCTAGTTTCTGTGGATTGGGAGCTGAACCAACCAGACGTCCTTCTCCAAGCCCTCTCCACCAACATCTCCGACCACGCGCCCTTGCATTTGTCTACCTCTGCTCCTTTTTGTCCAAAACGGAGATTTCGCTTTGAGATGTACTGGGCTAGGCTTGAAGGGTTCGAGCAAGCAGTACGTGATGCTTGGGTCTGTGACGCGGCTATTGTCGACCCATTCAAAAGGATGGATGCTTTATTGAGAAACACGGCAGTTGAGTTGCAGGCATGGGGTCAGAGAAAGACAGGGAATATCAAGATCCAGATAGCCATCGCGAACTATATTATCCTCAGATTCGACCGCGCCATGGAGTCCCGTGCACTCACTCTCGAGGAGCAGTGGTTGAGGAGAACGATCAAACATGCACTATTGGGTTTGGCCTCCCTGCAACGTACTATAGAGCGGCAGCGATCCCGGCTGCGTTGGATCTGTGAAGGCGATGCCAACACAAAACTTTTTCAAGCTGTGGCCAATGGACGGCGCTCGAAGAACTACATTCCTCATCTACGCCACAATGGCCAGCTCATCACGGAGCAGGAGAGAAAGGGGGAGATATTCACGGAGGCGTACGAGCAATTGCTGGGCCATGCGACGGCGAGGGAGGCTGATCTTGACCTCAACTTCTTGGACATGGAGGCCCACGACCTCTCCGATCTTGAAACAATCTTCACCGAGGAAGAAGTGTGGAACACGATCAAGGAGTTGCCGCCGGATCGTGCGCCTGGGCCAGATGGGTTCGCGGCGGCCTTTTACCAGAGGGCGTGGCCCATCATTAAACACGATGTCATGGCGATGATTATGAAGCTTTATGTTGAGGATGGCCGGGGGTTTGGGAAGCTCAATAGAGCGCACATAGTTCTCATCCCAAAGAAATCTGACGCGGAGGAAGTAGGTGATTTTCGCCCAATAAGTCTGCCGCATAGCGCCGCCAAGCTATTCGCCAAGATGCTAGCTAATCGAGCGAGGAGAAAAATGAAGGAGATTGTCATGGCTAACCAATCTGCTTTCATCTGTGGAAGACATCTGCATGATAATTTTCTTTTGGTCAGGCAAGTGGCAAGGAAGATCCATGCTCGCAAAGAGACTGGGGTATTCTTGAAACTGGATATCTCAAGGGCTTTTGATTCGATTGCGTGGCCATTTCTGTTTGAGGTTTTGAGGAGTAAAGGATTTGGGCGGAAGTGGATGTCATGGATATCGATCCTACTCAGGACGGCCTCCACCAAAGTCATTGTTAATGGGATACCGGGAAGGAGCTTTGTACACGCACAAGGACTTCGGCAGGGCGACCCGATCTCCCCTCTGCTGTTTGTCATAGCCATGGATGTGCTGTCGCGTATCGTGATCAAGGCGGTGGACCTAGGAGTACTGAGCTCGTTCACAGGTATCAAGGCAGCTCAGAGTGTTTCGATCTATGCAGACGATGTGGCGCTGCTTGTCAGACCTACAGAGATGGATCTCAGGTTCGTCACGATGGCCCTTAAAGCGTTCGACGACGCCTCGGGTTTGAGAGTTAACTACCGCAAATCTTCGGCGGTTCTGATTCATGGCGATGAGCGGGACAAAAACCGGGTTGTGTCTTTGCTGCAGTGTGATCTGGGACAGTTTTCGTGCAAATACCTAGGCCTGCAGCTCGCCATCCATCAGCTCACGCGGGCGGAGTGGCAGCCTATGTTGGATCGTGCGAAGCAGAGTGCCCCCGCTTGGCAACGAGGCCTGTTACAACGTTCTGGTCGGCTCGTTCTGGTCAAGTCGGTGATCGCCGCTAAACCAATTCATCACTTTATGATTACGGATGCGCCAGCTTGGGTGTATGAAGAGATCAACCAATGGATGAGGGCATTTTTCTGGGCAGGCAAAGACAAGGTTAATGGAGGTCAGTGTCTGGTAGCGTGGAGTGCGGTCTGTAAGCCGACGTGCTTCGGAGGTCTTGGAGTCTCAAATCTCAAACTACAAGGCCTTGCCCTAAGGGTCAGGTGGGAATGGTTGAAGCGGACGGATCCGGAAAGACCATGGCAGGGACTAAACATGATTGACGATAAGGAGGCACGGGCAGTCTTTGATAGTTTGGTCAAGATCGAAGTAGGGGAGGGTGCCAAGGTCGTGTTTTGGAGGGACCGATGGATTCATGGGTTTTCTACGGCCGATATTGCTCCGCTGATACATGCCCTGGTGGATACACGCACTAGGAACAGGCGCACGGTCAAGGAGGGTCTGGATAACGGCAGATGGCTTCACGATGTGGTGGGTGAGCTCAATTTCGTGGGACATCTACAACTGATGCACTTAAACCTGGCAATTAGTACCGTTCAGCGCGATACCAGTGCACCAGACGCCTTTTCCTGGCCGGCGGATCCTTCTGGAGTGTATTCCGCCAAGTCGACATACCAGCGTCTGTGCATTGGTGATCTCAGGGCCCCCTACGCCTCCTGTATTTGGAAGAGCTGGGCACTACTAAAGTGCAAGATATTCGTATGGCTGGCAGTCCAGCATCGTATTTGGACCTCGGATCGACGGGCCAAGCATGGCCTTCAAGATCACCCCTCGGCCTGCTACACGTGCCTTCAAGATGAAGACAATGCTAAACATATCTTGGTGCGCCGCGGATATGCACGTGAGGTGTGGCAGGCTTGCTTCCACGCTTTGAACTTGAGTACTAGGAGGCCGGATGTGCAGGATACCTTCTTGGATTGGTGGATTGAGACTAGGACGGGTTTTGCTAGGGAACTGAAAAGAGGGTTCAACACTTTCGTCATCCTAATTGCTTGGAAGTTATGGAAGCAACGGAATGCGCGTCTGTTTAACAGGACGCATCAACAGAGGACACCGCTTGAGTTAGCAGATGACATCTTTAGAGAAGCTCAGGAGTGGAGGAGGGCTGGCGTGGGTGTTGGTGGTCTCATTCGTTTTGTGAGAGAGTAGGTTTAGTTTAGCCGTGTGTTGGTTGTATTGGGGTGTAGCCGAGAGTGGATGTGCGCATCTAACTCAAGGCATCTTGTACATTGTTCTGCTATCTTCTATAAAAATATGGTACGCCCTTGGCGTATTCTCGAAAAAAAGAAAAAAAAACAGAAACATGCACGGGAGCAATGTGTGCTCGTATATTTGGCAAGCTACCAGGATTAGGAAAACAAAACTCAACCGACCTCGTTGAAAGACATGCTTGAAACAACAAGGTATGTATTGGTTTGTTTCCTTTTCTTTGTGCAGACTTGGACATCAAGAAGAAGCATAGAAGGAAGGAATCAGCGGCGGCTGCGTACAAGCACCAGCCCTCCCGTCCTATAAATATAGGAGCACCAGAGGTAGAGGAGGAGATCCAGCCACCACGTCTCGACAAATCACGCACGCATCAAGAAGAGCACCGCAAGAGGAGGCTCCCGCGCCCCTGGTGGCAGCGTCGAGGAGATCGGAGGGCGCGCCATGCGGCGGCGCTCGTGCGCCAAGGGGACACAGCGACCGCACGCTCACACGGAAGCAGAGCAACCACGAGCAGATGAACACGCCCACGCGAGGATTTCGGGCGGTGCAATAATCTTGTTCTTTTTCTATGTGTTATTATTGCAGGATGGCCCAAGGACGTGTTGAATTAAGTATGCATGCATGGTTCATGCTGTACGTATGCACCACTACCGTCTCGCGGGCGAGGCAGAACACATCTAGCCAGAGAAGAGAAGGCACGCAGGAGAGACGCGCCGTGGCGGCAGCGTCGAGAAGATCAGGAGCCAAGACGAACAAACACCCGAAGGCCAGGAGGGACGCACCCAGCCGAGAAGACGTCCGGTGGCCCAGGGACGATGCGGAGGCGCACTTGGCGGCGATGGTGGCGTAGAAGAGAGGTGGAGAACGGGGAGCCGAGCAAGCCCCGCTGACTAATTTATTTGGGACTGTCTATTTGTCATTCGACTGAAAATCAATTGGACATCATTCAAATTTTTCC
Source organism: Elymus sibiricus (assembly GCA_039707655.1). Classification (NCBI taxonomy): domain Eukaryota; kingdom Viridiplantae; phylum Streptophyta; class Magnoliopsida; order Poales; family Poaceae; genus Elymus; species Elymus sibiricus. The sequence goes on along the minus strand of CM077666.1, from coordinate 175,253,805 downwards.
ACCAATAACAAGATGACACTTCTATGTCCTTTTCTTTTTTCCTTCTTTCCTGTATGTCAAGGATCCAAAACCCGCAACAGGCTTGACCTGTCACAATGGGTTTTGCACTGTACGTGAACTGCACAGGACACGGTTTCCTAAGGCTGGGCTAGACCACATAAAAATTGGACTAAATCTGCTCCAAAAAAATTATTTGGAAAAAAGGCCTAAAAAGAGACACTGAAATATTCATTCTATTCCACGGCACAAACATGTCAGTTTGTTTATAGGCACTAGAGAAGTATCATAAACCACATGATCTAGCATGTACACTGACAAAAATAGCAATTCTAAAGCACTAGGGGCATTGGAAACTGAAAATTACAGTTACCAAGCTGCCGAAATTACATACTAGAAAGTTTTGTTCTCATCAAAATTTCTTACTCAAAGGTAGAATCAATCAACAGTATAGCAGTAACTTGTACAGAAAAAAGGCAAACCCGAAAGGTACAGAGTGATACTTTACATTCACTAAGTACATAATATGATTGCTCTAAAGTCCACAATGTAATTACACTCAAATTTCCAGTGTGATTACAACTAAAAAGCACTGTAATTCGACTGAAATGCACACTGTAATTACACTGGAGCATACCGTTTTTTTGCATCGTACCCGGTTCTCAACAAGTTCCTAACAAACTGGACCTCAAAACACCTGCGCCTACTAACAAAGGAACTACCCCTCAAAAAAACTAACAAAGGAGCTGCCCACGCAAAAGTGCAAGGCACACGACGAGGGGGCGGAGGGGCTAGAAAGCAGACTAGGCAAGGGCCACTACAAGATGAAGAACATGAAAGAGGAGGGCATGGAGGACGACATGAAAGAGGCCGAAGATGAAGAACAGGGATCATCAACAACCCAGAACAAGAGAGATTTGAGAGAGATACTTGAAGAGAAGGCAGAGCTTGCTTTCAATTGGGGGAGAACCATGGAAGATCATACAAAAGAAGAACCACATGTCAACAAATCCTTTAAAAACCATCTCCCTTTACAAAGTCTTAATTTTCAGGAACCTGCAAAAACAACACATAGAAATCACAGATCACACTATAAATCACACAATCAAAAGAAACAGGTCAGGTACTAGGGGCAAAAAGAAACAGAAAATGCACTGTAATTACATAAGAAAATTACACTGTAATAGCTCTTTGACTTGCAGTGATTACACTGAAAGTTGCACATAAATTTTCCTAAATTTACATAGTTTATGTAAATTACACTTAAATTACACTACTGTAAACCCACTCAAATTACAGTGTAATTACACTGAAAGTCGCACACGAATTACAGTGTAATTTCCCTAAATTTACACAGTAAATTACACTGAATTTACACTATAATTTCCATTACACTTAAATTACATAGTAAAATGCACTGGAATTTACGTAAACTAACAGTGTAATTCTCTGAACTTACACTGCAAGAACCTGGAAATTACACTGTAATAACCATGAAATTGCACCGTTAAATGTCCTACGGAATATAGTGGAACTGACTCTGAAAGGCCCTAAATTAACTACACTGAAATTACAGTATAATTTCACTGGAACTTACACTTAAATTACACTGAAAAAATGCACTGAAATTTACACTTAAATTACACTGAAAAAATGCACTGAAATTTACCAGAACTAACAGTATAATTCTTTAAACTTACACTGCACTAACCTTGAACTTGAAATTCCTTCAGATTTTACACCGACGACATGTAGCAGACTAGCAGTAAAGTAAGAAGCCACTTAACATGGACATACAACTGATAAGGTTCTAAAAAGGATGCAACCCAACAAAGATAAACAGGAAATTACACTGTAATTGCCCTGCGACTTTACACTGTAGTTAACTGAAAGTTGCCATGGGAATTACCGAGTAATTTCCCTAAATTTAATAAAGTAAAATCCCTTAACTTACCGTGCAAATGCACTGAATTTACACTACAAATTCCAGTGAAATGGCCTAGAATATCATGAGTATCATACTTGGTGGTAGGAAGGAAATTCTTTTTTAATTGGAACTCAAAAGCTCAAGCATCGGACCTAGTAGCAAGACACTTGACAAGCCTAACAGGGACCTCAGTTCTCACAAAATTAAGCAGACGCTCCATTCCATATCTGTGAATAGCATCCTTATACCTATCTAGTAAAGGTAGAACAAACAGGAAAATCACTAGATCTCTTCTGTCTCTACATGAAAGAAAAAGGAAAACAGATCAAAAACTAAGGTAGAATACTATGCAAAATGACTAAGGTGAAAAATTATGGAACTCACTAGGGTGATACCAATTTAAAAGGTACTACAAACTTCTGAACTCACTAGCATGATGAAAAAGAAAATAACAAGTGACAGAAATAAACAAGGCACTAAACTAAAGGCCAAAAACACCTGGCAATCAAATCTATAAGGATAGCAACTACAAATAACTGGGAAGCATGCAACAAACTGTAAAATGCAGTCAAAAACTACCTACCTACCTGAACACTAATTACATAGCACTAAAATGCATATTACACCACCTAAATACAGTACCAACCTGAATGTCTAAGCTACTAAAATATCAACAGCTCGCTGCAGCAGCTGCTAGTGAACACTACATTGGAACACTCAGCATGAACACCCTTTATACAAACTGAAACTGTGAAACACAAAAGTCAGAGGGGAACTAAACACCTACATCCACACAAGAGACCATGAGACTCAAAAGGCCAGGGGATTGAGCATCTCCACCTACATCTACATCAAAAGGGACATCACAAAATCAAATGAGTAAGGGGGACATAAAACAAATTAGACGACCAATGGATCAAACAACAAACCACTAAAAGGGGATAACCAAAAAACACCTCAAACTACATAACACTAGAAGGGGATCCACCGCTAAAACTATCAAACTCTACATCTGCAACAAAGAAAGACCAGAACAAACGAATCGGCCGCCTGCATCTATACATCAAATGCTAGAGGAATCGAACGACTGCAACTCGCATCAAACAACATGGGATCTGCACCTACATGTACATCCACCGCTGCATCCACACAAACACCTACATCCACAACAAACCTGAGGGAATCGAAGCAAACAACAGATCTAGAAAGGATTGAGCACAGAAACATGATCCAGCGGGGGAAAGGGGGAAGACGACGACAGCCAAAGGGAACCACGAGGAATTGGAGCGGAAATCAAGCTGAAGAAGACTAAGCAATCGCCATGAACTGTGAAGAAATCTCCTCCTGTGCTCTCGCCTCCTCCGCAGCTGTAGGTCTCTCTTTCTCTACCCTTTTCCAACGGAAGTGGAGAAATGAAATTTCAGAAACAAAAGGGGGAAAGACAGCATACCGAAACGGATGGTAACGGGCTCACCCGAAAAGAAAAACGGGCCCGGCATGAGAAAACCAGCCCGGAAGCGCCATCTCCGAGCGTGAATCTCCGCGAGTTTGGACGGCCACAGATTTGAATGAAAGCGAATTGTTTTTCAGTCGATTGAAAAATAGCAAACCCGATTTATTTTACTTCCTATGTCTTTCATCTTTCAGGTCTTTAGTAGAAGGAGAGAAGGAGGCGTGCCCCCGACGACTGCATCGAGATGATCAAGGGACGCACACATGGCGGTGGCGCGTGCGAAAGGATGCAGAGCACGCCCCAAGATTGAAGACGGAGGTCATCACGCACCCGGATGCGGCGGACGAAGCCGCGGCCGACGTGGCGCCCTCACCCATGGACGCACATAGTAAGGAGGAGGCGCGGAGCCCGCTGGGACGACGCCGTCGTCTTCATCAAGCCGGCGCCATGAAGGACGGAGGCGTGGAGCTCGCGAGGATGCCGCCGCCGTGCCATGGAGGATGGAGGCGCGGAGCTCGCCAAGACGACGCCCATTGCCAACATCATCAACCTGGTGCCGCGAAGGATCTCGGCGTGGAGCTCGCAAAGAGGATGCCCGCCATCTACTTCGTCATGCTGGAGTCACAGAACGGAGGCGTGGCGCCCGTTGGCGACGCCGCCGACGTCTACTTCGTCAAGCTGGAGCCAGAGGACAGAGGCGTGGAGATCGCGGGGATGCCGCCGCCGTGCCGTGGAGGATGGAGGCGCGAAGCTCGCTAAGACGACGCCCATCGCCAACATCATCAACCCGGTGCCGCGGAGGATGGCGGCGTGAAACTCGCATGGAGGACCCCCGCCATCTACTTCGCCATGCTGGTGCCGCGAAGGACGGAGGCTTGGAGCTCGCGGGACGACACCACCGATGTCTACCTCGTCAAGATGTAGCCCGCGACCCGGAGCCAGGAAGACGATACACGCCCCGGTGCTGCCCGCAACATGAAGAAGAAGATGGCACCGCATGGTGCTGTTCGCAACCCGGAGCCCATGAAGACGAGGCGCGACGGTGGGAAGGCGACGCGACTTCACCAACATCTTACCACGGCCTTGTGAGGCGGTGCCCTTGTCTTGGAGGACCGCCGTAAACTCGGCGTCTGGCCGAGACGAGGCGCCAACCACACCGACTATGCTGATGCGAGCATGCGTTGGTTTTACACCGACGCCGGTCTCCACCAAAAACACACTCCCGCGAGGCGTACCCCTTGCATACCCCGACGAGGCCGCTAGGTCGTCGAGAAGTCCAAGCTGAGCAGGACCCATGCTACTTCAACCCAGACTACATCAACGCCGCCAAGACCGACGAGGCGCGACGGCGAGGGCGGGCGTGGCTAGCACAAGGCCACGTCTTGAGCGGCGCGTGTACCGACGAGGACATGGGCTCTGCCGACGCCCACACACTCATCACCATCATACTGCATGGAGAACGTGAAGCGAAGACGACGAAGACGACCACACGGCTTAATCGGAGGTATCTTGCGGAGTAACCCGTGGGAGTAATTAACCGGGAGCCTTCCGAGGCCCTGGGAAGCAGGAGACCGCACATCGCTACAGTCAGGCTGACCGCGCTAGTAGGCCATGGAGCGCATCTTTAATTTTGTTTCTCGACACGAGATTAATAAAATGCATATTTTTCCCTATACCTTTTCTTTGTGTACTTCGGTACACTGGCACGCCCGCATACTTTTTTTTATTCCCCGGCGCATGAGAGAAATCAAACTCCGTCTTCCCTTCTCCACGGAGTGCTATTAGATTTTTCTCGTGTTAAACAAATTGGCACGCCCGGTGGGACCTGGTTCTCCTCCCATCTTTGCTTTGCTGTGGTCGACGAAATCTTCTTCGTCCGTTCCCAATTTGCACGGCATGGTACATGACAAAGCATCGGCGAGGAGCTCCGCTGATGAAAGTCCCTTTCATGACGGTGGTGCGGCAGCGACTCAGGGCCGATGGTGATCCGGATCATTACCCCCCATGGTCATCGAGCCTGGTGCCAAGCTCTACATCCATCAGGCCCGGGACCATACACAGTTTCAAACTATGCAGTCCAAGAAGGTCCAAAGGCGAGCAGCGGCCAAGGGGGGGAAGGAGCGCCACGAGCTAATGCTTGAGGCACGCGCTGTTGAAGGAGTCATCAAGGGCGGACATCAAAGGGGATGTGGAGGTAGCTCAACACCTTCGTGCTAAGACCGCCAACGGGCGGGCAAGTGAGGCATCCCTTCACGCTTCTACCGCGGTTTCACACTCGGAGCCGCCAACACCAACACCACGGCGCATCGAGGGGGAAGTATCGCAAGGCCCTGCAGTTTCATCAACCTCGACGATACTCGGCAAGGTGCATTGGCGCCATGCCTCCACAACTTGGCGGTTGATGGACGATCACTCCCCAACGACAATAGGTTCTCCGCCCTTTGCTGCGAGGCACCGACACCGGGTGGCAAGGATTCAAGGTTGCAGGTAGGATGAGGCGCCAATCCCCAAGTCATCATCCTCAACATGAGCGCCTTGATGACAGTCTTCACAAACTCACCGCTTAGAGTGGGGGCATCCTAACATGCCCCCATGTGGGAAACGATGGTCAAGACATCAAGACAATGAGAGGAACCCTCAACCCACTCAACAGTGGTGACCAAGGGACCCTCTACGGCAAACACTTCCACCACGACATGCGTCCCCTCCTAGGCGGGGAGATCGGCCCTAACCCCAGGTGATGGCAGACATGGCTGCATCATCTACTCAGCACCATGCACCATCCATTCCTTTCCAGGCGAAGCGCCGTCTATGCGGCCACCAATGTGGAGCTCGCCCGAGGTGATACGGGATTCGGCCAAGGCGGGGTGTCGTCCACACCACCGCCGATATGGAGCTCGCCCGAGGTGGGGCGCCATCCACACCACCACCGATGAGGAGTTTGTCCAAGGCGGGACTCCATCTACATCACTATCACCGACCTGGAGTGCCCCCAAGGTGGAGCGCCGTCTACACCTTCATCAACATGGAGTGCCCCCAAGGTGGGGCGCCATCTACCTCCGTCGACACAGAGCTCGGCTAGGCGGGGCTCCTTTTTCATCATCGTCGACACAGATAGCATCAAAGACGGGGCAACGTCTACACCGCCATCGCAGAGTTTGCCCAAGGCAGGGCCGTCATCTACATCGTTTCCGTCCACATAGAGCTTCGCCCGGGCGGGGTTTGGTCTACACCGCCGCCAACAAGGAGCTTAGCCTTGGGTGGGAGTCGGTCTACACCGTCACTGACATGTGCACGCCCAGGTGGAGCGTCATCTACACTGTCAGCAACACTGAGCTTGCCTAAGGGTGGGCACCATCTACACCACTTTGGAGCTTGCCAAAGGCGGGCATGCTTTTTGCACCTCTACCGACATGGGCTTGGCCAAGGCAGGGTGCCGTCCATACCGCCGCCGATGTGGAGCTCGCCCGAGGTGGAGCGTCGTCCACACCGCTCCAACATGAAGCATCGCCCAAAGGCGGGTGCCATTTACATAGCCTTGGAGCACGCCCATGGCGGTGATGTCATTGTCTCCTGCTAGAACATGGAGCACGCCAAAAGTTGGGCATCATTCACAAACCACCTCGAAGCTCATCCAAGGCGGGGCGCCATCAACCACCCACAACATGGAGCTCGTCCAAGGCGGGACACCTACACCATCGTCGACACAAGCTCACCCCAAGTGGGGTGTCATTTACACCGCCGCTGAAGCGGAGCACCGACCATACCGTTGCTGATACGGAGCTCGTTCGAGGTAGGGCACCATCTACGCCATTGGGAAAGGAGCTTTCTGAGGCGGGAACAACGTTTACCCTGTCGCCGACACAAAGCTCGCCTAAAGGCGGGCGACATCTACACCAACAGAGAGCTCGCCCAAGGCGGGCGCGCCTTCTACGCCGCCACTGAGGCAGAGCTCAATCTCTACGCTTTTGCAGACACGAAGCCCGTCCAAGGCCGCCTTGCATGGTTTCATGCTAACCCTGTGTTGCCGCTTGTTGAGGCAGCGACATCGTCAACATCTACCCCAACATCCACACAACGCACGTCCACAACATCGTCCTAGCACCGGCGAGGCGAAGCTATACTCCACCGACATGTCTTTTTCTGATGAAGCAATCGATATCTTGTCGGGCACTGACGAGGCGAAGGCAAGTCATCCAGTCCGACACCGACAAGGCGGACACCACCAGGCCGGGCACCGACGAGGCGAAGGCCGCCAATTTCATCATCGGACAATGACAAGACGGAGGGATATGGCTAAGCATAGTCGGAGCGATGGACGTACCGCTCTCCCCTTCACTTCATCACCACATCCCCACCATCTACACCAAGCCAACGAAGCAATCCAAGCCTTTAACAAGACACTCGACAAGATACTCAAGAAGACGGTGACAAGGCACTCAAGAGACTGGCATGTCCTTTCAAGTCCTTGTGGGCGTACAGCGTTACAGTCCATACTCCAATAGTGGTGACTCCGTTTTCTCTCGTTTATGGGAGTGAAGCAGTCCTGCCATTGGAGGTCCAGCTACCATCTTTACGGGTGGCCATCCAGGAAGAGCTCACCCAAGACTAACAGGTACAACTGCGGTTCCAGGAGCTCGACGCCCTTGAAGAGGGGAGACTTCATGCCCTACAAAACCTGGAGCTTTACCGCCTGAACATGGTGAGAGCCTACGACAAGCTCGTCAAGCAACGCATCTTCCGGAAAGGCAAGTTGGTCCTCGTGCTCAGGCATCCCATCGTCATCACGCACAAGACGAAGCTCAAGTTCGAGCCGAAGTGGGAAGGACCATACATCATCAAGCAAGTCTACGACGGGGGAGCATACCAGCTCGTTGATTCCCAGGGAGTCCGACCTATGCCCCCAATCAACGGAAGGTTCTTCAAAAAAAAATCTTAATTTTTTTTGCCTCTTTTGTTGCCTTTCGGTTTTTCATTGGGGAAACTGTTATGTGGGCTATCGGATCCATGATGCATTCTCCTTTGCATTTCGTGGATATTTTACTTTCCCCAACTTTAATGGACTAAGTTCAACAAAAAAAAATGACTTTCCCATATCGCACTACGCTATTGATTGAAGTTTTGGCTACCCTAGGACTTGTCGGAGGGAGACACAATGTGTCATGTTGCAGGTGGAGCGGCTCCTACACTCATAATGCATGACACGTACCAGGTGTATGCTTTCGGAGGCAGCGGAGACGATTACTTGGGCACCTCTGAGTATTGAGACCCCGCACTCTTCATGTTTCCCGGCATGCCTCATGTTCACACAGGCTCGCACCCCAGGGAAGACTTTAGGAAAAGATCATGGAGGGCTGCCTAACCCAACATAAGTTGGTTTGGTGCGTAGTCACATGGCAACCCAGGGGTGCGCCACCAAAAGCTCCAGATAAAGTGCTAGAGGGTTTTTCTAGTACACGGAGGTGAACGGTTTCCTTCCAAGTTCCCAAGGTGGGCCCCCAAGAATCCTGGAAGAGAAGTCCTCGAGAGTTTCAAGCCAAATGTCAAAGCAAGTCCATGAAGTCCGTGACCAATCAATCATCCCGCGTGAGTAATCAAAATAAAATTCCAAGTATCCAAGAAGCAAATAAGAAGCAAAAAAATCCCAACAGTCCAAGAGGCAGTCAAGTGGTCCCAAGCAATAGGAGACCCACCAGAAGGAAGGCGGGAGGTCGCTGTTCACCACCCCTCAATATGGCATGAAGAAAAATCGCCAAGCTGTTGTCCCAAAACCATTTACCCTAAATCTATCACACCCAAGTCTCTGGGTTCATGGGGTATGTGCAGGGGGCATGTCGAGCTGTGGGGGCCCTCAGTATGATGATGGGCTAGAGTATGAATTTCTGTTGCCTCTCGGAAGCATCCCGAAACACTTTCTCGCATGCATGTTGTGGTGGGACTTCGATAAGGTAACATGGGCGCGTGCTAGGGCATCTCCAACGCTGACCCGCAAATTTGCTCCGGCCGTGGACACTGATGCCGGAGGCTGCTATCCACCGCTGCCCGCGTGGTACATTTCAATCACATTTTGAACTAAACGGACGAAATTCGTTCAAACCGGTCAGATTTTCATATAAATCGGAACAGATTCATGCAAACATGTCAGATTTCATATGAATATGACGAAATTTATTACATTTCGGACATACTTCAACTAAAAGCGTAGCTCGTCCGACTCTGCAGGTACACTTTCGAACATACTTCTATTCTAAACCTAATCTAAATGATTCCTCGTGTCCGGCCATGAGCTTCGACATAGGCTCCGGCACTTGCCTTCTCCAGTTCCGCCTCGGCGCTCTCCAACTCTGCCTTCGTAGTCTCCGCCACCGTAGCTTGAGCGACTAATCGGCCACTGATTATCAACCAGCCAAGCTTGGCTTCAAGCGGAGGGGAAGAGCGGTGGCATTCCTGGGACCCGAGCGGCGGCGACCTACCATGCACTACTCTTCCTCAGTGCCGGCGGCGCTCGCGGACGTGCCAGCTTTGTGGTCATGGCGGCGGGGCGCGGCCTCCATGGAGCCGACAGCAATGGAGGCCATCTTCTTCTTCGGCTACGGCGAAAGTCCGTCCCAGAGAGCTATGGAGCGCGAGGAGGCCATGGTTGGAGTGGTGGGGAGAGGTGAAAGGGACCGGAGGAGGATGAATGCGGCTATGGCCGGCGCTGCAGTTCATATAGCGGGTGAATGGCAATGGTGTGCGGCAGATGGATGCACGGGTGGGGCCGGAGTAGGTTCCTCGGCAACCGCGCGTCATTACTATGGGCATTAGACTGATGGACGGATGGTCGTGTTGTCACTTGAATGCTGAGCAGTCGCGTGCACCGAGAAGCGGCGCTCTCTCGGCCGTCGCGCCGCTTCAATGCCGGCGCCAGTGACAGGTCGCGTCCGCTCTGGCCGGGCATGAATGCGGCACTGACGCTCTGGAGCGGCGCTGACCGTTTCGGGCGGGAAGCGCGCGCGGGCGATGGCGGGGGTTTGGGTGGGCCAGGGCGGTCAGGAGCGTGCGTGGCAGCGGTCCGGATGACCGGAAACAAGAGATGCTACACCTTCGTAAATATTGCTACTATCTTGGCTACGATCTTTCAATCATTGAGTTGTATAAACATTTTATTTATGAGTTGGTTCAGAATTTTTGCCACTAGTTAATTATGTTGCCAAACTTTGATAAAAAATATTATGTAACTACATAAAAAATAAGAAGGCAATTATATTTATTTTTTGTTGGCACGTATTAGCAGTTTACTAGTTAAATATGTGGTCAAACTTTGAAAAACATATGATGTGGAGTAAAAACCCGGATGGAGGTATTACGAAATACGGTGGCACACTGATTTAGGCTGAATACAACAGCCCATAATTACTGGAAGAGGGCCAACTGTAGATACAAAATAATTAAAATTTGACCCGTGTGTGGTTGGTCGTGTATCACACGTGAACGTTAGAAAGTGCGACCGGAACGCGTGGAGCGTTAATTGATCGTAGGTTTATTCGCTAGTATGTTAAAAAAAAGTGTTTCGTTTCGTACACAATTTAAAATGATTGTTATGGAGAGAAAAAGAAAACCACTCCAATATATATATACACGATGGAGCCTCGGCGCTTGTTTGATAGGGTTTGCTCTCTTCACACTCTCTCACCCTCTCTAGATCTAAACAAGACTACGTTGGCCTCTCCCTCCCTCTCTCTCTCCCCACCCCCTCACCGCTGGTCAAAGAGCTGGCCGGATCCCGTCCGCCGAGGAAGGGGAGGAGGTGCAACGTTTACTTTGTCACCGTTGGCGAGGGAAGGAATCCACTGCCGGCGGCGGTGTTCTCTTTCACCCAGCGCCGGCGCGGGAGGGCCTCCGACCCCTTCTTCCTCGCTGTCGTACGTAGTGTGGGCATATCCGGCCTCCCGCCGCCCACCTAGCCACATCCCGACGACCCTAAGGTATAACTTACTTTCAAACCGGCATTTCTCTAGCTGCATGTGCATCTTTTTCGCTTCTGCAGTCGAATCTAGGTCTTGGTTCAAACAGGAAAGTTAGGGGGAAAGTTGTATAGCATAAATATAGGACGTGGTTCAAAGAGGAAAGGAAGGGGGGAAAGTAGTACAGACATCCAACCACTTTGTTGGTCGAAAAGGGAAAAAAGGGTAAACGCAGTACACACATCTGTAAGGAACTGATCTCTCTATGTTGAAAAAGGAAAGAAACCGGGGGGTGGGGGACAAGGTAGTAGAGTTTGAGCAGGACTAGATTTGCTGCCCTCACATAGGGAAAGGTGGCTAAAGAGAACAAAAATGGGACCAACCCAGATATGCTGCTTGGTTTGTTGTTGCAACAGACTCTGCATCACCCCTTTATACAACGGTGGATGCACATGGTGCTGGTGCGTCCACTGTCCCATACAACTGTTTAGCTGTTGTTAATCTAGTAATGCCATTGGAAAATTGGAGCAATGGCACTGTTAAAGAAAATTACATGTTTAACAAATCTAATTGTTAATATAATCTATCTGTTAATATGAATCCATGACACTGTTTTAGAAATGCTAGTGTCCTGCTTTCTTTCCCATTTTGATAAGTTAGATGCTTCTTTTTGTGGGCGTTTGTGTCATCCACCGTTATTGGCCAGTAATTGTTTCCTTTCTACCTCTGTGCAAACAGGGATATCTACTTCACCTCGTTGCTATTGCGACCTTTTGGTGCACTGCACAAAACACTTTTGTTTTAAGAGTGTTTTGTGCAGTTCAACTAAAATGTCACACCGACAACGTTGCCTGATTGCTTGATTTTAGTGGAACTGCACAAAAGGAGATCGGACTTCCTATCCGTGTTGATAGATTTGTAGCAGATCTTGTTCATGTGAGTTGTTTGAATTCTGCGTCATGAGAGGTCAGTTCCGGCCTTCATCCATATGATTATGCAGTGTGCTTTCACATGTTGTGCTACTTAAAAGGTAATGTTGCTTGATTTTAGTGAACTGCACAAAAGGAGATCAGACTTCCTATCCGTAATATCCCATTGAGGTAAGATAATGATATTTCACTACTGTCATCAGAAAATTAATGCTATTGTTTTGTGGTATACTTGTGCTCCCTAAATGACATGCTAAATCTTACATTGAAGGCGAAGCTTGTCTGTTATTGAACCAAGTGATGAAGGGGACGAACACGGGGAAGAAGAACAAAAATCAAATCCTGGTGCTGTAATGAAGCACTGGAACTGTGATGACACAAGTAATGATATTTTTTTGCATTTTAATTTATTGCTACTCATGGAACGAGCCATTGTTTTGCTACTATTTTGCCACTGTGATTTGATGCCACTCTTAATGTAATATGCAATTGTCTCTACTTCTGCAAAAGGGATCTTGTTTGAAGATAACATATATTTTAGTGGAACAACCCAAAAAAGTTCTTGATTGATAATTCCCCTGACAAAGGTCAGTAACGGCCTTCATCCACATGAACGTGCTTTGTCATGCTGTGCTACTTGTATTGTGGTATTGTTTTGAATTAAATGTTTAAATGAAGCTATTGTGTTGTTCTCTTTTCCCGTTAAGACAATGAAGATGCTTCTATTTGTGAGCCTATGTTTCATCAACTAGTACCATTATTATTGTAATCACTTTTTCTGTATTTGTGCAAACAGGGATGCTCAACTTGATTTCAGTGGAACTGCACAAAATGTTCGGATGGTTCGTGCGCTCCATAATACTTCATCATGCACAATACATCGATTGGTTCTCTAATCATTCATTGTCACCTTGAGCCACTAAACTAGCTACATGGAAGGAGATGCCAACGTGTTCAAGGCATTGCAACATATAAATATGAAATCCACCAAGATACGGATGACATTGCTCGATTTCAGTGGAACTGCACAAAAAATCAGCTGGTTAATCCAGCACAAGGTTCCATGTCAATGTGCAAACTGATGACAAACCTCGCCCTTTGCATAGTCATAGGCATTTGTTATTTTGGAATGGGAAAACCTTGTCAAAGTTTGCTCATTGATGTTAGCAAGAAGACATACATTTGATATTTTGGAATGGAGAAACCTTGTCAAATTTTGCTCATTGATGTTGGCAGGAAGACTTGGATTTGATATTTTGGAATGGGACTCCCTTTGCTGTGAGTAGCATAGATCGATTTTTCTTTCTTTGTATGTCTTTAGTTGTGAAGTAAATATTTGCTCTGATGTGTGAATCATTGAGATGCATAAGCATGCATGTTTCCTTATATATGGTAATCTTATGAGTTTGTTCTGAATGTTGTCTATGATTTGCCCGCCGGTGAGTTTGATTGCAATGTTGAACTTCGAATGCTGTGGCACACGACATGATGATGCAGGGTGCAGCCACGCTAAAAAGCTGCTCAAGCTTTATGGTCCGTGTGAAACTGCGGCAAACGAGCTGACCACCGTGCTCCTTTAGAATAAAATTTAGTAAAGTGCCCATGTGGAGCCACAACGTCATCAAGCATAGTAGGAAGGTCTAGATGCTGGTTTAGTTTGTGCGCTTAACAGTTCATCGTCTTACTGTTTCATGCATAGCCTATGTTTTAAAATATTTCATGTACGCATGCATGAACCTATTTGCTTATCTGTTACCTACTATAATTTTATTTTATTTTGTCAATTCAATGAGCAGTTAGAAATGACAGGAAGCGCTAGTGCGTACACTCTTACGACCGAAGAGTACGAAACATGGCCCGCCCGTTTATTGAAGCCCAATACAAAGAGCTCATATTTACTGGGAGAGAGGTGCTCACATGGCGGTCCAGTGACTGATGCTCACGTGACTGGCGCTCGTTTTTCCTATCCAACGCATCAAGCAGACAGTTCGCTTCCCTCAGTTCGCGGCATTGTCAGCGCACGTCGGGTGTCGCTGCAGCTCTGGCAGTGGTCTGCAGCACTGGACGCAACACCGGTGACCTCCCGCAATGCAGCACCGATGACGTTCCACAACACCAGTGACTTGCTCGCAGCACGGCGGTGCCCCACAGTGCGTCGTCTGCCACCTCCAAACTGCCCCGCTTCAGTCTCCTCTGTTCGCTGCAACTCAACAGCGCGCGTCATCGCTAGAAGAATTAACTCCCGTGAGGCCCTCTCCGTCGTTCTCCACCTTGTACCTGACCATCCGTAGCGCACACGAGGTCCTCTCCGTCGTCCTCCGCCTTGTTGCACTCACCGCGGCACCACCGTCTGGCGTTGTCAACATGGTCAACAAACGAGAGGAATCAGGAGATGACTGTATGTGGAGAGGATGACAGTGGGGACCCACCAGGGCCATTGCCGTACGCAAGCAAGTGCCTCCTTATTACAAGCAAAAAATGCTTCCTAGTAATCATATCCAGACATCTGGGTCCCATGCCAATGTCAACGTAGTCAATAAACGAGAGAATTGCACTAAGGAGCGGCTGACACCAGGGACCCAGCAGCTCGCACATTTTTTTTTGAGATTGTGCATGGTATCAACTGGGCTATGCGAGGGTTGTTGCCCGTCTAGCCCAGCTCTTTTTCTTCTTTGTGAAAATGGCTAGCCCAGCTTTATTTTTTTTAAGAATATCTGACCGAGGCCAACATGCTTTTCTCAGACCTGCTGGGCCGCAAATCTTCAAGACAAGGAGGGATGCATTCGGCTTGCCCAGAAAATGGGCTATAAGTAATATGAAATGGGCTGTAAATTTTTAAAAATACAACAAACCGGAAATTAGTTTCAAATTTGTTTTTTTGGATTTTGAGATTTTAAATTCCATTGAAAGTTATTGCGCAAAAATTTACATTGGATTTTAAATTAATTTAAATTTATTTTTTAAATTAGTTTGAATCTGACTCAAAAATTCGGAATTAAAAATAGTTCCGACCGCACCGAAATACGCAAAATTTTGTTGTAATTTTTAACCTGACCAGAATATGGGCTGTAATGCTAACAAAAAGAATATGGGCTACAATAAATTCCTTAAGAATTAGCAAATGGGCTATAAATTATTGAAAATAATAGTAAATGGGTTGTCTGCTGTTTGCCACAGATTTGGAGGTTGACTTTTGGGCCTACTAAGTTAACACCTA
Source organism: Elymus sibiricus (assembly GCA_039707655.1). NCBI lineage: Eukaryota > Viridiplantae > Streptophyta > Magnoliopsida > Poales > Poaceae > Elymus > Elymus sibiricus. The sequence continues at coordinate 175,238,336 of CM077666.1, read as the reverse complement.
TGCAAGGCTTTGTCAAGTTAGTCAACAAACGATTCTACCGGTAGTGACCATTGGATGTCAATCCAACGGCCGTCGTGCTTCTTCAATCTCTGATCTGCTTGCTCCAGCCACCCAAACCAGCGCTGACGGGACCGCGTGCCCCCGCCTCCCGTGGCTGGCTATGCTGCGGCGCAGGCCTCAACGCCCAGCCCTACTCCCACCGCTGGCCAGGCCATCCCTCTACTCACCCACACCTCCTATTATTCTCTGGCGATGGCAGCCTCACACCGCAGCCGAACCAGTTATTCTCCGACGATGGCAGCCTCATACCGCAGCCGAACCAGTCAACCCTCGTACTCCCCTCCGTGTTGGCATCCATTGCCGTGTCTTCCCCGGCTCCGGGTTGTTCCCTTCCTAGGCCTCGCCGTCGTCCACCGCCTTGGTGCTCTCGGCACGGCATCGTCAATACGGTCAACGAACGGCAGCCATCGGAAGAGGACTGTACGTGGAGAGGCTGACAGCTCGGACCCACGAGGTCCATGGTCGCACGCAAGGAAGTGCCTCCTTATTACGCGCAAGAAAACTGATTCCTCCACCTGCTAGACGGGACCCACCACATTTGGAGGCTGACTTGTGGGCCTAATAAGTTGACGCGTACGCAGGGCTTTGTCAACTTAGTTAACAAAACGATTCTAGCAGCAGTGACCGTTGGATGTTAATCCTACGACCGTGCTGCTTCTTCAATCTCTGATCTTCTTGATCCAGCCGCCCAAACCAGTGAACCCTCGCTCCTGCCTCCCATGGCCGGCTGTGCTGCAGCGCGGGCCTCACCGCCCCACCCTACTCGCACCGCTGGCCAGGCCATCCCTCTACTCACTTTAACACCCCCATGTATTAGCAACAGTAATCACTTTTTGATAATGCCAAGTCACCATGATTAGCCCTGCTTGATCATCATTTGCATCATACCTCAATTCAAATTCCAATTCAATTGCAATTCAAATTTAAAGAGAAAATAAAAGTTGTTCAAATTTGAAAACCAAAATGTTCAAAATATTGCAAATAATCCAGAGGCATTTATAAAAATATAATCAACATTTATTGAATTAGTTAAATGACCATACCATCCTAAAACAGAACCAAATCAGCAATAATTAATGCCTTTGTAATTAAATAAAATTCAAATGAAATTCTTTTAACTCCAAACCAATTTTTGGTAGTAACTAAAATTGCACTGTTAATTTTGGGCTAGGTCTTCTATTTTACAAAACTACATTTAGGGCTAAACATTTTACTAAACAGAAACTAAAATAAAAACAAAAGATAAAAAAGGAAAATAAAATAAAATAAAAGAAAATACCCTGGGCCTCGGCTAGCCGGTTGGCCCAGCCGGCCCACGTCGCCCCCTGGCCTATTTAGGCCCCCTCCCCACACCTGTAACCCTAACCCCCACCCATTCCCCACTCCTCCCCGTCGCCCGCCCCGCGCCGCCGCCCGTCGCCGTCGCCTCCGTCGTCGTCGCCGCCTCGCCGCACGTCGTCCTCCCCGTCTCCTCCCCGAGCGGCTTCCACGAGCCTCGCCGACCCCGTTCGACTACACGGGGGTGAGGAACCCCCCCTTCTCCTTCTTCCTCCCTCTGTCGCCGCCCGTCGCCGCCGCCCCCGCTCGCTCGCTCGCACGCTTCCGACTCCACCCGCGCCCGTGCCTTCCTGTGATGCTGCCGCTGCTCGCGCTGCCTCGGCCCGCGTCGCCGCTGCCGCCCGCTTCCGCTCCGTCCACTGCCGTCCGTCGCACCGCGTCCGGCCGCGCGCGCCCGCTGCGTCCTACACCGCCAACCGCGGCCCTCCCCCGCACCCCTGCTGGCGCCCGCCGCCGCCCGTGCGCCCCCCCTGGCCGCAGCCGCCGTGCGCCCCGTGCGCACTTGTGCGTGCGTGCTCAGGGCACCGCCCGGACAAGTCCGGCTTCCCCCGTTTGCCCGCGCGCTACGTGACCCGCGGACGTGTCCGACGCCCGAACGGACACGGGCGGACAAGTCCACTCGAGCCACTGCCCACTGGGCCCCACCCTATTTGGAACGAAAAGAAAAAGAAATTAAAAGAAATTAAAATAAATAAATAATTAATAATTAATTAATTAGTTAACTAATTAATTAATTAACTTAATTAAATCTGTTTAATTAAACTAATTATCTAATTAATCTATAATTAACTTAATTAAACCCTAATTAGCCTAATTAGACACTAACAGGCGGGACCCACTGGTCCTGTTCACTGCTGACGTCTCAGTGATGTCATTGCTGACGTCAGCAGGAACTATTTCGGATAATGTTGGATTAAATAATTTAAATAATTCCAGAAATTAATAAAAACTTTAGAAAATCATATCTTTTAAACCGTAACTCGGATTAAAATAATTTATATATGAAAAATGATCAGAAAAATGTGTAGAATCTAAATAACTTATCCACATGTCTGCCACACCCCTATAACATACCGAACATGGGACATATTGCCCGTATCCGGTATATGAATAGTGCCTAACCTTAATAAAATAAATCCAAATAAATTAACTAAATCATTTTGTTAGGCTGTAAAACACCTCTGCATATCATTTAGACATGTCATGCATCGCTGTTGCATTTTTATCGTGTATTTATTGTTTCTTCTCCCCCTTCTCTCCCGATAGCCCCCGAGACTGCCGACGACACCGCCGTGTACGACGACGTCGCCGACGACCAGACCCCTGCAGCAGAGCTTCCAGGCAAGCAAAACCCCCTTGATCATCAGATATCACCCATTCCCTTCTCTCTTATTCTTGCATTAGAATTGCCCCTGCTACTGTTCCGATAGCACCTATTCCGATGCATAGCCTGATTTTGTAGTCTGCTATTGGTACCCCACCCGTTGTCCCACAATGCTTTAGTAAGCTGTGCTACTTCTTCATCGGTGACCCATCACCCTTGTCCGTATGCCATGCTTGTTACCGGGCCGTGATCACTCTGGGTGAGGATCACGGAAATGCTTACATTACTACATTCATTTACTGTTACGGGGCTGAAGGGCTGGTGGTACCATCCAGTCAGAGATGGACCTGAGTCCCGACAGCTCCCAATGTTAAAGTCGGGTTGGCCCCAAGGGTGACCGCGAGTGAATATCATTAAAGACGGGTCGGCTCCAAGAGCACCCGCGCGTCATGTATTACCAAGACGTAGCGACAGGAGCACTGTTCGTCTCTGCGAGTTACTAAACGAGATTAAATGGATTTGGGTATTTGATCTGAGTTGGCTACGTGCCTATACGCACTACCACCACGTGGGATAATGGTTTAATGGGGCCCTCTACGTCGTACGTTTCTCCCGAAAGCTCTTCAGTTGTCACAGCTCAGAGATGCGGCCTGATTGTTGGGGTGGGCTGGTTACGTCACTTGTGTATACAGTGTCGCGCCTGGGCCCCGACCAGCCACGCAACGTGCAGGGGTGCGAAGGGCGATGGCCCAAGACCCCTTCGTGCTTAGGATTTAGACCGGCGTGCTGACCTCTCTGCTGAGCTTAGGTAGGACGCTGCTTCGTGTCGATTACCCGAGGCCGGGCATTACCCAGCAAGTGTGTCCGGCCAGATGTAATCGAGCGTGTTGGGTAACAGTAGTGCACCCCTGCAGGGAAGTTATCTATTCGAATAGCCGTGTCCACGGTAACAGGACGCTCGGAGTTGTATCTTGATCCGCTACAACTACAAATGGATACTGTCACATTATTAAACTGCTACTATTGCTCTCGGGATCACTTTCTCGCTGGTTAGTCGTGGAAGGATCTCAGGGAGTTACTAAACTATGATTGCTATATTATATCTTGCTCTACTCTCTTCTGATGCTGCAAGATTGCTTCAAGATGCTAGTCTTCGATAGGCTAGGCCTCTCCCCCTTTATTCCAGCATTTCTGCAGTACAATCCGCAGATATAGCCCCTTTCCTTTGATACAATGCATTTAGTATAGTTCAGATGTCACTCTTGCGAGTACTTTGGATGAGTACTCACGGTTGCTTTGCTATTCCTTTTCCCCATACCCACTTGATGAAATCAGATGACGGAGCCCAGGAGCCAGACGCCACCGCAGACTGCTACTACCAGGAGAGCCCCGGAGGTCACTTCTACTGGGTTGAGCCAGCCGACCAGGAGTAGTTCGGAGGCTCCCAGGCAGGAGGTATGTGCCTCTTCGATCATATGTCGTTGTTTGTGCTAGCCTTCTTAAGGCAAAACTTGACTAACTATGTCTGTACTCAGATATTATGGTTTGTATGATTTATGTATTCGGGTCCTCGTGACCCCTGGCTTGTAATATGATGATTTATGTTTAATTTGAGTTTAGAGTTGTGTTGTGATATCTTCCCGTGAGTCTCTGATCTCGAGCGTGCACGTTTGCGTGTATGATTAGTGCACGTGTCGAGCAGGAGCGTCACATGTTGGTATCAGAGCCGACTGCCTGTAGGAAGCCCCCTTCCGATTCCTTGGTCGAAGTTGAGTCTAGACGTTGAAAACCTATTTTACTAACAGTGTTGTGTGGCTTACGGGCCCACGATGCACATGGATGGGATTAGGATCTTTTATTCCTCTTCCTTACTCTGGGACTCTGAACTTCTCATCCTTTCGGGTTAAATTTTTTTACTAACTCTGACTTTAGGTTCTCGTGATCACATCCACCCGGAGCCTTGATTATCTGCAAGTTACTTCTTGAATGCACGATACAAAATTCACTCACTGTCATTTGACAATCTTGTAATTTCCTCTGTTTCAGATGAATCGTTTGTTCCAGCCACGTCCCGCAAGACAGCTTGTCCGTATGACCGTGGCTGTTGATGCGACTAGATTTCCGGCCATTTTGGTCGAACTTCTGACCAGGCTGGGATATCGTTGGTATCCTGAGTACACTGTATACGAGGATTACCGCGAGTTCAACCAGGAGCAGTACCATGCTGAGGTTTGCATCTTCGATCGGCAGGACAACTCCGTCGCTTGGAGCATACTGCTTTCAGATACATTCCGTATGCCCCTGTTGGGGATGAGACTGGATACTACACGGCTGTGTGTACGCCTTACGTGTCGCGTCGTTATGACCCGCAGGTTTTGGTACAGTACACTCAGGCTCTGGACCACACTGCTCGAGCTCTTGCTGTCGAGTTGCACGCCACTCGTGCTCGTATTTACGACGCTCTGACACAGTTGCTGCCAGCAGTCAGTGCACGGATGCACCTAGAGTACATTCTTTACCCGCGCAGGACGGAGATGCCACCAGGTCTTGACTGGCCTGCTATTGGAGGTTTTACCCCTCCGCGTGGTCCTCTTCTTCCAGTTCGGGACCAGGTTCTGCATCAGAGTGTCCACGGAGCACAGGATCCTCACCTCGAGGGTGCCCGGCGTCGTCACTTGCAGTTACCTGAGTTTCGTGGTTTTCTCCGACGCTGATGTAGCATATCGCTATGTCACGTTGTTGTATCCCTCCACCGCGTGCCTGCGCGCCGCCTATTATGTCTAGCCTTTTAAATTTGCGCCGTTATGTTGTCCGCATGTAACCGACTCTGTGTATGGATCTGTATGTCTTAATTGACTACTGTTATGTATCTATTGCACTACTTATTCATTGTCGTGTTAAATCATGTTTGTCCCTAAACACTTGCAGTTGTTTTTACTAAACTACCCCCTGTTAAAATTTTAGCAGGATGGTTAGACCAGGTGCTCGTGGTCATGGTCGTGCTCCCGAGCAGCCACCACCGCCCGACTACATGGCCGCAATGATGCAACAGTTCGAAGTGAACCATCAATTCATACAAGGCATCATGGCTCAGTTTCCGCACCAGAACAATCAGAATCAGAACCCTGCTGCAATAACTCTGCAGGAGTTTGTGCGACTCAACCCCACTACTTATCGTAACTCTGAACAGCCACTGGATGCTGATGACTGGCTTCGCGACATTGCCTATGAGATGGAATCTGCCAGTGTCGCCCCTGACAGCTATGTCACCTTCGCGGCCTATTTTCTGAAGGGCCCCGTTGCTCAATGGTGGTCCACCCACAGGCGCTCACTACCTGAGGGAACAGTCATCACTTGGCTCGAGTTCCAGACTGCCTTCCGTGCTTGTTACATTCCTCAGGGAATCATGGACCGGAAGAAGACAGAGTTTCGCAACCTCACTCAGGGCAATAGGACCGTCGAAGCTTATCAGCGGGAGTTTCTTAACCCGTCCCGTTATGCTGAAGAAGACATTCCAACTGATGCTCGTAGACAGAAAAAATTTCGTGGTGGACTTCACCCGGACCTCAAGCTTGCACTTGCCGCTCAAGACTACACCGACTTTGCCACCCTTGTGAACTAGGCTATCCTGATGGAGACTGCTCAGATGGAGCACAAGGAGTCACAGAAGCGCTATCGTGACGTTGGCTCATCCTCAGGCTCAGGGCAAAGGCGTAAGATGTGGATTCCCAACAGCATGTATCGCCCAGCTGCCCCTGCACTCAGGCCTTCCTATGTTGCACCTCGTCTGCCTCCTCCACCACCAAGGCAGCCAAGGGTTCAAGCTGCTCCACCCCGTGCTGCTCCTCTTCGTCCCGAAAATGGTATGTGCTTCAAGTGTCGCAAACCAGGTCACATGGCCAAGGACTGCCGCCAGACTCAGAATCAGTTCACATTTCCTCGTAATGGCCGTGGCAACAATCAGACCCGCAACTATAATACCGGGCCTGCTGCTTATGGACGTGGACAAGCTTACCACGTTGACATTGAAGAAGTTCAGGATCAACCTGACACTGTGATGGGTACCCTTCTCGTGAACTCAGTACCTGCTTCAGTTTTATTTGATTCAGGAGCATCGCATTCATTCATGTCAGAAGCATTTGCATTATCACATGACATTGCATTCGATAACATGAACCTACAAATGGTTGTCCGCACCCCTGGAGGCCACTGTCGTACCTCCATGATGGCACACAACGTCACTGTTGAAATCAAAGGACTTGAATTCCTTGTTTCACCTATCATCTTGAGAATCTTCCACGATAGACCTCATTCTGGGAATGGATTGGTTGAATGCTCATATTGCTTCAATCAATTGTGCCACCAAAGTCGTCCAACTTCTTCACCCTTCGGATGAGATAGTGAACTACACCGCCCTCATTACTCGGAATGCCGAAGCTCAGATATATGCTCTCAATGCATTGAACGCTTCACCCCTTGAAGGAATTGAGAACATTCCAGTTGTTCGTGATTTTCCAGACGTCTTTCCAGAAGAACTTCCAGGGATACCCCCTGTTAGAGCCGTTGAATTTTTCATCGACTTGAAACCGGGCACCACCCCTATTGCTAAGCGCCCATACAAGATGCCGCCGCATGAACTCCTTGAGCTTAAGGAGGAAATCGACAAGTCACTTAAGAAGGGTTTAATCCGCCCCAGTTCTTCTGTTTGGGGAGCACCTTCTCTCTTTGTTAAGAAGAAGGATGGAACTAACCGATTAGTCCAGGACTATCGGCCGATTAACCAAGCAACAATCCAGAACAAATATCCACTCCCCCGGATCAACGATCTCTATGATTAGCTTGCCGGATCCTCTATGTTCTCTAAACTCGACTTAAGGTTGGGTTATCATCAGATCCGAATTCGTAAGGAGGATATTCTGAAGACCGCCTTCGTTACCCGTTATGGATCATACGAGTACACCGTTATGTCCTTCGGACTAACCAATGCTCCAGCAACCTTCTCCCGATTGATGAACTATATCTTCATGGACTACCTTGACAAATTCGTCGTGGTTTATTTGGATGATATCCTTATATTTTCCAAGAATGAAGAAGAACACGCCGAACATCTTCGGCTAGTATTGGAGAGACTACGAGAACATCAACTGTATGCCAAATTCTCCAAGTGTGAATTCTGGTTATCTGAGGTGACCTATCTTGGTCATGTAATATCTAAAGATGGCATTGCCGTTAACCCAGAACGAGTTCAGGCTATTCTTGACTGGACTCCTCCGAAGAATGTCAAGCAAGTCAGAAGTTTTCTCGGTCTTGCTAGCTATTGCCGCCGCTTCGTCGAGAACTTCTCCAAAATTGCTAAGCCTCTGACTGATCTGCTTCACAAAGGCGTTAAATTTGAGTGGACAGAAAAGTGCCAGGAAAGTTTTCAGGCACTCAAAGATAAGTTGACATCTGCCCCAGTGCTAGCTCCCCTTGATTCTTGCAAGGACTTTGTGATATACTGCGACGCATCACGTCAAGGATTAGGCTGTGACCTAATGCAAGAGCGTAAAGTAATTGCTTATGGCTCTCGTCAATTGCGTCCGCATGAAGATAAGTATCCAACACATGATCTCGAGTTAGCAGCAGTTATCTATGCTTTGAAACTGTGGCGACATTACCTTCTTGGTAATCGTTGCGAGATATACACGGACCATCAAAGTCTGAAGTATCTGTATACTCAACCAGATTTGAACCTCCGTCAACAGAGATGGCTCGAGACAATAGCTGATTATGACATGGATATTTCTTATACCCCTGGCAAGGCTAATGTAATGGCCGATGCCTTGAGTCGCAAGTCTTATTGCAACAACCTCACGGTTCAGCAAGCACAACCCCTTCTTTATGAGGAGCTTCGCAAGTTAAACCTTCATATTGTTCCTCAGGCTTATCTCAATACCCTGGTTGTTGAACCAGACCTCGAGTGCAACATCAAGACGAGGCATAAATATGACTCTGAAGTCGAGAAGATTAAGAAGTTCCTCTCCAAGGGAAATCCTTCTTTCTACCATGTTGGTAATGACGGTGCCTTGTTCTTCAAAGGACGCCTAGTGGTCCCCAGAAAACATAATCTGGACTCTCGTTCGGATGTTATGAAAGAAGCACATGATACGCCTCTTTCAATTCACCCCGGTAGTACCAAGATGTACCAAGACATTCGTCAACAGTACTGGTGGCCTGATATGAAGCATGACATTGCTCGCTATGTGTCTGAATGTGACGTTTGCCGTCGCATCAAGGCAGAACACCAAAGGCCTGCTGGACTTCTGCAACCCCTTGATATTCCTGAATGGAAATGGGACAAGGTCAAAATGGACTTCATCACTGGTTTTCCCAGATCGCAGAAGGGTCATGATGCTATCTTTGTCGTCATTGACCGATTCTCAAAGGTTGCTCACTTTCTGCCAGTCAAGGAGACAATCACTGCTAGTCAGTTAGCAGACTTGTACGTTTCCAGAATCGTGTCACTCCACGGAGTTCCGTTGGAAATCAGCTCAGATCGTGGCAGCCTTTTCACCTCAAGATTTTGGAACAGTTTCCAGGAAGCAATGGGAACTCATCTGTCCTTCAGCACCGCTTTCCACCCCCAGTCCCAGGGACAAGTTGAACGAGTCAATCAAGTGCTTGAAGATATGCTTCGAGCTTGTGTCATCTCATTCGGTAAGAAATGGGAGGAATCTCTCCCATATGCCGAGTTCTCTTACAACAATAGCTATCAGGCTAGTTTGAAGATGGCACCGTTTGAAGTTCTATATGGACGTAAGTGTCGAACCCCACTGAATTGGTCAGAAACTGGGGAACGTTCACTCGTTGGACCGGACATTATTCAGCAAGCTGAAGAACAATTCCGCATTGTCTGTGAACATTTGAAAACTGCTCAGTCTCGCCAGAAGAGCAACTATGATCGAAAGCATCAGGTAATGGTCTATCAACCTGGCGAGCAAGCTTACCTTCGCGTCACTCCGATGAAAGGCACTCATAGATTTGGGATCAAGGGCAAGTTAGCTCCTCGCTACATTGGCCCGTTTCGCATTCTCGCCAGATGAGGAGAAGTGGCATACCAATTGGAATTGCCGCCGAACCTTTCTCAAGTTCACGACGTCTTCCACGTGTCGCAACTCCGACGCTGCTTCAAGGATCCTATCCGAGCAGTGGATCATGAAGTGCTTGAATTGCAAGAGGATCTTTCTTATCAAGAGTATCCGATCCGCATTCTTGATCAAGCTGAACGTCGAACCCGTCAGAAGGCAATCAAATTTCTTAAAGTTCAGTGGTCGAATCATTTTGAGGATGAAGCCACTTGGGAACGCGAAGATCGTCTTCGTGAAGAATACCCCTCGCTCTTTCAGCCTACCTCCTAATTCTCGGGACGAGAATTCTTGTTAGAGGAGGAGAATTGTAACACCCCCATGTATTAGCAACAGTAATCACTTTTTGATAATGCCAAGTCACCATGATTAGCCCTGCTTGATCATCATTTGCATCATACCTCAATTCAAATTCCAATTCAATTGCAATTCAAATTTAAAGAGAAAATAAAAGTTGTTCAAATTTGAAAACCAAAATGTTCAAAATATTGAAAATAATCCATAGGCATTTATAAAAATATAATCAACATTTATTGAATTAGTTAAATGACCATACCATCCTAAAACAGAACCAAATCAGCAATAATTAATGCCTTTGTAATTAAATAAAATTCAAATGAAATTCTTTTAACTCCAAACCAATTTTTGGTAGTAACTAAAATTGCACTGTTAATTTTGGGCTAGGTCTCCTATTTTACAAAACTACATTTAGGGCCAAACATTTTACTAAACAGAAACTAAAATAAAAACAAAAGATAAAAAGGAAAATAAAAGAAAAGAAAAGAAAAGAAAACCCCCTGGGCCTCGGCCAGCCGGTCGGCCCAGCCGGCCCACGTCGCCCCCTGGCCTATTTAGGCCCCCTCCCCACACATGTAACCCTAACCCCCACCCATTCCCCACTCCTCCCCGTTGCCCGCCCCGCGCCGCCGCCCGTCACCGTCGTCGTCGCCTCCGTCGTCGTCGCCGCCTCGCCGCACGTCGTCCTCCCCGTCTCCTCCCCGAGCAGATTCCACGAGCCTCGCCGACCCCGTTCGACTACACGGGGGTGAGGAACACCCCCTTCTCCTTCTTCCTCCCACTGTCGCCGCCCGTCGCCGCCGCCCGCGGCCCCCGCTCGCTCGCGCGCTTCCGCCTTCACCCGCGCCCGTGCCTCCCCGTGATGTTGCCGCTGGTCGCGCTGCCTCCGCCCGCGCCGCCGCTGCCGCCCGCTTTCGCTCCGTCCACTGCCGTTCGCCGCACCGCGTCCGGCCGCGCGCGCCCGCTGCGTCCTCCACCGCCGACCGCGGCCCTCCCCCGCACCCCTGCTGGCGCCCCTGGCCGTAGTCGCCGTGCGCCCCGTGCGCACACGTGCGTGCGTGCTCAGGGCACCGCCCGGACAAGTCCGGCTTCCCCCGTGTGCCCGCGCGCTACGTGACCCGCGGACGTGTCCGGCGCCCGAACGGACACGGGCGGACATGTCCGCTCGCGCCACTGCCCACTGGGCCCCGCCCTATTTGGAACGAAAAGAAAAAGAAATTAAAATAAATAAATAAATAAATAATTAGTTAACTAATTAATTAATTAACTTAATTAAATCTGTTTAATTAAACTAATTATCTAATTAATCTAATTAATCTGTAATTAACTTAATTAAACCCTAATTAGCCTAATTAGACACTGACAGGCGGGACCCACTGGTCATGTTCACTGCTGACGTCACAGTGACGTCATTGCTGACGTCGGCAGGAACTATTTCGGATAATGTTAGATTAAATAATTTAAATAATTCCAGAAATTAATAAAAACTTTAGAAAATCATATCTTTTAAACCGTAACTCGGATTAAAATAATTTATATATGAAAAATGATCAGAAAAATGTGTACAATCTGAATAACCTATCCACATGTGTGCCACACCCCTCTAACATACCGAACATGGAACATATTGCCCGTATCCGGTATATGAATAGTGCCTAACCTTAATAAAATAAATTCAAATAAATTAACTAAATCATTTTGTTAGGCTCTAAAACACCTCTGCATATCATTTAGACTTGTCATGCATCGTTGTTGCATTTTTATCGTGTATTTATTGTTTCTTCTCCCCCTTCTCTCCCGATAGCCCCCGAGACTGTCGACGACACCGCCGTGTACGACGACGTCGCCGACGACCACTGCAGCAGAGCTTCCAGGCAAGCAAAACCCCCTTGATCATCAGATATCACCCACTCCCTTCTCTCTTATTCTTGCATTAGAATTGCCCCTGCTACTGTTCCGATAGCACCTATTCCGATGCATAGCCTGATTTTGTAGTCTGCTATTGGTACCCCACCCGTTGTCCCACAATGCTTTAGTAAGCTGTGCTACTTCTTCATCGGTGACCCATCACCCTTGTCCGTATGCCATGCTTGTTACCGGGCCGTGATCACTCTGGGTGAGGATCACGGAAATGCTTACATTACTACATTCATTTACTGTTACGGGGCTGAAGGGCTGGTGGTACCATCCAGTCAGAGATGGACCTGAGTCCCGACAGCTCCCAATGTTAAAGTCGGGCTGGCCCCAAGGGTGCCTGTGAGTGAATATCATTAAAGACGGGTCGACTCCAAGAGCACCCGCGCGTCATGTTTTACCAAGACGGAGCGACAGGAGCACTGTTCGTCTCTGCGAGTTACTAAACAAGATTAAACGGATTTGGGTATTTGATCTGAGTTGGCTACGTGCCTATACGCACTACCACCACGTGGGATAATGGTTTAATGGGGCCCTCTACGTCGTACGTTTCTCCCGAAAGCTCTTCAGTTGTCACAGCTCAGAGATGCGGCCTGATTGTTGGGGTGGGCTGGTTACGTCACTTGTGTATACAGTGTCGCGCCTGGGCCCCGACCATCCACGCAACGTGCAGGAGTGCGAAGGGCGATGGCCCAAGACCCCTTCGTGCTTAGGATTTAGAGCGGCGTGCTGACCTCTCTGCTGAGCTTAGGTAGGATGCTGCTTCGTGTCGATTACCCGAGGTGAGGCATTACCCAGCAAGTGTGTCCGGCCAGATGTAATCGAGCGTGTTGGGTAACAGTAGTGCACCCCTGCAGGGAAGTTATCTATTCGAATAGCCGTGTCCACGGTAACAGGACACTCGGAGTTGTATCTTGATCCGCTACAACTACAAATGGATACTGTCACATTATTAAACTGCTACTATTGCTCTCGGGATCACTTTCTCGCTGGTTAGTCGTGGAAGGATCTCAGGGAGTTACTAAACTATGATTGCTATATTATATCTTGCTCTACTCTCTTCTGATGCTGCAAGATTGCTTCAAGATGCTAGTCTTCGATAGGCTAGGCCTCTCCCCCTTTATTCCAGCATTTCTGTAGTACAGTCCGCAGATATAGCCCCTTTCCTTTGATACAATGCATTTAGTATAGTTCAGATGTCAGTCTTGCGAGTACTTTGGATGAGTACTCACGGTTGCTTTGCTATTCCTTTTCCCCATACCCACTTGATGAAATCAGACGACGGAGCCCAGGAGCCAGACGCCACCAAAGACTGCTACTACCAGGAGAGCCCCGGAGGTCACTTCTACTGGGTTGAGCCAGCCGACCAGGAGTAGTTCGGAGGCTCCCAGGCAGGAGGTCTGTGCCTCTTCGATTAGATGTCGTTGTTTGTGCTAGCCTTCTTAAGGCAAAACTTGACTAACTATGTCTGTACTCAGATATTATGGTTTGTATGATTTATGTATTCGGGTCCTCGTGACCCCTGGCTTGTAATATGATGATTTATGTTTAATTTGAGTTTAGAGTTGTGTTGTGATATCTTCCCGTGAGTCTCCGATCTCGAGCGTGCACGTTTGCGTGTATGATTAGTGCACGTGTCGAGCAGAGACGTCACACTCACCCACAACTCCTGTTATTCTCCGGCGACAGCAGCCTCACACCGCAGCCGAACCAGTGAACCCTCGTACTCCCCTCCGCGTGGGCAACCACTGTCGCGTCTTCCCCGGCTCTGGGTCGTCCCCTTCCTAGGCCTCGCCGTCGTCCATCGCCTTGGTGCTCTCGGTACGGCGTCGTAAACGCGGTCAACGAACGACAGCCATCGGAAGAGGAATGTACGTGGAGAGGCTGACAGCTGGGACCCACGAGGTCCATGGTCGCATGAAAGGAAGTGCTTCCTTATTACGCGGAAAAAAAGTTTCTTCCCCTGACAGCTGGGACCCACCAGCTACATCTTCTCACGCAACGAAGTGCCTCCTTATTACGCGGAAAAAATGATTCCTCCCGCTGACAGCTGGGACCCACCAGCTATATCTTCGTACGCAAGGAAGTGACTCCTTATCCCCCTGACAGTTGGGACCCACCAGGTCGAAGCGTACGTAGCGTTATCTGTCTGGTCGCAAACGTGTACGTATATACTGGTCGATCGGTCTCATGAACCGTGGCCGTGTAAGGAGCGGCACGTGTCGTAGTAGAGCCCCATACGTAGCAGTTCAGGCAGTCCCGTCTAAATCGAGTACACGTACGTACAGCCACACTGCAAAAAATACGGCTACGTACGTACATAAGGGCGGGGTCTCAAACGCGTACTCGCACATACGTACGGCCAGGGCTCGTGTACATGGAGAGTCAACGTACGGTAGCAACGGCATCCTATTCATCGGCAGCCAACCGGCTGGGTCAGAACGGAGAAACATCGTCGTGTTCATCGGGAGGCAACCGACTGGGTCGGAATGCGTCCTGTTCATCGGGAGCCAACCGGCTTGGACGAAACAGCCGAAACGGGGTCTGGCGTACCACAAAATGGAGGAAACATCCTTCTGTTCGACCGCCTCGGTCGAAACGGGGTCCTATTGATCGGGAGGGGTGTGGCGTACCGCAAAACGGAGGAAACGGACTTCTCTTTGAGCGCCTACGGTCGAAACGGGGTCCTGTTGATCGGGAGGGGTGTGGCGTACTGCAAAACGGAGGAAACAGACTTCTCTTCGAGCGCCAATGATCGAAATAGGGTCCTATTCATCGGGGGGGTGTGGCGTACCGCAAAACGGGACTCCATGGGCTACTGTTCCTCCATCGTCGACTTCCTCCAGCCTACACTGGCTACTGTTCATCCAGCCTCCATGGGGTCCTGTTCATCCACCCCCAACCGGCTGGGGTGTGGCGGCCTCCTCGGGGTCCTGTTCATCCAGCGCGCGGCAACCGCCTACTACCACAGGTGTCGGTTCTAAATCCGGCATATCTCGTAGTAGGGGTCCTAAGCTTGGCGTCTTGGAGCGATGGTAACATGGACACAAGATTTTACCCAGGTTCGGGCTCTCTCAAAGAGATAATACCCTACGTCCTGCTTTTGATTGTATTCATATGGGGTGTAGTACAGAGTACATGTATCGACCACGAGATTGTTCTAATGAATATGAGATCATCTATTGACTAGCCTGGCCCTGGCTTATATATGCACCGGAGGCCTAGGGTTTAGAAGAGTCCTCGTCTTGTGCGCCAAGTCATGTGGAGTCTTCCTTGTATTCGTCATGGACTGTCCGAAGTGGCCCATGAGTGAACCGCCATGGGGGTCCTCGGCCCGATCCACCTGGTCGGGAGATGACGTGATGAGTACCCCCTAGTCCAGGACACCGTCAGTAGCCCCCTGAACCGGTCTTCAAGTTGGGGACGCTCCTCGGTTCTTCCGAACTGTTCTTCGTCTTCGGTCGTCGGTCTTGAAAACTGGTTCAACAAATCTTCCCATCTCCGATCTTAAGGATCGCCGAGGTGTATCCGAAGAGTTCATACGTTGGGTATCCGAGGAGTACTTTAAGTTCTCGGCCTTTATCAATGCCTTGTTATTTTTTACGCCACACCTCGGGTTCGAAGTGTTTCCAGTGCGGCGGTGTCCTCTTTGCATCCGAGTTTCAACGCCGGACTGCATCCGAAGTGTCTTTTTGTAGCCGAGCTCCAACGCCGGACTGCATCCGAGGAGGCATAGAGTACCTCGTCTTTGAAAAAGTTTGAAGGAGGTTATCCGAGCTTAATGCCGAAAAAGTTCTCTATGGAGCCAGCCACTCGCAGTCGAGCTTTATGCCGGACTGCTTTCGAGGTGTCTTTTTGCAGCCGATCTTCAACGCCGGTCTGCATCCGAGGTACATATTAGCATCCAAACTCCAACGTCGGTCTGTATCCGTGGTGTCATAGATTTCCTCAGTCTTAAAAAGTTTAAAGGAGTTCAGCCGAGCTTAATGCCAGAAACGCCCTCTACGGAGCCAACCACTTGCATCCGAACTTTACGCCGGACTGCTTCCGAAGTGATGCACCACCTCGGGCTTGGGCTGATTTTTTGCGGATATATTTTTGATTGGTGCAATTTATTCTCTGCCAATATATATAGCCAGTAGCCCTCAAGGTGTGTGTCAGCCTAAAATCCGAGATGCACCTGAAGGAAAACATGAAACTACTGATCCCAGTAGCCCCTGAGACTCAGGTCGATTCGCGAAATCGGCCTGAGGATCAATTCCTAGCTCGGCAGCATATTTAGGAACGGAAACACGATGTGCATAGTCCTCGAGAGTCGGGTTGGGTGTGGCCGACCAACCCGAGGATCGTAATCTCCTCGGAAACTATTTTGCACTTTTAATTTCCTTGCATTGAATCATTAAATGCAGTAGCCCCCGAGCCACTGGTCGGGTGGGAACACCAGATTAGGGGATCGATGTACCTCTTTAGTTGCTTTTAATTTGAGAAGCGTGAAGCCCAGTAGCCCCCGAGCCTTAATTTGGGCAAGGGTGGCCGAATTAAGGATCGATATCCGAGGTAAATTGACTTTAATCACAATTTATGTGTAATGATTCTATGTATCCAAGTACTTTACATCATTAATGCTTGGATCCGCATTGTACAAAACTTTGTTGACCGACCATCGGCTTCAACCTCCTCGGCCAGTAGCCGATGAGTGTTTGTCCTACTTTATAAAGCCTTTATAAGGGCAAAGATTTACGGCAAACAAGGCAATCCGGCCATATGGTTTTATAAACAAAGGTACGCGGAGAGATATGTTATATTACTATTTAACGTAAGAAACATCTTCTGGGAAAAATAGTTCATTTAGAGGTTCCTTTTCGCAGGTTATCATGCTAACCATGATTATGTAACTTCACCTCCGATCTAAGTGGGAGAAAATAGTGAAGATTAATTCGGGGAAAATTCCCGAAGTATTTGGCTTTAAAAAACCGAGATTTTTACTTCCGTCGTTGCCAACCAATTATGTTCTTGAGATTGCTAGCTTTCGGCTTCACCCAGTCTGAGATACTAACCCGGTAGTATCAATCACAGAGGTGCTCCCTTTACCCCCTAGCCGAACAATCAGGAACATAGGGGGTAAGCACAGGAGCCAGGCAACCCAGCTTGGCTAGATCTCAAGTCAAATTGATGCATATTGTGGCTTTATAACGATTTATGGGAAGGCAAGCTCGTATATTGAATACAAATGCTGAGAATACGTCGGACTCTCCAGGAGTCCTAAAGTAACCGCGCCGAGGTGCCTCAAGGAGCCCCTGGTACGGTTTATTGGAGTCTTTTATATGTCCGAAGTGTTTTATACCAAAAACTCGAGGTTAGAATTGCACAGTTTTTTCAAAGATGGCCGAACTGCTTTTCTATTAGTGACCTCGGACAAGCCGAACACTTTTATGAAAGCAAGCTGATCGGCCGATTGAATTTGTGCATGTTTGTGGTAGTCGGCTTTTAAGCTGTATTTTGCAGCTTTATGCTATATGTTATTTTGACTCTGTTGCGACTGTTTATAATTTGAAAGTGGCACATTGTCGGCTTCCACCCCTTTGTAGATGCTACGCAGAGTGTTTCCGCAATAACAAGACAACCCTTAGCCGACGTCTCGGTGCCCGGAGGCGGTTGTGTTAGCGGAAACGAGGCAATTAGATATGTAGGCTTTAAACCTTTCACTTAGTCATAGGAGCTTGACTGTGGGGGGCAGTAACTAGCCCTCCGGTGTTTGAAGTGTTCGGGCGTGCCGAGGTGCAGCTCGGCAGGGAAGTTGCCAAACTACGGGTCGAAAAAGATTTCCCGAGCCGAATTATTATGCACGGCACCTTGGTCAAGAGGATGTCCCGCCTCCAGAAAAAAAAACATGCAAATAGGTTAAAAGCTTCATAAGCTCGGAAAACCAAAAAACTTACATAAAACCTTTACGTTCTAGATTAAATCAAGTTTTCTGGTGCCAATCCGAAATTGGTCTTAAAATTAATTTATGCTTTTGTCTTGCTTTAACATGATACGTCCGATTTCCAGACTTCAAGCGGGTCAGCCTTTGGCTTCAACCTCCCATCCCGAAGGCGGAGTGTTTCTTAGGCCAGTTTGGCAAACCAAACTCGAGCGGATTTAGAGAGAAACTAGGCAACCCGGCTATTGACCACACACTCGCGTCGGAAAAAGGAGTAGTAGAAAAAGACTTTGCAATGATCAAGAAGAAAACACATTTATTATAAAATGACTCATATAAATTTAAGAGCCCCTAGTTAACATGGGAAAGGGAGTGTTTTTAACAAACATAGTCTTTAACAAACTAAGTGTTTAACTAATAGCTTGTCTATTTAACACAAAAGTATAACGCTTGGTTGAACCAAACAAAAATTAAATTTTTTAAAAAGTTAAGCATGAAAGCGACTTAGCTGGTTAATGTGCTCTGTGTTGATGATGTAGTCTGGGCTTGCAACGGGTCGAGATCCCAGCCCCCAAGCCGGTCCTGGTGTGGCCGAGCGAAGAGCTCGGTTGATGAAGTGGCAGCACAAAACTGTCGATGTGCCGAGGCGAAGCCCCTGGTCCAGCCGAGGAGACAGCGTAGGTCGGCAGGGAGACGCCGGAGTAGGTCGATGAAGCGATGGCGAAGCCTCCGGTCCGGACGAGGTGTCCGAGCGAAGAGCTCGGCTTGATGAAGTGGTAGTACAACACTGCCGATATGTTGAGGCGAAGCCCCCGGTCCGGCCGAGCTGACGAAGCTGGTCGGCTGGTGACGCCGAAGTCCCCTGAGTAGGTTGATAAAGAGATGGTGAAGCCCCCGGTCTAGCCGAGGTGACGGTGCAGGTCGGTAAGGTGACATTGCAGTCCCCATGCCAGCCGAGGTGACAAAACAGGTTGGCGTGGTGGACATCGGCTTGAAGAAGCAATGGCGTGGCGATGCCGACGCATGTCAGAACTTGTGACGCGGTCGATGCGGGCTTGAGAAGTGACTGCGTGGCGATGCTGGCGCGCCCGACCCGTGCAATCCGTGGGGCGACGATCTTGTCTTGACGGTTATTTATCCTTCACGATGCCGAACTCTTGGTCGGCTCGCCGAGGTGATGATCCGATGAAGTTGACCTCGGTTCGACGAAGCGACGACCTGTCTAGCGCAGGTCGGTTGCCGTGGAACAACGTTGTCGCGCTGGTTTGATACCAACGCGACGGTGAAGATCACCTCGAAAAAGAATTTAAAATTTGTGGGCACATGTTTGAGAACAACACACAATACCCTAAGAAGAATTCCTCTAAAAAGGATGTCCAATACCCCGTTCATGAAGAAAGATGAACTCGGGTCGGATTCGTTTTCGCGCAGAAAACAGATTCGAAAATTGATGCACTCATCGGATGTTTCCCAGAGTTTGAACGGTCGGATCGAGCTGAAATTTTGAGGGGTGGTCGATATGGGAATTCCGCAGCCGATGAACGGTTGGATCTTCCAAACGATGTCCGAGCTAACTGCTGGACTCCTCGCGCCAAACTCATCCAGATTCCCGTCCAGATTCGACATGGCTCCGGTATATCGGAGATTGCCGGAGATTCCTCCATCGGAACACGATGAAATTTTAAAGGGTTGTTCTAGACTCAATTCTGCACAATTCCACCGAAGCAATCGTCAAAGTGAGGACGGTGAACACGAATCCGCTGTCCAGAAAAAACTGCATGATCGCGCGAGGGCAATGTTGACGTTGAGCCCCTGAGCACCATGGACGATTTTTCCATGATCCCGGATGAGATCGGAGTTGATGATGATGAAGACATCCGTCCGATCTTGACGATCCGAAGAGAAGCCTAGTCCTCGGCCTAGCCGAGGTGACCAGTCGAGCCGGCGACGAAGATGCCGACGTTGACGATGTAGCTCGGTTCCGACGCGTAGATCGCGGTGGAGCCGATCTGAATTCCCATCGCACCGCGGCGACTACCCAGCAGGCTCTCAATGAAAGCACCAATGTAGGTTCTAAATTCGGCATATCTCGTAGTAGAGGTCCTAAGCTAGGCGTCTTGGAGCGATGGTAACATGGACACAGGATTTTACCCAGGTTCGGGCTCTCTCGAAGAGATAATAACCTACGTCATGCTTTTGATTGTATTCATATGGGGTGTAGTACAGAGTACATGTATCTACCACGAGATTGTTCTAATGAATATGAGATCGTCTATTGACTAGCCTGGCCCTGGTTTATATATGCACCGGAGGCGGGTTTAGAAGAGTCCTCGTCTTGTGCGCCAAGTCATGTGGAGTCTTCCTTGTATTCGCCATGGACTGCCCGAAGTGGCCCATGAGTGAACCGCCATGGGGGTCCTCGGCCCGATCCACCTGGTCGGGAGACGACGTGATGAGTACCCCTAGTCCAGGACACCGTCAACAGGGTCCTGTTCATCCAACCCCCACCGGCTGGGGTGGGCCGTACGAGCGGGCGGCAGCAACGGGAACTATT
This sequence comes from Elymus sibiricus, assembly GCA_039707655.1. Taxonomy (NCBI): domain Eukaryota; kingdom Viridiplantae; phylum Streptophyta; class Magnoliopsida; order Poales; family Poaceae; genus Elymus; species Elymus sibiricus. The sequence goes on along the minus strand of CM077666.1, from coordinate 175,217,802 downwards.
CATCCATAGCCAACCAACCGGCTCGATCGATGCGTCTCGACTCGTGTCTACGTGTATCGCGCGCGCGGCAGCAACGAGCACTGTTCATTGAGAAGCAACCCAACCGGCCGGCTACGTCTCGCATGTGGGGGCTCGATGCAACGCATCGATCGATCGGCTTCAGTAAGCAAGCATGCAGCAGCGATCGATCGCTCGGGTTCAGTTAGCCGTAGCAGTGAAGGAATCGGTCGAGTTCATATAGTAGCGAAGGAATCACTCGGGTTCAGTTAGCAGCGAAGGGATCGATCGATCGGCTTCAGTACGTAGTGGGAGCGATCGTTCGTGTTCAGTACGTAGCTGGCTAGTGCAATTGCTCGGGTTCAGTAAGCGAACGCCTCGCTCGGGTTCAGTTAGTGAACGCCTCGCACACACGCGCGTAGGAGAGAAACGCGCAAACCACACTGCATCGCTCGGCCCCGACCACCCACCGTAACCGGGAACTCCCCAAAAATTCCTCGGCCTCACTTCTACCATGATTTTTTACGTCATGGACGGCCCAAAGAATGTCATGCGGGTGCGTCTCCGGCCCGCCCAGGACGAAAAGCCCATTTTCTGTCATAATTTTTTGTCATAGAAGTAGGAGCCCACCACATCCATGATGATACATGTTTTTGTCACAATTATCATCATAGAAGTGTCACAACCATGACAGAAAAAGTTTTCATTCGGGGCATAATGTCATGGATGTCTCTTTTTTTTGTAGTGGAAGCTGCCCGACGTACAACACGGCAGGCGCTGCTAAACTCTTCAAAGCGCGTACGTACCGTCGCATCGGCCCCTGGCCAACCCAGCGTTAATCCCAAATAGGGACGTGCGCTCCCCGGTTCCCCTCTCCTGGTAGTAGACTACGTACCTCGCGTACAAAATTTTGCATTTAAAATTCCATGGGAGACCGAGGAGCAAACATTTATAAAGCGGGTGTACTATTTCGGCACAGCCGAGCACCCACAACCTGGTTATCTCTTCGGCCACATGAAGGCCAACCAGGACTTACATCTCGGCAGCGTCAAGCAGCCACACTCCGGCGCCGGCCTCGTCAGGGCCCCGCTCCTCGGATGCGTTCGACGTAGTCAAGGTGGAGTAGCTGGCAGCATTCACCAAACCTTGGATTAGACAAGGGATAGCTGTTTAGCAGCACATAGGCGCAGACATGTGGCAGGGAAGGCACGGGGAACACTCCCCGCTTTTTAAAGCCCTGTACCTAATACCTCCACTTCTTTTCTTTTTACATACTCTCTGTATCTCGTAAGTTTCCTCCTTATATCAACTCGTCATCCATGGCTAAGCCCTTATGAATGAAAGAACAGACCTTTTTTCGGTCTCCACACAAAATTACGTGTCGTTTTTTTTGTTTTTGCCTTGTAGCAATGTCGTTACCGTTAGAAATACACAGATGAGTCCGGCTTTCGATCAGGGGCTCGGATATGAAATCGAGCCTATTTTTAAGTCCAATATCTGTTCGGCGTCTCGGGGTTTGCATTATATGCATCAGTTTCGAATTGTGATTTTGGTCAATGATTGGGTTGCCCGGCTCCTGTGCTTGCCTCCTACGTCCCGCCCTGATTCGGCTAGGAGCGCAAAGGGAGCACCACTGCGATTGTGCTACCAACTCGGCCTGGTCAAGCGCCTCAGTGGAGAAAGCCGAAAATCGACTGTCATGATAAGCGTAAACTAGTCGGCTACCCGAAGACAGTGTCAAACTATAAGCCGCTACTGGTTACTTCGTGATAAACGAAGGGTTCTTGTTACACGAACCAAGGTGTTATAACTGGTGCACTTCGGGGTATCCGATCACCACCACACCGGGGGCTAGGCCAACTACCCCACAATTTGAACTCCTATGACTAAGTGAAGGTTATAAAGCCGATATGGTCTGATTGCCTAGTTCCTCCAATACGCAACACCCTAAAGGCGCCGAGACGTCGGATAAAAGTTCACGCGTTTTTGAGGAACACCCCGCTTAGTATCTACAAAGGGGGTAGAAGCCGACGACCAGCCACTTTCAGTATAAACGTTCGCACATGAATGGACATAACAAGTCAGATGCAAATGATTAATCAGTATAAATATTACTTGTTTTTTTACAAAAGTTGCCACGGCATACAGAGGGACTTTTTAGAACCGGAGCTCGGACTTCGAGCACCGTGCCTCGGTCACTCGCGCACCTTCTTGGACCTCGGACAAAAACTGCTCGGGCGTCCGCCTCTTCCCTTCCGAAGGCCCTGACGCGATCTCGAGCGGCTTTATCTTCGGATAGTGCGCCATCATCGACGCATATGTCCGCTCCGCGCCTTCCAGCCAGGCCGACCGCTTCCAGTTCTCGACCTGGGGGCTTGCATTCCGCAGCCTGTTCACCAGCCCGAAGAAGCTGGACGGCATCGGCTCCTGCGGCCAGAGGTTGATGCAGAGATCTTCCATCACTGGCTGGGCTGATCGGAACAGCTCGGCCAACTGCTTCATCTGATTGTTCAGAAGAAGCAGATGCTCTGGCGCCTGGAATTGTGCCCAAAAGGTCTTCTCCGTAGAATCCTCGGGAACAGCGGCAAAGTAGGCACCGGCGTCCGAAGCGCTCCACGGCAGGTCCCTGAAGGCTTCTGAAGAACGCCAGACTTGCGTAAGATGACCAAATCGGCGATCACCAAAAACGCAGCGAAGCAGGTATGGCTTACCAGCGGCGATCTGCTTCACCTGTTGAAGCACTTCGCGATCCTCCCTGGCCTGGGTCGTGGCCTCTTTGCAGGCCGAGCTCGCTGATTCGAGCTCGGAGGCTAATTTGTTCTTTTCTTCCTAGAGGGCGTCGCGCTGCTTGTACAGCCCCTCCAGGTCTCCTTCTACCTCCACGACCCTGGCTGCATGCTTCGCACCGGCCTCTCCTTCTTTGGCCAGCGCGTCGCTGGCCTGCTTCGCCGCAGCCTTTTGTTGGTCGGCTTCCTGCCGAGCTCTCTTCAGCTCGGCCCGGAGTTTCTCAAGCTCGGAAGAGGCAGCTGTAATACATTACAACATGCTTTAGAGCTCAAAACAACTGCATCATAACTAAAGATATAGCATTAAGGTGTTTTTCGGCCTTTGCTTACCTTGGGCTTGCTCCATCTGCCTCTTAAGCAGATCCACGTCCTTCTTGGACCTATCGAGCTTATGGTTCAGTTCCTCCAACTCCTTTGAGGTGGACACTGAAACTGAGGCCGAAACCTGCAAATGGCATTGTTAGCTCCCTCGGACGAATCGATCCCCTGATCGGCCTTGTGCGTCCGACCAGGGTCGGGGAGCTACTGTCTATTTACTCTATTAAAACTACCCTTTTTCTTTCCCTATAATCCCCGAGTAAGATTATTGAATCTAGCTCGGGGCTTGGGGGCTACTGTGGTTATACACTTGTAATAAGTACTTAAAGTAGTAAATGTCATCGGACGCACTGCATTTTACTTATCTTTTAGAGACTATTGGACATATCTCTTGCTAATAGTTCTACGCATTGACATAATTTCAAGGCATGATTAAAGGTTACCTCAAAGCCTTCATATAGGCCCTTGAAGGCCTCCCTTATACCGGCCTCTGCGGACCGATAATTCTTCAACGCCGTGCCCATAAGGACGCGGTGTTCAACAACCATGGAGGAGCCCGTCAGAAATGCCTCCATCTCTTTGGTCCATCCCATGGACACCTGCCCTCCGGCAGGTGGGGATGAACGGGCCACCTCGGTCCTCTCTGTGGAAGGAGGAACCGCCACTGTGGTCGGCTGCCGAGGTGGCTCTGGAATGACGGAAGCCGAAGTTGTCGGCCGTCCCGTCTCTTCCCCTCCCTTCGAGGAGGGGGTCTTCCCCGGCTCATCCTTGGAGGCCGAGGCCTCGGCCTCAGCCATGGAGGCATCATCGCCACCCCCCGTGGTAAGTACGGGTGGGGCCGACTTTGAGGTCGCCTCCCCCAGCCCGTCGTGGGCAGCAAGGGTGGGGTGATGTTCCTCCGAGGCGCTGGGCGGAGGTAGCCCGCTCGACGACTCCTTGTCACTAAGACGGGAGCGCTGTGGGCTGTAAAGGGGTGATCGACCAAATTAAGATCTACAGAGGGAAGGATTAGAGCTAGTACAACATGCAAGGAAGTGAAGAGTAAATTATGTACCTCCTTGGCGGGGGCCTCTCCCTGCGCGGCCCAAGGAGGTCATCTTCTGACTCAGAGGGGACGACCTCGGCCTCGGAAAGGGCCTTGTTGGGGTCGGCGTCGGCGGCCTTTATGAGGCGCCTTCGCATTCGAGGGGCATTGGCCTCCGCGACGTCCTCGGACGCCGCCCTCTTCCTCTTTGGGGAAGAAGCGCTCTCCTCCACCTCATCTCCTCCCTCTTTTTCCTCCTCGTCGGGGGAGAGAGCTTGGACTTCCTCGGACTTAGCGTCCGAGGGGTCTCGGATCCGAACACCCGTCCTCTTCTTCCCCAGCTCCTTCTTCGCTTTTGCGGGAGTCTTTGGGGGTACTGCGGCCAGAAGGGCCTGCAGTTCGGGGGTCCGGTTGTCTTCGGGAAGCGGCGCCGAGCACTTGATAAGCGCCGCCTTGGACGCCCATTTCTGATTACAATGGAGAAAAGTTCAGATGAATACGACAAAAAGAATCTTACTAAGAATGAGATAATTCATACCTCGGTCTGGCCCACGGCGAGCGGCTCAGTGATGTAGAACCATTCACGCTGCCAAAGCTTCACGGTCTCGATGAAAGTGCCCTCCAGCCACTCTGATTTCTGGAGCTTGCTGACCATGGCACCCCCACACTCGGCGAATTCGTCGTCGCTGCTCTTCGGCTTCACGCATAACGTCTTCAGCCATATGCCTAAGTGGGGTTCTACGCGCAAGAATGCCTCGCAGATGATGATGAAGGTGGTGAGATGCAGAATGGAATTTGGGGCTAGATTGTGAAAATCTAGCCCGTAGAAGAAAAGGATCCCCTGCACGAAGGGGTGCAGGGGGAATCCCAGACCTCGGATGAGGTGAGGGATGAAGACAACCCGCTCCCCTTGCTTGGACATGGGGACGCGCTGGCCTGGCTCAGGGGCCCTGCAGACGACGTCGGCGAGGATGTACCCCGCCGCTCGGAGCTCCTCGATGGTGGCGTCCGTGACCTTGGAGGCCACCCACCTTCCCTTCAGATCCGCATCGGCCATTGTTGCGGAATGCGGAGGACGAGAGAAGGCTTTAGGCTTGGAAAGGGGATCGAGGGTGCGAGAGCTTGGAGGGTTTGGGCGCTGGAATGGCAGGAGAGCGTGGGAAGATGGATTCACCACCCCCTACTCTTTATAAGACAGTAAAAAGACGAAGCGTCCCTCCGTCGCGCCGTAAAAATCGCCACGTTCCGGCCTATTATGCCGTTGTGGCCACATGGGGTGAAACAATCTATTGATGATATCCCCTAAAATGCGGGGCATGATCTCTGCTTTGATGAGACGTGCCAATGAGAGGGTTACCTCGAACTGCGATTCGAATAGGTAATAGCTGATTCACGTGATGTCATGGGTCATGACGTTTCGGTAAAAGTTGTCAGTAATTGACCGCCGAACACGTTTGCGCTGCTAGTCTTCAGGGCTAAGCAAGTCGAGTACTTCGGATGGACGAAGCTACATTTTTGGTGACACATGGCCAGTTGGCTCCGTCTCCCGTTTAGATGGATGACGCTTTCCAATGGGGGATTAGCAAGCCTCGGGCAAATGCTTAACTTGGGGCATGGTAAGGAACTTGCCTGCTAAGCCGAAGACTCTCATGATGAAGACGCTTATCCGAAGATGATTGCTATCCTTAGCTTTGAAGACAAGTTCGGGGGCTACTGACGGTGTCCTGGATTAGGGGGTCCCGGCCTAGTCGATCTAGTCCATGGGCCGGACTCAAGGCCCGTCAAAGAGCAAGGAATCCGGAGGCTTTCAAGCTTGAAGAACCAACATATCGGGCCTCACCGAAGACTTGGCGTGTACCCCAAGGATATGAGTTTCGGCATGTAATCCCTAGATGATAACCGACCATGTGTAACCCTAGCTACCCCTGGTGCCTATATAAACCATAGGGTTTAGTCCGTAGATTCACACATCATCCCCTAGGTTTGGACCACAACTTACAATCTTGAGGTAGATCAACTTTGTACCTTGATACACCCTCAATATAAACAAGAGCAGGACGTAGGGTTTTACCTCCTTAGAGAGGGCCCGAACCTGGGTAAATCTTTGTGTCCTTCGTCTCCTGTTAACCATCGATCCGATCTCACAGCTCGGGTCCAACCAGTTAGAAACGTCATCAAAACAATTACTAGCACTAGTAGAACGCCCGTGCGTTGCAACGGGCTGTATTGACGATTTCCTTTTTTACTGTTAAAGCACTCTCCTTTTCTTCCTTTCTTTCTTCCCTCAACTAAAAATGTTTCTTGAGTGATATGTGAATGGATAAATTTACAAAAATACTAAAATATCAAGAGGTAAAAACATATTTATCGAAGAGCATTTCTACAACACATTCGACATGAAAGTTATGGTGTTTGACAGATTGGGAACAAACACAATGGTGATTTACCACCAAATCTTGTGGGTTTTTATCATTTATGCCACTGGTTATGTCCCACTACTCAGTTTTGCCATTAGGAATTTCAATTGCTCAAAAATGCCATCGCTTCGTTAAGCACATGCTCAAAAATGCCACAAGACACCATTACCGTCGGCTCAATCTTGCTTGCCATGTTATAATGACCAAAATACCTATGTACCAACATGTCAGCTCTTCCTCTATCTCACTACAATAAAGTGTGGATCCCACTTGATCCCAACAACATTCTTATTTTCCTCTAAAATTATTCGTTTGCTTACTCCAGACAAGTGGGGCCCACACTTATATTGTGAGATAAAGAGAACTGACATGTGGGTCTAGGGGTATTTTTGCCATATAACATGGTCAACGAGTTTGACCTGACAATAACGATGTCTAATGGCATTATTGAGCAAACATCTAATGGAACGATGGCACTTTTGAGATATCTAATGGCAATTTTGAGCAAGCATCTCATGGAACAATGGCATTTTTGAGCAGTTGTAACTTCTAATGGCAAAACTGAGTAGTGGGACACAACTAGTGGCGTAAATGATAAAAACCCAATCTTGTTTTACATTTCTGAACGTGGTTGTCCTACCAATGTGTACCTCCAAGATTTCTCTCCCCCTCCCTCCCTCCCTCGATCTCTCCCCCCTCTCTCTCCTTTACTCTCTCTGTGTTGCCTTCTCAAGAAGGCTCCAGCGCTCTAGTAGCCGTCTCATGAGCTGGTTGTCATTGTTGGTGGTGGTGGCGGTGGCGGTGGCGGTGATGAGGAGGAACACCGCAAGAGGTTGTTGTTCTTGATCTCTTCCCCGTGGTCATTGTCGCCTCTGCATGGGGTCTCGTTCATCAAGGAGCCTTCAACCAAGAACCATAATTTGGTTGACTACTCACAAACTCAGAACTATTCTTTACTACTTTCTAAAAAGCTAAATTTAATCCCAAAATAATTATGATGAGAGGTTAGTAAGTAAAACTATAAGTCATGACTAAAATATTAAAGGGAGAAAAATAATCGGCAGATACGCACGGGCATTCTTTATAGATTAAATTTGTGTTAAGTAAATTAGGAATTTAAATTGAACTAGTAAACCACATTCGGCTTCGACATTTACTTGAACTTGTAACTAAACAAAAATAGCATCACACGATTTAAGCAACCCGTTGGTAGAACAACACAACATTCTCACCTTCTTCTGGTAGAACTCAAATGAAGGACTGAGATACCGTGCACACTGTTCAAGCATGACAGGCGCACTTCGAAAACCAAAAACTGTCGTGGCAAAGTTTAATAGTGCCCTCCTTAGTTTTTGTTGTTGTGCCAGGGTAAATTTCTCTTCTCCCCTCATGTTAAATCTATAATCGTGGTTATGCAAAAGTAGCAGAGAGAGATGTAATTTCTACAATCGTACTAAGAAGCTATCAAATAGAAGTATTGAAAAACTAAAATTAAGTGGCAAACAAAATAAGACATAACTCTGAATTATTTTCCGGTTACATGCTATGAAATCTTAAAGAAAAATTACATGATCAAATTTATTATCACAACTATAAAATATCAGAGAAAGAGGGAGCATGCCTATTGAAAAACTCAGTGGAGTTCAGATAGGAGCGATACTTAAAGCATCTACAGTCGGACCCCCTACTTCCTCAAACGTCCAAAACGTCCGCCTGGTCAGTGTCCGGTCAAAAAAAAATTAACCCAACCGGACTCCTCATTTCCATCATAAACGTCCGAACTGACTGACGTATCTCAAACCCGTCTCAAATCTGGAGCAATATGAGGCTGCTCGGTCACGCCGGGACACTCGTGTAGCTAGCGCCCATACCCACCTGTCATCCACACGTTTTCTTTATCTCTCTCCTCGCGCCCATGGACAGCGCTCGCCTTGTCGCGCCCGAACTCATGCGCCCGCAGCCGCTCCCAGGCCGGAGCTCGCGCGCCGGCTGCACGAGGTGTGGCCGAGGCTGCTCGCTTCCGTGGCCAAGGCCGCTCGCGCGCCCGTGCGGCCGAAGCTCGTGCGTCCGCACCCGTAGCTCGCACACACGGCTGCTCCGAGGCCGGAGCACGCGCAGCCGCACCCGTAGCTCGCGTCCACGGCCGGTCCGAGGCCGGAGCACGCGCGGCCGCACCCGTAGCTCGCGCGCACGGCTGCTCCGAGGCCGGAGCTCGCGCCCACGGCCGGTCCGAGCGTGGAGCTCGCGCGCCCGCGCCTGTAGATCTCGGGCGCGACTGGTCCGAGGCTGGAGCTCGCTCCGCATGCCCGTCGGCCGCCCGCGTGCCCGCCGCTGCTCGCGTCCTAGCCGCGTCCGGTGCGTGCAGCCCGCGACCCTGGCCACCGCATGCTAGCTAGCTGCGTGCAACCCACGCCCTTGGCCGCCGCATGCTAGCTAGCTAGCTAGCTGCGAGCCGCTGGCCGCGTCCGGTGGCTTGCGTACACATCCGCGCGCTGGCTAGCCGCTGCGTGTGCGCTTGAGCCTGTGCCCGCGGAGCGCCGGAGCTCGCCGCCACGGTTGTTACGGGCTCTGGTGAGGTTGCATGCAGTGTGTTCGTCGAAATGCCTTGAAGTAGGGAGGAATATTTGAACTTTGAAGTGCGTGGTTATTTGACAGAAAAAATGAGGGGTCAAAACGGACACGCCCGGTCACTGTCCGGGCGTGTCCGCGGGCGTTTGATGGACGAGATTTGCTTATTGTGGCTGTAGATGCTCTTAGCAGGCAAATAGTCATATTTTTTCAATCATCAGGTCATGCCAATGATGCCATGCTTTCTAGATTCTTGATACAGTTACATGAACATCTACAAATAGAAATCTGCACCATGCATAGCTTTTTTTTTGCGGGTACAATGCATAGTTTCATGAGGAAGAATTTAGAAACTGAAGCTGTACAAGATATGTTTAATAATATTAAGTTTTCAAAAACCCTGAATAAAATATGACTTTAAGAACTGAATAAACATCTAAAAATGCGAGAAGGCATTAGCTTCCGAAGATGCTAAGTAATAAACTCTAAAACTATTGATAAAATAAAATAAATCAGTGTTGTCGAAAATGTAATATCAATTTCTGCATGTTCATTATCGCAAAAACAAACTAATACAAACTTAACAGTAGATCATCGACATCGACGAGAATCCCCTTTAATACTAGAGATCTTCTACATTGACGGAACATATAGATGCATCGACAAAGTACCTAGAGAAGCATTGTGCCAGAACTGATATCTAGAGACAACATATACGGTCTTTGCATGGATGCGTGAATCATCAGGACCTACAAAGAAAGAGGTTTGTAATACATATATGTTACTGTAGGAATTAATAGCCGTTAATTAATTGTGACAAGAATACCCTAAAAACTGAAACCAAAATCCGGATATTTAGTACTATGGATGAAAAATCCATGTATAGTTGCACGGCGCCACCTCTGAAATTATACAGTGGATCAATAAGAATAAAAATAGTAATACTCCCACCTTTTTTTTTAATAAAAAGCAAAATATACATATACATAGACTGAGAAATGCTTCATCTCTGAAATTTGTGAAGGCACATATACATAGACATATGAATTCATCATGTCTGAATTTTATAGAAGGCACGTACATAGAGTCACGGACCATGAACTCTAAATTCTATTAAGCACATTCAGGAAAGTCACTACAAGACGTTCAACCCAAAGACATATAACTCCATTCAATAAAATCACGGAGGATAAAATAGCAGCATCCTGCTACTTCATCTCTGAAATTTCTGAAGGCACATACATATGGATTCATCGTGTCTGAATTTAGATCAAGCACTATTTAGCACATTCAGCACGTACACATATCACATATGGCCCCAATTAACAAAATCACAGAAAATAAAATAGCAACATCATCCTGCATGGCTGCATCTAGACTTCTGCAATACTACTGCTTCTGTAAAAAATAAGTTTTACATAGAGAGGCCAGGAGCTACCTACATGCACCGGTGTGAGACAGGGCTTGGATACCAACGCCGGATGGAGACCGGAGGAGCTCGTTGTGGCAGAGCTTGAGGCGGGGAAGGGGCGTCGACGGGTATGCTGACGTACATGGGATGATGCGTGCTGGTCGAGCGGCGGCACCAGAGGGCAGAGCTGCGAGAGGGGTCACTGAAGGTCGATGACGACGAAGCCCGGGAACTCGGAAAGCCATGCCTGCGTCCGTAGCGCTGCCACACCTGGAAACCGTAGATGGTGGACGGTGGCTCGGCCTTGGCAGCGGAGAAGATGGTAGGATGACTAAGGGGGTCGACTTTGACGGCTGCCGCGGTGTTTGGTGACGGCGGAGAAGGGTTCCGCTGATTTGTCAAAAGGGATCGGTGGGGTGGGGAGCTAAACAATAGCGAGGAGGACCGGCGATTTTTTTCCTCTCCAGGAAGATTGTGATTTGTGAACCTGCTGCGAATAAGCAATTATGATTTGTTGTATGTGATTTGGTTGTTAGGAAAGGCAGGGATCAATGCATTAGGATTTCGAATTGACGGGCAGGAAACTGTGATTTCATTGTTTGTAACATGCTATTGGTTCCTGCCCGCTTGTAACGTGGGTGGTTAGGAAAGTTTGGAAAGATTAAAAAAGTTTTTATTGGGAGGATGAAAAAACCAGTGTGAAGGGATGGTGGTGGGAGATGGAGGCGAAATAAAACCAGAGGAAATAAAACCAACGAAATAAAACCATGGAGGGAAACTACCAAGTCCCCCTTTAGAAGTAGAGATTTACCGTCATTGTTTTTATTCACTGTGAGACGTTTCTTTTGGTGTACTTTGTCATGACTTGTATTGTGATGGTTTTATGCAATTTAACTGGTGAAGTGAAGATGATGAAACCATGTGATCCAAGGCTGAAGGCTTCTTCCAAAAAAGATGACACCATGCAGAGAAGATGAGGACGAGTGATGCTGCAGCCACCTTGTTCGGTGTAATAATAATCTGAAGTCCTGAACTGAACTTGTTCGGTGTTCTCTGTGGATTGCTTAGGTTTGTAGCATGTTTCTATTTCCCTTGGTTTGGCCGTCGGCTGGCCTGAATCTTTTCTGAACATTATGGTTTCTTGCTGTCAGGGGGATGACCCCCAGGTAGGCCCAAGACGGCGAAACGACACTTCAAAACTTTGCCAGGGGAGCGTCCCCTGGCATGCCGGCGTCCCGTCCGGCTCGCCGCCCCGCGTCCCGTCCGGCTCGCCACCTGGTGACCCGGCGACCCGTCCGGCTGGCCACCTGGCGACCTGCCTGGCCAACTGGAACCTGGCCGGCTAGAACCTGGCTGGCTGGAACCTGTCCGGGTTCAGCCTGTCCAGGTTTAGCCATCCGGGTAGAGCCGTCCGGGTGGAGCCATCCGGGTAGAGCCATCCGGGTGGAGCCGTCCGGCTGGGGCCCGTCCGGGTGGAGCCGTCCGGGTGGAGCCCGTCCGGCTGGAATCCGGCAAAGTCAACCTCTCCGTGAGAGGTAACACCCCTACTCATGCATGTCTGATGATTTATGCGGTGTATATCGTAGTACAGAGTTGCTCCTAGAGCTGTATTTAGAGGAGGGAGCAGGTGGCTGAGAGCGCACCGACCCTTGCCTCATGTGCGTGTGTGTGTGTGTGGCTTGCCCCGAGCATGAGCTCCATGGGTCACCTTATAAAGGGGTGCCCAGGCGACAAGAGGGGCCCACCTGGCCCAACTACACTGTTGGGGGGACACCAGACGTGTGCACAGTGCCGGCTATCTAACTGTCGTGGTATTCTCGCGGGGCATGCGCGATCACGACAGATGCCATGGGATGGCTTAAAGAGGTGAGAGCAGGGCTACAGTGGAGATCTGGGACGTGATTGGGCAACTGTACACGGTGGTTTACCCAGGTTCAGGGCCCTCCGTGGGAGGTAACACCCCTACTCCTGCATGTCTGATGATTTATGCGGTGTCTATCGTAGTACAGACTTGCTCCTAGAACTGTATTTAGAGGAGGGAGCAGGTGGCTGAGAGCGCACCGACCCTTGCCTCATGTGCGCGTGTGTGTGTGTGGCTTGCCCCGAGCATGAGCTCCCTGGGTCACCTTATAAAGGGGTGCCCAGGGGACAAGAGGGCCCCACCTGGCCCAACTACACTGTTGGGGGGACACCAGACGTGTGCACAGTGCCGGCTGTCCGTATACAGTGCCAGCCGCTCATCTACAGTGCTCTACTGTAGAGCGTGGCCGTCTCGTCTGCGCAGGTCCGACGGGACGTCTGAGGTTGACTTTGCCGGATTCCAGCCGGACGGGCTCCACCCGGACAGGCCCCAGCCGGACGGCTCCACCCGGACGGCTCTACCCGGATGGCTCCACCCGGACGGCTCCACCCGGACGGCTCTACCCGGATGGCTGAACCCGGACAGGCTGAACGCGGACAGGCTGAACCCGGCCAGGTTCCAGCCGGCCAGGCAGGTCGCCAGGTGGCCAGCCGGACGGGTCGCCAGGTGGCGAGCCGGACGGGACGCGGGGTGGCGAGCCGGACGGGACGCCGGCATGCCAGGGGACGCTCCCCTGGCAAAGTTTTGAAGTGTCGTTTTGCCGTCTTGGGCCTACGTGGGGGTCATCCCCCCGACAGTAGCCTCCGAGCCTCTGCGCGACTTGGAAAGTCGGGTGGAGGGTTTTCGCGGGCGTTGATGTAGCAGATGTCGTCGATGACAGTCGGCTGTGGGCTTGCAGCCGGCGCGGCTTGCTTCCAGTGGGGGCGCGCCAGTGCACCCACTCGGTGTAGCCTCCGAGCCTTCGGGCGACTCGAAGAGTCGGGCGGAGGGTTTCCGCGGAAGTTGATGAAGCAGATGTCGTCGATGATAGCCGGATGCGGGCTTGCAGCCGGCGCGGCTTGCTTCCAGTGGGGGCGCGCCAGCGCACCCACTCGGTGTAGCCTCCGGGCGACTCGAAGAGTCGGGCGGAGGGTTTCTGCGGGCGTTGATGAAGCAGACGGCAGCGTCGAGGATGCCGGGCGCGGACACGGAGTCCGCTGGCTGGTGGGCGCGGAGCCCTGCCGGGCACGGACGCGGAGTCTGCCGGCCGATGGGCGCGGAGCCCTGTCGGGTGCGAACACGGAGTCCGCCGGCTGGTGGGCGTGGGGCGCCGCCGGGCGCGGACGCAGAGTCCGCCGGCAGGTGGGCGCGGAGCTTTGCTGTCTCTCCAGTGGGGGCACGCCAGCGCACCCACTGGGTGTAGCCTCCGAGCCTCCGGGCGACTCGAAGAGTCGGGCGGAGGGTCTTCGCTGTTGTTGGAGCGCTGTTGCGTCGAGGATGCCGGTTGCAGCCGGCGGCGGGCCTGCAACCGGCACGACGTTTTCTCAGCGGGGCGCGCCGGCGCACCCACTGGGTGTAGTCTCCGAGCCTCCGGGCGAGGAGGGGGGTTCCCCCCGAAAATGATCATGCAGAAGACAAGGTTAGTTGGCGCAGATTTATCAAATATTTAGCTTTGGTAGTGCCAGTTATGTGCAGAGGGGTGCCGACTCAGTTTCGTCCGAGCCCCCCACAGTCTTTTTCATGTCCCCTCCGCCCTTTGGCTTTTGCTCTTGCCAGCCGGGAGCCGGTCTGTAGCTGGGCGAAGAGTGGGCCGCGGAGTGGAGCGTACAGTATTCAGACTTTGGGAAGCAGATTCGACCGAGCAGATACTCATAAAGGAAACGACCAGGTCGCCCAAGCCGTTTTCTCCCCGGACGTTTTTCGCGTGGGGTGACCTCCAGCCTGTGCTCTCGCTAGCCGGACAGCCGGGGTGCGGTCTGTAGCTGAGACGAAGAGTGGGCCTTCGGTACCGTGCACACTACTAAGTCGTCTGCGGGAACGAACGTATCGGGCCAAGCGGCCATCCCCCGGGCCGAGACTGGCTGGTGCCGGGGTGAACAGCAGTGCAACTGGAAAAAAGCGGAGGTGGCCCCCGAGGGTCGCTCGGGGTCATCCGTTTTTGTGCACTATGTAACGATATGCGGACGGGAGCTCACATTGGTTTTCGTGTAGGCGAGGCGGGGGTTATCGATGACAGCCGGCTGCGGGCTGCAGGCGACGCGGCTTGCTTCCAGTGGGGGTGCGCCAGCGCACCCACTGGGTGTAGCCTCCGAGCCTCCAGGCGACTCGAAGAGCCGGACGGAGGGTCCTCGCAGTTTGTTGGAGCTGACGGTGGCGTCGGGGGGTGCCGGTTGCAGCCAGCGGCGGGCCTGCAACCGACGCGGCGTTTTCCCAGCGGGGCGCGCCGGCGCACCCACTGGGTGCAGCCTCCGGGAGGTCGGCAGGTGCGCCAGCCGGCTGGGCCCGACAGGCCGGGCGTCGAAGCGGACAGGCAACCGGGCCGGCTCCCCAGCTGGCCTGGCGCAGCCGGCCGGGCGTCGGAGCGGGCAGGCGGCGACGCGGGCAAGCGGGCACAGCCGGTTTCTTTTTCCTTTTTCTTTTACTCTTTCTCTGCCGGCTCTGCTTTTTTTTTTTGCAGGCGACCCTTGACTTTTCTTCTGCCTCCGCATGGGGCAATCGGCCTGCGAGGGCGTGGGGACCGCAGCCGGCGCGGGCGCGCAGAGCCGTCCGCTGGTGGGGAACTCCCGCGCGCGAGCCGGTAGGCGACCGGGCTGGGACGGGGCCGCAGCCGGCGCGGGCGGCAGGCCGGAGCCGGCAGGCGGCTGGGCCGGGATGGGGCCGCAGCCTGCGCGGGCGGCGGGGCGAAGCCAGCAGGCGGCCGGGCCGGGACGGGACCGTGGCCGGTACGGGCGGCAGGCCGAAGCCAGCAGGTGGCCGGGCCGGGACGGGACCGCAGCCGGCGCGAGGGAGCGGCGAGCGGGACGGGCACAGGGCGGGGCAGCGGGCGCGGGCGCGCGGGAGGCGGGAGCACGCCTGGGAGACGACTCCTACCAGGACGGGGTGGCCGGGTCGGTGCAGACGCAACGGCGGAGGCGCTGCAGGCGTCCAGGGGTGCGACCCCTGCGTCGGGGTGCGCGGCGACGGCGACGGCGTCCTTCCCGACTACGGGCCCGGCGGCGAGGCCGGCCAGGAGCGCGAGCGCCGCGAGCGGGGATGCCGGTAGCGGCGGCAGGCACCCGATGCGCGCGGCGAGGGCAGCGTCGAACCTGGAGGCCACGGCCGGCGCGCTGGCGGGACGACGGTGGTGTGAGCTTGGCCCGCGACTAGGGGGAAAAGAGATGGAGCAGAGCGTGGCCCAGGTGGGTGGAGCAGCGCTCCCCTCAGCCTCTGTGTGTGGGTGCCGAGCGAGAGGAGAGGAGTTGGGCAGCCCGTGAGCACTGAGGGCGAGGCCGAGGTGCGAGGAGCAAAGGGCGCCATGGTTTTGGTGGTAGCCGTGGAGCAGAGGACGGGCGCGTACGCGTGCATCGGAGGAGCGCGTGAAGGAACGACGGCGCGTGGCCGGAACGACCAGAGCAAGATGCAGCGCGGAGCAGCGCGGCTTGCCGGAACGAGGCGGCGCGGCGCACGCGCGCGCGCGGATGGAGGCGGAGCGGAGCAGGGGCCGTGGCGGCGCGCGTGCGGACTGAAGGCAGACGACGAAGACGTGCCGTCCCACACGATCGCGTCGGGGGCGTGCCGATGTCGAGCCCCCGAGCGCCGTCAGAGAGACGGCGGCGACGCCGCGGTGGTGATGACGAAAAGGATCCCGCCGGGACCGCGGTTCCAGCTGCAGCGAGCCTCATGGTGGGCGCCAACTGTCGTGGTATTCTCGCGGGGCATGCGCGATCACGGCAGATGTCATGGGATGGCTTAAAGAGGTGAGAGCAAGGCTGCAGTGGAGATCCGGGACGGGATTGGACAACTGTACACGGTGGTTTACCCAGGTTCGGAGCCCTCCGTGGGAGGTAACACCCCTACTCCTGCATGTCTGATGATTTATGCGGTGTATATCGTAGTACAGAGTTGCTCCTAGAGCTGTATTTAGAGGAGGGAGCAGGTGGCTGAGAGCGCACCGACCCTTGCCTCATGTGCGTGTGTGTGTGTGGCTTGCCCCGAGCATGAGCTCCCTGGGTCACCTTATAAAGGGGTGCCCAGGGGACAAGAGGGGCCCACCTGGCCCAACTACACTGTTGGGGGGACACCAGACGTGTGCACAGTGTCGGCTGTCCGTATACAGTGCCAGCCGCTCATCTACGGTGCTCTACTGTAGAGCGTGGCCGTCTCGTCTGCGCAGGTCCGACGGGACGTCTGAGCTTGACTTTGCCGGATTCTAGCCGGACAGGCTCCACCCGGACGGCTCCACCCGGACGGGCCCCAGCCGGACGGCTCCACCCGGACGGTTCTACCCGGATGGCTCCACCCGGACGGCTCTACCCTGATGGCTCCACCCGGACGGCTCCACCCTGATGGCTCCACCCAGACGGCTCCACCCAGATGGCTGAACCCGAACAGGTTGAACCCGGCCAGGTTCCAGCCGGCCAGGCAGGTCGCCAAGTGGCCAGCCGAACGGGTCGCCGGGTCGCGGGGTGGCGAGCCGGACGGGACGCGGGGTGGCGAGCCGGGCGGGATGCCGGCCGTCCCCTGGCAAAGTTTTGAAGTGTCGTTTCGTCGTATTAGGCCTACCGGGGTCATGCCCCCGACACTTGCTATGCAAATGGAACCGCGGGGAGCCGAACCCTGATGGTTTCAGAGAAGAAAGCGGCTCGCAGAATGGATACACCACGGCACTTGATGCGAAGCTAGCGGGAATCGTTACCCTCCGTCGGCAAAACCAAAATCTCGCCCACGAGCCTCTGCAGCGCGGCGCACGACGAGCCGCCCTCGCCGACGGCCTCCCTGCACGCGGCGCTCGTCTCCGCGGCCGTCCTCCTCGCCTTCCTCCCCTCCTCCGACGCGCCGCCCATCAGACTCCGCACTGCTCGCTCCAGCTCGGCCGCCTCCACGAAGAATCCCTTCCTCCGGTCCATCTCCAGCGCGACCGCCGCGCCCACGCCGGCCACGAGCTCGAACGCGTTCAGGTGCTGCTCCCCGTACAGCGGCCACGGGATCATCGGCACGCCCGACCACAGGCTCTCCAGGATGGAGTTCCACCCGCAGTGCGTCACGAAGCCGCCCACGGCGGCGTGGGACAGGATCTCCCTCTGCGGCGCCCACGCCGGCCACACCAGCCCCCTCCCCGCGGTCGCCTCCAGGAACCCCTCCGGGAGCACCTCGTCCAGGTTCGCGTCCGTCGGGAGCCGCGTGCCGGCGACGGGCGGGCCTCGTAGCACCCACAGGAAGCGGTGGCCGCTGCGCTCCAGGCCGGCGGCTACCTCCCTCACCTGTGCCGCGTCGAGGGACCCCATGCTCCCGAAGCAGAGGAAAACCACCGAAGCCGGTGGCTGCGCGTCGAGCCACCGCACGCACTCGTGCGGCTTTTGATCGTCTGTCGAGCTGAACCAGACAACCGGGCCGATCGCGTGGAGCGTCGGAGCAGGGCGTCCGGGGACGCAGCGGCCGTCCGCGATCGCCGCGAGAATCGAACCTTCGAGCTCGACGGAGGTGTTCACGATGACGCCCCTGGCTTCCATGAAGCGGCGCCCGTGGTACTCGAACCAGTCGTAGCTCTGGATCTTCGCTTTCACAAGGCATGACGGCATGTAAGACGGCGGCACCGGCGGCAGCCCGGGCACGTCCACCGTGCTCTCCGTCGCCTCAAACCCGGGACCCGTCAGATCCTCGCGGAGCGCCGGCAGGCGCAGCATGAGCGCCAGGAACGCGGCGGGGGAGGCAAAGTACACGTACGCCGGCACGGCGAGCTCGTGGGCAACGTCGAATAGGGCCGTGAAGAAGAGGTCGACGACGACCGCGGCCACCCGGGACGACGGCCCCAGGTCCGCGATGGCCGCCTTGACGTGGGGCGCGTGGAGCTGGGCGTACCGGGACGCGAACTCCACGGGGTCCACGCAGCCGGTGGGGTGCTCGACGGCGGGGAGCTGGAGGAAGCGGATGTCGAGGCCGGAAGCCGCCTCCCGGAGCACGTGGCCCTTGACCTCCGACGCCATCGCTTCCGACGGTGCGTGCACGACGAGCACGGTCAGCGTGAAGGCTCCCCCGCCGGTGGCGAGAAGCCTCTTGCCGGCTTCGAGCGCGGACATGAAGTGGCCGGATCCCCAGCTCGGGACGAGAACCACGGTTGGGCGAGACGACATTGAGTGGACACAATGGCACCTGAAATTTTGGTCAAAAGTGGCGAGCTCTGGCTAGGACAAGTTGGAACTTTTTTTTTTTTTTTTTTTTTTTTTTGCGGGGAAGTTGGAACCTCTTGAGGTGATCACGCCAGGCCCCTGTCGTAGCAACCCTCGCTTTGGTCGCATCCAAATCGCATCAGCTTTGCCACCGAAAGGTACAACCTGCCGGCTATACGTCGTCCTCTACGAAAAATAACAAATAGCATACGCCACGCCATATGCAGTAATTTCATGTAATATTTGCCGTTTCTACGCAATACTAGGATTCTCCATTTTCGCTGTCATCGTACTAGTATGAACAAGCTAAGGACTTCCGAATGGAAAAATGAAAGATCATGGACGGGCAAGAACCGCTTCAAAACATTTTCCTTTCAAAAACGTTAAAAAAACTGACGTTGGATTTTTTGAATTTTGCTTCGGTATTTTTACATCTCCCGGCGAAAGCCCATAACTGCCGTGTGAAAACAGATAAAATTGCCATGATGTTGTACAAGATTTCTCATGCTCTAAAACAAAAATTGACATGTAGTATAAATATTGGCAGAAAAATTGTAACGCTGCGCAGAATAATTGTCAAGCGTTCGATCGGGATCTAACGATCCAAACGACGTTCACTGGTTAGTGACATTCTTTTCTTTTCATGCAGAAGGATTAACGTTCCCCACAGTTTTATCCGAGTGTTTAAATGAGCTTATTTTCATGCACGGGGCCTCCCATTCCTATGGGGTTGTACCGTGCCCACGGGATCTGTGTATGGGGTGTCCATAGAAGCATTGTTTGACTCCAACGACTAACTTTTGGTAAGGGTCAATCTTCCCCATCGGCTTGCGGCCAGGTCTTACATGTTTCTACCACTATTTTGACCCACAAACCTCCTCCCACAAATCCTTATCTCCCCTCTAAGTGAAGGGAGGGTTTGTCGATGGATCTTGGAGCCATTTGTCGATCTCCTTCATTGTTTCCCCTCTCTTCAATCTCCTACCTTCTTGAGTTGCATCTTGTGAGATTGATAGAGTGAGTTGAACATACGTTACTTGACCTTGCTTTGTATTTGTTGCATTGGTTTGAGCTCACCTCATCGATTCATTTGACCGAGAGTCCGCGAGTTTGTTACCCTTGGAGGTCATCACCTCCTAGACGGTTTGGTGGTGTTGACTTGGTGATTTCTTAATAAAAGTTTGTGAAGAGGCCTAGGTGGTCCTATGAAGTGGTTTGGAGCTTGCCATCTCCGGAGTGAAGGAAGAAGCTAACCATAGTGGATTGAGACCCTTCCGTGGGGAGGCTCATATTGAGGCTCATCCATTGGGAGTGATCCTAGCACTTGTCCCCTATATAAGGAGAGGCTAGGGGTAGCTGTTCCCATCTACTCCATCATCCATACTCTCGTTTGTCACAACTCCCATCATCTTGTAACCCCCTCGCACGAGGTGCTTCCACATCAAACACAAAGCAGGACGTAGGGAATTACCTCACCACGAGGGTCCGAACTTGGGTAACCCCTTGTGCGAACTCCCTTCTGGTACTTCCGGCCACGTTCGCCACCATACCGAGGATACTACTTGTTTCCCGTACCATCATATACTCTAGATTACATGTGTTGTGGGAATAACTAATTTTACTTGGGATCCAACCTAGTTATAATTGTCAAGTCCACAAAAGTTCAAGACGGTCAATAGAGGTCCAAGGAAATTACCAAGATCAACAAGTCAAAGGAGAAGGTGAACTAAAAAAGACAAAGTCAACAAAACGAGTCAAAGCCTAGAATGATTCCATATGTAGCCAAATCCATCAAGGTGGAGAAATGAGAAAGGTGGCTCACCATGGATTATGTGCCCCCCACCTTTGACTAGTCCATGATTGACTAGTGCACCAAGTTTTACCAACATACCCATCCCACGTACCAACATCATGGGTAGCCTTAGTCATTTGTTAAGGACCCATGTCTTCGTCATGGAAGTGCCACCAAGCGGGTTTCGATGGAGTTTCCGTCCTTGTTATCCGGGATGTCACCAAGCAGCCTCCGCTAAAGAGACTCCGCCTCGATCAGTCATGTGTCGCCAGGCGGACCTCGACCAAGGGAGTATCCATCATCGTCATCGGGGTGCCGCCGAAGAATCTTTGTCTTCATCATCGAGGTGTCGCCAAGCAGATCCCAACCAAGAGAGTCTCCGTCTTCCTCGATGGGATATTTTCTATTTCTTTTTCCATTTTTTTTGTTTTCCTATTCATTTTCTTATTTACTTTTATTTTGGGAAAATATGTAAACATATTTTTGAAAGTACATGGTCATTAGATCATATATTCTAACCCCCCGCAAAAAAAGATCATATATTCTAACACACTTGAATAATTATTTCAAATGCACGATTTTTTTTAATACATGAATATTTTTTCTGTACGTATCCGATAATTCCATGAGCAAGATCACAATCACAAATGTTGTGTATCGCTCATTGCGAGCGTTAAGGCTACGATCACCCAGGGCCCGTTCGGTTTTCAGGATATGCGGCCATTCCAAAGGAAAGTTAGCTTGTGCAGGTTTTCTTTCCTTTTAGCTGTTCGGTTCAAAGGAAAGCTTCAAAACATTCCAGAGAAAAGTATGGCTAGGCATGCAGATTTCACAGGATTGGGCAAATCCATCCGAAGCACATTTTTGGGTGGAGTCCCGAGGCAAACAGAGGAGTTGCACTGTGTCATTGTGTGGCAGAATAAAGTATTCAAGCAAAAGTACGGTGCTGAAGTTGTACCCCTGTAAAATATTGGGTTAGCCACTATTCATTACTCTAGTCGCTCTGTGTTTTTGTGAGCCATCCGAACGCAAGTCCCAGCTCCTTCCCCTTGTTTCCCCTTTCCATAGTTTTCTACTGTTCACTCAATCCAATTACTGCGCAATTTATTTTTCCTTTGTTTTTGATGCCTGCACACCGAACGGAGTACCAAGAAGATGGGCCGGCCTATTAGAATCGAAGCAAAGTAAGTACGACTACTAGTTTTAGGAACCTTCTGGAGATTTCTCAAAAAAAAGGATCCTTCTAGAACCCCTAAAAAAGGAACCTTCTGGAACCCCTAAAAAAGGAACCTTCTGGAAGGTTCCTGACTAGTTTGGGGAACCTTCCAGAAGGCCAGAAGGATCCTTAAGCAATTTTTCCCTTTCATGTTTTCCCCATTTTATTTTTTGGTTTTCTTTTCTTTTTTCCCGATTTTCTCTGTTCCTTTTTTTCTTTTTTCTTTTTTCTTTTTCTTCTTCTGTCTGTTTCTTTTTATCTTTTTTCAAATTTTTCAAAATAATAATCCCGCTTCCTTTTTGGTTTTCTTTATTTTTTCCCTTTTTATTTGTTCATTTTCTTTTTTTCTTTTTTGGTTTTTTTTTTTTTCAAAAATTTCAAAAATAATAATCCTGTTTTCTTTTTCCCGATTTTCTCTGTTCCTTTTCTTCTTTTTTTCGTTTGTTTCTTTTTATTTTTTAAAAATAATAATCTTGGTTTTGAAATTTCTTCAGGTAAAAAATGTTTGAGATTGAAAAATGTCAAAAAGAGTCAAGGTTTTCAAAATTTTCTCGAAATACATAAAAATGTTCCCATTTTCAATTTTTTTGCTCATATACAAAAAATATTCGCATTCTCAAAAATTGTTCAGAGTTTCAAAAATGTTTTTGTTTCCAGAACTTGTTCACACATCCAAAAATTGTTCATGTTTTCAAATAGTAATTGGGGAATTTCATATATTCTTTTTGTTTTTGTTTTTAGAAACTCGTTCAGAATTTAAACAAATGTAAAACATTTCCATTTTCAAATTTTGTTCACATATTCGTGTGATCAATAAATGTTCGCATTCTATGATTTTTTTAAATTCATGAATATTTTCTAAGTTAGGAATAGTTTTCAAATTCATGAACAATATTGAAAATGTTGAACATTTTTTCCAAATTGAAAGAACTTTTTGAATTCACAATCCAAATTCGTGCATTTTTTTAACTTTATAAACAAGTTTCAAATTCATGAAAAACGGAAGGAAAAAATTCAAATGCTTTTTTAGGAAATAGTAAAACACAAAACACGAATGAGCAAGTGAGCGACTGGAGCAGCTCGCCAGTGACCGCAGGCAACCAAACACGCCCTAAGTGACCGCAGGAGGTCGCGAGTGAGCGAGGCGCCCTAATGGGCCGGCCCGCCATGCTTGCGATCGAGCAGGGGCTGTAAGCGACACCGGCCGTATTGCTCGCAGCCAGAGCAGCACCCGGTCACAAATGGGCAGGGTTGCTTTTTACGTTGGGCAATAGTTGTACATTTATTAATTGCACATGTGCACTGTGGTGGACAGTGCTTAATTACCATGACCGTAGAAATGGCCTGTCCACAGGCAAAATCGCTGTTTTGACCTTGTCAAAAAACTACAACACAAAATGACTACTCTTGATTTGACCCATTTTAACAACGCCACAGCGTTGCAGCTCTACTTTTTTTTTTTTGAGAAAGTTACCACGCAGCTTCATTTATAAGAAAGAAACACGTACAGAGCGCAGGAACTCACGCGAAACAACCAGAAAGGACACGCGTCCCAGCACAACGACACAGAACACCTCAAAAGAAACAAAATTACAGCCCGGACCCTGAGATCTTCTGAGTCGAACACGCCGATGCCCGTCGCCAATCTCCTTCGTCGCCGGAGCGCCCACCGGAGAGACGGACGGGAAGCCGCCTGACCTTGCACCCGTGGCGCCTCATCGCGTCTCATCGCTTTCTGAACCGATGGTGTAGCCCGCCGCGACACAGCGAAGCCCTTCTCCTTGTGGCTCGTCGGCCGGGGAGATCCCCGGAACGCCACGGACCATGGAACCACCGCCTCCACCCGAGCAGCTCGGGGAGAACAACAGCAGAACCACCCGCCTTCAAACCTCCACCCTGCACTGGAACAGATGCCGCCCTGGGGATGCCCGTGCCGCCGCTCATGAACGAAGCAACCAGCACCGGCCGAACTCCTATACAGGAACTCCACCGGCCTCCCGGCAGCGCTGGAGCGAGCGCCACCGCAGCGGAGCCGAGGCCGCGGAACAAAATCTTCTGACAAGGTCGTCGCCGCCGCCTCGCAGACCCTGCCCAAGAAAACACATCTCGCCGCCGCCACTGGCAGACGAGAGAGCCCTAGCCTCACCGCCCCAACGGGGCGGCAGGAATCTACGCCGACCAGCTCCTCGGCGACGCCACGAAGAACACCGTCGAGGTGGAAACGGAGCTGGGGCAAAACCATCCGACGCAGCGCCGCCAATCCCACCGGAACGACGCCTCCTGGAACCCTATCCCAAGCCCTATGTACACGCCCGACATGAGGCACCGGGGTTCCCCCTCCCTCCCGCCGCCGGAGCGGCCGGCGGAGGGGTGGGGAACCCACGGCCTCGCCGGCGGCCGCGGGGGGAATACGATTCGCCTCCCTGTCGCCTCTCACAATACTGTAGTAGAGGAGAGGGGAACGAGAGCGATTAGTGAGCTCTGTTGCAGCTCTACTTGAAAACGCCAAAGTTGCATGCGTTGCAGACCTGGCACACGCATCACGCTAAGGGCATCTCCAACGCCGACCCGCAAACCTCCCTGCAACCGTCCGGACCACGCTGTCCGGACCGCGGAAGCCATCCAACGCGGTTCTGTATCGGTCCGCGGCATGGTCCGGACGTGTTTTCTCCCGCAAATTGGAGACAAAGTGGTGGGAGATTTGCAGGAGTCCGGACACCAGACACGTAGGACTCCGATACCCCCGGCCCACCCAGTCCCCCCTCCTGGTCCCATTTCCTTCCACTTCACCCCTTCTACCCCTTGCTTTGCATCCGCACCCTCCACCTCCGCCGCCGCTGCTGTACGTCTCCGGCCGCCACAGAGGCATTGCCGGACGTCCACAACCAGCACTGACGCGCCCGCTCGCCTCTACGACGGAGCTGTCCACCCCGGAGCCGTTTGTATCTAGGTACACTCCTCCCCCCTGTCGAGGTTCTCCATGGCGTACACCACACCCGACAGGTGTTCGGTCAAATGCCATTGAGCTTAATTTTAAATGCTATGTCGTTTTTTAGAGTACGAAGGATGGTGATCTACTCGACCATGGAGGATGAGTTGTTGTGCGACGCGTGGTTGGCCGTATCCGTGGATTTTGTAGGTAGGAGCAAAGGGGAGGCCTTCTGGAAGCACGTGCATGAAACGTTTCACGCACGAAAGCACATTGCGCCCTACGACATGTACATCATTGAAGAACGCAATGTGAGATCGTTGTCGTATCGCTGGTACGCAATTCAGACCAGCGTCACCAAGTTTTGTGACGTGGTTCGTCGGCTGGAGGCAAGGTGGCCATTGCACGCGGCAAAGGACGAGATCGTAAGTTTTGCTTCCTCTTGCTCAACTTGTCGATTGATTCATTTACTCAATGTTGGTCTACACATTATATGTAGCCCACACACGCTGCCGTGGTGTACCACAGGACAGAGGGACGGCCATTTACGTCCACACACTGTTGGATGAAGCTGAAGGGGGAGTATGTGTGGGATGCCCTGGTCCGTTGATGAAAAACTTGTTGAACATCCCGTTAATCTAGCCGAATTTGAGACATTCTTGTATTAGACTTAATTTGCATGATATGTATGGATGATTTGTGCTATTTTTTATCTGAAATTTAATGAATATCGGCCAGTTTGATCGAATTTCATCCGGTTGGTTTGAATTATTGGCCGGATGTATGCGGCTAGCGTTGGATGACGGCCTCCCGCATCCGTGTTCACGGACTGGTCCCCTGTCCGCGGACGGATGGGGAGGAAATTTATGGGTTGCTGTTGGAGATGCCCTAATCAACGTTGATTGCTGCCGTGGCACGCGAGAAACGCCGAAGTGTATGGTGTTGCTAGAAACACCTTAGAGTTTGGTGTTGCTGCACGTATGGGCATGTCCTCGCACGAATACCCGAATACGTACACATACATATCTCTGGGTATTCAGTTATAAACACATATATAATGTCCAAGGCGTGCGAGTATTTGGTACGTATTCATATATACAGGGCATAACGTATAGTGTTTAAGCTACACCCATCAGCCACAAGTATACATCCCATAGCTATATGCTTAGTCTTTCAATGCATGCAAGTAATAATAGGTAGGCAATTTTGTCATGCTCCACGTGCAAGGCTAATCAAGAGTTCAGTTCTTGCATGCATGCATTAGTACTAGTGGTTGGGGCCCGCCATTGCGGGTCTTCTGAGAGGAAGTTGGAGCGGTGCCAGATAGGGACACGCCCCTTCCACTCTCTTGTTTGTTTTATCACTCAAAGTACATGCATATTTAGTACTGGTCCGTGCAAGTTCTTAACTGAAACTTTAAGATAAGAGTTGTGCAAAAGCAACACACTCAGAGAATGTATTCTTAGAGGTTACATTAGCAATGATAATGGTTCCAGTTCAAAAAAAAAAGCAATGACAGTGGTTCAAAAGCAATGGATGGGACATAGCAGCGTCGAAAAGTAGGGTCTGGCCTTTGCCTCCCATTTTCCCTATGTCCAAGGCTGTCCATTATCACATATGTTTGTGGACAGTAGAAATAAAGCAGCTATGTGACTACCTGCAAGATAAGAAGAAAAAGAGTCAAGAGTACAGTAAACGTGGTATCACAGGGAAGGTATTGCCTAACAGTAACCTAGCTAGATTTTCTTGTTGCTATGTTAGAGCTCAAAAGAGCTACCGGGGAAAATAAGATTAACAAATGGAAGGGGAAAGGTAATCAATATAGAGTACTAATGTACATTGGTGGGACGGAGGGAGTGCTATCTAAGACAACACATGAACCAGTTCAGAAATCGGATAGATATAAGAATAAAATGCATCAGTAAAATTGGGGAACGAAGTAGCTACGTCAACAAAACATATTTATTCATAACTTGATAAACTTGCAAGATCTACCTCTGCAAATGATACTATGAGAATGATAGTCCTTAATCTGAACTTTCTTGCACAGCCTATCTACTGAACCACTGCTGTGCTGCCAGCACGGCTCTCTCTCTGTACAACAGGGAGAGGGTTGGAGCGAAATCCTAATGTATGCATGACAAAAAAAGTAATGAAAGGAATAGTATAAATGTGTCTTGTGCAAAAAAAACAAGCGTTAGTGTGGGCAGCAACTATGGAGCCGAGGTCCATGAAAATTAATTAAGGACAGATACAGAGTTAATTGATTGCTGATTGCTATATACAAAAAGATTGATGGAGGCAAAAAGAAGGAATGGCATCAAATGTTTGGTGTATGTGTCCGTACTACCATCTGATTGGTAAGCATAAGTACAGTCTTGAGAGATAATTTTCTGCTGCAAAAACTAAATAGATCCTCCAGACTTGACCCCAACAATCCATAACAACGAAGTTGTAGTCTCCTACACCAAACCACTTGTTTTTATCATAGCCATAGAAAATTATGCACAATGTAAAATTTCCATACATCCTCCTTGCAAAATACTGTAGATCTTTGATTTGCAGAGCAACTGAGGGTGTTTTGTCTTCACATTTTCCTGCATGGGCAAGAAAGGGATAACATGTCAAATTCACAAATCTGATACAGGTAATCAAGACGAAATAACCTGCATACTAAATTTACTGATAGTTTATAGTGTTGGAAATATGCCCTAGAGGCTATAATAAATTGGTTATTATCATATTTCCTTGTTCATGATAAATGTTTATTATTCATGCTAGAATTGTATTGACCGGAAACTTAAATACATGTGTGAATACAGAAACTACACCGTGTCCCTAGTAAGCCTCTACTAGACTAGCTCGTTGATCAAAGATGGTTATGGTTTCCTGACCATAGACATGAGTTGTCATTTGATAACGGGATCACATCATTAGGAGAATGATGTGATGGATAGACTCAACCGTAAGCTTAGCATCAGATCATTTAGTTATTTGCTACAGCTTTCTTCATGTCAAGTATCAGTTCCTTAGACCATGAGATCATGTCACTCCCGGATACCGGAGGAATACTTTGTGTGCTATCAAACGTCACCTCGTAACTGGGTGATCATAAAGGTGTTCTACAGGTATCTCCGAAGGTGTTTGTTGGGTTGCATAGATCAAGACTGGGATTTGTCGCTCCGTGTGACGGAGAGATATCTCTGGGCCCTCTCGGTAATACAACATCACAAGAAGCTTGCAAGCATGTGACTAATGAGTTTAGTCACGGGATCTTGTATTACGGAACGAGTAAAGAGACTTGCTGGTAACGAGATTGAACTAGGTATGGAGATACCGACGATCGAATCTCGGGCAAGTAACATATCGTCGGACAAAGGGAATTGCATACGGGATTAACTGAATCCTTGACATCGTGGTTCAACCGATAAAGATCTTCGTTGAATATGTGGGAACCAATATGGGCATCCAGGTCCCGCTATTGGTTATAGACCGGAGAGGAGTCTCGGTCATGTCTACATGATTCTCGAACCCGTAGGGTCGCACGCTTAACGTTAGGTAGCGCTAGGGTAGAAATGAGATATTAATACGATGAAGTCCGAAGGTTGTTTGGAGTCCCGGATGGGATCCGGGACATCACGAGGAGCTCCAGAATGGTCCGGAGGTAAAGATTTATATATGGGAAGTCATATTTTGGGTTTCGGAAAAAGTTCGGTTTTTTCCGGTATTATATCGGGAAGGTTCTAGAAGGTTCTGGAGTGGGGCCCACCTGCATGGGGGACCCACATGAACGTGGGTAGTGGGGAAAGTCTCCACACCCATGGTATAGGCGCACCAAGATCCCCCCTTAAAAAGAATAGGATCATATCCTGAAGGGATAAGATCAAGATCCCTAAAAAGGGGGGATAGTGATCGGTGGGGAAAGGAAAGTAGGGATTTCCTTCCACCCCCCTGACCAAGGACCCTAGGGGCTTGGAGGGCAAGCCACCAACCCCCTCCACGCCTATATAAAGGTGGGGAGGCGTTGTTGGGTAACGCAGCAGAAAACAAAAAATTTCCGACCTACGCACCAGCCCAGGACCACTATGGAGACTGCATACAAGGTTTGATCATTTTCGTTACCGACTCGTAGCGCAGCGGAAGTAGAGTCGATGACGAACGGCGGTGCAGATCCCCGCAGCTAGGATTTTACAACCTCCCAACCGCGAGGATTTATACCCTCATCTGCCCCGCGGACAGCCCTCCGGGAGGCGGTCGCACAGTCCCCCGGACGGTGTCGCGGACAGCCCTTTGGGAGGACCTCCGAAACTCGGACTGTCACTCGGACAGCCCTTCGGGAGGACCTCCAAAACTCGGACGGTCACACGGACAGCCCTTCGGGAGGCACTCTCGAACTAAGACCGAAACTACGATCTCTCTACAGAGTTGCACACATACGGTGTCATCTATTCGGCAGGGCTTCGCCGTCCAGAACTAGTTCCCACCGGAACCCAGACAGCCTTTCGGCTCTACGAAACTATTTCGCTGGGAGGGAGAGAGAAGCCAGAAATGTCATGGCATGTGTATGTGAGAGCAAGGATGAAGCATATGGGGCTGCCTCCTCCCCTCTATTTATAGGAAAAACAAGGGGTAGGATGGGCATATCCAAAATGCCATGTCATCCCAAAATATCTTGGGAAGATATTTGTGGAAAGCCAACTTCCAACCATATCCATAAATCTGATTTCACTATTCACGACGACATTTTTCAGCGTCTGATCAAACTGAAAATATTCATGTGGGCTTAGAACATTTCCAGTACCCACCAAAATAATTTTCAACGCGAGCCGGAACAATTCCGGTTTAGTGATTTTCATCTGCGAAAAGCATCTGAAGCGGTTTCGGCAGCTCCGGAACATTTCCGGTTTTCATTCCGGAAAATTCCAGAAAGTTTCCAGAATGATTCTGGCACCCTCCAAGAATTATCAGGCATGTGCCGAAACCAATTTGACTTTATGGTGTACTCCGAAACAACTTTTCGGTTTAGTGATTTTCATCTGTGAAAAGCAACTAAAGCGGTTCCGGCAGTCCGGAACATTTCCGGTTTTTGTCTCTGAAAAATCTCAGAAGTTACCGGAACAATTCTGGTACCTTCCAATAATTTCCAGGCATGTGCCAAAACCAATTTGACTTTATGGAATACCCTGAAACAACTTTTCAGTTTCACCGGAACTATTCCGATATCCTTTCCGGAACGTTTCCGTTTCGTCCGAAACTTTTTCGGTGAATTTCTCTCAGACTCCCCGTCTAGTATTCAGCAGATAGATGACCCTTAAGCGTGTGACCCTATAGGTTCGGTGAAGTATAGACATGACCCGGAACACTTTCCGATCAATGATCAACATCGGAGCCGTGGACACCCATATTGACCCCTATACCCACACGAATGAATATTCGAGTGAACCTCCAGTTGCCGTGTGCTATTCCTGTTGCTTCGCGATATGTTACAAATACCCGAGGTGAGACATGTAGGCATCCCCGTGGATCAACAACTTGTCCACTATGCCAGTTACCTCGTTACCGGTATTGTTCTCTTTTCTCGTTCCCGTGTTCCGGCATCCCCGTGATCAAATCACAAAGTGTCTGGCCAGACGATGATGGATACCGTAACACCGAGAGGGCCCAGAGATATCTCTCCATCGTCGGAGGAGCAAATCCCAATCTTGAGCTATCAAGTTACTTGACATACTTTTCCATGAACCCGTAAGCCGCCGTAATAGCCACCCATTTACGGATGACGTTTAACAAACCCCAAAGTTCATGAAGCAAGCATGAAGAAACTCGATACTCTCATGGTCTAAGGAATCATGCAAACATTAACCATCTCTGTGTTATTAACCATTAACTAATGACGAATGTATCTCATAGCATAACATCAATTCGGGTCGATTCAACACAAGTGTTCTACCAACAATTGTGCCCTCAAAATTGCCGGCATAGTCATGCCCATGATCAGGAAAACAGGATCATCATGCAATACTTGAGCCAGTCATAGAGGCTTGACTAGGAATACTTTTTACCGTTTATTATCCCACACGTGCACATGAGTTTCCCTCCAAGCCTCGTTTTATTTGCAGACTCGAGAATCATTGCAGTTATAGCATGGAACATAAACATAATTATGAACAGGGAGATAATCAATAACATTTATTATTGCCTCTAGGGCATATCTCCTACAGACTCCCACTTGCACTAGAGTCAATAATCTAGTCAATGCTAATGCACTTTACACCTATGGCATACTGGTGTAAAATATGCTTCGCATGTGGTATAGCCTGATGTCCAACGGATCTGACGACTTCAGCTCCGTGTGTAACTTTGCATATCCCCGCGTTTTCACGCTTTCACAAAATTCATATTTTGTGTGGACTTGGCTTTGCATATGTGTGAATCATTGGTCGAAACCTGAATCCTCAGACTGAGCTATGGAGCAGCTATCTGCAATAGTGTCCCATAGACCAAAGCCATCTTGGAACCATACTAAGTTCATGAATGAACTATATGATTCAACAACTTCTTTGTCACTTCTTAAGTGTCAACATACTTAGCCTTTGTTATAGAATTCGCCACAGTATCTTGTTTGGAACAATTTCCAACTACCGTGCCACCATGATGTGTATCACAAAACCCTCAACTTAAATCGAAAATCGCATGGAGCATCGATGAAGACTGTATCGATGTAACCTTTTACAACGAACTCTTCATGATCTCCACTTGCGAGAAACCATGTCATCGGTACTGCTCTAGTACTTAATGACATCTTTCACTGTTGTCCCATGATCAGTACTTTGATCACTATGGTATCTATACTCGCAACAACTTTGGAGTATTGGACATATCTGGTTGTTTTACATACCATGGAATCCATGATTAATCCAAACACAAGAGTGTGTGGAATCACCATCATGTATTTTGCTCATCAGTGTTTTGAGACACCGAGTCTTGCAAAACCCTTTCCATGTGACTTCGGCAAGAATCACTCCTTGGCGTTTTAAATGCTAAAAGGTTTTTAGCACCTTGTCAATATGTATTCATAGCTTAGCCCCATTAGGTAAATCTATCTCCATAGATCATCATGCCTAATATTAAGGCTATTTAGCCTAAGCACTTCATCGAAAAACTATTTTCAAATGAAGTCCTAATTCGCGTCAAGAAATTTATTTCCAATTAACAATGTGTTAAGTACACAAGGTTTTTAGAAATATTATTATGCTCCCACTTACTTTCTTGAATCACAAGCATCTTCGATACCCATTTGATGAAGTCAAAAAACCCTTTTGACCATTCCATCAAAAACGAAGATTCCAACTCCACTTTGCTCTCTTCTGTCCATCGCTGGAACTCTGAAGTTTGCATACTTACTAGCATCCTCTGGATCGACAAATTACTTTGGACTGTATCACATACAAGTCCTAGGTTTCATTCCCATCAGATGGAAATCCTTTTTGTCATCCATGTTTCATATCTCATGATTGAAATATGTATTAACTGCTAGTTCAACCCGAACCGACTTCAAGCATCGCTACGGTGAGACAATCTCATCGTAGTCAACTCTTTGAACTTGTTTTTGCAACAAGTCGAGCTTTATGGATAAAATATTTTTATCCGTATCAGTTTTTAGTTCCATAAATATCCGTTAGACTCTAAGCCTTCCGAAAGGTGTATCAAGATTTTAATCTTGAAACATTGATATGGAAACTATCTCAGATTGTATTGGCATTTAGCCAATTCCGGAGTCAGGGCCCATCATCGCTTCCTTATGTATCGTAGGTATACTGTTGTCCAACAACAATATCTCGTTTGCGCACCTGAGAGGTTTGCACGAGCCTTGCCTACGTGGTTCAGCTGCAAGTTCGACCGAAGTCCATACATTTTATTGTAGAGACTTCCGTATCAGTCGCAGTAGGAAACTCCGGAATCACTTCCAAGGTTTCTTTCCTTTGATCTGATGACGAAGATACTGGTTATCTCGTCGAGTTGCACTGTCCTCCCACTCGCCTTTTGTAAGAACTATTCTCTTTAAAAGCATACCGTTTTGCGGAAAAATCCTTTGCCTCGGTATAGTTGTGGGGAATACCCAATGACTTGGGATAACCTTTACAAAGTAGCACTTGCCTGATTTGAAATAGGTTTGTAACCTTTTACACAAGCCCCATATTCCAAATGTTAAGAAAAGATATAACATGGTTGGGCGTACCATACCATGGCATCATTTCAACAGACCCGATGGAGCTCTTTTCAGTGTAAAAGCCGCAGTCTCTAAAGCATCACCTTTTTAAAAGGGGTAATGGCAAATTTATTTATGTCATCTTTGATCTTACCATGTCATGAATGGTTCGATTACATCTACACAGACTCTCCACTTGCAGTGGTGTTCCGGGAGGTGCAAGTTATGAAACCCCTTTCACAACTCATCAGACATTCGCTAAACTTGTAACTCAAATATTCCTTTCTACAATCGAATTGTAGAAACATAATTTTCTTGTTACAATAACTTCTACTTCATTTTTGAAAACCTTCTGAATGAATTCAAAAGATCCAGACTTACGTCTCAACAAGTAAATATCCATATATCTACTTGAGTCATTTCTGAAGATAGATAAATCCACTACTTGCAACAACATTTATTGGACTACACACATCATAATGTATGATCACCAATATGTTCTTTGCTCGTTCCTTATGGCCTGTGAACGGTATTTCAGTCACTTCACTTTTCGGAGGAAAGTTGCAAGTGTCAGATGATTCAAAATCAAATGACTTTAAAATCCATCATAATGGAATTTTCCATGCGGGTTTCTCCAAAGTGACCAAATGCAGTGCCACACATATGTGGTATTCTTTTAGTCTTGCGACATTTAGCGTCAGTGTTATGGATGCATCATATTACCATCAATATTCATAACATACATCCCATCCTGGATGGAAGCATGGCCCTTCATGTTATTCATAACACCGAACATCAAAAGTTCTCTTATGAATAACCTCCTTGCAAGATACCTTATGCAAAGGGCTAGAGTGTATTGAAACTCTAAATGAATTATGAAAGTAAATACAGAGGTAATGTATTATTATCAATATTCATAACATACTTCTCATTCATAATGAAAGTATGGCCCTTTTGTTATTCATAACTCCGAACATTAAAAGTTCTCTTATGAACAACCTTCTTGCAAGATACTTTATGCAATGGGCTAGAGTGTGTAAAACTGTAAAATGATTTATGAAAGTAAATACATAGGGAATACACCTATGGAAGGTATAGTAACATTTACTATGTTCCCTGCGTGTATCTAAACCTCATTCCTGGCTAGTCTTTCAAGCCATAGTAGTTCTTACATCGAGTTGCAACAGAATGCAATCAAGCGGGTATCTTTGTGATTAACTCACAATACCCAAGAATTAGTGATTAACATGTTTAACCATAATTCCAAAGAACTATATCTCTGACCAGCCTTCTATACATCAAAAACTTGTATGACATTCATACATGAGCTGGATATTCCAGTCTTCTTTCCTTTTGCCATTATACTTCTAACAGTTTCACTTTCAGTATTTCTCCTACTCTCAGAAGAAGCACCCAACTTAAGAGTGGCGTTAGCCCCGGACTTCCTAGGCGTGAAAGTTTCACTAACACCCTTCGGACACTTCCTTTCTCTTTAAGTTGTCGTTTTATTCACCATCATCATATGACAGGCGTTCTTCTGGATCCCCTCTTATCAGTCAAATGCCTAGTAAACACTTTTACTAATAGTTTGCAAACAAACATGGCTTTAGATATCTCATATCTTTCAGCCTTTGTTTGTATCTGAAAATTAATTTTCAGTTCCATGAATATCACATAACTATCCCACAACTTTCGAAGTTCGGGTCTCATGGAAGCAAACATATTTCACTTGACCGTAACGGAATTTTAGCTTTTGGATCGAAGGACGAGAGTCATATCATCCATAGCATTAGCGGGAGAATACCGAAAGTATGCGATAGGACAAAGTCCTTCTCGGCACTCTTGAGGACAATCCTCACATTACGTTACCAACCGTAAAGTTTTAACCAGATATTTAACAGCTATTCAATTTTAATAGGGAAGGTGGAAACGCGAGCCATTATTCTACTTATTATGCAAATCACACTTAGACAGTGTTCAAGATTAATTGCACTGAGAATTAAACAAGGTAATTCTACAGTGCGCTCCCACTCAAATCAATATCTCTCAAAATTGATTATGAGTGATACAAGACCCGATTTTTGATTGTTCGCCACGATGGTAGCATCACAGATGACGAAAAATCTCAACCGGTAGGCCAACTTGCCAATCACATCTCTATGTGACTCTTGTTCATCTTTCGATGCGTGTGTTCCGAGCTCATGACTTTCATGCCTGAACGTCAAGACAACCAAGTGATCTCGCTGCGAGGTCTCAACTCACCCGCCTCACACTTCTCTAATCGTTCGTGCCCATGTTAGCATGTGACACCCCGAAAAGTTAGGTGCCGTGACGGTGCTACACTTGGGAGAACACTAACTACTTGATATTTGTTGTGAGAGATCACCCTAATAAAAGCGACTACCGCGCAATCAAAAGGGTGCATCATAAGGGATAAACATCTCAGGCAATTCATAATAGCAAGATATGGTATAGCCCTTTCTGAGGGAGAAGTCTTTCATTTCTTCGTCTTCGGCATTTGCGTCGGTGTTCACCTTCGCGAAGATTGCCACCACCTTGTCGATGCACCAGATAATATTGCTATCTCTATAGCTAATAAAATAAGTGCATTACTGAAGGTTGACACGCAGGTCATTAAAGTGACAATCATATGGCTCCAGCCATCATGCCGAATCATGACACGCAGGTCATGTTAATCAATTTACATTATATAGTCATCTCATACATAATCAAATTATAATGAGCACTGCTATACCACATCACATGCACATGCAAACCATCCTGCAAAACCAAGTTAGACGCCTCTAATCGGTTTATACAAGATTTTATTTTACGTGGCTTCTAAGGTTTCGAAACAAACCGAAGCTACCAACGTCCATCATCAAGCATGATAATCCAAGTCGCTAGATTAACATTGCGGGGTGTATGAAACACGAGATAATAAAATCTCGAACCCCATACTAAACTTCGTCATACACGTGACCCCCGTGCAGATCATATCTGCATTGCCCTTTCATCTGCGAATTTCATCTTTCTTTTGACTATGGCGGAACCCAAAGAACTGAAGCACTTCGTTGATCAATCAGGATCGCGGATTGCTAGAACTTTGTGAAATTCCACCATACTGTCTCGAGATTGAGCAAACGCAAATTCTAGGGAAGCAATAAGAACATCGGGTAACAGACTTCATCTGCTACCCGCACAAATAATTTTCAACAATAGATCTCATCTACTACCTAATTATATTGTGCAACACCCATACATCTCTATGTATTCTAGATCGCAAACTGCATCTACGCATAGCACGGCTCTTGATGCCACTGTTGGGTAACGCAGCAGAAAACAAAAATTTTCCGACCTACGCACCAGCCCAGGACCACTATGGAGACTGCATACAAGGTTTGATCATTTTCGTTACCGACTCGTAGCGCAGCGGAAGTAGAGTCGATGACGAACGGCGGTGCAGATCCCCGCAGCTAGGATTTTACAACCTCCCAACCGTGAGGATTTATACCCTCATCTGCCCCGCGGACAGCCCTCCGGGAGGCGGTCGCACAGTCCCCCGGACGGTGTCGCGGACAGCCCTTCGGGAGGACCTCTGAAACTCGGACTGTCACTCGGACAGCCCTTCGGGAGGACCTCCAAAACTCGGACGGTCACACGGACAGCCCTTCGGGAGGCACTCTCGAACTAAGACCGAAACTACGATCTCTCTACAGAGTTGCACACATACGGTGTCATCTATCCGGCAGGGCTTCGCCGTCCAGAACTAGTTCCCACCGGAACCCAGACAGCCTTTCGGCTCTACGAAACTATTTCGCTGGGAGGGAGAGAGAAGCCAGAAATGTCATGGCATGTGTATGTGAGAGCAAGGATGAAGCATATGGGGCTGCCTCCTCCCCTCTATTTATAGGAAAAACAAGGGGTAGGATGGGCATATCCAAAATGCCATGTCATCCCAAAATATCTTGGGAAGATATTTGTGGAAAGCCAACTTCCAACCATATCTATAAATCTGATTTCGCTATTCACGACGACATTTTTCAGCGTCTGATCGAACTGAAAATATTCATGTGGGCTTAGAACATTTCCAGTACCCACCAAAATAATTTTCAACGCGAGCCGGAACAATTCCGGTTTAGTGATTTTCATCTGCGAAAAGCATCTGAAGCGGTTTCGGCAGCTCCGGAACATTTCCGGTTTTCATTCCGGAAAATTCCAGAAAGTTTCCAGAATGATTCTGGCACCCTCCAAGAATTATCAGGCATGTGCCGAAACCAATTTGACTTTATGGTGTACTCCGAAACAACTTTTCGGTTTAGTGATTTTCATCTGTGAAAAGCAACTAAAGCGGTTCCGGCAGTCCGGAACATTTCCGGTTTTTGTCTCTGAAAAATCTCAGAAGTTACCGGAACAATTCTGGTACCTTCCAATAATTTCCAGGCATGTGCCGAAACCAATTTGACTTTATGGAATACCCTGAAACAACTTTTCAGTTTCACCGGAACTATTCCGATATCCTTTCCGGAACGTTTCCGTTTCGTCCGAAACCTTTTCGGTGAATTTCTCTCAGACTCCCCGTCTAGTATTCAGCAGATAGATGACCCTTAAGCGTGTGACCCTATAGGTTCGGTGAAGTATAGACATGACCCGGAACACTTTCCGATCAATGATCAACATCGGAGCCGTGGACACCCATATTGACCCCTATACCCACACGAATGAATATTCGAGTGAACCTCCAGTTGCCGTGTGCTATTCCTGTTGCTTCGCGATATGTTACAAATACCCGAGGTGAGACATGTAGGCATCCCCGTGGATCAACAACTTGTCCACTATGCCAGTTACCTCGTTACCGGTATTGTTCTCTTTTCTCGTTCCCGTGTTCCGGCATCCCCGTGATCAAATCACAAAGTGTCTGGCCAGACGATGATGGATACCGTAACACCGAGAGGGCCCAGAGATATCTCTCCATCGTCGGAGGAGCAAATCCCAATCTTGAGCTATCAAGTTACTTGACATACTTTTCCATGAACCCGTAAGCCGCCGTAATAGCCACCCATTTACGGATGACGTTTAACAAACCCCAAAGTTCATGAAGCAAGCATGAAGAAACTCGATACTCTCATGGTCTAAGGAATCATGCAAACATTAACCATCTCTGTGTTATTAACCATTAACTAATGACGAATGTATCTCATAGCATAACATCAATTCGGGTCGATTCAACACAAGTGTTCTACCAACAATTGTGCCCTCAAAATTGCCGGCATAGTCATGCCCATGATCAGGAAAACAGGATCATCATGCAATACTTGAGCCAGTCATAGAGGCTTGACTAGGAATACTTTTTACCGTTTATTATCCCACACGTGCACATGAGTTTCCCTCCAAGCCTCGTTTTATTTGCAGACTCGAGAATCATTGCAGTTATAGCATGGAACATAAACATAATTATGAACAGGGAGATAATCAATAACATTTATTATTGCCTCTAGGGCATATCTCCTACAGGCGTTGGGGCAGCGACCCTTCGACCCTTGCCCGTCTCCCTCCCGTTACACCTCGTCCACCTCGCGCAGACGCTTGGTGAAGCCCTGCTGCAGTTCCGCTGCTGCCACCACCACCACACCGTCGTGTTGGTTCAGATCTCATCTACCTCCTCTTCCTCGCTTGCTGGATCAAGAAGGAGAGGACGCCGCCGAGCCGTACGTGTGCTAAACTCGGAGATGCCGTCCGTTCGGCACTTGATCGGTTGGATCGTGATTGGATCGCGAAGAGTACGACTACATCAACTGCGTTTTATATGCTTCCGCTTTTGGTCTACAAGGGTACGTAAACACACTCCCCTCTCGTTGTTATGCATCTCCTAGATTAGATCTTAGGTGTTCGTAGGAATTTTTTTGATTTTCATGTTTCGTTCCCCCATCGTATAGAAGCGGCAATATGTCAACTATTGCTGAACTATTTCACCTTCTTTTTCCGAGTTCTGGGTAGCACATGGATAGGCAAGTGATGATACACAATATGTCAACTATTGATGAACTAAATCGATCCTTCCAGTTCTTTTTTTTCTCTACTTGCCGGCATGTTCCCGCCCATTGAGCTGGCTTGTTTGGTGTGACTCTCTGCTAGCTAGGTGCTACAAATTCAGTTTTCACACACAAACAAACAACACAGTACAAGGTGCCAATTGTTCATCCTCGCAAGAATAGCAGCAGTCACACAAGTAAAATGAACAGACCAAGTAGGGATCATCCACGTTGGTACGCTTGATTGGCAACCATTGCCATAGACACTTGGACAGAATCAATCAAAGCCAACCAAGGTCCAACCTTTGATCAGCACACTCAAAAATAGTGTACCATAAGAGATTCACTTGCAGGAATATGCAACCATCGGCACAGCAATAATAAATATGTAAAAGCAGTAACAAAATATCCAAAACTGAACTGAACGGAGAGAGTGAGTGAGCACTTGTTGACATCATACAACACAAAGTTCTGGATAGGTGCTTATGGTTTCAGCAGATCCAGCTCTTTGCACTCACAAAGATCAAACAAAAATACAAGCAACATCCGGAGCGGGGGGATTGAATCAATGGTCTAATCACACTGTTCCAATAACAGTGCTGCCTCCACGCCACGCAGTCATCGCATCCGTACATCTCTGAGGGGCAGTGGATCCAACGGAAGTCGAGGGAGAGGAGCATACCTGGCCGCAGCAGATCCCACACCGGTGCTCCTCCTGGATCAAATGACCCTACTGGAAGGAGGCCGGAGACGAGGCGATCTGGCCGTCTCCACCGCCTGGCCTCACGGCGCCGCAAGCGCCGTGTCATCCTTGTCCGCTTGTACTGCATCTGGTCCGCCGCGCCGGCCGCGCCCGCGCTTTCCTCGAGCGCGAACCAGCTGGTGCCGA
Organism: Elymus sibiricus; assembly: GCA_039707655.1. NCBI lineage: Eukaryota > Viridiplantae > Streptophyta > Magnoliopsida > Poales > Poaceae > Elymus > Elymus sibiricus. The sequence continues at coordinate 175,178,012 of CM077666.1, read as the reverse complement.
TGTTGATAGCGTTGGCACCGGGCTCGCCGCCGATCCAGCCGTACGTGCCAACGGTGATCCCCAGCTTGAACCGCAGCGTCTGGTTGACCCGGCCGCCGCCACCATATTCCCGTCCTCTTGACGAAGGAGCGGTGGATCTGGTCGGGTATGTGCTTTTCCTGCAGTCGCCGCCTCTCACACTCGTCGATCTACTTCTCCCCAAATCTGACGACGCTGAGAGAAGAGAGGAGGCGGCTACGTTGGTGTGCGATGTGAGAGGTTGCGTGTGCAGGGAGAACGAGAGGTGAAGGACGGTGCGTGGGGCTGGGGCTCGAGGCGACTTCCTATCTATCTCTTTCTTCTCGACGAAGCAAACCAGAAGCGTCGGGCGATCTTTTTGTGGTGACGTGGACACGACAAGACACTCAATTGGCCATCGTGAACAGAAACACCCATACCACCGTGGACAGCGCGAGGAGGCGCACTTCTCCAGACCCTTATTGTGTTTGATGTGTGTATACATATATTCTTTTTAGAGTATCTACAACCAGGCGCCTCAAACCTCCCTCGTACACCCGAGCGGACGGCCCGGTCACTGACCGGTTAAAACAAACCAACCCAGATGGGCGTCTCACCGGCCTCAAACGTCCGGGCTGACCGGCACCCCTCATATCCAGCCTAAATATGGGGCGAATATAGGAGGGACCCGGCGTGACTGGGCGCGCCCGCCATGTCGGACCCGGCCCACGCTGGCCCACCGACCCCACATATAATCGTCCCCATCCTCTCCCCGGACCAAACCCTAACCACTCCACTCTACTCCGCCACCCAAACTCCCGTCTGGCGATCTCCGGCATGGCGGACAACGTTTGAGAGGCCGAATTTGCCAAGTCCGGCCGTAGATGCTCTTATGTGTGTCATGTACTCAAAAAAAATATTTTACAATGAAAACTTAATTACATGAGTTGGTCATGTAGAAGAGAAAGAACGAAAAGATTAAAAAACTATCGATCCATGATTTTCTACTTCTTGTTGTTTTTCTTTAATACGCCCCGTCCCAAAATAAGTGTCTCAACTTTAGTACAATTTACTACAAAGTTGTATTAAAGTTAAGACACTTATTTTGGAACGGATGGAGTACTATGTATAAGTATTTAAACTTCTCTTTGGTACAAAATTGCGTCGAACAAATGCCCCTCACCAAGTTGATTGTGAGAGAGGGGGGTTGAGTGCTAAAGTGCCTGCACCTAAAAAAAGTAACCCACATGGAACATACTACATTCATTGCTAATGCCAAATTTAGGCATTTTTTTAAACCATTTAATATTTTTAACGCATCAATTGAATTTCTAGCTATTTACCCGACATGTACATAAAAAGGGATAACAATGCAAGAAAAACTCATATGTAAGTAACTTCTTTGAACCTTTAGTTCATTTAAAAAATAATATAATACAATATCTTGTTTGGGAAAATCCAAATTTATATGTGTTGATACGAATATGTATCCAAATACCCACGTGCATGAAACTTTGGCGTTTCCAGGTAGACCTACAACGCCAGAAGCCGTGGTGTTGCTAAAAATGGTCAAATCGTGAAATAATTTATAAGAGAGGTCATTTTGTGCTGAAGTTTTCTGATAAGGTCAAAATAGTGATTTTGGCCCCTGTCGACGGCATCTGGGCTCTGGGGACAGTTGTAAATTACTTCCTTTAACAGACAGGGACCAGCTGGCGCAGACATTGTACATCGTGGGCCAACGAAATTAACACCAGAGTAGGAGTGTGGTAAAAAAAAAAAAAAAACCAGAGTAGGAGTAGTTTGGTATGGGCTGTCCACATCCATGTGCCATATGTCCTCGTATGCCATACACATGCAGTTAATGCTCATCTGCCAGTGGTCGGCCTGCCACGGGGTTTCAATTTTCAACTGGTGTTGCTTTCCCCTCCAGCAGACCAAAGTTTTGACAGTATTGTTTTTTTTTTCTTCTTTTTCGCGAGAATTGACAGAAAATATATATATTTAACAACAACACAACACAACACAAATATATCCCGTCCTTGTTTATATTTCGAAATATCTCATAGCAGTAGAACAACATGGCCCTGTCAGATGAAAGGTGTGATTTCTCCCAAAAAGAAAGATGAAAAGTGTGAGAATGACACGTTAATGCCGTGGAGGGGAGGTGAGAGGGGAAATGTATGAACAGCCATGCTACTATTACAAGAGGAGCTAACTAGTGATGGATAACGAAGATCCTCACACTTCTCCCCTTCTCTCTTGAGATCGTAGTACTAAAATACTAATCCTACTGGTCTCCGAAGAGATACGAGATGGCAATGCAACCTTGCATAATATATGTACATAAGACAACAAGAATCCAGTGCAACAATCTCCAAGCTAGAGAGCATGCATGCCTGAAACACAAATTAAAATAAGCAGACCAAACAAAACTAGCTGGCACATACATGCAGGCTCCACCGGCCGTCAGGAAACGGGACGCGGGTGGAGACGGTGGCCGGCCGTCCCGCGCGCAGATCAATCAGCATCGACCACCGGGCTAGTAGAGGCGGTAGTGGCGGTAGGACTTGAGCATGGCGCCGCAGAAGGTGCAGATGATGGCGCGCCAGGTGACGCGGTGCACGGTGAGGAGGTAGCACAGCCGCGTGGCCGTCTCCATGTCCGCCACGCTGGCGCAGCCGCCGCACCGCGAGCAGATCCCCGCCGCCGGCTTGCTGCTCCGCACCTTCCGCCGCTGGTCCACCAGGAAGCAGAAGAACACCATGCCGCCGCTCCTCCTCCTCCTCCTTCCCGGCAAACTCTCCAGAAATAAATATCGCTGAAACTCTCGCCGGAGATATTTGACGCTGGTGGACAGTGCAATACAGCTAAGCCGCGCGCCGCCCGTGCGATTTGTCACTGCGTCAGCGCGCGGGCGGGGTATATATATAGTGGGCAGGCCGCAGACGCGAGGTGGTGGTTGTGGTCACTGGTCAGCAATGGCGGGGAGCCAGTAAGCAGGCAATGTGCGGGCGGTGTGATGGATGGACGGAGTGGAGGGATGGGATGGGAGGGGGTAGGAGGAGGGATTTAAAGCGGGGCGAGGACGGCATTGATGGCGCTCACGGTGGTGGGGAAGGTGGCGGTTAGGGGTGGCCATAATGTCGTCCCTGCCAAGCGTATGCTTCTTGACTAAGTCTGCTGTGTGCGACGGAGTAAGTATGCGTGCGTACGGGGTAGACAAAAACAGGCAGGCACAGACCACTGGTTTGGTTTAACCTCGCCGCAGCAAGGCCAGTGTGGTCCGAGTCGATCTCCCAGATCGGTGGCGCCAAGTGGATCGTATTACTACAGTATGTTCCTGTTCTTACTATTTTTTGAGACGAATGTTTCCTAACGTTCATTTTCACGGTGATGGCTTTCATCTTGTTCTCCTTTTTTCTGAACACAATACAGATGCAGACGTTCATACATACGCACATACACTCACCCATATAAATGCGCGCACACACCCTAGATTGAGCTGTCACATCATCATGAGATTGACGAAGTCGTCACAGACGTCTTCGTAGTCGACAAGAACGTCTCCTCCCACTGAACGCACATCGCCGAAAGGGCTGAAATAAATTCAGAAAAATACGATCATCAATACAAGTCTAGGGTTTGAACCCTGATGGATTGGTCCCACCACAAGGAACCTAACGATCTGAGTTACGCACTTTCATCTTATTCTCCTGAGTGTAGCATGAATAGCAGGCTAGTATAACTAGTAGTCGTATTCGTCCAACACGTCTCGGAGGAAACCTTTCACCATTTGTGTGGTTATGGAGAGACATCGATTGACGGTTTACGTTGCTTGCACGTTGACGTGCAACAGCGCGACCACACACGATGGAGTTTTGATCCTAGACTAGAATCTACCAAGAAAGATCGAGCCCAACGGAACCGATCGAAAATTTGGTCGACCGCATCCGCATGCGATGGACCGACGGTGTTGTTCAACTTGTTCCCCTGCCACTGCCAACAACTACGGCTGTTTGGAGAGGAAAAGGTATGGGTTGGGGTGCTAGTAGGAGGACAAGGACGGGCGTAGGTTGCCTGGCAGAGGTTGGTTTGGACTTGATTAGGTGATGGATAGGCAGGCAGCAGGAGAAATATCAGCCAGGCGACTGTCATGACATTTCACATTTGGCTCTGGCGAAACGAAAACCGTTTCCTCTCGTGCATGCACATGCACTAGATTGATATTGTTTGTGGTTTGAAACTTCCTTGCTAAGTAATCGTGCCTGCTAGTTGGCAACGGTTTTGAGCTGTGCTTAGTACACGGCCAAATCTGTTAATTCCGTTGATTAGTTGGGTGCTGGGTGCCGCGCTGACCGTGGGCAACTGGACGCAGCGATATCTACTCAGAGTCCTACACGCTACACCGATCGACCTGCGTTGCTTTCGGCACCCTATCATTGTGCAGGGCCATCGCATACTCAGACATTTAAGAATTTTGTGTGAACCGAACATGTTGTACTAGCATGAAACTCGTATAATTCCAAGCTTCAAACATGCGTACATGTCGTCCACTCGTCCTTGGAGTATTTTTGTGTGGGATGTCACGTCCTCGGGTTAGTAGTCTGTGAAGCCGTGAATCCACCCTAATCCTTTGCAGACACTGGTCAGGTTTGCCAGACGATGGCATAGGGATAGCGACGTTCCACAAGGACGAAAAGCATGGAAGGGCATCATTGTATTGTACACGGCACATGATAACCGATAACTAACGCCGGTAGTACGCCATGTGCCATTGCCAGGCCTAACGAAACATGCCACGAACGGAAGGGCATTCAAGCGTGAGGCTGTCGCGGGTGACAGATGGACGACGCATGTTCCGTCTTTAATTAACGAAAATGATAAGTGACGAATGTCAATTGGGACGAGATGGCAAGCGAAAGGTTTTTTTTCTTTTCAGAAATTGTCATGCGTTTTCTGAAGGAATCGGCACTCCCATACAACTAAACTTGGTATCTAAAACGTTGGCAATTGCCATCTCCTCCCAGCGAACATTCGCTGGCTATTACAGTCTTTAATTAATTATATACATGATGGTATATCATTTCGGCCAAATTCTTGCCCTCGATTATATATACCCTTCGATCCAACGAAAAATGATGTGCCCGCCCCGGTTCATAGTACCCCCAGAAGAATTTAAGGAGGAGAGACGACCCATGCTAGGTTTGCTGGCACCATTAACGCGATGACTGAATGCTGATGATGGCCTCCAAAAAATCGGTGATCCCATAACAGTTGGTCTGCATCATTAGTCATGTTGGTATTCATTGCCGGACGTGTAGGTGTAGTGTAGTACTACCTCCGACTCCGAGATTATCAGATTAAAGCCGGCCATGACCAGACAAGGCCTTTAATCCCTGCATGGGATCGATCCACCAACAGCCTACCTACGATGCTCAAGCTTTTTTTTCTTCCAGTGGTCCGCTCCATGTCCATGGGAGTACTACTTGAAATAAGATAATTATTACATTAAACTAGTGCACTCAAAATGACCAAATCTCCAAGAGGTACCAAGGCAGAGTTAACGCCGCACAGCCATATGACCGGTGGTGCGGTGCCTGAGCCGTGCCCGTCAGGAATAATGACAGGGGAACGACCGACGATCTCGACGCCAGCTTCGCCTAACCGTGAACCTGTCATGGCTAGGACGGCCGTGCACCTTCTCCGGCCAGCCCGCTGCCGTCACAGGTGGCACGCCATACACATAAACTGCTAACAAACGCTGCGCGTCATCGTAGCAAGTTGATCCATACGACACGATGCAGGTCTTTTATTGTTTTATTAGTTTGAGCCAGCCCATAAAACAATTCCAAGACATATCAAGTGCCTCGGTTCTTCTCCGCTCCCTCGACTGCGCTCCCGGAGCGGAGCAGGCTGCAGCTCATTTTCACGGAGCGGCTCAAACCGAGCTCCACAGCTCTGCGGAGTGGAGAGATTTCGAACAGGGTCCAAATTTGCAACCTCAAGAATTTGTTTGCATAGTCCACGAATGGACACAACCAATTGATGTAAAGTGATTTCGAACAACATTGAGAACAGGGTGTGACCCACCAACGAGTGGCGCTGGTGCTTAGAGATTTTCTTCTATAAAAATATACCTGGGCTAGTCCTGAATGGTCCCGTTTTTTATTCCGAACAACATTTCTTGAGGGCATCTACTCCCTCCATTCCAAAATAAGTGTCAGTGGTTTTAGTTCAAGAAAGTGCACATATCATAACCAGTCATTTTATCTTCAGGCTGTTGACATGCACAAGTGTGACCCTTTTATATTGTTTGCATCCACTCAAACAACTTTTTTTTTTGTGGAGGCACTCAAAACAACTTTTTGAAAGATAATGAATCATGCAACTTAGAGAATTTTCTTTTCCCAACAAATTATTACTCCCTCCATTTCGAAGTAAAAAATATAAGGTGCATTAGTTTTTGGAAAGTCAAACTTCTCTATCTTTAACCAAGTTTATTGAGGAGAAAAATATATATAAAGCCATATTAGTATCATTAGCCTCATCTTTGCAAGCAGTCTTTTTATTATTATTTTTAGTGAAATGCAGGTAGATTTAATCAGTTTCACATTTATATTCTGGGCAATATATAGCAAGTCTCTTAACGGCGCTATACAACACACTTTTTTTTTCTACTGGCTATACAACACATCTAATTCAACTGACCTCTATTATTTGTCATTCCATTTTTCTTTGTCGAGGGTATATATAACCTGTGCTACAATGACAACCAAAGGTTAACTGGTTTTAATATTTCTGGGATAAGCAGCAGGAACCCTTGACTGAGCTGGCTGAAAGATGTCAAATGATGACGATGCTAGTGATCTCCTGGATGCCATAGGAGAATCAGACAGTAGGGGCTCGTAAACTGAGTTCTTATTCTTGACTGGCGCTGTCAAAATGGAATTGGTCGAATTGTCTTTCTCTGATCTGAGTTGAGATTCCAGATTTACCAGGGTGTACATTGGCCCACGAGATCGCTCGGCCTTCTGAAGAATGTTAATCGCACTCGGACTGTATGTGTATCTGAAATATTTCAGAGCTAATACAGGACCCATGCCAACTCCACTGATTAGCTGAAACATTGATATCACATCGTCGAGGATCGTGTGTGCAATAATAAACCAAGCAAAAGAACATGATAGTAATGCTTACCAGCATTGTTATCCAGTATGACGGCTGTCTACAAAGGCGGAACATGATGGTGTACATCCCAGCAGTTGGTATGGTGCTGATACAGAGATTTATGACGTAGAAAGCAGCGAAGTTTCCCCATATTGCCAGAAACTGCAGAAAAGTGAAAGAACTGAAAAATGGAAAGACAGATCAGAACAAGTATAGTGTACAATGCAGACGTTGTTATAAGCATAATGATTCAAGAGTTTTGATTTCTCACCTCATCTCCAGTGTCACGACAAAAGCCTGCAACCAAATACTTCCTGAGAGAGCAACCATTGACAACTCCTCCATCTCACTTTTTTCATTGGCATAAGCATGAATGGTGATTAAGAAAACAACAATTGCCTGAAATCAACCAAGAAAAGAAGCTCTCATCAGGCACGTCAACACCTGTGCATGGGCATTACAAATTCTAGTGAAATGCATGAAATTTATTTTCATGTTTTTTGCAACTGGCATTTGCAGACTAGAAGCATAGCATGGGGGGACAAAGATGTACTCACATGATATAACGATCGACCAAACCAACCAGCAAAAGTACTTGGATTCAAAAGCCTAAAAAATATGTACATATTAGTGAAGGCAACACAAACTTGATTCTAAAAAATTACAGATAATTTATTGCATATACTAACAGGACATATAGAACGTGTGGAAGACGTCAACAACAAATGAAAGGAGGTATAAATTTACCTTCCAGCCTGGCAGTATAGTAAAATTTCTGGGTTTTGTGTCACTGTCTTTTCAGATAAATCCTTGTCCAGAACAGTAGTTAAAACAGGAATGCTTGTGTAGAAGACATTATAGGCCATTAAACTAACTGAATTGAATAAACTTGTTCCGGCAATACCTGAAACAAAAGAAAAACTACATGCATATAATATGAGAATGCTGACAAGAGCAACTATTATCAGTATGCTTTTAACGAAAAATGGAATATGAGAAAGATATTACATATAAGAGCTCAAGGTAAAATAAGAAGGCGACCAAAATGATGTTTCGTCGTGACTTACAGTATCTGAATAAAGCAAATTAACAATGACTTGTAGAACGAATACTGCGATAGGAAGGCAGTACGGTTGTATGAGTATCGTCCATGGACAAGAATGAGCCTTTTCAAGAACCTGAACTCTGCCGAGAAGGAAAAGCAGAAGTAGAAAGCCATCAGAAATTTCAGTGTACCAACCATTATGTAGTCAAATTATGAGACCAACAGTCGAGAAATGTCATAAAACACGAAAATTTTCTAGGGACAACATATTATCAAACTCTTGCCCACAACTTCGATTGTATTTTGAACATTTCAGGGGAAGCTCTCACTGTTATGCACATCATCGTTTTAGTAAGTGTCCAATAGTTTCTGATTATTCTTTTTAACCCTTCAGATGTATTCTTTAGATACAGGGTTCATATACATACCTCATAGCATGTTATCTTTATTTAGTAGTAGGTTTGCTTGTAATTTCTTGCCTTTAGAAAGGTATTGCCTACATACCCTCTTAAGTATACTTGAGAGTTTCATTGACGCAACCTTTTCCGTAGGATAGACCGGACAGCAGAGATTGCTTTTGCTATTTACTCCGTATTAAAGTACCTATTCATACCTGTTTTTTGTGACAGCTCAGACGTTCAACACAGCTTGGGATATAATTATGGCTTTGCTAAATCTTCTGTTAGCTCCGTTTACATGTGAAACATCTCAAGAAACTAAAACATGGCCCAGTGATATTTTAAGGAGAGCATACACAACTCCCAGGAATGAAACCATCTATTATCCCTCCTGAAGTATTGATTTTTGTCCACTTAACCCCCTTAGGTGGTTTGTAAGGACATTTAACCCAGGACTGTCCAGTACCAACTTGCCATGTACACTTGGGAGCAGGCAAATACCCCTGCTCTCGCTACAAAAACAATAGGTCCCATCTGCCACCGAATAGCCTTCCTCTTCCTCCGACTGTGCTTAATCTATCAGTCAAATGCACCTCTAAGATTTGCCGCAGACGTCCATGACTAGATCGCATGGTGCGAGGCCATCAAACTGCTACTCTCTCCGTTCCGAAATAATTGAAGTTCTAGATTTGTCCTAACTCAAACTTAATTAATTTTGACCAAGTCTATATAAAAATATATCAACATCTACAACACCAAATTTGCTTCATTAGATTTATTACGAAATATATTTTAAAATTATATATATTTGATATTGCAGATCTTTGTAGATTGTTTAGACTTGATCAAATTTCTAAAAGATTGACTTAGGATAATCCTAGAACTTCAATTATTTTGGAACGGAGGGAATACGTTTTAGCCAATAAAAACAGCCTTTCCTCATCTCGCTGATGCTACAGCTCTTCTTCTCGACCCCATTCTCGCTCATGTTTTCGTCGCCGCTGAGTACAAAGACGATCATGCACCCCCTCCACTGTGAAGCCACTCCAGCCAACTTCTACCCAAATTGCTCGCATCACAATAGTCAGTACCACCAACTGGTTAACACCCATCGATTTGAAGCTCCACCACGGAAGCGAATGCTCCCATGTCCCACTTCCGCAAGCAAACATTCAGCGGTCAAGGGAGAGACACCGGCAAGGAAGAACGGGAGTAGGTATCACGGGAGAGAAGGAATGGAGGAGAGAGAGGGGGAGGGGGCTCGTTTCATTATTAATTTCCATGTGGGACTCATTTCATTACTTGCATGGACAAGAATTTAGAAAGTGGACATAATGGGCACAATCACAACACCAAGGTCCAATGGCATTTGGTCAGTGCATTTGTTGAATCAATTTATTATCTAGAATTGTTGAATCAATTTATTATCCAGAAGAATGAAGAAAAAATGACAACACATGGTGGATTGAACTTATTTGTTGTATAGAAACGAGATGAGGTGAAATTCTACAAAGCAATAATGTAATCAATGTAAAAATAGTGACAACATGAAGTCAAATATGAAGAGAACTTACTGCCAATGCTATAGTCAGCAGCCCTTGCTGCTTGAAGACCTTCTCTACCACTAATCCCTACACCAATGTGAGCCTGCTGTATCATCCTGACATCATTCCCACCATCGCCAATTGCCAAAGTTCGATAGTCACATGACTTTAGAAGCTTGACAAGCTACCCAGAAATGAAAGATGATCAACACATGGAGAAAAAAATCCAGGCGAATATGCAGAATATCGAATAGGAAAAATAGGGCCCAGGTAGATTACAGTTGGATATATGATGAGTGATCATGCACATTGATCTGCTTCTTACAGAACAAATTACTGGCTGTGGGTGATATAGTAGAACACATGAAATAATTGCTCAGTGCTAGAAAATAAGGAGGTAATCGTAGCCTCCTCCTCAAAACGAAGACATGGAGATCCACCAATTGATTCTCTCTCTCTCTTTTCCATTTTTCATTTAAAAAGGACATGACACAATTGATGTATTGCATTTTTGGACTTATTAGGTCTATTAGTCAAATAGCCAATAGTGATTATGTACTTGGCTCAGGTAAACATGAAAATTCCAGCGGCAAAAAATTACCTGTGCTTTCTGTGAAGGTGTAACACGACAGCATATTGCTGTCTTTGAAAGAACTGCTAGTTCCGTAAAAGCTTCCTTGTAGCGTGTTAGAATAATTTCAAGAGCCCATCCATCCACAACAAACGCTAACTCCTGCTCCAAGCAAAAAACTACATCAACAAATTAAACAAAAGATGAATACCCCCTCCGTGTCACATACATGCCATTAGTTAAACATATCGAGTGTTTGTCAACAAATTAAACACAAGATGAATACCCCCTCCGTGTCACATACATGTCATTAGTTAAACATATCGAGTGTTTGACCATCAAATAGAAAATTTTACCAACATCTACAATACCAAATTGATAAGACTAGGTCCACCATAAAATATACTTTCATACTGTAAAAATAATTTTATTTGAAGAAACACATTTAACAGAAATCGATGGGCAAAGTGTAGCCTTGGAGACCCTGCCAACGTCCAAAACGACATGAATTGTGACATGAAGGGAATAATAAATTTCTTCAGGGTATTAATTTCACCGAAAGGCATTCAGGGTACTAATTATTTTTACCTACAACAAGTTAACTAACCTTAGGTTCAGAAGAAGTTATCCGCATAGTGAGTAGAACTCTTTCCAAGCTCCTGGCAACTTCATCTTCCGTTTTCCCATTGATATACAAGAGTTGACCCTTGGGCTCTAAGACAATGGAACAAAAGTCACGCAACAGTTTCGTATATTTTATTAGTTCCCTTCGACATGATTTTTTTTGGATTAAAGGACCCTCGTTCAAACTGAGTTATTGCACCTAAACTAGTGCAATCGCCCCACTGATGAGGAACAATAGAGAAGGAAAATAAAAATAAAATCAGAAGTCAAATCCATTTGACTACCTCTAGATACTTCTACTCCAATCTAGTACTTGCTTATTTTCTTAGCTTTAGCTACTGTTCTCTAGAGTCTTCTAGCTATGGGTGGAATATTGTATCTCAAGTAATGTTTTCTAGAGTGTTCTAGCTATAAGTAGAAGTTGAGATGTGAAGGCTTCCCAAAGCCTATAAATAGAGGTCCTCACCTCTAGTTTGTAACCAGACTATGTACCCCACTACCTATAATAGAAGAAACTTGGTGTTCTTATCTAAGATCTTGGACTAGATCTTGTGCACTAGGAGTTCTGGATTGAACTCCTGCTGCCATATCGGTCTATATTTGCCTCGAGCGATACCTAGCGTAGCACGTTGAAGTAGTTCCTTCAACACTTGTGCTGTACACTTCGTAGCAGCAAGGTGGAATTGCTCCTCCACAACCTTGTGCTGCTTTACCCACCCACGCAACGCATGCACACACACCTTCGCCTACACACACACACACACACACTGCAATTTCGTGGAATCAATAATCTACCTGAAATTTGTGCCATCAGACATTTTATATGATTTGAATCTTATTAATGTCATGTTTTACTTCTTGATCTAATATATGGGCATAGTCACATAGAAGATTAGAATGTCACATGTCAAGTAATAGAGAGGCTTCATCACACAAAATTGCAAATCAATAGGCAGAGTAGTTCATAGTTGTGCAGTGGGTTGGCAAGTTCCACCTAATACCACCAGTGCAACACCCAAATAAACAGTAAACTATTAAGTGACGAGCCCAAAGAACCTTCTAGGTAGTGAAACTATTCAGTAAAGGGCAGCTACCTGAAGAAATTAAGTTGCACAAAAGAGCTATTTGAATAGCAGTGCTTTGTTTATCTCCAGTTAACATCCAAAAATTGATTCCTGACTGTCTCAGTATTTCAATAGTTTCTGGCACACCGTCCTATAGTCAGAACAAGCCAGAAGACAGGGACACAGGGTAAGAAAATGCCAAAATCAAATGAACAATATTATCATACTTCACAAGAGAGGAAATCAAAGCAAAGGTAACACCTGGAGGCGATCCTCTATCGCACTGATACCGAGTATATCCAGGGTGTGCTCTAATTTCTGGCAAACCTCAGCAACTTTCCACTGCAAAAAACAAGCATTACTGTTTTTAGTTTCAGTATATACGCATGTAAATAAAGAAAATAACTACTACTCCCTCCAATCGGAAAAAAGTGTCTCAGCTTTGAACTAAGGTTGAACTAACCAGCGACAATTAATATGGATCGAGGGGGTATGATAATTACCTCCCGGTCAACTAACGCGCTGTTGGCCTCCTTAAATAACCGAGACCATCCTAGGTACTCCTCCAAACTTAGCTCACGCCATCCCAAGCAGAGTGTGCGTAATCCCAGCTGAGCATATTTGTCAACCGCGTCAACAAATGTCTTTATTTGCTGTCCTGAAAAATTAAGATCATTAAATCTAATGGTCAACGCATGTGGAAATGATTGAGTTGCTGACAAAGCTGTGATTTTCTATGTTATGCTTCTACAGAGGCAAAGAGTCAAGACAGAATGGATTAGCATCCATATGCAGAGTAAGAAACCAAGTCAATGAATAAAGAACAAAAGAGGGTGATTACCAGAATAAGCCAAAGGAAGAATAGCCTCATCCGCGCCTTTGGACAAGAGGAAAATCTTGCCACTTTGACTATCCGATATTACAACAGACATTCTTTTCCGATCAGAGGTGAATTCTAGAATGTCAAGTATCTCATATTGAATCACCCGTCTGTTGAAGTGAATTTCTGCTTAAAGCATTCCTTATTATTTATCCATAACAACCACAAGGACAAGAAACGAACAATTACAAGTCAGGAGATCATGGTGAAATGTACAGAAATTACCAGCATTATTTCCATTTTTGCTGACAAGCACCACATGCAAATTAGATGCTGCATTAACAAGAGCATCCTCATCCTGGGACTGAGCTTTATATGATATTGTTCCGCTAGGACTGAAGTTCAAAAAACAGGTAAAGGTAAGGTAAACAGAAGGAAGATGAATTGTGGAGTGTCACTATCGCATAGGCAAAGATATAACCTTTTTATAGGAATAACTGTATTGCAAAGTGCCATGACTGTCAAGAATTTAATGACATGGGGCGAATTATTGGCAACAGCATTCAGCAGTTCAACGTCTACAGAGAGAAAATGACATCAGTACACAGTGGTTACATCAATACTGCTTTTAAGAGGATGGATGCAATTAACCAAATGCAGCAGAAAAGTAATTTATAAGACATAGTTAGCAATTTACTACGTAGTTAATAACAAGACCTTTAGAGACTTAGTGATCAGAATAAACACACCCTACTATTCACAACACCTTGAATTCAATGCTAAGCTCACTAATGAAATCATACTTCAACAGACAATCATTTTAACAAACATGATCAGGGCCCTGGTTTTATGATATTTTTACTGGCAGAATCAAGAAGAAAATCTTTATAAGAGATTAAATATGACCTTTAAGCGCGTCTCCACTTTCATTCCCATACAAGGTGCCCGCAATACAGCACCTTCTGAAGATCATTTTGTTCTCAGTCAGAGTCCCAGTTTTATCTGTCAAAATATACTCAACTTGTCCCAAGTCTTCACTAATTGCTGTGCTGAAAGTTAACGTGAGATGATTAGATTTAGAAAACAAAAAAGGGAAAACATTTTACTTTTCAAGAAAAATGCAGATGTCCGCTTACTTTGCTGCATGGGCAGGTGTATCTGTTTCCTGGTCGTACATCTCCTCGTCCCAATCTATGAACTTTGCATACATACTTTTAACGAAGTCCAATGAAACCTACATGACACATAGAAAGTTCCTTTAAAAACTTGCTGTCAAAACTTCCTTTAAAAACTTAAAAGAAATATTAGCATTTACAACTATGTATTACTACTTTGAGGAAGCATTTAGCAGAAATTAAGTAGCCCCCAGCTTATGCTAAAACAAACAAGGACTTCATTGGTTTCTAAACTAAACTCAAATTTGACTCAAGAAAAAGTCCCTAGCAGAACCCCAAATATATGTATTTCAGTTCAAATTTCTTCTATTTTCACTAAATAAACTGGCTTTGAAATCCTAATCTGAGTTGGGAATTCAGGAATAATTAGCACCATGGGATTTCAAACACTAGTACAACTAGCAGAAACGGATAGGGTCCTGTTATCTTCATATGCTTGCTACTTTGCTAGTACCCAGTGCAATATACTATATAGCATACTCTAACAAAGGTCAGTATATCAATGCTTTTGATTCAACAGAGGGAGACATCAACCTCGGTGGAGGTCCGTTTTACTCTACTAAAACAAAAATGTCATGTGCTGCAGTTGGTAAGGGTCCAAAGATAGGGAACTTGCCCTTATCTATGACTCCATGGTTAAGAGGCTATAGGGCTTTAGTTTGTCTTCCGACTATTCCATTGCTTGATTCAAATTTAAATTATGGTTTACCACACGCACTCAGCTGTGTTTTCAAAGGTGGACTTGTTTATTTGACTAACTTGATGGTGCAAATATTAAATCACGAAATTATTAACATGAGACAGAAAATAGTTGCATAATCACATAACAGAAGAGAAGGAATTATATCAGAATTAGATGGACTGGCAGAGTAATACCTTTATTGAAATGGGAATCATAATGGAACACAATAGCTCAAACCGCAAAGGGATAACCAAAATCTGATACCATGGTTCATCATCGTCATACTTGACATACCATTGCTAAGAAATGATGCAAAGCATTGTCAGATGATCATATAAAAAAGTGTGTAACTGTAACTGGCACATGATCGCCAAAAGGGCAGGCTAATAGGTGCAGAGGAGCAGAAAAGGAAAACAGAAGGCTCATATTATTCATGAAGATATATGGAGCTTACACAATAATAAATGAAGCCATGTGTTTGATTCCCGCTAGGAGGTTTGGGTTAGAGATTCTTCATGCAGGTTTTAGTTCAATTCTGGAAGGTGGTGATGGGGGAGGGAGGATATTTACAGAACTGGGTTAGCGATCATTTCTTAGATCTGCATTGCTGCACCATAACGGTTGAGCTAAAGGTTTTCAGGAACAAAAAAAAAATCGTCTTGAATGTGCAGATTCTATTGCTAGTTAGTGACTAGTGTGCTAGTGCTGCTTAAGATCAAGATTGTTGTTATGCTAATTTCTAGAAAGGACGAAAAGAAGAAGAGGAATACTAATGAAAATGATTGTTTGGCTAAGGGCAATGGTGATTAGGAATCAGTCCAATCCAAAATACAAAGCACATTAACTCAATGGTTAAAAAGCATATAAACCATTACAGAAACCCATGAAAATAGAAAGCCCAATTGCTTCAACAATAACCATAGTGCCAGGCTTACAGAACTAGAATGCAGATACATGTCAAGGCCAATCTAAAAATCTTTTCTTTTCTATGATACAGCCTGGAATGTTTTGGTTGGTTATGAACCATGCAGAGAAAAGTGTACTCAAGTTGGCATCCCCCGTGAAAGTGCACTAAAACATAGAAATAGCCCCAGTTAAGGAATATGGAATGTGCATGTTCTTCAATAGTTACAAAAGAAAAATCTGAAAAGTTGCTTATAATCTTCAGGTCCTAAAACGTAGAGCACGTGGAAAGAGGTGTTTCTTAGGCTTGCACACAGACATGACTTTTGCTA
The DNA here is from genome assembly GCA_039707655.1 of Elymus sibiricus. NCBI lineage: Eukaryota > Viridiplantae > Streptophyta > Magnoliopsida > Poales > Poaceae > Elymus > Elymus sibiricus. The sequence goes on along the minus strand of CM077666.1, from coordinate 175,161,687 downwards.
CATGTTTGTGAGAAGATACTTGCATTATGCAAGATAATTCATCATAGGTTCCTAGGAAATAGTAATATATATTAACAGTAGAAATATGGAAGCTGAGTTTGACAGCAAATTTACCTTACGAGCTTCAGTGTCCTTCCAAACATTGCCTGCAGATCCAAGAACGACAACAACTGCAAGTTGAAATAAGAATATCGCACCAGTGAGCTTATCAATCATTGCATCCATGGCAGTAAGCTTGGGCTCTGGGACTCCCCTACTCATCCCCAACTTAGTCTCATTGCCTGCAAAATTGAGATAAATAAATGGTCGGCCTTATAATCTCAAGAAAAATAAAATATCAAGATAAGATAAACATTCTCAAATATTGTCATATGAATCAGTCAGGATTAGAATAGAAAACTGTGCACCTGGTTCCACGTTCATACCTATGTAATTAGTGTTAAACTCTATCTTACTAATCCTATATATCTAAGTAAATGATTCATATATATCTAAGTAAATGATCCCATTTAAATGCACATGCAAGCCATCCACGTCATCAAGAGCATGCAACCCTTCCACTTTTCACTTCCCACCACATGCAAGCCATCCGCATCATCAAGCCCATGCAACCCTTTCACTTTTCAATTTCCACTTTCCACCATATGCAAGCCCTCTACATCATCAAGCACATGCAAGCCCTCCACGTCATCATTTTTTATTTTTTATTTTTTCAGCAACAAATAACTGAACTTGAATGTCACAAGGCAATATAACATGCATCCACAATCTATTTACCTCTAGGTTTGTTACCGTTCATATGGTGAGAACATGGTGCGGTATTATTTTCATGCATTCTAATTATATATTTTTGATAATTTCATTGCTATAAATTTCCGCAGCAACGCACAGGGTGTTATCTAGTAGACACAGTTTTTCCTTCAAACATACATTGTCAACATGTTTGCCCTCCAGAGAGAACTGAGTATGAACTATGAAGTGAACCGATACTAACACTGACGCAAAAGTGTAAGAAAAACATACTACATGTTTCAACTACAATCTGGTTTGGTGTAGTGGTAGACAAGGTCATGACAAAATTAATTCAAAACTTACCTGTATAAACTGCCACTCCACAAGCCCATTCTGTATTTCTCAAGTAGCACGATTGTAGTAATGTGTTATTAATAGTCAATGGACAAATATCGTTATCAATAAATGGAGGAAACAGCCTGATGTTTGCATCAAATCTTCTTATGTCTTTGTCTGGGATTGGGCACTCAATGACACCCTGTGTTCAATTAATGCATGAAGGTAGTGAGGAATAATAAATAAAAGCAGAATCATAGGCATGCAGAAACAAAAATGCCAAAACCTTTATTTTGTGCAACTGTTCAGAGTCCAGTCCTACACATGTTGTTGGGATTACTCTTGTTTTCAAGTCAATTTCCCCGTCAAGGGCAGCTGTCTACAAAATAAACAAAACTCAAGAGTGTTAGGTTTACAATAGACATTCATCTACTGTGTTTTATTTTGTACACAACAAGATTTAAAATATAGCTAGGTACTAGACAAGGAATAAAATCATCAGGATATCACAAATGAGGTTTAAAATGTGGCTACCACAAAATAACAGGAAGGGCTAATATTGTTCATCAAATTAACCTTGGTTATATCGAGAATAACGTTGGGTCAGTCAGATTGCACATCATAGAAAGCAAAATCCAAGCTACCATTTAAACTCAAACAAAAAATAACACTGCAGGATTATTCTAACAATGTATAGGCTGAACATGAACAGAAGAATCTTAAAAGACTTGAACACAGATCACAACTAAAGCTGTGTTTCGCATTGAGGGGAATTATGAGGATTATGATAATCCAGCTTTTCCGACCAGCTTTTTTCTATTTTTCCGTGTGGTTAATCAACTGTTTCCTTCTTTCGTGTCTATTTGGCCACAGCAGATTGTGAAATAAGCTCAGCACAGCACAATTCAGCAACTGTGAACTGAGACAAGTGTGTTCTACCAATACACTGTAAAATTTGAATTGAACTATAAACTATTTATCTCGAGTTACATGAAGACTATTTCACGAAACAGAAATAAAAGCTAGATAGACTCTCTAGAGCAAATCTATAGTATATCTTTTGCACTGTTTGTTTGTAAGCACTAGCTGTGTATATTCTTGCTGCCTCCCTCCTCCCGGGTCGCCCCACGCGCGACCGGGAGGAAACCCTAGCCACCGCCGGCGGGGTCCCCCTCCTTCTCCCCCCCCCCCCCCCCCCCCCCTCGCCGCCGCCAGAGTGCGCGACGGCGGCATGGCGGGCTTCGTGTCACGTATTAGAGGTAGAGGATAAGTGAGAGGATTGAATGGCTAAGATGAGATAAGATCTACGGCTGTCAGTGTTTCACCTTTATGCTATTATTATTTTTCCTTTGCTTCCAAGTTACTCCCTGTAATTCCTTAGCCTATGTAAGGACCTGTAACCGGATGGATTGTATCATTGAATCATTCTGCCAAACATTGGTTTATATCATATACCAATATATACCTACATATACACAGTATACTCTAGTTTCTTTGTGTTCTTCCCATTCTTGCTCTCCTTTCCCAATCTTGTGCTTGATTTCCACCTCGAATCCATGGCAGACTCGTCTGGGATCTGACAAATGGTATTCAGTGCCATCTCCTTCCTCGGCATCGACCTGATTTGGGTGAAATTTGTCTAGGGTTTGTGCTAGCGCTGTAAAATTCCCGATCCCAATCCCACCCTCCCAAAATCGAGCGTCTGTTGTGATGGATTCTTCTTATCGTGTTCCAAGTCATGGCGACAGGTGCTTGTCTCTTGCTGGCCATGATTTCGATCTGGAGATGGTGCGACGCTTGGAGCAGGACAGCCAGGCCAGGGTGAAGATTCTCAAACTTCAACGGAAGCTGGCCAAAGAGCAATTACGGAGGGAGAAAGTTAACCGGTGGTTTGATTCCTCACCTGATCCGACCTCCGCCACCATCGAAGATGTTTCACCCCATTCCTCTGCAGCCCCCACCTCTCTGATCCTCACCATGGCAGGTGAGATGTCTGCCGCTTTGAGCAAGATGCAGCAATCAGTCGCATATCTGGGACAGCGGTGAACCGTGATGTCTCAAGTGCTTCAGGAACCACCATCATTCCTGAGCAGATTCCCTGCTGCAGTCACCACCACCGGCGCCATCTCCACTGCCTCTGTTGCCCGCGGCAGCACCGCGCCTCCAAGCGGAACCCATGCTGCAGTCACCGCTCCTTCCATGGACGTTTCTACTACAACAACCACCACCACAACACTGGTGCCAACCAACTGTTTGATTGAATGCTTGAGCAGTGTTTTGACCTCTGTCATCCCGTCGTCGAGCTGCTTTCCTGCTGCTGCAACCGCCACCACCAACACTGCCACTGCAGAAATAACCACCGCAACCTTGGTGTTCACTAGTTGTTCGACTAAATGCTCAGCCAGTAGTCCGACCTCCGCTACCACTGAATATGGTTCCCCTCCCAACTCTGCCCGGGTGACAAATGGTTCCTTTGTCGGAGAGCATGCTGGCAAGAGCAACCGCGAGAGGGCATTGTCGCTACTAGTGGTAACTAATCCATTTACTTTGTGTACCTTGAGCCTGAAGATGCAACAGCTGGCCATCAGTACAAGTCCTGTGTGCAGCCATTTGAGAGCTAGCTCTTCAGTACAGATGGTATTCAATGCAAGGGTCAACAGTGGCAGGAGGGAGCCGCAAAATGACATCTATGCAGATCTTCTATTGCCATGGAACCCTGGCATACAGTCAACCGTCAGTCCAGGTTACATGTTGCAAGTGATATCTGTAAATTATCCTCCAGCCTTTGTGTTGTGTGAAAAGGGGCCTGGAGGTGTAGCTACTATAGAACGAGATGCAAGCAAACCAACAATGATCCTTGATCTATCTTTTGATGCTGCTTGCACTCTCTGGGGCAATATGTCGTGTAGAAATTCGCTGATGCAGAAGCAATACTTGAAACTGGACTATCATCCTTTAATTGGTCGTGAGAAGGAATTGTTTTCTGCTGGTAAAGTGTCTTGGTGCCATGTCAATTTTACAAAATGGCTTAACCAACTCAACAAGGAAAAAGAAGAGATATTAACCAGAGGTATTGTTGATCTTTGTCTTCCGGGTGCTAGTGCTATAGTTGATAGTGAGAATCAGATGTACAACAAAGAGAAAAGTAAAATTTCACACTGGAAATTCAGAGAAACACCTCTTGAGTTTGACACCTATGATCAAAGTGAAATCAATAATGATTTATTGTTGTTGTCATATACTGCACCTCAGTTGAAGCTGCTTTTGCCCTGGGATCCAGGAGAACATGACCAATTGGTGGAATTTATTACTGCCATGATACTTATTGGAACTGTGGGGCAGATTATTTTTGGACTTATCAGCAGCAGTGATTATGCTATAAATTGCTTCAGCCTTGTCCAGTTAACAAAATTTCCTTGGAACCCTGGCATTGTAGTATGGTATGAGGATTCTACAGAAATGATTCTAGTGTCTCACATGGATCTGCTGGACACTAGTTTCTCACATCAAGAATATTTAACTCATGGAGATCTCTTCAATCTGAAGCAACAAGTGTTTCTCCATTGCCCCATTTATCAAATCTCAATGGGTGCAAAGCGTGTGGTAGTTATAATATTCGCTAGGATGTATGTTGAGAGTATGGCGCCACTCGAATTACTTGAGCAAGAGCAACCCGTCCTTGAGAAAACTTGGGACTCGACCTTTAGGGGATTTGCCTCTCAGCAAGTGCAATGGTGTTCACCCATTTTATCGTACTGGATGCAGCAACGCTTACAATGGGATCCTGAAATTCCTCAAATCATTTGTGGCTGCACATTGGCGAAGAAGCTTTCTACCCCTAACAGGACTCTGCTATTCGGAAGAAATTATTATCTATCAATGTTTCTGACACTATTTCGTCGGATGGGAACACAACGACAGTTTTTCACATCTCCAGTCTTAATATCCTGGTCTAGCGGTCTCCATTCAGTCGCAAAGGAGCTCAACTTGGACTGCAATCTTTTGTTATATTCTGAAGTTTTCCATGGTGGATCTCTAAATGTCAAGCTTATCTGCATCATTATCCCAGCTACACAAACAAGGCATTACTCCAAGCTCCTGACAAAGCCTTGCCTGATGTGTTCCAACATTGTTCAAGCTATGAAAGGGCAACAAAAATTTCACTGTGCTCCTGCAGGTTTCGGTGTTTCACTGCACTCATGCACTACCTTATCAATGCTGCTGCCCTTTGATCCACATGTGCATGCTAATATGCTATTAGTTGCATGTTCGCCAACTGATAGTAATCTACTACTAAGAACAGAAAATGTGTGCTGGATCTTTCAAATTTGGATCATCTCATTTATGCCTCCCTAAACTCAACCTTTGGATCTAAAGCTCAGCTCAGGATGAACACACTTGGGGACAAGTGTGATTTCAAGAGGGGTGGAATGTCAGGTATTAGAGGTAGAGGATAAGTGAGAGGATTGAATGGCTAAGATGAGATAAGATCTACGGCTGTCAGTGTTTCACCTTTATGCTATTATTATTTTTCCTTTGCTTACAAGTTACTCCCTGTAATTCCTTAGCCTATATAAGGACCTGTAACCGGATGGATTGTATCATTGAATCATTCTGCCAAACATTGGTTTATATCATATATCAATATATACCTACATATACACAGTATACTCTAGTTTCTTTGTGTCCTTCCCATTCTTGCTCTCTTTTCCCAATCTTGTGCTTGATTTCCACCTCGAATCCATGGCGGACTCGTCTGGGATCTGACACGGCGTGCAGGGGTGCGCGCTTGGGGGATGGATGCGGTCGCGGCTCCGCCGGATCTGGCCCTCCGAGCGGCGCGGGCCGTGGGCGACTCGGGCTGCGGGCGACCGCCTCCGCCGTGGCCATCTTGGCTGGTGGAGGGGGTGGCGCAGTGGTGGTGGTGCGACCTTCTCCCCCTGTTGCTCATGGGTCCGTGCTCAGCGACTGGTGGCGAGTGCGTGACCGGCCGGTGGTGGCTAGGGTGCTCCAGGGAGGGAGGCAGGGGTGCTTTCCGGCCTTGCCGTCGTGCGCAACGGTGGCCCTGGTCCCCGGTGTGCAGCCTGGCTAGTGGCCGCTGACGGTAGTCCCCCCCCCCCCCCGATCTGGCCGGCTCGTCCCCGATCTCGTCAAGGGGCTCGCTTTGGGGGTGGATGGAGGGGCCTTCTGCCCCCTCACCGGTTGGTGGTGGCTATGGACCGTGGCGACGGGTGGGGGTCCTGGACGCTGGGGCGGCGGCCTCGCTGGTGGGAGCCGCGGTGCCCGTGGGCGGGGCGCGCGGCTCGGGTGCTGGCTGGCGGCCATGGCCGTGAGGGCGGCGTGGTGGCTAGCTTTCGGCGTTCGGTGGTGGGGGTGGCCGGCTTGTTCTTGGTTGCGCATACCCTGTTCCGGTGGTGGATAGTGCTTGCCGGGGTGAAAACTTTGTCTGCCTTCGGCCAGACCGATGGCGGCAGTGTCTGTGGGCGTCGTACCCTTCTTGAAGGCTCCGTCGTGGCTGCTCTTGATGCTCCGGGACGCTCCGGGTGTAGATCCTGCGGTGGCGGCGCTACGGCGTCGTGATCTTCCTGAAGACGCCGCTTTGGAGGCCCCGATCCGTCGATGTTCGGCTGCTCCTCTTCGTGGTGTCACGTTTGAGGGCTCCTTCGAAGTTTAGTGATGATTTATCTTCCTACCTGTAGTGTGCTAGGTTTTGCTTGGAGTTTGTAGCTGTTCTTCAGCACCTCTGTATCCTGCCTCGGGTGTGTGTGTGGGTGTGTGTTGTATGCGGTGGATTGTCGTTGATCGTTGATCGTTGCTTTATACATAAAGCGGGGCGGAAGCCTTTTTCGGTATTCTTGCTGCCTGTTTGTAGATACTCTTGTAAACATGCTCCTTTATTGTAAATAAAATATATACTGCGGAGGCCTCCCCTACAATTTTCCCCGTCAAAAGTGGTTGAACACCTACATAACCCAAAATGGATGCATTTCTTATCCTGGTAAAAACTAGATAAAAATGCTGATCTAACATGAGGGCAATTGGAAAAAAAAACTTATCAAACACATTATGATAGTGGAATTCACAAGCATCAGTCATCATTTGTACATCAAAAAAATTCACTGAACAACTTGAGATGCTTCACCTCAGCTGAGAGAATACCCACTATTCTCGTACAGACTAAGTTAGACATGGACAGCACTTCACATTGGAATATCGAGTTGGACATATAGCATGCATATTAGTTCGCATACACAACAGAATTCCCTTTTTTTAAGCAAAATGCATTTAGGTTACTCAAGTCCAAAAGTTGAATGCAGTCAAAGGTTAATCATAAAACAAAGGTGGGAGGTGGAATTAAGCACTGTTGGCTTCACCGTGTTTTACCTCAACATGACAAATGCCTTGTGGTTCAGAAGTTCCTGTTAAAACAAGGTCACATGGAACTTCTTCATTCTCTCGAATCCATACTATGTTACCAACACGGATATCTTGTGCTTGAATCTACATAAAAGAATTGGAGAACACCATATTCACAGGTGCAAGTTTCAAAATAGTACCCAGTCCATAGACTTGGAAATGACAACAAAAAGTAAACATACAGTAGTGGTTATTGACAAATAGGTATGCATCTTGATCTACATCTATACTGTTAAACAGTGTGAACCAAAACAAGTATTGAGTTTGCAAGAATATCAGAAATCTCAAACAAATTATTTTCAAATTTGGATACAGATACACCATTCCTACACTATTTGCATAATACAATTAAACGCTTCATGATATATGTCACCCGCAACTGCACTGGCTAGGGCCAGCGGCAGCAGCCACTCTGTAACCAAGTTGAGATTGCATTAGTTAGCATCTTATCTCTTTAGTTGCTATTTTATCTATCAGTTAGGTAAGTTGTTATTAGACTGGTCTTACTAAATCTTTCAGGCGAGCCATCTTTATAATAAGGGCTACTGCAATACTTGGCATTAAGAAAAACTAAGAATAAACAGGTTCATCCATAGCTCTAGTCTCATGTGCTACCCCTAAGGAAGCATTCCCTGGCTATCCAAGTGGTATTTGTAATAATTTTATGCTTACAATATAACCAAAAAAAGTCTCCAAGAAAAACATACATGTTTGCGTGCACCATTCTTTACAATCCAGACTTTCTTCTCATTCGCTTGCTTGTCTGAGATGTACCTATTGTAGTCATCCCAGGCCTCTTTGGTTGCCGAAACGGCGAAAATTACTATAAGTGGGCCCCATGTGCTTGCAGGATTTACAGGAGTAATAAGTGACCACAGTTGGAGACATGCTATCAATAAGAAATATTGATTCATGAAACGCCTGAAACACCAAATCAAGCATTAGTTCTACAAAGTACAGGCAACACAACTTCAGTCAGGGCTTCTCCATCAAGAAAGCCAGAAAGGTACTCCCATTTCTGAAGTCATTACAGAATGAATGCTAACAGAAAATACGAACCTGAATTGCTCCCATAGATTCTTGGGCAGGAAGTTCCATAAGGTATACTTTGTGTTAGAAATCTGGTTATCACAGTAGTCATTCTGGTACGATTCGTCATTTATGTAGACAAAGCGCTTCATTGCTAGAAACAACCATGCACTCTATTGTAATTTGTCCCCTTTGATTATCCGCGTGAAATCAGCTGAGCACTCCTGCTACAAAATTAAAGAGCGGCAGCTTAAGAATGACAGCAAGATGGAAGCTCCAAGTGAATCAGCATCGATCTTTACAAACTGCCAGCAGTTGATTAGCCAACATCCGAGCAAGGGGAAAAGGAATTTTTCGAAGACGGTCAGAATTCAGCGCAGTTCATTCAAGCTACGATGGGATCTGTACCTATGACTATGGTGGTTTGCTCAGGCGGCATCCAACTAAGCTAACATTCATTTAGTCTATGCATTCGATCTGCAAAGCTAAGTAAGAGTTAAGAATGAAATCATCTACAGCTATGCAAGACCGTCTATCTGGTCATTTCCCAACCACCAACTAATGCTAAGCGAGAGCTACCCTATCGAAATTCTGAACATCACTGTCCATGTCGGTTTCATTTCCGATCGTCCGCGCCCGATCTAGTCGTACGCGCGAGGGCGTAAGGATAGCGCGGGATCGCACGGATCGGCGAAGGTTTAGGGGAGAGAGGTGAGGTGATGAATATATACCGGATGAGCCCAGATCTCCGACGTATGGCGGCTGCAGCTGCGGCGGCCGGCGGCGAAGGCGGTGGGGGACGGAGTTGCGGAGGGGTGGAGCAAGGTGTGGAGTCGTATCTCGGGCTAGACGGGGTGGAGCCGTGAAAGCGGGACGCGGTTCGTCTGACGGACCCGGCCCGGTCGGACGAAACGGGTTCCGACTTCCGACCCAACAAAAGCCGGGAGCAGACGCCCAGGCGCTGCTCCCCCTCCCGGCTCCTCCCACCCAGGCCCCCACCGCACGGCAGTGCTCCCCGGCGGCGGCTGCCACCTCTGCTGCGCCGCCGGCCAGCCGTACAGCCGGCCCGCCGCCCTCCACCGCCGCCGTCTCGTCGGCCACCAGTGAACAGGCATGTCTCCTCCCTGCCGTGCATGTTTTCATGGGCTGAACGGGGCGCCTTGTCGACCACGATGAACGTCGTGTGCACGGTGTTGGTCGACGGGACAAGGTCCTTGAGCTTCACCTCCATCCTGCCGCCGCCAACAGTTACTTCGGCCTGCAACATGTTGTTAACACCCAGAGTAAGCGCACCATGAACCATAGCTAAGTTTGCATTGCAAAATTCTGGTTTGCACTGGTGTCACTGATGAAGCATCGTTCGGTCTGCACCGTGCATTTCAACAAACACACCGTGGCTAGTGGCGGAGCCAGGACTGGAGTGAAACCCGGGCCAATTTTTTTTTTGACAACATGGAAAAACTTTACTTTCTACAACTACCCCAAAAAAATACTACCCCATGTGAAAACATACAAAAAATATGGTTCAGTTGCTCAATAATTTTAGAAATTATTTGCTACTCTTTTCTACCATTGATACAAATATGAAATATGTGCCTCCCAAAAAATAATTATCACTTATACAATCTGAAAACTTAGCAGCATCTCTTCATCTTCTATTTCTACAAAACAACAATGATATCAAAATGCAACAATTTGAGTTCGATCAATACATAAACGCAGTTCTATTTCAATTCAGTTTGAGCTGGCCATGGTTTAGAGATAGAAATTAACCTGTCCGGCTGTCCTGTGTCGGGCTGTGAGCACTCCTCCTCTCCGCCCTATCCGAAAATTCAGAAATAGCAGCTACTGCCTGTGCGAGTCGGCGAGCAACAAGCAGGAGGAGGAGCAGCCGAGCAACCATTTCCTGCTGTGGGGCACCGAGTGCGACGCCTTCGAGCCCGGGGACATCGTGCGGCTCACGAGCGGCATCTTCTCCTACCATAGGGGCAACAAGCTCTTCCTGCGGGCTGGCAAGCGAGGACGCGCGGAGAAGGTGGGCGAGTTCACCATGACGTTCGTCGAGACACCCAACATGAGCGAGATGAGGTGGGGGGGGGGGCGATCCAGGCGACCCGAGGAAGATGGTGCAGGAGGCCGTCGTGTCGCCTTACTCCCAGGTCTTCAAGCCGCTGCACTGACCGATGCCATCGTTTCAGGCTTGCAGCTCCTTGTTGCTCTAGTCAAACTTGGCAATTGCATATTGCTATCACTGTTGATTGGTTTGGCATCACCAATATACGGCACCTAAATTAAAAGGGAAATTCTGTTACGAGATCATATAGGGAGCCTGCACCCTGCTCTCGCCGGACAAATGCAGCTCATTCTCGCCCCTCCGCGACAACAAATTCAAGCTGCGACTAGCTTTTAATCGTTTGTAATCGGGCTCAGCTTCCGGTTTCTCAACTGTATTGTGATGTTATTCTAACCTGATGTACTATCTCCGTCCTAGTTTGTTAGTTCTTTCTTTAATTTAACTATAAAAAAATAACGAACCAATCTGTGATTAAATGGTTAGAAGGATAGTGGTATCCCAGCCCATTATGGTTCAAATCCTAGACTATGTATGAGCGTCTGCCTCTGTATCGTGTTAAACAAACTACCAAAAAATATGTTAAACAAACTACCAAAAGATAAGTTATATACGACAAAAATAGTACTCACTCCGATCCATACTAAGTGACACCCAAACAGATGTATCTAGAATTGAAATACACATAGATACATCCATTTCAGCGAAAACTAATATGTGAAATACGCATAGATACATCCGTTTCAGCGAACACTAATATGGATCGAAGGGAGTATCATTGAAAACTTTTTTTGACTATGAACCCAACAATATAAGTTTCAGTTTTTGTGACATACAACTTATATTTTATTAGTCAAATTTATGGTCAAAATTTGGCACAAAATACGAAGGGAACCAATAAACCCAGACAAGTTAGCCTCAAAATACCTCACAGGTAGGACCGCTAGCCTTCTCTCCCAAGGTGGACGCCAAATTTTGTTCACCTCTACCCTGACTCGTTAGCCACCTACTTCCGCCTCCCTAAGAATATTATTAAAAACAAGACGCTATCCGTAGATCCTTCTTTTGGCCTGCCGAGGAAACTTGCTCTTGTGCTAAATGTCTTATAGCTAGAAAAAAGGTTTGCAAATCAAAAGAAACGGGTGGTCTTGGCATCAAAAATTTGCATCAACCAAATAATTGTCTGCTGATGAATTTTTTCTTTAAACTCCTCCAAAAGCCGGACCTTCTCTGGGTTTTGTGGTTCCTACAACAATACTCGCTCAACTTCACCGCCAAACCATCATCGCCCTCCTTCCTCTGGAAAATTGTTAATGACCAAATTTAACCCTTACAAAAAAAAATTCCTCCTTAACAATGGCACTTCCACCTTTTTCTGGTCAACTCTTGGTTGATTTCCAAACCCCTTGTTGTAGCCTTCCCTCACATCTTCTCACACTCCACCACACCCTCTGCCCTAGTTTCACAAGTCTTGCAGGATGGTTTACTCGCGACTTTGCGGGACCGCCGCCTAACCCACGTTGCTTCTGTCGAGCTTGCTGCTATTTTGTCTTTGTTGCAGGATGTTTCCACTAGTTACGCCCCAAACATGTTCCTCATCCACAACAATTAGTTCTCCTCTAGGTGCTCTTACATGCTGCTCTCCCACGACAATGAGGTTGACGTCAATGTTGCTATATTTGGAGCTCCGTGACCCCTACCAAGGTCAAACTTTTTGGCTGGTTTCTTTCTCGAGACGGGCTAAATACCAAGGTGAACCTGCTGCGCAGGACCATCTTCCCCGACTCCTCCTGCCTGAGGTGTTGTGACACCCCAATTTTTGGCCCTTTTATTTCTTTTTGTTTTCCTTGGATTTTTTTTTGCAATTCTTTTTGAATTGGCTCTATGAACTTAAATCTTGGGAAGATCACCTCTCTTTTCCTCCCATTTGGATCCTTGCTCTCACATTCCTCATATGCTATGGCATCTCTATCTTTAGCCAACCATAAACTCTATTTCTTCTTATTTTCCTTGTTCCATTAAAGGAATAATCCTTTTTTCTCCAGGTTGTGAAGCAACCTATATTTCTGTCTTCCCCAAAATTCCCACAAAATTCTCATAAATACTTTGACCCATCTAGACCTTGGATATGTAAAAATATTCAAGATTCCATGCTCATGGTGAGCACATCATCTAATTCTTGCTACTAGACTCATTTTCAGAGTGTGAAGTAACTATATTTTATATTGCTTAATAATTCTTGAAATTAATCCAGGCCCTAAGTATACCTATATCCATTGAGCATGCCAAAATTCACATCATTTTGCCAAGCCATTATTTCTCCATAATTCTCTCAAGTTTTTGTCTAGTGGGGATGTCTGTGAAGGAAGTAACATTTATATTTATCTAAATGGTATGAAATTTTACCAGTACCTCACTATGCCTAAATCATCACTCTCCACCAAATTTCAGCCCAATCCAACACTCCATGTGAGTGCAGCTTCACAATCAAGATTCTGTACCAGATATGCTGTTGTGAAGCAACTACCATCAAATCTTGTCCAAATCACCTCAAATTCCACCAGTCTATAGTCCTTCCAACCATAAACCCCTGTGACAACCTGCTTTGCCCATTGATCAAGCCATTTGACCCCAACCTCTATTCCAAACCTGCTGCAGCAAAGTTCTGGTGATGTTACACCTCAATACAATTGGATGAAGTGATGCCTCAGCGGAGCTTTAGGATGGATGGATAACACGCCAGACACCTTTTTCCAGACCCCCGTGCCTTCTCCTCGCCATGCCACGCGGTGACCGCGCTGCTGGCATGCAAGCACGCGTGCTCTGCCCACTGTGGCCGCGCTCTGTACGTCGGTTAGCGTCGTGCTCCGTCTTCCCGGCCGCGCTCGCACGTCCCCGGGTGCCGTCCACCCTCCTCCACCTCCCACGTCGCCCCTTGACTCCTCTCCCCCTCCAGAAACCTCCTCGCTGGCGCCAGCCGTCGCCGCCCACGGGTGCACCGTGCGCCGTGGTGGCCGACAGCCCCTGCTCGCTTTGTCCGCTTGCCTCGCGCCCCCAGCTCCACTCCCATGTAGCTCTGAACATCCACTAACCCTCTCCCGTCGCCTCAAGGGCCCGCGCGTGCTCAAAGCTCGCCAGAACTCCGGCCGAACCCCCATGGCGGCTCTCGGCCCCGAGCATCTCCCTCCGGCTATTTCAACCGCTCATAAGCTCGCCTCATCTCACCACTTGCCTCCTCCACTTCTCAATCGAGCCCCAGAACCACCCAAGAAAGCCGGAGCGCTCTCCTTCCTCCTCTCCGGCAGGAGCTCCGCCGCTTGACCTCTGCCACGGTGAGCTCACTCCGGCGCCCCTTAGGCCTCGTCACCACCACCAGCAAGCTCCACGTGAACCACTGACTCCTCCTAGTCCCTCCCTCGAGCCAATCCTCGCCGGAATCGCCAAGCCCGATGACCACCGTAGCTCGCCTCCGCCGGAGAAGAAGGGCGCGACGCCGTCCGGCCACCATTCGCCGAGCCACGGGTATGGGCGTGTCCGTCGTGGAGTGCTTGTTCCATCCGCGACGTCTCCGACCCTCACCGCAGCCCCTACGCCGGTGAACCACCGCCGGTGAGCCCGTCGCCCTCTGTTCTCTCTTTCTCTCTTTATAAACTGATAGCCCGACCCCACCTGTCAACCTCTCCCCTCGCCCCGAACCGTTTTCTTAACGAAAGCGTATTCTAGGAATACGCCTTCGACGTCAGCCCCTCTGAGGTTTTTCTGAAAATCAATTTAATCCATTTTAAATCCAGATTTGACCATAACTTTGACCATGCATATCTCCCCAACCATAAGTCCAAATGAGTTGATTCTTTTTGCATTATTTTTCTTTTGAGCTCCTTTATTTTCTGGTATAGGTTGGTATTTTTCTCTTCTGTCTAGAATTTCTAGGCAGAAGAATTTGCCCTATGTGTTATTTACAAATGCTTTCAAAATTATTTTCCAGAGTGATTTAGGTTGTTTGGTGAAGACCAGGAGTATTTCAACACTCCCTTGGAGAAAGGCAAGCCACAACCTCCATTTGCATGATTGCAATGCAATGCCATGGTTTTAATTAATAATCTTGCTTAAACTTTGCATTATTTAGAAATGATTTATTCATGGCAATCTTGGAGTATTATTTTGATCTTGCTACTGCCATGATAATGCTTGGATTATATGTGACTTCTATCTTGCAAGCTTGATGATGATATGTTGACATTGGATTACTGGATCATCAGTTATGTTTCTTTATGGTTATATTGGAGTATTATGGGATTTGATGCTATCATATTGAGTGATCCATAGCTAACAATCTTGATATTGATATGGGATTCTTAGGATCAGTAGCTTATTTCATTGCGCTCTTATTGAATATGTTTCCTATGGAGTTTATTATATGTTATGGCTATGTTATTCATTGGATTATTGATTGGATATTGCTATGGCTTGGATCATAGGTTTATATATGGTATTGGACTAACAGTTATTGTAGAGATATATCTTGGGGATAAATTCCGTCATTTCGTTGATCAAGTGTCACTGAATCGAGCTCACCACTGCAGTCACATTTGTCTGGATGGGGAGGCCCTAATTCGGTCTATTGTCATGCCTCTTGCCGGTGCCTCCAACGAGGGAAGGTTATGTGTGCGCACTACTCTGATCAAGTAGGCGGCAATAACCTTGTGAGCCCGAGTTGTATGGATCCAGAGTCCCCGTTTGGGACAAGTATAGTTTGGCCACGACGGTGGCGGATGTCACGCGGTGACATCGGGGCCACCCATGGCATGATCCAGACGGGAGTGTGTCGGAGTGACCGGAAGAGTGTCATGCAATATATTGGTTTTGTTGGAACATCGCTGGTCCACCCAAATGGGAGCATGTACTAAAGTACGAGGCCATGAGTTCCATGGTGTGGGTACAGTGTACTAACCTCTGTAGAGTGTACAATCTATTCGAATAGCCGCGTCCTTAGTTATGGACACAGTTCGTACTAGGTCACACTGTTCGATCAACACTTACGATGACAAAATGACTTATATTTATATGTGAGCAAGTAACAGTTTGGCAGGAAGCCGATGATGATATTGGGATGATCTGGAGGATGATCATTGGATGGATTTGTGATCACGCGGTGATCATAAGGGTATATTGCTTGGCCGGATAGCCAAGAGTGAGACGGTCCATGTGACCTTAAACGATGGTTCATTATTGCTAGTTCACCACATCATGTTTATAATTTACCTCCACCTCATAGTAGTTGTTCATAACTTAACCTGTTAATGCTATGTTGTTGTCTTGCCTTGATGCTTTTGGTTGTTATGAGCTTGCGAGTACATTCAAAGTACTCACCTGGCATGTCATGCCAGATTGCAGGTGATGTCGTGATTGATTGCTTGTCATGGATCCCGATTCTGCGAGCTAGGCAGTGTCCCAGCCAGTGTCCCTTTAGAGTGGAGTCCATCGTCGTCATCGTTGTCCCGCTGCTAGGAGTTTCCGCTGTTTCGAGTTGTTCCACTGCTAGCATAGAGCTACATTAGCAGGCGTAGTATCGTCATGTCCTGTAACCTTTGTAATATCTAGAACCCTTGTACCCTATTGATCGTAATAAAGAGCTATTTTGTTCTATGCCAAGCAGTGACATATTCCAGAAGACTTGATCTCTGGGCTGGAATACGAGGTGTTCCGGTTCCTCTGAGCCGGGGTGCCACATCTGTTGGTATCAGAGCAAGGCAGGCTATAGGATGCCCTAGCTAGCGCGAGCGTTAGAAACCGGTAGTATAGGGTTTAGTTTGGGTTGCTGCATTTGTTTGCTGCATAGCATGCATATAGAGTTGTTTTCTTCTAACTATTGATTCCGTGAGTGTAGATGGTCGCCTTCCCGATTGAGTTCAACGCCATCCCTGCACCCCTCAGCTTTGCATCCCTGATTTGCGACATATGGCATAGCCTCTATCCTAGTGGAGATATGCCACGATACCAAGTGTTCGAAGTACCACTTGGAGGAAGATTAATGGAGTATGTAGCGCATGTCTTTCTGGCAGCTAACATCCCTATTGGAAGACGCACCTATAGCTTCCATGGTGGGTATGGAGCTACTCCCGATCGTGTAGTTCAACTAGCTGCCTTGGCAGGAGTTACCGGCCTTCGTCACCAGGAGCGCCTGATGCAAGAAAACCGTGCTTACCACTACTATCCTACTATATTAGAGAGCCCCAAGTGAGTCAAGTTTCCCTCTGCTCATCCTCAGGATGATGTGGCTATTCCGTCCATGTCTCGTTATATGACAGCCGAGTATCTTCTTGTTGCCGAGTTGGTCAGAGACGCAACCAGAGCCCGGAGACTGCTCGGTGCAGCATTAAATCCACCCTCAATAGCCGAATCCTCGATTTCTTCGCCTATCCTTTCAGGGACTCCTGTGTCGACTGCTCCACCAACACCTCCGCCAGCCCCTTCAGCAGCTACCCAGTTTTCACTAGGACGTCATGCCTAAGTGTTTGAGTAGTTCATGTTGCATCAGTTGTAGTAGTATGCATGTTGTAGGTTGTGTTGGGTACCCTTAGATTGTAGGTTGCTGGTGTGCTTGTAATGTCTGTTGTGTGATTTGGTTCTTTTGAGTCGTCTCTTTATTTTCGGTGTTACCTTATTTCCCCTTAAGAAAGTTGCTCACAAAGCACCTCCGTAATCAAAGTATCCCCGAGGTTTTTAAATATTTGGAGGCTAAACTAAACAGGAGGGAATTCACAGCTGACTATGACATATTGAGGATGTATAATTTGAACACAGATGTTGTCTTGGGTTGATTATCAGCACCACGCCTACATCAACACGCAAACTTCATTAGCAGTAATGATTGAATCAGCCAGGAGGAAAGTTGAGTGCAAGACCCACCACACATTTTCGGTTGAAGGTATAGCTTATGCAAGATTTTGGTTTTGTTATGAGCAACATTTGGAAGATGCGGTGTTTCGAAGGAAGGCCCAATTGTGCTATATATTCAGTAAAGGAAGACCGTCATGCAACTCTTCTCATACCAGTAACCAACCGCAGAAGTATTAACCATTTATGGCATGCAGTCCGTACATCCCAACAAGAAGCTTCTGATATAAGCAACCCTGTCTTCGTCAGCAAGCTACCAGAAAAGCTTGCAACACAAGACTCCTCCGTCTTCTTCAGTACGCTACCTGGATAGCTTCTCCCCTAAGCCACGCAGTCTTCTTCAGCAAGCTAATGCAGAGAAAGCTTCTGGCATAAGGCATCAAATCTTCCTCAGTAAGTAACCAGAGGGGAAGCTTCCGAGATACGATACCCAACCTTCTTCAGCACACTATCATGGCAAGAAGCTTTGAGCGTAAGCTATCCATCCTTCCTCGGCACGCTATTCTCGGTGGCTTTCAATATAAGATATACAGTCCTCTTCAGTACAACACAGCGCAAGGTCAGCATGTAGTATAACTTATTACATGTTGAGTTGACAACATATGATCATACAACCCAAAGATCAAGTCGACGGCAATTCTATCAGACACATGCCTGGTGAATCTTGTCGTCAGCTACACATACTTTTATGTATTGTAAACATGCAGCCGAGGTAGTCCGAGTCACCTGCATAAGAATGCAGATGTGTTCAGGCAGATCTATCAAAGGATAGGGGAGAATTCAACCACCTTTGCAAGATATGCCAGAAGAAGAAAATCAAAAATGTATTTCAGGTGATGCACAAGCCGATACGTAGCGACATAGACGACTCTGGATCAACAGTCTTGCCAGTGGTCACCAAGGACAACTTACAACTGCCAGTCAGTTTCCGAGAAGCTATGATTGTGACGCCCCCGGCCCGACCGTGCACTAATCATACACGCAAATGCGCACGATCAAGCCCAGGGACTCACGGGAAGATATCACAACACAACTCTAGACACAAAATAAAATAATACAAGCTTTATATTACAAGCCAGGGGCCTCGAGGGCTCGAATACATAAGCTCGAGTTACACAAGACTCAGCGGAAGCATCAGTATCTGAGTACAGACATAAATAGACAAGGATGCCTTAAGAAGGCTGAGCAAAACAACGACATGTAGATCGAAAAGGCATAGGCCTCCTGCCTGGGAGCCTCCTATCTACTCCTGGTCGTCGGTCTGCATGTAGTAGTAGGCTCCGACAGTGTAGTAGTAGTCGACGGCGGGATCAGCTGGCTCCGGGACTCCATCATCTAATCGCAGCAACCGGGTAGGAGAAAAAGAGGTAGCAAAGCAACCGTGAGTACTCATCCAAAGTACTCGCAAGACTTACATCAGATCTATTCTATTTATGCATCGGTATCAAAGGGAAGGGGCTATATCTGTGGACTAGACTGCAGCAATGCCAGAATAGAGGGAAAGGCCTAGCCTATCGAAGACTAGCATCTTGCAGCATCTTGCAGCATTAGAAGAGTGCAGATTAGCATCATGTCATATAGTAATACGTAATAGTAACAATGCCCAGAGATCCTTTCTCGACTCCCTGCGAGAAAGCGATCCCGGAGCTATCAAATTATTAAGTAACACAAGTATCCAGTTCAAGTTGTAGTAGATCGGGATACAACACTGAGCGTCCTGTTACCGTGGACATGGCTATTCGAATAGATAACTTCCCTGCAGGGGTGCACTACTTTTACCCAACACGCTCGATTAACTCTGGCCGGACACACTTTTTCGGGTAATGCCCGGCCTCGGATAACCGACACGACGTAGTCCTACCTAGGCTCCGCAGAGAGGTCCCCGCCGATCTACATCCTAAGTGCTCAGGGATCTTGGGCCCATCGCCCTTTGCACTCCGGGTCGTTGTGTGCAGGGTGGATACCAGCGCCACCCCTTGCTACTTGTAGCTCGCGTTGGTATTTTCCCCGAAGAGGAAGGGATGATGCTGTTGGGGAACGTTGCATCGAAAACAAAAAAAATTCTACGCACACGCAAGATCTATCCATGGAGATGCATAGCTACGAGAGGGGGAGTGTGTCTACGTACCCTCGTAGACCGTAAGAGGAAGCGTTAGAACAACGCGGTTGATGTCGTCGAACAACTTCACGA
Organism: Elymus sibiricus; assembly: GCA_039707655.1. Classification (NCBI taxonomy): domain Eukaryota; kingdom Viridiplantae; phylum Streptophyta; class Magnoliopsida; order Poales; family Poaceae; genus Elymus; species Elymus sibiricus. The sequence continues at coordinate 175,142,014 of CM077666.1, read as the reverse complement.
TTCAACCGACCGAGCACCGAACGTACGGCACCTCCGCGTTCAGCACACGTTTAGCTAGGTGACGTCCTCGACTTCTTGATCCAGCAAGACGGCGAGGTAGTGGATAAGTTCCGGCAGCACGACGGCGTGGTGACGGTGATGGTGATGCTATCTCCGCAGGGCTTCGCCCAAGCACTGCGAAAATATGACCGAGGGACGGAACTGTGGAGGGGGCGCCGCACACGGCTAAGACAATGTTGTGTGTTTTGGGGCGCCCCCTCTCCTCTATTTATATATGTGTAGGGGCTTGGAGTAGAAGGAATAGTGCCACGTGAACAGTAACCATGAATAGTACACACGTGGACTTAGACTCCAAAGTCCAATCCTATTCCTATTAGGACTCTCCCTTTTTTCCTTCCCTAGCTGCGTGTGCTTTTGAGGACTTGGTGCGCCTAGCCCAATAAGGCCAGGGCGCCTCCCCTTAGCCCATGCCAGACCTTTGGGACGTGGTGGACCCACTTGTGGACTTCCGGACCCCTCCGGAATCCTCCGGAACCTTCTGGAAACTTCCCGGTACAATACCGAAAAAACTGCACCTTTTTCCGGAACCCAAAATATGACTTCCCATATATAAATCTTTACCTCTCGACCATTCCAAGACTCCTCGTGACGTCCGGGATTTCATCTGGGACTTCGAACAATATTCGGTTACCAATTCACATAACTCATATAACACTATATCGTCAACGAACGTTAAGCGTGCGGACCCTACAGGTTCGGGAATGATGTAGACATGACTGAGACGCCTCTCCGGTCAATAACCAATAGCGGAACCTGGATGCTCATATTGGTTCCTACATATTCCACGAAGATCTTATCGGTCGAACCGCAATGACAACATACGTAATTCCCTTTGTCCGTCGGTATGTTACTTGCCCGAGATTCGATCGTCGGTATCTCCATACCTAGTTCAATCTCGTTACCGGCAAGTCTCTTTACTCGTTCCGTAATACATCATCCCGTAACTAACTCCTTAGTCACTTTGCTTGCAAGCTTCTTATGATGTGCATTACCGAGAGGGCCCAGAGATACCTCTCCGAAACACGGAGTGACAAATGCCAGTCTCGATCCATGCCAACTCAACGGACACCTTCGGAGATACCTGTAGAGCATCTTTATGATCACCCAGTTACGTTGTGACTTTTGATAGCACACAAGGTATTCCTCCGATATCCGGGAGTTGCATGATCTCATGGTCTGAGGAACATGTATTTGACATTCAAGAAAGCAGTAGCAATAAACAGAACGATCATATGCTAAGCTAACGGATGGGTCTTGTCCATCACATCATTCTCCTAATGATGTGATCTCGTTATCAAATGACAACTCATGTCTATGGTTAGGAAACCTTAACCATCTTTGATCAACGAGCTAGTCTAGTAGAGGCTCACTAGGGACACGGTATTTGTTTATGTATTCACACATGTATTTAAGTTTCCGGTCAATACAATTCTAGCATGAATAATAAACCTTTATCATGAACAAGGAAATATAAAATAATAACAACTTTATTATTGCCTCTAGGGCATATTTCCATCAGTCTCCCACTTGCACTAGAGTCAATAATCTAGATTACATAGTAATGAATCTAACACCCATGGAGTCTTGGTGCTGATCATGTTTTGCTCGTGGAAGAGGCTTAGTCAACGGGTCTGCCACATTCAGATCCGTGTGTACTTTGCAAATTTCTATGTCTCCATCCTTGACATATTCACAAATGGAGTTGAAGCGTCTCTTGATGTGTTTGGTCTTCTTGTGAAACCTGGGCTCCTTGGCTATGGCAATTGCTCCAGTGTTGTCACAAAAGATTGTCATTGGACCCGATGCACTAGGTATTACACCTATATCGGATATGAACTCCTTCATCCAGACTCCTTCATGTGCTGCTTCCGAAGCAGCTATGTATTCCGCTTCACACGTAGATCCCGCCACGACGCTCTGCTTGGAACTGCACCAACTGATAGCTCCACCATTTAATATAAATACGTATCCGGTTTGTGACTTAGAGTCATCCGAATCAGTGTCGAAGCTTGCATCGACGTAACCCTTTACGACGAGCTCTTCGTCACCTCCATAAACGAGAAACATGTCCTTGGTCCTTTTCAGGTACTTCAGGATATTCTTGACTGCTGTCCAGTGATCCACTCCTGGATTACTCTGGTACCTCCCTGCCAAACTTATGGCAAGGCACACATCAGGTTTGGTACACAGCATGGCATACATAATAAAACCTATGGCTGAGGCATAGGGAATGACTTTCATTTTCTCTATATCTTCTGCCGTGGTCGGGCATTGAGTCTGACTCAACTTCACACCTTGCAAGACAGGAAAGAACCCTTTCTTTGACTGATCCATTTTGAACTTCTTCAAAACTTTGTCAAGGTATGTGCTTTGTGAAAGTCCTATCAAGCGTCTTGATCTATCCCTATAGATCTTGATGCCCAATATATAAGCAGCTTCATCGAGGTCATCCACACATAATATTAGAAATGCTACAGAGCTCCCACTCACTTTCTTGTAAATACAGGCTTCACCGTAAGTCTGTACAAAACCATATGCTTTGATCACCTCATCAAAGCGTATATTCCAACTCCGAGATGCTTGCACCAGTCCATAGATGGATCGCTGGAGCTTGCACACTTTGTTAGCACCCTTAGGATCGACAAAACCTTCTGGTTGCATCATATACAACTCTTCTTTGAGAAAACCATTAAGGAATGCAGTTTTGACATCCATTTGCCAGATTTCATAATCATAAAATGCGGCAATTGCTAACATGATTCGGACAGACTTAAGCATCGCTACGGGTGAGAAAGTCTCATCGTAGTCAACCCCTTGAACTTGTCGAAAACCTTTCGCGACAAGTCGAGCTTTGTAGACAGTGATATTACCATCAGCATCTGTCTTCCTCTTAAAAATCCATTTATTCTCAATGGCTTGCCGATCATCGCACAAGTCCACCAAAGTCCACACTTTGTTCTCATACATGGATCCTATCTCAGATTTCATCGCCTCAAGCCATTTGTCGGAATCCGGGCTTATCATAGCTTCTTCATAGTTCGTAGGTTCGCTGTTGTCTAACAACATAACTTCCAGAATAGGATTACCTTACCACTCTGGTGCGGAACGTACTCTGGTCGACCTACGAAGTTTAGTAGTAACTTGATCTGAAGTTTCATGATCTTTATCATTATCTTCCTCTCTTATTGGTGTAGGCATCACGGGAACGGTTTTCTCTGATGAGCTACTTTCCAATTCGAGAGAAGGTACAATTACCTCATCAAGTTCTACTTTCCTCCCATTCACTTCTTTCGAGAGAAACTCCTTCTCTAGAAAGGACCCATTCTTGGCAACAAAGACCTTGCCTTCGGATCTGTGGTAGAAGGTGTACCCAATTGTTTCTTTAGGGTATCCTATGAAGACGCACTTCTCCGCTTTGGGTTCGAGCTTATCAGGTTGAAGCTTTTTCACATAAGCATCGCATCCCCAAACTTTAAGAAACGACAGCTTAGGTTTCTTGCCAAACCATAGTTCATATGGTGTCGTCTCAACGGATTTAGACAGTGCCCTATTTAACGTGAATGCAGCTGTCTCTAATGCATAACCCCAAAACGATAGTGGCAAATCGGTAAGAGACATCATAGAACGCACCATATCCAATAAAGTACGGTTATGACGTTCGGACACACCATTGCGCTGTGGTGTTCCAGGTGGCGTGAGTTGTGAAACAATTCCACATTTTCTTGAATGAAGGCCAAACTCGTAACTCAAATATTCGCCTCCGCGATCAGATCGTAGAAACTTTATTTTCTTGTTACGATGATTCTCTACTTCACTCTGAAATTCTTTGAACTTTTCAAATGTTTCAGACTTGTGTTTCATCAAGTAGATATACCCATATCTACTCAAATCATCTGTGAAGGTTAGAAATAGAAAATAATGATACCCGCCGCGTGCTTCAACATTCATCGGACCGCATACATCGGTATGTATTATTTCCAACAAATCAGTAGCTCGCTCCATTGTTCCGGAGAACGGAGTTTTAGTCATCTTGCCCATGAGGCATGGTTCGCAAGTATCAAATGATTCATAATCAAGAGATTCCAAAAGTCCATCCGCATGGAGTTTCTTCATGCGCTTTACACCAATATGACCTAAACGGCAGTGCCACAAGTATGTTGCACTATCATTATCAACTTTGCATCTTTTGGCATCAATATTATGAATATGTGTATCACTACGATCGAGATTCAACAAGAATAGACCATTCACAAAAGGTGCGTGACCATAAAAGATGTTACTCATATAAATAGAACAACCATTATTCTCTGACTTAAATGAATAACCGTCTTGCAATAAACAAGATCTAGATATAATGTTCATGCTCAACGCTGGCACCAAATAACAATTATTGAGGTCTAAAACTAATCCCGAAGGTATATGTAGAGGTAGCGTGCCGACAGCGATCACATCAACCTTGGAACCATTCCCGACGCGCATCGTCACCTCGTCCTTAGCCAATCTTCACTTATTCCGTAGCTCCTGTTTCGAGTTACAAATATGAGCAACCGAACTAGTATCAAATACCCAGGCGCTACTGCGAGCATTAGTGAGGAACACATCAATAACATGTATATCAAATATACCTTTGCTCACTTTGCCATCCTTCTTATCCGCCAAATACTTGGGGCAGTTCCGCTTCCAGTGACCAGTCCCTTTGCAGTAGAAGCACTCTGTTTCAGGCCTGGGTCCAGCTTTGGGTTTCTTCGTGGGAGCAGCAACTTGCTTGCCATTCTTCTTGAAGTTCCCCTTCTTTCCCTTGCCCTTTTTCTTGAAACTAGTGGTTTTGTTAAACATCAACACTTGATGCTCCTTCTTGATTTCTACCTCCGCTGATTTCAGCATCGCGGAGAGCTCGGGAATTGTCTTCTCCATCCCTTGCATATTATAGTTCATCACGAAGCCTTTATAGCTTGGTGGGAGTGACTGAAGAACTCTGTCAATAACACTCTCAACCGGAAGATCAATTCCCAGCTGAGTCAAGTGGTTTTGGTACCCAGACATTCTGAGTATGTGTTCACTGACAGAACTGTTCTCCTCCATCTTACAGCTAAAGAACTTGTTGGAGACTTCATATCTCTCAACCCGGGCATTAGCTTGAAATATCAATTTCAGCTCTTGGAACATCTCATATGCTCCGTGGCGTTCAAAACGCTTTTGCAGTCCCGGTTCTAAGCCGTAGAGCATGGCACACTGAACTATCGAGTAGTCATCAGATCGAGCCTGCCAGGCGTTCACAACATCTGCAGCAGCTCCTGCAGCAGGTCCATCACCTAGCGGTGCATCAAGGACATAATTCTTCTGTGCAGCAATGAGGATAATCCTCAAGTTACGGACCCAGTCCGTGTAGTTGCTACCATCATCTTTCAACTTAGCTTTCTCTAGGAACGCATTAAAATTCAACGGAACAGTAGCACGGGCCATTTATCTACAACATAGATATGCAAAGAAACTATCAAGACTAAGTTCATGATAAATTAAGTTCAATTAATCAAATTACTAATGAACTCCCACTTAAATTAACATCCCTCAAGTTAACTAAGTGTTACATGATCCAAATCAACTAGCCCATGTCCGATCATCACGTGAGATGGGATAGTCATCAATGGTGAACATCTCCATGTTGATCATATCTACTATATGACTCATGTTCGACCTTTCGGTCTCCAGTATTCCGAGACCATGTCTGTACATGCTAGGCTCGTCAAGTTTAACCCAAGTATTCTGCTTGTGTAAAACTGGCTTACACCCGTTGTATGTGAACGTAGAATCTATCACACCCGATCATCACGAGATGCTTCGAAACGACGAACTTTAGCAACGGTGCATACTCGGGGAGAACACTTTTATCTTGAAATTTAGTGAAGGGATCATCTTATAATGCTACCGTCGTTCTAAGCAAAATAAGATGCATAAAGGATAAACATCACATGCAATCAAAATATGTGACATGATATGGCCATCATCTTGTGCTTTTGATCTCCATCTCCAAAGCATCGTCATGATCTCCATCGTCACCGGCTCGACACCTTGATCTCCATCGTTGTGTCGTGGTCGTCTCGCCAACTATTGCTTCTACAACTATTGCTAACGCATAGCGATAAAGTAAAGCAATTACATGGCGCTTGCATTTCATACAATAAAGAGACAACCATAAGGCTCCTGCCGGTTGCCGATAAATTACAAAACATGATCATCTCATACAATAACGTATATCACATCATGTCTTGACCATATCACATCACAGCATACCCTGCAAAAACAAGTTAGACTGTTGGGGAACGGAGCATGAATTTCAAAAAAAATTCCTACGCTCACGCAAGATCTATCCATGGAGATGCATCGCTACGAGAGGGGAGAGTGTGTCTACGTACCCTCGTAGACCGTTAGCGGAAGCATCTCACAACGCGGTTGATGTAGTCGAACAATCCTTCGAGCTCCACCGATCGAGTACCGAACGTACGGCACCTCCGAGTTCTACACACGTGCAGCTCGGTGACGTTCCTCGCCTTCTTGATCCAGCAAGACGTCGAGGTAGTAGATGAGTTCCGTCAGCACGACGGCGTGGCGACGGTGACGGTGAAGTGATTCCGGCAGGGCTTCGCCTAAGCTCTCCAAAAATATGATCGAGGTGGAAAACGGAGATCGGGGCACCGCACACGGCTATGGGACAATTGTGTGTCTCCAAGGGGTGCCCCTCCTCCGTATATAAAGGAGGGAGGGAGGAGGCCGGCCCCCTAGGGGTGCGCCAAGTGTGGGGAGTCCTACTAGGACTCCTTAGTCCTAGTAGGATTCCACCTCCCATACGAAGTAGGAAAGGGGGAAGGGAGAGGGAAAGGAAAGAGGGGGCTGCGCCCCCTCCCCTAGTCCAATTCGGTTTGGGCAAGGGGGGGGGGGCGCCTCCTCACGTGGCCTGCCTCTCCTTTTCCCGTATGGCCTAATAAGGCCCATTACTTCTCCCGGTGAATTCCCGTAACTCCCCGGTACTCCAAAAAATACCCGAATCACTCGAAACCTTTCCGACGTCCGAATATAGCCTTCCAATATATGAATCTTTACCTCTCGACCATTTCGAGACTCCTCGTCATGTCCGTGATCTCATCCGGGACTCCGAACAAACTTCGGCCACCAATCACATAACTCATATAATACTAAATCATCATCGAACCTTAAGTGTGCGGACCCTACGGGTTCGGGAATGATGTAGACATGACCGAGACGACTCTCCGGTCAATAACCAATAGCGGAACCTGGATGCTCATATTGGTTCCTACATATTCCACGAAGATCTTTATCGGTGAACCTCATATGTCAACATACGTTGTTCCCTTTGTCTGGCGGTATGTTACTTGCCCGAGATTCGATCGTCGGTATCCAATACCTAGTTCAATCTCGTTACCGGCAAGTCTCTTTACTCGTTCCGTAATACATCATCTTGCAACTAACTCTTTAGTCACGGTGCTTGCAAGGCTTCTGTGATGCTGTATTACCGAGAGGGCCCAGAGATACCTCTCCGATAGTCGGAGTGACAAATCCCAATCTCGATCCATGCCAACTCAACAAACACTTTCGGAGATACCTGTAGTGCACCTTTATAATCACCCAGTAACGTTGTGACGTTTGATACACCCAAAGTATTCCTACGGTATCCGGGAGTTGCATGATCTCATGGTCAGAGGAACGTGTATTTGACATAGTGAAAGCAATAGCAATAAACTGAACGATCATTTGCTATGCTAACGGTTGGGTCATGTCCATCACATCATTCTCCTAATGATGTGATCCCGTTATCAAATGACAACTCATGTCCATGGTCAGGAAACCTTGACCATCTTTTGATCAACGAGCTAGTCTAGTAGAGGCATACTAGGGACATAGTATTTGTCTATTATCCACACATGTATTTAGTTTCCGGTCAATACAATTCTAGCATGAATAATAAACTATTATCATGAACGGGGAAATATGATAATAACTAATTTATTATTGCCTCTAGGGCATATTTCCAACAGTCTCCCACTTGCACTAGAGTCAATAATCTAGATTACATCTCCATGTAAACTTAATCAGTTCTAAAGCTGATCATGTTTTGCTTGTGAGAGAGGTTTTAGTCAATGGGTCTGCAATATTCAGATCCATGTGTTCTTGGCAAATCTCTATGTTATATGTAGATGCTGCTACCACCTCTGTTTGGAGCTACTCCAAAAGATTTCCCCACTATACTTATCCGGTCTGAGACTCATAGTCTTTCGGATCAGTGTTTAAAGCTTGCATCGACGTAACCCCTTATGACGAACTCTTTATCATCTCTATTCCTGAGAAATTCTTCCTTAGTCATCTTAAGGATAATTTGACCGCTGTCCAGTGATCTACTCCTGGATCACTTTGGTACCTCTTTTGCCAGACACATGGCAAGGCACACAGCTTGGCATACTTTATAGAACCTACGGCCGAGGCATAGGGGATAACCTTCATCCATTCTATTTATTTTGCCGTGGTCGAGATTTGAGTCTTACTCAACTTCACACCTTTCACCACAGTCAAGAACTCCTTCTTTGACTGATCCATTTTGAACTTCTTCAAAATCTTGTCAAGGTATATGTTTTGTGAAAGTCATATGAGGCGTCTCAATCTATCTCTATAGATTTTGATGCCTAACATGTAAACAACCTTTACCTAGATCTTCAAGTCTTACTCCACTTCACACCAGCCAAGAACTTATTTCTTTTGACTTGATCCATTTTGAACTTCTTCAAAATCTCATCAAGGTGTGTGAAAATCTTTTATCAGGTGTCTTGATCTATCTCTATAGATCTCGATGCCCAAACCGTGGATAACTCAAAAATAGGTTTTTATTGAAAAACTCCTTTCAATTAATTCTTTATGCTTTCCAGAAATTCTACATCATTTCCAATCACATATACTTATTAGAAATGTTATAGAGCTCCCACTCACTTTGTTGTAAATACAAGTTTCTCCATGAACTTGCATAAACCCAAACGCTTTGATCACTTCATCAAAGCGAGTATTCCAGCTCCGAGATGCTTGCACCAGTCCATAGATGGATCGCTGGAGCTTGCATACTTTGTTAGCACCTTTAGGATCGACAAAACCTTCCGGTTGCATCATATACAATTCTTCCTTAAGGAATCCATTAAGGAATGCCTTTTTGACGTCCATTTGCCAGATTTCATAATCATAAAATGCGGCAATTGCTAACATAATTCTGACAGACTTTAGCATCGCTACGGGTGAGAAAGTCTCATCGTAGTCAACTCCTTGAACTTGTCGATAACCTTTAGCAACAAGTCGTGCTTTATAGACGGTGACATTACCATCAGCGTCCGTCTTCTTCTTAAAGATCCATTTATTTTTAATAGCTCGCCGTTCATCGGGCAAGTCTACCAAAGTCCACACTTTGTTCTCATACATGGATCTAATCTCGGATTTCATGGCCTCAAGCCATTTGTCGGAATCCAGGCTCGCCATCGTTTCTTCATAGTTTGTAGGTTCACCGTTGTCTAACAACATGACCTCCAAGACAGGATTGCCGTACCAATCTGGTGCGGAGCGTGTCCTGGTTGACCTACGAGGTTCTGTAGTAACTTGATCCGAAGCTTCATGATCATCATCATCTACTTCCTCTCTGGTCTGTGTCGGTGTCACAGAAATTTCTTTCTGTGGCGTACTACTATCCAGAGGAGGTACAATTACCTCATCAAGTTCTACTTTCCTCCCACTCACTTCTTTCGAGAGAAACTCCTTCTCTAGAAAGGATCCATTCTTAGCAACGAATACTTTGCCTTCAGATCTGTGGTAGAAGGTGTACCCAACGGTCTCCTTTGGGTATCCTATGAAGACGCACTTATCCGCTTTGGGTTCGAGCTTATCTGGCTGAAGCCTTTTGACATAAGCATTGCATCCCCAAACTTTCAGAAACGACAGCTTAGGTTTCTTGCCAAACCACAGTTCATACGGTGTCGTCTCAACAGATTTAGATGGTGCCCTATTTAAAGTGAATGCAGCTGTCATTAATGCATAACCCCAAAATGATAGTGGCAAATCGGTAAGAGACATCATAGAACGCATCATATCTAATAGAGTACGATTACGACGTTCGGACACACCATTACGCTGTGGTGTTCCAGGTGGCGTGAGCTGTGAAACAATTCCACATTGTCTTAAGTGATTGCCAAACTCGTAACTCAAATATTCTCCTCCACGATCAGATCGTAAGAACTTTATTTTCTTGTTACGATGGTTCTCTACTTCACTCTGAAATTCTTTGAACTTTTCAAATGTTTCAGATTTATGCTTCATCAAGTAGACATAGCCATATCTACTCAAATCATCTGTGAACGTGAGAACATAACGATATCCACCGCGCGCCTCACACTCATCGGACCGCATACATCGGTATGTATTATTTCCAATAAGTTGGTTGCTCGCTCCATTGTTCCGAAGAACGGAGTTTTAGTCATCTTGCCAATAAGGCACGGTTCACATGTCTCAAATGATTCATAATCAAGAGATTCCAAAAAACCATCTGCATGGAGTTTCTTCATGTGTTTAACACTGATATAACCTAAGCGGCAGTGCCACAAATATGTGGTACTATCATTATCTTTTGGAATTCGTGTTATGAACATATGTATTACTACGATCAAGATTCAATAAACCTTTCATTTTAAGTGCATGATCATCAATGATATTATCCAAATAGAATAACAATTATTCTCTGAAATTGAATAACCGTCTTGCAATAAACACTATCAGATATAATGTTCATGCTTAACGCAAGCACCAAATAACAATTATTTAGGTTCATCACTAATCCTGAAGGTAGAGAGAGCGTGGCGATGGTGATCACATCAACCTTGGAGACACTTCCAATGCACATCGTCACCTCGTTCTTTAGCTAGCCCTCGTTTATTCCGAAGCTCCATGTTTCAAGTTGCAAGCAACTGAACAAGTATCAAATACCCAGGTGCTCCTACGAGTACTAGTAAGGTACACATCAATAACATGTATATCAAATATCTTTGTTGACATTGCCAGTCTTATTACCTGCCAGTTACTTTGGGGAAGTTCCGCTCCTTGTGACATTTCCCTTTCCAATGGGAGCACTAAGTCTCGGGTTTGGTTCAGCCTTGGGTTTCTTCGCGTGAGCGGCAACTATTTTACCGTTCTTCTTGAAGTTCCCTTTTCTTTCCCTTGCCCTTCTTGAAACTAGTGGTCTTATTAACCATCAACACTTGATGCTCCCTTTTTTTTTGATTTCTACATCCGCAGATTGTAGCATCGCGAATAGCTTAAGGATCTTCTATCCCTTGCATGTTTATAGTTCATCACGAAGATCCAGTAGCTTAGTGATAGTGACTGGAGAACTCTATCAATCACCACTTTATTCGGAAGTCTAACTCCCACTTGATTCAAGTGTTTGAAGTACTCAGACATTCTGAGTACATGCTCACTAACAGAGCTGTTCTCCTCCATCTTGTAGCTATAGAACTTGTCGAAGGTGAAATACCTCTCGACCCGGGTGTGAGCTTGAAAAACAAATTTTCAGCTCTTGGAACATCTCATATGCTCCGTGTTGCTCAAAACATATTTGGAGCTCCGGTTCTAAGCCGTAAAGTATGGCACACTGAACTATCGAGTAGTCATCTTTTCTTGTCTGCCAGACGTTCATAACGTCCTCAGACAAAGCCGTAGGGGTATTTCACTGAGCGGTGCATTAAGGACATAAGCCTTCTGTGCAGCAGTGAGGACAATCCTCAGATCACGGACCTAGTCCACATAGTTGCTTCCATCAACTTTCAACTTCGTTTTCTCTAGGAACATAATAAAAACAGGGGAACTACAGCGCAGTCTATTGATCTACAACATAAAATTGCAAAGATTATTTAGACTATGTTCATGATAATTGAAGTTCAATTAATCAAATTACTTAAGAACTCCCACTTAGATTAACATCCCTCAAGTTGTCTAAGTGTAACATGATCCACATTAACTAAACCACGTCCGATCATCACGTGAGGTGGATTAGTTATCAATGGTGAACATCTTTCATGTTGATCATATCTACTATATGACTCATGTTCGACCTTTCGGTCTCTTGTGTTCCGAGGCCATGTCTGTACATGCTAGGCTTGTCAAGTTTAACCCAAGTATTCTGCTTGTGTAAAACTGGCTTACACCCGTTGTATGCGAACGAAAGAATCCATCACACCCGATCATCACGTGGTGCTTAGAAGCGTCGAACCTTCGCAACGGTGCATACTAGGGGAGAACACTTATCTTGAAATTTAGTGAAGGGATCATCTTATAATGCTACCGTCGTCCTAAGCAAAATAAGATGCATAAAAGGATTAACATCACATGCAATTCAATATATGTGACATGATATGGCCATCATCGTCTTGTGCTTTTGATCTCCATCAGCAAAGCACCGTCATGATCTCCATCGTCACCGGGTTAACACCTTGATCTCCATCGTAGCGTCGTGACACCTTGATCTCCATCGTAGCGTCGTGGTCGTCTCGCCGACTATTGCTACTACTACTACCGCTAACTCATAGCGGTAAAGTAAAGCGATTACATAGCGTTGGCATTGCATACAATAAAGAGACAACCATAAGGCTCCTGCCGGTTGCATGATAACTTACAAAACATGATCATCTCATACAACAACTTATATCACATCATGTCTTGACCATATCACATCACCAGCATACCCTGCAAAAACAAGTTAGACGTCCTCTACTTTGTTGTTGCAAGTTTTACGTGGCTGTTACGGGTTTGCAAGAACCGTTCTTACCTACGCAAAACCACAATGTGGTGTAGTGATTGCTTTTTGATCTTCTAAAAGAACCCTCTTCATTGAAACCGATTCAACTAAAGTGAGAGAGACAGACACCCGCCAGTCACCTTTATGCAACGAGTGCACGTAGCGGTGAAACCTGTCTCGCGTAAGCGTACGCGTAATGTCAGTCCGGGCCGCTTCATCTCACAATACCGCCGAATCAAGTATCAACTAGTAACGGCAAGCAATATGTATACACCCACGCCCACAACTCACTTGTGTTCTACTCGTGCAAATCACATCTACGCATAGACCTGGCTCGGATGCCACTGTTGGGGAACGGAGCATGAATTTCAAAAAAAAATCCTACGCTCACGCAAGATCTATCCATGGAGATGCATCGCTACGAGAGGGGAGAGTGTGTCTACGTACCCTCGTAGACCGTTAGCGGAAGCGTCTCACAACGCGGTTGATGTAGTCGAACAATCCTTCGAGCTCCACCGATCGAGTACCGAACGTACGGCACCTCCGAGTTCTACACACGTGCAGCTCGGTGACGTTCCTCGCCTTCTTGATCCAGCAAGACGTCGAGGTAGTAGATGAGTTCCGTCAGCACGACGGCGTGGCGACGGTGACGGTGAAGTGATTCCGGCAGGGCTTCGCCTAAGCTCTCCAAAAATATGATCGAGGTGGAAAACGGAGATCGGGGCACCGCACACGGCTATGGGACAATTGTGTGTCTCCAAGGGGTGCCCCTCCTCCATATATAAAGGAGGGAGGGAGGAGGCCGGCCCCCTAGGGGTGCGCCAAGTGTGGGGAGTCCTACTAGGACTCCTTAGTCCTAGTAGGATTCCACCTCCCATACGGAGTAGGAAAGGGGGAAGGGAGAGGGAAAGGAAAGAGGGGGCTGCGCCCCCTCCCCTAGTCCAATTCGGTTTGGGCAAGGGGGGGCGCGCGCCTCCTCACGTGGCCTGCCTCTCCTTTTCCCGTATGGCCCAATAAGGCGCATTACTTCTCCCGGTGAATTCCCGTAACTCCCCGGTACTCCGAAAAATATCCGAATCACTCGGAACCTTTCCGACGTCCGAATATAGCCTTCCAATATATGAATCTTTACCTCTCAACCATTTCGAGACTCCTCGTCATGTCCGTGATCTCATCCGGGACTCCGAACAAACTTCGGCCACCAATCACATAACTCATATAATACTAAATCGTCATCGAACCTTAAGTGTGCGGACCCTACGGGTTCGGGAATGATGTAGACATGACCGAGACAACTCTCCGGTCAATAACCAACAGCGGAACCTGGATGCTCATATTGGTTCCTACATATTCCACGAAGATCTTTATCGGTGAACCTCATATGTCAACATACGTTGTTCCCTTTGTCTGGCGGTATGTTACTTGCCCGAGATTCGATCGTCGGTATCCAATACCTAGTTCAATCTCGTTACCGGCAAGTCTCTTTACTCGTTCCGTAATACATCATCTTGCAACTAACTCTTTAGTCACGGTGCTTGCAAGGCTTCTGTGATGCTGTATTACCGAGAGGGCCCAGAGATACCTCTCCGATAGTCGGAGTGACAAATCCCAATCTCGATCCATGCCAACTCAACAAACACTTTCGGAGATACCTGTAGTGCACCTTTATAATCACCCAGTAACGTTGTGACGTTTGATACACCCAAAGTATTCCTACGGTATCCGGGAGTTGCATGATCTCATGGTCAGAGGAACGTGTATTTGACATAGTGAAAGCAATAGCAATAAACTGAACGATCATTTGCTATGCTAACGGTTGGGTCATGTCCATCACATCATTCTCCTAATGATGTGATCCCGTTATCAAATGACAACTCATGTCCATGGTCAGGAAACCTTGACCATCTTTTGATCAACGAGCTAGTCTAGTAGAGGCATACTAGGGACATAGTATTTGTCTATTATCCACACATGTATTTAGTTTCCGGTCAATACAATTCTAGCATGAATAATAAACTATTATCATGAACGGGGAAATATGATAATAACTAATTTATTATTGCCTCTAGGGCATATTTCCAACATAGACGTCCTCTATTTTGTTGTTGCAAGTTTTACGTGGCTGCTACGGGCTTCTAGCAAGAACCGTTCTTACCTACGGCACAAAACCACAACGGTGATTTATCAAGTTTGTTGTTTTAACCTTCAACAAGGAACGGCCGCAGTCAAATTCGATTCAACTAAAGTAGGAGAAACAGACACCCGCCAGCCACCTTTATGCAAAACAAGTTGCATGTCTGTCGGTGGAACCGGTCTCATGTACGTGGACATGTAAGGTTGGTCCGGGCCGCTTCATCTTACAATACCGCCGAATCAAAATAAGACGTTGGTGGTAAGCAGTATGACGATCACCGCCCATAACTCTTTGTGTTCTACTCGTGCATATCATCTACGCATAGACCTGGCTCATGATGCCACTGTTGGGGAACGTTGCATGGAAAACAAAAAAAATTCTACGCACACGCAAGATCTATCCATAGAGATGCATAGCTACGAGAGGGGGAGTGTGTCTACGTACCCTCGTAGACCGTAAGCGGAAGCGTTCGAACAACGCGGTTGATGTCGTCGAACAACTTCACGATCCAACCGACCTAGCACCGAACATACGGCACCTCTGCGTTCAGCACACGTTCAGCTCGGTGACGTCCTCGACTTCTTGATCCAGCAAGACGGCGAGGTAGTGGATGAGTTCCGGCAGCACGACGGCATGGTGACGGTGATGGTGATGCTATCTCTGCAGGGCTTCGCCCAAGCACTGCGAAAATATGACCGAGGGACGGAACTGTGGAGGGGGGCGCCGCACACGGCTAAGACAATGTTGTGTGTTTTGGGGCGCCCCCTCTCCTCTATTTATATATGTGTAGGGGCTTGGAGTAGAAGGAATAGTGCCACGTGAACAGTAACCGTGAATAGTACACACGTGGACTTGGACTCCAAAGTCCAATCCTATTCCTACTAGGACTCTCCCTTTTTTCCTTCCCTAGCTGCGTGGGCTTTTGAGGACTTGGTGCGCCTGGCCCAATAAGGCCAGGGCGCCTCCCCTTAGCCCATGCCAGCCCTTTGGGACGTGGTGGACCCACTTGTGGACTTCCGGACCCCTCCGGAATCCTCCGGAACCTTCTGGAAGCTTCCCGGTACAATACCGAAAAAACTGCACCTTTTTCCGGAACCCAAAATATGACTTCCCATATATAAATCTTTACCTCTCGACCATTCCGAGACTCCTCGTGACATCCGGGATCTCATCCGGGACTCCGAACAATATTCGGTTACCAATTCACATAACTCATATAACACTATATCGTCAACGAACGTTAAGCGTGCGGACCCTACGGGTTCGGGAATGATGTAGACATGACCGAGACGCCTCTCCGGTCAATAACCAATAGCGGAACCTGGATGCTCATATTGGTTCCTACATATTCCACGAAGATCTTATCGGTCGAACCGCAATGACAACATACGTAATTCCCTTTGTCCGTCGGTATGTTACTTGCCCGAGATTCGATCGTCGGTATCTCCATACCTAGTTCAATCTCGTTAGCGGCAAGTCTCTTTACTCGTTCCGTAATACATCATCCCGTAACTAACTCCTTAGTCACTTTGCTTGCAAGCTTCTTATGATGTGCATTACCGAGAGGGCCCAGAGATACCTCTCTGAAACACGGAGTGACAAATCCCAGTCTCGATCCATGCCAACTCAACGGACACCTTCGGAGATACCTGTAGAGCATCTTTATGATCACCCAGTTACGTTGTGACGTTTGATAGCACACAAGGTATTCCTCCGATATCCGGGAGTTGCATGATCGCATGGTCTGAGGAACATGTATTTGACATTCAAGAAAGCAGTAGCAATAAACAGAATGATCATATGCTAAGCTAACGGATGGGTCTTGTCCATCACATCATTCTCCTAATGATGTGATCCCGTTATCAAATGACAACTCATGTCTATGGTTGTGAAACCTTAACCATCTTTGATCAACGAGCTAGTCTAGTAGAGGCTCACTAGGGACACGGTATTTGTTTATGTATTCACACATGTATTTAAGTTTCCGGTCAATACAATTCTAGCATGAATAATAAACCTTTATCATGAACAAAGAAATATAAAATAATAACAACTTTATTATTGCCTCTAGGGCATATTTCCATCAGATGCAGCACAGTAGAGATAAGTATTTCCCTCAGTTATGAAACCAAGGTTATCGAACCAGTAGGAGAATCACGCAACACCTCGTTAGCAGCACCTGCACGCAAACAACAAATCCTTGCACCCAACGCAAACGAGGGGTTGTCAATCCCTCGGCGGTAAATTGCAAGATTAAATTGTATGTGATAGATAGATAGATTGAAACAAAAATACAAAAAAAAATGGCAGCAATATTTTTATGGTTTTAGTAATTTGATTTAGATAGACCCGGGGGCCATAGTTTTCACTAGAGACTTCTCTCAAGAAAATAGCATACGGTGGGTAGACAAATTACTGTTGGGCAATTGATAGAAAAGCAAATAATCATGACGATATCCAAGGCAATGATCATGTATATAGGCATCACGTCCGAGACAAGTAGACCGACTCCTGCCTGCATCTACTACTATTACTCCACACATCGACCGCTATCCAGCATGCATCTAGTGTATTAAGTCCATAAAGAACGGAGTAACGCCTTAAGAACGATGACATGATGTAGACAAGATAAACTCACGTATGAATAAACCCCGTCTTTTTACCCTTAATAGCAATGATACATACGTGTCATGTCCCTTTCTGTCACTGGGATTGAGCACCGCAAGATCGAACCCATTACAAAGCACCTCTTCCCATGGCAAGATAAATCAATCTAGTTGGCCAAACCAAATCAATAGATCGGAGAAGAAATACGAGGCTATAATAATCATGCATAAAAGAGATCAGGGAAGACTCAAATAATATTCATGGATAATCTGATCATAAACTCACAATTCATCGGATCCCAACAAACACACCGCAAAAAATGATTACATCGGATAGAACTCCAAGAACATTGAGGAGAACATTGTATTGAAGATCAAAAAGAGAGAAGAAGCCATCTAGCTACTAACTCTGGACCTGAAGGTCTGTGGTAAACTACTCACGCATCATCGGAGAGGCAGCAAGGTTGATGTAGAGCCCCTCCGTGATCGATTCCCCCTCCGGCGGAGTACCGGAGAAGGCCTCCAGATGGGATCTCTCGAGAACAAAAACTTGCGACGGCGGAAAAATTATTTCGTGGACTCCCATGAGGGTTTTTGATTTTTTCTGAATTTATAGTGGTGGAATTAGGTCAAACGGAGCTGGGGTGGGCCCACGAGGCACCAGGGCGCGCCTGCCCCCCCTAGGCGCACCCTTGTGACTCGTGGCCACCTCCTCTGGCGTCTGGTCTTCTCCCGAAGCTTCTAGTGTTTATCTTGGCCAATAAAAAATCTCCAAAAAGTTTCGTGGCATTTGGACTTCGTTTGGTATTGATTTTCTGTAAAACAAACACAAGGCAGAAAACAGCAACTGGCACTGGACACTAGGTTAATAGGTTAGTCTCCAAAAATGATATATAATTGCTGTAAATGTATACTAGTAAATATGCCCGTGCGTTGCAATGGGAGAAAAATAATAACATCACAACCCATCACCACACACACAATCTGCTTCATCCACTTGAACACGGTAACCCATCCGTCTCATAGTTATCTTTCTTTTCGCTGTCGATGATGTAGGCCGTTCATCTAGTCGCAACGTGTCTGAACGTGGTCAATCTCAAGGCGATGAACTCACCCAGCGCACTTGAACCACACCGGCACAAGAGAACATTTATAACTTTAAAAACTAATCTTGTCGAGCTAGACCATGAGGGCTGCCTTCCACGAATTGCTTCCTAATGTCCGTGATTGTTACATATTGAAATTTTTCTCACAACCAATATTTGTTAATTTGGTAAAATTTGTATAATATCAACCTTCAAATTTGGAGTATGGTAAATGAAAAAAAGATGAAACATAATTATTTGCAACAGAAATCTAAATTGTTAACAAATCACTTAATGATATACACATTTCCGTCTATAAATCTTCAATACATATTACTACAAAAAAAAATCATCAGCCCATTACGAACGAACTGCGATTTATCAGGAAACCACTCAGCAGGGTGGTACAATTTGTTCACATTGGCAACGTATTCTCCTATTTGCTCTTGAGAATTAAGAACGATACTAATACAAAACTTAGTTTTTACATCCACATCATACATCTATGTATGCAGATGAAGCCAGTGGTAGTGATACAAATCAAAAAGCGGCTAATCAATCAGCGTGACTACCGATCGCCAAAGTACGGCTCGCGCGCGCCCTCACGAAGCAGCCTCACCTTTCTTGGATATGGCATCAAGTTCATGATCGATTCCTACGAACTTCACGACAAACCCAAAAACTGCATAGATGTTTCTTTCGTGGAATACGCGACAGATGCGATCATGAGAAGATGCGCTACTAAACTAAACCAATAAACAAAGACTATTTAAGCCCGTGCATTGCAATGGGATAAAATGACGGGATGCAGAACCAGCTCTGTCATAGGGTTGAGTGCTCGGGGTGCAGAAGCAGCTCCGCCTACGGTTGAATGCTCTTTGGGGACGGCGGTGGTAGCAGAGCATTTGAGCTAGTTGAGACCAGTGCGTGTGTGTTTTTACATTTTCCTGATAGTATATTTGAATTTTCAATAGTAACTTATTGGTATTTCTGGTGCAAGCAATAAATAAGCAGTTGCAAGCATACCAAATACATACATTAATCCACTACTCAATACATACTGGATCACAGTGCTAAAGTCTGTTTCTACTTAGAGAGTTTACATCTTTGTTAGATGATACAAAGCACAACATGTGCTCTCAGGCAAGAGCATAGAGCATTAGTATTGGTGTGCATATGACACAATTACATGGCAAGGCAACGGACTTAAGCATTAGTAGTGGTGTGGATACTACACAATCACAAAATGTAGTACTGCAAGATAGCATAAGTGTATGTTTACTGGTAGAATGCCAAACATATGCATCTCCGTCAGGCATTTGTGCTAGTAAAGAGAGAAAAAGGGAAACTGAATTAGCTTACTCTAACATATAAGTACTGAAAATAAGAGGGAAAACGGAGGCGCGTGTAAAAAAAAGAGAGGGGAAACTGAGACACCAGTTACCACCTCATTGATGACGTTAATTATACTTGAGAAACCATTATGTCCATCACATCTCTAGAATCTGTAGAGGACCCTCGTGCAGGAGCAAGGGAATCAAGCTCATCGAAGAAAATTACTCATGGGCGTGCTGATCTAGCCTGAAAAGGACAGTGAAAACTGAAAACCTGAGTATATGTTCATATTTCATGGCAATTACATACATGGCTTGTGTAGATGGATATACCTTCTCAAAGATGTCCCTTATATTCTTCTCTGATTCTCCAGCATACATGTTTATCAGTTCTGGACCTTTTACGCTAAGAAAGTTTAATGAGCACTCAGTTGCTACTGCTTTCGCAAGTAATGTCTAAAAATTCAAAAGGAAACATCCTAGTGAGCATGTATTATCTTGTTGTTGGATACATCTTTTGAAAATGGGAATGAAAACTCAATTCAGAGAAAGTATAAAAGTCAGTACACGTACCTTCCCAGTGCCTGGAGGTCCATATAGCAGGACACCTGATCGTTTTGGCAATTTAGAGCAGTACACCTGATACAGAACACCTAAAGGACTATAATATCATCTAGCTTGGCATGCTCATGTAAACTAAATGCAGCTAACTTAATAGTACCTTTGATATATCTGAATTTAGTACCATAAAATTGGAGAACCATACGGTTTAATTTCTCATATTTCGTTTCAGAAAATAGCAGAATCTGTTTTTAAAACTGACAGTTAGAATGCTCCATATAAAATCAGAATATGCCTTTTAACATTTAAGCTCTCGGCTTGGTATAGAAACTCAAATAGATCTAAGAATGCAAGAGCAACTGAACTTGATCTTCATGTTCTGCTTCTTTAGTATCATCTCCCTTGTGTAAACATCAGGAAAACTTCTCCGTGTTCTGCTTCCTTAGTAGCATCTCCCTTGTGTAAACATCAGGAGAGCAGATACTTGGAAGGCTTGACGGCAGCAAATGTAGTTACACAATAGTCATCATGAATGTAGTAGCAGCAAGAAGTGCCACCAAGACTTTTGATTGGCTGTGCATAGGGAGAAGATGGAAATTAGATCACTTTGTAGTTTGTATAATCAAAAGAGTTTAGGGTCAAATCCTTGTTGCACGAATTTTCCTGTAAAAAGGATGAAAACACACATTTAGTTCAGAGTGAAATTAAGGTTAAGTAGGACAATGTTCTTTGCTACAGATTAAGCTAATCTTATAGCATCTTGAAGCAGAATAATTGAGAACTTATACAACTTTTTGGAAAGGTAGACCGCCATATAAAAGATATGATGCTTAATAAATTCTGACAACCATAACTTAACTTTAGAAACAATAGAAAAAGTGATTCACATCATATTTCCCTTGTGATCTAGATTCTAGGTTTGTCTCAGGTGCAAGATGAGAAATTTAATTGCTTTCGAGAACATAACTACATAAAGATAGCAAATGAAGAAACCAGCTGCTGCCTGCACAACCCAGGTTTGCAGCATACAAACAGTTACACGCAAAGCATGTATGTAATATAATTGTATAAGATACAAATCAAAAGAATATACATTATTCTTCCATATTGTAGGGAAAACAAATCTGGAGCACAGAGTAGAGAGAAACACCTTCAACACGGGTTGCATATATGACTACCGCATGAAAATCTTCCTCATAAGAAATAATTGATGCCGGATGTATAAAAGAAATAATTTCCCCCCTATAAGATTGCTCAATTAGGAATAAAATACAGTTAATACAGTGTCCAACAATTTTTTTAATATAATCAGCCTATAGGGGATAAGTTATTTCCCCCCTATAAGTTATAACTGTCATATATGTATACATTCGATGATTCCCATCTAAGAAGTATGCAATGTGTTAAAAAAGAGTAAGATCATCAAGCAATAACTGTCAATTTTTCACCTTACCAATTCAATCATAGTGACTATCACTATAATTAACAACAATGAGCATATAATCATCCTTAGAGAAGTAGCATAGACCAACCTTTTCAACTGATTCTTATCACAGGAGGGTCCAAATTCCTGGAGCTAAAACATCGCGGCGTTAGATGGCAGTAACACTGTTCCTGGGCTCAAGATGCTATCATGGTTACCCTGGAGGACAAGTAAATAGGATTAAAAAATGTCTAACCATTAATTCAGTGGCAGTCAGCTAGTATTTCTGAACTTAAACCCTCCACACTCTCGATGTGAATCACAAATGTCTTTGACTTAAAAGGAAATGTTCTGAATAATAGTTACTAACAAAATCTATGAGCCAATGTTTTTACAACACCATTAAAAAGAGTTCAGAGTTCAAGTATGTATGCCACGGCACACGGCTGCCACAAAGACGATGCGCAGGAGGTCACTATCACAAATCAAAAAATTATAGCAATTTAGTATTACTTGTCTGAACTGTACAAATCTCTGAAAGTTTGTACAAACGGAGAACTCCTGGAGTTTACTATTATCAGAAAAGCGGCAGCTACCAGTGGCCTACATCCAATGAATTATGAGGTTACACAGATTGATTTTGATTGAAGCAATATCCAACAACGTTGGACTAATCACCATAATTTAGCGAGCTTCTATCTACTGGGCAATTCAGAAACAATAAACTGAAGCAAGAGCAATCGGAAACTACATCGTCTGCCAACACTAATCGGATCGACACAACCCGGCCATCAGCTTTGTCTGAATTGACAAAAGTTGGTAACCCTGTCTGAGTTATCTTCACATAAGGTTATCTTCACTTAACACAAAACACATAGATAAATCAACTAACAGATCTGAATTTCTCAATGGACGGAAGTTATAAAATACTATCTGAAATGAATGCACAAAAGAAGCATCTCCAGAGGAAATAGGTGTGTAAAGTACATCAAAAGAAAAACAGCTTGGTGTGCATCTACAAGTCAAATAAGAAGGCCTATCAGCTCCTATAGACATGAATACAAACAGGTTACATTGGGATTAACTATCAGCAAGTAAAATCAACATCCGAGGGAAAAATTGAACAAAAGTTGTATCCTTTAACAAGATCATTCTGTAAATCAGAATTCATTCATTATCTTTCTACCTTGGTTCAGCAGTTAGTGTTACTCTTGGATGACTGTAGAAGCTAGCTGACTGGAAAATCACATCAGTTCAAAGCTGTGTGCTTGGTCCACTTTTTGTTTCAGTAATTTTCACATTATCGATTTTGTTCAGTTAGCCATTAAATGTCCAGCAGTTATCCAATAAAAAGTGTTCACTTCGGGAGTCAGTAGCAGTTAGCGTGTATAAGCTCTGGGAGTTAGCTTGCATCATGTAGAAGTTCACTCTTGTAAAAAGATAAAAGGGAAAAATAGATCAAAACATAAAACTATGATTGTGAACATCACTTCCTTCGGTGGAAATCGCTCCTGTAAAATTTGCAACTACATAAATTGTTCATTTTGGGCAACATATTATTTTAGAATGACAGGAATTGCATATATACGTTTGCCATATTGTGCACCCTTGTATGAATTGTTCCATAAAACAAAGTATAAATTGTCATAGGAAACATCTGATGCTAAGCCATCTTGGTGCATAACACAAAAATATGATTTTATCTGTTGGATGTGACATAACATAGATGGGTCAAATTTCAGGGGCTTCTATCTACTGGTCAATTCAGATACAATAAACTGAAACAAGAGCCATCAGAAGTGGCACCAATTCAGAAACAATAAACTGAAACAGGGGCTTCTATCAACTGATTAGCTTTCAAGGGGATACATACCTCAGCTCTAGCCGCCGCAGGCGACATTGGACGGCTCGACGGATGTGCTTCTTCCGCCGGCGAACTTGGCGGAGGTAACATTGGAAGTTTCTTCGAAACTCACAATGATTCATCACACGAAAAAAGTAGCATAGCAGTCATCTAGATATCATATATCTCTCTGTTAAGAAGAAATAAAGAATATTACAAAGCTTAAGAGTAAACTCGCCTCTGCCACTTTTGGGTTTACACAAGTGTGATCCACTCGCACACTAAGAACTTACATGGCATTTTCAGTGTAACTATTTTATGAGCTTACAAATAAAAGCAAAAAAATGAAAAGGGAACAAAAATGAAAATAGCACATATATACACTGTTTGTGTTTGGAAGGATATCAATTCACAAATAAAAATAGATCTGTTAATGGACTTGTTTGTGTAGTAGCAGAATTTTGTTCAAAAAAAACTGGACTTGTGCTAATGGGAGAGATAGAGAGTAGATGGGGGTTGCTTGCCCTATCTTGGTGCAGCAGAGGCGTCATCCGAGGTGAGGAGGTGCTGCTGGCTAGGGTTCCTCCCTGCTGACCTGCGTGAGGAGGGAAGGAAACGAGATGAGGAAGGGACGGGAAGGGGAGGGGATGGGATGGGGACAAAATAAAACCTTGAGGAGCTGCAGGTCCATGGCGTTCTCCACATCTCCGTGAAGAAGCCCTTGACGGCGGCGACCCTGGTGGATGGGGAACTCCCATGGCGTGCTCCATCTGCATCTGCAGCAGAGGACATGAAGAGAAGGTGAGGTGTAGGGGTGG
Organism: Elymus sibiricus; assembly: GCA_039707655.1. Classification (NCBI taxonomy): domain Eukaryota; kingdom Viridiplantae; phylum Streptophyta; class Magnoliopsida; order Poales; family Poaceae; genus Elymus; species Elymus sibiricus. The sequence goes on along the minus strand of CM077666.1, from coordinate 175,117,321 downwards.
AGGATCCCGGCCAAGAAGGATGGAGGGACAAACCTGGGGCCGCCGGAGACGTGCCGGCGAAGCCTTGCCCGAAACCCTAGCCATGGGGGTGGGGTTGCGAGCGGGCGGTAGAGGCCGGGTGCGGAGAATCTTGCCAGAGGGGAGGGAGGAGCGGACCGTGGGGAGCTCGGGGGCGTGCTGCGCGGCGCCGGAGCTCGCCGGAAGCGGCCGACGTGGGTGGTGCCGGCGGCGAGGACTTCGTGGGCGAGAGGGAGGGGAGGCGAGCCCATGCGTGTGGTTGTGTATGTTTTTTTCCTTTACAAATCTGCTCAGACCGCGGGTTGAATACCTCAAACTACAGGGCTTTTTTTGCAAAAATGAAACGTTTTCTCCTATTAGCCACTTAGAAAGGGGCTGCGGGTTGAATACTAAGAAACAGAGGGACTTTTCTGCAAAAACGCTAACGACGTACGACCAGAAGCACTAGGCGCTTTATTATTATTATTATTATAGGGAAAGATAAAAACATCCAAGATTGATAATATAACAGCATGGAACAATCAAAAATTATAAATACGTTGAAGACGTATCAGCATCCCCAAGCTTAATTCCTGCTCGTCCTCGAGTAGGTAAATGATAAAAACAGATTTTTTGATATGGAATGCTGCCTAACATATTCATCACATATTCTTTTCTTTTATAGCATGGACATTGGACTTGAATGATTCAAAGCAATAGTCTATAATTTGACATGAAGATATAAATACTCAAGCATGCTAACAAGCAACCATGTCTTTCAAAATATCAATGCTAAAGAAAGTTATCCCTAGCCCATTATGCTCAATCATTGATCCATTCATGAAACACACTCAAATATTAGCTACACACAATGCACAAGTATAACAATAGTGCTCTCTAGTTGGTGCTTTTGTAGAGAAAATGGAGACTCAAATAAAAAATAAAAATTGCATAAAAGTAAATAGATAGGCCCTTCGCAGAGGGAAGCAGAGATTTGTCAAATGTGCCAGAGCTCAAAGCTTAAATTAGAGAGATAAAAATATTTTGAGAGGCATGCTTTTCCTGTCAACGAAAACGACCAAGAATTCTCAATATTTTCCGTGCTAGACACATCATAGGCGGTTCCCAAACAGAAAGTAAAGTTTATTTCCTTTCCACCATTTCTTTCACAATTCATGGCTAGCCGTATCCACGGGTGCCCTCCATACAAACACTTTCCAAGGAATTTTGTTTTTATTAATTTTTGATTTCATTGTGGGACTGGGCATCCCTATTACCAACCATTCTCTCGTGCAATGACAAGTGAATAAACACTCATCGTGAGAATAACACACCTAGCATGGAAAATAATGGCCACCCCCTGCCGCTTCATGAGCGGTACGGTCACACAAAACGGAAAATTATTTTGAAAATTAGAGTTGGCACACACAAATTTACTTAGAACGACATTGAAATACCGCATATAGGTAGATATAGTGGACTCATTTGGCACAACTTGTGTTTAAGGAGTTTGGATTCACAAGCAGTATTTCCGCTTAGTACAAATGAAGGCTAGCAAATAGATTGAGAAGCAACCAACCAAAAAACGAAAACGGTCATAAACATGCATTGAACATAACTAACACCGAATAATGCACCATAAGTAGGATATAATTTCATTGCATAACTATTGACTTAACATGCATGCATAGGGAATCACAAACCTTAACACTAATATTCTTACTAAATCACAATTACTCACTAACATGACTCACATATTATAATTTCCATATCGCAAAACTATTGCAAGGAATCACACTTATCATATCCAATGATCTATATGAAAGTTTTTATTATATCCCTCTTGAATATTCATCACTTTGGGACCAAATTCATATCTTGTGCAAATTACCGTTACTATCATCAACTCCCAAAAAGATTTAAGTGAAGCATGAGAGTGCAAATATTTCTTCAAAATTTCAATCCTATCAATTCTCAAAATAATATAAGTGAAGCATGAGAATTCATTTGTTCAAAATTTCAATCTTATCAACTCTCAAAATAATATAAGTGAAGCATGAGAGTTTATTTCTTCAAAATTTTAATCAACTCTCAAAATAATATAAGTGAAGCATGAGAGTTTATTTCTTCAAAATTTAGCCACCACCGTGCTAAAAAAGATTTAAGTGAAGCACTAGAGCAACTGCCTAGCTCAAAAAATTTAAGTGAAGCACATAGAGTATTCTAACAAATTATGATGAACGTGTGGCTCTCTCAAAATAGGTGTGTTCAGCAAAGATGATTGTGACAAAATAAAAAGAAAACAAAGCAAAGACTCATATAATACACGACGCTCCAAGCAAAACACATATCATGTGACGAATAAAAATATAGCTCCAAGTAAAATTACCGATGGTTGGTAGAAGAAATAGGGGAAGAAAGAGGGGATGCCTTCCGGGGCATCCCCAAGCTTAGACGCTTGAGTATTCCTTCAATATTACCTTGGGGTGCCTCGGGCATCCCCAAGCTTAGGCTCTTGCTACTCCTTATTCCTTCATCCATCGTGATCTCACCCAAAACTTGAAAACTTCAATCACACAAAACTCAACAAAACCTTCGTGAGATCCGTTAGTATAACAAAATAAATCACTACTTTAAGTACTGTTGCAAACCCATTCATATTTTATTTTTGAATTATACCTACTGTACTATAACTTCACCATGGCTTATACCCCCTGATACAATCCATAGATTCATCAAAACAAGCAAGTAGTGCATCAAAAACAGAATCTGTCAAAAACAGAACAGTCTGTAGCAATCTATTTAAAAGCCATACTTCTGTAACTCTAAAAATTCTGAAAAATTAGGACAACGTGGGCAATTCATATACCAATACTGTGTAAAAATTTCAGATTTTTTGACGCTCCAGTACAGAAACAAAATTCGGGCACTGGACGCAAAACTTTCTGTTTTCCAAACATCATCAATTATACTATCTTCCAAATCATCCCAAAGGCTTCACTTGGCACAAACACTAATTAAAAACACAAAAACACAATCATACCAGTAGCATAATTGTGAAAACACACAATAACAGAAAACAATTATTTTATTCATTGGGTTGCCTCCCAACAAGCGCTATTATTTTATGCCCCTAGCTAGGCATGATGCATAGTTTCAAGTATTGTCATCTTTCAAGTTGATTCCATAAGTGGCCCTCATAATTGATTCATATGGTGCTTTAATTCTTTTCCTAGGGAAATGCTCCATACCCTTCTTTAATGGAAACTGAAATTTTATATTCCCTTCTTTCATATCAATAACGACACCTATAGTTCGTAAGAACGGTCTACCAAGTATTATGGGGCGAGAAGAATTGCATTCAATGTCAAGAACAATAAAATCAACGAGCACATAATTTCTATTTGCAATAATAAGAACATCATTAATTATACCCATTGGTTTTTTAATAGTAGAATCCGCCAAGTGCAAATTAAGAGAACATCCATCTATATTGGTGAAACCTAGCACATCACATAGAGATTTTGGAATTGTGGAAACGCTAGCACCCAAATCACATAAAGCATTGCACTCATAATTTTTAATTTTAACTTTAATGGTGGGTTCCCATTCATCATATAATTTTCTAGGAATTGGAATTTCTAGTTCTAGCTTTTCTTCTAACGCTTTCATCATTGCTTCTACGATGTGTTTAGTAAAAGTCTTGTTTTACTCATAAGCGTTGGGTGAATTTAACATGGATTGTAACAAAGAAATGCACTCAATCAAAGAACAATTATCATAATTAAAATCTTTGTAATCCAAGAGAGTGAGCACATCGCTATTTAAAGTTTTTACCTCTCCAAACCCACTTTTAGAAAAAAATTCATTAAGATTTTCACCCTCCGAATTATGGGAATGCCTACTAGCTAAAGTTGACTCTTTTTCAGTCCCCTTTGCATCAAGTTTTATATTGCTAAACAAAGAATCAATAGAAGAAACACCAATCATTTTAATATCCTCATCATTACTATGTTCTAATGATTCCGGCTTAGCTGCCATTTGATTTACTAGCGTAGCTTGCGCATCAGAAATTTTTCCTAGCAAATTTTTAGTAAGAGCAAATTGAGATTGAAGGCTAGCAACCTCTTTACTCACATCATCGAGTTGTTTTGCAATAGCATCCAATAAAGTAGAGTGTTCTTTGAGTTACTCGGTAAAAAATTTGTTGTGCTCAAACTGCGTAGTCATGTAATCTTTAGTATTTTTCTCAATTTCGGACAAAATTTTATAATAAGAAGTATCATGATAATTTTCTCGGGGCATCATGATTAAGCAAACAAGATAACAAGCAAGCAAGCAAACAAGCAAATTAGAAAAAGGCAAACGAAAAATATTTTTGTATTTTTGTGAAAACTTTTTAGAAGTGGGGGAGATGAAAACGAGAGGCAAATAAAGTAAATGCAAGGAGATGAGAGTTTGTGCAAAGGTACTTGATAGATGTTGATGATGTCTCCCCGGCAACGGCACCAGAAATTATTCCTGCTACTTGTAGCTCGCGTTGGTATTTTCCCCGAAGAGGAAGGGATGATGCAGCACAATAGAGATAAGTATTTCCCTTAGTTATGAAACCAAGGTTATCGAACCAGTAGGAGAATCACGCAACACCTCGTTAGCAGCACCTGCACACAAACAACAAATCCTTGCACCCAACGCAAACGAGGGGTTGTCAATCCCTCGACGGTAAATTGCAAGATTAAATTGTATGTGATAGATAGATAGATTGAAACAAAAATACAAAATTAAATAAATAAAAGAAAATGGCAGCAATATTTTTAGGGCTTTAGTAATTTGATTTAGATAGACCCGGGGGCCATAGTTTTCACTAGAGGCTTCTCTCAAGAAAATAGCATACGGTGGGTAGACAAATTACTATTGGGCAATTGATAGAAAAGCAAATAATCATGACGATATCCAAGGCAATGATCATGTATATAGGCATCACGTCCGAGACAAGTAGACCGACTCCTGCCTGCATCTACTACTATTACTCCACACATCGACCGCTATCGAGCATGCATCTAGTGTATTAAGTCCATAAAGAACGGAGTAACGCCTTAAGAACGATGACATGATGTAGACAAGATAAACTCGCATATGAATAAACCCCGTCTTTTTACCCTTAATAGCAACGATACATACGTGTGATGTCCCTTTCTGTCACTGGGATTGAGCACCGCAAGATCGAACCCATTACAAAGCACCTCTTCCCATGGCAAGATAAATCAATCTAGTTGGCCAAACCAAATCAATAGATCGAAGAAGAAATACGAGGCTATAATAATCATGCATAAAAGAGATCAGAGAAGACTCAAATAATATTCATGGATAATCTGATCATAAACTCACAATTCATCGGATCCCAACAAACACACCGCAAAAAGTGATTACATCTGATAGAACTCCAAGAACATCGAGGAGAACATTGTATTGAAGATCAAAAAGAGAGAAGAAGCCATCTAGCTACTAACTATGGACCTGAAGGTCTGTGGTAAACTACTCACGCATCATCGGAGAGGCAGCTAGGTTGATGTAGAGCCCCTCCGTGATCGATTCCCCCTCCGGCGGAGTACCGGAGAAGGCCTCCAGATGGGATCTCTCGAGAACAGAAATTTGCGGCGATGGAAAAAGTATTTCGTGGACTCCCATGAGGGTTTTTGATTTTTCCTGAATTTATAGTGGTGGAATTAGGTCAAACGGAGCTGGGATGGGCCCACGAGGCACCAGGGCGCGCCTGCACCGACAGCGTACGGGTATATATATCGCGCGGACCGAACGGTTGAAAATTCTCGACCCCACTCGTTCCCGCTCCCCATTGCTGTTGTCGCCCTTCGTCTTCGGACTTTGCCGTCGTCTCCCGCGCGCCCTCGCCGCCAGATTCCGCCGCCGTCAACGGCAATCTGCCCCGCCGTTGCCGCCGTAGAGGATCTCCACCAAGTTAGGGTGAGATTCGATCCCTCTCGTGCTCCCATCTCTGATTCAATGCACGATTGGACTGCCTGAATTCATGCCACGGATTGAGAACTCCTGTTACACTACAAACTCCGTAGATTAGATGCGAGTAAAATTTTTAGGTTTAAGTTTCCGCCGAATGCATCTCGGACCGACCGATTCGAAATTTTCGGTCCTACCGATTTGGCCTCTGGCCATAGCACTAGTACGTCTCGGTGCCACCGAGTTGTACGTATCGGTGAGACCGAAAGTAAAGTCTCAGTGAAACCCTAGCATCTCGGAGCCACCGAAACCCATCTCGGTCTGACCGGAATGGTGTGTAAGGTTTTTGTAGAGTGCTTCGGTATCACCGAGATGATCAACTCGGTCCATCCGAAATGCATCCTGTGAAAACTTGAAACTAAGAGTTGAACTCAAATTTTATGAAAAATCTCTACTTTTTGTGATGACTCATCTACTCTGCCCATACCTATCTATTCACAGGGTCAGCTCAGCAAGATGTCAGACAGCAGTGACAGTCAGAACAGATCTGAACAGCATGCAGAAATGAATGAAGGGTCAAGTCCAGCAGAAAGTTTCTATGAGGGAGAGAGGAGCTCTCCAGATCTTCCTAAAGCTGCAACCAGAACAAGGAAGAAGAAAACCTCATACAGTGAGGATGAAGATTTTGTTGCAAGTGAAGCTGCAACTAAGAAAAAGAGAATAGTGCTTGCTAAGGAGTACAGCACCAAACCATCCACTGCCAAAGAGAGGACTGCTGTGAGGAAAGTGCCAAAGCAGACTATGCAATTCACTCTTGAAGAGCCTAGTGACACAGAACCAGCTGCAGGTGGCAAGAAGAAGAGAATAAGGAAAACTACTACCCGTGTGATTGGCAGACCCTCCATGATGATTGAGGAGGAGGAAGAGGAGGAAGAGCCAGAACCCACTGCACCTCCAGCCAAGTCTCAAAAACTTATGTCTGATGCAATCAAGACTTCTGCCCCCAAGTCCAAGCCTAAGGTGTCAGCACCAAAGAGATCAACCAGAAACATATCAGCTGCCGAGAAGAACAAGGCCCCAGTGCCAGAGTCAAATGTTGATGAAGAGCCACTAGTGCTCAGAAAATTGAAGCCAAAGATACCAGACCATGACAACACACACCCAGTTGCGGAGAACATGATGCTGAGGAAGGATAAAGGACTGCATCAGTGGAGACAGTCAGATCCTTATGCTATAAGGAGAAGGACAGCATGTGATTATCGCTTTCACACTCGTGAACAACAGGATTTTTATGAGACAGTATTGCTTGACAAGAAGCCCATAGTCAGTGACATGAAATGGGTGGACTGGAAATATATTGATACAAATGAAGACTATTTCCCCCATGTCCATGAGAGCTTCAGGATTGCAGGAGTTGATGAGTTTGTTGGACAGAAGTTGACCAAGTGGAATGACGAAATGGTCATGCAATTCTACTCTACAGCACACTTCTATCCAGATGGCCGCATTATATGGATGACTGAGGGTATAAGATACCAGTCTACCATCTCTGAGTGGGCAAGTCTTCTTGGTGCTCCCAAGGAAGAGGATGATGACATAGACATTTATGCTAAGCTCAAGATGGATCACAACTCCATGGCCAACATGTACACTACAATTCCTCAGAAGGACCTTGAGACTCATAAACTTGGATCAGTGAAGCATCTGCTCCCAGGATTAGCCACAACGAACACCATCTTGCGGTACACTCTGCTACCCAAGTCAGGAGATGACAAAATGATTCGTGGCCACTCCATCAATTTGCTGCATTTGTTTGATGCACCTCAAAAATTCAAGGTGATGAGCCTGATAGTAGAGACTATCAAGAGGACTGCAGCAGATCAGAAGAGATCGTGCGGATATGCTCCACATATTCAGATATTGATCAATTCCAAGGTTGGAACCAACACATATCTTCTTGATCGAGAGCACTTGCCACTCCGTCCAGAGTTTGAGGACAATGTGATCGTGATGGATCCTTCGCATCCCACTTCAGCACAAGCCCAAGAGAAGATTCGCAAAGCCGAAGAAGCAAAAGCAGCTAAGGAGGCATCAGCTCCAAATGCTCCAATTGTCAATCTCAAGACACCCAAGGACCAAATGACATATCTGCTTGAAGCCACTCTGAGGATTGAGCGAAATTTGGCCAACCTCACCCAGACCCAGGCTAGTTTTGAGCGGATTATTGAGACAAAATTTCATGATCTAGATGTCAAGGTGACAGAGATTCAGACTATAGTGGAGCAGCTGCAGAATGATGTTGATGCTGTCAAGACAGCCCCATCAGATGACAGTGGAGATGACAGACCAACCACATAGCGTTTTCAGACAGTGCCCAGAGCAGCCAGGTCTGCTGCAATACCAGTTGTGGATCCACGGACCACAGTTTCTGCACCAGCTGCTACTGCCACAGTGCCACCTCAGGTCTCTACTCCACCAGCCCAGCAAACATCTGCAGAAGTCTTCGCGGATGCTCTTCTCTCAACGCCATCTACGCACACCGGAGCTGCCAGCAGGAGATCGCCTTCAGGAGCTTCGGAGGACCGTGCCTAGAGTGCCGATTAGTTTTATACCTCTTCGATCTTTTTGGGTACTTGTTGCCAAAGGGGGATAATTTGTATAGATCATAGGCTTCGAGAGAGAGTGTTCTGCTTTGATTTACTCGAGTTCTTTTGCTACTTATTTGCTTGTCCATACTTTGTTTTATGTGTGTGCTTGCTACAGTGCTTGTGAGATACTATGTTGATTGATCATACTATGCTTACTGTGATGATCTATGTTTATCTTTACCTTTATCTTGTATGATCATTCATTTGTGTTGGTGATGCGTGCCTATTATTCCAATCATATCTTTTTGCGCGCTCCACCAAGATGTATGTGACATGGAAGAGTGACCCATGAGCCTAATCGTTTGTGCATTTGCATTTAAACGCAAATCTTTAATAATGCACAAATTTAGGGGGAGTTCTTGCTTATCACATACTTCTCAAAGCGACGATGTATTTCATTCATTTAATCATTTGTCGAAGCTTTGATCTATATGTTGTCATCAATTACCAAAAAGGGGGAGATTGAAAGCACATTTGCTCCCTTGGTGGTTTTGGTAATTCATAACAACATATATCTCATTGAACTAATGTCCATTCAAGATTAAGATTTCAGGATGTTCAATGATTGGCATGGCATGGACTAGAGATGTGGACCCCTCAAAATGCTAAGGACAAGGATTGGCAAAAGATCAAGACTCTACATTTTTGGTTTAGTGATCCAAGATCACATTGAGTCCATAGGAAAGCCAATACTATTAAAAGGGGATGAGGTGTTGCTTAATGGTCTTTTTGCTCAAGTGCTTAGTGACAGTACTCCTAAACCCTCAACCACTCTCTCTAACCAAATATGTCCAAAACCTACATTCCAACTCGGCCCCACCGAAATTCTCTATCCGGCCCCACCGAGTTCATCCAAGACTTAGCCACTGCCAAAACCCTAACAAATCGGATCCACCGAAATGGATCTCGGTCCCACCGAGATGGCCTTGCCAACTCTCTGTAATCATTTGCACTTACTTCGGTCTCACCAAGTTTTGCAAATCGGTCTCACCGAGCTGGCTTGCCAACTCTCTGTTGCCTTATTGCTTCACTTCGGTCCTACCGAGTTGATGCAATCGGTGCCACCGAGATGAGGTTTGCCCTAGCCACTGCACTTCGGTCCATCCGAGTTGTTCGTATCGGTCCCACCGAGATTCCTAAAGTTCATATCTTTTACACAGTTCGGTGCTACCGAGATTATCGTTTCGGTGCCACCGAGTTGGGTCAAAAGTGTGCAACGGTTGGATTTTGTGTGGAGGCTATATATACCCCTCCACCACATCCTTCTCAGGAAGGAGAGCCATCAGAACGTGCCTACACTTCCACCATACATTTTATGAGAGAGAACCACCTACTCATGTGTTGAGATCAAGCTATTCCATTCCTACCATTTGAACCTTGATCTCTAGCCTTTCCCAAGTTGCTTTCCACTCAAATTCTTCTTCCACCATATCCAAATCTATGAGGAGTTGTTTGAGTGCTGGGAAGACTATCATTTGAAGCACAAGAGCAAGGAGTTCATCAACAACACACCGTCTATTACCTTTTGGAGAGTGGTGTCTCCTAGATTGGTTAGGTGTCACTTAGGAGCCTCCAACATGATGTGGAGTTGAACCAAGGAGTTTGTAAGGGCAAGGAGATCGCCTACTTCATGAAGATCTACCCTGAGTGAGGCTAGTCCTTTGTGGACGTAAGCCATGGTGGAATAGACAAGGTTGCTTCTTCGTGGACCCTTCGTGGGTGGAACCCTTCGTGGACTCATGCAGCCGTTACCCTTCGTGGGTTGAAGTCTCCATCAACGTGGACGTACGATAGCACCACCTATCGGAACCACGCCAAAAACCACCGTGTCTTCATTGCGTTTGAAATCTCCGATCCCCTCCTTTACTTACATATGCAATTGTTTACTTTCCGCTGCTATACTCTTAGAATTGCATGTGTAGGGTGATGCTTGACATGTACTATTGCTAAAATCTGCCCACAACTAAAATTGGGAAAAGGTTAGGTTTTATTTGGTCAATTAGTCTAATCACCCCCCTCTAGACATACTTTCGATCCTACATCCCACTCGATGTACCGTCAAGGTGAAATTGGAGGAATCATCCTCGATGGGTTCACACTTGAGGGGCTGCACGACAAAGGCATCATCGGAGGTGGTGAAAGAGGAATCACCCTCGGTAACCCACAACCGACTAGCTACGCTACAGAGATATCATCAAGAGTGAGGTAGGAGGTATCACCCTCGGCACTCGATAGTAGCTCTGCAGAGTCGTACAACTAAGGGGGAAGTGCGGTGCTGTGTCGGTCTCTGTACATCGATCACTTTGATCGAGTCATCCGGTAATAAAGCATGGCAACAAGGACAAGGGTGTGGGGCCACTGATGGATCAATAATCAGTTAACACTAAGCAATATAGGATAATAGGTGAAGTATCAACAATAGGTTACAAAATCAGGCTATGCATCAGAATAGGAGCAATCAAATACAGTAGCAAAATCTAATGCAAGCACGGGCGAGAAAGAATGGGCGATATAGGAATGATCAAGGGGGTTTTGCTTGCCTGGAAGCTCTGATGAGAGGGGCTGGACGTCAGGGGCGTAGTCGTACACGGGAGCAGCGTCAGTCTCGGAGTCTACCGGAGAGAAGAGGGGGAAGAAACAATAAATACAGAGCAAACAAATGCAACACAGAGGCATGACATGGCAATAAGGTGCACTAGGGGTGACCTAATGCAGGACTAAGTATTTTACTCGGAGTGGGACAATATCCAGGAATATTTTCCCAGCTCTGAACACTATTCATTTAGCGGTTTCGGAAGCAAATGTTCAACGTTCAGTATGTTAGAGGCATGTGACATGTATGTGGAGGGCATAATCGGATTCGTCATATTTTTCTGATCATTTTTCATATATAAATTATTTTCATCCGAGTTACGGATTATTTTCTATAAATTTTTGAAGTTTAAACAATATTCTGGAATTTCTGGATTAACTTTAATTCAAAAATATTTAGTATTTAACTGCTACGGGTACCCAGTGAAGTGTACCCAGCTTTTGTACGTGAGGCTGACAGTGGGTCCCAGTGCTGAGTCAGCACGCTGACTGGACCCATCTTATCCGTTTGAACAGTAAAGGTGGGCCCCACTTGTCAGTTTAGTTAATTTAGCTAAACAGTTTATTAGGGTTGATTAAGTGGTGGGGGCCCGGCTGTCAGCCAGAGGGTTAGTGGTTAATTAAACGGTGGTTAGCGGCTTATTGACGTGCCACATCAGCATCGCCGTAATCAGGCGCCGGCGACCTTCCAGTGCGGCGGAGTTCGCACGGGGCGGTGCTACAGATGGCGGTTTGCCACGCCGCTGGGCTCTACGATGAGCTGGGAGAGTCGCGCATCCGATGGAGGTTGTGGGAGGCCGCGGGGTGGCCGGTCGTGACGGCGGTGACTAGTGGAGCAGCGGTCGGAGTCAGGAAAGGTTGAATCCGGGGTTAGGGGGCACGGCAAGACCAGCGGTTGGCCGCTACGGGTTGCTGGGGAGGTGCTGAGCACAACGACGTGCTCAGATGGCCATGATACGGGCGGCAGCAACGGCAGCGAGCGCGGCGGCGGAATCGAGCTTCGGCAGTGGCGTCCCGGGCATCTAGGGCCGACTAGGAAGGAAGGGGAGGAGCGCATCCGGCGCGGAGGCTCACAGCGGGGTCGAGGAGCAGCTCGGGGTGGCCGGGGAGGTCGCGGTGGCGTAGATCGACGACGAGGCAGAGGCGGCATCCGATGAAGGGGATCGATGTGGACGGCATCGCTAGTGCACCTCGGCATCGATCCAGTGGCGCAGGAGATGAAGACGACCGCGACGGATCTCCTGGACATGCTGGCTCGGCGAGGGCTGGCCAGTGGCCACGGCAACGATGGGGCAATGGCGACAGCAGTGCTCGGGTTCGAAGAAAATGAAGGGGGCGAGGCGAGGGGGAGAAATGGGAGGACTAGGGTTTGTCCTAGGGCTTGGGGGTGATCTTATCCATCTCAGGCTGTCTCCGGATGCTCGACAGGTGGCCATCCGAGACGCGAACGAGCGTGTGGCCTCCACGTCGACGCGGTGGGCAGGAGGTTGAAGACGGCGGCGTCGTGGGTTGGGCCGGGTACTGTAGACCTTAAGCCCGAAGGCACAGTAGGCGTTAGGCATTTTCTTTTTTCTATTTTCTATTTTATTTCCAGGCACTGCTTTCTATTTTAGTTTCATATCAAATGATTTTTGTAAAATATGAAATTTGGCAGATAAATACGATGCAATGCAATGAATGGGTCCACAAAGTTTGGGAGCATTTTGAAATGTGCAAGTATTTTTTTGAAATTGAAACAGTCAAATAAATTGTTGCTGGTCCACTGTTTTGGTTGCTAGGGTAAATTTGGAAAGTCAAATATTGTTGGTTTTATTTTTATAATTGCTTTGGAATTATCTACAAAATTATGAACTATTTTGTTTGGGTGTTTGAAGGTGTAATTATTTGACTTGCATTTCAAATGGAATTTGAACTTGATTTTTGGACAAGTGGCTATTTGGCATGGAAAGGCATGGTGACATGGCATCATTAGTGTGAGGTCACTATAGCATGACACTGGGGGTGTTACAAATCTCCTCCACTACAAGAAATCTCGTCCCGAGATTTTAGAGGTGGAGTAAAGGGGAAGGGGTTGGTTACGAAATTGTAACGTGTCTTCTTGGCCTTGATTGTTCTTCTCGAAGAGGTCGGTACATTGCGTTGATGTCTTCATTTTCTCTGCGTCATGCGTCATGATGAAGCTGCCATCCTTTCCTTGGAGTCTTCATCGTACTTACGAAAGGAAAAGGGGTAACTCTGGAAGGACGGGCCTTTACAAGGTTGAGTATCTGGTAGGTAACTCAGGGAATGTGGCATATAGTATCTCTCAAATTGAAACTTTAGAAAAACATCGAGATCAAAGAAAGAAGGTACAATGAGGAGTTTCAAGCGGATAGACAATCGTTCGATGCTTGAAACATAGTGTGAAAGGGGTTCAGAGCAACGGGAATAAGTATTGCGTCTGATACCAGAATAGATCATCTCTGGGAATGTGGCTCGTGATAACATACGAAGCCATGTGTAAAGGATACTTCAGAATCAAGGTTGTATAGGAGAGTCAGGTTTCGATCCTATGGAGTTGCAGTGAGTGTGGATTAAGAGTAGGAAGGGCGGTGACATCTTGCGCGATCACAACAACAAGACGTGTCAGAGGAAAGTCTGTCAGCTATGTCGGCAACACGTCGGTACCAAGGGCGGGGAACGAAGAGAACCATTTTCCTGCTCGTTAAAACGAGGCGGACCAATAGGCAAGGTTCTCATCCATCGGTGGTTACCGGAATGTCATCAACAATAGTAACAAGGTTTTATTTGGGGGTGTTGACTTAAGCAGGGAGTTATCACTGCTCAGATAAAAGCTAGATTACAAGAAAGGTTAAATAGACCAATGGAAATGAAAATGTGATTATCAGATTAAACGGACCAATGGAAAGGAATAATTGCAGACAATCCAGCTCTCCGGTTGGATGTGAACATGAGAACCTAATGTTAGAGTTAGCAAAATCTTTAACCCGAATAGAAGAGAGACCAGAGTCCCAGAGTAAAGAAGAGGAATAAAAGATCCTAAACCCAACCATTGGTGATGTGGGCCCGTAAGCCACACAGCCATGTTAGTAAAACAGTTTTTCAAAGACTAGACTCAACTTCGGCCAAGGAGTTGGAAAGGGGCTTCCTACAGGCAGTCGGCTCTGATACCAGCTAGTGACGCCCCCGGCCCGACCGTGCACTAATCATACACGCAAATGCGCACGATCAAGCCCAGGGACTCACGGGAAGATATCACAACACAACTCTAGACACAAAATAAAATAATACAAGCTTTATATTACAAACCAGGGGCCTCGAGGGCTCGAATACATAAGCTCGAGTTACACAAGAGTCAGCGGAAGCATCAGTATCTGAGTATAGACATAAATAGACAAGGATGCCTTAAGAAGGCTGAGCAAAACAACGACATCTAGATCGAAAAGGCACAGGCCTCCTACCTGGGAGCCTCCTATCTACTCCTGGTCGTCGGTCTCCACGTAGTAGTAGGCTCCGACAGTGTAGTAGTAGTCGACGGCGGGATCAGCTGGCTCTGGGACTCCATCATCTGATCGCAGCAACCGGGTAGGGGAAAAAGAGGTAGCAAAGCAACCGTGAGTACTCATCCAAAGTACTCGCAAGACTTACATCAGATCTATTCTATTTATGCATCGGTATCAAAGGGAAGGGGCTGTATCTGTGGACTAGACTGCAGCAATGCCAGAATATAGGGAAAGGCCTAGCCTATCGAAGACTAGCATCTTGCAGCATTAGAAGAGTGCAGATTAGCATCATGTCATATAGTAATACATAATAGTAACAATGCCCAGAGATCCTTTCTTGACTCCCTACGAGAAAGCGATCCCAGAGCTATCAAATTATTAAGTAACACAAGTATCCAGCTCAAGTTGTAGTAGATAGGGATACAACACTGAGCGTCCTGTTACCGTGGACACGGCTATTCGAATAGATGACTTCCCTGCAGCGGTGCACTACTGTTACCCAACACGCTCGATTAACTCTGGCCGGTGATACGTCCATTTTGCATCATGTTTTCCTACTGTTATTTATAGTGTTTTCTATCAACATAACACTTTGTGGAGCAATTCTAATGCCTTTTCTCTCTTAATATGCAAGATTTACACAAGGAGGGAGATTGCCGGCAGCTGGAATTCTGGACCTGAAAAAGCTATGTCAGAGATACCTATTCTACACATCTCCAAATGAGCTGAAATTTTACGGAGATTTATTTTGGAATAAATAAAAAATACTGGAGCCAAGAAGTACCAGAGGGGGCCACCCAGGTGCCCACGAGCCACCAGGGCGCGCCACAGGCGCGCCCTGGTGGCTCGTGGGGCCCCTGGCCAGCCTCTGGCCCCCATTTTCTGGTATATAAGCCCATTTGCCCTAGAAAAAAATATAGAGAAGACTTTCGGGATGGTGCGCCGCCGTCTCGAGGCGGAACTTGGGCAGGAGCAGTTTTGCTCTCCGGCGGAGAGATTCTGCCGGGGATACTTCCCTCCGGGAGGGGGAAATCGTCGCCATCGACATCACCAACGATCCTCTCATCGTGGGAGGAGCAATCTTCATCAACATCTTCACCAGCACTATCTCATCTCAAACCCTAGTTCATCTCTTGTATTCAATCTTTGTCTCAAAACCTCAGATTGGTACCTGTGGGTTGCTAGTAGTGTTGATTACATCTTGTAGTTGATGCTAGTTGTTTTATTTGGTGGAAGACTATATGTTCAGATCCATTATGCTATTCAATACCCCTCTGATCTTGGACATGAATATGGTTTGTGAGTAGTTACTTTTGTTCTTGAGGACATGGGAGAAGTCTTGTCATAAGTAATCATGTGAATTTGGTATTCATTCGATATTTTGATGATATGTATGTTGTTGATTCTCTTAGTGGTGTCATGTGAACGTCGACTACATGACACTTCACCATCTTTGGGCCTAAGGGAATGCATTGTGGAGTAGTAATTAGATGATGGGTTGCTAGAGTGACAGAAGCTTAAACCCTAGTTTATGCGCTATTCCGTAAGGGGCTGATTTGGATCCATATGTTTAATGCTATGGTTAGAGTTATCTTAATTCTTATTTCATAGTTGCGGATGCTTTCGAGAGGCGGTAATCATAAGTGGGAGGCTTGTTCAAGTAAGAACAACACCCAAGCACCGGTCCACCCACATATCAAATTATCAAAGTAGCGAACGCGAATCAAACCAACATGATGAAAGTGACTAGATGAAATTCCCATGTGTCCTCGAGAACGCTTTGCTTACTATAAGAAATCATTCCGGCTTGTCCCTTGCTATAAAAAGGATTGGGCCACCTTGCTGCACTCTTTGTTACTATTGCTACTTGTCACGTGTTACAAATTATCTTGCTATCAAACTACTCGTTATCGATAATTTCAGTGCTTGCAGAAAATACCTTGCTGAAAACCGCTTGTCATTTCCTTCTGCTCCTCGTTGGGTTCGACACTCTTACTTATCGAAAGGACTAAGATTGATACCCTATACTTGTGGGTCATCAAGGCTCTTTTCTGGCGCCGTTGCCGGGGAGTGAATCGCCTTTGGTGAGTGGAATTTGGTAAGGAAACATTTATGTTACGTGCTGAAATTTACTGTTACTTGTCACTATGGAAAGTAATCCTTTGAGGGGTTTGTTCGGGGTATCTTCACCTCGACCGGAAACACAAATAGTTGCTCCTCAACCTACTGCACCTACTGAAAATATTTCATATGAAATTCCTCCGGGTATGATAGAGAAACTGCTAGCTAATCCTTATGCAGGAGACGGAACGGCACATCCTGATATGCACTTGAACTATGTGGATGAAATTTGTGGATTATTTAAGCTTGCAGGTTTATCCGGAGATGGAGTTAAGAAGAAAGTATTCCCTTTATCTTTGGAGGGAAAGGCATTGACATGGTATAGGCTATGTGATGATACTGATACATGGGACTAGAACCGATTGAAACTGGAATTCTATCAGAAATTTTATCCTATGCATTTGGTTCATCGTGATCGGAATTATATATATAATTTTTGGCCTCGTGAAGGAGAAAGCACCGCTCAAGCTTGGGGGAGGCTTAAGTACATGATGTACATGTGCCCCAATCATGAGCTCCCAAGAAAAATTATCTTACAGAATTTTTATGCTCGGCTTTCTCATGATAATCAAACCATACTCGATTCTTCTTCGACTGGCTCCTTTATGAAGAAAACTATTGAATTCAGATGGGATCTTCTGGAAAGAATTAAACGCAACTCTGAAGATTGGGAACTCGACAAAGGTAATGACTCATGTATAATACTTGAATTCGATTGTGTTAAATCTTTTATGGCCACCGATGCTTTTCATAAGTTTAGCACTAAATATGGACTTGACTCTGAGATAGTAGCTTCCTTTTGTGAATCATTTGCTACTCATGTTGATCTCCCTAAGGAGAAGTGGTTTAAATATCATCCCCCTGTTAAAAAAAAAGATTGAGGAACCCATTAGTGTTAAAGAAGAAACAATTATTTACCATGTTGATCCAGTTGTGCCTACTGCTTATATTGAGAAACCACCTTTTCGTGTTAGGATTAAGGAACATGCTAAAGTTTCAACTGTGGTTAACAAAAGTAATATTAGAGCACCTAGACCCTCTGAACAAATTAAAGTTGAACCTAATGTTGCTATGGTTAAAGATCTCTTGGTCGATAATATAGATGGGCATGTTATTTACTTCTGTGATGAAGCAGCTAGAATTGCTAAACCAGATCCTAAAGATAAAAACAGACCCGTAGTAGGCATGCCTGTTGTCTCTGTTAAAATAGGAGATCATTGTTATCATGGCTTATGTGATTTGGGTGCTAGTGTGAGTGCGATTCCGTTTACCTTATATCAAGAAATTATGAATGATATTGCACCTGTTGAAATAGAGGACATTGATGTTACAATTAAGCTTGCAAACAGAGATACCATTACACCACTTGGGATCATTAGAGATGTTGAAGTCTTGTGTGGAAAAATAAAATATCCTACTGATTTTCTAGTCCTAGGTTCTCCACAAGATGATTTTGTCCCATTATATTTGGTGGACCTTTCTTGAACACTGTTAATGCTAAGATTGATTGCGCTAAAGAAACTGTCGGTGTTGATTTCGGTGGTACATCTCATGAGTATAATTTGTCCAAGTTTCGTAGACAACCTCATGATAAAGAATTGCCTAGCAAAGATGAAATTATTGGTCTTGCTTCTATTGCCGTACCTCCTACTGATCCGTTAGAACAATATTTGCTAGACCATGAAAATGATATGCACATGAATGAAAGAAATGAAATAGATAAGATGTTCTTTGATCAACCACCTATCCTTAAACATAATTTGCGTGTTGAAACTCTTGGAGGCCCTCCTCCACCTAAGGGTGATCCTGTATTTGAATTGAAGCAATTGCCTGATACATTGAAATATGCTTATCTTGATGAAAAGAAGATATATCCTGTTATTATTAGTGCTAATCTTCCAGCGCATGAAGAAAAGAGATTACTAAAAACTCTGAGGAAGCACCGTGCTGCTATTGGATATACTCTTGATGATTTTAAGGGCATTAGTCCCACTCTATGTCAACACAAAATTAATATGGAGCCTGATGCCAAACCGGTTGTCGACCACCAATGACGATTAAATCCTAAGATGAAAGAGGTGGTAAGAACTGAAATATTAAAGCTTCTGGAAGCAGGTACAATCTATCCCATAGCTGATAGTAGATGGGTAAGTCCCATTCATTGTGTCCCTAAGAAAGGAGGTATTACCGTTGTTCCTAATGATAAAAATGAACTCATTCCACAAAGAATTGTAACTGGTTATAGGATGGTAATTGATTTTAGAAAATTAAACAAAGCTACTAGAAAAGATCATTACCCCTTACCTTTTATTGATCAAATGTTAGAAAGACTGTCTAAGCATACACACTTTTGCTTCCTAGATGGTTATTCTGGTTTTTCTCAAATACCTATATCACAACCCGATCAAGAGAAAACCACATTTACTTGTCCTTTTGGAACTTATGCTTATAGACATATGCCTTTTGGTTTATGCAATGCACCCGCTACATTTCAAAGATGTATGACTGCTATATTCTCTGACTTTTGTGAAAAGATTGTTGAGGTTTTCATCGATGATTTTTCCGTTTACGGAACTTCTTTTGATGATTGCTTAAGCAACCTTGATCGAGTTTTGCAGAGATGTGAAGAAACTAATCTTGTCTTGAATTGGGAGAAGTGCCACTTTATGGTGAATGAAGGTATTGTCTTGGATCATAAAATTTCTGAAAGAGGTATTGAAGTTGATAAAGCTAAGGTTGATGCTATTGAGAAAATGCCATGTCCTAAAGATATTAAAGGTATAAGAAGTTTCCTAGGTCATGCTGGTTTCTATAGGAGATTTATTAAAGACTTCTCTAAAATTTCTAGGCCTCTTACCAATCTTTTGCAAAAAGATGTTCGATTTGTTTTTGATGATGATTGTGTAGAAGCCTTTGAAACACTTAAGAAAGCCTTAACCACTGCACCTATTGTTCAACCACCTGATTGGAACTTGCCTTTTGAAATTATGTGTGATGCTAGTGATTATGCTGTTGGTGCTGTTCTAGGACAGAGAGTTGATAAAAAAATATTAAATGTTATCCATTATGCTAGTAAAACTCTAGACAGTGCCCAAAGAAATTATGCTACTACTGAGAAAGAATTTCTAGCAGTTGTGTTTGCATGTGACAAATTCAGATCTTATATAGTTGATTCTAAAGTAACTGTTCACACTGATCATGCTGCTATTAAATATCTTATGGAAAAGAAATATGCTAAACCTAGACTCATTAGGTGGGTTCTATTGCTACAAGAATTTGACTTGCATATTATTGATAGAAAGGGAGCTGAGAATCCCGTAGCAGATAATTTGTCTAGAATGGAAAATGTTCTTGATGACCCACTACCTATTAATGATGATTTTCCTGATGAACAATTAGCTGTCATAAATGCTTCTCGTAATACTCCTTGGTATGCAGACTATGCTAATTACATTGTTGCTAAATACATACCACCTAGTTTCACATACCAACAAAAGAAAAAGTTCTTCTATGATTTAAGACATTACTTTTGGGATGACCCACATCTATATAAATAAGGAGTAGATGGTATTATTAGATGTTGTATACCTGAGCATGAACATGAACAAATCCTACGGAAGTGTCATTTCGAGGCTTACGGAGAACACCATGCGGGAGACAGAACTGCACATAAGGTATTACAATCTGGTTTCTATTGGCCTACTCTTTTCAAGGATGCTCGTAAGTTTGTCTTATCTTGTGATGAATGTCAAAGAATTGGTAATGTTTGTAGACGTCAGGAAATGCCTATGAATTATTCACTTGCTATTGAACCATCTGATGTTTGGGGATTTGATTATATGGGACCTTTCCTTAAATCCAATGGGTACACTCATATTTTAGTTGCTATTGATTACATTACTAAGTGGGTAGAAGCTATTCCAACTAGTAGTGCTGATCATAACACTTCTATTAAAATGCTTAAATAAGTCATTTTCCCAAGGTTCGGAGTCCCTAGATATTTAATGACTGATGGTGGTTCACATTTTATTCATGGTGCATTCCGTAAATTGCTTGCTAAATATGATGTCAACCATAGAATTGCATCTCCCTATCACCCTCAATCTAGTGGCCAAGTAGAATTGAGCAATAGAGAAATAAAATTAATTTTGCAAAAAACCATCAATAGATCTAGAAAAAATTGGTCTAAGAAACTTGACGATGCATTATGGGCTTATAGAACTGCTTATAAAAATCCTACGGGTATGTCTCCTTATAAAATGGTTTATGGAAAAGCATGTCATTTGCCTCTTGAGTTAGAACATAAAGCATATTAGGCAATTAAAGAACTCAATTATGATTTTAAACTGGCCGGTGAGAAGAGGTTATTTGATATTAGCTCACTAGATGAATGGAGAACCCATGCTTATGAAAATGCCAAATTGTTTAAAGAGAAATTTAAAAGATGGCATGATAGAAGAATTCAAAAACGGGAATTCAAAGTGGGTGAACAAGTTCTATTGTACAATTCTTGTTTGAGATTCTTTGCAGGAAAACTTCTCTCTAAATGGGAAGGACCATATATTATCGAAGAAGTTTATCGCTCCGGAGCCATCAAAATAAACAACTCCGAAGGCACTAATCCGAGAATGGTGAATGGGCAAAGAATTAAGCACTATATTTCAGGTACCCCCATTAATGTTGAAACTAATATTATTGAAACAATTACACCGGAGGAATACATAAGAGAGACCTTCCGGAACGCTCCAGAACCCTAAAAAGGAAGAGGTACGTGATACGGTAAGTAAACCGACTCCAAAAATTCCATAAAAATATTTTCTGTTAGTTTTGGAATATTAGAAAAAAATACAAAAATAAGAAACAACCGAGGGGACCCACCTGGTGCCCACGAGGCACCAGGGCGCGCCACCCCCCCAGGCGCGTCCTGGTGGCTTGTGGGCTCCTCGTGAGCCTTCCCGACTCTGTTTTCTTCTGGATTACTTAGTTTGCAAGATAAAAATTCTTTATATATAGTCCCAGACGTTTTGACCACCATATCGCAGAAATCTCCTCTGTTCTTGTTTCGTGCTATTTTTCTGACAGATCTAGATCGCTATGGCTCCACCAAGCTCTTCCAAGGACAAGTTCTACGAGAAGGTCATCAACCCCTACTTACCAAAGGTGATGAAACACCCTCAAGCCATCGAGATGCGTGAGGGGGTGCTTCACATCCGGGATGTTCAAGGACCCAAGAAGACCGGGAGCGTGGAGGCCAGGCTAGAAGCGATGGAGCAGGAGATCTTTAAGTGCCAAGGGATGATGGAACATGGACTCAGCGCCAACCACTCCATGATCACGGAATTCACCCGTGAACACAAGGTGGATGGCCAATCAATGGGGGACATCATCTTCAAGCTCAACGAACGAATTGACTATCTCCAAGGCCAAATCTATGATCTTCAAAACCAAAATTTTGAGTATGAGGCAAGATTCAAAGGTATGAGTTTAGCTGCAAGTTTCAGTACTCCGGAGACCCGTTCATCCTTTTATGATGGGGAACCTATGCCATGGAAGCCGGAGGACAAGCTCGCCACTTCATCACCACCACCATCACCGAAGAAGACAACTTGAGTACATGGGTATGGGCACTCCCCTTGGCTTGTGCCAAGCTTGGGGGAGGCGCCCCGGTATCGTATCACCATCACTTTTATCATCTTTACCTATTTTTAGTTCGATCCTTAGTTATCTCGTGATTTAGTTGAATAAAAGTTTAGTATGATCTATTTTCGAGTGCTAGTTTCGTGATCTATCTATCTATGTAATCGAGTTGAGGGTTATATAATAAAGAGTAGTTTGAGCTTTTGCTTCTTTACTTTCATGTTTCAATCCTAGCAATGAAAATAATGAAAAAGATCATATGCTAATCTTATGGAAAGTAATGACATTACATAAAGTAAAGTATAAGTAGTAAAATTTATTGAAGGTTAACAAACATAGCATTGATCAATGATGAAATTCATGAAAAAATTAATAGGGAAGAGAAGATTCACATGCAAATACACTATCTTGGACATCTTTTATGATTGTGAGCCCCCATTAAGTATTTTATGCCAAATTGTTGACGTTGGACAAGGAAGACAACGTAATGAATTATGTTTGCTTATATTCACATAGAAGTTATATTGTTATAGATCCTCCAACATGTGGTGCTTGCCCAATATCTTTGCTAGCCAAAAATCCGCACCAAGTAGAGATACTACTTGTGCATCCAAAACCCTTAAACCCAGTTTCATGTCATGAGAGTCCACTATATCTACCTATGGATTGAATAAGATCCTTTAAGTAAGTTGTCATCGGTGCAAAAAGCAATAAAAATTGCCTCTAAATATGTCTGAACTTTTATTGTAAGGAAAAATAAGCTTTGTACGAACTTGTGATGGTAAAGAAATAAAAGCGATAGACTGCATAATAAAGGTTGCTATCACAAGGGGCAATATAAAGTGACGTTCCTTTGCATTAAAAGCTTGTGCATCCAACAACAAAAAGCGCATGACAACCTCTGCTTTCCTCTGCGAAGGGCCTATCTTTTACTTTTATGTATTTACTTTTTATTCAAGAGTCAATAGTGTTCTCCTCTATTCCTTTTTATTTTTCTCTTTTGCAAGCATCATGTGGTGGGGAAAGATCTAGGCATATATATCAAGTTGGATATGAGTGATCATGAGTTATTATTGTTGACATCACCCTTGAGGTGAATAAGTTGGGAGGCGAAATTATAAGCCCCTATCTTTCTATGTGTCTGGCTGAAACTTTTTGCTCCATATATATGTTGTGAGTGTTAGCAATCATAGAAGACTATATGATGGTTGAGTATGTGGACTTGCTAAAAAGCTCCTACATGAGACCCTTCCTGAAAATATGATGAATTGCAATTGCATTGTTGACTGAGAACATAGTTTGTTAGTTTTCAAGAAAGTTTATGCCTTATACTTCATTGTTGTGATGAATTGTTACTTGCTCATGAGAAGTTTTATGATAATAAATATTGCTGTTATAATAATGATCATGATGCTACTATGTCCATATTTTGTTTTTATCGACACCTCTCTCTCTAAACATGTGGACATGATTATCGATATCGGCTTTCGCTTGAGGACAAGCGAGGTCTAAGCTTGGGGGAGTTGATACGTCCATTTTGCATCATGTTTTCCTACTGTTATTTATAGTGTTTTCTATCAATATAACACTTTGTGGAGCAATTCTAATGCTTTTTCTCTCTTAATATGCAAGATTTACACACGGAGGGAGATTGCCGGCAGCTGGAATTCTGGACCTGAAAAAGCTATGTCAGAGATACCTATTCTGCACATCTCCAAATGAGCTGAAATTTTACGGAGATTTATTTTGGAATAAATAAAAAATACTGGAGCCAAGAAGTACCAGAGGGGGCCACCCAGGTGCCCACGTGGTTAGCGGCTTAATGACGTGCCACGTCAGCATCGCCGGAATCAGGCGCCGGCGACCTTCCAGTGCGGCGGAGTTCGCACGGGGCGGCGCTACAGACGGCGGTTTGCCACGCCGCTGGGCTCTACGATGAGCTGGGAGAGTCGTGCATCCGATGGAGGTTGCGGAAGGCCGCCGGGTGGCCGGTCGTGACGGCGGTGACTAGCGGAGCGGCGACCAGAGTCGGGCAAGGTTGAATCCGGGGTTAGGGGGCACGGCAAGACCAGCGGTTGGCCGCTACGGCTTGCTGGGAAGGTGCTGAGCACAACGACGTGCTCAGATGTCCATGATACGAGCGGCAGCGAGCGCTGCGGCAGAATCAAGCTTCGGCAGTGGTGGCCTGGGCATCTAGGGGCGACTAGGAAGGAAGGGGAGGAGCGCATCCGGCGCGGAGGCTCACAGCGGGGTCGAGGAGCAGCTCGGGGAGGCCGGGGAGGTCGCTGTGGCGTAGATCGACGGCGAGGCAGAGGCGGTATCCGATGAAGGGGATCGATGTGGATGGCATCGCTGGTGCACCTCGGCCTCGATCAAGTGGCGCAGGAGAGGAAGACGACTGCGATGGATCTCCTGGACATGCTGGCTTGGCGAGGGCTGGCCAGTGGCCATGACAACGATGGGGCAATGGCGACGGCAGTGCTCGGGTTTGAAGAAAATGAAGGGGGCGAGGCGAGGGGGAGAAATGGGAGGACTAGGGTTTGTCCTAGGGCTTGGGGGTGATCTTATCCATCTCAGGCTGTCTCCGGATGCTCGACAGGTGGCCATCCGAGGCGCAAACGAGCACGCGGCCTCCACGGCGACGCGGTGAGTAGGAGGTTGAAGACAGCGGCGTCGTGGGTTGGGCCGGGTACTGTAGACCTTAAGCCCGAAGGCACATTAGGCGTTAGGCATTTTCTTTTTTCTATTTTCTGTTTTATTTCCAGGCACTGTTTTCTATTTTAGTTTCATATCAAATGATTTTTGTAAAATATGAAATTTGGCAGATAAATACGATGCAATGCAATGAATGGGTCCACAAAGTTTGGGAGCATTTTTAAATGTGCAAGTATTTTTTTGAAATTGAAACAGTCAAATAAATTGCTGTTGGTCCACTGTTTTGGTTGCTAGGGTAAATTTGGAAAGTCAAATATTGTTGATTTTATTTTTATAATGCTTTGGAATTATCTGCAAAATTATGAACTATTTTGTTTGGGTGTTTGAAGATGTAATTATTTGACTTGCATTTCAAATGGCATTTGAACTTGATTTTTGGACAAGTGGCTATTTGGCATGGAAAGGCATGGTGACATGGCATCATTAGTGTGAGGTCACTGTAGCATGACACTGGGGGTGTTACAATGATCTGACGTGTATTCCAGTTGCCAAGCTCTCATTTTTTGGGTCATATTGGCAGCCAAATGAACCGTTGGTACAGATCAGACATTCGAGACAAGAAGAGTCAGTCAAGACAATTCAGAACTACCTACAATCGGTCAAATCACGCCAATGGAACTGATATGCCGATAGCATCTCGTGTTAAAACTCCGGAGGACAGGTTTCTATTAGAATTACCAGAGGGAGACTTAAAAAAGTTTCGCGTTCACAAGAAATTGGTTCGCAAATTCATTTGGGAATTGACAGTCATGCATAAAAAGGGAAGGCATGTTAATTACCCTTGGACTCGCGGGAAAAGATTGCAAGCCTCAGCTATGACAACATATCATCCTCCCAGCTAAGCAGCTATGAAGAAATTGGAGTCAATATAAGATTGGATATATGCGGTCGGATCCGTCAATAAATTTTTGGAGTAAGTAGAACAAACCACCCAGGGCAAGGTAAAGGATATCATATGAGAATCAATGGGAACACGGTACTAAAGGAAAAGGGTACCCAAGTTGGAAACGGTTTCCTTAAGATGGATTATTCACACTTGTTCCCCGAGCAACCAAATCTCGAGGACGAGATTTATCTTAAGGGGGGTAGGTTTGTGACACCCCAATTTTTGGCCCTTTTATTTCTTTTTGTTTTCCTTGGATTTTGTTTTGCAGTTCTTTTTGAATTGGCTCTATGAACTTAAACCTTGGGAAGATCACCTCTCTTTTCCTCCCATTTGGATCCTTGCTCTCACATTCCTCATATGCTATGGCATCTCTATCTTTAGCCAACCATAAACTCTATTTCTTCTTATATTCTTGTTCCATTAAAGGAATAATCCTTTTTGCTCCAGGTTGTGAAGCAACCTATATTTCTGTCTTCCCCAAAATTCCCACAAAATTCTCATAAATACGTTGACCCATCTAGACCTTGGATATGTAAAAATATTCAAGATTCCATGCTCATGGTGAGCACATCATCTAATTCTTGCTACTGGACTCATTTTCAGAGTGTGAAGCAACTATATTTTATATTGCTTAATAATTCTTGAAATTAATCAAGGCCCTAAGTATCCCTATATCCATTGAGCATGCCAAAATTCACATCATTTTTCCAAGCCATTATTTCTCCATAATTCTCTCAAGTTTCTGTCCTGTGGGGATGTCTGTGAAGAAGTACCATTTATATTTATCTAAATGGTATGAAATTTTACCAGTACCTCACTATGCCTAAATCATCAGTCTCCACAAAATTTCAGCCCAATCCAACACTCCATGTGAGTGCAGCTTCAAAATCAAGATTCTGTACCAGATATGATATTGTGAAGCAACTACTATCAAATCTTGTCCAAATCACCTCAAATTCCACCAGTCTATAGTCCTTCCAACCCTAAACCCCTGTGACAACCTGCTTTGCCAATTGATCAAGCCATTTGACCCCAACCTCTATTTCAAACCTGCTGCAACAAAGTTCTGGTGATGTTACACCTCAGTACAAAGCCACTTTGGATGAAGTGATGCCTCGGCGGAGCTTTAGGATGGATGGATAACACGCCAGACACCTTTTTCTAGACCCCCGTGCCTTCTCCTCGCCATGCCACGCGGTGACCGCGCTGCTGGCATGCCAGCGCGCGTGCTCTGCCCACTGTGGTCGCGCTCTGGATGTCGGTTAGCGTCGGGCTCCGTCTTCCCGGCCGCGCTCGCACGTCCCCGAGTGCCGTCCACCCTCCTCCACCTCCCACGTCGCCCCTTGACTCCTCTCAGCCTCCAGAAACCTCCTCCCCAGCGCCAGCCGTCGCCGCCCATGGGTGCACACTGCACCGTGGTGGCCGACAGCCCCTGCTTGCTTCGTTCGCTTGCCTCACGTCCCCAGCTCCACTCCCCTGTAGCTCTGAACATCCACTAACCCTCTCCCGTCGCCCCATGGGTCCGCGCGTGCTCAAAGCTCGCCAAAACTCCGGCCAAACCCCCATGGCGGCTCTCAGCCCCGAGCATCTCCCTCCGGCTATTTAAACCGCTCCTAAGCTTGCCTCATCTCACCACTCGCCTCCTCCACTTCTCAATCGAGCCCCAGAACCACCCAAGAAAGCCGGAGCGATCTCCTTCGTCCTCTCTAGCAGGAGCTCCGCGGCTCGGCCTCCGCCACGCTGAGCTCACTCCGGCGCCCCTTAGGCCTCGTCACCACCACCAGCAAGCTCCACGTGAACCACTGACTCCTCCTAGCCCCTCCCTCGAGCCAATCCTCGCCGGAATCGCCAAGCCCGACGACCACCGTAGCTCGCCTCCACCGGAGAAGAAGGGAGAGACGCTGTCCGGCCACCATTCGCCGATCCACGGGTATGGGCGTGTCCGCCGTGGAGTGCTCGTTCCATCCGTGACGTCTCCTACCCTCGCCACAGCCCCTACGCCAATGAACCACCACCGGTGAGCCCGTTGCCCTCTGTTCTCTCTTTCTCTCTTTATAAACTGACAGCCCGACCCCACCTGTCAGCCTCCCCCTCGCCCCGACCGTTTTCTTAACGAAAGCGTATTCCAGGAATACACCTTCGACGTCAGCCCCTCTGAGGTTTTTCTGAAAATCAATTTAATCCATTTTAAATCCAGATTTGACCATAACTTTGACCATGAATATCTCCCCAACCATAAGTCCAAATGAGTTGATTCTTTTTGCATTATTTTTCTTTTGAGCTCCTTTATTTTCTGGTATAGGTTGGTATTTTTCTCTTCTGTCTAGAATTTCTGGACAGAATTTTTTTTCCCTATGTGTTATTTATAAATGCTTTCAAAATTATTTTCCAAAGTGATTTAGGTTGTTTGGTGAATACCAGGAGTATTTCAACACTCCCTTGGAGAAAGGTGATGTCTACTACACAACTTTATTCTTGTAGACTCGTCATGGGCCTCCAAGCGCAGAGTTTTGTAGGACAGCAGCAAATTTCCCTCAAGTGGATGACCTAAGGTTTATCAATCCGTGGGAGGTGTAGGATGAAGATGGTCTCTCTCGAACAACCCTGCAATCAAATACAAGAAATCTCTTGTGTCCCCAACATGCCCAATACAATGGTAAATTGTATAGGTGCACTAGGTCGGCGAAGAGATGGTGATACAAGTTGTAGGATCGAAAGTATGTCTAGAGGGGGGGGGTGATTAGACTACTTGACCAAATAAAAACTATCCTTTTACCAATTTTAGTTGTGGGCAGATTTTAGCAAGTATACCAAGTCAAGTAACACCCTACACATGCAATTCTAAGAGTATAGCAGCGGAAAGTAAAACATTACATATGTAAGTAAAGGAGGGGATCAGAGATTTCAAACGCAATGAAGACACGATAATTTTTGGCATGGTTCCGATAGGTGGTGCTATCGTACGTCCACGTTGATGGAGACTTCAACCCACGAAGGGTAACGGTTGCGCGAGTTCACGGAGGGCTCCACCCACAAAGGGTCCACGAAGAAGCAACCTTGTCTATTCCACCATGGCTTACGTCCATGAAGGACTAGCCTCACTTGGGGTAGATCTTCATGAAGTAGGCAATCTCCTTGCCCTTACAAACTCCTTGGTTCAACTCCACATGATCTTGGAGGCTCCCAAGTGACACCTAACCAATCTAGGAGACACCACTCTCCAAAAGGTAATAGACGGTGTGTTGATGATGAACTCCTTGCTCTTGTGCTTCAAGTGATAGTCTCCCCAACACTCAAACACTCCCTCACAGATTTGGCTATGGTGGAAGAAGGATTTGAGTGGAAAGCAACTTGGGGAAGGCTAGAAATCAAGGTTCAAATGGTAGGATTGGAATAACTTGATCTCAACACATGAGTAGGTGGTTCTCTCTCAGAAAATGTATGGTGGAAGTGTAGGCATGTTCTGATGGCTCTCTTACTTGGTAAGAGGGTGGTGGAGGGGTATATATAGCCTCCACACGAAATCCAACCGTTACACACTTTTGACCAAACTCAGTGGCACCGACTGGAATTCTCGGTGAGACCGACCTATGCAAAAGATGTGAACTTTTGAAGTTTCAGTGGGACCGAATGGAAACAACTCGGAGCGACCGATGTGCAATGGTAGGGCAAACCTCATTTTGGTGGCACCGATTGCAACATCTCGGTGAGACCGAAATAATTGCAACAAGGCAACAGAAAGTTGGTCAAGCCATCTCGGTGGCACCGATTGCAAACTCGGTTAGACCGAAATAATTGCAATTAATGATAGAGAGTTGGCAAGGCCATCTCGGTGGGACCGAGATCCATATCGGTGGATCCGACTTGTTCGGGTTTGGCTTGTGGCACTGTCCTCATGAACTCGGTGGGTCCGGTAGGATGGGATTCGGTGAGACCGAGTTGACTTTGGAAATTTGGACAAGTTTGGATAGAGAAAGTGGCTGAGGGTTTTGGAGCAGTATCACTAAGCACTTGAGCAATCAGATCATTATCAAAATCTCATCCCCTTTTAATAGTATTGGCTTTCCTATGGACTCAATGTGATCTTGGATCACTAAACCAAAAATGAAGAGTCTTGAGCTTTTGCCAATGAATATCTTTAGCATTTTGAAGTGTCCACATTCCCTAGTCCTTGCCATGCCAATCATTGAACTTCCTAAAATCTTTCACTTGAATGTTTATTAGTTCAATGAGATATATGTTGTTATAAATTACCAAAACCACCAAGGGAGCAAATGTGCTTTCAATCTCCCCCGTTTTGGTAATTGATGATAACATATAGATCAAAGCTTTGATAGAGGATATAATCAATGAATAGTATTGTCGCTTTGAGAAGTATGTGATAAGCAAGAGCTCCTCCTAAATTTGTGCATTATTTAGAATTTGCGTTTGAATGCAAATGCACAATCGATTAGGATCATGGGTTACTCTTCCATGTCACATACAACTTGGTGGAGCGCACAAAATGATATGAAAGGAATAGTAAGCACGCATCACCAAAACACATGTGAATGATCATACATAGATTAGAGATAAAGATAACCAATGTGCATAACATGAAGCATTGTATGATCAAGCACACACAATCAACCAACGTAGTCTCAAGCAAAACGAACAAAGTAGCAAGCACGAACCAAACACTCTCAAAGAAAAGCAAATGACGCAAAATACAAGACACTCTCTCTCGAAGCCTAAAGATCTATACAAATTCTCTCCCTTTGGTAACAAGTACCAAAAAGCTTGAATAGGTATAGAGCTACTCGTCACTCTAGGCACGATCTCCGACAGCTCCTGGAGGTGAAGATCTCTGGCTGGCAGCTCCGGTGTGCGTCGATGGCGTTGAGATCGCTGCGTCTGCAAAAGCTTCGGCTGAAGTCTGCTGTGTTGGTGGAGTAGACACTGGCGGTGGAACGGATGGAACAGCAGCTGGGGCAGAAACTATAGTTCTCACATCTGTAGTAGGTACAGCGGCAGACCTCGGTACCCTAGGCACTGTATGAAATCTGTCTGTGGTAAGTCTCTCATCACCACTATCCTCATCAGTCTCTCTGACTCTATCCACGTCTTTCTTGAGCTTCTCCACTGTAGTCTGGATTTCTGTGACTTTCACATCAAGATCATAAAACTTTGTTTCCACAATCCACTCTAAGCTTGCCTGATTCTTGACAAGGTTGGCCAGACTCTGTTCAATCCTCTGGGTAGCTTCTAGCAGATAAGTCATTTGGTCAGACTTGGTCTTGAGCTGAGCTGTGGATGAGCTAGGGGTTGATGGTTCCTTGGCTGCTTTAGCTGCTTCAATCTTTGCCTGTGCCTCAGCAGAAGTAGGGTGAGAAGGATCCGTCACCACTACATTGTCCTCGAATTCTGGAAACAATGGAAGGTGCTCTCGATCAAGAAGATATGTGCTCGTTCCAACCTTGGAATTGATGAGCAAATGAATGTGCGGAGCAAAACCACATGACCTCTTTTGGTCAGCTGCTGTCCTCTTTATGGTCTCTACAATCAGACTCATAACTTTGAACTTCTGTGGAACATCAAACAGGTGCATCAAGTTGATGGAATGGCCACGAATCATCTTGTCATCTCCAGATTTGGGCATCAATGTATACCTCAAAATAGTGTTGGTGGTGGCCAAACCAGGTAGCAAATGCTTCACTGACCCTAGCTTGTGTGTCTCAAGATCCTTCTCTGGAATAGGCTTGTACATGTTCTTCATGGAATTGTGGTCTTCCTTGGGCTTAGCATAAACATCAATATCATCCTCTTCTTCCTTAGGAGCATCAAGAAGAGCAGCCCATTCAGTGATAAAGGACTGGTATCTCACAACTTCAGTCATCCACACAATCTTCCCATTTGGATAGAAATGTGCCGTGGAATAAAATTGCATGATCATTTCATCACTCCATGATGTAAGTTTCCTTCCAATGAAGGTGTCAATCCCAGCAAGCTTGAAACTCTCATGAACATGAGGAAAATAGTCTTCATTCTCATCAATCTACTCCCATTTGACCCATCTCATGTCACTGACTATTGGTTTCTTGTCTAGCAGCACTGTCTCATAAAAGTCTTGTTGCTCTCGAGTGTGAAACCTATAGTCACAAGCTGTTTTTCTCCTGATGGAATAGGGATCATTCTCTCTCCATTTTCTCAGACCATTATCCCTTCTTGCTTTCATATCTTCTGCAATAGGGTGGGTGTCATCATGATCGGGCTACTTTGGCCTTAGCTTCTTGAGCACTAGTGGCTCATCATCAACCTCAGCTTCAGGCACTGGGGCCTTGTTCTTCTCCTTAGATGAAACATCTCTTGTGCTAATACGTCTCCAACGTATCTATAATTTTTTATTGTTCCATGTTGTTATATTATCAATCTTGGATGTTTTTATATACATTTACAACAATTATATATCATTTTTTGGGACTAACCTATTAACTTAGTGCCCAGTGCCAGTTGCTGTTTTCTGCCTGTTTTTGGTTTTACAGAATATCAATACCAAACGAAGTCCAAATGCCACGAAACTTTTTGGAGATTTTTTTCTGGACATAACCAACACTAGAAGCTTCGGGAGAAGGCCAGAAGCCCCAGGAGGTGGCCACGAGCTACCAGGGCGCGCCTGGGTGGGGGGCAGGCGCGCCCTGGTGCCTCGTGGGCCCACCTCTGCCCCTTTTGACCTAATTCCACCACTATAAATTCCCAAAAATCGGGAAACCAATAGGGGAGTCCACGAAATACTTTTTCCGCCGCCGCAAGCTTCTGTTCTCGAGAGATCCCAACTGGAGGCCTTTTCCGGCACTCCGCCGGAGGGGGAATCGATCACGGAGGGGCTCTACATCATCCTTGCTGCCATTCCGATAATGCGTGAGTAGTTTACCACAGACCTTCGGGTCCATAGTTAGTAGCTAGATGGCTTCTTCTCTCTTTTTGATCTTCAATACAATGTTCTCCTCGATGTTCTTGGAGTTCTATCCGATGTAATCACTTTTTGCGGTGTGTTCGTTGGGATCCGATGAATTGTGAGTTTATGATCAGATTATCCATGAATATTATTTGAGTTTTCTCTGAAATCTTTTATGCATGATTATTATAGCTTTGTATTTCTTCTCTGATCTATTGATTTGGTTTGGCCAACTAGATTGATTTATCTTGCCATGGGAAGAGGTGCTTTGTAGTGGGTTCGATCTTGCGGTGCTCAATCCCAATGAAAGAAAGGGACATGACACGTATGTATTGTTGCTATTAAGGGTAAAAAGATGGGGTTTATTCATGCGTGAGTTTACTTTGTCTACATCATGTCATCTTGCTTAAGGCGTTACTTCGTTCTTTATGGACTTAATACACTAGATGCATGCTGGATAGCGGTCGATGTGTGGAGTAATAGTAGTAGATGCAGGCAGGAGTCGGTCTACTTGTCTCGGACGTGATGCCTATATATATGATCATTGCCTTGGATATCGTCATGATTATTTGCTTTTCTATCAATTGCCCAACAGTAATTTGTTTACCCACCGTATGCTATTTTCCTGAGAGAAGCCTCTAGTGAAAACTATGGCCCCCGGGTCTATCTAAATCATATATTAAAAACCCTAAAAATACCTTGCTGCACTTTTATTTATTTTATTTTATTTTATATTTTAGTTCAATCTATCTATCTATAACATACAATTTAATCTTGCAATTAACCGTCGAGGGATTGACAACCCCTTGTTTGCGTTGGGTGCAATGATTTGTTGTTTTGTGTGCAGGTGCTGCTAATGAGGTGTTGTGTGATTCTCCTACTGGATTGATAACCTTGGTTTCATAACTGAAGGAAATAGTTATCTCTACTATAATGCATCTCCCTTCCTCTTCAGGGAATTACCAACGCAGCTCACAAGTAGCAGGAAGAATTTCTGGCGCCGTTGCCGGGGAGACATCATCAACATCTATCAAATACCTACGCATAAAACTCTCATCTCCTTGAATTTACCTTATTTGCATTTGCCTCTCGTTTTCATCTCCCCCACTTCTAAAAAGTTTTTACAAAAATACAAAAATATTTTCCGTTTGCCTTTTTCTTGTTTGCTTGCTTGTTATCTTGTTTGCGTAGCCACGATGTCTCAAGAAAATACAAAATTGTGTGATTTTTCAAATACTAATAATAATGATTTTATTAGCACCCCAATTGCTCCTCCCGCCGCTAGTGCAGAGACTTGTGATATTAGTGCCGTTTTGCTAAATCTTGTTATGAAAGAACAATTTTCTAGTAGTCCTAATGAAGATGCTGCATCCCATCTTAACACTTTCGTAGAATTGTGTGATATGCAAAAGAAAAAGATGTGGATAATGATATTGTGAAATTAAAATTATTCCCATTCTCATTACGGGATCGTGCAAAAATTTGGTTTTCATCTTTACCACGAAATAGTATCGATTCTTAGGATAGGTGTAAAGATGCTTTTATTACCAAGTATTTTCCTCCCGCGAAAATTATTCCTCTTAGAAATCAAATTATGAATTTCAAGCAACTGGATCATGAACATGTTGCCCAATCTTGGGAAATGATGAAATTAATGATAAGAAATTGCCCTACTCATGGTTTAAATTTATGGATGATCATACAAAATTTTTATGCAGGATTAAATTTTGTTTCTAGAAATCTTTTAGATTCCGCCGCGGGTGGTACTTTTATGGAAATTACTTTGGGAGAAGCTACTAAATTGCTTGATAATATTATGGCAAATTATTCACAATGGCATACTGAAAGAGCTCCTACTAGTAAAAAAGTGAATTCTATTGAAGAAATTAGTACTTTGAGTGATAAAGTTGGTGCGCTTATGAAATTGGTTGCTAGCAAAAATACTACTATTGATCCTAATGATGTGCCTCTATCCACTTTGATTGAGCAAAATAATGATCCCGTAGATGTGAAATTTGTCTCGCGAAACAATTTTAATAATAATGCTTACAGAGGTAATTTTAATGCTAGATCGTTTCCTGGAAATTCTTCTAATAGTTATAGCAATTCCTATGGTAATCCTTATAATAATAATAATAGGATGCCCTCTGATCTTGAAAGTAATATTAAAGAATTTGTTAATGCTCAAAAAGTTTTCAACACTATGATAGAATAAAAATTGAGTAAACTTGATGATATGTCTAGGAGCATTGATAGAATTATTCATGATGTGGAAAATCTTAAGACTAAAATTTTGCCACCCAAAATTGATATTAAAGAATCAATTAAAGCTTTATATGTCTCCATGGATGAGAGTAAGAAAAGAACCGCCATGCTAAAAGCTAAACGAGAATTTTTAGAAAAAGCGATTCCTCCCGGTTTTTATCGTAGTAATGATGAGAATATTAAAATGATTGGTGTTTCATCTATTGATTCCTTGTTTAGCAATATAAAACTTGATGAAAAGGGGACTGAAGAAGAGTCAACTTTAGCTAGTAGGCATCCCCATAATTCGGAGGGTGAAAATCTTGATAAGAAAATTGATAAAAGTGGGTTTGGAGAGGTAAAAACTTTAACTAGCGATGTGCCCACTCTTTTGGATTACAAAGATTTTAATTATGATAGTTGTTCTTTGATTGAGTGCATTTCTTTGTTACAATCCATGCTAAATTCACCCAACGCTTATGAGTAAAATAAGGCTTTTACTAAACACATCGTAGAAGCAATGATGAAAGCGTTAGAAGAAAAGCTAGAACTAGAAATTTCAATTCCTAGAAAATTATATGATGAATGGGAACCCACCATTAAAGTTAAAATTAAAAATTATGAGTGCAATGCTTTATGTGATTTGGGTGCTAGCGTTTCCACAATTCCAAAATCTCTATGTGATGTGCTAGGTTTTACCAATATAGATGAATGTTCTCTTTATTTGCACTTGGAGGATTCTACTATTAAAAAGCCTTTGGGAAGAATTAATGATGTTCTTATTCTTGCAAATAGAAATTATGTGCCCGTTGATTTTATTGTACTTGACATTGAATGCAATCCTTCTTGCCCCATAATACTTGGTAGACCATTCTTACGAACCATAGGTGCCGTTATTGGCATGAAAGAAGGGAATATAAAATTTCAATTTCCATTAGAAAAGGGTATGGAACATTTCCCTAGGAAGAAAATTAAAGCACCATATGAACCCATTATGAGGGCCACTTATGGAATCAACTTGAAGGATGACAATACTTGAAACTATTCATTATGCCTAGCTAGGGGCATAAAACAATAGCACTTGTTGGGAGGCAACCCAATGAATAAAATAAATTTTTACTTTTTGTTTCTGTTATTATGTGTTTTCACATTTATGCTACTGTATTGATTGAGTTTTTGTGTTTTAATTAGTGTTTGTGCCAAGTAAAACCCTTGGGATGATTTGGAAGATAGTGTAATTGATGCTGTTTGGAAAACAGAAAGTTTTGCGTCCAGTGCTGGAATTTTGGTTCTGTACTGAAGCATCAGAAAAATCTGAAATTTTTACACAGTATTGATATATTAATTTCCCACGTTTTCCAAATTTTTTAGAATTTTTGGAGTTACATAAGTATAGCTTTTAAATAGATTGCTACAGACTGTTCTGTTTTTGACAGATTCTGTTTTTGATGCACTGCTTGCTTGTTTTGATGAAACTATGGATTGTATTGGGGGGTATAAGCCATGGAGAAGTTAGAATACAGTAGGTATAATGCAAAAATAAAATATGAATGGGTTTGCAACAATACTTAAAGTAGTGATTTGTTTTGTTATACTAACGGATCTCACGAAGGTTTTATTGAGTTTTGTGTGATTGAAGTTTTCAAGTTTTGGGTGAGATCACGATGGATGAAGGAATAAGGAGTGGCAAGAGCCTAAGCTTGGGGATGCCCGAGGCACCCCAAGGTAATATTCAAGGAAGACTCAAGCGTCTAAGCTTGGGGATGCCCCGGAAGGCATCCCCTCTTTCTTCTACCAACCATCGGTAATTTTACTTGGAGCTATATTTTTATTCGCCACATTATATGTGTTTTCCTTGGAGCGTCGTGTATTATATGAGTCTTTGCTTTGTCTACTTTTTTATTTTGTCACAATCATCCTTTCTGGACACACCAATTTGAGAGAGCCACATGATTTATTAGAATACTCTATGTGCTTCACTTAAATTTTTTGAGCTAGGCAGTTGCTCTAGTGCTTCACTTAAATCTTTTTGAGCGCGGAGGTGGCTAAATTTTGTAGAAATATTTGAACTCTCATGCTTCACTTATATTATTTTGAGAGTTGATAAGACTAAAATTTTGAAGAAATATATGCACTCTCATGCTTCACTTATATCTTTTTGAGAGTTGATAATAGTAATGGTAATTTGCACAAGATATGAATTTGGTCCCAAAGTGATGAATATTCAAGAGGGATATAATAAAAACTTTCATATAGATCATTGGATATGATAAGTTTGATTCCTTGCAATAGTTTTGCGATATGGAGATGACGATATGTGAGTCATGTTAGTGAGTAATTGTGATTTAGTAAGAATATTAGTGTTAAGGTTTGTGATTCCCTATGCATGCACATTAAGTCAATAGTTATGCAAAGAAATTATATCCTACTTATGGTGCATTATTCGGTGGTAGTTATGTTCAATGCATGTTTATGACCGTTTTCGCTTTTTGGTTGGCTGCTTCTCAATCTATTTGCTAGCCTTCGTTTGTACTAAGCGGAAATACTGCTTGTGCATCCAAACTCCTTAAACCCAAGTTGTGCCAAATGAGTCCACCATATCTACCTATATGCGGTATTTCCATGCCGTTCCAAGTAAATTTGCGTGTGCCAACTCTAATTTTCAAAATAATTTTCCGTTTTGTGTGCCCGTACCGCTCATGAAGCGGCAGGGGGTGGCCAATATTTTCCATGCTAGGTGTGTTATTCTCACGATGAGTGTTTATTCACTTGTCATTGCACGAGAGAGTGGCTGGTAATAGGGATGCCCAGTCCCACAATGAAAACAAAAATTAATAACAACAAAATTCCTTGGAAAGTGTTGGTATGGAGGGCACCCGTGGATACGGCTAGCCATGGATTGTGAAAGAATGGTGGAAAGGAAATAAACTTTACTTTCTGTTTGGGAACCGCCTATGATGTGTCTAGCATGGAAGATATTGGGAATTCTCGGTCGTTTTCGTTGATAGGAAAAGCATGCCTCTCAAAATATTTTCATCTCTCTAATTTAAGCTTTGAGCTCTGGCACATTTGCAAATCTCTGCTTCCCTCTGCGAAGGGCCTATCTATTTACTTTTATGCATTTTTTACTTTGAGTCTCCATCTTTTCTTATAAAGCACCAACTAGAGAGCACTATTGTCATACTTGTGCATTGTGTGTAGCTAATATTGAGTGTGTTTCATGAATGGATCAATGATTGAGCATAATGGGCTAGGGATAACTTTCTTTAGCATTGATATTTTGAAAGACATGGTTGCTTGTTAGCATGCTTGAGTATTTATATCTTCATGTCAAACTATAAACTATTGCTTTGAATCATTCAAGTCCAAATGTCCTTGCTATAAAAGAAAAGAATATGTGATGAATATGATAGGCATCATTCCACATCAAAAATTCTGTTTTTATCATTTACCTACTCGAGGACGAGCAGGAATTAAGCTTGGGGATGCTGATACGTCTCCAACGTATCTATAATTTTTGATTGTTCCATTCTGTTATATTATCAATCTTGGATGTTTTTATATACATTTACATCAATTATATATCATTTTTTGGGACTAACCTATTAACTTAGTGCCCAGTGCCAGTTGCTATTTTCTGCTTGTTTTTGGTTTTACAGAATATCAATACCAAACGAAGTCCAAATGCCACGAAACTTTTTGGAGATTTTTTCTGGACATAACCAACACTAGAAGGTTCGGGAGAAGGCCAGAAGCCCCAGGAGGTGGCCACGAGCCACCAGGGTGCGCCTGGGGGGGGGGGGCAGGCGCGCCCTGGTGCCTTGTGGGCCCACCCCTGCCCCTTTTGACATAATTCCACCACTATAAATTCCCAAAAATCGGGAAACCAACAAGGGAGTCCACGAAATACTTTTTCTGCCGCCGCAAGCTTCTGTTCTCGAGAGATCCCATCTGGAGGCCTTTTCCGGCACTCCGCCGGAGGGGGAATCGATCACGGAGGGGCTCTACATCATCCTTGCTGCCCTTCCGATGATGCATGAGTAGTTTACCACAGACCTTTGGGTCCATAGTTAGTAGCTAGATGGCTTCTTCTCTCATTTTGATCTTCAATACAATGTTCTCCTCGATGTTCTTGGAGTTCTATCCGATAATCACTTTTTGCGGTGTGTTTGTTGGGATCCGATGAATTGTGAGTTTATGATCAGATTATCCATGAATATTATTTGAGTTTTCTCTGAACTCTTTTATGCATGATTATTATAGCTTCGTATTTCTTCTCCAATCTATTGATTTGGTTTGGGCAACTAGATTGATTTATCTTGCCATGGGAAGAGGTGCTTTGTAATGGGTTCGATCTTGCGGTGCTCAATCCCAGTGACAGAAAGGGACATGACACGTATGTATCATTGCTATTAAGGGTAAAAAGATGGGGTTTATTCATGCGTGAGTTTACTTTGTCTACATCATGTCATCTTGCTTAAGGCGTTACTTCGTTCTTTATGGACTTAATACACTAGATGCATGCTGGA
This sequence comes from Elymus sibiricus, assembly GCA_039707655.1. NCBI lineage: Eukaryota > Viridiplantae > Streptophyta > Magnoliopsida > Poales > Poaceae > Elymus > Elymus sibiricus. The sequence continues at coordinate 175,077,542 of CM077666.1, read as the reverse complement.
TAGCGGTCGATGTGTGGAGTAATAGTAGTAGATGCAGGCAGGAGTCGGTCTACTTGTCTCGTACGTGATGCCTATATACATGATCATTGCCTTGGTTATCGTCATGATTATTTGCTTTTCTATCAATTGCCCAACAGTAATTTGTTTACCCACCGTATGCTATTTTCCTGAGAGAAGCCTCTAGTGAAAACTATGCCCCCCGGGCCTATCTAAATCATATATTAAAAACCCTAAAAATACCTTGCTGCACTTTTATTTATTTTATTTTATTTTATATTTTAGTTCTATCTATCTATCTATCACATACAATTTAATCTTGCAATTAACCGCCGAGGGATTGACAACCCCTTGTTTGCGTTGGGTGCAAGGATTTGTTGTTTTGTGTGCAGGTGCTGCTAACGAGGTGTTGTGTGATTCTCCTACTGGATTGATAACCTTGGTTTCATAACTGAGGGAAATACTTATCTCTACTGTACTGCATCTACCTTCCTCTTCAGGGAATTACCAACGCAGCTCACAAGTAGCATGGTTCTCTTGGGTCTAGTTGTTGTAGCTTTCTTAGTCTTGGAGGAGGTGCTGGATTTCATTGCACTTGCCATAAGCTTATGTTGCTTTGCAGGAGGTGGATTTGCTGGTTCTTCCTCTTCCTCATCAGTTGCATCATCTCTCCTCATGGAGGTTGGCTTGAAGATCACATGGGCAGTATGTTTTCTCTCTCTCTTCTTGCCTGCAACTTTTGCTTTTGAGCCACTTGGCTCCTCAAGAGTGAATGTCATTCCTTGCTTGGCTGCAGTTGATTCTGAAATCTTTCTTGTGACTCCTCTTTCCTTCCTTGTGCCATATTCCTTGGCTACAACAGCTGGCTTCTTCTTTTTGGAGGTAGCTTCCTCAGCAGCAAAATCCTCATCATCATCATCCGAATTTTTCTTCTTCCTTGATCTGGTAGCTGCCTTAGGCAATTCTGGAGAGCTCCTTTCTTCTTCATAGAAACTTTCCTCAGGGCTTGACCCACTTAGCTCTGCTGCTTGCTCTGACATGTTCTGGCTGTCACTTGCTTCAGCCATCTTGCAAACAGACCTATGAATAGTTGGGTATGGGCAGAGTAGATGAGTCATCACAAAAAGACAGCTAGTTTTTGAAAATGTGAGTTCAAATCTTAGTTTCAACTTTTCACAGAAGGTATTTTGGATCATCCGAGTTGATCATTTTGGTGATACCGAAGCACTCAACAAAAACTTGGCACACAATTTTGGTCAGACCGATTTGTGGCTCGGTGTCTCCGATATGCTAGGGTTTCATAGAAACTTACTTTCGGTCTCACCGATTCATACAACTCGGTGGCACCGAGGGGTACTAGTGCAATGGCTAAAGCCAAATAGGTGACTCCAAAAATTTCAATTCGGTTGGTCCGAGATGCATTCTGCGAAAACTTAAACCTAATTTTTTTGCTCGAATCTATTCTAAGGAATTTTATCTGAGGAATGAATATAGCAAACTGTGGCATGAATCATGGCGAGTTCCCTAGTGCATAGAATCAGAAATTGAAGCACAAGGGGATCGGATTTCACCCTAACTTGGCGCAAATCCTCTATGGTGGCAACGGAGGGAGAGATTCCCATTGACGGCGACGAAATCCAACGGCGAGGGCACGCTGGACGCAAAGGCGACAATCCGAAGACCTGGCGACGGCAGTAGTGGGGCGCGGGTTCAAAGGGTTTTGAGAAATTTTAATCAAACGGACCCGCTGGATATATATACCCACTGGCTCTAGGTGGCTCCGATTGAAGCGAATCGGTGGCACCGAGACATGCAACTGCTTGAAGTTAGGCGTATCGGTGGCTCCGAGACGATTCATGTCGGTTGCCCTGAGATAGAAAATCTGATCAGTCTAAATGGTTTCGGTGAGATCGAATGAGAATGGGTTGGTCCAACCCAAAATCATCTAGAAAGTTTTGGAGTTCAGCCCTTGACAGATCGGTGACTCCGAGTGCGCCTCACCCGGAGGGTCCGAAAAAGTCTTGTTCAAATTTTGTGATGTAGCAAGAATAGAATTTGAGACAAGAAAGAATAGATAGCTAGAGAAGGTTCTTAGGCATTCTTGTACATCCACTTGTTCAAAAAAACCAAGACAATCATAACAACAAATGGATGTCCTTGAATGAAGAAAAATATGCATTGCAAGATGCTCACACAATAAGATAGCAAATGAAATATGTGTCAAACACGCACAACCAATTTTAGCATCTATCAAGCAATGGGCGATGACATTGTCATCTATATATGAGTATATTGACTTAGGAGCCAAATGAGAACATTTGATCATAGGTCATACTCATTGTTTAAGCACAAGTGGGGTTACCACTTTTACATAAAGCATTAATGTGTTCACACCATTAGAGTTGCTTTAGCTCAAGTCTTAGAGCAAAGCTCCCCCTAGATGTGATATCCCCCCAAGGAGGGATGAACTAACCTTGGGTTTTGTCGATGATGACTTCATGTAGATGTTGAAGATGTGGATGCTCAATGTTGACGTAGATCATCAAGAGTTGGGAGCAATCCTTGGAGTTTTGCACTTTCAATACCTACATGGGTTAGTCCCACACAAGGAACATACAAAGATATCCATAGACATAGAGCGAAATGCACATATGATCATGTCCATGAATGCATTGAATACCTTGTCCTTTGTCTTACCAACAAGAGGGTTTGTGACTCCATGAACTAGTGCAAGATGTTAAAGTTGGTTGCACAAGTTCTTGCCATAAATGGATGTGAGTGAAGTTTGTTGGCGGAGTCACCCTCAAGAACTCTCTAGTTCTTTTTATTTGGGACCCACATCAACTTGATGGGAATCCTTCGAGTTGTAGTAGCACTTGATGAAGTAGAACTTGATGAAGTCTTGGGAACCCACTTGACCAAGGCTTGAGGTGCTTCTTCAAATGAGCCAATCTCCTCTTGAAGCCCGTCCTTGCCTTTTAGCTTGTGGTCTTGTGGTGGAAGATCATCTTGAGCTTGTGTTCCCTTGAAGGAAGTAGGATCATACTTCTCTTATTGAGGAACAAAGTTCGTTTGGGGTATTGATCTTCTTCCCACTCAACTCCATTGGCATTGAACTTTCGTTCAAAACCAATACCTTGGTTCTTCAGGTGCCTTCCTTGCTTGCGCACAATTTCCTCAAATTGCTTACTCCCGGCAAGGCTCTTGTAGACACCCTTTTCTATAATTCCTTTCAATACATTGTTTTCTTGCTCAAGTGTAACTTGGCTAAGAGAATCATTAGTGGAATCAATAGAACTACTAGAAGTAACAACATTGGATTTAACATTGTTATTGTTAGTACTAGAGGTAGAACCCTTTTTACCCTTGTTACTAGTTTTCTTAGATTTAACTTGTGGCATAAAGGTAGACAAGAGTAAACGTTTGGCAAGATATGAAGAACTCTTCTTTGGAAGATCATCATTGATAGCTTTAAGAAACTCATGCTCTTGCTCTAAATTTAGCTTCTCGAAGCGTAGCTTCTCATGAGATCTTAAAAGCTCTCTATGACCCTCTTGAGTTGTTTCATGAGCTAACTTAAGAGCATTTAGTTCTTTAGTTAGACGCTCAATCTCCTTCATAGCATTGTCATTCGTTTCCTCTTGATTACGATTACTAGCATTTTCATTGTAGCTCACATCACTAGTCTTATCAACAAGTAAATCATCATCACCAAGCAAATCATCATCATCACTATTGAAGTCAAAGTATTCGGGGTGTGATACCTTGGGGCCATTTGCCATGAAGCATCTTCCAATTCCTTCATTTGGTGAATCAAATAGATCATAGGAGTTGGATGATACAAGAGCAAGTCCGGCAACACCTTCATCTTGACTATAGACGGAGTTGGAGTGATGGCTTCTCTCGGAGTGGTTGTCGGAGTCGGAGCCGGAAATCCATTCACCAACATGAGCTTGATGTCTTCTTCTAGTGTAGCTCTTGGATGACTTGTCCTTCCTCTCTGAATCCTTGCTTCTTCGAGAAGATCCTCGTTCATAATGATCATCCCTACTCCTTCTCTCCTTGTGAGGTGATTCATCTCTTCTATGTCTTCCTCTTGGTGATTCGTCTCTTCTCTTGTGAGGTGCCATACACTCATTGGAATAGTGTCCGGGTCTTCCACAATTGTAGCAATTACGGTCACGACTTGATGATCTTTTCTCATAGTGTCTTGAGCTTGAGCTTCTTTCTTTTCCATTGTTCTTGTAAAACTTGTTGAATCTTTTCACCATTAGGCTTATCTCTTCATTGGATACTAGCTTGTCGCTTGAAGTTGCGGGAGCATCGGTTGAGGCTTTGTAATCACCACTTGATTTGTTGTGTAGCTCCTCTTTTGTCCTTGAGTGACATCTCATGAGCAACAATCCTTCCAATGACTTCCGTGGGCTTGAGATCTTTGTAATTTGGCATCATTTGGATCAATGTGCACACGGTATCATATTTTCCATCCAAAGCTCTAAGGATCTTCTTGGTGATGAATTTGTAGGTCATCTATTCACTTCCTAAGCCGGCAATCTCATTTGTGATGAGAGCAAGCCTAGAGTACATTTGGGCGACTCCTTCACCATCCTTCATCTTGAACTTGTCAAGTTGACTTTGAAGCACATCCAACTTAGATTCCTTGACGGACTCGGTACCCTCGTGCATATCAACCAAAGTTTCCCAAATTTCCTTTGCATTCTTGAGGCGGCTGATCTTGTTGAACTCCTCAGGGCACAAACCGTTGAAGAGAATGTCACAAGCTTGAGCATGGTATTGCAACAACTTCAATTCTTCCGCGGTTGCTTCACGATCCGGTTCCTTACCATCCTCAAGGAATTCACCTTGCAAGCCAACATGAACAACATCCCAAACGGCGGGGTTGTGACCAAGAATATGCATTTTCATTTTATGCTTCCAACTAGCAAAGTTTGTACCATCAAAATATGGACCTCCACGGTGATAGTTACCCTCACTAGACGCCATACTCTCCTAGGTTGTGAAACCAATGCAATGGAGACCAAAGCTCTTATACCACTTGTAGGATCGAAAGTATATCTAGAGGGGGGTGATTAGACTACTTGACCAAATAAAAACTATCCTTTTCCCAATTTTAGTTGTGGGCAGATTTTAGCAAGTATACCAAGTCAAGTAACACCCTACACATGCAATTCTAAGAGTATAGAAGCGGAAAGTAAAAGATTGCATATGTAAGTAAAGGAGGGGATCAGAGATTTCAAACGCAATGAAGACACGATGATTTTTGACATGGTTCGGATAGGTGGTGTTATCGTACGTCCACGTTGATGGAGACCTCAACCCACAAAGGGTCCACGAAGAAGCAACCTTGTCTATTCCACCATGGCTTACATCCACGAAGGAATAGCCTCACTCGGGGTAGATCTTCACGAAGTAGGTGATATCCTTGCCCTTACAAACTCCTTGGTTCAACTCCACATGATCATGGAGGCTCCCAAGTGACACCTAACCAATCTAGGAGACGCCACTCTCCAAAAGGTAATAGACGGTGTGTTGATGATGAACTCCTTGCTCTTGTGCTTCAAGTGATAGTCTCCCCAACACTCAAACACTCGCTCACAGATTTGGCTATGGTGGAAGAAGGATTTGAGTGGAAAGCAACTTGGGGAAGGCTAGAAATCAAGGTTCAAATGGTAGGATTGGAATAACTTGATCTCAACACATGAGTAGGTGGTTCTCTCTCAGAAAATGTATGGTGGAAATGTAGGCATGTTCTGATAGCTCTCTTACTTGGTAAGAGGGTGGTGGAGGGGTATATATAGCCTCCACACGAAATCCAACCGTTACACACTTTTGACCAAACTCGGCGGCACCGACTGGAATTCTCGGTGAGACCGACCTGTGCAAAAGATGTGAACTTTTGAAGTTTCGGTGGGACCGAATGGAAACAACTCGGAGCGACCGATGTGCAATGGTAGGGCAAACCTCGTTTCGGTGGCACCGATTGCAACATCTCGGTGAGACCGAAATAATTGCAACAAGGCAACAGAAAGTTGGTCAAGCCATCTCGGTGGCACCGATTGCAAACTCGGTTAGACCGAAATAATTGCAATTGATGACAGAGAGTTGACAAGGCCATCTCGGTGGGACCGAGATCCATATCGGTGGATCCGACTTGTTAGGGTTTGGCTTGTGGCACTGTCCTTATGAACTCGGTGGGTTAGGTAGGATGGGATTCGGTGAGACCGAGTTGACTTTGGAAATTTGGACAAGTTTGGATAGAGAAAGTGGCTGAGGGTTTTGGAGCAGTATCACTAAGCACTTGAGCAATCAGATCATTATCAAAACCTCATCCCGTTTTAATAGTATTGGCTTTCCTATGGACTCAATGTGATCTTGGATCACTAAACTAAAAATGAAGAGTCTTGAGCTTTTGTCAATGAATATCCTTAGCATTTTGAAGGGTCCACATTCCCTAGTCCTTGCCATGCCAATCATTGAACTTCCTAAAATCTTTCACTTGAATGTTTATTAGTTCAATGAGATGTATGTTATTATAAATTACCAAAACCACCAAGGGAGCAAATGTGCTTTCACAAGTGTAGTATGGATAGTAGATATAAGTTTTTGTAATATGAAATAATAAAAGCAGCAAGGTAGCACATAAGAAAAGTGAGCACAAATGGTATTGCAATGCTTAGAAACAAGGCCTAGGGTTCATACTTTCACTAGTGCAATCTCTCAACAATGCTAACATAATCGAATCATATAACAATTCCTCAACATGCAACAAAGAATCACTCCAAAGTTCTTATCTAGCAGAGAACATAAGATGAAATTGTTGTAGGGTACGAAACCACCTCAAAGTTATCTTTTCCGATCAATCTATTGAGCCATCCCTATAAGTGTCACAAACAGCCCTAGAGTTCGTACTAAAATAACACCATATGATACACATCAGTTAACTCTAATGTCACCTAGATACTCCAATGTCACCACAAGTATCCGTGAGTTAATTATTCGATATGCATCAAACAATCTTAGATTCACAATATTCAATTTACACAAAGAACTTCAAAGAGTACCCCAAAGTTTCTATCGGAGAAAGAAGGATGAAAACGTGTACCAACCCATATGCCTAGATTACCCCAAGGTCACGGGAATCTGCAAGTTGATTACCAAAACATACATCAAGTGACTCAATAGAATACCCCATTGTCACCACGGGTATCCACATGCAAGACATACATCAAGTGTTCTCAAATTTGAAATATTCAATTCGACAATAACGAAACCTAAAAGGGAAAGACTCAATTCATCACAAGAAGATAGAGAGGGAAGAAACACCATATGATCCAACTATATTAACAAAGCTCGTGGTACATCAAGATCGTGCCAAATCAAGAACACGAGAGAGAGAGGTTAAACACATAGCTACTGGTACATACCCTCGGCCTCGAGGGTGAACTACTCCCTCCTCATCATGGAGACCACCGGGATGATGAAGATGGCCTCTGGTGATGATTCCCCCTCCAGCAGAGTGTCGGAACAGGGCTCCAGATGAGATCGCTTTGGAACAGAGGCTTGCGGCGGCGGCGTGGAAGTTCTAGGTTTCTTTCTGGGGTTTTCTATATTTATAGGAATTTTTGGCGTCGGTTTCACGTCAGGGGGGCCCACGAGGGAGCGACAAGCTCGGGAGGCGCGCCCCCCAGGCTTGTCGTGCCCTCGTGGCTCTTCTGGCACTTCCTCGAAGCTTCGGGGGGGTCTCTTTTTGTCCATAAAATATCATCGTAAATTTTTAGCCCAATCCAAAAACTTTTATTTCTGCACAAAAAACAACACCACGGTAGTTCTGCTGAAAACAGCGTCAGCCCGGGTTAGTTCCATTCAAATCATACTAAAACCATATAAAATTGTTGTAAACATGGCATGAATACTTCATAAATTATAGATACGTTGAAGACGTATCAAAATGCAAGCCACAACCTCCATTTGCATGATTACAATGCAATGCCATGGTTTTAATTAATAATCTTGCTTAAATTTTGCATTATTTAGAAATGATTTATTCATGGCAATCTTGGAGTATTATTTTGATATTGCTACTGCCATGATAATGCTTGGATTATAGGTGACTTCTATCTTGCAAGCTTGATGATGATATGTTGACATTGGATTATTGGATCATCAGTTATGTTTCTTTATGGTTATATTGGATATTATATATTGGAGTATTATGGGATTTGATGCTATCATATTGAGTGATCTATAGCTAACAATCTTGATATTGATATGGGATTCTTAGGATCAGTAGCTTGCCTCCATTTGATTTATTTTCGACGTCTGAGGTTGCTGAGGTATTTTCAAACCGATTATTTGCTTTCTAATAAATGTTAATTACCCCTGAAATTCTGTAGCCAATAAATCTCTGTAGCAACTATGTTTTCCTTCGTTTCTTTTTGCCGGTTGGGTATACGAACTCCGTTCGTATACCGAATCGATGTTTTTATTTGTGTGTTATTTTCGCAGGGGCTTGGACCTTGCGTGGAGAAGTGTACAGTATGGTGCCAACCGTATAAAAGACACACACAAGCCACTTGGTTACTTCATCGTGATAAACTTCAACCACAAGTGTCCGGTGATGTTTCCAATACGAACTTTGATCAAATAAAAGTTGCTTAGTGCTGAGTTGCTCACCTTATGTGAGGATCTCCTGTTTAATTAGGCACCTAGGAGTTGCATACTTGTGTTTCTATCTTGTCTCACTTACACTTCATCCAAACCTAGGAGCTATCGATACTTCTAGACATAGTTTGTTTACTTATGCGAGGTGCTTAGGTAGATGAACCGATCATTGTGAGGCTTATGTTTTATCACTTGTGATGTCCTTTGTGCTACCAAAAAAAATGAAAAACAGCAAAAGCACAAAAATACTTTGTTTTCTTTTTAGTTTTGTTCTAGCAGGTTCTATCGAAGGGCAGCCACCGGACCACAATGAGGAGATCAATTGAAGCAAGGCCCATGCCTATTAAAAGAGGGGTCTATGCGCCTCAACGGTAAAAGTGTCTAACCCTTGCTTAATCTTAAGCTTGGGGAGGTAATCACTTCTCATGCTCTCTTTTAGTAACCGCACTTTATTTTTACTTTCATAATTTTCCCTAGTTTAATTCTAAGCATGGGGAGGTTACTTTGCATGTGTAGTGTCTTGTGCAATGCTCTATATCATAAGGTTTTCGTGCATTAGTGTGTCCGGCTATTTTGTCATGCTTGCTTTGCATTTTATTTACTTAGCATGCGGAAATCTTGCTATCTTCTGAAAAACATTGCCATGTTCTTTTATCAACACCCCAATAAAGGAGTCCTTTGAACTATTGCCTTTCTTTCACCTAGTTACATAAGTTGGGGACTCTAGTGGTGGCTTGATTAGCAATTGAATGATTGTAGAGGCTTTTTGCGGATGAACCCAACATCTTTGGTTGATCCGGGACACGCAACGGGGTTTATCTCCGCCAAACTATCCCCTCGGGGTACTTAGCTTTTGAGTCCTATGCAACATGACACCGTGGTTCTCTTGTGTAGTATTTGAGTTCTTTATGACTAAAGCAAGTTCGAAGCCTTTGCACTTTCGTTCATCTTTTATTGCCAGCCTCTACGGTACCGTGCATTGCTCACTCTCACATTGAGACTTGACGCATACTTCGCAGGTACATCCAAACCCGTGGGAGGACTTTCTCTTATTCTCCTACACATAAAACACCTCATCTCCACAAAACAGCCACCATACCTACCTACATGGCATTTTCATAGCCATTCCGAGCATATCGCCATGCACTACCATCATATTATATTACATGGTTAAAGACATGTTTTTCATTTGCCTTGCATGATCATAGTATGGCTAGCTCGATATTTTCATGGCTTGTCCGTATTTTGATGTCTATGCTACGCCGGATCATTGCACATACTGGTACACTGCCAGAGGAATTCATCATATAGAGTTTCTCTCATGATTTTAGTTTTGAGTTATGATTACATTTAGTTGAAGTGAATCATTGTAAAGTGTATTGTTCATACCTGTAAGGTGTTGCTCCTACAAAAAAAAAGGAGAGAGAGAGAGACAAAATAAAAGATGCACCGTGGAGGTGCCACAAAAAAAGAAAAAAAGAAAGAAAAAAAGAAGAAGAAAAAGGAGAGGAAGAGAGAAGGAGCAACACCATTATCCTTTTTAGTATACACTTGTGCTTCAAAGTAGCACCACTTCATTCATTGTCAAGTAGAAAGTTTCATGAGCTTCATATGTTTCATACTAGTGGGGAACCTACATTAAAGAACTTGGCTTGTATATTCCAATGACGAGCTTCCTCAAATGCTCGAGGTCTTCATGAGAAAGCAAGTTGGATGCATCCCCACTTAGTCCATAGGAGAGCTTTCACATATTCATAGCTCTATGTGCATCCTAGTTGCATGGCGATCACTACTCCTTGCGTCGACATCAATCATAAGGCCTTCTCCATTGCCTAATGGTCAGATGTGTTGATGCAAGACTTTCTTTGTTTTTGACTTCTCAAAACCCCAACCATTTTCTATCTTTCCCTTAAGTGCGAGGCATAGGCTTGCGCTCAGTGCAGCATAGGTAGTTGAGCGGTTGAATAACGCAGACAAACGATCTTGCTATTGTACCTGGTATGCCTAGGGTTGGTGTTTTTAAAGCGATCGCTAAAGCTTTGTTTCTTTTGTCTATGATAGTTATTGCTGTGTTCCTAACATAATATTGACCTTCTCTCTAAACCTTTGGCAATGGGAATTTGGTCTCCACAAAAATATTTTCCTCTTTCTCAACTGCTACTTGTGAGCTGCGTTGGGATTTCCTCGAAGAGGAGAGGATGATGCAATACAATAGAGATAAGTATTTCCCTCAGTTAAGAACCAAGGTTAGCAATCTAGTAGGAGAACCAAGCAGAACCTCGTTAGCAGCACCTACACACACAAAAGCAAATACTTGCACCCAACGCGAACAAGGGGGTTGTCAATCCCCTCGGCGATTACTTGCAAGGATTAATTCTGATAGTGATAGATAGATAAAATAAAATACAAAATAAAATAAAAGTAAATAAATTGCAGCAAGGTATTTTTGATTTTATATATGATAGATAAATGACCCGGGGGCCATAGTTTTCACTAGAGGCTTCTCTCTCGAACACAAAGCGTACGGTGGGTAAACAAATTATTGTTGGGCAATTGATAGAATAGCGCATAGTTATGACGGATTCATGGCAATGATCATGTATATAGGCATCACATCCGAGACAAGTAGACCGACTCCTGCCTGCATCTACTACTATTACTCCACCCATCGACCGCTATCCAGCATGCATCTAGGGTATTAAGTTAATAAAAACAGAGTAACGCCTTAAGCAAGATGACATGATGTAGATAAAGTAAACTCAAACAATATGAATAAACCCCATCGTTTTATCCCTAATGGCAACAATACAAATACGTGTCTTGTCCCTTTCTGTCACTAGGATAGAGCACCGCAAGATTGAACCCATCACAAAGCACCTCCCACATTGCAAGATAAATCAATCTAGTTGGCCAAACCAAACGGATAGATCAGAGAGAAATACAAAGCTATAACAATCATGCATAAAAGAGTTCAGAGAAGACTCAAATATTTCTCATGAATAATCTGATCATAAACCCACAATTCATCGGATCCCAACAAACACACCGCAAAAGAAGATTGCAACGGATAGAACTCCAAGAACATCGAGGAGAATATGGTATTGAAGATCAAAGAGAGAGAAGAAGCCATCTAGGTACAAACTATGGACCCATAGTTTTGTGGTAAACTACTCACACATCATCGGAAGGGTAGCAAGGTTGATGTAGAAGCCTTCCGTGATCGATTCCCCCTCCGACAGAGTACCGGAAAAGGCCTCCAAATGGGATCGCGGAAGAACAAAGGCTTGCGGCGGCAGAAAACTTTTCTCGTCTGTCTCTCTGGTATATTGGGAATATTTTGGAATTTATAGCGCTGGAATTAGGTCAAGAGGTGCCATGAGGGGCCCACAAGCCTGGGGGCGCGCCTACCCCCCTGGGTGCGCCCTCCAGGCTTGTTGCTCCCTCGTGACTCTTCTGGTCTTCTCCCGAAGCTTCTAGGGTCCCTTCTGGTCCAGAAAAAATTAATCCAAAGTTTTTTCTCCGTTTGGACTCTGTTTGATAATGATTTCCTGAAAAGCCAAAAACAGGCAAAAAACAGCAACTGGCACTAGGCACTATGTTAATAGGTTAGTCCCAAAAAATGATATAAAATTGCATATAATTGCATAATAAACATCCAAGATTGATACTATAATAGCATGGAACAAACAAAAATTATAGAAATGTTGGAGACGTATCAAGCACCCCCAAGCTTAATTCCTTGTCGTCCTCGAGTAGGTAAATGATAAAAACAGATTTTTTGACGTGGAATGCTACCTAACATGTTTCATCATGTAATTCTCTTTTATTGTATGAATATTAAGATCCGAATGATTCAAAGCAATAGTGTAACATCCCCATGTAATAGCTACAGTAATCACCTTTTGATAATGCCAAGCCAGCATGTTAAACAGTGCATGATCATCATTGCATCATATCTCATTTCAAATTCCATTTCAAATTTAAAGTGAAAAATAAAAGTTGTTCAAATTGAAAATAAAAATGTTCATTAAATAGCAAATAATCTATTTCTAATTATGTTCAGGAAAACAACATCACTAAAAATAACTAAGTGACTCTATCATCCTAAAACAGTGGCAAAACAGAAACATTTAATCCATTTTTATTAAATAGAGAATCAAATGAAATCATTTACTCACCAAACCATTTGCTGGGAGTACTAAATATTGCATACTATTTATTGGGCTAAGTCACCTATTTTACAAAACTAAAATTATGGCCAAACTATTTACTAAACAAAAGCTAAATAGAAAAACAGAGAAGAAAAGAAAGAAAAAGGAAAAAGGCCCGCGCTACTGGGCCTAAGTCAAACGCGGCCCAGCCCACCTTACCTGTCCCCTCCCTCGCACTGCTCACGCGCGGTCGAACGCGCCCGACCGCGTCCGTCGCCGGCAGCCGTCGCAGCCGCGCCTGCTCGCGTCTGCGTCGCTACAACGGCTCGCGGGTGGATAAGAGCTCCTCCGCGACGCCTGGGGACGAGGCCCAGATCTTTTCTCCTCCCTTCTTGCTCGCCTCCTTCCTCTTCATCCATGGCCGCCGTCGCCGTTGTCGTCCACTGCGCGTACGCATAGCCACCGCCACTGATTTGCCGCCTCACCGTGCCTGATCGAATCGCGGGCTTCGACTGCTTCCTCTACACCGACCAGCTCGAGCCGGGGAGCACTACAACGCCGGATCGCCATCGTCATCAACCTCGGATCGCCACCGCTCCCCGTTGAACTCCGGCTACCCCGAGACTTCCCCGAGCCCATTACGCACCCCTGCAGGCTCCCTGTGAGCACCGCGTTCTCTCCCCTCTCCTTTCCCCATCTCGGTCGTCCTCTGCCGTCCGATTCCACCGGCGCCCGAACGCGCCTCCGTCTGAACTCGTCGCCGGCTACGCTCCGGCGACCAAACGCTCGCGCTTCGCTGTCCATCGAGCTCGCAAGCTCGCGTAGGGCACCCCTGCATTTTTGGTTCAAGCAAAAGCACGCTGCCCCGTCGTTTCCGCCGTCACCCGAACGCCGCCGTCCGCCGTCGCCATCGTAGCGCTCATCTCCGGCCGCCCCGCCTCGCGCTGGTACCGCAGATCGCCGCGGCTCGGTCTCCCCGATCGAACGCCGCAAACCGCGTCGCAAATGGCCGCCTGTACGCGAATCCCGAGCCTCTCCGGCGAAGATCCGCCGCGGGAGACGCTCGCCGGCGTGATTCCGGCGAGTCGCCGATGACGTCCGACATGGCACGGTCTGGCCCCGCCGTGTGCCGCTGACTGATGGGCCCGGTTGACCGTCTGACCGGGTCAACCACTGACGTGGCGGCCCCATGTCACTGACATGTGGGTCCCGCCTAATTAAACGAATTTAATAAATAAATAAAACGTTAATTAAATCGGTTAATTAAATTAATTAGTTGATTAGTCACCGACTAATGGGGCCCACCTACTAATTAGGTTAATTAGATAAATAAAACTATGTTTAATTAAATCAGTCACTGACCAGTGGGACCCACTGGTCAGGTTTGACCTTGTCAGCGAGTCTGTTGACTGCTGACGTCACCCCTACGTCATGCTGACGTCAGCCTACACTGTTTTGGATAATTCTAATTTAAATAATTTCAGAAATTCCAGAATATGATTAAAACTTTGAAAAATCATATAAAATAAACCGTAACTCGGATGAAAAGAATTTATATATGTAAAATGATCAGAAAAATGTGTAGAATCTGAATAACCTATCCACATACCTGCCACACCCCTCTAACATACTGAACATGGGACATTTTGTCCGTATTCGGTAGATGAATAGTGCATAACTTTAATAAAATAAATCCAAATAAATTCCTAAATTAACTAAATCATTTAGATAGGCAGTAAAACACCTCTGCATATCATTTAGGCATGTCATGCATCCCTGTTGCATTATTGCCGTGTATTTATCGTTTCTTCCCCCTCCTTCTCTCCCGATAGCCCCCGAGACTGCCGACGACGCTGCAGTGTACGACGACGTCGCCGACGACCAGACCCCTTCAGCTGAGCTTCCAGGCAAGCAAAACCCCCTTGATCATCAGATATCGCCCATTTCTTCTCTCTTATTCTTGCATTAGAATTGCCCCTGCTACTGTTCCGATAGTACCTATTCCGATGCATAGCCTGATTTTGTCGTCTGTTGTTTATACCTACCTGTTGTCCCACTATGATTAGTTAGCTTTGCTATTGATACATCGGTAGCCCATCACCCTTGTCCGTTTGCCATGCTTGTTACCGGGCCGTGATCACTCTGGGTGATGATCACAGAACTGTTTACATTACAGTAACACTTAAACTGTTAAAGTCGGGCTGGCCCCAAGGGTGCCCGCGAGATAACATTAAAGACGGGTCGGCTCCAAGAGCACCCGCGCGATATGACTTACCAAGTCGGAGCGACAGGAACCCTGTTCGTCTCTGCGAGTTACTAAACATGATTAAACGGATTTGGGTATTTGATCTGAGTGGGTCGTTGGCCCTATACGCACTACCACCACGTGGGATAATGGTTATGGACCCTCTACGTCGTACGTTTCTCCCGAAAGCTCTTCAGACGTCACAGCTCAGAGATGCGGGCTGGTTGGGGTGGGCTGGTTACGTCACTGGTGTATTCAGTGTCGCGCCTGGGCCCCGACCACCCTCGCAACGTGCAGGAGTGCGAAGGGCGATGGCCCAAGACCCCTTCGTGCTTAGGATTTAGACCGGCGTGTTGACCTCTTTGCTGAGCTTAGGTAGGACGCTGCTTCGTGTCGATTACCCGAGGCCGGGTATTACCTAGCAAGTGT
This sequence comes from Elymus sibiricus, assembly GCA_039707655.1. Taxonomy (NCBI): domain Eukaryota; kingdom Viridiplantae; phylum Streptophyta; class Magnoliopsida; order Poales; family Poaceae; genus Elymus; species Elymus sibiricus. The sequence goes on along the minus strand of CM077666.1, from coordinate 175,062,038 downwards.
ATCCGGCCAGATGTAATCGAGCGTGCTGGGTAACAGTAGTGCACCCCTGCAGGGAAGTTATCTATTCGAATAGCCGTGTCCACGGTAACAGGACGCTCGGAGTTGTATCTTGATCCGCTACAACTACAAATGGATACTGTCACAATGATAAACTGCTACTACTGCTCTCGGGATCACTTTCTCGCAGGGTAGTCGAGAAAGGTTCTCAGGGCTTTACTAAACTATGTTTGATATATATTATCTTGCTCTATTCTCTTCTGATGCTGCAAGATTGCTTCAAGATGCTAGTCTTCGATAGGCTAGACCTCTCCCCCTCTGTTCCAGCAGTCTGCAGTATAGTCCAAAGATATAGCCCCATTCCTTTGATACTGATGCATATTAGTATAGTTCTGATGTCAGTCTTGCGAGTACTTTGGATGAGTACTCACGGTTGCTTTGCTATTCCTTTTCCCCATACCCACTTGATGAAATCAGACGATGGAGTCCAGGAGCCAGACACCACCACAGGAGACTACTACCAGGAGAGTCCCGGAGGCCACTACTACTGGGTTGAGCTGACCGACCAGGAGTAGTTTGGAGGCCCTAGGCAGGAGGCCTTCGCCTTTTCGATCATTATGTCACTGTTTGTGCTAGCCTTCTTAAGGCAAAACTTGACTAACTATGTCTGTACCTAGATATTATGGTTTGTATGACTTATGTATTCAGGTCCTCGTGACCCCTGGCTTGTAATATGATGTTTTATGTTTTAATTTGAGTTTAGAGTTGTGTTGTGATATTCTTCCCGTGAGTCTCTGTTCTCAAGCGTGCACGTTTGCGTGTATGATTAGTGCACGGTCGAGCAGGGGCGTTACAAGTTGGTATCAGAGCCGACTGCCTGTAGGATGCCCCCTTCCAATTCCTTGGTCGAAGTTGAGTCTAGTCTTTGAAAACTATATTTTACTAACATGGCCGTATGGCTTACGGGCCCACGTCGCCACTGGGTGGTATTAGGATCTTTTATTCCTCTTCTATACTCTAGGACTCTGATCTCTCTTCTTTTCTGGTTAAATGATTTTGCTAACTCTGACACTAGGTTCTCGTAATCGCTTCACTCGGAGAGATGGATTATCTACACTAATTCCTTCTCATTGATCTGATTAGTCTGATAATCATATTTTCTTTTCCATTGGTCTGTTTAACCTTTCCTTCCTAGTTATAATATGTTTCTCACGTTGTCATTTGACAATCTTGAATTTCCTCTGTTTCAGATGGATCGTTTGTTCCCGTCGCGTTCCGCAAGGCAGCTTGTACGTCTGACCATGGCTGTTGATGCGACTGGGTTCCCGGCCATTTTGGTCGAACTTCTGACCAGGCTGGGATATCGCTGGTATCCCGAGTACACAGTTTACGAGGATTACCGCGAGTTCAACTAGGAGCAGTACCATGCTGAGGTTTGCATCTTTGATCGACAGGACGACTCCGTCACTGAGTTGCACACGTTTCACGGTGTTAGAGTGACTGTCGACATGGCAGTCCATGATGCTGCCTATACTGCTATTGCCCGTCTCCGGGGAGAGCATGGCAGTCGCTTGGAGCATACTGCTTTCAGATACATCCCGTATGCCCCTGTTGGGGATGAGACTGGAAACTACACTGCTGTGTGTACGCCTTACGTGTCGCGTCGTTATGACCCGCAGGTTTTGGAACAGTACACTCAGGCTCTGGACCGCACTGCTCGAGCTCTTGCTGTCGAGTTGCACGCCACTCGTGCTCGTCTTTACGACGCTCTGACACAGTTGCTGCCAGCAGTCAGTGCACGGATGCACCCAGAGTACATTCTTTACCCACGTAGGACGGAGATGCCACCAGGTCTTCACTGGCCTGCTGTTGGAGGTTTTACCCCTCCGCGTGGTCCTCTTCTTCCAGTTCGGGACCAAGTTCTGCATTAGAGTGTCCACGGAGCACAGGATCCTCACCTTGAGGGTGCCCGGCGTCGTCACTTGCAGTTACCTAGGTTCAGTGGTTTTCTCCGACGCTGATGTAGCATATCGCTATGTCACGTTGTTGTATCCCTCCACCACGTGCCTGCGCGCCGCCTAGTATGTCTAGCTTTTAATTTTGCGCAGTTATGCTGTCCGCGTGTAACCGACTCTGTGTATGGATCTGTATGTCTTAATTGACTACTATTATGTATCTATAGCACTACTTATTTATTGTCGTGTTACATCATGTTTGTTTCTAAACACTTGCAGTTGCTTTTACTAAACTACCCCCTGTTAAATTTTAGCAGGATGGTTAGACCAGGTGGTCGTGGTCGTGGCCGTGCTCCTGGGCAGCCACCACCGCCAGACTATATGGCAGCTATGATGCAGCAATTCGAGCTGAACCGCCAGTTCCTGGTTGGAGTCATGGCTCAGTTCCCGCACCAGAACCAAAATGCTCAGAATCCGGAACCTGCGCCAATAACTCTGCAGGAGTTTGTGCGTCTCAACCCTGCTATTTATCGCAACTCTGAACAGCCACTGGATGCTGATGACTGGCTTCGCGACATCGCCTACGAGATGGAGTCTGCCAATGTTGCCCCCGCCAACTTTGTCACCTTCGCGTCCTACTTCTTGAAGGGCCCCGCTGCTCAATGGTGGTCCACCCACAGACGTTCACTACCTGAGGGGACAGTCATCACTTGGCTCGAGTTTCAGACTGCCTTCCGCGCCCGCTACATTCCTCAGGTAATCATGGATCGGAAGAAGACAGAGTTTCGCAACCTCACTCAGGGCAATAGGACCGTCGAAGCTTATCAACGTGAATTCCTCAACCTGTCCCGCTATGCTGAAGAAGACATAGCCACTGATGCTCGTAGACAGGAGAAGTTCCGTAATGGACTCCACCCAGACCTCAAGCTTGCTCTCGCTGTTCATGACTTCGCCGACTTCGCCACCCTGGTGAACAAGGCCATCCAGGTTGAGACCGCTCAGATGGAACATAGGGAGTCACAGAAGCGCAATCGTGACGTTGGCTCATCTTCGAGCTCAGGACAAAGGCGTAAGATCTGGATTCCCAACAGCATGTACCGTCCAACTACCCCTGCGCTCAGGCCTTCTTATGCTGCACCCCGTCTGCCTCCTCCACCACCGAGGCAGCCAAGAGCTCAAGCTGCTCCACCACGTGCTACACCTCTTCGTCCTGAAGATGGTCTGTGTTTCAAGTGTCGCAAACCAGGTCACCTTGCCAAGGACTGCCACCAGAATCCGAATCAGTTGGCACTTCCTTATGCTGGCGTGGCAATGGTCGTGGCAACAACCAGACCCGCAACTATAATACCGGGCCTGCTGCTTATGCACGTGGACATGCTTACCACGTCGATATTGAAGAAGTTCAGGATCAACCTGAAACTGTGCTGGGTACCCTTCTCGTTAACTCAGTACCTGCTTCTATTTTATTTGATTCAGGAGCATCGCATTCATTCATGTCAGGAACATTTGCATTCATGCATGGCATACAATATGAAGAGATGCATACTCCATTGGTCGTTAAAACCCCGGGAGGCCGTTGTCAAACCTCCATGATGGCACACAATACCCCTGTTGAAATCAAAGGATTGGAATTACTTGTTTCACCCATCATTTTAAATTCTTCCAATATAGACCTCATTCTAGGAATGGATTGGTTGAAAGCTCACATTGCTTCGATCAATTGTGCCACCAAAGTCGTCCAACTCCTCCATCCCTCCGATGAGATAGTAAACTACACCGCCCGAGTTACTCGGAATGCCGAAGCTCAGATATATGCTCTGAATGCATTGAACGCTTCACCTCTTGAGGGAATTGAAAACATTCCAGTCGTTCATGATTTTCCGGACGTCTTTCCAGAAGAACTTCCCGGAATACCCCTTGTTAGAGCCGTTGAATTCGTCATCGACTTGAAACCTGGCACCACTCCTATTGCCAAGCGCCCATACAAGATGCCGCCGCATGAACTCCTTGAGCTTAAGGAGGAAATCGACAAGTCACTTAAAAAGGGTTTCATCCGCCCCAGTTCTTCTGCTTGGGGAGCACCTTCTCTCTTTGTTTAGAAGAAGGATGGAACTAACCGATTGGTCCAGGACTATCGGCCTATCAACCAAGCCACAATCCAGAACAAATATCCACTTCCCCGGATCAACGATCTTTATGATCAGCTTGCTGGATCCTCTGTGTTCTCTAAACTCGACTTAAGGTTGGGTTATCATCAGATCCGAGTTCGTAAAGAGGATATTCCGAAGACCGCCTTCGTTACCCGTTATGGATCATACGAGTACACCGTTATGTCCTTCGGACTAACTAATGCTCCAGCAACCTTCTCTCGATTGATGAACTATATCTTCATGGACTACCTCGACAAGTTCGTCGTGGTTTATTTGGATGATATCCTTATATTTTCCAAGAATGAAGAAGAACACGCCGAACATCTTCGGCTTGTATTGGAGAGACTTCGAGAACATCAACTGTATGCCAAATTTTCCAAGTGTGAATTCTGGTTATCTGAGGTGACTTATCTTGGTCATGTGATTTCCAAAGATGGCATTGCTGTTAACCCAGAACGAGTTCAGGCTATTCTTGACTGGACTCCGCCGAAGAATGTCAAGTAAGTTAGAAGTTTTCTCGGTCTTGCTAGCTATTGCCGCCGTTTTGTCGAGAACTTCTCCAAGATTGCTAAGCCATTGACTGATCTGCTCCAGAAAGGTGTTAAATTTGAGTGGACAGAAAAATGTTAGGAAAGTTTCCAAACACTCAAGGACAAGTTGACATCTGCCCCAGTGCTAGCTCCCCCTGACTCCCGCAAGGACTTTGTGATATACTGCGACGCATCCCGTCAAGGATTAGGCTGTGTCCTAATGCAAGAGCGTAAGGTGATTGCTTATGGCTCTCGTCAGTTGCGTCCTCACGAAGATAAGTACCCAACGCATGATCTCGAGTTAGCAGCAGTTATCTATGCTTTGAAGCTGTGGCGACATTACCTTCTCAGTAATCGTTGCGAGATATACACGGACCACCAAAGTCTGAAATATTTGTATACTCAACCAGATTTGAACCTTCGCCAGCAAAGATGGCTCGAGACAATAGCCGACTACGACATGGATATTTCTTATACCCCTGGCAAGGCTAATGTAATGGCCGATGCCTTGAGTCGCAAATCTTATTGCAACAACCTCTCTGTTCAGCAAGCACAACCCCTTCTCTACGAAGAACTACGCAAGTTGAACCTTCACATTGTTCCACAGGGTCACCTCAATACCCTGGTTGTTGAATCAGACCTCGATGACCTCATCAAGCATATACAGAAAGCTGACTCCGAGGTCGAAAAATTAAGCGAGATATAAAAAGGGGAAAGCCCTTATTCTTCACTATTGATGCTGACATCGCCCTGTTCTACAAGAATCGCTTAGTGGTTCCTAGAAAGGACAATCTGGATCTGACCCCGGATGTCATGAAGGAAGCTCATGATACACCTCTTTCAATTCACCCTGGTAGTACCAAGATGTACCAAGACATTCGACAGAGATATTGGTGGCCTGATATGAAGCGAGATATTTCTCGTTATGTTGCTGAGTGTGACGTTTGCCATCGCATCAAGGCAGAACATCAAAGGCCTGCTGGACTTCTACAACCACTTGATATTCCTGAATGGAAATGGGACAAAGTCGAAATGGATTTTATTACTGGTTTTCCCAGATCGCAGAAGGGTCATGATGCTATCTTTGTCGTCATTGACTGATTCTCCAAAGTTGCTCACTTTCTGCCAGTCAAGGAGACAATCTCTGCTAGTCAGTTAGCAGACTTGTATGTTTCCAGGATTGTGTCACTTCACGGTATTCCGTTGGAAATCAGCTCAGATCATGGCAGCCTCTTTACCTCAAGATTTTGGAACAGTTTCCTAGAAGCTATGGGAACTCATCTGTCCTTCAGCACCTCTTTTCACCCCCAGTCTCAGGGACAAGTTGAAAGAGTCAATCAAGTGCTTGAAGATATGCTTCGAGCTTGTGTCATCTCATTCGGTAAGAAATGGGAGGAATCTCTCCCGTATGTCGAATTTTCTTACAACAATAGCTACCAGGCTAGTTTAAAGATGGCACCATTTGAAGTTCTCTACGGACGTAAGTGTCGAACCCCTCTGAATTGGTCAGAAACTGGGGAACGATCACTCGTTGGACCGGGCATTATTCAACAAGCTGAAGAACAAGTCCGCATTGTCCGCGAACATTTGAAAACTGCTCAGTCTCGTCAAAAGAGCAACTATGATCGAAAGCACCAGGTGATGGTCTATCAGCCTGGCGAACAAGCTTACCTTCGTGTTACTCCAATGAAGGGCACTCATCGATTTGGAATCAAGAGCAAGTTAGCTCCTCGCTACATTGGCCCGTTCCGCATTCTCGCCCGTCGAGGAGAAGTGGCATACCAATTGGAATTGCCGCCAAACCTCTCTCAAGTGCATGATGTCTTCCATGTATCGCAACTTCGTCGCTGCTTCAAGGATCCTATCAGAGCAGTGGATCATGAAGTGCTTGAATTGCAAGAGGATCTTTCTTATCAAGAGTATCCGATCCGCATTCTTGATCAAACTGAACGTCGAACCCGTCAGAAGGCAATCAAGTTCCTTAAAGTTCAGTGGTTGAATCATTCTGAGGATGAAGCCACTTGGGAATGCGAAGATCGTCTTCGTGAAGAATACCCCACTCTCTTTCAGCCTACCTCTTAATTCTCGGCACGAGAATTTCTTTTAGAGGAGGAGAATTGTAACATCCCCATGTAATAGCTACAGTAATCACCTTTTGATAATGCCAAGCCAGCATGTTAAACAGTGCTTGATCATCATTGCATCATATCTCATTTCAAATTCCATTTCAAATTTAAAGTGAAAAATAAAAGTTGTTCAAATTGGAAATAAAAATGTTCATTAAATAGCAAATAATCTATTTCTAATTATGTTTAGGAAAACAACATCACTAAAAATCACTAAGTGACTCTATCATCCTAAAACAGTGGCAAAACAGAAACATTTAATCCATTTTTATTAAATAGAAAATCAAATGAAATCATTTACTCACCAAACCATTTTCTGGGAGTACTAAATATTGCATACTATTTATTGGGCTAAGTCACCTATTTTACAAAACTAAAATTATGGCCAAACTATTTACTAAACAAAAGCTAAATAGAAAAACAGAGAAGAAAAGAAAGAAAAAGGAAAAAGGCCCGCGCTACTGGGCCTAAGTCAAACGCGGCCCAGCCCACCTTACCTATCCCCTCCCTCGCACTGCTCACGCGCGGTCGAACGCGCCTGACCGCGTCCATCGCCGGCAGCCGTCGCAGTCGCGCCTGCTCGCCTCTGTGTCGCTACAGCGGCTCGCGGGTGGATAAGAGCTCCACCGCGACGCCTGGGGACGAGGCCCAGATCTTTTCTCCTCCCCTCTTGCTCGCCTCCTTCCTCTTCATCCATGGCCGACGCCGCCGTTGCCGTCCACCGCGCGTACGCATAGCCACCGCCACCGTTTCGCCGCCTCACCGTGCCTGATCGAATCGCGGGCCTCGACTGCTTCCTCTACACCGACCAGCTCGAGCCGGGGAGCACTACAACGCCGGATCGCCGTCGTCATCAACCTCGGATCGCCGCCGCTCGCCGTCGAACTCCGGCTACCCCGAGACTTCCCCGAGCGCATTACGCATCTCTGCAGGCTCCCTGTGAGCACCGCGTTCTCTCCCCTCTCCTTTCCCCATCTCGGTCGTCCTCTGCCGTCCGATTCCACCGGTGCCCGAACACGCCTCCGCCTGAACTCGTCGCCGGCTATGCTCCGGCGACCAAACGCTCGCGCTTCGCTGTCCATCGAGCTCGCAAGCTCGCGTAGGGCACCCCTGCATTTTTGGTTCAAGCAAAAGCACGCTGCCCCGTCGTTTCCGCCGTCACTCGAATGCCGCAGTCCGCCGTCGTCGTCGTAGCGCTCATCTCCGGCCGCCCCGCCTCGCGCTGGTACCGCAAATCGCCGCGGCTCGGTCTCCCCGATCAAACGCCGCAAACTGCGTCGCAAATGGCCGCCTGTACGCAAATCCCGAGCCTCTTCGGCGAAGATCCGCCGCGGGAGACGCTCGCCGGCGTGATTCCGGCGAGTCGCCGACGACGTCCGACGTGGCACGGCCTGGCCCCGCTGTGTGCCGCTGACTGATGGGCCCGGTTGACCGTGTGACTGGGTCAACCGCTGACGTGGCGGCCCCATGTCACTGACATGTGGGTCCCGCCCAATTAAACGAATTTTAAAAATAAATAAAACGTTAATTAAATCGGTTAATTAAATTAATTAGTTGATTAGTCACTGACTAATGGGGCCCACCTGCTAATTAGGTTAATTAGATAAATAAAATTCTGTTTAATTAAATCAGTCACTGACCAGTGGGACCCACTGGTTAGGTTTGACCTGGTCAGCGAGTCTGTTGACTGCTGACGTCACCCCTACATCATGCTGACGTCAGCCTACACTGTTTCGGATAATTCTAATTTAAATAATTTCAGAAATTCCAGAATATGATTAAAACTTTGAAAAATCATATAAAATAAACCGTAACTCGGATGAAAATAATTTATATATGTAAAATGATCAGAAAAATGTGTAGAATCTGAATAACCTATCCACATACCTGCCACAGCCCTCTAACATACTGAACGTGGGACATTTTGTCCGTATTCGGTAGATGAATAGTGCATAACTTTAATAAAATAAATCCAAATAAATTCCTAAATTAACTAAATCATTTAGATAGGCAGTAAAACACCTCTGCATATCATTTAGGCATGTCATGAATCCCTGTTGCATTATTGCCGTGTATTTATCGTTTCTTCCCCCTCCTTCTCTCCCGATAGCCCCCGAGACTGCCGATGACGCTGCAGAGTACGACGACGTCGCCGACGACCAGACCCCTTCAGCTGAGCTTCCAGGCAAGCAAAACCCCCTTGATCATCAGATATCGCCCATTCCTTCTCTCTTATTATTGCATTAGAATTGCCCCTGCTACTGTTCTGATAGTACCTATTCCGATGCATAGCCTGATTTTGTCGTCTGTTGTTTATACCTACCTGTTGTCCCACTATGATTAGTTAGCTTTGCTATTGATACATCGGTAGCCCATCACCCTTGTCCGTTTGCCATGCTTGTTACCGGGCCGTGATCACTCTGGGTGATGATCACGGAACTGTTTACATTACAGCAACACTTAAACTGTTAAAGTCGGGCTGTCCCCAAGGGTGCCCGTGAGATAACATTAAAGACGGGTCGGCTCCAAGAGCACCCGCGCGATATGACTTACCAAGTCGGAGCGACAGGAACCCTGTTCGTCTCTGCGAGTTACTAAACATGATTAAACGGATTTGGGTATTTGATCTGAGTGGGTCGTTGTCCCTATACGCACTACCACCATGTGGGATAATGGTTATGGGACCCTCTACGTCGTACGTTTCTCCCGAAAGTTCTTCAGACGTCACAGCTCAGAGATGCGGGCTGGTTGGGGTGGGCTGGTTACGTCACTGGTGTATTCAGTGTCGCGCCTGGGCCCTGACCACCCTCGCAACGTGCAGAAGTGCGAAGGGCAATGGCCCAAGACCCCTTCGTGCTTAGGATTTAGACCGGCGCGTTGACCTCTCTGCTGAGCTTAGGTAGGACGCTGCTTCGTGTCGATTACCCGAGGCCGGGTATTACCCAGCAAGTGTATCCGGCCAGATGTAATCGAGCGTGCTGGGTAACAGTAGTGCACCCCTGCAGGGAAGTTATCTATTCGAATAGCCGTGTCCACGGTAACAGGACGCTCGGAGTTGTATCTTGATCCGCTACAACTAGAAATGGATACTGTCACAATGACAAACTGCTACTACTGCTCTCGGGATCACTTTCTCGCAGGGTAGTCGAGAAAGGTTCTCAGGGCTTTACTAAACTATGTTTGATATATATTATCTTGCTCTATTCTCTTCTGATGCTGTAAGATTGCTTCAAGATGCTAGTCTTCGATAGGCTAGGCCTCTCCCCCTCTGTTCCAACATTCTGCAGTATAGTCCAAAGATATAGCCCCATTCCTTTGATACTGATGCATATTAGTATAGTTCTGATGTCAGTCTTGCGAGTACTTTGGATGAGTACTCACGGTTGCTTTGCTATTCCTTTTCCCCATACCCACTTGATGAAATCAGACGATGGAGTCCAGGAGCCAGACGCCACCACAGGAGGCTACTACCAGGAGAGTCCCGGAGGCCACTACTACTGGGTTGAGCCGACCGACCAGGAGTAGTTCGGAGGCCCTAGGAAGGAGGCCTTCGCCTTTTCGATCGTTATGTCGCTGTTTGTGATAGCCTTCTTAAGGCAAAACTTGACTAACTATGTCTGTACCCAGATATTATGGTTTGTATGACTTATGTATTCGGGTCCTCGTGACCCCTGGCTTGTAATATGATGTTTTATGTTTTAATTTGAGTTTAGAGTTGTATTGTGATATTCTTCCCGTGAGTCTCTGTTCTCGAGCATGCACGTTTGCGTGTATGATTAGTGCACGGTCGAGAAGGGGCATCACAAATAGTCCATAATTTGATATAAAGACATCAATACTCAGGCATACTAACAAACAATCATGCCTTTCAAAATAAAAATGCTAAAGAAAGTTATCCCTACAAAATCATATAATCCTGTCATGCTCCATCTTCTTAACATTAAGTATTTATCATGCACTACCCCGATGACAAGCCGAGCAATTGGTTCATACTTTTTAACGCGCTTCAGCTTTTTCAACCCCCACGCAATACATGAGCGCAAGCCATGGATATAGCACTATGGGTGGAATATAATATAATGGTAGAGATTAATAGGGGAAGTCAAAAAGTAGAAGATAGTCTCACATCGATGCGGCTAATCAACGGGCTATGGAGATGCCCATCAATTGATGGCAATGCGAGGAGTTGGGATTGCCATGCAACGGATGCACTAAGAGCTATAAGTGTATGAAAGCTCAAAATAAAAACTAAGTGGGTGTGCATCCAACTTGCCTGCTCATGAAGACCTCGGGCATTTGAGGTAGCCCATCGTCGGAATATACAAGCCAAGTTCTATAATGAAAAATTCCCACTAGTATATGAAAGTGACAACATAGGAGACTCTCTATATGGAAAACATGGTGCTACTTTGAAGCACAAGTATGGAAAAGGATAGTAACACTGCCCCTTCTCTCTTTTTTTTAATTTTTTTTCGTGGATTCTTTTTGGCCCCATTTTTTTTCTTTTTTTTATCCTCACTGGGGCAATGATCTAATAATAATGATCATCATACTTCTATTTACTTACAACTCAAAATTACAACTCGATACTAGAACAAATATGACTCTATATGAATGCCTCTAGCAGTGTACCAGAATGTGCAATGATGCTAGTGTAACATGTTTGAAAATGATGAACGGTGGCTGAGCCACAAATACTATGTCAGCTATATGATCATGCAAAGCAATATGACAATGATGATGTGTGTCATAAAAACGGAATGGTGGAAGTTGGATGGCAATATATCTCGGAATGGCTATGGTAATGCCATGATACGTAGGTATGGTGGCTGTTTTGAGGAAGATATAAGGAGGCTTATGTGTGATAGAGCGTATCATATCACGGGGTTTGGATGCACCGGCGAAGTTTGCACTGACTTTCGATGTGAGAAAGGGCAATGCACGGTACCAAAGAGGCTAGCAAATTGCGGAAAGGTGAGAGTGCGTATAATCCATGGACTCACATTAGTCATAAAGAACTCACATACTTATTGCGAAAGTTTATTAGCCCTCGAAACAAAGTACTACTACGCATGCCCCTAGGGGGATAGATTGGTAGGAAAAGACCATCGCTCGTCCCCGACCACCACTCATAAGGTAGACAATCAATAATAAATCATGCTCCAACTTCTTAGCATAACGACAGATCATACATGCATGCTTCGGGAATCACAAACCTTAACACCAATATTCTTACTAAACCACAATTATATACTAATACCTCCCCCATATTACCATCTTAATATCGCAAAACTATTGCAAGGAATCAAACTTATCATATTCAGTGATCTACATGAATGTTTTTATTATATCCCTCTTGAATACCTATCACATTAGGACCAAATTCATAACCCGTGCATATTACCATTGCTATTTATTAGACTCTCAAAAAGATATAAGTGAAGCATGAGAGTGCAACTATTTCTTTAAAATACAACCACCGCCGTGCTCTAAAAGATATAAGTGAAGCACTAGAGCAACTGCCTAGCTCAAAAGATATAAGTGAAGCACATAGAGTATTCTAACAAATCACGAATAATGTGTGTCCCTCTCAAAAAGGTGTGTTCAGCAAAGATGATTGTGGCAAAATAAAAAGCAAACAAAGAAAATAAAACTATAGCACAAGACGCTCCAAGTAAAACACATATCATGTGATGAATAAAAATATAGCTCCAAGTGATATACCGATAGATTGTAGACGAAAGAGGGGATGCCATCCGGGGCATCCCCAAGCTTAGATGCTTGAGTCTTCCTTGAATATTACCTTGGGGTGCCTTGGGCATCCCCAAGCTTAGGCTCTTGCCGCTTCTTATTCCTTCATCCATCGTGGTCTCACCCAAAACTTGAAAACTTCAGCACACAAAACTCAACAGAAACCTCGTGAGATCCGTTAGTATAACAAACAAATCTTAAACTTTAGGTACTATTATAAATTGATTCATATTTAGTATTAGCATAATGCTACTGTACTCCAACTTCCCCATGTCTTATACCCCCCGATACAATCCATAGATTCATCAAAATAAGCAAACTATGCAACAAAAACAGAATCTGTCTAAAACAGAACAGTCTGTAAAGATCTGAATAAAAGTCATACTTATGTAACTCAATTTTTTTTCAAAAATTAGGATAACCTAGAAAATTCATACACCAATAATGTGTAAAAAATTCAGAATTTTATCACGCTCTAGTAAAATCAGAAAAATTCTGCACTGGACTCAAAAGTTTCTGCTTTCAAACATCATCAATTATACTATCACCCAAATCATCCCAAAGGCATTACTTGGCACAAACAGTAGCTATAATTGTTTAAACACTCAAAACAGAAAATAAAAGCAAAAATTTAAGATAACTATTGGGTTACCTCCCAACAAGCTCTTTCTTTATAGCCATTAACATAGGCTTGAAATTTCAATGATGCTCACATGAAAGATAATAATTGAAACACAAATAGAGCATCATAAAACATGTGACAAACACATTTAAGTCTAACACTCTTCCTATGCATAGGCATTTTATAGGAAAACAAATTATCAAGGCAAGCAATATCTAGCATATGCAAATAGGAAGAATGAAGCATTAATAATTTCAGCACAAAGAGAGGTAATTTATTGACATGAAAGTTTCTACAACCATATTTTCCTCTCTCATAATAATTACATTTAGGATCATAATCAAATTCAATAATATAGCTATCATATAAAATACTATCTTCATGATCCATATGCATAAAAGTTTTATAATCTTCCAAGATAGTGGGATTAACATCAACTAAAGCCATGACCTCTCCAAACCCACTTTTTCAAAAATTTCATAAGATTGAACACTCTCCAAATATGCGGGATTCCTTTTACCTAAAGTTGACACTCTTCCAAACCCACTTTCAATATTATTGCAAACACTATTATCAATGACATATTCATCACGAGGCTTAAATAAATTTTCAAGTTCATAAGAAGCATTATCACCCCAATCATGATCATTGCAATAAGTAGTGGACATGACAAAATCGTCATCCCCAAGCTTGTAGTTTGTGCATAATATTAACACAATTGACATTAATAGAATTTATAATAACATCATTGCAATCATGCTTTTCAATCAAGGAGCTATCATGAATCACTTTATAAATTTCTTCTTCGAACACTTCATCACACTTTTCAAATTCATGATTTTCAAGCAAAACTTCATAGAGATAATCAAGTGCACTCAACTCACTAGCAATTGGTTCATCATAATTGGACCTTTTGAAAATATTAGCAAGTGGATGAGGATCCATATCAATAGATTAGTAGACCGTGGGCCATAGTTTTCACTAGAGGCTTCTCTCTCGAACACAAAGCATACGGTGGGTAAACAAATTACTATTAGACAATTGATAGAATAGCGCATAGTTATGATGGATTCATGGCAATGATCATGTATATAGGCATCACGTCCGAGACAAGTAGACCGACTCATGTCTGCATCTACTACTATTACTCCACCCATCGACCACTATCCAGCATGCATCTAGGGTATTAAGTTAATAAAAACAGAGTAACGCCTGCTACTTGTGAGCTGCTTTGGTAATTCCCTGAAGAGGAAGGGAGATGCAGTACAGTAGAGATAAGTATTTCCCTCAGTTATGAAACCAAGGTTATCAATCCAGTAGGAGAATCACGCAACACCTCGTTAGCAGCACCTGCACACAAAACAACAAATCCTTGCACCCAACGCAACCAAGGGGTTGTCAATCCCTCGGCGGTAAGTTGCAAGATTAAATTGTATGTAATAGATAGATAGATTGAAACAATAATACAAAATAAAATAAATAAATAAAAAGTGCAGCAAGTATTTTTAGGGTTTTAGTATATGATTTAGATAGACCCGGGGGCCATAGTTTTCACTAGAGGCTTCTCTCAAGAAAATAGCATACGGTGGGTAGACAAATTACTGTTGGGCAATTGATAGAAAAGAAAATAATCATGATGACATCCAAGGCAATGATCATGTATATAAGCATCACGTCCGAGACAAGTAGACCGACTCCTGCCTGCATCTACTACTATTACTCCACACATCGACCGCTATCCAGCATGCATCTAGTGTATTAAGTCCATAAAGAACGGAGTAACGCCTTAAGAACGATGACATGATGTAGACAAGATAAACTCACATATGAATAAACCCCATATTTTTACCCTTAATAGCAGCGATACATACGTGTCATGTCCCTTTCTGTCACTGGGTTTGAGCACCGCAAGATCGAACCCATTACAAAGCACCTCTTCCCATGGCAAGATAAATCAATCTAGTTGGCCAAACCAAATCAATAGATCGGAGAAGAAATATGAGGCTATAATAATCATGCATAAAAGAGATCAGAGAAAACTCAAATAATATTCATGGATAATCTGATCATAAACTCACAATTCATCGGATCCCAACAAACACACCGCAAAAAGTGATTACATCGGATAGAACTCCAAGAACATCAAGGAGAACATTGTATTGAAGATCAAAAAGAGAGAAGAAGCCATCTAGCTACTAAATATGGACCCGAAGGTCTGTGGTAAACTACTCACGTATCATCGGAAGGGCAGCAAGGTTGATGTAGAGCCCCTCCGTGATCGATTCCCCCTCCGGCAGAGTACCGGAAAAGGCCTCCAGATGGGATCTCTCGAGAACAGAAGCTTGCGGCGTCGGAAAAAGTATTTCGTGGACTCCCCTGAGGGTTTCTGATTTTTTTGGGAATTTATAGTGGTGGAATTAGGTCAGACGGAGCTGGGATGGGCCCATGAGGCACCAGGGCGCGCCTGCCCCCCAGGCGCGCCCTGGTGGCTCGTGGCCACCTACTCTGGCGTCTGGTCTTCTCCCGAAGCTTCTAGTGTTGGTATTGTCCGGAAAAAAATCTCCAAAAAGTTTCGTGGCATTTGGACTTTATTTGGTATTGATATTCTATTAAACAAAAAACAGGCAGAAAACAGCAACTGGCACTGGGCACTAAGTTAATAGGTTAGTCCCAAAAAATGATATATAATTGCTGTAAATGTATATAAAAACATCCAAGATTGATAATATAACAGCATGGAACAATAAAAAATTATAGATACATTGGAGACGTATCAGCATCCCCAAGCTTAATTCCTGCTCGTCCTCGAGTAGGTAAATGATAAAAACAGAATTTTTGATGTGGAATGCTGCCTATCATATTCATCATATATTCTTTTTCTTTTGTAGCATGGACATTGGACTTGAATGATTCAAAGCAATAGTCTATAATTTGACATGAAGATATAAATACTCAAGCATGCTAACAAGCAATCATGTCTTTCAAAATATCAACGCTAAAGAAAGTTATCCCTAGCCCATTATGCTCAATCATTGATCCATTCATGAAACACACTCAAATATTAGCTACACACAATGCACAAGTATGACAATAGTGCTCTCTAGTTGGTGCTTTATAAGAGAAGATGGAGACTCAAAATAAAAATAAAAATTGCATAAAGTAAATAGATAGGCCCTTCGCAGAGGGAAGCAGAGATTTGCTAATGTGTCAGAGCTCAAAGCTTAAATTAGAGAGATAAAAATATTTTGAGAGGCATGCTTTTCCTGTCAATGAAAACGACCGAGAATTCCCAATATCTTCCATGCTAGACACATCATAGGCGGTTCCCAAACAGAAAGTAAAGTTTATTTCCTTTCCACCATTCTTTCACAATCCATGGCTAGTTGTATCCACGGGTGCCCTCCATACCATCACTTTCCAAGGAATTTTGTTGTTATTAATTTTTGATTTCATTGTGGGACTGGGCATCCCTATTACCAGCCACTCTCTCGTGCAATGACAAGTGAATAAACACTCATCATGAGAATAACACACCTAGCATGGAAAATATTGGCCACCCCCTGCCGCTTCATGAGCGGTACGGGCACACAAAACAGAAAAATTATTTTGAAAATTAGAGTTGGCACACGCAAATTTACTTGGAGCGACATGGAAATACCGCATATAGGTAGATATGGTGGACTCATTTGCCACAACTTGGGTTTAAGGAGTTTGGATGCACAAGTAGTATTTCCGCTTAGTACAAATGAAGGCTAGCAAAAAATTGGGAAGCAACCAACCAAAAAGCGAAAACGGTCATAAACATGCATTGAACATAACTAGCACCGAATAATGCACCATAAGTAGGATATAATTTCGTTGCATAACTATTGACTTAATGTGCATGCATAGGGAATCACAAACCTTAACACTAATATTCTTACTAAATCACAATTACTCACTAACATGACTCACATATTATCATCTCCATATCGTAAAACTATTGCAAGGAATCACACTTATCATATCCAATGATCTATATGAAAGTTTTTATTATATCCCTCTTGAATATTCATCACTTTGGGACCAAATTCATATCTTGTGCAAATTACCATTACTTTCATCAACTCTCAAAAAGATATAAGTGAAGCATGAGAGTGCAAATATTTCTTCAAAATTTCAATCTTATCAACTCTCAAAATAATATAAGTGAAGCATGAGAGTTTATTTCTTCAAAATTTTAATCTTATCAACTCTCAAAATAATTTAAGTGAAGCATGAGCGTTTATTTCTTCAAAATTTAACCACCGCCGTGCTCAAAAAGATTTAAGTGAAGCACTAGAGCAACTTCCTAGCTCAAAAAATTTAAGTGAAGCACATAGAGTATTCTAACAAATTATGATGAACGTGTGGCTCTCTCAAAATAGGTGTGTTTAGCAAGGATGATCATGACAAACTAAAAAGCAAACAAAGCAAAGACTCATATAATACACGATGCTCCAAGCAAAACACATATCATGTGACGAATAAAAATATAGCTCCAAGTAAAATTACCGATGGTTGGTAGAAGAAAGAGGGGATGCCTTCCGGGGCATCCCCAAGCATAGACGCTTGAGTCTTCCTTGAATATTACCTTGTGGTGCCATGGGAATCCCCAAGCTTAGGCTCTTGCCACTCCTTATTCCTTCATCCATCGTGATCTCACCCAAAACTTGAAAACTTCAATCACACAAAACTCAACAAAACCTTCGTGAGATCCGTTAGTATAACAAAATAAATCACTACTTTAAGTACTATTGCAAACCCATTCATATTTTTTTTGCATTATACCTACTGTATTATAACTTATCCATGGCTTATACCCCCGATACAATCCATAGTTTCATCAAAACAAGCAAGCAAAGCATCAAAAACAGAATCTGTCAAAAACAGAACAGTCTGTAGCAATCTATTTAAAAGCCATACTTATGTAACTCCAAAAATTCTGAAAAATTAAAGTAACATGGGCAATTCATATACCAATACTGTGTAAAATTTTCAGATATTTCTGACACTCCAGTACAGAAACAAAATTCCAGCACTGGACGCAAAACTTTCTGTTTTCCAAACAGCATCAATTATACTATCTTCCAAATCATCCTAAAGGCTTTACTTGGCACAAACACTAATTAAAAACACAAAAACACAATCATAACAGTAGCATGAAAGTGAAAACACACAATAACAGAAACAAATAATAAAAATTTATTTTATTCATTGGGTTGCCTCCCAACAAGCGCTATTGTTTTATGCCCCTAGCTAGACATAATGCAAAGTTTCAAGTATTGTCATCTTTCTTCTTCTTATCCAAAAAGGTACTTTTATCAAAGGGTTTTTCAAAGGTAATATGAAACATATCATCCATAAATTTTTTAGCATTAGCAAGTTGTCCATCTGTAAATCCTTCTTGATTACCGGCTACAATCCAAGAGTATTGTCTATTAACACTATTGAAAACTTGTTGGATTATATTCAAGGAAGGAACTTACTTTTTAATATTCTCATCAAAGATGTGGTCATTGCGGAACAAATATCTCAACAAGTAATCATTATTATAAAGGATCTCATCTATTACCGGTTTTTCACGGTTCATACCATAAAAATCAAAGATCTCCCTAGCTTCTCGCACTATGTGATCAAATTCATTCATGAGAACAAGGGTTGCTATTTTCTTAGCCCTAGGATCTTTTATAACCAGTAACTCATAAAACAATCTTTGCAAAGTAGGATGGGTGCGAATAAATCTTCTTTCAAGTTTAAGAATAAGTGTAGAAATAGCATCGGCATAATTCTTAGTTTCTTTAAGTATAGGAGCATCATCAAAAGCTAAGGTCCCAATGCAATTAAAGAATTCTTGGATGACACTTTTTCCTATAACATTACCATGTCCCAACAAAAAAAATTTAGCATCAAGATTGGTAGAACTTCCTATTTTAGGAGTTTTACCATCATCAGTTTCCGACATGCCGAAATCACTCATGATAACAATCTTCAAGCGAGCGAACAAGCAAACAAGAAAAAGGCAAACGGAAAATATTTTTGTATTTTTGTAAAAAAACTTTTTAGAAGTGGGGGAGATGAAAACGAGAGGCAAATGCAAATAAAGTAAATAAAGTAAATGCAAGGAGATGAGAGTTTTATGCGTAGGTACTTGATAGATGTTGATGATGTGTAACACCCCCAGTATCCTACTACAGTGATCCTCCCCTTAATAGTGGCCATGTCATCATGATCATCATGCCAATCTGCCACCTGTACAAAATCATAGCCAAAATCAAATTTGAAATGCATGTCAAATATTTATTTCTTCTGTCATGCCATCAAAATTGTTCATTATTTGGCAAATATTCTCCAAGCATTTGTCATGTTCAAACCTACCTCTTTTAAATTCCCAAAATGCCCCTGGATATTATTCAGTGGTCCAGCAGCATTTAATTTTGGCCTCTCCAATTTCTAAAAATGCCTAACCTTTTCCAAAAGTCCCCAAACTTTTTGTGCCACCTAGTAATATTGAGCTTTATTTTTCTGCAAAGTTCCACCCTTAGCAAAAATCATTTGCTAGCTCTTTTATTTGCAAACAGTAGCTCTTTTGGTTTTCTGGAACAGAAAATAGCTAAGACCTACTGTGTTATAAGGCCCAGGTGCTACAGTTGCGAGGCCCAGCCCGCCAGGACCCTTTCTCCCTCCTCCCCACCTGCTCCTGCGCTCGTGTCAACGCCGCGCTCGTCTGCGCCGGCGATGGTGCTCGTGTCGAGCATCCGCGAGTCCTCGCGGAGGATAAGGACGCCCCTCTTCCCCACCGCTAACCCTAACCCCCATTCGCGCTCGTCCTCGCTCCCTTTCCCCTACCGCTCTAGGTCAGGCCATGCCCGTGGCTGTGGTCGCCGCCGCTCGCCACCACCGCGGCCACCAAGCACCCCGTAATGCCCGGCGATGTCCAGGAGGACCGCTGGTGTCGACTCCTTCGACTGCGGGCAGCAGAGCAAGCCGGGCGCCTCCAAGCCTCGCCATCGCCCCGTCTTCCCCGACGGCTCGCCGCCATTGCTCGACGCCGATTCGCGCCACCCCGACTAGCCCCGGCTTCCCCGAGCTCTCCTCTGACCTCGCTGTGAGCTGCTGGCCCCTCGCGGCCTCTCCCCAATCTCCCCGTGCCCCCTTACACATTGATTCGCCGGGCTTCGCCCATAGCCGCCGCTCGGCCTCATTGCTGCTGCTGCTTCCGGCCACCTCAGGTGCTGCAGATGGCTCAGGTCAACGCGCATGAGTCCCGCGTACCGTAGATGGTCGCGGCGCGTCAAATGGTGGCCTGTGCGCCGTTTCTGCGCGACGCCGCCGTCTCTACTATTCGCCGGAGCGCGGGCCGGCGTTTAAACGCCGGTGGGTCCCGCTCGTTAGCTCATTAGGAGCTTATTAACACGCTAACAGTCACTGACGATGGGCCCAAGTACTGTAGCGCTTAATTAACCCCTCTTCCACAGACCAGTGAGGCCCATCTCCCTAATTAAGCATTTTGGATAAACTAAATGGCCTGTTAACCGTTGAGGCACTGACATGTGGGCCCCCTGGGCCCAGTTGACCCAGTCAACTGTTGGCTGGGCTATCCCAGTCAATGACATGTGGGCCCTTTGACCCTGTTGACTAGTCAACAGGTCAGCTGTTGACTGCTGACTCATCTAGCAGGCCCCACATGTCAGCCTCTGTGGGCTGGCCGTTGACTAGACCGTTGACCCAGTCAACCTAGCCCACTGGTCAGCCTCTGGTGCTCTCTGGGTGCAGTGCACCGGGTGCACCCAACATTTTCTGTGCAATTTTCGAATTAAAAATAATCCCAGGATTTTCTGAAAATTGCTAAAAACTTCGGAAATTCGTAGAAAATAAACCGTAGCTCGGATCAAAAAGTTTTCTACATGAAAGTTGATCAAAAAAATAAGATGAATCCAAATATGTCATCTACATTCATGTCAGGGCCCTATACGTAGGTGAACCTGTAACTTTTTGCCTGTTTCTGACAGGTGAATAGTGTCTGACTACCGGTTAATAATTCCAACTTTAATCCTAAAATTCCTAAAATGGTTTAGAGAGGCATTAGGTCACCCATGCATTGCATTTTGCCATGTCATGCTTTGTGATTGCATCTGTATGCTTGTATTTATTTGTTTCCTCCCCCTCTTCTCTCCGGTAGACCCTGAGACCGCTGTTGTTCCGGTGATCGACTACTTTACCATCGAGGATCCGTTCCTGTCTGCAGAGGAACCAGGCAAGCAACCCCCCCTTGAACATGCCTATATCACCTATTATTTCTCCCTCATGCTTGCAATAGAATTGCTACAGTTGTTGCTCCGAATACCTATTCTGATGCATAGCCTGTTTTTGTAAACTGCTATTGATACCTTACCTGCTATCCTAAATGCTTAGTATAGGTTGGGTGGTAAACCATCTGTGGCCCTCTTCCTTGTCCTAGTTGCCCCGCTTAGTTACCGGTGCCCCGATCGAGGTGATCGATGGGCTGAGCCCAGCACATCACCGCACACCCACTAAGTTGCTTGACTATGCAGAGCTATCATCGAGTGCCGAGGGTGATACCTCTTATCTCACTACTGATGTTGCCTCTGTAGTTAGGCCAGTCGGTTGTGGGTTACCGAGGGTGATTCCTCTTTCACCACCTCCGATGAAGCTTCTGTCGTGCAACCTCGCAAGTGTGAATACCATCGAGGGTGATTCCTCCAGGTTCACCTTGGCGGGTACATCGAGTGGGAATCCAACGAGGGTGATTCCTCGGGTTCCTTCTAGAAGTAATGGACACACGGTTACCACATAATTACTTCAGATACTTGGTAAAGTCGGGTAGGCCCCGAGGGGTACCCGCGAGTGATGTGGAGTCGGGTTGACCATGAGGGTACCCGCGAGATGATTACGTGGCACGGCCGGGCATTCCTAGCCCTTGCCGTAAGTCCACGAGACGGGGCGACGGGGTCACATGATCGTGAGTCTCTGCTTGTCACCGCGAGCTCCCAACGCACTAATGGGTTAGGATATGTAATCTGAGTAGGCCTCTGGCCTTATTGCACTAACCACCACGCGGGAATAAGTATGGGCACTCGGCGTCGTATGTATCAGCCGAAGCTCTTCAGACGTCAGCGATTGAGCGGCGCGTGCCGGGTTGGACTGGGAAAGCCTGCACTTGTATTAAGGGGGCTAGGTCTGCTCACCGGCCGCGTTCGCAACCCGCAGGAGTGCAAAGGGCGATGGGCCCAAGACCCCTGAGTGCTTAGGATGTAGACCGGCGTGCTGGCCTCTCTGTTGAGCCTAGGTAGGGCTACGACGTGTCGATATGCCGAGGCCGGGCATGGACCGAGCAAGTGTGTCCGGCCAGAGTTAATCGAGCGTGTTGGGTAAGTTGGTGCACCCCTGCAGGGAAGTATATCTATTCGAATAGCCGTGTCCACGGTAACAGGACGCTCGGAAAGTATCCCGATCTACTACAACTAGAACTGGGTTAATATGTGGCTCCGGGATCGCTTTCTCGCAGGGATTCGAGGAAGGATCTCTGGGCGTTGTTACTACTTGTTGCTACTACTATATTTATGTACTAATCTGCACTCTTCTAATGCTGCAAGACGCTGAAGATGCTAGTCTTCGATAGGCTAGGCCTTTCTCTCTATTCTGGCATTTCTGCAGTCTAGTCCATGGATACAGCCCTTCCTTTGAAACCAATGCATAAGTAGAATAGTTCTGATGTAAGTCTTGCGAGTACATTGGATGAGTACTCACAGTTGCTTTGCTTCCACTTTTTCCTACATACCCGATTGCTGCGACCAGATGACGGAGCCCAGGAGCCAGCTGCCCCAGCCGATGACTACTACTACTACCCCTCTGGTGGAGAGTACTACTACGTGGAGACCACCGACGACCAGGAGTAGATAGGAGGCACCCAGGCAGGAGGCCTGCGCCTTTTCGATCTTTGTCGTTGTTTTGCCCCGCCTTCTTAAGGCTTATCTGTTTAACTTTTATGTTTGTACTCAGATATCTGATGCTTCCGCTGATGCTTGTATGACTCAAGCTTATGTATTCGAGCCCTCGAGGCCCCTGGCTTGTAATATAAAGCTTGTATGACTTTTATTTGTGTTTAGAGTTGTGTTTTGATATCTTCAAGTGAGTCCCTAGGCTTGATCGTGTGCATTTGCATGTATGATTAGCGCACGGTCGTGCCGGGGGCGTCACGTCGCCAATGGGTGGTATTAGGATCTTTTATTCCTCTTCTTTACTCTGGGACTCTGAATCCTCTTCTATTCGGGTTAAATGATTTTGCTAACTCTAACATTAGGCTCTCGTGTTCACATTCACCCGGAGAGCCCCCTCATTCCAGATGATGGCTTGGTTCACCAGAAGATTCCGGAGATACTCTTCAATGTTTCCCGAGACCCTTGTGCCCACTGCCTTTGCAGTTCCCCACCACTAATAAATCCCCTTGGATAACTGCACATCCTTGCCCTTCTTTCATTCATTCCCAGTTGCTATTGTTTTTACAAGATGCCCTGAAGTTCCCTCCAACATTCCGAGAATCCTTTGTGCCTACTACCTTGCAGCTTCTTTTTGCACTGCGGATAATTCCTCACACTTATCAGGGATCCATTCATCCCCAGTTGTTCATGTGATTCCCAAAAATTATTCTGAAATCCTATCTGATCTCCCGAGGATCCTCTGCAACCTATTGCTTTGGAAAGTCTTGCCTGCCTGCATTATGGTTAATTCCATATGTCTAACAATAATCATTAGCATCCTTTGTCACTATCATTCTGAGTCCCTTGATTCAATATGTATGTGAATGCTCGTTATCATCAATTAATTCCTAGAATTTGTCCTTCTGGCTCAGACGTCATTTTGGACATGAGTTAGTTCTCGGCCAATCAAGTTGCAATTAATTGTCCATCTAGTTTTATTCAACTTACTCATCTTTGATCAGAGCGTCTGCTTCTGATCCTTCGTTTTGGAAATCCTAATTCCTTTGCATTTAACGTCGAATTACTCAGTTGTTTCTGTAATCTGATGCCTTTGCATTCTTCTTCTTCTGGTTGAGTACCGATACTCACATCAGATCCCTTGTGAACCGCCAAATCCTTTGTTGGATTATTATCCGACAGTGTCCTTCATATTCAATAACTCTTATTACATCCTTATTGCTTATGAGTCTGTACTCAACAATGTCATTCCCAGCCGATCAGCTACATAAATATCATGCTAATCTTAACTGTGCTACCTGGTCCTCCTTCCCGGTGCACATTTCTGACAATGGGCTAAGCCTGTGTCAACTTTCATCATCATATCGTTTTGGATTACACAACATGGATACGAGCGTCATTCGTGATTCTGTTGACCTTGAACTTCATTCCATCTGCTTTGATCATCTTACCGATCGATTTCATCTTCTTGAAACCCCTCGACAAATGTGTCGTGATCAACGTCAACATTTTGACTTCTTCTGACATGCCAACCGTATTCATGGTGAGAAATACCATCCTTGCCCCTCGCTGATTTGTGTTATCATCGACAACATCATTTGACTTCCTGCCAACCCAGACTTGGTCATGTTTTGCTTATACCTTGAGCCCCTTGCTATTCTTGAAATTGTTCCCTTGTACTTATTGTGATCTTCAAATTCAATCTTTGCTTGAAACACCATATCGTTGCTACCTCGAAGCATGATTGTGGTATTCCGAATATCAATAAGAACATTGGAAGCGCAATGCTAAATGTTTCTTGATCAACTATCCAAACACCGTTATATGGGTAACATCATGTTTGTCCTCGCCCCGTTATCCAAATGATTTTGTACTTGTTGTCCTATCATGGAAATCATACCCTGCTTGCTCTTGGGAAGGATATACTCCCAATTCTTGTGCAAAAACATATTTTCCTTTCCATTCGTCTGTTTAATCTGGTAATCACATTTTCCTTTCCATTCGTCTGTTTAACCTTTCTTGTGATTTGTATGATCTAAGCAGTAATAATTCCCTGCTTATGTAAACACCTCGGTGTACAATTCTGTCAGTAACACCTTGTTACTATTGTTGATGACATTCCGGTAACCGCCGGTGGACGAGAACTTTGCCTATTGGTCCGCCTCATTCTTACGAGCAAGAAAATGGTTCTCTTCGTCTCCCGCCCTTGGTACCGACGTTGTTGCCAACATAGCTGACAAGCTGTCCTCTGACTTGCCTTGATGTCGTGACCGTGTAAGAAAGCACCGCCCTTCATATTCATAATCCACATTCACCATAGTTCCACATGATCGGAACCTGACTCTCCTGTACACTCTTGATTCCGGAGTATCCGTTGCACTTGGCTTCGTATGCAACTCACGAGTAAATTTCCTTACCATGTTTCATTCCGTATCAGATGCAACATTATTCTTCATTGCTCTGAAACCCTTCATCACCTGTTTTAGGCATCAGTTGTATGCCTACCCGATTGAAACTTGTTGGACCTCCTTATATCACTCTCGATACATTCCCAGATGCTTCTAAACCTTGTTCCATGAGATAATTATCGGAGGCCGATCCTTTCAGACCCCCGTCCCTATATCCCTTACTCCACCTCTTAAATATCGGGACGAGATTTCTTGTAGTGGAGGAGAATTGTAACACCCCCATTATCCTACTACAGTGATCCTCCCCTTAATAGTGGCCATGTCATCTTGATCATCATGCCAATCTGCCACCTGTACAAAATCATAGCCAAATTCAAATTTGAAATGCATGTCAAATATTTATTTCTTCTGTCATGCCATCAAAATTGTTCATTATTTGGCAAATATTCTCCAAGCATTTGTCATGTTGAAACCTACCTCTTTTGAATTCCCAAAATGCCCCTGGATATTATTCAGTGGTCTAGCATCATTTAATTTTGGCCTCTCCAATTTCTAAAAATGCCTAACCTTTTCCAAAAGGCCCCAAACTTTTTGTGCCACCTAGTAATATTGAGCTTTATTTTTCTGCAAAGTTCCACCCTTAGCAAAAATCATTTGCTAGCTCTTTTATTTGCAAACAGTAGCTCTTTTGGTTTTCTGGAACAGAAAATAGCTAAAACCTACTGTGTTATAAGGCCCAGGTGCTACAGTGGCGAGGCCCAGCCCGCCAGGACCCTTTCTCCCTCCTCCCCACTTGCTCCCGCGCTCGTGTCAATGCCGCGCTCATCTGCGCCGGCGATGGTGCTCGTGTCGAGCATCCGTGAGTCCTCGCGGAGGATAAGGACGCCCCTCTTCCCCACCGCTAACCCTAACCCCCATTCGCGCTCGTCCTCGCTCCCTTTCCCCTCCCGCTCTAGATCGGGCCATGCCCGTGGCTGTGGTCCCCGCCGCTCGCCACCAATTCGGCCACCAAGCACCCCGCGCCGCCCGGCGATGTCCAGGAGGACCGCTAGTGTCGACTCCTTCGAATGCGGGCATCAGAACAAGCCGGGCACCTCCGAGCCTCGCCATCGCCCCGTCTTCCCCGACGGCTCACCGCCACTGTTCGACGCCGATTCGCGCCGCCCCGACTAGCCCCGGCTTCCCCGAGCTCTCCTTTGGCCTCGCTGTGAGCTGCCGGACCCTCGCGGCCTCTCCCCTCTCTCCCCGTGCCCCCTTACGCATCGATTCGCCGGGCTTCGCTTGTAGCCGCTGCTCGGCCTCGTTGCTGCTGCCGCTTCCGGCCACCTCAGGTGCTGCAGATGGCGCAGGTTGACGCGCGCGAGCTCCCGCGTCCCGTAGATGGTCGTGGCGCGTCAAATGGTGGCCTGTGCGCTGTTTCCGCGTGCCGCCGCCGTCACTACTGTTTGCCGGAGCGCGGGCCGGCGTTTAAACGCCGGTGGGTCCCGCTCATCAGCTCATTAGGAGTTTATTAACACGGTAACAGTCACTGACGATGGGCCCAAGTACTGTAGCGCTTAATTAACCCCTGTTCCACTGGCCACTTGAGCCCATCTCCCTAATTAAGCATTTTGGATAAACTAAATGGCCTGTTAACCGTTGAGGCACTAACATGTGGGCCCCCTGGGCCCAGTTGACCCAGTCAACTGCTGACTGTGCTATCCTAGTCAGTGACATGTGGGCCCTTTGACCATGTTGACTAGTCAACAGGTCAGCTGTTGACTGCTGACTCATCCAGCAGGCCCCACATGTCAGCCTCTGTGGGCTGGCCGTTGACTGGACCGTTGACCCAGTCAACCTGGCCCACTGGTCAGCCTCTGGTGCACTCTGGGTGCAGTGCACCGGGTGCACCCAGCATTTTCTGTGCAATTTTCGAATTAAAAATAATCCTAGGATTTTCTGAAAATTGCTAAAAACTTCGGAAATTCGTAGAAAATAAACCGTAGCTCGGATCAAAAAGTTTTCTACATGAAAGTTGATCAGAAAAATAAGACGAATCCAAATATGTCATCTGCATTCATGTCAAGACCCTCTACGTAGGTGAACCTGTAACTTTTTGCCTATTTCTGACAGGTGAATAGTGTTTGACTGCCGGTTAATAATTGCAACTTTAATCATAAAATTCCTAAAAAGGTTTATAGATGCATTAGGTCACCCATGCATTGCATTTTGCCATGTCATGCTTTGTGATTGCATCTGTATGCTTGTATTTATTTGTTTCCTCCCCCTCTTCTCTTCGGTAGACCCCGAGACCGCTGTTGTTCCGGTGATCGACTACTTCACCATCGAGGATCCGTTCCTATCTGTAGAGCAACCAGGCAAGCAACCCCCCCTTGAACATGCCTATATCACCTATTCTTTCTCCTTGATGCTTGCATTAGAATTGCTACAGTTGTTGCTCCGAATACCTATTCTGATGCATAGCCTGTTTTTGTAAACTGTTATTGATACCTTACCTGCTATCCTAAATGCTTAGTATAGGTTGGGTGGTAAACCATCTGTGGCCCTCTTCCTTGTCCTAGTTGCCCCGCTTAGTTATCGGTGCCCCGATCGAGGTGATCGATGGGCTGAGCCCAGCACATCACCGCACACCCACTAAGTTGCTCGACTATGCAGAGCTATCATCGAGTGCCGAGGGTGATACCTCTTATCTCACTACTGATGTTGCCTATGTAGTTAGGCCAGTCGGTTGTGGGTTACCGAGGGTGATTCCTCTTTCACCACCTCCGATGAAGCTTCTGTCATGCAACCTCGCAAGTGTGAATACCATCGAGGGTGATTCCTCCGGGTTCACCTTGGCGGGTACATCGAGTGGGAATCCAACGAGGGTGATTCCTCGGGTTCCTTCTAGAAGTAACGGACACACGGTTACCACTTAATTACTTCAGATACTTGGTAAAGTCGGGTAGGCCCCGAGGGGTACCCGCGAGTGATGTGGAGTCGGGTTGACCATGAGGGTACCCGCGAGATGATTACGTGGCATGGCCGGGCATTCCTAGCCCTTGCCGTAAGTCCATGAGACGGGGCAACGGGGTCACATGATCGTGAGTCTCCACTTGTCACCGCGAGCTCCCAACGCACTAATGGGTTAGGATATGTAATCTGAGTAGGCCTCTGGCCTTATCGCACTAACTACCACGTGGGAATAAGTATGGGCACTCGGCGTCGTATGTATCAGCCGAAGCTCTTCAGACGTCAGCGATTGAGCGGCGCGCGCCGGGTTGGACTGGGAAAGCCTGCGCTTGTATTAAGGGGGCTAGGTCTGCTCACCGGCCGCGTTCGCAACGCGCAGGAGTGCAAAGGGAGATGGGCCCAAGACCCCTGAGTGCTTAGGATGTAGACTGGCGTGCTGGCCTCTCTGTTGAGCCTAGGTAGGGCTATGACGTGTCGATCAGCCGAGGCCGGGCATGGACCGAGCAAGTGTGTCCGGCCAGAGTTAATCAAGTGTGTTGGGTAAGTTGGTGCACCCCTGTAGGGAAGTATATCTATTCGAATAGCCGTGTCCACGGTAACAGGACGCTCGGAAAGTATCCCGATCTACTACAACTAGAACTGGGTTAATATGTGGCTCCAGGATCGCTTTCTCGTAGGGAGTCGAGGAAGGATCTTTGGGCGTTGTTACTACTTGTTGCTACTACTATATTTATGTACTAATCTGCACTCTTCTAATGCTGCAAGACGCTGAAGATGCTAGTCTTCGATATGCTAGGCCTTTCTCTCTATTCTGGCATTTCTGCAGTCTAGTCCACGGATACAGCCCTTCCTTTGAAACCAATGCATAAGTAGAATAGTTTTGATGTAAGTCTTGCGAGTACTTTGGATGAGTACTCACGGTTGCATTGCTTCCCCTTTTTGCCACATACTCGATTGCTGCGACCAGATGACGGAGCCCAGGAGCCAGCTGCCCCAGCCGACAACTACTACTACTACCCCTCTGGTGGAGAGTACTACTACGTGGAGACCACCGACAACCAGGAGTAGATAGGAGGCACCCAGGCAGGAGGCCTGCGCCTTTTCGATCTTTGTCGTTGTTTTGCCCTGCCTTCTTAAGGCTTATCTGTTTAACTTTTATGTCTGTACTCAGATATCTGATGCTTCCGCTGATGCTTGTATGACTCAAGCTTATGTATTCGAGCCCTCGATGCCCCTGGCTTGTAATATAAAGCTTCTATGACTTTTATTTGTGTTTAGAGTTGTGTTGTGATATCTTCAAGTGAGTCCATAGGCTTGATCGTGTGCATTTGCGTGTATGATTAGCGCACGGTCGGGCCGGGGGCGTCACGTCGCCAATGGGTGGTATTAGGATCTTTTATTCCTCTTCTTTACTCTGGGACTATGAATCCTCTTATATTCAGGTTAAATGATTTTGCTAACTCTAACGTTCTCGTCTTCATATTCACCCGGAGAGCCCCCTCATTCCAGATAATGGCTTGGTTCACCAGAAGATTCCGGAGATACTCTTCAATGTTTCCCGAGACCCTTGAGCCCACTGCCTTTTCAGTTCCCCACCACCGATAAATCCCCGTGGATAACTGCACATCCTTGCCCTTCATTCATTCATTCCCAGTTGCTATTGTTTTTACAAGATGCCCGGAAATTCCCTCCGACATTCCGAGAATCCTTTGTGCCTACTGCCTTGCAGCTTCTTTTTGCAACGCGGATAATTCCTCACACTTACCAAGGATCCATTCATCCCCAGTTGTTCATGTGATTCCCAAAAATTATTCTGAAATCCTATCTGATCTCCCGAGGATCCTCTGCAACCTATTGCTTTGGAAAGTCTTGCCTGCCTACATTATGGTTAATTCCATATGTCTAACAATAATCATTAGCATCCTTTGTCACTATCATTCTGAGTCCCTTGATTCAATATGTATGTGAATGCTCGTTATCATCAATTAATTCCTAGAATTTGTCCTTCTAGCTCAGACGTCATTTTGGACATGAGTTAGTTCTCGGCCAATCAAGTTGCAATTAATTGTCCATCTAGTTTTATTCAACTTACTCATCTTTGATCAGAGCGTCTGCTTCTGATCCTTCGTTTTGGAAATCCTAATTCCTTTGCATTTAACGTCGAATTACTCAGTTGTTTCTGTAATCTGATGCCTTTGCATTCTTCTTCTTCTGGTTGAGTACCGATACTCACATCAGATCCCTTGTGAACCGCCAAATCCTTTGTTGGATTATTATCCGACAGTGTCCTTCATATTCAATAACTCTTATTACATCATTGTTGCTTATGAGTCTGTACTCAACAATGTCATTCCCAGCCGATCAGCTACATAAATATCATGCTAATATTAACTGTGCTACCTGGTCCTCCTTCCCGGTGCACATTTCTGACAATGGGCTAAGCCTGTGTCAACTTTCATCATCATATCATTTTGGATTACACAACATGGATCCGAGCGTCATATTCGTGCTTCCGTTGACCTTGAACTTCATTCCATCTGCTTTGATCATCTTACCGATCGATTTCATCTTCTTGAAACCCCTCGACAAATGTGTCATGATCAACGGCAACATTTTGACTTCTTCTGAGATGCCAACCGTATTCATGGTGAGAAATACCATCCTTGCCCCTCGCTGATTTGTGTTATCATCGACAACATCATTTGACTTCCTGCCAACCCAGACTTGGTCATGTTTTGCTTATACCTTGAGCCCTTGCTATTCTTGAAATTGTTCCCTTGTACTTCTTGTGATCTTCAAATTCAATCTTTGCTTGAAACACCATATCGTTGCTACCTCGAAGCATGACTGTGGTATTCCGAATATCAATAAGAACATTGGAAGCGCAATGCTAAATGTTTTTTGATCAATTATCCAAACACCGTTATATGGGTAACATCATGTTTTTCCTCACCCCGTAATCCAAATGATTTTGTACTTGTTGTCCTATCATGGAAATCATAAGCTGCTTGCTCTTGGGAAGGATATACTCCCAATTCTTGTGCAAAAACATATTTTCCTTTCCATTCGTCTGTTTAATCTGGTAATCACATTTTCCTTTCCATTCATCTGTTTAGCCTTTCTTGTGATTTGTATGATCTAAGCAGTAATAATTCCCTGCTTATGTAAACACCTCGGTGTACAATTCTGTCAGTAACACCTTGTTACTATTGTTGATGATATTCCGGTAACCGCCGGTGGACGAGAACTTTGCCTATTGGTCCGCCTCGTTCTTACGAGCAGGAAGATGGTTCTCTTCGTCCCCCGCCCTTGGTACCGACGTTGTTGCCAACATAGCTGACAAGCTGTCCTCTGACTTGCCTTGCTGTCGTGACCGTGTAAGAAGTCACAGCCCTTCATATTCATAATCCACATTCACCACAGTTCCACAGGATCGGAACCTGACTCTCCTGTACACTCTTGATTCCGGAGTATCCGTTGCACTTGGCTTCGTATGCAACTCACGAGTAAATTTCATTACCATGTTTCATTCCGGTATCAGATGCAACATTATTCTTCATTGCTCTGAAACCCTTCATCACCTATTTTATGCATCAGCTGTATCGCTACCCGATTGAAACTTGTTGGACCTCCTTATATCACTCTCGATACGTTCCCAGATGCTTCTAAACCTTGTTCCTTGAGGTAATTACCGGAGGCCGATCCTTTCAGACCTCCGTCCCTATATCCCTTACTCCACCTCTTAAATCTCGGGATGAGATTTCTTGTAGTGGAGGAGAATTGTAACACCCCCAGTATCCTACTACAGTGATCCTCCCCTTAATAGTGGCCTTGTCATCTTGATCATCATGCCAATCTGTCACCTGTACAAAATCATAGCCAAATTCATATTTGAAATGCATGTCAAATATTTATTTCTTCTGTCATGCCTTCAAAATTGTTCATTATTTGGCAAATATTCTCCAAGCATTTGTCATGTTGAAACCTACCTCTTTTGAATTCCCAAAATGCCCCTGGATATTATTCAGTGGTCCAGCAGCATTTAATTTTGGCCTCTCCAATTTCTAAAAATGCCTAACCTTTTCCAAAAGGCCCCAAACTTTTTGTGCCACCTAGTAATATTGAGCTTTATTTTTGTGCAAAGTTCCACCCTTAGCAAAAATCATTTGCTAGCTCTTTTATTTGCAAACAGTAGCTCTTTTGGTTTTCTGGAACAGAAAATAGCTAAAACCTACTGTGTTATAAGGCCCAGGTGCTACAGTGGCGAGGCCCAGCCCGCCAGGACCCTTTCTCCCTCCTCCCCACCTGCTCCCGCGCTCGTGTCATCGCCGCGCTCGTCTGCGCCGGCGATGGTGCTCGTGTCAAGCATCCGCGAGTCCTCGCGGAGGATAAGGACGCCCCTCTTCCCCACCGCTAACTGTAACCCCCATTCGCGCTCGTCTTCGCTCCCTTTCCCCTCCCGCTCTAGAACGGGTCTTGCCCGTGGCTATGGTCGCCGCCGCTCGCCACCACCGCGGCCACCAAACACCCCGCGCCGCCCGGCGATGTTCAGGAGGACCACTGGTGTTGACTCCTTCGACTGCGGGCAGCAGAGCAAGCCGGGCGCCTCCGAGCCTCGCCATCACCCCGTCTTCCCCGACGGCTCGCCGCCACTGCTCGACGCCGATTCCCGCCGCCTCGACTAGCCCCGGCTTCCCCGAGCTCTCCTCTAGCCTCGCTGTGAGCTGCCAGCCCCTCGCGGCCTTTCCCCTCTCTCCCCGTGCCCCCTTACACATCGATTCGCCAGGCTTCACCCATAGCCGCTGCTCGGCCTCGTTGCTGCTGCCGCTTCCGGCCACCTCAGGTGCTGCAGATGGCTCAGGTCGATGCGCGCGAGCTCCCGCGTCCCGTAGATGGTCGCGGCGCGTCAAATGGTGGCCTGTGCGCCGTTTCCGCGCGATGCCGCCGTCACTACAGTTCGCCGGAGCGCGGGCCGGCGTTTAAACGCCGGTGGGTCCCGCTCGTCAGCTCATTAGGAGCTTATTAACACGCTAACAGTCACTAACGGTGGGCCCAAGTACTGTAGCGCTTAATTAACCCCTGTTCCACTGACCACTGGGGCCCATCTCCCTAATTAAGCATTTTGGATAAACTAAATGGCCTGTTATCCATTGAGGCACTAACATGTGGGCCCCCTGGGCCCAGTTGACCCAGTCAACTGCTGACTGGGCTATCCCAGTCAGTGACATGTGGGCCCTTTGACCCTGTTGACTAGTCAACAGGTCATCTGTTGACAGCTGACTCATCCAGCAGGCCCCACATGTCAGCCTCTGTGGGCTGGCCGTTGACTGGACCGTTGACCCAGTCAACCTGGCCCATTGGTCAGCCTCTGGTGCACTCTCGGTGCAGTGCACTGGGTGCACCCAGCATTTTCTGTGCAATT
The DNA here is from genome assembly GCA_039707655.1 of Elymus sibiricus. Classification (NCBI taxonomy): domain Eukaryota; kingdom Viridiplantae; phylum Streptophyta; class Magnoliopsida; order Poales; family Poaceae; genus Elymus; species Elymus sibiricus. Next base: position 175,028,148 of record CM077666.1, on the reverse strand, counting down.
TTCGAATTAAAAATAATCCCAGGATTTTTTGAAAATTGCTAAAAACTTCGGAAATTCGTAGAAAATAAACCGTAGCTTGGATCAAAAAGTTTTCTACATGAAAGTTGATCAGAAAAATAAGACAAATCCAAATATGTCATCTGCATTCATGTCAGGACCCTGTACGTAGGTGAACCTGTAACTTTTTGCCTATTTCTGACAGGTGAATAGTGTCTGACTGCCGGTTAATAATTCCAACTTTAATCCTAAAATTCCTAAAATGGTTTAGAGATGCATTAGGTCACCCATGCATTGCATTTTGCCATGTCATGCTTTGTGATTGCATCTGTATGCTTGTATTTATTTGTTTCCTCCCCCTCTTCTCTCCGGTAGACCCCGAGACCGCTGTTGTTCCGGTGATCGACTACTTCACCGTCGAGGATCCGTTCCTGTCTGCAGAGCAACCAGGCAAGCAACCCCCCTTGAACATGCCTATATCACCTATTCTTTCTCCCTCATGCTTGCATTAGAATTGCTACAGTTGTTGCTCCGAATACCTATTCTGATGCATAGCCTGTTTTTGTAAACTGCTATTGATACCTTACCTGCTATCCTAAATGCTTAGTATAGGTTGGGTGGTAAACCATCTGTGGCCCTCTTCCTTGTCCTAGTTGCCCCGCTTTGTTACCGGTGCCCCGATCGAGGTGATCGATGGGCTGAGCCCAGCACATCACCGCACACCAACTGTCGTGGGTGCAAGTCTGACAGTAGTGTGAGGGGTACGGATGAGAGGGCAGAGCCTAGCTACGACGCAGGTGTTACACTCGGATTTACGAGTGCAGGCCCCTCAGCGGTGGAGTTAATAGCTCTACGTCTCGGTGCTCTGGAGCTGTATTGCTTGAGTGTATGATTACAAAGGATTGCGAACCCTTGGAATGGAGCTGGGGGGTGGCTTATATAGTCTTCGCCAGCCCTCCCATGCATGCCGCCATTACCAGGGGTTAAGAGGGGGTTTAGGGGCGCCAGGTAATGGGTGCATTGATTACAATTAATACAGGCGAACGTGCGTCCCGATCATTGCGCTCCTGGAGTCTCCTGGTCTTCTCTGGTCGAGTGACTTTTGGATGCTCCGAGTGAAACAAGCTGGTCGAGTGAACTCTTGCCTCCCGAGTGGTTCATAGAACTCCGAGTGAATGTCAGTCTGCGGAATTCTCAGTCGCTGATCTGGCCCTGGGGTCTAGTATAAGGCGTGTGGAGTCCTAGGATATTGTCTGTAGGTCAGGCCTGTTACCCTATCCCCAGTACATGCCTTCGTCATTAGCCCCCGAATCGGTCGAGGTTAGGCGAGTCGAGTCAAGGAGAATTCCCAGGCGAGTTGAGCGCTACAGAGGCGCTGAAGAACTCTTACTAGTCATTAAATGCCTTCGTCTTCGTGTGGCACCTCGACGGATTCTGGACCATATGACGTCTGAGTGAAACGAGTTGTCTCCATCCGAATGAGTAGTTTTCGTCCGAGTGAGTAGCTTCCATCCGAGTGAGTAGCTTCCATCCAAGTGAAATGAGTAGTCGTGTGTCGTGTGCCAGAGCGGATCCGAGCGTACATGGCACGCCTTCAAGGTGGGAGCAATCGGGTTACCGGATTCCGGATTTTGCGGGATTTGAAACCATGTTCGAGCGCGCGAACGGTTGCAGCGCAACGAGTGGGGAAAGTGGGGTGTGACGCCTCGATTTTTGCCCCACTTTTCGCCACGTATCGCTGGATCTCCGACGGCGCGATTTGAGGGATCTGCGGGCCCACGATTTTGCGGCGTGGATTGGGGGAGCGGGCGACGATATATAGAGCCGCCGCGTTGGAGAGGAAGAGAGGACCAAATTCCCTTTTCTCCACTTCTCCCATTCCACCCTACCTCTTCTCCAGAGATCCACTCCGCACGAATCCTCCTCAGTGCTGAAGAGCTCGGCGGTGATGGCGAAAGATAAGACGGCGAAGCTTGAGAAAGCGAAGAAGGCGGCGAAGGGGAGGAAGGCATCGAGCTCCCGAGCTGCGCTCCCGCCCGGGTGGATCCAGGGCGACTGGCTTCCGCCGACCACCACGGTCGACGACGTCAGCGGGCTCGTCGTGGACGGGCTGATCCACGACGGGATGTGGAGGCTGCCGGAAGAAGGGGAGATCGAGCCCGCGCCGCGCCCCGTTGAGCGAGTGCTCCTCACCACACACGTGGAGCGAGGTTTCTCCATGCCACCCCATCCCTTTTTCCGCGGATTCTTGAACTTCTTCGGTGCTCAGCTCCACCACATGCCTCCAAATGCTATAATGTACCTTGCCGCATTCGTTTCTTTGTGTGAAAATTTTCTGGGTTGTCCATCGCACTGGGGTTTATTCAAACACATTTTCACGTGCCGATCTCAATCGGTTAAGAAGGTTGACCCCGATGGAGAGAGGACGCACGTGATTCAGATGTGCGGGAGCTTGGGTATCCAGATGAGGGGTAAGAGTGCATTCCGATCCATGTTCTTTCCCGATTCGGTGAGGGGTTGGCAGTCGACTTGGTTCTACTGCAATGACTTGCCGTGCTCTGGCTTGTCGACTGGCCTTCCTCCTTACACGACTGAGAGAGTTCAGACTCCTCCCTCGCTGACAGTTGATAAAGAGGAGAAGACGGATGTAGAGATCTTGGTGACCACCATGGTCAGTCTGATTCAGGGTGGATTGACTGGTCTGGACCTTCTGGAGGTCTTCCTCAGTCGGAGGATCCAGCTGCTGCAGGAGCGGGCTCACCCCATGTGGTGCTACACTGGGGCTAATGACTCGACCCGAGTGCATCCAGAAGGTGTCGAGCAGAAAACGGTGGAACAGTGGATCAGGTGCATCACTGGAGCACGCGACAACCCACGAGGGTCGAGACAGATCCCGCCATACAATGCCAATAACCTACCGTTGGAGGTATGACAAGCGTTTCCGAGTGAATTCCTTATGCGCAAATTCTCTGAGTGAACTGGGTAATCCGAGTGAACTGACTGAAGTTGCTATCTCTGATCTTCATGTCTTGCAGGAGTTCTAGCAGATGGTTTCGCCCGTGCCGAATGGCGAACACCTCGCAGGGGGCGTGGAGAGTGAACATGGCAGCGCCGGTGACAGTTACGCGGAAGATAGCTTGGATGAAAGCGACGAATCGGCAGGGAGCGACGAGGACGAGTCGTCCCTGTCTCCAGAGTTGGACTCCGAGCGCCGCTCTAAGCAGACCCACGATCCGAGTGTTGACTCGGGGAAGGCGGTGGCTCCGATACGAAGGCTCCAAAGCGCACTCGGACGCCGACACCGGACCCAACGGAGAAGACCACCAACCAGCTCAAGATTGCTTCTCCCAAGCCTCAGAAGGCTCTGCCGAGGATCAAGGTCACCGTGCACGTCGCTTCAACGTAAGCGCCAAGCATTTCCTTTCTGTCTTTGTCAACTTTCATGATTCTTCTGACCGAGTGAATCTCTTGGACCAGTGCTGCGACCTCGACGACGTCTCCCATGCAGGTTGATGGGGACCGCGCCGAAGCCGAGTCAGCGGACGCGGCCACTTCTCAAAGAGGTAACAATGACTTCATCTTTACTTCAACCCGTCATTCGACTGAAATGTCTTCATCCGATTGAAATATGTGTTGCGACTGATTGTGCTTGGTAAACATAGTGCTTGAAGAGGTCATCCACATCGGAGACGACGATGAAGAGCTGCCGCGGGAGGACACCGAGAAGAGGACCGCAGCTCCGAGTGCTCCTCAGACTACCACGCGGAAGACGCCGCCGAGCAAAGCGCCTCAAGTTCCTCCTGTACCTGACGTGACCGTGCCTCTGGGGCAGGATTCTCAGGCTGGAGCTGGTTCTGCTGCGACCCTGTCGACTGCTCTGACTTCGGTTCCAACTCCTCCCATCAACATCTTCTGTCTGTACAAGGTGCCAGAGGATCAGACCGGGGCCAGCAAGGAGGCAATGATCTAGGCGGAGCTGATGACTCAACGGCTCAAGGAGATGAGGGCAGCTAGTAAGGTGGCGTACGACGCCAGTGCTGCTCTCCAGGAGAACGTTCGAGTAAGTACCCTTGTAAGTTGACCTCCAAGTCGTTTTTTCTTCAGTAGGAATTTCAGTCGGAAGGTATCCAGTACACCCACTGGGTGTTGTGTGTTCGGCCATCACTCGGACCGGGCGGACCGCTCCGAGTGGATACCGTTCCAGTGGGGGCACGCTGAGTGCACCCACTGGGTGTAGTTCCCGAGACTGCCGTCGACTGCGGGCAGTCGGCGGGAGTCTTAGAGTTTTTGTTTGCTGCATTTTTTTTGTGTTCGGCCATCACTCGGATCGACCGGACCGCTCCGAGTGGATACCGTTCATGTGGGGGCACGCTGAGTGCACCCACTGGGTGTAGTCCCCGAGACTGCCGTCGACCGCGGGCAGTCGACGGGAGTCTTAGAACTCCTTCTTCTTTTTTTGTGTTCGGCCATCACTCAGACCGGGCAGACCGCTCCGAGTGGATACCGTTCCAGTGGGGGCACGCTGAGTGCACCCACTGGGTGTAGTCCCCGAGACTGCCATCGACTGCGGGCAGTCGGCGGGAGTCTTAGAACTTAGAAATTGCTTTAGAGGGTACTTCAGGATTTGGTACTGGTCAAGCTTGTTCCTCCTTGACCAAGGGTACTTCAGGATCTGTTACTGGTCAAGCTTGTTCCTTCCAGGAGTGTTGATCCTCGAGCACTCGACATATTCCTTAACATTAACCGATCTGTTCTCACTTGTATTTCAGAAAACTTGTGAGCTTGGGACTCAGTACGTTGCACTGGAGAAAGAAACGGCCCAGCTTCGAGTGGATTTGGAGGTGGAGAGAAGGAACATTGCGCACGCTCAAGCAGAGCTCAAGACCATGGGAGGTAAATTTCAATCACTGAGAATACTGCCTTCACCTTTTTCCATTCTTTGAACCGAGTGACTTCGCTCGAACAGATGTGCGTAGGGAAAACCACCAACTCCAAGTGCGGCTTAGAACTTCTGTCTCTTTAGAAACTATAAAGCAGGCACTCGAGAATAAGGACCAGGAACTGGCGGGGGCTCAGCAGGTGGCAAAGGAAAAGACCAAGGTCGCTGAAGAAAAGCTGACCTCATTCGGGAAGCTCGAAGCAGGGAACACATCGCTGAAGAAGGAGGTGCTCGAGCTCAAGAAGCAGCAGACCGAGTGGGAGAGCAAGCTCAAGGCCCAGGCGGAAGTCTACGAGCAAGAGAAGAAGGCTCTGAACGAGAAGATCACCCAGCTGATCGAGAAGAAGAATGCTCTAGAAAGGTACATCTAGGAGTTTACGGAGGAGATGTACACCAAGCTTGCAGGTAAGTTGTAGCACCCGAGTGAACTTTTCTCCAAGTGAACTTCGTGCATGCTGATCTTCAACTCTGCTCTTTTCTTGTCCGCAGAGTACTGCCGAGACTTCGAGCTGGAAACCGACAGAATCGAGAGGGATCTGAATCCTTCCAGGTCACTCGTTGGTGACAAGGCTGCTCTAGGTGTCCTGCGGGTGGAATCTCGCATCGAGGACGTCCAAGGTTACATCATTCGTCTGCGGGGTGCACTCGGCAGAATCGACAAGGAGCTATGGCTTGACACTGACCTGGAAGCCACGATGACTCGTCTCAATGACATTCCAAGCCGAGTGCAAGCGTGGAAGAAGTTGGCTGCTCGCTACGGGGCTGACGTGGCGCTCTCCCTGGTCCGAGTGCATTGCAAGGACGCCAAGGAGGAGAAACTGAAGACTCTCCAAGTTGCCAACATGAAGAAACTCAAGTTTGAGGACTTCATGGAGACATTCATCGAAGGGGCCACTCGGATCGCAGACGGCATAGACTTGGATTCCTTCGTCGAGCCAGCCAGCCCTATAGGGGCGTGAGAAAACTTTAAGTCTTACCCATTAGCCTCGGTATGCCGAGTGGATCTGTAATCGTTAAACTCTTTCGGGCTTCGGGCCCGCATACTCGTATTTGCTTTTGAACTTCAGGAGTTATCCGAATGCTTTCTTTCGAGTTTTTGAATCTTTCGAGTGGGTTTTAACTTAGGCGAAAGCTAATTCGCAGCTAAGCCTCCGAGTGAGAGGATCGCTCTTCACTCGGAGTAACGTTTTTAACTTGGGCAAAAACTGGTTCGCGGCCAAGCCTCCGAGTGAGAGGGATGCTCTTCACTCGGAGTAGGTTTTTAACTTGGCGAAAGCTGATTCGTAGCCAAGCCCCCGAGTGAGAGGGATGCTCTTCACTCGGAGTAGGTTTTTAACTTGGGCGAAAGCTGGTTCGCAGCCAAGCTCCCGAGTGAGAGGGATGCTCTTCACTCGGAGTAGGTTTTTAACTTGGGCGAGAGCTGGTTCGCAGCCAAGTCCCCGAGTGAGAGGGATGCTCTTCACTCGGAGTAGGTTTTTAACTTGGGCGAAAGCTGGTTCGCAGCCAAGTCCCCGAGTGAGAGGGATGCTCTTCACTCGGAGTAGGTTTTTAACTTGGGCGAAAGCTGGTTCGCAGCCAAGCCCCCGAGTGAGAGGGATGCTCTTCACTCGGAGTAGGTTTTTAACTTGGGCGAAAGCTGGTTCGCAGCTAAGCCCCCGAGTGAGAGGGATGCTCTTCACTCGGAGTAGGTTTTTAACTTGGGCGAAAGCTGGTTCGCAGCCAAGCCCCCGAGTGAGAGGGATGCTCTTCACTTGGAGTAGGTTTTTAACTTGGGCGAAAGCTGGTTCGCAGCTGTCGGTGTAAAAACCCGCAGACCTCGGGGTAGGGGGTCCCGAGCTGTGGATCTAGGATCGATGGTAACAGAGACAATGGAGACGGTGTTTACCCAGGTTCGGGCCCTCTTGATGGAGGTAAAACCCTACGTCCTGCTTCTGTTATATTGATGAAGATGTATCGAGTACAGAGTTGATCTACCTCGAGATCGTAATGTGATTCTAACTTATAAGGCTAGGTAAGCAATGTTGCGTTGATGTCCCCCCTACGGGCTAAACCCTATGGCTTATATACACGCCAGGGAGGGTATCTAGGGTTACAATGTCGGTATCTAGGAATAAGGCGGCTGGACAAATCTTGAAGTGTACTACAAGTCTTCGGCAGAGACATCATTGATCACGCCTCCCTCGTACAGCCTCCGGAGTCCATCTTGGTCACGTACGGGGGTACATCGGCCCAACCGAGGAGACGGGTCGGCCCGGTTAGCACCCCCTAATCCAGGACACCGTCAGTAGCCCCCGAACTGGTCTTCTACGCCGAGGACGATGGTCGACAGATATCACTTCGGATCCGGAGTCTTTGGCTTGACAGATGAGTTCCACTTTACATCTCGAATTCTTTTTAACAGGACATCAATATCCATGGTCCAACCGAGCTGGTACCCTGCCCGAGGGGTGTAAGTATCTTAGCCTCGAAGGCTGGTCGTACAGGTATTAACAATCCAATCCTGCCTGACAATTTTAACGGAGAGGCTCGCTCCATGATGAGTTGAGCAGTTACTGCCTCATCCTCAAATCGCGGTTCGAGGCAAGTTGTTTACTGGCACGTCCGTTCGAAACAGAGATCGTGCCCGCTTTCTCAGGGATATCATCAAGATTTTGTTTCCCCCCATATGTTTCAACGGCATTTTTGATAGCGGCCGCGAATTTATCGGCGTAGCAGGGGACTCTTGGCCTTTTATAGGTCTACAAGAACCAAAGGGAGAACAGTGCAACGACGCACGCTCCCATTCCTTCCCTACTGCAACGCCGTCTAGCCCCAACGCCCAGATCCAACCAACACGCCCGCCCTTTTCGCGAGCTCAGTCTTCTCAACCAGCCATGGCCGACACCCTCAAGGGGCACTGGGGCGGCTCCACGGTGACAGCGGCGACTATCGCCGAGCTGCGCGACGCGGGGTACCTAGCCCCCACCATCGCTGCCCGCGCTCCATCGGCCGACCAACTGGTGCCCGCTCCCAACACTGGGGCGTGGGTAGTCTTCGTCCCCCACCTCATCCGAGGCCTGGGGTTCCCGCTGCACCCCTTTGTGCGCGGGGTAATGTTCTACTACGGGTTAGACTTCCACCACATGGCTCCCAACTCTATTCTCCACCTCGCCGCTTTTATCATAGTTTGTGAGGCTTTCCTGCGCTGCGAGCCACACCTCGGCCTGTGGCTGAAGCTTTTCGGGATCAAACCGAAATCCAGCGGACAGGATCTGGCAGAGTGCGGGGGAGCCATGGTCAGCAAGAACTAGGGGGCCATCTGGTTCAAAGGAACCTTCATCGAAACGGTGAAGGAATGGCAGAGGGAGTGGTTTTATATCACCGAACCTCTTGCCCCTGGTCAAACCGAAGTCCCTCGGCCGGGCCACCCAAGAAACTCAAGTCCTGGAAGGAGAAGGGCGTTGCTTGGGGGAAGCCAGAAGAGGTGGAGACCCTGATCGACAGGGTCCTGTGGTGGTCCACGACGGGGAAGGTTGAGCTGGCCGACGTCATCAATGTCATGCTCAATCGCCGTATACTTCCCCTCCAATTTCGGGCCAAACCGATGTGGGCACAAAAGCCCGAAGACATGGACACCATCAACACCTCCTTTCGCTCCACCTTGGCCGCCATGTGGACGAAGCTCATGAAGCTGGCCAAGGATAAGATCCCCCAGGCGGGAGAGGACCACGGCCTCGACCACGGCTATGAGCCCCCCCCGGTAAGTAATTTTGCCCTTTAATCTCTGTGCTTTGTTAATCGTGTCGAGGATCAAAGTTTTTACTCGAATCGTTGTGTTTTGACATTTTGCAGAAGTGGTTGGCCTGGGTAAAAGGGGTACGATGCCCAGCCCCACTGCCGAAGCAGCCCCCAACTCCCCTGCTCGCAGTGCTTCTGACCGAGGAGCCACATGTGGTGGCCTCCAAAGGGACGAAGCCCTAGACGGGGAGGTCCAGTGCTCAGACTAGGGGGACCTCGGTCACCAGGTCAGAAGAGACCCACACCTCCGCCGCTCAAGACGGCGGCGTCGAGGAGGGCGAGGAGGAGATTCCCCCCCCCCCCCCCCGATGTTGGGGAACATTGCATGGAAAACAAAAAAAATTCTACGCACACGCAAGATCTATCCATGGAGATGCATAGCTACGAGAGGGGGAGTGTGTCTACGTACCCTCGTAGACCGTAAGCGGAAGCGTTAGAACAACGCGGTTGATGTCGTCGAACAACTTCACGATCCAACCGACCGAGTACCGAACGTACGGCACCTCCGCGTTCAGCACACGTTCAGCTCGGTGACGTCCTCGACTTCTTGATCCAGCAAGACGGCGAGGTAGTGGATGAGTTCCGGCAGCACGACGGCGTGGTGACGGTGATGGTGATGCTATCTCCGCAGGGCTTCGCCCAAGCACTGCAAAAATATGACCGAGGGACGGAACTGTGGAGGGGGGCGCCGCACACGGCTAAGACAATGTTGTGTCTTGTTTGGGGCGCCCCCTCTCTTCTATTTATATATGTGTAGGGGCTTGGAGTAGAAGGAATAGTGCCACATGAACAGTACCATGTGAATAGTACTGCGTGAACAGTACCACGTGAATAGTACACACGTGGACTTGGACTCCAAAGTCCAATCCTATTCCTACTAGGACTCTCCTTTTTTCCTTCCCTAGCTGCGTGGGCTTTTGAGGACTTGGTGCGCCTGGCCCAATAAGGCCAGGGCGCCTCCCCTTATCCCATGCCAGCCCTTGGGACGTGGTGGACCCACTTGTGGACTTCCGGACCCCTCCGGAATCCTCCGGAACCTTCTGGAAGCTTCCCGGTACAATACCGAAAAAACTGCATCTTTTTCCGGAACCCAAAATATGACTTCCCATATATAAATCTTTACCTCTCGACCATTCCGAGACTCCTCATGATGTCCGGGATCTCATCCGGGACTCCGAACAACATTCGGTTACCAATTCACATAACTCATATAACACTATATCGTCAACGAACGTTAAGCGTGCGGACCCTACGGGTTCGGGAATGATGTAGACATGACTGAGATGCCTCTCCGGTCAATAACCAATAGCGGAACCTGGTTGCTCATATTGGTTCCTACATATTCCACGAAGATCTTATCGGTCGAACCGCAATGACAACATACTTAATTCCCTTTGTCCGTCGGTATGTTACTTGCCCGAGATTCGATCGTCAGTATCTCCATACCTAGTTCAATCTCGTTACCGGCAAGTCTCTTTACTCGTTCCGTAATACATCATCCCGTAACTAACTCCTTAGTCACTTTGCTTGCACGCTTCTTATGATGTGTATTACCGAGAGGGCCCAGAGATACCTCTCCGGAACACGGAGTGACAAATCCCAGTCTCGATCCATGCCAACTCAACAGACACCTTCGGAGATACTTGTAGAGCATCTTTATGATCACCCAGTTATGTTGTGACGTTTGATAGCACACAAGGTATTCCTCCGGTATCCGGGAGTTGCATGATCTCATGGTCGAAGGAACATGTATTTGACATTCAAGAAAGCAGTAGCAATAAACAGAACGATCATATGCTAAGCTAACAGATGGGTCTTGTCCATCACATCATTCTCCTAATGATGTGATCCTGTTATCAAATGACAACTCATGTCTATGGTTAGGAAACCTTAACCATCTTTGATCAACGAGCTAGTCTAGTAGAGGCTCACTAGGGACACGGTATTTGTTTATGTATTCACACATGTATTTAAGTTTCCGGTCAATAAAATTCTAGCATGAATAATAAACCTTTATCATGAACAAGGAAATATAAAATAATAACAACTTTATTATTGCCTCTAGGGCATATTTCCATCAGTCTCCCAATTGCACTAGAGTCAATAATCTAGTTCACATCGCCATGTGATTAACACCCAAGAGTTTACTAGAGTCAATAATCTAGTTCACATCACCGTGTGATTAACACTCAAAGAGTTCTAAGGTGTGATCATGTTTTGCTCGTGAGAGAGAATTTTAGTCAATGGGTCTGCAATATTCAGACCCATGTGTACTTTGCAAATCCTTATGTCATACTGTAGATGCTGCTATCACGCTTTACTTGGAGCTATTCCAAATGACTGCTCCATTATACGTATCCGGTTTGCTACTCAGAGATATCCAGATTGGTGTCAAAGCTTGCATCGACGTAACCCTTTACGATGAACTCTTTATCACCTCCATAATTGAGAACCATTTCCTTAGTCCTTTAGTTACTAAGGATAATTTTGACCGCTGTCCAGTGATCCACTCCTGGATCACTCTTGTACCCCCTTTGCCAGACACGTGGCAAGGCACACATTAGGTGTGGTACACAACATGGCATACATTATAGAACCTATGGCTGAGGCATAGGGAATGACTTTCATTCTCTCTCTATCTTCTGCCGTGGTCAAGCTTTGAGTCTTACTCAACTTTACACCTTACAATACAGGCAAGAACTCCTTCTTTGACTGATCCATTTTGAACTCCTTCAAAATCTTGTCAAGGTATGTACTCATTGAAAGTCTTATCAAGCGTCTTGATCTATCTCTATAGATCTTGATGCCCAATATATAAGCAGCTTCACCGAGGTCTTTCATTCAAGTATCCTTTTATGCCATCTAGAAATTTTATATCATTTCCAATGAACAATATGTCATCCACATATAATATTAGAATTGCTACAGAGCTCCCACTCACTTTCTTGTAAATACAGGCTTCACCGTAAGTCTGTACAAAACCATATGCTTTGATCACCTCATCAAAGCGTATATTCCAACTCCGAGATGCTTGCACCAGTCCATAGATGGATCGCCGGAGCTTGCACACTTTGTTAGCACCCTTAGGATCGACAAAACCTTCTGGTTGCATCATATACAACTCTTCTTTGAGAAAACCATTAAGGAATGCAGTTTTGACATCCATTTGCCAGATCATAAAATGCGGCAATTGCTAACATGATTCAGACAGACTTAAGCATCGCTACGGGTGAGAAAGTCTCATCGTAGTCAACCCCTTGAACTTGTCTAAAACCTTTCGCGACAAGTCGAGCTTTGTAGACAGTGATATTACCATCAGCGTTTGTCTTCCTCTTAAAAATCCATTTATTCTCAATGGCTTGCCAATCATCGGGCAAGTCCACCAAAGTCCACACTTTGTTCTCATACATGGATCCTATCTCAGATTTCATGGCCTCAAGCCATTTGTCGGAATCCGGGCTTATCATAGCTTCTTCATAGTTCGTAGGTTCGCCGTTGTCTAACAACATAACTTCAGAACAGGATTACCGTACCACTCTGGTGCGGAACGTACTCTGGTCGACCTACGAAGTTCAGTAGTAACTTGATCTGAAGTTTCATGATCTTTATCATTATCTTCCTCTCTTATTGGTGTAGGCATCCCGGGAACGGTTTTCTCTGATGAGCTACTTTCCAATTCGAGAGAAGGTACAATTACCTCATCAAGTTCTACTTTCCTCCCACTCACTTCTTTCGAGAGAAACTCCTTCTCTAGAAAGGACACATTCTTGGCAACAAAGACCTTGCCTTCGGATCTGTGGTAGAAGGTGTACCCAATTGTTTCTTTAGGGTATCCTATGAAGACGCACTTCTCCGCTTTGGGTTCGAGCTTATCAGGTTGAAGCTTTTTCACATAAGCATCGCATCCCCAAACTTTAAGAAACGACAGCTTAGGTTTCTTGCCAAACCATAGTTCATACGGTGTCGTCTCAACGGATTTAGACGGTGCCCTATTTAACGTGAATGCAGCTGTCTCTAATGCATAACCCCAAAACGATAGTGGCAAATCGGTAAGAGACATCATAGAACGCACCATATCCAATAAAGTACAGTTACGATGTTCGGACACACCATTACGCTGTGGTGTTCCAGGTGGCGTGAGTTGTGAAACAATTCCACATTTTCTTAAATGAAGGCCAAACTCGTAACTCAAATATTCGCCTCCGCGATCAGATCGTAGAAACTTTATTTTCTTGTTACGATGATTCTCTACTTCACTCTGAAATTCTTTGAACTTTTCAAATGTTTCAGACTTGTGTTTCATCAAGTAGATATACCCATATCTACTCAAATCATCTGTGAAGGTTAGAAAATAACGATACCCGCCGCATGCTTCAACATTCATCGGACCGCATACATCGGTATGTATTATTTCCAACAAATCAGTAGCTCGCTCCATTGTCCCGGAGAACGGAGTTTTAGTCATCTTGCCCATGAGGCATGGTTCGCAAGTATCAAATGATTCATAATCAAGAGATTTCCAAAAGTCCATCCGCATGGAGTTTCTTCATGCGCTTTACACCAATATGACCTAAACGGCAGTGCCACAAGTATGTTGCACTATCATTATCAACTTTGCATCTTTTGGCATCAATATTATGAATATGTGTATCACTACGATCGAGATTCAACAAGAATAAACCATTCACAAGGGTGCATGATCACGAGGGATATTATTCATATAAACAGAATAACCATTATTCTCTGACTTAAATGAATAACCATCTTGCAATAAACAATATCCAGATATAATGTTTTATGCTCAACGCAAGCACCAAATAACCATTATTTCGGTTTAATACTAATCCCGAAGGTATTACGAGTGTGTCGATATTGATCATATCAATCTTGGAGACACTTCCAACACATATCGTCACCTCGCCCTCAGCTAGTCTCCGTTACTCTGCAGCTCCTGCTTCAAGTTACTAATATTAGCAACTGAATCGGTATCAAATACCCAGACGCTGCTACGAGCACTAGTGAGGTACATATCAATAACATGTATATCAAATATACCTTTTTTCACTTTGCCATCCTTCTTATCCGCCAAATACTTGGGGCAGTTCCGCTTCCAGTGACCAGTTCCTTTGCAGTAGAAGCACTCAGTTTCAGGCTTGGGTCCAACTTTGGGTTTCTTCGTGGGAGCGGTAGCTTGCTTGCCGTTCTTCTTGAAGTTCCCCTTCTTTCCCTTGCCCTTTTTCTTGAAACTAGTGGTCTTGTTAACCATCAACACTTGATGCTCCTTCTTGATTTCTACCTCCGCCGATTTCAGCATCGCGAAGAGCTCGGGAATTGTCTTCTACATCCCTTGCATATTATAGTTCATCACGAAGCCTTTATAGCTTGGTGGCAGTGACTGAAGAACTCTGTCAATAACACTCTCAACCGGAAGATCAATTCCTAGCTGAGTCAAGTGGTTGTGGTACCCAGACATTCTGAGTATGTGTTCACTGACAGAACTGTTCTCCTCCATCTTACAGCTAAAGAACTTGTTGGAGACTTCATATCTCTCAACCCGGGCATTAGCTTGAAATATCAATTTCAGCTCTTGGAACATCTCATATGCTCCGTGGCGTTCAAAACGCTTTTGCAATCCCGGTTCTAAGCCGTAGAGCATGGCACACTGAACTATAGAGTAGTCATCAGATTGAGCCTGCCAGGCGTTCACAACGTCTGCAGCAGCTCCTGCAGCAGGTCCATCACCTAGCGGTGCATCAAGGACATAATTCTTCTGTGCAGCAATGAGGATAATCCTCAAGTTACGGACCCAGTCCGTGTAGTTGCTACCATCATCTTTCAACTTAGCTTTCTCTAGGAACGTATCAAAAACAGGGGAGCTACAACGCGAGCTATTGATCTACAACATAATTTGCAAAGACTATCAGGACTAAGTTCATGATAAATTAAGTTCAATTAATCAAATTACTAATGAACTCCCACTTAAATTAACATCCCTCAAGTTAACTAAGTGATACATGATCCAAATCAACTAGCCCATGTCCGATCATCACGTGAGATGGGATAGTCATCAATGGTGAACATCTCCATGTTGATCATATCTACTATATGACTCATGTTCGACCTTTCGGTCTCCAGTGTTCCGAGACCATGTCTGTACATGCTAGGCTCGTCAAGTTTAACCCAAGTATTCTGCTTGTGTAAAACTGGCTTACACCCGTTGTATGTGAACGGAGAATCTATCACACCCGATCATCACGAGGTGCTTCGAAACGACGAACTTTAGCAACGGTGCATACTCGGGGAGAACACATTTATCTTGAAATTTAGTGAAGGGATCATCTTATAATGCTACCGTCGTTCTAAGCAAAATAAGATGCATAAAGGATAAACATCACATGCAATCAAAATATGTGACATGATATGGCCATCATCTTGTGCTTTTGATCTCCATCTCCAAAGCATCGTCATGATCTCCATCGTCACCGGCTCGACACCTTGATCTCCATCGTTGCATCGTGGTCGTCTCGCCAACTATTGCTTCTACAACTATTGCTAACGCATAGCGATAAAGTAAAGCAATTACATGGCACTTGCATTTCATACAATAAAGAGACAACCATAAGGCTCCTGCCGGTTGCCGATAAATTACAAAACATGATCATCTTATACAATAACGTATATCACATCATGTCTGGACCATATCACATCACAACATACCCTGCAAAAACAAGTTAGACGTCCTCTACTTTGTTGTTGCAAGTTTTACGTGGCTGCTACGGGCTTCTAGCAAGAACCGTTCTTACCTACGGCAAAAAACCACAACGGTGATTTATCAAGTTTGCTATTTTAACCTTCAACAAGGACCGGCCGCAATCAAATTCGATTCAACTAAAGTAGGAGAAACAGACACCCGCCAGCCACCTTTATGCAAAACAAGTTGCATGTCTGTCGGTGGAACCGGTCTCATGTACGTGGACATGTAAGGTTGGTCCAGGCCGCTTCATCTTACAATACCGCCGAATCAAAATAAGACGTTGGTGGTAAGCAGTATGACGATCACCGCCCACAACTCTTTGTGTTCTACTCGTGCATATCATCTAAGCATAGACCTGGCTCATGATGCCACTGTTGGGGAACGTTGTATGGAAAACAAAAAATTTCTACGCACACGCAAGATCTATCCATGGAGATGCATAGCTACGAGAGGGGGAGTGTGTCTACGTACCCTCGTAGACCGTAAGAGGAAGCGTTAGAACAACGCGGTTGATGTTGTCGAACAACTTCATGATCCAACCGACCGAGTACCGAACGTACGGCACCTCCGCGTTCAGCACACGTTCAGCTCGGTGACGTCCTCGACTTCTTGATCCAGCAAGACGGCGAGGTAGTGGATGAGTTCCGGCAGCACGACGGCGTGGTGACGGTGATGGTGATGCTATCTCCGCAGGGCTTCGCTCAAGCACTGCGAAAATATGACCGAGGGACGGAACTGTGGAGGGGGGCGCCGCACACGGCTAAGACAATGTTGTGTCTTGTTTGGGGCGCCCCCTCTCTTCTATTTATATATGTGTAGGGGCTTGGAGTAGAAGGAATAGTGCCACGTGAACAGTACCCCGTGAACAGTACCACGTGAACAGTACCACGTGAACAGTACCACGTGAACAGTACCATGTGAATAGTACACACGTGGACTTGGACTCCAAAGTCCAATCCTATTCCTACTAGGACTCTCCTTTTTTTCCTTCCCTAGCTGCGTGAGCTTTTGACGACTTGGTGCGCCTGGCCCAATAAGGCCAGGGCGCCTCCCCTTAGGCCATGCCAGCCCTTGGGACGTGGTGGACCCACTTGTGGACTTCCGGACCCCTCCGGAATCCTCCGGAACCTTCTGGAAGCTTCCCGGTACAATACCGAAAAAACTGCACCTTTTTCCGGAACCCAAAATATGACTTCCCATATATAAATCTTTACCTCTCGACCATTCCGAGACTCCTCGTGACATCCGGGATCTCATCCGGGACTCCGAACAACATTCGGTTACCAATTCACATAACTCATATAACACTATATCGTCAACGAACGTTAAGCGTGCGGACCCTACGGGTTCGGGAATGATGTAGACATGACTGAGACGCCTCTCCGGTCAATAACCAATAGCGGAACCTGGATGCTCATATTGGTTCCTACATATTCCACGAAGATCTTATCGGTCGAACCGCAATGACAACATACATAATTCCCTTTGTCCGTCGGTATGTTACTTGCCCGAGATTCGATCGTCGGTATCTCCATACCTAGTTCAATCTCGTTACCGGCAAGTCTCTTTACTCGTTCCATAATACATCATCCCGAAACTAACTCCTTAGTCACTTTGCTTGCAAGCTTCTTATGATGTGTATTACCGAGAGGGCCCAGAGATACCTCTCCAAAACACGGAGTGACAAATCCCAGTCTCGATCCATGCCAACTCAACAGACACCTTCGGAGATACCTGTAGAGCATCTTTATGATCACCCAGTTACATTGTGACGTTTGATAGCACACAAGGTATTCCTCCGGTATCCGGGAGTTGCATGATCTCATGGTCGGAGGAACATGTATTTGACATTCAAGAAAGCAGTAGCAATAAACAGAACGATCATATGCTAAGCTAACTGATGGGTCTTGTCCATCACATCATTCTCCTAATGATGTGATCCCGTTATCAAATGACAACTCATGTCTATGGTTAGGAAACCTTAACCATCTTTGATCAACGAGCTAGTCTAGTAGAGGCTCACTAGGAAACGATATTTGTTTATGTATTCACACATGTATTTAAGTTTCCGGTCAATACAATTCTAGCATGAATAATAAACCTTTATCATGAACAAGGAAATATAAAATAATAACAATTTATTATTGGCTCTAGGGCATATTTCCATCACCCGAATGGGAAGAGGTTGGTGATAGAAGACGCCGATGTGGTCATGCCGCCGAAAGGCTCAAAGAGGCCAAGACGAGCCTCATCCGAGGCCGCCAACAAGTCATCGGAGAGGGCCGAGCTCTCCGGTGAGTCAGAGGAAGACCCCCTCGCAATGGGGAGGAAGAAACCGGCACCTCGAGGGTAAGCCCTTGTCTCTATCGTCTTTCCTTAAGTCACTTTTTCAGCAAGGGGGAATCTTACATAAGTAGTTTTTCATGTGCAGTCCACCGAGGGTAATCCCCAGCGGCTCTTCAGACGGGCTGCCATCAACCAGCAAGACTCCAGAGCCCGCTGCTTCTCCCCCAAAGCCTGACGGTCTGGGGGAGGCGACGTCCACCCTGGTCCCCGAAGTCAACTTGACGGGGGCCGACGAGGTGGTGACCGCGGCCGAGGACGACACCGCGGCCCGACAAGATCAGGGGACGAAGTGCCCCGAGGTCATCAAAGAACTGTTGGGCCGGTCGTTGGCCCAGCCGGAGTCTACCTTGGTCCATCACAACGGGCAGAGGCCACTCGGATGGAGACACCCGAGGTCATTCCGTCACCCCAGCCTACTGCCCAGGGACGGGCTGGCGTGGGGTGGACCGAGGAGGTGGAGGAGACCCTGAGGGGTGCTTCCATCAAGGAGGAGCACTGTGCCTTGATGGGCACGGCGCTGAAGAGCTACCAGTCCGCAGGGGCCGTCCTGCACGAGGTTTTTAAGAACCTCGCAGCAGGTTTCGAGGTATGATTTCTGCGCATTCACGTTGTTTATTTAAGCTTTTCGTTTTTGTGAGTTTTGTCCGAGGACATAAGAGTATAGCCTTCTAAATGGCATAATGAGTGAGTTGCCCCCGAGCCCGAAGTCGGTTTCAAGAAACCGGCATCGGGGTCGCTTGACGTAATAGGAGCCGATGAGTGATCTGAATTATTCCCTTTACGATAAGGATCCGTTTTGTTCCAGGTTGCGACCTCGACCCCGGACTCCGCCTCCGAAGAGATGGCGGAGATGAACCGGAAACTTGAGCAGTCTCAAGGTAAGCAAGTTGAAACTTGCCGTGCATAGTTGCTATATATGTGTAATAGGTGTGAAGGAAAACAACTAATGTCGAACTGTGTTGACAGCGGAGCTGAAGATGCTCAAGGCCGAGCTTGACAGAGCTCGGAAAGAGGTGCGGCAGCAGGAGAATGCTGCCGCCGCGGCCGAGAAGGCCCAGGCTGCTAAGAAGGCGGCCGGAGAGAAGCACCAGGCACGGGTGCTAGAAGTAGAGGAGACCCTAAAGGGCGTGTTCGAAACACGCGACAAACTTCAGGAGGAGGGGCAGCGGACGAAGGAGGAGCTCGAGAAGCTGCAGCGCGCCCACGCCGAGCTCAAGACCTCGGTCCGAGCGGATCGCGAGGTGCTCCAGCAAGTGTAGCAAATCGCCTCGGGTAAGAAATTTTTGCTGCAGTGTATGTTTGGCAGCAAAGGGTGTGTCGAGCTCACCCAATTATGGCGTTCCGCAAAGGTCTTCAAGGATCTCCCGCAGAGCGCGGAGGATGCGGTGGCATATTTCGGCCAACTGGCGGGCCATGAGGCAGAGAAAGCCTTCTAGGGTCAATTCCCGGGGTCACCGTCTGGGCAGCTGCTGAATCATCGAGTGAAGCAGCTGGTCGAGCTGTTCCACATGACAAGGCCGGTACTCCAGGACCTCTGCGTCGCTTTGTGGCCTGCCGAAGCCATGCCGAAGAGTCTCTTCGGCCTGACGGCCCGTCTCCAAAATGCCGTGCCCTGCGTTGAGCGCTGGAAGAGGTCCGCATGCTTCGAAGGGGCGCAGAGGGCATACGCTTGCGTGAAGACTCATTTCCGCAAGGTTGACGCGGAGACGTGTGCCGCTGGCCCTCCTGCCGACAAGCCGCGGACCGCCGAGCAGTTCTTCGCCGAGGTTGAGGCGGGAGCTCGGGCGACCGAGGCCATGTGCCCCAAGGATACTCTGTATTTTTAGGTGATGCTTCGGAATGCCGGAGTGTATAATGTAAAGACTTTATCCCGTGGTTGAATGAATATGGCTTGAGATTCCATATGTTTTTATTTTATAATTCAGTTATGCCTCCAATATGACTGTTCAAAATGAGAGTGGCCAGTCGTCGGCTTCAGCCCCAGTGTAGGTTATACAGAGGGCGCTCCTTAAGGCATATTTGACCCTTGGCCGACGTCTCGGTACCTGGAGGCGGTCAATGACTTAAAGGAACTAGGCAATCGGACTATAGTGGCTTGACAACTTTCATTTAGTCGTAGGAGTTTGACTGTGGGGGCTGAGGAGCAGCCCCCGGCGTAGGGGGTATGCGGCCAATGCGGCCGAGGTCTAGGCCATGGCATACTTCGGCTAGAAATAAAAGCCCTTCATTTGACACGGGTGATCTCTAGCGTCACATCGCTTGACGCGGTCTCCGGATGGCAGACCTGTTTGCGCTTACCCAGATAGTCAGTTTTCGGCTTTCTCCACTGAGGCGCCATGCCAATTAAGCTGGCGGCGCAATCGTAGTGGTTCTCCCGTTACACCCTTAGCCGAATACATCGGGAACGTAAGGGGTACACATAGGAGCCGAGCAACCCAACTATTGACCGAAATCTAGGTTCAAAACTGATGCATATAAGGCCAAAAATCCGGGACGCCGAATACATCGGACTTTCCTATACAATTGCATCTTTTTTAAATACTTCATCGTCCCGGAGCTATGCTGATAAAGAAGTACAATAAAGACCTTGAAAGGGCACTGTTTCTTTATATCATAGTGTCAAGCATGTACAAGCCCAGTTGTGACGAGAGTAATTGAAAGAGTACAACGTGAATAGTAAGGAAGAAAGGAAAAAAGGTCGGATAATTACTGATGGATTTGAAAAGATCCGGATCGAAGCCTGCCGCACGTCCGCGTTTCCGAACTGTTGAACAGATCGCTCTTGATTGATGATGGCTGTTTTGGGAAGGCTAATGCCTGAACGGCCCTTTTTACACTCGAAGAGTTCGATTAATCGAGTTCCTCAAAGGGAGGTGTTTGCCGGCATCGTTCTGTGGTTAAGGCCACAGAGACGTAGTGACACCCGGCTACTTCTTTTACAGATGCATGTCTGTGCAGGGGCGCGAAGCCTTGTCCTTGCGTGGTTAATCCGCGCGTGACGCATGGGTAGTTGTATTGGTTCCTCGGCGTCCCAAGGAATTTTGAGTGCGAAGTTGTGCACCCTGGGGACGTAGTGCCCGCAGCTAGGGCACGCGAGGAGCCCGCATCCCTATTTCGGGTGCGGGGGTAGCTGGCCGAGGTCGACTTTTGTAGCCCGGGCTCGCTTCAAAGAGCGAGCGGCGCGTTTATTGCTGCGGGCTGCCTCCTCGGACGCTTGGACCTCGGCTGCAAAAGCCGCGGTCTATTCCTCTGTCTGGAGTGAACGCTCGGTGTTACCATTGACTGTGATGACACCGTTGGGTCCCGACATTTTGAGCTTGAGGTAGGCATAATGGGGGACTGCGTTGAAACGTGCAAAGGCCGTGCGTCCTAAGAGCGCATGGTATCCACTCCGGAAGGGTACGATGTCGAAGATTAACTCCTCACTTCTGAAGTTCTCGGGCGAACCGAAGACTACCTCGAGGGTGACTGTCGCGGTACAATGGGCTTCGATGCCCGGAATGACACCTTTAAAGGTGGTAGAGCTCGGCTTTATCCGGGATGAGTCAATACCCATCTTCCGAACCGTGTCCTCGTAGATGAGGTTAAGACTGCTTCCCCCGTCCATCAGGACGCGTGTTAGATGATAACCATCAACAATAGGGTCCAGAACGAGCGCCGCAGATCCGCCATGCCTGATGCTGGTCGGATGATCGTGCTTGTCGAAGGTGATCGGGTAAGCCAACCATGGGTTATACTTCGGGGCGACTGGCTCCAACGCGTATATGTCCCGAAGCACACGCTTTCTCTCCCGTTTAGGGATGTGGGTGACATAGATCATGTTGACCTCTGTTACCTCATTTGGAAATTTCTTTTGCCCTCCATTATTGGGCTGCCGAGGTTCATCCTCGTCGTCGCTGCGGTGTTGGGTTTTATTCTGACCCTCTGCCGCTATCTTGCCAGCTTGTTTGAAGACCCAACAATTCCTATTAGCGTGTGTTGCTGGTTTTTCCTGAGTACCGTGAATCCCACATGGGCGGTCCAGGAGCCTGTCAAGCTGGCTAGGTCCGTCTTTGTTCCCCATATAGGGTTTTCTCTTCTACCCGGATTTAGGTCCGGCGAATCCAGCATTGACCACGGCGTCTTCAGTGTCGCTTCTGCCGTTTTTATACCTACGCTTATTTTTATTGCGCTTCGGTTTTCCATTGGCGTCGCGGGTTTCCGAGGTGCCTGCCTCGCCGTTATGAGTACTTCGGGCGAGCCAGCTATCCTCGCCCGCACAAAAGCGGGTCATCAGAGATGTTAAGGCGGCCATAGTCCTCGGCTTATCCTGGCTGAGTTGTCGGGCTAGCCATTTGTCCCGAATATTATTTTTGAAGGCGGCGATGGCCTCAGCATCGGAATAGTCTATAATCTGGTTCTTCTTGGTGAGGAACCTGTTCCAGAATTTCCGGGCTGATACACCTGGCTGCTAGGTAACACGGCTGAGGTCATCAGCGTCCGGAGGTCGGACATACGTGCCCTGGAAGTTTGCCCGAAAAGCGTCTTCTAGGGCCTCCCAACTGCCGATAGAGTGAGGGGGGAGGCTATTAAGCCAGTGTCTCGCCGGCCCCTTTAAAGTGAGTGGCAGATATTTGATGGCATGGAGATCATCTCCATTGGCCATATGTATATGTAAGAGGAAATCCTCGATCCAGACTGCTGGGTCTGTGGTACCGTCGTATGATTCTATGTTAATGGGTTTAAACCCTTCCGGGAACTGATGCTCCATCACCCTGTCTGTAAAACAGATTGGGTGAGCTGGTCCTCGGGACCGAGGAGGATCTCATCGGGTCTCGGGAGAGAGCCGTGAGTAAGCTTGATCTCGGGCACGGTCCCCTGGATCCATAGATGGACCGAGGGGGAGCCCTATTTTCTTCAATACGACGTCTAGCATCGCGAGGATCCAGGTGATCCACGGGGTCTTTACCATGACGGCGTGGGGGTGGCCTTTCATTATGGTCTTCTCGTCTTGGCCTGTCCCGGCCTCTAGGGGGCCGATCGAGGTCGTCAGCAAGCTCTTCGTCGAATTCTGGTAGGAGGCGCCTGCGTGGGTTAGACTTCGGTGCACTACGGCGTCGGACCTCCATATCCTGCTCGGCAGAAAGCACTTCAACCCACTTTTCATTTAGCGCATCGGTATTTTCCTGCAGCTGCTGCTGCTTGCGTTTTAAGCTCCGGGCCGTCACGACGAGGCATCGCCGGAAGCGTTCTTGTTTGAAGGGGTCCTCGGGGATGATGAAGTCCTCGGTACTGAGGCTGTCGTCTTCCTCAGACTCCGGCATGTAATTGTCGTCGCCCCCTTCAAAGAGGTCATCGGGATCAGAGTCCACAAGAGGTCGGTCTGGTGTGCCGTTCCTTACTGGGGAGGCTTGAATGTCCTCCTCAGGGTTATCGGCATCGCCGTCCTCCTCATTGCCGTTACTAGCTGTTGCATCATTGCCACTAGGTTCCCCATTATTGCCCCTTCGGCGCCGTCGCCGGTGTCTGTGAGGGGAGTTGGGGGTGTCCACCATAAAGACATCGTAGGTGGATGTGGCGGTCCACCTGCCCGTGTTGACCGAGGGCAGTGTGTTCTCGATGGGGCCGTCGGCGTCCTCCTCCATATGTGAGGGTTCGCCGTAGTCCAACACGTCGGTTAAATCGTCGATCGTGGCGACTAGGTGGGTGGTGGGTGGGATGTAAATTTCCCTATCGTCGGCTTTAAGTCCGATCTGATCGTAAACCGAAGTCTTGCCGTTCGAGATGGACATGCTCTGGATGCGGCAAATCATCTCATCAAGGTGAGATAACTCTTCGGGATCCATGGATGCGCCGTAGGCAGGGCTGATTCGAAGCACATCCGGTATGTGACCAGGCGTGTCTTCGGAGTGAAGGGAGTCTGAACGTAATTCGGAGTTTTGATTTGAAATCATCTCTGGCGCCGCTTTGAGAGTGGGAGCAAGATCTTTCTCCAAACTAGTGGTCGAGGGGAGATCAGCCGGAGTGGCGGCGTCGGTAGTCTCAAAAGACGTCATGACAGAGTTCGATTCCAGGGTCGAGCCTCCAGAACCGGTCAAGCTTTCGATCAGGCCGGGCGTCCATCCCGATAGGATGAGTTCGCCGCGGGAATCGGCAGTGTACTCGAGGCCACCGAAGGTTATGACCCGTCCTGGCGTGTAGTTCTTGACGGAAGTCAAATGTCCCGTCGAATCGGCACAGAACATCATGCTGCCGAAGACGAAGAGCTGTCCGGGGATGTAGACGTCCCCACAGACGTTAGTGTGATTGATCCGCAGGTGAGCCATCGACCCTTCCGGTGATCACGCAGCGGAACTCTCAATGAAAGCACCAGTGTCGGTGTAAAAACCGTCCGACCTCGGGGTAGGGGGTCCCGAGCTACGGATCTAGGATCGATGGTAACAGAGACAATGGAGACGGTGTTTACCTAGGTTCGGGCCCTCTTGATGGAGGTAAAACCCTACGTCCTGCTTCTGTTATATTGATGAAGATGTATCGAGTACAGAGTTGATCTACCTCGAGATCGTAATGTTGCGTTGATGTCCCCCCTACGGGCTAAACCCTATGGCTTATATACACGCCAGGGAGGGTATCTAGGGTTACAATGTCGGTATCTAGGAATAAGGCGGCTGGACATATCTTGAAGTGTACTACAAGTCTTCGGTAGAGACAGCATTGATCACGCCTCCCTCGTACAGCCTCCGGAGTCCATCTTGGTCACGTACGGGGGTACATCGGCCCAACCGAGGAGACGGGTCAGCCCAGTTAGCACCCCCTAATCCAGGTTTTTAACTTGGGCGAAAGCTGGTTCGCAGCCAAGCCCCCGAGTGAGAGGGATGCTCTTCACTCAGAGTAGGTTTTTAACTTGGGCGAAAGCTGGTTCGCAGCCAAGCCCCCGAGTGAAAGGGATGCTCTTCACTCAGAGTAGGTTTTTAACTTGGGCGAAAGCTGGTTCGCAGCCAAGCCCCCGAGTGAGAGGGATGCTCTTCACTCGGAGTAGGTTTTTAACTTGGGCGAAAGCTGGTTCGCAGCCAAGCCCCCGAGTGAGAGGAACGCTCTTCACTCGGAGTAGGTTTTTAACTTGGGCGAAAGCTGATTCGCAGCCAAGCCCCCGAGTGAGAGGGATGCTCTTTACTCGGAGTAGGTTTTTAACTTGGGCGAAAGCTGGTTCGCAGCCAAGCCCCCGAGTGAGAGGGATGCTCTTCACTCGGAGTAGGTTTTTAACTTGGGCGAAAGCTGGTTCGCAACCAAGTCCCCGAGTGAGAGGGATGCTCTTCACTCGAAGTAGGTTTTTAACTTGGGCGAAAGCTGGTTCGCAGCCAAGCCCCTGAGTGAGAGGGATGCTCTTCACTCGGAGTAGGTTTTTAACTTGGGCGAAAGCTGGTTCGCAGCCAAGCCCCCGAGTGAGAGGGATGCTCTTCACTCGGAGTAGGTTTTTAACTTGGGCGAAAGCTGGTTCGCAGCCAAGCCCCCGAGTGAGAGGGATGCTCTTCACTCCGAGTAGGTTTTTAACTTGGGCGAAAGCTGGTTCGCAGCCAAGCCCCCGAGTGAGAGGGATGCTCTTCACTCGGAGTAGGTTTTTAACTTGGGCGAAAGCTGGTTCGCAGCCAAGCCCCCGAGTGAGAGGGATGCTCTTCACTCGGAGTAGGTTTTTAACTTGGGCGAAAGCTGGTTCCCAGCCAAGCCCCCGAGTGAGAGGGATGCTCTTCACTCGGAGTAGGTTTTTAACTTGGGCGAAAGCTGGTTCGCAGCCAAGCCCCGAGTGAGAGGGATGCTCTTCACTCGAAGTAGGTTTTTAACTTGGGCGAAAGCTGGTTCGCAGCCAAGCCCCCGAGTGGGAGGGGTGCTCTTCACTCGAAGTAGGTTTTGACTTAGGCAAAAATTGGTTTGTAGCTAAGTTGAACGGCGTGCACCCACTGGGGGTTGTAAGCCAGAAAATGCATACGAGTGAACTCAATGTGGAACTGGAAAAGTCATGCTTTTATTCACCAAATATCACTCGAATACTTTTATTACATTTCATGATCAAGTATAAAACCGTCGCAGCAAATCCGCATTCCAAGCACGTGGCTCGTCTGCTTGCTTCTGAAGGTTGTACAGGTGGTATGCTCCGTTGTGCAGAACCTTTGACACGATAAAGGGACCTTCCCACGCGGGAGCAAGCTTGTGAGGTCGCTGCTGATCCACTCGGAGAACAAGATCTCCTTCCTGAAAGGTCCGACTTCTGACATGCCTGCTGTGAAAACGTCTTAGATCTTGCTGATAAGTGGCCGAACGGATCAGAGCCATCTCCCTTTCCTCCTCCAAGAGATCAACGGCGTCTTGCCGTGCTTGCTCTGCTTCAGCTTCAGAGTACAGTTCCACTCGGGGTGAATTGTGGAGCAGGTCACTCGGTAGGACGGCTTCAACTCCGTACACCATGAAGAAGGGAGTGCGATTGGTAGACCGATTGGGGGTCGTCCTCAAGCCCCAAAGAACTGACGGCAACTCGGTGACCCAAGCTCCAGCTGCGTGCTCCTAGTCGCGCATGAGTCGTGGCTTTAACTCCTGAAGAATCAATCCGTTTGCTCTCTCAGCTTGTCCATTCGACTGCGGGTGCGCCACAGACGCATAGTCGACTCGGGTGCCTTGGGCGGCACAGAATGCTCTGAACTCTTCCGAGTCGAAGTTTGAACCATTGTCGGTGATAATGTTGTGGGGCACTCCGTATCTGAAGACTATCTCCTTCATGAACTTGATTGATGTACGAGAGTCTAGCTTCTTGATGGGTTTGGCTTCTATCCACTTAGTGAACTTGTCAACTGCAACCAGCAAGTGGGTGAATCCACTCGCCCTTGTCCGGAGGGGTCCCACCATGTCGAGTCCCCAGACTGCAAATGGCCAGACGAGTGGAATTGTCTTCAAAGCAGACACAGGCTTGTGCGATAAGTTTGCGTAGAATTGACATCCGACACAGTGCTGGACTATCTCCTGCGCAGCCTCATTGGCATGTGGCTAGAAGAAGCCGGCGCGGTAAGCTTTTGCCACTATAGTCCGAGAGGACGCGTGGTGTCCACAAGTTCCCGAGTGAATCTCCTCCAAGATCAGTCGTCCTTCCTCCGGAGAGATGCAGCGCTGAGTCACACCGGTGATGCTCTTTCTGTATAACTGATCGCCCATCACTATAAAGGCTTTGGACCTGTGAACAATCTGGCGGGCTTCAGCTTCATCTTCTGGAAGTTCCTGCCTGAGCAGGTATGCAATGTAAGGCACCGTCCACTCGGGTGTGATTGCTAGGACCTCCATGACCAAATCAATGACTGCCGGGACCTCGACTTCAGTCGGATCAGAAGGACTGACCGCTTGCGGGGGCTCTTCCGTGAAGGGATCTTCTTTTACCGTCGGAGAACGTAAATGTTCGAGGCACACATTGCTAGGTATGGATTTCCGAGTGGACCCGATCTTTGCCAGGTCGTCTGCCTCCTGATTCTTGGCTCGGGGATCGTGATGCAGCTCCAGACCTTCAAATTTCTTCTCCAACTTTCTCACTGTGTTGCAGTATCCTGTCATAGCGGGGCTTCTGATATCCCACTCCTTCATCACTTGGTTCACAACTAGATCCGAGTCTCCGTAGACCATCAGGCACCGGACGCCGAGTGAGATGGCCATACGTAGACCATAAAGGAGCGCCTCGTACTCGGCTTCATTGTTGGAGGAATCAAAGTGAATCTGCAGAACATATCTGAGACGATCGCCCTTCAGAAATACTAACACAACTCCAGCTCCTGCACCATTCAGCATCTTGGAACCGTCAAAGAACATGGTCCAGTGTTCCAGGTGACTCTGGGTTGGTTATTGCTGTTCAGTCCACTCGGCTAGGAAATCTGCTAATGCTTGGGACTTGATCACCTTCTTTGCCTCGAACTTGATGTCCAGGGGCAGGAGCTCGATAGCCCACTTTGCCACTCGACCAGTCGCATCCCGATTGTTCATGATCTCAGACAGCAGGGCGTCGCTGACGACTGACACAGTGTGCTCTTGGAAGTAATGGGCTACTTTCTTCGCAGTCAGGTAGATGCCATAGATGAGCTTCTGATAATGAGGATACCTCTGCTTGGAAGGAGTTAGAAGTTCAGAGATGTAATAGACTGGGTGTTGAACTTTGTAAGCCTTGCCCTGTTCGTCCCGCTCGACTGTGAGGACAGTGCTGATGACCTGACCAGTGGCCGCAATGTACAGGAGCAACGGCTCGTTGCTGTTCAGAGCGGCAAGCACCGGCTGGGCGGAAAGCAGGGCTTTGAGTTCAACAAACGTTGCTTGTGCTTCAGTAGTCCACTCGAACGAATCAGATTTCTTCATCAATCGGTACAGGGGCAGTGCCTTCTCACCGAGTCGGGAGATGAATCGGCTCAGAGCTGCGAGGCAACCCGTGAGCTTCTGTACATCATGAAGACGTTCTGGACGTTTCATTCATACAATCGCCCCGATCTTCTCAGGATTGGCATCTATCCCTCATTCGGAAATGAGGAAACCGAGTAACTTGCCCCCAGGAACTCCGAAAGTGCACTTCGCTGGATTCAGCTTGATATCATACTTCCGCAAATTTGTGAAAGTTTCAGCTAGGTCAGCCAGTAGGTCGGAACCTTTTCTGGACTTGACCACTATGTCATCCATGTAAGCCTCGATGTTCCGACTGATCTGCTTTTGTAAACACTTCTGCACCATGCGCATGAAAGTGGCACCAGCGTTTTTAAGACCGAAAGGCATGGTGATATAGCAGAAACACCCGAATGGGGTGATGAAGGCTGTTTTTATTTCATCTGGCCCATACAGCCGGATCTGGTGGTACCCGGAGTACGCATCCAGAAAAGACAGTCGCTCACAACCCACTGTGGAATCTATGATTTGATCTATGCGGGGGAGCGGGAAATGATCCTTGGGGCAGACCCGATTGATGTGCTTGAAATCGATGCACATTCGGAGAGACTTGTCCTTCTTAGGGACCATGTCGACGTTGGCGAGCCACTCGGAGTGGTACACCTCACGGATGAACTCGGCTGCCAGGAGCCAAGCAACTTCTTCGCCAATGGCCTTCCTCTTCTGTGTAGCAGAGCGACGGAGATGCTCCTTCACAGGTTTTGCCTTTGGGTCGACTCGCAAACGGTGCTCAGCCAGCTCCCTGAGTACACCCGACATGTCGGATGGTTTCCATGCAAAGATGTCCCAGTTCTCACGGAGGAACTGGATGAGCGCTTCTTCCTATTTGCTGTCGAGTGTTGTTGATATGTTGGTGGGAGCAGCATTGGGATCTTCCGGGTGAACGTGCACAGGCTTCGTGTCACCAGCCGACTAAAACGCAGATTCTGCAACCAGCTTCTTGGAGCGTAGCAGATCACTCGGATCGGCATTTTTCTTGTATTCCTCCAGCTCCACCATGGCCATTTGCTCATCAGCTATCTTGGACCCTTGCTGCAAACACTCTTCCGCGCGCTGTCGACTGCCAGTGACTGTGATCACACCTTTGGGGCTGGGCATCTTCAGCTTGAGATACACATAACATGGACGGGCCATGAAACGTGCGTAAGCTGGCCAACCAAGGATGGCATGGTA
The DNA here is from genome assembly GCA_039707655.1 of Elymus sibiricus. NCBI lineage: Eukaryota > Viridiplantae > Streptophyta > Magnoliopsida > Poales > Poaceae > Elymus > Elymus sibiricus. The sequence goes on along the minus strand of CM077666.1, from coordinate 174,998,728 downwards.
GGCGCTGCGGAAGTCGACCACTTCGAAGGTCAGCCTTTCCTTCCGGAAGTTCTTGTCGTCTCCAAAGACCACGTCCAGGGCGATCTGTCCGAGTGACTTTGCTTTCTTGCCGGGGATCACTCCGTGGAACTGCATGCTGCTCTCACTGAGTCGGGACATCAGAATGCCCATCGCTTGCAGAGTATCCGTGTACAGTATGTTCAGTCCGCTTCCACCGTCCATGAGGACCTTGCGCAATTGGATGCCTCCCACGACTGGATCGTCCACCAGCGCCTGCCGCCCAGGGGTGGCAATGTAGGCTGGGTGGTCCGACTGATCAAAGGTGATCAGAGTCTTCGACCAGTTCAGAAATTTTGTTGTCGCCGGCATGGCCATGTTCACTTCTCGGTTGATAACTTTCAATCGGCTTCTGCTCTCTACATCTGCAAAGATCATCAGGGTTGCGTTGACACTGGGAAAAGGTTCATCTTTGTCTCCATCATCAGCATCTTCTGGACTCTTCTCACTCGACGGGCCCTCTCGAAACTGCTGAATCAACAGTCTGCACTGTCGAGTGGTATGCTTGGGCAATATCAGATTGGCCTCTTCATCCTTTTTGGTGTGGATGTGACACGGCAAATTGAGGACATCTTGCCCCGACTGATCTCTCTTTTTCTTCGGGAACCATTTTTCCTTAGGCTTCCCCTTGTTCTTGGATTGACCGGCCAGAGCGGCTGCCTCGGCCTGAGTCAAACCATCAGCTTTGCGCTTCGGCTTTCGATTGGGATTACTGTTCCTGGGGTTGGGCTCACTGGTTTTTCCCTTTGCCATTACGGAGACGGTCTTCCTCTTCTCCGTTTGCATACCGAGTGGCAATCTCCATCATTCGGCTCATGTTCAGAGGTCCTGACCGACCGAATTTCAGGATGAGCTCCTGATATCTACCTCCTGCCTTGAAGGCACAGACTGCTTGATGCTCCGTGACATTCTCCACCACACGATGCAAGGTTGTCCACCGCTGAATGTACTCCCTCAAGGTTTCATTCGGCTTCTGCACACAATGCTGTAGCTCAGACAATCCAGCCGGGCGTTTGCACGTGCCCTCGAATGTTTTGATGAACACTCGGGTCAAATCTTCCTAGCAGTATATGCTGGCCGGAGCAAGTTGATTGAGCCAGGCGCGGGCGGACCCTTCAAGCATCAATGGAAAATGCTTCATAGCCACATAGTCATTTCCTCCACCAATCTGCACAGCCACTCGGTAATCCTCTAACCAAGTTTCTGGCTTGGACTCACCGGTGAACTTGCTTACTCCAGCCGCCAATCTGAAGTTTGGCGGAATCTCGGCGGACCTGATGGCTCTGCTGAAACACTCGGGCCCTGAGATGAAGGCCTCACTTCCACTCGCACGATCTCTGTCCAAGTTCTCTCTCAAAGCTCTACCTCTGTTGACCAGGTTCTGAGCGAGAACAGATCTCGCGTTGAACCGCGGGTCACGGTGGTCGACTAGCTCTCTTTGGCAATAACCGTCACCATGACGGGGAGGGCTGATCCTCCGATCGTTGCCGTAAGGACGCCTGGCGTCGTACGGCCGGGGCGCGTACGAGCCATCCCGCGGAGGGGGCGACTGCATGCGGTGACGATCATCCTGACGCCGCGGGGGCGTATTCCAACTGCGACCCTGCCCTGAGTACTGGTCTCGGTGGCGGTCTTGATCGTTTCGCCGCGGAGGCGAGTGCCTATTTCTCCTTGGAGACACTGGGCTGTGGGCCGACTGAACGGTGTCTGCCCGAACGGATCTGCTGTGAATCCGGTTGCGCGACTGGGATACTGCCGAATTTTGCTCCTCTGCCGCCTTGAGCAGGGCTCGGATCTGCCAAAGACCCTCCCCCGCCTCGGATCGAGACGGCTCAATGGAATCTGCTATCCGAGTGGCCGCTGCAAGATTCTGGACGGGGGTGCGGAATACCTGGAAACTCTGCTGCTGGTCATTCGAGAACAACTGCCGCTGCCGCCGACTGGAATTGGGCTGATGCTACCTACGGGCGCGATCGTCGAGTGACTTCTGGAGCGCTTCTAGACGATTGTGCTCAGCAAGTTGGCCTGGCGCACGGCCTCCAAAGCCTGAGCTTCGGGGGTCATCCCAACGATGGGCGTCTGGAGGGCCTGCTCGGTCCTACGCAGCTGTTCCTCCCTCTGCTGCCGAGTGAGTGGTCGGGGGATGTACTCGTCGTACTCGTCATCATGTCGGTCCCTGCCGCTGCCAAGATCAGCGCGCGACGGGTCACCGATCTCCGTGCCGCTGCGGTCGTACCCAGGCGGACTGGGCGGGGAATCGGCCGTCAGCACCTCCGCAACGGGATCGCTGCTCCCGCACTCGGATAGGCTTTCTGAGTGCTCATGCACGGAGGCGAACAGATCGAAGACAGGTTCATCGGGCTCGATTGCCGTGATCTGCGGGGCTCCAGCCTGAAGGGCCACCGCATGTGGGATCCACCGCTGAAGCCACGAGCGCCCGGAGCGCTTGCGACGACGGCTGGTGGAGAGCGAAGAGGTCGACTGATAAGGAGTCGACGGTTGCCGAAGAAGGACGCCGAAGGAACTCGCGCGGAAGTGTGCCGCGCTGCGATGGGCAATGCCTCGACATCCAGCGGGGCTTCCTGGAGCCACGCTGAATCGTCGGTGATGAAGCTGAGGACGCCGAAACGGATCTCGCCGCCCAGAGTCAGTCCGCCGCCGAAAACCATGATGATGGTGGAAGAAATGCAACTACGCCGGATGTCGCTAGACGCCTGCCCCACGGTGGGCGCCAACTGTCGTGGGTGCAAGTCTGACAGTAGTGTGAGGGGTACGGATGAGAGGGCAGAGCCTAGCTACGACGCAGGTGTTACACTCGGATTTACGAGTTCTGGCCCCTCAGCGGTGGAGGTAATAGCCCTACGTCTCGGTGCTCTGGAGCTGTATTGCTTGAGTGTATGATTACAAAGGATTGCGAACCCTTGGAATGGAGCTGGGGGGTGGCTTATATAGTCTTCGCCAGCCCTCCCATGCATGCTGCCATTACCAGGGGTTAAGAGGGGGTTTAGGGGCGCCAGGTAACGGGCGCATTGATTACAATTAATACAGGCGAACGTGCGTCCCGACCGTTGCGCTCCTGGAGTCTCCTGGTCTTGTTTGGTCGAGTGACTTTCAGATGCTCCGAGTGAAACAAGCTGGTCGAGTGAACTCTTGCCTCCCGAGTGGTTCGTAGAACTCCGAGTGAATGTCAGTCTGCGGAATTCTCGGTCGCTGATCTGGCCCTGGGGTCCAGTATAAGGCGTGTGGAGTCCTAGGATAGGGTCTGTAGGTCAGGCCTGTTACCCTATCCCCAGTACATGCCTTCGTCAGAGCTATCATCGAGTGCCGAGGGTAATACCTCTTATCTCACTACTGATGTTGCCTCTGTAGTTAGGCCAGTCGGTTGTGGATTACCGAGGGTGATTCCTCTTTCACCACCTCCGATGAAGCTTCTGTCGTGCAACCTCGCAAGTGTGAATACCATCGAGGGTGATTCCTCCGGGTTCACCTTGGCGGGTACATCGAGTGGGAATCCAACGAGGGTGATTCCTCGGGTTCCTTCTGGAAGTAATGGACACACGGTTACCACTTAATTACTTCAGATACTTGGTAAAGTCGGGTAGGCCCCGAGGGGTACCCGCGAGTGATGTGGAGTCGGGTTGACCATGAGGGTACCCGCGAGATGATTACGTGGCACGGCCGGGCATTCCTAGCCCTTGCTGTAAGTCCATGAGACGGAGCGACGGGGTCACATGATCGTTAGTCTCTGCTTGTCACCGCGAGCTCCCAACGCACTAATGGGTTAGGATATGTAATCTGAGTAGGCCTCTGGCCTTATCGCACTAACCACCACGCGGGAATAAGTATGGGCACTCGGCGTCGTATGTATCAGCCGAAGCTCTTTAGACGTCAGCGATTGAGCGGCGCGCGCCGGGTTGGACTGGGAAATCCTGCGCTTGTATTAAGGGGGCTAGGTCTGCTCACCGGCCGCGTTCGCAACGCGCAGGAGTGCAAAGGGCGATGGGCCCAAGAGCCCTGAGTGCTTAGGATGTAGACCGGCGTGCTGGCCTCTCTGTTGAGCCTAGGTAGGGCTACGACGTGTCGATCAGCCGAGGCCGGGCATGGACTGAGCAAGTGTGTCCGGCCATAGTTAATCGAGCGTGTTGGGTAAGTTGGTGCACCCCTGCAGGGAAGTATATCTTTTCGAATAGCCGTGTCCATGGTAACAGGATGCTCGAAAAGTATCCCGATCTACGACAACTAGAACTGGGTTAATATGTGGCTCCGGGATCGCTTTCTCGCAGGGAGTCGAGGAAGGATCTCTGGGCGTTGTTACTACTTGTTGCTACTACTATATTTATGTACTAATCTGCACTCTTCTAATGCTGCAAGACGCTGAAGATGCTAGTCTTCGATCGGTTAGACCTTTCTCTCTATTCTGGCATTTCTGCAGTCTAGTCCGCGGATACAGCCCTTCCTTTGAAACCAATGCATAAGTAGAATAGTTCTGATGTAAGTCTTGCGAGTACTTTGGATGAGTACTCACGATTGCTTTGCTTCCCCTTTTTCCCACATACCCGATTGCTGCGACCAGATGACGGAGCCCAGGAGCCAGCTGCCCCAGCCGACGACTACTACTACTACCCCTCTGGTGGAGAGTACATAGGAGGCACCCAGGCAGGAGGCCTGCGCCTTTTCGATCTTTGTCGTTGTTTTGCCCCGCCTTCTTAAGGCTTATCTGTTTAACTTTTATGTCTGTACTCAGATATCTGATGCTTCCGCTGATGCTTGTATGACTCAAGCTTATGTATTCGAGCCCTCGAGGCCCCTGGCTTGTAATATAAAGCTTGTATGACTTTTATTTGTGTTTAGAGTTGTGTTGTGATATCTTCAAGTGAGTCCCTAGGCTTGATCGTGTGCATTTGCGTGTATGATTAGCGCACGGTCTGGCCTGGGGCGTCACATGATGTCTCCCCAGCAACGGCGCCAGAAATTGGCAAGTTGACAGGAGACGGTTTTGCAGTGGCTGATTCCCCGGCAACGGCGCCAGAAATTCTTCCTGCTACTTGTGAGCTGCGTTGGTAATTCCCTGAAGAGGAAGGGAGATGTAGTATAGTAGAGATAAGTATTTCCCTCTGTTATGAAACCAAGGTTATCAATCCAGTAGGAGAATCACGCAACACCTCGTTAGCAGCACCTGCACACAAAACAACAAATCCTTGCACCCAACGCAATCAAGGGGTTGTCAATCCCTCGGCGGTAAGTTGCAAGATTAAATTGTATGTGACAGATAGATAGATTGAAACAAAAATACAAAATAAAATAAATAAAGAAAAAGTGCAGCAAGTATTTTTAGGGTTTTAGTATATGATTTAGATAGACCCGGGGGCCATAGTTTTCACTAGAGGCTTCTCTCAAGAAAATAGCATACGGTGGGTAGACAAATTACTGTTGGGCAATTGATAGAAAAGCAAATAATCATGACGATATCCAAGGCAATGATCATGTATATAAGCATCACGTCCGAGACAAGTAGACCGACTCCTGTCTGCATCTACTACTATTACTCCACACATCGACCGCTATCCAGCATGCATCTAGTGTATTAAGTCCATAAAGAACGGAGTAACGCCTTAAGAACGATGACATGATGTAGACAAGATAAACTCACGTATGAATAAACCCCATCTTTTTACCCTTAATAGCAATGATACATACGTGTCATGTCCCTTTCTGTCACTAGGATTGAGCACCGCAAGATCGAACCCATTACAAAGCACCTCTTCCCATGGTAAGATAAATCAATCTAGTTGGCGAAACCAAATCAATAGATTGGAGAAGAAATACGAGGCTATAATAATCATGCATAAAAGAGATCAGAGAAGACTCAAATAATATTCATGGATAATCTGATCATAAACTCACAATTCATCGGATCCCAACAAACACACCGCAAAAAGTGATTACATCGGATAGAACTCCAAGAACATCGAGGAGAACATTGTATTGAAGATCAAAAAGAGAGAAGAAGCCATCTAGCTACTAACTATGGACCCGAAGGTCTGTGGTAAACTACTCACGCATCATCGGAAGGGCAGCAAGGTTGATGTAGAGCCCCTCCGTGATCGATCCCCCCCTCCGGCAGAGTACCGGAAAAGGCCTCTAGATGGGATCTCTCGAGAACAGAAGCTTGTGGCGGCGGAAAAAGTATTTCGTGGACTCCCCTGAGGGTTTCTGATATTTTGGGAATTTATAGTGGTGGAATTAGGTCAAACGGAGCTGGGGTGGGCCCACGAGGCACCAGGGCGCGCCTGCCCCCCCAGGCACGCCCTGGTGGCTCATGGCCACCTCCTCTGGCGTCTGGTCTTCTCCCAAAGCTTATAGTGTTGGTATAGTTAGAGAATGCAACTCACAACCTACTGTATTGATCACTCGATGGTGTATATGTACAGGTTACAGAGAGAGAGAAGCCGGGAGATCGTGAGAGTTACAACGGCATGGAGCCAGTAGTGCCTAACATCTAGGAGAGGATATACACGACGTGTAGTGGCTGTTCGGGTGCCTGAAGACCCGGGCTGATGGTTCAACCGTGGCCTGACGTGCACAGCGTGGGCGCATTCCAACACCCCCCCGCAGTCAAAACGTGGGGCTCGACGACGTTGAGACTGGACCGAAAGTCAAGGAAGACACCCGACGGTAGACCCTTGGTGAAGATGTCGGCAAACTGCAAGCTCGTGGGTACATGCAGGGCGCGTATCTCACCGAGAGACACACGCTCTCGGATGAAGTGAAGGTCGATCTCGATATGCTTCGTGCGTTGATGTTTTTGCTCGACATGTAAACATCACTGATGTTGTTGCAGTAGACCACCGTGGATTGCGAGGGCGGTAGATGGAGTTTATCGAGGAGCTGGCGGAGCCAAACGCACTCAGCGACGGCGTTGGCGACCGCCCGGTACTCTGCCACGGCGCTCGACCGGGAGACGGTGTTCTGACGCTTCGACGACCACGAGAGGAGGTTGGGACTGAGGAAGACACAAAAGCCCGAGGTGGACTTCCGTGTGTCAGGACAACCAGCCCAGTCGGCGTCGGAGTAGGCGACAAGCTCGGTGCCGGGGTCGCGATGAATCTGGAGCCCAAGGTGAGTGGTGCCGCGCAGGTAGCGAAGGATGCGCTTCACCAGCTGAAAGTGACAGTCGCAAGGCGCATGCATGAACATGCAACACTGCTGGACGGCGTAGGAGAGCTCGGGGCGCGTCAGCGTGATGTACTGTAGAGCACCAGCCAAGCTGCGGTAGAGCGACGGGTCGTGGAAGAGCGGCCCGGTGTCGGTGGAGAGCTTGGCGAGCGTGTCGACCGGAGTGGAGATGGGTTTGCAATTAAGCATGCCCGCACGATCGAGGATCTCCAGGGCGTATTGTTCCTGCGAGAGGAACAACCCGTGCGCGGTGGCGGTGACGTTGATGCCGAGAAAGTGATGGAGCGCGCCGAGGTCACTCATCGAGAACTCGCGATGAAGAGCCTGGATGACGGAGTCGAGGACGGCGGTGGAGCTGGCGGTGAGGATGATGTCGTCGACGTACAGAAGCAGATAGGCCAGCTGACCACCGCGGCGCAGGATGAAGAGCGAAGAGTCCGACCGCGACGTGACGAAGCCAAGCGTCTGCAGGTAGGTGGTGAAGCGAGTGAACCATGCCCGAGGCGCCTGCTTGAGACCGTATAGGGAACGGTTCAACCGGCACACATGCGATGGCGAGGCAGCGTCGACGAAGCCGGACGGCTGCTGACTGTAGACGGTCTCGGCAAGCAGGCCGTGAAGAAACGCATTCTTCACGTCCAACTGGTGAATGGGCCACGCCTTGCCGACGGCGATGCTCAGGACGGTACGGATGGTGGCCGGCTTGACGACGGGGCTGAATGTTTCGGCGTAGTCGACGCCGGCCTGTTGCGTGAAACCGCGAAGCACCCATCGTGCCTTGTACCGAGCGAGGGTGCCATCCGGATGAAACTTGTGTCGAAAAATCCACCTGCCCGTGACAACATTGGTACCTGCAGGTCGAGACACTAAACACCAAGTATTATTCCGCATCAGTGCATTATATTCCTCGAGCATGGCGGCGTGCCAGTTGGGATGTCACAGAGCAACGCGGTAGGAGGAAGGGAGGGGACTGATGGGAGGGGTAGCAACGTGGAGAGTTTTAGGCTGAGAAAAGCCGGTTTTGCTCCGGGTCTGCATGCGATAGGCGTTCGTGGCTGGGACAACTGGGACGGCGCGCTGTGGTAAAGGCGGGGCACGCGGCGCGCATGAACTGGTTGCATGGGAACGAGCAGAGGCCGGGGACGCACGAGTGGTCGGGCCAGGCGGGAGGCTGGTCTGCTCGGTGGGCGGGCTGGTTTGCTGGCGTGGCGTGGAGGGGTTGGAGGGGGGCGTGTGGCCCACGGCCTGGCGCGTGCTTGCGGGACCGGCGGGCTCAGCGAGCGAGCCAGCGGACGTGGTGGTGCGCACAGATCTCGGAGGGGATAACGCCAGCGGATCCGAGATCATGGGAGCGCAGGGGGTTGCTGCAGCTGGAGTAGGGCTGGGTGACGATGGGGGGTTGTCAGGACAGTAGGGAAAAATTGTTTCATCAAACGTAACGTGCCTAGAGATGATGACTTTGTGGGTGGACAAGTCCAGGCACCGGTATCCTTTGTGCTCTAAGGGATAGCCAAGAAAAACACACCGAGTCGATCGCGGGGCGAGTTTGTGGGGGCTCGTGGCAATAGTGTTAGGGAAACAGAGGCATCCAAACACGCGCATGTGGTCATACGTGGGATGATGTCCGAGGAGGAGTAAGAAAGGGGTCGCGAAGTTGACCGCCGAGGATGGTCGCCGGTTTAAGATGTAGGTGGCAGTGTGTAAGGCCTCTACCCAAAAGGGTGGTGGGAGTTTGGCGTGGATGAGAAGGACGCGTAGTATATCGTTGGTGGTGCGGATGAGGCGTTCGACTTTCCCGTTTTGGGGAGAGGTGTGAGGGCAGGAGAGATGGAAGGATGCACCGTGGCGAGAGAAGAGATCGCGTAAGGAGGAGGTGAGGAACTCGCCGCCGTTGTCACACTGCAAACATTGGATGGGAACCCGAAATTGTGTGTGCACATACGTGAAGAATCGTGAGACGGTGTCGGCGGTGTCGGACTTGTGGCGTAATGGAAATGTCCACGAGTAATGCGAATAATCGTCAAGAATGACAAGGTAGTACTGAAAACCAGAGAAGCTAAGGACGGGGGAGGTCCACAAGTCACAATGTACCAGCTGAAAAGGGGCACTAGTTTTGGATACAGAACGTGAAAATGGCAGCCGAGGCTGCTTGCCTAAGTTACATGCGGTGCAGGCAGAGGTACTAGGCGGGTTTTTATTACAGATTGGAAGGAAATGACGAGCTAACATGGAAACAGATTTATTGCTTGCATGTCCTAAACGTTGATGCCACATGCCATTGGTGACGACGGAGAGCGCTGCTTGGACGCCGGAGTTGTTGAAGAAGGGGTAGAGCTCTCCGTGGCTATTGGATCGCAGAATTATCCTCCCCGTGGCTAGGTCCTTCACAGAAAAGCCGAAAGGATCAAACTCGATAGAACAAAAATTATCGATAGTGAAACGACGGACAGAGATTAAATTCTTGATAATTGTTGGAGAAATAAGGACATCATTAAGAGAGAAATTGGAGAGAGAAGTGGAGCCGACAGCAGTAATGGGGATGCAAGATCCGTCACCGACGAGTATGCCAGAGGAATGACGCGCAGATGGGGAATTATACGAGGTGAGTGAGCTCGTGTTACCTGCAACGTGCGAAGTCGTGCCGGTGTCAAGGAACCAATCCGAGGCGCCACCGGCCTGCTGGTGCTGTACGGAGAGGTTCTGAAGGGCAACGTACAGCTGATGGTACTGCTCCCACGTCGGCCCGCTGGATGACGACGCGGCAGCCACCGGGTAGGCCTGGTGCGGCGGTGGTGGGCGCGGGCCGAGGACGCCGGCTGCGTTGGGCGCAGCCCAAGGCGCACGAGGCTGAGGAAGGCCGGGGAGCAGAGCCCTGTACGGGGCGAAGAAACCCGCAGCGGGAGGCGCCTGCGAGCCGTGGCTAGGGGAGGAGGCACCACGACCAGCCGGGGCACCACGCCCACGGCCACGCCCGCGTCCGCGCCCACGGCCACCGCCGCGCTCGGTGGGCGGGGAGGCGGTTGGGACTCGGCCCCGGTCGTTCGTACCGCGCTCGGTGGAGGAGCCGCGCTCGGTGGAGGAGCCACCGGAGCCCTGCCCGATGGCGAGCGCGGTGGCGGTGGCTTCGGGACATCCATCCAGGCGCGCCCGCTCGTTGAGAGAGATCTCCTCCATGAGTAGCCGGGACCGCGCCTGCACGAAGGAAGGGAACGGCGATTGCATGGGCAAGAGGGACACCATGACGTGGAACTTACGACTCAGTCCGCGGATCAGCTGGAGCGTGAGGGACTGGTCGGAGACGTGTTCGCCGACGTCCTCGAGCGCGTCGGCGAGGGACTTGAGCCGCCTGCTGTATTCGGCGACAGAGAGGTCGCCCTGGACGAAGTTGCGGAACTCGGCGCCGAGGATGACGGCGCGCCCGGCTTGATTGTCCATGAAGAGGAGATGAAGCTGGGACCAGATGGTGTGGGCGGAGCTGGCCGGGGGCGCCACGCCGGCCAGGAGCTCTTCATTGACCACGCCGTGGAGCCAAAGCACCACGGTCAGGTCATCGTTGCGCCATGCGGCGCTCTGGGCGAGCGGCTCGGCGGCGATGTCGAGGTGGTGCTGGACCTCGTGCTTGCACGCAATGAGGTAGAAGAGATGGCGCCACCGTGTGTAGTTACCTGACTCGAGTTGGAGCTTGGAGGTGAAGTAGTGGGCGATGGAGTGCGGGAACCCGGGGTAGGAGGACGGTCCGGAGTCGGTGTCGCCGAGGCCGAGGGACGGCACGACTGCGGAGCCGTGGCCGCCCAACGTGAGGTGGGGAACGGGGACGCTGCCGGCGGTCCGGAGGATGCTTGAAGGGGCGGTGACGCGGGCCGCGGACGACGACGAGGCGGTGACCGGCGGTCGCTCGGGGACGGCCGTCTTGCCAAGATCGGCCGGGCTGGCGCGGCGAGGTACAGGAGCCGCGGCCGGTGCAGGCTGCCGCGGTGCAAACGCGGGGGGAGCAGCAACGGCAATGGGGATGGGGGCGAACGGGTCGGACGCCGGTGCGTCGAACTCCGCCGAGCGGGTGCGGCGAAGGAGGCGATGCATGGCGGAAGCAGTAGGGAGAGGAGGACCGAAGGGACTCGGCGTTTGATACCAAGTTAGAGAATGCAACTCATAGCCTGCTGTATTGATCACTCGATGGTGTATATGTACAGGTTACAGAGAGAGAGAAGCAGGGAGATCGTGAGAGTTACAACGGCATGGAGCCAATAGTGCCTAACATCTAGGAGAGGATATACACGACATGTAGTGGCCGTTCGGGTGCCTGAAGACCCGGGCTGATGGTTCAGCCGTGGCCTGACGTGCACAGCGTGGGCGCATTCCAACAGGTATTGTCCAGAAAAAAATCTCCAAAAAGTTTCATGGCATTTGGACTTCATTTGGTATTGATATTCAGTAAAACAAAAAACAGGCAGAAAATAGCAACTGGCACTGGGCACTAAGTTAATAGGTTAGTCCCAAAAAATGATATATAATTGCTATAAATGTATATAAAAACATCCAAGATTGATAATATAACAGCATGGAACAATAAAAAATTATAGATACGTTGGAGACATATCAATGCCTTAAGCAAGATGACATGATGTAGACAAAGTAAACTCAAACAATATGAATAAACCCCATCATTTTATCCCTAATGGCAACAATACAAATACGTGTCTTGTCCCATTCTGTCGCTGGGATAGAGCACCGCAAGATTGAACCCATCACAAAGCACCTCTCCCATTGCAAGATAAATCAATCTAGTTGGCCAAACCAAACGGATTGATCGGAGAGAAATACAAAGCTATAACAATCATGCATAAAAGAGTTCAGAGAACACTCAAATATTTCTCATGAATAATCTGATCATAAACCCACAATTCATCGGATCCCAAAAAACACACCGCAAAAGAAGATTACATCGGATAGAACTCTAAGAACATCGAGGAGAACATGGTATTGAAGATCAAAGAGAGAGAAGAAGCCATCTAGCTACTAACTATGGACCCGTAGGTCTATGGTAAACTACTCACACATCATCGGAAGGGCAGCAAGGTTGATGTAGAAGCCCTCCGTGATCGATTCCCCCTCCGGCAGAGTACTGGAAAAGGCCTCCAGATGGGATCGCGGAAGAACAGAGGCTTGCGGTGGCGGAAAAGTTTTCTCGTCTGTCTCTCTAGTATATTGGGAATATTTTGGAATTTATAGCGCTGGAATTAGGTCAAGAGGTACCACGAGGGGCCCACAAGCCTGGGGGCGCGCCTACCCCCCTAGGCGCGCCCTCCGGGCTTGTCGCTCCCTCGTGACCCTTCTGGTCTTCTCCCAAAGCTTCTAGGGTCCCTTCTGGTACAGAAAAAATTAATCCAAAGTTTTTTCTCCGTTTGGACTCTGTTTGATCATGATTTCCTGAAAAGCCAAAAACAGGCAAATAACAACAACTGGCACTGGGCAATAGGTTAATAGGTTTGTCCCAAAAAATGATATAAAATTGCATATAGTTGCATAATAAACATCCAAGATTGATACTATAATAGCATGGAACAATCAAAAATTATAGATACGTTCGAGACGTATCATCAACCTCCATGGCAATGGAACTAAGGGGATAGCTTGTATTACTCCCTTGCTAGTTAACTTTTGCATGCTTGCACGATGAACATGGATATCACTTTTGGGGTTTGTAGGAACGAAGTAGGTCTACCAGAGGGGGGGGGGTGAATGGGAGTTTTAAATTTTCTTCATAAATATCAAAACTCTCGGAACCCAGCAGCGGAATGAATGAAAACAGTGTACAGTGAGCGAATACAAACTACCGAATGGAAACTAAAAACATGCATCGAGGTAAATCACATAATTGAAACATGTCACATGGTATAGTTCGAATGTAAAGGAGAGTAGCAGAGGTGACCAGTGATGCTCGATGGCGACAAGGTATTTGGTAGACCAGTGCGCCCTTCTGCAAAAGGACTACGTCTGGTTGGAGGGGTTGTGATTTAACACAGAAGATAAACTCTCTTCGCCCTATTCTCCTCGACAATTGGTTCGTCAACCAATGCCGATTACTCGTGGTAGATGCTTGAGGCGATCTCCGAACCTTTACAGACTTCTTCTTCGAGAACCACAATTACTCTTGGTCTCTGAAGAAATTGACACCTAACCATCTAGAGAGTTCGCAGCTCTCAAGAGTAATAGGCGGAGCATACTGGACTTAGATTCGAGTGATGCTGAACCACTATCTAATTTTTCGGCTCTGGGGTTTTCTCTCGGTGGATTTTAAACTCAAATCTATCGGAGAGGGGGTTGCTCAACAATCTTCTCAGAATCAAACGGAGCAGCCACCGGACAACGCCGGTGCGGGGTGGCTATTTATAGCCGCAGCCTTCCCTGATGGGAAATGACCATTTTGGACACGCGGTCCAGCCAATGGCCAACCGACACGTTCACAACGGTCGGATTTTAAGAGCAACGGTAACATTACTTGAAGAGCAAGTAATGCTAACTCCTCGGTCAGAGACAAATCTCTCGCAGCGAAGAAGATCACAGTCTCTTGCATGCAAGTATTTGCTCAAAACACAAGGATATTTCTCTCACAACTTACATAGGATTTGGGTTTAGCATCAGAGAATCAAGGTTTCGAACGCTACACCCCTCTTAAGAGAAAAGAAACACCGAAATGAATGCTACGTCTTCACTTCATCTTCAACTTTCTCGGACGCAGACACTTCCTTTGGAAAAACACCGAACCAATTGCTTCACATCAGCAATTTTTGAGGGGTCACACTTATCATCATAATCTTCATTGATAACCTTCACTGCCATGCAGGGGATATTCTTCGGAGTTTGAAACCAAACTCCTCTTGACTCCAGGGACCTGTTACTCTATGTGCACTAGCAAACACATCAGTCCCTCACTGTTTGTCAACAATCTCCAAAACATAAGGAGGCAAATTATTGCACCAACAATCTCCCTCTTTTTGGACGATTGATGACAAAACAGATAATCATCGAAGTGAAGATTGATAAGTAAAAAAGCAATTCCAACAAGAGTGAGTAAGTGTTACTTTGCTCGAAGATGAAATAGACTCCCCCTAAATGTATGCTGGGAAGAAAGATATGAGATAAATTCTCCTGCAAGAATTGAAGTATATGGAGGAAATTTCAATCATTCGAGACATTGATTCGCACTGATGAGATATAATCCATCGAGATCATAGTGCAATCAATTATAACTTCTGATAATAATTCCACCTGCAAGACAAATGCTTCGAGAGAAATAGTGCAATAGCAGGGGTAATAAGCATTACAGCACAGAAGTTATCGAGTTTTACAACATAGTACAGATAAGCTTAAACCAGAAGTTGCAAACTCGCACGAAACCAAAAACAAACGAAACACCGAAAGCAAATCTATCGAGACTCGATGTAATTCTCCCCCTTTTTGTCAACAAGTGTCAAAAAGGTGACGAATAACATGAGTGAATAAACGCAGAGATTGGCTCAATCGGTGGCATCTCCAGACGAGCTGTCCGAGGTGAGTTCCTCTTCGGAAGTGACGGGATTGTCTTCGTCTTCAGCAGCAACAGATTTTCCTTCAGGAATAATAGCTTGGGGCTGAGCAGACGAGGGAATAGCTGGAGTGGCCACAGGAGGAACACGGGAAAGCATATTGCCTTCGGCAGGTTTCTCTGTCGGTGAGGTGGCTTCAGATTCGTCAAGCAGTTTGTGAAGCTTGAGATGAAGAAGATCTGTTGTAGGTTCACGAGCAGGCAGAGGAGGGGTA
Organism: Elymus sibiricus; assembly: GCA_039707655.1. Classification (NCBI taxonomy): domain Eukaryota; kingdom Viridiplantae; phylum Streptophyta; class Magnoliopsida; order Poales; family Poaceae; genus Elymus; species Elymus sibiricus. Next base: position 174,983,695 of record CM077666.1, on the reverse strand, counting down.
CTCCGATCTTGAAAATCTTCGACAGTGAAGCCTTTGTCAATATAGTCATAGAGCTCTTGGAGATTGACATTCAGGAATTGTTTCTCGGTGAAGAACTTGCGAAGCAATTTCTAGAGTCTCTTCTTGTTTTCATCAGCTATCAGATGCATTATCCTTGTGCGATTGTTGAGAGCATTCAGCTCAGAGGTGAGATGTTCTTTCTCGCGACGATCCTCAGCTATATGTTGCAGTAGCAGTTGTTGTGTACGCAAACTAACTTCGAGTTGCGATGGAGGTTGAGGCGAAATCTTTCGGTCGTGCTGAGGCAGACGAGGCCCATCAAATTGCTTGTGATAGTCTTGGGAGCTTGATGCGGGTGATTTGCCCGAAGAGATATCATCCATGACTTTCAAAGTGTCGCAAACAGGAGGAATGAAGCTCTTATGGCTTTCCTTCGCAAGATACACTGTGCGCATTGCATGATCAACAACTTTCTGGATCCATGGCGCAAACACTTTGATGCAGAAGGGATATTGAGTAGAATCCTTCAGAATGCGTAGGAACATGTCTTCCACATCGAAGATGTATCGCTCAGAGATTGCATATATAGCATTGCGAAGAACATCTGAGATGGACTTGTCCGGATTCATACCAGCCAGAGGGCAAATGGTGTAGGAGAGCATGTGGAATAGCGTCTGATTGTCGAAGGTTAAATGCTCAGGACGAGGAGGACCAGTGTAGTCAGGAATCTTTTCTTGATCCATTGTGCATCGAAAAATTTCATCTGATATAACATCAATGTTATGAACCCGAATTTCAGTGTTACCATGCTCAAAGCGAGGGAAATGGAAGTGCGAGACAAAATACATTGAAGTGCATTTGATGCGTTTTCCTTCGGCCATCCATTCCATAACCCATTTGGAGCTATCAGATTCATCGCCAGAGATATATAGGGTAGCATAGAATTGAAGTATAATCTCTCTGTTCCAAGGGTGCTCGAACTCAAAGACCTTGGTGAGGCAGAAATCATCCAGATCCTAAAGCAATTGATTGAAACAGCCAATGTTGCGCATAGCAGGGATGTCTAGATATTCGTGAGGAAATATCTTTCGACTCTCATAGAGGACCCGAGAGTAATAGATGGCCTGTTCCTTAGTCCAGAAACGAGGCGATTCTGAAGTGCGCGGCCCATCATACGGACCGGCTTGAAAGAATTTGGGATGCGCATTCCGATTGAAAAGAGGACCTTTTGCGCCTGTGCCTGACGAGAACAAAGGCAGTTCTTCACGAGGGTATGGATATTTGAGTTCTTCTTCAGGAGAAAGATATTCATCACCATAGACAACAGAGTCCGTGCGGCGAGGAGAGACAGATTTCTGTTCGGAGGGACCAACATCTGGCATTCGTGTAGCTGTGTCGATGGATAACTTGAGTGGAGACGGAGCAGGTGTTGCAACTGTGGGAGGTGCTGAGGTAGAAGGCAGCAGAGCAGGTTCAATCACTGTAGGCACTGAGGCGGAGTCATTCACTGAAGGTTGTTGCTCGACTAGAATCTGTTGTTGCTCGACTATAGGAGAAGCCGAGACTTTTGGAGCTTCATGAGCCGGAGAAGCTTGGGGCTCGGAGCGAGGGATTTCACCTTCCTCAGAGACAAATTGTTGTGAGGGAATATCAGCTCGAGCAGGGGAGGCCACAGGCACTGATTCAGTTGGCCTTGGCGAGGGAGGAGCATCCGAGTCCTTGACTGGAGGGTTCGAAGGAATAGCTGGCTCAGGAGATTTTTCTTGCGGAGCAGGATACTGAGCAACTTGGGGAACAGGTGATGGTTCTTTCGGAGCAGGAGGTACATTTTTCGTCGCAATTCTTTTTCGTTGATTTTTCTTTTGCTGAGCAACTTGATCAATATGGCCCTTGACCAGATCATTGTATCCAGTGACTTTGGCTTGATGTTCATCACAGATCTTCCGAACAATTTCATCTAGATCCATGTGAAAGCGTAACCTTCGGTGGCGAAGGAGAGTCATGGCACGATTGATATCCTTGTAGGAGTCTTCGAGCGCTTTGATGACAAATTTTGAAGAGGCAGTTTTCATGCGTTCATCAATGTCCATTAGCTCGGCAGAGAGAGAGTTGATCTCAACTGCATCTTCTCTCAGTTCTTGAACTACGAAAGTGGCTTGAGTAATAACTTCGGCAGGAATAGGTAGGGATGCCACTTCTCCATCGAAAGGATTGTCCACAAATTTATCAAGCTGTTCCATGATAAATATGTGATCATAGTAATGAGGAGCATCAGACTTGACAGAGGGAGCAGTCTGGACAGGAACTTGCTCGGAAGGAGGCTTTGAAGCCAAAGGCTGAGTCAAGGTAGGCGCAAATTTAGCAACCTTCTCCTTCAAAGCAGTAGCCTGCGGAGCAACTTTCTCCGTAGGCGCCTTGATTTTCTTCAAGTCAGGTTGGGGAATATTTTCGCCTGGCTTGGCAGAACTCACAGGAGTGTCAACTACCAAATCCTTCAAATTGATAGCATCTGGATGAGGAGTTGTGTTCACATGCTGCTTCATTGTGACAGTGGTAGCAGGGGTCTTTCTAGCTGGATCTTCTTCGGTGGTGCTTCTGGAACCAAGTTGACCCAAAGATTAGGCAGCACAGTTGATGTATTCGGCGGTGTTGGTGTATGTCTGTCTACCACCCCTCTTCTTCTTCGGAGCAGTCTCTTCTTGCTCGTCGGCATTTTGATCGGTCCTTTTTCTCTTGCTGGTTGATGGGCCTACCGTTGGGCCCTTAGCATTCGGAGCTTTGGATTCATCAGCAGTGCCCAGAATAACATCATCTCTGTCAGCCCGACTTACTGGTTTAGCTGAATCCTCAACTGACTGCATTTTCCTGTGAACATAGATAGATGCGAGGGAAAATGGGGACAGGGTTACGAAAGCACACAGTGAAGATTTTGAAAAAGAAATCGTTTTTGATGAAGAAATAGATGCAGACTTTGAGAAATGTTTCGGGCGAAATAAATGTGTAGAACGAACTAGTAGGTTCGAAGAAAATACTAGTAAACGTGCTAAGCATTCCGTTCGTACGAGACATAACACAAACCCTAGATTTGGAATTTTTCGGATGCGAGGGACAACTACAAACCACATCCGCACAAGTTACCTATCAGTAAGGATCTGAGAAATACAGTAAAAAATTAGGCAATTTCTACAGCGGACGAACTCGAACAGGAAGAATGGAAGAACGAGTTCGCACTACACATACCCTAACTTGGTGATGTGCAGCGACTACGGCGGCGCGGAGAGGAAGATGATCCGCGGCGGCGAGGAATGACTCCGGCGACCTCTTTCCGGCAGCGAAGCGGCGAAGATGGTCGACGTCGTCGAGCTTGAGGAGGAGCAGTGCGGTAGGGCTTCAGAAGGTGGCCATGGGGAAGATGCGAAGTGAAACGAGGAGGGTGGCGGCACAACATTTATATGCGAGGAGGAAATAGCCGCACCCCGGTGAATCTGATCAGACGGCCAGAGTCAAGGGACTATTGCGATTCAACGGATCTGATAAGCTGGCAGTTGATGAGGAGCACGTGGCAACTGTCACCAAAGAACGTGGTCCAGATTTGGGCGGGAAACCCCAAATTTTGGACGACTTTCGCCAAAAATGATTAAGTTCGGACCGAAACTTTAAAGTGGTCAAGGACACCAGATAAAGTTTCGTTCCCAGATGAAATTTGTGCATTCATAACGGAACGGCATAGACTGGAAGAGATAGAATGGAGGGAAAATAGGGTCCTAGGTATTTTACTCAGACGAAAAACCATAAACGCCCGAGAGAAAGACTATGAGTGAAATACATTAGGACTAACACAAAAGCTTCAAATGCAACTCAACGAAGAGAAATTGTGGTGGCGTTACCCACCGTATAAGAACTGTATGACCCCAAGCATCGCACAATTATCGTGGCACCCAGTTAGTCTAGTTCTTCGTTAATGTATTCACTCTCAGAAAGAAAATTTCACTTTGTCGAAATTTTCAGGCTCTTCGAGTGTTATGCACCCATTCCTTCTAAGATGTGGAAGTGTTGGTATGGGTGCCGAGTCCAGCTTACTGCACGTTTGCGGAATCTAGGATATTTAGCTCACACCGTAACACACAGAATCTTTTCTCATCGAGAGGCTTGGGGAAGATATCGGCGAGATTCTCTTCGGTATTGACGTGACTGATAACAATATCCTCTCGAGCAACATGATCGCGTAGGAAATGATGTCTGATCTCAATATGCTTGGTGCGAGAGTGCTGCACAGGATTGTGTGCAATTTTGATCGCACTCTCATTGTCGCACAATAGAGGGATCTTCTTGACCTTGATGCCATAATCCTTCAGAGTCTGCTTCATCCATAATAACTGAGTACAACAAGCGCCAGCAGCAATATATTCGGCCTCAGCCGTAGATAGTGAGACACAATTCTGCTTCCTTGACGACTAACATACCAATGATCTACCGAGGAAATGGCATGTCCCCGAAGTAGATTTCCTGTCAACCCGGTCACCTGTATAATCTGAGTCTGAATATCCAACGAGGTCAAACTGTGCTCCCTTAGGATACCATAAACCTAAGGTGGGGGTGTGAGCCAAATATCTCAGAATACGCTTGACCGCTTGGTGATGCGATTCTTTCGGTGCAGCTTGAAAACGAGCACACATAAAAACACTCAACATAATATCAGGTCTGGATGCACAAAGGTAAACCAAAGAACCAATCATCGAACGATAAGCTTTCTGATCATAATCTTTACCATACACGTCTGCGTCCAGCTGACCATTTGTGGGCATGGGAGTTTTGTAACCCTTCTGTTTGCAATCTTGCATTTTGAACTTCTTAAGACAGTCTCTCAGATATTTCTCCTGAGATATGTAAATTCCATTGTCCTGTTGACGAATTTGTAGTCCGAGAAAGAACTTAAGTTCATCCATCATAGACATTTGATATTTCTCGGACATCATTCGCCCGAATTCCATGCTGCAAGCATTGTTAGTATAGCCGAAGATAATATCATCCACATAAATTTGACACACAAATAGGTCGCCATCAATTGCACGAGTAAAAAGAGTGGAATCAGTGGATCCTGGCTTGAACCCTTTGTCGAGCAAAAACCTCTTCAGAGTGTCATACCAAGCTCGAGGGGCTTGCTTTAGCCCATACAACGCCTTTTTCAACCTGAAAACTTTGGTAGGAAACTGAGGGTTTTCAAAGCCAGGTGGCTGCCTAACATATACTTCTTCATCAATTTCACCATTGAGGAAAGCACTTTTCACATCCATTTGGTAAAGCAGAATATCATTGTAATTTGCATAAGCAAGAAGAATACGAATTGCCTCAAGGTGAGCAACAGGAGCATATGTTTCACCGAAATCAATACCTTCTACCTGTGTATACCCTTGAGCGACAAGACGTGCTTTGTTTCTCACAACAATGCCATTTTCATCTTGCTTGTTCCGGAAAATCCATTTTGTGCCGATGATATTGTGCTTCTTAGGATTTGGTTTGTCAACCAATTCCCACACATCATTCAATTTGAATTGCACCAACTCTTCTTGCATGGCATTCATCCAATCGGGATCATTCATAGCTTCTTCATACTTGGTAGGTTCTGTCAATGAGACAAAAGAGAAACTGCCACAGTAGTTAGCCAAACGAGTGCGAGAGCGAGTTGTGGGTCGGTAACCTGGATTCTTGAGATCTTCGAGGATTAATGCAGGGTCAACTCGATTTTCCACTCGTGGGAGAGGTTTCCTTCTTGATGATCATTTTCATTTTCCTCAGTATCAGCATCAGGATTGGCATTAGTATCGCCATTTTCATCTTGATTGCCATTTTGATCGGCATTTGCATTTGCATTTGGGTTGCCATTTGTGTTCGGTGAGGCATTTTCTTCGGTAGTAGATTGGTGTGTGCGTCGAGCTATGGGAGCATCATCATTGGAAGAGTCAGGTGTAATACTTTCGACTGGCCTGACGTCCCCAATAGCCATTTGCCGAATAGCATCCGAAATCAGAGGTTCATCTATCACATTAGGCAGGTGCTCCTTTTGGGAGCCGTTAGATTCATCAAACCACACATTTACCGTTTCCATAACTTTCCCGTGGTGAGAGTTATAGACACGATAAGTATGCGAGTTCGAGCCATAACCAAGAAGAAAACCTTCATGTGCCTTGGGTGCAAACTTGGAATTATGATTCATGTCACGAATATAGCAAGGTGCACCAAATACACGTAAATAAGAAACATTCGGTTTCTTGCCAGTTATAAGCTCATATGAAGTTTTCTTAAGGAATTTATGAAGATAAACACGATTCACAACATGGCAAGCAGTGTTAATAGCATCAGCCCAGAAACGAATGGGAGTTTTATACTCACTGAGCATTGTTCTCGCCATTTCAATGAGAGTTCTATTCTTTCGCTCAACAACCCCATTCTGTTGGGGAGTGTATGCGGCAGAGAATTCATGAGTGATACCATTTTCATCGAGAAAATCTTCAATATGAGTATTTTTGAACTCAGTGCCATTGTCACTTCTGACATGCTTAATTCGCACATCATATTCATTCTGAGCCTTCTTAGCGAATCTTTTGAATATGTCTTGGGTGCAGGTTTTGTCTTCGAGAAAGAATACCCAGGTGTATCGAGAGAAATCATCAACAATGACCAGACCATAATGACTACCTCGGAAACTTGCATAGTTTTGAGGCCCGAATAAATCCATATGAAGAATTTCCAGTGGTCTTGTTGTGGTCATGACAGTTTTTGATGAATGGTGCGTCTTGGCCAATTTACCGGCTTCACACACATCACAGAGATGATCCTTGTCGAATTTCACATCAGGAATACCACGGAGATGATTTTTCTTCACGAGAGTCTGCAAATTTCTCATACCTGCATGACCAAGTCTTCGGTGCCACAACCATCCTTTGGTTGCTTTTGCAAGCAAACAAGTTCGGACTGAGGGACCCTTAGAGAAATCCACAATATATAAATCACCTTTTCTATTTCCCTCGAAAACGAAGGAATTGTCAGTGGCCATAAAGACGATGCATTTGGATTTAGAAAATAGAACTAGCATGCCAAGATCACAAAGCTTGCCAATTGATATGAGATTGAATCCAAGAGACTGAACAAGTAAAACATCATCAATGTTCTTGTCCTTGGATATAGCAATTTTACCTAACCCAATTACCTTTCCTTTGTTGTTGTCGCCGAAAGTATTATACTTCTCAGATGAAGCAGTTAAGTTGGGGTCGACAAACAACGACTTGTCTCCGGTCATATGACTAGTGCATCCACTATCCATTATCCATTCGGTACACCCGGAGACATAGTCCTGCAGAGAAATCAGGCTTTCTTAACCACCCACATCTTTGTAGGTGGCTTCGAAACATATGAGTGAGCAGGATATGATTTCTTTCGATAATTGTATGAATTGTAACTTGAATGAGTATGAGCATAATCGAAAGAGTATGCATTGAAATTCCTTCCAAACAAATGAGTATAGCGGTTGGGTGAGGCAAGTATGTACTCATTCTGTCGAATCTTTTCAAGGATATATCGAGCATTTTCTTCCTGCATGGTTAGTAGTCTAGTAACAGGTAATGCTTCGATAGTTTTCCTGGGCACCCAGATAGATTCCTTTAGGGGGCCATTCCTGCTATTTGGTCCAACATAGCGAGCAACAGCCTCACCACGTTGGTTTTTGAACAACTTATAGTTGTCCAGAGAATCATCATATGAGTATTCAGGGATAGGAGAGTCATATCCCAAAAGTAAAGCTGGATCGAGCGTTTTGCTCTTAGCAGGTACCCACACAGTGCGAGGATATTGATCAGGTTCCCAGTAGGAGCCATTCTCATTCAGTTTCCTTTCGAAGCCGATACCTTCCTTTCTGGGATTTTTGTGAAGAATGGATTTCTTCAGAACATCACACAGGTTTGATGCCCTTTGAGAGACTTGAACATTCCTGTCTGAAGAAGATCCTTCAACCTAGCATTTTCATCAGAAACAGAACCATTTTCCTCGACCAAGGGGTTAGCATTCATAGAAGATTCAGCATTTGATTCAGAGTTACTGCGTTCAAGGCATTTTAGGCAGGGTGGTATAAACACTTCAGGTTTCTCTTTGAGTTGTTGGGTGAGAAGAGAATTTTCTCTGATCAAGTCATCATGAGCCTCTATTAGCGACTCGAGTTCCTGTTTTCGTTTCAGGTAATCATAAGTCAATCTTTCTTGGTCAGCTGAGAGAAAATCATGATGATCTGATAGTTCTTTCATTCGAGACTCGAGGGCGGAATGCTCTTCGGTCAACGACTGATTTTTCTCCATCTCCTCAACCAACAACCCTTCAGACTTCCTGAGGGTTTTCTCAATTTTCTCGAGAGAGTTTTGTTGCATATTAGCAATTTTGATCAGTTTAGCATGGTCATCCTCATCAGAAGAATATCGATCACTGGAGTGAACCTTGTGATGTTTGGAGGATACCTTTTCTTTTGAAGTTTTGGCCATGAAGCAGTACGCAGGAGACTCGTTGTCGCTCGAATGATTCTCGAAGAAGTTCGATGCAGGAGTAGAGGCACACGCTATGCCAGCCATGCCGGAATCAGAATCCTCATCGGATTCATCAGCTTCTTCGGAGTCAGATGATGCTTCTTCATCGGAATCCATCTCCTTGCCGATGTATGCCTTGGCCTTGCGAGAAGTGTTCTTGCGGTTGGATGAGGACTTGGAGGGATTCCTTGAGGAAGATCTTGACGAGGACTTGGAGGAGCTATCCTTCTTCTTGAAGAACTTCTTCGTTTTCTTCTCATCATCGGAGTCATAGCTTTTGCTCTTGCCTTTGCCATGGTTGTGTCCTGAGTCAAATCTTCCACTGGCACGGATTTTAGCTTCCCAGAGAGGGCCGTCCGAGATGAAATGTCCTGGCTTTTTGCACTTGAAGCAGGTGTAATCTCCAGTAGGTTTTGATGAAGATTTGGAGCCGCCAGAGTTGCTGGATCCTTTCTTCTGAAACTGATTTTTCCTATGAAGGCGTTGGAATCTCTTCGTGATCCATGCGAGGTCCTTGTTGATCCTTTCGGGGTCATCTGAATCTTCATCGGCATTTCCTTCTGAGGAAGAATCAGCCGCAGCCTTGAGAGCATGACTTTTTCGGTGACTTGAGCCATAGAGATCTCTCTTTTCTTCTTCTTGTTCTTCATGAGTGTTTAGCCTTTCCATGATATCAGTAGAGTCGAGAACTTTGAAATCAGCTCGTTCCCGAATCATCAGAACTAGAGTGTCTAACGAACTGCAAGGGATCGAAGCAGTTTCTTCACAACTTCGTGATCAGTGATGTCTTTGGCGCCGAGACCTTGTAGCTCCTTTGCGATGTCACTCAGACGATCGAAGGTTTGCTGGCAGCTTTCATTTCCAATTTGCTTGAACCGATTGAACTTGGCCCGAAGAGTATCAATGCGAGCTTCTTTCTGAGTTGAAACACCCTCGTTTATCTTTTCGAGAATGTCCCACAATTCCTTTGCAGTTTCACACTGACGATAGCGAAGAAATTGAGCACGAGAGAGATGGCCACCAATTTCATCTTTGGCTTGAGCATCCATCTGAATGAGTTTCTTCTCGTGGTCAGTGGGGACCTGGGGCACTTCAACCACGAATCCATTCTGCACCACGTTCCACATATCATCATCAATAGCTCGGAGATGGATCTTCATCTTCTCCTTCCAGAAGGGATAGTCTGTCCCATCAAAGATGGGAATCTTGAGGTGCGACTTGTAGCTCACTGAAGACATACTTAAACTCCAAGGTGGTTAGACCAAAATGAGCAGAGTCAAGGAGTACCTCGCTCTGATACCAATTGTAGGAATGAAGTATGTCTACCAGAGGGGGGGGGGGGTGAATGGGAGTTTTAAATTTTCTTCAGAAATATCAAAACTCTCGGAACCCAGCAGCGGAAAGAATGAAAACAGTGTACAGTGAGCGAATACAAACTACCGAATGGAAACTAAAAACATGCATCGAGGTAAATCACATAATTGAAACATGTCACATGGCATAGTTCGAATGTAAAGGAGAGTAGCAGAGGTGACCAGTGATGCTCGATGGCGATAAGGTATTTGGTAGACCAGTTCGCCCTTCTGCAAAAGGACTACGTCTGGTTGGAGGGGTTGTCATTTAACACAGAAGATAAACTCTCTTTGCCCTATTCTCCTCGACAATTGGTTCGTCAACCAATGCCGATTACTCGTGGTAGATGCTTGAGGCGATCTCCGAACCTTTACATACTTCTTCTTCGAGAACCACAATTACTCTTGGTCTCTGAAGAAATTGACACCTAACCGTCTAGAGAGTTCGCAGCTCTCAAGAGTAATAGGCGGAGCGTACGGGACTTAGATTCGAGTGATGCTGAACCACTATCTAATTTTTCGGCTCTGGGGTTTTCTCTCGGTGGATTTTAAACTCAAATCTATCGGAGAGGGGGTTGCTCAACAATCTTCTCAGAATCAAACGGAGCAGCCACTGGACAACGCCGGTACGGGGTGGCTATTTATAGCCGCAGCCTTCCCTGATGGGAAATGACCATTTTGGACACGCGGTCCAGCCAATGGCCAACCGACACATTCACAATGGTCGGATTTTAAGAGCAACGGTAACATTACTTGAAGAGCAAGTAATTCTAACTCCTCAGTCAGAGACAAATCTCTCGCAGCGAAGAAGATCACAGTCTCTTGCTGGCAAGTATTTGCTCGGAACACAAGGAGATTTCTCTCACAACTTACATAGGATTTGGGTTTAACATCAGAGAATCAAGGTTTCGAACGCTACACCCCTCTTAATAGTACGGTGGTCCTATGACTCAATAAGAGAAAAGAAACACCGAAATGAATGCTACGTCTTCACTTCGTCTTCAACTTTCTCGGATGCAGTCACTTCCTTCGGAAAAACACTGAACCAATTGCTTCACATTAGCAATTTTTGAGGGGTCACACTTGTCGTCATAATCTTCGTTGATAACCTTCACTGCCACGCAGGGGATATTCTTCGGAATTTGAAACCAAACTCCTCTTGACTCCAGGGACCTGTTACTCTGTGTGCACTAGCAAACACATCAGTCCCTCACTGTTTCTCAACAATCTCCAAAACATAAGGAGGCAAATTATTGCACCAACAGGGTTTGGTTCAATGTATACTTTAGAGTTGGTAACAGTGAACTTTCGGTAGTCAACCTTCTTACTCGAGGATGAGCAAGGTTTAAGCATGGGGAGGTTACTCATTTTTAGAGATCATAGGTTGCATGTTCTCTTCATATATTATGCCCCATTGAACTAAATATATGTGCATTATGCATGATTACCTCTTACTCAGGTTCAGTTAGCAGCGAAGGAATCGGTCGGGTTCAGTTAGCAGCGACGGAATCACTCGGGTTCAGTTAGCAACGAAGGGATCGATCGGGTTCAGTACGTAGTGGGATCGATCGGTCGTGTTCAGTACTTGTAGTAGTGTGAGGAATCTATCAATTGCTCGGGTTCAGTTAGCGAACGCCTCGCACACACGCGTGTACGAGAGAAATGCGCAAACCACACTGCATCGCTCGGCCTCGACCACCCACCGATTGCCCACCGTAACCGGGAACTTCCCAAAAATTTCCTCGCCCTCACTTCTACCACGATTTTTTACGTCATGGACAGCCCAAAGAATGTCATGCAGGTGTGTCTCCAGCCCGCCCAGGATGAAAAGCTCATTTTCTGTTATAATTTTTTGTCATAGAAGTAGGAGCCCATCACATATATGATGATACGTGTTTTTGTCACAATTATGGTCATAAAAGTGTCACATCCATGATAGAAAAAGTTTTTGTTCGGGCCATAATGTCACGGAAGTGTCTTTTTTTTGTAGTGCTCTCTCTATCTTTGATCTTCAATACCAAGTTCCCGTGAGCTGCCTCACATGATCGGGATCAATCTGATGTAATTCGTGGATGTGTTTGTTGGGATATGATGATTTGTCACTTTATGATCAGATTGTTCATTGAATACAATTGAATCTTTTGATGTTTTCTTGTTGTATAATTAAATAGACTTTGCATGCTCTTTTTTCTATCTATCTTCTTTGGCCAAGTTCGATGGGTTTTTCTTCGGAGGGAGTTGTGCTTTGTAGTGGGTTCTAACCTTGCGGTGATATATATCCCAGTGACAAAAAGGGACAATACTCGTATTGTATGTTGCCACTAAGGATAAAACTACGGTGTCTGATCATATTTGTTGATGTTTTGTTGTCTACATTATGTCATCATGCTTATTGCAATGCTCTATTTCTTGTAAACTTAATACTTCGGGATGAATGCTGGATAACGGTGTTTGAGTGGAGCATTAGTAGTAGATGCAATTGGATTAACGGTCTACTTATCACATACGTAATGCATATATGCGATTATACCATGAATGATCATAGTCATAAATATAAATATTGCAATTTAATCATTGCCCAACTTTAATTTGTTCACCACACCACACTTATATGCTTGAGAGAGATGCCACTAGTGAACCTATGTCCCCCAGGGTCTATTCTCCTTTACTGAAATCTTCATCACAATTGCTACTTTTGCTTTACCGTTTTACTTTGCTACCAACTATCTTTATCACTTCCAGTTTAATCTTGTAACTAGCAAGATAAGGGGCTTGACAACCCTCTTGTCGTGTTGGGGACAAGCGTGTTTTGTATTTTGTGTGCAAGTACCGCTCACTGTGTTTGCTAGGTGGCTCCTATTGGTTTGATAAACCTTGGTTCTCTAACCGAGGAAAATACTTACTACTAGGTTACATCATCCTTACACTTGGGGGATCACAACCACTCTTACAAGAGAGCAAGCAGTGACCACACTAATGTAGTCTTGTTTCGCCCAACCACGCCAGATATCAGATATAAAGAGACTGAAAAGGCGCATACAGTAAATTCTTTTTTTTTGCAAGACCTGTTTTGCATAACTTTTTTCATATCCCTAGTTGTGGTTTGTCTAGAAACAAGACTGAAATTAGGAGTATGAGTAGTTTGAATATATTCGGTAAAACCCTCAGACTCACCAAAACTTAATGGTAAATCATCAGCATTAATTAGACAACAAAGAGCTTCCCTCTAAACATTAGCATCATAACTAAAATTACGCATCGAACCGTCAGGGTTGAACTTGAGCGTGCTCTATCTCACGCAGACTCTCCATCATTCTAAATGTTGGATTCTTTGTGCCTCCTCAGGTGGTCGGTTCCTCCTTTACACCCTGCGGAATACAAATCCTCACATCTTTTGCTCTTAGCTTTAATCTCGCGGACACCATCCGCCTCGACCACTTCTTCATCTAAGTAATCCCACATGTCGGAGGCTTTGTGATGAGCCCTTTTTGCACCAATGGTGGGGGAGGAAGTGTTGGCACTAGTGGAATGGGCGCTAGATTGTGAAGGTGGTGTATTGTTGTCGAAAGGAGGATATGTGGTATTGTGGGCATTGGGATCAGCATAGTCGTGTATTTCACTATCAAAATCACTTGCTTGGAAGCTAGGTAATTGGTTAGGATCATGCATGTTTTGAGTGTGGGAATGAGAGGGGTGGGCAGCCCTTTTTTGCCAAAAATTTAACAAACTTCGAACCAATTTGGCCCTCCAACGTCAAAAAATTCAAAAACCTACCTAGATGGGCCAACATAACCCCTAATTGGGCCAAATTGGCCTTCCTAAGCTAAACATGTCGTGCCAACGACACGAAACAATGCCACGCCCCCGCTCCCTCGCAACGGCTCATTCGTCGCGTAGACGTGCCTGGCGGGCCATGTCGGGCATGCCGGGCCATGCCATGCCTAGGTCGGCCCACCTCCTAACCATGTCATGTCAGGCCAACACGGGGGCCTGTCCTTGCAGCCCAGGCACGGCCCTGGGCGTGCCATGTGCCGGGCACGACCCACTTAACCATGTGTCGTGTCGACCCATCACGTGTCGGGCACGCGGGCTAGTGGGCCGGCACGCCTCACACGGCCAAGGTGGCCAGGTTTGGTGACGAGTATTAGCGACATAGGCTTTGAGGCAAAATGGGGAACTGTCGTCGGTCCATGTATGATAACCGCCCCCGGAGCCTGATTATGTACTAGTGTTGCTTCCATGGAAACCGATCATCAAAAGCGTTCTGAAAATTAAGGTGCTAAAGAGTTGTTGGTTGATTGGTATAAAATTTTATTGTCTTTACTCACTATATATTTTTTCATATCATTTTTTTGAGGAAATGCCATCATGGCTAGCTTTATTTCATCTCAAATAACGACACATCGTCCAAAATAAGGCTATGGATAAAAGAGGGAGGATTATCCATCCACACACCCGGAGGATCAACCCTAACCATTCTAGCTAGCTCATGAGCCACGCGATTCGACTCACGCGCACAATGCTAAAAAATAACATGGCCAAAATTATTACAAATCTCAAAGCAATCATTAAGAATAGGGGCCACTACTGAATTAACTGCTCCTTGATTAATCTCCTTGACCAATTCTGCACAATCAGAGTGAACTAGCAGTTTATGAATACCCAGAGAATCTGCAAGTTGCAGGCCCTTCTTCATAGCAAAAGCTTCTGCTGTATATGCATCAATTGTTCTACCCATATAGGAGATCTCCGCTGCAATAAAGTCGCCAGCATCATCTCTCAAGATCACACCAATGGAAGCGGTACTCCCTTCATGATGGGGAACGTTGCATGAAAATCAAAAAATTCCTACGAAACACCCAAGATCTAATCTAGGAGATGCATAGAAACAAGAGGGGAGTGTGTCTATGTACCCTTGTAGACCAAAAGCGGAAGCGTATAAAACGCGGTTGATGTAGTCGATCCAATCACGATCCAACCGATCTAGCGCCGAACGGACGGCACCTCCTAGTTTAGCACACATGTGGCTTGGTGACATCTCCTCCTCCTTGATCTAGCAACTGAAGGGGGAGAAGTAGATGGGATCACAACCAGCACGACGATGTGGTGGTGATGCTGGTGGTGGAGCACTGGCAGGGCTTCTCCAAGCCGAACCGGGAGGACATGGTGGTGGAGAGGGGGAGGGGCTGCACCAGGGAAGGGGTGCGGCTGCGCTCCCTCACCCCCACTATATATAGGGGCAAGGGGGAGGGGGCGCCGGCCCTAGCCCCTCCTCCAAGGGAGGGGCCGGCGGCCAGGGGGGAGTCCTTGCCCCCCAAGGCAAGTGGGGGCGCCCCTCCCCACTAGTGTCCCCCTAGCTGCATGGGCCTGAGGGGGGCTGGTGCACCTGGCCCAACTAGGCCAGGGTGCCTCCCCTCAACCCATGCTGGCCTCTGGGAGTGGTGGGACCCACTGGTGGTCCCCTGGAACCCTTCGGTGTCCCCCGGTACACTGCCGGTGGGCCCCCGAACTTTTCTGGAACCCGAACAAAACTTTCCCATATATAAATCTTTACCTCTGGACCATTCTGAAACTCCTCGTGACGTCTGGGATCTCATCCGGGACTCCGAACAACCTTCGGTCACCAATACAAATATCCCAATACCACTCTAGCGTCATCGAACGTTAAGTGTGCGACCCAGCGGGTTCGAGAATCATGCAGACATGACCGAGACACCTCTCCGGTCAATATACAGTAGCGGGATCTGGATGCCCATATTGGTTCCTACATATTCCATGAAGATCTTCATCGGTTGAACCACGATGTCGAGGATTCAGTTAATCCTGTATGCAATTCCCTTTGTCCGGCGATATGTTACTTGCCCGATATTCGATCGTCGGTATCTCCATACCTAGTTCAATCTCATTACCGGCAAGTCTCTTTACTCATTCCATAATACAAGATCCCACGACTAAACTCATTAGTCACATGAAGCTTCTTGTGATGTTGTATTACCGAGAGGGCCCAGAGATATCTCTCCGTCACATGGAGTGACAAATCCCAGTCTCGATCCATGCAACTCAACACACACCTTCGGAGATACCTGTAGAGCACCTTTATGATCACCCAGTTATGAAGTGACGTTTGATAGCACACAAAGTATTCCTCCAGTGTCTGGGAGTGGCATGATCTCATGGTCTGAGGAACAGATTCTTGACCTGTAGAATGCTGTAGCAAATAAACTAAGTGATACGATCTGATGCTAAGCTTACGGTTGGGTCTGTCCATCACATCATTCTCCTAATGATGTGATCTTGTTATCAAATGACAACTCATGTCTATGGTTAGGAAACCTTAACCATCTTTGATCAACGAGCTAGTTTAGTAGAGGCTCACTACGGACACGGTGTTGTTTATGTATTCACACATGTATTTAAGTTTCCGATCAATACAATTCTAGCATGAATAATAAACATTTATAATGAACGAGGAAATATGATAATAACCTTTTTATTATTGCCTCTAGGCCATATTTCCAACAGTCTCCCACTTGCACTAGAGTCAATAATCTAGTTTACATCATAATGTATCTAACACCCATAGAGTTCTGGTGCTGATCATGTTTTGCTCGTGGAAGAGGTTTAGTCAACGGGTCTGCCACATTCAGATCCGTATGTACTTTGCAAAGTTCTATGTCTCCCTCCTTGATGTAATCACAGATGGAGTTGAAGCGGCGTTTGATGTGCTTGGTCTTCTTGTGAAACCCGGGCTCCTTGGCTATGACAATGGCACTAGTGTTGTCACAAAAGATAGTCATTGGATCCGATGCACTAGGTATTACTCCTAGCTCAGATATGAACTCCTTCGTCCAGCCTCCTTCTTGCGCTGCTTCACATGTAGATCCCGCTACGATGCTCTGCTTGGAACTGCACCAACTGACTGCTCCACCATTCAAAATAAATATGTATCCGGTTTGAGACTTTGAGTCATTCGGATCAGTGTCGAAGCTAGCATCGACGTAACCCTTTACGGCGAGCTCTTCGTCACCTCCATAAACAAGAAACATGTCCTTACTCCTCTTTAGGTACTTAAGGATATTTTTGACCGCTGTCCAGTGATCTACTCCTGGATCACTTTGGTTCCTCCCTGCACGACTTATGGCAAGGCACACATCTGGTCTGGTACACAGCATGTCATACATTATAGAGCCTATGGCTGAGGCATATAGCGAATGACTTTCATCCCTTCTTTTTCTTCTGCTGTGGTCGGGCTTTGAGTCTTACTCAACTTCACACCTTGCAACACAGACAAGAACCCCTTCTTTGGCTGGTCCATTTTGAACTTCTTCAAAATCT
The DNA here is from genome assembly GCA_039707655.1 of Elymus sibiricus. NCBI lineage: Eukaryota > Viridiplantae > Streptophyta > Magnoliopsida > Poales > Poaceae > Elymus > Elymus sibiricus. Next base: position 174,966,441 of record CM077666.1, on the reverse strand, counting down.
TGTCAAGGTATGTGCTTTGTGAAAGTCCTATCAGGCGTCTTTGATCTATCTCTATAGATCTTAATACCCAATATGTAAGCAACTTCACCCAGGTCTTTCATTGAAAAACTCTTGTTCAAATAACCTTTTATGCTTTCCAGAATTCTATATCATTTCCAATCAATAATATGTCATCCACATACAGTATTAGAAATGTTATAGAGCTCCCACTCACTTTCTTGTAAATACAAGCTTCTCCATAAGTTTGTATAAAACCAAAAGCTTTGATCACCTCATCAAAGCGTATATTCCAACTCCGAGATGCTTGCACCAGTCCATAGATGGATTGCTGGAGCTTGCATACCTCATTAGCATCCTTAGGATCAATAAAACCTTTGGGCTACATCATATACAACTCTTCCTTAAGAAAACCATTAAGGAATGCGGTTTTCACATCCATTTGCCAGATTTCATAATCATAAAATGCAGCAATTGCTAACATAATTCTAACAGACTTCAGCATCGCTACGGGTGAGAAGGTCTCATCATAGTAAACCCCTTGAACTTGTCGAAAACCCTTTGCAACAAGTTGAGCTTTATGGACGGTGACATTACCATCAGTGTATGTCTTCTTCTTAAAGATCCATTTGTTCTCAATGGCCTGCCGGTCATCGGGTAAGTCCACCAAAGTCCATACTTGGTTCTCATACATGGATCCTATCTTGGATTTCATGGCCTCAAGCCATTTGTCGGAATCCGAGCACATCATTGCTTCTTCATAGTTCGTAGGTTCACCGTTGTCCAACAACATGACTTCCAAGACAGGATTACCATACCACTCTGGTGCGGAACGTACCCTGGTTGACCTACGAAGTTCAGTAGTAACTTGATCTGAAGTTTCATGATCATCATCATTAATTTCCTCTCCGACTAGTGTAGACATCATGGGAACTTCTTTATGTGATGTGCTACCTTCCAATTCGAGAGAAGGTACAATTACCTCATCAAGTTCTACTTTCCTCCCACTCACTTCTTTCGAGAGAAACTCCTTCTCTAGAAATGACCCATTCTTGGCAACAAAGATCTTGCCCTTGGATCTGTGATAGAAGGTATACCCAATGGTCTCTTTAGGGTATCCTATGAAGACACATTTCACCCTTTGGGTTCGAGCTTATCAGGCTAAAGCCTCTTGACATAAGCACCGCATCCCCAAACTTTAAGAAATGGCATCTTAGGTTTCTTGACAAACCATAATTCATACGGTGTCGTCTCAACGGATTTAGACGGTGCCCTATTTAAAGTGAATGCGGCTGTCTCTAATGCATAACCCCAAAACGATAGTAGCAAATTGGTAAGAGACATCATAGAACGCACCATATCCAATAGAGTACGATTACGATGTTCGGACACACCATTACGCTGTGGTGTTCCAGGTGGCGTGAGTTGTGAAACAATGTACATTGTCTCAAATGCGTTCCAAACTCGTACCTCAAATATTCATCTTGTTGGTGCAATGATTTGCCTCCTTATGTTTTGAAGATCGTTGACATAAACAGTAAGGGACTAATGTGTTTGCTAGTGCACACAGAGTAACAGGTCCCTGAAGTCATGAGGAGTTTGATATAAACTCTGAAGGATATGCCCTACGTGGCAGCGAGCATTATCCATGAAGCTTATGCTGTGAAGAGTGACCCCTAAAATTGCTGACGTAAAACAATTGGTTCGGTGGCATCCGAAGGAAGTGACTGTAGTTGAAAGAAGTCGAAGACAAAGTGAAGACGTAGCATTCCTTTCGTTGTTCTTCTTTTCTGTCATTGAGTCATAGGACCAACGTACTATTAAGAGGGGCATAGTGTTTGAATCTTTGATTCTCTGATGCTAAACTCAATCCTATGAGAGTTGTGAGAGAAATCTCTTTGTGTTCCGAGCAAATACTTACCAGCAAGAGACTGTGATCTTCTTCGTTGCGAGAGATTTCTCTCTGACCGAAGAGTTAGCATTACTTGTTCCTCAAGTAATGTTACCATTTCTTTCAAATCCGACCGTTGTAAATGTGTCGGTTGGCCATTGGCAGGACCGCGTGTCCAAAATGGTCATTTCCCATGTGGGAAGGCTGCGGCTATAAATAGCCACCTCGCACCGGCTTTGTCCAGTGGCTGCTCCGTTTGATTCCGAGAAGATTGTTGAGCAGCCTCCTCTCCAGAGTGATTTGAGTTTAAAATCCACTGAGAGAAAAACCCTAGAGCCAAAGAATTAGATGGTGGTTTGGCATCACTCGAATCTATGTCCAGTACGCTCCACCTATTACTCTTGAGAGTTGCAAACTCTCTAGACGGTTAGGTGTCAATTTCTTCAGAGACCAAGAGTGATTGTGGTTCTCGAAGAAGAAGTCTGTAAAGGTTCAAAGATCACCTTAAGCATCTACCACGAGTAATCGACATTGGTTGATGAACCAATTGTCGAGGAGAATAGGGCGAAGAGAGTTTATCTTCTGTATTAAATCACAACCCCTCCAACCAGACGTAGTCCTTGTGCAGAAGGACAAACTGGCGAACAAATTCTCTGTCGCCATCGAGCATCACTGGTTATTCCTTCACTCGTTTTCATTCAATCTTTCTTGCATGACTTGATTCAATCATGTGATCACCTTCGATGCATGCACTTAGTTTCTGTTTGTTATTTTACTTCTGCTCACTGAAACCTGTTATCACTCGCTCCGCTACTGGGTTCCGAGGGTTGTGAAGTTTCCGAAAGAAATTTTAAAACTCCCATTCACCCCCTGGTAGACATACTTCATTTCTACAATTGGTATCAGAGCAAGGTACTCCTTGACTCTGCTCATTTTGGTCTAACAACCTTGGAGTTTAAGTATGTCTTCAATGAGTTACAAGTCGCACCTCAAGATCCCTATCTTCGATGGGACGGACTATCCCTTCTGGAAGGAGAAGATTAAGATCCGTCTCCGAGCAATTGATGATGAGATGTGGAACATGGTGCAAAATGGATTCACCGTGGAAATACCTCAAGTCCCCACTGAACACGAGAAGAAACTTATTCAGATGGATGCTCAGGCCAAAGATGAAATTTGTGGCCGTCTCTCTCGTGCAAAATTTCTTCGCTATTGCCAGTGTGAAACCACGAAGGACTTGTGGGACATCCTCGAGAAGATCAATGAAGGCGTTTCAACTCAGAAAGAAGCTCGCATTGACACTCTTCATGCGAAGTTCAATCATTTCAAGAGAATTGGCAATGAAAGCTGTCAGCAAACTTTCGATCGTCTGAGTGACATCACGAACGAATTGCAAGGTCTCGGCGCCAAAGACATCACTGATCATAATAGTGAAGAAGTTGCTCCGGTCCCTTGACAGTTCCTTCGATACCCTTGTTCTGATGATCCGTGAACGAGGTGACTTCAAGACACTTGACTCTGCTGATATCATGGAAAGGCTGAACACCCACGAGGAATGGGAAGAAGAGAAAAGAGATCTCTATGGCTCTAGTCACTGAAAGAGTCACGCTCTCAAGGCGGTGGCAAATTCCTCATCTGAAGACAATGCCGAAGAATATTCTGATAACCCTGACAGGATCAGCAGAGATCTCGCACTGATCATCAAAAGATTCCAGCACTTCCGAAAGAAAGATCAGTTTCAGAGAAATGGATCTAGCAACTCTGGAAGTTCAAAGTCCTTGTCAAAACCCACAGGAGAATACACCTGTTTTAAGTGCAAGAAACCAGGACATTTCATCTCAGACTGTCCTCTCTGGGAAGCTGAAATACGAGCCAGTGGAACATATGATTCAGGAAACAACAACCATGCAAAAGGGAAGAGCAAGAACTACAACTCAGATGATGAGAAGAAATCCAAGAAGTTCTTCAAGAAGAAGGACAGTTTCTCAAAAACCTCATCAAGATCATCTTCGTGAAATCCCTCCAAGTCTTCGACAAATCGCAAGAGCACCTCCCACAAGGCCAAGGCATACATCGACAAGGAGATGGATTCTGATGAAGAAAAATCATCCAACTCTGAAGACGTTGCTGAATCTGATGATGATTCAGACTCTGGAATGGCTGGCATTGCCTGCATCACTACCCCAACCATGAACTCCCTCGAGAACAACTCCAGCGATGAGTCTCCATCATTCTGCTTCATGGCCAAAGCTTTAAAAGAAAAGGTATGCTCCAAACATCACAAGGTTTACACCAGTGATCATTTTTCTTCTGATGAGGATGACCATGCTAAGTTGATCAAAATTGCTAAGAACAACAAAACCCTCTCGAGAAAATTGAGAGAACTCTCAGGAAATCTGAGGGGTTGTTGGTTGAGGAGATGGAGAAAAACCAACCTCTGACTGAAGAGCACTCCGCTCTCACGTCTCGAATGGAAGAACTAATTAATTTACATGATTTTCTGTCGGCCGACCATAAGAGATTGACTTATGACTACCTAAAAAGAAAACAGGAACTCGAGTCGTTGAGAGAGGCCCATGATGATTTAATCAGGGAAAATTCTCTTCTCACCCAACAACTCAAGGAGAAAACTGAAGTTTTCATACCTCCTTGCTTGAAGTGCCTTGAACGTAGTAATGCTGAATCAAATGTTGAATCTTCTGTGAATGCTAACCCCTCGCTCGAGGAAAATGGTTCTGTCTCTAATGAAAATGCTAGGTTGAAGGATCTTCTTCAGACGGGAATGTTCAAAAGTCTCAAAGGAAATCAAACCCTGTGTGATGTTCTGAAGAAAACCATCCTTCACAAAAATCCCAGGAAAGAGGGATTGGGTTTCGAAAGGAAATTAAATGAAAATGGTTCATACTGGGAACCTGATCAATACTCTCACACTGTGTGGGTACCTGCTAAGAACAAAACGCTTGACCCTGCTTTACTCTCGGGATATGACTGTCCCATTCCTGAATATTCTTATGATGATTCTCTGGAAAACTATAAGTTGTTCAAGAACCAACATGTTGAGGCTATTGCTCGCTATGTTGGACCAAATAGCAGGAATGGACCCCCAAAGAAAACCATCTGGGTGCCTAAGAAAACTATCGAGGCATTACCTATTACTGTGTTACTAACCATGCAGGCTGAAAATGCTCGATACATACTTGAGAAGGCTTGATAGAATGAATACATGCATACCTCCTCAAACCATCATGTTCATTTGTCTGGGAAGAACTTCAATGCGTATTCGTTTGATTATGCTGAACCTTCGAGAAACAATTCTCTTGGCTATCGAAAGAAATCTTTTCCTGCTCGCTCATATGTTTCGAAGCCACCTGCGAAGATGTGGGTGGTTAAGAAACCCTAATTCTCATGCAGGACTATGTCTTCGGGTGCACTGAATGGATTATGGATAGTGGATGCACTAGACATATGACCGGAGACAGATCATTGTTTGTCGACCCCAACTTAACTACTTCATCTCAGAAGTATATTACGTTCGGCGACAACAACAAAGGAAAGGTAATTGGGCTAGGTAAAATTGCTATATCCAAGGACAAGAACATTGATGATGTTTTACTTGTTCAGTCTCTTGGATTCAATCTCATGTCAGTTGGCAAGCTTTGTGATCTAGGCATGCAAGTTCTATTTTCCATCACTAAATGCATTGTCTTTATGGCCACTGACAATTCCTTCGTCTTTGAGGGAAATAGAAAGGGTGATTTGTATATTGTGGATTTCTCTAAGGGTTCCTTAGTTCAAACTTGCTTGCTTGCAAAAGCAACCAAAGGTTGGCTGTGGCACCGGAGACTTGGTCATGCAGGTATGAGAAACTTACAGACGCTTTTGAAGAAAAATCATCTTCATGGCATTCTTGATGTGAAATTCGGCAAGGATCATCTCTGTGCTGCATGCGAGGCCGGGAAATTAGCAAAGAAGCATCACTCATCAAAAACCGACATGACCACGACAAGACCTCTGGAAATTCTTCATATGGATTTATTCGGGCCTCAAAACTATGCCAGCTTCGGTGGCAGTCATTATGGTCTGGTTATTATTGATGATTTCTCTCATTATACTTGGGTATTCTTTCTCGAAGACAAGACCTGCACCCAAGATATCTTCAAAAGATTTGCCAATAAAGCTCAGAATGAATATGATGTGCGCATCAAGCATGTCAGAAGTGACAATGGCACGGAATTCAAAAATACCAATATCGAGGACTTTCTAGAAGAAAATGGTATCACTCATGAGTTCTCAGCTGCATACACTCCCCAACAGAATGGAGTTGTTGTGCAAAAGAATAGAACTCTCATTGAGATGATGAGAACAATGCTTAGTGAGTATAAAACTCCTATTCGTTTCTGGGCTAATGCCATTAACACTACTTGCCATGTTGTGAATCGTGTTTATCTTCACAAGTTCCTTAATAAAACTTCATATGAGCTTATCATTGGAAAGAAACCGAATGCTTCTTATTTACGTGTCTTTGGTGCACCATGTTATATTCGTGATATGAATCACAATTTTAAGTTTGCACCTAAAGCACATGAAGGTTTTCTTCTTGGTTATGGCTCGAACTCGCATACTTATCGGGTCTATAACTCTCATCACGGGAAAGTTATGGAAACGGTAAATGTGTGGTTCGATGAATCTAACGTCTCTCAAAAGGAGCACCTGCCAAATGTGATAGATGAACCTCCGATTTCGGATGCTATTCATCAAATGGCCATCGGCGATGTCAGGCCAGTTGAAGGGAATGCTCATGACTCCTCCAATGATGATGCTCCCACTATTCAAAGAAGAACTCGTCAAACCATTGCCGAAGAAAATGCTGCTCTGAACCCAAATGGCAACCCCAATGCAAATGCCGAGCAAAATGGCAATCTTGATGAAAATGGAAATGCAAATACAAACCCAGGTGCCGATACTGAGGAAAATAATCATCCAGAAGGAAATCTTCCTCCACGAGTTACAAATCGAGTTGACCCTTCATTAATTCTCGAAGAACTCGAGAATCCAGGTCACAGACCAACCACTCACTCTCGCACTCGCTTGGCTAACTACTGTGGCAGTTTCTCTTTTGTCTCATTAGCAGAACCTACCAAGTATGAAGAAGCCATGAATGATCCCGATTGGATGAATGCTATGCAAGAAGAGTTGGTGCAATTCGAACTAAATGATGTGTGGGAATTGTTCGATCGACCGAATCCTAAGAAGCACAATATCATAGGTACCAAATGGATCTTCCGAAACAAGCAAGATGAAGATGGCATTGTGGTAAGAAACAAAGCATGATTGGTTGCTCAAGGGTATACACAGGAAGAAGGTGTAGATTTTGGTGAAACTTATGCTCCTATTGCCCGTCTTGAGGCATTTGCATTCTTCTTGCATATGCAAATTACAATGACATCTTGCTATATCAAATGGATGTGAAGAGTGATTTCCTCAATGGTGAAATCGATGAGGAAGTCTATGTTAGACAGCCACCTGGCTTTGAAAATCCTCAATTCCCTAACAAAGTTTTCAGGTTGAAAAAGGCTCTATATGGGCTCATGCAAGCTCCTCGAGCCTGGTATGACTCTCTGAAGAAGTTTCTGCTCAAAAAGGGTTTCAAGCCAGGATCCACTGATTCCACTTTATTCACACATGCGATTAATGGTGATTTTTTCGTGTGCCAAATATATGTGGATGGTATTATATTCGCCTGTACTAACAATGCTTGCAGCATGGAATTCGGACGAATGATGTCCGAGAAATATGAATGTCAATGATGGGTGAACTTAAGTTCTTTCTCGGATTGCAAATTCGTTAACAGAAGAATGACATTTTTATCTCATAGGAGAAATATCTGAGAGACTGTCTGAAGAAGTTCAAGATGCAAGATTGCAATCATAAGGGCTACAAAACTCCTATGCCTACGAATGGTCAGCTTGATGCTAATGTGTATGGTAAAGATTATGATCAGAAAGCTTATAATTCGATGATTGGTTCTTTACTCTACCTTTGTGCATCCAGACCTGACATTATGCTGAGTGTTTGTATGTGTGCTTGTTTTCAAGCTGCACCGAAAGAATTGCATCACCAAGCGGTCAAGCATATTCTGAGATATTTGGCTCACACCCCACATTAGGTTTATGGTATCCTAAGGGAGCACAGTTTGACCTCATTGGTTATTCAGACTCAGATTATGCAGGTGACCGGGTTGACAGGAAATGTACTTCGGGGACATGTCATTTCCTCAGTAGATCTTTAGTATGCTGGTCGTCAAGGAAGCAGAATTGTGTCTCATTATCTACGGCTGAGGTATATTGTTGCTGGCGCCTGTTGCACTCAATTGTTGTGGATGAAGCAGACTCTGAAGGATTATGGCATCAAAGTCAAGAAGATTCCTTTATTGTGCGACAATGAGAGTGCGATCAAAATTGCACACAATCCAATGCAACACTCTCGCACCAAGCATATGGAGATCAGACATCATTTCCTTCGCGATCATGTTGCTCGAGAGGATATTGTGATCAGTCACGTCAAGACCGAAGAAAATTTCACTGATATCTTCACCAAGCCTCTCGATGAGAAAAGATTGCATTACGGTGTGAGCTAAATATCCTAGATTCCGCAAACGTGTAGTAAGCTGGACTCGGCACCCATACCAACACTTCCACATCTTAGAAGGAAAGGGTGCATAACACTCGAAGAGTCTAAAAAATTCGACAAAGTGAAATTTTCTTTCTGAGAGTGAATACATTAACGAAGAACGACTAACCGAGTGCCACGACTAGTTGTGCGATGCTCAGGGTCATACAGTTCTTATACGGTGGGTCACACCACCATACTTTCTTCGAAGAGCTGTTTTTTCATTTGTCATGTTTTGTGTTTAGTCCGAGTGTATTTCACTCATAGCTATCATTTTGGTTGTTTATTCTTCTTTGACTGAGTGAAATGCCTAGGACCCTGTTTTCCCTCTCTTCTACCTCTTCCAGTCTATGCTATTCCGTTATGAATGCACAATTTCATCTGGCAACGATACTTATCTGGTGTCCTTGACCACAATTTTGTTTTGGTTCGAACTTAATCTAATTTGGCGAAAGCCGTCTAAAATTTGGGGTTTCCCGCCCAAGTCAGGACCACGTCTCTTATGATGGTTTCCACGTGCTACTCGACAACTGCTCGCTTATCTGTGCCGTTGAATAGCAAAAGTCATTTGACTATGGCCATCTGATCAGATTCACCGGGTGTGGTTATTTCTTCTCAGATATAAATACCACGGCCGCCCCCGTCCACCCTCATTCACCTCGTCTCTCCGCCATCACAACTTTCCAAACCCATACCGTACTGCTCCACCTCGAGCTCGACGACGCTGATCATCTTCGCTGCTTGGCTGTCGGAAAGAGGTCGCCGGAGTCCTTCCTTGCCGCCGTGGGTCATCCTCCCCCCCACGCCGCCTTAGTGGCTGTGCATCACTAAGCTAGGGTATGTGCAGCGCGAACTCTTGCTTCCTTCTCTTGCTCGAGTTCGTCCGCGGTAAAAATTCGCATAATTTTACTGTATTTCTCAGATCTTCACTGATAGGTTAAATTCCATGGACGCGGTTTGTAGTTGTTCATCGCTCCTCTCATTTTAGATCTAGGGTTTGTGTTCTGTCTCAAATGAATGGAATGCATAGCTCGTTAACTAGTACTTTATTTCGAACCTACTAGTTCGTTCTGTTCATTTCTTTCATTCAAAACACTACTCAAAGTCTACATCTAATTCTTTGAAAAATGTTTTTTTGTCAAAATCTTTGCTGGGTGCATTCGTAACCCTACCCCATTTTCCCTCGCATCTATTCTTATTCACAGGAAAATGCAGTTCGTCGAAGATTCTATCCAACCAGTGGGTCACACTGACAGAGAAGAAGATCTGTTTCTGGGCACAGTAGATGAATCTAAGGCACCGAATGCAAAGGGCCCAATGGTAGGCCTCCTCTTCAAACAAGCTTAAGAAAACTGATGATCAAGACAACGAGCAAGAAGAGACTGCTCCAAAGAAAAAGAGGAAAGGTGGCAGACAACCATATATCAATACTGCTGAATATATCTCTCATGACCGATATGATACTATCGAAGGAGAAACCAAAAATGAAAGAGATCTGCGTCTGCAAAAGATTCGGCGCCATTGGGTGCAAAAATGGTTCAACTATAAGTTTGTCCACCCTCGGTTTGCTAAGAACTTTGCATTTCATCCACCGTGGGGTGATTGCTGGGAAATTTCTCTCATACCTCGCCAGGGTCCTGAAGTAAGACCTACTCCTCCACTAGATGCTCATGACTCATCTCTTCGCACGCCTGAATCATATCCAGATGAGGTTGCCAAGAGTTAGTGCAATGCTATCAAACGAGCCAAAAAGGCTGAAAAGGAAAAGGCTTCTGAACAGGAGAACCGTCACCTTCTTAAGGATGATGTTGAAAAGAAAAAGGCTAAAGGAAAATCTGAAGGGCGCACAAAACGCATGCATGATCCCAGCTCAACAGCCTCTTCGAAGAGAAAGCTGATACGTCCATTTTGCATCATGTTTTCCTATTGATATTTATAATGTTTTTGGTCATTATTTCACTTTATGATGCAATCCTAATGCCTTTTCTCTCTTAATTTGCAAGATTTATATGAAGAGGGAGATTACCGACAGCTGGAATTCTGGACCCAAAAGAGCTACAGCAGAGATACCTATTCTACAGAGCTCCAAATGACCTGAAACTTCACAAGGATTTTTTATTGAATATATAAGAATTTTTGGAACGAAGAACCACCAGAGGGGGGCCACCTGTTGCCCACAAGGCAACATGGCGCGCACTACTGCAGGCGACCGCTAACGCGACACATGAATCAGAGACCCCGCGACTAAACTGTGTGAGATGCATGAATCGCAAACGGTGTCATAATAAAACCGTCACCAATAAGACGAACTATGTGCGATGGCGGAGACATCAAGCACGATTCAGATTAGAGACGCGTGTGTGATACGTGGCATACAATTGATCCATACGAACTGTTTGCGATAAGCCAGAACGACAAACATGGTTAGCCAAATCGAGGTGTGTGCGATACATGGCATACAGTTCACTCGGATGAACTGTTTGCGATTACCCAACACAACAGAAACGGTCAGGCAGATCAAGGTGTGTGCGACAGACAGCATACAGTTCACTCGGATGAATTGTTTGCGATGAGCCAAAACAACAGAAACGGTTCAACTTAACAAGATGTGTGTGATACGCAGCAAACAGGTCAGTAATCAGAAATGTGTGGGAAGACCGATAACAACACAGATGATTCCTGCTAATAAGCCGTGTGTGCTGTGGGCAAATGCTTGCTGGTATACAATTGTCAGCGATTGATGAAATCATCACTGACGGGTTCCCTAGTTTAGTCCGTCCGCGATGTAATTTGCTCTGTCTACAGAAGAACAACATATATAACCAAATTAAACATCCAATTACATAGGTCACTATACAAAAAATTCGCACACACACCTCAATAAACAATTACATGCATTCTAAACTAGGAGAAACGATCATCTACTTCTTGTGATGCTTCCACCACTACTCTACTTGTGGCTCGATCCCTCGTCGTCCACAGGAAGGAGGCACTTCCTCATGTCAACGATCCGCCTGTACATCTCGTAGCTTGTGTACGCATCCTTGGCCGCGTACTTGACGTGTTCTTCATCCAGTCTCCGCACCCAGGCCTCGTGCCAGGCATCCATGTTCTTGTTGCACTCATCCTTCATGCCTCTGTAGTAGGGGTTGATGATGGCCACGGCTAGGTTAACCAGGGAGTCCTTCATCTTCTTTCTGCCCCAGACTCTGTACTGGCCTTGGATGTCGACAAGCTTCTGGCAGGCCAAGCCCGTAGTCTCGAGCACCTTTAGATCGTTCAATGTGTCCACCGTAGCGAACTTGTAGTTGGGGCTATTGATAAACCTGGCGAAACGCTCGCAAGGCCTTGTGGCCAGGGAGTAGTGGTAGATGAGGACGTGATGGCACACACACAACTGGGTGACGGCAACCTTCTGATCATACCCGGCACGACCGCCGGTGAACTCGAGGTCGAAGCCGACCACTTGCTACTCGTCCTCAGCAAGAAACTGCTCCATAGTGTGGATGGAGCTCTCCACCGAGACCGGCTCATTGGTGTACACCACCGAGAGGTCCTTCCCCCTCACGTGGGTGTCCACTACATGAGGCATGCTGAACTGCCGCCCGTCGTCGTCGTCAGCCGCTGGGAGCGCCATTGGAGCCGGGAGAGCCATTGGAGCCGCTGGATATCCTCTCTGTATGTGTCGTCGTGGGTGTGCTTATTGTGTCATGAGGCGCAAGAGATGAAGGTAAATGGCCGCGGGAATAAATGAGGGCCGGGCGGCCGGGATTCTCGGCACATCCGCATGGCAGTTTTTGCCGCACGTAACTGCGTCGTGGCCCCGCGTCTGGAGTAACCGCATGCATATGGCACCCTGAACGTACGTGATCATGCGCTGGCCCGAAACGCTTGCAGCGCGCGCGGAGGGACGCGGGCAGAGTGCGCCGCGGCTTCCTCACCCGCGAGCAACCACATGCATAGAGCAGTTGAACACGCGGGGAATGGCCGTCTACAAGCCGGCCGGCAGTTGCGAGCCAGCAGCGTGATGTGAAACTACATCGCGTTCCACATCACACAGTGGGCGAACAATCATTCGCGACGCTGTGTAGAGAGCGGCCGTGTGCTAGGTAATTAAATCGTAAACATTTTTTATTAACCGTTTGTGTATCATTGCGTCCTCCTCTCGCACGTCTTGTCACCGCGCTGCCGCAGAAGGCTTCGAGCGCAAGCTTGAGCACCGCACAGGCGGTCTTTTGGCCAAACGTTAGCTCGAAGAGGCGCCAATGAATCGTCGGTGAGCCCGTTCCCGCACAGGTTCCCGCGCACAACCGTGCAAGCTTCCCGCCTGACTCGGCGAAATCCCCCAAAACCCCAGTGCTTACCGGCCTGCTATAAACAGTCGCGGCTGGCGAGTTGGCATCGCATTTTCCCCTCCCTCCCTATAGCTTATCTCGTCTGCTTCTCCCGCCATCGCCAATGGCACCGGTCCGTCGTCGTCGCTCAGCCTCCGCCGTCATCTGAGGACAGCTCCAGCTGGGAGGCTACACCGCGGCGGCGGCGTGTACTGCCCGTGGCATCCCTGTTGGGTGTGCACACAACACCCGCCACACGCTCCGCCGCCGCTGCCCGACGGCAGTTGCTGCCGGCCGCCGTTACCGCCACCCCACCGTCAGCTGCCGTGGCTGCCACACCACCGTCGACCGCCAGGGCTATCGCCCGCTCCGCCACCGCAGCTCGAAGGCGGGTGGTGGCCGTCTTGGCCGCCACCCCACCGTTGGCCGCCGTGGCCATCACCCGCTCCGCCACCACGGCCCGAAGACGGGAGGTGGCCGCCACCCCACCGTCGGCCGCCGTGGCCGCCACCCCACCGTCGACCGCCGGGGTCATCACCTGCTCTGCCACCGCGGCCTGAAGGCGGGATGTGGAGGCCCGCACGAGCATCAGCGACCTTGCCACGCGCTACATCGAGTTCCTGCAGGAGGAGGAGGAGCGCCTGGTCGAGCACGCAAAGCGTCTTACCGCCGTCGTGGCCATAGTAGAAGCCGCCGCAGTGGCACGAAATACGGAGATATACGAGGAGTCCCACCGCTTCGAGAGGGATCGTCTGCAGCGGCAGAGGGCGTTCGAGCTGGGCGTCGCTAAAGGTGCAGCAGCGGCAGGCGCCGGATTCCACTTCTCCAGCTCGTCGGTAGGCTCCTCCTCCTCGGCCTCTTACTGAACGCGCTCGGCAGAGGAGAGGCTGCTGGAAGTAGTACAAAGCCCCTCCGTAGTAGTAGGATTTAGGGGCTATTTTGTTTAGTTCATCTGACTATAGATATGGTTGAACTGTACTACGTACTTAAATTTAGCTAGTATATATAGTTGAACTAGCTATTTCAGTACGTGGTTGGCAACAATTGGGTAAAAGTTTGTTCGGTTCAACTGTTGAGTTGAACTGTTTGTATAAAGAACGACTGCTTAATCTATGAATGAAATCTATGCCTACTGAATTTCATTTGCAAAAATTACAGTACTAGTGATTTTTAGCTGCAAAATTTGACAAATGGCAGTGTTTTTTTTCTGAGGATCACAAATGGCAGTGTTACAAGGTTGACAAATGGCAATGTTACTAGATTGACTAATGCCAATTTTTCCAATTTGACAAATGGCAAATATACCCAATATGACAGATGCAAATCTTACCAAATTGTTTGTACATCGTTGCACACTGGTCATCATGCAAAATCGTTTGCGATGAAGAGATGCACAAAACCTGCGCGCCACATTTTCCCTTGGCTTCGCTGCGAAGGAACCCAGCTCTCGCGTTGCATATGGGTGTTCAGTCTGAAGCGGTTGCGATGAGTGTTTTATTCAGGGAAAAACATTGATGTTTTTTTACTTTGATAAGTCTGTACATTCAGAGAAAAAACGCTAAGTTGATCAAAACCATAGATTTCATTTAGTGACACTGTGATTTTACATTCATACGATCGAGTTACAATATTAAACTAAAAAATTAATTGCGGTGGCGGTGGCAGCAACGGTGGCAGCAGAGTGCTGCGCCGGCGTTGTCGTCCTCCGGGACGCCGTTGTTCAAGTCTTCAAGCCATCCCAGAATGTTCTGGACTTGCAAATCAAAGAGCCATTCGTCGCGCGATCGACGGGCGGAGGGTGGGGGGACATCGACTCGCGGCGCTGCGAGATAGCGGTCGATGGCGGCGTCCCATGACGCTGAGGGGGGGGGGGACAGCGGGAGCAGGCACGCGCACGGGCACGGGCGCGGCGGGTGCAGGCAAGCGCACGGGGACCGGCGCCGCGGTGGGTGCTGGGGCGCGCATGAGCACAGACGGGGGCGCTGGTGCTGGCACGTACATGAGCTCGCGCGGGTCCGCGGGGACCTCGCTGGCGCCTGCGGCTTCCAGCGCTGCGATGGTGCTCGGCGACCAGCCCGTCAATGCCACGGGGATGGTTGCTAGCACGAGCGCGAGGATGGGAGCTGGGACGGGCGCGGGGGCAGCATCCTCCTTGGCCAGCTCGTTCAGGGCCATGTCCCTGAGGTCCCATTCCTCCTTATTTTCTATCTCCTCTGGCTCGGAGTCGACTTAACCAAACCAGAAGAGTAGTGGCAGATGATCCTCGTTCGCCATGGCGTAGGTGGAGCTCTAGAAAATAGGATTCGGGTTAGAGGGGAATGGGAGGCGAAGAGAGACCAGTAAGGTTGCATATTAAACAGTGGCTCGGGCGCCATTAATGGAGAGGTTGAGAGCGAGGCAGGCGGCGACGGAGGTCAAAGGGCTCGCTTACCGGTGAGCCTACGCAGCGTACTGCTCGCACACCTCCTGGTGAGCATGCGCAGTGTCATGGTCGCATGCCTCCCGGTGAGCCTGCACGGCGGAGGACTGGTCGCACGCCTCCCGGTCAGCTTGCGTAGCGCAGGACTGGTCGCACGCCTCCTGGTCAGCCTGCGCCGCGGACTTCACTCGCACGCCTCCTGTCTACTCAAATAGCTGCCCGCACGGCACCTCCTTGCTAATAAAACAGTGGGACGCGTGGTGGCATGTAAATGGTCAGTAGAACGCCCCCGATTTAAATAATATTGTACAACCGTTTGTGATGATAACGTGACAACTATTTGTTCCAAAATGGCTATGTTGGCTGTGGCTGTTAGTATGTGCGCCCTTTGTCATATTGGACAATTTTTTACCACAGCTTGTTGGTGCCATTTCATGACACCATGCCAAGTCTCATGAATTTCAGACAAGTTTTGGATTTACAGGAATTTAAAAACCAAGTTTCTCAATGTTTGCGGCCGAGCCACGAAGCCTGGGTGTTTGAAATTCGTTCCCATTTCTTGCATGGGACCTAAACATGCACCCAAGGACACGTATATGATTTTTCAACCCATTTTGCTGCACCGGAGCATGTGCATGTAGTTCAAATTTGAATTATGCACATAAAATGCCCAGAAAACTTAGTTAATGTATAAAATTTCCAAACGAACCCCGAATAATTCCAAAATTTAACACGACACTCCAATTGGTCTATGTTGCCTCTACAAAAAAAATCATGGCAAGAGGAGGCAACGAATATCGCTTCGTCCACAAAGGTGACACGTTCCCTACCGGAACCACGAGGCTTCTTGTGAGAAGCTCTGGTTTGTGAGAAGCTTATACCAAAACCTGCCCCAAATGGGACAAAAAATTTACCACGGCATGTTGGTGCCACTTCATGATAGCATGCCAAGTTTCATGAATTTCAGACGAGTTTTGGATTTCCTAGAATTTCAAAACCAAGTATCTCAACGTTTGCGGTGGAGCCACAATGCCGAGGTGTTTGAAATTCATTCCCATTTCTTGCATGGGACCTAAGCATGCACCCAAGGACACACATATGATTTTTCAACCCATTTTGGTGCACCGAGGATGTGCCTGTAGTTCAAATTTGAATTATGCATATAAAATGCCTAGAAAACTCAGTTAATGTATAAAAATGTCCAAACGAACCCCGAATAATTCCAAAATTTAACACGACACTCCTATTGGTCGATGTTGCATCTAAAAAAAATCAAGGCGCGAAGACGCAACTATTGTTGTTTCGTCCACAAAGGTGACACACGTTCCCTACCGGAACCATGAGGCTTCTTGTGAGAAGCTTATACCAAAACCTGCCCCAAATGGGACAAAAAAATTACCACACCATCTTGGTGCCATTCCATGATAGCATGCCAAGTTTCATGAATTTCAGACGAGTTTTGGATTTACTATAATTTCAAAACAAAGTATCTCAACGTTTGCGGTTGAGCCATGATGCCGAGGTGTTTGAAATTCATTCCCATTTCTTGCATGGGACCTAAGCATGCACCCAAGGACACACATATGATTTTTCAACCCATTGTGGTGCACCGGAGCATGTGCCTATAGTTCAAATTTGAATTATGCATATAAAATGCCTAGAAAACTCAGTTAATGTATAAAAATATCCAAACGAACCCCGAATAATTCCAAATTTTAACACGACACTCCTATTGGTCGATGTTGCATCTAGAAAAAAAATCAAGGCCGGAAGAGGCAACGATTGTCATTTTGTCCACAAAGGTGACACATGTTCCCTACCGGAATCATGAGGCTTCTTGTGAGAAGCTATGGTTTGTGAGAAGCTTATACCAAAACCTGCCCCAAATGGGACCAAAAATTTACCGCACCATGTTGGTGCCATTCCATGATAGCATGCCAAGTTTCATGAATTTTAGACGAGTTTTGGATTTACTAGAATTTCAAAACCAAGTATCTCAACGTTTGCGGTGGAGCCACGATGTCGAGGTGTTTGAAATTCATTCCCATTTCTTGCATGGGACCTAAGCATGCACCCAAGGATACATATATGATTTTTCAACCGATTTTGGTGCACCGGAGCATGTGCCTGTAGTTCAAATTTGAATTGTGCACATAAAATGCCTAGAAAACTCAGTTAATGTATAAAAATGTCCAAACAAACCCCGAATAATTCCAAATTTTAAAACGACACTCCTATAGTTGTATGTTCACTGCAGATAAATGTTCTAGCAATTCAAACACCGTCCTTTGCCGCTGTTACCCCATTCCGTATTTCAAATCAAGACGAAAAATCAAGTACATCACACACAGTTTATTATCACCAACCGTGTGAGATGTAGCACAAAATATCTTCGAGCACCGTCATATATGGCTTACGCGAGAAGGTTCGCCGGCTACAGTCCACAGCCGGCGCGTCAAGCAAACTAGCTCCCCAAATATCATTTCACTGTTCAATCGTCGCCGGTCAAAGATGGGGACGTGGACCCGCATCGTGAGGGCAACTTTGGCGGCCCAGTCCGGCGAGAGCGCGGCCGCAGCCGCCATGAGCATGCTCACAACCTGCGTGAGTGTGGCCGCAATCTGCGACCGGGCAGCTGCGGCAGCCAAAACGGCCGCTACTGCAGCTCAGATGGCGGCAACAACATCTGCGACGGGGATAGCAAATGGCGAGAGCGGGACATCAGTTGTCCGTTCCGCGGCGGCCGCCTTAGCCCTGATGGAGGCCGCCCGCGCCCATGTCGAGGCCGCCCACGCCCAGCTCCTGGCGGTCACCACACAAATCGTACGAATCTTCTCCGACAACGGTCGGCAACCCACGGCCGAAGAGTTGGCAATCGCCGAGAGAGTTCGAGCAGTCGTTCGTTCGTTCGCGGCATACCTTGCCGCGATGGAGCCCGTCCAAGCCCAGACCGCGGCCGCCCATGCCTAGCTCGTGGCGGCCTTTTCCAAAGAGATGGCAGACACAGATGGCGAGATGCTTGCCGAGTATGGTGCGATGGATGCCATGGAGCCCCTTCCCCAGGAGATCGTTGGGCGCGAGCTAGACATGGAGGAGGCGGCGGAGATCGACGAGCGCCAGGCGGAGTAGTAGTCTTTGTTTAGAGCGCCGGTCTTTTGTTAGAGTGTGGCACCCCGGCTCAGAGCAACCGGTTTACCTTGCATTGCCAGCCCAGAGATCTAGTCTTCTGGCAACACACAACAACTTGGTACAGAAAATAACTGCTTTATTGATTTCTAGCGGATACATAGGTTCAGATATTACAAGATAAGCGAGGCCAAGCAGCACACACGGTGTGGCTGCACTTATGTACATTATTTAGTAGACATCTCAGGGGCCTCGACGATAAACGAAACTACTACGCGGCAGTGGAACGACGATGTAGCGGAACTCCACTCCACAGGGACACTGCTGGGACACGGCCTAGATCGTGACATACCGATCGACATCAACGCCTTGCACGGCTTCTCCTGCATCTGGCATGACACGCCAGGTGAGGACTTTGAATGTACTCGCAAGCTCATAGCAAACAAAGCAAATACGACAAACAATAACAAGGCATTTAACAAGTTTAATGCATGAACATGAACATGATACTATCAGTCATGAAGTGTACGTGGATTGTTTCCATGGTCCCTGGGACCAACTTACCATTTCGGGGTTACCTCGTAACCACCGTTAACATCTTACCATAGTGATCCTCACACGATCACCAACTTCTGCATGTCCCAACTTGGAGGTATTAAGTGTGCAGGTTATTTATTCCTGTTGACCCATGGTGTGACCTTGCTGGTGCAATAATTTGCCTCCTTATGTTTTGGAGATTGTTGACATAAAAAGTGAGGGACTGATGTGTTTGCTAGTGCACACAGAGTAACAGGTCCCTGAAGTCAAGAGGAGTTTGGTTCAAACTCCGATGAATATACCCTGCGTAGCAGTGAAGGTTATCACCGAAGAATATGACGACAAGAGTGACCCCTCAAAATTTGCTGATATGTAGCAATTGATTCGGTGCTCGTCCGAAGAATATGACTGCTGCCAAGAAGATTGAAGACGAAGCGAAGACGTAGCATTCATTTCGTTGTTTCTTTTCGCTTTATTGAGTCATAGGACCACCGTACTATTAAGAGGGGTGTAGCATTCGAAGATTTGATTCGTTGATGCTAAACCTATGAAAGTTGCGAGAGAAATCTCCTTGTGTTCCGAGCAAATACTTGCCAGCAAGAGACTGTGATCTTCTTCGCTGCGAGAGCTTTGTCTCTGACCGAGGAGTTAGCATTACTTGCTCCTCAAGTAATGTTACCGTTTCTCTTATAATCCGACCGTTGTGAACGTGTCGGTTGGCCATTGGCTGGACCACGTGTCCAAAATGGTCATTTCCCATCTGGGAAGGCTGCGGCTATAAATAGCCACCCCGCATCGGCGTTGTCCGATGGCTGCCCTGTTTGATTCTGAGAAGTTTGTTGAGCAACCCCCTCTCCGATAGATTTGAGTTTAAAATCCACCAAGAGAAAACCCCAGAGCCGAAAAATTAGATAGTGGTTCAGCATCACTCGAATCTAAGTCCAGTACGCTCCGCCTATTACTCTTGAGAGTTGCGAACTCTCTAGACGGTTAGGTGTCAATTTCTTCAGAGACCAAGAGTAATTGTGGTTCTCGAAGAAGAAGTCTGTAAAGGTTCGGAGATCGCCTCAAGCATCTACCACGACTAATCGACATTGGTTGATGAACCAATTGTCGAGGAGAATAGGGCGAAGAGAGTTTATCTTCTGTGTTAAATCACAACCCCTCCAACTAGACGTAGTCCTTTTGCAGAAGGGCGAACTGGTCTACCAAATACCTTGTCGCCATCGAGCATCACTGGTCACCTCTGCTACACTCCTTTACATTCGAACTATGCCATGTGACATGTTTCAATTATGTGATTTACCTCGATGCATGTTTTTAGTTTCCATTCGATAGTTTCTACTCGCTCACTGTACACTGTTTTCATTCATTCCGCTGCTGGGTTTCGAGAGTTTTGATATTTCCGAAGAAAATTTAAAACTCCCATTCACCCCCCCTCTGGTAGACATACTTCGTTCCTACAATTGGTATCAGAGCAAGGTACTCCTTGACTCTGCTCATTTTGGTCTAACCACCTTGGAGTTTAAGTATGTCTTCAGTGAGCTACAAGTCGCACCTCAAGATTCCCATCTTTGATGGGACGGACTATCCCTTCTGGAAGGAGAAGATGAAGATCCGTCTCCGAGCTATTGATGATGATATGTGGAACGTGGTGCAGAATGGATTCGTGGTTGATGTGCCCCAGGTCCCCACTGACCACGAGAAGAAACTCATTCAGATGGATGCTCAAGCCAAAGATGAAATTGGTGGCCATCTCTCTCGTGCTCAATTTCTTCGCTATCATCAGTGTGAAACTGCAAAGGAATTGTGGGACATTCTCGAAAAGATAAACGAGGGAGTTTCAACTCAGAAAGAAGCTCGCATTGATACTCTTCGGGCCAAGTTCAATCGGTTCAAGCGAATTGGAAATGAAAGCTGCCAGCAAACCTTCGATCGTCTGAGTGACATCGCAAACGAGCTACAAGGTCTCGGCGCCAAAGACATCACTGATCACGAAGTTGTGAAGAAACTGCTCGATCCCTTGACAGTTCGTTCGACACTCTAGTTCTGATGATTCGGGAACGTGCTGATTTCAAAGTTCTCGACTCTGCTGATATCATGGAAAGGCTAAACACTCACGAAGAACAAGAAGAAGAAAAGAGAGATCTCTATGCCTCAAGTCACCGAAAAAGTCATGCTCTCAAGGCTGCGGCTGATTCTTCCTCAGAGGAAATGCCGATGAAGATTTAGATGACCCCGAAAGGTTCAGCAAGGACCTCGCATTGATCACGAAAAGATTCCAACGCCTTCATAGGAAAAATCAGTTTCAGAAGAAAGGATCCAGCAACTCTGGCGGCTCCAAATCTTCATCAAAACCTACTAGAGATTACACCTGCTTCAAGTGCAAAAAGCCAGGACATTTCATCTCGGACTGCCCTCTCTGGGAAGCTGAAATCCGTGCCAGTGGAAGATTTGATTCAGGACACAACCATGGCAAAGGCAAGAGCAAAAGCTATGACTCCGATGATGAGAAGAAAACGAAGAAGTTCTTCAAGAAGAAGGATAGCTCCTCCAAGTCCTCGTCAAGATCTTCCTCAAGGAATCCCTCCAAGTCCTCATCCAACCGCTATACTCATTCGTCTGGAAGGAATTTCAATGCATACTCTTTCGATTATGCTCGTACTCATTCAAGTTACAATTCATATAATTATCGAAAGAAATCACATCCTGCTCGCTCATATTTTTCGAAGCCACCTACAAAGATGTGGGTGGTTAAGAAAGCCTAATTTCTTTGCAGGACTATGTCTCCGGGTGTACCGAATGGATAATGGATAGTGGATGCACTAGTCATATGACCAGAGACAAGTCGTTGTTTGTCGACCCCAACTTAACTGCTTCATTTGAGAAGTATATTACTTTCGGCGACAACAACAAAGGAAATGTAATTGGGTTAGGTAAAATTGCTATATCCAAGGACAAGAACATTGATGATGTTTTACTTGTTCAGTCTCTTGGATTCAATCTCATGTCAGTTGGCAAGCTTTGTGATCTAGGCATGCTAGTTCTATTTTCTAAAGCACCATTCAAAGTTTGCTGTGAAATTCGACAAGGATTGTCTCTGTGCTGCGTGTGAAGCCGGTAAATTGGCCAAGAAGCACCATTCATCAAAAAATGTCATGACCACAACAAGACCACTGGAAATTCTTCATATGGATTTATTCGGGCCTCAAAACTATGCAAGTTTCCGAGGTAGTCATTATGGTTTGGTCATTGTTGATGATTTCTCTCGATACACCTGGGTATTCTTTCTCGAAGACAAAACCTGCACCCAAGACATATTCAAAAGATTCGCTAAGAAGGCTCAGAATGAATATGATGTGCGAATTAAGCATGTCAGAAGCGACAATGGCACTGAGTTCAAAAATACTCATATCGAAGATTTTCTCGATGAAAATGGTATCACTCATGAATTCTCTGCCGCATACACTCCCCAACAGAATGGGGTTGTTGAGCGAAAGAATAGAACTCTCATTGAAATGGCGAGAACAATGCTCAGTGAGTATAAAACTCCCATTCGTTTCTGGGCTGATGCTATTAACACTGCTTGCCATGTTGTGAATCGTGTTTATCTTCATAAATTCCTTAAGAAAACTTCATATGAGCTTATCACTGGCAAGAAACCGAATGTTTCTTATTTACGTGTATTTGGTGCACCTTGCTATATTCGTGACATGAATCATAATTCCAAGTTTGCACCCAAGGCACATGAAGGTTTTCTTCTTGGTTATGGCTCGAACTCGCATACTTATCGTGTCTATAACTCTCACCACGGGAAAGTTTTGGAAACGGTAAATGTGTGGTTTGATGAATCTAACGGCTCCCAAAAGGAGCACCTGCCTAATGTGATAGATGAACCTCTGATTTCGGATGCTATTCGGCAAATGGCTATTGGGGACGTCAGGCCAATCGAAAGTATTACACCTGACTCTTCCGATGATGATGCTCCCATAGCTCGACGCACACGCCAATCTACTACCGAAGAAAATGCCTCACCGAACACAAATGGCAACCCAAATGCAAATGCAAATGCCGATCAAAATGGCAATCAAGATGAAAATGGCGATACTAATGCCAATCCTGATGCTGATACTGAGGAAAATGAAAATGATCATCAAGAAGGAAACCTCTCCCACGAGTGGCAAATCGAGTTGACCCTGCATTAATCCTCGAAGATCTCAAGAATCCAGGTTACCGACCCACAACTCGCTCTCGCACTCGTTTGGCTAACTACTGTGGCAGTTTCTCTTTTGTCTCAATGACAGAACCTACCAAGTATGAAGAAGCTATGAATGATCCCGATTGGATGAATGCCATGCAAGAAGAGTTGGTGCAATTCAAATTGAATGATGTGTGGGAATTGGTTGACAAACCAAATCCTAAGAAGCACAATATCATCGGCACAAAATGGATTTTCCGGAACAAGCAAGATGAAAATGGCATTGTTGTGAGAAAAAAAGCACGTCTTGTCGCTCAAGGGTATACACAGGTAGAAGGTATTGATTTCGGTGAAACATATGCTCCTGTTGCTCACCTTGAGGCAATTCGTATTGTTCTTGCTTATGCAAATTACAATGATATTCTGCTTTACCAAATGGATGTGAAAAGTGCTTTCCTCAATGGTGAAATTGATGAAGAAGTATATGTTAGGCAGCCACCTGGCTTTGAAAACCCTCAGTTTCCTAACAAAGTTTTCAGGTTGAAAAAGGCGTTGTATGGGCTAAAGCAAGCCCCTCGAGCTTGGTATGACACTCTGAAGAGGTTTTTGCTCGACAAAGGGTTCAAGCCAGGATCCACTGATTCCACTCTTTTTACTCGTGCAATTGATGACGACCTATTTGTGTGTCAAATTTATGTGGATGATATTATCTTCGGCTATACTAACAATGCTTGCAGCATGGAATTCGGGCGAATGATGTCCGAGAAATATCAAATGTCTATGATGGATGAACTTAAGTTCTTTCTCGGACTACAAATTCGTCAACAGGACAATGGAATTTTCATATCTCAGGAGAAATATCTGAGAGACTGTCTTAAGAAGTTCAAAATGCAAGATTGCAAATAGAAGGGTTACAAAACTCCCATGCCCACAAATGGCCAGCTGGACGCAGACGTGTACGGAAAATGCAGTCAGTTGAGGATTCAGCTAAACCAGTAAGTCGGGCTGATAGAGATGATGTTATTCTGGGCACTGCTGATGAATCCAAAGCTCAGAATGCTAAGGGCCCAACGGTAGGCCCATCAACCAGCAAGAGAAAAAGGTCCGATCAAAATGCCGACGAGCAAGAAGAGACTGCTCCGAAGAAGAAGAGGGGTGGCAGACAGGCATACACCAACACCGCCGAATACATCTCTCATGATCGGTATGACACTGTTCCAGGAGAAACCAAACATCAGAGATATACTCGCCAACAATGGATTCGCCGCCACTGGGTGCACAAGTGGTTCAACTATGAATTTGTTCATCCTCGGTTTGCTCAGAACTTTGCATTTCATCCACCGTGGGGTGACTGCCGTGAAATTTCGCTCATCAAGGCAAATGGTCCCCAAGAGAGACCACCTCCTCCGTCAAATGCTCACGAGTCTTCCCTTCGCACACCTGCATCATATCCCGATGAGCTTGCTAAGCGTCGGCGCAATGCCATCAAGCGAGCCCAGAGGGCCGTAAAGCAAAAGGCTCATGAATAGGAAAACCTTCGCCTCCTCAAAGATGATGTGGAGAAGAAAAAGGCTGAAGGAAAATCTGAAAGTCGTTCTAAGCGCAAGCATGATCCCAGCGCTGCTGCGAAGAGAAAGAGCGCACCAAAGAAGAAAAAGGCAGAACCTGCCGATGATTTTCGAATGAATGATTCTTCGGCTGATGATGATGATCCTCCGCTCACCAAGGAAGAAGTTGCTGCTACTCTCAGCGAGGAAGTAAACATTACCACATCAACTGTGCTGCCTGATCTTTGGGTTAACTTGGTTCCAGAAGCACCACCGAAGAAGATCCCAGCTAGAAAGACCCCTGCTACCACTGTCACGATGAAGCAGCATGTGAACACAACTCCTCATCCAGATGCTATAAATTTGAAGGATTTGGTTGTTGAAGCTCCTGTGAGTTCTGCCAAGCCAGGCGAAAATATTCCCAAACCTGACATGAAGAAAATCAAGGCGCCTACCGAGAAAGTTGCTCCGCAGGCTACTACTCCGAGGGAGATGGTTGCTAAATTTGCGCCTACCTTGACTCAGCCTTTGGCTTCAAAGCCTCCTTCCGAGCAAGTTCCTGTCCAGACTGCTCCCTCTGTCAAGACTGATGCTCCTCATTACTATGATCACATATTTATCATGGAACAGCCCGATAAATTTGTGGACAATCCTTTCGATGGAGAAGTGGCATCCCTACCTATTCCCGCCGAAGTTATTACTCAAGCCACTTCCGTAGTTCAAGAACTGAGAGAAGATGCAGTTGAGATCAACTCTCTCTCTGCCGATCTAATGGACATTGATGAACGCATGAAAACTGCCTCTTCAAAATTTGTCATCAAAGCGCTCGAAGACTCCTACAAGGATATCAATCGTACCATGACTCTCCTTTGCCACCTCCCACAGTTGCAACACCTGCTCTGTCTCCACTCAAATTATCCATCGACACAACTACACGAATGCCAGATGTTGGTCCCTCCGAACGGAAATCTGTCTCTGCTCGCCGCACGGACTCGGTTGTCTATGGTGATGAATATCTTTCTCCTGAAGAAGAACTCAAATATCCATACCCTCGTGAAGAACTGCCTTTGTTCTCGTCAGGCGCAGGCGCAAAAGGTCCTCTTTTCAATCGGAATGCGCATCCCAAATTCTTTCAAGCCAGTCCGTATGATGGGCCGCGCACTTCAGAATCGCCTCGTTTCTGGACTAAGGAACATGCCATCTATTACTCTCGGGTCCTCTATGAGAGCCGAAAGATATTTCCTCACGAATATCTAGACATCCCTGCTATGCGCAACATTGGCTGTTTCAATCAATTGCTTTAGGATCTGGATGATTTCTGCCTCACCAAGGTCTTTGAGTTCGAGCACCCTTGGAACAGAGAGATTATTCTTCAATTCTATGCTACCCTATATATCTCTGGCGATGAATCTGATAGCTCCAAATGGGTTATGGAATGGATGACCGAAGGAAAACGCATCAAATGCACTTCAACGGATTTTGTCTCGCACTTCCATTTCCCTCGCTTTGAGCACGGTAACACTGAAATTCGGATTCATAACATTGATGTTATATCAGATGAAATTTTTTGATGCACAATGGATCAAGAAAAGATTCATGACTACACTGGTCCTCCTCGTCCTGAGCATTTAACCTTCGACAATCAGACGCTATTCCACATGCTCTCCTACACCATTTTCCCTCTGGCTGGTATGAATCCGGACAAGTCCATCTCAGATGTTCTTCGCAATGCTATATATGCAATCTCTGAGCGCTACATTTTTGATGTGGAAGACATGTTCCTACGGATTCTGAAGGATTCTGCTCAATATCCCTTCTGCATCAAAGTGTTTGTGCCATAGATCCAGAAAGTTGTTAATCATGCAATGCGCACCGTGTTTCTTGCAAAGGAAAGCCATAAGTGCTTCATTCCTCCTGTTCGCGATACTTTGAAAGTCATGGATGATATCTCTTTGGGCAAATCGCCCGCATCAAGCTCCCAAGACTATCACAAGCAATTTGATGGGCCTCGTCTGCCTCAGCGCGACCGAAAGATTTTGCCTCAACCTCCATCGCAACTCAAAGTTAGTTTGCGTACACAACAACTGCTACTGCAACATATAGCTGAGGATCGTCGCGAGAAAGAACATCTCACCTCCGAGCTGAATGCTCTCAAAAATCGCACAAGAATAATGCATTTGATAGCTGATGAAAACAAGAAGAGACTCTGGAAATTGCTTCGCAAGTTCTTCACCAAGAAACAACTCCTGAATGTCGATCTCCAAGAGCTCTATGACTATATTGACAAAGGCTTCAATATCGAAGATTTTCAAGATCGGAGTACCCCTCCTCTGCCTGCTCGTGAGCCTACAACAGATCTTCTTCATCTCAAGCTTCGCAAACTGCTTGACGAATCTGAAGCCACCTCACTGACAGAGAAACCTGCCGAAGGAAATATGCATTCCCGTGTTCCTCCTGTGGCCACTCCAGCTATTCCCTTGTCTGCTCTTCCCCAAGCTATTATTCCTGAAGGAAAATCTGTTGCTGTTGAAGACGAAGACAATCCCGTCACTTCTGAAGAGGAACTCTCCTCGGACAGCTCGTCTGGAGATGCCACCGATTGAGCCAAGCTCTGCGTTTCTTCACTCATGTTATTCATCACTTTTTTGACACTTGTTGACAAAAAGGGGGAGAATTACATCGAGTTTCGATAGATTTGCTTTCGGTGTTTCATTTGATTTTGGTTTCGTGCGAGTTTGCAACTTTTGGTTTAAGCTTATCCGTTCTATGTTGTAAAACTAGATAGCTTCTGTGCTGTAATGCTTATTACCCCTGCTACTGCACTATTTCTCTCGAAGCATTTGTCTTGCAGGTGGAATTATTATCAGAAGTTATAATTGATTGCACTACGATCTCGATGGATTATATCTCATCAGTGCGAATCAATGTCTCGAATGATTGAAATTTCCTCCATATACTTCAATTCTTGCAGGAGAATTTATCTCATATCTTTCCTCCCTGCATACATTTAGGGGGAGTCTATTTCATATTCGAGCAAAGTAACACTTACTCACTCTTGTTGGAATTGCTTTTTACTTATCTATTTTCTCTGCGATGATTATCTGTTTTGTCAAAATCATCCAAAAAGGGGGAGATTGTTGGTGCAATATTTTGCCTCCTTATGTTTTGGAGATTGTTGACATAAACAGTGAGGGACTGATGTGTTTGCTAGTGCACATAGAGTAACAGGTCCCTGAAGTCAAGAGGAGTTTGGTTCAAACTCCGATGAATATTCCCTGCATAGCAGTGAATGTTATCACCGAAGAATATGACGACAAGAGTGACCCCTCAAAATTTGCTGATATGTAGCAATAGATTCGGTGCTCGTCCGAAGAATATGACTGCTGCCGAGAAGATTGAAGACGAAGCAAAGATGTAGCATTCATTTTGTTGTTTCTTTTCACTTTATTGAGTCATAGGACCACCGTACTATTAAGAGGGGTGTAGCGTTCGAAGATTTGATTCGTTGATGCTATACCTATGAAAGTTGCGAGAGAAATCTCCTTGTGTTCTGAGCAAATACTTGCCAGCAAGAGACTGTGATCTTCTTCGCTGCGAGAGATTTGTCTCTGACCGAGGAGTTAGCATTACTTGCTCCTCAAGTAATGTTACTGTTGCTCTTAAAATCCGACCGTTGTGAACGTGTCGGTTGGCCATTGGCTGGACCGCGTGTCCAAAATGGTCATTTCCCATCTGGGAAGGCTGCGGCTATAAATAGGCACCCCGCACCGGCGTTGTCCGGTGGCTGCTCCGTTTGATTCTGAGAAGTTTGTTGAGCAACCCCCTCTTCGATAGATTTGAGTTTAAAATCCACCAATAGAAAACCCCAGAGCCGAAAAATTAGATAGTGGTTCAGCATCACTCGAATCTAAGTCCAGTACGCTCCGCCTATTACTCTTGAGAGCTGTGAACTCTCTAGACGGTTAGGTGTCAATTTCTTCAGAGACCAAGAGTAATTCTGGTTCTCGAAGAAGAAGTCTGTTAAGGTTCGGAGATCGCCTCAAGCATCTACCATGAGTAATCGGCATTGGTTGACGAACCAATTGTCGAGGAGAATAGGGCGAAGAGAGTTTATCTTCTGTGTTAAATCACAACCCCTCCATCCAGACGTAGTCCTTTTGCAGAAGGGCGAACTGGTCTACCAAATACCTTGTCGCCATCGAGCATCACTGGTCACCTCTGCTACACTCCTTTACATTCGAACTATGCCATGTGACATGTTTCAATTATGTGATTTACCTCGATGCATGTTTTTAGTTTCCATTCGGTAGTTTGTACTCGCTCACTGTACACTGTTTTCATTCATTCCGCTGCTGGGTTCCGATAGTTTTGATATTTCTGAAGAAAATTTAAAACTCCCATTCACCCCCCTCTGGTAGACATACTTCGTTCCTACCGACCTACTACGAACTGTGTCCATATCCGAGGACGCGGCTATCGTTAGATTATACACTCTATAGAGGTTAGTACATTGTACCCACACCACGGAACTCATGGCCTCATGCTCCCATTCGGGTGGACCAACGACATTCTGACAAAACCAATCTAATGCATGACACTCTCCCAGCCACTCTGACAAACTCCCCTTTGGGCTATTGAAAGTGCAACTAATCCCCGGGTGGTTTTGGTAATTCATAACAGCATATACCTCATTGAACTAATGTCCATTCAAGTTAAATATTTCAGGATGTTCAATGATTGGCATGGCAAGGACTAGAGATGTGGACCCCTCAAAATGCTAAGGACATGGATTGGCAAAAACTCAAGAATCTACATTTTTGTTAAGTGATCCAAGATCACATTGAGTCCATAGGAAAGCCAATACTATTAAAAGGGGATGAGGTGTTGCTTAATGATCTTGTTGCTCAAGTGCTTAGTGACATTGCTCCAAAACCCTCAACCACTTTCTCCATCCAAATATGTCCAAAACCTACATTCCAACTCGGCCCCACCGAATCATTCCTATCCGGAGCCACCGAGTTCATCTGGACTTAGCCACTGCCAAACCTTAACAAATCGGATCCACCGATATGGATCTCAGTCCCACCAAGATGGCCTTGCCAACTCTCTGTTACTAGTTGCAATTATTTCAGTCCCACCGAGATTTGCAATCGGTACCACCGAGATGGCTTGCCAACTCTCTGTTGCCTTATTGCTTCACTTCGGTCCCATCGAGTTGATGCAATCGGTGCCACCAAGACGAGGTTTGCCGTAACCATTGCACATCGGTCCATCCGAGTTGTTCCAGGCGGTCCCACCGAGATTCCTAATGTTCATATCTTTTACACATGTCGGTGCCACCGAGATTTCTGATCGGTGCCACCGAGATTTCTGATCGGTGCCACCGAGTTGGGTCAAAAGTGTGTAACGGTTGGATTTTGTGTGGAGGCTATATATACCCCTCCACCCCTTCTTCCTCAGTGAAGAGAGCCATCAGAACGTGCCTACATTTCCACCATTCATTTTCAGAGAGAGAACCACCTACTCATGTGTTGAGATCAAGAGATTCCATTCCTAACACTTGAACCTTGATTTCTAGCCTTCCCCAAGTTGCTTTCCACTCAAATCCTTCTTCCACCATAGCCAAATCTGTGAGAGAGAGTTGAGTGTTGGGGAGACTATCATTTGAAGCACAAGAGCAAGGAGTTCATCATCAACACACTGTGTGCATGCGGTCGGGGCTGCCGTGGCGCGAGGAGGGCGAAGGAGAGGGGGCCCGGACACGAGCGGACGCAGGGGACTGTGGGCGACGCGGTAGACAAGGTGAGACGAGAGAGAGCGGCAGGGAGGGCAGTGCCCCGAGCTAGCCGACGCTCAGAGCGCACCAAACGCATGCCAGCCCGCGTGGTCACCATGTGACATGGCGAGGAGAGGGCACGAGGGTCTGCCAAAAGATGTCTATCGTGTTGTCCCTCCCACCTACAGACCCACTGATGTGATGGCTCGAAGAAAACCACTGTGTTCTGATGGGAATGATCAACTACAGTTTGCTGTTGCAAACTTAGGCATGAAGTAGTGATCAAATTAGATGGGTTAAGGGCTAACCAGAATGTCACAGAGGTTTAGGGTAGGAAGGACTATGATCCTGTGGATTTTGAAGGGATTTGGACCAGAATTTAACATAGTTGTTTTACAACTGCCAAATCTGGTCCAGAAGCTAGATTAGGAAGTAGCAATCACATGGTTGCTTTGGTTGAGCTGAAAATTGGTGGAGGGTGGTCATTTGGGCATATGAAGGCACCATAAAAATTTCATTCCATTTGGATACATATAAATGGTACTTCCTTCACAATGATCCACACTGGACAGAAACTTGGGGGAATTTTGTGGAGAAAATGACTTTGCAAAATGATGTTAATTTTGGAATGCTCAAATGATATAGGGATTTTTAGGTCCTGGATTAATTTCATAATTTTTGAAGCAATATAAAATATAGTTGCTTCACAAACTGAAATTGTGACCAGAAACCAAGATTTGAAGGTGTGCTCACATAGATTGTTGTATGGATATGAAATTTGGTGGAGAGTAAATATTTGATCATATAAATGATCTACCAAATTTTCAACTCATTTGGATTAGCCTAGCTAGTACTTCCTTCACAAAGCTTCTCTCTGGACAGAAACTTTGGAAATTAGCTGAGGAAGATTTACTAGGCAAATGAAGTTGAATTTTGTCATGTGACAATAATTTGGATATGAGAGAGTGCCCAAAAATTTTGAGAGCAATCAAGCAAAGATACATAGCACTTCCTTCACAAAGTGCCATACTGGACAGAATGGAAAATGAATATTCCTGAATTATTTTTGAACTAGGCAAGGATGGGTTTTGGCATATTAGTGGAAGATATGATCCAAAGAATTTATGAGAATTTTTGGAAATACAGAAATATAGGTTGCTTCAGAACCTAGGGCAAACAGGGTTATTCCTTTAATAGAAAAAGGAATACTCCCAAGAAATAAATATTGGGGTTGGGCTAAGATGGAAATGACATGGCCTTGGGAAAATATTTGGGAGTGACAAGCCACTTGGAAGTGGCAGGAGAGAGGATCTTCCTAGGTTTCAAGACCACATAGCCACGGAAAAAGAACTCCAAAAAATTCAAAGAAATCCAAAAGAAAAAGAAAGGGCCAAAAATCAGGGTGTTACACGGTGTCACCGAGTTGAACCATTTCGGCGCCACCGATGTGCTATACAGCTAGCAGTTACACATATTGGTGCCACCGAGTTGTTTAACTCGGAGCCACCGACAGCTCGTGGGTATATATATCTGGCGAGACCGTACAGTTGAAATTTCTCGACCCCCTTACGACCTCGCGCCCCGCAGCTGCCATCGTCCCGTCTCTGGACCATCGCCGTTGCGTCCAGCGCGCCCTCTCCGTTGGACTCCGCCGCCGTCAACGGAAATCTGCTCTGCCGTTGCCCCCGTAGAGAATCTCTGCCAAGTTAGGGGTCAGTCTTCAAGATGTCAGATGCTAGTGATAGTCAGAATGCCTCAGAGGAGAATGTTGACCTTAGTGCAGGGCAAGCCCAGCTGAAAGCTATGATGAGGGCAGCAGGAGCACTCCCAGTAATTTGCCAAAGGCTGCCAGAAGAATAAGGAAAAACTAGAGCTCAGACACAGAAGATGAGGACTTCCAGCCTGAGGAAGTGACCTCAAAGAAGAAGAAATTTGCTATTGCTAAAGAGTATGGAACTGTAGCAAGTTCCAATGCCACTGCTAGCACCAAAGAGAAGATAGCAGTGAAGAAGGTCCCCAAGAAAGGAATAACATTTACACTTGAGGAGCCAAGTGATTCAGAGACAACAGCTGCAGGAAAGAAGAAGAAGAGGGCAAGGAAGACAACTGCTTATGTTGTTGGCAAACCCTCCATGATGGTTGATGAGGAGGAGGAGGAGGAACCAGCAGCTGATGCACCTCCTGCCAAGACTCAGAAGCTCATGTCTGATGCTTTGAAGTCTTTTGCCCCCACCAAGTCCAAGCCCAAAGCTCCAGCACCTAAGAGGTTCACAAGAAACATATTTGCTAGTGAGAAGAACAAGGCCCCAGTGCCTGAAGCTGAGATAGATGATGAGCCACTAGTGCTCAGGAGATTGAAACCCAAGATTCCAGATCATGACAATGCACACCTAGTAGCCGAGAACATGATGCTCAGAAAGGACAAAGGACTGCGTCAGTGGAGATTGACAGATCCCTATGCTATTAGGAGGAGGACAGCCTGTGATTACCGTTTCCACACCAGAGAGCAACATAATTTCTATGAGACTGTGCTGCTAGATAAGAAGCCAATTGTTAGTGACATGAGATGGGTCGACTGGAAATACATTGACAACAATGCTGACTACTTCCCACATGTTCATGAGAGCTTCAGATTAGCTGGTGTTGATGCTTTCGTTGGACAGAAGCTTACCAAATGGAATGATGAGATGATCATGCAATTTTATTCTACAGCTCATTTTTATCCAGATGGTAGAATTGTGTGGATGACTGAGGGATCGAGGTACCAGTCAACCATCTCAGAATGGGCTGATCTTCTTGGTGCTCCCAAGGAAGACGAGAGAGATATTGATGTTATATGCCAAGCTCAAGATGGACCACAATTCCATGGCTAACATGTACAAGGCAATTCCAGAGAAAGACATTGAGACACACAAACTTGGATCTGTGAAGCATTTGCTACCTAGTTTGGCCACTCTTTTGCCCAAGTCTGGAGATGACAAGATGATACGTGGCCATTCCATCTACTTGCTGCACCTCTTTGATACACCTCAGAAGTTCAAGGTGATGAGCTTGATTGTTGAAACCATCAAGAGGACAACTGCTGATCAGAAGAGATCTTGTGGATATGCTCCACACATTCAGATGCTCATTAACACCAAGGTTGGAACGAGCACTTATCTTCTAGACTGTGAGCATCTCCCACTATTGCCAGAGTTCAAATACAATGTAGTGGTGATGGATTCTTCTCATCCTACTTCAGTTGAGGCACAGGAAAGGATCCGGGCAGCTGAGGCAGCTAAAGAAACCAAGGAGGCATCTGGTCCCTGTAATCCATTTGCCCACCTCAACACAAAGAATGATCAAATGACACATCTGCTGGAAGCAACCCTGAGGATTGAACAGAGTCTAGCCAACCTTGCCAAGAATTAGGAGAGCTTAGAGCGGAGAGTTGAGACTAAGATACATGATCTTGATGTGAAGATCACAGATGTACAGACCATTGTGGAGAAGCTGAAGGATGACGTTGATTCTGCTAGGATTGATGCAGAGGACAGTGGAGATGAAAGACCTACCACTGATAGATTCTTGACAGTGCCTAGAGCATACAGGTCTGCTGCTATACCTGTTGCAGACACGAGGACTATAGTTTCTACACCTGCTGCTGTTTCTACAGTGCCACCTACAGTATCTACTCCACCAGCACCGCAGACATCAGCTGAAGCCTTTGTAGATGCACTTCTCTCAACGCCATCTACGCACACCGGAGCTGCCAGCTAAAGATCACCTTCAGGGGCTGCCGAGGATCGTGCCTAGAGAGACGTATCGCTCTATACCTATTCGAACTTTTTGGTACTTGTTGCCAAAGGGGGAGAATTTGTATAGATCATTAGGCTTCGAGAGAGAGAGTGTCTCGCTTTTGCTCGTTGGTTTTCTCGAGTTCTTTTGCTACTATTTGGTTTGTGCTACATTACCTATTATGCTTGTGAGATACTATGTGTGTGATTGATCATACTATGCTTCATGTGATGCTTAATGCTTATCCTTATCATTATTCTTGTATGATCATTCACTTGTGTTTTTGGTGACGCGTGCTTACTATTCCATTCATATCATTTTGCGCGCTCCACCAAGTTGTATGTGACATGGAAGAGTGACCCATGATCCTAATCGATTGTGCATTTGCATTCAAACGCAAATTTTAATAATGCACAAATTTAGGGGAAGATCTTGCTTATCACATACATCTCAAAGCGACAATGTATTTCATTCATTTAATCATTTGTCGAAGCTTTGATCTATATGTTGTCATCAATTACCAAAAAGGGGGAGATTGAAAGTGCAACTAATCCCCGGGTGGTTTTGGTAATTCATAACAACATATACCTCATTGAACTAATGTCCATTCAAGTTAAATATTTCAAGATGTTCAATGATTGGCATGGCAAGGACTAGAGATGTGGACCCCTCAAAATGCTAAGGACATGGATTGGCAAAAACTCAAGACTCTACATTTTTGTTAAGTGATCCAAGATCGCATTGAGTCCATAGGAAAGCCAATACTATTAAAAGGGGATGAGGTGTTGCTTAATGATCTTGTTGCTCAAGTGCTTAGTGACATTGCTCCAAAACCCTCAACCACTTTCTCCATCCAAATATGTCCAAAACCTACATTCCAACTCGGCCCCACCGAATCATTCCTATCTGGAGCCACCGAGTTCATCTGGACTTAGCCACTGCCAAACCCTAACAAATAGGATCCACCGATATGGATCTTGGTCCCACCGAGATGGCCTTGCCAAGTCTCTGTTACTAGTTGCAATTATTTCGGTCCCACCGAGATTTGCGATCGGTGCCACCGAGATGGCTTGCCAACTCTCTGTTGCCTTATTGCTTCACTTCAGTGCCACCGATTTGTTGCAATCGGTGCCACCGAGATGAGGTTTGCCGTAACCATTGCACATCGGTCCATCCAAGTTGTTCCAGTCGGTCCCACCAAGATTCTTAACGTTCATATCTTTTACACAGGTTGGTGCCACCGAGATTTCTGATCGGTGCCACCGAGTTGGGTCAAAAGTGTGTAACGGTTGGATTTTGTGTGGAGGCCATATATACCCCTCCACCCCTTCTTCCTCAGTGAAGAGAGCCATCAAAACGTGCCTACATTTCCACCATTCATTTTTTGAGAGAGAACCACCTACTCATGTGTTGAGATCAAGAGATTCCATTCCTACCACTTGAACCTTGATTTCTAGCCTTCCCCAAGTTGCTTTCCACTCAAATCCTTCTTCCACCATAGCCAAATCTATGAGAGAGAGTTGAGTGTTGGGGAGACTATCATTTGAAACACAAGAGCAAGGAGTTCATCATCAACACACCGTCTATTACCTTTTGGAGAGTGGTGTCTCCTAGATTGGTTAGGTGTCGCTTGGGAGCCTCCGACATGATGTGGAGTTGAACCAAGAAGTTTGTAAGGGCAAGGAGATCGCCTACTTCGTGAAGATCTACCCGAGTGAGGCTAGTCCTTCGTGGACGTAAGCCATGGTGGGATTGACAAGGTTGCTTCTTTGTGGACCCTTCGTGGGTGGAGCCCTCCGTGGACTCGCGCAGCCCTTACCCTTCGTGGGTTGAAGTCTCCATCAACGTGGACGTACAATACCACCACCTATCGGAACCACGCCAAAAATCTTCGTGTCCCCATTACGTTTGCCTTCTCCAAACCCTTCCCTTTACTTACATGTGCAATTACTTACATTCCGCTACTATACTCTTAGAATTGCATGTGTAGGGTGATTCTTGACTTGTCATGCCAAAATCTGCCCACAACTAAAATTGGGAAAAGGATAGATTTTTATTTGGTCAAGTAGTCTAATCACCCCCCCTCTAGACATACTTTCGATCCTACAGCTATGTCATGGGTGGCCCCGATGTCAACTCGTGACATCCTGCCACCTCGTGGCTGCCACCGTCATGGCCAAAACAAAACAAAGTCATCCCAAACGGGGACATCGGTATCGTAAAACTCGGGCACACAAGGTTATGACTGCCTACCGGGCTAGGGTAGCGCAAGCGCACAACCTTCCCTAGTTGGAGGCACCGGCGAGAGGCATGACAATAGACCGAATTAGGACCTCCCCATCCTGGCAAGTGTGGTTGCACTGGTGAGCTCGATTCGGTGGCACCATGACTCGATCAACAGTTGTTCAAGTTGGATTAACATCATGTTTAACTTGAAAGAATGTGATTCGAGCCATAGTATGCAATGAGGTGCACGGGTCATGATAATATGAAAATGAATAACGAATGCATCATGCTACCATGAGAGTATACGACATGATCTCTACTGCACAAAATAACAAGATGACATATTCTTCACTGCATAATAACAATATGACATGTAACAACTCGAATGCAACAAGTTATATATAGCAAATCATTTTAATAGTGAGGCATTTAATGATTTTAATTCAAATAAACCATTATCATTGAAATGTCATCCTTGCATATGAATGTTGTGGCTTGCCTTGGTTCAGAGGAGTGTCACAATACTCCTGGTCTTCTCCAACACAACTAGGACTTTCTGAAAATAATTTAAATGCAAAAAGAAAATGTC
Source organism: Elymus sibiricus (assembly GCA_039707655.1). Lineage (NCBI taxonomy): Eukaryota > Viridiplantae > Streptophyta > Magnoliopsida > Poales > Poaceae > Elymus > Elymus sibiricus. The sequence goes on along the minus strand of CM077666.1, from coordinate 174,929,355 downwards.
ACATAGAGCAGTTTAATGCACCAGAAATTCCCAACAGCAAGGAAAATTCTCAATTTTGGCATACAGAAACATTAGCTCAAGACAAAACTAATGCAAAAAGAATCAATTCATTTGGATTTATAGAATAGAATCTAGAGCTGGTCAAAGTTCTGATCAAAATTTGCATTTAAATGAATTTCCAGAGAAGGCCACGTCGAAGGCGTATTTTCAGAATACGCCTCCACTTAGAAAACGTTTCGGGCGGGAGAGAGAGGCTGACAGTGGGGTCCGCTGTCAGGGTTTAAAGGGAGAGAGAGGGAAACAAAGCACGGCGGCTCTGTCGCCGGTGGTTCTCCGGCGAGGAGATCACGGCGATTGCCGGAGAGGAGGGGATGGATCCAGCGCATCGAGACGAGCACGGGCGTACCCGAAGTGACGACGGGGGTGGACAGACGGCGTCGGAACGTTCCTCTCAAGAGACGGCGGGCGGCGGAGCCTGTCGGAGGTCAAGATTCCGGCGCTAATCCGACGAACTAGCGGCACCGTCGGGCTCAGGAGATCACCACGAGCACGCCTGAGGAGGTGGGTGAAGACGGGGAGCACCGGAGCAGGAGGACGGCCGTGGGGGATCCGCGGCCAACTCCGGTGAGGAACGGCGGCAGGAGGCCCTCTCGGCCTTGCCGCACTAGCTAGGGAGTTGATTTGTGGCCAGGGAAGTAGGTTGCGATGATTGAAACGGCTCAGGGAGTGCTCTATTTATAGATGGCGAGGTGACCGAGCTCGGGCTCCGCCGGAGATGAGCTGCAGAAGAAATGAGAGAGGGAGGAGCTCGGGCGCGACGCGAAGACGAAGTAGTGCTACGCGGAGAAACCAGGAGCGCGCGCGGGCACAGTGCAGCGCACTAGGTGGGGCAGGCGGCGCACTCGTGCGCACTGTTCCGCCTGGTAGCGCTTCGGCTGCTTCCAGCGTGCGGCTTGCCGGCGTCGGGGAGGAGCAGGGCAAGGCCAGGTGGAGGTGTGGGAGGCTGCCGAGGGGTGGGGGCACGCTGCGGTGGCGAGAGGAGGCGAAATGGGCGGCGGCAGAGGGCCCCGATGCCCAGAGCGCGGCGACTGCCAACCAAACCCCATGCACACACGTAGTCACCGCGTGCACTGGCACACGCGGTGCTTTAGGCTATGCCATACCATGTCTAGGGTGTAGTCCCTTCAACGCGGTGCCGAAATGTGCGCTTGGTTTGCCACCTAGCTCAATGGATGTGACTTGAGCAAGCTGCAATGTTTCTAGACAGAAACTTGGGACGAATGCTGGGAGCAAACAGCTAGGAACTAAAGGTTGAAATTTGGGGGTTAAGCATCTCCTAGGAAGGTAGTCATGTGGTAAAAAATTTAGCTCCACCAGATCAAGGAAAAATACACTTGCTTCACAAAGTGCCATTTCTGACCAGAAGCAAAAATATTTTCCCTAGCTGGAAATTTCCAAATTACTATGGGATATTTTTGCATGGGGAGGTGAGGCATGATCCAAAGAATATTTGAGAATTTTCTGAGCAATAAAAAGGAGGGTTGCTTCATAGCTTATTGAGAAAACAGTCATTTTCAGGAAGAAAATGAATATAATGCCATTAAAGAAAATTATCCCATGGCATTATGGTGAGAGGGATGAGGTCTAGGGAGGGTTTAAGGATGATAGAACCCACTTGGAAGAAAACCAAAAATAATTTCCAAGAGGCAAGACCAAAAGAATTGACAGAAAAACCAAATGCAAATTAAATATTCAATAAATCCCAATAAAATAAAGAGGGCAAAAACCAGGGTGTTACATAGAGTAATGTTTAGGTCAGCTAAGCTCTATTTAATTGCTGAACTTGCTCGATTAAGAAGTGTGGGTGTGCTGTAGGCTCTTTTGTGTACCCAAATTATGCAATGACGTGGACGACCACTGTAACTAGGGAAATTCAAACCAAAATTTGCACGTTCAAACTCATCACACATGGAGTAAGCCATATTAATCGTTTGTGAGGTTCAGATATCGTACACAGTGCTGAATAAGGGACCGTGTCTGATGACACTTTGCGCGCCAGTTTTTCGCTGCACGGAGCGAAAATTTTCGGCATCCACGGAAATATATACCTCCCATGCCCCCCTCCTCCTTACCAAAAGCCACATTTCCTCTATTTCCTCCTTTCATTTCAAGTTCAAACCTTCACTGCTTGCTTGCAGCGCCGCCGCCTCGCTGACAACACTCCTTCCTGCTGCTCGGCCTCGTCGATCTAGTTAGGTAATCCACACCCGACCCCCATCCTCCACCTCGTTCTACATCCCACATGCCCCGACCGCCGGCGTGACAGCTTCCACCCTAATCACTGACCCATCCTCCAAATAAGCGCCGCCCTAAGCCATGGTGCACGTAGTATAGCTAGGAGCGCAAGGAGCATTTGGCAGCAGAGAAGCAAATCGCGGTCGCATGCGCGGATGAGGTCACGATGGCTGCCATGCGTGCCGACCCCAAATCTTGGAGGAGCACCTCGCCGTCGAGGCCACCGTCGACGCCTCGTATGCAGACGCCGCCATGTGGTTGGCTGCTTTAAACGACAGTTCGTGGCGTTTTCTCGAGGCCACCGTCGGTGCCTTCGACGAAGACTATGAAGTGTTTTCTCAGCGTGCCCGTGCTTACCTCAACTCCAGAGCCAGCAGGTTGGTGCCCGGAGCGGCTCAGGCGACTCACCACCACGAGGAGGGCACCCACGATGTGGAGGCCTCGCCCTCTTCCAAGTCTCAGGAGCCCATCGTCATCGATATCTCCGACGATGAGGAGTATCTTGTCTTTTTAGCTCACTACAAGGACCTATCTTCAGCTAGCTAGCTACGCCGGTTAAGCATGTTCGGTTTACCTGTTGCATGTGCTGCTCCTACCTTTGCTTTACAAATTCTAGTGAATTGTCCTATGTACTGTTACTATGCAATCTGATCCTCTAGTATATATGTTCTATATATTATGCAATGTGGTGCTCAGTTAACTGTTTGGTTAATTTTTGTCATGTTCAGTTAACTGTTTGGTTCAACTCTGCAATGTGATGCTCAATTATTGTGGGTGCAATTTTGTATTCCCTTGCATGTGAGAAATAAATCGAATTTGGCTGTACAAAATACATGAGAAACAAATACAATTGCTATATTTCCAAGTTGTTAAGCATACTAGGTTTGGTTAACTGTTTGATCTTCTAGTATGTTCTATTGTGCAATGTATTGCTAAGTTAACTGTTTGGTTCATTTGTTGTGGTGCTTAGTTAACTGTTTGGTTCAATTCTACAATGCGATGTTCAATTGTCGTGGGTACAATTTTGTATTGTTGTGCATGTGAGAAATAAATCGAATTTGGCTGTACTAAATACATGAGAAACATATACAATTGCTATATTTCCTAGTTCTTAAGCATGCTTGGTTTGGATAAATGGCTTTTCCATGTGGCTCGAATTAATCTGCTGAATCTGCAATGTGTTTATTTTTCATCAACATATTTTACTGATAGTATGCCAACCCTCACTTAACCTGATCAATAACTACCTTATATGTGTTGCAGGGAAACAATGGGAGGCACTGAGGTTTACCATCGAGGTTCGCACATGCATGGTCCTTTGTCTAATAGCACATTATTGTACAATTGCAGGAACCATTCTAGTATTTAGGTTTTTAACAATTTGGTCTTGCACATGTAGGTCCTGCTGTCAGAGGTTTTGACCCACTGTTCGACCCATTTTGCATATGGGGAAATGAGATGTCCATGAATATCAGTCAAGTCAAGAAACTCAGAAAGATTGTTAGGATAAAGAAACTAGCGACGAAAAAAAACAAGATCTTTGTCTGGACAATGAAGAAGACATCAGTGAACTACAGGATGGTACTAACTCTTATACTCCCTCCGGTCCTTTTTAGTCTGCATATAAGTTTTGTCCGAAGTCAAAGTATCTCTACTTTGACCAAAGTTGTAGAAAAAAGTAGCAACATTCAAACTGCCAAATCATTATTTTTAGATGCACTATGAAATACAATTTTATAGTATACATATTTGGTATCGTGGATGTTGATATTTTTTTAAATAAATTTGGTGAAACTTTACAAAGTTTGACATGATACAAATCTAATACGCGGAGTAAAAAGGACCAGAGGGAGTACCTTGTTTTTTTATTCCTTTGCGCCATTTCAAAATTCAGAGAAGATATTTATGCATATCTTTGTTTTCAGGCCTTTCCAAAGCAGTTCACAGATGAATACCTCTCAAACCACCTGTATGGTCAAGAGGCGAGGAAGGTGTTCATACAACACCCACGGTACAATATTGAAGTCTTCCTCAAGAGGACGAAGGATGTGCGGTCAATCTTCCACAGGCATTGGCCTAAAGTTGCAAGGACCTTCAACATCATTGAAGGCTCAATATTCGCCTTCCGCTTCAGCAGTTTTCCAGATGAGATTCATCTGTCTATCTACCGTCTATGATGCTAATTTCCAAAGGTTTTAGATATTGCATGTGAAACTTGGTGTTGTTGTGTAATGGGGTAGCTAGCCTATATGGTGTGAGTGAGTGCTGAAGCTATATGATGTTGTACTCTAATATATTTCAATTATGAAATCCTGGTTCCGTAATATGAAAATGAAATATATTGTGTGTTTAATATGAAATGTAAATTTGATTATTAAATGGATTAATAATAATAAGCCAATTAGCCTGCTTATTGGGTTTTTCTAGTGCAAACGGTTATTGAGACAACACCGTGGGTGATGATCTCAACCAACCCACACAGTTTCTAGGAAGTAAACGTGTTTGGATCAATGAACAATCACACACGACTTCCTCTAGACAACTGTTTGCGTTAGGCCACCTTGCACAAATGTTTTCCACATAAAAAGTGTGTGTTATGGACAGCCTATGCCACGCGGTTTCTTCTAGACACCGTGTGTGATGCATTCAATAACACAAACGATAAAACTATTACTATCGTCTGCAATGGCAACGCTATCACAGATGATGTGATGCGGAAAATTGTGTGGGATGTACATACGAATGGAAACGTTTGTCTGGGATTCACTGTGTGGGATGTATATACAAATGGAAATGTTTGTCTTGGATTCACTGTGTGGGATGTACATACGAACGGGAACAATTGGGCCAGTATAATTGTCTGCGATGGCTCGCCCGATCGCACACGAGCTCTTTTTGCCCCGCGTGTGTGACCGGAGGCCCTATCGCGGACGGTTTCTGGGTCATGTGGAAAGTACCCCCCTATCGCACACACAGGCAAGGCGACAGTTTAAAACTCTATCGCTGAAAGTGGGTAAAAACCGTTTGTATAGCAGGTCGCTGCACTAGTGGCGCCTACCCCCCAGGGTGCGCCCTGATGCCTTATGGGGGCCGCAGATGGCCTCTGGCCCCCTGCTTATGCTATATGAAGCCATTTACCCTAAAAAAATAAGAGGAGGACTTTCGGGATGAAGCGCCGCCGTCTCGAGGCGGAACTTGGGCAGGAGCACTTTTGCCCTCCAGTGGAGCGATTCCGCCGGGGATACTTCCCTTCGGGAGGGGGAAATCGATGCCATCGACATCACCAACGATCCTCTCCATGGAAGGACCAATATTCATCAACATCTTCACCAGCACCATCTCCTCTCAAACCCTAGTTCATCTCTTGTATTCAATCTTTGTCTCAAAACCTCAAATTGGTACCTGTGGGTTGCTAGTAGTGTTGACTACGTCTTGTAGTTGATGCTAGTTGGTTTATTTGGTGGAATATTATATGTTCAGATCCTTAATGATATTCAATACTCCTCTGATCTTGAACATGAATATGATTTGTGAGTAGTTACGTTTGTTCTTGAGGACATGGGAGAAGTCTTGTTATAAGTAATCATGTGAATTTGGTATTCGTTCGATATTTTGATGATATGTATGTTGTTGCTTCCTTTAGTGGTGTCATGTGAACGCCGACTACATGACACTTCACCATACTTGGGCCTAAGGTAAGGCATTGTGGAGTAATAAGTAGATGATTGGTTTCTAGAGTGAGAGAAGCTTAAACCCTAGTTTATGCATTATTCCGCAAGGGGCTGATTTGGATCCATATGTTTCATGCTATGGTTAGATTTATCTTAATTCTTCTTTCATAGTTGCGGATGCTTACGAGAGTGGGTAATCATAAGAGGGCCTCTTGTTCAATTAAGAACAACACCCTAGCACCGGTCTACCCACATATCAAACTATCAAAGTAGCGAACGCGAATCAAATAAACATAATGAAAGTGACTAGACGATAATTTCCATGTGTCCTCGAGAGCGCTTTGCTTTATATAAGAGATCTTTCCGGCTTGTCCTTTGCTATAAAAAGGATTTGGTTACCTTGCTGCACTTTGTTACTATTGTTACTTGTTACTCGTTACGAATTATCTTGCTACAAAACTATCTGTTACCGCTACTTTCAGTACTTGCAGAGAATACCTTGCTGAAAACCGCTTATCATTTCCTTCTGCTCCTCGTTGGGTTCAACACTCTTACTTATTGAAAGGACTATGATTGATCCCATATACTTTTGGTCATCAAGACTCTTTTCTGGCACCGTTTACGGGGAGTGAAGCGCCTTCGGTAAGTGGAATTTGGTAAGGTAACATTTTTATTATGTGCTGAAATTTACTATCACTTGTCACTATGAAAAATAATCCTTTGAGGGGTTTGTTAGGGGTATCTTCACCTCGACCGGAAGCAATAAGAGTTGCCCCTCAACCTATTGAACCTACTGAAAATATTTATTATGAGATTCCTTCTGGTATGTTAGAGAAACTGCTAGCTAATCCTTATGAAGGAGATGGAACGGTGCATCCTGATATGCACTTGATCTATGTGGATGAAATTTGTGGATTGTTTAAGCTTGCAGGTTTATCCGAGGATGGAGTTAAAATGAAGGTATTCCCTTTATATTTGGAGGGAAAGGCGTTGACATGGTATAGGCTATTGGATGATACTGGAACATGGGACTGGAACCAGTTGAAGCTGGAATTCCATCAGAAATTTTATCCTATGCATTTGGTTCATCGTGATCGGAATTATATATATAATTTTTGGCCTCGTGAAGGAGAAAGTATCGCTCAAGCTTGGGGGAGGCTTAAGTATATGACGCATACATGCCCCAATCATGAGCTCTCAAGAGAAATAATTATACAAAACTTTTATGCTCGGCTTTCTCATATTGATCAATCCATGCTCGATACTTCTTCTACTGGTTCCTTTATGAATAGAACTATTGAATTCAAATGGGATCTTCTGGAAAGAATTAAACGCAACACTGAAGATTGGGAAATCGATAAAGGTAAAGAGTTAGGTATAAATCTTGAGTTTGATTGAGTTAAATCTTTTATGGAAACTAATGCTTTTCATAAGTTTAGTACTAAATATGGACTTGACTCTGAGATAGTAGCTACTTTTTGTGAATCGTTTGCTGCTCATGTTGATCTCCCTAAGGAGAAATGGTTTAAGTTTCATCCACCTATTGAAGTAAAGGAAGAACCTATTATAGCTAAAGAGGAAACAATCATTTATAATGTTGATCCAGTTGTGCCTACTACTTATATTGAGAAACCTCCTTTCCCGGTTAGGATTAAGGAACATGCTAAAGCTTAAACTTTGGTTAATAAGAGTAATATAAACCAATTAAACCCTCTGAACAAATTAGAGTGGAACCTAATATTGCTATGGTTAATGATCTCTTGGTTGATAATATTGATGGACATGACATATATTTCTGTGGTGAAGCAACTAGAATTGCTAAGCCAGAAACCGAAGATAAAAATAAACCTGTAATTGGCATGCCTGTTGTTTCTATTAAAATTGGAGATCATTGCTATCATGGTTTATGTGATATTGGTGCTAGTGTAAGAGCTATTCCATATTCTCTTTATCAAAAAGTCATGAATGATATTGCACCTGTTGAGATTGAAGATATTGATGTTACTATTAAGCCTGCAAACGGAGATACTATTACACCACTTGGGATTGTTAGAGATGTTGAAGTCTTGTGTGGTAAGATCAAATACCCTACTGATTTTCTAGTTCATGGATCACCACAAGATGATTTTTGTCCCATTATATTTGGTAGGCCTTTCTTGAATACGGTTAATGCTAAGATTGATTGTAATAAAGAAACGGTCAGTGTTAATTTTGGTGATGTATCTCATGAGTTTAATTTCTCTAAGTTCCGTAGACAACCTCATGATAAAGAATTGCCTAATAAAGATGAAATTATTGGTCTTGCTTCTATTGTTGTGCCTCCTACTGATCCTTTAGAACAATACTTGCTACACCATGAAAATGATATGCATATGAATGAAAGGAATGAAATAGATAAAATATTCTTTAGACAAACACCTATTCTTAAACATAATTTGCCTGTTGAAACTTTGGGAGATCCTCTTCCACCCAAGAGTGATCATGTGTTTGAACTAAAGAAACTACCTGATACACTGAAATATGCTTATCTTGATGAAAAGAATATATATCATGTTATTATTAGTGCTAACCTTTCAAAGTATGAAGAAAAGAGATTACTAATAACTTTGAGGAAGCACCGTGCTGCTATTGGATATAGTCTTGACGATCTTAAGGGCATTAGTCCTACTTTATGTCAGCACAAGATTAATATGGAGCCAGATGCTAAACCAGTTGTTGATCATCAATGCCGTCTGAATCCTAAAATGAAGGATGTGGTAAGAAATGAAATACTAAAGCTTCTGGAGGCAGGTATAATTTATCCTATAGCTGATAGTAGATGGGTAAGTCATGTTCATTGTGTTCCTAAGAAAGGAGGTATTACTGTTGTCCCTAATGATAAAAATAAACTTATCCCACAAAGAATTGTAACTGGTTATAGGATGGTAATTGATTTCAGGAAATTAAATAAAGCTACTAGGAAAGATCATTACCCCTTGCCTTTTATTGATCAAATGTTAGAAAGATTATCTAAGCATACACACTTTTGCTTCCTAGATGGATATTCTGGTTTTTCTCAAATACCTATATTTGGAACGTATGCTTATAGACGTATGCCTTTTGGTTTATGCAATGCACCTGCTACCTTTCAAAGATGTATGACTGCTATATTCTCTGACTTTTGTGAAAAGATTGTTGAGGTATTCATGGATGATTTTTTTGTTTACGGAACATCTTTTGATGATTGTTTAAGCAATCTTGATCGAGTTTTGCAGAGATGTGAAGAAACTAATCTTGTCTTGAATTGGGAGAAGTGCCACTTTATGGTGAATGAAGGTATAGTCATTGGGCATAAAATTTCTGAAATAGGTATTGAAGTAGACAAAGCTAAAGTTGATGCAATTGAGAAAATGGCATGTCCTAAAGACATCAAAGGTATAAGAAGTTTCCTTGGTAATGCTGGTTTCTATAGAAGGTTCATAAAAGACTTCTCTAAAATTTCTAGGCCTCTTACTAATATCTTGCAAAAAGATGTTCCATTTGTTTTTTATGATGATTGCGTATAAGCCTTTGAAATACTTAAGAAAGCCTTAATCTCTGCACCTATTGTTCAACCACCTGATTCGAACCTAGCCTTTGAAATTATGTGTGATGCTACTGATTATGCTATTGGTGTTGTTCTAGGTCAAAGAGTTGATAAGAAATTGAATGTTATTCATTATGCTTGTAAGACCCTGGATAGTGCTCAAAAAAATTATGGTACTACTGAGAAAGAATTTTTGGCAGTTGTGTTTACATGTGATAAATTTTGATCTTATATTGTTGATTCTAAAGTAACTATTCACATCGATCATGCTGCTATTAAATATCTTATGGAAAAGAAAGATGCTAAACCTAGACTGATTAGGTGGGTTCTTTTACTAAAAGATTTTGATTTGCATATTGTTGATAGAAAGGGAGCTGAAAATCCAGTAGGGGATAATTTGTCTAGGATGGAAAATGTTCTTGATGACCCACTGCCTAGTAATGATAATTTTCTTGATGAGCAATTAGTTGTGGTAAATGCTTCTCGTAATAGTCCTTGGTATGCAGACTATGCTAATTACATTGTTGCTAAATATATTCCACCTAGTTTCACATATCAACAAAAGAAAATAATTCTTCTTTGATTTAAGACATTACTTTTGGGATGACCCACATTTATATAAAGAAGGAGTACATGGTGTTATTAGACGTTATGTACCTAAGCATGAACAGGAACAAATCCTACGGAAGTGTCACTCCAAGGCATACGGAGGACACCATGCGGGAGACAGAATTGCACATAAGGTATTACAGTCTTGTCGTGGTTTTGTCACAGCAGATGTCCTCGTGAATGGACTTAGTGGTGAGGGCATCGCAACTACGTGGAAGCTTGAACGGGGTTGATCGGCAAATGAGAGACGCGGATTTACCCAGGTTCGGCCCCTCACGGTGGAGGTAAAAACCTACTCCTGCTTGATTGATATTGCTGTGGATCTCAATTACAAGGGTGCGGATTTGCTAACCTAGCTCTCGAGAGATTGCAACTTGTCTGTCTCCCAAAACTTGTCTGTCTTGGGGTGCCTTGCCCCTCTTATATAAGTTGAAGGGGCTGGCTTACATGTAGAGTCCTAGTAGGACTACAACTAGTCTCTTTTCTATTACAAGCCGGATATTAGTCCGGGTCTTACTCGAACGGTCTTAAGCCGGCCTGCTGGGCCACCCCCATGTTGGGCCACGTTCGGGCACCCATTCTCTTCTGCACCAATCAACCCAGGCCAGGTCTGTCATCGGCCGAGTCTCGTTTCCCTCTCCGGGTTCCTTCCAGGCTCCCGGCCTACGAAGAGTCGGCTCGTATGGCGCCTTGGACAACCCGGGCATGGGCCTTCTGTTCTAGCCGGGTCATGTCTCGGACTGCCGGGTCTAGCTGCAGGTAATTCCCCCGACATTAGACCCCAGGTTAGCTTGAATTTATTCATGCTAAGCTCCTGAAATAAGAATAATTAATATGTTAAGGGACCAGCTCGCTCCACTAGCCGGCTTACTCAATGAACCGGCTCCTCGAAAATCCGGGTCTCTTTTGTCATATCAATAGGCCGGCTTCAGAACCAACTTGCTGACGCTAGTTCCACGCCAAAAAATATTGGAAAAATAACCCTTCTGACATTTTGAGTCGGCTTCCGGTCCTTCGGCTTCATAAATTTTTTGGGAAAAAAGAAATCTGTCTAATGTTGAGCCGACTTTCAATGCTTCTAGGCCTTCTATGAATAACTTGGAGGAGATGAACTTTGCAAGCCTCCACCAAGAAAATGAGACCCGGCTCGCTCAAAATTGACAACTTGAAGGTATTCTTTTGTTTTTTATCTCTATATTACCTGTAGCCCCCAAGTGCCGAGTTTATCAGTTCATGATGACTTGGTGCTTTGCATAGAAATAATATATTGACTGTGTAGCCCCCAAGTGCCGGGTTGTCTTCCTGCAGCAACCTAGGACTTGTAATTGTCTTATACTTATAAAACTTCAGCCTGTGTAGCCCCCAAGTCTTAAGAGTAGAACGTAGTGATAGCTTAAGACTTGCTTAAATATAAATGTTGCAACTTTGGAGAAATCTAGGTTGTTCATCTGAGTCGCCAGTTATAAACTGAATGTTTTGCATTTCACATGTGTAGCCCCCAAGTACCGGGTCACTATTTATAGTGAGCGGAACTTGTTCTTTTAAGACATATCTTTGTAGGCGCAAATGGTAGCCCCCAAGGGCCGGCTCATCATGAAATGATGGGCCGGGTCTTTAATTGACTCTGATGACTCAATTTAAACAACTGAATCCTGTAGCCCCCCCAAGTACTGGGTTGACTGCCTGCAACAACTCGGGGCTTGTATTGAGAATGACCCTTTATTGTAATGTAGAAGAAAAACAACTCCGCTGTAGCCCCCAAGTGCCGGGTCGCCAGCCTGCGGCGACTTGGGACTTTTTGAATGATCATTAGTCACTTGTTTTGATGTAGGAAATGCTGGATCAAGCCAACTCGGAGATTTCCGGGTTGAAGAAGAAAAGGCTAGTGTCAACCCGAAAAATCCAACTACCGGCTCTCAGCCCTTAACGACCATTCAGCCGGCTTGACTGTTGAAACAATATTGATAAGGGTCGCCCAGACGGGGCTTGTAATAACTACTCATCTGAAACTCCGTAGAGCTGCCAATGCCATCGAGCACTTAGTATTTTGCTTTAAAACTGATGATGCTTTGTGATGAAAGAAATCCTCGGCCGTGGTTGCAGTGCAATCCAGAATTGTTATTTTTGTAACTGACTCCTCAAGTTTGCATTTGCTTGACGAGGAATCATAAGCTGTGGTTGCCATGCAACCCGGCAAATCATGTTGCCACAGAAAGTATAATTTATATGGCAATTGGTAAGATCCGGCCTATCTGAATATAAAGCCGGCTTCTGCAAAAAATATGAGCAGTATATACTGATAATAAATTGTAATATAAGTTAGAATTCGAAAATACATGATAAAAAGGAAAAAATAGCTAATATATAGCAAATCAAATAATATACAGTAAATAAAAAGCCGACTTTCGAGGCTCGACATAAAGACCGGCTTTCGAGGCTCGAGTCTGAGTTTGCTTTCCTGTGGAAGCAGGCCTTGTAGCCTCTTTTGGCTTATCCTCGCTATCTGAAAGCTGGCTCTCACATGACTTAAGCCGGTGTTTTAACTTTGATAACTTCAGGGTCGACACAGTCCATAATAGGCATCAGTGTGATTGACTTATCAAAAGTACAGCCGGGTCACCTTTTTGGAGTAGCATCAAGCAAACAGGCAGGTATAACCAAGTATGATGATGGCATTTGCCGGGTCAAAAGGGATGTTAATAGCTAAACTTGATGAGTTGGAAGCCCCCAAGTGACCAATGATCAAAGAATAAAGACTCAACAACACACTATTGTGAAGTGAAACGACAAAACTCTGGGGTCCAGAGGTGCCGGCTTTATTCCATTGATCATTATTGGGCAGGACACCCAAATTTAGACTGCGCATCATGGTGAGTAGTATTCTTTGGTAACCTTTTTTATGTTTTGCCAATATGGAAGGATACCTATGTTTGAACTGCGCATCGTGGCAGCTAGTCCTCTTTGGCAACCTTTAATTTTTCGCCAACAAGGCAGGATACCTATGTTTGAACTATGCATCGTGGCAGCTAGTCCTCTTTGGCAAACTTTACTTTTTCACCAACAAGGCAGGATACCCATGTTTGAACTGCGCATCGTGGTAGCTAGTTCTCTTTGGTAGCCTTTATTTTTTCGCCAATAAGGCAGCAGCCCCCGGGACCGGGTTGTCTTCCCTGCAATGACCCGGGGTTCTTGTATTTGTTGAAACCGGCCAAATTTGCCGAGTCATGTCTATGTAGCCCCCGAGTCTTAAGTCGACTTGAGGAGCCGGCTTGAGATTCTTTATACTTGGCTGTGGCATAAACCGGCGTATAGTTGACAGCTGAAAACTGGAATTTATTGAAGCCGGAGGCGATGTGGCGAGTTGATGACCTTTGTGATGCTCGTCGTATGTCCTCCCATTCCTTGCTATTCTCTCTTGGTTCGACTCTCTTGGCTCTTCCAGGGCCATTTTAATTTCTGATTTTTTGTTTCTTCACTGCTGGCTTTTGAATTGCCGGCTCTACTATGGCCGGCTCTCTTTGCTCTTTCGGGGACGTTTCCTCCATGGCTGACTCTCTTGTTTCCTCGATGTGCTGAAGCAGACCGGACCATGGCGATGGCAGGCCAATGCGCCTATCCATTGGGCAACCGGGCGCGGGTGGAGGCTGGTGCGTACTCTGGCGACGTCACGCAAGACATGATTCCGAATATCACCTTTTTTTAGTGAATTACTTGGCCAGCACATGAAAATAACACAGGCAAGAACACTAGTGCTCGGATGAATCAGTATGTTTTGCATAAAATAATTAGGGAGGATAGCACCTGATAATATGTATATATACATATTTTTTTGCTCCAGTGTTGTTGGAGTAGACCGGGCCGTAGGGGCGGCGGCCTGCGCGCGTCCATTGGGCAACTCGTACGGGTGGGCGTGCCCCTGGCGTGTTGATGTAGATCGGACCGCAGGGGCGGCGGCCTACGCGCGTCCGTTGGGTAGCTCATACGGGCGGACACGGCCTCGGCGTGTTGATGTAGACCGGACCGCGGGGCGGCGGCCTGTGCGCTTGTTCGTCACGCAGTGTGGCATGCGCAGACGCCGGTGCAGATGATGCTGGTGCGCGCTCCGTATCCGCGGTATGGCGTCACTTTTATAGTGAACACTTGTCCTTCATATTAAAATATACAGGCCAGAGTAATTGTTCTTTGAAGAAATTAATATGTGCTAATAAAATAGACTAGACGGATATCACCTGATGTATTTGGACGACAGATGATCTATGTGCAGGCTAGAAATTAATTGAGATATATGGGGTACCAACAACATGGATGTGCTAGTATTTTATTCTCCATGAAGTACTACTATTGTAGCCGGCTAACTTAGCAAGTAGATTGGCTTTGTCCTTCTCTCTCTTCTTTTTTTATTCATGGATACGTACTCCTTGCATGACAGGATTAGCACGCCTCACATGATGAGCCATGGCCACTTGGATTTGACTTCCACGTAGCACACTAGCAATTGACTCCTTGCCTTTTCCTTAGATCCATATTCGAGTCAAAGTAGTATTCATCTTGATTTTTGTTCTTTCTCTTTGAGCTGCTACACCCGTCCGAGTCCACCATGGTCTGAAAAACATTTACCATTTTTTTCTCAGTTGTACTTTCCTTAATAGGTCTAGAAATCCAACTGGTATTAGTATTGTGATTAAAGCTTTGGCAACTTTTGGTCAGATGTGACCTTGATCGATTTGTCCACTTGAGCATCACATGGACTTGTTGCAGGATCAATGCTTCATTTTTTTATGATCATGTCTTGGGGTACGCGCCATACTAATGGAAGCTTCGCTACAATTTGTACTAGTAATGCACGTGGTGATGCTTTTGCCTCCGTGTACAGACTGCGATAGCTGTAGTTTTGACTGATGTTTGATCTCTCCACCATGAGTTGATTTGTCATGGAGCTGTAGTGGTTGGTCGCGTGAACAGGCGAAGTAGATCGCAGATACATATGTCTTTCTAGTTGAACGTAGTGCCGCCTAGTTTTGCTTTCCTTGCATCGCCAGTTGTGGAAATTTGATTTGTCTTAGGTCGAGCAAATCGTCTGCCCCGCCTCGTGTGAGCCCCGCGGTTTCTTTTCTAGCCCGATGAACTGCATCCTCGCGGGGCTGGTAATACCATACTTTTTCAATCGACTGATGAAATCGGAGCCTATGTAGATCCTTCTGTGTCGGCTTTTCTTCATCCGGCCAATCGCATGCTTCTCGATCCCTGTGAGAGCTCCCTCCAAGAACATAACACCACCATGCGCCAGCCCCACGGTGGGCGCCAACTGTCGTGGTTTTGTCATGGCAGATGTCGTCGTGAAAGGACTTAGTGGTGAGGCCATCGCAACTACGTGGAAGCTTGAACGGGGTTGATCGGAAATGAGAGACACGGATTTACCCTGGTTTGGCCCCTCCTGGTGGAGGTAAAAGCCTACTCCTGCTTGATTGATATTGTTGTGGAGCTCGATTACAAGGGTGCGGATTCGCTAACCTAGCTCTCGAGAGATTGCAACTTGTCTGTCTCCCAAAACTTGTCTGTCCTGGGGTGCCTTGCCCCTCCTTATATAAGTTGAAGGGGCTGGCTTACATGTAGAATCCTAGTAGGACTACAACTAGTCTCTTTTCTATTACAAGCTGGATATTAGTTCGGGTCTTATTTGAACGGTCTAAAGCCGGCCTGCTTGGCCACCCCCATGTTGGGCCACGTTCGGGCACCCGTATTCTCTTCTGCACCAATCAACCCAGCCAGGTCTGTCATCGGCCGGGTCTCGTTTCCCTTGCCGGGTTCCTTCCAGGCTCCCAGCCTACGAAGAGCCGGCCTGTATGCCGCCTTGGACAACCCGGACATGGGCCTTCGGGTCTAGCCGGGTCATGTCTCGGACTGCCAGGTCTAGCTGTGGGTAATTCCCCCGACAAGTCTGGTTTTTATTGGCCTACTCTTTTCAAAGATGCACATAAGTTTGTCCTCTCTTATGATGAATGCCAAAGAATTGGTAATATTGGTAGACGTCAGGAAATGCCTATGAATTATTCACTTGCTATTGGACCATTTGATGTTTGGGGTTTTGATTATATGGGACCTTTTCCTAAATCCAATGGGTATACGCATATTCTAGTTGCTGTTGATTATGTTACTAAGTGGGTAGAAGCTATTCCAACTAGTAGTGTTGATCACACCACCTCTATTAAAATTCTTAAAGAAGTTATATTCCCGAGGTTTGGAGTCCCTAGATACTTAATGACTGGTGGTGGTTCATATTTTATTCATGGTGCTTTCCGTAAACTTCTTGCTAAGTATGATGTTAATCATAGAATTACATCGCCTTATCATCCTCAGTCTAGTGGTCAAGTTGAATTGAGTAATAGAAAAATAAAGTTAATTTTGCAAAAGACCGTTAATAGATCCAAGAAAAATTGGTCTAAGAAACTTGATGATGCATTGTGGGCTTACAGAACTGCCTATAAAAATCCTATGGGTATGTCTCCGCATAAAATGGTTCATGGAAAAACATGTCATTTACCTCTCAAATTAGAACATAAAGCTTATTGGGCAATTAAGGAACTTAACTATGATTTCAAACTTGCCGGTGAAAAGAGGTTATTTGATATTAGCTCCCTAGATGAATGGAGAACTCAAGCCTATGAAAATGCCAAGTTGTTTAAAGAAAAAGTTAAAGGATGGCATGACAAAAGAATTCAAAAACGGGAATTCAAAGTTGGTGAGCATGTTCTATTGTACATTTCTCGTTTCTGATTTTTTGCAGGAAAACTTCTCTCTAAATGGGAAGGACCATATATCATCGAAGAAGTTTCTCGCTCCGGAGCTATCAAGATCAACAACTCCGAAGGCACTAATCCGAGAGTGGTTAATGCGCAAAGAATTAAACATTATATCTCAGGTAAGCCCATTAATGTTGAAACTAATATTATTCAAACAATGACACCGGAGGAACACATAAAAGAGACCTTCCAGAACGCTCTAGAACCCTGAAAAGGAGTAGGTATGTGATACGGTAATAAACCGACTCAAAAAAATTCCAAAAAAATTATTTCTGTCCGTTTTGAAATATTAGAAAAAATACAAAAATAAGAAACAGTCAAGGGGACTCACGAGGTCACAAGGCAACAGGGCGTGCCCTACCCCCTGGGCGCGCCGTATTGCCTTGTGGGCCCCTCGTGTGCCCTCCCGACTCCGTTTTCCTCCCGTATACTTGTTTTGCAAGATAAAAATTCTTTATATATACTCCCGGATGTTTTGACCACCGAATCGCAAGTTTCTCCTCTGTTCTTGTTCCGTGCTATTTTCTGCCAGATCTTCAAGGCCAGGCACCATGTCATCTCAGGATTCGGACGGGGAAAGCTATGTCTCACACCTTATCGCAAACCCTAGAGTCTATGGGGATATTGAGCCCTATGGATGGACAACCGATGAGGAGGAGGATGCCGATTTAAAGGGGATGAAATCGTCGAGTGAAGAAGAAGAAGAGGACCCTCTTCCCCAGCCAGGAGATATGCATGTGGAGTTCAAAACGTCGAGTCTACTGAATAAGGTTAAACCCTCCAATACTCGATTTACCCCTTATCGCCGTGTGCAGGTGGATGTTTCCTCTTCCTCCACCAAAACTCATCCCCTGGAGGATGGTGTATCCAATGTTAATTACAAGCAAGCTCTGCAAGGAGAATGCGGATCTTAAAAAGGAGGTCATTGAACTCAAGGAGCAAATTTGTACCCTTAGGGGAATCATCGCTAAAAGAATTACTTCATCACCACCATCATCAAAGAAAGACACTTGAGTACACGAGTATGGGCACCACCCTTGGCTTGTTCCAAGCTTGGGGGAGGTGCCCCGGTATCATATCACCATCACCTTTTTGCCATCATTATCTATTTCGTCCTTAGTTATTTCGTGATTTAGAGGAATAAAAAGTTTAGTATGATCTAGTTTCGAGTGCTTGTTTCATGATCTATCTATCTATGTAATCGTGTGTGAGAGCAATATAATAAAGAGTAGTTTGAGTTTTGCTTCTTTACTTTTATTTTTCAATCTTAGCAATAAAAGAATGAAAAGATCATACGCTAATCTCTTGGGGAGTAATGACTTTACATAAGAAAAGTATAGTTGATAAAATTTATTGGAAGTTAACAAACATAGCATTGGTCATTGATGCAATTCATGAAAGATTAATAAAGGAAGAGGAGATTCACATATAAATATACTATCTTGGACATCTTTTATGATTGTGAACCCCATTAAATATTCTATGTCAAAGAGTTGACGTTGGACAAGGAAGACAACGTAATGAGTTATGTTTGTTTATATTCACATAGAAGTTATATTGGCATAGATCCTCTAACATGTGGTGCTTTCTCACTATCTTTTGCTGGCCAAAAATCCGCACTAAGTGGAGATACTACTTGTGCATCCAAAACCCTTAAACCCAGTTTCATGTCATGAGAGTCCACTATATCTACCTATGGATTGAATAAGATCCTTCAAGTAAGTTGTCATCGATGCATAAAGCAATAAAAAATGCCCCTAAATATGTATGAACTTTTATTGTAAGGGAAAATAAGCTTTGTATGAACTTGTGATGGCGAAGAAATAAAAGCGATAGACTGCATAATAAAGGTTGCTATCACAAGGGGCAATATAAAGTGATGTTCCTTTACATTAACAGTTTGCACATCCAAAAATAAAAAGCGCATGACAACCTCTGCTTCCCTCTGTGAAGGCTTATCTTTTACTTTTCTGTATTTACTTTTATGCAAGAGTCAATAGTGTTCCTCTCTATTCCGTTTTAATTTTTTCTCTTGGCAAGCATCATGTGGTGGGGAAAGATCTAGGCACATATATCCAGTTGAATGTAAGTAATCATGAGTTATTATTGTTGACATTACCCTTGAGGTAAATTGGTTGGGAGGTGAAATTATAAACACCCGTCTTCCTATGTGTCTGATTGAAGCTTTCGCCCCATAAATATGCCATGAGTGTCAGCAATCAAAGAAGACTAAATGATAGTTGAGTATGTGAACTTGCTAAACAAAAGCTCTTACATAGACTCTTCCTGAAAATATGATGAATTGTAATTGTTTCATTGACTAAGAACATAGTTTTTTAGTTTTCAAGAAAGTTTATGCTTTATACTTCGATATTGTGATGAATTATTACTTGTTTATGGGAAGTTTTATGATGATATATTGCTGCTATAGTATTGATCATGATGCTTTCATGTCCGTATTTTGTTTTATCGACACCTCTCTCTCTAAACATGTATTCATGATTATCGATATCGGCTTTCGCTTGAGGACAAGCGAGGTCTAAGCTTGGGGTTGTTGATACGTCCATTTTGCATCATGTTTTCCTTATTTATAATGTTTTTGGTCATTATTTCACTTTATGATGCAATCCTAATGCCTTTTGTCTCTTAATTTGCAAGATTTATATGAAGAGGGAGATTACCGGTAGCTGGAATTCTGGACCCAAAAGAGCTACAACAGAGATACCTATTCTACATAGCTCCAAATGACCTGAAACTTCATGAGGATTTTTTATTGAATATATAAGAATTTTAGGAACGAAGAACCACCAGAGGGGGGCCACCTGTTGCCCACAAGGCAACAGGGCGCGCCTACCCCCCAGGGCGCGCCCTGATGCCTTGTGGGGCTCACAGATGGCCTCTGGCCCCCTCCTTATGCTATATGAAGCCATTTACCCTAAAAAAATAAGAGGAGGACTTTCGGGATGAAGCGCCACCGTCTCGAGGCGGAACTTGGGCAGGAGTACTTTTGCCCTCCGGTGGAGCGATTCCGCCGGGGATACTTCCCTCCAGGAGGGGGAAATCGAAGCCATCGACATCACCAACGATCCTCTCATCATGGGAGGACCAATCTTCATCAACATCTTCACCAGCACCATCTCATCTCAAACCCTAGTTCATCTCTTGTATTCAATCTTTGTCTCAAAACCTCAGATTGGTACCTGTGGGTTGCTAGTAGTGTTGATTACATCTTGTAGTTGATGCTAGTTGGTTTATTTGGTGGAAGATTATATGTTCAGATCCTTAATGATATTCAATACTCCTCTGATCTTGAACATGAATATGATTTGTGAGTAGTTACGTTTGTTCTTGAGGACATGGGAGAAGTCTTGTTATAAGTAATCATGTGAATTTGGTATGTGTTCGATATTTTGATGATATGTATGTTGTTGCTTCCTTTAGTGGTGTCATGTGAACGTCGACTACATGACACTTCACCATACTTGGGCCTATGGGAAGGCATTGTGGAGTAATAAGTAGATGATGGGTTGCTAGAGTGACAGAAGCTTAAACCCTAGTTTATGTGTTATTCCGCAAGGGGCTGATTTGGATCCATATGTTTCATGCTATGGTTAGATTTATCTTAATTCTTCTTTCATAGTTGCGGATGCTTGCGAGAGGGGGTAATCATAAGAGGGTTGAAGTAAGAATAGCACCCTAGCACCGGTCCACCCACATATCAAATTATCAAAGTAGCGAACGCGAATCAAATAAACATGATGAAAGTGACTAGACGATAATTCCCATGTGTCCACGAGAGCGCTTTGCTTTATATAAGAGATCGTTCTGGCTTGTCCTTTGCAATAAAAAGGATTGGGCCACCTTGCTGCACTTTTGTTACTATTGTCACTTGTTACTCATTACGAATTATCTTGCTACAAAACTATCTGTTACCGCTACTTTCTGTACTTGCAGAGAAGACCTTGCTGAAAACTGCTTATCATTTCCTTCTGCTCCTCGTTGCGTTCGACACTCTTACTTATCGAAAGGACTATGATTGATCGCCTATACTTGTGGGTCATCAAAAGTGTGCCCCGAAGAAAAGGAAGGCTCAACCCACTGATGTATTTGAAATGAGTGGCTCTTCTGATGATGATGATCCTCCTCTCACCAAAGAAGAAGTTGCTGCCACTCTTAGTGAGCAAGTGAATATCACTACTTCCACTGTTCTGCCTGATCTTCGAGCTCAAGTTGTTCCTCAGTGTCGGTGTCAAAATCGGCAGATCTCGGGTAGGGGGGGCCGAGCTGTGAGATCGGATCGATGGGTTAATAGGAGACGAAGGACACGATGATCTACCCAGGTTCGGGCCCTCTCTAGGGAGGTAAAACCCTACGTCCCGCTCTTGTTTATATTGTGGATGTATCAAGGTACAGAGTTGATCTACCTCTAGATCGTAAGTTGTGGTCTAAACCTAGGAGTACGATGAATGAATCTCGGCCTCTACAGACTAAACCCTCTGATTTATATAGGCACCAAGGGTATCCAGGGTTACATATGGCCGGTTACCGTCTAGGGATTACATGCCAAATCTCATATTCTTGGGGTACACGCCAAGTCTTCGGTGAAGCTCGATATGTTGGTTCTTCAAGTTGGAAGCTTCCGGAGTGTTTACTCTTTGACGGGCCTTGAGTCCGGCCCATGAACTAGATCGACTAGGCCGGGACCCCCTAGTCTAGGACACCGTCGATAGCCCCCAAACTTGTCTTCAAAGCCGAGGAGGACAACCTTCTTCTGATAAATGTCTTCAGCACGAGAGTCTTC
The DNA here is from genome assembly GCA_039707655.1 of Elymus sibiricus. Lineage (NCBI taxonomy): Eukaryota > Viridiplantae > Streptophyta > Magnoliopsida > Poales > Poaceae > Elymus > Elymus sibiricus. Next base: position 174,907,614 of record CM077666.1, on the reverse strand, counting down.
AGCTTAGCAGGCAAGTTCCTTATCATGCCCTGAGTCGGGCATCAGCCCGAGGCTTGCTAATCCCCACTCAAAACACGTCATCCGTCTAAGCAGGGGATGAGGCCAGCCGACCATATGCCACCAAAGTGTATCTTCATTAATCCGAAGTGTGCGGCTTGCTTAGTCCCGAAGACTAACAACGCGAATGAGTTTGGCGGTCAGTTACTGACAACTTTACCGAAACGTCATGCACATCAGTTATTACTTATTCGAATCGCGGTTCGAGGTAACCCTCTCATTGGCACGTCTCATCAAAGCAGAGATTGTGCCCCGCATTCTAGGGGATATCATCAATTAGTTGTTTCACCCCATGCGGCCACAACGGCATAATCGGCCGAAACTTGGCGATTTTTACGGTGCGACGGAGGGACGCTTCATCTTTTTACTGGTTTATAAAGAGCAGGGGGCGACTACCCCTCTTCCCATGCTCTCCTATTGCTCCAGCGCCCAAACCCTCCAAGCTCTCGCACCCCCAATCCCCTTTCCAAGCCTAAAGCTCCCTCCAGTATTCCGCATCCCGTCGCCAATGGCCGATACGGATCTGAAGGGGAGGTGGGTGGCCTCCAAGGTCACCGACGCACCATCGAGGAGATCCGAACGGCGGGATAAATCCCTGCCGATGCCGCCTGCAGGGCCCCTAAGCCGGGCCAATGCGTCCCCACTCCCAAGCCTGGGGAGCGGGTCATCTTCATCCCTCACCACATCCGAGGTCTGGGATTCCCCTTGCACCCCTTCATGGGGGGATTCTTTTCTTCTACGGGCTAGATTTCCACAATCTAGCCCCGAATTCCATTTTACACCACACCACCTTCATCATCGTTTGCGAGGCATTTCTACGCGTGGAACCCCACTTAGGCTTATGGCTGATGACGTTCTGCGTGAAGCCGAAGAGCGGCGGCGCCGAGTTCGCCGAATGTGGGGGTGCCATGATCAGCAAACTCCAGAAGCCGGAGTGGCTAGAGGGCACCTTCATCGAGACTGTGAAGCTTTGGCTGCGCGAGTGGTTCTATATTACTGAGCCACTCGCCGCAGGCCAGACCGAGGTCCCCACCTTCACAGGAACACCTCCGAGGAAGCTGTTGTCCTGGCAGAAGCAGGGCCTGGAGTGGGGCAGCCCAGACGAAGTCACCTCTCTCTAGGAGAGGATCCAGTTTCTGCAAAAGAAGTTCAAGTTACCGGATGTGGTGGATGTGATGCTCCATCACCGCATCCTCCCACTTCAGCTTCGGGCTAGCCCCATGTGGCTCTACAAGCCCGAGGATGCACCAACAGTGCGGAATTTCTTGCGCACTACCCTAGACAGGATGTGGATGGCTGATGAGTCCAATTTACGTGACGTTTTTCATATATATTTTGTGCCTACAAGGTGGGCTTTGTGGAATTTTACCGCGTTCGCGCACTTCTTTTTGTTGATAATCTCTCAGGTAACGTCTTTTTGAGCAATATCCATTTAATGGAGGAAATCCTCAGAAATGGCAGTGGAATCACGCAAAGGTGATAAACACTTTGAATAAAAAGATCAAGCAAGAGGGCCAAAGAGACAGCCGTCGTCGTGCTTTCAGAGCGAATGACAGCGTTCCATGCGACTGCGCACGCTCGCATGAGCGATCGTTTGGCACACTGCCGCCTCTGGGGAATCGACTACTTTCACCCCGTCGAAGCGGATCGGGGAGAGGACGAACAGAGACTCAAGAAACTCATCCAAAAGGCAGAACCCTAGCCGCCAAAACCCATCCGGAGGGAGGATCGACCGGGAGAAGAAGGGGATTCCTCTCGCCGCGAGAGGAACATCATCATCATCCACATCTACATCATCACCACCTTCATCGTCATCGGCATCCACATGCTTATCATCTGCAACATCAAAAACCCTAGTGGATCCTTCGGTGTATTGGTTGAATCATTCCCCCATGTATTCCATTACCATCACCACGATGATTGTTGTTCCTATGTGTGAGTAAACCCCTAGTTCTCGGGGATATGGATGAACCTTGGTATGTGTAGGATCTAAAATGTTTATTATGGATATGAGATCCTCTGTTGAATGCTTAGTTTAATAACTTCGTGAATGTTGTGAAGGGGCCCCACTCAGCATTTGTGCCTATATTGGCCATGAAGTATATCACTGTCTTTGCATTGGTTTAGGATGTGGAGGTAATTCGAGGTGACAATAAAAGCCTACTGCTTCTAACCTTTACAAGTGACCGGGGATTTAGGGAGAACCCTTAGTGAGGCCGCGTCCATGGGGAAACCCTTAATTATCATGAGTTGTAACCCACAGGGGGAGATTATGATGGTGGCATGCGTGGCACGAAGTCTACCACGAGTAGAACGTGTTCTGTACCCGGCTCCGCCCAGCATAAACGTCAACAGTGGCTCAAGTATCCTTTCCATTCTATGCTTATGCATAGTAGTACTAGAAACATACCAATGGGGATTCCAAACTCCCTGAGAACTCCTTTTTAATTATGTTGTTTCACCGTTATTTACCTTCCTTGTCGTTCATTTATTTTTATGTTATTTAGTTACAAGTCACCATTTTACTCAATCCGTACTTAAATCCGCCCTCACTCTGCTTCTAGTCTACAATAATCTGCAGGCACAAAGTCACATAATGCTCTATAAGGGGCAAAAGCCTGATTCCTGTGCTCCCTGTGGGATCGATACTCTTACTTCGAAAAGGCTACAACTAAACCCTGTGCACTTGCAGTTTATCAAGCTTTTTCTGGCGCCGTTGCCGGGGAGTTGAGCGCATTTGGGCCTTGCCTTGAGTTTTGAATTATTTTGTGATCTAATGATTTTTGCAGACAAAGTGCAGCCATGGTCCTTCAAGAACAAGTTTATCAGGTAGGTGCTAAGTTAGTAGCAGGACCAGCTCGAGGAGAGAACTTTATAATGATTGGGCCTGACCTACCTGGTAAAATATATGAGATAAACCCTCGGTTAATTGATATGATAAGAAAATATATATTTCAAGGTGATGCAACTGAATGTCCTTACGAGCATATTAACAATTTTAATCTTGCATGCGGAACTCTTCAGTTGCAGGAGTTAACCAATGACGAGATCAAAGCAAAAGTGTTTCCCTATTCTCTCCAGGGAGCAGCTAGAGAATGGCTAAAACGCCAAGATATAAATAAGCTGAGAAGTTGGCCAAAATTATTGGCTGCATTTTCCTCTTATTACTTTCCTCAAGGGAATCTATATACAACCAGGAGGAAGATAAGCAGTTTTGGAAAGCGAGAAGGTGAGAAGCTAGTGGACGCATATAAAAGGTATCATGAAATACTTCTTGCATGCCCTGAACATCATTGTCCTAAATTTTTAATAGTCAATTTCTTTTACGGTGGGCTTAACTCACAAAGTAAACAAGCATTAGATCTTGCCTCTAAAGGTTCCTTTTTGGGAACCGAAATATCAGATGCTTGGAGTTTACTTGACAAAATGAGGTACAATGCTGAGAACTGATACCTTTGTTCAAACGAAAAGAGTAAAGTTGATCCTGTTTATGATAGCATTAAATCTTTCCTTAGAACTTCGAAAGTAAAAGATTTGCGTCATGAGTTAAATATTGGAACTGACCCCATGTTGCATGTTTTGAAAGATTTTTCTAAGTTCTTGAACTTGCCAGAGAAGAATTACTTAAAGTGCAGCAGGGAGTCTAAGGCTATTCGCATGGTGGAGGCCATAAAGAAAAAGACTACTCCGCCTGAAATGCGAAAAGAAACCTATCAGAAGTCAAATGGTAAAAAGCTAGAGGGAATACCCTCAGAAAAGGGGAAGAAGAATGTCAGGATGGAACAATGTGGGACTCCACCCTATATCAACATAATAAAAGAACTTGCTACACCTATACCGGTGGTGAACAAAGAGGTGTACTTGGATAGGGATACCACTTCTTATCTTAAAGGGTGTACCGAAGGTAAAAATGCCAGTAAGCAAATTTTATCTTGTTCCTTTGGATGCAAGACATATTTTGGGTTGTGTGACCCCGATTCACCGGTTAATATTATTCCTTATAGCCTTTATGCTAAAATTTATGATGAGATTGCTCCTTGCACCCTTGAGCCTACTAACGTTATCATCAAGCTTGCAGATAAAACTGAAAGGAAACCCTGTGGCATCCTTAAAGATGTCAACATAATAATAGGCTCTCTCATTTATCCCATTGCTATTTTTGTACTAATGATCTCTGAGGATAAAGATTGTCCTATTGTTTTTGGAACCGCCTTTTTGAATGTTGCAAGAGCCTACATAAAAAAGAAATCTATCTCTATGAAGTGGGGAGATGAAATGATGAAGTTCCCATTTTCCTCTATATTAACTAGGGATTTCTATTTTCATGCCCTCCGTTGCTTAGTTGTGCTCAGTTTTGCCCAACGCTATAACTTGTGCTCACTTTTCCCCTCCACCACTCGCCCCGTGCTCACAAAGACCCAAATGGAGCCTTGCCGTCTGGTCAAAGCAGTTGACTGTTACCTGCTCAGTTACTGACGCGTGGGGCCGGACATGTTAGGACAGTGGGGCACGTATGACAGGTAGGCCACGTATGATAGGTGGGCCGTGGTGTGAATGCTTAGGACGAGTGGGACCTGGCTCGTTGACCTATCACTTTCTTTTGCCTAAATCAGCCCCACCCCGAGTGAGTTGCCGCATCCCCTACCCAGCCTCACGCCGCCCCCGTGCCCCCTAGCAGCCCTCCGCCCAATCCACAACCCCGCAACCCACTCCGACCATCTGCCTGAGCTTCGATGGCGCAGTGTGGGCAGCCCTTCCTCCCATATGCCGGAAACACTCGAGATCATTGGCCGACCGGTACGTTTCTAATCGAAACCATAGCAATTAGGATTCGGTTATAAGTCGATTGAATGGGTGATTGAGCGATTGAATTGTCATGCATTGAGTTGCTCCAGTTTGCAATCAGTATGAACGTCTATTTAGGATTTGATTCCTACCAGTGGTACTAGTGGCAGCTAGTTTTGAAATAGAAAACCCTAGCAATTAGGTTTTGTTTAATTGAGCCCATTTTACATTGTTTTGTGGTAAATTTGGTCTTTGATTGATGGCAAGTAGGGCGAAGCTGGAAGAGGGTGATGGATTTGTTTTGCGCCGGGGATGAGCTTTTGCTGGCCAAGTGCAAAGAGATATGCTCCTGGTTTCCGAGCGCGAATTGTCTCGTGATGCACTCGTTGGGCCTGGCGTTGGAAGTGATGACGGACGAGCGGAAGCATTTACTTACTAAAGGCAAGGGGGCAGTCCCAATTGAGATTCTCCTGTGGGCAATGGCAGAGGAGATGGAGTCTCCAGATCGTCGACAGCGAGCCCGCTGGTACGAGTACCGCTCCCGCCTCTCCTCGCCGAATCCAGAGGCGGAAGGGCCGGTGAATTTGCGTATTATTCAGGTCGTCGACGAGGTGATGGAGGAGGAGGATGAAGAAGAGGAGAGCTACCAGGGGGGTTGCAGATCATCGCGCAGGAGGATGCACAAGAGGAGGGCTATCAGGCGGAGTTGGAGATCATTGCATAGGAGGAGGGATATCAGGGGGGTTTGGAGATCATCACTCATCCTGGACAGGCAAACATGAATCTAGCGATTAATTTAGACGACGAGGATGAGCAGATGGTTGATCAGGAGCACTTGGAGGCTGATGCCGGCAATGATCTCGCGCTGGTCACCGTGGAGGCCAAGGCTGGTTGCCAGAATGCCCCAATAGTGGTGGAGCAGTATGAGTTATCGACGCAGTTTGAGCAGAATGCTCAACGCTCCAACCACCGTCTGGCTCGCCATCTTAAGCGTCTCCAACCCCCTTCTAGCTAGTGCTGAGGATCCGACATGTGGATGCCTTTGAACTGCAAACAGTATGTTTAATCAATAGTTGTATGCTATGTTCTGGATTTCCTACGTTTAGTGGGTTTTGCATGGTCAAACATAGTGGAACATGCAAAAGTTGCCAAAAATAACAACATGCATAACTTACCAAAAATAGCAACATGCAAACTTACTTAAAAGGGAAGGGCAAATTTTGTGAAGGTTTTTTTTTCAAAACTTGTGGTATTGCAAGTTTATGATTTTTCCCACGTACTAGTTCACACAAGAGGGCTTCATGCACAAGGATTTGAATTTTTGAGTTTTTTTTCCATTTTCTTTGATTTTTTCGAAAAAGGGGCAAAACTTGAAATGCTGAACATTCATATGAAATGGTTAGGAATTTCAACGTTGGTTGTCCCAAGTGGATGCACCACCAACACTAGATCAAAAAATGATTTTTGTCAATTTTCAGTAGCAAACTACATCACACTTGTAGTTCAAATTTGAGCAGAATCTCATAATTCACTGTAAATCCAGTAAATGTTGGAAATATAGCAATAGTACTCTAAAATTCATGAAACTTGGCCAGTGAGCTTCCAATATAGCATTAATATCTAAAAATTTAAAAGACCAAATTTTATAACTTATTTCATGTACTTCCTTCATAAAAAAGGCATTTCTAGCACTTGGAAAATGGCCAAAAATTATTTTTTCTGTGGCAACAATGTTCACAATGGTAAAACCCATAGGTGTGCCCAATTTTAACATGTTATCATGTAGTATGGCATGGAAGTGGCCAGGGGCATACACCTTGAAAACCATGCAACTTCATCCTAGATAGGTCATTTTGTGAAGGTTTTTTTTTAAACTTGTGGTATTGCAAGTTTATGATTTTTTCCACGTACTAGTTCACACAAGAGGGCTTCATGCACAAGGATTGGAATTTTTGAGTCTTTTTCCATTTTCTTTGATTTTTCCGAAAAAGGGGCAAAACTTAAAATGTTGAACATTCATATGAAATGGTTAGGAATTTCAACTTTGGTTGTCCCAAGTGGATGCACCACCAACACTAGATCATAAAATGATTTTTGTCAATTTTCAGTAGCAAACTACATCACACTTGTAGTTCAAATTTGAGCAGAATCTCATAATTCATTGTAAATCGAGTAAATCTTGGAAATATAGCAATAATACTCTGAAATTCATGAAACTTGGCCAGTGAGCTTCCAATATAGCATTAATACTCTAAAAATTGAAAAGACCAAATTTTATAACTTATTTCATGTACTTCCTTCACAAAAAAGGCATTTCTAGCACTTGGAAAATGGCCAAAAATTATTTTTTCTGTGGCAACAATGTTCACAATGGTAAAAACCATAGGTGTGCCCAATTTTAACTTGTTATCATGTAGTATGGCAAGGAAGTGGCCAGGGCCAGGGGCATACGCCTTGAAAACCATGCAACCTCATACTAGATAGGTCATTTTGTGAAGGTTTTTTTTTTCAAAACTTGTGGTATTGCAAGTTTATGATTTTTCCCACGTACTAGTTCACACAAGAGGGCTTCATGCACAAGGATTTGAATTTTTGAGTCTTTTTCCATTTTCTTTAGTTTTTCCGAAAAAGGGGCAAAACTTGAAATGTTGAACATTCATATGAAATGGTTAGGAATTTCAACTTTGGTTGTCCCAAGTGGATGCACCACCAACACTAGACCATAAAATGATTTTTGTCAATTTTCAGTAGCAAACTACATCACACTTGTAGTTCAAATTTGAGCAGAATCGCATAATTCACTATAAATCCAGTAAATCTTGGAAATATAGCAATAATACTCTGAAATTCATGAAACTTGGCCAGTGAGCTTCCAATATAGCATTAATACTCTGAACATTGAAAAGGCCAAATTTTATAACTTATTTCATGTACTTCCTTCACAAAAAAAGACATTTCTAGCACTTGGAAAATGGAAAAAATAATTTGTTTCCCCCCCAAAATTATTTTTTCTGTGGCAACAATGTTCACAATGATAAAACCCATAGGTACGTGTGCCCAATTTTTACTTGTTATCATGTAGTATGGCATGGAAGTGGCCAGGGCCAGGGGCATACGCCTTGAAAACCATGCAACTTCATACTAGAAAGGCCATTTTGTGAAGGTTTTTTTGTTCAAAACTTGTGGTATTGCAAGTTTATCATTTTTCCCATGTACTAGTTCACACAAGAGGGCTTCATGCACAAGGATTTGAATTTTTGAGTCTTTTCCATTTTCTTTAATTTTTCCGAAAAAGGTGCAAAACTTGAAATGTTAAACATTCATATAATGGTTAGGAATTTCAACTTTGGTTGTCCCAAGTGGATGCACCACCAAAACTAGATCATAAAATGATTTTTGCCAATTTTTAGTAGCAAACTACATCACACTTGTAGTTCAAATTTGAGCAGAATCTCATAATTCACTGTAAATCCAGTAAATCCTGGAAATATAGCAATAATACGCTGAAATTCATGAAACTTGGCCAGTGAGATTCCAATATAGCATTAATACTCTGAAAATTGAAAAGACCAAATTTTATAACTTATTTCATGTACTTCCTTCACAAAAAGACATTTCTAGCACTTGGAAAATGGAAAAAATAATTTGTTTCCCCCAAAAATTATTTTTTCTGTGGCAACAATGTTCACAATGGTAAAACCCATAGGTGTGCCCAATGCTAACTTGTTATCATGTAGTATGGCATGGAAGTGGCCAGGGCCAGGGGCATACGCCTTGAAAACCATGCAACTTCATACTAGATAGGTCATTTTGTGAAGGTTTTTTTTTTCAAAACTTGTGGTATTGCAAGTTTATGATTTTTCCCACGTAAGTTCACACAAGAGGGCTTCATGCACAAGGATTTGAATTTTTTAATTTTTTTCCATTTTCTTTGATTTTTTCCGAAAAAGGGGCGAAACTTGAAATGTTGAACATTCATATGAAATGGTTAGGAATTTCAACTTTGGTTGTCCCAAGTGGATGCACCACCAACACTAGATCATAAAATGATTTTTGTCAATTTTCAGTAGCAAACTACATCACACTTGTAGTTCAAATTTGAGAAGAATCTCATAATTCACTGTAAATCCAGTAAATCTTCGAAATATAGCAATAATACTCTGAAATTCATGAAACTTGGCCAGTGAGCTTCCAATATATCATTAATACTCTGAAAATTGAAACGACCAAATTTTATAACTTATTTCATGTACTTCACAAAAAAAAGACATTTCTAGCACTTGGAAAATGGAAAAATAACCCCCCCCTCCCGCAAAATTATTTTTTCTGTGGCAACAATGTTCACAATGGTAAAACCCATAGGTGTGCACAAGAGGGCTTCAAGCACAAGGATTTGAATTTTTGAGTCTTTTTCCATTTTCTTTGATTTTTCCGAAAGAGGGGCAAAACTTGAAAAATAATTTTGAAAATGATGCCAATTGTATAAAAAATACTTTTATCACAGTAAGACCATCTATGCTTACTTTGTGAAAGAGATGAATATATGATGAAATATCAAATCATCATCTCCTTCACAAAGCGAGCATTGGTGCTCTTATTACAATAGAAGTAGTTTATTCCATATGATCCTCTCTGCTATTTAAGAAGGTCGGCGAGCCTCTCGCGTGGCGATGTGGGACTAAACCACATCATTCAGTACGGTGTTATGGTGAGGGAGAGGGGGGGGGACGCTCGGGCAAAGTTCGTGGGCCGGCGTCTCATTTAATCCCATCGGCAAAAAAATGTCTGTGTTTTTGTAAAAATGTATTATATTCATAGATAATTTTTTAGATGGCTTTACAATTTTTTGATCTAAAATATATTCAAAAATAAATGGAAAGAACAGAAATAAAGAGAGAGAGAGAGAGAGACGAAAAGTTACCTAGCGGCCCAGCACTGTGCAGCCTAGCCCATCAACAGGCAACCCCGTCTTCAACCTCGCGCCTAGTGGCAGAGGATGATGCGTCCGAGAGTGCCTGCTCCTGCTTTGCGCCTTCGAGGTCTTCTTTGTCCCCAACTCTACGCCAAGAGACAAGCACGATACCACTAGTTCGAACCTATCTACTATCCATCACTATACTCTCCTCTTGCGCGCTCTCCAACCATGACCGAGAACGCCATGGCCGCGCCAACGTCAACCAACGTAGCCACTGTGCTCTCCTCGCCTCAGCACCATGTCCTTTACCTCCGCCTGGCCACCGTTAACCTATAAGACGAAGATCGCTAGACTAGATGCCCTGAATCGCCGCCATCGTCGCCTTCTTCGTAGTCTGCAGCCTAGGAATCCGCTGTCGATTCGTCGCCTACAGCCCATCCCCGACCTACTTAATGTGCTCCACAACCTTAACGTGAGCTCCACAGCTTTTCCCGATCTCCTTGACAATGTTTTCCTGCCGTAGTGCCATTAATCATGACCTCCCTTTGCTGATCCAGCATGAGCTCATGAAGACGCCCCGGTGACCATTTTGTCATGTGACCGTGTCAAACTGCACGGCAAGCAGCCGTAGAACAACACCAGCACAAAAAATCGTTCGAATCCGTGCTATAGCTTTGTTGCCTACAAACACCAAACTCCGGCCACGATGGTACTCACCCACTGCCTTCACTTCCGTCCAGCCCCAGCGACCCTGATGCCGCCCGTCGACGCGCACGAGCACCAGCTAACGGTAGAGGCAACGATATCGTCAAGCCATCACTGTAATCGGCCAGACGAGCAACGACGATCTACCATGCTTTGCATCAGCGACTAACCGTCGGCTGGCTGACGTGGCCGTACTTGACAGTGGCCCACATCTCGTATTCTCACTATCATGCATGTAACGGTCAAAGGGGGTTGACCCAACGGATATGCTGCCTTTGGCCATATGTGAGATTCAGCTAGACAGAGCAGGGCAAAAGTGAGCACAAGTTAGAGGGTTGGGCAAAACTGAGCACAACTAAGGAACCAGGGACACGAAAAATAGAAATCCCTATTATGTAAGCCATATGAAGAGGATGTCAAGGATAATGAGGAGCGGGAATTAAATCAGCTAGTTGAAATCCATCTCCAAACACCAGAAGATGAAGTTGAACGGGTATTGGTGAGTCCAGGATCTTTATATGAAGATGAAGAAAAAGAAGAGATCGAGATGATAATGGATGCAACACCAATAGTATGCCCGCGTCTTAATAAAGTTTATGAAGTACTTGAAAGAAAGGGAGATGAGGATTTACCTCCCCCAAATTTAAAACCATTACCCAAAGGGTTGAGGTATGTGTTTATGGATAATACAGAAAGATTTCCTATTATTGTTAATGCTGACCTTTCAGGTAAAGAAAAAGAGAAACTCTTAGCAATGCTGAGTAAGCATCGGAAGGCTTTAGGCTACTCACTCCAGGATGTAAAAGGGATACATCCTTCTATATATTCTCATGCAATACCTATTGAAGAAGGGGCTAAACCCGTAATTAAGAACCAACGGAGACTCCACCTGGCATCCAAAAATGTGGTAAGAAAATAAATAATACATCTCCTTGATGTGGGGGTAATTTACCCTATATCTGATAGTAAATGGGTAAGCCCGATTCATTGCATTCCTAAGAAAGGAGGAATTTCCTTAGTAACTAATGAAAACAATGACTTAGTCCCTACCAGGGCTGTTATTGGATATGGAATGTGTGTTGATTTCAGGAAATTAAATAAATATACGAAGAAGGATCACTACCCATTGCCATTCATAAATGAGATATTGGTGAGATTGGCTAACAACTCTTATTTTTGCTACCTTGATGGATATTCGGGGTTCTCTCAAATACCAATCTGGCCTGAAGACCAAGAGAAGACTACCTTTATCTGCCCATATGGTACTTATGCATATCGTAGAATGCCATTTGGTCTATGTAATGGACCGCCTTCGTTTCAAAAGTGCATATCTAAATTTTTTCCTGATTATATTGAAAAAATTATGGAAGTGTTCATGGACAATTTTTCTGTCCAAGGCATGTCTTTTGATAATTGTCTCTATAATCTCACAAAGGTTTTGCAGAGATGTGAGGAAACAAGTTTTGTCCTAAATTGGGAAAAGAGTCATTTTATGGTCACAGAAGGTGTGTTACTGGGACAGAGAGTCTCAGGAAAGAGTATTGAGATAGACCAAGATAGAATAGAGGTAATAGAAAATTTACCCTATCCTCAAGATGCGAAAGGTATGCAAACTTTTATGGGACATGCCAATTTCTATAAAAGATTTATTAAAGATTTCTCTAAAATATCAAAACCTCTGACTGACCTATTGCACAAAGATGTGCCTTATTCCTTTGACAATACTTGTGTGCAGGTGATATGTCTCCGTAGTATCTACTTTTCCAAACACTTTTGCTCTTGTTTTGGACTCTAATTTGCATGATTTGAATGAAACCCGGACTGATGCTATTTTCAGCATAACTACCATGGCGTTGTTTTTGTGCAGAAATCAAAGTTCTCGGAATTGGACAAAACTTTTTGGAGATTTTTTATGGAATAAATAAAAATTACTAGTGCAAGAATCAATAGAAGAGGGGCCACCTGTTGCCCACAAGGCAACAGGGCGCGACCCCCCTAGGGCGCGCCCTGATGCCCTGTGGGGCCCACAGGTGGCCGTCTGACCTAATTCCAATGATATAAATTCACTTTCCCTGAGAAAAAATAGGAGAAGAAGTTTCATCGCGTTTTACGATACGGAGCCGCCGCCACCTCCTGTTCTTCATCGGGAGGGTTGATCTGGAGTCCGTTCGGGGCTCCGGAGAGGGGGATTCGATGTCGTCGTCATCATCAACCATCCTCCATCACCAATTTCATGATGCTCACCACCGCGTGTGAGTAATTTCTCTGTAGGCTTGCTGGACGGTGATGGGTTGGATGAGATTTATCATGTAATCGAGTCAATTTGTTAGGGCTTTGATCCCTAGTATCCACTATGTTCTGAGATTGATGTTGCTATGACTTTGCTATGCTTAATGCTTGTAACTAGGGCCTGAGTGCCATGATTTCAGATCTGAACCCTCTATGTTTTCATGAATATAATCGTGTTCTCGATCCTATCTTGCAAGTTGTATGCACCTATTACGTGTTATGATCCGCATACCCCAAGGTGACAATAATTGGGATTCTTTTCGGTGATTACCGTAGTTTGAGGAGTTCATGTATTCACTAAGTGCTAATGCTTTGTTCCGGTTCTCTATTAAAAGGAGGCCTTAATATCCGTTAGATTTCCTTATGGACCCCACTGCCACGGGAGGGTAGGACAAAAGATGTCATGCAAGTTCTTATTATAAGCAGGTATGACTATATACGGAATACATGCCTACATTACGTTGATGAATTGGAGCTATTGTGTATCGCCCTGGTTTGTGACTGTTATATGAGGAATGTCATCCGACATAATTATCCATCACCGATCCAATGCCTACGCTTTTCGCATATTGATCTTTGCTAAGTTACTTTCGTTGTTGCTGCTGCTATAATTACTACAAAACTGCTACTGCTACTATTACTGTTACTGTGCTACTGTTACTATTGCTATCAAAACTATCATACTACTGTGCTACTAAACACTTTGCTGCAGATATTTAGTTCTCCATGTGTGGTTGAATTGACAACTCAACTGCTAATACTCACAAATATTCTTTGGCTCCCCTTGTGTCGAATCAATAAATCTGGGTGAAATACTACCCGCGAAAACTGTCGTGATCCCCTATACTTGTGGGTTATCAAGACTCTTTTCTGGTGCCGTTGTCGGGGAGCATAGCTCTATTTGTTGAGTCACCTGGGGTTTATATCTGTTGATCACTATGAAGAATCTGAAAGACACTAAGACCAAGATCGTTCCCTCTAAGACGAGGGGAGGTAAGGAACTGCCATCTAGCTCCGCACTTGATTCACCTTCTGTTTTGAGTAGGCTTGCGACACCACCACCTGCTATTCATTCTGATATGTCGCAAGTTATTGACGATACTGCTTCTACTATGAATGAAACTATTGATGATGCTAGTACTATGCTTGATAATACTGTGCCACTAGTAGAATTTCTTGATGTACAAATTGCTAGAGCTAAAGAAACTGAAAACGTTGAAACTCTTGAAAATTATGATTCACCTATTATGCCTAGTCCTCCTACTAGAGTTGAAATGCCTAAGATACCTAATGGTTATGTTTTTGATAGAGAGACAGCTAAGGCAATTCTTGCTTGTAATGATAGAGATGATGTTAGAAAATTGCTTGCTGAGTTGAAAGAAAAATCTATGAGGGAGAGAATGAAATATGATCCTAAGTTTCCTACCTCTCCCATATTTGTCACCGATAAGGATTATGAATTCTCTGTCGATCCTGAGTTAATTACTTTGGTTGAATCTGATCCTTTTCATGGTTATGAAACCGAAACTGTTGTGGCACACCTTACTAAGTTGAATGATATTGCCACTCTATTTGCTCATGAGGAAAAAATTCGTTACTATTATATTCTTAAATTGTTTCCTTTCTCATTAAAGGGTGATGCTAAGAAATGGTTTAATACTCTTGCTCCTGGTTGTGTGCATAGTCCCCAGGATATGATATATTACTTCTCTGAAAAATATTTTTCTGCTCATAAGAAACAAGCTGCCTTACAGGAAATATTTAACTTTGTGCAAATTGAAGAAGAGAACCTCCCTCAAGCTTGGGGGAGGCTTCTCCAACTACTTAATGATTTGCCTGATCATCCTCTTAAGAAGAATGAAATACTTGATATCTTTTATAATGGACTAATCGATGCTTCTAGGGACTACCTAGATAGTTGTGTTGGTTGTGTTTTCAAGGAATGAACTGTTGGACAGGCTGAAGAACTATTGAATAATATATTGAGGAATGCCGATGATTGGACACTTCCTGAACCACCACCTAAGCCAACTCCAAAGAAAATAGGTATTCTATTCCTCAGTCCAGAAGATATGCAAGAAGCCAAGAAATCTATGAAGGAAAAAGGTATTAAGGCTGAAGATGTTAAGAATCTACCACCTATTGAAGAAATACATAGACTTGATATCCCGACACAGGTAGTAGAGGTAAATTCTCACCATGGATTCAATGAAAGTGATATTCCATATAATAAGTCTGCTAGTCAATGCTTGGATGAATTTGATAACTACATTGTTAAGCAAGAGAATTTCAATATGCATGTTAGCAATCAATTAAAAAGAAATGCCATCATGATTGATCGCTTGAGTGATTTGATGTTTAGAACTGCTAATGATGTTAAATGCTTAAGTAAACATGCTTCTACGGTTCAGACTCAGTTAGAACAAATTGCTAAGTCACAAAATGATTTGCTTGATGAGATGAATAATAAAATGAATGATCATGCTGTTAGAGTTGTTACTAGAGGAGGTAGAATGACTCCGGATCCTCTGTATCCTGAAGGTCATCCTAAAAGAATTGAACAAGATCCTCAAAGAAATAATATTGATGTGCCCAGTCCATCTAAGAAGAAAAAGAAAAAGAAAAATGATAGGAGTTTGCATGCTTCTAGTGAACCTGAGATAGAAAAACCTCCCGAGAATCATAATGATGTTTCTATTTCTGATGTTGAGACACAATCTGGTAATATCCACCTAGTGATAATGATAATGAAGATGTTCATGTTGATGCTCAACCAGATAATGATGTAGAAATAGAACATGCTGTTGATCTTGATAACCCACCTCCTAAGAATAAAAGATATGATAAAAGAGACTTTGTTGCTAGAACACATGGAAAAGGAAAGAGAACCATGGGTTCAAAAACCTAGGCTTTTCCCTACTAAACCATCTAAAAATAAGGATGAAGAAGATTTTGAGTGCTTTGTTGAAATGCTTAGACCTGTCTTTTTGCGCACTCGCTTGATTGATATGTTGAAAATGTCTCCCTATGCTAAATACATGAAAGATATTGTCACTAAAAAAAGAAAGATACCTGAAGCTGAAATTTCCACCATGCTTGCAAATTATTCTTTTAAGGGTGGAGTGCCTAAAAAGTTAGGAGATCCCGGAATACCTACTATACCATGCTCCATTAAAAGAAGTTATGTTAAAACTGCTCTATGTGATTTTGGGAGCCGGTGTTAGTGTTATGCCTTTCTCTTTATATAGAAGACTTGATTTGAATAAGCTCACACCTACTGAAATATCTTTGGAAATGGCTGATAAATCAACTGCTATACCTATTGGAATTTGCGAGGATGTGGCCGTTGTTGTTGCAAATGTTACTATCTTAACAGACTTTGTTATACTTGATATGCCCGAGGATGACAACATGTCGATTATCCTTGGAAGACCCTTTTTGAATACTGCAGGGGCTGTTATTGATTGCAACTAAAGCAAGGTTACTTTTCATGTCAATGGTAATGAGCATACGGTTTATTTTCCGAAGAAATAAAGTTCGGTGAATGGTATCAATTGTATTGAAAAAATTTCAACAATCACTATTGGAGGATTCAAATTTCCTCTTCCTACTGTCAAAAAGAAATATGAAATTCTTATTGTTGGGGAGATGCATATCCCCGTTGAGGTAACTTAGTGTTATACGAAAATTCTTCGGTTTCATGTCACTCAGAAATAGTTTGTTAATAAGACTTGATCAACCTTATTAATGGATTCATTTTGAGGGGCATGTGGTCGATGAATTTAGTAAGCACAACTTTCTGTAATCTTAGTTTGCTCTCTGTTATTTATAGTTTAATAAAATAAAATGCCATGATTATTCTGTTTTCTGAATTATCCGTGCAATAAAAAATGACCCAAAAATAAAAGTGCACAGAATGCAATAAAATTTTAACATGATTTTTTCTGGAATATATAAGAATTTTTGGCACTAAAAACAACCCAGGGGTGCACCTGTTGCCCACAAGGCAGCAGGGCACGGCCACCCCCCAGGGCGTGCCAAGATGCCTTGTGGGTTCCACAGGGACCCACTCACTTATCCATTCAGCCCACTTCATCTCCTACCTCCAGAAAAAAATCATGGTAGCTCTCTCTCTCTCGTGTTCTTGCTCCCAAACCTGAGATTTTTTATCTCTTTGCTCGGAGCTCCATTTCCGAAACTGTTTTGAGGGATTGCTCCTTGTATGTGACTCTCCCATTGCTCCAATTAGTTTTTGTTCTAGTGGATTATATTTGGCATAAATTGCTATTGTTGGTGCTACTGAAAATGAGCTTGCATGTTAAATTCTTTGAGTTCTAAGTAGTTTGAATGCTTGATATAGCCTCTAGGCACTTGCATGAGTAGTTGCTATCAATTTTGTGAAGTTTTGTTAACATAATTTTGTGGTCCAAATTTTTTCAGTAATTTGTTCTTAGGAAAATGAACTTTCTTCGGAGAGGTTATTCGAGCCGGAGCTCCAAGGGTGTCCTTGGGGATGCCTATGACCATGACCTCAACATCCCGTGCAGGACGGAGGTCCGACCGTGCGAGTGGCCGCACAACACCTTCATGAACGAAGCCGGGTTCCGTCAAGAGTTCGCACAATTTGTTGTGAACGCCGGGCTGACCAACTTCCTCGTAGATGAGTGTGACCAGCACCACATCCTTACAAACTCCTTTGTGCAAAAAATTTATTTCATGCCTAGGCTTGATATCCCCATGGTGCGTTTTGATTTATATGTTGAACATCATGAGTTAACGCTAGATGAGTTTTGCAAGATATGCTTGATCCCTTCTGATGGGGATTTGAGGGAGCCTCGGCCTGAGGAGTTCGAGGACTTCCTTCGCACTTTGACTGTGGGGGAATTTAGGGGCGTGTCGAAAGCCCGTGTTACTAGCTTGCATTTTCCTGTTGTGCACTACTTTGCTTTATTTATAGGCAAATGTTTGACTGCCATGGAGGAAGGTGGTACGCTCAGTGCCCCTGACCTCGCCATCTTGCGTCGTGCTATTCACGGCGATAACACTTTTAGCTTGGGCGCTATCATTACACGCCGCCTGCACACCAACAGAACTAAGGGGAAAGTCCATGGCGGTATTTATGCTTCGCGTCTTGCGAAACGTTTTAATGTTGCTATCCTCCCAAATGACTACTTACTGCCTAAGGTTTATTTAGACCAACAGTGCATGATCGATCAGCACTTTATTGATGAACCTGAACCTCCTCAATATATTTGTTATAACCTGATTTTCAGCGAGAGAACTCGCGATATTATTCCGTTGCCTGCACCCTCTTTGTTTGACTCTCATGCCAGGAACAGATACACCATCATGCCGGCAGACATCACAGCTTACAGGAACGAGCTGGCTGCAGCATTGAACGAGGTCCAGCAGTGGGACGCTCAAGTGCCTCCGCCCCAGTACTATCCGCCCGGTCCTGATGGATATTACAGGTGGTGATTACCAAGTTAGCCAAAAGCCTAAGCTTGGGGGAGTACGTATTTCTCACCGACATTACATTCATGTTCACACATTCATTCCAGTTGTCGGTGTTCATCCTTTTCCATTGTATTATCCATGTTAGTTTTATTTCCGCTTTCTTCTTGTGTGTTTGAAAAAGCTTCAAAAACCCAAAAATATTTCTCGCTTCTTTTCAGTTTTTCTTTCTTGTTTGTTAGTTCATAGTATTAAAAGAAAACCCAAAAAGATTTCTCGGTTCTTCTTTTGCTTGTTGGGAGCTCTCCCGTGTAAATAGTTTTTCTCACTTTTCGTTTTTCTTCGTTAATTTGCTTTCCTTCAGAAAAACTAAAAACTCCAAAAATATTTCATTGTGTTTCTCTGAATTTCTTTTCTTTTCGTTGAGTCGTCATAGGGAGAAGACCACGATGAAAATGTTGAGTGGATCTCATATGCTTTATTGTTGATCTAACGAAGAGCCAATATTACTTTGTCTTCTCCCTTGAATAAAATGTCTGTAGATTTCAGCTTAGTCCATGGCACTCTTGCACTATTATTATTTTTCACATCATTCGGTCATGCAAGTGAAAGGCAATAATGACGATGATTTGATGAAGTGACTGTGGCAAGGAAAAGCTGGTATGAACTCCTCTTGTTTTTGTTTTTGTAAATATGTTTAACTCAGTACCCACAATTCAACATATTATGAGTAAACATGTTTGTGATGACAATTAGAGATTATAGTTGCTCATGCCATGCTTAAGTAGCTAGAAGTGGATAATGATTTATCTTGGATGTCAACATGCGTTAAAATGGTTATGATGTAGTATGTTAATATGGTATTCTCCTCTGAATGTTGCAAGTGGCTTGACTTGGCACATGTTCATGCATGTAGTTGATTCAAAGCCAACATAGCCTCCATGATATTTATGTTCAGGGTGTTTATATCCTACTCATGATTGTATTCAATGTTAATTATTCTCAATGCATGATCATGACCGTTTTCGCTCTCTAGTTGGTCGCTTCTCAATCTATTTGCTAGCCTTCACCTGTACTAAGCGGGAATACTGCTTGTGCATCCAAAATCCTTAAACCAAAGTTGTTCCAGATGAGTCCACTATATCTACCTATATGCGGTATTACTCTGCCGTTCCAAGTAAATTTGCATGTGCCACCTCTAATCATTCAAATAAACATCTGTTTTGTGTGCCCGTACTGCTCATGGAGCGACAGGGGGGTGGTCAGTATCTTCCATGCTAAGTGGGTTATTCTCGAGATGAGTGTTTATTCACTTGTCATTGCACGAGAGAGGCTGGTATTTGGGATACCCAGTTCTATGCTCAAAATCGAAAATACATAATGCAAACAAATTCCCCCGGAAAGTTGTTGGTATGGAGGGCACCCGAGGATTCGGCTAGCCATGGCTTGTGTTGGTATGGTGGAGGGGGGTAAACTTTACCTTTCTGCTTGGGAACCGCCTATAATGTGTTTAGCATGGAAGATATTGAAAATTCTCGGTCATGACGTTGAGAGGAAAAGTACACCTCCCAAAATTATTTTTCATCTCTGATTTAAGCTTCGAGCTCTGGAACCTCTGCAAGTCCATGCTTCCCTATGCGAAGGGCCTATCCATTTACTTTTATGCTATTTTACTTTTATTGTTGAGTCTCACCTTCTCATTATAAGCACCAATCCTGAGAGCACTATTGTCATCCTTATGCATTGAGTATAGTTAATGTTGTGTGCATCATGACTGGATCTCTTCTACCCTGAATTACAATGTTTAGTCGCTGCTTGAACTATGGAGGTGCTCTGCATTTATGTTTTGTGGTCTCAGAAAGGGCTAGCGAGATACCATGTTATCATATTATATAATGATTGTTTAGACAAATTGTTGGCATTTGAGATATATTATTGCTCGCTAGTTGATTATGCCATTGATATGAGTAAATGTAGTTTATAAGTGTTATTATGAGCATGGTTAGTTCATGATCTTTGCTGAAAACTTGGGTACTATTTAAGCTTATGTACGGATACAAGAACAAAAGAGTTCGTAAAAGTTTTTCTTTATCACTTTCAGTTTGTCAACTGAATTGCTTGAGGACAAGCAATGAGTTAAGCTTGGGGGAGTTGATACGTCTCCGTCGTATCTACTTTTCCAAACACTTTTGCTCTTGTTTTGGACCGTAATTTGCATGATTTGAATGAAACTAACCCGGACTGGCGCTGTTTTCAGCAAAACTACCATGGTGTTGTTTTTGTGCAGAAATCAAAGTTCTCGGAATTGGATGAAACTTTTTGGAGATTTTTTATGGAATAAATAAAAATTACTGGCGCAACAAATAGAAGAGGGGCCACTGGTTTCCCACAAGGCAACAGGGCGTGACCCCCCCTAGGGCGCGCCCTGATGCCTTGTGGGGCCCACAGGCGGCCGTCTGACCTAATTCCAACGCTATAAATTCACTTTCCCCGAGAAAAAAATAGGAGAAGAAGTTTCATCGTGTTTTACGATACGGAGCCGCCGCCACCTCTTGTTCTTCATCGGGAGGGCTGATCTGGAGTCCGTTCGGGGCTCCGGAGAGGGGGGTTCAACGTCGTCGTCATCATCAACCATCCTCCATCACCAATTTCATGATGCTCACCACCGTGTGTGATTAATTTCTCTGTAGGCTTGCTGGACGGTGATGGGTTGGATGAGATTTATCATGTAATCGAGTCAATTTGTTAGGGCTTTGATCCCTAGTATCCACTATGTTCTGAGATTGATGTTGCTATGACTTTTCTATGCTTAATGCTTGTCACTAGGGCCCGAGTGCCATGATTTCAGATCTGAACCCTCTATGTTTTCATGAATATATTTGTGTTCTTGATCCTATCTTGCAAGTTATATGCACCTATTACGTGTTATGATCCGCATACCCCAAGGTGACAATAATTGGGATTCTTTCCGGTGATTGTCGTAGTTTGAGGAATTCATGTATTCACTAAGTGCTAATGCTTTGTTCCGGTTCTATATTAAAAGGAGGCCTTAATATCCCTTAGATTTCCTTATGGACCCCGCTACCACGGGAGGGTAGGACAAAAGATGTCATGCAAGTTCTTATTATAAGCACGTATAACTATATACGGAATACATGCCTACATTACATTGATGAATTAGAGCTATTGTGTATCGCCCTAGGTTGTGACCGTTATATGATGAATGCCATCCAACATAATTATCCATCACCGATCCAATGCCTACGCTTTTCGCATATTGATCTTTGCTAAGTTACTTTTGCTGCTGCTGCTATTATAATTACTACAAAACTGCTACAGTTACTGTTACTGTGCTACTGTTACTATTGCTATCAAAACTATCATACTACTGTGCTACTGAACACTTTGCTACAGATATTCAGTTCTCTAGGTGTGGTTGAATTGACAACTCAACTGCTAATACTCGCAAATATTCTTTGGCTCCCCTTGTGTCGAATCAATAAATCTGGGTGAAATACTACACGCGAAAACTGTCATGATCCCCTATACTTGTGGGTTATCAGCAGGCTTATAAGAAATTAAGATATTCTTTGATTACAACCCCCATCATACAACCTCCAAAGTGGGATGAACCCTTCGAGATCATGTGTGATGCTAGCAATTATGCTGTTGGTGATGTACTAGGACAGCGAGCTGATAAAAAGCTTAACATAATCTTTTATGCTAACAGGAGTTTGGATGAAGACCAAGTACACTTGGCAACAACTGAAAAAGAATTGCTAGCTATTTTTTTTCTTGTGACAAATTTCGTCCTTATATTATTAACTCAAAAGTGATAGTCCACACCGATCACCGTGCTTTACGTTACCTTCTTGCAAAGAAGGATGCTAAACCCCGGTTGATTAGGTGGATATTACTACTTCGGGAATTTGATCTGCAGATAGTAGACCGCAAAGGGGAGGACAACCCCGTAGCAGACCACCTATCACGCATGGAAAGAATACCTTATGATCCAGTGCCTATAAATGAATCCTTTCCAGTTGAGAGTTTAGCTATGATTAAAAAGATAGAACCTTGGTTTGCAGATTATGCTAACTTTCTTGTAGGAAAGTACATGCAGCCCGACATGAGTTATCATCAAAGGAAAAAGTTTTTCAGTGATCTGAAGTATTATTTCTGGGATGACCCATTTCTCTATCGGCATGGACCCGATGACATGATAAGACGTTGTGTCCTAGAGCATGAAATGACTGCTATATTGGAATGGTGCCATAGTAGACCTTATGCAGGACATCATGCTGGAGATAGGACCGCCTCCAAGGTGCTCCAATCAGGGTTTTACTGGCCCACACTCTTCAGAGATGCTCACAGGTTTGTTAAAAATTGTGACAAGTGTCAATGCACAGGTAACATTGGGAGGAGACAAGAAATGCCTATGAACTATAGTCTAGTTTGTGAACCTTTTGATGTTTGGGGATTGCACTATCTAGGACCTTTTGCTGTCTCAGATGGGTACACTCACATTCTTGTGGCTGTAGATTATGTTACAAAGTGGGTTGAAGCTCTGCCAACCAAGCATGCAGATGCGGCTACTTCGTCGAAGATGATAAAGGACATCATACTGCCCAGGTTTGGAGTTCCTAAAATTCTTATCACTGACGATGGATCTCATTTTATACAGGGAATATTTGGCAGGGTTCTTCGTAAGTATGGGGTGACTCACTGAATAGCATCACCATATCATCCACAAACTAGTGGGCAGGTGGAACTCTCTAACAGGGAAATAAAGACGATATTGCAAAAGACGGTGCAGAAGTCCAGGAAAGATTGGGCATCACAGCTGAATGAAACACTCTGGGCCTATCGCACCGCTTATAAGAATCCCATGGGGATGTCATCATACAAAATGGTGTACGGTAAGGCTTGTCATCTACCATTAGAATTAGAGCATAAAGCTTTTTGGGCAATCAAAAATATAAATCTAAATCTTAAAGAAGCTGGAGAAAAAAGGTTGTTAGATATGCATGCTCTTAGTGAACTTTGCAATAGTGCTTGCGAGAGTGCCAGGTTGTTCAAAGAAAAGGTCAAAATGTGGCATGATCGTAAGATATTGAAACGATCTTTCACTGCGGGGGACAAGGTCCTCCTATTTAACTCTCGTCTCAAGTTGTTTCCAGGGAAGCATAGGTCTCGCTGGGAAGGACCCTATGAGATAGAAGAGGTGTACAATTCCGGAGCTGTTCGTCTTAAAGGAGGGAAGAATGGTCCCTGGATCGTGAATGGACAACGCTTAAAATATACCTTGCGGATGAACAAAAGGAGCGGGATGTAGAAGAGGTAAGTTTTCTCACGATCAAGCAAGCCGAAGCCCTCCGCAAGGAACAACAAGTATAGATCAACACTCCGGTAAGATAGATGTGAATACCTAGATAAAAAAATTATATTGTTTTAATAGGCTTGATTGTAAGCTTGGGGGAGATTCATGAGCACTTTGTATCTTTACCTTTTTCTGCATTTACTTTTCCGTGAGATTAGATAATAAGCTTTATTTTCAATCAGATGAACTATCGATTTTCCTCTTGAATAAGGAATGATCTCTTCCAATGAGTTTAAGGATATCTTGATGTGTGAGGTCATTACTTTCGTTTGAAGAACGTGCTTGATAGTTGTTGTGATCTAAGTAGTAGTGCATATTTACTTACATAATGATTATAAGTCCCCCACATCTTGGTTATGTAAATTTTTGTAGGGCGATAAAACAACTATATATGCTAGCTCATTGAAAGGTTCAACTTACTTAAGGGCAAGCAAATAAATTGATCCTCTACTAAAATGTCATGGGAAATGAAGTCTCTTTGAGAATAAGGCTGGCTTAGACTTAAAATTTCATCAAGCCTTTAGTATGATTCAATGAGGAGAGACTGAACCCTATGATAAAAAAACTTTACAAGAAAAATGAAAAACTGCTTGCCCAGTTGAAACAACAATGAACTAGGGTATGAAGTTGTTACTTGTCCTCAATAAAATTAAATGACAAGATGTGGATGTATGCATGATCATCACCAGAGTGAGTATGGGCTATTGCTTGCCACATATTCACGTCAACAAATGTTCCTCTCGGGAGTAATGGACTCATACCTTTTGATATCCGTATCTTATAAACACAAGGGGTGACCTTGTTCTTTACAAGCCACGGTACTTGCTCGGGGACGAGCAAGACTTAAGCTTGGGGGAGTTGATGAATCCAATTTAGATAATGTTTTTCATATATATTTTGTGCCTACAAGGTGGGCTTTGTGGAATTTTACCGCGTTCGCGCACTTCTTTTTGTTGATAATCTCTCAGGTAACGTCTTTTGAAGCAATATCCATTTAATGGAGGAAATCCTCGGAAATGGCAGCGGAATCATGCATTAAAGGTGATAAACACTTTCCATAAAAAGATCAAGCAAGAGGGCCAAAGAAACATCCATCGTCGCACTTTCAGAGCGAACGACGGCGTTCCATGCGACCGTGCGCGCTCGCATGAGCAGTTGTTTGGCACGCCACCGCCTCTGGGGAATCGACTACTTTCACCCCGTCGAAGTGGATCAGGGAGAGGACGAACAGAGACTCCAGAAACTCATCCAGAAGGCAGAACCCTAGCCGCCGGAACCCATCCGGAGGGATGATCGACTGGGAGAAGAAGGGGATTCCTCTCACCACGAGAGGAACGACATCATCATCCACATCTACATCATCACCACCTTCATCGTCATCGGCATCCACATCCCGATCATCTGCAACATCAAGAACCCTAGTGGATCCTTCGGTGTATCGATTGAATCATTCCCCCATGTATTCCATTACCATCACCACGATGATTGTGGTTCCTATGTGTGAGTAAACCCCTAGTTCTTGGGGATATGGATGAACCTTGGTATGTGTAGGATCTAAAATGTTTATTATGGATATGAGATCCTCTGTTGAGTGCTTAGTTCGTGAATGTTGTGAAGGGGCCCCACTCAGCATTTGTGCCTATATTGGCCACGAAGTATATCACTATCTTTGCATCGGTTTAGGATGTGGAGGTAATTCGTGGTGATAGTTAAAGCCTACTGCTCCTAACCTTTACAATTGACCGGGGATTTATGGAGAACCCTTAGTGAGGCCGCGCCCACGGGGAAACCCATAATTATCATCAGTTGTAACCCACAGGGGAAGACTATGATGGGGGCGTGCGTGGCACAAAGTCTACCACGAGTAGAACGTGTTCTGTACCCGGCTTCGTGTAGCATAAATGTCAACAGTGGCTCAAGTATCCTTTCCATGCTATGCTTATGCATAGTAGTACTAGAAACATACCAATGGGGATTCCAGACTCCCTGAGAACGCCTTTTTAGTTCTGTTGTTTCACCGTTATTTACCATCCTTGTCTTTCATTTATTTTTATGTTATTTAGTTACAAGTCACCATTTTACTAAATCCGTACTTAAATCCGCCCTCACTCTGCTTCAAGTCTACAATTATCTGCAGACACAAAGTCACATAATTCTCTATAAGGGGCAAAAGCCTGATTCCCATGCTCCCTGTGGGATCGATACTCTTACTTCGAAAAGGCTACAACTAAACCTGTCAGAATCGGGGCTCCGGGGACCCTGGTTCAAACAATGGGGGCGCGCTTGCTCCTACCCGCTAGACGGTGACCACGGTGAGACCACGGCAAGAGCACGCTGTGCACAGGGCACGACAGGGGAAACAGCAGCTACCCAGGTTCGGGCCACCTCGCGATGTAAAACCCTACTCCTGCTTGTGTTTTGGATTATTGTGGGCAAGAAGGTTCTCGCGTACAAGGTTGAAGACAAGGAACCGATCCCCTTCTACGATGGCAGCACTGCCCCTTTTATAGCCGCCTCAGTCCTCTTCCCCCGAAAATGTTGGCGGGAAGGGTAACCACACACAACGGCAATTTGAAAGGGGACAGGCGCCCAGGCTTATCCTGACAAAAGGCGGTCTCCGCCTGCAAAGGTGTTATCCATGACGCGCCGGTGGGCTCAGTGATGACCTCCGCCCTGCGTGTCTTATTGTCCTGGTCTTCATACACCAAACGGGCAAGCTTTGGGACTTGTTTTGTAGGAGGGGAGCTGGTGCTGCTCCTTTAGCACCAAAGAGGAAACCCTCTCTATCCACGCCTGCTGGTATGGCTCCTGCCGCTGTTCGTCAACAAGTGCATCACCCACGTGGTGGGCTCAGGACTGCGTGGCTGACGCCAGGCTCGGGTGGCTTCAGGAGGCTTCCTGCTGCTATTGCTAAGTCTTGGTGGTTCGCTCCTTCCGGAGGGGTCCTCGTGAGGTCGGCGCCTCGCGAGGTGTCTTGCTCTGCGGCGACCACTACTGGGCCGCTTCTTGGGCCTTCGCCAGGTGTTGCTTCTTGGGCCGCAGGCAGACGGGCCGTGGTACCCCGGTTCCCACTGGCCCGACAGTAGCCCCCGGGCCCGTGGCGCGCACGTTCCCACCCGTTGGGAGCGAAACGGTGCGGGCCCTAACCGACTACGGGGCCCAGGTAGTGGCGCGTGGGTCTCGATGGGACGGGGGACGCCCCCGCTTCCCCACTACGCCAAGGTAACCGTCCGCCCTGCCATAAAACTGGCCCGCGCGCATCATTGCCTTCGTCCTCTCCTCCCCGCCTCCTAGCACCCGACTCCTTGCGTCCCCTTCTTCCTCTCGCCTCCCAAGCTTCTCTGCGCAGCAATGGCGCCTACCAGCAAGAAGGGCAAGGCGGCGGCCGCGGCCCCGACCGTGCCGGCCTTGGAGCCGGCCCTGGCGCGCTCCATCATCGCCAACCGGGAAGGGCTGGAAAAGGTGATCCCGATGACCGCCGCCTCCACCAACGAGGGGAAGGCGATGAAGATCTGGCAGGGCTCGCGCCCGCCACGCGAGTTGGAGGCGACGACTTTCCCCCCTCTTCATCCACAGCGTCTACGCCGGCCTGGTGCCGCCGTTCTCCGATTTCTTCAACGCCATCTTGTCGCACTACCAGATCCACGCGCTCCACCTCCAGCCGAACTCCATCCTCCTCCTCTCCATCTTCGCCTTCTTCTGCGAGGCCTTCGTGGGCGTGATGCCCTCGGTGGCGCTCTTCCGCCACTTCTTCAGCATGCGGCTGACCGTGGCGAACCAGTGCTCTGCGTGCGCCTTGTTCCTCAGCGTCAAGGGGACGGAGGACGACACTATCAACCTGAGGATCTCCAGGAAGGTGGAGGGCTATCGGCAGCGCTGGGTCTATGTGGATGCGCGCTAGCATAGCCCGCTGTTGATGATCCCGACGGACCCGGCCATGAAGAGCTCCAGCTGGGAGCACGAGAAGCTCACCGACCCGAGGCTGGCGCCCTTGTGGGAGCGAATGGCCAAGATGAAGGACGCATGGCTCATGGGGGCAATGGTTGTGAAGGAGTACCTGCGGCGTCGCATCACGCCTCTCCAGAGGCGCTCGCACCTGGTGTGGGAGATCACCGGCCAAAGGGACCCCATGAGGCTGAGCGTCGACAATCTGCCATCAGAGGTGCTGGAGGAGATCATGTTGATCTTGGTTGGCGGCGACGCGAAGGATCTGCCCTAGGACGCGCTCCCGCTATACCGCTATCAGGAGGGGGACGAGCTGGTCGCGGAGATGCCGATCTTCGACCAGTGGGGCCTAGTGCCAGAGGGCTTCGAGGGGCCTCGCGAGAACCCACTTGTGGTTGTCCCCAGCTCGGGAGACCGTGGCGATGCCGAGGCCTCGGCGAGCGCCGCGGAGGGAAGCGATGGCGGGCCTACCCCATGGAGCCGCCGCCAGCTCATCTGCGACCTCGAGGATGATGACGACGACGACGCCCAATTCAGGGTTGTGCCCTCCCGGCCTGCTAGTGCGGGAGGTGAAGGGAGCACCAGCGCGACGGCTGATGAGCCGCGCGTGGAGAAGATTGACGCCGACAGCGGGGCCACCAAGCCCAACGCGGAGGAGGCCGGCGCGGACGGCGGGGCCGCCGAGCCCCCCGCCGAGAATGATGGTGCCAAGGTCGGGACTGCCAAGCCTCGCACCACTCCCTCCGGGGGCGACGCGAGGAAGCCTCGCGAGAGCGCCAGCGGCAGCCGACCGCCGCCGATACTGAAGAAGAGGAAGTGGGTCCCCAACGATGAGTAAGTCACCATGACTTGCTCTCTTTTCCTTGTGTTTTCCTTCTTCCTTCCGAGATCTAGGGCTGAGCCCTCACGCGCGCAGGAGGCCCATGAAGAAGAAAAAGCTGAAGACCCCCAGCTCGAAGGGGGCCCCGATGCCTACCATAGGCGGCGACGGGCGCGCAGAGGCCACCTACCGCCCCGAAGCCGAAATGGGGCGCGCGGAGGTGGGGGAGGAGCAGGTGGCTCCTCTGGAGCCGCACGTCGTCACGACTCCTGAGGCCAAGGAGAACGAGCCTCAGGAGGCGACCTCCGAAGGAGGGGCCGCGCCTCCTGAGGCACCCGCTGCAGGAGGGGACGCGGCGATGGAGGAGGCCGAGGCACCCACTCCCCTGCCAAGCACTACCCCTGCCACGGAAGCCGTAGACGCCGGAGGCGCCTCGGCGAGCCCTCGGCACTCGCCGGCGTGCGAGGCTCCCACCACGGGCATGATGAGCCCGCGGAGTGCGCCGCCGCGGCAAGAGGAGGAGGAGATCCCGGTGAGCCCCCCACTGCTGACGAACGATGCGGCTCCTGAAGGGAGGGCGAATGCGGAGGCCCAGAGGGGACCTGACGCCGGGCCCTCCCAGGCTGTGACGGCAGAGGGCAGCGAGGAGCCGGACCCGGACTGGGCCCTGGCGCTCGTGAACATCCACACCCTGCTCAAGCGCGGGGTTCTGCGGAGAGCCCGGGCAGCTCTGGGCCAGCTCGAGGTAGAACTCCAGGCGGAGGAGACGCGCCTCGGCGGGGAGCACCTGCGCCTCGTGGAGGGGTGGTGACAACTCGACGTCGCTGTCAAGCTGGGCCGGCACCAAGACGAGGCCGCATGGGAGAAGCGTGAGAAGGCCGCCTTCGAGGCGAAAGAGATCTTCGAGAGCGCCGCCCGTCCAGCCGACGTGGCCGACAAGCGCCGCGAGGAGGCGGAGGCTCGCACGAAGGTGCTCAAGGAGCAGCACACCACCCAGGCGCAGCTACTCCAGGCACGGGAGAGCGAGCTCGACAGGTGCGCCGAAGGCCTTGCAGGCCACGAGGCGGATCTCGCGATCCGCGAGCGGGAGCTCGCGAGGACGACAACCGAGCATGCCATGGAGCGCGAGTGCCTAGAGACACTGGATCGCCAGGTTGCTGCCGCCCAGGCCTCCTACAACCAGCGCATGGAGAAGGCCAACGCCGCGCTGGAGGCCAAGGAGAAGAAAGACCAGGCGGACACCGATGCGAAGATCGAGAGGAACTGCCTGGCGCTCACCGCAGACCATAGCAAGAAGCTAAAGTCCCAGGAGGACCACTTCAAGAAGAAGCATGAGGAGCTCCAGAAGGAGACCGACGGCCTCAAGGAGGTGCTGACGGAGGCGGAGGCCCAGCGGAAGACCGTGCTGAAGGCCAAGGCTGACGTGGAAGAAAAGCTGGCCTCCCTCCGGCAGCAGGTGGGCGGCATTGCCAACGTCATCGAGCAGGCCAGGGATGAGGTGGCGCGGGCGAGAGGGCGGCAACACAAGCGCGCCAAAATGTTCCACTCTCTCTAGCTCCGAGCCCGCGGTGCCCTGACCACCATCTGCCAGGAGAGGCTCGGGGGGGGGGGGGCTTGAGACCCACGACGCCAGCTACCTCAACTTCTTTAGCAAGCTCGTGGAGCGGCTCGAGGTCGGAGACAAGCGGGTGAACGGCATCATTGAAGATGAGTGCCGCGACCTCCTCAACCAGGCG
Organism: Elymus sibiricus; assembly: GCA_039707655.1. Classification (NCBI taxonomy): domain Eukaryota; kingdom Viridiplantae; phylum Streptophyta; class Magnoliopsida; order Poales; family Poaceae; genus Elymus; species Elymus sibiricus. Next base: position 174,877,531 of record CM077666.1, on the reverse strand, counting down.
GCAACGCGCATCTTCAGCAATCTCCTTCGCGCCGACGCCAACTTCTACTTCGACAGGGTAATGGCCCTCGTCCCCGAGGAGCTCCGCGACGGCCTCGGGAAGGCGGTGGAGGACCTCGTCGACGCCTTGCTTGAGAACTTCTCGCACGGTAGTAGCGAGAGCTCCGGCGAGGTTGAAGATGGCGAAGGCAACGACGACGAAGGCAATGGCGCCAACAACGGTGACGGCGCGTCCTCTTACGCCTTTCTCTTCCATTATCCTGTATCACGATAGATGTAGCCCCGTGGGGGCGTGAAAGCATGACTTTTGTTCTTAAGCACTTAATGGTTTGCTGTAATTTGTGCTCCTCGTGAGGCCCTCTCGTGAGGCTTGTTTTCCACTTTTTGCATGCCTTGGTGCTCTACGTCGTCAGGACCCAGCCCCCGAGCGGGATACGACCATCGCTGGTATGTTAGGACGTGTGCCTAGACAAGGCCAGAGGGTGTAGGGCTCTGAGGGGCGGTAAGGGCTCCTGAGGCGCGATGCTCAGGAAGCCCCCCTTTGACGTGCAAGCGGCTTGCGCAAAGGAGAAAACGTCAGCACTCAGCGAGGTTGTGGGGAGAGGAGAGCTTGAGGGGCACCGAGAGCAGCTCGCGAGGTGTTTTTAGACTTAGCTTTTCGCGGAGTGTGGCGCTTGCCGTGCCGTGACTGCAGAGTGCGCCTTGTGAGGCTCTTGCTCGTGAGGCTTCCCGTTGGCACTTGGTAAGGATGGCCGCCGCAGGCCGCCTCGCGAGGCAGCGCTCGCGAGGCTTCCTGTGGGCTTAAGGAAGCACCTTGCCGTGGGCTACCTCGTGAGGCAGCACTCGCGAGGCTTTCTGTGTGCCTTGTTCCTGTGACAACTGCATGCCGACAAGTTTCACAAACGGAGGAGCAGTGCATGCTTGCTAGCTTGCTCGTGAGCGTCACGCGAGGAGACAAGGCACCAAGGACCTTAGTGAGGTGACGTGCACGGGAGCAGGCCCGCGAGCCAGATTTCGGTCACTTGTGTTTTGCGGTGCTGCTGGGGCTGACCCGAGCACAGGCACACCGTGTCCAGCCCCCGCTCATGTGATGCGCAGGAGGGAGGTCGCGAGCATGCACAACTCTTGTAGCAGACAACTTACCAGACACATATAATATCTAGGAAATAAAGCTTTACTGCAGCATAATAATAAGGTTCATTACACAACCAAAAAGATGAGGCTGACGTGTCCAGCACGGGTTAGCTTGAGGATGGTGCAACCACGTGGCGCCCTCAGTTTCACATCCAAAAGAGAAGAGGCTGCCGTGTCCGGCACGGGTCAACTTGAGGATGGTGCAGCCAGGCGGCACCCTCAGTTTGATCGTTCCGCCAGCGATGAGCATGGGGCTTCCACTGGGTTGTGGGAGGGAGCTCTCCCTGGCCCACCAGGCAAGCGCAAAGAGAGGCTCCGGAGCGTGTACAGCTCCACTTCGTTCGTACGCGTGAGGTCACGGGTAGAACTTGTGGAGGTGTTGGATGTTCCATGTGTTGGGCACAGGAACACCCTCCTCCGTCTCCAGACATGGGCAACCCTGAATGGGCCTTCCCACACAGGTGAGACCTTGTGGAGTCCTTCTCTGGAGAGGATCCTTCGCAGGACGAGATCACTAGCTTCGAGAGTGCGGGGGCGTATGTTGCGGTTGTGATAGCGACGCAAAGCCTGCTGGTATCAGGCAACGCATAGAGTGGCCTGGTGACGGGCTTCCTCGAGGAGCAGCAGATCAGCCTCTCCCGAGCCGTCCTGATGAGCTTCGTTGAAGGCGAGGACTCGCAGAGAGCCGTGCTTGAGTTCAGAAGGGAGGACTGCTTCGGCTCCATAGACGAGGAAGAAGGGAGTTTTGCCAGTAGGCTTGGTGGCCATTGTGCGGATTGACCATAGCACGGACTGGAGCTCGTCAAGCTAGCCTTTGCCGCAGGCTTCAAGCTTTTTCTTGAAGCTTCGTGTCTTGAGGCCCTTGAGGACTTCAGCGCTGGCGCGTTCGCCCTGGCCGTTGCTTCGCGGGTGCACCACGGAGGCGTAGCAGATCTGCGTGCCAAGGCTGGCGCAGTATGACTTGAAGAGGCCGCTGGTAAACTGCGAGCCGTTGTCAGTGATGATGCGGTTGGGGACGCCAAAGTGGCTCACGAGGCCCTTGATGAACTTGACGGCTGAGGCTGCCGGGATGGTGCGGACAGGCTCCACTTCCGCCCATTTGGTGAACTTGTCGATGGCGACGTAGAGGTAGCGGTAGCCGCCTGCCATGCGAGGGATGGGGCCCAAGATGTCCAGCCCCCAGACCGTGAAGGGCCACGAGAGTGGGATCGTCTGGAGGCCTTGTGCCGGCTACTGGATTTGCTTGCCGTGGAATTGGCAGACTTCACAGGATTGGACCAGCTCAGTGGCGTCTTGAAGCGCGGTGGGCCAGTAGAAGCCGCTGCGAAACACCTTGCCGGCGAGGGTACGCGATGAAGAGTGGTGGCCACAGTCTCCACCATGGATGTCGACAAGCAGCTCGCGACCTTGCTCTTCGGAGATGCACCGCAACGCGATGCCATTGGGGCGCCTGCGGTAGAGCTCACCATCCTTCAAGCAGTAGGCGGTGGCCTGGCGAGCCACGCGCTCTGCCTCTGAGTCTTTCTCCGGGAGTGTGCTACTTTGCGAGTAGGTCTTGAACTCTGCAGCCCAACTGTCAGCTTGAAGCTCCAGCGCCAGCAGCAGGCGAGTGCCTGAAGATAGGCCGCAGTCGGGTGCGCCTATGGGCGGTGCGGGAGGGAGCTCCTCATGAGGCGTCGTGGCGATTGCGGCGGGTGGTGCAGCTGATGGCTTCCGGAGCCTTTCCTCGAAGACGCCGGGACTTTGAGGCTCGCGGCGAGATGCCCGCTTGGCGATGTCATCTGCTTCTTTGTTGCTACCGCGCGGGATATGTTGGAGCTCCATGCTGAGGAAGCGCTTCTCGAGCTTGCGCGCCTCTTCCAGATAGGCGGCCATGTGCTCGTCCTTGGGCTTGTAGCTTTTGTTTGAGAAGCTGACGAGGAGCTGGGAATCACCCTTGATGATGATGTGCTTGATGCCGAGAGCCGAGGAAGCCTTGAGCCCGGTGATGAGGCCTTCGTACTCTGGGATGTTGTTGGAGACCTTGTCGTCATGCTTGAAGCAGAGTTGGACAGCGTAGAAAAGCTTGTCACCTGTTGGCGAGGTGAGCATGACGCCAGCCCTCGCGCCCTGCCAGGAGAACGCGCCGTCGAAGTGCATGGTCCAGCCGCCTGGTGCTTCATCCCCAGGAAGGAGGATTTATCCTCGCGAGGCTCTTCTTGGTGCCGGACCATCCATTCTGCCATGAAGTCTGCCAAGGCTACGCCCTTGATCGTCCGTGTGGTGCAGAATTCCAGCTCGAAGGCCTGCAGCTCAATGTTCCATTCGGCGACGCGGCTGGCGGCGTTGGGGCTGTGCAGGACTTGCTCCAGCGGGTTGGATGTGATCACCTTGATGGGATGGCCCTGGAAGTAGTGGTGCAGCTTCCTGGAGGCAACGAGGAGCGCGAGGAGGAGCTTTTGCTGCATGGGGTAGTCCTCGCGCGCATCCCGCAGCACCGTGCTGACGAAGTACACAGGATGCTCGATGAGGCGCGTAGTTGTGGTAGCATCTTGCCCTCCGGAGGTCTCTGGGGGCTCTTGAGGCTCGAAAGGCTCGGGAGGCGGCTCGTGAGCCGGCTCGTCAGGGGCCTCCTGAGGAGGGCCTCGGCAGGTGAAGGCGCAGACTCGGCAGGCGCTGATGCGGCCTCATCAGGCTTCTTCTGGATGCAGATGTGTTCCTCTCGTACCGCCACCAAGGCCGCGCTGGCCGTTTGGGGGGTGGCTGCCAAGTACAGGAGCAGGGGCTCGCGAGAGCATGGCGTGACCATGATGGGCAGGCTTGTCAGGTACCTCTTGAGGTCCTCGAAGGCAGCATCAGCCTCAGGAGTCCACTTGAAGGGGCCAGATCTCTTCATGAGCTTGAAGAACGGCAGGGCCCGCTCGCCGAACTTGGAGATGAAGCGCCCAAGCGAGGCCATGCATCCCGCCAAGCACTGCATTTGCTTGAGGAGGCCGCATCTTCTCGATGGCCTTGATCTTCTCGGGGTTCGCCTCGATGCCGCAGTGGGAAACCAGGAAGCCAAGCAGCTTGCTGGAAGGGACTCCGAAGACGCACTTGTTGGGGTTGAGCTTGAGGTTGACCTTGCGCAAGTTGGCGAACGTTTCCTCGAGGTCCACGATGAGGGACCAGGCCTCGTGTGTCTTGACAACGATGTCATCGACGTAGGCCTCCGCATTTCTTCCCATCTGGGGCCCCAGGGCGATGCGCATCAGCCTCTGGAAAGTAGCTCCAGCACTCCTCAGGCCGAAGGGCATGCAAATGTGGCAGTATATCCCACAGGGGGTGATGAAGGCCGTTCTCTCCACATCTTCCGTCGCCATCTTGATTTGGTGGTAGCCTGAGAAGGCATCTAGGAAGCACATCTACTCACACCCGGCGGTGGAGTCCACGATCTGGTCGATGCGAGGCAGCGGGAAAGGATCTTGAGGGCAGGCCTTGTTGAGGCTCGTGAAGTCGACACACATTCGCTCCTTGCCGCCTTTCTTGGGTACTAAGACTGGGTTGGCGAGCCATTCAGGATGGCGCACCTCACGGATGACTCCTGCCTCTTGTAGCTTCTGGACTTCTTTGATGATGAACTCTTGCTTCTCTGGCACCTAGCGCCGTGCCTTCTATTTCACAGGGCGCGCATTGGGGCACACTGCTAAGTGGTGCTTGATCACCTCCCTCGGCACACCGGACAAATCAGATGATGTCCAAGCGAACACATCCGCATTTGCCCGAAGGAAGGTGACGAGTGCGTCTTCCTATGCAGGAGAGAGGCCGGTGCCGATGGTGAAGGCAGGGCCTGAGCCGATGCCGTCCACCGACACTTTCTTCGTCTCGGCGCGCACCTGAGAGAACAGCTGCTTCTTCTTCGCGGGTGCGGCCTCAGGAGGCTCGACGTCATCTTCATCGGCGGAGTAGGCAGTGGCGGCAGCTTTGTAGGCGCTCATGATACGTCTCCAACGTATCTATAATTTTTTATTGTTCCATGCTATTATAGTATCAATCTTGGATGTTTGATATGCAATTATATATCATTTTTTGGGACTGACCTATTAACCTAGTGCCCAGTGCCAGTTGTTGTTTTCTGCTTGTTTTTGGTTTTTCAGGAAATTAGTACCAAACGAAGTCCAAATACCACGAAACTTCTTGACGATTTTTTCTAGACAAAAGAGACCCTGGAAGCTTCGGGAGGAAGCCAGAAGCCTCATGAGGAGGCCACAAGGCAACAAGGCGCGACCCCGGGGGGGCGCTCCCTGATGCCTTGTGGGCCTCTCATGGCTCCTTTTGACCTAATTCCACTTCTATAAATTCTCAAATATTCGGAAACCATCAGAGAGCCAGACGAGAAAACCCTACCGCCGCCACAAGCCTCTGTTCTTCCGCGATCCCATCTGGAGGCTTTTTCCGGTACTCTGCCGAAGGGAGAATCGATCACGAAGAACTTCTACATCAACCTTGCTGCCCTTTCGATGATGTGTGAGTAGTTTACCACAGACCTACGGGTCCATAGCTAGTAGCTTGATGGCTTCTGCTCTCTCTTTAATCTTCAATACCATGTTCTGCTCGATGTTCTTGGAGTTCTATCCGATGTAATCTTCTTTTGCGGTGTGTTTGTTGGTATCTGATGAATTGTGAGTTTATGATCAGATTATTCATGAGAAATATTTGAGTCTTCTCTGAACTCTTTTATGCATGATTGTTATAGCTTTGTATTTCTCTCTGATCTATCCATTTGGTTTGGCCAACTAGATTGATTTATCTTGCAATGGGAGAGGTGCTTTGTGATGGGTTCAATCTTGCGGTGCTCAATCCCAGTGACAGAAAGGGACATGACACGTATTTGTATTGTTGCCATTAAGGTTAAAAATATGGGGTTTAATCATATTGCTTGAGTTTACTTTGTCTACATCATGTTATCTTGCTTAAGGCGTTACTTTGTTTCATACTTAATACCCTAGATGCATGCTGGATAGCGGTCGATGGGTGGAGTAATAGTAGTAGATGCAGGCAGGAGTCGGTCTACTTGTCTCGGATGTGATGCCTATATACATGATCATTGCCATGAATCCGTCATAATTATTTGCTTTTCTATCAATTGCCCAACAGTAATTTGTTTACCCACCGTATGTTCTGTGCTCAAGTGAGAAGCCTCTAGTGAAAACTATGGCCCCCTGGTCTACCTTTATCATATATTAAAATACATAAATACCTTGCTGCAATTTATTTACTTTTATTTTATTTTCCAATTTACTTTTTATCTATCACTATCAGACTTAATCCTTGCAAATAACCGCTAAGAGGATTGACAACCCTCTTATTTGCGTTGGGTGCAAGTGTTTGCTTTTGTGTGTGTAGGTGCTGCTAAAGAGGTTTTGTGTGGTTCTCCTACTGGATTGATAACCTTGGTTCTTAACTGAGGGAAATACTTATCTCTACTATACTGCATCATCCTCTCCTCTTCGGGGAAATATCAACGCAGTCTACAAGTAGCAGGAAGAATTTCTGGCACCGTTGCCGGGGAGACATCACCAAAACTTATCAAGTACCTTCGCATAAACAATCATCCACTTGCATTTATTTTCATTTGCCTTTTATATGCATTTGCCTCTCGTTTTCATCTCCCCCACTTCTAAAACAAATTAACAAAAATATATTGTGTGCTATCTTTGTTTGTGTTGCCATGTGCCTTCTATTTGCTTGCATCTTCGCTTGCTAAAAATCTATTGATATGGATCCTCATCCACTTTCTAATCTTTTCAAAAGATCCAATTATAATGAACCAATTGCTAGTGAGTTAAGTGCACTTGATTTTCTCTATAAAGTTTTGCTTGAAAATCATGAATCTGAAAATTGTGATGAAGTGTTAGAAGAAGAATTTTCTAAAGTGATTCATGATAGCTCCTTGATTGAAAAGCATGATTGGAATGATGTTATTATAAATTCTATTAATGTCAATTGTGTTAATTATATGCAAAACTACAAGCTTGGGGATGATGATTTTGATACGTCCACTACTCATTGTAATGATCATGATTGGGGTGATGCTTCTTATGATCTTGAAAATTTATTTAAGCCTCATGATGAATATGATATTGATAATAATGTTTGAAATAATATTGAAAGTGGGTTTGGAAGAGTGTCAACTTTAGGGAAAAAATCCCACATATTCGGAGAGTGTTCAATCTTATGAATTTTTTGATGAAAGTGGGTTTGGAGAGGTCATGACTTTAGTTGTTGTTAATCCCACTATCTTGGAAGATTATAAATTTTTTATGCATGTGGATCATAGAGAGAATATTTTTTATGATAGCTATATTGTTGAGTTTGATCCTACATGTAATTATTATGAGAGAGGAAAATATGGTTGTAGAAATCTTCATGTTACTAAATTGCCTCTCGTTATGTTGAAATTATTAATGCTTCATTCTTTCTACTTGCATATGCTAGATATTGCTTGTCTTGATAATTTGTTTGCTTATAAAATGCCTATGCATAGGAAGTATGTTAGACTTAAATGTGTTTTTCACATGTTTTATGATGCTCTCTTTTTGTTTCAATTGTTATCTTTCATGAGAGCATCATTTAAATCTCAAGCCTATCTTAATGGCTATAAAGAAAGAGCTTGTTGGGAGACAACCCAATAATCCTTTGCTTTCTGTTTTTGTGTGTTTACACAATTATAGCCTCTGTTATGATTGTGTTTTTATCTTTTAATTAGTGTTTGTGCCAAGTAATGCCTTTGGGCTGATTTGGAAGATAGTATGATTGATGCTGTTTGAAAACAGAAACTTTTGCATCCAGTGCTGGAATTTTCATTTTTTTCTGGGTGTCAGAACCTTCTGAATTTTTTACACAATATTGATATATGGATTGCCCACGTCGTCCTAACTTTTCAGAATTTTTACATTTACAGAAGTATGACTTTAATTCAGATCTTTACAGACTGTTCTGTTTTAGACAGATTCTTCTTTTGTTGCATAGTTTGCTTATTTTGATGAACCTATGGATCATATCGGGGGGTATGAGTTATGGAGAAGTTGGAGTACAGTAGAATTATGATAATATTAAATATGAATCAATTTACAACAGTACCAAAAGTTTAAGATTTGTTTGTTATACTAACGGATCTCACGAGGTTTCTGTTGAGTTTTGTGTGCTGAAGTTTTCAAGTTTTGGGTGAGACTACGATGGATAAAGGAATAAGGAGCGGCAAGAGCCTAAGCTTGGGGATGCCCAAGGCACCCCAAGGTAATATTCAAGGAAGACTCAAGCGTCTAAGCTTGGGGATGCCCCGGATGGCATCCCCTCTTTCGTCTACAATCTATCGGTAACTCATTTGGAGCTATATTTTTATTCATCACATGATATTTGTTTTACTTGGAGCGTCTTGTGCTATAGTTTGTTTGCTTTTGTTTGATTTTTAGTTTGTCACAATCATCTTTGCTGAACACACCTTTTTGAGAGGGACACACATTATTCGTGATTTGTTAGAATACTCTATGTGTTTCACTTATATCTTTTGAGCTAGGCAGTTGCTCTAGTGCTTCACTTATATCTTTTAGAGCACGGCGGTGGTTATATTTTAAAGAAATAGTTGCACTCTCATGCTTCACTTATATCTTTTTGAGAGTCTAATGAATAGCAATGGTAATATGCACAGGTTATGAATTTGGTCCTAATATGATAGGTATTCAAGAGGGATATAATAAAAACTTTCATGTAGATCACTGAATATGATAAGTTTGATTCCTTGCAATAGTTTTGCGATATTAAGATGATAATACGTGGGAGGTGCTAGTAGATAATTGTGGTTTAGTAAGAATATTGTTGTTAAGGTTTGTGATTCCCGAAGCATGCACATATGATCTGTCGTTATGCTAAGAAGTTGGAGCATGATTTATTATTGATTGTCTACCTTATGAGTGGCGGTTGGGGACGTGCGATGGTCTTTTCCTACCAATCTATCCCCCTAGGGGCATGCGTAGTAGTACTTTGCTTTGAGGGCTAATAAACTTTTGCAATAAGTATGTGAGTTCTTTATGACTAATGTGAGTCCATGGATTATACGCACTCTCACCTTTCCGCAATTTGCTAGCCTCTTCGGTACCGTGCATTGCCCTTTCTCACATCGAGAGTTGGTGCAAACTTCGCCGGTGCATCCAAACCCCGTGATATGATACGCTCTATCACACATAAGCCTCCTTATATCTTCCTCAAAACAGCCAACATACCTACCTATTATGGCATTTCCATAGCCATTCCGAGATATATTGCCATGCAACTTCCACCGTTCCATTTTTTTATGACACACATCATCATTGTCATATTGCTTTGCATGATCATATAGCTGACATAGTAATTGTGGCTCAGCCACCGTTCATCATTTTTTATACATGTTATGCTAGTATCTTGCACATCCTGGTACACCGCCAGAGGCATTCATATAGAGTCATATTTGTTCTAGTTTCGAGCTGTGATTTTTTGAGTTGTAAGTAAGTAGAAGTATGATGATCATCATTATTAGAGCATTGTCCCAGTGAGGAAAAAAAGGGGAGGCCAAAAAGAGCCCACGAAAAAAAGAAAAAAAAGAAAAAAAAAGAAGAGAAAAAAGAAAAAAAAATAAAATGAGAGAAAAAGAGAGAAGGGGCAGTGTTACTATCCTTTTCCATACTTGTGCTTCAAAGTAGCACCATGTTTTTCATATAGAGAGTCTCATATTTTGTCACTTTCATATACTAGTGGGAATTTTTCATTATAGAACTTGGCTTGTATATTCCGATGATGGGCTTCCTCAAATTCCCGAGGTCTTCATGAGCAAGCAAGTTGGATGCACACCCACTTAGTTTTCATGTTGATCTTTCACACACTTATAGCTCTTAGTGCATCCATTGCATGGCAATCCCTACTCCTCACATTGACATCAATTGTTGGGCATCTCCATAGCCCATTGATTAGCCGCGTCGATGTGAGACTATCTTGTTATTTTTGACTTCCCCTTATTAATCTCTACCACCACATTCTATTCTACCCATAGTGCTATATCCATGGCTTGCGCTCATGTATTGCGTGGGGGTTGAAAAAGCTGAAGCGCGTTAAAAAGTATGAACCAATTGCTTGGCTTGTCATCGGGGTAGTGCATGATAAATACATTGTGTTAAGAAGATGGAGCATGACAGGATTATATGATTTTGTAGGGATAACTTTATTTAGCATTTTTATTTTGAAAGGCATGATTGTTTATTAGTATGCCTGAGAATTGATGTCTTTATGTCATATTATAGACTATTGCTTTGAATCAATTGGATCTTATTATTCATACCGTAAGAGAGATTACATGATGAAACATGTTAGGTAGCATTCCGCATCAAAAATTCTGTTTTTATCATTTACCTACTCGAGGACGAGCAGGAATTAAGCTTGGGGATGCTTGATACGTCTCCAACATATCTATAATTTTTTATTGTTCCATGCTATTATAGTACCAATCTTGGATGTTTTATATGCAATAATATATCATTTTTTGGGACTAACCTATTAACCTAGTGCCCAGTGCCAGTTGCTGTTTTCTGCTTGTTTTTGGTTTTTCAGGAAATCAGTACCAAACGAAGTCCAAATGCCACGAAACTTCTTGACGATTTTTTTCTGGACAAAAGAGACCATGGAAGCTTCGGGAGGAAGCCAGAAGCCTGACGAGGAGGCCACAAGGCAACAGGGCGCGGCCCCAGGGGGCGCACCCTGATGCCTTGTGGGCCCCTCGTGGCTCCTTTTAACCTAATTCAACTTCTATAAATTCTCAAATATTCGGAAACCATCAGAGAGCCAAACGAGAAAACCCTACCACCGCCGCAAGCCTCTGTTCTTCCGCGATCCCATCTGGAGGCCTTTTCTGGTACTCTGCCGGAGGGGGAATCGATCACGGAGGGCTTCTACATCAACCTTGCTGCCCTTTCGATGATGTGTGAGTAGTTTACCACAGATCTACGGGTCCATATCTAGTAGCTAGATGGCTTCTTTTCTCTCTTTGATCTTCAATACCATGTTCTCCTCGATGTTCTTGGAGTTCTATCCGATGTAATCTTCTTTTGCGGTGTGTTTGTTGGGATCTGATGAATTGTGAGTTTATGATCAGATTATTCATGAGAAATATTTGAGTCTTCTCTGAACTCTTTTATGCATGATTTTTATAGCTTTGTATTTCTCTCCGATCTAACTGTTTGCTTTGGCCAACTAGATTGATTTATCTTGCAATGGGAGAGGTGCTTTGTTATGGGTTCATCCTGCGGTGCTCAATCCCAGTGACAGAAAGGGACATGACATGTATTTGTATTGTTGCCATTAAGGATAAAAAGATGGGGTTTAATCATATTGCTTGAGTTTACTTTGTCTACATCATGTCATCTTGCTTAAGGCGTTACTCTGTTTCATACTTAATACCCTAGATGCATGATGGATAGTGGTCGATGGGTGTAGTAATAGTAGTAGATGCAGGCAAGAGTCGGTCTACTTGTCTCGGACGTGATGCCTATATACATGATCATTGCCATGAATCCGTCATAATTATTTGCTTTTCTATCAATTGCCCAATAGTAATTTGTTTACCCACCGTATGTTCTGTGCTCGAGAGAGAAGCCTCTAGTGAAAACTATGGCCCCCGGGTCTACCTTTATCATATATTAAAATCCAAAAATACCTTGATGTAATTTATTTACTTTTATTTTATTTTGCAATTTACTTTTTATCTAGCACTATCAGAATTAATCCTTGCAAATAACCGCTAAGAGGATTGACAACCCTCTTATTTGCGTTGGGTGCAAGTGTTTGCTTTTGTGTGTGTAGGTGCTGCTAAAGAGGTTTTGTGTAGTTCTCCTACTGGATTGATAACCTTGGTTCTTAACTGAGGGAAATACTTATCTCTACTATACTGCATCATCCTCTCCTCTTCGGGGAAATACCAACGCAGTCTACAAGTAGCAGCTCACGAGGGAGCGAACTGCGTCCTTTTCGTCGCAGCGGACGGTGATGATATCGCTGCAGCCCGGCATCTTGAGGACGTTGTAGGCGTGATGGGTCACCGCCATGAACTTGTCGAGCGTAGGGTAGCCCAGGACGGCATTGTACGGCAGGCCAATGTGCGCCACATCGAAGTCGATGAGCTCAGTCCATTAGTTCTTGCAGGTGTCGAAGGTGACAGGAAGGCGCACCTGCCCTAGAGGCAGCGTGGTGCCATCAGTGATGCCAGAGAAAGGCCTCGTCGGCATCAGCTACTCGTAGGGTACTTGGAGCTTCTCGAAGGTCTCAATGGAGATCACGTTGAGGCCTGCACCTCCGTCGACGAGCATCTTGGTGACAACAACGTTGTTGATGGTGGGGGTGCACAACATGGGGATCGCGCCCACTGCCTCCATGGACTTGGGGTGGTCCTTGGAGTCGAAGGAGATGGCGTACAGCGACCACTTGAGGGGCTGAGAAGCCTCAGCACTCGGGAGGGCTGCGTTCACCTCATGAGCGAATTGCTTGAAGTGGCGGTTGGATGGGGGGCCTGGGCCCCGCCAAGGATGCAAGCCACCTCGCGAGGCTCCTGGTAGCCCCTGGTGCCCTCGTTAGGCTGGTTGTCGTTGTTCCTTCGAGGCGGTGGCGGCAGCGGCGGCAGAGCGGCGTTGGCTTGCCGCTGCTGGTCACGCCAGCCCTGCCAGAAGCTGTTGTTGCCGCGATCGCCCCAGCGGTTGTTGCTGCGGCCGCCTCCGCGGCCGGCACCGCGATCATTGTGTCCGCCGCGCCCGTCCTGGCGGCTCTCACGAAGCAGCTTGAACTCATGGCAGTCTTCAGTGTTGTGAGAGAACATGTCGTGGTAGGCACAGTATGGATGGCCATCCTTCTTGGGCTCGGCACGATCGCAGCCGCGCTTCTGCGCAGGCTCCGCCGCCAGCACGGCAGGGGCCTTACACTTGGCGTCCTTGCTTTTGGCCTTGGCGGCGTCAGGCGCTTGGTCTGGGTCGTTGTGGATGAAGAGGCGGCCCTCTTCAGCCTTGGCGCATTTGTCGGCGAGGTCGAACAGCTCAACCACGGTGTCAAGCTTGTCCTTGATGGCGAGCTTCTCGCGCATCCGGAGGTCTGTGACACCGGAGGAGAACGTGGAGATGATGGCGGCGTCGGAGGCACGCAGAATCTTGTTGCACACTTCGCTGAAGTGCTGGATGTACTTGCGGAGAGTCTCGTCAGGGCGCTGGCGCATAGCGCACAAGTCGTTGAGCGTGAGGGGGCGCTCGTGCGTGCCCTTGAAGTTGGCGATGAACTACCGGCACAGCTCGGCCCACTAAGAGATGGACGCCTTGGGAAGGTTCATGAGCCAGGAGCACAGGGCGTCCTTGAGGACCATGGGGAACCAGTTCGCCATGACCTGGTCATCACCGTTCGCCGCCTCGATGCTCAGAGTGTAGAGCTGCAGGAACTCTGTGGGGTTGGGGCTGCCGTCGTAGCGAGGAGGCAAGTCCGGCTTGAACTTCGTAGGCCACACCACGCGGCGCAGCTCACGGGTGAAGGCGCGGCAGCCCCCGATGCTGGAGGCGACACAGCCAGCAAGGGCGGCACGGTTCTAGGGACCAGCCACCGTGACCTCCTGGATGGTGCGGTCTTGGCACTGGCGCTGCTGCTCGAGGAGCACGCGCGCACCGGGCGCCGCGCGCCGGACGATCTGGCAGCTCTCATTGTCGGGGTCTGGTGAAGACGCATTGCGGGACGGCTCTCGCGCCCGCGTGACGCAGTGGCGCCCGGCGTCCCCGTTTGACGGAGGAGGCAGTGGAGGCGTGCCATGCGCCACTTCCCCGGCGCGTGGTGACGGAGGGCGGAGCGAGTGAGAAGCCGCGGGGGCGTCTCCGGCGACGTTGACGAGCTCGGTGATGCAGCCAGGCGTCGTAGCCGGCATCGGTGGGGCGGTAGCGTAGCAGCTCGTGCGCCATGAGCAGCGCGGCCTTTGGGCCCGGTGGCTCGCGGCGGGCGAGCGAGGAGGCGGTGGCGGTGTGACCGGCTGGCTGCACGGATGGGTGGAGGGAGGAGGCCTGCTGCTCCCGAGTGATACGTCGAATTTGCATCATGATTTCCTACTGTTATTTATAATTTATTTGATCATTATTTCACTTTATGATGCAATTCTTATGCCTTTTCTCTCTTAATTTGCAAGATCTATATGAAGAGGGAGAATATCGGCAGCTGGAATTCTGGACCTGAATTAGCTACAGCAGAGATACCTATTCTATAGAGCTCCAATTGAATTGAAACTTCACGGAGATTTTTTATTGAATATATAAAAAATACTAGAGAAAAGAAATACCAGAGGGGACCCACCAGTTGCCCACAAGGCAACTGGGCGTGGCCCCCTTGGGCGCGCCCTGCTGCCTTGTGGGGCCCCTGGCAGACCTCCGGCCCCCTCCTTCTGCTATATAGGCTCATTTGCCCTAAAACAATTATAGAGAAGACTTTCGGGACGAAGTGCCGCTGTCTCGAGGCGGAACCTGGGCAGGAGCAATTTTGCTCTCCGATGGAGCAATTCCGCCTGGGATACTTCCCTCCGGGAGGGGGAAATCGAAGCCATCGACATCACCAACGATCCTCTCATCGTGGGAGGACCAATCTTCATCAACATCTTCACCAGCACCATCTCATCTCAAACCCTAGTTCATCTCTTGTATTCAATTTTTGTCTCAAAACCTCATATTGGTACCTGTGGGTTGCTAGTAGTGTTGATTACATCTTGTAGTTGATGCTAGTTGGTTTATTTGGTGGAAGATTATATGTTCAGATCCTTAATGATATTCAATACCCCTCTGATCTTGAACATGAATATGATTTGTGAGTAGTTACTTATGTGCTTGAGGACATGGGAGAAGTCTTGTCATAATTAATCATGTGAATTTGGTATTCGTTCGATATTTTGATGATATGTATGTTGTTGCGTCCTTTAGTGTTGTCGTGTGAATGTCGACTACATGACACTTCACCATCTTTGGGCCTAAGGTAAGGCTTGTGGAGTAGTAATTAGATGATGGGTTGCTGGAGTGACAGAAGCTTAAACCCTAGTTTATGCGCTATTCCATAAGGGGCTGATTTGGATCCATATGTTTCATGCTATGGTTAGATTTATCTTAATTCTTCTTTCAGAGTTGCGGATGCTTACGAGAGGGGGTAATCATAAGTGGTAGGCTTGTTCAAGTAAGAACAGCACCCAAGCACCGGTCCACCCACATATCAAATTATCAAAGTAGTGAACGTGAATCAAACAAACATGATGAAAGTGACTAGATGAAATTCCCATGTGTCCTCGAGAACGCTTTGCTTTATATATGAGTTCGTTCCGGCTTGTACTTTGCTATAAAAAGGATTGGGCCACCTTGCTGCACTTTTGTTACACTTGTTACTTGTTACGAATTATCTTGCTATCAAACTACTCATTACCGCTACTTTCAGTGCTTGCAGAAAATACCTTACTGAAAACCGGTTATCATGTCCTTCTGCTCCTTGTTGGGTTCAACACTCTTACTTATCGAACGGTCTATGATTGATCCCCTATACTTTTGGGTCATCAAGACTCTTTTCTGGCGCCGTTGCCGGGGAGTGAAGCGCCTTTGGTGAGTGGAATTTGGTAAGGAAACATTTATACTATGTGCTGAAATTTATTGTCACTTGTCACTATGGAAAGTAATCCTTTGAGGGGCTTGTTCGGGGTATCTTCACCTCGATCGGAAGCATTAAGAGTTGCTCCTCAACCTACTGAACCTACTGAAAATGTTTATTATGAAATTCCTTCGGGTATGATAGAGAAACTGCTAGCTAATCCTTATGCAGGAGATGGAACGGTGCATCCTGATATGCATTTGATATATGTGGATGAAATTTGTGGATTGTTTAAGCCTGCAGGTTTATCCGGAGATGGAGTTATGAAGAAAGTATTCCCTTTATCTTTGGAGGGACAGGCGTTGACATGGCATAGGCTATGTGAGGATACTGGAACATGGGATTGGAACCGGTTGAAGCTGGAATTTCACCAGAAATTTATCCTATGCATTTGGTTCATCGTGATCGGAATTATATATATAATTTTTGGCTACGTGAAGGATAAAGTATCGCTCAAGCTTGGGGGAGGCTTAAGTATATGTTGCACACATGCCCCAATCATGAGCTCTCAAGATAAATAATTATTCAAAACTTT
This sequence comes from Elymus sibiricus, assembly GCA_039707655.1. Classification (NCBI taxonomy): domain Eukaryota; kingdom Viridiplantae; phylum Streptophyta; class Magnoliopsida; order Poales; family Poaceae; genus Elymus; species Elymus sibiricus. Next base: position 174,861,187 of record CM077666.1, on the reverse strand, counting down.
TATGCTCGGCTTTCTCATAATGATCAATCCATGCTAGACACTTCTTCTGCCAGTTCCTTTATGAAGAGAACTATTGATTTTAGATGGGATCTTCTGGAAAGAATTAAACGTAACTCTAAGGATTGGGAAACCAACAAAGGTAAAGAGTCAGGTATAAATCTTGAGTTTGATTGTGTTAAATCTTTTATGGCAACTGATGCTTTTCATAAGTTTAGTACTAAATATGGACTTGACTCTGAGATAGTAGCTACCATTTGTGAATCCTTTGCTGCTCATGTTGATCTCCCTAAGGAGAAATGTTTTAAATATCATCCACCCATTGAATTAAATGAAGAACCTGTTAGTGTTAAAGAAGAAACAATTGTTTACAATGTTGATCCAGTTGTGCCTACTGCTTATATTGAGAAACCTCCTTTCCCTGTTAGGATTAAGGAACATGCTAAAACTTCAACTGTGGTTAATAAAAGTACTATTAAAGCACCTAGACCTTCTGAGCAAATTAAAGTTGAACCTAATATTGCAATGGTTAAAGATCTTTTGGTTGATAACATTGATGGGCATGTCATATATTTCTCTGATGAAGAAACTAGAATTGCTAAGCCAGACGCTAAAGATAAAAACAAACCCGTAGTCGGCATGCCTGTTATTTCTGTTAAAATTGGAGATCATTGCTATCATGGTTTATGTGATATTGGTGCTAGTTTTAGTGCTATCCCTTTTACTCTCTATCAAGAAGTCATGAATGATATTGCACCTGTTGAGATTGAAGATATTGATGTCACTATTAAGCTTGCAAATAGAGATATTGTTACTCCACTTGGGATTGTTAGAGATGTTGAAGTCTTGTGTGGTAAGGTCAAATACCCTACCGATTTCCTTGTTCTTGAATCACCACAAGATGATTTTTGTCCCATTATATTTGGTAGACCTTTCTTGAATACAGTAAATGCTAAGATTGATTGCAATAAAGAAACTGTCAGTGTTAATTTTAGTGATATATCGCATGAGTTGTAACATCCCAAAATTCTAAATTTTGGAATGTTATATTAAATAAATAATTAAGATTATTTGTTTGATTGTTGTGTGATTGATTGTGTGAAATTGAGTGGAAATTGAAACTTTTGAAAGTTGAATGAGAGGGAATAAAAGGACTTTCCCAAAACTTTCATCTTGCATTTTGATCTCCATGAATTCAAATTCATTTCATCACAAAACCCTATAGTAAAGATAACATGACTTCTTCCATATAAAGAAATGAAAAGGGGTTTTGAAAAAGATTTGAATTCCATTTGAAAATAGTCCAACTCAGAAACTTTATGCCACTCAAGGATTTTCATGAGAGAAGATAACATGACCTCTTCAAAATATATGAAATAGAGTAGGAAGTCATGAGGAACACTTTCAAAATTTATTTGAATCACTTTTGAAGATTTTTTTCCATTTTGAGTTTCAAATTCATTCCCATTTATTCAAATAAAATAAAGAGAGGAGGAAATATGACTCCTTCAAATATCAGATAGAAAATGTGGAAACTGAATTATGAAACCAACAGAAAGTTATTTGAAAAATATTTGAAATCATTTGCATAGCTATTTCTTGAATTCCTTGAATATTGATCTATTGAGTTTTATGCAAATTATTTTTTCTCCTGAAAATAAAAAATAAAAGAGAGAGGATAAAATGACTTCATCAAATATAAAAGAGTTGGGACAATTATTAGAATATTATTTGGAGTTTATTTGATAATTATTTTATTGGCCTAAAGTGCATTTATTGCATTAGAAAAAAAATCAAAATTATAAGCGCCGGAATTAATGTTCTTTATTCTCTATATTTCCAATAGTGATTTTATAAATTTATGTGGTATTTTTAGAAATTAATTTGAATTTGTTTTGGGCCTCAAAGAGTTTTCTGTTAAAAAAAACAATGCACCGCCTGGACCGAAACACTGTTCGGCCCAGGAGCGCACCCAACCGGCCCATAGCCGAATTTGGCCCGTGGCCTGTTAGCCGCCGAACCGGTACGGGAGCGCCTCGACCGCCCGATGGCTCCCGATCCAACGGCCCCGCCTCGCCCTCTGTCTCTCTCCCACTGCCGCTGACCAGCGGGGCCCGATCCCCATCTCCCTCAACCTCTCGCCGCGTCGCATGGGACACGCCGCGCCGCGCTCCTGCACCCGCCGCGCGAAGCTCGCGCGGATGAGGCTTATCCGGCAGCTCCCAAGCCTCCTAGCCTCGCCTATAAATGTCCCGGAGGCCCTCTGTTCCTCTCGCCATCTCGCTACTCCCCACGACGCCAGCAGCCACCACCTCGTCCATTTGAATCTCGCCGGCCGAGCCGACTTTGCCGGAGGAATACATCGCCGGTGAGGACCCCTGAGACCCCTCCCTTCTTTCAAACTTCTTAACTCGTCGAGGCGCATCGATTTGACACACTTTTTGCCCCTAGGATTCGCCGGAGCATCCCCACGCACGACGCGCGCCCATGCCGGAGCATCGGAGTTCCACCGCCCTCGCCTCGCTCGACCCCGACGCCCCGAGGACCCCGCCACCACCGTCCGGATCCCCTTGACGCGCTGGTCCCCTCCGTCTACTTCACCGATGCCGGAGGCCACCGGAGACGCAGCCCCGCCCGACGCCGAGCCCCGCGCCGCCGTCTTCCCCTGCCCGTCGCCAACGCCATTGCCGCTGTAAGCTCCGGCCACTCCCGTCTGTTAGATCGTAATCCAACTGTCCAGATTAGATTAGTTTTTATTTATTTATTTGCGAACCGGTATGCGCTACATATCGGCCGTCCGCCCGTAGTTTAGATAGCGCGCCTCATAGGCCTATCAGGAGCTGCCACGTGTCACGTCACCGACCCGTAGCGTTTCTGTTTATTTTCTTTTCTGTTTTAATTTTCAGAATAGTTCTTTTTTTATAAATTTAATATCTTTTATGTTTTAAGTCCAAATTTAGTGATTCTTTTTGCATTAGATTCAAAATTTTATAAAGTTTCTGTTTGTGCAATTGGATTTCAAATTTGAGTATTGTAAATTTGAATTTGATGAATTTTGTTCAAATCACTAATTTGGCCATATTTTGAGTTTTATAAAATATTTTTGGTTTATTCTTTTTGCTACTGTTTTGTTAGTGATTTTCCTATCCAGTAGCATTTAGTGAATTGTTTTTAGTTTTATTTAAATTAGGTTTTTAGCTAAAACAGTACTGTTTTGCTTTTATAGTTGTTTTAGTCATTAAATTTTTGTTTTTAATAATTCTTAGTTAGTTATTTTTGTAGATTTTTACATGTTATTATATGTTTCTGTTAACCTACAGTAGATAAAGTTTATAATTAATTATTATTATTTAGCTACTGTTTTGTGTTTTGTTTGCTTAGATCATAATTATAGTTCATAGAAAATAGTTTTATTAGTTTCAAAAGTAATTATTTTTGCCTGTTTATTATAATAGGTTGTTGGTTCTGTTAAGCAGCACTAAAATTAGCTTTTGTAATTATTTAGTATTGTTTAGCATTCTTTTAGTGTTTTTTTGGTTGTTATAATTGTTTTAGTGTTAACTAGATAATTATAATAGCTTTTAAAAATAAGTTCTTTTTGCTAATTATTAATTTAGTAAAATAATTTCTGTTGTTTTATTAGAATTTTATTTTCTTTTCTGTAGAAAAGTTATTCAGAATAAGTTAGTGATGTTGTGAGAGTTATTGATTGATATTGTGTGAGTTGGTTTCTCACTAGTTTTCTTTTGAAGTTTTCTTTGGACCTTTATTTGGTTTTCTTTGATTTCATTATTTTTTTCTTTGTTTCTTTTTTATTGTTATTTGGTTGTTAGTATTGATTGCTAGAAGGTTTGCTTATGTGAATGCAACGTTTGACTATATAGATTTCATCGGAGAGTGACGACTAGTTTTCTCAAGTTTCTGAGAGCGATATTATCTTCATCAACTTACCAGGCAAGTTCACATTTGACCATTCTTTTAATTACCTATGTTTTTATATATGCACTTAGTCCTTTGTGGTAGGATTGCATGGTAGGAATTTTCCACCAGATGGCTATGCTTTTACCTAGTAGTTCATTTGAGGTAGGCCTGAACTATTCAACCTTTGTCACCACCGTGTAAGTTTATTTTTGCCTCGCTAATGTAGACGTGGATTGGGAAGTGTTCATGGCGAGATATGAGTGACAAAGTAGTAATCAGGACCAAGACTTTTAAATGAACTACCTCGGCGGAAATTGGTTTGAATGGTGGAGAAGTACAGTGGGAGCATGCATGGGAAATCCATGGTGGTGCACCACTAGTGGTCCATCCGCTCAGGCTCAAAGGGATCAAACGTGTTTTCATGTCTAGAAGCTTACGTGAGCAGCCACAAGCCAATATGGGCTCTGGCTTAGTTGAGTAGTTAGTGAGACCTCTTCCGGGATAGGCTAGCAGATGTAGAGTGAGTAGGTGTACCGGCCTATCCGTGGGTTAAGAGGGAATGCTTTCGAAAGACTATGTCTCGATCTTCCGATCAAGGATGTGGTCGAGTCTTGTGGGGAAAAGTGTGCAAACCTCTACAGAGTGTTAAATCTAATCGATTAGCCGTGTCCCCGGTTATGGACAATTTGAGCTTTTAGTAGTGGAAATGCCGGGAGATCTCATCACCCTTAATTTAATCAGTTGGGTTTAAATAAACTTTGGGAATGGATTGAGTTGGGGTTGCCATCTCAATCTTATGCTAATTTTTGTAGTAGTAGAATAAATTATTTTATGATAGGGAAAAATCAGCTTTATGCAAAGTTAAACTTAGAGCCTTTCCACCAGCCAAATTGCATGTACAAATAGGTGCATTGCACTCTTATGATGTGACTTGCCTTTACATTCCATGTACTGACCTACACGGCTGCAACGTATCATGTTGCAGGAATTTCTACGACGAGTAAGAGTTACGTTGTAGGGTTACGGTCTACACTCAACTTGCCGTTGGCGTTGATGAGACTCCACACCCGTATTGACTCATTTTTGCTGTGATAAATAAGGTATAATCTGGATTTACGTTATCTTTTTAACATGTGATGTTATGGTATTTCATCGAAGTATTGTGTGTGCCAGCATACTGATCCAGGGATGGCACAGAAAGCACAGAGACTTGACCGTATTGGGTCGGGTCGCTACAGAGATGGTATCATAGCACATGTTGACTGTAGGACGTGACCCTAGAAACTGGAAAGCCCTTAGGAAAGGATCTCTCTAAAACTATATTTTCAAAAAAATCCTTTACCTCTCTTCTTTTCTGAGCTTTATCAAATCTTCCCTCTTACCTCAAATAGTTAGACAATACCCTTTCCCTTTTGACCACACAGAGGATCAACTGATGAGACCACTCCGAGGAGGACTGGATATCGGATAACTGAGGACCACTTCAGAGTAAAGAGGACTTCACCATACGCTAGAAGAATTGAAGCTACAACAGTCGAAGACTCGAAGATTTTGAAGACACTGAAGAATTCCAAAATTTATTTGACCTTTAGAAGACCAAAACCTTGTTGTATACTCACGTTAGATGCAATTATTTGTGAGCTATCATATTTTGTGTGTGTTTTCTGACAGCAACAAATAAAACCTATTTTCAAAACTATTGTTTGAATTGTGTGTATCTCTCTTTCTCCCTCTCTTATCTCATCCCCAAAACCCTTGGACCCAATATATGATGAATGAAGATGGACTCGTATTTTCTGGATCGATGACTCAGTTGGAGGCAGAACAATGGATTCAGAACATGGAGGATCACTTGAGGAATAACATTGTTAAAAGAAAAGATATGGTTCAATATGCTCTTCAGTACTTTGCAAAAAGTGCTGCAACATGGTGTAGGATGCACCAAGCTATACAAGGATGGAATGAAGCAAAAACTTGGGAGGAATTCAAGATGACTCTACTGAGGTCTCGTCTTATCCAGAAGCCCTATGGAAATAAAATGAAGAAACCTTGTGCATGCAAGATTTGCGGAGAGATAGGACACACCCATGAAGAACACAAGAATGGATGCCCTCATTGTGAGGAAAATCACCAAGCTGAAGAATGCCAAACTAGGCAGGTTACTTGTTTCTTGTGTGAAGGAACTACGCACTACCCTGCCCAGTGTCATATTTACCCCAAGGTACAAGAAATTACCAAGCAACAAAAGGGAGCAATGAAAGAAGCCCTCAGGGAATGTTTAAAAGAACCTGTGATGAAGGAAGATGTTGACGACCCTGATGGAGAAGGCCTAACCAGATTTTACTCCCATGCTTGCTATTCATGTGGAGAAGAAGGGCATTTTTCACAGTATTGCGCGAAGGAAAGGCAAGAGTATCTGGGAGACTTCCCGACTGAAGAAGTGGAGTTTGATCCACAGGAGATAGAAGAATTGATCGGAACGAAGAAGTACAGGAAGAGAAAGAGCATGTATCCACTGAACAACCCAGTTTCTGCAAAGAAGGACCGGAGTCATATCACATGTTTCAAGTTAAAGAATACAGGTCATTACGCTAACAAATGCCCAGAAAGGAAGCCAAGAACCCAAGGAGCCAAGATAACCACCAGGAAGCCCCTGGATTTGTCCGACGTCATTTGTTTACGCTGCAAGGAAGTAGGACATGTTGCCAGAGAATGTTTAGACACGAGGAAAGCTTGAGCTGAGTAGTTGAGATCTCGATATTGGAATAAAGAATGCAATAAATGTGGAACACACTTTTATTTTCATTGGGGATGTTGAGTTGAGTTATGAAATGGAAATTGTAATAGTTCGTGAAGCGATAAAAGTTGATATGTTTGGAATCTCATATGAAATGTTATGAGTTGTTTGTTGATTGTGAGTGCCTCTCTCACTATGTCACCTAGACTTAAACCTTGAACCCATGGGCAATCGACCCCAAACCTTTCCCGGAAAAACAACCACATTTCACCCAAGGAAATACATACATTATCCTGAGTACCCCTTCTATCTTATACCTGCAGATGACAACCCTTTACGAGTCTTTTCTCAAGGGCCCGGAAACGATCATGACCCTGACTAGTGATCAGGATTACCCAAAGATCTGAAGGACATGATGAAGCATATTCATCTTGAAGGAGATGCAGTCTACAAGGGTTATCCTTTCATGGAGAATGGAGTTGAACTTTGGTACGTGGAGGTACACCTCCACCATGTGAAAGGAGTTTGCCCAAAGACTATGGGGTAATACTTTTTCATTTCTCGAGTACCACGAGCAACATTATTCGACTCTGTTCGTGAAGCTGCCATGGAAGCCATACGTCAGATTGGAGAAATACTAGAAGCAGGACTCCGTCACACTCAGGAATACCTGAGAGAGGTGCATGCAGAGATGATGGAGATGAAGCTCATGGCCACCATGATGAAGCAAAAGGTTGATGATTTCAAGGATCACATTGCACAATTCCAGTGGGACTGAAGCATCTTCAAGAAGTGCAAATGAATAAAGATGGAAGTAATGCTTGACCATACCAAACTATGTGGATGGCAACATTTGTAATAAAGTACTTTTGAAATTTGAGTTTTGAGTAGTGGTTAAGGATGTAATAAAGGATTTGATATGAAGAGAATATGAATTATGGATGAACCAGTGCATTCTTTTTTTTGTGATACTTTTCTGTGTGAACACTTGACCAATGGAAAGGAAAATGTATTCCACAGAGTGGAGTTTGGACAAAATGAGTTGGAGTTTTGTTGTGATATGATGGTTACCCCAAGAGTATGGAGGAATGAAGTACAATTGGATTTAAAAGGGGTGCAATGTTGGAATATGAAACAATAGTGACTCCAAGGAAGATTTAAAGCTATACAAGTGTTGAAGTGGGCCCATAACCCACAGGACCCAGGATTTGAAAACGAGCAAACACAACCTTGTTGAAGGAAGAATTCTGGAAGAAGCTGTGATTTCATTAGCAGACGTTTCTTAGGAGGATACGAAAACCCGAGAGTTGTGAAGAAACGATAGAGGTTTTGTTTGGCTTGAAGAACCAATGGATTTACCCGAACCCAGTTCGTGGACAAGAGAATTTCTGCAATGCTTGTGAGGATGCCCAAGTGTTAGAGTACGTGATTCGCTGTCTGCGTATGTAGTAAGAAACCAAGTACGGGATGGATTGGCCCCCATACCGGAGACTTTTATCATGGACTATCATATGTTGATGGAAAATCAGAGAGCCTTAAAAACCCTAGAAAAGAGTGTCGACATGACAAGCCAAAAATCTTAGAACGGCAGGACGATGGAAGCCCTGTACAGGCGCCCGTTGCCAATTGTAGGTTATACGGTGAGATTCAACCCAGACCCATTTCCTGCAGGAGGATTAAGTAATTGTTAACCACCATGAGATTTTTGATAGATGTATAGTATTGGCGACAGACTTGTCAGCTAAGAAGACCCTGTCTCGGAAGGATCTTATTTTGATGCAAGGACTCAAGATTTTGAGGAAAAGGTTATGCCCTTACCGGAAGAGCACCAGTGAAGGGGTTATCCCAGAGAATATGAGAAGACCGACACTGTCAACCCAAAGGACGGAGTACATGAGTTTTGTTGGAACCATAACCATGCTTCTAGGGGTGGTAGCACCCCATACCTTGTGTTAATGAATGGATTTTCAAGAAAACCCCCCAAACCTAACGTTCTTTCTAGCCTCTCCGAATCTCGAGGACGAGATTCATTTTAAGGGTGGTAGTCTGTAACATCCCAAAATTCTAAATTTTGGAATGTTATATTAAATAAATAATTATGATTGTTTGTTTGATTGTTGTGTGATTGATTGTGTGAAATTGAGTGGAAATTGAAACTTTTGAAAGTTGAATGAGAGGGAATAAAAGGACTTTCCCAAAACTTTCATCTTGCATTTTGATCTCCATGAATTCAAATTCATTTCATCACAAAACCCTATAGTAAAGATAACATGACTTCTTCCATATAAAGAAATGAAAAGGGGTTTTGAAAAAGATTTGAATTCCATTTGAAAATAGTCCAACTCAGAAACTTTATGCCACTCAAGGACTTTCATGAGAGAAGATAACATGACCTCTTCAAAATATATGAAATAGAGTGGGAAGTCATGAGGAACACTTTCAAAATTTATTTGAATCACTTTTGAAGAGTTTTTCCATTTTGAGTTTCAAATTCATTCCCATTTATTCAAATAAAATAAAGAGAGGAGGAAATATGACTCCTTCAAATATTAGAGAGAAAATGTGGAAAATGAATTATGAAACCAATAGAAAGTTATTTGAAAAATATTTGAAATCATTTGCATAGCTATTTCTTGAATTCCTTGAATATTGATCTATTGAGTTTTATGCAAATTATTTTTTCTCCTGAAAATAAAAAATAAAAGAGAGAGGATAAAATGACTTCCTCAAATATAAAAGAGTTGGGAAAGTTATTAGAATATTATTTGGAGCTTATTTGATAATTATTTTATTGGCCTAAAGTGCATTTATTGCATTAGAAAAAAAATATTTTTTCAAAATTATATGTGCTAGAATTAATGTTCTTTATTCTCTATATTTCCAATAGTGATTTTATAAATTTATGTGGTATTTTTAGAAATTAATTTGAATTTGTTTTGGGCCTCAAAGAGTTTTTTGTTAAAAAAACAAAGCACCGCCTGGACCGAAACACTGTTCGGCCCAGGAGCGCACCCAACCGGCCCACAGCCGAATTTGGCCCATGGCCTGTTAGCCGCCGAACCGGTACGGGAGCGCCTCGACCGCCCGATGGCTCTCGATCCAACTGCCCCGCCTCGCCCTCTTTCTCTCTTCCGCTGCCGCTGACCAGTGGGGCCTGATCCCCATCTACCTCAACCTCTCGCCGCGTCGCATGGGACACGCCGCGCGAAGCTCGCGCGGAAGAGGCTTATCCGGCAGCTCCTGAGCCTCCTAGCCTCACCTATAAATGCCCCAGAGGCCCTCTATTCCTCTCGCCATCTCGCTACTCCCCACGACGCCCGCAGCCACCACCTCGTCCGTTTGAATCTCGCCGGTCGAGCCGACTTTGCCGGAGGAATACATCGCCGGTGAGGATCCCCAAGACCCCTCCCTTCTTTCAAACTTCTTAACTCGTCGAGGCGCATCGATTTGACACACTTTTTGCCCCTAGGATTCGCCGGAGCATCCCCACGCACGATGTGCGCCCACGCCGGAGCACCGGAGTTCCGCCGCCCTCGCCTCGCTCGACCCCGATGCCCCGAGGACCCCACCACCACCGTCCGGATCCCCTCGACGCACTGGTCCCCTCCGTCTACTTCACCGACGCCAGCGGCCGCCGGAGACGCAGCCCCGCCCGACGCCGAGCCCCGCGCCGCCATCTTCCCCTGCCCGTCGCCGACGCCATTGCCGCTGTAAACTCCGGCCACTCCCGTCCGTTAGATCGTAATCCAACTGTCCAGATTAGATTAGATTTTTTTATATTTATTTGCGAACTGGTATGCGCTAAATATCGGCCGTCCGCCCTTAGTTTAGATCGCGCACCCCGTAGGCCTATCAGGAGCTGCCACGTGTCACGTCACCGACCCGTAGCGTTTCTGTTTATTTTCTTTTCTGTTTTAATTTTCAGAATAGTTCTGTTTTTATAAATTTAATATCTTTTATGTTTTATGTCCAAATTTAGTGATTCTTTTTGCATTAGATTCAAAATTTTATAAAGTTTCTGTTTGTGCAATTGGATTTCAAATTTAAGTATTGTAAATTTGAATTTGATGAATTTTGTTCAAATCACTAATTTGGCCATATTTTGAGTTTTATAAAATATTTTTGGTTGATTCTTTTTGCTACTGTTTTGTTAGTGATTTTCCTATCCAGTAGCATTTAGTAAATTATTTTTATTTTTATTTAAATTGGGTTTTTAGCTAAAACAGTACTGTTTTGCTTTTATAGTTGTTTTAGTCATTAAATTTTTGTTTTTAATAATTCTTAGTTAGTTCTTTTTGTAGATTTTTACATATTATTATATGTTTCTGTTAACCTACAGTAGGTAAAGTTTATAATTAACTATTATTATTTAGCTACTGTTTTTTGTTTTGTTTGCTTAGATCATAATTATAGTTCATAGAAAATAGTTTTATTAGTTTCAAAAGTACTTCTTTTTTTCTCTTTATTATAATAGGTTGTTGGTTCTGTTATGTAGCACTAAAATTAGTTTTTGTGATTATTTAGTATTGTTTAGTATTGTTTTAGTGTTTTCTTGGTTGTTATAATTGTTTTAGTGTTAACTAGATAATTATAATAGCTTTTAAATTAGTTCTTTTTGCTAATTATTAATTTAGTAAAATACTTTCTGTTGTTTTATTAGAATTTTATTTTATTTTCTGTAGTAAAGTTATTCAGAATAAGTTAGTGCTGTTGTGAGAGTTATTGATTGATATTGTGTGAGGTGGTTTCTCACTAGTTTTCTTTTGAAGTTTTCTTTGGATCTTTATTTGGTTTTCTTTGATTTCATTATTGTTTTCTTTGTTTCTTTTTTATTGTTATTTGGTTGTTAGTATTGATTGCTAGAAGGTTTGCTTATGTGAATGCAATGTTTGACTATATAGATTTCATCGGAGAGTGATGACTAGTTTTCTCAAGTTTCTGAGAGCGATATTATCTTCATCAACTTACCAGGCAAGTTCACATTCGACCATTCTTTTAATTACCTATGTTTTATATATGCACTTAGTCCTTTGTGGTAGGATTGCATGGTAGGAATTTTCCACCGGATGGCTATGCTTTTACCTAGTAGTTCATTTGAGGTAGGCCTGAACTATTCAACCTTTGTCACCACCGTGTAAGTTTATTTTTGCCTCGCTAATGTAGACGTGGATTGGGAAGTGTTCATGGTGAGACATGAGTGACAAAGTAGTAATCAGGACCAAGATTTTTAAATGAACTACCTCGGCGGAAATTGGTTTGAATGGTGGCGAAGTACAGTGGGAGCATGCATGGGAAATCCATGGTGGTGCACCACTAGTGGTCCGTTCGCTCAGGCTTAAAGGGATCAAACGTGTTTTCATGTCTAGAAGCTTACGTGTGCATCCACAAGCCAATATGGGCTCTGGCTTAGTTGAGTAGTTAGTGTGACCTCTTCCGGGATAGGCTAGCAGATGTAGAGTGAGTAGGTGTACCGGCCTATCCGTGGGTTAAGAGGGAATGCTTTCGAAAGACTATGTCTCGATCTTCCGATCAACGAGGTGGTCGAGTCTTGTGGGGAAAAGTGCGCAAACCTCTACAGAGTGTTAAATCTAATCGATTAGCCGTGTCCCCGGTTATGGACAATTTGAGCTTTTAGTAGTGGAAATGCCGGGAGATCTCATCACCCTTAATTTAATCAGTTGGGTTTAAATAAACTTTGGGAATGGATTGAGTTGGGGTTGCCATCTCAATCTTATGCTAATTTTTGTAGTAGTAGAATAAATTATTTTATGATAGGGAAAAATCAGCTTTATGCAAAGTTAAACTTAGAGCCTTTCCACCAGCCAAATTGCATGTACAAATAGGTGCATTGCACTCTTATGATGTGACTTGCCATTACATTCCATGTACTGACCTACACGGCTGCAACGTATCATGTTGCAGGAATTTCTACGACGAGTAAGAGTTACGTTGTAGGTTTACGGTCTACACTCAACTTGCCGTTGGCGTTGATGGGACTCCACACCCGTATTGACTCGTTTCCACTGTGATAAATAAGGTATAATCTGGATTTACATTATCTTTTTAACATGTGATGTTATGGTATTTCATCGAAGTACTGTGTGTGCCAGCATACTGATCCAGGGATGGCACCGAAAGCACAGACACTTGACCGTATTGGGTCGGGTCGCTACATGAGTTTAATTTCTCTAAGTTTCATAGACAACCTCATGATAAAGAATTACCCAATAAATATGAAATTATTGGACTAGCCTCTATTGTTGTGCCTCCTATTGATCCTTTAGAACAATATTTGCTAGACCATGAAAATGATATGCATATGAATGAAAGAAATGAAATAGATGAGTTGTTTTTTAAGCAAGCACCTGTCCTCAAACATAATTTGCCTGTTGAAACATTAGGAGACCCTCTACCACCTAAGAGTGACCCTGTGTTTGAATTAAAGCCATTACCTGATATGCTTAAATATGCTTATCTTGATGAAAAGAAGATATATCCTGTTATTATTAGTGCTTACCTTTCAGAGCATGTAGAAAAGAGATTACTTAAAACTCTGAAGAAGCATCGTGCTGCTATTGGATATCCTCTCGATGATCTTAAGGGCATTAGTCCCACTCTATGTCAGCATAAAATTCATATGGAGCCAGATGCTAAACCCGTTGTTGATCATCAAAGAAGATTGAATCCTAAAATGAAGGATGTGGTAAGAACTGAAATATTAAAGCTTCTAGAGGCAGGTATAATTTATCCCATAGCTGATAGTAGATGGGTAAGTCCTGTTCATTATGTTCCTAGGAAAGGAGGTATTACTGTTGTTCCTAATGATAAAAATGAACTTATCCCACAAAGAATTGTAACCGGCTATAGAATGGCAATTGCTTTAAGGAAATTTAATAAAGCTACTAGGAAAGATCATTATCCCTTGCCTTTTATTGATCAAATGTTAGAAAGATTATCTAAGCATACACATTGTTGCTTCCTAGATGGCTATTCTGGTTTCTCTCAAATACCTGTATCACCAGAAGATCAAGAGAAAACCACATTTACTTGTCATTTTGGAACTTATGCTTATCGCCGTATGCCTTTTGGCTTATGTAATGCACCTGCTACCTTTCAAAGATGTATGACTACTATATTTTCTGACTTTTGTGAAAAGATTGTTGAGGTTTTCATGGATGATTTTTCCGTTTACGGAACTTCTTTTGATGATTGCTTAAGCAACCTTGACCGAGTTTTGCAGAGATGTGAAGAAACTAATCTTGTCTAGAATTGGGATAAGTGCCACTTTATGGTAAATGAAGGTATAGTCCTTGGGCATAAAATTTCTGAAAGAGGTACTGAAGTTGATAAAGCTAAAGTTGATGCAATTGAGAAAGTGCCGTGTCTCAAAGATATCAAAGGTATAAGAAGTTTCCTTGGTCATGCTGGTTTCTATAGAAGGTTTATAAAAGACTTCTCTAAAATTTCTAGGCCTCTTACTAATCTCTTGCAAAAAGATGTGCCATTTGTTTTTTATGATGATTGCGTAGAACCTTTGAAATACTTAAGAAAGCCTTAATATCTGCACCTATTGTTCAACCACCTGATTGGAACCTACCCTTTGAAATTATGTGTGATGCTAGTGATTATGTTGTTGGTGCCGTTCTGGGCCAAAGAGTTGATAAGAAATTGAATGTTATTTATTATGCTAGTAAAACTCTAGACAGTGCTCAAAGAAACTATGCTACTACTGAGAAAAAAAAATTAGCAGTTGTGTTTGCATGTGATAAATTCAGATCTTACATTGTTGATTCCAAAGTAACTATTCATACTGATCATGCTACTATTAAATACCTTATGGAAAAGAAATATGCTAAGCCTAGGCTTATTAGGTGGGTTCTTCTACTACAAGAATTTGATTTGCATATTGTTGATAGAAAGGGAGCTGAGAATCCCGTAGCAGATAATTTGTCTAGAATGGAAAATGTTCTTGATGACCCACTACCTATTAATGATGATTTCCCTGATGAACAATTAGCTGCAATAAATGCTTCTCATAACACTCCGTGGTATGCAGACTATGCTAATTACATTGTTGCTAAATATATACCACCATGTTTCACATACCAACAAAAGAAAAAGTTCTTCTTTGATTTAAGGCATTACTTTTGGGTTGACCCACATTTATATAAAGGAGTAGATGGTATTATTAGACATTGTGTAGCTGAGCATGAACAGGAACAAATCCTACGGAAGTGTCACTCTGAGGCATACGGAGGACACCATGCGGGAGACAGAACTGCACATAAGGTATTACAATCTGGTTTTTATTGGCCTACTCTCTTCAAAGATGCACGTAAGTTTGTCCTTTCGTGTGATGAATGTCAAAGAATTGGTAATGTTGGTAGACGTCAGGAAATGCCTATGAATTATTCACTTGTTATTGAACCATTTGATGTTTGGGGTTTTGATTATATGGGACCTTTTCCTTTCTCTAATGGGTATACTCATATTTTAGTTGTTGTTGATTACGTTACTAAGTGGGTAGAAGCTATTCCAACTAGTAGTGCTGATCATAACACTTCTATTAAAATGCTTAAAGAAGTTATATTTCCGAGGTTTGGAGTCCCTAGATATTTGATGACTGATGGTGGTTCACACTTTATGCATGGTGCTTTCCGTAAATTGCTTGCTAAATATGATGTTAATCATAAAATTGCATCTCCGAATCATCCTCAGTCTAGTGGTCAAGTTGAATTAAGTAATAGAGAAATAAAATTAATTTTGCAAAAGACTGTTAATAGATCCCGGAAAAATTGGTCCAAAAACTTGATGATGCATTATGGGCTTACAGAACTGCTTATAAAAATCCTATGGGTGTGTCTCCATATAAAATGGTTTATGGAAAAGCGTGTTATTTACCTCTTGAGTTAGAACATAAGGCTTATTGGGAAATTAAAGAACTTAACTATGATTTTAAACTTGCCAGTGAAAAGAGGTTATTTGATATTAGCTCTCTAGATGAATGGAGAACCCAAGCCTATGAAAATACCAAGTTGTTTAAAGAAAAGGTTAAAAGATGGCATGATAAAAGAATTCAAAAACGGGAATTTAAAGTGGGTGAGCAAGTTCTATTGTACAACTCTCGTTTTAGATTTTTTGCAGGAAAACTTCTCTCTAATTGGGAAGGGCAATATATCATCGAAGAGGTTTATCGCTTCGGAGCTATCAAAATAAACAACTCCGAAGGCACCAACCCAAGAGTGGTGAATGGGCAAAGAATTAAGCATTATATTTCAGGTACTCCCATTAATGTTGAAACTAATATTATTCAGAAAATGACACTGGAGGAACACATCAAAGAGTCCTTCTGGAACGCTCTAGAGCCCTAAAAAGGGGTAGGTATGTGATACGGTAACTAAACCAACTCCAAAAATTCCATAAAAATTATTTCTGTCCGTTTTGGAATATTAGAAAAAAACAAAAATAAGAAACAGTCGAGAGGACCCACGAGGATGTCACAAGGAAACAGGGCGCGACCCCCCCACCCGGGGCGCGCCGTGTTGCCTTGTGGGCCCCTCGTGTGCCCTCCCGACTCTGTTTTCCTCTCGTATGCTTGTTTTGCAAGATAAAAATTCTTTGTATATACTCCCGTATGTTTTGACCACCGCATCGCAAGTTTCTCCTCTGTTCTTGTTTCGTGCTGATTCCTGTCAGATTTTCGAGGCCAGGCATCATCTCTTCCTTTTCCTCCAACAATGTGGGAGACGACGCTTGGTTGTTGCAGATGGAACTCAGGAGAGAGGAGAAGGAAGAGGCTACCATGGAAGAAGATGATGGAGATTCGCTGGAGGTCCACCCTCCGGCTTCCGAGAGGGGTACCCTTGTCGGCATCTCCACAACTCCAAATCCTCATCAAGCCATGAGAAGCACTACAAGCCATGGGAGTCCAGAGGTACAAGAAGGGCTCCCTCCTAGGAGGCCCTTACACAGGTTACATCAGAACAATTTTCATAATTTGGTCCACAATTATGGGGTTGAAAACACTCCTCGTATGCACATACCTTCCAATTGGGATATTTCCCGTCCAAGTGAGAATGATGCAGGAAAGGGCTCCTGGTGGCCAGAGAATAAACACATTATGGTTGAAGTGCAAAGGAATGCCACCATGATTCAGCTGTTGCTTCGGGAAATCCAGAGTTTGAAAGATACCTTGTTGAATATTTTGAAGGACAAGCCTACCACCTCATCACCACCATCACGGAAGAATGAGACTTGAGTACACGGGTATGGGCACCACCCTTGGCTTGTGCCAAGCTTGGGGGAGGTGCCCCGGTATCGTATCACCATCACTTTTATCATCATTATCTATCTTAGTTCGATCCTTAGTTATTTCATGATTTAGAAGAATAAAGTTTTAGTATGATTTAGTTTCGAGTGCTTGTTTTGCGATCTATCTATCTATGTAATCGTGTGTGAAAGTTATATAATAAAGAGTAGTTTGAGTTGAGTGTTTTGCTTCTGTTGATCCTATCTTAGAAATAAATGAAAAGAATTAAAAAAAGATCATATGCTAATCTCATGGGGAGTGATGACTTCACATAAAAGAAGTATACTTGATAAAACTTGTTGGAAGTTAACAAACATAGCATTGGTCATTGTGGCAATTCATGAAAAAGTAATAAAGGAAGAGAGGTCTCACATATAAATATACCATCTTGGACATCTTTTATGATTGTGAGCCCCCATTAAATATTCTATGTCAAATAGTCGACGTTGGACAAGGAAGACAATGTAATGAGTTATGTTTGCTTATATTCACATAGAAGTTATATTGTTTTGGATCCTATAACATGTGGTGCTTGCCCCCTATCTTTTGCTAGCCAAAAATTCCGTACTAAGTAGAGATACTACTTGTGCATCCAAAAACCCTTAAACCCAGTTTCATGCCATGAGAGTCCACTATATCTACCTATGGATTGAATAAGATTCTTCAAGTAAGTTGTCATCGGTGCAAAAGCAATAAAAATTGCTCCTAAATATGTATGATCTTTTATTGTAAGGGAAAATAAGCTTTGTACAATCTTGTGATGGTGAAGAAATAAAAGCGACAGACTGCATAATAAAGGTTGCTATCACAAGGGGCAATATAAAGTGGCGTTCCTTTACATTAAGAGCTTGCACATCCAAAAATAAAAAACGCATGACAACCTCTGCTTCCCTCTGCGAAGGGCCTATCTTTTACTTTATGTATTTACTTTTATGCAAGAGTCAATAGTATTCTCCCCTATTCCGTTTTTATTTTTCTCTCTTGGCAAGCATCATGTGGTGGGGAAAGATCTAGACATATATATCCAGTTGAATGTAGGTGATCATGAATTATTATTGTTGACATTACCCTTGAGGTAAATAAGTTGGGAGGCGAAATTATAAGCCCCTATCTTTCTATGTGTCTGACTGAAACTTTTGCTCCATAAGTATGCCATGAGTGTCAGCAATCATAGAAGACTAAATGATAGTTGAGTATGTGAACTTGCTAAACAAAGCTCTTACATAGACTCTTTCTAATAATATGATGAATTGCAATTACTTCAGTGACTGAGATCATAGTTTGTTAGTTTTCAATATAGTTTATGGTTCATACTTTAACTTGTGAATGAATTGTCACTTTTTCATGAGAAGTTTTATGATGATATATTGTTGTTATAATACAGATAATGATGCCTTCATGTCCGTATTTTATTTTTATCGACGCCTCTCTCTCTAAACATGTGGTCATGATTATCGATTTCGGCTTTCGCTTGAGGACAAGCGAGGTCTAAGCTTGGGGGAGTTGATACGTCCAATTTGCATCATGATTTCCTACTGTTATTTATTATGTATTTGATCATTATTTCAGTTTATGATGCAATTTTTATGCCTTTTCTCTCTTAATTTGCAAGATTTATATGAAGAGGGAGAATACCGACAGCTGGAATTCTGGACCTGAAATACCTACAGCAGAGATACCTATTCTATAGAGCTCCAATTGACTTGAAACTTCACGGAGATTTTTTTATTGAATATATAAAAAATACTGGAGAAAAGAAATACCAAAGGGGACCCACCAGTTGGCCACAAGGCAACAGGGCGCGCCCTGATGCCTTGTGGGGCCCCTGGCAGGCCTCCGGCCCCCTCCTTTTGCTATATAGGCTCATTTGCCCTAAAAAATTATAAAGAAGACTTTCGGGATGAAGCGCCACCGTCTCGAGGCGGAACCTGGGCAGGAGCAGTTTTGCTCTCCGGCGGAGCGATTCCGCCGGGGATACTTCCCTCAAGAGGGGGAAATCTAAGCCATCGACATCACCAACGATCCTCTCATCATGGGAGGACCAATCTTCATCAACATCTTCACCAGCACCATCTCATCTCAAACCCTAGTTCGTCTCTTGTATTCAATCTTTGTCTCAAAACCTCAGATTGGTACATGTGGGTTGCTAGTAGTGTTGATTACATCTTGTAGTTGATGCTAGTTGGTTTATTTGGTGGAAGATTATATGTTCAGATCCTTAATGATATTCAATACCCCTCTGATCTTGAACATTAATATGATTTGTGAGTAGTTACGTTTGTTCTTGAGGACATGGGAGAAGTCTTGTCATAAGTAATCATGTGAATTTGGTATTCGTTCAATATTTTGATGATATGTATGTTGTTGCTTCCTTTAGTGGTGTCGTGTGAACGTCGACTACATGACACTTCACCATCTTTGGGCCTAAGGGAAGTAATTGTGGAGTTGTAATTAGATGATGGGTTGCTAGAGTGACAGAAGCTTAAACCCTAGTTTATGCGCTATTCCGTAAGGGGCTGATTTGGATCCATATGTTTCATGCTATGGTTAGATTTATCTTAATTCTTCTTTCATAGTTGCGGATTCTTACGAGAGGGGGTAATCATAAGTGGGAGGCTTGTTCAAGTAAGAACAGCACCCAAGCACCGGTCCACCCACATATCAAATTATCAAAATAGCGAACGCGAATCAAACAAACATGATGAAAGTGACTAGATGAAATTCACATGTGTCCTCGAGAACGCTTTGCTTTATATACGAGTTTGTTCCGGCTTGTCCTTTGCTATAAAAAGGATTGGGCCACCTTGCTGCACTTTTGTTACACTTGTTACTTGTTACGAATTATCTTGCTATCAAACTACTCGTTACCGCTACTTTCAGTGCTTGCAGAAAATACCTTACTGAAAACCGCTTATCATTTCCTTCTGCTCCTCGTTGGGTTCGACACTCTTACTTATCAAAAGGAGTACGATTGATCCCCTATACGTGTGGGTCATCACCTAGCAGCGGGGTCGGTGGCGGCACCGGCGCGGCGACGACGGTTGTCACGGGGGACCGGCTCCATCTGGGCCACCATGACCGCCCTGCACTCCGCGCGCTCGCGTCGAGCGTCGGCCATGGCGATGTCGAAGTGGATGAAGCGGAAGCATGCCCCCTACCTGGCACACCAAATGTTGGAATTGAGGCTCCGGGGACCCTAGTTCGAACACTGGGGGCGCACTCGCTCATACCCGCTAGACGGTGACCACGGCGAGACCACGGCAAGAGCACGCTGCGCACAGGGCACAACAGGGGACACAACAGCTACCCAGGTTCAGGCAACCTCGCGGTGTAAAACCCTACTCCTGCTTGTGTTTTGGATTATTGTGGGCAAGAAGGTTCTTGCGTACAAGGTTGAAGACAAGGAACCGATCCCCTTCTACGTTGGCAGCACTGCCCCTTTTATAGCCGCCTCAGTCCTCTTCCCCCGAAAACGTTGGCGGGAAGGGTAGCCACACACAATGGCAATTTGAAAGGGGACAGGCGCCTAGGCTTATCCTGACAAAAGGCGGTCTCCGCCTGCAAAGGTGTTATCCATGACGCGCCGGTGGGCTCGGTGATGACCTCCGCCCTGTGCGCCTTATCGTCATGGTCTTCATACACCAAACGGGCAAGCTTTGGGACTTGCTTTGCAGGAGGGGAGCTGGTGCTGTCTTTAGCACCAAAGAGGAAACCCTCTCTGTCCGCGCCTGCTGGTACGGCTCCTGCCGCTGTTTGTCGCCAAGCGCGTCACCCACGCGGTGGGCTCAGGACTGCGTGGCTGACGCCAGGCTGGGGTGGCTTCGAGAGGCTGCCTCGGGAGGTCGTCTCGCGAGGGGGCCTCGTGAGGCTTCCTGCTGCTGTTGCTAAGTCTTGGTGGTTCGTTCCTTGCGGAGGGGTCCTCGTGAAGCCAGCGCCTCGCAAGGTGTCTTGCTACACGGCGACCACTACGGGGCCGCTTCTTGGGCCTTCGCCAAGTGTTGTTTCCTGGGCCACAGGCAGACGGGCCGTGGTACCCCGGTGTAACACCCCGAGAATCATACTACAGTAATCTCCCCCTAATGGTGGCCATGTCATCATGATCACTAAGCCAATTTGCCACTTGCCCAAAATCAAAGCCAAATTCCAATTTGAATTGCATGTCAAATATTTACTTCTTCTGTCATGCAATCAAAATAGTTCATTAATTGGTAAATATTCCCTAAGTATTGGTCATGATGAGACCAACTTCTTTTGGATTCCCAAATTGCCCCTGGGAATTAAGTTTTGTGGTCCAGCAGCATTTAAATTGGCCTTCTTAATTTCTAAAAATGGTTAGACAACTCCATTTGGCCCCAAACTTTTTGTGCCACCTAACAATTTTATGCTTGATTTATGTGCAAAGTTTCACTCTTAGCAAAAATCATTTGGTAGCTAAATTAAATAGAAAGCAGTGCCTATTTGTTTTACAGAGTAGAAAATAGATAAAACCCTATTGTGCACTTGTAGCCCAAATGAACAGTGCGAGGCCCAGCCCACCATCGGCCTCCTTCAACCTCACGACAGTGTTCGTGTGCGTGTCGACGCGCGCACGCATCCGTTGTCATGGCCACGGCCGATGGGCGACGCGTGCCACTACAGGGCGAGGCAGACGAGGATAAGACCACCCCCAACCCCCGGGACAACCCTAGCCCTCTCCCTGCTCCTCCCTGGCGCCGTTTTCTCCTCTGCAACACGCAGCCGAACCGCGCTCCCCATGGCCACCGTCGTCGTCGCGGCCACCGGCCTCCCCGGCGCCTAAAAATATGTCCAGGAGCTGCGCCATGGATGTCTCCTTCGACTAGGCCCACTGGTTCGTGCGAGGAGCCACCGTACGCTCGCCATCGCCGTTGTCTTCGCCCACGGCCGCCACATCTCGTCGATGGTTGCCGCTGCTCCGGTCCATCCCCGCGGCAACTGAGGTGTCCACAAGCCCCGGGGTGAGCTCCTCTGCCGATTCCCCTCGTTTTCCCCTTCGATCCGTGCATGTTTACGCCGTTGTTCGCCGTGGACAGAGCTCGCCCGAGCTCGTGCGTGGCCACGCCCTCCTCGCGCCTTGCACTGTTGCTGCTCTTGTACTGCTGCGCTGCTGCTTAGAGTTGCGGCTACTGCTGCTGGCGGCTGCTACTGCTAGCTACTAGCTGCGGCCGCCGCTGCATACTGCCACCTGCTGTTGCTCCACTGGTTGTGCTGCTGCTGCCTACTTATGCGCTGCTGCTTGCTACTTGCTAGCGCTGCTGCTGCTCCGTAGCTGCTGTCCACTGTTGCTGCCGCTTGCCTCCACTGCGGCCTGCTGCTGCCGCTTGCCCCCGCTGCCGATGCTACTGCTGCGCTGCTGCCGCTAGCTGCCGGCACCACTGCCCATCGCCCCTGCTCGCCGGCCGCCCCTGCTGCCGCGCCTCGCTGGCAGCGCGCTGCTCGCGTGCGCGCGCCTACCCAGGGCCGGCTCGATGCTGTCGCCCGCGTACCCCGCGCTCGCTACTGCCCGCCCAGCTGCCGCTGCTTGTGCTGCTGCCGCTCCTACTACCTGCTGCTACTGCCGCTACTGCCTTCGGCTGCTGCTGCGGCAGCCTCTGTCTAGGAGACCGGCCCTTGTGTAGATTAGGATTAATTTTAGTTAGGTTAGTTTAGTGCTAATTAGCCTGTTGCATCAATGACAGATGGGACCCGCAGTTAAGTTAAGATGCTTAAATTATCAGAGACTATGACATGCGGGACCCACTTCAACTGTTCACGTGTTGACCAGTCAAATGTTGACTGGGTCAACTCAGTCAATGGCCCCACCTGTCAGCCTCTCTGTTGCAATGTTGGGTACACTTCTGTGTGCCCATACCAGTTTCACTATTTAATATTTTGTATTAAAATAAATACTGGAAGTTCAGAAAATCATTTAATCTTTGTAAATTCATATAAAATAAACCGTAAGTCAGATGAAAATGTTTTCTATATATAAAATGATCAGAAAAATCTAACGAATCCGGTTATGTCATTTGCATGCATGTTAGAATCCTCTAAGTAGGAGAACCTATAACTTTTTACCCATTTCTGACATATGAATTGTGCATGACTACCGGTAAATAACTCCAACTTAATTCCCAAATTGTTTAAAATTGTTTAGAGATGCATTAGGTCACCCATGCATTGCTTTTTGTCATGTCATGCTTTGTGATTGCATTTGTATGCTTTGTATTTATCTGTTTCCTCCCCCTTTTCTCTCCGGTAGACCCCGAGACCGACATGGCCCCTGAGTATGACTACGTTGCAGACATTCAGCCACTTGCAACAGAGCTTCCAGCCAAGCAAAACCCCCTTGATCATTCCTATATCGCCCATTCTTTCTCTCCCGTGCTTGCATTAGATTTTGCTACTGTATTCGATAACTCCTATTCTGATGCATAGCCTGATTTTGTAACCTGCTATTGATACTTTACCTGTTGTCCTATATGCTTAGTATAGGCCGGTTAGTGATCCATCAGTGGCCCCACACCCTTGTCCGTATTGCCATGCTTTGCTTCCGGATGACTCGATCCATGTGATCGACATGCTGAGACCGAGCACACCACCGCACCCCCCCTTAGTTGTACGACTCTGCAGAGCAACTATCGAGTGCCGAGGGTGATACCTCCTACCTCACTCCTAATGATATCTCTATAGCGTAGCTAGTCGGTTTTGGGTTACCGAGGGTGATTCCTCTTTCACCACCTCCGATGATGCCTCTGTCGTGCAGCCCCTCAAGTGTGAAACCATCGAGGGTGATTCCTCCAAGTTCACCTTGACAGTTACATCGAGTGGGAATCCATCAAGGGTGATTCCTCGGATTTCCCCCTTGATGTTACGGACACACTATTACCTTTACACCGTTTATGTTTTTGTTACTGCGGGACTGAAGGGACAGGCGGTTCCGCCCTGGTACAGGTGGACCTGAGTTCCCGACAGCCTCTGGATAAGTCGGGTTGACTAGGTGTGTACCCGCGAGATAATTACGTGGCACGGCCGGGCAGGCAGAGACCGCCCTAGAGAGGGACGGGCCTGACCCTTGCCGTAAGTCCATGAGACGGGGCGACAGGATCACTGATCGTCACCGCGAGCTCCCAACACACTAATGGGTTTGGATATATGATCTGAGTAGGCCTCTGGCCTTTTCGCACTGACCACCACGTGGGAATAAAAGTGGCACTCGGCGTCGTATGATTCTCCTGAAAGCTCTCCAGATGTCACAGTTCAGAGATGTGGGCTGATTGTTGGGGTGGACGATAATCGCCTGCGCTTGTATAAGGAGGTGGGTATGGTCCCCGGCCAGTTGCACAACGCGGAAGAGTGCAAAGGGCGATGGGCCCAAGACCCCTGAGCGCTTAGGATGTAGACCGGAGTGCTGACCTCTCTGTTGAGCCTAGGTAGGACTACGACATGTCGATCAGCTGAGGCCGGGCATAACCCAGAAAAGTGTGTCCAACCGAAGTTAATCGAGCGTGTTGGGTAAGTTGGTGCACCCCTGCAGGGAAGTTATCTATTCGAATAGCCGTGTCCATGGTAACGGACGCTCGGAGTTGTATCCCGATCTACTACAACTAGAACTGGATACTTGTGATACTAAATTGATATGATGGCTCCGGGATCGCTTCCTCGCGGGGGTAGACGAGGAAGGATCTCTGGGCGTTACTAATATATATTTGTTACTACATGTTATGTTATTCTACTCTCTTCTGTTGCTGCAAGATGCTACAAGATGCTAGTCTTTGATAGGCTAGGCCTTCCCCTCAACTCTGGCATTCTGCAGTTTGGTCCATTGATACAGCCCCTTCCCTTTGATACCGATGCATACTTTGCATAGTTCTGATGTAAGTCTTGTGAGTACTTTGGAAGAGTACTCACGGTTGCTTTGCTACCTTTTTCCCCTCTACCCGGTTACTGCGATCAGATGACGGAGCCTAGGAGCCAGCTGATCCCGCCAACGATTACTACTACACCGACGGAGCCTACTACTATGTGGAGACCGACGACCAGGAGTAGTTCTGAGGCTCCCAGGCAGGAGGCCTGCGCCTTTTCGATCTAGATGTCGTTGTTTTGCTCAGCCTTCTTAAGGCAAACTTGTTTAGTTATGTCTGTACTTAGATATTGTTGCTTCCGCTGACTTATGTATTCGAGCCTTCGTGGCTTGGCTTGTAATATAAAGTTGTATGACTTTAATTTGTGTCTAGAGTTATGTTGTGATATCTTCCCGTGAGTCTCTGATCTTGATCGTGCGCATTTGCGCGTATGATTAGTGCACGGTGGAGTCGGGGGCGTCACAAGTTGGTATCAGAGCCGACTGCCTGTAGGAAGCCCCATTCCAACTCCTTGGCCGAAGTTGAGTCTAGTTTTTGAAAACTGTTTTGCTAACCTTGTTGTGTGGCTTACAGGCCCACAACGCAAATGGATGGGATTAGGATCTTTTATTATTCTCCTTTACTCTGGGATTCTGATCTCTCTTCTTTTCAGGTTAAATGATTTTGCTAACTCTAACTCTAATTTCTCGTAACGACTTCATTCCGGAGAGCCACTCATTCCCGATCATCCCTGGATATTTCAAGATATCCCGAAGCACTCTTCGATGCTTCCCGAGACCCTTATGCCCACTGCTTTTGCAGTTCCCTACCACCGATAAATCCCTATGGATAACTACATACACTCGCCATTCATACAATCATTCCCCGTTGCTCTTGTTATTACAAGATACCCCGAAACATTTTCCTATATTCGGAGAATCTTTTGTGCCTACTACCTTGCAACTCCTTTTCCGCATGCATACACCTACGAATAATTTCTCACACTTACCTGGGATTCGTTCATCCCCAGTTGTTCATGTGTTTCCCAAAATACTTCATAATACTATCTGATCTCCCGAGAATCCTCTGCAACCTATTGCTCTTGAAACTCTTGCATGCTTACATTATGGTTAATTCCATATGTCTAGCAGTATTCATTAAAATCCTTTGTGGTTGTCATTCTGATCCTATTGATTCATCATTTGTGCGAATGCACGCAATCATAGGTTGTGACGCCCCCGACTCAATCGTGCACTAATCATACACGCAAATGCGCACGATCAAGCACAGGGACTCACGGGAAGATATCACAACACAACTTTAGACACAAAATAAAAATAATACAAGCTTATATTACCAGCCAGGGGCCTCGAGGGCTCGAATACATAAGCTCGAGTTACACAAGAGTCAGCGGAAGCATCAGTATCTGAGTACAAACATAAATACACAAGGATGCCTTCAGAAGGCTGAGCAAAACAACGACAACTAGATCGAAAAGACGCAGGCCTCCTGTCTGGGAGCCTCCTAAACTACTCCTGGTCGTCGGTCTCCACATAGTAGTAAGCTCCACCGGGAGGGTACTAGTAGTCGTCGACGGGAGCAGCTGGCTTTGGGGCTCCGTCATCTGGTCGCAGCAATCGGGTAGGGGGAAAAAGGTAGCAAAGCAACCATGAGTACTCTTCCAAAGTACTCACAAGACTTACATCAGATCTATTCTATTTATGCATCGGTATCAAATGAAGGGGCGGTATCTGTGGACTAGACTGCAGAAATGCCAGAATAGAGGGGAAGGCCTAGCCTATCGAAGACTAGCATCTTCAGCGTCTTGCAGCATTAGAAGAGTGTAGATTAGGACATAAATATAGTAGCAGCATCAAGTATAATAGTAGCCATGCCCAGAGATCCTTCCTCGACTCCCTGCGAGAAAGCGATCCCAGAGCTAACATTTTATTGAGTACACAAGTATCCAGTTTAAGTTGTAGTAGATCGCGATACAACACTGAGCGTCCTGTTATCGTGGACATGGCTATTTGAATAGATAACTTCCCTGCAGGGGTGCACTACTGTTAGCCAACACGCTCGATTAACTCTGGCCGGACACACTTTTCTCGGTCATGCCCGGCCTCGGCTGATCGACATGACGTAGTCCTACCTAGGCTCCATAGAGAGGTCCCCGCCGGTCAACATCCTAAGCGCTCAGGGGTCTTGGGCCCATCGCCCTTTGCACTATGGGTCATTGTGTCGCGGGCCAGAGTCCAAGCAACACCTCAGTCCTGGATGGCCTTGTCCTGACCGGCTCACAATGCTGAACTGGACGTCTAACAGAGTTTTCGGCTGATACATACGGCGCCGAGGGCCCCATTAAACCATTATCCCGCGTGGTGGTAGTGCGAATAGGCCAGTGGCCAACTCAGATCAAATACCCAAATCTGTTAAGCGTGTTATTAGTAACTCGCGGACACGAACAGGACTCAAGGCTCACCTTCGACACCCTGTCGCACCGACTTGGTAATCCGCGGTCCAACGACCAGGAACCAGGCCCACCTCTCTCCTAGGTGGTCTCCGCCTGCCCTGTCGTTCTGCCACAATAATCTCTCGTGGGTACCCTCACGGTCAACCCGACTTCACTCCTCTTGCGGGTACCCCTCGGGGTCGACCCGACTTTAATAAGGGTCTGAGGTAAATGCCAAGGTAACCGTGTGGCCACGACATCAAGGGGGAAATACGAGGAATCACCCTCGATGGATTCCCACTCGATGCCTCCGTCAAGGTGAACTTGGAGGAATCACCCTCGATGGGTTCACACTTGAGGGGTTGCACGACCGAGGCGTCATCGGAGGTGGTGAAAGAGGAATCACCCTCGATAACCCACAACCGATTAGCTACGCTATAGAGATATCATCAGGAGTTAGGTAGGAGGAATCACCGTCGTCACTCGATAGTAGCTCTGCAGAGTCGTACAACTAAGGAGGTCCGGTGCTGTGTCGGTCTCTGCACATCGATCACATTGGTCGAGTCCTCCGGTAGCAAAGCAGGGCAACACGGACAAGGATGTGGGGCCACTGATGGATCGCTAACCAATGTATACTAAGCATTTAGGATAGCAGGTAAGGTATCAACAGTAGTTACAAAATCAGGTTATGCATCAGAATAGGAGCAATCAAATACGGTAGCAAATTCTAATGCAAGCACGGGGAGGGAGGAATAGGTGATATAGGAATGATCAAGGGGGTTTGCTTGCCTGGAAGCTTTGCTGAAAAGGAAGAAGGGTCGTCGGTGACGTAGTCAATCACGGGGGCATCGTCAGTCTCGGGTCTACCGGAGAGAAAAGGGGGATGAAACAGTAAATACAAAGCACACAGATGTAACACAGATACAGGACATGCCGGTAGGTTATGCTAGAGGTGTCCTAATGCAGTGCTAGGTATTTTAAACGGAGCGGGAAAATATCCGGGAATATTTTCCCAGCTCCAGGTGCTTATCGATATACTGATCCGGAGGGGAAGGTTCCATGTTTGCTGTGATGGAGGGGTGTGGCAGGTATGTGGATGGCATATTCGGATTCGTTGGATTTTTCTGATCATTTTTCATATATAAAACTTTTCCATCCGAGCTACGGATGAATTTCTACGAATTTCCGAAGTTTTAAGCAATTTTCAGACAATCCTGGAATTAAAACAATTTCGAAATTAATTGTGAAAAAGCTATGTGCACACGGTGTAGTGCACCCAGCAGTGCACCAGAGGCTGACTGGTGGGCCCCGTTGACTACCCAGTCAGCAGTCAACGTTGACCCGTTGACCGGTCAATGGGGCCCGCGGGACCCAGCGGTCAGTGGCTCAGGGAGGCCACGTGGCAGCCACGTCAGCGCCAGCTGGCGGCGGCGCCGGAGGAGCTCCGGCAACCAAATCGCATGGCGACGCGCACGGGAGAGGCTCGGGTTTCGGCTACGGTGCGCGGTTTGAAGCGGGACTTGCGGCATTCGAACGAGCGCGACGAGGCGCGTCGATCGGTGGCGGTGGCTGGCCATGGGGTGGCCTGAATCAATGGCGGCGAGCACGATTGAGGTGGCCGGAGTACGGGTGTGTGCGGTTTTGGCGTTTCGGTGTGCAAACGAGCAAACCAACAATGTTGCGATGCCCTATGCGATGCAACGAGCAGGTTAGCCACACCGGGGTGACCAAAAGGTCACCGGAGCATCACCGACGGCGAGCTCATGCGGCGGTGGGTTCGGTCTCGATGAACATAATGGCTACGGGATGAAATCGAGCACGAGGAGAGAGGGGAAAGAAAGGTGAGCTCACGGGGAACACGTTGGTGGTCTCAGCGGGCTCGGGGAAGCATGGATGGTGGTGTACGGTCGCCGGCGATCTCGGGGGCCGAAGGTGGAAGAAGCGAAGCAGGCGGCGTCGATGTGGCTCCTCGTTCCATTCCAGCTAACGCAGGCGATGAAGACTATGAAGGCTCATCACCTGGACTTGATCTCAGGCGAGGAGGGGCTCGGTGGCCACGGTGGTGGTGAGCGGCGGCGACAACCGCGCTCGGTTGAATGAGGCAGAGAGGAAAGGGGCGATCTGAGGGGCGCTAGGGTTGCCTGGGGGGCTCAGGACAGTCCTTATCCCCACGGGGCACCGTCGGATGGTCGACAGCGGCTGCATCCGTGTGTGGACGGCTGCGCGCGCGCGTCGGCCAGCGCCATGGCTGGCTCTGGCGGGAGGTTAGGGGAAAGGCCTGCCAGGTGGGCTAGGCCTGGTACAATCGAAGTGATGGGCCAGGTGTACAGGAGATTTTCCCCATTTTCTTTTCTAGAAATTAACTAGCTACTGTTTTGCATTTTATTTTTGCACCAAAAGACTTTTGTAAAATATGAGACTCGGCCGCATAAATACAATGCATTATTTAGGAGTTGTCCACAAGATTTGGGAATTTTTGAAGTTTATTTGAATTTTGGTTAAATGCAATTGGTCTAAAAAGGTGCTACTGGTCCACTAATATGGTTGCTAGGGTCAATTTGGGAACTCAAATGATGTTGACTATATTTTTATAATTGCTTTGGGATTATTTGCAATATTATGAACTATTTTGTTTTCAAATTTGATCAACTTTTATTTTCACTTGCCATTTGAATTTTGAATTTGAATTTGTTCTGAAGCCAAGTGACAAGTGGCATTGCAAAACTAGATGACTAGGCATAATTTGCAGGGGTTTACTGTAGCTTAATTACAGGGGGTGTTACAATTCTCCTCCTCTAAAAGAAATTCTCGTCCCGAGAATTAAGAGGTAGAAGGGAAAGATCGGGGTATTCTTCACGAAGATGATCCTCGCATTCCAAGTGGCTTCATCTTCTAAATGATTCGACCACTGAACTTTAAGGAACTTCATTGCCTTCTGACGGGTTCGACGTTCAGCTTGATCAAGAATACGGATCGGATGTTCCTTATAAGACAGGTCATCCTGCAATTCAAGCACTTCATGATCCACTGCTCGGGTCGGATCCTTAAAACAGCGGCGGAGTTGTGACACATGGAAAACATCGTGAACCTGAGAAAGGTTCGATGCTAGTTCCAACTGATATGCCACTTCTCCACGTCTGGCGAGAATACGGAATGGGCCAATGTAGTGAGGAGCTAACTTGCCCTTGATTTCGAAGCGGTGAGTGCCCTTCATCGGGGTGACACGAAGATAAGCCTGTTCACCAGGTTGATAGACCATTACCTTGTGTTTACGGTCATAATTGCTCTTCTGACGAGACTGAGCAGTCTTCAGATGTTCACGAATGATACGTACTTGTTCTTCAGCATGTTGAATAATGTCCGGACCGAAGAGTGGCCGTTCCTCAGTTTCTGACCAGTTCAGAGGAGTTCGGCACTTACGTCCATAGAGAACTTCAAATAGTGCCATCTTCAGACTAGCTTGATAGCTATTGTTGTAAGAGAATTCAGCATACGGGAGAGATTCCTCCCATTTCTTGCCAAAGGAGATGACACATGCGCGAAGCATATCTTCAAGCACTTGGTTGACTCGTTCAACTTGACCCTGGGACTGGGGGTGAAAAGCGGTGCTAAAAGACAGATGAGTTCCCATAGCTTCTTGGAAACTTTCCCAGAACCTTGAGGTAAAGAGGCTGCCACGGTCTGAATTGATCTCCAACGGAACACCGTGGAGTGACACAATTCTGGAAACATACAAGTCTGCTAACTGACTAGCAGTGATTGTCTCCCTGACTGGCAGAAAATGAGCAACCTTTGAAAATCGGTCAATGACGACAAGAATAGCATCATGACCCTTCTGTGATCTGGGAAATCCCATAATGAAATCCATTTCAACTTTGTCCCATTTCCATTCGGGAATAGCAAGAGGTTGCAGAGTTCCAGCAGGTCTTTGATGTTCTGCTTTAATGCGACGGCAAACGTCACACTCTGCAACATATCGAGCAATGTCTCGCTTCATATCAGGCCACCAATACCGTTGACGAATGTCTTGGTACATCTTAGTACTACCCGGATGAATAGAAAACAGTGTGTCGTGTGCTTCTTTCATGACATCTGAGCGCGAGTCCAGATTTTGCTTTCTGGGGACCACTAGGCGGCCTTTGAAGAACAAGGCACCATCATCATCAACAGTGAAGAACGATGAATTTCCTCTGGAGAGATAGCTCTTAATCTTCTCGACTTCAGAGTCATACTTCTGCCTTGTCTTGATGTTGCGTTCAAGATCTGGTTCAACAACCAAGGTATTTAGATATCCTTGAGGAACTATCTCAATGTTCAGCTTTCGAAGCTCTTCATACAGGAGTGGCTGCTGCAGCTGAACCTCAAGTTCACAACAGTAGGATTTATGGCTCAAGGCATCAGCCATTACATTAGCCTTGCCAGGGGTGTAAGAAATACCCAAATCATAGTCTGTAATGGCCTCCATCCATCTTTGCTGACGGACGTTCAGAGATGGCTGAGTGAAGAAGTATTTCAGACTTTGATGATCCATGTAGATCTCGCAACGATTACCAAGTAGGTAATGTCGCCATAACTTCAATGCATAAATAACTGCTGCAAGTTCGAGATCATGCGTTGGATAGTTCTCTTCATGAGGACGCAACTGTCGAAAGCCATAAGCAATCACCTTGCGCTCTTGCATTAGGACACAGCCTAATCCTTGACGGGATGCGTCACAATAAATCATGAAGTCCTTGCGAGAATCTGGAGGAGCAAGCACTGGGGCAGATGTCAGCTTGTCTTTGAGTGTCTAAAAACTTTCCTGACATTTTTCTGTCCACTCGAACTTAATGCCTTTGTGAAGCAGATTAGTCAGAGGCTTGGCAATCTTAGAGAAGTTCACGACAAAATGGCGGCAATAGCTGGCGAGTCCGAGAAAACTTCTGACTTGCTTGACATTCTTCGGGGGAGTCCATTCAAGAATAGCCTGAACTCATGCTGGGTTAATAGCAATGCCATCTTTGGAAATCACGTGGTTGAGATATGTCACTTCAGATAACCAGAACTCGCACTTGGAATACTTGGCATACAGTAGATGTTCACGCAGCTTCTCTAGTACAAGACGAAGATGTTCAGCATGTTCTTCTTCATTCTTCGAATATACAAGGATATCATCCAGATAAACCATGACGAATTTGTCGAGCTAATCCATGAAGATGTAGTTCATTAACCGAGAGAAGGTTGCCGGAGCGTTGGTTAAGCCAAAGGACATGACAGTGTACTCGTAAGAACCATAGCGAGTAACAAAGGCTGTCTTCGGAATGTCCTCTTCACGAACACGGATCTGGTGGTATCCTAATCTCAAATCAAGTTTGGAGAATATTGAGGAACCAGCAAGTTGATCATACAGATCGTTGATTCTGGGAAGCGGATATTTGTTCTGAATTGTTGCTTGGTTGATAGGTCGATAATCTTGAACCAACCGATTCGTTCCATCCTTCTTCTTAACAAATAGAGAAGGTGCTCCCCAAGCAGAAGAACTGGGGCGAATAAATCCCTTACGAAGCGACTTGTCAATTTCCTCCTTAAGTTCAAGGATTTCATGCGGCGGCATCTTGTATGGGCGCTTGGCAATAGGAGTAGTGCCCGGTTTCAAGTCGATGACGAATTCGACAGCTCTAGCAGGTGGTACTCCTGGGAGTTCCTCTGGAAAGACATCTTGAAATTCACGAACAACTGGAACGTTCTCGATTCCTTCAAGAGGTGAAGCATTCAATGCGTTCAAAACATATATCTGGCTCTCGGCATTCTGGATTATCTGGGCTGAGTATTGGATTGTCTGGCCAGAAGGATGTGTAAGCTGGACTTTCTTAGTAGCACAGTCGATGAAAGCATTATGTGCTTTCAGCCAATCCATACCAAGAATAACATCTATGGTAGAAACCTTGAGGGCCATGAGTGAAGCGGTGAACACTAATCCTCCAATTGCAATGTGGTTGTTGTGGGTTATCATCGAGGTATCCCACCTGGATCCTGGAGAGCTAACCACCAGCGGAGGGTACATGTTTTCGAATGACAAGTCTCGCTTACGTGCAAACGCCTCAGATATGAAGGAATGTGACGCTCCTGAATCAAAAAGAACAGAAGCTAGTACTGAGTTAACAGGGAGGGTTCCCATCACGACAGTCAGTTCCTTCTGAGCCTTATCAGCATCGACATGGTTGGCATGGCCAAGTACAACAGCAGCCGGTCTGACCTTCTGGTTCAATGGGCAAAACCTGGAATGATGACCTGGCAGCCCACATTTACGACAGACTCCACGTGCGGGGCAAGGAGCCATAGTATTGGGCTGTCTACTTTGAGCACTGGGTTGTCTTGGCAGTGCGGGCAGACGAGGAGGGGCCACAACATTGGGCTGAACTTTGAGCTGTCTCGGCGGCGAAGGCAGACGAGGTGCAACATAAGACGGCCTTGGTGTTGGAGCAGGTCGGTGATAGACATTGTGCGGGATCCAGACTTGACGTTTCTGAGCAGGCTGACCTGAGGATGGGCCAACATCTCGAGTACGCTTGAGCGACTCCTGGTACTCAGTCAGACTAGTTTCATCTCGGAAAGCTTGGCTGACAAGCGTCGCAAAGTCCGCGCAATCATGGACAACAAGTGCGAGCTTTATATCAGGATGCAGTCCTTCACAGAATTTCTCCTGCTTGCGAGCGTCAGTGCAGACGTCATCTTCAGCATAGCGGGATAAATCGAGAAATTTCCGCTGATATTCATCCACAGTCATTTTGCCCTGTGTGAGTTTGCGGAATTCCTTCTTCTTCTAGTCCCTCAGACCTTGAGGAATGTGTCGTGCACAGAAGGCTGACTGAAATTCGATCCATGTGGTGGCTGTCCCAGCAGGCAGCATACGCCTGTGACTTTCCCACCATTGAGCAGCCAAACCCCTCAGGTGATACGTCGCATAGGTGACGTAACTGGCAGGGGCAACATTAGCCGACTCCATCTGAAAGGCGATCTCATGGAGCCAATCATCAGCATCCATTGGATCAGTCGAGTTACGGAAGGTGGACGGGTTGAGGCGCACAAAATCTTGCAGTGAGATTGGGCCAGGCTCCTAACGAGCATCGTTGCATTCTAATCGATTTACCAGACGCTCATTGAGCTGACGGTTCAGTTCAAACTGCTGCATCATTGCGGCAATATAGGGTGGAGGTGGAGGATCGTCAGCCATTCTGCTAGAAATAACAGGGGCAGTTTAGCAAGAACAACTGCAAATAAATGAGGTCATTCATGATGTAGCATGAATAATGAACAAGAAGTGCATTAAATACATATTAGTAGTCATTAAAGACATACAGATCCATGCACAGAGTTGGATTCAAACAGGCCATATGAGTTCAGAAACACACGCAGCTAGACAAACTAGGCGGCACGCAGCACGCGGTGGAGAGATACAACAACGAGACATAGCAAAGGCTACATCACGTCGGAGAAAACTATTGGAGCGAGGAATCTGCAAGTGGCAACACAGGGTGCCCTCGACAAAAGGATCCCACGGTCCGTGAACACTGTGAAGCAGAACCTGGCCATCAATTCAAAGAAGGGTTAATTCAAATCTCCGGATGGATGTGATCATGAGAACCTAGAGTTAGAGTTCGTAAAATCTTTAACCCGAAAGGGAGAGAGATCAGAGTCCCAGAGTAAAGAAGAGGAATAAAAGATCCTAATCCCATCCATTGGCGACGTGGGTCCGTAAGCCACACAGCCATGTTAGTAAAACGGTTCTTGGAGACTAGACTCAACTTCGGCCAAGGAATTGGAAAGCGGGCTTCCTACAGGCAGTCGGCTCTGATACCAACTTGTGACGTCCCCAACTCAATCGTGCATTAATCATACACGCAAATGCGCATGATCAAGCACAGGGACTCACGGGAAGATATCACAACACAACTCTAGACACAAAATAAAAATAATACTAGCTTATATTACAAGCCAGGGGCATCGAGGGCTCGAATACATAAGCTCGAGTTACACAAGAGTCAGCGGAAGCATCAGTATCTGAGTACAGACATAAATAGACAAGGATGCCTTAAGAAGGCTGAGCAAAACAACGACAACTAGATCGAAAAGGCACAGGCCTCCTACCTGGGAGCCTCCTAAACTACTCCTGGTCGTCGGTCTCCACGTAGTAGTAAGCTCCACCGGCAGGGTAGTAGTAGTCGTCGACGGGAGCAGCTGGCTTCGGGGCTCCGTCATCTGGTCGCAGCAATCGGGTAGGGGGGAAAAGGTAGCAAAGCAACCGTGAGTACTCATCCAAAGTACTCGCAAGACTTACATCAAATCTATTCTATTTATGCATCAGTATCAAATGAAGGGGCGGTATCTGTGGACTAGACTGCAGAAATGCCAGAATAGAGGGGAAGGCCTAGCCTATCGAAGACTAGCATCTTCAGCGTCTTGCAGCATTAGAAGAGTGTAGATTAGTACATAAATATAGTAGCGGCATCAAGTATAATAGTAGCCATGCCCAGAGATCCTTCCTCGACTCCCTGCGAGAAAGCGATCCCGGAGCTAACAATTTATTGAGTACACAAGTATCCAGTTTAAGTTGTAGTAGATCGGGATACAACACTGAGCGTCCTGTTACCGTGGACACGGCTATTAGAATAGATAACTTCCCTGCAGGGGTGCACTACGGTTACCCAACACGCTCGATTAACTCTGGCCAGACACACTTTTCTTGGTCATACTCGGCCTCGGATGATCGACACGATGTAGTCCTACCTAGGCTCCGCTGAGAGGTCCCCGCCGGTCTACATCCT
Organism: Elymus sibiricus; assembly: GCA_039707655.1. NCBI lineage: Eukaryota > Viridiplantae > Streptophyta > Magnoliopsida > Poales > Poaceae > Elymus > Elymus sibiricus. The sequence continues at coordinate 174,825,126 of CM077666.1, read as the reverse complement.
AAGCGCTCAGGGGTCTTGGGCCCATCGCCCTTTGCACTCCGGGTCATTGTGTCGCGGGTCGGAGTCCAAGCACCACCTCAGTCTTGGATGGCCTTGTCCCGACCGGCTCACAATGCTGAACTGGACGTCTGACAGAGCTTTCGGCTGATACATACGGCGCCGAGGGCCCCATTAAACCATTATCCCGCGTGGTGGTAGTGCGAATAGGCCAGTGGCCATCTCAGATCAAATACCCAAATCCGTTAAGCGTGTTATTAGTAACCCGCGGACACGAACAGGGCTCAAGGCTCACCTCCGACACCCTATCGCACTGACTTGGTAATCCGCGGTCCAATGACCAGGAACCAGGCCCACCTCTCTCCTAGGTGGTCTTCGCCTGCCCTGTCGTTCCGCCACAATAATCTCTCGCGGGTACCCTCACGGTCAACCCGACTTCACTCCTCTCGCGGGTACCCCTCGGGGTCGACCCGACTTTAATAAGGGTCTGAGGTAAATGCCAAGGTAACCGTGTGGCCATGACATCAAGGGGGAAATACGAGGAATCACCCTCGATGGATTCCCACTCGATGCATCCGTCAAGGTGAACTTGGAGGAATCACCCTCAACGGGTTCACACTTGAGGGGTTGCACGACCGAGGCCTCATCAGAGGTGGTGAAAGAGGAATCACCCTCGCTAACCCACAACCTACTAGCTACAGTACAGAGATATCATCGGTCTCTGCACATCGATCACATTGGTCGAGTCCTCCGGTAGCGAAGCAGGGCAACACGGACAAGGATGTGGGGCCACTGATGGATCGCTAACCAACCTATACTAAGCATTTAGGATAGCAGGTAAGGTATCAACAGTAGTTACAAAATCAGGTTATGCATCAGAATAGGAGCAATCAAATACGGTAGCAAATTCTAATGCAAGCACGGGGAGGGAGGAATAGGTGATATAGGAATGATCAAGGGGGTTTGCTTGCCTGGAAGCTTTGCTGAAAAGGAAGAAGGGTCGTCGGTTACGTAGTCGATCACGGGGGCAATGCCAGTCTCGAGTCTACCGGAGAGAAAAGGGGGAAGAAACAGTAAATATAAAGTACACAGATGTAACACAGATGCAGGACATGCCGGTAGGTTATGCTAGGGGTGTCCTAATACAGTGCTAGGTATTTTAAACGGAGCAGGAAAATATCCGGGAATATTTTCCTAGCTCCAGGTGCTTATCGGTATATTGATCCGGAGGGGAAGGTTCCATGTTTGCAGTGATGGAGGGGTGTGGCAGGTATGTGGATGGCATATTTGGATTCGTTGGATTTTTCTGATCATTTTTCATATATAAAACTTTTCCATCCAAGCTACGGATGAATTTCTATGAATTTCTAAAGTTTTAAGCAATTTCTAGAAAATCCTGGAATTAAAACAATTTACAAAATTAATTGTGAAAATGCTACGTGCACACGGTGTAGTGCACCCAGCAGTGCACCAGAGGCTGACTGGTGGGCCCCGTTGACTGCTCAGTCAGCAGTCAACGTTGACCCGTTGACTGGTCAATGGGGCCCGCGGGACCCAGCGGTCAGTGGCGTAGGGAGGCCGCGTGGCAGCCACGTCAGCACCAGCTGTCGGCGGTGCCGGAGGAGTTCCGACGACCAAATCGCATGGCGGCGCGCACGGGAGAGGCTCGGGTTTCGGCTACGGTGCGCGGTTTGAAGCGGGACTTGCGGCATTCGAACGAGCGCAATGAGGCACGTCGATCGATGGTGGTGGCTGGCCGTGGGGTGGCCTGAATCAATGGCGGTGAGCACGAATGCGGCGGCCGGAGTACGGGTGTGTGCAGTTTTGGCGTTTCGGCGTGCAAATGAGCAAACCAACGATGCTGTGATGCCCTACGCGATGCAACGAGCAGGTTAGCCATGCCGGGGTGACCAAAAGGTCACCGGAGCATCACCGACAGTGAGCTCAGGCAGCGGTGGGTTCGGTCTTGATGGACATAATGGCTACGGGACAAAATTGAGCACGAGGAGAGAGGGGAAAGAAAGGTGAGCTCACGGGGAACACGTCGGTGTGGCTCCTCACTCCATTCCAGCTAACGCAGGCGATGAAGACGACGAAGGCTCATCACCTGGACTTGATCTCAGGCGAGGAGGGGCTCGGTGGACGCGGTGGTGGCTAGCGGCGGCGATGACCACACTCGGTTGAATGAGGTAGAGAGGAAAGGGGTGAGCGAGAGAGGGATCTGAGGGGCGCTAGGGTTGCCTTGGGGGCTCGGGACAGTCCTTATCCCCATGGGGCACCGTCGGATGGTCGACAGCGGCTGCATCCGTGCGTGGACGGCTGCGCGCGCGCGTCGGCCAGCTCCATGGCTGGCTCTGGCGGGAGGTTTGGGGAAAGGCCAGCCAGGTGGGCTGGGCCTGGTACAGTCGAAGTGATGGGCCAGGTGCACAGGAGATTTTCCCCATTTTTTTCTGGAAATTAACCAGCTACTATTTTGCATTTTATTTTTGCACCAAAAGACTTTTGTAAAATATGAGAATCGGCCACATAAATACAATGCATTATTTAGGAGCTGTCCACAAGATTTGGGAATTTTTGAAGTTTATTTGAATTTTGGTTAAATGCAATTGGTCTAAAAAGGTGTTGCTGGCCCACTAATATGGTTGCTAGGGTCAATTTGGGAACTCAAATGATGTTGACTATATTTTTATAATTGCTTTGGGATTATTTGCAATATTATGAACTATTTTGTTTTCAAATTTGATCAACTTTTATTTTCACTTGCCATTTGAATTTTGAATTTGAATTTGTTCTGAAGCCAAGTGACAAGTGCCATTGCAAAACTAGATGACTTGGCATAATTTGCAGGGGTTTACTGTAGCTTAATTACAGGGGGTGTTACATCAGTTGATCACTATGAATTCATACTTCCGACTCAGACATCATTCGGACATGAACTGGTTCTCAGCCAATCACACCGTGCTCGATTGTGCCTCTAAGTCTATCCAACGTTCTCATATTTGATCAGAGCATCTGATTCTGATACACCGATCTGGATATCTTAATTCCTTTGTATTTAAGCATCGAATTATCCAGATGTTCCTATAATCCGTTGCCATTGCATTCTTTCTTCTTCTGGTTGAGTACCGATACTCCCCTCAGATCCTTTGCCAACCACCTGATTTTTGTTGGATTATTATCCGACAGTGTCCTTCATATTCAATAAATCTTATTACATCCTTGTTGCTTATGAGTCTGTACTCAACAATGTCATTCCCAGCCGGTCGGCTACATAATTATCGTGCTAATTTTAACTATGCTACCTGGTCCTCCTTACCCGTGCCCATTTCTGACAATGGGCTAAGCCTGTGTCAAACTTTCATCATCATATCATTTTGCTTACACAACATGAACCCGAGTGTCATATCCGTGGTTCCGTTGACCTTGAACCTCATACCATCTGCTTTGATCATCTTACTGATCGATTTCATCTTCATGAAACCCCTCGACAAATGTGTCGTGATCAACGTCAACATTTCGACTTCTTCTGAGATGTCAATAGAATTCATGGTGAGAAATACCATCCTTGCCCCTCGTTGATTTGTGTTGCCATCGGCAACATCCTTGCTTTCCTTCCAACCCAGACTTGGTCAAGTTCTGGTTATACCTTGCATTTCTCGTTATCCTTGGAATTTTTCCTTGTGCATTTCTCATGATCTTCAAACCCAACCTTTGCTTAAACACCATATCATTGCTACCCCGAAGCATGACTGTGGTGCTTCTAATATCAACAAGAACATTGGAAGCGCAATGCTAAATGTTTCTTGATCAACTATCCAAACACCATTGTATGGGTAACATCATGAATTTCCTCGCCCGTTTATCTAAATGATTTTGTACTTGCTGTCCTGTCATATATATCATGCTCTACTTTTCCTTGGGATGAATATACACCTAATATTTGTGTTGTGTATAATCGCATTTTCCTTTTCATTGGTCTGTTTAATCTGATAATCACATTTTCCTTTCCATTCGTCTGTTTAACCTTTCTTGTGATCTATATGATCTAAGCAGTAATAATTCTCCGCTTATGGAAACACCTCGGTGTACCACTCTGTCAGTAACACCTTGTTACTATTGTTGATGACATTCCGGTAACACCAGTGGACGAGAACTTTGCCTTTTGGTCGGCCTCGCCTTGCGAGCAGGAAAATGGTTCTCTTCGTCCCCCGCCCTTGGTACCGACGTTGTTGCCAACATAGCTGACAAGCTATCCTCTGACATGCCTTGTTATCGTGACCGTGCAAGATGTCACCGCCCTTCCAACTCATAATCCACACTCACCATAGTTCCACAGGATCGAAAACCGGACTCCCCTGTACATCCCTGTTTCCAAAGCTATTCCTCGTGCTTTACTTCGAATGTAATTCATGAGCCACCTTCCTAGAGACGATCTATTCTAGTATCGAACGCAATGCTTATTCTTGTTGCCTTGGTACCCCTTTTCATCATCTGTCATAGCAAACGAATGCTTGCCTACCCGCTTGGAACTCCTTATAACTTCATATAAACGTATCTTGCTCTCGATGTGCTTCATTTGCTCAACTCGAGAGATACCTTGTGCCTCATTCCCTGAGATAATTACCGATGCCGATCCTTCCAGGTATCCGTCCTTACATAGATCTTCCTTGTACCCTATTCGTAAGTACGATGCAGTTCCCGAAGAAAGGATGACGACTTCCTCATGATGCCCTGATGCAGCGAGTTGAAAACATCAACGCAATGGACTGACCTCTTCGAGAAGGGTAGCAAGAACCAGAAGACTCGTTAGAACTTCATAACCAATTCTTTCCCCTTAACTCTATCTCTTAAATCTCGGGACGAGATTTCTTGTAGTGGAGGAGAATTGTAACACCCCGAGAATCATACTACAGTAATCTCCCCCTAATGGTGGCCATGTCATCATGATCACTAAGCCAATTTGCCACTTGCCCAAAATCAAAGCCAAATTCCAATTTGAATTGCATGTCAAATATTTACTTCTTCTGTCATGCAATCAAAATAGTTCATTAATTGGCAAATATTCTCTAAGTATTGGTCATGATGAGACCAACCTCTTTTGGATTCCCAAATTGCCCCTGGGAATTAATTTTTGTGGTCCAGCAGCATTTAAATTGGCCTTCTCAATTTCTAAAAATGGTTAGACAACTCCATTTGGCCCCAAACTTTTTGTGCCACCTAACAATTTTATGCTTGATTTATGTGCAAAGTTTCACTCTTAGCAAAAATCATTTGGTAGCTAAATTAAATAGAAAGCAGTGGCTATTTGTTTTACAGATTAGAAAATAGATAAAACCCTACTGTGCACTTGTAGCCCAAATGAATAGTGCGAGGCCCAGCCCACCATCGGCCTCCTTCAACCTCACGACAGTGTTCGTGTGCGTGTCGACGCGCGCACGCATCCGTTGTCATGGCCACGGCCGATGGGCGACGCGTGCCACTACAGGGCGAGGCAGACGAGGATAAGACCACCCCCAACCCCCGGGACAACCCTAGCCCTCTCCCTGCTCCTCCCTGGCGCCGTTTTCTCCTCTGCAACACGCAGCCGAACCGCGCTCCCCATGGCCACCGTCGTCGTCGCGGCCACCGGCCTCCCCGGCGCCTAAAAATATGTCCAGGAGCTGCGCCATGGATGTCTCCTTCGACTAGGCCCACTGGTTCGTGCGAGGAGCCACCGTACGCTCGCCATCGCCGTCGTCTTCGCCCACGGCCGCGACATCTCGTCGACGGTTGCCGCTGCTCCGATCCGTCCCCGCGGCAACCGAGGTGTCCACAAGCCCCGAGTTGAGCTCCTCTGTCGATTCCCCTCGTTTTCCCCTTCAATCTATGCCTGTTTACACCGTTATTCGCCATGGACAGAGATCGCCCGAGCTCGTGCGTGGCCGCGCCCTCCTCGCGCCTTGCACTGCCGCTGCTCTTGTGCTGCTGCCGCTCCTACTACCTGTTGCTACTGCCGCTGCTGCTTTCGGCTGCTGCTCGGCAGCCTCTGTCCAGGAGGCCGGCCCTTGTGTAGATTACGATTAATTTTAGTTAGGTTAGTTTAGTGCTAATTAGCCTGTTGCATCAATGATAGATGGGACCCGCAGTTAAGTTAAGATGCTTAAATTATCAGAGACTATGACATGCGGGACCCACTTCTACTGTTCATGTGTTGACCAGTCAAATGTTGACTGGGTCAACTCAGTCAATGGCCCCACGTGTCAGCCTCTCTGTTGCAATGCTGGGTACACTTCTGTGTGCCCATAGCAGTTTAGCTATTTAATATTTTGGATTAAAATAAATATTGGAAGTCCAGAAAATCATTTAATCTTTGTAAATTCATATAAAATAAACCGTAAGTCGGATGAAAATGTTTTCTATATATAAAATGATCAGAAAAATCTAACAAATCCAATTATGTCATCTGCATGCATTTTAGGATCCTCTAAGTAGGAGAACCTATAACTTTTTGCCCGTTTTTGACATATGAATAGTGCATGACTACCGGTAAATAACTCCAATTTAATTCCCAAATTGTTTAAAATTGTTTAGAGATGCATTAGGTCACCCATGCATTGATTTTTGCCATGTCATGCTCTATGATTGCATTTGTATGCTTTGTATTTATCTATTTCCTCCCCCTCTTCTCTCCGGTAGACCCCGAGACCAACGTGGCCCCTGAGTACGACTATGTCGCAGACATTCAGCCACTTGAAGCAGAGCTTCCAGGCAAGCAAAACCCCCTTGATCATTCCTATATCGCCCATTCTTTCTCTCTCGTGCTTGCATTAGATTTTCCTACTGTATTCGATAGCTCCTATTCTAATGCATAGCCTGATTTTGTAACCTGTTGTTGATACTTTACCTGTTGTCCTATATGCTTAGTATAGGCCGGTTAGTAATCCATCAGTGGCCCCGCACCCTTGTATGTATTGCCATGCTTTGCTTCTGGAGGTCTGGATCCATGTGATCGACATGCTGAGACCGAGCACACCACCGCACCCCCCCTTAGTTGTACGACTCTGCAGAGCTACTATCGAGTGCCGAGGGTGATACCTCCTACCTCACTCCTGATGATATCTCTGTAGCGTAGCTAGTCGGTTGTGGGTTACCGAGGGTGATTCCTCTTTCACCACCTCCGATGATGCCTCTGGCGTGCAGCCCCTCAAGTGTGAAACCATCGAGGTTGATTCCTCCAAGTTCACCTTGATGGTTACATCGAGTGGGAATCCATCGAGGGTGATTCCTCGGATTTCCCCCTTGATGTTACGGACACACTATTACCTTTACACCATTTCCGTTTTTGTTACTGCGGGACTGAAGGGACAGGCGATACCACCCCGGTAGAGGTGGACCTGAGTTCCCGACAGTCTCTGGATAAGTCGGATTGACCAGGAGTGTACCAGCAAGATAATTATGTGTCATGGCCGGGCAGGCAGAGACCGCCCTAGAGAGGGATGGGCCTGACCCTTTCCGTAAGTCCGCGAGACGGGGCGACAGGATCGCTGATCGTCACCCCGAGCTCCCAACACACTAATGGGTTTGGATATATGATCTGAGTAGACCTCTGGCCTTTTCGCACTGACCACCACGCGGGAATAAAAGTGGGCACTCGGCATCGTACGATTCTCCCGAAAGCTCTCTAGATGTCACAGTTCAGAGATGTGGGCTGATTGTTGGGGTGGACGGTAACTGCCTGCGCTTGTATAAGGAGGTGGGTCTGGTCCCCGGCCAGTCGCGCAACGCACAGGACTGCAAAGGGCGATGGGCCCAAGACCCTTGAGCGCTTAGGATGTAGACCGGTGTGCTGACCTCTCTGTTGAGCCTAGGTAGGACTACAGCGTGTTGATCAGCCGAGGCCGGGCATAACTCGGAAAAGTGTGTCCGGCCGGAGTTAATCGAGCATGTTGGGTAAGTTGGTGCACCCCTGCAGGGAAGTTATCTATTTGAATAGCCGTGTCCACGGTAACGGACGCTAGGAGTTGTATCCCAATCTATTACAACTAGAACTGGATACTTGTGATACTAAATTGATATGATGGCTCCGGGATCGCTTCCTCACGGGGGTAGACGAGGAAGGATCTCTGGGCGTTACTAATATATATTTGTTACTACATGTTATGTTATTCTACTCTCTTCTGTTGCTGCAAGACGCTGCAAGATGCTAGTCTTCGATAGGCTAAGCCTTCCCCTCTACTCTGGCATTCTGCAGTTTGGTCCACTGATACAGCCCCTTCCCTTTGATACCGATGCATACTTAGCATAGTTCTGATGTAAGTGTTGCGAGTACTTTGGATGAGTACTCATGGTTGCTTTGCTACCTTTTTCCCCTCTACCCGGTTGCTGCGATCAGATGACGGAGCCTAGGAGCCAGCTGATCCCACCGACGATTACTACTACACCGATGGAGCCTACTACTACGTGGAGACCGACGACCAGGAGTAGTTCGGTGGCTCCCAGGCAGGAGGCCTGCGCCTTTTCGATCTAGATGTCGTTGTTTTGCTCAGCCTTCTTAAGGCAAACTTGTTTAGTTCTGGTTGTACTCAGATATTGCTGCTTCCGCTGACTTATGTATTTGAGCCTTCGTGGCCTGGCTTGTAATATAAAGCTGTATGACTTTAATTTGTGTCTGGAGTTGTGTTGTGATATCTTCCCGTGAGTCTCTGATCTTGATCGTGCGCATTTGCGTGTATGATTAGTGCACGGTCGAGTCGGGGGCGTCACACCCGGTTCCCACTGGCCCGATAAAACCCTGTGCACTTGCAGGCTATCAACGGCTCTATTCAAGCCGTCCCAAAACTTATTTCCCAAGGCTGGGCCCGACAGCGGCTACAGCGCCACCCATGCCCCATCCGAGGTATAAATCATCTCGCATATTCAGTAAGGTTCTTTTTGCTATATTTGTCTGATCTTTTCCTTACTGTTACCAGAGATGGGCGCCAAAGGCGGCGCTCATCAAGTGCTCTGCGCCACTTGCCGAGGACGACCGGACCCCCAAACTGCAGGCCCTCGTGGCCGCTGTACCCGCAAAGGCTCTTGCAAAGGCTAAGAAGGAGCTGGGGAAGAGGAGGGGAGGTCTCCGGATCCGAGATCCCTCGGACGCTAAGTCCGAGGAAGTCCAAACTCTCTCCTCGGATAAGGAGGAAAAAGAGGGAGGAGATGAGGGGGAGGAGAGCACTTCTTCCCCGAAAAGGAAGAGGGCGGTGTCCAAGGATGTTACGGGGGGGGGGGGGGGCGACGCCCCTCGAACATGAAAGCGCCTTACAAAGGCCGTCGACGTTGCCCCCAACAAGGCCCCTTCCGTGGCCGAGGTCGTCCCCTCTGAGTCAGAGGATAACCTTATCGGGCCGCGCAGGGAGAGACCCCCGGCGAGGAGGTATACCATTTACTCTTCATTTCCTTGTATGTTGTATGTGCTCTGATCCCCTCCTCACATAAATCTAATTTGACCGATCGCCCTTTACAGCCCACAATGCTCCCGCCTCAGCGACAAGGAGTCGTTGAGCGGGCTTCTTCCACCCAGCACCTCGGAGGAGCATCACCCCTCCCCTGCTGCCCACGACGGGCTGGGGGAGGCGACCTCACAGCTGACCCCACCCGTACCTACCACGGGGGGTGGCGCCGATGTCTCCATGGCCGAGGCCTCAGCCTCCAAAGGTGCGCCGGAGAAGATCCACTCCTCGAAGGGAGGGGAGGAGCTGGGACAGCCGACAACTTCGGCTCCCGTCGATCCGGAGCCACCTCGGTAGCCGACCACGATGGCGGCTCCTCCTCCAACGGCGAGGACCGAGGCGGCCCGTCCATCCCTACCTGCCAGAGGGCAGGTATCCGCAGGACGAACCAAAGAGATGGAGGCGTCCCTGACGGGCTCCTCCATCGTTGCTGAGCACCGCGTCCTTCTGGGCGCGGCGCTAAAGAAGTACCGGTCCGCAGAGGCCGATATACAGGAGGCCTTAAAGGGCCTCTATGAAGGTTTTGAGGTAACCTTTAATCTTGTTTTGAAATCGAGTCAATTTGTGGAGCTATTAGCACTAAATGTATCCAATAGCCTTTAGAGGATAAGTAAAATGTAATTTGTCTGCAGACTTCTACTACTGCAAGTACTTATTACAAGTGTATAACCACAATAGCCCCCAAGCCCCGAGTTAGATGCGAAAATCTTGCTCGGGGATCATAGGAAAAAGGATAGTTGAATAAAGTGAATACACAGTAGCCCCCGAGACCCTGTTCGGAGAAACAAAGCCGAGCAAGGGATCTATTCATCTGAGGAAGCTAACGATGCGCTTTGCAGGTTTCGGCCTTGGTTTCAGAGTCTACCTTGAAAGAGGTGGAAGAACTGAACCACAAGCTTGATCGGTCCGAGAAGGACATCGATCTGCTTAAGAAGCAGATGGAGCAATCCCAAGGTAATCGAAAGCTGGAATACCTTAATATTGTAGTTTAGTTATGATGTAGCTGGTTTGGGCGCTAAAGCGCGTGTTAATGTGTTGCAGCTGCCTCCTCGGAGCTTGAGAAACTTTGTTCTGAGCTTCAAAGAGCCCGGAAAGAAGCCGAACAGTAGAAGGTTGCGGCGAAGCGGGCCAGTGAAGAGCTGGCCAAAGAAAAAGAAGCTGGTGCGAAGCATGCGGCCCGGGTCATGGAGGTTGAAGGCGACCCGGAGGGGCTGTACAAGCAGCGTGACACCCTCCAGGAAGAGAAGAACAGGCTGGCCTCCGAGCTCGAAACAACGAGCTCGGCCTGCAAGGAGGCCACGACCCAGGCTATGGCGAATCGCCAAGTGCTTCAGCAAGTGAGGCAGATCGCCGCTGGTAAGCCATACCTGCTCTGCTGCGTTTTTGGTGACCGCTGGTTTGCCCTTTTTACGCAAGTCTTGCATTCTTCAGAAGCCTTCAGGGACCTGCCGCGGAGCACTTCGGACGCCGGCTCATACTTCGGCGCCCGTCCCGAGGAGTCTACGGAGAAGACCTTCTGGGCCCAATTCCAGGTGCCAGAGCATCCGCTTCTTCTGAATAATCAGATGAAGCAGCTGGCTGAGCTATTCCGGATAGCACGGCCAGTGATGGAAGATCTCTGCATCAACCTATGGCCACAGGAGCCGATGCCTGCTAGCTTCTTCAGCCTGGTGCACAGGCTGCGGAATGCAAGCCCCCAGGTCGAGAACTGGAAGCGTTCGGCTTGCCTGGAAGGCACGGAGCAGGCGTATGCGTCGACGATGGTGCATTATCCGAAGATAAAGACGCTGGAGATCAGGCCGGGGCCTCCGGAAGGGAAGAAGTGGACGCCTGAGCAATTTTTGTCCGAGGTCCGCGAAGGCGCTCGGGTGACTGAGGCGCAGTGCTCGAAGTCCAAGCTCTGATTCCATAAGATCCCTTTGTATGTCGTGGAAGATTTTGTAAGGAACAAGTATTATTTATGCTAATTAGTCGTTTGTATCTAACTTGTTACTTCTATTCCTTTGCGACCGTTTAAACTGAAAGTGGCCGGTCGTCGGCTTCTGTCCCCTTTGTAGATACTACGTGGGGTGCTCCTTAAAACGCGTAAACCCTTATCCGACGTCTCGGCGCCCTTAGGCGGTTGCGTATTTAGGGAACAAGGCAATCAGACCATGGCGGCTTTAAAACTTTCACTTAGTCATAGGAGTTCAAATTGTGGGGTAGTTGATCTAGCCCCAGGTGTAATGGTGATCAGACTAGCCGAAGTGTACCAGTTATAACACCACGATTCATATAACAAGAAACCTTCGTTTACCATGGCGTAACCACTAACGATTTATAGTTTGACACTGTCTTCGGGTAGCCGACCAGTTTACGCTTATCGTGACAGTCAAATTTTGGCTTTCTCCACTGAGGCGCTTAACCATACGAGCAGGAAGCACAATCGCAGTGGTTCTCCCTTTACACGTCTAGCAGAACAAAGCGGAACATAGGAGGTAAACAAAGGAGCCGGGCAACCCAATCATTGACCAAAATCAAAATTCGAAACCGATGCATATAATGCAATACCCGAGACGCCGAATAGATATCGGACTTAAACATAGGCTCGATTTCATATCCGAGCCCCCGGTCGAAAGCCGACTCATCTGTATATTTCCAACGGTATCCATATTGCTACAAGGCAAAAACAGAAAAAACGACGCGTAATTTTGTGCGGAGACCGAAAAAAGGTCTGTTCTTTCATTCATAAGGCTTAGCCAGAGATGCCGAGCTTATATAAAGAGCAACCTTACAAGATACAGAGGGTATGTGAGAAGAAAAGAAAGAAGAGGTGTTTGGTATAGGGCTTTAAAAAGCGGGAACTGTTGCCCGTGCCTTCCCTGCCGCACGTCTGCGCCTCCATGCTGTTAACCAGTTGTTCCTTGTCTAATCCAAGGTTTGGTGAGTACTGTCGGCTACTGCGCCTTGACTACTTTGAATGCATCCGAGAAGCGGGGCCCCTGATGAGGCTGGCGCCGGAGTGTGGTTGCTTGACGCTGCCAATATGCACTTCCTGGTTTGGCCTCTATGTTGCCGAAGAGATAACCAGGTTTGTGGGTGCTCGGATGTTCCGAGGTAGCAGCCCCCTTTTGTGAATTTGTGCTCCCTAGTCTCCCATGGAATTTTAAGTGCGAAATTGTGTACCCGAGGGATGTAATCTGCTACCAAGAGAGGGGAACTGGGGAGCGTGCGTCCCTATTTGGGTTTGATGCGTGTTTGGCCGGGGGCCGATGTGACGGTACGTACTCGTTTGGAAGAAATTGGTAGAGCCTGCCGAGCTGTACGTCGGGCAGCTTCCTCGGCCGCTTGGAAATCAGCTGCGAAGGTGAAAGCACATTTGCTCCCTTGGTGGTTTTGGTAATTTATGCCAACATACATGTTGTTGGACTAATGCCTCTATCTAGTGAATTTCTGACAAGTTCAACAATGGCGTGGCAAGAACAAGAGGATGTGGAACCCCTTCAAAATGCTAAGGACATGGATTGGCAAAAGCTCAAGACTCTACATTTTTGGTTTAGTGATCCAAGATCACATTGAGTCCATAGGAAAGCCAATACTATTAAAAGAGGATGAGGTGTTGCTTAATGGTCTTTTTGCTCAAGTGCTTGGTGACAGTACTCCAAAACCCTCAACCACTTTCTCCATCCAAATATGTCCAAAACCTACTTTCCAACTCGGCCCCACCGAAATTTCCTATCCGGAGCCACCGAGTTCATCTGGACTTAGCCACTGCCAAAACCCTAACAAATCGGATCCACCAATATGAATCTCGGTCCCACCGAGATGGCCTTGCCAACTCTCTGTGATCGTTTGCGCTTACTTCGGTCCCACCGAGTTTTGCAAATCGGTCTCACCGAGATGGCTTGCCAACTATCTGTTGCCTTATTGCTTCACTTCGGTCCTACCGAGTTGATGTAATCGGTGCCACCGAGACGAGGTTTGCCCTAACCATTGCACATCGGTCCATCCGAGTTGTTCCAGTCAGTCCCACCGAGATTCCTAACGTTCATATCTTTTACACAGTTCGGTGCTACCGAGATTCCTGATCGGTGCCACCGAGTTGGGTGAAAAGTGTGTAACGGTTAGATCTTGTGTGGAGGCTATATATACCCCTCCACCACTTCTTACTCAGTAAGGAGAACCATCAGAACGTGCCTACACTTCCACCATACATTTTCTGAGAGAGAACCACCTACTCATGTGTTGAGATCAAGACATTCCAATCCAACCATTTGAACCTTGATTTGTAGCCTTTCCCAAGTTGCTTTCCACTCAAATCCTTCTTCCACCATAGCCAAATCTGCGAGGAGTTGTTTGAGTGTTGGGAAGACTATCATTTGAAGCACAAGAGCAAGGAGTTAATCAACAACACACCGTCTATTACCTTTTGGAGAGTGGTGTCTCCTAGATTGGTTAGGTGTCACTTGGGAGCCTCTGGCATGATGTGGAGTTGAACCAAGGAGTTTGTAAGGGTAAGGAGATCGCCTACTTCGTGAAGATCTACTCCGAGTGAGGCTAGTCCTTCGTGGACGTAAGCCATGGTGGAATAGGCAAGGTTGCTTCTTCGTGGACCCTTTGTGGGTGGAGCCCTCCGTGGACTCGCGCAGCCGTTACCCTTCGTGGGTTGAAGCCTCCATCAACGTGGACGTACGATAGCACCACCTATTGGAACCACGCCAAAAACCACCGTGTCTTCATTGCGTTTGATCTTCCATACTCTACCCCTTTACTTTCTGTACTCTTGCATGCTTTACTATTTCCGCTGCTCAATCTCTAGATATGCATGTGTAGAAAATATTGGAGTGATCTTAACTTGTGCCAAAATCTGCCTAAGTTCCAAGAGAAACTAAAAACTGCAACTTTGGTTGGTTAAGTGTCTATTCACCCCCCCCCCCCTCTAGACCTATCTCCTCGATCCCACAGAAGGCCGTTGTCTGCTCCTCTGTACGGAGGGAGGTCTCCGTGTTACCATTAATGGTAATGACGCCATGGAGCCCCAGCATCTTAAGCTTTAGGTAAGCGTAGTGCGGCACCGCGTTGAAGCGAGCAAACGCAGTACGACCGAGCAACGCGTGGTAGACGCTGCGGAAGGGGACTATATCGAAAATCAAGTCCTCACTTCAGAAGTTCTCGGGAGAACCGAAGACTACTTCCAGCGTTACGGTGCCGGTGCTTTGAGCCTCCACGCCTGGTATGACACCATTAAATGTGGTGCTGCTGGGTTTGATTTGTGACGAATCGATACTCATTTTTCTGACCGTGTCGGCGTAGATCAGGTTCAGACTGCTTCCGCCGTCCATAAGGACGCGGGTTAAGTGGAACCCGTCGACAATGGGGTCTAGGACCAAAGTTGTCGACCCGCCATGACGGATGCTGGTCGGGTGGTCCTGTTTATCGAAAGTGATCAGGCAAGCCGACCACGGATTGTACTTTGGGGCTACCGGCTCTATGGCGTAGACGTCCCGAAGTGCTCGCTTCCTTTCCTTTTTAGGGATATGTGTGACATAGATCATGTTCACATTTTTAACATTGGAAGGGAACTGTTTCTGGCCATGATTATTTGGCCTGCGAGGTTCATCCTCGTCATGACTCCGAGACTGGCCCCAGCTTGGTTCCTCAGAAACTGCTTTGCCAGCCTGTTTGAACACCCAGCAATTGCGATTGGTGTGGTTGGCGGGTTTGTCCGAGGTGCCATGAATCTGGCAAGACCTGTCCAGTATTTTGTCCAGGGCGCTTGGACCGTCCTTGTTCCCTTTAAAGGGCTTCTTCTTGTTTCCGGCCCGCGAGTTGCTGAGCCCTGCGTTGACTGCTGGGTCCTCGGCGTCGCTGCCATTGTTTCTATTCCGGCGCTTATTTCTATTGCGCCTGGACTTGCCGTTCCCGTCGCGTGCCTCCGAGGTGCCGGGGTCGCTCCTGTGGGAGCTACGGGCCGGCCAGCTATCCTCGCCTGCGCAAAAGTGGGTCATTAAGTAGGTACCGCCATGGTTCTCGGCTTATCCTGTCTGAGCTAACAAGCGAGCCATTCATCTCGGATGCCGTGTTTAAACACAGCGATGGCTTCGGTGTCGGGGCAGTCGACGATCTGGTTCTTTTTAGTTAGGAACCAGTTCCAGAATTTCTGTGCTGATTCGGCCTCCTGTTGGACGACGAGGCTGAGGTCGTCGGCATCCAGGGGCCAGACGTAGGTACCCTGGAAGTTTTCCCTAAAGGCCTCTTCGAGCTCTTCCCAGATTCCGATAGAATTGCTAGGGAGGCTGTGGAGCCAGTGCCTTGCCGGTCCTTTAAGCTTGAGCGGTAGGTACTTTATGGCATGGAGGTCATCACCTCGGGCCATGTGAATATGGAGAAGAAAATCTTCGATCCAAATAGCCAGGTCGGTCATCCCATCATACTGATCGATATTGATGGGTTAAAACCCCTCCGGGAACTGATGTTCGATGACCTCATCTGTGAAACATACTGGTTGTGCGGGTCCTCGAAATCGAGCGACATCTGGTCGGGCATTGGCTGTGGTCCTAGTGTGCATCTGCTCCCGAGCTCTACCGTGCCTGTCCAACCAGGCGTCGTAGCCCTTCAAACCAGTAGGTGCGCGGTCCCGTGATCCATAAATAGATCAAAGTGGGCCCTTATTGGCCTGTATTTTATCGCGCAAATCGCAAGGCTCATGGTGTGCGACCGCACTCCTGCCGTGAGGGCGAGTTTTTGCAGGAGGTTCTTTGTTTGCCCCTGCTGGCCGGTCTCGTCCCCTCGGGGGGTGGTCGGCCTGGCCTGCACAGCCGTATTCGAGCAGCTCATTATTTGTTGCCTCGTCATCGAAGTCGGGCAGCAGACGTCGCTTTGGGAATGACTTGGGGGTCGTACGTCGGTTCTCGAGGTCCGCCTCAGCCGCCATTATTTTGACCCATTTGTCGTTTAGTGTGTTTTCGTGAGTGTACAGCTCCTGCTGCTTCCTCTTCATGCTTTGAGCGGTTGCAATTAACCGCCGTTGGAACCGTGCCTGCTCGGATGTGTTCATGGGTACCATGAAGTCCTCGGGTCCGAGGTTAAGATCGTCCTCGGATTCAGGGAGGTAATCCCTGTCTGACTCATCGTTGAAGGTGCCCATGTCCTCGAGATCATCCTCTGCAGGCGCCTCTACGGGCTCATTCCTTTGGGCGGGCGAGGCTTGATTGTCCTCACCCAGCACCTCCGCGGCGTCGGGGGCAGCGCCATTATCAGTGGCGTCCGCGGTGTTGGTCGTGCTTCTGCTTCCATTGCTGCCCTTTGATTGCCTCTTCGGACGTCGAGCTTAGGGTTTTCCTTAGGCTTCTCCTGAGGGTTGTTCTTGGGAGTGTCGACCATGTAGACGTCATAGGTAGACGTTGCGTCCCAATTCCCTGTACGGGGTTGATGTCTACTACGCAACTTTTATTCTTGTAGACGTTGCTGGGCCTCCAAGTGCAGAGTTTTGTAGGACAGTAGCAAATTTCCCTCAAGTGGATGACCTAAGGTTTATCAATCTGTGGGAGGCGTAGGATGAAGATGGTCTCTCTCAAACAACCCTGCAATCAAATACAAGAAATCTCTTGTGTCCCCAACACACCCAATACAATGGTAAATTGTATAGGTGCACTAGTTCGGCGAAGAGATGGTGATACAAGTGTAGTATGGATAGTAGATATATGTTTTTGTAATCTGAAAATAAAAAAACAGCAAGGTAGCAAGTAACAAAAGTGAGCACAAACGGTATTGCAATGCTTGAACACAAGGCCTAGGGTTCATACTTTCACTAGTGCAATCTCTCAACAGTGCTAACATAATTGGAACATATAACAATCCCTCAACATGCGATAAAGAATCACTCCAAAGTTCCTATTAGCGGAGAACATAAGATGAAATTGTTGTAGGGTACAAAACCACCTCAAAGGTATCCTTTCCGATCAATCTATTGAGCCATCCCTATAAGTGTCACAAATAACCCTAGAGTTCGTAGTAAAATAACACCATATGATATGCATCAACCAACTCTAATGTCACCTAGATACTCCAATGTCACCACAAGTATCCGTGAGTTGATTATTCGATATGCATCAAACAACTTCAGATTCATAATATTCAATCCACACAAAGATCTTCAAAGAGTACTGAGGGTGTCCCGGACTAGGGGGTACTCGATCTGCCGGCCTATCTCTCGTAGGCCGGGCTGGTGGACCGCTCTCTACTCGTCGATGGAAGGCCGGATTGTGGACAACCCCGTGTATCAGAAGGAAACCTCCGAAGACTTGGCGTCCCCTCCAAGGAATAATTGGCGTGACCGGCATGTTTATCCCATGATGGTAACCGACCATATGTAACCCTAGGGCCCTCTGGTGTCTATATAAACCAGAAGGCTTAGTCCGTAGAGGATCATCATATTCATTGCCTAGGGTTTAGCCCATCCGATCTCAAGGTAGATCAACTCTGTAACCTTCATACAATCACATCAATACAATCTAGCAGGACATAGGGTATTACCTCTTCGAGAGGGCCCGAACCTGGGTAAATCACCGTCTCTACGTTCTCTATTACCCATCGATTCCTAGACCCATAGTTCGGATCCCCTACCCGAGATCTGCCGGTTTTGGTACTGACATTGGTGCTTTCATTGAGAGTTCCACCATGGGTCACCAAGGATCAATGGCTCGCCTTCTCATCAGCGATGGAATCCGCAGCGGGGACATCTTCGTCCCCGGACAGCTCTTCGCGTTCGGCAACATTGTGCTGCACGCCGATCCGACCGGTCACCTTGACCAGGCCGGTAGCTTTGCCCCTGAGTAGGAAATCAGGTTCGGCGGCCTTGAGTACGTCGCTGATGCTCGAGGCGATCTGGTATTTACGGGGTTCTCGGCTTTACCCGAGGAGCCTACCAATCCCGAGGCCCTGACCTCGGATTCCCTCCCCGTCCCTGTCCCTGGGCCGGGCCTTAGTTCGGATCTGGCCTTGAGTTCAGATCCAACCCCAGCGCCAGAAAACCAAGGGTCACCCTTGGCTGAACACATTCACAGTATTGACGCGCCGGAGCTCAACTCCGACGGATGCCCGAACATGAATCCGGTTGACCTTTCATTTTTAAGCGAGATGTTAGATCAGATCCAGAGGATGAATATCGCGGATGGCCCTTCCTCGGACCAGGAGCAGGTTAGATAGGAGGCCAGCCACGGGGAATTTTGCGTCCCACCCACCACCAACTTGGTAGCCACTGTCGAAGATTTAACCGACATGCTGGACTACGCCTCCGAGGAGGCTGACGACATGGACGAGGATATCGACGTCCCGCCCTACACGGCTCCCTCCCTTGCCACCTCCAACACCGGAAAGTGGACCGCCACCTCCACCTATGACGTTTACATGGTCGGCACCCCCATGAAGGACGGCGACACGACCAAAAAGGATGGCGACGATCCCGCCGAAGAACCGCCCAGACGCCGATGACGGCGAGCCAGAGGGCAAGGAAAGGGCAAGGAAAATCACACAGACACGAACGGCACCGGAGATAATGAGACTCCGGACAACTTGGGGGAGCTCGGCAACAACACACCCGAGCAGCGCCCCGACGCCCCTCAAGGGCACGAGGACTAGGGTGACCCCGAGGACCTCGAGGTTTCCGAGGACAGCAATTACCTCCCTCCGTCCGAAGAGGAAGATAGCCTCGGACCCGAAGACTTTATCGTCCCAGAGGATCCCCTGGAGCAAGAGAAATTCAAGCGGCAACTCATCGCCACTGCCCGAAGCTTGGAGAGGAAACAACAACAGCTCAAAGCCGAACAGGATACGCTCAACGATAGATGGAAGATGGTCTTAGCTGCCGAAGAAGGCCTTGACGATCAACGTCAGGGTCAATACAAGAGTTAGCCACGGCGGCGCCTACTCCCAGAATTTGAGGATGAGGCCCTTGAGCCCATGCCTCCCAAACGAGCTTACGCAAACCAACCCGACCGCCCCCCTCGAGGACGGGATAGGCCGGCAGTGGAAACCAAACTCCCACCCGCGCCCTCTCGAGGACGGGACAGGGCGGCCGGGGAAGCCGAATAAACACCCGCGCCTCCTCGCCGAGCAGGCAAAGACTCAGTTCAACCGGACGACCAATACAATCTGCGCCGCGACCTGAACGCCAGAGGGATCCAGTCGAGATCCATCTATGGATCCACAGGATACGCACCCGCCGGACGGGACGGATACCAAGCCTGGCGCGATAGGAATGACAGAGCTCGGGAGCAGCACCGTGCCCGGATGATAACCGATCTCCGGCGCGATGTGGCCCGGGCCAGGGGCGTCGCACACCCAATGTGTTTCACTGATGAGGTGATGCAGCATCAGTTCCCCGAGGGGTTCAAACCCGTCAATATAGAATCCTATGACGGGACAACTGACCCAGCCGTGTGGATTGAGGATTTTCTTCTCCACATTCATATGGCTCGAGGAGATGATCTCCACGCTATCAAGTACTTACCGCTGAAACTCAAGGGACCAGCAAGGCATTGGCTGAACAGCCTACCCGAAAACTCCATTGGGAGCTGGGAAGAGCTCGAGGATGCATTCCGAGCTAACTTTCAAGGCACCTATGTTCGGCCACCGGACGCCGATGACCTGAGCCACATGATTCAGCAGCCCGGGGAGTCAGCCCGGCAATTCTGGAACCGGTTCTTGACCAAGAAGAACCAGATCATCGACTGTCCGGATGCCGAAGCGATTGCGGCATTCAAACACAGTATTCGAGACGAGTGGCTCGCCCGCCAGCTCGGCCAGGACAAGCCGAGAACAATGTCGGCCCTTACCTTCCTAATGACCCGCTTTTGCGCAGGTGAGGATAGCTGGTTAGCTCGTCGAAGCAACCACCCCGAAGACCCCGGCACTTCAGAGGCCCGGGACGGGAACGGGAAACCCCAGCGCAATAGGAACAATCAGCGCCGGCACTCAAACAACGGCGGTGAAGCCGATGACGCAGCAGTAAACGCCGGATTCAGCGGCTCGAAATCGGGACCGCGGAAAAAACCCTCTAAAGGGAACCGGGATGGCCCGTCTACGCTGGATAGAATATTGGATAGGCCCTGCCAGATTCACGGCACCCCGGACAAGCCCGCTAACCATACCAACCATAACTGTTGGGTAATCAAACAGGCCGGCAAGGTCACAGCCGAAGAACAGGGCAAGGGCCCCCGCAGCGAGGATGACGACGAACCTCACGGGCTGAACAACGGAGGCCAAAAGCAGTTCCCTCCAGATGTCAAAACCGTGAACATGATCTACGTCACGCATATACCGAAGAAGGAGCGGAAACATGCACTTCGGGATGTCTACGCCTTAGAGCCGGTAGCCCCGAAATTCAACCCGTGGTCGGCTTGCCCGATCACTTTCGACCGTCGAGACCATCCGACCAGTATACGCCATGGAGGAACGGCGGCTCTGGTGCTCGACCCCATCGTGGACGGATTTCACCTCACCAGGGTCCTTATGGACGGAGGTAGCAGCCTCAACCTGATTTACTCAGATACAGTGAGGAAAATGGGGATCAACCCGTCAAGGATCAAACCCAGCAACACCACCTTTAAAGGTGTAATCCCAGGTGTCGAGGCACGCTGCTCGGGATCCGTGACATTGGAAGTTGTCTTCGGCTCGCCCGATAACTTCCGCAGTGAGGACTTGATCTTCGATATTGTCCCCTTCCGCAGCGGTTATCACGCACTCCTCGGCCGGACTGCGTTTGCCCGCTTCAACACCGTCCCGCACTATGCATACCTGAAGCTCAAGATGCCAGGACCAAAGGGCGTTATTACCATCAACGGTAATACCGAGCGCTCGCTCCGAACAGAGGAACACATGGTGACCCTAGCCGCCGAAGTCCAAGCCGCCGAAGAAGCGTCGCAAGCCCAGTCTACTGCCAAGACACTGGACGCACGCAAGCGCTCCCGAGCTGCAGCCTCGGTCCCGGAGCACTCCCATGCTCACTCCAAATAGGGATACGCGCCCCACAGCACGGCCCGCCTAGTCGCGAAATACGTACCTCGAGTGCACAATTTCGCGCTCAAAATTCCATGGGCAGTTGTGGGGACACATGAAACAAAGGCTGAGAGCTCGGTTCGACCGAGCAATGGACAATAAATGTCTTTGAATCAATATCGACAACAGGTACCAACTCGGGCCTGATCAGCGTCAAACTGATATACCACGGCGACTTCTCAAAACCCTTCCCAAAGGGCTCGTCTGCCGAACATTACTACTTCCGCCGAACATATGGTCGATAGCTCCGCTCACACGGAAGCTTCTTAAAGAGCAAAGGCACAGACGTGCAGCAGGGCGTAGTAGGGACGTCAAACCACTCATGAAGGCCCTGTGTCAACCTTTACTCTAATGTATCTATTTCTTCAAAAGTATCTATCAAAGTTACTTCGGCAAATCTGGATTGTACGGTTGGACGTCACATATTTAAGGGAAATAAAGACCAATTTTTCTCTGGTAATTGTGCAGTCATTCGCGTTGCATATTCCTTTCCGCTTTTTTAGGCCGAAGTAAACTATTACGATACGTCCATTTTTTAGTAACTGGCTAATAGACTGGGGGCTTGAATATAAATCTTGCCTTAAACTTTATTCCGGCACCAACTTTTATTTTATGTGCTCGGTGTCATGGATATTGCACTATATGAATCGGTTCCGAATTGCGTCTTTGGTCAATAGTTGGGTTGCCCGGCTCCTGTGTTTACCCTCTTATGTTCCGCACTGTTCGGCTAAGAGGGTAAAGGGAGAACCACTGCAATTGTACTTCTAGCTAGCCTGGTTAAGTACCTCAGTGGAGAAATCCGAAAACTGACTGTCGCAATAAGCGAGAACTGGTCGGCGATCCGATGACTTGTGTCAAACCAAAAATCGTTGGAGGTTAGTCCGTGTTAAACAAAGGGTTCTCTGTTACAGAAACCATGTGATGATGGTATCGACCGCGGCTCGTCCGAATATCACAAACACTGGGGGCTAGTCACCAGCCCCCGCAGTTAACCTCCTATGGCTAAGTGAAAGCACTAAAACCGCATAGTCTGATTGCCTGGTTTTCCGTACATACAACCGCCTCCGGGCACCGACACGTCGGCTAAGGGTTCAAGTGTTACGAGAAAACACCCCATGCAGTATCTGCAAGGGGGCTGAAGCGGACGACTGGTAACTTTCAGTTTAAAAATGGCCGCACAGGAGTCAAAATTAACATAAGCAGGCACTATATTCACAGCCAACAACTTGCATTACAATAAAACAAAAGTTTCAACTCCTTGGCTACAAGGAAAATAAATCTACTCATAAATTACATCTTTCGAGCACTGGGCCTCTATTGCCCGAGCACCATCCATCACGATGGGAAAATATTGCTCGGGGCGCCTATGCTCCTTCCCAGGGGGTGGAGGTCCGGTGGCCATCTCGGCTGGCTTGATCCTCGGCCAGTGCACCAAGGTCTTGCCGAAAGCCATCTGAGCACCTTCAATGCACGCGGAGCGCTTCCAAGCATCAATTCGGGGCACGGCGTCGTACAGCCTCTGCACCAACCCAAAATAGCTGCTCGGCAGCGGCTCTATAGGCCACAGCTTGACGCAGAGGTCCTTCATCACAGGCTCCGCCATCTGATGCGGCTCCATCAGCTGCTTCATCTGGTTGTTAAGGAGGGGAGGGTGTTCGGGCGCTTGAAATTGCGCCCAAAACAGCCTTTGTTCAACCAGACCCTCCTGGGCGGCGAAGAACCTCGCCGCATCAGCCGCACTCCTCGAGAGGTCCGCAAAGGCGCCTGCGGAACGCCACACCCGCGTGAGCAAAGAGAACCTGTTACCTCCAAAGACACTTTGCAACAAATATGGCTTACCATTCGCAATAAGCTTCACTTGGCAGAGTTCCTCCTGGTAGCCGCGCGCCTCTGTCCGCGCTTCCTTGGCCACTGACCCCAGTGAGGTTAGCTCGGCGGCCTGCTCTTTATTCTTCTGCTTGAGAGCCTCACACTTTGTGACGGCATCCACGAGCTCTTGTTGCACTTCCGCCACTCTGGCTTCGTGCTTTTGACTAGCGGTTTTCACCGTAGTCAGTTCGGCAGCTGCTTGTTCGGCTGCCGACCTCTGCTCCACCGCTTCTAGCTGAGCCGTCCTCAGCGCGGCCTTGAGGTTCTCGACCTCCGCGGCGACAGCTGTAGTCATATCCACTGATTCCGTTTAGGCTACTTTAAAACTTACTTAACAAAAATGCAACGGCTGTAGTAAATACTGCAGTTCGGACTTGCCTTGCGCCTCGTTGAACCTCTTGTTCACCAGGCTGAGGTCATCCTCGGAGCTTTTGAGCTTCCGATTCAGCTCGGCCAACTCCTCGGCGTAGGCGGCTACTGCCGAAGACGACGCCTGCGCATCACTCTACGCACATTAGTATCCGAGATATTGATTTTTTGATCCTCTGACCGGCTTTGATCAAGCCAGTCAGAGTCTCGGGGGCTACTGTGTATGAGGCTATACATTTATACAAACGAAATTCTTTAAGGGAAAACATTACTTGGCTCACCTTGAAGCCTGTGAGAAGGCCATTAAAGGCCTCCTTCAGTCCGTTATCCATGGACCGAAGACTTTGCAACACCGCGCCCATAAGGGCACGGTGCTCCTCAGCGATAGAGGAGCTGGTTAAAGCATCCTCCATCTCGCCCGACCACCCAGTCGACGCCTGCTCTGGGGTGGGCGGGGGTGGCGGACGCACTTCGGCTTCTTCCCTCTCGAAGACCGGAGTGTCCGACTCCGGAGCCGCCCTCGGAGAGAGCTCGGGTCGTCCGGGCTCCTCCTCTTCATCTGCCGGAGGGGTCCTCCCCTCCTGGTCTTCGGCGGCCGAGGTATTTTCCTCGGCCATGATGGTGTCGCCCCCTCCCCCTGTGTGCGGCGCGGGAGGGGTCCTTCTCGATAGGACCTCCTCGGCCTCCTCGACGATTGGGGGAGGTGAGGCGCGCGATTCTATCCCGCTCTCCGCCAGCGCAGCTGGTGGAGAATCCCCCTCCGAAACTCGGTCGGTGGGAAGGTCGCGCATCGGGCTGCGACGTTAGAAACGAGAATGTGATCAATGTGAAACCCGGTTCGACCAAAGACGCTTAAGTGGATATTAGAATACGTACCTTTGAGCCTGTGGCTTGGCCCTGGGGACCCTCCGAGGGACCTCTTCGGAGGCCTCGGAGTCCTCAGCCGAAGCCGAACTGTTTTCGGACAGGGCCACCTTGGCCCTGCATGTTCTCTTCGGAGAGGGACGAAGCGGCTCCTCCTCGGCATCCTCGGACACTGCCCTCTTCTTCGATCGGGGGGAGTCACCTTCCTCCCCCTCCTCCCCAGCTCCTTCTCCTCCTCTCGTGCGGAGGGAGCATGGGTGTCCCCGGATCTAGTGTCCAGGGGTCCTCGGGAACAGAGGCCCTCTCTGGCCTCCTTCTTCTGGTCCTTCTTCTTCTCCTTCCTCTCCGGTGCCTCATAGGGCTCCACGGCCAACATGGCCGTCAGTAGGGGTGTCCTGGGCCCCTCTGGCAGCGGCGCCGGACTGTCGATCCGCTCGGCCTTCTTCAGCCAGTTCTGTGGATGGAAAGTAAAAAAGCTAAGTACCTTATCAAAAGGGGAACAGTTCAGGTATAAGAACAAAATTAGTCATACCTCTCATGGGGGATTTGCGGCATCGAGCCCGATGTCTTCCTCCTCGGCCGGCCAGTCCTTCTACGGCTTGAACAGTGCCCTCCACCGCTGAGCATGGGAGGTGCGGAAGAAGTTGCGCACGGTGGCCGGGTCTTCGGGCTTGTAGGCCCACATGGGGGAGGCCCTGTCCTGGCATGGGAGGATTTGGCGGCCGAGCATGATCTGGATCACGTTGGCCAGCTCGACGCCCTGTTCTATCATCTTGGCGATCCGGCTCTGCAGCTGCACCACCTCCTTGTTCACCCCCCAGTCGAGGCCTTTCTTGGTCCATGAGACCAGCCTCGTAGGGGGTCCGGATCGGAAGGCCGGAATCGCCCCCCAATTCGCACTCCTTGGCTCGGTGATGTAGAACCATTCCTTCTGCCAGACCTTGACGGTCTCTATGAAGGTGCCCTCTGGCCACTCCACTCGGGGGAGCTTGCTGACCATCGCACCCCCACAGTCCGCCTGTTGGCCATCGACAATCTTCGGCTTAATATTGAAGATCTTCAGCCACAGGCCGAAGTGTGGCCGGATCCGGAGAAAGGCCTCGCAGATGATGATGAAGGCCGAGATGTGGAGGAAGGAGTTTGGTTTGAGATCGTGGAAGTCAAGCCCGTAGAAGAACATAAGGCCCCTGACGAAGGGATGGAGGGGAAAGCCCAGACCTCAAATGAAGTGGGGCAGGAATACCACCCTCTCACCCTGCCGCGGCGTGGGGACGACCTGGCCGGCCTCTGGGGCACGGTGGGCGATGTTGGCGGGGAGATAGCCCGCGTCCTTCAACTCCAAGATGGCACTCTCAGTGACGACGGACGCCTCCCACTTGCCTTTGGACCCGGAGCCCGCCATTGCTAGATTGAAACTGGCGGCCGGAGAGGTTCTTGGATAGGAAAGTGGATCTGGGCACTGGAGCTCGAAGATGGAGAAGGCAGCGGCGAGGGCAGGAGTAAGAGCGTGTAAAGGAGATGGAGATCGCTCCCCTTTTATGGGCTATAAAACCCACGGTCCTTTTACTGTGCCGCAGTCCTCGCCATTTCCCCATGTAACCGTGCCATTATGCGCGCGTGGGATGAGGTGGATTATTGATCATATCCCTTGAAAACAGGACATGATCTCCATGTCGATGGGACGTGCCAGCGAAAAAACCGCCTCGAACCGCGAATCGAGTTTTTCATAAACAGACTTGCGGTCATGGCGCATGGTGACCCTTCGGTAAAAAGTTGTCAGATGGGGGTACTGGTCATACCGAGGTGACTAGCCTTCGGGGCTAAGTTATCAGTACCCCTCGGGGACCAAAGTGTATTTCGGGGCGTGTGCGGCCAGGCAACGCTTAAAGACTCGACTCAGAGGAGATACATGCCGGTCATCGATATCACAGAAGGAAGGGAACTGGTCCACAAAGCCGATGGTGTTCGGCATCTACCTCGGCTTCGAAAACTAGTTCGGGGGCTACCGAGGGTGTCCCGGACTAGGGGGTACTCGGGCTGCCGGCCTATCTCTCGTAGGCCGGGCTGGTGGGCCGCTCTCTACTCGTCGATGGAAGGCCGGATTGTGGACAACCCCGTGTATCAGAAGGAAACCTCCGAAGACTTGGCGTCGCCTCCAAGGAATAATTGGCGTGACCGGCATGTTTATCCCATGATGGTAACCGACCATATGTAACCCTAGGGCCCTCTGGTGTCTATATAAACCAGAAGGCTTAGTCCGTAGAGGATCATCATATTCATTGCCTAGGGTTTAGCCCATCCGATCTCGAGGTAGATCAACTCTGTAACCTTCATACAATCACATCAATACAATCTAGCAGGACGTAGGGTATTACCTCTTCGAGAGGGCCCGAACCTGGGTAAATCACCGTCTCTACGTTCTTTGTTACCCATCGATTCCTAGACCCATAGTTCGGATCCCCTACCCGAGATCTGCCGGTTTTGGTACCGACAAGTACCCCAAAGTTTCTCATCGGAGAAAAGATAATGAAAACGTGCAACCAACCCCTATGCCTAGATCACCCCAAGGTCACGGGAATCCATGAGTTGATCACCAAAACATACATCAAGTGACTCAATAGAATACCCCATTGTCACCACGGGTATCCACATGCAAGACATACATCAAGTGTTCTCAAATCTAAAATATTCAATCCGACAATAACGAAACCTCAAAGGAAAAGATTCAATTCATCACAAGAAGATAGAGAGGGAAGAAACACCATATGATCCAACTATATTAACAAAGCTCGCGATACATCAAGATCGTGCCAAATCAAGAACACGAGAGAGAGAGAGAGAGATCAAACACATAGCTACTAGTACATACCCTCAGCCCCGAGGGTGAACTACTCCCTCCTCGTCATGGAGACCGCCGGGATGATGAAGATGGCCTCCGGTGATGATTTCCCCCTCCGGCAGGGTGCCGGAACAGGGCTCCAGATGGTATTT
Organism: Elymus sibiricus; assembly: GCA_039707655.1. Taxonomy (NCBI): domain Eukaryota; kingdom Viridiplantae; phylum Streptophyta; class Magnoliopsida; order Poales; family Poaceae; genus Elymus; species Elymus sibiricus. Next base: position 174,797,530 of record CM077666.1, on the reverse strand, counting down.
CTTCGGTACAGAGGCTTGCGGCGGCGGCGTCGAAGTTCTAGGTTTATTTCTGGGGGTTTCTCTATTTATAGGATTTTTCAGCGTTGGAATCACGCGAAAAGGAGCTACGAGGGCCCCACAAGGCAGCACCACACGACCCCCCCCCCAGGCCACGCCGTGGTGCCTTGTGAGCACCTCGTGAGGTTTCTGGTCCTTCCACGAAGCTTCGCGGGTCTCTTTTGGTCCAAAAAAATCATCAAAAAGTTTCGTCCAATTCTGAGAACTTTTATTTCTGCACAAAAAACAACACCACGGTAGTTCTGCTAAAAACAGCGTCAGTCCGGGTTAGTTCTAATCAAATCATACCAAAACCATATAGAATTGTTATAAATATGGCATGAATACTTCATAAATTATAGATACGTTGGAGACGTATCAACATCCCCAAGCTTAATTCATGCTCGTACTCGAGTAGGTAAATGATAAAAGAAATAATTTATGAAGTGTGAATGCTAGCATAGTGCATAAGTTTGATCAATGATAATTCCAAACACTTTTTCTAGCATAATTATATATCATAAACAGTATCTCATCTCATAAAACTTCTCATGATCAAGTAGCAAGCTATTCACATATTAAACTATAGACCATAAACTTTCTTGAAAACTAACAAACTATGTTTTCAGTCATCAAACAATTGCAATTCATCTTATTTTCAGGAAGGGTCTATGTAAGAGCTTTGATTTAGCAAATTCCACATACTCAACTATCATATAGTCTTCCATGATTGCTGACACTCAAAGCATATTTTTAGAACAAATCGTTTCAGTCAAACACATAGGAAGATAGGGGCTTAATGTTTTGCCTCCCAACTTATTTATCGCAGGGATAATGTCAACAATAACAACTCATGATCACCTATATTCAACGGGATATATATGCCTGGATCAATCCCCGCCACATGATGCTTGCCAAGAGAGAAAATAAAAACGGAATAGAGAAGAACACTATTGACTCTTGCATAAAAGTAAATACATAAAGTAAAAGATAGGCCCTTCGCAGAGGGAAGCAGAGGTTGTCATGCGCTCTTGTTTTTGGATGTGCAAGCTCTTAATGTAAAGGAACGTCAATTTATATTACCCCTTGTGATAGCGACCTTTAATATGCAGGCTGTCGCTTTTATTACTCCACCATCACAAGATCGTACAAAGCTTATTTTCCCTTACAATAAAAGTTCATACATGTTTAGGAGCAATTTTTATTGCTTTGCACCGATGACAACTTACTTGAAGTATCTTATTCAATCCATAGGTAGATATAGTGGACTCTCATGACATGAAATTGGGTTTAAGGGTTTTTGGATGCACAAGTAGTATCACTACTTAGTGCGGAATTTTGGCTAGCAAAAGATAGGGGGCAAGCACCACATGTTAGAGGATCCATGACAATATAACATCTATGTGAATATAAACAAACATAACCCATTACGTTGTCTTCCTTGTCCAACATCAACTACTTGATCAAGTTTGAAAATAATTAATGGGGGCTCACAATCATAGAGGATGTCCAAGATAGTATATTTATATGTGAAATATCTCTTCCTTCAACATTCTTTCATGAATTGTTCAAGTGACCAATGCTATGTTTGCTAACTTTCAATAAATTTTACCACTTATACTTCTTATTTGTGAAGTCACTACTCCCCATGGGACAAGCATATGAAGCACATATAATTTCAACTTTATGATATTCAATTCATTCAACAATTTACTCTTAGGATATAAGTGAAGCACGAGAGTAAACGAGAAACTACTCCAAAAGGTATAAATGAAGATCAAGGAGTAGGCAAACAATTAAGTAGCTATGTGAAGACTCTCTCCCAATAAAGATTTCAGATCTTGAAAATTTTATTCAAACAGCAAACAAAATGAAAATAAAAGGACACTCCAAGAATAGCACATATCATGTGAACAAGTAAAAACTTAGGCTAACCGATAGGTGTTGATGAAGAAAGGTGGGATGCCCACCGGGGCATCCCCAAGCTTAGTTGCTTGAGACTTCTTGGAATGTTAACTTGGGGTGCCTTGGGCATCCCCAAGCTTGAGCTCGTGTGTCTCCTTAATTCCTCTCATATCATGGCTTCTCCTAAATCTTAAAAACTTCATCCACACAAGACTCAACAAGAACTCGTGAGATAAGTTAGTATAAATCAACTCAAAACCTTAACATTCTCTACTGTAGCAAATCACTAAAATTATAATTAAACATTGCATACTAAATTCCTCTCCATATTTAATACTCCTATCCTCAAATAGAATCATTAAACAAGCAAACATATGCAAACAATGCAACCATAACCGAAATCTGCCAAAACAGAACAGTCTGTAAAGGGGGATTAAGAATTCATACTTCCCTAACTCCAAAAATTCTGAAAAATTACCAAGTGACAGAGAACTCATGCATGCTTACTGTGTAAAAATTTCAAATTTTTATCATCTTCTGACTATTCAGGAATATTCTGGACATAACAGAAAACTTTCTGTTTTCAAACAGCAACACATGAACTTGCAAAATGAGCATGGTAAAGGCTATAATTGGCATTTTATTGAACTAAAAGATATAAAAAATTATTATTGATAACATCAAGCAAATATCAACAAAATAAAATGATGCTCCAAGCAAAACTCATATTATGTGACGAATAAAAATATAGCTCCAAGTGAGGTTACCGATAATGTTGAAGACGAAAGAGGGGATGCCTTCCGGGGCATCCCCAAGCTTAGACGCTTGATTATCCCTTGAATATTACCTTGGGGTGACTTGGGAATCCCCAAGATTAGGGTCTTGCCGCTCCTTATTCTTCTCATATCGATATCTCACCCAAAACTTGAAAACTTCAATCACACAAAACTTAACGGAACTTATGAGATAGGTTAGTATGATAAAAATAAATCATCCACTTAGGTACTGTCAAGAAAAGATTCATAATTGTTCTCACATAATTCCTACTGTATTCTATCATTTCCACAATTTATATTACTCAATATAAGTTATGGAAACACTAAAACAAGCAAACTATGCACTAAAAATAGAATCTGTCAAAAACAGAACAGCATGTAGTGAGCGATTTAAAAACCATACTTATGTACCTCCAAAAATTCTGAAACATTAGGACAACATATAAAATTTGTTACCCAATACTCTGTAAAAATTTCAGAATTTTCTCACGCTCCAGTACAGAATAGAAATTCCAGCACTGGACGCAAAAATTTCTGTTTTTGCACATAATCAAATCAACAAGCATCCACACTATCCCAAAGGCTTCACTTGGCACATTATTGAAAGAAAACATATGAAACATGATTACTACAGTAGCTTAATCATGTGAACACAAGAAAAACAGTAGGTATAAATATTGGGTTGTCCCCCAACAAGCGCTTTTCTTTTAATGCCTTTTAGCTAGGCATGATGATTTCAATGATGCTCGCATAAGAATAAAGAATTGGAACATAAAGAGAGCATCATGAATCATATGACAAGCAAATTTAAGCCTAACCCACTTCCTATGCATAGGGATTTTGTGAGCAAACAATCTATGGGAGCAAGAATCAACTAGCATAGGAAGGCAAAACTAGCATGACTTAAAAACTTTCAACATAAAGAGAGGAAACTTGATATTATTGAGAAGCCTGCAAGCATATGTTCCTCTCTCATAATAATTTTCAGTAGCTTCATGAATGAATTCAACAATATATCTATCACATAAATCATTCTTTTCATGATCCACAAGAATAGAAATTGTATTACTCTCCACATAAGCAAATTTATTCTCATTCATAATAGTGGGAGTATCATATGAAACTTGAATACTATAAATTGTTTCCACATTAAAAGAGTAATGTTCAGTAAAAGGGTATTCATAATTATGACAATAATTATCACTACTTTTTATAACATAAGTATCATCACAATAATCATCATAAGTAGCAACTTTGTTCTCATCATAATCAATTGAAACCTCTTCCGGAATAGTGGAATCATCATTAAATAAAGTCATGACCTCTCCAAATCCACTTTTATCATTATTCCAATAAGATTCAACAGCCTCCAAAATAGTGGGATCATTATTACATAAAGTTGACACTCTTCCAAACCCACTTTCATCAATATAATCATCACAAATAGGAGGCATGTTATCATCATAATAATTTTGCTCATCAAAAGTAGGGGGACTAAAAAGATCATCTTCATCAAACATAGCATCCCCAAGCTTGTAGCTTTGCATATCATTAGCATCATGGATATTCATAGAAAGCACACTAATAACATTGCAATCATGCTCATCATTCAAAGGACTCACATTAAACATTTTATTAAATTCTTCCTCTAGCAATTGAGCACAATTTTCCGATCCATGATTCTCAAGAAAGACATTATATAGATGAAGTATTTGAGGCAACCTCAATTCCATTTTTTTGTAGTTTTCTTTTATAAACCAAACTTGTGATAAAACAAGAAACTAAAAGATTCAATTGCAAGATCTAAAGATATACCTTCAAGCACTCACCTCCCCGGCAACGGCGCCAGAAAAGAGCTTGATGTCTACTACGCAACTTTTATTCTTGTAGACGTTGTTGGGCCTCCAAGTGCAGAGTTTTGTAGGACAGTAGCAAATTTCCCTCAAGTGGATGACCTAAGGTTTATCAATCTATGGGAGGCGTAGGATGAAGATGGTCTCTCTCAAACAACTCTGCAATCAAATACAAGAAATATCTTGTGTCCCCAACACACCCAATACAATGGTAAATTGTATAGGTGCACTAGTTCGGCGAAGAGATGGTGATACAAGTGTAGTATGGATAGTAGATATAGGTTTTTGTAATCTGAAAATAAAAAAACAGCAAGGTAGCAAGTAACAAAAGTGAGCTCAAACGGTATTGCAATGCTTGAAAACAAGGCCTAGGGTTCATACTTTCACTAGTGCAATCTCTCAACAGTGCTAACATAATAGGATCATATAACAATCCCTCAACGTGCGATAAAGAATCACTCCAAAGTTCCTATTAGCGGAGAACATAAGATGAAATTGTTGTAGGGTACGAAACCACCTCAAAGTTATCCTTTCCGATCAATCTATTGAGCCATCCCTATAAGTGTCACAAATAGCCCTAGAGTTCGTAGTAAAATAACACCATATGATACGCATCAACCAACTCTAATGTCACCTAGATACTCCAATGTCACCACAAGTATCCGTGAGTTGATTATTCGATATGCATCAAACAACTTCAGATTCATAATATTCAATCCACACAAAGAACTTCAAAGAGTACCCCAAAGTTTCTCATCGGAGAAAAGATAATGAAAACGTGCAACCAACCCCTATGCCTAGATCACCCCAAGGTCACGGGAATCCACGAGTTGATCACCAAAACATACATCAAGTGACTCAATAGAATACCCCATTGTCACCACGGGTATCCACAAGCAAGACATACATCAAGTGTGTGTTCTCAAATCTGAAATATTCAATCCGACAATAACGAAACCTCAAAGGGAAAGATTCAATTCATCACAAGAAGATAGAGAGGGAAGAAACACCATATGATCCAACTATATTAACAAAGCTCGCGATACATCAAGATCATGCCAAATCAAGAACATGAGAGAGAGAGATCAAACACATAGCTACTAGTACATACCCTCAGCCCCAAGGGTGAACTACTCCCTCCTCGTCATGGAGACCGCCGGGATGATGAAGATGGCCTCCGGTGATGATTTCCCCCTCCGGCAGGGTGCCGGAACAGGGCTCCAGATGGTATTTCTTCGGTACAGAGGCTTGCGGCGGCGGCGTCGAAGTTCTAGGTTTATTTCTGGGGGTTTCTCTATTTATAGGATTTTTCAGCGTTGGAATCACGCGAAAAGGAGCTATGAGGGCCCCACAAGGCAGCACCACACGACCCCCCCCCAGGCCGCACCATGGTGCCTTGTGAGCACCTCGTGAGGCTTCTGGTCCTTCCACGAAGCTTCGGGGGTCTCTTTTGGTCCAAAAAAATCGTCAAAAAGTTTCGTCCAATTCTGAGAACTTTTATTTCGGCACAAAAAACAACACCACGGTAGTTCTGCTGAAAACAGCGTCAGTCCGGGTTAGTTCTAATCAAATCATACCAAAACCATATAGAATTGATATAAATATGGCATGAATACTTCATAAATTATAGATATGTTGGAGACGTATCAGGGGTATGGCCGCTGGTAAGTTTGCTCCGACGTCCTCCTCCATATCGGTGGCTTCGTCGGAGCCGTAGTCCAGCGTATCGGTCAAGTCCTCGACCGTGGCAACTAGGTGGGTGGTGGGTGGGATAAAAATTTCTCGATCGTCGGCTTTACATCCGATCTGATCATAGACGGCAGATGAGATTGCCAAGTTTTGGATTCGGTCCAGCACCTCGTTTATTTGCGAAAACTCCTCCGTGTTTAGGAACTGGCTGTAGGTCGAGCCAATATGAAGTAGCTTGTTTGGGCTGCCTGACGCAGCGGTGTCATCCTATTTGTCCAGGGCTGACCCCTAGTCAGTAGGAGAGGGAATCTCATCGGTTATTAGCGACGAGGCTGTTACTGCCGGGCCCATCGACGAGCTTGGCTCGAGGCCAGCATCCGAGGACGCAACGATTGGGCTGGGCGTGGCGACCACCGGATCTATCTCCGGGATCGGTTCTGCTGAAAGGTCAGAACCGAGGATCAGATCGGGAGCCAGCTCCGGGATCGTGACACCGGAAGGGTTTTCGAGCTGATCCGCGGTCCACCCCGAAAGGACCAGGTCACCTCGGGCATCCGCGATGTACTCAAGGCTCCCGAACTTGACGACTTGATTTGGGGGGAAGTTCTCGACGCGGCCTAGATGGCCGGTCGGATCAGCTTGCAGCACGATGCTGCCGAAGGCGAAAAGCTGGCTGGGGATGAAGATGCCACCGCAGCCAATGCTACTATCAAACTGCAAGCGAGCCATCGATCGAGGGTGATAACACAGCGAGCTCTCAATGAAAGCACCAATGTCGGTGTCAAAACTGGCAGATCTCGGGTAGGGGGGCCCGAGCTGTGAGATCGAATCGATGGGTTAACAGGAGATGAAGGACACGATGATTTACCCAGGTTCGGGCCCTCTCTAGGGAGGTAAAACCCTACGTCTTCCTCTTGTTTATATTGTGGATGTATCAAGGTACAGAGTTGATCTACCTCGAGATCGTAAGTTGTGGTCTAAACCTAGGAGTACGATGAATGAATCTCTGCCTCTACGGACTAAACCCTCTAGTTTATATAGGCACCAAGGGTATCTAGGGTTACATATGGTCGGTTACCGTCTAGGGATTACATGCCGAATCTCATATTCTTTGGGTACACGCCAAGTCTTCGGTGAAGCTCGATATGCTAGTGCTTCAAGTTCGAAGCTTCCGGAGTCCTTACTCTTTGACGGGCCTTGAGTCTGGCCCATGAACTAGATCGACTAGGCCGGGACCCCCTAGTCCAGGACACCGTCACTCAGGATCCTCCAAAGAAAGTGGTTTCAAGGAAAACTCCTCCTACCACTGTCACGATGAAACAGCATGTCGACATCACTCCTCATCCAGATGCAATCAACTTGAAGGATTTGGTTGTAGAGGCCCCCGTGCAAACTGCCAAGCTAGGCGAACAAATTCCCAAGCCTGCCTTGAAAAAACTGAAGGCACCCACAACCGAGCAAAGTGCTCCAAAAGAGAAAGCTGCGGATGCACCGAAAGATAAGGCTGTTGATGCTCCGAAGAAGAAGGCTGCCAAGTTTGCGCCTACCCTAACTCAGCCACTGGCCTCGATGCCTCCAACCAAGCAAGTTACTGTGCAAACTGCTCCAGTCCATGAATCAAGTGCTCCTCATTCTTACAATCACACATTTATCATGGAACAGCTCGATAAATTTGTGGAAAATCCATTCGATGGAGAAGTGGCATCTTTGCCCATTCCTGCTGAGGTTGTCGAACAAGCTGCATCCCTTGTTCATGATATGAGAGAGGACATTGTTGAAATTAACTCCCTCTCTGTTGAGCTGCTTAACCTTGATAGTCGAATGAAAATCACCTCCTCCATATTTGTCATCAGAGAGCTCGAAGACTCGTACAAGGATATCAATCGTACCTTGACTATGCTTTGTCGCAGACGCCTGGGTGGCATTGTTCGCAAGATCTATGATGCGCATCAAGCCCAAGTCACAGGCTACAATGATCTCGTCAAGGGCCATGTTGATACTGTTGCTCAGCAGAAGAGGAAGCAACGAAAGAAAACTGCTGGAAGGCAAGCACTGTCTACGCAGCAAGAAAATCCGCCTCCTTCTTCTGCTGTCTCTCCAATGAAAGAAAAGACTCCTGAGCCTGTCATTCGCTCGGAGCCTCCTATTCTGGAAACTGAAGCTCAACCTTCGCCAAGGCCAACTGAAACAGTGCATGTGACCTCACCGATTCGAACAGTTTCTCTCATCCGGTCTGCCCCTAAGGAAGGTGAAGTTGTTTGCTCTGAGTTGTATGCACCTGCTCCAGATGCCCCAGTTCCTTCGGAACCACTGGTATTCGAGCAACAACAACAACAGTCGCCCAAGCAAAGTACAGTACCACCTCCTGAGCAAGAATCAACTCCTATAATTCCCGAAGCTCCACCGACTATTAACACAGCTCCTCCGTCTGTGACTTCTGCTCCTTCAATGCTTCAGCTGACAGCTGACACAAATACAAGAAATGTTGATGCTGGTCCTTCTGTTTGTCGGTCTCTTTCTAGCCGTCATCCTGATTCAGTCGTCTATGGTGATGAACTTCTTACACCCGAGGAAGAACTCAATTATCCATTTCCTCAAGAAGAACTGACTATCTTCTCTGCTGATGCTGGTGCTAGAGGTCCCCTGTTCAACAGGCATGCTCATCCCAAGTTCTTTCAGACCAGCCCATATGATGGTCCTCGCACCTCAGAATCTCCTCACTTCTGGACAAAGGAACAAGCCATCTATTACCCTCGTGTTCTTTATGAGAGCAGAAAGATTTTCCCTCATGAGTTCTCCTACATTCCTGTGATGAGAAACCTTGGGTGCTTCAATCAGCTGCTTCAAGACTTGGATGATTTCTGTCTCACCAAGGTGTTTGAATTTGAGCATCCTTGGAACCGAGAGATTATTCTTCAGTTCTATGCAACATTGTACATCTCTGGTGATGAGAATGATAGCTCCAAGTGGATCTTCGAATGGATGACTGAAGGAAAACACATCAAGTGCACTTCCATAGATTTCACCTCACACTTTCATTTCCCTCGCTTTGAGCATGGAACTACTGAAATCCGGATGCACGGCATTGATGTCATCTCTGATGAAGATTTCAAGTGTACTATGGACAAGGAAAAGATTCGTGACTACTCTGGTCCTCCTCGCCCTGAATATTTAACTTTCGAGAACCAGACGTTGTACCATCTGCTCACATACACCATCTGCCCTCTGGCCGGCATGAATGCTGACAAGTCAATATCAGATATCCTTCGCAATACTATTTATGCCATCTCCGAACGGTATATCTTTGATGTTGAAGTCCTCTTCCTTCGCATTCTGAAAGACGCTGCTCAATTTCCATTCTGCGTCAAAGTGTATGCACCTTGGATTCAAAAGGTTATTGATCATGCCATGAAAACTGAATATCTGGCCAAGTGCAGTCACAAAAATTTCATTCCGCCTGTCCGAGACACAATGAAGGCTATGGAAGAATTTTCTTCTGGGAAACCATCACAATCTGCTGATGATTATCACAATCATTTTGATGGTCCAAGACTTCCTCAACGTGAGCGAATGCCTACTTCTCAGCCACCATCTCACTTTGAAGTCAGTATGTGAACGCAACAGCTTCTCCTACAACACATTGCTGATGATCGTCGAGAGAAAGAACATCTGGCAAATGAAATGAACATTATCCACAATCGCACCAGAATGGTACATCTGATAGTCGATGAGAATAAGAAAAGACTCTGGAAATTGGTTCGAAAATTCTTCACTGAAAAGCAATTGCTGAATGTGAACCTCAAAGAGCTCTATGACTACATTGATAAAGGCTTCAGTGTGGATGATTTCAAGGAGTGCAGCACTCCTCTTCTACCTGTTCGAGAACATCCCTCAGATATTCTTCATCTACAGATTCACAAATTGCTCGAAGAGTTTGAAGCCACCTCACCAACTGTCAAACCTTCTGAAGGCAATCCTCTGTCCAATATTCCTCCTGTGGCTAATCTAAATATGCCAAGTTCGTCTGCTCAGCACCCAGTTCTTATGCCTGAAGGAAATCCTGTTGCTGCTGAAGAAGATGGAATTCCTGTCACTTCCGAAGAAGATCTTTCCTCCGACAGTTCGTCTGGCAATGATGCGGAGTGAACTTTGTTGGTTCTTGGGCTCTATTATTCCTCGCCTTTTTGCCACTTGTTGACAAAAAGGGGGAGAATTACATCGAGTTCAATAGATTTGCCTTTTGGTGTTTATTTGAATTTGTTTTTCTCTCGAGTTTGCAACTTCTGTTTCGTGGTTATCCGTACTAAGTTGTAAAACTCTTAGTAACTTTTGTGCTGTAATGTTAATAACCCCCTTGTAGTATCTATTCTCTCAAAGTATCTATTTTGCAGGAGGATTTATTATCGAAAGTTACGAATGATTGCACTATACTAGCAATGGATTTTATCTCATCAGTGCAAATCAATATCTCGAACGATTGAAATTTTCTCCATATATACATATTATTGCGGGAGAATCTCATCATAAAATTAATTCCCTGCATACATACAGGGGAAGCATATTTCATCCACGAGATCAGTAACACTTTTATCACTCTCACTGTTGTTACTTATCGCTTATCTATCTCTCTTCGATGATTAACTGTTTTGTCAACAATCGTTCAAAAAGGGGGAGATTCTTGGTGCAATGATTTGCCTCCCTATGTTTTTAAGATTGTTGACATAGACAGTAAGGGACTAATGTGTTTGCTAGTGCACACAGAGTAACAGGTCCCGGAAGTCATGAGGAGGTTGATATAAACTCCGAAGGATATGCCCTGCGTGGCAGCGAGCATTATCCATGAAGCTTATGCAGTGAAGAGTGACCCCTAAAATTGCTGACGTAAAACAATTGGTTCGGTGGCATCCGAAGGAAGTGACTGTAGTCGAAAGAAGTCAAAGGCGAAGTGAAGACGTAGCATTCCTTTTGTTGTTCTTCTTTTCTTTCATTGAGTCATAGGACCACCGTACTATTAAGAGGGGTATAGTGTTCGAAGCTTTGATTCTCTGATGCTAAACTCAATCCTATGAGAGTTGTGAGAGAAATCTCTTTGTGTTCTGAGCAAATACGCCAACAAGAGACTGTGATCTTCTTCGCTGCGAGAGATTTGTCTCCAACCAAAGAGTTAGCATTACTTGTTCCTCAAGTAATGTTACCATTGCTTTCAAATCCGATCGTTGTAAACGTGTCGATCGGCCATTGGCTGGATCGTGTGTCCAAAATGGTCATTTCCCATGTGGAAAGGCTGCAGCTATAAATAGCCACCCTGCACCGGCTTTGTCTGGTGGCTGCTCCATTTGATTCCAAGAAGATTGTTGAATCCACCGAGAGAAAAACCCTAGAGCCGAAGAATTAGATAGTGGTTTAGCATCACTCGTATCTAAGTCCAGTACGCTCCATCTATTACTCTTGAGAACTTCAAACTCTCTAGACGGTTAGGTGTCAATTTCTTCAGAGACCAAGAGTGATTGTGGTTCTCGAAGAAGAAGTCTGTAAAGGTTCGGAGATCACCTCAAGCATCTACCATGAGTAATCGGCATTGGTTGACGAACCAATTGTCGAGGACAATAGGGCGAAGAGAGTTTATCTTATGTGTTAAATCACAACCCCTCCAACCAGATGTAGTCCTTGTGCAGAAGGACGAACTGGTCGAACAAATTCTCTGTCGCCATCGAGCATCACTGGTTATTCCTTCACTTGTTTTCATTCAATCTGTCTTGCATGACTTGATTCAACCATGTGATTACCTTCGATGCATACCCTTAGTTTCTGTTCGTTAGTTTACTTCTGCTCGCTAAAACCTGTTATTGCTCGCTCCGCTGCTGGGTTCCGAGGGTTTTGAAGTTTCTGAAAGAAATTATAAAACTCCCATTCACCCCCCCCCCCCTCTGGTAGACATACTTCGTTCCTACACACCTCCACGATCAGTTCATAGAAATTTTATTTTCTTGTTACGATGATTCTCTACTTCACTTTGAAACTCCTTGAAATTTTCAAATGTTTCAGACTTGTGTTTCATTAAGTAAATATACCCATATCTACTCAAATCATCCGTGAAGGTAAGAAAATAACGATATCCACCGCGTGCTTCAACACTCATTGGACCACATACATCGGTATGTATTATTTCCAATAAGTCACTCGCACGCTCCATTGTACCGGAAAACGGGGTTTTAGTCATCTTGCCCATGAGCAGGGTCGGTCCTGAGATTTTAGGGGCCCGAGGCAAAAGTAGAACCTGGGCCCTTCGTATAAACACTTATAATAAGGAGACAACATTTTATCAAGAAATTGGAGAAAAACAAAGGACAATCGTTATTCAGACAACAACAAAAGTCAAAATTTCATGCAAAACTCTACCCATCTTATGACGTTTCCCCCAAAAATGTATCAACCGGTGCAATCCCTAACTATGCAGCAAACAAAATCTAGTACTTTCAGCAGAATGAATCGGAATGCATGTTAAACCATATAGGTATATGTTTGTTAAATAATCAAGAAGAACCAGCCAAGTGTAGGCCTCACTGGGTATATAAAAATTGCTCAGAATATTTCTGAATCCGAGGATGCTGGAAATGTAAAATCAAGAACAATTCTTTGGCAATTAACAGCAATCTACAGGGAACTATGTGAGTTTAATATGATGGATTCTATGGAAAATGCAGCAAACCTGTTGAGGGTAATTCAAACCTAAAATGTTACCTGGCGAAGCATGTGAACCTCTTCATCTCAGTGAGTCAGCGTTCACTATCAGGAATTGTAAAGCCTTTTCCTGTTAGATAGCCTTCTTTCTAATTGTGCGGTGCACATCTCTGTTACTCTGTAGCAAACTGATATTAAATTCAGTACTGAAACACCTGTGGCGAGGTACCATGGCAAAATCCCTAGGGCATAGGCTAGGGAAAAATCACCATCCCAAGTCGACATGGGCACTGGCCATGGTGCTTCTCTCGCTGGAGCTGCTAACGCCGACGGATGCTACAGCCTTCAGGTAAAGGCGATGAGATGAATCGGTGAATCCGCGAAGGCGATCATGCCATCAGATCGATGAAAACAGGGAGGCGGCGGCGTGCCTCGTGCGTGTGCGTGATGAGTGCCAGAGTATAATACCTGGGGGCCCCCTCACGTTCGGGGGCCCAGAGCGGCCGCCCCGCTCGCCCTGCCCCAGGATCGGGCCTGCCCATAAGGCACGGTTCACATGTTTCAAATGATTCATAATCAAGTGATTCCAAAAGTCCATCAGCATGGAGTTTCTTCATGCACTTTACACCAATATGACCTAAGCGGCAGTGCCACAAGTATGTGGTACTATCATCATTAACTTTGTATCTTTTGGCATCAATATTATGAACATGTGTATCACTACGATCGAGATTCGACAAGAATAAACCATTCACCAAGGGTGCATGACCATAAAAGATATTATTCATATAAATAGGATAACCATTATTCTCTAATTTAAATGAATAACCATCTCGCAATAAACAAGATCCAGATATAATGTTCATGCTTAACGCTGCTACTTGTGAACTGCGTTGGGATTTCCCCGAAGAGGAGAGGATGATGCAGTACAGTAGAGATAAGTATTTCCCTCAGTTAAGAACCAAGGTTATCAATCCAGTAGGAGAACCACATAGAACCTCGTTAGCAGCACATACACACACAAAAGCAAACACTTGCACCCAACGCAAATAACAGGGTTGTCAATCCCCTTAGCGGTCACTTGCAAGGATTAATTCTGATAGTGATAGATAGAAAAGAAAATTTCAAAAGAAAATAAAGGTAAATAAATTGCAGCAAGGTATTTTTGGATTTTAATATATGATAAAAGTAGACCCGGGGGCCATAGTTTTCACTAGAGGCTTCTCTCTCGAACACATAGCATACGGTGGGTAAACAAATTACTGTTGGGCAATTGATAGAAAAGCACATAGTTATGACGATATTCAAGGCAATGATCATGTATATAGGCATCACGTCTGAAACAAGTAGACCGACTCCTGCCTGCATCTACTACTATTACTCCACCCATCGACCGCTATCCAGCATGCATCTAGGGTATTAAGTGTAAAACAGAGTAACGCCTTAAGCAAGATGACATTATGTACACAAAGTAAACTCAAGCAATATGATTAAACCCCATCTTTTTATCCTTAATGGCAACAATACAAATACGTGTCTTGTCCCTTTCTGTCACTGATATATAGAACACCGCAAGATTGAACCCATCACAAAGCACCTCTCCCATTGCAAGATAAATCAATCTAGTTGGCCAAACCAAACGGATAGATCGGAGAGAAATACAAAGCTATAACAATCATGCATAAAAGAGCTTAGAGAAGACTCAAATATTTCTCATGAATAATCTGATCATAAACCCACAATTCATCGGATCCCAACAAACACACCGCAAAAGAAGATTACATCGAATAGAACTCCAAGAACATCGAGGAGAACATGGTATTGAAGATCAAAGAGAGAGAAGAAGCCATCTAGCTACTAGCTATGGACCCGTAGGTCCGTGGTAAACTACTCACACATCATCGAAAGGGCAGCAAGTTTGATGTAGAAGCCCTCCGTGATCGATTCCCCCTCTGGCAGAGTACCGGAAAAGGCCTCCAGATGGGATCACGGAAGAACAGAGGTTTGCGGCGGCGGAAAGGTTTTCTCTTCTGTCTCTCTGGTATATTGGGAATATTTGGGAATTTATAGCGCTGGAATTAGGTCAAGAGGAGCCACGAGGGGCCCACAAGCCTGGGGGGCGTGCCTACCCCCCTGGGCGCGCCCTCCGGGCTTGTCGCTCCCCCGTGACTCTTCGGGTCTTCTCCCGAAGCTTCTAGGGTCCCTTCTGGTCCAGAAAAAATTAATCCAAAGGTTTTTCTTCGTTTGGACTCCGTTTGATAATGATTTTCTGAAAAGGCAAAAAGAGGCAAAAAAACAGCAACTAGCACTAGGCACTAGGTTAATAGGTTAGTCCCAAAAATGATATATAATTGCATATAAAACATCCAAGATTGATACTATACTAGCATGGAACAACCAAAAATTATAGATACGTTGGAGACGTATCAAGCATCCCCAAGCTTAATTCCTGCTCGTCCTCGAGTAGGTAAATGATAAAAACAGAATATTTGATGTGGAATGCTACCTAACATGTTTCATCATGTAATTCTCTTTTACGGTATGAATATTAAGATCCAAATGATTCAAAGCAATAGTCTATAATTTGATATAAAGACATCAATACTCAGGCATACTAACAAACAATCATGCCTTTTAAAATAAAAATGCTAAAGAAAGTCATCCCTACAAAATCATATAATCCTGTCATGCTCCATCTTCTTAACACAAAGTATTTATCATGCACTACCCCGATGACAAGCCGAGCAATTGGTTCATACTTTTTAACGCGCTTCAGCTTTTTCAACCCCCACGCAATACATGAGCGCAAGCCATGGATATAGCACTATGGGTGGAATAGAATGTGGTGGTAGAGATTAATAAGGGGAAGTCAAAAATAAGAAGATAGTCTCACATCGACGTGGCTAATCAACAGGCTATGGAGATGCCCATCAATTGATGTCAATGCAAGGAGTAGGGATTGCCATGCAATGGATGCACTAAGAGCTATAAGTGTATGAAAGCTCAACATGAAAACTAAGTGGGTGTGCATCCAACTTGCTTGCTCATGAAGACCTCGGGCATTTGAGGAAGCCCATCATTGGAATATACAAGCCAAGTTCTATAATGAAAAATTCCCACTAGTATATGAAAGTGACAAAATAGGAGACTCTCTATATGAAAAACATGGTGCTACTTTGAAGCACAAGTATGGAAAAGGATAGTAACACTGCCCCTTCTCTCTTTTTCTCTCATTTTTTTTCTTTTTTTTCTTTCTCTTTTTTTCCTTTTTTTCGTGGGCTCTTTTTGGCCTCTTTTTTTCCTCACTGGGACAATGCTCTAATAATGATGATCATCATACTTCTATTTACTTACAACTCAAAAAAATTACAACTCGAAACTTGAACAAATATGACTCTATATGAATGCCTCTGGCAGTGTACCAGGATGTGCAATGATACTAGCGTAGCATGTATGAAAATGATGAACGGTGGCTGAGCCACAAATACTATGCCAGCTATATGATCATGCAAAGCAATATGACAATGACGATGTGTGTCATATAAAAAGAACGGTGGAAGTTGCATGGCAATATATCTCGGAATGGCTATGGAAATGCCATAATAGGTAGGTATGGTGGCTGTTTTGAGGAAGATATAAGGAGGCCTATGTGTGATAGAGCATATCATATCACGGGGTTTGGATGCACCGACGAAGTTTGCACCGACTCTCGATGTGAGAAAGGGCAATGCACGATACCGAAGAGGCTAGCAAATTGCGGAAAGGTGAGAGTGCGTATAATCCATGGACTCACATTAGTCATAAAGAACTCACATACTTATTCCGAAAGTTTGTTAGCCCTCGAAGCAAAGTACTACTACGCATGCCCCTAGGGGGATAGATTGGTTGGAAAAGACCATCGCTCATCCCCGACCGCCACTCATAAGGTAGACAATCAATAATAAATCATGCTCCAACTTCTTAGCATAACGACAGACCATACGCGCATGCTTCGGGAATCACAAACCTTAACACCAATATTCTTACTAAACCACAATTATCTACTAGCACCTCCCACATATTACCATCTTAATATCGCAAAACTATTGCAAGGTATCAAACTTATCATATTCAGTGATCTACATGAAAGTTTTTATTATATCCCTCTTGAATACCTATCATATTAGGACCAAATTCATAACCCGTGCATATTACCATTGCTATTTATTAGACTCTCAAAAAGATATAAGTGAAGCATGAGAGTGCAACTATTTCTTTAAAATATAACCACCGTCGTGCTCTAAAAGATATAAGTGAAGCACTAGGGCAACTGCCTAGCTCAAAAGATATAAGTGAAGCACATAGAGTATTCTAACAAATCACGAACAATGTGTGTCCCTCTCAAAAAGGTGTGTTCAACAAATATGATTGTGACAAACTAAAATGTAAACAAAAGCAAACAAACTATAGCACAAGACGCTCCAAGTAAAACACATATCATGTAATGAATAAAAATATAGCTTCAAGTGATATACCGATAGATTGTAGACGAAAGAGGGGATGCCATCCGGGGCATCCCCAAGCTTAGACGCTTGAGTCTTCCTTGAATATTACCTTGGGGTGCCTTGGGCATCCCCAAGCTTAGGCTCTTGCCGCTCCTTACTCCTTTATCCATCGTAGTCTCACCCAAAACTTGAAAACTTCAGCACACAAAACTCAACAGAAACCTCGTGAGATCCGTTAGTATAACAAATAAATCTTAAACTTTAGGTGCTGTTGTAAATTGATTCATATTCAATATTGGCATAATTCTACTGTACTCCAACTTCTCCATGACTCATACCCCCCGATACGATCCATAGATTCATCAAAATAAGCAAACAATGCAACAAAAATAGAATCTGTCTAAAAGAGAACAGTCTGTAAAGATCTGAATTAGCGTCATACTTATGTAACTCCAAAAATTCTGAAAAATTAGGACAACATGGGAAATTCGTATTCCAATACTGTGTAAGAAATTCAGAATTTTATCATGCTCCAGCAAAAAATCAAAGTTCCAGCACTGGACGCAAAAGTTTCTGTTTTCAAACAGCATCAATCATACTATCTTCCAAATCATCCCAAAGGCATTACTTGGCACAAACACTAATTAAAAGATAGAAACACAATCATAACAGAGGCTACAATTGTGTGAACACACAAAAACAGAAAGTAAAAAAAATTATTTTATTTATTGGGTTGCCTCCCAACAAGCACTATTGTTTTATGCCCCTAGCTAAGCATAATGCATAGTTTCAAGTCTTGTCATTCTTAGTTTTGGCATCCTTAGGTGTGTGATTTTCAGGAGGTTTTTCAAAAACAATGGGAAACACATCATCAACCAAAAATGTAGGGTTATTAAGGCAACCTTCTTCAAACCCTTGTTGGTTCCCTTTTACAATCCAAGAATATTTCTGATTAATACCATTGAAAATTTGTTGGATGATATGTAGAGGAGGAACTTCCTTTTTTAGTATTTTCATCAAAAGCACGGTGATCATGGAAAACATATCTCAACATATATTCCTCATTATATAAAATTTCATCTATCACAGGTTTTGTTGGCTCATATTATAGAAATCAAAGATCTCTCTAGCTTCTTGCACTATGTAATCAAATTCATTCATAAGGATAAGAGTAGCTATTTTTTTAGCCTTAGGGTTATTTATAACAGGTAACTCATAAAACAACCTTTGCAAAATGGGATGAGTACGAATAAATCTTCTTTCAAGTTTAAGAACGAGTGCGGAGATAGCCTCCCCATAACTGTTGGTTCTTTTAAGAATAGGAGTATCATTGCAAACCAAAGTTCCCGTACAGTTAAAGAATTCTTGAATAATGTTTTCCCTATGATATTTCCACTCCCTACTACAAAAAATTTTGAATCCAAATTTGAGGGAATTTCTCTTTTCGGGATCTCACCATCCTCACCTTTTTTGATAATAAATTCAGACATTATAGCAACTTCAAGCAAAGCAAACAAACTAGCAAACAAGCAAAATAAAATATTTTTGTGTTTTTGTAAAATTGTTTTGGAAGTGGGGGAGATGAAAACGAGAGGCAAATGCAAATAAAATAAATGCAAGTGGATGATAGTTTGTGCGAAGGTACTTGATAGATTTTGGTGATGTCTCCCCGGCAACGGCACCGGAAATTCTTCCTGCTACTTGTGAGCTGCGTTGGGATTTCCTCGAAGAGGAGAGGATGATGCAGTACAGTAGAGATAAGTATTTCCCTCAGTGAAGAACCAAGGTTATCAATCCAGTAGGAGAACCACACAGAACCTCGTTAGCAGCACCTACACACACAAAAGCAAAAACTTGCACCCAACGCGATAAGAGGGTTGTCAATCCCCTTAGCGGTCACTTGCAAGGATTAATTCTGATAGTGATAGATAGATAAAGTAAATTGCAAAAGAAAATAAAAGTAAATAAATTACAGCAAGGTATTTTTGGATTTTAATATATGATAAAAGTAGACCCAGGGGCCATAGTTTTCACTAGAGGCTTCTCTCTCGAACACATATCATACGGTGGGTAAACAAATTACTATTGGGCAATTGATAGAAAAGCGCATAGTTATGACAATATTCAAGGCAATGATCATGTATATAGGCATCACGTCCAAGACAAGTAGACCGACTCCTGCCTGCATCTACTACTATTACTCCACCCATCGACCGCTATCCAGCATGCATCTAGGGTATTAAGTGTAAAACAGAGTAACGCCTTAAGCAAGATGACATGATGTACACAAAGTAAACTCAAGCAATATGATTAAACCCCATATTTTTATCCTTAATGGCAACAATGCAAATATGTGTCTTGTCCCTTTCTGTCACTGGGATATAGAACACCGCAAGATTGAACCCATCACAAAGCACCTCTCCCATTGCAAGATAAACAATCTAGTTGGCCAAACCAAACGAATAGATCGGAGAGAAATACAAAGCTATAACAATCATGCATAAAAGAGTTCAGAGAAGACTCAACTATTTCTCATGAATAATCTGATCATAAACCCACAATTCATCGGATCCCAACAAACACACCGCAAAAGAAGATTACATCGAATAGAACTCCAAGAACATCAAGGAGAACATGGTATTGAAGATCAAAGAGAGAGAAGAAGCCATCTAGCTACTAGCTATGGACCCGTAGGTCTGTGGTAAATGACTCACACATCATCGGAAGGGCAGCAAGGTTGATGTAGAAGCCCTTCGTGATTGATTCCCCCTCCGGTAGAGTACCGGAAAAGGCCTCCAGATGGGATCGCGGAAGAACAGAGGCTTGCGGTGGCGGAAAGGTTTTCTCTTCTGTCTCTCTGGTATATTGGGAATATTTGGGAATTTATAGCGCTGGAATTAGGTCAAGAGGTGCCACGAGGGGCCCACAAGCCTGGGGGCGCGCCTATCCCCCCTGGGCGCGCCCTCCGGGCTTGTCGCTCCCTCGTGACTCTTCTGGTCTTCTCACAAAGCTTCTAGGGTCCCTTCTGGTCCATAAAAAATTAATCCAAAGGTTTTTCTTCGTTTGGATTCCGTTTGATAATGATTTTCTGAAAAGGCAAAAATAGGCAAAAAACAGCAACTGGCACTGGGCACTAGGTTAATAGGTTAGTCCCAAAAAATGATATATAATTGCATATACAACATCCAAGATTGATACTATAATAGCATGGAACAATAAAAAATTATAGATACATTGGAGACGTATCAAACGCAGGCACCAAATAACAATTATTTAGGTTTAAAACTAATCCCGAAGGTATATGTAGATGGAACGTGCCAACGGCGATCACATCAACCTTGGAACCATTTCCCACGTGCATCGTGACCTCGTCCTTAGCTTGTCTCCGTTTATTCCGCAGATCCTGTTTCGAGTTGCAAATATTAGCAACCGAACCAGTATCAAATACCCAGGCGCTACTACGAGCACTAGTAAGGTACACATCAATAACATGTATATCAAATATACCTTTGTTGACGTTGCCAGCCTTCTTATCTGCCAAGTACTTGGGGCAGTTCCGCTTCCAATGGCCATTCCCCTTGCAATAGAAGCACTCAGTCTCGGGTTTGGGTCCAGCCTTGGGTTTCTTCACTGGAGTGGCAACTGGCTTGCTATTCTTCTTGAAGTTTCCCATCTTTCCCTTGCCTTTCTTGAAACTAGTGGTCTTTTTTACCATCAACACTTGATGCTCTTTCTTAATTTCTACTTCCGCGGCCTTAAGCATCGCGAAAAGCTCAGGGATCGTCTTTTCCATCCCTTGCATGTTATAGTTCATCACGAAGCTCTTGTAGCTCGGTGGCAGTGACTGGAGAACCCTGTCAATCGCTACTTCATCTGGAAGATTAACTCCCAACTGATTCAAGCGGTTGAAGTACCCAGACATCTTGAGTACGTGCTCACTAACGGAGCTGCTCTCCTCCATCTTGCAGCTAAAGAACTTGTCGGAGGCTTCAAACCTCTCGACCCGGGCGTGAGCTTGAAATACCAATTTCAGCTCCTGGAACATCTCATATGCTCCGTGGTGCTCAAAACATCTTTGGAGCGCCGGTTCTAAGCTGTAAAGCATGGCGCACTAAACTATCGTGTAGTCATCATTCCTTGTCCACCAGAAGTTCATAGCGTCTAGGTTTGCGGGAGCGGGTGGTTCACCTAGCGGTGCATCAAGGGCATAAGCCTTCTGTGCAGCAGTGAGGATAATCCTCAGATTACGGACCCAGTCCACATAGTTGCTTCCATCATCTTTCAACTTAGCTTTCTCTAGGAACGCATTAAAATTCAGGGGAGTTACAGCGCGAGCCATTGATCTACAACATAAATTTGCAAAGACATTTAGACTATGTTCATGATAATTGGTTCAGTTAATCAAATTACTAGTGAACTCCCACTTAAATCAAAATCCCTCAAGTTGTCTAAGTGTTTACATGATCCAAATCAAAGAACCCATGTCCGATCATCACGTGAGATGGGATAGTCATCAATGGTGAACATCTCCATGTTGATCATATCTACTATATGACTCATGTTCGACCTTTCGGTCCTCCGTGTTCCGAGGCCATGTCTGTACATGCTAGGCTCGTCAAGTTTAACCCAAGTATTCCGCATGTGTAAAACTGGCATACACCCGTTGTATGTGAACGTAGAGTCTATCACACCTGATCATCACGAGGTGCTTCGAAACGACGAACTTTCGCAACGGTGCATACTTAGGAAGAACACCTTTTATCTTGAAATTAAGTGAAGGGATCATCTTATAATGCTACCGTCATCCTAAGAAAAATAAGATGCATAAAAGATAAACATCACATGTAATCAATATGTGACATGATATGGCCATTATCATCTCGTGCTTTTGATCTCCATCTCCAAAGCACCACACGATCTCCATCATCACCGGCATGACACCATGATCTCCATCATCGTGTCGTCACGTGGTTGTCTCCACCAACTATTGCTTCTACGACTATTGCTAACTCATAGCGATAAAGTAAAGCAATTACATGACATTTAATGACTGACACGCAGGTCATACAATAAATTAAAGACAACCCTATGGCTCCTGCCGGTTGCCGTACTCATCGACATGCAAGCCGTAAACCTATTACAAAACATGATCATCTCATACATCAACATATATCACATCACGTTTTGGCCATACCACATCACAACATGCCATGCAAAAACAAGTTAGACGTCCTCTACTTTGTTCTTGCAAATTTCACATGGCTGCTAGGGCAAACTATAAGAACCATTCTTATCTGCGCAAAACCAGAACGGTGATATACAAGTTGTCTTGTAACCTTCTACAAGGACCGCCATTGTCGAATCAGATTCAACTAAAGTAGGAGAGACACACACCCGCCAGCCACTTCATGCAATACAAGTTGCATGTCTATCGTGGAACCGGTCTCTTGTGCGAGGACAAGTAAAGCTGGCCGGGCCGCTTCATCCCACAATGTCGCCGAGTCTAGAAATAACAAAGGAGGTAAGCAATTTGAACATCAACGCCCACAACTTCTTTGTGTTCTTCTCATGCATACACATCCACGCATAGACCTAGCTCATGATGCCACTGATGGGGAACGTTGCATGAAAATCAAAAAAAATCCTACGAAACACCCAAGATCTAATCTAGGAGATCATAGCAACGAGAGGGGAGTGTGTCTACGCACCCTTGTAGACCGAAAGCGGAAGCGTATAAAACGCGGTTGATGTAGTCATACTCTTCGCGATCCAATCACGATCCAACCGATCTAGCGCCGAACGGATGGCACCTCCAAGTTTAGCACACGTGCGGCTCGGTGACGTCTCCTCCTCCTTGATCCAGCAAGCGAAGGGGGAGAAGTGGATGGGATCACAACCAGCACGACGGCGTGGTGGTGATGGTGGTGGTGGAGCGCCGGCAGGGCTTCGCCAAGCCAAACCGGGACGAGGTGGTGGCGGAGAGGGGGGGAGGGGCTGCGCCAGGGAAGGGGTGCGGCTGCCCTCCCTCATCCCCACTATATATAGGGGCAAGGGGGAGGGGGCGCCGGCCCTAGTCCCTCCTCCAAGGGAGGGGGCAGCGGCCAGGGGGGAGTCCTTGCCCCCAAGGCAAGTGGGGGCGCCCCTCCCCACTAGGTTTCCCCCCTAGACGCATGGGCCTGAGGGGGGCTGGTGCACCTGGCCCAACTAGGCCAGGGCGCCTCCTCTCAACCCATGCTAGCCTCTGGGAGTGGTGGGACCCACTAGTGGTCCCCCGGAACCCTACGGTGCCCCCCGGTACACTGCTGGTGGACCCCTAAACTTTTCCGAAACACGAACAAAACTTTTCCATATATAAATCTTACCTCCGGACCATTCCGAAACTCCTCGTGACGTCCGGGATCTCATCCGGGACTCCGAACAACCTTCGGTCACCAATACAAATATCCCAATACTACTTTAGCGTCATCGAACGTTAAGCGTGCGACCCTGCGGGTTCGAGAATCATGCAGACATGACCGAGACACCTCTCCGGTCAATAACCAATAGCGGGACCTGGATGCCCATATTGGTTCCTGCATATTCCACGAAGATCTTCATCGGTTGAACCACGATGTCGAGGATTTAATTAATCCCGTATGCAATTCCCTTTGTCTGGCGATATGTTACTTGCCCAAGATTCGATCGTCGGTATCTCCATACCTAGTTCAATCTCGTTACCGGCAAGTCTCTTTACTCGTTCCGTAATACAAGATCCCGCAACTAAACTCATTAGTCACATGAAGCTTCTTGTGATGGTGTATTACCGAGAGGGCCCAGAGATATCTCTCCGTCACACGGAGCGACAAATTCCAGTCTCGATCCATGCAACTCAACACACACCTTCGGAGATACCTGTAGAGCACCTTTATGATCACCCAGTTACGAAGTGACATTTGATAGCACACAAAGTATTCCTCCGGTGTCTGAGAGTGGCATGATCTCATGGTCTGAGGAACAGATACTTGACATGTAGAAAGTTGTAGCAAATAAACTAAGTGATACGATCTGATGCTAAGCTTACGGTTGGATCTGTCCATCACATCATTCTCCTAATGATGTGATCCCGTTATCAAATGACAACTCATGTCTATGGTTAGGAAACCTTAACCATTTTTATCAACGAGCTAGTCTAGTAGAGGCTCACTAGGGACACGGTGTTGTTTATGTATTCACACATGTATTTAAGTTTCCGATCAATACAATTCTAGCATTAATAATAAACATTTATCATGAACGAGGAAATATGATAATAACCTTTTTATTATTGCCTCTAGGGCATATTTCCAACACTTCATACTCAAATGATGCATCTATATTTAGCTTGGCTGTACCCTGCGGTGGTTTAGCCCACATTACCTCTCTTGCCGGAAGATGAACAATGCCCGCCCGACAAAAGTTAAGAGCAAGGGCTTGTATTGATAAGGCAGAATGTTCAGGTTTAGGTATCTTTTCTCCTTTTGCACATTGTCTCCTTTCCCACCATAGGAACCAACTAGCCACCACAATCAAACATGATACAAGGATCTGAGCAAGATATAGTGGGTCATCTATCGAAGTACAAATCAGTTCCTCCAGTACAGCCGAGCCGGCCCTATCAACATTCAAAGCTCTTTCAACTTTTTCCAATAAACCCAGATTTTCCCAAATCATCTGCGCTCGGCCACATTCAAATAAAGCATGTCGTATGTCTTGAGTACACACCTGACACACAGGACATGCATTATGAAATTTCATATGCCGGTCAGCAAGAATAGATTTACATGGAATGACACCATGTAACGTTCGCCACATATGAACCTTGTCTTTGCCTGGGATTTTCAATTTCCATAGTATTCTCCAAATTGGGTTAGCAACCGAACCACCTTGAATGTTACTTCCTTCAAACTTGTTGCCATACCTACGGTTCTACTCAAGGTAGTAGGCTGATCATACAGTGAAATTATGTGACTTTGTATACTGCCAAGCAACGAAATCTTCCATATCTCCGCTTGGCAATGTGACTTGAAGGATTCTATCTGCATCCACACCCCCAAAGATTATCTCTAATTAATGCTTCGTACCAATATCTAGTAGCCAGATCAATAAGCTCATGTACCATAGTGAGGAGAGTAGAACCTCGCATGGGAATTATCTTCCTGGAGCTACTAGTAGGGATCCATGGATCATCCCAAATATTTACTGTTAAACCATTCCCAATTCTCCAAATATATTCATCATTAAAAGTTTCAATACTTGAGCATATGCTTTGCCAAACATAAGAAGATCCCTTCTTCAACTGAACTGACAAGATATTACCATCCGAATAATCCCTAAACTTGTTTAGCTAGGAGTGCTTTATTAAAGCTAGACAAGTCTCTAAATCCCATTCCTCCTATATCCTTAGAGCATCTATAGCCGGACTTGGCAAATCCGACCCCTCAAACGCCCGCACCCGGGCGCGTCCGCGGACAGTGACCGGTCACGCCTCAAATAATCCATTCCACAACCAGATACTTCATATTAGAAACCTCAAATGCATACTATTACATGCAACGTAAACCTAATCTTAAGTGGAGCTCGTCCGGCTCCGCCGTGCCCATGTCCGGCGGCCGGCTGCGCTCCCCAGAGTGTTGGTCCGGTCGCCAGCGAGGTAGAGTAGGACATGGGACACGAGCCGACTCACGGGACTCAAGGCACCGCCGTCTCCCATGCCCTACTCTTCCTCGTCGGAGCCTGAAACCCTGACGGTGCCGGTGGATGTCAGATCGATGATGGATCCGTCCTGGGACGAGCCGGCGACATCCACCACGACGCAGTTGCGGCGCCCGGACTGGTGCACCATACGGGGCGCCGGAGAATGCGACCCCGCCTCGCCAACGTCCACCGCCGCGAGGGCTGCCGCCGCCTCCCGCGCCCGCTGCCTCGCACGGCGGGCACGCCGCCATGTTTGCGTCGGACGACGCCCATGGTGCGTTCACCTCCGGCTTGGCGCGCCAACGGAGTGGTTGCGCGTCTGCCACCGCGTTCGGACGCCAGACGGATCGCACCGCCTCCTGTGAGGCAGCGATGGCACACCTCGCAGCGGATCCATGCGCCATTTGGGCGGACACAATGGATTCCCGATGGAAGGAGTCTGAGCGCTGCCGTCGTTGGCCTCCTCCCGGGAGCGACGGAGCGCAAGCCGGACGGTCATCTCCTCCTCGGGGCCGCGTGGGATGAGCTCGGGGTCGACGGATCTGGAGGTGTAGGACTCGGATCCGCTGCCCACATGCCGGAGATCGTCGGACCGGGAGGAGTGTAGTGGATGGCAGGAGAGTGGAGTGGCTAGGGTTTGGTCCGGGGAGCAGATGGAGACGATTATATGTGGGGTCGGGTGGACCAGCGTGGGCCGGGTCTGACGTGTCGGACGTGCCCGGGCCTCCCCATATCCGGGGTGCCGGTCAGCCCGGCTATTTGAGGCCGGTTTGAGATGCCCGTTCGGGTCGGGTTTTTTTTTTTGACCGGTCACTGACTGGGGCGTCCGCCGTGACGTTTGAGCCGGGTTTGAAATGCCCAGCTGTAGATGCTCTCAGGACCACACATTTTCACCATACTAGCCAATGCATTCTTCTATGGTTCTCATCATCACCCAAACCATGAAGCTACGCGAGATGGGTTTACGGTCATGCAACCATCGATCGATCGTGGTTCCGTCCCATTTTCTACAACGTACAGCTGGCCAGGTGGGTTCGGGTCGAGACAGTGCGTGCACGGGAGCCGAACCGGTACGTGCGCCGCCGCCCGCGAGTATCTCAGCGCGGATGGGGCGGCCGGTACGTGACAGCTAGCGCTGACCGGGTCGCAGCCAGCCAGGCAGGGCATGCATGCAGTGCCGAGGAAGAAAAGGAAAGAAGAATTGATTGCTCAACCGCCGCGGATCCCCACGGCAGAATTAACAGGGGCTGGGGTTCCGTTCGTTCGTCTCTTCTTGCTGCGCAAGCCAGGCTCCGGCAAGTCGGGGGAAAGTAAATATACTCTCCTCTCCAAGACACACGCGACTCTTTCTCTCCTCCAGATCTTTCCGCTTTCCTTTTCGCTCGAGAGAGAAAACTCCCTTTCCCACACGCCGATCCGGTGATCGAGACGCGCGCCTTGGCTTCTTCCTCTTCGTCCATGGCGGGTCCTGCGACGACGTCTCTGCCCTGCTGATTCGATCGCGTACGTACGCCCGGTAATCCTCCGACTCTTGCCTCACTGTTTCTTCCTCTTCTTCTTCTAGTGCGTCGGCGGTGCCTTCGCACGGATGCCGTGACGCACGGGGCACGGAATCATCCAACGAGGCGGCGGCGGACGCAAGTCGGTTCCACGTACGCCGTCATGGACTCGCCCTGTTCTAGTAGTTGCTGGTCCTTGCCTTGGGGCACTCCTCGTCGTCGATCTATATATTCTCTTGCAGTTTTGTCGTCGGTTTCTATGCATTGCTGTGTATGCTAACTCATGTGCGTGTTGGATGATTTGTTTCGCTGATTCAATTCTTCTTCCCGAATTTTCGCAGTGATATCTGCAGCAACTCACACGAGATACAGGCGGTAGAAGCAGCGCAGCACGCACGCTTCAATGGCTTGGTCTAGGATCGCGAGGAGCTCGCAGCTGTCGCAGTCGCTCTCGAGGATCGCGTCCGAGGGCGCCGCGCCCACGCCGGCGGCGTCGGCGCTGCGCAATGCTGCGGCGCTGGGGCAACGGAGCCGCCACGCCGCGTCGTCGTTCCACAGCCTCACGTGCGTCGGCCTCACCGACAAGTGCGGCCCCGGCGCGGCGGGCCATCTCTACGGCCCGAGCAGAGGCATCAGCGCGACACCTGCGAGGCTGCTCCCCGCGGCAGCAGAGCCCGTGGCGGCGGAGTGCTCCGACACCGAGGACCCCGCTGCGGCGATGGCGGAGTTGCCGGATCTGGGCCCAACGGGCCTCAAGAACAAGCCCCGCGTGGTGGTGCTCGGCTCCGGGTGGGCGGCGTGCCGGTTCCTCAAGGACGTGGACACCTCCGCCTACGACGTGGTGTGCGTGTCCCCGAGGAACCACATGGTGTTCACGCCGCTGCTGGCGTCGACGTGCGTCGGCACGCTGGAGTTCCGGTCCGTGGTGGAACCCGTCAGCCGCATCCAGCCGGCGCTCGCCACCCGCCCCGGATCATACTTCTTCCTCGCCAACTGCACCGGCATCGACACGCGGAAGCACGAGGTGTACTGCACGGTGGCGGCCGGCGACGAGCAGCTGCCCACCAACCCCTACCGCTTCAGGGTGGCCTACGACAAGCTTGTGATCGCCAGCGGCGCCGAGCCGCTCACCTTCAACATCAAGGGCGTCGAAGACAACGCAATCTTCCTCCGCGAGGTGAACGAGGCGCAGCAGATCAGGCGCAAGCTCCTCACCAACCTCATGCTCTCCGAGAACCCAGGTAGTTAACCAGATCGAATGCATTGCATGCAAATCTGTTGTTGAGTAGAGTGTAGTTGGCGCGTCGTAGCGATCTTGGTCATCCGTTGCATGTGGTACACGCTATTGATTCTTGTTGTGTTGATCTGAATCAATAGGCCTGTCGGAGGCAGAGAAAAAGCGGCTCCTGCACTGCGTGGTCGTCGGCGGAGGCCCCACCGGAGTGGAGTTCAGCGGCGAGCTCAGCGATTTCATCATGCGCGACGTGCGGGACAGGTACGCGCATGTCAAGGACTACGTCAAAGTCACCCTCATCGAGGTACGTACACTGTTTACATACGCATGCATCGCGATCTTATCAAGCATCAAGTCATTGTGTACGGTGTACCTGAATTGATCATCTCCTTGTTACTACTGCTAGGCCAACGAGATCTTGTCGTCGTTCGACGTCGGGCTGCGGCAGTACGCGACGAACCACCTCTCAAAGGTAACTAGCTAGAAACAATTCTTGTATACTCAATGGCATTCTTCGTGTGCTCGTGATTTGATTGGTGGCTGGTGGCAATGGCGTGTGCAGTACGGAGTGAAGCTGGTGAAAGGCGTGGTGAAGGAGGTGCTGCCGACGGAGATCGTGCTGAGCGACGGCACCCACGTCCCCTACGGCCTCCTCGTCTGGTCCACCGGCGTCGGCCCGTCGGAGTTCGTCAAGTCCCTCGACCTCCCCAAATCTCCCGGCGGAAGGTACGTCCATGCAGCCAGTGCTTAATTTTCCCACGAAACACAGTGAAACATATACAGCATTGTTGGCAATCTAACCGAACATGTGACATGGGACGCAGGATCGGCATCGACGAGTATCTCCGCGTGCCGAGCGTGGAGGACGTGTACGCGCTGGGCGACTGCGCGGGGTTCCTGGAGAGCACGAAGAGGCCGGTGCTCCCGGCGCTGGCGCAGGTGGCGGAGAGGGAGGGCAAGTACCTGGCACAGCTGTTCAAGAAGCTGGCGGCGCAGAACGGCGGCGGCAGGGCGCACTGCGGCAAGAGGGCGGACCTGGGGGAGCCCTTCGTGTACAAGCACATCGGGAGCATGGCCTCGGTGGGGCGGTACAAGGCGCTGGTGGACCTCCGGGAGAACAAGGACGCCAGGGGGGTGTCGATGGCGGGCTTCCTCAGCTGGATCATGTGGCGCTCCGCGTACCTGACGAGGGTGGTGAGCTGGAGGAACAGGTTCTACGTGGCGGTCAACTGGGCCACCACGCTCGTCTTCGGCAGGGACAATACAAGGATCGGCTGAACAGGCCGTGGGCGGCTGGCTGGCTCTGGTTCCTCTTGAGTAAGGCAAAGGGGACGAGATGCTGGCCTTCAATTTTGCTTAGGATTACCATTTAGTCATTCACGATTCGATTCATTTCCAACGTTGTGAAAAATACAAAGTACGTAACACTTACTCCTAGTACTTTTAAGCCAAAAGTGCGTTGCGCATTTTCAGAGTAATATAGATAATCCGTCTAGGCTATTTTGCATTCTGACATCATAATGACCTTGTGTCAACAAATCCCTACATGGCTACATACTTTCTTTCTGGTGGATTTCTTTTTCGAACCTTTTCTGGTGGATCCGTCTAAGCACACTATAGAGTTGGAAGAACATGTCACAAGCTCAAAAGGACCCTCCAACATTGTTGACTGTTCTACGTCCGTGCAAATTTTTGTGAAGGAAGAACATTTCTAATGCTTTGGGAGAAAAAAGACAAAATCAATGCTCAAAAAAGAATTTTGAAATTCATTTTGAAGCACTGATTTTAGGAATGTTTGTTCTTTACAAAATTTTGCACGTGTATAGAACATTCAACAATGTTTTAGATTTTCTTTTAACTATTTGTTTTGATTTTATTGTTCACAAGGGTGCATTTGAACTCAAGATCAGAAGAACACTTTCGCAAAATTAGGTGCAATTGCCTGTGCACAAAACCACCACCCCAGAAAGTCGACTTGTGCGGCAACCATTTGCATTTGTGACAGGATTGGTGCCACATCGGCATAATGTGTCTTTGCTTCTTCCCCAACCGACGGTGCTCCAATTATTAGCAGCACTCGAAGCAGGTGGCCGTTAGGTTGTGTTGGTCAGGTGCTCAGCGTCTCTCAGGGTGGTGGCGGCGTCAACTATTGTAAAGTTGATGGAGGTGCATGCGGTGGCGTGCAGTGGTGCTTGTCTTTTCCGTCTGCATTGGATGAAGACGACGACACGGAGATCCTGGTACAAGAGACCCAGCCAGCCCCCCCCCCCCCCCCCCCCCCCCCCCCCGTAAAGCCGTCGGCCGGAGCCGCCGGGGCAAAGCCTCTCGCAGTGGCCGGCAGCGTGGACCCTTCTTCCTCCCCAACCATGACGAAGCAGCGCAGGATGTAGCCGTGTGCGGGGGATACGACGCTCGCGCAGGGTGACGTGGTTGCAGCGCGCCTGGCTGGGTGGCGGCGGCTCCTGCGTCCAGATCTGGTGCGGGGCAGCTCTCGGCGGTGGTCGGCGGGGCCCCGTTGTGCATGCGGGCTGGCGTGCGGTGGCGGGGTTGGGCGCATCGGGCAGTGGTGTGCTGCGCGTGCAGCGCTCGGATCTCAGGCGATATCCTCTGTGGTGGTGTGCCTCCATCCCGACGGCGGGTGCTGCTGGGCGCTTTCCCTCGGCCGGCGTTGATCTCGTCCCCTGGGCTGCCCCGTGGGCCCTTGGCATCTGAGCCGAAGATGGTGGCCTCCTCTCTCACTCCTCGGACTGCTTCACCGACCCGTGATCCCGATCTGGCGGGTGCTGGGGTGGTAGGGGTTGGGGGCTCGGATTGGGGGAAACCCTTGACCGGCGGGATGCGGTCACGATGTCGGCGATGCTCCGGGCGTCATTCTCCTTGTTGTAGGCGACATCGAGGTTCGACCTTGCCTCCCTCCTCCGCATCCCGGGTGAAAGCTCTAAATCACTTGGATTGGGCGGCGGCGGCGCTCCGGCGTCGTTTTTATTCCTAAAGACGCCGCCTTTGGGACTTTGGAGTGGTAGCGGGGCTTTGGTGTGGGTGGTCGGCTGACGGTGTATCTTCGGTGCTGGTCTCGTTCGGCAGCTTGCGGTGCACATGTTGGTCTTTGCCGGAGGCGGTGACAATGTAGGAGTTTTGCTTCGTGAGGTGAGGTGGCCGTGCTTGCGGTTTTCTCCCCAGCATCGAGTTGGCCCTGTTCATTCTTACTCGGGGGTGAGCAATTCTACCTGCCGACGGCGCGTCGCCCTTTGATCCAGGGCGAGAGGGCAGGGGGGCCTTCTTCGGAGGTAGAGACGGACGGGGGAGCAACATCAGGTGGCCTCTTGGGAGATGACGAAGCGAGGTCTTCCTTCGGCGGCGGGCAACTTTCCTGACTTAGTCTCTTCTATGGCTTGACCTCGTGTTCGCCGAGGGCTCCAATGCTCAAGTGTTCTTGGTGCATTTGGAGCATGTTAGCTATTAGTTAGCATCTTGTATCTTTTGTCGTTTTCGTTTCTTTTTCTTGTTCGATCGGTTGTATGGCTCGGAAGTTGATTTATCTATAAAGCGGGGCGAAAGCCTTTTTCGGTAAGACGACGACACATGGATTTGGCGGACATGGGGATGAGAACCGACCGTCGTTGCACAAAGACTTGGCTCCATCACATGTGATTGTACTCTTTCTGGTCGGGTGCGGTAGAATTTCTCATCTCTCTTCAACGAGGCCATGGCAGCGGTAGAGTGAGGCGACGGTTGGGCAAGACACATGGATCTTCAAGGGTTTGTTGTAAAACTTCATATTTTGGGGTACTTTATGCAAATCTTCAAACCACCTGTCTTTCGGTGTCCAAATGTGTACTCTTTGTAACCAGCTTGTTTAATAAACATGTATTCTCCCTATTTCAATGAATAAGGCGTGCATGCATCCCACAATACAACTTTGATAATAAATTAGACAAATAATATATAGTTTTGTGACTTCAAAATTATACCAATGAAAACTTCTTTCAAATATGAATTCAACGATATATTTGTTGTCACATATAACCAACATTTGAGTGGTCTAATTCATGGTCAAAGTTCAATTTTAAAATGCGTACACGCCTATGTAGCAGCGGTCATTCAGTTCGTAGGATTTTTTAATACGATTTATGACATTAATTCCTACCGTTGGAAAATCCTTTTCCTTTAAACCGAATGATATATTGGTAAAGCTGCAACAATAGGCCAGATCGCAAGGGTACCATTGATATAGTCGCAACGGTACCTTGTTTTTTTTTTTTTTGAACGATAGTTGGGTCCCGAAGGACCCAGAACCTGCGTTAATTCTTAAACGGTGATAGTACAAAGCAGATTACAACAGGACCCACACATAAACGGAAACTACAACTAGGTCCCTGGTTTTTGCATGGAGGACCCCAAACAGGAAATAAGAAACGCAATCGGGTCCTAATCAACTCTGGAACAGAACCAATCCCGTCGCCGCCGGGGACGCTACCACTTGGTGCGCCGGGATCTCCACAGCCGCTCCATCCGCTACCATCAGAAGAAGCTGGGGACACCAAACCAGAGATGAACTGCCTCCCTTCAAGGCTCCAGGCCGGGAGGAAGATAGATGGCCGCCCTTCGGCCAGCAAGGTCAATGGCGAGACGAGGGCCGGCAGCAACGGTACCTTGTTAATACCTACTCTCTAAGGACACAGTGTTTATATTCAGGACGGATCGTAATCTGTAAAAACTGCACATTCTCTATATCGGTAAGAAAAGTGGACAAGTCCTACAATGTCACTTCATCACAGCAGTATCCTATGCCAGCTTAAGATTATAGTCAGAGCCAAGGCAAACATATACTCTTGTTTATGGTGCCATCTAATCCATGGAATTAATCTTGAGACCTATCATCATCTGAGATATGTGGCAATTAAAATGCCGCTCTCATAGCGCCCCTTGTCGCATCACGCTTCATCTCTGCAGCCTTTCCACTTCCTCGGAAGTACATGTACACTTGCTGCACGCATATAATGCCAAAGCGGCTCAGGCATTTCGCTTTTCAATATATGTTGTAAAACAGAACAGTTGATCATCGGAATGCTGACCTGGATAACCCAGATGCTCAGCAATGACTCCAGGGCAAATAATCCAAATCCAATGAAGTAGAAGATCTGCACAACAATTGCATCAATTACTTGGCCAGACAAAGAACTCCTTGGCATCAGGAATCTGACTACTACACTGGTGATTCACCATGTCTCTATGATAGACATGTTAGCTGGCTAACCATAGGCTCATGTACTTACCCCAACTAGAGCATTAACGCTGATAAGATCAATCGCCGGCAAAATTCCTCTACACAAGCAGAAAAATAGAATTCAGTCCAAGGTGAAGTTCCAAAACATATATCCGAGGAATATTTTGGGCTGCCATATTTTAAAGTGAAGCGTTTAACTTCGTATGGAAGGATGAATAGAATCAATATAATTCTAAGGATAAATAGAGTCCAGTAACTCAATTAAGGTGGGTCCAACTATGGGTATACAAAATCAGGCGATAACCGTCCGCCTGAGCTGACTTCTATGAAGCTCATCTACAAATTGAAACTGCCTTGCCGATACTATCTTAACAAAAACCATTTGTATTGAATTCAAGTACTATACAGGTCACTGGTTCCAGTCTTGTAATGTCATTTCCTGAATATAAGCAAACAAGAGACTTACGCCAAAGACTTGCCCTCAAAGACAGCGGGAGGAGCCACGGCAGCAAATACGACGAAAACGATGTGAAACTGCAAAAACAGAACGTTCAAGTACTGCATTTTTGTAGGTTTTGAATTATCAAACATTAAACATTATGCAGATGAACCAAGGCATTCTTGAGTAATATACTCGTATAACTAACCAAGTAGAGCAAGAAAAACAATCCAAACTTCAACGCACTGTCAGTCCTGTAACACAAGTTGCACGAAATATTTATTTATACATATGCAAAATCCAGGACAGAGAAAGAAAATCCAGGAGAAATAAGGAGATGTACAAAAAATACAGTAAGCTTTTAAATATATACCTCATAGCATTATAAAGAGGGCGATACCATAACACATATGCACCAGGAACACCAGAGATGAAGTAGATTATTGCTAGCAACCAGATTTTCACACCTGGACATGCATAAACCATTTGTTATTCAAGCATTAAATAATTCCTTAGATGCATAGGCCATAGGGAACAGCAAAAGGGGTTGAGTATTACCTTCCCCCTTGATCCAGGCTGAAGTAACTGCTACGACATTCCAGAAGAGACAACAAACCAAACCTATTCAATGCCAGAGAAAGCTTTCTTAGTTTTGCTGATATGCAAAGGAGGGTTTATTCTTATATTACCATCCAGTTCTACCTCTGAACAAATATTAGAATTGGAATGTATAGTTTAGCACATCATAAAACTAGAAAATAAAATGCAGACTTCTAAAACCATTAAGGCATTCTCAAAATCTTTCAACAGATCAAATTAACGTACATCCTAATCTTGACAAATGCAGGCATATAGAAATATAGACATTAACGACATTAATAATTTCCTCTGCCAATTATTTGACTATGCTATGGCTGTCAGCTGAAGAAATGCATGTGGCATCATTTCGGCGACAGGATGTGAAGTTTGAACAAAATTATTTGCCAATATTAACTTTAGCACATATCCCACAGAAAAAAAGCTTTTAACATTTGATTTTTGAAATACAAATAACATCTCCTAAGATATGGGAAAATGTTTGGCCACCATCCCATTTTAAAAACAAGAAGAAATCTCTTCAACAAACTTCAGGAATATTTCAAGAATTGAAAGAAAGCGTACCAAGAAATGACGCAAATGCGAAGTATTGCATTCTTTGAAGATGAGTCGGTATCTCATTGGCAATGTCATGGTGGATGAGTGGCAGAAAAGGAGGCCAGTTTTTCTCCTCGATGACAATACCAGCTATAAAATAATATCAAACAGAATAAGGGATCAGAAGTTTAGCTACTCGTGAACAACACCATTAATGAAATTTCTGTTGAAAACAATAAGTGACAATACAATCTTTGAATGGATTATTCGTTGAGAAAAATAATTAATTACAAGATGCACAACTTGATGATGTTCAGTAGTTATACTTATCGTATATTAAAGTGTCATTACCGGTTACATTTTCGATTTTGAACATAATGATCATATATATAGCTTTGTTTGCAGAGGAGAAAGTATGAAATAAAAAAACAAAAGGTACAAATTTAGACCTTGGCTATAGCAAGATTCTGAACTTCCGATGCTTAGCGGATACTTGTTTAGTTGTTTTACAAGTCCATTACTGTATGATTCTTTCATTTTGCCCAGAGAAAATACGAAAAGAATTATGACGAATTGCTTCTAATGTGTCATCTATGAAAGACAGAAAGAAAAGACAAACACTAACCTCGTGCTGCAGCTTCCTCCCTTCTTTTCAATTCCTAGTAAATATAATTAATATGGGGAATCAGAACCTGATAAAACTTTTGGCTCAGATCGACTATGTAAATAGTGCCAGGAATACAGTGTGTGGCTAAAAAAAGCTGAATTTAAAGGCAGCCATCAACCCAAGATGATCCTAAATAAACTTCATGAGATTAGTTCACACTGAAGACTGCTATTAACATCAACTAACATAAGCCCCAAATATACTCTGTTAATGAGTTATCGTAATAGCCAAATTAAAGAGTAGTATAACTGCATAAATATGCATTGTACCTTCTCCCTCTTGTTCAACTCTGCTTCCCTCGCTTGCAACTCCTTTTCTCTTTTCTTCAGGTCCTGGAGCATTCAGAAAGCACACATTAATTGGAAGCCCTGGGTATCATTTTCCTTCTAGCTGCAGTTCTCATAGGTGCATTTTGCAACTGCAAAGACTAAGCTGCACAACCACACATACCTTTGACGACTCAAGAGGGATATCCACTGTGGCACTGAAATCTGCAGGTTCCGGGGGAAGGGGCGAAAGCCGCGAATTCGAGGAGGGAGCAACGTTTCTGGGATTCTACATTACAGTTAAAATCAATGAACGACAGTGGTGAGCAGCCAGCAGTCAAGGGCAAATTTAACCCCAAATTCAATGGTGAGCAGGACAACGAACGCCGTACCGGCATGTAGAACGCGCCGCCGCCGCCATAGTTGGACTGCCCGCCAGCTTTGCCTCGCGTTTGTTCCTGCCAAGAAACCACCCACAAAATTCAGTTAGGAGGGAATACAGGAGGGTTTTGGCACCAATGCCTATCAGTCCAGTGCGAATCCCCCCAGAACTAAAAGCGTCCGTGATGGCGAAATTGGACGAAGAGGGGAAAAGATTAGATGAGATCTGCCCCTAGTCAGATCCGAACGCAAACGAACGCCCAGCCGCGCCCACGGCGACGAGAAGGAAACCAGATCCGCTGCATCGGGGCAATGGCGGGATGGGATAAAGAGAGAGATGGCGTAGAGTGGGTAGGGGATTGGCGCCTTACCGAGAAAGGGTTCACGTCCTCCTCCTCCTCGAAAGGGTTGCCGCCATCGTAGCGCCCCGCCATGTCCCTCCCACACGCCTCGGCGCGCTTGCTTGCACCACCGACAATGGCGATTGGGGAAGGAGGAGACGATGAGTCCCGGGCAGACAGATGGATACAGGAGCGCACGCACGGTTGCACTTGCACCGCCCCCCACCACTTGGGCCAGATATGTGTGACGGCGACGACTTTGCGACTTGAGCCGCACACGCCGGGCACTGCTCGCGGGCCAAAACTCGCAGGGGCACGTAGGTGAGAGGGCACTCACCTGACGAAACGTTGTAGCCGTCTATTTCTTCGCCCCCCCTGTCTCTGTGTCGTTCGTGCCTCAAGTCAACCCAAGTACGATAGAATTTGCTAGCAGCCCAAAAGCCCAAAACAAACACAGAGATTACTAGGCTTCGTTTCCCAATTAGCAGGCTAGCTGCATGCAGCCCATCCCCATAGTAGAGACAAAAGGGGCCAATTAACAGGCTAGCCGCACGCCCACGCGCACACAGGTCGCCATATCGCTTCTCGCTTCCCAACCGCCTGCTGCGATCGAGCTTGACATCTGCCGCCTGCCGCTGCCTGCTATCGGATCTCTGCGCGACGCGGTTCCATCGCCATCAAGAAAAGCGGAGAAGGGACGGCCGCCCGCGATCATCGATCCACGGCCACTTTGGTGGTAGCCGGTAGGGCGACCGCACGGATGGGCGGCAACAAAACGAGGATAAAAGGTATTAGCAATTCATTGAAGTCCAATTGAATTAGCCTATAATTTTAGAACCATACAGAAGTATAATCTACAATCACTGAGAAGGGGAAATAACGGCCAAGTTTACCTCTGAAGAAATTATTGGTATCGTACTCGTAAAGCTGACTTCAAATTAATAGATATGTATTTTTATCATAATTTTAAATAGCGCGTTATCTCAACGCTATAGCGACAGGGGCATTGAGAGCGAAGTAGTAGCGGACGGCGGCATTGGCTGACTTAATCAGGTGCGTTTGAATGGGCCTCGGAATCCTACCCCATCACCATTTTCCTCATATACGAATTTGGAATACGAGGCCTAGGGATGGTAGATAGTACTACAAGGATGGGTGGGGCAGGCACAGCCGCACAGTGCAGTCTGTGAAGTGCCTTGATTGACTTGACATGGCGAGGAAAAAGGCTAGGAGTACTAGGTTGCACGACCGGCCGCGTGGGTGAATTAAAAAATATACCTAAACTGTGTCAAGGAATATCTGTGAGATTAAACATGGCTCTGGACGGATGGCCCGTCTCATGTGTTGGTTGTTTAAAAGAACATTACCTAAAAAACTATATTAATTACAATCGGTTGGAAAAAATGGTTTCCATATTTGCTTAAATAAGGACTCCACCTTAAAACCTATAGCGGTAAAAAAAACTGTTCTCTAACATTGGATACAGATGTGACAATGACTATTATTCCCTCTGTTCCTAAATATTTGTCTTTTTAGAGATTTAATTACAGACTACATACGGATGTATGTAAATATAATTTAGAGTATAGATTCATTCATTTTGTTCCGTATTTAGTACGTAGTTGAATATTTAAAAAGACAAATATTTAGGAACGAAGAGAAGAGAGTACATGCGAAGCTTTTTATTTACAACAATCAGTTTATCCAGTGATTAATGGTTACTTGACAGTGTATCTAACAGGAGTATAGACCGAATCCAATGCATGAACAGTGTGGCCGCCCTGGTGCACAGTGTGCCCATGATTCGTAGGGGAGTGGACCAGGCCGAAAGAACATCTCTGGCAGCTTTCAGGTCTGATACATGTGGTCCCATGCTCTAGTGATGAGGGATTTAATAAATGGAATAGAGCTGTTCGTTGCAGAATACCTGTTCACTGCCGCTGAGAATACCACGCAGTATCGAATCCCGATGGACACCGGGCGGGCAGGATTAAGTCCTACCAGATGCCCGTCCACCACATCGCTTTTTCGCAGGGGCATTGAGCTAAACCTGTCGTGTGTAATTTAGCGTCATTTAGCGTTCTATGGCTCCATTTAATGCGATATAGTGTTAATTTGGCATCAAATATAGAAAGCCATAGCCTGCTTTTTAAAACTACGAATTTTATTCTTATTACAGAACAACATATCATACATACATCTACTATTTAGATCTCATGATATTTACTACGGTGTGGGCTTGTATCCTATGATTTCCATCCTTCCAGTTCTCGCCCCCCCTATCTCTATTTTCTGGCTCCATCCCTGGCCGTAGTCCGGACACATGCTTTTGCGAAAATTGGTTGGAAAATGGATTAAAAAAAATTAACTGTGAATACGAGATAGTATACGTGCTTATTTTGTTCAAATACTTCAGCAGGCCCTTCTTTTACCTGTTTCTACCTGTTCGTTTGCTACGTTTCCCATTCTGTTACCTACATGTTTCGGCAGGCCCTTCACTGTTCATCTTCTTCTTCCTTCGTTTATGCCCTGTTCTGCGCTTATGTTCGAAAAGTGTTTCATTCTCTTACTTTTATATTTGCTTTCCTTTTGTCCATTTACTTTCCTTCGTCCTGTCCTAACTTTTCGCTAAGTTATGCATCTTTCTTTCGATGAAAAATTTGTACACTTTTTTTCCCAACTTTATCTTTTTTCTTCCCTTAAATATGCATCCTTCTAGGGTTCGTGATGTTCTACCCCTTCGCTACTTCATGCATTCTTGTACTGTCAAATATTTATTTGTCGAAATACTTCGATGCCTTCCTTATGAATTTTGCCCTATCACATAATATTTGCGTTTCGTTCTTCAAAAGTGCACTGCTTTTTGTATGATTTGATTTCATTTTCAGTCGTAACATGTTTTTTCTTCTTCAATCAAGTTAATGTCTATGAAACGGACCTGTTTTTGTCATGAAACTTAATCTGATTATTCAGTTTTGTGTGTTGGAACTTGTGCCGCCTCTGCTGGATCTTTTTCTAATAATTTATTACGGCGCAAAACGAACAAGTCGTGCCGCCAAGTTAGTTGTCATTATATTTCCGGTGCGCACACTTGAAAGATCGTGGATGTCGCCTAGAGGGGGGGTGAATAGGCGCTTTAAAATAATTACGGTTTAGGCTTGAACAAATGCGGAATAAAACTAGCGTTTAATTTGTCAAGCACAAAACCTAAATCGACTAGGCTCACCTATGTACACCAACAACTTATGCTAAGCAAGATAAACAACTAAGTGATAGCAAGATATATAACAAGATACAATATGGCTATCACAAAGTAAAGTGCATAAGTAAAGGGCTCGGGTAAGAGATAACCGAGGCACGCGGAGACGACGATGTATCCCGAAGTTCACACCCTTGCGGATGCTAATCTCCGTTAGAGCGGTGTGGAGGCACAATGCTCCCCAACAATGCCACTAGGGCCACCGTATTCTCCTCACGCCCTCGCACAATGCAAGGTGCCGTGATTCCACTAAGGGACCCTTGAGGGCGGTCACCGAACCCGTACAAATGGCAACCCTTGAGGGCGGTCACCGAACCCGTACACTTTGGCAACCCTTGGGGGCGGTCACCGGTACCCGTCAAATTGCTCGGGGCGATCTCCACAACCTAATTGGAGACCCCGACGCTTGCCCGGAGCTTTACACCACAATGATTGAGCTCCGAGGCACCACCAAGCCACCAAGCCGTCTAGGGCGCCAAGGCACCCAAGAGGAACAAGCTCAAGGGTGCTCAAACACCCAAGAGTAATAAGCTTCTCAACTACTAACTTCCACGTATCACCGTGGAGAACTCAAACCGATGCAACTAATGCAATGGCAAGGGTACACGGAGTGCCCAAGTCCTCCTCTCCCAAATCCCACCAAAGCAACTAATGCTAGGGAGGAAAATGAGAGGAAGAACGAAGAAGAACACGAAGAACTCCAAGAACTAGATTCAAGGGGTTCCCCTCACTTGGAGGAGAAAGTGATTGGTGAAAATGTGGATCTAGATCTCCTCTCTCTTTTCCCTCAAGAAGGAGCAAGAATCATTGGAGGGATTGAGAGATAGGCAAGCTCAAGAAGGTCAACAATGGGGGGAGAAATGAGCTCAAAGGATAAGAAAACCGTTGGGGAAGAAGACCCCTTTTATAGGGCCACCCCAAATCCAACCGTTACCCGTGCTGGATGCGTACAAGCGGTACTACCGCTCTTGCGAGCGGTACTACCGCTTAAGCGGTAGTAATTCAAAAACAGCAGGCGAGAACACGAGACTGGAGCGGTAGTGCCGCACCAAGCGGTACTACCGCTCAACTAAGCGGTACTACCGCTAGAGGGAAAAGTGGTAACAGAAACTCGCACACAGGGAAAACCCCAAGCGGTAGTGGAAGCGGTAGTAGGGGCGGTAGTACCGCGCAAGCGGTACTACCGTTCTAGTACCGCTCTACTACCGCTAGAGGGAAAAGTGGTAACAGAAACTCGCACAGAGGAAAAACCCCAAGCGGTAGTAGGGGCAGTAGTACCGCCAGAGCGGTACTACCGTGCTACTACCGCTCTACTACCGTGAATG
Organism: Elymus sibiricus; assembly: GCA_039707655.1. Taxonomy (NCBI): domain Eukaryota; kingdom Viridiplantae; phylum Streptophyta; class Magnoliopsida; order Poales; family Poaceae; genus Elymus; species Elymus sibiricus. The sequence goes on along the minus strand of CM077666.1, from coordinate 174,755,622 downwards.
GCAATCTGGCAACAGAAAGTTGCACGCTCGGGGAAACCCCAAGCGGTAGTGCCACGGAAGTACCAGCGGTACTACCGCATAAGCGGTACTACCGTGGGCACCAGCGGTACTACCGCTTGCAAGCTACTGAAAATCCACAGAAAATAGAGGATACAAATAAAACCAGAACTGCCATAACTTCTGCAAATGAGCTCCGAATTGAGCAAACTCAAGCTTGTTGGATAGAAGACAACGAGTACTATCCAAACAGCGACTGGTTATAATAAGAAGTGGCAGGGGAGATATGCCTAACATATAGAGATGAGAAACCTCTATGAATGAAGAACCGGCATAAACTCCAACATCGAAAACATCATAGAAGATGCATATATGAACTCCGTTTTCGATGAACTCGAGCTTGTCATGAAGATGACCAAAAGCTCAAAGACTCACAAAGAGAAACACCAAACACAAACCAAGAAAGATGATGCAAGGATGCAATGGTTTGAGCTCTCTACGAATGATACGATAAAGCTACTCACTTGAGAGCCCCCCTTGATAGTACGGCTATCGATCCTAAAACCCGGTCTCCCAACTACCACCATGAGACCGGTAAAATAGAAAACCTATCAAGGGCAAACCTTTGCCTTGCGCATAGTCCACTTGAGCTAGATGATGACGATCTTGACCTCCTCAAGTTGGACCACCTTTCTTGATTGCGCCGGCTCGATGAAGACTAGTTGATTGCTCCCCCATACTCCACTATGGGTGAGCCACTCTTCGGCACATCTTCACAAGTCCATTGTCACCACAATGGACAGCAAGCTTCAAGCATGTGATCTCTTCGTGATGCTCCACTTGAACTTGCACACCGCAATCTTGATGACGATCACCACTTGATGTCATCCTCCATGGGTTGTGTGATATCTTCCTTTTGATGCACGCCCATGGAAACAAACCTAACCCCACAAAGAACTCTTGCATAGAACATGGGTTAGTACACAAAGCGTAATGGACAATGCTTACCATACCGTGAGATCACTTGATCCCACTCGGTACATCTTCTACGCTTTGTGTGTTGATCAACTCGAATCACTCTTCATATTTAGTCTTGATCAACCTTGAATCTTTCCAACTCTCTTCATTAGGATGATGTCTTGAAGGTAAACATGAATGTTCACACAATCTCCTTCTTCAAGACATGCTTGCAATAGGCTCATCTCTTACATGACCAATCTTTAGATAACTCCATGAATAACCTTGGTCAACACATATTCTTCTTCAAATCACCTTGAGACCAACAAATGGTCTACAAGCAAAGCCTATGGACAAACCCTTCAAATATAACTCAAGGCAACCATTAGTCCATAGAGATTGTCATCAATTACCAAAACCAAACATGGGGGCAGCACATGTTCTTTCAACACTGCAGACGCCTCGTCTTCTTTCTCGTCCCTCTTTCCCTGTCGTCTTCTTCCTTTCTACTCTCCTACTTTAGATCTGATTAGTTCAGACTCATACTGGACGTTGCTGCCACCACCTCTGGCATGTCGGCGGTGACAATCGTCAACGAGGAGCGCCTTGTCATCAAGTGGTTGTGGTGGTTGCCCCTCCAAGATGAGGCACGAAAAAAAAATAGCGCACCTCAATGCGGTTCATGTGAACGTAAATCACGATGTATCCTTCCTAATCTTGTCCAAATCAGGTCCGACTACTTTTTTTTTATTAAACCGCCTGTTGGTATTTTTCTAGTGCCCACTTTGTCATGACCGCAGAGACTTGTGCGACGAGAAGAATGTTCTGAACAACAACTGCTTCTCTCTCTTTCTTCGACATGGCTGCAGAGGAAAAAACGACAAGTTTCAGATAATTATTCGAATCTTGTTCATCAGATGTGTGATTTAATTTTTAGTTCAGTATAGGTTTTGCTATGTATTCGCTTATTGAGTGAACAAGATGTACATCGAACATTCTTTTATCGCATCTGTATATTCCATCATGTTCTCAAAATGTTGCCTGCTTTCAGTTACCTCACATGTCCTTTTCATGCACCTGATTCGAACATTTTATTATGGTCTAACCGTACATTATTTCTGTTTGGATACAAATTTCATATTCATGTCTACGTATGTCACACGACACTTCTTCCATTTCAATATTCAGCCTACACATTGTCCTCTAAAATATAGTCTTTAAAGAAAAAAATATCACCGACATACAGTCATCTTTTCGTAAAAATATTCAGTTCATAATTTTCTATAACAACATTTGTTATTTTTTTACTCTATTTTCCTCAGGTCATCCCCTGCTTTACAAGGAATGATTTGCTAAAACATATTGGCATTACAAGATCTATTTCAACTGAAGTTATAGTTTTGCTTCAGACAAAACAATGATTCAGTTTTCCTGTCAGTGTCATCAATAATCAAGAAAAAACTTATTTCCCTGGCAAGTCTTGAGACAGTTATTATATGTGTACCACCTCCACCTGGGATTTCATGAGGAGATGCACCTCAATTTATGTGCCAGCCCAGTTCGCTCCATATCTGTCCAGCTGCCAACTCGTCCAAGTTTTCATCCATGTATGTGTCATACTTTTGTCCAAATTTCCTTCTCTTATACTTGCACATTCTCATACTATTATCACTAGTTGCCAGTTCTACTAGTACAACATTATTTGCTCCTTCGCGTCCAGTTTGAAGTTACCGTCTAACTAATCTTTCCAGTTTGAAGTTACCGTCTAACTAATCTTTCTTATATACATGTTATAGCTTATTTCCAACTGGATCCAAGAGAGAACAAATTGTGAGGAACATTTATACTACATATACCTCAAATAACACCTGAATAGGCATGAGTCGTGCAATTAAATTTATTGAGCGTATTCAGCAGTTTTGAAGCAAATACGAAATTCAGAATCCTGATCATCCGTACACTCCACTACTGTACTCTTTGACGAAATCTAACATCAAGAAAAAACATCTGGTAATATTTCTATTCAATATCATTTTTTCAAAACACTGCCTTACACTATATATAATCTTGCCTTTCTTACAATATTTTTCTTGTAACAGCACCTGTCGAAACATGTGATGTGTAACCTGATAGATGAAGTAGGTTCAATTAGGATTCTTCTAGCTCCCATCATTTACTTCACATCTACATACAAATCTACTGTCGATGATCGCATCACGTTAATGGCTGGCGAGACGTATTGAAGCAGACCAAATTCAAAGTTGGAGACAAGTTGATGTTCATTCATCACCAGAATAGTCATGGCGCTTTTCTGTTCCTTGCTCGCATTTGAGTATGAATTCAAGATTATCTTATGATCTGCATACTGTATCTGATCATGTTGTATGGGACTATTTGTTAACATCTGCTGCTTGTGCAGATATCTCATTTCGTACTCGTTTGTACTACTCCTGTGAGATATCAGTACATTTCTGCCAATTGAGACAATAGTCTTTGATAATTTTTTAATTGTATGCCGTTATGTTATTACATTTGTATTCTTTACTAAGCTCCACTGTCAGGTTTAAACAATTAGAAATGTGTCATTATAAGTCTTTAACTAGTTCCATAATTTTTCCTGCTAAATTCTTATCGTACTTGAGATATTCTTTTAAACACAATTTTCAAATCAAGAATTGCCATATAATTTCAATATGTTGTTTTCTACTTATTCACCTTCACTACGTTGAACGAATAATTGATAGCTGCAAAAAAAAAATTTACAAGTTAATTTTTTAATCTCAAACTTAGACATCACTTTCTGTATGTTCTATCATTCTACCATTGTGTTCTCACGATGTGCTCATTTTTTTGTTTCTTATCCATTTTTGTTCTTCGTTTTCCTCTACTTTTCTCGATGTCCTTACACTAGTGCACAAACCTCTTATAGGATTTTGCTAGTAGCAGCGTTCGGCTAAAAAGAAACGCGGCAGCTAACTTGATATACTACCAACGACGTCCAGAAAAATAATGGGCGCTTCTACTATTATAGAACTAGCTGCGTTCAGAAGAAATAAACGCTTCTAGCGCTGTTCACCAAAGGAGATATTCTGTCGTGAAACACCAGTAGCGTTTGACAAACGTAGATGCCGCAAGAGGGTAGTAAACTAGCAGCGTTCAGCCAACCAGGAACGCGACAAAACTAACTTGCATCACCACACCGACAGAGCACAGGTTTGGGTTCAAACAACCAGCATCGTTTCGGAGCCAGAAACGCTGCTAATACACGTACAGATAGCGGCGCACTGCTAACGTGTTCTCAGAATCAAAAAAATATCTGCTGCTTGGCGAACAGACGCCGGCGAGCCGTGGACGTATCTCATATCTTTTGTGTAACACATTGAATCTTTAACCACATATTCTCGTGATCACATGCATGATGACACCATGCAAAAAAAAAAATTCAAACAACCATTACAATATTTTGTAAATCTTCTTAAAATTTTAAAGTTCGATTAGCAGCGTTCAGCCTATAGTATAAAGCTGCTAAGCAGAGAACTAGCAGCGTTCAGGTACAAAGACACACTGCTAACTGAAATAATATATTATGTTCTTCTAAAATAGTAAACCCACCTCTTATAAATTCAAAAATTGGAGATGCAATTTTGATTTTTCTACATTAAATGTATACAAGATTTTTAGGTCACAAAAAATAGCAACACTACCTTGCCCCCTCACAAGTCGGACTCTTCCCTCCTTCGAACCTACGAATCTCCCCTAACATCGATAGGTCTCGTTAACGTATCTCATAACTTTCGTGTAGCACATTGAATTTTAAACCACATATTATAGTGATCGCATGCATGATGACACCATGCAATTTTTTTCTTCAAACAACAGTTACAATATTTTGTAAATCTGCTTAAAATCTTAAAGTTTGATTAGCAGCGTTCAGGCCACAGTGTAAACGATGCTAAGGAGAGAACTAGCAGCGTTCAGGTATAGAGACACGCTGCTAACTGAACTAATATATTATGTTGTACTAAAATAGCAAACCCACCTCTTATATAAATTCAAAAATTGGAGATGTGACTTTGATTTGTATGCATTAGATCTATATAAGATGTTTAGGTCACAAAAATAGCAACACTTCCTTGCCCCTCACAAATCGGATACCCCCCTCCCCCTCGAACCTACGAATATCCCCTGACATCGATAGGTCTTGTTAACATATCTCATAACTTTTGTGTAACACATTGAATTTTAACCACATATTATAGTGATCACATGCATGATGACACCATGCAAAGTTTTTTTTTCAAACAGCTGTTACAATATTTTGTAAATCTGCTTAAAATCTTAAGGGGGCTCTGTCAAACGATTTCGTTCCCTGGGCATCGATCAACCAGCGAACGTTTTCGTTCGCTGGTGCGGTGGCGATCGAGCGAACCATCCCGCACAGGCCTCTTTAGCTTCCCCTTGGGCCTCCATGCCCAATTACCATTTTCTTTGTACACAAACATAAAAAAAATGTAGAAACAAAAGATTTGCCATGATGTATGTAAATAAAGCAGTATCAAAAAAAAAATTGCCATCTTATACAAAAACAATTTTGCCCCTGATTTAAATTACGAAAAATGCCATGCTACTTTATAATACTGCCATTACTCTAAAAACATAAAAAGTCACGCACAGGAATTGTCATGGTCAAAAAAAGAAAAAATTGTCATGCCATTAAAAATAAAAATACCATCCTCTTAATAATAAAAATGTCATCCTCTTAATAAAAAAAATGTCATGTCACTGACTATTAGAATGCCATGCTCTTCATAAAAAAAATTGACATCCTCTTAAAAATAAAAAATGCCATGTCATTGACTATTAAAATGCCATGCTTTTGATAATAAAAATTGCCATCCTCTTAAAAATAAAAGAATGTCATGTCATTCACTATTAAAATGCCATGCTCTTAAATAAAACTGCCATCCACTTCTTAACAAAAATGCCATGTTATTAATTATTAAAATGCCACGCTCTTAATAATAAAGCTGCCATCATCTTATTAATAAAAATGCCATGTTATTTATTATTAAAATGCCATGCTCTTAATAATTGCCATGCGAGAAAGTAAAAAATGCCATGTTTTGGAAGACAAAAATAATGTCATGATTTTAATAAACAAAAAAGAAACTACCATGCTACCTATAATAAAAATGCACATGGCAAGTTTAGGAAAACAATCCCCACTAAAAAATAGGGATTTGTGTTCTTTAAAAGAAATAGAAAAAATCGGGATTTTCATTTTTTTTCAAATGAAAAACAAATTAACTCAAATAAATAAACGTGTATTAAGCGCAATTGCTAACAAAACACTCCACAGCCAAAGTGGTGAGCGTGCATGGGGCATGAGTAGGAGGGCGTGAGTTCAAGTTAACCAGTTGCGTTTTTTTTTTTGAAGAAATGAGAAAGGTGACGTTTGCCAGGAGAGCTGGAATAGCCAACCAGTCTAAAGAGCTGACCTGGCGCCCGATCGGGTGTCGCCAGAATTAGATGGCTGAAAGGCCCCTAGCGAACGTTTGTCGGGATTACTCCCCTGGCGATAACATTTCCCTAAAGTTTTAGCAATTTAGAGACATTATAATTGTGCATCTTTCCGGCCCTTTTAGACCACTTGTATTTTCAGCCGTTGGATCTTCATTTTTTTGCGTTTGTGGCCGTTTGATTTCCTTTCGGTTGCTCATGTCATGTGCTTCCTTTGGTAACACTACAGGAATCAGCTAATTTGCCGTTAGCCAGTTCTTTGCAGACGGCACAGAAGGTGTTTGCCGTCCGCTTCCGAAAAGCAGACGGCAAAGAACGGACTCATGGCAAAGGTATAGTTAACCAGTTGCGTTTTTTTTTTTGAAGAAATGAGAAAGGTGACGTTTGCCAGGAGAGCTGGAATAGCCAACCAGTCTAAAGAGCTGACCTGGCGCCCGATCGGGTGTCGCCAGAATTAGATGGCTGAAAGGCCCCTAGCGAACGTTTGTCGGGATTACTCCCCTGGCGATAACATTTCCCTAAAGTTTTAGCAATTTAGAGACATTATAATTGTGCATCTTTCCAGCCCTTTTAGACCACTTGTATTTTCAGCCGTTGGATCTTCATTTTTTTGCGTTTGTGGCCGTCTGATTTCCTTTCGGTTGCTCATGTCATGTGCTTCCTTTGGTAACACTACAGGAATCAGCTAATTTGCCGTTAGCCAGTTCTTTGCAGACGGCACAGAAGGTGTTTGCCGTCCGCTTCCGAAAAGCAGACGGCAAAGAACGGACTCATGGCAAAGGTATAGTTTGCCATCAGTGCATTCTTTGCCGTCTGCCAGCAGACGGCAAAGGGCCAAAAGGCAGACGGCAAAGAGACCAGTTGGGCCCCACTGGACCATGGCGCTGACTAGGTCAAATGGACGGACTGGATGCCGTCTGCTAGCTCTTTGCCGTCTGCCTTTTGGCCCTTTGCCGTCTGCTGGCAGACGGCAAAGAAGATGCCTACCTAACGGCCGTGCCCCCCCTCTCCCCCCTCTCTCTCCCCCCCACCTCACCCACCCACCACACCCCACTAGCACACCCGCCGCCCCAGCCCCGCCGTTCCCGACGCCGCCCAGCACCGCCGCCAGCCAGACCCGCCGCCGGCCCCTGCGCCCGCCCCGCCCCCCGGCCCCTGCTCCCGTCCCTCCCCCGACCACCTCGCAGCAGGAGCCCGGGCCGGATCCAGGCCGCGGCGAGCCCCGCAACAGCTCCAGGACGCGACGCCCCACCGCCGGAGCCAGGCCGTGGCGCTGCCCCCCTCCCCGCGGCCCTCCTCCACCACCGCGGCGTCCTTCCCGCGCCATCCCCGACCCGCCCCACGCCGGCCTTCCTCCCTGCATCGGCCCTCCTCCACCGGCCTTCCTCCACCACTGCGGCGTCCTCCTCGATCCAAGGTGAGCCCTCCTCCTCGATCCAAGATTTTTAGCATGAATTTAATTTTGTTAGTGAGTAATGAAAATAGGTCAAAAAATCTAGACATATACTATTTTGTTAGTGAGGAAGACATACTATTAGCACCAGATCATGTAATAACCGAAGCAACTTTAGTCTTCTTGTCCATGTCTGTTAGAAGCAACCTCAAATTTGAAACACACAAAGAAGTTGAAGCTTAAGTAGCATCATGATTATCTGGAAATAGGACACTTGTCCATGCCTTTTGACAACTCACATGCCTTGCCCTCATATTCAAGGAGAGTGAGATTAAATGGTGAAACAGAAAACCATATGCACGACTCGACGATTGATTTGCTTTTTTTTTGGATGATAACAAAAGTGTACAAGATGTACATATACATGCTTTAAAAATGAGATGAACGATATGCATAACAATTTGATGTGTAGAAATAAAAGAACTTTTGAGAATTTTCAAGCTAGAACATTTGCCGGCCTGTCTTCATTGGCTTTTGCCAGGCGACCGGTGTCATATCTACATACTGCTAAAACATCCGATGCAAGAACATCAAACTATAGTAGGGGAAATTTAGTAATAGGTATCTAAAAATAAGTGGCATGAACATTTAAAGTTTGTTTCCTCGATGCAGTGAAATCTTCCGTAGGCATACGTATAGCAACTTCTGGCTTGTATATATAAATAAAACTCTATTTGTAGGTTTCTAGTTAAATGGCAGTGCATTGCAACGGGCAACAATGTTGATAAATAAATTAAATAGATGATACAACTAAAACCTTCAAAACATAGATGTATGGTTTTGATAATCATGTTTAAGCAATTTCACCGACCAGATTGTGAGTAACTATTTGACATCATAATTTTGTCGATCAATCAGAGCGACGATCTTCTCTTCACCTCCAGGAGCACCGTCGGTCCCGTTGCCATTGCCGTCGTCGTTCGACTATTGCCTCTACGGTCTAGGGGTGAGCTCGACTGTCATCTCCTCCCCCTCCCCTATTTGCTTTGTTTCCAGTCATTGTAACGATGCCACTAGATTTTACTTTCATGTCAAGTCTCGTAACCTAGGCGTCTCCCGTTCGAAAGGGCGGCATCTATAAATATGCATGTCTTTGCATATTTATAACCGCCATCCTTTCGAATTATCCACGTTATCCATGGACAGCCCGAGTATGTGTAGATTGGGTTCGTTTTCCCATGCTCTGCTCCGGATCCGATGCAGAATTTCGTCAGTGCCTCCCTGTTATTCTCCGGGTACACATCCTCTCTGTTTAATGCCGAGACGTGTATCAGGAGAATAGCGGGGAGGTGCTGCCGAAATTTTGCGTCGGATCCGGAGCAGAGCATGGGAAAACGAACCCAATCTACACATACTCGGGTGGGATTAGGACCTATCTTTACCTATTAGCGTGTAGGTTGCATGGACGTAATAAAATTGACAAACTTGATTAACTAATGAATATATATGCTGAATTATATATATATTTCTTGGGTGTTTAGTAGGTAGGCAAGATGAGTGATCGTGCGTGGATGTACACCGGTCACACTAGTCAGGAAGACATGACCAATGAATGGTTAACAAAAACCAAGGGGTTTGTGAAAGCCGCATTTGCAAATGGCCAGAGAAAAACCTGGTGCCCCTGTGTTAGGTGCGACAACTTTTCTCAGAGGAAAGAGGATGAAATGGGTAAACACCTGCAGAAGTGGGGGTTTACGCCCGATTATACGGTGTGGACATTTCATGGAGAGTCTGCCCAACGTACCAGAGCTGAGGTGGTTCGTCGTCGCACCGAAGAGCATGGTACCGGGATCGAAGACATGGTGCAAGACTTTGATGATGCTCGGGATTCAGACGATGAGATGGAGGAATCTGCAAAGGCCTTCAATGAAATGTTGGAGTCTTCAAAACGTCCTCTCCACGAGCACACTGAGCTTTGTCAGCTGGATGCCATCGCACAAGTAATGGCTCTGAAGGCTCAATTCAACTTGGGCAGAGAATGCTACGACGCGATGATGACACTATTTGGACGCTTTCTATCCAAAGGCCATGTAATGCCTGCAAACCTGTACCAGTCGGACAAAATCCTCCGTGCACTTAAGATGCCCTATGAGAAGATAGATGCCTGTGAGAAAGGATGTGCCTTATTTAGGCTTGAGTATGCGGACTTGAACTATTGTCCCATTTGCAACTCTTCCAGGTATGTTGTGGTAGACAACGGTATGGGTGAGAAGAGGCAGACCAAAATCCCCGTTAATGTTCTTCGGTATCTGCCAATCGTACCAAGACTTCAACGTCTTTTCATGGTCGAAGAGACGGCCAGACAGATGACATGGCACAAAATGGGCAAAAGAACCGAACTAGATGCAGATGGGAATCAGATGATGGTACACACATCGGATGGTTCTGCGTGGAAGCACTTCCATGCATTACATGAGCAAAAAGCGGCAGATCCAAGGCATCCTCGAGTCTGCATCGACACGGATGGGTTCAATCCGTTTGGTATGACGGCAACCCAATACAGTTGTTGGCCTGTATTTGTCATTCCACTCAATCTCCCCCCCGGACAGATTATGCAAAGAAAGAACAATTTCCCGACGTTGATAATTCCAGGGCCCAACTATCCGGGGAAGAATATGAATGTGTACATGCAGCCGCTTAAGGATGAATTGCAAGAAGCTTGGGATAATGGGTTCAAGACATACGACGTCGCTAGCAAACGAAACTTCATAATGCGTGTCTGGTACATGTACTCGATGCATGACTTGCCGGCGTATGCGCTATTCGTTGGCTGGTGTACGCATGGAAGGTTCCCGTGCCCCACATGCAAGGCAGCTCTTCAGTTTCATTGGCTGCAGGCGGGTCGCAAGTATTCTTGCTTCGACTTGCATAGACAGTTCCTGGATCCTCGCCATAAGTTCAGAAAAGACAAGAAGAACTTCACCAAAGGTAGAGTTGTCAAAAACTCTGCACCACCTGCATTGACTGGCCAACAGATCCTGGATCAGTTAAACGCTCTCGAGCCTGATCCAGAGCGTCCAAGGTATTTGAAGGGGTATAATTCGGAACGCGCCTGGACTCACAAGACATGCTTGTGGGATCTGCCTTACTTCAAAGACCTCCTTCTTCCACACAACATCGACGTGATGCACACTGAAAAGAATATCGGCGAGGCCCTTTTTGGTACATTGTTCGGCATAGATGGGAAGTCAAAGGATAATACTAAGGCTAGAGTCGATCTGCAGACTCTATGTGATAGACCGTTACAAAACATGCGACAACCGAAAGGAAAGCAGAACTGGACGAAGCCAAAGGCCTGGTTCAATCTTGGAAGGCCAGCTATGAGGGAAATTATCTTGTGGGTGAAAATGCAGTTGATGTTCCCCGATGGGTATGCAGCGAATCTAAAGAGGGGAGCGAGTCCGACTTCACCCCAGAACATGGAAGTAGACAGCGACAGTGAATCCGACTTCACCCCTGAGCCGGAACAAGAAGAGCCGGAACAAGAAGAGGTTACTGCTGCGGATGACCTGTCAATGCTTGACCGATTACAGAAAGGCCTTCCACATGTTGATGCCGTTGAACCCGATGAGCACGTCATTCATGACGACACGCGTGATAGTGATGATGATGATGCATCTATTGATCCCGAAGCATATATAGACGATCCAGACAATTAGTTTGTATGCATCCCAACTTAAATTATATACATATTATTATTCATGTCATGTATTCAATTTTTTTATGTTGTACTAATTTCGTTTACTCTTTGTCATGGCAGGTGTTGAAAGATGGTGGGCGCGGGTCCAGAGTGCTCCGCGGGTACTTCGTCAGCGGCCTGCGGGAGGGGTACTTCCATTCCACCCGTACCTCTCCGGAGAGCGTTGTTAGACAGTTTGGGGACACCGGCGGGCGCTTCTTCGTCGGTGTCGTTGCTCACCGGGAGAGGAGGTCGGGGAGGGAAGAAGAGAGGAGGTAGATCAGGACGTGGCCGCGGGAGAGGTAGGCAGGCTGCTACGCCTTCCTCGCCGCCACCCCCAGCTGATTCACCCGAGCACATGACTGCTAGGGTGGACCCGTCTAAGGTGGAGGCTACGGGGACTCCGGAACACGAGCCTCGGGTCGACGGGCCTTCGGCCCACGAGACTCCGGTCCCAGAGGCTTCGGCCCACGAGACTTCGGGCCACGAGACTTTGGACCAGGCTACGTCCCAGGAGACGTCCGAATGGGGTACCTGGCCGGATCCACCTGAGGGGCCGAGTGGCCATGCTGGTGGTGGCGGGGTTGAGTGTACTGATAGTGAGGGCGAGGTGGTTGAGGGGCCCACCGTGTACCAGCGTGGTGGTACACGGCTCCCGCCCCTGCCGGCGACCCGCGAGCAGAGGCCGGTGATTAGGCCTGATGGGGAGAAGTAAGTGCATTTACTATTTTTGTACATTTTGCCTTCACGTTTCTTCAAATATCTAATGCGTTGGCCTTGTCATACTGCAGGGGTTGGGTACACGCCAGTGACGTCCGCAGGCCCAACACCGTCCTTGGTGTGCTTTGCTGGCAAAATTTCCCGGGGTTTGTCACGTTGCCCGGTGAGGGTCAGCTTCCAGAGCTAGGATTGAGCTGGGAGCACTACTTGGCTGCCCCGGCCCCGCCGGAGGAGATGATCGACGGTGTCTTGTGCCACACGAGGGCCGAGATGGTGATCAGAAGCTTTTGTGTAATTTCTCCTTTACACAATTAAAAATTAACAATAGCTAGTTATTGTACTAATCAGTGTTGTCTCGTTTGATTGCAGACCTTCTACAGGTGTGAGGAGGGATACGAGGAGGACGCGGCAAAGGTTATCGATACCGAGTGCAAGCGCCTACTACAAAACTTACGGCACGAGGCTCGGCCGCAGGCTGTTCGAGACTACTACGCCAAGCGTGGTATTAAGAAGTACAAGCCGTCGTGCCGGGCTAAGTTTCTGAAGAAGGATCAGTACATGAAGGTAATTACCTATTCTTAAGGCATTGTACTTAGTTTCCTTGATTTGATTCGTAGGCGTAGCGCTCAAATTTCTCTTTACTAACTTAGGTGCCCCCGAGATGGTGTGCGGATAAGATGGATTGTTGGGAGGCGTTGGTGGATGAGTGGTGCACAGGCCGCTGGCGAGCCGTCCAAGACAATGCCAAGGACCGGCGTGCCCAAATGGTTGGTGTGCCACACCATCAAGGCAGTGCCAACTTATATCAGTTCGGGCGGAACTGGGTATGTGGTTTGCTTCATGATTCATGCAATTCATTCTTCATGCTAGCTTAAGCCCTTTACTAATATTTTGTTCCTCTCTTTTAGGCGCGACACAATAACATGGAGGTGCCTGAGGTGTACGACCTCTATGCCATGGCCCATACTGCCTCGTACAAGAAGGCCAAGGCATTCTCTGAGTCTGACCTCGATCATCCAGAGAATTTCACCAACATCTCCTCCCACCACAAGCTCGTGAGGTACAACCAGGAGAGGAAGGCGAGGAAAGGGGAGGACTTTAACCCGAGCCAGAATCCTATTGATCCAGAGCTGGTGATGATATCTGGTGGCGGGAGGCCCCATGGCTCATTAGCCATTGGAGATGGACGGATACGTTGTCCTCTCACTCTCCCGGAGATCAAGGCGCGCCAAACGAGCTCCTGTCCTGAGATAAGGACTCGTCCACGGCTAGTCGATCTCGCCATCGAGGTTAGTTATACGGACTCAGATATCTTTCCTCCATTACATTGTGTGTACGGCCATCGATGATTACAATGCTAACGAGGAGTGGTGTTGCAGGCTGCTCTTCAGAAAGAGAGAGCGACAACCCAGGCGCTTCTGGAGGAGAGGGACCGGGTGGCGGCGGAGAAGGAACTGCTGGCGGAGGAGAAGACGGCTAGGTTGTTGGAGGAGGAGAGGAATCGGAATGAGATGGCTCACCGGGCCATGTACGAGCTCCTCGTGGTAAGTTTCTTCTGCATATTAGCCATATCATGCACGTAATGTTCGTTTCATTACTAACTAATATGACTGACTCATCAAAACCAAATGTGCAGTCTATGTGCGAGAAGACCGGTCAGACCCCTCCGCCGATGCCAGTCATTGCTCAGACGGGAACGGTGAGTTTCATTCAATGTTGAGGATATCGCTTATCGTTAGCGTCTCGGTCAGCTAGGGTTTAGAGATTAATCGGAAATTAGCCGATTAATCGATTTTATCGGTCGACTATTAATCGGTCATTTTTTGCAAGTCTCAGGTTCCCAACACTAAAATATGCTATATTCAACACCAAAAAAATATTTGACAGAAGTGTTACCTTGATTCCTAGCCTTTGAATCCTCGTATAATGACAAACAAAATAGGACAATAGTATATATTGCATAACAAGGTCCACATAACACAAATAAACATAGTTTCTGCAAACATAGTGCTAGGAATAGGCCCGATTTATCGGTAGATTCCCTATAAATCGCTTGTCAGAGCGATAAACCGGCCCAAACGATAAACGGTGAAGATAAGGCATAATCTTATCGGTCACCCCCCGAGTAGCGATAAATCGGACGATAAATCACTGAATCGGAAGATTTTTTAAACAGTGGTTTCATTTGAATGGTCATTAGTTACTAGTCTTAACATTTGAGTGTCATCATGCTAACGAGACATTGCAAATGATCATTGGTGCAACATAACTCCCGAGCCGCATCGCACACCCCTTCTCCAGGGCAACCTTCTCCAGGTGATCGCGACTGCCAGAGCAACCCCGGTGCTTGACCTCCGTGATGACGACGACGGTAAGTTTTCTCTAATGTTTTGCTTAACAAATGCATACTTAGCTTCGTACATGCTAGTTAGCCCTAATATGCCACATATTTAGCTTATTTTCCCCAAAAAAGACATACTTAGCTAATTATCCTCCAAAATGACATAATTAGCTCATTTAGTTCATTTATGACATAATTAGCTTAGTTAGGTCAAAAATGGCATAATATTAACCTTGGTTAGCTCATAAATGTCATATACTTACCTTATTTTCCTCCAAAATGACATAATAAGCTAAGTTAGCTCAATAATGACCTATACTTACCTAAGTTAGCTAAAAAATGACATAATTACCTAAGTTAGCACAAAAATGACCTATACTTACCTTATTTTCCTCCAAATTGACATAATAAGCTTAGTTAGCTCAAAAATTGCATAATTACCTAGGTTAGCACAAAAATGACCTATACTTACCTTATTTTCCTCCAAATTGACATAATAAGCTTAGTTAGCTCAAAAATGGCATAATTACCTAAGTTAGCTCTAAAATGACACAAATAAGGAATAAGAAGAAGAAAAACAAGGAAGAGGAGAAAAAGAAAGAATAGAAGAAGAAAGAGAAGAAAAAGAAAGAATAAAAGAAGAAGAATGAGAAGGAAAAGGATAAAAAGATAGAAGAGAAGAAAGATGAGAAAAAGAGAGAAGAAGAAGAAAATATATTCTTATTCTTCCTTTTTCTCTTCTTTCTTTTTCTCCATCTTCTATTCCTTCTTATTCTTATTCTTCTTCTTCTTCTTCTTCTCTTTCTTCTTCTTCTTCTTCTTCTTCTTCTTCTTCTTCTCTTTCTTCTTCTTCTTCTTCTTCTTCTTCTTCTTCTTCTAGTCTTCTTCTTCTTCTTCTTCTTCTTCTTCTTCTTCTAACTTTCTTACTCCCATTTTTGCTTAACAAATGCATACTTAGCTTCGTACATGCTTGTTAGCCCTATTATGCCACAAACTTAGCTTATTTCCCCCGAAAAAGACATACTTAGCTAATTATCCTCCAAAATGAGATAATTAGCTTATTTAGTTCATTTATGACATAATTAGCTTATTCATTTCAAAAATGGCATAATAACCTTGGTTAGCTCATAAATGTCATATACTTAGCTTATTTTCCTCCAAAATGACATAATTACCTAAGTTAGCTCTAAAATGACCTATACTTACCTAAGTTAGCTCAAAATGGTATAATTACCTAGGTTAGTACAAAAATGACCTATACTTACCTTATTTTCCTCCAAATTGACATAATAAGCTTAGTTAGCTCAAAAATGGCATAATTACCTAAGTTAGCTCTAAAATGACACAAATAAGGAATAAGAAGAAGAAAAACAAGGAAGAGGAGAAAAAGAAAGAATAGAAGAAGAAAGAGAAGAAAAAGAAAGAATAAAACAAGAAGAATGAGAAGGAAAAGGATAAAAAGATAGAAGAGAAGAAGAAAGATGAGAAAAAGAGAGAAGAAGAAGAAGAAAATATATTCTTATTCTTCCTTTTTCTCTTCTTTCTTTTTCTCCATCTTCTACTCCTTCTTATTCTTATTCTTTTTCTTTCTTTCTTCTTCTTCTTCTTCTTCTTCTTCTTCTAGTCTTCTTCTTCTTCTTCTTCTTTTTCTTCTTCTAGTCTTCTTCTTCTTCTTCTTCTTCTAACTTTCTTACTCCCATTTTTGCAGGTTTGATTCACTTCATGGAAGCTGGCATTGATGGACTGCTAGTGTTTAGTTTTTGTTTTGATTTGTATTGATGAACAATGTGAAACTATGTATGTATATATGGATGAACTCCGTGAAACTATGTATGTATTGGATCTTTTAATACCCTATGTGTTCTCTTGCATTGATGGACTGCTAGATGTTGGATACATGGCCTATGCATTGATGGACTGCTATATATATCGTATTTGTGTTTTGAAAATGCAGGGAAATAACAGAAAACAAACAAAACCGTGGCAATACAGGCACTTTGCCGTCTGCCAGCGGACGGCAAATCCCTTTGCCGTCGGTAGGCGGACGGCAAAGGCGCCATGTGGCAGCAACCTGTGCAACCTGGGAGCATCAGGTCTGACCATTTGGTCATTTTGCCGTCTGCTGGCAGACGGCAAAGACCAGCCCTGGCAGACGGCAAAGACCAGCCCTGGCAGACGGCAAACACTAAGCAGAAGTGACGGTTAGCCACGGGTCTGCTGACGTCATAGGGCTGACGGCAAAGTTTGCCGTCCGCCGGCAGACGGCAAAGTCTGCCGTTAGCCACCTAACGGGGCTAACAGCTATTCTTTGCCGTCCATGATCTTTGCCGTCAGCTTGGCCAGGAAAGCAGACGACAAAGTTCTTTGCCGTCCGCTGTCGTTAGGCAGACGGCAAACAAGGTCATTACCGTGACTTTCAGTGCCGGAAGTGTTTGCCGTCCGTGGCAGACGGCAAAGAGGTTTGCCGTCGGTGGCCTTGTTCTTTGCCGTCTGCTATGGCAGACGGTAAATTAGCTGATTCCTGTAGTGTAACCGCGGAGCGTTAAACGTGGTGGGCCGCTCCACCGATAACATTTTTGGTGGTCTCTCGTTAAAATGGGCTCGATGGGCTTTTATTCTGCTGTGTGTGAGTTCACCGGTAGAAAAAGAAAACATGCACCCCTCGTCTCGCTAGTCGAAGGAAAAGAAAACAGACATCACTCGTCTCGCCCGCTCAGATTCAGCCGTCGTTCTTCTCCAAATAAAATAAAGGAACCCGTCGCGTGCTGGTTGATTATGTGTGTACGAGGCGGCGTGTGCCTCGCCGGGCGGCCAGGTTCCGGTCGGAAAAAAATCCTATGAGACCAGGTCTCACAGGCTATCAGGTGAGACCCACTCGGATGGACAACAAATGGCATCAACAATTTCAAGGCGGGGGTGCCTTGCATGGCACCCGACCAGAGGGCCTTCCGGGCGATTCCAAGTGGCGGTGCCCGGGCCACCGGACCGTCCGCTGTCGATTCAACTCCGTCGATTCAGTAACTGAATCATGGTTACTGTTCCCTGGTTACAAGAGGCCATTAATGGCAATCGATGTGCTTGACCGGTGGATAGTTGCAGGTGAGTGACACCGTCGATTCATGCTCCTCCTTTAGAGCATCTCCAACAGCTGCCCTATTTTAGGGCATAAAAGATGGTGGAGTAAAATATTTTGGACACCAAAACTGATTTTTTAGGGCACGAGAAGTGGCCGTCTCCAACAGCAGCCTGATACGTCTCCAACGTATCTATAATTTTTGATTGTTCCATGCTATTATAGTATCAATCTTGGATGTTTTATATGCAATTATATGCCATTATATATCATTTTTTGGGACTAACCTATTAACCCAGTGCCCAGTGCCAGTTGCTGTTCTCTGCTTGTTTTTGCCTTTTCAGAAAATCATTATCAAAAAGTGTCCAAACGAGAAAAAAACTTTGGATTAATTTTTTCTGGACCAGAAGAGACCCACGAAGCTTCGGGAGAAGACCAGAAGAGCCACGAGGAGGCGGCAAGCCTGGAGGGCGCGCCCCCAGGCTTGTGGGCCCCTCGTTTCCCCTCCCGACCTAATTCCAGCGCTATAAATTCCCAAATATTCCCAATATACCGGAGAGACAGAAGAGAAAACCTTTCCGCCGCCGCAAGCCTCTGTTCTTCCGCGATCCCATCTGGAGGCCTTTTCCGGTACTCTGTCGGAGGGGGAATCGATCACGGAGGGCTTCTTCATCAACCTTGCTGCCCTTCCGATGATGTGTGAGTAGTTTACCATAGACCTACGGGTCCATAGCTAGTAGCTAGATGGCTTCTTCTCTCTCTTTGATCTTCAATACCATGTTCTCCTCGATGTTCTTGGAGTTCTATCCGATGTAATTTTTTTTGCGGTGTGTTTGTTGGGATCCGATGAATTGTGAGTTTATGATCAGATTATTCATGAGAAATATTTTGAGTCTTCTCTGAACTATTTTATGCATGATTATTATAGCTTTGTATTTCTCTCCGATCTATCGATTTGGTTTGGCCTACTAGATTGATTTATCTTGCAATGGGAGAGGTGCTTTGTGATGGGTTCAATCTTGCGGTGCTCAATCCCAGTGATAGAAGGGGACATGACACGTATTTGTATTGTTGCCATTAAGGATAAAAAGATGGGGTTTAATCATATTGCTTGAGTTTACTTTGTCTACATCATGTCATCTTGCTTAAGGCGTTACTCTGTTTCATACTTAATACCCTAGATGCATGCTGGATAGCGGTCGATGGGTGGAGTAATAGCAGTAGATGCAGGCAGGAGTCGGTCTACTTGTCTCAGATGTGATGCCTATATACATGATCATTGCCATGAATCCGTCATAATTATTTGCTTTTCTATCAATTGCCCAACAGTAATTTGTCTACCCACCGTATGCTATGTGTTCGAGAGAGAAGCCTCTAGTGAAAACTATGGCCCCCGGGTCTACTTTATCATATATAAAAAACCTAAAAATACCTTACTGCAATTTATTTACTTTTATTTTAATTAGTATTTTAGTTTATCTATTTATCTCTATAAGATTTAACCTTGCAAATAACCGCCAAGAGGATTGACAACCCTCTTATTTGCGTTGGGTGCAAGTGTTTGCTCTTGTGTGTGCAGGTGCGCTTAATGGAATTTTGCTTGGTTATCCTACTGGATTGATAACCTTGGTTCTTAACTGAGGTAAATACTTATCTCTACTATACTGCATCATCCTCCCCTCTTCGGGGAAATACCAACGCAGTCTACAAGTAGCAGGAAGAATTTCTGGTGCCGTTGCCGGGGAGACATCATCAAAATTACCAACTACCTTCGCACAAACTATCATCCACTTGCATTTATTTTATTTGCCCTTTTATTTGCATTTGCCTCTAGTTTTCATCTTCCTCACTTCTATTTTTTTTACAAAAACACAAAAATATTTTTATTTGCTTGCTTGCTTTTATTGCCATGTTAACACACAAGAACAAAAAGTAAAACAAAAATTTAAGATCACTATGGATCCTCATCCACTTGCTAATCTTTTCAAAATATCCAATTATAATGAACCAATTGCTAGTGATTTGAGTGCTCTTGATTTTCTCTATGAAGTTTTGCTTGAAAATCATGAATCTGAAAATTGTGATGAAGTGTTAGAAGAAGAAATTTATAAAGTGATTCATGATAGCTTCTTGATTGAAAAGCATGATTGCAATGATGTTACTATAAATTCTATTAATGTGAATTATGCTAATAATATGCAAAACTACAAGCTTGGGGATGATAATTTTGTTATGTCCACTACTTATTGCAATGATCATGATTGGGGTGATAATGCTTCTTATGATCTTGAAAATTTATTTAAGCCTCATGATGAATATGTCATTGATAATAATGTTTGCAATAATATTGAAAGTGGGTTTTGGAGAATGTCAACTTTAAGTAAAAAGAATCCCACATATTCGGAGAGTGTTCAATCTTATGAATTTTTTGATGAAAGTGGGTTTGGAGAGGTCATGACTTTAGTTGATGATAATCCCACTATTTTGGAAAAGTGTCAACTTTGCATGCATGTGGATCATGTAGAGAATATATTATGTGATGGCTATATTGTTGAATTTGAATATGATCCTACATGTAATTATTATGAGAGAGGAAAATATGGTTGTAGAAATTTTCATGTTACTAAATTACCTCTCATTATGTTGAGATTGCCAATGTTTTATTCTTCTTCCTTGCATCTAGATATTGCTTGTTTTGATAATTTGTTTTCCTATAAAATGCCTATGCATAGGAAGTATGTTAGACTTAAATATGTTTGTCGCATGTTTTATGATGCTCCCTTTGTGTTTCAATTCTTATCTTTTATGTGAGCATCATTGAAATCTCAACCCTATCTTAATGGCTATAAAGAAAGAGCTTGTTGGGAGACAACCCAATAAACTTTTTATTTCTGTTCTTGAGTACTTACACAATTATAGCCTCTGTTATGATTGTATTTTTATGTTTTAATTAGTGTTTGTGCCAAGTAATGCCTTTGGGATGATGTTGATGATAGTATAATTAATGCTGTTTGGAAAATAGAAAGTTTTGCGTCTAGTGCTAGAATTTTAATTTTGTACTGGAGCATCATAAAAATCTGAAATTTTTACACAGTATTGGTATATGAATTTTTTACGTTGTCCTAATTTTCAGAATTTTTGGAGTTACAGAAGTATGGCTTTTAAATAGATATTTACAGACTGTTCTGTTTTTGACAGATTCTGTTTTTGTTGCATAGTTTGCTTATTTTGATGAATCTATGGATCGTATCAGGGGGTATGAGTCATGGAGAAGTTGGAGTACAGTAGCATTATGCCAATATTAAATATGAATCAATTTACAACAGTACCTAAAATTTAAGATTTGTTTGTTATACTAACGGATGTCACGAGGTTTCTGTTGAGTTTTGTGTGCTGAAGTTTTCAAGTTTTGGGTGAGACTACGATGGATAAAGGAATAAGGAGCGGCAAGAGCCTAAGCTTGGAGATGCCCAAGGCACCCCAAGGTAATATCCAAGGTATTATATCCCTCTTTCGTCTACAATCTATCGGTAACTCACTTGGAGCTATATTTTTATTCATCACATGATATGTGTTTTACTTGGAGCGTCTTGTGATATAGTTTGTTTGATTTTGTTTGCTTTTTAGTTTGTCACAATCATATTTGCTGAACACACCTTTTTGAGAGGGACACACACTATTCATGATTTGTTAGAATACTCTATGTGCTTCACTTATATCTTTTGAGCTAGGCAGTTGCTCTAGTGCTTCACTTATATCTTTTAGAGCATGGAGGTGGTTATATTTTAAAGAAATAGTTGCACTCTCATGCTTCACTTATATCTTTTTGAGAGTCTAATGATTAGCAATGGTAATATGCACGGGTTATGAATTCGGTCCTGATATGATAGGTATTCAAGAGGGATATAATAAAAACTTTTATGTAGATCACTGAATATGATAAGTTTGATTCCTTGCAATAGTTTTGCGATATTAAGATGGTAATATGTGGGAGGTGCTAGTAGATAATTGTGGTTTAGTAAGAATATTGGTGTTAAGATTTGTGATTCCCGAAGCATGCACGTATGGTCTGTCGTTATGCTAAGAAGTTGGAGCATGATTTATTCTTGATTGTCTTCCTTTGTGTGGCGGTCGGGGGCGCGCGATGGTTAACTCCTACCAACCTCCTCCCCCCTAGGGGCATGCGTAGTAGTACTTTGCTTCGAGGGCTAATAAACTTTCGCAATAAGTATGTGAGTTCTTTATGATTAATGTGAGTCCATGGATTATACGCACTCTCACCCTTCCGCAATTTGCTAGCCTCTTCGGTACCGTGCATTGCCCTTTCTCACATCGAGAGTTGGTGCAAACTTCGCTGGTGCATCCAAACCCCGTGATATGATACGCTCTATCACATATAAGCCTCCTTATATCTTCCTCAAAACAGCCATCAGACCTATCTATCATGGCATTTCCATAGCCATTCTGAGATATATTGCCATGCAACTTGCACCGTTCCGTTTTTATGACACACATCGTCATTGTCATATTGCTTTGCAGGATCATATAGCTGACATAGTATTTGTGGCTCAGCCACCGTTCATCATTTTTGTACATGTTACGCTAGCATCATTGCACATCCTAGTACACTGCCAGAGGCATTCATATAGAGTCATATTTTTGTTCTAGTATCGAGTTGTAATATTGAGTTATAAGTAAATAAAAGTGTGATGATCATCATTATTAGAGCATTGTCCCAGTGAGGAAAGGATGATGGAGACCATGATTCCCCCACAAGTCGGGATGAGACTCCGGACGAAAAAAAGAGAGGCCAAAAAGAGCCACGAAAAAGAAAAAAATATATAAATGAGAGAAAAAGAGAGAAGGGGCAATGTTACTATCCTTTTTCCACACTTGTGCTTCAGAGTAGCACCATGTTGTTCATATAGAGAGTCTCCTATTTTGTCACTTTCATGTACTAGTGGGAATTTTTCATTATAGAATTTGGCTTGTATATTCTGATGATGGGCTTCCTCAAATGCCCGAGGTCTTCATGAGCAAGCAAGTTGGATGCACACCCACTTAGTTTTCATGTTGAGCTTTCATACACTTATAGCTCTTAGTGCATCTGTTGCATGGCAATCCCTACTCCTCGCATTGACATCAATTGATGGGCATCTCCATAGACCGTTGATTAGCCTCGTCGATGTGAGGCTATCTTCTTATTTTTGACTTCTCCTTATTGATCTCTACCACCATACTCTATTTCACCCGTAGTGCTATATCCATGGCTTGCGCTCATGTATTGCGTGGGGGTTGAAAAAGCTGAAGCGCGTTAAAAAGTATGAACCAATTGCTTGGCTAAAACCGGGGTTGTTCATGATAAATATTTTGTGCTAAGAAGATGGAGCATGACAGGATTATATGATTTTGTAGGGATAACGTTCTTTAGCATATTTATTTTGAAAGACATGATTGTTTATTAGTATGCCTGAGTATTGATGTCTTTATATCAAATTATAGACTATTGCTTTGAATCATTCGGATCTTATTATTCATACCGTAAGAGAGAGATTACATGATGAAACATGATAGGTAGCATTCCACATCAAAAATTCTAATTTTATCATTTACCTACTCGAGGACAAGCAGGAATTAAGCTTGGGGATACTTGATACGTCTCCAACGTATCTATAATTTTTGACTGTTCCATGCTATTATAGTATCAATCTTGGATGTTTTATATGCCATTATATATCATTTTTTGGGACTAACCTATTAACCCAGTGCCCAGTGCCAGTTGCTGTTTTCTGCTTGTTTTTGCCTTTTCAGAAAATCATTATCAAAAAGTGTCCAAACGAGAAAAAAAACTTTGGATTAATTTTTTCTGGACCAGAAGAGACCCACGAAGCTTCGGGAGAAGACCAGAAGAGCCACGAGGAGGCGGCAAGCCTGGAGGGCGCGCCCAGGGGGTAGGGCGTGCCCCCAGGCTTTTGGGCCCCTCGTTGCCCCTCCTGACCAAATTCCAACGCTATAAATTCCCAAATATTTCCAATATACCGGAGAGACAGAAGAGAAAACCTTTCCGCTGCCGCAAGCCTCTGTTCTTCCGCGATCCCATCTGGAGGCCTTTTCCGGTACTCTGCCGGAGGGGGAATCGATCACGGAGGGCTTCTTCATCAACCTTGCTGCCCTTCCGATGATGTGTGAGCAGTTTACCACAGACCTACGGGTCCATAGCTAGTAGCTAGATGGCTTCTTCTCTCTCTTTGATCTTCAATACCATATTCTCCTCGATGTTCTTGGAGTTCTATCCGATGTAATTTTTTTTTGCGGTGTATTTGTTGGGATTCGATGAATTGTGAGTTTATGATCAGATTATTCATGAGAAATATTTTGAGTCTTCTCTGAACTCTTTCATGGATGATTATTATAGCTTTGTATTTCTCTCCGATCTATCGATTTGGTTTGGCCTACTAGATTGATTTATCTTGCAATGGGAGAGGTGCTTTGTGATGGGTTCAATCTTGCGGTGCTCAATCCCAATGACAGAAGGGGACATGACACATATTTGTATTGTTGCCATTAAGGATAAAAAGATGGGGTTTAATCATATTGCTTGAGTTTACTTTGTCTACATCATGTCATCTTGCTTAAGGCGTTACTCTGTTTCATACTTAATACCCTAGATGCATGCTGGATAGCGGTCAATGGGTGGAGTAATAGTAGTAGATGCAGGCAGGAGTCGGTCTACTTGTCTCGGACGTGATGCCTATATACATGATCATTGCCATAAATCCGTCATAATTATTTACTTTTCTATCAATTGCCCGACAGTAATTTGTCTACCCACCGTATGCTATGTGTTCGAGAGAGAAGCCTCTAGTGAAAACTATGGCCCCAGGTCTACTTTATCATATATAAAAAACCTAAAAATACCTTGCTGCAATTTATTTACTTTTATTTTAATTAGTATTTTAGTTTATCTATTTATCTCTATAAGATTTAAGCCTTGCAAATAACCGCTAAGAGGATTGACAACCCTCTTATCTGCGTTGGGTGCAAGTGTTTGCTCTTGTGTGTGGAGGTGCGCTTAACGGAATTTTGCTTGGTTCTCCTACTGGATTGATAACCTTGGTTCTTAACTGAGTGAAATACTTATCTCTACTATACTGCATCATCCTCTCCTCTTCGAGGAAATATCAACGCGGTCTACAAGTAGCACAGCCCTAAAATAGGGCAGCCGCACCGCAGCCGAACCACATTTTTGTACATGATTTTGAACTACAATTTTCCTATGCATTTCGACTATAATATGCGTATAAATATATGAATTTTTGCACCATAACTATGCAAAATAACAACACGCAACAACATATGAAATTCAACTTTAAATCGGCATATGAAGTTCGAATGCAAGTCACAAGCATAGTGCCAACATCAACAAAAGTGCATGATCAAACATAGATAAAAGAAATATGGTTTCTCAATCCTTCTTGCCACTCGTAATTTCTTTGTCCTCATTGTTCGCTTCATTGCCGTGATTTATAGCATTCACATCACCACTCAAACCTCCCATGGCATTCATGTCGGCACTTAAACCTCCCATGGCATTCATCGTACCTCCAAAGCCACCGTTCATCATGTTCATCAATCCACCCGACAGACGCATCAAGTGAAATTTTCTTCCACGCCGTGCATATCAACACATCTTCACTTGTTGTGTAGTTTGTGGTTCTTCCCTTTGGTCCATTGAGAAACCCCTCTTCCTGTTCATCGAGCTCAAGCTCTTCATCACCAAACTCAAGCTCCTCATCTTCATATTGGGTTTGTTCATAATCTTGAGAAGCAAATTCTTCATTTGCAACATTTGTATATTTCAAAAAAGCTTCATCACCGACACTACATGAATATAATTGAACATAGAACACATCAATGCATGTTTGAATCATTTCATACATCAACTATAAGAAAAATCAAAAGAAAAAAATGAAGAAACATTTTTTTTACCTTTGGGACATAGTATCGAGCATGATGTGTGCGACGGTGATCGTGGCGGTGGGCGTTAACGGCTCTTCAACATCGGCCGACAGCGGCGACGTGACAGAAGGAGGAGGAGGCGGTGGTGGCGGTGGCGACAGCCCCATCCGTGGTAGCAGCCGCCGTATTCTTGGCCGCCATCGCCTTCGACTTCTTCGCCGCGGCCGAAGCCGCCGGGTCGCGTGGCGGCCTCTTCGCTGCACCTTCTTGAGGCTTGGCGGCGGCGGGAGTCTTCTTCGGCTTGCCGCCGTCGTTTCCGGTGGCTTTTGCTGGTCGCGGGGCGGTGAATCCACCACGGTGGCCATGGGCGGCGGCAGGGCCTCCGCCGGTCATCGAGAGGAGCGCAGGGGAGGCGGCGAGTGTTTCGGGGTAGGCGCGGGGTCGGAGGCGCCAGCCGTGACGCGTGGCGGTCGGCGGGCGGGCGATTTCGGCGGTTTCTGGCTGGGCGCGGGAGGTGAAACGGCTTTGCAGTAGCCTCGCGATTTTGCAACAGGCGCGCAAGTGCCGCATATTTGCCGCACATTGAGCCCTTTTTTGGGGCTGCCCAAATTTTTTTGGCAATTTTTTGTTGTTGTTGGAGAGGGTTTTTTGCCCTCCTGTGCCCTAAAAACGCTCCGTGCCCTATTATAGGGCTGCTGTTGGAGATGCTCTCTCTCCCGTCTATATAATCTCCATTGTATAGCTTCTCCTTCTCAATTCCCCTCCTCACTTCTGCAAAAGCTTATCTGGCAGCCAGGGTTGACATTGAGGTGGATGATTCGTCTTCCCTCTTCTGCCAATGGTCCCTCATTCCTACCTCCACTCTTCCCCCAATTCTGCATCTAGTTATAGATTTTTTTTGTTGATGTTGTTCTTTGTGATCTCAAATAAACGAAGGTACTCTGGGTCGATCGAGTAGACCTTCACTAGTGGAAAAACGGCTAGCCACAACTTTCGTTGGTGGCGCGCCATTTTTCATCAACGCCAGCACTAGTTTTTTCAAATAGTGCTGGCGCCGGCAAAATTAGCACGTCAGCTTTTTATGGTTAGTGCTGGCGTTGCCATTTTTGAACACGTCACAAATCTGTTGGCCCATTTGTAGTCACCGTTTAGAAGATAATGGTGGCGTAGGATTTTTATGCACGCCTTAGTTAATTAATTAGTGTTGGCATGCTAACTTATGTTACGACAGAAATAAGTTTTCTATTTTATCAAGTGTTTTAAGTATTTAATGATTATATTATATTATACTAGTAAAAAATTAATGAACATGTTATATTATATTTTTATCATCATTATTATTAGTATTTTTTTATCATTTTGGGTCTTTTATTTCTATACTACCAGTTCAAATTTTGAGTCTTTTATTAATCTAAGTCTTTATTTGGGCTGTTATTAGATATGGCATTGCGTTTTAGGCCCACACCAGCACTGGCCCACCTGAGTCAACTCCCCACCTTAGTACTTAGTAAAAGAGCTAGTCGCCGCCCTCATTTCACCCACTACACTCCGATCCCCTCGACCAGCCGCCGCCACCTCCGGACCTCGCCGCCCCGTCACTGCACCTCGCCGCCCCACGCCGCCCCTCGCTGCCCCGTCGCTGCACCTCGCCGCCCCACGCCGCCCCTCGCCGCCCCGTCGCTGCACCTCGCCGCCCCACGCCGCCCCTCGCCGCCCCGTCGCTGCACCTCGCCGCCCCACCGCCGGCAGAAAGTTTCGATCCTCTCCTTCCCCTCCCATCGCATCTCCCTTCCTCTCCACTCACACCTCCTCTGTCCGCGGACACGCCACACGGAATCCATGGGATTCATGTATAAGTTGATTTAGGGGATTGCTTTGCGTAGAAATTGTAGTATCATGGATTGCTATTGTGTGATGTAGAATCCAAAGTTAGTTCATTGCTATTGTGTAGAATCCGATTGCTATTGTGTAGAATCCTATTTTAATAGTGCATTTTGAGTAGAAATTTTGAGTAGAAAGTGTGGCAAGTGTGGCTAAAATAATGTGGCAATATATGAATTTTACTTTCTTATGGTTGAGAACATATGTAGAGTATATTTTATCAACATGAATGTGGGCATTGGTGTGTGAATTAGCACAACAACAATAGTAGTACAGGGTACATAATTTGCCATGATACATAAACAACAAATGTCATGTGACAAGAACTTAAATTGCAACAAAAAGAAAGATAATTTGCAATGATACATAAAAGAGAGATAATTTTTAGTTCATATATTCTCTTAGTTGCATTCATCATATATTCTAGTTCATATATTCTCTTAGTTGCATTCATCATATACTCTAGTTCAATTAATTGTCATTTGTTGTCATTATTTATTTGTCTAACAAATTTAAGTGCATCAGGTCATGGCCAATTCGGGAGGCAACACGGAGTCGGTATATGATGTGGACATGCTGAACAAAGATATGTTAGAGGCTTATCAGTATACCATCAAGAGCCTGCAAGAGGACAATGCCTCGCTGAAGGCGGAGAAGGATTAGCTGGCGAACGAGAGTGTTGAACTCTTCAAGAGGACTAATAAACTGAGGGACGAGAGGGATGAGCTGACCACGGAGAGGAATCATCTGAAGCATGAGAGAAAACTCCTCAGGGCAGAGAGGAATGAGCTCAAGGTGTACATAGCTCAATTCAGAAAAGATGGAGAGAGCAATAGAAAGAAGCTTCGCCAGCTGTCCTTGATGAAGAGTAGTTCTTTAATTAACTAGCTAGTCCATCTTGAGTTGATGAAACTTGAGTTTATGAGTAACTTTTGTGATGTTTAACTTGTTAAGTTGATGACTATCTTGAGTTAATGAGTATTTATTGAGTAACTAGCTAGTAACTTTTGTGAAGTACAATTATTTAGTTTGTGAAGTAAAATATTTTTTTATTACCAAAAAATCAATTTGCTGGCGTTGGCCAACAAGAAACGACAGTGATAAGATAAACATACTGTTGGCGTTGGCCAAATAGCACGCCATAGGTACCTAAAATAGTGCTGACGTGGGCTCCAACGCCACCACTATTTTTTAACAATGGCGCCATATTGGTGGCGTCGGGTGTCCACGCCAGCAAGGCCATTTTTGCTACGCCATAGCTAGGCTTTTCTGCACTAGTGCTTGGTTCCACTAGGTTTGCTGATTCTGCTGCATTGGAAGATGAGGCACTGCTTTCACCTTAATAATTTCTTGCCTCAGATTAATATGCTTAAACGCGACATCTTCCAATTGCTCAAAGTGCTAATTGTTACAGTGTGAGATTATTGTTGGGGCTGGACAACAACAATGTGCTGCACAAATTCACCAACACGGCAAATATGCACACTAAACAACCCCCTCCACCTGTAGTGAACTTTGAGGACAGCTTCAACCAACAAGTAAGCAGCGGAATAACACAAACAACATGCACATGTGACACATGATTTAACGTGGAAAAACCTCCTCAACTTGAGTAGTAAAAACCACGGCTGTGGACCGACCGGTCCACAAAACTTCACTATGAGAATGGTGAGTACAAAGTCTTTTCTAGAACCTCTAGAGAGATTTACAACACACTCTTCACGTTGCCAACCGGCAACAGCAACAACAACCACAAGAGGCAAGATTTCAGCAAAGCAGAGTTTACACAGCTTCTGTCCCCTTCAGTGTTTTGCAAACTGCTCTTAAATTACTGAACCAAACAACACCAAATTTGGCAGACAAGTAGACACACGAGTTCCTGAGATCCCCTAAAATTTCAGCTCAATCAAACACCGTTTGCCTACCAAAACTGTTTGTCTCCCAAAACTACTCTGTTCTGAAACTGCAGCAGTCAGAGCTGACAAAACCACTCTCAAATCTGATGCTCCACTGACCCAATCCTCAAACCAGCTAACCAGATCGAAGTAATCAAAGTAAGAAATGAGCTCACCAAGTTTGGCGTCAATCCAAGCACGTTTGGGCCTCCAATCACCAGCTTGAACACTGTCTAGTCAGATGCAACAAATCTGGACAGAACCTCCGCTTCTTCCTCTCTCTCACAGGTTGTGTGTTCTTTGTGTGTTCTCCCACTCACGAAAATGGCAGCCACCACCAGCAGGGGTGGAGTGGCTAGGGTTTTCTCCTTGCTCCCTTCACCAGGGAACACTCACAACCGTTGGATGCAAAATAGATCAACGGTTCACATGCGTTGGACTTGTGTGGGCTGATATTGGGCTGCCAACACACCTCCATGTGAAGGTACTTAGCCCAACAATTATTTGCTCGGGTCCAATATTCTTTCACAAAGTGCAGAGTTGATTTAGAGTAACCATGTTCTTTTCAACTTTTCTATTCTAAATAAACGACATGAGGACGGTGTGAGTCAGAGTATTTTATTTGAAGGTATTTCCATTACACGGATCAATTCCTGTTTCTCCTATAATTCTCAGGTCCCTCTGTATTTGAGCATGACTCGCTTTCTAGGAATGCAAAGGTGAAGATATGATATGTATTTTTTCTTAATTCTCATTTGGTGCCTGTATTTTGATTGCTTGTAGTGAGTGATTTTCAAAATTTAATTATTCATCAGAACTGAAGTATAAGCCCAGCGTTCAAAACGAAAAACCATAGAGCAAAGCACCTGTTAATTGTATTTATGTTGGCCAATTTGTACAACATAATTTCTGCTTTGTTCATGTTCTATGTAACCCACAGACCTGATCTATGGTGTTGGAGCCTGGTTCTGGTGGATTGATTCAGCGAATTGCAATGGCTGTCGAACCAGGTTAGTACTTATCTACTGCAATACCTCATCTTCCTAGTTCCTACTTTAAGTTCTCTCAGCAACGCTGCTATGTGGCCGGAGCTAATATCATAATTTCCTCTTGTTGGTTCAATGATTGTATATGTTATGTTTGCAGGCAAGCTCTCTCTCTCTCTCTTTCTCTCTCTCTCTCTCTCCCCCTGTGTTTGTGTGTGTGTGTGTGTGTGTCTGTGTTTCAGTTTTATTAACTCTCCATGTGTGCATGCGATTAGTTAGTCAAATTTGATGCTGTTGTTTATGTGTGTTTCACACCATGCTATTGCCGGACCCCAACTCCCAGTATATGTGATGTTTGCAGGCAAGCTCTCGCTGTGTGTGTGTGCGCGCGCGCGCGCGCGTGTGTGTGTCTGTGTCTGTGTTTCGGTTTTATTACCTTCATTTGATTAGACATTATGTAGGCATTCACCAACATAGCTTAAAATTGTTCTCTCACTAACTTTATCTTATATTGCACTTACTACAGGTATAGAAAAATCCAAGATTGGTCATGCAACAAAAGGCTCGGCAGCGTGCATATAGTGTGGAAGGCTGGTAGCCAAGCTGGTCATTTGTCTTTCCTAGCTACCTTTCCTTTTGAAAAGAATATTTATCAGGTCTTGGATATTCTAAATGTAACATGTATTTTCTTTTCCATTCTTCTATGGATTGTGAAGTGGAATACCGAAAAAAGCTTTCGCCCCGCTTTATATATAAAGCAACGATCAACAGCACCCGGTACAAACGCACGCCCCCACAACACACGCACACACACACCCAAGGCAGGATACATAGGCGCTGAGCGCAGCAACACCATCCCTGGCACTACAAGAGCAGTTGGGGGCTACAGCCGTGAACACGTCACCGCGAAGAAGTGAAGCCGCATATGACGAACCGTGGGCTCCAAGGCGGTGCCTTCAGGAAGGATACGACACCGGAGCGCCGCCACCGCCCGATCCGAGGATCAGAGTTTCCCCTGGAGCAACACGACGGGCAATGAGAGCCGTGACGACGCCTTCAAGAAGGAACGAGCTTCGCCGCCGCCGGTCCGTCCGAAGATAGAGCAGGTTTTCACCCCGGCTACACTCACCGCCACCGAACGCCACACCCCAGCTACCACGCCGCCCACACGGCCGTGGCAACCGGGCAGCACCGAGCCACGGGCTCTGCCCATGAGCACCGCGGAACCACCACCAGGGCCGCCGCCCCGGCATCCAAGACCTTGACACCATCTCACCCGAGACCCGCCGCTACCCCAACCAAAGGTACGAGCGGAAAGGACCCGCCTTTCGCACCCCTGGGCGGCCCCCAGTTTTGAGACCCAAAAGGCCGGCCAAAACTGGCCTCCATCGACCCATCCTGCAGCACCGGGCGCGAGACGAGCTCGGTCCTACCGCCGGGCGCGAGACGAGCATGGTCCTACTGCCGGGCGCGAGACAAGCTCGGTCCTGCTGCCGGGCGCGAGACGGGGTCAGTCCTGCTGCCGGGCGCGAGACGAGCTCGGTCCTGCTGCCGGGTGCAAGACGAGTGATGAACTGCAGCTGGGGGAGGGCCAACCCTTCGACGAAGAAAGCGGCCGGACGACGAGGTGAGGGATCGAAGGTCGAAACGGGCCGCCTACAGACCAGCGGACGCCGGAAATCCAGCCGTCGCCGCAGCCGACCCGCCGAGCTGCCGTGAAGCCGACGCGGCGAATGGAAGCCGCCACTCCCAGAGGGCCGAGCCACCTCCCCGCCGCCGCCCACAGCAGGAGCAGCAGCCACGCCGGGCCGATGCCCCAACCCGCGTCGCCTGCCGGAAAACGCCAGATCCGGACGGCACGCACCGTCACCACCGCCGCCAAGCCGCCGAAGCGCCGGTCACCTCACTGCCAGCACCGCCGCCCGACGCCCAGGAACGCCAGGCCGTGGCGCGCTCAGCCCGCGCCGCCCGCTGGCCGCCGGCCCGAGAGGTCGCCCGAGCCAGATCTGGGCCGGGGACATCCACCGCCGCCACCGCGCGCGGGCACGCCCCAACGCACCCCGACGTGCAGCCGCCCACGCCGCCGCACCAGGACGCCCCCGACCGGCCGCCCCGGCCGCCGACGCTCCACGCCGCCCTGCAGAGCCGCGCACCTCCGCTCGATGCAGCTGTCCCGTGCCAGCCCACCGCGAGGAAGGGGAAAGAGGCCCCGCCGTGTGCCGGCGGTTGCGAGGGAGGAGGAGGGGAGGTGGGGTAGGGGCTGGAGGCGCTAGGGTTCGCCTCCCCGCTCGCGGGAGCGGGCGAGACGAAGCGGGGTCGAACATTCACTATCCTATGAAGTGGAATCCATAATTGAATTGCTGATGTACACACATGTACGTGTTAGGATCATCCACCTATACTCTCCTTTATCATATTTTTTCATGCATTAGCTAGCCATGACAAGGGTTATCAATTCACTTATCCAGAAAGAATCTAATTCAATTTGAGGCACTGCTTTCAGTTTCAGTGATTTGTTGCCTGTGAGTATAACGTTCCAATGCCCACATCTTCCAATTGCTGAGAGTGTTAATGGTTACAGTGTGAGATTATTTTTGTATGAAAACACTAAATAGGCAATTGTTGATGTAGTAAGTTTCTACACTATTTGTGTCCCTCACTCAATGTCCTGCTCCAGTATTGTTTGACAAAGTAAAGTGTGCACTTAGAGTATATAGCCATGTTTGTTCAGTAATCCGGTTGCAGTGCTATAGCATTTGTACTTCAATCTCTCAAATTCATATATGGCACACTAGGAAAAATGCACAAGGTTCTCGGCGAAATATATCCTTTCTTTAGCTATTATTTTCTGTTACTTAGTAACCTCTACTTTCATTTCTGATCTATAAGGCACATTTTGTAGCATAACAATCCAGATATTTCATTCGGCAATGTTGACTCTGATCATACAAGTGTCGAACAACAAAATATGTGTTCTGTAGTACAGTTAATATTTTGATCTAAAAAGGAAATGACATTGATAAAAAGTAAAGCTTCAGAAAAAAAAAGATGTGCTTTATAGTGATGAAATTAGGAGATTTGTTGTCTTGTTCCTTGAATGGAGACGTAATTTGTAAGCCGAATATTTAATGCTCTTTAGTACAGTTAATATTTTGATCTAAAAAGGAAATGGCATCGACAAAAAAGTAAAGCTTCAAAGAAAAAGAAGATGTGCTCTATAGTGATGAAATTAGGAGATTGTCTTGTTTCTTGAATGTAGACGGAGTTTGTAAGCCAATTACTTTAATGTTGATATTATGTGGAAATAGACGGTCATCATCTTTTATTTTTTATCCTTTTAAAGTTTTTCCTATATCTTGGAATATGTTTTCTAACCAGCCCAGCCTAATTCCATATAAAGTAGGATATGTACTCAAACTTGTAATTATGATTCTCCAGCATTTGTATTGTATACATTGTGCTGGAATTAATTGCTATGAGCAAATGTGCTTTGCTTTATGCTATTAGGATGTAAATCATACCATAAAGATAGTTGTGGCATCCTGCCAAGAGCAAGGCATGCAGTAATTCCAACCGTTCAAATTTTCTTAAATGTTTATACAATTTAAATATGTTTACCTTTTGTTTTGAAATAGACTTGACAAGGATGGGTATTGTATGGATATCACCCACGAAATATTGGGTAACTATACCAACATGATGTGCATCCAGTTTATACACACGTAAATGTTTCATGTAAGAAATTTCCTACCATTCTATAGAAAAAATAGACAAGCGTTGCAACGCGCGCCATCATAGTCTAGTTAGCAGTATTTCCAAAGAAAGAGTAGATGTAGAGAAAGAACCACTCTTTCACGGAGCAGCAAAAATCCACGTGGTCAGGTAATAAAGCTATTGGTAGTGACCAATTTTGATGTTGTGGACGATGATTGGGAATTTGGCAAAACATACGTACGTAAGCATTTCCTGCTCTAGAGAATTAGTGACAGCGACTTACAATTTCTGAGAAAGAAAAATGAAAATCATCAAAACACTAGATCCTGAATCCTGATCCTTGTGTGTGTAGTACTACCTTATCATTTTCATATTTTGTATGAGCACTAACAAGTAACAACGGCCAAGTACTCTCAATAACTGCAGAAAATATGAGGATCAAATTGAAAGAATAATCCACTGAACCCAAACTGAAAGATGGCAAAGCTCTTTTACAGATTGCAATGAGCGGCAAAGACAAATCAAATTGCAACTCGAGTGTAAACTTATAGCAGCACATCTACACGATCCAGGTGAGAAAATGAGCAGATCAAATCAGACAGTCTCAAAAAAACGAACGAATAATGAAGCATTTCGTCAATACATCAAACTGAACAGATCATATCAGACAGCTACGCATCAATGAAGCATTTCGCCAGGATTCAGGATCAGATTAGTTTCATTGAACGCATGATGGTATTACAGCCTACTGAACACAAGCCCACGCCAAAGAAGTAAATCCAATCTACCATGGCACATATCACACAGGTCACACGACTGCTACAGGCACAGCACAGCACAACATCTCAGCATCTTTAGATCCCGATCCTTGTGTTGAGTGACAAAATAACCGCAGGAAAATTGTATGAGCACTAACAACGACCACGTACTCAGAATAACTGTAGAAAAAAAATCAGGATTCATTACCCACTGAACCCAAACTAAAACATGGCAAAGATCTCCCGCAGTTTGCATTGAGTGAAAAAATACTGATAAAATTGCAACTCGAGTGTAAAATTCTAGCAGCACGGCTATACAATCTAAGTGACAATTGGAACGGACCAGATCAGTCAGTCTTAGAAAAACGGCAACATGATTCAGCACTGAAGCATTTCGTCAGGATTCGGGACCAGAGTAGTTTTATTGAACGCATAATGGTACATTGGTACTACATACAGCCTGCTGAACACAAACGCACGCCACAGAAGTAAATCCCATATACCACGGCACATATCACACAAGAGAAACACGACTGCCACCAGCACAGCACAGCAGGAATCTAGACTCCGAAGCCGTAGAGGGTTCGGCCCTGGCGCTTGAGCGCGTAGACGACGTCCATGGCGGTGACGGTCTTGCGGCGGGCGTGCTGGGTGTAGGCGACGACGTCGCGGATGACCTCCTCGAGGAAGATATGGAGGACGCCGCGGGTCTCCCCGTAGACGACGCCGGAGATGCGCTTCACGCCGCCCCTCCTCGCCAGCCTCCGGATCGCCGGCTTGGTGATGCCGTAGATGTTCTCGCGGAGGATCTTCCGGTGGCGCTTGGCGCCGCCCTTGCCCAGCCCCTTGGCGCCCTTGCCGCGCCCAGACATCGCCGCTGCGCTCCGCTACAAGAGGGTGATTAGGAAGAAGAGGAACTGCTTTGGAGGGTGACGCTTGTAATGGGGTTGGAATTTCAGGGTGAGGGTTAGTTTATATGGGAATGGGAAGGATTTGGGAGGGAAGTCTCCAAACTGCTCGTCGGTTTTCAGCGAATCAGGCAACCGACGAGCCACCGATTTGGTGCGGCCCATCTAGCGGTAGCAACCCATCTGATCGTTTGGAGACAACCGACCCAGGCTTTTTAGCGGTAGCAGCCCATCCGATCAATTGGAGCCAGCCGAGCCTGGCACTTTTTTGTGTGTGTGTGTGGCCTTGCCCACTCTCCACATTTTTTTTTTTTTTTTTGCGGGCGCCCACTCTCTACATCTGCGTTCTGGGCTTTGGCTTCGTTTAAGAAGCCGCTAGGCATCAGACTACTGGTATTCGCTACCTCTCAGACTAGTCCGTGGCCATCCGATTGGAGCATGCAGACCGTCCGATCCTTTAACAGAACTCCCTGCGTGAATCAGTTTGCATGCAGGATTTGGCATTAATTGCAATTAATTTCTTCCTATTTTTTTCTAACAACTTCTTTCCAAATCTAGGGATGATTAATTAGACTATTTTATTTATTTCCATTCGTGAGGACCAATGCTTCCTAAACAAGATCGTTGCTTCCCAATTTATTTCCTAAAACTACTTAATAATTTTGGAAAGTGTGATTATTTCCCACAATTAAATCCAGCAGTTAATTATGATCTTTTTCATATGTATTTCTTTACTGGTCGCACCAGGATTTGTATGCCATGGAAGCATTCTTGTTGATGAATGGAAGCATCATTTTCGGAATGATGTCAAATCCCTATTTTTGTGGAAATATTTTTGGAAAATACTATTATTACTCATAATTAAATCCGGCAATTAATTATGATATTTTTAAGATGTGTTTCGTAAAAGATGGCAACATGATTTTATACCACAGAAGCATTCTTCTCGATGCACGGAAGCATCATTTTCTGGTGTAATGGGAACAAACTCTTCATAGTAGGAAACATTTTATCCGTTCTACAAGCATATTTTTTTTCAAGAAACTTCCAAGCTATTTATTCTCAATCATGGCAGTACAAAGAACAACAGAGGTAATAAAAATTACAACTAGGTCTGTGGACCACCTAGCGATGACTACAAGCACTGGAGCGAGCCGAAGGCGTGCCGCCGTCATCGCCCTTCCTCGCCGGAGCCGGGAAACCTTGTTGTAGTAGACAGTCGGGAAGTCGTCGTGCTAAGGCCCCATAGGCCAGCGCACCAAAGCAGCAACCATCGCCGGTGAAGAAAGTCGTAGATTGGAAGGATCAAACCTATAAACACCCAAACGCAGACGAAAGAAGGCCGGATCCAAACAGATCCACCGAAGACCAGCACCGATCGAATCCCGCGAGATCCGACGAAGACACACCTCCACACGCCCGCCGACGAAGCTAGACGCACCATCGGGGTGAGGATAGAACGTGGGAGACATTATTCCTACTGAGGGACATCGCCGCCACCTCACAGCCCCACCAAGATGTTGAACCTAACGAGAACGAGAACGGTGTCCCTCCCGCCGGCGGGGGGCCGAGATCCTCTGCACCTCCATGGCCCAAAGGCCATCAGAGATGAGGCGGACCGGCAGCAGCGCCAACGGGAGGAGGAGGAAAGGCTTTCTTATTTATTTTTTTGTTCCACAAGCATAGTTGTAAGGAAGCACCATTTTGTAGTGTGATGGAGATAGTGAGAGCAAAAAATATCACGTGTGGAACCAAAAGAAGAACGGAGAATTAAAACAAAACCACTTGGTATGAACAACAATTTACAACTCTTTCATATTTAATAAAAATGTAACAATATTACAATGACACTATTTCGACTTCCGCGCAGCCGACGTCGCTCTAAATGGACATCGATGGAAGAGGACTCGTCTGAGGAGTGGAAGGGATCAGACGTCACACTAAGGGCTTGTTCGGTTAATCCTCTCCCCAAAAGGATTGGAGGGGATTGGCGAGGATTGGGACGTATTTTGACTTACAAGTGGTTTAAATCCCCCTCAAACCCCTTCAATCCTCTCGATCTGCAGTGAACCGAACAAGGCCTAAGAGGGTTTCCCAACAAAACGTGTGTACACAGATGAAACTTGGGCTACAGGGGCGGTGTACAAGGCTGTTGGTGCATGCATTTTACTACCTCCGGACAAACTAGCCTACGAAAACGTCTTATATTTTGATACGAAGGTTATTACTTGAACTTACTTAAGTATTATATGCTTAAGAAAGTTGGTTGATTATCAGGGGAATACAATATACTATTTATATTGGAAAGACTATCTGGGTACACTGATGATTGTAAAGAGTTAGATCGTATAGTTAGACTACAGTCCTAATGTTGATCTACATAATTAGAGAAATTTACATTCTATTATGACGCGTTGCTCACAAGCGCGTGCTTTAGGGACTCGACGGGTAGAATCCATTAACAGACAAATTAGATCATGGTTGGTAATTTGATCGACTCTATCCCGAAAACTAGCTGAAAAGACTAGGAATATTATCTGTATAAGAAATGAATTCTTTGAAAAGACAGTATAAGAAGGTCCCTACCCCCTAGTCTCAGATATGCAAATTATGAGAGGCACCACGGATAAGTACAGAGAAATAGAGGATAGAGCACAAACCCTAAATTTCTAACAGACCCCTGCCCCGGCCTCTTGTGCTGCCCGACGAGCTTCTGTCTCAGACTCTGAGCTGTCCAACGCCATGGACATCAACAACAGCCTTGTGTGCCACCCTCTGTCATGCTACCTCGTTGGTCATCGACCTTGCAGCACACTGCACATACACGACCGTGGCTCCACCACAGAGTTCCTATCACCTCCCGGTCCAAGAACCGCTTCAGAGCATCTCTAGTAGATCCCGTAAACCGAGTCATCCGGCAAAATAACCGCCGGTTTGCGGGATGGAGGGGATTTGCCCGGCCCGAATAGATCCCTCAAATTAGGCCGTCCCGGATTTTTTTATGGGATCCCGCATCCGCGAGCTCATTTCCTCCATATCTACGGGATTTCGCCCGATTTTGCCGGCTCCCCTTTCCTTTGGCGCGAACGCATTTCCGCCCGCCTCCGTTCGCGCCTCCACTCCCCGCCGCTGTCGCCGCCGCACATCCCCGCCCGTTCTTGCTGCCCCCGGCGGCCCCGCTGTGGCATCCCCAGATTACAAAACCCTGGTTATGCTAATCAGTCATGCCAAGTCATCATCATTATGCCCTGAGAAAAACAACTAAGAAATATTTCAACCTCAAATTCAAATTTAGAATAAAGTCAAAATATTAATTATCCAAGCAGCAAAACAAAAGTGTTCGTAATATTGCAAAAATTCCCAAAGCTATTATAAAAATAAAACCAACATTATTTGAATTTTAAAAATTTAACCTAGCAACCAAAAACAGTGACTAAAACAGCCCCTTTAATCCATTTTCATTTAAACAAAATTCAAATGAAATCATTATGCATCTAAACATTTTGTGGCAGTACTAGATATTGCAAAGTATTTAATTTGACCAGTGGCACATTTTACAAAAGTCAATTGGTGCACTAATTAATTGCAAAACAGCAACTATACAAATAACAGAAAATGATAAAAGAATAAAGAAAAAGAACAAAATAACACTGTGCACTCGGCCTGGCCACGGCCACAGTGTGGCCCGGCCCACTTTAGCCGGCCTTTTCCTCTACCTCTCGCAGGTAGAGGCCATGGCGCTGGCCGAGCGCGCGCACGCCGTCCACGCGACGGATGTCGTCGTGTCGGTCATCCCGCGACTCCTCTGGATGGATAAGGACGCCACGACACCCCCGGAGGAACCCTAACCCCCCCCCCCCTCATTCTTCTCCCTCGTCTCTCTCTCTCGATCTGAAGCACGCCCGAGCTCCGCCATCGCCATGTTATCATCGTCGTCGCGGCCACTGTCCTCCCGGGCGCCTGAGTTGCTGTCCAGGAGAACCGCCGTGCTCGCCTGCTTCGTCTACGCCATCGAGCTCAAGCTGGGACGCCGCCAACCCCCGGGATCGACCCCTTCTTCCTCTTCGGCCGCCGCACACCATCGCCGTCGATCTGCTCCGTCCTGACCGTCCCTCACTTCCGGACCTCGCCGCCAGCTTCGCTGTGAGCCCCGCCTCACCTCCCTTCTTTCCTCTGCCCCGCTGCCCTGCCGTAGCTACCTAGGGCCATGGCCGCGCGTCGCCGTGCCTCTGTCGTCGCCCGCCATCGCCACTACCATCGTTCCCAGCCACCCCGCGGTCTCCTGCTGCGCCCAAGGGATGCGCGCGAGTGCGGGCTTCCGCCAGATGGCCTCGGCTGGTCCTCCCATGGCCTTCCGAGCGCTCGCCGCCGCGTTCCCAGGTCGCTGGCGTTGGGCTCCGGCGATGCTGACGTGGCCGGCCTAATTAAGCCACTAACTAACCTGCTAACCCCACTGACAGCCGGGCCCCACGCAGATTAATTAGACCTAATAAAAATGATTTAGTTAATTAACTAACTGACGTGTGGGGCCCCTGTTACTATTCATTCGGATAAGCTTTGCTGACTCAACAGAGGGCCCACCAGTCAGCCTCTGCTGACTAGACCCTTGACCCAGTCAACGGGCCCCACTGTCAGCCTCTGTTGCAAATTTCTGGGTACACTTCTGTGTACCCATAGCAATTAATAATTAAATGATTTTCGAATTAAATTAATTCCAGAAATTCCAGAAAATGATTAAAACTTTGAAAAATCATATAAAATAATCCGTAACTCGGATGAAAATAATTTATATATGAAAAATGATCAGAAAAATCCAACGAATCCGATTATGTCTTCTGCATGCATGTTAGAACCCTATGCGTAGGAGAACCTGTAACTTTAGGCCTGTTTCCGATAGATGAATAGTGCCTGACCTCCGGTAAATAATTCCAAATTAATTCCTAAATTAACTAAAATGGTTTAGGGATGTATTAGGTCACCCCTGCATTGCATATTG
This sequence comes from Elymus sibiricus, assembly GCA_039707655.1. NCBI lineage: Eukaryota > Viridiplantae > Streptophyta > Magnoliopsida > Poales > Poaceae > Elymus > Elymus sibiricus. Next base: position 174,714,785 of record CM077666.1, on the reverse strand, counting down.
CCATGTCATGCTCTGTGAGTGCATTTGTTTGTTATGTATTTATCTGTTCCCTCCCCCTCTTCTCTCCGGTAGACCCCGAGACCGACGTTGCCCCCGAGGACTGCTACTCCACCGACGACCCCTCTTTTACCGCAGAGCTTCTAGGCAAGCAAACCCCCTTGATCATTCCTATATCACCTATTCCTTCTTCCCTGTGCTTGCATTAGATTTTGCTACTGTATTTGATTGCTCCTATTATAATGCATAGCCTGATTTTGTAACCTGCTGTTGATACTTTACCTATTGTCCTAAATGCTTAGTTTAGGCTGGTTAGTGATCCATCAGTGGCCCCGCACCCTTGTCCGTATTGCCATGCTTTGTTTCCGGATGTTTCGATCAACGTGATCGATGTGCAGAGACCGACACAGCATCGCACACCCCCTTAGTTGCACGACTCTACAGAGCTACTATCGAGTGCCGAGGGTGATACCTCCTACCCCACTCCTGATGATATCTCTGTAGCGTGGCTAATCGGTTGTGGCTTACCGAGGGTGATTCCTCTTTCACCACCTCCGATGATGCCTCTGTCGTGCAGCCCCTCAAGTGTGAACTTATTGAGGGTTATTCCTCCAAGTTCACCTTGACGGTTACATCGAGTGGGAATCCATCGAGGGTGATTCCTCGGATTCCCCACGATGTTTTGGACACACGGGTACTTTGACCTTCACCTCAGTCCTTTGGGAAGTCGGGTTGGCCATGAGGGCACCCGCGAGAAATTATTGTGGCGGAACGACAGGGCAGGTGGAGACCACCTAGGAGAGAGGTGGGCCTGGTTCCTGGTCTTTGGTCCGCGGGATACCAAGTTGGTGCGACAGGGTGTCGGAGGTGAGCCTTGAGCCATGTTCGTGTCCGCGAGTTACTAATAACACGCTTAACGGATTTGGGTATTTGATCTGAGTTGGCCACTGGCCTATACGCACTACCACCACGCGGAATAATGGTTTAATGGGGCCCTCGGCGCCGTATGTATCAGCCAAAATCTCTGTCAGATGTCCAGTTCAGCATTGTGGCACGGTCGGATCGTGCCATCCAGGAGAGGGGTGGCGCTGGTATCCACCCTGCACACAACGACCCGTAGTGCAAAGGGCGATGGGCCCAAGACCCCTGATCACTTAGGATGTAGACCGGCGGGGGCCTCTCTGCGGAGCCTAGGTAGGACTACGTCGTGTCAATCAGCCGAGGCCGGGCATGACCGAGAAAAGTGTGTCCGGCCAGAGTTAATCGACCGTGTTAGGTAACAGTAGTGCACCCCTGCAGGGAAGTTATCTATTCGAATAGCCGTGTCCACGGTAAGAGGACGCTCAGTGTTGTATCCCGATCTACTACAACTTGAACTAGATACTTGTGATACTAAACTGAAATGATAGCTCCGGGATCGCTTTCTCCCAGGGAGTCGAGGAAGGATCTCTGGGTTTTGCTACTACATACTTATTACTTTGTTATATGCTGATCTACACTCTTCTAATGCTGCAAGACGCTGCAAGATGCTAGTCTTCGATAGGCTAGGTCTTCCCCTCTATTCTGGCATTTCTGCAGTATAGTCCACAGATACAGCCCCTTCCCTTTGATACCGATGCATACTTAGCATAGTTCTGATGTAAGTCTTGCGAGTACTTTGGATGAGTACTCACGGTTGCTTTGCTACCTCTTTTTCCCTATACCCGATTGCTGCGATCAGATGACGGAGCCCCGGAGACAGCTGATCCCGCCGACGACTACTACTACCACGGTGGAGCCTACTACTACATGGAGAACGCCGACCAGGAGTAGTTCGGAGGCTCCCAGGCAGGAGGCCTGCACCTTTTTGATCTAGTATCGTTGTTTTGCTCAGCCTTCTTATGGCAGACTTGTTTAACTTTATGTTTGTACTCAGATATTGTTGTTGCTTCCGCTGACTCTTGTGTAACTCGAGCTTATGTATTCGAGTCCTCGAGGCCCCTGGCTTGTAATATAAAGCTTGTATTATTTTATTTTTTGTCTAGAGTTGTGTTTTGATATCTTCCCGTGAGTCCCTGGGCTTGATCGTGCGCATTTGCGTGTATGATTAGTGCACGATCGAGTCGGGGGCGTCACACCCGCACCACCCGAAAGCTCCGCCGCCCCGCGCCGCATCCATTCCACCAAGTTTCGGCGCGGGGGGTGCCCATTTGTGTCCGGCGCTCGCGGCGGCCGCCGGCGCCATGGATCCGCCCTGGATCTTTGCGCGTGGCCTTGTACCAAGCGGATTCAGTTGGTTCCAGTGCCGGTGAGCCTCGCAATTAGTGGGGCTCGCCCGCGCGCGTCGGATGAAGGGGGTGGCGCGGCTTTGCTTCGGCCGGCAGGGAGAATAAAGGGGCGGTGTAGCGTGGCTTTGCTTCGGCCGGCTTCGGGCGAGGTATGTTCAACACCCGCGGGTTTGTGCTTGATTTGGCCCGGAGTAGATTCGGGTGAAATTCATGGTCGTTTCATGTGCATTTTGTAGATGGATTGGAGTCCGTCCTCGTCGTCTTCGTCTGATGATTCGGACATAGAAGAGATAATCCTCGACGACGATGTCAACAATCTAGTGTTGTTGCATCTCGTTGAGGAATTTGAGGCGGGGCCAAAGAAAAAGCGACGCGGATCCACGGTCGGCCGGCTATGCATTCCCCGCATCCGAGCTCTCGGCGACAAGTTGCTCATGAAGGACTACTTCACCGAGGTACCGACATATCCGGCTCACCTCTTTCGTAGGCGATATCGAATGTGTAGGTCACTTTTCGTCCGCATCGTTGAAGCTTGTGAGCAAAATTACCGTTTTTTCACTCGGCGTAGGAATGTCGCCGGTTTGATTGGCTTTAGTGCATATCAAAAAATATCGGCGGCGATGAGAGCAATTTGGACTAAACTTGATAACCTCGTATTATTGGGGAACGCAGCAGAAAACAAAAAATTTCCGACCTACGTACCAGCCCAGGATCACTATGGAGACTGCATACAAGGTTTGATCTGTTTCGTTACCGACTCGTAGCGCAGCGGAAGTAGAGTCGATGACGAACGGCGGTGCAGATCCCCGCAGCTAGGATTTACAACCTCCCAACCGCGAGGATGTACTCCCACGTCAGCTCACCGGACGGATCTCCGGGCAGCCCTTCGGGAGGCATCGGGACAGTCCCTCGGATAGTCCCACCGGACGGATCCTCGGACAGCCCTTAGGGAGGCCCCTGGACAGCCCTTCGGGCGGGTCACTCGGACAGCCCTTCGGGAGGACACCCGAAACTCAAACTGTAACTCGGACAGCCCTTCGGGAGGCACTCTCGAACTAAGACCGAAACTACGATCTCTCTACAGAGTTGCACACATACGGTGTCATCTATCCGGCAGGGCTTCGCCGTCCAGAACTAGTTCCCACCGGAACCCAGACAGCCTTTCGGCTCTACGAAACTATTTCGCTGGGAGGGAGAGAGAAGCCAGAAATGTCATGGCATGTGTATGTGAGAGCAAGGATGAAGCATATGGGGCTGCCTCCTCCCCTCTATTTATAGGAAAAACAAGGGGTAGGATGGGCATATCCAAAATGCCATGTCATCCCAAAATATCTTGGGAAGATATTTGTGGAAAGCCAACTTCCAACTATATCCATAAATCTGATTTCACTATTCACGACGACATTTTTCAGCGTCCGGTCGAACTGAAAATATTTATGTGGGCTTAGAACAATTCCACTACCCACTAAAATAAGTTTCAATGCGATCCGGAACAATTCCGGTTTAGTGATTTTCATCTGCGAAAAGCATCTGAAGCGGTTCCGGCAGCTCCGGAACATTTCCGGTTTTCATCCCGGAAAATTCCAGAAAGTTTCCAGAATGATTCTGGCACCCTCCAAGAATTATCAGGCATGTGCCGAAACCAATCTGACTTTATGGTATCCTCTGAAACAACTTTTCAGTTTTACCGGAACTATTCCGATATCCTCTCCGGAACGTTTCCGTTTCGTCCGAAACTTTTTCGGTGAATTTCTCTCAGACTCCCCGTCTAGTATTCAGCAGATAGATGACCCTTAAGCGTGTGACCCTATAGGTTCGGTGAAGTATAGACATGACCCGGAACACTTTCCGATCAATGATCAACATCGGAGCCGTGGACACCCATATTGACCCCTATACCCACACGAATGAATATTCGAGTGAACCTCCAGTTGCCGTGTGCTATTCATGTTGCTTCGCGATATGTTACAAATACCCGAGGTGAGAAACATCGGCATCCTCGTGGATCAACACTTGTCCACAATGCCAGTTACCTCGTTGCCGGTATTGTTCTCTTTTCTCGTTCCCGTGTTCCGGCATCCCTGTGATCAAATCACCCTGTGTCTGGCCAGACGATGATGGATACCGTAACACCGAGAGGGCCCAGAGATATCTCTCCATCGTCGGAGGAGCAAATCCCAATCTTGAGCTATCAAGTCCCTTGACATACTTTTCCATGAACCCGTAAGCCGCCGTAATAGCCACCCATTTACGGATGACGTTTAACAAACCCCAAAGTTCATGAAGCAAGCATGAAGAAACTCGACACTCTCATGGTCTAAGGAATTATGCAAACATTAACTTCTCTGTGTTATTAACCATAAACTTATGACGAATGTATCTCATAGCATAACATCAATCGGGTCGATTCAACACAAGTGTTCTACCAACAATTGTGCCCTCAAAATTGCCGGCATAGCCATGCCCATGATCAGGAAAACAGGATCATCATGCAATACTTGAGCCAGTCATAGAGGCTTGACTAGGAATACATTTTACCGTTTATTATCCCACACGTGCATATGAGTCTTCCTCCGAGCCTCGTGGTTATTGTAGACTCGAGAACCATAGCAGTTATAGCATGGAACATAAACCTAATTATGAACAGGGAGATAATCAATAACATTTATTATTGCCTCTAGGGCATATCTCCTACAGACTCCCACTTGAACTAGAGTCAATAATCTAGTCAATGCTAATGCACTTTACACCTATGGCATACTGGTGTAAAATATGCTTCGCATGTGGTATAGCCTGATGTCCAACGGATCTGACGACTTCAGCTCTGTGTGTAACTTTGCATATCCTTGCGTTTTCACGCTTTCACAAAATTCATATTTTGTCTGGACTTGGCCTTGCATATGTGTGAATCATTGGTCGAAACCTGATTCCTCAGACTGAGCTATGGAGCAACTATCTGCAATAGTGTCCCATAGACCAAAGTCATCTTGGAACCATACTAAGTTCATGAATGAACTATATGATTCAACAACTTCTTTGTCGCTTCTTAAGCATCAACATACTTAGCCTTTGTTATAGAATTCGCCACAGTATCTTGTTTGGAACAATTTCCAACTACCGTGCCACCATATTGTGTATCACACAAAACCCTCAATTTAAATCGAAAATCGCATGGAGCATTGATGAAGACTGTATTGATGTAATCACTTACAACGAGCACTTCATAATCTCTACTTGCGAGAAAACATGTCATCAACACTACTCTTAGCACTTAATGACATCTTTCACTGTTGTCCCATGATTAGTACTTTGATCACTATGGTATCTATACTCGCAACAACTTTGGAGTATTGGACATATCTGTTTGTTTTTACATACCATGGAATACATGGTTAATCCAAACACAAGAGTGTGTGGAATCTCCATCATGTATTTTACTCATCAGTGTTTTGGGACACCGAGTCTTGCAAAAACTCTTTCCATGTGACTTCGGCAAGAATCACTCCTTGGCGTTTTAAATGCTAAAAGGTTTTAGCATCTTGTCAATATGTATTCATTGCTTAGCCCCATTAGGTAAATCTATCTCCATAGATCATCATGCCTAATATTGAGGCTATTTAGCCTAAGCACTTCATTGAAAAACTATTTTCAAATGAAGTCCTAATTCGTGTCAAGAAATTTATTTCCAATTAACAATGTGTTAAGTACACAAGGTTTTTAGAAATATTATTATGCTCCCACTTACTTTCTTGAATCACAAGCATCTTCGTTACCCATTTGATGAAGTCAAACTCTTTTGACCATTTCATCAAAAACGAAGATTCCAACTCCACTTTGCTCTCTTCTGTCCATCGCTGGAACTCTGAAGTTTGCATACTTACTAGCATCCTCTGGATCGACAAATTACTTTGGACTGTATCACATACAAGTCCTAGGTTTCATTCCCATCAGATGGAAATCCTTTTGTCATCCATGTTTCATATCTCATGATTGAAATATGTATTAATTGCTAGTTCAACCCGAACCGACTTCAAGCATCGCTACGGTGAGACAATCTCATCGTAGTCAACTCTTTGAACTTGTTTTTGCAACAAGTCGAGCTTTATGGATAAAACATTTTTATCCGTATCAGTTTTTAGTTCCATAAATATCCGTTAGACTCTAAGCCTTCCGAAAGGTGTATCAAGATTTTAATCTTGAAACATTGATATGGAAACTATCTCAGATTGTATTGGCATTTAGCCAATTCCGGAGTCAGGGCCCATCATCGCTTCCTTATGTATCGTAGGTATACTGTTGTCCAACAACAATATCTCGTTTGCGCACCTGAGAGGTTTGCACGAGCCTTGCCTACGTGGTTCAGCTGCAAGTTCGACTGAAGTCCATACATTTTATCGTAGAGACTTCCGTATCAGTCGCAGTAGGAAACTCCGGAATCACTTCCAAGGTTTCTTTCCTTTGATCTGATGACGAAGATACTGGTTATCTCGTCGAGTTGCACTGTCCTCCCACTCGCCTTTTGTAAGAACTATTCTCTTTAAAAGCATACCGTTTTGCGGCAAAATCCTTTGCCTCGGTATAGTGGTGGGGAATACCCAATGACTTGGGATAACCTTACAAAGTAGCACTTTTCTGATTTGGAATAGGTTTGTAACCTTTTACACAAGCCCCATATTCCAAATGTTAAGAAAAGATATAACATGGTTGGGCGTACCATACCATGGCGTCATTTCAACAGACCTGATGGATCTCTTTTCAGTGTAAAAGCCGCAGTCTCTAAAGCATCACTCTTTAAAAGGGATAATGGCAAATTTATTTATGTCATCTTTGATCTTACCATTTCATGAATGGTTCGATTACATCTACACGGATTCTCCACTTGCAGTGGTGCTCCGGGAGGTGTAAGTTATGAAACCCCTTTCACAACTCATCAGACATTCGCTAAACTTGTAACTCAAATATTCCTTTCTGCAATCGAATTGTAGAAACATAATTTTCTTGTTACAATAACTTCTACTTCATTTTTGAAAACCTTATGAATGAATTCAAAAGATCCAGACTTACGTCTCAACAAGTAAATATCCATATATCTACTTGAGTCATTTCTGAAGATAGATAACTCCACTACTTGCAACAACATTTATTGGACTACACACATCATAATGTATGATCACCAATATGTTCTTTGCTCGTTCCTTATGGTCTGTGAACGGTATTTCAGTCACTTCACTTTTCAGAGGAAAGTTGCAAGTGTCAGATGATTCAAAATCAAACGACTTCAAAATCCATCATAATGGAATTTTCCATGCGGGTTTCTCCAATGTGACCAAATGCAGTGCCACACTTGTGTGGTATTCTTTTAGTCTTGCGACATTTAGCGTCAGTGTTATGGATGTATCATATTTCCATCAATATTCATAACATACATCCCATCTTGTATGGAAGCATGGCCCTTCATGTTATTCATAACACCGAACATCAAAAGTTCTCTTATGAATAACCTTCTTGCAAAATACCTTATGCAAAGGGCTAGAGTGTGTAAAACTCTAAAATGATTTATGAAAGTAAATACAGAGGTAATGTATTATTATCAATATTCATAACATACTTCTCATTCATAATGAAAGTATGGCCCTTTTGTTATTCATAACTCCGAACATTAAAAGTTCTCTTATGAACAACCTTCTTGCAAGATACTTTATGCAATGGGCTAGAGTGTGTAAAACTCTAAAATGATTTATGAAAGTAAATATAGAGGTAATGTATTATTATCAATATTCATAACATACTTCTCATTCATAATGAAAGTATGGCCCTTTTGTTATTCATAACTCCGAACATTAAAAGTTCTCTTATGAACAACCTTCTTGCAAGATACTTTATGCAATGGGCTAGAGTGTGTAAAACTCTAAAATGATTTATGAAAGTAAATACATCGGGAATACACCTATGGAAGGCATAGTAACATTTACTATGTTCCCTGCGTGTATCTAAACCTCATTCCTGGCTAGTCTTTCAGGCCATAGTAGTTCTTACATCAAGTTGCAACAGAATGCAATCGAGCGGGTATCTTTGTGATTAACTCACAATACCCAAGAATTAGTGATTAACATGTTTAACCATAATTCCCAAGAACTATATCTTTGACCAGCCTTCTATACATCAAAAACCTGTATGACATTCATACATGAGCTGGATATTCCAGTCTCCTTTCCTTTTGCCTTTATACTTCTAATAGTTTTAACTTTTAGTATTTCTCCTACTCTCAGAAGAAGCATCCAACTTAAGAGTGGCGTTAGCCCCGGACTTCCTAGGCGTGAAAGTCTTACTAACACCCTTCGGACACTTCCTTTCTCTTTAAGTTGTTGTTTTATTCACCTTTCATCATATGACAGGCGTTCTCCTGGATCCCTCTCTTATTAGTCTAATGCATAGTAAACTCCTTTACTAACAGCTTGCAAACAAACATTGCTTTGGATATCTCATATCTTTTAGCCTTTGTCTGTCTCTGAAAATGATTTTCAGATTCCATGAATATCACATAACTATCCAAACTTTCGAAGTTCGGGTCTCATGGAAGCAAACGTATTGCACCTGACTGAAAAGGAATTCTAGCTTTTGATCGAAGGACAAGAGTCACATGATCCATAGCATTAGCGGGAGAATACCAAAAGTATGCGATAGGACAAAGTCCTTCTCGGCACTCTAGAGGACAATCCTCACATTACGTTACCAATCGTAAAGTTTTAACCAGATATTTAACAGCTATTCAATTTTAATAGGGAAGGTGGAAACGCGAGCCATTATTCTATAACTATTATGCAAATCACACTTAGACAGTGTTCAAAATTAATTGCACTGAGAATTAAAAGAATTAATTCTACAGAGCGCTCCCACACGAATGAATATTCGAGTGAACCTCCAGTTGCCGTGTGCTATTCCTGTTGCTTCGCGATATGTTACAAATACCCGAGGTGAGAAACATCGGCATCCTCGTGGATCAACACTTGTCCACAATGCCAGTTACCTCGTTGCCGGTATTGTTCTCTTTTCTCGTTCCCGTGTTCCGGCATCCCTGTGATCAAATCACCCTGTGTCTGGCCAGACGATGATGGATACCGTAACACCGAGAGGGCCCAGAGATATCTCTCCATCGTCGGAGGAGCAAATCCCAATCTTGAGCTATCAAGTCCCTTGACATACTTTTCCATGAACCCGTAAGCCGCCGTAATAGCCACCCATTTACGGATGACGTTTAACAAACCCCAAAGTTCATGAAGCAAGCATGAAGAAACTCGACACTCTCATGGTCTAAGGAATTATGCAAACATTAACTTCTCTGTGTTATTAACCATAAACTTATGACGAATGTATCTCATAGCATAACATCAATCGGGTCGATTCAACACAAGTGTTCTACCAACAATTGTGCCCTCAAAATTGCCGGCATAGCCATGCCCATGATCAGGAAAACAGGATCATCATGCAATACTTGAGCCAGTCATAGAGGCTTGACTAGGAATACATTTTACCGTTTATTATCCCACACGTGCATATGAGTCTTCCTCCGAGCCTCGTGGTTATTGTAGACTCGAGAACCATAGCAGTTATAGCATGGAACATAAACCTAATTATGAACAGGGAGATAATCAATAACATTTATTATTGCCTCTAGGGCATATCTCCTACACGTATGTTGCGCATGATTTTGGATGTGATGAACTAGTGATGTATATATATGATGATGAACTAACCTTGGGTAAAAGGTAGACTCAAAGAGGAGCTCACTAACACAACCTCGAAACCCTGGATAAAAACAAAAGGAACCGGATTGCCGGTAAATCTCAATTTGCTCCAGTGGTGATGAACTTGTCAATATTTGTCCTATAATTTTATTTGCGGGACCGCGAGCCCTCCGGCGCGGAACAGATCCCGTAAACGCGTCCTGCAAAACATTTGTGAGACGGGTTTACGGGATCTGTTCCGCTGGAGGGCTCGTGGTACCGTAAAAAAAAATTGCGGTCCGGCCGGTTATGGGATCTGCTAGAGATGCTCTCATTCAGTTCCATCTCCACCTCTGCACTGCTTCCTCCGATCACCTTTCGAAGCCGGACGCCAAGTACCACGACACCTGTAGAAGACCCTATGGACGTCAAGTTCCTCGCCGACGACCTTGAGCTACTATGACATGTGTACGACTACTTCCATGACGACCTGTGTACCACTACCGTCATCGTGTACAACTACACCGCATCGAACTTGGTCCGCCCCGAGATGCACACTTCAAAGGTATAACAATTCGAGACGACCGTCCGTGGACGAATGAATGAGATGTATGAGATGCTCGTGTTTGCACCGTATGCGATCGTTAGTTCCAGGTACCTCATTTGCCATGCCATAGACATGTGTGACACCCGGTAACCGGGATCACTCCCCGTCACTTTTGCGCGACATGCTCACTGTCACGACCCGGTCCCGAGAGGGGCCCCGAATCTCTGTGCTTTTCTATGTCTGTACCTGGATCAATAGCTGACACGCACAGTCGAGATGAAATACCAAGAATACATCACATGTCATAGTATTATATCGCAGATCCGATGCTTTACAATACATACCTGCTTAACTCATGGGCTAGCTCACATCGGCTCACGTATCCGTGTCAGCGGACGGATACGGACCAATCCGCGGACAAATATGATGTCTATTTTGCAGGTCATTGGGGATGCCTTAACTAGTGATTTCAATCAAAAAACAATAGTGACAGGTTGTCTAGTTTCGACTCAAGTACCATTCCTTCGTTCTTCTTATCTATTTTTAGCTTTGGTATACACTAAAAATATGTTGTAATATCCTGGGGTAATACCAGAATTAGAATTGGTTGATTTTTTTTATTTTTGCATCATGCCATCATTTTATCTTTTATTTTTGAAATAAGATTGAATCAAACCCTAATGATGTTAAAAATGCAAACCTTGATTAAAATGTAGCTCAATAAAATGCATAAATCTCTGATCTATCTAAATTGAGGGATTTCACATAGTGATTTCTTTTGAAAACCCCTATAATTGTTCTTCCAATATTAGTAGGGGCTACAATAGTTATTCAAAAAAAATCGCATGATGTGCTATGACACATGGAGCACCCTGCTCATACAAATTAAAATTTTGCTTGTAGAGATGAAGTTTTCTTTTGGGGAGTCAACGTGGATGATGCATCCCATCGACGCAAGTACACAAGAATTCTTGAAAGGGAAGTGAGATCGACGAACTGGGCATTCCCAACCACTCTCACCACACTTAGTATAGGTAATGATTTCAATTTGTTATGTGCTTATGGTGGTTTGTAGAATTTTGTCACGTAAGAACCTATTGTTGGTTGACGCTCGAGTTTTTGAGCTCTTAGTCACACTCCATCGGGCATGAAGTCCAGGAGCATGAAGAAAGGATCACTTTTCGTCTTATGAACCAAAGCTTTGACATGTCTCTCACGGAGTGGTGCGCTCACTTTGGCTTCGTCAACAACAATGGTCATGTTTGCTACGCCCACGACTTGCTGCAACCACATCCCATGCACTTCTTTAACCAGATGTGCATTGCTGGCAATGAATTTAGGGCCAGTCTTATTGAGTTTCATGTTATCTATTATTTCTATTATGTTATCACTAACTATTGGAAATATGCCCTAGAGGCAATAATAAATTGGTTATTATTATATTTCCTTGTTCGTGACACATGTTTATTATTCATGCTAGAATTGTATTGACCGGAAACTAAAATACATGTGTGAATACATAGACAACAATGTGTCCCTAGTAAGCCTCTACTAGACTAGATCGTTGATCAAAGATGGTTAAGGTTTCCTAACCATAGACATGAGTTGTCATTTGATAACGGGATCACGTCATTAGGAGAATGATGTGATGGACAAGACCCAACCGTAAGCTTAGCATCAGATCGTTTAGTTTATTTGCTATAGCTGTCTTCATGTCAAGTATCTATTCCTTAGACCATGAGATCATGTCACTCCCGGATACCAGAGGAATGCCTTGTGTGCTATCAAACGTCACTTCGTAACAAGGTGATCATAAAGATGCTCTATAGGTATCTCCGAAGGTGTCTGTTGGGTTGCATGAATCGAGACTGAGATTTGTCACTCCGTATGACGGAGAGATATCTCTGGGCCCTCTCGGTAATACAACATCATAAAAAGCTTGCAAGCGATGTGGCTAATGAGTTAGCCACGGGATCTTGTATTACGGAATGAGTAAAGAGACTTGCCGGTAACGAGATTGAACTAGGTATGGAGATACCGGCGATCGAATCTCGGGCAAGTAACATATCGCCGGACAAAGGGAATTGCATACATGATTAACTGAATCCTCGACATCGTGGTTCAACCGATAAAGATCTTCGTTGGACATGTGGGAATCAATATGGGTATCCAGATCCCGCTATTGATTATTGACCGGAGAAGTGTCTCGGTCATGTCTACATGTTCCCGAACCCGTAGGGTCGCACGCTTAACGTTCGATAGCGCTAGGGTAGTATTGAGATATTAATAGTGGAAAGTCCGAAGGTTGTTCGGAGTCCCGGATGGGATCCGGGATATCACGAGGAGCTCCGGAATAGTCCGGAGGTAAAGATTTATATATGGAAAGTTGTTTTCGGGGTTACGAAAAAAGTTTGGTTTTTTCGGTATTGTACCGGGAAGTCACCGGAAGGTTCCAGAAGGTTCCGGAGGGGTCCGGAAGTCCTCGGAGGGTTCCACCACGCCCCAAGCAGTTGCATGGGCTGTAGGGGGGCGCCCTGGCCTTATTGGGCCAGGCGCACTAGCCCCTACTTGGCCCATGCGCCTAGGGGAAGGAAACCCTAAGGGGGAGGGCACTCCTCCACCCTTGGCCGCCGCCCGCTACCTTGGGAGGGGGGCTAGGGCTGGCACGCCCCTCCCTCACCCCTATATATAGTGGGGAGGTGCAGGGGGCAGCCAACCCTTCCACGCTTGCCCCGTCTCCCTCCCGTTACTCCACCACATACCGAGAGCGGTTGGCGAAGCCCTGCCGGAATTCCGCTGCTGCCACCACCACCATACCGCCGTGCTGGTTCCGATCTCATCTACCTCCTCCCCCTCTCTTGATGGATCAAGAAGGAGAGGACGCCATCGAGCTAAACGTGTGCTAATCTCGGAGGTGCCGTCCGTTCGGCACTAGATCGGATTGGATCGCGATTGGATCGTGAAGAGTACGACTACATCAACCGCGTTACGACGCTAATGCTTTTGGTCTACAAGGGTATGTAGACACACTCCCCTCTCGTTGCTTTGCATCTCCTATATTAGATCTTGGGTGTTCGTAGGAAATTTTTGATTTTCATGCAACGTTCCCCATCAGTGGCATCATGAGCTAGGTCTATGCGTAGATGTATTTGCACGAGTAGAATACAAAGAAGTTGTGGGCGTTGATGTTCAAATTGCTTACTTCCTTTGTCTTATTTGGATTCGGCGGTATTGTGGGATGAAGCGGCTTGGACCAACCTTACTTGTCCTCGCATAAGAGACCGGTTCCACTGACTGACATGCAACTTGTATTGCATAAAAGTGGCTTTGCGGGTGTCTGTCTCTCCCACTTTAGTTGAATCTGATTTGACAAGGGAAGTCCTTGAAGAAGGTTAAAAGGCAACTTGTATATCACCGTTGTGGCTTTGCGTAGGTAAGAACGGTTCTTGCTAGTTGCCCATAGCAGCCACGTAAAATTTGCAACAACAAAGTAGAGGACGTCTAACTTGTTTTTGCAGGGCATGTTGTGATGTGGTATGGCCAAAACGTGATGTGATATATGTTGATGTATGAGATGATCATGTTTTGTAATTGGTTCACGACTTGCATGTCGATGAGTACGGCAACCGGCAGGAGCCATAGGGTTGTTTTTTAATTTACTATATGACATGCGTGTCAATCATTAAACGCCATGTAATTTCTTTACTTTATCGCTATGCGTTAGCAATAGTTGGTGAGACAACCACGTGACGACACGATGATGGAGATCATGGTGTCATGCCGGTGACGATGGAGATCATGACGGTGCTTTGGAGATGGAGATCAAAGGCACGAGATGATAATGGCCATATCATGTCACATATTTGATTGCATGTGATGTTTATCTTTTATATGCATCTTATTTTGCTTAGGACGACGATAGCATTATAAGATGATCCCTTCACTTAATTTCAAGATAAAATGTGCTCTCCCTAAGTATGCACCGTTGCAAAAGTTTGTCGTTTCGAAACACCTCGTGATGATCGGGTGTGATAGACTCTACGTTCACATACAACGGGTGTAAGCCAGTTTTACACATGCAGAATACTTGGGTTAAACTTGACGAGCCTAGCATGTACAGACATGGCCTCGGAGCACGCGAGACCAAAAGGTCGAACATGAGTCATATAGTAGATATGATCAACATGTTGTTGTTCACCATTGATGACTGCCCCATCTCACGTGATGATCGGACATGGGTCAGTTGATGTGGATCATGTAACACTTAGACAACTTAAGAATGGCAAGCCAGTTGCCGCTCCCATGAAGAAACCCAAGGCTGGACCCAAACCTAAGACTGAGTGCTTCTATTGCAAGGGCAATGGTCACGGGAAGCGGAACTGCCCCAAGTACTTGGCAGATAAGAAGGCTGGCAACATCAACAAAGGTATATTTGATATACATGTTATTGATGTGTACCTTACTAGTGCTCGTAGTAGCGCCTGGGTATTTGATACTAGTTCGGTTGCTAATATTTGTAACTCGAAACAGGAGCTGTGGAATAAATGAAGACTAGCTAAGGACGAGGTGACGATGCGCGTCGGAAATGGTTCCAAGGTTGATGTGATCGCCGTCGGCACGCTCCCTCTACATTTACCTTCGGGATTAGTTTTGAACCTGAATAATTATTATTTGGTGCCTGCGTTAAGCATGAACATTATATCCGGATCTTATTTATTGCGAGATGGTTATTCATTTAAGTCAGAGAATAATGGTTGTGTCACACCCAATATGCGGTCCTATCCTCAAGGGACTCGAAAATCCCACTAAGGATAGAAGCGCATATCGGAGACGCTTCGCAAGGTGGATATCATTACAACATACCATGTACTGAATAGATGAGAATACCAGATAAAGGCTTACACTCGCCACAAGCTACAGCATGAATACATCAATACATCAATACATGGCAATCATCAAACAGAAGAGCAGGATCCGACTACGGATGAAATCAAACGAAAAAGAAGAACGACATCCACCCTGCTAGCCCAGGCTGCCAACTGGGAACCCATCCTATGATCGACGAAGAAGAAGAAGAAGCAGAAGAAGAACTCCAAAAGCAAACATGCATCGCTCTCACGTCAAAGCATCGCTTCACCTGTACCTGCAACTGTTGTTGTAGTAATCTGTGAGCCACGAGGACTCAGCAATCCCATTACCATGGGTATCAAGACTAGCAAAGCTTAATGGGTATGGAATGGTTAAGTGGTGAGGTTGCAGCAGCACTAAGCATTGTATGGTGGCTAACTTACGAGTACAAGAATAAGAAGAGCAACTACGCATAACAGTCGCAAACTAATAATGATCAAGAAGTGATCCTGAACACCTACTTACGCGTCAAACATAACCCCACCGTGTTCTCTTCTCGAACTTACTCGAAAAGAGACGATCACGGTTACGCACATGGTTGGTGTATTTTAATTAGAATTAGTGTCAAGTTCTCTACAACCGGAGGTTATAAATTTCCAAGTCGCCACATAACCGCGGGCATGGCTTCGCGAAAGATTTAACCCTGCAGGGGTGCTCCAAGTAGTCCATTATAAATTACCACACGCATCCGATGGAACATCCTCACACCATGATAACACGATGCTTACGATAAGGAATCCCGGTGGACAAGACACTCGTAAAAGGTAAAACTAAACCAGCAAGACCACCCGGTGTGTCGATCCCGCTTCGGAGCCGCGCGCACTCGTCCCCGGACTCCACCGTCTATGCAAAGGCTACGGTTAGCTGAGACCCAAGTTTCCAAGGGGGCGCCGTAGGCTGCTAGGTAGGGAGGCCAATGCTCATGACGAACACTGGCCCGGTTTATTGATTAAATTATCCACGGGGGCCGGCAGGTCCCTATGCAAGTTTTAGATGTTATTAGGCAAATGGTAAAACCAATGTTGGGCCTTGCTGGAGAAGTTTATCCTAAAACAAATGATCAGGGGGGTTCCCATATGCCCCACATGTGTTAGAAGCGCTCATCAAGGAACATAACACCGGTATTACGGAAACTAGGGTGGCATGAGTGGAACAAAACACCAGGCAAAAGGCCGAGCCTTCCACACACAACCAAGTATATAGATGCATTAATTAAATAAGAGATATTGTGATATCCCATGATATCCATGTCCCAACATGGAACAACCTGCAACTACACCTGCAACTAGCAACGCTATAAGAGAGGCTGAGCATAGCGATAACATAGCCAAACAACGGTTTGCTGGGATGGTGGAAGGTTAGAGGCTGTATCATGGCATTTTGGGAGGCTGACAAACAAGTGGTAGGTAGCGAGACATAACAATAGCATCGAGACAACTAGCAAGCAAAGATAGTAGTGATATCCAAGGTAATGATCATCCTGCCTGAAATCCCGCTAGGAAGAAGATCGAATCCATGAAGTAGTCGAGCAATCGTAGACGAACGAATCCTCACAACTCCGGAATGAAACCGGACTATCGAGAAGAAGCACAACCGGAAAGAAGCAAACAACATGGTAAACAAACAAGCATAAACATGGCATGATGCACAACCAAGTATGATGCATGTCAAGTTTAAGGATGCATGACATGGCAAGATGCATGCCACGCCCAATATGCGATCCTATCCTCGAGGGACTCGGAGGCCCCACCAGGGATAGAAGCGCATATCGAAGACGCTTGCAAGGTGGATATCATTACATCGTACCATGTACATAATAGATGGGGATACATACAAATACATTCAGTCTTCACAGGAATACATCAATACATAGCAAACACCATACAGAAGAGCAGAATCCGACTATGGATGAATCACAAACGAAAAACACGAACGACATCCACCCTGCTAGCCCAGGCTGCCGACCAGGAACCTATCCCAAGGTCGACGAAGAAGAAGAAGAAGAAGAAGAAGAACTCCAAAAGCAAACGCGCATCGCTCTCGCGTCAGATCATCGCATTACCTATACCTGCAGCTGTTGTTGTAGTAATCTGTGAGCCACGAGGACTCAACAATCCCATAACCATGGGTAACAAGACTATCAAAGCTTAATGGGTATGTAAGGGTAAGGTGGTGAGGTTGCAACAAACACTAAGCATTGTATGGTGGCTAACTCACGAGTACAAGAATAAGAAGAGTAACTACGCATAACGGTCGCAAACTAATAATGATCAAGAAGTGATCCTGAACACCTACTTACGAGTCAAACATAACCCCACCGTGTTCCCTTCTCGAACTTCCTCGAAAAAATACGATCACGGTTACGCACGCGGTTGGTGTATTTTAATTAGAATTAGTGTCAAGTTCTCTACAACCGGAGGTTATAAATTTCCAAGTCGCCACATAACCGCGGGCACGGCTTCGCGAAAGATTTAACCCTGCAGGGGTGCTCCAAGTAGTCCATTATAAATTACCACACGCATCCGATGGAACATCCTCACACCATGATAACATGATGCTTACGATAAGGAATCCCGATGGACAAGCCACTCGTAACAAGTAAAACTAAACCAGCAAGACCTCCCGGTTAGCCAGATCCGCATCTAGAGCCGCGCGCTCTCTATCTACAGGCATCATCTGTCTATGCATAGTGGACGGTAGCCAAAAGAACCCGAGTTGCACCGAGGCGGCTCCGCCGACTGCTAGGTAGGTGGACCAACACTCATGAGGAGCACTGGCCCGGGTTGTTGATTAATTATCCACGGGGGGCGGCAGGTCCCTATGCAAGTTTTAGTTGTTATTAGGCAAATGGTAAAACCAACGTTGGGCCCTGCTGGAGAAGTTTATCCTAAAACGAATGGACAGGGGGGTTCTCATATGCCCCACATGTGTTAGAAGCGCTCATCAAGGAACATAACACCAGTATTACAGAAACTAGGGCGGCATGAGTGGAACAAAACACTAGGCAAAAGGCCGAGCCTTCCACCCATTACCAAGTATATAGATGCATTAATTAAATAAGAGATAATGTGATATCCCATGATATCCATGTCCCAACATGGAACAACCTGAAACTGCACCTGCAACTATCAACGCTATAAGAGGGGCTGAGCAAAGCGATAACATAGCCAAACAACGGTTTGCTGGGTATGGGTGGTTAGAGGCTGTATCATGGCATATGGGAGGCTGACATATATGTGGTAGGAAGCGCGACATAGCGATAGCAACGAGACAACTAGCAAGCAAAGATAGTAGAGATATCCAAGGTCACGATCATCTTGCCTGAAATCCCGCTCGGAAGAAAAAACGAGTCCATGAAGAAGACGAACCAACGTAGTCGAACGAATCCTCACAATCGCAACGAAACCGGAACTATCGAGACGAAGCACAACCGGAAAGAAGCAAACAATATGGTAAACACACAAGCATAAACATGGCATGATGCACAACCAAATATGATGCATGAAAAGATTAAGTGTTGTTAAACATGGCAAGAGATGAAGCATAAGCAATCCATACAACCAGGCAAGTTTAAATGAGGCCGGAAACACAAACAACAATTCCGGAAAATCCCCATATGCAAATTTCGAAATTGGTACTGATCTGAATTAAACACAATGTTAAAGTTGTTAAACAGCAAGTTAACATGCATCATGATGATCTACACGCTTTTCTAATCAAGTTACATATGTAGAACATTTAATTTGGAGCTACGGCCTAGAAGATATGAGCTAAACAAGTTTAACATGTCAATAGTGCAAAATGCATGCAAACATCAACCACAACACTCAAATCGAGGATGCAACATGACAATGTGATTCTACACACAAATCTAAGCAAGTTTCATATAGGACATGATCAAAACGGAGCAACGGTTCAACAATTACAAGCAACACAAGGTATATTAACAATCTGCCCCAAAACAGAAACATAGCACTTTGCAAGCATTGAAACTACATGATACAGTGCGAGAACATGGCATCAAATGGCACCTCATGGAAGTACATAGCATGGAGCTCAAAACATACAACATGGGCATAAACATAGGAGCAACAGATTAATTACTATGATTTTTGCAAAATGGAACATTCTGTTAACAGGTTGACAGTTATAACATGGTGGCAACTTGAGAGCAACAAAGATACATACTACAGCAAGGTTACATAGCAACCAAGGGCATGGCATCAAAGTAGACATTACATAGACCAAATCTCATGAAGGAACCATATGCATATGAGCTCTAGATTAGTGGCTACCATCAAGCAAAGTTGGCAAGTTTTATCACAGACAGCTTTTACTCAGAACAGCAACATTAACTAGGCATGTTTACAAGCTCATGGCACTCACATCAAGGCATATCATGGCATGAAATAAATACTAGCAGCAAGAAGACATGAAAATGCTCCAAAGTCATGTTGACAAGTTGCTTATATGGTGCATGTATTAAATCACACAAAAATGACAAAGAGACAAATATTAACAGTTTCCAGCAGTAACATTAGGATGCACTTTTGCAACAGAGATTATGACATGTAGATGAACCCTAACATGAATGCAACAGCCACCATCTGTTGGCGCAGAAAATTGCACCGCGCAACACAAGATAATCCTCGCACTTTCGTGGCGAGGGACGGATGCTTTTCGAGCAAAGCAACAAAGGGGTTCCTCAATTTCGGAGAGGAGGACGACTGCTTTACGGCGCAAAACAGCAAAGATGAAACCCTAGGGTTTCTAGAGCTCGGCGAGAAAGATAGTAAACGAAAGCAAAGGTACGTGAAAACAGTAAATTGAATTGGATGTAGATCGATTGTGTGTTGTTCAATCGGCCGTCACCCCCAACATATATAAGAGGCGGCTGGACTTCCCGTACAAGCAAAGGATTCATCTAAGCTTTCCTTACAAGAAAATTACATCAATTCATGTCCTAGAGTCCTAGCTCTAGTCTAACTCGAATTCAACCCGAATCTGGCCCAAATTTCTGTCTTGCTCCTTGCGCGGACTATAGAATCTGCATACGACCTCCGATTGAGACGTTTCATATATCCAAATCAATCGTTTCGACGAGAGGAACAATTCTTTTGTTGATCACTTTTCCAAATAAGGCCATCTTCAATACTCCAGGAGGTCATCTTCAACTTCCAGTCGGATTTGGTCCTGTGGCTGACTAGGCTGTCCGAGTTTTGTAGAGATTTTGCAGGCCGTATATTATCTCAAATGATGATGACTCCAAAACCAAAGTTGACCGTTTCGATGATACGCACAACTTTCATGTAGAACACTTTTCCATACGAGGCCATCTAGATAATCGTTTGAGCCCGTCTTTAGCTTCTGGTCAGATTGCCCAAAACTGACATTTTTCACTTGGCCGGCAAGCTTTTCACCCGGCAAGCTCTTTGCCCGGCAAGCTTTTCACCCGGCAAGCTTTTTCCACGACCGGCAACCACTTTGTCGGCAAGCCTTTTTACTCGGATTTTCCGACCCAAACTTTAGCCTGATCTTATTTTGTCTCTCCAGGTTGCATATGACCTCGGATTGAGACGATTTATATATCAAAATCGACCGATTTGATGAGACGAAGACAATCCGCGTAGATCATTTTCTCATAGGAAGCCGTCTTGGAGGCGTAATCGGCCGAACAGTACTTTGAATACAAAATTTTGGCACTTCGAGTACAGTTTCGGCCCTCTAGATTAGACCAGATGGCGATGACCCAAACATCAAAGTTTCTCATTTTGACGATATCAAACTTTCTCTTGTTGAGAACTTTTCCATTTGAGACAATCTTAATTAATTTCTTGACCATGCCAAAATCTGGTGTCAACACAGGATTACCTGAAACTTTAGCTTGGCGTCCGGCTAGGATTTGTCCTTGATAGCGTACTAGCTCGACGTAAACCAGGATCTGGGCAGGACTTATCCCATGTAACTGCCAATCCATGCAAAATACCTGTTGTAACACTTGAGCAATATATCAGCTGATCAGCTTAATCAATAAATTAATTAATTTGGCCTATTAAAATACCCATCAGCCAAATTATAGC
Organism: Elymus sibiricus; assembly: GCA_039707655.1. Classification (NCBI taxonomy): domain Eukaryota; kingdom Viridiplantae; phylum Streptophyta; class Magnoliopsida; order Poales; family Poaceae; genus Elymus; species Elymus sibiricus. The sequence continues at coordinate 174,693,262 of CM077666.1, read as the reverse complement.
TCCAACACATGCCCCCTGTTTTTGGTATAATATAATTTATCAAAAACATATATACTCAAGGCGATATTCAGAATAACATATCGGCCATAGCACTACCAAATCTCAGGATATTTCACAAAAATTGTATCTTTCCGAGTTGCTGTAACTCGGTGAACATCATTACTTAGGGCGATGTACAAAGAACACATCGGCCAAGTTTTTCTTAGGGCGATATTTCAAACAACATATCGGCCACAGCATCCTCAAGCCTCCTGCCACATGCTAGGATAGTATTTCTTCAAATATTTTCCATTGAGGGCTTTAGACAACTTCTCCCCTTGCAAAGATTGTACAAAATATGAATTGCCAGGAACAATCTCTACAACTTTATATGGACCTTCCCAACTTGGCAACCACTTGCCTAATTTTCTATCTTTAGCTCCAATGGGTAAAATCGTTTTCCATACTAAATCTCCTATTTGAAACGATTTTTCTTTCACCCTTTTGTTATAAGCCTTGGCTACTCTTAATTTTTCTTTCTCAATCTCTCGCAAAGCTTTTAGTCTTTCTTCTGGAATATCATCTATTTTGTCCATCATCAAATTAGTGTACTCCACAGCCGACAAATCATTTTGTCTGGCTACCCTAAGAGCTTGCAACTTAACTTCCACGGGTAACACCGCCTCCTGGCCATACACTAGCTCAAAAGGTGATACTTGAGTAGCTCCATGCTTAGATATTCTATGAGCCCATAAAGCTTCCGAAAGCACCTCGTGCCATCTTCTCGGATGTTCTTCAATCTTCTTCTTTATAAGTTTGATCAAACTCTTATTGCTAGATTCGGCCTGCCCATTAGCTTGAGCATAATAAGGCGACGAATTCAACAACTTAATCCCATAAGATTCGGCAAATTCACGAAATTGCTGGGACATAAAAGAAGCACCTTGATCAGTAGTCAAAGTTTGAGGAATACCGAATCTATGAATAATATACTCCAAAACAAAATTAATCACTTCTCTATGAGTCATATTTCTCAAAGGAATCGCTTCTGTCCACTTGGTGAAATAATCAGTGGCTACTAGGACAAAGCGATGTTGTTTAGAAGACGAAGGATGTATCTCACCAATAAAATCTAAGCCCCATCCTCTAAACGGCCACGGCTTAATTATGGGATTCAACATAGCTGCGGGTGCTAATTGTATATTGCCAAACTTCTGACAAGCCTCACAGCCTTTATAATAACGGAAGCAATCTTCTAACAAAGTCGGCCAATAAAAACCTGCTCTTTTTATCAACCACCGCATCTTATGAGCCGACTGGTGTGTCCCACATATGCCTTCATGCACTTCACCCATGGCTAATCTAGATTGGTCAGAATCCAAGCATTTTAACAGTAGCCCATCTATAGTTCGGCGATGTAACTCGTTATTCAACATAGTATATTTTAAAGCCTGTCGCCGAACCTTCCTATCCCTGGTTTGACTTGGGTCTTTTAAATGATTAATCAAAGGAACCCTCCAATCTACAGCCTCCGAATTATTAGCTAACTCGGTCACTGGTGGGATTTGTACCGGATTACTAGCTAACTTGGTCGCTGGCAAGCCTTGCACCGAATCACTACCTAACTTGGTCACTGGTGATAATTCGCTCACTTGCTCCGAGTTATTTAACTCGGTCACTGGCGATAACTCGGTCATTTGTGATGACTCGGTCATTTGTGGGCCTTTCACCGAGTTATCTAACTCGATCATTTGTCGCGCTGAATTTTCTTCTCCTCGCGCGCTGCAACCCGGTGTGAATTCCGAATTATCTGGCGCTCGCTGTAGCTCGGCATAACTCGGTGTATGTTCTGAATTATCTTTCTCTCGGTATGACTCGGTATGACTCGGTATAACCCGGTGTGTGTTCCGAGTTATCTTTCTCTCGGTATGACTCGGTATAACCCGGTGTGTGTTCCGAGTTATCTGGCACTCGGCGTGTATTCCGAGTTATCTGTAACTCGGTCTCACCCTTTGCAGCAACCAACATCGGTTTTTCTAAGATGAAGAACTTTCCTCTACTGATATTATAACCGGATGCCTACTGTACCAAAGAATTAGCCCTAGAATTTTCCTTCCTAGGTATATGACTAATAGTGAAAGTATCCAGGGACTTGATTATATCTAAACATCGGTCCATGTAACTATTTAATAACCCATCAAAACATTGAAATTCGCCTTTAATTTGTTGCACTACCAGAAGCGAATCACCAAAAGCATCTACATCCTTAACACCCATATCCAGTAAATTTTGTAACCCAAACAAAAGAGCCTCATACTCAGCTTGGTTATTTGTGCAAGGATATTCTAAGCGAACCGATGCCTCATATATAACATTATTAGGAGAAATCAGAACATTGCCGACGCCTTGCCCCTCTCTACAAACCGATCCATCAAAATAAAGTTTCCATGGGCATATGCTAACATAATTAATATCTTCCTCATCTTTAACTCTATGATCAACAATGAAGTCGGCGATAATTTGACCTTTCATAGCACGCAACGATTCATATGTCAAATCATACTCTATTAGTGCATAAGCCCATTTACCAATCCTACTACAAAGAATCGGTTTTTGCAACATGTATTTAACTACGTCGTCTTGACAAGCTACTACACAAGTACTGGACAGCAAATAAGGTCGAAACTTGGTACATGCATAATATAAGGATAAGCATAACTTTTCAATAAACACATACCGAGTTTCGGCGTCAATCAAACGGCGACTTAAGTATGCTATGATGTACTCCTTCCCGCCATCTTCTTGTGTCAACACCGCGCCGATCACTCTATCTTGTGCAGCAATGTATAATTTGAACGGCGCACCAGATTTGGGTGCACGCAATACCGGAGGATTTAACAAATATCTCTTTATGTTATTAAAAGCCTCCTGTTGTTCTGCCCCCAAGTGAATTCGGCTTCATTCTTTAGCCGAAGTATTGGAGCAAACGATTCAATCTTCCCTGCCAAGTTAGATATGAATCGTCTCAAGTAATTGATTTTCCCCAATAACTTTTGCACATCTCTTTTACAAGTCGGCTGTTCCAGATTTTTAATTGCCTCCACTTTCTTAGGGTCAATCTCTATACCATCTTCATGAATTATAAACCCCAAGAATTTTCCAGCCGACACACCAAAAGCACATTTAAGGGGATTCATCTTTAACCCATACCGGCGCATTCTTTCAAAACCGAGTCGTAAATCGGCAAGATGATGTTCAAACCCATCCGATTTAACAACTATATCATCAATGTATATTTCTAATATAATGCCAAGAAGATCATGAAATATTAGATTCATGGCACGTTGATATGTAGCACCGGCATTCTTCAACCCAAAAGTCATGACTACCCACTCAAACAAACCGACAAAGCCAGGGCACCGAAAAGCAGTCTTAGACATGTCCTTTTCGGCCATAAATATCTGATTATAACCAGCATTACCATCCAAAAAAACTGATTATTCTATGTCCCGAAGCATTATTAATAAGGATGTCGGCAATAGGCATAGGATATTCATCTTTCGGAGTAGCCTTATTCAGGTCCCTAAAATCAACACATACTCTAATTTTGCTAGTGTTCTTCTTTTCAACAGGAACAATATTAGACACCCAATCTGCATATCTACATGGCCGAATAAACCCTGCTTTTATCAACCGATCAACTTCTTCTTTGATGCGGTCATACATGTCAGGATTAAAATTTCTACGGGGTTGCTTATACGGCCTAAAACCAGGTTTGATAGGTAATCTATGTTCCACTAAATCTCTATTTAAGCCAGGCATCTCGGTATAGTTCCAAGCAAAGCAATCAACAAATTCTTTAAGTAACTCGGTTACCTTGCTTTTCTGATCGGCCTTTAAGTTAGCATTGATGAATGTAGGTCTCGGAGTGCTTCCATCACCAATGTCTATTTCTTCAAGTGGATCAGCCGATGAGAACCCATGCCCAAGCTTGTCCATGTCTTCAAATTCTTCAATAGTTTCATGCATATCGTTCTTTCCGGAACGATACTCTTCTGTACGTTTTTGTAACCATTTAATGCTATCTTCTTTATTCATCATTTACATAGATAGATCATTAAGCCGAGCTACATCAGCCGGCTGTACATTTACAGGTACAAAACCATCTCTACCTATACTAATGTAGTCATAGTCCGATAGATCTCTACCGGTCAAGCATTCCATATCACCGAGTTGCCAATCAACCGACGCTTCTATCAAGGCTATGCAAGTCGAGTTGTCTGCCCCAATCACCTCCACATCATCATTTGCCCATTGAATTAAGCACTAATGCAAAGTAGATGGGATGCAACAATTCGCATGGATCCAGTCACGCCCCAGCAGAACATTGTATCGGCCTTTGACATCATTTACAAAGAAAGCAGTCGGCAATGTCTTGCTTCCGACTGTAAGCTCCATAGATATAACGCCCTTGGCTTCAGATAGCTCTCCTGAGAACCCACTGAGTCCCATGTTGGTCCTCATTAGCTCGCTCTCCTTTCGGTTCAGCTTGGAAAACACCGAAAGAGGCAGGATATTAACACCTGTGCTGCCATCAACAAGCATGCGCCCAATGGGCTTGCCATCAATATGTCCCCTGATGAATAACGGCTTCAAGTGTTGGTCGGGCTTCTCTGGTTTCTCAAACATAGCCTTACTCGGCCCAAGAACTAACTCGGCAACTTCAGACTCAGGCGCACGGAACTCGGTGGGCAATGCAAAAACCATGTTAATATCCATATCAGTGAATGTATTGTTGCCATTCTCCGAGTTGGTACTACCTTCCGAGTTGACGCCGTCAGCCTTGTCATCTGCCATGTCATCGTCTGAGTACTTGCCATCATCTTCCGAGTTGTGGGCAGTATCTTCCGAGTAATTGCCACCATCTTCCGGATTGTGGGCGGCATCTTCCGAATAACTGGTGACTGCATCAACCGAGCCTGCGGGAGCATCAACCGAGTTATCGGCAACTGCATTTCCCTCTTTCGATACGCGCTTTTCTTTCCACGCCAGTCGGGGTATTATTGGTTTCTCCTTATTGAATAGTTCGTCCCGCTTCTTCTCAGCTATGTCCTCTCTGATCTCCAGTGCTCGCAGCCGCTGTACTCGACGTTTCTGAGTGGGCGTGAGTCCCGTTGGGCACCATTGAGGCCCCGGTTTAGTCCCTGGAGCGACAGATTTGCTGCCCCCCGAGTTACTCGGTCCTGGTTGGGTTCCTGGAGCGACCGACTTGGCTCTGCTGCTCCCCAAGTTACTCGGCATGTACTTATGTACTGTCATGTTGCCCCTCGAGTAGCCCGGCCTGTACTGACTGCCGCCTGAGTATCTCGGCATGTTGCTTCTCACGTAACTCGGCCTGTTCCGAGTAGCTGAAACATCCTTCTGCTGATGCGATACAGCCCCTGCTGCAACCTTCTGGCTTCCACTAGTACTTGGGTTCCCATGCTGATTGAGCGAGCCAAAAATAACTGGAGACTGGCCAGGGGATGCACGTGAGTTGTTCTCTCTGATGAGTGGATCAATTATCACACCAACCGCTCCAACTTTCCGAGTTACGCTGGAAGATACAGTATGTGCATTGGCATCTTCTCTCTGAACATAATTATCTTTCAACTCGGCAACGTACTCTTTTCCTGGACTTTTCTCTCCAACTCCAGTCGGTTGACCTTCTCCGAGTTCTTTTACAGGCTTGCGCACCCAAGTAAGCCCACGGCCATTAGGATTTCTACCATCCGACCTACGTACCGGTGACCGATTCCTTCGAATCGTGTCTTCATCGAACCGAGTCCTTTTATCAGACATTTGTCCTCTGTACAAAGCACTCGGCTGATCCCAGCCCGGCTGAAAACAACCTGCTGGCCCCATAGGGTATGGTGCCCAAGGATTAAACACCCATGGAGGGAAGTGTGAATGCATTGGAGGTGCACATCCCCGATAAGCCGGTTCCATTGGAAAACACGGCTGCTGATCATATGGGCTATCCCCCCAACGCTCATGACCACCAAATCCAGAAGGAGATCTCGGACACTTAACTCCTCCAAGCCGATTGAACACATTGTTGTTTCTACGTGAAGTGTATTTTTCCAACAGCATGTTAACAGTTGGCTTTGGTCTTGGACCTTGCTTTTTTTCTTCAATTGACCTTCCACACTCCGACCTCTGGATTCTTGGGTTTAATCATCCTTGGTGGAGCATTCTCATCAACAGTATTTTTTTTCTTGGCTGACTCGGTCTGATCCGACCGAATTAGCATCTTCTTGCCTTCAAACTCGATCACGTTAATAGGGAAAGGATCACTATCGAGCTTCATCTTGGCATCCTCTGTGAATGTCAATCGTCCCTCGTTGATGGCCGATTGCACCTGTCGACGAAAAATATTACAGTCATTAGTAGCATGTGAAAAAGAGTTATGCCACTTACAGTAAGCTCTTCGTCCCAATTCTTTCGGAGATGGGATCACATGACCTCCTCTCAATCTTATTTGTTTCCCTTGCAATAGCATGTCAAAGATCCTATCACACTTGCTAACATCAAAAGTATATTTAATCTCCTCTCTCTTAGCAGGTGTGGGTTTTAAGGCAGGGCACGCAAAAGGTTTGGACTTTGGCGTTTGGATCCACTCGGCTACACATATGTTTACCTCATCATCACTAGCCGAGTCACCTTCACACTCTAAAGTGTTAACAGCAGGAGTAACCTTATCTTTGTTTTTGTTATCTCTAAACCGATTATATTGCTTAACTTCCCTAGCTCGGTTTTCCTGCGCCAAAGTCTTCTGTAACACTTGGTTGACATCTAAAAATTCCTGCCCTTCTAGCTTATCTTTAATGTGAGCAAGCAAACCCGAAAAGGCTAGATCAGCCAAGTCCTTTTCGGCTATAGTTAAGCTGTAGCAGCGGTTCTTTACATCCCTAAACCTTCTAATGTAATCATGCACCAGCTCATTATACTTCTGCCTAACCATAGTTAGGTCGGAAAGCCGAAGCTCAGTTTCACCGCTATAGAAGTACTCATGAAATCGCTGCTCTAATTGTACCCATGAAGAAATAGAGTTAGGAGCAAAGGATGAAAACCAAGTGAATGCAGTGCCGGATAGAGACAAAGGAAATAACCTAACTCTATAAATATCCGAGTTACCAAACTCACTGCATTGTGCTAAGAACTGTCCCACATGTTCAACAGTAGATCTACCACCTTCCCCGGTGAATTTAACAAAGTCAGGGATCCTAACACCACGAGGATAAGGAGTGGAGTCAAAGTACTCGGGGTATGGTTTCTGATAGGCACGTGTTGTACCTTTCGGTGCTAAACCGTATTCTCTAAGTATGTCAACCAACTGATTTTTCCAACTATCATTAGATGATGGAGCATGTGTTTGTGGAACAGTAACATGTGGTGGGTACTCCGGCATAAATGTTTGCGCATATGAAGTTTGCAACGGAGGACCATTAACATGTGAATCAAGTACCGGCCCATATGGAATCCCGGTACTGGCAGCTGGCAGCATAGTCTCCGAGTTATTTGCAATTCGGTGAGGGTTCATACCGAGTTGATTGTAACCCGGCGGGTTTACACCGAGTTGGTTGTAACTCGGTGGTGAGTTTGCTCCGAGTTGATTGTAACTCGGTGGTGTGGTATACGCTACTGTTTGATAGTAGGGCTGCTGCAGATTTGAATTCAAAACCCTACTTCGGTTGTTGCTGTTGTAATTTTGTGCAACCGAAGTAGAAACCATAGGAGGAGCAGCATTAGGAATAAAATTATGGGCCGAACTACTAGCATGGTTCCGGCCACTTTGATCATTATTTAGAGCAACATGACTTTGATCTACGTTAGCCGATGCACCTGGCATATGAACATTACTAGACATGTTAACTACTCGGTTATGTTCCATATGCATCGGTCTTTTATCATAGTACTCACGTTCAACATGTTGCCCTAACGATTGAGCATGATGAGATAAACCAATCCCTAAATCTTTACTAAATTGCTCTTTAAATTTATCACCCATGGATTTGGAAAGTGTGTGCATCGTATCTGCCATGTTGGATCCAAATTTGCTAGCTACGGATGCATCAATTAGATGAGCAAGGTCTTCGTTTGATTTTTTTACCTCAGTACCGAGTAGATCTGAAATACTCGGCATAGCGCTTGGCGTAGCCACTTTCTTGATGACACCGTTCCGAATCTTCTGGAATCCCGCCAACATCATCTTCCTCTGCTCTCCAAGTACACGTTCAATCTCCAGCCGGTCTTCCTCCGAGAGATCTTCCATTGCGGCAGGGATGATGTTGTCTGGGCTGATGTCGCTGTTGTTATTAGGATCGGTGGTCATCTTGTCCGAGTGGATGTTGCCCTTGTTCTTCTTGTTGCCGAGCAGATTGGAAGTACTTGGCATTCTTCGCTGTCCCCAGCGGAGTCGCCAATTTGTGTTGGCGCAGAAAATTGCACCGCGCAACACAAGATAATCCTCGCACTTTCGTGGCGAGGGACGGATGCTTTTCGAGCAAAGCAACAAAGGGGTTCCTCAATTTCGGAGAGGAGGACGACTGCTTTACGGCGCAAAACAGCAAATATGAACCGCGCCCTAGGGTTTCTAGAGCTCGGCGAGAAAGATAGTAAACGAAAGCAAAGGTACGTGAAAACAGTAAATTGAATTGGATGTAGATCGATTGTGTGTTGTTCAATCGGCCGTCACCCCCAACATATATAAGAGGCGGCTGGACTTCCCGTAAAAGCAAAGGATTCATCTAAGCTTTCCTTACAAGAAAATTACATCAATTCACGTCCTAGAGTCCTAGCTCTAGTCTAACTCGGATTCAACCCGAATCTGGCCTAAATTTCTGTCTTAGCTCCTTGCGCGGACTATAGAATCTGCATACGACCTCCGATTGAGACGTTTTTTATATCCAAATCAATTGTTTCGACGAGAGGAACAATTCTTCTGTTGATCACTTTTCCAAATAAGGCCACTTCAATACTCCAGGAGGTCATCTTCAACTTCCAGTCGGATTTGGTCCTGTGGCTGACTAGGCTGTCCGAGTTTTGTAGAGATTTTGCAGGCCATATATTATCTCAAATGATGATGACTCCAAAACCAAAGTTGACCGTTTCGACGATACGCACAACTTTCATGTAGAACACTTTTCCATACGAGGCCATCTAGATAATCGTTTGAGCCCGTCTTTAGCTTCTGGTCAGATTGCCCAAAACTGACATTTTTCACTCGGCCGGCAAGCTTTCACCCGCCAAGCTTTTCACCCGGCAAGCTTTTCACCCGGCAAGCTTTTCACCCGGCAAGCTCTTTGCCCGGCAAGCTTTTCACCCGGCAAGCTTTTCACCCGGCAAGCTCTTTGCCCGGCAAGCTTTTCACCCGGCAAGCTTTTTCCACGGCCGGCAACCACTTTGCCGGCAAGCCTTTTTACTCGGATTTTCCGACCCAAACTTCAGCCTGATCTTATTTTGTCTCTCCAGGTTGCATATGACCTCGGATTGAGACGATTTATATATCAAAATCGACCGATTCGACGAGACGAAGACAATCCGCGTAGATCATTTTCTTATAGGAAGCCGTCTTGGAGGCGTAATCGGCCGAACAGTACTTTGAATACAAAATTTTGGCACTTCGAGTACAGTTTCGGCCCTCTAGATTAGACCAGATGGCGATGACCCAAACATCAAAGTTTCTCATTTTGACGATATCAAACTTTCTCTTGTTGAGAACTTTTCCATTTGAGGCAATCTTAATTAATTTCTTGACCATGCCAAAATCTGGTGTCAACACAGGATTACCTAAAACTTTAGCTTGGCGTCCGGCTAGGATTTGTCCTTGGTAGCGTACTAGCTCGACATAAACCAGGATCTGGGCAGGACTTATCCCATGTAACTGCCAATCCATGCAAAATACCTGTTGTAACACTTGAGCAATATATCAGCTGATCAGCTTAATCAATAAATTAATTAATTTGGCCTATTAAAATACCCATCAACCAAATTATAGCTCCAACACCATCATGTAGAGCACAGAGAGTAGATCATTTTTCATATATAAATCATCATCATAGGACGAACATGCTCAAAGATACAGCCACTCAAACATGCATAAATGATGCTGAAAATCTGAGGACTTGAAAGAAAAACAACCTCTCGGGAAAAACTGGATGAAGTGGTACGGGGACGGCGAGACCCAGGAGGTCCGTTTGGTTGGATGGATGTGGGCATGCAGGGACCGGGCTGTCCCGGCGGTGGGGCAGAGGAGGAGCCGGCAGGGGCGCGGCCATGGTGAGGCGGCGGTGCACGCGAGGCGGCGGGGACGACGCGGAGGAGGCGGATCCGGGTCGGCTCGGCCGGATCTGAGGCGGGACTGGCGGCGACGGCGAGGTCCGGCGAGGCCGGGGTCGGGCGGCGGCCGGACGGCAAGGGGGCCGAGGCGCGGGGTTGGAGGCGCACGCGGGGAACTCCGGCGACGGCGGCGGCCTTCGGCGGCTGGGCAGCGAGGCAGAGCCGGGCGGCGCATGGCGGCGAGGCGGCTAGGCTGCGGCGGCGCAGACGCGGTGGCGGCCGGAGATGAGGAGCTCGGGCACGGCGGCGGGCGGCTTCGGGCCCCGATGGGCTTCCCAGGGCCGGATCTGGGTCCTGGCGGGCCGCGCATGGGAGGAGGTAGGCAGGGGCGCTGTGCAGGCGGCGGTTGGCTGATGGTGGAGCGCCAAGTGGCGGCGGGGCAGTGGGTGGCGCCGGATTTCGAGGAGAAGGGGTGAGGTGGCGGCGGCTGGTAGGGGAGTAGGGTTAGGGGAGGCTAGGGTTTCCAAATTTGGAGGAGCGGATGTCTTTTTATAGGCAGGAGGGGGTCTAGGGGGAGTTTCGGAACCCTCCGATCACGATCCGACGGTCCGAAACGGAGGGGGTTGCTAGGTGGGCTGGTGTGGCTGTGTAAAGAGGCCATGGGCTGAGATGAGAGGGAAGTGGGCGGCCCGGTGACAAGTTTCAGAACACCGAAACATCCGACGTTTTGGCCGGCTATAGTGCCGCTATAGTTATCCGTTGGGGCATCAAACGACCTCCGAATGGAACGAAATTTGGCAGGCAGTCTACCTACAATATAATAAGACCGCACGCCAACTTTCAACCCATTCCGAGAACATATTTATCCCACTTATAAAATAATATTTCGGAGGTGCCGCGGGCGCGTGCGAGTGTGTCGGGTCTCGAAACGGACAACGGAAGGAACGGGGAGAATCCGGCAACTACGAACGGATGCAAGTTTTATGAACACATGCGGATGAAATGCACATGATGACATGGCAAGGTGCAACAAGCAAACGAATCACATGGCAACGACGGAAAATAAATGGAAGGAATCTGGAGCATCGGTCTCGGGGCATCACAATGCACAACCAAATACTACACATTAAGTGAAGCTCAATATGCAACGAGTTGCATATTGACGAAACTCCACATTCCAATGTTTAGTTCACTCTTGTTTATGCTACTCAAGAATATTAAATATTGTTAATCATGGCAAGAGGTGAAGCATAATTAAACTACCTATCTAGGCAATTTAAATGAGGCCGGAAACAACCAAGAACAATTCCGGAAAATCCCCATATGTAATTTTTGAATTTGATACTGTTCTGCCTAAAACACAATTTTAAATTTGTTAAACAGAAAAAGTAAGTGCACCATGTTAATCTACGTGTTTTTCTACTCCATTTACATATAAAGTTTATTTAATTCGGAGCTACGGTTAATTAGTTATGAAATAAACCATTTTAACATGTCATTTAGCAATTTTAATGCAAACAACAATTTTAACATTTTTAACATGGATGAAAGTTGGATATTGTGAAACTACATGAAATTCTAAGCATTTTACATATATGACTCATTTTAATCCGATGCACGGTTTGTGAGTTATTAGATGCTTGATCTAGAGGGACTTTTCTGTAAAACATACATTCCTGGATAATTACACAAATCGTCCAGTGGGGAAAAACAGGAGTTGGGCCGAATCTGGAACAGTGCATGGGCGCAGGATAGCATGCAACACTCAGGGCGCGGGATAGCAGTGGTGCTCACCATGGGACAGATCTGGCTGGGCCTTGCAGGGTCACTGGAGATGGGGCCCACACGGGCGCCCCCGACGGTCAACGCGGGCGCGACTCGCTCGACAGAGACGAGCACGCTCAGCGCAGTGGAGGCGCTGCCATGGCCAGCGGTGCGGGGACTCCGGCGAGGCGGGGAACGGACGCGGGGACGGGCGAGGGAGGCCGGGATACTCCAGATCCGGGCGGTGGTGGCGGGGATCGACGCCGGCGTGGCTTAAATGGTGAGGGCGAGCTCGAGCTCCGAGCGTGCATGGCGGCGGCGGCTACTCCTGTCTAGAAGAGCACGGGAGAGAGAGATGGCGTGAGGGAGAGAAGAATGGGAGGAAGAAAGGAGAAAGGAGGAAGGGCCGGCAGGGGATCGCGGTCATGGTCGCCGGCGGGAGGCGGCGCTGCGGTGGCCTCGGGGACGAGCTCTCTCGATCCATATCGGGATCGAGCGGGGATGGGAGGAGGAGCTTGGGCGTGGAGCTGGCGTACGGGCGGCGGCGGGATCCGGCCCGGGCGGGCTCTAGATGGGTTGTGCGGGCCCGTGGTGGCTGGGAGGTGGGAGGAGTGCCAAGTGGTGGCGGTGGAGAGGGTGGCTGCGAAAAACGAGGAGGAGGCTAGGGTTTCCAGATTAGGAGGGCTTGGCCTTCCTTTTATAGGCAGGGACTGATTTGGGGGACTATGGATGTCCATTTCGAGCCGTTTGATCGCGATCGGACGGCTCCGGTCGAAGGGGTGGTGTAGATGGGCTAGGTTGGCTGTGTAGAGTGGTTGGGCTGAGATGAGAGGGAACTTGGGCGGCCCGGCAACAGGTTTTATTTATGAAAAACGTCCGACAATTGAACCGGCTATAGTACCGCTATAGTTTAACGTTGGGGCATCAAACGACCTCCAAATGCGACGAAATTTGGCGGGCGGTCTACCTACAATATAATAAGACCGCACGCCAACTTTCAACCCATTCCGAGAACGTTTTATTCCCACTTATAAAATAACTATTTAAAGATGCCGCGGGCGCGTGCAAGTGTGTGGTTGGTCTCGGAATGGTCAATGAAGGCAACGAGTAGAACCGGCAACTACGAACGGATGCAAGTTTTATGAAAACATGCGGATGCAATGCACATGATGCCATGATGAAATGCAACAAGCCAAATAATTAACGCGGGGATAACGAAATATAATGGGAGGCATCTGGAGCGTCGGTCTCGGGCTGTCACAGGTTGTTCTATTTATATGAATAATATCTTTTATGGTCATGCACCCTTGTTGAATGGTTTATTCTTGTTGAATCTCGATCATAGTGATGCACATGTTCATAATATTGATGCCAAAAGATGCAAAGTTAATGATGATAGTACCACATATTTGTGGCACTGCCGCTTAGGTCATATTGGTGTAAAGCGCATGAAGAAACTCCATGCTGATGGACTTTTGGAATCACTTGATTATGAATCATTTGAGACATGCGAACCATGCCTCATGGGCAAGATGACTAAAACCCCGTTTTCGGGAACAATGGAGCGGGCAAGTGACTTGTTAGAAATAATACATACTGATGTATGCGGTCCGATGAGTGTTGAAGCACGCGGTGGATATCGTTATTTTCTTACCTTCACAGATGATTTGAGTAGATATGGGTATATTTACTTAATGAAACACAAGTCTGAAACATTTGAAAAGTTCAAGGAGTTTCAGAGTGAAGTAGACAATCATCGTAATAAGAAAATTAAATTTCTACGATCTGATCGTGGAGGTGAATATTTGAGTTATGAGTTTGGTATGCATTTAAGACAATGTGGAATTGTTTCACAGCTCACGCCACCTGGAACACCACAGCGTAATGGTGTGTCCGAACATCGTAATCGTACTTTATTGGATATGTTGCGTTCTATGATGTCTCTTACCGATTTGCCACTATTGTTTTGGGGTTATGCATTAGAGACAGCCGCATTCACTTTAAACAGGGCACCGTCTAAATCCGTTGAGACAACACCGTATGAATTATGGTTTGGTAAGAAACCTAAGCTATCGTTTCTTAAAGTTTGGGGATGTGACGCTTATGTCAAGAGGCTTCAGCCTGATAAGGTCGAACCAAAAGCAGAGAAGTGTGTCTTCATAGGATACCCTGAGAGACCATTGGGCACACCTTCTATCACAGATCCGAAGGCAAGATCTTTGTTACCAAGAATGGGTCCTTTCTAGAGAAGGAGTTTCTCTTGAAAGAAGTGAGTGGGAGGAAAGTAGAACTTGATGAGGTAATTGTACCTTCTCCCACTATAGGAATCAGCTAATTTGCCGTCTGCCATAGCAGACGGCAAAGAACAAGGCCACGGACAGCAAATCTCTTTGCCGTCTGCCACGGACGGCAAACACTTCCGGCACTGAAAGTCACGGTAATGACTTTTTTTGCCGTCTGCCTAACGACAGCGGACGGCAAAGAACTTTGCCGTCTGCTTTCCTGGCCAAGCTGACGGCAAAGATCATGGACGGCAAAGATTAGCTGTTATCCCCGTTAGGTGGCTAACGGCAGACTTTGTCGTCTGCCGGCGCACGGCAAACTTTGCCGTCAGCCATATGACGTCAGCAGACCCGTGGCTAACCATCACTTCTGCTTAGTCTTTGCCATCTGCCAGGCTTGTCTTTGCCGTCTGCCAGGCTTGTCTTTGCCATTTGTCAGGCTTGTCTTTGCCGTCTGCCAGCAGACGGCAGAATGACCAAATGGTCAGACCTGATGCTCCCAGGTTGCAGAGGTTGCTGCCACGTGGCACCTTTGCCGTCCGCTTACCGGCGGCAAAGGGCTTTGCCGTCGGCTGGCAGACGGCAAAGTGCCTGTATTGCCACTGTTTTGTTTGTTTTCTGTTATTTCCCTGTATTTTCAAAACACAAATATGATATATATAGCAGTCCATCAATGCATAGGCCATGTATCCAACATCTAGCAGTCCATCAATGCAAGAGAACACATAGGGTATTAAAAGATCCAATACATACATAGTTTCACGGAGTTCATCCATATATACATACATAGTTTCACATTGTTCATCAATACAAATCAAAACAAAACTAAACACTAGCAGTCCATCAATGCCAGCTTCCATGAAGTGAATCAAACCTGCAAAAATGGGAGTAAGAAAGTTAGAAGAAGAAGAAGACTAGAATAATAATAAGAAGAAGAAGAAGAAGAAGACTAGAAGAAGAAGAAGAAGAAGAAGAAGAAGAAGAAGAAGAAGAAGAAGAAAAAGAAGACTAGAAGAAGAAGAAGAAGAAGAAGAAGAAGAAGAAGAAGAAGAAGAAGAAGAAGACTAGAAGAAGAAGAAGAAGAAGAAGAAGAAGAAGAAGACTAGAAGAAGAAGAAGAAGAAGAAGAAGAAGAAGAAGAAGAAGAAGAAGACTAGAAGAAGAAGAAGAAGAAGAAGAAGAAGACTAGAAGAAGAAGAAGAAGAAGAAGAAGAAGAAGAAGAAGAAGAAGAAGAAGAAGAAGAAGAAGAAGCAGAAGAAGAATAAGAAGAAAGAAAGAAAAAGAATAAGAATAAGAAGGAGTAGAAGATGGAGAAAAAGAAAGAAGAGAAAAAGGAAGAATAAGAATATATTTTCTTCTTCTTCTCTCCTTTTCTCATATTTCTTCTTCTCTTCTATCTTTTTATCCTTTTCCTTCTCATTCTTCTTCTTTTATTCTTTCTTTTTCTTCTCTTTCTACTTCTATTCTTTCTTTTTCTCCTCTTCCTTGTTTTTCTTCTTCTTATTCCTTATTTGTGTCATTTTAGAGCCAACTTAGGTAATTATCCCATTTTGAGCTAACTAAGCTTATTATGTCAATTTAGAGAAAAATAAGGTAAGTATAGGTCATTTTTGTGCTAACCTAGGTAATTATGCCATTTTTGAGCTAACTTAGGTAAGTATAGGTCATTTTAGAGCTAACTTAGGTAATTATGTCATTTTGGAGGAAAATAAGCTAAGTATATGACATTTATGAGCTAACCAAGGTTATTATGCCATTTTGGAGGAAAATAAGCTAAGTATATGAAATGAATAAGCTAATTATGTCATAAATGAACTAAATAAGCTAATTATGTCATTTTGGAGGATAATTAGCTAAGTATGTCTTTTTTGGGGAAAATAAGCTAAGTATGTGGCATAATAGGGCTAACAAGCATGTATGAAGCTAAGTATGCATTTGTTAAGCAAAACACTAGAGAAAACTTACCGTCTTAGCACCGGGGTTCCTCGAGCCGGTATCACCTGGAGAAGGGTTGTGCGATGCGGCTCCGGAGTTATGCTGCACCAAAGATCATTTGCAAAGTCTCGTTAGCATGATGACACTCAAATGTTAAGACTAGTAAATAATGACCATTCAAATGAAACTCACCGTTCCCGCTCTAGTAATGACCAGCATCGGCGGAGGGGCCTGACCGGTCTTCTCGCACAGAGACTGCACATTTGGTTTTGACGAGTCAGTCATATTAGTTAGTAATGAAACGAACATTACGTGCATGATTTGGCTAATATGCAGAAGAAACTTACCACGAGGAGCTCGTACATGGCCCGGTGAGCCGCGTCATTCCGTGCCCTCTCCTCCTCCAACAACCTAGACGTCTTCTCCTCCAAAAGCAGTTCCTTCTCCGCCGCCACCCGGTCCCTCTCCTCCAGAAGCGCCTGGGTTTTCGCTCTCTCTTTCTGAAGAGCAGCCTGCAACACCACTCCTCGTTAGCATTGTAATCATCGATGGCCACACACACAATGTAATGGAGGAAAGATATCTGAGTCCGTATAACTAACCTCGATGGAGAGATCAACTGGCCGTGGACGAGTCCTTATCTCAGGACAGGAGCTCGTTTGGCGCGCCTTGATCTTCAGGAGAGTGAGAGGACAACGTATCAGTCCATCTCCAATGGCTAATGAGCCATGGGGCCTCCCGCCACCAGATATCATCACCAGCTCTAGATCAATAGGATTCTGGCTCGGGTTAAAGTCCTCCCCTTTCCTCGCCTTCCCCTCCTGGTTGTACCTCACAAGCTTGTGGTGGGAGGAGATGTTGGTGAAATTCTCTGGATGATCGAGGTCAGACTCAGAGAATGCCTTGGCCTTCTTGTACGAGGCAGTATGGGCCATGGCATAGAGGTCGTACACCTCAGGCACCTCCGTGTTATTGTGTCGCGCCTAAAAGAGAGGAACAAAGTATTAGTAAAGGGCTCAAGCTAGCATGAAGAATGAATTGCATGAATCATGAAGCAAACCACATACCCAGTTCCGCCCGAACTGATATAAGTTGGCGCTGCCTTGATGGTGTGGCACACCAAACATTTGGGCACGCCGGTCCTTGGCATTGTCGTGGACGGCTCGCCAGCGGCCTGTGCACCACTCATCCACCAACGCCTCCCAACAATCCATCTTATCCGCACACCATCTCGGGGGCACCTAAGTTAGTAAAGAGAAATTAGAGTGCTACGCCTACGAATCAAATCAAGGAAACTAAGTACAATGCCTTAAGAATAGGTAATTACCTTCATGTACTGATCCTTCTTCAGAAACTTAGCCCGGCACGACGGCTTGTCCTTCTTAATACCACACTTGGCGTAGTAGTCTCGAACAGCCTGCGGCCGAGCCTCGTGCCATATGTTTTGTAGTAGGCGCTTGCACTCGGTATCGATAACCTTTGCCGCGTCCTCCTCGTATCCCTCCTCACACCTGTAGAAGGTTTGCAATCAAACGAGACAACACTGATTAGTACAATAACTAGCTATTGTTAATTTTTAATTGTGTAAAGGAGAAATTACCCAAAAGCTTCTGATCACCATCTCGGCCCTCGTGTGGCACAAGACACCGTCGATCATCTCCTCCGGCAGGGCCGGGGCAGCCAAGTAGTGCTCCCAGCTCAATCCTAGCTCTGGAAGCTGACCCTCACCGGGCAACATGACAAACCCCGGGAAATTTTGCCGGCAAAGCACACCAAGGACGGTGTTGGGCCTGCGGACGTCACTGGCGTGTACCCAACCCCTGCAGTATGACAAGGCCAACGCATTAGAGATTTGAAGAAACGTGAAGGCAAAATGTACAAAAATAGTAAATGCACTTACTTCTCCCCATCAGGCCTAATCACCGGCCTCTGCTCGCGGGTCGCCGGCAGGGGCGGGAGCCGTGTACCACCACGCTGGTACACGGTGGCCCCCTCAACCACCTCACCCTCACTATCAGTACACTCATCCCCGCCACCATCAGCATGGCCACTCGGCCCCTCAGGCGGATCCGGCCAGATTCGCTGCATACCCATCGGGGAACATCAACTGCATTTTCACCCACAAGATAATTTCCCTCATAGCTGGCCTTCCAAGATTGAACCAGGCCTTTGGCTTCGTCCAGTTCTGCTTTCCTTTCTGTTGTCGCATGTTTTGTAACGGTCTATCACATAGAGTCTGCAGATCGACTCTAGCCTTAGTATTATCCTTTGACTTCCCATCTATGCCGAACAATGTACCAAAAAAGGCCTCGCCGATATTCTTTTCAGTGTGCATCACGTCGATGGTGTGTGGAAGAAGGAGGTCTTTGAAGTAAGGCAGATCCCACAAGCATGTCTTGTGAGTCCAGGCGTGTTCCGAATTATACCCCTTGAAATACCCTGGACGCTCTGGATCAGGCTCGAGAGCGTTTAACTGATCCAGGATCTGTTGGCCAGTCAACGCAGGTGGTGCGGAGTTTTTGACAACTCTACCTTTGGTGAAGTTCTTCTTGTCTTTTCTGAACTTATGGCGAGGATCCAGGAATTGTCTATGTAAGTCGAGGCAAGAATACTTGTGACCCGCCTGCAGCCAATGAAACTGAAGAGCTGCCTTGCATGTGGGGCACGGGAACCTTCCATGCGTACACCAGCCAACGAATAGCGCATACGCCGGCAAGTCATGCATCGAGTACATGTACCAGACACGCATTATGAAGTTTCGTTTGCTAGCGGCGTCGTATGTCTTGAACCCATTATCCCAAGCTTCTTGCAATTCATCCTTAAGCGGCTGCATGTACACATTCATATTCTTCCCCGGATAGTTGGGCCCTGGAATTATCAACGTCAGGAAAATGTTCTTTCTTTGCATAATCTGTCCGGGGGGGGGGAGATTGAGTGGAATGACAAATACAGGCCAACAATTGTATTGGGTTGCCGTCATACCAAACGGATTGAACCCATCCGTGCCGATGCAGACTCGAGGATGCCTTGGATCTGCCGCTTTTTGCTCATGTAATGCATCGAAGTGCTTCCACACAGAACCATCCGATGTGTGTACCATCATCTGATTCCCATATGCATCTAGTTCGGTTCTTTTGCCGATTTTGTGCCATGTCATCTGTCTGGCCGTCTCTTCGACCATGAAAAGACGTTGAAGTCTTGGTACGATTGGCAGATACCGAAGAACATTAACGGGGATTTTGGTCTGCCTCTTCTCACCCATACCGTTGTCTACCACAACATACCTGGAAGAGTTGCAAATGGGATAATAGTTCAAGTCCGCATACTCAAGCCTAAATAAGGCACATCCTTTCTCACAGGCATCTATCTTCTCATAGGGCATCTTAAGTGCACGGAGGATTTTGTCCGACTAGTACAGGTTTGCAGGCATTACATGGCCTTTGGGTAGAAAGCGTCCAAATAGTGTCATCATCGCGTCGTAGCATTCTCTGCCCAAGTTGAATTGAGCCTTCAGAGCCATTACTTGTGCGATGGCATCCAGCTGACAAAGCTCAGTGTGCTCGTGGAGAGGACGTTTTGAAGACTCCAACATTTCATTGAAGGCCTTTGCAGATTCCTCCATCTCATCGTCCGAATCCCGAGCATCATCAAAGTCTTGCACCATGTCTTCGATCCCGGTACCATGCTCGTCGGTGCGACGACGAACCACCTCAGCTCTGGTACGTTGGGCAGACTCTCCATGAAATGTCCACACCGTATAATCGGGCATAAACCCCCACTTCTGCAGGTGTTTACCCATTTCATCCTCTTTCCTCTGAGAAAAGTTGTCGCACCTAACACAGGGGCACCAGGTTTTTCTCTGGCCATTTGCAAATGCGGCTTTCACAAACCCCTTGGTTTTTGTTAACCATTCATTGGTCATGTCTTCCTGACTAGTGTGACCGGTGTACATCCACGCACGATCACTCATCTTGCCTACCTTCTAAACACCCAAGAAATATATATATAATTCATCATATATATTCATCAGTTAATCAAGTTTGTCAATTTTATTACGTCCATGCTGTTGGAAATATGCCCTAGAGGCAATAATAAATTGGTTATTATTATATTTCCTTGTTCATGATAATCGTTTATTATCCATGCTATAATTGTATTGATTGGAAACTCAAATACATGTGTGGGTGCATAGACAACACTGTGTCCCTAGTATGCCTCTAGTTGACTAGCTCGTTGATCAAAGATGGTTAAGGTTTCCTAGCCATTGACATGAGATGTCATTTGATAACGGGATCACATCATTAGGAGAATGATGTGATGGACAAGACCCAAACTGTAAACGTAGCATTTGATCGTGTCAGTTTATTGCTATTGTTTTCTGCATGTCAAGTATCTGTTCCTTTGACCATGAGATCATGCAACTCACTAACACCGGAGGAATACCTTGTGTGTATCAAACGTCGCAACGTAACTGGGTGACTATAAAGGTGCTCTACAGGTATCTCCGAGGGTGTCTGTTGGGTTGGCATGGATCAAGACTGGGATTTGTTACTCCGTATGACGGAGAGGTATCTCAGGGCCCACTCGGTAATACAACATCACATTGAGCCTTGCAAGCAAAGTGACTAAAGAGTTAGCCACAGGATCTTGTATTACGGAACGAGTAAAGAGACTTGCCGGTAACGAGATTGAACTAGGTATAGTGATACCGACGATCGAATCTCGGGCAAGTAACATGCCGAAGAACAAAGGGAACAGCATACGGGATTAACTGAATCCTTGACATAGAGGTTCGACCGATAAAGATCTTCGTAGAATATGTAGGAGCCAATATGGGCATCCAGGTCCCGCTATTGGTTATTGGCCGTAGAGGTGTCTCGGTCATGTCTACATAGTTCTCGAACCCGCAGGGTCTACACACTTAACGTTTGGTGACGATTAGTATAATTGAGTTATTATGTTGGTGACCGAAAGTTGTTCGGAGTCCCGGATAAGATCCCGGACATGACGAGGATCTCCGGAAGAGTCCGGAGGTAAAGATTGATATATGTGATAATAGTGTTTTGATCTCTGGAAGGGTTCCGGAGTTCACCGGAAGGGGTTCCGGATGTTTACCGAAGTGTTCGGGTGCAGCAACACTTTATATGAGCCAAAGGGATAAAGCCCACAAGGTATTGGAAAGTGCAAAAGTAGTTTTGCTGCCGCGTAAGCGGTACTACCGCTTGGTGAAGCGGTACTACCGCCCGAGCGGTACTACCGCTTGTGTGAAGCGGTACTACCGCCCAAGCGGTACTACCGCTTGTGTGAAGCGGTACTACCGCTTGTGCGCGGCTGTGCGCGGTTCGGCAGGGATCCGAGTTGGACTCTTTCCCTGCGGGCCAAACCGACCTTGTGCGGGCAAAACCGACCCGGAGGAGGCTTTTACTCCAAGTTTAGATCCCAAGGCTCAACATATAAATAGAGGGGCAGGGCTAGCACACGGTACACATCAGGATTTCCCAAGCCGTGTGCCGGCAACCCTAGCCCTCTAGTTCCTCCGTCATAATCTCCGTAGTGCTTGGCGAAGCCCTGCAGAGATTGTTCCTCACCACCATCACCACGCCGTCGTGCTGCTGGAACTCAACCACTACTTCACCATCGCTCGCTGGATCGAGGAGGTGAAGGCGTCATCAAGCCGTACGTGTGTTGAACGCGGAGGTGCCGTCCGTTCGGCACTAGATCGGAAGGATCGTGATTGGATCGCGGGACGCTCGGCGATTTGGATCGCGAAGACGTTCGACTACATCAACCGCGTTTATTAACGCTTCCGCTTAGCGATCTACAAGGGTATGTAGATTCACTCTCCCTCTCGTAGATGCTCATCACCATGGATAGATCTTGTGTGTGCGTAGGAAAATTTTTGTTTCCCATGCAACGTTCCCCAACACATGCAACCTATACGCTAATAGGTAAAGATAGGTCCTAATCCCACCCGAGTAAGTGTAGATTGGGTTCGTTTTCCCATGCTCTGCTCCGGATCCGACGCAAAATTTCGGCAGCACCTCCCCGCTGTTCTCCTGATACACGTCTTGGCAATAAACAGAGAGGATGTGTACCCGGAGAACAACAGGGAGGCACTGACGAAATCTTGCATCGGATCCGGAGCAGAGCATGGGAAAACGAACCCAATCTACACATACTCGGGTTGTCCATGGATAACGTTGGACAATTCGAAAGAATCACGGTTATAAATATGCAAATGCATGCATATTTATAACTGTAACCATTTCGAACGGGAGACGCATACTGGTTACGCGACTGTAGTTACCTAACTAGTGTCATCGGCACAAAGGCCGGAACAGAGCAAAGGAAGGGGGGGAGGAGGATATAGCTAGCTACCTGCTGCTGTCGGCGATGAGGGGATGGAGCCGAGGAGGCTAGCCGAGGGAGGAAGCAAGGGGCACCGGCGAGGATCTGCGAGGAGGGGGGATCCGGGGAGGCATAGGTTAGTGACCGGCGAGGGGAGAGATCTGGGGATCTCTACATTAACATTTTATTTTTCCTTTACATTTTCTACATCTTCTACTTCTTTCACCTAACTAACCTAACTAAATTTAACTAATAGTAGACCTAAAATTTAACTAATGCTAGACCTAACTAAATAAGCTAAGTAACCCTAATTCCTAAAATCTTACTAACTACAACTAAACTACATTTTTTACATCTTCTACAACTAACTACAACTAATTAACTAACTACAACTAAACTAGATTTAACTAATACTAAAACAGAACACTAAAATTACTAAAACAGAGGAAAAAATTGAAAAAACGGAGAGGGGGAGGGGGCTCACCGGAGTGGGGGAGGTGGAGGCCGACGTTGGTGGAGGTGGAGGAGGCCGACGCTGGCGGTGTAGGTGGAGGAGGCCGGCGGCGGCGGCGGTGGGCTGGAGGAGGGGGCTATGCCGCCGGCGGTGGAGGAGGGCGTGCCGCCGGCGATGGAGGAGGGCGACGCGCGGGGACGGGATGGCACCGGCGGACGGGGACGGCGGCACGGGGCGGGGTGGCGGCGTGAGACAGGGACGGCGGCGCGCGCGGGGCAGGAGAGTGTGGGAGAAAGAGTGGAGAGAGAGGGGATGAGGGCGGGGGCGGTGGGGCGGCGGGTGGCGCGGCGGGGGCGGTGGGGCGTCGGGGGCGGCGGGTGGCGCGGCGGGGGCAGTGGGGCGTCGGGGGCGCCGGGGAGAGACAGACTGAGAGAGAGAGAGAGAGAGAGAGAGAGAGGGGGGGGGAGGTGGGGGCGGGGGCGGCCGTTAGATACATTAGGTTATTTTCTTTGCCGTCTGCTTTCGTGCTCTTTGCCGTCCGCTGGCAGACGGCAAAGAGTGAACAGACGGCAAAGAGTGTACTACCCAGCGCAGCGCTCCAGTGGGCCCCACGCCTGCTCTTTGCCGTCTGCTTTCGGGCTCTTTGCCGTCTGCTTTCGTGCTCTTTGCCGTCCGCTGGCAGACGGCAAAGAGTGTACTACCCAGCGCAGCGCTCCAGTTTGCCCCACGCCTGTTCTTTGCCGTCTGCTTTCGGGATCTTTGTCGTCTGCCAGCGGACGGCAAAGAGTGCACTGACGGCAACCATGATCTTTGCCATCAGTCTGTTCTTTGCTGTCTGCTTTCTGGAAGCAGACGGGAAAGGTAGCCTTTGCCGTCCGCTAGCAGACGGCAAAGAGCAGACTGATGGCAAATTCTCTGATTCCTGTAGTGTCCCGAATTGGAAGGCAGCACATCACAGAAAGAAGTTCCCGTGATGCCTACACCATCCGGAGAGGAAGCTAATGATGATGATCATGAAACTTCGGATCAAGTTACTACTGAACTTCGTAGGTCGACCAGGGTACGTTCCGCACCAGAGTGGTACGGTAATCCCGTCCTGGAAGTCATGTTTTTAGACAATGGCGAACCTATGAACTATGAAGAAGCAATGATGAGCCCGGATTCCGACAAATGGCTTGAGGCCATGAAATCCGAGATAGGATCCATGTATGAGAATAAAGTATGGACTTTGGTGGACTTGCCCGATGATCGGCAAGCCATTGAGAACAAATGGATCTTTAAGAAGAAGACAGACGCTGATGGTAATGTCACCGTCTATAAAGCTTGACTTGTCGCAAAGGGTTTCCGACAAATTCAAGGGGTTGACTACAATGAGACTTTCTCACCCGTAGCGATGCTTAAGTCTGTTAGAATTATGTTAGCAATTGCCGCATTTTATGATTATGAAATTTGGCAGATGGACGTCAAAACAGCATTCCTTAACGGGTTTCTTAAGGAAGAGTTGTATATGATGCAACCGGAAGATTTTGTCGATCCTAAAGGTGCTAACAAAGTATGCAAGCTCCAGCGATCCATCTATGGACTGGTGCAAGCATCTCGGAGTTGGAATATATGCTTTGATGAGGTGATCAAAGCTTTTGGTTTTATACAAACTTACGGAGAAGCTTGTATTTACAAGAAAGTGAGTGGGAGCTCTGTAGCATTTCTAATATTATATGTGGATGACATATTGTTGATTGAAAATGATATAGGATTTCTGGAAAGCATAAAAGGTTATTTGAACAAGAGTTTTTCAATGAAAGACCTGGGTGAAGCTGCTTACATATTGGGCATCAAGATCTATAGAGATAGATCGAGACGCCTGATAGGACTTTCACAGAGCACATACCATGACAAGATTTTGAAGAAGTTCAAAATGGACCAGTCAAAGAAGGGGTTCTTGCCTGTGTTGCAAGGTGTGAAGTTGAGTAGGACTCAAAGCCCGACCACGGCAGAAGAAAGAGAAAGGATAAAAGTCGTCCCCTATGCCTCAGCCATAGGCTCTACAATGTATGCCATGCTGTGTACCAGACCTGATGTGTGCCTTGCCATAAGTCTACCAGGGAGGTACCAAAGTGATCCAGGAGTAGATCACTGGACAGCGGTCAAGAATATCCTTAAGTACCTGAAGAGGACTAAGGACATGTTTCTCGTTTATGGAGGTGAAGATAAGCTCATCGTAAAGGGTTACATCGATGATAGCTTTCACACTGATCTGGATAACTAAAGTTCTCAATCCGGATACGTATTGAATAGTGGAGCAGTTAGCTGGAGTAGCTCCAAGCAGAGCGTTGTAGACATAAAGATTTGCAAAAGTGCATACGGATCTGAGACCCGTTGACTAAACCTCTTCCACGAGCAAAACATGATCAGCACCAGGACTCCATGGGTGTTAGATTCATTACGATGTAAACTAGATTATTGACTCTAGTGCAAGTGGGAGACTGTTGGAAATATGCCCTAGAGGCAATAATAAATTGGTTATTATCATATTTCCTTATTCATGATACATGTTTATTATTCATGCTAGAATTGTATTGACCGGAACTTAAATACATGTGTGAATACATAGACAACATTGTGTCCCTAGTAAGCCTCTACTAGACTAGCTCGTTGATCAAAGATGGTTAAGGTTACCTAACCATAGACATGAGTTATCATTTGATAACGGGATCACATCATTAGGAGAATGATGTGATGGACAAGACCCAACCGTAAGCTTAGCATCAGATCGTTTAGTTTATTTGCTATAGCTTTCTTCATGTCAAGTATCTGTTCCTTAGACCATGGGATCATGTCACTCCCGGATACTAGAGGAATGCCTTGTGTGCTATCAAACGTCACTTTATAACAGGGTGATCATAAAGATGCTCTACAGGTATCTCCGAAGGTGTCTGTTGGGTTGCATGAATCGAGATTGGGATTTGTCACTCCGTATGACGGAGAGATATCTCTGGGCCCTCTCGGTAATACAACATCGTAAATAGCTTGCAAGCAATGTGGCTAATGAGTTAGTCACGAGATCTTGTATTACGGAACGAGTAAAGAGACTTGCCAGTAACGAGATTGAACTAGGTATGGAGATACCGACGATCAAATATCGAGCAAGTAACATATCCCCGGACAAAGGGAATTGCATACGGGATTAACTGAATCCTCGACATCGTGGTTCAACCGATAAAGATCTTCGTTGGACATGTGAGAATCAATATGGGTATCCAGATCCCGCTATTGATTATTGACCGGAGAAGTGTCTCGTTCATGTCTACATCTTCCTGAACCCGTAGGGTCGCACGCTTAACGTTCGATAGCGCTAGGGTAGTATTGAGATATTAATAGCGAAAAGTCCGAAGCTTGTTCGGAGTCCCGGATGGGATCCGGGATATCACGAGGAGCTCCGGAATAGTCCGGAGGTAAAGATTTATATATGGAAAGTTGTTTTCGGGGTTACGGAAAAAGTTCAGTTTTTTCGGTATTGTACCGGGAAGTCATCGGAAGGTTCCAGAAGACTCCGGAGGGGTCCGGAAGTCCTCGGAGGGTTCCACCACGCCCCAAACAGTAGCATGGGATGTAGGGGTGATAAGTCCATCAGAAGATATAATACAGTGCCGCGTAAAATTCATCGAGGAGCCGACGGAAAGATGCGAGTATTATGCGGTCCGGAAACGAGCGATAAAAATGAATTACCTTGGGGTCCGAAGAGATGGAGCAAAACCTGGTTAGATGGTTCCGCACAAGAACATGCACTCATAAATATTATACAAAAGCCAGAAGTTTACAACAGCTTAATCCAACCAAAGAAGGGCCACGAGCCAGAACTGGAAGAGGTGCAACTAAGGTTCAGAACTCCACCTCGAGGGATAAAAATTGGTGCCTTTTTTATTTCCGTGGAAAAGGATTGCACGTTGCATGCAATCTGAAAAGAAGGCATGCATGCGTACATGATTGATGGCCAGAATATTGCATTAGGTGGTTTCCTAAATAGTAGCTACGGTTTGGTTGGTTAATTAGGATTTCTTTTGTTTCCTTTCCTAGTCCAAGTCACGCACGGCTTGTTTAGGCTGGATATTTTGTTTAGTAGTGCAGTTTAGGTTAGTTACAAACTGAATCACGTTAGTATTATTTTTCCTTAGAGATAGGCCCGAACTAGTTGCAGGGTTCGGGGATATAAAAGTCAGGCTATGGCCATTGTAATCAGATCAGAGTTTATTTCGTGAGTAATGAGAATATACAGAAAACGTTCAAGTTACGGACGACCATATCGTGTGTGTTGTTCTTGATTTTCCATCAGGGAAATTTACTAGCGACGGAGGGTTGATCATCGCATCGACGTCTACGTGCTGATCCGAGGGGATCATTATCTTTGTTCGTGTACTGATCGTGCACGGGTCGAGATTGTTATTGGAGGTTGCAAGGAGGAACACGGGGACGAATTGCTCATCAAGCATCGCCGTGAAAGATCGGGACATCTACACGCATGAATTAGCATCTGGCTAGTTTGTGCTTCATCAAGTGGTATTCAGAGCAAAGGTTAGTCATGGCGATCCAGTTTGCAATATTGTCTGCAGAGGCGAGCATCAACATATTGAGTAAGAACATGTTGATGGAGGAGGAAGGCATCGGCGAGGTCGTTCTTTTTCACACTCGTTGCGTCGTGAAGGAGCGGTGTGTCAATTTGACGATTGATGAAGGTTCTACGGTCAACATGGTGAGCATCGAGGTGGTGGAAAAATTGGGGCTGAATATGGCGTCTCTTGAAAGACCGTACACGCTGAAGTGGTTCAAAGGTGAAATCAAAATTACGCATCGAATTTTGCTAATTTTTTATCTGGGAAAATATTGTTGTGAGGAATTTTTTCACGTTGTCCAGTGCCTATGGTGTCGTGCCATCTGCTACTTGGGAACCCATGGTGCACGCGTCGGGGCTGTTCGGAATGTCAAGAAAAATAGTTTCTCTTTATTATGGAAGGGTCAAAGAATTTGTTTTATTCCTATGCCAGTAGATGTGTTCACGAAGGATTGGAAAAGTCGTTTGCTGAAAAGAAGAGAAGAACAAGAAGAAATAAAGGAAGAAATCAATGCACCAGTAGATGGGCTAAATCTTTTGGTGGAGAAGGTGCAAGACATGGTGGTGCAAAGGGGCAGCGGTGGAGTGTTTTTAAAACACAGTGTAAGATCAAAAATCGTGCTTGCAAGATGATAATTGATGGTGGCAGCTTTACCAACGCCATTAGCAAAGATCTAGTGCAAGCTTTGGGTCTGTCCATGTGGCGGCATCCACGGCCACACCACGTGGAGTGGTTGTACAATTCCGGTAAATTGAAAATCACACACAAGGTACGTGTAACATTTGCGGTTGGAGATTATATTGACAAGGTGGATTGTGATGTCTTGCCGATGGACGCGTGTCAGTTGCTATTGGGAAGACCATGGCAATTCGGTCATGATGCAGTGCATGTCGGAAGATCGAACACGTACACTTTCATGCATGATGGGAGGAAGCACATACTAAAGCCGATGGCGAACAATGCAATCGGCATAGAGCTACAAATTCCGGAGAAGGTGGAGCAGAAAATTGACACGGAACCAGGGATGGTTTCGCTTCAAGGGAGAGAGGATGATAAGTCCATCAGAAGATATAATACAGTGCCGCGTAAAATTCATCGAGGAGCCGACGGAAAGATGCGAGTATTATGCGGTCCGGAAACGAGCGATAAAATGAATTACCTTGGCGTCCGAAGAGATGGTGCAAAACCTGGTTAGATGGTTCCGCACAAGAACATGCACTCGTAAATCTATATCTACTAGTTGAATGCCCGTGCGTTGCTACGGGCCGAAAAAAAAGTATAGACACATTGGTCAAACAATTGTTCTTTTTTGGAAGTGCATATCCAACATGAGGTTTGTTCATTAATACAATGACAAATACTGATCCTTCCTTCTCTTCTTTACTCATGTACAACCATCATGTCACTTTTCCTTACAATGAAATAGAAGAAAAATGGGGTTAGTGTTACATCATATGTACAAAAAGAAGAATAAAATTAAACCCTAAAAACCTAGAGGTATCTTGACCAAACAAGTGTGCCCCTATGTCACTGTTTCCTTCACCACCCTCTTCCTGCAAGAAGAGAGGGCGCCATCTTTCTTCCTGCCCATTCATTCATTCCACATTCATTCTCTTTATCCACCCTTGCTCTAGTATCGTTGGCATTCCAAATTTCGGCCATCTCGCCTTACCATCACTTGGACACTTCTTTAAAACTTTAGCAAATCTATCAAACAGTGCATATGCATCACGAGAAATGATTAGTAGGGACGAAGACATACCCATGAAACGACATATAATCACCAACTCCCCTTGTATTTCTCGTTCACCCACGTGCATAACCAAGGTAACCTAAAAAATGTATTAGTTCTAACACCTAATAATATAGAAAATGGTCGGTGGGAATCTTTTCAGGATCCCATGAGATCGCAATATTCATGATCTACAAACTTAAAAATGACATCCGACCTTGCCATCTCATGAAGCATAACCAAAAGTCAGTAGACACCATAGGTACCTACCAGATTTAGTGATCCAAATATGGATTGTGGTACATGGCATTGCCATCAGTCTGGAATTTGGAAGGAATGGTAGCATTAGATGTACTAACAATCATATGTAACACATTCTAGGTAACGGCAACATGACCTATGGCTTCTATTTAGCATATCTAGTCAAACTAATGTGTTGTCTCAGTTAGATAGGATCATGACTTTTTTCTCACAATAACACTATACATCTAGCTGATAGGTCAGGATCACGTGGGGAAAAGGGGAAACAAGGCTTTGGTCACCAAGATTCGATAGCTCAACATGCAGAAATAAGCATTAGGCAAAAAACAAAGTAAGGCCAGACCTGCCTTGGTAGGGAGCTCAAATCATGCCTGTAGAATCATCTCAATGAAATTTGATATGAATAAATAAATGATCCAGAATACAGCCCCAGGTTACTCAAAAAAAGGTAAACAAGACATGATGAAATGATAATTCACAAAACAAAATAAGTCACCAGCTAAAAAAGCAAGTTAGCATGCCATGCTAACTTCAAGGTTAGAACATATGTAACCTTAGCTTTCATTCCAAGATATACGAGCTTAAGGAAAATATCATTTACCTTGGTCTTAAGAGAATTAGAGATAGGATATATGATATCATTTAGCTTGGCCTTAAGAGAATTAGAGATAATATATACAATTTATTACTTAGAAGCAGAGATATTACTTTTCCCTTGTAGTCCACATACCTTAAGCTCCAGGACATCATAAAGTGCGATGCAGCAGCATGACCTTGTGACTTCATGAAGTGTGCCGTGGTTGATGTCCTTGCGAGCTCCTCTGTCGCAATCCGATATGATGTTGGCATAAAGAAATCTACATATAGCATGTACAGATATAAATTCTAGAATTGCAATCTAGTCCACTGTGGTATGATAAATAAAACAAGCAAAGTAAGAAAATAACTGTCTCCTGGAAGTGTGCCCGTAGAGATTTGGTTCATCAAAATACTGAAAAATAAGATGATTGAAGTTTTAGCATAAAGCAAATGGAGATGTATTCTTTGCGCCCAAGTAATCATATTTGCAGTTGGTGTTTAATACTCTGTAGCAAATTAGAATATGATTGTCATCATATGACTTTTTGGACCATCCATCGTATTTTTAGTTACACTTCTATACAAAAGCAATTATTCAACCACTGGATGGGCACAACATAAACTAAACATATACTTTAACCTCTCCAGAAACTAATAAAACATTAATTTACTCATTATAAAATGAGTCGCCAATGGTTGGCACTCCAAAAATTCTCCAAACTCAAACGAAGTGACATGATCTATTCAGTTCATTGTCGAACCAACAAGATGTCTCATGACATTCATGGTGAGGTGAAAAATAACATATAA
The DNA here is from genome assembly GCA_039707655.1 of Elymus sibiricus. Lineage (NCBI taxonomy): Eukaryota > Viridiplantae > Streptophyta > Magnoliopsida > Poales > Poaceae > Elymus > Elymus sibiricus. Next base: position 174,662,191 of record CM077666.1, on the reverse strand, counting down.
GAAACATAAAGAAAAAGAATCGATGATGAAGCTTACCTTCAGACTGCAGATGCCCAATATGGAGGTGGGGCCACAGGACAAGCGCCAGGGGAAGCTTGCCGTTGGTGGAATAGGGATAGCCGGGCAACATCTTGATTACAGAGGGATGGGCGGCTCCTCACATGTGTGATCAGCACCATGGACGACCATGGATGGAAGCTTTGGGTCATTGGCTCACACCGCGAGCCGCACGATAGCGTGTCGGCGTAAAGCAGACATGGCTGCCCATAAAGGCGGGATCCCACCACAGGCGGACGTACTCACAGCAGCGCGGCCAGAGGTGTGTTGATCCCGCGATCCCGAAGATGATCTGGCTGAGCGAGAGTGGAGAGGATGAGTCTACAGTGGAGAGCGACCGATCCACCGCCGCCGCGGACGATAATGGAGGAAGCCACAGGGGGTGGATGCCTAGGCCGGGGACATCACAACCAACGTGACCGCGACGAGGAGCGAGCACAGCGTGGAGGGGAGGCATGGGCCACGGCTGGTAAGGGCCGGGGAGCGGCGTCGCAGGAGGAGAACTGTGCTATGCAGCGGTCTGCCTTAGAGCGATCTGAGCTGCGCTGTGGAGCGGCCTGCCTTGGAGAGATCGTGAGGAACGTGGGGAGATGAAGAAGAGAGTGGGGATTGGGGATCGTGGGAAGGGATCGGGATGCGTGGGTGGAACTGGAAAGAAAAAAAGGTGCAGGGTATTGCCACGGGGAAAACGGAGGTGGGAGGATTTCCAAGGTGGGTTTGGTCGGACCATCAGTACGACATTCAATCCTGCTTTAATAGTACAGATTTGGTCTTCAGAAATTGATTAAAGATTGATCATGATTTATTTCTTTCCACATAAAAGTTACCAAATACTACCGAAAATAGATCTTATTGGCAGATAAAATTGGTTTAAATAGATCATGGGTAAAATCCGGTTTAAATGTGTTGGTGGGATAAAAAACGGTGGGGAAGAATTAACCGGAGTGAGGCGAGACTACCAACTCAAATCCGGTTTATTTTATTTTTTTTACTAATAAAAGGGCTAACGCTTCTTGCCACCGTAATTTCGTCCGTTTTTTGTCCGTCCACCTCGCCCATATTATATATATTTTTACTATATGAGAGGTGGTACTATTCTAACCTGCTCGTACGTCATCAAACATCAAAGATGTTTCGCTCCTCGACTTGGGCCTGCAAGCAGGGTGTCCGTTGGCCCAGCTACAGTGCAAGGCGAGGAGAAAAAAAAACACGCTTGCGTGAGGAATATTAATAAAGTGACTTGCATCACAGCGGCACGAAAAAAAATGAAGCTACTAGGAATCGAACTAGGCACCTCCGGATCAAAACTAAAGCCTACAACCACCCGCGCCAGATGCCAGTATCTGTTGATTGAATAACTATTTATCCTTGTTGTTTCTTCGTTCTCCTTCGTCCCGTTTTTTCCTTCTTGACAACAAGGATAAATAGTACCACCTCGGTACTTTGTATCAAATACTATCAGTTTTTATACAGTTGTAATTAGCCTGAAATATCACCGAGCGCCTCGAAAATTAGGGAAGAGATGGAAGCCAATTAAGGAGGGAGGGAATATGCACATGCATGTCGCTACTAAATTGACAACAAACTAAAAATGGGATTGTGGGCTCCATGGGCTGCGCTGCATTGATCTTGAAGAAATCAAGAAAAGAGAAAGTAATTAAGAGAGCCAATTAAAGGAGGGAGGGACCTGCACATGCATGCACGGCTACAAATTGTGTGGCATCAATCTAAATGGGATCGTGGGCTGCCTTAGCTAGTCTTGAAGAAATCAGCAAAAAAAAGTACTCCCTCCATCCATATATATAGGGCCTAATGCGTTTTTCGAGACTGTCTTTGACTATTGATAAGATTAATAGTATATAAGATGCATAATGTGAAAATTATATCATTGGAAGCTCCTTTCACGTATGAATTTGCCAGTATGTTTTGTGTAATTTGCATGTCATATATTATTGCTCTAACATGTGGTCAAAATTAGCCTCGAAAAAGGCATTACGCCAAGGGCAGCATTATATCATTGGAGTAGGCTAATTGCTGAGAAGACGAGATTAATGCTGCCCTTGGCGTACGTATTTTCTATAGAATTGTGGGCTTTTTAAAATTTAGTTATACGTGTCTATGATTTGATTAGACCACACAAATTTGTAGGTAGTTACAATAAAAATTATGCATAAGAGAATATGGTTCTTTACACACTCCTTATCCAAACAACCACTGAAGGAAATACTGTAGGCTGGAAAAAGTATTTGAACTGAATTTTGTGGGATGTTGCACCCATAAGGTCCGTAGAAAGATTACTCCCGCCATAGAAGATGCGGATCCTTTGCAGGCTAAGTTCTTGGTCATTTATTGTTCTTGCATGCATGCATTGCAATTAATGCATTGATAAACACAACTTTTTGAGAAAAACGAGCACATTAATTAAGTACTTTTGTAAACTACAAAAACTGTTCCACCACCTACCATCTATCTTGGTAGGTGAGATTTTTGAATTGAGGCCTATAAACCGGAAGAGAGGTATAGTATGATGGGGCTAGGATTCCTCAGACATACATGCACAATTAAAGAAGACATGATGATTAAACGAATGGACATGCAACAATATATGATGGACTAATTAAATGGATCCTCAGTGCATGCATAATTAAAGGAGGAACATGCAGGATTATGAATATATTAAAACTGCCCCTAGGGGGATTGACTACATACATCATTAGAAATCTTCGATCTATTTCTTTTTGTCATAAATTTGATGTCTCATGTTCTTTGCTTTCTTGCATCAGTTATTCTTAATTATCGATCTGTAAAATTGATGACATATTGGTGCAATTTACCTAAACTCGAATTGTTTTATTTTGGGTCTATAAATTTTATGATTTTTTTGTTGTTCACCCGTTGCAACGCACGGGCACTTTTGCTAGTATATTATACAAAGGCGGCTGCTACAAATCACCCGGTTGATGCCAGGAAATTTTAAGCCGCCTCGCTGACCGTTTGATTAGCCCGACTGAACCGTACGATCCCTCTTCCTCTCAGCCCGTGGACTGGTCAACACACACACGTCTCCCCCTCACATCGCACAACCAGCCCCCCACCCCCGTCTCTGCTTCGATGTCGCAGCACTGGGGGGTCGTCGCGAGCGTTGCGATGCGGCACCTGGAGCCGCCGACGAGTGCTGCATCGGAGCACGGGTAGCCACCGGCGAGCAGGGGCGGAGCCAGGATTTAGGTATAGGGGGGGCCAAGCTAACTTGATACATGAAAATTGTGCGGTGCAAAAAATATAAGTACTACAGAGTCCGGTACTAAATAATGTTTCCCTTCAACACAATCAAACATAGTTGCGTTTATATTATTTTAAAATTTCCTCTAAACTGCTATGAAGATGTTTTTTTTTGTAATTTCATCAGAAGATAACCTAATTGCTGAGTTATCATGTAATTTCAAAGCAGGTCATCTTCCATTGCATTGGGGACTGTTTTTTTTGTAATTTCATCAGAAGATAACCTAATTGCTGAGTTCCATATCAATGTAAGTTATCATGTAATTTCAAAGCAGGTCATCTTCCATTGCATTGGGGACTGGTAACTTGCATCTTTGCCTCTCAATATGTTCAGAATTTGAAACAACATACCAAAAAAAAGAAACTTCAAACAACATGTTTAAAAATTGTATTAATCTTTATAGTATTTGGCGACGATTTTCTCTTCACAAATGCATCATAAATCGAACAATTGAATGAAATTACAAATAAATTAGCATCGTAGATCACTCCCTCAAAATAACTAAAATTGATTGTACAATTCGACACATATAAGATGAGAGCTGAGAAGGATTAATAGAGTACTCCCTCCGTAAACTAATATAAAAGCGTAACGCTTTTATATTAGTTTACGGAGGGGTATTTAATAATGCTAACCTTGAGAATTAACCGTCAGAGAATTGACATGGTGTAGTTTGCAGGATTCATCGGGCGCCGGTGTCGCCTGAGTCGATTGAACATCGCGAGCAGGGAGGCCATAAGCTAGCGGCCGCCGGCTACGCTAATCACCTCAGATCGCACCTCAATCACGACAAGAGTTTTTTCAGGGTTTTTTTTTTTTGAACCATCAAGACTTTATTCCTCAAATAATAGCCAGATCGTTTACAATAGCATGAGAAATAAAGTCAGGGATAACAGATTCCCAAAACAAGGAAGTTCTATTACTAAAAGCATTGCTTGCTAATAAATGAGCAGCCTCATTTGCTTCACGAAGACAGTGTGAGAATTCAACTTTGGTGAAATTTAGCACTAGCTGTCTACATTCCATAACAGTCGCCACATTCTCTCCCGAATACTCCTCTGGGTTTAGAACCGCTTCCACCACGAAGCTATTATCCGACTCGATATGTACCTTGTTGCAGCCAATTCTGTCAGCTAAATAAAGACCATTGCGAATTGCCACAGTTTCAGCCGAGTCGACGCTGGTGATATGAGGAAGAAACCAGTTCGCTGCTGCTATTAGTTTCCCTTGACAATCACGTGCGATGGCTCCTGTTGCACCTAACAGAGTTTCAGGTTGGAAGGCAGCGTCTACATTAATTTTTATTACTTCGCTTAATGGTCGTTTCCATATTTGATCACTCATCCTCTCCGGCTGTTTGCTCGAGTATGCACGAACGAAATTGGTAGCAAGAACCCTGATTGATATTGCTGCTCTATCTGCTACTTGGATCTTCTCCCCTTTCACATGTTGTCGCCTCTGCCACCACAGGTACCAAGCAGCCACCAGGATAAGTTCAGGCATGGGAAGATCATCAGAAACGCCCTGCATCCCACTGAGGATTTCCATTGTAACTGACCCTGACCGGTCCTGTTCAACTGCATCCAGTACAGTTTTCTGTAACCCCAGCTCTGCCCACACCTCCTGCACTCCGGAAGGACTAGTACTAGGAGCGGGGAAGGACCAGTAAACTGGGCTTTCTTATGGGCCTTTTCCTTTGAGATTTTATACTTTCCGTTTCTGTTAGGGGGGGCCTAGTACGTGTATTGACCAAATCCAATCGCTAATTACTCCTAGCTGTCAAAGAGATCGTCGATCGTTGGGGGGGGGGCCTGGCCCCTGCTCGCCCCCCCTTGTCTCCGCCACTGCCGGCGAGTGCTGCATCGGAGCAACGGAGCTGCTTCATCGCTGCACCGGTTGTCCGGCGATGCTCCATAGCAGCAAGGGAGCTGCTTCATCGAAGCACCGGTGGTCCGGCGATGCTCCATAGCAGCACCGGCAGCCCCTGTCCATGCTGCATCGCAGCAGTACATGCGCTGCATCGCAGCTCTGCCGCGCCGCCGATGACGTCGAGGTCCATGCACGCAGCGTTGCAGCTTCGCCGCCGGTGTTGCATTGCAGCTCCGCCGTCGCAGCACCGGTGACCCCCACGCAGCACGACGGCGCTGCAGAGTCGTCCCCTTCACTTATGGCGCCGCCGGTGCCCCTCGTAGCAGCGTTGGTGACCACCAGTCGCAGCACTGGTAGTCACCGCCCCGGCAGCACCCGATGTCGCTCCTTGTAGCACCGTGTGGCGAGTCATGTTAGCCGCCGACGACCCCATGCAGCAGTGCGCAAGCCGGCGCCCCGCCCCCCTGTAGCACGAGCGAACAGCTCTCATATAGCAAAAAAGTAGTGGTGACCATCGTCAGAGGAGACGAGCAGGGGCGGCGCCACGGTAGGGGCGATTATGGTTGGCCGCCCCAGGTATACGGAATAACGTAAACAAAAAAATACGATTCGTTATACATGGGCCAACACATATATGTAGGCATGTAGCGACTAAGTGCACGGGAGCCCAGTTGCAGCCCAAAGTGAGGAAGAGAGCGCCCGCACACAATTCACCCAAGCCCCAAACTAGCTCCTGCGCCCAGGAAATCCCCAATCGAGCGTTGCCCCTGCTCCCAGGAAATCCCCAATCGAGCCTAACTGCCCTAACCTAGCCGTTGCCAACTCGCCGCCACGGAGCTCCGCAGCTCCACGGAGCTCCACTGACCTCACCGGCTCACCGGCCGCTGGGGGCCGGGCACCTGATCCGAATCTGCGAATGGGCGAACCAAAAGAAGCAATCCCGGGCGCGGCCTGCGTGGGAGGAAGCAGCAGCGGCACGGCATCGAGCTCGTGCAAACGGCCGGCAGCTGCAGTTTGCAAAATCAGCAAGCGCAACCAGCAGGTACACCGTACACACACACCAACAGAGACAGTCCATTTTGTTCTGATATTGACCTTCAATTTCTAGCCAATTATTGAATAATTGAATTAGTGATAGAGGCAAACAGTACTGGAGGCAAAGCATCAGTACAGTCTGTACAGAGTAGCACTAGTACAGAGTATATGCGTTTTATCAAAGTGCTTGGTTTACATTTTTTGAAGCTTGCTGATATAGCCATATATAGCCACAGACAGGAGTAGTACTGGTTCAGAGTATATGCATTTTATCAAACTGCCTTTACCTCCATAGATTTCATCAAATCTTCAAGTGAAAGGTCCATATTGCTGCTTATATTGCCATATATGTTACAATCAGTACAGGTTACAATTGATTTCTTTTGATGTTGTAATGTAAAGAATCTTTAAAAAAATGAAACCAATTGCTGCTTATTTTGGAGCTCCCCCAACTGCTGAATCTGAAGTGTCCATTGAAGCCTCTGATGCAAACATTTTTCAAGCTCTTGTTCGTGTACCTGAAGTGTCCATTGAAGCCTCTGATGCAAACATTTTTCAAGCTCCTGTTCGTGAACCTGAAGTGTCTAACCAGAGCTCTCATGATAACACTTTGCAAGCTTCTATTCTAGGATTTAGTCGAGCAGATGTTGAACCTGATCCGGGACTCCGGAAACAAATTGCAGATTATTCAACTCCAGAAATCAGAGATGCAGTGAGGAGGGAATATTTGAAGAAAGGTCCATGTCAGCCGTATGGGCATGATTTCCCTCGCAACCCTACAGATAAAAGGGTATTCAGAGAGGAGTGGTTTGAGGAGTTTGATTGGCTAGAGTACAGTGTAAAAAAAACAGGGCATGGTGAAAAGGTCTCATGTTTTTTGCGGTTGTGACAGTCTCGCTAATCTTGCTCTCAAGTTGGTTGAAACTAAGGAACATTTACAATTTCCTTTGGTTTATCGGCTCATCAAACTTGCTTTGACTTTGCCGGTAGCGACGGCATCAGTTGAAAGAGCTTTCTCAGCCATGAATATCATAAAGACAGATTTGAGAAATAAGATATCTGATGATTGGTTGAATGATATGATGATATGCTATGTTGAGCGAGATATATTTGCTGGAATTGATGACAAGAAGATTATCGAACATTTTCATGGCTTGAGAAACCGTAGAGGCCATCTACCAAACCCTCCTCGTATACTTAAAACTTAGGGTAAATACTTCTGTTATCTATTGTTTCAAACTATTAGCATACTTGTGCTAAGATATATATTGATATGCAGCTTGTTCACCTATTGTAGGTATCTATTAGTCATGGAGTTGGTTATTTTGGGCCATGGAATGAATGATTCAAGCAGCGGGAGTCCATGTTAGTAGTTCTCTGTGACGTTTATGTTGTATTTTGTGATTTTTGGTGGTTACATGATCTACTTGTCAAGACTCTTGAACAATTTTGAATCATTAGTTATGTTACTTTTCGAGTGCATCTAGCTTCATATTTGAATTTTTATGAGTTTTAGTTCAGCGGGCTTGCATTTGTCCATCAAAAAATTTAGACATTAAATGTTTCGCCCCGGGTAAGTTCAATTCCTGGATCCGCCACTGGAGACGAGGGGGTGGCCGGTGCTTCTATGCAACTATTCGGTGGCAGGGATTTTTAAGAGAGAGGGAGCGCTAGAGCTTCCATGGCTGGATCATGAGAAGGGAAAAGAATGCGTCTGGGGAACGAGATGGGAAAGGATAAGGATGCCAGGGATGGGTGGTTATGCGGACGTAGTGGGAGAGCGCGTGCGGGGACACGTGTCATGAAAACGAGGCGGCTTAAGACGCACTGGAATCAGTCGGTTGATTACCATCGTTTTCCTTATACAAAAGCCAGAAGTTTACAACAGCTTAATCCAACCAAAGAAGGGCCACGAGCCAGAACTGGAAGAGGTGCAACCAAGGTTCAGAACTCCACCTCGAGCGATAAAAATTGGTGCCTTTTTTATTTCCGTGGAAAAGGATGGCACGTTGCATGCAATCTGAAAAGAAGGCATGCATGCGTACATGATTGATGGCCAGAATATTGCATTAGGTGGTTTCCTAAATAGTAGCTACGGTTTGGTTGGTTAATTAGGATTTCTTTTGTTTCCTTTCCTAGTCCAAGTCACGCACGGCTTGTTTAGGCTGGATATTTTGTTTAGTAGTGCAGTTTAGGTTAGTTACAAACTGGATCACGTTAGTATTATTTTTCCTTAGAGATAGGCCCGAACTAGTTGCAGGGTTCGGGGATATACACTAGTAGAAAAATGGACATTAGTCCTGGTTCGTAAGAGCCTTTAGTCCCGGTTGGGCAACCGGGACTAAGGAATCGGGACTAAAGGCCTCCTTTTTAGTCCCGGTTGTGTTACGAACCGGAACTAAAGGGGCTTCACGTGGCCGCTGCGTAGCGCTCAGGCAGGAGGACCTTTAGTCCCAGTTGGTAACACCAACCGGGACTAAAGGCCGCCACGCGTCAGGAGTTGGGGTTTAGGGTTTTGGAGGGTTTAGGAGTTTCATTTTGTGTTTCTCTTTTCTTTTTGTGTTTACCATTCAATTCTTTTTCATTTAGGGTTTTCATTTTTATTTTATGTTTTTCATTCAACTCGACGCTACTACATATAGCAATGAAGGAACCATTACACAACATCGTCATGAATATAGAGAAGTGACCTCTTTCTCCGTGCTTGGTCGAACAACAAGTTTTCGTATATATATTCGACGCTACTACATATAGTACACGTTCATGCATATATACAATATAATATCTCTTATGATCCCTAATATCTAATTACCAAAATCCCCTACCAATTCCCGATGGTATTCTCCGGTTTTAGATATGACCTCTTCAAGTAAGAATCCCGTCAATTCCTCTTGAATTGCTCGTACGCGATCCTTTGGTAGGAGATCGTCCCGCATCCGTTGGATCTAATTTAAAGAAGGGGGTCAATATATATGAATGAAACTCAACACAATTGATGTTAATAAAATAAAATTGTGAATATTGTTTACGTACTTTAAGTTGTTGTAAAATTCTGCCCTTCTCACAGGTCGTCTGGCGAATGAACTCGCAAACGTAGTATCCACATAAATTATTGCCGTCTCCCTGCCTCGAGCACTTTATGAGAATAGAGTTCAATCAAAATAATAATCAAGCATGATAATGGTATTAAAACTAGCTAGAATCAAAGAGATGCGCGGACCTAACTAGTACTACTTACATTGAGTTGTCGAAATTGCAGCTCTTCTTTCCATTCACCCCTAACCTTCTTGGTGAACCGTTTCCAAACTCTGCCCGGCAAAGAAAATGAATAAAGGAGTTATTAATTACTTGATATCAGGAAATGAACGAAAGTTGCCGATATAGTGCGATAATGATTGAAATTACCTCTGGAGCATTTCACTCAGGTCCGCCCACATCTTAGGGTCTTTACGTTTCGAGTCCATGACAAGTACTTTTCCTGTGTCAAACTGAATGACTAGCAGAATATAGTGGAACCTGCGCACGCATAACTCATCAATTACACTTAACATCGAGTAAGCAAAACAGGATGTGTACAAGACAGTAACACTCACTTGAAGTTGTAAGGAAATAGTATTTCCCTTTTGGTTTGTTGTTCAATTAACGCCTTTAGCAAGTTATCCTCTGTTTCCTTAGCGTTGTTTTGTACCGTATATTCATGTATGTTATTTGGGTTAATGAACCCAATGTCATAGATTTGTCCTCTTTTGCATTCAAGGATCTTCATTCTGCATAATATAGTGAGGATAATTATACATGCAATGAACGAGCTGAGCTAGAGACTTAATTACAGAAATAATACTTACAAACAATAGCAACTGATGATAGATTTGTCGAGGGCATCTTGATTGTATAACTGAAATAATTCCTCAAATTCAATGAACATCTCCTCGTCTCCACTGAAGTAATGCTCATTTTTAATTCCCACCATGAGTGAGTCTTTCCCTTCCTTTGAGGCTTCCATATACCACTCATGCAATCTTCGCATTTGTGTTGGTAGAAGCCATTACTCCTCAGGTCTGACGAGAGGCTTCCCGTGCTGGTATCTGTATGCTAACTCAGCCGTGGAGAACTCTACCCCGCTTAAGAATTGAGCAAGAGTGGCCGCTACCTCCGGATCATAATCCTTATCGGAAAACACGTTGAGCGGGGGGCACGATTGGTTTTTCTGTTCTCCGAGCTGGGGAATTGTTTTCCCCCTTGCACTACTACTACTTCCCGACCGCTGCTGTTTATGTGACTTCATAATAGAGCGGTCATAGTTTGATGGCAGCGGAGGCGATGGTGGTCGCGTAAGGTTTTCTAGAAACTTCTTCGCTTTTGTCGGATCTATTTTCTCCTTTGGCTCGGGCCGTTTCGGTGCAAGCTGGCGTTTCACATCGGCATCCACGACCTTCTTGGTTTCCTCATCAGTCAGTTCGTATGGTAACTTGGCAGGAGCCTCCTTGACGTTGTTCCTTGTACCTGCTCTGGATTTCTTCGCAGTTGTAGTACTAGCCGCCGGAGTGGCGGTTCTCTTCCGCTTATCCACCCGGGGCTGAGGCGGCGGAGGCGGCGGAGTCTGCTGACACGGCGGAGACGGCTGAGGCGGCGGAGACGGCTGAGGCGGCGGAGGCGGCGGAGTCTGCTGACGCGGCGGAGACGGCTGAGGCGGCGGAGTCTGCTGACGCGGCGGAGACGGCTAAGGCGGCGGAGGCGGCGGAGTCTACTGAGGCGGCGGAGACGGCTGAGGCGGCGGAGATAGAGCTGGATTGCTACTCTGAGGAGTCGATAGCCTTGGCGTCCAATGTGGAAGCACGATGTGTTCCTTTTTCCATAGAATGGTAGTTTTTCTGGCATCTCCCAGTTTAGTCTCCCCTTCACCTGTAGGGAAGTCAAGCTCCAGCTGCTCAAATCCCTTGATAACTTCATCCACCCCGACAACAGCATAGCCATCTGGAATCGGAGAGCAATGGTAAGTTCCATTACCAGGAGGTAAGGCAAAGCCGACCGCCACCTTCACGGATATGTTCATGCATTTCACATGTAGCTCACAATTTTCCCTCTGCGTGATATCATCCACGGGGTAGCGAGGATCCGTGATATCATCTATGGGCCAAACGAGCTCCGTGGAAGCCACGCTGCTTTTCCGCTGAGATGATGGGCCGGCAGTATCGAATGCAGGATCTTCGTGCCGCTGAGATGGGCCGGTAGCTTGCTGGCTGGTAAGTGCCTCTATTTGCTTCTGTTGCTGCTCTAATTTTTCTTCTATCTTCTGCCTCCGGTCTGCATGCTGTTTCTTTTTTCTCCCTCGGCTTCTATAAGTCTCACTGCAGTCGGGAAACCCAATCTTCCACGGAACGGAGCCTGATGTGCCTCGTGTTCGTCCACTGTGTTCGGCATTCCCGAGGGCGCGTGACAGCTCGTCGTTCTCTCTGTCGGGATTGAACTTCCCGTCCTGCACGTCCTTCATTGCAGCTTTAAGGGCTTTGAGGGGTGTTGCAAGTTGATCTTTTGTAAAAATACACTTCCCTGTTTCTGGGTCCAACTTTTCCCCATGCCCGTAGAACCAAGCCTTTGCCCGTTCGGCCCACTCCAATGTCTCTGGACCGATCCCTTTATCAATCAGGTCGTTCTCAGTTTTCTCCCACTTAGGCCTGGCAACCTTGTAGCCACCTGACCCCATAACATGGTGATATTCCTTCTTTGCAGCATTTTGCTTATTTATTTTTGACCTTTTCTTAGCTTCATCCGATGTCTTGTACTCCACAAATGCGTCCCGGTGATCTTTTATCTTCTCATATGCTCCGGTGAATGTTGGAGTCTTGTCTTTCAGGACATAGTCTTGGTGCAATCTTTTCTTCCAATTGCAGAATTGTGCGGCCATCTTCTTAAGAGCCCACGCCTTGACTTTTGGCTCTATAACTTTGTTATTTGGATCCACCTCTGGCGGTAGGGTGAAATTTGTCATGAGCGTATTCCAAAGCGTTTCTTTGGATCTATCGTCGACATAAGTAACTCCATCCGCCTTTGGCTTATTCCATTCTCGAATGGTGATCGGGATGCTGTCCCTAACAATAACTCCGCACTGACTTACAAATCGGTTTGCGTTCCGCGCGGGACCAATCGGTTTGCCATCTTCACTGACTTCTTCGATCTTGAACCTTTCATTTTCGCCCAACCTTTTTTTCGGGCCTCGTTTCTTTATAGAAGATTGGCTCGATCCGGAGGGCTAAAAGAAGAAGGAAGCGTTAATATATGTATATACAAATCAATTAATGCATCTAGTCAGCAGAGGCTTAATTAATATACCTCGCCGGACTTTGTAATAATTAAGGTTCCAACACCGGAGCCGTCATCTTCTCCCTCCATTCCCTCACCGGAGCCGTCATCTCCTCCCTCTATTCCCTCACCGCAGTCGTTCAGAAACTGTGAGGTGATATCATCATCTCCGTCGCGGATTATTGCCCCCAACATGTCTTCTTGTTCTTCGTCTCTGCCGTGTTCCATAGTTTCTGCAAAGACTTGCAAGTTATTTCAATGCTATAAACAAATTATTAAAACAAATTCACATTTCCATGTCTATTTGCATCTCGATTAAAAAAATCACATTATTAAAACAAATTCACATAATATCACTAATACATCTCGAATAATCTAGTTAATGCAATAATATTATCATATAATATCACTAATACATCTCGAATAATCCAGTTAATGCAATAATATTATCATATAATATCACTAAACATCTTGCCCAATCAAACTGGACGTCGACTCCCGGTTCCTGAGCCGCGGGCGGTGAACACCCAAAGAGAAGGAACCATCACAGGATCATAGCTCGGGTGAGATCCTTGAAGAAACTGCCAGGTATTGGAGAAGCTGTCGTCCAACGCAACCATGTAGCGATGGACGTGCTCGTCCTCCTCCCTGACACGGCGACGTACCACCCTCTCGGGGGCCGGCTCCCTCTGCACCGATAGTGGCCCACGCGACCGCCACCAAAGAAGCTCCGGGTCGACGACGAGACCCCGATTCCTCACCAAGCTGCGCGCCCCGGAAGGTAGCACCTCCCAGTGCCAGCCCGGCGGAGCCCAGTCCCGGACATGGCGCCTCTCAAACTGGTTGTCGCCGCCGAGTCGACGACGAGGATGCGGGCCGGGCATCGTCGCCGAGAACAAATTCCTATGAAAACAAATAAGGAATTGTAGCTCACCCTCGGATGTAGAGGATGTAGTCGATCAGCGGAGGGACGATCGTGGACCAACAGCTCCAACGTCGACGATCACTCCACGGAGATGCAACACCACAAATCCTGTAAATCAAAACAACATGCTACAGGAACTATATGGGCACAAACTTGATATGCACTTAAAGTAGAGATGACATGCTTCAATTCATCTTTACGGTCCAGGTTCATAAACATCATGATTAATTGACTATGATCCATGCAAAATGCAACATTCTGAAACAGATCATGACTTGGTGAAAAACTGGGCATATGCATGAGCAAAGTTAAAATGATGGCATCAAAAGGTTCATGTACATATCATGGAGCCCAAATATTACAACATGGCATAAACATAGGAGCAATAGGTTCATGGGAATCATCAAGGCAATATACAACCATGAGATAAGCTGTTTTTCAGACTTAACATCAGGATGCACTTTTTGCAACGTATATTAACACATCAAGATGAACTCTATTATGCATGCAAATGACACCATCATGTAGAGCACGAAGAGTAGCACATTTTACATATATAAATCATGTTCATAGGACCAACATACACAAAGTTACACACACCGAAAGAATGCAATATGATATTTGGAATCTCAGGGACTTAGAAAAAATGTAGGTAACTAAAAGCAAATGCTTGAGGGACGGAGAGGCGAACCTGGACGCCGGACATTGGGGCAGCCTGACGGCGCCCGCGTGGAGGAGCGCCGGCGCGGGCTCGGGCAGCCTGACGGCGCGCACGTGAAGGAGGGCCGGCACGGGCTTGGGCGCGCTGCGTGTGGAGGAGAGCGGCGACGTCGAGGGGGCGCGCGCGCGTGGAGGAGCGGCGGCGGGCAGCCTGACGTTGCCGGCGCGTGGAGGAGAGCAGCGGGCAGCCTGACGGTGTCGCGTGGAGGCCGGCGGCGGGAGCTAGCGGACGCGTTGAGGGCGCGGTCGATCGGGCGAGGGAATGGAGGAAGATTGGGGGAGGGAGAAGGGGCGGTTTAAATACTGCCAGGCCTTTAGTCCCAGTTGGTGCCACCAACCGGGACTAAAGGGTCTTTAGTCCCGGTTGGTGGCACCAACCGGGACTAAAGGTAGGCCTTTAGTCCTGGTTGGTGCCTCCAACCGGGACTAAAGCTTATTTTGGCGGCGGCCGAAAGGGCGCGAATGGGCTAGGCCTTTAGTCCCGGTTGGAGCCACCAACCGGGACTAAACATCCAAATTATTTTAGTTTTGTTTTAAACAGATTCAAAAACTTTTGATTTAATTCTTTTTGCTATTAAACATGCCTAGTTTTGATTTAATTCTTTTTGCTATTAAAGTTTTTAACAAAAAATACAATATGAAAATTTTAGTTGATTCTTTTTGCTATTGAAGAATATTATAAAATACTTTTTGTTAACCAAATAATGTTATATTTTCTTTTCTGTTAAGTTATTAGTTTAGTATTTTTCTTTGCTGCTAAGTTTTATTTAGGACAAAAACTATTTTTGTTATTTGTAGTTAAGTCCTACAGTTCCCTTAGGAGTTTTTATTTGGATTTCCTTGAAGTTTTGTTTTGCTTTCTATTTGCTTTTTCTTATTGTTTTCTTTATTGCTTTATTCATTGATTGTATTTTGATTGCTAGAATGCTTGCTAGAGTGAATGCTTATATGAATGATGCGGCTTATCTGGAATGCTCAGAAGACATTCATATTTTGTTTGGACATAATTGCATTGATTAAATCCTCTGTATAATTAAAATACTAAAAGGACAGGAATAATTGAAAATTCATAACTTAATAAGTAATTATTCAAAAATAATGTTTCAAATGCCAAAATGCCCTAGCTTTTTGGTTCAATTCCGACGCTCCGGAGTCCACCTAGGACACCCAAAACACATATATACCCTAACTCTTACAAACATGACGGTGAAGCCGGTCACATCCCAGAGTGGGATCTTAGGGTATAAAACTTTTTCTTCGCGTGTGTCCCTTGCTTATGATTGCGCTGTAACCATGGAGAATCTTCATCATTTAACAGGATGCTTGGGTCAGTCTTCACTGTGAAGGGAGGAATTTCATGAAACTTTTCATAATCTTCTGACATGTCTATCTTATCCTCCACTCCCATGATGTTTCTTTTCCCTGAAAGAACTATGTGGCGCTTTGGCTCATCGTATGATGTATTCGCTTACTTATCTTTTCTTTTTCTCGGTTTGGTAGACATGTCCTTCACATAGAAAACCTGTGCCACATCATTGGCTAGGACGAATGGTTCGTCTGTGTACCCAAGATTGTTGAGATCCACTGTTGTCATTCCGTACTGTGGGTCTACCTTTACCCCGCCTCCTGTCAGATTGACCCATTTGCACCGAAACAAAGGGACCTCAAAATCACGTCCATAGTCAAGTTCCCATATCTCCTCTATATAACCATAATATGTGTCCTTTTCCCTATTGGTGTTTGTTGCGTCAAAGTGGACACCACTGTTTTGGTTGGTGCTCTTTTTATCTTGGGCGATCGTGTAAAATGTATTCCCATTTATCTCGTACCCTTGGAAAGTCAATACAGTCGAAGATGGTGTCCTGGCCAACAAGTACAGCTGATCTACAACAATGGTGTTATTCATGAGATGTGTTTGCAACCAACCGCCGAAAGTCGCCATGTGTGCACGTGTAATCCAGTCGTCAGACTGCCCCGGGTGTTGGGAGCGTACAATATTCTTGTGTTCATTGATATACGGGGCCACCAAGGTAGAATTTTGTAGAATTGTGTAGTGTGCTTGAGTGAAAGAATGCCCGTCCCTACATATTATTGCTTTCGGTCCTAGCATGCCTTTTCCACTCAGTCTCCCCTCATGCCGCGATTGAGGAACACCAATCGGCTTAAGGTCAGGAATAAAGTTAACACAAAACTCAATAACCTCCTCTGTTCCATAGCCCTTGGAGATGCTTCCTTCTGGCCTAGCACGGTTATGAACATACTTATTTAAGACTCCCATGAACCTCTCAAAGGAGAACATATTGTGTAGAAATACAGGACCCAGAATGGCAATCTCTTCGACTAGGTGAACTAGGACGTGCGTCATAATATTGAAGAAGGATGGTGGGAACACCAACTCGAAACTGACAAGACATTGGACCAAATCATTTTGTAACCTTGGTAGGATTTCTGGATCGATTACCTTCTGAGAAATTGCATTGAGGAATGCACATAGCTTCACAATGGCTAATCGAACATTTTCTGGTAGAAGCCCCCTCAATGCAACCGGAAGCAATTGCATCATAATCACGTGGCAGTCATGAGACTTTAGGTTTTGGAATTTTTTTCTCTGTCATATTTATTATTCCCTTTATATTCGACAAGAAGCCAGACTGGACCTTGATACTGATCAGGCATTCAAAAAAAGATTTCCTTCTCTGCTTTGGAAAGAGCGTAGCTGGCAGGACCTAGATACTGCTTTGGATGCATGCCGTCTTTTTTGTGCATACGTTGCTGGTCCTCCCGTGCCTCCGGTGTATCTTTTCTCTTCCCATACACGCCCAAGAAGCCTAGCAGGTTCACGCAAAGATTCTTCGTCACGTGCATCACGTCGATTGCAGAGCGGACCTCTAGGACTTTCCAATAGGGTAGCTCCCAAAATATAGATTTCTTCTTCCACATGGGTGCGTGTCCGTTAGCGTCATTCGGAACAGATTGACCGACAGGACCCTTTCCAAAGATTACTTTTAAATCCTTGACCATATCAAATATATCATTACCAGTACGGTGGGCAGGCTTCTTCCGGTGATCTGCCTCACCTTTGAAATGCTTGCCTTTCTTTCTTAAGGAATGCTTGATCGGAAGAAATCGACGATGTCCCGGGTACACATTCTTCTTACATTTATCCAAATATATACTTTCAGTCTCATCTAAACAGTGCGTGCATGCATTGTATCCCTTGTTTGTCTATCCTGAAAGGTTACTAAGAGCAGGCCAATCATTGATGGTTACAAACAGCAACGCTCGTAGGTCAAATTCCTGCTGTTTGTGCTCATCCCACACACGTACACCTTTTATATCCCACAGCTGTAAAAGTTCTTCAACTAATGGCCTTAGGTACACATCAATGTCGTTGCTGGGTTGCTTACGTCCTTGGATGAGCACTGGCATCATAATGAACTTCCGCTTCATGCACAACCAAGGAGGAAGGTTATAGATACATAGAGTCACAGGCCAGGCGCTATGACTGCTGCTCTGCTCCCCAAAAGGATTCATGCCATTTGTACTTATACCAAACCATAAGTTCCTTGCGTCATCTACAAACTCCGGGAACTCTCTCTCGATTTTTCTCCACTGCGACCCATCAGCGGGTACTCTCAACATCCCGTCTTTCTTACGGTCTTCTTTGTGCCATCGCAACAACTTGGCATGCTCTTTGTTTCTGAACAGAGGTTTCAACCGTGGTATTATAGGAGCATACCACATCACCTTGGCAGGAACCCTCTTCCTAGGGCGCTCGCCCTCAACATCACCAGGGTCATCTCGTCTAATCTTATACCGCAATGCACCGCATACCGGGCATGCATTCAAATTTTCGTACTCCTCATCGCGGTAGAGGATGCAGTCATTAGGGCATGCATGTATCTTCTGCACCTCTAATCCTAGAGGGCAGAGAACCTTCTTTGCTTCATACGTACTGTCAGGTAATTCGTTATCCTTTGGAAGCTTCTTCTTCATTATTTTCAGTAACTTCTCAAATCCCTTGTCAGATAAACCATTCTCTGCCTTCCATTGCAGCAATTCCAGTGTGGTACCGAGCTTTGTGTTGCCATCTTCACAATTTGGGTACAACAATTTTTTGTGACCCTTTAACATGCGCTCGAACTTCAACTTCTCCTTTTCACTTTCGCATTCTCTCTGTGCATCAATAATGGCCTGGCGAAGATCATCAGCGGGCACATCTGGTGCCTCTTGATCTTCAGCTTCCCCCGTTGCAGTATCACCGTATTCAGGGAACATAGGATAGTTGTCATCATCCTCTTCTTCTTCATTGTCTTCCATCATAACCCCTCTTTCTCCGTGCTTGGTCCAACAATTATAGCTGGGCTTGAAACCGGACTTTAGCAGGTGGGTGTGAAGGATTTTCGAGGAAGAGTAATCCTTGTCATTCCGACAGACAACACATGGACAACACATAAAACCATTCACACTGTTTGCCCGAGCCACACCGATAAAATTTTGCAGGCCCGTAATGTACTCGGCAGTGCGTCGGTCACCGTACATCCATTGTCGGTTCATCTACATTATATAATTAAGTATATCAAAAACCATTACAGAACATCATGAATAGAGAAATGACCAAATTAATACAAGTTCATCACATTAAAACCAAAGTACAGTAGTGATCAAATGTTATTACTGCAAAAATAAATACATAAAGTTCATACATAGTTCTCATAAAACAACATACAACTATCTAGAGCATCTAAAACATACATTGAAACTAACATACAACTATGTAAAACATTTAAATGCAACAACAAATGCGATCAAAATCGCAACTAAGGTAACAATTGATCCAACAACATAATGATACCAAGCCTCTTTATCAATGGCATATTTTCTAATTGTGACGCCCCTGCTCGACCGTGCACTAATCATACACGCAAATGCACACGATCGAGATCAGAGACTCACGGGAAGATATCACAACACAACTCTAAACACAAATAAAAGTCATACAAGCTTTATATTACAAGCCAGGGGCCTTGAGGGCTCGAATACATAAGCTCGAGATCAAGCGTTAGCGGAAGCAAACACAATATCTGAGTATAGACATAAAAGGGAAACAAGTTTGCCTTAAGAAGGCTAGCACAAACAGCGACACTGATCGAAAAGGCGAAGGCCTCCTGCCTAGGGCCTCCGAACTACTCCTGGTCGGCTGGCTCAACCCAGTAGTATGTGCCTCCGGGGCTCTCCTAGTAGTAAGCTCCTGCGGTAGCGTCTGGCTCCGGGGCTCCGTCGTCTGATTTCAACAAGCGGGTATGGGGAAAAAGATAGCAAAGCAACCGTGAGTACTCATCCAAAGTACTCACAAGACTGACATCAGAACTATACTAATTATGCATTGGTATCAAAGGAATGGGGCTATATCTTTGGACTAAACTGCAGAAATGCCGGAACAGAGGGGGAGAGGCCTAGCCTATCGAAGACTAGCATCTTGAAGCAATCTTGCAGCATCAGAAGAGAGTAGAGCAAGATAATATATAATAGTAGTCATGTTTTAGTAATGCCCTGAGATACTTCCTCGGCTACCCTGCGAGAAAGTGTAGGATCGAAAGTATGTCTAGAGGGGGGGTGATTAGACTACTTGACCAAATAAAACCTAACCTTTTCCCAATTTTAATTGTGGGCAGTTTTTAGCAATAGTACATGTCAAGCATCACCCTACACATGCAATTCTAAGAGTATAGCAGCGGAATATAAGCAATTGCATATGTATGTAAAGGAGGGATTGGAGATTTCAAACGCAATGAAGACACGGTGGTTTTTGGTGTGGTTCCGATAGGTGGTGCTATCGTATGTCCACGTTGATGGAGACTTCAACCCACGAAGGAAAACGGCTGCGCGAGTCCACGGAGGGCTCCACCCACGAAGGGTCCACGAAGAAGCAACCTTGTCTATTCCACCATGGCTTACGTCCACGAAGGACTAGCCTCACTCGGGGTAGATCTTCATGAAGTAGGTGATCTCCTTGCCCTTACAAACTTCTTGGTTCAACTCCACATCTGGTTGGAGGCTCCCAAGTGACACCTAACCAATCTAGGAGACACCACTCTCCAAAAGGTAATAGACGGTGTGTTGTTGATGAACTCCTTGCTCTTGTGCTTCAAATGATAGTCTTCCCAGCACTCAAACACTCCTCACAGATTTGGCTATGGTGGAAGAAGGATTTGAGTGGAAAGCAACTTGGGAAAGGCTAGAGATCAAGGTTCAAATGGTAGGAATGAAATATCTTGATCTCAACACATGAGTAGGTGGTTCTCTCTCAGAAAATGAATGGTGGAAGTGTAGGCACATTCTGATGGCTCTCCTTACTGAGAAGGATGGGGTGGAGGGGTATATATAGCCTCCACACAAAATCCAACCGTTACACACTTTTGACACAACTCGGTGGCACCGAAACGATAATCTCGGTAACACCGAACTATGTAAAAGATATGAACTTTAGGAATCTCGGTGGGACCGATACGAACAACTCGGATGGACCGAAGTGCAATGGCTTAGGTCAATCCTCATCTCGGTGGCACCGATTGCATCAACTCGGTAGGACCGAAGTGAAGCAATAAGGCAACAGAGAGTTGGCAAGCCATCTCGGTGAGACCGATTTGCAAACTCGGTGAGACTGAAGTGAATGCAAATGATTACAGAGAGTTGGCAAGGCCATCTCGGTGGGACCGAGATCCATTTCGGTGGATCCGATTTGTTAGGGTTTGGCAGTGGCTAAGTCTTGGATGAACTCGGTGGGGCCGATTGGAAATTTCGGTGGGGCCGAGTTGGACTTTGGGTTTTGGACATATTTGGGATTGAGAGAGTGGTTGAGGGTTTAGGAATGCTGTCACTAAGCACTTGAGCAAAAAGACCATTAAGCAACACCTCATCCCCTTTTAATAGTATTGGCTTTCCTATGGACTCAATGTGATCTTGGATCACTAAACCAAAAATGTAGAGTCTTGATCTTTTGCCAATCCTTGTCCTTAGCATTTTGAGGGGTCCACTTCTCCAGTCCATGCCATGCCAATCATTGAACATCCTGAAATCTTAATCTTGAATGGACATTAGTTCAATGAGATATATGTTGTTATGAATTACCAAAACCACCAAGGGAGCAAATGTGCTTTCAATCTCCCCCTTTTTGGTAATTGATGACAATATATAGATCAAAGCTTCGACAGATGATTAAGTAAATGAAATACATCGTCGCTTTGAGAAGTATGTGATAAGCAAGAGCTCCCCCTAAATTTGTGCATTATTAAAAAAAATTGCGTTTGAATGCAAATGCACAATCGATTAGGCTCATGGGTCACTCTTCCATGTCACATACATCTTGGTGGAGCGCGCAAAATGATATGATTGGAATAATAGGCACGCATCACCAACATAAGTAATTGATCATAAAAGATAATAGTAGAGATAAACATGGAATATCATAATGGGCATAATATGATCAATCAACATCGTATCAATAAGCACAGATACTGTAGCAAGCACACACATAACAAAGTATCAACGAACGAGCAAACAAGTAGCAAAAGAAACTCTCGAAGCAAATCAAAAACAAGAAACTCTCTCTCTCGAAGCCTATGATCTATACAAATCCTCCCCCTTTGGCAACAAGTACCAAAAAATTTGAATCGTATAGCACTAGTCGGCTCTCTAGGCACGGTCCTCCGAAGGCGATCTCCTGCTGGCGGCTTCGGTGTGCGTAGACGGCGTTGAGATGAGAGCGTCCGCGAATGCTTCTGCTGACGACTGCTGGACTGGAGGAGTTGAGATCTGCTGTGGCACTGTGGCTGTGGCGGCTGGTGCAGATACTGTGCTCCGTGGATCCACAACTGGTATCGCAGCTGACCTGGCAGCCCTAGGCACTGACTGAAATTGCTCTGTAGTCGGTCTATCATCTCCACTGTCGTTTGATCTGGCAAACTTGACAGCATCGACATCTCCTTGCAGTTGTTCCACTGTGGTCTGAATCTCTGTCACCTTGACATCCAAATCATGAAATTTGGTCTCAATGATCCGCTCAAAACTAGCCTGGGTCTGGGTGAGGTTGGCCAGACTTCGCTCAATCCTCAGAGTGGCTTCAAGCAGATATTGCATTTGATCTTTTGGTGTCTTGAGATTCGCTATTGGAGCATTGGGAGCTGCTGCTTCCTGAGCTGCTTTAGCTTCTTGTGCTTTGCGGATTTCCTCTTGAGCTTGGGCAGAAGTGGGATGCGAAGGATCCATCACTATAATGTTGTCCTCAAAATCTGGACGGAGTGGCAAATGCTCTCGATCAAGAAGATACGTGCTGGTTCCAACCTTGGAATTGATCAACAACTGAATATGTGGAGCATAACCACACGATCTCTTCTGATCTGCTGCTGTCCTCTTGATAGTCTCTACTATCAGGCTCATCACCTTGAATTTCTGAGGAGTATCAAATAAGTGCAGCAAGTTGATGGAGTGGCCACGAATCATCTTATCATCACCTGACTTGGGTAACAAGGTGTACCGCAAGATTGTGTTTGAGGTGGCCAGTCCTGGTAGCAAATGCTTCACTGATCCAAGCTTGTGAGTCTCAAGATCCTCCTGGGGAATAGCAATGTACATGTTCTTCATAGAATTGTGATCAAACTTGAGCTTGGCATAAACATCATAATCATCATCCTCTTCCTTGGGTGCACCAAGAAGATTTGCCCACTCAGAGATGGTAGACTGGTATCTTATACCCTCAGTCATCCACACTATTCTGCCATCTGGATAGAAATGAGCAGTGGAGTAAAACGGCATGATCATCTCATCATTCCACTTAGTCAGTTTCTTTCCAACGAATTCATCAACTCCTGCAATCCTGAAACTCTCATGGACGTGGGGGAAATAGTCCTCGTTCTCATTGATGTATTCCCAGTCCACCCACTTCATGTCACTGACTATGGGCTTCTTGTCGAGCAAAACTGTCTCGTAAAAATCTTGTTGCTCTCGAGTGTGAAAGCGGTAATCACACGCTGTCCTCCTTCTAATAGCATAGGGATCTGACTGTCTCCACTGACGCAGTCCTTTATCCTTTCTCAACATCATGTTCTCAGCTACTGGGTGTGCGTTGTCATGTTCTGGTATCTTGGGCTTCAATTTTCTGAGCACTAGAGGCTCTTCATCAACAGTTGATTCAGGCACTGGGGCCTTGTTCTTCTCTGCAGCAGATATGTTCCTGGTTGATCTCTTGGGTGCTGGTGCCTTAGGCTTTGACTTGGGAGGTGTAGCAGTCTTGATAGCATCAGACATGAGCTTCTGTGCTTTTGCAGGGGGTGCAGCAGCTGGCTCATCCTCCTCCTCTTCTTCCTCATCAATCATCATAGTAGGTCTGCCAATCACTCGGGCAGTAGTTTTCCTTATCCTCTTCTTCTTGGCACCTGCAGCTGCCTCACTAGGCTATTGCACAGTCTGCTGAGGACTTTCCTCATAGCAGTTCTTTCCTTGACAGAAGTAGACTTTGTGCTGCACTCCTTAGCTAGCACTACTCTCTTCTTCTTTTGTACAGTTTCACTTGCAACAAAGTCCTCATCCTCACTATCTGAGGTTTTCTTCTTCCGTGTTCTGGTTGCAGCTTTAGGAAGATCTGGAGAGCTTCTCTCTCCCTCATAGAAACTTTCATTATGGCTTGATCCTTCACTTTGTTCTTCATGCTGCTCTGACCTGTTCTGACTATCACTGACATCAGACATCTTGTTGAGCTGACCCTGTGAATAGATAGGTATGGGTAGAGTAGATGAGTCATCACAAAAAGCAGATTGTTTTTCATAAAAATGAGTTCAAACTTTAGTTCTAGGTTTTCACAGAATGCAGTTCGGATGGACTGAGTTGGTAATCTCGGTGACACCGAAGCACACTACAGAGACATGGCATGCCATTTCGGTCTGACCGAGATGGGTTTCGGTGGCTCCGAGATGCTAGGGTTTCACTGAGACGTTACTTTCGGTCTTACCGATTCGCACAACTCGGTGGCACCGAGATGTACTTGTGCTATGGCCAGGGCCAAATCGGTGGGACCAAAAATTCCTATTCGGTCGGTCCGAGATGCATTCGGCGGAAACCTAACCCTAAAATTTTTGCTCGAATCTCGTTCAAACGAACTAATCTGGTGGAAAGAGAATTGCATTCGTGGCAAGATTACAGGCAATCCAATTGTGCATTGAATCGGAAAAGGGCACGAAAGGGATCGAAACTCACCCTAACTCGGTGGAGTTCCTCTACGGCGGCAACGGCGGTGGAGATTACCGTTGACGGCGACGGAGTCCTGCGGCGAGAGCGCACAGGCGACGACGGCGACGATCCGGAGAACAAAGGGGCGGCAGCAATGGGGCGCGGGCGCGTAACGTTTGAAGAAATTTTCAACCGCACGGTTCGCTAGGAATATATACCCATTCGCTGTCGGTGGCACCGAGTGGAACAAATCGGTAGCACCGAGACGTGCAACTGCTTGCAGTTACAGCAACTCGGTCCGACCGAGTTGGTCTAATCGGTAGCACCGAGATGAAAACCTAGATCAGTCTAAGTGCTTTCGGTTCGACCGAGTTTGAGTAGGTTGGTCTGACCGAAATCAATTAGAAGGTTTTGGAGGTTCAGCCCTTTCAGATCGGTGGCTCCGACTGCTCCTCACCCGGAGGGTCCGAAAATGCCTTGTTCAATTTTTGTGATGCAGCAAGAATAGTATTTGAGACAAGAAAGCATAGATAGCTAGAGAAGGTTCTTAGGCATTCTTGTACATCCACTTGGCCAGAAAAACCAAGACAATCAAAACAACAAATGGATGTCCTCGAATGATGAAAACATGCAAATCAACATGCTCACACAATAAGATAGCAAATGAAATATGTGTCAAACATGCACAACCAATTCTAGCATCTATCAAGCAATGGCGATGACTAGGTCATCTATATATGAGTATATTGACTTAGGAGCCAAATGAGACCATTTGATCATAGGTCATACTCATCGTTTAAGCACAAGTGAGGTTGCCACTTTTACATAAAGCATTAATGTGTTCACACCATTAGAGTTGCTTTAACTCAAGTCTTAGAGTAAAGCTCCCCCTAGATGTGATATCCCTCAAAGAGGGATGAACTAACCTTGGGTTTTATCGATGATGACTTCACGTAGATGTTGTGAATGTGTATGCTTAATGTTGATGTAGACCATCAAGAGTTGGGAGCAATCCTTTGAATGATGCACTTTCAATCCCTACACGGGTTAGTCCCACAAGGAACAAACAAGGATATCCATAGACATAGAGTGAAATGCACACAAAATGATGTCATATCCATAGACATAGAGTGAAATGCACACAAAATGATATCCATAGACATAGAACATTTGATCATAGGTCATACTCATCGTTTAAGCACAAGTGGGGTTACCACTTTTACATAAAGCATTGATGTGTTCACACCATTAGAGTTGCTTTAGCTCAATTGCTTAGAGCAAAGCTCCCCCTAGATGTGATATCCCCCCTAAGAGGGTTGAACTAACCTTGGGTTTTGTCGATGATGACTTCATGTAGATGTTGAAGATGTGGATGCTCAATGTTGATGTAGACCATCAAGAGTTGGGAGCAATCCTTTGGAGTTTTGTGCTTTCAATACCTACATGGGTTAGTCCCACACAAGGAACATACAAGGATATCCATAGACATAGAGTGAAATACACATATGATGATGTTCATGAATGCATTGATTACCTTGTCCCTTGCCTTACCAACAAGAGGGTTTGTGACTCCATGAACTAGTGCAAAATGTGGAAGTTGGTTGCACAAGTTCTTGCCATAAAGAATATGAGTGAAGTTTGTTGGCGGAGTCACCCTCAAGAACTCTCTAGTTCTTCTTCTTTTGGATCCACATCAACTTGATGTGAATCCTTGGAGTTGTAGTAGCACTTGATGAAGTAGAACTTGATGAAGTCTTGGGAACCCACTTGACCATGGCTTGAGGAGCTTCTTCAAATGAATCAATCTCTTCTTGAAGCTTGTCCTTGCCTTTTAGCTTGTGGTCTTGTGGTGGAAGGTCTTCTTGAGCTTGTGTTCCCTTGAAGGAAGTAGGATCATACTTCTCTTGTTGAGGAACAAACTTCGTCTTGGGGTATTGACCTTCTTCCCACTCAACTCCATCGGCATTGAACTTTCGTTCAAAGCCAACACCTTGGTTCTTCCGGTGCCTTCCTTGCTTGCGTACAATTTCCTCAAATTGTTTACTCCCGGCCAGACTCTTGTAGACACCTTTTTCTATAATTCCTTTCAATAGCACATTTTCTTGCTCAAGTGTAACTTGGCTAAGAGAATCATTAGTGGAATCAATAGAACTACTAGAAGCAACAACATTGGATTTAGCATTGTTATTGTTACTACTAGAGGTAGAACCATTTTTACCCTTGTTGCTAGTTTGCTTAGGTTTAACTTGTGGCATAAAGGTAGACAAGAGTAAACGTTTGGCAAGATATGAAGAACTCTTCTTTCGAAGATCATCATTGATAGCTTTAAGAAACTCATGCTCTTGCTCTAAATTTAGCTTCTCGAAGCGTAGCTTCTCATGAGTTCTTAGAAGTTCTCTATGATCCTCTTGAGTTGTTTCATGAGCTAACTTAAGAGCATTTAGTTCTTTAGTTAGACGCCCAATCTCCTTCATAGCATTGTCACTCGTTTCCTCTTGACTATCATGATTACTAGCATTTTCATTATAGCTCACATCACTAGCCCTATCAACAAGTAAATCATCATCACCAAGCAAATCATCTTCATCACTATTAAAATCAAGATACTCGGGGTGTGATACCTTAGGGCCTTTTGCCATGAAGCATCTTCCAATTCCTTCATTTGGTGAGTCAAATAGATCGTAGGAGTTGGATGACACAAGTGCAAGTCCTACAACACCTTCATCTTGACTATAGTCGGAGTTGGAGTGATAACTTCTCTCGGATTGGTTGTCGGAGTCAGAGCCGGAAACCCATTCACCAACATGAGCTTGATGTCTTCTTCTTGTGTAGCTCCTTGATGACTTGTCCTTCCTCTCCGAATCCTTGCTTCTTCGAGAGTGTCTTCGTTCATAATAATCATCTCTACTCCTTCTCTCTTTACGAGGTGATTCATCTCTTCTATGTCTTCCTCTTGGTGATTCGTCTCTTTTCTTGTAGGGAGCCGTACACTCATTGGAGTAGTGTCCGGGCTTTCCACAATTGTAGCAATTATGGTCACGACTTGATGATCTTCTCTCATAATGTCTTGAGCTAGAGCTTCTTTCTTTTCCTTTGTTCTTATAGAACTTGTTGAACCTTTTCACCATTAGGCTAATCTCTTCATTGGATACTAGCTGGTCACTTGAAGTTGTTGGAGCATCGGTTGAGGCTTTGTAAGCACCACTTGACTTGTTGTGCAGCTCCTCTTTGTCCTTGAGCGACATTTCATGAGCGACAATCCTTCCAATGACTTCCGTGGGCTTGAGATCTTTGTAATTTGGCATCATTTGGATCAATGTGCAGACGGTATCATATTTTCCATCTAAAGCTCTAAGTATCTTTTTGATGATGAATTTGTCGGTCATCTCTTCACTTCCTAAGCCGGCAATCTCATTTGTGATGAGAGCAAGCCTAGAGTACATCTCTGCGACTCCTTCACCATCCTTCATCTTGAACTTATCAAGTTGACTTTGGAGCACATCCAACTTAGATTCCTTGACGGATTCGGTACCCTCATGCATATCAACCAAAGTATCCCAAATTTCCTTTGCATTCTCGAGGCGGCTGATTTTGTTGAATTCCTCGGGACATAGACCGTTGAATATAATGTCACAAGCTTGAGCATTGTATTGCAACATCTTCAATTCTTCCGGAGTTGCTTCACGATCCGGTTCCTTGCCATCCTCAAAGAAGTCACCTTGCAAGCCAACACGAACAACAGCCCAAACGGCAGGGTTATGACCAAGAATATGCATTTTCATCTTATGTTTCCAACTAGCAAAGTTTGTACCATCAAAATATGGACCTCTACGGTGATAGTTACCCTCACTAGATGCCATACTCTCCTAGGTTGTGAAACCAAGGCTATGATCACCAAAGCAATGGAAATCAAGGCTTAAGGAGACCAAGGCTCTGATACCACTTGTAGGATCGAAAGTATGTCTAGAGGGGGGGTGATTAGACTACTTGACCAAATAAAACCTAACCTTTTCCCAATTTTAATTGTGGGCAGTTTTTAGCAATAGTACATGTCAAGCATCACCCTACACATGCAATTCTAAGAGTATAGTAGCGGAATATAAGCAATTGCATATGTATGTAAAGGAGGGATTGGAGATTTCAAACGCAATGAAGACACGGTGGTTTTTGGCGTGGTTCCAATAGGTGGTGCTATCGTACGTCCACGTTGATGGAGACTTCAACCCACGAACGGTAACGGCTGCGCGAGTCCACGGAGGGCTCCACCCACGAAGGGTCCACGAAGAAGCAACCTTGTCTATTCCACCATGGCTTACGTCCACGAAGGACTAGCCTCACTCGGGGTAGATCTTCACGAAGTAGGCGATCTCCTTTCCCTTACAAACTTCTTTGTTCAACTCCACATCTGGTTGGAGGCTCCCAAGTGACACCTAACCAATCTAGGAGACACCACTCTCCAAAAGGTAATAGACGGTGTGTTGTTGATGAACTCCTTGCTCTTGTGCTTCAAATGATAGTCTTGCCAGCACTCAAACACTCCTCACAGATTTGGCTATGGTGGAAGAAGGATTTGAGTGGAAAGCAACTTGGGAAAGGCTAGAGATCAAGGTTCAAATGGTAGGAATGGAATATCTTGATCTCAACACATGAGTAGTGTTGGAAATATGCCCTAGAGGCAATAATAAATTGGTTATTATTATATTTCCTTGTTCATGATAATCGTTTATTATCCATGCTATAATTGTATTGATTGGAAACTCAAATACATGTGTGGGTACATAGACAACACTGTGTCCCTAGTAAGCCTCTAGTTGACTAGCTCGTTGATCAAAGATGGTTAAGATTTCCTAGCCATTGACATGAGATGTCATTTGATAACGGGATCACATCATTAGGAGAATGATGTGATGGACAAGACCCAAACTATAAACGTAGCATATGATCGTGTCAGTTTATTGCTATTGTTTTCTGCATGTCAAGTATCTGTTCCTATGACCATGAGATCATGCAACTCCCTGACATCGGAGGAGTACCTTGTGTGTGTCAAACGTCGCAACGTAACTGGGTGACTATAAAGGTGCTCTACAGGTATCTCCGAGGGTGTCTGTTGGGTTGGCATGGATCAAGACTGGGATTTGTTACTCCGTGTGACGGAGAGGTATCTCAGGGCCCACTCGGTAATACAACATCACAATGAGCCTTGCAAGCAATGTGACTAAAGTGTTAGCCACGAGATCTTGTATTACGGAATGAGTAAAGAGACTTGCCGGTAACGAGATTGAACTAGGTATAGAGATACCGACGATCGAATCTCGGGCAAGTAACATACCGAAGAACAAAGGGAACAGTATACGGGATTAACTGAATCCTTGACATAGAGGTTCGACCGATAAAGATCTTCGTAGAATATGTAGGAGCCAATATGGGCATCCAGGTCCCGCTATTGGTTATTGATCGTAGAGGTGTCTCGGTCATGTCTACATAGTTCTCGAACCCGCAGGGTCTACACACTTAACGTTTGGTGACGATTAGTATAGTTGAGTTATTTTGTTGGTGACCGAAGGTTGTTCGGAGTCCCGGATAAGATCCCGGACATGACGAGGATCTCCGGAATAGTCCGGAGGTAAAGATTGATATATGTGATAATGGTGTTTTGGTTTCCGGAAGGGTTCCGGAATTCTCCGGAAGAGGTTCCGGATGTTTCCCGAAATGTTCGGATACGAGAACACTTTATTTGGGCCAAGGGGTAAAAGCCCACGAGGCTTAGACAAGGTGCAAAAGGAAGTTTTGCTGGCGTCTGGGGCGGTACTACCGCTTATCGTAAGAGGTACTACCGCTTATCGTAAGCGGTACTACCGCTACGGGCGGTACTACCGCTTATCGTAAGCGGTACTACCGCTTGTGCGCGGTACTGCAGGGATCCGAGTTGGACTCTTTCCCTGCGGGCCAAACCGACCTTGTGCGGGCAAAACCGACCTGGAGGAGGCTTTTACTCCAAGTTTAGACCCCAAGGCTCAACATATAAATAGAGGGGCAGGGCTAGCACACGGGACACATTAAGATTTCTCAAGCCGTGTGTCGGCAACCCTAACCCTCTAGTTCTCCCGTCATAATCTCCGTAGTGCTTGGCGAAGCCCTGCAGAGATTGTTCCTCACCACCATCACCACGCCGTCGTGCTGCCGGAACTCATCTACTACTTCACCATCGCTCGCTGGATCGAGGAGGTGAAGGCGTCATCAAGCCGTACGTGTGTTGAACGCTGAGGTGCCGTCCGTTCGGCACTAGTTCGTGATCGGATCGAGGGACGACTTGCGATTTGGATCGCGGAGACGTTCGACTACATCAACCGCGTTTCTTAACGCTTCCGCTTAGCGATCTACAAGGGTATGTAGATTCACTCTCCCTCTCGTAGATGCTCATCACCATGGATAGATCTTGTGTGCGCGTAGGAAAATTTTTGTTTCCCATGCAGCGTTCCCCAACAGTGGCATCTGAGCTAGGTCTATGCGTAGATGAGATCTCGAGTAGAACACAAACGAGTTGTGGGCGTGGGTGTATACATATTGCTTGCCGTTACTAGTTGATACTTGATTCGGCGGTATTGTGAGATGAAGCGGCCCGGACCGACATTACGCGTACGCTTACGCGAGACAGGTTCCTTCAACTGACATGTAACTTAGTTGCATAAAGATGGCTAGCGGGTGTCTGTCTCTCTCACTTTAGTTGAATCGATTTCAATGAAGAGGGTTCTTTTAGAAGATCAAAAAGCAATCACTACACCACGTTGTGGTTTTGCGTAGGTAAGAACGGTTCTTGCAAACCCGTAGCAGCCACGTAAAATTTGCAACAACAATTAGAGGACGTCTAACTTGTTTTTGCAGGGTATGTTGTGATGTGATATGGCCAATTACATGATGAGATATATGTGATGTATGAGATGATCATGTGTTGTATAGAATATCACGACTTGCATGTCGATGAGTACGGCAACTGGCAGGAGCCATAGAGTTGTCTTTAATTATTTTCGCCGTTTTTGCTTTACTTGATCGCTATGAGTTAGCTATAGTCGTGGAAGCAACAGTCGGCGCGACAACCTCATGGCGACACGTTGATGGAGATCAAGATGATGGGGATCATGGTGTCATGCCGGTGACGATGGAGATCATGCCGGTGCTTTGGAGATGGAGATCAAAAGCACAAGTTCATGGCCATATCATGTCACTTATGATTTGCATGTGATGTTAATCCTTTTATGCATCTTATTTTGCTTAGGACGACGGTAGCATTATAAGGTGATCCCTCACTTAAATTTCAAGATAAAATTGTGTTCTCCCCGAGTGTGCACCGTTGCGAAAGTTCGTCGTTTCGAGACACGCCGTGATGATCGGGTGTGATAGACTCTACGTTCACATACAACGGGTGTAAGCCATGTTGCACGTGCGGAACACTCGGGTTAAACTTGACGAGCCTAGCATGTACAGACATGGCCTCGGAACACAAGAGACCGAAAGGTCGAACATGAGTCATATAGTAAATATGATCAACATGAAGATGTTCACCATTGAAACCACCTCAACTCACGTGATGATCGGACTTGAGTTGGTGGATTTGGATCATGTTACACTCGAATGATCGGAGGGATGTCAATTTGAGTGGGAGTTTTTAAGTAATATGATTAACTAAACTCATTATCTAGAACAATAGTCTAAGTTGTCTTTGCTATATTTATGTTGTAGATCATGGCTCGCGCAGTAGCACCCCTGAATTTTAATGCGTTCCTAGAGAAAGCTAAGTTGAAAGATGATGGAAGTAACTTTGTGGACTGGGCCCGTAATCTAAGGATTATCCTTACGGCTTCCCAGAAGGCTTATGTCCTTGATGCACCGCTTGGTGATCCACCCGCTCCAGTTGAGTCTCTAGACGTTGTGAACGCCTGGCAGGCTCGTTCTGAAGATTACTCAATAGTTCAATGTGCAATATTGTATGGCTTAGAACCGGGACTTCAAAGACGTTTTGAACGTCATGGAGCATATGAGATGTTCCAGGAGTTGAAGTTTATCTTTCAGAAGAATGCCCGGATCGAGAGATATGAGATCTCCGATAAGTTCTATGCTTGCAAGATGGAGGAGAACGGGTCTATCAGTGATCATGTACTCAGAATGTCTGGGTACTCTACCCGTCTGGCTGAATTGGGGATGCCCCTTCCGCCAGAGGCTATCACTGACAGAGTTCTTCAATCATTGCCACCTAGCTACAAGAGCTTCGTGTTGAACTATAACATGCACGGGATGAACAAGTCAGTCGCCGAGCTGTTTGCGATGCTGAAAGCCACTGAGTCTGAAATTCAGAAGGAGCATCAAGTGTTGATGGTCAATAAAACCACTAGTTTCAAGAAAAATGGCAAGGGTAAGAAGGGTAACTCCAACAAGAGTGGCAAAGCAGTTGCTCCTCTCGTGAAGAAACCCAAGGCTGGACCCAAACCAGAAACTATGTGCTTTCATTGCAAGGGAACTGGACACTGGAAGCGGAACTGCCCCAAGTATTTGGCTGACAAGAAGGCGGCCAACAACAAGCAAGGTATATATGATATACATGTTATTGATGTGTACCTTACCAACTCTCGTTGTAGTGCCTGGGTATTTGATACCGGTGCGGTTGCTCATATTTGCAACTCAAAACAGGAACTGCGGAATAGACGGAGGCTGGCAAAGGACGAAGTGACGATGCGCGTGGGAAATGGTTCCAAGGTTGATGTGATCGCCGTCGGCACGCTCGCTCTTCGATTACCATCGGGATTAGTGATAAACCTGAATAATTGTTATTTAGTGCCTGCGTTAAGCATGAACATTATATCTGGATCTTGTTTATTGCGAGACGGTTACTCATTTAAATCAGAGAATAATGGTTGTTCTATTTATATGAGTAATATCTTTTATGGTCATGCACCCAATGTGAGGGGTTTATTCTTATTAAATCTCGATAGTAATGATACACATGTTCATAACATTGATGCCAAAAAATGTAGAATTGATAATGATAATACCACTTTCTTGTGGCACTGCCGTTTAGGTCATATTGGCGTAAAACGCATGAGGAAGCTCCATGCTGATGGACTTTTGGAGTCACTTGATTTTGAATCACTTGACACATGTGAGCCATGCCTCATGGGCAAGATGACTAAAACACCATTCTCTGGAACAATGGAACGGGCAAGTGACTTATTGGAAATCATACATACTGATGTGTGCGGTCCGATGAGCATTGAGGCGCGCGGTGGTTATCGTTACTTTCTCACCTTCACTGATGACTTAAGTAGATATGGGTATATTTACTTAATGAAACACAAGTCTGAAACATTTGAAAAGTTCAAACAATTTCAGAGTGAAGTTGAGAATCATCGTAACAAGAAGATTAAATTCCTACGATCTGATCGAGGAGGAGAATATCTGAGTTATGAGTTTGGCAGTCACTTAAGACAGTGTGGAATTGTTTCACAATTGACACCGCCTGGAACACCACAGCGTAATGGTGTGTCCGAACGTCGTAATCGAACCTTATTGGATATGATGCGATCTATGATGTCTCTTGCCGATTTGCCACTATCGTTTTGGGGTTATGCATTAGAGACAGCTGCATTCACTTTAAATAGGGCACCATCGAAATCCGTTGAGACGACGCCATATGAACTTTGGTTTGGCAAGAAGCCAAAGCTGTCGTTTCTTAAAGTTTGGGGATGTGATGCTTATGTCAAAAAGCTTCGGCCTGAAAAGCTGGAACCCAAAGCGGAGAAATGTGTCTTCATAGGATACCCAAAAGAGACAGTTGGGTATACCTTCTACCTCAGATCCGAAGGCAAAGTGTTTGTCGCTAAAAACAGAACATTTCTTGAGAAAGAGTTTCTCTCGAAAGAATTGAGTAGGAGGAAGATAGAACTTGATGAGGTTGTTGAACCTTTACTTCAGCCTGAAAGTAGCGCAGCGCAGAAAGATGTTTCTGTAGAGCCTACAACAGCTGAAGAGGAAGTTAATGATGATGATCATGAAGCTTTGGATCAAGTTGCTATCGAACCTCGTAGGTCGACAAGGACGCGTACTGCTCCTGAGTGGTACGGCAACCCTGTCTTAG
Source organism: Elymus sibiricus (assembly GCA_039707655.1). Classification (NCBI taxonomy): domain Eukaryota; kingdom Viridiplantae; phylum Streptophyta; class Magnoliopsida; order Poales; family Poaceae; genus Elymus; species Elymus sibiricus. Next base: position 174,627,652 of record CM077666.1, on the reverse strand, counting down.
AGGTCATGTTGTTAGACAACGATGAACCTACGAGCTATGGAGAAGCGATGATGGGCCCAGATTCCGAGAAATGGTTAGAGGCCATGAAATCCGAGATGGGATCCATGTATGAAAACAAAGTGTGGACTTTGGAAGTATTACCTGAAGGGCGTAAGGCCATTCAGAACAAATGGATTTTTAAGAGGAAGACGGACGCGGACGGTAATGTCACCGTCTATAAAGCTCGACTTGTGGCAAAGGGTTTTTCACAAGTTCAAGGAGTTGACTACGATGAGACCTTCTCACCCGTAGCGATGCTTAAGTCCGTCAGAATCATGTTAGCAATAGCTGCCTTTTTCGATTATGAAATTTGGCAGATGGATGTCAAAACAGCGTTCCTTAACGGTTTCCTTAAGGAAGAGTTGTATATGATGCAACCAGAAGGTTTTGTCGATCCAGAGAATGCTGACAAAATTTGCAAACTCCAGCGATCCATTTATGGACTGGTGCAAGCATCTCGGAGTTGGAATCTTCGCTTTGATGAGGTGATCAAAGCGTTCGAGTTTATACAAGTTTACGGAGAAGCTTGTATTTACAAGAAAGTGAGTGGGAGCTCTATAGCGTTTCTAATATTATATGTGGATGACATATTACTGATTGGAAACAATATAGAAATGTTGGAAGGCGTGAAGGAATATTTGAACAAGAGTTTTTCAATGAAGGACCTAGGAGAAGCTGCTTTCATATTAGGCATCAAGATCTATAGAGATAGATCGAGACGCTTAATAGGACTTTCACAAAGCACATACCTTGACAAAGTTTTGAAGAAGTTCAAAATGGATCAGTCCAAGAAGGGGTTCTTGCCTGTATTGCAAGGTGTGAAGTTGAGTAAGACTCAATGCCCAGTGACTGCAGGAGATAGAGAAAAGATGAGTGTCATCCCCTATGCTTCAGCCATAGGCTCTATCATGTATGCAATGCTGTGCACAAAACCCGATGTCAGCCTTGCCATAAGTATGGTCGGAAGGTTTCAAAGTGATCCAGGTATGGAACACTGGACGGCGGTCAAGAATATCCTGAAGTACCTGAAAAGGACTAAGGACATGTTTCTCGTTTATGGAGGTGATCAAGAGCTCGTCATAAAGGGTTACGTCGATGCAAGCTTTGACACTGATCCGGATGACTCTAAGTCACAAACCGGATACGTATTTATTCTTAATGGGGGTGCGGTTAGCTGGTGCAGTTCCAAGCAAAGCGTGGTAGCTGATTCTACATGCGAAGCGGAGTACATCGCTGCCTCGGAGGCGGCGAAGGAAGGTGTCTGGATGAAGGAGTTCATGACAGATCTTGGAGTAGTGCCTAGTACGCTTAACCCAATGACTCTGTTTTGTGATAATACTGGTGCCATTGCTCTAGCCAAGGAACCAAGATTTCACAAGAGGACCAGACACATAAAGCGACGTTTCAATTCCATCCGCGATTACATCAAGGAGGACGACATAAATATTTGCAAAGTACACACGGATCTGAATGTTGCAGATCCGATGACTAAACCTCTTCCAAGGGCTAAACATGAACAACACCAGAACTGCATGGGTGTTCGATTCATTACAATGTAAATCACATAGTGATGTGAACTAGATTATTGACTCTAGTGCAAGTGGGAGACTGTTGGAAATATGCCCTAGAGGCAATAATAAATTGGTTATTATTATATTTCCTTGTTCATGATAATCGTTTATTATCCATGCTATAATTGTATTGATTGGAAACTCAAATACATGTGTGGGTACATAGACAACACTGTGTCCCTAGTAAGCCTCTAGTTGACTAGCTCGTTGATCAAAGATGGTTAAGATTTCCTAGCCATTGACATGAGATGTCATTTGATAACGGGATCACATCATTAGGAGAATGATGTGATGGACAAGACCCAAACTATAAACGTAGCATATGATCGTGTCAGTTTATTGCTATTGTTTTCTGCATGTCAAGTATCTGTTCCTATGACCATGAGATCATGCAACTCCCTGACATCGGAGGAGTACCTTGTGTGTGTCAAACGTCGCAACGTAACTGGGTGACTATAAAGGTGCTCTACAGGTATCTCCGAGGGTGTCTGTTGGGTTGGCATGGATCAAGACTGGGATTTGTTACTCCGTGTGACGGAGAGGTATCTCAGGGCCCACTCGGTAATACAACATCACAATGAGCCTTGCAAGCAATGTGACTAAAGTGTTAGCCACGAGATCTTGTATTACGGAACGAGTAAAGAGACTTGCCGGTAACGAGATTGAACTAGGTATAGAGATACCGACGATCGAATCTCGGGCAAGTAACATACCGAAGAACAAAGGGAACAGTATACGGGATTAACTGAATCCTTGACATAGAGGTTCGACCGATAAAGATCTTCGTAGAATATGTAGGAGCCAATATGGGCATCCAGGTCCCGCTATTGGTTATTGATCGTAGAGGTGTCTCGGTCATGTCTACATAGTTCTCGAACCCGCAGGGTCTACACACTTAACGTTTGGTGACGATTAGTATAGTTGAGTTATTTTGTTGGTGACCGAAGGTTGTTCGGAGTCCCGGATAAGATCCCGGACATGACGAGGATCTCCGGAATAGTCCGGAGGTAAAGATTGATATATGTGATAATGGTGTTTTGGTTTCCGGAAGGGTTCCGGAATTCTCCGGAAGAGGTTCCGGATGTTTCCCGAAATGTTCGGATACGAGAACACTTTATTTGGGCCAAGGGGTAAAAGCCCACGAGGCTTAGGCAAGGTGCAAAAGGAAGTTTTGCTGGCGTCTGGGGCGGTACTACCGCTTATCGTAAGAGGTACTACCGCTACGGGCGGTACTACCGCTTATCGTAAGCGGTACTACCGCTACGGGCGGTACTACCGCTTATCGTAAGCGGTACTACCACTACAGGCGGTACTACCGCTTATCGTAAGCGGTACTACCGCTTGTGCACGGTACTGCAGGGATCCGAGTTGGACTCTTTCCCTGCGGGCCAAACCGACCTTGTGCGGGCAAAACCGACCTGGAGGAGGCTTTTACTCCAAGTTTAGACCCCCAAGGCTCAACATATAAATAGAGGGGCAGGGCTAGCACACGGGACACATTAAGATTTCTCAAGCCGTGTGTCGGCAACCCTAACCCTCTAGTTCTCCCGTCATAATCTCCGTAGTGCTTGGCGAAGCCCTGCAGAGATTGTTCCTCACCACCATCACCACGCCGTCGTGCTGCCGGAACTCATCTACTACTTCACCATCGCTCGCTGGATCGAGGAGGTGAAGGCGTCATCAAGCCGTACGTGTGTTGAACGCGGAGGTGCCGTCCGTTCGGCACTAGTTCGTGATCGGATCGAGGGACGGCTTGCGATTTGGATCACGGAGACGTTTGACTACATCAACCGCGTTTCTTAACGCTTCCGCTTAGCGATCTACAAGGGTATGTAGATTCACTCTCCCTCTCGTAGATGCTCATCACCATGGATAGATCTTGTGTGCGCGTAGGAAATTTTTTGTTTCCCATGCAGCGTTCCCCAACAAGTAGGTGGTTCTCTCTCAGAAAATGAATGGTGGAAGTGTAGGCACGTTCTGATGGCTCTCCTTACTGAGAAGGATGGGGTGGAGGGGTATATATAGCCTCCACACAAAATCCAACCGTTACACACTTTTGACCCAACTCGGTGGCACCGAAACGATAATCTCGGTAGCACCGAACTGTGTAAAAGATATGAACTTTAGGAATCTCGGTGGGACCGATACGAACAACTCGGATGGACCGAAGTGCAATGGCTTAGGGAAATCCTCATCTCGGTGGCACCGATTGCATCAACTCGGTAGGACCGAAGTGAAGCAATAAGGCAACAGAGAGTTGGCAAGCCATCTCGGTGAGACCGATTTGCAAACTCGGTGAGACCGAAGTGAATGCAAATGATTACAGAGAGTTGGCAAGGCCATCTCGGTGGGACCGAGATCCATTTCGGTGGATCCGATTTGTTAGGGTTTGGCAGTGGCTAAGTCTTGGATGAACTCGGTGGGGCCGGATTGGAAATTTCGGTGGGGCCGAGTTGGACTTTGGGTTTTGGACATATTTGGGATTGAGAGAGTGGTTGAGGGTTTAGGAATGCTGTCACTAAGCACTTGAGCAAAAATACCATTAAGCAACACCTCATCCCCTTTTAATAGTATTGGCTTTCCTATGGACTCAATGTGATCTTGGATCACTAAACCAAAAATGTAGAGTCTTGATCTTTTGCCAGTCCTTGTCCTTAGCATTTTGAGGGGTCCACTTCTCTAGTCCATGCCATGCCAATCATTGAACATCCTGAAATCTTAATCTTGAATGGACATTAGTTCAATGAGATATATGTTGTTATGAATTACCAAAACCACCAAGGGAGCAAATGTGCTTTCAGAAAGTGATCCCGAGAGCAGTAATAACAGTTTATCATTGTATCAGTATCCATTTGTAGTTGTAGCAGATCAGGATACAACTCCGAGCGTCCTGTTACTGTGGACACGGCTATTCGAATAGATAACTTCCCTGCAGGGGTTTACTACTGTTACCCAACACGCTCGATCACATCTGGCCGGACACACTTGCTGGGTAATGCCCGGCCTCGGGAGATCGACACGACGCAGTCCTACCTAGGCTCAGCAGAGAGGTCAACACGCCGGTCTAAATCCTAAGCACGAAGGGAGCTCGGATCCGGCGACTGCGGGCACGGCAGGCGGTGTGCGTGGGTGCATTGAGCTCCTGGGAACCCCACGAGCTCGAAGGCGAGCTCGGGCAAGCATGGTAGTGGCTGAGGCGACGGCGACGAGCTCGTCGGCGGCGAGGAGTTCGGGCATGGCGGCAACGACAGCTACGGCGGCGGGATCGCACGGGAGAGAAAGGGGAAAGAAGCGCGGGCTCACCGTGAGCCTGCACGTGAGCAAAACGTGCGCGGGGAGGGCTCGACGGCGACGAAATCGACGGCGAGGCGACGGCGGCCGTAGGAGGAAGAAGAAGTCGCCGAGCTCGAGGCAGTGGCGTTGAGCTCCAACGGGTGGCCTCAGACGATGTAGCGGAGGCAGGCGGAGCGTGCTGGCTCGGCGGCGAGGCGAGGGGACGACGGGGACCGCGAGATCGACGGCGAGGACGGAGGGAGCTCTCGGGCGAGCTTGAGAGAGAGAGCGAATGAGAGAGAGAGAGGTGGGGGGAAAAGATCTCGGGGGCGGCTAGGGCGTCTGGGGTGGCGGTCTTATCCACCAGGGGGCCGTGTAGCGACGCGGGGCAAGGGGACGCGACGGGAACGGTGACCGGCGACGGGCGCGGGCACGCGCGAGCGACCGCTGATGAGCAGTAGGAAGGAGAAGGGAAGATGGGCCGGTCCGCTTTCTGGTCTGACTTAGGCCCGGCTACAGCGGCCTTTTTCTTTTATTCTTTTTCTTTTCTGTTTTCTCCTTTTTCTTTTCTGTCTTGCAATTAGTTTAGCCACAATTTAAGTTTTGTAAAATATGTGACTTAGCTCAATAATTACAGTGCAATATTAACTATTATCAGAAATTGGTTTGGGGTCAATATGATTTCATTTGAATTTTAATTAAATAACAAGGTATTAAATATTGCTGTTTGGTTCTGTTTTGCTGAGGTTAGGGTCATCTAGGTAATTTAGGTGATATTCTTTTCATAACATAATTAGTTATGGATTATTTGCTAGTTAATGAACATTTTAGTTTCCAAATTGGAACAACTTTTATTTTCACTTTAAATTTGAATTTCAATTTGAATTGGAATTGAAATGAGATATGATGCAAATGATGATCAAGCACTGTTTAACATGGTGACTTGGCATTATCAGAAGGTGATTACTGTAGCTTAATTACATGGGGTGTTACAATTCTCCTCCTCTAAAAGAAATTCTCGTCCCGAGAATTAAGAGGTAGGCTGAAAGAGAGTGGGGTATTCTTCACGAAGACGATCTTCGCGTTCCCACGTGGCCTCATCTTCAGAATGATTTGACCACTGAACTTTAAGGAACTTGGTTGCCTTCTGACGGGTTCGACGTTCAGTTTGATCAAGAATGCGGATCGGATACTCTTGATAAGAAAGATCCTCTCGCAACTCAAGTATTTCATGATCCACTGCTCGGATAGGATCCTTGAAGCAGCGACGAAGTTGCGACACATGGAAGACATCATGAACTTGAGAAAGGTTCGGCGGCAATTCCAATTGATATGCCACTTCTCCTCGACGGGCGAGGATACAGAACGGGCCAATGTAGCGAGGAGCTAACTTGCCCTTGATCCCAAATCGATGAGTGCCCTTCATCGGAGTGACACGAAGGTAAGCTTGTTCGCCAGGTTGATAGACCATTACCTGGTGTTTTCAATCATAGTTGCTCTTCTGACGAGACTGGGCAGCTTTCAAATATCACGGACAATGCGGACTTGTTCTTCAGCTTGTTGAATAATATCCGGACCAATGAGTGACCGTTCCCCAGTTTCTGACCAATTCAGAGGGGTTCAGCACTTACGTCCATATAGAACTTCAAATGGTGCCATCTTCAAACTAGCCTGATAGCTATTGTTGTATGAGAATTCAGCATATGGGAGAGATTCTTCCCATTTCTTACCGAATGAGATGACACAAGCTCGAAGCATATCTTCAAGCACTTGATTGACTCGTTCCACTTGTCCCTGGGACTGGGGGTGAAAAGTTGTGCTGAAGGACAGATGAGTTCCCATAGCTTCTTGGAAACTGTTCCAAAATCTTGAGGTAAAGAGGCTGCCATGGTCCGAACTGATCTCCAACGGAACACCATGGTGTGACACAATTCTGGAAACATACAAGTCTGCTAACTGACTAGCAGTGATTGTCTTCTTGACTGGCAGAAAGTGAGCAACCTTTGAGAATCGGCCAATGACGACAAAGATAGCATCATGACCCTTCTGCGATCTGGCAAAACCAGTGATGAAATCCATTTCAACTTTGTCCCATTTCCATTCAGGAATAGCAAGGGGTTGCAGAGTTCCAGCAGGCCTTTGATGTTCTGCCTTCATGCGACGGCAAACGTCACACTCAGCAACATAGCGAGCAATGTCGTGCTTCATATCAGGCCACCAGTATCTCTGTCGTATGTCTTGGTACATCTTGGTGCTACCGGGGTGAATTGACAAAGGTGTATCATGTGCTTCTTTCATAACATCCGAACGAGAGTCCAGATTATGCTTTCTGGGGACCACTAGGCGGCCTTTGAAGAACAAGACACCATCATCATCAACATGGAAGAACGAAGAATTTCCCTTGGAGAGGTATTTCTTAATCTTCTCGACTTCAGAGTCATATTTCTGCCTCGTCTTGATGTTGCACTCGAGGTCTGGTTCAACAACCAGGGTACTGAGATAACCCTGTGGAACAATATGAAGGTTCAACTTGCGAAGCTCTTCATAAAGAAGGGGTTGTGCTTGCTGAACCATGAGGTTGTTGCAATAAGACTTGCGACTCAAAGCATCGGCCATTACATTAGCCTTGCCAGGGGTATAAGAAATATCCATGTCATAATCGGCTATTGTCTCAAGCCATCTTTGCTGGCGGAGGTTCAAATCTGGTTGAGTATACAGATACTTCAGACTTTGGTGGTCCGTGTATATCTCACAACGATTACCGAGAAGGTAATGTCGCCACAGCTTCAGAGCATAGATAACTGCTGCTAACTCAAGATCATGTGTTGGATACTTATCTTCGTGAGGATGCAATTGACGAGAGCCATAAGCAATCACTTTACGCTCTTGCATTAGGACACAGTCTAATCCTTGACGGGATGCGTCGCAATATATCACAAAGTCCTTGCGAGTATCTGGGGGTGCTAGCACTGGGGCAGATGTCAACTTATCTTTAAGTGTCTGAAAGCTTTCTTGGCACTTTTCCGTCCACTCAAACTTCTTGCCTTTGTGAAGCAAATCAGTTAGTGGCTTAGCAATTTTGGAGAAGTTCTCGACGAAACGGCGGCAATAGCTAGCAAGACCGAGAAAGCTTCTGACTTGCTTGACATTCTTCGGGGGAGTCCAGTCAAGAATAGCCTGAACTCGTTCTGGGTTAACAGCAATGCCATCCTTGGAAATCACATGACCAAGATAAGTCACCTCAGATAACCAGAATTCACACTTAGAGTATTTAGCATATAGCTGGTGTTCTCGAAGTTTCTCCAATACAAGCCGAAGATGTTCGGCGTGTTCTTCTTCATTCTTGGAAAATATAAGGATATCGTCCAAATAAACCACGACGAATTTGTCGAGGTAGTCCATGAAGATATAGTTCATCAATCGAGAGAAGGTTGTTGGAGCATTAGTTAATCCGAAGGACATAACGGTGTACTCGTATGATCCATAACGAGTAACGAAAGCGGTCTTCGGAATGTCCTCCTTACGAACTCGGATCTGATGGTAACCCAACCTTAAGTCGAGTTTAGAAAACACAGAGGATCCAGCAAGTTGATCATAAAGATCGTTGATCTGGGGAAGTGGATATTTGTTCTGGATTGTTGCTTGGTTAATAGGCCGATAGTCCTGGACCAATCGGTTAGTTCCATCCTTCTTCTTAACAAAGAGAGAAGGTGCTCCCCAAGAAGAAGAACTGGGGCGGATGAAACCCTTTTTAAGTGACTTGTCGATTTCCTCCTTAAGTTCAAGGAGTTCATGCGGCGGCATCTTGTATGGGCGCTTAGCAATAGGGGTAGTGTCTGGTTTCAAGTCGATGACGAATTCAACGGCTCTAACCGGGGGTATTCCTGGAAGCTCTTCTGGAAAGACGTCCGGAAAATCGCGAACGACTGGAACGTTCTCAATTCCCTCAAGAGGTGAAGCGTTAAAGGCATTTAGAGCATATATCTGAGCTTCGGCATTCCGAGTAATTCGGGTGGTGTAGTTCACTATCTCGTCGGAGGGGTGAAGGTGTTGGACAACTTTAGTGGCACAGTTGATCGAAGCAATGTGAGTTTCAACCAATCCATTCCCAGAATGAGGTCTATGGTGGAAGACTTCAGAACAATGGGGGAGGCAAGGAATTCCAATCCTTCAATTTCGACGGTGACGTTAGGTGCGATCATGTCAGCATGACAATGGCCACTGGGAGTTTTAACGACTAGTGGAGTATGCATCTTTTCATATTGTATGCCATGCATGAATGCAAATGCTCCAGAGACAAATGAATGTGATGCTCCTGAATCAAATAAAACAGAAGCGGGTACTGAGTTAACGAGAAGGGTACCCATCATAGTTTCAGGTTGATCCTGAACTTCTTCAATATCGACGTGGTAAGCCTGTCCATGTCCATAAGCAGCAGGCCCAGTATTATAGTTGCGGGTCTGGTTGTTTCCACGGCCATTGCCACGGCCAGCATGAGGAAGTGCCAACTAATTTTGATTCTGGCGGCAGTCCTTGGCAAGGTGACCTGGGCGGCGGCACTTGAAACACAGACCATCTTCAGGACGAAGAGGAGCAGCACGTGGTGGAGCAGCTTGAGCTCTTGGCTGCCTCGGTGGTGGAGGAGGCAGACGGGGTGCAGCATAAGAAGGCCTCAGCACAGGGGCAGTTGGACGATACATGCTATTGGGAATCCAGATCTTACGCCTTTGTCCTGAGCTCGAAGATGAGCCAATGTCACGATTGCGCTTGATTGATTCCCTATGTTCCATCTGAGCGGTCTCAACCTGGATAGCCTTATTCACCAAAGTAGCGAAGTCATGAACAACAAGTGCAAGCTTGAGGTCTGGGTGGAGTCCGTCATGGAATTTCTCCTGTCTGCGAGCATCTGTGGCAATGTCTTCCTCGGCATAGCGGGACAGGTTAAGGAATTCCCGCTGATAAGCTTCGACAGTCTTACTGCCCTAAGTGAGGTTGCGAAACTCTCTTTTCTTCCGGTCCATGATTCCCTGAGGAATGTAGCGGGCGCGGAAAGCAGTCTGAAACTCGATCCAAGTAACGACTGTCCCAACAGGTAGTGAACTCCTGTGAGTGTGCCACCATTGAGCAGCGGCACCCTTCAAGAAGTAGGACGCGAAGGTGACAAGGTTGGCGGGGGCGACATTGGCAGACTCCATCTCGTATGTGATGTCGCGAAGCCAGTCATCAGCATCCAGTGGTTGTTCAGAGTTGCGAAAAATAGTAGGGTTGAGATGCACAAACTCCTACAGAGTTATTGGGGCAGGTGGCTAATCCTGAGCATTCTAATTCTGGTGTGGGAACTGAGCCATGATCCCAACCATGAACTGGCGGTTCAGTTCGAATTGCTGCATCATAGCTGCCATATAGTCTGGCGGTGGTGGCTTCTCGGGAGCACGGCCACGACCACGACCACCTGGTCTAACCATCCTGCTAAAGATTTAACAGGGGGTAGTTTAGTAAAAACAGCTGCAAGTGTTTAGAGACAAACATGATGTAACACGACAATGAATAAGTAGTGCAATAGATACATAACAGTAGTCAATTAAGACATACAGATCCATACACAGAGTCGGTTACACGCGGACAGCATAAGTTCGCAAAATTAAAAGCTAGACATACTAGGCGGCACGTAGGCACGCGGTGAGGAATACACAACGAGACATAGCAAAGGCTACATCAACGTCGGGGAAAACCACTGAAACCAGGTAACTGCAGGTGCGGACGATGAGTGTCCATGGCAGGAAGGTCCTGCGCTCCGTGAGCACTCTGATGCAGAACCCGATCTCGAACTGGAAGAAGAGGTCCACGTGCGGGTGTGTGACCTCCAACAGCAGGCCAATCGATACCTGAAGGCATCTGAGTCCTGCGCGGGTAAAGGATGTACTCTGGATGTATCCCTGCACGAACAGCTGGCAGCAACTATGTCATAGCATCGTAGAGACGTGCTTGAGTGGCGAACAACTCGACGGCAAGAGCCCGGGCAGTGCGATCCAGAGCCTGAGTGCACTGGATCAAAACCTGCGGGTCATATCGACGTCGCTCGTAAGGGGCACAGACAACTGTGTAGTATCCGGTGTCATGTCCAGCAGGGGCATACGGGATGTATCGGAACTCGGAGTCATCCAAGCGACTATGCTCGCCACGAAGACGTGCGACAGCAGAATGGGCAGCGTCATGGACTGCCATATCAATCGTCACGCCGATACCGTGAAAAGTGTGCAACTCGGTGACAGAGTCGTTCCGCTGATCAAAGATTCGAACATCGTCATGATACTGCTCCTGGTTGAACTCGCGGAAATCCTCGTAAATCATGTACTCGGGGTACCAATGGTAACCCAATCTGGTCAGGAGGGTGATCAGGACAGCTGGAAAACCAGGGGCATCACGAGCCCAAGTGCGAAGCACAAGCTGCGTCGCAGGGCGCGGCGGAAACAAGCGGTCCATCTGAAACAGAGGAAATTCAAGATTGTCAAATGACAGTGAGTGAATTCTTGCATCGTGCATTCAAGAAAATAATTTGCAGATAATCAAAGCTCCGGGTGGACGTGATCACGAGAACCTAGAGTCAGAGTTAGTAAAATTTTAACCCGAATAGAAGAGAGAGTAGAATCCCAGAGTAAGGAAGAGGAATAAAAGATCATAATCCCATCCATGTGCAACCTGGACCCGTAAGCCACACAGCACTGTTAGAAAAATAGTTTTTCAAAGGCTAGACTCAACTTCGACCAAGGAATCGGAAGGGGGCTTCCTACAGGCAGTCGGCTCTGATACCAACTTGTGACGCCCCTGCTCGACCGTGCACTAATCATACACACAAATGCACACGATTGAGATCAGAGACTCACGGGAAGATATCACAACACAACTCTAAACACAAATAAAAGTCATACAAGCTTTATATTACAAGCCAGGGGCCTCGAGGGCTTGAATACATAAGCTCGAGATCAAGCGTTAGCGGAAGCAAACACAATATCTGAGTACAGACATAAAAGGGAAACAAGTTTGCCTTAAGAAGGCTAGCACAAACAGCGACACTGATCGAAAAGGCGAAGGCCTCCTGCCTAGGGCCTCCGAACTACTCCTGGTCGGCTGGCTCAACCCAGTAGTACGTGCCTCCGGGGCTCTCCTGGTAGTAAGCTCCTGCGGTGGCGTCTGGCTCCGGGGCTCCGTCGTCTGATTTCAACAAGCGGGTATGGGGAAAAAGATAGCAAAGCAACCGTGAGTACTCATCCAAAGTACTCGCAAGACTGACATCAGAACTATACTAATTATGCATTGGTATCAAAGGAATGGGGCTATATCTTTGGACTAAACTGCAGAAATGCCGGAACAGAGGGGGAGAGGCCTAGCCTATCGAAGACTAGCATCTTGAAGCAATCTTGCAGCATCAGAAGAGAGTAGAGCAAGATAATATATAATAGTAGTCATGTTTTAGTAATGCCCTGAGATACTTCCTCGACTACCCTGCGAGAAAGTGATCCCGAGAGCAGTAATAACAGTTTATCATTGTATCAGTATCCATTTGTAGTTGTAGCAGATCAGGATACAACTCCGCGCGTCCTATTACCGTGGACACGGCTATTCGAATAGATAACTTCCCTGCAGGGGTGCACTACTGTTACCCAACACACTCGATCACATCTGGCCGGACACACTTGCTGGGTAATGCCCGGTCTCGGGAGATCGACACGACGCAGTCCTACCTAGGCTCAGCAGAGAGGTCAACACTCCGGTCTAAATCCTAAGCACGAAGGGGTCTTGGGCCATCGCCCTTCGCACTCCTGCACGTTGCGAGATTGGCCGGGGCCCAGGCGTGACACTGTATACACAAGTGACGTAACCAGCCCACCCCAACAATCAGCCCGCATCTCTGAGCTGTGACGTCTGAAGAACTTTCGGCTGATACATACGACGTAGAGGGCCCCATTAAACCATTATCCCACGTGGTGGTAGTGCGTATAAGGCCAGCGGCCTACTCAGATCAAACACCCAAATCCGTTAGGCATATTTAGTAACTCGCAGAGACGAGCAGGGTTCCTGTCGCTCCGACTTGGTAACACATGTCGCGCGGGTGCTCTTGGAGTCGACACGTCTTTAATGTTATTCTCTCGTGGGCACCCTTGGGGCCAGCCCGACTTTAACAGTTCAGAGTGTTGCAATAAGTAAACATTTCCCTGATCATCACCCAGAGTGATCACGGCCCGATATCAAGCATGGCATACGGACAAGGGTGAAGGGCCACAGCTGAAACATAGCATAGCTAACTAAGCATCTTGGGACCTCGGTAGGTATAAGCAACAGGCGACAAAATCAGGCTATGCATCAGAATAGGAGCTATCGGATTAACAACAGAAGCAATTCTAATGCAAGCATAAGAGAGGAAGAATGGGCGATATCTTATGATCAAGGGGGTTTTGCTTGCCTGGAAGCTCTGCTGAGAGGGGCTGGTCGTCTGAAGGCTGCTCGTCCGGAGCGTAGTCGTATGCAGCTGCGTCGGTGGCGGTCTCGGCGTCTATCGGGGGAGAAGGAGGGGGAAGAAACAATAAATACACGGCAACAAATGCAATCACTATGCATGACATGCCTAAACGATATGCAGGTGTGGTATATTGTCTAACTAACTGCTTTAGATAATTTAGGAATTTATTTGGATTTATTTTATTAAGGTCAGGCACTATTCATCTATCGAATACGGGCAAAAAGTCCCATGTTCATCTAGATAGGAGTGATGCTCAAGCATTTTGACCACATATTCGGATTCTTCATATTTTTCTGATCATTTTTCATATATAAATTATTTTCATCCGAGTTACAGTTGATTTTATATGATTTTTCAAAGTTTTAATCATTTTTTGGAATTTATTTAATTATTAAATTCGAATTATCCAAAACAGTAGCCAGTGACGTCAGCATGGCGTGAGCAGTCAACCCAGCCGGTTGACTGGTCAACCTGACAGGTGGGGCCCAGCTGTCATAGACTGTATCTTTTTAACAGTAGATTAAATTAACTAATTCACCTAATTAGCCAGTGGGGTCCATATGTCAGTGACTGATTAGAGATTAAATTAATTAATTAATTAATATATTATCTATTTATTAAAAACGTTTAAATGGGGGTGGGACCCGCGTGTCAGCGACTGGGGTGCCCAGTCAGCCGAGTTGACTCGGTCAACTGGGCCCGTGGACCCACCAGTCAGCGTCACAGGGACCGCCACGGTGGCGCCACGTCGGACGTCGTCGGCGACGTCGCCGGAGTTACTCCGGCGACCATTTTCATGGCGGCGCGGCTCGGGCACTCGTCGGAATTCGTGCTCCGGCCACCGTTTCACGCGCGTGAGGCGGCGTTCGAAAGAGGGGAGCGAGGCGCATCGGATGGTGGCGGTGGCGTCGCCGGAGTTGGCCGGGTTCGACCGGAACAACCACGGCGAGCGGTGGAGCTTGCGGGCGAGCTCGAATCCGGCGACTGCGGGCACGGCAGGCGGTGTGAGTGGGTGCATTGAGCTCCTGGGAACCCCACGAGCTCGAAGGCAAGCTCGGGCGAGCATGGCAGTGGCTGAGGCGACGGCGACGAGCTCGTCGTCGGCGAGGAGTTCGGGCATGGCGGCAACGACGGCTACGGCGGCGGGATCGCACGGGAGAGAGAGGGGAAAGAAGCGCGGGCTCACCGTGAGCCTGCAGGTGAGCAAAACGTGCGCGGGGAGGGCTCGACGGCAACGAAATCGACGGCGAGGCGACGGCGGCCGTAGGAGGAAGACGGAGTCGCCGAGCTCGAGGCAGTGGCGTTGAGCTCCAACGGGTGGCCTCAGACGACGTAGCGGAGGCAGGCGGAGCGTGCTGGCTCGGCGGCAAGGCGAGGAGACGACGGGGACCGCGAGATCGACGGCGAGGGCGGAGGGAGCTCTCGGGCGAGCTCGAGAGAGAGAGCGAATGAGAGAGAGAGAGGTGGGGGGGAAAAGATCTCGGGGACGGCTAGGGCGTCCGGGGTGGCGGTCTTATCCACCAGGGGGCCCTGTAGCGACGCGGGGCAAGGGGACGCGACGGGAACGGCGACCGGCGACGGGCGCGGGCGCGCGCGAGCGACCGCTGATGAGCAGTAGGAAGGAGAAGGGAAGATGGGCCGGGCCGCTTTCTGGTCTGACTTAGGCCCGGCTACAGCGGCCTTTTTCTTTTATTCTTTTTCTTTTCTGTTTTCTCCTTTTTCTTTTCTGTCTTGCAATTAGTTTAGCCACAATTTAAGTTTTGTAAAATATGTGACTTAGCTCAATAATTACAGTGCAATATTAACTATTATCAGAAATTGGTTTGGAGTCAATATGATTTCATTTGAATTTTAATTAAATAACAAGGTATTAAATATTGTTGTTTGGTTCTGTTTTGATGAGGTTAGGGTCATCTAGGTAATTTAGGTGATGTTGTTTTTCTTAACATAATTAGTTATGGATTATTTGCTAGTTAATGAACATTTTAGTTTCCAAATTGGAACAACTTTTATTTTCACTTTAAATTTGAATTTCAATTTGAATTGGAATTGAAATGAGATATGATGCAAATGATGATCAAGCACTGTTTAACATGGTGACTTGGCATTATTAGAAGGTGATTAATGTAGCTTAATTACATGGGGTGTTACACTAATCTTTCTAATCTTCAAGCGCATTGCATCCATCTGGATCTTGTGTAGATCGACGACATCGGCAACATGCAACTCCAATTTCATCTTCTCTTCTTCAATTCTTTTCAATTTTTCTTTCAAATAATTGTTTTCTTTTTCAACTAAATTTAACCTCTCGACAAGAGGGTCGGTTGGAATTTCCGGTTCACATACCTCCTAGATAAAAATATCTATGTCAAGTTGGTCGGCATAATTGTCATAAACACTAAATGAAACAAATAGTTATAAAAGATAATATACCACATCCGAATCATAGACCGGACGAGAGCCAACGGGGGCGGATATCAAAACCATGGCACTATATAATAACAAACAATAATACAAGTACGAAAATTATACAAGTAACTATCTAAATCATACAAGTAAGAATTTTTTTTTTAAAAAAAGATAAGAACAAGAGGCTCACCACGGTGGTGCCGGCGACGAGATCGGCGCGGGCGATCGACGGCGATGAGGACGGGGACGGGGACGGGACGGCACCCTACACATTTGCAAACTAAGAAGTTAATTTGAGCTCAAATTGCATCTAAATCAAATAAACTCCCACATACACTCCTCCACCAAAACCCACAAATCACTCTACTTCTAGAGCATGAAATGAGCTAAACTAGCAATGAGAGATGAAAGGATGAAGTTGCTAACCTTTTAGAACACTTGGATAGTTGGTGCACCGCCAAATCTAGACAAATCTTGGGGAAAATGGAGCTTTGAGGAAGAACAGAGGAGAAGAATGGATTGTGTGGCTCGGGCAAGAAAGAGGAGAAAGCTTAAGTGTGGCTCGGGCACCTCATATCATGTTTGTTTTGTGTGAACTCAAGTGGCATCATGCTCTCAGGCATTTCATCGAACACCTCTTGTGCATAGGAAGGGAAAACAAACTAGCACACACCTCCCACCTTCTATGAGCAAGCAGGGGCGAGGGTATATATAGGCAAACTTTTAGTCCCGGTTGGGGTCTAAAACCGGGACTAAAGACAGACCTTTAGTCCCGGTTGGAGACACCAACCGGGACTAAAGGGTATCAGCCCCTTTAGTCCCGGTTGGTGTCTCCAACTGGGACTAAAGGTCCCAATCGAACCAGGACTGATGCCTGCCGAGCCCCGACCGGCGTCCTAGCCGCTCGAACCGGGACTAATGCTCACATTAGTCCCGGTTCATAACGCGACCGGGACTATTGCTCCGATCCGGCTAGAACGAAAGCCCTGTTTTCTACTAGTGATAAAAGTCAGGCTATGGCCATTGTAATCAGATCAGAGTTTATTTCGTGAGTAATGAGAATATACAGAAAACGTCCAAGTTACGGACGACCATATCGTGTGTGTTGTTCTTGATTTTCCATCAGGGAAATTTACTAGCGACGGAGGGTTGATCATCGCATCGACGTCTACGTGCTGATCCGAGGGGATCATTATCTTTGTTCGTGTACTGATCGTGCACGGGTCGAGATTGTTATTGGAGGTTGCAAGGAGGAACACGGGGACGAACTGCTCATCAAGCATCGCCGTGAAAGATCGGGACATCTACACGCACGAATTAGCATCTTGCTAGTTTGTGCTTCATCAAGGGGGGCGCCCTGGCCTTATTGGGCCAGGCGCACCAGCCCCTACTTGGCCCATGCGCCTAGGGGAAGGAAACCCTAAGGGGGAGGGCCCTCCACTTGGCTTGGAGGGCACTCCTCCCCCCTTGGTCGCCGCCCCCTGCCTTGGGAGGGGTCTAGGGCTGGAACGCCTCTCCCTCACCCCTATATATAGTGGGGAGGTGCAGGGGGCAGCCAACCCTTCCACGCTTGCCCCGTCTCCCTCCGTTACTCCTCCACCACATACCGACAGCGCTTGGCGAAGCCCTGCCGGAATTCCGCTGCTACCACCACCAGCATACCGCCGTGCTGGTTCCGATCTCATCTACCTCCTCCCCCTCTCTTGCTGGATCAAGAAGGAGAGGACGCCATCGAGCTGAACGTGTGCTAATCTCGGACGTGCCGTCCGTTCGGCACTAGATCGGATTGGATCGCGATTGGATCGTGAAGAGTACGACTACATCAACCGCGTTACAACGCTAACGCTTTCGGTCTAAAAGGGTATGTAGACACACTCCCCTCTCGTTGCTTTGCATCTCCTAGATTAGATCTTGGGTGTTCGTAGGAAATTTTTTGATTTTCATGCAACGTTCCCCATCAGACATTGCAGGCATGCGGAGAAGTTTCAAAAGTGAATGAAGAGAACATGTTTTTCTCGCAAAGTCTAGACACTGATGTCCTGCAAGTGCACAGGGTTTAGTTGTAGCCTTTTCGAAGTAAGAGTATCAATCCCACAGGGAGCACAGGAATTAAGCGTTGCCTCTTGTAGTGAATTATGGACTTGTGTCTGCAAGTAATTGTAGACTCCAGACAAAGTGAGGGTGGAAATAAATAGTGATTTTGGTGCAGAGCGAACTAAAAGTAAATAGAAAACAGCAGCACAAGTAGCAAGTGAGAATGACAGAGTAAGGCACTCTCAGGGAGTTCGGAATTCCCATTGGTATGCTTCTAACGCAACCTATGCATCCACATAGTATGGTCTGGATACTTGAGCCACTCTTGACGATTATGTTGGGCGAAACCGGGTATAGAACACATTCTACTCTAGTTAGACTTCGTGTCACGCACGCCACCACCGTTGTCTCCCCCTGCAGGTTACGACTAAGGTAATTAAGGGTTACCCCGTGGACGCGGCCTCTCTAAGAGTTCTCCGTAAATCCCCTATCAATTGCAAAGGCTGGAAGCAAAGGCTTTTACTGTCACCTCGAATTACCTTCACATCCTAACCTTTACAACGACAGTGATACACTTCGTGGCCTTTCGGCGGTAATGCTGAGTGGGGCCCCTTCACAACATTCATGAAGTTTATTAAACTAAGCATTCAACAGAGGATCTCATATCCAACATAACGTTTCAGATCCTATACATATCAAGGTTCATCCGTATCCCCGAGAACTAGGGATCTACTCACACATGGAGATAACGAACAACATGAGGATGGTAATGGTAAACATGAATGGATCACACACATAACACACAAAACGATCCACTAGGGTTCCTGATGTTACAATGAGATGGATGTGGATGATGATAATGACAGTGGTGATGATGATGATGATAGTGGTGATGATGTTGACGTCCCCTTGCGCTTGGTGGTGAAAATGGCGATATCCTCCTTGCCAATCCCTCCTCCGGATCGCTCCGGAGGCTAGGGTTCTGCCTTCTGAATGAGTTTCTGGTGTGCGTGTTCGTCTGATCCCCGATCCAGTTTCATGGGGTGGAAGTAGTGGACGAGACGGCGGCGCTGGCACCTCATACGACCGCCCATATGAGCGGACGTGCTTGTATGAAAGGCTGTCTTTGGCTCTGGAGGCGCCGTAGGAACTCCTCCTTTGGTCCCTCTGCTCCATTCTTTTATGGTAGTCGATTATCACATTAATTACGTGATTCCACTACCATTTCTTGGAATTCCTTCCATAAAATATTATTTGCTCCAAAAGGCACTACCTGTGGAATACCGACAAAAATTAGTGCGCGAATGCAATAAAATTCCACACCCTGCCGTGTAGGCACAAAGTAATAACTATCAAAATCATCACATAAATTGGACTCATCAGACACCCGGAGATCAACATGACGCCAAACTTATGTGTGATTCTTCTATTACATCTGATGCACCAAGCCAACCAGACGCGTGGAGATATCACCAGCGGAGGAGTCAACACTGTCTTGGCTAACACCCTTCGTCTCGACATCGGTGGGTTTCACCCATTGGGAGGTAACCGTTTTGTTAACTTGCCAGTTCTCCGTAGTGCTGATATGGTTGGCACTCGCTATCATAGTTCATATATCCGTATTCCTGGAGTGGGACACTTGTTATCCACTCTCGTGCCTAAATGCTTCTTGATCGAGGAGGGTATTTTGCATTATGATGCGCAGGGAGAAGAAGAGGATGTTGACCCAGAAGCTGCCATGCCCGAGGTGGATGAAGAAGAACTAGCACCGGAACAAGAGGTGCGGCCCGAGAATGACTACGAAGCGGAGATACCCTATGCCACCTAAGCGGGCGCATATGACCTCGGAGACTCCATCGAGAACATGAAATACCTCGCCAACTCTCTCCGAGGCAACACCGAGTACATGACGTCCCACTTCTCCATGTGGAGCCACGCGTGGGCTCCAAGACATTATTAGCCACCGCTTTATGGTCGTGCAGTAGGACATCTACGACTCCCGCTTTTTGAGGTTGAAATGATTGTGCTAGTTGTGGTAGCTCGCATGTGTGATGTATACAACTCGGAGTATGTTTTAATAGTTAGCATAAAGTTTTTATTCGTCTATTTAAATTAATGTAGTAGTCGTTGTTCTGTTTGATCTAGATAACTGAGACTTGTCGTGGGACTAGTTTTTAAAAGGAAGTGGTGATAACAAGATTACCAGACATATGAGAAAGCCTCTCGAAAAACTTGGGTGTTGAGAAAAAATGTTAAAATAAACTAGTATTAGAGATACTCAGCCTCATGGTATTTGATTTGATAGACTCAATAGCACTTATAGAAAGAGTTCTCCAGAGAAACTTAGTTGAAGATGATTGAGATTATTACATGCCAAAACATGTTGTGCATACATGAGATATTGCTTTTTTGGTTCTATCGGGTGTTTTAGTTGAGCACAGGTGAAAGGATCGAGAGGTCGACTAGAGGGGGTGTTAGGAGACTAGAAATTTGAAGCTTAACTTCTAATTGTAAGGCAATGCAGATAAAATAGGTTTTCCATACTAGACACCCTGTGCACGAGTTAAGTAATCAATGGGCATATCTTGAGGGGGTGAATGAGGTAGGGTGGTTGGTGTATGAAGTTTTGCATGTTCCCATACTTTTCGTCCAAGCATCTCGGTCCCTCTTAATAGCGTGGTTGTCCTATGATTCAAAGAAACCAAAACAAAACTCTGAGTTATTGGATAACCACACATTTTCTCTTTTCAAAGTGGGGGTCAACTATCTCCTTTAAAATAATAACCTGCGAGAGACCGATACCTGAGATAAACTTAGTAATTGTCATTAGTCTCATTAACCACATTGTCGTTACAAAAAAAAGACCATTTAGGTATAAATGCACTTTCAATGGGTGCGCTCTCGTGTGGAGCATAGATGTGTTTCACGCAGGAGCACAGGGTGTGCTTCACCCCTTGGGAGCATAAGTTAGTTCAGTTGAGAGCATAAATCCTACATACCTAAGAGAGTGAATCTCACTACTAATTATATCAACATGTGTGCTTTCACATCATGAAAATTGTTGTAGCAGTTACATTTACTAGCTTGATCCACAAGCATACCCTACCATGCAACATGCATTCTAAGGGCATCTCCAAAGCTGACCTGCAAATGTCTCAGGTATATGTCTGTTTCCGGACGTGGTCCCAAACATGATGCGGGAGGGAGCCATCCAATGCTAATCACAAAGTATCCGGTTGGGAGGAGAAAAAGTAGGTGGGGACCATACATGTGGTGGGATATTTGTGGTTTAGTGTCCGGTTGGGAGGATAGAGAGGAGAGGGGGGACCATCCATGTGCGGTTGGGAGGAGAGAGAGAAGAGGGGGGGCATGCATGTGATTGGTCAAGTGCATGCCCGGACTCTGGCAAATCCCCCCCCCCCCCCCTCCCCCACGTTTGTCTCTTGGATACCGGAATCCGTATGTCTGGGCTGCTAAGCAGACATATACAGGTCCCCGTTGGATGACAAAAATGGTCCGGACACTATGATCGGAACATATAGTGGAGGTTTGAGGGTCCGCTTTGGAGATGCCCTAAGTGGCATTTAGTTGTAACATGCATAATTTTTCATGTTAAGATATTTATTTTTGTTTATACCGAAATATCTCACATAGTTTAAATCTTAAGGAGTGAATTAGTATTGTTTGGGAGCTCATGTTAGTTCACTTTAGGATCACAATTTTCGACCGAAAAAAGTTCATCAAAACCTATCAATATCAGATCTAGTTTTGAAGATAACGACATGAAAAATACAAAACCTATCAAAATGGGATCTAGTCTAGTTTTAAAGATCTCGGCACGAGGAACGGTGAAAACACGTAAGCTACACCAAATGCTACAAAAATAAAATGTATACTAAATACTGCAGCTGCCAAATGCCACTCGGTTTTTCTAATGCTACAAGTTACTATAGTATTTTGTATATTGCATGTCATACCTACATGCTATAATACTGCGGTTTTAAAATACTTCATATCCAAACACAGCCCCAGTGTTGCCCGATCCCTATCTGCTTTCAAAAAGGAAGAATGCATTTTTTTTTTTGAACTGAAAAAGGAAGAATGCATTAACCACAGCAGAGATGGTACGGATCGCGAAACAGGGCACACACGGGAAAGGGCACAATCATACTGTTACCAACTGATACTAGTGGCAAAAAGTTATGGAGTCAAATAAAAAAAATTCAATGACCTAATACAGTGTTGTAACAATCTCGGAATCAGATAGTGAACACTGATTGGACTTTAACTTTATTAAATGCAGACTACAAAGTCCTACTGAGTAATCTAGTATCGCCACATAACAACAGGCACCAAGTACAATGTGCTGACCAATGTACACATATAAGCATATAATGCCATATCCATCGTCTCAACTCTAGTTGTGTATAGAATGATAGAATCATGGCCCTCCAGTCCAGGCACAGAAAAATAACACATAAATTACAGCAACTCACCAAGGAAAAATGGCATGCTGCAACAAGCAAAGCTACTTTCCATGATATCTGTACTCACATCTAGGAAAACTTGTAGTATACTAATTTACAGATCTCCGCTTACAAACTCTTCACCTCCTAGGATGTAGCCATTAAAGCAGATATGCGCCTTGAGGACGTGCTTCGGTGCACCATGTGCAAAAAAATGCTGATACAGAATATACTCCAGTAAGAAAGATATTTGCAACAGGGAGAAGTTTGACCAGGACTCAGGGCATGAGTGGAGTAAGCTGTTTGCTGAAAAGATCGCCAAGGGCCCCACGAACATCCATCTGAAACATAAGCACAGATTAAAGCTCTGGTACTGCTATAACTAGTAGTATATGTTTATCGCCACAAAACCACACATACCTGATCACAGCAGATAAGTTTGGTAATTAATGGATAGAACTCTCTTAGGTGCTTCTTGAATATCTGAGCATCCATGATGCACATTCCATTCAAAACCTGAAATGCAAAACAAAACAAAAAAAATCAAAATATGGGAACAGAATATTTCTCGACAAAAGGATGAAAACCTCGGAAAGGCCCTATGTATATCAGAATCCAGATGTACTATACCTTGATAATAACAGGTGCACGTAGATCAAGTACACGGTGTGTGTCCGCGCTAACAGTTTCCCCGTTGCTAGGCTGGAGATCAGACGCTTCTTTCAAAATATTCCCACAAAATGAAACGAGCTTCCCTTCTGCCAGGCTCTTGAGCTTTTCTTGTTGATCAGACTCCACGCCAGATCCATTTGTTTCCTCAGATGAGCCATTTGCACCATTGTGCACTGTTGATTTGTGTAGAATCTCTAAATAAATAGTAGTTCCAGCTAGCTCCTGGCGAAGAAGATTTAGTGGTGGCCTACACATGATATTAAGTTCTCATTGTTAGAAACATTAATTTGGGAAGCTAAAATATATGTAGTCTTCAAGCATTACCTTTCAGGCGGTATATGGTGCATCCTTGTCCGAAGGTTCGATGGTGAGTTATATGAAGAAGCAAATTCTAGGAGCGAGAGCAGGATATCCATAATTGCAATCTGTTGTGTGGCTTGCAGTTTGCTCCAATACCTCTTCTGTAAAGTTCATCCATCGGCACTAGTTAAATATATCAGCAGAAGCAATGCCTGAACATACGATAAATAATTCAGGTCTAATATCCATCTATAAAGCACAAACTGTTACCTGTATACTGTCAATAGCCCCAAGTAGCAGCAGCTGAGTGATGCATTTACTTCTAACAGTCTCCATCATAGGGTTCTCTTCTTCAGTCTTGTCAGCTCCATCAGCATCAGGTGTCTAGATAAACAAGCAGGCAAATTAAATATATAGAAATAACATAGCAAACCATGAAGAAAATGCGACTTGGTACTTCCAATGTTCCAAACTAAGCTCACTGCTCGTATATGCTAATAGCCTAATGCTTCAGTATATTGAATCATAGGTGCACAGCTCCTTCATGGATGCCAGCTCAGTCTAGCACAGATACGACTTCTGGCAGGTTACAACTATAGTCACAGATGCTGAGAATATCCATATAAAATGGATAGCATATCAGTTGAAGAAAAACACAAAAATAAAAGCCTCAAATTTTATTTGATCGTATACTGATTACGATTCACAGTATATCCTAGCATGGCAACAAGGCAGTAACATTCCAAAAGTATCTAAACGTACCGATTTACAGTATATTATTCAATATTTTATATAATTCCATCTATCCTTGTTCGAATGAACTCGGTTGTCGACGAGTAAAACCAAAAACTTATGTTTTGTGTGAAGCACAGAAACACCCAATATATTTACCACACACTTTTTTGAGAATGTATGGTTAATGCACAGATAGATATAGCAAGCAACAGATGCCTAGAGGCATATGTGCTAATGACGCCTACAGCACATGTAATCTATTAATGTCCATATCATAGTATATAAGTAACTAATGACACCTAATCAATATGGGCAAGAGGAAAGAACATGCACCTTTGCAGGTGAGGGTGGAGCAGCATCGTCCATTTTGCCCTTTGATTTGGATGTAAGACTTCTGACCAAAAGATTACCCATCATATTACCCATAAATCTTTGTCCAAAGGTTTGATTAGGTGGGGACACTGCAGGTTGTGCTCTCCCAGATGGTGATGGCAAACCTAGATAAGTGGAACAAATTGTGTAGAATTTTCAGTATTCCACTCATATGAAAGTATTGCTGGGTGCATAAAACAACTAGAGAAACACTTTAGCTTACTGTACCTTCTGAATTTTCCAATCCAATCCGTGGACTTGTTTCCTGATGACCCTCCTGTTCGCCATTATTACTTATTGATGCTTCTCCTTCCCTGATATCATGGTAACTACTAGCATCGGTCTCAGATTCTCTTGAAAGTAATTGTTGGTTGTTTGTCTTTTGAAATCCTAGTGAATTGAGGAGTTCAAGGGGTTGTGTTGTGTATGATGCATCCCTGCAATGTTAAAGCAACATTAATATATGAAAGACAAAAGCTAGAATACATTTTAGTAGGAACAGAGTTTGAGAAAAATACCTAATACTCTTTAGTAGTGTTTCCCAATCACCATCGCTGAATTGATGACCACCCACCTCTATTAGATGAACTAAAGCTCCAAGAGCAATTGAGACAACAGTTTGGTCTGTTTTCTTGGCACACTCTAGCAGTAAGCCCAGTAGAGGTGGAAGCATAAATGACACTTCCTGAAAAATCACAATGAGACGATAACCAAACAAACAACTTTCCAGTTGGATCTCTTCTGCGTGCAGGACAAGTAGACAACTGAAAATATACCAAGTCTACTATGGATACAAACATCAAGTAAATATACTAAGGCCTTCTTTGGTTTAGAGGAATTTTAAAGAATAGGAACTTTGTAGGAAAAAATCCTTTGGAGCCCTTTGGTTTGTAGGAGTGGATTCCTATTCCTGTGTAGGATAGGAACCAATCCTTCACATTTCAAAGGAAAAAAAACATTAGCCTAGACCCAATGAAAAGATTCCTATCCTATGAATCAAGTGACATCTCTTTCCCTACAGGAATTCAGATACATGTCATTCTCAATTCCTATGGTTTTCCTGTTCCTATGATATTCATATCCTATGAACCAAAAAAAGCTTAACATCAAAAGTTTTCATGATATTGATGTTCCGAGAGATCCAAATTATTTCCATGAAGCAACTAAAGTAAAAGGACAGAGAAGGCATTTGTTACCTTATAGAAAGTATTGAAAAGGTTGCAGATTAACTGCAAAGAATGAATGCTAGTATCACGAAGCCAATCATCCCCGGAAGAAAGGCCATCCCTTCCAGCATGTCTCACATGATCAAATATAGGGAAGAGTACACGATGGAAAATGCTCTCCCAAAAGGGAGAAGAGAATTTATGTCCTCTCTCGTTCAGCAGATCAAACAGAACTTCAAGAGCACAATGTCTAACTTCTGGTCTGGAGTCTAAGGTCAGATCAGACAAGCCAGCAAGCATAGGAAACCAGTAATGCTCCGTCACATCAAAATTGGCCTCTGGGAGAACATCAACAGGCTTAACAGAACCACCAGGAATAAACCCCTATACAAAGAAATGGATGGGGGAAAGATAAGTCATTTCCATGAATAAGAGTGCAACAGAACTACAGATAATAACAGGGGCTGCAAAAAGTTTATTTGCAGCATAGGGTATTCATTGTCCCAACCTCTGCCAAACGATCTTCACATATACGTAGGAGAGCAATAGCCTTCAAACTAATCCGAGGAGTGCATTTGTTATTGGCGAAACCAATAAGACAGTTAACACAATCCATGAAGCAATCACCAACAACTTGATCAAAATGTTCCAAGATAACTGCAAAGCACATCCATTCAGTTCAAAATTTAAGCCAGGAAGAGGGGAAAATTCAATATTGTGAACATGTAAGTTGGGGGAAAAGCCATGCCATTTATATAGGTTAGTTTAAAACTTACCTTGTTCGACGTTTTCAAAAGCACTTTCAACAATATATTCGTTCTCATCATCAGCTGCTGCAGTGAATATCATGAACACACAACGCCAACCTGACTTTATGCTACCAACTTTTGACTTGATCAGCTGCACGTTCATACAACATTTTTTTACTAGAGCACTATTTGGTATAAAAGCCTATATCATTAGATTTCATTGATTGTCAAAACAATGTGCATATAACATACCTGAACAATGCAGTCGACAATTAGACCACGGATCTTTTCGCTGCGACTATTCCTCATTAAAATAACAAAAGGCTTCAGTATGTCATTCTGAAATGTGAATTTGTTCAGCTCCGCACGTTCCAAGTACTTCATGCCAAGCTGCCTCAGTGAGTCAATGGCATACATAGCAACTTCCTCGTCATGGTGGCTCCCAGCAGCAATAAAATGCTGAGCCAGCACCGACCATATTCTGGCCCACACCTACACGTACACAAATAGATGGCAAGTTATTAGCAACAATGGCCTCTTACTTTCATGGCATGACAAATAACAACTAGAATTTTGTGTTAGGATTCAAGACAACTCGTAACAGTAAAAGATCCCTGATGTTGCTGTGCACACTGGCCCTTCTAACGGATGATAGATTGGTGTTTAGATGCAGACCAATAAAATGGCTCCAGCAGGTACAGAAATATTTGCGTAAATGGACCACACAGAATCTTTTCACGCTTTTTGCAAAACTTTGGTGCATAAAAACAAACTCAAGGAAACACTGGATTGTTTGGCCTACTCAAGGAAAGACCACTTGCTAACTGGATCAGATGTCTAAAACACTACAGATGATACCCTCCGTGTTGCTGCAAGAATTATGCGCAATTATTTCAATTAGATTTGGTTGAATGAAACATTAGTATTTACTATTTAGATTAACAATATGAGAATTTGAAACTAAAATACATAATTTAATGTATTTGATTATTATGTAGTTGCAGAATATTTATTAAATATGAGTAGCATGAATGGTGAGCGTTAAGCTGGGCCTTTTCCCAGGCATGGTGACATGGTGAGTTGGCATAGTTGCATGTTGAAAGAATTAGAGCTAGTGGGGATCAACTATTTAGGTATATAGGATGAGCATTTGTTCAAAACGAAAATATTTGTGTTCCACTGTTCCTTTCGACCATATTTATATATCTGCATCATTGTATAAATAAATAAAAATATTGCCGTGCTGATATCATATTGTTCCAGTGCCACATGCCATAATGCATTGCTGATTGTTGTGGATTTTCGTCTTTGGTGTGTGGCAATAATTCTTAGAAAATAATATTAGGTTTTTCCTCTCCGCAGTTTTTCTTCCCTTGGCACCAATGTGCACCTTTCCCCATTTTTTCTCAGAAATTGCATATCTACTACTGCTAATGTGTGCAACTGGGATTTTACCACACAGAACATCAGAATTGCTCTAGTACAATGCAAGCATAAGCTATGGCGTTTTCTACCACTTGCCAAACATATACTCCCCAAACTTCCCCCACACATTTTCTATGAAGTTTACTTTTTCTCCCCCACTTATTTGGGACGCCATGCCCCCCACACAGACCATTCGTATGTGCTCGCTCTACTGCTGCACATCATTCCCAGTGACATGTGGTGTACCACAGAAAGGGCTGAACCCAGGTGTGGCCCCCTATCTCCCGCCGAGCCAGCCACCAACCCTCCAAGACTGTACCTGAGGTGGCTGGATACGCTGCTGTATCTGCTCACTCCGCACACAATCACAGGCCCATCTCCATCAAGTTCTTGATAAAATTCCTCAGCACAGTGCATTTTCTTTTTATTTCCTATTTTTCTTTAAGGAAAAGATGGCCATCTGACAATTGGCTGAACACGGTGACCCTACACGGAATGGTAAATAAACCCTACTGAACCTGTTTGCAGTGGTACCCAGTAATCACCTGTAATTATATAGTAAATTGTGATTTCGGCACGCCCTAGCGATTCCAGTAGATTGCACCCAGTTCAATTGTATATTTCAGTAAAACAGCATATATCTAAAAAAAATCAGGTAGGGGTGCATCCCTTCATCCAGAAGGACAAAAAAAAATAGGTGTTCAGGCTATCAGTTGAGTAAAATTCAAGGACGCTCACCAATTAGGTGCATATGCACAACTTCATATATTTATAAATTAGGATCATTCTAAAGTTTATATGGGCATAAACTGAATGGCCAATGGTTAAACAAAAAAAAATCTAAATAAACCAGTCTCAACTCTCCACCTGCCCCCATAATACTCCAATAAGCAGGTCTTTCTAACATAATATAAAATTATGTTAGTTCTTCTTTGAATAAAAAATAAACAAATCTCACAGAATGAAGATGTTGCCTGATTCAATGAACCATCCTCTACAATGGCATATAATAGTAAGAAAGTAAGCAATTTCGACCTACTTATTTATCTCTTCACTATGTCACTGAAAATTAAGTCGCATGAAATAATATAAGAATTGCTAAAAGAACAATAGGAAGCATAATGCAAACAATGATAGACAAAAGCATACCAAACGTATCCGTGCCATATTATAGTAGCTTATTTCAACAAGCTTTTGCAAGCTGAAGACACGAGGAGGTGTCTGTTTAAGTTCTTCAGCAGAAATAGTACATAGGCCATTGAAGAATTCAACAATAGAATCACTTGGTAGTTTTACACTGTTTACGAACACTTGTTCAGCAGGCTTCCCCGACAACTCTTTCAGTGATTGAACTACAGAATCCCTTGATATTTGATTTGATCCCTGCATAACAGTTGTGGCCATTGAAGGACTTGAAGTGATATACTCGAGTCTTGAGACACATTCTAAAACAGCATTCCAAGCATCTTGCAAAGCATCCATATCCGTGTCAGCTAAAGCAAGGAGAGTTCGCAATGCCTCAACATTTTTACTACGCATGTCCTTGGGAGCATGCAGAAATGTAAACCTGCAAAAGGTTAATGAAGGACACCATTACATCCATAGAATTAAATGGGAAAATAAATAAATAAACAATGCATATTCATAAATAGAAAGGGTAATTTTCTTACCTCACTAAGGATGTCAAGAAAGCATAGCGCATGGTCTCCATCCCGAGAACACGAGTAAGATGGATACCAGCCTTAAACCCTTCCATGCACAATACAACCCTAGGCTTGTTGTCACCTTCCTCCATAGTTACAGAAAACGTTGCAAGCAAAGGCCATCCTACAGCCTCGAGCATTGGTCTAACAAGCTCAACCTGCTGAGCAACATGAAAAACACCCCTCTTCTGTCCCTGGTTTTTGAAAACAGCTTGGGTCTGCTTAATAATTTTTTCACTTTCTGCCTTTGTATCACTTGCTGACTTCAGTCTTGGGAGAGCTAAATTGAGGATATTGACGAGGCGACCCTTTTCTTCTATTTCAGGTCTTACTTTACTGGTTTTTGCCGCATGAAGATCATCTTTCATCTTTATCTCTTCATTGATAATTGAATCATAAAGTTCCTCCAAGAGCTCCTTAGGAGCACATTCCTCTTCATCACTCGCAGTGTTCAAACGTACGAAATCTGATTTTGACATCTTAGGCCATACCATTGGATTATGTGCATCAGTATTTAACATTATAACAGCATAAGCAAGAATATAAGCAGTATCTGCATTTTTAAAGAGCCCGGGGTTATCAGCACAGTACCTGCAAGTCGTCACATAATTATTTGAGGACCACAATCAAAAATGTCAAGGAAAAACTGTATTAAGATTCTACAAATGCATACCGCTCAGCAAATTTTTCCATTATGCGATCGATCTTTTGTGCCTCCCCAGGAAGGCGAAATCCTTTGAGGAACTCGCGAATTGCAGCATCAAACTTCAACCCCGAAAACTTCATGGAATCAACATAAGCATGCATCACAGCAAGGGGGAACTCCTCATGCTGTCCCAAATATTCACCAATCATTGCCTGCAAAATTACAGCTCATCAAAGTTAGTGGTTAGCCACATCGCTCTGACCAATAACTGCAACAGCACAAAGAACATTAAATTCCATGAGATCACCTTATCCAAGCTGGCATTGCTCTTGAGAAACTGAGCTACAGATGATGCCTTATTTTCAATCAACTTATTTGACAATAAATAATCGACCCCCTTTGCTGGCTTGCGATTGAACTGTAATATAGAAGGGGCGAAAGGGCCAGTTACAATCAGTAGTGCAGCGAGAGAAAACTAGGACAACAGGTTTGGTACAACCATTTACATGTATTTGAGAAGTATCATCAGGTAAAGGAAGCCAAATAATAACAGCAAGCCTCCCACCTCTGAAATTGCAGCCTCCATTGTTGATTTGTGAGCTTTAGCTCTCTCAAACTGATTGCGGCAATCCTCTTGGACATTCGTCTCATCAGTTGCCAAGCTTCTTGCAGAAGCACCATCATCATGAGATTCGGCAACGCTCCCATGATTTGAGGAATCTCTTCGAGCTTGCTCCCAATCAACCAATGACTTCAAAATACTCACCAAGCACTGCGATTCAGATTTATGTGTGATATTAGTGTCACATAAGAAAATGTGAAGAAATTTTGAGTAATCAGAATAATAGTAACCTGAAGAGATGATCCTTTTACAGAAACTGTCTGCGATGAAGCAACTGCAGCACTATCAGCGCTTTGAGATCCATGTGCAATTCTTGAAAGAGCACTAACCTGATAAGAAGTATATGAACAATCAGATACACAACTCACAAGTCGACAAACTTGAAGACATGCCAGTCCTGTATGGTTACAAAACAATCTCCCTTGTACTTACCATGCGCTCAAAAAGGTTTGGCCCATCAATGTCACAATCATAATTTACAAACATATCCGCAAGCATTTGTGAATTTTTGCAGACTTTTTCCAGCATTCTAATTGAAAAACAAGTCAATTGAACAACATCAGATATATATACATATAGGCAGGAAGATGATCTATGTCAGCAAAACAAAAAAAAGATAAAGACAAAATTGGATCAAACGCAATGTATGTTTATGCATTATGCATCAAGATAAGGTTCCATAAAGAAAGAGGGATCACCTAAGGACACTGGACTTCTGACTGAGGGAGCTATCAGAGCTATCTAGAGACCTTAAGACTATCAAAGGAAAGAAAACACCAATTTCTCCCTGCATAGTATTTCAAAAAAAAGGGTCAGGATACTAGAAGAAATTCAATGCTGCAAAAAATGTCAGTTCTTCTGATGGAAATTTTACCTTGAGACTCTCTCTAAACCGAAGCAACAGAACTGAAAATATTCCGGTAGCATACTGCCAAACAAGAAAAGATGGTTTAAAATGATAGAAGAATCTATCAATATAATCATGCCACAAGGGTATGCATCACAAGGAAGAAAAATATATATATAAATGACCTGAAAAACAACTGGAGATGAAGACACAGATGCCCGGAGAAGAGCGTAGGAAAGGTATGCTTTAACTGAATCAATGAAGTGGAAATTTTTGGCAAACAAATCACTGACTCCTTCTAACAATCCCTGCAGATAAAAGAATCAGCAGATATCATCTAAACAAAGAAAATAAAATATTAGCAACCTCCACCATGTAAACTAACCTGCAACAGTTCAAGTGACAGCAGCCTTGTCTTGGTAGCAACCTCATCACTTTCTTCTTTCATGCTCATCTAGGAGGATGAGAAGAAAAAAAAGGTGAAAGATGCACATGTGATACTCTAGCCAAGTCTCTTTTTGCAGGGAATATTCTAGTCAAGTCTGATAAAAGTAACAGCATGTAAGCCATTCAATAGAAATACTAACCTTGCAAAGAGTCCTAAAAAGCAATAGTGCATCCCGCTGAATTATGTTCATTGTATCCAGGTCAATTCCGCTGGAAAAGAGGGCAAAGGGGGGCAAAGGTAGTAAGTTACTGCCACCTCTTAACATGTCACGATGAATGATGCAAGGAAGTGATATTCTGGATATGAGCAAGTGCTAAACACAATTTAAAGCTCAACCTACCCTGAAACTTTCTTTCCATCCTCGAGTTCAACAGCCTTGTCAAGAACGGCCTCCAACCCCTTCAAAATGGAACTTCGTATTAGAGCTAACTAATGAAATATATTAACCGTTCAGATTGTCCTGATGGAAGGATTAAAAAGTATCCAGTCCAATTTCACTACCTTAATATCCGCTCCTCCTGCAAGATTCTGGAGCTCTTCAACGGATGTTGGAGATGCTTCTGAAGCCCGGTTCATGGACAACGCATCTCCAAGAGTAGTTTTTTCCTCATCCTGCTTGTCAGTGGATATTTCTTCGTTTTCTGAGTCGTCCTTTGTGCTAGACGAAGGTGCGTCTTTAACTGCAGAACTTGCAGGTGGTACAGAAGCCTGAGACACATAAAAAGAAAGATCAGCACCGAGAAATACCTTCAATGAACCATTTTTCTTTTATGTAATGCTAATATAAGTTCAGGGGGGAAAGTTGCCTGCTCGGACTCCATCCTCCTGAATACAATGCTGATCATCTGTGTTAACATGGCTTTTGAGGTAGCCTGGTTAACAGGGCTCTTGCTGAAATACCAGCAAAAAGTTTAAGCATGTGTCAGAATCATAATACAGCAAACATGAAAATGTAATATACTCCCACCATTCCAGAATATAAGGTGTATCGATTTTCGTGCAAGTCAAACTTGTGTATATTTGCCCAAGATTATAGAATAAAATATCGACATCTACAATACAAAATAAATAAAATATGAAAATACTTTTCGTGATGGATATAATGATTCAAATTTGGTACTATAGATATTGATATTTTTTTCTAAAAACTTGATCAAACATGCACATGTTTGACATTTGAAAAAACTAATACACCTTATATTTTGGAACGGAGGGAGTAACAATTACTACTTCTGCACACTAATATAAGACGTTTTTGCAGTTCAATTTGAACTGCAAAAACGTCTTACATTAGTTTACAGAGGGAGTACCTGTTAAGAGTCTGCTAAAAAAAACTACCTGTTAAGAGCAATGTTATAGCATACCCTAATCACTCCAAGCAATGGTTCTCCATGTACTGCATTACAATAAGAAGTGTCAAACTAAGCATTCTCTACAGCATCTCACATGAATGTTACATATGGAAAGCCAGCTACAAGCAGCAATACTTACACCTCCTCACTGACTATGCAGAGGTAATAATTGAATAACAACTTTGAACTTGTTTGCCTAGAGGCTTTCTACAAAGATAACTACAGATATGTTTTCAATTTACCACAGAAAATACATGGCAGCAACCAAGCATGCAATCTCAGATATAAATTTTGGGGTTAGCTGTACACAAAGTTAAGCTTCATGTCAGATCAGAGTTAAGAACACAGAGCTTCAGGAGGGGGCATGGCCAACACGGCACTAATAATCTACACTTTTTCCCAGACCATGCTATCATAACCTAGTGATCCTATCCAAACAGCCGCATTAGCTTCTAACTTGCATAATAAGCACAATGTTAAGAGATGTAAAAAATGAGCTTAGCATGACTGGAAGGTTACCTCTAAACCTATTTGAAGCAACAGCGTTCAGGAGCACTTTCAAGACCTGAAGAACAGTACTGCAACACACGTGTTAACTCATGTCAGTACCTGCGCATAATTGTGACCTAACATGATATGAACTTAAATGTAATGCATACCTGTCAGAGGAGGTGTTATCAACACACCCACATACCATGTTCAGGATGTCAGTAAATAGTGGGGAATTTTTACCCTCTTCTAGACCAGGATCACCCTCCAGATGGTCATAAGCAACAAGTTTCTGGTAATCGAAATGGAAACAGCCCAATCAGAAAAGGTTGTCCAGCAAGTCTCATGTGATATTGCAATGTAAATAGGAAAGGTTACACGATGTTTCAAAGGTGGCAAGAAACATATTAGAGTGATTCTTGAGTAGAGCTACACGCAGAGCGGCAATTGGGGATTCATTTAGAATGCAGCACAACCAGAATGATAAACACACTTGTCTATGTCCCCTTGAAGTGTAGCATATCGTGAGCTAGCAAACACAACGAAAGGTTGTAAATGGATACCATATGGACAAGATGTGGTATACACCATATATGTATATGTGATAGCTGTGGACTCATATTCAGATTTACATTGATGTTTATGAATAGTAGACAAATGGACTGCCAAATAAACAAAACCATACCGATATAACAAGTATAGAACTGAAGTAAGGATCTTCATTTGCCTGTTTTGTGGTCTTTTTCTAACTGGAAAGTTTTGTTGTCTTGTTACGATAACACTTTTGTTAAGTTTGTAAACTAAAACCTTTCATCTATGAATCAATTTGGTAATTTGGTAATAGCTGTCTATGCACACGCACTGATTTTACTCTCCGACTCCAAGTTTGGTCCAACATCCAGTACATACATGATGATGGTCTATGTTAGATGTCGATCTTGTCAGAATCGTATGCTGGTCAAAACTCAAAACAGTATACAGCCTGTTTAGATCCCGAACCCACCCAGATGGCCAAATGACAAGGGGTTGTGTAATGCTTCCAGACATATGGAATGAGCAACGGTCTAACACACCATCTATCACCACATTTAGCAACTAAAGTATCACCCTACACAGCGCATCGTTGTTCTGCCACCCTAAGGACCAATGCCTTTCAAGTGGGCTTGCTGCTGTAGTGAAAGATCAATTCGAGTTGAGTTTGCTACCGTAGTGAACGATCACTCTTGCCGTACCACATTTGCAGCGTCAACGATGCTGAACGACAATGTAACCCGTTTTCCGGTTTGCAGGCCTCCGGCAGGTGAACAGGTAGCAACGAGCAGGAAAAGGAGACAGCTATTACATGGAGGCAGTCGAGCGCCGGCTCGACGAGCTTGATGTGCTTGGTCTCGAAGGCGAGGCGCAGCGGCTGCAGCACCAGCTCGGCCTGGGTGCCCTCCAGCACGCGCCCGGCCGAGGCCAGCACCTGCGTGACAGGCGCCGGCGCGCCGTCCTCCTGCTGCTCCTGGGCCGCCGCCCCCTTGATGGCATCTGCGACAGACACGCAAACCAGAGCTTAGTCGATCACCGATCGGGCGCGCGCGCGCAGCTGCGGCATCCCAATGCGCGGGGGGGCGGGAGGCGTGGACGCACCGAGGTAGGACTGGATGGATTGCTGGAGCGCGGCGAACTTGCCGCGGTTGGCGGAGCACTCCTTGAGCATGGCCTCGAAGGCCCGGGTGACGAACCCTCCCGCAGCGCCCGCCATGGCCGCGGCGGATCTCCCTTCTCCTCCTCCTCCGGGTCGCGGCGGGGCGAGTGGGGAGGAAATGGAGTGGTTAGATCCGAGGAGAGGGAGGGGACGCGAGATCTGGAGAGACAGGGGAGGGTGGGTTTGGATCTGGGCGCCTCTCTCGTCGACCTGTTTTGCCTCGCTCGATCGCGGGTTTCAACGGATCGCCACGACCATTTGCCAAATTTTCTTTCACGGCAATATACTTTGCCTTGCCACGACCTCCCACGCAGTGGCAGACGCCTGCACAGAAGATTCGGTGCGTGTGCGCAAAGGTTTAGCCCAGACGGGAGAACACGTCGACAAACGATGGTTTATTTTGCTATATAATCACCTCATCAAACATTTGCAGTTTTGCACTGTAGATATTCTAAGCATCTCCCTAGCTGCCCTCGCAAAAAAAAAAAAAAATCTCCCTAGCTGAGCAGAGCCCACATATAAAGCCAGGTTGCATTTACTTACGTCTCGGCGTTGATCTATAGTTGTTAGGCTCATTTATGTAGTAGATCTTACATCACAAATTCTTCATCATTTGGTAAAAAGAAGAATGGTTACCGCTTCACGTCATTGTAGCACACATCTGACTAACAATTTTAGAAACACGGTAAAGACGCGGACACTCACAACACACACAAACACTTACTTCTATGAACACACGCATGCAACCCTACCCTATGACACCTTTGAGAGATTGAGTCGGTAGATCTTGGAATTGACGAAGTCGCGAGGCACCTGATAGCTGATGGGCATGTCATATTACTGAAAGAATAGTGTCGGAGAGACTGGAATAAATCCAGAAAATATAGTCTAAGACTTGAACCCGAGTGAATTGGTTTTATCTAAGCTAGTCTTAGTTCTTTCAAAATAAAACTAGGCTTGGTTCACCTAACTAACAATATTAGGACCTCTTTGGTCCACGCGATTCTCAAAACACGAGAATAGAAAAAGGCTTGATTAAAGTCTTATATTACCTTTGAATTTTACATGATTACAAAGCTACATGATTTTATGTTGAAATATGAGGGTGGGCCTAGGGCCCATCTAACAATTTCAGAAAATCTCTAAGAGCCCATGTGGGTTTTATGGCAATGGGTGTGGTGGGAAGTTTAGTCACACATTGCTAGTTGAAGAGGAGTAGGACCTCCTTATAAGGGTGTGACACCCTGGTTTTCGCTCTCCGATTTCTTCCTTCGCGAGATTTGACTCCCATCTTTTTTTTCGATGTTATTGGATTTTCTCTCGCCTTTGGTCATATGAAGATGGTCATATAGCCTTGCCTTTCCCCATCAGACCAGAGATTTTCTTCGATTCAACCTTGCCACCCAAATTAAATTCTCAAGTTTTTGCCGCCGAAACCCTACCTTCCGAATTATCGGAAGGGAAACCCTAATTCATGCAGTTACAAAGGAACCTCAATTTCCTTTAATCTTTTGCTTCTCAAACTTTTCCCAAAGATTCTCCTATATCTACCAACCCTGGATATGCAAAAATATTGCCAAGTCATTCGCAATATTTTTCATTTAAAATTAATTCCTTTTTCTGCCCTAAGAAGGAATTAAATCCAGGAAAATATCTATTGTAACACCCCCAGTACTAAGCTACAGTGATCTCATGCTAATGATGCCATATCATCATGCCTTACTAAGTCAAAATGCCACTTGTCTAAAAATCAAGTCCAATTCAATTCAAATTGCATGTCAAATATTTACTTCTTCTGTCATGCAAACAAAATAGTTCACAATATGGCAAATATTCTCTAAGTATTTGTCATGATGAAACCAACCTCACTTGGATTCCAAAAATGCCCCTGGGAATTATTTGAGTGGTCCAGCAGCAATTAAATTGGCATTTTCATTTTCTAAAAATGGTTAAACAATTCCAAATGCCCTGAAACTTTTTGTGCAGGTACAGAATATTGCCCTGTATTTTTGTGACAAGTTTCACATTTAATAAAAATCATTTGCTCACTCAAATAATTGCAAAACAGTAGCTGTTTGATTTACAGAAAAAAGAAAAAGGAAAATGCTAAGGAACTACTGGGCTACTGGGCTTCGAGTGCACAGGAGAAGGCCCAGCCCACTCCCTCAGCCTTCTCCCACCTCCGTCTCTCTCCCCTGCCGTGGCAGAACGCGCGCGCGCCCGCGCCGCCCCCCTCCCCCCCTCTCCTACGATCGACACCGGCGCTCCCCTGTCGCCCTGGTTGGCTAGAAGACCCCTCCCCATTCCCCCGCGTCCAACCCTAGCCCCCATTCGCCCTCTCCTCGCCCCCTCGCCTCGCCCGGACGCATCCGAGCGCCGCCGTCGCTGCACCACCTTCGCTGCCGCAGCCACCGGCGGCCCCGCACCACCCCACCTTGTCCAGGAGCTCCAGCAACGTCGACTACGCCTTCCTCGGGGACCGGTTCGAGCTCTCCGCCCCTACAGCGCTGGATCGAGCCCTCGCCTACGGCTACGGCCGCCGCGGCACCGCCATCGATGCGTCCATCCCCGACCACCCTGCTGCTTCAGGCCTCGCCGCCAGCCTCTCTGTGAGCGCCGCCTCGCAACCCCTCTCTCTCTGCCACCTCTTATCGTCGTAGACGCCGTAGCCGAGCTCGCGTGCTCCGGCCGCCGCTCGTGCTCGCTGCCGCCGCGGCCACAGGCCAACCCCGCACCCGCTGCTGCCCTCCCCCGACGCGGCGCTCTCGTATGGTTTGCAAGGACCCAGCCGCCGCTCGGTTTGGTCATCAGAGCCTCGGCTCCGTGCGCCGCCGCCGCTCTGCCGTCGCCGGCGAGCGCGCACGCGCGCGCACGTTTAAAACGGCCGATGTGGCTCAGTAACCCGTGGGCCCCGCCTGGCTACTATTTAGTTTAGGAGCTAATTAACCCAGCTAATTACACTGT
This sequence comes from Elymus sibiricus, assembly GCA_039707655.1. Lineage (NCBI taxonomy): Eukaryota > Viridiplantae > Streptophyta > Magnoliopsida > Poales > Poaceae > Elymus > Elymus sibiricus. Next base: position 174,589,162 of record CM077666.1, on the reverse strand, counting down.
CAGGTGGGCCCCTTCTGCTAATTAAAATCTTTTAAATTAAACCTAATGCTACTATGTATGACAGTGGGTCCCACCCCACTGTTCACGGCTGACCAGTCAGCGTTGACTCAGCTGCTGACTGGGCCCAGAGGCCCCAACTGTCGGCCACTGGGTGCACCTCTGGTGCACTGCACCGGGTGCACCTAACCCTTTTCTGCACTGTATATATTCGGATTAATAACATTCCAGAAATTTCAGAAAATGATTTAAAACTTTAAAAAATCATAGAAATTAAACCGTAGCTCGGATCGAAAAGTTTTCTACATGAAAGTTGATCAGAAAAACGAGACGAACCCGAATATGCCATCCATGTAGCTGTTACATGCCCACAACACTGCAAACATGGAACCTTCCCCTCCGGTTCATCTGTCTGACAGATGCCTAAAGCCGGGAAAATATCCCCAGATATTTTCCCGCTCCGTCTCTTACGTATAGTACTGCGATAGGTCACCACCAGCACTGCTTACTGCCATGCCATGCATCTGTGTAGCATTGTTGCTTTTATTTATTGTTTCTTCCCCCTTTTCTCTCCGGTAGACCCCGAGACCGATGCTGCTGCCGAGTACGACTACGCCCCTGATGACCAGACCTTTTCAGCAGAGCTTCCAGGCAAGCAAACCCCCTTGATCATTCCAATATCGCCTATTCTTTCTCTCCCATGCTTGCATTAGAATTTGCTACTGTTATTGATTGCTCCTATTCTGATGCATAGCCTGTTTTGTAACCTGCTATTGTTACTTTACTTGTCATCCTAAACTGCTTAGAATAGGTTGGTTAGTGATCCATCAGTGACCCCCTCACCCTTGTCCCTGTTGCCCCGCTTTATTACTGGTGCCCCGATCATTGTGATCGATGTGCAGAGACCGTCATATCACCGCACACCCCCTTAGTTGTACGACTCTGCAGGGCTACTATTGAGTGCCGAGGGTGATACCTCGTACTGCACTCCTGATGATATCTCTGTAGTATAGCACGTCGGTGGTGATTGCAGAGGGTGATTCCTCGCTCTCCCCTTCCCAATGATGACTCTGTCGTGCAACCCCTCAAGTGTGGACCATCGAGGGTGATTCCTCCTGGTTCTCCTTGACGGATTACATCGAGTAGGAATCCATCGAGGGTGATTCCTCGGATTCCCCCTTGATGCTATGAACACACGGATACCTTCACTTTTACTGCAATACTTTGTTGGTGGCGGGTCGACCTCGAGGGGTACCCACGAGAAATGTGGAGTCGGGTTGACCGTGAGGGTGCCCGCGAGATAATTACGTGGCACGACCGGGCATTCTTGGCCCTTGCCGTAAGTCCACGAGACGGGGCGACGGGACCACAGATCGTGGATCACTGATTGTCACCGCGAGCTCCCAGCACACTAATGGGTTAGGATATGTGATCTGAGTAGGCCTTTGGCCTTTTTGCACTAACCACCACGCGGGAATAAGTATGGGCACTCGGCGTCGTACGATTCTTCCGAAAGCTCTCAGATGTCAGCAATTGAGTGGCGCGCGCCGGGTTGGACTAGGAAAGCCTGCGCTTGTATTAAGGGGGCTAGGTCTGCTCATCGGCCGCGTTCGCAACACGCAGGATTGCAAAGGACAATTGGCCCATGACCCCTTCGCATTTAGGAGTTAGACCGGCGTGCTGGCCTCTCTGTTGAGCCTAGGTAGGACTACGGTGTGTCGATCAGCCGAGGCCGGGCATGACCCGATAAAAGTGTGTCCGGCCAGAGTTAATCGAGCGTGTTGGGCAAGTTGGTGCACCCCTGCAGGGAAGTATATCTATTCGAATAGCCGTGTCCACGGTAACGGACGCTCAGAGAGTATCCCGATCTACTACAACTAGAACTGGATACTGGTGAACTTAATTGATATATTAGCTCCGGGATCGCTTTCTCGCAGGGAGTCGAGAAAGGATCTCTGGGCTTGGTTACTTATACTTGTTGCTACTACTATATTTATGTACTAATCTACACTCTTCTATTGCTGCAAGTTGCTAGTCTTCGATAGGCTAGGCCTTCCCCCTATTCTAGCATTTCTGCAGTCTAGTCCACAGATACAGCCTCCCCTTGATACCAATGCATACTTAGAATAGATCTGATGTAAGTCTTGCGAGTACTTTGGATGAGTACTCACGGTTGCTTGCTCCCCTTTTTCCCCATACCCGATTGATGCGACCAGATGACGGAGCCCCGAAGCCAGCTGCTCCAGTCGACGACTACTACTACCCCTCCAGCGGAGACTACTACTACGTGGAGACCACCGACGACCAGGAGTAGATAGGAGGCACCCAGGCAGGAGGCCTGCGCCTTTTCGATCAGATGTCGTTGTTTTGCTCGGCCTTCTTAAGGCAAACTTGTTTCCCTTTATGTCTGTACTCAGATATTGTGTTGCTTCCGCTAACGCTTGTATGCGAGCTTATGTATTCGAGCCCTCGAGGCCCCAGTCTTGTAATATAAAGCTTGTATGACTTTTATTTGTGTTTAGAGTTGTGTTATGATATCTTCCCGTGAGTCATTAGGCTTGATCGTGTGCATTTGCGTGTATGATTAGTACATGATTAAGTCGGGGGCGTCACATCTATCCATCTCCAAAGTTCATGAAAACTTGTGGAGATATTTATTGTGATCATATTGCGCTCTCATAAAAATATTGGCCATAATTAAATAAGGGAAATTGCATTTTCCTATTTAAAGCCAATATTATATTTTGGGCACTTTCCAAAGGAACTACCATTTTGGTAGCAAGTAAAAATCCCAAATAATTTGTGGAGCTTCTGCTATCCATATCTTCACCATTTCCATCAAGATCCCAAGTTTCGTAGTTCAAATTTTGAGTAACGCATCCATTTGTAAATTCTGTCCTGTTGGAAAATTTGCAAAGGAAGTGCTTAAACCCTTGATCCATTTGAGCTGAAATTTTTCAGTGTGATTAACAGTGACAAATCACCCATGTAAACCAAAAACCAGCTCAATTCACCTATCCAATATCCCACAATCATTTTCCCAAGATCCTGTCCAGATTCAAGCAATGTGAAGGAAGTACCACTTTGGTATATCCAAATGGTATGAAATTGTACCAGTGCCTTCATACTCCTAAATCATCACCCTACACCAAAAATAGGCTTAATATATCTATCCATTCTTCCCCAGCATCCTCATTTGCATTTCTGACCAGTTTGCAAGTTTGCAAAGGAGGTGCCATCTAGAGCTGCCCATTTGTGCTCAATTTTGGTCAGGATGGTCACCCTAGTAAGTGATCACTCTCAGCCAAAGACCATGCCAAGAGGAGCACTGTGGTGGCCACACCACATGTCAAACACCTGTCTGCTATTTGTTGTTTGACCATTGTTCAGTAACACCAGGGCTCCCTGTTCTTGTTTGAGAGGTCAGGTCAACTCAGTGCAGTGTGTAGAACGCTCCAGACATGTTTTGGCATCGAGTAGGGCATGGAAATGCCGTGGCCACGCGGTGACCACGTGCAGAGCGTGCCAAACCGAGGCTCTGTGCATTGGACTCTTCGGGAGGCCATCTCCAGCAGGCCTCAGCTCGTCCGGGAGCGCCGGCGAGTTAACCACCGCACGCGTGTGCCTTCTGGAGCCTCCCTTCCTCGTCCCCTAGCCGTTGGCCGGCCGTGCCGACAGCGGGTGCTCCGCTGGAACGCCGCCACGGTGCCGCCCCTCCCAGAGCTTTGACCGTCGTCGAGAGGCCCTCCCCGAGCCTATTTAAGGCGCCCTGAGCTCACCCTCCTCACCAGCAGACCCAACCCCCCTCTCCCTCGAGCTCGAGGAGCTCCCCTCCCCTTCCCATGACCGGAGTGCCACCGTCCGATCCCCTCGGCCAACTCCTGTCGTGGCCCTTCCCCTCCCTTTCTTTGGCGCCCACGACCTCCCCTGGGTGCACGCGAGATGCCGCCGTTCCCATTCCCACCGGGGAAGCCCTGCCGGCGCGGCCCCGTGCAGCGCTTCGGCCGCCGCGGCCCAGCCAGTGACGACGGCGTTGCGGACCACCTCAAGCCTCCCCGCAGCCACCCTCGGGCACGAAGAGGAGTGGTCGTGCTCCCGCGCTCGCCGGCCGGCCCTTGGGAGCAGCTGGGCGTCGGCCACGCCGGAGGCCGAGCCCTCCCCTGCCCTTTGCCGCGAGGAAGGAGACGACCGGAAGGAGGAGAGAGAGTGGATAAGTGGACCCCCGCCTGTTAGCGACTTAAGCCCGGGCCCAACTGGTTTAAGTGGAAGCGCAGTTTGAGAATACGCTTTCGGTTGCCGAAGGCGTACTTCCAAAAAATACGCTTTCGCTTTTCAGCCGGCGACCGAACCAGTTATATAGTGAGCGTTCGCTCGTTAAGGCCTGAAATGGACACTGTTTTGTCTGTTTTACAGCTTAACGAACGAACGGTCATATCTCCGCGACCGCAACTCCGATTCAGGTGATTCCAAAGCCCACTTTCTCAGTTCATCGAGCCCGTTCCAATGGTACCCTTTTCACAATGCTGACACTTTCTAAAAATGACAATATTACCCTTGCCGCATATTCAGCCCTTCGAGGGAGAAACCTTTCCGGTGAATCCTTCCACGAGATGATCGCACTTCTTCCCGGAGTATCCCTTCACCCCAGGCAAGCCGACCATCTGATATATGCCCTAAAGCATTGCTTCTATGTTGTTCTTGTATCTGTAAGTACTTGCGTGTAAATGAGTATGCTTATGCTCGTATGCGTAGTAGTAAGCTGTATGCGATTCTGATGAACCCTTGCTTGCCCCTTTCTTTGGTGGCGGCACCACGCCTGTGTTCTGAGCTGCTTTCAGCCATCCGGGGTGGATGCCAACTTTATATTTCTCTTTTCAACAATTGTCCCGTGTTCTGAGCTGCTTTTCGGCCGTCTCGGGCAGCTGTTGAGTTTCTTTTTGTAGCGGTGACGCCATGCTCTGAGCTGTTCTTCGGCCGTCTTAGGGAACCGCTACATTCTTTTTATCAACATTGTCTCATGCTCTGAGCTGCTTTTCAGCTGTCTTGAGCAGTGGTTGAGTTAGTTCAGTAATGTCCCAGATCTGAGTTGTAAAGACCGTTCTGGTGGCTACTGATTTATTTGCCGGTTTCATACAAGGGTTCGGATGGTCGTAACCTACAAATAAAACTTGTAAAGTGATAAACTTGCCATTTAAACATTGTTTCACTAATGTCTCATTGTGATAGTATATGGAGATAGGTTGTTATGTTTCCATAGTTGTTACATCATGCGTTGTTACTGTTATTGCAATGATAAAGAATGTGACTTATTAATAACAACCTCCTCCGTCGGCTGGATCGAGTCATAGTGCCACTGAACCGAGCTCATCAGTGCAGCCACATTTGCCGGTATGGGATGGCCCTAACTTGGTCTATTGCCTTGCCTCTTGTCAGTACCTCCAAAGAGGGGAGGTTATGCGTGCGTGCTACCCTGGCCCGGTAGGCGGCGATAACCTTGTGAGCCCAGGTTATTTGCGCGCAGGTCCCCGTTTGGGACAGTTTAGTTTGGCCACGACGGTGGCAGGTGTCAGGAGTGACACAGGGGCCACCCAAGACTTGACCCGGAAGGGGTATGATTGTCGGTGGGGCCGTAAGAGTGCCGGGCAATAGACAAGTTTTGTTGGAGCAACGCCGGTCCACCCGAATGGGAACATGTACTAAAGTACGAGGTCGGGAGCTCCATAGTGTGGGTAAAGTGCGCAACCTCTGCAGAGTGCAAATCTATTCGAATAGCCGTGTCCTCGGTCATGGGACACAGTTCGTACTAGGTCACACTATTTGGTCTGTGTCGAGTCTGGAGGAATACAACATATAATGTTATGGCTAATAATGAACCAGAGAAAAGTAAGCGGTGTCAGGCTTGAAGTGAAGATTCATGGACATCAGATGATGTCAGGAACATGAGATGATAGCCATGCAATGGCTATGAGATAAATGGTTGGATGACCGCAATATTTGGAACGGATTTGGATGGGATCATGAGAATATTTGGAGTATGGATTATCTACTCGATATGCTTTATCCTCGTCATACCGTATTTACCTTAGTAGTTATCTTGCTAGGAAATCCTGTTATGACATGATGATTAATATTGCTAGATAGTTATACCATGATAGGTAATAATGTCAAGATAACAAGTGCATGCTTGAATGCCATGGATTGCATTGCTTGGTGTATATGTTATTTGGTTTGCTTGCGAGTACATTCAAAAGTACTCAGCGGCCTTCAATGTGGCCAGGTTCACCTAAGAATCCGACGTCCACTAGCGAGGAGCCGGAGTGTTGGCGGGCTAGAAGTGTAACCCAGTCAGATCCCTATGGATTGGAGCCGCACCAAGACCATGCTGCCTTAGATAGAGCTTTTCCGCTGCCATCACCCTTGTAAAATATCATGTAAGACTTATATATCCATTAATAGAAATGCCTGTGTTCATGATACTTGTTGTAAAGGCACGCGCCAGTGTGATTTCCTGGGTTGGTGTGTGCGGCGACCGTCTGGCTACAGTGGTATTCAGGTGGGGCGCCACAACGGATGGTATCAGAGCAGCCAGGCTGACTGTAGGTTACCCTAGCCGGATTTCATTGCCTCCTGATCAGTAGAAAGCCCAGATGGATTTCAGCCATCTTTGCCAGACTGGCACGGCTACTATTGATCGAAAGGCAATCTCGTAGGTTTTTTCCCAAATTAGACCCCCAACTCTCGTGGCCTTTGCCTCCGGTGTGAAATGTCCGCACCAGGCAACGACCCGTGAGCCCTGAACCCCTAGGTAAACCAGATATCTCCACCCTGCTTGCTAACCATGGCATTTCTCTCCTTAAATCTAGTTTCCTTTGGGAAACGCCTATAAATTCCATCTTTTCCCGATAACCCTAGGGTCGTTGACTAAGCCACTTTGGCTATGGTCATGCTTCGAGGTTGATGTTCCCTAAGGAAGTAGTAGAAGCTCGACACTAATTGCTACCAGGAGCATTGTGTTGTTTTGTTTCTAGATCCTTAGAGGTGCATCTAGTGCGCTATAATAGTTATACTAGTGAATCTTCGGCCACATGTGTAAGGTCCGCAAAACTTGAGCTTTATTTGCTTTGTAGTATTCTTTTTGGGTTTTTCGCGGTTCTTGCTTCTTTTGTCGATTCCGTTCTGTCGCTCCGACTGGATCCATCCGCAAGAGCTACCAAAGAAGACCAACACACAACTTGGATAATACCTAACAATCCAAATTCAGTAAGAGTCAAGCCAAGCCAACTGCCCGATATTCAGAACATTATCACCGGATCTGTCAAGAATGAAGAATGGGTCAGAAGCAGACTCTGCGTGCTACAGACAAGGCCAGAATATACCTGAGAGAGTTTGCCTCAGAACCAATCACACCTAAGGAACAGCCAGATGAGCTATCGGGAATGGACACCAGCAAGAGCAAATTATTCGGTCCTCGACACAAGGATTATTTCAGCCAGTGGGGTGAACCTTGAGTCTTTTCTCAATGGACTCAAGAATCATTTATTACCCACAGAAGACATATTTCAAGATTGTGAACATGCCGAGAGCAGCAACAAAACTCTAGTATGTTAGAATATTTTGGAGTTCACCAGTGCATACACAAAACTTTCGGGCACTGTGAACAAGGTTTGCGAGACATATGGATAAGTCCACTGCTATCCGGAATCAACGAGAATTTCAAATACCTGGAAGTTCAGCTAAACCGAATGGAATTATCCGCCAACTGCTTACTATCAGCACACATCCGGACTAATTACCAACATGAAGTCTGCATCAATTGTGCAACCTCTACAGCAACAATGATCAAACCAGCAGAAGGACAAGCGGTGTGCATGACCAACAGAATATCTCCAGTCAAGGTGTGGCCTATACCAAATTTTGGCTCCGATATGGGTAAATTTCGGATACTTCGGAAGGAAGCCATAATCGGACATAGATTCGACCGCATATCACAACAAAAGTCTTCTGGTGTAAGAAACCCAGCCTTCCTCCGCAAGCTATCGAGAAGAGCTTACAACGCAAAACTCCCAATCTTCCTCGCTACGCCACTAGGGGGAAAATCTTCTGGGGTATGGCACTCCAATCTCCCTCAGCCCGCTACCGCGGAAAGCTTCCAACATAAGGTACCCGACCTTCCCCAGTAAGCAACCTGAGGGGAAATTTCTGAGGTATGATACCCAGCCTTCTTCGGCACACTACCCTGGCAAAAGCTTCGAGCGTAAGGAATTCAGCCTTCTTCAACACGCCATCGTGCCCACAACAATCTTGTTAGAAGCATGAACTAGTCCAGACACACGTTTGCTTTAGAACTCAGTGGTTATGAGAGGCTTTATCCTACCCCTGCATATGTTGTGAGCATGCAGTCCAGTGGATCAGTTCATGTGAACCACTCGTACACGGGGATAATTATTCATGTCCTAACCACTCCGTCTCGAAAGTAGAGCGGAGATACGATATGGGGCATGGTGGATCACTTGTGATGATACATCCCGTGCCAGCTCCGACCTCTGGACGAAGCAGCTAAGAGCACATCAATGTCAACATTATCAACCCCTGGGGGCCAGACATGAATATTTTGCAAAGTCTGTCCAACTCCTCAGGAGCCAGCATCAGAAGAGGAAGTTCTTATGAGAGAGTTGCCACAAATATGCCCGCCAAGACGAACATGATCCAAATACTTTGCAAAGGGATAAGAATTAACGCGAAAGATCCATGAATACGAGTTGGACATCTCAGGAACAGAAGCATAAGACCGTCAAGATGACGCACAAAGAGTTCCCTGGAAAAATCAAGAGTCGTTTGATCCCACACTTGTTTGCCCCGTGATACTGGCATAAGGGGGGTAGACCACCTCACACCTCATTCAGCTCGCCCAGAACCTAGTCCGAAGGTACACCAGTCTTGGGGTGAGAAAAATTTAGATGGAAGTCTATAGAGAGGATATGCTGTTTCCTCAACTGAGACAAATATCTTAAGAGGTACCAGACAACACTATTGCAGCAACCCCAGTGCATTTTCTGGGAACACAGTGGTGGATCACCTAAGTGATGGAAATATGCCCTAGAGGCAATAATAAAGTTGTTATTATTTTATATTTCCTTGTTCATGATAAAGGTTTATTATTCATGCTAGAATTGTATTGACCGGAAACTTAAATACATGTGTGAATACATAAACAAATACCGTGTCCCTAGTGAGCCTCTACTAGACTAGCTCGTTGATCAAAGATGGTTAAGGTTTCCTAACCATAGACATGAGTTGTCATTTGATAACGGGATCACATCATTAGGAGAATGATGTGATGGACAAGACCCGTCTGTTAGCTTAGCATATGATCGTTCTGTTTATTGCTACTGCTTTCTTGAATGTCAAATACATGTTCCTCCGACCATGAGATCATGCAACTCCCGGATACCGGAGGAATACCTTGTGTGCTATCAAACGTCACAACGTAACTGGGTGATCATAAAGATGCTCTACAGGTATCTCCGAAGGTGTCTGTTGAGTTGGCATGGATCGAGACTGGGATTTGTCACTCCGTGTTTCGGAGAGGTATCTCTGGGCCCTCTCGGTAATGCACATCATAAGAAGCTTGCAAGCAAAGTGACTAAGGAGTTAGTTATGGGATGATGTATTACGGAACTAGTAAAGAGACTTGCCGGTAACGAGATTGAACTAGGTATGGAGATACCGACGATCGAATCTCGGGAAAGTAACATACCGACGGACAAAGGGAATTACGTATGTTGTCATTGCGGTTCGACCGATAAGATCTTCGTGGAATACGTAGGAACCAATATGGGCATCCAGGTTCCGCTAATTATTATTGACCGGAGAGGCGTCTCGGTCATGTCTACATCATTCCCGAACCCGTAGGGTCCGCACGCTTAACGTTTGTTGACGATATAGTGTTATATGAGTTATGTGAATTGGTAACCGAATGTTGTTCGGAGTCCCGGACGTCACGAGGAGTCTCGGAATGGTCGAGAGGTAAAGATTTATATATGGGAAGTCATATTTTGGGTTCCGGAAAAAGGTGCAGTTTTTTCGGTATTGTACCGGGAAGCTTCCAGAAGGTTCCGGAGGATTCCGGAGGGGTCCGGAAGTCCACAAGTGGGTCCACCACGTCCCAAGGGCTGGCATGGGCTAAGGGGAGGCGCCCTGGCCTTATTAGGCCAGGCGCACCAAGTCCTCAAAAGCCCACGCAGCTAGGGAAGGAAAAAAGGAGAGTCCTAGTAGGAATAGGATTGGACTTTGGAGTCCAAGTCCACGTGTGTACTATTCACGTGGTACTGTTCATGTGGCACTATTCCTTCTACTCCAAGCCCCTACACATATATAAATAGAGGAGAGGGGGCGCCCCAAACAAGCCACAACATTGTCTTAGCCGTGTGCGGCGCCCCCCTCCACAGTTCCGTCCCTCGGTCATATTTTCGCAGTACTTGGGCGAAGCCCTGCGGAGATAGCATCACCATCACCGTCAGCACGCCGTCGTGCTGCCGGAACTCATCCACTACCTTGCCGTCTTGCTGGATCAAGAAGTCGAGGACGTCACCGAGCTGAACGTGTGCTGAACGCGGAGGTGCCCTACGTTTGGTGCTCGGTCGGTTGGATCGTGAAGTTGTTCGACGACATCAACCGCGTTGTTCTAACGCTTCCGCTTACGGTCTACGAGGGTACGTAGGCACACTCCCCCTCTCGTATCTATGCATCTCCATGGATAGATCTTGCGTGTGCGTAGAAAATTTTTGTTTTCCATGCAACGTTTCCCAACACTAAGGACAAAGTCAGAATGCATAAGACAGAAGGAAACATCAGTACGGAACCCACAGTCAGACTGAGCATTCTGGCAAGGCAGAAAGAAAGCTACCCCTAGTCACTCAAGGCCATAGGATCACGTGAGCCCTGTAATGCGGAAGAAGGTCTTGCCCATGACAGTCAGGATACGGAGTATTGCAACACCACCCGGAGTAGCGAGCTCCAGGCCCTGGAAACCGAGTTATTTGTCGATGCTACCCTCTACCTGCTGATCCCAAGCAATAAACTACCAGGAAAGAAGGTACATCTGACAGGAAGGAGAAGGACTCAATGCAGCTATTTGAGAAGGCAACACCTGAGCCATCGAAAGCGATGGTTAAAAGGCCAGTGAACCAACGAAGACAAGAGACAGCTGATGGATCCAAGTCGCACACAGGTATGTCCCCCTTCGCCGGGAGGTAAGCCCAGAAATCTCGAGGACGAGATTTTCTTAAGGGGGGTAGGTTTGTGACACCATGGTTTTCGCTCCCCGATTTCTTCCTTCGCGGGATTTGACTCCCGTCTTTTTTTCGATGTTATTGGATTTTCTCTCGCCTTTGGGCATATGAAGATGGTCATATAGCCTTGCCTTTCCCCATCAGACCAGAGATTCTCTCCGATTCAACCTTGCCACCCAAATTAAATTCTCAAGGTTTTGCCGTCGAAACCCTACCTTCCGAGTTATCGGAAGGGAAACCCTAATTCCTGCACTTACAAAGGAACCTCAATTTCCTTTGATCTTTTGCTTCTCAAACTTTTCCCAAAGATTATCCTATATCTACCAACCCTGGACATGCAAAAATATTGCCAAGTCATTTGAAATATTTTTCATTTAAAATTAATTCCTTTTTCTGCCCTAAGAAGGAATTAAATCCAGGAAAATATCTATCCATCTCCAAAGTTCATGAAAACTTGTGGAGATATTCATTGTGATCATATTGCGCTCTCATAAAAATATTGGCCATAATTAAATAAGGGAAATTGCATTTTCCTATTTAAAGCCAATATTGTATTTTGGGCACTTTCCAAAGGAACTACCATTTTGGTAGCCAATAAAAATCCCAAATAATTTGTGGAGCTTCTGCTATCCATATCTTCACCATTTCCATCAAGATCCCAAGTTCCGTAGTTCAAATTTTGAGTAAAGCATCCATTTGTAAATTCTGTCCAGTTGTAAAATTTGCAAAGGAAGTGCTTGAACCCTTGATCCATTTGAGCTGAATTTTTTTAGTGTGATTAACAGTGAAAAATCACCCATATAAACCAAAAACCAGCTCAATTCACCTATCCAATATCCCACAATCATTTTCCCAAGATCCTGTCCAGATTCAAGCACTGTGAAGGAAGTACCACTTTGGTATATCCAAATAGTATGAAATTGTACCAGTGCCTTCATACTTCTAAATCATCACCCTACACCCAAAATAGGCTTAATATATCTATCCATTCTTCCCCAGCATCCTCATTTGCATTTCTGGCCAGTTTGCAAGTTTGCAAAGGAGGTGCCATCTAGAGCTGCCCATTTGTGCTCAATTTTGGTCAGGATGGTCACCCTAGTAAGTGATCACTCTCAGCCAAAGACCATGCCAAGAGGAGTACTGTGGTGGCCACACCACATGTCAAACACCTGTCTGCTATTTGCTGTTTGACCATCGTTCAGTCACACCAGGGCTCCCTATTCTTGTTTGAGAGGCCAGGTCAACTCAGTGTAGTGTGTAGAATGCTCCAGACATGTTTTGGCATCAAGTAGGGCATGGAAATGCCGTGGCCACGCGGTGACCACGTGCAGAGCGTGCCAAACCGAGGCTCTGTGCACTTGACTCTTCGGGAGGCCATCTCCAGCAGGCCTCAGCTTGTCCGGGAGCGCCGGCGAGCTCCCCACCGCACGCGTGTGCCTTCTGGAGCCTCCCTTCCTCGTCCCCTAGCTGTTGGCTGGCCGTGCTGACAGCGGGGGCTCCGCTGGAACACCGCCACGGTGCCGCCCCTCCCAGAGCTTCGATCGTCGTCGAGAGGCCCTCCCCGGGCCTATTTAAGGCACCCTGAGCTCGCCCTCCTCACCAGCAGACCCAGCCCCCTCTCCCTCGAGCTCGAGGAGCTCCCCTCCCCTTCCCATGACCGGTGTGCCGCCGTCCGATCCCCTCGGCCAACTCCTGCCGTGGCCCTTCCCCTCCCTTTCTTTGGCACCCACGACCTCCCCTGGGTGCACGCGAGCCGCCGCCGTTCCCATTCCCACCGGGGAAGCCCTGCCGGCGTGGCCTCGTGCAGCGCTTCAGCCGCCGCGGCCCGGCCAGTGGCGACGGCGCTGCGGACCACCTCAAGCCTCCCCGCAGCCACGCTCGGGCACGGTGAGGAGCGGCCGTGCTCCCGCGCTTGCCGGCCGGCCCTTGGGAGCAGCCGGGCGTCGGCCACGCCGAAGGCCAAGCCCTCCCCTGCCCTTTGCCGTGAGGAAGGAGACGACCGGAAGGAGGAGAGAGAGAGTGGATAAGTGGACCCCACCTGTCAGCGACTTAAGCCCGGGACCAGCTGGTTTAAGTGGAAGCGCAGTTTGAGAATACGCTTTCGGTTGCCGAAGGCGTACTTCCGAAAAATACGCTTTAGCTTTTCAGCCGGCGGCCGAACCAGTTATATAGTGAGCGTTCGCTCGTTAAGGCCTCAAAGTGGACACTGTTTTGTCTGTTTTACAGCTTAACGAACGAACGGTCATATCTCCGCGACCGCGACTCCGATTCAGGTGATTCCAAAGCCCACTTTCTCAGTTCATCGAGCCCGTTCCAATGGTACCCTTTTCACATGGCTGACAATTTCTGAAAATGAGCATATTACCCTTGCCCCATATTCAGCCCTTCTAGGGAGAAACCTTTCCGGCGAATCCTTTCGCGAGATGATCGCACTTCTTCCCGGAGTATCCCTTCACCCCAGGCAAGCCGACCATCTGATATATGCCCTAAAGCATTGCTTCTATGTTGTTCTTGTATGTGTAAGTACTTGCGTGTAAATGAGTAGGCTTATGCTCGTATGCGTAGTAGTAAGCTGTATGCGATTCTGATGAACCCTTGCTTGCCCCTTTCTTTGGTGGCGGCACCATGCCTGTGTTCTGAGCTACTTTCAGCCATCTGGGGTGGATGCCAACTTTATATTTCTCTTTTCAACAACTGTCCCGTGTTCTGAGCTGCTTTTCGGCCGTCTCGGGCAGCTGTTGAGTTTCTTTTTGTAGCGGTGACCCCATGCTCTGAGCTGTTCTTCGGTCGTCTTAGGGAACCGCTACATTCTTTTTATCAACACTGTCTCATGCTCTAAGCTGCTTTTCAGCCATCTTGAGCAGTGGTTGAGTTATTTCAGTAATGTCCCAGTTCTGAGTTGTAAAGACCGTTCTGGTGGCTACTGATTTATTTGCCGGTTTCATACAAGGGTTCGGATGGTCGTAACCTACAACTAAAACTTGTAAAGTGATAAACTTGCCATTTAAACATTGTTTCACTAATGTCTCATTGTGATAGTATATGGAGATAGGTTGTTATGTTTCCATAGTTGTTACATCATGCATTGTTACTGTTATTGCAATGATAAAGAATGTGACTTATTAATAACAACCTCCTCCATCGGCTGGATCGAGTCATAGTGCCACTGAACCGAGCTCATCAGTGCAGCCACATTTGCCGGTATGGGACGGCCCTAACTTGGTCTATTGCCTTGCCTCTTGTCGGTACCCCCAAAGAGGGAAGGTTATGCGTGCGTGCTACCCTGGCCCGGTAGGCGGCGATAACCTTGTGAGCCCAGGTTATTTGCGTGCAGGTGCCCATTTGGGACAGTTTAGTTTGGCCACGACGGTGGCAGGTGTCAGGAGTGACACAGGGGCCACCCAGGACTTGACCCGGAAGGGGTATGATTGTCGGTGGGGCCGTAAGAGTGCCGGGCAATAGACAAGTTTTGTTGGAGTAGCGCCGGTCCACCCGAATGGGAACATGTACTAAAGTACGAGGCCGGGAGCTCCATAGTGTGGGTAAAGTGCGCAACCTCTGGAGAGTGTAAATCTATTCGAATAGCCGCGTCCTCGGTCATGGGACACAGTTCGTACTAGGTCACACTATTTGGTCTGTGTCGAGTCTGGAGGAATACACCATATAATGTTATGGCTAATAATGAACCAGAGAAAGGTAAGCGGTGTCAGGCTTGAAGTGAAGATTCATGGACATCAGATGATGTCAGGAACATGAGATGATAGCCATGCAATGGCTATGAGATAAATGGTTGGATGACCGCAATATTTGGAACAGATTTGGATGGGATCATGAGAATATTTGGAGATTGGATTATCTACTCGATATGCTTTATCCTCGTCATACCGTATTTACCTTAGTAGTTATCTTGCTAGGAAATCCTGTTATGACATGATGATTAATATTGCTAGATAGCTATACCATGATAGGTAATAATGTCAAGATAACAAGTGCATGCTTGAATGCCATGGATTGCATTGCTTGGTGTATATGTTATTTGGTTTGCTTGCGAGTACAATCAAAAGTACTCAGCGGACTTCAATGTGGCCAGGTTCACCTAAGGATCCGACGTCCACTAGCGAGGAGCCGGAGTGTTGGCGGGCTAGAAGTGTAACCCAGTCAGATCCCTATGGATTGGAGCCGCACCAAGACCATGCTGCCTTAGATAGAGCTTTTCCGCTGCCATCACCCTTGTAAAATATCATGTAAGGCTTATATATCCATTAATAGAAATGCCTGTGTTCATGATACTTGTTGTAAATGCACGCGCCAGTGTGATTTCCTGGGCTGGTGTGTGCGGCGACCGTCTGGCTATAGTGGTATTCAGGCGGGGCGGCACAAAGGGATTCTCTTCCACATGCTATTGGAGCTTCAGAAGAGAAGTGGTTCCCACGCGCTCCTCCTCCGCCGCCCGTCACAACACGTCGCGGGTTGCGGGAATGAGCCGAGCTCACACCTATGCGCTTATTTTTGCCGGTCAGGAACAAAGAGTCCCTAACAAAAGAGCCACGATCTGAGACGTCGGATCGTGGGCTGTTACCTACCCGGATGTGGGTCCAGCCCACGTCTCACCACGCGGCCTCGCCTATATATTGGAGGCGTTGGCCAACCCTAGCCGCCACAAAACAGATCGCATCTGCCTCCACGCCCTTTGTCGTTCCTTTGCTACTGCTGCCGCCGGTGATCCCATCCCGTCCACCGCGATGGGAGAGCAGGCCTCTGAAACCCTGCCTCTCTAGATCCTATACGGGAGAGGAGCGATTAGCTTTTTGGGGAGAGTCTCCTACGCGACTGCTCATCTACGTCCGCTGCATCATCTACGTCCGCGTCGACCTCATCGTCACCATGTCCACCTCCAACAAAGCCGACCGCGCTGCCACCGAGAAGCTTGAAGCCGAGAAGAAGGCCGCCGATGATGCCTCTGCCGCCGTCACTGCTACGGCCAACTGGCCAATTGGAGGGTATAACTCACTTGTCTCGCTCCTGTTTATTGTCGTAGTCATACTAGCGTTATACGTAGATGCATCTGTTGTTAGCGTAGTATGTGCTTATGTGATCAAATATCATCATGTGTTTAATCTTGTTAATGTCATGTTCATGATTATTTCCTGGATTAAATTAATTGAAAAATTGCCTATTTACTCAGCAATCAAAAAACCTAATATGTGTGGCAATTTTCGAATCATGGTTTTGCTGCTGCACTAAAACCGGATAAGTTTACCGATACATACTTTAAACGTTGGCAGACCAAAACCACCTTATGGCTCATGGCAATGAACATGTTCTAGGTCGCCGATGCTACTCCAACAGGAACGATTACTTCTGAACAGGAGAAGACGTTCAGGGAAGCCACCATCATTTTTCTCGGAGCAATTCTGAGCGTGATCAGAGATAAGTTGGTTGACGCATATTTACATATGCGGGTTGCCAAGGACTTGTGGGAGGTGCTCGAATCTAAATTCGGGGCCACCGATGCTGGGAGCGAGATGTATGTCATCGAGCAGTTCCACGATTACAAAATGGCCGAGAACTATTCTGTATTGGAACAGGC
Organism: Elymus sibiricus; assembly: GCA_039707655.1. Classification (NCBI taxonomy): domain Eukaryota; kingdom Viridiplantae; phylum Streptophyta; class Magnoliopsida; order Poales; family Poaceae; genus Elymus; species Elymus sibiricus. The sequence continues at coordinate 174,572,284 of CM077666.1, read as the reverse complement.
TCATGAGATACAATGCATCGCTAAGGAGCTTGAGCTTCTTAAGTGCAATTTACCGGGCAAATTTGTCGCGGGATGCATAATCGCTAAGCTTCCTAATTCCTGGAGGAACTTTTCTACCACTCTGAAACATCAGAGGCGTGAATTCTCAGTAGAGGATGTCATCGGCCATCTGAGTGTTGAGCAAAAGTCGAGAGCAAAGGACTCGCACGAAAAAGGGATCGAAGGTACTTCTGTCGCCAATATGGTACATCAGAGGAACTTCAATTCCCAAAAGCCCAAGGGAAAGAATTTTGTCCAACAAATACCGATTTTAAGAAGAAGGGTAAGAAGACCCTCAAGAAGATGGATGTTTCCCTTGTGGTTCGAAGGAACATTGGGCCAACAAGTGCCCAAACAAGTACAAGAAGCCAGGACAGGACTCCAAGTCTACCAATATGATTGTGAGCAACAATGAGAGTGGTGCATCTGGGTATGGTAATTTATTTACTATATTTTCAGTCTGTCAGTCCACCGATTGGTGGGTGGACACAGGTGCAAGTATTCATGTGTGTGGTGACATGCCATTGTTTTCTTCTTACCAGGCCACAGGTCATGGGTCCGTATTGACGGGGAATGGCGCGAGTGCTTCTGTTCATGGTGTTGGCACGGTCGATCTGAAGTTTACTTCGGGAAGGATCGTGCAGCTGAAGAATGTGCAGCATGTCCCCACCATCAAGAAGAACCTCGTTAGTGGCTCCCTTCTGTGTAGAGAAGGGTTTAAGTTGGTCTTCGAGTCTAATAAAGTAGTTGTTACGAAATATGGACTATTTGTTGGAAAAGGTTATGAATGCGGAGGAATGTTCCGCCTTTCCCTTGCAGATTTTTGTAATTAAGTCATGAACAATATTCACTTGAGTGTTAATGAATCTAAAGTTTGGCATTCATGTCTTTGTCACATTAGTTTCGGTGTGATGACGCGGCTAGCAAAATTGAATTTAATCCCGAGTTTCACTTTAGCCAAAGGTTCTAAGTGACATTCGTGTGTGCAATCTAAGCAACCTCGCAAGCCTCACAGGGCTGCGGAGGAGAGACACTTGGCGCCACTAGAACTCATATATTCTGATCTTTGTGAGATGAATGGTGTGTTGACTAAAGGTGGAAAGAAATACTTCATGACATTGATAGATGATTCCACTAGATATTGCTATGTGTATCTGTTAAATACTAAAGATGAGGCTCTACACTACTTTAAAATTTATAAGGCAGAAGTTGTGAATGAACTTGAAAAGAAAATTAAATGAGTCTGGTCAGATCGTAGTGGAGAGTACTTCTCGAATGGGTTTAATTATTTTTGTGCGGAACACGGCATTATTCATGAGAGGACGCCTCCCTATTCACTCCAGCCAAACGGGGTTGCCGAACGGAAAAACCATACTCTAACTGATTTGGTCAACGCCATGCTAGATACATCGGGTTTATCCAAGGCATGGTGGGGAGAGGCTAAATTGACGTCATGTCATGTCCTGAATAAAATTCCAACAAAGGACAATGAGTCACTCCCTATGAGCAATGGGAGAAGAGAAGGACGACACTCTCGTACTTGCATACTTGGGGCTGCTTGGCGAAAGTCAATGTGCCGATCCCCATGTTAATTTGGGCTACGCTAAGAATAGTGTTGGCTATAGATTTCTAGTAGTGAAATCTGAGGTTCCTGACATGAAGGCCGGTACAATTATGGAGTCTTAGGATGCTACATTCTTTGAGGATATTTTTCCTATGAGAAATATGCAAAGCACTTCTAGACAAGAATCTGAGGAGACTCCTGAGCCTGCCATTCCTATGGAATATTATGAACAAACACATGATGAAAATCCCGAGGAGGATGATGAGAAAACCCTTGGTAGGGGCAAGAGACAAAGGACTGCAAAGACCTTTGGTGATGATTTACTTGTGTACCTCGTGGATGATACTCCCACTTCTATTTCAGAAATGTATGCATCTCTAGAAGCTGACTACGGGAGAGATGCGGTCCGTAGCGAGATGGACTCCATCATGGCTAACGGGACATGGAAAATCACTGAACGTCCCTATGGTTACAAACCGTTGGGATATAAGTGTGTGTTCAAAAAGAATCTTAGGCCCGGCGGTATGATTGAAAAGCACAAGGCTAGGCTTGTGGCCAAGAGTTATGCCCAGAAAGAAGAAGAAGATTTCTTCGATACTTATTCACCTGTGGCCAGACCGACCGCCATTCGAGTATTACTCTCGTTGGCGGCCTCGCATTGTCTTCTCATCCACCAGATGGATGTTAAGACGGCTTTCCTGAATGGAGAGCTAGACGAGGAAACCTACATGCAACAAGCAGATGGCTTTGTGATAGATGGTCAGGAAGGAAAGGTGTGTAAGTTGCTGAAATCTTTATATGGTCTGAGACAAGCACCTAAGCAATGGCATGAGAAATTTAATACAACTCTGACATCTATTGGCTTCGTTGTTAATGAGGCTGACAAATGTGTATACTATCGCCATGGTGGGGGCGAAGGAGTTATACTGTGCTTGTATGTTGATGACATACTGATTTTTGGAACCAACCTCAAAGTGATTGAGGAGGTTAAGTCATTTTTATCTCAGAACTTTGAGATGAAGGACCTTGGGGTGGCTGATGTTATCTTGAACATCAAGCTATTGAGAGATGATGAGGGTGGGATTACGCTTCTACAATCCCATTATGATGAGAAGATCTTGAGTCGTTTTGATATTCGGACTGCAAAATTTCTCAAACACCATATGATCCTAGTGTGCTGATCCGAAAGTTCGAAGGCACAGCTAAAGATCAATTGAGATACTCTCAAATTATTGGTTCACTCATGTATCTAGCAAGCACAATGCTACTTGTAGCTTGCGTTGGTATTATCCCCGAAGAGGAAGGGATGATGCAGCACAGTAGAGATAAGTATTTCCCTCAGTTATGAAACCAAGGTTATCGAACCAGTAGGAGAATCACACAACACCTCGTTAGCAGTACCTGCACACAAACAACAAACCCTTGCACCCAACGCAAACGAGGGGCTGTAAATCCCTCGGCGGTAAATTGCAAGATTAAATTGTATGTGATAGATTGATAGATTGAAACAAAAATACAAAATAAAATAAATAAAAGAAAATGGCAGCAATATTTTTAGGGTTTTAGTAATATGATTTAGATAGACCCGGGGGCCATAGTTTTCACTAGAGGCTTCTCTCAAGAAAATAGCATACGGTGGGTAGAAAATTACTGTTGGGCAATTGATAGAAAAGCAAATAATCATGACGATATCCAAGGCAATGATCATGTATATAGGCATCACGTCCAAGATAAATAGACCGACTCCTGCCTGCATCTACTACTATTACTCCACACATCGACCGCTATCCAGCATGCATCTAGTGTATTAAGTCCATAAAAGAACGGAGTAACGCCTTAAGAACGATGACATGATGTAGACAAGATAAACTCACGTATGAATAAACCCCATCTTTTTACCCTTAATAGTAACGATACATACGTGTCATGTCCCTTTCTGTCACTGGGATTGAGCACCGCAAGATCGAACCCATTACAAAGCACCTCTTCCCATGGCAAGATAAATCAACTCAGTTGGCCAAACCAAATCAATAGATCGGAGAAGAAATACGAGGCTATAATAATCATGCATAAAAGAGTGCAGCAAAGACTCAAATAATTTCATGGATAATCTGATCATAAATTCACAATTCATCGGATCCCAACAAACACACCGCAAAAAGAGATTACATCGGATAGAACTCCAAGAACATCGAGGAGAACATTGTATTGAAGATCAAAAAGAGAGAAGAAGCCATCTAGCTACTAAATATGGACCTGAAGGTCTGTGGTAAACTACTCACGCATCATCAGAAGGGCAGCAAGGTTGATGTAGAGCCCCTCCGTGATCGATTCCCCCTCCGGCGGAGTACCGGAGAAGGCCTCCAGATGGGATCTCTCTGGAACAGAAACTTGCGGCGGCGGAAAAAGTATTTCGTGGACTCCCCTGAGGGTTTCTGATTTTTTCTGAATTTATAGTGCTGGAATTAGGTCAAATGGAGCAAAGGGGGGCCCACGAGGCACCAGGGCGCGCCTGCCCCCCCAGGCGCACCCTGGTGGCTCGTGGCCACCTCCTGGGTCTTCTGGCCCTCTCCCGAAGCTTCTAGTGTTTATCTTGGCCAATAAAAAATCTCCAAAAAGTTTCGTGGCATTTGGACTTCGTTTGGTATTGATTTTCTGTAAAACAAAAACAGGGCAGAAAACAACAACTGGCACTGGGCACTAAGTTAATAGGTTAGTCTCCAAAAATGATATATAATTGATGTAAATGCTTATAAAAACATCCAAGATTGATAATATAACAGCATGGAACAATAAAAAATATAGATACGTTGGAGACGTATCAGCATCCCCAAGCTTAATTCCTTCTCGTCCTCGAGTAGGTAAATGATAAAAACAGAATTTTTGATGTGGAATGCTGCCTAACATATTCATCACATATTCTTTTCTTTTATAGCATGGACATTGGACTTGTATGATTCAAAGCAATAGTCTATAGTTTGACATGAAAACATAGATACTCAAGCATACTAACAAGCAACCATGTCTTTCAAAATATCAACGCTAAAGAAAGTTATCCCTAGCCCATTATGCTCAATCATTGATCCATTCATGAAACACACTCGAATATTATCTACATCCAATGCACCAATATGACAATAATGCTCTCTAGTTGGTGCTTTATAAGAGAAGATGGAGACTCAAGTAAAAATAAAAATTGCATGAAAGTAAATAGATAGGCCCTTCACAGAGGGAAGCAGAGATTTGTCAAATGTGCCAGAGCTCAAAGTTTAAATTAGAAGGATAAACATATTTTGAGAGGCATGCTTTTGCTGTCAACGAAAACGACCAAGAATTCCCAATATTTTTCATGCTAGACACATCATAGGTGGTTCCCAAACAGAAAGTAAAGTTTATTTCCTTTCCACCATTCCTTTCACAATCCATGGCTAGCCGTATCCAGGGGTGCCCTCCATACCATCACTTTCCAAGGAATTTTGTTGTTATTAATTTTGATTTCATTGTGGGACTGGGCATCCCTATTACCAACCATACTCTCGTGCAATGACAAGTGAATAAACACTCATCATGAGAATAACACACCTAGCATGGAAAATATTGGCTACCCCCTGCCGCTTCATGAGAGGTACGGGCACACAAAACAGAAAAATTATTTTGAAAATTAGAGTTGGCACACGCAAATTTACTTGGAACGGCATTGAAATACCGCATATAGGTAGATATAGTGGACTCATATGGCAAAACTGGGTTTAAGGATTTTGGATGCACAAGCAGTATTTCCGCTTAGTACAAATGAAGGCTAGCAAAAGATTGAGAAGCAACCAACCAAAAAACGAAAACGGTCATAAACATGCATTGAACACAAACTAACACCGAATAATGCACCATAAGTAGGATATAATTTCTTTGCATAACTATTAACTTGACGTGCATGCATAGGGAATCACAAACCTTAATACTAATATTTTTACTAAATCACAATTACTCACTAACATGACTCACATATCATCATCTCCATATCACAAAACTATTGCAAGGAATCACACTTATCATATCCAATGATCTATATGAAAGTTTTATTATATCCCTCTTGAATATTCATCACTTTGGGACCAAATTCATATCTTGTGCAAATTACCGTTACTATTGTCAACTCTCAAAAAAGATTTAAGTGAAGCATGAGAGTGCAAATATTTCTTCAAAATTTTAATCTTATCAATTCTCAAAATAATATAAGTGAAGCATGAGAATTTACTTCTTGAAATTTTTAATCTTGTCAATTCTCAAAATAATATAAGTGAAGCATGAGAATTTATTTCTTCAAAATATAGCCACCACCGTGCTCAAAAAGATTTAAGTGAAGCACTAGAGCAACTGCCTAGCTCAAAAAATTTAAGTGAAGCACATAGAGTATTCTAACAAATTATGATGATTGTGACAAACTAAAAAGCAAACAAAGCAAAGACTCATATAATACAAGACGCTCCAAGCAAAACACATATTATGTGACGAATAAAAATATAGCTCCAAGTAAAATTACCGATGGTTGGTAGAAGAAAGAGGGGATGCCTTCCGGGGCATCCCCAAGCTTAGACGCTTGAGTCTTCCTTGAATATTACCTTGGGGTGCCTAGGGCATCCCCAAGCTTAGGCTTTTGCTACTCCTTATTCCTTCATCCATCGTGATCTCACCCAAAACATGAAAACTTCAATCACACAAAACTCAACAAAACCTTCGTGAGATCCGTTAGTATAACAGAATAAATCACTACTTAGGTATTGTTGCAAACCCATTCATATTTTATTTTTGCATTATACCTACTGTATTCTAACTTCTCCATGGCTTATACCCCCCGATACAATCCATAGTTCCATCAAAACAAGCAAGCAACACATAAAAAGCAGAACTGTCTGTAGCAACCTATTTAAAAGCCATACTTCTGTAACTCCAAAAATTCTGAAAAATTAGGACAACGTGGGCAATTCATATACCAATACTGTGTAAAAATTTCAGATGTTTTTGATGCTCCAGTACAGAAACAAAATTTGGGCACTTGATGCAAAACTTTCTGTTTTCCAAACAGCATCAATTATACTATCTTCCAAATCGTCCCAAAGGTTCTACTTGGCACAAACACTAATTAAAAAGACAAAAACACAATCATACCAGTAGCATAATTGTGAAAACATACAATAACAGAAAAAAATATATTTTATTCATTGGGTTGCCTCCCAACAAGCGCTATTGTTTTATGCCCCTAGCTAGGCATAATGCATAATTTCAAGTGTTGTCATCTTTGGTTTTAGTAATCTTTATAGGAGTTTTCTCAAAACCGGGAGGTTCTTTACGCTGCCCATTATTCTTAGAAAAAAGGCAATTTTAAGATCCAAAATATCCAATCGCTTATTGCATAAAGAAATCAAAGTATTCGTGCGATTGAGATTCCCACTAATATTTTTAAGAGGCTCATTAGACTTTTGCAACTCAACCAAATTTTTCTGCATATCACCTAATTTGTCTAATATTTGAGCCCCCTCTTGAGTAAAAGCAAAACCCTTTTGTGGTGGTGGAATCCCCAATATGCCTTCTATTATTTCATAGGCAGTATTGGCCTCACTCTCAATAAAATTCCCCTTTGCGGCAAAATCCAAAAGTTGTCTATGATGCATGGTTAAACCTATATAGAAATTGCGAAGCAAAATTTTTAAATCAACTTTTATAGAGCAAACACGGTAGGATTCCATTAACCTATACCAAGCATCTTTAAGATTTTCTCCTTGTTTTTGTTTGAAGTAAAATACTTCAAAATCCGGCGACAAAGGAGGGATAGTCACGCTAGTCATGATGGCAAATCAAGCAAAATGAGCAAACAAGAAAAAGGCAAACGAAAAATATTTTTGTATTTTTGTAAAAACGTTTTAGAAGTGGGGGAGATGAAAACGAGAGGCAAATGGCAAATATAGTAAATGCAAGGAGATGAGAGTTTATGCAAAGGTACTTGATAGATGTTGATGATGTCTCCCCGGCAACGGCGCCAGAAATTCTTCCTGCTACTTGTAGCTTGCGTTGGTATTATCCCCGAAGAGGAAGGGATGATGCATCACAGTAGAGATAAGTATTTCCCTCAGTTATGAAACCAAGGTTATCGAACCAGTAGGAGAATCACACAACACCTCATTAGCAGTACCTGCACACAAACAACAAACCCTTGCACCCAACGCAAACGAGGGGTTGTCAATCCCTCGGCGGTAAATTGCAAGATTAAATTGTATGTGATAGATTGATAGATTGAAACAAAAATACAAAATAAAATAAATAAAAGAAAATGGCAGCAATATTTTTAGGGTTTTAGTAATATGATTTAGATAGACCCGGGGGCCATAGTTTTCACTAGAGGCTTCTCTCAAGAAAATAGCATACGGTGGGTAGACAAATTACTGTTGGGCAATTGATAAAAAAGCAAATAATCATGACGATATCCAAGGCAATGATCATGTATATAGGCATCATGTCCAATACAAGTAGACCGACTCCTGCCTGCATCTAGTACTATTACTCCACACATCGACCGCTATCCAGCATGCATCTACTGTATTAAGTCCATAAAAGAACGGAGTAACGCCTTAAGAACGATGACATGATGTAGACAAGATAAACTCACGTATGAATAAACCCCATATTTTTACCCTTAATAGCAATGATATATACATGTCATGTCCCTTTCTGTCACTGGGATTGAGCACCGCAAGATTGAACCCATTACAAAGCACCTCTTCCCATGGCAAGATAAATCAACTCAGTTGGCCAAACCAAATCAATAGATCAGAGAAGAAATACGAGGCTATAATAATCATGCATAAAAGAGTGCAGCAAAGACTCAAATATATTCATGGATAATCTGATCATAAACTCACAATTCATCGGATCCCAACAAAGACACCGTAAAAAGTGATTACATCGGATAGAACTCCAAGAACATCGAGGAGAACATTATATTGAAGATCAAAAAGAGAGAAGAAGCCATCTAACTACTAACTATGGACCCAAAGGTCTGTGGTAAACTACTCACGCATCATCGAAAGGGCAGCAAGGTTGATGTAGAGCCCCTCCGTGATCGATTACCCCTTTGGCGGAGTACCGGAGAAGGCCTCGAGATGGGATCTCTCTGGAACAGAAACTTGCGGCGGCGGAAAAAGTATTTCATGGACTCCCCTGAGGGTTTCTGATTTTTTCTGAATTTATAGTGCTGGAATTAGGTCAAACGAAGCAAAGGGGGCCCCACGAGGCACCAGGGCGCGCCTGCCCCCCCAGGCGCGCCCTGGTGGCTCGTGGCCACCTCCTGGGTCTTCTGGCCCTCTCCCGAAGCTTCTAGTGTTTATCTTGGCCAATAAAAAATCTCCAAAAAGTTTCGTGGCATTTGGACTTCGTTTGTATTGATTTTCTGTAAAACAAAAACAGGGCAGAAAACAACAACTGGCACTGGGCACTAAGTTAATAGGTTAGTCTCCAAAAATGATATATAATTGCTGTAAATGCTTATAAAAACATCCAAGAATGATAATATAACAGCATGGAACAATCAAAAATTATAGATACGTTGGAGATGTATCACACAACGAGGCCCGACATCACGTTTGCTATGAGCAAACTGAGTCGGTTTGTTTCCAATCCGGGTGATGTACATTGGCATGATGTCGAAAGAATTATGCGCTATCTGAAAGGTATTATGAACTATGGACTTCACTATACCGGATACCCATCGGTACTTGAAGGGTATAGTGATGCGAATTGGATCTCTGATGCCGATGAGATGAAGGCCACAATTGTGTATATGTTTACTTTTGGAGGCGGTGTTGTTTCCTGGAAGTCTTGCAAGCAAACAATCTTAACGAGATCGACAATGGAAGCAGAACTAACAACATTAGACACATCTGGTGTCGAAGCAGAATGGCTTCGAGATCTTTTGATGGACTTGCCAGTGGTTGAGAAGCCGGTTCCGTCTATCCTTATGAACTCTGACAATCAGACAATTATTGCCAAAGTAAAGAGTTCAAAGGACAACATGAAGTCCAACAAACATATAAGAGTGAGATTAAAAGCTGTCAAACGTTTAGGAAACTCCGGAGTGATAGCGTTGGATTATATCCAAACGGCTAAGAATCTGGCAGATCCCTTTACTAAAGGGCTATCGCGTGTTGTGATAGATAATGCATCGAGGAAGATGGGTATGAGACCCCCATGAGTTGCCATGGTAGTAACCCAACCTATGTGATCGGAGATCCCGTGAAGTAGGACCTAGGAAAACAAGACAGTGGTGAACTAAGGAGAGTAACTTTACTAACCCACTTCGTTGGAGATGCAATACTCTCGGAAGCTCATGTAAGCAGGATACTATCCTACAGAGTGATCTTTGGAGGAACACACCTATATGAGCCCAACTGCTGGTCATAGTCTATGAGATTGGGGTGATCTCTAGCAAGCTCATGAATAGGCCAGGAGTGTGACTAATATGCTCCACCCGAGGGGCCAGCCTTCGGCAGTCTTGTACTAGTAGGACATGTGGTGAAACTTCTTTACGCCAAACTAACAATTCAAGGCATAGTCCATTGTTCAGTTGTGAAGGAGTGTAGCTACTTGCTCTATGTGAAGTTCAACCTTAAACAGGTCTCCACTTAAATACTAGTATATCAAAACAGTGTTTGAAACAAAGGATAAAATGGGCCCTTGAGATCTGGTGGGGGATTATTGAAATATGAGGATGGGCATAGGGCCCATCTAACAATTTCAGAAAATCTCTAAGGGCCCATGTGGGTTTTATGGCAATGAATGGTGAGAAGTTTAGTCCCACATTGCTAGTTGGAGAGGAGTTGGACCTCCTTATAAGGGATTCTCTTCCACATGCTATTGGAGCTTCAGAAGAGAAGTGGTTCCCGCGCGCTCCTCCTCCGCCGCCCGCCTCGCCATGCCTCGTCACGACGCACTGCGCTGCGGGTTGCGGGAATGAGCTGAGCCGAGCTCACTGATACGTCTCCAACGTATCTATAATTGTTGATTGTTCCATGCTATTATATTATCAATCTTGGATGTTTTATATGCATTTATATGCTATTTTCTATCATTTTTTGGGACTAACCTATTAACCCAGTGCCTAGTGCCAGTTGTTGTTTTATGCTTGTTTTTGGTTTTCCAGAAAATCAGTACCAAACGGAGTCCAAACGCTACGAAACTTTTTGAAGTTTTTTTCTGGTCAAAAGAGACCCTAGAAGCTTCGGGGGAGGACCAGAAGACCTACGAGGAGATGACAAGGCAACAGGGCGCGCCCTGTTGATACGTCCAATTTGCATCATGATTTCCTACTGTTATTTATAATGTATTTGGTCATTATTTGACTTTACGATGCAATTCTTATGCCTTTTCTCTCTTAATTTGCAAGATTTATATGAAGAGGGAGAATACCGGCAGCTGGAATTCTGGACCTGAAATAGCTACAACAGAGATACCTATTCTACAAAGCTCCAAATGACTTGAAATTTTACGGAGATTTCTTATTGAATATATAAGAAATATTGGAGAAAAGAAATAGCAGAGGGGACCCACCAGCTGCCCACAAGGCAACAGGGCGCCCCCCCGGGGCGTGCCAAGATGCCTTGTGGGGCCCACGGCTAGCCTCTGGCCCCCTCCTTCTGCTATATAAAGTCATTTGCCCTAAAAAAATTAAAGAGAGGACTTTCGGGACGAAGCGTCGCCGTCTCGAGGCGGAACTAGGGCAGGAGCACTTTTGCCCTTCGGTGGAGCAATTCCGCCGGGGATACTTCTGTAACACCCCTATATAATGAGCTACAGTGATCCTCGTGATTTTGCTTAATCACTTTGGTTTGCAATGCTTGATCACCTTTGGATTCATATCTCATTTCAAATTCCACCACTGAAATCAAATTCAATTTGCAAGTGAAACTTTAAAGTTTCTCAAAAATGGTTGCAAAATAGTTCATCATTTAGCAAATATTCCATAACAATTATTTGTTAAGGAAAACAACATCACTTATTCGCTAAAATGGGCTATAGCAATTAAAACAGTGCCAAATCAACATTTTAAAATGCTTTTTCATTTATGAAAAATTCAAATCAATTCAAACCTCTCCCAAACTTTTTGTGACAGTGCAGAAAAATGCAATGCTATTTATGAGCAAAGCTCCACATTTTTGCAAAGTCATTTGGGGACTTATTTAAAATGCAAAACTGTTGCTGGAAAAAGAAACAGAAAAGAAAAAGGGAAAATGCCTAAATCTACTGTGCTTGTGGGCTTAAGTGGCCACAGTGCCCGCAGCCCAGCCCAACTTCCCCCGTCCCTAACCTCCTGCTCTCTCTCTGTGCGTGTCAACGCCGCGCGCGCCCGAGCCGGCGATGGGCACGCGTCGGCCATCCCCCGGCGCCGTCGCCGCCGTGGGGGGGATAAGGTCGACCCCCGCGCACCCCCTGACCAACCCTATCCTCACTTCCACCTCGCGCGCTCTCTCTCCCTCGATCCCGATCTCGCCCGAGCGCCGTCGTCGCCATGGCCCGTCGCAACCGCGGCCACTGACCTCCCCGCACCCTACCGGCGTGTTCGCAAGTACCGCCGGCCTCGTTTGCGTTGTCTACGCTGACCCATTGGAGCAGGGAGCCCCTACGTCGACCGCTTCATCGCCGTCTTCAACCTTCGGTCACTGGCAAAGCTTCGACGATTCCGGCGCCGTCAGGCCTCCTCCGAGCCCATTTAGCACACCTACAGGACCGCGGTGAGCACCCGCACCGAACCCCTCTCTCCCCTGCTCTTCCCCGTGCTTATAGCCGTCGTCTTCATCATGGCCGAACCCACTGCCGTGGTTGGGCTCGCCACCGTGACCACTGCCGCTGCAGCTCGCGTCCGTGCACGCTGGCGTACTCCTGGAGCCCCCAGGAGTCCAACGCACACACACACGCATCCTCCCGTGCCCCCTTGCCCTAGATCCGCCTCTGCCTGAACTCCGGCCACCGCTCACTAGCTTGCCGCCGTCGCTGTAGGCCGCCACCGGCCGCGCCACCACCATGATTGGACGCGGCGCATCTCCCGCGTTCGAATGCCGCAAGCGGCGCGTCAAACGGGCCACCGTAGCCGATTTCCGGCGCCTTCCCGCGCGCATCGCCGCGGTTTTGGTCGCCGGCGGCGAGACGCCGGCCGCCGCTGACCTGGCGTTGCCTGGGGCCCACCCTGGGTCACTGCCAGTGGGTCCCAGGGGCCCAGTTGACCGCATTGACCCGGTCAACTATGCTGACTGGGCAGCCCCAGTCTATGACATGTGGACCCCACACGCTTAATTAAACTGTTTTTTTAAATAACTTAATCTGTTAATTAACCTGACACTGACAACTGGGGCCCACCACTAACTAATCTCTGTTTAATTTAAATAAACTCTAATTAACCTACTGTGTATGACATGTGGGCCCAGTCCACTGTTCCAGTGGATAAGGTTGACCCAGTCAGCCTGTTGACTGGGCAACTGGCCCACCAGTCAGCCTCTACTGACTGGGAGTTGACCCAGTCAACAGGGCCCACCAGTCAGCCCCTGTGTGTGCTGACTGGGTGCAATTCTGGGTGCACTTAGCATTTTACTGTTCTGGATAATTCGAAATTAATAATTAAAATAATTCCAGAAATTCCAGAAAATGATTAAAACTTTGAAAAATCATATAAAATAATCCGTAACTCGGATGAAAATAATTTATATATGAAAAATGATCAGAAAAATAAGGCGAATCCGAATATGCCATCCACATACCTGTTACATGCCTCCAACCCTGCAAACATGGAACCTTCCCCTCCGGTTCATCTGTCTGACAGATGCCTAAAGCCGGGAAAATATTCCCAGATATTTCCTGCTCCGTCTGTAACGTGTAGCATTGCGTTAGGTCACCCCTAGCACAACATATTGCCATGTCATGCATCTGTGTTGCATTTGTTTGCTTTGTATTTATTGTTTTTCCCCCTCTTCTCTCCGGTAGACCCCGAGACCGACGCTACTCCTGAGTACGACTACGCCCCTGACGTCCAGTCCCTTTCAGCAGAGCTTCCAGGCAAGCAAAACCCCCTTGATCATTCCTATATCACCCATTCTTTCTCTCTCGTGCTTGCATTAGATTTTGCTACTGTTGTCCGAATGCTCCTATTCTGATGCATAGCCTGATTTTGTAACCTGCTGTTGATACTTTACATGTTGTCCTATATGCTTGGTATAGGCTGGTTAGTGATCCATCAGTGGCCCCGCATCCTTGTCCGTGTTGCCATGCTTTCCTTCCGGATGCTTCGATCAATATGATCGACGTGTAGAGACCGAGCACATCACCGCACACCCCCTTAGTTGTACGACTCTACAAAGCTACTATCGAGTGCCGAGGGTGATACCTCCTACCTCACTCCTGATGATATCTCTGTAGCAAAGCTAGTCGGTTGTGGGTTACCGAGGGTGATTCCTCTTTCACCATCTCCGATGATGCCTCTGTCGTGCAACCCCTCAAGTGTGAACCCATCGAGGGTGATTCCTCCAAGTTCACCTTGACGGATACATCGAGTGGAAATCCATCGAGGGTGATTCCTCGGATTTCCCCCCTGATGTTATGGACACATGGTTACCATGTTTTTACCTCAGTCCCTTGTTAAAGTCGGGTCGACCCCGAGGGGTACCCGCGAGAGATGTGAAGTCGGGTTGACCGCGAGGGTACCCGCGAGATAATTACGCGGCACGGCCGGGCAGGCAGACCGCCCCAGGAGAGGGATGGGCCTGACCCTTGCCGTAAGTCCGCGAGACGGGGCGACGGGACCACTAATCGTGGATCACTGATCGTCTCCGCGAGCTCCCAATTCACTAACGGTTTGGATATGTGATCTGAGTAGGCCTCTGGCCTTTTCACACTAACCACCACGTGGGTTAGCACTCGGCGTCGTATGTTTCTTCCGAAAGCTCTATCAGACGTCCAGTTCAGCATTGTGGCACGGTCGGATCGCGCCATCCAGGAGAGAGGTGGCGCTGGTATCCACCGTCTTCACAACGACCCGGAGTGCAAAGGGCGATGGGCCCAAGACCCCTGAGCGCTTAGGATGTAGACCGGCGGGGACCTCTCTGCGGAGCCTAGGTAGGACTACGGCGTGTCGATCAGCCGAGTCCGGGCATGACCCAGAAAAGTGTGTCCAGCCAGAGTTAATCGAGCGTGTTGGGTAAGTTAGTGCACGCCTGCAGGGAAGTTGTGTATTCGAATAGCCGTGTCCACGGTAACGGATTCTCGGAGTTGTATCCCGATCTACTACAACTAGAACTGGATACCTGTGTTACTTTAATTAATATGTTAGCTCCGGGATCTCTTTCTCGCAGGGAGTCGAGGAAGGATCTCTGGGCTTTGCTACTGCATACTTATTGCTTTATTATATGCTGCTAATCTACACTCTTCTAATGCTGCAAGACACTGCAAGATGCTAGTCTTCGATAGGCTAGGCCTTCCCCTCTATTCTGGCATTTCTGCAGTCCAGTCCACAGATACAGCCCCCCTCTTTTGATACCGATGCATACTTAGCATAGATCTGATGTAAGTCTTGCGAGTACTTTGGATGAGTACTCACGGTTGCTTTGCTACTTTTCCCCCCTACCCGATTGCTGCGACCAGATGACGGAGTGTGACGCCCCCGACTTAATTGTGCACTAATCATACACGCAAATGCACACGATCAAGCCTAAGGACTCACTGGAAGATATCACAACACAACTCTAAACACAAATAAAAGTCATACAGGCTTTATATTACAAGCCAGGGGCCTCGAGGGCTCGAATACATAAGCTCGAGTCATACAAGCATCAGCGGAAGCATCAGATATCTGAGTACAGGCATAAAAGTTAAACAGATATGCCTTAAGAAGGCTGGGGAAAACAACGACATAAAATCAAAAAGGCGGAGGCCTCCTGCCTGGGTGCCTCCTATCTACTCCTGGTCGTCGGTGGTCTCCACGTAGTAGTAAGCTCTGCTACTTGTAGCTTGCGTTGGTATTATCCCCGAAGAGGAAGGGATGATGCAGCACAGTAGAGATAAGTATTTCCCTCAGTTATGAAACCAAGGTTATCGAACCAGTAGGAGAATCACACAACACCTCGTTAGCAGTACCTGCACACAAACAACAAACCCTTGCACCCAACGCAAACGAGGGGTTGTCAATCCCTCGGCGGTAAATTGCAAGATTAAATTGTATGTGATAGATTAAAACAAAAATACAAAATAAAATAAGAAAATGGCAGCAATATTTTTAGGGTTTTAGTAATATGATTTAGATAGACCCGGGGGCCATAATTTTCACTAGAGGCTTCTCTCAAGAAAATAGCATACGGTGGGTAGACAAATTACTGTTGGGCAATTGATAGAAAAGCAAATAATCATGACGATATCCAAGGCAATGATCATGTATATAGGCATCACGTCCAATACAAGTAGACCGACTCCTGCCTGCATCTACTACTATTACTCCACACATCGACCGCTATCCAGCATGCATCTAGTGTATTAAGTCCATAAAAGAACGGAGTAACGCCTTAAGAACGATGACATGATGTAGACAAGATAAACTCATGTATGAATAAACCCCATATTTTTACCCTTAATAGTAATGATACATACGTGTCATGTCCCTTTCTGTCACTGGGATTGAGCACCGCAAGATCGAACCCATTACAAAGCACCTCTTCCCATGGCAAGATAAATCAACTCGGTTGGCCAAACCAAATCAATAGATCGGAGAAGAAATACGAGGCTATAATAATCATGCATGAAAGAGTGCAGCAAAGACTCAAATATATTCATGGATAATCTGATCATAAACTCACAATTCATCGGATCCCAACAAACACACCGCAAAAAGTGATTACATCGGATAGAACTCCAAGAACATCGAGGAGAACATTGTATTGAAGATCAAAACGAGAGAAGAAGCCATCTAGCTACTAACTATGGATCCGAAGGTCTGTGGTAAACTACTCACGCATCATCGAAAGGGCAGCAAGGTTGATGTAGAGCCCCTTCGTGATCGATTCCCCCTCCGGCGGAGTACCGGAGAAGGCCTCCAGATGGGATCTCTCTGGAACAGAAACTTGCGGCGGCGGAAAAAGTATTTCATGGACTCCCCTGAGGGTTTCTGATTTTTTCTGAATTTATAGTGCTGGAATTAGGTCAAATGGAGCAAAGGGGGGCCCACGAGGCACCAGGGCGCACCTGCCCCCCCCAGGCGCACCCTGGTGGCTCGTGGCCACCTCCTGGGTCTTCTGGTCCTCTCCCGAAGCTTCTAGTGTTTAACTTGGCCAATAAAAAATCTCCAAAAAGTTTCGTGGCATTTGGACTTCGTTTGGTGTTGATTTTCTGTAAAACAAAAACAGGGCAGAAAACAGCAACTGGCACTGGGCACTAAGTTAATAGGTTAGTCTCCAAAAATGATATATAATTGCGGTAAATGCTTATAAAAACATCCAAGATTGATAATATAACAGCATGGAACAATAAAAAATTATAGATACATTGGAGACGTATCAGCATCCCCAAGCTTAATTCCTGCTCGTCCTCGAGTAGGTAAATGATAAAAATAGAGTTTTTGATGTGGAATGGTGCCTAACATATTCATCACATATTCTTTTCTTTTGTAGCATGGACATTGGAGTTGAATGATTCAAAGCAATAGTCTATAGTTTGACATGAAAACATAGATTCTCAAGCATACTAACAAGCAACCATGTCTTTCAAAATATCAACGCTAAAGAAAGTTATCCCTAGCCCATTATGCTAAATCCTTGATCCATTCATGAAACACACTCGAATATTAGCTACATCCAATGCACAAGTATGACAATAGTGCTCTCTAGTTGGTGCTTTATAAGAGAAGATGGAGACTCAAATAAAAATGAAAATTGCATAAAAGTAAATAGATAGGCCCTTCGCAGAGGGAAGTAGAGATTTGTCAAATGTGCCAGAGCTCAAAGCTGAAATTGAAGAGATAAAAATATTTTGAGAGGCATGCTTTCCTGTCAACGAAAACGCCGAGAATTCCCAATATTTTCCATGCTAGACACATCATAGGTGGTTCCCAAACAGAAAGTAAAGTTTATTTCCTTTCCACCATTTCTTTCACAATCCATGGCTAGCCGTATCCATGGGTGCCCTCCATACCATCATTTTCCAAGGAATTTTGTTGTTATTAATTTTGATTTCATTGTGGGATTGGGCATCCCTATTACCAACCATACTCTCGTGCAATGACAAGTGAATAAACACTCATCATGAGAATAACACACCTAGCATGGAAAATATTGGCCACCCCCTGCCGCTTCATGAGCGGTACGGGCACACAAAATAGAAAAAATATTTTGAAAATTAGAGTTGGCACACGCAAATTTACTTGGAATGGCATGGAAATACCGCATATAGGTAGATATAGTGGACTCATTTGGCACAACTTGGGTTTAAGGATTTTGGATGCACAAGCAGTATTTCCGCTTAGTACAAATGAAGGCTAGCAAATAGATTGAGAAGCAACCAACCAAAAAACGAAAACAGTCATAAACATGCATTGAACATAACTAACACCGAATAATGCACCATAAGTAGGATATAATTTCTTTGCATAACTATTGACTTGACGTGCATGCATAGGGAATCACAAACCTTAACACTAATATTCTTACTAAATCACAATTACTCACTAACATGACTCACATATCATCATCTCCATATCGCAAAACTATTGCAAGGAATCACACTTATCATATCCAATGATCTATATGAAAGTTTTTATTATATCCCTCTTGAATATTCATCACTTTGGGACCAAATTCTTATCTTGTGCAAATTACCGTTACTATTGTCAACTCTCAAAAGAATTTAAGTGAAGCATGAGAGTGCAAATATTTCTTCAAAATTTCAATCTTATCAATTCTCAAAATAATATAAGTGAAGCATGGGAATTTATTTCTTTAATATTTTAATCTTGTCAATTCTCAAAATAATATAAGTGAAACATGAGAATTCATTTTTTCAAAATTTCAATCAACTCTCAAAATAATATAAGTGAAGCATTAGAGTTTATTTCTTCAAAATTTAGCCGCCACCGTGCTCAAAAAGATTTAAGTGAAGCACTAGAGCAACTGCCTAGCTCAAAAAAATTAAGTGAAGCACATAGAGTATTCTAACAAATTATGATGATAAACGTGTGGCTCTCTCAAGATAGGTGTGTTCAGCAAAGATGATTGTGACAACCTAAAAATCAAGCAAAGCAAAGACTCATATAATACACGACGCTCCAAGCAAAACACATATCGTGTGATGAATAAAAATATAGCTCCAAGTAAAATTACCGATGGTTGGTAGAAGAAAGAGGGGATGCCTTCCGGGGCATCCCCAAGCTTAGACGCTTGAGTCTTCCTTGAATATTACCTTGGGGTGACTCAGGCATCCCCAAGCTTAGGCTTTTGCTACTCCTTATTCCTTCATCCATCGTGATCTCACCCAAAACTTGAAAACTTCGATCACACAAAACTCAATAAAACCTTCGTGAGATCCGTTAGTATAACAAAATAAATCACTACTTAGGTACTGTTGCAAACCCATTCATATTTTATTTTTGCATTATACCTACTGTATTCTAAATTATCCATGGCTTATACCCCCCGATACAATCCATAGTTCCATCAAAACAAGCAAGCAACACATCAAAAACAGAATCTGTCAAAAACAGAACAGTCTGTAGCAACCTATTTAAAAGCCATACTTCTGTAACTCCAAAAATTCTTAAAAATTAGGACAACGTGGGTAATTCATATACAAATACTGTGTAAATTTTTTAGATTTTTTTGACGCTCCAGTACAGAAACAAAATTCGGGCACTGGAAGCAAAACTTTCTGTTTTCCAAACAGCATCAATTATATTATCTTCCAAATCATCCCAAAGGCTTTACTTGGCACAAACACTAATTAAAAACACAAAAACACAATCATACCAGTATCATAATTGCGAAAACACACAATAACAGAAAAAATTTATTTTATTCATTGGGTTGCCTCCCAACAAGCGCTATTGTTTTGTGCCCCCAGCTAGGCATAATGCATAGTTTCAAGTGTTGTCATCTTTCTTCTTCTTATCCAAAGATGTACTTTTATCAAAGGGTTTTTCAAAGGTAATATGAAACACATCATCCATAGAAATTTTAGCATTAGCAAGTTGTCCATCTGTAAATCCTTCTTGATTACCGGCTACAATCCAAGAGTATTGTCTATTAACATTATTGAAAACTTGTTGGATTATATTCAAAGGAGGAACTTCTTTTTTAATAAGCTCGAGTCATACAAGCATCAGCGGAAGCATCAGATATTTGAGTACAGACATAAAAGTTAAACAGATATGCCTTAAGAAGGCTGGGCAAAACAAGGACATAAGATCGAAAAGGCGCAGGCCTCCTGCCTGGGTGCCTCCTATCTACTCCTGGTCGTCGGTGGTCTCCACGTAGTAGTAAGCTCTGCTACTTGTAGCTTGCGTTGGTATTATCCCCGAAGAGGAAGGGATGATGCAGCACAGTAGAGATAAGTATTTTCCTCAGTTATGAAACCAAGGTTATCGAACCAGTAGGAGAATCACACAACACCTCGTTAGCAGTACCTGCACACAAACAACAAACCCTTGCACCCAACGCAAATGAGGGGTTATCAATCCGTCAGCGGTAAATTGCAAGATTAAATTGTATGTGATAGATTGATAGATGGAAACAAAAATACAAAATAAAATAAATAAAAGAAAATGACAGCAATATTTTTAGGGTTTTAGTAATATGATTTAGATAGACCCGGGGGCCATAGTTTTCACTAGAGGCTTCTCTCAAGAAAATAGCATACGATGGGTAGACAAATTACTGTTGGGCAATTGATAGAAAAGCAAGTAATCATGACAATATCCATGGTAATGATCATATATATAGGCATCACGTCCAATACAAGTAGACCGACTCCTGCCTGCATCTACTACTATTACTCCACACATCGACCGCTATCCAGCATGCATCTAGTGTATTAAGTCCATAAAAGAACTGAGTAACGCCTTAAGAACGATGACATGATGTAGACAAGATAAACTCACGTATGAATAAACCCCATCTTTTTACCCTTAATAGCAATGATACATACGTGTCATGTCCCTTTCTGTCACTGGGATTGAGCACCGCAAGATCGAACCCATTACAAAGCACCTCTTCCCATGGCAAGATAAATCAAATCAGTTGGCCAAACCAAATCAATAGATCAGAGAAGAAATACGAGGCTATAATAATCATGCATAAAAGAGTGCAGCAAAGACTCAAATATATTCATGGATAATCTGATCATAAACTCACAATTCATCGGATCCCAACAAACACACCGCAAAAAGTGATTACATCGGATAGAACTCCAAGAACATCGAGGAGAACATTGTATTGAAGATCAAAAAGAGAGAAGAAGCCATCTAGCTACTAACTATGGACCCGAAGGTCTGTGGTAAACTACCCACGCATCATTGGAAGGGCAGCAAGGTTGATGTAGAGCCCCTCCGTGATCGATTCCCCCTCCGGCGGAGTACCGGAGAAGGTCTCCAGATGGGATCTCTCTGGAACAGAAACTTGCGGCGGCAGAAAAAGTATTTCGTGGACTCCCCTGAGGGTTTCTGATTTTTTCTGAATTTATAGTGCTGGAATTAGGTCAAACGGAGCAAAGGGGGGCCCACGAGGCACCAGGGCGCGCCTAGGGTCTTTTGGCCCTCTCCCGAAGCTTCTAGTGTTTATCTTGGCCAATAAAAAATCTCCAAAAAGTTTCATGGCATTTGGACTTCGTTTGGTATTGATTTTCTGTAAAACAAAAACAGGGCAGAAAACAGCAACTGGCACTGGGCACTAAGTTAATAGGTTAGTCTCCAAAAATGATATATAATTGATGTAAATGCTTATAAAAACATCCAAGATTGATAATATAACAACATGGAACAATCAAAAATTATAGATACGTTGGAGACGTATCAAGCTCCACCAGTAGGGTAGTAGTTGTCGTCGACAGGGGCAGCTGGCTCCGGGGCTCCGTCATCTGGTCGCATCAATCGGGTATGGGAAAAAAGGGGAAGCAAAGCAACCGTGAGTACTCATCCAAAGTACTCGCAAGACTTACATTAGATCTATTCTATTTATGCATTGGTATCAAGGAATGGCTGTATCTGTGGACTAGACGACAGAAAAGCCAGAATAGAGGGAAAGCCTAGCCTGTCGAAGACTAGCATCTTCAGCGTCTTGCAGCATAAGAAGAGTGTAGATTAGTACATAGATATAGTAGTAGCAACAAGTATAAGTAGACTTGCCCAGAGATCCTTTCTCGACTCCCTGCGAGAAAGCAATCCCGGAGCTAACATATTTAAACATCACCAGTATCCAACTCTAGTTGTAGTAGATTGGGATATTCTCCGAGCGTCCTGTTACCGTGGACACAGCTATTCGAATAGATATACTTCCTTGCAGGGGTGCACCAACTTACCCAACACGCTCGATTAACTCTGGCCGGACACACTTGCTTGGTCCATGCCCGGCCTCGGCCGATCGACACGTCGTAGCCCTACCTAGGTTCAACAGATAGGCCAACACGCTGGTCTACATCCTAAGCACTCAGGGGTCTTGGGCCCATCGCCCTTTGCACTCCTGCGTGTTGCGAGGACGGCCGGGAGCAGACCTAGCCCATGTATACACACGCAGGCCGTCGCGGTCCAACCCGGGCGCGTGCCGCTCAACTGCTGACATCTGAAGAACTTCGGCTGATACATACGATGCCGAGTGCCCATACTATTCCCGCGTGGTGGTTAGTGCGAAAAGGGCCAGAGGCCTACTCAGATCACATATCCTAACCCATTAGTGCGTTGGGAGCTCGCGGAAACGAGCAGAGACTCACGATCATGTGACCCCGTCGCCCCGTCTCGTGGACTTACGGCAAGGGCCAAGAATGCCTGGCCGTGCCACGTATTTATCTCGCGGGTACCCTCATGGTCAACCCGACTCCACATCTCTCGCGGGTACCCCTCGGGGCCGACCTGACTTTATCAAGTACCGGTAGTAAAGTCAAGCTAACCGTGTGTCCATAACATCAAGAAGGAATCCGAGGAATCACCCTCGTTGGATTCCCACTAGATGTATCCGTCAAGGTGAACCCGGAGGAATCACCCTCGATGGATCCACACTTGAGGGGTTGCACGACAGAAGCTTCATCGGGGGTGGTGAAAGAGGAACCACCCTCGGTAACCCACAACCGACTGGCTAGGCTATAGAGGCAACATCAGGAGTGAGGTATGGTATCACCCTCGGCACTCGATATTGGCTCTGTAGAGTCGTACAACTTAGGGGGTGTGCGGTGATGTGCTGGTCTCAGCCCGTCGATCACATCGATCGGGGCACTGGTAACTAAGCGGGGCAACTAGGACAAGGTAGAGGGGCCACAGATGGTTTACCAACCAACCTATACTAAGCATTTAAGATAGCAGGTAAGGTATCAATGGCAGTTACAAAAACAGGCTATGCATCAGGATAGGTATTACCAGAACAATAACTATAGCAGTTCTAATGCAAGCATGAGGGAGAAAGAATAGGCGATATAGGCATGCTCAAGGGGGGTTGCTTTCCTGGAAGCTCTGCGGCAAAAGAGGGGTCATCGACGGTGTGGTCGTACTTCGGAGCTGCGTCAGTCTCGGGGTCTACCAGAGAGAAGAGGGGGAAGAAACAATAAATAAAAGCAAACAATGCAACACAGATGCATGACATGGCAATATGCAGTGTTAGAGGTGACCTAATGCAGCACTACACGTTGCAGGCGGAGCGGGAAAATATCTGGCCTTAGGCAGTTTTCGGTACACTGGACCGAAGGGGAAGGTTCCATATTCATCTAGTTAGGAGTGATGGTCAAGCATTTTGACCACATATTCGGATTCGTCTCGTTTTTCTGATCAACTTTCATGTTGAAAACTTTTCGATCCGAGCTACGGTTTATTTTCTACGAATTTTCAAAGATTTAAACCATTTTCTAAAAATCCTGGAATTAAATCTAATTCGAAATTAATAGAAAAGGAATTATTGCATCAGCATGAGGTCAGTGTGACGTCAGCGAGTCAACCCAGCTGGTCCAGGTCAAACCTGACAGCTGGGTCCCACATGTTAGTGACACAGAGACTAAATAGTGGTTAATATTAATTAATTATGTTAATTAGCTAGTGGGCCCCATCTGTGAGTGTATAATTAGTATTTAGATTAATTTTAATTTATAAAACTAATTAAATTAGCGGTGGGGCCCGCATGTCAGTGGCTGTGGTTGCCCAGTCAGCACGTTGACTAGGTCAGCCCAAACAACTGGGGCCCCTGGGCCCACTGGTCAGTGAGCCAGGGAGGCCCACGTGGCAGCCAGCTCGGCGTCGGCCGGCGTTTAGCCGCCGGCGACACGGCAGAGGCACGGGAACGCGGCGGGATTCGGCTGCAGGGGGTCTCCGAACCCGTGGCTAGGCGCGTTGGACGCGGCTCGACGTCGCGCGCACGATGGTGCCCTCGGCTGACGCCGGAGATGACCGGAACGACGCTGGCGTCGAGGTTAGGCGGCGGTGGCTTTCGGGTGAACACGGCCGCGCGGCTACGGTGAGCTAACGAACTAACGGATCTCACCGACGAGCTCTACGGAGCACCCGGATCACGGCTGACAACGTGTGACGGCTCGAGCGGCTCTGCTTCGAGCAGTACGCCGGCAATGGCGCCGCCGAGCTCGGGTTATACAGGAATGGCAACAGAGCGGCTAGCAGAGCGAAAGAGAAGGGGAAGTCGACGCGGTCGCTCACCGTGCGGCTCAAGGAGGCCGACGAGTGGCTTAGTAGCTGCAGGCGGAGCTGGAAACGACGGTGGTTGCCGGTGACCGAAGAAGGGGAGGGAGCTCGATCCGTTCGAGGTGGAGCTCCCCGGCTTCCGTAGATGGTCGAGGTGGACGTAGCGGTGGTCGGCGAGCCTCCCGGGCACCACCAGGCGACGTGGAGAGGCCAATGGCCACGGCAGTGGTGAGGCACGACGACGGTGGCGCTCGGGCGATGGTGGAGAGAAGAGAGCAAGCGAGGGAGAGGGGAGGATGAGGATTGGGGGTGTCCCCAAGGTGCCACAGCGATGCTCTTATCCTCTCCCCCTTGCTGTAGCGGCGTGGACGGCGAGTGGGTGCGGTGGCGACACGGGGAGGAGAGAGGAGGGAGAAGGCTGGGAGTGGGCTGGGCCGTACTATTTGACTTAGGCCCAGGTACAGTAGAGTTTAGGCTTTTTCTGTTTTTCTTTTCTGTTTTCTTTTTTACAGAAAGATTTGCAAAATATTTGAGCTGCCAAATGCATTTTGTAAAATGTGAAGCTTGTCCACAAAAATTCATTGCATTATTCTGCCCTGCCACAAAAGGTTTGGGAGAGATTTGAATCCATTTGAATTTTTCATAGATGGAAATGGCATTTAAATTGCTGTTTTTGCACTGTTTTAAATGCTCTAGTCCATTATAGTAAATAGGTGATGTTGTTTTCCTGAACAAGAATTAGTTTTGGAATATTTGCTTCAACATGAACTATTTTCCAGCAATTTTTGAGCAACTTCAAATTTCACTTATGATTTGAATTGATTCCAGTGGTGGAATTTGAAATGAGATATGAATCAAAGATGACTAAGCTTTGCATAACAAAGTGACTTGGCTTAATCATGAGGGGTTACTGTAGTGCACTACCCAGGGGTGTTACACGGAGTCCCGGAGACAGCTGATCCCGTCGACGACTACTACTACCCCGACGGAGCCTACTACTACGTGGAGACCGACGACCAAGAGTAGATAGGAGGCTCCCAGGCAGGAGGCCTGCGCCTTTTCGATCTAGATGTCGTTGTTTTGCTCAGCCTTCTTAAGGCAAACTTGTTTAGTTATGTCTGTACTCAGATATTGTTGATTTCGCTGACTCTTGTATAACTCGAGCTTATGTATTCGAGCCCTCGAGGCCCCTGGCTTGTAATATAAAGCTTGTATTACTTTATCTTGTGTCTAGAGTTGTGTTGTGATGTCTTCTCGTGAGTCCCTGGGCTTAATCGTGCGCATTTGCGTGTATGATTAGTGCACGATTGAGTCGGGGGTGTCACAAGTTGGTATCAGAGCCGACTGCCTGTAGGAAGCCCCTTTCCAACTCCTTGGCCGAAGTTGAGTCTAGTCTTTGAAAAACTATTTTACTAACATTGTTGTGTGGTTTGCGGGCCCACATCGCAAATGGATGGGTTTAGGATCTTTTATTCCTCTCCTTTACTCTGGGACTCTGATCTCTCTTCCTTTTGGGTTAAAGAATTTACTAACTCTAACATTAGGTTCTCGTGATCACATCAACCCGGAGAGCTGGATTATCTGCAATTATTCCTTTCCATGTATATCATATGCTTCTCACACTGTCTTTTGACATCTTTGAACTCCTTGAGCCTAAGGAGGAAATTGATAAATCACTCCACAAGGTTTCATTCGTCCAAGTTCCTCTGCTTGGGGAGCACCTTCTCTCTTTGTTAAAAAGAAGGATGGAACAAACCGGTTGGTCCAAGATTACCGACCTATCAACCAGGCAACAATTTAGAATAAGTACCCGCTTCCCTGGATCAATGATCTGTACGATCAACTTGCTGGTTCCTCTGTATTCTCTAAACTCGACTTAAGGTTGGGTTACCACCAGATCCGAGTTCATGAAGAGGATGTTCCGAAGACCGCTTTCGTTACTCGATATGGCTCATACGAGTACACCGTCATGTCTTTCGGCTTAACCAATGCTCCAACAACGTTCTCCTGATTGATGAATTATATCTTCTTGGATTACCTCGACAAATTCGTCGTGGTTTATCTGGATGATATCCGCGTATATTCCAAGAATAAGGAAGAACATGCTGAACATCTTCGTCTTGTGCTGGAAAAGCTTCGGGAGCATCAGCTATATGCCAAATATTCCAAGTGTGAATTCTGGTTGTCCGAAGTGACCTATCTTGGTCATGTGATTTTCAAGGATGGTATTGCTGTCAACCCAGAATGAGTTCAGGCTATTCATGACTGGACTCCTCCAAAGAATGTTAAGCAAGTCAGAAGTTTTCTCGGACTCGCAAGCTATTGCCACCGTTTTGTTGAGAACTTTTCCAAGATAGCCAAGCCTCTGACTAATCTGCTTCACAAAGGCGTTAAGTTTGAGTGGACAGACAAATGTCAGGAAAGTTTCCAGACTCTCAAGGACAAGCTGACTTCTGCACCAGTGCTTGCTCCGCCAGATTCCCACAAGGACTTCGTGATTTATTGTGACGCGTCTCGTCAAGGATTAGGCTGTGTCCTGATGCAAGAGCGCAAAGTGATTGCTTATGCCTCAAGACAGTTGAGTCCTCATGAAGAGAACTACCCAGTTCATGATCTCAAACTTGTTGTAGTTATATATGCACTGAAGTTGTGGCGACATTACCTTCTTGGTAATCGGTGCGAGATCTACACGGATCACCAAAGTCTGAAGTATTTGTTTACTCAGCCGGATCTGAATCTCCGTCAACAGAGATGGATGGAAGCAATTACGGACTATGATTGCGGTATTTCATATACCCCTGGTAAGGCTAATGTTATGGCCGATGCTTTGAGTCGCAAGTCTTATTGCAACAACCTCATGGTTCAGCAAGCTCAACCCCTTCTTCATGAAGAACTTCGCAAGTTGAACCTCCACATTGTTCCACAGAGTTTTCTCAATACCCTTGTTTTGGAACCTACTCTCGAGAAAGCTATCAAGTCTGCGCAAGCAAAAGATGCTGAAGTTGATCATATGAAACGGGATCTTGCTTTTGAGATAGCTAGAGATTTCTCGCTTGCTGAAGATGGAACCTTGTACTTCAGAGATCGCCTTGTGGTACCCCAATTCGAACTTATGACCGACAAAGTTATGAAGGAGGCACATGATAAACCACTGCCTATTCATCCGGGTAGTACCAAGATGTATCACGACATCCGTCAAAGGTACTGGTGGTCTAAAATGAAGCAAGACATTGCTCGCTATGTTGCTGAATGTGACATTTGCCGTCGTGTCAAAGCAGAACATCAAAAGCCTGCTGGACTTTAGCAACCGCTTCCTATCCCTGAATGGAAATGGGATAAGGTTCAAATGGATCTCATCACTGGCCTTCCCAAATCACAAAAGGGTCACGATGCTATTCTTGTCATCGTCGACCAATTCTCCAAAGTTGCACATTTTCTGCCAGTCAAGGAGACAATCACGGCTAGTCAGTTAGCAGACTTGTATATTTCCAGAATTGTGACACTCTACGGTATTCCAAAGGAGATCAGTTCAGACCGTGGCAGCCTCTTCACCTCAAAGTTCTGGGAAAGTTTCCAAAAAGCTATGGGAACTCATATAACCTGGAGCTCAGCTTATCACCCCCAGTCCCAAGGCCAAGTTGAACGAGTTAATAAAGTGCTTGAAGATATGCTACGTGCTTGTGTCATCTCATTTGGCAAGAAGTGGGAAGAATCTCTCCCGTATGCTGAATTCTCGTACAACAACAACAGCTATCAAGCTAGCTTGAAGATGGCACCCTTCGAGGTACTATATGGACGTAAGTGTCGAACCCCTCTGAATTGGTCAGAAACTGGGGAACGGCCGCTTATTGGTCCGGATATCATCCAACAAGCTGAAGAGCAAGTCTGTATTGTCCAGGAAAATCTCAAGGCGGCCCAGTCCCGTCAAAAGAGCAACTATGACCGTAAACACTAGGGATCGATCTGTCAACCTGGTGAACAAGCTTATCTGCGTGTCACTCCTATGAAGGGCACTCATCGTTTTGGGATCAAGGGCAAATTAGCTCCTCGCTACATTGGTCCCTTCCGCATTCTCGCCAGACGTGGATATGTGGCTTATAAACTGGAATTGCCATCGCAGTTTTCTCACATCCACGATGTCTTCCATGTGTCGCAACTCCGCCGTTGCTTCAAGGATCCACATCGTGCAGTGGATCATGAAATGCTTGATTTGCAAGATGATCTCTCTTATAAGGAGTATCTGATCCGCATTCTTGATCAAGCTAAACATCGCACCCGTCAGAAGGCAACCAAGTTCCTTAAAGTGCAGTGGTCGAATCACACTGAAAATGAAGCCACATGGGAACGTGAGGATCGTCTTCGTGAAGAATACCCCTATCTTTTCCCATCTACCTCCTGAATTCTCGGGACGAGAATTTCTTTTAGAGGAGGAGAATTGTAACACCCCTATGTAATGAGCTACAATGATCCTCATGATTTTGCTTAATCACTTTGGTTTGCAATGCTTGATCACCTTTGGATTCATATCTTATTTCAAATTCCACCACTGAAATCAAATTCAATTTGCAACTGAAACTTTAAAGTTTCTCAAAAATGGTTGCAAAATAGTTCATCATTTAGCAAATATTCCATAACAATTATTTTTTAAGGAAAACAACATCACTTATTTGCTAAAATGGGCTATAGCAATTAAAATAGTGCCAAATCAACATTTTAAAATGCTTTTTCATTTATGAAAAATTCAAATCAATTCAAACCTCTCCCAAACTTTTTGTGACAGTGCAGAAAAATGCAATGCTATTTATGAGCAAACCTCCACATTTTTGCAAAGTCATTTGGTGACTTATTTAAAATGCAAAACTGTTGCTGGAAAAAGAAACAGAAAAGAAAAAGGGAAAAGGCCTAAATCTACTGTGCTTGTGGGCTTAAGTGGCCACAGTGCCCGCGGCCCAGCCCAACCCCCCCGTCCCTAACCTCCCGCTCTCTCTCCTGTGCGTGTCAACGCCGCGCGCGCCCGAGCCGGCAATGGGCACGCATCGGCCATCCCCCGGCACCGTTGCCGCCGTGGGGGGGGGAGGGGATAAGGTCGACCCTATCCTCACTTCCCCCTTGCGCGCTCTCTCTCCCTCGATCCCGATCTCGCCCGAGCGCCGTCGTCGCCATGGCCCGTCGCGACCGTGACCACTGACCTCACCACACCTCACCGGCGTGTCTGCAAGCATCGCCGGCCTCGTCTGCGTCGTCTACGCCGACCCATTGGAGCAGGGAGCCCCTACGTCGACCACTTCATCGCCGTCTTCAACCTTCGGTCACCGGCAAAGCTTCGACAATTCCGGCGCCGTCAGGCCTCCCCCGAGCCCATTTAGCACACCTATAGGACCGCGGTGAGCACCCGCACCGAACCCCTCTCTCCCATGCTCTTCCTCGTGCTTATAGCCGTCGTCTTCATCGTGGCCGAACCCACCGCCGCGGTTGGGCTCGCCGCCGTGACCACTGCCGCTGCAGCTCGCGTCCGTGCACGTTGGCGTACTCCTGGAGCCCCTGATAACCCACAAGTATAGAGGATCGCAACAGTTTTCGAGGGTAGAGTATTCAACCCAAATTTATTGATTCGACACAAGGGGAGCCAAAGAATATTTGCAAGTATTAGCAGTTGAGTTGTCAATTCAACCACACCCGGAGACTAAATATCTGCAGCAGAGTGATCAGTAGCACAGTAGTATGGTAGTTTGATAGCAATAGCAATAATAGTAACAGTAACGGTAGCAGCAATAGTAGTAGCAATTGTGACAGTAGTAGCAACAGTAGTAACTTAGCAAAGAACAATATGTGAAAAACTCGTAGGCATTGGATCGGTGATTATGTTGGATAACATTCATCATGTAACAGTCATAACCTAGGGCGACACAGAACTAGCTCCAATTCATCAATGTAATGTAGGCATGTATTCCGTATATAGTCATACGTGCTTGCGATAAGAACTTGCATGACATCTTTTGTCTTACCCTCCCGTGGCCGCGGGGTCCAGAAGGAAACTAAGGAATATTAAGGCCTCCTTTCAATAGAGAACCGAAACAAAGCATTAACACATAGTGAATACATGAACTCCTCAAACTACGGTAATCACCGAAAAGAATTCCAATTATTGTCACCTTGGGGTATGCGGATCATAACACATAGCAGGTGCGTATAACTTGCAAGATCGGATCAAGAACACAAATATATTCATGAAAACATAAAGGGTTCAGATCTGAAATCATGGCACTTGGGCCCTAGTGACAAGCATTAAGCATAGCAAAGTCATAGCAACATCAATCTCAGAACATAGTGGATACTAGGGATCAAGCCCTAACAAAACTAACTCGATTACATGATAAATCTCATCCAACCCATCACCGTCCAGCAAGCCTACGAAGGAATTATTCACTCCCGACGGTGAGCATCATGAAATTGGTGATGGAGGATGGTTGATGATGATGATGACGGAAGATCCCCCTCTCCGGAGCCCTGAACGGACTCCAGATCTGGCCTCCCAATGAAGAACAGGAGGTGGCGGCGGCTCCGTATCATAGAACGTGATGAAACTTCTCCTCCTATTTTTTTCTCTGGAATTGTGAATTTATAGGCCTGAGATTAGGGTCAGCGGAGCCACGTGGGCCCCGCAAGCCACCAGGGCGCGCCAGGGGGGTGGCGCGCCCTGGTGCCTCGTGGGCAGCAGGTGGCCCTCCCTCCAGTGGATCTTAGCTCCAGTATTTTTTATTTAATCCATAAAAAATCTCCAAAAAGTTTCGTCCATTTCCAAGAACTTTTATTTCTGCACAAAAAACAACACCATGGTAGTTCTGCTGAAAACAACGTCAGTCCGGGTTAGTTTCATTCAAATCATGCAAATTAGAGTCCAAAACAAGAGCAAAAGTGTTTGGAAAAGTAGATACGATGGAGACGTATCAACTCCCCCAAGCTTAACTCATTGCTTGTCCTCAAGCAATTCAGTTGACAAACTGAAAGTGATAAAGAAAAACTTTTACGAACTCTTTTGTTCTTGTATCTATATATATGCTTATATAATACCCAGGGTTTCAGCAAAGATTATAACTAACCATGCAAATGATAACTCTTAGAAATTATATTCACTCATCTCAATGGCATAATCAACTGGTGAACAATAATAAGATATCTCAAATGCCAACACTTTGTCAAAACAATCATGATATAATATGACAACATGGTATCTCGCTAGCCCTTTCTGAGACCGCAAAACATAAATGCAGAGCACCTCCAAAGTTCAAGCAGCGACTAAACATTGTAATTCATGGTAGAAGAGATCCAGTCATGATGCACACAACATTAACTATACACAATGCATGAGAATGACAATAGTGCTCTCGGGACTGGTGCTTATTTGAGAAGGTGATGACTCAACAATAAAAGTAAAATAACATAAAAGTAAATAGATGGGCCCTTCGTAGAGGGAAGCAGGGATTTGCATAGGTGCCAGAGCTCAAAGCTTAAATCAG
This sequence comes from Elymus sibiricus, assembly GCA_039707655.1. Lineage (NCBI taxonomy): Eukaryota > Viridiplantae > Streptophyta > Magnoliopsida > Poales > Poaceae > Elymus > Elymus sibiricus. The sequence goes on along the minus strand of CM077666.1, from coordinate 174,540,270 downwards.
AGATAAATATAATTTTGGGAGGTATGCCTTTCCTGTCAACGTCACGACCGAGAGTTTTCAATATCTTCCATGCTAAACACATTAGCCGCGGTTCCCAAGCGGTAAAGTAAAGTTTACTCCCCCTCCACCAACAAACACAAGCCATGGCTAGCCGAATCCTCGGGTGCCCTCCATACCAACAACTTTCCGGGGGAGTTTGTTTTATTATTTTGCAATTTTAATCATGGGACTGGGCATCCCGATTACCAGCCCCTCTCGTGCAAGGACAAGTGAATAAATACTCATCATGAGAATAACCCGCTTAGCATGGAAGATACTGACCATCCCCTATCGCTCCATGAGCGGTACGGGCACACAAAACAGATGTTCATTTGAATATTTAGAGGTGGCACATGCAAATTTACTTAGAACGGCAGGGTAATACCGCATATAGGTAGATATAGTGGACTCATCTGGAATAACTTTGGCTTAAGGGTTTTGATGCACAAGCAGTATTCCCGCTTAGTACAGGCGAAGGCTAGCAAATAGGTTGAGAAGCGACCAGCTAGAGAGCGAAAACGGTCATAATCATGCATTATGAATAATCAACATTGAATACTAGCATGAGTAGGATATAAGCACCATGAACATAAATATCGTGGAGGCTATGTTGTTTTTGAATCAACTACATGCATGAACATGTGCCAAGTCAAGCCACTCGAAACATTCAGAGGAGGATACCATATCATCATACTACATCATGAACATTTTAATGCATGTTGACACCCAAGATAAATCATTATCCACTCCTAGCTACTTTAGCATGGCATGAGCAACTATAATCTCTAATTGTCATCATAAACATGTTTAATCATAATATGCTGAATCATGGATACTGAGTTAAAAATATTTACAAAAACAAAAACAAGTTGAGTTCATACCCGCTTTTCCCTGCCACAGTCACTTCATCAAATCATCGTCATTATTGCCTTTCACTTGCATGACCGAATGATATGAAAATAATAATAGTGGATGTGTGCCGTGGACTAAGCTGGAATCTGCAAACAGTTTTTTCAAAGGAGAAGACAAGGTAATATGGGCTCTTTGTTAGATAAAAAATAATGCATACGAGAGCCACTCAACATTTTCATCGTGGTCTTCTCCTTACAATGACTCAACAAAAGAAAAGAATTTCAGAGAAACACACTGAAATATTTTTGGACTTTTTAGTTTTTTATTGAAGGATGCAATTTAAAGAAGACAAAACAAAAACGAGAAAAACTATTTACACGGGAAAGCTCCCAACAAGCAAAAGAAGAAACGGGAAATCTTTTGGGTTTTCTTTTAATACTACAACTAATTAAGCTAGAAAGAAAAACCTAAAAGAAGCGAGAAATGTGTTTGGATTTTCTCAAAGTTTTTCATACACACAAGAAGAAAGCGAGAAAATAAAACTAACATGGATATACAATGAAAAAAGTATGAACACCGACAACTGAAATGAAATATGTGATCATGAATGTAATGTCGGTGAGAAATACGTACTCCCCCAAGCTTAGGCATTTGCCTCGCTTGGTCTACTGCCATGGTTGTCCTGGATAATAATCGAAGTGGTAGCTCGTAGAGGCATTCTGAGCCGCCTCCTCAGCCCGACGGACAGCTTCAACTGCCGCATTGTACTCGTGCACCTCACTCTCTGATACGTCTCCAACGTATCTATAATTTATGAAGTATTCATGACATGTTTATTATAGTTTTGTATGATTTTGGTGCACTTTTATATGGCTTTTATATGATTTTTATGGACTAACGTATTGACCTAGTGCCCAGTGCCAGTTGTTGTTTTTTGCTTGTTTTTGGTTTTACAGAAAATCCATATCAAACGAAGTCCAAATGCAGCGAAACTTTTTGATGATTTTTTATGAAACATAAGAGACACTAGAAGCTTCGGGAGGTGGCCAGAAGACCCACAAGGGCCCCACGAGCCACCAGGGCAGGCCACCCCCCCAGGCGCGTCCTGGTGCCTCGTGGGCCCCCTGTGGCCCTTCTTCGCGTGATTCCAACGCCAAAAAATCATATATATTCAGAAACCCCCGAAAGTTAACCTAGATGAGTTTTTACACCGCCGCAAGCCTCTGTATCTCCACGATCTCATCTACAACCCTTTTCCGGCACCCTGCTGGAGGGAGGAAAGCATCACCGGAGGCCATCTTCATCATCCCGGCGGTCTCCATGACGAGGAGGGAGTAGTTCACCCTCGGGGATGAGGGTTTGTACCAGTAGCTATGTGTTTTATCTCTCTCTCTCATGTTCTTGAGATGGCACGATCTTGATGTACCGCGAGCTTTGTTGATATAGATGAATCATATGGAGTTTTCCCCTCTCTATCTTCTTGTGATGAATTGAGTTTTCCCTTTGAAGTTTTCTTATCGGATTGAGTCTTTAAGGATTTGAGAACACTTGATGTATGTCTTGCATATGGATATCTGTGGTGACAATGGGATATTCACTTGAATAACTTGATGTATGTTTTGGTGATCAACTTGCGGGTTCCGTGACCTTGGGGATCTATGCATAAGGGTTGGCACACGTTTTCGTCTTGACTTTCCGGTAGAAACTTTGGGGCACTCTTTGAAGTTCTTTGTGTTGGTTTGAATAGATGAATCTGAGATTGTGTGATGCATATCGTATAATCAAACCCATGGGTACTCGTGGTGACATTGGAGTACCTAGGTGACATTAGGGTTTTGGTTGATGTGTATCTTAAGGTGTTATTCTAGTACGAACTCTAGGGCTGTTCGTGACAATTAATGGGGATGGCTCATAAGATTGATCGGGAAAGATAACTTTGAGGTGGTTTCGTACCCTACAACAATTTCTTCGTTTGTTCTTCGCTATAAGTGACTTTGGAGTGAACTCTTTGTTGCACATGAGGGATTTTCATATGATTCAACTATGTTAACATTGTTGAGAGATTGCACTAGCGAAAGTATGAACCCTAGGCCTTGTTTCTAAGCATTGCAATACCATTTGTGCTCACTTTTGTTACTTGCTACCTTGCTGTTTTCATATTTTCAGATTACAAAAACCTATATCTACTATCCATACTACACTTTTATCACCATCTCTTCGCCGAACTAATGCACGTATACAATTTACCATTGTATTGGGTGTGTTGGGGACATAAGAGATTTCTTGTATTTGGTTGCAGGGTTTCTTGAGAGATACCATCTTCAACCTACTCCTCCCACGGATTGATAAACCTTAGGTCATCCACTTGAGGGAAAATCGCTACTGTCCTACAAAACTCTGCGCTTGGAGGCCCAACACAAGTCTACAAGAATAAGTTGTGTAGTAGACATCAAGCTCTTTTCTGGCGCCATTGCCGGGGAGGTGAGTGCTTGAAGGTATATCTTTAGATCTTGTAATCGAATCTTTTAGTTTCTTGTTTTATCACTAGTTTGGCTTATAAAAGAAAAAAAATGGAATTGAGGTTGCCTCATATTATTCGTCTTTATCATGTCTTTCTTGAAAATGATGGAATGGGAAATTGTGCTCAATTGATAGAAGAAGAATTCAATAAAATGTTTGGCATAAAATGTTTGAATGATGAGCATGATTGCAATGTTGCTAGTATGAATTCTTTGAATATCCACGATGCTAGTGATATGCAAAGCCATAAGCTTGGGGATGCTTTGTTTGATGAAGATGATATTTTTAGTCCCCCAAGTTTTGGTGAGGAAATTTATTATGATGATAACATGCCTCCTATTTATTATGATTATAATTATGAAAGTGGATTTGGAGAGGTCACAACTTTATTTAATGATGAATCCACTATTTTGGAAGAGGTTTCAATTGACTATGATAACAAAGTTGCTATCTATGATGATTATTGTGATGACATGTATGCTATAAAGAATAATGATAACTATGAAACTTGTCATCATGATTTTAATTTTCAATTGGATTATGCCAATCAAGTATCTCATGATAGTTATTTTGTTGAGTTTGCTCCCACTATTATGAACGAGAGGAAAATTGCTTGTGTGGAGAGTAATAAAAATTATATGCTTACGTATCATGACAAGAATGCTTTATGTGATGGATATATTGTTGAATTTATTCATGATGCTACTGAAAATTATTATGAGGGAGGATCATATGCTTGTAGGTGTTGCAATAATATCAAGTTTCCTCTCTATGTGTTGAAAGTTTTGAAGTTATGCTTGTTTTGCCTTCCTATGCTAGTTGATTCTTGCTCCCATAAACTATTTGCTCACAAAATCCCTATGCATAGGAAGTGGGTTAGGCTTAAATGTGTTTGATATATTTCTCATGATGCTCCCTTTACGTTTCAATTCTTTACTTCTATGTGAGCATCATTCAAAATTATCATGCCTAGCTAAAAGGCTTTAAAGAAAAGCGCTTGTTGGGAGGCAACCCAATATGTATCCTTTCTGATTTAGTGTGTTCACATGATTAAGCTACTGTAGTAATCATGTTTTATATGTTTTGTTTCAATAAAGTGCCAAGCAAAACCTTTAGGATAGTGTGGATACTTGTTGATTCAATTCTGTGCAAAAACAGAAACTTTTGCCTCCAGTGTTTAATTTCCCAGATTTTACTGGAGCGTCAAAAAATTCTGAAATTTTTACACAGTATTTATATGCAAATTGTTGACGTTGTTCTAATTTTTCAGAATTTTTAGAGTTCCAGAACTATGGTAGTTTCTCAGATCATTACAGACCGTTCTGTTTTTGACAGATTCTGTTTTCAATGCATAGTTTGCTTGTTTTAATGTTTCCGTAGCTTATATTATGAGATAAAAATTGTGGAAATGGTAGAATACAGTAGGCATTATATGGGAACAATTGTAAATATTGTCTTGTACAGTACCTAAGTGATGGTTTATTTTTTATGATACTAACCTATCTCACGAAGTTCCGTTAAGTTTTGTGTGATTGAAGTTTTCAAGTTTTGGGTGAGATATCGATATGAGGAGAATAAGGAGCGGCAAGACCCTAAGCTTGGGGATTCCCAAGGCACCCCAAGGTAATATTCAAGGAACACCCAAGCAACTAAGCTTGGGGATGCCCCGGAAGGCATCCCCTCTTTCGTCTTCAACACCATCGGTAACCTCACTCGGAGCTATATTTTTATTCGTCACATAATATGAGTTTTGCTTGGAGCATCATTTTCTTCTGTTGATATTTGTTTGCTGCTATCAATAATCATGTTTTGTATCTTTTAGTTCAATAAAATGCCAATTATAGCCTTTACCATGCTCAGTTTGCAAGTTCATGTGTTGCTGTTTGAAAACAGAAAATTTTCTGTTATGTCCAGAATATTCCTGAATAGTCAGAACATGATAAAAATCTGAAATTTTTACACAGTAATAATTCATGAGTTATCTGTCACGTGGTAATTTTTCAGAATTTTTGGAGTTAGGGAAATATGGATTCTTATTCACCCTTTACAGACTGTTCTGTTTTGGCAGATTGCTGTTATAGTTGCATTGTTTGCATATGTTTGCTTGTTTAATGATTCTATTTGAGGATAGGAGTATTAAATATGAATAGGAATTTAGTATGAAATTTTTAATTATAATTTTTGTGATTTTCTACAGTAGAGAATGTTAAGGTTTTGAGTTGATTTATACTAACTTATCTCACGAGTTCTTGTTGAGTTTTGTGTGGATGAAGTTTTTAAGATTTAGGGAAACCGTGATATGAGAGGAATTAAGGAGACACAAAAGCTCAAGCTTGGGGATGCCCAAGGCATACCAAGTTAATATTTCAAGAAGTCTCAAGCATCTAAGCTTGGGGATGCCCCGGTAGGCATCCCACCTTTCTTCTTCAACAACTATCGGTGAGTTTTGGTTGAGCCTAAGTTTTTGCTTCCTCTCATGATATGTGCTATACTTGGTTGTGTCTTTGTTTTTCTTGCTGTTTGAATAAAATATCAAGATCTGAAACTTTTTAAATGAGAGAGAGTCCTCACATAGCCACTTAATTGTTTCACTACTCATTGATCTTCGCTTATATATTTTGGAGTAGTTTGTCATTAATTCTCATGCTTCACTTATATCTTTTTGAGAGTTTATAATAGTAATGGTAATTTGCACAAGATATGAATTTGGCCCCAAAGTGATGAATATTCATGAGGGATATAATAAAAACTTTCATAAAGATCATTGGATATGATAAATGTGATTCCTTGCAATGAAAATAATGAAAGAGATCATATGCTAATCTTATGGAAAGTAATGACATTACATAAAGAAAAGTATAAGTGGTAAAATTTATTGGAGGTTAACAAGCATAGCATTAGTCAATGATGCAATTCATGAAAAATTTAATAAGGGAAGAGAAGATTCACATGCAAATATACTATCTTGGACATCTTTTATGATTCTGAGCCCCCATTAAGTATTTTATGTCAAATTGTTGACGTTGGACAAGGAAGACAACGTAATGAATTATGTTTGTTTATATTCACATAGAAGTTATATTGTTATAGATCCTCCAACATGTGGTGCTTGCCCAATATCTTTGCTAGCCAAAAATCCGCACCAAGTAGAGATACTACTTGTGCATCCAAAACCCTTAAACCCAGTTTCTTCCCATGAGTGTCCACCATATCTACCTATGGATTGAATAAGATCCTTCAAGTAAGTTGTCATCAGTGCAAAAAGCAATAAAAATTGCCTCTAAATATGTCTGAACTTTTATTATAAGGGAAATAAGCATTGTACGAACTTGTGATGGTAAAGAAATAAAAGCGACGGACTGCATAATAAAGGTTGCTATCACAAGGGGCAATATAACATGACGTTCCTTTGCATTAAGGGTTTGTGCATCCAACAACAAAAAGCGCATGACAACCTCTGCCTCCCTCTGTGAAGGGCCTATCTTTTACTTTTATGCATTTACTTTTTTGTATTTACTTTTTATGCAAGAGTCAATAGTGTTCTCCTCTACTTCCTTTTTATTTGTTCTCTTTTGCAAGCATCATGTGGTGGGGAAAGATCTAGGCACATATATCCAGTTGGATATGAGTGATCATGAGTTATTATTGTTGACATCACCCTTGAGGTGAATAAGTTGGGAGGCGAAATTACAAGCCCCTATCTTTCTATGTGTCTGGCTGAAACTTTTGCTCCATATATATGTTGTGAGTGTTAGCAATCATAGAAGACTAAATGATGGTTGAGTATGTGGACTTGCTAAAAAGCTCCTACATGAGACCCTTCCTAAAAATATGATGAATTGCGATTGCATTGTGGACTAGAATAGTTTGTTAGTTTCCAAGAAAGTTTATGCCTTATACTTCATTGTTGTGATGAATTGTTACTTGCTCATGAGAAGTTTTATGATAATAAATATTGCTGTTATAATAATGATCTTGCTTCGAATCATTCAAGTCCAGTGTCCATGCAACAAAATAAAAGATTATATGATGATTATGATAGGTAGCATTCCACATCAAAATTTCTGTTTTTAATTGCTACTTTATCATGATGACTTTTATGAGAAAAAGTTGCTGTTATGATGCTAGAAAAAGTGATTGAAATTATTGTTGATCAAACTTATGCACTATGCTAGCATTCACACATCATAAATTTTTTCTTTTATCATTTACCTACTCGAGGACGAGCAGGAATTAAGCTTGGGGATGCTGATACATCTCCAACGTATCTATAATTTATGAAGTATTCATGCCATGTTTATTATAGTTTTGTATGATTTTGGTGCACTTTTATATGGCTTTTATATGATTTTTATGGACTAACGTATTGACCTAGCGCCCAGTGACAGTTGCTATTTTCTGCTTGTTTTTGGTTTTACAGAAAATCCATATCAAATGAAGTCCAAATGCAGCGAAACTTTTTGACGATTTTTTATGGAACATAAGAGACACTAGAAGCTTCGGGAGGTGGCCAGAAGACCCACAGGGGCCCCACGAGCCACCAGGGCGCGCCACCCCCCCAGGCGCTCCCTGGTGCCTCGTGGGCCCCCTGTGGCCCTTCTTCGCGTGATTCCAACGCCAAAAAATCATATATATTCAGAAACCCCCGAAAGTTAACCTAGATGAGTTTTTACGCCGCCGCAAGCCTCTGTACCTCCACGATCTCATCTACAGCCCTTTTCCGGCACCCTGCCGGAGGAGGGAAAGCATCACCGGAGTCCATCTTCATCATCCCGGTGGTCTCCATGACGAGGAGGGAGTAGTTCACCCTCGGGGCTAAGGGTTTGTACCAGTAGCTATGTGTTTTATCTCTCTCTCTCTCTCTCTCTCTCTCGTGTTCTTGAGATGGCACGATCTTGATGTACCGCGAGCTTTGTTGATATAGATGAATCATATGGAGTTTTCCCCTCTCTATCTTCTTGTGATGAATTGAGTTTTCCCTTTGAAGTTTTCTTATCGGATTGAGTCTTTAAGGATTTGAGAACACTTGATGTATGTCTTGCATATGGATATCTGTGGTGACAATGGGATATTCACTTGAATAACTTGATGTATGTTTTGGTGATCAACTTGTGGGTTCCGTGACCTTGGGGATCTATGCATAAGGGTTGGCACATGTTTTCGTCTTGACTTTCCGGTAGAAACTTTGGGGCACTCTTTGAAGTTCTTTGTGTTGGTTTGAATAGATGAATCTGAGATTGTGTGATGCATATCGTATAATCAAACCCGTGGGTACTCGTGGTGACATTGGAGTACCTAGGTGACATTAGGGTTTTGGTTGATGTGTATCTTAAGGTGTTATTCTTGTACGAACTCTAGGGCTGTTCGTGACAATTAATGGGGATGGCTCATAAGATTGATCGGGAAAGATAACTTTGAGGTGGTTTCGTACCCTACAACAATTTCTTCGTTTGTTCTTCGCTATAAGTGACTTTGGAGTGAACTCTTTGTTGCACATGAGGGATTTTCATATGATTCAACTATGTTAACATTGTTGAGAGATTGCACTAGCGAAAGTATGAACCCTAGGCCTTGTTTCTAAGCATTGCAATACCGTTTGTGCTCACTTTTGTTACTTGAAACCTTGTTGTTTTCATATTTTCAGATTACAAAAACCTATATCTACTATCCATACTACACTTTTATCACCATCTCTTCGCCGAACTAGTGCACCTATACAATTTACCATTGTATTGGGTGTGTTGGGGACACAAGAGATTTCTTTTATTTGGTTGCAGGGTTGTTTGAGTGATACCATCTTCAACCTACGCCTCCCACGGATTGATAAACCTTAGGTCATCCACTTGAGGGAAAATCGCTACTGTCCTACAAAACTCTGCGCTTGGAGGCCCAACACGAGTCTACAAGAATAAGTTGTGTAGTAGACATCACTCTCTGATAGAAAATATCTCTGTTTGTTCTGAAAATCAAAGAGGGCAGGAGCAGGCAAAGCAACATACACAGAACGATATTTATCAAAAACTAAGTTATATTCATATCCATGTGCGTCGCATTTTAAAAACTTATATTCTCGCATAGCTTCGAAATTCAAATATTTATCAGGTAAGAGGGGATCATTGAAATTGGGCGAGACCCCTAACCTTGCAGCTAAGCGGGAGGCATAAATTCCTCCATACAAATCACCATTACCCACGTTACGCTGCAGTCTACGTGCAACAATAGCCCCAAGATTATAATGCTTGCTACCAGTCAAAGCTGTACGAATGAGACACAGATCACGGGCGCAAAGTGCACTGCAGTCTTGCTTACCAACAACGCATTTACCATTAAAAATTCCAAAATACCGAATTGCGGGAAAGTGAATGCTAATTATTCTGGCCTGCGTAACTCCCCTATCCTCATCGTTGCAAAGGCCATTAAGAAACAACTCATAATCAGATTTTGGTGGTTCATCTAACGAACCCCAATATGGAATTTTGCATGCATCACAGAATTCTTCTAGAGACATACTATAGGATTTATTATAGAGATGAAACGAAACTCTAGAATTACGAGCATCATACGCAAAATGTTGAGTGAATGAATAAGTGAGGTTGTAGTGCCGCGGAGGCTTATCTGCGACGAAGGCGGAAAGCTCAGTGTTCTGAATGTATTGCTCGAATTCCTCCTTAATCCCTGTACCCAACATGAACTCCTCACAGGGCCATCGACAAGATTTTGCCTCGGCACCTCTCACCGAACTTGCTCTTGGTTCCTCACATGATTGGCGTGCTGAGCTTTCACTTGATGACGCTTCAGAAGACCTCCTCCTCGAAGAACTCCTCCGAAAGAAGTTCATTTTCCTAAGGACAAATTTCTGAAAAAAATTTGGCCACAAAAATATGTTAACAAAACTTCACAAAATTGATAGCAACTACTCATATGGATGTCTAGAGGCCATATCAAGCATTCAAACTATTTGGAACTCAAAGAATTCAACATGCAAGCTCATTTTTCAATAGCACCAAGAGCAGCTAATTATGCAAAATATAATCCACTAGAGCAAAAACTAATTGGTGCAATGGAGGAGTCACATACCAAGTAGCAATCTCCCAAAACAGTTTCAAAAACGGAGCTCCGAGCAAAGAGATCAAAAATCTCAGGTTTGGGAGCAAGAACATGAGAGAGAGAGAGAGAGAGAGCTACCAGGAATTTTTGCTAGAGGTAAGAGACGAAGTCGGCTGAAGGAATAAGTGAGGGGGTCCCTGTGGGACCCACAAGCCACCAGGGCGCGCCCTGGTGCCTCGTGGGCACCTGGGGCACCCCCTGGTATGTTTTTAGTTTCAAAAATTCTTAAATATTCTATAAAAATTCATGTAAAAATTTCAGATCATTCTGAGCACTTTCATTTTTGGGCACTTTTTTATTGCACGGATAATTCAAAAAAAAGGATAATCATGGCATTTTATTGCATTTAACTAAAAATAGCAGAAAACAAAAAGTGGGTGCAGAAGGTTGTGCTTACTAAATTCATCGACCACATGCCTCTCAAAAAGAATCCATTAATAAGGTTGATCAAGTCTTATTAACAAACCATTTCCGAGTAACATGAAACCGAAGAACCTTCGTAAAAACACTAGGTTACCTCAACGGGGATGTGTACCTCGCCAATAATAAGAGTTTCATATTTCTTATTGACTGTAGGAAGAGGGAGTTGAAAACTTCCAATAGTAATTGTCGGAGTCTTTTCAATAACATGAATACTGTTTACTTGAAATTGTTTCTTCGGAAAGTGCACCGTATGTTCATTACCATTGATATAAAAAGTGACCTTGCTTTTGTTGCAATCAATATCAGCCCCTGCAGTATTCAAAAAGGGTCTACCAAGGATAATCGACATGTTGTCGTCCTCGGGCATATGAAGTATAACAAAGTCTGTTAGGATAGTAACATTTGCAACTACAACGGGCACATCCTCACAAACACCAATAGGTATGGCAGTTGATTTGTCAGCCATTTGCAATGATATTTCAGTGGGAGTGAGTTTATTCAAATCAAGTCTTTTATATAAAGAGAAGGGCATAACACTAACACCGGCTCCTAAATCACACAAAGCAGTTTTGACATAATTTCTTTTAATGGATTATGGTATAGTTGGTATTCCTGGATCTCCTAGTTTCTTAGGTACTCCATCCTTAAAAGAATAATTTGCAAGCATGGTAGAAATTTCAGCTTCAGGTATATTTCTTTTATTTGTGACAATGTCTTTCATATATTTAGCATAAGGGGCCATCCTTAAAATATCAGTCAAACGAGTACGCAAAAAGACTGGCCTAAGCATTTCAGCAAAGCGTTCAAATTCTTCCTCATCCTTATTCTTAGATGGTTTAGGGGGAAAGGGCATGGGTTTTTGGACCCATGGTTCTCTTTCTTTACCATGTTTTCTAGCAACGAAGTCTCTTTTATCATAACGTTTATTTTTAGAAGGTGGGTTATCAAGATCAACCGCAGGTTCTATGTCAACATCATTATCAAGTTCTTTATCATTATCTGGTTGGGCATCCACATGAGCATCATCATTATTATTATCATCAGGTGATTGTTCATTACCAGATTGTGTCTCAGCATCGGAAATGGAAACATCATTACTATCCTCCAAGGGTTTTTCTACCTCAGGTTCACTAGAAGTATGCAAAGTCCTATCATTTTTCTTTTTCTTTTTCTTTTTAGATGGTCTAGGTGCATCAACATTAATTCTTTGAGAGTCTTGTTCAATTCTTTTAGGGTGACCTTCAGGATAAAGTGGCTCCTGAGTCATTGTACCTCCTCTAGTCATTACTCTAACAGCATGATCATTCATATTGTTATTCATTTCATTGAGCAGTTCACTTTGAGATTTGGCAACTTGTTCTAACTGGGTTTGAACCATAGATGCATGTTTACCTATGCCTTTGACATCATTAGCAATTCTAAATAACAAGTCACTCAAACGATCAATCATGTAGGCATTTCATTTCAATTGTTTCATAACATTTGCATTGAAATGATCTTGCTTAATAATATAATTGTCAAATTCATACAAACATTGGCTAGGAGGTTTGTTATAAGGAATATCACCTTCGTCAAACTTTATAAGAGAATTTACCTCTACTACCTGTGGCGGTGTGTCAAGACCATGTATTTCTTCAATAGGTGGTAGATTCTTAACATCTTCAGCTTTAATACCTTTTTCCTTCATACATTTCTTTGCTTCTTGCATATCTTCAGGACTGAGAAATAAAATACCCCTCTTCTTCAGAGTGGGTTTAGGCAGTGGTTCAGGAAGTGTCCAATCATTATCATTCTTCAATATATTATTTAATAGTTCCTCAGCTTGTTCAATAGTTCATTCCCTGAAAACACAACCAGCACAACTATCTAGGTAGTCCCTAGAAGCATCGGTTAGTCCATTATAAAAGATAACAAGTATTTCATTCTTCTTAAGAGGATGATCTGGCAAAGCATTAAGTAATTGGAGAAGCCTCCCCCAAGCTTGAGGGAGATTCTCTTCTTAAATTTGCATGAAGTGAAATATTTCCTTAAGGCAGCTTGTTTCTTATGAGCAGGAAAATATTTTTCAGAGAAGTAATATATCATATCCTGGGGACTACGCACACAACCAGGAGCAAGAGTATTAAACCATTTCTTAGCATCACCCTTTAATGAGAAAGGAAACAACTTAAGGATATAGTAATAGCAAATTTTTTCCTCATGAGCGAATAGGGTGGCTATATCATTTAATTTAGTAAGATGTGCCACAACGGTTTCAGTTTCATAGCCATGGAAAGGATCAGATTCAACCAAAGTAATTAACTCAGGATCGACAGAGAATTCATAATCCTTATCAGTAACAAATATGGGAGAGGTAGCAAACTTAGGATCATATTTCATTCTCTCCTTCATAGATTTTTCTTTCATTTCAGCAAGCAATTTTATAACTTCATCTCTATCATTACAAGCAAGAATGGCTCTAGCCATCTCCCTATCAAAGACATGTTCGTCGGGTGATTCAACTCTAGTAGGAGAGCTAGGCATAATAGGTGAATCATAATTCCCAAGAGTTTTAACATTTGTAGCATTCTCAATTTCTTTAGCTTTAGCAAGTTGTTCATCAAGAAATTCACCAAGTGGCACAGCATTATCAAGCATAGTACTAGCATCATCATAAGTATCATTCATAGCAGAAGCAGTATCATCAATAACTTGAGACATATCAGAATTAATAGCGGGTGGTGGTGTCACAAGTCTACTCAAAACAGAAGGTGAATCAAGTGCGGAGCTAGATGGCAGTTCCTTACCTCCCCTCGTCTTAGAGGGAACGATCTTGGTCTTAGCGTCTTTAAAATTCTTCATAGTGAGCAACAGATATAAATCCCAAGTTGAAGGGTAACGCAGCAGAAAACAAAAATTTCCGGTACTGCGAGCACGCCCAGGAACACTATGGAGATGCATACAGGGTTTGATCTGATCGATACCGACTCGTAGCGCAGCGGAAGTAGAGTCGATGTAGATCGTCGGTGCAGATCCCCGCAACTAGGATTTACAACCTCCCAACCGCGAGGATGTACTCCCTCGCCGGACAGCCCTTTGGGAGGCGGTCGAACAGTCCCTCGAACGATGTCACGGACAGCCCTTCGGGAGGACCCTCGAAGCTCAAATGGTAACTCGGACAGCCCTTCGGGAGGACCCTCGAACAGCCCCTCAGGCAAAAGATCAAAACTACGACCTCTCTACGGGGTTGCACACATACGGTGTCAGCTATCCGGCAGGGCTTCGCCGTCCAGAACTAGTTCCCACCGGAACCCAGACAACCTTTCGGCTCTACGAAACTATTTCGTGTGAGGGAGAGAAGAAGCCAGATCATTGCATGGCATAATGTATGAGAGAAAGAGTGTGTTTGGGCAGCCCCCTCCACCCCTATTTATACGCCAAGCCCAAGGGTGGCTTCTCCAAGAAGCCAATGGGGAAATATACCAAAAGGCCCTCAAGGTGGCTTCTCCAAGAAGCCACCAAAAAATGCTTTTCACTATTCATAGAAACATTTTTCCGCGACCGTTAAATCCAAAAATATTTCTGTAGGTCTTAGAATAATTCCAGTACCCACTAAAATAATTTTGGACACGTTCCAAAACAATTCCGGATTAATGATTTTCATCTGCGAAAAGCAACCAAAGCGGTCCCGGCAGCTTCGGAACATTTCCGGGTTTTTTCTCCGGAAAAATCCCAGAAGTTCCCAGAACAATTCTGGCACCCTCTAAGAATTTCCAGGCGTGTGCCAAAACCATTTTGACTTAATGGTATACTCCAAAACAACCTTTCGGTTTTACCGAAACTATTCCGGTGTTCTCTCTCCGGAACTCTTCCGTTGTCTCCGAAACTTTTCCGGTGACTTTCTCTCAGACTCCCTGTCTAGTATTCAGCAGATAGATGACCCTTAAGCATGTGACCCTATAGGTTCAGTGAAGTATAGACATGACCGGAACACTTTCTGATTAATGATCAACATCGGAGCCGTGGACACCCATATTGACCCCTATACCCACACGAATAAATATTCGAGTGAACCTCCAGTTGCCGTGTGCTATACCTGTTGCTTCGCGATATGTTACAAAAACCCGAGGTGAGATTTATCGGCATCCCCGTTGTCGTGGTTTTGTCACGGCAGATGTCCTCGTGAAAGGACTTAGTCGTGAGGCCATCGTAGCTAGGTGGTAACTCGAACGGGGTTGATCGGAATCGAGAGACAAGAGTTTACCCAGGTTCGGCCCCTCACGATGGAGGTAATAGCCTACGTCCTGCTTTGGTTGTATTGATGATGATCTCGATACAAGGGGCGACTTGGCTAACCTAGTACTCGAGAGCTTGTAAATTAATCTTTACCGCCTCAGGGGCTCGCCTTTATATACAGGTCGAGGCCCTGGGTTTACAACAGAGTCCGGGTCGAAGAGACGACCCGTGTCATACTCTAATTCCTACTCATCTTGTTTCACAAGTAAGCATACTCTTTGGACGCCTTAGATGGAAAGGCTCTGGGCCGTGAGCCGGCCTCCTCCTGGTGGCGGCTTATCCACTGGATTCCGGTCTTCTGAATACCCCGGCCCATCTGTAGAAACCATCTTCTAAGTCATCGTATAGTGACCCGGCCCTGAACGGGCGGGTTACATCCAGGCGGGTTATGTCCAGGGGTTATATCCCCAACATTAGCCCCCAGGTTGATTTGAATTTAGTCACGTCAACCTTCAAAAATAAGAATAACCCGTACTGATCTTCTGGGTCGTGGCCGGCTTATAATTGCCGGCTTATAACATGCTTCACACTTGTCATATCTTCCCTTTGAAATCCATGACTCCTTTCAACTGATATTCGCAAATCTCGCGTGACGTCATTTAAAATCTTGAGTGGATCTGACAGGCCCGATAAACGAGGCGCCTTTTATCACTGCGTCGCCTTGATTCTTGCGCTTGCCGTTTCGCTTCTCCTCTCCTTTTAAATGCTCCCGAGGGGTCCTAATTTTCACTTTTACCGCCTCGACTCTGCTTCTTCTTCCTCTCGCCACGCGTGCGCCTGGAGCTCCGCCGCCGTTCGCCCTCAAGCTCGCCAGCGTCCCCAAGCCCTCGTCTTCCTCACGCGCGTCGTCATCAGAACTCATTCAAACTACCCGGGATCATCTCCCGCAACCAGGTACTCATTCCCGTCGCCATAGATCTGCACTGTAGCTCAACCTAGTTCTTCTCTATTCTTGCCTCGGCTATACCGCCATTACCATTGTTAGATCTAGGTTTTGTACTTCCTTGACTCAGAAATACCCCGCCGTTAGTCGTAGCATCATTTTTGTATCTGGACGAACTTGAACTTTGGTAGAAACAACAGATAGATCTACTAAGGTTTCCAGTGTATGAACTCGGTGCTGAAAATATTCTTCTTTAAACTGATTTTTTAGATCTAAAATATCATCCGATCTGTGTGAAACCTGTTTGTGCAACACTTAGCAAAAACTAGAAATTTTAGCATCTGGTAAGCCGCCCTTACTCTTGGCGACTCATGTCCACTTATTATGATCCGCCCAATTTTGATAATCATAGCTGAAATCCCAATCGGGCGACCTACTGAACGTGGTGACTCGCCCTTGTACCTTTAATCATATGATGCGAGCTTATCATGAACATGAATAATCCTGCAATTTATGTTTTTGCATTCCTCGTTCATATTTAGGCGATTTGCTATGGCGAAGACCACAGTCTGCAACTGGGCGTGTTCTCAAGTCTCTGATCTTGTACTGAACGATTATAGAGAGCAAGGCTTCCTGCCGGCTCAGGAAGTAATTGGTTATCGAGCCTCTTCAGCAGTAGAAGACACCCCTCACCCCCGCGAGGGGGAAGTCGTGATCTTTACAGACCATCTTCTCAGGGGTTTCTCTCCACCCGGGTCAAAATTCTTCCGGGATGTTCTACACTTTTTCAACCTTCACCCTCAAGACATTGGTCCGAACTCTGTATCCAATCTGTGCCAATTTCAAGTTTTGTGTGAGGTATATTTGCAAATAGAGCCCACCGTTCCTCTCTTTAGAGAGTTCTTCTATCTCAACCGGCAAACTGAGTGTGCTGATGGCCCCTGCCTAGAACTTGGCGGGGTCTCAATTCAAAGACGAAGAGACGTCCCTTTTCCTATAGCTGTTCTGCCGAGTCACCCTAAAGGTTGGAACAAAACATGGTTCTACTGCAAGGACATAGCTCCAGCTGACGAAAACCCTCTGCCGGGTTATAGACCTGAACGCCTTCCCCCAACTTTTGAACTTCCTGGCTGGGCTTCTCAAGAAGAACGTGCACAAGTCGCCCATGTATATCCAAAGTTGAGGGCTTTGCTAGTCAATGGTCTGACTGGTGTTGACTTGACCCGGTGCTGGCTTACCTGGAAGATCCTGCCCTTAAGCCGCCGAGGCGATTTAATGTGTAATTATTCTGGCGAGTCAACCGACCCACAATGGTTCAGTCCCGTTGATATGTCAGCTGATGACATAAATAAGGCTACGAAGAAGCTACTCGGGGAAACTCAAGAAGCATGCAACAAGACCGGACTGAAGCCATTTTATGCCCTCAACCAGGCTCCTCCAGTAAGCATTCTTGTAATTGTTTCATCCGACTTATCAATCCATAAATTAAGCTTGTTGATCTCATTAAACTGCAGGCCAACTCTTCATTCTGGAACAGGAGGACGAAGAAGGCAGTCACCAAATCCAAAGCTGTGTCGGCTCGGAAAAAGAACAAGCCGGCCGCTGAACATGAGACGGCAGCTAGGGGCCAGTCGCCATTGGCTGATGATGAATCAGAGGTAAAACTTGACTCCCTTGGCTATCTTTTCGTTGAACTGGCTAACGCCTCTTATTTCCAGGACGATGTTGATGTAAGCCGGGCTGATGACGTTGAGGTAATTTCTATCTCTTCCGACTCACACAACTTTGTTCCAAAAAAGCTAAGAAAAACTGTGAGGAAAGTGCCCTTTTCTCATCCACTTGCTTACTTAGACCAAAAATTTTCTTTAAAGAAATCACAGCATGCCGAATCAATAAGGCGCCAGACTCGAAGTGGCTCTGGAGAGCTTTTGGGTGGCCTATCTGATACGCCAAACCCCCGCAAGCGTCGAAATGAGGTGCCTCACAGTCCCACTCCATCTCACCCGCTTGCCGGTCTTTTTAAACAACCACTTATCCCGTCTGATTCGGATTATCAGGAGTCGCCGCCATCATCTGGCGACTCATCTGCCACTCAATTGCCACCCTTGATCATCAAACCAGGGTAAGTGCTTGTCTATGAGTCATGCTTGGTTATACCTATTGTATTATTTATCTGAATCTGCTTGTGCTTACGCAGGGCCAAGGCCAAGAAGAGGAAAACTGGCGAGTCATCTTCGACCCCAGAAAACCTTGAACCGAAAGATCCAAATTTGGTGACCCCTGTAAGACAACATGAGACGGCAAAGGATCAAGCTGGTGCAAATGTTGATCCGCCCAAGCAAAACGAGCCGCCAACTACTAAAGGGGTGAATACTCAAGTAGGCGCATCTGACACGATGGAGGATCTTAACCCGCCAAGTCCTATTCACCCTTCTAGTCCAAGGAAGGCGACTGAAGATATCGCTTTATCATCTCCGCAACCTGCCAAAGAAGTCACCATCACAGGGGCGTCTTTTAAAGCTCCAGAGCCATCAACTATTTTGACTAAACTTGTATCAAAAGATGACCCGGTGGCGGCTGAGAAAGGGAAAAACAAACTTGAACTTCCAATGCTTGAAGGACTCAGCGCGGCTGATATTCATGAATTATATCTGACTCGGCTATCTACAAGCCGGGAGATGGAAGCCAACTTGGTCAACATGTTGAAGGGGAAATATGAGGTAAATATAATCTCGTCCATTCCATACTTATATATCTTGTGTAGCCGCCAAGTCTTAGACAGAGGTCAGCATGAATGTGTGTAAGACTTCCAGGATGATAATACTTCGGTACGGTACTGTAGCCCCCAAGGGTCGGGTTGTTATGTATATAACAAGCCGGTTTTTTAACATACGTCTGAAAAGCAACGTGTAGCCCCCAAGGGCCGACTCATTTTGATAAAATGAGCCGGGTCTTCAACAATTGTCCTTTGTAAAAGTGTCGTGTAGCCCCCAAGGGCCGGCTTGCTTCGATGAAACAGCCGGGTCGTCAATAATATTGAGAACAAAGTGACATGTAGCCCCCAAGGGCCGGCTTGTTTCTGTGAAACAGCCGGGTCTTCAATAATATTGAGAACAAAGTGACATATAGCCCCCAAGGGCCGGCTTGTTTCTGTGAAACAGCCGGGTCTTCAATAATATTGTTTCAATATGTAGAAGAAATTTGACTGTGATAGCCGCCAAGGGCCGACTCATTATACTGAGATGAGTCGGAGCTTTCCCTGGATATTTGTAAAAGAAAAATGAACTTGCATTAGCCCCCAAGTGCCATGTAGATTGCTAGCAACTGCTTGGGACTTCAGTTTAGAAAATTGTGGTTGTATCAGAGTCGCCAAACACAAAAATCGCCAACTTTGTAGGCGCATTGTACTAATGTCACCGGGTTATAACAGGATCTGCTGAATGATGCCGAGTCAAGGGCGGCCGGCTTCAAGAGCAACTAAAGGCGGAGAAGAAACTTCGAGCGGATGCCGAGTTAGCAGCCGCGTCGCTAGAAGAATCAGCATCGACGACCGCCGAAAAATTGAGAGTGTTGACAGCCTCTCATGAGAAAGAGAGAACTTTGCTGTTGAAACGTGCTGAAGAAGCAGAAAACAAACTCAAGCCCCTTTCGGATGAGTTAGCCGGGTTAAAGCAGCACGTCAATCACATGACCCAGGCTATCTTTGGTAAGTGATCTGCCACTTGTAGTTGATTCATAGTTGGTACTGTTAACTCGCCTGTAAACCGCAATCCGTAGCTGAACCATACTTAAGCAAAAATTGCAGGGAAACGGACTATGAATCTTGGTCAAGAGCCGCTGGTCAAGCTGAAAGCGATGTACACCTTGTGTGAGCAACTCTATGCAGGGAGCCTATTCACGATTATGTCAGTGATGAGACATAAAGAGCCGCCAAAATATATCAAAGACGTGCTGAATCAGCTTGCCACCGTGCCGAAGTACATCGAGGAGTTCAAGAAATCAGCCGCCCGATCAGCCAGCATGCTAGCCCTGGGCTGGGCCAAGGTGTATGTGTCGGATATGGACATGTCTGAGCTTGCTGGCGGGTTTCCAGAACTTAAGATGGATGGCCAGGAATTCACGTCGGCTGACTATTCCCGCTGTATGAAAGAAACTCGTGTCGTGGCGAGTCAGATTGTTGAAGAGGTGGACTTGAAGAGGTACCAGGCGGCTTATACTGAAGGGAACCAACGGGTTACACCGCCAATCTTCGAGCCAATCAACCTGACTCCAGCAAGGCGTAAGCACATCTTTGCTCCCGATGTTGATCCATCAATTATAATAGGAGAGAACGCCGAGTTCCAAGCTTTGACCACCCTCGACTGGGACTTCGAAAATCTTCAGATAAAAGAAAAAGCAGAGCCGGAGCAGGGTAACCTGGAATCTCAAGCCGCCAAGAAACAGCAGGAGGGAGCTAACCCGGAGGGCGCTGAAACTGGTGACCAGGAGTAGAGCTCCCAAGAACTTTGATATTATGGAGCCCAGCTGTGGCTTTTTGTAATAGGATAGTTCAAAAAACACTTAGGTGCTCTGTCGTGCCTTCGCGCACTTGAAAATTTTGCAGTATGTTAGATGAAACAACTGAACTGGTGTGATGATTTATTAACCCGCCCAACTCTTTTGGAAAAAACTGCTTCATGGAATATGGCGAGTTATATTTGTATGAACCAGCAGTAGCTTATCCATCACCGCAGAACACAGGCTGAGAAAAAAAAATCCGGGTCGCTTAATAGCTGTCTGGCTCATGATTAGCACGTCAGAAATAACTAGTTTAGGATGTTTGTTGTAACCCGGCTTCATCCATGATCCGGCGGCTCATGGCCAAAGGGAAACAAAGATAACCCCTGTAAAAATTGAACTGAAATCATGAATAGATATTAATGTTGAGTCGGCTTTCGAGGCACGACAATATAGACCGGCTTTCGAGGCACGAGTCTTGCTTCAATGGAGCTGGCGTGATAGCCCATGGTTTATCCTCGCTCTCTGTAAGCCGGCTCTCACGTGACATCCGATGTTTTAACCATGACAAGTTCAGGGTCATAGAGATGATTGACTTTTCAAGAGTACACTGGGTCACCTAATCGGAGTAGCATCAAGCAGACATGCAGGTTTAACCAAGATAATGTGGCGTTAATTGCCGGGTCAAGAGGGTGAGATAGCTAAACTCGGTGAGTTGGAAGCCCCCAAGTGACCAATGATCAAAAACAAAAAGACTCATGCACAATATTTGAGATGAAAACGACAGAGGCCCCGAGTGTCAGGGATGCCGGCTTATGTTTATTGATCATAATATATACAAAGGTATGTACAAACTTGAGCCGGTGGCTCTAAGTGTAATAAGGACGGAGATGAGCGATATTCCAAGGCCTGTTGGTCTCCTCCTCCGACGTACGTGATTTATTGTGCTCACGTATATCCATCAGGTAATATGAACCGTTGTTGAGATTCTTGCTGATGACAAAAGGCCCTTCCCAGGGAGGGGAAAGCTTGTGCATACCCGCCTGTTCTTGAATCATATGGAGGACTAAGTCGCCCTCTTGGAAAGTACGGCTACGAACCCGACGGCTGTGATAGCGACGTAGGTCTTGCTGATAGATTGCAGAGCGTGCTGCTGCTAAATCACGTTCCTCCTCCAATGCATCGAGAGAATCTTGACGAGCCTGTTCATTATCTGCTTCGACATAGGCAGTGACCCAGGGGGAATCATGACGAATATCACTGGGTAAAACAGCCTCTGCACCGTATACCATGAAGAAAGGCGTAAAGCCTGTTGATCTGTTAGGGGTAGTTCGGATGCTCCAAAGGACAGAAGGAAGCTCCTCAACCCAGCAACCCGGCGTGCGCTCGAGGGGGACCATAAGCCTTGGCTTGATACCTCGTAAAATCTCTTGATTAGCACGTTCTGCTTGGCCATTGGACTGAGGATGTGCAACGGAGGAAACATCAAGTCGGATATGCTCTTTTTGACAAAACTGCTTCATAGCCCCCTTGGACAAATTTGTGCCATTATCAGTGATGATGCTATGTGGATAACCGAAACGAAAGATCAATTTTTTCAAGAACCTGACTGCTGTAGCAGCATCACAATTGCTGATTGGCTCGGCTTCAACCCACTGGTGAATTTATCAACAGCAACCAAAAGATGGGTCTTTTTGTCTTTGGACGGCTTAAACGGCCCAACCATGTCGAGCCCCCAGACTGCAAAGGGCCAAGTGATTGGGATCATCCGGAGCTCTTGAGCCGGAACATGAGCCTGGCGAGCAAACTTCTGGCAACCATCACACTTTTGTACGATATCCTCAGCATCTGCATGAGCCATAAGCCAGTAAAAACCATGCCGAAAAGCTTTTGCCACCAAAGATCTTGAGCCAGCATGATGACCACAATCGCCAGAATGAATCTCATTGAGGATCTCTCTCCTTTCATCAGGGGAAACACAATGCTGGAAAACTCCTGTAATGCTCCTCCGATGTAACTCGCCATTGACGATAGACATAGACTTAGACCGGCGGACGATCTGTCGAGCCATGAGTTCATCTTCAGGGAGCTCGCCTCAAGTCAGATAATCCAGATAAGGAACCGTCCAGTCCGGAATAGCGTGAAGAGCCGCCACCAACAGTGCCTCCGGGTCAGGAACGGCGAGATCTTCCTCAGAAGGTAACTTGACAGAAGGGTGATGGGGCACGTCAAGGAACACATTAGGGGGGACCGGCTTACGTTGAGAGCCGAGTCGTGACAATGCGTCAGCCGCCTCGTTAAGCCGCCGGTCAATGTGATCGACTTGATATCCTTTGAAGTGTCCAGCCACATTGGTTACTTCTTGCCGATAAGCCGCCATAAGCGGGTCCTTTGAGTCCCACATTCCTGAAACTTGTTGAGCGACCAGATCTGAGTCGCCGAAACACCTGACCCGGCTTAGATTCATCTCCTTAGCTATCCGAAGACCGTGGAGGAGAGCCTCATATTCAGCTGCATTGTTAGTACAAGTAAACAGAATCCTCAGGACATAACAAAATTTGTCACCTCGAGGGGAAGATATGATGACTCCAGCCCCTGAGCCTTCTAGCTGTCTGGAACCATCAAAATGTATAGTCCAATATGTATTATCAGGCTTCTCTTTCGGAGCTTGGAGTTCAGTCCAATCATTGATGAAATCAACAAGTGCCTGAGATTTGATGGCCGTGCGAGGCACGTATTTAAGATGATGTGGGCCAAGCTCAATCTCCCACTTGGCAACCCGGCCTGTGGCTTCCCTGTTCTGGATGATGTCTCCCAAGGGTGCTGAACTGACCATGGTGATGGGGTGCTCCAGGAAATAATGTCTGAGTTTGCGACTAGCCAGAAAAACGCCAAACACCAGTTTCTGCCAATGTGGGTACCTCTGCTTGGACTCAGATAGAACTTCGCTGACATAATAGACTGGCCGCTGCACTGGATATTCTTTCCCTGCCTCCTTTCTCTCAACAACAACTTCAACACTTACCGCGCGATTATTAGCAGCAATGTACAGGAGCATAGGCTCTTTGTCAATAGGGGCAACGAGAACGGGCGGCTCAGCCAGCTGCTTCTTAAGGGCTTCGAAGGCAGCATCAGCTGCATCACTCCAGACAAAGTCATCAGTCTTTTTCAGCATCTGGTACAAGGGGATAGCCTTCTCACCAAGGCGGCTTATGAACCGGCTTAGAGCTACAATACGACCCGCCATGCGCTGAATGTCATTGATATTCTCTGGCTTCGCAAGTGAGGTGATCGCCTTGATCTTGTACGGGTTAGCTTCGATGCCCTGTTCTGACACCAGGAAGCCCAGTAGCTTGCCTGCATGAACACCAAAAACACACTTATCCGGGTTAAGCTTCATCTGGTAAGTCCGAAGATTAGCGAAAGTTTCCTTGAGATCATCCAGCAGGGTCTCCTTCTTCAGTGACTTGACCACGATATCATCCACATAAGCATGAACATTGCGCCCAATCTGCTTGTGAAAGCAATTCTGGACACACCGTTGATAAGTCGCCCCTGCACTTTTGAGGCCAAAAGGCATAGAGACATAGCAGAAGGCGCCAAAAGGTGTGATGAAAGCCATCTTCTCCTGATCCTCGACGGCCATCTTTATCTGATGATAGCCGGAGTAAGCATCCAGGAAACACAAACTCTCACAACCCGCCATGGCATCAATGATCTGATCAATGCGAGGGAGAGCAAACGGGTCTTTGGGACAAGCCTTGTTTAGATCTGTGTAGTCAATACACATGCGCCAAGTGCCATTTTTGTTTAGAACAAGCACTGGATTAGCCAACCACTGAGGGTGAAAAACTTCAATGATAAACCCGGCAGCTAGGAGCCGGGCTACTTCTTCCCCAATAACCTTGCGTCTCTCCTCGTTAAAACGACGGAGGAATTGTCGAACAGGCTTCATTTTTGGATCCACATTAAGGTGGTGCTCAGCGAGTTCTCTCGGTACACCTGGCATGTGAGAAGGTTTCCATGCGAAGATGTCCCGATTCTCACGGATGAAGTCGATGAGCGCGCTTTCCTATTTGGGATCCATACCAGTCCCAATAGTGAACGTCTTGGACGAGTCGCCTGGGACAAACTCAACCTGTTTGGTATCCTCGGCCGACTTGAACTTGAGTGGCGGGTCAGACTCTGCAGTGGGTTTCTTCAAGGGCGTCATATCGGCCGGGTCAACATTTGCAGTATAAAATTTCAACTCTTCCGCAGCGCAAGCCGTCTCAGCATAAGCCGCATCCCCCTCCTCGCACTCAAGAGTGATCTTTCGATCTCCATTAACTGTGATAGTGCCATTCGGTCCAGGCATTTTGAGTTTGAGGTAGACATAGCAAGGTCGAGCCATAAAGCGGGCATAAGCTGGCCGCCCGAACAGGGCGTGATACGGACTCTTGATTTTGACCACCTCAAAGGTCAAAGACTCGCACCGGTAGTTATCATCAGTGCCAAACGCGACATCCAGCTTGATCCGCCCGATAGGATATGCAGACTTTCCGGGAACGATCCCGTGGAACACGGTGGAAGACGACTGGAGCTGTTTTTCAGACAGATTCATCCGCCGGAAAGTGTCGTAGTACAAGATGTTTATACTGCTCCCTCCGTCCATGAGTACCTTCGTGAGTGAATAGCCGCCGACTTGAGGCGCCACCACCAAATCCAAACAACCCGGACTGTCGACCCGGGGTGGGTGATCCTCTCTGCTCCATGTAATGGGCTGTTCCGACCAACGTAGATATACTGGTACTGCCGGCTCAACTACACTGACAGCTCGTTTCCGGAGTTTGCGATCCCGCTTGTCAGTATGGGTCGTGAACACGTGATACTGCCCACTATTCAACTGTTTGGGATTGCTCTGAAAACCAGATTGATTGACATGTTGATTGCCCTGCTGCTGATTTCCTTGCCCCGGATGCTGATTGCCTCCGTTGTTGCCAGAACCCTGATAACCTGTACCTGAGCCGCCCGAGCCATGAAACCCCGGGTTATGAAATCCACCGGACGAGCCGGCTCCAGGCTGCCCCGGGTTGCCTCCGCCGCCGCCTTGACGATTCTGAAAGAACTGCTCGCCAAAAGCCTGCATTATGTGACAGTTCTCCCAAGAGTGGGTTGACGGCTTATTAGGGAGGCTGTGCTTTGGGCATGGCCCTTTGAGGGCTTCCTCAAAATTACGGGGTTTGTTGCCACTATAAGATCTTCCCGAATTATTTCCCTTCGGGTATTTATAACCAGTGTTGGTATTAGCAACCAAATATGATCCTCCTTCCTGATTCTTACGCTTCCCTCCATTGCCATGATTTCCATTGTTCCCTGAATTGTTCTGCTGGTTACCCTTGCCACCATTGTTTTTCTTTCCCTTGCCGGTCTGGTCATCCTCCGGGTTAGGATCCTTCGTAGTGTCTGACTCGGCATACCTAGTGAGGACGTCCATGAGCTCGCCCATATCCTGAACCTTCCGCTTAAGCCGGCCAAGTTTCTGTACGAGGGGCTCAAAGTGACAGTTTTTCTCCAGGATCAAAACCGCTTGAGCCGCTGTGATGCTGTCAGAGGCGTGAATTATTTCCGCGACCCGGCGCGTCCAGTGATGGGCCGACTCACCCTCACGCTGGATGCAGTGCTGAAGATCGACGATCGTCATTGGGCGTTTGCAGGTTCCCTGGAAGTTCTTGATGAAACGGTCTTTCAACTCTGCCCAGGTGTTGATGGAGTTGGGGGGCAAGTTTTTCAACCATGTACGAGCCAGCCCTTCCAACATCATTGTCAGGTACTTAGCGCAGACAGCGTCGCTGACATCCAGCATGTCCATGGCTATCTCGTAGCTCTCAATCCAAGCAACCGGCTCAAGATCAGCCGTGTAATTTGGAACCTTACGAGGGCCTTTGAAGTCCTTGGGCATGCGCTCGTTGCGTAAAGCTGGCACCAAACACGGTATCCCGATGGTCCTGCTACTGGAAATCAATTGGGTTGTGACAAGGGGCGCTTGAGCCGCCACATTCGCCGCCTCTGCAGCCCGCTGAGCCCGAGCCGTGTCAACGATTTCCTGGGCATTAAGGGGCTCACGGCACGGCGGATCATGAGGCTGCTCACGATGTCGACGAGCACTGCTTGAGACGGCCGGCGACTCGTTATGGCAGTTCCTGCTCCGGCTTGGAAGCGGGGTAGAGTGGAGTCGCTGTCGACTGTAGGAGTAGTTTGCCTGCTGGGCGACCGCGGTTTTTAACATCTCAATAGAATTCCGGGCTTCGATCTCAACTGGCGAGTTTCCCGTGATTGGGAGCACAGCCAAGTTGGTTGCCGCTGCCACCAAGTTATCAAAAGGGTTGGTGAAGTGACCCGCCGGTGTGAGGAAGCGATGCGGAGGCCTCTGAACCGGCGGGGGTTGCTGGGCCGGTTGATGTGGTTGACTCGGCGACGGATGCCTGCCTCCGCTCGGGGGTACAAACGGAGCTTCCGCGGTGCCTGCCCCAGCCCCCTGAACAGGCGCATCCTGCGGCGTGTTAAACAGACGCATGGGCTCATAGCTGGGCGGTAGACGACTCATATGGCGCCTCTGATGAACCGCCTCTGAGCCATTCTGACGGAGCCCCATGCGCCAGGCTTCGGCTTTTAGGCGCTCTACCTCAGCTTGGACTTGAGACTGTAACTCCGCCATGAGAGTGTTTTCAGCGTTGATATCTGCCTGTACCTTAGCCATCTGGTCGCGGAGCTTAGCTACCTCCGTGTTACGCTCCGCCTGGTTCTCTGTGGTCACCGGCGTCGCAAGAAGCGTTGCCAGGGCGGTTGCCAGTTCTGTCAAGGCCTGAGCCGGCGAGACGGCTGAGCCGGCCCCTGAGGTGCCGGTTCCCATCACCGCGCCAGCCAACGTGGAGTTAAGGGCCGGGGTTGAGCCGGCCATATAAACAGCAGCCCGGGGGGGCGCGTTGAAGGAGTCCTGGGCCGGCTGGTCGTCGGAGTAGCCCCCAAGCCCGCCATCGTAAAGCGGGAGGATCGACTCGGTTTCGCCTACCGAGAACTCGCCATCAGAGTAGACGAGGGTTTCGCCGCCGGACGCGGAGTTATCTGCAAGGTCCACCCCCTGGATGAAACCGACGAAGACGTGCTTGCGGGCGGCTTGAGCCTGGGTGGGTTGCGCGCACCGAGCCGGCTCGACGATGTCGGTGCAGATGTCCGGCTTGGGTTCAGATCCGCCGGCTTTGCCGATGAAGACGTGGATGTTGCCGAAGGGGACCCGGTACCCGTACTCGATTGAGTCGGCCTCGGGGCCCTAGCCTGAATCGTCAATGTAGAGCTTGCCGCGGCGACTCTTGGTCATGCGGCCGATCGCGTATCCCTCGATCCCTGCGGGAGTTCCCTTCGAGTACTCAACACCACCGAGCGTGAGCCCCACGGTGGGCGCCAACTGTCGTGGTTTTGTCACGGTAGATGTCCTCGTGAAAGGACTTAGTCGTGAGGCCATCGTAGCTAGGTGGTAACTCGAATGGGGTTGATCGGAATCGAGAGACAAGAGTTTACCCAGGTTCGGCCCCTCACGATGGAGGTAATAGCCTACGTCCTGCTTTGGTTGTATTGATGATGATCTCGATACAAGGGGCGACTTGGCTAACCTAGTACTCGAGAGCTTGTAACTTAATCTTTACTGCCTCAGGGGCTCGCCTTTATATACAGGTCGAGGCCCTGGGTTTACAACAGAGTCCGGGTCGAAGAGACGACCCGTGTCATACTCTAATTCCTACTCATCTTGTTTCACAAGTAAGAATACTCTTTGGACGCCTTAGATGGAAACGCTCTGGGCCGTGAGCCGGCCTCCTCCTGGTGGCGGCTTATCCACTGGATTCCGGTCTTCTGAATACCCCGGCCCATCTGTAGAAACCATCTTCTAAGTCACCGTATAGTGACCCGGCCCTGAACGGGCGGGTTACATCCAGGCGGGTTATGTCCAGGGGTTATATCCCCAACACCCGTGGATCAACAACTTGTCCACTATGCCAGTTACCTCGTTATCGGTATTGTTTTCTTTTCTCGTTCCCGTGTTCCGGCATCCCTGTGATCAAATCACAATGTGTCTGGCCAGACGATGGTGGATACTGTAACACCGAGAGGGCCCAGAGATATCTCTCCATCGTCGAAGGAGCAAATCCCAATCTTGAGCTATCAAGTCCCTTGACATACTTTCCCATGAACCCGTAAGCCGCCGTAATAGCCACCCAGTTACGGATGACGTTTAACAAACCCCAAAGTTCATGAATCAAGCATGAAGGAACTCGGTACTCTCATGGTCTAAGGAATTATGCAAACGTTAACTTTCTCTATGTTATTAACCATTAACTTGTGACGAATGTATCTCATAGCATAACATCAATTCGTGTCGATTCAACACAAGTGTTCTCCTAACATTGTGCCCTCAAAGTTTTCGGCATAGTCTTGCCCATGATCAGGAAAACAGAACCATCATGCAACACTTGAGCTAGTCTTAGAGGCCAGACTAGGAATACATTTTACCGTTTATTATTCCACACGTGCATATGAGTCTTCCTCCAAGCCTCGTGGTTATTGTAGACTTGGGAACCATAGCAGTTATAGCATGGAACATAAACATAATTATGAACATGGAGATAAACAATAACATTTATTATTGCCTCTAGGGATATCTCCTACAGACTCCCACTTGCACTAGAGTCAATAATCTAGTCAATGCTAATGCACATTACACCTATGGCATACCGGTGTAAAAAATGCTTCGCTTGTGGTATAGCCTGATCTCCAACGGAGGTGACAACTTCAGATCCGTGTGTATCTTTGCATATCCTCGCATTTTCACGCTTTCACAAAATTCATATTTTGTGTGGACTTGGCTTTGTATATATGTGAATCACTGGTCGAACCTTGATTCCTCAGACTGAGCTTTGGAGCAACTATCTACAATAGTGTCCCATTGACCAAAGCCATCTTGGAATCATACTAAGTTCATGAATGAACTATATGATTCAACATCTTCTTTGTCACTTCCAAAGCATCAACATACTTAGCCTTTGTTATAGAATTCGCCACAGTAACCTGTTTGGAACAATTTCCAACTACCGTGCCACCATATCGTGTATTACACAAAACCCTTAACTTAAATCGAAAATCGCATGGAGCATTGATGAAGACTGTATCGATGTAACTACTTACAATGAGCACTTCATAATCTCTGCTTGCGAGAAAACATGTCATTAGTGCTACCTTAGTACTCAATGACATCTTTCACTGTTGTCCCATGATCAACATTTTGATCACTTTGGTATCTATACTCGCAACTGCTTGGGAGTACCGGACATATCTGGTTGTTTTACATACCATGGAATACATGATTAATCCAAACACAAAAGTGTGTGGAATCTCCATCATGTATTTTGCTCATCAGTGTTTTAGGACACCGAGTCTTGCAAAACTCTTTCCATGTGACTTCGGCAAGAATCACTCCTTGGCAGTTTAATGCTAAACTGTTTTAGCATCTTGTCAATATGTATTGAGGCTTATCCCTATCAGGCAATTCTATCTCGTAGATAAATATGCCTAATATCGAGGCTTCCTAGCCTAAGCACTTCATGGAAAAAATTATTTTCAATGAAGTCCTAATTCGTGTCAAGAAATTTATCTTATTTCCAATTAACAATGTGTCAAGCACACAAAGTTTTTTAGAAATATTATTATGCTCCCACTTACTTTCTTGTAACCACAAGCATCTTTGTTATCCATTAATGAAATCAAACTCCTTTGACTATTTCATCAAAAACGAAGATTCCAACTCCATTTTGCTCTCTTCTGTCCATTGCTGGAACTCTGAAGTTTGCATACTCACTAGCATCCTCTGGATAGACAAAATACCTTGGACTGTATCACATACAAGTCCTAGTTTGTATTTCCATTTCATGGAAATCCTTTTGGCATCCATGTTTCATATCTCATGATTGAAATATGTATTAATTGATAGTTTAACCTGAACCGACTTTAAGCATCGCTACGGTGAGACAACCTCATCGTAGTCAACTCCTTGAACTTGTTATTACAACAAGTCGAGCTTTTATGGATAAAACATTTTATCCACATCAGTTTATAGTTCCATAAAAATTCGTAAGACTCTAAGTCTTCCGAAAGGAGTATCAAGATTTATTCTTGAATCATTTATATGGAAACTATCTCCGATCATATAGGCATTTAGCCAATTCCGGAGTCAGGGCCCATCAACGCTTCCTTGTGTATCGTAGGTATACTGTTGTCTAACAACAATATCTCGTTTGTGCACCTGAGAGGTTTGCACGAGTTTTGCCTACGTGGTTCAGCTGCAAGTTCGACCGAAGTCCATACATCTCATGTAGAGGTTTCCGTATCAGTCACAGTAGGAAACTTTGGAATCACTTCCAAGGTCTCTTTCCTTTGACCTGATAACGAAGATAATGTTATCTCGTCGAGTTGCACTGTCCTCCCACTCACCCTTTTGCAAGAACCATTTTCTTCAAAATCATACCGCTTTTTGTGGCAAACATTTTTGCCTCGGTATAGTGATGGAGGAATACCCAATAACTTGGGATAACCTACAAAGTAGCACTTGTCTGATTTGGAATAGGTTTGTAAATATTTTACACAAGCCCCATATTCCAAATGTTAAGAAAAGACATAACATGGTTGGGCGTACCATACCATGGCATCATTTCAACAGATCTGATGGCGCTCTATTCAGTGTAAAAGACGCAGTCTCTAAAGCATTACTTTAAAAGGGATAATGGCAAATTGATTTATGTCATCTTTGATCTTACCATGTCATAAATGGTTTGAATACATCTTCATAGACATTCCACTCACAGTGGTGTTCCGAGAGGTGTAAGTTATGAAACTCTTTTCACAACTCATCAGACATTCGCTAAATTTGTAACTCAAATATTCCTTTCCGCAATCTAATTTGTAGAAACATAATCTTTCTTGTTACAATAATTTCTACTTCATGTTGAAAACCTTTCGAATGATTTCAAAAGATCCAGACTTACGTCTCATCAAGCAAATATCCATATATCTACTTGAGTCATTTTTGAAGATAGACAAATCCACTACTAGCAATAACCTTTATTGGACTACACACATCATAATGTATGATCACCAATAAGTTCGTTGCTCGTACCTTATGGCATGTGAACGGTATTTCAGTCACTTCACTTTTTGGAGGAAAGTTGCAAGTGTCAGATGATTCATAATCAAACGACTTCAAAATCCATCATTATGTAATTTCTCCATGCGGGTTTCTCCAATGTGACCAAATGCAGTGCCACACATGTGTGGTATTCTTTTAGTCTTGCGACATTTAGCGTCAGCGTTATGGATGTATCATATTACCATCAATATTCATAACATACATCCCATCCACGATGGAAGTATGGCCCTTATGTTATTCATAATACTAAACAACAATTGTTCTTTTATGAACAACACTCTTGCAACAAACATTTATGCAAATGGGCTAGAGTGTATAAAACTCTAAAATGAATTATGAAAGTAAATATAGAGGTAATGTATTATTATCAATATTCATAACATACATCTCATTCATAATGAAAGTATGGCCCTTGTGTTATTCATAACACCGAACATCAAAAGTTCTCTTATGAACAACCTTCTTGCAAGATACCTTATGCAATGGGCTAGAGTGTATGAAACTCCAAAAATGAATTATGAAAATAAATACAAAGGTAATACACCGATGGAAGGTATAGTAACATTTACTATGTTCCAGCGCGTATTTAAACCTCATTTTCAGCTAGTCTTTTACGCCGTAGTAGTTCTTGCATCGAATTGCAACAGAAAGCAATCGAGCGGGTATCTCTGTGATCAACTCACAATACCCAAGAATTACAGATTAACAGTTTAATCATAATTCCCAAGAACTATTCCTTTTGACCAGCCTTCCAAACATCAATAACTTGTATGACTTTCATACATGAGCTGGACATTCCAGTCTTCTTTCTTTTTGCCTTTATACTTCTAACAGTTTATGTAACACCCCCATGTATTAGCTACAGTAATCACATTTTGATAATGCCAAGTCAGCATGTTTAATAGTGCTTGATCATCATTTGCATCATATCTCATTTCAAATTCCAATTCAAATTTAAAGTGAAAATAAAAGTTGTTCCAATTTGGAAATTAAAATGTTCATAATATTGCAAATAATCCAGAGGTAATTATAAAAATATAGTCAACATTACTTGAATTACTTAAAGTACCCTAACATCCTAAAACAGTAGCTAAATCAATTAGTTAAATGCATTTTTAAAATTATAAAATTGCAAACTATTTTATTTAAATACCAAAATTATGGTGGCAGTGGTATATTTAGTAACACTAATTTAGGTGCTAATTATATATTTTATAAAACTAAAATAATTTGGAAAATGAAATAAAACAGTAAAAGAAAAATAAACAAAAGGAAAACAGAAAAGGAAATAAAAATAAAAAAAAGGAAAAGACCCCCCCATCCCCACTGGGCCTCGGCCCAGCAGGCCCACCCGCGCGCCCCCTGGCCTATATGGCCTCCCCACCCGAAACCCTAACCCTAATCCCCAATTCCCCCGTTCCCCTCCTCCCTCTCCAGATCTGGACGCCGCCCGACGCCGCTCGCCGTCGCCGACCGCCTCCCCGCCGGACTACCTCATGCCTCGCCGCCCCGAACCCCTGCAACGGGGGTGAGCTCCGCCGCCCTCTCCCCTCCCCCCCTCGCCCTCGTCGCCCTAGCCACCGTGCCGCCCTCCTCCCGTCGTCGCGCCCTGGCCGCGCGCCTCTCCCGCACTAGCCGCGCGCCCGCAGCCCCGCGCGCGCTTCCGCCTCAGCCGCCTGCGCCCGTGGCCTCACCCGCGCCCGCGCGTGTAGCTCTGCCCGTGCCCGCGCGCCCCGCCGCTGCCCCGCTTCCTGCCGATGCCCCGGCCGCCGCTCCAGCTACTGCTGCTCCTCTCCTGCGGCCGCACCTGCTCCGCCACCGCCCCTCTGCGCCGCGACCCTCGCCTGGTCGCCGCCCCTGGCTGCCGCCCTTTTGCCACGGCCCCGCCCCGCCGTGGCCATCGCCGGCCTCCTCTGTGAGGCCGTGCGTGCGTGCCCCCGCATGGGCCACTGACCACTGGGGCCTAGCCCCTGTTAAAAAAAAGAATATAAATAAATAAATAAATAATAATTAATTAATTAATTAATTAATTAATTTTGTTTAATTAAACTAATTATTTAATTAGCCTAATTAATCTGTAATTAGTGTAATTAAACCCTAATTAGCCTAACAGACGCTCACAGGCGGGACCCGCATGTCAGTTTGACCCCCGTTGACTGCTGACGTCATAGTGACCTCATGCTGACGTCATCATTTACTGTTTTGGATAATTCTAATTAAATAAATTCAAAAATTCCAGAAAATCAATAAAACTTTGAAAAATCATATAAAATAAACTGTAACTCGGATTAAAATAATTTATATATGAAAAACGATCAAACAATATGACGATTCCGAATATGCACTCCGTTCATCTGTCACGTGCCTCTATCATAGTGAACATGGAACCGTCCCCTCCGTTTCATCTGACCGAAAAATGCTAGACTTCGGGAAAACATTCCCGGATGTTTTCCCCCTTCACCTGCATCGCGTAGTACTGCGTTAGGTCACACCTAGCATCGCATATTGCCATGTCATGCATCCTTGTTGCATTATTGCCGTGTATTTATTGTTTCTTCCCCCTCCTTTTCTCCCGATAGCCCCCGAGACTGCCGACGACGCTGCAGTGTACGACGACGTCGCCGACGACCAGACCCCTTCAGCTGAGCTTCCAGGCAAGCAAAACCCCCTTGATCATCCAGATATCACCCTCTCTCTCTCCCTTATGCTTGCATTAGAATTGCTTCTGTTGTTAATCCGATAGCTCCTATTCTGATGCATAGCCCGATTTTGTCGCCTGCTGTTTATACCTACCTGATGTCCCATGATGCTTAGTTAGCTATGCTATTGATTCATCTAAGGCCCTTCACCCTTGTCCGTTTGCCATGCTTGCTATCAGGTCGTGATCACTCTGGGTGATGATCACGGAAATGTTACATACTGCAATACTTAAACTGTTAAAGTCGGGCTGGCCCCAAGGGTGCCCGCGAGAGAATAACATTAAAGACGGGTCGGCTCCAAGAGCACCCGCGCGATATGTTTTACCAAGTCAGAGCGACAGGAACCTTGTTCGTTTCTGCGAGTTACTAAATACGCCTAACGGATTTGGGTATTTGATCTGAGTAGGTCGTTGGCCCTAAACGCACTACCACCACATGGGATAATGGTTATGGGACCCTCTACGTCGTAGTATCAGCCAAAAGCTCTTCAGACGTCGCAGCTCAGAGATGCGGGCTGATCGTTGGGGTGGGCTGGTTACGTCACTGGTGTATTCAGTGTCGCGCCTGGGCCCTGACCAGCCACGTAACGTGCAGGAGCACGAAGGGAAATGACCCAAGACCCCTTCGTGCTTAGGATTTAGACCGGCGTGTTGACCTCTCTGCTGAGCCTAGGTAGGACTACGTCGTGTCGATCTCCCGAGGCCGGGCATTACCCAGCAAGTGTGTCCGGCCAGATGTGATCGAGCGTGTTGGGTAGCAGTAGTGCACCCCTGCAGGGAAGTTATCTATTCGAATAGCCATGTCCACGGTAACAGGACGCTCAGAGTTGTATCTTGATCTGCTACAACTACAAATGGTTACTATTACAATACTAAACTGTTACTACTACTCTCGGAATCACTTTCTTGCTGGGAGTCGAGGAAGTATCTCAGGGAGTTACTAAAACATGATTGATATATATTATCTTGCTCTACTCTCTTCTGATGCTGCAAGAACTGCTTCAAGATGCTAGTCTTCGATAGGCTAGGCCTCTACCCCTCTGTTCCAACATTTCTGCTGTTTAGTCCAAAGATATAGCCCCATTTCTTTGATACCGAAGCATATGTAGTATAGTTCCGATGTCAGTCTTGCGAGTACTTTGGATGAATACTCACGGTTGCTTTGCTATTTCTTTTCCCCATACCCACTTGACGAAATCAGACGATGGAGTCCCTGGAGCCAGACGCCACCGCAGGAGACTACTACCAGGAGAGCCCCGGAGGCACATACTACTGGGTTGAGCCAGCCGACCAGGAGTAGTTCGGAGGCTCCCAGGTAGGAGGCCTGCGCCTTTTCGATCAGTGTCGCTGTTTGTGCTAGCCTTCTTAAGGCAAACTTGACTAACTATGTCTGTACTCAGATATTATTTGTGTGTATGAATTATGTATTCGGGTCCTCGTGACCCCTGGTTTGTAATATGATGATTTATGTTTAAATTTGAGTTTAGAGTTGTGTTGTGATATCTCCCCGTGCGTCTCTGTTCTCGAGCGTGCACGTTTGCGTGTATGATTAGTGCACGGTCGAGCATGGGCGTCACAAGTTGGTATCAGAGCCGACAGCCTGTAGGAAGCCCCCTTCTGATTCCTTGGTCGAAGTTGAGTCTAGTCGTTGAAAAACTATTTTACTAACTGTGCTGTGTGGCTTACGGGCCCACGTTGCACATGGATGGGATTAGGATCTTTTATTCCTCTTCTATACTCTGGGTTCTGAACTTCTCATCCTTTCGGGTTAAAATTTTACTAACTCCGACATTAGGTTCACGTGATCACATCCACCCGGAGAGCTGGATTATCTGCACTTATTCCTTCCCATTGATCTGATTAATCTGATAACCACCTTTTCTTTTCCATTGGTCTGTTTAACCTTTTCTTTCCAAGTTATCTTATGCTTCTCACACTGTCATTTGACACTTTTGATAACAGCAATGCCATCCTTGCCCCTCGCTGATTTGTGTTATCATCGGCAATATCCTTGACTTCCTGTCAACACAGACTTGGTCATGTTTTGGTTATACCTTGGGTTCCTTACCGTTCTTGAAATTGCTATTTGTGTATTTCTTATGATCTATATGATCTACGCAGTAATAATTCCCTGCTTATGTAAACACCTCGGTGTACAACTCAGTCAGAAAAACCCCTGTTACTATTGCTGTTAACCCAGAACGAGTTCAGGCTATTCTTGACTGGACTCCTCCGAAGAATGTCAAACAAGTCAGGAGTTTTCTCGGTCTCGCCAGCTATTGCCGACGTTTCGTCGAGAACTTCTCCAAGATTGCTAAACCGCTGACTGATCTGCTCCACAAAGGCAAGAAGTTTGAGTGGACGGAAAAGTGCCAAGAAAGTTTTCAGACACTTAAAGATAAGTTGACATCTGCCCCAGTGCTAGCACCCCCTGATTCCCGCAAGGACTTTGTGATATATTGCGACGCATCCCGTCAAGGATTAGGCTGTGTCCTAATGCAAGAGCGCAAAGTGATTGCTTATGGCTCTCGCCAGTTGCGTCCTCACTAAGATAAGTATCCCACACATGATCTCCAGTTAGCAGCAATTATTTATGCCCTGAAGTTGTGGCGACATTACCTCCTTGGTAATCGTTGCGAGATATACACGGACCACCAAAGTCTGAATTATCTGTATACTCAACCAGATTTGAACCTCCGCCAACAAAGATGGCTCGAGACAATAGCCGACTACGACATGGATATTTCTTATACCCCTGGCAAGGCTAATGTAATGGCCGATGCCTTGAGTCGCAAGTCTTATTGCAACAACCTCATGGTTCAGCAAGCACAACCTCTTCTCTATGAAGAACTTCGCAAGTTGAACCTTCATATTGTTCCTCAGGGTTATCTCAATACCCTGGTTGTTGAACCAGATCTCGAGGACCTCATCAAGCACATACAGAAAGCTGACTCTGAGGTCGAGAAGATTAAGCGTGATCTCAAAAGGGGAAAGCCCTCATTCTTCAATGTTGATGCTGATGGCACCTTGTTCTTCAAGAATCGTTTAGTGGTTCCTAGAAAGGACAATCTGGATCTGACCCCGCGCATCATGAAAGAAGCTCATGATACGCCTCTCTCAATTCATCCTGGTAGTACCAAGATGTACCAAGACATTCGACAGAGATACTGGTGGCCTGATATGAAGCGAGACATTGCTCGCTATGTGGCTGAGTGTGACGTTTGCCGTCGCATCAAAGCAGAACATCAAAGGCCTGCTGGAACTCTACAACCACTTGATATTCCTGAATGGAAATGGGACAAAGTCGAAATGGATTTCATTACTGGTTTTCCCAGGTCACAGAAGGGGCATGATGCTATCTTTGTCGTCATTGACCGATTCTCCAAGGTTGCTTACTTTCTGCCAATCAAGGAGACTATCACTGCTAGCCAGTTACCAGACTTGTATGTTTCCAGAATCGTGTCACTCCATGGTGTTCCGTTGGAGATCAGTTCAGATCGTGGCTGCCTCTTTACCTCAAGATTTTGGAACAGTTTCCAAGAAGCTTTGGGAACTAATCTGTCCTTCAGCACCGCATTTCACCCCCAGTCCCAGGGACAAGTTGAACGAGTCAATCAAGTGCTTGAAGATATGCTTCGAGCTTGTGTCATCTCATTCGGTAAGAAATGGGAGGAATCTCTCCCGTATGCCGAGTTCTCCTACAACAATAGCTATCAAGCTAGTCTGAAGATGGCACCATTCGAAGTTCTCTATGGACGTAAGTGTCGTACCCCTCTGAATTGGTCGGAAACTGGGGAGTGATCACTCGTTGGACCGGACATTATTCAACAAGCTGAAGAACAAGTCCGCATTGTCCGTGATCATTTGAAAGCTGCTCAGTCTCGTCAGAAGAGCAACTATGATCGAAAACACCAGGTAATGGTCTATCAACCTAGCGAACAAGCTTACCTTCGCGTCACTCCGATGAAGGGAACTCATCGATTTTTTATCAAGGGCAAGTTAGCTCCTTGCTACATTGGCCCGTTCCGTATTCTCACCCGTCGTGGAGAAGTGGCATATCAGTTGGAATTGTCGCCAAACCTTTCACAAGTACATGATGTCTTTCATGTGTCGCAACTCCGTCGCTGCTTCAAGGATCCTATCCGAGCAGTGGATCATGAAGTGCTTGAATTGCAAGAGGATCTTTCTTATCAAGAGTATCCGATCCGCATTCTTGATCAAACTGAACGTCGAACCCGTCAAAAGGCAATCAAATTCCTTAAAGTTCAGTGGTCAAATCATTCTGAAGATGAAGCCACTTGGGAACGCAAAGATCGTCTTCGTGAAGAATATCCCGCCCTCTTCCAGCCTACCTCTTAATTCTCGGGACGAGAATTTCTTTTAGAGGAGGAGAATTGTAACACCCCCATGTATTAGCTACAGTAATCACATTTTGATAATGCCAAGTCAGCATGTTTAATAGTGCTTGATCATCATTTGCATCATATCTCATTTAAAATTCCAATTCAAATTTAAAGTGAAAATAAAAGTTGTTCCAATTTGGAAATTAAAATGTTCATAATATTGCAAATAATCCAGAGGCAATTATAAAAATATAGTCAACATTACCTGAATTACTTAAAGGACCCTAACATCCTAAAACAGTAGCTAAATCAATTAGTTCAATGCATTTTTAAAATTATAAAATTGCAAACTATTTTATTTAAATACCAAAATTATGGTGGCAGTGGTATATTTAGTAACACTAATTTAGGTGCTAATTATATATTTTATTAAACTAAAATAACTTGGAAAATGAAATAAAACAGTAAAAGAAAAATAAACAAAAGGAAAACAGAAAAGGAAAAAAAAAAGGAAAAGACCCCCCCATCCCCACTGGGCCTCGGCCCAGCCGGCCAGCTCAGCCAGCCCACCCGCACGCCCCCTGGCCTATATGGCCTCCCCACCCGAAACCCTAACCCTAATCCCCAATTCCCCCGTTCCCCTCCTCCCTCTCCCGATCTGGACGCCGCCCGACGCCGCTCGTCGTCGCCGACCGCCTCCCCGCCGGACTACCTCGCGCCTCGCCACCCCGAACCCCTGCAACGGGGGTGAGCTTAGCCGCCCTCTCCCCTCTCCCCCTCGCCCTCAACGCCGTAGCCACCGCGCCGCCCTCCTCCCGTCGTCGCGCCCTGGCCACGCGCCTCTCCCGCACTAGCCGCGCGCCCGCAGCCCCACGCGCGCTTCCGCCTCCGCCGCCTGCGCCCGTGGCCTCGCCCGCGCCCGCGCGTGTAGCTCTGCCCGCGCCCGCGCGCCTCGCCGCTGCCCCGCTTCCTGCCGATGCCCCGGCCGCCGCTCCAGCTACTACTGCTCCTCCCCTGCGGCCGTACCTACTTCGCCACCGCCCCTCTGCGCCGCGGCCCTCGTCTGGTCGCCGCCCCTTTGCCATGGCCCCGCCCCGCCGTGGCCATCACCGGCCTCCTCTGTGAGGCCGTGCGTGCGTGCCCCCGCATGGGCCACTGACCACTGGGGCCCAGCCCCTGTTAAAAAAAGAATATAACTAAATAAATATTAATTAATTAATTAATTAATTAATTTTGTTTAATTAAACTAATTATTTAATTAGCCTAATTAATCTGTAATTACTGTAATTAAACACTAATTAGCCTAACAGACGGACGCTGACAGGCGGGACCCGCATGTCAGTTTGACCCCCGTTGACTGCTGACGTCACAGTGACCTCATGCTGACGTCATCATTTACTGTTTCGGATAATTCTAATTAAATAAATTCAGAAATTCCAGAAAATCAATAAAACTTTGAAAAATCATATAAAATAAACCGTAACTCGGATTAAAATAATTTATATATGAAAAACGATCAGAAAAATATGACGATTCCGAATATGCACTCCATTCATCTATCACATGCCTCTATCATAGCGAACATGGAACCGTCCCCTCCGTTTCATCTGACCGAAAAACGCCAGACTTCGGGAAAACATTCCCGGATGTTTTCCCCCTTCACCTGTATCGCGTAGTACTGCGTTAGGTCACACCTAGCATCGCATATTGCCATGTCATGCATCCTTGTTGCATTATTGCCGTGTATTTATTGTTTCTTCCCCTTCCTTTTCTCCCAATAGCCCCCGAGACTACCGACGACGCTGCAGTGTACGACGACGTCGCCGACGACCAGACCCCTTCAGCTGAGCTTCCAGGCAAGCAAAACCCCCTTGATCATCCAGATATCACCCTCTCTCTCTCCCTTATGCTTGCATTAGAATTGCTTCTGTTGTTAATCTGATAGCTCCTATTCTGGTGCATAGCCTGATTTTGTCACCTGCTGTTTATACCTACCTGATGTCCCATGATGCTTAGTTAGCTATGCTATTGATTCATCTAAGGCCCTTCACCCTTGTCCGTTTGCCATGCTTGCTATCAGGCCGTGATCACTCTGGGTGATGATCATGGAAATGTTACATACTGCAATACTTAAACTGTTAAAGTCGGGCTGGCCCCAAGGGTGCCCGCGAGAGAATAACATTAAAGACGGGTCGGCTCCAAGAGCACCCGCGCGATATGTTTTACCAAGTCGGAGCGACAGGAACCCTGTTCGTTTCTGCGAGTTACTAAATACGCCTAACGGATTTGGGTATTTGATCTGAGTAGGTCGTTGGCCCTAAACGCACTACCACC
Source organism: Elymus sibiricus (assembly GCA_039707655.1). Taxonomy (NCBI): domain Eukaryota; kingdom Viridiplantae; phylum Streptophyta; class Magnoliopsida; order Poales; family Poaceae; genus Elymus; species Elymus sibiricus. The sequence goes on along the minus strand of CM077666.1, from coordinate 174,499,069 downwards.
ACGTGGGATAATGGTTATGGGACCCTCTACGTCGTAGTATCAGCCAAAAGCTCTTCAGACGTCGCAGCTCAGAGATGCGGGCTGATCGTTGGGGTGGGCTGGTTACGTCACTGGTGTATTCAGTGTCGCGCCTGGGCCCTGACCAGCCACGTAACGTGCAGGAGCGCGAAGGGAAATGGCCCAAGACCCCTTCGTGCTTAGGATTTAAACCGGCGTGTTGACCTCTCTGCTGAGCCTAGGTAGGACTGCGTCGTGTCGATCTCCCGAGGCCGGGCATTACCCAGCAAGTGTGTCCGGCCAGATGTGATCGAGCGTGTTGGGTAACAGTAGTGCACCCCTGCAGGGAAGTTATCTATTCGAATAGCCGTGTCCACAGTAACAGGACGCTTAGAGTTGTATCTTGATCTGCTACAACTACAAATGGTTACTGTTACAATACTAAACTGTTACTACTACTCTCGGAATCACTTTCTCGCTGGGAGTCGAGGAAGTATCTCAGGGAGTTACTAAAACATGATTGATATATATTATCTTGCTCTACTCTCTTCTGATGCTGCAAGAACTGCTTCAAGATGCTAGTCTTCGATAGGCTAGGCCTCTCCCCCTCTGTTCCAGCATTTCTGCAGTTTAGTCCAAAGATATAGCCCCATTTCTTTGATACCGAAGCATATGTAGTATAGTTCTGATGTCAGTCTTGCGAGTACTTTGGATGAGTACTCACGGTTGCTTTGCTATTTCTTTTCCCCATACCCACTTGACGAAATCAGACGATGGAGTCCCTGGAGCCAGACGCCACCGCAGGAGACTACTACCACGAGAGCCCCGGAGGCACGTACTACTGGGTTGAGCCAGCCGACCAGGAGTAGTTCGGAGGCTCCCAGGCAGGAGGCCTGCGCCTTTTCGATCAGTGTCGCTGTTTGTGCTAGCCTTCTTAAGGCAAACTTGACTAACTATGTCTGTACTCAGATATTATTTGTGTGTATGAATTATGTATTCGGGTCCTCGTGACCCCTGGTTTGTAATATGATGATTTATGTTTAAATTTGAGTTTAGAGTTGTGTTGTGATATCTCCCCGTGCGTCTCTGTTCTCGAGCGTGCACGTTTGCGTGTATGATTAGTGCACGATCGAGCAGGGGAGTCACAGTTTAACTTTCAGTATTTCTTCTACTCTCAGAAGAAGCACCCAACTTAAGAGTGGCGTTAGCCCCAGATTTCCTACGCGTGAAAGTCATACTAACACCCTTTGGACATTTCCTTTAAGTTGTTGTTTTATTCACCTTCATCATATGACATGCGTTCTTCTGGATCCCTCTCGTATTAGTCTAATGCATAGTAAACACTTTTACTAATAGTTTGCAAACAAACATTGCTTTGGATATCTCATATCTTTTAGCCTTTGTTTGTATCTGAAACTAATTTTTAGTTCCGTGAATATCACATAGCTATCCCAAACTTTTGAAGTTAGGGTCTCATGGAAGCAAACATATTGCACTTGAGCGTAACGGAATTCTAGCTTTTGGATCGAAGGACGAGAGTCACATCATCCATAGCATCAGTGGGAGAATACCAAAAGCATGCGATAGGACAAAGTCCGTCTCGGCACTCTTGAGGACAATCCTCACATTACGTTACCAACCGTAAAGTTTTAACCAGATAAATAACAGCTTATTCAATTTTAATAGGGAAGGTGGAAACGCGAGCCATTATTCTACAACTATTATGCAAATTTCACGTAGACAAGGTTCATAATTAATTGCACTAAGAATTAAAAGAATTAATTCTAAAGTGTGCTCCCAGTCAAATTAATATCTTTCATAATTGATTGTGAGTGATACAAGACCCGCATTTCAATTGTTCGCCATTGGTGTAACACCACTGATGACAAAAATCTCAACTGGTAGGCCAACTTGCCAATCACATCTCTATGCGATTCTTGTTCATCTCTCGATGGGCGTGTTCTGAGCTCATGACGGTCATGCCTGAACATCAAGACAACCAAGTGATCTCGCTGCGAGGTCTCAACTCACCCGCCTCACACTTCTCTAACCGTTCGTACCCGTGTGACACGGCGCACCCCGAAAAGATAGGTGCCGTGACGGTGCTACACTTGGGAGAACACTAACTACTTGATATTTTAAGTGAGAGATCACCCTAATAAAAAGTGACCACCGCGCAATAAAAAAGGGTGCATCATAAGGGATAACCATCTCAGGCAATTCATAATAGCATGATATGGTATAGCCCTTTCTGACGGAGAAATCTTCTATTTCTTCATCTTCGGCATTCGCGTCGGTGTTCACCTTCGCGGAGATTGCCACCACCTCATCGATGCACCATATAATATTGCTATCTCTATAGCTAATAAAATAAGTGCATTACTTAAGGTTGACACGCAGGTCATTAAAGTGACAATCATATGGCTCCAGCCATCATGCCGAATCATGACACGCAAGTCATGTTAGTAAATTTACATCATATAGTCATCTCATACATAATCAAAATAAATATGAGCACTACTATACCACATCACATGCACATCCTGCAAAACCAAGTTAGATGCCTCTAATTGGTTTATGCAAAATTTTATTTTACGTGGCTTCTAAGGTTTCGAAATAAACCGAAGCTACCAACGCCCATCATCAAGTATGATTATCCAAGTCGCTAGATTAATATTGCGGGGTGTATGAAACACGAGATAAAAAAAATCTCGAGCCCCATACTGAACTTCGTCATACGCATGACCCCCGTGCAGATCATATCTGCATTGCCCCTTCGTCTGTGAAATTTCATCTTTCTTTTAACTATGGTGGAATTCAATGAACTGTTAGCACTTCGTTGATCAATTAGGATCGCGGATTGCCAGAACTTTGAAACTCCACCAAGCCATTATCAAGATTAGAAATACGCAAATTTCAGGGAAGCAACAAGAACATCGGGTAACATATTTCATCTGCTACCCGCACAAATAATTTTCAGTAATAGAACTCATCTACTACAAATTATATTGTGCAACACCTATACATCTCTATGTATTCTAGATCGTAACCTGCATCTATGCATAGCACGGCTCATGATGCCACTGAAGGGTAACGCAACAGAAAACAAAAAATTCCGGTACTGCGAGCATGCCCAGGAACACTATGGAGATGCATACAGGGTTTGATCTGATCGTTACCGACTCGTAGCGCAGCGGAAGTAGAGTCGATGTAGATCATCGGTGCAGATCCCCGCAACTAGGATTTACAACCTCCCAACCGTGAGGATGTAGTCCCTCGTCAGACAGCCCTTCGGGAGGCGGTCGGACAGTCCCTCAGACGATGTCACGGACAGCCCTTCGGGAGGACCCTCGAAGCTCGAACGGTAACTCGGACAGCCCTTCGAGAGGACCCTCGAACAGCCCCTCGGGCAAAAGATCGAAACTACGACCTCTCTACGGGGTTGCACACATACGGTGTCAGCTATCTGGTATTGCTTTGCCGTCCAAAACTAGTTCCCACCGAAACCCAGACAGCCTTTCGGCTCTACGAAACTATTTCGTGTGAGGGAGAGAAGAAGCCAGATCATTGCATGGCATAGTGTATGAGAGAAAGATTGTGTTTGGGCAGCCCCCTCCACCCCTATTTATAGGCCAAGCCCAAGGGTGGCTTCTCCAAGAAGCCAATGGGGAAAAATACCAAAAGGCCCTCAAGGTGGCTTCTCCAAGAAGCCACCAAAAAGCGCTTTTCACTATTCATGGAAACATTTTTCCGTGACCGTTAAATCCAAAAATATTCTGTAGGTCTTAGAATAATTCTAGTACCCACTAAAATAATTTTGGACGCGTTCCAAAACAATTCTAGATTAGTGATTTTCATCTGCGAAAAGCAACCAAAGCGGTTCCGGCAGCTCCGGAACATTTTCGGGTTTTTTCTCTGGAAAAATCCCAGAAGTTCCCAGAACAATTCTGGCACCCTCTAAGAATTTCCAGGCGTGTACCGAAACCATTTTGTCTTAATGGTATACTCCGAAACAACCTTTCGGTTTTACCGAAACTATTCCGGTGTTCTCTCTCCGGAACTCTTCTGTTGTCTCCGAAACTTTTCCGGTGACTTTCTCTCAGACTCCCTGTCTAGTATTCAGCAGATAGATGACCCTTAAGCGTGTGATCCTATAGGTTCGGTGAAGTATAGACATGACCGGAACACTTTCCGATTAATGATCAACATCAGAGCCGTGGACACCCATATTGACCCCTATACCCACACGAATAAATATTCGAGTGAACCTCCAGTTGCCGTGTGCTATTCCTGTTGCTTCGCGATATGTTAAAAAAACCCGAGGTGAGATTTATCGGCATCCCCGTGGATCAACAACTTGTCCACTATGCCAGTTACCTCGTTACCAGTTTTGTTTTCTTTTCTCGTTCTCGTGTTCCGGCATCCCTGTGATCAAATCACAATGTGTCTGGCTAGACGATGGTGGATACCGTAACACCGAGAGGGCCCAGAGATATCTCTCCATCGTCGGAGGAGCAAATCCCAATCTTGAGCTATCAAGTCCCTTGACATACTTTCCCATGAACCCTTAAGCCGCCGTAATAGCCACCCAGTTACGGATGACGTTTAACAAACCCCAAAGTTCATGAATCAAGCATGAAGGAACTCGATACTATCATGGTCTAAGGAATTATGCAAATGTTAACTTTCTCTGTGTTATTAACCATTAACTTGTGACGAATGTATCTCATAGCATAACATCAATTCGGGTCGATTCAACACAAGTGTTCTCCTAACATTGTGCCCTCAAAGTTGCCGGCATAGTCATGCCCATGATCAGGAAAACAGAACCATCATGCAACACTTGAGCTAGTCTTAGAGATCAAACTAGGAATACATTTTACCGTTTATTATTCCACACATGCATATGATTCTTCCTCCGAGCCTCGTGGTTATTGTAGACTCGAGAACCATAGCAGTTATAGCATGGAACATAAACATAATTATGAACATGGAGATAAACAATAACATTTATTATTGCCTCTAGGGCATATCTCCTACACAAGTGACTTAGCAAAAAGAGCTATGCTCCCCAGCAACGGCGCCAGAAAAAGGTCTTGATAACCCACAAGTATAGGGGATCGCAACAGTTTTCGAGGGTAGAGTATTCAACCCAAATTTATTGATTCGACACAAGGGGAGCCAAAGAATATTTGCAAGTATTAGCAGTTGAGTTGTCAATTCAACCACACCTAGAGACTAAATATCTGCAACAGAGTGATCAGTAGCATAGTAGTATGGTAGTTTGATAGCAATAGCAATAATAGTAACAGTAACAGTAACGGTAGCAGCAATAGTAGTAGCAATTGTGACAGTAGTAGCGACAATAGTAACTTAGCAAAGAACAATATGTGAAAAACTCGTAGGCATTGGATCGGTGATTATGTTGGATAACATTCATCAGGTAACAGTCATAACCTAGGGCGACACAGAACTAGCTCCAACTCATCAATGTAATGTAGGCATGTATTCCGTATATAGTCATACGTGCTTGCGATAAGAACTTGCATGACATCTTTTGTCCTATCCTCCCATGGCAGCGGGGTCCATAAGGAAACTAAGGGATATTAAGGCCTCCTTTTAATAGAGAACCGGAACAAAGCATTAAAACATAGTGAATACATGAACTCCTCAAACTACGGTAATCACCGAAAAGAATCCCAATTATTGTCACCTTGGGGTATGTGGATCATAACACATAGCAGGTGCGTATAACTTGCAAGATTGGATCAAGAACACAAATATATTCATGAAAACATAAAGGGTTCAGATCTGAAATCATGGCACTCGGGCCCTAGTGACAAGCATTAAGCATAGCAAAGTCATAGCAACATCAATCTCAGAACATAGTGGATACTAGGGATCAAGCCCTAACAAAACTAACTCGATTACATGATAAATCTCATCCAACCCATCACCGTCCAGCAAGCCTACGAAGGAATTACTCACTCCCGACAGTGAGCATCATGAAATTGGTGATGGAGGATGGTTTATGATGACGATGACGGAAGACCCCCCCTCTCTGGAGCCCCGAACGGACTCCAGATCTGGCCTCCCGATGAAGAACAGGAGGTGGCGGCGGCTCCGTATCATAGAACATGACGAAACTTCTCGTCCTATTTTTTCTCTGGAATTGTGAATTTATAGGCCTGAGATTAGGGTCAGCGGAGCCACGTGGGCCCCACAAGCCACTTGGGCGCGCCGGGGGTGGGGTGGCGCGCCCTGGTGCCTCGTGGGCAGCAGGTGGCCCCCCTCCAGTGGATCTTGGCTCCAGTATTTTTTATTTAATCCATAAAAAATCTCCCAAAAGTTTTGTCCAATTCCAAGAACGTTTATTTTTGCACAAAAAACAACACCATGGTAGTTCTGCTGAAAACAACGTCAGTCCGGGTTAGTTTCATTCAAATCATGCAAATTAGAGTAAAAACCAAGAGCAAAAGTGTTTGGAAAAGTAGATACGACAGAGACGTATTAGCCCCCAGGAGTCCAACGCACACACACACGCGTCCTCCCGTGCCCCCTTGCCATAGATCCGCCTCCGCCCGAACTCCGGCCACCACTCACTAGCTCACCGCCATCGCTGTAGGCCGCCACCAGCCGCGCCACCACCACGATTGGACGCGGCGCATCTCCCGCGTTCGAATGCCGCAAGCCGCGCGTCAAACGGGTCACCGTAGCCGATTTCCGGCGCCTTCCCGCGCGCGCCGCCGCGTTTTTGGTCGCCGGCGGCGAGACGCCGGCCGCCGCTGACCTGGCGTCGCCTGGGGCCCACCCTGGGTCACTGCCAGTGGGTCCCAAGGGCCCAGTTGACCGCGTTGACCCGGTCAACTGTGCTGACTGGGCAGCCCCAGTCTATGACATGTGGACCCCACGTGCTTAATTAAACTGTTTTTTTTTAAATAACTTAATCTGTTAATTAACCTGACACTGACAACTGGGGCCCATCACTAACTAATCTCTGTTTAATTTAAATAAACTCTAATTAACCTACTGTGTATAACATGTGGGCCCAGTCCACTGTTCCAGTGGATAAGGTTGACCCAGTCAGCCTGCTGACTGGGCAACTGGCCCACCAGTCAGCCTCTGCTGACTGGGAGTTGACCCTGTCAACAGGGCCCATCAGTCAGCCCCTGTGTGTGCTGACTGGGCGCAACTCTGGGTGCACTTAGCATTTTACTGTTCTGGATAATTCAAAATTAATAATTAAAATAATTCCAGAAATTCTAGAAAATTATTAAAACTTTGAAAAATCATATAAAATAATCCGTAACTCGGATGAAAATAATTTATATATGAAAAATGATCAGAAAAATAAGATGAATCCGAATATGCCATCCACATACCTGTTACATGTCTCCAACCCTGCAAACATGGAACCTTCCCCTCCGGTTCATCTATCTAACAGATGCCTAAAGCCGGGAAAATATTCCCAGATATTTCCTGCTCCGTCTATAACATGTAGCATTGCGTTAGGTCACCCCTAGCATAGCATATTGCCATGTCATGCATCTGTGTTGCATTTGTTTGCTTTGTATTTATTGTTTCTTCCCCCTCTTCTCTTCGGTAAACCCCGAGACCGACGCTGCTCCCGAGTACGACTACGCCCCTGACGTCCAGCCCCTTTCAGCAGAGCTTCCAGGCAAGCAAAACCCCCTTGATCATTCCTATATCGCCTATTCTTTCTCTCTTGTGCTTGCATTAGATTTTGCTACTGTTGTCCGAATGCTCCTATTCTGATGCATAGCCTGATTTTGTAACCTGCTGTTGATACTTTACCTGTTGTCCTATTTGCTTAGTATAGGCTGGTTAGTGATCCATCAGTGGCCCCGCATCCTTGTCCGTGTTGCCATGCTTTGCTTTCGGATGTTTCGATCAATGTGATCGATGTGCAGAGACCGAGCACATCACCGCACACCCCCTTAGTTGTACGACTCTGCAGAGCTACTATCGAATGCCGAGGGTGATACCTCCTACCTCACTCCTGATGATATCTCTGTAGCGAAGCTAGTCGGTTGTGGGTTACCGAGGGTGATTCCTCTTTCACCATCTCCGATGATGCCTATGTCGTGCAACCCCTCGAGTGTGAACCCATCGAGGGTGATTCCTCCAAGTTCACCTTGACGGATACATCGAGTGGAAATCCATTGAGGGTGATTCCTCGGATTTCCCCCTTGATGTTATGGACACACGGTTACCATGTTTTTACCTCAGTCCCTTGTTGAAGTCGGGTCGACCCCGAGGGGTACCCGCGAGAGATGTGAAGTCCGGTTGACCGTGTGGGTACCCGCGAGATAATTACGCAGCATGGCCGGGCAGGCAGACCGCCCCAGGAGAGGGACGGGCCTGACCCTTGTCATAAGTCCGCGAGATGGGGCGACGGGACCACTGATCGTGGATCACTGATCGTTTCCGCGAGCTCTCAATTCACTAACGGTTTGGATATGTGATCTGAGTAGGCCTCTGGCCTTTTCGCACTAACCACCACATGGGTTAGCACTCGGCATCATATGTTTCTTCCGAAAGCTCTGTCAGATGTCCAGTTCAGCATTGTGGTACGGTCGGATCGCGCCATCCAGGAGAGAGGTGGCGTGCTACTTGTGAGCTGCGTTGGTAATTCCCTGAAGAGGAAGGGATATGCAGTACAGTTGAGATAAGTATTTCCCTCAGTTATGAAACCAAGGTTATCAATCCAGTAGGAGAATCACGCAACACCTCGTTAGCAGTACCTGCACACAAAACAACAAATCCTTGCACCCAACGCAAACAAGGGGTTGTCAATCCCTCTGCGGTTAATTGCAAGATTAAATTGTATGGTGATAGATAGATAGATTGAACTAAAATATAAAATAAAATAAATAAAGTAAAAGTGCAGCAAGGTATTTTTAGGATTTTTAATATATGATAGAAGTAGACCCGGGGGCCATAGTTTTCACTAGAGGCTTCTCTCATGAAAATAGTATATGGTGGGTAAACAAATTACTGTTGGGCAATTGATAGAAAAGCAAATAATCATGACGATATCCAAGGCAATGATCATGTATATAGGCATCACGTCCGAGACAAGTAGACCGACTCCTGCCTGCATCTACTACTATTACTCCACACATCGACCGCTATCCAGCATGCATCTAGTGTATTAAGTCCATAAAGAACGGAGTAACGCCTTAAGCAAGATGACATGATGTAGACAAATTAAACTCACGTATGAATAAACCCCATCTTTTTACCCTTAATAGCAACGATACATATGTGTCATGTCCCTTTCTGTCACTGGGATTGAGCACCGCAAGATCGAACCCATTACAAAGTACCTCTCCCATTGCAAGATAAATCAATCTAGTTGGCCAAACCAAATCAATAGATCGGAGAAAAATACGAAGCTATAATAATCATGCATAAAAGAGATCAGAGAAGACTCAAATAATATTCATGGAGAAAAATACGAAGCTATAATAATCAATCATAAACTCAAATTCATCGGATCCCAACAAACACACCACAAAAAGTGATTACATCGGATAGAACTCCAAGAACATCGAGGAGAACATTGTATTGAAGATCAAAAAGAGAGAAGAAGCCATCTAGCTGCTAACTATGGACCCGAAGGTCTGTGGTAAACTACTCACACATTATCGGAAGGGTAGCAAGGTTGATGGAGAGCCCCTCCGTGATCGATTCCCCCTCCGGCGGAGTACCGGAAAAGGCCTCCAGATGGGATCTCTCGAGAATAGAAGCTTGCGGCGGCGAAAAAAGTATTTCATGGACTCCCCTGTTGGTTTCCTGTTTTTAGAGAATTTATAGTGGAGGAATTAGGTCAAACGGAGCTGTGTGGGCCCCACGAGCCACCTGGGCGTGCCCCCCCTAGGGCGCGCCGTGGTGCCTCGTGGGCCACTTCTTCATCTTCTGGCCCTCTCCCAAAGCATCTAGTACTTGTTATGTCCAAAAAAAATCTCCAAAAAGTTTCGTGGCATTTGGACTTCGTTTGGTACTGATATTCTGAAAAACCAAAAACAGGCAAAAAACAGCAACTGGCACTGGGCACTAAGTTAATAGGTTAGTCCCAAAAAATGATATATAATTGCTGTAAATGTATATAAAAACATCCATGATTGATAATATAATAGCATGGAACAATCAAAAATTATAGATACGTTGGAGACGTATCATGGCGCTGGTATCCACCGTCTTCACAACCACCCGGAGTGCAATGTGTGATGGGCCCAAGACCCCTGAGCGCTTAGGATGTAGACCGGCGGGGACCTCTCTGCGGAGCCTAGGTAGGACTCCGGCGTGTCGATCAACCGAGGCCGGGCATGACCCAGAAAAGTGTGTCCAGCCAGAGTTAATCGAGCGTGTTGGGTAAGTTAGTGCACCCCTACAGGGAAGTTGTCTATTCGAATAGCCGTGTCCATGGTAACAGACGCTCGGAGTTGTATCCCGATCTACTACAACTAGAACTAGATACCTGTGTTACTTTAGTTAATATGTTAGCTCCGGGATCGCTTTCTCGCAGGGAGTCGAGGAAGGATCTCTGAGCTTTGCTACTACATACTTATTGCTTTATTATATGCTTCTAATCTGCACTCTTCTAATGCTGCAAGACGCTGCAAGATGCTAGTCTTCGATAGGCTAGGCCTTCCCCTCTATTCTGGCATTTCTGCAGTCCAGTCCATAGATGCAGCCCCCCTCTTTTGATACCGATGCATACTTAGCATAGATCTGATGTAAGTCTTGCGAGTACTTTGGATGAGTACTCACGGTTGCTTTGCTACTTCCCCCCTACCCGATTGCTGCGATCAGATGACGGAGTCCCGGAGACAGCTGATCCCGCCGACGACTACTACTACTCCGACGGAGCTTACTACTACGTGGAGACCGACGACCAGGAGTAGATAGGAGGCTCCCAGGCAGGAGGCGTACGCCTTTTCGATCTAGATGTCATTGTTTTGCTCAGCCTTCTTAAGGCAAACTTGTTTAGTTATGTCTGTACTCAGATATAGTTGCTTCCACTGACTCTTGTGTAACTCGAGCTTATGTATTCGAGCCCTCGAGGCCCCTGGCTTGTAATATAAAGCTTGTATTATTTTATCATGTCTCTAGAGTTGTGTTGTGATATCTTCCCGTGAGTCCCTGGGCTTAATCGTGCACATTTGCGTGTATGATTAGTGCACGATTGAGTCGGGGGCGTCACAACTTCCCTTCGGGAGGGGGAAATCAAAGCTATCGACATCACCAATGACCCTCTCATCGTGGGAGGGCCAATCTTCATCAACATCTTCACCAGCACCATCTCATCTCAAACCCTAGTTCATCTCTTGTATTCAATCTTTGCCTCAAAACCTCAGATTGGTACATGTGGGTTGCTAGTAGTGTTGATTACATCTTGTAGTCTTGTTGGTTTATTTGGTGGAAGATTATATGTTCAGATCCTTAATGATATTCAATACCCCTCTGATCTTGAACATGAATATGACTTATGAGTAGTTACTTTTGTTCTTGAGGACATAGGAGAAGTGTTGTCATAAGTAATCATGTGAATTTGGTATTCGTTCGATATTTTGATGATATGTATGTTATTTTGCTTCCTTTAGTGGCGTCATGTGAATGTCGACTCCATGACACTTCACCATATTTGGGCCTAAGGGAAGGCATTGTGGAGTAATAAGTAGATGATGAGTTGCTAGAGTGACAGAAGCTTAAACCCTAGTTTTTGCGTTATTCCGTAAGGGGCTGTTTTGGACCCGTATGTTTCATGCTATGGTTAGATTTATCTTAATTCTTCTTTCGTAGTTGCGGATGCTTGTGAGAGGGGGTAATCATAAGAGGGTTGCTTGTTCAAGTAAGAACAGCACCCTAGAACCGTCCACCCACATATCAAATTATCAAAGTAGCGAATGTGAATCAAATAAACATGATGAAAGTGACTAGATGATAATTCCCATGTGTCCTCAAGAACGCTTTGCTCTATATAAGAGACCGTTCCAGCTTGTCCTTTGCTTCAAAAAGGATTGGGCCACCTTGCTGCACTTTTGTTACACTTGTTACTTGTTACGAATTATCTTAGTACAGAACTATTGGTTACCGCTACTTTCAGTGCTTGCAGAAAACACCTTGTTGAAAACCGCTTATCATTTCCTTCTGCTCCTCGTTGGGTTCGACACTCTTACTTATCGCAAGGACTACGATTGATTCCCTATACTTGTGGGTCATCAAGACTCTTTTCTGGCGACGTTGCTGGGGAGTGAAGCGCCTTTGGTAAATGGAATTTGGTAAGGAAACATTTTTATTACGTGCTGAAATTTACTGTCACTTGTCACTATAGAAAGTAATCCTTTGAGGGGTTTGTTTGGGGTATCTTCACCTCGATCAGAAGCATTAAGAGATGCTCCTCAACCTACTGAACCTACTGAAAATATTTATTATGAAATTCCTTCGGGTATGTTAGAGAAACTGCTCGCTAATCCTTATGCAGGAGATGGAACAATACATCCTGATATGCACTTGATCTATGTGGATGAAATTTGTGGATTGTTTAAACTTGCAAGTTTGTCCGAGGATGGAGTTAAGAAGAAGGTATTCTCTTTATCTTTGGAGAGAAATGCATTAACATGGTATAGGCTATTGGATGATACTAGAACATGGGATTGGAACCGGTTGAAGCTGGAATTTCACCAGAAATTTTATCCTATGCACTTGGTTCATCATGATCGGAACTATATATATAATTTTTGGCCTCGTGAAGGAGAAAGTATCGCTCAAGCTCGGGGGAGGCTTAAGTATATGATGCACACATGCCCCAATCATGAGCTCTCAAGAGAAATAATTATACAAAACTTTTATGCTCGGCTTTCTCGTAATGATCAATCCATGCTCGATTCTTCTTCTACTGGTTCCTTTATAAAGAGAACTATTGAATTCAAATGGGATCTTCTGGAAAGAATTAAACGCAACTCCGAAGATTGGGAAATCGACAAAGGTAAAGAGTCAGGTATAAATCTTGAGTTTGATTGTGTTAAATCTTTTATGGAAACTGATGCTTTTCATAAGTTTAGTACTAAATATGGACTTGACTCTGAGATAGTAGGTACTTTTTGTGAATCATTTGCTGCTCATGTTGATCTCCCTAAGGAGAAATGGTTTAAGTTTCATCCACCTGTTGAAGTAAAGTAAGAACCTATAGCTAAAGTGGAAATAATTATTTATAATGTTGATCCAGTTGTGCCCACTGCTTATATTGAGAAACCTCCTTTCCCTGTTAGGATTAAGGAACATGCTAAAACTTCAACTGTGGTTAATAAGAGTAATATTAAACCAATTAAACCCTCTAAACAAATTAGAGTTGAACCTAATATTGCTATGGTTAAAGATCTTTTGGTTGATAACATTGATGGACATGTCATATATTTCTGTGATGAAGCAGCTAGAATTGCTAATCCAGAACCACGAGATAAAAACAAACCTGTAATTGGCATGCCTGTTATTTCTGTTAAAATTGGAGATCATTGCTATCATGGTTTATGTGATATTGGCACTAGTATAAGTGCTATTCCATTTTCTGTTTATCAAGAAGTCATGAATGATATTGCACCTGTTGAGATTGAAGATATTGATGTCACTATTAAGCTTGGAAACAGAGATACTATTACACCACTTGGGATTGTTAGAGATGTTGAAGTCTTGTGTGGTAAGATCAAATATCCTACTGATTTTCTTGTCCTTGGATCACCACAAGATGATTTTTGTCCCATTATATTTGGTAGACCTTTCTTGAATACTGTTAATGCTAAGATTGATTGCAATAAAGAAACGGTCAGTGTTAACTTTGGTGATGTATCTCATGAGTTTAATTTCTCTAAATTTCGTAGACAACCTCATGATAAGGAATTACCTAATAAAGATGAAATTATTGGTATTGCTTCTATTGCTGTCCCTCCTACTGATCCTTTAGAACAATACTTGTTAGACCATGAAAATGATATGCATATGAATGAAAGAAATGAAATAGATGAGATATTCTTTAAACAAGCACCTATTCTTAAGCATAATTTGCCTATTGAAACTTTGGGAGATCCTCTCCCGCCTAAGAGTGATCCTGTGTTTGAATTAAAGACACTGCCTGATACACTTAAATATGCTTATCTTGATGAAAAGAAGATATATCCTGTTATTATCAGTGCTAACCTTTCAGAGCATGAAGAAAAGAGATTAATTAAAACTCTTAGGACGCACCGTGCAGCTATCAGATATACTCTTGATGATCTCAAGGGCATTACTCCCTCTTTATATCAGCACACAATTCATATGGAGCCGGATGCCAAACTAGTTGTTGATCATCAAAGGCGTTTAAATCCTAAAATGAAGGATGTGGTAAGAACTGAAATACTAAAGCTTCTGGAGGCAGGTATAATTTATCCTATAGCTGATAATAGATGGGTAAGTCCTGTTCATTGTGTCCCCAAGAAAGGAGGCATCACCGTTGTTCCTAATGATAAAAATGAACTTATCCCACAAAGAATTGTAACAGGTTATAGGATGGTAATTGATTTCAGGAAATTAAATAAAGCTACTACGAAAGATCATTATCCCTTGCCTTTTATTGATCAAATGTTAGAAAGATTATCTAAACATACACACTTTTGCTTCTTAGATGGATATTCTGGTTTCTCTCAAATACCTGTATCAAAAGAAGATCAAGAGAAAACCACTTTTACTTATCATTTTGGAACTTATGCTTATAGATGTATGCCTTTTGGTTTATGCAATGCACCTGCTACCTTTCAAAGATGTATGATTGCTATATTCTCTGACTTTTGTGATGTGGCGCCCCTGCTCGACCGTGCACTAATCATACACGCAAATGCACACAATCGAGATCAGAGACTCATGGGAAGATACCACAACACAACTCTAAACTCAAATAAAAATCATACAAGCTTAATATTACAAGCGAGGGGCCTTGAGGGCTAGAATACATAAGCTCGAGTCATACAAGCATCAGCGGAAGCAATAGTATCTGAGTACAGACACAAAGTTAAACAAGTTTGCCTTAAGAAGGCCGAGCAAAACAACGACATATGATCGAAAAGGCGCAGACCTCCTGCCTAGGGCCTCCGAACTACTCCTAGTTGGTAGGCCCAACCTAGTAGTAGGTGCCTCCGGGGATCTCCTGCTCCTGGGCTCCATCGTCTGATCGCAGCAACCGGGTATGGGAAAAGAAGTAGCAAAGCAACCGTGAGTACTCATCCAAAGTACTCGCCAGACTTACATCAGAACTATACTAAGTATGCATTGGTATCAAAGGAATGGGGCTATATCTTTGGACTAAACTGCAGAAATGCCAGAATAGAGGGGAAGGCCTAGCCCATCGAAGACTAGCATCTTTAGCGTCTTGCAGCATTAGAAGAGTACAGATTAGCATATTATAAAGTTGCAAGCAAGTAGTAGCAAAGCCTACGGATCCTTCCTCGACTCCCTGTGAGAAAGCGATCCCGGAGCTTACAATTAAAGTAACATGTATTCAGTTCAAGTTGTAATAGATCGGGATACAACACTGAGCGTCCTGTTACCGTGGACACGGCTATTCGAATAGATAACTTCCCTGCAGGGGTGCACTACTATTACCCAGCACGCTTGATTACATCTGGCCGGACACACTTGCTGGGTAATACCCGGCCTTGGGTAATCGACATGACGCAGTCCTACCTAGGCTCAGCAGAGAGGTCAGCACGCCGGTCTAAATCCTAAGTGTGAAGGGGTCTTGGGCCATCGCCCTTTGCACTCCTACACGTTGCGTGGCTGGCCGGGGCCCAAGCGCGACTGTGGAAGCACCAACAGACATAACCAGCTCACCCCAACAATCAGCCCGCATCTCTGAGCTGTGACATGTGAAAAGCTTTCGGTTGATACATACGACGTAGAGGGTCCCATAACCATTATCCCACGTGGTGGTAGTGCGTATATGGCCAGCGGCCAACTCAGATCAAATACCCAAATCCGTTATGCGTGTTTGGGAGCTCGTGGTGACGATCAGTACTCCTGTCGTCCCGTCTTGAGGAAGTGCAACAAGGGTCAGGCCCATCCCTCTCTAGGGCGGTCTCTGCCATGCCCGGCCACACCTCGTAATTATCTCGTGGGTACCATCCAGGTCAACCCGACTCCACATTTCCCCGTGGGTACCCCTCGGGGTCGACCCACCTGCAACAAAGGTCTGAGGTAATAGTCATGGTAACCGTGTGTCCAAAACATCAAGGGAACCCGAGGAATCACCCTCGATGGATTCCTACTCGATGTAATCCGTTAAGGAGAACCAGGAGGAATCACCCTCGATGGTCCCCAGTTGAGGGGTTGCACGACCGAGTCATCATCGGGAAGGGGAGAGCGAGGAATCATCCTCTCTAATCACCATCGATGTGCTATACTACAGGGATATCATCAGGAGTGCAGTACGAGGTATCACCCTCGACACTCGGTAGTAGCCCTGCAGAGTCGTACAACTAAGGGGGGGGTGTGCGGTGATGTGACGGTCTCTGCACATCGATCACAATGATCGAGGTACTGGTAACAAAGCGGGACAACAGGGACAAGGGTGAGGGGTCACTGATGGATCACTAACCAACCTATTCTAAGCAGTTTAGGATGACAGGTAAAGTAACAACAACAGGTTACAAAAACAGGCTATGCATCAGAATAGGAGCAAGCAATTACAGTAGCAAAATCTAATGCAAGCATGAGGGAGAAGGAATAGGCGATATTGGAATGATCAAGGGGGTTTTGCTTGCCTGGAAGCTCTGCTGAAAGGGGCTGGTCGTCAGGGGCGTAGTCGTACTCGGCAGTAGCGTCGGTCTCGGGGTCTACCGGAGAGAAGAGGGGGGGGGCAGAAACAATAAATAAAAAGCAGACAAATGCAACATAGATGCATGGCATGGCAGTATGTTATTCGAGGGGTGCCCTAATGCAGTACTACGCAAGTTAGTCGGAGCGGGAAAACATCTGGAGGTGTTTTACCAGCTCCGGGCAATTATTGGACAGATGAATCGGAGGGGATAGTTCCATGTTCGTCATGTTAGAGAGGGCTGACAAGTATGTGGGTGGCATATTCGGATTCGTCATATTTTTCTGATTGTTTTTCATATATAAATTATTTTCATCCGAGTTACGGTTTATTTTATATGATTTTTCAAAGTTTTAATCATTTTCTGAATTTTCTGGATTTATTTAATTCGAATTATCCAAAACAGTGTTCTGTGACGTCAGCATGACGTTAGGGTGATGTCATCGGTCAAATCCAGCTGACCAGGGTCAAACCTGACTAGTCGGACCCACATGTCATACACAGTAGCTAATCTAGTGGTTAAATTAAACTAAACAGGATTAATTAGTAGGTGGGCCCCATCTGTCAGTGATAGATTAGTTTTAATTAGTAAATAGTTAATTAGAATGGTGGGGCCTACGTGTCATTGACTGGGTCAATCCCAGTCAGCAGTTTGACTGGGTCAACTGGGTCCAGTGGACCCACATGTCAGCCACTGTTAGTGTTAATTAACATTTTATCCATTTGAACAGTAAACGAGGCCCACATGTCAGTCTCTAATTTAGTTATTAGGGGTTATTTTTGACAGGGGGTTATTAGGGCCGGTGGGGCCCGATGTCAGTGGGGTTAGGCTCTGGGTTAGCCACTAATGACCCTGACAGGTGGGACCCGCCGGGGTTTAAATGACGATGCGTGCCGGAGGCCACAGAGGACGGCGGTGATGGGCGGGAGCTCGCTAGGGGCGGCGGCTGGACGAACCAGAGGCACCAACGGGACGCCCGCGCTCGTGCGCATCCAGGTGTGACCGCGGGAGGCCGTGGGGTGGCCGGGGTGAGCTAGCGGCGGAGCTAGGCGGCGGCCAGAGCGCGGCAGTGGTGCGGCAGCGGTGCGGGAGGGCACGGGGTAGAGGGGAAAAAGGCCGTGGAGGGCAGGAGAGGGCTCGGGGGAGCCGGCGAGGTCGAGGCGGAGCAGATCGACGCTAATGGCGACGGCGGCCGTGGTGGATGGAGCCGGGGCGATGGCGACGATGCCGAGGCGCAGGGCTCAACTTGACGCTCGTAGGCGACGAGGACGAGGACGCTGCTCCTCCTGGGCATGTCGGCTCGGCGGGGGAGAGCCGGCGGCCACGCGAACGAGCAGCGGCGGCGACGGCTGTGCTCGGGGAGGAGAGAGCGAGCGAGGGAGAGGGGAAGTGGCAATCTAGGGTTGCCTGGGGGTTCGAGGGTGTGCTTAACCCTCGCAGGGCACTAGCGGATGGTCGACAGCGAGGCAATCGGCGGGTGGACGACGCACGCGCACGCGGTCAGTGCCATGGCCTCGGCCTGGCGAGAGGTTAGGGAAAGGCCAGCCCTGCTGGGCCAGGCCGCACTGTTAGGTTGACCGGGCCAAGTGCACAGTGACTTTCCATTTTCTCTTTTTCTTTTTCTAATTTTCACTAATAGCTTCTGTTTGCATTTTCTTTAGCTAGTATTTGACTTTTATAAAATATGCCATTGGTCAATTTAAATACTCTGTAATATATAGTACTACCGCAAAAAGTTTGGAGGCAATAAAATTTCATTAGAATTTTGTATTAAAAGAAAAGGGGTTTAATGAGCTATTTTGGGTACTGTTTTAATTAATTAAGGTCATCTAAATATTTCAATTAATGTTGGTTTCTATTTTTCAATTACTTAATGATTATTTGCAAAATAATGAACACTTTAGTTTTGTAGTTTGAAGAAATATTAATTTGACTTGCATTTTAAATTTGAATTTGAGTTGGATTATTTCCTAAATGCAATTTAATTAGGATGATCATGATGACTTGGCAATTTAATTAGCTTAATGATAGGGTTAAGATCTGGGGATGTTACATGTGAAAAGATTGTTGAGGTATTCATGGATGATTTTTTCATTTACGGAACCTCTTTTGATGATTGCTTAAGCAACCTTGATCGAGTTTTGCAGAGATGTGAAGAAACTAATCTTGTCTTGAATTGGGAGAAGTACCACTTTATGGTAAATGAAGGTATAGTCCTTGGGCATAAAATTTCTGAAAGTGGCATTGAAGTAGACAAAGCTAAAGTTGATGCAATTGAGAAAATGCCATGTCCTAAAGACATAAAAGGTATAAGAAGTTTCCTAGGTCATGCTGGTTTTTATAGAAGGTTCATAAAAGACTTCTATAAAATTTATAGGCCTCTTACTAATCTCTTACAAAAAGATGTTCCATTTGTTTTTGATGATGATTGCGTAGAAGCCTTTGAAATACTTAAGAAAGCCTTAATATCTGCACCGATTGTTCAACCACCTGATTGGAACCTACCCTTTGAAATTATGGGTGATGCTAGTGATTATGTTGTTGGTGCTGTTCTAGGGCAAAGAGTTGATAAGAAACTAAATGTTATTCATTATGCTAGTAAAACTCTAGACAGTGCTAAAAGAAATTACGCTACTACTGAGAAAGAATTTTTAGCAGTTGTGTTTGCATGTCATAAGTTCAGATCTTATATTGTTGATTCTAAAGTAACTGTTCACACTGATCATGCTGCTATTAAATATCTCATGGAAAAGAAAGATGCTAAACCTAGACTTATTAGGTGGGTATTTGATTTGCATATTGTTGATAGAAAGGGAGTTGAAAATCCAGTAGCAGATAATTTGTCTAGGATGGAAAATGTTCTTGATGACCCACTGCCTATTAATGATAATTTTCCTGATGAGCAATTAGCTGTGGTCAATGCTTCTCGCACTAGTCCTTGGTTTACAGATTATGCTAATTACATTGTTGCTAAATATATCCTACCTAGTTTTACCTACCAACAAAAGAAAAGGTTTTTCTTTGATTTAAGACATTACTTTTGGGATGACCCACATTTATATAAAGGAGTATAGATGTTGTGTACCTGAGCATGAACATGAACAAATCCTATGGAAGTGTCACTCCGAAGCATATGGAGGACACCATGCGGGAGACAGAACTGCACCTAAGGTATTACAGTCTAGTTTTTATTGGCCTACCCTTTTCAGAGATGCACGTAAGTTTGCCCTTTCTTGTGATGAATGTCAAAGAATTGGTAATATTGGTAGATGATACGTCTCCAACGTATCTATAAATTTTGATTGTTCCATGCTGTTATATTATCAATCTTGGATATTTTTATATACATTTACAGCAATTATATATCATTTTTTTGGGACTAACCTATTAACTTAGTGCCTAGTGCCAATTGCCGTTTTCTGCCTGTTTTTGGTTTTATAGAATATCAATACCAAACGAAGTCCAAATGCCATGAAACTTTTTGGAGATTTTTTCTGGACATAACCAACAGTAGAAGCTTCGAGAGAAGGCCAGAAGCCCCAAGAGGTGGCCATGAGCCTGGGGGGGGGGGGGGGGGCAGGCGCGCCCTGGTGCCTTATGGGCCCACCTCTGCCTCTTTTGACCTAATTCCACCACTATAAATTCCCAAAAATCGGGAAACCAACAGGGGAGTCAACGAAATACTTTTTCCGCCGCCGCAAGCTTCTGTTCTTGAGAGATCCCATCTGGGGGCCTTTTCCGGCACTCCGCCGGAGGGGGAATCGATCACGGAGGGGCTCTACATCAACCTTGCTGCCCTTCCGATGATGCGTGAGTAGTTTACCACAGACCTTCGGGTCCATAGTTAGTAGCTAGATGGCTTCTTCTCTCTTTTTGATCTTCAATACAATGTTCTCCTCAATGTTCTTGGAGTTCTATCCGATGTAATCACTTTTTGCGGTGTGTTTGTTGGGATCCGATGAATTGTGAGTTTATGATTAGATTATCCATGAATATTATTTGAGTCTTCTCTGATCTCTTTTATGCATGATTATTATAGCTTCGTATTTCTTCTCCGATCTATTGATTTGGTTTGGCCAACTAGATTGATTTATCTTGCCATGGGAAGAGGTGCTTTGTAATGGGTTCGATCTTGCGGTGCTCAATCCCAGTGACAGAAAGGGACATGACACGTATGTATCGTTGCTATTAAGGGTAAAAAGATGGGGATTATTCATGCATGAGTTTACTTTGTCTACATCATGTCATCTTGCTTAAGGTGCTACTCCGTTCTTTATTAACTTAATACTCTAGATGCATGCTGGATAGCGGTCGATGGGTGGAGTAATAGTTGTAGATGCAGGCAGGAATCGGTCTACTTGTCTCGGACGTGATGCCTATATACATGATCATTGTCATGATTAGTTGCTTTTCTATCAATTGCCCAATAGTAATTTGTTTACCCACCGTATGCTATTTTCTTGAGAGAAGCCTCTAGTGAAAACTATGGCCCCCGGGTCTATCTAAATCATATATTAAAAACCCTAAAAATACTTTGCTGCACTTTTTCTTTATTTATTTTATTTGTATTTTTGTTTAATCTATCTATCACCATACAATTTAATCTTGCAATTGACCGCCGAGGGATTGACAACCCCTCATTTGCGTTGGGTGCAAGGATTTGTTGTTTGTGTGCAGGTACTGCTAACGAGGTGTTGCGTGGTTCTCCTACTGGATTGATAACCTTGGTTTCATAACTGAGGGAAATACTTACCTCTACTGTGCTGCATCATCCCTTCCTCTTCGGGGAAAATACCAACGCAAGCTATAAGTAGCAGGAAGAATTTCTGGCGCCGTTGCCGGGGAGACATCATTAACATCTATCAAGTACCTTTGCATAAACTCTCATCTCCTTGCATTTATTTTATTTGCCTCTCGTTTTCATCTCCCCCACTTCCAATTTTTTTTACAAAAATACAAAAATATTTTCCGTTTGCCTTTTTCTTGTTTGCTTCTTTGCTTGCTTGTTCTCTTGATTGCGTAGTCACGATGTCTCAAGAAAATACAAAATTATGTGATTTCTCCAATACTAATAATAATGATTTTATTAGTACTCCAATTGCTCCTCTCGCCGCTAGTGCGGAGACTTGTGATATTAATGCCGCTTTGCTTAATCTTGTGATGAAATATCAATTTTCTGGTAGTCCTAATGAAGATGCTATATCCCATCTTAACACTTTCATAGAATTGTGTGATATGCAAAAGAAAAAAGATGTGGGTAATGATATTGTGAAATTAAAATTATTCCCATTCTCATTGCGGGATCGTGCAAAAATTTGGTTTTCATCTTTACCACGAAATAGTATCGATTCTTAGGATAGGTGTAAAGATGCTTTTATTACTAAGTATTTTCCTCCCACGAAAATTATTTCTCTTAGAAATCAAATTATGAATTTTAAGCAACTTGATCATGAACATGTTTCCCAATCTTGGGAAAGGATGAAATTAATGATAAGAAATTGCCCTACTCATGGTTTAAATTTATGGATGATCATACAAAAATTTTATGCGGGATTAAATTTCGTTTCTAGAAATCTTTTAGATTCCACCACGGGTGGTACTTTTATGGAAATTACATTGGGAGAAGCTACTAAATTGCTTGATAATATTATGGCAAATTATTCACAATGGCATACTGAAAGAGTTCCCACTAGTAAAAAGGTGAATTCGATTGAAGAAATTAATACTTTGAGTGATAAAGTTGATGCGCTTATGAAATTGGTTGCTAGTAAAAATGCTCATATTGATCCTTATGATGTGCCATTGTCCACTTTGATTGAGAAAAATAATGATGCCATAGATGTGAATTTTGTCTCGCGAAACAATTTTAATAGTAATGCTTATAGAGGTAATTTCAATGCTAGACCATTTCCTGGAAATTCCTCTAATAATTATGACAATCCTTATGGTAATTCTTATAATAATAATAATAGGATGCCCTCTGATCTTGAAAGTAATTTAAAGAATTTATTAATTCTCAAAAAGTTTTCAACACTACGATAGAAGAAAAATTGAGTAAACTTGATGATATGTCTAGGAGCATTGATAGAATTATTCATGATGTGGAAAATCTTAAGACTAAAATTTTGCCACCTAAAATTGATATTAATGAATCAATTAAAGCTTTATATGTCTCCATGGATGAGAGTAAGAAAAGAACCGCTATGCTAAAAGCTAAACGAGAATTTTTAGAAAAAGCGATTCCTCCCGGTTTTTATCGTAGTAATGATGAGGATATTAAAATGATTGGTGTTTCATCTATAGATTCTTTGTTTAGAAATATTAAACTTGATGAAAATGGGACTGAAGAAGAGTCAACTTTAGCTAAAGAGCGTCTCCATAATTTAGAGGGTCAAAATCTTGATAAGAAAATTGCTAAAAGTGGGTTTGTATAGGTAAAAACTTTAACTAGCGATGTGCCCACTCTCTTGGATTACAAAGATTTTAATTATTATAGTTGTTCTTTGATTGAGTGTATTTCTTTGTTACAATCCATGTTAAATTCACCCAACGCTTATGAGCAAAATAAGGCTTTTACTAAACACATCGTAGAAGCAATGATGAAAGCGTTAGAAGAAAAGCTAGAACTATAGATTTCAATTCCTAGAAAATTATATGATGAGTGGAAACCCACCATTAAAGTTAAAATTAAAAATTATAAGTGCAATGCTTTATGTGATTTGGGTGCTAGCGTTTCCACAATTCCAAAATCTCTATGTGATGTGCTAGGTTTCACCAATATAGATGAATGTTCTCTTAATTTGCATCTTGCGGATTCCACTATTAAAAAGGCTTTGGGAAGAATTAATGATGTTCTTATTCTTGCAAATATGAACTATGTGCCCGTTGATTTTATTGTACTTGACATTGAATGCAATCCTTCTTGCCCCATAATACTTGGTAGACCGTTCTAACGAACTTTAGGTGCTATTATTGACATGAAAGAAGGGAATATAAAATTATGAGGGCCACTTATGGAATCCATTATGAGGGCCACTTATGGAATCAACTTGAAAGATGACAACACTTGAAACTATGCATTATGCCTAGCTAGGGGCATAAAACAATAGCGCTTGTTGGGAGGCAACCCAATGCATAAAATAAATTTTTACCTTTTGCTTCTGTTATTGTGTGTTTTCATATTTATGCTACTGTTAATATTGATTGTTTGTGCCAAGTAAAGCCTTTGGGATGATTTGGAAGATAGTATAATTGATGCTGTTTGGAAAACAGAAAGTTTTGCGTCCAGTGCTGGAATTTTGGTTCTGTACTGGAGTGTCAGAAAAATCTGATTTTTTTACAAAGTATTGGTATTTGAGTTTCCCACGTTTTCCTAATTTTTCAGAATTTTTGGAGTTACATAAGTATGGCTTTTAAATAGATTTCTACAGACTGTTCTGTTTTTGACAGATTCTGTTTTTGATGTGTTGCTTGCTTGTTTTGATGAAACTATGGATTGTATCGGGGGGTATAAGCCATGGAGAAGTTAGAATACAGTAGGTATAATGCAAATATAAAATATGAATGGGTTTGCAACAGTACTTAAAGTAGTGATTTATTTGTTATACTAACGGATCTCACGAAGGTTTTGTTGAGTTTTGTGTGATTGAAGTTTTCAAGTTTTGGGTGAGATCATGCTGGATGAAGGAATAAGGAGTGGCAAGAGCCTAAGCTTGGGTATGCCCAAGGCACCCCAAGGTAATATTCAAGGAATACTCAAGCGTCTAAGCTTGGGGATGCCCCGGAAGGCATCCCCTCTTTCTTCTACCAACCATCGGTAATTTTACTTGGAGCTATATTTTTATTCGTCACATGATATGTGTTTTACTTGGAGCGTCTTGTATTATATGAGTCTTTGCTTTGTTTGCTTTTTAGTTTGTCACAATCATCCTTGCTGAACACACCTATTTTGAGAGAGCCACACGTTATCATGATTTGTTAGAATACTCTATGTGCTTCACTTAAATTTTTTGAGCTAGGCAGTTGCTCTAGTGCTTCACTTAAATCTTTTTGAGCATGGTGGTGGCTATATTTTGAAGAAATGAACTCTCATGCTTCAGTTATATTATTTTGAGAGTTGACAAGATTAAAATTTTGAAGAAATAAACTCTCATGCTTCACTTATATTATTTTGAGAGTTGATAAGATTGAAATTTTGAAGAAATATTTGCGCTCTCATGCTTCACTTATATCTTTTTGAGAGTTGATGATAGTAATGGTAATTTGCACAAGATATGAATTTGGTCCCAAAGTGATGAATATTCAAGAGGGATATAATAAAAACTTTCATATAGATCATTGGATATGATAAGTGTGATTTCTTGCAATAGTTTTGCGATATGGAGATGATGATATGTGAGTCATGTTAGTGAGTAATTGTGATTTAGTAAGAATATTAGTGTTAAGGTTTGTGATTCCCTATGCATGCACATTAAGTCAATAGTTATGCAACGAAATTATATCCTACTTATGGTGCATTATTCGGTGTTAGTTATGTTCAATGCATGTTTATGACCGTTTTCGCTTTTTGGTTGGTTGCTTCTCAATCTATTTGCTAGCCTTCATTTGTACTAAGCGGAAATACTGTTTGTGCATCCAAACTCTTTAAACCCAAGTTGTGCCAGATGAGTCCACCATATCTACCTATATGCGGTATTTCCATGCCGCTCCAAGTAAATTTGCGTGTGCCAACTCTAATTTTCAAAAGAATTTTTCCATTTTGTGTGCCCGTACCGCTCATGAGGCGGAAGGGGGTGGCCAATATTTTCCATGCTAGGTGGGTTATTCTCACGATGAGTGTTTATTCACTTGTCATTGCATGAGAGTGTGGCAGGTAATATGGATGCCCAGTCCCAAAATGAAATGAAATTTTTTATATGATGATAATAATAAATTCCTTGGAAAGTGTTAGTATGGAGGGCACCCGTGGATGCGGCTAGCCATGGATTGTGAAAGAATGGCGGAAAAGGAATAAACTTTATTTTCTGTTTGGGAACCGCCTATAATGTATCTAGCATGGAAGATATTGGGAATCCTCGTTCGTTTTCGTTGACTGGAAAAGCATGCCTCCCAAATTTTTTATCTCTCTAATTTAAGCCTTGAGCTCTGGCACATTTGCAAATCTCTGCTTCCCTCTGCGAAGGGCCTATCTATTTACTTTTTTGCAATTTTTTATTTTTATTTTGAGTCTCCATCTTCTCTTATAAAGCACCAACTAGAGAGCACTATTGTCATACTTGTGCATTGTGTGTAGCTAATATGGAGTGTGTTTCATGAATGGATCAATGATTGAGCATAATGGGCTAGGGATAACTTTCTTTAGCATTGATATTTTGAAAGGCATGGTTGCTTGTTAGTATGCTTGAGTATTTATATCTTCATGTCAAACTATAGACTATTGCTTTAAATCATTCAAGTCCAAATGTCCATGATATAAAAGAAAAGAACATGATGAATATGATAGGCAACATTCCACATCAAAAATTCTGTTTTTATCACTTACCTACTTGAGGACGAGCAGGAATTAAGCTTGGGGATGCTGATACGTCTCCAACGTATCTATAATTTTTGATTGTTCCATGCTGTTATATTATCAATCTTGGATGTTTTTATATACATTTACAACAATTATATATCATTTTTTTGGGACTAACCTATTAACTTAGTGCCCAGTGCCAGTTGCTGTTTTCTGCCTGTTTTTGGTTTTACAGAATATCAATACCAAACGAAGTCCAAATGCCACGAAACTTTTTGGTGATTTTTTTCTGGACATAACCAACACTAGAAGCTTCGGGAGAAGGCCAGAAGCCCCAGGAGGTGGCCATGAGCCACCAGGGCGCGCCTGGGGGGCAGGCGCGCCCTGGTGCCTCGTGGGCCCACCTCTGCCTCTTTTGACCTAATTCCACCACTATAAATTCCCAAAAATCGGGAAACCAACAGGGGAGTCCACAAAATACTTTTTCCGCCGCCGCAAGCTTCTGTTCTCGAGAGATCCCATCTGGGGGCCTTTTTCGGCACTCTGCCGGAGGGGGAATCGATCACGGAGGGGCTCTACATCAACCTTGCTGCCCTTCCGATGATGCGTGAGTAGTTTACCACAGACCTTCGGGTCCATAGTTAGTAGCTAGATGGCTTCTCTCTTTTTAATCTTCAATACAATGTTCTCCTCGATGTTCTTGGAGTTCTATCCGATGTAATCACTTTTTGCGGTGTGTTTGTTGGGATCCAATGAATTGTGAGTTTATGATCAGATTATCCATGAATATTATTTGAGTCTTCTCTGATCTCTTTTATGCATGATTATTATAGCTTCGTATTTCTTCTCCGATCTATTGATTTGGTTTGGCCAACTAGATTGATTTATCTTGCCATGGGAAGAGGTGCTTTGTAATGGGTTCGATCTTGCGGTGCTCAATCCCAGTGACAGAAAGGGACATGACACGTATGTATCATTGCTATTAAGGGTAAAAAGATGGGGTTTAATCATGCGTGAGTTTACTTTGTCTACATCATGTCATCTTGCTTAAGGCGTTACTCCGTTCTTTATGAACTTAATACTCTAGATGCCTGCTGGATAGCGGTTGATGGGTGGAGTAATAGTAGTAGATGCAGGCAGGAGTCGGTCTACTTGTCTCGGACGTGATTCCTATATACATGATCATTGCCTTGGATATCGTCATGATTATTTGCTTTTCTATCAATTGCCGAACAGTAATTTGTTTACCCACCGTATGCTATTTTCTTGAGAGAAGCCTCTAGTGAAAACTAAGGCCCCCGGGTCTATCTAAATCATATATTAAAAACCCTAAAAATACTTTGCTGCACTTTTTCTTTATTTATTTTATTTGTATTTTTGTTTAATCTATCTATCTATCACCATACAATTTAATCTTGCAATTGACCGTCGAGGGATTGACAACCCCTCGTTTGCGTTGGGTGCAAGGATTTGTTGTTTGTGTGTAGGTATTGCTAACGAGGTGTTGCATGGTTCTCCTACTGGATTGATAACCTTGGTTTCATAACTGAGGGAAATACTTACCTCTACTGTGCTGCATCATCCCTTCCTCTTCGAGGAAAATACCAACGCAAGCTACAAGTAGCAGTAGACGCCAGGAAATGCCTATGAATTAGTCACTTGTTATTGAACCATTTGATGTTTGGGGTTTTGATTATATGGGACCTTTTCCTAAATCCAACGGGTATACACATATTCTTGTTGCTGTTGATTATGTTACTAAGTGGGTAGAAGCTATTCCAACTAGTAGTGCTGATCATAACACCTCTATTAAAATGCTTAAAGAAGTTATATTCCCTAGGTTTGGAGTCCCTAGATACTTGATGACAGATGGTGGTTCACATTTTATTCATGGTGCTTTCCGTAAACTTCTTGCTAAATATGATGTTAACCATAGAATTGCATCCCCTTATCATCCTCAGTCTAGTGGTCAAGTTGAATTGAGTAATAGAGAAATAAAGTTAATTTTACAAAAGACCGTTAATAGATCCAGGAAGAATTGGTCTAAGAAACTTGATGATGCATTATGGGCTTATAGAACTGCTTATAAAAATCCTATGAGTATGTCTCCATATAAAATGGTCTATGGAAAAGCGTGCCATTTACCTCCTGAACTAGAACATAAGGCATATTGGGCAATTAAAGAACTTAATTATGATTTCAAACTTGCCGGTGAAAAGAGGTTATTTGATATTAGCTCTTTATATGAATGGAGAACCGAAGCCTATGAAAATGCCAAGTTGTTTAAAGAAAAAGTCAAGAGATGGCATGATAAAAGAATTCAAAAATGGGAATTTAAGGTTGGTGAGCATGTTCTATTGTACAACTCTCGTTTCAGACTCTTTGCAGGGAAACTTCTCTCTAAATGGGAAGGACCATATATCATCGAAGAAGTTTATCGTTCTGGAGCTATCAAAATTAACAACGCCGAAGGCACTAATCCGAGAGTGGTCAATGGACAAAGAATTAAACATTATATCTCAGGTACACCCATTAATTTTGAAATTAATATTATTCAAACAATGACACCGGAGGAACACATAAAAGAGTCCTTCTGGAACGCTCCAGAACCCTGAAAAGGGGTAGGTATGTGATACAGTAAGTAAACCGACTCCAAAAATTCCATAAAAATTATTTCTATCCGTTTTAGAATATTAGAAAAAATACAAAAATAAGAAAAAGCCGAGGGGACCCATGAGGAGGTCACATGGCAACAGGGCGTGACCCCCCTGGGCGCACCAGGTTGCCTTGTGGGCCCCTCATGTGCCCTCCCAACTCCGTTTTCCTCTCGTATGCTTGCTTTGCAAGATAAACATTCTTTTTATATACTCCCGTATATTTTGACCACCGTATCGCAAGTTTCTCCTCTGTTCTTGTTTCATGCTGTTTTCTGTCAAATCTTCGAGGCCAGGCATCATGTCATCTCAGGAGTCGAACGAGGAAAGCTATGTCTCGCACCTTATTGTAAACCCTAGGGTCTATGGGGATATTGAGCCCTATGGATGGACAACTGACGGGGAGGAGGATGCCGATTTAAACGGGATGAAATCATCGAGTGAAGAAGAAGAAGATGAGCCTTTTGATACGTCCAATTTGCATCATGATTTCCTACTGTTATTTATAATGTATTTGGTCATTATTTAACTTTATGATACAATTCTTATGCCTTTTCTCTCTTAATTTACAAGATTTATATGATGAGGGAGAATACCGGCAGCTGGAATTCTAGACCTGAAATAGCTACAGCAGAGATTCCTATTTTACAGAGCTCCAAATGACCTAAAATTTTACGGAGATTTTTCATTGAATATATAAAAAATACTGGAGAAAAGAAATAGCAGAGGGGACCCACCAGTTGCCCACAAGGCAACAGGGCGCGCCCCCTTAGGGCGCGCCCTGATTCCTTGTGGGGCCCACAGGTGGCCTCTGGCCCCCTCCTTCTGCTATATAAGCTCATTTGCAATAAAAAAATGGAGAGAAGACTTTCAGGATGAAGTGCCGCCGTCTCGAGGCGGAACCTGGGCAGGAGCACTTTTGCTCTCCGACGGAGCGATTCCGCCGGGGATACTTCCCTCCGGGAGGGGGAAATCGAAGCCATCGACATCACCAATGATCCTCTCATTGTGGGAGGACCAATCTTCATCAACATCTTCACCAGCACCATCTCATCTCAAACCCTAGTTCATCTCTTGTATTCAATCTTTGTTCCAAAACCTCAGATTGGTACATGTGGGTTGCTAGTAGTGTTGATTACATCTTGTAGTTGATGCTAGTTGGTTTATTTGGTGGAAGATTATATGTTCAGATCCTTAATGCTATTCAATACCCCTTTGATCTTGAACATGAATATGATTTGTGAGTAGTTACTTTCGTTCTTGAGGACATGGGAGAAGTCTTTTCATAAGTAATCATGTGAATTTGGTATTCGTTCGATATTTTGATGATATGTATGTTGTTGCTTCCTTTAGTGGTGTCGTGTGAACGTTGACTACATGACACTTCACCATATTTGGGCCTAAGGGAAGGCATTCTGGAGTAGTAAGTAGATGATGGGTTGCTACAGTGATAGAAGCTTAAACCCTAGTTTATGCGCTATTTCATAAGGGGCTGATTTGAATCCATATGTTTCATGCTATGGTTAGATTTATCTTAATTCTTCTTTCATAGTTGCGGATGCTTGCGAGAAGGGGTAATCATAAGTGGGAGGCTTGTTCAAGTAAGAACAGTACCCAAGCACTGGTCCACCCACATATCAAATTATCAAAGTAGCGAACGCGAATCAAATAAACATGATGAAAGTGACTAGATGAGAATTCCCATGTGTCCTCGAGAACGCTTTGCTCTATATAAGTCACCGTTCCGGCTTGTCCTTTGCTATAAAAAGGATTGGGCCACCTTGCTGCACTTTGTTACTATTGTTACTTGCTACTCATTACGAATTATCTTGCTACAAAACTATCAGTTACCGCTACTTTCAGTGCTTGCAGAAAACACCTTGCTGAAAACCGCTTATCATTTCCTTCTGCTCCTCGTTGGGTTCGACACTCTTACTTATCAAAAGGACTACGATTGATCCCCTATACTTGTGGGTCATCAAGACTCTTTTCTGGCGCCGTTGCTGGGGAGTGAAGCGCCTTTGGTAAGTGGAATTTGGTAAGGAAACATTTATATTACATGCTGAAATTTACCGTCACTTGTCACTATGGAAAGTAATCCTTTGAGGGGCTTGTTCGGGGTATCTTCACCTCGACCGGAAGAATTATGAGTTGCCTCTCAACCTACTAAACCTACTGAAAATATTTATTATGAAATCCCTTCGGGTATGATAGAGAAACTGCTGGCTAATCCTTATGCAGGAGATGGAAAGGTACATCCTGATATGCACTTGATATATATAGATGAAATTTGTGGATTGTTTAAGTTTGCAGGTCTATCTGAGGATGGAGTTAAGAGGAAGGTATTCCCTTTATCTTTGGAGGGAAATGCATTGACATGGTATAGGCTATTGGATGATACTGGAACATGGGATTGGAACCGGTTGAATCTAGAATTTCACCAGAAATTTTACCCTATGCATTTGGTTCATCGTGATCGGAATTATATATATAATTTTTGGCCTCGTGAAGGAGAAAGTATTGCTCAAGCTTGGGGGGCTTAAGTATATGATGCACACATGCCCCAATCACGAGCTCTCAAGAGAAATAATTATACAAAACTTTTATGCTCGGCTTTCTCATAATGATCAATCCATGCTCGATACTTCTTCTACCGGGTCCTTTATGAAGAGGACTATTGAATTCAAATGGGATCTTCTGGAAAGAATTAAACGCAACTCTGAAGATTGGGAAATCAACAAAGATAAAGAGTCAGGTATAAATCTTAAGTTTGATTGTGTTAAATTCTTTGTGGAAACTGATGCTTTTCATAAGTTTAGTGCTAAATATGGACTTTACTCTGAGATAGTAGCTACTTTTGTGAATCATTTACTGCTCATGTTGATCTCCCTAAGGAAAAATGGTTTAAGTTTTGTCCACCTATTGAATTAAAAGAAGAACCTACTATAGCTAAAGTGGAAATACTCGTTTATAATGTTGATCCGGTTGTGCCTACTGCTTATATTGAGAAACCTCCTTTTCCTGTTAGGATAAAGGAACATGCTAAAGCTACGCCTGTGGTTAATAAAAGTAATATTAGAACACCTAGACCTTCTGAACACATTAAAGTTGAACCTAATATTGCAATGGTAAAAGATTTATTAGTTGATAATATTGATGGGCATGTTATTTACTTTTGCGAAGAAGCTGCTAGAAATGCTAAACCTGTTAGAAATGAACGAGACATGTTAGATAAGAACAAGCCCGTAGTTGGCATGCCTGTTGTTTCTGTTAAAATTGGTGACCATTGCTATCATGGTTTATGTGATATGGGTGCTAGTGTGAGTGCTGATACGTCTCCAACGTATCTATAATTTTTGATTGTTTCATGCTATTATAGTATCAATCTTGGATGTTTTATATACACTTACAAGCAATTATATATCATTTTTTGGGACTAACCTATTAACTTAGTGCCCAGTGCCAGTTGCTGTTTTTTGCCTGTTTTTGGTTTTCCAGAATATCAGTACCAAACGAAGTCCAAATGCCACGAAACTTTTTGGAGATTTTTTTTCTGGACATAAGAGACACTGGAAGCTTTGGGAGGGGATGAGAAGATGGAGCAGTGGCCCATGAGGCACCAGGGCGCGCCCTGGTGGCTCATGGGGCCCAAGTGGCTCCGTTTGACCTAACTTCGCCTCTATAAATTCTCTAAAATCGGGAAATCAACAAAGGAGTCCACGAAATACTTTTTCCGCCGCCGCAAGTTCCTGTTCTCAAGAGATCCCATCTGGAGGCCTTTTCCGGTACTCTGCCGGAGGGGGATTCGATCACGGAGGGGCTCTACATCAACCTTGCTACCCTTCCGATGATGCGTGAGTAGTTTACCATAGACCTACGGGTCCATAGTTAGTAGCTAGATGGCTTCTTCTCTCTATTTGATCTTCAATATAATGATCTCCTCGATGTTCTTGGAGTTCCATCCGATGTAATCACTTTTTGCGGTGTGTTTGTTGGGATCTGATGAATTGTGAGTTTATGATCAGATTATCCATGAATATTATTTGAGTTTTCTCTGAACTCTTTTATGCATGATTGTTATAGCTTCGTATTTCTCTCCGATCTATTGATTTGGTTTGGCCAACTAGATTGATTTATCTTGCAATGGGAGAGGTGCTTTGTAATGGGTTCGATCTTGCGGTGCTCAATCCCAGTGACAGTAGGGGACATGACATGTATTGTATCATTGCTATTAAGGATAAAAAGATGGGGTTTATTCATGCGTGAGTTTACTTTGTCTACATCATGTCATCTTGCTTAAGGCGTTACTCCGTTCTTTATGAACTTAATACTCTAGATGCATGCTGGATAGCGGTCGATGTGTGGAGTAATAGTAGTAGATGCAGAATTGTTTCGGTCTACTTGTCTCGAACGTGATGCCTATATACATTATCATTGCCTTGGATATCGTCATGATTATTTGCTTTTCTATCAATTGCCAAACAGTAATTTGTTTACCCACCGTATGTTATTTTCAAGAGAGAAGCCTCTAGTGAAAACAATGGCCCCCGGGTCTACTTTTATCATATATTAAATATCCTAAAAATACCTTGCTGCAATTTTACTTTATTTATTTTATTTTGTATTTTTGTTCAATATATCTATCTATCACCATACAATTTAATCTTGCAAATAACCGCCAAGGGATTGACAACCCCTTGTTCGCGTTGGGTGCGAGGATTTGTTATTTTGTGTGCAGGTGCTGCTAACGAGTTGTTGCGTGATTCCCCTACTGGATTGATAACCTTGGTTTCATAACTGAGGGAAATACTTATCTCTACTGTACTGCATCATCCCCTCCTCTTCGGGGAAATCCCAACGCAGCTCACAAGTAGCAGGAAGAATTTCTGGCGCCGTTGCCGGGGAGACATCATCAACATCTATCAAGTACCTACGCATAAACTTTCATCTCCTTGCATTTATTTTATTTGCCTTTGCCTCTCATTTTCATCTCCCCCACTTCTAAAAAGTTTTTACAAAAATACAAAAATATTTTCCGTTTGCCTTTTTCTTGTTGGCTTCTTTGCTTGCTCGTTATCTTGTTTGCGTAGCCACGATGTCTCAAGAAAATACAAAATTATGTGATTTTTCCAATACTAATAATAATGATTTTATTTGTACTCTGATTGCTCCTCCCACCGCTAGTGCGGAGACTTGTGATATTAATGCCACTTTGTTAAATCTTGTTATGAAAGAACAATTTTCTGGTAGTCCTAATGAAGATGCTGCATCCCATCTTAATACTTTCGTAGAATTGTGTGATATGCAAAAGAAAAAAGATGTGGATAATGATATTGTGAAATTAAAATTATTCCCATTCTCATTGCGGGATCATGCAAAAATTTGGTTTTCATCTTTGCCACGAAATAGAATCGATTCTTGGGATAGGTGTAAAGATGCTTTATTACCAAGTATTTCCCCCCCACAAAAATTATTTCCCTTAGAAATCAAATTATAAATTTCAAGCAACTTGATCATGAACATGTTGCCCAATCTTGGGAAAGGATGAAATTAATGATAAGAAATTGCCCTACTTATGGTTTAAATTTGTGGATGATCATACAAATTTTTTATGCGGGATTAAATTTTGTTTCTAGAACTCTTTTAGATACCGCCGCGGGTGGTACTTTTATGGAGATTACATTGGGAGAAGCTACTAAATTTCTTGATAATATTATGGCAAATTATTCACAATGTGAAAGCACATTTGCTCCCTTGGTGGTTTTGGTAATTTATGCCAACATACATGTTGATTGGACTAATGCTTTCATCTAGTGAGTTTCAGACAAGTTCAACAATGGCGTGGCAGGGACAAGAGGACGTGGAACCCCTTAAAAATGCTAAGGACAAGGATTGGCAAAAGATCAAGACTCTACATTTTTGGTTTAGTGATCCAAGATCACATTGAGTCCATAGGAAAGCCAATACTATTAAAAGGGGATGAGGTGTTCCTTAATGGTCTTTTTGCTCAAGTGCTTAGTGACAGTACTCCTAAACCCTCAACCACTCTCTCTATCCAAAGATGTCCAAAACACACATTCCAACTCGGCCCCACCGAAATTTCCTATCCGGAGCCACCGAGTTCATCTAGACTTAGCCACTGTCAAAACCCTAACAAATCGGATCCACCGAAATGGATCTCAGTCCCACCGAGATGGCCTTGCCAACTCTCTGTAATCGTTTGCACTTATTTCGGTCTCACCGAGTTTTGCAAATCGGTCTCACCGAGATGGCTTGCCAACTCTCTGTTGCCTTATTGCTTCACTTCGGTCCAACCGAGTTGATGCAATCGGTGCCACCGAGATGAGGATTGCCCTAGCCATTGCACTTCGGTCCATCCGAGTTGTTCCTATCGGTCCCACCGAGATTCCTAAAGTTCATATCTTTTACACAGTTCGGTGCTACCGAGATTATTGTTTCGGTGCCACCGAGTTGAGTCAAAAATGTGTAAAGGTTGGATTTTGTGTGGAGGCCCCCTCCTTTACTTACATATGCAATTGTTTACTTTCCACTGCTATACTCTTAGAATTGCTTGTGTAGGGAGATGCTTGACATGTACTATTGCTAAAATCTGCCCACAACTATAAATTGGGAAAATGTTAGGTTTTATTTGGTCAAGTAGTCTAATCACCCCCCCTCTAGACATACTTTCGATCCTACAAGTGGTATCAGAGCTTTGGTCTCCGTAAGCCTTGATTTCCATTGCTTTGGTGATCATAGCCTTGGTTTCACAACCTAGGAGAGTATGGCGTCTAGTGAGGGTAACTATCACCGTAGAGGTCCATATTTTGATGGTACAAACTTTGCTAGTTGGAAACATAAGATGAAAATGCATATTCTTGGTCATAACCCTGCCGTTTGGGCTGTTGTTCGTGTTGGCTTGCAAGGTGACTTATTTGAGGATGGCAAGGAACCAGATCGTGAGGCAACCCCGGAAGAATTGAAGATGTTGCAATACAATGCTCAAGCTTGTGACATTCTATTCAATGGTTTATGTCCCGAAGAATTCAACAAAATTAGCCGCCTCGAGAATGCAAAGGAAATTTGGGATACTTTGGTTGATATGCATGAGGGTACCGAGTCCGTCAAGGAATCTAAGTTGGATGTGCTTCAAAGTCAACTTGACAAGTTCAAGATGAAGGATGGTGAAGGAGTCGCTGAAATGTACTCTAGACTTGCTCTCATCACAAATGAGATTGCCGGCTTAGGAAGTGAAGAGATGACCGACAAATTCATCATCAAGAAGATACTTTGAGCTTTGGATGGAAAATATGATACCGTTTGCACATTGATCCAAATGATGCCAAATTACAAAGATCTCAAGCCCACGGAAGTCATTGGAAGGATTGTTGCTCATGAAATGTCACTCAGGGACAAAGAGGAGCTGCACAACAAATCAAGTGGTGCTTACAAAGCCTCAACCGATGCTCCAACAACTACAAGTGACAAGCTAGTATCCAACGAAGAGATTAGCCTAATGGTGAAAAGGTTCAACAAGTTCTACAAGAACAAAGGGAAAGAAAGAAGCTCTAGCTCAAGACACTATGAGAGAAGATCATCAAGTCGTGACCGTAATTGTTACAATTGTGGGAAGCCCGGACACTACTCCAATGAGTGTACGGCTCCCTACAAGAAAAGAGACGAATCACCAAGAGGAAGACATAGAAGAGATGAATCACCTCATAAGGAGAGAAGGAGTAGAGATGATCGTTATGAACGAAGACACTCTCGAAGAAGCAAGGATTCGGAGAGGAAGGACAAGTCATCCAAGAGCTACACAAGAAGAAGACATCAAGCTCATGTTGGTGAATGGGTTTCCGGCTCCGACTCCGACAACCACTCCGAGAGAAGTTATCACTCCAACTCCGACTATAGTCAAGATGAATGTGTTGTCGGACTTGCTCTTGTGTAATCCAGCTCCTATGATCTATTTGACTCACCAAATGAAGGAATTGGAAGATGCTTCATGGCAAAAGGCCCCAAGGTATCACACCCCGAGTATCTTGATTTCAATAGTGATGAAGATGATTTGCTTGGTGATGATGATTTACTTGTTGATAGGGCTAGTGATGTGAGCTATAATGAAAATGCTAGTAATCATGATAGTCAAGAGGAAACGAGTGACAATGCTATGAAGGAGATTGAGCGTCTAACTAAAGAACTAAATGCTCTTAAGTTAGCTCATGAAACAACTCAAGAGGATCATAGAGAACTTCTAAGAACTCATGAGAAGCTACGCTTCGAGAAGCTAAATTTAGAGCAAGAGCATGAGTTTCTTAAAGCTATCAATGACGATCTTCGAAAGAAGAGTTCTTCATATCTTGCCAAGCGTTTACTCTTGTCTACCTTTATGCCACAAGTTAAATCTAAGCAAACTAGCAACAAGGGTAAAAATGGTTCTACCTCTAGTAGTAACAATAACAATGCTAAATCCAATGTTGTTGCTTCTAGTAGTTCTATTGATTCCACTAATGATTCTCTTAGCCAAGTTACACTTGAGCAACAAAATATGCTATTGAAAGGAATTATAGAGAAAGGTGTCTACAAGAGTCTTGCCGGGAGTAAGCAATTTGAGGAAATTGTACGCAAGCAAGGAAGGCACCGGAAGAACCAAGGTGTTG
The DNA here is from genome assembly GCA_039707655.1 of Elymus sibiricus. NCBI lineage: Eukaryota > Viridiplantae > Streptophyta > Magnoliopsida > Poales > Poaceae > Elymus > Elymus sibiricus. The sequence continues at coordinate 174,461,373 of CM077666.1, read as the reverse complement.
GTTTTGAACGAAAGTTCAATGCCAATGGAGTTGAGTGGGAAGAAGATCAATACCCCAAGACGAAGTTTGTTCCTCAACAAGAGAAGTATGATCCTACTTCCTTCAAGGGAACACAAGCTCAAGAAGATCTTCCACCACAAGACCACAAGCTAAAAGGCAAGGACAAGCTTCAAGAAGAGATTGATTCATTTGAAGAAGCTCCTCAAGCCATGGTCAAGTGGGTTCCCAAGACTTCATCAAGTTCTACTTCATCAAGTGCTACTACAACTCCAAGGATTCCCATCAAGTTGACGTGGGTCCAAAAGAAGAAGAACTAGAGAGTTCTTGAGGGTGACTCCGCCAACAAACTTCACTCATATTCTTTATGGCAAGAACTTGTGCAACCAACTTCCACATTTTGCACTAGCTCATGGAGTCACAAACCCTCTTGTTGGTAAGGCAAGGGACAAGGTATTCAATGCATTCATGGACATCATATATGTGTATTTCACTCTATGTCTATGGACATCCTTGTATGTTCCTTGTGTGGGACTAACCCATCCTTGTATGTTCCTTGTGTGGGACTAACCCATGTGTATTTCATCAACAACACACCGTATATTACCTTTTGGAGAGTGGTGTCTCCTAGATTGGTTAGGTGTCACTTGGGAGCCTCCGGCATGATGTGGAGTTGAACCAAGAGTTTGTAAGGGCAAGGAGATCGCCTACTTCGTGAAGATCTACCCCGAGTGAGGCTAGTCCTTCGTGGACATAAGCCATGGTGGAATAGACAAGGTTGCTTCTTCGTGGACCCTTCGTGGGTGGATCCCTCCCTGGACTCGCGCAGCCGTTACCCTTCATGAGTTGAAGTCTCCATCAACGTGGACGTACGATAGCACCACCTATCGGAACCACGCCAAAAACCACCGTGTCTTCATTGTGTTTGATCTTCCATACTCTACCCCTTTACTTTCCGTACTCTTGCATGCTTTACTATTTCCGCTGCTCAATCTCTAGATATGCATGTGTAGAAAGTATTGGAGTGATCTTAACTTGACCCAAAATCTGCCTAAGTTCCAAGAGAAATTAAAAACTGCACCTATGGCTGGTTAAGAGTCTATTCACCCCCCTCTATACCTATCTCCTCGATCCCACAATTGGTATCAAAGCTTTGGTCTCCATTGCTTTGGTTTCATCACCATTGGAGGGAGATGGATGTGTCTACTTTGGGGAGTCTTAGACATAGAGTGCCTATTCTCAATGGGGAATATTATAACTTTTGGAAGGATGAAATGCTTGATATCTTTGATGAATTTAACTTGAGCAAGTATATTCATAATCCTTATGTGCCCCCTATTGATCCCTTGCATCCTACTCATAAAGAGGAAATTGACATGCTTCGTAATCTTAGAACCGTCAATCTTATCATTAGAGGATTACCTAAGGTTGTGCTTGGTTGTATGCAAAACTTTGAATGTGCTTATACTCTATGGCATGACTTAGAAAAGCGATATCCCGATTACTCTTTAAAGAGTCTTGATAAGATTCTTCATAAGGCTATTGCTTTTCACAAGATGAGTCCTAGTGATCCTAAGTTTGATGATTGCTTGTTTGAGCTTCGTGATCTTATGCGTGCCAAAGGAGATGTTCGAACTATTAGTAACATTATCATGGAAACCATTAGAAGTCACAAACTTGAACATTGTCATGATCATGAAACTAATGAATCTGTTGCCCTTTGTGATGACACATGCATGATGATGATGATGATGTTGAGCATGGCTATTATGATGAGGACGAAGACTTTGACATTGAATTTGAGAAGACCATGAGGAATCCCAGTCTTATGGCAAATCTTCGAGATTATATGGCCGGAGGAAAAGAGTGGATTCTTGATAGCGGTTGTACCGATCACATGACCGGAGATAGAGACATGTTTCGTGAGCTTGCTAAAAATGATGGTCCACGCAAGTATGTGACTTTTGGAGACAACTCCAAGGGTAAGGTACTTGGCCTTGGTAAGGTGGCCATATCCAATGATAGCTCCATACAAAATGTTATGCTTGTTGAATCTCTTGGTTACAATCTTCTTTCCGTATCTAGACTAGCCGATTTTGGTTTTAATGTTCTATTTACCAAAGTAGATTGCCAAGTGTTTCGCCAAGATAATCATAATATGGTCTTTACCGGCATTCGTAGAGGTGATCTATACATTGTTGATTTCACTAAGAGAGCTCAACCTCGTACTTGTTTAATTGCTAAATCTTCTAAGGGTTGGTTATGGCATAGAAGACTTGGACATGTTGGCATGCGTAACCTTGATAAACTTGTTAAAGGAGATCACATTCTTGGAGTGAAAGACGTTATATTTGACAAAGATCGACTTTGTAGTGCTTGCCAGGCAGGAAAACAAGTTGGAGGAAGCCATCCCGTAAAGAACATTATGACCACGAGGAGACCACTCGAGCTACTTCATATGGATCTTTTTGGTCCCAACTCCCATAAGAGTCTTGGTGGTAACTCTTTCGGTTTGGTCATTGTTGATGATTTTTCCAGATTTACGTGGGTGTTCTTTCTTGATGACAAATCGCAGGTACAAAAGATCTTCAAGAACTTTGCAAGAAAGGCTCAAAATCAATTTGAAGTGAAGATCAAGAAGGTTCGGAGTGACAACGGAACGGAGTTCAAGAACGCCAATGTGGACACCTTTCTTGATGAGGAGGGTATTTTACATGAGTTCTCGGCTACGTACACACCTCAACAAAATGGAGTTGTTGAGAGGAAGAACCGGACACTTATTGAGATGGAAAGAACAATGCTTGATGAATACAAGACGCCAAGACATTTTTGGGCAGAAGCGGTTGAAACAGCTTGTCATGCAACAAACCGACTCTACCTTCACAAGCTTCTTGGTAAAACGGTGTATGAACTGCTCACCGGTAACAAACCACAAGTTGGATACTTTTGAGTATTTGGCTCAAAATGTTACATTCTTGATAAGCATAGTCATTCAAAATTCGCTCCTAAATCTCATGAAGGTTTCCTACTCGGTTATGAATCGAACTCTCACACTTACCGTGTCTACAACAACTTCACTCGAAAAGTTGAAGAGACGGTAGATGTGAAGTTTGATGAGACTAACGGCTCGCAAGTCGAGCAATTGCCACTTGATGTAGGAGATCAAGAACCATCGGAAGCAATCCAAGACTTGCCCATTGGTAAGATTCGCCCCGTGGAAGTAAAGGAGAGTACCTCGTCTATTCAAGTGGAAGCCCCAACATCACATCAAGGTGAACGACAAGTTGATATGGAGGCATCCACAAGTGGAACACGTCAAGACGATGGGAATGAGGAAGTGCAACAAGATGATCCACTTCAACCTCCTTCTCCACCTCCACAAGCCAACAACGACAACATCAACGAAGAAGAAGAAGATGATGATGATGAGGAAGCCTCACCACAACCCAAGCAAAAGCTACCTCGAGTCAGAGCAAGAGTCAACAAGAATCATCCCGTCGAACAAATACTTGGAGATATCCAATCTGGGAGAATCACTCGCTCTAAAACTTGTTTAGCTAAATTTTGTGAGCATTACTCATTTATCTCTAGTGTTGAACCCTTGAAGGTAGAAGATGCTCTCAAGGACCCCGATTGGGTGAACGCAATGCATGAGGAGCTACACAACTTTGAGAGGAATCAAGTTTGGACATTGGTTGAGAAGCCTAAGGAAGAGCAAAACATCATTGGAACCAAATGGGTGTTTCGGAATAAGCAAGATGAAGATGGACAAGTTGTACGCAACAAGGCTCGTCTCGTAGCACAAGGTTACACACAAGTCGAAGGTATGGACTATGGTGAGACCTATGCCCCCGTAGCAAGACTTGAGTCCATTCGCATTTTACTTGCTTGTGCCAATCACCATGATATCACTCTTTACCAAATGGATATTAAAAGTGCTTTCTTAAACGGAGAAATTGAGGAGGAAGTGTATGTTAAACAACCTCCCGGCTTTGAGAATCCTAAGAAACCTAATCATGTATACAAACTTCGTAAAGCTCTTTATGGACTTAAACAAGCGCCTAAAGCTTGGTACAAATGCTTGACAAAGTTCCTTCTTGAAAAAGGTTTTGAAATTGGGAAGATTGATTCAACCTTGTTCACTAAGAGGGTTAATGGAGAATTATTTGTATGCCAAATTTATGTTGATGATATTATCTTTGGATCTACTAACCCTTTTTAGTGAAAAGTTTGGAAGGTTGATGTCGGAAAAGTTCGAGATGTCTATGATGTGTGAACTCAAATTCTTTCTTGGTTTGCAAATCAAGCAAACTAGGGAAGGTACCTTTGTTTCTCAAACAAAGTATACCAAGGACTTATTCAAAAAGTTCAACATGCAAGAGAGTAAAGGTATGAAAACTCCCATGCCCACGAGTGGACATCTTGACTTGACCAAGGATGGCAAACTGGTTGATCAAAAGGTTTATCGATCTATGATTGGTTCATTGCTATATCTATGTGCCTCCCGTCCCGACATTATGCTAAGTGTGTGCATGTGTGCACGATACCAAGCGGCACCAAAAGAGTGTCACCTTAAAGCGGTGAAAAGAATTGTGAGATACTTGTTACATACACCAAACTTTGGCATATGGTATCCCAAAGGATCTTCTTTCAATCTTGTTGGCTACTCCGATTCGGACTATGCCGGAGACAAGGTTGACAGAAAATCTACTTCGGGTACATGTCAATTTCTTGGTAGATCTCTTGTGTCTTGGTCCTCCAAGAAACAAAATTCCGTATCTCAATCTACCGCCGAAGCGGAATACATTGCCGCGGGATCATGTTGTGCTCAATTACTATGGATGACACAAACTCTTAAAGACTATGGTGTGCATGTGAGACATGTACCATTACTATGTGACAATGAGAGTGCTATTAAGATAGCACACAATCTCGTGCAACATTCTCGAACTAAGCATATTGAGGTTCGTCACCACTTCATTCGAGATCATGTTGAGAAAGGTGACATTGACCTTAAACATGTTCGTACCGACAAACAATTGGCAGACATCTTTACCAAACCCCTTGATGAGAAAGTGTTTTGTCACTTGAGAAGTGAGTTGAACATCATTGATGCTTCAAACGTGAACTAGAGGTTCATACAAGGGCATGAGCATTCTTGACTAATCCATGATATCTTTCATGATCGTCTTATATCTTGGACATTTTGCTCCCTTGTATTGTATCTAACCTTTTGTAGGTACTTGGACAAGCTTCATGTCACAAGGTTGCGACACACTCTTATCATAAGCAATCTTGTATAACCCAAGTAACGACAATTGATGGTGGAACAAGAAACAAGACAACCTAAACATATCCTTTGACAAACTTTTGAGTTATGCTTCATTCTTGTCATTTTGGATATACATGTTGTTCCTTGCAAAGCTAACCCATGTAGGAAGATGAACTACAAATGATAGGATCGCTCCCAACTTCAACTCATGAGCATCCACTTCAGGTTCAACTACATGATGGATATCACCACCAAATCCCAGTGTAAGTTCTCACATCTTAGAGAAGCTTTACTCAAAGATATGAGCTAAAGCAACTCAACTAGATGTGAATACATTGAAATGCTTAAAGGAAAAATGGTAACCCCATTTTGAGCTTAAACGATGAGTATGACCTATGATCAAGTGTTCTCACTTGACTCCTAAGTCAATATACTTTAACATAGGTGACCTAGTCGCCGACCCATCTAGATGAAGTTCTCTAGTGTTTCCTTGTTTGTTCTCTTCTTGCTAGAGTGTTTCTTAAAAAAAACTTCATCTAGATGTTTCTTTGCTTCTTTTCTGTGTTTATTTTCTTTTCGCTAGTTTCGCAGTTAATTCATTGCAAATCCTTGTGAGAATTCCCTTTGCCTAGTGAGCTGAGTTGACAAATAGTTCCATTGCGACAAACTCGGTTCCACCGAATTGATTCAACTCGGTGTCACCGATTTTGCTGTTCTAAGGAGTTTTCTGTCAAATATTTCCTGAGTTTTTCTGCTCCAGCTCCACTCAATGATTCTTATCCTCTACTTGCATCTAGAGCCATTCAATGGCTAGATGTGTTTCTCAAGGACCAAACCCACTTGATCAATAACCTTGAAGTCTCTTCTTGGAAATTGATGTCAATGGGGGAGAGAGGAATACATCAAAGCTTGTCCCTACAAAAAGATGCACCTTACAAGAGGAGAGAATGTTACATGTTTCTAAGAGGGGAGAAATGTGATTTCAGTTGCTTTAGTGTTTTTGTTTGCTCTAGTTTTCTCACCCTACCTGCTCCCAATATCCAGTCAGATTCAGGGGGAGAGGAAGTTCTTTAGGGGAGACAACTACTTCTTTTGGGGACATGTCTGCTTCAAAGAAGTATTCACCTAGTGATACTCCATTCTACATGTCATCCCAATCTTGGTTTCTTGTTGATCTTGTGTCTTTTCTTCAAGAAATTATCTTGTGTTATCTAACCCTGTTTTCTCAAGTGTATTTCTTCAGGTACTTGATCAAGAACTTCAAGGTAAGTATATGCATCACACTCATGTACATGATTGACCTCTTGCTAGTATATAATGTTTGCAAGGAGACAATCATGGATATGTGGACCCTATATGATATATATGTTTGCTCTGATGCATATAGCCAAGATACATGTTGCATGTATATCTCTCATATGGTATCATCATGTTATATGCACCTCTTTAGGGGGAGCTCAGGGGAGCCCATATATGTTACATGTTTCCTTCAAAGCTTTCATACATACCTCTGCTATATCTGTATTTGAAGCTTTGATGTATGTTGTCATCAATTACCAAAAAGGGGGAGATTGAAAGCACATTTGCTCCCTTGGTGGTTTTGGTAATTTATGCCAACATACATGTTGATTGGACTAATGCTTTCATCTAGTGAATTTCAGACAAGTTCAACAATGGCGTGGCAGGGACAAGAGGACGTGGAACCCCTTCAAAATGCTAAGGACAAGGATTGGCAAAAGATCAAGACTCTACATTTTTGGTTTAGTGATCCAAGATCACATTGAGTCCATAGGAAAGCCAATACTATTAAAAGGGGATGAGGTGTTGCTTAATGGTCTTTTTGCTCAAGTGCTTAGTGACAGTACTCCTAAACCCTCAACCACTCTCTCTGTCCAAAGATGTCCAAAACCCACATTCCAACTCGGCCCCACCGAAATTTCCTATCTGGAGCCACCGAGTTCATCTAGACTTAGCCACTGCCAAAACCCTAACAAATCGGATCCACCGAAATGGATCTCGGTCCCACCGAGATGGCCTTGCCAACTCTCTGTAATCGTTTGCACTTACTTCGGTCTCACCGAGTTTTGCAAATCGGTCTCACCGAGATGGCTTGCCAACTCTCTGTTACCTTATTGCTTCACTTCGGTCCTACCGAGTTGACGCAATCGGTGCCACCGAGATGAGGATTGCCCTAGCCATTGCACTTCGGTCCATCCGAGTTGTTCCTATCGGTCCCACCAAGATTCCTAAAGTTCATATCTTTTACACAGTTCGGTGCTACCGAGATTATTGTTTCGGTGCCACCGAGTTGAGTCAAAAGTGTGTAACGGTTGGATTTTGTGTGGAGGCTATATATACCCCTCCACCACTCCCTTCTCAGTAGAGGAGAGCCATCATAACGTGCCTACACTTCCACCATACATTTTCTGAGAGAAAACCACCTACTCATGTGTTGAGATCAAGATATTCCATTCCTACCATTTGAACCTTGATCTCTAGCCTTTCCCAAGTTGCTTTCCACTCAAATCCTTCTTTCACCATAGCCAAATCTGTGAGGAGTTGTTTGAGTGCTGGGAAGACTATCATTTGAAGCACAAGAGCAAGGAGTTCATCAACAACACACCGTCTATTACCTTTTGGAGAGTGGTGTCTCCTAGATTGGTTAGGTGTCACTTGGGAACCTCCGACATGATGTGGAGTTGAACCAAGAGTTTGTAAGGGCAAGGAGATCGCCTACTTCGTGAAGATCTACCCCGAGTGAGGCTAGTCCTTCGTGGACGTAAGCCATGGTGGAATAGACAAGGTTGCTTCTTCGTGGACCCTTCGTGGGTGGAGCCCTCCGTGGACTCGCGCAGCCGTTACCCTTCGTGGGTTGAAGTCTCCATCAACGTGGACGTACGATAGCACCACCTATCGGAACCACGCCAAAAACCACCGTGTCTTCATTGCGTTTGATCTTCCATACTCTACCCCTTTACTTTCCGTACTCTTGCATGCTTTACTATTTCCGCTGCTCAATCTCTAGATATGCATGTGTAGAAAGTATTGGAGTGATCTTAACTTGTGCCAAGATCTGCCTAAGTTCCAAGAGAAATTAAAAACTGCACCTATGGCTGGTTAAGAGTCTATTCACCCCCCTCTAGACCTATCTCCTCGATCCCACACAATGGCATACTGAAAGAGTTCCTACTAGTAAAAAAGTGAATTCTGTTGAAGAAATCAGTACTTTGAGTGATGAAATTGATGCGCTTATGAATGATGTGCCTTTATCCACCTTGATTGAGCAAAATAATGATTCCATAGATGTGAATTTTGTCTCGCGAAACAATTTTAATAGTAATGCTTATAGAGGTAATTTTAATCCTAGGCCGTTTCCTGGAAATTCCTCTAATAATTATGGCAATTGCTATGGTAATTCTTATAATAATTTGTTAATGCTCAAAAGGTTTTCAACACTACGATAGACGATAAATTGAGTAAACTTAATGATATGTCTGGGAGCATTGATAGAATTATTCATGATGTGGAAAATCTTAAGACTAAAATTTTGCCACCCAAAATTGATATTAATGAATCAATTAAAGCTTTATATGTCTCCATGGATGAGAGTAAGAAAAGAACCGCTATGCTAAAAGCTAAACGAGAATTTTTAGAAAAAGTGATTCCTCCCAGTTTCTATCGTAGTAATGATGAGGATATTAAAATGATTGGTGTTTCATCTATTGATTCCTTGTTTAGCAATATAAAACTTGATGAAAAGGGGACTGAAGAAGAGTCAACTTTAGCTAGAAGGCGTCCCCATAATTCGAAGGGTGAAAATCTTGATGAAAAAATTGATAAAAGTGGGTTTGGAGAGGTAAAAACTTTAACCAGCGATATGCCCACTCTCTTGGATTACAAAGACTTTAATTATGATAGTTGTTCTTTGATTGAATGTATTTTTTGTTACAATCCATGCTAAATTCACCGAACACTTATGAACAAAATAAGGCTTTTACTAAACACATTGTAGAAGCGATGATGAAAGCGTTAGAAGAGAAGCTAGAACTAGAAATTTCAATTCCTAGAAAATTATATGATGAGTGGGAACCTACCATTAAAGTTAAAATTAAAAATTATGAGTGCAATGCTTTATGTGATTTGGGTGCTAGCATTTCCACAATTCCAAAATCTCTATGTGCTGTGCTAGGTTTTACCAATATGGATGAATGTTCTCTTAATTTGCACTTGGCGGACTCTACTATTAAAAAACCTTTGGGTAGAATTAATGATGTTCTTATTCTTGCAAATAGGAACTATGTGCCCGTTGATTTAATTGTACTTGACATTGATTGCAATCCGTCTTGCCCCATAATACTTGGTAGACCGTTCTTACGAACCATAGGTGTGATGACCCACAAGTATAGGGGATCAGTCGTAGTCCTTTCGATAAGTAAGAGTGCCGAACCCAACGAGGAGCAGAAGGAAATGACAAGCGGTTTTCAGCAAGGTATTTTCTGCAAGCACTGAAATTATCGGTAACGAGTAGTTTGATATCAAGATAATTTGTAACAAGTGACAAGTACCAATAGTAACAAAGAGTGCAGCAAGGTGGCCCAATCCTTGTTGTAGCAAAGGACAAGCCAGAACGATCTCTTATAATAAGCAAAGCGTTCTCGAGGACACATGGGTATTTCATCTAGTCACTTTCACATGTTTGTTTGATTCGCGTTCGCTACTTTGATAATTTGATATGTGGGTGGACCGGTGCTTGGGTGCTGTTCTTACTTGAACAAGCCTCCCACTTATGATTACCCCCTCTCGCAAGCATCCACAACTACGAAAGAAGAATTAAGATAAATCTAACCATAGCATTAAACATATGGACCCAAATCAGCCCTTTACGGAATAGCGCATAAACTAGGGTTTAAGCTTCTGTCACTCTAGCAACCCATCATCTAATTACTACTCCACAATGCATTCCCTTAGGCCCAAAGATGGTGAAGTGTCATGTAGTCGACGTTCACATGACACCACTAAGAGAATCAACAACATACATATCATCAAAATATCGAACGAATACCAAATTCACATGATTACTTATGACAAGACTTCTCCCATGTCCTCAAGAACAAAAGTAACTACTCACAAATCATATTCATGTCCATGATCAGAGGGGTATTGAATAGCATATTGGATCTGAACATATAATCTTCCACCAAATAAACCAACTAGTATCAACTACAAGATGTAATCAACACTACTAGCAACCCACAAGTACCAATCTGAGGTTTTGAGACAAAGATTGAATACAAGAGATGAACTAGGGTTTGAGATGAGATGGTGCTGTTGAAGATGTTGATGAAGATTGGTCCTCCCACGATGAGAGGATCGTTGGTGATGACGATGGCTCTGATTTCCCCCTCCCGGAGGGAAGTATCCCCGATGGAATCGCTCCGCCGGAGAGCAAAAGTGCTCCTGCCCAAGTTCCGCCTCGAGACGGCGGTGCACCATCCCAAAAGTCTTCTCCTTATTTCTTCTAGGGCAAATGGGCTTATATACCAGAAAATGGGCACCGGAGGCTGGCCAGGGGCCCCACGAGCCACCAGGGCACGCCTGGGGGTGGGGGTGGTGCGCCCTGGTGCCTCGTGGGCACCTGGGTGGCCCCCTCTGATACTTCTTTCTTCCAATATTTTCTATTTATTCCAAAATAAATCTCCGTGAAATTTCAGCTCATTTGGAGATGTGCAGAATAGGTATCTCTGACCTAGCTTTTTCAGGTCCAGAATTCCAGCTGCCGGCAATCTCCCTCCTTATGTAAATCTTGCATATTAAGAGACAAAAAGGCATTAGAATTGCTCCACAAAGTGTTATATTGATTAAAAACACTATAAATAACAGTAGGAAAACATGATGCAAAATGGACGTATCAACTCCCCCAAGCTTAGACCTCGCTTGTCCTCAAGCGAAAACCGATATCGATAATCATGTCCACATGTTTAGAGAGAGAGAGGTGTCGATAAAAACAAAATACGGACATAGTAGCATCATGATCATTATTATAACAGCAATATTTAATATCATAAAACTTCTCATGAGCAAGTAACAATTCATCACAACAATGAAGTATAAGGCATAAACTTTCTTGAAAACTAACAAACTATGTTCTCAGTCAACAATGCAATTGCAATTCATCATATTTTTAGGAAGGATCTCATGTAGGAGCTTTTTAGCAAGTCCACATACTCAACCATCATTTAGTCTTCTATGATTGCTAACACTCACAACATATATATGGAGCAAAAAGTTTCAGCCAGACACAAAGAAAGATAGGGGCTTATAATTTTGCCTCCCAACTTATTCACCTCAAGGGTAATGTCAACAATAATAACTCATGATCACTCATATACAACTGGATATATATGCCTAGATCTTTCCCCACCACATGATGCTTGCAAAAGAGAAAAAAATAAAAAGGGATAGAGGAGAACACTATTGACTCTTGCATAAAAAGTAAATACATAAAAGTAAAAGATAGGCCCTTCGCAGAGGGAAGCAGAGGTTGTCATGCGCTTTTTGTTGTTGGATGCACAAGCTCTTAATGCAAAGGAATGTCACTTTATATTGCCCCTTGTGATAGCAACCTTTATTATGCAGTCCGTCGCTTTTATTTCTTTGCCAACACAAGTTCGTACAAAGCTTATGTAATGTTGGGGTGAACCAAAAAAGTTTGGGTAGAGCCGGATCTAAGTGTTGGCTAGGTAAACGCCCCGTAGTAAGAGGGGTAGTTATGAACCCTGTGGACCACCCCCATGGGGGCGGTGAAGGGAAAGCTCCCATTGGTAGAAAAAAACCCGCAATACAATGAAAGTTCATACACATTTAGAGGCAATTTTTATTGCTTTTTGCACCGATGACAACTTACTTGAAGGATCTTATTCAATCCATAGGTAGATATAGTGGACTCTCATGACATGAAACTGGGTTTAAGGGTTTTTGATGCACAAGTAGTATCTCTACTTGGTGCGGATTTTTGGCTAGCAAAGATATTGAGCAAGCACCACATGTTGAAGGATCTATGACAATATAGCTTCTATGTGAATATAAGCAAACATAATTCATTACATTGTCTTCCTTGTCCAACGTCAACAATTTGACATAAAATACTTAATGGGGCTCACAATCATAAAAGATGTCCAAGATAGTGTATTTGCATGTGAATCTTCTCTTCCCTTATTAATTTTTTCATGAATTGCATCATTGACTAATGCTATGTTTGTTAACTTTCAATAAATTTTACCACTTATACTTTTCTTTATGTAATGTCATTACTTTCCATAAGATTAGCATATGATCTTTTTCATTATTTTCATTGCTAGGATTGAAACACAAAAGTAAAGAAGCAAAAACTCAAACTACTCTTTATTATATAACTCTCAACTCAATTACATAGATAGATACATCACGAAACTAGCACTCAAAAATAGATCATACTAAACTTTTATTCAACAAAATCACGAAATCACTAAGGATCGAACTAAAAATAGGTAAAGATAATAAAGGTGATGGTGATACGATACCGGGGCACCTCCCCCAAGCTTGGCACAAGCCAAGGGGAGTGCCCATACCCATGTACTCAAGTTTCTTTCTTCGGTGATGATCGTGGTGATGAAGTGGTGGGCTTGTCCTCCGGCTTCCATGTCATAGGTTCCCCATCATAAAAAGATGAACAAGTCTCCAGAGTCCTGAAACTTGCAGCTAAACTCATACCTTTGAATCTTGCCTCATACTCAAATTTTTTGTTTTGAAGATCATAGATTTGGCCTTGGAGATAGTCGATTCATTCATTGAGCTTGAAGATGATGTCCCTGTAAGTGCATCAAGTGCCCCCTTAGTGGTTTTGGAGTATTGAAGACAAATAGGTTGAGGAACTAATGTGTTTGTGATTATACACAGGAGACAGAGTCCCTGAAGATTTGGTTTAACACATGGAAGACGACCCCTAAAAATAGATTTCTTCAAGTGAAGAATTTCATGATGAATTTGGTATGGCCTTTGAAGAAATTGATATGAAGACTTTGAAGATTGAAGACTTTGGTTTTCGTAGTTTCTTTTCTTCTTATTTGAGTCATAGGAAAAACCGTACTGTTAAAGGGGGTCTAGGTGAAACATATCTCACATTTCCAAAGTGATGCTCATAACTTCTCCAACCTATACACACAAGCCGCTTTGAGTGAAGCCTTTGGAAATCTCCAGTACAGCTGACGCATTTGCTAGCAACAGTGACAAAGTTCATCTGGTCGCTGACGAATTTGGTCATGCTGAGGAGTTAGGAGTTCGCCAGTGCGAGCTACCTACCGTGAGGAAATTGAGTGCCCTGACGAAATTGAGAGTACAATTTTCTGACCGTTTCTGCGCCGAGTGCCAGCTGTCGAGTGGATCCTTATCCTGACAACGGTCGAATCAGACAAGGGCATTTATGACAATTTATGTCGGGTTGCCCCCTGGCTATAAATAGCCACCCCCAACCAGTTGTTGGTTGGCTGCTCCGAGAGAACTTGACACTTGTCATTTGAGAGCAACCCATCCTCTGACGACTTTGTGAAAAACCCAAGTGAGGAAAAACCCAACCAGAGCCTAAGTGATTGAGCATCACTGAAGAGATTGATCTGTGTGATCCGACGCTTGTTACCTTTGAGGACTGTCATTCCTCCAGACGGTTAGGCGTCATGTTCTGAGCACCCAAGAGTAATTGTGGCATGCCGGTGAACAAGTCTGTGAAGGTTTTGGAAGTCTACCTTGAAGACTTACCACGAGTGATTGGGCGAGGTCTAAGTGACCTTAGCTCAAGAGGAATACGGTGAGGACTAAGTGTTCTCTGAGTTGCAACTCAGCCGCCTCAACCAGACGTACAGTTGATGCAGCAACTGGAACTGGTCTACCAAATATCATTGTCTTCACCGAGCCAACCTGGTTTCAAATTCCTCACCCTCCCTTACTTTATTCCGCTGCTGAAGAATTTGTGATCTATCCTCTGACAAATTTGAACTGAAGTATTTGATCATGCTATCGTTTATTTCCCCAGTTCATATTCTTCATGCGTGTATGATTGTATGATTGCATGTTCTTCACCCTTATATATTCTGTTCGCATGTACTCTGATTCTGTGATGACTTATTTTCCCTTGCGTTTCTATTTCTTCACTCTGATCTTTGTCAAATTCATCAGAGTTTGACGAATTTCTAATAATCTCCCATTCACCCCCCTCTGGGAGATAACCTGCGCTTTCAATTGGTATCAGAGCAAGGTGCTCCCTTGTTCTGTGTGATTTTGGTTTAACCACCTGGAGTTTTACTTATGTCAACCGCAGGTATGATCAAGGTCTCCGCTGCGTGCCCCATCTTCGATGGCACAGACTATCCTTACTGGAAGAACAAGATGCGAATGCATCTTGAGGCTATTGACAATGATCTCTGGTTCGTCATTGAGAATGGCGTCCCCACCATTTCACCAAGTATCAATGCTGCCGATGTGAAGAGATTCATGCAACTGGACTCTCAAGCGAAGAACATCATATGTGGTCATCTCAACAAAGGACAGTATGGCAGAGTGAGTGCACTGGAAACCTCAAAGCTTATCTGGGACCGGCTTTCAAAAGTGAATGAGGGTGTTTCCACTCAACGTGACTCCCGAGTTGATGTTCTGCGCAATCTCTTCAATCGCTTCAAAAGACTCGACAATGAAAATGTGCAGCAAACCTTCGACCGCCTCACTGATATCTCCAATGAGCTCCAAGCTCTTGGTGCTGCTGACATCACCGATCATGAGGTGGTGAAGAAATTGCTGAGGTCTCTGGACAGTTCCTTTGACACTTTGGCACTGATGATTCAAGAGCGCCCTGATTACAAGTCACTGGATCCTGCTGACATTCTTGAGAGGCTCAACACACATGAATTTCAGCAAGCCGAGAAGAGAGATATGTATGGACCCAGCTATGGTCGCCCTCGTGCTCTGAAGGCTAAAGCAAAAGCCAAGGCTATTTCTTCATCTGAAGAAGAAGAAGATGAATATGAGAGCGGTTCTGACGGCGCTGAGGAAATTGGCAGAGAACTGGCTATGCTGGTGAAGAAGTTCCAGAAGTTTTCCAAGAAGAACAGATTCTGAAAGTCTTCAAAGTATGACTCGAAGAACACTGGAGAAGCGTCTGCTCGAGACTACAACAAAAGAACCTGTCACAAATGCAAGAAGCCAGGCCACTACATCGCCGACTGCCCTCTCTGGCAAAAGAAGAAGAAGAAGAGCAGGGATGATGATGAATCTGATGTCAAGAAGAAGAAGAAGTCCTCAAAGTCTTCATCAAAGTCCTCATCTCACAAGAAGTCTAGTTCTAGCAAAGCTCGTGCGTTCCTTGGGAAGGAAATGGATTCTGAAGAGGAATCTGATGATCAGCCAGCTGTCGTGGGAAACGAACACCTATGGGATCGCTATCGAGCGGATCCCTTTACGGTTCGGCAAGGGGAGAGGATTGCACAAAGAGCAGAACTAACGAACAGCACACGGGGATTTACCCAGGTTCGGGCCGCACGGATGCGTAAAATCCTACTCCTGCTTTGATTGTATTATTGTGGGTGTCCTTGGCCAAGTTCTGGGAGCTACAGTATTCAGTAGCTGCGCATGCAGAATGGGCTTCCGAAGTTCTCCCCCCCTCCCTCTGTACGCCTCGGGCCTCCTTTTATATAAGTCAAAGGGGCTACCACAGTGGCGTACGAGATAAGGCATGAGGTGGAAAGTAACTACAGTGTTACCACAGTGTTATCATACCTAACCCTGACGGCTTAGGACAAACTCATTAAATGCACCGTGAGGTGTCCGTCGAGGTGTCCCTTAGCGTCTCGGGCTTGGAAAAGCTTTACAGGGGATGGGCAAAAACAGCCATCCCATCAGCACCGCTTAAGCATCTCGTGGCCAGCATTACGCCACGTCACCATGAGGACAAGCCCTAAACGACAAGGCTGGCCGCTGCACTAGAGCGATAGCGCTGCACTGTGCAGAGCCTTGCCGGGACCGAATCCTTGCCAGGCCCGGGGCTTGCCGGGACTGAATCCTTGCCGGGCCCGGGGCTTGCCGGGACCGGGTCTTGCCGGGCGCGAGGCTTTGCCGGCAAGGGTCTTGCCGGGCGCGAGGCCTTGCCGGCAAGGGTCTTGCCGGGCCTCCGCAACCCTTTGGTCTTCTGTCTGGTCGTCGGCTTGAACGTCTCCTTGGCATCTTAGTCTCGTGATTACTCCTAGCTATTCCCCGGCAAGGCTTGCCGCGGTACGGCTACAACTGCCCGTGCACAAGTAAGGGGTACTAAAAAGACCCATACTTTAGTACACCGACACCAGCTGAGGAATCTGAGGAGGAGTCAGACACTGGTGTGGCAAGCCTTGCACTCGCTACTGAGTACATCAGCAAGTCCATCTTCAACACTGAGGATAATGGTATCTCCACCAACAATGATGACTGTGCTGATGACTACACTCCCACCTATTGCTTCATGGCTTGAGGCGCAAAGGTAACCTCACGAGAAGCTTACTTTGAAACCTCCAGTGATGATGACTCTGAGTGTGAATCTAAACCAAGCTATAAGAACTTGCTAAAATTGCAACTGAACAGCAACATGCCATGGAAAAGATTCAAAAACTGCTAGACAAAAGTGATAACCTGTTGGACGAGGAAATGGATCGTAGTCAAGCCTTGTCTGAGGATCTCAGAAGGCTTAAGTCTCAATATGACGAACTTGAAAGTCGTCATGTGTCCCTCTCAGCTGAACATGAGAAGCTGTCCTATGAATTTCTTCAAAGGAAGCAAGATCTCGAGAAGCTGAGAGCGTCTCATGATGATCTTCAAAAGGAAAACGATTCACTCCTCGCTCAACAAATCAGTACCGCTCAGGAAGAATTTGTTGCACCAAGCTTAAAATGCCTTGAACGTGATAATGCTAAATCTTCAGCTGAATGTTCAAATACTTCTGCACTTGCAATTGCTTCAACTGCTATGGTGGCCACTAACCCCTCATCTAAGGAAGCCACCAGTGATACCGATGAAAATGCAGGGATGAAGGAATTGTATGTCACTGGCATGTACAAAAGCCTCAAAGGGCATTAAACCATGTGTGACGTGCTCAAAAAACAAATTCTTCACAGGAACCCTAGGAAAGAGGGTATTGCCTTTGAGAGAAAGCTCAATGCTGATGGTTCATATTGGAAGCCTGAGCAGTATCCCAAAACCACATGGGTTGCTGCAAAGGGACCTCCAGTAGACCCATCCACTTTATCTGGCTACACTTGTGATTCTCCATATTCTTCAGATGAGTCATTTGACTCCAATTATAAACTGTTCAAGAATCAGAATGGTGAGGTCTTTGCCAGATTCATTGGTACTAACTGCAGGAACGGTCCACCTGTGAAGAAAATCTGGGTCCCTAAAAGCCTTCTGGAAAATCTTCAGGTGAATGTCATCATGACACCACCGATGAAGAAGAAACTTCCCAGGGCAAATTCTTCACAGGGATCAAAGTCGTCAAATGGATGCAGACCCAATTATGGTCACACTAATGCCTTTGTTTCGCGGTGAAACAAACAGCGATTTGATGAATATGAGCATTACTCTTCGAACCACTATGTTCACAAATCTTCGAAGAATTTCTCTGCTTATTCATTCAATTACTATAGCCCTCCTGTGAAGAGAAATGCATATTTTTCAATGCCTAAGTTCTCCATCAATGCACTTTGTCACATTGCTTCTCAGCCACCCATTCAGATGTGGGTGGTTAAGAAGAAGAACTAATCTCTTCTGCAGGATCAAGTCTTCAGACAACTAAATGTCTGATGAATTTGCTGAAGACCTGACATAATGACTGTTGGGATGCAGGCTAATCATGCTGGAATGAATGCTTCATTTCACACATCCCTTATGCTGTTGATATTACTCATTGATGAAATTGTCTGATGAAATTGATCATCATCATATTCTTCACTTTGAAGCATATGAATTTGTAAGTCAGACTAATGCTCCTACAGGATGAAACACTTTCTGCCACTGAATGGGTCTTGGACAGTGGCTGCATGAATCATATGACTGGAGATAGGAATCTCCTCACTGATGCTCCCCTTACTCCGTCTCATCTGAAGCATATCACTTACGCTGACAAAGGAAAAAAGCAAGGTATTGGGTCTAGGTAAGGTTGCTATTTCAAAGGATCGACACATGGAAAAGGTGATGCTTGTCGAGTCCCTTGGATTCAACCTCATGTCTGTCTCAATGCTTTGTGATCTTGATATGATTATCATCTTTGGCAAATATAGATGCATTGTGCTATTGGAATCTGACAAATCCAAAGTCTTTGAAGGCTTTAGGATAGGTGACTTGTATATTGTAGATTTCTCTATAGGTCCTTAGCCCGCAACATGTATAATGGCAAAAGCTTCAGAATTCTGGCTATGGCATCGACGACTTGGACATGCTGGAATGAGGAATTTGAGCACTCTCGTCAAGAAGAAGCATATCATTGGCGTCGAGGTTGTCAAATTCGTCAAGGATCACCTCTGTGGCGCTTGTGAGTCTGGAAAGATGACTAGAGCCAAGCACCAGGCGAAGATAATCATGACCACTACTCGTCCTTTTGAATTGCTTCATATGGATTTGTTTGGTCCTACACATTATGCCACACTAACCAATGCAGCATCTCTCTACGGATTCGTCATTGTTGATGACTACTCTCGCTACACCTAGGTGCACATCATTACCTACAAGACTGAAGTTCAGAATGTCTGCAGACGATTCTCCAATTGGGCCATAACGAATTATGGTCTCAAGATCAAGCACATCAGGAGTGACAATGGCACTGAGTTCAAGAACACAGGCCTCGATGATTATCTTGATGAGCTTGGTATTACTCATGAGCTCTCTGCTCCCTACACTCCACAGCAGAATGGAGTCGTGGAGCGCAAGAACAGAACCCTCATCGAGATGGCGCGCACTATGCTTGATGAATACAAGACTCCTCGTCACTTCTGGCCTGAAGCAATTGACACTGCATGCCACATCATCAGCCGGGTATATCTTCACAAATTCCGCAAGAAGACTTCATATGAACTCCTCACTGACAAGAAACCCAATGTGAGTTATTTCAAAGTCTTCGGTGCAAAATGTTGGATTAGAGATCCTCATCACAGTTCTAAATTTGCACCGAAAGCACATGAAGGTTTTACGCTTGGTTACGGAAAGGACTTGCACACCTACAGAGTCTTCAACTCCTTCCACCACAAGGTTGTTGAAACTGTAGATGTGCGGTTCGATGAAACTAATGGCTCACAAAGAGAGCACCTGCCTCCTGTGCTAGATGAAATGCCACCTGAGGAATCTATCAAGCTGATGGGCATGGGTGAAATTGTGCCCAGTGAAGAAATAGCTGCTGATGAAGAAGTGGCCGTTCCTCGTCGTGAAGAAAATGAACATTCTGAAGAAAATGATGCTGAGGACTCTGCACGGCAACAACAACAACAAGGCCCTCGTCCAACACATCCACGAGTGGCAAATGAAGTGCAGATTGAGAAGATCCTCGACAACATCAATGCACCTGGTCCCCTCACTCGCTCAAGAGCTTCACATTTAGCTAACTTTTGTGGGCATTACGCGTTTGTCTCTATTTCAGAGCGCACCAAAGTTGATGAAGCCTTTCTGGAACCTAAATGGATTCAAGCGATGCAAGATGAATTGCGTCAATTCGAGCTCAACAATGTGTGGGAGCTAGTTAAGTGTCCTGATCCACGCAAGCACAATATCATCGGCACTAAGTGGATCTACCGCAACAAACAAGACAAAAATGGCC
This sequence comes from Elymus sibiricus, assembly GCA_039707655.1. Classification (NCBI taxonomy): domain Eukaryota; kingdom Viridiplantae; phylum Streptophyta; class Magnoliopsida; order Poales; family Poaceae; genus Elymus; species Elymus sibiricus. The sequence goes on along the minus strand of CM077666.1, from coordinate 174,441,253 downwards.
AAGTGGTGAGGAATAAGGCCCGTCTTGTAGCTTAAGGCTACACACCGGTTGAGGGTATTGATTTCGATGAAACATTTGCACCTGTTGCAAGGCTTGAAGCCATTCGTATATTGCTTGCATATGCTAACCATCATGATATCCTCTGATATCAAATGGATGTGAAAAGTGCATTCCTCAATGGTAAGCTTGAGGAAGAAGTATATGTTGCTCAACCACCAGGTTTTGAGGACCCAAAGCATCCTGACAAAGTCTTCAGACTCAACAAGGCTCTCTATGGCCTCAAGCAGGCCCCTAGGGCTTGGTATGATACACTGAAGGAATTCCTGAAGAAAAAGGGGTTCAAGCCCGGTTCTCTTGACCCTACTCTTTTCACTAAATCTTATGATGGTGAACTGTTTATATGCCAAATATATGTTGATGATATTATCTTTGGTTGCACTAACAAGAAATACAGTGAAAAATTTGCTCATATGATGCAAGAAGAATATCAGATGTCTATGATGGGGGAGTTGAAATTCTTCCTCGGGCTTCAAATTCGTCAACAACCCAATGGCATCTTCATATCTCAGGAGAAATACCTCAGAGACTGCCTGAAGAAATTCGGAATGCAAGATTGCAAAGGCCTCAAGATACTAATGCCAACAAATGGCCAACTGAACACTGACGAAAATGGTAAAGATTTCGATCAGAGGGTATATCGCTCCATCATTGGTTCGCTGCTTTACCTATGTGCTAGAAGGCCAGATATTATGCTTAGCGTTTGCATGTGTGCCCGCTTTCAAGCGTCACCGAAGGAATCACACCACCAGGCTATGAAACGAATTCTTCGATATTTGGCTCACACCCCAACGCTTGGATTATGGTATCCCAAGGGCTCATCACTTGATCTTGCTGGATATTCCGATTCTGATTATGCTGGTGACCGAGTGGATCGCAAGTCAACATCAGGCACATGCCATTTCCTCGGACGATCTCTTGTATGTTGGTCCTCGAAGAAGCAGAACTGTGTCTCACTTTCTACTGCCGAGGCTGAGTACATTGCTGCTGGCGCCTGCTGCTCTCAGTTACTATGGATGAAGCAAACCCTCAAGGACTATGGCGTCAACGTGAAGAAAGTGCCACTCTTCTGCGACAATGAGAGCGCCATCAAGATCGCCCACAACCCAGTGCAACACTCAAGGACGAAGCATATTGAGATTCGTCACCATTTTCTTCATGATCATGTGCTGAAGGGAGACATCGTCATCGACCACGTGAAGACGGAAGACCAGCTTGCAGATATCTTCACAAAGCCCTTGGATGAGAGAAGGTTTTGCATGTTGCGGTGTGAGCTAAACATCTTAGAATCTTTGAATGTCCTTTGAAAAGGACACACATCCTAACACTTACGCATTCTTGATGACTTTGATGCACAACACACGAAGTAACGCTTTCCTTCAATCAATGAAGACTAACCCTCTAAGTGTGAAGAAATTAATGAAAAACTTGATTCTCAGAACCCTACGACAATTGTACGTGGTGTCTGAAATCATCATAGTTCTCATACGGTGGGTAACGCCACCACCTCTTTTTGACGTTCTTCAAATTTGAGTTGTTCGTCATTTGCAATTTCGTCAATCTTTTCAATGTCGTCATTTGAGGTTATTCTTCACTACTTATCTTGATTTGAGCTTTTCATGTCCTCAACAGCATCCACATATAGCTATTTCTTCATTCGGAGTTTTTCGTCATCTATGTGGATGTGATCGGACCCGTTCCCCTCTGTGCTAAGCTCAACCCACTCTGTTCACAATCTCTTCATATGCGTTCTACTTGACACTGTTCAAAGTCTTCACTGTGTCCTTGACAGCTGAAGAAATTGAAAAAACTTTTCTAATCATTTTTGGCGGTTGCCACAGTAACTTCGTCCCGCGCTTCGCACACGAGGATAGAGATGAAAATGCATGTGTGACGCGTGTCACTCAGATGCGAATCGCCCGGGGCTTATCCGTCCAAAATCTTCGGGCCGCTCAGTTTTTACCGCACCTATATAAAGGCTTGACCCCGTCAACCTCAACTCCTTTCACTCTCGCCCCTGTCGCTCTCAAACCCTAGCGCCGCCGCTGGATCTCATCATCGCCGGAGAGGAAGAGCTTCACTGCCTTGACTTCTTCGCCGTCGTACTCGCGCCGGCCGCGGATTTCTTCACCTCCGCTGCCGCCGTAGACGTCTTTCGTCGCCAAGCTAGGGCACGGAAGATCTGAACTAATGATTTCCATCGCCTCGTCGTCAAGTTCGTTGAGTTCATCCTTGGGGTAAATAAAAGTTATTTTTACCGCCCTAGTTTGATCTTTTTACTGCCACAAAATCTTCAAGTGCTGTTTTTACCACTTTTCCAATTCTTCAGCACTTCCTTCTGGTCAGTCTTGAGTATTTTCACCTAAGTTGCACTTAACAACAAGATTCCTCAATTGTGCAATTTCTTCAATCTGTACAACTCTGGAACCTTTGTCAAGAACACTGAGTGAAATGCGTCAAGACGATAAGGGTCAATTTCTTCACCTGGTTTATTTTGAAAAATCTCTGAGAACGCATGTGACTCTTCCCTATTTCCTCGCAACTATATTCTATTAACAGGTACAATGTCTGTAGACGAATCACTAGGTTCTCATCAAATTAATTCATTTGCAGCATTGCTTGAGGAAAATCTTCAAACATCTTCAGAGTCCTCAAAAGTTTAAAAACCTTAGCTGAAGAAAATGGCTGATGGGAAAAGGCCTCAGAAGGGAGGCAAGCGGAAAGAAGAACATACAGCTTTTGAGATTCCTGGCGACTTGTATGATGGATATTGCACTCCAGATGAGGAAACACACGGAAAGGAAACAAAGGTGCAGCACAAAACGCGCATGCAAAAGATCAAGAGGTACTGGACATACCAGTGGAGGAACTACAATTTTGTCACCTCCAAGTACATGAAGGACTTTGCTGTAAAGCCACCGTGCAATAGGCCACCTCTTGCTGAAGGCCAAACTGCTCATCCAACTAGCATCCGTAGGGGTGAAGAATTCCCCAAAGAATGGGCAAAGCAACAGGCTAAATTGCAGAAACAGGCCAAAAGGCCGTTGATGAATTCAACAAGGCCACAAAGGCCTCAGCTGAAGCTGGTGCCAGTGGCAGTGCAAGTGCTCCAAAGAAAGCCATGCAGAAGAAGCCTGCCAGCAAACCAAAGCTGTCAGTCCCAAAGGCTTCAGCCCCCAAGGCATCAAAATCTTCAGTGCCTCCTCCTGCTACAAGTTCTTCAGTGGCAGCAGCAAAATCATCAACACCGGTCGTGCTCGCATCTTGCCAGCGCATCGAGGGCTTTGCAATAGCCTCAATTGCTGCATCAAGTGCCTCAGCTTGTGGGCAATCATCATCTTCATTGGCCACGCTGAAGAAAACGGCAACTGCTGGCCGTGGAACTAGGCCAAGTCCCAAGAGCAAGGCCGTCGTGCCTCAGGCTGATGAACACGGGCTGGCTGACGAAAATGAGCTGGCAGAGTACCTCAGAAGAAAGCAAGAGCAAGCTGCCATTGCTAAGAATTCTTTAGTTCCAATGATGCTTGATCCCAAGAAGCTGCTAGACTTCATCGACATCTGGTGCACCAAGCCAGACACGCCTCTTGACGAATTGAACCTGCCTCCTGGTCCGAGCCATGTGTTGTCTGCCTTCATCTTGAACGAGAAGCACAAAATTGCTCAAGCTAAACTGGTGAGGAAACAGCAGCTGCAGAAAGAGAAAGAGCTGCGGAAGAACATGCTTTCCATTTCCCCTCAGCAGCTTGTAGCTTTACAGACTGAGATTCAACAGCTGTCTGAGAAATTTGAAAGACAGTCTAGTCACTACTGTGGTGTGCGCGACAGATTCGTCACTGCAACCAACCAGGTTGTTAAAGGCCACAACAAGCGCGAAGCCGCCAAGTTTGGTACTGTGCCACCCACAAGTTCTTCAGCTTCACCACCACCTGCTCCGGCCAGTGAGACTACGCACTTATCTCTGCCAGAACCAGAAAGGGCAACTAAAGAAGTTGTTCCTGAAGAAACAGCCAGGGTGACTGCATCAGTCATTCCTGAAGAAACTGAACCAACAAACTCCTCAGCAGCAGTACCACCAGCGTCCTCATCTGTAAGGCATATCACACTTCCTTCTGCATCAGAAGTGAAGAAAACCAAAGCTGCTGAGAAGGAAGCAAAGAAGAGAAAAGCTTCCGCTCCTCCTGCCAACACTGCACTAGTGAAGAAAGTGAAGACGGCACCATTGTCTTCAGAAGATCCGATTGATGCCATACCGATCTCATCAGCGCCCCCTACTCCTGTCACAGAAAATCTTCAACTTGTTCCATATGGGGTGGAATATGAAATTCCTCAGGCTAACGTAGATGTCACTAAAACCCACTCTACTGCTACCACAGAGCAAGTGGATGAAGAGATTGAAGTCGAAGATGATGCTTCGCTTCACCAAGTTGTGTCACGGAAGCCCTCACAGGTTCCGTTGACTGAAGAAAATGACACTGCTTCGTCTGCAAGTAGTGAAGCAACTGAAGAGGATGTGGATATAGATGGTGCTACAACCCCACCGATCGTTGATGACTTTTGGGAAGCTTTCCATCCAAACTCGCCCCTCACCACACCTCTGTCGCAAGTACCTCAGTCGCCCGCCGTCACTGAAGAAATTCATACGGGCTCTGAGGAGAAACAACCATCACCCCTCCAGAGCATTTCTGAAGAAATACCAGCTGCAGCAGCTGATGAAACTGCTCAAGATCAGCCCACTATTGATGTCATCAATACATCTCCTCCTACAGACTCAATTCCTTCAGCAGACACAGATACAACTCCCACCGCCACTGCTGAGGAAATTGCTAAGTCTCTTGCTGTGACCGATCCCAATGATTCCACTGGGTCCCCACGACCAGTGTATGACGTTCGCAAGAAGATGCAAAACCTTCAGCCAGTGCCAGTGATGCCCAAGATTGGCAGAACCCTCAGGCGGCCTCAGTTTGATAATGCCAAATTCTTTGAAGAGAAGAATTTCTTCATAGGCGAGTCCCCTTATGACTCAGCCAAGATCAGGCGCCTGCGATTCTGGACAAGGACGTGGATGAATTTCTATGAATCGCTACTGTTTGACAAGAAAGTATTTCCTCATTTCCATATTCCTCACGTGGATATGGAGTCTCTACCGTGCTTTTGGCCAGTCCTGGCTGTTCTTCACGATGCAGGATTACTTAGCTTCTGCTCTGATGTGTGTGATTGGAATGAAGAACTCATTCTTCAGTTCTATGCCACTGTGCATTTTTCTGGAGAGGCTGAAGACATTGCTACATGGGCTCTGGAATGGATGAGTGAAGACACTCACTATAAAGCACCAATTGAAGAACTTCTTCGTGCTCTCCCAGTTGATCCACCCCATGAAGACGCAAAAAGAATATATGAAGAACCTGAACTGCCAAACCACCTGATGCAAGTGCTGATGAAGCCAATTGCTGAAGGAGAAGCTCAAAGGACAACCTTCTTAGTGAAGGATTTGCTATATGTGCCAAAGACCGTTTTTCGCATCCTGTCCAAAACCCTCAGTCCAATTAAAGGTCACAACTCCAACACTGAAGAAGTTGTGGGAATCATGAAGAACTTGCTGTTCCACATAATTCATGGCACTCCCATCAACATTCATGACTTCTTTCTGAGGACTTTGGTCACAGTGGCACAGTCGCCATTTGATCTGAAGCCATATGCTCCGTGGATCATGAGATTCATCAGATCCCGATCTGCTATTCACTACAAGGCTGGCCGTCAGAATCACTTGAGCTATTTGCCTGAAGTAGAAGTTCTTCAGAGCACCATCTCCACAGTACCTGGCAAGGGCAAGACACCCATAGATGAAGGCTTACGTCCTCTGGATGGACATTTTCGTCAACCAATCTCCAGCTCCAATGCTGATGAATCTGCTAGCCAGGATACAGCAGCAAATGCTTCAAGGCCAACTACTTCACCAGAAGCACCACACGTCATGACGGGCCGTGAGCTGCTTATAAGCCTTCACCAGAAAGTGGACAGGAATCACAGATGGGTTAAGCGTCAGTTTGCTGCAGTTCAAGCCAACATGACTGTGACGCATAACTCAGTCCGCAAAAACCGCTACTATCTTCATGAGATATTTGACAGATCATGGGCCATCCTTTCGCATCTCAAGACCGATGAAGAACTTGCTGATTTGGACTTCCAGATGAACTTTGACTGGGAAGAACCGCCAAGGAAGAAGTTCAAGAATACCAAAGTTCCTCCCCTCATGCCGAGTTCAGAGTCTTCATCGCGCCGAACTGATGAAAATGAAGCTGTTGAAGACGATGCGACTAGTCCATCTGCTTCACGCGACCCCGACAACGCTGGTGCTCTGTTTTTCTTCAGGGGCGTTAGTCCTCACCTTGTCTCCTTTTGGTCATCTGATGACAAAGGGGGAGAAGTGTGAGTTAGTCTTCAAGCGGGTCGATATATGGGCTGTGTTTTTTTTTTGCTTGAGTTGCAACTCTTGGACTTTGCTGGATTTGCTCTTTGATGAGTTGTAACTTAAATACTATTGGTGGTCTGACTCTTTTGCTACATTTATGATGTGTGCTCTGATCCTAATATATCTGTTCATTATGCATGCACAATTTCGTCAGACACCAATTTTCATCATGCATTCATATTCTTCAAGTATCTTATGATCATGCATGATTGGATTCCAAGATATAGGGGGAGATCTCCACAATTTCAACCTGCCATGTGCATTTGCAATCCAAAGCAAATTCCTCATATGCACATCTTCAGGGGGAGTTCCTCAATATCTTGTAATCAATTTCTTCAAACTCTGTACTTACTCTTCAATTATTTTTACTCCCGTTGAAAGCCTAACCAATTTGTCATCAATCACCAAAAAGGGGGAGATTGTAAGTGCATCAAGTGCCCCCTTAGTGGTTTTGGAGTATTGAAGACAAATAGGTTGAGAAACTAATGTGTTTGTGAGTATACACAGGAGACAGAGTCCCTGAAGATTTGGTTTAACACATGGAAGACGACCCCTAAAAATAGATTTCTTCAAGTGAAGAATTTGATGATGAATTTGGTACGACCTTTGAAGAAATTGATATGAAGACTTTGAAGCTTGAAGACTTTGGTTTTCGTAGTTTCTTTTCTTCTTATTTGAGTCATAGGAAAAACCGTACTGTTAAAGGGGGTCTAGGTGAAACATATTTCACATTTCCAAAGTGATGCTCATAACTTCTCAAACCTATACACACAAGCCGCTTCGAGTGAAGCCTTTGGAAATCTCCAGTACAGCTGATGCATTTGCTAGCGACAGTGACGGAGTTCATCTGGTAGCTGACAAATTTGGTCATGCTGAGGAGTTAGGAGTTCGCCAGTGAGAGCTGCCTACCGTGAGGAAATTGAGTGCCCTGACGAAATTGAGAGTACAATTTTCTGACCATTGCTGCGCCGAGTGCCAGCTGTCGAGTGGATCCTTATCCTGACAACGGTCGAATCAGAGAAGGGCATTTATGACAATTTATGTCGGGTTGCCCCTGGCTATAAATAGCCAGCCCCCCAACCAGTTGTTGGTTGGCTGCTCCGAGAGAACTTGACACTTGTCATTTGAGAGCAACCCATCCTCTGACGACTTTGTGAAAAACCCAAGTGAGGAAAAACCCAACCAGAGCCTAAGTGATTGAGCATCACTGAAGAGATTGATCTATGTGATCCGACGCTTGTTACCTTTGAGGACTATCATTCCTCCAGATGGTTAGGCGTCATGTTCTGAGCACCCAAGAATAATTGTGGCGTGCCGGTGAACAAGTCTGTGAAGGTTTTGGAAGTCTACCTTGAAGACTTACCACGAGTGATTGGGCGAGGTCTAAGTGACCTTAGCTCAAGAGGAATACGGTGAGGACTAAGTGTTCTCTGAGTTGCGACTTAGCCGCCTCAACCAGACGTACAGTTGATGCAACAACTGGAACTGGTCTACCAAATATCATTGTCTTCACCGAGCCAACCTGGTTTCAAATTCCTCACCCTCCCTTACTTTATTCCGCTGCTGAAGAATTTGTGATCTATCCTCTGACGAATTTGAACTGAAGTATTTGATCATGCTATCGTTTATTTCCCCAGTTCATATTCTTCATGCGTGTATGATTGTATGATTGCATGTTCTTCACCCTTATATATTCTGTTCGCATGTACTCTGATTCTGTGATGACTTAGTTTCCCTTGCATTTATATTTCTTCACTCTGATCTTCGTCAAATTCATCAGAGTTTGACGAATTTCTAATAATCTCCCATTCACCCCCCTCTGGGAGATAACCTGCGCTTTCAGTCCCCCATCGATTGGCCATCCACCTTGTGATCGCGGGTGAATTCCGTGATCATGGAGTGGTTGGCGCTGAGTCCACGTTCTAGCATCCCTTGGCACTTGAAGATCTCCTGCTCCACCGATTCGGGCCTGGCCTCCACGATCCCGGTCTTCCTTGGTCCTTGAACATCCCGGATGTGAAGCACCCCCTCACACATCTCGATGGCTTGAGGGTTTTTCATCACCTCCGGTAGGTAGGGGTTGATGACCTTCTCGTAGAACTTGTCCTTGGAAGAGCTTGGTGGAGCCATAGCGATCTAGATCTGTCAGAAAAATAGCACGAAACAAGAATAGAGGGGATTTCTATGATACGGTGGTCAAAACGTCCGGGAGTATATATAAAGAATTTTTATCTTGCAAAACAAGTATTCCAGAAGAAAACAGAGTCGGGAAGGCTCACGAGGGGCCCATGAGCCAGCAGGGCGTGCCTGGGGCGGTGGCACGCCCTGGTGCCTCGTGTGCACCTCGTGGGTCCCCTCGGCTGTTTCTTATTTTTGTATTTTTTTCTAATATTCCAAAACTGACAAAAAGTATTTTTATGGAATTTTTGGAGTCGGTTTACTTATCGTATCACGTACCTATTCCTTTTCAGGGTTCTGGAGTGTTCTGGAAGGTCTCTCTTATGTATTCCTCTGGTGTAATTGTTTCAATAATATTAGTTTCAACATTAATGGGAGTACCTAAAATATAGTGCTTAATTCTTTGCCCATTCACCACTCTCGGATTAGTGCCTTCGGAGTTGTTTATTTTGATGGCTCCGGAGCGATAAACTTCTTCGATGATATACGGTCCTTCCCATTTAGAAAGAAGTTTTCCTGCAAAGAATCTCAAACGAGAATTGTACAATAGAACATACTCACCCACTTTGAATTCCCATTTTTGAATTCTTCTATCATGCCATCTTTTAACTTTTTCTTTAAACAATTTGGCATTTTCATAAGCTTGGGTTCTCCATTCATCTAGTGAGCTAATATCAAATAACCTCTTTTCACCAGCAAGTTTAAAATCATAATTGAGTTCTTTAATTGCCCAATATGCTTTATGTTCTAACTCAAGAGGTAAATGACATGCTTTTCCATAAACCATTTTATAAGGAGACATACCCATAGGATTTTTATAAGCAGTTCTATAAGCCCATAATGCATCGTCAAGTTTCTTAGACCAATTCTTTCTAGATCTATTGACAGTTTTTTGCAAAATTAATTTTATTTCTCTATTGCTCAATTTGACTTGACCACTAGATTGAGGGTGATAGGGAGATGCAATTCTATGGTTGACATCATATTTAGCAAGCAGTTTACGGAATGCACCATGAATACAATGTGAACCACCATCAGTCATTAAATATCTAGGGACTCCGAACCTCGGGAAAATAACTTCTTTAAGCATTTTAATAGAAGTGTTATGATCAGCAGTACTAGTTGGAATAGCTTCTACCCACTTAGTAACGTAATCAACAGCAACTAAAATATGTGTATACCCATTGGATTTAGGAAAAGGTCCCATATAATCAAATCCCCAAACATCAAATGGTTCAATAACAAGTGAATAATTCATAGGCATTTCCTGACGTCTACCAACATTACCAATTCTTTGACATTCATCACAAGATAAGGCAAACTTACGAGCATCCTTGAAAAGAGTAGGCCAATAAAAACCAGATTGTAATACCTTATGTGCAGTTCTGTCTCCCGCATGGTGTCCTCCGTAAGCCTCGGAATAACACTTCCGTACGATTTGTTCATGTTCATGCTCAGGTATACAACGTCTAATAATACCATCTACTCCTTCTTTATAAAGATGTGGGTCATCCCAGAAGTAATGTCTTAAATCAAAGAAGAACTTTTTCTTTTGTTGGTATGTGAAACTAGGTGGTATAAATTTAGCAACAATATAATTAGCATAGTCCGCATACCAAGGAGTATTATGAGAAGCATTTATGACAGCTAATTGTTCATCAGGAAAATCATCATTAATAGGTAGTGGGTCATCAAGAACATTTTCCATTATAGACAAATTATCTGCTACGGGATTCTCAGCTCCCTTTCTATCAATAATATGCAAGTCAAGTTCTTGTAGCAATAGAACCCACCTAATGAGTCTAGGTTTAGCATCTTTCTTTTCCATAAGATATTTAATAGCAACATGATCGGTGTGAACAGTTACTTTAGAATCAACTATGTAAGATCTGAATTTATCACATGCAAACGCAACTGCTAGAAATTCTTTCTCAGTGGTAGCATAATTTCTTTGAGCACTGTCTAGAGTTTTGCAAGCATAATGGATAACATTTAGTTTCTTATCAACTCTCTGTCCTAGAACAGCACCAACATCATAATCACTAGCATCACACATAATTTCAAAAGGCAAGTTCCAATCAGGTGGTTGAACAATAGGTGCAGTGGTTAAGGCTTTCTTAAGTGTTTCAAAGGCTTCTACACAATCATCATCAAAAACAAATGGAACATCTTTTTGCAAGAGATTGGTAAGAGGTCTAGAAATTTTAGAGAAGTCTTTTATAAACCTTCTATAGAAACCAGCATGACCTAGGAAACTTCTTATACCTTTAATATCTTTAGGACATGGCATTTTCTCAATAGCACCGACCTTAGCTTTATCGACTTCAATACCTCTTTCAGAAATTTTGTGCCCCAAGACAATACCTTCATTCACCATAAAGTGGCACTTCTCCCAATTCAAGACAAGATTAGTTTCTTCACATCTCTGCAAAACTCGATCAAGGTTGCTTAAGCAATCATCAAAAGAAGTTCCATAAACGGAAAAATCATCCATGAAAACCTCAACAATCTTTTCACAAAAGTTAGAGAATATAGCAGTCATACATCTTTGAAAGGTAGCAGGTGCATTGCATAAACCAAAAGGCATACGTCTATAAGCATAAGTTCCAAAAGGACAAGTAAAGGTGGTTTTCTCTTGGTCGGCTTGTGATACAGGTATTTGAGAGAAACCAGAATAACCATCTAGGAAACAAAAGTGTGTATGCTTAGACAATCTTTCTAACATTTGATCAATAAAAGGTAAGGGGTAATTATCTTTTCTAGTGGCCTTGTTTAATTTTCTAAAATCAATTACCATCCTATAACCAGTTACAATTCTTTGTGGAATGAGTTCATTTTTATCATTGGGAACAACGGTAATACCTCCTTTTTTAGGGACACAATGAATTGGACTCACCCATCTACTATCAGCTATGGGATATATTATACCTGCTCCCAGAAGCTTTAATATTTCGGTTCTTACCACCTCTTTCATCTTAGGATTTAATCGTTGTTGGTGGTCGACAACTGGTTTAGCATCAGGCTCCATATTAATTTTGTGCTGACATAGAGTGGGACTAATGCCCTTAAGATCATCAAGAGTATGTCCAATAGCAGCTCGGTGCTTCCTCAGAGTTTTCAGTAATCTCTTTTCTTCATGCTTCGAAAGGTTAGCACTAATAATAACAGGATATATCTTCTTTTCATCTAGATAAGCATATTTCAATGTATCAGGTAATTGCTTCAATTCAAATATAGGGTCACCCTTAGGTGAAGGAGGACATCCAAGAGTTTCAACAAGCAAATTGTGTTTAAGGATAGGTGGTTGATCAAAGAACATCCTATCTATTTCATTTCTTTCATTCATATGCATATCATTTTCATGGTCAAGCAAATATTGTTCTAACGGATCAGTAGGAGGTACGGCAATAGAAGCAAGACCAATAATTTCATCTTTACTAGGCAATTCTTTATCATGAGGTTGTCTACTAAACTTGGAGAAATTAAACTCATGAGACATACCACCAAAATTAACACTAACAGTTTCTTTAGCGCAATCAATCTTGACATTAACAATGTTCAAGAAAGGTCTACCAAATATAATGGGACAAAAATCATCTTGTGGAGAACCGAGGACTAGAAAATCAGTAGGGTATTTTATTTTTCCACACAAGACTTCAACATCTCTAACGATCCCAAGAGGTGTAATGGTATCTCTGTTTGCAAGCTTAATAGTAACATCAATGTCCTCTATTTCAATAGGTGCAATATCATTCATAATTTCTTGATATAAGGTAAAAGGAATAGCACTCACACTAGCACCCAAATCACATAAGCCATGATAACAATGATCTCCTATTTTAACAAAGACAACAGGCATGCCTACTACAGGTCTGTTCTTATCTTTAGGATCTGGTTTAGCGATTCTGGCTACTTCATCATAGAGGTAAATAACATGCCCATCTATATTATCAACCAAGAGATCTTTAACCATAGCAACTTTAGGTTCAACTTTAATTTGTTCAGAGGGTCTAGGTGCTCTAATATTACTTTTTTAACCACAGTTGAAACTTTAGCATGTTCCTTAATCCTAACAGGAAAAGGTGGTTTCTCAATATAAGCAGTAGGCAGAACTGGATCAACAAGGTAAACAATGGTTTCTTCTTTAACACTAACGGGTTCCTCAATCTTTTCTTTAACAGGGGGATGATATTTAAACCACTTCTCCTTAGGGAGATCAACATGAGTAGCAAATTGTTGCGGGTACGACCATCTATGGGGCCATCTAGCCCCTTTGTGGTTCGGCAGGGGAGATCAACATGCACAAAGAGCAGAATCAATGGGTGGCGCGAAGGATCTTACCCAGGTTCGGGCCGCTTGAGAAGCGTAAAACCCTACTCCTGCTTTGGTGTATTGGATGTGTGAAAGCATAGGTACAAGGAGCACTTCTCCCGGCAAGGCGCGAAGAGCAGCTACGCATGCAGAACGTGCTAATGTTTGAAAAAGGGTCAGAATCCCTCTAACTATTGCCTTGGCCCTCCTTTTATAGCTCAAGGGGTCACCACAGTGGCAAAACAGTAATTACATAGTGATTAGATAGCAAACAGTGCTATCATACCTAACTCTGCCAGTTTAGGACAAAGGCATTAAATGCTCCATTAGGTGTCATGTGGAGAGGCAGCCCCGGCAAGGTTCCTGCACCGCTCGCCCAACCACCTCGTATTATTCTGACACGTCTCCTGGACGGGTGTCATTAAAGGCAAATCTTCTCCCTGCGTGCTGACACGTGCCCGACAAACCTCACCAACTAGCCTGCGCGGTCGACACCTCACTGATTAGCGACTAGCTGTCCGGTGAGGTGGAGCGCTGAGCTGGCGAAGGCTTGCCGGCACGGAGCTTGGCGGGTCATCATCTTGCCGGTTCAGCCTTGCCGGCAAGAAATATCTCCATATTCATCACTGGTTGAGTGTTTGTTGGTGCTTCGTCTTGAGCTTCTCCCCAGTAGCTTTTGCAACTGGGCCCTGAATTTTGGTCTTGGTGGTTCCCGATAAGCCTCGGCCGGCAAGGAGGCTGCTACCGTCTGTGCATAAGTCAGGGTATAAAATACCCATGTTTTATACACCGACAGGAGCCCCCAGGCCTGGGCCATACGCGTGTCCAAAGCATCATTGGGCTAGGCCCAAACAATGCACAGACATGCGGCGGGAAAACTGCCGCTGTAATTTTCATCATGATGGTTATCACCTCTTGAGATCTTCTTTGCTTCTTCATTAATCTGGATTCGAGAGCGTTCTTGGTCATTTTCCGGCAAACCTTGCCGTCGGACGGACAGCCACTAGGTGTGCTCGGACCAGGAATATGCTCATACGTGGGGCGTCGTGGGTTCAAACTGAACCGGCACGCGGCCAGGCGTGGCAAGGATAACTGCCATATCTATCTTTACTTTTCCTTTTTCTGTGCCCCCCATCACGCGCATTTGCATGCATATAAGGCAGCGGATTGGTGGAGAAGGGCGGCCGTTGGAGTGACGCACCGGGCCAGGGACACAGGGTGTGGGATTAGCGAACGTGGGCGGTTGCTGGAGTAATGTGCCCGTCCAGAAGCGCAGGGCGCGGGATTGGCGAACCTGGGCGGCCGCCCGAAGATGGTGAAGAGCCAGCCCCCCGCACTCCCCCTATAAAGAGGGGGCCGCGGGGTGTGATGCTCATCCATCTCCTCCTGCCTCAACCTTTAGCAACCGTCACCTCTTTCTCTTATCTTCTTCCTCCGCATCTGACGACGGCATGGCGAGGGGAAGAGGATGCGGTCGCACCTCCGCCGCCATGGCAAGAGCTTCTCCTCGGCTCCATGCCCACGCCACAGCCACGGCTGCGGAGGCTGGCTCCAGCGCTCAAGGGAGGGTCGCGGCCCGTGGTCGTGGAAGACGCGGTGCTCGTGGTCGAGGCGGCCATGGCGGAGCGCTTGCCGCTTCGACTTCGGCTCTTCCTCCCCCGACAGAGGGCCATACGGAGGATACGGCACAGGAATTCATCCTGGAACTACGTGATCAGCCGCGGAGCTGGCTGCGGCTTCCCCGTCCTTTTGCCAGGGAGATGGAAGGCCGCCACCTACGTGGCTTGTGGCTGCGCATGGATGGTTGCTGCAACGGCCCGGTCTGGGTGACCGTTGAGACCTCCAACAACGGCCTCATGTATCTCACGCACGGGTGGAAGTCCTTCATTCGTGCCCGTTGCCTAGGACAAGGGCACCTTCTTCTCTTCAGGTTGGACGGACCAGACACGCTCGTCGTGAAGTTCTTCGGGGCTTCGGGCGCTCGTCTGGAGTGCTGCGCGAAAAGTTCAAGCGACAGTGACACCGCTTCCTCCAGCGATGCTGAGGATGACGATGATGACAACGATGACGATGGCGTTCCCGGCGTGAAGATCGAGGACAACGACGATGAGTCTGGCTGATCGCCGGTAGCACCATCATTTGGCCTTCCGGGAACAAGCCGGGCTTCGCCTAGGCGCCCCTTTTGCCCTCCTTGCACTCGATGTAAACCCTGGGGAAGGGCCAATAAAATGTAATCGATTACCTGTTTAATGAATACCTAGTGTTTGCCGGGCTTAAGTGAATGCGCGCTGTTTCCCTTGTTTTATTTTGCCTTTGTATGATCGTGCTCCCTACGCTGTTGGAAACTTGCCGGTGCGCACACTTGCCACGAGCGCTTCGAGGAACAGGTCCCTAGCAGCCTGCTGGAAGTGCCGCTGCCGGCAAGGTAACTTGCCGGGCCAGAACGCGGCTGCTAAGTTTGCCGAGCGGACTCGAGGCAAGCTAGAGCGCGGACTGATCACGGCAAGATTCCTTCGCGTGCAGGTTTCTCATACAAACACATAATCGTCAAGGGAAATTGCAAATGTAACAAGGAAATTTTTTCAAAGTTTTTCAACTTAGCTTTTATTTGCACCATTTCCCTTGCTGTATGAAATGATCACTTGAACGCCATTAGAATGGTACCCCATCATCACTCCCCCCGGGGAACTTGCACGCGAAGGATTCTTCTGTCCTTTTAAGAAAAAGAAAGAAGAGAAAAGAGTGGTTTGGGAACCTTGACGGTTCGTCAGCCATTCCATACAAACTAAAGTGTAAACCACAGCATTACACGTATCCATATATAAATGAATATGCATGAAGAGTTGCGAAACACTTAGCTTTATTATGCACAGGAGGCCCGGCAAAAGGGGTTGCCGGGAGGCCCGGCAACCGCGCCTTATGGGTAGAACTTGCGAAGATGCTCAATATTCCATGAGTTCTGCACTGGGGTGCCATCTTCGGTCTCCAGACGGACTGCGCCAAGTCTGGTGACTCGTACTACTCGATAAGGGCCTTCCCACTTCGGCGTTAACTTGTTTGATTTCTTGGCGGACTGAACGCGCCGAAGAACAAGGTCGCCTTCCTCAAGGCTTCGGGCATGCACTTTGCGGCTATGATAGCGGCGCAAGGCTTGCTGGTAGCGTGCAGCTCGCACAGCCGCCCGAAGACGATCCTCCTCAAGGAGCGTTGTGTCGTCTTGCCGCAGTTGCTCTTGCTCAGCTTCATCGTAAGCGAGCACTCGAGGTGACCCGTACATGAGTTCCATGGGGAGCACCGCTTCTGCACCATAGATTAGGAAGAAGGGTGTTTGGCCGGTAGCTCGATTTGGTGTCGTCCTGAGTGACCAAAGAACCACCGGCAACTCATCAATCCAGCGCCTTCCACATTTGCGCAGCCTATCAAAGGTTCTTGTCTTGAGGCCACGCAACACTTCAGCGTTCATCCTTTCCGCTTGGCCGTTGCTTCTCGGGTGAGCAATAGATGCAAAACAGATTTTGCCGCCAAGGTCCTAGATATACTGCATGAAGGTGCGGCTCGTGAATTGTGTGCCATTATTGGTGATGATTCTGTTAGGAACCCCGAAATGGCAAACTAATCCTTTGAAGAACTTGACGGCTGATTGTGCTGTCACCTTCCTCACTGGCTCCACTTCAGGCCACTTTGTGAACTTGTCGATGGTGACGTACAAGAACTCAAAGCCCCCGACAGCACGGGGGAAGGGGCCCAAGATATCGAGCCCCCAGACCGAAAAGGGCCAAGAGTGAGGGATTGTTTGGAGAGCTTGAGCTGGCTGATGTATGTTCTTTGAATGGAACTGGCATGCTTCACACATGGTTACTAGCTCAGTTGCATCCTGGAGGGCAGTGGGCCAATAGAAGCCTTGCCGGAAAGCTTTGCCGGCAAGTGCCCTTGAACCTATGTGAGAGCCACATATGCCTCCATGTATCTCTGCCAACAGCTTCAGTCCATCTTCCCGGCAAATACACTTTAATTTCACACCGTTTGGTCTCTTTCTGTATAGCGTGTTATCCACAAACTGATACATACTTGACTGACGGGCTACTTTCTCAGCTTCTTCTTGCTCATCGGGATGTTCTCCTATTTGAAGGAAACGAACTATCTGATGTGCCCATGCCGGAGCTTGTGGCTCGACGACAAGGACCAAAGGCGCTTCTTCAGCCGCGGGAGCGCTTGCTTCTGTGGCAAGAACCCGATGTTCTGTGTGAAGCTGCTGCTCACTGGCAACCGCGTCGTTGTCTCCGGCAACCTTTTTGCCGGCGGCTCCTGGGAGTTCTGCCGGAAAATACTTGCCGGTGTTCAACTTCCTTCTCTTACCGGCCTGCATTGATGGAGTGACTGTTGGTTGATTCAAATGGAGCACAAAAGTTCTTGGTTCCACAGGTAGCTTTTGGGCGGCACACTTTGACAGGTGGTCAGCAATGCTATTTTCCGCACGAGGGATGTGCTCTGTTTGCAATCTGTCAAAGTGTTCTTCCAATTTCCTCACTTCTTCCACGTATGCTTCCATCAACGGGCTCTGGTAATCTTTGTTCACTTGCTTCACAACAAGCTGCGAGTCACCGCAGACGATCAATTTTTTGATTCCATGGTCCACTGCGATCCTAAGACCGGCAAGGAGTCCTTCGTACTCAGCAGTGTTGTTTGTAGCTTGCTCCCTGGGAAAGTGCATTTGAACCACATACTTGAGGTGCTCTCCGGTGGGTGCGACAAGCAGCACTCCGGCACCGGTGCCTTGCAGCGAGAAGGCACCGTCAAAGTACATGATCCATTCTTTGGCTGTTTCTTTGCCGGGGAGAGTTGTTTCTTGTATTTCTTCGTCTTGCGTTGGCGTCCATTCTGCAATGAACTCCGCCAAGGCTCTGCTTTGGATGGTTGAAGTGCTTTCAAACTTAAGTGCAAAGCTTGACAATTCCAACGCCCACTCTACTATCCTGCCAGTTGCTTCTGGATTTCTCAAAATGCGTTGCAACGGAAAGCGAGTGACGATGGTGATTTCGTGTGCTTGGAAATAGTGACGCAGCTTTCTCGAGGCCATAAGAAGGCCGAAAAGCAATTTTTGCACCCCAAAGTATCTTGATCTAACCCCCTGCAGAAGGGAACTAACAAAATAAATGGGCCGCTGCACCACCTTCTCCTTTGGCATCACTTGTTGATTTGTTTCATTCACTTGCGCTGTTTCTGACTTGTCGGCGCCGGACCTTGCCGGAGAAGATTCCGGGATTCCGGTTTGTCGCTGGACGGTCTTGCCGCGATTACTTCCTCGTCATCGACTTCCCTCTGCGCCACTAATGCAGCACTAGCCACCTGATTTGTTGCCGCTACATATAGCAGCAATGGTTCTTGTGGCCTAGGCACAACTAGCGTTGGCGCGGAGGAGAGGTATCTTTTCAAGTCCTGCAGCGCGGCCTCCACTTCCGGAGTCCATTTCATCGGGCCTGCCTTTTTCAAAATCTTGAAAAACGGCAGTGCGCGCTCGGCAGATCTTGAAATGAACCTACTCAAGGCAGCAACACAGCCGACAAGACGCCGCACATCTTTGACGCTTTTTGGTGCTTGAATCTGCTCAATTGCTTTGATCTTGTCAGGATTTGCTTCAATTCCTCATTGAGATACAAAGAATCCAAGAAGCTTGCCGGATGGAACGCCAAACACACACTTCTCGGGATTGAGATTTAGATTGATTTTGCGAAAGTTTGCAAATGTCTCTTCTAAATCTTGAATGAGGGTAGATTTGTCCTTGGTCTTGACCACTATATCATCTGTGTATGCTTCCACATTCCTGTGCAGCTGGGGCTCAAAACCAATCTAGACTACTCTTGCGAATGTCGAACTAGCACTTTTTAATCCAAAGGGCATACGCACGAAGCAATATGTGCCACATGGAGTAATGAATGCGGTTTTCTCCTCATCCTCCTTGGCCATGAATATCTGATGGTACCCAGAATATGCATCAAGGAAGGAGAGTAAATCACAGCCGGAAGTGGAGTCCACAATTTGATCGATGCGCGGCAAGGGGAAAGGATCCTTTGGACAAGCTTTGTTAATATCAGTGTAGTCAGTACAAAGTCTCCACTTTCCATTTGCTTTGCGCACCACCACTGGATTTGCCAACCAAGTGGGATGTAGTACACCTCTAACCAAGCCTGCTGCTTCAAGTTTCTTGATTTCTTCGGCAATGAATTGTTGCCGCTCCAAAGCTTGCTTTCGGACTTTTTGCTTGACGGGCCGAGCGTGGGGACAGACAGCAAGGTGGTGCTCAATTACCTCCCTGGGAACACCGGGGATGTCAGATGGTCGCTGACGGTGTCCTAGATTAGGGGGTGCTAACCGGGCCAACCTGTCTCCTCGGTTGGGCCGATATACCCCTGCACGTAACCAAGATAGACTCCGGAGACTGTACGTAGGAGGCGTGATCAAGGCTGTTTCTACCGAAGACTTGACGTGTATTCCAAGATCTCTCCTGCCGCCTCTTTCCTAGCATACCGACTTTGTAACCCTAGATACCCTCCCTGGCGTGTATATAAGCCATAGGGTTTAGCCCGTGAGAGGACATATACGCAACATTGCTTACCTAGCCATAGGAGTTAGACTCATATTATGATCTCGAGGTAGATCAACTCTGTATTCATTACATCTTCATCAATATAACAGAAGCAGGAAGTAGGGTTTTACCTCCATTAAGAGGGCCCGAACCTGGGTAAACATCGCCTCCATTGTCTCTGTTACCATCGATCCCAAATCCGCAGCTCGGGACCCCCTACCCCGAGGTCTGCCAGTTTTTACACCGACACTGGTGCTTTCATTGAGAGTTCCGCTATGAGATCACCGGAGGGATCGATGGGATCGCCAGTCAACGGCTTTAAACCTATGGAGCATGTCTCCACATCTGAAGCTTTGGTCTTGCGGACACCCCCACGTAACGTGGAAGCGGATTGTGACCCTTCTCCGGCTCCAACGAAGGCCCCCCTCGCTGATGAGGGGGTAAGATACTTCCTGGAGATCAGATCGGACGGCAACCCGCTAATGACCGACTCCCAGATTGAATCGGCTTAACCGATAACTATGGATCCACCGTCGGGTGAACGGGACGAGGTCTTCAGCCCGCGGTCTTTAGAGATCGGATCTAGTCCGCTCACCTCTTGTGTGGAATATCGCCCCGACGACTCCGGCCCATCTGACATCTGGGACTTAGCGTACGTACGATAGATCCCTGGTGAGCTGATCCGGCAATACTGGGCCAGGTTCTTGATCGTCAAGGGCAAGATACTGGAGTACCGAGACTCTGATATAATCGCCGCTTTCGAGCATGGATGCAGGGATAGAGGCGTCTTGAACGCCCTCGCCCGCCGTCGCATCCAAACACTCCCTGAATTAACCAACCTGGTAGCGCGATTTTGCGCCATTGAGGACACCTGGCGAACCGAGGAGAATACAGACTCGATCTATGAATACTACCCGGAACGCGACAAGTCGGCGCCTCGGCGCGAAAATCGCAAAGGTAACACCTCGGGTGATCGACCCCGGAAGAAGAGGAAAACCTCCGATCGCCCCGGAACGGCCTAGAAGGCTTTCTGGGTAAACCATGCCCGATCCACGCCGTATTAGTTAACTCCTGCCGAACCCACAACCTTTGAGACTGTTGGGTGTTAAGGCAGGTGGCCATAGGGGGGCCCGCCCTCTTGGCGGGCACCTCCAGCCACTCTGGATGGACCTCGGATGAAGACGAGGTCTTAATGATTTATGAGACATTTACGTCTAAAAACCAGCGCAAACGGGCCTTACGGGAAGTTAACGCCGTTCGGCGGGTATCGCCTCGGGACGCGTGGATAGACACGCCGATCTCCTTCACTCAGAATGATCAGCCGAAGTCTACCCTGGACAGGTGCCCCGCCGCGCTAGTCATCGATCCCATCATGGACCGTTGTCGCCTCCATATGGTCCTGATGGACGGAGGCAGCAGCCTGAATTTGATATATGAAGACACTCTGGATAAAATGCACATCGATAAAACACGCATGGAACCGAGCACCACTACCTTTAAAGGAATAGTGCCCGGGAGAGAGGCACGCTGCAGTGGAAAGATAACTCTAGACGTAGTCTACGGGACCTCGGACAATTATCGCTCCGAGGAGATTACATTCCACATCGCACCTTTCAAAAGCGGATACCACGCCATCCTCGGACGGGACGCCTTTGCAAGATTTCAAGCGGTACCGCACTATGGCTACATGAAGCTCAAGATGCCGGGCCCAAAAGGGATCATTACCATTTCGAGCGATCCCGACAGGGCGCTCAAAGCCGAGAATAAAACGGCGTCCCTCGCCCTCGAGACCCTGGTCGAAACCTTCGCGGCCGAAGAATTAACCGCACTACGCGCCGAAGTCGATCGGGACGATGTCATCCTCGACAAAAGATCAAAACTTACCTCCTTCAAGCCGGCCGATAAGATCATTAAATTCCAAGTTCACCTCACGGACCCCGCTAAAACGGCGTCCATAGGGGCTAACCTCGACCCAGAGGTTGCCGAAGCCCTACGCGCTTTCCTTAGGGAAAACTGGGACATATTTGCCTGGCACCCCTCCGACATGCCTGGGATACCCCGTAGGCTCGCAGAGCACAGCCTAAACATACTGGCAGGCTATAAGCCTGTTAAACAAACACTTCGGTGTTTTTCCGAGCCCAAGCGTCAAGCGATGGGCGAGGAACTGGCAAAGCTACTGGAGGCATGATTCATCAAGGATATAAAACACCCCGACTGGCTAGCCAATTTGGTCATGGTACCAAAGAAGGATAGGTCCTGGCGGTTGTGCATCGATTTTAAAGACCTCAACAAAGCCTGCCCTAAAGACCCCTTTCCCCTACCCCGTATTGACCAAATTGTGGACGCCACTGTGGGCCACGATGCATTGTGCTTCCTAGATGCCTATTCAGGGTATCATCAAATAAAAATGAAGGAATCAGACCAGGCAGCAACAACATTTATTACGCCCTACGGACCGTTTTTCTTCAATACGATGCCCTTCGGACTAAAGAACGCTGGCGCTACATACCAGCATATGATTCAAACATGCTTGAAAGAACACATCGGAAAAACTGTGGAGGCCTACGTAGACGACGTGGTTGTTAAAACTAAACGCGTCGACCAACTGGTGGACAACCTCCGCGATACATTTGCCAGCCTATGGGAATATCAAATAAAATTCAACCCCGAAAAATGTGTGTTCGGGGTCCTGGCTGGCAAACTCCTCGGTTTCATTGTATCTAGCCGAGGAATTGAGGCCAATCCGGCCAAAATTCGAGCCCTGGATCGCTTAGAGGTCCCTACAGAGCTGAAAGATGTACAAAAGCTAGCGGGCTGTGTAGCAGCCCTAAGTCGTTTTATATCACGGCTTGGAGAAAAAGCTTTACCACTGTACAGGCTGTTAAAGCAGACTAAAACATTCAATTGGACCACGGAGGCTGCGGCGGCCCTGGAAGACATCAAGGCCCTCCTCGCCACCAACCCAATCCTGGCAGCACCACGCGTTTGTGAACCAATGATATTATACATCTCGGCTACAAACCAGGTGGTTAGCGCGGTCCTCGTGGTCGAACGAGACATGGAAGGTCATAAGTTCCAAGTCCAGAAACCAGTATACTATGTGTCCGAGGTCTTAACCCCCTGTAAGACACGTTACCCTCACTATCAAAAGATAGCGTATGCAGTCTTCATGGCCTCACGAAAGCTTCGACACTACTTTCAAGAGTGCGCGGTGACCATGGCCTCCGACGTCCCGTTAAGTGACATAATCAATAATAGAGATGCGATGGGGCGCATCGCCAAATGGGCTATAGGGCTCCTACCTTTCGAAATTATCTATAAACCACACCGGGCAATTAAATCCTAGGTGTTGGCAGACTTTGTGGCCGAATGGACCGAAGCCGAACTCCCTCGTGAGTGCAGTACTTATTCGCATTGGATGATGTATTTTGATGACTCCAAAATGCCGGCCGGCCTAGGGGCCGGCGTGGTACTCACGTCCCCCATGGGCGACAACATTCGATAGGTACTACAAATCATGTACACAGACTCCAATAACGTAGCCGAATACGAAGCTCTCTTACATAGACTTCGGATAGCAGTCTCCATGGGCGTTAAACGCCTCGAGGTCCGAGGTGATTCGAACCTCGCCATCTCGCAAATCAATGGCGAGTTCGACGCCAAAGACCCCAAGATGACAGCCTACCGAAATGTCGTCCTAAAGATCTCGGCCAGATTCGAGGGGCTGGAATTTCACCATATACCCCGAGATAGCAATCAGGCCGCAGACGTACTCGCCCGGTTGGGCGCGAAGCGGGACAAGGTTCCCGACAACACCTTCCTCGAGCGGCTTTTTAAGCCATCCGTAGTCTGGCAAGACAGCACAGGAACATCGGACTCAAACGATGTCGGGAAACAGTCCCCGCCCGGAAAGGACGATGGTATCATAGGCTGGTCCATGATCCGGCCAACGAATTCAACGCATGACGTCATGCCAGTGATCGCACCATGGACTGAGCCGCTTCTTGCATACCTACTCCAACAAGAACTCCCTGATAACCAAGCCGACTCCCGTCGGATCATAAGGCAGTCTAAGGCCTACAAGGTTCATGAAGGGGAACTTTATAAAATGAGTACAACGGGCGTCCTCCAGAGATGCATATCCGAGGAAGAAGGACAACTTGTACTGCAGGAGATACACTCCGGCATGAGCGGGCATCACGCCGCTGCTCGAACCCTGGTCAGCAAGGCCTTTCGCGTCGGTTTCTACTGGCCAACGGCAAGCGCCGATGCCTCGGTATTAGTACAGCGTTGCCCAGGCTGCCAGGTCTTCGCGAAACAGAGCCATATGCCCCCCACGGCTCTGCGCACCATTCCCATTACATGGGCCTTTGCGGTCTGGGGGCTCGATATGGTTGGGCCACTCAAGGGTGGATCCAACAAAAATAAGTACCTACTCGTTATGGTAGACAAATTCACCAAGTGGATCGAAGCAAAGCCGGTCACCTCGGCCGAGGCCGTCCAGGTCATCGGATTCATTTCGGGGGTAGTCCATCGTTACGGTGTCCCCCACAGTCTGATCACAGACAATGGAACCAACTTCACGGCCAAAGAGGTTAAGGCATGGTGTAAGAAAATGGGCATTAAGCTCGACTACGTGTCCGTCTATCACCCGCAGTCTAATGGGCAGGTGGAGCGCGCCAACGGGCTTATCCTTAGTGGAATTAAGCCCCGGCTAGTTCGCTCCCTTAAAAAAGCCGACTGCAAATGGGTTGAGGAACTTGATTCCGTCTTATGGGGCCTGCGTACAACACCAAACCGGTCCACCGGGTATACCCTGTTTTTATGGTGTACTGCGCCGAAGCAGTCCTCCCTTGCGACATCATACATGACGCACCTCGGGTGCGCATGTACGAGGAATTGGAGGCCGAACTCGATCGGCAAGACGCCTTAGACGCTCTCGAGGAAGAGCGCAACGTCGCACGGGCTCGTTCAGCCATTTATCAACAACAGGCACGACGCTACCACGGTAGAGAGGTCCGTGCCCAAGCATTCAACGTCGGGGATCTCGTAATGAGATTGCACCCCGAAAAACAAAAACACAAGCTCTCCCCTAGATGGGACGGACCGTTCATCATTGACCAAGTGCTCATCGGAGGAGCTTATCGAATCCGAGATCCAGAGGATGGCCGATTAGAGCCCCACCCGTGGAACGCGACGCTTCTCCGACGCTTCTATGCATGACTTCGAGTATACGGTCTGTGTAAATAACTTGTGCATTTTCTTTTGATTTAACTCTTTCTTTCTTATCTTTTCACCTCGGAAAGCTCTTTTACGACCCCGAGGACAATCAAGCTTGTTCTTCTCAAAACAATAGCTATTCCGCCCCTTATGTACTATTGTCTCTCGAGCCACTATATGCATCGATTCGCTTTAAGATTTGGCCAAGCTGGGTTGCCCGGCTCCTGTGCTTGCCCCTTACGTTTCCGATATTTCGGCTAGGGGGCAAAGGGAGCACCGCTGTGATTGTTACTCCCGGGTCAACCGGTGTAGTACCTCAGACGGATAAAGCCGAAAGCTAGCGTTCTTATAATGCGGATTGGTCGGCTATGACATAGGACTAACGTGGCAAGGGTCTTTTCAAACCCCGACCAGGGGCTTTTACCCCCGAGGTCATCCGTCTTCTGACGGGCGTGTTCGACACATTAACCCGCAGAAAGGAACTGTTGGAAGAACTATTTTCCTTGGAAGATGTTTCTTATGTTAAATAGTAATATAACATAACTTTCTGTCACCCTCTTGTCTTTCGAGCCGCATTGCCTGATTGCCTGGTCCCTCGCAGCATCTGGTTCGATAACCTCGGACCAGTAGTATGGGACACTCCTCGGACTTTGTCCGAGGAGGCGGAAGCCGACGGCTGGCTGACAGAGTTCGGCTGAACGGTCGGAGAAATTTAACATAGAGTACCTCGGTACATAAAGTCATACAACATTTTTCAAGCACAGTCTAACCCGTCTATTAAGGTGTCCAATGCGCAATCCTTTTGCGAGAATCGTGCGGCGGGCATCACACTATCATATGCCTGGCTGGTCGGGATCTCTTCCCCATCCGGCCCCAGGGGTCCTACCTCTGCTAATTCTGTTGTCCTCACACCGGTGTAATGGGTCTTCACCATGGCCCAGGCCTCTCTGGCACCTTCTCGGCAAGCTGATACTTTCCACGCTTGGATCCGGCGCCGAGCTCTCTTAAGACGTTCGGCCAGCACGGCCATGTCCTCAGGGACTGGCGTCACCTCGGGCCATAACGCCTGGTGCACATCCTTCATCGCTTGCCGAGCTCCTTCATGCACCTTGGATAGGCGCCTGCTCATGTCTTCGGACATTGGACCACGCGACTCCGGACGAAGGCTAGTCAAGCACCCTGTCAAACAACAACACATTTCGAATGACAAATTTCCTTGAGCAAACTTGCATGACAAATGTCTTTCGTATTTTCTCAACTTACCATAAATCATATCGTCCGCTCGCCGATTCTTGGCCTCTGCAGCAGCCAGGCGAGTTTTTAAGCTCTCAATTTCCTGGGCCTGCCGGGCGTTTTCAGCCCTAAGCGCATTCACGTTGCCCACATGTTGACTTGCCTGGCGTTGCACTTCAGCATACGCCAGATCTTCACGGGCCTGCTTCAGATCTCTTTCGAGATGGCCCAGGACTTCCGCTGCTACAAGCAATGCTAGGCATCAGCTCTGATTTTTTGACGTTACCCACTTCAAGGAGTAAGCGCTCACCGTGCGCCTCTCTGGTGAATTTCTTCACCTGCTCAACCTCGGACAATGCCGCGTCAAGCTGCACTTTTGTTTGGTCTAACGCCGAGGTCAATTGCTCGTTTTTCAAGCGAGCTTCCTGTTAAGACAACGATTGCGGGTTAGCATTCAAGTCTTGATTCGACCCCAGGGGCTCGTATCAAGCCTTAGGGGCTACTACTATACTTGGTAGTCATATTCGTCTTTGAAAACCTTACCCGCAGCCCTCGCGCCAGTACATCCAGCGACTCGTCAAAAGCACCTTGGGTCGCCCCAAGGTATGCGTCCACTACGCTGAGAGCCTGCAGCTCCCTGTCCGAAAAGGCTGGATTATTCAAGGAAGCCTTTCGCCGATGATAATTCACGGCGCATTGAATTTCGGACGGAGTAGCTGATGTCGCTAAATCCTCGGGCTGGGCAGTTCCGGAGTCAACCCTTGAAGGATTTCAGACCTCTACTTCCTCGGGCGGGACCGTACCTTCCTCGGCCTCCGCGTGTGCGGTGGAAGGTGGAGGCTGTCTGCACATAATTTGCGGTGTTAGAACCCGAAGTCTCTTTTCTATGACATAGAGCTAAAATATTACCTAATTGCGGATGGGGCACTCTCGTTTGCCCTCGCAACCTCGGACGGAGCTTCTTGAACCTCTGGCCATGCCCTTTCCGGTGGAGCCGTCTCTCTACGGAGGCGTTGGGAGTGCCACCCCTTTGGAGGAGAAGTCAGAAGATTGGAGACTGGGGGACGAGGGGCTCTCTTTCGTTTAGAGGAAGGGAGAGTTACCGATGAGGCTGGTCTTGTCCCCGGTGTATCAGGGACGACCGCTACCTTTGAGCCATCAAGGCTCTCCAGGAAAAAACTCCTCCCTTCATAGATAAGCCCCAGGTCTTCGTCCTCATGGTACAGAGGATCTTCTGCACGGCTGTGCAACTCTGGCTCTGGAGCCGGACTGCTCACCCCTTCGAGCCAACGTCTCCACCGCTATTCAACCGATATATAACGGATTAATGATAAGGATCCCGAGGTAAAACAGGAAAACCCGAAATGAAGACTTACAATGTCGGCAGGGTTGTAGTACGACAACCCGTCCTGGAAGTGGCGCTTAGCAAACTCCTCGGCTGACCCTTGGTACATGCTGGCTAGCACATCCCCGAGGGTCATTTGGTCCATAAAAACCCCCTTGATGGATCAAGAGGCGTCCTCGGACCCGTTATACTCGCATAATAAATGCTGGCGCTGCCGAAGAGGCTGGACTCTTCGGTCTAGAGCCACCGCCATCACATCGATGATGGTTAGACCTGCGCTTGACAGGAGCTTTACCTTGGCCGCTAGCCTAGTCACGGCTTCGTCTTCCTCTTGAGCCAAACTCAGTGGCCTCCAGCTGTAACACTTCCTCGGTGGATCTAAGGAGAAGGGTGGAAGGCCTGGCCGGACTGGCTCGTACAATAGGACGTCGGTGATATAGAACAACTCGGAAGGCCAGTAATCGGCTTCCTCCCGAGGTGTCCCCGCTGGATAGCCAGTCTTGTTGATTCGGCAGACTTCGGCTCCTCCGACCTTGAATAACTTGTCGGTCGAAGAGCGGGGCACGATACAGAAGAACTTCTGCCATAACCCAAAGTGTGCCTGACAGCCGAGGTGTAGCTCGCAGAGCGCGACAAACCCCGCAATATGTAGCACCGAATTCGGAGAAAGATGATGTAGCTGTAACCCGTAGAACTCCAGCAAGCCGCAGAGGAATGGGTGGATTGGAAACCCTAAGCCGCGGAGGAGGAAAGGTACGAAGCATACTCACTCACCCCCCTGTGGCGAGGGGTAATTTTCGGCATGGGCTTGACCCTCGATGGATGTTAGTCCGGGGCGGGTAGCGGCTAGATCCGCATCCGGCAGGTATCCCTGCGTCGCCAAACGCTCCAGTTGAAGGCGCGCGACGGAACAGCTCCCCCAGCCCCCCTTATCCGGGCCGTGAGGACGCCTTGATGATCCCTCGCCGCTCGCCATTTTTTTGGGCTCCTAAGCTGGGGCTTGAGGGAGGGGAAATTTCTCGCTGCGGTTGCAAGGGCGCACAGCCACAAGCAAGGGTCGAGCGTCTATTAAGTAAGGGTAGAGAGGGCTGATGCTTCGACGTTTTTCCCATAAAGGGGCCCAATTCCCTAAGTGGCACGAGTTTCAACATTTGATATTGAGCTCTTGGCGAATTCTAAAGGTCGGCCGAGGTCTTTAACTCTGTTCGGAAAATAAAAGCACGGGAACTTGTCTGTCGAGCCAAGACTCCGAAATGTGAAGGACGACGACTTCGGCATCGAAGACCAGTTCAGGGGCTAGTGACGGTGTCCTGGATTAGGGGGTGCTAACCGGGCCAACCTGTCTCCTCGGTTGGGCCGATATACCCCCGCACGTAACCAAGATAGACTCCGGAGACTGTACGTAGGAGGCATGATCAAGGCTGTTTCTACCGAAGACTTGACGTGTATTCCAAGATCTCTCCTGCCACCTCTTTCCTAGCATACCGACTTTGTAACCCTAGATACCCTTCCTGGCGTGTACATAAGCCATAGGGTTTAGCCCGTGAGAGGACATATATGCAACATTGCTTACCTAGCCATAGGAGTTAGACTCATATTACGATCTCGAGGTAGATCAACTCTGTACTCATTACATCTTCATCAATATAACAGAAGCAGGACATAGGGTTTTACCTCCATTAAGAGGGCCCGAACCTGGGTAAACATCGCCTCCATTGTCTCTGTTACCATCGATCCCAGATCCGCAGCTTGGGACCCCCTACCCCGAGGTCTGCCGGTTTTTACACCGACAGTCGCCATGCAAACACATCGACATTCGCCCGCAGGAAGGCAACGAGCGCGCTTTCCTATTTGCTATCAAGGGTGGCACTGATGGTGAAGGTACCGTGAGTGCCCTCCTCCCTCGTCGGCACCTTTTTGGTTGCTAGTGAAGTAGCTCTGGATTTCTTACCGGTAGAGCACTCCAGCGAGTCTTCAACAGGCACGCAGCACTCCGAAGAGGTGCGCTTCCCGGAATCCTTGCTAGAGGTCTTGCCGGACTTATTGTTTTCTTTCTTCTTGGCGGGAGCTGGCGCCTTGGCGGCCTCTGCTACGACCGCGTCTCTGTACATCTTATCGACGCAAATAACTGCATCTTTCTTGTCGGAGTTGATGGAAATGACACCCATCGGCCCTGGCATTTTCAACGTGTTGTAAGCATAGTGAGATGCAGCCATGAATTTTGCCAAGGCTGGGTGGCCAAGAATCCCGTTATACAGCAAGGGGATTTTGACAACGTCAAACACAATCTTTTCTGTTCTGTAGTTCAATTCCCCGCCAAACGTCTCCATCTCTTTTCGGAATCACTTGCAGGTTGCTGGGCTGCCCAGGGGCCTTGTGGCCTCCGGTAAAGGCTCCAACAAACTCATTACAGAGATCTGCCCATGAAGAAATTGAGTTGTCCGGCAAGTTCATCAGCCAAGATCTCACATTGGGCTTCAGCACCAACGGAAAGTA
Organism: Elymus sibiricus; assembly: GCA_039707655.1. Taxonomy (NCBI): domain Eukaryota; kingdom Viridiplantae; phylum Streptophyta; class Magnoliopsida; order Poales; family Poaceae; genus Elymus; species Elymus sibiricus. Next base: position 174,411,361 of record CM077666.1, on the reverse strand, counting down.
GTTGGCGAGGACTTTCTCATCTCTTCCTCCGGTAGCTTGTACGGCAATCGTGTAGATGCCCAGAAACTCTGCCGGGTTCAGTTTGCCATCGTACTTTTCTGGTACTTCTGGCTTGAAGGCCCGGACGGACGGCCATCGGACTTGCCACAGCTCACGGGTGAAGGCAGGACATCCAACCTCATAAGGTAGATATCCGCCAACCCCTGGCACAGGCTCATCAACGACGGGGCCGTTGCACGTGTCGGATTGATGGCGCGCCTCTCGGCGCCGTTCGATGGTAGTGCAGGTGCCTTTGACCCGCCTGTCTCGCAGCACTTGCCGCTGGTCTTGCCGCGCTCGCGGATCCAAAGAAGCCATCGACATCTCGTCGGGCTCATAAGATTGTTGAGCTTGCCGCGGTTGTTGGCGTTGCTGCTGTTGAGACTGTTGCCGCTGGGGTGGTTGCACTGTTAGCGCAGCACCGTCAACGTGGCCACCAGTTGGAGCTACTGGTGCTGTTTGCGGACGCCGTGAGGATTCTGCTTGCTGTGATTTGCTGGCTTCGGCAAACCCAATCAGGCTTTGGATGGTGGCTCTCCACTCATCCATCTTCTCTGCCGCCGGTGGGAAGTTTAGCAGCATCTGAGCTCGCGCCATCGCTTCCGTTGCTGTGGCTGGCATGGCCGAAAGCGAAGAACGCGATGTCGCTCTACTCCTGGCAGAGCCAGCAGTAGCGCCATCATGGTCTTGCTGCCGCGGCAAAACAGTAGCTGGTCGTTGTGGCGGAGGCGGTGCTTGATGATCTAGGATCTGGTCGACAGGAGTCTTGCCGTGAGGTCGCCGCTGCTCGGAGTCGTTGACACCGCTCGGAGCTGTACCGTGCCCATTGTGCGAGGAGCGCGGCATCTGTCCTGAAGCAGCATCCTTGGACGTCGCCGCGACGGGGTCCGGGCTGTGTTCGTCGGCGCGGCGCGGAGGAAGAGGAGGTCGTCCGTCTGCTCCGCCCGCGTCGTCTCGTCTTTGTTCACCAGAGGATCGAGGAAGTCGACTGCCTCCAGCATGCTCGTCTCCTGTCCCGACCGCGGTGGGCATGGCAACCGCGCCGCCTGCGCTGGTCGTGCCAACCGCGGTGTTCGCGCCATCCGCATTGGCTGCGCCGCCTGCGCTGCCCACGGATGCGTGTGAAGGGGCCATCATCATGATGCCATTCTTCTTAGGGGCCATTGAAGATGAGGAGGATGATGAGGAAGTTGATGAAGATGACGCACAACCCACTGATCCAGGTTCGCGCTAGCGATGCCCCCTACCTGGCGCGCCAAAGATGTCACGGGTACGACCATCTATGGGGCCATCTAGCCCCTTTGTGGTTCGGCAGGGGATATCAACATGCATAAAGAGCAGAATCAATGGGTGGCACGAAGGATCTTACCCAGGTTCGGGCCACTTGAGAATCGTAAAACCCTACTCCTGCTTTGGTGTATTGGATGTGTGAAAGCACAGGTACAAGGAGCACTTCTCCCGGCAAGGCGCGGAGAGCAGCTACGCATGCAGAACGTGCTAATGTTTGAAAAAGAGTCCGAATCCCTCTAACTGTTGCCTTGGCCCTCCTTTTATAGCTCAAGGGGTCACCACAGTGGCAAAACAGTAATTACATAGTGATTAGATAGCAAACAGTGCTATCATGCCTAACTCTGCCAGTTTAGGACAAAGGCATTAAATGCTCCGTTAGGTGTCATGTGGAGAGGCAGCCCCAGCAAGGTTCCTGCACCGCTCGCCCAGCCACCTTGTATTATTCTGACACGTCTCCTGGACGGGTGTCATTAAAGGAAAATCTTCTCCCTGCGTGCTGACACGTGCCCGACAAACCTCACCAACCAGCCTGCGCGGTCGACACCTCACCGATTAGCGACTAGCTATCCGGTGAGGTGGAGCGCTGACGAGCTGACGAAGGCTTGCCGGCACGGAGCTTGGTGGGTCATCATCTTGCCGGTTCAGCCTTGCCGGCAAGAAATATCTCCATCTTCATCACTGGTTGAGTGTTTGTTGGTGCTTCATCTTGAGCTTCTCCCCAGTAGCTTTTGCAACTGGGCCCTGAATTTTGGTCTTGGGGGTTCCCGGTAAGCCTCGGCCGGCAAGGAGGCTGCTACCGTCTGTGCATAAGTCAGGGTATAAAATACCCATGTTTTATACACCGACACAAATGATTCACAAAAGGAAGCTACTATCTCAGAGTCAAGTCCATATTTAGTGCTAAACTTATGAAAAGCACCGGTGGCCATAAAAGATTTAACACAATCAAACTCAAGTATTATACCCGACTCATTACCTTTGTCGAGTTCCCAATCTTCAGAGTTGCATTTAATTCTTTCCAGAAGATCCCATCTGAATTCAATAGTTTTCTTCATAAAGGAGCCAGTCGAAGAAGAATCGAGCATGGTTTGATCATCATGAGAAAGCCGAGCATAAAAATTATGTAAGATAATTTCTCTTGAGAGCTCATGATTGGGGCATGTGTACATCATGTACTTAAGCCTGCCCCAAGCTTGAGCGATGCTTTCTCCTTCACGAGGCCAAAAATTATATATATAATTCCGATCACGATGAACCAAATGCATAGGATAAAATTTCTAGTTGAATTCCAGTTTCAATCGGTTCCAGTCCCATGTATCAGTATCATCACATAGCCTATATGTCAGGCCCATTTCTGGGATAAATCACAGAAGAGCCTCAAGTCATACCAGCCCCAAGAACAACTGGTAGACTTCCTTGATATAGATAACCAGTACAAATATAATATTACACAGGGTTGAGCCAGAAGGCTCAACAATTATTACAAGCTTGCCAATATACTACGGTGGTGGAATAACACAGTGGTGTGGTGGTGGTACAATACTGGTACAATAAAATAAAGTCAAGCGTCAGTGTGAGGCTTGGCTATTTTATTGGTGTAGCGGAAACACAGCGGATGATACATGTGGTAGACTCCAAGATCACAGGTTGACTGACTGGGACACCTCTAAGCGTCGAGCTCGCTAGCGCAATCTCCTTCCACAAGCTCGTCCTCCTCCAGGTCTGGCCAATAAAATAGCCAGGGACAAGCTAGTGAGTACGTTTGAATGTACTCGCAAACATTATGAACAAAAGATATACCGAATGCATATGCCCATGATGGATTAAATGATATGCTCATGCTGACTGAAATTTAAAACATGGCATGATAAATATTAGCATGTGCAGAAAAATAAAATGTTAGCGACCACCAAGAAAGTCAAAAGTGGACAATCGGGCGAGACAAGACCGCCCGAGTACCCAAGAGAAATGCCAAACGGGTGTCTAAAAGAGAATCGGGCGAGACAGGACCGCCCGAGAACTCAAGCGACGCCACGAGAGGTCTTGAAAAGAAATGCCAAACGGGTGTCTAAAAGAGAATCGGGCAAGACAGGACCGCCCGAGAACTCAAGCGACGCCACGAGAGGTCTTGAAAAGAAATGCCAAACGGGTGTCTAAAAGAGAATCGGGCGAGACAGGACCGCCCGAGAACTCAAGCGACGCCACGAGAGGTCTTGAAAAGAAATGCCAAACGGGTGTCTAAAAGAGAATCGGGCGAGACAGGACCGCCCGAGAACTCAAGCGACGCCACGAGAGGTCTTGAAAAGAAAATCGAGTGTCCGGGGTAGACTAGCCAGCCCCTGAGACACTCAGGAAATAAAATAAGAGAAACGGGTTAGTCCACAATAATATGCATAGCAATAATAATACTTATAACAATAGCATTTATGATAACAAAAATATCCATGATGGCATTAGGGTGACAAAAATTATCCTGCAAAATAATTCATGCTCAATTTAATTATTTCCTCCGAAGACCGACACCGGGACCGACACTTGACCCTTCCCAGCTAACGTCTTTGACCGCGGACATGGCTATTCGAATAGATATATCTCTGCAGAGGGTGTACTCTTTACCCACATGTATGAGATTTCTTTAGCCAGCACCGTGACGCTGGCTAATTCCCATTATGGTCTTTGGGTTGAAAACACACCTGACTAGCACACACCAGATTAACTTTCCGGATGCCAGGAATCACCCAAAGCATCGTTCAAGAAAAACTCTAAGTCGGGGAGACTACAATCTCGAATAGCATGGGATCATTATTCATATGCGCGGATTACAAGGGGTGCCCCCCTCTCGGCCCAGCCGGATACACCCATGCCCCCTGACCTGATGACGGGCATTAGTCCATGGCCGTGGAAACCCTCATCATGGCCCTCTATGTGGTGTGTACACAGACAGGGGTTAGCGACTTACTAAACCGTACTTCCCTCGCGGGAAGACCCGTGGCAGCACGGTGTTTAGCTAGGTGTGACGGAACAAGACTCGATCTAGGTCGATTCAGGAGGTGTTGTTATTATTATGACCGGCATGTCCCACATGCCGCTGTGACACCGTCGTGTCATAACGAGACCTTGCTCACCAACACGTCCCAGGCAGGAGACACACTCCTGAATACTCACCACACACGTCACGTTAGAATGATACCATGAATGCATGAAAGATATGCACAAGATGACATGACCGATGCATGCTCACACTACTACTACATATGTGGTGTAATTCCAAACCAATGCAACCATGCAATCACAATATCCCAGGTTCAATAATGCTTGCCTTGATCAAAGTAGTCAGAAAGAGATCCCTCGAAATTCCCGGCAAAGTCCCCCTCTTCTTTTTCTATACAAAAGCAAATTCAAATTCAAATTCAAATTCCATAATAGTACAAAAACTTGTATCAAAATATTTTCAAATAAATACTAAAAAACTAGAGAGAAAAATAAGAATTTCAAAAAAAGAATCAACTCAAACAGAGTTGTGGTTTAAAAGTTATTAAACTTTCAAATCCAGGGGCCTTTCTGCAAAAGTCCAGGTCCCTGTGTTGTTTAAACAGAAAACGCTTCGGCGGAATATGCCTTTCAGCGGAGAAGGCGTAAAGTACAGAATACGCCTTCAGTTTAAAAGCAGAAAAAAGAAAACGCTGACGGGTGGGGTCCACCCGTCAGGTTTGAATTTAAACGCGCTCGCGCACGAAGACAGTGGGGAGGCGGCGATCACCGGCGACGATCGCCGGGGTTCCAGTGGGTGGCGATGATCGGAACATGATCAGTGAGTCTGTCCGCATCGGTGGGTGGTGGTGGTGGTCGCTGGCGATCACCAAAACGACGGCGAGGTCGACGCCGGCGGACGGTGGTTCGGGTGGAGCTGGCTCTCGCCGGAGAGAGCTTCTGTGGTGGAATTGAGGTGCGGGATCGATGATTGGGTGCATAATATGACTACGGGCAAATTTTGAGCAGTGGAGATGGAGTGGTGGTGATGCGCTGATCAGCGGAGGGGGCGGCGGGTCGGTGGTCGGAGAGGAGGAAGACGACCTTCCCGCGGTCGGGTGAGTGGCGTGGCGGTCGATTGGGAGGCAGTGGAGGTGGTGAGGGTAGCGAATGGAGCTCGGGGGCCCTTTTTATAGGCAATCCGAGGGTGGCCGTGCGGGTGTGGATTACGCCGGAGTAACTCCGGCCGGCGAAGTAGGTAAGGACGGTGGTGAGGTTCTGTGAATGATCCAGGAGGGTTGACGGAGTACTCCAGAAGCTTAGTGTGGACGAGCTCGAGCGCCTCGACCTTATCTGCGGCGAGGTGCCCGTACGGGTGTGGCGGCGATGACTGGCTCCGGCGACTGCCAGGCGGGGCCAGGCGGTGCGTATGGCATGCGAGGACGCGGAGGGAGGCGCCGCGTAGAGAGAGATTAGGTGGGGGAGAGCAGGAGGAGGAGTGAAGACGGCGGGCGCCGAGCTGATCCGTTCGGCTCGCTGCAGCCGAGGACGGTGGCAGGTGCACCGGTCACCTCCTGTGCCGTCGGTGGTGGGCGGCTGACCAGGGGGGTCCTCGGCGACCCATTAATGGCCAGAGGAGGCGTGGAGGAGAAGGGGAGAGCGATGGAGTGTGGTGCACGGCGTCGATCGCCTCTGCCACGGAACCAAATTAAGTTAACTGAATTTGTTCGACAGTGAACAGTGTGCCCACCATATGTTTGATGAAATGACAGAGAGCTCTAGGGATTTTAGGAATTTTAGGGAATTTTTGTGGTGAGGTGTTGATGCATAAAAGAGAGTCTGGCAAAGTTTCAGAATTTTTGGAGCTATAAAAATTGAGGTTATATCAGAGAGATTGTTTCTGGTCCAAATTTGAACTGGATGGAATTTGAAAATTTTGAACTGTGGAACCCAATGTTTTTGGTGAAATGGGTTGTGGGTACTGTCTAGTTGCTAGGGTAATTTTTTGTGGTTGCAGAAGAATCATAGAAAATATGGTTCCTTTGTAAACCAAAGAAACTAGGATCATTATAAATTCCAACTTTGGAATTTATTTAAAATAAGAGAAATATTTTTGTGGAGTGAGAAAGTATTGGACACTGTCATAGAATGTGAGAATGACTTGAGGAATAATTTAGAAGCGTCAGAAAAATTATTGGAGGTATTTAGAAGGGCTGGAAAGGAGTGAAACGATCATTTCCATGGAATAATTTTATTTATTCCAAAAACTTCTATAAATGAAAAATATTTTTGATCTTCCAAAAATAATTACCAAATCAATAAACCATCCAAAACAGAACTATTTGAAATTTTGAAATCCAATTAAAAATTAAAATGATGATTTTCAGAACAGAAGAAGTGGAAGAAGAAAAATACCATAAAAATCCAAAGCATTTTATTTTAAAGAAAAGATTTTGAAAATCCCAAGAAATTATTTTGGGGTGTTACACTATACCATGTCAATGCCTTTCCCTCCAAAGATAAAGGGAATACTTTCTTCTTAACTCCAACTCCGGATAAACCTGCAAGCTTAAACAATCCACAAATTTCATCCACATAGATCAAGTGCATATCAGGATGTACCGTTCCATCTCCTGCATAAGGATTAGCTAGCAGTTTCTCTATCACACCCGAAGGAATCTCATAATAAATATTTTCAGTAGGTGCAGTAGGTTGAGGAGCAACTATTTGTGCTTCCGGTCGAGGTGAAGATACCCCGAACAAACCCCTCAAAGGATTACTTTCTATAATGACAAGTGACAGTAAATTTCAGCACGTAATATAAATGTTTCCTTACCAAATTCCACTCACCAAAGGTGCTTCACTCCCCGGCAATGATGCCAGAAAAGAGTCTTGATGACCCAAAAGTATAGGGGATCATTCATATTCCTTTCGATAAGTAAGAGTGTCGAACCCAATGAGGAGCAGAAGGAAATGACAAGCGGTTTTCAGCAAGTTATTTTCTGCAAGCACTGAAATTATCGGTAATGAGTAGTTTGATAGCAAGATAATTTGTAACAAGTGACAAGTAGAAATAGTAACAAAGAGTGCAGCAAGGTGGCCCAATCCTTTTTGTAGCAAAGGACAAGCCAGAACTATCTCTTATAATAAGCAAAGCGTTCTCGAGGACACATGGGAATTTCATCTAGTCACTTTCATCATGTTTGTTTGATTCGCGTTCGCTACTTTGATAATTTGATATGTGGGTGGACCGGTGCTTGGGTGCTGTTCTTACTTGAACAAGCCTCCCACTTATGATTACCCCCTCTCGCAAGCATCCGCAACTACGAAAGAAGAATTAAGATAAATCTAACCATAGCATTAAACATATGGATCCAAATCAGCCCCTTACGGAATAGCGCATAAACTAGGGTTTAAGCTTCTGTCACTCTAGCAACCCATCATCTAATTACTACTCCACAATGCATTCCCTTAGGCCCAAAGATGGTGAAGTGTCATGTAGTCGACGTTCACATGACACCACTAAGAGAATCAACAACATACATATCATCAAAATATCGAACGAATACCAAATTCACATGATTACTTATGACAAGACTTCTCCCATGTCCTCAAGAACAAAAGTAACTACTCACAAATCATATTCATGTCCATGATCAGAGGGGTATTGAATAGCATATTGGATCTGAACATATAATCTTCCACCAAATAAACCAACTAGCATCAACGACAAGATGTAATCAACACTACTAGCAACCCACAGGTACCAATCTGAGGTTTTGAGACAAAGATTGAATACAAGAGATGAACTAGGGTTTGAGATGAGATGGTCCTATTGAAGATGTTGATGAAGATTGGTCCTCCCACGATGAGAGGATCGTTAGTGATGACGATGGCTCCGATTTCCCCTTCCCGGAGGGAAGTATCCCCGGTGGAATCGCTCCACCGGAGAGCAAAAGTGCTCATGCCCAAGTTCCGCCTCGAGACGGCGGTGCACCATCCCAAAAGTCTTCTCCTTAATTTTTCTAGGGCAAATGGGCACCGGAGGCTGGCCAGGGGCCCCACGAGCCACCAGGGCGCGCCTGGGGGGGTGGCGCGCCCTGGTGCCTCATGGGCACCTGGGTGGCCCCCTCTGATACTTCTTTCTTCCAATATTTTTTATTTATTCTAAAATAAATCTCCGTGAAATTTCAGCTCATTTGGAGATGTGCAGAATAGGTATCTCTGACATAGCTTTTTCAGGTCCAGAATTCCAGCTGCCGGCAATCTCCCTCCTTATGTAAATCTTGCATATTAAGAGAGAAAAGACATTAGAATTGCTCCACAAAGTGTTATATTGATTAAAAACACTATAAATAATAGTAGGAAAACATGATGCAAAATGGACGTATCAAGGTGTCGTTATTGACATGAAAGAAGGGAATATAAAATTTCAGTTTCCATTAAATAAGGGTATGGAACACTTCCCTAGAACTAGAATTAAGCCACCATATGAATCAATCATGAGGGCCACCCATGGAACTAAAACCAAAGATGACAACACTTGAAACTATGCATTACGCCTAGCTAGGGGCGTAAAACAATAGCGCTAGTTGGGAGGTAACCCAACAGTTATCTTAATTTTTGTGTTTATTTTTGTGTTTTCTTGTGTGCACACAATTATGCTACTGTTATGATTGTGTTTTTATGTTTTAATTAGTGTTTGTACCAAGTAAAGCCTTTGGGATGATTTGGATGATAGTTGCTTTGATCCTGTGCAAAAACGGAAACTTTTGGGTCCAGTAGCAGAATTATCTAAATTTGCTGGAGCGTGATAAAATTCTGAATTTCTTTTCACATGATTAATATACAAATTGCCCACGTTTTCCTAATTTTTCAGAATTTTTAGAGTTACAGAAGTATGTTCAATGTTTAGATTGCTACAGACTGTTCTGTTTTTGACAGATTCTGTTTTTGATGCATTGTTTTGCTTGTTTTGATGAAACTATGGATTGTATTGGGGGGTATAAGCCATGGAGAAGTTAGAATACAGTAGGTATAATGCAAAAATAAAATATGAATGGGTTTGCAACAGTACTTACAGTAGTGATTTGCTTTATTATACTAACGGATCTCACGAAGGTTTTGTTGACTTTTGTGTGATTGAAGTTTTCAAGTTTTGGGTGAGATCACAATGGATGAAGGAATAAGGAGTGGCAAGAGCCTAAGCTTGGGGATGCCCAAGGCACCCCAAGGTAATATTCAAGGACTCCCAAGCAACTAAGCTTGGGGATTCCCCGAAAGGCATCCCCTCTTTCTTCTACCAACTATCGGTAATTTTACTTGGAGCTATATTTTTATTCGTCAGATATGAGTTTTGCTTGGAGCGTCATGTATTATATTAGTCTTTGTTTTGTTTTCTTTTTAGTTTGTCACAATCATCTTTGCTGGACACACTTATTTGAGAGAGCCATACGTTTATCATGATTTGTTAGAATACTCTATGTGCTTCACTTAAATCTTTTGAGCTAGGCAGTTGCTGTAGTGCTTCACTTATATCTTTTTGAGCACGGCGGTGATTAAATTTTGAATAAATATTTGCACTCTCATGCTTCACTTATATCTTTTTGAGATTTGATAATAGTAATGGTAATTTGCACAAGATATGAATTTGGTCCCAAAGTGATGAATATTCAAGAGGGATATAATAAAAACTTTCATATAGATAATTGGATATGATAAGTTTGATTCCTTGCAATAGTTTTGCGATATGGAGATGATAATATGTGACATGTTAGGGAGTAATTGTGATTTAGTAAGAATATTGGTGTTAAGGTTTGTGATTCCCTATGCATGCACATAAAGTCAATAGTTATGCAACGAAATTATATCCTACTTATGGTGCATTATTCAGTGTTAGATATATTCAATGCATGTTTATGACCGTTTTCTCTTTTTGGTTGGTCGCTTCACAATCTATTTGCTAGCCTTCATTTGTACTAAGCGGGAATGCTGCTTGTGCATCCAACTCCTTAAACCCAAAGTTGTGCCAAATGAGTCCACCATACCTACCTATATGCGGTATTTCCATGCCGTTCAAAGTAAATTTGCATGTGCCAACTCTAATTTTTCAAAATATTTTTCCGTTTTGTGTGCCCGTACCGCTCATGAAGCGGCAGGGGGTGGCCAATATTTTCCATGCTAGGTGTGTTATTCTCACGATGAGTGTTTATTCACTTGTCATTGCACGAGAAAGTGGCAAGGTAATAGGGATGCCCAGTCCCGAAATGAAAAAAAACAATATGATGATAATAATAAATTCCTTGGAAAGTGTTGGTATGGAAGGCACCCGTGGATATGGCTAGCCATGGATTGTGAAAGAATGGTGGAAAGGAAATAAACTTTATTTTCTGTTTGGGAACCGCCTATAATGTGTCTAGCATGGAAGATATTGGGAATTCTCGGTCATTTTCGTTGACAGGAAAAGCATGCCTCTCAAAATAATTTTATCTCTCTAATTTTAGCCTTGAGCTCTAGCACATCTGCAAATCTCTGCTTCCCTTTGCGAAGGGCCTATCTATTTACTTTTATGCAATTTTTATTTTTATTTTGAGTATCCATCTTCTCTTACAAAGCACCAACTAGAGAGCACTATTGTCATACTTGTGCATTGGGTGTAGCTAATATTGAGTGTGTTTCATGAATGGATCAATGATTGAGCATAATGGGCTAGGGATAACTTTCTTTAGCGTTGATATTTTGAAAGACATGGTTGCTTGTTAGTATGCTTGAGTATTTATGTCTTCATGTCAAACTATAGACTATTGCTTTGAATCATTCAAGTCTAAATGTCCAGGCTACAAAAGAAAAGAGTATATGATGAATATGATAGGTAGCATTCCACATCAAAAATTCTGTTTTTATCATTTACCTTGTGACGCCCCCGGCCCGACCGTGCACTAATCATACACGCAAATGCGCACGATCAAGCCCAGGGACTCATGGGAAGATATCACAACACAACTCTAGACACAAAAATAAAATAATACAAGCTTTATATTACAAGCTAGGGGCCTCGAGGGCTCGAATACATAAGCTCGAGTTACACAAGAGTCAGCGGAAGCATCAGTATCTGAGTACAGACATAATTAGACAAGGTTGCCTTAAGAAGGCTGAGCAAAACAACGACAACTAGATCGAAAAGGCGCAGGCCTCCTGCCTGGGAGCCTCCTATCTACTCCTGGTCATCGGTCTCCACGTAGTAGTAGGCACCGTCGGGGTAGTAGTAGTCATCGGCGGGACCAGCTAGCTCCGGGGCTCCGTCATCTGATCGCAGCAATTGGGTATGGGGAAAAAGAGGTAGCAAAGCAACCGTGAGTACTCATCCAAAGTACTCGCAAGACTTACATCAGATCTGAGCTAATTATGCTTCGGTATCAAAGGGGAGGGGCTGTATCTGTGGACTATACTGCAGAATTTCCAGAATAGAGAGAAGGCCTAGCCTATCGAAGACTAGCATCTTGTAGGGTCTTGCAGCATTAGAAGAGTGCAGATTAGTAGCATTTAATAAAGCAATAAGCATGTAGTAGCAAATCCCAGAGATCCTTCCTCAACTCCCTGTGAGAAAGCAATCCCGGAGCTAACATATTAATTAAAGTAACATAAGTATCCAATTCAAGTTGTAGTAGATCGGGATACAACACCGAGCGTCCTGTTACCGTGGACACGGCTATTCGAATAGATAACTTCCCTGCAGGGGTGCACTACTGTTACCCAACACGCTCGATTAACTCTGGCCGGACACACTTTTCTCTGTCATGCCCGGCCTCGGCTGATCGACGCGATATAGTCCTATCTAGGCTCCGCAGAGAGGTCCCCGCCAGTCTACATCCTAAGTGCTCAGGGGTCTTGGGCCTATCGCCCTTTGCACTCCAGGTCGTTGCGTGTAGGGCGAACCCAGGCACCACCTCTCTCCTGGATGGCGCCAACCCAGTTGTGCCGCATTGCTGAACTGGACGTCTGACAGAGCTTTTGGCTGATACATACGGTGCCGAGGGCCCCATTAAACCATTATCCCGCATGGTGGTAGTGCGTATAGGCTAGTGGCCAACTCAGACCAAATACCCAAATCCGTTAAGCATGTTATTAGTATCTCGCGGACACGAACAGGGCTCAAGGCTCACCTCTGACACCCTGTCACACTGACTTGGTAACCCGCGGTCCAACGACTAGGGACCAGGCCCACCTCTCTCCTAGGTGGTCTCCACCTGCCATGTCGTTCCGCCACATTAATCTCTCGCGGGTACCCTTGTGTCAACCCGACTTCAACAAAGGTCTGAGGTGAAGGTCAAAGTACCCGTGTGTCCGTAACATCATGGGGAATTCGAGGAATCACCCTCGTTGGTTTCCCACCTGATGTAACCGTCAAGGTGAACTTGGAGGAATCACCCTTGATAAGTTCACACTTGAGGGGCTGCACGACAGAGGCATTATCGGAGGTGGCGAAAAAGGATTCACCCTCGATAACCCACAACCGATTAGCCACGCTACAGAGATATCATCAGGAGTGAGGTAAGAGGTATCTCCCTCGGCACTCGATAGTAGCTCTGCAGAGTCGTACAACTAAGGGGGTGTGCGGTGTTGTGTCGGTCTCTGCACATCGATCACATTGATCGAGTCATCCGGTAGCAAGGCAGGGCAACACGGACAAGGGTGTAGGGCCACTGATGGATCACTAACTAGCCTATACTAAGCATATAGGACAACTGGTAGAGTATCAACAGCAGGTTACAAAATCAGGCTATGCATCAGAATAGGAGCAATCAAATACAGTAGCAAAATCTAATGCAAGCATGGGAGAGAAGGAATAGGCGATATAGGAATGATCAAGGGGGTTTTGCTTGCCTGGAAGCTCTGCGGTGAAAAAGGGGTCGTCGACGACATAGTCGTACTCAGGAGCAGCGTCGGTCTCGGGTCTACCGGAGAGAAGAGGGGGAAGAAACAAGAAATATAAAGCAAACAAATGCACACAGATGCATGACAAGGCAATATGCTGTGCTGGGGGTGACCTAACGCAGTGCTACTCGTTACAGACGGAGCGGGAAAATATCTGGGAATATTTTCCTGGCTTTAGGTGATTATCGGTATATGGATCCGGAAGGGGAGGTTCCATGTTCATCTAGTTAGGAGTGATGGTCAAGCATTTTGACCACATATTCAGATTCGTCTTATTTTTCTGATCATTTTTCATATATAAATTATTTTCATCCGAGTTACGGATGATTTTATATGATTTTTGAAAGTTTTAATCATTTTCTGGAATTTCTGGAATTTACTGGAATTAATTTAATTCGAAAATCATTTAAATATTAATTGCTATGGGTACACAGAAGTGTACCCAGGAATGTGCAACAGAGGCTGACAGTGATCCAGGCCAGCTGAGTCAGCGGGTCAGCCGTTGACCAGTTGACTGGTCAACTAGGCCCCACTGGTCAGTGACTGGGCTCTGCCCAGTCAGCTCATTGACCAGGTCAATTGGGTCAACTGGCTCGCGGGACCCAGCTGCCAGTGACCCAGGAGGCCCCACCGGTCAGGCCACGTCGGCGGCCGGCGCCGGAGTTGCTCCAGCGAGCCCGAAATGCGGCGGAGAGCTCCGGCCGGCATCGGGTTTTCGCCACAAAGGGCCAAATCAAGCGCCGCGTCCTGCGTTCGAACGAGGGGAGCATGCCGCGTCCAACGGTGGCAGCCACACGAGCTGGGGTGGTCGGTGCTCATCGAAAATGAGCTCGCGGCAGTGGCTGGAGTTCGGGTTTGATCGGCGCGAGGCTAGGGAGCTCCATTTGCTCGGCTAGGAGCTGCTACGGGCTGCTGCAAGTGCACTGAGCACGATGCCACGCTTGGACACGAGCTGCGGCTGCGGTGGCTACGGTGACGACAAGCGCGGCGACGGCTAGTGCTGGGGTGCGACGGTGAGGCTAGCTAGAGCTCGAGTGCGACCGCGGGGAGAGAGGGGAGATGGCTGGGAGCTCACCGAGGAGGCACAGGAAGGCCCGGTGACAGATTAGGAGGTGCAGACTTGCCGGAGAGGAAGATGATCACCGGCGATAGTGAGGTAGCAGGCGAGCTCGATTCGGTCGCTATAGGGCTCCCCGAGGCGCGCTGGTTGGGGCAAACGACGCGCGGCATCGAGGCGGAGCGGTGGGACACGGTGAGGCGACGCGGAGGGCACGGTGGCCGCGGTATCGAGCGGTGCACGGCGATGACGGCGCTCGGGCTCGATGGGGAAGAGGAGAGCGAGCGAGGCAGAGGGGGGATGAGTGGCTGAGGCGTCCAGGGGGAGTGGGTGGTGCGCCCTTATCCACCCAGCGGCGCCCGGCGACGACAGCTGTCGAGCAGCGGCCGGAGCCACCGCGCGCTGGCCACGGGCACGCTGCCACGCACAGGAGAGAGAGGGAGACGACGGTGGCAGTGGGCTGGGCTGTGCACTGTGGATTTAGAGCCCAGTGCACAGTAGGTTTTCTTCTTTTATTTTTTCTGTTTTTTGGTTTTTCTTTATTCCTTTCTGTGTTGTGTTAAGTTGAGCCATCAAATGGATTTTGTAAAATATGAAACTTGGCTCATAAATAACATTGCATTTTTCTGCACTGCCACAAAAAGTTTGGGACTTGCTTGAATTTATTTGAATTTTTCAAAATGAAAATGGATTTAATAATGCTATTTTGGGTATTGATTTTGGATGTTAGGGTCAATTTGGGAATTCAAATAATGTTGGTTTTATTTTTATAATTGCTTTGGGAATATTTGCAGTATTATGAACACTTTTGTTCTACTGTTTGGATAACTATTAATTTTGACTTTATTTTAATTTGAATTTGAAGTTGGATTATTCTTAATTGTTTTTTTATAGGGCTTAATGATGATGACTTGGCATGACTAATTAGCATAACCAGGGTTTAGTAATCTGGGGATGTTACATACCTACTCGAGGACGAGCAGGAATTAAGTTTGGGGATGCTTGATACGTCTCCAACGTATCTATAATTTTTTATTGTTCCATGCTATTATAGTATCAATCTTGGATGTTTTATATACACTTACAAGCAATTATATATCATTTTTTGGGACTAACCTATTAACTTAGTGCCCAGTGCCAGTTGCTGTTTTTTGCCTGTTTTTGGTATTTTAGAATATCAGTACCAAACGAAGTCCAAATGCCACGAAACTTTTTGGAGATTTTTTTCTGGACATAAGAGACCCTGGAAGCTTCGGGAGGGGACGAGAAGATGGAGCAGTGGCCCATGAGGCACCAGGGTGCGCCCAGGGGGTAGGGCGCGCCCTGGTGGCTCGTGGGGCCCATGTGGCTCCGTTTGACCTAACTCCGCCTCTATAAATTCTCTAAAATCGGGAAACCAACAGAGAAGTCCACGAAATACTTTTTCCGCCACCCCAAGTTCCTATTCTCGAGAGATCCCATCTGGAGGCCTTTTCCGGCACTCTGCCGGAGGGGGATTCGATCACGGAGGGGCTCTACATCAACCTTGTTGCCCTTCCGATGATGCGTGAGTAGTTTACCACAGACCTACGGGTCCATAGTTAGTAGCTAGATGGCTTCTTCTCTCTATTTGATCTTCAATACAATGATCTCCTCGATGTTCTTGGAGTTCTATCCGATGTAATCACTTTTGCGGTGTGTTTGTTGGGATCCGATGAATTGTGAGTTTATGATCAGATTATCCATGAATATTATTTGAGTTTTCTCTGAACTCTTTTATGCATGATTGTTATATCTTCGTATTTCTCTCCGATCTATTGATTTGGTTTGGCCAACTAGATTGATTTATCTTGCAATGGGAGAGGTGCTTTGTAATGGGTTCGATCTTGCGGTGCTCAATCCCAGTGACAGAAGGGGACATGACACGTATTGTATCGTTGCTATTAAGGATAAAAAGATGGGGTTTATTCATGCGTGAGTTTACTTTGTCTACATCATGTCATCTTGCTTAAGGCGTTACTCCGTTCTTTATGAACTTAATACACTAGATGCATGCTGGATAGCGGTCGATGTGTGGAGTAATAGTAGTAGATACAGAATCGTTTCGGTCTACTTGTCTCGGACGTGATGCCTATATACATGATCATTGCCTTGGATATCGTTGATACGTCTCCAACGTATCTATAATTTATGAAGTATTCGTGCCACATTTATAACAATTCTATATGGTTTTGGTATGATTTGATTAGAACTAACCCGGACTGACGCTGTTTTCAGCAGAACTACCGTGGTGTTGTTTTTTTGTGCAGAAATAAAAGTTCTCCAAATGCAGCGAAACTTTTTGACGATTTTTTTTGGACCAAAAGAGACCCCCGAAGCTTCATGGAAGGACCAGAAGCCTCACGAGCCATCACGGCGCGCCAGGGGTGGTGGCGTGCCGTGGTGCCTCATGGGCCCATCTTAGCCCATCTTGACGTGATTCCAACACTGAAAAATCCTATAAATAGAGAAACCCCCAGAAATAATCCTAGAATTTTGACTACGCCACCGCAAGCCTCTGTACCTTCGAAATACTATCTGGAGACCTGTTCCGGCACCCTGCCGGATGGGGGAATCATCACCGGAGGCCATCTTCATCATCCCGGCGGTCTCCATGACAAGGAGGGAGTAGTTCACCCTCGAGGCTAGGGGTATGTACTAGTGGCTATGTGTTTGATCGCTCTCTCGTGTTCTTGATTTGGCACGATCTTGATGTATCGCGAGCTTTGTTAATATAGTTGGATCATATGGTGTTTCTCCCTCTCTATCTTGTTGTGATGAATTGAGTTTTTACCTTTGAGGTTTCACTATTATCGGATTGAATACTTTTATGGATTTGAGAACACTTGATGTATGTCTTGCATATGAATACCCGTGGTGACAATGGGGTATTATATTGATTCACTTGATATATGTTTTGGTACTCAACTCACGGATTCCCGAGGTGACATTGGGGTAATCTATGCATAGGGGTTGATGCATGTTTTAGTCCTACTTTCTCCGGTAGAAATCTTGGGGCACTCTTTGAAGTTCTTTGTGTTGGATTGAATATTATGAATCTGAAGTTGTTTGATGCATATCCTATAATCAACTCACGGATACTTGTGGTGACATTGGAGTATCTTGGTGACATTAGAGTTGGTTGATGTGTATCATATGGTGTTATTTTAGTACGAACTCTAGGGCTGTTCATGACACTTATAGGGATGGCTCAATAGATTGATCAGAAAGAATAACTTTGAGGTGGTTTCGTACCCTACAACAATTTCTATCTTATGTTCTCCGCGAATAGGAACTTTGGAGTGATTCTTTATCGCACGTTGAGGGATTGTTATATGATCCAATTATGTTAGCATTGTTGAGAGATTGCACTAGTGAAAGTATGAACCCTAGGCCTTATTTTCAAGCATTGCAATACCATTTGTGCTCACTTTTGTTACTTGCTACCTTGCTTTTTTTTATTTTCAGATTATAAAAACTTATATCTACTATCCATACTACACTTGTATCACCATCTCTTCGCCGAACTAGTGCACCTATACAATTTACCATTGTATTGGGTGTGTTGGGGACACAAGAGATTTCTTGTATTTGGTTGCAGGGTTGTTTGAGAGAGACCATCTTCATCCTACGCCTCCCACGGATTGATAAACCTTAGGTCGTCCACTTGAGGGAAAATTGCTACTGTCCTACAAAACTCTGCGCTTGGAGGCCCAACACGAGTTTACAAGAATAAGTTCTGTAGTAGACATCAAGCTCTTTTCTGGCGCCGTTGCCGGGGAGGTGAGTGCTTGAAGGTATATCTTTAGATCTTGCAATCGAATCTTTTAGTTTCTTGTTTTATCACTAGTTTGGTTTTATAAAAGAAAACTACAAAAAAATGGAATTGAGGTTGCCACGTATTATTCATCTTTATAATGTCTTTCTTGAAAATGATGGATCGGAAAATTGTGCTCAATTGATAGAAGAAAAATTCAATAAAATGTTTGGCATAAAATCCATGAATGATGAGCATGATTGCAATGTTGCTAGTATGAATTCCTTGAATATACATGATGCTAATGATATGCAAAGCAATAAGCTTGGGGATGCTATGTTTGATGAAGATGAAATTTTTAGTCCCCCAAGTTTTGATGAGAAAATTTGTTATGATGAAACCATGCCTCCTATTTATGATGAATATATTGATGAAAGTGGGTTTGGAAGAGTGTCAACTTTATGTAATAATGATCCCACTATTTTGGAGGGTGTTGAATCTTATTATAATAATTATGAAAGTGGATTTGGAGAGGTCATGACTTTATTTAAGAATGAATCCACTATTTTGGAAGAGGTTTCAATTGATTATGACAACAAAGTTGCTATCTATGATGATTATTGTGATGACATGTATGCTATAAAGAATAATGATAACCATTAAACTTGTCGTCATGATTTTAATGCTCAAATTGATTATGCCAATCAAGTATCTCATGATAGTTATTTTGTTGAGTTTGCTCTCACTACTATTGATGAGAATAAATTTGCTTATGTGGAGAGTAATAAAATTTCTATGCTTATTAATCATGAAAATAATGCTTTATGTGATAGCTATATTGTTGAATTCATTCATGATGCTACTGAAAATTACTATGAGAGAGGAACATATTCTTTTACATATTGCAATAATATCAAGTTTCCCCTATATGTGTTGAAAGTTTTGAAGTCATGCTTGTTTTGCCTTCCTATGCTAGTTGATTCTTGCTCCCATAAACTATTTGCTCACAAAATCCCTATGCATATGAAGTGGGTTAGGCTTAAATGTGCTTGTCATATGCTTCATGATGCTCTCTTTGTGTTTCAATTTGTTTACTTTTATGTGAGCATCGTTGAAATCATCATGCCTAGCTAAAAAGGCATTAAAGAAAAGCGCTTGTTGGAAGACAACCCAATATTTATACCTACTGTTTTTGTGTGTCCACATGATTAATCTACTGTGGTAATCATATTTTATATGTTTTCTTTCAATAATGTGCCAAGTAAAGCCTTTGGGATAGTGTGGATACTTGTTGATTCGATTCTGTGCAAAAACAGAAACTTTTGCGTCCAGTGCTGGAATTTATATTCTGTACTGGAGAGTGATAACATTCTGAAATTTTTACACAGTATTGGGATACAAATTTTTTACGTTGTCCTAATTTTTCAGAATTTTTGGAGGTACATAAGTATGGTTTTTAAATCGCTCACTACACGCTGTTCTGTTTTTGACAGATTCTGTTTTCGGTGCATAGTTTGCTTGTTTTAGTGTTTCCATGGCTTATATTGAGTAATATAAATTGTGGAAATGATAGAATACAGTAGGAATTATGTGAGAACAATTATGAATCTTGTCTTGACAGTACCTAAGTGGATGATTTATTTTTATCATACTAACCTATCTCACCAAGTTCCGTTAAGTTTTGTGTGATTGAAGTTTTCAAGTTTTGGGTGAGATATCGATATGAGGAGAATAAGGAGTGGCAAGACCTTAAGCTTGGGGATGCCTAAGGTACCCCAAGTTAATATTCAAGGAAGACTCAAGCGTCTAAGCTTGGGGATGCCCCGGAAGGCATCCCCTCTTTCGTCTTCAACATTATCGGTAACCTCACTTGGAGCTATATTTTTATTCGTCACATAATATGTGCTTTGCTTGGAGCGTCATTTTATTTTGTTGATTTTTGCTTGCTGTTATCAATAATCATGTTTTGTATCTTTTAGTTCAATAAAATGCCAATTATAGCCTTTACCATGCTCAGTTTGCAAGTTCATGTGTTGCTGTTTGAAAACAGAAAGTTTTCTGTTATGTCCAGAATATTCCTGAATAGTCAGGACATGATAAAATCTTAAATTTTTACACAGTAAGTATGCATGAGTTCTATGTCACGTGGTAATTTTTCAGAATTTTTGGAGTTAGGGAAGTATGAATTTTAAATCCCCCTTTACAGACTGTTCTGTTTTGACAGATTTCGGTTATGGTTGCATTGTTTGCATATGTTTGCCTATTTAATGATTCTATTTGAGGATAGGAGTATTAAATATGCAGAGGCATTTAGTATGCAATGTTTAATAATAATTTTAGTGATTTTCTACAGTAGGGAATGTTAAGGTTTTGAGTTGATTTATACTAACTTATCTCACGAGTTCTTGTTGAGTTTTGTGTGGATGAAGTTTTTAAGATTTAGGGAAACCGTGATATGAGAGGAATTAAGGAGACACAAAAGCTCAAGCTTGGGGATGCCCAAGGCATCCCAAATTAATATTTCAAGAAGTCTCAAGCATCTAAGCTTGGGGATGCCCCGGTAGGCATCCCACCTTTCTTCATCAACAATTATCGGTTAGTCTTGGTTGAGCTTAAGTTTTTGCTTCTTCACATGAGATGTGCTATTCTTGGAATGTCATTTTATTTTGTTTTCTTTGATGTTTGAATAAAATTATTAAGATCTGAAATTTTTAAATGAGAGAGAGTCCTCACATAGCTACTTAATTGTTTGAATACTCATTTGATCTTCACTTATATCTTTTTGGAGTAGTTTGTCATTTACTCTCGTTCTTCACTTATATCCTATGAGCAAATTGTTGAATGAATTGAATATCATAAAGTTGAAATTATAAGTGCTTCATATGCTTGTATCATGCCTAGTAGTAGTTTCACATTTGGGTTAGAAAGTGAAATCTATTGAAGCTTGACAATCACAATATTGGTCATACAAGCAATTCATGAATGATTAGTATAAGGAAGAGAACTTTCACATATAAATATATTATCTTGGACATCTTTTATGATTGTGAATACCCATTAATTATTTTCAATCTTTGAGCAAATTAGTTGAAGTTGGACAAGGAAGACAATGTATGAGTTATGTTTGGGTATATTTGCATAGAAGTTATATTGTTATGGATCCTCCAACATGTGGTGCTTGCTTAGGATCTTTTGCTAGCCAAAAAATCATACTAAGTAGAGATACTACTTGTGCATTGAAAAACCCTTAAACCCAGTTTCTTCTCATGAGTGTCCACCATATCTACCTATGGATTGAATAAGATCCTTCAAGTAAGTTTTCATCGGTGCAAAAAGCAATAAAAATGTTCCTAAAATATGTATGATCTTTTATTGCAAGGTAAAATAAGCGTTGTACGAACTTGTGATGGTAAAGAAATAAAAGCGACGGACTGCATAATAAAGGTTGCGATCACAAGGGGCAATATAACGTGACGTTCCTTTGCATTAAGAGCTTGGTCATGTTGGTTTCTATAGAAGGTTTATAAAAGACTTCTCTAAAAATTCTAGGCCTCTTACTAATCTCTAGCAAAAAGATGTTCCATTTGTCTTTGATGATGATTGCGTAGAAGCCTTTGAAATACTTAAGAAAACCTTAATATTTGCACCTATTGTTCAACCACCTGATTGGAACCTACCCTTTGAAATTATGTGTGATGCTAGTGATTATGTTGTTGGTGCTGTTCTAGGACAAAGTGTTGATAAGAAATTAAATGTTATTCATTATGCTCGTAAAACTCTAGACAGTGCTCAGAGAAATTATGCTACTACTAAGAAAGAATTTTTAGCAGTTGTGTTTGCATGTGACAAGTTCAGATCTTACATTGTTGATTCTAAAGTAACTGTTCACACTGATCATGCTGCTATTAAATACCTTATGAAAAAGAAAGATGCTAAACCTAGACTTATTAGGTGGGTTCTTTTGTTACAAGAATTTGATTTGCATATTGTTGACAGAAAAGGAGCTGAAAATCCAGTAGCAGACAATTTGTCTAGGATGGAAAATGTTCTTGATGACCCACTGCCTATTAATGATAATGTTCCTGATGAGCAATTAGCTGTGGTAAATGCTTCTTGCACTAGTCCTTGGTATGCAGATTATGCTAATTACATTGTTGCTAAATATATCCCACCTAGTTTTACCTATCAACAAAAGAAAAAGTTCTTCTTTGATTTAAGACATTACTTTTGGGATGACCCACATTTATATAAAGAAGGAGTAGATGGTATTATTAGACGTTGTGTACCTGAGCATGAACAGGAACAAATCCTTCGAAAGTGTCACTCCGAAGCATATGGAGGAGACCATGCGGGAGACAGAACTGTACATAAGGTATTACAGTCTGGTTTTTATTGGCCTACTCTTTTCAAAGATGCACGTAAGTTTGTCCTTTCATGTGATGAATGTCAAAGAATTGGTAATATTGGTAGACGTCAAGAAATGCCTATGAATTATTCACTTGTTATTGAACCATTTGATGTTTGGGGTTTTGATTATATTGGACCTTTTCCTAAATCCAATGGGTATACACATATTCTTGTTGCTGTTGATTATGTTACTAAGTGGGTAGAAGCTATTCCAACTAGTAGTGCTGATCACAACACCTCTATTAAAATGCTTAAAGAAGTTATATTCCCTAAGTTTGGAGTCCCTAGATACTTGATGACTGATGGTGGTTCACATTTTATTCATGGTGCTTTTCGTAAACTTCTTGCTAAATATGTTGTTAACCATAGAATTGCATCTCCTTATCACCCTCAGTCTAGTGGTCAAGTTGAATTTAGAAATAGAGAAATAAAGTTAATTTTGCAAAAGACCGTTAATAGATCCAGGAAGAATTGGTCTAAGAAACTTGATGATGCATTATGGGCTTACAGAACTGTAAAATCCCCAGTGTCATTGCTACAGTAACCTCCCCTTAATGTGCCATGTCATCATGATCATCATAATTAAAATGCAATTAAAGAAATAATCCAACTTCAATTCAAATTTAAAATCTAAGTCTAATAAAAACTTCTTCAATTAATTAAACAAAATAGTTCATGTTATTACAAATAATCCCAAAGCAATTATAAAAATAAAATCAACATTATTAAAATTCCCAAATTGACCCTAGCAACTAAAATAGTACCAAAACAGTAGCATTTAATCCATTTTCAATTAAACAAAATTTAGATGAAATTGCCTTGCCTCCAAACCTTTTTATGGCAGTACCTAATAATGCATAGTAATTATTTGTCGAGGTTACACATTTTGTAAAAGTCATTTGGTGGCCTAACAATTTGCAAAATGGAAGAGAATTAAAAAGGTAGAAAAAGAAAAGAGAAAATGGAAAAGATGCACTGTGCACTC
Source organism: Elymus sibiricus (assembly GCA_039707655.1). Lineage (NCBI taxonomy): Eukaryota > Viridiplantae > Streptophyta > Magnoliopsida > Poales > Poaceae > Elymus > Elymus sibiricus. Next base: position 174,387,904 of record CM077666.1, on the reverse strand, counting down.
GGCCCAGTTTCCCCTACAGTGCGGCTTGGCCCATTAGCGTCGGCCTTCCCCTTCCTCCCGCAGCGCCAGGAGAAGGCCGAGACGCCATGGCCACTGGGCGCTCGACTCGCTGCGCTGCAGTGCCGCCCGAGAGGGGATAAGATCCCGGGCTCCCTCTCTCTCTCCCCCGCGGAACCCTAGCCTCTCAGAACCCCCCCTCGCGCCTCCTTTTGCTCAGTCCGGAGCCCCACCGCGAGCTCGTTGCCGCCGCCTTGTCTTCGTCGCGGCCAACGACTACCTCAAGCCGCGCCATGATGTCCATCGACTCCACCGCCGACAACTTCGTCCTCTGCGCACACAGGATCGACTGGGGTTGCTGCAAATCGCCGCCATCACCCTCTCTCGCGACCACGATCGCCGTCGTCCGCCGCTTCGATCTACGCAGCCTCGACCTCCCCGGGCCTCCCCGAGCACGTCTTCCCCCTCACTGTGAGCGTGCGCATGTTTTCCCCATGATTAGAGCTCGATTTCGAGCTCTGGCTAGCCGTTCGTCACCGCGTAGCTCCGGCCGGCGTCGGTCGCGGTCGTTGTCATCATTTTGGTCGTCCCCTGCTTCCCCCGCAAGCACCATTAGATGCGCGCTCGCGCACTCATCCGAACGAGACCGGCCAGCGTCCATATGGTTGCCGGAGCGTGTCTCCGATGGACCGCCGCCGTGCCGGTAGTCGCCGGCAGGCACGCGCACGCGCGCGCGCTAAATTAGTGGGTTGACCCACTGTAGCGTGGGCCCGTCCGGGTTAACTAAAACCCCTAATTAGTTTAGCCACTAACCATAAACCTAACCACTCACTGACACGTGGGGTCCACCACTAATAACCCTGTTAAATTAAATAAAATCTAATTAAACTCTACTGTGTATGACAGGTGGGCCCAGCCACACTGTTTAACCGGATAAGACTGACCCAGTCAGCCTGCTGACTGGGCAGCTGGCCCCACCTGTCAGCCACTGCTGACTGGGTGCTGACTGGGCAGTTGGCCCAGTCAACTGGGCCCACTATCAGCCCCTGTATGCACTGCTGTGTACACTCTTCTGGGTGCACATAGCATCTTCAGTTTACTGTTTTCGGATTAAAAATAATCCAGTAAATTCGGAAAATCAATAAAACTTTGAAAAATCATATAAAATAAACCGTAACTCGGATGAAAAAGTTTTCTACATGAAAGTTAATCAGAAAAATGAGACGAACCCGAATGCGCTATCCACATACCTGTCAAATGCCTCTAGCACTGCAAACATGGAACCTTCTCCTCCGGTTCATCTGTCTGACAGATGGCCGAAACCGGGAAAACGTTCCAGTTAATTTCCCATTTCGTCTGCCACGTGTAGCATTGCGTTAGGTCACCCCCAGCACAGCATATTGCCATGCCATGCATTTGTGTTGCATATTGTTTGCATTGTATTTATTGTTTCTTCCCCCTCCTTCTCTCCCGATAGACCCCGAGACTGCCGACGACACTGCTGAGTACGACTACGACGTCGATGACCAGACCCCTTCAGCTGAGCTTCCAGGCAAGCAAAACCCCCTTGATCATCCAGATATCGCCCACTCTTTCTCTCTTATGCTTGCATTAGAATTGCTTCTGTTGATATTCTGATAGTTCCTATTTCTGATGCATAGCCTGATTTCGCCGCCTGCTGTTGATACCTACCTGTTGTCCCATGATGCTTAGTTAGCTTTGCTATTGATCCATCTGTGGCCCTTCAGCCTTGTCCGTTTGCCATGCTTGTTATCGGGCCGTGATCACTCTGGGTGATGATCACGGATATGTTACATTACTGCATACTATAAACTGTTAAAGTCGGGCCGGCTCCAAGAGTGCCCGCGAGTGAATAATATTAAAGACGGGTCGGCTCCAAGAGCACCCGCGAGTGATATGGTCCGTGTGTTACCAAGTCAGAGCGACAGGGATCCTGTTCGTCTCTGCGAGTTACTAAACACGCCTAACGGATTTGGGTATTTAATCTGAGTTGGCCGCTGGCCATATACGCACTACCACCACGTGGGATAATGGTTATGGGACCCTCTACGTCGTATGTATCAGCCGAAAGCTCTTCAGACGTCACAGCTCAGAGATGCGGGCTGATTGCTGGGGTGGGCTGGTTACATCACTTGTGAATTCAGTGTCGCGCCTGGGCCCCGGCCAGTCTCGCAACGTACAGGAGTGCAAAGGGCGATGATCCCAAGACCCCTTCGCACTTAGGATTTAGACCGGCGTGTTGACCTCTCTGCTGAGCCTAGGTAGGACTGCGTCGTGTCGATTACCCGAGGCCGGGCATTACCCAGCAAGTGTGTCTGACCAGATGTGATCGAGCGTGGTGGGTAACAGTAGTGCACCCCTGCATGGAAGTTATCTATTCGAATAGCCGTGTCCACGGTAACAGGATGCTCGGAGTTGTATCCTGATCTGCTACAACTACAAATGGATACTATTACCATGTTAAACTGTTACTACTGCTCTCGGGATCACTTTCTCGCAGGGTAGACGAGGAAGGATCCCAGGGCATTACTAAAATATGATTGATATATATTATTTTGTTCTACTCTCTTCTGATGCTGCAAGATTGCTTCAAGATGCTAGTCTTCGATAGGCTACGCCTCTCCCCCTCTGTTCCAGCATTTCTGCAGTTTAGTCCAAAGATATAGCCCCATTCCTTTGATACCGATGCATACTTAGTATAGTTCTGATGTCAGTCTTGCGAGTACTTTGGATGAGTACTCACGGTTGCTTTGCTACTTCTTTTTCCCCATACCCGGTTGCTGCGATCAGACGATGGAGCCCAGGAGCTGTAGAACCCCGGAGGCACCTACTACTACGTTGAGCCCGCCGACCAGGAGTAGTTCGGAGGCCCTAGGCAGGAGGCCTTCGCCTTTTCGATCAGTGTCACTGTTTGTGCTGGCCTTCTTAAGGCGAACTTGACTATGTCTGTACCCAGATATTATTTGTTTGTATGACTTATGTATTCGGGTCCTCATGACCCCTGGTTTGTAATATGAAGATTTATGTTTAAATTTGAGTTTAGAGTTGTGTTGTGATATCTTCCCGTGAGTCTCTGATCTCGAGCGTGCACGTTTGCGTGTATGATTAGTGCACGGTCGAGCAGGGACGCCACAAGAACTGCTTATAAAAATCCTATGGGTATGTCTCCATATAAAATAGTCTATGGAAAAGCATGTCATTTACCTCTTGAACTAGAACATAAAGCATATTGGCAATTAAAGAACTTAATTATGATTTTAAACTTGTCGGTGAAAAGAGGTTGTTTGATATTAGCTCTTTAGATGAATGGAGAGCCCAAGCTTATGAAAATGCCAAGTTATTTAAAGAAAAAGTTAAAAGATGGCATGATAAAAGAATCCAAAACTGGGAATTTAAAGTTGGTGAGCATGTTCTATTGTACAACTCTCGTTTCAGATTTTTTGCAGGAAAACTTCTCTCTAAATGGGAAGGGCCATACATCATCGAAGAAGTTTATTGCTCCGGAGCTATCAAAATTAATAACTTCGAGGGCACTAATCCGAGAGTGGTTAATAGTCAAAGAATTAAATATTATATCTCGGGTACGCCCATTAATGTTGAAACTAATATTATTCAAACTATAACACCGAAAGAACATATCAAAGAGTCCTTCCGGAACGCTCCAAAACCCTGAAAAGGGGTAGGTATGTGATAGGGTAAATAAACCGACTCCAAAAATTCCATAAAAATTATTTCTGTCCGTTTGGAATATTAGTAAAAATACAAAAATAAGAAACAGCTGAGGGGAGCACCGGATCATGCAACCTTCGCCTGGCAAACATCCTTTTAGCGAGGTCTATTATGAGTGGTCGTCAAGAGAGGAGGACACCGGCATGCAGGGGGAAGCTGGAGAGGTCACGGGAAACCAGATTCAAGGAGAAGAAGATCAAGCCATGCGCAAGGGAGAGGCAACAGAAAAGGGAGATATATCGCAAACCCTTTATCATAATCTTCCTCCATCCGAAATCGATACACTAAAGGTTTTTGAAGCAAATTATGCTCAGAATTCGTCGCTCACTCATGAAGTTATTTTGTTGGAAGAACAAAATCGTGCCCTTTGGAGGATCAATGGCAATTTCGAGTACTTACTGAAGCTAAAGGACAAGCCCATCACTTCATCACCACCATCACCGAAGAAAGACAATTGAGTGCACGGGTATGGGCACCATCCTTGGCTTGTTCCAAGCTTGGGGGAGGTGCCCCGGTATCGTATCACCATCACTTTCTATTATTATTACCTATCTTAGTTCGATCCTTAGTTATTTCGTGATTTAGAAGAATAAAGTTTTAGTATGATCTAGTTTCTAGTGCTTGTTTCGTGATCTATCTATCTATGTAATCGTGTGTGAGAGTTATATAATAAAGAGTAGTTTGAGTTTTGCTTCTTTATTTTTTATGTTTCAATCTAAGCAATAAAAGAATGAAAAGATCATATGATAATTCCTTGGAGAGTAATGACTTTACATGAAGAAAATTATAGTTGATAAAATTTATTGGAAGTTAATAAACATAGCATTGGCCATTGATGCAATTCATGAAAAAGTTAATAAAGGAAGAGAGGATTCACATATAAATATACTATCTTGGACATCATTTATGATTATGAGCCCCCATTAAATATTCCATGCCAAATAGTTGACGTTGGACAAGGAAGACAATGTAATGAGTTATGTTTGCTTATATTCACAAAGTTATATTGTCATAGATAGTCTAACATGTAGTGCTTGCCCCCTATCTTTTGCTAGCCAAAAATTCGCACTAAGTAGAGATACTACTTGTGCATCCAAAACCCTTGAACCCAGTTTCATGTCATGAGAGTCCACTATATCTACCTATGGATTGAATAAGATCCTTCAAGTAAGTTGTCATCGGTGCATAAAGCAATAAAAATTGCCTCCGAATATGTATGAACTTTTATTGTAAGGGAAAATAAGCTTTGTACGATCTTGTGATGGTAAATAAATAAAAGCGACAGACTGCATAATAAAGGTTGCTATCACAAGGGGCAACATAAAGTGACGTTCCTTTACATTAAGAGTTTGCACATCCAAAAATAAGAAGCGCATGACAACCTCTGCTTCCCTCTGCGAAGGGCCTTGATACGTCCAATTTGCATCATGATTTCCTACTACTATTGATAATGTATTTGATCATTATTTCACTTTATGATGTAATTCTTATGCCTTTTCTCTCTTAATTTGCAAGATTTATATGAAGAGGGAGAATACCGGCAGCTGGAATTCTGGACCTGAAATAGCAACAGCAAAGATACCTATCCTACAGAGCTCCAATTGACTTGAAATTTCATAGAGATTTTTTTTGAATATATAAAAAATACTGGAGAAAAGAGATACTAGAGGGGACCCACCAGTTGCCCACAAGGCAATAGGGCGCGGCCCCCCTAGGCGCGCCCTGATGCCTTGTGGGGCCCCTGGCTGGCCTCTGGCCCCCTCCTTCTGCTATATAAGCTCATTTGCCCGAAAAAAATAGAGAGAAGAAATTCGGGATGAAGCGCCACCATCTCGAGGCGGAACCTGGGCAGGAGCTATTTTGCTCTCCGGCGGAGCGATTCCACCAGGGATACTTCCCTCCGGGAAGGGGAAATCGAAGCCATCGACATCACCAACGATCCTCTCATCGTGGGAGGACCAATCTTCATCAACATCTTCACCAGCACCATCTCATCTCAAACCCTAGTTCATCTCTTGTATTCAATCTTTGTCTCAAAACCTCAGATTGGTACCTGTGGGTTGCTAGTAGTGTTGATTACATCTTGTAGTTGATGCTAGTTGGTTTATTTGGTGGAAGATTATATGTTCAGATCCTTAATGATATTCAATACCCCTCTGATCTTGAATATGAATATGATTTGTGAGTAGTTACTTTTGTTCTTGAGGACATGGGAGAAGTCTTGTCATAAGTAATCATGTGAATTTGGTATTCGTTCGATATTTTGATGATATGTATGTTGTTGCTTCCTTTAGTGGTGTCGTGTGAACGTCGACTACATGACAATTCACCATCTTTGGGCCTAAGGGAAGGCATTGTGGAGTAGTAATTAGATGATGGGTTGCTAGAGTGACAGAAGCTTAAACCCTAGTTTATGCGCTATTCCGTAAGGGGCTGATTTGGATCCATATGTTTCATGCTATGGTTAGATTTATCTTAATTCTTCCTTCGTAGTTGCGGATGCTTGCGAGAGGGGGTAATCATAAGTGGGAGGCTTGTTAAAGTAAGAACAACACCCAAGCACCGGTCCACCCACATATCAAATTATCAAAGTAGCGAACGCGAATGAAACAAACATGACGAAAGTGACTAGATGAAATTCCCATGTGTCCTCGAGAACTATTTGCTTATTATAAGAGATCGTTCCGGCTTGTCCTTTGCTATAAAAAGGATTGGGCCACCTTGCTGCACTTTATTATACTTGTTACTTGTTACTTGTTACGAATTATCTTGCTACCGAAACTATCTGTTACCGCTACTTTCAGTACTTGCAGAGAATACCTTGCTGAAAACCGCTTGTCATTTCTTTCTGCTCCTCGTTGGGTTTGACACTCTTACTTATCGAAAGAACTACGATTGATCCCCTATACTTGTGGGTCATCAAGACTCTTTTCTGGCGCTGTTGCCGGGGAGTGAAGCGCCTTTGGTGAGTGGAATTTGGTAAGGAAACATTTATATTACGTGCTGAAATTTACTGTCACTTGTCACTATGGAAAGTAATCCTTTGAGGGGCTTGTTCGGGGTATCTTCACCTCGACCAGAAGCATTGAGAGTTGCTCCTCAACCTACTAAACCTACTGAAAATATTTATTATGAAATTCCTTCGGGTATGATAGAGAAACTGCTGGCTAATCCTTATGCAGGAGATGGAACGGTGCATCCTGATGTGCACTTGATATATGTGGATGAAATTTGTGGATTGTTTAAGCTTGCAGGTTTATCTGCAGATGGAGTTAAGAAGGAGTATTCCCTTTATCTTTGGAGGGAAAGGCATTGACATGGTATAGGCTATGTGATGATACTGTAACATGGGATTGGAACCGATTGAAGCTGGAATTCCACCAGAAATTTTATCCTATGCATTTGGTTCATCATGATTGGAATTATATATATATATTTTGGCCTTGTGAAGGAGAAAGTGTCGCTCAAGCTTGGGGGAGGCTTAAGTATATGTTGTTCACATGCCCCAATCATGAGCTCTCAAGAGAAATAATTATTCAAAACTTTTATGCTCAGCTTTCTCATAATGATCAATCCATGCTCGATATTTCTTTTGCTGGTTTCTTTATGAAGAGAACTATTGAATTCAGATGGGATCTTTTGGAAAGAATTAAACGTAACTCTGAAGATTGGGAAATCGATAAAGGTAAAGAGTCAGGTATAAATCTTGAGTTTGATTGTGTTAAATCTTTTATGGAAACTGATGCTTTTCATAAGTTTAATACTAAATATGGACTTGACTCTGAGATTGTAGCTACCTTTTGTGAATCTTTTGCTGCTCATGTTGATCTCCCTAAGGAGAAATGGTTTAAATATCATCCACCCATTGAATTAAATGAAGAACCTTTTAGTGTTAAAGAAGAAACAATTGTTTACAATGTTGATCCAGTCGTACTGCTTATATTGAGAAACCTCCTTTCCCTGTTAGGATTAAGGAACATGCTAAAGTTTCAACCGTGGTTAACAAAAGTAATATAAGAACACCTATACCTTCTGAACAAATTGAAGTTGAACCTAATATTGCAATGGTTAAAGATCTTTTGGTTGATGATATTGATGGGCATGTTATATACTTTTGTGATGAGGCTGCTAGAATTGCTAAACCTGTTAGAAATGAACGAGATATGTTAGACAAGAACAAGCCCGTAGTTGGCATGCCTGTTGTTTCTATTAAGATTGGAGATCATTGCTATCATGGTTTGTGTGATATGGGTGCTAGTGTGAGTGCTATTCAATTTTCTTTATATCAAGAAGTAATGCGTGATATTGCACCTGTTGAGATTGAAGATATTGATGTTACTATTAAGCTTGCAAACAGAGATACTATTACACCACTTGGGATTGTTAGAGATGTTCAAATCTTGTGTGGTAAAATCAAATACCCTACTGATTTCTTAGTACTTGGTTCACAACAAGATAATTTTTGGCCCAATATATTTGGTAGACCCTTCTTGAATATTGTTAATGCTAAAATTGATTATGTTAAAGAGAAAGTTAGGGTTAAGTTTGGTGATGTATCGCATGAATTTAATTTTTCTAAGTGTCGTAGACAACCTCATGGTAAAGAACTACCCAATAAAGATGAAATTATAGGTCTTGCTTCTATTGATGTGCCTCCTACTGATCCTTTAGAACAATATTTGCTAGACCATGAAAATGATATGCATATGAATGAAAGAAATAAAATAGATGAGTTGTTATTTAAGCAAGCACTTATCCTTAAACATAATTTGCCTGTTGAAACCTTGGGAGATCCTCTTCCACCGAAGAGTGATCATGTGTTTGAATTAAAGCAATTACCCGATAAGCCTAAATATGCTTATCTTGATGAAAAGAAGATATATCCTGTTATTATTAGTGCTAACCTTTCAAACCATGAAGAAAAGAGATTACTTAAAACTCTGAAAAAGCATTGTGCTGCTATTGGATATACTCTTGATGATCTTAAGGGCATTAGTCCCACTTTATGTCAGCATAAAATTCATATGGAGCCCGATGCTAAACACGTTGTTGATCATCAAAGAAGGTTGAATCCTAAAATGAAGGATGTGGTAACAACTGAAATATTAAAGCTTCTGGAGGCAGGTATAATTTATCCCATACCTGATAGTAGATGGGTAAGTCCTGTTCATTGTGTTCCCAAGAGAGGTGGTATTACTATTGTTCCTAATGATAAAAACGAGCTTATCCCACAAAGAATTGTAACTGGTTATAGGATGGTAATTGATTTTAGTAAATTAAACAAAGCTACTAGGAAAGATCATTACCCCTTGCCTTTTATTGATCAAATGTTAGAAATATTATCTAAGCATACACACTTTTCCTTCCTAGATGGTTATTCTGGTTTCTCTCAAATACCTGTATCACTAGAAGATCAAGAGAAAACCACATTTACTTGCTCTTTTGGAACTTATGCTTATCGTCGTATGCCTTTTGGTTTATGTAATGCACCTGCTACCTTTCAAAGATGTATGAATGCTATATTCTCTGACTTTTGTGAAAAGATTGTTGAGGTTTTCATGGATGAATTTTCCGTTTACGGAACTTCTTTTGATGATTGCTTAAGCAACCTTGATCGAGTTTTGCAGAGATGTGAAGAAACTAATCTTGTCTTGAATTGAGAAAAGTGCCACTTTATGGTGAATGAAGGTATAGTCCTTGGGCATAAAATTTCTGAAAGAGGTATTGAAGTTGATAAAGCTAAAGTTGATGCAATTGAGAAAATGCCATGCCCTAAAGATATCAAAGGTATAAGAAGTTTCCTCGGTCATGCTGGTTTCAATAGAAGGTTTATAAAAGACTTATCTAAAATTTCTAGGCCTCTCACTAATCTTTTGCAAAAATATGTTCCATTTATTTTTGATGATGATTGCGTAGAAGCCTTTGAAATACTTAAGAAAGACTTAATTTCTGCACCTATTGTTCAACCACCTGATTGGAACCTACCCTTTGAAATTATGTGTGATGCTAGTGATTATGTTGTTGGTGCTGTTCTAGGACAAAGAGTTGACAAGAAATTGAATGTTATTCATTATGCTAGTAAAACTCTAGACAGTGCTCAAAGAAATTATGCTACCACTGAGAAAGAATTTTTAGCAGTTGTGTTTGCATGTGATAAATCCAGGTCTTACATTGTGGATTCCAAAGTAACTATTCACACTGATCATGCTGCTATTAAATATCTTATGGAAAAGAAAGATGCTAAACCTAGACTTATTAGGTGGGTTCTTTTGCTACAAGAATTTGATTTGCATATTGTTGATACAAAGGGAGCTGAGAATCCCGTAGCAGATAATTTGCCTAGAATGGAAAATGTTCTTGATGACCCACTTCCTATTAATGATGATTTCCTTGATGAACAATTAGCTGCAATAAATGTTTCTCGTAACACTCCGTGGTATGCAGACTATGCTAATTATATTGTTTCCAAATACATACCACCTAGTTTCACATACCAACAAAAGCAAAAGTTCTTCTTTTATTTAAGGCATTACTTTTGGGATGACCCACACTTGTATAAAGAAGGAGTAGATGGTATTATTAGACGTTGTGTACCTGAGCATGAACAGGAACAAATCCTACGGAACCGTCACTCCGAGGCATATGGAGGACACCATGCGGGAGACATAACTGCACATAAGGTATTACAATCTGGTTTTTATTGACCTACTCTCTTCAAAGATGCACGTAAGTTTGTCCTTTCTTGTGATGAATGTCAAATAATTGGTAATGTTAGTAGACGTCAGGAAATGCCTATGAATTATTCATTTGTTATTGAACCATATGATGTTTGGGGTTTTGATTATATGGGACCTTTTCCTAAATCCAACGGGTATACACATATTTTAGTTGCTGTTGATTATGTTACTAAGTGGGTAGAAGCTATTCCAACTAGTAGTGCTGATCATAACACTTCTATTAAAATGCTTAAAGAAGTTATATTTTCGAGGTTTGGAGTCCCTAGATACTTGATGACTGATGGTGGCTCACATTTTATTCATGGTGCTTTCCGTAAATTACTTGCTAAATATGATGTTAATCATAGAATTGCATCTCCTTATCGTCCTTAGTCTAGTGGTCAAGTTGAATTGAGTAATAGAGAAATAAAATTAATTTTGCAAAAGACCGTTAATAGATCTAGGAAAAATTGGTCTAAGAAAGTTGATGATGCATTACGAGCCTACAGAACTGCTTATAAGAATCCTATGGGTATGTCTCCATATAAAATGGTTTATGGAAAAGCATGTCATTTACCTCTTGAGTTAGAACATAAGGCATATTGGGCAATAAAAGAACTTAACTATGATTTCAAACTTGCCGGTGAAAAGAGGTTATTTGATATTAGCTCTCTAGATGAATGGAGAACCCAAGCCTATGAAAATGCCAAGTTATTTAAAGAAAAGGTCAAAAGATGGCATGATAAAAGAATCCAAAAACAGGAATTTAAAGTAGGTGAGCAAGTTCTATTGTACAACTCTCGTTTCAGATTTTTTGCAGGAAAACTTCTCTCTAAATGGGAAGGACCATATATCATCGAAGAAGTTTACCGCTCCGGAGCTATCAAAATCAACAACTCCGAAGGCACCAACCCGAGAGTGGTGAATGGACAAAGAATTAAGCATTATATCTCACGTACCCCCATTAATGTTGTAACTAATATTATTCAGACAATGACACCGATGAAACACATCAAAGAGTCCTTCCGGAATGCTCCAGAACCCTGAAAAGGGGTAGGTATGTGATACGGTAAGAAAACCGACTCCAAAAATTCCATAAAAATTATTTCTGTCCGTTTTGGAATATTAGAAAAATTATAAAAATAAGAAACAACCGAGGGGACCCACGAGTTGCCCACAAGGCAACAGGGCGCGACCCCCCCTGGGGCGCGCTGTGATGCCTTGTGGGCACCTCGTGTGCCCTCCCGACTCCATTTTCCTCTCGTATGCTTGTTTTGCAAGATAAAAATTCTTTATATATACTCACGGGTGTTTTGACCACCGCATCGCAAGTTTCTCCTCTGTTCTTGTTTTGGGTTGTTTTTCTGACAGATCTAGATCCCCATGGCTCCCCGAAGACTCCGCACCAAGCACCGGATTGTGCAACCTTCGCCTGGCAAGCGTCCTTTCAGCGAAGTCTATTATGAGTGGTCGTCTGGAGAGGAGGACACCGAGATGGAGGAGGGATCAGGAAAGGTCATGGAGGACCAGGTTCAGGGAGAAGAAGGGTCAGCCACACGCACGGGGGAAGCACCAAAAAGGGAAGATACATGGCAAAATCTTTATCAAAATCTCTCCCCATCTGAAATCGATACACTTAAGGTTTTTGAAGCAGTTTGTGCTCAGAATATGTCACTTACCCATGAAGTTATTGTGTTAGAAGAGCAGAATCGTGTACTTCTGTAACACCCCCTTGTAATGTGCCACAGTGATCCATCATGATCAAGGCAAAGTCAGCAACTTTTGCAAAGCACAAGTGCCACTTGTCTTAGGATTCAAACTCAAAATCCAATTTGAATTGCAAGTCAAATATTTACACCCCGAGCACAAGTGGCTCCTCTGAACCTGCGCCAGCCCTTATCCTCCCTCCCCATCGCTCTCTCTCTCTCATCCCCGAGCTCACCAGTAGGCCACCGTCGCCGCGCTGCTTCACCACCACGGCCAACGGCCTCTCTTCGACGCCGCTCCGTGTCCAGCCGCTCCGCCGGCATCCGCCACTTCGCCTGTGCCCAGTCACGCAAGCTGGGGAGCACCGCAGCCACCGGATCAAGGTCGTCTTCAACCTCGGGCGTCGGTGATCGCCGCTACTGCTCCGCCACCTCCAAGCTTCCCCGAGCACCCTGAGCTGCCCTGCGTGGTCACTGTGAGGCCGCCTTCATTTCCCTTCTGTTCCCGCGCTTAGTTCGTAGCCGTAGTTGCTGTCCCCGTCGTGGTCGAGCCCACCTCCGCATGAGCTCGTCGCCGGCAGCCTTCTGGTGACCAAATGGTCCCGCGCCAGAGTCCTTTGACCTCGCGCGCGCACGTAGAACACTCCTAGCCACTTTTACGTGCTCGAAATGATCCGTAGCCGTGCACCCGATCGCGCCCGAACCTCGCCGCCGCTGCAGCTCGTCGCCAGTGCCGTTCCCGACCTCCCCAGCTACCGCCGCTTGTCTTGCTGGATGCGCACGAGCGTCCGCGTTCGAACGCGCCTAGCCGCGCTCCAAATGGACGCGCGTAGCGTGTTTCCGGCCATCGCCGCCACCGTCTGGCCTCGCCGCCAGCGTGCTCTGTCTCTCCGTCGACGTCGCTGACATGGCGCGTCCTTAGCGCTAATTACCCCCCTAATACCCACTGATAGTCGGGCCCCACATGGTTTAATTAACCCTAATAAAACTGTTTAGTTAATTAACTAAACTGACAAGCGGGACCCGTAGTTACTGTTTAAACGGATAAGCAGTGCTGAGTCAGCACGCTGACTCAGCACTGGGACCCACCTGTCAGCCTATGAGCATTTTGCTGGGTACACTTCTGTGTACCCGTAGCAATTTATGTTGGAAATATGCCCTAGAGGCAATAATAAAATGGTTATTATTGTATTTCCTTGTTCATGATAATTGTCTATTGTTCATGCTATAATTGTGTTAACCGGAAACCGTAATACATGTGTGAATACATAGACCACAACATGTCCCTAGTGAGCCTCTAGTTGGCTAGCTCGTTGATCAATAGATGGTCACGGTTTCATGACCATGGACATTGGATGTCGTTGATAACGGGATCACATCATTAGAAGAATGATGTGATGGACAAGACCCAATCCTAAGCATAGCACAAGATCGTGTAGTTCGTCTGCTAAAGCTTTTCAAATGTCAAGTATCGTTTCCTTAGACCATGAGATTGTGCAACTCCCGGATACCGTAGGAATACTTTGGGTGTGCCAAACGTCACAACGTAACTGGGTGGCTATAAAGGTACACTACGGGTATCTCCGAAAGTATCTGTTGGGTTGGCACGAATCGAGACTGGGATTTGTCACTCCGTATGACGGAGAGGTATCTCTGGGCCCACTCGGTAAGACATCGTCATAATGAGCTCAATGTGACTAAGGAGTTAGCCACGGGATGATGTGTTGCGGAACGAGTAAAGAGACTTGCCGGTAACGAGATTGAACAAGGTATAGGGATACCGACGATCGAATCTCGGGCAAGTATCATACCGGTAGACAAAGGGAATTGTATACGGGATTGATTGAATCCCTGACATCGTGGTTCATCCGATGAGATCATCGTGGAGCATGTGGGAGCCAACATGGGTATCCAGATCCCGTTGTTGGTTATTGACCGGAGAGGTGTCTCGGTCATGTCTACGTGTCTCCCGAACCCGTAGGGTCTACACACTTAAGGTTCGGTGACGCTAGAGTGGTAATGGGAATTGTATGTGGTTACCGAAAGTTGTTCGGAGTCCCGGATGAGATCTCGGACGTCACGAGGAGTTCCGAAATGGTCCGGAGGTGAAGATTTATATATGGGAAGTCCAGTTTCAGTCACCGGAAAGGTTTCGGGGTTTATCGGTATTGTACCGGGACCACCGAAGGGGTTCCGGGGGTCCACCGTGAGGGTCCACCTGCCACGGAAGACCTAATGGGCTGTATTTGGGTTGGGAACCCTGAGGGGGCCGCGGCCCCCCCCGGGGGGCCGCCGCACCCCCCTCTAGATGGATCTAAGGGGGCTGGCCCCCTCTCCCCTTCCCCCTATAAATAGTGGGGGTGGGAGGGCAGCTACACACCGTTCCCTTGGCGCAGCCCTTCCCCCTTCCTACACCTCCTCCTCCTCCGTAGCGCTTAGCGAAGCTCTGCCGGAGAACCACGAGCTCCACCGCCACCACGTCGTCGTGCTGCCGGAGCTCTCCCTCAACTTCTCCTTCCCCCTTGCTGGATCAAGAAGGAGGAGACGTCCCCGGGCTGTACGTGTGTTGAACGCGGAGGCGCCGTCCGTTCGGCGCTTGGATCGGATCTTCCGTGATTTGAATCGCCGCGAGTACGACTCCATCAACCGCGTTCTTTGTAACGCTTCCGCTTAGAGATCTTCAAGGGTATGAAGATTCACTCTCCCCTTACTCGTTGCTGGTTTCTCCATAGATAGATCTTGGTGAACACGTAGGAAATTTTTTGATTTACTACTACGTCTCCCAATAGTGGCATCATGAGCTAGGTCTATGCATAGAATCTATGCACGAGTAGAACACAAGTTGTTGTGGGCGTCGATCTTGTTAATTTGCTTGCCGTTACTAGTCTTATCTTGATTCGGCGGTATTGTGGGATGAAGCGGCCCGGACCAACTTTACACGTACGCTTACGTGAGACCGGTTCCACCGCCTGACATGCACTTGTTGCATAAGGTGGCTAGCGGGTGTCTGTCTCTCCCACCTTAGTCGGATCGGATTCGATGAAAAGGGTCCTTATGAAGGGTAAATAGCAATTGGCATATCACGTTGTGGTTTTGGCGTAGGTAAGAAACGTTCTTGCTAGAAACCTATAGCAGCCACGTAAAAACTTGTAACTACAAATTAGAGGACGTCTAACTTGTTTTTGCAGCATATGCCTTGTGATGTGATATGGCCAAAAGGATGTGATGTGATGCATTGTGATGTATGAGATTGATCATGTTCTTGTAATAGGATTCACGACTTGCATGTCGATGAGTATGACAACCGGCAGGAGCCATAGGAGTTGTCTTATTTTATTGTATGACCTGCGTGTCAATCATAAACGCCATGTAATTACTTTACTTTATTGCTAAACGTTAGCCATAGTAGTAGAAGTAATAGTTGGCGAGACAATTTCATGAAGACACAATGATGGAGATCATGATGATGGAGATCATGGTGTCGTGCCGGTGACAGTGATGATCATGGTGCCCCGAAGATGGAGATCAAAGGAGCAAGATGATATTGGCCATATCATGTCACTATATTGATTGCATGTGATGTTTATCATGTTTACATCTTATTTGCTTAGAACGACGGTAGTAAATAAGATGATCTCTCAATAAAATTTCAAGAAAGGTGTTCACCCTAACTGTGCACCGTTGCTAAGGATCATTGTTCTGAAGCACCACGTGATGATCGGGTGTGATAGGTTCTATCGTTCGCATACAACGGGTGTAAGCCAGATTTACACACGCGAAACACTTAGGTTGACTTGACGAGCCTAGCATGTACAGACATGGCCTCGGAACACGGAAGACCGAAAGGTCGAACATGAGTCGTATAGTAGATGCGATCAACATAGAGATGTTCACCATGGATGACTAGTCCGTCTCACGTGATGATCGGACACGGGCTAGTTGACATGGATCATGTATCACTTGGATGACTAGAGAGATGTCTATCTAAGTGGGAGTTCATTAAATAATTTGATTATGTGAACTTAATTATCATGAACTTAGTCTAAAAATGTTTTTTACAATCTATATTGTAGATCCAATGGCCAACGCTAATGTCACCCTCAACTTCAACGCGTTCCTAGAGAAAACCAAGCTGAAAGATGATGGAAGCAACTATGCGGACTGGGTCCGTAGCTTGAGGATCATCCTCATAGCTTCCAAGAGATTGTATGTCCTCGATGCACCGCTAGGTGACCCACCCATTTTCCCAGCGGACCAAGACGTTACGAACGCTTGGCAGTCACGCTGCGATGATTACTCCCTTGTTCAGTGCGGCATGCTTTACAGTTTAGAACCGGGGCTCCAAAAGCGTTTTGAGCAACACGGAGCATATGAGATGTTCCAAGAGCTGAAACTGGTTTTCCAAGCTCATGCCCGGGTCGAGAGATATGACGTCTCCGACAAGTTCTTCAGCTGTAAGATGGAGGAGAATAGTTCTGTCAGTGAGCACATACTCAAAATGTCTGGGTTACACAACCGCTTGACTCAGCTGGGAGTTAATCTCCCGGATGACTCGGTCATTGACAGAATCCTCCAGTCGCTTCCACCTAGCTACAAGAGCTTTGTGATGAACTACAACATGCAGGGTATGGAGAAGTCCATTCCTGAGTTGTACTCGATGCTGAAATCAGCGGAGGTCGAGATCAAAAAGGAGCATCAAGTGTTGATGGTGAATAACACCACTAGTTTCAAGAAAGGCAAGGGTAAGAAGAACTTCAAGAAGGACGGCAAAGCTGTTGCCGCGCCCGGTAAGCAAGTTGCCGGGAAGAAGAACAAGAATGGACCCAAGCCTGAGACTGAGTGCTTTTATTGCAAGGGTACCGGTCACTGGAAGCGGAATTGCCCCAAGTACTTAGCGGATAAGAAGGCCGGCAACGTTAAAGGTATATGTGATATACTTGTTATTGATGTGTACCTAACCAGCGCTCGTAGTAGCTCCTGGGTATTTGATACCGGTGCAGTTGCTCACATTTGTAACTCCAAGCAGGAGCTGCGGAATAAGCGGAGACTGGCAAAGGACGAGGTGACGATGCGTGTCGGGAATGGTTCCAAGGTCGATGTGATCGCCGTCGGCACGCTACCTCTACATCTACCTTCGGGATTAGTTTTAAACCTCAATAATTGTTATTTAGTACCAGCTTTGAGCATGAACATTGTATCTGGATCTCGTTTGATGCGAGATGGCTACTCATTTAAATCTGAGAATAATGGTTGTTCTATTTATATGAGAGAAATGTTTTATGGTCATGCCCCGCTGGTCAATGGTTTATTTTTGATGAATCTCGAACGTGATGTTACACATGTCCATAGTGTGAGTACCAAAAAGTGTAAGGTTGATAACGATAGTCCCACTTACATGTGGCACTGCCACCTTGGTCATATTGGTGTCAAACGCATGAAGAAGCTCCATGCTGATGGACTTTTGGAGTCTCTTGATTTCGAATCATTTGACATGTGCGAACCATGCCTCATGGGCAAGATGACCAAGACTCCGTTCTCTGGAACAATGGAGCGAGCAACTGACTTGTTGGAGATAATACATACCGATGTATGCGGTCCAATGAGCGTCGAGGCTCGCGGTGGCTACCGTTATGTTCTCACCCTCACTGATGACTTGAGCAGATATGGGTATGTCTACTTAATGAAACACAAGTCTGAAACCTTTGAAAGGTTCAAGGAATTTCAGAGTGAGGTAGAGAATCAACGTGACAGGAAAATAAAGTGCCTATGATCTGATCGTGGCGGAGAATATTTAAGTCACGAGTTTGGCACGCACCTAAGGAAATGTGGAATTGTTTCACAACTCACGCCGCCTGGCACACCTCAGCGAAATGGTGTGTCTGAACGTCGTAATCGCACTCTATTGGATATGGTGCGATCTATGATGTCTATTACCGACTTACCGTTATCATTTTGGGGATATGCATTAGAGACTACCGCATTCACTTTAAATAGGGCACCGTCTAAATCCGTTGAGACGACACCATATGAATTATGGTTTGGGAAGAAACCTAAGCTGTCGTTTCTAAAAGTTTGGGGATGCGAAGCTTATGTGAAGAAACTTCAACCTGAGAAGCTCGAACCCAAAGCGGAAAAGTGTGTCTTCATAGGATATCCCAAAGAGACTATTGGGTATACCTTCTACCTCAGATCCGAAGGCAAAGTCTTTGTTGCCAATAATGGATCCTTTCTTGAGAAAGAGTTTCTCTCGAAAGAGGTAAGTGGGAGGAAAATAGAACTTGATGAGGTAATTGTACCTCCACTCGAACCAGAGGGTAGCGCAGCACAGGAAGTTGTTTCTGTGGAGCCTACACTGGCTGGAGAGGAAGTTAATGATGATGATCATGAAACTTCAGATCAAGTTACTATTGAACGTCGAAGGTCCACCAGGACACGTTCCGCACCAGAGTGGTACGGCAACCCTGTCCTGGAGATCATGTTGTTGGACAACAGTGAACCTTCGAACTATGAAGAAGCGATGGCGGGCCCGGATTCCAACAAATGGCTTGAAGCCATGAAATCCGAGATAGGATCCATGTATGAGAACAAAGTGTGGACTTTGGTGGACTTGCCTGATGATAAGCGAGCCATTGAAAATAAATGGATCTTTAAGAAGAAGACTGACGCGGATGGTAATGTGACCGTCTATAAGGCTCGGCTTGTCGCTAAGGGTTATCGACAAGTTCAAGGAGTTGACTACGATGAGACTTTCTCACCCGTAGCGATGCTAAAGTCTGTCCGAATCATGTGAGCAATTGCCGCATTTTATGAGTATGAGATCTGGCAAATGGACGTCAAAACGGCATTCCTTAATGGCTTCCTTAAGGAAGAACTGTATATGATGCAGCCGGAAGGTTTTGTCGATCCTAAAGATGCTAACAAAGTATGCAAGCTCCAGCGCTCCATCTATGGGCTGGTGCAAGCATCTCGGAGTTGGAACATTCGCTTTAATGAGGTGATTAAAGTGTTTGGGTTTATGCAGGTTTATGGAGAACCCTGTATTTACAAGAAAGTGAGTGGGAGCTCTGTAGCATTTCTCATATTATATGTGGTTGACATATTGCTGATGGGAAATGATATAGAACTTTTGGAAAGTGTAAAGGCCTACTTGAATAAATGTTTTTCAATGAAGGACCTTGGAGAAGCTGCTTACATATTAGGTATTAAGATCTATAGAGATAGATCGAAACGCCTCATAGGTCTTTCACAAAGCACATACCTTGAAAAGATATTGAAGAAGTTCAATATGGATCAGTCCAAGAAGGGGTTCTTGCCTGTGTTACAGGGTGTGAGATTGAGTACGACTCAATGCCCGACCACGGCAAAGGATAGAGAAGAGATGAGTGTCATCCCCTATGCTTCAGCCATAGGCTCTATTATGTATGCCATGCTGTGTACCAGACCTGATGTGAACCTTGCCATAAGTTTGGTAGGGAGGTACCAAAGTGATCCCGGAGCGGAACACTGGACGGCGGTCAAGAATATCCTGAAGTACCTGAAAAGGACAAAGGACATGTTTCTCGTATATGGAGGTGCCGAAGAGCTCATCGTAAAGGGTTACGTCGATGCTAGCTTCGACACAGATCCGGACGACTCCAAGTCGCAAACCGGATACGTGTATATTTTGAACGGAGGGGCAGTCAGCTGGTGCAGCAGCAAGCAAAGTGTCGTGGCGGCATCTACATGTGAAGCGGAGTATATAGCTGCTTCGGAAGCAGCAAAGGAAGGAGTCTGGATGAAGGAGTTCATCACCGACCTAGGAGTAATTCCCAATGCGTCGGGCCCGGTGACTCTATTCTGTGACAACACTGGAGCTATTGCCCTTGCCAAGGAGCCCAGGTTTCACAAGAAGACAAGACACATCAAGCGTCGCTTCAACTCCATCCGTGATTACATTCAGGAGGGAGATATAGATATTTGTAAAGTACATACGGATCTGAATGTCGCAGGTCCGTTGACTAAACCTCTCTCACGAGCAAAACATGATCAACACCAGAATGCTATGGGTGTTCGATTCATCACAATGTAACTAGATTATTGACTCTAGTGCAAGTGGGAGACTGTTGGAAATATGCCCTAGAGGCAATAATAAAATGGTTATTATTGTATTTCCTTGTTCATGATAATTGTCTATTGTTCATGCTATAATTGTGTTAACCGGAAACCGTAATACATGTGTGAATACATAGACCACAACATGTCCCTAGTGAGCCTCTAGTTGGCTAGCTCATTGATCAATAGATGGTCACGGTTTCATGACCATGGACATTGGATGTCATTGATAACAGGATCACATCATTAGAAGAATGATGTGATGGACAAGACCCAATCCTAAGCATAGCACAAGATCGTGTAGTTCGTCTGCTAAAGCTTTTCAAATGTCAAGTATCGTTTCCTTAGACCATGAGATTGTGCAACTCCCGGATACCGTAGGAATACTTTGGGTGTGCCAAACATCACAACGTAACTGGGTGGCTATAAAGGTACACTACGGGTATCTCCGAAAGTATCTGTTGGGTTGGCACGAATCGAGACTGGGATTTGTCACTCCGTATGACGGAGAGGTATCTCTGGGCCTACTCGGTAAGACATCGTCATAATGAGCTCAATGTGACTAAGGAGTTAGCCACGGGATGATGTGTTGCGGAACGAGTAAAGAGACTTGCCGGTAACGAGATTGAACAAGGTATAGGGATACCGACGATCGAATCTCGGGCAAGTATCATATCGGTAGACAAAGGGAATTGTATACGGGATTGATTGAATCCCTGACATCGTGGTTCATCCGATGAGATCATCGTGGAGCATGTGGGAGCCAACATGGGTATCCAAATCCCGCTGTTGGTTATTGACCGGAGAGGTGTCTCGGTCATGTCTACGTGTCTCCCGAACCCATAGGGTCTACACACTTAAGGTTCGGTGACGCTAGAGTTGTAATGGGAATTGTATGTGGTTACCGAAAGTTGTTCGGAGTCCCGGATGAGATCCCGGACGTCACGAGGAGTTCCGGAATGGTCCGAAGGTGAAGATTTATATATGGGAAGTCCAGTTTCAGTCACCGGAAAGGTTTCGGGGTTTATCGGTATTGTACCGGGACCACCGAAGGGGTTCCGGGGGTCCACCGTGAGGGTCCACCTGCCACGGAGGACCTAATGGGCTGTATTTGGGTTGGGAACCCTGAGGGGGCTGCGGCCCCCCCCGGGGGGCCGCCACCCCCCCCTCTAGATGGATCTAAGGGGGCTGGCCCCCTCTCCCCTCCCCCTATAAATAGTGGGGGTGGGAGGGCAGCTACACACCCTTCCCTTGGCGCAGCCCTTCCCCCTTCCTACACCTCCTCCTCCTCCGTACCGCTTAGCGAAGCTCTGCCGGAGAACCACGAGCTCCACCGCCACCACGCCGTCGTGCTGCCGGAGCTCTCCCTCAACTTCTCCTTCCCCCTTGCTGGATCAAGAAGGAGGAGACGTCCCCGGGCTATACGTGTGTTGAACGCGGAGGCGCCGTCCGTTCGGCGCTTGGATCGGATCTTCCGCGATTTGAATCGCCGCGAGTACGACTCCATCAACCGCGTTCTTTGTAACGCTTCCGCTTAGCGATCTTCAAGGGTATGAAGATTCACTCTCCCCTTACTCGTTGCTGGTTTCTCCATAGATAGATCTTGGTGAACACGTAGGAAATTTTTTGATTTACTACTACGTCTCCCAATAATTTAATCATTTAATTTCAAATTAAAAATAAATACAGTAATTTCAGAAAATCATTTAAAACTTTGAAAAATCATATAAAATAATCCGTAACTCGGATGAAAATAATTTATATATGAAAAATGATCAGAAAAACGAGACGAATCCAAATATGTGATCAAAATGCTTGACCATCACTTCTAAGCAGATGAACATGGAACTGTTTGCCTGTTTTCGATAAATGAATAGTGCATGACCTTGATAAAATAATTCCAGATAAATTCCTAAATCATCTAAAATATTTAGAGATGCATTATATCACCTCTGCATATCGTTTAGGCATGTCATACATAGTGATTGCATTTGTATGTCTATATTTATCGTTTCTTCCCCCTCTTCTCTCAGGTAGACCCGAGACCGACGCTGCTCCTGTGTACGACTACGTCATCGACGACCCTTCTACTTTTTCAACAGAGCCTCCAGGCAAGCAAAACCCCCTTGATCATTCCTATATCGCCCCTTTCTTTCTCTCCCGTGCTTGCATTAGATTTTGCTACTGCATTTGATTGCTCCTATTCTGATGCATAGCCTGATTTTGTAACCTGTTGTTGATACCTTACCTGCTATCCTAAATGCTTAGTATAGACTGGTTAGCGATCCATCGGTGGCCCCGCACCCTTGTCCGTGTTGCCCTGCCTTGCTGCCGGATGACTCGATCAATGTGATCGATGTGCAGAGACCGACACAGCACCGCACACCCCCTTAGTTGTACGACTCTGCAGAGCTACTATCGAGTGCCGAGGGTGATACCTCCTACCTCACTCCTGATGATAACTCTGTAGCGTAGCTAGTCGGTTGTGGGTTACCAAGGGTGATTCCTCTTTCACCACCATCGATGATGCCTCTGTCGTACAACCCCTCTAGTGTGAACCTATCGAGGGTGATTCCTCCAAGTTCACCTTGACGGTTACATCGAGTGGGAATCCATCAAGGGTGATTCCTCGGATTCCCCACGATGTTATGTACACACGGGTACTTTGACCTTCACATCAGTCCTTTGGAAGTCGGGTTGGCCATGAGGGCACCCGCGAGAGACTATTGTAGCGAAACATCAGGGCAGATGGAGACCACCTAGGAGAGAGGTGGGCCTGGTCCCTGGACGTTGGACCGCGGATTACCAAGTCGGTGCGACAGGATGTCGGAGGTGAGCCTTGAGCCCTGTTCGTGTCCGCGAGTTACTAATAACACGCTTAACGGATTTGGGTATTTGATCTGAGTTGGCCGCTGGCCTATACGCACTACCACCACACGGGATAATGGTTTAATGGGGCCCTCGGCACCGCATGTATCCGTCGAAAGCTCTGTCAGATGTCCAGTTCAGCATTGCGGCCGGGACGGACCGGCGCCATCCAGGACAGGGGTGGTGCCTGGCTTCACCCTACACGCAACGACCCGGAGTGTAAAGGGCAATGGGCCCAAGACCCCTGAGCACTTAGGATGTAGACCGGTGGGGACCTCTCTGCGGAGCATAGGTAGGACTACGTCGTGTCGCTCAGCCAAGGCCGGGCATGACCTGGAAAAGTGTGGCCGGCCAGAGTTAATCAAGCGTGTTGGGTAACAGTAGTGCACCCCTGCATGGAAGATTATCTATTCGAATAGCCGTGTCCACGATAACAGGTCGCTCAGTGTTGTATCCTGATCTACTACAACTTGAACTGGATACATGTTACTTTAATTAATTTGTTAGCTCCGGGATCGCTTCTTCGTAGGGAGTCCAGGAAGGATCTCTGGGCATGGCTACTATAATACTTGTTACTAATACTTTTATATACTAATCTACACTCTTCTAATGTTGCAAGACGCCGAAGATGCTAGTCTTCGATAGGCTAGGCTTTCTCTCTATTCTGGCATTTCTGCAGTATAGTCCACAGATACAGCCCCTTTCCTTTGATACCGATGCATATTTAGCATAGCTCTGATGTAAGTCTTGCGAGTACTTTGGATGAGTACTCACGGTTTCTTTGCTACCTCTTTATCCCCATACCCATTTGCTGTGATCAGATGACGGAGCCCCGGAGCCAGCTGATCCCGTCGACGACTACTACTACCCCCGACGGAGCCTACTATTACATGGAGACCGACGAGCAGGAGTAGATAGGAGGCTCCCAGACAGGAGGACCGCGCCTTTTCGATCTAGATGTCGTTGTTTTGCTCAGCCTTCTTAAGGCAGATTTGTTTAGTTATATGTCTGTACCCAGACATTGTTGCTTCCGCTGACTCTTGTGTAACTCGAGCTTATGTATTCGAGCCCTCGAGGCCCCTGGCTTGTAATATAAAGCTTGTATTATTTTATTTTTGTGTCTAGAGTTGTGTTGTGATATCTTCCCGTCAGTCCCTGGGCTTGATCATGCGCATTTGCGTGTATGATTAGTGCACGGTCGAGTCGGGGGCGTCACAAGTTGGTATCAGAGCTGACTGCCTGTAGGAAGCCCCTTTCCAACTCCTTGGCCGAAGTTGAGTCTAGTCTTTGAAAAAAACTGTTATAATAACATGGCTGTGTGGCTTACGGGCCCATGTCGCCAATGGATGGGATTAGGATCTTTTATTCCTCTCCTTTACTCTGGGATTCTGATCTCTCTTCTATTCGGGTTAAAGATTTTACTAACTCTAACATTAGGTTCTCGTGATCACATCCACCCTGTTAGAACCGAGAGTATATCGACCAGAGGGGGGTGAATGGGAGATTCAAAAATTCTTGCGAATGTTTTGAACTGATCCCAAACACAGCAGCGGAAATAAGGTTCGGTAGAGATGTACTTAATCAAGCACGCTATTGAGAAACATGTCTATCGATGTAGGACGCAATAATAGTTCGAGTGTAGAATATCACAGGTTTGACGATTATGATGGTAATGCAATATATGAACAGATGCAGAGCATGAGGGAAAACAAAGTATGAACTACGAAGGAAATGCAAGGGAAATGGTGACGAGGTGAATGGATACGGGACTGAATGAAATCACGCTAACATGCAGAAGTGCGAAGAGAAATAAATTGGACAGAGACGACAGAAATGAATGATGAGAATGCAAAAGATAAGTCAAGAACTATGATAGATCAGATACAACTATCGACACAGAGCACGAAAGTAAACTGTTGTAGGAAATGCAGTAAAGTAGAGTGAACCAGTGGTGCTCGATGGTGACAGATGAATTTGGTAGACCAGTTTGCCCTTCTGCCAAAGGACTACGTCTGGTTGGAGGGGCTGTGATTTAACATAGAAGATAAACTCTCTTCACCCTATTCTCCTTCAACTCGGAGCTGATCAGACTCCAGTTGATTTCACTCGTGGTAGATACTTGTCGGCAATCTCCAAACCTTTGACAGACCTCTTCGCAAACCACAATTACTCTTGGTTGCTGAAGATCTAGCTCGGTGAAGACAACAACTCTTCAACACTCAAGCCGACACGTATCCGTCTAGAGAGTGCACAGCTCTCAAGAGTAATAGGTACAAGAACTCTAACTCAGAACTACTGTGATGCGTAACCACTGTCTAAGTTTTCGCTCTTGATTTTCTCTCGGTGGATCTTAAAATCAAATCACTCAGAGAGGGGATGCTCAACTAATCTTCTCAGAAATCTTAAGCGGAGCAGCTAACGGGCAACGTTGGAGCGGGGTGGCTATTTATAGCCGCAGCCTTCCCTGAAGGGAAAAGACCAAATTGGACATGTGGAGAAGCCAATGGCCGAACGACACGAGTCCAACGGTCGGAAATTGAGCACAACGGTAACATTCCTTGCGGAGCAAGTAATGCTAACTCCTCAGTTCGAAAGATATCTCCTGCAGCACCGAAGAGCAACGTCTTCTGCTGGCAGGTAATCAGTCGAAGCATAAAGAGATTTCTCTCAGTATCGCATAGGTTTGGGCTAAGCATCACAGCGGATCTAAGCTACGAGAACCTATACCCCTCTTAATAGTACGGAGGTTCTATGACTCAAATGAAATGAAAGAAGAACAACGAGATGAATACTACATCTTCACTTCGTCTTCGACTTCCATCGCTACAGTCAATTTTCTTCGGACAGAATCACCGAACTAATTGCTTCGCGTCAGCAATAAATTTTGAGGGGTTAACTCCTTCACATCAATCTTCTTGCCTACATAACTTCAATTGATGTAGCTCATTCTTCTCTGCTGTGCAGATATTCTTCGGTGAAGTTCCATGAACTTGACATCGGAGACTGCATTCTCTTCGGCACTGCATGGACTATTTCTCTCTGTGTGCACTAGCAAACAAATCAGTCCATGCCTGTTTCTGTCAACAATTTCCAAAACACAAGAGGGCAAATATTGCACCAACACACCCGGAGATTTGAATTAACCCTTCTTTGATGTAACATCCCCATGTATTAAGCTACAGTGATCACCCTCTGGTAATGCTAAGTCACCATGGTTAACAAGCTTGATCAACATTTGGTTTCATATCTCATTTCAAATTCCACTCTAAATCAAATTCAAATTGCAAGTGAAATTTAAAGTTTCACAAACATGTCTAAAAAATTGTTCATATTTTAGCAAATAATCCATAACTAATTTTGTACAGGAAAACAACATCACCTAAATTACCAAAGTGCCCCTGGAAATTCAAAACAGTAACATAACAACAATATTTAATCCATTTTCATTTAATTAAAATTCAAATGGAATCATTTTGCCTCCAAACCTTTTTCAGGCAGTGATAAATATTGCCTGGAATTTATTGAGCCAAGTCTCATATTTTGCAAAAAGAAATGGTGGCCAAACATTTTGCAAAGAGAAAAAGAAATAAAAGCAGGAGAAAAGAAAAAGGGAAAAGGGCACTGTGGACTGGGCTCTAGTCCACAGTGCTAGGCCCAGCCCATCTCCCCGTCGTCGCCCACTTCCCTCCTCCACGCGTCGATGGCGACCGAGGCAGAGCGCCGTCGCAGCCGCGCCATCGTCGCCTCTGCGTCGCTACAGGAGCCCCTGGGGGGATAAGAACGCTGTTGTGGCCCTCGGGGACGAGGCCAGGATCTTTTCCCCCTCTCCCCTCGCTCGCTTGCTTCCTCTCCCGCCATGGCCGACGCGGTCGTCGCCGTTGCGAGCTCCCCCGCGTAGCCACCGCCACCGCAACCGCCTCGCCTCGTCACCGTGCCAAATCGCTCCGCCGTCAACCCCTACATCCTCTCTGACAACCAGCGCGAGTCGGGAGCCACCGCAACGCCGGATCGGACGAAGTCTTCTTCCTCGGCCCCGACGAACTCCGACGACGATTCCGGTGCCAGCGAGCCTCCCCCGAGCCCACTGAGCACATCTGCAGGCGCCCAGTGAGCTCCCCTTCCTCTCCCCTCTCTTCCATGTCCGTCTCTGCGCCGTAGTCGCCGTTCCCGCCATGGCCGAATGCATCGCCGCCATCGAGCTCGCCGCCGTGCTCACAGCCACTGTCACGCGCGTCCGAGCTCACCGTTGAGCTCCTGGGGTTCCCAGGAGCCCAACGCACACACGCGCACACGATTTCGGCCGCGCCGTGCGCCCGCAGCGCCGTTTCTGCCCATGCCCGATTCCGACCGCCGCTTGCGAGCTCGCCGCCGTCGCTGCACACCGCCTCCGGCCACGGCACCACCGCAGAACAACACGGCTTAGTCCGCTCGTTCGAACGCCGCCTCGCGCGTGCCAAACGGACGCCGGACGGCAAAATCCAGCCACCACCCGTACGCGTCGCCGTGTTTCTGGCTCGCCGGTGTTGCTCCGGCGCCGGCGCCGATGTGGCGCTGACGCGGCAGCCACGTGGCCCTCCCTGTGCCACTGACGAGTGGGCCCAGTTGACCCGTTGACCGGTCAACAGGTCAACGGTCGACCTGCTGACTCAGCCAGCCCCGGGCCCATTGTCAGCCACTGTGCTGCACAGCTGGGTACAGCCCTGTGTACCCGTAGCATTTTTGCTATTTATAATTTCGAATTAAAAATAATCAGGAAATTCCAGGAATTCAATAAAACTTTGAAAAATCATATAAAATAAACCGTAACTCGGATGGAAATAATTTATATATGAAAAATGATCAAAAAAATATGACGAATCCAAATATGCCCTCCACATACCTGTCACATGTCTCTAACCTACCGAACGTTGAACATTTGCTACCGAAACTGCTAAATGAATAGTGTTCGGAGCTGGGAGAACACTCCCGGATATTTTCCCGCTCCGACCAAAATACCTAGCACTGCATTAGAACACCCCTAGCACTGCATATTGCCATGTCATGCATTTGTGTTGCATTGTTTGCCGTGTATTTATTGTTTCTTCCCCCTCCTTCTCTCCCGATAGACCCCGAGACTGCCGTCGACACTGCTGAGTACGACTACGTCGTCGACGACCAGACCCCTTCAGCCGAGCTTCCAGGCAAGCAAAACCCCCTTGATCATCCAGATATCGCCTACTCTTTCTCTCTATTGCTTGCATTAGAATTGCTTCTGTTGTTGCTCCGATAGCTCCTATTCTGATGCATAACCTGATTTCATCGCCTGTTATTGATACCTTACCTGTTGTCCTATGATGCTTAGTTAGGTATGTTATGTTTCATCAGCTGGCCATTCATCTTTGTCCGTTTGCCAGGCTTGTTATCAGGCCGTGATCACTCCGGGTGATGATCACGGAAATGTTACATTACCGCAATACTTTAAATTGTTAAAGTCGGGCCGACTCCAAGAGTGCCCGCGAGATAATGAAACAAGACGGGTTGAACCCAAGGGTACCCGCGAGTGATATTGTGGCGGAATGACAGGGCAGGTGGAGACCACCTAGGAGAGAGGTGGGCCTGGTCCCTGGTCGTGGTCCGGGTGTTACGAAGTCGGAGCGACAGGAACCCTGTTCGTCTCTGCGAGCTACTAAAACACGCCTAACGGATTTGGGTATTTGATCTGAGTTGGCCGCTGGCCTATACGCACTACCACGACACGGGATAATGGTTTAATGGGGCCCTCTACGTCATATGTTCCTTCCGAAAGCGATCCAGATGTCACAGTTCAGAGATGCGGGCTGACTGTTGGGGTGGGCTGGTTACGTCACTTGTGTATACAGTGTCGCGCCTGGGCCCCGACCAGCCACGCAACGTGCAGGAGTGCAGAGAGCGATGGGCCCAAGACCCCTTCGCACTTAGGATTTAGACCGGCGTGTTGACCTCTCTAGAGAGTCTAGGTTGGTCTACGGCGTGTCGATTACTCGAGGCCGGGCATTACCCAGCAAGTGCATTCGGCCAGATGTAATCGAGCGTGTTGGGTAACAGTAGTGCACCCCTGCAGGGAAGTAATCTATTCAAATAGCCGTGTCCACAGTAACAGGACGCTCGGAGTTGTATCCTGATCTACTACAACTATGAATGGATACTGTTACAATGTTAAACTGTTACTACTGCTCTCAGGATCACTTTCTCGCAGGGTAGTCAAGGAAGGATCTCAGGCCATTGCTAATATATACTTGTTACTATATGGTAATGTGTTCTACTCTCTTCTGATGCTGCAAGATTGCTTCAAGATGCTAGTCTTCGATAGGCTAGGCCTTTCCCCCTCTGTTCTGGCATTTCTGCAGTTTAGTCCAAAGATATAGCCCCATTCCTTTGATACCGATGTATACTTAGTATAGTTCTGATGTAAGTCTTGCGAGTACTTTGGATGAGTACTCACGGTTGCTTTGCTTCCTTCTTTTCCCCTACCAGGTTGCTGCGATCAGACGACGGAGTCCAGGAGCAGGAGATCCCCGGAGGCACCTACTACTACGTTGAGCCCGCCGACCAGGAGTTGTTCGGAGGCCCTAGGCAGGAGGCCTTCGCCTTTTCGATCAGTGTCGCTGTTATGCTTGCCTTCTTAAGGAAAACTTGACTAACTGTCTGTACCCCGATAATATTTGTTTGTATGACCTATGTATTCGGGTCCTCGTGACCCCCTGGTTTGTAATATGAAGATTTATGTTTAAATTTGTGTTTAGAGTTGTGTTTTGATATCTTCCCGTGAGTCTCTGATCTCGATCGTGCACGTTTGCGTGTATGATTAGTGCACGGTCGAGCAGGGGCGCCACAAGCTGGTATCAGAGCCGACTGCCTGTAGGAAGCCCCTTTCCAACTCCTTGGCCGAAGTTGAGTCTAGTCTCAAAAACCATTTTACTAGCATGGCTCTGTGGCTTACGGGCCCACGTCGCCAATGGGTGGTATTAGGATCTTTTATTCCTCTTCCTTACTCTGGGATTCTACTCTCTCTTCTATTCGGGTTAAATGATTTTGCTAACATTAGGTTCTCATGTTCACATTCACCCGGAGAGCTGGATTATCTTCAACATTCCTTTCAATGCTATCATATGTTTCTCACACTGTCATTTGACATCTTGCACTCCTATTGTTTCAGATGCGTCCCGAAAGATAGCTCGTACGCCAGACTATGACTGTTGATGCGGCTGGGTTCCCTGCTATCTTGGTCGATCTCTTGACCAGGCTGGGATGTCGCTGGTACCCTGAGTACACTATTTATGAGGACTACCACGAGTTCAACCAGGAGCAGTACCACGCTGTGGTTCGTATCTTTGATCGGCAGGACAGATCCATCACCGAGTTGCACACCTTCCACGGTATTGGAGTGACTGTTGACATGGCAGTCCATGATGCTACCTATGCTGCTATTGCCCATCTCCGTAGAGAGCACACCCGCTTGGAGGAGACTGGATTCAGATATATCCCGTATGCTCCCGCTGGGGATGAGACTGGATACTACACTGCTGTTTGTACTCCTTACGTGCCGCGTCGTTATGACCCGCAGGTTTTGGTTCAGTACATAGAGGCTCTGGATCGCACTGCTTGAGCTCTTGCTATTGAGTTGTACGCCACTCGTACTCATCTTTACGACGCTCTAACATAGTTATTGCCAGCAGTCAGTGCACGGATGCACCCAGAGTACATTCTTTACCCGCACAGGAGGGAGATGCCACCAGGTCTTGAGTGGCCTGCTGTTGGAGGTTGTACTCCTCCACGTGGTCTTCTTCTTCCAGTTCGGGACCAGGTTCTGCACCAGAGTGTTCACGGAGCGCAGGATCCTTTTATCGAGG
Organism: Elymus sibiricus; assembly: GCA_039707655.1. Lineage (NCBI taxonomy): Eukaryota > Viridiplantae > Streptophyta > Magnoliopsida > Poales > Poaceae > Elymus > Elymus sibiricus. The sequence continues at coordinate 174,356,908 of CM077666.1, read as the reverse complement.
GCACCCTACGTCGTCACCTACAGTTGCCTGGCTTCAGTGGTTTTCTCCGACGTTGATGTAGCTATCGCTATGTCCCATTGTTGTATCCCTCCACCGCGTGCCTGCGTGCCGCCAAGTGTGTCTAGCCTTCTTTTCCGTTGTTGTAACGCTGGCCTGTAACCGAACTTATGTACGGATCTGTATGTCATGTTGGACTGTGATGATGTATCTATTGCACTTCCTTTTGTTGTGCGTATTACTTCATGAATAATTCCTTGCACCTGCAAATACTCATTGCTAAACTACCCCCTGTTGAATTTTAGCAGGATGGTTAGACCCGCAGGTCGTGGTCGTGGCCATGGTGCCAACGATCCACCCCCGCCAGACTATATGGTAGCTATGATGCAGCAATTTGAGCTGAACCGCCAGTTCATGGTTGGAATCATAGCTCAGTTTCCAAACCAGAACCAGATTGCTCAGAATCAGCAACCTGCTCCAATAACTCTGCAGGAGTTTGTGCGTCTCAACCCTACTGTTTTCCGTAACTCGGAACAGCCACTGGATGCTGATAACTGGCTTCGCGACATCTCCTTCGAGTGGAATCTGCCAATGTCGCCCCTGCCAACCTTGTCACCTTCGCGTCCTACTTCTTGAAGGGTCCCGCTGCTCAATGGTGGGACACCCACAGGCGTTCACTACCTGTTGGGACAGTCGTTACCTAGATCGAGTTTCAGACTACTTTCCGTGCCCGTTACATTCCTCAGGGAATCATGGACCGGAAGAAAAGAGAGTTTCATAACCTCACTCAGGGCAATAAGACTGTCAAAGCTTATCAGCGGGAATTCCATGACCTATCCCGCTATGCTGAAGAAGACATTGCCACTGATGCCCGCAGACAGGAAAAGTTCCGTGACGGACTTCACCCAGACCTCAAGCTTGCACTTGCTGTTCATGACTTCACCGACTTCGCCACCCTGGTGAACAAGGCTATCCAGGTTGAGACCGCTCAGATGGAGCACAAGGAGTCACAGAAGCGCCATCGTGACATTGGCTCATCTTCGAGCTCAGCACAAAGGCGTCGAATCTGGATTCCCCACAGCATGTATCATCCAACTGCCCCTGTGCCAAGGCCCTATTATGCCGCGCCTCGTCTGCCTCCACCACCATCGAGGCAGCCAAGAGTCCAAGCTGCACCACCCAGAGCTACTGCTCCCCGTCCCAATGACGGATTGTGCTTCAAGTGTGGCCAACCAGGTCACCGTGCCAGAGAATGCCGTCAGAATCAAACCCAATTAGCACTTCCTTCAACTGGCCGTGGAAATGGCCGTGGTTACAATCAGACCCGCAACTATAATACCGGGTCTTCTGCTTATGGTCATGGATAGGCTTACCACGTTGATATTGAAGAAGTTCAGGATCAACCTGCTACTGTGATGGGTACCCTTCTCGTTAACTCAGTACCCGCTTCTGTTTTATTTGATTCAGGAGCATCGCATTTATTCATGTCAGAAGCATTTGCATTATCACATGACATTGCATTTGAAAAGATGAACCTACCAATAGTTGTCCGCACCCCTGGAGGCCAATGTCAAACCTCCATGATGGCACACAATGTCACTGTTGAAATCAAAGGATTTGAATTCCTTGTTTCACCCATCATCTTGAAATCTTCCACGATAGACCTCATTCTGGGAATGGATTGGTTGAAACTCACATTGCTTCGATCAATTGTGCCACCAAAGTCGTCCAACTCCTTCACCCCTCCGACGAGATAGTGAACTACTCCGCTCGGATTATCCAGAACGCCGAAGCACACATATATGCTCTAAACGCTTTGAACGCTTCACCTCTTGAGGGAATTGAGAACGTTCCAATCGTTCGCTATTTTCCAGACGTCTTTCCAGAAGAACTTCCAGCAATACCCCCTGTTAGAGCTGTCGAGTTCATTATTGACTTAAAACCAGGCACTACCCCTATTGCTAAGCGTACCTACAAGATGCCGCCGCATGAACTCCTTGAACTTAAGGAGGAGATCGACAAATCGCTTCGTAAAGGCTTCATTCGTCCAAGTTCCTCTGCTTGGGGAGCACCTTCTCTCTTTGTTAAGAAGAAGGATGGAACGAACCGATTGGTCCAGGACTATCGGCCTATTAACCAAGCAACAATCCAGAACAAATATCCACTTCCCCGGATCAACGATCTTTATGATCAACTTGCTGGATCCTCTGTGTTCTCTAAACTCAACTTAAGGTTGGGTTACCATCAGATCCGAGTTCGTAAGGAGGATATCCCGAAGACCGCCTTCGTTACCCGTTATGGATCATACGAGTACACCGTCATGTCCTTCGGATTAACTAATGCTCCAGCAACTTTCTCTCGATTGATGAACTATATCTTCATGGACTACCTCGACAAATTTGTCGTGGTTTATTTGGATGATATCCTTATATATTCCAAGAATGAAGAAGAACACGCCAAACATCTTCGGCTTGTATTGGAGAAACTCCGAGAACACCAGCTATATGCCAAATTTTCCAAATGTGAATTCTGGTTATCTGAGGTGACCTATCTTGGTCATGTGATTTCCAAGGATGGCATTGCTGTTAACCCAGAATGAGTTCAGGCTATTCTTGACTGGACTCCACCGCAAACTGTCAAGCAAGTCAGAAGTTTTCTCGGTCTCGCCAGCTTTTGCCACCGTTTCGTCGAGAACTTCTCCAAGATTGCTAAGCCACTAACTGATTTGCTCCACAAAGGCAAGAAGTTTGAGTGGACGAAAAAGTGCCAAGAAAGTTTTCAGACACTTAAAGACAAGTTGACCTCTGCCCCAGTGCTAGCACCCCCAGATACTCGCAAGGACTTTGTGATCTACTGTGATGCGTCTCGTCAAGGATTAGGCTGTGTCCTAATGCAAGAGCGCAAGGTGATTGCCTATGGCTCTCGTCAGTTGCGTCCTCACGAGGATAAGTATCCAACACATGATCTTGAACTTGCAGCAGTTATTTATGCTCTGAAGCTGTGGCGACATTACCTTCTCAGTAATCGTTGCGAGATATACACGGACCACCAAAGTCTGAAGTATCTGTATACCCAACTAGATTTGAACCTCCGTCAATAAAGATGGCTCGAGACAATAGCTGACTATGACATGGATATTTCTTATACCCCTGGCAAGGCTAATGTAATGGCCGATGCTTTGAGCCGCAAGTCTTACTGCAACAATCTCATGGTTCAGCAAGCCCAACCTCTTCTCTACGAAGAGCTTCGCAAGTTGAACCTTCACATTGTCCCACAGGGTTATCTCAATACCCTGGTTGTTGAACCGGACCTCGAGCGCAACATCAAGACATAGCAGAAATATGATTCTCAAGTCGAAAAGATTAAGCGCTATCTTTCAAATGGTAACTCTTCCTCTTTCACTGTTGATGATGAAGGCGCCGTGTTCTTTAACGGTCGCTTAGTGGTTCCTTCGAAAGGCAACCTAGATTCTACATCAGATGTCATGAAAGAAGCTCATGACACACCTCTGTCTATCCACCACGGTAGCACCAAGATGTACCAAGACATTCGTCAGAGATATTGGTGGCCTAAGATGAAGCGAGACATTGCTCATTATGTTGCTGAGTGTGACGTTTGCCGTCGCATCAAAGCAGAACATCAAAGGCCTGCTGGAACTCTGCAACCACTTACTATTCCTGAATGGAAATGGGACAAAGTTGAAATGGATTTCATTACTGGTTTTCCCAGATCGCAGAAGGGTCATGATGCTATTCTTGTTGTCATTGACCGATTCTCCAAGGTTGCTCATTTTCTACATGTCAAGGAGACGATTATTGCTAGTCAGTTAGCAGATCTATATGTTTCCAGAGTTGTGTCACTTCACGGTGTTCCGTTGGAAATTAGTTCGACCGGGGCAGCCTCTTTACCTCAAGATTTTGGAAAAGTTTTCAAGAAGCTATGGGAACCCATCTGCCCTTCAGCACCGCTTTTCACCCCCAGTCCCAGGGACAAGTTGAACGAGTCAATCAAGTGCTTGAAGATATGCTTAGAGCTTGTGTCATCTCATTCGGTAAGAAATGGGAGGAATCTCTCCCGTATGCTGAATTCTCATACAACAATAGCTACCAGGCTAGTTTGAAGATGACACCCTTTGAAGTTTTATATGGACGTAAGTGCCGAACCCCTCTGAATTGGTCAGAAACTGGGGAACGGCTACTCTTCGGTCCAGATATTATCCAACAAGCTGAAGAACAAGTCCGCATTGTCCGTGAACATTTAAAAATTGCACAGTCTCGTCAGAAGAGCAATTATGACCGAAAACACCAGGTAATGGTCTATCAACCTGGCGAACAAGCTTACCTTCATGTCACTCCGATGAAGGGCACTCATCGTTTTGGAATCAAGGGCAAGTTAGCTCCTCGCTACATTGGCCCGTTCCGTATCCTCGCCAAACGTGAAGAAGTGGCCTATCAATTGGAATTGCCACCGAATCTCTCTCAAGTTCATGATGTCTTTCATGTGTCACAACTCCGTCGCTGCTTCAAGGATCCTATCCGAGCAGAGGATCATGAAATGCTTGAATTGCGAGATGATCTATCTTATCAAGAATATCCGATCCGCATTCTTGATCAAGCTGAACATCGAACTCGTCAGAAGGCAATCAAGTTCCTTAAAGTGTAGTGGTCAAATCATTTTGAAGATGAAGCCACTTGGGAACGCGAGGATCGTCTTCGTGAAGAATACCCCGATCTCTTTCCTTCTACCTCTTAATTCTCGGGACGAGAATTTCTTTTTGAGGTGGAGAATTGTAACATCCCCATGTATTAAGCTACAGTGATCACCCTCTGATAATGCCAAGTCACCATGGTTAACAAGCTTGATCAACATTTGGTTTCATATCTCATTTCAAATTCCACTCTAAATCAAATTCAAATTGCAAGTGAAATTTAAAGTTTCACAAACATGTCTAAAAAATTGTTCATATTTTAGCAAATAATCCATAACTAATTTTGTTAAGGAAAACAACATCACCTAAATTACCAAAGTGCCCCTGGAAATTCAAAACAGTAACATAACAACAATATTTAATCCATTTTCATTTAATTAAAATTCAAATGGAATCATTTTGCCTCCAAACCTTTTTCAGGCAGTGATAAATATTGCCTGGAATTTATTGAGCCAAGTCTCATATTTTACAAAAAGAAATGGTGGCCAAACATTTTGCAAAGAGAAAAAGAAATAAAAGCAGGAGAAAAGAAAAAGGAAAAAAGGGCACTGTGGACTGGGCTCTAGTCCACAGTGCTAGGCCCAGCCCATCTCCCCGTCGTCGCCCACTTCCCTCCTCCACGCGTCGATGGCGACCGAGGCAGAGCGCCGTCGCAGCCGCGCCATCGTCGCCTCTGCATCGCTACAGGAGCCCCTGGGGGGATAAGAACGCTGTTGTGGCCCTCGGGGACGAGGCCAGGATCTTTTCCCCCTCTCCCCTCGCTCGCTTGCTTCCTCTCCCGCCGTGTCCGACGCGGCCATCGCCGTTGCGAGCTCCCCCGCGTAGCCACCGCCGCCGCCTCACCTCATCACCGTGCCAAATTGCTCCGCCGTCGACCCCTACTTCTTCTCCGACAACCAGCGCGAGTCGGGAGCCACCGCAACGCCGGATCGGACGACATCTTCTTCCTCGGCCCCGACGAACTCCCCCGAGCCCACTGAGCACATCTGCAGGCGCCCAGTGAGCTCCCCTTCCTCTCCCCTCTCTCCCTTGTCCGTCTCCGCGCCATAGTCGCCGTTCTTGCCATGGCCGAACGCATCACCGCCGTCGAGCTCGCTGCCGTGCTCACAGCCACTGTCACGCGCGTCCGAGCTCACCGTTGAGCTCATGGGGTTCCTAGGAGCCCAACGCACACACGCGCACATCTCGCCGTGCCCCGTAGCGCCGTTTCCGCCCGTGCCCGATTTCGGCCGCCGCTTGCGAGCTCGCCGCCATCGCTGCACGCCGCCTCCGGCCACGGCACCACCGCAGAATGATGCGGCTTAGTCCGCTCGTTCGAACGCCGCCTCGCGCATGCCAAACGGACGCCAGACGGCGAAATCCGGCCACCACCCGTACGCGCCGCCGTGTTTCTGGCTCGCCGGCGTTGCTCCGGCGCCGGCGCCGATGTGGCGCTGACGCGGCAGCCACGTGGCCCTCCCTGTGCCACTGGCGAGTGGGCCCAGTTGACCCGTTGACCGGTCAACAGGTCAACGGTTGACCTGCTGACTCAGCCAGCCCCGGGCCCACTGTCAGCCACTGTGCTACACAGCTGGTATTGCCCTGTGTACCCGTAGCATTTTTGCTATTTATAATTTCGAATTAAAAATAATCAGGATATTCCAAAAATTCAATAAAACTTTGAAAAATCATATAAAATAAACCGTAACTCGGATGAAAATAATTTATATATGAAAAATGATCAGAAAAATATGACGAATCCGAATATGCCCTCCACGTACCTGTCGCGTGTCTCTAACATACCGACCGTTGAATATTTGCTACCGAAACCGCTAAATGAATAGTGTTCGGAGCTGGGAGAACACTCCCGGATATTTTCCAGCTCCGACCAAAATACCTAGCACTACATTAGAACACCCCTAGCACTGCATATTGCCATGTCATGCATTTGTGTTGCATTGTTTGCCGTGTATTTATTGTTTCTTCCCCCTCCTCTCCCGATAGACCCCGAGACTGCCGTCGACACTGCTGAGTACGACTACGTCGTCGATGACCAGACCCCTTCAGCCAAGCTTCCAGGCAAGCAAACCCCCCTTAATCATCTAGATATCGCCTACTCTTTCTCTCTATTGCTTGCATTAGAATTGCTTCTATTGTAGCTCCGATAGCTCCTATTCTGATGCATAGCCTGATTTCATCGCCTGTTATTGATACCTTACCTGCTATCCTATGATGCTTAGTTAGGTATGCTATGTTTCATTAGCTGGCCCTTCACCCTTATCCGTTTGCCAGGCTTGTTATCGGGCCGTGATCACTCTAGGTGATGATCACGGAAATGTTACATTACTGCAATACTTTAAACTGTTAAAGTCGGGCCGGCTCCAAGAGTGCCCGCGAGATAATGAAACAAGACGGGTTGAACCCAAGGGTACCCGCGAGTGATATTGTGGCGGAACGACAGGGCAGGTGGAGACCACCTAGGAAAGAGGTGGGTCTGGTCCCTGGTCGTGGTCCGCGTGTTACCAAGTCGGAGCGACAGGAACCCTGTTCGTCTCTGCGAGCTACTAAAACACACCTAACGGATTTGGGTATTTGATCTGAGTTGGCCGCTGGCCTATACGCACTACCACCACGCGGGATAATGGTTTAATGGGGCCCTCTACGTCGTACGTTCCTTCCGAAAGCGATCCAGATGTCACAGTTCAAAGATGCGGGCTGACAATTGGGGTGGGCTGGTTACGTCACTTGTGTATACAGTGTCGCGCCTGGGCCCCGACCAGCCATGCAACGTGCAGGAGTGCGGAGGGCGATGGGCCCAAGACCCCTTTGCACTTAGGATTTAGACCGGTGTGTTGACCTCTCTGGAGAGTCTAGGTTGGTCGACGGCGTGTCGATTACCCGAGGCCGGGCATTACCCAGCAAGTGCGTCCGGCCAGATGTAATCGAGCGTGTTGGGTAACAGTAGTGCACCCCTGCAGGGAAGTAATCTATTTGAATAGCCGTGTCCACGGTAACAGGATGCTCGGAGTTGTATCCTGATCTACTACAACTATGAATGGATACTGTTACAATGTTAAACTGTTACTACTGCTCTCGGGATCACTTTCTCGTAGGGTAGTCGAGGAAGGATCTCAAGGCATTCCTAATATATACTTGTTACTATATGGTAATGTGTTATACTCTCTTCTGATGCTGCAAGATTGCTTCAAGATGCTAGTCTTCGATAGGCTAGGCCTTTCCCCCTCTGTTCTGGCATTTCTGCAGTTTAGTCCAAAGATATAGCTCTATTCCTTTGATATCGATGCATACTTAGTATAGTTCTGATGTAAGTCTTGCGAGTACTTTGGATGAGTACTCACGGTTGCTTTGCTTCCTTCTTTTCCCCTACCCGGTTGCTGCGATCAGACGACGGAGTCCAGGAGCAGGAGATCCCCGGAGGCACCTACTACTACGTTGAGCCCGCTGACCAGGAGTAGTTCGGAGGCCCTAGGCAGGAGGCCTTCGCCTTTTCGATCAGTGTCGCTGTTATGCTAGCCTTCTTAAGGCAAACTTGACTAACTATGTCTGTACCCAGATAATATTTGTTTGTATGACCTATGTATTCGGGTCCTCGTGACCCCCTGGTTTGTAATATGAAGATTTGTGTTTAAATTTGTGTTTAGAGTTGTGTTGTGATATCTTCCCGTGAGTCTCTGATCTCGATCGTGCACGTTTGCGTGTATGATTAGTGCACGGTCGAGCAGGGGCGCCACATTTGAATTGTGGGCCAGGTTCTGCTTCACAATGTTCACGGACCACAGGATCCTTTTGTCGAGGGCACCCTGCGTCGTCACCTGCAGATTCCTCGCTCCAGTGGTTTTCTCCGACGCTGGTGTAGCCTTTGCTATGTCTCATTGTTGTATCTCTCCACCGTGTGCCTGCGCGCCGCCTAGTTTGTCTAGCTGCGTGTGTTTCCGAACTCATGTGGCCGTTTGTAACCAACTCTGTGCATGGATCTGTATGTCTTTAATGACTACTAATATGTATCTAATGCACTTCTTACTCATTTCTCCTGTTACATCATGAGTGACCCCATACATTTGCATTTGTTCTTGCTAAACTGCCCCTGTTGTTTTAGCAGGATGGCTGACGATCCTCCGCCTCTACCCTATATTGCCGCAATGATGCAGCAGTTTGAACTGAACCGTCAGCTCAATGAGAGTCTGGTAAACCGATTAGAATGCAACGATGCTCGTCAAGATCCTGGGCCGATCTCACTGCAAGATTCGTGCGCCTCAACCCGTCTATTTTTCGCAACTCCACCAATCCTATGGATGCTGATGATTGGATTCGTGACATCCTGTTTGAGATGAAGTCAGCTAATGTTGCCCCTGACAGTTATGTCACCTTTGCGGCATTTCACCTGAAGGGTCCAGCTGCTCAATGGTGGGAAAGTCACAGGGGTATGCTGCCGACTGGAACTGTAACCACTTGGCAGGAATTTCAGTCAGCCTTTCGTGCACGACACATTCCTCAAGGTTTGATGGACCAGAAGAAGAAGGAGTTCCGCAAACTCTCACAAGGCAACATGACTGTGGATGAATATCAGAGGAAATTTCTCGAATTATCCCGCTATGCTGAAGATGACGTCTGCACTGACGCACGCAAGCAAGAGAAATTCCGTGAAGGACTGCGTCCTGATATAAAGCCCGCACTTGTTATCCATGATTGCACAGACTTTGCGACGCTGGTCAGCCAAGCTTTCCGAGCTGAAACTGGTCTGACTGAGTACCAGGAATCGCTCAAGCGTACTCGAGATATTGGCTCATCCTTGGGTCAGCCTACTCAGAAACGACGAGTGTGGATTCCTCATAATGTCCATCACCGACCTATCCCTGCACCGAGGCCTTCTTATGTTGCACCTCGTCTGCCTCCACCACCAAGACAACTGAATATCCCAAGTGGACAGCCCAATACTATGGCTCCTCGCCCCAATGATGGAAATTGCTTCAACTGTGAACAGCCAGGACACCCTGCTATCAACTGCCGCCAGGATCAGCCTCGGAATGCACCACGTCCTCCTGATGGTCGTAGGAAGGGCCATCGAACCCATCATTCCAGAAATCGTAAGGCCAGGCCACCTGCTATGGGTCGTGGCCAGGTCACTCATGTCAAAATGGAAGAAGCTCGTGAGGCCCCTAAAATCGTGATGGGTACTCTTCCAGTTAATTCAGTTGCAGCTTCTGTTCTCTTTGATTCCGGGGCATCACATTCCTTTGTGTCTCAACAATTTGCTCAGCTTCATGAACTACCTCTAGAATTGTTGCCCACCCCATTAGAGATTAGTACTCCCCGTTCCAGGTGGCAAACCAAGATGGTAAGTCACAACTATCAGATCAGAATTGAAGGGTTGATGTTCCCTGCTTCCCTCATTCCTCTCGGACCTTCCAACATAGACATCATTCTCGGTATGGACTGGTTGACAGCCCATAATGCTTTGATCGACTGTGCTGCTAAGAAAGTCCAACTTACACATCCTTCTGGCCAGACAGTCAGCTACCCAGCCCAGATAGTCCAGAATGCCGAAAGCCAGATATATGCTCTGAATGCATTGAATGCTTCACCTCTTGAGGGAATAGAGAACGTTCCAGTCATTCAGGATTTTCAAGATGTCTTTCCAGAAGAACTCCCAGGTGTACCACCTGCTAGGCCTGTCGAATTCGTTATCGACGTGAAACCGGGCACTACTCCTATTGCCAAGCGACCATACAAGATGCTGCCGCACGAACTCCTTGAACTTAAGGAGGAAATTGATAAGTCACTTCGTAAAGGTTTCATTCGCCCCAGTTCTTCTGCTTGGGGAGCACCTTCTCTTTTTGTTAAGAAGAAGGATGGAACGAATCGGTTGGTTCAAGATTATCGACCTATCAACCAGGCAACCATTCAGAACAAGTATCCGCTTACCAGGATCAACGATCTGTATGATCAACTTGCTGGTTCCTCAGTATTCTCTAAATTTGATTCGAGATTGGGATACCACCAGATCAGAGTTCGTGAAGAAGACATTCCGAAGACAGCCTTCGTTACTCGATACGGATCTTACGAGTACACCGTCATGTCTTTCGGCTTAACCAATGCTCCAGCAATGTTCTCTCGATTGATGAACTACATCTTCATGGATTACCTCAACAAATTCATCGTGGTTTATCTGGATGATATCCTTATATATTCGAAGAATGAAGATGAACATGCCGAACATCTTCGGCTTGTACTGGAGAAGCTGCATGAACATCAACTGTATGCCAAGTATTCCAAGTGCGAGTTCTGGTTATCTGAAGTGACATATCTCGGCCACGTGATTACCAAAGATGGCATTGCTGTTAACCCAGAACGAGTTCAGGCTATTCTTGAGTGGACTCCCCCGAAGAATGTTAAGCAAGTCAGAAGTTTTCTCGGACTCGCCAGCTATTGCCGCCGTTTTGTCGAGAACTTCTCTAAGATTGCCAAGCCTTTGTCTGATCTGCTTCACAAGGGCGTTAAGTTTGAGTGGACAGACAAATGTCAGGAAAGTTTTCAGACACTCAAAGACAAGCTGAAATCTGCCCCAGTGCTTACTCCTCCAGATTCTTGCAAGGACTTCGTGATTTATTGTGATGCATCCCGTCAAGGATTAGGCTGTGTCCTAATGCAAGATCGCAAGGTGATTGCTTATGGCTCTCGATAGTTGCGTCCTCATGAAGAGAATTATCCAACGCATGATCTCGAACTTGCAGCAGTTATTTATGCATTGAAGTTATGGCGACATTACCTACTTGGTAATCGTTGCGAGATCTACACGGATCATCAGAGTTTGAAGTACTTGTTCACTCAGCCATCTCTGAACCTCCGTCAGCAAAGATGGATGGAGGCCATTACAGACTATGACTTGGGTATTTATTATACCCCTGGCAAGGCTAATGTAATGGTTGATGCTTTGAGCCGTAAATCCTACTGTTGTGAACTTGAGGTTCAGCTACAGCAACCACTCCTGTATGAAGAGCTTCGAAAGCTGAACCTCGAGATAATTCCTCAAGGATATCTAAAAACCTTGGTTGTTGAACCAGATGTCGAGCGCAACATCAAGACAAGGCAGAAGTATGATTCTGAAGTCGAGAAGATTAAGAGCTACCTCTCCAAAGGAAATTCATCGTTCTTCACTGGATGATGGTGCCTTGTTCTTCAGAGGCCGCCTAGTGGTCCCCAGAAAACAAAATCTGGACTCGGGCTCGGATGTCATGAAAGAAGCACATGACACACCTTAGTCTATTCATCCGGGTAGTACCAAGATGTACCAAGACATTCGTCAGCGGTACTGGTGGCCTGATATGAAGCGAGACATTGCTCAATATGTTGCTGAGTGTGACGTCTGCCGTCGCATCAAAGCAGAACATCAAAGACCTGCTGGAACTCTGCAACCACTTGCTATTCCCGAATGGAAATGGGACAAAGTTGAAATGGATTTCATTACTGGATTTCCCAGATCACAGAAGGGACATGATGCTATTCTTGTTGTCATTGACAGATTCTCCAAGGTTGCTCACTTTCTGCCAGTCAAGGAGACAATCACTGCTGGTCAGTTAGCAGACTTGTATGTTTCCAGAATTGTGTCACTCCACGGTGTTCCGTTGGAGATCAGTTCAGACCGTGGAAGCCTCTTTACCTCAAGGTTCTGGGAAAGTTTCCAAGAAGCTATGGGAACTCATCTGTCCTTTAGCACCGCTTTTCACCCCCAGTCCCAGGGTCAAGTTAAACGAGTCAACCAAGTGCTAGAAGATATGCTTCGCGCATGCGTCATCTCCTTTGGCAAGAAATGGGAGGAATCTCTCCCGTATGCAGAATTCTCTTACAACAATAGCTATCAAGCTAGTCTGAAGATGGCACCATTTGAAGTTCTTTATGGACGTAAGTGCCGAACTCCTCTGAATTGGTCAAAAACTGGGGAACGGCCACTCTTCGGTCCGGACATTATCCAACACGCTGAAGAGCAAGTCCGTATCGTTCGTGAACATCTGAAGACTGCTCAGTCTCGTTAGAAGAACAATTATGACCGTAAACACAAGGTAATGGTCTATCAACCTGGCGAACAGGCTTATCTTCGTGTCACCCCGATGAAGGGCACTCACCGTTTCGGAATCAAGGGCAAGTTAGCTCCTCGCTACATTGGCCCATTTCGTATTCTCGCCAGACGTGGAGAAGTGGCATATCAGTTGGAACTACCGTCGAACCTTTCTCAGGTTCACGATGTTTTCCATGTGTCGCAACTCCGCCGCTGCTTCAAGGATTCGATCCGAGCAGTGGATCATGAAGTGCTGGAATTGTAGGATGATCTGTCATATAAGGAACATCCCATCCGTATTCTTGATCAAGCGGAACGTCGAACCCGTCAGAAGACAATCAAGTTCCTTAAAGTTCAGTGGTCGAATCATTCAGAAGATGAAGCCACTTGGGAACGCGAGGATCGTCTTCGTGAATAATACCCCGACCTTTTCCCTTCTACCTTTTAATTCTCGGGATGAGAATTTCTTTTAGAGGAGGAGAATTGTAACACCCCCTTGTAATGTGCCACAGTGATCCATCATGATCAAGGCAAAGTCAACATCTTTTGCAAAGCACAAGTGCCACTTGTCTTAGGATTCAAACTCAAAATCCAATTTGAATTGCAAGTCAAATATTTACATTTTCAAACATGCAAATAAAATAGTTCATAATGTTGCAAATAATCCCAAAGCAATTATAAAAATAAAACCAACATTATTGGAATTCCCAAATTGACCATAACATCCAAAAACAGTGACAAAACAGCACTATTAAATCCATTTCTATCTATATAAAATTCAAATGAATTCATCTAAATCCCAAACTCATTGTGGCAGTGCAGAATGTTGCAGAGTATTTATTAAGACTAGTCCCACATTTTACAAAATACATTTGCTAGCTAAAAGAAAATGCAAACAGAAGAGAATAAAAGAAAATAGAGAAGGAAATAAATAAAAAAGAAAAGGGCACCGTGGCACTGGGCTCTAGTCCACAGTGCCAGGCCCAGCCCAGCTCCCCTTGTCGTCTCTCTCCTCCCCGTGTCGGCTCGCCAGCGCGCGCGCTCGCCGTTCCCGCCGCGCCATGCCATCGCCGAGCCACTACAGTGCCGCGAGGCGGATAAGAACGTCGCCGTGGCTCCTCTGAACCTGCGCCAGCCCTTATCCTCCCTCCCCATTGCTCTCTCTCTCTCTCTCTCTCTCTCTCTCTCTCTCTCTCTCTTGTCCCCAAGCTCACCAGTATGCCATCATCGCCGCGCTGCTTCACCACCGCGGCCAACGGCCTCTCTTCGATGCCGCTCCGTGTCCAGCCGCTCCGCCGGCGTCCGCCACTTCGCCTGCGCCCAGTCACGCAAGCCGGGGAGCATCGCAGCCACCGGATCGAGGTCGTCTTCAACCTCGGGCGCCGGTGATCGCCGCTACTGCTCCGCCACCTCCAAGCTTCCCCGAGCACCCTGAGCTGCCCTACGTGGTCACTGTGAGGCCGCCTTCCTTTCCCTTCTGTTCCTGCGCTTAGTTCGTAGCCGTAGCTGCCGTCCCCGTCGTGGCCAAGCCCGCCTCCGCGTGAGCTCATCGCCGGCAGCCTTTCGGTAACCAAATGGTCCCGCGCCGGAGTCCTTTGACCTCGCGCGCGCACGTAGAACACTCCTAGCCACTTTTGCGCGCTCGAAATGATCCGTAGCCGTGCACTCGATCGCGCCCGAACCTCGCCGCCGCTGCAGCTTGTCGCCGGTGCCGTTCCCGACCTCCCCAGCTACCGCCGCTTGTCTTGCTGGATGCGCGCGAGCGTCCGTGTTCGAACGCGCCTAGCCGCGCTCCAAATGGACGCGCGTAGCGTGTTTCCAGACATCGCCGCCACCGTCTGGCCTCGCCGCCGGCGTGCTCTGTCTCGCCATCGTCGTCGCTGACGTGGCGCGTCCTTAGCGCTAATTACCCCTCTAATACCCACTGATAGCCGGGCCCCACGTGGTTTAATTAACCCTAATAAAACTGTTTAGTTAATTAACTAAACTGACAAGCGGGACCCGCAGTTACTGTTTAAACGGATAAGCAGTGCTGAGTCAGCACGCTGACTCAGCACTGGGACCCACCTGTCAGCCTATGAGCATTTTGCTGGGTACACTTCTGTATACCCGTAGCAATTTAATCATTTAATTTCGAATTAAAAATAAATACAGTAATTCCAGAAAATCATTTAAAACTTTGAAAAATCATATAAAATAATCCGTAACTCGGATAAAAATAATTTATATATGAAAAATGATCAGAAAAACGAGACGAATCCGAATATGTGATCAAAATGCTTGCCCATCACTTCTAAGTAGATGAACATGGAACTTTTTGCCTGTTTTCGATAAATGAATAGTGCATGACCTTGATAAAATAATTCCAGATAAATTCCTAAATCATCTAAAATATTTAGAGATGCATTATATCACCTCTGCATATCGTTTAGGCATGTCATGCATAGTGATTGCATTTGTATGTCTATATTTATCGTTTCTTCCCCCTCTTCTCTCCGGTAGACCCGAGACCGACGCTGCTCATGTGTACGACTACGTCGTCGACGACCCTTCTACTTTTTCAACAGATCTTCCAGGCAAGCAAAACCCCCTTGATCATTCCTATATCGCCCCTTTCTTTCTCTCCTGTGCTTGCATTAGATTTTGCTACTGCATTTGATTGCTCCTATTCTGATGCATAGCCTGATTTTGTAACCTGCTGTTGATACCTTACCTGCTATCCTAAATGCTTAGTATAGACTGGTTGGCGATCCATCGGTGGCCCTGCACCCTTCTCCGTGTTGCCCTGCCTTGCTACCGGATGACTTGATCAATGTGATCGATGTGCAGAGACCGACACAGCACCGCACACCCCCTTAGTTGTACGACTCTGCAGAGCTACTATCGAGTGCCGAGGGTGATACCTCCTACCTCACTCCTGATGATAACTCTATAGCGTAGCTAGTCGGTTGTGGGTTACCGAGGGTGATTCCTCTTTCACCACCATCGATGATGCCTCTGTCGTACAACCCCTCTAGTGTGAACCTATCGAGGGTGATTCCTCCAAGTTCACCTTGACGGTTACATCGAGTGGGAATCCATGGAGGGTGATTCCTCGGATTCCCCACGATGTTATGGACACATGGGTACTTTGACCTTAACATCAGTCCTTTGGAAGTCGGGTTGGCCATGAGGGCACCCGCGAGAGACTATTGTAGTAGAACGTCAGGGCAGGTGGAGACCACCTAGGAGAGAGGTGGGCCTGGTCCCTGGACGTTGGACCACGGATTACCAAGTCGGTGCGACAGGATGTCGGAGGTGAGCGTTGAGCCCTATTCGTGTCCGCGAGTTACTAATAACACGCATAACGGATTTGGGTATTTGATCTGAGTTGGCCGCTGGCCTATACGCACTACCACCACGTGGGATAATGGTTTAATGGGGCCCTCGACGCCGTATGTATTAGTCGAAAGCTCTGTCAGACGTCCAGTTCAGCATTGCGGCCGGGACGGACCGGCGCCATCCAGGACAGGGGTGGTGCCTGGCTTCACCCTGCACGCAATGACCCGGAGTGCAAAGGGCAATGGGCCCAAGACCCCTGAGCACTTAGGATGTAGACCGGCGGGGACCTCTCTGCGGAGCCTAGGTAGGACTACGTCGTGTCGATCAGCCGAGGCTGGGCATGACCCGGAAAAGTGTGTCCGACCAGAGTTAATCGAGTGTGTTGGGTAACAGTAGTGCACCCCTGCAGGGAAGATTATCTATTCGAATAGTCATGTCCACGGTAACAGGTCGCTCAGTGTTGTATCCCGATCTACTACAACTTGAACTGGATACATGTTACTTTAATTAATTTGTTAGCTCCGGGATCGCTTCCTCGCAGGGAGTCGAGGAAGGATCTCTGGGCATGGATACTATAATACTTGTTACTAATACTTTTATATACTAATCTGCACTCTTCTAATGCTGCAAGACACTGAAGATGCTAGTCTTCGATAGGCTAGGCTTTCTCTCTATTCTGGCATTTCTGCAGTATAGTCCACAGATACAACCCCTTTCCTTTGATACCGATGCATGTTTAGCATAGCTCTGATGTAAGTCTTGCGAGTTCTTTGGATGAGTACTCACGGTTGCTTTGCTACCTCTTTTTCCCCATACCCATTTGCTGCGATCAGATGACGGAGTCCCGGAGCCAGCTGATCCCGTCGACAACTACTACTACCCCCAACGGAGCCTACTATTATGTGGAGACCGACGATCAGGAGTAGATAGGAGGCTCCCAGGCAGGAGGCCTGCGCCTTTTTGTTCTAGATGTCGTTGTTTTGCTCAGCCTTCTTAAGGTAGATTTTTTTAGTTATATGTCTGTACCCAGACATTGTTGCTTCCGCTGACTCTTGTGTAACTCGAGCTTATGTATTCGAGCCCTCGAGGCCCCTGGCTTGTAATATAAAGCTTGTATTATTTTATTTTTGTGTCTAGAGTTGTGTTGTGATATCTTCCCGTGAGTCCCTGTGCTTGATCGTGCGCATTTGCGTGTATGATTAGTGCACGGTCGAGTCAGGGGCATGACAACTTCGGAGGATCAATGGCAATTTGGAGTACTTACTGAAGTTAAAGGACAAGCCTACCTCTTTATCACCACCATCACCGAAGAAGGAGACTTGAGTACTTGGGTAAGGGCACCACCCTTGGCTTGTGCCAAGCTCGGGGGAGGTGCCCCGGTATCGTATCACCATCACTCTTATCATCATGCATCATCTATCTTAGTTCGATTCTTAGTTATTTCATGATTTAGAAGTATAAAGTTTTAGTATGATCTAGTTTCGAGTGCTTGCTTCGAGGTCTATCTATCTATGTAATCGTGTGTGAAAGTTATATAATAAAGAGTAGTTTGAGTTGAGTGTTTTGCTTTTGTTGAGCCAATCTTGGAAATAAAATAAAGAGAATAAAAAGTAAGATCATATGCTAATCCCATGGGGAGTGATGACTTCACATAAAAGAAGTATAATTTATAAAACTTGTTGGAAGTTGACAAACATAGCATTGGTCATTGTTGCAATTCATGAAAAAGTAATAAAGGAAGAGAGGTCTCACATATAAATATACTATCTTGGACATCTTTTATGATTGTGAGCCCCCATTAAATATTCTATGTCAATTAGTCGACGTTGGACAAGGAAGACAACGTAATGAGTTATGTTTGCTTATATTCACATAGAAGTTATATTGTTTTGGATTCTCTAACATGTGGTGCTTGCCAGGGGCGGAGCCAGGATTTGAGCATAGGGGGGCGAAGAAGGCAACGATAGTATAGGAGTTTTTTTTTTCATTCAATGGCCATACAAGAGGAATGCCAGATAATATGTACTATTTGTCAAACAGCAAAAAGAAAGTAGTTTTCTATTAGTTTGAATGTTGCTCAATGCTCATAAACCTAAAAATAGAACAAAGTCGACTTATATAGTTATATGGTGTGCTTTCTACTTGTGCCAAAATATTTGATCGGTACTAGATTGAAGCTATAGATGGAAATTATGGGGACAAAACTATTATTTATACAATTTAGTATGTAATTTATAGTTAATCTGACAAATAATAACTAGCGTCTATCGGTTCATACAGATCGAGTAATACTAATAACTTGTGATAGTGTAGGAATAAGTTGTTCTATGATATACCTTTGATCTCGCATGAGTCATCTTGTGCAGCCTTGAGTGTTAAATCTGAAGCCCTGGTAAGAAATTATGAGATTGGCTCACAGGCAGGCCGAAGGCAACGTCTGGCTTCCGGCGTCCGACATCCGGCGAGGGGCGATGGTCGAATTATACATGAAGCGCCGCCATAACCTGGCGATGCCCTAGCGCGGGGGCGACGAGGAGTTGAGCGGCCGAACTATTCTATTCATCAATCATCTAATCGGTTATTGGTGGACTGTAGGTACATCCATCTCACAGATCATTTGTGGGATGCTTCGTAGGCAAAGTAATATGCTTGGGCTGTTTCCCAGCTGTTGGGCCTGCTAATGATGAAAGGCAGTACTAATTAATATCAATTACAACCCAGTAATATAACTAGTCCCCGCTAGAAATCTATGGGGGTGGCCGATCGGTGGGGGGGGGGGACCTGGCCCCCGCTCGCCCCCCCCAGGCTCCGCCCCTGGTGCTTGCCCCCTATCTTTTGCTAGCCAAAAATTCTGTACTAAGTAGAGATACTACTTGTGCATCCAAAAATTCTTAAATCCAGTCTCATGTCATGAGAGTCCACTATATCTACCTTTGGATTGAAGAAGATCCTTCAAGTAAGTTGTCATCGTTGTAAAAGCAATAAAAATTGTTCCTAAATATGTATGAACTTTTATTGTAAGGGAAAATAAGCTTTGCACGATCTTGTGATGGTGAAGAAATAAAAGCGACAGACTGCATAATAAAGGTCGCTATCACAAGGGACAATATAAAGTGACGTTCCTTTGCATTAAGAGTTTGCACATCTCAAAACAAAAAGCGCATAACAACCTCTGCTTCCCTCTGCGAAGGGCCTATCTTTTACTTTATGTATTTACTTTTATGCAAGAGTGAATAGTGTTCTCCTCTATTCCGTTTTTATTTTGTCTCTTGGCAAGCATCATGTGGTGGGGATAGATCCAGGCATATATATCCAGTTGGATGTAGGTGATCATGAATTATTATTGTTGACATTACCCTTGAGGTAAATACGTTGGGAGGTGAAATTATAGGCCCTTATCTCTACTCCTAATATCTCAGTTGGTAGCCTGGTACACCGGTTTTATTTTTGTCCCGTTTTATTTCGTCCCTTCATGTTTCCTTCGACCAATTTTTCAGTTCGTTCCCCACACGAGCAAGCCGCTCCTGCCACCATGGCGTAACCATAGATGGCTGCCGCCGCCAACGGCACCTTGCTTCCCCTCGATTCTCGACCGTCCCACCGCAGGCCGATTCTCCAGCTCCTTCTCCATGCCATCCTCGGCTGGATCGGAAACACATGCCCTTCGGCAGCCTCATCCACTCCGTGCCGCGACACGCCCCTGGATTCTGTCCACCTCCTGCCTAAGACAACGAGGAGCACGTCACCGCCTCGACCCGGGGTCCCCCGTCCCCGTCGTCGTCGGTGCCACACTCATCCCGAGGCGGGACCCGCTCGTTGTCGGCACGCCCGAGCCCGCCAAGAAGTCCGCCGTGCCGCGGAGGGGCTCCTGGGGGGCGAGAACCATAGCGGCACCGGCGATGCCGGGGTGCTCGCATCGTCCAAGGTTGTCAGGCTCATCGCGCTCAACTTCGAGGAGAGGACGCCCGGCCCTCGCCGGTGCGCAGCTCGGCATCGGTCAAGAAGAGCACCACCGTCATGCCCAGGCTGGTGACACGCAGCTGGAGCTTCGTCGCCGACAGGGCGACCCTCCTCCTCCTCCTCCGAACAAGATCCCAGAGAGCCGGTTCCACCTGTATGTACTCTGCACACCTGAACTGAACATGTTTTGTCTTGCTGCTTCTGAAGCTGATTTGAACTGAAGCTTAAACTGTATGTGCAGGAGAAGAGCTCGATGAGCTGCACGGCCTCACGCACGATGAGCAGGAGGCCCAGGGAGGAGGAGCCCTCCTCGCCGGTCTCCGACGACCGGCATCGGCAGCACCGCCGCCTCCCCCAAGAGGAGGCCCTCCTTGTGGGCCGCCCGCGTGCTGGTCCCAGGGAAGCTCAATGCTCTCGGCAAGGTATGTGATCAGATTCAGATGGGCTCTTCTCTGTTAGTTGTTCTATCTGCCTTTTCTTTGAACTGATCCAACACTGGGAAATTTTATTTCAGGAAGCCATGGAGCAGAGGGAGCAGGCGCAGAATCAATGGCAAGCCACCGAGTCGGTAGGTGACTTCACACATCAAATCGAATCAATGGTGATTTTCTACAGGCACATCAGTGCAAAAAAATGACAATTGATAGCCTCTCCTTTAGCTATCATATCATGTGTTGTGTCACTAAGTTACGATCTCAGCTGCGGTCTACATATTTTCAGATTACTGAAGTTTATAGCCCTCCAATGCAGTATTTGTATGCTTTATAAAATTATCAGAGTATTGCAAAATTGCACGATACATCAAATTGGAACGTAGCCTACATATTTATGGACTGTGGACTTATGTTGCTTATTTAAAGGCTACTGTACATGGATCAGGTATGATATTGATTGCAGAAATTGTATACGACTCTTGCGATTTCAACCATGTTCTTCTGAATTTCAACCTTGTTCTTCTTCCTGATTTAGGAAAACTACAACTTTTTGGTGCACGATCTAAAATAGCTGCAGGCTAATCCTCCCCTAATGTTCCGTGGTACACAATATGGGTAAAGGAGAGCACATTGCTCTAATGTTTCTGCAGATGATATTAAATCGGACATTTCAGTGGATAATATATGGTATTGACTTGGACATTGGTGTTGTGGAACAATCTAGCAGGTTTTGGATCTTATAGAATTATAGAGTTGGCAGGGTCTGAAAATCATGGTGTTAGTGTTTCAGCCTATTAATCTGTAGATAAAGAAGTCCGTACATCTCTACCAATAGTCCTGAAGAAAGTTCTACTATTGCGAACGCTCCAACTGAATAAGGAATATGAATGTTTAACTGAAGAAAGAAGCCAGTTTCTCAAGAAGAATACAGAATAATATTTTGGATTATTTACTTGAGATATTTCCATGACTTTATTCTTTATTTTCTCATCCCTCATTATTGGTACTATATAATGGCAATTTGGGACGTTGCAACATAAAGTTTTGGCAAACATATGTTGCTTATTAGATGGCCATTTAGGATGGATCCATGATAAATTGTGCATTATAAGTTGATATTTCTGAATTTACTCTCTTTTAGCTCTGCTAGGAGTGGGATTAATCTTTCTTTTTATTGATTACTCTTTGTTAGTACAACCAATATTTTACTGAATAAAAAATGTAACTCTTGATTAATGAAGTGGTAGTTAGTGGAGTACATAATTGCACCATTGTACGACAGTGACCATAACTCTAGATTATACGTAGGATTGCATCTTCACTGAAGTAGAGATATCTGGTCATTTTTCCGATGTGAATTAAGATGACCATAACTCTCACGTCGTAGTTAACCGTGATTTTTGGTTTAACCATTTGTTCTTCCCCAATACCCTTTATGTTTTTCTCTTTGTCGTAAGCTGAGGATATACCCCTTTTGTGTGACACAGTTTTTTTCGAAAAGGGGGAAGATTTTTCACAACTAGACATAACTGATTGAAGGATCAAGTGTTCCCTTTGTAGTGAATGCACTATGCCATTCTATAGTTATCTACAGTATATTCAAATTGATGGTGCAGTGATAGTCAGGCAATTATTTATCTTGCTTCATACAACTTTTCCCACATGTTTCTTTATATCCGTATAAATACTAATTCGTTACCAACGAAACTTTCCTATCTAAATGCTACCAAATTGTTTTTTTCTTCTTGTTTCTGTTCTTATTGATTTCCCAATTGCTCATGTACCATACTCCATACTTGCTTAATTTGTTGCCTCTTATTAATTTGGTGATAACCATGATATTGTTTCTCCCAGTCATAAAATATGTACCAAGTATAGCGTTCACAGTGCCTTTGGATAAACACAGTAAATGCCATTCTTGTTTGTTCACACACTCCATCTAATTCATGGCCAGAATTCAGGGTATGGGGAAGTGTGTGTTCAGATGAATCTAGCATGTCAATAACAGCTGACATGAAGTAGTACTATATCACACCCTTCAGTGGCAAGGAAGGCTGGATCATCAGCAAGCCAGCCATCCTGCTGGATATTCGGTGCTCTTTTTAGAAAATTTCCAAAAGTCCATATAAGGCCATCGTCTTTTTTCATCAATTTCTTGCACAATATTATGTTGTCTTGTATTTTTAAGAACATGTATTAATGCTTTGATGGAAAAGTACAGCGCAACATGTGTATCAAAGTTCATAGACTGGGAATAACATGTATTTCACTTATTGCAAATATTATATCCGTAATGATTCCTTGTTTTACCACCACAAAAGAAAAATCAAGCATTCCAATGTAACAGTAGCCTGATGCAAAAGAATCACAATAGTTCAGTGTTGAACTGTTGATTAATTGTCAACAATGTTTTCATAAACAAAATAGTAATTTGTTTTCTTATATGGGGAAAGTTGGGCTATAGATCGTGGTCATTAATTGAGTTCACTTTTTGTGCAGTGTAAGCATAGACAATGGGCAGTAGTCCGGCTAAATTTATTGCAGTATAAAATTTGTAGAAGGTCACGTAGCATTTTAGTTGTAACTATTCAAAGGAGATGCATGTGCTGATCGTCAGCAAGCCGGCCATCCTGCTGGCTGCTATACACCAAGAATGCCAGCGAGAGCTGGGGGAGGATCATCGCACACCGCCAAGCTCCCCGTGTACATGGTACATATATAGTTAATTCCCTTTGCATTTTCAGATAAACATGTGTCTGCATTGTTCACTGAGTTACATTCTGCAATTTGTTTTTGCTCTCTAGCTGCTTGATCAAATGATTCAGTGAGTTAGGAGTTGTGGTGGACATGAAAGATTGCTCATTCAGAACTACATATGATTTTTCACTGATTTTATGAGTTGTCTTCTCAAATTCTGATGTACTTACGATTCGAGTTGTGGGGCCTAAATTCTGGATCGTACGGATGCAGATAGTTGGAATCAATGAGAAAAGGCGTGTGACATTGTGTTTTTCTAACAGCTACAGGTCTGAAAATATACCTATTCTGTCTACTGTAGATATACTCGTTAAGGATAAGACACACACAATTACTTTGCTTAAAAAATCACCTTTTCTGGAAGTCATGTACTAAAACCGTTCTATAAAAATGCATGCACATCAGACTTTATGGCACCAGAACTCTTCACTGGCAATTATAACGAGTTGGTCAGTTGGTGGACATATATTCGTTTGGGATGTGCATGCCTGAAATGAAAAGGTGAACCTCTAACCAGGGATTTTCTTTGTCTGCCTACCGATTCTTTTTCTATTGCTCGACTTTTCAACTCCATGGTTATAGAATGATGGAAAAGATATGGACCTTGCTGAATGCTTGGAACTACACCTCTCCAAACCATCCTCGCTGCTGATGCCAAGAGGATTGCTACAAGAGACTGGAACTATGTTTCTCCGTAGTTCTCCATTTGGACATTTCTATGATTTGGGTAGCAACTTTTGATATTTCTTGGCCAGAGAGAACAAACATGTCTCCAAGCATGCCGAAGCTATTATTCTCAGGTTTTTGATGCTGATATTGAATGGCTACCTTCCATATGCTAGGGAGATGGTTTTTGCTGATGTTTCATCTGAATGTGCTTGTCTAGAAGCCCAAGCTAGAAGAAGCCCAAGCGCCACATAATCCTGAAGACCTATGGACGGTCTCCAAAGACTTACTAAGAGATGACACAAAATTTGAGCTTTCTTTCTACAAAATTGTGTTGGTGTCTGGTTGTAGAACATATTCCCTATTACAGAAGAGAAAGAGAGGAAGTAAAAGGGTAAGCCAAGGGCTAGCCTAAAATCCTGAAAGGACTCATGAGGTATTTGTTGCCGGCCAACCTGTCATCAATCCAGCGGTTGGTCGCTTGAACAATGTCATTCACTCAGAGGGAGTTTTGATCAAAAGTTTGTGAATTATCATGCATGGAACATGTATATTTTGTAAACTTTTTCATTGTATTATACTATATAAAGTGGCAAAGTAGTGTTTTGGTCATTGCTTTAGTACAACATACATATGCAGTATGGTTATGAAGCTGAATGAATGCTCATTGGTCAATTCAAGACTTCAAGATATTCATAATTTGTTATGTGTGTTTTGACTAAAATTTTAAAGTTGGCCCACCTCAAGTTGCCAACTGTGGATAGAGGGATATATGGCCACCCCTTTGCTTGAATACCTGTAGTTAGCCAATTTTCGGTATAGCTGTCAACCGGAATCTAGAGCTTCTCATTTCTCTTTTTTGTATGTTCTCTAAAAGCATGTAACTTATATGGCACAATTTTGATGCCACTTGTAAGTTGTAAAGCCACATGATTTGACGATTTGTCAAAGGTCCATGGTGTCGGAGAAGAAGAGGAGGGCACTGAGCCAACGGAGGAGGGGCTAGGGTAGGGCAGGCCAACGAGGCATACCATGGTACTGCTGCTACGAGAGAGGATCAGGACGGAGAGTGGGGCGGTTAGCGGGGGACTCCTTGGCGGTCCATGGGGAAGTACGGTGTGAAGGAGAGAGGGCACCAGGGCGAAGGTGAGTGAGCATCATCCGGTTTTAAAGGAGAGGGCTCCAGGAAGAAATGTCCCACTAGGGCGGGAAACCGAGAGGGAAGGGGAGGGTCCGACAGGAAAAGGGAAGTATGCGTCGTGGGGTGTTTTTTTTGTTGGGCTGTTGGAGATAACATGGCGGATAATCCGGATAACCACATTTCTCCCCCACATATGGTCTCGATTTGGGGGAGCCTGGACTATCCAGACGGTTGAATTTTGTGCAGCATATTGGGCACCCGTTTGATGTTCGAACACGCTGACGACCCACAAGTATAGGGGATCAATTGTAGTCCTTTCGATAAGTAAGAGTGTTGAACCCAACGAGGAGCAGAAGGAAATGACAAGCGGTTTGCAGCAAGGTATTTTCTGCAAGCACTGAAATTATCAGTAACGAGTAGTTTGATAGCAAGATAATTTGTAACAAGTGACAAGTAGCAATAGTAACTAAGGTGCAGCAAGGTAGCCCAATCCTTTTTATAGCAAAGGACAAGCCAGAACGTTCTCTTATAATAAGCAAAGCGCTCTTGAGGACACATGAGAATTTCATCTAGTCACTTTCATCATGTTTGTTTGATTCGCGTTCGCTACTTTGATGATTTGATATGTGGGTGGACCGGTGCTTGGGTGCTGTTCTTACTTGAACAAGCCTCCCACTTATGATTAACCCCTCTCGCAAGCATCTGCAACTACGAAAGAAGAATTAAGATAAATCTAACCATATCATTAAACATATGGATCCAAATCAGCCCCTTACGGAATAGCGCATAAACTAAGGTTTAAGCTTCTGTCACTCTAGCAACCCATCATCTAATTACTACTCCACAATGCATTCCCTTAGGCCCAAAGATGGTGAAGTGTCATGTAGTTGACGTTCACATGACACCACTAAGAGAATCAACAACATACATATCATCAAAATATCAAATGAATACCAAATTCACATGATTACTTATGACAAGACTTCTCCCATGTCCTCAAGAACAAAATTAACTACTCACACATCATATTCATGTCCAAGATCAGAGGGGTATTGAATAGCATAATGGATCTGAACATATAATCTTCCACCAAATAAACCAACTAGCATCAACTACAAGATGTAATCAACACTACTAGCAACCCACAGGTACCAATCTGAGGTTTTGAGACAAAGATTGAATACAAGAGATGAACTAGGGTTTGAGATGAGATGGTGCTTGTGAAGATGTTGATGAAGATTGGTCCTCCCATGATGAGAGGGTTGTTGGTGATGACGATGGCTTCGATTTCCCCCTCCCGGAGGGAGGTATCCCCGGCGGAATCGCTCCGTCGGAGAGCAAAAGTGCTCCTGCCCAAGTTCCACCTCGAGACGGCGGTGCTCCGTCCCGAAAGTCTTCTCATTATTTTTTCTAGGGAAAATGGGCTTATATACCAGAAGATGGGCACCGGAGGCTGGCCAGGGGCCCCACAAGCCACCAGGGAGCGCCCAGGGGGGTGGGCGCGCCCTGGTGCCTCGTGGGCACCTGGGTGGCCCCCTCTGGTACTTCTTTTCTCCAATATTTTTTATTTATTCCAAAATAAATCTCCGTGAAATTTTAGCTCATTTGGAGATGTGCAGAATAGGTATCTCTGACATAGCTTTTTCAGGTCCAGAATTCCAGCTGCCGGCAATCTCCCTCTTTATGTAAATCTTGCATATTAAGAGAGAAAAGGCATTAGAATTGCTCCACAAAGTGTTATATTGATTAAAAACACTATAAATAACAGTAGGAAAACATGATGCAAAATGGACTTATCAACTCCCCCAAGCTTAGACCTCGCTTGTCCTCAAGCGAAAGCCGATATCGATAACCATGTCCACATGTTTAGAGAGAGAGGTGTCGATAAAAACAAAATACGGACACAGTAGCATCATGATCATTATTATAACAGCAATATTCATTATCATAGAACTTCTCATGAGCAAGTAACAATTCCTCACAACAACGAAGTATAAGGCATAAACTTTCTTGAAAACTAACAAACTATGTTCTCAGTCAACAATGCAATTGCAATTCATCATATTTTCAGGAAGGGTCTCATGTAAGAGCTTTTTAGCAAGTCCACATACTCAACCATCATATAGTCTTCTATAATTGCTAACACTCACAACATATATATGGAGCAAAAAGTTTCAGTTAGACACATAGAAAGATAGGGGCTTATAATTTTGCCTCCCAACTTATTCACCTCAAGGGTAATGTCAACAATAATAACTCATGATCACTCATATCCAACTGGATATATATGCCTAGATCTTTCCCCACCACATGATGCTTGCAAAAGAGAAAAATAAAAAGGAATAGAGGAGAACACTATTGACTCTTGCATAAAAAGTAAATACATAAAAGTAAAAGATAGGCCCTTCGTAGAGGGAAGCAGAGGTTGTCATGAGCTTTTTGTTTTTGAATGCGCAAGCTCTTAATGCAAAGGAACATCACTTTATATTGCCCCTTGTGATAGCAACCTTTATTATGCAGTCCGTTGCTTTTATTTCTTTACCATCACAAGATCGTATAAAGCTTATTTTCGCTTACAATAAAAGATCATACATATTTAGGAGCAATTTTTATTGCTTTATGCATCGATGACAACTTACTTGAAGGATCTTATTCAATCCATAGGTAGGTATAGTGGACTCTCATAGAATGAAACTGGGTTCAAGGTTTTTGGATGCACAAGTAGTATCTCTACTTGGTGCGGCTTTTTGGCTAGCAAAGATATTGGGCAAGCACCACATGTTGGAGGATCTATGACAATATAACTTCTATGTGAATATAAGCAAACATAATTCATTACGTTGTCTTCCTTGTCCAACATCAACAATTTGACATAAAATACTCAATGGGGGCTCACAATCATAAAAGATGTCCAAGATAGTGTATTTGCTTGTGAATCTTCTCTTCCCTCATTAATTTTTTCATGAATTGCATCATTGACCAATGCTATGTTTATTAACTTTCAATAAATTTTACCACTTGTACTTTTCTTTATGTAATGTCATTACTTTCCATAAGATTAGCATATGATCTTTTTCATTTTTTCATTGCTAGGATTGAAACATAAAAGTAAAGAAGCAAAAACTCAAACTACTCTTTATTATGTAACTCTCAACTCAATTACATAGATAGATAGATAGATCATGAAACTAGCACTCGAAAATAGATCATACTAAACTTTTATTCAACTAAATCACGAAATAACTAAGGATCGAACTAAAAATAGGTAAAGATAATAAAAGTGATGGTGATACGATACTAGAGCACCTCCCCCAAGCTTGGCACAAGCCAAGGGGAGTGCCCATACCCATGTACTCAAGTTTCTTTCTTGGGTGATGATGGTGGGGATGAAGTAGTGGGCTTGTCCTTCACCTTTAGCAGATACTCCAATTTACGGTTGATGCTCCGAAGGGCGATGTTTTGCTCTTCCAACAAAATAACTTCATGAGTGAGAGATGTATTCTGAGCACAAATTGTTTCAAAGACTCTTAGGGCTTCAATTTCAGATGACGAGAGATGATCATAGAGGGGTTGAAGGATATCTCCCTTCTCCGCGGTCTCCTCCATGGGAATGGCTTGCCCTCCTTCTGGAGCCTGGGTTCCCGCAACTTCCTCGACCTTGTCCCCCTTGCCATTGTCTTCCTCTCCCGACGACCACTCGTAGTAAACCTCACTGTAGGGGCGTTTGCCCGGCGATGGTTGCACAATACGGTGCTTGGTACGGAGCTTTTGGGGAGCCATGGCGATCTAGATCTGTCAGAAAAATAGCACGAAACAAGAACAGAGGATATTTCTGCGATACGGTGATCAAAACATCCGGGAGTATATATAAAGAATTTTTATCTTGCAAAACAAGTATTCCAGAAGAAAACGGAGTCGGGAAGGCTCACGAGGGGCCCATGAGCCAGCAGGGCACGCCCTGGTGCCTCGTGTGCACCTCGCGGGTCCCCTCGGCTGTTTCTTATTTTTGTATTTTTTCTAATATTCCAAAACTGACAGAAAGTATTTTTATGAAATTTTTGGAGTCGGTTTACTTACCGTATCATGTACCTCTTCCTTTTCAGGGTTCTAGAGTGTTCTGGAAGGTCTCTCTTATGTATTCCTCCGGTGTCATAGTTTGAACAATGTTAGTTTCAACATTAATAGGTGTACCTGGGATGTAATGCTTAATTCTTTGCCCATTGACCACCTTCGGATTAGTGCCTTCGACGTTATTGATCTTAATGGTTCCAGGGCGATAAACTTCCTCGATGATGTACGGTCCTTCCCATTTAGAGAGAAGTTTTCCTGCAAAAAATCGAAAATGAGAATTGTACAATAGAACATACTCACCCACTTTGAATTCCCGTTTTTTAATTCTTTTATCATGCCATCTTTTAACTTTTTCTTTAAACAATTTGGCATTTTCATAAGCTTGGGTTCTCCATTCATCTAGCGAGCTAATATCAAATAACCTCTTTTTACCGGCAAGTTTAAAATCATAATTTAGTTCTTTAATTACGCAATATGCTTTATGTTCTAACTCAAGAGGTAAATGGCATGCTTTTCCATAAACCATTTTATAAGGAGACATACCCATAGGATTTTTATAAGCAGTTCTATAAGCCCATAATGCATCGTCAAGTTTCTTAGACCAATTCTTTCTAGATCTATTGATGGTCTTTTGCAAAATTAACTTTATTTCTCTATTGCTCAATTCAACTTGACCACTAGATTGAGGGTGATAGCGAGATGCAATTCTATGGTTGACATCATATTTAGCAAGCAGTTTACGGAATGCACCATGAATAAAATGTGAACCACCATCAGTTATTAAATATCTCCGAACCTCGGGAAAATAACTTCTTTAAGCATTTTAATAGAAGTGTTATGATCAGCACTACTAGTTGGAATAGCTTCTACCCACTTAGTAACGTAATCAACAACAACTAAAATATGTGTATACCCATTAGAGGAAGGAAAATGTCCCATATAATCAAATCCCCAAACATCGAATGGTTCAATAACAAGTGAATAATTTATAGGCATTTCCTGACGCCTACCAATATTACCAATTCTTTGACATTCGTCACAAGATAAGACAAACTTATGAGCATCCTTGAAGAGAGTAGGCCAATAAAACCAGATTGTAGTACCTTATGTGCAGTTTTGTCTCCCGCATGGTGTCCTCCGTAAGCCTCGGAATGACACTTCCGTAGGATTTGTTCCTATTCATGCTCAGGTATACAATGTCTAATAATACCATCTACTCCTTCTTTATAAAGATGTGGGTGATCCCATAAGTAATGTCTTAAATCAAAGAAGAACTTTTTCTTTTGTTGGTATGTGAAACTAGGTGGTATAAATTTGGCAACAATATAATTAGCATAGTCTGCATACCAAGGAATATTATGAGAAGCATTTATGACAGCTAATTTCTCATTGGGAAAACTATCATCAATAGGCAGTGGGTCATCACGAATATTTTCCAACCTAGACAAGTTATCAGCTACGGGGTTCTCAGCTCCCTTCCTATCAGTAATATGCAAGTCAAATTCTTGTAGCAATGGAACCCACCTAATGAGTCTAGGTTTAGCATCTTTCTTTTCCATAAGGTACTTAATAGCAGCATGATCGGTGTGAACAATTACTTTAGAATCAACTATGTAAGATCTGAATTTATCACATGCAAACACAACTGCTAGAAATTCTTTCTCAGTAGTAGCATAATTTCTTTGAGCACTATCTAGAGTTTTACTAGCATAATGGATAACATTTAATTTCTTATCAACTCTCTGTCCTAGAACAGCACCAACAACATAATCACTAGCATCACACATAATTTCAAAAGGCAAGTTCCAATCAGGTGGTTGAACAATAGGTGTAGAGGTTAAGGCTTTCTTAAGTGTTTCAAAGGCTTCTACACAATCATCATCAAAAACAAATGGAACATCTTTTTGCAAGAGATTAGTAAGAGGCCTAGAAATTTTAGAGAAGTCTTTAATAAACCTCCTATAGAAACCAGCATGACCAAGGAAACTTCTTATACCTCTAATATCTTTAGGACATGGCATCTTCTCAATTGCACCAACTTTAGCCTTATCTACTTCAATACCTCGTTCAGAAATTTTATGCCCCAAGACAATACCTTCATTCACCATAAAGTGGCATTTCTCCCAATTCAAGACAAGATTAGTTTGTTCACATCCCTACAAAACTCGATCAAGGTTGCTTAAGCAATCATCAAAAAAAGTTCCGTAAACGGAAAAATCATCCATGAAAACCTCAACAATCTTTGCACAAAAGTCAGAGAATATAGCAGTCATACATCTTTGAAAGGTAGCAGGTGCATTGCATAAACCAAAAGGCATATGTCTATAAGCATAAGTTCCAAAAGGACAAGTAAAGGTGGTTTTCTCTTGGTCGGCTTGTGATACAGGTATTTGAGAGAAACCAGAATATCCATCATGAAAGCAAAAGTGTGTATGCTTGGACAATCTTTCTAACATTTGATCAATAAAAGGTAAGGGGTAATGCTCTTTTCTAGTGGCTTTGTTTAATTTTCTAAAATCAATTACCATCCTATAACCAGTTACAATTCTTTGTGGAATGAGTTCATTTTTATCATTAGGAACAACAGTAATGCCTCCTTTCTTAGGGACACAATGAACGAGACTTACCCATCTACTATCAGCTATGGGATAGATTATACCTGCTTCTAGAAGCTTTAATATTTTAGTTCTTACCACCTCCTTCATCTTAGGATTTAATCGTCGTTGATGGTCGACAACTGGTTTAGCATCAGGCTCCATATTAATTTTGTGCTGACATAGAGTGGGACTAATGCCCTTAAGATCATCAAGAGTATATCCAATAGCAGCACGATGCTTCCTCAGAGTTTTTAGTAATATCTTTTCTTCATGCTCTGAAAGGTTAGCACTAATAATAACAGGATATATCTTCTTTTCATCTAGATAAGCATATTTCAATGTATCAGGCAATTGTTTCAATTCAAATACAGGGTCACCCTTAGGTGGAGGAGGACCTCCAAGAGTTTCAATAGGCAAATTGTGTTTAAGGATAGGTGGTTGATCAAAGAACATCTTATCTATTTCATTTCTTTCATTCATGTGCATACCATTTTCATGGTCTAGCAAATATTGTTCTAACGGATCAGTAGGAGGTACGGCAATAGAAGCAAGACCAATAATTTCATCTTTACTAGGTAATTCTTTATCATGAGGTTGTCTACGAAACTTAGAGAAATTAAACTCATGAGATATATCACCAAAGTTAACACTGATAGTTTCTTTAGCGCAATCAATCTTAGCATTAACAGTGTTCAAGAAAGGTCTACCAAATATAATGGGACAAAAATTATCTTGTGGAGAACCGAGGACTAGAAAATCAGTAGGGTATTTTATTTTTCCACACAAGACTTCAACATCTCTAACGATCCCAAGCGGCGTAATGGTATCTCTATTCGCAAGCTTAATAGTAACATCAATGTCCTCTATTTCAATAGGTGCAATATCATTCATAATTTCTTGATATAAGGTAAACGGAATAGCACTCACACTAGCACCCAAATCACATAAGCCATGATAACAATGATCTCCTATTTTAACAGAGACAACAGGCATGCCAATGACAGGTTTATTCTTATCTTTAGGATCGGGCATAGCAATTCTAGTAGCTTCATCACAGAAGTAAATAACATGCCCATCTATATTATCGACCAAGAGATCTTTAACCATAGCAATATTAGGTTCAACTTTAATTTGTTCAGAGGGTCTAGGTGCTCTAATATTACTTTTGTTAACCACAGTTGAAACTTTAGCATGTTCCTTAATCCTTACAGGAAAAGGTGGTTTCTCAATATAAGCGATGGGCACAACTGGATCAACATTGTAAATGATAGTTTCTTCTTTAACTATAACGGGTTCCTCAATCTTTTCTTTAACAGGGGGATGATATTTAAACCACTTCTCCTTAGGGAGATCAACATGAGTAGCAAATGATTCACAAAAGGAGGCTACTATCTCAGAGTCAAGTCCATATTTAGTGCTAAACTTATGAAAAGCATCGGTATCCATAAAAGATTTAACACAATCGAACTCAAGTATTATACCTAACTCATTACCTTTGTCGAGTTCCCAATCTTCAGAGTTGCATTTAATTCTTTCCAGAAGATCCCATCTGAATTCAATTGTTTTCTTCATAAAGGAGCCAGTCGAAGAAGAATCGAGCATGGTTTTATCATCATGAGAAAGCCGAGCATAAAAATTCTATAAGATAATTTCTCTTGAGAGCTCATGATTAGGGCATGTGTACATCATGTACTTAAGCCTCCCCCAAGCTTGAGCGATGCTTTCTCCTTCATGAGGCCAAAAATTATATATATAATTCCGATCATGATGAACCAGATGCATAGGATAAAACTTTTGATGAAATTCCAATTTCAATCGATTCCAATCCCATGTTCCAATATCATCACATAGCCTATACCATATCAATGACTTTCCCTTCAAAGATAAAGGGAAAACCTTCTTCTTAACTTCATCTTCGGGTAAACCTGCAAGCTTAAATAATCCACAAACTTCATCCACATAAATTAGGTGCATATCAGGATGTAGTGTTCCATCTCCTGTATAAGGATTAGCTAGCAGTTTCTCTATCATACCCGAAGGAATCTCATAATAAATATTTTCAGTAGGTGCAGTAGGTTGAGGAGCAGCTCTTTGTGCTTCCGGTCGAGGTGAAGATACCTTGAATAAAACCCTCAAAGGAATGTTTCCCATAGTAAAAAGTGACAGTAAATTTCAGCACGTAATATAAATGTTTCCTTACCAAATTCCACTTACCAAAAGCGCTTCACTCCCCGGCAACGGCGCCAGAAAAGAGTCTTGATGACCCACAAGTATAGGGGATCAATTGTAGTCCTTTCGATAAGTAAGAGTGTCAAACCCAATGAGGAGCAGAAGGAAATGACAAGCGGTTTTCAGCAAGGTATTTTCTGCAAGCACTGAAATTATCGGTAATGAGTAGTTTGATAGCAAGATAATTTGTAACAAGTGACAAGTAGCAATAGTAACTAAGGTGCAGCAAGGTAGCCCAATCCTTTTTATAGCAAAGGACAAGCCGGAACGTTCTCTTATAATAAGCAAAGC
This sequence comes from Elymus sibiricus, assembly GCA_039707655.1. NCBI lineage: Eukaryota > Viridiplantae > Streptophyta > Magnoliopsida > Poales > Poaceae > Elymus > Elymus sibiricus. Next base: position 174,322,683 of record CM077666.1, on the reverse strand, counting down.
GCTCTTGAGGACACATGGGAATTTCATCTAGTCACTTTCATCATGTTTGTTTGATTCGCGTTTGCTACTTTGATGATTTGATATGTGGGTGGACCGGTGCTTGGGTGCTGTTCTTACTTGAACAAGCCTCCCACTTATGATTAACCCCTCTCGCAAGCATCTGCAACTACGAAAGAAGAATTAAGATAAATCTAACCATATCATTAAACATATGGATCCAAATCAGCCCCTTACGGAATAGCGCATAAACTAAGGTTTAAGCTTCTGTCACTCTAGCAACCCATCATCTAATTACTACTCCACAATGAATTCCCTTAGGCCCAAAGATGGTGAAGTGTCATGTAGTTGACGTTCACATGACACCACTAAGAGAATCAACAACATACATATCATCAAAATATCGAACGAATACCAAATTCACATGATTACTTATGACAAGACTTCTCCCATGTCCTCAAGAACAAAAGTAACTACTCACACATCATATTCATGTACAAGATCAGAGGGGTATTGAATAGCATAATGGATCTGAACATATAATCTTCCACCAAATAAACCAACTAGCATCGACTACAAGATGTAATCAACACTACTAGCAACCCACAGGTACCAATCTGAGGTTTTGAGACAAAGATTGAATACAAGAGATGAACTAGGGTTTGAGATGAGATGGTGCTTGTGAAGATGTTGATGAAGATTGGTCCTCCCACGATGAGAGGGTTGTTGGTGATGACGATGGCTTCGATTTCCCCCTCCCGGAGGGAGGTATCCCCGGCGGAATCGCTCCGCCGGAGAGCAAAAGTGCTCCTGCCCAAGTTCCACCTCGAGATGGTGGTGCTCCATCCCGAAAGTCTTCTCCTTATTTTTTCTAGGGAAAATGGGCTTATATACCAGAAGATGGGCACCGGAGGCTGGCCAGGGGCCCCACAAGCCACCAGGGAGCGCCCAGGGGGGGGGGGTGGGCGCGCCCTGGTGCCTCGTGGGCACCTGGGTGGCCCCCTCTGGTACTTCTTTTCTCCAATAGTTTTTATTTATTCCAAAATAAATCTCCGTGAAATTTCAGCTCATTTGGAGATGTGCAGAATAGGTATCTCTAACATAGCTTTTTCAGGTCCAGAATTCCAGCTGCCGGCAATCTCCCTCTTTATGTAAATCTTGCATATTAAGAGAGAAAATGCATTAGAATTGCTCCACAAAGTGTTATATTGATTAAAAGCACTATAAATAATCATAGCAATGCACGAGCGTTCTACTTGTCTTTCTATGTGTCTGGCTGAAACTTTTGCTCCATAAGTATGCCATGAGTGTCAGCAATCATAGAAGACTAAATGATAGTTGAGTATGTGAACTTGCTAAACAAAGCTCTTACATAGACTCTTTCTGATAATATGATGAATTGCAATTGCTTCAGTGACTGGGATCATAGTTTGTTAGTTTTCAATACGGTTTATGGTTCATACTTTAACTTGTGAATGAATTGTCACTTTTTCATGAGAAGTTTTATGATGATGTATTGCTTTTATAATAAAGATCATGATGCCTTCATGTCTGTATTTTATTTTTTATCGACACCTATCTCTCTAAACATGTGGTCATGATTATCGATTTCGGTTTTCGCTTGAGGACAAGCGAGGTCTAAGCTTGGGGGAGTGTGGCGCCCCGCCTGAATACCACTGTAGTCAGACGGTCACCGCACATACCAGCCCAGGAAATCACTCTGGCATGCGCTTTTACAACAAGTATCATGAACACAAACATTTCTATTAATGGATATATCAGTCTTACATGATATTTTACAAGGGTGATGGCAGCGGAAAAGCTCTATCTAAGGCAGCATGGTCTTGGTGCGGCTCCAATCCACAGGGATCTGACTGGGTTACTCTTCTAGCCCGCGAACACTCTGGCTCCTTGCTAGAGGGCGTCGAATCCTTAGGTGAACCTGGCCACATTGAAGGCCGCTGAGTACTTTTGAATGTACTCGCAAGCAAACCAAACCAACATATACACCAAGCAAAGCAATCCATGGCATTCAAGCATGCACTTGTTATCTTAACAGTATTAACTATCATGTTATGGCAGGATTGTCTAGCAAGATTAATCATCTAGCAGTATTAATCATCATGTTATAGCAAGATTATCTAGCATGATAACTATTGGAGTAAGTACAGTAAAGTAAAGCATATCAAGCAAATAATTCATACTCCGAATATTCTCACGATCCAATTCGATCCAAAATTGGCGGTCACTCGACTGCACATCTCATAGCCATCGCATGGCTAACATTCCTACCTCTGACATCATCCGATGCCCATGCCTTTGTACTGCAAGTCAGACAAACATTACCTTTCTCTGGTTCATTATTAACATCATTGGGTTTGTTCCTCCAGACTCGACGCAGACCAAATAGTGTGACCTAGTACGAACTGTCCATGACCGAGGACGCGGCTATTCGAATAGATTTACACTCTGCAGAGGTTGCGCACTTTACCCACACCATGGAGCTCCTGGTCTCGTACCTCGGTACACTTCCCTTCTGAGTGAACCGGTGCTGCTCCAACGAAACTTGCCTAACCCGTGACTCCTCCACCGTAGCACCGACAATCATCCTCCCCCGGAGTCATGCCCTGGGTGGCCCTTGTGTCACCCCGTGACACCTGCCACCGTCGTGGTCAACTAAACTGTCCCAAACGGGGACGCCGACAAATAACTCAACTGGGCTCACAAGGTTATCGCCGCCTACCGGGCCAGGGTAGCACGCACGCATAACCTTCCCTCTTTGGTGGTACCGATAAAAGAGCACGCTGTTAGACCAAGCTAAGGCCGTCCCATACCGGCAGGTGTGGCTGCACTGGAACGTTCGGTTCGGTGGCACTATGACTCGATCCAGCCGACGGAGGAGGTTGTCATTATTAAATCACATTTCTTTAACATTACAATAAAAGTAGTCATACACCATGAAAACATAACAACCTATCTCCATACTGTCATCTACGAGTCACTAGTGCGATAATATGATGAGCATTAGCAAGTATTGCAAATAGTAATGCAAACTATCAGGAGTTTTAATTAATTCTAACACAGGCATATTCATTAATTAAACACGCAAGAATAACACAGAGCAATGCTTTAGGGCATATATCAGATGGTCGGCTTGCCTGGGGGTCGATGGATTCGTCGGAGAGAAGTGCGATCACCTCGCGGGAAAATTCGCCGGAAAAGATTCCCTCTCGGAGGGGCTGAATATAGGGCAGGGGCAAAATGGGTATTTTTAGAATGTGTCAACATGGTCGAAGTGACATCATCGGAATGGGCTCGACGAACTGAGAACGTGGGCGTTGGATTCACCTGAATCGGAGTTACGGTTGCGAAAATACGGTCGTTCGTTCGTTAGGCAGAAATCAAATAAAAATCTGTTCTTTTCTGCGGCTAACGGACGAACGTCCGTTATTTAAGGGTTTCGGCCGGCGGCTGAATAAAGAAAACGCACTTTGGGAAATACGCTTTCAGAAAACCGAAGATGTAATCCAGTGAAGTGCGTCTCCACTTATCCAGCTGGACCGGGGTTCGGTGGATGACAGGTGGGGTCCGCCTGGCCAGGCTCGTCTTCTACCTCGCGTGCGTGCGCCCGCGGTGCAAAGGAGGGCTCGGCGCCGGCGCCCGTCCTGGCGGCACAGGCCATCTCCGGCCGAAGTCTGGCCACCGGAATGCTCCCCGCGATGCGGCGCATCCAGAGAGCAGGCTCACGGCTGGCGGGGAGGGCCGAGACGATGGCGACTTCGACGCCAGCGGACGGTGGCGTCGGGCGCTGCTGGGGAGGGCAGTACGGTGGCGGAGAGAAGGGTCTGCGGCCATGGGAAGGAGCGGGGTGGCTAGGGGAGCTCACTAGTGGAGAAAGGAGGGAGAGGGAAGCGCCGGCTGGCTCGAATTTAGGCCGAGCCCGACGGCGGCCATGGCAGCTGTGGGAGGCGAGGAGGGCTCCTCGAGCTCCATTGACTGGTTGAAGAGGATGCTAGGAGGAAGGAGAGAAGGCTGGTGAGCTCGAACGGGCTCGGGAGAGGCTATATATAGCCGGACGGTGCGGGTGGGCGAGCACGGCCACGTCGACGCGTGTGCCGCGCGCCGGAGCTTCGGGAACAGGCGGGGAGAAGGGGAGAGGTGTCCAGAGGGCTCACGGGGGAGCGAAGGGAGCTCGGGCATGATCGGGAAGACTCGGGAGCGACGCGGTCGGCCGGCCACGGTGGAGCTGACGCGGTCTGCTCCCGGACGTGGTCGCCGTGTCGTGTCGGCAAGAGAGAGGAGGGGGAGAGGGGTCCAGGGCGAGGGTGTGGCCAAGGGGAAGCTGCTGGACACGGTGTGGTGTTGAGGGTGCGAGGAAACGGATGAGGCCGAGGCGCCCCATTGCACAGAGTGCGTGCATTGGCATGCCATACACGTGGTCACCGCGTGAACAGGCTCACACGGTGCACTCTGACGTGCAACAGGTTGTCTACCGAGTGAACCCTACATGACTGAGACCCACTATGAGCTTGGTTTGGTTAAATCACCACTGTGCTGATGGGAGGGATCACCTGAAGTTTGCTGTAGCAAACTTGGGCATGACGTTGTGGTCAAGATGAAGGGGATAAGGGCTAACCAGGATGTCACAGGGGTTTAGGGAGGAAGGACTATGATCTGGTGCAATTGGAGATGATTTGGACAAAGATTTATCATAGTTGCCTCACAACTGCCAAATCTGGTCCAGAAACTAGATCAGGAAGTGGCACTCACTTGGAATGTTGGATTGGGCTGAAATTTGGTGGAGAATGATCATTTGGGCATATGAAGGCACTGTAAAAATTTCATACCATTTAGACAAGTAAAAATGGTACTTCCTTCACAGAGCTAGAATCTGGACAGAAAATTAGATAATTTACTGAGGAAAATTGGCTAGATGAAATGGGCTTATTTTTGGTATCCAGGTGTGATTTATCATTGTTAACCACCCTGAAAAATTTCAGCCCAAAAATATCAAGGGTTCAAGCACTTCCTTTGCAAACTGAAAATCTGGACAGAATTTGCAAATGGATGTTGTGCTCAAAATTTGATCTATGGAACTTGGGATTTTGATGGAAATGGTGAATATGTGGATAGGAGAAGCTCCACAAATTATTTGGGGTTTTGCCTGGCTACCAAAATGGTAGCTCCTTTGGAAAGTGCCCAAAATGCAATATTGGCTTTAAATAGGAAAAGGCAATTTCCCTTATTTAATTATTGCCAATATTTTTATGGGAGCTCAATATGATCACAAAGACTATCCCCACAAGTTTTCATGAACTTTGGAGATGGATAGGTATTTTCCTGGATTTAATTCCCTTAAACAACAGAAAAAGGAATTAATTTTAAATGAAAAATATTGCAAATGACTTGGCAATATTTTTACATATCCAGGGTTTATAGATATAGGAGAGTCTTTGGAAAAAGTTTGGGAGGCAACAGATCAAAATAAAATAGGGTTCCTTTGTAACGGAAGGAATTAGGGTTTCCCTTCCGGCAACTCGGAAGGTGGGGTTTCGGTGGCAGAATCCTAAGAATATATTGTGGGTGGCAAGGTTGGAATGAAGAGAATCTCTGGTTGGATAGGAAAGGCAAGGCTAAATGACCATCTTCATATACTCAAGAGCGAGAGAAAATCCAATAACATCAAAAAAAAAAGACGGGAGTCAAATCCCGCGAGGAAAAAAACAAGGAGCGAAAACCAGGGTGTTACAGGGAGTTGATACGTCCAATTTGCATCATGATTTCCTACTGTTATTTATAATGTATTTGATCATTATTTCACTTTATGATGCAATTCTTATGCCTTTTCTCTCTTAATTTGAAAGATTTATATGAAGAGGGAGAATACCGACAGCTGGAATTCTGCACCTGAAATAGCTATAGCAGAGATACCTATCCTACAAAGCTCCAATTGACTTGAAATTTCACGGAGATTTTTTATTGAATATATAAAAAATACCGGAGAAAAGAGATACTGGAGGGGACCCACCAGTTGCCCACAAGGCAACAGGGCGCGCCCCCTGGCGCGCCCTGTTGCCTTGTGGGGCCCCTGGCTGGCCTCTGGCCCCCTCCTTCTGCTATATAAGCTCATTTGCCCTAAAAAATAGAGATAAGACTTTTGGGACGAAGCGCCGCCGTCTCGAGGCGGAACCTGGGCAGGAGCTATTTTGCTCTCCGGCGGAGCGATTCCGCCGGAGATACTTCCCTTCGGGAGGGGGAAATCGAAGCCATCGACATCACCAATGATCCTCTCATCGTGGGAGGACCAATCTTCATCAACATCTTCACTAGCACCATCTCATCTCAAAGCCTTGTTCATCTCTTGTATTCAATCTTTGTCTCAAAACCTTAGATTGGTACCTGTGGGTTGCTAGTAGTGTTGATTACATCTTGTAGTAGATGCTAGTTGGTTTATTTGGTGGAAGATTATATGTTCAGATCCTTAATGATATTCAATACCCCTCTGATCTTGAACATGAATATGATTTGTGAGTAGTTACTTTTGTTCTTGAGGACATGGGAGAAGTCTTGTCATAAGTAATCATGTGAATTTGGTATTTGTTCGATATTTTGATGATATGTATGTTGTTGCTTCCTTTAGTGGTGTCGTGTGAACGTCAATTACATGACACTTCACCATCTTTGGGCCTAAGGGAAGGCATTATGGAGTAGTAATTAGATGATGGGTTGCTACAGTGACAGAAGCTTAAACCCTAGTTTATGCGCTATTTCGTAAAGGGCTGATTTGGATCCATATGTTTCATGCTATGGTTATATTTATCTTAATTCTTCTTTAGTAGTTGCGGATGCTTGTGAGAGGGGGTAATCATAAGTGGGAGGCTTGTTCAAGTAAGAACATCACCCAAGCACCGGTCCACCCACATATCAAATTATCAAAATAGTGAACGCGAATCAAACAAACATGATGAAAGTGACTAGATGAAATTCCCATGTGTCCTCGAGAACTCTTTGCTTTTTATAAGAGATCGTTCTGGCTTGTCCTTTGCTATAAAAATGATTGGGCTACCTTGCTGCACTTTATTATACTTGTTATTTGTTACTTGTTACGAATTATCTTGCTACCGAAACTATCTGTTACCGCTACTTTCAGTACTTGCAGAGAATACCTTGTTGAAAACCGCTTGTCATTTCCTTCTGCTCCTCGTTGGGTTCGACACTCTTACTTATCGAAAGGACTACGATTGATCCCCTATACTTGTGTGTCATCAGGCCTATCCTTTACTTTTCTGAATTTACTTTTATGCAAGAGTCAATAGTATCCTTCTCTATTCCATTTTTATTTTCTCTCTTTGCAAGCACCATGTGGTGGGGAAAGATCTAGGCATATATATCCAGTTGGATGTAAGTGATCATGAGTTATTATTGTTGACATTACCCTTGATGTAAAATTGTTGGGAGGTGAAACTATAAACCCCCATCTTTCTATGTGTCTGATTGAAACTTTTGCTCCACAAAAATATGCCATGAGTGTCAGCAATCATAGAAGTCTAAATGATAGTTGAGTATGTGGACTTGCTAAACAAAAAGCTCTTACATAGACTCTTCCTGAAAATATGATGAATTGTAATTGTTCCATTGACCGAGAACATAGTTTGTTAGTTTTCAAGAAAGTTTATGCTTTATACTTCAATGTTGTGATGAATTGTTACTTGTCCATGGGAAGCTTTATGATAATATATTGCTGTTATGAAATTAATCATGATGCTCTCATGTCCGTATTTTATTTTATCGATGCCTCTCTCTCTAAACATGTGGTCATGATTATCGATTTCGGCTTTCGCTTGAGGACAAGCGAGGTCTAAGCTTGGGGTAGTTGATACGTCCAATTTGCATCATGATTTCCTACTGTTATTTATAATGTATTTGGTCATTATTTCACTTTATGATACAATTCTTATGCCTTTTCTCTCTTAATTTGCAAGATTTATATGAAGAGGGAGAATACCGGCAGCAGGAATTCTGGACCTGAAATAGCTACAACAGAGATGCTTATTCTACAGAGCTCCAAATGACCAGAAATTTTACGATGATTTTTTTATTGAATATATAAAAAATACTGTAGAAAAGAAATAGCAAAGGGGACACACCAGTTGCCCACAAGGCAACATGGCGCGGTCCCCCCTAGGGCGCGCCCTGATGCCTTGTGGGGCCCACTATTGGCCTCTGGCGCCCTCCTTCTGCTATATAAGCTCATTTGCCCTAAAAAATGGAGAGAAGACTTTCGGGACGAAGCGCCGCCGTCTTGAGGCGGAACATGGGCAGGAGCACTTTTGCTCTCCGGCGGAGCGATTCCGCCGGGCATACTTCCCTCCGGGAGGGGGAAATCGAAGCCATCGACATCACCAACGATACTCTCATCGTGGGAGGACCAATCTTCATCAACATCTTCACCAGCACCATCTCATCTCAAACCCTAGTTCATCTCTTGTATTCAATCTTTGTTCCAAAACCTCAGATTGGTACCTGTGGGTTGCTAGTAGTGTTGATTACATCTTGTAGTTGATGCTAGTTGGTTTATTTGGTGGAAGATTATATGTTCAGATCCTTAATGCTATTCAATACCCCTCTGATCTTGAACATGAATATGATTTGTGAGTAGTTACTTTTGTTTTTGAGGACATGGGAGAAGTCTTGTCATTAGTAATCATGTGAATTTGGTATTCGTTCGATATTTTGATGATATGTATGTTGTTGCTTCCTTTAGTGGTGTCGTCTGAACGTCGACTACATGACACTTCACCATAGTTGGGCCTAAGGGAAGGCATTGTGGAGTAGTAAGTAGATGATGGGTTGCTAGAGTGACAGAAGCTTATACCCTAGTTTATGCGCTATTCCTTAAGGGGCTGATTTGGATCCATATGTTTCATGCTATGGTTAGATTTATCTTAATTCTTCTTTCATAGTTGCGGATGCTTGCGAGAGGGGGTAATCATAAGTGGGAGGCTTGTTCAAGTAAGAACAGCACCCAAGCACCGGTCCACCCACATATCAAATTATCAAAGTAGCGAACGCGAATCAAATAAACATGATGAAAGTGACTAGATGAGAATTCCCATGTGTCCTCGAGAATGCTTTGCTCTATATAAGTCACCGTTCCGGCTTGTCCTTTGCTATAAAAAGGATTGGGCCACCTTGCTGCACTTTGTTACTATTGTTACTTGCTACTCGTTACGAATTATCTTGCTACAAAACTATCAGTTACCGCTACTTTCAGTGCTTGCAGAAAACACCTTGCTGAAGACCGCTTATCATTTCCTTCCGCTCCTCGTTGGGTTCGACACTCTTACTTATTGAAAGGACTATGATTGATCCCCTATACTTGTGGGTCATCAACCCCAGCCAGGAGATATGCATGTGGAGTTCAAAAAGTCGAGTCTACCAAATAAGGTTAAACCATCCAATGCTCGATTTACCCCTTATCGCCGTGTGCAGGTGGATGTTTCTACTTCTGCCACCAAAATCCATCTCCTGGAAGACGGTGCATCTAATGTTACAAGCCAGCTCTGCAAGGAGAATGCAGAACTTAAAAAGAAGGTCATTGAGCTCAAGGAGGAGATTCGTACCCTCAGGGGAATCATCGCTAAAAGAATCACTTCATCACCACTATCACCGAAGAAAGACACTTGAGTACACGGGTATGGGCACCACCCTTGGCTTGTTCCAAGCTTGGGGGAGGTGCCCTAGTATCGTATCACCATCACTTTTATCATCATTATCTATCTTAGTTCGATCCTTAGTTATTTCATGATTTAGAAGAATAAAGTTTTAGTATGATCTAGTTTCGAGTGCTTGTTTTGTGATCTATCTATCTATGTAATCGTGTGTGAAAGTTATATAATAAAGAGTAGTTTGAGTTTTGCTTGTTTACTTTTATGTTTCAATCTAAGCAATAAAAGAATGAAAAAAATCATATGCTAATCCCTTGGGGAGTAATGACTTTACATGAAGAAAAGTATAGTTGATAAAATTTATTGGAAGTTAACAAACATAGCATTGGTCATTGATGCAATTCATGAAAAAGTTAATAAAGGAAGAGACGATTCACATATAAATATACTATCTTGGACATCTTTTATGATTGTGAGCCCCCATTAAATATTCTATGCCAAATAGTTGACATTGGACAAGGAAGACAACATAAAGGGTTATGTTTGCTTATATTCACATAGAATTTATATTTTCATAGATCCTCTAACATGTGGTGCTTGCTCCCTATCTTTTGCTAGCCAAAAAATTGCACTAAGTAGAGATACTACTTGTCGGTGTATAAAACATGGGTATTTTATACCCTGACTTATGCACAGACGGTGGCAGCCTCCCTGTCGGCCAAGGCTTGCCGGGATTCGCCAAATAAACAGATCCGAGGCCCGGTTGCAGAAGCTGCCGGAGAGAAGCTCAAAACAAAGCGTCAACAAGCACTCAACTAGTAACGAAGATGAAGATATTTCTTGTCGGCAAGACTAAACCGGCAAGGTGAAGACCCGACAAGCTCCGTACCGGCAAGCTTCCACCAGCACGCCAGCGCTCCACCTCACCGGACAGCTAGTCGCTAATCGGTGAGGTGTCGACCACGCAGGCTGGTTGGTGAGGTTTGTCGGGCACGTGTCAACACGCAGGGAGAAGATTTGCCTTTAATGACACCCGTCCAGGAGGCGTGTCAGAATAATACGAGGTGGCTGGGCAAGCGGTGCAGGAACCTTGCCGGTGCTGCCTCTCCACATGACACCTAACGGAGCATTTAATGCCTTTGTCCTAAACTGGCAGAGTTAGGTATGATAGCACTGTTTGCTATCCAATCACTATGTAATTACTATTTTGCCACTATGGTAACCCCTTGAGCTATAAAAGGAGGGCCAAGGCAACAGTTAGGGGGATTGGGACGCTTTTTCAAACATTAGCACGTTCTGCATGCGTAGCTGCTCTCCGCACCTTGCCGGGAGAAGCGCTCCTTGTACCTGTGCTTTCACACATCCAATACACCAAAGCAGGAGTAGGATTTTATGCTTCTCAAGCGGCCCGAACCTGGGTAAGATCCTTCGCGCCACCCATTGATTCTGCTCTTTGTGCATGTTGATCTCCCCTGCCGAACCACAAAGGGGCTAGATGGCCCCATAGATGGTCGTACCCACGACATCTTTGGCGCGCCAGGTAGGGGACTCGCTTGCGTGAACCTGAATCAGTGGATTGCGCGTTACCTTCATCAACTTCGTCATCGTCCTCCTCATCGTCGATGGCCCCCAAGAAGAAGGGCATCACGATGATGGCCCCTTCACACGCATCCGCAGGCGGTGCAGGTGGCGCGGCCAATGCGGACGGCGCGAACACCGCGGTTGGCACGACCAGCGGAGGTGGTGCGGTCGCCATGCCCACCACGGTCGGCACAGGAGAAGAGCGCGCTGGAGGCAGTCGACTTCCTCGATCCTCTGGCGAACGAAGCCGAGATGGCACGGGCAGAGCAGACGGACGACCTCCTCCTCCTCCTCACCACGCCGATGAACGCAGCCACCGGAGCGGCAGTGCCCGGGCCGGCACGAGCCAGGACCCCGCCGCGGCGACGTCCAAGGATGCTGCTTCGGGACAGACACCGCGCCCCTTGCACAACGGGCGCGGTACAGCTCCGAGCGGAGGCAACGACTCCGGGCAGCGGCGACCTCACGGCAAGACTCCTGTCGATCAGATCCCAGATCCTCAAGCACCGCCTCCGCCACAACGACCAGCTGCTGATCATGTGCCGCGACAGCAAGACCACGATGGCGCTCCTGCTGGCTCTGCCAGAAGTAGAGCGACGTCGCGCTCTTCGCTTCCGGCCATGCCAGCCACAGCAGCAGAAGCGATGGCGCAAGCTTAGATGCTGCTGAACTTCCCTCCAGCAGCAGAGAAGATGGATGAGTGGAGAGCCACCATCCAGAGCTTAATTGGGTTCGCCGAGGCCAGCAAATCACAGCAAGCGGAGCCCTCATGGCATCCACAAACAGCACCAGTAGCTCCAACTGGTGGCCGTGTTGATGGCGCTACGCTAATGGTGCAATCACCCTAGCGGCAACAGTCTCAACAGCAGCAATGCCAACAACCGCGGCAAGCCCAACGATCTTTTGAGCCCGATGAGATATCGATGGCCTCTTCGGATCCGCGAGCGCGGCAAGACCAGCGGTAAGTGCTGCGAGACAGGTGGGTAGAAGACGCCCGCACCACCATCGAACGGCGCCGGGAGGCGCGCCGTCAATCGGACGCGCGCAACGGCCCCATCATTGATGAGCCTGCGCCAGGGGTTGGCGGATATCTACCTTATAAGGTTGGATGTCCTGCCTTCACCCATGAGTTGTGGCAAGTCCGATGGCCGTCCGTCCGGGCCTTCAAGCCAGAAGTACCAGAAAAGTACGACGGCAAACTGAACCCGGCAGAGTTTCTGGGCATCTACACGATTGCCGTACAAGCTGCCGGAGGAAGAGATGAGAAAATCCTCGCCAACTACTTTCTGTTGGTGCTGCAGCCCAATGTGAGATCTTGGCTGATGAACTTTCTAGAGAACTCCATTTCTTCGTGGGCAGATCTCTGTAATGAGTTTGTTGGTGCCTTTACCGGAGGCCACAAGTCCCCTGGGCAGCCCAGCGACCTGCAAGTGATTCCGCAAAGAGATGGAGAAACTTTGCGCAAGTACATCCAGAGGTTCAGCCGTGTGCACCGTAACATTCCAGATGTGCACCACGCGGCCGTCATTGCCGCCTTTCACATGAATGTGCGCAATCGGAGGATGCGGGAGAAGATGAACGTCAAGCTGCCCAAAACCATCAATGATCTCTATACATTGGCGGATAAGTGCGCGCGCACTGAGGAAGGAAGAAGGCTTCCCGGGGAGGACGCTGGTGCCGAGGTAGATTCCAAGGACGACGACGCCGCCACCCCGAGGAAGAAGAGACGAAAGCGCAACAGGAAGCGCAAGGGAAAAACTGTTATGGCCGTCGAGGGCTCCGGCAACTCTGAGTCCGCCAAGAAGGCTAAGACTAAGAACTCCGGCAATGAGGCAGCTGTATGCACCGCTTGCCAGGAGGCGGCGGCGAACGAGAAAGCCGTCAAGTCTGATGGGCCGTATTGCAAGATTCACCGCACCAAGGGCCATGATCTCCAGGAGTGCCGACAAGTCGAGCACCTTGTTGAGAAACAGAAGGTTGAATATGATAAACGTGACAAAGAGAAGGGTCAAGACGGTGCCGGTGGATCTGGCAAAAAGGGCCGTGGCGGCCGGGGAGGCCATCGCGGCAAGGCCAAGCAGCAGAAAGAGAAACCTGCTAGAGGCCGCGAAGAGAAAGAGGGAGATGATTTAAGTGAAGAGGAAGAGGACTACGGAGAGTCCAGTGAACAAGAATTCTAGAAGGCAACTAACGCCATGTGCGTTGACAGAGGCGCATCTTTGCACTCCTCTTACCGCCAACTTAAGCAGTGGGCACGTGAAGTCAATGCGGCAGAACCGGCAATGGGCTCTCAAAAGCCACTCAAATGGTCACACATGCCTATCATTTTCGATGCCAAGGACCACCCTGATCGCACAACCGCGGTTGGGTGTTTGCCGTTGTTGGTTTCGCCGACAATTCGCAACCTCCAGGTCACGAAAATGTTAGTTGACGGTGGGGCTGGCCTAAACTTGATTTCTCCAGAAGTAATCAAGAGGCTGCAGATTCCCAACGAGGAACTCGAGAAAACGGGCAAGTTTCAAGGAGTAAACCCGGGAAGAAGCCAACCCAAGGGAAAGATCACATTGCCGGTGACGTTTGGCGGGGAATTGAACTACAGAACAGAAAAGATTGTGTTTGACGTTGTCAAAATCCTCTTGCCGTATAATGGGATTCTTGGTCGCCCAGCCTTGGCAAAATTCATGGCTGCATCTCACTATGCTTACAACACGTTGAAGATGCCAGGGCCGATGGGTGTCATTTCCATCAACTCCGACAAGAAAGATGCAGTTATTTGCGTCGATAAGATGTATAGAGACGTGGTTGCAGCAGAGGCTGCCAAGGCACCAGCTCCCGCCAAGAAGAAAGAAAACAAGAAGCTCGGCAAGACTTTCGACAAGGATTCCGGGAAGCACACCTCTTCGGAGTGCTGCGCGCCCGTTGAAGAATTGTCGGAGTGCTCTGCCGGTAAGAAATCCAAAGCTACTTCATCGGCGACCAAAAAGGTGCCGGCGAGGGAGGACGGCACTGACAGTACCATCACCATCAGTGCCACCCTTGACAACAAATAGGAAAGCATGCTCGTTGCCTTCCTGCGGGCGAATGTCGATGTGTTTGCATGGCGACCATCTGACATCCCCGGTGTTCCCAAGAAGGTAATTGAGCACCACCTTGCCATCTGTCCCCACGCTCGGCCCGTCAAGCAGAAGGTCAGGAAACAAGCTTTGGAGCGGCAGCAATTCATTGCCGAGGAAATCAAGAAACTTGAAGCAGTAGGCTTGGTTTGAGGTGTACTACATCCAACTTGGTTGGCAAATCCAGTTGTGGTGTGCAAAGCAAATGGGAAGTGGAGACTTTGTATTGACTACACTGATATCAACAAAGCATGTCCAAAAGATCCTTTCCCCTTGTCGCGCATTGATCAAATTGTAGACTCTACTTCCGGCTGTGATTTACTCTCCTTCCTTGATGCATATTCTGGGTACCATCAGATATTCATGGCCAAGGAGGATGAGGAGAAAACCGCATTCATTACTCCATGTGGCACATACTACTTCGTGCGTATGCCTTTCTGGTTAAAAAGTGCCAGCTCAACATTCGCAAGAGTAGTTCAAATTGGTTTTGAGACCCAGCTGCACAGGAATGTGGAAGCGTATATGGATGATATAGTGGTCAAAACCAGGGACAAGTCAACCCTCATTCAAGATTTAGAAGAAACATTTGCAAACTTGCGCAAGATCAATTTGATGCTCAATCCCGAGAAGTGCGTGTTTGGCGTTCCATCTGGCAAGCTTCTTGGGTTCTTTGTATCTCAGCGTGGAATTGAAGCAAATCCAGACAAGATCAAAGCAATTGAGCAGATTCAAGTACCAAAAAGCGTCAAGGATGTGCGGCGTCCTGCCGGCTGTGTTGCTGCCTTAAGTAGGTTCATTTCAAGATCTGCTGAGCGCGTCCTGCCGTTTTTTGAGATTTTGAAAAAGGCAGGTCCGATGAAATGGACTCCGGAAGCGGAGGCCGCGCTGCAGGACTTGAAAAGATACCTCTCTTCCGCACCAACTCTAGTTGCGCCTAGACTACAAGAGCCGTTGCTGCTATATGTAGCGGCAACAAATCAAGTGGCTAGTGCTGCATTAGTGGCACAGAGGGAAGTCGATGACGAGGAAGTAACCGCGGCGAGACCGTCCAGCGACAAACCGGAATCTTCTCCGGCAAGGTCCGGTGCCGACAAGTCAGAAACAGCGCAAGCAAATGAAACTAATCAACAAGTGATGCCAAAGAAGAAGGTGGTGCAGCGACCCATATATTTTGTTAGTTCCCTTCTGCAGGGGGCTAGATCAAGATACTCTGGGGTGCAGAAATTGCTTTTCGGCCTTCTGATGGCCTCGAGAAAGCTGCGTCACTACTTCCAAGCACACGAGATCACCGTCGTCACTCGCTTTCCGTTGCAACGCATTTTGAGAAATCCAGAGGCGACTGGCAGGATAGTGGAGTGGGCGTTGGAATTGTCAAGCTTTGCACTTAAGTTTGAAAGCACTTCAACCATCCAGAGCAGAGCTTTGGCAGAGTTCATTGCAGAATGGACGCTAACGCAAGACGAAGAAACTCAAGAAAAAAGCTCTCCCCGGCAAAAAGACAGCCAAAGAATGGATCATGTACTTTGACGGTGCCTTCTCGCTGCAAGGCGCCGGTGCCGGAGTGCTGCTTGTCACACCCACCAGAGAGCACCTCAAGTATGTGGTTCAAATGCACTTTCCCAGGGAGCAAGCTACAAACAACACTGCTGAGTACGAAGGACTCCTTGCCGGTCTTAGGATCGCAGTGGACCTTGGGATCAGGAAATTGGTCGTCCGTGGTGACTCACAGCTTGTTGTGAAACAAGAAAACAAAGATTACCAGAGCCCGTTGATGGAAGCATATGTGGAAGAAGTGAGAAAATTGGAAGAACACTTTGACGGTTTGCAAACAGAGCACATCCCTCGTGTAGAAAACAGCATCGCTGATCACCTGTCAAAGTGTGCCACTCAAAAGCTACCTGTGGAACCGGGAACTTTTGTGCTCCATTTGAATCAACCAACAGTCACTCCATCAACACATGACAGTAAGAGGAGGAAGTTGAATACCGGCAAGTACTTTCTGGCAGAACTCCCAGAAGCCGCCGGCAAAAAGGTTGCCGGAGACAACGACACGGTTGTCGATGAGCAGCGGCTTAGCGCAGAACCTGAGGTTCTTGCCGCAAGGGCAAGTGCTCCCGCAACCGAAGAAATGCCTTTAGTCCTTGTCGTCGAGCCGCATGCTCTGGCATGGGCACATCAGATAGTTCATTTCCTTCAAACAGGAGAACTTCCCGATGAGCAAGAAGAAGCTGAGAAAGTAGCCCGTCACTCAAGTATGTATTAGTTTGTGGATAACACGCTATACAGAAAGAGACCAAACAGTGTGAAATTAAAGTGTATTTGCCGGGAAGATGGACTGAAGCTGTTGGCAGAGATACATGGAGGCATATGTGGCTCTCACATAGGTTCAAGGGCACTTGCCGGCAAAGCTTTTCGGCAAGGCTTCTATTGGCCCACTACCCTCCAGGATGCAACTGAGCTAGTAACCAAGTGTGAAGTATGCCAGTTCCATTCAAAGAACATACATCAGCCAGCTCAAGCTCTCCAAACAATCCCTCTCTCCTGGCCCCTTTTCGGTCTGGGGGCTCGATATCTTGGGCCCCTTCCCCCGTGCTGCCGGGGGCTTTGAGTTCTTGTACGTCGCCATCAACAAGTTCACAAAGTGGCCTGAAGTGGAGCCAGTGAGGAAGGTGACAGCGCAATCAGCCGTCAAGTTCTTCAAAGGATTAGTTTGCCATTTCGGGGTTCCTAACAGAATCATCACCGACAACGGCACACAATTCACGAGCCGCACCTTCATGCAGTATATCCAGGACCTTGACGGCAAAATCTGTTTTGCATCTGTTGCTCACCAGAGAAGCAACGACCAAGCGGAAAGGATAAATGCTGAAGTGTTACGTGGCCTCAAGACAAGAACCTTTGACAGGCTGCGCAAGTGTGGAAGGCACTGGATTGATGAGTTGCCGGCAGTTCTTTGGTCACTCAGGACGACACCAAATCGAGCTACCGACCAAACACCCTTCTCCCTGATCTATGGTGCAGAAGCGGTGCTCCCCACGGAACTCATATACGGGTCACCTCGA
This sequence comes from Elymus sibiricus, assembly GCA_039707655.1. NCBI lineage: Eukaryota > Viridiplantae > Streptophyta > Magnoliopsida > Poales > Poaceae > Elymus > Elymus sibiricus. Next base: position 174,305,262 of record CM077666.1, on the reverse strand, counting down.
GTACTCGCTTATGATGAAGCTGAGAAGAGCAACTGCGGCAAGACGACGCAACGCTCCTTGAGGAGGATCATCTTCGGGCGGCTGTGCGAGCTACACGCTACCAACAAGCCTTGCGCCGCTATCATAGCCGCAAAGTGCATGCCCGAAGCCTTGAGGAAGGCGACCTTGTTCTTCGGCGCGTTCAGTCTGCCAAGAAATCAAACAAGTTGACGCCGAAGTGGGAAGGCCCTTATCGGGTAGTACGAGTCACCAGCCCGGCGCAGTCCGTCTGGAGACCGAAGATGGCACCCCAGTGCAGAACTCATGGAATATTGAGCATCTTCGCAAGTTCTACCCATAAGGCATGGTTGCCGGGCCTCCCGGCAACCCCTTTTTGTACAAGCTTTGTCGGCAAGACTTGTAACCCTTTGTACAAAGCCAGGCGTAGAACCTGTGCATAATAAAGCTAAGTGTTTCGCAACTCTTCGTACATATTCACTTATATACGAATGCATGTGGTGTTGTGGCTTACACTTCAGTTTGTATGGAATGACTGATAAACCGTCAAGGTTCCCAAACCACGCTTTTCTCTTCTTTCTTTTTCTTAAAAGGACGGAAGGATCCCTCGCGTGCAAGTTTCCCGGGGGGAGTGGAGATGGGTACCATTTTAATGGCGTTCAAGTGATCATTTCATACAGCAAGGGAAACGGTGCAAGGAAAAGCTAAGTTGAAAAACTTTGAAAAAATTTCATTGTTACATTTGCAATTTCCCTTGAACGATTCTGTGTTTGTATGAGAAACCTGCACGCGAAGGAATCTTGTCGCGATCAGTCCACGCTCTAGCTTGCCTCGAGTCCGCTCGGCAAACTTAGCAGCCGCGTTCTGGCCCGGCAAGTTACCTTGCCGGCAGCGGCACTTCCAGCAGGCTGCTAGGGACCTGTTCCTCGAAGCGCTCGTGGCAAGTTTGCACACCGGCAAGTTTCCAACAGCGTAGGGAACACAATCATACAAAGGCAAAATAAAACAAGGGGAAATGGCATACATTCGTCCATCGGCACAAGTTATATTACATCACAGAAACGGTGCAGATCTAACATAAGATCAAATGTGTCTTTTACATGCAACACAGTGATGGATATAATGGCAAACTCAGTCCCAACGATCGCCCTGGACTCTGGGAATTTGAAGAACCTTGTCGGCAAGTGGGGCAGCGATCTTGTCGGCAGTAGTAATGTTAGTGTTCGCCGCCAGCCTCCTGAAGACCCTAGAGAGATCAAGGCCGAGATTGCGATGAGTGATTTTGAGCAGCACCCTGTACACAATTTCACGCGCAAACTTCCGGGATTCATCAGCGAACGAAGTAGACCTGTCCTCATGATACGTCTTCAAGGCGTCGATAAGACCCTCGAAGAACTTGGTCAGCCTGACGCTAGTGGCCTCCTTGTCGTTGACGGTGAAACCCCAACTCTTCATGTCCATTACGGCAATTTGGGAACTGATGCGCTCGGCGGCATTAACAAGCCTGCTGGTCCAGAGGGAGAGGTTCTCATGCAATTGGGCATAGTTGTTCTCAGCATCCTTCTTCAAGGCCTCTTCCTTCTCCAATTTCTCCGTCAAGACTCTCTCCCTCTCCTTGGCGTATTCTGAAGCTGTTACCACAGTGGCCAGTTGGGATTTCAGATCTCCAATTGTCTTGGCGGCGGCATCAAGATCTTGGTTCTTGGACTACAGCTGCGTCTGCATGTCCCCTAGAGTGCGGGCTGCCTTCAGCGCTTCGTCCTTGAGAGCCTCGATTTCTTTACCTCTGCCATCAAGGTCTTCCCTCAATTTAGCCACCTGGGACTCTAGTTCTGCCTTGGCGGAGGCAGCGGCAGCAGCCTTATCAGTAGCCTCCTTAAGCTTGGCGGCATTCTCCAAGGCCTGGGCTTCAATGGATTTCTTATGCCCGTCCTCCAGCTCTTGAGTCTGTTGCTTAAGGAGCGTTTCAATCTCCTCATCCTTGCCACGGAGAGTGGCGGCAAGGGCTCCTTCTCGTATGGCAAGATCTTTCTCTTTGGCATTGAGCAGCGTTTCACGCTCTGTCAGCTTGCCGTCACGGATTACTGCTTCTTCTTTGGCAGCATTAAGATTGCGAGCTTGCTGACTGTACCATGTACGCAGCTCGTCCGCCTTCTCTCTCAACTTCTGGTCAACCAGATCTGCAGCTTTGCGCTCTTCCTGAACCTTGTCCCACCTCCGACTATACCGTTCCTGGACACCTTTGAAACCTAATGTGAACAAGGGTGTCCCGATCTTCCGAAAGGTCCTGATAACTCTCGATTTGGTGGAAACTTGACACAACTTGATCCGGCTCCCGAACAACACGTTCTGAACCCCGCAATCGCAGCACCACGTCTCCTCTGGTTATCGACCGGCGTTGCACGGTCAACCTCGCCAAGAAGGCTAATCCCTACTTGCGAATCGAAGAACACAAGCAAGAACGAGAAAGAATGCAACCAAATTGCAGATGTATGATTAATCTCACGAAGTTGGGGTTTCACAAACCGACAAACGGCGAAACTGTTCTTGACAAAATAATCTAAGCAAAACCCAAACCCTAATGGTGGGGTGACGGCTGTATATGAAGACTCTAGGGTCGTGCAGGGACCCCTGGACGCACCCCTAATGGGCTCCAACATGATACACGGCCCAAAGGCCAAAATATGATGACGCAGCACCGAGACAGATTCTGGATGTCCACTTGTTTCAACGATTCCCGATGACTCAGGAGGAATTTGGCCATGGGACCGGTGCCAATGGAAAGGTTATCTCCTCAGCTTTCCGTGCATATGTAGAACATCCAAAACCGAGCCCGTATGCGACCTGGACGATCGTTTTAGTGCAGACTGCTCCTGGACTCCAAAACAGACTCGAAGTCGACTCTGTTTGGGCCTCCACCTTGACTTGGACGCCCTTGCTGGTCCTCTCCACCTCCAAGCTCCTATCCAAGTATCTCCTGGTGCTCTCCATGGTTCCTAATCATAATATAATCATTAGGTAGCAATCTATTCTCAAAAACATATAAAGAAGTGCTTAGGAACGAACTCACCTCTAAATTCAATTGTCGCGCGCGAGCTCTAGTGATTTGTCCTTGTATATCCAGCGGAGTTTTGTGTGTATCCGAAGGAGTGATGTCCTCATCATCCTCCCCCTCTTGAATTGGAGTCGTCCTCGACTCAAACTCATCTTCTTCTCCCAAATATGGCCTCAAATCTGAAATGTTAAAGGTGGGACTAACCCCAAACTCGGGAGGCAACTCAAGTTTATATGCGTTATCATTTATCTTGGCAAGTATTTTAAAAGGACCATCAGCTCTAGGCATCAACTTAGACTTTCTTAAATCTGGAAACCTATCCTTTCTCAAGTGCAACCAAACCAAATCACCCGGTTCTAGTTTAACTTCTTGTCTACCTTTACTACCAGCAATTCTATACTTTTCATTCATTTTTGCAATATTGTGCTTTGTTGTCTCATGCATTTTCAAGATAAAATCCGCACGTTCTTTGGCATCATTGTGAATCCTCTCACTTGTAGGTAAAGGCAAGATATCAATAGGAGCACGGGGATTGAAACCATACACTACCTGAAAAGGACTTACCTTGGTGGTAGAATGTGTTGCCCGGTTGTATGCAAACTCCACATGAGGCAAACATTCTTCCCACATCTTCAAATTTTTCTTCAAAACAGCCCTCAACATGGTGCCCAAAGTGCGATTCACCACCTCAGTTTGCCCATCAGTTTGTGGGTGACAAGTTGTAGAAAACAACAATTTTGTACCCAACTTGTTCCATAGGGTGCGCCAAAAATGACTCAAGAATTTTGCATCACGATCTGAAACAATAGTAGAAGGCATACCATGCAAACGAACAATCTCTTTGAAAAAGAGGTCAGCAATATAAACAACATCATCACTCTTATGACATGGTATAAAGTGTGCCATCTTAGAAAAATGACCCACCACAACAAAAATACTATTTCTTCCCCTCTTAGTCCTAGGCAATCCTAAAACAAAGTCCATAGAAATATCTGCCCAAGGAATAGAAGGAACAGGAAGAGGCATGTATAAACCATGTGGATTCAAGCGAGATTTAGCTTTTTGACATGTGGTGCAGCGAGCCACGAACCTCTCAACATCTCTCCGCATCTTTGGCCAAAAGAAATGTGTGGCCAGAACGTCCTCCGTCTCCTTCGCACCGAAATGACCCATCAATCCTCCTCCATGCGCCTCCTGTAACAACAAAAGACTAACGGAACCAACTGGGATGCATAGACGGTTAGCTCTAAACAAAAACCCATCATTAAGGACAAATTTATTCCATGTATGTCCCTCTCGACATTGTAGCAAAACATCTTTAAAGTCAGAATCAAGCGCATATTGTTCTTTTATTGACTCAAGTCCAAAAATCCGACAATCAAGTTGAGACAGCAAAGTATATCGTCTAGACAAAGCATCAGCAATCACATTATCCTTCCCTTTCTTGTGTTTGATGATATAAGGAAAAGATTCAATAAATTCAACCCACTTAGCATGCCTACGATTCAAATTATTTTGAGAGCGAAGATACTTAAGCGATTCATGATCAGAATGAATAACAAATTCTTTAGGCCACAAATAATGACTCCACATTTCTAAAGAACGCACAAGTGCATACAATTCCTTATCATATGTGGAATAATTCAGAACAGGACCATGCAATTTTTCGCTAAAGTATGCAACGGGTTTACCATCTTGCATCAAAACACCACCAATGCCGACTCCACTAGCATCACATTCTAGCTCAAAAGTCTTACCAAAGTTAGGAAGTTGCAGCAATGGCGCGTGCATAAGCTTGTCCTTCAAAGTGCCAAAGGACTCCTCTTGTGCCTTCCCCCAATGGAACACCACACCCTTCTTCGTCAACTCATGCAGCGGTGCAGCAATGGTGCTAAAATCATTGATGAAGCGGCGGTAGAAACCTGCAAGACCAAGAAAACTCCTCACCTGTGTGATAGCTTGGGGTACCGGCCAGCTCTGTATGGCGTCAATCTTCGTCTCATCCACCTCAATTCCCTGTGGAGTAACAACGTAACCAAGAAAAGAGACTCGATCCGTGCAAAAAATGCACTTCTCAAGGTTACCAAACAAACGTGCATCCCTTAAAGCATTAAAAACAGCACGTAAATGGTCCATATGTTCATCCAAAGACTTGCTGTAAATCAAGATATCATCAAAGTAAACCACCAAAAATCTACCAATAAAAGCTCTTAAAACCTCATTCATTAAGCGCACGAAAGTGCTAGGTGCATTTGTCAAGCCAAAAGGCATTACCAACCACTCATACAACCCAAATTTAGTTTTGAAAGATGTTTTCCATTCATCGCCAAGTTTCATTCTAATTTGGTGGTAGCCACTACACAAGTCAATCTTTGTGAAAATTATAGAACCACACAGCTCATCAAGCATGTCGTCTAACCTAGGAATAGGATGACGATACCGAATAGTAATATTATTGATGGCTCTACAATCAACACACAGACGCCAAGTACCATCTTTCTTAGGAACCAAAAGTATAGGAACAGCACAAGGACTAAGGCTTTCACGTACGTACCCGCGGTACAAAAGGTCTTGGACTTGTCGCTGAATTTCCTTAGTCTCCTCGGGATTGGTTCGATAGGCAGCACGATTTGGCAAAGTTGCACCCGGAATCAAATCAATTTGATGCTCTATTCCTCTCATAGGTGGCAGCCCCGGGGGTATCTCAGATGGAAAAATGTCCTCATACTCCTACAAAAGATTAGTGACAGCAGGAGAAAACGAACTAGCAATATCATCAAGCGAAAACAAAGCTCGTTTGCATATCAAAGCATAGCAAATATCATCATCAGAAATTTCAGCAAGGTCACATTTTGTTGCAAGCATAACACCACCCTTCAATTTAATTCCCTCGGCCTTAGAAATAGGTGCAGGCTTATCCTTTTTAGGTGGAAAAATAGAATTAGCAACTTGTTGATTTTCAGACTTAGCATCACTCAAACTAGCAACTCTCTCTATCAGCTTGTACAATTTCAGCAGGGGTCAAAGGTGCCAAAGTAATTTTCTGCCCTTTATGCACAAAAGTGTATTTATTACTTCTTCCATGGTGTGTAGCATCATTATCATGTTCCCAAGGGCGACCCAACAAAAGTGAACAAGCTTGCATAGGTACGACATCACAATCAACAGAATCAGCATAAGCACCAATGGAAAAAAGAACTCTGCATGTTTGTGTTACCTTAGCTTTTCCAGAGTCATTTAACCACTGAATATGGTATGGATGTGGATGTGGTCGTGTGGTCAAGCCAAGCTTCTTGACCAGATCAGAACTCACCAAATTGTTGCAGCTTCCTCCATCAATGATAACACGTGCTCGTCGGTTCTTGATGACAAAGAAAATCTGGAACAAGGTGTGGCGTTGTAGCTTCTCAGGCTGCTGAATTTGTGTGCTGAGCACACGCTAAACAATGATGTTCATGTAGCCTGAAGTATCAGCGCCCCCAAGGACGTGACCCTCGACATCGTCGACGGTGGCGGCATCATCATCAGCAACATCATCCTCCACATCAGAGGTGCTGATGTATCCTCCATCTTTGGTTGCCACATATGCCCGCTTACTTGGGCATTCCTTCTGCACATGGCCAAGTCCACGGCAGCGGTGGCACTGAATGTTGGAAGTGCGTCCCGTCGAGGCGACAGACGAAGCACTACTGGCGGGAACCTACAATGAATTTGTACCTGAATATGTAGGACGTGCAGCAGGTGGTTTAGGTGTTGTAGTAACACCACTGGCTGAGGCAGAAGCTTGCTGGCCCGCTGTTAGGGGCACCCGGAAAGGGGATGGCTTAGGCAGCCCCGAAGGAGCCGTCGTGCGTGGCGTGTAGGAGGCATGGACGTTGCTCCTGTTCCGCTGCTCATGTCCCTGCAATTCCTTCTCTGCAAGCATAGCAAACTGGAACAACTGGTTGACAGTATGAAATTCTTTATAATCAACAATGTCCTGAATCTCACGCCTCAAACCCGAATAAAAACGACAAATGGAATCCTCAAGCCCCTCCACTATACCACAACGCGTCAAACCCTTTTGAAGCTCAGCATAGTAATCTTGTACAGATTTTTCTCCTTGTTCTAAACGCTGCAGTTTGTTACGCAAATCTCTATGATACGAAGGAGGAACAAAGCGATCACGCATAGCTACCTTAAGTCGTTCCCATGTATCAGGTAAAGCACCCTGTCCAGCTAGCCCATTCCACCAAATAATAGCAAAGTCCTTAAACTCACTAGTAGCTAGTCGAACTCTATGTTGCTCAGGAACAAGGTGGGCATTAAACTTCTGTTCAACCGTCATCTCCCAATCAAGGTAGCCCTCAGCATCATAACGACCCGAAAAAGATGGTATTGTTAACTTAATCTTAGCATAAGGATCATCGGGAGCATGATTATGATTACCTTGATGACGGTATTGGTTAACTGTACTACCCATACCTTGAGTGTTATGGCGAAGACGTCGCCGCAATCTTGCTTGTCGTGTAGCTGCTTGATCTATGTTTCCATTAGTATCATACACTATGTCTTCTGGCATGTGTCCACCGGTGTTGCTGCCGGACACGTTGTCGTCGTTGGTTGTTAAACAGGTTTCCAACTCGGTAACCCTGTCGGTTAACGTGGATATCCGTTTGTCCAACCGCTCAATGTTGTTGCCGAGGTTGAGCTCAATGAGCGCATCGGTGACAGCCTTTTTGATTGCCTCGTTCATCCCATCATGAACCTCCTCTACAACAGCTTGTAGTTGCTCCTGGCTGACACAATCCTTGAAATCTTTGGGAGTGCTATCGCCGTTTTCGTCGGTACCTGCCATTGTAAACACAACAACAGGAACACACAGTGAAGGTTATCCCTATCAGCTACTACGGAGTTGTAGTGGTGCCTCTCAACACAGCAAATGGAAGCGTCTTACCAAGCTCTTACAAGGTTCTTACTAGCAAAGCAAAGGATACCTGGAAGGCATAGTCCGCGATTGCAAGGATCAAGAACCTGTGCTGTCTAGAAGTAGTATGTGGAGCTAGGAAGGCAAATATATGTGAGTGGAACACAATTCAAAATCAGATAGTAATGCTGAATAAATGTCCAAAGAACTTGTCCTAGTTACTGGCCTGCTCGTGTTCTAAACCAAGTGTGATATGGAAGACAAGGTAGAAACAAGTATGAGGGTAAAGACAACGACGAACATGAACAAGGCAAGGACAGTAACTCAGCACAACACTCACAGCTTAAAAATTCATGCTCCTGCACTTTTTTGATATTTTGCGCGCAAACAGGAGAGGAAGTTTCAGCTCAATCTGATAGACAATGCGGCCTGCAGAAAATCAGAACCGTGCTGTACAATTCATGCTGAAACTATATCGCGCGAACAATCAATTTTCTTAGCAGAATTGTGCCAATCTAAATTCGCCAAACCCGGCGAATCTGAACACCAACAGATGTGACCTTTTTGTTTCTTCTCTTTTTCTCTCTTTTTTTCTCTCTTTTTTTCTTTTTTTTCGTAATTCACTCTTTTGCCTGAATCCAAGTCTGTATGCGAAAGGTATGGCTGTTTGAAGGAACTCCGGGTTATGTTTTTGGAGGAGGCCGAATTAAATCGTTGGTAAGAAAAACAGTGGTATGGTGGCAGCGGATTGTGGACTGGAATTATGGTGCTTTGTGGTGATCACAAGACGTGTAGGTGGTGGCAGCGGATTGTGAACAGGATTGTGGACTCGACTAAAACATGAACTAGACCAGCAACAAAACGCGAACAAAGGACCCAAACTCAACACTACGAACTCTGAAACAGAATTATGCAAAGGCTAAACGAGGTTGTAGGACAAGGTGAAACCTAAGACTACAATTTTTTTTTTTGGCTTTTCGTGGACGATAGGATGAAAACGAAAACAACTAACCAGGGTAAGGGCGAACCTGACGGTAACACCTGAGTCTCTGAGTACCACTTAATGTGAACAAGGGTGTCCCGATCTTCTGAAAGGTCCTGATAACTCTCGATTTGGTGGAAACTTGACACAACTCGATCCGGCTCCCGAACAACACGTTCTGAACCCCGCAATCGCAGCACCACGTCTCCTCTGGTTATCGACCGACGTTGCACGGTCAACCTCGCCAAGAAGGCTAATCCCTACTTGCAGATCGAAGAACACAAGCAAGAACGAGAAAGAATGCAACCAAATCGCAGATGTATGATTAATCTCACGAAGTTGGGGTTTCACAAACCGACAAACGGCGAAACTGTTCTTGACAGAATAATCTAAGCAAAACCCAAACCCTAATGGTGGGGTGACGGCTGTATATGAAGACTCTAGGGTCGTGCAGGGACCCCTGGACGCACCCCTAATGGGCTCCAACATGATACACGGCCCAAAGGCCAAAATATGATGACGCAGCACCGAGACAGATTCTGGATGTCCACTTGTTTCAACGATTCCCGATGACTCAGGAGGAATTTGGCCATGGGACCGGTGCCAATGGAAAGGTTATCTCCTCAGCTTTCCGTGCATATGTAGAACATCCAAAACCGAGCCCGTATGCGACCTGGACGATCGTTTTAGTGCAGACTGCTCCTGGACTCCAAAACAGACTCGAAGTCGACTCTGTTTGGGCCTCCACCTTGACTTGGACGCCCTTGCTGGTCCTCTCCACCTCCAAGCTCCTATCCAAGTATCTCCTGGTGCTCTCCATGGTTCCTAATCATAATATAATCATTAGGTAGCAATCTATTCTCAAAAACATATAAAGAAGTGCTTAGGAACGAACTCACCTCTAAATTCAATTGTCGCGCGCGAGCTCTAGTGATTTGTCCTTGTATATCCAGCGGAGTTTTGTGTGTATCCGAAGGAGTGATGTCCTAATCATCCTCCCCCTCTTGAATTGGAGTCGTCCTCGACTCAAACTCATCTTCTTCTCCCAAATATGGCCTCAAATCTGTAATGTTAAAGGTGGGACTAACCCCAAACTCGGGAGGCAACTCAAGTTTATATGCGTTATCATTTATCTTGGCAAGTATTTTAAAAGAACCATCAGCTCTAGGCATCAACTTAGACTTTCTTAAATCTGGAAACCTATCCTTTCTCAAGTGCAACCAAACCAAATCACCCGGTTCTAGTTTAACTTCTTGTCTACCTTTACTACCAGCAATTCTATACTTTTCATTCATTTTTGCAATATTGTGCTTTGTTGTCTCATGCATTTTCAAGATAAAATCCGCACGTTCTTTGGCATCATTGTGAATCCTCTCACTTGTAGGTAAAGGCAAGATATCAATAGGAGCACGGGGATTGAAACCATACACTACCTGAAAAGGACTTACCTTGGTGGTAGAATGTGTTGCCCGGTTGTATGCAAACTCCACATGAGGCAAACATTCTTCCCACATCTTCAAATTTTTCTTCAAAACAGCCCTCAACATGGTGCCCAAAGTGCGATTCACCACCTCAGTTTGCCCATCAGTTTGTGGGTGACAAGTTGTAGAAAACAACAATTTTGTACCCAACTTGTTCCATAGGGTGCGCCAAAAATGACTCAAGAATTTTGCATCACGATCTGAAACAATAGTAGAAGGCATACCATGCAAACGAACAATCTCTTTGAAAAAGAGGTCAGCAATATAAACAACATCATCACTCTTATGACATGGTATAAAGTGTGCCATCTTAGAAAAATGACCCACCACAACAAAAATACTATCTCTTCCCCTCTTAGTCCTAGGCAATCCTAAAACAAAGTCCATAGAACTATCTGCCCAAGGAATAGAAGGAACAGGAAGAGGCATGTATAAACCATGTGGATTCAAGCGAGATTTAGCTTTTTGACATGTGGTGCAGCGAGCCACGAACCTCTCAACATCTCTCCGCATCTTTGGCCAAAAGAAATGTGTGGCCAGAACGTCCTCCGTCTCCTTCGCACCGAAATGACCCATCAATCCTCCTCCATGCGCCTCCTGTAACAACAAAAGACGAACGGAACCAACTGGGATGCATAGACGGTTAGCTCTAAACAAAAACCCATCGTTAAGGACAAATTTATTCCATGTATGTCCCTCTCGACATTGTAGCAAAACATCTTTAAAGTCAGAATCAAGCGCATATTGTTCTTTTATTGACTCAAGTCCAAAAATCCGACAATCAAGTTGAGACAGCAAAGTATATCGTCTAGACAAAGCATCAGCAATCACATTATCCTTCCCTTTCTTGTGTTTGATGATATAAGGAAAAGATTCAATAAATTCAACCCACTTAGCATGCCTACGATTCAAATTATTTTGAGAGCGAAGATACTTAAGCGATTCATGATCAGAATGAATAACAAATTCTTTAGGCCACAAATAATGACTCCACGTTTCTAAAGAACGCACAAGTGCATACAATTCCTTATCATATGTGGAATAATTCAGAACAGGACCATGCAATTTTTCGCTAAAGTATGCAACGGGTTTACCATCTTGCATCAAAACACCACCAATGCCGACTCCACTAGCATCACATTCTAACTCAAAAGTCTTACCAAAGTTAGGAAGTTGCAGCAATGGCGCGTGCATAAGCTTGTCCTTCAAAGTGCCAAAGGACTCCTCTTGTGCCTTCCCCCAATGGAACACCACACCCTTCTTCGTCAACTCATGCAGCGGTGCAGCAATGGTGCTAAAATCATTGATGAAGCGGCGGTAGAAACCTGCAAGACCAAGAAAACTCCTCACCTGTGTGATAGCTTGGGGTACCGGCCAGCTCTGTATGGCGTCAATCTTCGTCTCATCCACCTCAATTCCCTGTGGAGTAACAACGTAACCAAGAAAAGAGACTCGATCCGTGCAAAAAATGCACTTCTCAAGGTTACCAAACAAACGTGCATCCCTTAAAGCATTAAAAACAGCACGTAAATGGTCCATATGTTCATCCAAAGACTTGATGTAAATCAAGATATCATCAAAGTAAACCACCAAAAATCTACCAATAAAAGCTCTTAAAACCTCATTCATTAAGCGCACGAAAGTGCTAGGTGCATTTGTCAAGCCAAAAGGCATTACCAACCACTCATACAACCCAAATTTAGTTTTGAAAGATGTTTTCCATTCATCGCCAAGTTTCATTCTAATTTGGTGGTAGCCACTACACAAGTCAATCTTTGTGAAAATTATAGAACCACACAGCTCATCAAGCATGTCGTCTAACCTAGGAATAGGATGACGATACCGAATAGTAATATTATTGATGGCTCTACAATCAACACACAGACGCCAAGTACCATCTTTCTTAGGAACCAAAAGTATAGGAACAGCACAAGGACTAAGGCTTTCACGTACGTACCCGCGGTACAAAAGGTCTTGGACTTGTCGCTGAATTTCCTTAGTCTCCTCGGGATTGGTTCGATAGGCAGCACGATTTGGCAAAGTTGCACCCGGAATCAAATCAATTTGATGCTCTATTCCTCTCATAGGTGGCAGCCCCGGGGGTATCTCAGATGGAAAAATGTCCTCATACTCCTACAAAAGATTAGTGACAGCAGGAGACAACGAACTAGCAATATCATCAAGCGAAAACAAAGCTCGTTTGCATATCAAAGCATAGCAAATATCATCATCAGAAATTTCAGCAAGGTCACATTTTGTTGCAAGCATAACACCACCCTTCAATTTAATTCCCTCGGCCTTAGAAATAGGTGCAGGCTTATCCTTTTTAGGTGGAAAAATAGAATTAGCAACTTGTTGATTTTCAGACTTAGCATCACTCAAACTAGCAACTCTCTCTATCAGCTTGTACAATTTCAGCAGGGGTCAAAGGTACCAAAGTAATTTTCTGCCCTTTATGCACAAAAGTGTATTTATTACTTCTTCCATGGTGTGTAGAATCATTATCATGTTCCCAAGGGCGACCCAACAAAAGTGAACAAGCTTGCATAGGTACGACATCACAATCAACAGAATCAGCATAAGCACCAATGGAAAAAAGAACTCTGCATGTTTGTGTTACCTTAGCTTTTCCAGAGTCATTTAACCACTGAATATGGTATGGATGTGGATGTGGTCGTGTGGTCAAGCCAAGCTTCTTGACCAGATCAGAACTCACCAAATTGTTGCAGCTTCCTCCATCAATGATAACACGTGCTCGTCGGTTCTTGATGACAAAGAAAATCTGGAACAAGGTGTGGCGTTGTAGCTTCTCAGGCTGCTGAATTTGTGTGCTGAGCACACGCTAAACAATGATGTTCATGTAGCCTGAAGTATCAGCGCCCCCAAGGACGTGACCCTCGACATCGTCGACGGTGGCGGCATCATCATCAGCAACATCATCCTCCACATCAGAGGTGCTGATGTATCCTCCATCTTTGGTTGCCACATATGCCCGCTTACTTGGGCATTCCTTCTACACATGGCCAAGTCCACGGCAGCGGTGGCACTGAATGTTGGAAGTGCGTCCCGTCGAGGCGACAGACGAAGCACTACTGGCGGGAACCTGCAATGAATTTGTACCTGAATATGTAGGACGTGCAGCAGGTGGTTTAGGTGTTGTAGTAACACCACTGGCTGAGGCAGAAGCTTGCTGGCCCGCTGTTAGGGGCACCCGGAAAGGGGATGGCTTAGGCAGCCCCGAAGGAGCCGTCGTGCGTGGCGTGTAGGAGGCATGGACGTTGCTCCTGTTCCGCTGCTCATGTCCCTGCAATTCCTTCTCTGCAAGCATAGCAAACTGGAACAACTGGTTGACAGTATGAAATTCTTTATAATCAACAATGTCCTGAATCTCACGCCTCAAACCCGAATAAAAACGACAAATGGAATCCTCAAGCCCCTCCACTATACCACAACGTGTCAAACCCTTTTGAAGCTCAGCATAGTAATCTTGTACAGATTTTTCTCCTTGTTCTAAACGCTGCAGTTTGTTACGCAAATCTCTATGATACGAAGGAGGAACAAAGCGATCACGCATAGCTACCTGAAGTCGTTCCCATGTATCAGGTAAAGCACCCTGTCCAGCTAGCCCATTCCACCAAATAATAGCAAAGTCCTTAAACTCACTAGTAGCTAGTCGAACTCTATGTTGCTCAGGAACAAGGTGGGCATTAAACTTCTGTTCAACCGTCATCTCCCAATCAAGGTAGCCCTCAGCATCATAACGACCCGAAAAAGATGGTATTGTTAACTTAATCTTAGCATAAGGATCATCGGGAGCATGATTATGATTACCTTGATGACGGTATTGGTTAACTGTACTACTCATACCTTGAGTGTTATGGCGAAGACGTCGCCGCAATCTTGCTTGTCGTGTAGCTGCTTGATCTATGTTTCCATTAGTATCATACACTATGTCTTCTGGCATGTGTCCACCGGTGTTGCTGCCGGACACGTTGTCGTCGTTGGTTGTTAAACAGGTTTCCAACTCGGTAACCCTGTCGGTTAACGTGGATATCCGTTTGTCCAACCGCTCAATGTTGTTGCCGAGGTTGAGCTCAATGAGCGCATCGGTGACAGCCTTTTTGATTGCCTCGTTCATCCCATCATGAACCTCCTCTACAACAGCTTGTAGTTGCTCCTGGCTGACACAATCCTTGAAATCTTTGGGAGTGCTATCGTCGTTTTCATCGGTACCTGCCATTGTAAACACAACAACAGGAACACACAGTGAAGGTTATCCCTATCAGCTACTACGGAGTTGTAGTGGTGCCTCTCAACACAGCAAATGGAAGCGTCTTACCAAGCTCTTACAAGGTTCTTACTAGCAAAGCAAAGGATACCTGGAAGGCATAGTCCGCGATTGCAAGGATCAAGAACCTGTGCTGTCCAGAAGTAGTATGTGGAGCTAGGAAGGCAAATATATGTGAGTGGAACACAATTCAAAATCAGATAGTAATGCTGAATAAATGTCCAAAGAACTTGTCCTAGTTACTGGCCTGCTCGTGTTCTAAACCAAGTGTGATATGGAAGACAAGGTAGAAACAAGTATGAGGGTAAAGACAACGACGAACATGAACAAGGCAAGGACAGTAACTCAGCACAACACTCACAGCTTAAAAATTCATGCTCCTGCACTTTTTTGATATTTTGCGCGCAAACAGGAGAGGAAGTTTCAGCTCAATCTGATAGACAATGCGGCCTGCAGAAAATCAGAACCGTGCTGTACAATTCATGCTGAAACTATATCGCGCGAACAATCAATTTTCTTAGCAGAATTGTGCCAATCTAAATTCGCCAAACCCGGCGAATCTGAACACCAACAGATGTGACCTTTTTGTTTCTTCTCTTTTTCTCTCTTTTTTTCTCTCTTTTTTTCTCTCTTTTTTTTCTTTTTTTTTCGTAATTCACTCTTTTGCCTGAATCCAAGTCTGTATGCGAAAGGTATGGCTGTTTGAAGGAACTCCGGGTTATGTTTTTTAGGAGGCCGAATTAAATCGTTGGTAAGAAAAATAGTGGTATGGTGGCAGCGGATTGTGGACTGGAATTATGGTGCTTTGTGGTGATCACAAGACGTGTAGGTGGTGGCAGCGGATTGTGAACAGGATTGTGGACTCGACTAAAACATGAACTAGACCAGCAACAAAACGCGAACAAAGGACCCAAACTCAACACTACGAACTCTGAAACAGAATTATGGAAAGGCTAAACGAGGTTGTAGGACAAGGTGAAACCTAAGACTACAAATTTTTTTTTGGCTTTTCGTGGACGATAGGATGAAAACGAAAACAACTAACCAGGGTAAGGGCGAACCTGACGGTAACACCTGAGTCTCTGAGTACCACTTAATGTGAACAAGGGTGTCCCGATCTTCTGAAAGGTCCTGATAACTCTCGATTTGGTGGAAACTTGACACAACTCGATCCGGCTCCCGAACAACATGTTCTGAACCCCGCAATCGCAGCACCACGTCTCCTCTGGTTATCGACCGGCGTTGCACGGTCAACCTCGCCAAGAAGGCTAATCCCTACTTGCAAATCGAAGAACACAAGCAAGAACGAGAAAGAATGCAACCAAATTGCAGATGTATGATTAATCTCACGAAGTTGGGGTTTCACAAACCGACAAACGGCGAAACTGTTCTTGACAGAATAATCTAAGCAAAACCCAAACCCTAATGGTGGGGTGACGGCTGTATATGAAGACTCTAGGGTCGTGCAGGGACCCCTGGACGGACCCCTAATGGGCTCCAACATGATACACGGCCCAAAGGCCAAAATATGATGACG
This sequence comes from Elymus sibiricus, assembly GCA_039707655.1. Classification (NCBI taxonomy): domain Eukaryota; kingdom Viridiplantae; phylum Streptophyta; class Magnoliopsida; order Poales; family Poaceae; genus Elymus; species Elymus sibiricus. The sequence continues at coordinate 174,289,016 of CM077666.1, read as the reverse complement.
CAGCACCAAGACAGATTCTGGATGTCTACTTGTTTCAACGATTACCGATGACTCAGGAGGAATTTGGCCATGGGACTGGTGCCAATGGAAAGGTTATCTCCTCAGCTTTCCGTGCATATGTAGAACGTCCAAAACCGAGCCCGTATGCGACCTGGACGGTCGTTTTAGTGCAGACTGCTCCTGGACTCCAAAACAGACTCGAAGTCGACTCTGTTTGGGCCTTCACCTTGACTTGGATGCCCTTGCTGGTCCTCTCCACCTCCAAGCTCCTCTCCAAGTATCTCCTGGTGCTCTCCATGGTTCCTAATCATAATATAATCATTAGGTAGCAATCTATTCTCAAAAACATATAAAGAAGTGCTTAGGAACGAGTTTACCTCTAAATTCAATTGTCGCGCGCGAGCTCTAGTGATTGGTCCTTGTATATCCAGCGGAGTTTTGTGTGTATCCGAAGGAGTGATGTCCTCATCAAAACTGACAGCCATGATCTCCATGAAGGCAAGATCTTCGGCGTTGTCGGTTGCATCAGTGGTTTCGTCGGTTCTTTGAGCCAAAGGGAGCAGGATCCGGGCTATTTCTTCATCAAAGTTTAGCCCCGCAGTGCCAGAAGAACTGGGGGCTCCAGACCCATGCTGAGGAGCAATCAATGCCAAGCTGCTTGACGAGACCTGCAAGGTCGGCACCGCTAGTTGGTTGCCGGGGTTCGGCGCGCCGGTAGTAACGGGCGCCTTCTCCACACCCATCCTGGCGGGGTCAGACGTGTTGCTGGGGGACTTCTCAGATTCTTCGGGGAGTATTCTGGTCTCCTCGGCAACTTGCACATGGCCCTCTTCAGCGGCAATCTTGGCGGTTTCATCCTCGGCGTCCCTTGCGATATTGGCTACCTCCACAAGGACTTTGCCCTCTCCAGGAGAGGTTGGAGCTGTGGATTGAAGCAGGAACAAGGATGAAATAGGATTCGAAATTACAAGCCAAGTTCTAGAAAACAAAAAAGAAAGTTTTTTCCGTGAGAGGTGTGTAAAGGCAAGAGGATTACCTGTTGGTGTTTGCTGAGGAAGGGTGCCTCCTTCCCCGGCAACTCGCGTTGCCGGCGCGCGGTCGTAGGCGGTCTCGCTTGTCGGGGTGGCCTCCGTGCGAGCAGGCTCATCGATGGAGGCCCTTGTCGGGGAAGCGCCCTCCGAAACATTGGATAGCAGAGGAACCATAACGGGGTCCGCCTCTTGACGATCTTCTTCTTGGCGGGCCTCCCCCGCCTCTTTGTCAGGCTCGGGAGGAGGAACTTCAGAACCAGTGCCGGTGGGCAGGATCTGCGCCACGACCTCACGCTGGGGGCTGGGCTGGGGGCTGATAACGATAGTTTCAGCTGTCATGATTCCCTGCCCAACACTCATCGCAGGATCTTGTGCTGTTGCAGACCTGGCCCACTTTGACCGATGCACAAGTGGTTCTGGGTCCCTGTCAAGACAGAAGAAATCAAGTTGAAATGGCAATTAGATAAAATCAAGGCTTGATGGAGATAAGCGAAATCACTTACTCCTCCTCCTCCTCGGACTCGCCAAGGACGTCGAAGTCGTACATCACTGGCGGAGGCAACTCCCTTGCCCTCTTAAGTGCTGGGGGAGGTGAACCCGTCGGCTGAGTGGATTCGACTTCCTCAACAACTTCTTGCCGAGGGGATGGAGGCTGAGTTCGGGGACGCCAGGTTGATTGCCGGCGTACTTCTTCTTGGCGGCCGGTCTTCGTGGTCGTCTTCTTCACCGTCGGGCCAGCTCTTGGCGAAGAAGCACGCACCGGTTCTTGACTGACCGCCGTCCAAAGATGGCGCCTCCTCTTCGGGGCTCGAGGGCCTTCTTCTTCTTCGGGCTCTCCGGCAGCCTCAGTCCCGGCAACCTCGGTCCCGGCAACCTCAGCTTCGGCAGTCTCATCCCCGGCAGGCTCTTCTTGTTGCTCTTCGGCAACTTCTTCCTCAGATTGCTCTTCGTCATCATCCTCAGCTGCCACGGCGCCAGAGCTGCTTGCCGCGTTGATCCTCGCGATCTCCGCGGCCTTGCTGGCGATATATGCTAGTTCTTCATCCTTGGTGGCCCGGATGAGATCCGTTTCCTTCTGGGAAGCTTTCTCCGTCAGGTTGGAGGCCCAATCCATCTCGTTCACCAAGGTGGGCACGGGCCAGTCCGCTTTGACTCCATGGGCATCACAGTCCGGCATCATCGACAGGATGGAGTCCTTGGCGGAGTTGATGTGCAGTGGGATAATTCCATCCGGCAAGTGGAACACACCAGTTTTCCGGCACAACTGTTCGCAAAGGCATGCATGCTCCATGACCGTCAAGTTGTTGCCGGTCCCAGGATACAATCTCATAATATCGGCAGCGTTTAAGTATTGCCAAGTGAATCTTTCTCTCTTCTGCAGCGGCGCGATGCGTCGCCGAAGGAAATCGGCGCCAACTGCTACTTGTAGCTTGCGTTGGTATTTCCCCGAAGAGGAAGGGATGATGCAGCACAGTAGAGATAAGTATTTCCCTCAGTTATGAAACCAAGGTTATCGAACCAGTAGGAGAATCACACAACACCTCGTTAGCAGTACCTGCACACAAACAACAAACCCTTGCACCCAACGCAAACGAGGGGTTGTCAATCCCTCGACGGTAAATTGCAAGATTAAATTGTATGTGATAGATTGATAGATTGAAACAAAAATACAAAATAAAATAAATAAAAGAAAATGGCAGCAATATTTTTAGGGTTTTAGTAATATGATTTTGATAGACCCGGGGGCCATAGTTTTCACTAGAGGCTTCTCTCGAGAAAATAGCATACGGTGGGTAGACAAATTACTGTTGGGCAATTGATAGAAAAGCAAATAATCATGACGATATCCAAGGCAATGATTATGTATATAGGCATCACGTCCAACATTAGTAGATCGACTCCTGCCTGCATCTACTACTATTACTCCACACATCGACCGCTATCCAGCATGCATCTAGTGTATTGAGTCCAATAAAGAACGGAGTAATGCCTTAAGAACGATGACATGATGTAGACAAGATAAACTCATGTATGAATAAACCCCATCTTTTTACCCTTAGTAGCAATGATACATACGTGTCATGTCCCTTTATGTCACTGGGATTGAGCACCGCAAGATCGAACCCACTACAAAGCACCTCTTCCCATGGCAAGATAAATCAACTCAGTTGGCCAAACCAAATCAATAGATCGGAGAAGAAATACGAGGCTATAATAATCATGCATAAAAGAGTGCAGCAAAGACTCAAATAATTTCATGGATAATCTGATCATAAACTCACAATTCATCGAATCCCAACAAACACACCGCAAAAACAGGTTACATCGGATAGAACTCCAAGAACATCGAGGAGAACATTGTATTGAAGATCAAAAAGAGAGAAGAAGCCATCTAGCTACTAACTATGGACCCAAAGGTCTGTGGTAAACTACTCACGCATCATCGGAAGGGCAGCAAGGTTGATGTAGAGCCCCTCCGTGATCGATTCCCCCTCCGGCAGATTATCGAAGAAGGACCCCAGATGGGATTTCTCTGGAACAGAAACTTGCGGCGACGGAAAAAGTATTTCGTGGACTCCCCTGAGGGTTTCTGATTTTTTCTGAATTTATAGTGCTGGAATTAGGTCAAACGGAGCTCTGTGGGACCCATGAGGCACCAGGGCGCGCCTGCCCCCCCCAGGCGGCCCTGGTGGCTCGTGGGCCCCACCAAGGTCTTCTGGCCTCCTCCTGAAGCTTCTAGTGTTTATCTTGGCCAATAAAAAATCTCCAAAAAAATGTGGCATTTGGACTTCGTTTGGTATTGATTTTCTGTAAAACAAAAACAGGGTAGAAAATAGCAACTGGCACTGGCACTAAGTTAATAGGTTAGTCTCCAAAAATGAAATATAATTGCTGTAAATGATCATAAAAACATCCAAGATTGATAATATAATAGCATGGAACAATCAAAAATTATAGATACGTTGGAGACGTATCAGCATCCCCAAGCTTAATTCCTGCTCATCCTCGAGTAGGTAAATGATAAAAACAGAATTTTTGATGTGGAATGCTGCCTAACATATACATCACATATTCTTTTCTTTTATAGCATGGATATTGGACTTGTATGATTCAAAGCAATAGTCTATAGTTTCACATGAAAAAATAGATACTCAAGCATACTAACAAGCAACCATGTCTTTCAAAATATCAACGCTAAAGAAAGTTATCCCTAGCCTATTATGCTCAATCATTGATCCATTCATGAAACACACTCAAGTATTAGCTACATCCAATGCACAAGTATGACAATAGTGCTCTCTAGTTGGTGCTTTATAAGAGAAGATGGAGACTCAAATAAAAAATAAAAATTGCATAAAAGTAAATAGATAGGCCATTCCCAGAGGGAAGCAGAGATTTGTCAAATGTGCCAGAGCTCAAAGCTTAAATTAAAGAGATAAAAATATTTTGAGAGGCATGCTTTTCCTGTCAACGAAAACGACCGAGAATTCCCAATATTTTCCATGCTAGACACATCATAGGTGGTTCCCAAACAGAAAGTAAAGTTTATTTCCTTTCTACCATTTCTTTCACAATCCATGGCTAGCCGTATCCACGGGTGCCCTCCATACCATCACTTTCCAAGGAATTTTGTTGTTATTAATTTTGATTTAATGCGGGACTGGGCATCCCTATTACCAACCATTCTCTCGTGCAATGACAAGTGAATAAACACTCATCGTGAGAATAACACACCTAGCATGGAAAATAATGGCCACCCCCTGCCGCTTCATGAGCGGTACGGGCACACAAAATAGAAAAATTATTTTGAAAATTAGAGTTGGCACACGCAAATTTACTTGGAACGGCATTGAAATACCGCATATAGGTAGATATAGTGGACTCATATGGCAAAACTGGGTTTAAGGATTTTGGATGCACAAGCAGTATTTCCGCTTAGTACAAATGAAGGCTAGCAAAAGATTGAGAAGCAACCAACCAAAAAACGAAAACGGTCATAAACATGCATTGAACATAACCAACACCGAATAATGCACCATAAGTAGGATATAATTTCATTGCATAACTATTGACTTAACGTGCATGCATAGGGAATCACAAACCTTAACACTAATATTTTTACTAAAGCACAATTACTCACTAACATGACTCACATATCATCATCTCTGTATCGCAAAACTATTGCAAGGAATCACACTTATCATATCCAATGATCTATATGAATTTTTTTATTTATATCCCTCTTGAATATTCATCACTTTGGGACTAACTTCATATCTTGTGCAAATTACCGTTACTATTGTCAACTCTCAAAAAGATTTAAGTGAAGCATGAGAGTGCAAATATTTCTTCAAAATTTCAATCTTATCAATTCTCAAAATAATATAAGTGAAGCATGAGAATTCATTTCTTCAAAATTTCAATCTTGTCAATTCTCAAAATAATATAAGTGAAGCATGAGAATTCATTTCTTCAAAATTTTAATCAACTCTCAAAATAATATAAGTGAAGCATGAGATTTCATTTCTTCAAAATATAGCCACCACCGTGCTCAAAAAGATTTAAGTGAAGCACTAGAGCAACTGCCTAGCTCAAAAAATTTAAGTGAAGCACATAGAGTATTCTAACAAATTATGATGATAAACGTGTGGCTCTCTCAAGATAGGTGTGTTCAGCAAAGATGATTGTGACAAACTAAAAGGCAAACAAAGCAAAGACTCATATAATACATGATGCTCCAAGCAAAACTCATATCATGTGACGAATAAAAATACAGCTCCAAGTAAAATTACCGATGGTTGGTAGAAGAAAGAGGGGATGCCCCAGAAGCTTAGACGCTTGAGTCTTCCTTGAATATTACCTTGGGGTGCCTCGGGCATCCCCAAGCTTAGACTTTTGCTACTCCTTATTCCTTCATCCATCGTGATCTCACCCAAAACTTGAAAACTTCAATCACACAAAACTCAACAAAACCTTCGTGAGATCCGTTAGTATAACAAAATAAATCACTACTATAATTACTGTTGCAAACCCATTCATATTTTATTTTTGCATTATACCTAATGTACTCTAACTTCACCATGGCTTATACCCCCCCGATACAATCCATAGATTCATCAAAACAAGCAAGTAGTGCATCAAAAACAGAATCTGTCAAAAACAGAATAGTCTGTAGAAATCTGAATTATCGTCATACTTCTGTAACTCCAAAAATTATGAAACATTAGGACAACGTGGGAAATTCATATATCAATATTGTGTAAAAAATTCAAAAGGTTCTGACATACCAGAGAAAAACCAAAATTCCAGCACTGGACGCAAAACTTTCTGTTTTCAAACAGCATCAATTATACTATCTTCCAAATCATCCTAAAGGCTTTACTTGGCACAAACACTAATTGAAAACACAAAAACACAATCATACCAGTAGCATGACAGAGAAAACACACCATAACAGAAACTTATAACAAAAATTTATTTTATTCATTGGGTTGCCTCCCAACAAGCGCTATTGTTTTATACCCCTAGCTAGGCATAATGCATAGTTTCAAGTATTATCATCTTTGGTTTTAGTAATCTTTATAGGAGTTTTCTCAAAACCGGGAGGCTCTTTACGCTTCCCATTATTCTCAGAAAAAGAGGCAATTTTAAGATCCAAAATATCCAATCGCTTATTGCATAGAGAAATCAAAGTATTCGTGCGATTGAGATTCCCGCTAATATTTTTAAGAGGCTCATTAGACTTTTGCAACTCAACCAAATTTTTCTGCATATCACCTACTTTGTCTAATATTTGAGCCCCCTCTTGAGTAAAAGCAAAACCATTTTGTGGTGGTGGAATCCCCAATATGCCTTCTATTATTTCATAGGCAGTATTGGCCTCACTCTCAATAAAATTCCCCTTTGCAACAAAATCCAAAAGTTGTCTATGATGCATGGTTAAACCTATATAGAAATTGCGAAGCAAAATTTTTAAATCCCCTTTTATAGAGCAAACACGGTAGGATTCCATTAACCTATACCAAGCATCCTTAAGATTTTCTCCTTGTTTTTGTTTGAAGTAAAGTACTTCAAAATCCGGCGACAAAGGAGGGATAGTCACGCTAGTCATGATGGCAAATCAAGCAAAAAGAGTAAACAAGAAAAAGGCAAACGAAAAATATTTTTGTATTTTTTTAAAAACGTTTTAGAAGTGGGGGAGATGAAAACGAGAGGCAAATGGCAAATAAAGTAAATGCAAGGAGATGAGAGTTTATGCAAAGGTACTTGATAGATGTTGATAATGTATCCCAGGTAACGGCGCCAGAAATTCTTCCTGCTACTTGTAGCTTGCGTTGGTATTTCCCCGAAGAGGAAGGGATGATTGTCGTGGTGTGACGACCATCTATGGGGCCATGCAGCCCCTTGTGGTTCGGCGCGGGAGATCGACGTGCACAAAGAGCATGAACAATGGAGGGCGCAAGGGATTTTACCCAGGTTCGGGCCGCAGAGAAGCGTAAAACCCTACTCCTGCTTTTGGTGTATTAATGGTGTGGAAGCACAGTACAAGGAGCACTTCTCCCGGCAAGGTGGGAGGAGCAGCTACACGAGACGTGCTTGTGTTTGAGAAGGGGTCCGAATCCTCCTAACTGTTGCCTTGGCCCTCCTTTTATAGCTCAAAGGGGTTACCACAGTGGCAAAACAGTAATTACATAGCGATTAGATAGCAAACAGTGCTATCATACCTAACTCTGCCAGTTTAGGACAAATGCATTAAATGCGCCGTTAGGTGTCATGTGGAGAGGTAGTCCCGGCAAGGTTTCTGCACCGCTTGCCCAGCTACCTCGTATTATCCTGACGCGCCTCCCGGACATGTGTCATTAGAAGCAAATCTTGTCCCAGCATGCTGACACGTGCCCGATAAGCCTTACCAACCAGCCCGCGCGGTCGACACCTCGCCCACTAGCGAACACCTGTGCAGTGAGGTGGAGCGCTGGAGGGCTGGCAGGAGCTTGCCGGTACAGAGCTTGCCGGGTCCTCACCTTGCGGGCTTAGCCTTGCCGGCAAGGAATGTCCTCATCTTCGGTACTGGTTGAGTGCTGTGTCTTGAGCTTCTTTCTGGTAGCTTCCGCGACTGGACTCTGAATCTTGGTCTTGACGGTTCCCGGCAAGGCTTGGCCGACAAGGAGGCTGCTACTGTCTGTGCATAAGTCAGGGTATAAAATACCCATATTTTATACACCGACAGGAGCCCTCGGGCCTGGGCCATATGCGCATTCAAAGCGTCGTTGGGCTAGGCCCAAACAATGCACACACACGCGGCAGGAAACTGCCGCTGTAATTTTCGTCATGATGGTTATCCTCTCTCTTTGAGATCTTCTTTGCTTCCTCATTAATCTGAATTCGGGTGTGTTCTCGGTCGTATTCCGGCAACCCTTGCCATCGAACGGGCGGCCGCTTGGTGCGCTCATAGGTGGAGCGCCGTGGGTTCAAACTGTACCAGCACACGGCCACGCGTGGCAAAGGATAAGTGCCATGTCCGTCTTTACTCCTCCTTTTTCTGCGCCTCTCCATCACGCGCACTTGCATGCATGCAAGGCAGCGGATTGGTGGAGAAGGGCGGCCGTTGGAGTGACGCGCCGGGCCAAGGGGCGCAAGGCGCGGGATTGGCAATCGTGGGTGGTTGCTGGAGTAATGCGCCCGGCCAGAGCGCAGGTCGTGGGATTGGCGAACGTGGGCGGCCGCCCGAAGACGGTGAGGAGCCAGCCTCCCGTACTCCCCCTATAAAGAGGGGACTGCGGGATGCAATGCTCACTCACCTCTTTCTGCCTCAATCTCCAGCGACTGTTGCCTCTTTCTTGTATCTTCTTCCTCCACATCCGACGACGGCATGGCGAGGGGAAGGGGTCGCGGTCGTGCTTCCGCCACCGCGGCGAGAGCTTCTTCTCGGCTACAACTGCGGAGGCTGGCTCCAGTGCTCAAGGGAGGGCCGCGGCCTGTGGCCGTGGGCGACGCGGCGCCCGTGGTCGGGGCGGCCACATCGGGGCGCTTGCCGCTCCGTCTTTGGCCCTTCCTCCACCGGCAGAAGGCCACACGGTGGATACGGCGAAAGAGTTCGTCTTGGAGCTGCGTGACCAGCCGCGGAGCTGGCTGCAGCTCCCTCGCCCTTTTGCTAGGGAGATGGAAGGCCGCCACCTGCACGGCTTATGGCTGTGCGTGGACGGTTGCTGCAACGGCCCGGTCCGGGTGACCGTTGAAACTTACAACAACGGCATCATGTACCTCACGCATGGGTGGAAATCCTTTGCCCGTGCCCGTTGTCTAGGGCAGGGGCACCTTCTTCACTTCAGGCTGGATGGACCAGACACGCTCGTCGTGAAGTTCTTCGGGGCTTCAGGCGCTCGTCTGGAGTGCTGCGCGGAGAGCTCGAGCGACAGCGACACCGCTTCCTCCAGCGATGGTGAGGATGACGATGATGACGGCGATGACGACGGCTCTCCGGGCGTGAAGATTGAAGACGATGGCGAAGAGTCTGGCTGATCGCCGGTAGCACCATCATCTGGCCTTCCGGGAACAAGCCGGACTCCGCCTAGGCGCCCCTTTTGCCCTCTTCACACTCGAGATAAACCCTGGCAAAGGGCCGATGAAAATGTAATTGAGTACCTTTTCAATGAATATCTAGTGTTTGCCGGGTTTAAATAAATGCATGTTGTTTCCCTTCTTTTATTTTGCCTTTGTGTGATTGTGTTCCCTACGCTCATTGGAAGCTTGACGATGTGCACACTTGCCGCGAGCGCTTCGAGGAACGGGTCCTTAGCAGCCTGCTGGAAGTGCCGCCACCGGCAAGGTAACTCGCCGAGCCAGAATGCAGCTGCTAGGCTTGCCGAGTGGACTCGAGGCAAGCTAGAGCTCAGACCGATCGCGACAAGGTTCCTCTCGCGTGCAGGTTTCTCATACATAGCACAGAATTGTTCAAGGGAAATTGCGAATGTAACAAGGAAAAGTTTTCAAAGTTTTTCAACTTAGCTTTTCCTTGCGTTGCTTCTCTTGTTGTATGAAATGATCTCTTGAATGTCATTAGAAATGGTACCCATCTCCACCCCCCCCCTCGGGAAACTTGCGCGCGAGGGATCCTTCTGTCCTTTTAAGAAGAAAGAAGAGAAAAAGGGTGGGTTGGGAACCTTGACGGTCCAACAGTCACTCCACACAAACTAAGGTTTAGGTCACAATCATCATGTGTATCACATATAGAACGAATATGTACAAGGAGTTGCGAAATACTTAGCTTTATTATGCACAGGATCTGCGCCTGGCTTTGTACAAAGGGTTACATGTCTTGCCGACAAAGCTCGTACCGAAGGGGTTGCCGGGAGGCCCGGCAACTGCGCCTTACGGGTAGAACTTGCGAAGATGTTCAATATTCCATGAGTTTTGCACTGGGGTGCCATCTTCGGTCTCCAGACGGACTGCGCCAGGTCTGGTGACTCGTGCTACCCGATAAGGGCCTTCCCACTTCGGCGTCAATTTGTTTGATCCCTTGGCGGACTGAACGCGCCGAAGAACAAGGTCGCCTTCCTCAAGGCTTCGGGCATGCACTTTGCGGCTATGGTAGCGACGCAAGGCTTGCTGGTAGCGTGCAGCTAGCACAGCCGCCCGAAGACGATCTTCCTCAAGGAGCAATGCGTCGTCTTGCCGCAGCTGCTCTTGCTCAACTTAATCGTAAGCGAGCACTCGAGGTGACCCGTATATGAGTTCCGTGGGGAGTACCGCTTCTGCACCATAAATTAGGGAGAAGGGTGTTTGGCCGGTAGCTCGATTTGGTGTCGTTCTGAGTGACCAAAGAACTGCCGGCAACTCATCAATCCAGTGCCTTCCACACTTGCGTAGCTTGTCAAAGGTTCTTGTCTTGAGGCCACGCAGCACTTTCGCATTCATCCTTTCCGCCTGGCCGTTGCTTCTTGGGTGAGCAACGGACGCAAAACAGATCTTGCTGCCAAGGTCTTGGATATACTGCATGAAGGTGCGGCTCGTGAATTGTGTGCCGTTATCGGTGAAGATTCTGTTAGGAACCCCGAAACGGCAAACTAATCCTTTGAAGAACTTGACGGCTGATTACGCTGTCACCTTCCTCACCGGCTCCACTTCAGGCCACTTTGTGAACTTGTAAATTGTGACATACAAGAACTCAAAGCCCCCGGTAGCACGGGGGAAGGGGCCCAAGATATCGAGCCCCCAGACCGAAAAGGGCCAGGAGAGAGGGATTGTTTGGAGAGCTTGAGCTGGCTGATGTATGTTCTTTGAATGGAACTGGCATGCTTCACACTTGGTTACTAGCTCAGTCGCATCCTGGAGTGCAGTGGGCCAATAGAAGCCTTGCCGAAGTGCTTTGCCGGCAAGTGCCCTTGATCCTATGTGAGAGCCACATATGCCTCGATCCGTGTACCTCTGCCAACAGCTTTAGTCCATCTTCCCGGCAAATACACTTCAATTTCACGCCGTTTGGCCGTTTTCTGTACAGGATGTTATCCACAAACTGATACATACTTGACTGACGGGCTACTTTCTCCGCTTCTTCTTGCTCATCGGGAAGTTCTCCTATTTGAAGGAATCGAACTATTTGCTGTGCCCATGCCGGAACCTGCGGCTCGACGACAAGGACTAAAGGCATCTCTTCAGCTACGGGAGCGCTCGCTTCTGCTGCAAGAACCTGGGGTTCTGCGCTAAGCGGCTGCTCACCGGCAACCGTGTCATTGTTCTCGGTAGCATCCTTGTCGGCGGCTTCTGGGAGCTCTGCCGGAAAATACATGCCGGTATTCAACTTTCTTCTCTTATTGGCCTGCGTTGATGGGGTGACTGTCGGTTGATTCAAATGGAGCACAAAAGTTCCCGGTTCAACGGGAAGCTTTTGAGCGGCACATTTTGACAGGCTATCAGCGATGCTGTTTTCCGCACGAGGAATGTGTTCTGTTTGTAACCCGTCAAAGTGTTCTTCCAATTTCCTCACTTCTTCCACGTACGCTTCCATCAACAGGCTCTGGTAATCTTTGTTGACTCACTTCACAACAAGCTGCGAGTCACCGCGGACGATCAATTTTTTGATACCAAGGTCCATTGCGATCCTAAGACTGGCAAGGAGTCCTTCGTACTCAGCAGTGTTGTTCGTAGCTTGCTCCCTGGGGAAGTGCATTTGAACCACATACTTGAGGTGCTCTCCGGTGGGTGCGACAAGCAGCACTCCGGCACTGGCGCCTTGCAGCGAGAAGGCACCATCAAAGTACATGATCCATTCCTTCGCCGTTTCCTTGCGGGGGAGAGCCGTTTCTTGAATTTCTTTGTCTTATGTTGGTGTCCATTCTGCAACGAATTCCGCCCAAGCTCTGCTCTGAATAGTTGAAGTGATTTCAAACTTGAGTGCAAAGCTTGACAATTCCAATGCCCACTCCACTATCCTGCCAGTTGCCTCTGGATTCCTCAAGATGCGTTGCAATGGAAAGCGAGTGATGACGGTGATTTCGTGCACTTGGAAGTACTGAGACAGCTTTCTCGAGGCCATAAGAATACCGAAAAGCAACTTCTGCACCCCAGAGTATCTCGATCTAGCCCCCTGCAGAAGGGAACTGACGAAGTATACTGGTCGCTGCACCACTTTCTTCTTCGGCACTGTTTGTTGATTATCGCCATTTGTCTGCGTTGTTCCCGACTTGTCGGCACCATGATTTGCCGGAGAAGATTCCGGTTTGTCGTTGGATAGGTTTGCTGTGGTTACTTCCTCGTCATCGGGTTCCCTCTGTGCCACTAATGCAGCACTAGCCACTTGATTCATTGCCGCTATGTATAGCAGCAACGGCTCTCGTGGTCTTGGCGCAACTAGTGTTGGCGTGGAGGAGAGGTATCTTTTCAAGTCCTGCAGCGCAGCCTCCGCTTCCGGAGTCCATTTCATCGGACCTGCCTTTTTCAAAACTTTGAAAAACGGCAGGGTGCGCTCAGAGGATCTTGAAATGAACCTACTCAAGGCCGCAACACAACCGGCAAGACATCGCAAATCTTTACGCTTTTCGGTGCTCGAATCTGCTCAATCGCTTTGATCATGTCGGGATTTGCTTCAATTCCTCGTTGAGATACAAAGAACCCGAGAAGCTTGCCGGATGGAACGCCAAACACGCACTTCTCGGGGTTGATCTTCAAGTTGATTTTGCGCAATTTAGCAAACGTTTCTTCCAAATCTTGAATGAGGGTAGACTTGTCCTTGGTCTTGACCACAATGTCATCCATGTATGCTTCCACATTCCTGTGCAGCTGGGGCTCAAAACCAATCTGGACTGCTCTTGCAAATGTTGAACCGGCACTCTTTAACCCGAAAGGCATACGCACAAAGCAGTACATGCCACAGGGAGTAATGAATGCGGTTTTCTCCTCATCCTCCTTGGCCATGAATATCTGATGGTATCCAGAGTAGGCATCAAGGAAGGAGAGCAAATCACAGACGGAAGTAGAGTCTACAATTTGATCAATGCGCGGCAAAGGGAAAGGATCCTTCGGACATGCTTTGTTAATATCAGTGTAGTCGATACAAAGTCTCCACTTTCCGTTTGCTTTGCGCACCACCACTGGATTTGCCAGCCAAGTGGGATGTAGCACTCCTCTGACCAGGCCTGCTGCTTCAAGCTTCTTGATCTCTTTGGCAATAAACTGTTGCCGTTCCAACGCTTGCTTCCGGACTTTTTGCTTGACGGGCCGGGAGTGGGGACAGACAGCAAGGTGATGCTCAATTACCTCCCTGGGAACGCAGGGGATGTCAGATGGTTGCCATGCAAACACATCGACATTCGCCCACAGGAAGGCAATGAGCGCGCTTTCCTATTTGCTGTCAAGGGTGGCACTAATGGTGAAGGTACCGTCAGTGCCGTCCTCCCTCGCTGGTACCTTCTTGGTTGCCGGTGCAGTGGCTTTGGATTTCTTACCGGCAGAGCACTCCGGTAAGTCTTCAACAGGCGCGCAGCACTCTGAAGAGGTGCGCTTCCCGGAATCCTTGCTAGAGGTCTTGTCGGACTTCTTCTTTTCCTTTTTCTTGGCGGGAGTTGGCGCCTCGGCGGCCTCTGCTGCAACCGCATCTCTGTACATCTTGTCGACGCAAATGACTGCATCTTTCTTGTCAGAGTTGATGGAAATGACACCCATCGGCCCTGGCATCTTCAACGTGTTGTAAGCATAGTGAGATGCTGCCATAAATTTTGCCAAGGCTGGGCGACCAAGAATTCCATTGTACGGCAAGGGGATCTTGACAACGTCAAAGACAGTCTTTTCTGTCCTGTAGTTCAGTTCTCCGCCAAACGTCACCGGCAATGTGATCTTTCCCTTGGGCTGGCTTCTTCCCGGGTTTACTCCTTGGAACGTGCCCGTTTTCTCGAGTTGCTCATCGGGGATCTGCAGCCTCTTGATAACTTCTGGAGAGATCAGGTTCAGACCGGCCCCACCGTCAACTAACATCTTTGTTACCTGGAGGTTGCGAATTGTTGGTGAAACCAACAACGGCAAACACCCGACTGCAGTTATGCGATCGGGGTGATCCTCAGCATAAAAAAATGATAGGCGTGTGTGACCATTTGAGTGGCTTCTGAGAGCCCATCGCCGGTTCCGCCGCATTAACCTCATGCGCCCACTGCTTAAGTTGGCGGTGAGAGGAGTGTAAGGATGCCCCTCCGTCAATGCACATGGCGTCAGTTGCCTTCTGGAATTCTTGTTCGCTGGGCTCATCATCGTCCTCTTCGTCACTTCCACCATCCTCTTCTTTCTTGTCTCGGCCTCTGGCAGGCTTCTCTTTCTGCTGCTTAGCCTTGCCGCGGCGGCCCCCTCGGCCAACACGGCCCTTTTTTCTGGATCCACCAGTACCATCTTGACCCTTTTCCTTGTCGCGCTTTTCATATTCAGCTTTTTGCTTCTCAACTAGGTGCTCGACTTGCCGGCATTCTTGGAGAACGTGGCCTTTGGTACGGTGAATCTTGCAGTATGGCCCATCTGACTTTCCGGCCTTCTCGTTTGCCGCCGCCTCCTGGCAAGCAGCGCATGCAGCAGCCTCCTTACCGGAGTTTTCAGTCTTGGCTTTCTTGGCGGACTCAGAGTTGCCGGAGCCTTCGACAGCCATAACAGTTTTGCCCTTGCGCTTTCTATTGTGCTTCCGGCCTTTCTTCCCCGGGGTGACAGCATCATCGTCCTCAGAATCTACTTCGGCACCAGCGTCCTCCCCGGGAAGCCTTCTTCCTTCCTCAGCACGTGCACACTTATCCGCCAACGTGTAGAGCTCGTTGGATGTCTTGGGCAACTTGACGTTCATTTTCTCCCGCATCCTCCGATTGCGCACATTCATGTGAAAGGCGGCAATCATGGCTGCGGGGTGCACATCTGGAATGTTACGGTGCACACGGCTGAACCTCTGGATGTACTTGCGTAAAGTTTCACCATCTCTTTGCGGGATCACCTGCAAGTCGCTGGGCTGTCCAGGGGCTTTGTGGCCCCCGGTAAAGGCACCAACGAACTCGTTGCAGAGATCTGACCATGAAGAAATGGAGTTCTTCGGCAAATTCATCAGCCAATACCTCACATTGGGTTTCAGTACCAATGGGAAGTAGTTGGCGAGGATTTTCTCATCTTTTCCCCCGGCAGCTTGCACGGCGATCGTGTAGATGCCCAGAAACTCTGCCGAGTCCAGCTTGCCGTCATACTTTTCCGGCACTTCTGGCTTGAAGGCTGGAACGGACGGCCATCAGACATGCCGCAACTCACGGGTGAAGGCGGGACATCCAATCTCGTAGGGTAGATATCCGCCAACCCTTGGCGCAGGCTCATCAACGATGGGCCCGTTGCGTGCGTCGGATTGACGACGCGCCTCCCGGCACCGTTCGATGGTGGTGTGGGCGTCTTCTGCCCACCTGTCTCGCAGCACTTGCCTCTAATCTTGCCATGCTCGCGGATCCGAGGAGGCCATCGACACCTCGTCGGGCTCGAAGGATCGCTGAGCTTGCTGCGGTCGTTGGCGTTGTTGCTGCTGGGATTGTTGCCGCTGAGGTGATTGGACCGTTAGCGCGGCACCGTCAGTGCGGCCATCAACTGGGCTTGCCGGTGCCATTTGCGGGCGCCGTGAGGGCTCCGCTTGCTGCGATTTGCTGGCCTCGGCGAATCCAATCAAGCTTTGGATGGTGGCTCTCCACTCATCCATCTTCTCTGCCGCTGGAGGGAAGTTTAGCAGCATCTGGGCTCGCGCCATTGCTTCTGCTGCTGTGGCTGGCATGGCCGGAAGCGAAAAACGCGACGTCACTCTACTCCTGGTAGAGCCAGCAGGAGCGCCATCGCGGTCTTGCTGCCACGGCACATGATCAGCAGCAGGTCGTCGTGGCGGAGGCGGTGCCTGAGGATCAGGGATTTGATGAACAGGAGTCTTGCCGTGAGGTCGCCGCTGCCCAGAGCCGTTGGCGCAGCTCGAAGCTGTGCCGCGCCCGTTGTGCGAGGGGCGTGGTGTCTGTCCTGAAGCTGCATTCTTGGACGCCGCTGCAGCGGGATCTTGGCTCGCGCCGGTCCGAGCGTTGCCGCTCCAGTGGCTGCGTTCGTCGGCGTGGCGAGGAGGTGGAGGAGGAAGAGGTCGTCCGTCCGTTCCGCCCGCGCCGTCGCGGCTCCATTCGTTAGAAGATCGAGGAGGTCGACTACCTCCAGCACACTCGTCTCCTGCGCCGACCGTGGTGGGCATGACGACTGCGCCGCCTGCGCTGGTCGTGCCAACCGCAGTACCCGCGCCGCCCGCATTGGCCGCGCCGCCTGTGCTGCCTGCGGATGCGTGCAGGGTGGCCGTCATAGTGATGCCCTTCTTCTTGGGCGCCATCGACGACAAGGAGGACGACGAGGAAGTTGATGATGATGATGAAGAAGACATGCAATCCACTGATCAAGGTTCGCGCAAGCGACGCTCCCCCTACCTGGCACGCCAAAGATGTCGTGGTGCGACGACCATCTATGGGGCCATGCAGCCCCTTGTGGTTCGGCGGGGGAGATCGATGTGCACAAAGAGCATGAACAATGGAGGGCGCAAGGGATTTTACCCAGGTTCGGGCCGCAGAGAAGCGTAAAACCCTACTCCTACTTTTGGTGTATTAATGGTGTGGAAGCACAGTACAAGGAGCGCTTCTCCCGGCAAGGTGGGAGGAGAAGCTACACGAGACGTGCTTGTGTTTGAGAAGGGGTCCGAATCCTCCTAACTGTTGCCTTGGCCCTCCTTTTATAGCTCAATGGGGTTACCACAGTGGCAAAACAGTAATTACATCGCGATTAGATAGCAAACAGTGCTATCATACCTAACTCTGCCAGTTTAGGACAAAGGCATTAAATGCGCCGTTAGGTGTCATGTGGAGAGGTAGTCCCGGCAAGGTTTCTGCACCGCTTGCCCAGCTACCTCGTATTATCCTGACACACCTCCCGGACGTGTGTCATTAGAAGCAAATCCTGTCCCAGCATGCTGACACGTGCCCGATAAGCCTTACCAACCAGCCCGCGCGGTCGACACCCCGCCCACTAGCGAACACTTGTGCGGTGAGGTGGAGCGCTGGAGGGCTGGCAGGAGCTCGCCGGTACGGAGCTTGCCGGGTCCTCACCTTGCCGGCTTAGCCTTGCCGGCAAGGAATGTCTTCATCTTCGGTACTGGTTGAGTGTTGTGTCTTGAGCTTCTTTCTGGTAGCTTCCGTGACTGGACTCTGAATCTTGGTCTTGACGGTTCCCGGCAAGGCTTGGCCGGCAAGGAGGTTGCTACTGTCTGTGCATAAGTCAGGGTATAAAATACCCATATTTTATACACCGACAATGATGCAGCACAATAGAGATAAGTATTTCCCTTAGTTATGAAACCAAGGTTATCGAACCAGTAGGAGAATCACACAACACCTTGTTAGCAGTACCTGCACACAAACAACAAACCCTTGCACCCAACGCAAACGAGGGGTTGTCAATCCCTCGGTGGTAAATTGCAAGATTAAATTGTATGTGATAGATTGATAGATTGAAACAAAAATACAAAATAAAATAAAATAAATAAAATAAAATGGCAGCAATATTTTTAGGGTTTTAGTAATATGATTTTGATAGACCCGGGGGCCATCGTTTTCACTAGAGGCTTCTCTCGAGAAAATAGCATACGGTGGGTAGACAAATTACTGTTGGGCAATTGATAGAAAAGCAAATAATCAAGACAATATCCAAGGCAATGATCATGTATATAGGCATCACGTCCAAGATTAGTAGACCGACTCCTTCCTGCATCTACTACTATTACTCCACACATCGACCGCTATCCAGCATGCATCTAGTGTATTGAGTCCAATAAAGAACGGAGTAATGCCTTAAGAACGATGACATGATGTAGACAAGATAAACTCACGTATGAATAAACCCCATCTTTTTACCCTTAGTAGCAACGATACATACGTGTCATGTCCCTTTCTGTCACTGGGATTGAGCACCGCAAGATCGAACCCACTACAAAGCACCTCTTCCCATGGCAAGATAAATCAACTCAGTTGGCCAAACCAAATCAATAGATCGGAGAAGAAATACGAGGCTATAATAATCATGCATAAAAGAGTGCAGCAAAGACTCAAATAATTTCATGGATAATCTGATCATAAACTCACAATTCATCGGATCCCAACAAACACACCGCAAAAAGAGATTACATCGGATAGAACTCCAAGAACATCGAGGAGAACATTGTATTGAAGATCAAAAAGAGAGAAGAAGCCATCTAGCTACTAACTATGGACCCAAAGGTCTGTGGTAAACTACTCACGCATCATCGGAAGGGCAGCAAGGTTGATGTAGAGCCCCTCCGTGATCGATTCCCCCTCCGGCAGATTACCGGAGAAGAACCCCAGATGGGATCTCTCTGGAACAGAAACTTGCGGCGTCGGAAAAAGTATTTTGTGGACTCCCCTGAGGGTTTCTAATTTTTTTCTGAATTTATAGTGCTGGAATTAGGTCAAACGGAGCTCTGTGGGCCCCATGAGGCACCAGGGCGCGCCTGCCCCCCCCCCCCCCCAGAAGCGCCCTGGTGGCTCGTGGGCCCCACCAGGGTCTTCTGGCCTCCTCCCGAAGCTTCTAGTGTTTATCTTGGCCAATAAAAAATCTCCAAAAAGTTTCGTGGCATTTGGACTTCGTTTGGTATTGATTTTCTGTAAAACAAAAACAGGGCAGAAAACAGCAATTGGCACTGGGCACTAAGTTAATAGGTTAGTCTCCAAAAATGATATATAATTGCTGTAAATGATCATAAAAACATCCAAGATTGATAATAAAACAGCATGGAACAATCAAAAATTATAGATACGTTGGAGACGTATCACAAACCATTTCTATGGTCAGCTTGGTGGCCTTGAGGCGGGCGATTCTGTTCAGCGCCGGGCGAAGTTTCGCATTAGTGGCACCAAAACTGCTCCAATTCTTGCCGCGCTAGACTCTCACTGTGCGCGGTATGCAGAACTGAGGAAAATCCTTTTTCCTCGATCCAGCACCACTCTGCCCTCCACTCGTCCCACTTGAGGTGCAGTTGCCTGGGAAGGTACTGGCCCTTGGTTTTTGTCCTGGGGTTCCATGTCACGCTGCCGGAGAGAGATTTGTCCTCGATGCGTGGGACGAAGAAGTGGCGGAACAGATCCACATTGGGGACAACTCCGACAAAGTTCTCGCACAGGTGAGCAAAAACTGCCATGCAAGTCATCGTGTTTGGAGTAAAATCTAGCAATCTGAACCCGTAGCTGAACATCATCGTGCTGAAGAAATCTGAGAATGGGGGGACCAGACCGCAATAGAAATAGGCGCAGAAGAATGGATATGAATCTGTAGGATCCTTGTCACCTTCAGGAAGCACCACTGGAGCCTTGTGGTCCTTGGTGTCCCTTCCCCACATGTATGCGTACCTCCTGATCAACTCGTTGCCGTCCAAGGAGCACGGCGAAAAGATCGTGTTTTCCCTCCGCCGCTTCTCTAGCTCTTCCAACGCCTTCTTCTTTTCCTCCGCCTTTGGGTCGAGCGGCTTGGCGGGCATCTTCCCCACTGCGTCGGCTCTCTTGGGCGCCATCGGAGCTCGGGGAGGAGGAAAGAGGTTAAGCTGGGATGCGAGTCAGCGGTGGCGGCGGCGGCAGAAGCGGTTCTGGCGAGAGGAAGAAGATGAAACGGGGGAAGGACAGGGGCGAATGAGCAGCGCCTCCTCGCGGTTTCCTTTTTATGGGGAAGGCGCGAGGGGGCTGGCTCTTCACTGTTTACCCCCGCGGCGCCTTTTTACAGGCGCACTATCGTGAAATAACCGCAACAATCCACGTTCCCACGCCCCGCATTTAATGCCTGGATTGGACGTGCGTCAGGATAACCATCTTGACCAAAAATTATAGTGGCAGATTTCCCGCCGCGTGTCTGTGCATTGTTAGGGCCTAGCCCAACAACACTTCGGACGCGCATATGGCCCAAGCCTGGAGGCTCCTGTCGGTGTATAAAACATGGATATTTTATACCCTGACTTATGCACAGACGGTGGCAGCCTCCCTGCTAGCCAAGGCTTGTCGGGATTCGCCAAATAAACAGATTCGAGGCCCGGTTGCAGAAGCTGCCGGAGAGAAGCTCAAAACAAAGCGTCTACAAGCACCCAACTAGTAACGAAGATGAAGATATTTCTTGCCCGCAAGACTAAACCGGCAAGGTGAAGACCCGGCAAGCTTCTGCCAGCACGCTAGCACTCCACCTCACCGGACAGCTAGTCGCTAATCGGTGAGGTGTCGATCGCGCAGGCTGGTTGGTGAGGTTTGTCGGGCACGTGTCAGCACGCAGGGAGAAGATTTGCCTTTAATGACACCCGTCCAGGAGGCGTGTCAGAATAATACGAGGTGGCTGGGCAAGCGGTGCAGGAACCTTGCCGGGGCTGCCTCTCCACATGACACCTAACGGAGCATTTAATGCCTTTGTCCTAAACTGGCAGAGTTAGGTATGATAGCACTGTTTGCTATCCAATCACTATGTAATTACTGTTTTGCCACTGTGGTAACCCCTTGAGCTATAAAAGGAGGGCCAAGGCAATAGTTAGGGGGATTAGGACGTTTTTTCAAACATTAGCATGTTCTGCATGCGTAGCTGCTCTCCGCACCTTGCCGGGAGAAGCGCTCCTTGTACCTATGCTTTCACACATCCAATACACCAAAGCAGGAGTAGGGTTTTACGCTTCTCAAGCGGCCCGAACCTGGGTAAGATCCTTCACGCCACCCATTGATTCTGCTCTTTGTGCATGTTGATCTCCCCTGCCGAACCACAAAGGGGCTAGATGGCCCCATAGATGGTCGTACCCATGACACTACTTGTGCATCCAAAACCCTTGAACCTAGTTTCATGTCATGAGAGTCCACTATATCTACCTATGGATTGAATAAGATCCTTCAAGTAAGTTGTCATCGGTGCACAAAGCAATAAAAATTGCCTCTAAATATGTATGAACTTTTATTGTAAGGGAAAATAAGCTTTGTACGATCTTGTGATGATGAAGAAATAAAAGCGGCAGACTGCATAATAAAGGTTGCTATCACAAGGGGCAATATAAAGTGACGTTCCTTTACAGTAAGAGTTTGCACATCCAAAAATAAAAAGCGCATGACAACCTCTGCGTCCCTCTGCGAAGGGCCTATCTTGTAATTTTCTGTATTTACTTTTATGCAAGAGTCAATAGTGTTCTTCTCTATTCCGTTTTATTTTTTTCTCTTTGCAAGCACCATGTGGTGGGGAAAGACCTAGGCATATATATCCAGTTGGATGTAAGTGATCATGAGTTATTATTGTTGACATTACCCTTGAGGTAAATCTGTTGGGAGGTGAAAACTCTAAACCTCCATCTTTCCATGTGTCTGATTGAAGCTTTTGCTCCATAAAAATATGTCGTGAGTGTCAGCAATCATAGAAGACTAAATGATAGTTGAGTATGTGGACTTGCCAAACAAAAGCTCTTACATAGACTCTTCCTGAAAATATGATGAATTGTAATTGTTTCGGTGACTAAGAAGATAGTTTGTTAGCTTTCAAGGAAGTTTATGCTTTATACTTCAATATTGTGATGAATTATTACTTGTCCATGGGAAGCTTTATGATAATATATTGCTGTTATGAAATTAATCTTGATGCTTTCATGTTCGTATTTTATTTTATGACACCTCTCTCTCTAAACATGTGGTCATGATTATCGATTTCGGCTTTCGCTTGAGGACAAGGGAGGTCGAAGCTTGGGGGGGTTGATATGTCCAATTTGCATCATGATTTCCTACTGTTATTTATAATGTATTTGGTCATTATTTCACATTGTGATGCAATTCTTATGCCTTTTCGCTCTTAATTTGCAATATTTATATGAAGAGGGAGAATACCGGCAGCTGGAATTCTGGACCTAAAATAGCTACAGTAGAGATACCTATTCTACAGAGCTCCAAATGACCTGAAATTTTACAGAGATTTTTTATTGAATATATAAGAAATATTGGAGAAAATAAATAGCAGAGGGGACCCACCAGCCGCCCACAAGGCAACAGGGCGCGACCCCCCTAGGGCGCGCCAAGATGCCTTGTGGGGCCCATAGCTGGCCTCTGGCCCCCTCCTTCTGCTATATAAAGTCATTTGCCCTAAAAAAATTAAAGAGAGGACTTTCGGGACGAAGCGCCACCGTCTCGAGGCGGAACTAGGGCAGGAGCACTTTTGCCCTTTGGCGGAGCGATTCCGCCGGGGATACTTCCCTCCGGGATGGGGAAATCGAAGCCATCGACATCACGAACGACCCTCTCATCGTGGGAGGGCCAATCTTCATCAACATCTTCACCAGCACCATCTCATCTCAACCCTAGTTCATCTCTTGTATTCAATCTTGGCCTCAAAACCTCAGATTGGTACCTGTGGGTTGCTAGCAGTGTTGATTACATCTTGTAGTCGATGCTTGTTGGTTTATTTGGTGGAAGATTATATGTTCAGATCCTTAATGATATTCAATACCCCTCTGATCTTGAACATTAATATGATTTTTGAGTAGTTACTTTTGTTCTTGAGGACATAGGAGAAGCCTTGTCATAAGTAATAATGTGAATTTGGTATTCGTTCAATATTTTGATGATATGTATGTTGTTACTTCCTTTAGTGGTGTCGTGTGAACGTCGACTACATGACACTTCACCATATTTGGGCCTAAGGGAAGGCATTGTGGAGTAATAAAGAGATGATGGGTTGCTAGAGTGACACAAGCTTAAACCCTAGTTTATGCGTTATTCCGTAAGGGGCTATTTTGGACCCATATGTTTCATGCTATGGTTAGATTCATCTTAATTCTTCTTTCGTAGTTGCGGATGCTTGCGAGAGGGGGTAATCATAAGAGGGTTGCTTGTTCAAGTAAGAACAACACCCTAGCACCGGTCCATTGATGACCCACAAGTATAGGGGATCTATCGTAGTCCTTTCGATAAGTAAGAGTGTCGAACCCAACGAGGAACAGAAGGAAATGACAAGTGATTTTCAGCAAGGTATTCTCTGCAAGCACTGAAATTGTAGGTTACTGATGATAGTTTGATAGCAAGGTAATTCGTAACAAGTACCAAGTAATGATAGTAACAAAGGTGCAGCAAGGTGGCCCAGTCCCTTTTATAGCAAAGGACAAGCCGGAACGAACTCGTATAATAAGCAAAGCGTTCTCGAGGACACATGGGAATTTCATCTAGTCACTTTCATCATGTTTGTTTGATTCGCGTTCGCTACTTTGATAATTTGATATGTGGGTGGACCGGTGCTTGGGTGCTGTTCTTACTTGAACAAGAGTCCCACTTATGATTACCCCCTCTCGCAAGCATCCACAACTACGAAAGAAGAATTAAGATAACTCTAACCATAGCATGAAACCTATGGATCCAAATCATCCCCTTACGGAATAGCGCATAAACTAGGGTTTAAGCTTCTATCACTCTAGCAACCCATCATCTAATTACTACTCCACAATGCCTTCCCTTAGGCCCAAAGATGGTGAAGTGTCATGTAGTCGACGTTCACACGACACCACTAAAGGAAGCAATAACATACATATCATCAAACTATCGAACGAATACCAAATTCACATGGTTACTTATGACAAGACTTCTCCCATGTTCTCAAGAACAAAAGTAACTACTCACAAATCATATTCATGTTCAAGATCAGAGGGGTATTGAATATCATTAAGCATCTAAACATATAATCTTCTACCAAATAAACCAACCAGCATCAACTACAAGATGTAATCAACACTACTAGCAACCCACAGGTACCAATCTGAGGTTTTGAGACAAAGATTGAATACAAGATATGAACTAGGGTTTGAGATGAGATGGTGCTGTTGAAGATGTTGATGAAGATTGGTCCTCCCACGATGAGAGGATCGTTGGTGATGTCGATGGCTTCGATTTCCCCCTCCCGGAGGGAAGTTTCCCCGGCGGAATCGCTCCGCCGGAGAGCAAAATAGCTCCTGCCCAGGTTCCGCCTCGAGACGGTGGCGCTTCATCCCGAAAGTCTTCTTATGATTTTTTCTAGGGCAAATGGCTTCATATAGCAGAAGGAGGGGGCCGGAGGCCAGCCTGGGGCCCCACAAGCTCGGGGGGCGCGCCCAGGGGGGTAGGACGCGCCCCCCAGGCTTGTGGCTTCCTGGTGGGCCCCCTCCTGGTAATTCTTTCGCCAGTATTTTTTTATATATTCCAAAATAATTCTCCATAAATTTTCAGGTCATTTGGAGTTGTGCAGAATAGCCATCTCTGTTTCACCCCTTTCCTGTCCAGAATTCCAGCTGTCGACAATCTCCCTCTTCGTGTGAATCTTGCAAAATAAGAGAGAAGAGGCATAAGAATTGTACCATGAAGTGAAATAATGATTAAAAACATATTAATTAATAGTAGGAAATCATGATGCAAATTGGACGTATCAACTCCCCCAAGCTTAGACCTCGCTTGTCCTCAAGCGAAAGCCGAAATCGATAATCATGACCACATGTTTAGAGACAGAGGCGTCGATAAAAATAAAAATAAAATACGGACATGGAGCATCATGATCTTTATTATAACAGCAATATATCATCATAAAACTTCTCATGAAAAAGTGACAATTCAATCACACGTTAAAGTATGAACCACAAACCAAATTGAAAACCAACAAACTATGTTCTCAGTCACTGAAGCAATTGCAATTCATCATATTATCAAAAAGAGTCTATGTAAGATCTTTGTTTAGCAAGTTCACATACTCAACTATCATTTAGTCTTTTATGATTGCTGACACTCACAGCATACTTATGGAGCAAAAGTTTCAGTCAGACACATAGAAAGATAGGGGCTTATAATTTCGCCTCCCAACGTATTTACCTCAGGGGTAGTGTCAACAATAATAACTCATGATCACCTACATCCAACTAGATATATATGCCTGGATCAATCCCCACCACATGATGCTTGCCAAGAGAGAAAAATAAAAATGGAATAGAGGAGAATACTATTGACTCTTGCATGAAAGTAAATACATAAAGTAAAAGATAGGCCCTTTGCAGAGAGAAGCAGAGGTTGTCATGCGCTTTTGTTTTTGGATGTGCAAGCTCTTAATATAAAGGAACGTCACTTTATATTGCCCCTTGTGATAGCGACCTTTATTACGCAGTCTGTCGCTTTTATTTCTTCACCATCACAAGATCGTACAAAGCTTATTTTCCCTTACA
Organism: Elymus sibiricus; assembly: GCA_039707655.1. Taxonomy (NCBI): domain Eukaryota; kingdom Viridiplantae; phylum Streptophyta; class Magnoliopsida; order Poales; family Poaceae; genus Elymus; species Elymus sibiricus. Next base: position 174,263,237 of record CM077666.1, on the reverse strand, counting down.
ATAAAAGATCATACATATTTAGGAGCAATTTTTATTGCTTTTGCACTGATGACAACTTACTTGAAGGATCTTATTCAATCCATAGGTAGATATGGTGGACTCTCATGACATGAAACTGGGTTTAAGGGTTTTTAGATGCACAAGTAGTATCTCTACTTAGTGCGGAATTTTGGCTAGCAAAAGATAGGGGGCAAGCACCATAAGCCTTCTTCGCCCCCCTATGCTCAAATCCTGGCTCCGCCCCTGGCAAGCACCACATGTTAGAGAATCCAAAACAATATAACTTCTATGTGAATATAAGCAAACATAACTCATTACGTTGTCTTCCTTGTCCAACGTCGACTATTTGACATAGAATATTTAATGGGGGCTCACAATCATAAAAGATGTCCAAGATAGTGTGTTTATATGTGAGACCTCTCTTCCTTTATTATTTTTTCATGAATTGCAACAATGACCAATGCTATGTTTGTTAACTTCCAACAAGTTTTATCAATTATACTTCTTTTATGTGAAGTCATCACTCCCCATGGGATTAGCATATGATCTCATTTTATATTCTCTTTATTTTTTTTCTAAGATTGGATCAACAGAAGCAAAATACTCAACTCAAACTACTCTTTATTATATAACTTTCGCACATGATTACATAGATAGATAGATCACAAAGCAAGCACTCGAAACTAAATCATACTAAACTTTATTCTTCTAAATCACGAAATAACTAAGGATCAAACTAAGATAGATAATGATGATAAAAAGTGATGGTTATACGATACCAGGGCACCTCCCCCAAGCTTGGCACAAGCCAAGGGTGGTACCCATACCCATGTACTCAAGTCTCCTTCTTCGGTGATGGTGGTGATGAAGTGGTGGGCTTGTCCTTCAAAATATTTAATAAGATATCCTTCAAACTCTGGACCTCCCAAAGCAACTGCTGAATCACGGTGGCGTTCTTTTGCACTTCAACCATAATATGTTTATTTTCCGGCCACCATGATCCCTTTCCTGCATCATTCTCACTTGGACGGGAAATATCCCAATTGGAAGGTATGTGCATGCGAGGAGTGTTTTCAACCCCATAATTATGGACCAAGTTATGAAAATTGTTCCGATGTAACCTGTGTAAGGGTCTCCTAGGAGGAAGCCCTTCTTGCACCTCTGGACTCCCATGACTTGTAGTGCTTCTTATGGATTAATGAGGATTTGGAGTCATGGAGATGCCGACAAGGGTACCCCCCCCCTTGGAGGCCGGGGGGTGGACTTCCAGCGAATCTCCATCATCTTCTTCCATGGTAACCTCCTCCTCCTCCACTCTCCTGAGTTCCATCTGTAGCAACCAAGCGCCGTCTCCCACGTTTTGGAGGAAGCGGAAGGCATGATACCCGGCCTCGAAAATCTGACAGGAAACAACATGAAACAAGAACAGAGGAGAAACTTGCGATACGGTGGTCAAAACACCCGTGAGTATATATAATGAATTTTTCCCGTGCAGGACAAGTAATATGGAAGAAAAACGGAGTCGGGAAAGTCCACGAGGGAGCCACAAGCCTGGTAGGCGCGCCCCCCAGGCTTGTCGCCTCCTTGTGCACTTTTCAGACTGTTTATTATTTTCCTAATTTTTTTTATTCGAAAATGAACAGAAAGTAATTTTATGGAAGTTTTGGAGTCGGTTTACTTACCGTACCACGTACCTACTCCCTTTCAGGATTCTGGAGCATTCCGGAAGGTTTCTTATATGTGCTCTTCCGGTGTCATTGTTTGAATAATATTAGTTTCAACATTAATGGGCGTACCTGAGATATAATGTTTAATTCTTTGCCCATTAACCACCCTTGGATTATTGCCTTCGGAGTTGTTTATTTTGATGGCTCCGGAGCGATAAACTTCTTCGATGATATACGGTCCTTCCCATTTAGAGAGAAGTTTTCCTGCAAAAAATCTTAAACGAGAATTGTATAATAGAACATGATCACCTACTTTGAATTCCCGATTTTGAATTCTCTTATCATGCAATCTTTTAACTTTTTCTTTAAACAACTTGGCATTTTCATAAGCTTGTGTTCTCCATTCATCTAGGGAGCTAATATCAAAAAACCTCTTTTCACCGGCAAGTTTAAAATCATAGTTAAGTTCTTTAATTGCCCAATATGCTTTATGTTCTAGTTCAAGAGGTAAATGACATGCTTTTCCATAGACCATTTTATATGGAGACATACCCATAGGATTCTTATAAGCAGTTATGTAAGCCCAAAGTGCATCATCAAGTTTCTTAGAGCAATTCTTTCTAGATCTATTAATGGTCTTTTGCAAAATTAATTTTATTTCTCTATTAGTTAATTCAACTTGACCACTAGACTGAGGATGACAAGGAGATGCAATTCTATGATTAACATCATATTTAGCAAGCAATTTACGGAAAGCACCATGAATAAAATGTGAACCAACATCAGTCATTAAATATCTAGGGACTCCAAACCTTGGGAATATAACTTCTTTAAGCATTTTAATAGAAGTGTTATGATCAGCACTACTAGTTGGAATAGCTTCTACCCACTTAGTAACATAATCAACAGCAACTAAAATATGAGTATACCCATTGGATTTAGGAAAAGGTCCCATATAATCAAAACCCCAAACATCAAATGGTTCAATAACAAGTAAATAATTCATAGGCATTTCCTGACGTCTACCAACATTACCAATTCTTTGACATTCATCACAAGAAAGGACAAACTTACGTGCATCTTTGAAAAGAGTAGGCCAATAAAAACCAGATTGTAGTACCTTGTGTGCAGTTATGTCTCCCGCGTGGTGTCCTCCATACGCCTCGGAGTGACACTTTCGTAGGATTTGTTCCTATTCATGCTCAGGTACACAATGTCTAATAACACCATCTACTCCTTCTTTATATAAATGTGGGTCATCCCAAAAGTAATGTCTTAAATCAAACAAGAACTTTTTCTTTTGTTGGTTTGTGAAACTAGGTGGTATATATTTAGCAACAATGTAATTAGCGTAGTCTGCATACCAAGGAGTACTACGAGAAGCATTTATCACAGCTAGTTGTTCATGAGAGAAATCATCATAAATAGGAAGTGGGTCATCAAGAACATTCTCCATTCTAGACAAATTATCAGCTACGGGATTCTCAGCTCCCTTTTTATCAACAATATGCAAATCAAATTCTTGTAGCAAAAGAACCCACCTAATAAGTCTAGGTTTAGCATCTTTCTTTTCCATAAGATATTTAATAGCAGCATGATCAGTGTGAATAGTAACTTTGGAATCAACAATGTAAGATCTGAATTTATCACATGCAAACACAACTGCTAAAAATTCTTTCTCAGTAGTAGCAAAATTTCTTTGAGCACTGTCTAGAGTTTTACAAGCATAATGAATGATATTCATTTTCTTATCAACTCTTTGTCCTAGAACAGCACCAACAGCATAATCACTAGCATCACACATATTTTCAAAGGGTAGGTTCCAATCAGGTGGTTGAACAATAGGTGCAGAAATTAAGGCTTTCTTAAGTATTTCAAAGGCTTCTACGCAATCATCATCAAAAACAAATGGAACATATTTTTGCAAAAGATTAGTAAGAGGCCTAGAAATTTTAGAGAAGACTTTTATAAACCTTCTGTAGAAACCAGCATGACCAAGGAAACTTCTGTGACGCCCCCGACTCGACCGTGCACTAATCATACACGCAAATGCGCATGATCAAGCCCAGGGACTCATGGGAAGATATCACAACACAACTCTAGACACAAAATAAATAATACAAGCTTTATATTACAAGCCAGGGGCCTCGAGGGGTCGAATACAAAAGCTCGAGTTACACAAGAGTCAGCGGAAGCATCAGTATCTGAGTACAGACATAATTAGACAAGTTTGCCTTAAGAAGGCTGAGCAAAACAATGACATAGATCGAAAAGGCGTAGGCCTCCTGCCTGGGAGCCTCCTACACTACTCCTGGTCTTCGGTCTCCACGTAGTAGTAAGCTCCATCGGGGTAGTAGTAGTCGTCGACGGGGTCAGCTGGCTCGGGGCTCCGTCATCTGATCGCAACAATCGGGTATGGGGAAAAGAGGTAGCAAAGCAACCGCGAGTACTCATCCAAAGTACTCGCAAGACTTACATCAGATCTATGCTAAGTATGCATCGGTATCAAATGAAGGGGGTGTATCTGTGGACTATACTGCAGAATTGCTAGAACAGAGGGGAAGGCCTAGCCTATCGAAGTCTAGCATCTTGCAGCGTCTTGCAACATTAGAAGAGTGCAGTTTAGTAGTATATAATAAAGCAATAAGCATGTAGTAGCAAAGCCCAAAGATCCTTCCTCGACCCCCTGCGAGAAAGCGATCCCGGAGCTAACAAATTATTAAGTATCACAGGTATCCAGTTCAAGTTGTAGTAAATCGAGATACTACACTGAGCGTCCTGTTACCGTGGACACGGCTATTTGAATAGATAACTTCCCTGCAGGGGTGCACTACTGTTACCCAACACGCTCGATTAACTCTGGCCGGACACACTTTTCTCGGTCATGCCCGGCCTCGGCTGATCGACTCGACGTAGTCCTACCTAGGCTCCGCAGAGAGGTCCCTGCCGGTCTACATCCTAAGTGCTCAGGGGTCTTGGGCCCATCGCCCTTTGCACTCCGGGTCATTGTGAGCAGGGCGATCCAGGCACCACCTCTGTCATGGATGGCTCCGACCCGGCCGTGCCGCAATGCTGAACTGGACGTCTGACAGAGCTTTCGGCTGATACATATGGCGCGGAGGGCCCCATTAAACCATTATCCCGCGTGGTGGTAGTGCGTATAGGCCAGTGGCCAACTCATATCAAATACCCAAATCTGTTAGTGAATTATTAGGAGCTCGCAGAGACGACCAGTGCTTCGGCCATTCCGACTAGGTATCTCGTGGACCACGACCAGGGACTAAGACCACCTCTCTCCTAGGTAGTCTCTGCCTGCCCTGTCGCTCCGACTACAGTGTAAGTTCCGTGTCGGCTGTCGGGACACGTCCCGGGCTACCACCACATCCTGGGTGGTACCGCTAACTGCCAGCCGCCACAGGACTCTCTCGCGGGTACCCTTGGGGTCGGCCTGACTTCAACATTATCTCGCGGGTGCTCTTGGAGCCGACCCATCTTTAACAATGGTCTGAGGTGAAGTTCAAAGTACCCGTGTGTCCATAACATCGTGGGGAATCCGAGGAATCACCCTCGATGGATTCCCACTCGATATAACCGTCAAGGTGAACTTGGAGGAATCACCCTCGATAAGTTCACACTTGAGGGGCTGCACGATAGAGGCATCATCGGAGGTGGTGAAAGAGGAATCACCCTCGATAACCCACGACCGATTAGCTATGCTACAGATATATCATCAGGGGTGGTTAGGAGGTATCACCCTCGGCACTCGATAGTAGCTCTGCAGAGTCGTACAACTAAGGGGGGCGTGCAGTGCTGTTTAGGTCTCTGCACATCGATCACGTTGATCGAAACATCAGTGGTAAAGCATGGCAACAAGGACAAGGGTGTGGGGCCATTGATGGATCACTAACCAGCCTATACTAAGCATTTAGCTCAACAGGCAAAGTATCAACAGCGGGTTACAAAATCAGGCTATGCATCAGAATAGGAGCAATCAATTACAGTAGCAAAATCTAATGCAAGCACGAGAGAGAAGGAATGGGCGATATAAGAATGATTAAGGGGGTTTTGCTTGCCTGGAAGCCTTGCTGAAAGGGAAGAAGGGTCGTCGGTGACGTAGTCGATCATAGGGGCTTCGGTAGTAATCACAGGGTCTACCGGAGAAGAAAGAGGAGGAAGAAACAAATAAATAACGGGCAAACAAATGCACACAGATGCATGTCAGGTCAGTACGGGTTGAAGATGTGCTCTAGCGCTTCCCTAATTATTTTAGACGGAGAGGGGAAATATCCGGGAATATTTTCCCAGCTCCAGGTGCTTATCGGTATATTGATCCGAGGGGAAGGTTCCATGTTCATCTAGTTAGGAGTGATGGTCAAGCATTTTGATCACATATTCGGATTCGTCTTATTTTTTTGATCATTTTTCATATATAAATTATTTTCATCCAAGTTCCGGATTAATTTCTATAATTTTTCAAAGTTTTAAACATTTTCTGGAATTTTATTAATTCGAAATTAAATGGACAAATTGCTATGTGCACCCAGAATTGCACACAGCAGTGTGTGTGTGAGATTGACAGTGGGGCCGAGTCAACTGCACAGTCAGCAGTTGACTGGTCAACGGGACCAGTGGGTCCCTGATACGTCTCCAACGTATCTATATTTTTTGATTGTTCCATGCTGTTATAGTATCAATCTTGGATGTTTTATATACATTTACAAGCAATTATATATCATTTTTTGGGACTAACCTATTAACTTAGTGCCTAGTTCCAGTTGCTGCTTTCTGCTTGTTTTTGGCTTTTCAGAGAAACGGTACCAAATGAAGTCCAAATGCCACGAAACTTTTGGAGATTTTTTTTTAGACAAAAGAAACCTGGGAAGCTTCGGGAGGAGGCCAGAAGCCCCACAGGGGCTTCACAAGGCACTAGGGCGCGCCCCAGGGGGGGCGCGCCGTACTGCCTTGTGGGGCCCACGTGACTCCTTTTGACCTAATTCCACATCTATAAATTCACAAATATTCGGAAACCCCCAGAGAGCCAGAAGAGAAAACCTTTCCGCTGCCGCAAGCCTCTGTTCTTCCGCGATCCCATCTGGAGGCCTTTTCCGGTACTCTGCCGGAGGGGGAATCGATCACGGAGGGCTTCTACATCAACCTTGCTGCCCTTCTGATGATGTGTGAGTAGTTTACCACAGACCTACGGGTCCATATCTAGTAGCTAGATGGCTTCTTCTTCTCTCTCTTTGATCTTCAATACAATGTTTTCCTCGATGTTCTTGGAGTTCTATCCGATGTAATCTTCTTTTGCGGTGTGTTTGTTGGGATCCGATGAATTGTGAGTTTATGATCAGATTATTCATGAGAAATATTTGAGTCTTCTCTGAACTCTTTTATGCATGATCGTTATAGCTTTGTATTTCTCTCCGATCTATCGGTTTAGTTTGGCCTACTAGATTGATTTATCTTGCAATGGGAGAGGTGCTTTGTGATGGGCTCAATCTTGCGGTGTTCAATCCCAGTGACAAAAAGGGACATGACACGTATTTGTATTATTTCCATTAAGGATAAAAAGATGGGGTTTATTCATATTGCTTGAATTAGCTTCTCTACATCATGTCATCTTGCTTAAGGCGTTACTCTGTTTCATACTTAATACCCTAGATGCATGCTGGATAGCGGTCGATGGGTGGAGTAATAGTAATAGATGCAGGCAGGAGTCGGTCTACTTGTTTTTTTCTTAGGGTTAGTCGGTCTACTTGTCTCGGACGTGATGCCTATATACATGATCATTGCCATGAATCCGTCATAATTATTTGCTTTTCTATCAATTCCCGAACAGTAATTTGTTTACCCACCGTATGCTTATGTGCTCAAGAGAGAAGCCTCTAGTGAAAACTATGGTCCCCGGGTCAATCTTTATCATATAAAAAACCTAAAAATACCTTGCTGAAATTTATTTACTTTTATTTTAATTAGTAGTTTAGTTTATCTATTTACCTCGTTAAGATTTAATCCTTGCAAATAACCGCTAAGAGGATTGACAACCCTCTTATTCGCGTTGGGTGCAAGTGTTTGCTCTTGTGTGTGCACGTGCGCTTTAACGGAATTTTGCTTGGTTCTCCTACTGGATTGATAACCTTGGTTCTTAACTGAGGGAAATACTTATCTCTACTGTACTGCATCTCCCTTCCTCTTCAGGGAATTACCAACGCAGCTCACAAGTAGCAGGAAGAATTTCTGGCGCCGTTGCCGGGGAGACATCATCAAAATTACCAAGTACCTTCACACAAATTATCATTCACTTGCATTTACCTTATTTACCTTTTATTTGCATTTGCCTCTCGTTTTCATCTCTCCCACTTCTAAAATATTCTTGTTTGCTTGCTTTGTCGCGATGTCTCAAGAAAATACAAAATTGTGTGACTTTTCCAATACCAATAATAATGATTTTATTAGTACTCCTATTGCTCCTCCCACTTTGTCTCAAGAACATACAATATTGATCCTAATGATGTGCCTTTGTCCACTTTGATTGAGCAAAATAATGATGCTATTGATGTGAATTTTGTCTCTAGAAATAATTTCAACAACAATGCCTATAGGGGTAATTTCAATGCTAGACCATTTCCTGGAAATTCCTCTAATAATTATGGCAATCCTTATGGAAATTCTTATAATAATAATAATAGGATGCCCTCTGATCTTGAAGGTAATATTAAATAATTCATTAGTTCGCAAAAGAATTTCAATGCTATGATAGAAGAAAATTTGAATAGAGTTGATGAATTGGCTAGGAACATGGATAAAATTGCTCATGATGTGGAAAATCTCAAAACTAAAATTTTGCCATCTAAGCATGATATTAATGAGTCTATTAAAGCTATCTATGTCTCCATTGATGAAAGTAAAGAAAGGACCGCTAGGTTGAGAGCTTAGCGAGAATTTCTAGAAAAAGCGATTCCACCCGGTTTTTATCGTAGTAATGATGAAGATATTAAAATGATTGGTGTTACACCTATTGAATCTTTGTTTAATAATATAAAAATTGATGAAAAAGGGATTGAATAAGAGTCAACTTTAGAAAGAAGGAGTCCCATTTGCTTGGAGGGTGATAATCTTGATCATAAAAATGAAAAAAGTGGGTTTGGAGAGGTTAAAACTTTAAATAGTAATACACCCACTACGTTGGATTACAAGGACTTTAATTATGATAGTTGTTCTTTAATTGAGTGTATTTCCTTATTGCAATCCATGATTAATTCACCAAATGCATATGAACAAAATAAAGCTTTCACTAAACATATTGTAGAAGCCATGATGAAAGCACATGAAGAAAAACTTGAGTTAGAAGTATCAATTCCTAGAAAATTACAACATGAATGGGAACCCACTATTAAAGTAAAAATTAAAGATTATGAATGTAATGCTCTTTGTGATCTTGGTGCTAGCGTTTCCACTATACCAAAGTCTTTGTGTGACGTGCTAGGTCTCACCGACTTGGATCCTTGTTCCCTTAATTTGCATCTTGCGGATTCTACTATTAAAAAGCCATTGGGTAGACTAAATGATGTGCTTATTCTTGCAAATATAAATTATGTGCCCATGGAATTTATTGTTCTTGACATTGAATGCAATCCTTCTTGCCCCAAAATACTTGGTAGGCCTTTTCTTCGAACTATTGGTGCTATTATTGATATGAAAGAAGGTAATATAAGATTTCAATTTCCACTAAAGAAAGGGATGGAACAATTCCCTAGGAAGAGAATTAAAGCACCATATGAATCCATTATGAGCGCCACCTATGGAATTAATTTGAAGGATGACAATACTTGAAACTATGCATTATGCCTAGCTAGGGGGCACTAAACAATAGCGCTCGTTGGGAGGCAACCCAATGAATACAATAATTTTTTTCTTTTTGTTTCTGTTCTGGTGTGTTTACACAATTTTATCTTATGTTATGAGTGATTTTTTATGTTTTAATTAGTGTTTGTGCCAAGTAATGCTTTGGGATGATTTGGAAGATAGTATAATTGATGATGTTTGGAAAACAGAAAGTTTTGCGTCAACTGATGGAATTTTAATTCTGTACTGGAGCATCACAAAAATCTGAAATTTTTACACAATATTTTTATATGAATTACACACGTTGTACTAATTTTTCAGAATTTTTGGAGTTACATAAGTATGGCTTTTAAATAGATCTTTACAGACTATTCTGTTTTAGACAGATTCTGTTTTTGTTGCTTAGTTTGCTTATTTTGATGAGTCTATGGATCGTATCGGGGGGTATGAATCATGGAGAAGTTAGAGTACAGTAGAATTATGCCAATATTAAACATGAATCAATTTACAACAGTACCTAAAGTTTAAGATTTGTTTGTTATACTAACGGATCTCACAAAGGTTTTGTTGAGTTTTGTGTGATTGAAGTTTTCAAGTTTTGGGTGAGAATTCGATGGACAAAGGAATAAGGAGTGTCAAGAGCCTAAGCTTGGGGATTCCCAAGGCACCCCAAGGTAATATTCAAGGAAGACTGAAGCGTCTAAGCTTGGGGATGCCCCGGAAGGCATCCCCTCTTTCGTCTACAATCTATCGGTAACTCACTTGGAGCTATATTTTTATTCATCACATGATATGTGTTTTGCTTGGAGCGTCGTGTATTATATGAGTCTTTGCTTTGTTTGATTTTTAGTTTGTCACAATCATCTTTGCTGGACACACCTTTTTGAGAGGGACACACATTATTCGTGATTTGTTAGAATACTCTATGTGCTTCACTTAAAAAAAATTGAGCTAGGCAGTTGCTCTAGTGCCTCACTTAAATCTTTTTTAGCACGGCGGTGGCTATATTTTGAAGAAATATTTGAACTCTCATGCTTCACTTATATTATTTTGAGAGATGATAAGATTAAAATTTTGAAGAAATATTTGCACTCTCATGCTTCACTTATATCTTTTTGACAGTTGATAATAGTAATGGTAATTTGCACAAGATATGAATTTGGTCCCAAAGTGATGAATATTCAAGAGGGATATAATAAAAACTTTCATGAAAGATCATTGGATATGATAAGTTTGATTCCTTGCAATAGTTTTGCGATATGGAGATAATAATATGTGAGTCATGTTAGTGAGTAATTGTGATTTAGTAAGAATATTGGTGTTAAGGTTTGTGATTCCCTATGCATGCACATAAAGTCAATAGTTATGCAACGAAGTTATATCCTACTTATGGTACATTATTCGGTCTTAGTTATGTTCAATGCATGTTTATGACCATTTTCACTTTTTGGTTGGTAGCTTCTCAATCTATTTGCTAGCCTTCATTTGTACTAAGCGGGAATACTGCTTGTGGATCCAACTCCTTAAACCCAGGTTGTGCCAAATGAGTCCACCATATCTACCTATATGTGGTATTTCCATGCCGTTCCAATTAAATTTGTATGTGCCAATTCTAAATTTTCAAAATAATTTTCCATTTTGTGTGCCTGTACCGCTCATGAAGCGGCAGGGGGTGGCCAATATTTTTCATGCTATGTGTGTTATTCTCACGATGAGTGTTTATTCACTTGTCATTGCTCGAGAGAGTGGCTGGTAATAGGGATGCCCGGTCCCACAATGAATCAAAAATAATAATAACAAATTCCTTGGAAAGTGTCGGTATGGAGGGCACCCGTGGATACGGCTAGCCATGGATTGTGAAAGAATGGTGGAAAGGAAATAAACTTTATTTTCTGTTTGGCAACCGCCTATGATGTGTCTAGCATGGAAAATATTGGGAATTCTTGGTCGTTTTCGTTGACAGGAAAAGCATGCCTCTTAAAATAATTTTATCTCTCTAAATTTTAGCCTTGAGCTCTAGCACATCTGTAAATCTCTGCTTCCCTCTGCGAAGGGCCTATCTATTTACTTTTATGCTATTTTTATTTTGAGTTTCCATCTTCTCTTATAAAGCACCAACTAGAGAGCACTATTGTCATACTTGTGCATTGTGTGTAGCTAATATTGAGTGTGTTTCATGAATGGATCAATGGTTGAGCATAATGGGCTAGGGATAACTTTCTTTAGCATTGATATTTTGAAAGACATGGTTGCTTGTTAGTATGCTTGAGTATTTATGTCTTCATGTCAAACTATAGACTATTGCTTTGAATCATTCAAGTCCAAATGTCCATGCTACAAAGACAAGAGTATATGATGAATATGATAGGCAGCATTCCACATCAAAAATTCTATTTTTATCATTTACCTACTCGAGGACGAGCAGGAATTAAGCTTGGGGATGCTTGATATGTCTCCAACGTATCTATAATTTTTGATTGTTCCATGCTGTTATAGTATCAATCTTGGATGTTTTATATACATTTACAAGCAATTATATATCATTTTTTGGGACTAACCTATTAACTTAGTGCCTAGTTCCAGTTGCTGCTTTCTGCTTGTTTTTGGCTTTTTAGAGAAACGGTACCAAATGAAGTCCAAATGCCATGAAACTTTTGGAGATTTTTTTTAGACAAAAGAAACCTGGGAAGCTTCGGGAGGAGGCCAGAAGCCCCACAGGGGCTTCACAAGGCACTAGGGCGCGCCCCAGGGGGGCGCGCCGTACTACCTTGTGGGGCCCACGTGACTCCTTTTGACCTAATTCCACATCTATAAATTCACAAATATTCGGAAACCCCCAGAGAGCCAGAAGAGAAAACCTTTCCGCTGCCGCAAGCCTCTGTTCTTCCGCGATCCCATCTGGAGGCCTTTTCCGGTACTCTGCCGGAGGGGGAATCGATCACGGAGGGCTTCTACATCAACCTTGCTGCCCTTCTGATGATGTGTGAGTAGTTTACCACAGACCTACGGGTCCATAGCTAGTAGCTAGATGGCTTCTTCTTCTCTCTCTTTGATCTTCAATACAATGTTCTCCTCGATGTTCTTGGAGTTCTATCCGATGTAATCTTCTTTTGCGGTGTGTTTGTTGGGATCCGATGAATTGTGAGTTTATGATCAGATTATTCATGAGAAATATTTGAGTCTTCTCTGAACTCTTTTATGCATGATCGTTATAGCTTTGTATTTCTCTCTGATCTATCGGTTTAGTTTGGCCTACAACATTGATTTATCTTGCAATGGGAGAGGTGCTTTGTGATGGGCTCAATCTTGCGGTGTTCAATCCCAGTGACAAAAAGGGACATGACACGTATTTGTATTATTTCCATTAAGGATAAAAAGATGGGGTTTATTCATATTGCTTGAATTAGCTTCTCTACATCATGTCATCTTGCTTAAGGCGTTACTCTGTTTCATACTTAATACCCTAGATGCATGCTGGATAGCGGTCGATGAGTGGAGTAATAGTAGTAGATGCAGGCAGGAGTCGGTCTACTTGTCTCGGACATGATGCCTATATACATGATCATTGCCATGAATCCGTCATAATTATTTGCTTTTCTATCAATTGCCTAACAGTAATTTTTTACCCACCGTATGCTTATGTGCTCAAGAGAGAAGCCTCTAGTGAAAACTATGGTCCCCGGGTCTATCTTTATCATATAAAAAATCTAAAAATACCTTGCTGCAATTTATTTACTTTTATTTTAATTAGTAGTTTAGTTTATCTATTTACCTCGATAAGATTTAATCCTTGCAAATAACCGCTAAGAGGATTGACAACCCTCTTATTCGCGTTGGGTGCAAGTGTTTGCTCTTGTGTGTGCAGGTGCGCTTTAACGGAATTTTGCTTGGTTCTTCTACTGGATTGATAACCTTGGCTCTTAACTGAGGGAAATACTTATCTCTACTGTACTGCATCTCCCTTCCTCTTCAGGGAATTACCAACGCAGCTCACAAGTAGCAGTCCCACCTGTCATAGACTGGAGGTGCCCAGTCAGCAGGTTGACTGGGTCAACTGGGTCCAGTGGGACCCAGTTGTCAGCCACTATTTAGTCTAACAATGATTTAGTTTATTTAATTAACTTAATTAAGCAATGGGCCCAGTCTGTCAGTGGCACAGATAAATAACTGGTTTTTTTTAACTACACTAATTGCTACAGTAGATGGGGCCCAGTGTCAGTGGGTGTTAAGGGTGGATTAGCACCTAAACGGGATGACGGGTGGGTCCTGCCGGCGTTTAAACGTCGGCGCGCGCTCCGGCGACCACCAGAAACGGTGGCGTTGCGCGGGAACGGCGCACAGGTGGCCATTTAGCCCGGGGTTTGGCTCTACGGGACGCCCATGACGCGCCGCATCGGATGGGGGCAGTGGCAGGAGCGGAGGCGGCCGGAGTCGAGCGCCACGATGACAGCAGGCGACACCGGAGTTCGGGCCTCGTCGGTTTCAACGCTACGGACACGCACCCGACGAACTAAGCGCACGAGCAGCACCTACGCAGCACCACTAGCACGACGGCGTGCTCGGACGAGCCCGAGGGGCACTAGGGGAACGGTAGGGAGCTCAACCACAGCGACGGAGCTCCGGCAGTGGTAGCGGTAAAGCGGGGCTCGGGCGCGAGGGAGAAAGAGAGGGGTTCAAAGCGGTGCTCACCGGGGAGCTCGAGGGAGGTCTCGGAGAAGCCGGAGAAGCTCGGGGCAGCACGAATCGCAGGTGGGCAGTGGCGGCGACCGAGGTTGAAGATGGGCCGATGGCGTCGACTTGGGGCCGCTCTGGTCGAACAGGTCCGCGGGGTCGATGAGGACGAGCGTGGGGAGGCTGCCGGACTCATTGGAACGGCGGGAGGAGGAAGGTGGCCACGGCGTTTACGGCGGCGAGGCCTTGGCTACGCTCGGGTGGTGCGGGGAGGGCGATGGAGAGGCGATAGGGAGGATCTGAGGGCTCCTAGGGTTTGTGGGGGTCGCGTGGAGAGGCTAAGTAGGTCATCCGAGCGATGGGGAGGCCGGCCGTGTCGTGCATCGTGCGGCGCATCGCGCGCGCGCACGCGGCCATGCCGACAATTGGAGGAGGACGAAGCTCCAGGAGGGCTGGGCCGCGAGGCACTGTTGGACTTTAGCCCAAACGTACAGTGCCCACACTCTTGTATGTTTTCTTCTTTTCTGGAATTTCTTTCTCTTCTGTTTTGCAATAAATTAAGCCCCTAAATGAGTTTTGCAAAAAGTGCTATTGGCCAGAATAAATACTAGGCAATATCTAGTACTGCCACAAAAAGTTTGAAGGCATGACAATTTCATTTGAATTTTGTTTAATTGAAAATGGATTAAATGCTACTATTTAAGTACTGTTTTAAATAGGTTAGGGGCAATTTATTATTTCAAATATTATTGGTTTCTCCAAGACAATAACTTAGTGATTATTTGCAAAATTATGAACTATTTTGTTTAATTATCTGAAGAAGTAATTATTTGACTTGCATTTCAAATGGAATTTGAACTTGATTTTGGACAAGTGGCTATTTGGCATGGAAAGGCATGATGACATGGCATCATTAGTGTGAGGTCACTGTAGCATGACACTGGGGGTGTTACAAATCTCCTCCACTACAAGAAATCTCGTCCCGATATTTAAGAGGTGGAGTAAAGGGGAAGGAAATGGTTAAGAAATTCTAACGAGTCTTTTCGGTCTTTGTTGCTCTTCCCAAAGTAGTTGATCCTTTTCGTTGATGTCTTTATTTCTCTGTTCCAGGTCATCATGATGAAGTCATCATTCTTTCTTCGGGTTTTTCACCGTACTTACGAAAAGGATAAGGGGTAACTCCGGAAGGACGGGCCTTTACAAGGATGATTATCTGGTAGGTAACTCAGGGAATGTGGCATATAGTATCTCTCAAATTGAAACTTAAGAAAAACATCGAGAGCAAAGTAAGAAGGTACAATAAGGAGTTTCAAGCGGATAGGCAATTGTTCGATGCCTGAAACAGAGTGTGAAAGGGGTTCAGAGCAACGGGAATAGGTATTGCGTCTGATACCAGAATAGATCATCTCTAGGAATGTGGCTCGTGATAACATACGAAGCCATGTGCAAAGGATACTTCGCAATCAAGGTTGTACAGGAGAGTCAGGTTTTGATCCTGTGGAATTGCAGTGAGTATGGATTAAGAGTAGGAAGGGCGGTGACATCTTGCGCGGTCACGACAACAAGACGTGTCAGAGGAAAGTCTGTCAGCTATGTCAGCAACACGTTGGTACCATGGGTGGGGAACGAAGAGAACCATTTTCCTGCTCGTTAAAATGAGGCGGACCAATAGGCAAGGTTCTCGTCCATCGGTGGTTACCGGAATGTCATCAACAATAGTAACAAGGTTTTATTTGGGGGTGTTGACTTAAGCAGGGAATTATCACTGCTCAAATAAAAGCTAGATTGCAAGAAAGGTTAAACCAATGGAAAGGAAAATGTGATTATCAGATTAAACAGACCAATGGAAAGGAATAATTGCAGACAATCCAGCTCTCCGGGTTGATGTGAACATGAGAACCTAATGTTAGAGTCAGCAAAACCTTTATCCCGAATAGAAGAGAGATCAGAGTCCCAGAGTAAAGAAGAGAAATAAAGGATCTTAACCCATTCGTTGGTGACGTGGGCCCGTAAGCCACACAACGATGTTAGTAAAATAGTTTTTTAAAGACTAGACTCAACTTCAGCCAAGGAGTTGGAAAGGGGGCTACCTACAGGCAGTCGGCTCTGATACCAACTTGTGACGCCCCCGACTCGACCATGCACTAATCATACATGCAAATGCGCACGATCAAGCCCAGGGACTCATGGGAAGATATCACAACACAACTCTAGATACAAAATAAAATAATACAAGCTTTATATTACAAGTCAGGGGCCTCGAGGGCTCGAATACAAAAGCTCGAGTTACACAAGAGTCAGCGGAAGCATCAGTATCTGAGTACAGACATAATTAGACAAGTTTGCCTTAAGAAGGTTGAGCAAAACAACGACATCTAGATCGAAAAGGCGCAGGCCTCCTGCCTGGGAGCCTCCTTAACTACTCCTGGTCGTCGGTCTCCACATAGTAGTAAGCTCCATCGGGGTAGTAGTAGTCGTCGACGGGGTCAGCTGGCTCCGGGGCTCCGTCATCTAATCGCAACAATCGGGTATGGGGAAAAGAGGTAGCAAAGCAACCGTGAGTACTCATCCAAAGTACTCGCAAGACTTACATCAGATCTATGCTAAGTATGGATCAGTATCAAATGAAGGGGGTGTATCTGTGGACTAAACTGTAGAATTGCCAGAACAGAGGGGAAGGTGTAGCCTATCGAAGTCTAGCATCTTGCAGCATTAGAAGAGTGCAATTTAGTAGTATATAATAAAGCAATAAGCATGTAGTAGCAAAGCCCAAAGATCCTTCCTCGACCCCCTGCGAGAAAGCGATCCTGGAGCTAACAAATTATTAAGTATCACAGGTATCCAGTTCAAGTTGTAGTAGATTGGGATACTACATTGAGCGTCCTGTTACCGTGGACACGGCTATTCGAATAGATAACTTCCCTGCAGAGGTGCACTACTGTTACCCAACACACTCGATTAACTCTGGCCGGACACACTTTTCTCGGTCATGCCCGGCCTCGGCTGATCGACACGACGTAGTCCTACCTAGGCTCCACAGAGAGCTCCCCGCCGGTCTACATCCTAAGTGCTCAGGGGTCTTGGGCCCATCGCCCTTTGCACTCTGGGTCATTGCGAGCAGGGCGATCCAGGCACCACCTCTGTCATGGATGGCGCCGACCCGGCCGTGCCGCAATGCTGAACTGGACGTCTGACGGAGCTTTCGGCTGATACATATGGCACAGAGGGCCCCATTAAACCATTATCCCGCATGGTGGTAGTGCGTATAGGCCAGTGGCCAACTCAGATCAAATACCCAAATCTGTTAGTGAATTATTACGAGCTCGCAGAGACGACCAGTGCTTCGGCCGTTCCGACTAGGTATCTCGCGGACCACGACCAGGGACTAGGCCCACCTCTCTCCTAGGTAGTCTTCGCCTGCCCTGTCGCTCCGACTACAGTGTAAGTTCCGTGTCGGCTGTCGGGACACGTCCCGAGCTACCACCACATCCTGGGTGGTACCGCTAACAGCCAGCCGCCACAGGACTCTCTCGCGGGTACCCTTGGGGTTGTCCCGACTTCAACATTATCTCACGAGTGCTCTTGGAGCCGACCCGTCTTTAACAATGGTCTGAGGTGAAGGTCAAAGTACCCGTATATCCACTCTCGATGGATTCCCAGTCGATATAACCGTCAAGGTGAACTTGGAGGAATCACCCTCGATAAGTTCGCACTTGAGGGGCTGCACGACAGAGGCATCATCGGAGGTGGTGAAAGAGGAATCACCCTCGATAACCCACGACTGATTAGCTATGCTACAGAGATATCATCAGGAGTGGTTAGGAGGTATCACCCTCGACACTCGATAGTAGCTCTGTAGAGTCATACAACTAAGGGGGCGTGCGGTGCTGTGTAGGTCTCTGCACATCGATCACGTTGATCGAAACATCAGTGGTAAAGCATGGAAACAGGGCCAAGGGTGTGGGGCCATTAATGGATCACTAACCAGCCTATACTAAGCATTTAGGTCAACATGTAAAGTATCAACAGCAGGTTACAAAATTAGGCTATGCATCAGAATAGGAGCAATCAATTACAGTAGCAAAATCTAATGCAAGCACGAGAGAGAAGGAATGGGCGATATAAGAATGATCAAGGGGGTTTTGCTTGCCTGGAAGCTTTGCTGAAAGGGAAGAAGGGTCGTCGGTGACGTAGTCGATCACAGGGGCTTCGGCAGTAATCGCAGGGTCTACCGGAGAAGAAAGAAGAGGAAGAAACAAATAAATAACGGGCAAACAAATGCACACAGATGCATGTCAGGTCAGTACGGGTTGAATATGTGCTCTAGCGCTTCCCTAATTATTTTAGACGGAGAGGGGAAATATCCGAGAATATTTTCCCAGCTCCAGGTGCTTATCGGTATATTGATCCGGAGGGGAAGGTTCCATGTTCATCTAGTTAGGAGTGATGGTCAAGCATTTTGATCACATATTCGAATTCGTCTTATTTTTCTGATCATTTTTCATTTATAAATTATTTTCATCCGAGTTACAGATTAATTTCTATGATTTTTCAAAGTTTTAAACATTTTCTGGAATTTTATTAATTCGAAATTAAATGGACAAATTGCTATGTGCACCCAGAATTGCACACAGCAGTGTGTGTGTGTGAGACTGACAGTGGGGCCCAGTCAACTGCACAGTCAGCAGTTGACTGGTCAACGGGACCAGTGGGTCCCACCTGTCATAGACTGGAGGTGCCCAGTCCGCAGGTTGACTGGGTCAACTGGGTCCAGTGGGACCCAGTTGTCAGCCACTGTTTAGTCTAACAGTGATTTAGTTTATTTAATTAACTTAATTAAGCAGTGGACCAAGTCTGTCAGTGGCACAGATCAATAACTGGTTTATTTTAACTACACTAATTGCTACAGTAGATGGGCCCAGTGTCAGTGGGTGTTAAGGGTGGATTAGCACCTAAACAGGCTGACGGGTGGGTCCCGCCGGCGTTTAAACGCCGGTGCACGCTCCGGCGACAACCAGAGACGGCGGTGTTGCGCGGGAACGGCGCACAGGTGGCCATTTAGCCTGGGGTTTGGCTCTATGGGACGCCCATGACGCGCCGCATCGGATGGGGGCAATGGCAGGAGCGGAGGTGGCCAGAGTCGAGCGCCACGACGACGGCAGGCGGCACCGGAGTTTGGGCCTCGTTGGTTTCGACGCTACGGACACGCACCCGACGAACTAAGCACGCGAGCAGCACCTACGCAGTACCACTAGCATGACGGCGTGCTCGGACGAGCCCGAGGGGCACTAGGGGAACGGCAGGGAGCTCAACCGCGGCGGCAGAGCTCCGGCAGTGGCAGCGGCAAAGCGGGGCTCGGGCGCGAGGGAGAAAGAGAGGGGTTCAAAGCGGTGCTCACCGGGGAGCTCGAGGGAGGTCTCGGGGAAGCCGAAGAAGCTTGGGGCGGCACGAATCGCAGGTGGGCAGTGGCGGCGACCGAGGTTGAAGACGGGCCGATGGCGTCGATTTGGGGCCGCTCCGGTCGAACAGCTGCGCGGGGTCGATGAGGACGAGCGTGGGGAGGCTGCCGGACTCCTTGGAACAGCGGGAGGAGGACGGTGGCCACGGCGTTTACGGCGGCGAGGCCATGGCTGCGCTCGGGTGGTGTGGGGAGGGCGATGAAGAGGCGATAGGGAGGATCTGAGGGCTCCTAGGGTTTGCGGGGGTCGCGGGGAGACGCTAAGTAGGTCATCCGAGCGATGGGGAAGCCGGCCGTGTCGTGCATCGTGTGGCGCATCGCGCACGCGCACGCGGCCATGCCAACAGCTGGAGGAGGACGAAGCTCCAGGCGGGCTGGCCCGCGGGGCACTGTTGGACTAAGCCCTAACGTACAGTGCCCCCACTCTTTTATCTTTTCTTTTTTCCTGGCATTTCTTTCTCTTCTATTTTGCAATAAATTAAGCCACTAAATGAGTTTTGCAAAAAGTGCTATTGGCCAGAATAAATACTAGGCAATATCTAGTACTGCCACAAAAAGTTTGGAGGCATGACAATTTCATTTGAATTTTGTTTAATTGAAAATGGATTAAATGCTACTTTTTGGTACTGTTTTAAATAGGTTAGGGGCAATTTAATATTTCAAATATTATTGGTTTCTCCAAGACAATTACTTAGTGATTATTTGCAAAATTATGAACTATTTTGTTTAATTATATAAAGAAGTGATTATTTGACTTGCATTTCAAATGGAATTTGAACTTGATTTTGGACAAGTGGCTATTTGGCATGGAAAGGCATGATGACATGGCATCATTAGTGTGAGGTCACTGTAGCATGACACTGGGGGTGTTACAACTTCTTATACCTTTGATATCTTTAGGACATGGCATTTTCTCAATAGCGTCAACTTTAGCTTTATCAACTTCAATACCTCTTTCAGAAATTTTATGCCCAAGGACTATACCTTCATTCACCATAAAGTGGCACTTCTCCCAATTCAAGACAAGATTAGTTTCTTCGCATCTCTGCAAAACTCGATCAAGGTTGCTCAAGCAATCATCAAAAGAAGTTCCGTAAACGGAGAAATCATCCATGAAAACCTCAACAATCTTTTCACAAAAGTCAGAGAATATAGCAGTCATACATCTTTGAAAGGTAGCAGGTGCATTACAAAAACCAAAAGGCATACGACAATAAGCATAATTTCTAAAAGGACAAGTAAATGTGGTTTTCTCTTGATCTTCGGGTGAAACAGGTATTTGAGAGAAACTAGAATAACCATCTAGGAAGCAAAAGTGTGTATGCTTAGATAACCTTTCTAACATTTGATCAATAAAAGGCAAGGGATAATGATCTTTCCTAGTAGCTTTATTTAATTTTCTGAAATCAATTACCATCCTATAATGTGCTACAATTCTTTGTGGAATAAGTTCATTTTTATCATTAGGAACAACGGTAATACCTCCTTTCTTAGGAACACAATGAACAGGACTTACCCATCTACTATCAGCTATGGGATAAATTATACCTACCTCAAGAAGCTTTAATATTTCAGTTCTTACCACATCCTTCATTTTAGGATTCAGCCTTCTTTGGTGATCAACAACGGGTTTAGCATTTGGTTCCATATGAATTTCATGCTGACATAGAGTGGGACTAACGCCCTTAAGATCATCAAGAGTATATCCAATAGCAGCTCGGTGTTTCTTCAAAGTTTTAAGTAATCTCTTCTCTTCATGCTCTGAAAGGTTAGCACTAATAATAACAGGATATATCTTCTCTTCATCCAAATAAGCATATTTAAGTGTATCAGGTAATTGCTTTAAATCAAACACATGATCACCCTTGGGTGGTAAGATTTCCCAAGGTTTCAACATGCAAATTATGTTTGAGAACAGGTGCTTGTTTAAAGAATAGCTCATCTATTTCATTTCTTTCATTCATATGCATATCATTCTCATGGTCTAGCAAATATTGTTCTAAAGGATCAATAGGAGGCACAGCAATAGAAGCAAGACCTATAATTTCATTTTTATTAGGTAATTCCTTATCATGAGGTTGTCTACTAAACTTAGAAAAATTAAATTTATGAGATATATCACCAAACTTAACTCTAACCTTCTCTTTAACACAATCAATTTCAGCATTAACGGTATTCAAGAAAGGTCTACCAAATATAATGGGACAAAAATTATCTTCTTGTAAACCAAGCACCAAGAAATCAGTAGGGTATTTGATTTTACCACACAAGACTTCCACATCTCTAACAATCCCAAGTGGTGTAATAGTATCTCTGTTTGCAAGCTTAATAGTAACATCAATATCTTCAATCTCAACAGGTGCAATATCATGCATTACTTCTTGATATAATGAAAATGGAATAGCACTCACACTTGCACCCATATCACATAAACCATGATAGAAATGATCTCCAATCTTCATAGAAACAATAGGCATGCCAACTACATGCTTGTTCTTATCTAACATATCTCGTTCATTTCTAATGGGTTTAGCAATTCTAGCAGCCTCATCGCAAAAGTAAATAACATGCCCATCAATATCATCAACCAAGAGATCTTTAACCATTGCAATATTAGGTTCAACCTTAATTTGTTCAGAAGGTCTAGGTGTTCTTATATTACTTTTATTAACCACAGTTGAAGCTTTAGCATGTTCCTTAATCCTAACGGGGAAAGGTGGTTTCTCAATATAAGCAGTAGGCACAACTGGATCAACATTGTAAACAATTGATTCTTCTTTATCACTAGCGGGTTCTTCATTTAATTCAATAGGTGGATGATATTTAAACCATTTCTCCTTAGGGAGATCAACATGAGCAGCAAAGGATTCACAAAAGGTAGCTGCTATCTCAGAGTCAAGTCCATATTTAGTACTAAACTTATGAAAAGCATCAGTTTCCATAAAAGAATTAACACAATCAGACTCAAGATTTATAACTGACTCTTTACCTTTGTTGATTTCCCAATCTTTAGAGTTGCATTTAATTCTTTCCAGAAGATCCCATTTGAATTCAATAGTCCTCTTCATAAAGGAACCATTAGAAGAAGTATCGAGCATGGATCGATCATCATGAGAAAGCCGAGCATAAAAGTTTTGAATAATTATTTCTCTTGAGAGCTCATGATTGGGGAATGTATGCAACATATACTTAAGCCTCCCCCAAGCTTCAGCGATACTTTCTCCTTCACGAGGCCAAAAATTATATATATAATTCCGATCACGATGAACCAAATGCATAGGATAAAATTTCTGGTGAAATTCCAGCTTCAACCGGTTCCAATCCCATGTTTCAATATCATCACATAGCCTATACCATGTCAATGAATTTCCCTCCAAAGATAAAGGGAATACTTTCTTCTTAACTCCATCTCCGGATAGACCTACAAGCTTAAACAATCCACAAATTTCATCCACATATATCAAGTGCACATCAGGATGCACCGTTCCATCTCCTGCATAAGGATTAGCTAGCAGTTTCTCTACCATACCTAAAGGAATTTCATAATAAATATTTTCAATAGGTTCAGTAGGTTGAGGGGCAACTCTCAATGCTTCCGGTCGAGGTGAAGATACCCCGAACAAATCCCTCAAAGGATTACTTTCCATGGTGACAAGTGACAGTAAATTTCAGCACATAATATAAATGTTTCCTTACCAAAGGCGCTTCACTCCCCGGCAATGGCACCAGAAAAGAGTCTTGATGACCCACAAGTATAGGGGATCAATCATAGTCCTTTCTATAAGAAGAGTGTCGAACCCAATGAGGAGCAGAAGGAAATGACAAGTGGTTTTCAGCAAGGTATTCTCTGCAAGCACTGAAATTGTAGGTGACAGATAGTTTGATAGCAAGGTAATTCATAACAAGTAACAAGTAACAAAGTTGCAGCAAGGTGGCCCAATCCTTTCTATAGCAAAGTACAAGCCGGAACGAACTCGTATAATAAGCAAAGCGTTCTCGAGGACACATGGGAATTTCATCTAGTCACTTTCATCATGTTTGTTTGATTCGCGTTCGCTACTTTGATAATTTGATATGTGGGTGGACCGGTGCTTGGGTGCTATTCTTACTTGGACAAGCCTCCCACTTATGATTACCCCCTCTTGCAAGCATCCGCAACTACGAAAGAAGAATTAAGATAACTCTAACCATAGCATGAAATATTTGGATCCAAATCAGTTCCTTACGGAATAGCGCATAAACTAGGGTTTAAGCTTCTGTCACTCTAGCAACCCATCATCTAATTACTACTCTACAATGCCTTCCCTTAGGCCCAAAGATGGTGAAGTGTCATGTAGTCGACGTTCACACGACACCACTAAAGGAAGCAACAACATACATATCATCAAAATATCGAACGAATACCAAATTCACATGATTACTTATGACAAGACTTCTCCCATGTCCTCAAGAACAAAAGTAAGTACTCACAAATCATATTCATGTTCAAGATAAGAGGGGTATTGAATATCATTAAGGATCTGAACATATAATCTTCCACCAAATAAACCAACTAGCATCAACTACAAGATGTAATCAACACTACTAGCAACCCACAGGTACCAATCTGAGGTTTTGAGACAAAGATTGAATACAAGAGATGAACTAGGGTTTGAGATGATATGGTGCTGGTGAAGATGTTAATGAAGATTGGTCCTCCCACGATGAGAGGATCGTTGGTGATGTCGATGGCTTCGATTTCCCCCTCCCGGAGGGAAGTTTCCCCGGCGGAATCGCTCCGCCGGAGAGCAAAATAGCTCCTGCCCAGGTTCTGCCTCGAGACGGCGGCGTTTCGTCCCGAAAGTCTTCTTATGATTTTTTTCTAGGGCAAATGGCTTCATATAGCAGAAGGAGGGGGCGGAGGCCTGCCAGGGCCCCCACAAGCTCGGGGGGCGCGCCCCCCAGGCTTGTGGCTTCCTGCTGGGCCCCCTCCTGGTAATTTTTTGCCAGTATTTTTTATATATTCCAAAATAATTCTCCGTAAATTTTCAGGTCATTTGGAGTTGTACAGAATAGCCATCTTTGTTTTACCCCTTTCCGATCCAGAATTCCAGCTGCCGGCAATCTCCCTCTTCGCGTGAATCTTGCAAAATAAGAGAGAAAAGGCATAAGAATTGTACCATGAAGTGAAATAATGATTAAAAACATATTAATTAATAGTAGGAAATCATGATGCAAATTGGACGTATCATCCACCCACATATCAAATTATCAAAGTAGCGAACGCGAATCAAATAAACATGATGAAAGTGACTAGATGATAATTCCCATGTGTCCTCGAGAACGCTTTGCTCTATATAAGAGATCGTTCTGGCTTGTCCTTTGCTATGAAAAGGATTGGGCCACCTTGCTGCACTTTTGTTACACTTGTTACAAATTATCTTACTACAGAACTATCGGTTACCGCTACTTTCAGTGCTTGCAGAAAACACCTTGCTGAAAACCGCTTATCATTTCCTTCTGCTCCTCATTAGGTTCGACACTCTTACTTATCGAAAGGACTACGATTGATCCCCTATACTTGTGGGTCATCACCTGTTACCATGTGGGACCCACGTGGCTCCTTTTGACCTAATTCCACTTCTATAAATTCTCAAATATTGGGAAACCAACAGAGAGCCACACCAAATAACTTTTCTGCTGCCACAAGATTATGTTCTTCTGCGATCCCATCTGGAGGCCTTTTCCGATACTCTGCTGGAGGGGGAATCCTCACGGAGGGATTCTACATCAACCTTGCTGCCCTACCGATGATGCATGAGTAGTTCACCACAGACCTACGGGTCCATAGCTAGTAGTTAGATGGCTTCTTCTCTCTCTTTGATCTTCAATACAATGTTCTCCTCGATCTTCTTGGAGTTCTATTCGATGTAATCTTCTTTTGCGGTGTGTTTGTTGGGATCCGATGAATTGTGGGTTTATGATCTGAATATTCATGAGAAGTAATTGAGTCTTTTCTGAATTTTATTATGCGAGATTGTTATAGCTTTGTATTTCTCTCCGATCTATCCGTTTGGTTTGGCCAACTAGATTGATTTATCTTCAGCGGGAGAGGTGCTTTGTAATGGGTTCAATCTTGCGGTGCTCTATATCCCAGTGACAAAGTAGGGGACAAGACACGTATTTGTATTGTTGCCATTAAGGGTAAAACGATGGGATTTATTCATATTGATTGGGTTTACTTTGTCTACATCATGCCATCTTGCTTAAGGCGTTACTCTGTTTTCATTAACTTAATACCCTAGATGCATGTTGGATAGCGGTCGATGGGTGGAGTAATAGTAGTAGATTCAGGCAGGAGTCGGTCTACTTGTCTCGGACATGATGCCTACATACATGATCATTGCCTTGAATATCGTCATAACTATGCGCTTTTCTATCAATTGCCCAACAGTAATTTGTTTACCCACCGTATGCTATGTGTTCGAGAGAGAAGCCTCTAGTGAAAACTATGGCCCCCAGGTCTACTTTAAATATAAAAAGAAAACCAAAAATACTTGCTGCAATTTATTTACTTTTATTTTGTTATACAATTTATCTATCTACCACTACAAGATTTAATCCTTGCAAGTAACGAGTTCAAGGGGATTGACAACCCTCTTGCCCGCGTTGGGTGCAAGTATTTGCTTTTGTGTGTGCAGGTGCTGTTCACGAGGTTTTGTGTGATTCTCCTATTGGTTCGATAACCTTGGTTCTCACTGAGGGAAATACTTATCTCTACTGTACTGCATCTCCTCTCCTCTTCGGGGAAAATCCCAACGCAGCTCACAAGTAGCAGGAAGAATTTCTGGCGCCGTTGCCGGGGAGACATCATCAAAACCTATCAAGTTCCTTTACACAAACTATCATATACTTGCTCTACTTTTTATTTGCCTTTTTGTTTGCCTTTGCCTCTCGTTTTCATCTCCCCCACTTCTCATAAAAAATACAAAAACACAAAAATATTTTTGCTTTGCTTGTTTGCTTGCTTTGCTTGAAGTTGTTATCATGTCTGAGTTCGACAAAGTTATTGTTGAAAGTGCTAGTGAATATTGTATTAATGAATCTATTGAGGAACAACTTAAATTGTTTGATATTAATCATGATCCTCCTGAGAACAAAGCTCCCACCAATTTTAAAACTAAAGTCTATCAGGTGGGTAGCGGGAATATTATTGGGAAAATCATTCAAGAATTCTTTAATTGCACGGGAGTCATACCAATAGTTAAAGGATCTATTCTTGATAAAACAAATTGCTATGTGGATGCTATTTCTATGCTTGTGGTCAAGTTAGAACGATTTTTTTTGCATATCCATCCAGCATTACAAAAGATATTCTATGAACTTCCCAATATCCATAATCCTAGGGCTAAGAAGATTGCCACTATTATCCTCATGCACGAATTTGATTATGTAATTTGAGAAGCTAGGGACATATTTTCCTTTTATAAAGTAGATTTTGAGCACCCTCCAATAGAAGAAATCCTCCATGATAAGGATACTATACGTAGGTTGGAATCTAAGGATTATTTTGCTTATGGTGAGAATATTAGAAGAAGAGTCCCTTATGCTGAAATAATTAAAACTTTGTACCACAATACTTATGATAAATTTTAGTGGATCACTAAGGGAATTGATGAGGGGTTTAGTGAGGAATGGTTTGAAAGTACGGCTAGAGAACCTATTGATGATGAAATACATGTTTTATATGAGGATCTTTATGGTGATGATTCGGAGTTCGAAGTTATGAATGTTAAAATCACCGAACAAAGCCCCTTCAATTATTTAAGTTCCCCTACTAGAAAAGAAGAACAAGAGAGTAGGGAATTAATGAGAAAGGTTCTGGAAGATTTGATTAAAAAGGATTTGGGAATGAAGGACGATAATACTTTAAACAATGCATTATGCCTAGCTAGGGGCATAAAACAATAGCGCTTGTTGGGAGGCAACCCAATATTTATCTTTATTGAAATTTTTGTTTTTCTTGTGTCACAAAATTTTAGCTACTGTTATAATTGTGTTTTTATCTTTTAATTAGTGTTTGTGCCAAGTAATGCCTTTAGGATGATTTGGATGATAGTATAATTGATGCTGTTTGCAAATGAAAAGTTTTACGCCCAGTATTTGATTTTAAATTTTTTACTGGGAAGTCAGAAAAATCTGAAATTTTTACACAGTATTGGGATACAATTTTTTTACGTTGTCCTAATTTTTCAGAATTTTTGGAGTTACAGAAGTGTAGATAATATTCTGTCATTGCGTACTGTTCTGTTTTAGATAGATTCTGTTTTTATTGCATAGTGTGCTTGTTTTAATGAAACTATGGATTATATCGGGGGGTATAAGTCATGGAAGAGTTAGAATACAGTAGGTATTATTCAAGAACAATTATGAATGAGTTTATAACAGTACCTAAAGTGGATGGTTGATTTATTGTACTAACGGATCTCACGAAGTTTCTGTTGAGTTTTGTGTGTTGAAGTTTTCAAGTTTTGGGTGAGATTACGATGGATGAAGGAATAACGAGAGGCAAGACCCTAATTAAGCTTGGGGATTCCCAAGGCACCCCAAGGTAATATTCAAGGAAGACCCAAGCGTCTAAGCTTGGGGATGCCCCGGATAGCATCCCCTCTTTCGTCTACAATCTATCGGTAACTTACTTGGAGCTATATTTTTATTCATCACATGATATGAGTTTTACTTGGAGCGTCTTGTGCCATAGTTTTATTTTCTTTGTTTTCTTTTTAGTTTGCCACAATCATCTTTTGCTGGACACACTTTTTGAGAGGGACACGCATTAATTCGTGATTTGTTAGAATAGTCTATGTGCTTCACTTATATTTTCTAAGCTAGGCAGTTGCTCTAGTGCTTCACTTATATCTTCTAGAGCACGGCAGTGGTTATATTTTAAAGAAATAGTTGCACTCTCATGCTTCACTTAATTTTTTTGAGAGTCTAATAAATAGTAATGGCAATTTGCATGGGTTATAAGACTAGTCCATAAAGGATAGGTATTCAAGAGGGATATAATAAAAACTTTCATGTAGATCACTAAATATGAAACATGTAGTTTAATGATATTGATGTCATAATATGAAAGGATATTGGTTCATGATCATTGGTTAGTATAAATATCGGTATTAAAGCTTGTTATTAACTTCTCATCTAAGTGTTGGTCATGGCATGGTGGGGAGGTCCGAGCATTCTTATGTCTGAAATGAAATCCTTGAGTGCTGTTATAATTGGGGGTGCGCGATGGTTAACTCATACCAACCTCCTCCCTAGGGGCATGCCAGTAGTACTTTGCTTCGAGGGCTAATAGGCTTTTCATAAGTATGTGAGTTCTTTATGACTAATGTGAGTCCATGGATTATACGCACTCTCACCCTTCCGCAATTTGCTAGCCTCGTCGGTACCGTGCATTGCCCGATCTCACCTTGAGAGTTGGTGCAAACTTTGCCGGTGCATCCAAACCCCGTGATATGATACACTCTATCACACATAAGCCTCCTTATATCTTCCTCAAAACAGCCACCTTACCTACCTATTATGGCATTTCCATAGCCATTCCGAGATATATTGCCATGCAACTTCCACCGTTCTGTCATATGACTTGCGTTCATTGTCATATTGCTTTGAATGATCATATAGCTGACATAGTATTTGTGGTTCAGCCACCGTTCATCATTTTTCATACATGTTACGCTAGATCATTGCACATCCTGGTACACTGCCAGAGGCATTCATATAGAGTCATTCTGTATAGTTTTTTATCGAGTTGTAAGTAAATAAAAGTGTGATGATTATCATTATTAGAGCATTGTCCCAGTGAGGAAAGGATGATGGAGACTATGATTCCCCCACAAGTCGGGATGAGACTCCGGATGAAAAATAAATAGATAAAAAAGGGAGAAAAAAGAGAGGCCAAAAAGAGCCCAACAAAAAAAATGAGAGAAAAAGAGAGAAGGGGCAATGTTACTATCCTTTTCCACACTTGTGCTTTAGAGTAGCACAATGTTCTTCATATGGAGAGTCTCCTATTTTGTCACTTTCATATACTAGTGGGAATTTTTCATTATAGAACTTGGCTTGTATATTCCGATGACGGGCTTCCTCAAATGCCCGAGGTCTTCATGAGCAAGCAAGTTGGATGCACACCCACTTAGTTTTAGTTGAGCTTTCATACACTTATAGCTCTTAGTGCATCCGTTGCATGGCAATCCCTACTCCTCGCATTGATATCGATTGATGAACATCTCCATAGTCCGTTGATCCGCCTAGTTGATGCGAGACTTTCTTCTTTTTTGACTTCTCCTATTAATCCCTATCACCGCATTCTATTCCACCTAGTACTATGTCCATGGCTCACGCTCATGTATTGCCTGAAGTTGAAAATGTTGAAGCGCGTTAGAAGTACGATCCAATTGCCTGGTTTAACACCGGGGTGCTCATGATTTATATTTATGCGGTGAAGGTGGAGTCATGCCATGCTAACATGATAAAATGAGTGGGGAATAACATTCGTTAAGGATCATATATTTTGAAAGTTTAATGATTATGTTTCTTATATTCATGGATATTATTATGTTAATGTTGTTAATTCACTGCTTCTCAATATTTATACCGTAAACAGATTACATGATAAACATGTTGGGTAGCATTTCACATCAAAATTTCTATTTTTATCATTTACCAACTCGAGGACAAGCGGGAATTAAGCTTGGGGATGCTGATACGTCTCCAACGTATCTATAATTTTTTATTGTTCCATGCTATTATATTATCAATCTTGGATGTTTTATATGCATTTATATGCTATTTTATATGATTTTTTGGGACTAGCCTATTAATCCAGTGCCTAGTGCCAGTTCCTGTTTTCTGCTTGTTTTTGGTTTTTCAGAAAATCGGTACCAAACGGAGTCCAAACGCTACAAAAAAATTTGACAATTTTTTTCTGGACAAAAGAGACCCTAGAAGATTCGGGGGAGGACCATAAGACCTACGAGAAGACGACAAGGCAACGGGGCGCGCCCTGGGGGGGTAGGCGCGCCCTGTTACCTTGTGGGCCCCATGTGGCTCCTTTTGACCTAATTCCACTTCTATAAATTCTCAAATATTGGGAAACCAACAGAGAGCCACACCAAATAACTTTTCCGCTGCCGCAAGCTTCTGTTCTTCCGCGATCCCATCTAGAGGCCTTTTCTGGTACTCTGCCGGAGGGGGAATCGATCGCGGAGGGCTTCTACATCAACCTTGCTGCCCAATCGATGATGCGTGAGTAGTTCACCATAGACCTACGGGTCCATAGCTAGTAGTTAGATGGCTTCTTCTCTCTCTTTGATCTTCAATACAATGTTCTCCTCGATCTTCTTGGAGTTCTATTCGATGTAATCTTCTTTTGCGGTGTGTTTGTTGGGATCCGATGAATTGTGGGTTTATGATATGAATATTGATGAGAAGTAATTGAGTCTTTGCTGAACTTTATTATGCGAGATTGTTATAGCTTTGTATTTCTCTCCGATCTATCCGTTTGGTTTGGCCAACTAGATTGATTTATCTTCAGCGGGAGAGGTGCTTTGTAATGGGTTCAATCTTGCAGTGCTCTATATCCCAGTGACAAAGTAGGGGACAAGACACGTATTTGTATTGTTGCCATTAATGGCAAAACGATGGGGTTTATTCATATTGATTGGGTTTACTTTGTCTACATCATGTCATCTTGCTTAAGGCGTTACTCTATTTTCATTAACTTAATACCCTAGATGCATGCTGGATAGTGGTCGATGGGTGGAGTGATAGTAGTAGACGCAGGCAGGAGTTAGTCTACTTGTCTCGGACGTGATGCCTATATACATGATCATTGCCTTGAATATCGTCATAACTATGCGCTTTTCTATCAATTGCCCAGCAGTGATTTGTTTACCCACCGTATGCTATGTGTTCGAGAGAGAAGCCTCTAGTGAAAACTATGGCCCCCGGGTCTACTTTAAATATAAAAAGAAAACCAAAAATACTTGCTGCAATTTATTTACTTTTATTTTGTTTCGCAATTTATCTATCTACCACTACAAGATTTAATCCTTGCAAGTAACGAGTTCAAGGGGATTGACAACCCTCTTGTCCGCGTTGGGTGCAAGTATTTGCTTTTGTGTGTGCAGGTGTTGTTCATGAGGCTTTGCATGATTCTCCTATTGGTTCGATAACCTTGGTTCTCACTGAGGGAAATACTTATCTCCACTGTACTGCATCTCCTCTCCTCTTCGGGGAAAAGCCCAACGCAGCTCACAAGTAGCACTCACACCTATGCGCTTATTTTTGCCGGTCAGGAACAGAGAGTCCCTAACAAAAGAGCCATGATCTGAGATGTCGGATCGTGGGCTGTTACCGACCCGGACGTGGGTCCAGCCCAAGTCTCTCCACGTGGCCGCGCCTATATATTGGAGGCGCTGGCCAACCCTAGCTGCCACGAAACAGATCGCATATGCCTCCATGCCCACTGTCGTTCCTTTGCTGC
The DNA here is from genome assembly GCA_039707655.1 of Elymus sibiricus. Lineage (NCBI taxonomy): Eukaryota > Viridiplantae > Streptophyta > Magnoliopsida > Poales > Poaceae > Elymus > Elymus sibiricus. The sequence goes on along the minus strand of CM077666.1, from coordinate 174,231,064 downwards.
TGCTGCCGCTGGTGATCCCATCCCGTCCACCGCGTACACGGCTGATGGGAGAGCAGGCCTCTGAAACTCCGCCTCTCTAGATCCTGTACGGGAGAGGGGCGATTAGGTTTTTGGGCAGCGTCTCATGCGCGACTGCTCGCCGCCGTTCATCCATGTCCGCTGCATCATCTACGTCCGCGTCGACCTCATCATCACCATGTCCATCTCCAACGAAGCCGACCGCGCTGCCGCTGAGAAGCTTGAAGCCGAGAAGAAGGCCGCCGATGATTCCTCTGCCGCCGCCGCTACGACCAACTGGCCAATTGGAGGGTATAACTCGCTTATCCTGCTCCTGTTTATTTCTGTCGTAGCCATACTAGCGTTATACGTAGATGCATTTGATGTTAGCGTAGTATGTGCTTATGTGATCAAATATCAGCATGTGTTTAATCTTATTAATGTCATGTTCATGATTATTTCTTGGATTAAATTAATCAAAAAATTGCCTATTTACTCAGCATTTTACATCAAAGTGTTTGATATAACATAGAAAAGAACAACGAAAGCTACAAGAGGTTTGAGTGGACGAAAAAAATTCCTCCCTAATAAAGTGGAAGTATATTACGATTACGGCTTTGTCTCATGGCTCTCATGTGAACAAGGCAATTAGGATTTCCCCTGACTCCCGTCGACGCTAGCAGTGGAGATGGGCCTCAGGCACACAAGGCCCAGGCTTGGGGCGTGGAAACTTTTACCATCTATTATCTATATAGATTTTTGTATGGGCCCGGGGTTCAACCCAGTCAAAGTAGGCCCAGAGGCTGGATGGGCTGCCTCACCAGGCGCTAGTCACCACCGTCCACGCACTGCACGCACGCACGACACGACGACCTAACTCGCCCGCACAGGAGACGCTCGGCTCCAAGCCTCCAACGCCCGTTGTCGTGGTTACTAGTCTGACAGTGAGTACTGGGGGTACGAATGAGGAGCAGAGCCTAGCTACAGCACAGGCGTAACACTCGGATTTAACGAGTTCAGGCCCCTCTCAGAGGAGGTAAAAGCCCTACGTCTCGTGCCTTGAGGCTTGTTATCTCTGGGGGTATCTGATTACAATGAACGCTTAACCCTTGCAGCGGAGGGAGAGGGTGGCTTATATAGGAGTGCGCCGCAGCCTCTCAGCCACCATGTCGTCGGGCATTAATGACAATAAGTACAGCGGTTAATGGCGTTTAACACTGTTTAACATAGCCATGACTATGGCAGTTACTGGTAACGGTAGCCATAACTATGCTTAAAGTCTAATTGAGGACTACTCGACCGTTGCAGCTCCACGCCGTCCGTACGTCTCCTGTGTCTGAGTGATGTCCGTGCAGGGTCTGAGTGAATCCTTTGTAGTGTGCATCCGGTTGCACTTGTGACCCAGGGGTCTCTGAATAATGGTGTGGGCCTTAGGTGGGCCCTAGAAGTCAGGTCCTTGTCCCTACCGGTGGTAGGTGATCCCATCATTAGCCCTCGAATCAGTTGAGGCTTAATCAGGACGAATGGGTTGAGCTCTCGGAGGGGTCTGAGTGCTTCGAAGGCGCTCGACCTCCGCTCTTCCCGTGGTTATCCTTAGGAGAAGCCGCGACGGATTCTGGACTAGAGAATTTCCGAATGATCGGATGGTGCCGATTGCTAGGCAAAACTTGGTGGCATCCGCGTGTCTCTCAGGAGAGATGGGCTTGGGGTCGAGTGGAGGCATGCCATGAAACTCGAGTGACGACACCGGCGCGTGGACTGAATCTTCGGAGAAATGCCACTCCATATCCCGGAGGAACGCTAGCGCAGGTCAGCTCCGAGTCCAAATTTACGAGACACGCGCCTTGGAGCCTAGTGTAAGGGCCAAGTTAACCCGCGGAGGGGCGTCGAGCTCGTCCTTTCGCAATCCCGGAGGTGACTCCAGTCAGGTGTTTAACGTGTCCGAGTGCACGGTGGCATGTGGAAGGCGGTCGGTCGGGCTGACGGGCGCTTTCGAAAAAAACGGGACGGACGCAATCTGTCAGACAGATTTGCCGCGGAAATCCCAGGATTCGAAATGATGCGCGCGCGCGCGTGGTGGCGGTTGTGCCGCGGCTAGTGGGGAAAGTGGGGTGTGGCGCCTCGATTTTCGCTCGGAAATCCGCCACGTGTCCTGCCTTTCCTGTGCGTGAGATTGCCTCCAAAACCGTTGATCTGGGATCCGACGGCTCAGGGCCGGTGAGTGATTCCGCCTGCAGTATAAAGGGCAGTTTCACCGCGTGGGGTTAATTCCAGATCCCCTTTCCCCCACCCTGCAATCTGCTCTCCACGTTCCTCTCCACACTGCGCCGGAGCACTCGAAGCCATGGGGAAGGACTCCACCGCTAAGCTAGAGAGGGCGAAGAAGGCGGGGAAGGCAGCGCCATCGAGTTCGGGAGCGCCGGCGGGCCGCATCGTGGGGGAATGTCTCCCCTCGCGCATTACAGCGAAGCGGCTAGAGGAGCTCGCCGAAGAGGGCCTCGTCCCGACGGACGGGTGGAGGCGGCCGGAAGCGGACGAGGTCGAGCCAGTGCCGCAGGGCGACGAGAGCGTGCTGCTGGTCACCCACATCGAGCGAGGTTTCTCTATGCCTCCGCACCCTTTCTTTCGGGCTTTCTTGGATTTCTTCGGCGCGCAGCTCCATCATCTTCCTCCCAATGCCATCGTGTATCTGTCAGCTTTCGTTTCCCTTTGTGAGAATTTCATTGGTTGTCACCCGCATTGGGGCCTGTTTAAGCATGTCTTCACGTGTCTCTCGATGACCATGAAGAAGGACTCGCCAAGTGGGGAAAAGACTCATGTAATCCAGCACTGTGGAGGTCTGGGGATACAAGTGCGGGGGCGGAGCGCCTTTCCAAAGATGAGTTTTCCCGACTCGGTGAAGGGCTGGCAGGACAGCTGGTTCTACTGCAAGGATGTGCCGAGTGAGGGGTCTTCGATTGGCCATCCTCCGTACTCGGGGGCGAGAGTCGCCGCGCCTCCATCTTTGGAGGTGAGTAAGGAAGAGAAGGTCGACGTCGGGATCTTGACCATCGCCATGGTTGGAGCCGTGAATGCTAGGGTCAACGGGATGGACCTGCTGGAGACTTTCTTGATTCGGAGGATCCAGCCGCTGCAGGCCAGGGCACATCCCATGTGGATGTATGAAGGCCCGGGTGATGACACCTGAGTGCACCCGGAGGAGATGACCGAGGATGCCCTGGCCAACAAGATCAAGGCCATCACTTCAGCTCGGGACAACCCGCACGGCGCCAGAAGGGTGCCTTCGTACGAGAAGAACATCCAGCCGGTTGAGGTAAGAGTGTCTTGGACTAGTTGGATCGTGACCAGCCCTTCCTTGTGTTTCTAGATCTTGACTTTATGTTTTCCTCCCTTTCAGAGCTTCCCGCAGATGATCTCCAACATTCCGTTGGTCAACCGATCATCGGCAGATGTGACGAGTGACACGTTGCATCATCACTCGGATGGCAGTGATGAGGAAGAAGGGGGAAGCGAGGAGGAGGAGGAGGAGGAAAGTGATGAAGACGAGAGCGACACTGAGGAGGGCGAGGAGGTGGAGTCTTCTCCGTCCGAAGTCGTTCCTCGAGAACACCGCACCAAGGAAAAGAACGACCCAAGCGCCAGGGCGAGGGGTGCCAGAGTGCCGAGTGATCCGAGGCCGACTGCTTCGGCTTCTTCGCGCGGAGCGAAGCGCCTGTGGGCGGAAGCCGTTGATTCAGCGGAGAAACAGCCCAAGCAGCCGAAGCATATCACCAGCAAGACACGGAAGGCGGCGGTGCCAAGGATCAAGGTGGCGGTGCCACTGGCCTCGACGTGTGTATCCGAGAGCTAACCTCTTTTCCGTGTGACTTTCGTTTGCCTGACGTGCCGAGTGATCTTTTGCCTTGCAGTAATGAGACGTCGACCACCTCGTTGGATCCGAATGCTCCCAAGAGAAACTGGGTGGAGGGTGACACCGCCGACGTCGCTACTTCCAAAGGTATGATCTTGTCGATTGATGTCTGTTTTGAATCTTGTCCGAGTGGTTCGTGACCTGATGTTATCTCCCGAATGTTCGCGCAGCCCCGACTGAGGTCATCCACCTGGACGAAGACGACCAAGCCAACCTGCCGCACCCGGAGGCCGACAAGCGGGCGCCGACTAGAGAGGACATCATGATGCGAGAAGCTTCGCCCGGCCAGACGACCCGGGTTTCTCCTGCTAAGGCTGCCAGGAAGCCCGTTGGTCCAAGCCCTCCGGCGCAGGCCAGCTCTTCGATGGTGCTCACTGCACCGCCTCCTGAGCCCACACCCGTGCCACACTCGGCTCCTGCTACTGCTTTTGCCTTGCACAGGGTCCCCGAGGACCAAGTGGGAGCGAGTAAGGAAGCCTTGATCCAGGTGGAGGTGATGAACAATCAGCTGAGGGAAGCGTACGACGCCAGCGAGGCTCTGAGGACCAACGTCCGAGTAAGTATGATTGTAAGTGTTGTTCGAGGTTTTTGTTTTGAATTTGAAACTAAACTTCCGTCAGTGGGTTTGCGCGGGGCACACCCACTAGGTGTTCGTTTTTCTCCAGTGGGGGCACGCTGAGTGCACCCACTGGGTGTAGTCCCCGAGGCTCCCGTTGACTGGAAGCAGTCGGCGGGAGTCTTAGAATTCTGTACTTGTCAAAATTTCCACTCGGATCAACCGGAGTCTTAACCGGGTGTGTTTTCTCCGGTGGGGGCACGCTGAGTGCACCCACTGGGTGTAGTCCCCGAGATTGCTATCGATTGCGGGCAATCGGTGGGAGTCTGATAGAACTCACACATAAGATTTTTTTTAGCTCAACACAAGTCACTTTCCAGTGGGGGCACGCTGAGTGCACCCACTGGGTGTAGTCCCCGAGGCTACCGTCGACTAGGAGCAGTCGGCGATAGTCTTAGAGTTTTTTTTGTATGACACTCGGGGTGTCCTTCCTCACTCGGCGGACCAAGTGGGAAGCTTGACAAACTAGTAAGCTTCGAGCTGATCGAGCTTGTCTGCCTTGAGGTCGATGATGAAGACCAGCGTGTTGTTATCTTCGATCTTCTTCATTGCTGACTCGGTTGTAAGAGGGTACTTCAGGGTCTGATACTGGTCAAGCTTGTTCCTTCATCCGACTGACAACTTCTTTGTTTTGCGACAGAGGGCCTGCGAGCTGGGAACCCGCTACGCCGACTTGGAGAAGGAGGTGGTGCAGCTCAGAGTGGACTTGGATGCGGAGAATCACAGGAGCACTCGCCTTGAGAAGGAGAAGAGCGCTCTTGGAGGTAAGCCCCGTTGTTTGACCATTAGCCGAGTCGTGTTTTTCTTTTGATCCGAGTCAATTGCTTCTTCAGATGTCCGTGGTGAGAATGCTCAACTTGTAATGAGGCTGAGGACTTCTATTTCTTTAGACACCATGAACCAGGCCTTGGAGGACAAGGACAAGGAGCCGACGCAGGCGCAGAAGGAGGCCAGGAGCAAGACCAAGGCTGCTGAAGAGAAACTGGCTTCGGTCAGCAAGCTTGAAAAGGAGATCGAGACCCTAAAGGTCGCCGCCAAGACAGCCAAGAATGAAGTCTCTGAGCTTAAGAAGTCCAACGCCGAGTGGGAGGTGAAGCACAGCACCCAGGCAAACGTCTTCGAAGAGGAGAAGAAGAAGCTGAATGACCAGATCACCAAGCTCCTTGAGAAGAAGGGTGAACTCGAGGAATACATCTAGGAATTCGGCGAGGACATGGGTAAGAAGCTTGAAGGTAAGTCGTCTCGCTGATTGAATTTTGTCTGCTTTACTCAGGAGTCTTATATCTCTGATCCCGAGTCATTTTTCACAACAGAGTTCTGCTATGACTTTGAGCTGGAAACCGATAGAGTCGAGAAAGACTTGGACCCCTCCAGGCAGATTCTCAGGGACCGTGCTACCATGGCCATTCTCCGACTGGAGGAGCGTCTTGAGAGTGCCGTGGGGTATATCATCCGACTGAGGTCTGCCCTGTCCAAGATCGATCAAGAACTACTCCCCGGCGAAGAACTTCAGAATGACGTGGAGTCCATGATGACTCGGCTGAAGGATATCTCAAGCTGTGTGCAAGCCTGGAAGAAGTCTGCTACTCGCTGCGGTGCTGACGTGGCTCTCACACTCGTCCGCGTCCACTGCAAGGATGTGGACGAGGAGAAGCTGAAGTCGCTGAAGGTCGCCAACAAGAAGAAGCTCAAGTTTGAGGACTTCATGGAGACATTCATTGAAGCCGCAACTCGGATTGCAGACGGCATTGACCTGGACACCTTCGTCGAGCCGGCCAATCCTCCTGCAGCGGAGTAAAAAACACTTAAGTCCTGATTTGCCTTGAAATGCCGAGTTGTTGCTGTAACCATTGAACTTTAACGAGCCTTGGGCTCGTGTACTTTGCTTTTGCTAGGAGAACTCGAACGGATCAGAGTTTACTCGAATGCTTGAATTCTTATACCGTTTGCCAATGTTACTTTCTCTAACTTAGGCGAAGGCTGGTTCGCGGCTAAGCCCCCGAGTGTGGAGCATGTCCGCACTCGGATAATTTCTAACTTAGGCGAAGGCTGGTTTGCAGCTAAGCCCCCGGGTGTGGAGCGTGTCCGCACTCGGATAGTTTTTAACCTAGGCGAAAATTGGTCTACAGCTAAACTTCCGAGTGAGGAGCGTGTCCGCACTCGGATAGTTTCTAACTTAGGCGAAGGCCGGTTCGCAGCTAAGCCTCCGAGTGTGGAGCGTGTCCACACTCAGATAGCTTCTAACTTAGGCGAAAACTGGTCTACAGCTAAGCCCCCGAGTGTGGAGCGTGTCCGCACTCGGAAAGTTTTTAACTTAGGCGAAATCTGGTCCGCAGCTAAGCCCCCGAGTGTGGAGCGTGTCCGCACTCGGATAGTTTTTAACTTAGGCGAAATCTGGTTCGCGGCTAAGCCCCCGAGTGTGGAGCATGTCCGCACTCGGATAGTTTTTAACTTAGGCGAAGGCTGGTTCACAGCTAAGCCCCCGAGTGTGGAGCGTGTCCGCACTCGGATAGTTTCTAACTTAGGCGAAGACTGGTCCGCAGCTAAGCCCCCGAGTGTGGAGCATGTCCGCACTCAGATAGTTTTTAACTTAGGCGAAATCTGGTTCGCGGCTAAGCCCCCGAGTGTGGAGCGTGTCCGCACTCGGATAGTTTTTAACTTAGGCGGAGGCTGGTTCGCAGCTATGCCCCCGAGTGTGGAGCGTGTCCGCACTCGGATAGTTTCTAACTTAGGCGAAGACTGGTCCGCAGCTAAGCCCCCGAGTGTGGAGCATGTCCGCACTCAGATAGTTTTTAACTTAGGCGAAATCTGGTTCGCGGCTAAGCCCCCGAGTGTGGAGCGTGTCCGCACTCGGATAGTTTTTAACTTAGGCGGAGGCTGGTTCGCAGCTATGCCCCCGAGTGTGGAGCGTGTCCGCACTCGGATAGTTTTTAACTTAGGAGAAGGCTGGTTCGTAGCTAAGCCCGTGCACCCACTGGGGGCGTGTTGTTAGATTCTGAATGCTGTTAGTCACCGGAGTGAAAACATGGTGTTGATCCAAATTAGACGAAATACAGGAAAAGTAAGACTTTTATTCATCTAATTTCATTCGGAACATTATTACAATGGGGAGAAATTTATTCTAAGTAAAGAATTTGCGGAGCAGATCTGCATTCCAAGCCCGGGGCTCTTCCTCACTCTTGGTGAAGTTGTAGAGCCGATAGGCTCCGTTATTCAGCACTTTTGATATCGCGAAGGGTCCTTGCCACGGAGGAGCCAGCTTGTGAGGCTTCTGTTGGTCCAGTCGGAGGACCGGGTCGCCTTCCTGGAAAGCGCGTCCCCTGACGTGTCTATCATGGTAGCAGTGCAGGTCTTGATGATATGCAGTCATCCTAACAAGAGCCAACTCGCGCTCTTCCTCTAGCAGGTCGAGGCCATCTTGACGTGCTTCCTCTGCCTCCGCCTCAGAGTAAAGATCCACTCGGGGGGAGTTGTGGAGCAGATCACTCGGCAGAACAGCCTCGGAGCCATACACCAAGAAGAACGGAGTGCGCTTCATGGACCGGTTTGGGGTCGTCCGCAAGCCCCAGAGGACCGACGGTAGCTCGGTGACCCAGGCCACCGCCGCATGATTCAGGTCATGCATGAGAAGTGGCTTGAGCCCCTGGAGTATCAGTCCATTCTCCCGCTCTGCTTGTCCATTCGATTGTAGGTGCGCCATGGAGGCGTAATCGACCTGAGTGCCCTGGGAATAACATAATTCGCGGAATTCATCCGAGTCAAAGTTTGACCCATTATCCGTGATGATGTTGTGAGGAACTCCAAACCGGAAGACTATTTCCTTGATGAACTTGATCACAGTCAAGGAGTCTAGCTTCTTTATGGGCTTCGCTTCGATCCACTTGGTGAACTTATCCACTGCGACCAACAGATGCGTGAACCCGCTGTCCCCGGTCCGGAGTGGACCGACCATGTTGAGTGCCCAGACCGCGAATGGCCATGCGAGTGGGATTGTCTTCAGCGCGGACGCTGGCTTGTGCGACTGATTTGCATAAAACTGACACCCAACACAGTGGTCGATGATATCACGGGCGGCTTCGTTGGCTCTAGGCCAATAAAAACCTGCCCGAATGCTTTGGCGACCAAGGTCCGGGAGGAAGCATGGTGACCACAAGTTCCCGAATGAATCTCCTGCAGGATCGGCTGCCCTTCCTCCGGCGTGATGCAACGCTGGGTGACGCCAGTGGCGCTCTTCTTGTAAAGTTGATCTCCCATGACAGTAAAGGCTTTCGATCGGTGGACGATATGTCGAGCCTCTTCTTTATCTTCAGGGAGCTCCTGCCTGAGCAGGTATGCGAGGTACGGCTCGGTCCACTCGGGAGTGATGACGAGCACCTCTTGGACCAGATCCAACACCGCTGGAATGTCAACTTCAGTTGGATTCGATGGTCCGACTGGTTGTGGGGGCTCCTCCACAAAAGGGTCTTCCTTGATTGTGGGCGAGTGCAGTGCTCTAGGAACACATTCTTCAGGACTGCTTTCCGAATGGAGCCAATCTTGGCCAAATCATCAGCCATCTGGTTTTTAATTCGCGGGATGTGGTGGAGCTCTAGTCCTTCAAAGTTCTTTTCTAGCTTTCGGACGGCATTGCAGTAGCCTGTCATAGCTGGGCTCCGGATATCCCACTCCTTCATCACCTGGTTCACCACTAGGTCCGAGTCGCCGTAGACCATCAGTCGGTGGATTCCCATGGAGATCGCCATACGCAACCCGTGCAGGAGGGCTTCATACTCTGCCTCATTATTCGAGGAGTCAAAGTGGATCTGAAGAACATAACTGAGACTGTCGCCTTTGGGGGATACTAGGACGACACCAGCCCCCGAGCCATTCAGCATCTTGGAACCATCGAAGAACATAGTCTAGTGTTCGGGGACACTCGGGGCTGGCTGTTCCTGTTCAATCCACTCGACCAGGAAATCTACCAGAGCTTGCGACTTGATAGCTTTCTTAGCTTCAAACTTGATGTCCAAAGGAAGGAGTTCGATGGCCCACTTGGCTACTCGGCCCATGGCATCTCTGTTGTTCAGGATCTCCGACAGGGGGGCATCGCTTATCACCGTGACCGAGTGCTCTTGAAAGTAATGAGCCACCTGATTCGTAGTCAGGTAAATCCCGTACACCAGCTTCTGGTAGTGTGGATATCTTTGCTTGAAAGGGGTCAGAACTTCAGAGATGTAGTAAACTGGCCTCTGGACCTTGTAGGCTTTGCCTTGTTCTTCATGTTCCACGGTGAGCACAGTGCTAACAACTTGGCATGTAGCCACGATGTAAGAGCAAGGGCTCTTGGCTGCTCGGAGCAGCAAGCACCCACACCAAGCACTGGCTGGGTGGAAAGCAGGGCTTTGAGTTCTTGGAACGCGCCCTGCGCTTCTGTCGTCCACTCGAACTTCTCCGATTTCTTCATGAGTCGGTAGAGCGGCAGGGCCTTCTCCCCGAGTCGTGAAATGAATCTACTCAGGGCTGCCAGACAGCCCGTAAGCTTCTGAACATCGTGCAGACGTTGTGGCTGCTTCATTCAGATTATTGCGCCGATCTTCTCGGGGTTAGCATCGATCCCTCGTTCGGAAACAAGGAAGTCGAGTAACTTGCCAGCGGGCACCCCGAAAGTACACTTAGCCGGATTGAGTTTGATGCCGTACTGGCGTAAGTTCACGAAGGTTTCAGCGAGGTCAGTCAGGAGGTCGGAACTCTTCCGTGACTTGACCACGATGTCATCCATATAAGCCTCCACGTTCCGATTGATCTGCTTCTGCAAGCATTTCTAGATCATGCGCATGAAAGTTTCGTCGGCATTCTTCAACCCGAATGGCATTGTGGTGTAACAGAAACACCCGAATGGGGTGATGAATGCAGTATTTATTTCATCCGGACCATACATTCGGATCTGGTGGTACCCGGAGTACGCATCCAGAAACGATAGGCGCTCGCACCCCACAGTAGAGTCTACGATCTAATCTATGCGGGGGAGAGGGAAGTGGTCCTTCGAGCAGGCCCGATTGATGTGTTTGAAGTCAATACACATTCGGAGAGACTTATCTTTCTTGGGGACTAACACGGCATTGGCGAGCCACTCGGAGTGGTATATTTCACGGATGAACTCGGCGGCTAAGAGCCGTGCGATCTCCTTGCCAATCACCTTGCGTTTCTCCGTAGTGGAGCGTCGGAGATGCTCTTTGACAGGCTTCGCTTTTGGGTCAACTCTGAGACGATGCTCAGCCAGTCCCCTGGGAACACCCGGCATGTCAGAGGGTTTCCATGCGAAGATGTCCCAGTTCTCACGGAGGAACTGGATGAGCTCACTTTCCTATTTGCTGTCGAGTGTCATCGATATGTTGGTCGGAGCAGCGTTCGGGTCTTCCGGGTGAATGTGAACCTGCTTCGAGTCGCCGGCCGACTGGAAAGCGGATTCCACAGTCGGCTTCTTGCTCTTGAGCAAGTCACTCGCATCAACCGTCTTCTTGTACTCGTCTAGCTCCGCCAACGCCATCTGTTCGTCAGCGATCTGAGAGCCTTTCTGCAAGCACTCTTCAGCTATCTTCCGATTCCCTGTGATGGTGATCACGCCTTTCGGGCCTGGCATCTTAAGCTTAAGATACATGTAACATGGTCTGGCCATGGATCGTGCGTAGGCGGGCCTACCCAGGATGGCGTGATAAGCACTCTTGAAGTCCACCACCTCGAAGGTTAACCTCTCTTTTCTGAAGTTCTTTTCTTCGCCGAATACGACATCGAGGGCAATTTGCCCGAGTGACTTTGCTTTTTTCCCGGGGATAACCCCGTGGAACTGCATATTGCTCTTACTCAGTCGGGACATTGGAATGCCCATCGCTTCCAGAGTATCAGCGTAAATGATGTTGAGCCCGATGCCGCCGTCCATGAGGACTCTACGCAGTCGGACTCCTCCTACAGCTGGATCGACCACCAGCGCTTGCCGCCCAGGGGTCGGTATGTGAGCTGGGTGATCCGATTGATCGAAGGTGACAGGGGTCTGGGCCCAGTCTAGGAGCTTGGTGACAGTCGGAACTGCCATGTTGACCTCTCGGTTAATCACCTTGAGGCAACTCTTGCTTTCAACGTCAGCAAAAATCATGAGAACTTTCTCGACATGGGGGTACCCGGAGGTGCCTTTATCCCCATCGTCATCCTCGTCCTCATCCTTCCCCTCGGAGGGGTCTTGACGCATCTCTTGCTTGAGTAACCGGCATTCCCGAGTGGTATGCTTCGGCAGGATCAAGTTGCCTTCTTCATCTTTCTTCGTGTGAATCTGACAGGGCTGATCAAGGATGTCATTTTTTGGGGCGACTTTCTTTTTGCCAGCCCACTCCTTCTGCTTCGGTGGGCCTTTGCCTTTGCTTTGGCCGGCCAGAGCCGCAGCCTCCGCATTGTTGCCCGCCTCGGCTTTGTGCTTCTGCTTCTTGTTCTTGTTGCTATCCGACTGATTCGCATCTCCTGCGCGGCCTTTTCCGCTCCTCAGTTGGTCTTCCTCTTCGCCGTTGGCGTACCGGTTGGCTATTTCCATCACCCTACTGAGAGTAGGGATCTCAGTGCGGCCGAACTTCAGAGCCAACTCACGGTATCTGACGCCAGCCTTGAAGGCGCAGATCGCCTGGTGTTTAGAGACATTTTCCACCGCGTTATGAAGGGTGATCCATCGCTAGATGTACTCTCGGAGAGTTTCATTCTGCTTCTGAATGCAGTGTTGCAGTTCTGACAATCCACCCGGGTGCTTGTACGTGCCCTCAAAAGTTTTAATGAAGACTCGGGCTAGATCATCCCAACAGTATATGCTGTCGGGTGCCAACTGGTTGAGCCACGCTCTGGCCGACCCCTCAAGCATCAGTGGCAAATGCTTCATAGCCACACTGTCATTGCCACCGCCGATATGAATGGCCACTTGGTAGTCCTCCAACCAAATCTCTGGCTTCGACTCGCCAGTGAACTTGCTGATGCCGGCCGCTAACCTGAAGTTGTGTGGGATATCTACTGCTCGAATGTAACGGCTGAAACACTCGGGTCCGGAGGGTGCGGAACCACTCGGAACATCGGCGTCAAGGCCTTCCCTCAGGGCCCGCCCTCTATCAACCAAGTTCTGAGTGAGGACAGATCTCGCATTGAATTGGGGGTCCCGGAGGTTGCCCGGACGGTACGAGGGACTCGGACTGCGATCATTCCCGAGAGAATGCCTATCACCATAGGGCTGGCGCCCGTATGGGACGTCCCACGGAGGGGGCATCTAGGTCCGATCGTAACCATCGTATCGCCGGGGCAAAACGACTCGGTCGCGCCTCCGCTCCCCGTGATGATCTCGGGAAGAAGGCGACGCTCGACGTCTTCCTGAACTCAGCGGGCTATGAGCTGACTGGACAGTCTCGGCGTGCACTGATGCGCTGTGTATGCAATCGCGTGACTGCGACACTGCCGCATTCTGCGACAGAGCCGTCTTCAGGAGCGCTTGGATCTGTCGGATCCCTTCCCCAGTCGTGGAATCGGAGGGCTGAATGGAATCAGCGATCCTGGTAGCCGCCACCAGGTTCTGCAGGGGAGTGTTCAGCACCTGGTACTTCCGAGGTTGATCACTCGGGAACAGCCGGCGCTTGTGCCGACTGGAACTGGGTTGTTGGCGAGTGCGATCATCCAACTCCCTCTGCAGCCGCTCTAGGCGGTCTCGTTCGGCCAGAGTGGCCAAACGCGCTGACTCCATGGCCAGGGCCTCAGGAGTCGTCCCAGTGACGGGAGTGTGCAGAGCTTGTTCGTTTATCTGCCGGAGCTCGTCACTCTGCTCCCGAGTGAGAGCCTGCGGGACGTAAGGATCATGGTGGGGCAACGGTCTCCCCCATGACCATCATTGTTGTTCCCGCGCGAAGTGCCAACGTGCCCGTCGCGGGTACCGGAATAACCCGGAGGGCCGCGCAGCTCTGTGCCGGCCATGAGAACCTCGGTGGTGGACTCTACGCTCTCACACTCGGACTCGCTGATAGAGTCCTCGTGGAGCTCGGCGAAGAGGTCTAGGGCGGGCTCGTCAGGATCAAGAGCCGCCACATGCTCCGCTGTGGCCTGGACGGCCACCGCGTGCTTGATCCAGCGCTGGAGCCGCGAGCGTCCGGAGCGCTTGCGACGACGTCCAGCGGGAAGGAGGGAAACCACTCGGTATGGAACCGATGGCTGTCGAAGGAGAACTCCGAATGAAGATGCGCGGAAGTGCGCCACGCCACGGATGGGCAACGCCTCCACGTCCAGCGGGGCCTCCAGGAGCCACGCTGAATCATCGACGATGAAGCTAAGAGCTCCGAAATGGATCTCGCCGCCGACTAACATGGTGATGATGGAATTTCACCTGAATTGCTTAAGTCGCTAGTCGCTCAGCCCCACGGTGGGCGCCAACTGTCGTGGTTACTAGTCTGACAATGAGTACCGGGGGTACGAATGAGGAGCAGAGCCTAGCTACCGCACAGGCGTAACACTCGGATTTAACGAGTTCAGGCCCCTCTCGGAGGAGGTAAAAGCCCTACGTCTCGTGCCCCGAGGCTTGTTTTCTCTGGGGGTATCTGATTACAATGAGTGCTTAACCCTTGCAACGGAGGGAGAGGGTGGCTTATATAGGAGTGCGCCACAGCCTCTCAGCCACCACGTCGTCGGGCATTAATGACAATAAGTACAGCGGTTAATGGCGTTTAACACTGTTTAACATAGCCATGACTATGGCAGTTACTGGTAACGGTAGCCATAACTATGCTTAAAGTCTAATTGAGGACTACTCGACCGTTGCAGCTCCACGCCGTCTGTACGTCTCCTGTGTCCGAGTGATGATGTCTGGCCGACTGGGGAGTAGACGTCCGTCCGAGTGATGTCCGTGCAGGGTCCGGGTGAATCCTTTGTAGTGTGCATCTGGTTGCACTTGTGACCCAGGGGTCTCTGAATAATGGTGTGGGCCTTAGGTGGGCCATAGAAGTCAGGTCCTTGTCCCTACCGGTGGTAGGTGATCCCATCACCCGTGTCGCCGCCTCCCCGCTCTTCGTCGTCCAGGCTGTCGCCGGTCTACCGGCCGTCGTCGTGGTGCCACCTACCGATGACTGACTGCCTCCGCCCCGCCTGACGGTGTCCCGGCCAGGGGGCCTCTCACCATGTCGACTCCCACCCTGGTGGGCCGGGCTGAGGACCCCTTATCGGTTCAGACCTAGGCCACATCCGGCAACCCATGGCGTATAATTAGAAGAATCAAGAAGACTTGACATATACTCCAAGGTGCTGGATTCGTGGAGTACCCTTGGACCCCTTCCTCGATACCCATATAAATCGAGGGGCCTGGCTCGTAGAGAACATAAGAAATCTCTTGGCAGATACTTGTACTCTATATTTACTCCATCGCAATAAACGCAAAGCAAGACGTAGGGTATTATCCCCTCGGAGGGCTCGAACCTGGGTAAAATCTTGTGTCCTTGTTACCATCGCTCCTAGACGCCTAGCTTAGAATCCCCTACCTCGAGATTTGCCGGTTTAGATTTCGTCGGTGGTGACCCATGCAGGTCTTGCTGGGTGATCGTCGCGGATCGATGGAAGTCAAGATCAATGCTCAAATCGGTGCTGGCGCGGTCTTTGTGTCGATCCAGATGTTCGTTTTCGGCGGCGGCGTCCTCGTCGCCAACTCGGTTGGCCACCTTGGTTAGATCGGGTCCTTCGCTTCGGGTCGGATCGTTAGGTTCGGTAGCATGGAGTACACCTCGGATTTCCACGGAGAGTTGATCTTCACGAACTTGGTATCGCGCCAAGTCGAGGAGCAGCACGAACCGCTTTCCTCGCACCCGATGTCAGATCAGGTTCAGGAATGAACGTGAGAGTTCTCTTCTGGGCCGATCTCAGATCGGATCTCGAAGCCGTTTCCCCTGGCCTTGGTCTCGGATCATTCTCAGGAGGAACGTGTGGAATCTTTTCCTAGGTTGATACCAGATCAAACCTCGAGGTCGCTCTCCTTGTTTTCGGCATCTGGCCAGGCTTAGGAGGAGCGTGAGAAACTTCTTCTAAACGAGGTGTTAGATCGTTTCCAGAAGCTTGCAACATCTAACGACCCAAAGTACGATTGGATCTGGGTCCCCAGGAGTCGGGTTTTTTGACCCACCCACAACGTGTTTGGTTCGGGGAATTAGAGATGGGGAATGGGAGTTGAGGGGTGAGGAGATTAAAAGTCCACTGTTTGATTAGAGAAAATGAGAGTTTAACAGGGAAGGGGAATGGGAGTTGAGAAAGCCAATTCCCACCGATTTCTTCCCAGGGGTATCCTGTTAATTCGTGAGCAGAGTTTTATCCCACGTCAATTCCCATCCTATGCCAAACAAGAGAATGTGAGTAAAAATCTACTTCCCCTGACTAATCCCTTCGTAAACACCCTTTTGCAATCTCTCATTCCCCTGCCCGAGTGTTTACCAAACAGGCTGCCACCGCCTGAAAATCAATGGCAATCAACCTTTATGCCTGAAAATTTCCACCCAAACCAACGACTGTTACGAGAGTGGCATCGGGCATGCGTAGCTGCGACGCCGATCTCGCGCCGCCGGCCATGGCCCCTTTTCCAGTCTCACGGTGTCCTCCATGGCTGCGCCACCGAGCTCGTGCTGCTGGTGCCGGCTATGGCCGCGTTTCCGAGCTCAGCATCATCGTCGCCGAACGGTCGTGGCATCTATGTCCGCCTCGACCGCTCCATGCTCGTGATCTGGACCTCGTGCTTCTGTACTCGGGCTGCCATGGCATTGGTCGCGCCCTGCAGCTCCGGGTGCGTCGCTTCCTGCATCGTCCGCTGCCACTGCCGTCTGTCGAGACACGCACTTTCTCTCTCTTGCTTTTTCCTCTCTTTTCTTGCTTTTTCGTGTCTTTTCTTGCTTTTCTCTTGAGGAAACCAGCTCCTCTGCAGGTGACCGCTTTAGTGCCACGATGGCATCCGAGCCAAGCTGGCCTGCCGGGCATCACCCTAAGTAAGAAAGCAGCAGCTCCATTGTGGTTCATGAGTCATGACCGATTTCAGTTCAGAGTGGCTGAAACAAACCGTGCGGCAAAAGAAAAAGGCACAACAGAGAGACACATGAGACACTTTCCATTCGGATCTGCCCTATCTTCTCATATAATCATGGAAATATCAAAATCGACCGGAGCACATGAAAAAGGGAGAAAATGTGAGCAGAAAAATGTGCTAATCTACTGCTGGTCTGTTCCTCCTCTTTCTCCGGGAACGAGTGAATGGATCAACCCATGTTCTATCTTCCCTCGCGGCGCGCTCCCAGCGCTTCTGGAAATCACGAAGCTCCACCCGCGATTTTCTCCTGACCTACGAGGCCAAACAACAAACTGTGACAAACTACCAAAAACTAGATGTGTCAAAACATTTCATGACATGGTTAACTGCATATAATGTTTGCCCTGATATTCCTAAGTACAGTCTATTAGTGGAGGTAGTTTACAAGTGGAACGATTGTTTAGACTTGTTGCTGTTTTAGCTCCAGAGCTCTCAGCCCGCATCGATTTTTAAGAAAGTTATCATGTGGCAGGGTGCCGGAGCGAAGTAATTTGTGAGCTCACCTTTGTCCTCATGTCAAGGCCTGCTGCCCTCCCCTGGTTACACGTTATGAGAGGCGTTATGGAGATGTCACAGAAACAAATACATTATGTAAAGTACAATGAGCCTTCTGCGGTCTGGCAAAGACATACTCTCGTTTGTTGCTGCACTTGAGCAGTTTTCTGACGGAGTGCATGTGAGCTCTTGCCGCGGGTACGCTGTTACAATTCAAAAGCAAACATGAGAGGAAACATCAGCATCACGTCCAACATCATTATGATTGAAAGTGCAGATATAAGCTTTGACATTGTCCTTAAGATTATCACGTGATATTTCCATTGCCATCTACTCATAATTCATACAGTTTCCACCTGTGAACCAAGGCAATGGATCATGTCTGCCATTACATTGACAGGATGCCAGGGTTGTGACAAAGAAAACATAAGCTTATACGAACCTTTGTCATTGCAGAACCTCCTAATGTCTGTACTCCGCGATGGACTACAAATTCGCTATCAACTATTCCAATGTTCTTTGTCCTGTCACCCTAAAAACATTGAAAGGGAACTTTAATTGGACTCCCTTGCGAAGGATATCTTATTTAGACAATGAGGTCACCATACTGCTTAAGTACGTCAATCCGAAAAGCGCCCAAATAAGAACATAAGCAATCCAGAAAATTTGCCACTCTAAATCAAATTACCTCAAGCAGAAGGAGCAATAGTGTGGACAATGACTAGATTGTCAATGCCCTTTGCTTTGGAAACTTTAAATCTAAAGCATGCTACAGTTATATAAATGTCACCAGTATAATACCTGGGCGCAGTATCCAAACTTGTAATCAATACCCCATCCATGGACAAGATCATTCTGTACACATTGCAAGAAAAGTTTCAATGGCTGGAATAGTCCTAAAAAATCAATTAGGCAGAAGACAAAAAAAATGTCTTATCGTAAAGTGACACAAACGGTCGCTAAAGAGTAGGTATATTATATGCCCGTGTCTTGCTCGGTTGGTTAGTGGTATGAGTGCATGCCCACCCCACCTGCGTTAGAGGCCTGGCCTATGCGAGTGCTTGTTATCGACGTCTTAATGCAAGGTTATACGGGGCTTCACCTTGCCCCCCGCTAGGTCGAGTTTTTCTGTATTACATGTCAGTGTCATATGTCCCTATTGTTTAACAATTAACCAAATCACAAATTAGTTCCTGACAAATGCAGCAATAACTAGGTTAATATGAGTTATTCAAGTTAAATATGGGACAAACCACAGACAGGGTTCCGGAGTCCCTGGCTTACGCCATATTGTACTACCCATGGCTATGGAGTGATAACATAAAAGGTCTACAACTTGGTTCAATTCTAAACTCAGATGTGAACACTCTTTGTCAAAAGATTTAACCCTTACCTGGATGAGATGCCAAGCACATTGCCAAGCAGATTTCGAGAAAACTGGTGCCATGCCCTCGACCCATCTGAAACCAACTAATTGTTATGCAAGTGCATATCTGATGCAGGTTTGTTGCTAGCGCGCTATGGTATTAATCAGAAGACAATGCTAGTTTACTACAGTCTACACCAGATCAAATAGTAACTAACGAATTAGTTAACCAGGAAAGTAGATGTAATACCACAAGAAAGAGCTTAAGGAAGAAAACGTACCCAGAACAAGGTGGCCCTTCTCTTGAACAATCTTTATTAGCCCGACTGACTCTTCTGTCAAATTATACATATTCTTAATTTAGTTATTCAGTAAACTTCAAACTGAACAAACAGAGCGTTGCACTACAGAGAATCTACCTGTGGAAATTCCCTGTTTTTTTTCGAACAGTTATCGGATGATGAATTTCAGATAACTTAGGGTCAAGACCAGGTTGAGATATCTCCAGCCTTTCTGATTTGACTATATTCAAGTACCTGCTCCAAATTAGAATGTTAGCCAAATTGGTACAGAGAATCAACTATCTACAGGGGAAGAACATTAGAATAATACACTCCAATGTTGACATTCTAGATGTAATATGCAAATTAGCACATACCAGGCAGCAACAGCCAGTTTATACTTGTAGGCTGTAGTTGCCTGGACCAGGATTTAAGAGCTGAATACATTGCACTTTGAACACATTCAATGACGATACCTTGGCACTAGCCATATTTTTAGTGACAGATAGGAAATGACAGGTTTAAGAACAATACCGGGGTTCATGCAACACATGTACCTTCTGGGGTTAAAATTATCTACTTCAAGATCTTCGTCCCAAAGAAATATATACTTGTACATCGAGACGACACTAGGATGGAGGAACCTTTTAGCAAACCACCTAAAAGATAGATGCCATCTCGAAGTTAAATGATACCGATCGATACAAATTATACAGTCAAGGTCCGACTCTTAGTTCAGTGCAAGGGTAGAAAGAAGCCATACCATTTTGTCTGATTAGAAGCAGCGATGTGTATCACACTTTTGCTCCATGATAGATCATTCCACTCATTGACCTTCCCATCGTAGTGGAACAATATAGCTGTAAAGTTCTCTGCAAGAAACTGAGCATTCAAGAGTTACATGACAATTGTATGTACAAATCACTGCTTGCAGAAGTAGTAAACGAAGTACCTTCTTCATAAGAGCATCTACACTTTTCTTCTGATTTATACCAGCAGGGATAGCAATCAAGCACCTGTCTTTCTGGTTAGACTCCTGCCGAGACAAAACACTAGCATAGCATTAAATGCTGCATATGGTCTTGTACCCAGGAAGGTGGAGCAGCTAAAGGCTGTTAAGTTCAGAAACTGAAACCAACAATCTTAGGTAGAATAGCTCAACTGACCTGTGATTGCACGCTACTTGTGAGCCATAATGGCTTCAGCTCCATGTCGGAGTAAGGCTCCACTATACCATGAGGCAAAAACCCGACCCTAGCAGTAGAAGCAGCTCTGTGTGACACCTTGGCAGTAGCTCTCCCGGTCCCAGATACCTTAACAGCAGCCCTGTCAGACTCCTGATATGTACAATGGAGCCACAGTCAACACCACAGCAACAAATGGATATCTGCTTCAAGACTACCACAGCAAACAAACCAAATTGATCCTTTTGATGGAGAAGACAATGGGTTCACATACCATCATCGTATCAAACGGGGGAGCGTCTTCATCCAACTGTAACAGCGCATAATCAGATGAGCATCGTCTCTCGAGCAGAATATAACGGGGAATTTTACAAACGATCGAGCGTTACCGCTGTCTGTCTGAGTTGGTAGCTTGCCATGTTATAAACCACAAATAGGATTATCATCAAGCACAGAACCAGCAGACGTAGCCGCAGTCTCATCTTAGAGCAGTGATAGCGCCTGTGACCATTCTGCAGAACCAAGCAACCCTGCATTTAGCAGGAGGATTTCACAACAAATGAAGCATTAATTGAAGGAAGCACAAGGGAATCTACCTTGTCCCACTAGGCGCTACTTCTCGCTGTTCATGAAACCCTGCATTTCATGACATAAAAAACTGCAGAAGTTGAGTAAGTTTTCAGAATGATGAGAGAAGTTGGGTTGCACGTTCCATTCCACCCTGAGGCGTTACTTGAATTTGGATGGACGTAAAACACCGGAACAACGACATTTTCCTTTCAAAATGCGATTCGCTTTGTTCCCTATGCGTGGAAAACAAAAGAAAAAGACCGATCCCTCGATAACACACACACCGAGCAAGCACGAGACACCGGACGCATCACAATCTCGCGGCGGACGGCGAGGCGCTCTCTGGGTTTTGGAAACGTGGGTTCACGCAGCCAGCGCACGATCGGAGTGTAGAAATCTCGAAACCCCAATCAATCGATACACTGAGAAACGAAGCACGAGGAGAAGAGAAGGAAGGGACAATACCGCGGAGGCGGATGGGGCAACCGGGCGGACGAGGAACGAGCGGTGGACCTCCCCGCGGAGGGCACGGGCACGGGCGCCGCTGCTATCTCGTGGAGGAGGAGGAAATGCCCTGCAGAGAGATTGGGAAAGGCACGGGCACGGGCACGCGCGGAGGCGGAGGCGCAGCCAGACGCGGCCGCTGGAGTGGGCAGGTGGGCGAGCGAGACAGCGACGTTCAGAGGAAGGGTGACGTATGGCGCCTTCCCACCCGCACCCGTCGCTCGCAGCAGCGCCACGCGAGGTGACGACGACCCGACTGACTGACGAGGGAGAGAGAGGCAGCGCCGGGTGATGCCGCCACACTCTCAGTCACACGCGATGGGGGTTGCGCGATACGAGCAGCCCGTTTCGGCTGGGCTGCCTGCCACGACCGGGTTTTCCGCTCGGTTTGTTTCTTGGTTCCCTCGGTCCCCGGGCGGCCCAGGAATGTGGAGGCCCCGACCCACCACAGTTGCTTCCATTTCAATGCTACTCTTGACAAACTACCCTCCCTCTCACCTCTAATAAAAGAAAAAGATGCTACTGTCAAAAAAAAAGATGCTCAAAAAATAAACCTCTAAAAAAAAGACAAAGTACCCTCTCTTCTTGCTCCAGATTACGACGTCCCCGAACCAAGAGCAAAAAAAGAATGACTCCTACAGACATAAACACTGTCTCCAAAATTCTGCGCTGGCATATACTTGACCAAGGAAACTCTATGGGTATTACATACAGTTATAACACAGACATATATAGCGCCTAACAACTCAGGCCACATCTCTACAGGCAAAACATGCTTCATCTAGCTGACCTTAAACAAAACACCAGGAAAACCGCCACTCCTTCCTGTTACAAAACATCCTGACTCCCTGACCTAGTCTTTGACAGGGCGGTACACAACACTGGATGGAGCTACTCTAGGACCTCCTTATAGGATTGTACACAACACTTCTGCATATCCACGGCGTCCTTCCTGTCACCGTCGACTCCTCTTCCTGCCTTTGCTAGGACTGTCTTGCGGCGGCACAGCGGCGGCACGCTTCTGCCCGCTCTTTGGGGGCCGCCCGACCCCTCGCTTCTTGGCACCTGGCGCACTTCTCTCAACGGTTTCTTCCTCAGCTGTTGCCGCTGCATCGCCGGGGACCTCCTTGGTCTCACTCTCGCCCTGACTGACAGTGCTTCCAGTCTCCCTTGAGGAAACCTTGCTTCTCTTTGCATCACGAGGCACATGACGTACTGGCGGCAATGTTCGAGAAATCTTCTTCGTTGCAGGGGCATTAGTGGCCCCTGCCGCCGCCTTCTTGCTTACAGGGTCACTTGCTACCTTTGCAGCGGTCTTCTTGATTACGGGCTCACCCGCTATCCCTGCCGCCGCCTTCTTGGCTACAGCCTCACTAGCTATCCCTGCCCCGGTCTTCTTCATCACAGGCTCATTTGCTATCCCAGCCACTGTCTTCTTTATTACAGGCTCACTAGCTATCGCTGCCATGGTCTTCTTTAACACAGGCTCAGCAGCTATCCCTGCAGCAGCGGTCTTCTTGATTACAGAGCCACTAGCGATCCTTGACTTGGTCTTCTTGATTACAGGGTCACTAGCTATCCCTGCTGCTTCACAATTCATGGAGAGAACGACCGAACTCTGTTGCAACGTTTTGCATATGAGACCTCGAAGTTCAATTGCAGCCATGTGCTCCAGTGTGGCCTTTGGAAAAAAAGTAAGGACATTATTCACAAACACGAGCATGTCTTTTAGGAGCTCCTTGGCAGAAGAGATAGCACCACTCTTGATCTTTGAACGAAGGATTCGGAAGTCCATATGCTGACGGATCATCTTCTTGTATCTAGCTCTCTTCCGCTGTAGATGGAAACAATTGGACATAAGATGACAAAATCAGAAGTACCTGTGCTATTATGTTCATCTCTAGAATAGATCAACTATACAGAAGATTTGAGCCACTTAAAAGTTCTCTTTCAGAACATATAATATTACTACGTACAGTTTACCCAATCTGCCCACACGAACTAACTGTAAGTGTAACTCAGGTAATAAGAAAACAAAAAGGAAATTCACTATGTCCACAAAGATCTGACTTTCTTGATCCTCTCAGAACAAATAGTGGGCAATTCCAATAAATTTTTTGTAAAAGATAAGACTACAATTTAAAACGCCCACTGAAGCAATAGTGATACAAGACTGATTAAATACCTGGATATCAATTTGGTGTTGCAACATCTTACAGTCACCTTGAGTGGATATAATATCCATAATATCTGCCAATTTTGGTTTTGCTCCCTCGCACACAGATACACCAGGCTCTATCTTTTGAGTTGTTAGTTCCTTCATGCAGCCTTCAGAGGGAACCTCTCTCTGTACGCATGGAGCTTTGCACACAGATACACCAGGCTCTATCTTTGGAGTTTTCAATTTCTTCATGCAGCCCTCAGAGGAACCCTCTCCCTGTATGCATGGCGTAGATGTATTTTCACCATCTCTGCTACTATCAACAGCCATCAGAATAGCCCTTTTATCCCTCAATCCCCTTTTCTTTCTAGAGCCCCAAAGCAAACCATCTTTGGCACAGAGCTTCTTTTCAGCATGGGGCTTTGATAATGTCTCTGCTGATGTATTTTGAACTTTCTGAGATTTCTGACTGTTGCTTGCTTCCTCTGTGAAACTAGCAGCGGATGATCTGTCTTTGGACAATTCTTTGCTCGAGGAAGTAGTATCAGCTGCATTTTCAGTGTGTGAACATGATTCAGTGTGACATCCTAAGTTACCATTATCATGTTTGCTATTGCTGAGGCTCTCGATCACAGACTGCAAGGACCTGGAACAGGGAAAAGCCAAATCGCACATTATTAAACAAAAAGAAAATTTTCCAGCCAGATGGCATAAGTAGCGCCTAAGATAACTTTCACTTGGCTTCAAGATGACAGACAATAATATAAAAATATCTAAACTACTAATGAAGTACAAGTTGTGTTGGGATACTGATCACCTTAACCATCCATGAAACCTGATCAACGACATTAAAAAGGTGGGACTTTTTCTCACGACTGCTAATTATGTTTTATTTGTCTTAAGTTCAAAGAGTGTTTAAATAAGCCATATAATTAACCCCACTAAATAACATGATTAATCTAATGTTTTGCATTTTTATTTGGATCTATCTATCAAAATTTAAATTCTTCAAAAAGTGCTCCCAGCCCCTCCATTTCTCTCCCCTGCCTCATACCCTTCCCTTCATATATTTCCTTGAACTTCAGTCCATATGAGAAAAACTAATGACCAATTATCAGCAAAGATCATTTCGGAGGAGCTATTTTTAATCAACTTCTATCATTCTTTCAGTCATCTGGTCAATGGCTAGTTTAGCTGATGCATTATGTATAGAGAAAGACGTGCATTGCACGTGCAGGACAACAAGTAACTAAAATATATCCAAAACAAATTATGAAGATTACATGTGAAAATGCCAAAAATTCAAGGACAAGGTGTATATTGACATACTAAGTACTAACCCAATAAAACTTTCTGACTTCCTCAGCTCCCTTTTCAATTCAGCAACTCTCTGCTTGCGAAGCTCCTCAAACCAAGCACTGCAATGAAGCAAATACAATGCTAAGTACTGCTACATCAATGTAAAAGTTACTTCACTATAGGACACAAAACTATCTATGTTAAACTACAGTCGGTTGAAATGTTCTGCACATATTGGCTAAGGACTAAAATTTGCATACTAGAATGTTGATAATCATCATTGAATATATTTCTTCTTCTATCACCTCTGTGTACCTGATTACCAGTCCTGCCCAGTGCCCATGATGGATTAACATTGAAAATTCTTCTACCAAAAATTCAAACATTGTCCTCGGAATACATCATGGTATAGTATACGCAACCTCAAACTATATGGGAAGATCATTAACGTGGACAGGTTAGTACAGACATCACAGGGATAGGTAACACTTACTCGCATGCAGAGTAGCGTGCTTGAATCTCTGAAAATTTTGCTTCGCATTCCTGCAAACAAGAAAAACAGCCAACCAATCAATACTGTAATTCTTCCAAAGATGAGATGGGACAGGCCGTAAGGGACTCAAGTTCCCTGCTCCCCACACAATTTCAAAATTCCAACTATTTTGATCTGTAAAACCAACTGTGTGGGTGTTCAAAATGTTTCTGTGAATAGGCACGAAGCTCTCACATATCCAAACTGTTGGACAAATTGCCCTTGGTAATTTGTACCAAAGTGAGCAAAAAATGTGCAACCTGTGTTGTACTGTAATTATATAATACATATAGGACCAACTGAAATTATACCACATTCTTCCTCACAAAGAAAAGAGTTAGAAATTATGCCACATTTCATCGGTGGATGGTGGTTGGGCGTTGATTCGATTCATTTGGTTCAAGTCAAAACTGTGCCTCATCATTTGCTGCATTTTCAGAACGCGTAACTCATGATTATCCAACCAACAGCACAAGGTACGCTCACAGTCTCTAAAATGACAGCCTAATCACAATCTCTAAAATGACAGTCTGAGAGTCACAATCTCTAAAATGGCAGCCTAATAATCACAATCTCTAAAATGTTGCTCGGAATCCATACGAACATCAACAAGGCCGAGAGTGTATCTCCAGCAATGATCACGAAACCCTAGCCAGCACCAACCAACCCCTCCCAGTCCCAAGGATAATCATTTCGGCATCCCTAATAATACGAAAAAATGAATATATGCCCTAATCCACCCTTATCGAAGCGACATTACAGGCACGCGACTCGTAATCGTAATTAGCCGAGTAGTATTAGGCTAGGGTTCGGCGGTGGGGGCGGACCTTCGGCGAGAAGGAGCACGGGGAGCGGGCGCGCAGTTCGGCGGCGACGGCGTGCCAGTCGGCGGCCCCGTGGCGGAGGACGGCGCCGCCGAGCACGAGCTCCTCCCACGTCCCCCACGCGGCGGCCGCGTCGTCGTCCTGCTCCTCCTGCTTGACCACCACAACCACCATCGGACGGGACGCTATCTCGTCCGGGCACCGAGAAAATCGGTCGCCCTTTTTTCTGGGTCGGGGCGGCATGCGATCGCGGACGGGCGAGGCGATAGGAGAGGCCGAGCCAGGAATAGGAGTCGGATACGGAGGGAGGCGGTCCGTCGGGGTCGTCGCGGTCGGCCTCTGTCTCTCGGTCTCCCCTCTCTCCCCACTTTCTTTCTGTCTCTGGGAGTGGCCGTCTCGCCCATTGTTTTTTCTTTTTCTTTTGGCGTGGGTTTTGGATTTTAGATTCTTCTACTATTCTGGGTTCGTGCTAATCTAGGACGTGCGGTGGTGGAGGCCCACGCCACTGTCACCCAACGCCTTTTTTACTCGCTTCGCTACTATATGCCCAATGGTGACCGATGAGGCAACGACGCACATGGCATTTCTTTTCCTTCTCTCCCTGAGCGGGCCTATGATGCACAATAGTGGTTGGGGCGCACCCTGGTGCGCGGTAGGTGGCCCCTTTCACTTTATTGTCATAGTAAAGTATAGCAATATGAAGTACTTCTACGTGCAAGTTCATAACTAAAATAATGCAGAGCAATATAGTAGCCCATGCAGCAGCCCTTTTTGGTGAGCTGATCAATACTACAGATTCCAACAAGCTATACAGTTCACACTTCATTCAAGAAATCGTTGCTTCAGTTCAGTACCACTGCCACATTTGCACATTTGACCTGATCAATACTCAAATGTCGACGATGCGAGCTTGTCGCACTGCACCAGCGCAAAGGACAGCATGGCTCTGTCAAGGTCGTAGACGACCTGCGTGTTCTGCTGCTGGTAGTTGCCGATGACAGTTTGGTGCCCGGCGCCGTCCAGGTGGAGTGTCAGCCATGGCACCGGCACAAGCGTGGCCCACCGCCCCTGCCGCTTCCAGAAATGACATGGTCGCTGTCAGTGCAAAGCAGAGGTCTAGCGGCACGCCGACCTCCGCCTGATCCAGAATAAACTTGGTGAAGCAGAGTTATGATAATAAGACCATGCAACGAACCAGGATTTTTTATAAATAAAATCAAGAGGCTAAGTTATACTCGAACAAGCTATACAACAATATTGTCAGTTCTATCATCACACTGATTACATAATATTCCCGTTGTTCTAAGAAAAAGGTATTCAGAACTGAAAAACTGATTACATATTTTGTTCAATAAAATAACCAGTATAGTACTAATGGCATAAGTTGCATTATCTGCCTCATTGTAGAGCTAGAAGAAATTTGTAGCCATTGATTATAGCAATTAAAACAGTCACCTTCAGGTGCCAATTTTCTAAGAGAACCTGCTCATCAAACAGAAGACGAACTGATTTAAATATCTTATGAAATAGTGTAACACCCCATGTAATTAAGCTACAGTGATCACCTTCTGATAATGCCAAGTCACCATGCTTAACAGTGCTTGATCATCATTTGCATCATATCTCATTTCAAATTCCAACTCAAATTGAAATTCAAATATAAAGTGAAAATAAAAGTTGTTCCAATTTGGAAACTAAAATGTTCATTAAATAGAAAATAATCCATAACTAATTATGTTAAGAAAAACAACATCACCTAAATTACCTAGATGACTCTAACATCATCAAAACAGTACCAAACAGCAATATTTAATACCATTTTGTTTAATAAAATTGCAAATGAAATCATATTGTCTCCAAACCAAATTCTGGTAGTAGTTAATATTGCACTGTAATTGTTGAGCTAAGTCACCTATTTTACAAAAGCCAAATTATAGCCAAACATTTTACAAAACAGAAGTGAAAACAGAAAACAGAAAAGGAAAAAGAAAAAGACAGAAATACACTGGTGGACTGGGCCTAAGTCGCCTACAGTGCGGCCCAGCCCACCAGGCGCGGCCTTTCCCTAACCTCGCGCGCGCGCGCTCCCGACGACCGGCTCGCCGTCGCAGCCGCACCCTGCCAGCCACCGCGTCGCTACAGGGCGGCGGGGTGGATAAGACCACCACCGCGGCAACCCTAGCCGCCCCCAGATCTTTTCCCCCTTCTCTCTCTCTCTCTCATTCGCTCTCTCTCTCCCGCACCCGAGAGCTCTCATCGCCGTCGCCATCGATCCCGCGTCCTCCGTCGTCCCCGCGCAGCACCGTCATGCTGTAGCTCACCGCCGTCGACCGCTACGCCGTTCGGCGCAAGCCATTGGAGCCGGGAGCTCCCACAGCGAGCGCGGCGACCTCTTCTTCCTCCTCGGCTCCGACGAACGCCGGCGTCGAATCCGGCTACCTTGAGCCTCCCCCGAGCCCATTACACACACCTGCAGGCTCCCCGTGAGCACCACTACCTCTCCCCTCTCCTCTCTCTCTCTCTCGTTCGACCCGTAGCCCCCGTCCCCGTAGTGCTCGAGTTTGCCGCCGCCTGCCGTCGTCGCCGGTGTAGCCACGGTGACCATTGGGTCCCGTGCATGCCACCATCGCGTTCGCCGCGTCGCGTAGAGGCCCTCTGGCCGTTTAGTTTGCTCGCTTGCGCGCCGAAACGCCGAATCCCCACTCGCCTGACTCCGGCCGCCGCCCGCCGTCGTCGACTCCGTCCGTCCCAGGTCGCGAGACCGCCACCGTTGGACGCGGCGCTCGACGCCCGTTCGAACGGCACCGGCCGCGTCCGATTTGACCGACCACAGCAAAATCCCGACGGCCGGCGCTGACCTGGCGCCGACGTGGCGCGCCCTGGGCCACTGACCCGTGGACCCAATGGGGCCGTTGACCTGGTTGACCTGGTCAAACCTGCTGACTGGGTTTGACCAGTCACTGACAGGTGGCGTCCGCGCTATTTAAATGACTTTATAAATAATAAAAATGTTAATTATTCGGTTAATTAAATCATTTAGTTAATCAGTCACTGACAGTAGGGCCCACCCTCTAATTAACCGTTAATTAGTTTAATTAATCTGTAATTAGCCACTGTGTCACTGACCTGTGGGACCCACTGGTCAGGTTTACCTGGCTCAGCCGGGTTTGAGCGCTGACGTCATGCTGACGTCACCATACACTGTTTTGGATAATTCAAATTAAATAATTCCAGAAATTCCAGAAAATGATTAAAACTTTGAAAAATCATATAAAATAAACCGTAACTCGGATGAAAATAATTTATATATGAAAAACGATCAGAAAAATATGAAGAATTCGAATATCCTATCCACGTACCTGCCACACCCCTCTAACATACTGAACATGAAACTTTTTGCCCGATTTCGATAAATGAATAGTGCATGACCTTAATAAAATAAATCCAAATAAATTCCTAAATTCTCTAAAGCAGTTAGATATGCATTATATCACCCCTGCATATCATTTAGGCATGTCATGCATCACTGTTGCATTGTTGCCGTGAATTTATTGTTTCCTCCCCCTCCTTCTCCCCCGATAGACGTCGAGACCGCCGCCGACGCAGCTGAGTACGACTACTCTCCAGACGAGTAGCCTTCTGACGACCAGCCCCTCTCAGCAGAGCTTCCAGGCAAGCAAACCCCCTTGATCATCCAGATATCGCCTATTCTTTCCCTCTTATTCTTGCATTAGAATTGTCCCTGCTACTGTTCCAATAGTTCCTATTCTGATGCATAGCCTGGTTTTGTAACCTATTGTTGATACTTTACTTGTTATCCTATATGCTTAGTATAGGCTGGTTAGTGATACATCAATGGCCCCACACCCTTGTCCTTGTTGCCACGCTTTTCCACCAGTGACTCGATCAGTATGATCGACGATCAGAGACCAACACTTCACCGCACATTCCCCCTAAGTTGTTCGACTCTGCAGAGCTACTACCGAGTGCCGAGGGTGATACCTCTTATCTTACTTCTGATGATGCCTCTGTAGAATAGCTATCCGGTTGTGGGTTACCGAGGGTGATTCCTCTTTCACCACCTCCGATAAGGCTTCCGTCGTGCGACTCCTCTTGTGTGAATCCATTGAGGGTGATTCCTCCGGGTTCACCTTGACCGATACTTCGAGTGGGAATCCATCAAGGGTGATTCCTCGGATTCCTTCTCGATACTTTCGACACACGGGTACTTGGACTTTACTACTGTCATTTGATAAAGACGGGTCGGCTCCAAGAGCACCCGCGAGCCGTGTGTTACCAAGTCGGAGCGACGGGAATCCTGTTCGTCTCTGCGAGTTACTAAACACGCCTAACGGATTTGGGTATTTGATCTGAGTGGGTCGTTGGACCTAAACGCACTACCACCACGTGGGATAATTGTTATGGGACCCTCTACGTCGTATGTATCAGCCGAAAGTTCTTCAGATGTCACAGCTCAGAGATGCGGGCTGATTGTTGGGGTGGGCTGGTTACGTCACTCGTGTATTCAGTGTCGCGCCTGGGCCCCGACCACCCACGCAACGTGCAGGAGTGCAAAGGGCGATGGCCCAAGACCCCTTCGCACTTAGGATTTAGACCGGCGTGCTGACTTCTCTGCTGAGCCTAGGTAGGACTGCATCGTGTCGATTACCCGAGGCCGGGTATTACCCAGCAAGTGTATCCGGCCAGATGTAATCGAGCGTGTTGGGTAACAGTAGTGCACCCCTGCAGGGAAGTTATCTATTCGAATAGCCGTGTCCACGGTAACAGGACGCTCGGAGTTGTATCCTGATCCACTACAACTACAAAATGATGCTGATTCAATAATAAACTGTTATTACTGCTCTCGGGATCGCTTTCTCGCAGGGAGTCGAGAAAGGATCTCAGGGCGCTGCTACTATATAACCACTATTATTTGTTACTGTGTTCTACTCTCTTCTGATGATGCAAGATTGCTTCAAGATGCTAGTTTTCGATAGGCTAGGCTTCTCCCCCTCTATTCTGGCATTCTGCAGTTCAGTCCAAAGATATAGCTCCATTCCTTTGATATCGATGCATAATTAGTATAGTTCTGATGTCAGTCTTGCGAGTACTTTGGATGAGTACTCACGGTTGCTTTGCTACTTCTTTTCCCCATACCCGATTGCTACGATCAGACGACGGAGTCCCGGAGCCAGACACCACCGCAGGAGACTACTACCAGGAGAGCCCCGGAGGCACGTACTACTGGGTTGAGTCAGCCGACCAGGAGTAGTTCGGAGGCCCTAGGCAGGAGGCCTTCGCCTTTTCGATCAGTGTCGCTGTTTGTGCTAGCCTTCTTAAGGCAAACTTGACTAACTATGTCTGTACCCAGATATTATTGTTTGTATGACTTATGTATTCGGGTCCGCGTGACCCCTGGTTTGTAATATGATGATTTATGTTTAATTTTGAGTTTAGAGTTGTGTTGTGATATCTTCCCGTGAGTCTCTGATCTCGATCGTGCACGTTTGCGTGTTTGATTAGTGCACGGTCGAGCAGGGGCGTCACAAGTTGGTATCAGAGCCGACTGCCTGTAGGAAGCCCCCTTCCAATTCCTTGGTCGAAGTTGAGTCTAGTCTTTGAAAAAATTGTTTTACTAACACGGCTGTGTGGCTTACGGGCCCACATCGCCAATGGGTGGTATTAGGATCTTTTATTCCTCTTCTATACTCTGGGATTCTACTCTCTCTTCTATTCGGGTTAAAATTTACTAACTCTGACTCTAGGTTCTCGTGATCACGTCCACTCGGAGCTTTGATTATCTGCAAATTACTTCCTTGAATGCACGATGCAAGAATTCACTCACTCTCATTTGACAATGTTGAATTTCCTCTGTTTCAGATGGATCGCTTGTTTCCGCCGCGCCCTGCGACGCAGCTTGTACTTCGGACTTGGGCTCATGATGCGACTGGTTTTCCAGCTATCCTGATCACCCTCCTGACCAGACTGGGCTACCGTTGGTACCCCGAGTACATGGTTTACAAGGATTTCCGCGAGTTCAACCAGGAGCAGTATCATGCCGATGTTCGTATCTTTGATCAGTGGAACGACTCCGTCACTGAGTTGCACACTTTTCACGGTATCGGCGTGACGATTGATATGGCAGTCCATGAGGCTGCCCATTCTGCTGTCGCACGTCTTGGTGGCGAGCATAGTCGTTTGGATGACTCCGAGTTCCGATACATCCCGTATGCCCCTGCTGGTGATGATACCGGATACTACACAGCTGTTTGTGCCCCTTACGAGCGACGTCGATACGACCCGCAGGTTTTGATTCAGTGCACTCAGGCTCTGGATCGCACTGTCCGGGCTCTTGCCGTCGAGTTGTTTGCCACTCGAGCACGTCTCTACGATGCTATGACACAGTTGCTGCCAGCTGTTCGTGCAGGGATACATCCAGAGTACATCCTTTACCCGCGCAGGACTCAGATGCCTACAGGTATTGATTGGCCTGCTGTTGGAGGTCACACACCCGCACGTGGACCTCTTCTTCCAGTTCGAGATCGGGTTCTGCATCAGAGTGCTCACAGAGCGCAGGACCTTCCTGCCATGGACACTCATCGTCCGCACCTGCAGTTACCTGGTTTCAGTGGTTTTCCCCGACGTTGATCTAGCCTTTGCTATGTCTCGTTGTTGTATTCCTCACCGCGTGCCTGCGCGCCGCCTAGTATGTCTAGCTGTTTAATTTCCGAACTTGTACTGTCCGCGTGTAACCGACTCTGTGTATGGATCTGTATGTCTTAATTGACTACTGTTATGTATCTACCGCACTACTTATTCATTGTCGTGTTACATCATGTTTGTCTCTAAGACACTTGCAGTTATTTTTACTAAACTACCCCTTGTTAAATCTTTAGCAGGATGGTTAGACCAGGTGGTCGTGGTCATGGCCGTGCTCCCGAGCAGCCACCACCGCCAGACTATATGGCAGCTATGATGCAGCAATTTGAGTTGAACCGCCAGTTCATGGTTGGGATTATGGCTCAGTTCCCACACCAGAATCAGAATGCTCAGAATCAGCAACCCGCCGCAATAACTCTGCAGGAGTTTGTGCGTCTTAACCCTACTGTTTTCCGTAACTCGGAACAGCCACTGGATGCTGATGACTGGCTTCGCGGCATCACATACGAGATGGAGTCTGCCAATGTCGCCCCCGCCAACCTTGTCACCTTAGCCTCCTACTTCTTGAAGGGTGCCGCTGCTCAATGGTGGCACACCCACAAGAGTTCATTACCTGCTGGGACAGTCGTTACCTGGATCGAGTTTCAGACTGCTTTCCGTGCCCGCTACATTCCTCAGGGAATCATGGACCGGAAGAAAAGAGAGTTTCGCAACCTTACTCAGGGCAGTAAGACTGTTGAAGCTTATCAGCGGGAATTCCTTAACCTGTCCCACTATGCTGAAGAAGACGTTGCCACAGATGCACACAGACAGGAGAAATTCCGCGATGGACTCCACCCAGACCTCAAGCTTGTACTTGCTGTTCATGACTTCGCCACTCTGGTGAACAAGGCTATCCAGGTTGAGACCGCTCAGATGGAACATAGGGAATCACTCAAGCGCAATCGTGACATTGGCTCATCTTCGAGCTCTGGACAAAGGCGTAAAATCTGGATTCCCAACAGCATGTATCGTCCAACTGCCCCTGCGTTGAGGCCTTCCTATGCTGCACCCCGTCTGCCTCCTCCACCAACGAGGCAGCCGAGAGCTCAAGCTACTCCACCACGTGCTGCTCCTCTTCGTCCTGAAGATGGTCTGTGTTTCAAGTGTCGCCGCCCATGTCACCTTGCCAAGGACTGCCACCAGAATCAGAATCAGTTGGCACTTCCTCCTACTGGTCGTGGCAACAACCAGACCCGCAACTATAATACTGGGTCTTCTGCTTATGGTCGTGGACAGGCTTACCACGTCGATATTGAAGAAGTTCAGGATCAGCCTGAAACTGTGATGGGTACCCTTCTCGTTAACTCAGTACCCGCTTCTGTTTTATTTGATTCAGGAGCATCGCATTCATTCATGTCAGAAGCATTTGCATTATCACATGACATTACATTTGAAAAGATGAACATACCAATAGTTGTCCGCACCCCTGGAGGCCGTTGTCAAACCTCTATGATGGCACACAATGTCACTATCCAAATCGAAGGATTGGAATTCCTTGTTTCACCCATCATTTTGAATTCTTCCAATATAGATCTCATTCTGGGGATGGATTGGTTGAAAGCTCACATTGCTTCAATCAATTGTGCCACCAAAGTCGTTCAACTCCTTCACCCCTCCGACGAGATAGTGAACTATACCGCCCGAATTACCCGGAATGCCGAAGCTCAGATATATGCTATGAATGCTTTGAATGCTTCACCTCTTGAGGGAATTGAGAACGTTCCAGTCGTTCGCAATTTTTCGGACGTCTTTCCAGAAGAACTTCCAGGGATACCCCCTGTTAGAGCCGTTGAATTCGTCATCGACTTGAAACCAGGCACCACTCCTATTGCCAAGCGCCCATACAAGATGCCGCCGCATGAACTCCTTGAACTTAAGGAGGAAATCGACAAGTCACTTAAAAAGGGTTTCATCCGCCCCAGTTCTTCTGCTTGGGGAGCACCTTTTCTCTTTGTTAAGAAGAAGGATGGAACTAACCGATTGGTCCAGGACTATCGGCCTATTAACCAAGCAACAATCCAGAACAAATATCCACTTCCCCGGATCAACGATCTTTATGATCAACTTGCTGGATCCTTTGTGTTTTCTAAACTCGACTTAAGGTTGGGTTACCATCAGATACGAGTTCGTAAAGAGGATATTCCGAAGACCGCTTTCGTTACTCGTTATGGATCATACGAGTACACCGGCATGTCCTTCGGATTAACTAATGCTCCAGCAACCTTCTCTCGATTGATGGACTATATCTTCATGGACTACCTCGACAAATTCGTCGTGGTTTATTTGGATGATATCCTTATATTTTCCAAGAATGAAGAAGAGCACGCCTAACATCTTCGGCTTGTATTGGAGAAACTTCGAGAACATCAACTGTATGCCAAATTTTCTAAGTGTGAATTCTGGTTATCTGAGGTGACTTATCTTGGTCATGTGATTTCCAAAGATGGCATTGCTGTTAACCCAGAAAGAGTTCAGGCTATTCTTGACTGGACTCCCCCGAAGAATGTTAAGCAAGTCAGAAGTTTTCTCGGTCTTGCTAGCTATTGCCGCCGTTTCGTCGAGAACTTCTCCAAGATTGCTAAGCCACTGACTGATTTTCTCCACAAAGGCAAGAAGTTTGAGTGGACGGAAAAATGCCAGGAAAGTTTTCAGACACTTTAAGTTGACATCTGCCCCAGTGCTAGCTCCCCCTGATTCCCGCAAGGACTTTGTGATATATTGTGACGCATCCCGTCAAGGGTTAGGCTATGTCCTAATGCAAGAGCGCAAAATGATTGCTTATGGCTCTCGTCAATTGCGTCCTCACGAAGATAAGTATCCAACGCATGATCTCGAGTTAGCAGCAGTTATCTATGCTTTGAAGCCGTGGCGACATTACCTTCTCGGTAATCGTTGCGAGATATACACGGACCACCAAAGTCTGAAGTATCTGTATACTCAACCAGATTTGAACCTCCGCCAGCAAAGATGGCTCGAGACAATAGCTGACTATGACATGGATATTTCTTATACCCCTAGCAAGGCTAATGTAATGGCCGATGCTTTGAGTCGCAAGTCTTATTGCAACAACCTCACGGTTCAGCAAGCACAACCCCTTCTTTATGAAGAACTTCGCAAGTTGAACCTTCACATTGTCCCACAGGGTCATCTCAATACCCTGGTTGTTGAACCAGATCTCGAGGACCTCATCAAGCATATACAGAAAGTTGACTCTGAGGTCGAGAAAATTAAGCGCGATCTCAAAAGGGGAAGGCCCTCGTTCTTCACTATTGATGATGATGGCACCTTGTTCTTCAAAAATCGCTTAGTGGTTCCTAGAAAGGACAACCTGGATCTGACCCCGCGCGTCTTGAAAGAAGCTCATGATACACCTCTTTCAATTCACCCCGGTAGCACCAAGATGTACCAAGACATTCGTCAGAGATATTGGTGGCCTGATCGGCATTGCTCGTTATGTTGCTGAGTGTGACGTTTGCCGTCGCATCAAGGCAGAACATCAAAGGCCTGCTGGAACTCTGCAACCCCTTGTTATTCCTGAATGGAAATGGGACAAAGACGAAATGGATTTCATTACTGGATTTCCCAGATCGCAGAAGGGTCATGATGCTATTTTTGTCGTCATTGACCGATTCTCAAAGGTTGCTCACTTTCTGCCAGTCAAGGAGACAATCACTGCTAGTCAGTTAGCAGACTTGTATGTTGCCAGAATCGTGTCACTCCACGGTGTTCCGTTGGAGATCAGTTCGGACCGTGGCAGCCTCTTTACCTCCAGATTTTGGAACAGTTTCCAAGAAGCTATGGGAACTCATCTGTCTTTCAGCACCGCTTTTCACCCCTAGTCCCAGGGACAAGTTGAACGAGTCAATCAAGTGCTTGAAGATATGCTTCGAGCTTGTGTCATCTCATTCGGTAAGAAATGGGAGGAATCTCTCCCGTATGCTGAATTCTCATACAATAATAGCTATCAGGCTAGTTTGAAGATGACACCCTTTGAAGTTCTCTATGGACGTAAGTGCCGAACCCCTCTAAATTGGTCAGAAACTGGGGAACGGCCACTCTTTGGTCCGGATATTATCCAACAAGCTGAAGAACAAGTCCGCATTGTCTGTGAACATTTGAAAGCTGCTCAGTCTCGTCAGAAGAGCAACTCTGATCGAAAACACCAGGTAATGGTCTATCAACCTGGCGAACAAGCTTACCTTCGTGTTACTCCGATGAAGGGCACTCATCGATTTGGAATCAAGGGCAAGTTAGCTCCTCGCTACATTGGCCCGTTCCGTATT
Organism: Elymus sibiricus; assembly: GCA_039707655.1. Taxonomy (NCBI): domain Eukaryota; kingdom Viridiplantae; phylum Streptophyta; class Magnoliopsida; order Poales; family Poaceae; genus Elymus; species Elymus sibiricus. Next base: position 174,194,240 of record CM077666.1, on the reverse strand, counting down.
CTCGCAAGACGAGGAGAAGTGGCATATCAATTGGAATTGCCGCCGAACCTTTCTCAAGTTCATGATGTCTTCCATGTGTCGCAACTCCGTCGCTGCTTCAAGGATCCTATCCGAGCAGTGGATCATGAAATGCTTGAATTGCAAGAGGATCTTTCTTATCAAGAGTATCCGATCCGCATTCTTGATCAAACTGAACGTCGAACCCGTTAGAAGGCAATCAAGTTCCTTAAAGTTCAGTGGTCAAATCATTCTGAAGATGAAGCCACTTGGGAACGCGAAGATCATCTTCGTGAAGAATACCCCGCTCTCTTTCAGCCTTCCTCCTAATTCTCGGGACGAAAATTTCTTTTAGAGGAGGAGAATTGTAACACCCCATGTAATTAAGCTACAGTGATCACCTTCTGATAATGCCAAGTCACCATGCTTAACAGTGCTTGATCATCATTTGCATCATATCTCATTTCAAATTCCAACTCAAATTGAAATTCAAATATAAAGTGAAAATAAAAGTTGTTCCAATTTGGAAACTAAAATGTTCATTAAATAGCAAATAATCCATAACTAATCATGTTAAGAAAAACAACATCACCTAAATTACCTAGATGACTCTAGCATCATCAAAACAGTACCAAACAGCAATATTTAATACCATTTTGTTTAATAAAATTGCAAATGAAATCATATTGTCTCCAAACCAATTTCTGGTAGTAGTTAATATTGCACTGTAATTGTTGAGCTAAGTCACCTATTTTACAAAAGCCAAATTATAGCCAAACATTTTACAAAACAGAAGTGAAAACAGAAAACAGAAAAGGAAAAAGAAAAAGACAGAAATACACTGGTGGACTGGGCCTAAGTCGCCTACAGTGCGCCCCAGCCCACCAGGCGCGGCCTTTCCCTAATCTCGCGCGCGCGCGCGCTCCCGACGACCAGCTCGCCGTCGCAGCCGCACCCTGCCAGCCACCGCGTCGCTACAGGGCGACGGGGTGGATAGGACCACCACCGCGGCAACCCTAGCCGCCCTCAGATCTTTTCCCCCTTCTCTCTCTCTCATTCGCTCTCTCTCTCCCACACCCGAGAGCTCTCATCGCCGTCGCCGTCGATCCCGCGTCCTCCGTCGTCCCCGCGCAGCACCGTCATGCCGTAGCTCACCGCCATCGACCGCTACGCCGTTCGGCGCAAGCCATTGGAGCCGGGAGCTCCCACAGCGAGTGCGGCGACCTCTTCTTTCTCCTCGGCTCCGACGAACGCCGGCGTCAAATCCGGCCACCTCGAGCCTCCCCCGAGCCCATTACGCACACCTGCAGACTCCCCGTGAGTGCCACTACCTCTCCCCTCTCCTCTCTCTCTCTTGTTCGACCTGTAGCCGATGTCCCCGTAGTGCCCGAGCTCGCCGCCGCCTGCCGTCGTCGCCGGCGTAGCCACGGTGACCATTGGGTCCCGTGCCTGCCACCATCGCGTTCGCCGCGTCGCGTAGAGGCCCTCTGGCCGTTTAGTTTGCTCGCTTGTGCGCCGAAACGCCGAATCCCCACTCGCCCGACTCCGGCCGCCGCCCGCCGTCGTCGCCGCGGTCGACTCCGGCTGTCCCAGGTCGTGAGACCGCCACCGTTGGACGCGGCGCTCGACGCCCGTTTGAACGGCACCGGCCGCGTCCGATTTGACCCACCACAGCGAAATCCCGACGTCGCCCGCCGCGCTCCGCCGCGTTCGAGCTCGCCGGAGCAACTCCGGCGGCCGGCGCTGACCTGGCGCCGACGTGGCGCGCCCTGGGCCACTGACCCGTGGGCCCAGTGGGGCCGTTGACCTGGTTGACCTAGTCAAACCTGCTGACTGGGTTTGACCAGTCACTAACAGGTGGCCCTCGCGCTATTTAAATAACTTTATAAATAATAAAAATGTTAATTATTCGGTTAATTAAATCATTCAGTTAATCAGTCACTGACAGTAGGGCCCACCCTCTAATTAACCGTTAATTAGTTTAATTAATCTGTAATTAGCCACTGTGTCACTAACTAGTGGGACCCACTGGTCAGGTTTGACCTGGCTCAGCCGGGTTTGACCGCTGACGTCACCATACACTGTTTTGGATAATTCGAATTAAATAATTCCAGAAATTCCAGAAAATGATTAAAACTTTGAAAAATCATATAAAATAAACCGTAACTCGGATGAAAATAATTTATATATGAAAAACGATCAAAAAAATATGAAGAATCTGAATATCCTATCCACATACCTGCCACACCCCTCTAACATACTGAACATGAAACTTTTTGCCCAATTTCGATAAATGAATAGTGCATGACCTTAATAAAATAAATCCAAATAAATTCCTAAATTCTCTAAAGCAGTTAGATAGGCATTATATCACCCCTGCATATCATTTAGGCATGGCATGCATCGCTGTTGCATTGTTGCCGTGAATTTATTGTTTCCTTCCCCTCCTTCTCCCCCGATAGACGCCAAGACCGCCGCCGACGCAGCTGAGTACGACTACGCTCCAGACGAGCAGCCTTCCGACGACCAGCCCCTCTCAGCAGAGCTTCCAGGCAAGAAAATCCCCTTGATCATCCAGATATCGCCTATTCTTTCCCTCTTATTCTTGCATTAGAATTGTCCCTGCTACTGTTCCAATAGTTCCTATTTTGATGCATAGCTTGGTTTTGTAACCTATTGTTGATACTTTACCTGTTATCCTATATGCTTAGTATAGGCTGGTTAGTGATACATCAATGGCCCCACACCCTTGTCCTTGTTGCCACGCTTTTCCACCAGTGAGTCGATCAGTATGATCGACGATTAGAGACCAACACTTCACCGCACATTCCCCCTAAGTTGTTCGACTCTGCAGAGCTACTACCGAGTGCCGAGGGTGATACCTCTTATCTCACTTCTGATGATGCCTCTGTAGAATAGCTATCCGGTTGTGGGTTACGGAGGGTGATTCCTCTTTCACCACCTCCGATAAGGCTTCCGTCGTGCGACTCCTCTTGTGTGAATCCATTGCGGGTGATTCCTCCGGGTTCACCTTGACCGATACTTCGAGTGGGAATCCATCAAGGGTGATTCCTCGGATTCCTTCTCGATACTTTCGACACACGGGTACTTGGACTTTACTACTGTCATTTGATAAAGACGGGTCGACTCCAAGAGCACCCGCGAGCCGTGTGTTACCAAGTCGGAGCGACAGGAATCCTGTTCATCTCTGCGAGTTACTAAACACGCCTAACGGATTTGGGTATTTGATCTGAGTGGGTCATTGGCCCTAAACGCACTACCAGCACGTGGGATAATGGTTATGGGACCCTCTGCGTCGTATGTATCAGCCGAAAATTCTTCAGATGTCACAGCTCAGAGATGCGCGCTGATTGTTGGGGTGGGCTGGTTACATCACTGGTGTATTCAGTGTCGCGTCTGGGCCCCGACCACCCACGCAACGTGTAGGAGTGCAAAGGGCGATGGCCCAATACCCCTTCGCAATTAGGATTTAGACCGGCGTGCTGACCTCTCTGCTGAGCCTAGGTAGGACTGCGTCGTGTCGATTACCCGAGGCCGGGTATTACCCAGCAAGTGTATCCGGCCAGATGTAATCGAGCGTGTTGGGTAACAGTAGTGCACCCCTGCAGGGAAGTTATCTATTCGAATAGCCGTGTCCACGGTAACAGGACGCTCAGAGTTGTATCCTGATCCACTACAACTACAAAATGATGCTGATTCAATAATAAACTGTTATTACTGCTCTCGGGATCGCTTTCTCGCAGGGAGTCGAGAAAGGATCTCAGGGCGCTGCTACTATATAACCACTATTATTTGTTACTGTGTTCTACTCTCTTCTGATGCTGCAAGATTGCTTCAAGATGCTAGTCTTCGATAGGCTAGGCTTCTCCCCCTCTATTCTGGCATTCTGCAGTTCAGTCCAAAGATATAGCTCCATTCCTTTGATACTGATGCATAATTAGTATAGTTCTGATGTCAGTCTTGCGAGTACTTTGGATGAGTACCCACGGTTGCTTTGCTACTTCTTTTCCCCATACCCGATTGCTACGATCAGACGACGGAGTCCCGGAGCCAAACGCCACCGCAGGAGACTACTACCAGGAGAGCCCCGGAGGCACGTACTACTGGGTTGAGCCAGCCGACCAGGAGTAGTTCGAAGGCCCTAGGCAGGAGGCCTTCGCCTTTTCGATCAGTGTCGCTGTTTGTGCTAGCCTTCTTAAGGCAAACTTGACTAACTATGTCTGTAGCCAGATATTATTGTTAGTATGACTTATGTATTCGGGTCCGCGTGACCCCTGGTTTGTAATATGATGATTTATGTTTAATTTTGAGTTTAGAGTTGTGTTGTGATATCTCCCGTGAGTCTCTGATCTCGATCGTGCACGTTTGCGTGTATGATTAGTGCACGGTCGAGCAGGGGCGTCACAAATAGTGAAAGTATAACTCTGCAATTCATCAAGTTCTATATGAATCATACATTACTAACTGTGCAACGATATGTATTTCAAAAGCATAAATATACTATAGATGCAAACTGAAATGGCAAGTCCATTTCATTCTAATACCAACACATCAAAAGTGATAGGCTCGTAATGTTGAAAACACATCAAAATTGACCAGTTGATAGCTGAAAGAAGTAACAAATAACATTCTAGAAGATCAGTAGTAGTTTAAATATTATGACAGAAAGCAAATAGCGACCTGTAAATTCCTAATCACCCTTGCAAGCAATTTGACAAACACTTCAACTCCACGGATCGATCACCTGTAAGTCCAATTTGAGATATATAGGAAGGGGGATGTTCTCCGTGCTCTTCTTCTGCAGGACCATCTATCAATTTGGAAGTTTGAAACCATCAAAGAATCAGCACATGAGCTGAAAAAAAATAGAGGTGACCAGACCGACGGTTCATTCAGCACATGCAATGAATTCGCCTGCCTTCGCATCCACCCCGGCATCCCCATCGCCCTCCGCCAACCCCACCGAGTCGACACTCGCCTTCATCATTGCCAGTTCAAGGGGGTATGGAACGGAAGAATTCTTGCTCGCCGCCCATTGTCCTTTAGATAGATTTTGGTGTTGCTTCTGCAAGAGCAATCATGCATTTAACTACTATATTCAAAAGTTTATTTAAAAAGGTCATAGCAAGATACTCTCTCTGTAAAGAAAAGTGATCTAAATGCTCTTATATTTCTTTACAGAGGGACTACTTCGTAGTAGATTACAGTGATAGCATTTAACTAATACAAAATGGAAATTTAGGGTTCTAACATGGTTAGACTATGATTTGGCATATAAATGCATATGGATATCATCCAAACAGAGATTGTTGTGCCCCACAACCTATGTCTAAACCACGACATCTGAACCACTCGCAGGTCACAATTTAGAAAAGCATACATGAAAATTAAAACATAATCAACCATCACTCTAGTTAATGCAACAAATCCCCATGTCCAAGAAGCAAAGAGCCAAAATGAAGAAAAAAATAGTTCGGCACCGCACTGGTGTGTACACCAGCGACGTGTGCCGCGAGTATGACGTGTTCGTCCTCCGATCCTACATCCAAAAACAAAGGAACCCCAATAGGTCGATGAGATGTTGATTCATAAATCTCAAGCTTCTGCACCGAAGATGAGTGGGCTTACCAGTTTCATCCATGAAAACAAAATGTATTCATGACGATAGAAATAATCTCCACATTATATCTGAATCAATGAGAGAAGAGGATACATGTATGCGTAACATTGTAGAAGGCATATGTGACGCCCCTGACTCGACCGTGCACTAATCATACACGCAAATGCGCATGATCAAGATCAAAGACTCACGGGAAAATATCACAACACAACTCTAGACACAAATTAAAGTCATACAGCTTTATATTACAAGTCAGGCCACGAAGGCTCGAATACATAAGTCAGCGGAAACAACAATATCTGAGTACAGACATAATTAGACAAGTTTGCCTTAAGAAGGCTGAGCAAAACAACGACATCTAGATCAAAAAGGCGCAGGCCTCCTGCCTGGGAGCCTCCGAACTACTCCTGGTCATCGATCTTCACGTAGTAGTAGGCTCCGTCGGTGTGGTAGTAGTCGTCGACGGGATCTACTGGCTCCTGGGATCCGTCATCTGATCGCAGCAACCGGGTAGGAGGAAAAAGGGTAGCAAAGCAACCGTGAGTACTCATCCAAAGTACTCGCAAGACTTACATCAGATCTATGCTATGCATCGGTATCAAAGGGAAGGGGCTGTATCTGTGGACTAAACTGCAGAAATGCCAGAATTAGAGGAAAGGCCTAGCCTATCGAAGACTAGCATCTTGCAGCATCTTGCAGCAACAGAAAAGAGTAGAATAACATAACATGTAGTAACGATTATATATTAGTAACGCCCAGAGATCCTTCCTCGTCTACCCCCGCGAGGAAGCGATCCCGGAGCCATCATATCAGTTTAGTGTCACATGTATCCAGTTCTAGTTGTAGTAGATCGGGATACAACTCCGAGCGTCTTGTTACCGTGGACACGGCTATTCGAATAGATAACTTCCCTGCAGGGGTGCACCAACTTACCCAACATGTTCGATTAACTCCAGCCGGACACACTTTTATCGGGTCATGCCCGGCCTCGGCTGATTGACACACTGTAGTCCTACCTAGGCTCAACAGAGAGGTCAGCACGTCGGTCTACATCCTAAGCGCTCAGGGGTCTTGGGCCCATCGCCCTTTGCACTCCTGCGTGTTGCGCGACTGGTCGGGGACCAGACCCACCTCCTTATACAAGCGCAGGCGGTTACTGTCCACCCCAACAATCAGCCCACATCTCTGAACTGTGACATCTGAAGAGCTTTCGGGAGAATCGTACAACGCCGAGTGCCCATAACTTATCCCGCGTGTTGGTTAGTGCGAAAAAGGACAGTGGCCTACTCAGATCACATATCCAAACTCGTTAGTGTGTTGGGAGCTCGCGGTGACGATCAGTGATCCTGTCGCCCCGTCTCCCGGACTTACGGTAAGGGCCAGGCCCATCCCTCTCCTGGGGCGGTCTGCCTGCCCGGCCGTGCCGCGTAATTATCTCGCGGGTACCCTCACGGTCAACCCGACTTTAGTAACTCTCGCAGGTACCCCTCGGGGCCGACCCGACTTCAACAAGGGACTGAAGTAAAGTCAAGGTATCGTGTGTCCATAACATCAAGGGGGAAATCCGAGGAATCACCCTCGATGGATTCCTTCTCGATGTATCCGTCAAGGTGAACTTGGAGGAATCACCCTCGATGGGTTCACACTTGAGGGGTTGCATGACAGAGTCATCATCGGAGGTGGTGAATGAGGAATCACCCTCTGTAATCCACAATCGATTAGCTACACTACAGAGATATCATCAGGGGTGAGGTAAGAGGTATCACCCTCGGCACTCGATAGTAGCTCTGCAGAGTCGTACAACTAAGGGGGAGTGTGGTGGTGTGCTCGGTCTCAGCATGTCGATCACATGGATCGAGTCATCCGTAAGCAAAGCATGGCAACACGGACAAGGGTGCGGGGCCACTGATGGATCACTAACCAGCCTATACTAAGACAACAACAGGTTACAAAATCAGGCTATGCATCAGAATAGGAGCTATCGAACAACGGTAGCAAAATCTAATGCAAGCGTGCGAGAGAAAGAATGGGCGATATAGGAATGATCAATGGGGTTTTGCTTGCCTGGAAGCTCTGCGGCAAGTGGCTGGACGTCTGCGATGTAGCCGTACTCAGGGACAACGTCGGTCTCGAGGTCTACCAAAGGGAAGAGGGGGAGGAAACAAATAAATACAAGCATACAAATGCAATCACAGAGCATGACATGGCAAAATGCAATGCATGGGTGACCTAATGCATCTCTAAACAATTTTAGACAATTTAGGAATTAATTTGGAATTATTTACCGGAGATCATGCACTATTCATCTATCTGAAACAAGCCAAAAGTTACAGGTTCACCTTCTTAGAGGATTCTAACATGAATGCAGATGACATATTCGGATTCGTTAGATTTTTCTGATCATTTTTCATATATAAATTATTTTCATCCGAGTTACGGATTATTTTATATGATTTTTCAAAGTTTTAATCATTTTCTGAAATTCCTGGAATTTAATTAATTTTGAAAAACATCAGACAAAAGGCTGGGTGCACCCGGTGCACTGCACCCAACAGTGCACAGAGGGGCTGACAAGGGGCCCAAGTTGACTGGGTCAACTGCCCAGTCAGCAGAGGCTGACTGGTGGGCCCCGGGGCTGAGTCAGCAGGTCAACGTTGACCAGTTGACCAGTCAACTGGGTCAGCGAGACCCACTGGCAGCGACCCAAGGGGGCCCATGGCCTGCCACGTCAGCGGGGCCAACGTCTCGCCGCCGGCGACCCAAAAACGCGGCGGAGGGCCTCGGGCTTCGTCTGAAAACGCCTACAGGGTGTCATTTTGAGCGCGGCTGGGCTCGTTCGAAAGCTAGGAGTGTGCCGCATCCAGTGGTGGGGGTTGCAGCACCGGGGGTGGACCGTATCGTCGACAGCGTCGAGCTTTGCGGCCGCCGGAATCGATCGAGCTCAGAAACGACGGCATGGCTCGATCTCGAGCCAGCCTGAGGGCTAGGCCGCTCCACAGAGGCGCCCTGAGCACGATGACGCGCTCAGATGACCACGACAACAACAGCAGCGATGGCAGTGAGCGGCGCGGCGGAGCTGAGCTCCGACAACTTTGGCAGCGGCAGCAGTGAGCACGGAATCGAACGTAGGGAGGAGGCTTTTGACGCGGTGCTCACCAGAGGAGCACACGACGGCTCGACAGGCGGTTTAGTAGCAGCAGATGGCCGGAATCGACGAAGAACGGCGGCGGCTCCCGAGGTTGAAGACGACGCCAATCCAGCGCTGGGGTGCCCCCCGGCTCGCGTCCGTGGGCGTAGGGGAAGTGGCGGTCGGCGGCACACCTCCCAGACACGAGCAGCGACATGAGGATGCCGAAGACCGCGGGGACGACGGGGTTGCGGGGACGACAGCGTCGGCCGAGGGAGGAGAAGGGGGAAAGCGGTGGAGAGCGAGGAGGAGTGGGCGAAGGCGTCCAGGGGCTCGAGGGGAGGCTCGGCCTTATCCCCTCGCCCAACCACTCCGTCGCGGTGGCGGCCAGCAGCCGGAGCCGTCGAGCTCTGGCCATGGCGACGGTGACACGAAGGCGGGAGCAGGTAGGGGGAGGCCGGTTTGGGCTGGGCCAGTGCATTGTGCACTCGAGGCCCAGCCAACAGTAGCTCTTTTCTTTTTTCTATTTCTGTTTTGGTGTTTTTCTCATTTACAAAAACTACTTTGGATTATTTTGAGCTGCCAAATCACTTTTGTAAAATGTGGGACTAGGCCACATAAATACTTTGTAATATTTGACACTGCCACAAAAAGTTTGGGAGGCATCTGAATTCATTTGGATTTTTCACAAATGAAAAGGTATTTTTAAATGCTCTTTTGGCACTGTTTTAATTGCTATAGCCCATTTTAGCATTGAGGTGATGTTGTTTTCCTTAACAATTATTTTTTATGGAATATTTACTAAATAATGGACTATTTTGCAACCATTTTTGTGCAACTTCAACTTTCACTTGCAAAGGGAATTTGAATTCAGTGAAGGAGTTTGAAATGAGATATGATCCTACTGTGATCATTCTTTGCAAAACAAAGTAGCTTAGCATTAACATGAAGATCACTATAGCTCATTTACTCTGGGGTGTTACAGCATATATGTATTTTAGAGTAAATATTTGAGAAACATAGAGAAAGCACATTTTTTTTGCATTGTCTTGCTTTGTTTAACACACAAAGTAACAAACCTCCATGAGGACAACTTGGAGAAACACACACATGCATTTTAGAGAGCGAATGCAAGAGCCATGAGCATTGTGGCAGATTGTTAATCCAAAGGACAACAACAAAATTCTCAAGAACTAAAGGAAGTTGGTGTGGCTCACATTTAGCTTTACTTGAAGATACCAGCAAGCCCATCTAGCCAGCGCCAGCGAGGTCTGAACGCTGAGTTCTCTAAACAAAGAAGAGAAAAATCCTTAGCGATTTGGAAACTGTTCAGTTCAAAAAGACATAGTAGTACAGTAACATTTTGAGCTGAAGAAATCTTTAGATAAGGAAAACTTGCGATATGGAAACTTTTCAGTTCAAAAATACATAGTACAACAACATTTTGATCTAAAGAAATCTTTAAATAAGAAAACTTGCGATCTAGAAACTTTTCAGTTCAAAAAGACATAGTAGTACAGCAACATTTTGAGCTGAAGAAATCTTTAAATAAGGAAAACTTGCTTTGGTGATGTCCTTGTGTAAGAATTCCAAATCTTTATATACTTTGAAAAAGGCAGCATCCATTATTAAAGCACGAAGATTTGAGAAACTAAGCTTATAAGAATCTAATCTATCATTTGCAATATAGTAGTGGCACCTGAAATTAAAATGTACCGAGACATGAAAATTTCTCTTTTGCCTTTACTATTATGAAGAACATAACTGTGCCAAGATGACTCCATACAGAATTCTGACATGATGTGGAAGAAAGATCACCGAGCTATTTCAGATCCTGTAAACTGAATGCTGTTTCATATCCTGCAGCTAGAATAACATAAGACAAATGAGTTAAATTAATATCAGTACACAATAATTCAGAGTAGGAAAGAAGAGCAAATGGGTGTTCTAAATTGAAAATTTAGATTACATACAACACAAAAAGGCTCATTTCAAACAACCCAACAAATTCATGAAAAGATGGTGCAGGGCAAGACTTACTGAAGGTGTGAAACCATTGTATGGATTTTATCCTGCCTTCGAATCTACCAAGCTATATCCAATAGTTTTGTTGAGGCGCATTATATATGCAGGAATGCATGACGAAACACACCTCGGCGGTCGAGCAAGGTCACAGACGACGAAGTGAAGACGAACAAAACCGATGATTGATGAACGGTGATAAAATGCGTGTTCACTTCACACCGACCTGAGGAAACAGAACACATATGAGCACGAAGGGGATAAACAACATAGTCGGTCGAAAGAAGGAAAGAACATTGGCACCATGAAGTAAAATAAAATAAAAGAACTAACCACTGGAGATGAATTTATTGTAAATGTATTGGCACAGAAGCAAGCAAAACAACAACTCCAATTTATCAATAAGCTAACTTAGCTTAGTAAGAGCTATTGAACTCCATCCCTAATTTTAGCTGGTGTCTGCTTAAGCTACAACCATGAGCACAAAGTGTAGATTCTGATTGCTGGAGATAAACTATAGAAACATAATGTGCTAGTGTAAGTCTGTTCCTGATAATGATGATGACTCTGCTAAATGCCCATGTGCATATGTACCTGAAGTGAACTTGATACAATGTGAAGGAGATGACCGTGACTCATACGTCATGCCGCACGAAGACCTCAGCAAGCTGCCCTTGCTCTGCTTCCTTTTGGTGGGAAAGTGTTTGTGTTAGGTGGTGATTTAAGACAAATTCTTCCCGTTGTAGGAGGTGGTGTAAGAAATCAAACTGTAAATGCAGCCGTGACAAGTTCACCATTATGGGTCGACGTACAAGTCTTGCAATTGTGCATTAATATGAGACTAAAAGCACCATCACTTAGTGCTACCATAATCATCCTGGTACTAACTAGTAGTAAATATACAAAATACATGATATATGGAACACCAATAAACGATGCTTATTACATAGGCAAGAGAAATTTAGTATTGCATCTTCCTCATCTAAGTTGAGACATTATTTGAGATCAAAGAACCTTCAAAACATGAAGATACCATCGCCTTCAGAATCAATCGTTGTAGCTGTTGGAAATATGCCCTAGAGGCAATAATAAATTGGTTATTATTATATTTCCTTGTTCATGATAATCGTTTATTATCCATGCTATAATTGTATTGATTGGAAACTCAAATACATGTGTGGGTACATAGACAACACTGTGTCCCTAGTAAGCCTCTAGTTGACTAGCTCGTTGATCAAAGATGGTTAAGGTTTCCTAGCCATTGACATGAGATGTCATTTGATAATGGGATCACATCATTAGGAGAATGATGTGATGGACAAGACCCAAACTGTAAACGTAGCATTTGATCGTGTCAGTTTATTGCTATTGTTTTCTGCATGTCAAGTATCTGTTCCTTTGACCATGAGATCATGCAACTCACTGACACCGGAGGAATACCTTGTGTGTATCAAACGTCGCAACGTAACTGGGTGACTATAAAGGTGCTCTACAGGTATCTCCGAGGGTGTCTGTTGGGTTGGCATGGATCAAGACTGGGATTTGTTACTCCGTGTGACGGAGAGGTATCTCAGGGCCCACTCGGTAATACAACATCACATTGAGCCTTGCAAGCAAAGTGACTAAAGAGTTAGCCACAGGATCTTGTATTACAGAACGAGTAAAGAGACTTGCCGGTAACGAGATTGAACTAGGTATAGAGATACCGACGATCGAATCTCGGGCAAGTAACATACCGAAGAACAAAGGGAACAGCATACGGGATTAACTGAATCCTTGACATAGAGGTTCGACCGATAAAGATCTTCGTAGAATATGTAGGAGCCAATATGGGCATCCAGGTCCCGCTATTGGTTATTGATCGTAGAAGTGTCTCGGTCATGTCTACATAGTTCTCGAACCCGCAGGGTCTACACACTTAACGTTTGGTGACGATTAGTATAATTGAGTTATTATGTTGGTGACCGAAAGTTGTTCGGAGTCCCGGATAAGATCCCGGACATGACGAGGATCTCCGGAATAGTCCGGAGGTAAAGATTGATATATGTGATAATAGTGTTTTGATCTCCGGAAAAGTTTCGGAGTTCACCGGAAGGGGTTCCGGATGTTTACCGAAGTGTTCGGGTGCAGCAACACTTTATATGGGCCAAGGGATAAAAGCCCACAAGGTATTGGAAAGTGCAAAAGGTAGTTTTGCTGCCGCGTAAGCGGTACTACCGCTTGTGTGAAGCGGTACTACCGCCCGAGCGGTACTACCGCTTGTGTGAAGTGGTACTACCGCCCAAGCGGTACTACCGCTTGTGAGCGGTACTACCGCTTGTGCGCGGCTGTGCACGGTTCGGCAGGGATCCGAGTTGGACTCTTTTCCTGCGGGCCAAACCGACCTTGTGCGGGCAAAACCGACTTGGAAGAGACTTTTACTCCAAGTTTAGACCCCAAGGCTCAACATATAAATAGAGGGGCAGGGCTAGCACACGTGATACATCAAGATTTCCCCAAGCCGTGTGCGGCAACCCTAACCCTCTAGTTCCTCCGTCATAATCTCCGTAGCGCTTGGCGAAGCCCTGCAGAGATTGTTCCTCACCACCATCACCACGCCGTCGTGCTGCTGGAACTCAACCACTACTTCACCATCGCTCGCTGGATCGAGGAGGTGAAGGCGTCATCAAGCCGTACGTGTGTTGAACGCGGAGGTGCCGTCCGTTCGGCGCTAGTTCGTGATCGGATCGAGGGACGACTTGCGATTTGGATCGCGGAGACGTTCGACTACATCAACCGCGTTTCTTAAACGCTTCCGCTTAGCGATCTACAAGGGTATGTAGATTCACTCTCCCTCTCGTAGATGCTCATCACCATGGATAGATCTTGTGTGTGCGTAGGAAAAATTTTGTTTCCCATGCAACGTTCCCCAACAGTGGTATCAGAGCTAGGTCTATGCGTAGATGAGATCTCGAGTAGAACACAAACGAGTTGTGGGCGTGGGTGTATACATATTGCTTGCCGTTACTAGTTGATATTTGATTCGGCGGTACTGTGAGATGAAGCGGCCCGGACCGACATTACGCGTACACTTACGCGAGACAGGTTCCTTCAACTGACATGTAACTTCGTTGCATAAAGATGGCTAGCGGGTGTCTGTCTCTCTCACTTTAGTTGAATCGATTTCAATGAAGAGGGTTCTTTTAGAAGATCAAAAAGCAATCACTACACCACGTTGTGGTTTTGCGTAGGTAAGAACGGTTCTTGCAAACCCGTAGCAGCCACGTAAAATTTGCAACAACAATTAGAGGACGTCTAACTTGTTTTTGCAGGGTATGTTGTGATGTGATATGGCCAATTACATGATGAGATATATGTGATGTATGAGATGATCATGTGATGTATAGAATATCACGACTTGCATGTCGATGAGTACGGCAACTGGCAGGAGCCATAGAGTTGTCTTTAATTATTGTATGACCTGCGTGTCAATCATTAAGCGCTATGTAATGCTTTACTTTATCGCTAATCGTTAGCAATAGTCGTGGAAGCAACAGTCGGCGCGACAACCTCATGGCGACACGTTGATGGAGATCAAGATGATGGAGATCATGGTGTCATGCCGGTGACGATGGAGATCATGCCGGTGCTTTGGAGATGGAGATCAAAAGCACAAGTTCATGGCCATATCATGTCACTTATGATTTGCATGTGATGTTAATCCTTTTATGCATCTTATTTTGCTTAGGACGACGGTAGCATTATAAGGTGATCCCTCACTTAAATTTCAAGATAAAATTGTGTTCTCCCCAAGTGTGCACCGTTGCGAAAGTTCGTCGTTTCGAGACACGCCGTGATGATCGGGTGTGATAGACTCTACGTTCGCATACAACGGGTGTAAGCCATGTTACACGTGCGGAACACTCGGGTTAAACTTGACGAGCCTAGCATGTACAGACATGGCCTCGGAACACAAGAGACCGAAAGGTCGAACATGAGTCATATAGTAGATATGATCAACATGAAGATGTTCACCATTGAAACCACCTCAACTCACGTGATGATCGGACTTGAGTTGGTGGATTTGGATCATGTTACACTCGAATGACTGGAGGGATGTCAATTTGAGTGGGAGTTTTTAAGTAATATGATTAACTAAACTCATTATCTAGAACAATAGTCTAAGTTGTCTTTGCTATATTTATGTTGTAGATCATGGCTCGCGCAGTAGCACCCCTGAATTTTAATGCGTTCCTAGAGAAAGCTAAGTTGAAAGATGATGGAAGTAACTTTGTGGACTGGGCCCGTAATCTAAGGATTATCCTTACGGCTTCCCAGAAGGCTTATGTCCTTGATGCACCGCTTGGTGATCCACCCGCTCCAGTTGAGTCTCTAGACGTTGTGAACGCCTGGCAGGCTCGTTCTGATGATTACTCAATAGTTCAATGTGCAATGTTGTATGGCTTAGAACCGGGACTTCAAAGACGTTTTGAACGTCATGGAGCATATGAGATGTTTCAGGAGTTGAAGTTTATCTTTCAGAAGAATGCCCGGATCGAGAGATATGAGATCTCCGATAAGTTCTATGCTTGCAAGATGGAGGAGAACGGGTCTATCAGTGATCACGTGCTCAGAATGTCTGGGTACTCCACCCGTCTGGCTGAGTTAGGGATGCCCCTTCCGCCAGAGGCTATCACTGACAGAGTTCTTCAATCATTGCCACCTAGCTACAAGAGCTTCGTGTTGAATTATAACATGCACGGGATGAACAAGTCAGTCGCCGAGCTGTTTGCGATGCTGAAAGCCGCTGAGTCTGAAATTCAGAAGGAGCATCAAGTGTTGATGGTCAATAAAACCACTAGTTTCAAGAAAAATGGCAAGGGTAAGAAGGGTAACTCCAAGAAGAGTGGCAAAGCAGTTGCTCCTCTCGTGAAGAAACCCAAGGCTGGACCCAAACCAGAAACTGTGTGTTTTCATTGCAAGGGAACTGGACACTGGAAGCGGAATTGCCCCAAGTATTTGGCTGACAAGAAGGCGGCCAACAACAAACAAGGTATATATGATATACATGTTATTGATGTGTACCTTACCAACTCTCGTTGTAGTGCCTGGGTATTTGATACCGGTGCGGTTGCTCATATTTGCAACTCAAAACAGGAACTGCGGAATAAACGGAGGCTGGCAAAGGACGAAGTGACGATGCGCGTGGGAAATGGTTCCAAGGTTGATGTGATCGCCGTCGGCACGCTCGCTCTTCGATTACCATCGGGATTAGTGATGAACCTAAATAAGTGTTATTTGGTGCCTGCGTTAAGCATGAACATTATATCTGGATCTTGTTTATTGCGAGACGGTTACTCATTTAAATCAGAGAATAATGGTTGTTCTATTTATATGAGTAATATCTTTTATGGTCATGCACCCAATGTGAGGGGTTTATTCTTATTGAATCTCGATAGTAATGATACACATGTTCATAACATTGATGCCAAAAGATGTAGAATTGATAATGATAATACCACTTTCTTGTGGCACTGCCGTTTAGGTCATATTGGCGTAAAACGCATGAGGAAGCTCCATGCTGATGGACTTTTGGAGTCACTTGATTTTGAATCACTTGACACATGTGAGCCATGCCTCATAGGCAAGATGACTAAAACGCCGTTCTCTGGAACAATGGAACGGGCAAGTGACTTATTGGAAATCATACATACTGATGTGTGTGGTCCGATGAGTATTGAGGCGCGCGGTGGTTATCGTTATTTTCTCACCTTCACTGATGACTTAAGTAGATATGGGTATATTTACTTAATGAAACACAAGTCTGAAACATTTGAAAAGTTCAAACAATTTCAGAGTGAAGTTGAGAATCATCGTAACAAGAAGATTAAATTCCTACGATCTGATCGAGGAGGAGAATATCTGAGTTATGAGTTTGGCAGTCACTTAAGACAGTGTGGAATTGTTTCACAATTGACACCGCCTGGAACACCACAGCGTAATGGTGTGTCCGAACGTCGTAATCGAACCTTGTTGGATATGGTGCGATCTATGATGTCTCTTGCCGATTTGCCACTATCGTTTTGGGGTTATGCATTAGAGACAGCTGCATTCACTTTAAATAGGGCACCATCGAAATCCGTTGAGACGACGCCATATGAACTTTGGTTTGGCAAGAAGCCAAAGCTGTCGTTTCTTAAAGTTTGGGGATGTGATGCTTATGTCAAAAAGCTTCAGCCTGAAAAGCTGGAACCCAAAGCGGAGAAATGCGTCTTCATAGGATACCCAAAAGAGACAATTGGGTATACCTTCTACCTCAGATCCGAAGGCAAAGTGTTTGTCGCTAAAAACGGAACATTTCTTGAGAAAGAGTTTCTCTCGAAAGAATTGAGTGGGAGGAAGATAGAACTTGATGAGGTTGTTGAACCTTTACTTCAACCTGAGAGTAGCGCAACGCAGAAAGTTGTTTCTGTGGAGCCTACATTAGCTGAAGAGGAAGTTAATGATGATGATCATGAAGCTTTGGATCAAGTTGCTATCGAACCTCGTAGGTCGACAAGGACGCGTACTGCTCCCGAGTGGTACGGCAACCCTGTCTTAGAGGTCATGTTGTTAGACAACGATGAACCTACGAGCTATGGAGAAGCGATGATGGGCCCGGATTCCAAGAAGTGGTTAGAGGCCATGAAATCCGAGATGGGATCCATGTATGAAAACAAAGTATGGACTTTGGAAGTATTACCTGAAGGGCGTAAGGCCATTCAGAACAAATGGATCTTTAAGAGGAAGACAGACGCGGACGGTAATGTCACCGTCTATAAAGCTCGACTTGTGGCAAAGGGTTTTTCACAAGTTCAAGGAGTTGACTACGATGAGACCTTCTCACCCGTAGCGATGCTTAAGTCCGTCAGAATCATGTTAGCAATAGCTGCCTTTTTCGATTATGAAATTTGGCAGATGGATGTCAAAACAACGTTCCTTAACGGTTACCTTAAGGAAGAGTTGTATATGATGCAACCAGAAGGTTTTGTCGATCCAGAGAATGCTGACAAAGTTTGCAAACTCCAGCGATCCATTTATGGACTGGTGCAAGCATCTCGGAGTTGGAATCTTCGTTTTGATGAGGTGATCAAAGCGTTCGAGTTTATACAAGCTTACGGAGAAGCTTGTATTTACAAGAAAGTGAGTGGGAGCTCTATAGCGTTTCTAATATTATATGTGGATGACATATTGCTGATTGGAAACAATATAGAAATGCTGGAAAGCGTAAAGGAATATTTGAACAAGAGTTTTTCAATGAAGGACCTAGGAGAAGCTGCTTTCATATTAGGCATCAAGATCTATAGAGATAGATCAAGACGCTTAATAGGACTTTCACAAAGCACATACCTTGATAAGATTTTGAAGAAGTTCAAAATGGATCAGTCCAAGAAGGGGTTCTTGCCTGTTTTGCAAGGTGTGAAGTTGAGTAAGACTCAATGCCCAGTGACTGCAGAAGATAGAGAAAAGATGAGTGTCATCCCCTATGCTTCGGCCATAGGATCTATCATGTATGCAATGCTGTGCACAAGACCCGATGTCAGCCTTGCCATAAGTATGGTCGGAAGGTTTCAAAGTGATCCAGGAATGGAACACTGGACGGCGGTCAAGAATATCCTGAAGTACCTGAAAAGGACTAAGGACATGTTTCTCGTTTATGGAGGTGATCAAGAGCTCGTCGTAAAGGGTTACGTCGATGCAAGCTTTGACACTGATCCGGATGACTCTAAGTCGCAAACCGGATACGTATTTATTCTTAATGGGGGTGCGGTTAGCTGGTGCAGTTCCAAGCAAAGCGTGGTAGCAGATTCTACATGCGAAGCGGAGTACATCGCTGCCTCGGAGGCGGCGAAGGAAGGTGTCTGGATGAAGGAGTTCATGACAGATCTTGGAGTAGTGCCTAGTGCACTTAATCCAATGACTCTGTTTTGTGATAATACTGGTGCCATTGCTCTAGCCAAGGAACCAAGATTTCACAAAAGGACCAGACACATAAAGCGACGTTTCAATTCCATCCGCGATTACATCAAGGAGGACGACATAAATATTTGCAAAGTACACACGGATCTGAATGTTGCAGATCCGATGACTAAACCTCTTCCAAGGGCTAAACATGAACAACACCAGAACTGCATGGGTGTTCGATTCATTACAATGTAAATCACATAGTGATGTGAACTAGATTATTGACTCTAGTGCAAGTGGGAGACTGTTGGAAATATGCCCTAGAGGCAATAATAAATTGGTTATTATTATATTTCCTTGTTCATGATAATCGTTTATTATCCATGCTATAATTGTATTGATTGGAAACTCAAATACATGTGTGGGTACATAGACAACACTGTGTCCCTAGTAAGCCTCTAGTTGACTAGCTCGTTGATCAAAGATGGTTAAGGTTTCCTAGCCATTGACATGAGATGTCATTTGATAACGGGATCACATCATTAGGAGAATGATGTGATGGACAAGACCCAAACTGTAAACGTAGCATTTGATCGTGTCAGTTTATTGCTATTGTTTTCTGCATGTCAAGTATCTGTTCCTTTGACCATGAGATCATGCAACTCACTGACACCGGAGGAATACCTTGTGTGTATCAAACGTCGCAACGTAACTGGGTGACTATAAAGGTGCTCTACAGGTATCTCCGAGGGTGTCTGTTGGGTTGGCATGGATCAAGACTGGGATTTGTTACTCCGTGTGACGGAGAGGTATCTCAGGGCCCACTCGGTAATACAACATCACATTGAGCCTTGCAAGCAAAGTGACTAAAGAGTTAGCCACAGGATCTTGTATTACAGAACGAGTAAAGAGACTTGCCGGTAACGAGATTGAACTAGGTATAGAGATACCGACGATCGAATCTCGGGCAAGTAACATACCGAAGAACAAAGGGAACAGCATACGGGATTAACTGAATCCTTGACATAGAGGTTCGACCGATAAAGATCTTCGTAGAATATGTAGGAGCCAATATGGGCATCCAGGTCCCGCTATTGGTTATTGATCGTAGAAGTGTCTCGGTCATGTCTACATAGTTCTCGAACCCGCAGGGTCTACACACTTAACGTTTGGTGACGATTAGTATAATTGAGTTATTATGTTGGTGACCGAAAGTTGTTCGGAGTCCCGGATAAGATCCCGGACATGACGAGGATCTCCGGAATAGTCCGGAGGTAAAGATTGATATATGTGATAATAGTGTTTTGATCTCCGGAAAAGTTTCGGAGTTCACCGGAAGGGGTTCCGGATGTTTACCGAAGTGTTCGGGTGCAGCAACACTTTATATGGGCCAAGGGATAAAAGCCCACAAGGTATTGGAAAGTGCAAAAGGTAGTTTTGCTGCCGCGTAAGCGGTACTACCGCTTGTGTGAAGCGGTACTACCGCCCGAGCGGTACTACCGCTTGTGTGAAGTGGTACTACCGCCCAAGCGGTACTACCGCTTGTGAGCGGTACTACCGCTTGTGCGCGGCTGTGCACGGTTCGGCAGGGATCCGAGTTGGACTCTTTTCCTGCGGGCCAAACCGACCTTGTGCGGGCAAAACCGACTTGGAAGAGACTTTTACTCCAAGTTTAGACCCCAAGGCTCAACATATAAATAGAGGGGCAGGGCTAGCACACGTGATACATCAAGATTTCCCCAAGCCGTGTGCGGCAACCCTAACCCTCTAGTTCCTCCGTCATAATCTCCGTAGCGCTTGGCGAAGCCCTGCAGAGATTGTTCCTCACCACCATCACCACGCCGTCGTGCTGCTGGAACTCAACCACTACTTCACCATCGCTCGCTGGATCGAGGAGGTGAAGGCGTCATCAAGCCGTACGTGTGTTGAACGCGGAGGTGCCGTCCGTTCGGCGCTAGTTCGTGATCGGATCGAGGGACGACTTGCGATTTGGATCGCGGAGACGTTCGACTACATCAACCGCGTTTCTTAAACGCTTCCGCTTAGCGATCTACAAGGGTATGTAGATTCACTCTCCCTCTCGTAGATGCTCATCACCATGGATAGATCTTGTGTGTGCGTAGGAAAAATTTTGTTTCCCATGCAACGTTCCCCAACAGTAGCAACTGATTTAATGAAAAAAAAGAATAAAAAGATACAGGAGCATACCTCGGGATGAGGAAGTGGGAGGAGGTGTTGGCCGGAAGAGGGGCCGTTGGCCGCAGACAACGAGTCAACGACGGAGGAGAGCAGGTCACCTCGCCTCCAACTCTGCAGGTCGTGCCTATGTAAGTTTTGCTGGACAGTTATATAACAAGGCTCCATTGAGCAATGACTAATTTTGATATCCCCAACATGAATCCCTAGAAACAGGATATAGATACTTCTTGCTGGAACAAAAATGAATCAAAGGACTGCTCTATATTTAGGAAGCAATGTTGCATGTGTGTGTGTGCACAACATAACAAAAATCTGAAATCTCCCAAAACAGCAACATGTATCACCCAAAATAGATTTGATAGTTTCACAACCAACAAGATAAATCAAAACCAGTCTAGAGCAGCAATAGCAGCAGGGAAAGGGGCAGATGCACGACCTTGTGTGGGGAGTAGTCGAGGTCAAGATCACGACGATGTCCTCATCAAGCTCATCGGCTTGCGCTTGGGTCCCGGTCGCCCTCCTCGTCGATGGAGACAGACGGCTGCCGCACCAAATCTGAGAGAGACCGAAATAGAGGTTAGGGTCAGAACTCGAGCGGAGTAGAGAGGAGGAGGAGGAGGGGGGATGAACTCATCGGTGTAGAGAAGGCACGGCCCAACGCACCCGCATGCACCTCATGGCTATCGGGCATGGGGGGGGGAGGGGCGGGGAAGGCGACTGAGACGAGCCGCCGGAGGCTGCCAGAGCCTCGCCGGCGACGAAGGGACGACGCACCCGAAACCCTAGCCACGCCCCTCCCCCCCAAACGCTCGATGGCCATGAGGTGCAGAGAAGGCACGGCCCAACGCACCCGCGTGCACCTCATGGCCATCGGGCGTGGGGGGAGGGGCGGGGAAGGCGACTGAGACGAGCCGCCGGAGGCCGCCAGAGCCTCGCCGGCGACGAAGGGACGACGCACCCCAAACCCTAGCCACGGCTGAGGGTCGGGAGCGAGCACGGGAGGCCTCTAGAGACAGATTTGGACAGATGGGAGTAAGGAGCGGGGGGAGGGGAGGTTGTTGGTGTGCCACCCGCCGCCGGGACTCGCCGGAATCGGCCGGCGTGGGTGGTGGCGGCGGCGAGAGGTCGCGGGGAAGAGAGAGCTCGGGAGAGAGGAAGACGAGAGGAGGCTTGCGTGTGAGAGATGAAAAAGAGAAGGGATCGATGGGTCGTCGTGTTTTTAACTTTTCCCCTTCAGCACAGGGAAATCGACGTGGCATAGGCGAGGAGGTGCCCTTCCCCCGTAGCTGAATGTGTTTGATGGCTGGCTTTTGTACATGAGAGTTTTGTCAGAGGATGTTTATATTCTTCTCAAGTACGTAAAAGCATCTCCAACAGTTGTCCTAAAATACTCGCAGACCCCACAAAAAATACTAGTAATAAACTTTGTAGAACACAAATTTGGCTCGCATATGATCGTTTGGTCCACAAACTTTCAAAATGCAACACATGGGTATACAAACTTGTCACAATGTGGCAAAAAAGTTTCTGACCAACCACAACGCGACGTTTGGCTGCCATGTCGAGCTGGTCTTGCAATCTTGCTAATACCCCCCCGTCGCTTACGAATACCCCCCCCCCCCTCCCTATTTTTCGAAGTAACCCACAGGTATTGATGTGCAATTTTGTCAGTAAAACTTGTAAAGTCTTAAGACACTGAATACGCGGTCTCTATTGGTCGTTTGGAGAGCTGGTGATGCGCACTTTAATCGTGCTTGCAATCTTGCTAAGACACCCCCCCCCCCCTGCCGCCGCCGCTTACGAATACCCCCTTTTTATTTATTTATTTTGAAGTAACCCACAACATCGATATGCAATTTTCTCAATAAAACGTGTAGTCTTAGAAGTGAACCCACGGTCTCTATTGGTCGTTTGGAGGGCTCATAGATTGCTGAGCGGACCCTGTAAAGCTTTGGGTGATGTCGCTCATTCTTGAGCTCTCACAACTCGGCTCATAGGCGACGTGTTTGGTCCAGTGTCACCCAACTAGAGCACGTTGCTGGCAAGCCCTATACAGCTGGAGGAGCCACCAGACGTGGGGCACTGATGACCCACAAATATAGGGAATCTATCGTAGTCTTTTCGATAAGTAAGAGTGTTGAACCCAACGAGAAGCAGAAGGAATTGAAAAGTAGTTTCCAGCAATGTTTCACAGTAAATGCTGTAAAAATAGTTTGATAGTAAGATAATTCGTAACAAGGCAAGGGATGGCTCCGAATAAGGCTCTCACACATGAATTTTTATCTTGGCTGGCAAACATAATTTCCAAATGGTTCTCCAAACTGGACTAGTCTTCAGATTGACGGTTTTTAGAGCCCAATTTTAGAGCTTAAAAAGGGTTTTTTTCCCTGTCAGCTGCCCAATTTTAGGGGTGCTCAAGATGCTCTAAGGTATTCCAGCTCTTTGAACGAGGGCATGAACGCTGAGCCAAGGATGGTAGAAATTGCAGAGCTACCCACTCCCTTTTATTTTCCTTTAGCAAGATCACTCTCCTTTTTCACATTTTCCAGCTTTTGTCAAAGGATTTATTTAGAGCTCCATTTCTAGTCGACATTTTTACTGCCATGTTGCAGAACAAAATACGATGCGTGGAAGGACACCCATTACAGTCTCGGTTGCCTAAAACTCTTTCAAATTGCAGTCACCTAAAAGTTGTTCATTCCGGTACCACAATTAAAGTACAGCCACAGGAAGATGAAAATCCAAATTTTGTAAAATATGCTGAGATACAAAATGGGTTCGGATATAGAGCGAGTTCGTCACTGACTTGCGAAACATCATGCTAATTGAGCATAGACGGCGCGCAAACTTGCAGAGATGATGAGCCTGGTCCGGCTTAATTTCTGACATGAGCCATAAAACACAACGCTCCAGTGCACTTCACACACGTCTAAAAAGTATCCGATAGATATAACAGTACCAAGTCCCCCCCCCCCCCCCCCCCCCCCCCCCCACACACACACACATTGTTGGTCCTCTGATTCATAGGATTGGATCTTATAAGATTTTTTTCCTATAGAATCTTTCATACTACATTTCTTCATAGGAAAAATCTAACATCCACTCAAACCTCTTTTACAAATTTCTTTGTTTTTCACGTGCCATCATCAAACACTCCTTATTAATCCTATATAAGATTCAAGTGGGCATGTCACTCCAACCTTATACTTTTCCTATTCCTGTGCTTTCAAAATCACTTTTCCTATTCGTGTGTTTTCAAAATCCTGTGAATCAAAGAGGCCCCACAAATGATCTGGAGAACCATCTGGAACTAGGCATCAAGAGAAGTTGACACTACAGACTAAATAACATGGCAAGCTGGCAATCAGATAGGTACAAGTTTCACAAGCATGAATCGACCACAGAGACACATCGTTGGCTAGTCTAAGGGCCTACCAAGGACAAACAGCTTCTACAGGAAAATGAAATGCAGACCTCTGCACATCACCAGCCGATAAATTCACCGCTTGAATTGAACCATCCTACTAGTGCATCATCGCCGATCAAAGACATCTTTGCAAGTAAGCAAAATCACTCGAGCCATGATTCTGGCAAGAAGCTCTCCTAACGGCACGCTCATCAGGCGCCTACTTGAATTTTCTGTGACAGGCTTCGACATTCTTCCTCGTCTCAGGAAGCCACTTACATGGAAGCCTTTGTCACGTCGCTGACCATACGAGTTAGGGCTTGGACAACTTCGGACATTGGTGGCCTGAATTCTGGCTCAGGCTGCGCATCAAGTTTCAGGTCAGTCACACAGCTCGTCTTAGTGTAAATGATGGTATCAGATACAAAAGATCATACATATATTACCTGAATACAGCTGCCAATGACATCAGCAAAACGCGACAAAGCCTTTTCAGAACATTGTCCTCTGATCAAAGGATCTACCATCTTTGATATGGCATCAATATCATAAAGCTGAGTAGAGGCCCATCGCACCAGATGTTGCTCAGCACGTGGACGGGAACTGCAATTCCGTTTCATGGGGAAAAAATGTTAAGTTCAAATTCATGGGACGTCATTTGCAAGCAAAACAAGCATGTTTGATGAGTGTGAAAAGTAACTGGCATGGGGATTGCTTACCTGTCGTAAGGTTCACGTCCTGTTAGAAGTTCCAACATAACGACGCCAAAGCTGTAAACGTCGCTTCGATCACTGAATGATCTGGATTCATGCACTTCTGGGGCTTCA
This sequence comes from Elymus sibiricus, assembly GCA_039707655.1. Lineage (NCBI taxonomy): Eukaryota > Viridiplantae > Streptophyta > Magnoliopsida > Poales > Poaceae > Elymus > Elymus sibiricus. The sequence goes on along the minus strand of CM077666.1, from coordinate 174,169,098 downwards.
TAATGGAACAAGGCATGCAAACTGCCAGATAACTGACACCCAGAAGAGTACAAGATTTATGAATGAGTAAAACAATAAAACCAAGCTCTTTTTTCTCATCTATCACAAATTCTTTGGTTGCCATGGATGCTATATGACGAGAATGTTTGCCAATTAATACTCTTCCAAATCCTAAATTTCGCAGAGAATCCTTAGACTAGCCAGAAGAACAGCAACCAAAGGATGTGAAGGCACGAATAACACATCAGAGGCACCAAATCATGATTTACACATGCAGCTAGGTCTATGCCTAGACAGCCTAAATTAGTGAACATACATGTAGTGCATTTAGGTTTCACAAACAGCAAAAATGTGTAATTCTAGAACACTGTACATATATATAATCCAGCCCATGCCATGATTAATAACCCAAGTAATTTGACATGTGACATGCTTCTTTTCTTCATTGTAAATCAGCATGAGACTCTCTAGACCTTTCTCTCCATAACTAATGTCAGCCTTCTAGAGATATTGCTGTAGCATATAATGGTGATTCATAGCATCTGAAGTTCCGCGACAACCTCAAGAGTTCTGCAAAATGCAATGCTAAAATATGTTCATCATTGTTTACCTGAGACAGCGATGCAAGCCCACACTCGGAAATTTGGACTGCCAAAGTGCTATTAAGGAGAACAACAGATGGTTCGAAATTTTGATGTACAAGCGGTGGTTGACGGCCATCATGAAGATATCTGCAAATCAACATATAAATGTCATTTTAAGAGTCATATTTAAAAACTGCACACGAGTCAGAAAATTTACAGCAATTATTTCTGCTTACTGTAATGCCTTTGCTGCTTCCACAGCAACTTGGAGACGGGCATTCCATGACAATGCGTTGCTGGGTTCATCAACATAATGGAGTTCATCATGTAGAGTCATCTTACTACAATGCTCGTAGACAAGTAGCCGCTGCTCAAACTCCGCACAGTATCCCACAAGCGCAAGTATATTAGGATGACTTAGTTCTGAAATGTTCACAACTAGTTCTAGAAAGACATCAACTGGTACTCTTGAGTTATCAATGTCAATCTTGAAAACTTCTAAAATCTGCAAACCGAGTCAATATTGTAAGTGTAGAACTGATAATGGCATCACCAACGCAATCTTACTATAGCAACTATCTGAATGTTTTTTTTAAAGTGTGTACCTCTCCATCAGGAAGTTCTGCCAGATATACTTTACCAAACCTGCTATCTCTTATCAAATTTTCTTCACCGAAACTGTTGGTATATTGTTGAAGGGATGCAACAGAGAAGGACTTGACAGTAGTTCTAAGATCTATCTTCCCGAGTGAAGGTACTCTCCCCTTTCTAGTACGAACACTGGGACTGACAGTGACTTTTTCAGTACGTGGCGCAACAGACTGCGGAAGACGCAGTGGTTCTTCCACAAAATCATCAGGTTTTTCCATATCAATAACATGCTCCTTTTGTTTCTTCGTGATCACCCCAGGAGCAGCTGCCATGTCAGCATTTTGGTTAACCTTCATATACCAAAATCTGTAATATACAGTATTTTATTCAGTTTTCTTTTACCTCTCATTGGCGAATATAATGTAGCCTCCCTTTCCTTTGCGTTATAAGAAACATTAGGAGCTGTTACATACAACCTTCAAATGTCAGAGTCAATCTAGACGCGAGGAGCCGAGGACTGGTTAGCTACCATTCAGCCATGCCAGTATTTTGTTTTAAGTGTTTTATACACTCAAATTTACAAAGCAGTAAATTACAACACATATAGGCATTTACTTTATTCTAAAGTTGCTGCAACTCACCTTTCATTGATGCATTGACTTTCAGCTCCTCACTTGAATTAGAAACCACATTTGAAGCTGCTGCCAAAAAATTCACATGTCAGCTTGGGGGGGGGCGGGGTTGTATTAAGACATCTACAAGAATTCATTCGCTTGATAAGAGAGCAGAATTAGGACCTTTCCCTACAGTATTCGTAGGTTTTACCAAATGTTGCTTTATTTCCGGCACTTCCTTGATTTTAGGCTCTCCAAGCCTCTGAGGCTCCCTTCCTATCTTGCTTTTTGGATGCACATCTTTCTTCGACTTCCTAATTTCCTTCTTTGACTTCCTATCTTTGTGCTTGGATACACAAAACATTACCATTAACACAACAACCACTGCTGATACCACCCCAACAAGAATGTATCCAACAAATTTGACTGTCCAAATAGTATGTTTTCCTGATGCTGGAGAATTTCCATTTGTCTCATCAGACGACTTTGTAGGTTCTTTTGAGGGGACATGCCCTGTTGAAGGTGATAGTGATGGAGATGGTGCTGGTGCAGCAGGCAGTGGAGATGGAGCTATGGTAGTATTAAATGGGTTGCCATCCCTCCTGCGTAGGAGAGCAAATTTTGTCAGCATAAACACAAGTTACTCATGAAGTTGTTAAATTGTTAGTATGAATAAAGGATAGAAGGACATCCTAGAAGAAGAGAAAAGAATCGAAAGGCTTGTCTTTAAACATGTCTCTAATGTCTCAACTAGAGGCATACAAACACAAATAATCAAGACCAATATCTCGATAAAGGAGGAGTGTCTTACTGAAAGTTTGGGACATTGAATAATTTCGGAGGCACAGGACCAGAGAAAAGATTATTTTGTATATTCCTGTCGAATGCAAAAAGAGTTATCAGAGAGAGGGAGTAATCTACAAAAGAATGAAATAGCAATCATTTTGTTCTTTTGGAACTTTCCAAAAAAAAAATTGAGTTCTCATACAAATCTTTGAGAGGGAGATCTTGCAGGACATTCAGGGTCCCGGATATTTGATTGTCTTGAATATGCCTGCGCCGATAGCAGATTTTTTTAAGTAGTTTGACACTAGCGCACTTTATCAATGAACTAGGCATAGATACTTACAGGGTAGTCAATGCTTTTAAGTTTTCCATCGAAGGCGGTAACGGGCCAGTCAAGTTGTTGGAAGAAAAATCTCTAATGAAGAAGGTTGATTGACGATTGTCATTGTTATGAAACATCGAACAACAACTAATGCTAGCATGTAAACCATTACAGAAGTCAACGCGCTCTTACAAATTTATAAGTCCGGTGAGTGCTGAAAATACATCTGGTATCTCCCCAGACAAACGATTGCTGCTGAGGGACCTGAAAAGCAAAAGAACACAAAGAGGGACAGTTTGAGAAATTAACCGGGAAGTTTTAACTTTCTGAGAGCTGGTGGTCATGCATTGGTGATAGTATACTTACATGTCTGTCAAAAGTGTAAGCGTCGACAATGTACTTGGAAGGCTCCCACTTAGCTGGTTTCCTGATAGGAAACTATGATTGACAGGAGAAGGATTAGTAAAGAAATAGCTATAACAAGTGGAGCAGAAGAGCAACAGAATGCTTGAATGGACATACAAACGCTGCATTGTGACTGGTAGATTATCAGGTATGGTTCCACCAATGTTGTTGTTGCTAAGTTCTCTGCATAAATCAACAAGTGTTGTGCAACGACTCAGTAGCATAGTGTCAATTTAGGACCAAATAAAGCGCAATCCCAAACTCGACACGCGGTCAACTTACAAGGTGATTATCGATGTGAAATTCGCCAGTGTGTTACCCAGCTGTCCACCCAAATTTATACCATTGAGAGTTCTGCCCAAGAAAAAGAAAAAAAAAACATCGTTCAGATAAACCAAATAAAGAGCTCAGCGACAGAGAAAATCAAGCAACAACACGGCACCACTAGTCACATACATGGCGGTGATATTCGATGCCGCGCAGCCAACGCCCTGCCAGTTTTCGACGCAGGGGTCGCCGCCATTCGTAACCCATCCAGGCAAAGACGGGGATCCAAGCGCCGTGTACAGGCCATTTATCGCGAACACTATTAATAAAATCAAATAAAAGAACACAGCATAAGGTACTATACAAAACATAAGATTATAAGAATAATAATATTTGCATTATCCCACGCATCACAAGTATAATCTGCGCAGTACTACAAGACAGCACGGTCAGGAGAACAAAATAAATAATCTGGAACCCCTGGATGACAGCACCAACTACTGGGCTAAGAAGGATAGTATTTTATACCGTCTTGCTCATAAGTGTAGGTCAGCGAGAGCGGCAGCGCCGAGAGCAACACCAGCAGCAGCAGAACGGCGGCGCGAGCAACCAGGGGCGGCGGCGCCACGCGCATCGAGCGTACGGGCTTGCTTATCGCCGCACGCGCATCCATGGACAAATCAATCCTCCGCCGCGGGCATCACCTGACCTGAAAACAAATTTCCACCACGGATGCGGCCTTCAATCTGTGGGCGGGCGGCCAGATGCACGATGGATATGTATTGAGTTTTCTTTCTAGCCTGGGAGATAAAGAAAGCAACAAAAACGCACAAGGAAGTCACGCAATGCCGATGAGCGATTTTATTCTTGTTTCGTAACGGAAAACGGGCCGAAATCCCGCAAGAAACCCGCCAGCGGCCCCGTCCGTCCCCGAAAGAAATCTATTTCCCCAAAGAAACAGAGCACGGAAGCCAAAAGTAAAAGCCGGGACGAGAAAGGAAGAGGAGATGCGTCGGATACCTGCAGATTCTCGCCAAACCTACGGCTGGCCCCTGGAGCTTTTGCCGCTTTATGGAGCCGCTCGCCGCCGAAAGCCACGACCAGGCAGTGCGACCAGCGACTCAGCGGGCAGTGCGACTCGTCCCTCGCTTTCTCGGGACGCGTTTAAAACTGCTGCTGGAGCTCGGAACGGAAGCCTTGGCCGCTAAGGATTTCGCTGGGAAGAAGAAAGATGGGGCGGGAGTGGCTGGGCACGGGAGGGGGAGAAAGAGGACAGGGACAGGGCCGATGTGGATAGATCTACCGCTGGCTGCTGCTACAAATCCACCGCGGAGAAAGGGGATTGGGGGCTGGAGGCGGTCGGCGGCAAGCGGCGGATAGGCCGGGGAGCGTGCGTCTGTGCGAGAGAGCGGCTGGGCTGGGGCAGGGAGTGAGGAATGAGGAAGAGGACAAGAGGCGCAGCACAGCACCGTGGTTTATTTGAACTTATTTTGCGCTACCAGACGTACAGTACTGTGGGCAGCAGCACTAGGAATGAGCAGTGATGGTGATGGTGACGGTGGTTTTTAAAAAAATGCTTTGATTGGGTACTAAAATGGGGAGGAATGGCACAAGGGAACCAGGGGCAAAAGGTAGGGTCGTGGTTCAATCTTTAATTAGGCATGGCATCCGGTGCTCCTTTTGCACAGGGTCGTTGATAACATAGAAAAATGCTATGCTCTACGACTACGTATGTGTGGATATGGAGTGCTGTTGATTTCCATGTCACGTAAAGCCAATTTTAGGGACTTGGAGTTGTCTGATCATTATGTCAGTACATATACTAAGGCGGGAAGAGTTTGATTTTTCTCTTTTTTTAATTTTTTTTTGGAAGATTACTATTTAATTACATGTCCCCGGTGAACAGTGCCAATGAACAGTAACCATGCTTCAGCAAAAAAAAATGACTTGTTTTTTATGTAATAATTATCATCATAGGTTTTTATGTTTCAAAAAAAGATTACTCATTTTATTTGGTCCGTTCTTACGCACTGGTACCCATGATTTTATTTCCCTCTAACGGTTTAAATGAAATACGTATGATTTTTGAAGAACACTAGCCTGAATAAATCAGAAAAACAAACCCGAATAAACCGAAACACTATTTCCGGAACAATAATTTCGTACGCAACAGTGTTTACATGACCGGTGTTTCCATACCCGCCGAATAAACCGAAATATATAACCATACCCACCCCGAAAAAAGAGAACATAACCCTGATATTTTTTAAACAAAAGTGGTAAAGGATTGTTTTTCCACTTGCAGAAATGTAGGGAAAGGCTGCGTACAATAGACCCAAAGTGGTCGGACCCTTCTCCGGACCCTGCGCAAGCGGGAGCTACATGCACCGGGCTGCCCCCCCCCCCCTATAGGTTAGTTTACCCCAGAAATTTCTCGATCCGAGTCCCACCACTCACCGCTTATCTCACTCACAGGCCACTCTTTGCGAGACATCATCGACCGCTTTCTTCTACTAAAACAATTCTTTTCGACGCCCCTTCTCTCTCCTGCCCTGTCTCTCTCTCTCTCGATATCTAATGTGCTTCGTTTCTCTGGTAGGTAAATCTACAATAAATCCCACAACGTTTCTATCTTTTTTCCCCAAAAAATTCTTTTAACGTTCATGGTACGTCATCTTGCTTTGTTAAAAAATTCCTGTTGATTTGTCCTTTATCTATTTTGTAATTGCAGCACCACAACATAGAGATTGGAATTTGATTTCATTTAATGGGATGCCCTATTAAAATTTTTAAAGAGTCAATAAAATATTGTTTTGTATTATGCATTTCTTTCCTACGTACAATCAAGAGAAGAGTAATATTTTACCTATCCGATGCAAAATTTATCTCCCTTAGTGAGCATATTCTATGGATAAAGACAAAGCAAAACTTGATTTTGCATATATTCTGTTTCTAGACAATTGATCCGATCAAAATTATGTATTGTATATCTTCTTCTCACATAAACTACTTAATTATATTTTACTTCAAAGTTGACAAGACAAGACAATAATTCTATTATAACAAAATTGGTGAGAAGACTTACCACCTAAATTCTCATTTATTCGATCAGGAGTCCCTTATGAGTAAGAATTAAATGTCTATAAGAAAAAATGTTTCCTACTAAATGGGGTTCATTTCCATGGCTTTGTAAGAGAACGGTGGGTCAAAACATAAGATAGTGAAGTTGATCCATAATATAGATAGGATTTACTATAATTTTGTCCAAAGATTCCATGGAAGATGGCCAAATATAGATGAAGATATAGCATATAATGTGTCATTGCCACGCGATAATCCAAAGTGTGAAGCACCTGAACATTATCTTCAGGGTCAACTGTTGAATGAGCCCTCTTAATAGTTTACGAAAAATAAACCATTTCTTGCTTCTTTTGATAGAAATGTACTAATAATAGATTAATTTCTGAAAAGGATGTACTACATGTTCAATCGGAAGAAACTACCCAAGGACCTACATGAAACTATTCGTCGAAAAAAAGTCACTCAACCAATCTCTTCGCTTCACTTCCTATTCCTTTTCTTTAACCAAATGAACAACAAAAATTCAGATGGGCACTCTTACGGGCGCGGCGTGACGCCGCACTTTTTTCGGTGCTAGTACTATACTAAAGCACGAAGCATCCGCTTTTTCTCCCTTTTCTATTTTTTTTGAAACGTTACTGTTCACTTTATGTCGACGTCAATAAACAGTGCCAGCAAACAGCAACGAATCATGAACAGTATTGCATGTGAACAGTAATTACGGATGAAACATGAACCGCAAACATTAGTTACTGGTAAACAGTACGAATCATGAACAGTATTTACGGATGAAAACAGTACCTATGTGTAAACAGCAGGTACTGACGAACAGTGACTAAACATGAACAATGCCTCGGGTGAACAGTGAAAGAACCTACTTTTTCTTTTTTTTAGCTTTCACCGAAGAAAAAATACACGTGTTTAAAAAAACTGAATTTTTTTTACACATCATTTCTCTCCCCCCTACTCCACCCTCGCGTTCTTATATAAAGGGTTAGGATTTAGAATTTTATATACCGATGCACAGCCGCCTCAATTGTCTCCTGATCCTTTCCGATGATAGTGCTGCCGGGGCACAAAACTATTAGACCGGAACAGTACATTTGCACGGACAGTAATCCGTGGGGAAAATAAGTTCTTGACCGATTACTACCCATTTTTACAACACGACAACAGTTAAATGTGCACTAACAAATACACAAACAAAAAACAGACCATTATCGGAATAAACTCAAGACTACTAATCGAAACAATAGCCCAAATAAACCGAAACAACAACCCTGAATAATCCAGAACAATAAAACCAATGAAACGGAACAATACCAAATAAACCGAAAAGATTAACATACACGAGCCATAAAACGAAAACAGTAACCGAATTTTAACCCAGAACAATACGCCCGAATAAACCGAAACAAAAAAAGTAAAACAACACTATGCATTCACGTGAACAGTAATTCAGAAGAAATATAAAAAGATAACAAAAAAACTGGGACTCCTCCTCCCTCAACGCAAAACAGTAAAACCAATAAAACGGAACAATACCGGAATAAACCGAAAACATTAACCCACCCGAATCATAAACCGAAACAGTGATTGTCCTTTCACTCCAATTTTACTAAAAAGCCAAACTCCAAGGAAAAAATAGCATCTTTGATGCCAACCTTTTTAATTGCTTACAAAAGTATTGCTCATTTTATTTTATTTTATGTCCGTTCTTACGGACTGATACCCCATAATTTTATTTCCCTTTAACGGCTCGTCGCCTCCCTTCCCTCCACCTCCTGTCTTCCTCCTCTTTCTCCCTTCCTCTTCCACCTCGCCTCGACTACAGGAGCCCGGGCTCATCACCAGCGGGTAGGTGCATCAGCAGCGGAGGCGGACAGCAGCGCAGCAGGAGCAACAGCGGCCAACAGCGCAGCAGCACGGCGTCCTCTCCACCGTGCCCTTCCCCCCGCCTGCATCAGGAGCCAGCAGACCGCTGGCCGCGGATCCAGCGCCCCCCCACACCTCATCCTTCGTCCTCGGTTGGTCGTGCCAAGGAACCGGCACCGCCTCCTGCACCCTCGGTGAACCCTCCTTGGAGATCAGCACATTGATCGGTATGAAGTACTGGGCATATGTTTTGTTTCGTATGCATCAGGGCAGAAAACATGGTTTTGTTGTTGTCAATTCTTGCAGCATAAGGGGATTTTTTTATGGTCTAGGCAGTGAAAATTGACCAATTTAGTTATATAGATGTTGTATTTCTTGAAATTCCACCGTTTTTTCATATCCGTTTTGTTCAAGTTATTTAGTAATATAATTAGTCTACTTTGCCTGCCAAAACAAGAGAGATTTTTCTCTTCTAATTTTAGGGTGTTCGACTTCGATCAGTGAGCAATATGCTGAGAATTTTAGGAGTGGCTATCCCTACATGACTTGAAGCTCATGGATTTGTTCCTTCGTGCAAAACTGTTTGGCGATGCTATATGATTTTTCATATGCTAACATCAAGAAGGAAAATGATGATTGAGTACAGTATATTTACCCTTGATTAACTCTGACAATTAGTAATTGTTAAAAAGACACTGGTGCACATATATAATGTTATAAGTCAGTGTAGATATCGTATATGCTTAATTGCCTGGTGACTTTGATCGAAATCTAATTACTATGGATTGTAAACAGAACTTTTGTGCAGCATATCAGTCAAGAAACAAAGGAATAAGATCTGCCTCAAGGTGTTCATCTGTGCATATTTTTGTTGGGGTTTACCATATTTTTGCCATATTTGCAGTAATTGCAGATTCTCTAGAACTGAAGAAAAAGTGGGATGAGCAATGTCTCCGCATATTTTTTTTGTTCTTTCAAGGCAATACAGTTCACCTGCCTTTTTGTAAAAAAAATATGATTTAGCTTATGATGCCAAGATGATTGAAATGCTACCGAAGTGAAACAATTCAACTATTTCTTTGCCTTCTGGTCCATAGTGTAGGGGAACGCGACAGAAAACAAAAATTTCCGGTACAGCGAGCACGCCCAGGATCACTATGGAGACTGCATACAAGGTTTGATCTGATCCGTACCGACTCGAAGCGCAGCGGAAGAAGAGTCGGTGTAGATCGTCGGTGCAGATCCCTGCAGCTAGGATTTACAACCTCCCAACCGCAAGGATGTACTCCCTCGTCGGACAGCCCTTCGGGAGACGGTCGGACAGTCCCTCGGACGATGTCGCGGACAGCCCTTCGGGAGGACTCTCGAAACCCGAACGGAAACTCGGACAGCCCTTCGGGAGGACACCCGAAACCCGAACGGAAACTCGGACAGCCCTTCGGGAGGACACTCGAACAGCCCCTCGGGCAAAAGATCGAAACTACAATCTCTCTACAGGGTTGCACACATACGGTGTCAGCTATCCGGCAGGGCTTCGCCGTCCAGAGCTAGTTCCTGCCGGAACCCAGACAACCTTTCGGCTCTACGAAACTATTTCGCTGGGAGGGAGAGAGAAGCCAGACAAGTCAAATGGCATGTGTATGAGAGCAAGGATGAGTTTTGGGGCAGCCCCCTCACCTCTATTTATAGGAAAGCCAAGGGGTAAAGTTGGCATTCAAAAATACCAAAAGTACCCCCACTTTATGCCTTTTCATAAAAGAATAAAGCAAAGAAGGATGGCAAGTGGAGCTCCAAGGAGCCCCACCTCCCTTGGCCGGCCACTCTTGGGGGCCCCCCCATGAGGGGGCTTCCTTGGCTCCCAAGTCCTTCTAGAAGCCTTTTGAAAAATATCCCAAAAGGTGCTTTCCAAAAAATATCCATAAAACACTTTCACTATTCACGAAGACATTTTTCTGCGTCCGTTAAATCCCAAATTATTTCTGTGTGCCTAGAATAATTCCAGTACCCACTAAAACAATTTTGAACGCATTCCGAAACAATTCCGGAACAATGTTTTTCTTCAGCGAAAAGCAACCAAAGCGGTTCCGGCTGCTCCGGAACATTTCCGGTTTTTCTCTCCGGAAAAATTCCAGAAGTTACCAGAACAATTCTGGCACCCTCCAAGAATTTCCAGGCATGTGCCGGAACCAATTTGACTTAATGGAATACCCTGAAACAACTTTTCAGTTTCACCGAAACTATTCCGGTGTTCTCTCCGGAACGTTTCCGTTTCGTCCGAAACTTTTCCGGTGATTTTCTCTCAGACTCCCCGTCTTGTATTCAGTAGATAGATGACCCTTAAGCGTGTGACCCTATAGGTTCGGTGAAGTATAGACATGACCCGGAACACTTTCCGATCAATGATCAACATCGGAGCCGTGGACACCCATATTGACCCCTATACCCACACGAATGAATATTCGAGTGAACCTCCAGTTGCCGTGTGCTATTCCTGTTGCTTCACGATATATTACAAACACCCGAGGTGAGATTTATTGCATCCCCGTGGATCAACAACTTGTCCACCATGCAAGTTACCTCGTTACCGATTTTGTTCTCTTTACTCATTTCCGTGTTCCGGCATCCCAGTGATCAAATCACAATGTGTCTGGCCAGACGATGATGGATACCATAACACCGAGAGGGCCCGAGAATATCTCTCCATCGTCGGAGGAGCAAATCCCAATCTTGAGCTATCTCGTTACTTGTCATACTTTTCCGTGAACCCGTAAGCCGCCGTAATAGCCACCCAGTTACGGATGACGTTTAACAAACACCAAAGTTCACGAAGCAAGTACGAAGGAACTCGATACTCTCATGGTCTAAGGAATTATGCAAACATTAACTATCTATGTGTTATTAACCATTAGCTTGTGACGAATGTATCTCATAGCATAACATCAATTCGGGTCGATTCAACACAAGTGTTCTACCAATATTGTGCCCTCAAAATTGGCAGCATAGATATGCCCATGATCAAGAAAACAGGATCATCATGCAATACTTGAGCCAGTCTTAGAGGCAAGACTAGGAATACATTTTACCGTTTATTATACCACACGTGCACATGAGTTTCCCTCCGAGCCTCGTGGATATTGCAGACTCGAGAATCATTGCAGTTATAGCATGGAACATAAACATTCATTACAAACTCGGAGATACAAAGTAACTGTTATTACTGCCTCTAGGGCATATCTCCTACACATATCACATATGTGGCCTACAAAGCTACAAAAGTTGATTTAACTCGCACAAGTTTGTTCAATGTGGACAACACATCACTATTTTTTCTATCAAACAAGTTGGCCAATTCATATGTACATGAACTGAAGGTTCAATTTTTATACACCTCCAGAATTATAGCATTTTTCAAATGCGTTTTACCATTTGGTCATTACTCCTAGGAAGCATTCATGTAACAGTACATAGTATTCTATGTAAATTTTGTTCAATTCTGCACTTATGATTTTTCTTGAAGGAACCACAAGATCTGTGTGTGCCTATACCAGTTAATGATGCATGCCATGTTATACTCTCGATGCTATTTAAACAAAAACATGTTGTAGCTGCTAAGTTTGTGAATTATATATGCATTTGGCAAGCGAAAATTGAGATCAGCCTTATTCAAATGCTCACATAAGACATCAACATATAAGATTCAAACGGGCTCTCTAACGGGCGCGGCGTGCGCCGTGCTTTTTTGACGCTAGTTCATCCTAGCGCGGATCTGGCATCCAGGGGTGTCGCATGTTCATAGCGGCGCAAAGTGTCGCGTGATGCTTGGTTTGCTTGGTGCGTGTGGTGTTGGCTGACATTGGCGGCGAGATGCGTCATATGACGTTGTTGCGGCTCGGGTGGTGACGGTTCTTTGGGCAGGTTGCCGCGATGATGGACGTGGTGAGCTCTCGTGAAAGCCTACCACCGACCTCAGCCGATGTAGGTTATAAGAGCTCCCCCCCTCCCCCACCCTCGATGGAGGCGTTATCGTGGAGCCCCTTCACCGCTTTTGTCGTTGAGTCTCGGTTTATCTGGGTGAAAACCAAAGTTTTCGGCCTTGGTTGGGACAGTGTTGGTGGCATACTCGTCGCTTCCTGTTGGGGGTGTTGTCTTGGAGGCTCGGTCTTTTCACCATTGGGCAATGGCTTATGTTACCTTACGGCTTCACCGACGGCTAGGTCGGTGCACGACCCATGACCAATGTGCGAGTCGAAGTGGCGGCTCTGAAAAACATCTTCATGTTCATGAATGGTGCCGACTTTAGTCGCCTGGGCGGCAGAGCCTCAGGCTCGTCTAGGGTGTGTTCATCGGGCTGGTGTGGAAGTCGGAGTGACGGCTTTGAAAATCGTTGTTATGCTGTGGGGGCGTCGGCTATCCGCATCATTGGTAGAGCCGAGTAGCGTGTGTCCTCATGGCTATTCGTCATAGAGATTCAGAAGCCGGAGCGGTAGTCCTCAAACTGCCATCGTGTTGTAGGGTGTTATCTTTTATCGCTTGGGTGATAGAGTCATCGACTGGGCGGTTTTCTTTGCAAGTTGGTCAGTTATCTTTTGACTTAATGAAAAAGTAGAATTCTATCTGTTGCTTGAAAAAAATTGTTATAAATTATTTTGGAACATGTGATATGGATCACACTTGTCGCTTTTACTATTGCACGAGGGACGTACCCTTTTAACTTTGCAGATCTTAGATGAACGAGATTTTCTTCTACTTGAAGTACAGTACAAGTACGAAGGTGTAGAGTGTATTAATGCGCTAGAAGGGGTTATTAAGAATATAAAATCCGACAAAGAAACTTGACACACAAGATTTATAATACTAGGGTCGATACCATTATGTTACCTAAAGGTGTGTTCACAGTTGTGTGCTGCTTATATTTATAAACAATCCATGGAAATATTGCCATGAAAGTAAAAAAAAAATGTTTAACAAACAACATATATAATAAGCAAGACCACATTGTACGAACAAAACCATCTTAACTCACCGTAATACCGAAATGAGGTGAAAGTACTCACCAAGTTGGCTATTACTCCCTCCGTTCCTAAATACAAGTCTTTATAGAGATTCCACTGTGGACTACATGAGTGAATCTACACTCTAAAATGCATTTATATACATCCGGATATGGTCTATAGTGGAATCTCTACAAAGACTTATATTTAGGAACGGAGAGAGTATAAGAAAAACATGGTGAATTTGTGATGAATATAGATCTTTAGACGATAAAACTTTCAACTCCTGGTGCTAGATATTGTTGTTAGCAAACGTTTTCAGTTACCCTGAGACACTATTGAGATATTGTGTAACGCCGTTGTGTAACTCAATCCGTTAGTTTTGCTAGGATATCTACTCCAGCGAAACGCAGGTTTTAAAGGAGAAGGTCGTAACTGCTTGACTTCCCGATCTGTGACAGGGAGTGGAGTAACTGTTCCTGACGCGGGACTTGTGATTCCTGTGGATATAAAAGCCTTTGTTAATAAACCCTAAAAAAGAGCCTTTGTTAAACGACCTGATGCTCCCCATTTACCCACCGGGATACGCAAAACCGTTGCCCATCGCGTCTAATAATTACCCACTCATTACTAGCAATGGCAGCGCCTTTTACTACTACGAGCGATGCAGATCCTAACAAACGCATGCTAGCTTTAAACAAGAAAATAACACCTCACGCCAGCGAAGATGATATAGCATGGGTAAAAGAGTTTCAGGCTCCCTTTGCTTTTTGCCTGTAATAAAATGTAAATAAACGGGCGCAGCCAATCCAGAGCCCCGCAAATGGGGACAATGATGAGCCCCCTTTTGTTCCCGCCTTTTGATTTTTGGCACCACCGATAGTGGAGGAGGGGGAGCCGTCCGGGTCAAGGAGTGTGTGCTCCCCACCCCAGCGCTCTCTCGCTTGGACGCTTTTGTGCTAGAAAATTGTCCCATCTGTCTTTCCACGAGATAGATTGATACTAGTAGTAGATATACTAGAGAATCCGGTGCCAAGATAAAAACTTTTTTTTTCATGGTAATACGTGTCTCATTTATATCATAAAGATTAAAGTTTTTTTTTCATGGTAATACGTGTCTCATTTATATCATAAAGATTAAAGTATAAGTCACGTAAGGACTGACATGACAAAACTGAAAAGATAGCAGAACATCTGTGAGTTTGACACCAATGCCCGTCACCTGCCTCCGGCACCACCACAACAACCACCGAAAAAAAAATAACGAATCACCTCCTCACCCGAGCTCGACGCGGCTCCATCGCTGATAATCAGTTTTACGGACCTACAAGATGGCTCACCAAAAGTGAAGCCCGCCAAGATAAAAACTTGTACTATGTCCCCAAGTAACGTAGCATCCGGCACGGCACCGTCTCCTACCGTGCACCTACAGTACAGGTACAGGTGAAAGCGCATGGGCCGCTTCCATCTCCTCATTCTCCGTCGGAAAGAAAGGAGGAAGCAAAAGCCAAGACGTTTTGGTCCATAGAATTTCGTAACGGCTACTGAACGTCCTGCCCCTCTGAGACTGACCACCAATTAATTACTCCCCGCAAAAAGAAAAATTACTCACTAGTAGTACTAGTAGTAGCCTATATCGTGGTCTTAGTAGCCGTTATAGGTCTCTAGCTGTGTCAGTCTCGAGCTCCGACAGCGGCGTGGCACTCTAATCCAATCCGATTAATCTAACCAGGTGTAATATGATTGATTAATCAAACACAACACTTGGTGGCGACACGAAAGCGACGCCCGCCCTCCCGTGCGTCGCCCGCCGTATTCACATTGGACCGGGGTAGAATAACTGCAAATCGCGTCGTACGGCGCGACAGGGATGTGTGTGGACTGGCAGTCAGAGGAGAGTAGCCAAGGGCGCACGGGCGCGACAAAGAATGGGATTCTCCCTGCACCACAGCTACCAGAAACTGGTCACCAGATTCACGACGATTAGTGTTGGTTGGGTTGGGTTGGAATTAGATTCAACAGGGGTTCAAACGTGCGGGGAAAACCGAGAGCTGACTAAATTCAGGCAAGTTGTTCGTTCGGTGGTACTGTACGTTCATATGGCAAGTCAAACCTAACGGCTTCAAATGGTGTGGTATTCAATCTGGCCCATGATTTTGACCGGTTTCCAACTTTCAGGTTGTAATCGTGCTCGCTACACTACACTACACTTCTTCAAGGGAGTGAAACTGAAAGCCATCGACCACAACTTGCAGGTTCAGGTTCAGCATCAAAGGTGGATAGACAGACAGGCGAGAAAGAACATGCATGGGAATTGGCTTTGTAAAATTCCGATCCGTCCATCTACCAGGGATGGATCTAACAATCAAGTGTACCGCGACCAACGCAAACACAGGCATATCTCAACAGCAGAGAAACTGTCATCTGTCAGGTAACCTCCCACCGCAGTACACGAGACAGCCAGCAAAACTGGCTTCACAACACACATACATCTAAACCTATCCAGTATGGAGAGACCCAGTTTTAACTTAACGGACATGCCCCGGAAGAACCGGCTACAGAAAACAGAAATGCTACTCCGCGGTCGGATGCCACAGAAAACACAATTCTTGGCTCGGCAAAAGGATCCAACCGATCATCTCCAGGGGGGATCTTGGCGTTCGTCGGTTATAACAGTCTAACCTCATCCTCTTCTGCAATCGCTTCCAACATGCTCATCAATAGCAGGCTGATGATCAGCCCAAGTGGTTCTCCTTCTCCATGGCAGCATTCTTTCTCGACCGAGCCGCAGCCGGAGCCGGAGCCCTCGTCGTGGCAACGCTGCCGTTCTCCTTGTTGCTGCTCACGGACTCGCCTGCCTTGGTGGCATTGCGGTCCGTAAGAGGGTTGTTCTCGGCGGCGGACATTGCCCTCGGCAGCCTCAGGGGAATGTCGGCTCTGTTCTGCGGAGCGGCTTCAGCGTTATCCGGTGCAGAGGCTGAGGCTGGTGGAGGAGGCTCCGTAGGGACGAGCTGAATTGTTGCCGACTTGCGCCAGTTCTTCCTCTGCTTCGGCTTTGCCCCACCTTGTTTCGCCTGAAAGTTATACACACAAAATGAGGCAGTGACAGTACAAAAATGTCCATGACAGCGAAAACTAGATTGGTCGCGAGTGACAGTTCCGTATTCCCTGAAATAGTAGTAGTGTACTTACATCGGTATTTCCAATGTCCGCCAATGGCTTTCTTGATTTTGGCTGCTGAGTTTCCTTCTCAGCCATAGCATTCTCAAGAAGCATGATTCCTTGCTTCACATCTTCCTTCATTTTGGCATCATTCTCTGAAGAAGAAACATTACCAAACTCGCTACCTTCCTTCTCGGATGGTGGTTCATCATCTATTTCTTCCTTGACGACGCGCATCCTATTGGAACACTTGGAAGCATTACACCCGCAACCAGTACCACATTGTGAGCCTAGAGCTCTGCACTCACAATATCTGGTGAGCTTGCACAACGATTTTGATGAACACGAGCAGCACTGTGAAGAAGCATTCTCTTTCTGGATAGTGGGAATTTCCTCACTAGGCATCTGTGACTTCACATCTGCAAGTGAATTATTGCTACTCGGGTTGGATGTTCGCCGCCGTGTATTATTAACTTTCCTGGATGACTCTACCCAATCTGTATCAGATCCATCATCACTCATATCTTCTAATTCTCCTGACTCCTCGGCATCTGATATGTCCATGTCATCCGACCAGTAGAAGCTGTTCTTACCATGCTTGAATTGGGAACCTCGAGCACTCTACATTCAGGAGGGGCGACATGAGAAAAAACTGCCTATGAATGTCACCAGACGTAATCTAGATGAAACTGAAAACGGGAAGGTAGCTAGATACCTTCCGCAAAGCATAATTTTGACCATCTTCTGGACCAATAGTAGTATCACACCTTGAGGCCCTGCCAGATTTCTTCGCATTGTTCATTGCAGTGAAAAGCTGTCAATTAGAAGAAAGTATCAGCGTGAGAGTGATAACTAAAATCATATCTGCTTAATGAAATGCATCACCAAAATTTCAGTGATATAATAAAAGTGCAGAATTAAAGAGTATTTACCTGCATATTTTGGTTACGTAGATCATTAACTTGTGCTTCTAACTGTCTAGTTCTGCCATTAAGCGCAACCACCTTTTCTTTCAGTTCACCAATGATGAGATCCTTCTCTATACACATCACCTCCTTATCATGTAGTTGGCATCTTGAAGCGACATACAGAAAATTAGAACATACTTAGGAAAAATCAGGGATTGTCCACTTAATATGTTTAAGGAAACTTCAATCATGAAAAACAGGTAGTACTGATTACACAACATAAGAAATATAAACATCATTGGAAACTAAATGACAAGTACAACATACCTTGAAGATGATGCTAACTGAAAAAGGTAATTCATTGTGTTCTTTGCATCAGGCAGGGACCTTACATGGTTCCATCTGCCTCTACCACTGAACACACGCTCCCGCTCCTCCGCTTCAGACAGTTGAGAAGCCATGGATACCATAGCACTAGATGATGATGACAGCATGTTCTCCAGTGCTGATATTCTGGAACTCCTAGCACTAGGAGACATAGCCTCAGGACACTCCTTCAGCTTTGCTATTTCCTTAGATATTGTTGCTCTCCTGTTTTAAAGAAAAGTTTATGTAAAATGCAAATTTAATGCGCAAGACAATGCTCAACCAGCTCATGTAGAATTTCACATTTACAGGTTGCAACAGTTTTCGATTTGGAAATAAATAAGGAAACAGATCAGAGCTAACTTTACTGAACTAGTGAAAGGCCATGATTTCCCTTCAGAAAAATTATGTGTTGAAGAAACCTTAATACTGATGTGTCTTTGAAACAAGGATATAAGGCTATATATTTGCAAGCCTTGCAGATTTTACCTGACCCTACTCTACACACTCAGCATCGATCCTCTAGTGGTATGGTCAATTTGGTATGAAAAGGAGTTATTTTCACATGACCTGTTTACATTTCCGATAACTAAAACTGTGTTCACGTTTTTGTCCATCATCAAAATTGTTCGATACAATGCACATATACATGATAAAGACTACCGGACAACAAAAGTACTAGAAACATAAGCTTATAATAGCAACAGAAGGAACCTGAGACTTACTCTTGTATTTGTCGGTCATAGTGTGAACGTAATTCGTATGCCCTTACAGTTACTTCAAGTTCATCGTCAATGGTTCGCATCAAGGCCTAGTGCCATGTCAAAGAATATTTCAGACATAGTACAACATTAAAGTACAAAAGCCTATTGTATTCACTGAAAGATTGTCAGGTTTTGTAAGAGCACCTGAATCCCTGATGCGCCTGTTCCTTGAAGTTCACAAATCAAAACCAAAAGGCAGCAATTCATCAGTTGGGACTTATGAGCACATAAATATCTCAGTAGCAGCAGAAAAGAACTCACTCTCTGTAGCTTCTTACCATGTGTATCACGGGTGGACTTCTTTGCTTCGAGCAAATCTTTCAGCCTTTTCGTGGCCATCGTAGCTTCTTCAGTTTTCCGCTGTAAAACCTACATGGAGCAGGCTGGCATAACTACCAAGTTATTTGGAAGCAACAACAAGGATTCTTTATTAGAAAACTAACCATTTTCTGTTTCTGATTTAAAGCCAGGAGTTTATGCATCTCATATTCATTCCGTCTCCCTTCCTTCTTCAGCTGGTAATATAAACACACCATTCTCACCACAAGTCCTTGAAAAGATTACGAGCTTACAAAAGAAATGAACTACAAAACAGTCAAAACAGTAACCTGAAGCACTTCCTTTTCACGAGCCGCCTTCCAAGATCTAAATTGCTCGGATTCTTGTTTGATCTTTTGTTGAAGTTGAACCTAAGATAACATTAAAAAGAACATATGTCAGATGATAAAACGAAATTAAATTTGGGAAGGTTTGGAAGGAAAGAAAAACCTTCTGAGATTTTATGCGTTGAATTTCTCCTTGTAAACGATTAGCTGCATCATCACTTTTTTGTTTCTGTCGTAGCAACTGTTGGTGAGCGTCCTGCTTCTTCTTGAGCTGAGAGACCTGCCATAATGGTGGCCAGTTAGTATCTGAGAAAGAGAAAAGATCAATTCATGTATGTACAAACCTGAGTTTCAAGCATGTTCAGCTTCTGAAGATAGTTATCTTTCATTTTGTGTGAGCACTCATCAGTTGAGGAAGATATATTTGCTAATGCATGACGGAGATCCTCAATTTCTTTCTGTAAACACAAATAAGGTTACTACTGTTTCAGGAAAAAAAAAAAGGAATCAGCAAATTTAAGCAGGTGAAACCTGATGAGCCCTCTTTTCTTGTTCCATCTCATGTAACTTCGTCTCATAATGTTGCTTGAGAACAGAGGTATCACTCTTTGCAAATTGTTTCATCTCCGCCTTCAGAAATTTAAATTTAAAAAGAGGTATAATTACAATCTTCCAGGTGGAACAAAGAAACAATACCAGAGAACAGTATAAAGTATAAACTATAAGAATCGTAGGTTAAATGTGGTTATCTTTGAACACGAGTTTACAACAGATGGCGGAATGAAGAATATTCAGTCCATGTAAACAAAGTGTCAAGGTCAAGCCAATCAAGTTGTAAATTCATATACGAACAACTACAATCATAAAGAAAGGAAAATAGTACCTCCTTTTGCTGAAGTCTTTTATCTAGATCTTGCAGCTCCATATCCAGTTTCTCCTGTATGGATGAATGTTCTCTTTCCTTTTCTTCCTCATCAACTTCACCTGAAAAAGAAGGGCGCTTGTTAGAGGAAGTGTCACGAACGCATGGTATCAATGTGTTTCAGTAACTTACTTGACACTTCGAGTGTTCCTACTTCACAACCTGAACCTAGATCGTCTAGAAGCATGCCCTTATCCAGTGCAAGTCGATCATGCAAATCATTTCTACAGGCAGTGGAGAACTTCTGCCGTGTTACTTCAGCCTCCAACTGCTGAATCTTCGATATATAGGTCTTCATAAGGTCCACATCCTACTCAGAAAAAAATAAAAATAACAGTTCAAGTAGGGTGGTATGACAACATCCACACAAAACTGTATTTGATTAGAGAGACTTCATTTTACACACCTGCTCAGTACCAGCATTTTCGATATCATCCCACGATTTTCCATTGCGTGCTGATTCGAGCTTTAACATCAGCTGATCCTTTTCCAGCTGTCAACAAATAAAATATTTGTTATCTATTGTGCTACATCGGCAGGCTACTCATGTGCAATTAGCTAGCTACATTCCGTTATATATATGGTACAGAGAAATGGTATGCGGTATAAGTAATTGCATATCATGAAGACATACAAATATCACATAAGAGATACACCCACATGCTGCATTACGTAAAGAGGGTGAACTCATGAAGCACTAATAAATAACACTATGTACAGAAGCATATTATGGCTTCACTGAATCAAAAAAAGTACATGACGATTCAAGCACAAGCACAAATAAATCATCAATACCTGGGCAGCAACTGCACGCTGTGCTAACTGTTCACAAGACATTTCCCTTTCCTTGAGCTCACAGTAAAGTTCTGAATTTTTTAACTCAAGTAGAGAGACTTTTTGTTGCAGCAACTGAAAGATGCAGAAAACAACATTAGAGATAAAATGAACTAATTCGATTGGTCAATGCACCAAACCAACCTGCAGTTCTTCTAGTGCTGCACTCCCACTGCGGGAAAACAGAAGTTCACTCTGGAGCTGCTCTAATTGACTCCTCAATTTTTGCATCTCTGCTGTAACTGGGTCTCTGTTGATCTATTCATAGGAAACAAAAGGATAAGCAAATGATGGCAACCCAAATAAAAGATGTAAAGGTTTCTTTGAGGATAGAGCAAGCATACCACTGCTTTGTTTTGAATATTCCGTGCACGATTGGCATACTTAAGTGTATTTATGGTTTCCTCTGCATTAGAATCAGCAGGACTAATGCAAGCTGCAGAAAAATGAATGGCAAAGAAATTTGATTTTAGTATGTGTTCCCAGTAGGCCAATACGAGGATATAAGTGTGAAAAACTAAACCTACCAATCATGACGGTTTTACTGTTTCCTCCTAGAGAGTCCTGCAAGAGAACAAATAGCCATTAGCCATGGACATATTACGTTTCCACATTTCAGTTTTCCGGCTTAAAATAATAGGTCCTATGGAAATACAAGTAATGGTATACATACCTGCAGTAGGCGAGTTAATTTGCTGTCCCGGTATGGGACAAATGCTCCTTCTTTCCGCTTCTTTTCATCACCTAATGCACTAATAACATTGCCAAGAGCAAGAAGGCCTCTGTTTATGTGTATCCCTATAGCCAGAAGATACAAAGAACATATTCAATACAAAATTACCAGTTATATACTAAATTAAACCAACATCTACAAATGCAAGAAGATCCGGCCTTGCCTTCTTTAAGCCGTAATCCATCAGCTCCTGTTCGTTTAGCCCTCTCAGAACCAGCCAAGTCAACTAGATGAAATTTTGATGATAAAATATCATAGTCATTACTAGTTGACTTCTCAGATGCAGAACTTGAGGTCCTCTTTTGTTCGATAGATATCGTGAAGATAGCATGAGAGCGACTGCAAAGAAACAATAGCCACTCAAATACAAGTTCTAAATACATTATAGTCAAAATTAGTGGTCAAGGTTGTGTTTTTCTAGGGCATGTCAATGTCCAAAGAAATTATTTTTGTGAACTTTGCACTTAAAATATTTGAACGTCTACACTTAAACATACAAAAATAATGCAAGTAGCTCATCTGCTCATGGTCCGAATTCAAAACCAATCCAACAAATAGCACATATGGCAACACAAAAGCCAACAGCAAAATATACAGAATGATCTAAGCCAATTTCATTGTGTAGCTGGTATCAGAATGATCTAACCATTTTAGTGGTATTAGAACCCAGAACAGATGAAAAAAGGAGTCTAAACA
Source organism: Elymus sibiricus (assembly GCA_039707655.1). NCBI lineage: Eukaryota > Viridiplantae > Streptophyta > Magnoliopsida > Poales > Poaceae > Elymus > Elymus sibiricus. Next base: position 174,146,592 of record CM077666.1, on the reverse strand, counting down.
GAAAAGTACGTGTTCATGTAAACAAAATTGTTCATCGCATCATCTAAGTGTATACGACTTACCTTGACTGGCTATTCATGTTTGTACTTCCAGTTGCGCGTGACGAAGATCCTCGTGCCAAGTGCAAGGCCATTTCTTCTTTTGACTTGACCTCAGCCTCCGTCACGCCAGCAAGTGTAATACTTCCATTTGCAGTTTCTCGAATCTGAATAGGCACTCTAGCAGGCGCTGCTGCTTTTGCAACAGACCCAGGATCATCAAGCAAATCGAATACTTCCTCCTTGAATATCTGATGTGAACAGCAACACACACCAAATGGTAATAAGCAAAATATATATTGCAATTATTAAAGTAAAGATAAGTGCTACCAGCTAGCATACCTCGATGAAGGATACCCTAATTAAGAACTCTGTATCACCCTTCATCTCATCAGCTTTCTTGAATATCGTCTCCATGACTTGTGGAATTATTCCTCCACAGCTAGCTTCACCACTATAATTGGTACCCATTGTATACGTCTTCCCGGATCCAGTCTAAAGGTTGTACGAGAAAAGGCCAAGTTAGAAGATAAACATCCAAGAACTAAAATAATACTCTTAACACTATAACTATTGGTTGTTACCTTGCTACTGTCTATGTTCTATGCTGAGATCTGGACATTAGGGATCCCATAACTAAACGAGGCATAAATGTTGTTTGGATTGTTGGAAGCAAAGTGGTAATTTTCTTATTTTAAGCATGAGACTAATTCACAAATCATGTGGAAAAGTTAAGGCTACAAAATCATATGATTAAGGCATTCCTAAAAAGGAAGTTGACATGGTGAATCCATAGTCGCTAGACTATTGCTCTCAATGTAGTAATGCACTACAACAACAACAACAAAAAAGCCTTTAGTCCCAAACAAGTTGGGGTAGGCTAGAGGTGAAACCCATAAGCCTGTAGTAATGCACTATACTCCAAAAATTACACATTGTGCAAAGTGATGGATAAACCTCTAGTGCAAATATTGAACACCCTTTTATCACACATGGATATCCTTATAGTGATGCTAAAGTACATATTGAAGATGACACTGTTACACTCAGAAAACAGCAACAAGTACAGCATATTCCTAATAAAACTGTCAATAAATGTAATATTAGCTGCTAGGTTAACAACAGTAACAGCCAGGAGCGAAACTATAAAGTAACCAATTGTAATTGCCCGTGTGGAAATTACTTCCAACATACAAAATAAGTACCTGGCCATAAGCTAGCACAGTGGTGTTGTATCCACAGAATAACGAGTCGATTAGTGGATACACGCATTGCTCAAATATCAACGAGGAAGGAGATCCCATGCTGCCATAGACATGATCATAAGTGAACACGTGTGGGCCAATTTGAACCTACAATAGCACAAAACAGCACCATAAACATCTATTTAGATTTATAAGCCATTCAGAAAAAGAAAATCTCCTGATGAAGTGGTAATCATATACTCCCTCCGTCCCATAATGTAAGACGTTTTTTTGACACTAGTGAAGTGTCAAAAAACGTCTTACATTATGGGACGGAGGGAGTAAATTATACTGGTTCAGAATTCATTCCGATAGGCACAATAGATTCCAATGGTCTGGAAGAGAAATTCAATGGTGAAAATATAACACGTTTTAACAGTGCGCGCAAAATCAGCAAAGACAGTGGTCCTAACTCCTAAGCAATAGAACCAGGGCCCCACGACTCATCTTCCATATGCACCCAAGGCACTGGTGGATCTGGCCGCCCACATTATGCTCCAAGAAACAAAAATTCACAGATGTCATGATTATTTTCTCGAGAATACAGAGACATGATTTCACGGACCACCCGGATGGCAACAAACCAGATAAATAAATTGGTAAATGAATGAATCAACTGCCAGAACATATCGTGTCGATCCAAATCTATCATGTGCCCGCCCATCCGTCAGTTCAATCTGTAATCCTGTGAGCGCATGTTGCCAAGACCACCAGAGGCAACCAAGAAAACCATACCTGCGGCTCGCCCGGCGTGACGGTGACGCAGTCCGTGCATCCGAGGACGAGCTCCGGCGTGATGAGCGGCCGGACGTTGACTGCCACCTTGACGCTGTCGCTCTGCGGCTGCGACGCCATATCCGAGCTCCCCATCGGAACCCTAAACACGAATCCCCAGAACGGATCAGGAAAAGGTCCAAGGCCCAACGTATACCCCAAGAAAACAAGAAATCTGGACATCCCAGGCCGGAAATCTGAGAAATCCGGGCATCCATTTGGACAGAGTTTGGAATCTGGGCCGAGGGTTTTGAATTCGTCTCACCTTACCGTGCCCTCGCCGTGGCGGCGCCTCCCGTCGACGGGGCTGAGAGGATGGGGCGCGGGCGTGCGGGAGAAGAGAGGCTGTGGAGGAAGACGCGCCTGGTGACGGCGGCGGCGGATGAGGAGGAGGAGGGGGAGGGAGGGAGAGCTCGGCGCGGAACGGAAGAGGGGGAGGCGTGCGAGAGAAAATGGGAAGAAATGAGAACCGTGGGGCGTCCTCCAGCGGGTGGTGGACCCAACGCAACGGCTTCGGATCCGATTTCGAAATTCAAACGGGGGTGGAAACGCGGCCCCCTTCTCTGTCAGACGCTAAGCACGTGCCACGCCCGGCATTTTGTTCCCGTATTTGAATGGTATTGGCGGCCAGTACCACGGATGGTTGCCGTGTTTTTTAATGCTTACGCTCCTGGCAAATTTATCTTAACACCTTGTTTCGCCCTAACTACCGCCACCCCTTCCTCCCTGCTCTCCCTCGTCTCATGGCTGTCAGAGGCATCGCGGCGAAGCCCGAGTGGGTTCTAGCGATGACGGTGACGATGGCGGTGGCGGTGTCGGGCCAAGAGCTAGTTTTCCGGGGTATAGTGTCATGTCGGGCTCAGGAACAGGGAGAGGTCAAATTTTTCGACCCACACACCACCCATCTAATCGCAATCATCGAGGATTTTACCGAGGTACTCGTTGGCGCTACGGAGGAGATGGAAGACCTGGAGGAGGAGACCAGCGAGTCCGCGGACAGTCGGCCGCCAGCCATGGTGCCCTTACGCATGTGGCAGGCGACCTCCATCCAGGAGTGGTACATGGTAGACACTCCAAACGTTAGCAACGATGACGATCCCCACTACGAGCCGCACGTCGATGCAAACGCTAACGACCCGGCAGCGAGCTCATAAATAGGGATATCCAAGCCATGGACATCTTTCTGGGTAGCCCGAGGCGCGGCCACGCTCGCGTGTGCGTCCTCAACGTTGTGGGTTACGTTGCGAGAAGTGCCGCCTGGAGCGCACGGCGGATGAGCTAGCGAGTCCAGGCTGCTGAGTAGAAAATTGAGGCAATCCGGGCCTCAATCAAGACCGCCCTAGCAACGAAGAAAACCATCCCAGCGACAACTAAGGTCGCGCTTACCATGAAGGAAAGGAGGATGAAGGACGACATGCGGAGCGCTGCGGCGCACATCTCGTCATCGTACCGCACCCCGGCAAAGAATATGCTGGCAACGGCCCAGATGCTGGCCGGGATCGATTCCCAGCCGACCATCCGATCAAGAAGCATTGAGGAGACCAGGCAACTCTTTGAAGGCGGTTGAGCGTTAGCATGACGTCCACGCCAAGTCAAAAAGCCACCTCAGAACCCCCAGTGACGTGGGCAGCTTGATTACGCGATGTCCTGGCAAATCGGGGTCTCGCAATCAAGATCGACATAAGCAGTTAGCCATTGATGCGGTTCCCCGTACCATCTACCAGGCTAAGTCCATGAATGGACTGATGGTTCAGATCAGCCACAAGTGATGTGTGTTATGTTAGCAGAGGTTGATTCAAGTACACGTCATTTTTTTTCTAAAAAAACAAGTTGATTCCTTTTTATGCAAACAACCCAACTTTATTTAATGGATAATATCTTTTGGGATACAAAGGTAATCTAGAGGATCATTAAGCCAAACATAATGGCCCACATCTAGCGAAGTAGCCACTGTAGCTAACATGTGAGTTTCTTCATTGCTTTCGCGCCGTTCGTGGCATATTTCACATGCCTGAAAATTGAGTTTTTGAGTCTCAAACTCTTTTGCAGTATGCACTAGCCTCCCCGGTGCTCGCTTTGCTTCAGCTTGTTTACGACTCTTAGACAGTCTGATGCAATGTGAATCTTGCTTGGCAACAAATCTTCTCCCAGAGATAGAGCTTCTCTACAAGCGTGAGCTTCAAGAATTTCTGGCTTAGTGAGGTTTGCGAACACTACAGCCGAAGCTCCGGGGTAGTGCCCTTCTCATCTCTGCACACAAACACGAACAACTCCCTTGCTTGTTCCCTTTGCGATAGATGCATCCACAGTCATTTTTTCTTGCCCCAAAGATGGTGGAATCCAACGAGGAGCAACACCATGGCAAGAAACCTTGGTCGATCACATAACATGATGACTTTAAACATCTTATGGATACCTTAACATGAATATGTCGTTTAAAGGGACTTTGAAATTCCTGCTCATGGATTGCCTTGCAACGAGCCCACCAAATCGCCCACAAGGTTACTAGTACTTCCACTGACTTGTCATTGGGAAGAGTATTGAACACCTGAACAACCATAGTTTTCACATCTGGGGTCTCGTCGACATTCATGGGTACCATCACATCATCGCCCCAAAGAGCACATATGCTCTTCGCCATATTATAGTTGAGTAGGGCATGTCGCCATGTGTCGTTGGCTACATTACAGATAGGATACAAAATTGAGAGCGCCATGTGCCGGCGCACTCGTCCCTCTCGGCAATGAAGATCGGGCTAGCCGCCATGCACAAATACACAACTTAGGAGAAACTAGAGCTTCCCATAGCTTCTGTGGTTTCGGTCCTGCTGCTCGGTATCCGAAACTTCAGACACCCCATTCAGCCAGCCTTCCATCAGCTTCTTAGTTTCAACTGGAAGCCTATAGGGGAACGAACAATGGAATTTTCGCTCTTCTCATAATGGCACGACTAGAAGTCCGACTGGGTCATGTAGTTGATAGGAATTTGACGAATCACCTCAATATCGAATAGTATGAAATGTTATTGTAACTTCTGAATATCCCATGTTCTTGTTGTGGCACACAAGATCTCTGATACACTGCCCGATGGATCAACCGAAGTAGCACACACGGGCCACATCGCATGGTCTTTGGGCAACCAATTGTCATTCCATATGTTCATTGATCTTCCATCGCTAATGAGTTTTATAAGCCCCACTTTGAATGCATCCTTTCACTCGCAGATTGATCTCCAAATATGTGATCGGTGCTTGCCAATTTCTACACTCAAGATATCCATCCTAGGGAAGTAAACATGCATATAAGCAACCTAGCACTCAACGAGCCAGGGTCATTGAGGATTCTCCATGCCTATTTGGCTAATAAAGCTAGGTTAAAAAGCTCCATTGCTTTGAATCCTAAACCACCTATGTAATTCTGCATTGTCTTTGTGTCCCATGACACCCTCACAACCTTTCTCTCCCCTAGCCTGCTTCCCCACCAGAACTTTCGCACAAGCAATGTGATACGCTAGCATAAGCCCCTCGACAACTTGCATACAAACATGGAATATGTTGGTATAACATGTACATCAAATTTATCATAACTTCCTTCCTACTCCCAGCAATACACTTCTCCACCCATCCTTGAACACGCTTCCAGATGCGGTCTTTAATGTAAGAAAAAACTCCATTCTTTTCACGACCAACATCCGAAGGGAGCCCAAATATTTATTAATCAAGGATTCGTTATGGATATTCAGCACGTGTTTCACCAATTTTTTAGTTGTCACTAGGCACAATTCCCCAAAATAGATTGATGATTTTTCATTGTTAAGTCTCTGGCCAGACACTTGGTAGTACCAATCAAGCACCTCATGCAAGGTTGCAACTTCATCCATCAAAACTTTACTAACATGATGCAATCATATGCGAAGAGCAAATGATTCACCCTTAGACCTGTGTGTGCTATACAGGTACACTCTCCAGTTGTCCAGTGCTACTCGCATGCTTCAGCAAATAAGACAGACCTTCACCTGCTAGTAGAAATAAGCAGGGGAGATGGGAACCCCTGCTTTGTACCTCTAGATGGATTAAATTCTTGCGTGATGCCCATTGAATAACACAAAAAAAGTGACTGATCTAAACCCCATCATCATTGAGTCAACAAACTCTCTGCACAGTCCCAACTTTCTCATGATTACTTCAAGATAAGCTCGCTCCAAACGATCATACACTTTCCAAGTATCCAACATCACCACACAATAAGGGGCATATGGTAAGTTAGTTGAGCTAATTATAAATAACTCTAGTATTGTTTAGATCAACCACAAATGATGTGATTTATGTTAGCAAAGGTTGATTCAAGAGCATGTCAAATAGGTTGATTCAAATACTTGAGGTCTGCGACTGAGACGATGACCAAATGGCCTACGAGAACTATTCAGACACTATAGTCTCCACCGAGTCAAAATCACTAATTAATAAGTGCCCCTTGCAAATGTCACTCTCATCTCCTCTGACGATGACAAGTGGCACACCACATGTGTGTAACTTGTTGTAACCTGAGAGTTTTGGATGGATTTATGCACAACACACAAGGAATAGGTTGATCTGTTTGTGCATTTTCTTGTAGATCCTTTTTTTTAAAACGGAGCATCTCTTGAACCGTGTGTCCAAATTACGAAACCTTTTCACCGCTGCGTTTCTTGCGTCGAGATCTTTGAAACTAGATCACATGTTGGTAGGTTTCAGCAACTTTTGACTAGGCAAATATGTGCTCCCAGCTAGTACTAAACTGTACTCCCAATGGGAACTAACATGTGCTCCCAACGATCCCACGGGGTGAAGCAGAACTGTCCTCCCGTGAATACAAAACCGTGCTCCCAACTGTACTAGTTTGTACTCCAATGAGGGTGAAGCACGAATGTACTCCCTGTGGAAGCACACATTTTTTCCGAGGAAACCGTTGAAGCACACGTGTGCTACCAAGTTATTGGCTTGTGCTCCCACAGGGGGAATCACAACTTTGCTCACACATGTGCTCCACACAAAGAGCATGCATGTGCTCCACGTGAGAGCACACATGTACTTCACGATGTAGCGCACATGTTGCAGCACATCATATACACATGACCCGAGCCGCCCTAAAGGACAACCCGACACATGGGGGCTACATGTTTTCGAGCTTAAAACAAACAACAAGGCAAGTTCCATGCAGCTGCAGGCACGCTACATGGCATTTGGGGGCAAATGCATAAATTGATCTATCCTGCTAACTTATAAAGACCCGCCCGTCATGAATGGCGAGCCGGCCTTTGGGGTCGCCGGTTGAAGTTCTGCTTACAAGTTAAATTTTGAAGTCCCGGGTCATCATTCTATAATGACCCGGCCCTTGGAGGCTACATATATATATATGGTTCATACGAAGGTGCAAATTACCTCATATTTCCTCTTCAGTGAGGCTATCATAGCTATTTCTGTGTCCCGGCTTTCAGACAGCCGGGTCAGCACAGCTCGGTGTAAGGAGCTGGCGTCTTGGTCTTCAAAAGTAGAAAATTCAAGAGCCGTCTTCCCCTTATCCTTCGGGGCCGGCTCAGGCTTGGCAGGAACCTTGGTAAGAGCGGTGGAGGCTTCTGGTGCAGTAGTTTGCCGCTCATTCATCACCACTACTTCTTCTTGAGCCGGCGCCTCGGGCTGCTGTTCGGGTTGGACTTCAATTAAATTTTCCCTCTCCTGAGCAGTAGGAGAGGATGCGCGAGCCGGGCTTGCTGTGTCTAGGGGCGGCGGGCTGTTCCGGAATGCCGGCTCGTCCTGGGTGACCAAGGTGGCCTCTTCTTCTCGAGGGCCTGTTTGAATGGCCTTGGCACTGTAAGGAGCAAGAGTCAAGTCAGTTCAGTTATCAAGGAGCTGTCATGCGAGTAAGGAATAATCAATGCACTTACCCAGGGTTGATGTTGAAAGCCGGCGCCTGAGTAGCACTTGACTCATCGGAAGAAGGAGACGTCTGGTATGCCGAGTCATTTAAATGTAAGGGTTCCTTGAAACGACCAGCTAGAGGAAAAGAGGGAGTTGGACTAAGAAGCACCTCTGCCCGCGCTCTACGCGATGGCGGCTCATATGGAAGCCCGCCTCTCAACTCGCCCTCATTGCTCCGGGTCTTCCGTTTGGAGGTGTCGGCTTGCTGTGTTTTCTTCAAAACAAATTTGGGATCCAAATGAGCGTCTTGATGTAAAAAGGGGACTTTACGGACGGCAACCCGCACTACACCACAACACTTGATTGAGGGCAGTTAACTGCCGGGAGAAATACCTAACCAAGGGCAAAGCAATTGCCGGGACATTTGTTTCTGCCGGTACAACCAACTCAGGGCATCCTCATTGTTAGAGTCTGGAGCGGTAGCGAGCCTCCTCAGGGCGCTTCGATTCTGGGCCGTCGGATTCGATCTCCAGAACGATCCTGGCCGTCCGATCTTCGTTTGAGACGATCCTGGCCGTCGGATCAAACCGAAACACTGGTGCAATGAATAGTGCCTGCATTTTCGCACCCGCGCTACCGCGCTGTCTCTCTATGACACCCGGGACCGACGGGTCGTGGGCCATGCCCGTCAGCGACCGCGGGCCGATGTTCTCTCGGCGCCGTCTGCTTCGGGTGGGGAGTTCGTGCCACCGCCTGAGAATGTTGCATCCCGCCGAGGGTATTTTCAACATTTCGCGGCCTGCCCCCTGCGTGTCGCTCCGCCTGTGGCTGCCTCTCGTGTGTAAAGGCGAGGAGCCCGGTTGGCTGGTCCGAACCCTAGCCTTCCTCTCTGTTTCCCCCTTCTCCCCTTCCTCTCTTCCGTCCGGGCGCCGCCGTCGTCTTGCTGCCTCCCCTGCCGTCGAACCTCAGGTCTGGTCCGCGTTTCCGGCTGTGGTCTCTTGGTTAAGGCGTGTGTGCCTGTCATCTGATGCGGTGTTGTTGTTTGTAGATTCGGTCGACGGGTAGGGTTCGATTTCTGCTGTGGACGATGCATCTCGGTTCTTCGCCCGGTTGATTGCGATGGATGAGGTAGTTTATGACGCTGTGCTCTGCTTTACGCTCGATTCGTGGTCTCCTGTTCCTTGGTTTAATTTGTTTCCGACCGATGCGCAGGATTGGGGTTAGGGTTTGCTGTGATTTGGCCCTTGGTCTTCGGTTGCCGCGTCGTCCGCGTCGTCCTCGTCTTCGGCTTCCAAAGGGTTGGATCTGGTGTGGTTGATTCTTGCTGGGGTGTCTGTCAACGGTCCTGGGGCAGGTGCGTTGCTGGATTCTTTCTTTGTGCTACCTATTTGCTCCCATGCTTGTCGTGTTGGATCTGTATGAGTACCTCGAGCCGCCGCCCGCCGGTAAGCACCGCGGCCGCTGACGAGCTGGTCCCGAGCCGTCCGCTCCTTACCGCAAGAACCACTTTCCCTCGTAGCCGCCGCACCCTTCTTCCCGTCCTCCTCCACCCCGCCTGGGCGCCGCCTCCTCCTCTCTCTCTTCCGCGCGACCAGATGAAGCGGACAGGAGCGGCGGCTCGCCCGGCCACCGTTCTACCCCGGTGCTTGTCCGAGTCGAGCGGCCGACCCGCCCCCCCCCCCCGCCTCGTCATCTGCGCCGCCGTTGACGGCTGCTGGGTAAGACGGAGATGAGAGTCCGATCTACGGCCTCCCCAGGTTGCATCCATCGGCGAGGAGCGGCCGATCCACGTGTGTGTCATCCCTGCAGACGCGAATGTCAGCGAGAGAGGCCGTTGTCAGAGCACACCGCTGTCTCCCTCTCCCCTGGTGGCACCTCCCTACGTGAGCTCCTTCCGATAAATCCCTTGCGCCGCCTCTCTTCCTGCTCCTTCCCCTCCTCTCTCGCATCCTATTGTATGGTGCTTGCACGCCCATGGATCTGGAAGTAGACATTTTAGTGCTTTTCCTATTACATCATCTTTTTTTTTTGCCAAGAGTACAGTTTTTCTGCGTGGAGGATTAGGCTGGTCACATAGGATGATAATTGCCTCAAATGATTCAGATTAAGAGTTCTGCTCTAAGATATATATGTGCTAGAGAACTAATTATTTTGTTGGCTTTGCAGATGTTGAGGTGTGGCCTGGTTGGTTTTGGGACTTTTGGTGTCAGTATATTCTTTGTGCCCTTGCCAGGAATTATCTGATGTGCGTCATGACACAAGCAATATTTGAGGTAAAGATTACTCTCTCTGGCTCAAAAAGCATTTAGATTTTATAAATTGATTGCTCATATCATTGTCCGAGGCTGGGAAGCACCATGCTCGATTGGTGGACTGCCGCTTGAGAAGAAGGGTTTTACTCTGGAAAAAAATTATATGTAGTCTGATTTATTCCTTTCTGATGTTGCTTGGTACTGTATGAGCATAACTTGGCACACTAATCTTTCTTATTGTTAGTGTTTCAGTTTTATGGATGGATCTGCTTGAGTTCCTGGAATATATCTGCTACATTCACTGCACTGTGTTTACATTCACACTGATCGTAGCTGCACCTTAAGATCTAATTGTCCAAGATAATTCTGAGGACCTGGACCTAGCACAGCGTGCAGTTTTTATTATTGTACTAAAAATGTTGGTGCCATGCAAATTAGGCCAACGTGGCGGTTTTGAACTCAAGTGATCTTTGCTCGCCTTACTCCCATCTACTTTTAGAATTAACTTTAATGATATTGATAGGTTAAGGTCATTCATCACGAGAGGTGTTGATGCGGAGTCCCATGTGTAGCTACTGTTGCCCCATCAATTATGTAGTCGCCTCTTTCTGAACATTGTTTAGTTCCAACGAGGATCTATTAGTAGTGCTGAACCCATTTTAAAAACAACAACATTGGTCAGTTTCTTAATTTTGTGTACTGTTTTCACTTTAGGACCAGAAAACTGAACCTCGACACAACGACATACTTCACCGGCTTAAATTTTCCTCTACACACAGTACCTTCTCATTCATCATGTGCACGTTAATGTTTTCTTCTTATATTATTCCTGATTACTTTGCTTGCTACTAGCATGGTACAGGACATTACAATCTCAGTAGAGGCTGGTGCAACAAAGCTGGCCTGTGTGTAATATAGACTTTGTATATTATTTTATTCTCCAATTTAGCTAGCTTAGGCTTTAATTATACTGCATATCATGTTGCACAAGGTATCTTTACAAATGGGTTCGGTTCCAAGTCGATAGATGTATGAGTATCAGATCTTAAATTGCTTGTGTTGGAAATTGTTTTCTCATCTACTTTCAGAGATCAAGCCTGACAAAATCTACACTGGGCTCACCTTAATTACATGCTGGGTTCAGCATAATGGCTAAGAGGAGACGAGGTGGAAATTTAGGTTTTTAGTATAGGACTGATTTCCCGCAAAAAAATAGTATAGGGCTGTGAAGATATTCACGAAAAGAAGTACTCCCTCTCATCCGAATTAAATGATGCAGCCTCTATACAATGTCTATTTTACATTGTATAGAGGCTGCGTCATTTAATTCGGATCGGAGGGAGTATTTGATATGTACTCATTTATATAACTACATAGTCGTGTATATTTCATCCTTTTTCTTGATCAAATGAGGCACTGGTCTTGGTAACTTTATCAGTTCCTTACATCTGTTAGTGTAACTTTGATTCAGGCAATGAAATGCTTAATGTGCATGTTTGTACATGCAGTGAAAATAGGGTACTAATTTTTATCTTACTGATTTGGGGATTTTGATAGTAAAATGTGGTTTGGGCACAATGTGCATGTTTGTACATGCAGTAAAAATAGGGTACTATTTTTTGTCTTGCTGATTTGGGGATTTTGATAGTAAAATGTGGTTTGGGCACAATGTGGTTTCGTCCTTCTCTACAATTGCAGAACAATGTGAAAGAGGGGAATCTCGTGTTCTTGTCCATTGCATGCCTGGGAAAAACAGGTGCTTGCTTGTAGTTATCACTATTGTGATTGATTGATGATTGCTTATCTGGACACATTACTGATTGGTGAATGCTTCCCTGGAGAACATTTTTTAGGTCAGCTGCTGTGGTGACAGCCTTCTTGATGAAGTCTAGAGGGTGGAGACTTGCACCGTCTCTACACTGGGTAAAAGATCGGCGACCACAGGTCCAAATAACAGAAGGTTAATTCTATATCCTTGTTTAGTAAATAAAGATTCCTCGTGTATTGAAAAATCCTTGCCAATCAACCATTCATAATTTTGTTTGCCGGGAGCCCGGGATTGTTAATAACGGCTACTCGTACATATTGAATTTGATGCAGTATGATATATTTGGCCATCCTCTTTAGTAAATCAACTGATATATGCTGTCATTGAATGTATCATTAGTAGTATAGTGAAATTGGTGTGGTAAGATAAACTCGACCAGCCTTTTAGTTGACATGCAGGGTATGTGTTGTCATTTGAATGCGTAAAATATTTGAAGGAGCTAGATTAATAATGTATCATTAGTTAGTTTTTTTATTGCAACACTCTGGGAATGCTACGGATAACCTGTTATGCAGATTAATCACGTTTCCAAGAATAAACTTGGCTATCTTTTCCCTCGTCAAGTCATTGCTATTGTTGCTAACCAAAAAGTACAATCAAGTTAGTCATCTGTTACTTAGTTGAGCAACTGCAGCCAATGAACTTTTTTCTTGCATTTTTGAACTGTATGGATTGATGAGCAATCCAAATGTATTATCATAAGCTAACTGTAACCCTTTTCTGTACAGGTTCTCAGTGTCAGCTTGTTGAGTATGAACAGAAACTCTTTGGACCCAGCGCTGGCTCCCCAGCTCAGACCACGGTGCTTATTTTTGTAGTACTTCACATGCAACAATTCTACTAATGTTTAATGATTCATTCTTATTAAAATGAGCAAGTAAGAACCATGTTTTCTCCACCCATTTGGTGCAGATATTCTCCATGTTTGATGGCCATGACCGAGGTGTGATGTTTTTGTATTTGCTGGGATTTGACAGGACCAGGAGTCTAGGACCGTGATATTCTTGGTACTGTTTGTTGGCACTGACAGGTGCATCGTATATTTGGTGATGCAACCCCTGCCTTTTTCTTATTTATTATTTATGTGGCATCTCCTATCTTTTGAAATATTTGGCAGAATGTTTGGTTAAAAGTTTGAATAACAATACCCTAAATAGTTCAAATAAAGATAGCTTGAATAAATGCATGTGTAATAGAATCCATGTATTATGTTGAGAAATAGATAAAAAAATAATAACATATATTGTGTTCTTGCCATCTGGTTTTAAAATCTCAAATGTATGGAGATGATATTACTTTTCAGTTCTCTGTGCTAATCAAGAAATTATCTTATTCTTGCTATGGGAGTGCATAGCTTTGTTCTCTATATGTAAATTACAAACATTGCTGATTTTGGGCATTGGTGTGATAGAAAGCATGGATCAGATTTAATTTGTTTCCCTGCTTTTCAATTCGTTTCATGCTTCCATCTCTTTAGCCATTTAGCATGTTTCTATCATTGTCCATTTGTTTTGGTTAGTCCCTGCTTAGTTGTTTGCCTCGGGGATTAGAGAAGTTGCATGGTTGGTTAAGAAGATGGTGGATCTATTCATGTTGTGCTTCCAGTTGTTTGGATCAGGGTGTTGTTCTCAGGTGCTAGATTCATTTGGTCCTTGCTTAGCCATGTAATCACAAGAACGGATAGGTCACATGGTTGATTAGAAAAGAGCACAAAAGGTCTATTATGCTTATTGTGGTTGCAGTCCTGTCGACTAAAATGTTGTTCTTGGGTGCTAGATTAATCTGGTAATCCTGTCAGCTGAGTTTCCGGTTTCTAATTATATATGAGACATAGGTGCTTTGCTATTGGTTGTTCTGGTCGATTCTTTTATTTTCTCATCCTCTGCTTGCATATGCTATGCATGCTACCTATGCTGATATACTGGTGCTTGTTTGGTTGCCTCGCTTGTGGTTCCAAGATTTCTTATTTGCTTTGGTTATGATGTTTGTTGGCTGATTCTGCTACATCTTTCTTTTTTACGACTTTGTGTTGTTGGTTGGTCTGTGTTGATATTTTTTTTTTATCGTCTTCAGGTGAGCCCTGCTCTTTCCTCTGTATTTTCGTATCTATATACCTGTATCCTTCTAATCTTTCTTAAACTGCCATTTTTTTCCTCCTGGGTCTGTTTGGGGTGTTTTTCTTTTATTCCTTAATTTGTCACATGCATGTTTTGCTTGTGTTGGTCGTTTGTGCCTCTTTTTGAGGCTGTTGCTGCCAACTGCCTTTTCTTTCATATATTTGTGAGGTTGGACATGATGGATCTGTGCTTGGAGGGGTGGAGACCGATGTATACGTCGCGCAAGAGACCAGCCGATCCCAAACATTGTTTTTCTGTCGTGCTTCGTGTGAGGAGTCGTGTTCGTTGTATGATCAGGCTGCGTCTCAGGCAGTTATGTTCTTGCAAGGGGTCTATGGGTTTGTAGTTACGAATTACAATCATGAAAGTATGTTAGCGTACATAGCACTTGTTTGGTCGGCTGTTATGCTTGCAGCAACAGACGTTCGATCATCCGTTCCTTCTGAGCAGTATGACGTTTGTAGGAATGGGATTGCTATGAATACATATGTCCAGCTACAGTTGCTCTATTCTCAGTTAGGGGCATCGGCATGGCAGTTTTAATGGTCCATGATTATTGTAGAAATAGGGTGTGTTGTTATTCTTCTTTGTTGGTTATTGTACGCCTCATATTGCTGACTAATAAATAAGAATTCATTTAGTTCTTGAATATTGGTTATTAGTTTTCCACCTGCTTTGTGTTGTCGCATTCTGTTTGAGGCGTGAGGGGGCCTCGGTATTCCCTGGTATGCTATTATCGAGCTCCTTTTGCTTTACTGGTTCTCTTTGGCTCCATACATGTTGCTTACGGGTAGTTTTATTCCTCACCTTCCCTCTCTACCCAGTCTCTTATTTCATTATAGAAAATGCAAGACATTCCTGACAAATACATGTCTGCGGGTACCAATTCAATTTTGTCAGGGGGTGGCACTGTTATAATTACTAGATTGCTGAACTTTTATTATAATTATTTACTCATCATGTATTCCTGTAGTAGTATATAACTATCGCTTGTTTGACCAGAGTTTTCCACACGGTGGTAGTTTAAATGATCATTTCACAGATTATAGTTGATTATGTTCATTCTTTTGGCTCCCAGATTCATTTACTTAACTCCCTTTGGCCGAAAATTTAGTCAATATTTTTAGCCAACTATATAACTTTGAGAGGTCAACTTTTCTCTTTATTTGATTTTCCATTTCTTCATTTTGAAATGATAAGTAGGTTATCTTTTCGAATTAGCTTAAAATCACAATCAAAGAGTTAAAATTTTACTTAATTTCCATCAACAGCTGTCTAAATGGCTTAAGAAAGGTGAAGAGCAAGGCGAATCAGGATTTATCTATGGTTGGTTTCTTGATTCGGATCTGTTAACAAGGTTTACAAAAGGCAAGTTGGTTTTACTGAGCGAGACAGATAAATTTATTAATCCACTATCAAACCTGAGACTTGCAACAATTTATTAATCCACTATCAAACCTGAGACTTGCAACAATGATGATGTTAGCGAGATTAAATTATAGTTCAAGATCAAGTTGTAGGTTTTCTTACTGATTCTATTATTTCCTACAACTTGATGTTGTTAGCGGAACTACTATATGCATTACTCATGTTGCTTTCCCATTGAAACAGATCACAGGCCCAGCAAGAAAACAAAGTCTCAGCCTACTGCCCGCAGGACTTTAGTCTTTAAAGACTAAATGCACGGATCGCATGTAAGACAGTTTTTAAAATCGTTTCCTATGTAGTATCCTCAGATGCACTGCTCAGGCCTTGCTCGCCTTGCATACAAATGTCATCTTTTAATTATTTTGTGTTTGTCCTTATGGCTTACTGAGTATAAATCTCGGTGCTGCGTTATTGATATATGCATTCTCCTTTAAAATTGTACATGCCCTGTTTGTCATCACCACTCTCTTTGTGACATATACAACTCGCTTTACCAAAAGTTTATATCCTGCTCAAAATTTAAAGAATATATGTGCTCGATTTCTTCAACACTTTTTATTTTCCAGTATTAATCACCCTTATCAACGCATTACTGGTATGTTGAACACGATGTGATCCAGAAAACGAATAGAGGTTCTCTTTCAAGATATAGAGCACGTTGGCTAAGCCTGGACAAAAAACATCAAAATGTAGCATAGTAACTCGGTGTTAGTTTGCTTATGTATTGTTGGATACATATGAACAATGAGCTCAAGAGGACTTTATTTATCTGGTGTTGCATACTTCAATATCACATCTAATTGCTTTATCATCCCCAACATCCAGGATACATAGATGGGGATGACGTTGCTCAAAGGCGAGCATATGTGACCGTGTTGAAGGAGTTTTGCCCTCTGTCTGTGCCTCAAATGTCGATGATGCCTCTCTGTGCTATCACTCCCATGTCCTTTTTATTTTGTTCATTCAGCGAATGTTGGATTAGACAAGTATTTATTCACGCTGGATCTGTACAACTATGGACTATTCATGCAGTCTTTTATTTAAGCTTTGAAATGAGAGAATTGGATGCTGGGTTTGAGCGATGGTGTTGCATGTTTTTTCTTGATGTTAGATTATCTATTGCTCTTCCCCGAAGGACTACAATCTCTATATGAACTTTTTTGTGTTTGCAAATTTTTATACTTGAAATGCTTCAGTGGTTGTATAAACAGATTGAACATGACTATACCCGGCAGCTATGCTGCCGGGTGCGGCAAGCCGCACTTCCTACCTAGTATAAACTGCCGGGAGAACTTCAGTAACGTTGGCACATGCACTGCCAGTACATTTTAGGGCCCATTGTCTGCCGGGACAACTAAACCACAGCCCATGATCTGCTGGAATCATCTTTGGCGCGAGACTGAAAATTTTGTATCGGGCCTAAGCGCGTGCGTGTGACCAAAATTTTGGCCCAACAAGAACGCGCACGCGCCGGCCCTCCAACAGATAGCAGCGCCGCCCCCAAATCAACGCCCAAATCCTTCGTGCCCTTCGTCAGATCGCCGCCACCGTCGCCGCCCCCAACCAAACCACGGCCGCCATCGCCTCCCACGGTACCACCGCCCCCAACCATCCCACCGCCGCCCTCCACCCCGAGCAGTGCCGTCGTTCGCCCCCAACCAGCGGCGCCGCCGAGCACCCAGTTGACCGCAGCCACCAACCAGTCCAGATCGCAGCCGGCGGCTGCGCTCCACCCAGAACACTGCCGCCTTCCGCCCCCAACCCCCCCATTGCCGCCCCCATTCCAGACCGCAACCGGCGACCACCGAACGCCTTCCCTTGCCACCACCCATCTCGCGAGCTTCCTCCCCCGAACAGGCCTCCTCCGTCCTCCCCACAAGCTCCACCCGAGCACCAAGCAGGTCCGCCTCCTCTACGTTCTCTACCCCAAGAAGCAGAGCGTCGACACTCCTCTCCCGCGAGCAGCTCTGCCTCCTCAACATCCTTTCCCTGAACAGCGCTGCCTCCTCTACTTCCTTGCTCCAATCGTGAGAATTTGACAGGTGAGATTTCTTAGATCACTGCAGAAAAGCCTACTTTTGAAGCAACTCGAGTTCGTAGATCTAGGACTGAAGCGATGAGATGTTGAAGGACATGCCTTGTGACAGTATTGAAGAACATGAGGTGTGTAGCTCTAAAATCTATGTATAGTCTATTAGTTAATCTGGGAAGGGTTCCTCAAAAATAACGTGGGTCATCCAAGCTCGAAGTTAGTAGAACTTGAAGGTGAGCAAACAATAAATAGGTTTATTTTGATGGTGTACTGAAATTACAATTATTGTAGTCAATATGTTTTGTTCATTTCAAGTATCAGTTAATTGGTTGTTTCTGCATCACATGGCTGTAAGACTGGCGAAACAGTGTTATGTGTTCTGTAGGGGTGGTATGCATCTCCTCCAGTGGCACGATGCAATACTTGCTGTAGGGTTAAATCTGTTAGATGACCTACCTAAGTGTACCCTTATAGTGATTTTCATATTTATAGCAATGGATTTTGTAGATTGATTAAAGTCAACATATTGCCGTTTAAATCGGTTTTCGCCAAAATAGTAGAATTATGTGTTCCACTGTGCACATCATAATATCTAGATTTTTATATGCCTGCAACTACATTGACTTTGTGAAAAAAATATTCTGCACTAGAAACGGTTCAAGATATCTCTGACCCAACTCAAGTCATTATATGATCTTCATTACCGCAATTTTCAGTATGGTCGCTCTTGCCGGTCGACTTTAGCATAGCCTCCACTTCTAGATGTATTCAATTGTTTTTCTCTTCCTGTGTTTGTCGCTCTTCCGATTTCCATTCCCAATGCCATAGTAATATATAATTGTTTCTGATGAATATAAGACATTCAGTGTGCTTAAGGACATGGGAGAAATCAAGTATAATTTTAACAGGAGAATTTACGAGATTGAGCAGCTGCATGATTTCTCAATGCAAATTTATATGCTCCTAGCTGTGTTTGTGCACTAATTCTTCCATTATATTCTTAGGATATGGCTAGCTACAGTTTTGTCACATGGATTCCTCCTAATTTTGTTATCCAACTCACTTGAATGGAAGGTTTAGTCGAGCACTCCATTGACCACAGACTGTAGGACATGCTAGGTAATGTCTCAGAAGAAAGGTCACATGAACTTAAATTCGTTTATCCGTTAATATTACTGACTTGAATTGTTGCTGAATGTATTAGGTATCAATTCGTCCATCTTTTACTAAATAGAAATAAAATACAGAAATGCTGCAACAAAATGGATCTGATTACCTAAGTAAACATATTTTTTATACCTCATTCTTAGTTGTGTGTTAGGACAATATGGTGACCACTTATGGCAATTTTGCATATGGATGCATAGTGCATTTTTAATGTATGTGCGTACAACTCAAACTGAACATTTATATCGTACATGCTAGAACCCTTCAAATTCTTTATGCTGTAAATTATTATATTGTAGTTTGAAACTCAAATATAAAGATTATTACAATTGTGATCTGATTCACAACACCTATATACAGAACCTGCACCATTTTAGTCCATTTTAATCTGCATCCATTTTAGTAAACAACAAAATTAGGCGAAATGGGAATACAGAGGAGAAATGAAATAGCCTACCAGAAGATTTCCGTGTAACCATTTTGATTTGTATGAGTGGTAATTTAACCTTTCAGTATGCAGATATTGTGACTTCACTTAGGAGAGGAGATCTCAGGCTCCTTAAGCAAGCCCTTGATAGACATGAAGACCAGTAAGTTCACACATTTATGTGTTGATAAAGTTTCAACCCTCCGCTGTCACTGATTGCTTCCTACTTTTTTGTATGGGGACACTGATTGCTTCCTACTTTTTTGTATGGGGACACTGATTGCTTATTATTTCTTGCAGGGTTACTAAAATGTGTTGTACAGCTTGTGTTGGAGAAACTTGGAACTCCATGTCTACCGGAGATTAGTGAAAAAAATGTGAGTGTAAACTTGAAGGTGTCCTTGTCACAATTTTATAGAATGAACCAATCCTTTTCGCTTTGCTTTCTTCTGCAGCCATATCATCCAGAGGGAGAAGGAACCATCTAAGGCGCATCAAATCAAGCTAGAGGTCTCTGCATCCATTTTAGTCCAGTAGCAGTTTTGCCAAAGGTGACCGTCGCAAACATTTTATCCTGTTACAAGCACATTATTTGAATGAGATGGCATTTATTGTTTGTGGCTTATTTGTATGCCTAACAAGTTGGGTGCTTTTCTTCGTGGGTAGGTCATAACCTCAACCTTTAGGTTACTATAAACAATTTTGGAATGAGAAGAATATCAAATTATATAATTTTTACTGTTTTGTTCCTATTACTAGAATGGAAAGAGCTGTGTGCATCAGCCTGCCTGATTCAAATCCTTTTCATATCCAATGAACGAGCTGTGTACAATATCAGCCTTGATTCAAACTCCATGTACTGAATAAGTTCAGTGTGTCCTGCTACAGCCAACGCCCAACAGCAAGGCAAACAAAGAAGGCACTAGAACACTTGTCCTTATGTGATGTAAAAATTGCATTTTTATTGTGCTATCTTGTGCTTCCAGTACTAGTTGCATGTTCATGTTACAATAGGTTTATTGTGCTATGGGAGCTCCATTTTGTTTCCGGTCTGTTGCAGGTTTCCCAAAGATACACTAGTTGATGGAGATTTGGATTATCTACAAGCTGCTGAAGGTTTGCAAGACCTACAATTAAGTTGGTGGAGTGATAATGTAATGCGCCTTGTTTATTGAACCCGGAGACATTGGCAAGTTCTACTTATTTTGGTGGTTGTTTTGGCACATAGGCTACTGTATGATCATTTTGGTTGTGTGTCAGATCTAGAAACATATGTACTTCTCCCTTTGTGGCACTACTTCATTTTGGTTGTGTGTTACATCTAGAAGCATATATGTACTCCTTTTGTGGCACAACGTTCTTATATATTGTCTTATATTTATTGAATGGAGTTTAAGGTTTCCAATGAGTCCTATATGTTACTATGAAGTGTATGTATAAATTGTGTGATGTGTCCTGATTGGCTGAACATAATGATGGATATTACATTAGGGATGCCTACAATAGTTTGCTAGTGAAATCAAAGTGACGGAATTGTCGGGCCCGTGAAACCCGGGGTATCCAGGCCCGTCTGCCTTTGGCCTTGGGCGCAACGCCTGGCATGGGCCCAGCGGGCCGTCTCCACCGAACTCTCGCCAAGACCCCTCATGAGGCCCTGGCCTCCTGAGGCCCCCTCCTCAGGGAGTAGCAAGCAACGCTCGGCACCACCGTCAACGGCCTCGCGAGGTCCTCTCACTAGGCGGCTTCCCGGGTGGCCTCGCGAGGCGGCTTTCCGAGGTGGCCTCCCGAGGCCCCCTCCCGCAGGCGCTCGAGGCGAAGGTTGTTCGCCTTGCCGCGCGGCCTGGAGCCCGTCACGTGGGTGACGCGCGCGGCGACGAGCGGCAGCAGAGGCCGCGCTAGCAGGCGCGGATGAAGATGGTTTCCTCTTTCGTGTTAAGGGAACAGGGCCAGCTATCTACTCTCTAAAGCAACCCCAAAGGTTGCCCGATCGGCGAAGGAAGACCAAGACGACGGGCGCGCAGGGCGGAGGTCATCACCGAGCCCATCAGCGCGTCATGGATCATACTTTGGCAGGCGAAGACCACCTTTAGTCAGGATAGCCTGAGCGCCTGTCCCCTTTCGAAATCGCCAAGTGTGGCAACCCTTCCCGCCTAAGTTTCCAGGGGAAGAGGACCATGGCTGATATAAGGGGCAGAGCAGCCGTTGTAGAAGAGAGGAGAGAGACCCAGTCGATTCCTCCATCTCCTACCTTGTACCTTGTACGCAAGAACTCTCTTGCCCTTGCAATCCCAACCACAAGCAGGAGTAGGGTCTTACACCGCAAGGTGGCCCGAACCTGGGTAAACCGCCGAGTCCTCGTTCCGTCCCTCGCTAGCGCGCCCTCGTCGTCGCCTCGCCGTCGCTTAACCGTGGTAGGAGGCGAAGTAGGTAGAACAAGCTCACCCCAGTGTTCGAACCTTTGGGTCCCCGGAGCCCGACTTCCGACATTTGGCGCGCCAGGTAGGGGTGCGCTACTGTTCTTCTGCTCCGCCCTCAGCTCCACCAGCCCCATGGCCGACGCACGTCGCGAGCGCGCCGAGCGCAGGGCTGGCGCGTGGCTCAGACGGAGCCGGTGGCCCGCGACAATCGCCGCCGTCCCGAAGCCGAAGCCGCCGCCACCGACCCCGCTGCCCGCGAGCAGCAGGACTCCTTCTTGCACCCCTCCGTGCGAGCGAAAGGCCACACCGCCACAGCCTCCTTCCTCGCCCACCGTGGGCCACCGAACCCGCAGGCAGCGCTGCTCATGGCGCGTGAGCTGCTTCGCTACCGTCCGGCTGACGCCGCCTACGACGCCTGGCTCGGTCGCATTGCCGAGCTCGTCAACGTCGCCGGGGACGCTCCGGCACCTTCTCACTCGCTCTGCCCGCCGCTGTCCCGTGCTGGGGACCTGGCGCACGGCGCTCCCCCGCCGCCTCCTCTGCGCGACGAGCGCGCCGGGCCCCAACGCAGCGCGCGGGCTCGTGAGCCGTCCCGTGGCGCATCCTCGCCAGACCGGGACGAGGCCAGCTGCCAGATCATCCGCCACGCGCCCCCCGACGCGCGGGTGCTCCTCGAGCGGCAGCGCCAGCGCCAGGACCAGGCCGTTCAAGACGTCGCAGCGGCAGGGCGTCAAAACCGCGCCGCCCTCGCTGGCGGCGTCCCCTCGAGCGGCGTGGGCTGCCGTGCCTTCACCCGCGAGCTGCGTCGCGTGGTCTGGCCCGCGAAGTTCAAGCCTGAGCTGCCTCCGCGCTACGACGGCACCCCCAACCCCACGGAGTTCCTCCAGCTCTACGCGTTGAGCGTCGAGGCGGCGAACTAGTTTCCCATGGCCCTCAAGGACGGCCCGCGCTCCTGGCTCATGAACCTCCCCGAGGCCTCCATTTCGTCGTGGGCCGAGCTCTGCAGCCAATTCATTGCCAACTTCAAGGGCACACAGGACCGCTCCCTCACCATCAACGACCTGCGGCGTGTTCGACAGCGCCCAAACGAGACCCTCCGCAAGTACATCCAGCGCTTCAGTCAGGTGCGCAACAAGACCCCGCGCGCTTCCGACGCGGCCGTCATCTCCGCGTTTTCCACCGGCGTCACGGACATCAAGATGCGCGAGAAGCTCGCCATCAACGGTGAGCTCGACTCCGTGCTCGAGCTGCTCGACCTCGCCGACAAGTGCGCCAAGGCTGAAGAAGGCCGCCTCTTCGTCCACAACGACCCCGACGCGGCGCTCGACGGCGCCAAGGCCAAGAGCAAGGACGTCAAGCGCAAGGGCCCTGCCGTACTCGCGGCGGAGCCTGAGCAGAAGCGCGGCCGCGACCACGGTGAGCCCAGGAAGGACAACCGGCCGCTCTGCGTTTTTCACAACGTCCGCTCCCACAACACCGAAGACTGTCAGGAGCTCAAGCTGCTCCGCGACGAGCGCCAGAGCCGCCGGGACGACCGCAATGGCTGCGGCGCCGGCCGCGGGGGTGGCCGCAGCGGCAGCCGCTGGGACAGCCGCAACAATAATGGCGGCTACCGCCAGGGCTGGCGCGATCAGCCTCGTGAGGCCGCCTGGCGCGATCAGCCTCGTGAGGCCGCCTGGCGCGACCAGCCTCGTGAGGCAAATCCTCAGGCCAATGCCGCTCTCCCGCCGCTGCCACCGCCACCCCGAAGGAACGACGCCAGCCAGCCTGACGAGGGCACTGGGGGCTACCAGGAGCCTCGCGCGGTCGCCTGCATCCTCGGCGGGTCCCAAGCCCCCGCGTCCATCCGCCACTTCAAGCAACTCTCTCGTGAGGTGTATGCCGCCCTCCCGAGGCCAGAGGCTTCGCGGCCCCTCAAGTGGTCGCAGTACGCCATCACCTTCGACTCCAAGGACCACCCCAAGTCCACGGCCTCCGCAGGCGCGCTCCCCATGCTGTGCACTCCCACCATCAGCAACGTCGCGGTCACCAAGACCCTCATCGACGGGGGTGCCGGCCTCAACGTGCTCTCCGTCGAGACCTTCAAGACGCTCCAGGTGCCCTACGACCAGCTAATGCCGACCAGGCCCTTTTCCGGAGTGACCGATGGCTCCACCATTCCGCTGGGACAAGTGCGCCTCCCCGTCACCTTCGGCACCCGCAAGAACTACCACACCGAGCTCATCGACTTCGACGTGGCACACATCGGCCTGCCTTATAACGCCATCTTGGGCTACCCAACTCTCACCAAGTTCATGGCGGCCACCCATCACGCCTACAACGTCCCCAAGATGCCCGGCTGCAGCGGCATCATCACCGTCGCCTGCGACGAGAAGGACGCGGCCAGCACCCTCGAGCGCGCCTACAAGGCTGCCGCTGTCGCGCACCCGACCGACGAGGACGCGGCCGAGCCTTCTGAGGCCGCGCCCGCGAAGAAGAAGTAGCCGTTCTCTCAGGACCGCGTCGAGACGAAGAAGGTGTCGGTGGACGGCAGCGGCTCCGGCCCTGCCTTCACCGTCGGCACAGGCCTCCCTCCCGCATAGGAAAGCGCGTTCGTCACCTTCCTTCGGGCAAACTCGGATGTTTTCGCCTGGAAAGCATCCGACTTGTCCGGTGTGCCGAGGGAGGTGATCGAGCACCACTTAGCGGTGTGCCCCAATGCACGCCCGCTCAAGCAGAAAGCACGGCGCCAGGCGCCAGAGAAGCAAGAGTTCATCGTCAATGAAGTTCAGAAGCTCCAAGAAGCCGGAGTCGTTCGTGAGGTGCGCCATCCCGAATGGCTCGCCAACCCAGTCGTCGTCCTCAAGAAGGGCGGCAAGGAGCGCATGTGCGTCGACTTCACCAGCCTCAACCAGCTCTGCCCTAGTGATCCCTTCCAGCTGCCGCGAATTGGCCAGGGCGTTGACCCCGTTTTCGGCAGCACGCGCATGCCCTTTGGGCTGAGGAACGCCGGCGCCTCTTTCCAGAGGCTGGCGCCCTTCGCGCCAGGGCCTCGTGAGCCTCCTGCTCCTCGCGAGTTCCCGAGGCCTCGCGAGCCCCCTGGCCCCGGAGGGGCGGACTCTCTCGGCGCGCCTCGCCAAGCGGTCTGACGTCACTACATCGCGGTTCTGCCAGGTGCGCCCGACGCGTCGCCTCTTGCCGCGCCTCTTGAGCTTCGCTCCCGGAACCTTATCCTTTTGGTTGTGTAATGAATTTTACTGATTTCGCCCTGATGAGTTATGTTACCTGCTTAATCGCCTGTTAAATTCGGTGTTGACCAGAGAGCGCTGCACGCTCGCGACCCCTCCCCTGACCGTTTTCGTGAGCGGGGCTAGGCACGGCGCCTGTGCTTGGGTCCGTCCCTGCAGCGCCGCCAAATCCAAGTGACTGAGCTCTGGCTCGCGGGCCTGCTCCCGCGCACGTCACCTCACCAAGGTCCTTGGTGCCTTGTTTCCTCACGCAACGGCCACTGGCGAGTTAGCAAGCTTGCGCCGCTCCCCCCATCGTGAAATCTATCGACATGCAGCCCCTCAGGAGTCGAGCTGCGCGAGGACCTCGCGGGCGGCCTCTCGCGAGTCGGCCTCGCGAGGCGAAGACGCTTCGAACACCGAGCCTCGTGAGCACGCCTCACGAGCTGCATGAGCCCCTCATGAGCCGTGGCTCACCCGACACCGCCCTCCGCCAAAAGCTAAGTGTGATTGCCTCGCGAGGCACCCTTACCATCACTCAAGCCCTCTCCCCTCGCGATCCCGTTGAGCGCTGCGTTTTTCTTCTGCGTAAGCCGCTTGCACGCTAAAGGGGGGCCCCCTGAGCATCGCGCCTCAGGAGCCCTCACTAGCTCCCGGTGCCCCTCACCTCCTGGCCTTGTCCCGGCATCGCGACCGGACATACCAGCGGCGGCTGAGGCCCGCCCGGGGGCTGGGTCCTAACGGCGTAGAGCGCCGAGGCGAGCAAAGAAAAAAAAACCCCAGTCTCACGAGAGGACTTCGGGAGAGAGTGCATACACCCCATGTCACAAAAACACTAAGTTAAACATAGAAGATACTGTTTTCACGTCCCCGCGGGGCTACATCGGTTCAATGCAGGAAAATGAAAAGAAAGAAGGGGCCTAGGCGAGGCGCCGTCGCCCTCAAGACTCCAGCGCAGGGTGCCGTGCGCATCCCCAAGCAGATGCTGCGGGCACGAGCGGCTCCGTCACCGTGCGCGCAATCGCCGCCATCGGTTCCGGAGTCCTCACCGTGCGCGCCTAGTCGGAGTCCTCATCCTCGCTCTTGACGCGGGGGGAGTCGCCGTCGCTTCCGCCCCCGCCGGAGGGGGCGACACCGTCGGAGGAGTCGTCCTCGCTGGAGGAGCCGCTGTAGCTGCCATCCTCGCTCTCCGCGCAGCACTCCAGGCGGCTACCGGAGGGCTCGAAGGTCTTCACGAAGAGAGTGGCGGCCCCGTCGTACTTGAAATGGAGGACGTGCCCCCGCTTCAGGCCGCGGGCGAGGGCGAACGACTTCCACCCCTGCCTCAGGAACATGAAGCCCGAGGGGGTGAGCTCCGTCGCCACCCAGGAGGGGCCGTTGCAGCAACCGTCGGCCTGCACCCACAGGCCCAAGGGCGCGCGGTCCGCCATCGCCGCCGCGAAGGAGTCCGGGAGCCGGAGCCAGGTGTAGGGGCTGCGGTGCATGTTCACAATGAACTCACGTGCCGCCTCCGCCGAGTGGCTCCCTGCCTGTGGCGGGAGCGCGGCCGCTCTGCCGCGGCCACCTCGGCCTTGCGCGCCTTGCCCGCCGCGCCCGCGAGCGGCGCCCCTTCCGCGACTGCCGGGCCCGGCACCGGCAACCGTCGGTGAACGACCGCGCCCCCGGGGCGAGACCTGCGATGCGGCGGCGGAAGCACGGCCGCGCCCTCTTCCCCTCGCCATCTTCGTGGCGACTCTAGCAGGGAGGCAAAGGAAGCTGGAAGAAGGAGAAGATGGGTGGGGGACTCCGGCCCTCCCCTCTCCCTCTTTATCTCGGCGCGGAACTCCCCTCGTCGCTCCGCCTTCTCCGGCGTTGGGAGTTGGAGCACTAGCAAGTATGAAGGAAGGCAATGATGGCCTCGCGTCGCCCGCGCCAAGATTTATGTCAGCGCGGCGGTTACCGAGGCGTCATGGAGAAGTGGCGGCGTCCCCCATCACATCGTGCGCCACGCGTCGCACCTGGCCGCATGCGGTTAGGGCCCGTGCCGTTTCGCCCCTCAGTAGGCGGGAACGTGCGCGCCGCGGGCCCGGGGGCTACTGTCGGGCCCGTGGAACCCGGGGTATCCAGGCCCGTCTGCCTTTGGCCTTGGGCGCAACGCCTGGCGTGGGCCCAGCGGGCCGTCTCCACCGAACTCTCGCCAAGACCCTTCATGAGGCCCTGGCCTCCTGAGGCCCCATCCTCAGGGAGTAGCAAGCAACACTCAGCACCACCGTCAACGGCCTCGCGAGGTCCTCTCACTAGGCGGCTTCCCGGGTGGCCTCGCGAGGCGGCTTTCCGAGGTGGCCTCCCGAGGCCCCCTCCCGCAGGCGCTCGAGGCGAAGGTTGTTCGCCTTGCCGCGCGGCCTAGAGCCCGTCACGTGGGTGACGCGCGCGGCGACGAGCGGCAGCAGAGGCCGCGCCAGCAGGCGCGGATGAAGATGGTTTCCTCTTTCGTGTTAAGGGAGCAGGGCCAGCTATCTACTCTCCAAAGCAACCCCAAAGGTTGCCCGATCGGCGAAGGAAGACCAAGACGACGGGCGCGTAGGGCGGAGGTCATCACCGAGCCCACCAGCGCGTCATGGATCATACTTTGGCAGGCGAAGACCACCTTTAGTCAGGATAGCCTGAGCGCCTGTCCCCTTTCGAAATCGCCAAGTGTGGCAACCCTTCCCGCCTAAGTTTCAGGGGGAAGAGGACCATGGCTAATATAAGGGGCAGAGCAGCCGTTGTAGAAGAGAGGAGAGAGACCCAGTCGATTCCTCCATCTCCTACCTTGTACCTTGTACGCAAGAACTCTCTTGCCCTTGCAATCCCAACCACAAGCAGGAGTAGGGTCTTACACCACAAGGTGGCCCGAACCTGGGTAAACCGCCGAGTCCTCATTCCGTCCCTCGCTAGCGCGCCCTCGCCGTCGCCTCACCATCGCTTAACCGTGGTAGGAGGCGAAGTAGGTAGAACAAGCTCACCCCAGTGTTCGAACCTTTGGGTCCCCGGAGCCCGACTTCCGACAGGCATAATAACTGCCGGCTAAACATGCTTGTGCAGGCAGTTGAATTGCCGGCAATTGTAGTTTCATGTGCACCAACCAATCTGCCAGGAGAATATGGACTGCCGGGAAATACATGGGCCAGGGCAGAGAAACTCCCGGGAGAAGTTTATCTGCCGGGAAAAGTAATCCCCGACAGCCGTTCTCGTGGCGGTTCTATCTGCCGGGAGAAACACTGTCCCGGCAGTTTGTCTGCCCTTATAAGTGTGTTCTCCCGGCAGTTTTCTTGTCCTTACATCAGTGTTATGGTGTAGTGCCGGGGTTTCCTTCGGACTTTGCGGATTGCAACCCGGGTTTTCTTTCGAATTGGTATTGGGGAATCAGAATCTGAGGAGATCAAAATTACCTCTGGCTCGGCGTGGTGGCTAACTTCAACTTCCTCCCGAGATGAGTAAGCATCAGCAATCTGATTAAAAAGGCGGCTAAGAGAATCAAGTTTTACCTCATTGTCTTCTTCATTATCCGACTCTTCTTCATCATCCTCTCGAAGAGCCGGGTCTTGAGCTTCAACCCGCCACCAATCGTCATTCTCCTGTATCATGGCGAGTCAATTGAGCCGAGTCTTGGACTTCAGCACAGTAAGGGCAAAGTAAAGAAAACAAAAATGGCTTACCGCAGAGGCCGGGTTGTCGCCGAAGAATGGGGCGAGCCCTACAGTCTTGATGTCATCCTTGTTGAAAGAACATGTGCTGCCCCCATGTTTGGTTTTGGTAATTGATGACAATCTATATGGACTAATGGTTGCCATGAGTTATATTGAAGGGTTTGTCCATAGGCATTTCTTGAAGTCCATTTGTTGGTTTCAAGAAGAATATGTGTTGACCAAGGTGTTATTCATGGAGTTATCCAAAGATTGGTCATGTAAGAGATGAGCCTATTGCAAGCATGTCTTGAAGAAGAAGATTGTGTGAATATTCATGTGTACCTTCAAGACATCATCCTAATGAAGAGAATGGAAAGATTGAAGGTTGATCAAGACTAAATATGAAGAGTGATTCAAGTTGATCAACACACAAAGTGTAGAAGATGTACCGAGTGGGATCAAGTGATCTCACGGTATGGTAAGCATTGTCCATTACGCTTTGTGTACTAACCCATGTTCTATGCGAGAGTTCTATGTGGGGTTAGGTATGTTTTCATGGGCATGCGTCAAGAGGAAGATCTCATTCAACCCATGGAGGATGACATCAAGTGGTGATCGTCATCAAGATTGCGGTGTGCAAGTTCAAGTGGAGCATCACGAAGAGATCACATGCTTGAAGCTTGCTGTCCATTGTGGTGACAATGGACTTGTGAAGATGTGCCGAAGAGTGGCTCACCCATAGTGGAGTATGAGGGAGCAATCAACTAGTCTTCATCAAGCCGGCGCAATCAAGAAAGGTGGTCCAACTTGAGGAGGTCAAGATCGTCATCATCTAGCTCAAGTGGACTATGCGCAAGGCAAATGTTTGCCCTTGATAGGTTTTCTATTTTACCGGTCTCATGATGGTAGTTGGGAGACCGGGTTATAGGATCGATAGCCGTACTATCAAGGGGGGCTCTCAAGTGAGTAGCTTGATCGTATCGTTCGTAGAGAGCTCAAACCATTGCATCCTTGCATCATCTTTCTTGGTTCTTGTTTGGTGTTTCTCTTTGTGAGTTTTTGAGCTTATGGTCATCTTCATGACAAGCTCGAGTTCATCGAAAGCGGAGTTCATTTATGCATCTTCTATGATGTTTTCGATGTTGGAGTTTATGCCGGTTCTTCATTCATAGAGGTTTCTCATCTCTATATCTTAGGCATTTCTCCCCTGCCACTTCTTATTATAACCATTTCGATGTTGGATAGTTTTTGTCATCATCTATCCAACAAGCTTGAGTTTGCTCAATTCGGAGCTCATTTGCAGAAGTTATGGCAGTTCTGGTTTTATTTGTATCCTCTGTTTTCTGTGGATTTTCAGTGGCATGCAAGCGGTAGTACCGCTGGTGCCCACGATAGTACCGCTTATGCGGTAGTACCGCTAGGTACTTCCGTGGCACTGCCGCTTGGGGTTTCCCCGAGCGTGCAACTCTCTGTTGTCGGTCTGCAATTCACGGTAGTAGCACGGTAGTACCGCTCCGGCGGTACTACCACCCTTACTACCGCCGCCACTACCGCTTGCGGGGTTTCCTCAATGCACGCTTCTGTTTCCATTTTCCCTTAAGCGGTAGTAGAGCGGTACTAGGACGGTAGTACCGCTTCGCACGGTACTGCCGCCCTGGCTGCCTCTACTACTGCTGCCTCTCCTGGTCTAAACCCCCTAAGCGGTAGTACCGCCAGGGGCAGCGGTAGTACCGCTCCGGCGGCACTACCGTGGTACACTTAGTGTGTTTCAGGCTAGTACGAGGTTGTACCGCCTAAGCGGTAGTACCGCTCCTAGGAGCGGTAGTACCGCTTGGCTGCGGGCGCATGGCAGATAACGGTTGGATTTCCCCCCTCCTATAAAAGGGGGTCTTCTTCCCCATTGGACCTTATCCTTCTTGCTCGTGTTCTTCCCCCATTGTTGACCTTCTTCGAGCTTGCTATCTCTCAATCCCTCCAATGATTCTTGCTAGTTCTTGAGGGAAAAGAGAGAGGAGATCTAGATCTACGTTTCCACCAATCACTTTCTCCTCTATGTGAGGGGAACCCCTTGGATCTAGATCTTGGAGTTCTTGGTGTTCTCCTTGTTCTTCCTCTCATATTCCTCCATAGCTTTTGTTGCTTTGGTGGGATTTGGGAGTGAGGGACTTGACCACTTCGTGTGTTCTTGCCATTGCATTAGTTGCATCGGTTTGAGTTCTTCACGGTGATACGTGGTGGTGAAAAGTTGAGAAGCTTATTACTCTTGGGTGCTTGGTACCCTAGAGCTTGTTCCTCTTGGGTGCTTGGGCGCCCTAGACGGTTGGTGGTGCCTCGGAGCTCAATCATTGTGGTGTAAAGCTCCGGGCAAGCGTCGGGGTCTCCAATTAGGTTGTGGAGATCGCCCCGAGCAATTTGACGGGTACCGGTGACCGCCCCCAAGGGTTGCCAAAGTGTACGGGTACCGGTAACCGCCCCCAAGGGTTGCCATTTGTATGGGTTCGGTGACCGCCCTCAAGGGTCCCTTAGTGGAATCACGACATCTTGCATTGTGCGAGGGCGTGAGGAGATTACGGTGGCCCTAGTGGCTTCTTGGGGAGCATTGTGCCTCCACACCGCTCCAAACGGAGATTAGCATCCGCAAGGGTGTGAACTTCGGGATACATCGTCGTCTCCGCGTGCCTCGGTTATCTCTTACCCGAGCCCTTTACTTATGCACTTTACTTTATGATAGCCATATTGTTTCTTGTTATATATCTTGCTATCACTTAGTTGTTTATCTTGCTTAGCATAAGTTATTGGTGCACATAGGTGAGCCTAGTCGATTTAGGTTTTGTGCTTGACAAATTAAACGCTAGTTTTATTACGCATTTGTTCAAGCCTAAACCGTAATTATTTTAAAGCGCCTATTCACCCCCCCTCTAGGCGACATCCACGATCTTTCACTTGTTCTCACCAAGAAGCTTCTTGGCGGCTTTTAGGACTTCCTTCTCCTTAAGATTAACCGAGCTGAACCGGAGCGGGTCGTCGTGGTGACCCGTGTAGGTGTGCATAAGCCGGGTTCTGCAGCTGAGCGGCTGGATTCGCTACTCGACCCAAGTCCGGGTCAGATCAACACCGGTGAGGCCATGCGCAATCAAGGCGTTCATCTTCGGGTAGAGAGGCTCAAAATTCTCTCTCTCCTCTTTAGAAGGAAGACCCGGGAACACACGTGGTGCACGTCGTCGTTATAAATTGTACTTCTAATATGCAGTAACAAAAATCCCACAAAAAAACAAAGATTTAAGTGGAAAAAACCACAGAAGAAATCAAGAAAAGAAAAACCCAAAGATTTGGCTTCGTCCCACACCTCAACCCTTGTTTGTTCGCCTCCCGCTCGCTCGCAGCGTGCCACCTGCGCATCCTAGCTCGCCCACGGATTAAATGCTCCCCATGCTACCCCGCACGCCACTCATGCGTGGGCCGACCCAAATAAGCGAGCCATTCGCTCACTTAGTCAGTCACCCCCTTCGCTCGATTGATCGGTCAATCGTTGCCCGGTTGACCTGGTCCACCTTTGACCAGTTGAACAGTTGACTTCTAAACAAAATCATGAATTTAAAAAAAACATAAATTTAAAACTTTATAATTTTTTTAAAAAAATCATGAATGGAAAAAACTTTGTGAATTTTAAAAAGTTCACATTTTTTGTGAAAAATATTGAATTTGAAAAAAATCATGAATTGTAAAAAGTCTGCTAATCTAGAAAAAGTTTACAAATTTTAAAAAAGTTAAGGAATTCAAGAAAAGTTCATGAATTTGAAAAATGTTTGCAAATTCGAAAAGTGTTCATGATGAAGAAAGTTCATGAATTAAGAAAAAAGAAAAAAGAAAATAAAATAAAAAAATAAAAAATAAAAGGAAGCAGAAAAAATAAAAACAATAACAAAGAAAACCGGCCAAACAAACACATAAAAAACCCAGCCGAAAAACCAGGGAGCTCCTATTGCGCGCCTTCGGCGCCCGGCAACGCAACCGGCGCTCACAGCCGCGTCTGGGTGGGCCGGCCCAAGAACAAAGCGGAGCGCGTAAAAAATCCGCAGAATATGGCTGTCGAGAGGATTCGAACTCGCACCGTCGCCCTTCTGTACAGGCAGCCTAACCACTCGACCACCTACTTGTTGCTGAATGTTTACATCGCGAAATCTTTAAGAACTAAATAGTGACGCGCTATTTATTGCGCATTAATAGTACCGTTTAGATTTTTTAATTATTTGAAAACTTGCTCACGGTTTTCAAATGAAGTTTACGAACATGCAGAAAAAAGTTCATCGAATTTGAAAAAAAGTTCATCGAATTTGAAAAAAGTTCACCGATTTTGAATTTTTTTTTCATCAATTCGAAAAAAGTTCATCGAAATTGAGAAAAAGTTCATCGATTTTCAAAAAAAGATCATCGAAAGTTGAAAAAAATTCAACGAATTTGAAAAAAGATCATCGAATTTGAAAAAAAGTTCATCATTCAATTTCAAAAAAAGTTCATCGAATTTGAAAAAAAGTTCATCGATTTTGAAAAAGAGTTCATCAAATTAGAAAAAAGTTCATCGATTTTGAGAAAAAGTTCATAAATTTGAAAAAAGTTCATTGTTTTTTCTTAAAAAGCAAGAACCAAAAAATCATTGATTGTCGAAAAAACTGGATTTTAAAAAACTAAAAAAGAGCAAAAATAAAAGAAAAGAAAAAAGGAAAACCCAAATAAAACCTCCCTGGAAATGATCAGCGAACCCAGAAAAAACCAGAGGAAGCCCGCGTCTGAAGGGAACAATAAGAAAAAAACCAGTTACGAAGCTCTAGTAATTCGGTGGCGTGGTGGTTGGTGCCCTTGCTGCCGACTAAGAGGTCGTGAGTTCGAACTCCATCAACGCGCTTTTTTGAAACGTTTTTACAGAAAAAGCAGATATACATGGGCCGGCCCAGCTAGCAAGCGTAGGAGGTGCGCTGCAGGCGCCCGTTTGCGAAAAGAACTATAACGGGCGCCTGCAGCGCTAAATAGGAAATGCCGAAAAACCATGCTGGAAGTATCTAGATGCTTCCCAAAACCGGAGGTCCTACATGGGCCGGCCCATAGAATGGCGCGCGGGCCGATAGAAAGCTCCAATTCCCCAATCAGTTGCCGGGCTGAGGCCTAATGCAAGCATAGGCCACGCGGACTACTGAACCGGATTGCAGCTCACTGGCTGGGAATAGACGGCGACCACGACGACGGCGACGGCAGCAACGGCAGCACCCTTCCATTCCTTTCCTTCGTATCAACCCGAATCCCTTCACAAAGGCCTCAACCACCATGGCGTCACGAATGGCCACGGTGGTGCTCGCCGGAGCCCTCCCCATACCCCAGCGCGCTCCCGCGGCCGCGGCCGGCGGCAGCAAGTTCGTCCTGTTGACGAAGCGCCCGAGCTTCCACCACGGCATTCGCTGCGGCGTCGCCCGTGCCCCGCGCAGCCGCCCGCACCACGCCTCCTCCCCAAGCAAGGCTGAGGTAGCTGCAACTCTACTCCAAACCACGTCTTCCGAGGTCTCCGGAAGCCTTATCTCCATGTGAATGGTGTGGTTCAGGAGGGGGTTCTCGAGCTGCTCAAGAGCGCAGTCGCGGCGATTGCTATCATCGCCCAGATTTCCGTGGCGCTGCCGGCGAATGCGGTCCTCTACTCGCCGGACACGAACGTGCCCAGGACGGGGGAGCTCGCGCTGCGAAGGGCCATCCCTGCCAACCCAAGCATGAAGACCATACAGGTAAAATTCAGGATCGGCGTCGTGCCTTGCATGTCCTGCGATTGAGCGTTGTCTCTCAGGTTCTGGGCGCACATTTTTCAGAACTCGTTGGAGGACATCTCGTACCTGCTGAGGATACCACAGAGGAAGCCGTATGGCTCCATGGAGGGGGATGTCAAGAAGGCCATGCAGGTAAATTGACTCCCCTAACCTTATCTGAAGAACTATCCAGATTGGTGATATATAGAACCATGCGTTGTAAACCTTCTTACTGAACTACCTGAGCTCATCATCCAGAATCCCGATATATAGAACTCGCTCTGAATGCAGATAGCAACTGAAAACAAGGAGGCAATGTTGGCAAGCATGCCTGCAGAACTCAAGGAAAAGGGCTCGGAGCTATATACCACTTTGCTTGAAGGGAAGGTAAGTAAGCTATGTTAAGAGAGAAGTGGTTTGGCTCCAGGGTCTATTGGAGCCTCAAATTTTGAAAAAAAATGAAAATAAATAAGTCATATTTTGAAGTTTCAGAAAATTCTGAAAAAATCCGACATATACACCAAGATTTGATCTACATACCTGTAAAATTTGACTGATAAATACATTTGTTTTTTGCATCGGGATCATTGTATGATATCTGAAGAGGGTGAAATTCAGGTTGTGAAACAAAAGTGAATTGTATTAATAGATTATATGATAGCTGAGTTACTTTAGCATCTTTGCAGGGTGGTTTACAAACTCTCTTGAAATATATTAAGGATAAGGACAATGATAGACTCTCCGTAGCGCTTGCTTCTTCTCTTGATACTATTGCTGAATTGGAGCTGTTGCAGGTTAGTCGAGTAAACTTAGAACCATTAGTTTGAAGAAACCGAGAGCAGACTAATTCTGCTCCATTGAAGGTTTGATTAATTAAAGGGATTTTATTTTCTTTCTACAGGCTCCAGGCTTATCATTTCTCTTACCTAAACAGTATTTAGAGTACCCAAGGTGATTTTCTGTTGACGTCTCTAGTCTCCAAATGCATTTCCTGTCATTTCTATGACCAATTTATGTATGTAGACACGTTTTCATGCTTAATCACCACCAATTCTAGATCCAACAATTGCCGCGAGTGTGGAACACCTACAGGTCTGAAGATTAAAAGTTTAAAACTGATATGGAACTTGATCGTTCAGGACATAGAAAACCATGTAGTTCTTATTTTCGTTAGGGTAAGACTTAATCATGAGAGAAACAAGTTAGACACTTATCTGCCAGAGCTGCTTGGGAAGTAGGCATTGACTTTTATCGCAGCGCTGAATATTCACTAGAAAAAGGGAATCACTGTAGGCAGCTACAACTTTATCATTATTCGGACGCTGGTTGGTTATCCCGTCTGCTTCTTGCTTATATTTCATTCTCCGAGTGGAAATTCTCGGACACGCACGCCCTCGCGTCGCCCCGTCTCGGGCGACACGGGCGGCTCCTCAAACCCTAGCCGCAGGGTCACCACCACCTTCCTCCCTTCCCTCCGCCGCCGCCGGAGGACGCTCCTGGGCTAAGCCCGGCGGCCGACGGCGGTGGTGGGGGTTCTCCTCCCTGGCTCGCGTAGGAGGGGGTGGGGCGGGATCTCCTTGCGCGAGACGGCGCGACTGCGATCTGATCCATGGCGGCGCGACGGCGTGCTCTGGGCGGCGGCCTTGGGCGGTGGCGCCGGGGAGGTCCGGGTTGGCCAGATAAGGCCAGGTGCATGCGTGCGTCTCCTGGTCTCCTGGCCTGGATCCTGGGGCGGCGGCCTTGGAAGGTGGCGGCGGGTGAAGCTCAGGCGACCCGCAGCGGCATGGCGTGGTGATGTCCCTGGCCAGGGCGGAACTCCGCTGACGATCTGGTGGCTTTGGCTCCGGATTAGATCGGATCAGTGACGATGACGAGCACGCGCGGGATCCTTCCCGGCGGCTCTCGCAGTTTGGAGAGGTGAGGTGGCAACCCTCCCCCCGAACTCCAGTGCTGGCACACGCAGGCAGTGGCCGGTGTGCCAGGGCTCCCACGGTGGCAGTGCTGCTACGGGCTTTGAAGGTGGTCTGGCCGATGCACAAGATGTCGGATGGATGCTCGTGGGATAAGATCCGGGTGAAAACCTTGTCTACGGCCTGTGGCCGGAGCCGGTGATGGTGACACCCTTTGCGGTTTCCTTCTTGGAGGCATCATTGAGGTGAAGTTCCCACCTCCTTCCGCTACCTCCGGAGGAAACCCTTAATCAGTCGATCAGATGATGGCGGCACTCAGGTGTCGTTCCCCTCGTAGGGGCGTCATTCTTGGAGGTGTGCATTGGCTTGAGGGACCAGTGGACGGTTCCAGCGGTGAAGCGGCGTTCCATGTGACGCATCGACGACGTGGAGTCTCGGCGACGTGGCGCGGCAGGGTCTCTGGACGGATGTGTGATGATGGACGCGCGTAGGGAGGTGGTGGTGTTTGGCGCCATGGTGGCGTCGACGGCAGGCCTGGCAAGGTCGATGCGTCAGTACCTGCTCTGAAGATGGATCAGTGGAAGACGGCGGCGGCGGCCTCTAAGAGTGCGCCGGACTGGTGTGTGCCTCAGACCCGACAATGTGGCTTGGTTGGGGCCTCCGGCTTTAAATGTTAGGCTTTGGTGCGAGGTCTGTTTGGTATTCGGCTTGGACAATCGGCACCCCTTCATCAAGTGGATAGGAATAGCGACAGATGTTGCCAAGATGGTGGCTTCAGACTTACTGATGTATTACTCCCTCCGTCCCAAAATAAGTGACAAAGTTGAGTCACTTATTTTAGGACGGAGGGAGTACTTTGTAAGGTCTTTGTGAATAATTAATAAAATGGCTGCATGCATCGCCCAGATGCAGAGGCCGGGGGTCATCCTCCTTTTCAAAAAAAAAAACCCCTACACCCTAATATGTAAGCCCCCCTCGAATTTTGATCCTAGGATCACGAATTTGAGTAATAAAATATGAGTGACAGTTGATACGGCACATGCCCATTTGATTTATTTATTTTAGTATCAGGTAAAGACAAGAGAAAAAACACCTCACTTTCCATATCCATATAATAATGTAAAATCATTAAATTCCAGGTTGGTACCCAGTGGTCAGAACATTACACAAATATTTTTCCTTTGAAATTCCTGAGGCACAATAAGAAAAATTGTTCGCTTATGATTAGTTAATGCATAGCGTAACAACGGTTTCTGCAACCAAAATGGTTGTTTGCGTTTTATATTCCTCGGGGCGTGGGGACACTAATATTAATTGTTTGGTTTTCCGCCTGATCTCTAAAAAAGAAGTATATGAAATTTAATTTAAATGGCTTGTCATCTATAGGCTAACAGGAAGAGCAGTTGTTGAATTCACAGTTGAGAAAGGTGATGGTTCAACATTCTTTCCAACTGCTGGTGGTGAACCCAAAAGTGTTGCTACAATTCAGGTAGCTGTTTGCCTGATTGTGATATCATAGAGTCAACATCTTGCTACCTTATCAATATTTATGTGCCAAGATAATGGCGGAGGTCTCCTTTTCCCTTCGCTGTCAGTTTCTACAATCACTTGTGAAATGTTTTAGTGGTTACTTGATAGCCAGGCATCCTGAAGTGCACTCTTTTAACAATGATAAATAGGAACCATAGCCTGGATAATGCCATGTAGAGCTCGGGAGCATACGCTCGCTTTTCAGATTTTTTTTCCTTTTTTCCAAAAATTTCCAAAAGAAATCACAAATCTCATGTCATGACTTGGTAGTCAGTACTATATACAGATTTCAACTTCGTGAATTTTCCCCCCGCCCAAAAAAACACTTTGTGAATTTTATTTCATTCTTGTAGCCTGTGAAGAAAAATACACTTAAAGCAGCTAATAATGATTTTTAACTCCCATTCTTGTCATTTTCATGTAGACTAAGAATCAACAAATTTATGAGGAGAACTTGAGGATACATAGTTCATTCTATTATCTGTATGACAGATTAGATTTTTTAGAATTATATAAATTCCTTCTTTCAATATTTCAAAAAATAAAAGAGGATGTGCTCAAGAGCTCTAAAAATGCACGTCCAGATAGCCTTAGTTACTATCTTTTGTCATGCCATGACTTGCATTAATATTGTCCTCCCCAGAATTCCCGTAGAAAATCACAGATTTGTGTGTCAGTTGTTGATTTGTATACTACATGCAGGTTGTAGTTGATGGATATTCTGCCCCACTGACTGCTGGAAACTTTGCGAAACTGGTAAGGTAGCATTATTCTGACCCCATCTCATCATTTCCTGCCTAGTTGTGGTGAAATTTACAAATGCAAAATAAGGAAACACGATTGTCTTTATATAAGGGATATCTGCTAGAGCTTCAGTCTGACATATGCACTACACTGTAGTGTTCCAGTTTTTTGTTTACAACCACCCCCTCCGTTCACAAAATGTAAGATGTTTTGGATATTTCAATATGGACTACATACGGACTGAAATGAGTGAACAAACACACTAAAACGTGTCCATATACATCCGATTCAGAAAAAAGTTAGAACATCTTATATTTGTGAATGGAGGGAGTACTTGCTTTGATGTCTCAATAGAGTAAATTTGGCTTCAGGTTTTGGATGGGGCATACGATGGTGCAACACTGAAATCTGTGAGTCAGGCAATCATTGTAGACAGTGAGACTGGAAAGAAAGGGTATACTCTTCCATTGGAGGTCATGCCTGCTGGACAGTTTGAACCGCTATACAGAAGCCCGCTAAGTATTCAGGTCACTCACTCACACTACTTCAACAGTGACACAAATTTGAGCTCATGTTCTCTATATCTTGACTCGTTTCCTTTGCTTCATATAATTTAGGATGGAGAATTGCCAGTCCTTCCAATGTCGGTATACGGCTCTGTTGCCATGTCACATAGTGAGGATTCAGATGAATACTCGTCACCAACCCAGTTCTTCTTCTATCTGTATGATAAGAGAAATGTGAGTAAGGCTACATATTTACCCACTAACATAAACAATGAATAGACGCAATCACCTAAATACATATTTGCTCTGCATTTTGTAGACCTGGTTGGATGAATATATGTTTTCTGGAAGGTCTGGATAAGTATATGTGACTCGAAGAATGCACTAAGTTTCTTCTCCTTTTGTGAACCATATTTGCTGTCCTAGGGTAGCTTTGTGCCATGTATGAAAAATTATATAATTCTTGAATGCTATTACCTCTGTAACTAAATATAAGACGTTTTTGCAGTTTAAATTGAACTGCAAAAACGTCTTATATTTAGTTACGGAGGTAGTATTAGTTAGAAATATCTATGCAAATACTGCACTACCAATGCCACTCAAGTAATGCAGTAGTTATAAATGCCCAATCTCCTCTACCATGTGCTTCGGGGTTACCGTGCTGTCTGGGAGAAGAAGCACCAACTGTCTAAATAGTTTGATTTTTGATAATTTCTCTGTTGTTTGCAGTCTGGTTTAGGAGGAATTTCTTTTGAGGAAGGACAATTTTCAGTTTTCGGGTAAGTCGCAGCTTAATATTACACTGCCATGACTAGATAGTACTAGAATTGATCAGATATTATGGCCCCTAAAAAGAACTGATATCTTCTTGTGGATTAAAAAGAAAGAACTTTCGTGTGGAAACAAACATCTGCAGGTATGCCACAGACGGAAGAGATGTCCTTTCACAGATTAAGGCTGGAGATAAAATTCGCTCCGCCATGCTGGTACAGGGCAGGGAACGACTTGTACTGCCAGCGGCAGCTTCAGCGCCATCCCCAGCTGATCCAGCGCCGACTCCAGCAGATGCTGCAGATCCGACGCCGATTCCGGCAGAGAGCTGATACAATCAACCGGAATCGCCGCAAACCGGTAGCATTCTTTCATTGATCAGGAGACAACCATTTTGTATACCGAGATCATGTAAAGTTGACCAAAGACAAAATATATGTGTATATATATAGAGAGAATCATCGCACATTTGCACATGAAAACAATTTCAGTGTGTTGGTCATTGCACAATCCGAATAGAATGCATTGCTTGTTTCTTTTCTATGTTTGTCAGGAAGTTGCTGTCGGCGTGCATCTCTCGCTGAGCCAGGCTAGGATGTCACCCCGGACGCGGTCGATGTTCTCCTCCGGCTCGCCGAAGAGCATGGAGTGGAGCATCCCGTCGTACATCTTGATGGTCTTGTCCTCGCTGGCCGCGGCCTCGTACAACGCGCGGCTGACGGCGGGGTCGGTCACCTCGTCGGCGCTGCCGTGCACGACGAGGAACGGGATGGTGATCTCGCCGAGGCGCGCGCCGAGCTCGTCGGTGGCGCGCAGCAGCTCCATGACGGTGCCGAGCCTGGGCCGGCCGTTGTAGCGCATGGGGTTGCGCGCGGCGATCAGGCGCTTGGCGGGCACCTTGACGGACTTCTCGATGAGGTCGGCCGTGGGCACTATGGGGAGAGTCGGCGCGAACCGCGACACGAGGGTGAGGATCTCCGGCACCGGCCAGCGCGGCCGGATCCGGTCGGAGATCCTGCACATGGGCGCCACCAGCACGGCCCCCGCCCACTCCTCCGGCGGCGTGCGGAGGTGGATCAGCAGGCAGATGGCCCCACCCATTGACTCCCCGAACAGGAAGCACGGCAGCCCGGCGTGCTCCTCGCGCCGCCGGACGGACCGGAAGAAGGCGAGGAGTTCGGCGACGGCGACCTCAAGATCGGGGACGAAGGCCTGCAGGCCGTGGGAGCGGCCGTGGCCGGGGAGGTCGGCGGCGAAGCAGGCGAAGCCGGAGCGGGCCAGGAAGACGGCCGTGGCCTGGAACGTCCAGCTGATGTCGTTGCCGTAGCCATGGACCATGAATACGAGCGCCCTCGGCCGCGCGCCGGCGCCCCCACCCGCCGGGCGCCACGAGCGCGTGAAGAGGCGGCGCGCGCCCGCGTCGTCCGGCGTGGTGAAGTAGAAGGACTCGCCCTCCGCGCCGAGGGCCGCGTAGTACTCCGCCTCCGTCGCCGGGTGTTCGCCCCAGAAGTTCACGGGCGCCTGCGCGTCTTCCTGAGTCATGGTGAGAGGCGCTGGGGCGTGCGGGCGTTCGGATGGATGGAGAGGGGAGGGTAGGGGAGGGGAACTGGTGCCGGCGAGTGCCTGTTGCGGAGGGGATGCCGTTTCACTCACGCTCACGTTTTGGGGTGAGTGGATTGGGTTAAGTTTCGGGGGTTGGTGGAACTGTTTGTGCCGTCGACCCGTGCATGCTCGGGTGCAATCCTGGCCATATGGGTCCGGGGACTCCGGGCCTGGATTTTTGAAGAGCAACCAACTAACGAGCGCTAGCTCGAAATAATTAATTGAGAAGTACTTGTTTCGTGCCATGTGTTGTATCCCTCGCTGTACTCATTCTATTCCTTCTATCAATGAAAAAATACGCAAGCTTTGTGTATTCGTGAAAAAAAGGTACTCCTTTTAAAGATCACTTCCACCTCTCCAGGTTGCGAGAAGTGGCGCGCTGCATGTGCGCCACTTGTCGCAACCTGGGAGTTTTCCCTTTTTCATAGATCCGTTTATTCAAAACGATTTATCTCTTAAATCGTGCGTCTAAATCTTGAACCGTTTTCACCGTTGGATTCCTCGCGTTGAGATCTTCAAACTAGATCCCATGTTGATAGGTTTTGTCGAATTTTTTTTCATGAAAAAAACCGGACGGAAAAACCGAACCGGGAGCACGTTTTTTTTCTTTTTCCGAAAGCCGTTTTCGAGAGGCACGGCCGTGCCTCTCGCAGAAGCAAAACCGTGCCTCTCGCGGAAGAGAAAAAAAAGGAAAACATATTTTTTTCCGTTTCCGAAGAGGCACGGCCGTGCCTCTCGCGGAAGCAAAACCATGCCTCTCGCGGAAGCAAAACCGTGCCTCTCACGGAAGAAAAAAAAGAGAAAACACGTTTCTTTTTTGTTTTCGAGAGGCACGGTCATGCCTCTCGCGGAAGCAAAACTGTGCCTCACACGGAAGAAAAAAAAAGAAAGAAAAAACACGTTTTATTTTGTTTTCGAGAGGCACGGCCGTGCCTCTCGCGATATGAAAAAGAAAAAAAGAAAACGCGTTTTTTCACGCAAAAAAAATCGATTTTTTTTTCGTCCAAAAGCTAAGGAAGACCGTTGAAAAACCGAAAAGCCAAAAAAAACCGGGAAAAAAACCATCTAAAAAGCCAAAAACGCGTGCGAAAAAAAATTCCGGAGGAAGCGCCCAGAGCGCGACACGTGGCGGCGGCCGAGAGCGCGCCAAGTGGCGCGCTCTCAGCCCATCCCCAAGTGACCCTTGGAAAGGCTGGGAACGAGCGCTCCTCAGTGCTCTCGCGCTCCTTCGGAGCCTCCCAAGGGTCATCTGGGGATGGGCTGAGAGCGCGCCAGCCACGTGTCGTGCACTGGTCGCTCCCTTCGGATTTTATTTATTTTATTTTTTCGCACGCGTTTTTGGCTTTTTAATGGTTTTTCCCGGTTTTTTTGGTTTTTCACCGGTCTTTCTTAGCTTTTGGGAAAAAAAATTAAAAAAAAATTAGCGAAAAAACGCGTTTTCTTTTTGCTTCCGCGAGAGGCACGAATTTGCTTTCACGAGAGGCACGACCGTGCCTCTCGAAAACAAAAAAAAATGTTTTTTATTTTTTCTTTTCCTTCCGCGAGAGGCACGGATTTGCTTTCGCGAGAGGCACGACATTGCCTCTCGGAAACGAAAAAAAACGCGTTTTTTTTGCTTCCGCGAGAGGCACAGCCGTGCCTCTCGGAAACAGAAAAAAAACACTTTTTTTTCTTCCGCGAGAGGCACAGTTTTGCTTCCGCGAGAGGCATGGATTTGCTTTCGCGAGAGGCACATCCGTACCTCTCGGAAACGAAAAAAAAACATGTTCTCTTTTTTTCCTTCTGCGAGAGGCACGTGTTTACTTCTCGTGGAGGCACTGATTTGCTTATGCGAGAGGTACGGTCGTGCCTCTTTTTCAGAAAGAAAAAAAAACGTGCTCCCGGTTTGGTTTTTCCGTCCGGTTTTTTTCATAAAAAAAAGTTCGTCAAAACCTATCAATATGGGATATACCTGGCCATGGGCAGCCCGGCCCGGTCATCCCGACCCGACCTTGCCCACGGGCCGGGCCTAGGCCTAGTTTTTGAGCCCGATGGTCGGGCCGGGCCGGGCTTGGGCCCGGCGTATTTGCAGTTTAACGAAGAGGCCCGACCCGAGGCCTGAGGCCCGACGGGCTTTTTGCGTGATTGGCCGGGCTTGGGCCTGATTTTTAGGCCAGACGGCCGGGCCGGGCCGGGCTCGGGCCTAGGTTTTCTGCGTCGGGCTTTGTTAGGCCCGGCCCGACGGATCTAGTTTTGAAGATCTCGACGCGAGGAATCCAATGGTGAAAACGGTTCGAGATTTGGACGCACGGTTTAAGAGATAAAACATTTTTAATAAACGGATCTACGAAAAAAGGGAAAACTCTGAGGTTGCGACAAGTGGTGCACATGCAGTGCGCAACTTGTGCAACCTGGGGAGGTGGGAGTGATCTTTGGAAGGAGTACTCCTCAATTAGTGATTTCGGGATTTTTGATCTGGCACGACACGTGAATAAAAGGATCGGTCGAGCCTCACGGCCTTTTTATTTGCGGACTGCCACGACATGGCCTGACACGTGGTCCAAGTTGGCCCTTTTAGCACTGTTTGGGGGCCGTTTTGGTCCGCGAGCGCTATATCTCGCATTAAGCGAGATGGAAGGATCACTCTCTGAAGGGTGTACAGTACTCGGGCCGGCCCGGGAGTGTGGGGGAATCGAACCCTGGTCTCCTA
This sequence comes from Elymus sibiricus, assembly GCA_039707655.1. NCBI lineage: Eukaryota > Viridiplantae > Streptophyta > Magnoliopsida > Poales > Poaceae > Elymus > Elymus sibiricus. The sequence continues at coordinate 174,102,581 of CM077666.1, read as the reverse complement.
GTTTAGAGAAAGCGCGGCTAGCCAGCAGGCTTTGCCTATGTTCGCGAAAGAGTAGTAAGGCGAGACTACTTAAGTCCAAATTAGTCGGGTTTCCACTGTTTCTTCTTCGTTTATTCCAAGTTTTTCTTTTCATTTTCTCATTTTTTGTTTTTTTTTCTTCTCCGGTTTTTTCTTCATTCTTTTTTTATTTGTTTCTTATGTTTTATTTTTTATTTCCTTTCTTCTTTGGTTTATTTTGTTTCTTTTTTGGTTTTCATTTTTTGGGTTTCCTTTGTTTATTGTAGTTTTCAATCCATATTTTTTTATATGTCAATTTTTTTCTAATATACGTTTAACATTTTTTCAATACAAATTTAACCTTTTTAATATACAGTCAACATTTTTTCTATACAAAATTTTAACATTTTTCAAATGCTTGATTAACATTTTTCAAATACAAGATTAACATTTTTTTAATACATGGTCAACATTTTTTCAATTAATTTTTAACAGTTTTTTAAATGTTTGATTAACAATTTTTCAAATAAAAAGATTAACATATTTTTAATACATTGTCAACATTTTTTCTATTCACATTGAACATTTTTCAAACACTTGTTCAATATTTTTTTTCAAAAGTAACATTTTTATATACATGATCAATTTTTTTCATTATTTTTTTATTACATGGTCAACATTTTTTCTATACACATTTAACATTTTCCAATTGCTTGATTAACATTTTTCAATTACTTGTTCAACATTTTTTCAAATGCCTGATTAATGTTTTTTATATACATGATAAAAAAATCCATCATTTTTTTTAACACATGATCAACAATTTTGCTATACATATTCAACATTTTCCGAATGCTTGGTCAACATTTTTCAAAAACTTGTTCAACATTTTTCAAGTGTTTTCTGTAATTAATATATATATATATATATATATATATATATTGAATAAAATAAAATTATTTCTATAGAATATTTAAAGTATAAACAAAAGTACAAAAATAAAACAAAAATCAAAAACAGAAAACGTAAAAAAGAAGAAGAAAAAGAGGATGTGGCCTCCTGCGCGCGTGGGCCGGCCCATCTTGCTCGCCCCTTCAGCGAGTCAGAAGCTAGACTCGCTGAAGGCGAGATATAGGGGCACCCGTTTTGGTTTTTTTAGAGCTTTTCGGCTTTTTAGGTTGTTTTGGCCATTTTAACCTAAAAACAAAAGGCCTCAAAGTCCGAAAGGGCCTAGAAGATCAAAAATGACCCACAAGGCCGAAAAGCAAAACGTGCCGACCCACAGCCGTGCCGTCCATTTTAGCTCAGGTCTTCGGGCCGGCACAACACTTTCATAAAAGGGTTACATGGGTTGTGTCGTGCCAGACACTTTTATAGCCGTGTCGTGTCGTGTTGGCCCAGCCATATGGCCAGGTCTGCTTCGGTGAAAATACTGTTGACTATCTCTGAAAAACTAACCTTTGGAAAAAAGTCTTCAGAAAAATTACTGCAAATTGTCTTTTTTTCTCTCTACGTTCTATACCTTTTTTTGGTAAAAGGCCTAAGGCCATATATTAATGCACGAGAGGAAGAGGAGGCGCCGACACGGGAGGAGGAGGGCCGAGCACTGGGGATGGCTGCGGCGGCTGGGTCCGACCATCTTTGGCGGCGGGATGGCGGCGGAGTGGTTGTGGGTGAGGGAGTGGGCCGCACCGGCGTGGATTGGGCGGCGGGGGCGGTGGTCGGTGTGGCGCAGGGGGGGGGGATTTTTACTACACGCCCGCTCGGCCGAGTATGTTTAGGCATCGGGCCGGCTGGGAGTTTAATATTTACTCAACTATTGCTTACTAGTAGAATGCCCGTGCGTTGCCACGGGCCTTTTAATATTTTTGTTGGTTGCATATTGAAACATAATGCACTTCAAATTTCACATGTATAGAAAAGATTTCTAGTAACAGTCAACAAATATACTTGATGCAATGTATTTCCATTTTCCCACTTCACTTGCATCTCCATTATTTCTTTTTAGTTGCAATGTATTAAAAATGTAATTTGACAACATATACATGAAGAGCATAAAATCATATACTCCCTCCGTTCCTAAATATAAGTCTTTTTAGAGATTCCAATACGGACTACATACGGAGCAAAATGAGTGAATCTACACTTTAAAATAAGTCTATATACATCCATATGTAGTCCGTATAGAAACCTCTGTAAAGACTTATATTTAGAAACGGAGAGAGTACATAATAACCCAACATATTCTTGTAATGAATAGATTATTATTATCTCGAATATAAATATAATGATGATAAAATAATTGCATGTATCTTGAATATGAAAATAAAATAGATAAATATACTTGTCCGTGCTCGTTGGAATATCAGCCAGTAGAGAATATAAGTTGTGAAATGCTATTTCAAGTGCATTATTAAAGTCCCTTGAAAATCTCAGTAATTTCAATATCTCATAGCTTTATTCTCTACCGAATGTGATGTAGAGAGTTAGTCCAAAATATATACATGGTATGCATATTTTTCGATGGTGAACAAGATGAACTGGCCAATGAATGTATACGGAAGCAAAATCTGCATACATTGGCCAGCCGCTAGATGCAAGCACGTGACCTTGAGTTGAGTGGGCCGCATCATGTTTTTCTTTGAGTGGAGTGAGCCGCATCCCGCTTTGTAGCAACGTAGGACATTCTCTAGATCACTTTTTGGCTATTCTCTTTAAAATAATTTTTGCTATTTCTAGAATATTTGACACTTCTCTCATGGCATAATAGCCACTCCTCTCAGTTCACAAGGGAAAAAGGAAAAGAAGCTACTCCTCTTTGTTCTAGACAAATAAACAGCCTCCCTTAAAAGGAAAAGCTACTCCTCGCCTCTCACCACACAGGCGCAACACACATCCCTTATCCCCGCCGCACAAGGCACAACTTCAGCAACTCACATGACATAGTCGCCGCTTTCTCTCCCCGCCACTGCTCCTCTTGTCCCGCCATAGCGTCGTCCGCCGGCTCCTCTCCCAGCCATGGTGTCAGCCATCGCTTCCTCTCCCTACCACGACGTAGACCACCACCCCCTCTCCTAGTATGGTTTATATGTACCCTTGATTAGTGATACTTGCTGGCCTAATGCTATTGCCTACACGCAGTGGCTGGTGGACCACGCCCGACCGAGGGAAGCAACAACGGCGCCGTAGGTAACAGACATACACACCGTCGGTGGGCGCCCGAAACAATGCCATCAAACATGAGCGGCGACCTCGGTCATGCCTCCTTGTAGGTTAATTCTTCCCCTTTCTTGTCATGTTTTGTTAGAGGGATCTCAAATGAATTATTCATATTCGGCAAACGTAAACAAAAAAAGAAGCTCACATGTATCTCTCAAATAAAAACTGCGCAGCAAATTTGCAGTGAACTTCAAGGCCGATATTGAATTTAATTGTTTATAGGACGAATCCAGAAAGAATTTCTAAGAGACAGTAACAACTGACATGAAGTAAATCCAGTAGTCAATTGTTGATTGGAAATGTATGATAATATGGCTCAGAGATGCAATAGAACAACTGAAGGATTGCACTTGAAGATCAAATAGGATAACTCTGAGCAGTCTATGGTCACAAATTGTTTAGGCCCTAGATCTCAAGCAGCAACTCTAACAGGAAGGGAATAAAGTGAACTACACTTCACAAGAAACAACAATATTGGATTTCTAGTTATCTTGAATACTACCAATCGAAAAGCAAAGAAAAGAATATTTTCAGTTATTTCTACATTGTCTGCAATCGTAAAGGTTTAAATGTAACATCAATAGTAAAAGGGCCTGTGCATTGCAACGGGGCATGCATATTTAGTGGTTCAACTCCAATCATGTATGAATATACATTTAGGATCGTGTCTAAATATACATCTAAAATTTTAGTGGTTCAAACATGTCTATTTCTTTTTAAGTAGGAGAGGTTTTTTAAGAAAAAATAGCCCCCCTTAATGGCAACTTGCATATGAGCTTAAGTAGATGTGAGTACTGAAAATGTCCCAATAATAGTCAAGAGGCTGGACCATTTGATAAAAACTGATAGATTTGTAAAAAACCAAAGTGAAATCGAATCATTTTATCTGGATCCTGACGTGAGCTTGCAAAAAAAGTTCTGAACATGCAAGAATGGAGTTCTATACTCTCCAAGATTTCATAATCAATCTTGATTCCGCCTGACACTAAAGTATAAATCACAATTTCGGCAAAAGGTACATTTCCCATGCATATGCAACATATTGTTAATGTGATAAAAAATAAAATACTGTAGGCACATATACATTTTAATTGTTGTAGCCTATATGCACAGTGTCCTAATATAAATTTCAAAGCTCACGGTGAATTTAGCATGAGCTCAGACTGAAATTCACTTTACACACCCGATGCTTATTCCTGTCAGTATATATGTGTTTAAGCAACACAATCTGTCCTATTGAATGTAGTGCTAAAATGTGCAGTTAAATCACACAAAGGATCTGACATGGCTGTATGACAAATTCAGTCTAGATATTTGAGAAAAGTAAGTGCCATGCATACTTGTTGAATCCGCGACATGTAACGTTTACTGTTGAATCAACCATTTTCTGTAACATGTTAATTCTTTAGTAAGTGTTCTAGTTTTTTAAATTTTCAACATATTATGTAAGGTTTGGAGATCGGAACCCATACTTCTGTGAAGTATTGACAAATAATTATATGCAACATACTTCTTTCAAACAAACACATTTCCATAAATGTCAACAAACAATTCACTAAAAATATAATTGTCAAATGGTGTGTATGTGAAACTAACTGGAAGTCTGTTTTTACGAAAGAAAAACTATTCCACTCACATATAAATCATCGCCTACAGACCCATCCTTAACTACTTTCCATCTTCTCTTATCCTCTCCGACTCTTATCTCACCGAACTCCATGTTGCAAGTCACATATAATCAGCACCGGCACACGCCACCACGACCTCGCGCCGTGCCGTCGTCACCGAGCTCCCCAACCTGCCGCTGCTCCACCTCCCTATGGGCCTCCGGCTGCTCCCCTCCCTCAACGCCTGCCGCTGCTCTGCTTCCTCACCCATGATCCCTTTCTCATGCCACAACAGATGAAATATATACATGCTGGGTTTCAACTACAAGCATAGAAAGTGGATCAATTATAGCAATCAATCAACAAACTTACTTTTGTTTTCAGAGAGGGCGCCTATTTTTTTTGTATGAGTTATATCATCAAATCAAACTTTACTTTTGCTCCATTTGTGGTAATTATACCCATCTTTTGTCTGATGTTTGAGAATGCTCACAGTCCAAGTTTTAAAAGTGACCATCAATATATTCAAAACTGTATGGACTTTCCATGTGAAAACTGAATACTATATATAAAAGAGTACCAAGACTATCCACTCAAATTTCCAGTGTTGGTCGCATTGTAGTACTTTCCAATAAACTGCTGCTCCAATCCTTTTATTTTATGAACGTGTGCGCATCAATTCTTAAAAGAATTACCACTAATAGTTTAAAACTGTATACATTACGAAAACTAATAACTACTACCTCCGTCTCTATTTACATGGCGCCCTCGGGTTTTGTGTCTGAACATTGACCAATAATAGATGATTCACGTGTCAGAAAAAATATATACTGTTGGAAACTATTTTATAATAGAAATTCAATGGTATAATTTTTATGAGCTAACCCACGTTTAGTTGGTCAAAAGTTGAACCCCAAAATATGTGGGGGCATGTAAACAAAGGAAAAAGGAGTAGATTTAATGGTGGAAAAAAATTTCATGTTTGCAAGAGGCTTACAGTCCGTAACCTTCATTGAATCAGGTGAATCTATACTCCAAGCCAAACATAAAATGTTGCATAGAGTAGTGCCACACCAAATACAGCCATGCCATGGCTGAGAAACCACCTGCACGAACACCAAACTGTTTTGACAAATTATTCACTATTTCAAATCGTAGAAGGGGGAAATGCATGAAAGACAAACACCATAGATGACAAATAAAACCTGCAACGCTTCCATTGCAGACCCCCAAGCAGCACTTGAAACTAACATTTGCACATACCGCGACCCACATCCCAATAAATCCTGCTAGTCCAGAACACAAAAGCTCCAAGAAGAAATGCAATAACTGTAATATATTCAGAAGTTGCCCCGTGTAGCTGTGAGATTAATGAGACAAGAAATCACGAGTATAACCGAGGTTTCAGAAAAACAGTACGAAATCACCTTCCTAAGCCTGATGCCTCCAGCTGCAGGTAGTAGTGTGAAAGAGATAGATGCCAAGGATGACAAGTGACATCATGCAAGCCATTTTAGTTGGTCAGAAAAAAAATATACCGCTGGAAATTATTTTATAATAGAAATTCAATGGTATAATTTTTATGAGCAAACCCACGTTTAGTTGGTCAATAGTTGAACCCCAAAATATGTGGGGGCATGTAAACAAAGGAAAAAGGAGTAGATTTAATGGTGGAAAAAAATTCATGTTTGCAAGAGACTTACAGTCCGTAACCTTCATTGAATCAGGTGAATCTATACTCCAAGCCAAACATAAAATGTTGCATAGAGTAGTGCCACACCTAATACAGTCATGCCATGGCTGAGAAATCACCTGCACGAACACCAATCTGTTTTGACAAATTATTCACTATTTCAAATCGTAGAAGGGGGAAACGCATGAAAGACAAACACCATAGATGACAAATAAAACCTGCAACGCTTCCGTTGCAGACCCCCAAGCAGCACTTGAAACTAACATTTGCACATACCGCGACCCACATCCCAACAAATCCTGCTAGTCCAGAACACAAAAGCTCCAAGAAGAAAGGCAATGACTGTAATATATTCAGAAGTTGTCCTTTGTAGCTATGAGATTATTGAGACAAGAAATCACGAGTACAACCGAGGTTTCAGAAAAACAGTACGGAATCACCTTCCTAGGCCTGATGCCTCCAGCTGCAGGTAGTAGTGCGAAAGAGATAGATGCCAAGGATGACAAGTGACATCATGCAAGCCATTTTAGTTGGTCAGAAAAAAAATATACCGCTAGAAAATATTTTATAATAGAAATTCAATGGTACGATTTTTATGAGCTAACCCACGTTTAGTTGGTCAAAAGTTGAACCCCAAAATATGTGGGGGCATGTAAACAAAGGAAAAAGGAGTAGATTTAATGGTGGAAAAAAATTCATGTTTGCAAGAGACTTACAGTCCGTAACCTTCATTGAATCAGGTGAATCTATACTCCAAGCCAAACATAAAATGTTGTATAGAGTAGTGCCACACCAAATACAGCCATGCCATGGCTGAGAAATCACCTGCACGAACACCAATCTGTTTTGACAAATTATTCACTATTTCAAATCGTAGAAGGGGGAAACGCATGAAAGACAAACACCATAGATGACAAATAAAACCTGCAACGCTTCCATTGCAGACCCCCAAGCAACACTTGAAACTAACATTTGCACATACCGTGACCCACATCCCAACAAATCCCGCTAGTCCAGAACACAAAAGCTCCAAGAAGAAAGGCAATAACTGTAATATATTCAGAAGTTGTCCTGTGTAGCTGTGAGATTAATGAGACAAGAAATCACGAGTACAACCGAGGTTTCAGAAAAATAGTACAGAATCACCTTCCTAGGCCTGATGCCTCCAGCATGCAGGTAGTAGTGCGAAAGAGATAGATGCCAAGGATGACAAGTGACATCATGCAAGCAATTTTAGAAATTGCTCCATACGTGCATACTAAAAGATCCTTCAGCGCCATCTGTAATGGCATCAGATATCTGAACGGTAGAAGCGATATGACAGATTAAGAACTTGGTAACATTATATGTGGAACCAAGGCCATGTACCTGATTAGTCACACGCCCCCGCCACCTCGTCGGATCCCTGCGACACCCTATGTACCAGTGAGGATCCAGTGCTGCCGTTGCCGGGCTTCGTAGAAGGGATCCGACAGCCACACTTGCGCCACATCTCATCGCAACTGCGTCATGACGTTTTGTCCCCGACGGCGGAGGGGGAAATCCGCCTGTCCCGTTTTCCTTTGTCATGACCTTCGCTGGTAGAAACCTGACTCTACTAAAATCTCTCATATATGACTTAAAGGCAGTACAATCGAACAATAGAAAGGGAAAACATTAAATTGATTATCACCATGGTGAATGGAGTAGCACCGTTGATGTAACCATTGTAGTACATCTTAGAGCTGGTACAGAGGATCACGATGACATACTCATGGCTAAGGAAATATATGATTCTGGGCAAGGTACAACCATGCATACTCCTTTGCTCCATGTTCATCTAATTCATATGCTGATGTATAAGCTGACTGTCAATGGAACAAACAGAGAACTATGTGCAGGAGTTGAACAATAATTCGCAAGCCGAATAACAAATACCTCAAGAGAGGAGCGTAATGGAGCAGCAGTTCTGGGGAGCCCCTCGCCTCAGGGAGTGGTGCGGAGGTAGGTTCCTCGCCCCGGCGGCTGCGTGGTCCTCGCCTTATGGAGGTGTGCGACGGTGCGGTGGCGTCGTCGTCCTCCTCCTCACCTCCGAATTGGTGTGGATGCAGAGGGGGCCGTTGTTCGTTGGATCTGGGAGGGTTCATGGAGGAGAAGTGATGTGCCTGGTCTCCTTGACGGCAAGGCCGTGGAGCAACAGGAAAGACCCATCGCTGCTGGCGGCGGAGGTGGGTTCTGCGTGTCCTCCGGTCGGGACGCCGGGAGGACAAGGGCGAGCGCAGCCGCGGGATTGGAGAGGTCGTCACGACCTAGGCGAGGGGGTGGCCGGAGTCGAAGGGATGAGGTCAAGGTCGGACGAGGAGAGGACGGCGGCGCGAGGACGCGATGAGGGCAGGAGTCGGGAGGATCGCGTCCAGGCTCGCGAGGAGGGAAGGCATCGATGGGATCGCGTCAGGCTTGCGTGAAACGTAGGCGTTAATGGGCCGGCCCAAGTATACTGTTGTGATGTGATGTGAAAGATGGGCGAAAGATAGGAGTGATGGGATGTGGTGGGTGAGACGAGACTACCAACTGAGACTTTAGGAGTTGAGACTTTAGGAGTAGAGATTGGGGTTCATCTAGTTCCGGTTTAGAGAAGAAAAACTACATTTATCCTCCTCTAAAGGTTTCTAGGATTCGGTTAGAGTTGCCCTAAATCTTTCCTCCACCTCTCCCGTAAAAAAAAAACTTTACTCCACTACAGATCAAAACTCACGCATGGTGCAGCGACCAATGACTATGGCCCTCCAAACTACTCCTATTAAGAACAAAAAAGACTATGGCCCCTTCCACCGTACCTACCCCCGGCCACACCATATTTGAACTGGCTTATCTGATTCCCTGTCATCGTGTCCTACTCCTATCTCATCACTAAGCAAGCTAAATAAGGGGCTCCATCGCTGAACTGTCATTGGCACAAGTGGTCACAGCACCACCACCATGACCAGCGTTTCCGGTGCGTCCACTTAATTATTACGCTATCTTCGTGTACTCCCTCAGCTCTTCTGTCTGTTCCGTACTACCCATGATTTTGGTTCGAGTTCTTTTTTTTTTTGCGGGAGATTTTGATTCGAGCTCTCGCCAGCAATTAACGAGTATATGGCACATGACACTGTACGATGGCGATATCAAGCTCAATCATTTCTCATCATTAAAAAAACTTACTGAACTGAAACACATTACACTGGCAACAACAAACCAAGCGAGACATGCGATGGATGCTTCCTACGCATCCATCCATATCCCATACACGTACACTTCAATCAAAACACGAGACGTCGACGGCGCGCACGCAGTCGCAGATGCTACATGCATGCATCAGACATGCATGCATGGCTATGTAGGAGCAGCTATTTTATTGTAGCAACCGAAAAGCTAGCGGAAAATGATTTGTAGCAGGCTAGCTCTACCAAGTAGATGGATGGGTGCAACGTGTGGACGGACGATGGGCGTGCTCGCCGGCCGGCCGGCTCGACCCATCAGGGAGACTCAGAGCGGGGGCGGAAGGGGTTGGGAATCTCGAAGCCGGGGTTGGGCACCCAGGTGTCGTCGGCGCCGGGGATGAACTGCCCGCTGGCGGCGGCCGGGATGCTGTGGTCCAGCCCGCCGATGCCGGGGATGTAGTGGGTGCCCAGCTCGTACCGCCCGATCCCCGGGATCAGCACCGTCCCCTCCTGGAACGTCTCCGGCCGCTTCACCGCGTCCTCCGCAGGCTTCTCCGCCGGCACGCCGCGCGCCGCCGAGCCAGGCCCGGCGAGGCACGCCGCGGCCACCAGCGCCGCGAGGATCAGCAGGGACGCCGACTTGCTGGCCATGCCGATCGCGTCGGAGTGGCTAGCTACCTGTGATCGGGACTGGTGGTAGCTGAGTGAGCTTCTTGCTGTCTCGATCGCTGGCTGTTGCTTTCGTTGTGTGGTGGATGGTGATCGCCGTGCCGAGCTTATATAGAGCGCGTGGCGTAACGCGGGGATCGGTGGCGCGCTGCGGGGTGGAAGGATCGGGAGGGAAAAGGCGGTGCGTTCAATTCGATCGTATGTATGGATCGATCGCACGGCACACGTTTGTAACCAACGCCGCGCCGCGCGTGCGCTATTTTTGCGTTGAGTCGTGGGGACGACGAGCGTATGGGGCGCGACGACGAGGGAAATGGCCGTGGACGACGGGCAAAGTGGACGTACGGGGCGGTTGAGTTGGTTACTTGGGTACAAGGGACCCTGCGTGGTTATTGATCTGGTAGCTATGCCCAGGTTCCAACTACTCTGTCCTGCTCTTTATAGCACCGCTGCATGCATGGGGGAGGCTACTTATTTCTCCCCTCTCTCTCTCTCTCTCTCTCTCTCTCTCTCTCTCTCTCTCTGTATATCTTTCTGCAGGCGCCATGCACAATGCGGAGTAGCTTTCATTCGACAGTAGGAAGTGTCTGTTCCTAAACTGGCATGCTACATTACTTCTTATTTTCAAGTCGGCGATCTCAAGTTCTCAACCTCTATCGAGTTTTTACCCAGTGCATCACCGTAAATTACACACGATCAATACTTTTTACTACAAGTCTTCATATACTACATAATATGCGACTTTGGTGTTGCCAATGACAAATCCTATTATTCTTGAGAAACCTTTACTCTTCTCTTTCAAGCTCGGTGCGGCGCATGCATGCATGTCGATGGATGCATGCATTCATGACGGTCAAATGTGGAAACCATTAATGGTAAACTGGTTCCTACCCAGTGCCTGCCTGCACACCAAATGGACAAATCGAGGATACGGGGCATTGCGTTTGTAGACGAGGATGACCGGCGCGGCTTCAATACAGGAATCAACAAGTTTTTCCAGCACCTGTGGGCTCACCAGACCAGTTAACAATGGAAGCTTCGCATTTCGCAGATCACCGGACCCTACATTTCCTTTGGGTTTCGTCGACGCCACGCAATTCTGTCGATTCACCCAACGGTAGCTGAGCGCACGCATTGTCTCCTGCCTAAGCTAGCGCCCAAGTAGTGTAGTGCGGCCGCGAAGGAAACGTCAACAACAAAGGCGGCCATAATCTGCATTTATTCGGAACGGTGCTCAGCTCAACCGAACCGTGCATGGTGCCACTCACATGCACGGTGAATGTTGGGTCATGCCAGCCATGGAAGTTGCGATTGCACGAAATGTTGGAACTCCATCTTTCTTTCTTCGTCTTGGACCAGTGTATATACATGCATGTACTCCCTCCGTCCCATAACATAAGAGCGTTTTTGACACTACCGTAGTGTCAAAAACGCTCTTATACCGTAGTGTCAAAAACGCTATTATATTATAGGACGGAGGGAGTACTACCTTCCCGGCGGTGGACCATCCCGATGTACAGTAAGTCATGCTATATAATGTGCGGCTGCAAAAGCCCATAACAAAATATAGAGTAACATCTTTTCTACGAAACGTGCAGGAGAATTGCGCGTCGTTTCATTATGATAGAAGGAAGTAGTAGGATTTACAAGATTGTTACTAGGGCCGCAGAGACGAAGCACCAACGTCCACCTGAATCCACAAGGGGAAGAAAATTAAAACCGACTACTCACACACGCCCACACCTCTACGCCCTGTTGGCTTAAGACGCCACGCGAGTAGTCACGGTCTGCATTCACAGTCAATGGTTGTAGTAACCACGCTCGCCGGAGCCGAAACATTGTCAAAGACCCGCCGATTTCTTTCCATCCAGAGAGAGTGCATGGTAAGAATCACGAGAGAATTCAACTCCTTCCTACGGGTCGAGGGCGCGGCCAGACTTGTCGAGGTCCATCAATCCACCATGTCAACGTGCGGCAAGTGGGTGAAACCTTCCCATCCCATCGATTGCAGCACCGAAAGCCAAACGGTTCGGGCAAAGCCGCAAAGGAGCATTGGACAAGAAGATGGGCAATGGTCTCCGGCCCCTGAAGATACAATGGGTAGCAAGGCTAATGAGGCAATCCTCTCACCATGAGAGGGTCCAAAGTCTAGCACCTGTTCTTGAGCGCTAGCCAGGCGAAGAACTTGAGCTGAAATGGAGCGCGAGAACTCCAAACTTCACTCGCACCAGGCATGCATGTGAGGCTGTAGAAGAACGCCCGATAAGCGGTCCTCATCGAGCAGGAACCAGGCTCCGTCCATATCCAACGGAAGACGTCGCATGCATCGAACATCTCCAGGGTTTGCCTCTGGATCCTCTCCCATAGCAAGCATAATTGAGCAATCACGACGAGCGAAAAAGGCCACTTTATCTGCCTGATCCACTTGTTAAGGAGAAGTCCATCGTGAACGGAGCAGCTGGAGCGCACAACGAGCGACACCATGAAGATTAAGTATGGGGCCCCTTAATTTGCGATATCCAGGCACTCTGACTGAGTCCAGTCTCCACCCGAGGCCGTTCTCGTAGGAATGATTGTGCAATTCTATTGGTTGTGGTCTAAGGTTCAGAGGCAAGCGGCGAGCATGTCAGAGACATCAACCTTCTGTTGGATCTGGTCAGACTTGGGTTGCTATTCGGCAAGATCGGCCTATCGTGCATTCTTCTGTGGCCGGACAGATATGCTAGGAGCGGCTGAAATATGGAGTTCAGGGTCGCCGCCGCAGCTCAAATTATTCGCTTGGCTAGTCGCCAGGAACCGCTGCTGGACTTCTGATCGTCTCGCTTCAAGAGGGGTGCCGCACCAGCCATGATGCCCCCTGTGTTTGCAGGAGCCGGAAACGCTGGATCACCTGCCCGTCAGGTGCTCACTCGCGCGGACAGTATGGTTCGATGCTCTATCAGACAATGGCTGGGCTAATTTCACCCCCTCGGCGCAAGATGAAGTGGTGGAATGGTGGACTACTGCCAGTGCTGCAACATCGGGTTCAGCTAGAAAGGAATTCACGCCTTCTTAATAGTTGTCATGAACCACATCTGTAAGGAGCGAAATCGAAGGGTGTTCGACAAGGTGTCACACACAATGCAACAACTAGGTGCGGGAATCGGAGAGGAGTGGTGAGTGTGGCATCTAGCTTGGCAATGAACTGCGGCTAGCCGTGGAAGGGTGGGTAACTGTGAGTAGTTTGTATCAGGAGAAGAGGTGTGGATGATGTACTGGTGGTGTGTGGTCTGCCCTCGGGCATGCTAGATGTAACTTATTTGTCCTTCTTCTCTCTTAATGAAACGATGCACAACTCTCTTGCGCGTTCCGAAAAATAAAGATTAAGTCCGGGGCAATCTGCTCTGCCATCGATCCCCCAATCCACCTATCTGACCAAAATCTTACGGCGCGGCCATCCCCAACCATGCAAAATAGTCGAAGCCGCGAAATATAGACACCCTATCTGACCAGAATCTCCGAAACACTTCCAGTTCTCTCTCGAAATAATTTTCGTTATATCCGAAACTTTTTTGATGATATTCTCCCATACTCCTAGCTCATTTACTACTCAACAAATCAAAGGTTCTTAAGCATGTGACCCCTGCAGGTTCAGTGAAATATAGACATGAGCGAAATACCTTTGTAGTAATGATCAATAGTGGAACCGTGGACATCCATATTGACCCCTATACTCACACAAATGATTATCAAGTGAACCTATACCGCCGTGTCTGCTGAAGCCGAAAGAGGATTTTCACCCCGAGTGCTGGCAAATGGAGTGGAGCGAGCCCAAGGCAGCGCCCCCAAGAGGGACACGACACCACCGGCGCCAAGGCGCGGAGTTTTCGCTAGGTACCTCCCACAGAGCTTGCCAAAGGACCCAGGCCGTGATGAAGAAGCTCCACATCCATATCAAGGAACGACTATCGTCAAAGACAACCACCTAGCCAGGATCACCATCCACATGACCAAGGAGCACCGCCAACACCAATGCAGCAATGCTCGTCGGAGGGCCAAATGCACAACCCGCTATCTAGAGCCGCTGCCCCGACATCCAAAATCCTTAGTCTCCGCCCACCGTTATCATTTTAGTTCACCAACCGTGAAAGAAAGATAAGAAACACACCTCCTTCCACTCCTAGCCCGACATTAGCCACCGAGGCTCACCACACCCTTACCCAGTCACACCTAGACCGAGCAAGGACACAAACCCAACGGCTGTCGACGGCCCGCTGTCGAGTACGCTACGGCCATAGCCCCCCCCCCCCCCCCCCCGACCTTGGACGACATGCACCTACACAAAACCATACCAGTGGCCATCGGAACCGAATGACGGCGGGGCAGCCTGAATCAGGACCGGACCGATGTATCCGGGAGGGGCTGCGAGGGGAGGGAGCAGCTCTTCCATGGATTCGCTCCCGCATCAACCATGACGGCCACCCGAACAACCCGACACCTAAGCGTCGTCCACTAGGTGTCGCACCACCCAGCGAGGCTGAACGCGATGGGAGCCCACATGCCCGTGGAGCGCAGATTGGGCCCTACAACCCTGGCCATCCCAGCGCACCACCATGCCACACGCCGAAACCCCCATTGTCACCGCCCGCCAAGGACCTCCAGCACCCTAGGCCACGGGGGGGGGGGGGGGGGGGGGGGGGGTTGCAAGACATTCTAGCGGAAACGCCCCGCCGTCGCCGTCACTAGAGCCTAGGCAGGCTTCGCCGATGGCACGTCAAGCGGCAGCGCAACAGGAGGAAGAATAGATTCGAAGGCGGCTGACGGTAGGGTGTCCCCCCTCCCTCGTGTCGCCATAGAAGGGTGACGTCGGGGGGTGTTTTTGCCTTTCAAATGGTTGGAAGTTTGTATCTTTTGCTGGTTGACATGATTAGTCAAATGGTTGCATAGAGAACAAAGTGGGGGATCCAAATGCATTTAGAGCATTTCCTAACTAATTTTGTAACGATTTTGGTGGGTTTTTATTTGGGTTTAAGAAAAACATACAAGTATTACTGTGGATGTTATTTTAGCAGTACTAGCATATCCAAATCTACCTCATCTCGGGGCGGAGGGTCACCAAAAATAGTATTTTTAATCCAATACAAGGGTCAACGTGGTGCTTGGAATTTGGAGATTCTCAAGAATTATTTTCTGCCGCTTGATGATGACGACATTATCAAAATCCGGAAGAAGATATTCTTGCGTGGGCTACTGATAAGCGAGGGTTGTTCTCAATACGGAGTGCTTACAAATTAGCCTTCGATGAGGTACATTGTGGCAATGAACAATCATCTAGTGCTTCACCTAATGGTCAATGCTCCTGCTTGGCTGATACTCCCTCCGTCCGAAAATACTCATCGGGGAAATGGATAAAAATGGAGGGATTATTTGGAAGTGCAACGTTCCTCCTAGAGTCTGCAACTTTGCTTGCCGAGTAGCGACTGGCACTCTACCAACATGGTGCAATAAGGCCAAGAGAAACCTAGAAGTGCTGACCACTTGTCCGTATGTGGATTGGAACCTGAGGACAACTACCACCCCTTTTGTACATGCCCCATGGCACGAATCCTATGGAACTAAATGGCTCGGGTATGGAGACTGTCTTCTCTGAGTGACATACGAAATATATGCAAAGAATGGATCTTGCACACCTTGGCACCCATGTCCGATATTGATCGCAAGATGTTCCTCATGACCATTTGAATAATTTGGCATGTCCGTAATGAGATTGTCCATGACAAGCAGCCACCCCCAGTGGATGCATCTCGCCGCTTCCTCTGTAGTTACCTGAATCTCTCTTGGGTATTACGCAGCAGCCGGGTCATGATCTTGCCAAAGGAAAAACAGTGGTATCTTATGGTTCTATGGCCCGCTCTCTGCATGCTCTCAAGCCATCGATGGAAGCTGTAACGCCGCGGAAGTGGAACCAGCCGCCCAGGGGATCGGCAAAGCTGAATACTGATGGATCCTTTGCTTCGACAAATCAAGCGGACGCAACCATGGTTCTTAGAGATGATACAGGGGCCATCATATTTTCTTCGTGTCGCCAACGTTTCTCATGCAGAGAGGCTTTGGAAGTTGAGTTATGTGCGTGGATGGAAGGTGTCTCTCTTGCTTTGCAATGGTGTGAAGTGACGGTGATCATCGAAGTAGATGCCGTGGAGGTGGTGAATATGATCCAGAATAGCGACAATGAGAGGTCTATCTATGCTTCTTTAGTGCTTGAGATCAAGACACTAATGTCTTGTCAGATTTGTATTACTCATGAAAACCGTAGTCAGAACACGGTTAGACACTCATTAGCAAATTATGCTCGTATTGAGGGTAAAACTGTTGTTTGGCTTAGATCTGGTCCTGCCAAGACGGTTGATCTTTGTAATGAAGAACGTAAACCCGACAGTGATTGAGTAATACCAAGTTTGCCCGCAAAAAAACAATCCAATACAAGGGAAGATAGGCACCATGCAAAACAATAAAACAACCTATCAAGGAAAAAAAAGTAAAACGCCACCAGCCCACCACGAAACCACATCATGCCAAACTGAGCCGATTATGTGAAAATTTTCTTAGCGCGTGACAAGAACATCAATGATGCTTTTCTCAAAGAAATTAAAGGTAATTAGAATTCTCTGATTCTTTAGCTCTTCAAAATTTTGACATGGCAGTTCTTCAAGTCTTATTGTGTTGGAAGCCTGTCTTCAAATACTCTCTCCTTAGCCTTGTCAGCCTGCAAATAGACACAATATTACTTATATATACATCATAATTCACAAGTATGACTTCAAAGCAATATGGAAAACAAGCATCAGGCCAATCTGATCCAATTCTTATGAAGTATGACTGGTTTCTTTCGCATAACATCAGTCACACCGATATACAACCTCCATTTTTTTCTTAACCGTCCGATTGTTGATAAATTAGTGTTGGTCAGTTCATTAATCACGCATCCATCAAAGCGGGGCGATGGCCTGTGAAAACAAAATAACATGCACCTGCCGCCTAGCAAAACTGTGAACTTAAACCAGGTATAGGTCACTTCAGAGTTTAGACTGAATTTTGTTTCAATCACCTTTCCCCTTCTCCATCTTGGGACAACACGGGCAGAAGGGCAGATGTCCATTGATAGATGATTGGGCAGTGACAAGAGTTAAAAAAAGTGTCCCGAAGAAAATCAAACACGTTGACGTATCAATGAACTTGGAATCACGTTTGATTTCCAACAGCATGCCACATATTTATTTTATTTATTATTTATCCCAGGGTCCTGTTGTTTAGGGTTTAGATAGAGGAAGCCTCAGTTATAGCAATGAAAGATTCACGAGAAGGAGAAGCATTGGCGACACTAATGAAGTGTTATGAATAAGAAACAGATTTTAAAATGGAGAAAGAACTTACCATCTTGTCCCATTTTGTAGTGGCAGTTATCACAGATAGGAGAGTGACCTGTGTGGCTCCACCAGCTATCATGCCAATCCAAAATCCCATTCCTCGTAGTTGCATTGTAAAACCAAAAAAGAGTGCAACGGGGATCCCAACAAGATAGAATGCGCCCAGGTTGACATACGCGCCTAAATGCTGCCATCCACAGCCCCGAGCAACACCTGACACAATAAAAGCATTAAACAGGACATCACATAACTATAAACAAAATCAATACAGTACAAGATTCTGCATAATAACAAAAATCATACTGTTTTAACTCCGCAGAACTTAAATGATGGATCTCTTTACATATATTGCCTCATATGAGATTATAGACTACACATTCTGTTAAGTCATACATCCTCAAATCACATTCTGTTATTTACATATATATCTACACATGATGAACTTTTGACCACACCCAAGAATTTAATTTCCATTAACCTTATTGCATTAATGATGACCAACAACAACACTGCCCTTGCAGTGAATATGAGTACATAACAAGTACACAATTTCCATAGAGCCCTTCATCTAGTGCCGACGATTTATTCACCACTGATCTTAGACATATGGGGTGTAAAGACAATAGAGATGAGGTTTGGAGCGCGAGGGGATCTTGTCGAAGGCTAGAGACAATAGTTATCCATGTGCAGGCCCACGAGATGTGTAATAGCCCAATGTCATGCTTATATTTATGGTGTATTGATATGGAGAGCAAAATACAAGAGCTAGATTCGATCTATGGGCTAGATCTTAAGCTTGGTGAAGATACTTCTGTCTAGGACTTTGTAATCTGAATCGGCTTAAATCTTTGGCGGTGGCTTCTTGGTCTTTATATAAGGGGGCACCATCTTGATTGGCAAGTCTTCTATCTCCGACATGATATGATCTGGCGGCACTGACTAGGTAAAATCTTCTAGATAAATTAAGATCCTGGACTTCCTACATCACCATTGATTATCCCTCCGAGTACCTACCGCATATCTACGTGCAGGCCCCCGAACCCTGGGCACTTATAGGTTGATTCAGTCATCATACGTCGATACGGTATACATTCTGGTAGTTTAGCACTACTTATCGACATCTAGTTTAATCTATGATGTTACTGACAGTACGTAATGCGAAAGACATGGATACCTGAAAGGACTCCTTGGAGGCTGTCTGTAATGACTGAAATGGAAAGTACGGGTACCATTCTGGTGACATAATCTACAACCTCCTCCTCGTTGCTGAATGCAATTCCAATGAAGTGGCGCAGTGCTAGAAGAGTTGTGCTCACCAAGACTGCTGAACAAACCACAATCGACAAAGCAACAGCTACCACCAAGCGAGCACCTTCTGGGTTGCCAGCACCTAGTTCATTTGAGACGCGCACACTGGGACATGGATATGACATATGTTAGCTTGTTAAATTCGGTAGAAACAGGTATAACTGACGATAGAAATAAATGCGCTAGCCTACCTTGCAGCTGTTCCAATACCGTAAGGAAGATTGTACAACAATACCACTGTAGATATGCTGTTCAACGGGACATCAATTTGTGTAAACGTCATAGCACATGATGCAAGAATATCTTATTTAAAGTTGTACTGATGCATACCATATAGAAAGCACAGAAGTTTCAAGTGCTGGATTTGGTAAGATCCCAGAAAGCAGAACAAGCAACTCGTAAGACCACCACTCAAGGCTGTGGTCAAGGAAAGTGAGATTAATATCTGGAGGGGAGAGGATACCAAACTGGAAGCTTAACTGAGGTAAGATTATGTAAAAAAAAAATGAGGTTCAGGAATTTCTTAACAAGATGTAATATATGTATAGAGCTTATCTACTTCGTTATAAGAGGGAAGGAACCATATGTCCAGTGGTATTGCGAGTGAATAATCTGTACTATGTTCATACCAAGTGGCCAAGATAACTCCTTCCTTCATACTGGCAAGTACTACCTCTGTTTCTAAATATAAGGCGTTTTGGCAGTTTAACTGAACTACCAAAACGTCTTACATTTAGGAACAGAGGGTGTATTAAATATGCAATTTGATTCTTTGGTGAGATAGTGTAGCACACAGTACATTTTTTGTTAAACTTAATATGAATTTAAACAAGAGAGAAACATCATTCTGTATAGTACTATTGATTTTCATTAAAAGTATTCGGCCTAGTTCTAAACTTCTCATGACAAGGGATGGAGACTATTTTTGTTAAAACTTGTCAAGTTTTTACATTTTACAACAACAAAGCCTTTCAGTCCCAGACAAGTTGGTATAGGCTCAAGTTTTTACATTTAAAATACTATAAATTCATCTTTTGCATGAGAGGCAGATGTACAAAACAACTGTATATATGTTAATTTTTTTGAAATAGTTGTTATCGAATCATGTTGGCCAATTTGTTCACTAGTGTCTAAAGATAATTCCTCACTGGATTACAGATCCTACTTGGACGGGGTCATGCCCCATGAAAGTGCACATATTTTTGAAATTTTGAAAATACCATTTGAGAAGCACAAGACACCCTGCTGCGATCAATGTGATTTAGCTGCCATTCTCTGGATGAGCCTGTGGGCTAAACTTTTTTGGTTTATATAGACTAAGTCGCCTAGTCCTAATTCAAGTCAGAAAGCATTGTAGCCAACTTTTGCAGCCTACTTGTCTGACTACAAGCACTGAAGCACATATCCTATGAAAATGGGTTTTTTATTCGATGTTGTTGGGCCACCATGCTCTGGATGAGCCTGTTGACTATACTTCTTCTATTTATAAAGATTTAATTTAACTAGTCCTAATAAAACCGGAAAAGGAATATGAGTAATTAGTATTTGCTGCCCACTTATCTGACTACACGCACATATCCAGTGAAAATGGGCATCTTTCTGCAAATATGATAACGCTGTTCAAAAGCACATGATGAACTTTTTAAGTTATTGTAGTTATAAAGGCGTGTTGTACTTCCATGCAAATATCAACTTCGCTTCCAATGTCCTTTGCAACATAAAAAAATGACCTTTCACAATACTAATCTAAAAAATGGTCGCAGCTTTCATCAAATTGTAACATGCAGGTATATAGGAGCTCTTAAAACACAAAATCGACATTTTTCTTCAAATAAAATACATAATTTGGAGATTTAATATTGCATATTACGGTTCCTCTATTTGTAATACACATTCTTCTTGTTTTCTCACTTCTCCTTTTCGTACATACCGTCTTACAATTTTGTAGTGGAGCTACCTCCCCAGTGCACGTTCATCGGATAAAAAACTAGTGAACATCCCTTTACATACTAGTAGTTCATTTCTTCCTTTCTTTATTTCTTCATTCTCTATACTAAATTTTTATTTAAGTTTTTTTCTACTGTCCTTTTGTAGTTTTTTCTTGCTTAGAACAAATAAGAGAAATTCAGTATACTCCTTCGAAAGTATCGCAGCCTAGCTTTGCTACCAATGCAAATTATGCTCAGAAAACCAGCTACTTGTTCAGGTACATTGCCCGGTGCACTACATCGAGCGGCAACTAGTATATGGGGAGCTATCCCACTAGCAGGAGGCTATTCCCCATGGTGAAAACAGACTTCAATCTTGACACTCCATTTGAGAGCAGCGACTTAATGAATTTTGAATCGGTTTTTAAAGGCCGACATCATGAATTTTTGAAGATAACTTTTAATAACCAATAAACCTAGTACGGGAGAGTGTTACGACAGGAAAAAAAAAAAAAAAATAGTAGGTGCGAACAAACATAAGTAGAAAGACATCCAAAATAGAAATCATCTCCTGAGATTTTACGAAGTGCACATGCAAAAAGGTTCTGTGGCGCATTTATAGTTTCCCATGATGAACCATTAACAACTTTGCCCAATAATACAAATAAAATACCCAGATTTATCACATAGAGATAACACTAGTATTATCAGTCATCACTTCATTATAACTATAATCTTAATAATTTGGCTAACAATGCCAAAAGGTGTGTACTGGAGACCATGTCAATGTCCACAGGGACAAGTAAAACAGAATGAAGAGTACGTTAGCATACATGAGTATTGCTGTATTGGATAATATTTGGGTAGACAAAATATGGGAAACACTCATCAAACTGACAAGGCATCATATTAACGTTCATACTAGATTCTAAAGCAACATCAATATGGAAACATGACAAATGACATTTACTTACCATATCATAAGAGCCGACGGTACAGCCAAACGCATGAAACTGCCAATTCCTTTAAAAGCTTCCCACGTGAGTGGAGCACGTGTTTTCTCACAAGAAGGTGAGAACTTAATGTAAAGACCAAGAACAATCACTTCAACCCAATCGCAGATGCTGACGGATAAAGCAGCTCCAGCATTACCCATACCAACTTTATAAACCATGAACCAACACAGAGGAATAAATACAGCGAGTGTGATCATGGAGCTAAGAACCATAGGAAAGATGAGGCTCTGACACTGCAGAAACTTTGAAAAGCATTGAGCAACACTGAAGGCAAATAAACCAGGGATAAGCCACAATGCATATTTCCCAGCCTCATTTGCTATTTCTGGTGCCTGACCTATGAGAGGAAGTACTTCCGGAATGAAAACCCATACAATGGCGATGGGCACACTCACAATAAGAAGTACAATGATGGACCTGTAGGTATATAAGGATAACTTATGATACTGTTCTGCTCCATAGGCCTGCCCACAGATAGTTTCCAATCCGCATGCCAGTCCTATCTAAAAGAAAACTGCATCAGTAATGAATTGACGAATCATATACATATTGTTCTGGAATAAACGGAAGAGGAACAAGGATGAACTGAAGAGATAGTGCTGAAAGAATGGGAGGAATAACAATGATGGCTTGCGCAAGGCAGGCAACAATTGCTGATTACAAGAATATGATTTTTTTACTAGAAGATATCAGGGTTTACATGGTTTAAACTAACACCTACGCCAAGATTATTCTAACTTAATTTCAGATCTATATTTATAAGTGCAGGAAGACAGGGATAGTCAACAGGATAGAGATTTGGGTCCAAGTATCACTGCATATAGTGTGAGCATCATGTTGACTAGTTAGATTTGATCATGTATTGCAGCAGTCATTTAATAATAGCTGTGCTGCCACCTACACTTTGAATCCGCAGAAAGCCTGAATCTTTGTTTGCCTCCCTAACACGTTGACAGCTGTTTACTACGCAGCCCCACATGTATACTCACTGGTCACTGTCGATCTGCCACAGGGCAGTATCAATCTCTCTCATCGTAGCACACTCGTAATTCTAACAAATAGTTTTAATTTGGCTTGAACAAAGATCAAGGTGGCCTGATACACTCTAATTCACATTATGAGTTCCTAATTTGTATAATAAGCATGCGTACCAAGAAGAGAAGTGTTTATTAAATCTAAGTCCTGTATTTTATTTTCAAATCAGGTAATTTTAAGTAGGCGAGGAGGAAATGCTGGTCCATCATATACGACTATTCAGAAGCTCATAAGAGAACTAAACTGGCACAGATCATATATTAAGAAGGACAACAAGCACTCGATAGTTTGGTTGCAGAAGAAAGATTAGAACAATTATAAATTGGTACACAAATTTTACTTCGAAGTAGTTTTTTCCTCTCTACACTACCAGTACCCACTTATAGAAAGATTATTGGATGGTGAGAAACATGATGTGACATGTATATGTTTTTTTCCGAGACCATGCAAGAGGGCTGCATGTATATATGTTGAAGAGAGGAAGTTCACAATGCCTCGAGGGCACGACCAAAGAGAAAAAAAAAGGCATAAGGTACTGGAAGGAACAAAAACTAACAAAACGACAACAGCAATGACCCATGGAATGTAATGGGTCGGTTCCACAACTAGGTGTCATTCTCGTGTTTGGTTGAAGAGGTGGCATGGAACGTACTGGTTCACCCAAGAGGAATATCCCTCCTAGATGCGGAACCGCCTCATAACACAAAATCAGTGGAACCGCGCCGTTCCTTGCTCGGATCGGGACCAAGTCGTGTCATGGCCTGCAGCTCTCACCGCGTTGTTTACCCCACCACGTACAAAAGGAAAATAAAAAACGACCCCGCAAAACCTAGCCCTCCCTCCCTCTCGTTTCCTATCTCCCTCACATCCCATGGTGATGGCACATGCGAGCTGCTAGGCACGGCAGCTGCTAGGCCATGGCGCAGCTACCTGTATCTGTATTCTTTATACAGTGCTAGAAGCTACAATTTGCTGAATTCATGCATGTACTGTTTGCACTTGATATCTTTGTTCAAGTGAACAAGTGAGGAGTCACATTTTATGTGTATGCCGGTTATTCTAACAGTTCCAAATTATAAGGCACTTATATTGCAAATCCCTAAAATGGTTGCTGTTGTTGGCTGATGAGTTCTACTACTCATTTCCTGCTTTGTTATTCCCCTGGAAATTGTCATGTTCAGACTTCCACTAGTAAATGGACTTGAATTTTAGTAAAATTAATATTTCAATCGTATATATTTTTCATATACTTTGCATTTGCAGCTTTCTTATGCATGTGAATAAAACGCTGCTGAAAACATGAATGATATATTGCTAAAAATGCAAAGAGCTATGTATGATTGATAGATTATTGATATGCATATGAGGGAGGTACCTCACCACTCTATGCAAGAGGTGAGCTGAATCAAATCCCTCCCATTATATCTCTACAACCAAACACTCAAATGCAGGAAGTTCCATTCCATTTGGTTCCTCAACCAAACACACTATAAGTAATCTCTTCCATGAGGTTCTTTGCACTGGCAGCCACCCATGACCCATTTTCCTCTATGATGCCCTCTTGGATTGCTTGGAGGTTGTGGTGTTCATGTCTGAAGATTCTCCCGTAGTCCCATTTCGTTCCTTCCGAACCTTCCACATGACCAACATAACCAAACTATCAGATTCCTTCCTCTGTTTCTGCTGCAAATTGGACATTTTATGAATCGAGCTCCAATAGGTGATCAATGTCCTTAAGGATATGTTGCCAACGGGGAATCTCAGTCCATACTAGGTTAACAATACCACATCTGAGCAAAAGGTGATCAATGTCCTCACCAGGGAGCTGACAGAGGCGCATCTCTCATCGTGGGGGGAGCTCATACCTATCAAGCTGATCTGCTGTCCAGACTCTTCTCCTGATAGCCAGCCAGATGAAATTTTGCACCTCAGGGGGGGGGGGGGGGGGGGGGGGGGGGGGATGTCTTCCAAATATTATAAGCCCACTGAAAATAAATGACAGGTGTGTAGAAGGTTTTGTAGATTGATCTGGATGTGCACCTGCCGGAGACGTCCCATTTCCATGACCAAGAATCAGGTGTTCAAAGGGGGGTGGTATTCACATCCTGGATCAGCTCGAGTATTCACACTGCTTGAGTGGAGATAACATAGAGATGGGGGGTTTAATGTCTCTAATCTATCTTTGCATCAGCCGGACCTTCAGTGACATGTATGAATATGTGTATATACACTGGTCATGGTACATAAAACCTCTAGTTACATTAATGAAATCACTACACGGACACGTAAGATAAAACATTCGACCAAGTGAGCTGAAAGTATAAACCGTGAATTTACAATTTTTCACAAACTACCATTTGTTTCTCATATTCCTGTGAGCAACTAGACTAGGACAATACTGCATCTAACCTATGCTGCGTGAGGCCTCCGATAAGATGATGTAACTGGCTGTGTTAAGAACTAGTTAGAGAACTCCTGGGATATACTCTTGTGCAGCTATCTGTTTGTATTCTATACTCGCTTCTGTTTGGCCATCTTCTGATGAAATTACACTTAAGCTCTCGTGATTTACATATGTTGGAGACTGGGTTTTAAAATAAGGGAAAGACTTGAAATATGAGAATGGAACAGGCAAATCTCTCACACCCGATTGAATCAAGATGACTCAGATCAACCTCAAAAGAGGCGCCCTGAATAACCCAATTTGCACTTAACAGCCTTTGACTTTATAGTGATATCGGCAACCCACATTGATCTACACCATCAAAATTCTGATACAAGTCTGTGCACTTATAAGCTTATTATCCTCTTATGACGGTAGTTTTACCAGATATTCTTGCTGAAGACTGAAGTCCGACCAAAGTGAATAGGACACATGGAAGTAATCTAAACCCCAGTGTGGCTTTAGCCTATGATAAGCAACACAAACAAATAAATCGTGTTTAGAAAGAGAATCGTTTGAATTTGAAAGGTGAACCTGAAGCCTCCTTATTCGTAAGACTGGTGCATGAGCCTTAGTAAGTTAGCAGTACTGATATAATCGTCATGTGAAGAGACAAAACAGAGCACTGATAGTTGCACTATATATTGCAACCAACCACGCAAGTCCAAAATTGAAGCCCAAAGCACAAACAAACAAAAGGTGGCTTTTCAAAATTAGCATACAAATTCACGGGCCTTTTCATGTCACGGGTACGCACGTTTGACTTGCGGTCATCAACCACCCCGGCGTAAGCATTCCTACAAGCATCTCGTGGGTACCAAGATAAGAAAGCATATCCCGTGACAAGGCAGCCAGCAGTCACGACTCACGACTAGCACGCACAATCGCATTATGCAACAACACCAAAAAGGAAGCAAAAACGAGGGGCTGTTGGGAGCAAGCTCACGAGGACGCTGAAGCCGGAGACGTTGGTGAGGGAGTTGGCGATGGCGGCGCCGGCGAGCGCGACCTCGCCGAGGTGCCCCACCATGACGGTGGAGATGAGCTGCATCATCAGCTGCAGCAGCGCCACCGCGATCATCGGCGCAGCCAGCGCCGCCAGCCGGCCGGACTCTTCCGCCGCCTCCCTCCACCACCGCCGCTTGCCTCCCGCCTCATCGCGCACCTCCTTGTGACTGTTCCCTCTGCTGAGCAGCAGCGGTGCCTCAGAGGAAGAGTCCATGGATGCCCGCCCCCGGACCAGGTTCAGACAAAAGCTTTGGTCCAGGCCAAGGGAGGTGGGTGTGGAAATGGAATGGGAAGAGGACCCGGGTTCGTGGACTCATCTCCCATAAGAATATCTCCTGTTTTATACTATATAAGAGTACATGGTTGGCTTCTACTAATTCCCATGTGTTCTCGTTCTTTTGAAAATGGAATGAGAAGCCGCCGTGGGGCCAGGGCGGGTAGGGTTGGGATGCGGATGCTCCCTCGCCGAAATATTCCCGTGTTTAATGGCTCGTGTGGAGGCGGATGCTTCCACCCGCGGCAGTACTAGTCGTAGTAGTTTCGATCCGGTCAGAACCCGTGTTTAGTGCGCTTAATTAAAAACGTGTTTAATGGAGCGGGAAGCGTAGTCGTCGAGGCGTGCATGCGCATCATCTGGAAATGTAAAATATGTACTGTATGAACTGAAAATCCACTCCACTACTATAAAAGTATCTATATACTAGTATCTCAATTTAACAGATGTAGAGACCATCGTTCCACCATCTTCATGGCTTCATCTAGCGTTTTTTTTTTTTTTTTTTTGGGAGGGTTGACAGCTTGACATACCTATACCAGCCACATCAGGAATTAAACCATCCATAGTTAGTTCTACTGTAAAATAGTGGATCGCCGTAGAATTCGATATGCTGACCATTGGATGTTTGTGCGTAGTTGTGTGCATCTTTTTCTAGGTTTGCAGCTTCTTTTGACTTTTGGGTAATCTTTCCAGCTAATTCGTGCTTGTAACGCGGGCAGCAAAGATGGCCTTCTCCACACTAGAGTGCGTGTGGCAACATGGTGGTGTGTGCTGGTTTTGTTATGATGGCCTTTGTATGCAGATGCATTTTTTTTTCTTTTAAAAGGATTTTGATCTTGTTTTTTTGAACATAGGAACAAACTCAGAAGCTGGCTTATATTATGAAAAGTGATACAACTTTGAATGAAGGACCCCAAGAACATAATTTTTCTACAACCAGGTCCTCTCGAAATGCAAACAGGACCGCAAAAGATGCATCTAAATCACAAATAAGTCCAGAAGATGCTGGCGACCTCGCAGGAGACGCTACGGCCACCATCTCCGGTTAGATTCTTGCCAATATCTGGCAAGGAGTATAGGGCCTCCACTACTAGGGAAAACCCTAGCAGTAGCGTGGGTCTGTGCCCGCGCTATTGCTAAATAGCAGCAGCGTGGACGGTTGCCCCGCGCCATTACTATTCGTCTGTATTTCATTTCTTCAGATTATACTGTGTTTATACATCGTTATACAAATGTTGATACAGTAGCAATTAAGAGGTTGTTATATCATTATGATAATGATGAGTTGTTATATCATTGAGTAGAAAAAACACGGGTTAGATTAAAGTGGATGGATCCAAGTGACCAAGTTGGATTAGTAGGTACTAATCCGTGTTTCTTCCACCCAATGATATAACAACTCATCATCATCATGATAACAACTCATCATCATCATCATAATAACAACTCATGGTAGTCATATAACAACTCATGTATCATCCGTAGTCATATAATAATAACTCATCATCATTCTAGCACATGACAAGTACTACGGTCTCCTCATCATCATTCTAGCACATGACAAGTACTACGGTCTCATCATCATCATCATCATCATAGTCATATAAGAACTCATCATCCATAGTCATATAATAACTCAACATCAATATAGCACATGACAAGTTAACCAACACTACCTAATTGTTCTAGCACATGACAAGTACTAGCTAGGACCTACTCCTCTCTCTTAGGTAAAATAGCATAAAACAGGTAAACCCCTCCTTCTCCATTATGGAGAATAGAGATCCACCTGTCTCCAATTTGTGGCCTGCGCGAAGCCATGCTTTCTCCAAGTAGTTGCCTGCACGCATTCATTACTTTGCTCATTCCTTTCATTTTCAGGCTTTCATCTGTTCGAGAAATCGAGTATGAACCACAGAAAGCCACCGACAGACTTGGCCGTAAGCTAATAATATCCATCTGACCTTCGGTATACATCAGCTCAGACACAACATCGCTCGGGAGCTTCTGTTAAAGAACATAATAGTAACATAGTTAGCAATCTAGTTTTGCTTAAGAAGAATGTATGCAAAAGATGGAGTAGTGACACAATAGTAAAAAATCTTACCATGCTATCTGCACGGATGTTACCATGGTTCAACACGTGGACTAGTGGCACGTATCCACTACAGGGTTCACCAATTTCATAATTGTTCTTAAAAGTCTCAACATCATTAATAAATGAGATAAGAGAATTTATCTCCTCTCAAGTTAACTCTGCGCCATAACTGTAGTAGGTCTTGTCTACTACTTTCCGTGTATTTCTTGGAGACAGGAAGTAAGTTGTCAATTATAAATAAACAAGTTTAGTAGGGATGAGTACCAACTATTTTTCAATAAACAATATAAATTACTTAACAAATATGTTTGTCAAACTCACATAGAGGTAGAACTGGAATCATGTCAACATCCACACAAATGTCGATATTATCTTCATGATCATCTTCAGGATCACCAAGATCGAAGGTTATTTTCATATCCTCCTGAAATCCGTAGGCCTTGCATAGTCCTCTCCAATTTGAACACCCAAAATGTGAGTGATTTACTGCATTGTAGAGTTTAACCGCAAAAGTGAAACCATGTTTCGTTCTTAGGTGAGCTTTCTTCGTCTCCATACTATCCCTATCTTTGAAATCGAGTTTCTCCAAGACATACGGTCTTGCATAGCAGGGGATGCACTAGTCGAATTGTAAAAAACGGAAATTACACGTTAAAGCAAAAGGCACAAGTCATGCTTAATTACGAAAAAATACATGCCGTCGTTACATACCGTAAAAACTTCGAAAGTCTCCTTCAGCGTGACGGTGAAGCACCTACCGTTATCTAGGTGAGGCATGTCACACATGCCACCGTCATCGGTGTAGTAATCACACGCAGGGATCCTATCATCGTCATGCATTTCCTATGTTCATAATTCAAAGATTAAAAATCAACGGAAATTATCAGGAACTGAACACACAGATCATTATTCAGCATGAG
Source organism: Elymus sibiricus (assembly GCA_039707655.1). NCBI lineage: Eukaryota > Viridiplantae > Streptophyta > Magnoliopsida > Poales > Poaceae > Elymus > Elymus sibiricus. The sequence goes on along the minus strand of CM077666.1, from coordinate 174,072,775 downwards.
TTGTCTTTCGGTCTATCGAGTCTTCCTTGAAAAACTCTCATCTCACGAGGTGTATATGGTGGGCACTCCCTCTCTAATATTGCAACCGTTGGTGATGGTCGCTCCTCCTTTCTTTCCAAAGTGAATTACACCAAAATGTCTAGCACCTTGGAAAGAAAGAGAAGCGACCCCCACGACAACAGTCGGGATTCTTCCTCTCTGATATATCGACCGTCGGTGATGGTCGCATCCCCCTTCCCTCGTGCATTACCAAGGTCAATCATGAGGAGAAGAGGAGGAAGCGACCCCCATGACAACAGTCGGGATTCTTCCTCTCTGATATTTCGACCCGTTACATATATTCTGTAATGACATAAAAAATGGCCTATGTTTTGCCGCAATGTCGTTTAATTCCTATTCTGGCAAATCACGAGCACTCAATATTTCCTACTTTATAGCACAAGTCATGCTGAAATCCACGAAAAATTTCGGCATGACCTTTGCTAAAATAGGACATATCGAGCGCCTGAAATTTGCAGGAACATAAATGAATCAACATTTCGGCAAAACATAGGCCACTCAGAGGTGTTCCCTGCAAAATCATACACATGTCCAAAGAGACAACCAATACATGTCCAAATATCATCATACACATGTCCGAGGAGAAGAGAAGGAGGAGGTGGACTTTTAGCTCACCAACTCGGTTGTAGAGAAAGTAGAGGAAGCTCCGACGACGATCACTCCAGGGAGACGAGACACTAGAAAGCCTGCATATTCCACCGAGTGAAAATTTTAGATCATCAAATCTCATATAGCATTCTTTGATGACAAAGTGATAATGACATAAAAATAATTAAATTGTCCAATACATTTCTATATTGAAAAAAATTACTAAAAATTTCTATACCTAATTTTTTTACTAAAAATTTCTATTACTAAATTTGATACCTAAAAATTTCTCATATAGCATTCCAATACATTTCTATATTGAAAAATTTCTATACCTAAAAATTTCTATTACTAAAAATTTCTATTACTAAATTTGATACCTAAAAATTTCTCATATAGCATTCCAATACATTTCTATATTGAAAAGTTTCTATACCTAAAAATTTCTATTACTAAATTTGTTTACCAAAAATTTCTATTACTAAGAATTTATATACCTAAATTTTTTACTAAAAATTTCTATACATAAAAATCTCATATTCTATCAGAGAAGAGGTGGGAGGAGGGAGGAGTGAGGAGGAGGAGGGAGGATTGAGCAGGAGGAGGAGGGAGGAGGGCAGTGGGAGGAGGGCAGTGGGAGGAGGGAGGAGGGATGATGGCGGCTGGAGGAGGAGGGGGGAGGGAGGAGAGAGGAGGAGGGAGGAGAGAGGAGGAGGGAGGAGGGTGGCTGGAGGAGGAGGGGGGAGGGAGGAGGGCAGCGGGAGGAAGGAGGAGGGAGGAGGGCGGCGGGAGGAGGGAGGAGAGAGGTGGGTGGCGAGAAGAGGGGGGAGATACCTCGGGGGCGACGACAGCGGCGGTGGGCGAGGGCAACGGCGGCGACGGGCAGCGGCAGGAGAGTGAGGAGGAAATGGACGGCCGGGGAGAGGATAAGCCGAGCTTAGCAGTAGCGCTGGGTATAGGGCCCACGCTGATGCTAAGTGGGGCCGGGGAGCTGGGCCCGGGCTGGCCACAGTAGCAGCGAGCGTTAAGGGGCCCACGATACTGCTAATAGGCTTAGTAGTAGCGAGGGCACTTGACCCGCGCTACTACTGTGGCCAGCCCCTGGGGGCACCGTGGGGCCCACATAGTAGTGGCGCAGGCGTGGTGGGCCAGCGCTATTGCTAATGTCCACCTGCAGCGCTGGTGCTTAGCCCGCGCTACTGCTAAGTAGCAGTAGCGCGGCCCGTTTAGCACGCGCTGCTATTACCTGTCTACCTATAGGGTTTTCCCTAGTAGTGCTCCCATCTAGAGGTTGAAGGCAGGGGCTTTGGTTTGCCGACAAAACATAGAGACGTTGGCGATCCACCCGGGCCACCAGAAAGGCATGCTGGAGACTCGTTGAAGGTTGATCTGCAGGTCTAACAGCCAAGGTCAATGCAGTGGAAGAAGATGGATGAATATGCACCATAAAGCCAACTTCTATCTTCCCTGGAGCTCCATATCAAGTATGGCCAGAACCAGCCTCACATCCTCCTCCGGCACCATTACTATGACGACTGATGAAGATGACCAAGCGACGGTTCTATCAGCCAGATCTGGCTACTCCTCGGACTTACTAATGAACATAGCGGCAGATATGAGCCCAAAAGCTAGCCTCCACCTAAAAGATGACAAGGGGTCAAATCAGCGACCACCGGATGTAGTCTGTGTGCTCCCATGAATGTTCTATCTTTTTTTCTCGAGTAACAACTTGAAAAGGGAAGGGGTCCTATCTAGCTGTTAGAAGTATGCCCTAGAGGCAATAATAATCGTATTATTTATTTCCATGTTTATATTCTATGTTATAACTGTTATGGTTCTTGAATATGTGATTCAGAGAAAAAGCCATAAGCACGTGTAGAGTAATAAACAGTAAAACTTGATTCCTAGTCTCGCCTCTAGGGACTAGCTCAAGTGTTGCATGATGATTATATTTTTCTGATCATTGGTATAAGTTAACTGTAACAAGGATGCCGACAACTTTGAGAGTATGATGTTAGTAGAACGATCATATATTGAATTGACCCAAGTTGATTATTATACTTAGAGATGTTATCGTTGCACGTTTATAGTCAATAACATAGAGAGTTAGCGTATGCTCAATTCCTTAGACCATGAGAGTATCGAGTCACTTCATACCGGACGATGCACGTTGGTGCTGTTCCAACGTTATCCATTACAGGGTAATCATAGCAGCAACTTTAGGTCCATCGGAAAGTATGACAAGGGGCAAGATAGCTCAAGAGTGGGATTTGCTCCTCCGACAATGGAGAGATATTCTTAGGGCCCTCTCGGTGTGAAAACATCCATCATCGTCTGGCCAGACATAGGTGAATTACTCACAGGGATGCCAGAACATGACAACGAGAAAAAAGAACAAACCGGCAGCGAGGAGACTGGTATAGTGAGCATGAGAATGACTCATGGGGATATCGATATATCTCACCTTGGGTTTTGTAAAGTATCGCGAATCAAAAGGAATAGCATATTGCTGGAAATATGCCCTAGAGGCAAAAATATTGTATTATTATATTTCCATATTCATAATTAAGTGTTTATATTTCATGCTATAACTGCTATGATCCTGGAATATGCGATTCAGTGGAAAACTCATATGCACGTGTGGAATGATAAACAGATAAAATAAAGGTTCCTAGTCTCGCCTCTAAGACTAGCTCAAGTGTTGTTGGTGATCACGTTTTCCGGATCTTAGGATATCATTAAGTGTAACGATAGTCCTAAAACAACATTGAGATTATGACGTTGGAAGAATGATCATATTGAATCGACCCAAACTTGTTTGTTATGAACTGACATAATATCGTCTGTAATCAATTGTAATAACACGGAGTGTTAACGTGTGATTTTGCTCCTTAGACAATGAGAGTATTGTAGTCACTTCTTACTGTACGTGGACTTTGGGGTTGCTCAAACGTCACCTGTAACACGGTGATCATAACGACAACTTACATGCTCATCGAAAAGTTTGACAAGGAACTAGATAGCTCGAGAGTGGGATTTGCTCCTCCAACGATGGAGAGATATTCTTAGGGCCCTCTCGATGTGACGGCATCCATCATCATCTGGCCAGACACAGGTGGCTTCGTCAAGGGGATGCCGGAACATGATAACGAGAAAGAAGAACAAAACCGGTAACGAGGATAACGGTATAGTGAGCATGTGATGACTCGGGAGGATACCAACATATCCCGGGTTTTGTAAAGTATTGCGAAGCAAAGGGAACATCATATGATAACCAAAGGTTCACTCGAATATCATCCGTGTAATCATAGGGATCGATATGGACGTCCACGGTCCCGCTGTCGGTCATTGAACGAAGGAGTTTCACTCATGTCTATGAGTTAGCGAACCTACGGGGTCACAAGCTTAAGGAAATCATGATCTGCTGGGTGTTAGTAGGATGGGAGTGATGAGGATATATTTGTGTAATTGTTTCATAAATATTTGAAATAGTTTCGAGAGGATCCGGAAGTGTTTCGGGGTCACCGGAAGAGTTTCGGAGAGTATCGGGCAATACTGGGTATTACCGATAAATAATATATAGGTGGAAAATGTTTATGGGGCTGTTGAATTATATATAAAAGTCCCTAGTATTTGATAGAGGGGTTTTATAAATAATTAAATATCAACGGGACTTAAAAGGCCTAGTGGTGGAAGACAACTTGGGCCACCAAGGCTCAAGTGGAGTTGGCGCCCCCCTTCCTTGTGTGGGGGGTGGGGGGGTGGGGGCGAATTGGAGTGGAGGAGGAGTCCAACTCTTCCTCCCTTTGCCGGCCAAAGGGGAGGGACTTTCCCTCCCCTTGTGGCACCCCTCCTCTTCCCCTTCACCTATATATACTAGAGGATTTCCACCCTATGGAGACACAAGAGTTTTGGAGCCTCCTCTAGTTATTCTAGTTCTAGTTGGTCCTAGTTGACTAATTAGAGCTAGGTCTAGTTCCTCTAATCCTCATAATTAGAAGCCCAGTGTGGTTCTAATCTCCTCCCTCTAATTCTCCGGCGACGATTAGCTCTGGACGGCGAAGCGCTGCCGGATCGTGAAGGTTGCACGCTTGCAACCAAGTAGAGAGGCCGTGCTTTCGGTCTTTGGTTCGAGGGACTGTTCGTGGGCGGTTCGCGGGATCGTTCATCAATGGTTCGAGGGACTCCAAGTACGATCTACACCGAGACGTTCTTCTTCCGGCGCAACTCGGTGAGGGTGTCCTGGACTAGGGGGTACTCAGGCTGCCGGCCTATCTCTCATAGGCCGGGCTAGTGGGCCGCCCTCTACTCGTCGACGGAAGGCCGGATTGTGGGCGACCCCGTGTATCAGAAGGAAACCTCCGAAGACTTGGCGTCTCCTCCAAGGAATAGTTGGTGTGTCTGGCATGTTTATCCCCTGATGGTAACCGACTATATGTAACCCTAGGGCCCTCTGGTGTCTATATAAACCAGAGGGTTTAGTCCGTAGAGAAGGATCATATCCATTGCCTAGGGTTTAGCCCATCCGATCTCGAGGTAGATCAACTCTGTAACCTTCATACAATCACATCAATACAATCAAGCAGGACGTAGGGTATTACCTCTTCGAGAGGGCCCGAACCTGGGTAAATCGCTGTCTCTACGTTCCCCGTTACCATTGATTCCTAGACCCACAGTTCGGATCCCCTACCTGAGATCTGCCGGTTTTGGTACCGACATTGGTGCTTTCATTGAGAGTTCCACCGTGGGTCATCAAGGATCAATGGCTCGCCTACTCATCAGCAACAGCGCTAGCCGCAGGGACACTTTCGTTCCCAGCCAGCTCTTCGCGTTCGGCAGCGTCGTGCTACACGCCGATCCGGCCGGTCACCTTGGCCGAGTCGACAGCTTCACCCCCGACCAGGAGATCAGGTTCGGAAACTTAGAGTTCGTCGCCGACTCCCGGGGAGATCTTATCCTCACGGGGTCCTCAGCTTCGCCTGACGGACCCACAAATCCTGATGCACCGACTTCGAGTACGGCCAACCCCACTACCGAGACGGCCGCCGCTGCGGATCCAGCCTTGAGCCCGGACCTAATCTCCGCGCTCGGCTGCCGGAGATCAGCCTTGGCCGAACATAACTATGGGGCGAATTCTGACACCCCCGTCACGGCCATACTGCGGGTTGACCCCGCAAACTGCCAGAACCTGGAACCAACGGATCTCTCGTCATTAAACGGGATACTAGATCGGATCCAGGCCCTGGGAATCGCCGATGGCCAGTCCTCGGTGTACGATCAGATCGGGCTTAAAACCGACGACAGGGAAATTTACGCCCCTGCCACCACTCACTTGGTCACCACTATCGAAAGCCCCACGGAGGGCTCACCCTTTCCTCCAGAGCCGAAAGCGCATAAGGTGCAAGTTTCTTACCAGCAGGCTTCATCCTCCAGCTCGGCAGCCGAACTCCGCTCCGAAGAGCGTTTAGAGCCGAAGTCTGGTTCAACACACAATTCCAGATCCACGCACCCGCGCCCGGCCAACTATCCAGAGCTTGGCGCATTGGATTCCATGTCAGTCCAGGACGCGGCCGCCAAAACTCCGGACTCACACTCCGCCGGGATCAAATTTTTCATCCCACCCACCCCCCATATTGAGTACTGTCCAGATAACTCAGGACGGCCCGACATATGGGACCTAATGTACGTAAAGCAGCAGCCCGGAGAGACAGTTCGGCATTTCTGGGCCAGATTCCTTATCGTCAAAAACAAGATGATGGACGGCTGCAACAAGGACATTCTGGAGATCTTCTGACAGAACTGCCGAGACGAGGGCGTCTTAAACGCCCTCGCCTGCCGCCACATCCAAAATTTCTCTGATTTATCGGATCTGGTGTCCAAATACTGTGCCATGGAGTATGCTTGGCAGGCTCAGCTCGAGCAAACGGAGTCAATCCGCACAGAGGAACTAAGCCGAGCTCGGGCAAAACGCGCACACCCTCGCCGGACACCCCAATACGAACCATCCGAGAAAAAGATGAAACCTCTGACAAGATCCAGAACGGTCCTTGACGAAATGCTGGATAAACCATGCCCCATACACTCCACAAACCCAACCCACAGCCTTCGAGCTTGTTGGGTGGTCAGGCAAGTCGCCAAGAGCGGCGAAGTCATCCTCGGAGGCCCGTACTCAAATAAAAGTCCAGCAACGCCCCTTGATGATGACGCCGAGATCTTCACAATCTATGAGACGTACTCCTCGAAGAATCAGAGGAAGAGAGCCCTTCGAGAGCTCGCTCAAATTCACCATGTGGTTGAGACAGACTCATGGACAGACACACCGATCACTTTCAGTGAACAAGACCAGCCGAGGTCCCGCCCTACTCGAGTTGCTGCCGCCCTTGTCCTTGATCCCATAGTGGATGGATTCCGACTCCAAAAGGTGTTAATGGACGGCGGCAGCGGGCTAAACCTCATTTACGAGGACACCTTGGACAAAATGCAGTTCGACAGATCCCGCATCGAGCAAAGCCACACCACCTTTCGAGGGATCATCCCCGGAAAGGAGGCGCATTCTAGTGGCCGAGTGACTCTTGATGTGGTCTTCGGAACTCCCGGAAACTACTGATCCGAAGAACTGCTCTTCCACATCGTGCCCCTCCGCAGCGGCTACCATGCCTTACTAGGGCGCGATGCCTTCGCACGATTCCATGCCGTACCACATTACGGGTACATGAAGCTTAAAATGCCAGGGCCAAACGGCGGGATCACAATAATAAGTGATCCGGACAGAGCTCTTCGGGCCGAGAACAAAACAGCATCCCTCACCCTCGAAGCGTTGTCCGAAGCCCTCGCAGCTGAAGAACTGACCGCGCTCCGCTCAACGGTGGATAAGGACGACGTAATCCTCGACAAAAGGCCCAAATCTACGTCCTTCAAACCAGTGGATGAAATCGTCAAATTCCAAGTGCACCCAACAGATCCCAACAAGACGGCGTCCATTGGAGCTCAATTGGACCCCGCGGTCGATGAAGAGCTGCGCAAATTTTTGCGTGAAAACTGGGATATTTTCGCCTGGCACCCGTCAGACATGCCAGGGATCCCGCGTAGATTAGCCGAGCACATCTTGAACATCATCAAGGGTTTCAAGCCAGTCAAATAGACTCTGCGTCGGTTTTCCGAACCCAAGCGTCAGGCTATGGGCGAGGAACTGGCAAAGTTGCTCGAAGCCGGATTCATCTGGGACATCAAACACCCTGAGTGGTTGGCCAATCTGGTCATGGTACCGAAGAAGGATAAATCCTGGCGGTTGTGTGTCGATTTCAAGGATTTAAACAAGGCCTGCCCCAAGGATCCTTTTCCCTTGCCCCGCATAGACCAGATCATAGACGCCACCGCCGGACACGACTCGCTGTGTTTCCTCGACGCTTACTCTGGATACCATCAAATTAAAATGAAGGAGTCCGACCAAGCAGCCATGGCATTCATCACTCCTTTTGGTCCATTCTGTTTCAACACAATGCCCTTCGGATTAAAGAACGCAGGGGCTACATACCAGCGCATGATTCAAACATGTTTGGAAAAACAAATCGGTAAAACAGTCGAAGCATATGTGGACGACGTGGTTATCAAAACCAAACACGTTAGCCAGCTGGTACAGGATCTCCGGCAAACCTTTGATAGTCTTCGGACTTTCGATATATGGCTCAATCCGGAAAAGTGCGTCTTCGGAGTGCCGGCCGGTAAGCTGCTCGGATTCACCGTTTTCCATAGAGGAATAGAAGCCAACCCAACGAAAATACGGGCACTGTCCGAGCTGGCTATCCCCACTGAGCTCAAACACGTCCAAAAACTTGCCGGCACCGTTGCAGCCCTAAGCCGCTTCATCTCACGCCTCGGAGAAAAAGCCTTACCGGTATATAAATTGCTCAAACGGACGAAGAACTTCGAATGGACCAGTGAAGCGGCGGCAGCACTTGAACAAATAAAAACTCTACTGGCCAACAACCCAATCTTAACAGCACCCAGCCTGGGCAAGCCAATGCTGCTATATATCTCGGCCACGAATTAGGTGGTCAGCGCGGTTCTCGTCGTCGAACGAAAGGCAGACGGTCACAAGCTCCTGGTGCAGAAACCTGTGTACTACGTATCCGAAGTGCTCACCCCGTGTAAAACGAGGTACCCGCATTATCAGAAGATCGCCTACGCAGTTTTCATGGCATCCCGAAAGCTCCGTCATTACTTCCAGAAGTGCTCGGTTACGGTGGCATCCGAAGTACCACTGAATGACATAATCAACAATCGAGATGCCACCGGCCGCATAGCCAAATGGGCTATAGTACTCCTCCCCTTCGAAATCATATATCGACCATGCCGAGCTATCAAATCTTAGGTTCTGGCTGATTTCGTTGCGGAATGGACGGAAGCCGAGCTCCCTAGGGAGTACAGTACATATTCGCATTGGACAATGTACTTCGACGGCTCCAAAATGCTCGCCGGGCTGGGGGCTGGCGTGGTCCTTACATCCCCCACTGGCGACAACATTTGGTACATACTCCAGATCATGTACACTGACTCCAACAACGCGGCCGAATACGAGGCTCTGTTACATGGACTTTGGATTGCGGTGTCAATGGGCATACAACGGCTCGAGGTACGGGGAGATTCTAATCTCGCCATCTCTCAAGTCAACGGCGAATTCGACGCAAAAGACCCGAAAATCTCCGCCCGTTTTGAAGGACTGGAGTTTCACCATATACCTAGAGACAACAATCAAGCTGCCGATATCCTTGCTCGAATGGGCGCCAAACGCGACCGTGTCCCTGAGAACACCTTTTTAGAACGACTCTTCAAGCCGTCCGTGGTGTGGCAGGAGGATGCCCAGGGCTCGGAATCCAATACCTTAGGAGAGCTCATCCCTCCGCCTATCGAACCAGACGAAGGAATTATCGGGGGCTCGGCAATTGAAATGACATCTTCGGCTCACGAAGTCATGGCGGTAATCGCGCCATGGACCAATCCCTTCCTTGCCTACCTCCTCCGCCAAGAACTACCGTCCGACCAGACTGAGGCAAGGCGTATCATTCGACGATCTAAAGCCTATAAAGTCCACGAGGGAGAACTATATAAGAAAAGCACTACTGGCATCCTCCAAAGATGTATATCCGAAGAGGAGGGAAGGCAGCTCCTGGCCGAAATTCACGCTGGCATGGGCGGTCACCACGCGGCAGCTCAGGCCTTGGTCAGCAAGGCTTTCCGAGCAGGGTTCTTCTGGCCCACTGCCTGCGCAGACGCCCAAACATTGGTCCAACATTGCGTTGGATGCCAGCTCTTCGCGAATCAGAGCCATATGCCCCCACTGCCCTTCGGACGATACCGATTACTTGGCCTTTTGCGGTCTGGGGGCTGGACATGGTCGGACCACTTAAAGGGGGGACCAAGAAAAAGAAGTATCTACTCGTCATGGTAGACAAATTTACTAAATGGATTGAGGCAAAACCGGTAACTTCAGAAAGTCTAAGCCGGTCATCGATTTTATATCCGGCGTCATACACCGTTACGGTGTTCCCCATAGCATAATAACGGACAACGGATCCAATTTTACCGCCCAGGAAGTCAAAGACTGGTGCGCTAATTTAGGCATTAAGCTCGACTATGCCTCGGTGTATCACCCACAGTCCAATGGATAGGTCGAGAGAGCTAATGGACTGATCTTGAGCGGCATCAAGCCCCGTTTGGTCCGATCTTTAAAAGAATCCGACTGCCATTGGGTCGAGGAGCTTGACTCCGTACTATGGGGCCTACGCACCACCCCTAATCGATCCACGGGCTACACACCGTTCTTCATGGTGTATGGGGCAGAAGCCATCCTCCCCAGTGACCTTATTCACGACGCCCCTCGGGTGCGTATGTATGAAGAAAAGGAGGCCGAACTGGATCGGCAAGATGACCTGGACGCCCTGGAGGGCGAGCGCGACATAGCTCGGGATCGTTCTGCTTTTTATCAGCAGCAGGCCAGACGTTATCAGAGCAGGGAAGTACGGGCGAAGGCCTACAGTGTCGGCGATCTAGTCCTGCGCCTCCCGAAGAAGCAGAAGCATAAGTTGTCGCCCAAATGGGAGGGGCCCTTTATAATCGATCAAGTACTCGCGGGCGGAGCATATCGTCTCCGCGACCCAACGGACGACCACCTTGAGCCAAACCCATGGAACGCAGCTTGGCTCCGACGTTTCTACGGCTAAGCCCCGCGACCTTACCTTGTTCGGTTTATCCTTCTAGGATATGTATTTTCTAGTCAATAGTCTCTCCCAGGTTGTGTTCGGATATGCCGAACTACGTTAAGTTTTTTTCAGCAAACATCTTTGAATGTACCACACGCTGCCACCTGGGGGCTTCTTTTACGAAGCCAATCATATTTTATTTATGCAATCATCCGTCTTTTTCGAGATTGCAACCTTCCTGCATCGTTTTAAAGCCACTATATGCATCAATTTGACTTAAGATTTTGCCAAGCTGGGTTGCCTCGCTCCTGTGTTTACCCCCTACGCTCCCGATTGTTCGGCTAGGGAGTAAAGGGAGCACCTCTGTGATTGTTACGACCGGATTTCCCGGATACGTACCTCAGACGGGTGAAGCCAAAAGCTAGCGTTCTTAAGAACACAGTTGGTCGGCCACGGGGGAAGTGAAAATAATTGGTACCTATTACCAGGTTTCCGAGGTATTTTCCCGAAGTAACCATGCCCGTCTACTTCGGGTGTTCGGTTATCCGTCCACAGTTAACGTGGTAACCCGATGAAAGGGACCCATCGAGGAACTATTTTCGTCGGAAGATGTTTCTTACGTTAAACAGTAATATAACATCACTCCCCGAGCACGTTTCTGTCTGTTTGCACCAAATGGCCGGATTGCCTCGTTCTCCAAAGTATTTTCTGCCATTTTTGGCTCACATAGTAGGAAACACTCCTTGGCTCTTGGTCGAGGAGGTGGAAGCCGATGGCCGGTTAAGACAACGTTTATGCACGGTTCGGAGACTATTTGATGTAAAGTACATAGATACATAGAATCAAACTGTCACTCTTGATCAAGACCATCTATTATGGTCTCCAGAGCACAATCCGCTTGGGACAGCCAAGCTGCGGGCATAACCTGGTCATATACCAGATACACGGGCACTTCCTGCCCATCTGGCCCTACCGGCCCAACCCTAGCTAAATGCTCCGGCTCCAGCTTGGTGAAACGGGTCTTGATCATCGCCCAAGCCTCCCGTGCTCCCTCACGACAAGATGACATCTTCCATAGCTCCAAGCGGCGCCGAGCTCCTTTGAAACGATTCGCGAGCTCGGCCATCCCTTCCGGAGCCACTTCGCCAGGCCACAGTGCTTTGAACATGCTCTTCATGGCTTTCCGGGCCCGCTCGTGCACGGCGGATAGCTCCTTTAGAAGGTCCCGCCCACAAGAGCCGGCCTCCTCTTCAGGGCGTCCGGTTAGAAGAACTACAATGAGACGCAACATTATTCATATTGCTGTCCCCTACGTACAGTTTATGAACTGACAAAGCTGGGTCGCACTCACCGAACATGCCCACTTTTAGTCTCTGGTTCTCCTCTTGGGATTGGGCCAGTTGAGCTTTTAGGCTTTTGATTTCTTGAGCCTGTTGTTCGCCTTCCGCCTTAAGCTTATCCCTCTCCTCATAACTTCGGGAAAGCACCCGGTAGCCAGCCTCTTGCTGTGACTCCGCATACCTTTGAGCTTCCCTGGCGATTTCTAGATCCCTCTGCAGCTGATTTATTGACTTGGCTGCTATGGAATCATCTTTCATTAACAGAGGTGTTCCCTCAAATTTTTCTTAAAAAACTTTGAGCCCGGTACTTACCATGTGCCTCTCTGGTGAATTTCTTCACACCCTCTAGCTCGGCCTTCATAGACTCTAACTCTGTTCGCGCCTGTTTGAGGTCCTCGGACAGCCTTTTGTTTTGCTCCCGAACAGCCTGCACAATAGCAGGGCATTATAAATGTCAGACCCTTAACTCGGCCGTCCCGCCCAAATTAAGGCTCGGGGGCTATTGGGTTAGATACTAGTTGTCAAAACTAATACCATACCTGCATATTGGTACACATGAGCTTCACGGCCCCTTCAAGTCCCGTTCGGGCAGCGCCGAGGTACGCGTCTACCGAGCTAAGAGCATTGAACTCCTGATCAGAAAACGCGGAGTGCCGAAGTGACGCCTTACGCCGCCAATGATTCATCACACTTTCAACCTCGGAGTTAGTGACTGAGACGCCACCTGAGTCCTCGGGATGTTGGTCCTCGGCACGGATCCCCGGAGTAACTCCGGCTACAGCTGGCGATCTCGGGTTTGAGTCCTCCCTCGGCGCCTCTTCACCATCCACAGCCGAAGGCGGTTCCACACATCGTCTACAGGACACCGTGGAGAAATTTATTGGCATATTCGGTGGATGTCGAAGGCAGAGGCTATGATGGTACGGTGGATGCATTACCTCTTCGGGCGGGGCGCAGATGATGTAGCTCCCGTTGGGGCCGCACGTCTGGTCACCCCACGACTACTCATCGTCGGGGCCGCTGGTGCCGCTCTTGCGGCTGTTCGGCGCGTCGTGCGGCGGCCCTTGGGAGTAGCTGTCAGTGTATTCGGGGCAGCAGCGGCTGAGTGTTTCTTTCGAGAAGAAGCCCGTTGGCCACTTACAGCGGAGGAGGGAAGCGCCCCGGGATGATCGGCCAACAGGGCCACCTTAGAACCATCAAGGCTCTCCTGGTAGAAGACCCCCTCCTCGAAATTAATCGATGTTTCAGGGTCATCATGGAACCCGGGATCATCATCACAAGAGTAATTCTCCGGTTGAGGAGCAGGACAGCTCACTGTCTTGATCCAGCGCCTCCAATTCTGTTCAGACAGGATAGGAATCTGGTTAGGAAAAATTTGAGGTACCTTCCGAACTATAATACATGGTCGGACTCACCATTTCAATGGGTTTGTAGCTCGAGAAGCCTTCCTTGGGCCTTAACCGAGCAAATTCCTGCTCTTCTCCCTTGAATAGATCGGCCAATATGGCCACCATCGCTGCCTGGTCGGTAGGTCCCATCCGTTTGTACCGGGTGGCATCATCTTCCCCGTTGTAACACCAAAGCGGGTGCATTCTCTGTTGGAGAGGTTGGACGCACCGAGCAATGGCTGCGGCCATCACGTCAATGATGGTTAGCCCGTTGTGGGCCAGCCACCTCACTTGAGCGGCCAGCCGAGTTACTTCAGCGCTTTCCTCTTGAGAAGGACTCTTCGGGCGCCAGTTGAACCGCTTCTTCGGAGGGACCAATGAGAACTCGGGCAGCCCCCTCCAGACTGGATCAAATAGGGGGACGTCTTCGATATAAAACCATTCCGAAGTCCACTCTTCGGCATTTTTCTTCGGAGTCCCTACGGGGTATCCGGTCCCGGCGATCCGCCATACTTTGGCCCCACTGACCTCATAGATTGTCCCTCCTCGGGTACGGGGGACGAGGCAGAAAAACTTTCTCCACAACTCGAAGTGGGCCTCGCAGCCCAGAACATCTCGCAGAGAGCGACGAAGCCCGATATATGAAGAATCGATCCTGGGGTAAGGTGGTGGAGTTGAATCCCATAAAACTCTAATAGTCCCCTCAAGAAAGGATGAATGGGGAAACCCATCCCTCGCAAGAGGAAGGGCACGAAGCACACCCTTTCCTCCCCGTGGGGGGAAGGAAAGTTCTCTGCGAGGGCCTCCCCGCATGCGGAAGTTAATCCGGGACGGGTGGATGCGAGATCTGAAGCAGGGAGATATCCCTGCATCTCGAGCCTGCGTAAAAGCATGAGGGATATGGAACAGCTCGCCCAATCACCTTGGCGGGTGCCGTGAGGGCGTGTGGAAGAGCCTGGGATGCTCGCCATTGTTTGTTGGTCGCGACCTCGCGAGGACGTAAGGAAGAATGGCAGGGGGTGCGGTGCATCAACCTCCGCGCCCTTGGCCTATTAAAGGGGCATTGACTCCCCCTGAGAGAGGGGCATTTTTGTAAAAACCCATCAGGCCACTCGCATTCCGTGGGTGCGCAGAAATCGAGGGTCATCCTTTGATTCTGGGCGAAGAAAAGCGGTATGACGGGCCCCACGGGGCCTTGCCAATTGGAGGATTCTTCGGCGACCGAGCTATTGGTGGCCGAACTACTATTTGACCAAATACAGGTACAGGGAGGAACTTGCCACCCAAGCCGAAGACTATTGAAGCATGAAGCTGCCGACGACCGTCAACCTTGGCATTGGAGGCTAGTTCGGGGGCTACTGAGGGTGTCCTGGACTAGGGGGTACTCGGGCTGCCGGCCTATCTCTCATAGGCCGGGCTAGTGGGCCGCCCTCTACTTGTCGACGGAAGGCCGGATTGTGGGCGACCCCGTGTATCAGATGGAAACCTCCGAAGACTTGGCGTCTCCTCCAAGGAATAGTTGGCGTGTCTGGCATGTTTATCCCCTGATGGTAACCGACTATATGTAACCCTAGGGCCCTCTGGTGTCTATATAAACCAGAGGGTTTAGTCCGTAGAGAAGGATCATATCCATTGCCTAGGGTTTAGCCCATCCGATCTCGAGGTAGATCAACTCTGTAACCTTCATACAATCACATCAATACAATCAAGCAGGACGTAGGGTATTACCTCTTCGAGAGGGCCCAAACCTGGGTAAATCGCTGTCTCTACGTTCCCCGTTACCATTGATTCCTAGACCCACAGTTCGGATCCCCTACCCGAGATCTGCCGGTTTTGGTACCGACACTCGGTGACGGTAACGATCGTGATCCCAACACGTAATGCATCTTCATATTGATCTTGGGTGTGCATAGGCGCAATTTTTTTTGTTTTCTACTACATTTCCCAACACATATGATAACCAAAGGTTCGCTCAAATATCATTCATGTGAGTATAGGGATCAATATGGATGTCCTCAGTTCAGCTATTGATCATTGAATGAAGGGTGTTTTTGTTCATGTCTATATTTCACCGAACCTGCAGGGTCACACGGTTAAGGGATCGCCTTCTGTTTAGTTCTATAGGAGTTAGGAATATGAGAAAATATTATCAGAAAAGTTTCGGGAATAAAAGAAATAGTTTCGAGAGAAATCGGAAGCGTTTCGGGGTTACCGAAAGGGTTTCGGAGAAAACCGGGTAAAACTGGGAAGAAGGAAAAGTTCTAGAGGACCTAATATATACCTACTAATAAAGGGACAAAACGTTTCTACCCGTCCGTTGATGTCTACTACACAACTTTATTCTTGTAGACTCTGTTGTGCCTCCAAGCGCAGAGTTTTGTAGGACAGTAGTAAATTTCCCTCAAGTGGATGACCTAAGGTTTATCAATCCGTGGGAGGTGTAGGATGAAGATGGTCTCTCTCAAACAACCCTGCAATCAAATACAAGCAATCTCTTGTGTCCCCAACACACGCAATACAATGGTAAATTGTATAGGTGCACTAGTTCGGCGAAGAGATGGTGATACAAGTGTAGTATGGATAGTAGATATAGGTTTTTGTAATCTGAAATAATAAAAACAGCAAGGTAGCAAGTGACAAAAGTGAGCACAAATGGTATTGCAATGCTTAGAAACAAGGCCTAGGGTTCATACTTTCACTAGTGCAATCTCTCAACAATGCTAACATAATTGAATCATATAACAATCCCTCAACGTGCGACAAAGAATCACTCCAAAGTACTTATCTAGCGGAGAACATAAGATGAAATTGTTGTAGGGTACGAAACCACCTCAAAGTTATCCTTTCCGATCAATCTATTGAGCCATCCCTATAAGTGTCACAAACAGCCCTAGAGTTCGTACTAAAATAACACCATATGATACGTATCAACCAACTCTAATGTCACCTAGATACTCCAATGTCACCACAAGTATCCGTGAGTTGATTATTCGATATGCATCAAACAACTTCAGATTCATAATATTCAATCCACACAAAGAACTTCAAAGAGTACCCCAAAGTTTCTATCGGAGAAAAGAAGAGGAAAACGTGTACCAACCCATATGCCTAGATTACCCCAAGGTCACGGGAATCCGCAAGTTGATTACCAAAATATACATCAAGTGACTCAATAGAATACCCCATTGTCACCACGGGTATCCACATGCAAGACATACATCAAGTGTTCTCAAATCTGAAATATTCAATCCGACAATAACGAAACCTCAAAGGGAAAGACTCAATTCATCACAAGAAGATAGAGAGGGAAGAAACACCATATGATCCAACTATATTAACAAAGCTCGCGGTACATCAAGATTGTGCCAAATCAAGAACACGAGAGAGAGAGATCAAACACATAGCTACTGGTATATACCCTCAGCCCCGAGGGTGAACTACTCCCTCCTCATCATGGAGACCGCTGGGATGATGAAGATGGCCTCCGGTGATGATTTCCCCCTCTGGCAGAGTGCCGGAATAGGGCTGCGGATGAGATCGCTTCGGTACAGAGACTTGCGGTGGTGGCATGGAAGTTCTAGGTTTAGTTTCGGGGTTTTCTATATTTATAGGATTTTTCAGCGTTGGATTCACGCCAGGAGGCTCCATGAGGGAGCGACAAGCTCGGGGGGGGGGGGGGGGCTAGGGGGGTGGGCTCGTCCCCCAGGCTTATTGTGCCCTCGTGGCTCTTCTGGCCCTTCCTCGAAGCTTCGGGGGTCTCTTTTTGTCCATAAAAAATCACCGTAACTTTCAGCCCAATCCGAGAACTTTTATTTCTGCACAAAAAAATAACACCAAGGTAGTTCTGCTGAAAACAGCGTCAGTCCGAGTTAGTTCCATTCAAATCATACCAAAACCATATAAAATTGTTGTAAACATGGCATGAATACTTCATAAATTATAGATACGTTGGAGACGTATCATCCGTCATGAAATTGCCCCTGAAGTTACTACAAATTACATCCAATGCCACCGATAAGTGAAAAAAATGTTTCGTTTTTTTATTAAGTCACCGGTTGTCGCTATTGGTTCATATATATATCTATCCCCTCAACCTTCACAACTTCACCGGTATCCCACTGGCTAGAGCGTCACTCTTCCATCGAGAATACCTGGGTTCGATCCCAGCTCCTCCCTCCTTTTTCTGACATTTCCCTCTGAATTTCGGTTGGCGTAGGATAGAGCCACCTCGCCCAAGCCCATTCTTAGCAGATGAGATGCTCTGAATTTCGGTTGGCGTAGGATAGAGCCGGCTCGCTAATACGTCTCCAACGTATCTATAATTTTTGATTGTTCCATGCTATTACAATATCAATCTTGGAAGTTTTATATGCAATTATATATCATTTTTTGGGACTGACCTATTAACCTAGTGCCTAGTGCCATTTGTTGTTTTTCCTTGTTTTTGGCTTTACAAAAAATCAATATCAAATGGAGTCCAAATGAAGAAAAAACTTTGGATTAATTTTTTCTGGACCAAGTGAGACCATAGAAGGTTTGGGAGAAGACCAGACGAGTCACGAGGGAGCGACAAGCTCGGGAGGCGCGCCCAGGGGGGTAGGCGTGCCCCCAGGCTTGTGGGCCCCTCGTGGCACCTCTTGACCTAATTCCAAGCCTATAAATTCTCAAATATTCCCCATATACCAAAGCGCCACCTCGAATAACTTTTCCGCCACCGCAAGCTTCTGTACTTCCGCGATCCCATCTGGAGGCATTTTCCGGTACTCTGCCGGAGGGGGAATCGATCATGGAGGGCTTCTACATCAACCTTGCTGCCCTTCCGATGATGTGTGAGTTGTTTACCACAGACCTACAGGTCCATAGCTAGTAGCTAGATGGCTTCTTCTCTCTCTTTGATCTTCAATACCATGTTCTCCTCGATCTTCTTGGAGTTCTATCCGATGTAATCTTCTTTTGCGGTGTGTTTGTTGCGATCCGATGAATTGTGGGTTTATGATCAGATTATTCATGAGAAATATTTGAGTCTTTTCTGAACTTATTTATGCATGATTGTTATAGCTTTGTATTTCTCTCCGATCTATCCGTTTGGTTTGGCCAACTAGATTGATTTATCTTGCAATGGGAGAGGTGCTTTGTAATGGGTTCAATCTTGCGGTGCTCTATCCCAGTGACAAAGTAGGGGACATGACACGTATTTGTATTGTTGCCATTAAGGATAAAACAATGGGGTTTATTCATATTGCTTGAGTTTACTTTGTCTGCATCGCGTCATCTTGCTTAAGGCGTTACTCTGTTTTCATTAACTTATGCCCTAGATGCATGTTGGATAGCGGTCGATGGGTGGAGTAATAGTAGTAGATGTAGGCAGGAGTCGGTCTACTTGTCTCAGACGTGATGCCTATATACATGATCATTGCCATGAATCCTTCATAACTATGCGCTTTTCTATCAATTGCCCAACAGTAATTTGTTTACCCACCGTATGCTATGTGTTCGAGAGAGAAGCCTCTAGTAAAAACTATGGCCCCCGGGTCAATTATCCATCATATATAAAATCCAAAAATACCTTGCTGCAATTTTATTTCCTTTATTTTGTTTTGCAATTTATTTATCTATCTATCACTATCAGAATTAATCCTTGCAAGTAACCGCCAAGGGGATTGACAACCCTCTTGTTCGCGTTGGGTGCAAGTATTTGCTTTTGTGTGTGTAGGTGCTGCTAACGATGTTCTGTGTGGTTCTCCTACTGGATTGATAACCTTGGTTCTTAACTGAGGGAAATACTTATCTCTACTGTACTGCATCATCCTCTCCTCTTCGAGGTAATCCCAACGCATCTCACAAGTAGCACTCGCCCAAGCCCATTCTTAGCAGGATGCATAGTGCTGCAATTTCGGCCCAGCTACTCTCTGTTTAACATTTCTTTTTTTGATAGATTCAAGTACTTTTTAAAATATTCATATCTTTCAAACCTTAACTCCAAATGTAACATATTATATATGAAAATCGCTTAGAGCAAATGTGTAGATTTCAATTATGTTATTATCTTGCATGTTAATCATTTCTAAAATTATGTTTAGGACGCATCCTTAATTAATACTTTTTTATATGGGGTATTTTGAAAATGCCTATTATATAGGTTTTCTACCAATTTAAATTGACTAGATATGATAGTTTGATGCTCTTACAAAAGCTATTATTGGCACCATAGGGGATGTTCATTCCTACTAGATAGGTTTTCTCTGAATTGATACCGACAACTAGGTAAATACTTTTGTTGTCTAATAAATTGGACACACACCTTTAGTACACTTCAATCGTCCCACATTTATGTTTTTGTGCAACACCCCTTATTGTGTTCTTTCTTGTACAACATGGTGAAAGATTTCAACAGATTTGTTGATGTCATCGAGTGTGTGTATGAGGGGTGATTTTCTTTCTCCCATTGCAACGCACAGACATGTTTTCTAGTAATTATACAGGAGGGCTCGGGTATTTACGGGGAGCCCCCTGGGATTATTCTAGGCGCCATGGGCTGCCCAAAGAGGCTAAAGCCTATTAGGGGGCAGCCTCATGGGGCCTAGAGGCCCAATAAGGGTGCCCCGCTTTGGCTTATCCTACAAGCTAAGGGGGCGGTGGGGAGTTGGAGTAGGACTCCACCTCCTTGGCCAACGCCCCAAGGAGGGGATTACTCTCCTCCAAGACGGTAAGGCCCCTTCCACACACCTATATATACTAGAGGGGGCGCCCCAAAGGACACACAAGTCCCTCCGTTTCGGGCGCCTCCTCTCTCTAGTTTGATCTAGATTTTAGATCTAGTCCTTCATAATAGAGAAGCCCCATGAGATTATCTTCTCCCTCCTCTAGTTCTCCGGCGACGCAAAGCTCTGGACGGCGAAGCGCTACCAGATCGTGAAGCTCGTACACATACAATACGTACAGAGGTTGTGCTTTCGGTCTTCGGTTCGAGGGATTGTTCATGAACGGTTCGAGGGACTTCATCAACGATCTACAACAACTCTTCTTCCGCTGCAACTCAAAGTTGGTAACGATCCGATCTAACCTTGTTTGAATCTTCATAGTGATACGGGACCTTGATCGTAGGATGATTTTTTTTAGTTTTCTACTATGTTTCCCAACACTAGCATCAAACCTATTTTTTTACATGTCTATGTTGAGTGCAAGCGATACATGATCACTGAGATCATTTGGGGCAACTCTAATCCATCCCAAAAGTTAGTGCCTAAAAGTCACACATAAAACTTAATTCTCAAAAAATGACAGGTTTTCAGAGGGTGCATTCTAACCCATCGCCAAAGTTAGTTACAACATTTTCTTTGTTATTTCTCACTTCCTTTTGCAAATGTAAACACAATTTAAACTAATTTTCTACATCATATTAACTCAAATCTTGATGTCAACGGTGCAAACATTCAAAACTCATTGTTTTCAAGTTTTAAAACTCAAATTCAAATACAACAAAGGGTCTGATGAAGTAAAATAGTCTAATAAGTTAGTTCAAAGATCAAGATTTATTCTCCAATACATTGCCACTTGTGCCCCCACAAGGTATTCCTATAGTTGCACATGAGCTTGCTGATCTTGGATATATCGATGAACTTCAAGAAACTTATGAAGTATAGATGCATTATGTAAAGTGACATGTTCTCCATTGGGTTTAGATTCCAAGTTGTGTGATTGTCATCTCTATTGTTTATGATCATGTTGTCCAAGATCACACAACATGTCATGATCCCCCTCAATGTCTTTGATGTGCAAAATGTAGTAGGGCCATAGACAAAGGCAAAATGAGCTTGCAACACAAGGAAAGCTCTCTCAACATATTTTCTCGATGAGTCTTGAGCAGAAACAAGTGAGCTCTCTTGTTAGCTTCAGGATTTGAAATTGTCTTTACAAAGTCAACCATGAGGGGTAGGTGCCATCTCCAAGGTAGTAGCCATTATCATACTGACAACCATTAACTTCAAAGTTGTGATGAGTGCATTTTGTACTCATCTTTTCCTTCCGTTTATTAATGATATTCTCAAGATTTATCTCGAATATTATTAATTATTACCCTTCAATTTTTTTGTTTTATAAGTTTTATGTGGATTATATCTCCCCGGGACCTTTCATGATAATTGGAGTCAATTCTCGATTGAAACG
Organism: Elymus sibiricus; assembly: GCA_039707655.1. Lineage (NCBI taxonomy): Eukaryota > Viridiplantae > Streptophyta > Magnoliopsida > Poales > Poaceae > Elymus > Elymus sibiricus. Next base: position 174,051,034 of record CM077666.1, on the reverse strand, counting down.
GAGAGGAACTATTAACTGAATTCAGTGAATATCATTGGAGTATCCTCAAGATGATCTCAAGTGAAAAATGGCTCAACATGAAAGTTGTTCGCCTCGTTGATACAAACACATTTGATTCTAGAATCATCTCAATGTGAAGTTGTATCCAAAGTTTATAGCTAAAACACTAAATAAGCAAACATGGCAAAAGGACACACGGTCATACCGGTGGTCGTACCACACAGGAATGGTTGTGAAAACGCCCTTCTCTGTCTGATCACCATTTTGGGCATCTGTTGATGCATTGGATCCTTGGGAAGATAAAGAATCTAATAAAGACATCAAAACCACTAGCACCTCATCAAAGGAGATCCACAAGAAGAAGTTTGCTGGAAAAAATACAAAGCAAGTCAGGATGATGTTCATGAGATCCCAAATTGTTGTGAATGAACTAACCTCTAGTAGTTTTTTTAACCACAAAACAAAATGCGAGAATATCAAGGACAAACAAGAAATGTTGTCAACAAGCTACTTCTCAAGCAAGGAGATCAACCCATTCAAGCAGAGCATGTTGAAGAGCAACAACAAGCATAAGAAGACATCCCTGCTGCTCCCCAACTGAAGATCTAGATGCAAACTATGAAGATTCAAACATTTCTACCAGCTCAAGTTCAGGTGATTTAGATGATGAAGAAGAGGACTTTCTCCTGCTAGTGTTAAGTGCTCTGGCTTAGTAGTGGCTCACTCAAATTGTTTGGTGTCCTCATGGAAAAGGTGGAGAGATGAGTGTAGCTTTCTTAGTTACAGGGGGTGCTCCTTTAGAATTTTGGGTTCTTTTGAGAGTTAAAAAATGATATTGTTATTGCAAGATCATGTGTGATCTTATTGTATGTCATGTAAACTCCATTCAGGTGCTATGCTTGTTGCATCTCATGTTACTTAAACAGTTGCATACCTTGTTGCACTTAATATGATGTGATGCTTGTGCATGTTATATGCCTTTTTTTTTCTTTTCCTATCATTATGTGAATTTGCATTCCAAAAGCAATTTTCCAATAATGCAGATAAATAGGGATAGCACTTTATTTTGGAATCATGTATATTTCTTTCATATATATTTTGCCATTATATATATATTCAATGGTGTTGTCATCCATCACCAAAAAGGGAGAGATTGAAAGTACATCTCTAATATACCCTATTAGTTTTGGTGATTAGGAATTTTGTCACACAACCTAGCTATAGTCCATACTTCTCTCCAGCAATACTTGTTAGGAAGAAGGATGGGACATGGAGACTGTACATTGAATATAGGTAGTTGAATGCAATGCTAATTAAAATAATGTCATATCCATGTTATTGAGAACCTAATGGATGAATTGCTAGGAGTGGATACCACCAAGTTAGAATGAAGCCTAAAGATGCTGAGAAAGCTCCTTTTTCTCACTAGTGTAAAAAACGCTAGTGCTGGTTGATGATGAGTCCAAATTATGAGACCATTTTACCGTTATTTTTATGCCTACTTTGTAAGCTTTGTGGAATTTTACCGCGTTCGCGCACTTCTTTTTGTTGATAATCCCTCAGGTAACGGCTTTTGGAGCAATATTCGTTTAATGGAAAAATCCCAAAAAATGGCAGTGGAATCACGTATTAAAAGTGATAAACATTTTCCATAAAAAGAAGGCCAAGGAAACAGCCATCTTCGCACCTCCAGAATGAATGACGGCATTCCATGCGACCGCACGCACTCGCATGAGCGGTCGTTTGGCGCGCCGCCGCCTCTGGGGGATCAACTATTTTCACCCCATCAAATCGGACCGAGAATCAGACATGCAGAGACTACAGAAACTCATCCAGAAGGCAGAACCCTAGCTTCCGGAGCCCATCCGAAGGGAGGATCAACAAGGAGAAGGAGGGGATTTCTCTCACCGCGAGGGGAACGCAGTCATCACCATCTTCATCATCATCATCATCCACATCCTTATCATCTGCAACATCAAGAACCCTAGTGGATCCTTCGATGTATCGGTTGATCCATTCATTCATGTATTCCATTACTATTACTATGATGATTGTCGTTCCCATGTGTGAGTAGATCCGTTGTTCTCGGGGTATGGATGAACCCTATGTAATAGGATGTTTGATATTAGGATTTAATATCCTCTTTGCATGTTTATGTTGATAATCTTCTTGACGTTGGGTGAAGTCTACCATCCAACGTATGCCAACTTTGGACGGAAGGTTATTACCGTTGGCTAACTGTGTGGTTGTGGAGAAGGGTGACGTGACACGCCCCTTCTCCCTTCGTAGCGGATAGTTGCAACAGGGGGCAAAACGGAGACCATTTTGGCTGCGTCCACGGGGACCTCTTTCCCTTAATCACTATTTGATAACCAGAGTGGGGAAGAATGGTGGTGGCGTATGGGATATGGAGATACCATGAGTATGCACGTATCTGTACCGGCTCCGCCCACAAAGAGAAACATGTAAAGTGGCTTAGGAATCCAAAGTAGCATTGTGTTTAGGCACCACCATAGATGCACACTAGAGGGGATTCCGGACCCCCGGGAACATTTTAAATCATTTGCTTCAAGTCTCATTTATATTATCAGTTATTTACTTTAATAGAATTAGTCATCACTACACCTACAACATTACTATTATCATTCTTGCTGTTCTGGATTACTTACAACTTTTAGGCACATTATTTTTACCTTGCAAAGGACCTAAGACCGATTCCTGTGCTCCCTGTGGGATCAATACTCTTACTTCGAAAAGGCTACAACTAAACCCTGTGCACTTGCAGGCTATCAATCTTTTTCTGGCGCCGTTGTCGGGGAGCTGAGCGCTTTTGGTCTAAGTTCTGAGTTTGGTTTGAATTTTGCATACTAAGTTGTTTGCAGGTCTGGAACAACCATGGTTGAATTGTGACACAATTATCAACTTGCAGCCATGCGTCTTATAGGTCCACCTATTCGAGAAATGTTCACATCGTTGGTCCTAATCCGACCGGTGTAGAACCTGAGTGTCCTCGAATTGTTGCATGGTAAACAATTTAAAGGTGAAGGTGAGGATCCTTATCAACATTTGCAATTTTTCGAAGATGTATGTGGGACATTTAAAATGAATGCTTTTAGCTCAGATGATATGAAACTGAAATTATTTCCTCACACTCTGGCTAAAAAGACAAGGAACTGGTTAGTGTCTCACCCTACAGGTACCTTTGATACATGGAATAAACTAGCAAACACTTTTCTGTCAGATTTCTATCCAGAAAAGAAATCCTTTGAAGCGAGGAGGAGGATTTTAAACTTCTGACAAAGGCCTGGAGAAAGTCTGGTAAACGCATATCAAAGGTATAAAACTTTGCTAAATGATTGCCCTCATCATAAGCTCCCTGAATGGTTAGTGTTAAATATTTTCTATGGTGGATTGCAATATGATTCAAAGGAAGAACTAGACTTAGCATCTGCAGGTTCTTTTATTACTCGCGAAGTCCCGGAAGCATTAGAATTATTAGAAGGGAAACTTGCTAACCACGAAGCTTGGGGGAGCGATGAAGAAGGAGAGGGTAAAGTAGAAGTAAATTTTGACTGCATAAAATCTTATCTGAACTCAGGGAGAGTTGAACAAATAAGTAATGAATTATACCTTGACCCTGATGTTGTTTTAAGATTTGTTCAAAGCTATGCAGAACATATGGAGTTCCCGAAGAAGAAATGGGAGAATTATACTGATGAGGACCCCGAGGAAGAGGTCATAGTTGAGACCTTGGAGGTAGAAACATCAGTACTCCCTATGGAAGAAGATTATGAACCCGAACCGGTATTGCCATGTCCAGTGAGAAAGGCGCAGCTTGAGTATTTTAACAGGGACCATTCTGAGGATGAAAATGAGAACCAGAGTAAAGCTAAGGTGAAGCCCCCCAAAAGGAGAAAACAAGAAAAACCAATCAAAATGATGGAAGAAGAGGTAACTTGCTTTGTAAAAGGTTGCATCAAAGCTGCAGATACTGGTAAACCGGTGGTGCCTTGTTCGTTTGGAAGTACTTCTTATTTTGGTCTATGCGATATAGGGTCCTCTATTAATGTTATACCTTACACTCTTTACACTAAGCTTCATGATGAAATTTATGCTTGTGACCTGCAGCCAACCGATATGGAAATTAAACTAGCAGATGGTACTCTAAGGAGACCTTATGGGATGGTATCTGATGTTTATGTCATATTGGGAACCTTTACTTATCAAGTAGACTTTGTTGTAATGGAAATCCCTGAAGATGATTTTTGTCCCATAATATTTGGAAGACCATTCCTTAACACTGCAGGTGCAAGCTGTCGGAACTCGGGCTCCGGGGACCCTGGTTCGAACTCTGGGGGCCGCTTGCTGCCTAACAACCCGACGGTGACCACGGCGAGACTACGGCGAGCGGAGCACGGCGAGAGCGCACACACGCGCAGGGCACGGCAGGGACACGAGAGCTACCCTGGTTCGGGCCACCGTGCGGTGTAAAACCCTACTCCTGCTTGTGTTTGGGATTATTGCGGGTGAGAGTGTTCTCGCCTACAAGGTTGAAGAATCAGGAGTCAATCCCCCTCTACGGTGGCAGCACTGCCCCTTTTATAGCCTCCTTGGTCCTCTTCCCCCGAAAATATTGGCAGGAAGGGTAGCCACACAACGGCGGTTTGAAAGGGGACAGGCGCCCAGGCTTATCCTGACAAAAGGCGGTCTTTGCCTGCAAAGGCGCTATACATGACGCGCCGGTGGGCTCGATGATGACCTCCGCCATGTGCACCCCACCGCCCTGGTCTTCATACACCAAACGGGCAAGCTTTGGGATTTGCTTTGCAAGAGGGCAGCTGGTGCTGCCCCTTTATCACCAAAGAGGAAATTCCTCCTGACCGCACCTGCTGGTACGACCCTTGTCGCTATCTTCGTCCTGCGCGGGGTGCGTCACCCATGTGGCGGGCATATGACCGCGGGGCTGGCGCCAGGCGGCGCCCTGCTTGGGTGGCTTCGGGAGGCTGCCTCGCGAGGGGGCCTCGCGAGGCTTTCTGCTGCTGCTGAGTCTTCGGTGGGTCCGCTCCTGGTGGATAGGGTCCTCGTGAGGTCGGCGCCTCGCGAGGTGCCTTGCTTCGCGGCACCCATAGCTGGGCTGCCACTTGGGACTTCGCCAGGCGTTGCTTCCTGGGCCGCAGGCAGATGGCCCATGATACCCTGGTTCCTACTGGGCCGACTGTAGCCCCTGGGCCCGTGACGCGCACGTTCCGCCCGTTGGAAACGAAACGGCGCGGGGCCTAAGACTGCTGGGCCCAGGCAGGGATGCGTGGTGCACGACGGGGCGTGGGACGCCCCCACTTCCCCCACTACACCGTGGAACGCGCCTGCGCTGCCATAAAGCAGACCCACATGGGGCGCAGGGTCATCATTGCCTTCCTTCGCGCTCCACTCCTTGCTTCCCTTTGTCTTCCTCGCGAATTACTTCTTGTGACTTCCTCCTCTTCTCGATCCGAAGCTCCCCCGCGCATCCATGGTGCCAACTAGCAAGAAGGGTAGGGCGAAGGCGGCGGCCGTGGAGGAGGCAGAGGTGGAGCCCGCCCTGGCGAGATCCACGATCATCAACGAGGAGGGGCTTGATAAGGTGCGCCCCATGACCGCCGCTGCCCACAACGAGTGGAAGGCCACCAAGATCTGGCCGGGCTCGCGCCGCACCGCCGACCTCGACGCCACCACCATCCCCCTCTACATACACACCATCTTTGCCGGCCTGTTGCCGCTCTTCTCTGATTTCTTCAATGCCATCCTCCCGCATTATCAGATCCACGCGCTCCACCTCCAGCCCAACTCCGTCCTCCTCCTCTCCATCTTTGCCTACCTCTCCGAGGCGTTCTTGGATGTGATGCCCTCGGTGGCGCTCTTCCGCCACTTCTACAGCATGCGGCTGTCGGCGGCGAACCAGCGCTCGGGGTGCGCCTCGTTCCGTAGCGTCGAAGGGATGGTGGATGACATCATATCTATGAAGATCACGAAGAAGGTGGAAGGCTACCGGGCGCGCTGGGTCTACATGCACGCGGGCCAGTATAGCCTCCTGCTGCAGCTGCCGGCAGCCCCCGCCGTGAAGAGCTCCGGATGGGAGCACTTCAAGCTCAGCGACAAGAGGCTGGCGCGGCTCTGGGACAGGATGGAGGAGCTGAAGGTCGCGAAGCTCACGGGGGGCGATGGTCACCAAAGAGTTCCTGCACCGGCACATTGCTCCCCTCCAGAGGCGCTCTCGCCCAGTGTGAGCCATCACCGGCGCCGCAGATCTCATGAGGCTGAGCGTCGACAGCCTGAAGCCGGAGGTGGTGGATGAAGTCATGCATCTGCTGCTTGGTGAAGACGCGGAGGCCCCGCCTCAGGAGGCGCTCCCTTTCTACCGCTACAAGAACAGGAAGGAACTGATCGAGGAGATGCCACGCTTCGACTAGTGGGGCTTGGTCCCCGAGGGCCACGAGGGGCCCCGCGACAACTCGTTCGTGGTGTTGCCTGGCTCGGGAGGTGGCGATGCGGGCGAGGCCTCGGCGAGCGCCGCAGAGGAGAGCGACGGCGGGGCGGCCCCGCGAACCCACCACCAGCTGCTGATGAAGCTTGGCGATGACGACGACGACGATGAGCGATTCATGATAGCACCCTCCCAGCCCACGCGCACGGGAGGTGAGGGGAGCAGCAGTGCGGGGGCTGACGTGCCCCTCGCGGAGAGGACCGGTGGCAGCAGCGGGGCGGCCGAGCCCCTTGCAGAGAAGACCGGCACCGGCGGCGAGGCGATTGAGCCCCCCGCGGAAAAGACCGGCGCTAACACGGCGGAGGAGGACCCCGGCAAGTCCCGCGCTGAGTTCTCCAGAGTGGGCTCAAGCAGGCCGTGCGGAAACGGCAGCGGTGGCAGCCCGCTGCCGACGCTAAAGAAGAGGAAGTGGGTTCCCAATGATGAGTAAGTACTTATCTTGCTCTTTTTCCTTTTGCGTTTTGTCTTCTGCCTCCCAAAGTCTGGGGCTGAACCCTCGCTTCGCGCAGGGAGCCCACGAAGAAGAAAAAGAAGAAGGCCCCCCAGCTCGAAGGGGGCCCCGGTGCCCACCGCAGGCGCCATGGAGCGTGCAGAGGCCGCAAACCGCCCCGAAGCCGAAACAGGGCGCGTGGAGGTGGAGGAGGAGCACGTGCGCCCCGAAGCCAAAACGGGGCGCGTGAAGGTGGAGGAGGAGCACGTGGCCCCTCCCGAGCCGCGCATGGACATGGCTCCTGAGGCTGAGGAGGACGAGCCTCGAGAGGCGGCCTCCGGAGGAGGGGCCGCGCCTCCCGAGGCGCCCGCTGGGGGAGGCGACACAACGTTGGAGGAGGCTGAAGCGCCAACTCCCCCGCCAAGCTCCACCCCCGCCAAGGAGACTGCAGCCACCGAAGGCGCCTCGGCAAGCCCCCAGCGGTCGCCGGTGCGCGAAGCTTCCAACATGGGCACATCGAGCCCGCGGAGCGCGCCAACGTGGCAAGACGAGGCGGAGGATCCGGCGAGCCCCCCGCTCTTGACAAGCGACGCGGCTCCCGAGGGGAGCGCGTACATGGAGGCCCGGAGGGGGTCCGGCGCCGGCCCCTCCTAGGTCACGACGGCGGAGGTCGGCGCCGATGAGTGTAGCATCTGGGCCCTACAGCTGGTGAGCAGCAGCGCCGTGCTCAAGCGCCGGGCGCTGCAGGGCGCCAGGGCAGCCCTTGATCGACTGGAGGCGGACCTCCAGGCAGAGGAGGCATGCATCATCGAAGAGTGCCAGCGCCTCGCGAAGGGATGGTGCCAGCTGGACGTCGCCATCAAGCTGGGCCGCCGCCAGGACGAAGCCGTGCGGGAGAAGCGCGAGAAGGCTGCCTTGGACGCCAAGGAGATCTTCGAGAGCGCCGTCCGGGAGGCCGACGCGGCCGACAAGTGCCGCGCGGAGGCGGAGGCCCGCGCGAAGGTGCTCTGGGAGTAGCACGCTGCCCAGGTACAGTTGCTCCAGGTGCGAGAAGATGCCCTTGCGGCCCGCGAGGGTGGGCTCGCCTCCCGTGAGGGCGAGCTTGACAAGCGCGAGGAGGCCCTCGCGGCCCGTGAGGCGGATGCCAGGATCCGCGAGCGAGAGCTCGTGTCAGAATCGAGGCTCCGGGGACCCTACTTCAAACACTGGGGGCATGCTCGCTCCTACCGGCTTGACGGTGACCATGGCGAGACTACGGCGAGAGCACGCTATGCACAAGGCACGACAGGGAACATAGCAGCTACCCAGGTTCGAGCCACCTTGCGGTGTAAAACCCTACTCCTGCTTGTGGTTGGGATTATTGTTGGCAAGAAGGTTCTCACGTACAAGGTTGAAGACAAAGGAATCGATCGATCCCCTCTACGATAGCAGCACTGCCCCTTTTATAGCCGCCTTGGTCCTCTTCCCCCGAAAACGTTGGCGGGAAGGGTAGCCACACACAACGGCAATTTGAAAGGGGACATGCGCCCAGGCTTATCCTGACAAAAGGCGGTCTTCACCTGCAAAGATGTTATCCATGACACGCCGATGGGCTCGGTGATGACCTCCGCCCTGCGCGCCTTATCATCCTGGTATTCATACACCAAACAGGCAGGCTTTGGGACATGCTTTGGGGATGGGCAGCTGGCGCTGCCCCCTTAGCACCAAAGAGGAAATCCTCTCTGCCCACGCCTGCTGGTACGGCTCCTGTCGCTATTCGTCACCAAGCGCATCACCCACGTGGTGGGCGCAGGACTGCGTGGCTGACGCCAGGCTCGGGTGGCTTTGGGAGGCTGCCTCGGGAGGCCGCCTTGCGAGGGGGCATCGCGAGGTTTCCTGCTCCCGCCGCTAAGTCTTGGTGGTTTGCTCCTTGCGAAGGGGTCCTCGTGTGGTCGGCGCCTTGCGAGGTGTCTTGCTTTGTGGCGCCCACTACTGGGCCGCTTCTTGGGCCTTCGCCAGGTGTTGCTTCCAGGGCCGCAGGCTGACGGGCCGTGGTACCCCGGTTCCCACTGGCCCGACAGTAGCCCCCGGGCCCGCGGCGCGCACGTTCCTGCCCGTTGGGAGCGAAACGGCGCGGGCCCTAACCGACTGCGGGGCCCAGGTAGCGCCGCGTGGTGCACGATGGGACGGGGGATGCCCCCGCTTCCCCACTATGCCTCGGTAACCGCCCGCCCTGCCATAAAACTGGCCCACGCGTGGCGCAGAAGCATCATTGCCTTCGTCCTCTCTTCCCCGCCTCCAGCGCCCGACTCCTTGCATCCTCTTCCTCCTCTCGCCTCCCAAGCTCCTTCGCATAGCAATGGCGCCTGCCGGCAAGAAGGGCAAGGCGGCGGTCGCGGCCCCGACCGCGCCGACCTTGGGGCCGGCCCTGGCGCGCTCCATCATCGCCAACCGGGAAGGGCTAGAAAAGGTGATTCCGATGACCGCCGCCGCCACCAACGAGGGGAAGGCAACGAAGATCTGGCCGGGCTCGCACCCGCCGTGCGAGCTGGATGCGACGACCTTCCCCCTCTTCGTTCACAGCATCTATGCCGGCTTGGTACCGCTGTTCTCCGACTTCTTCAACGCCATCTTGTCGCAATACCAGATCCACACGCTCCACCTCCAGCCGAACTCCGTCCTCCTTCTCTCCGTCTTCGCATTCTTCTGCGAGGCCTTCGTGGGCGTGATACCCTCAGTGGCGCTCTTCCACCACTTCTTCAGCCTACGGCTGACCGCGGCGACTCAGCGCTCCATGTGCGCTTCGTTCCTCAGCGTCAAGGGGACGGAGGACGACACCATCAACCTGAGGATCTCCAGGAAGGTGGAGTGCTATAGGCAGCGCTGGGTCTACGTGGACGCGCGCCAGCATAACCCACTGCTAATGATCCTGACGGACCCCGCCATGAAGAGCTCCGGCTGGGAGCACGAGAAGCTCACCGACCCGAGGCTGGCGCCCCTGTGGGAGCAGATGGCCGAGCTAAGGGATGCGGGGCTCACAGGGGTGATGGTGGTGAAGGAGTTCTTGCGGCGGCGCATCGCACCTCTCCAGCGGCGCTCGCATCCAGTGTGGGAGATCACCGGCTCGAAGGACCCCATAAGACTGAGCGTCGACAATCTGCAGTCGGAGGTGCTGGAGGAGATCATGCTGATCTTGATCAGCGGTGACTCGAAGGATCCACCCCAGGACACGCTCCCGCTGTACCGCTACCAGGAGAGGGAGGAGCTGGTCGCGGAGATGCCGATCTTCGACCAGTGTGGCCTAGCGCCGGAGGGCTTCGAGGGGCCTCGCGAGAATCCATTCATGGTGCTCCCCGGCTCGGGAGACCGCGGCGATGCCGAGGCCTCGGCAAGCGCCGCGGAAGGGAGTGACGGTGGGCCTACCCCGCGAAGCCGCCGCCAGCTCATCTGCGACCTTGAGGACGACGACGACGACGATGACACCCAGTTCAGGGTGGTGCCCTCCAGGTCGGCCGACGCGGGAGGCGAGGGGAGCACCAAGACAACGGCTGATGAGACACACGCGGAGGAGACCGGCGCCAGCAGCAGGGTCGCCGAGCCCCTTGCGAAGAAGACCGGTGCGGACGGCGGGGCCACCGAGGCCCCCGCCGAGAAGGATGGTGCCAAGACCGAGACTGCCAAGCCTCGCGCCACTCCCTCCGGGGGTGACTGATATGTCTCCAACGTATCTATAATTTTTGATTGTTCCAAGCTGTTATATTATCAATATTGGATGTTTTTATATACATTTACAGCAATTATATATCATTTTTTGGGACCATCCTATTAACTTAGTGCCAAGTGCCAGTTGTTGTTTTCTGCTTGTTTTTGGTTTTACAGAATATCAATACCAAACGAAGTCCAAATGCCACGAAACTTTTTGGAGATTTTTTTTTCTGGACATAACAAACACTAGAAGCTTCAGGAGAAGGCCAGAAGCCCCAGGAGGTGGCCATGAGCCACCAGGGCGCGCCTGGGGGGGGGGGGCAGGCGCGCCCTGGTGCCTCGTGGGCCCACCTCTGCCTCTTTTGACCTAATTCCACCACTATAAATTCCCAAAAATCAGGAAACCAACAGAGGAGTCCACGAAATACTTTTTCCGCTGCCGCAAGTTTCTGTTCTCGAGAGATCCCATCTTGAGGCCTTTTCCGGTGCTCCGCCGGAGGGGGAATCGATCACGGAGGGGCTCTACATCAACCTTGCTGCCCTTCCGATGATGCATGAGTAGTTTACCACAGACCTTCGGGTCCATAGTTAGTAGCTAGATGGCTTCTTCTCTCTTTTTGATCTTCAATACAATGTTCTCCTCAATGTTCTTGGAGTTCTATCCGATGTAATCACTTTTTGCGGTGTGTTTGTTGGGATCCGATGAATTGTGAGTTTATGATCAGATTATCCATGAATATTATTTGATTCTTCTCTGATCTCTTTTATGCATGATTATTATAGCTTCGTATTTCTTCTCCGATCTATTGATTTGGTTTGGCCAACTAGATTGATTTATCTTGCCATGGGAAGAGGTGCTTTGTAATGGGTTCGATCTTGCGGGGTCAATCCCAGTGACAGAAAGGGACATGACACATATGTATCGTTGCTATTAAGGGTAAAAAATGGGGTTTATTCATGCGTGAGTTTACTTTGTCTACATCATGTCATCTTGCTTAAGGCCTTACTCTGTTCTTTATGGACTTAATACACTAGATGCATGCTGGATAGCGGTCGATGTGTGGAGTAATAGTAGTAGATGCAGGCAGGAGTCGGTCTACTTGTCTCGGACGTGATGCCTATATACATGATCATTGCCTTGGATACCATCATGATTATTTGCTTTTCTATCAATTGCCCAACAGTAATTTGTCTACCCACCGTATGCTATTTTCTTGAGAGAAGCCTCTAGTGAAAACTATGGCCCCCGGGTCTATCTAAATCTTATATTAAAAACCCTAAAAATACTTTGTTGCACTTTTTCTTTATTTATTTTATTTTGTATTTTTGTTTCAATCTATCTATCTATCACATACAATTTAATCTTGCAACTTACCGCCGACGGATTGACAACCCCTCATTTGCGTTGGGTGCAAGGATTTGTTGTTTGTGTGCAGGTACTGCTAACGAGGTGTTGCGTGATTCTCCTACTGGATTGATAACCTTGGTTTCATAACTGAGGGAAATACTTACCTCTACTGTGCTGCCTCATCCCTTCCTCTTCGGGGAAAATACCAATGCAAGCTACAAGTGAGCAGGAAGAATTTCTGGCGCCGTTGCCGGGGAGACATCATCAACATCTATCAAGTACCTTCGCATAAACTCTCATCTCCTTGCATTTATTTTATTTTCCTCTCATTTTCATCTCCCCCACTTCTAAAAAGTTTTTTTTTACAAAAATACAAAAATATTTTCCATTTGCCTTTTTCTTGTTTGCTTCTTTGCTTGCTTTTTCATTATGGCTAGTTCTTCACTCGTTACTATTACCCCTGAAAATGAAGTGCTTAATTTTAAACAAAGGGGAGGAGAGAATTTAAAATATGCTTGGTATAGGATTTGTGATGCTCATAATAGATCAACTCGTAAGAAATCCTCTACCATCCTTCTTCGCAATTTTTATGTGGGCATTACTACTTGGTATAGATTTGTGCTTGATACTATTACTGGAGGGAATTTCTTGATGTGTCCCTCTACGGATGCTTTTAATGCTATGGGAAATTTAGTGGGATCACCACCTATTACTATTAATGAAACAACTTTGACCTTGGAACATGTTATGCAAAGGTTAGATGCTATTGAAAATAAAATGTCTACTGTTGAGCATATTGAAAATTTAGATAAAAAGATTCATAACCATGTTACTCAATTTGGATCAAAGGTAGGGATTACTCTTAAGATTCTAAAAGAGAAAGAACCAATAATTAGTGCAAGGATGGAACAAAGTCCCGCTAGGATCGATAAGTTGGAAGAAATTATTAATAATTTGGGTTCCGCTTTTTCTTCTGCTAAAACTACTCCTAGCAAAAATTGCAAGTTTATATATGTTCCTAAGACCAATGGTGCTACTTCTAGTAAGGGAAATGAGGATCTTAAAATGATTAGCGTGCACCCCAATTTCATTGATATAATTAAGGAACCTATTCACAAAAGTAAAATTATTGATTTTGTGCCTAGAAGTGTGATCGTGAGAAACACTTATGTTAAATCTATTAGAAAAAATGGATGTGTGATTGAGGAGTTGGAAACCAAAGATGACAATACTTGAAACTATGCATTATGCCTAGCTAGGGGCATAAAACAATAGCGCTTGTTGGGAGGCAACCCAATGAATAAAATAATTTTTTACCTTTTGTTTCTGTTATTGTGTGTTTTCACAATTATGCTACTGTTATGATTGTGTTTTTAATTAGTGTTTGTGCCAAGTAAAGCCTTTAGGATGATTTGGAAGATAGTATAATTGATGCTGTTTGGAAAACAGAAAGTTTTGCGTCCAGTGCTGGAATTTTGGTTCTGTACTGTAGCGTCAGAAAAATATGAAATTTTTACATAGTATTGGTATATGAATTTCCCACGTTGTTCTAATTTTTCAGAATTTTTGGAGTTACAGAAGTATGGCTTTTAAATAGATTGCTACAGATTGTTCTGTTTTTGACAGATTCTGTTTTCGATGCACTACTTGCTTGTTTTGATGAAACTATGGATTGTATCGGGGGGTATAAGCCATGGAGAAGTTAGAATATAGTAGGTATAATTCAAAAATAAAATATGAATGGGTTTTCAGCATTAATTAAAGTAGTGATTTATTTTGTTATACTAACGGATCTCATGAAGGTTTTGTTGAGTTTTGTGTGATTGAAGTTTTCAAGTTTTGGGTGAGATCACGATGGATGAAGGAATAAGGAGTGGCAAGATCCTAAGCTTGGGGATGCCTGAGGCACCCCAAGGTAATATTCAAGGAAAACTCAAGCATCTAAGCTTGGGGATGCCCCGGAAGGCATCCCCTCTTTCTTCTACCAACCATCGGTAATTTTACTTGGAGCTATATTTTTATTCGTCACATGATATGTGTTTTACTTGGAGCATCTTGTATTATATGATTCTTTGCTTTGTTTTCTTTTTAGTTTGTCACAATCATCCTTGCTGAACACACCTATTTTGAGAGAGCCACACGTTCATCATAATTTGTTAGAATACTCTATGTGCTTCACTTAAATTTTTTGAGCTAGGCAGTTGCTCTAGTGCTTCACTTAAATCTTTTTGAGCACGGTGGTTGCTATATTTTGAAGAAATAAACTCTCATGCTTCACTTATATTATTTTGAGAGTTGACAAGATTAAAATTTTGAAGAAATAAACTCTCATACTTCACTTATATTATTTTGAGAGTTGATAAAGATTGAAATTTCGAAGAAATATTTGCACTCTCATGCTTCACTTATATCTTTTTGAGAGTTGATGATAGTAATGGTAATTTGCATAAGATATGAATTTGGTCCCAAAGTGATGAATATTCAAGAGGGATATAATAAAAACTTTCATATAGATCATTGGATATGATAAGTGTGATTCCTTGCAATAGTTTTGCGATATGCAGATGATGATATGTGAGTCATGTTAGTGAGTAATTGTGATTTAGTAAGAATATTAGTGTTAAGGTTTGTGATTCCCTATGCAGGCACACCAAGTCAATAGTTATGCAACGAAATTATATCCTACTTATGGTGCATTATTCGGTGTTAGTTATGTTCAATGCACGATTATGACCGTTTTCGCTTTCTGGTAGGTTGCTTCTCAATCTATTTGCTAGCCTTCATTTGTACTAAGCGGAAATACAGCTTGTGCATCCAAAATCCTTAAACCGAAGTTGTGCCAAATGAGTCCACTATATCTACCTATATGCGGTATTTCCATGCCGTTCCAAGTAAATTTGCGTGTGCCAACTCTAATTTTCAAAATAATTTTCCGTTTTGTGTGCCCGTACCGCTCATGAAGCGGCAGGGGGTGGCCAATATTTTCCATGCTAGGTGTGTTATTCTCACGATGAGTGTTTATTCACTTGTCATTGCAAGAGAGAGTGGCTGGTATTAGGGATGGCCAGTCCCACAATGAATCAAAAATTAATAACAACAAAATTCCTTGGAAAGTGTTGGTATGGAGGGCACCCGTGGATACGGCTAGCCATGGATTGTGAAAGAATGGTGGAAAGGAAATAAACTTTACTTTTTGTTTGGGAACCGCCTATGATGTGTCTAGCATGGAAGATATTGGAAATTCTTGGTCGTTTTCGTTGACAGGAAAAGCATGCCTCTCAAAATATTTTTATCTCTCTAATTTAAGCTTTGAGCTCTGGCACATTAGCAAATCTCTGCTTCCCTCTACGAAGGGCCTATCTATTTACTTTTATGCAATTTTATTTTTATTTGAGTCTCCATCTTCTCTTATAAAGCACCAACTAGAGAGCACTATTGTCGTACTTGTGCATTGGATGTAGCTAATATGGAGTGTGTTTCATGAATGGATCAATGATTGAGCATAATGGGCCAGGGATAACTTTCTTTAGCGTTGATGTTTTGAAAATCATGGTTGCTTGTTAATATGCTTGAGTATTTATATCTTCATGTCAAATTATAGACTATTGCTTTGAATCATTCAAGTCCAATGTCCATGCTATAAAAGGAAAAGAATATGATGAATATGATAGGCAACATTCCACATCAAAAATTCTGTTTTTATCATTTACCTACTCGAGGACGAGCAGGAATTAAGCTTGGGGATGCTGATACATCTTCAACGTATCTATAATTTTTTATTGTTCCATGCTGTTATATTATCAATCTTGGATGTTTTTATATACATTTACAGTAATTATATATCATTTTTTGGGACTAACCTATTAACTTAGTGCCCAGTGCCAGTTGCTGTTTTCTGCCTGTTTTAGGTTTTACAGAATATCAATACCAAACGAAGTCCAAATGCCACGAAACTTTTTGGAGATTTTTTTCTAGACATAACAAACACTAGAAGCTTCGGGAGAAGGCCAGAAGCCCCAGGAGGTGGCCACGAGCCACCAGGGCGCGCCTTGGGGGGGGGGGGGTAGGCGCGCCCTGGTGCCTCGTGGGCCCACCTCTGCCTCTTTTGACCTAATTCAACCACTATAAATTCCCAAAAATCGGGAAGCCAACAGAGGAGTCCACGAAATACTTTTTCCGCCGCCGCAAGTTTCTGTTCTCGAGAGATCCCATCTGGAGGCCTTTTCCGGTGCTCCGCAGAAGGGGGAATCGATCACGGAGGGGCTCTACATCAACCTTGCTGCCCTTCCGATGATGCGTGAGTAGTTTACCACAGACCTTCGGGTCCATAGTTAGTAACTAGATGGCTTCTTCTCTCTTTTTGATCTTCAATACAATGTTCTCCTCGATGTTCTTGGAGTTCTATCCGATGTAATCACTTTTTGCGGTGTGTTTGTTGGGATCCGATGAATTGTGAGTTTATGATCAGATTATCCATGAATATTATTTGATTCTTCTCTGATCTCTTTTATGCATGATTATTATATCTTCGTATTTCTTCTCCGATCTATTGATTTGGTTTGGCCAACTAGATTGATTTATCTTGCCATGGGAAGAGGTGCTTTGTAATGGGTTTGATCTTGCGGTGCTCAATCCCAGTGACAGAAAGGGACATGACATGTATGTATCATTGCTATTAAGGGTAAAAAGATGGGGTTTATTCATGCGTGAGTTTACTTTGTCTACATCATGTCATCTTGCTTAAGGCGTTACTCCGTTCTTTATGGACTTAATACACTAGATGCATGCTGGATAGCGGTCGATGTGTGGAGTAATAGTAGTAGATGCAGGCAGGAGTCGGTCTACTTGTCTCGGACGTGATGCCTATATACATGATCATTGCCTTGGATATCGTCATGATTATTTGCTTTTATATCAATTGCCCAACAGTAATTTGTCTACCCACCGTATGCTATTTTCTTGAGAGAAGCCTCTAGTGAAAACTATGGCCCCTGGGTCTATCTAAATCATATATTAAAAACCCTAAAAATACTTTGCTGCACTTTTTCTTTATTTATTTTATTTTTTATTTTTGTTTTAATCTATCTATCTATCACATACAATTTAATCTTGCAACTTACCGCCGAGGGATTTACAACCCCTCGTTTGCGTTGGATGCAAGGATTTGTTGTTTGTGTGCAGGTACTGCTAACGAGGTGTTGCGTGATTCTCCTACTGGATTGATAACCTTCGTTTCATAACCGAGGGAAATACTTACCTCTACTGTGCTGCATCATCCCTTCCTCTTCGGGGAAAATACCAACGCAAGCTACAAGTAGCTGCGATGCGAGGAAGCCTCACGAGAGTGGCAGCGGCAGCCGGCCGCCGCCGATACTGAAGAAGAGGAAGTGGGTCCCCAACAATGAGTAAGTCACCATGCCTTGCTCTCTTTTCCTCGTGTTTTCCTTTTTCCTCCCGAGGTCTGGGGCTGAACCCTCGCTCGCGCTGGGGGCCCATGAAGAAGAAAAAGC
Source organism: Elymus sibiricus (assembly GCA_039707655.1). Taxonomy (NCBI): domain Eukaryota; kingdom Viridiplantae; phylum Streptophyta; class Magnoliopsida; order Poales; family Poaceae; genus Elymus; species Elymus sibiricus. The sequence continues at coordinate 174,033,542 of CM077666.1, read as the reverse complement.
CAAAGACCCCTGGCTCGAAGGGGGCCCCGACGCCTACCGCAGGCGCCGAAGGGCGCGCAGAGGCCACCCGCTGCCCCGAAGCCGAAACGGGGCGCGCGGAGGTGGAGAAGGAGCAGGTGGCTCCTTCGGAGCCACACATGGACGCGGCTCCTGAGGCCAAGGAAGACGAGCCTCGGGAGGCAGCCTCCGGAGGAGGGGCCGTGCCTCCTGAGGCACCCGCTGCAGGAGAGGACGCAGCGATGGGGGAGGCCGAGGCGCCAACTCCCCCGCCGAGCTCCTTCCCCGCCAAGGAGGCTGCAACCGCCGAGGGTGCCTCGGCAAGCCCCGGGTGCTCGCCGGTACGCGAGGCTCCCGCCACGGCGTGACGAGCCCGCGGAGCATGCCGCCGCGGCAAGAGGAGGAGGAGATCCCGGCGAGCCCCCCGCTCCTGACGAACGACGTGGCTCCTGAAGGGAGCGCAGAGGCGAAGGCCTGGAGGGAACCCGACGCCGGGCCTTCCCAGACTGTGACGGTGGAGGGCGGCGAGGAGCCGGACCCGGACTAGGCCCTGGCGCTCGTGAACAGCCGCACCCTGCTCAAGAGCTGGGTTCTGCGGAGCGCCCGAGCGGCTCTGGGCCAGCTCAAGGCGGAACTCCAGGCAGAGGAGGCGCGCCTCGCCAGGGAGCACCTGCGCCTCGCGGAGGGGTGGTGACAACTCGACGTCACCGTCAAGCTAGGCCGGCGCCAAGACGAGGCCGAGTGGGAGAAGCATGAGAAGGCCGCCTTCGAGGCGAAGGAGATCTTTGAGAGCGCCGCTCAGGAGGCCGACGCGGCTTACAAGCGCCGCGAGGAGGCGGGGGCTCGCACGAAGGTGCTCGAGAAGCAGCACACCGCCCAGGCGCAGCTGCTCCAGGAGCGGGAGGGCGAGCTCGACAAGCGCGCTAAAGGCCTTGCAGGCCGTGAGGCAGATCTCGCGATCCGCGAGCGGGAGCTCACGAGGATGACAGCCGAGCAGGCCGCGGAGCGCGAGCACCTGGAGACGTTGGATCGCGAGGTGGCTGCCGCCGAGGCCTTCTACAACCAGTGCATGGAGAAGGCCAACGCCGCACTGGAGGCCAAGGAGAAGAAGACCCAGGCGGACGCCGACGCGAGGGTCGAGAGGAATCGCCAGGCGATTGCCGCGGATCATAGCAAGAAGCTGAAGGCCCAGGGGGACCGCTTCAAGAAGAAGCGCGAGGAGCTCCAGAAGGAGATTGACGGCCTCAAGGAGGTGCTGATGGAGGCGGAGGCCCGATGGAAGACCGCGCTGAAGGCCAAGGCCGACGCGGAAGAAGAGCTGGCCTCCCTCCGGCAGTAGGTGGGCGGCGTCTCCAAGGTCGTCGAGCAGGCCAGGGACGAGGCGGACCGGGCGCGGGGACGGCAGCACGAGCGCGCCAAGATGTTCCACTCTCTCCAGCTCCGAGCCCGCGGAGCGCTGACCACAATCTGCCAGGAGAGGCTCGGGGGGCCCCTTGAGACACACGACGCCAGCTACCTCGACGTCTTCACCAAGCTCGTCGAGCGGCTCGAGGTCGGGGCCAAGTGGGTGAATGTCATCATTGAAGATGAGTGCCGCGACCTCCTCAGCCAGGCGGCGATGCGCATCTTCAGCAATCTCCTCTGTGCCGATGCCAACTTCGACTTCGACAAGGTGATGGCCCCTGTCCCCGAGGAGCTCCGCGATGGCCTCGGGAAGGCGGTGGAGGACCACGTCGACGCCCTGCTCGAGAAGTTCTCCCATCGTAGCAGCGAGAGCTCTAGCGAGGTTGAAGATGGCGAAGGTGATGGCGACGACGATGACGGCGACGCGTCCTCTTAAGCCCCTTTTTTCCTCTCGTTTATCCTGTATCAGATTGATCTAGCCCCGTGGGGGCGTGAAAGCATGACTTTTGCATTTAAGTACTTAATGGTTGCTGTAATTTGTGTTCCTCGTGAGGCCCTCTCGTGAGGCTTGTTTTCCACTTCTTGCATGCCTTGGTGCTCTACGTCGTCATGGCCCAGCCCCCGAGTGGGTTATGAGCGTCGCCGGTATGTTAGGACGCGTGCCTAGACAAGGCCAGAGGGTTAGGCCTCTGAGGGGCGGTAAGGGCTCCTGAGGCGCGATGCTCAGGAAGCCCCCTTTGGCGCGCAAGCGGCTTGCACAAAGGAGGAAGCATCAGCACTCAACGAGGTTGCGGGGAGAGGAGAGCTTGAGGGGCACCGAGAGCGGCTCGCGAGATGTCTTTAGACTTAGCTTTTTCGCGAGTGTGTCGCTTGCCGTGTCGTGGCTGCGGAGTGCGCCTCGTGAGGCTCTTGCTCGTAAGGCCTCCCATTGGCACTTGGTGAGGATGGCCGCCGCAGGCCGCCTCGCGAGGCAGCGCTCGCGAGGCTTCCTGTGGACTTAAGGAGGCACCCTGCCGTGGGCTACCTCGCGAGGCCTTCTGTGTGCCTTGTTCTTGTAACAACTGCATGCCGGCAAGTTTCACGAACGGAGGAGCAGTGCACGCTTGCTAGCTTGCTCGTGGGCGTCACGCGAGGAGACAAGGCACCAAGGACCTTGGGGAGGTGATGTGCACGGGAGCACGCCCGCGAGCCAGAGCTCGGTCACTTGGGTTTTGCGGCACTGCTGGGATTGACCCGAACACAGGCACACCGTGTCCAGCCCCCGCTCGCGTGATGCGCAGGAGGAAGATCGCGAGCACGCACGGCTCCTGAAGCAAACAACTTACCAAACACATATAATATCTGGAAAAAAAATCTTTACTGCAGCATAATAATAAGGTCCATTACACAACCAAAAAGATGAGGCTGATTTGTCTGGCACGGGTCAGCTTGAGGATGGTGTAGCCACGTGGCGCCCTCAGTTTCACATCCAAAAGAGAAGAGGCTGCCTTGTCCGGCACGGGTCAGCTTGAGGATGGTGCAGCCAGGCGGCGCCCTCAGTTTGATCGTTTCGCCAACATTGAGCATGGGGCTTCTAGTGGGTTGTGGGAGGAAGCTCTCGCGGGCCCATCAGGCAAGCGCAAAGAGAGGCTCCGGAGCGTGTACATCTCCACTTTGTTCGTACGCGTGAGGTCACGGGTAGAACTTGCGGAGGTGTTGGATGTTCCATGTGTTGGGCTACCCTGAATGGGCCTTCCCACATGGGTGAGAGCTTGTGGAGTCCTTCTCTGGAGAGGATCCTTCGTAGGACGAGGTCGCCAGCTTCAAGAGTGTGTGGACGTATGTTGTGGCTATGATAGCGACGCAAAGCCTGCTGGTATCTGCTACTTGTAGTCTGCGTCGGTATTTCCCCGAAGAGGAGAGGATGATGCAGTACAGTAGAGATAAGTATTTCTCTCAGTTAAGAACCAAGGTTATCAATCCAGTAGGAGAACCAAGCAAAATTCTATTAAGCGCACCTGCACACACCAGAGCAAACACTTGCACCCAACGCAAATAAGAGGGTTGTCAATCCTCTTAGCGGATACTTGCAAGGATTAAATCTTATTGAGGTAAATAGCTAAACTAAAATACTAATTAAAAGAAAAGTAAATAAATTGCAGCAAGGTATTTTTAGGTTTTTGATATGATAAAGATAGACCCGGGGGCCATAGTTTTCACTAGAGGCTTCTCTCTTGAGCGCAGACACATACGGTGGGTAAACAAATTACTGTTGGGCAATTGACAGAATAGCAAATAATTATGACGGATTCATGGCAATGATCATGTATATAGGCATCACATCCGAGACAAGTAGACCGACTCCTGCCTGCATCTACTACTATCACTCCACCCATCGACCGCTATCCAGCATGCATCTAGGGTATTAAGTATGAAACAGAGTAACGCCTTAAGCAAGATGACATGATGTAGAGAAGCAAATTCAAGCAATATTAATAAACCCCATCTTTTTATCCTTAATGGCAACAATACAAATATGTGTCATGTCCCCTTCTGTCACTGGGATTGAGCACCGCAAGATTGAACCCATCACAAAGCACCTCTCCCATTGCAAGATAAATCAATCTAGTAGGCCAAACTAAACTGATAGTTCGGAGAGAAATACAAAGCTATAACAATCATGCATAAAAGAGTTCAGAGAAGACTCAAATATTTCTCATGAATAATCTGATCATAAACTCACAATTCATTGGATCCCAACAAACACACCGCAAAAGAAGATTACATCGGATAGAACTCCAAGAACATCAAGGAGAACATTGTATTGAAGATCAAAGAGAGAGAAGAAGCCATCTAGCTACTAGCTATGGACCCGTAGGTCTGTGGTAAACTACTCACACATCATCGGAAGGGCAGCAAGGTTGATGTAGAAGCCCTCCGTGATCGATTCCCCCTTCGGCAGAGTACCGGAAAAGGCCTCTAGATGGGATCACGGAAGAACAGAGGCTTGCGGTGGCGGAAAGGTTATTTCTTCTGGCTCTCTGGGGGTTTCCCAATATTTGTGAATTTATAGAAGTGGAATTAGGTCAAACGGAGTCACGTGGGCCCCACAAGGCAACACATCGCCCCCCCTGGGGCGCGCCCTGTTGCCTTGTGAAGCCCTCGTGAGGCTTCCGGCCTCCTCCCGAAGCTTCCAAGGGTTCTTTTCTCCAAAAAAAAATCTCCAAAAAGTTTCGTGGCATTTGGACTTCATTTGGTACTGTTTCTCTGAAAAGCCAAAAACAAGCAGAAAACAGCAACTGGCACTGGGCACTAGGTTAATAGGTTAGTCCCAAAAAATGATATATAAATGCATATAATTGCATATAAAAAATACAAGATTGATACTATAATAGCATGGAACAATCAAAAATTATAGATACGTTGGAGACGTATCAAGCATCCCCAAGCTTAATTCCTGCTCGTCCTCGAGTAGGTAAATGATAAAAACAGATTTTTTGATGTGGAATGCCACCTATCATGTTTCATCATGTAATCTCTCTCTTATGGTATGAATAATAAGATCCAAATGATTCAAAGCAATAGTCTATAATTTGATATAAAGACATCAATACTCAGGCATACTAATAAACAATCATGTCTTTCAAAATAAACATGCTAAAGAACGTTATCCCTACAAAATCATACAATCCTATCATGCTCTATCTTCTTCACACAAAATATTTATCATGCACTACCCCGGTTTTAGCCACACAATTGGTTCATACTTTTTAACGCGCTTCAGCTTTTTCGACTCCCACGCAATACATGAGCGCAAGCCATGGATATAGCACTATTGGTGGAATAGAGTATGATGGTAGAGATAAATAAGAGAATTCAAAAAAGGAGAAAGTCTCACATCGACGAGGCTAATCAACGGGCTATGGAGATGCCCATCAATTGATGTCAATGCGAGGAGTAGGGATTACCATGCAACGAATGCACTAAGAGCTATAAGTGTATGAAAGCTCAACATGAAAACTAAGTGGGTGTGCATCCAACTTGCTTGCTCATAAAGATCTCGGGCATTTGAGGAAGCCCATCATCAGAATATACAAGCCAAGTTCTATAATGAAAAATTCCCACTAGTATATGAAAGTGACAAAATAGGAGACTCTCTATATGAAAAACATGGTGCTACTCTGAAGCACAAGTGTGGAAAAGGATAGTAACATTGCCCCTTCTCTCTTTTCTCTCAATTTTTTTTCATGGCTCTTTTTTCACCTTTTTTTTATTTATTTTTCTTCTTCTTTTTTTAGAACGATCTCATGGACCTCATCCCCACTTTTTCGAGGACTCATTAGTCTCCACCATCCTTACCTCACTGGGACAATGCTCTAATAATGATGATCATCACACCTCTATTTACTTACAACTCAACATTACAACTCGATACTAGAACATGTAGGAGATATGCCCTAGAGGCAGTAATAACAGTTATTTTGTATCTCCGAGTTTGTAATGAATGTTTATGTTCCATGCTATTACTGCAATGATTCTCGAGTCTGCAATATCCACGAGGCTCAGAGGGAAACTCATGTGCACGCGTGGTATGATAAACGGTAAAATGTATTCCTAGTCTTGCCTCTAAGACTGGCTCAAGTATTGCATGATGATCCTGTTTTCCTGATCATGGGCATGTCTATGCCGGCAATTTTTGAGGGCACAATGTTAGGAGAACACTTGTGTTAAATCGACCCGAATTGATGTTATGCTATGAGATACATTCGTCACAAGTTAATGGTTTATAACACAGAGATAGTTAATGTTTGCATAATTCCATAGACCATGAGAGTATCGAGTTCCTTCGTACTTGTTTCGTGAACTTTGGGGCGTGTTAAACGTCATCCGTAACTGGGTGTCTATTACGGTGGCTTACGGGTTCACGGAAAAGTATAGCAAGTAACAAGATAGCTCAAGATTGGGATTTGCTCCTCCGACGATGGAGAGATATTCTCAGGCCCTCTCGGTGTTACGGTATCCATCATCGTCTAGCCAGACACATTATGATTTGATCACTGGGATGCCGGAACACGGAAACGAGAAAAGAGAACAAAACCGGTAACGAGGTAACTTGCATGGTGGACAAGTTGTTGATCCATGGGGATACAGATAAATCTCACCTCGGGTGTTTGTAAAATATCGCGAAGCAACAGGAATTGCACACGGCAACTGGAGGTTCACTCGAATATTCATTAGTGTGGGTATAGGGGTCAATATGGGTGTCCACGGCTCCGATGTTGATCATTGATCGGAAAGTGTTCCGGATCATGTCTATACTTCACCGAACCTATAGGGTCACACTCTTAAGGGTCATCTATCTGCTGAATACTAGACATGGAGTCTGAGAGAAAATCACCGTAAAAGTTTCGGACGCAACGGAAATGTTCCGGAGAGGACACCGGAATAGTTCCGGAAAAACTGAAAAGTTGTTTCAGGGGATACCATTAAGTCAAATTGGTTTCGGCACATGCCTGGAAATTCTTGAAGGATGCCAGAAGTGTTCTGGAAACTTCTGGGAATTTTCCGGGATAAAAACCGGAAATGTTCAGGAGCTGCCGGAACCGATTTGGTTGCTTTTCGCAGATGAAAATCACTAATCCGAAATTGTTTTGGAACGCGTCCAAAATCATTTGTGTGGGTACTGGAATTATTCTAAGACCCACAGAAATATTTTTGGATTTAACGGCCGTGGAAAATTGGTTCCGTGAATAGTGAAAATCACTTTATGGATATTTTTTTGGAAAGCCACCTTTTAGGGCTTTTCCCAAAAGGCTTCTAGAAGGGATTGGGGAGCAAGGAACCCCCATGTGGGGGGCCCCCTAGGGGTGGCCGGCCAAGTTGGAGCTCCTCCATAGAGCTCCACTTGCCTTCCTTTTATGCCCTTGAGGAGGATCCATGTGATGGGGTTTTTTGGGTATTTTTCCCATATGGCTTTCCTATAAATAGAGGTGGAGGGTGATCTCCAAATCTCATCCTTGCTCTCATACACATGCCATAGACTTGTCTGGCTTCTCTCTCCCTCCCAGCGAAATAGGTTCATAGAGCCGAAAGGCTGTCTGGGTTCTGGCAGGAACTAGTTCTGGACGGCGAAGCCCTGCCGGATAGCTGACACCGTATGTGTGCAACCCCGTAGAGAGGTCGTAGTTTCGATCTTTTGCCCGAGGGGCTGTTCGAGTGTCCTCCTGAAGGGCTGTCTGAGTTACCGTTCGAGTTTCGAGGGTCCTCCCGAAGGGCTGTCCGAGTTACCGTTCGAGTTTCGAGGGTCCACCCGAAGGGCTGTCCGTGACATCGTCCGAGGGACTGTCCGACCGCCTCCCGAAGGGCTGTCCGATGAGGGAGTACGTCCTCGCGGTTGGGAGGTTGTAAATTCTAGCTGCGGGGATCTGCACCGATGATCTACACCGACTCTTCTTCCGCCGCGCTACGAGTCGGTACGGATCAGATCAAACCCTGTATGACATCTCCATAGTGGTCCTGGGCGTGCTCGCTGTACCGAATTTTTTTGTTTTCTGTCGCGTTCCCCTATAGTGGCATCAAGAGCCGTGCTATGCGTAGATGCAGGTTACGATCTAGAATACATGGATATGTATGGGTATTGCATAATATAATTTTGGAATAGATGGGATCTATTGCTAAAAATTATTTGTGGGGGTAGCAGATGAAATCTGTTACCCGATGTTCTTGTTGCTTCACTAGAATTTGCGTATTTCTGATCTCGAGATAGCATGGTGGAATTTGACAAAGTTCTGGCAATCCGTGATCCTGATTGATGAACGAAGTGCTATCAGTTCTTTGGGTTCCACCATAGTCAAAAGAAAGATGAAATTTCGCAGACGAAAGGGCAATGCAGATATGATCTGCACGGGGGTCATGCGTATGACGAAGTTTAGTATGGGGCTCGAGATTTTATTATCTCGTGTTTCAGACACCCTGAAAAGTTAATCTAGCGACTTGAATAATCATACTTGATGATAAAACGTTGGTAGCTGCGGTTTAAGTCAAAACCTTAGAAGCCACGTAAAATAAAATTTTGCATAAACCGATTAGAGGCGTCTAACTTGGTTTTGCAGGATGTGCATGTGATGTGGTATAGCAATGCTCATATTAATTCGATTATGTATGAGATGACTATATGATGTAAATTTATTAACATGACCTGCGTTCATGATTCGGCATGATGGCTGGAGCCATATGATTGTCACTTTAATGACCTGCGTGTCAACCTTAAGTAATGCACTTATTTTATTAGCTATAGAGATAGCAATATTATCTGGTGCATTGACAAGGTGGTGGCAATCTTCGCGAAGGTGAACACCGACGCAAATGCCGAAGACGAAGAAATTAAAGACTTCTCCGTCAGAAGGGGCTATACCATATCATGCTATTATGAATTGCCTGAGATGTTTATCCCTTATGATGCACCCTTTTGATTGCGCGGTAGTCGCTTTTCATATGGATCTTGAATCACTCATAATCAATTTTGAGAGATATTGATTTGAGTGGGAGCGCACTTTAGAATAAAATTGTTTATTCACTAGTGCCAAAAATCATTATGAACAAAGTCTAAGTGAAACTTGTGTTTTCCGTTGTAGATCAAATGGCTCGCAACACCGCGTTCAACTTAGGCCCGATGTTAGAGAAAGAGAAGTTAGCTGCGGCTGGAAACAACTATGCGGACTGGGTCCGTAACCTGAGGATTGTCCTCAGGAGCGCTAAGAAAATGTATGTGCTTGAAAATGCTCTTCCAGCTAAACCGGCGGCCACTGCCCCGGAAGATGAACAAAATGTCTGGGCCACTAAGGATGATGATCACAACTTAGTGCAGTGCCTCATGCTAGCTTGCATGAGTGCAGGGCTTCAAAAACATTTTGAATTCCGTAAACCCCGTGATATGATCCGGGAATTGGATGCTCTGTACAAGGAAACCGCAAGGTCTGAACGATTTGATATCATGAAGACCTTGATGGAATGCAAGATGGCTGAGGGCAGTTTAGTTGGCAAACACGTAGTCAAAATGATTGGCTATGCTAAAAGGCTTAAAACCCTGGAATTTCCAATTCCGCCTGGCCATATGATGGACATGATGCTTTCTTCACTCCTCCTGTCTTACGACGGTTTTTTCATGAACTACAACATGAGTGGGATGGAGAAGACACCGGAAGAGGTGCTCGCCATGCTGAAAACTGCGGAAAAATCGCAAGCAAGTGTTGCTTGTGAATAAAACCGCCAGTTTCAAAAAGAAAGGCAAGCCAAAGAAGGGCAAGGGCGCTGGTAAGACTGGCTCCCAAAGCAACTCTAAGGGCGGAGCCAAGAATGAAACTGAGTGCTTCTACTGCAAGGGCACAAGACACTAGAAGAGAAACTGCAAGAAGTATCTGGAAGATAAGAAGTCCGGGAAAACCGGAAAAGGTATAATTGTTATACAAGTTAATGTCATTGACGTTTTGCATGCTAGCAAAAATTCTAAGTCTTGGGTATTTGATACCGGATCGGTTGCTCACATTTGCAACTCGATACAGGGACTTCAGAAGGTGCGCAAGCTAGCAAAGAATGAAGTCGTGATGCGCGCCGGGAACGGTGCTAGGATCGCTGCTCAAGCCGTCGGCATTATGCCTCTACGTCTCCCTTTAGGATTTATCTTAGAACTAAATAACTGTTATTTTGTTCCACTATTGTGTAGAAACATTATCTCCGGATCATGTTTAGTACACGGTATTCGTACAAGTCTGAGAACAATGGTTGTTCACCTTATTGTAAGGATATGTTTTATGGATTTGCACCCATTATTGGGGGCCTTTTCATACTAAATCTTGAATGTGGAAATGATGTCTTTAACGTGAATGCTAAACGCCTTAAGAAGGCTGATACCACCACCACTTTCATGTGGCACTGTCGGCCTGGCCACATCGGAAAGAAACGCATGCAAAGACTCCATAAAGATGGAGTTTTACCGTCCTTTGATTTTGAATCATTTGACACATGTGAAGCTTGCTTGATGGGGAAAATGACCAAGACGCCGTTCATGGGTCATCCTGAATGGGCGAGTGAATTGTTGGAAATAATATATAGTGATGTATGTGGTCCAATGAGCACAATCGCACGGGGTGGGTATTTCTACTTCGTGACTTTTACGGATGATTTGAGTAGGTATGGATATATCTACTTGATGAAGCATAAGTCGGAAACCTTTGAAAAGTTCAAAGAATTTCAGAATGAGGTAGAAAATCATCGTAACAAAAGGATTAAGTTTCTGCGGTCTGATCGCGGGGGCGAATACCTTAGTCATGAGTTTGGCCAACATCTGAGTGACCGTGGAATCGTTTCACAGCTTACGCCTCCAGGAACTCCACAGCGAAACGGAGTGTCGGAAAGACGTAACTGAACCCTGTTAGACATGGTAAGGTCGATGATGTCTTCTACAGATCTGCCGATATCTTTTTGGGGTCACCCACAAGAAACTGCCGCTCACACATTAAACAGAGCACCGTCTAAGTCTGTTGAGACGACACCATACGAGTTATGGCATGGGAAGAAACCCAATTTGTCACATCTCAAAATCCGGGGTTGTGAAGCTTATGTAAAACGTTTACAACCAAGCAAACTCGATCCTAGATCAGACAAATGTTACTTTGTAGGTTATCCCAAGGAAACAGTTGGGTATTCCTTCTACCAACCCTCCGAGTGCAAAGTGTTTGTCGCTAAAAATGGAGTCTTTCTCGAGAAAGAGTTTCTTGCTAAAGAAGTGAGTGGGAGGACAGTACAACTTGATGAGATTAGTGAATCTTCGGCAACCGTTGATATGGCTAAGGAACCGGAAGAAATTCCACTAATTATCCGTACAACCGAGCCGGAAGTTGTCGCATGTGATGCGGAAACTTCAGACAATGTTGTAACCGAACCGCGCAGATCAGGTAGGGCTATCCAGCCACCTGAGTGGTTTCATAACGAAATCTTCATTCTTGAAGACGTTGAACTTGCGCAGTACAAGGAAGCGATGGCGGGGCCCAGCTCAAGGGAATGGCACAAGGCCATGAAATCCGAAATGGAATCCATGTACGAAAACTAAGTTTGGAACTTGGAAGAACTTCCAGATGGCGTAAAACCCATTGGTTGTAAATGGATTTTCAATAGAAAGACGGACGCGGATGGTAACATTACTATCCACAAAGCTAGACTTGTCGCGAAACTACGACGAGACTTTCTCGCCCGTAGCTATGCTTAGGTCTATTCGGATATTACTAGCAATTGCTGCTTATTTCGATTATGAAATATGGCAGATGGATGTCAAAACGGCTTTCCTAAATGTAAATCTCAAAGAAGATGTATACATGATACAACCTAAAGGTTTTGTCATTCATAAGGATGCTGGAAAGGTATGCAAACTTCAGAAAGCCATTTATGGTCTGAAGCAAGCGTCAAGGAGCTGGAACATTCGTTTTGATGAAGTGGTCAAACAATTTGGCTTCATCAGGAATGACGAAGAATCTTGTGTTTACAAGAAGTTTAGTGGGAGTGCAAAATCATTTCTAATCTTGTATGTGGATGACATATTGTTGATTGGAAATGACGTGAATTTTCTTAGCGAAATAAAAGACTCATTGAAGAAAAGTTTTTCAATGAAAGACTTAGGCAAAGCGGCATATGTATTGGGCATCAGAATCTATAGAGATAGATCAAAACGCCTGATAGCGCTTAGCCAAAGCACGTACATTGACAAGGTGTTGAAAAGGTTCAACATGGAGAACTCCAAGAAAGGCCTACTCCCCATGTCACCTGGCACAGTGCTTTGCAAGAATCAGTGTCCTCGGACTCTCGATGAGCGAGTACAAATGAATGATGTTCCATATGCCTCGGCAGTTGGTTCTATTATGTATGCCATGCTATGTACAAGACCGGATGTTTCCTATGCGCTAAGTGTTAGCAGCCGGTACCAAAGTGATCCAGGATTGGAACATTGGGCCGCAGTCAAGGGTATTCTGAAGTACCTCAGAAGGACCAAGGATTTACTCCTTGTGTACGGAGGTGATGAAGAGCTCATTGTAAGTGGTTACACTAATGCAGGCTTCATGACTGACCCATATGACTTCAAATCTCAATCAGGCTATGTTTTCATATTGAACGGTGGCACAGTTGATTGGAAAAGTTCCAAACAAAAGACTATGGCGGATTCTACGATGGAGGCGGAATATGTTGCAGCTTCAGAAGCCTCCAAGGAGGCAGTATGGATCAAGCAATTTCTTGAAGACCTTGGTGTGGTTCCAAGTGCTCTGGACCCGGTGGGGATCTATTGTGATAATAGTGGAGCCGTGGCTCAGGCAAGGGAGCCAAGTTCGCACCATAAGACAAGACATATTGAACACAAATATAAACTCATTCGACATCATGTCGAAGCGGGTTTAGTGAAAGTACGCAAAGTTCACACGGATCTGAACGTGTCAGACCCGATGACAAAGCCTCTACCACGAGCAAAGCATGAGCAGCACCGGATATCCATTGGTGTTAGGGAAGCCATGTAACTAGATTATGACTCTAGTGCAAGTGGGAGTCTATAGGAGATATGCCCTAGAGGCAGTAATAACATTTATTTTGTATCTCCGAGTTTGTAATGAATGTTTATGTTCCATGCTATAACTGCAATGATTCTCGAGTCTGCAATATCCACGAGGCTCGGAGGGAAACTCATGTGCACGTGTGGTATGATAAACGGTAAAATGTATTCCTAGTCTTGCCTATAACACTGGCTCAAGTATTGCATGATGATCCTGTTTTCCTGATCATGGGCATGTCTATGCCGGCAATTTTTGAGGGCACAATGTTAGGAGAACACTTGTGTTGAATCGACCCGAATTGATGTTATGCTATGAGATACATTCGTCACAAGTTAATGGTTTATAACACAGAGATAGTTAATGTTTGCATAATTCCTTAGACCATGAGAGTATCGAGTTCCTTCGTACTTGCTTCGTGAACTTTGGGGTTTGTTAAACGTCATCCGTAACTGGGTGGCTATTACGGCGGCTTACGGGTTCACGAAAAAGTATGGCAAGTAACAAGATAGCTCAAGATTGGGATTTGCTCCTCCGACGATGGAGAGATATTCTCGGGCCCTCTCGGTGTTACGGTATCCATCATCGTCTGGCCAGACACATTGTGATTTGATCCCTGGGATGCCAGAACACGGAAACGAGAAAAGAGAACAAAACCGGTAACGAGGTAACTTGCATGGTGGACAAGTTGTTGATCCATGGGGATGCAGATAAATCTCACATCGGTTGTTTGTAACATATCGCGAAGCAATAGGAATAGCACATGGCAACTGGAGGTTCACTCGAATATTCATTAGTGTGGGTATAGGGGTCAATATGGGTGTCCACGGCTCCGATGTTGATCATTGATCGGAAAGTGTTCCGGGTCATGTCTATACTTCACCGAACCTATAGGGTCACATGCTTAAGGGTCATCTATCTGCTGAATACTAGACAGGGAGTCTGAGAGAAAATCACCGGAAAAGTTTCAGACGCAACGGAAACGTTCCGGAGAGGACACCGGAATAGTTCCGGTAAAACTGAAAAGTTGTTTCAGGGGATACCATTAAGTCAAATTGGTTTCGGCACATGCCTGGAAATTCTTGAAGGATGCCAGAAGTGTTCTGGAAACTTCTGGGAATTTTCCGGGATAAAAACCGGAAATGTTCCGGAGCTGCCGAAACCGATTTGGTTGCTTTTCGCAGATGAAAATCACTAATCCGAAATTGTTTCGGAACGTGTCCAAAATCATTTGTGTGGGTACTTGAATTATTCTAAGACCCACAGAAATATTTTCGGATTTAACGGTCGCGGAAAATTGGTTCCATGAATAGTGAAAATCACTTTATGGATATTTTTTTGGAAAGCCACCATTTAGGGCTTTTCCCAAAAGGCTTCTAGAAGGGATTGGGGTGCAAGGAACCCCCATGTGGGGGCCCCCTAGGGGTGGCCGGCCAAGTTGGAGCTCCTCCATGGAGCTCCACTTGCCTTCGTTTTATGCCCTTGAGGAGGATCCATGTGATGGGTTTTTTGGGTATTTTTCCCATATGGCTTTCCTATAAATAGAGGTGGAGGGGTGCTCTCTAAATCTCATCCTTGCTCTCATACACATGCCATAGACTTGTCTGGCTTCTCTCTCCCTCCCAGCAAAATAGTTTCGTAGAGGCGAAAGGCTGTCTGGGTTCCGGCAGGAACTAGTTCTGGACGGCGAAGCCCTGCCGGATAGCTGACACCGTATGTGTGCAACCCCGTAGAGAGGTCGTAGTTTCGATCTTTTGCCCGAGGGGCTGTTCGAGTGTCCTCCCGAAGGGCTGTCCGAGTTACCGTTCGAGTTTTGAGGGTCCTCCCGAAGGGCTGTCTGAGTTACCGTTCGAGTTTCGAGGGTCCTCCCGAAGGGCTGTCCGTGACATCGTCCGAGGGACTGTCCGACCGCCTCCCGAAGGGCTGTCCGACGAGGGAGTACATCCTCGCGGTTGGGAGGTTGTAAATCCTAGATGCGGGGATCTGCACCGACGATCTACACCGACTCTTCTTCCGCTGCGCTACGAGTCGGTACGGATCAGATCAAACCCTGTATGACATCTCCATAGTGGTCCTGGGCGTGCTCACTGTACCGATTTTTTTTTTGTTTTCTGTCGCGTTCCCCTACAGAACAAAATATGACTCTATATGAATGCCTCTGGCAGTGTACCAGGATGTGCAATGATGCTAGCGTAACATGTATAAAAATGATGAACGGTGGCTGAGCCACAAATACTATGTCAGCTATATGATCATGCAAAGCAATATGACAATGATGATGTATGTCATAAAAACGGAACGCTGGAAGTTGCATGGCAATATATCTCGGAATGGCTATGGAAATGCCATGATAGGTAGGTGTGGTGGCTGTTTTGAGGAAGATATAAGGAGGCTTATGTGTGATAGAGCGTATCATATCACGGGGTTTGGATGCACCGGCGAAGTTTGCACCAACTCTCAATGTGAGAAAGGGCAATGCACGGTACCGAAGAGGCTAGCAAACTGCGGAAGGGTGAGAGTGCGTATAATCCATAGACTCACATTAGTCATAAAGAACTCACATACTTATTGCGAAAGTTTATTAGCCCTCGAAGCAAAGTACTGCTACGCATGCCCCTAGGGGGGGGGGGTTGGTAGGAGTTAACCATCGCGCGCCCCCGACTGCCACACAAAGGAAGACAATCAATAATAATTCATGCTCCAACTTCTTAGCATAACGACAGACCATACGTGCATGCTTCGGGAATCACAAACCTTAACACAATTATTCTTAATAAACCACAATTATCTACTAATACCTCCCACATATTACCATCTTAATATCGCAAAACTATTGCAAGGAATCAATTTATCATATTCAGTGATCTACATGAAAGTTTTTATTATATCCCTCTTGAATACCTATCATATCAGGACCAAATTCATAACCCGTGCAGATTACCATTGATATCATGAAACTCTCAAAAAGATATAAGTGAAGCATGAGAGTGCAACTATTTCTTTAAAATATAACCACCGCCGTGCTCTAAAAGATATAAGTGAAGCGCTAGAGCAACTGCCTATCTCTAAAGATATAAGTGAAGCACATAGAGTATTCTAACAAATCACGAATAATGTGTGTCCCTCTCAAAAAGGTGTGTTCAGCAAATATGATTGTGATAAACTAAAAAGCAAACAAACTATAGCACAAGACGCTCCAAGTAAAACACACATCATGTGATGAATAAAAATATAGCTCCAAGTGATATACCGATAGATTGTAGACGAAAGAGGGGATGCCTTCCGGGGCATCCCCAAGCTTAGACGCTTGAGTATTCCTTGAATATTACCTTGGGGTGCCTTGGGCATCCCCAAGCTTAGGCTCTTGCCGCTCCTTATTCCTTTATCCATCGTAGTCTCACCCAAAACTTGAAAACTTCAGCACACAAAACTCAACAGAAACCTCGTGAGATCCGTTAGTATAACAAACAAATCTTAAACTTTAGGTACTGTAGTAAATTTATTCATATTTAATATTGACATAATTCTACTGTACTCCAACTTCTCCATGACTCATACCCCCCGATACGATCCATAGATTCATCAAAATAAACAAACTATGCAACAAAAACAGAATCTGTCTAAAACAGAACAGTCTGTAAAGATCTATTTAAAAGCCATACTTATGTAACTCCAAAAATTATGAAAAATTAGGCAAACGTAAGAAATTCACATACCAATACTGTGTAAAAATTTACGATTTTTTTGACTCTCCAGTACATAACCAAAATTCCAGCACTGGACGCAAAACTTTCTGTTTTCCAAACAGCATCAATAATACTATCATCAACATCATCCCAAAGGCATTACTTGGCACAAACACTAATTAAAACATAAAAACACAATCATAACAGAATCTATAATTGTGCAAACACACAAAAACAGTAGGTAAAAGCAAAAATTTATTTTATTCATTGGGTTGCCTCCCAACAAGCACTATTGTTTTATGCCCCTAGCTAGGCATAATGCATAGTTTCAAGTGTTGTCATCCTTCAAGTTAATTCCATAAGTGGCCCTCATAATGGATTCATAAGGTGCTTTAATTCTTTTTCTAGGGAAGTGTTCCATCCCTTTCTTTAGTGGAAATTGAAATCTTATATTACCTTCTTTCATATCAATAATAGCACCAATAGTTTGAAGAAAAGGCCTACCAAGTATTATGGGGCAAGAAGGATTGCATTAAATATCAAGAACAATAAATTCCACGGGCACATAATTTCTATTTGCAAGAATAAGAACATCATTTATTCTACCCAATGGCTTTTTAATAGTGGAATCTGCAAGGTGCAAATTAAGGGAACAAAGATCCATGTCGGTGAGACCTAGCACATCACACAAAGACTTAGGTATGGTGGAAACGCTAGCACCAAGATCACAAAGAGCATTACATTCATAATCTTTAATTTTCACTTTAATAGTAGGTTCCCATTCATCTTGTAATTTTCTAGGAATTGATACTTCCAACTCAAGTTTTTCTTCATGTGCTTTCATTATGGCTTCTACAATATGTTTAGTGAAAGCTTTATTTTGTTCATATGCATTTGGTGAATTAATCATGGATTGCAACAAGGAAATACACTCAATTAAAGAACAACTATCATAATTAAAGTCCTTGTAATCCAAAGTAGTGGGTGCATTACTATTTAAAGTTTTGACCTCTCCAAACCCACTTTTTTCATTTTTACGATCAAGATTATCACCCTCCAAGCAAGTGGGACTCCTTCTATCTAAAGTTGACTCTTCTCCAATCCCTTTTTCATCAAGTTTTATGTCACTAAATAATGATTCAATAGAAGTGACACCAATCATTTTAATATCTTCATCATTACTACGATAGAAACCGGGTGGAATCGCTTTTTCTAGAAACTCCCACTTAGCTCTCAACCTAGCGGTCCTTTCTTTACTTTCATTAATGGAGACATAGATAGCTTTAATAGACTCATTTATATCATGTTTGGATGGCAAAATTTTAGTTTTGAGATTTTCCACATCATGAGCAATTCTATCAATGTTCCTAGCCAATTCATCAACTCTATTCATTTTTTCTTCTATCATAGTATTAAAATTCTTTTGTGAACTAATAAATTCTTTAATATTATTTTCAAGATCAGAGGGCATCCTATTATTATTATTATTATTATTATTCTTATTATTATAAGAATTACCATAAGGATTGCCATAATTATTAGAGGAATTTCCAGGAAACGGTCTAGCATTGAAATTACCCCTATAAGCATTATTGTTGAAATTATTTCTAGAGACAAAGTTCACATCAATAGCATCATTATTTTTCTCAATCAAAGTAGACAATGGCACATCATTAGGATCAATATGAGCATTTTTAGTAGCAACCAATTTCAATAAAGCATCCATCTTATCACTCAAAGTATTAATTTCTTCAACAGAATTTACCTTCTTACCAGTTGGAGTTTGTTCAATGTGCCATTAAGAATAATTTGCCATAATATTATCAAGAAGTTTTGTAGTTTCTCCCAATGTAATTTCCATAAAAGTACCACCTGCGGCAGAGTCTAGCAAATTTCTAGAGACCAAGTTTAGTCCCGCATAAAATTTTTGTATGATCATCCATAAATTCAAACCATGAGTTGGGCAATTTCTTATCATTAATTTCATTCTCTCCCAAGACTGTGCAACATGTTCATGCTCAATTTGCTTAAAATTCATAATTTGATTTCTTAAAGAAATAATCTTAGCGGGAGGAAAATACTTGGTAATAAAAACATCCTTACACTTATCCCATAAATCAATACTATTTCTAGGCAAGGATGAAAACCAAGTTTTAGCACGATCTCGTAGTGAGAACAGAAATAATTTTCATTTGACAATATCATTATCCACATCTTTCTTCTTTTGCATATCACAAAGTTCAACGAAAGTATTTAGATGGGATGCAGCATCTTGATTAGGACTACCAGAAAATTGTTCTTTCACAACAAGATTAAGCAAGGCAGCATTAATATCACATGACTCCACACTAGTGGCAGGAGGAGCAATAGGAGTACTAATAAAATCATTATCATTAGTATTGGAAAAGTCACACAATTTTGTATTTTCTTGAGGCATCACTACAAAGCAAGCAAACAAGCAAATATTTTTTTTTGTGTTTTTGTAAAAAAAAATTAGAAGTGGAGGAGATGAAAACGAGAGGCAAAAGCAAATAAAAGATAAATAAAGTAAATGCAAGTGAATGATAATTTGTGCGAAGGTACTTGGTAATTTTGATGATGTCTCCCCGGCAACGGCGCCAGAAATTCTTCCTGCTACTTGTAGTCTGCGTTGGTATTTCCCCGAAGAGGAGAGGATGATGCAGTACAGTAGAGATAAGTATTTCCCTCAGTTAAGAACCAAGGTTATCAATCCAGTAGGAGAACCAAGCAAAATTCTGTTAAGCGCACCTGGACACACAAGAGCAAACACTTGCACCCATCGCAAATAAGAGGGTTGTCAATCCTCTTAGCGGTTACTTGCAAGGATTAAATCTTATAGAGGTAAATAGCTAAACTAAAATACTAATTAAAATAAAAGTAAATAAATTGCAGCAAGGTATTTTTAGGTTTTTGATATGATAAAGATAGACCCGGGGGCCAAAGTTTTCACTAGAGGCTTCTCTCTCGAGCGCAGAAACATACGGTGGGTAAACAAATTACTGTTGGGCAATTGACAGAATAGCAAATAATTATGACGGATTCATGGCAATGATCATGTATATAGGCATCACGTCCGAGGCAAGTAGACCGACTCCTGCCTGCATCTACTACTATTACTCCACCCATCGACCGCTATCCAGCATGCATCTAGGGTATTAAGTATGAAATAGAGTAACGCCTTAAGCAAGATGACATGATGTAGAGAAGCAAATTCAAGCAATATGAATAAACCCCATCTTTTTATCCTTAATGGCAACAATACAAATATGTGTCATGTCCCCTTCTGTCACTGGGATTGAGCACCGCAAGATTGAACCCATCACAAAGCACCTCTCCCATTGCAAGATAAATCAATCTAGTAGGCCAAACTAAACCGATAGATCGGAGAGAAATACAAAGCTATAAAAATCATGCATAAAAGAGTTCAGAGAAGACTCAAATATTTCTCATGAATAATCTGATCATAAACTCACAATTCATTGGATCCCAACAAACACACCGCAAAAGAAGATTACATCGGATAGAACTCCAAGAACATCAAGGAGAACATTGTATTGAAGATCAAAGAGAGAGAAGAAGCCATCTAGCTACTAGCTATGGACCCATAGGTCTGTGGTAAACTACTCACACATCATCAAAAGGGCAGCAAGGTTGATGTAGAAGCCCTCCGTGATCGATTCCCCCTCCGGCAGAGTACCGGAAAAGGCCTTCAGATGGGATCGCGGAAGAACAGAGGCTTGCAGCGGCGGAAAGGTTATTTCTTCTCTCTCTCTGGGGGTTTCCCAATATTTTTGAATTTATAGAAGTGGAATTAGGTCAAACGGAGTCACGTGGGCCCTACAAGGCAACACGGCGCGCCCTAGGGCGCCCTGTTGCCTTGTGAAGCCCTCGTGAGGCTTCTGGCCTCCTCCTGAAGCTTCCAAGGGTTGTTTTGTCTAGAAAAAATCTCCAAAAAGTTTCGTGGCATTTGGACTTCATTTGGTACTGTTTCTCTGAAAAGCCAAAAAACAAGCAGAAAACAGCAACTGGCACCGGGCACTAGGTTAATAGGTTAGTCCCAAAAAATGATATATAAATGCATATAAAAACATCCAAGATTGATACTATAATAGCATGGAACAATCAAAAATTATAGATACGTTGGAGACGTATCAGTATCGGGCAGCGCGTAGAGCGGCCTGGCGACGGGCTTCCTCGCGGAGCAGCAGGTCAGCCTCTCGCGAGCCATCCTGATGGGCTTCGTCGAAGGCAAGGACTCGCAGAGAGCCATGCTTGAGCTCAGAAGGGAGGGCCACTTCCGCTCCATAGACGAGGAAGAAGGGAGTCTCGCCAGTGGGCTTGGTTGCTGTTGTGCGGATTGACAATAGCACGGACTGGAGCTCGTCAAGCCAGCCTTTGCCACAGGCGTCAAGCTTTTTGTTGAAGCTTCGTGTCTTGAGGCCCTTGAGGACCTCTGCGTTAGCACGCTCGGCCTGGCCGTTGCTTCGCGGGTGCGCCACAGAGGCGTAGCAGGTCTGCGTGCCAAGGCTGGCACAGTATGACTTGAAGAGGCCGCTGGTGAACTGCGAGCCGTTGTCAGTGATGATACGGTTGGGGACACCAAAGCGGCTCACGAGGCCCTTGATGAACTTGACGACTAAGGCTGCCGGGATGGTACAGACAGGCTCCACTTCCGTCCATTTGGTGAACTTGTCGATGGCGATGTAGAGGTAGCGGTAGCCGCCTGCCGCGCGAGGGAAGGGGCCCAGGATGTCCAGCCCCCAGGCCGTGAAGGGCCACGAGAGTGGGATCATCTGGAGGCCTTGCACCGGTTGGTGGATTTGCTTGGCGTGGAACTGGCAGGCTTCACAGGATTGGACCAGCTCAGTGGCGTCTTGAAGCGCGGTGGGCCAGTAGAAGCCGCTGCGGAACACCTTGCCAGCCAGGGTGTGCGACGAGGAGTGGTGGCCGCAGTCTCCACCGTGGATGTTGACAAGCAGCTCGCGACCTTGTTCTTCGGATATGCACCGCAACGTGACGCCATTGGGGCGCCTGTGGTAGAGCTCGCCATCCTTCAAGCAGTAAGCGGTGGCCTGACGAGCCACGCGCTCTGCCTTTGAGTCCTTCTTCGGGAGGGTGTCATTTTGCAAGTAGGTCTTGAACTCCGTGGCCCAGCTATCCGCTTGAGGCTCCAGCGCTAGCAGTAGATGAGCGCCTGAGGATGGGCCGCAGTTAGGTGCGCCTGTGGGCAGTGTGGGTGGGAGCTCCTCATGAGGCGCTGTGGCGATTGCGGCAGGTGGTGCAGCTGATGGCTTCAGGAACCTTTCCTCGAAGACGCCAGGGTTTTGCGGCTCGCGGCGCGATGCCCGCTTGGCGATGTCATCTGCCTCTTTGTTGCTGCCACGAGGGATGTGCTGGAGCTCTAGGCCAAGGAAGCGCTTCTCGAGCTTGCGCACTTCCTCCAAGTAGGCGGCCATGTGCTCGTCCTTGGGCTTGTAGCTTTTGTTGGAAAAGTTGACGAGGAGCTGAGAGTCGCCCTTGATGATGATGCGCTTGACGCCCAGAGCGAAGGCAGCCTTGAGCCCCGCGATGAGGCCTTCATACTCTGCGATGTTGTTGGAGACCTTGTCATCATGCTTGAAGCAGAGTTGGACAGTGTAGTAGAGCTTGTCTCCTATTGGCGAGGTGAGCACGACGCTAGCCCCCGCGCCCTGCCGGGAGAACACGCCATCGAAGTGCACGGTCCAGCCGCCAGGTGCTTCGTCCCCAGGCAGGAGGGATTCGTCCTCGCGAGGCTCTTCTTGGTGCGGGTCCGTCCATTCCGCCACGAAGTCCGCCAAGGCTGTGCCGTTGATCGTCCGTGTGGTGCAGAATTCCAGCTCGAAGGCCTGCAGCTCGATGTTCCATTCGGCGACGCGGTCGGCAGCGTTGGGGCTGCGCAGGATTTGCTCCAGTGGGTAGGATGTGATCACCTTGATGGGATGGCCCTGGAAGTAGTGGCACAGCCTCCTGAAGGCGACGAGGAGCGCGACGAGGAGCTTCTGCTGCATGGGGTAGCGCTCGCGCGCATCCCGCAGCACCGTGCTGATAAAGTACACAGGGTGCTCGATGAGGCGCATAGTTGTGGTAGCATTTTGATCTCCGGAGGGCCGAGGAGGCTCATGAGGCTCGTAAGGCTCGGGAGGCGGCTCACGAGGTAGCGCATCAGGGGCCTCCTGAGGAGGGCCCTCGGCAGGCGAAGGCGCAACCTCGGCAGGCACTGATGCGGCCTCAGCAGGCTTTTTCTAGATGCAGATGCGTTCCTCTTGTACCGCCACCAAGGCCGCACTGGCTGTTTGGAGGGTGGCTGCCAAGTACAGGAGTAGGGGCTCGCGAGAGCGTGGCGCGACCATGATGTGCGGGCTCGTCAGGTACCTCTTGAGGTCCTCGAAGGCATCATCAGCCTCAGGAGTCCACTTGAAGGGGCCGAATCTCTTCATGAGCTTGAAGAACGGCAGGGCTCGCTCGCCGAACTTGGAGATGAAGCGCCCAAGGGAGGCCATGCATCCTGCCAGGCGCTGCATTTCCTTGAGGTTCCGGGGAGGGTGCATCTTCTCGATGGCCTTGATCTTCTCGGGGTTTGCCTCAATGCCGTGGTGGGAGACCAGGAAGCCAAGCAACTTGCCGAAAGGGACTCCAAAGATGCATTTGTCAGGGTTGAGCTTAAGGTTGACCTTGCGCAGGTTGGCGAATGTTTCCTCGAGGTCCGTGATGAGGGACCAGGCCTCGCGCGTCTTGACAACGATGTCGTCGACGTAGGCCTCCGCGTTTCTTCCCATCTGGGGTCCCAGGGCGATGCGCATCAGCCTCTGGAAGGTGGCTCCGGCACTCCTCAGGCCGAAGGGCATGCAGATGTAGCAGTATATCCCACATGGGGTGATGAAGGCCGTCCTCTCCACGTCTTCCGTCGCCATCTTGATCTGGTGGTAGCCTGAGAAGGCATCTAGGAAGCACAGCAACTCACACCCAGCGGTGGAGTCCATGATCTGGTCGATGCGAGGTAGCGGGAAAGGATCTTGAGGGCAGGCCTTATTGAGGCTCGTGAAGTCGACACACATTCGCTCCTTGCCGCCTTTCTTGGGTACTATGACTGGGTTGGCGAGCCATTCGGGATGGCGCACCTCACGGATGACTCCTGCCTCTTGCAGCTTCCGGACTTCTTTGACGATGAGCTCTTGCTTCTCTGGCGCTTGGCGCCATGCCTTCTGCTTCACGGGGCGTGCGTTGGGGCACACCGCTAAGTGGTGCTTGATCACCTCCCTCGGCACACCGGACAAATCAGATGTTGTCCAAGCGAACACATCCGCATTTGCCCGAAGGAAGGTGACGAGCGCGTCTTCCTATGCAGGAGAGAGGCCTGTGCGGATAGTGAAGGCAGGGCCTGAGCCGCTGCCGTCCATCGACACCTTCTTCGTCTCGGCGCGCGCCTGAGAGAACAGCTGCTTCTTCTTCGCGGGTGCGGCCTCAGGAGGCACGACGTCGTCCTCATCAGTGGGGTAGGCAGTGGCGGCAGCTTTGTAGGCGCTCACGAGGGAGCGGACTGCGTCCTTTTCATCGCAGCGGACGGTGATGATGTCGCTGCAGCCCGACATCTTGAGGACGTTGTAGGCATGATGGGTCACTGCCATGAACTTGGCGAGCGCAGGGTAGCCCAAGATGGCGTTGTACGGCAGGCCGATGTGCGCCACATCGAAGTTGATGAGTTCAGTGCGGTAGTTCTTGCGGGTGCCGAAGGTGACGGGAAGGCGCACCTGCACTAGAGGCAGCGTGGAGCCATCAGTGACACCAGAGAAAGGCCTCGTCGGCATCAGCTGCTCGTAGGGTACTTGGAGCTTCTCAAAGGTCTCGATGGAGATCACGTTGAGTCCTGCGCCTCCGTCGACGAGTTTCTTGGTGACAGCAACGTTGCTGATGGTGGGGGTGCACAACATGGGGATCACGCCCACTGCCTCCGTGGACTTGGGGTGATCCTTGGAGTCGAAGGAGATGGCGTACTGCGACCACTTGAGGGGTTGAGAAGCCTCAGGCCTTGGGAGGGTTGCGTTCACCTCACAAGCGAATTACTTGAAGTGGCGGTTGGACGGGGGGGCCTGGGCCCCACCAAGGATGCAAGCCACCTCGCAAGGGTCCTGGTAGCCCCCGACGCCATCGTCAGGCTGGTTGCCATTGTTCCTTCGAGGCTGTGGCGGCAGCGGCGGCAGAGCAGCGTTGGCCTGAGGGTTGGCCTGCCGCGGTGGGTCGCGCCAGCCCTGCCGGAAATTGTTGTTGCCGTTGTTGCCGTGGTCGCCCCAGCAGTTGTTGTTGCGGCCGCCTCCGCGGCTAGCGCCACGATCGTTGCGGCCGCCGTGCTCGTCCTGGCGGCTCTCGCGAATCAGCTTGAGCTCGTGGCAGTCTTTGGTGTTGTGGGAGAACATGTCGTGGTAGGCACAATACGGGCGGCCATCCTTCCTCGGCTCGTCGCGGTCGTGTCCGCGCTTCTGCTCAGGCTCCGCCGCAAGCACGGCAGGGCTCTTACGCTTGGCGTCTTTGCTCTTGGCCTTGGCGGCATCGGGCGCCACATCTGAGCCGTTGTGGATGAAGAGGTGGCCCTCCTCAGCCTTGGCGCACCTGTCGGCGAGCTCGAACAGCTCAACCACGGTGTCAAGCTCGTCGTTGATGGCGAGCTTCTCGCGCATCTAGACATCCGTGACGCCGGAGGAGAACGCGGAGATGATGGCGGCGTCGGAGGCGCGCGGAATCTTGTTGCGCACTTGGCTGAAGCACTGGATGTACTTGCGGAGAGTCTCGTCAGGGCGCTGGCGCACGGCGCGCAAGTCGTTGAGCGTGAGGGGGCGCTCGTGCGTGCCCTTGAAGTTGGCGATGAACTGCCGGCACAGCTCGGCCCACGAAGAGATGGACGCTTCAGGAAGGTTCATGAGCCAGGAGCGCGGCGCGTCCTTGAGGGCCATGGGGAACCAGTTCGCCATGACCTTGTCGTCACCGGTCGCCGCCTCGATGCTCAGAGTGTAGAGCTGCAGGAACTCCGGGGGGTTGGGGGTGCCATCGTAGCGAGGAGGCAGGTCCGGCTTGAACTTCGTAGGCCACACCACGTGGCGCAGCTCACGGGTGAAGGCGCGGCAACCCCCAATGCTGGAGGCGACGCCGCCAGCGAGGGCGACATGGTTCTGGCGACCGGCAGCCGCGACCTCCTGAACGGTGCGGTCCTGATGCTGGCGCTGCTGCTCGAGGGGCACGCACGCATCGGGTAGCGCGCGCCTGACGATCGGGGTCTGGTGAAGATGCGTTCCGGGACGGCTCTTGCGCCCGCGCGCCGCGGTGGCGCCCGACGCCCTCGTTGGACGGAGGAGGCGGCGGTGGAGGCACGCCATGCGCCACCTCCCCAGCGCCCAGCGACAGAGGGCGGAGCGAGTGAGAGCGCGGAGGGGCGTCCCCGGTGGCGTTGACGAGCTCGGTGATGCGGCCCAGCCAGGCGTCATAGCCGGCCTCGGTGGGGCGGTAGCGTAGCAGCTCGCGCGCCATGAGCAGCGTGGCCTGCGGGCCCGGCGGCTCGCGGCGGGCGAGCGAGGAGGCGGTGGCGGTGTGGCCAGCAGGCTGCATGGACGGGTGGAGGGAGGAGGCCTGCTGCTCCCTAGCAGCAGGGTCAGTGGTGGCACCGGCGCGGCGACGACCGTTGTCACGGGCGACCGGTTCCATCTGGGCCACCCTGACTGCCCTGCGCTCCGCGCGCTTGCGTCGGGCGTCGGCCATGGTGATGTCGAAGCAACAGGAGCGGAAGCAGCCCCCTACCTGGCGCGCCAAATGTCAGAATCGGGGCTCCGGGGACCCTGGTTCGAACACTGGGGGCACGCTCGCTCCTACCGGCTTGACGGTGACCACGGCGAGACTACGACGAGAGCACGCTACGCACAAGGCACGACATAGGACACAACAGCTACCCAGGTTTGGGCCACCTTGCGGTATAAAACCCTACTCCTGCTTGTGGTTGGGATTATTGTGGGCAAGAAGATTCTCGCGTACAAGGTTGAAGACAAAGGAATCGATCGATCCCCTCTACGATGGCAGCACTGCCCCTTTTATAGCCGCCTTGGTCCTCTTCCCCCGAAAACATTGGCGGGAAGGATAGCCACACACAACGGCAATTTGAAAGGGGACAGGCACCCAGGCTTATCCTGACAAAAGGCGGTCTTCGCCTGCAAAGATGTTATCCATGACGCGTCGGTGGGCTCGGTGATGACCTCTGCCCTGCGCGCCTTATCGTCCCGGTCTTCATACACCAAACGGGCAGGCTTTGGGCTTTGCTTTGGGGATGGGCAGCTAGCGCTGCCCCCTTAGCACCAAAGAGGAAATCCTCTCTGTCGGCGCCTGCTGGTACGGCTTCTGTCGTTGTTCGTCGCCAAGCGCGTCACCCACATGGTGGGCACAGGACTGCGTGGCTGATGCCAGGCTCGGGTGGCTTCGGGAGGCCGCCTTGCGAGGGGGCCTCGTGTGGCTTCCTGCTGCCGCTGCTAAGTCTTGGTGGTTCGCTCCTTGCGAAGGGGTCCTCGTGAGGCCGGTGCCTCGCGAGGTGTCTTGCTTCGCGGCGCGCACTGCTGGGCCGCTTCTTGGCCCTTCGCCAGGTGTTGCTTCCTGGGCCGCAGGCAGACGGGCCGTGGTACCCCGGTTCCCACTGGCCCGGCAGCTTGCGAGGACGACGGCCGAGCAGACCGCGGAGCGCGAATGCCTGGAGACGCTGGACTGCCAGATGGCGGCCGCCCAGGCCTCCTACGACCAGCGCATGGCCAGGGCCAACGCTCAGCTGGAGGCAAAGGAGAAGAAGATCCAGGCAGACGCTGACGCGAAGAACAAGAGGGACCAGGAGGCGCTCACCACGGATTACGCCAAGAAGCTGAAGTTCCAGGAGGGCCGCTTCACCAAGAAGTGCGAGGAGCTCCAGGCGGAGATATCTGGCCTCAAGGAAATACTGACGGAGGCGGAGGGCAGCATGAAGCTTGGGCTGAAGGCCAAGGCCGACGCCGAGGGGGAGCTGGCTTCTCTCCAAGAGTAGGTGGGCAGCGTCTCCGACATTATCGAAAAGGCCACGGACGAGGCGGCGCGAGCGAGAGGACGCTAGCATGAGCGCGCCAAGATGTTCCTCGCCCTTTCCATCCGTGCCCACGGCGCCCTGGCCACCATCTGCCAGGAAAGGCTCGGGGGAACCCTCGAAGACAACGATGCCATCTACCTGGACTTCTTCACCAAGCTTGTGGAGAAGCTGGAGAACGGGGCCAAGCGGGTGAACGGCATCATCGAGGATGAGTGCCGCGATCTCCTCAGCCAGGCGGCGATGCGCATCTTCAGCAACCTCCTCCGCGCCGACACTGATTTTGACTTCGACAGGGTGATGGCCCCCGTCCCTCCAGAGCTTCGTGAAGGCCTTGGGAAGGCAGTGGAGGATCACGTGGACTCCCTGCTCGAGAAGTTCTCCCACGGCAGCGAGAGCTCCGGCGAGGCTGGAGACGTCGAAGTTGACGGTGATGGCAGCGACGATGCTTCGTCTTCTTAGGCCTTTTCCCTTTTCCTTTGGTTCTGTATCCAAATAGACGAGGCCCCGTGGGGGCATAAAGACATGGTCTGTACGATTAAGTTAAGTATTTGGCGTTTTGCTTTGATTTGTGTTTCTCGCGAGGCGTCCTCGCGAGGCTTATTTTTCTCTTATTGTTTGCCTTGGTGCTCTACGTCATCAGGGCCCAGCCCCCGAGCGAGCTACGACCATCACTGGTATGTTAGGACGCATGCCTAGACAAGGCCAGAGGGTGTAGGGCTCTGTGAGGCGGTAAGGGCTCCCGAGGCGCGATGCTCAGGAAGCCCCCCTTTGATGTGCAAGCGGCTTGCGCGAAGGACAAAACGTCAGCACTCAGCGAGGTTGCAAGGAGAAAAGAGTTTGATAGATGCTAAGAGCAGCTCGCGAGGCATTTTTAGACTTAGCTTTTTCGCGGAGTGTGATGCTTGGAGCGCTGTAGCTTGCGGAGTGCGCCTCGTGAGGCTCTCGCTCGTGAGGCCTCCCGCTGGTACTTTGCGAAGATGGGCGCCGTAGGCCGCCTCGCGAGGCAGCACTTGTGAGGCTTCCTGTGGCTTCTTGAGGAGGCGCCTTGTCGTGGGTTACTTCGCGAGGCAGCACTCGTGAGGCCTTCTGTGTGCCTTGTTCCTGTGATAACTGCATGCCGACAAGTTTTGCAAGTATTGAGGCGGCGCGCGCTCGGTAGCTTGCCCGTGGGTATCACGTGAGGAGATGAGGTACCAAGGACCTTGGTGAGGTGGCATGCACGGTGATGACCCACAAGTATAGGGGATCAATCGTAGTCCTTTCGATAAGTAAGAGTGTCGAACCCAACGAGGAGCAGAAGGAAATGACAAGCGGTTTTCAGCAAGGTGTTTTCTGCAAGCACTGAAATTATCGGTAATGAGTAGTTTGATAGCAAGATAATTTGTAACAAGTGACAAGTAGGAATAGTAACAAAGAGTGCAGCAAGTTGGCCCAATCCTTTTTGTAGCAAAGGACAAGCCGGAACGATCTCTTATAATAAGTAAAGCGTTCTCGAGGACACATGGGAATTTCATCTAGTCACTTTCATCATGTTTGTTTGATTCGCGTTCGCTACTTTGATAATTTGACATGTGGG
The DNA here is from genome assembly GCA_039707655.1 of Elymus sibiricus. Lineage (NCBI taxonomy): Eukaryota > Viridiplantae > Streptophyta > Magnoliopsida > Poales > Poaceae > Elymus > Elymus sibiricus. The sequence continues at coordinate 174,004,190 of CM077666.1, read as the reverse complement.
TGGACCGGTGCTTGGGTGATGTTCTTACTTGAACAAGCCTCCCACTTATGATTACCCCCTCTCACAAGCATCCGCAACTATGAAAGAAGAATTAAGATAACTCTAACCATAGCATTAAACATATGGATCCAAATCTGCCCCTTACGGAATAGCGCATAAACTAGGGTTTAAGCTTCTGTCACTCTAGCAACCCATCATCTAATTACTACTCCACAATGCATTCCCTTAGGCCCAAAGATGGTGAAGTGTCATGTAGTCGACGTTCACACGACACCACTAAGGGAATCAACAACATACACATCATCAAAATATCGAACGAATACCAAATTCACATGATTACTTATGACAAGACTTCTCCCATGTCCTCAAGAACAAAAGTAACTACTCAAAAATCATGTTCATATCCAAGATCAGAGAGGTATTGAATAGCATAATAGATCTGAACATATAATCTTCCACCAAATAAACCAACTAGCATCAACTACAAGATGTAATCAACACTACTAGCAACCCACAGGTACCAATCTGAGGTTTTGAGACAAAGATTGAATACAAGAGATGAACTAGGGTTAGAGATGAGATGGTGCTGGTGAAGATGTTGATGAAGATTGGTCCTCCCATGATGAGAGGATCGCTGATGACGTCAATGTCTGAAAGTGTTATATTGATCAAAAACACTATAAATAACAGTAGCAAAACATGATGCAAAATGGACGTATCAACTCCCCTAAGCTTAGACCTCGCTTGTCCTCAAGCGAAAGCCGATATCGATAATCATGTCCACATGTTTAGAGAGAGAGGTGTCGATAAAAACAAAATACAGACATAGTAGCATCAAGATCATTATTATAACAACAATATTTATCATCATAAACTTCTCATGAGCAAGTAACAATTCATCACAACAATGGAGTATAAGGCATAAACTTTCTTGAAAACTAACAAACTATATTCTCAGTCAACAATGCAATTGCAATTCATCATATTTTCAGGAAGGGTCTCATGTAGGAGCTATTTAGCAAGTCCACATACTCAACCATCATTTAGTCTTCTATGATTGCTAACACTCAGGACATATATATGGAGCAAAAAGTTTTAGCCAGACACATAGAAAGATAGGGGCTTGTGATTTCGCCACCCAACTTATTCACCTCAAGGGTGATGTCAACAATAATAACTCATGATTACTCATATCCAACTGGATATATGTGCCTAGATCTTTCCCCACCACATGATGCTTGCAAAAGAGAAAAATAAAAAAGAAGTAGAGGAGAACACTATTGACTCTTGCATAAAAAGTAAATACGTAAAAGTAAAGGATAGGCCCTTCGCAGAGGGAAGCAGAGGTTGTCATGCGCTTTTGTTGTTGGATGCACAAGCTCTTAATGCAAAGGAACATCACTTATATTGCCCCTTGTGATAGCAACCTTTATTATGCAGTCTGTCGCTTTTATTTCTTTACCATCACAAGTTCGTACAAAGCTTATTTCCCTTACAATAAAAGTTTCATACATATTTAGAGGCAATTTTTATTGCTTTTTGCACCGATGACAACTTACTTGAAGGATCTTATTCAATCCATAGGTAGATATAGTGGACTCTCATGACATGAAACTGGGTTCAAGGTTTTTGGATGCACAAGTAGTATCTCTACTTGGTGCGGATTTTTGGCTAGCAAAGATATTGGGCAAGCACCACATGTTGGACGATCTATAACAATATAACTTCTATGTGAATATGAACAAACATAATTCATTACATTGTCTTCCTTGTCCAACGTCAACAATTTGGCATAAAATACTTAATGGGGGCTCACAATCATAAAAGATGTCCAAGATAGTATATTTGCATGTGAATCTTCTCTTCCCTTATTAACTTTTTCATGAATTGCATCATTGACTAATGCTATGTTTGTTAACTTCCAATAAATTTTACCACTTATACTTTTCTTTATGTAATGTCATTACTTTCCATAAGATTAGCAGATGATCTTTTTCATTATTTTCATTGCTAGAATTGAAACATGAAAGTAAAGAAGCAAAAACTCAAACTACTCTTTATTATATAACTCTCAACTCGATTACATAGATAGATAGATCACGAAGCTAACACTCGAAAATAGATCATACTAAACTTTTATTCAACTAGATCACGAAATAACTAAGGATCGAACTAAAAATAGGAAAAGGTAATGAAAGTGATGGTGATACGATACTGGGGCGCCTCCCCCAAGCTTGGCACAAGCCAAGGGGAGTGCCCATACCCGTGTGCTCAAGTCTCCTTCTTCGGTGATGGTGGTGGTGATGGAGTGGCGGGCTTGTCCTCCGGCTTCCATGGCATAGGTTCCCCATCATAAAAAGATGAACGAGTCTCCGGAGTCCTGAAACTTGCAGCTAAACTCATACCTTTGAATCTTGCCTCATACTCATAATTTTGGTTTTGAAGATCATAGATTTGGCCTTGGAGATAGTCGATTCATTCATTAAGCTTGAAGATGATGTCCCACATTGATCAGTCATCCACCTTGCGATCACGGGTGAACTCCGTGATCATGGAGTGGTTGGTGCTGAGTCCACGTTCCACCATCCCTTGGCACTTGAAGATCTCCTGCTCCACCGCTTCGAGCCTGGACTCCACGCTCCTGGTCTTCTTGGGTCCTTGCACATCCCGGATGTGAAGCACCCCCTCACGCATCTCAATGGCTTGAGGGTGTTTCATCACCTCCGGTAGGTAGGGGTTGATGACCTTCTCATAGAACTTGTCCTTGGAAGAGCTTGGTGGAGCCATAGCGATCTAGATCTGTCAGAAAAATAGCACGAAAGAAGAACAGTGAAGATTTCTGCGATACGGTGGTCAAAACGTCTGGAAGTATATATAAATATTTTTTATCTTGCAAAACAAGTAATGCATAAGAAAAACGGAGTCGGGAAGGCTCACGTGGGGCCCACGAGGTACCAGGGCGCGCCTGGGGAGGGGTGGCGTGCCCTGGTGCCTCATGGGCACCAAGTGGGTCCCCCGGCTGTTTCTTATTTTTGTATTTTTCTAAATATTCCAAAACTAACAGAAAATATTTTTATGGAATTTTTGGAGTCGGTTTACTTACCGTATCACACACCTCTTCCTTTTCAGGGTTCTGGAGTGTTCGGAAGGTCTCTCTTATGTATTCCTCCGGTGTAATTGTTTCAATAATATTAGTTTCAACATTAATGGGGGTACCTGAAATATAGTGCTTAATTCTTTGCCCATTCACCACTCTCGGATTAGTGCCTTCAGAGTTATTTATTTTGATGGATCCAGAGCGATAAACTTCTTCGATGATATATGGTCCTTCCCATTTGGAGAGAAGTTTTCCTGCAAAGAACCTCAAATGAGAATTGTACAATAGAACTTGCTCACCCACTTTAAATTCCCATTTTTGAATTCTTCTATCATGCCATCTTTTAAATTTTTCTTTAAATTTTTTGGCATTTTCATAAGCTTGGGTTCTCCATTCATCTAATGAGCTAATATCAAATAACCTCTTTTCACCGGCAAGTTTAAAATCATAATTCAGTTCTTTAATTGCCCAATATGCTTTATGTTCTAACTCAAGAGGTAAATGACATGCTTTTCCATAAACCATTTTATAAGGAGACATACCCATAGGATTTTTATAAGCAGTTCTATAAGCCCATAATGCATCGTCAAGTTTCTTAGACCAATTCTTTCTAAATCTATTAACGGTTTTCTGCAGAATTAATTTTATTTCTTTGTTGCTTAATTCAACTTGACCACTAGTTTGAGGGTGATAGGGAGATGCAATTCTATGGTTGACATCATATTTAGCAAGCAATTTACGGAATGCACCATGAATAAAATGTGAACCACCATCAGTCATTAAATATCTAGGGACTCCAAACCTTGGGAATATAACTTCTTTAAGCATTTTAATACAAGTGTTATGATCAGCACTACTAGTTGGAATAGCTTCTACCCACTTAGTAACGTAATCAATAGCAACTAGAATATGAGTATATCCATTGGATTTAGGAAAAGGTCCCATATAATCAAAACCCCAAACATCAAATGGTTCAATAGCAAGTGAATAATTCAAAGGCATTTCCTGACGTCTACCAACATTACCAATTCTTTGACATTCATCACAAGATAAGACAAACTTACGAGCATCCTTGAAAAGAGTAGGCCAATAAAAACCAGATTGCAATACCTTGTGTGCAGTTCTGTCTCCCGCGTGGTGTCCTCCGTAAGCCTCGGAATGACACTTCCGTAGGATTTGTTCTTGTTCATGCTCAGGTATACAACGTCTAATAATACCATCTACTCCTTCTTTATAAAGATGTGGGTCATCCCAGAAGTAATGTCTTAAATCAAAGAAGAACTTTTTCTTTTGTTGGTATGTGAAATTAGGTGGTATGAATTTATCAACAATGTAATTAGCATAGTTTGCATGCCATGGAGTATTACGAGAGGCATTTATGACAGCTAATTGTTCATCAGGAAAATCATCATTAATAGGCAGTGGGTCATCAAGAACATTTTCCATTCTAGACAAATTATCCGCTACGGGATTCTCAGCTCCCTTTCTATTAGTAATATGCAAGTCAAATTCTTGTAGCAATAAAACCCACCTAATGAGTCTAGGTTTAGCATCTTTCTTTTCCATAAGATATTTGATAGCAGCATGATCGGTGTGAACAGTTACTTTAGAATCAACTATGTAAGATCTGAATTTATCACATGCAAACACAACTGCTAGAAATTCTTTTTCAGTAGTAGCATAATTTCTTTGGGCACTGTCTAGAGTTTTACTAGCGTAATGGATAACATTTAATTTTTTATCAACTCTTTGTCCTAGAACAGCACCAACAGCATAATCACTAGCATCACACATAATTTCAAAAGGCAAATTCTAATCAGGTGGTTGAACAATAGGTGCAGTGGTTAAGGCTTTCTTAAGTGTTTCAAAGGCTTCTAGACAATCATCATCAAAAACAAATGGAACATCTTTTTGCAAAAGATTGGTGAGAGGCCTAGAAATTTTTGAGAAGTCTTTAATAAATCTCCTATAGAAACCAGCATGACCTAGGAAACTTCTTATACCTTTAATATCTTTAGGACATGGCATTTTCTCAATAGCATCAACCTTAGCTTTATCAACTTCAATACCTCTTTCAGAAATTTTATGCCCCAAGACAATGTCTTCATTCACCATAAAGTGGCACTTCTCCCAATTCAAGACAAGATTAGTTTCTTCACATCTCTTCAAAACTCGATCAAGGTTGCTTAAGCAATCATCAAAAGAAGTTCCGTAAACGGAGAAATCATCCATGAACACCTCAACGATCTTTTCACAAAAGTCAGAGAATATAGCAGTCGTACATCTTTGAAAAGTAGTAGGTGCATTGCATAAACCAAAAGGCATACGTCTATAAGCATAAGTTCCAAAAGGACAAGTGAAGGTGGTTTTCTCTTGATCGGGTTGTGATACGGGTATTTGAGAAAAACCGGAATAACCATCTAGGAAACAAAAGTGTGTATGCTTAGACAATCTTTCTAACATTTGATCAATAAAAGGTAAGGGGTAATGATCTTTTCTAGTAGCTTTGTTTAATTTTCTATAATCAATTACCATCCTATAACCAGTTACAATTCTTTGTGGAATGAGTTCATTTTTATCATTGGGAACAACGGTAATACCTCCTTTCTTAGGGACACAATGAATGGGACTTACCCATCTACTATCAGCTATGGGATAGATTATACCTGCTTCCAGAAGCTTTAATATTTCAGTTCTTACCACCTCTTTCATCTTAGGATTTAATCGTCATTGGTGGTCGACAACTGATTTAGCATCAGGCTCCATATTAATTTTGTGCTGACATAGAGTGGGACTAATGCCCTTAAGATCATCAAGACTATATCCAATAGCAGCACGATGCTTCCTGAGAGTTTTTAGTAATCTCTTTTCTTCATGCACTCAAAGGTTAGCACTGATAATAACAGGATATATCTTCTTTTCATCAAGATAAGCATATTTCAATGTATCAGGCAATTGCTTCAATTCAAATACAGGATCACCCTTAGGTGGAGGAGGGCCTCCAAGGGTTTCAACAGGCAAATTATGTTTAAGCATAGGTGGTTGATCAAAGAACATCTTATCTATTTCATTTCTTTCATTCATATGCATATCGTTTTCATGGTCTAGCAAATATTGTTCTAACGGATCAGTAGGAGGTACAGCAATAGAAGCAAGACCAATAATTTCATCTTTACTAGGCAATTCTTTATCATGAGGTTGTCTACGAAACTTGGAGAAATTAAACTCATGAGATGTACCACCGAAATCAACACTGACAATTTCTTTAGCGCAATCAATCTTAGCATTAACTGTGTTCAAGAAAGGTCTACCAAATATAATGGGACAAAAGTCATCTTGTGGAGAACCTAGGACTAGAAAATCAGTAGGATATTTTATTTTTCCACACAAGACTTCAACATCTCTAATGATCCCAAGTGGTGTAATGGTATCTCTGTTTGCTAGCTTAATAGTAACATCGATGTCCTCTATTTCAACAGGTGTAATATCATTCATAATTTCTTGATATAAGGTAAACGGAATAGCACTAACACTAGCACCCAAATCACATAAGCCATGATAACAATGATCTCCTATTTTAACAAAGACAACAGGCATGCCTACTACGGGTCTGTTTTTATCCTTGGGATCTAGTTTAGCAATTCTAGCTGCTTCATTACAGAAGTAAATAACATGTCCATCCATATTATCGACCAAGAGATCTTTAGCCATAGCAACATTAGGTTCAACTTTAATTTGTTCAGAGGGTTTAGGTGCTCTAATATTACTTTTGTTAACCACAGTTGAAACTTTAGCATGTTCCTTAATCCTAATAGGAAAAGGTGGTTTCTCAATATAAGCAGTGGGCACAACTGGATCAACATGGTAAATAATTGTTTCTTCTTTAACACTAACGGGTTCCTCAATCTTTTCTTTAACAGGGGGATGATATTTAAACCACTTCTCCTTAGGGAGATCAACACGAGTAGCAAATGATTCACAAAAGGAAGCTACTATCTCAGAGTCAAGTCCATATTTAGTGCTAAACTTATGAAAAGCATCGGTGGCCATAAAAGATTTAACACAATCGAACTTAAGTATTATACCTGACTCATTACCTTTGTCGAGTTCCCAATCTTCAGAGTTGCGTTTAATTCTTTCCAGAAGATCCCATCTGAATTCAATAGTTTTCTTCATAAAGGAGCCAGTCGAAGAAGAATCGAGCGTGTTTTGATTATCATGAGAAAGCCGAGCATAAAAATTCTGTAAGATAATTTCTTTTGAGAGCTCATGGTTGGGGCATGTGTACATCATGTACTTAAGCTCCCCCAAGCTTGAGCGATGCTTTCTCCTTCACGAGGCCAAAAATTATATATATAATTCCGATCACGATGAACCAAATGCATAGGATAAAATTTCTGATGGAATTCTAGTTTCAATCGGTTCCAGTCCCATGTATCAGTATCATCACATAGCCTATACTACATTAATGCCTTTCCCTCTAAAGATAAAGGGAATACTTTCTTCTTAACTCCATCTCCGGATAAACCTGCAAGCTTAAACAATCCACAAATTTCATCCACATAGATTAAGTGCATATCAGGATGTACTGTTCCATCTCCTGCATAAGAATTAGCTAGCAGTTTCTCTATCATACCCAGAGGAATCTCATAATAAATATTTTTGATAGGTGCAGTAGGTTGAGGAGCAAATATTTGTGTTTCCGGTCGAGGTGAAGATACCCCGAACAAACCCCTCAAAGGATTACTTTCCATAGTGACAAGTGACAGTAAATTTCAGCACGTAATATAAATGTTTCCTTACCAAATTCCACTCACCAAAGGCGCTTCACTCCCCGGCAATGGCGCCAGAAAAGAGTCTTGATGACCCACAAGTATAGGGGATCAATCGTAGTCCTTTCGATAAGTAAGAGTGTCAAACCCAACGAGGAGCAGAAGGAAATGACAAGCGGTTTTCAGCAAGGTGTTTTCTGCAAGCACTGAAATTATCGGTAATGAGTAGTTTGATAGCAAGATAATTTGTAACAAGTAACAAGTAGGAATAGTAACAAAGAGTGCAGCAAGTTGGCCCAATCCTTTTTGTAGCAAAGGACAAGCCGGAACGATCTCTTATAATAAGTAAAGCGTTCTCGAGGACACATGGGAATTTCATCTAGTCACTTTCATCATGTTTGTTTGATTCGCGTTCGCTACTTTGATAATTTGACATGTGGGTGGACCGGTGCTTGGGTGCTGTTCTTACTTGAACAAGCCACCCACTTATGATTACCCCCTCTCGCAAGCATTCACAACTACGAAAGAAGAATTAAGATAACTCTAACCATAGCATTAAACATATGGATCCAAATCAGCCCCTTACAGAATAGCGCATAAACTAGGGTTTAAGCTTCTGTCACTCTAGTAACCCATCATCTAATTACTACTCCACAATGCATTCCCTTAGGCCCAAAGATGGTGACGTGTCATGTAGTCGACGTTCACACGACACCACTAAGGGAATCAACAACATACACATCATCAAAATATCGAACGAATACCAAATTCACATGATTACTTATGACAAGACTTCTCCCATGTCCTCAAGAAAAAAAGTAACTACTCACACATCATGTTCATATCCAAGATCAGAGAGGTATTGAATAGCATAATAGATCTAAACATATAATATTCCACCAAATAAACCAACTAGCATCAACTACAAGATGTAATCAACACTACTAGCAACCCACAGGTACCAATCTGAGGTTTTGAGACAAAGATTGAATACAAGAGATGAACTAGGGTTAGAGATGAGATGGTGCTGGTGAAGATGTTGATGAAGATTGGTCCTCCCACGATGAGAGGATCGCTGATGACGTCGATGGCGACGATTTCCCCCTCCCGGAGGGAAGTATCCCCGGCAGAATCTCTCCTCCGAAGAGCAAAAGTGCTCCTGCCCAAGTTCCGCCTCGAGACGGCGGCGCACCATCCCAAAAGTCTTCTCCTTATTTTTTATAGGGCAAAATGACTTATATACCAGAAAATGGGGGCCAGAGGACTGTCAGGGGCCCCAGGAGGTACCAGGGCGCGCCGGGGGGGTGGGGATGGAGCGCCCTGGTGCCTCGTGGGCACCTGGGTGGCCCCCTCTGGTACTTCTTGATTCCAGTATTTTTTATATATTCCAAAATAATTCTCCGTGAAATTTCAGCTCATTTGGAGATGTGCAGAATAGGTATCTCTGACATAGCTTTTTCAGGTCCAGAATTCCAGCTGCCGGCATTCTCCCTCCTTGTGTAAATCTTGCATATTAAGAGAAAAGGCATTAGAATTGCTTCACAAAGTGTTATATTGATCAAAAACACTATAAATAACAGAAGCAAAACATGATGCAAAATGGACGTATCACACGGGAGCAGGCCTGCGAGCTAGAGCTCAGTCACTTGGATTTGATGGCGCTGCTGGGCCTGGCCCGAGCGCAGGCACCGTGTCCAGCCCCCGCTCGCGTGATACGCAGGAGGGAGATCGCGAGTGCGCACAGCCTCCTGAAGTGAATTGCTTACCAAACACACATAATACTTAGGAAACAAAGTTTTACTGCTGCATAAAATAGGTTTCATTACACAACCAGAAAGAAGAGGTTGCCGTGACGGACACGGGTCAGCTTGAGGATGGTGCAGCCACGTGGCGCCCTCAGTTTCACATCCAAAAAAGAAGAGGCTGCCGTGACGAACACGGAACAGCTTGAGGATGGTGCAGCCAGGTGGTGCCCTCAGTTCGATCGTTCTGTCAGCGCCGAGCATGGGGCTTCCACTGGGTTGTGGGAGGGAGCTCTCACGGCCCCAGCGGGCACCGCGCAGAGAGGCACCGGAGCGTGTATAGCTCCACTTCGTTCGTGCCCGTGAGGTCACGGTAAAACTTGTGGAGGTGTTGGATGTTCCATGTGTTTGGCACCGGAACACCCTCCTCCGTCTCCAGCCATGCTGCGCTGGGCCGGGAAACAGTGCAACCCTGAACGGGCGTTCCCACATGGGCGAGAGCTTGTGGAGTCCTTCCCTGGAGAGGATCCTTCGCAGGACAAGATCACCAGCTTCAAGAGTGCGGGGGCTTATGTTGCGGTTGTGTTAGCGACCCAGCGCCTGCTGATACCGAGCGGCGCGGATGGCGGCCCGGCGCCATGCTTCCTCGAGGAGGAGCTGATCAGCTTCCTGCGGGCCGTTCTAATGAGCCTTGTCGAAGGCGAGGACTCGCGGGGACCCGTGCTTGAGCTCATGAGGGAGGACCGCTTCCGCCCGTAGACGAGGAAGAAGGGTGTTTCTCCGGTAGGCTTGGTCGCTGTCATGCGGATTGACCATAGCACGGACTGGAGCTCATCGAGCCAGCCTTTCTCGCAAGCGTTGAGCTTTTTCTTGAAGCTTCATGTCTTGAGGCCACTGAGGACCTCAGCGTTAGCACACTCGGCCTGGCCATTGCTTCGCGGGTGCGCCATGGAGGCGTAGCAGATCTACGCGCCAAGGCTGGCGCAGTATGACTTGAAGAGGCCGCTGGTGAACTGCGAGCCATTGTCAGTGATGATGCAGTTGGGGACGCCAAAGCGGCTCACGAGGTTCTTGATGAAATTGACGGCTGAGCCTGCCGGGATGGTGCGGATGGGCTCCACTTCCACCCATTTGGTGAACTTGTCGATGGCGAGTAGAGGTAGCGATAGCCGCCAGCTGCGCGAGGGAAGGGGCCCAAGATGTCCAGCCCCCAGACAGCGAAGGGCCACGAGAGAGGAATGGTTTGGAGCCCTTGCATCGGCTGGTGGATTTGCTTGGCATGGAATTGGCAAGCTTCGCAAGATTGGACTAGCTCGGTGGCTTCTTGAAGCACGGTAGGCCAGTAGAAGCCGCTGCGGAACACCTTGCAGGAGAGCGTGCACGATGAAGAGTGGTGGCCGCAGTCTCCACCGTGTATGTTGGCAAGCAGCTCGCGCCCTTACTCCTCGGAGATGTACCGCAGCGCGACGCCATTGGGGCGCCTGCGGTAGAGATCGCCATCCCTCAAGCAGTAGGCTGTGGCCTGGTAGGCCACGCGGTCGGCCTCTGAGTCCTTCTCTGGGAGGGTGCCGTCCTCCAGATAGGCCTTGAATTCGTTAGCCCAGTTGTCAGCTTGTGGCTCCAGAGCCAGCAGCAGGCGAGCGCCTGAAGATGGGCCGCAGTCGGGTTCACCTATGGGTGGCGCGGGAGGGAGCTCCTCATGAGGCGATGTGGTGCTAGCGGCAGGTGGCGTAGCTGATGGCTTCAAGAGCCTTTCCTCGAAGACGTCGGGCTTTTGAAACTTGCGGCGAGACGCCCACTTGGCGATGTCATCTACTTCCTTGTTACTGCCGCGACGAACATGCTGGAGCTCCATGCCGAGGAAGCGCTTCTCGAGCTTGCGCACCTCTTCCAGATAGGTGGCCATGTGCTCATCCTTGGGCTTGTAGCTTTTGTTGGAGAAGCTGACGAGGAGCTGTGAGTCACCCTTGATGGTGATGCGCTTGATGCCGAGAACAGAGGCAGCCTTAGGCCCGGCAATGAGGCCCTCATACTCCGCGATGTTGTTGGAAACCTTGTCGGCATGCTTGAAGCAGAGCTGTACGGCGTAGTAAAGCTTGTCTCCTGTCGGTGAAGTGAGTACGACGCCAGCCCCAGCACCCTGCCGGGAGTGCGCCGTCGAAGTGCATGGTCCAGCCTCCAGGGGCCTCCTCCCCAGGTAGGATGGACTCATCCTCGCGAGGCTCCTCTTGATGCGGGTCCCTCCACTCTGCCGTGAAGTCCGCCAGAGCGGCGCCCTTGATCGTCCTTGTGGTGAGGAATTCCAGCGCAAAGGTTTGCAGCTCGTTGTTCCACTCGGCGACGCGGCCAGCGGCGTTGGGGCTATGTAGAACCTGCTCCAGGGGATAAGAGGTGATCACCTTGATGGGATGGGCCTGGAAGTAGTGGTGCAGCTTTCTGGAGGCAATGAGGAGCGCGAGGAGGAGCTTCTGCTGCCTGGGGTACCGCTTGCGCGCATCCCACAACACCGAGCTAACGAAGTAGATGGGGTGCTTGACGAGGCGCGTGCCCATAGGCATGGCAGCTTGTTCTTCGGGGAGCTCGAGAGGTGGCTCGTTGGGGGCTCCTTGAGGAGGATCTTCGGCAGGTGCTAGCACGGCCTCGTGAGGCTCCGGCGCGGCAGGCATCTTCTTGGCACTGGCAGGCTCTTCTCGTTCCGCCACAAGGGCTGCGCTAACCATCTGGGGGGTGGCCGCCAAGTATAGGAGCAGAGGCTCGCGTGGGCACGGGGCGACCATGACAGGAGGGCTTGTCAGATACCTCTTGAGGTCCTCGAAGGCTGCGTCAGCTTCAGGAGTCCACTTGAAAGGGCCCGATCTCTTCATCAGCTTGAAGAACGGCAAGGCACGTTCGCCGAACTTGGAGATGAAGCGCCCAAGCGAGGCCATGCATCCCGCGAGGCGCTACATTTCCCTGAGGTTCCGGGGAGGCCTCATCCGCTTGATGGCTTTGATCTTCTCGGGGTTGGCTTCGATGCCGCGGTGGGAGACCAGGAAGCCAAGCAGCTTGCCGGAAGGGACTCCGAAGACGCACTTGGCGGGGTTGAGCTTGAGGTTGACTTTGCGGAGGTTGGCGAAGGTTTATTTGAGAACCGCGATGAGGGAGCATGAAAGCACATTTGCTCCCTTGGTGGTTTTGGTAATTTATGCCAACATACATGTTGTTGGACTAATGTTTCTATCTAGTGAATTTCAGACAAGTTCAATAATGGCGTGGCAAGGACAAGAAGATGTAGAACCCTTCAAAATGCTAAGGACATACATTGACAAAAGCTCAAGACACTTCATTTTTGGTTTAGTGATCCAAGATCACATTGAGTCCATAGGAAAGCCAATACTATTAAAAGGGGATGAGGTTTTGATAATGATCTATTTGCTCAAGTGCTTAGTGTTACTGCTCCAAAACCCTCAGCCACTTTCGCTATCCAAACTTGTCCAAAGTTTCAAAGTCTAACTCGGTTCCACCGAATCCTATTCATCCGGACCCACCGAGTTCATCCAGACAGTGCCACAAGCCAAACCCTAACAAATCGGATCCACCGATATGGATCTCGGTCCCACCGAGATGGGTGACCATCTCTCTGTTGCCTTATTGCAATTATTTCGGTCCCACCGAAATTGCACTTGGCGCAACCGAGATGGAGTGACCAAGTTTCTGTTGCCAAGTTGCATCATTTCGGTCCCACCGAGATTATGCAATCGGTGCCACTGAGACTGGGTCTAGCCCTTACCATTGCACTTCGGTTGCTCTGAGATGTTCCCATTCGGTCCCACCGAAAGCCCCAACGTTCATATTTTTTGCACAGGTCGGTCTCATCGAGATTTCAAATCGGTGCCACCGAGTTTGGTCAAGAGTGTGTAACGGTTGGATTTTGTGTGGAGGCTATATATACCCCTCCACCACCCTCTTACCAAGTAAGAGAGCCATCAGAACGTGCCTACATTTCCACCATACATTTTCTGAGAGAGAACCACCTACTCATGTGTTGAGATCAAGATATTCCAATCCTACCATTTGAACCTTGATTTCTAGCCTTCCCAAGTTGCTTTCCACTCAAATCCTTCTTCCACCAAATCCAAATCTGTGAGGAGTTGTTTGAGTGTTGGGGAGACTATCACTTGAAGCACAAGAGCAAGGAGTTCATCATCAACACACCATCTATTACCTTTTGGAGAGTGGTGTCTCCTAGATTGGTTAGGTATCACTTGGGAGCCTCCAAGATCATGTGGAGTTGAACCAAGGAGTTTGTAAGGGCAAGGAGATCGCCTACTTCGTGAAGATCTACCCCAAATGAGGCTAGTCCTTCATGGACGTAAGCCATGGTGGAATAGGCAAGGTTGCTTCTTCATGGACCCTTCATGGGTGGAGCCCTCCGCGGACTCGCGCAACCGTTACCCTCTGTGGGTTGAAGCCTCCTTCAACGTGGACGTACGATAGCACCACCTATCGGAACCACGCCAAAAACCACCGTGTCTTCATTGCGTTTGATCTTCCATACTCAACCCCTTTACTTTCCGTACACTTGCATGCTTTACTATTTCCGCTGCACAATCTCTAGATATGCATGTGTAGGAAGTTTTGGTGTTATCTTAACTTGTGCTAAAATCTACCTAAGTTCCAAGAGAAACTAAAAACTGCACCTTTGGTTAGTTAAGTGTCTATTCACCCCCCTCTAGACCTATCTCCTCGACCCCACAGAGCAGGACTTGCAGCTCTTCATGACGATGTCGTCGACGTAGGTCTCCGCATTTCTTCCCATTTGGGGCCCCAGGGCGATACGCATCAGCCTCTGGAAGGTAGCTCCCGCGCTCCTCAAGCCTAAGGGCATGCAGACGTAGCAGTATGTCACGCAGGGGGTGATGAAAGCTGTCCTCTCTTCATCTTCTATCGCCATCTTGATCTAGTGGTAGCCTGAGAAGGAGTCCAGGAAGCAGAGCAACTCGCACCCAGCGGTGGAGTCTACGATCTGGTCGATTCACGGCAGCGGGAAGGGATCTTGGGGGCAGGCCTTGTTGAGGCTGGTGAAGTCGACGCACATGCGGCTCTCGCCGCCTTTCTTGGGGATGATGACAGGGTTGGCGAGCAACTCGGGGTGGCGCACCGCGCGGATGACTCCTGCCTCTTACACTTTCTGAACTTCTTGAACGATGAACTCTTGCTTCTCGGGCGCTTGGTGCCGTGCCTTTTGCATGACGGGGCGCGCATTAGGGCACACCGCTAACTGGTGCTCGATCACCTCCCTCGGCACACGGAACAAATCTGATGTTATCCATGCGAACACATCAACATTTGCCCGGAGGAAGGCGACGAGCGCGTCTTCCTATTTAGGATCGAGGCCGTTGCCGATGGTGAAGGCGGGCCCGGAGCCACTGCCATGCACCGACACCTTCTTCGTCTCGGCGCATGCCTGCAAGAACAACTGCTTCTTCTTCGCGGATGCGGCTTCGGGAGGCTCGACGTCATCCTCATCAGCAGGGTACGCGGTAGCGGCGGCCTTGTAGGCACGCTCGAGGGAGCGTACCGCATCCTTCTCGTCGCAGCGGACAGTGATGATGCCGCTGCAGCCCGGCATCTTGAGAACGTTGTAGGCGTGATGAGTTACTGCCATGAACTTGGCGAGCGCGGGGAAGCCCAAGATGGCGTTGTAGGGTAGGCCGATGTGCGCCATGTCGAAGTCGATGAGCTCGGAGTGGTAGTTCTTGCGGGTGCCAAAGGTGACGGGGAGGCGCACATGCCCCAGAGGCAAGGTGGAGGCGTTAGTCACACCTGAGAAGGGCCTCGTCGGCATCAGACGCTCATAGGGTACTTGGAGCTTCTCGAAGGTCTCAGGCCTGCGCCACCGTCGACAAGCGTCTTGGTGACGGCGACGTTGTTGATCGTGGGTGTACACAGCATGGGGACGGTGCCCACAGCCATCGTGGACTTGGGGTGGTCCGTGGAGTCGAAGGAGATCGCGTACTGTGACCACTTGAGGGGCTGAGAGGCCTTAGGCCTCGGGAGAGCCGCGTTCACCTCGCGAGAGAACTGCTTGAAGTGGTGGTTGGATGAGGGAGCCTAGGCTCCGCCGAGGATGCACGCCACTCCGCGAGGCTCTTGGTAGCCCCCAGCGTTCTCCTCAAGCTGGTTGCCGTTGTTCCTGCCAGGTGGTGGCGGCGGCAGCGGTGGCAGGGTGGCATTGGCCTGAGGGTTGGCTTGCCGCGGCTGGTTCTGCCAACCTTGCCGGAAGTTGTTGTTGCCATTGCCATTGCGGTCTCCCTAGCGGTTGCCGTTGCGGCCACCTCCGCGGCCGGCGCCGCGGTCATTGCGGTTGCCGCGCCCGTCTTGGCGGCTCTCGCGAAGTAGCTTGAGCTCATGGCATTCTTTGATGCCGTGGGAGTGCATGCCGTGGTAGGCGCAGAAGGGGCGGCCATCCTTCTTGGGCTCGTCGCGGTCGCGGCCATGCTTCTGCTCAGGCTCCGCCGCAAGCACAGCGGGGCCGTTGCGCTTGACGTCCTTGCTCTTGGCCTTGGCGGCGTCCGGCGCCATGTCTGGGTCGTTGTGAGCGAAGAGGCGGCCCTCTTTAGCCTTGGCGCACCTGTCGGCGAGGTCGAACAGCTAGACCGCGGTGTCAAGCTCATCGTTGATGGCGAGCTTCTCGCGCATCCGGACATCCGTGACGCCGGAAGAGAACGCGGAGATGATGGCGGCGTCGGAGGCGCTTGGAATCTTGTTGTGCAGTTGGCTGAAGCGCTGGATGTACTTGTGGAGGGTCTCGCCAGGGAGCTGGCGCACGGCGCGCAAGTCATTGAGTGTGAGGGGGCGCTCGTGCGTTCCCTTGAAGTTGGCGACGAACTGCTGGCACAGTTCGGCCCAAGAAGAGATGGACGCTTCGGGGAGGTTCATGAGCCACGAGCGCGGGGCGTCCTTGAGGGCCATGGGGAACCAGTTCTTCATGACCTTGTCGTCACCGCCCGCGGCCTCGATTCTCAGAGTGTAGAGCTGCAGGAACTCCATGGGGTTGGGGACACCGTCGTAGCGAGAAGGTAGGTCTGGCTTGAACTTCGTGGGCCACACCACGCGGCGCAGCTCACAGGTGAAGGCGCGGCAGCCCCCACTGCTGGAGGCGACGCCGCCGGCGAGGGCGGCACAGTTCTGGCGCCCGGCTGCCGTGACCTCCTGGATGGTGCGGTCTTGGCACTGGCGCTGCTGCTCGAGGAGCACATGCGCGCCGGGCGGCATGCGCCGGACGATTTGGCAGCTTGTATCATCGGGGTCTGGTGAAGACGCGCTGCGAGGCGGCTCCCCCGCGCGCGCGCCGCTGCGATGGCCCGCGCCGTTGATGCGTCTCCAACGTATCTATAATTTTTGATTGTTCCATGCTATTATAGTATGAATCTTGGATGTTTTATATGCCATTATATATCATTTTTTGGGACTAACCTATTAACCCAATGCCCAGTGCCAGTTGCTGTTTTTTGCTTGTTTTTGCCCTTTCAGAAAATCATTATCAAACGAAGTCCAAACGAAGAAAAAACTTTGGATTAATTTTTTCTGGACTAGAAGGGACCCTCGAAGCTTCGGGAGAAGACCAGACGAGCCACGAGGGAGCGACAAGGGACCCCCAGGCTTGTGGGCCCCCATGGCACATCCTGACCTAATTCCAACGCTATAAATTCCCAAATATTCCCAATATACCAGAGAGAGAGAGAAGAGAAAACATTTCCGCCGCCGCAAGCCTCTATTCTTCTGCGATCCCATCTAGAGGCCTTTTCCGGTACTCTGCCGGAGGGGGAATCGATCACGGAGGGCTTCTTCATCAACCTTGCTGCCCTTCCGATGATGTGTGAGTATTTTACCATAGACCTATGGGTCCATAGCTAGTAGCTAGATGGCTTGTTCTCTCTCTTTGATCTTCAATACCATGTTCTCCTCAATGTTCTTTGAGTTCTATCCGATGTGATCTTCTTTTGCGGTGTGTTTGATGGGATCCGATGAATTGTGAGTTTATGATCAGATTATTCATGAGAAATATTTGAGTCTTCTCTGAACTCTTTTATGCATGATTGTTATAGCTTTGTATTTCTCTCCGATTTATCGATTTGCTTTGGCCAACTAGATTGGTTTATCTTGCAATGGGAGAGGTGCTTTGTGATGGGTTCAATCTTGCAGTGCTCAATCCCAGTGACAGAAAGGGACATGACACATATTTGTATTGTTGCCATTAAGGATAAAAAGATGGGGTTTAATCATATTGCTTGAGTTTGCTTTGTCTACATCATGTCATCTTGCTTAAGGCGTTACTCTGTTTTTATTAACTTAATACCCTAGATGCATGCTGGATAGCGGTCGATGGGTGGAGTAATAGTAGTAGATGCAGGCAGGAGTCGGTCTACTTGTCTCGGACGTGATGCCTATATGCATGATCGTTGCCTTGAATATCGTCATAACTATGCGCTTTTCTATCAATTGCCCAACAGTAATTTGTTTACCCACCGTATGCTATGTGTTCGAGAGAGAAGCCTCTAGTGAAAACTATGGCCCCCGGGTCTACTTTTATCATATATTAAAATCCAAAAATACCTTGTGCAATTAATTTTATTTAGTATTATACTTTATCTATCTATCACTATCAGAATTAATCCTTGCAAATAACCGTTAAGAAGATTGACAACCCTCTTATTTGCGTTGGGTGCAAGTGTTTGCTTTTGTGTGTGTAGGTGCTGCTAACGAGGTTCTGTGTGGTTCTCCTACTGGATTGATAACCTTGGTTCTTAACTGAGGGAAATACTTATCTCTACTATACTGCATCATCCTCTCCTCTTCGGGGAAATACCAACGCAGTGTACAAGGAGCAGCCATCGTTTCTCGAGAGAGGTGGAGGATGCGCGCTGTGATCTGCCTCCGCGCCACGCGGCGGCGGAGGTGGAAGAGAGCGGGAGGGCATCGGAGCGGCCCCAGTGGTGTTGACGAGCTCGGTGATGCGTGCAAGCCAGGCATCGTAGCCGGCCTCGGTGGGGCGGTAGGGCAGCAGCTCCTGCGCCATGAGCAGCATGGCCTGTGGGTCCGGGCGCGCGAGCGAGGATGCGGTGGCAGTGCGGCCAGGCGGCTGCACCGACGGGTGTAGGGAAGAAGCCTCCTCCTCACCAGCCACGGGGTCGGTAGCGGCGCAGGCACGAGGACGGCAGTTGTTGTTGGCGACGGGCTCCGTCTGAGCCACCCTGGCAGCCCTGCGCAGGGCGCGCTCGCGCCGGGCGTCGGCCATGGCGATGTCGGAGTGGAAGGAGTGGAAGCAAGCCCCCCTACCTGGCACGCCAAATGTCGGAACTCGGGCTCCGGGGACACTGGTTCGAACTCTGGGGGCCGCTTGCTGCCTAACAACCCGACGGTGACCACAGCGAGACTACAGAGAGCGGAGCACGGCGAGAGCGCACACACACGCAGGGCACGGCAGGGATACGAGAGCTACCCAGGTTCGGGCCACCGTGCGGTGTAAAACTCTACTCCTGCTTGTGTTTGGGATTATTGCGGGTGAGAGTGTTCTCGCGTACAAGGTTGAAGAATCAGGAGTTGATCCCCCTCTACGGTGGCAGCACTGCCCCTTTTATAGCCGCCTTGGTCCTCTTCCCCCGAAAATATTGGCGGGAAGGGTAGCCACACAACGGCGGTTTGAAAGAGGACTTCGCCTGCAAAGGCGCTATCCATGACGCGCCGGTGGGCTCGGTGACCTCCGCCCCGCGCGCCCCACCGTCCTGGTCTTCATACACCAAACGGGCAAGCTTTGGGACTTGCTTTGCAGAAGGGCAGCTGGTGCTGCCCCTTTATCACCAAAGAGGAAATTCCTCCTGACCGCACCTGCTGGTACGGCCCTTGTCGCTATCTTCATCCTGCGTGGGTGCGTCACCCATGTGGCGGGCATATGACCGCGGGGATGGCGCCAGGCGGCGCCCTGCTTGGGTGGCTTCGGGAGGCTGCCTCGGGAGGCTGGCTCGCGAGGGGGCCTCGCGAGGCTTTCTGCTGCTGCTGAGTCTTCGGTGGGTCCGCTCCTAGTGGATAGGGTCCTCGTGAGGTCGGCGCCTCGTGAGGTGCCTTGCTTCGCGGCACCCATAGCTGGGCCGCCACTTGGGCCTTCACCAGGCGTTGCTTCCTGGGCCGCAGATAGACGGCCTGTGATACCCTGGTTCCTTCTGGGCCGACACAAGCATTGTAAGAGGGAAGTTGTCTCTCTTAAATATGGGGAAGAGGTAAGAGAATTCCATTTTTCTAGATTCAAGAATCACCCCCAACCACGAGAGCACGACAACAATAAAGAGAAGACCATAGCTCAACTAGCAGCAATCTACTTCGGAACCCCAAAAGATGATCTAGAAAGAAGTTTAACTGAATACGAGAAAGATCTAGAGGACCCAGCTAAGCAAGAAATAGATCATCACCTGAATGAAACACCGGTTCATGATCCGGTATCTAGTGCTCAATATGAAATACCTGAGAAGAAAGGAGACGAAGAACCACCACCACCTGAACTAAAACCTCTACCAAAAGAGTTAAGGTATGAGTTTTTAGATGAAACAAATAGATACCCTATTATTATTAGTGCTAATCTTTCAGATGAAGAAAAAGAGAGATTAATGAATGCCTTGAGGAAACATAGAAAAGCGTTTGGGTATTCAATGGATGACTTAAAGGGCATCAGCCCCTCTATATGCACTCGTCGTATATTCATGGAGGAGGGAGCTGAACCAGTCCGTGAGTACCAGCGGAAGCTGAACCCCGAAATGAAGGAAGTGGTAAGAAAAGAAATTATTCATCTACTTGATGCAGGTATTATATATCCAGTTTTTGAAAGAAAATGGGTAAGTTCGGTCCATTGTGTACCTAAAAAGGGAGGATTTACAGTAGTTCCTAATAAACACAACGAACTAATCCCTACTAGAACAATGGTTGGGTATAGAATGTGCATTGATTTCAGGAAGCTGAATAAGGAGACCCATAAGGATCACTACCCCTTACCATTCATTGATCAAATGCTTGAAAGGTTGGTAAATCATACCCATTTTTGCTATTTGGATGGATATTCAGGGTTCTCACAAATTGCCGTGCATCCAGAAGACCAAGAGAAGACAACATTCACCTGCCCTTTTGGTATGTATTCTTACCGTCATATGCCTTTTGGCCTATGCAATGCACCAGCTACATTTCAAAGATGCATGAATGCCATATTTGCTGATTTCGTTGAAGAAATCATGGAAGTCTTCATGGATGACTTTTCAGTCTATGGAACTTCCTTTGATGATTGTCTTCGCAATCTTGATAAAGTTTTGCAGAGGTGTGAGGATACTAATCTTGTCTTGAATTGGGAGAAATGACATTTTATGGTCAGCGAAGGTATTGTTTTGGGGCACAAAATATGTGGTAAAGGTATAGAAGTTGATAAAGCAAAGATAGATGCCATAGAGAAACTCCCTTATCCACGTGATATAAAAGGGCTAAGGAGTTTTCTTGGGCATGCAGGTTTTCTATAGGCGCTTTATTAAGAATTTCTCTAGTATTTCGAAACCCTTGACTAACCTTTTGCATAAAGATGTTCTCTTCACGTTCAATGATGAGTGTAAAAGTGCCTTTGAAAAATCGAGCATGCTCTACTTAATGCTCCTACCATTACACCTCCAAACTGGGATATGCCTTTTGAGGTCATATGCGAAGCGGATGATAATGCGGTAAGTGAGGTTTTGGGCCAACAAGTAGGTGAGAAGTTTAATGTTATTTACTTTGCAAGCCACACCCTCACTGACGCCCAAATAAATTATGCTAAGAATGATAGAGAACTCTATGAAGTGATCTTTGCTTGTGAGAAGTTTAGAACTTATATCACTGATAAAAAGTTATATTTTATACTAACCACCAGGCAATAAAAGAGGTATTGGATATTAAAGAAACTAAGCCTCGTTGGGTGAGGTGGCCCCTTTTTTTGCAGGAATTTGACAGTGAAATTTTAGACCGTGAAAAGATAGGAGAAGTGTTGACAAACATCTCCCTGATAAAGGAGGAGCAACAATACAATCCAAAGGGTATATGTATCCCCTACGGAACGGTCGTGGCTTTGGATAGAGCTACAACTCGTACCTTTGGAGATACAGGACCACCATTCATCGGTTTAGAGAAATCATTCACAAAACTGAGGGTAAGGGAAGAAAGTGATTTATTTTACTATAACAACTCTTTGCACCCCAGTAAGTTGCAGAAGATGTCACCACTTCTTCAACCCCTAAGAACAAAGAAGCCTGGGACAATAATATTCGCCAAACACAGAGAGTGGAGAGCACTAAGGAACACAGGAAAGTTCTCTCTTTTTCCTTAAGCTCTCGTCAAAGTTGTCTTCGTTGTATTATTCTGTATATAATTATATGTTTTTTGTAGTCAAACGGGCGCAAAAACGATCGCCTGCGGTCGTTTGAAGCACCATCTTTGATTCTCTTTATTTGAGCGCGCAAGCAAAAGGAGCAAACGACCACTCAAGCGAGCACCAGCGCCCGCTTGGAAGGCCGCCTTACAATCTGTTCCGCGGAGAGAAATTGTGCCCCTTTGAAATAAAAACGTTTTTGTCTCGCAGGGAAAAGAGGATCAGACGGACACCCGAACGATCGGACGCGCCCGTTTTTAAGGTTGTTATTCATTCTGAGCTCGGTGGAGGAAGGTCAAACGACCGCTCAAACGATCGGTCGCGGTCATTTGGAAGGCCGTCGATCACGATTTCTTTTCGGATTCTAACAGAATTTTGCCTGATCGTATTTGGTTTAATTCCCATACTTTCTAATAACTTCCTTATCTCGTTAAAACTTGCGTCCTTAGCCTCCTATAAACAGAACCATTGTTCCCTCCTCTATCAAAACTAACCAACCAATCTAGGCAAAGTCTTCTCGAGTTTTGAGTTGCAGGTAGACATGGCTCGTTCATGGGATGAGAGGCAAACCTCTCCGCAGGAGGAGGAGGACTTGGAGCAGGAAGGCTATTCTCCAGCAAGCATAAGGGAGAGGCTCCGCCGCTGTCGCGATTGGACCTCTTCTAATTAAGATCCGGAGGAGCCTCCTCATGAGGAAGAAGAACAGGAGGATCAAGAGAAGGGCAAGAAACCGGTGGTCATCCCCATCAACGCCATCAAGATCATCATCAACGAGGACAAGATCGATTTTGTCAGAGAGACTCTCGCTGTCATGGGAAAGTGCGGTTTCAGTAACTGCACTATCCATGATCCGCTGGAAGAATACGGCAAGATCGATCCAAGGGTGCGTGAGATGCATACCACTGGCGCCCGCATGGAAATTGGACCTCCTAGGAAAAGGCGTAACACTGCCCCGGTGCAACCAATTCCACCCCAGGTACAAATCAATAATTCAGTTGTTGAGACTAAAGCTATGACTGATAAGATCAGGGAGATGGAGGTTGCATTGGCTGTCAAGACCCATGAGGCTCTTGACACAAGCCTAAAGATCATCGCCAACCAGGATGCAACCCTTCGCATGTATCATTCTCACATCACAGATTAGGAAGTCGCCAATAAGCTCTTGATTGATGCCCTCACTGGTGTCACCACTCCACCTTCAGAGGAGAACACCGGTATCAATAAAAAGGAGACTAAATGAATCCAACCGGCTTAGCATGTTAAGCTTGGTGGAATTTTGAAGCCCTTTCTCGTTTCCTTTATCATTATTATTTTCCGTTAAGCTTTGCTTAAAAGAGTCTATTTATTTCGAGTAATAAATGTACTATCATACCTTTTGGTGAAGAGGAAAGAGTCTTATCCATTGAGTCATGGATGGATTGATGAATAGTCTATTATGGTCCTAAAGAATTTGCTTAGTATGATTATGCATCTTTGTGTGCTTTGCATCTTTGCTTTTAGATGATGATTATAAGCCTTCCACATCTTTAGTATCAATCGGGAATGAGAAGTTGACAATTTGATGTGATGCTTTGGAGCTGATTTCAGTTTATTTAGTGATTACTTGGTAAGGTCTCTTAAAACCAGTGAACCAAGTATGAAATGTGGGCAAGTCCTTGTGCATAAAACAAAACATTATAGATTCGAGAAAACTTATATAATTCTAAATGGTTGAACTTGGATGTTTAAGCATACCATTCATATCACGTCTCGAAAAGAGAAGAGAAATTTTTTGAGTGATATGTGGCAGGCTTGGCAATTCAGGAAATAAAAAATGGGAAGTGAGGAACAATGAAAATAAAGTTGTATAGCACTAAAACTTGCCTGACTGAAAGAGGAGAATAAAGTATCACTAGGAGTTAAAAATAGTCTCGTTAACAATTGCTAGTAAGGTGTAGAAGCCTTCATACTCATTTGATGGAATTTGGATGTAATGGTGCATGGTGTAACTGATCATATGATGTAAATTCTAAAATTTTACTTTGGACCCATTCATTTGATTCATCCACAGCTCATAATCAAGATGACCTCTTCATTACAAGTTGCGGTATTTGCTCGGGGACGAGAAAATCTTTAAGCTTGGGGGAGTTGATGAGTCCAAATCATGAGACCATTTTACCGTTATTTTTGTGCCTACTTTGTAGGCTTTTTGGAATTTTACCGCGTTCGTGCACTTCTTTTTGTTGATAATCCCTCAGGTAACAGCTTTTGAAGCAATATTCGTTTAATGGAGAAAATCCCCAAAAATGGCAGTGGAATCACGTATTAAATGTGATAAACACTTTCCATAAAAAGAAGGCCAAGGAAACAGCCGTCTTCGCGCCTCCAGAATGAACGACGGCGTTCCATGCGACTGCACGCGCTCGCATGAGCGGTCTATTGGCGCGCCGCCGCCTCTGGGGGGTCAACTATTTTCACCCCGTCAAATCGGATCAAGAATCAGACGTGTAGAGACTCCAGAAACTCGTCCAGAAGGCAGAACCCTAGCCTCCGAAGCCCATCCGGAGGGAGGATCTACGAGGAGAAGGAGGGGATTTCTCTCACCATGAGGGGAACACAGTCATCATCACCATCTTCATCATCACCATCTTCATCATCATCATCATCCACATCCTTATCATCTGCAACATCAAGAACCCTAGTGGATCCTTCGGTGTATCGGTTGATCCATTCATTCATGTATTCCATTACTATTACTATGATGATTGTCGTTCCCATGTGTGAGTAGATCCATTGTTCTCGGGGTATGGATGAACCCTAGTGTGTAATAGGATGTTTGATATTAGGATTTAATATCCTCTTTGCATGTTTATGTTGATAATCTTCTTGACGTTGGGTGAAGTCGACCATCCAGCGTATGCCAACTTTGGACGAAAGGTTATTACTGTTGGCTAACTGTGTGGTTGTGGAGAAGGGTGACATGACAGGCTCCTTCTCCCTTCGTAGCGGATAGTTGCAACAGGGGGCAAAACGGAGACCATTTTGGCTGCGTCCACGGGGACCTCTTTCCCCTTAATCACCGTTTGATAACCGGAGTGGGGAAGAACGGTGGTGGCGTATGGGATACGGAGATACCACGAGTATGCACGTATCTGTACCGGCTCCGCCCGCAAAGAGAAACATGTAAAGTGGCTTAGGAATCTGTAGTAGCATTGTGTTTAGGCACCGCCATAGATGCACACTAGAGGGGATTCCGGACCCCCGGGAACATTTTTAATCATTTGCTTCAAGTCTCATTTATATTATCAGTTATTTACTTTAATAGAATTAGTCATCACTACACCTACAACATTACTATTATCATTCTTGCTGTTCTGGATTACTTACAACTTTTAGGCACATTATTTTTACCTTGCAAAGGACCTAAGACTGATTCCTGTGCTCCCTATGGGATCGATACTCTTACTTAGAAAAGGCTACAACTAAACCCGGTGCACTTGCAGGCTATCAACTAAACCCCCAGAGAGCTAGCCGAAACAATTTTTCCGCCGCCGCAAGTCTCTGTTCTTCCGTGATCCCATCTTGAGGCCTTTTCCGATACTCTGTCGGAGGAGGAATCGATCACGAAGGGCTTCTACATCAACCTTGCTACCCTTCCGATGATGTGTGAGTAGTCCACCACAAACCTACAGGTCCATAATGATTAGCTAGATGGCTTTCTCTCTCTCTTTGATCTTCAATACAATGTTCTCTTCGAAGATCGATTTGATGTAATCTTCTTTTGCGATGTGTTTGTTGGGATCTGATGAATTGTGGGTTTATGATCAGATTATTCATTGAAAGTAAGTGAGTCTTTTCTAAACTTTATTTTGTATGATTGTTATAGCTATGTAATGCTTTCTGATCTATGGGTGTTCTTTGGCCAAGTTGATTCATTGATCTTCAGTGGAAGTGGTGCATAGTAGTTGATTCAATCGTGCGGTGTCCTCACCCAGTGATAGCAGGGGTAGCGAGGCATGTATTGTATTGTTGCTACTAAGGAGAAAACGATGGGGTTTAATCATATTGCTTGGTTTTAATCTATCTACATTATGTCATCTTGCTTAAAGTGCTACTCTGTTTGTCATGAACTTAATACCATAGATGCAGGCAGGAGTCGGTCGATTGGTAGAGTAATAGTAGTAGATGCATAATCGTTTTGGTCTACTTATCATGGATGTAATGCCTATATACATGATCATGCCATGAATAACGTCATAGCTATGCGCTTTTCTA
Organism: Elymus sibiricus; assembly: GCA_039707655.1. Taxonomy (NCBI): domain Eukaryota; kingdom Viridiplantae; phylum Streptophyta; class Magnoliopsida; order Poales; family Poaceae; genus Elymus; species Elymus sibiricus. The sequence continues at coordinate 173,977,910 of CM077666.1, read as the reverse complement.
TCAATTGTCCAACAGTAATTGGTCTACCCACCGTATGCTATTCTTATGGGAGAGATGCCTCTAGTGAAAACTATGGCCCCTGGGTCTACTTTAATCATATTACTAAAACCAAAATCATCTTGCTGCAATTTTACTTCTGTTATTTTACTTTGAAATTTACCAGCCTACCACTATCAAATTTGATCCTTGCAATTAACGAGTTCAAGGGGATTGATAACCCTCTTGCCCGCGTTGGGTGCAAGTATTTGCTCTTGTGTGTGCAGGTACTGTTGACAGGTGTTTGCGTGGTTCTCCTATTGGTTTGATAACCTTGGTTCTCTACTGAGTGAAATACTATCCGCTAATATATTGCTTCGCCCTTCCTCTTCGGGGAAAATCCCAACGCAGCTCACAAGTAGCAGAAAGGATTTCTGGCACCATTGCCGGGGAAACATCATCAAACACTTATTGGTTCCTACATACACATTATCATTTACTTGTTCTACTTTTTAGTTGCTTCTATTAGTCTCGTTAAAAAAAATCAAAAACCCACAAATATTTTATTTTGTTTGTTTGCTTGCTTGCTTGTCTTGCCACTATGTCTCAAGAAAACACTAAGTTGTGTGACTTCTCGAATACTAATAATAATGATTTTATTAGTACTCCAATTGCTCCTCCCGCCACTAGTGCGGAGTCATATGATATTAATGCTGCATTGCTAAATCTTATTATGAAAGATCAATTTGCTGGAAACCCTAATGAAGATGTTGCATCCCATCTTAATACCTTCGTTGAATTATGTGATATGCAAAAGAAAAAAGATGTGGATAATGATATTGTTAAGTTGAAAATATTTCCTTTCTCACTAAGAGATCGTGCTAAAACTTGGTTTTCATCCTTACCTCGCAATAGTATTGATTCATGGGATAAATGCAAGGATACTTTTATTGCTAAGTATTTTCTTCCTGCTAAAATTATATCTCTTAGAAATCAAATCATGAACTTTAAGAAACTTGATCAAGAACATGTTACACAATCTTGGGAGAGAATGAAATTGATGATTAAAAATTGTCCCACTCATGGATTAAGCTTATGGATGATAATACAAAATTTCTATGTTGGACTAAACTTTGTGTCGAGAAATCTTCTAGACTCTACTACAGGTGGTACATTTATGGGAATTACATTGGGAGAGGCCATGAAGCTTCTCGATAATATGATGACAAATTATTCTCAATGGCACACCAAACGAACTCCAACTGTTAAGAAGGTGCACTCTGTTGAAGAAGTTTCTACCTTGAGTGATAAAATGGATGCTTTTATGAATATTCTTACTAGTAAAAATGCTCATGTTGATCCAAATGATGTCCCATTATCTACTTTGATTGAGCAAATTAATGATGCTATTGATGTGAATTTTTTCACTAGAAATAATTTCAACGACAATGCTTGTAGAGGGAATTTCAATCCTAGACCATATCCCGGTAATCCCTCTAATAATTATGGTAGTTCATATAATAATAATAATAGTAATAATAATAATAGTAATAATAATAATAATAATAATAATAATAATAATAATAATAATAATAATAGGATACCTACTGAACTTGAGAACAACATTAAAGAATTTATTAGTTCTCAAAAGATTTTTAATGCCATGGTAGAAGAAAATTTACATAAAGTTGATGATATGGCTAGAAACATGGATATAATTGCTAATGATGTGGATCCTCTTAAAATTAAAATTATGCCACCTAAAAGGGATATTACTGAATCTCTAAAGTATATTCAAGTCACCATGGATGAAAGTAGAAAAAGAATTGAACGGATTAGAGCCAAACGTGAATTCCTAGAAAAAGTTCTCGCACCCGGTTTTTATCATAATCATGATGAGGATATTAAAATGATTGGTGTTACACCTATTGAATCTTTGTTTAGTAATATAAAACTTGATGAAAAAGGGACTGGAGGTGAGTCAACTTGTAACATCCCCATGTATTAAGCATAGTGATCATCTGCTAATCATGCCAAGTCATCATTAATTACAATGCTTGATCACATTAGAATCATATCTCATTTCAAATTCCAATTCAAATTGAAATTCAAATTTAAAGTGAAAATAAAAGTTGTTCCAATTTGGAAACAAAAATGTTCATTAATTAGCAAATAATTCATAACTAATTATGTTAAGAAAAACAACATCACCTAAAATCCCTAGATGAGTCTAACATCCTAAAACAGTAACAAAACAGCAACATTTAATTTCTTTTTATTTAATAAAAATTCAAATGAATTCAAATATTACCCTAAGTAATTTCTGACAGTGCTAAATATTACTATGCAATTATGTGGCACAACTCCACTTTTTACTAAAGTCGTTTAGTGGCCTAGTAATTTGCAAAACAGAAATGAAAACAGAAAACAGAAAAATGAAAAAGGAAAACGGTAAAGACTTACTGTGCAACTGGGCTTAAGTGGCACAGTGCAAATCGGCCCGGCCCACCTCGGCCTTCTCCTTCCTCTCGTGCGCCAGAAGCCATGGTGCTCGACGTGCACGCGCAGCCGTCCATGCGCAGATGCGGCCGCTGTCGCCCATCCCGCGGCTCCCCGCGGTGGATAAGGACCCCCGCAACCCCCTGGCGAACCCTAGCCCTCTTTACCCCCACTCTCTCGCGCGATCTTGACCTCGCCCGAGCGCCTCCGTCGCCATTGCCGTCGAACCCGCGGCCACCGAGCTCCTTCCGCCGTCACTCCGAGTCCAACCGCTCCGCCGTAGACCGCTACTTCCTCCCCTGCTTCTCGTTCGAGCCGGGAGCCACCGAGATGAGCTCGACGCCCTCTTCTTCTTCCTCTGCACCGACGAACGTCAACGACGAATCCGGCTACGTCGAGCCCTCCCCGCGCACGTTTTTCTCACCTGCAGGTTCACGGTGAACCCGCGCTCGTTTCCCCTCGCTTTCCCGCACAGATCCGTAACTGTAGCCGCCGCTGCCATCGTCGCCCGAAACTTGCTCCGCCACGTAGCTCGCCGTCGTGGCCTCGCTCGTTGTCAAGCTCGCCCGAGCTCATAGACGTGTTCAGCGCCGCCGTCGGAGTCGAATGCACTAGCTAGATCGCATCCCCGTGCCCTGCAACGCCAAATCCGCCGTCGCCCGAAACGCTCCGCCGCTGACCTCGTCGCCGGCGTCGATTCCGGCCGTCTCCGGCGATGGCACCGCCACCATCCGACGCGGCTCGTTCGACTCGTTCGAACGAGCCCTGTCACGCTCCGTTTGGACGCCTGTACGCGGATTCCGGTGAGCTCCCGAGTACGCCGCCGCGTTTCGATGTCGTCGGCGGCTTGCCGCCGGCCACCGCCTACGTGGCGCCGACGTGGCACCACCCTGGGCCACTGACGTGTGGACCCGGTGGGTCCGTTGACCGGGTTAACCTAGTCAAACCTGCTGACTGGGCTGACCCGTGTCACTGACATGCAGGCCCCAGCGGTTAATTAAAAATAAATTAAATTTAAACTAATCTGTAATTAGCTTAGACACTGACAGTGGGGTCCACCTGCTAATTAGACTCTGTTTAGATTAAATTAAACTCTAATTAGGCCACTGTGTATGACATGTGGGACCCACTGGTCAGGTTTGACCGGGTCAGCCGGGTTTGACCCACTGACATCACACTGACGTCGTGCTGACGTCACCCTTTACTGTTTTGGATAATTCGAAATTAAATAATTAAAACAATTCCAAAAATTCAATAAAACTTTGAAAAATCATATAAAATAAACCGTAACTCGGATGAAAATAATTTATATATGAAAAATGATCAGAAAAAGATGAAGAATCTGAATATGTGATAAAAATGCTTGACCATCACTCCTAACTAGAAGAACATGGAACTTTTCCCCTCTGTTTCGTCTGTCCGATAATTACCCGGAGTTGGTAAAACACCTCCAGATGTTTCCCGCACCGACTAACTTGCGTAGTACTGCATTAGGGCACTCCTCGAATAGCATGCTGCCATGCCATGCATTTGTGATTGCATTCATTGCTTGTATTTATTGTTTCTCCCCCCTCTTCTCTTCGGTAGACTCCGAGACCGACGCTTCCCCTGTGATCGACTACGTCACCGACGACCCTGCTTCCTTTTCAGTAGAGCAACCAGGCAAGCAAAACCCCTTGATCATTCCTATATCACCTATTCTTTATTCCCCGTGCTTGCATTAGATTTTGCTACTGTAATTGCTTGCTCCTATTCTGATGCATAGCCTGTTTTTGTAACCTGTTGTTGTTACTTTACCTGTCATCCTAAACTGCTTAGAATAGGCTGGTTAGAGATCCTTCAGTGACCCCTCACCCTTGTCCTTGTTGCCCCGCTTTGTCACCAGTACCTCGATCATTGTGATCGATGTGCAGAGACCGTCACAGCACCGCACGACCCCTTAGTTGTACGGCTCTGCAGGGCTACTATCGAGTGCCGAGGGTGATACCTCATACTGCACTCCTGATGATATCTCTGTAGTATAGCACATCGGTGGTGATTGCAGAGGGTGATTCCTTGCTCTCCCCTTCCCGATGATGACTCTGTCGTGCAACTCCTTTAAGTGGCGACCATCGAGGGTGATTCCTCCTGGTTCTCCTTAACGGATTATATCGAGTAGGAATCCATCGAGGGTGATTCCTCGGATTTCCCCTTGATGATTCAGACACACGGATACCTTGAATTTATCTCAGGCCCCTGGTTAAAGTCGGGTCGACCCCGAGGTGTACCCGCGAGAGGTGTGAAGTCGGGTTAACCGTGAGGGTACCCGCGAGCTAATTACGAGGCGCGGCCGGGTAGGCAGAGACCGCCCTAGAGAGGGATGGGCCTGACCCTTGTTGCATTTCCTCGAGACGGGACGACAGGAGTACTGATCGTCACCGCGAGCTCCTAATAATTCGCTAACGGATTTGGGTATTGATCTGAGTTGGCCACTGGCCTATACGCACTACCACCACGTGGGATAATGGTTTAATGGGGCCCTCTACGCCGTATGTATCAGCCAAAAGCTCAGTCAGACGTCCAGTACAGCATTGCGGCGCGTTCGGACAGGTGCCATCCATGACAGAGGTGGTGCTTGGTCCCGTTCACCCACGCAACGACCCGAAGTGCAAAGGGTGATGGGCCCAAGACCCCTGAGCGCTTAGGATGTAGACCGGCGGGGACCTCTCTGCGGAGCCTAGGTAGGACTACGTCGTGTCGATCATCCGAGGCCGGGCATGACCCGAGAAAAGTGTGTCCGGCCAGAGTTAATCGAGCGTGTTGGGTAACAGTAGTGCACCCCTGCAGGGAAGTTATCTATTCGAATAGCCGTGTCCACGGTAACAGGACGCTCAGTGTTATATCCCGATCTACTACAACTTGAACTGGATACACGTTACATTAATTGTAAGCTCCGGCATTGCTTTCTCGCAAGGAGTCGAGGAAGGATCTCTGGGCTTTGCTTCTACATGTTTGTTACTTTATAATATGCTAATCTGCACTCTTCTAATGCTGCAAGACGCTGAAGATGCTAGTCTTCGATAGGCTAGGCTTTTCGCCCCTCTATTCTGGCATTTTTTTTGCAGTTTTAGTCCAAAGATATAGCCCCATTCCTTTGATACCGATGCATACTTAGCATAGTTCTGATGTCAGTCTTGCGAGTACTTTGGATGAGTACTCACGGTTGCTTTGCTACTCTTTTCCCCCCATACCCGATTGCTGCGAGCAGATGATGGATCCCAGGAGCCAGCTGCTACCGCCGACGACTGCTACTACACTTCCGGTGGAGCCTACTACTACGTGGAGACTGCTGACGACCGGGAGTAGTTTAGGAGGCTCCCAGGCAGGAGGCCTTGCCTCTTTCGATCAGAGCCGTTGTTTGTTTTCGCCTTCTTAAGGCATCTTTGTTTAACTTTGTGTCTGTACTCAGATACTGTTGTTGCTTCCGCTAACGCTTGTTCGCGAGCTTACATATTCGAGCCCTCGAGGCCCCTGGCTTGTAATATAAAGCTTGTATGCCTTTTATTTGTGTTTAGAGTTGTGTTGTGATATCTTCCCGTGAGTCTCTGATCTCGATCGTGTGCATTTGCGTGTATGATTAGCGCACGATCGAGCAGGGGCGTCACAAGTTGGTATCAGAGCCGACTGCCTGTAGGAAGCCCCTTTCCAACTCCTTGGCCGAAGTTGAGTCTAGTCTTCGAAAAACGATTTTACTAACATGGCTGTGTGGCTTACGGGCCCACGTCGCCAATGGGTGGTATTAGGATCTTTTATTCCGCACCTTTACTCTGGGATTCTACTCTCTCTTCTTTTCGGGTTAAAATTTTACTAACTCTGACTCTAGGTTCTCGTGATCACATCCATCCGGAGCTTTGATTATCTGCAAGTTACTTCCTTAAAGTGCACGATGCAAGAATACACTCACTGTCATTTGACGATCTTGAAATTTCCTCTGTTTCAGATGGATCGCTTCTTCCCGCCGCGTCCCACGACGCAGCTTGTACTTCGGACTTGTGCTCGCGATGCGACTGGTTTTCCAGCTATCCTGATCGCCCTCCTGACCAGATTGGGTTACCGCTGGTACCCCGAGTACATGGTTTACGAGGATTTCCGCGAGTTCAACCAGGAGCAGTATCATGCCGATGTTCGTATCTTTGATCAGCGGAACGACTCCGACATTGAGTTGCACACTTTTCACGGTATCGGCGTGACGATTGATATGGCAGTCCATGACGCTGCCCATTCTGTTGTCGCACGTCTTCGTGGCGAGCATAGTCGCTTGGATGACTCCGAGTTTCGATACATCCCGTATGCCCCTGCTGGGGATAATACCGGATACTACACAGCTATCTGTGCCCCTTACGAGCGACGTCGATACGACCCGCAGGTTTTGATTCAGTGCACTCAAGCTCTGGATCGCACTGCCCGGGCTCTTGCCGTCGAGTTGTTTGCCACTCACGCACGTCTCTACGAGGCTATGGCACAGTTGCTGCCAGCTGTTCGGGCAGGGATACAGCGAGAGTACATCCTCTACCCGCGCAGGACTCACATGCCTGCAGGTATCGATTGGCCTGCTGTTGGAGGTCGCACCCCCACACGTGGACCTCTCCTTCCAGTTCGAGATCGGGTTCTGCATCAGAGTAATCACGGAGCGCAGGACCTTTCCGCTGTGGACACTCATCGTCCGCACCTGCAGTTACCTGGTTTCCGTGGTATTCCCCGACGTTGATGTAGCCTTTGCTATGTCCCGTTGTTGTAATTCCCTATCGCGTGCCTGCGCGCCGCCAAGTATGTCTAGCTGTTTAAATTTTCGGACTTATGTTGTCCGCATGTAACCGACTTTGTGTATAGATCTGTATGTCTTAATTGGCTACTGTTATGAATCTATTGCACTACTTGTTCGTTGTCGTGTTACATCATGCTTGTCTCTAAACACTTGCAGTGGTTTTTACTAAAACTACCCCCTGTTAAATCTTAGCAGGATGGTTAGACCCGCAGGTCGTGGTCGTGGCCGTGCTGCCAACGATCCACCCCTGCCAGACTATATGGCAGCTATGATGCAGCAATTCGAGCTGAACCGCCAGTTCATGGTTGGAATCATGGCTCAGTTTCCAAACCAGAACCAGAATGTTCAGAATCAGCAACCTGCCCCAATAACTCTGCAGGAGTTTGTGCGTCTCAGCCCTACTGTCTTCTGCAACTCTGAACAGCCACTGGATGCTGATGACTGGCTTCGCGACATCGCCTTTGAGATGGGATCTGCCAATGTTGCCCCTGCCAACATTGTCACCTTCGCGTCCTACTTCTTGAAGGGTCCCGCTGCTCAATGGTGGGACACCCACAGGCGTTCACTACCTGCTGGGACAGTCGTTACCTGGAACGAGTTTCAGACTACCTTCCGCGCCCGCTACATTCCTCAGGGAATCATGGACCGGAAGAAAAGAGAGTTCCGCAACCTCACTCAGGGCAGTAAGACTGTCGAAGCTTATCAGCGGGAATTCCTTAACCTGTCCCACTATGCTGAAGAAGACATTGCCACATATGCTCATAGACAGGAGAAATTCCGCGATAGACTTCACCCAGACCTCAAGCTTGCACTTGTTGTTCATGACTTCACTGACTTCGCCACACTGGTCAACAAGGCTATCCAGGTTGAGACCGCTCAGATGGAACACAAGATTACCATCAAGCGCCACCATGACGTTGGCTCATCTTCGGGCTCGTCATCGCAGAAGCGTCGGATCTGGATTCCTCACAGCATGTACCATCCAGCAGCACCTCCTCCACCGTCGGGACAGCCAAGATCTCAGGCTCCACTGTTTCAAGCTCCTGCTCCCCGTCCCAATGATGGGCTCTGCTTCAAGTGTGGCCGTCCAGGTCACCGTTCCAGAGAATGCCCTCAGAATCAGAATCAGCTTGCACTTCCCTCTGCTGGCCGAGGTAACAATCAGCCTCGCAACAATAATGCCAGGCCTTCTTATGGTCGTGGTCAAGCTTACCATGTTGATCTGAATGAAGCTCAAGATCAGCTTGCTACCGTGAACGGTACTATCCTTGTTCACTCGGTACCACCTACTGTTTTAATTGATTCAGGTGCATCGCATTCAATTTACGCTAAGATCCTTTGCATTCACGCATGACATTAGATGTGAGCCGTTGCACGATCCGTTAGCGAGAAATTCTTCCCGGGCCCATACCAAGCTTCCTTGGTATGAATACCCCGACCTTCTCCTTTGTACCTCCTAAATTCTCGGGACGAGAATTTCTTTTAGAGGAGGAGAATTGTAACATCCCCATGTATTAAGCACAGTGATCATCTGCTAATCATGCGAAGTCATCATTAATTACAATGCTTGATCACATTAGAATCATATCTCATTTCAAATTCCAATTCAAATTGAAATTCAAATTTAAAGTGAAAATAAAAGTTGTTCCAATTTGGAAACAAAAATGTTCATTAATTAGAAAATAATTCATAACTAATTATGTTAAGAAAAACAACATCACCTAAAATCCCTAGATGAGTCTAACATCCTAAAACAGTAACAAAACAGCAACATTTAATTCCTTTTTATTTAATAAAAATTCAAATGAATTCAAATATTACCCTAAGTAATTTCTGGCAGAGCTAAATATTACTATGCAATTATGAGGCACAACACCACTTTTTACTAAAGTCGTTTAGTGGCCTAGTAATTTGCAAAACAGAAATGAAAACAGAAAACAGAAAAATGAAAAAGGGAAACGGTAAAGACTTACTGTGCAACTGGGCTTAAGTGGCACAGTGCAAATCGGCCCGGCCCACCTCGGCCTTCTCCTTCCTCTTGCGCGCCAGAAGCCATGGTGCACGACGCGCATGCGCAGCCGTCCATGCGCGGATGCGGCCGCTGTCGCCCATCCCGCGGCTCCCCGCGGTGGATAAGGACCCCCGCAACCCCCTGGCGAACCCTAGCCCTCTTTACCCCCACTCTCTCGCGCGATCTCGACCTCGCCCGAGCGCCTCCGTCGCCATTGCCGTCGAACCCGCGGCCACCGAGCTCCTTCCGCCGTCTCTCCGAGTCCAACCATTCCGCCGTAGACCGCTACTTCCTCCCCTGCTTCTCGTTCGAGCCGGGAGCCACCGAGACGAGCTCGATGCCCTCTTCTTCTTCCTCTGCACCGACGAACGTCAACGACGAATCCGGCTACGTCGAGCCCTCCCCACGCACGTTTTGCTCACCTGCAGGTTCACGGTGAGCCCGCGCTCGTTTCACCTCGCTTTCCCGCACAGATCCGTCCCCGTAGCCGCCGCTGCCATCGTCGCCCGAAACTTGCTCCGCCACGTAGCTCGCCGTCGTGGCCTCGCTCGTTGTCAAGCTCGCCCGAGCTCATAGACGTGTTCAGCGCCGCCATAGGAGTCGAATGCACTAGCTAGATCGCATCCCCGTGCCCTGCAACGCCAAATCCGCCGTCGCCCGAAACGGTCCGCCGCTGACCTCGTCGCCGGCGTGGATTCCGGCCGTCTCCAGCGACGGCACCGCCACCATCCGACGCGGCTCGTTCGACTCGTTCGAACGAGCCCAGTCACGCTCCGTTTGGACGCCTGTACGTGGATTCCGGTGAGCTCCCGAGGACGCCGCCGCGTTTCGACGTCGTCGGCGGCTTGCCGCCGGCCACCGCCTACGTGGCGCCGACGTGGCACCACCCTGGGCCACTAACGTGTGGACCCAGTGGGTCCGTTGACCGGGTTGACCTGGTCAAACCTGCTGACTGGGCTGACCCGTGTCACTGACATGCGGGCCCCAGCGGTTAATTAAAACTAAATTAAATTTAAACTAATCTATAATTAGCTTAGACAGTGATAGTGGGGTCCACCTGCTAATTAGACTCTGTTTAGATTAAATTAAACTCTAATTAGGCCACTGTGTATGACATGTGGGACCCACTGGTCAGGTTTGACCGGGTCAGCCAGGTTTGACCTGCTGACGTCACACTGACGTCGTGCTGACGTCACCCTTTACTGTTTTGGATAATTCGAAATTTAATAATTAAAATAATTTCAGAAATTCAATAAAACTTTGAAAAATCATATAAAATAAACCGTAACTCGGATGAAAATAATTTATATATGAAAAATGATCAGAAAAATATGAAGAATCCGAATATGTGATCAAAATGCTTGACCATCACTCCTAACTAGAAGAACATGGAACTTTTCCCCTCTGTTTCGTCTGTCCGATAATTGCCCGGAGCTGGTAAAACACCTCCAGATGTTTCCCGCTCCGACTAACTTGCGTAGTACTGCATTAGGGCGCTCCTCGAATAGCGTGTTCTCATGCCATGCATTTGTGATTGCATTCATTGCTTGTATTTATTGTTTCTCCCCCTCTTCTCTCCGGTAGACTCCAAGACCGACGCTTCCCCTGTGATCGACTACGTCATCGACGACCCTGCTTCCTTTTCAGCAGAGCAACCAGGCAAGCAAAACCCCTTGATCATTCCTATATCACCGATTCCTTCTCCCCCGTGCTTGCATTAGATTTTGCTACTGTAATTGCTTGCTCCTATTCTGATGCATAGCCTGTTTTTGTAACCTGTTGTTGTTACTTTACCTGTCATCCAAAACTGCTTTGAATAGGCTGGTTAGAGATCCTTCAGTGACCCCTCACCCTTGTCCCTGTTGCCCCGCTTTGTCACCAGTACCTCGATCATTGTGATCGATGTGCAGAGACCGTCACGGCACCGCATGACCCCTTAGTTGTACGGCTCTGCAGGGCTACTATCGAGTGCCGAGGGTGACACCTCGTACTGCACTCCTGATGATATCTCTGTAGTATAGCACATCGGTGGTGATTGCAGAGGGTGATTCCTCGCTCTCCCCTTCCCGATGATGACTCTGTCGTGCAACTCCTTTAAGTGGGGACCATCGAGGGTGATTCCTCCTGGTTCTCCTTAACGGATTATATCGAGTAGGAATCCATCGAGGGTGATTCCTCGGATTTCCCCTTGATGATTCAGACACACGGATACCTTGAATTTATCTCAGGCCCCTGGTTAAAGTCGGGTCGACCCCGAGGGGTGCCCGCGAGAGGTGTGAAGTCAGGTTAACCGTGAGGGTACCCGCGAGCTAATTACGAGGCGCGGCCGGGTAGGCAGAGACCGCCCTAGAGAGGGATGGGCCTGACCCTTGTTGCACTTCCTCGAGACGGGACGACAGGAGTACTGATCGTCACCGCGAGCTCCTAATAATTCGCTAACGGATTTGGGTATTGATCTGAGTTGGCTACTGGCCTATACGCACTACCACCACGTGGGATAATGGTTTAATGGGGCCCTCTACGCCGTATGTATCAGTCGAAAGCTCTGTCAGACGTCCAGTTCAGCATTGCGGCGTGTTCGGGCAGGTGCCATCCAGGACAGAGGTGGTGCTTGGTCCCGTTCACCCACGCAACGACCCGGAGTGCAAAGGGCGATGGGCCCAAGATCCCTGGGCGCTTAGGATGTAGACCGGCGGGGACCTCTCTGCAGAGCCTAGGTAGGACTACGTCGTGTCGATCATCCGAGGCCGGGCATGACCCGAGAAAAGTGTGTCCGGCCAGTAGTGCACCCCTGTAGGGAAGTTACCTATTCGAATAGCCGTGTCCACGGTAACAGGACGCTCAGTGTTATATCCCGATCTACTACAACTTGAACTGGATACACGTTACATTAATTGTAAGCTCCGGCATTGCTTTCTCGCAAGGAGTCGAGGAAGGATCTCTGGGCTTTGCTTCTACATGTTTGTTACTTTATAATATGCTAATCTGCACTCTTCTAATGCTGCAAGACGCGGAAGATGCTAGTCTTCGATAGGCTAGGCTTTTCCCCCTCTATTCTGGCATTTTTCTGCAGTTTTAGTCCAAAGATATAGCCCATTCCTTTGATACCGATGCATACTTAGCATAGTTCTGATGTCAGTCTTGCGAGTACTTTGGATGAGTACTCACGGTTGCTTTGCTACTCTTTTTCCCCCATACCTGATTGCTGCGACCAGATGATGGATCCCAGGAGCCAGCTGCTACCGCCGACGACTGCTACTACACTTCCGGTGGAGCCTACTACTATGTGGAGACCGCCGACGACCGGGAGTAGTTTAGGAGGCTCCTAGGCAGGAGGCCTTGCCTCTTTCGATCAGAGCCGTTGTTTGTTTTTGCCTTCTTAAGGCATCTTTGTTTAACTTTGTGTCTATACTCAGATACTGTTGTTGCTTCCGCTAACGCTTGTTCGCGAGCTTATGTATTCGAGCCCTCCAGGCCCCTGGCTTGTAATATAAAGCTTGTATGCCTTTTATTTGTGTTTAGAGTTGTGTTGTGATATCTTCCCGTGAGTCTCTGATCTCGATCTTGTGCATTTGCGTGTATGATTAGCGCACGATCGAGCAGGGGCGTCACACTACTTTAGCTAGAAGGCGTCCCAATTGTTCGGAGAGTGATGATCTTAATGATAAAATTATTTAAACTGGGTTTGAAGATGTTAAAACTTTAGATAGTGATGTGCCCACTACTTTAGATTACAAGGACTTTAATTATGATAATTGCTCTTTGATTGAATGTATTTCCTTGTTGCAATCCATGATGAATTCACCTAATGCTTACGAACAAAATAAAGCTTTTACTAAACATATTGTAGAAGCTATGATTAAAGCTCATGAAGAAAAGCTAGAATTAGAAGTATCAATTCCAAAGAAATTGCATGATGAATGGGAACCTACTATTAAAGTAAAGATTAAAGATTATGAATCTATTGCTTTGTGTGATCTAGGTGCTAGCGTCTCTACTATACCAAAATCTTTATGTGACATTCTAGGTCTCACCGATATGGATGAATGTTCCCTTAATTTGCATCTAGCGGATTCAACTATTAAGAAACCATTGGGTAGAATTAATGATGTTCTAATAATTGCAAATAGAAATTATGTGCTCGTGGATTTTATTGTGCTTGATATTGAATGCAATCCGTCTTGTGCTATAATACTTGGTAGGCCTTTCCTACGAACCATAGGTGCAATTATTGACATGAAAAAAAGGAAATATAAGATTCCAATTTCCACTAAAGAAAGTAATAGAACACTTACCAAGGAAGAGAATTAAACCACCATATGAATCTATTATGAGAGCAACCTATGGAATTGCTTTGAAAGATGACAATACTTGAAATAATGCATTATGCCTAGCTAGGGGCATAAAACAATAGCGCTTGTTGGGAGGCAACCCAATATTTATCTTTATTGCAATTTTTATTTTTCTTGAGTCATATAATTATTGCTACTGTAATGATTGTGTTTTTATCTTAGTGTTTGTGCCAAGTAATGCCTTTGGGATGATTTAGAGCATAGTATAATTGATGCTCAAAAAGTTTTGCGCCCAGTATTTGATTTTAAATTTCTTACCAGAATGTCAAAAAAAATCTGAAATTTTTACATAGTATTGGAATATAAATTGTCTACGTTGTCCTAATTTTTTCAGAATTTTTGGAGTTACATAAGTGTGATTTTAATTCATATCTTTACAGACTATTCTGTTTTAGACATATTATGTTTTTATTGCATAGTGTGCTTATTTTAATGATGCTATGGATTATATCGGGTGGTATAAGTCATGGAGAAGTTAGAATACAGTAGGTATTATGCAAGATTAATTATGAATGGGTTTAAAACAGTACCTAAGGTTTATGATTTGGTTATTATACTAACGGATCTCTCGAAGTTTCTGTCGAGTTTTGTGTGCTGAACTTTTCAAGTTTTGGGTTTGATCACGATTTGTAAAGGAATAAGGAGTGGCAAGACCCTAAGCTTGGGGATGCCCAAGGCACCCCAAGGTAATATTCAAGGAAGACCCAAGCGTCTAAGCTTGGGGATGCAATCTTTCGTCCACAATTCATCGGTATGTTACTTGGGGCTATATTTTCATTCATCATATGATATGAGTTTTACTTGGAGCGTCTTGTGCCATAGTTTTGTTTTGCTTTTTATTTTGCCACAATCATTGTTTGCTGGACACATCTTTTGAGAGAGACACACATTCATCATAATTTGTTAGAATACTCTATGAGCTTCATTTATATCTTTTGAGCTATGCAGTTGCTCTTGTGCTTCACTTATATTCTTAGAGCACGGCGGTGGTTATATATTTTATAGAAATTATTGCACTCTCATGCTTCACTTAAATCTTTTTGAGAGTCCTAAATAGGAAGTGGTAATATGCACGGGTTATAAGACTAGTCTGAAAATGATAGGTATATAAGAGTGGTATAATAAAAACTATCATGTAGATCACTAAATATGAGGCATATGATTTAATTATATTGTTGTACTAATATGAAAGGGTATTAGTTCATGATCATTGGTTAGTATAAATATAGATATTAAATCTTGTTATGCACTACTCATTTAAGAGTCCATCATGGCATGGTGGGGAAGTTTGAGCATTTTTATGTCTGATTGAAATCCTTGAGTGCTGTCTAAATCGGGGGTGCGCGATGGTTAACTCTTACCAACCTCCTCCCTAGGGGCATGCGAGTAGTACTTTGCTTCGAGGGCTAATAAAACTTTCACAATAAGTATATGAGTTCTTTATGACTAATGTGATTTCATGGACAAATATAGCACTCCCACCTTTCCACATATGGCTAGCCTCTTCGGTACCGTGCATTGCCCTTTGTCACCTCGAGAGTCGGTGCAAACTTCGCCGGTGCATCCGAACCCCATGATATGATACGCTCTATCACACATAAGACTCCTTATATCTTCCTCAAAATAGCCACCATACCTACCTATCATGGCATTTCCATAGCCATTCCGAGATATATTGCCATGCAACTTCCACCATTCCGTCTTATGACATGTGTGCTCATCATCATATTGCTTTGCATGATCATCTAGAGCTGACATGATATTTGTTGCAAAGCCACCGTTCATCATTGTAATACATGTTACGCTAGATCATTGCACATCCAGGTACACTGCCAGAGGCATTCATATAGAGTCATATTGTTTCAGTCTTATCGAGTCGTAAGTAAATAAAAGTGTGATGATCATCCTTATTAGAGCATTGTCCCAGTGAGGAAAAGAATGATGGAGACTAATGAGTCCTCCAAAATGAGGGGTTGAGGTCCATGAGATTGTTCTAAAAAAATGAGAGAAAAAGAGAGAAGGGACAATGCTACTATCCTTTTACCACACTTGTGCTTCAGAGTAGCACCATGTTCTTCATATAGAGAGTCTTCTGAGTTATCACTTTCATGTACTAGTGGGGATTTTTCATTATCGAACTTGGCTTGTATATTCCGATGATGGGCTTCCTCAAATGTCCGATGTCTTCATGAGCAAGCAAGTTGGATGCACACCCACTTAGTTTCCATTGAGTTTTCATACACTTATGGCTCTAGTGCATCCGTTGCATGGCAATCCTTACTCCTCACATTGATATCGATTGATAGGCCTCTCCATTGCCTATTGATCCGCTGAGTTGATGTGAGACTTTCTTCCTCTTGACTTCCCTTATACATCTCTACCACCACATTCTATTGCCCCATAGTGCTTTGTCCCTGACTCATGCTCATGTATTGAGTGGAGTTGAAAATGCTAAAGCGCGTGAAAAAGTACGATACAACTGCTTGGTTTGAGACCGGTGTGCTCAAGATTTATATTAATGCGGTGAAGGTAGAGTCATGCCATGCTTACATAATTCAATGAGTAGGGACAACATTCGTTTAACATCGTATATTTTGAAGACATAATGATTATGTTCTTGTATTCATGGATATTATTATGTTGATATTAATTACTTCATCATTTCTCAATGTTTATACCGTAAGAAGATTACATGATAAACATGCTAGGTACCATTCGACATCAAAAATTATTTTGTTTTATCATTTACCTACTTGAGGACGAGCAGGAATAAAGCTTGGGGATGCTGATACGCCTCCGACATATCTATAATTTTTTATTGTTTCATGCTATTACATTATCATCCTTAGATACTTTATATGCAATTTTATATCATTTCTGGGGACTAACCTATTAACTAAGTGCCTAGTGCCAGTTGCTATTTTCTGCTTGTTTTTGGTTTTACAAAAAATCTATACCAAACATAGTCCAAACGCTACGAAACTTTTTGATGATTTTTTTCTGGACAAAAGAGACCCTAGAAGCTTCAGGGGAGGACCAAAAGACCTACGAGGAGACGACAAGGTAACAGCGCGCGCCCTGATGCCTCGTGGGCCCCTCGTGGCTCTGTCTGACCTAATTCCAGCGCTATAAATTCTAAAATATTCCAAAACCCCCAGGGAGCCACCCGAAGCAATTTTTTGGCCGCCACAAGACTCTGTTCTTCCGCGATCCCATCTTGAGGCCTTTTCTGGTACTCTGCCGGAGGGGGAATCAATCACGAAGGGTTTCTACATCAACCTTGCTGCCGTTCCAATGATGTGTGAGTAGTCCACCACAGACCTACGGGTCCATAGTGATTAGCTAGATGACTTTCTCTCTCTCTCTTTGATCTTCAATACAATGTTCTCTTCGGAGATCGATTCAATGTAATCTTGTTTTGCGGTGTGTTTGTTGGGATCCGATGAATTGTGGGTTTATGATCAGATTATTCATTGAAAGTAATTGAGTCTTTTCTGAACTTTATTATGTATGATTGTTATAGCTATGTAATGCTTTCCGATCCGTGGGTTTTATTTGGCCAAGTTGATTCATTGATCTTCAGTGGAAGTGGTGCATAGTAGTAGGTTCAATCTTGCGGTGTCCTCACCCAGTGACAGCAGGGGTAGCGAGGCACGTATTGTATTATTGCTACTAAGGAGAAAACGACGGGGTTTAATCATATTGCTTGGTTTTAATCTGTCTACATTATGTCATCTTGCTTAAAGCGTTACTCTATTTGTCATGAACTTAATACCATAGATGCAGGCAGGAGTCGGTCGATTGGTGGAGTAATAGTAGTAGATGCAGAATCATTTCGGTCTACTTGTCACGGACGTAATGCCTATATACATGATCATGCCATGAATAAAGTCATAACTGTGCGCTTTTCTCTCAGTTGCCCAACAGTAATTTGTCTACCCATCGTATGCTATTCTTATGAGAGAGATGCCTCTAGTGAAAACTATGGCCCCCGGGTCTACTTTAATCATATTACTAAAACCAAAATCACCTTGTTGCAATTTTACTTCTTTTATTTTACTTTGCAATTTGCCTATCTAACACTATCATATTTGATCCTTGCAATTAACGAGTTCAAGGGGATTGACAACCCTCTTGCCCGCGTTGGGTGCAAGTAGTTGCTCTTCTGTGTGTAGGTACTATTGACGGGTGTTTGCGTCTCCTATTGGTTCGATAACCTTGGTTCTCTACTGAGGGAAATACTATCCGCTACTATATTGATTCACCCTTCCTCTTCGGGGAAAATCCCAACGCAGCTCACAAGTAGCACAGGCGTGGCAAAAAGTGCCTTGCTGACGTGGACTCCCTACGCCATCAATTTGGCGCCATTGATAAAAAAATAGTGGTGTTGTTGGCAGCCCATGTCACCAATAATATAGGTACTGATGGCGTGCCACCACTGGTGCAGCGACCTGCTATACAAACGGTTTTTACCCCCTTTCCGCGACAGAGTTTTAAACCGCCGCCTTGCCTGTGTGTGCGATAGGGGGGTCCTTCCCACATGACCCAGAAACCGTCGGCGATAGGGCCTCCGGTCACACACGCGGGGCAAAAAGAGCTCGTGTGCGATTGGGCGAGCCATTGCAGACAATTATACTGGCCCAATCATTTCTGTTCGGATGTACATCCCACACAGTGAATCTCAGAAAAACGTTTCCGTTCATATGTACATCACACACAATTTTTATGTGCAAACGTTTGTGCAAGGTGGCTTAACTCAAACATTTGTCGGGCGGAAGTCGTGTGTGATTGTTCATTGATCCAACACGGCTACTTTCTAGAAACTGTGTGCGCTGTTTGAGGTCATCGCCCACGGTGTTGTCTGAGAAACCGTCTGCAATACAAAAACCAAATAAGCAGGCTAATTGGCCTATTATTGATAATGCATTTAGTAATCAAATTGACATTTCATATCAAGCACACCATATGTTTCATAGCCGTATTACGGCAACCAGGATTTCATAGCTGAATTACATCAGAGTACAACATCACATAGCTTCAGCACTCAGTTACACCATATAGGCATATAGCTAGCTACACAATTATACAACGGCATGAAGTTTCACATGCAACATCTAAAACCTTTGGAAAGTAGCATCATATACGGTATATAGAGAGATGAATCTCATCTGGAAAACTGCTGAATCTGAAGGTGAATATTGAGCCTTCAATGATGTTGAATGTCCTTGTAACTTTATGCCAGTGGCTGCGGATGATTGCCCGCCCAACCTTCGTCCTCTTGAGGAAGACTTCAATATTGTACCGTGGGTGTTGAATGAGTACCTTCCTCGCCTCTTGACCATGGAGGTGGTTTGAGAGGTAATCATCGGTGAACTGCTTTGGAAAGGACTGAAAACAAAGATATGCATAAATATCTGTTCTAAATTTTGAAATGGCGTATAGGAAAAAACACAAGGTAAAAGAGTTAGTACCATCCTATAGTTGACTGATGTCTTCTTCATTGTGCAAACAAAGATCTTGTTGTTATTCAACGCTAGTTTCTTTATCCTAACAATCTTTTTGAGTTTCTTGACTTGATTGATATTCATGTCCATCTCATTTCCCCATATGCAAAATGGATCGAATAGTGGGTCTAAACCTTTGACAGCAGGACCTACATGTGCAAGACCAAATTGTTAAAAACCTAAATATTACTCCCTCCGTCCCATAATATAAGAAAGTTTTTTAAGCTAACATAGCTTAAAAAGCATTCTTATATTATGGGACAGAGGGAGTAGAATGGTTCCTGCAATTGCACAATAATGTGATATTATCCAAAGGACCATGCATGTGCAAACCTCGATGGTAAACCTCAGTGCCTCCCATTGTTTCCACGCAAGACATATAAGGCAGATATTAATCAGTTTAAGTGAGAGTTGGCATACTATCAGTAGAATATATTAATAAAAAATTGTACCCACAACAAATGAACATCACACTGCAGAATTGAACCAAAAAGTTAACTGGACACCACAACAAATGAAGCAAGCAGTTAACTGAGAACCACATTGCAGAATAGAACATATACTACAAGATCATATAGTTAACCAAGCCTAGCGTGCTTAAGAACTACTAGGAAATATAGCATTTGTGTATGTTTCTCATGTATAGAGTACATCCAAATTCGATTTTATTCCTCACATGCATAACAATAATTTTTTTGTACCCACAGGAATTGAACATCACATTTCAGAATTGAACCAAACAGTTAACTAAACATCACAACAAATGAACCAAACTTTTAACTGAACATCACATTTCGGAAGATCAGATTGCATATTAACATTACAGAGGACAATTCACTAGAAGGCACCGGAGGCGGCCTTTAGAAAACACCACGAACTGTCGTTTGAAGCAGCCAACTGCGTGGCAGCGTCCGCGCGTGAGGGGTCGACGGTGGCCTCGACGGCGAGGTGCTCCTCCAAGATCTGGCGGTCGGCACGCATGGCAGCCATCGCGACCTCATCCGCTCGTGCGGCCGCGATTTGCTTCACCACTCCCAGATGCTCCTTGATCTCTTGGCTATAATGCATGTACCATAGCTATGGGCGGCGCTTATTTGGAGGATGGGGCAGTGATTTGGGTGGAAGATGCCGCACCGGCAGTCGAGGCATGTGGGATGGAGAAGGAGGAGGAGCATGGGGGTGGGGTGTGGATTACCTGACTATATCGACGAGGCCGCGCAGCGGGAAGGAGCGCCGTCGGCGAGGAGGTGGCGCTGCAAAGCAAGCAGTGAAGCTTTGAACTTGGAAAGGAAGGAGGAAACAGTGGAAATGTGGCTTTTGGTGGGGGGGAGGGGGCGGGGACCTAGATATTTCCGTCGTTCCCAAAAATTTACGAACGATGCAGCGAAAAACTGGCGCACAAGTGTGGTTGACGCGCGGCCGGTGGACTGTAGCCGACGAACCTTCCGGCGTAAGCCATACATGAGGGAGCCCAAAGATAATTTATACTGCATCACACACGATTCTTGTTATCAAACTGTTTGTGGTGTACTTGATTTTTTTCATTTTGATTTGAAAGACATAATGGGGTTACGGAAGGAAAGGTCACTGTTTGAATTGCTAGAACATTTATCTGCAGTGAACATGCAACTATAGGAGTGTCGTGCTAAATTTTGGAATTATTCCAGGTTCGTTTGGCATTTTTTATACATTAATTGAGTTTTCTAGGCATTTAATGTGCATAATTCAAATTTGAACTACAGGCACATGCTCCAGTGCACCAAAATGGGTTGAAAAATCGTATATGTGTCCTTGGCTGAATGTTTAGGTCCCATACAAGAAATGGGAGTGGATTTCAAACATCTGGGCGTCGTGGCTCGGTCGAAAACGTTGAGAAACTTGGTTTTAAATTCCTGTAAATCCAAAAATTGCCTAAAAATCACGGAACTTGGCATGGTGTCTTGACATGGCACCAACATGTTGTGGTAATTTTTTTGTTCGATTTGGGACAAGTTTTGGCATAAGCTTCTTACAAACCGGAGCTTCTCTCAAGAAGGCTCATGGTTCCGATAGGGGATGTGTCACCTTTGTGGGCGAAACGACATACGCTGCCTCTTCCTACCTTGATTTTTTTTACAGAGGCAACAAAGACCAATAGGAGTGTCGCTAAAATTTGGAATTATTCCGGGTTCGTTTGGCCTTTTTTATACATTAATTGAGTTTCTAGGCATTTAATGTGCATAATTCAAATTTGAACTACATGCACATGCTCCAGTGCACCAAAATGGGTTGAAAAATTGTATATGTTTCCTTGGGTGAATGTTTAGGTCCCATACAAGAAATGGGAATGAATTTCAAACATCTAGGCGTCGTGGCTCGGCCGAAAACATTGAGAAACTTGGTTTTTAAATTCCCGTAAATCCAAAAATTGCCTAAAAATCATGGAACTTGGCATGGTGTCTTGACATGGCACGAACATGATGTGGTAAAAAAATTGTTCGATTTGGGACAAGTTTTGGTATAAGCTTCTTTCAAACCGGAGCTTCTCTCAAGAAGGCTCATGGTTCCGATAGGGGATGTGTCACCTTTGTGGGCGAAACGACATACGCTGCCTCTTCCTGCCTTGATTTTTTTACAGAGGCAACAAAGACCAATAGGAGTGTCGTGCTAAAATTTGGAATTATTCCGGGTTTGTTTGGCCTTTTTCATACATTTATTGAGTTTCCTAGGGATTTAATGTGCATAATTCAAATTTGAACTACATGCACATGCTCCAGTGCACCAAAATGGGTTGAAAAATCGTATATGTGTCCTTGGGTGAATGTTTAGGTCCCATGCAAGAAATGGGAATGAATTTCAAACATATGGGCATCGTGGCTCGGCCGAAAACATTGACAAACTTGGTTTTTAAATTCCTGTAAATCCAAAACTTGCGTGAAAATCATGAAACTTGGCATGTTGCCTTGACATGGCACCAACATGCTGTGGTAAAAAAAATTCCAATTTTTTAAGGCGCACAGATTAACAACCAACAAAGTCATTTTGGAACAAAGAGGTGCCACATTACAATCGGAAACACAAGTGTTATTCAAACCGTGGGCGTTGTACTAACCATTTACGTGCCGCCACACGTCCACATTTTTATTAGCTAGGAGGCGCCGTGCGGGGTAGCTATTTGAGTAGACGGGAGGCGTGGAGCAGACCGCTGCGCAGGCTCACCAGGAGGCGAGCCCTTTGACCTCCATATCCGCCGCCCACCTGACTCCCAACTTCTCCATTAATGGCGCCCGAGCCATTGTTTTAATGGCGTGGCTAGGCCTTAGTCGACTGAGATTTAAGAGAGAGAAAAGAAAATTTGAAAAGAAAATTTTGCACGGATCTTGATGTAAGATCTCACGGACATAGCATCGACTGAGACTTAGCAAGACTGATATATATGACGACGATGGCAATGGATAATAATAATTGTCTTACATATTCAGGAAGATAATTAAAGATGCCACATGCGGCAACGCCCGAAAGACACAAGGGCAAAAAAAGGAAGACGCAGACAACGATCTGGGTCGCTGCTCTCTAATTCACCTCGATCCACTACGCCATCTTCGTCATTTCGTCCACCTTGACACTACAAAAAAAACACTTCCGTGATGATACATCTTTGTCATAGTAGGTCACATTTTCTGGCATGCATGTACATCCGTGACAAATTTATGACAAAATCAAGATAGTCATACATGTGTTGTCGTAGAAGTGTTCCATGACAATATTGAAATTATCATCATGGAAGTGTCCACTTCCATGACGATAAATGTCGTGTCATGGAAGTGTTTTCGTCAAGGGTAACTGACACGTGGCATCCACCGTAACGGGTCACCATTAAGCTATTGGGTTTCGGTTTGGATCCGATAACCCGTTAATAGCTCGGACCAATGGCGATTTTCCACGTGTAAAATTCTCATTGGCCGAAGGAGCCACGTGTTAGCTCGGCGTCGCGACAGTTGTCATCCTTTCATTGGACGGGAAACGCCTATTGCAGGTCGACATGTGGCACGACCCAATAGTAGCCCATTCAGGTTAAACGGGCCGGCCCAGCCGAAAGCCCACAAGATTTTGTAAGATAAGAGTGGACCGGCCCGTTAACAGCCTGCAATGTTTTGGGCCAAATTACGGCCCATATCAGATATGGCCCGTTAATAGTGCATTGTATTTTTGGCCCATTTATGGCCCGGTTTGTATTACGGCCTGTTAAAGGCACGTTGAACAGTTTGACCCAGTTCGGCCTGATGATTGTTTCGGCCTGTTAGCGGCCCTTCACGCAATTGGGCCCTTTTCAGTCCGATTTAACTTTTTGCCACTTAACGGCCCGTGCAGCATTGGGCCCATTTCAAGTGCAAGTGACTTTCGGCCTCTTAACGGCCCGTGCAGCATTTGGGCCCATTTCTGGTACAAGTGACTTTCGGCCTCGTAAATGCCCGTGCAACATTTGGGCCCATTTCTGGTACAAGTGACTTTCGGCCTCTTAACGGCCCGTGGTATTCGTGGATAAATTTAAGCCCACTCTGACTATCAGCCTGTTAAAGGCCCGTGAAAGAATTGGGCCTAATTATGGCCCTCGTTGCATCTAGACTGCTTACAGCCCATCATGTTATTGGGCCAAACACGGCCCGAGATAAATTTTGGCCTGTGAATGGCCCGTCGTATAATTGGGCCTATCATGGGCCGAGGTATATTTAGGCCTGCTGTCGGCCCATGAATTGTTCGGCACAATTCAGGCCTGATCTAATTCACAGCCTGTTAAAAGCCCATGGTATTTTCTGGCCCAACTAAGGCCCGTGGTTTACTCAGCCTGTTAAAGGCCCTAAACTACTTGGGCCCGGTTTACGCTCTGGCCTGCTAACGGCCTGAGATGATTGTGGGCCCACGTTTCGACCCATATATAAAGTTGCGGGCCGGCCCATTTGAGTAGTCTAATTTTTTAATATATAGCACTGACGGACCAATAACGTTTTGGCCCATTGATCTCCGTCGAAGCTCCTAGCTACGATAGCATATACAGTAAATAAATTACAGAATAGTGACTAAGAATAAACCTAGACTATACAATAATGAAATAACGGGATACTACATCCACTGGGCATCAAAGTTCGCCACCAGTGATAATAAAGTGCAACCAGATAGCGGATTACATACACTGGGCATCACAGGTTGCCACCAGTGCAAATAAACGCGCCGACAAAATAATATACAGAACCGACAGCACTTCAACATAGTTCAAGAAAGGTTAGCCCTGCCCGGGAGCTGCAGCGCAAGCAGCTGAGCAAGCTGATGAGACTGCGCTTGTTTGACGCTTATATCCTCCAACTCTAGCTGCATAGCATCAATAAACGTCCTGTACTTTTGGTTAATCTTCCATAGAGATTGGAGTTCCAGTACGAGTTGAGCTGCAGCATGTCTTTCTGCTTGAATTTGAGACTGAAGAAGTCGAACAGATTCAGGCGGCGACTTCATCGAGCTTGTGTCACTGCTATTAGCGAGTAACTTCGACACTACATCAAGACATGACTTTGGGGTTGTATCGCTATCCCCAAGATGTGTTGCCTTCTTCCGTGCAATATATGTTAGAGGGACAAGCAATGGTTTTGTCTCACTATCATTGTGGCAATTCTTCCTGGTGTCAGAGATATCACTCTGAAAGACAAACAAGAAAATAGATAACAGGTTTTGCACGTATAAGCATCAGTGCTGTCAATTCATCCCATTTCTTATGGGTAAATAAAGAGACACGGTTTAAAATAGCATTAACATCATATGGCATTGTTCATAGTTAAGACATGGCAGGATATGTCATTCTGCAGGAGTGGCCAGCTTCACCACACCACTGGATTACAGATCAAGAACACAAGCATACATGCGGTGCTAAAGAACGTATAAGCATCAATGGCCAGTGTGCTGTCAATTAATCCCATTTCATATTGGCAAATAAAGAGACATGATTTAAATAACATTAACAAAATATGGCATAGTTCATAGTTAAGACATAGCAGGATATGACATTGTGCTAGAGTGGGTAGTTTCACCACACCCCTGGATTACAGATCAAGAACATAAGCATGCATGCACTCTAAAGAAGATCACTTGCTCTGTTTAGTTTCATTTACATGGTATGAATAAGGAACTTGGTTGTACAACTAAAAACTAAAATTGAGAAGGACAAACTTATGTTTATGAAGTTCTTCATAAGAAACTTTAAACATGCAATTTGATGCAAACGCGAAAAATAAATAGCAGTTGCAGTCATGCCTATCCAAATATACTCAACAAAGTTTGAAGGCTCGAGAAGGACAAACTTACGTTAGTAGTGAAGACGGGCTCTATAAAGCCCTTGTCCATGCTGATGGGGGGCAATTCAAGTAGTTTACCACAGAATCTTCTTCATAACCATTGCCTTTATTCTACATTTTGTTAAGCATAAATATAGATGTGATAATATAGGAACAAATGGAGAATATTTAAGCTAAGATGCAGAGTGATGCTACATAATCAACTAGCTAGAAATGTAAGTACAGCGGTACAGGCAAAAAGGTATTGACAAGAGCAATGTAGAGTTAAACTTCTTCAGTAGCATTTGTTTTATTCAACATTTTGGTAAGAGTAAATATAGATCTGATAAGGTCTAGAAAATGGAGGGCAAGGGGAAATAAGCTGCAGAGTGATGGTACATGAACAACTAGCTGTCAATATAAGTACAGTGCAAATGGACAACAGGTACTTACAAGAATAATGCAGAGCTAAACTTGTTCATAAGCATTAGGTTTATTCTACATTAATGTAAGCATTAATATAGATCTGATAATTTGGAGCGAACAATGGATAAGCAAGCTATCATGCACACAATGTCACATAATCAACCAGGTATGAATATAAGTACAGCGATACAGGGCAGCAGGTACTAACAAGAGCAAAGCAGCAAGCAGCATAGTTATGATATCCTGTCGTCCATTTCAAACCATTATTCTTCTTCGAGTAGTTTTCTTGCAAAAGAGATCGGTAAGGCACATGCAGAAATGTAGGAGTTCAAATTGTGATGTGATCTCATAGACAGTATCTCTTCCTGGGGACGAGACCAGTGCATAACAAGGTTTTTCCATTCAATATCTTGTAAATTTAGCACATGAGACTTCACTGAAATTTTGTTTATAGACTTGCCATCAAAGTGTGTTTGCCTAAGGTAACACCGATACTGCTGCAATGCCTCCTTGAAAAGTGCAAGCAAGCTTTGCTTGTCATGACTATCCAGATTGACCCTCTCCTATTTAGAAGAATGTAATGTAAATCATTGATGTGTTCAATTAACAGAAAACAAGAGAATAATCACCATGAATAATAGCACTTACACGTAAGTGCGACAGGAAGATGTGAAAATGGTGTTTGTCTTCACTATAATCTTCCCATGATGGGAAGATACGCACACGGTTCCTAACAACATTGAAAGCATTGTCTTTTAAACTGGGAATAACTGGAATGGGGTTCCAATCTGGAGGAATTGGGCACTCTGCAGTTGGAATAGGTCTTTGGCCTGTGGATTTGGTGTACTTTTTGCTGGATTGGGATTTTCTGTGGTACTGCTGGTGCTATGGCAGCTGAAATCGGCATACCTTTTGCTGGAGTGCAGTTCTTGTGTGGTGGGGCTAGTGGTATGGCCAGTGGGGTATGGGTACAGTCTGCTGGAGTCGGGCCTAGGTTTTGTGGCGCTGGTTCTGTCGCCAATATAAGTGGGGTGCTATCTGATTTCTCTGGTACCACAACCTTTTTCAAAGACTTTGTTTGTACTCCTTCGGGTTCTGCAATCGCCCTCTTCCTTTTGGATGTCTGATACACAAGAATGGCATTTGAATGAAAAAACATGGTATGATGACAGATGGAATAGGTATTGATAATGGATGGGAATGGCATCTTCACATGTATGATGAGTAAACTAAGCAGATGGCGGTGCAACGAATTAGAAGAAATGCAAGACACCTTATGCAAGATACGTGCAACCAATAAAACCTTGCCAAATTAGAACAGGCACCTTGATGGGTGAACACCATAGGCGATCTGCCTTTGACTACACGAGCTCAGAATAGTCATTAGGAACATATTCTGAACACGAAGCTGTAGGTGGGGAGCGTGTGGGTTTCATTCCATCTAGAATGGAACTCCATCCCTTGATGCTAGGTTTGTTAGCCATTGCACTTTTCTGCAGTATTCCTTTGATGCGTGCATTCTCATATTCATTGTGATCATGTTCAATATCTGATATGCATGAAAACAGAAATAGTAGTGAGATTATCTTCGAAATGCATAGGATATCCTAATATAATAGGGGCTCCCTGCAAACCCTTGTGTGCTACCTCTGGAATTCTGATGAGAGAGCCCATGTGTGCTATAATTTGGTGCGTACATTAATATAATCTAGCACTACTGCTCAAAAAAATAGGCTCCCTGTTGGGAGCTCCAGAAGTAATGATAGTTGGCAGATGATAGGTTCAAAATATACTGTATGCAAAGTTTATTGCCAAAGCATGATGACGAGAGCGCACAGAGAAATAGTATTCCCTCATGACTCTATATGTGGCGCACATGCATTTCAAAACTCGCGTAGTAACATTAGCTGGCCAATTAAATGTGTCTCTATTTTATTAGTATTTGTATCGTATCATATTTGAATTTGATAACTAAGCTTTGGAATTATGAGTGGCATGTAGTTAGATGGAGTGTTGCTAGTACGACAAGAAGCATCTAGGCAGATAGTAGTGTAGATAAAAGGGGGAAACCATAACATCATAAATAAATCTGGAAAGTGGAACTGGCTCAAAAATATGGGGTTGTATTGCAGCTACTAATCGAAAGCATGTCGATCCCCTACAGGCTAGCTCTATTCAACTGAAGGCGCACTACTGTGACTATCAGTCTAGTCTTTCAAAGGCCACACAGCTCCTAGCATTTCCTGGATATTATGGCAGACCAACTCGAAGTGCTGAAAACATCTAGTAGAAGCGGCCAATAGACCTGTTTACTACAGATCTCCCTGCTCCCCTTCCTGACAAGGAACATACTGTACTTATTAAAGAAGAACCGAAGAGGAACATGTTAAAGAAGAACAGAAGAGGAACATGTTAAATAATAGAAGAGGAAGCATATTATGGAGATTCCACTTCTTTCTATACATTTGGAAACTAAGCTCATGATAAACCAGGCCACGTGCATTTGGAAACTCAAGTGGGAACATTAGCTGACCAATAAAATGTGTCTGTTAACTAATATCATTATCATATCACATTCGGATATGAACAACTAAGCTTTGGAAATATGAGTGGTGTGTTGTTTAGCTTGAAGGGTGGAGTGCTGCTAGTATGACACAAAGCACTTACGTAGCTGATAGTGTAGATAAAATGGGAAGACCCTAAGCATCACGAGTAAAATTCGGAAAGTGGAACTAGCTGGAAAATATGGGCTTGTATTGCCGGTACGGCTACAAAGGCTTTGGATCCCCTACAGGGGCAGCTCTCTTGAACTGACGGGGCACTACTGTTACTATCAGTCTAGACTATCAAAGGCAACACAGCTCTCAGCATTTCCTGGATATTATGGCAGACCAACTCGAAGAGTTGAAAGCATCGATCAGAAACAACCCAATAGACCTGTGGACTGCAAGTGTCCCTGCTCCTCTTCCCGACAAGGAACATACTGTACTACTATACTTATTAAAGAAGAACAGAAGAGGAACATGTTAAAGAAGAGCAAGTAGATTTTGGATAATACAATGTTCGTTGCCCACCCATGATGAACCAGAGCGCACAAAGAAATGCAATTCCCTGCTGTCTCTCTATATGTGGCCACGTGCGTTTGGGAACTCAAGTGGAAACATTAGCTGACCAATTAAATGTGTGTCTGTTAACTAATATCATTATCATATCACATTTGTATATGAACAAATAAGCTTTGGAATTATGAGTGGTGTGTTGTTTAGCTTGAAGGGTGGAGTGCTGCTAGTATGACACAAAGCACATACAAACCATAGTGTAGATAAAATGGGAAAACCCTAAGCATCACGAGTAAAATCGGGAAAGTGGAACTAGCTGGAAAATACGGGCTTGTATTGCCGGTATGGCTAGATAGGCTTTGGATCCCCTACAGGGGCAGCTCTCTTCAACTGAAGGTGCACTACTGTTACTATCAGTCTAGACTCTCAAAGGCGACACAACTCCCAACATTTCCTGGATATTATGGCAGACCCAACTCGAAGAGTTCAAAGCATCCATCAGAAGCGACACAATAGACCTGTCGACTGCAAATGTCCCTGCTCCTCTTCTAGGCAAGGAACATATTGTACTACTATACTTAATAAAGAACAGATGAGGAACAGGTTAAAGAAGAGCAAGCAGAGTTTGGATACTACAATGTTCGTTGCCCACCCATGATGAACCAGAGTGCATAAAGAAATGCAATTCCCTGATGTCTCTCTATATGTGGCGCACATGCTTTTTCGAAACTAAAGTAGGAAGATTAGCTACCAATTAAACGTTCTCTGTTTTACTAATATCAGATTCGTATTTGAACAACTAAGCTTTGGAAATATGAGTGGCATGTTGTTTCGCTTGATGGGTTGAGGCGCAGTACTGGCACGACACGAAGCACCTACGATGATGGTAGTGAATATAAAAGGGGAAAACCATAAGCATTGCGAGTATAGTGTTGAGCGTACCATGGCGGATCTGAAGGTGCAAAGGAGACAAAGGCTACTTCGCAAACAATGTTTGCTTTCAACTAAGAAGTACGATTCTAAGTGATGGACTAGAAACCACAGGAAAGCAGTGGCAATCTATTTTCTGGTTGAGATAAATAATTTGAGCAGATATGGAAGAGTACCGCCTCTGTTGTGGCGCCGTGTAGGCATCTTCTGAGAAGTTGAGGGTGCTGTGGTTGCGATGGCTGTCGGCGGCATGGAAGCAGATCTAGGAGGGCAGATGGTGGCGGCGGGGGATATGTCCCGGCGCGGTGGACGAGACGGTCGTAGGAGCGGCCCTGGCAAGGTGGACGATGGCGCGGATGAAGCGAGAGGACGCGATGCAAGGATCCTGGTCCGGAACCGTGGATGAGAGACGTCGATCTCTTGTAATGGATGACGGCGTCGGGGTATCAGCTCCGTCATGGTGGAGGAGGACGGCGGCGGATGGGGTGGCGGACGGAGGAGGCTGGGGTGGAGAGGGTGTTTTGGTGCCCACGGAGTACGAATGGGGAAATGGAGGGAGAGAGAGGTAGGAGGAACCATGTCTTTGGGACGCGCTTGTCTCAGATGCGGGGAAAGTTACAAACTTAGCCCCCGTTTAAAATTTCAGACATCAAAGAGATATTGGTCGGTTGGGGGTAGGACGGTAATCTCGCATACCCCGAATATTGGGCGAGAGCGATTTCGGCCGAGGAGAGTTTGTTTTGGCGCCCACGGTTGGCGCCCACCGTTTATGAATCGGGGTGAGAGCCGATTTCGGCCGAGGAGAGACTGTGTTTTGGCGCCCACCGTGTATGAATTGGGGTGAGAGGTGGTTATGTCACGTTTGAGTGAAATTACAAACCTACCCCTATCGAGACCTATAGAAATCGAGCCTGCAGGTTTTGCATGTTAGAGCATAGGCAGTAATTTCCATCACCCAAAATTTGGTTTCGGGCGGTTACGGCCGATGAGGGACTGGGTGTTTCGCCGCTTCGTTCAAATTTTAGGAGAATAAGCTTGCACGTTTACCGTGCCATCTCAATTCGAATCCATTTTGTATTCTTTTTTTAGGCAGGATCCAGTTTGTATTCGAATGCAAATCTATATACATCATTTTTTATATATACTTTCAAAAGCACAACACCCTTTATATATAAAAATGGTTTACAAATGCCATAATCTCAAATTCATAAGGTTGAATTCAAATATTTGAAACCACTTTATGTTCAACTCAAGTGCATGGATCACTAATATCAAGAAATTAAATAACATACATGTGCCCAAATTCAAATGAATATGCATGTTTGATAGATCATTTTTGGTTCGAGTATGAATTACATGTATCGTCATCTCTAAATCAAATATTTGAATCCCTTTTATGTTGACATCTTTTACACAGGCAACTAAATACTTGAATCTCCTTTCATGTCCATCTCTCTCTAGGTCTCTCTCGTGTGCCCCTTCATATAGAAGTATAGCTATCACTCTCTTTTCTCTATCTCACCCGCACACTCAGTACATGTTTCTCTTTTTTCACAAACATAGTCTCTCGCCATCTCTCTCGACACGTGTCACACTCTCTCTATCTCTGTAGACCACTCGGCTTTCATTATCTCTTACGTCTCTATCGTGCTCTGGTGTCTCTCTAGCTACCTAGCGTTATTTTTACCCGCCACACACACTCTCTCACTCGCCTTTCATTTTCTCTCTCTCTCTCTCTCTCTCTAGGGATCTATCATGCACCTCATCTCTTTCTAGATATGACTCCTACCACTAAAATTTATCTGTCTCTCTCACATACACTGTTTGTTGGTGTCTCCTTTCCCTCTTCACCTCCATTCCAAAACTAAAACTATTCATTTGTTTACTGGTCAGACAATCCCTCTCTCACTCTCTCTAACTCTCTCTCTCTCTCTCTCTCTCACACACACACACACCTCTTTGCTTTCGCCCGCCCCCTCCCGACCCCTGTCTCCCTCACACACACACAGAACTCTCCCTTTCGCACCCCGACTCATGTCTCTCCCACACACACTTATCGACCAACCTCTGGCTAGGTTTATCCATCTATTACACACTCTCGCTTCCCCTCTCTCGTATATGTCTCTCTCGCGCCCCTTGTATCTATGTAGATATCTCGCATCTTCTTGAAACACACCCTCTCTATGTAGTGTCTCCCGTGCTCCCTATTTGTTTGTAGCAAGAACTCTCATTCTCCACAGCACACATACACACACACTCGGCATTCTTTATCGTGCGCTCTCTCGCACAATGTTTGTAGGCCCCTTCGTTCCACGCACCCCGTCTCTCTCAGCCTCCCTTGCACACAATGTATCTCGCTCCCTAACCATTCATGTGTACTCCATGTAACTTCTCCCATCCTTTCTCCGTCACACACAAACGCGCTCAATCAATCACCGAGCCTTCTTCCTTACATCTCTCACACCCGCATACTCCGATGTCTCTCACTGATCCTCGATCTTTTGTCTACCTCTATTTCTCTCGATCGTGCACACACACTAGCTACCGTCTCTCTTTATGTCGATACCTCTCGCACACACACTCTTCATGTCTTTTCACACATGCAGTACTCCCTCCTCTCTCTCTGTCTCTCCCTCTCTCTCTCAGACACACGATCTATCTCGAGGTCGATCTCTCGTATGAACGCTCTCCCCCCCTCTCTCTCTAGGTTACTCTCTTTATGCCGGTTCTCATGCACACACACCATTTGTTTGTAGGATGATCCCTTGTAGGAAAAAATCTGGTGCTCCAAGGTCTCCCAAGCTCCCACGATACGATAGTTCTCCGGCCGTTGGATCATGCAAAAAACCTCTGGACCCAAGCAAAATTTTGAGACTCTTTGAGGGGTTTCTGCAAATTTTTACGACCTCTACCTGTGTCCGTTTGATCGACGATCCAACGGTCCCCACAGGAACGCTGGAGTATTATAATTATTTTTTGGACATCACACAAACAGTGGAGTACATATACGAAGAGAAGAGGCGCACGCAGTCGGTCTCTCGCTGTCTCGCACATATGAGTTACGTAATGCATAGTAAACAAATAAACCCGTAGGTGCACGATTTCTGCATGCGCAGGTACCGGGTACGTGGTGGAGCGCACTTTTGTACGAAGAGTCAGCTTGCATGATAATTTGATCCGCAGGTGTTGACGGTCCGCGACTACACGTGAACGACCTGGAGGCGGTGGCTTTCTACTGATCGAGTTGCCACGTTTATAAAATACATTTTTTTAGCAAGACGCGAGTTCCGTTTTTCAATGGCGCGTTATACTTTTTTTTAGAATCACGTTATACAATTTATTAAAAGGATTGGTATGGAGCGAAAAATGAAAATCATCATTACACACGTAGGCTGGAGTTTCAGCGCTTGCTGCTAGCCAGGGTTGCTCCCTTCACACTCTCACCCTCTCCTGATCTAAACAAGACGGGCGGTAGCCATTGTCTCTCTCCTCACCAGCGGTGAAAGATCCGACCGGATCCTGTCCGCCGTGGAAGGGCGGCAATGAAGCGTTGATGCGGTCGCCGTCGGTGAGGTAGGAGACACACTGCCGGCGTGTCCCGATCTGCGGACCGTGCCGTCCTCTCTCACCCGGTGCCAGAGTGGACGCGACCTCTCACTGGCGCAGGCATTGAACCGGCGCGCCGGCCGAGAGAGCAGCACCCGCTGCACGCCAGGCTGAACACGCCTCCTCGCCGCATTATATCTTTGCTTAGTTGGAGGAGAGAGAAGAGGATAGAGAAGGAAAGCGGGCTGTAGAATAAGAGCCGGCTATAGCATGAGACCCAAGACACTTTGTGAGAATGTATGGTACGCCAGCTATTAACAAAGTACGACATATTTAAATCTTACTATTGTACAAGCCGGCTATTAGGTTGACTCTAATAAATGACATGGCAACTTCTTATAGCCAATTGTTGGCTATATTATTAACCATGCTCTCAACCAGCTTCAGACTGCCACGCCTACGTCCATTGAACCCTCGCGTGTGCCGAGAAACCAACTCCGCCCACATGTTCGTCCGCGAGCCTACCGGCATTCAACACAACACCGCTTGGCTCCTAGCGTCCGCCCGCTAGTTAAACGAGGCTCGACACCTCGCAAGAACTGCACCACACCTCCGCTCCCCATCTCCTCCTTGCACCATTTTCTCCACACTCTCCATAGCATCCGGCGAGCATGAAGACGAGTTCTCCGGCATAAAAGCCGCCTGGGTGCCAAGCCGAGCCTGCCGGATACGAGCCAGGAAACTCGCTGCTCCACCTCCCTCCCCACCCCAGGCCGTCAATACCATGGGCGAGGCTGTAGGCAGGCAAGCGGAGGAGCAAGCCGCTGCTCCAAGCTGGCCCCTGGTGCAGCAACTCGCCGCTCCAAGCCAGCTTGCAGAGAAGTGGTCAGGTGCTCCACGCCGGCACGCGGGGGAGCACTGCATCCAATGCACCGTGGCCGGCCACGCCATCCGCTGCAAACGTTGGCGGTACCGCGGCTTGCCGGCGGAGGCGGCCAGCACCTCCGCGGCCACCGCCGACACCGAGGAAAAGTAGACCATGGGAGCCGCCGCCGCTTGGGTCCCACGAAGGCCAGCAGCTCCGCGGCCACAGCCGCTTGGGTCCCACCGAAGAACACCGTTGACCCCTGCCTCGGCTTCACGGAAGCGGAGGAGCCACTCTTCCCCTGGGTCATCCCCTTCGGCTAAAACGCAGTCGGACATAGGGAAGTTATGGCAGAGGCGGAGGCCACGGAGGAGGAAGGCACGGAGGGCCGCCGCGGCCAGCATTAGATTATACCTGCCTCCGGAAGCTATTCTCGTTTAGTTAAAAAATGTCCGAAATGTAATTAATTTCGTACGGTCTAGTTTTGTTGTGCTCGCATTGATATGTTTGTTGCTCTTGGCAACGAGCTCTACCTCAACAATTTATTGCATCTGTGGAGGTACTTTACATGGTGTTGGCGCGCCCAACATCGCCATGCCCTTATATTGCCATTGTTTAATTGCTGCCAATCCAATGTCACATGAAAAATGATGCAATGTCACACAGGGAGTAATATGCTACTGTCAATCTAGTGCCATCGATAAATCCAATGGCACTTGTAAAATGACGCAATGCCATCGATAACCCTTTTACATATTTTTGCAAACACGGATGTCAATCACAGGCATGTTTTTGCAAACAGAAGCAGATACCTCAATTTTAGTGGAACCACAAAATTATACGGGAGTCCCTCCGCCATTGGTAGAAAATGCACCTTTTTCATCAAGGCTCTGAGAAGGAATTTGTGTTTTGGCTGTGAACAAGAACTATATATTTTTCTTTATTTCTAATTCTCCTCACTTTGTTTTTAGCTTTGAAGTGAATCATTGAGATGCATAAACTATTTCAACTATGGCTATTAATTGGTTGTGGACATTATCTATGAATGTGAAGATATCTGTGAACATGAGTTTGATGTGAAAGTTAAACTTGGAATGTTGGGCTTGCATGTGAACTATACCATGTCCCATGGTTTGTCTGTTATTGTTCTAGAAATAGAGTAAGTTATTACATGACCCGGAAAAAATATATTATGTGCCACATCTCGGCATCAGACTTACATACATCTCAGTCGATGCACGAACATCACAATATACATGCTGACTGGATCAACATTTGAACCTAGCTATTATGAATGAAAATTTGGATTGAGATCAGTTTTAGATAGCAGGAGACGCTTAGCCTGCTCTGCCTCTGCTAGCTTCTTTCTGGCTTCTTCCATCTCTTGTTTGGCTTGGGTGAAGAGAGCATCTGATTGCTCTTTTCTCATATTCAGGAACTCAGCTACATTCTCAAGGGTTGCTGCATGGTTTCTTTTAGCCTTTACTAGAGCCACGAGGACACGAACACTTGACGACTTCACCTGGCTAGTGTGTAATCCAGCATCATTTAGGAATTGGCACCTTGTGTCTTATTTGGCATCATTAGGGAACTGGCACCTTGTGTGTAATCCAGCATCATTTGGGAACTGGCACATAGGACTAGCCTCAAAACCTGATCTTGAGGTTGACCATACTTCCCTCCTCGCACGAACTGCATCCTCACATGAAGAAGTTACTTCTTTTTTAGATCAATAGTGAGAGCTCCACAGATCCATTCAGTAGAAGCCCCATAAACAGGACTAGTAGAAGTACAGGACTAGTAGAAGTGAGTTCAGAAGGAGAAATATAAAAACAGACCCGTAGGGTGAGAACACCTACTTCCTACATCAAGCTAAGGGCCTCTTTGATTCGCAGGATTTTGAAAATGTAGGAATAGGAAAAGTATAGGATTGGAGTGGCATGCCAACTTGAATCCTATAGGATTAGCAAGGAGTGTTTGATGCCACATGAAAAACAAAGGAATTGTAAAAGAGGTTGGAGTGCATGTTAGATTTCCTATAAAATGTAGTACAAAAGATTCCATAGGAAAAATTTCTATGGAATCCAATCCTATGAATCAAAGGGCCAACATAGGAAAAATTCCTAAGGGTTTCAATCCTCCAGAAATCCTATAGAATTCCTTTGAATCAAAGGAGCCCTAAAAAGGAAAGCATTAGGACGATTAAGAGTGTGCTTATTACATATCGAGCAGAGCTACTTTACAGAAACAACAATATATACATCAAAGAACACAAGGCTAAGCCAAATAGGAAAACCAGCAGAGGGGTGCACTAAGCCAAGGGTAGCTGCAGCAAAACAACCGACAACCAGATGATCTCCAGGGCCTCTGTAGCCGCGTTTGACTGACTAGTTTTTCATCCTATGGCATGGTGGGTCCAGTGAGTAAATTGAGATCCTACAAATGATAGAGAGCCTAATCAAGTGTAGAGGCAATTGTCTGTCCCGCCCATTACTGCTTAATAATTTGCCACACTCCTGGATTGCATGGCAAGAACCCTAGCCAAGCACACAACATTGTTTGATGCTGTTTTCGGCTCGAGGCTTGTCCAGGGCCTGGCCTGGTCCTGTCTACAATACTGCTGCCAGACACATACCATGTCAAAGTAATTGAAAGGTTGTTACTTACCAAAGCTCATTTTATAGGTTCGGTGTAGCTCGTCTTTATCTTGCGACGTTCCTTGAAGATGTCCCCAACATCCCGTATTTGATCTTCATTTCCCCTCTGCATGTTGGCATTAGTAGTTTTGTAAAATCCCAACATGGCAAGGAAAATATAGTAATACTCACACATCTTGTAGGCAACATTAAAGCACTCATCTGCAATGTTGGCACGAGTAATTTTTAATATCCTACTTTATGGTTATTCAACTTTGCTACAAATACGTTGTGGTCTCATTCTGAGTCAATAGAACTGGGGGATCACCTCCCTGCTATTCTCAAAAACTTTTAACCATCTGCCACACTACTGGTTACAGATGAAGAACCTATGCAAGCACACCACAATACAGGAGGGACGCCCAATTACAAGATGATATTCTGTTGGATAATGCAAGTTATAACCAATTACTTTTACTAGAACAATAGCAGCTAGGAAAGGGGAACAATACCAGCACGGAAATTTGATGGGTAGGTATGAAGAAAATCGGAACTGCACAAGTACAGCTAAGAGAATCAATGTACACATTACCAATCGCAGAGGAGCGAATGTCGCGGCCTCGTCTGTGCATCATGGGCGGCAACGGGAGTCAGTTCATTGTTGCCGACGGTGCTGCTGATGCCCTTGCCGTCAGCTACCGGGAAGCAGATCCGAGACCGTGGATGATGGCGCCGGGGAAGCGGCTCCTGTGCGGTGTACGACGGTGATGGTGGACTAGCTCCAGTGTGGCGTACGACGTTGTCGATGAGGCAGATGCGCTGCGGTGTACGACGGCGACGGTGGACTAGCTCCAGTGTGGCGTACGACGTCGTCGATGAGGCAGATGCGCTGCGGTGCACGAGTGCGCCGATGTAGAAGGGGATGGGCAGGAAGGCCGGCTAACTGCAGTCGGCTTGTTGTGGGGTGCCGCGGTGCCGTGGAGAAGTGTATTTTGCTATGGGGATAGAAAATGGGGATTATTGAGGTGTCCTCTAGGTGCGGGGGTGGGGGAGGCTGGGCGGGGTGAACGTGAAGTTACCAAAGCAACCCCCGACCCAACACCATCCTTCGGCGAGTTGTACAAAGGGTATGATGGTCATTTCGCATTGCTAGAATCTGGGTCACGGGAGATATCGATGGGAGCGGGAGATTTTGTCGCCGACCTGAAAATTAGTAACACTGTACTCCCCGTCCGGCATGTTGGATGATTGGGCTAAGCAACTATAAGTACTAGTACACATCTGTTTTCTTAGTTTACTGTCGTGACATTAATTATTTGTTGTAGTTGTCAAATAAATATATTAAGCTATTGACTTCGAATGTAATGGTTTATACAATTCAACAGTTAGAATCATTGTTGAATTCCAACATGAATACCATGTCTATGGTACTTCACAACATACTCAAACTCACATAATCCAACTCAAATGAAAATCTAAATGCATTTCATAATTATTAATTAGTTGGATGCAACAAAACCATCAATAACTCTACATGATCCAGTCCAAAACAATATTTGAACACATTCCAATGTGTGAATTCCTGCTTTTGTGAATGAAGCGTAGAGAGAGAGAGTGTGACGATGGAGCAATGGTGGGAGAATGATTTGTGCGCACAACACACAAGATATACACCCCATGGAAGAGAGAGACAGAGGGCGGGAAAGATTGTATATATGTGGGTGAGAGAGTAGGAGAGAAACCTCACGAGAGAGAGAGAGGAAGTGTGCGAGAGAAGGGACATTTGCATAGGAAGGAAGAAGTTAGGTCTGTGAGAAAGATGGAGACATGTATATATACAGAGTGAGATGCGTGCATGCGATCGAGATTTTGTACATGTGGAAGGAGAAGTGACAAAAGGTTTGATGAGAGATCTCAAAAAAACATGGACGAGAGGGGGGGTCTTGTGTGTGTGCTTGTGGCCTTGTGGGTTTTGGGATTGATATTTTTGTGCGGGAGAGAGAGAGAGAGAGAGAGAGAGAGAGAGAGAGAAAGCAAAGGAGTCAGTCAGCCGCTTTTACGTCAGCCTGCTTGCAACTGGCCCCGCATTCTCTAGTGCAGTCTGGTCGGCGTCTTCGTTCTTCCCGATGCCCTCCTTGAAGATCGAGGTGGTGTGCATGTCGGGGAGCAGAGAAGCACAAGCGATAGTGGTCGCTATATAACCTTGGACGGGGATGGATAGTGCGCGAGGGGGGGTGTGTGCGAAATATTGAGAGAAATCAAACCTAGGGAGAGAATGTGTGTGCATTGTGTGCAAGCGAGAGAGGCTAATGGTGCGAGATGGATACATCGTGTGCGTGAGTGTTTAAGCAATATAGAGAGACCATGTGCGGGATACAAAGAGAGGACTATGGGGAGTGTGTTTGTGAGGCAGAGAGACATAGAGAGAGATAAATGTGTGTGCGTGGTATAGGGTGTATGTGATAGAAAGGTACATGCTAAATAGGGTTATCGGGAAGAGATTGTGTGTGCGAGAGAAAGAGAGAGAGGGGGGCCTTGAGGCGGGTAGGGGCTGGGTGAGGGTGTGAAAATGTGTGCGTTGATGCATGTCTTACATGCGAGTGTGCGAGGGAGGGTCGAATCGAGAGAGATGGTTGTTGTGTTACGGATGCCTTTCTCTCTCTCACACACACACACAAACACAAATACAAGACCGTTCTCTCACGCATACACCATATCTCGGCATCTCTCTATGTCTCACGTATACACGATCATTTGCAGATTCACACCTCTCTATATCACACACACACACCATCTCCACATTGCCCTTTCGTCACAACACATAGACACATACACACGTTCTCTCTCCGTCACACCCACATAATCTCTCTCAAAAAAATACTATTAGGGTGCACCTAAAACGTCCAAATCCAAATAAGCACGAACTGAAGCTAAATTCAAATATATGGAAATATTGTAGCGTGAAGAACTTTTCCAGCAAAAAAGTGCAGCGTGATATTCGGGGATTGTTTTCACACACACACAAACGTTCGGTGGATGTCCTTCGAGCGCGACACCGTGACGAACCGTTCGATCGACCGCGCGGCCGCGGTGCACGCGCTTGCAGAGGATTCCGTATCGATGCTATGCTAATTAATGTGCTACTACTCTGGCCGACCATTTCTCGCTCATCACCGCCGTGTCCCCGCCATCCCGGTGCCATGAAGTCGCGGGCTCGCCCGCTCATGTCGTCTGCAGTCCCTCCGGGTGATGCCGCCGCGCTGCCAAGGACACGAGCAGCTGGAGCCGCATCTATGCCCGCAGCGTACGAAGAGGAGGAGGACGAGCATGTGCTCCATTACGCCGGCGAGGAGGAGGAGCTAGCAGGTCATTGTTGTCTCCGCCCGCGAGGAGGAGGCCCGCATGGTGGCTGTCGCGGCGGAAGCCGGTCGCGTCCGCGCCAAGGCCGTAAACCTGGTGCGGACGTGAAATCTACCCTCGAGACCTTCAACGCCACATGGATAATCCAATCTGAAGGAACAATTTGGGTCAATCGACTCTTGTGAGCCGTTGGATGCAACATGGATGGCCAGAAGGGCTTCTTCAACCTCCGAAAATGATGCACTCTTCATCTTCTCTTTCAAACATCGAGCCGCCACAGGCCTAACCGCCTG
Source organism: Elymus sibiricus (assembly GCA_039707655.1). NCBI lineage: Eukaryota > Viridiplantae > Streptophyta > Magnoliopsida > Poales > Poaceae > Elymus > Elymus sibiricus. Next base: position 173,937,350 of record CM077666.1, on the reverse strand, counting down.
CTGCCGCCACCCCGCCCTCCCCTCAACCGCCTCCCACTGCCGTGCTCCCCCCCTTGCCATCCGTCTAACCCCAGGCACGATCCATTTTTTCCGGCGAACTGCATCTCACACCCAACACTCATAAGATAGATCATGGGCACCCTGCCACCATAATATAGATACTGGGATAGCATCTCTACCGTCTTCTTCCTTCCCTCCGGCGAACTTCTTCTTTCACAAATTGACTGACACAAATTGCTATAACTGTTGTGTAAGAAATGAGTAGTACAGACGAATAGTACCAACTAGTTAGACGGATGGAAATAATACTACTAGTACTTATTAAGTACAGTAGAAAGGTGAAGAAACGAGTAGTAGTACCATCTACAACTCGAACTGTAAGAAATACTAGTACGTACAGTAAAGAGTTCAAGTAATGAGAAAGAACATAACATAGTTCTACTGGGGGCTCAGCACAACACACCCCTGAAATAAAACTAAGCACACTGAAATAAAACTAAGCACCCTGGAATAAAACTAAGCAACTAATCCGGTTGAAACTGCATCAGAACCAGCATGAGCAACGACAATGCCACCTTACACGGAGTCCTCGTCCACGTCCTTGTCCCTCTTCATCTTCTCCGATACTTCCTTGCTTGAACCGGACACTAGGCTCCACCTCTTCATCCAACCCTTGTAGATATTTAAACAAAGGTAGGCATCCAGTGATGCGTACCTGATGTGAGCTTCATCTATATTCTTCCGCTCCCATGAATAATGAAACGTATAGTGAGGTTTCTTCAGTTTACCGTACGAAGGATCAATCATGGCTTCTGCCAGGGTCAGCATTGAAGGCTAAGAGGAGGACACGAGGCATTTCTTCTGGAGGTCGAAGGGCTGGTGTACAACGAGGCCTATCCAACCCAGGACTTCCTTGTCGTTGTTAATGTCTACAGTAACGGATTTGACTCTTTCGTCCTTGAGGATTCTTCAAAATTCTGGCACCTTACGTCGGCATGGCATATGTGGTACACCATGCACAAGTTATGTACGCAAACCTGGATCACGGCGGGCTTCTTCTTCTCTTCCTCCTTTAGAAACCTCTCTTTCTCCAAGTTGTGGTGTACTCAACATCTAGCCCAGCGACCCACTCATCATTTGAATTTTGGAACATGCGTTGGAAGCGACGAAGGCATCCTTGCACCGTCGCGGAAGAACGGGTGTAGATGACGCCAATCTCATCGCCGGTGATGGTTTCAACCTTGTACTCACCACCGATCATGGAGATTTGGGAGGCCATGGAGTTTGGAGGAGGGCTAGAAGAAGTGGAACTGCTGTAATGCGGAAGGACGGGACGAGTGGGAGCAAACTACTGTAATGTTAAAGGACGGGGACGAGTTGGAGCGAACTGCTAGCGGTTTTCCGATTGTAAAAATGCTGAGTAGGGAATGCGAACGGCGTGGGGTAGTGGCTTGCCCGGTGGATAAACGGCTGCATGCCCCCAAAGAGTTCTCTAGTACTATGGGGGACCCAATAGATGGCATGTCTATTAGACCCACTTCGTAGGGCTGACAGTATAGGATCTGCGTGTTCGCACGCCATGCCGGCGTGTGCATGCAACTTTGACTTAATTCCGTCAAGCGTCGCGCCTCCCATGACCATCGCCTCGCTCGCGCGGTCGCGCCCTTTGAGACTTTGGACGGCTATAAATGAGCATTTTTTCCAATTTACCCTCTCTATAAGGCTTGTCTCCTCATGCGAATTACTCATGCTAATTACTATCTATCAGTCCTTTCTCCTTTTTTTCCATTGGTGGAAACAACTAGCATGCCAGCGGGTGGGAATTCCATTGGTCTTCTTGAGGGGGCTTGATACGTCTCCAACGTATCTATAATTTTTGATTGTTCCATGTTGTTATAATATCAATCTTGGATGTTTTTATAATCATTTACAGCAATTATATATCATTTTTGGAGACTAACCTATTAACTTAGTGCCCAGTGCCAGTTGCTGTTTTCTGCCCTGTTTTTGTTTTACAGAAAATCAATACCAAACGAAGTCCAAATGTCATGAAACTTTTTGGAGATTTTTTATTGGACAAGATAAACACTGGAAGCTTCGGGAGAGGGCCAGAAGATGAAGGAGTGGGCCACGAGGCACCAGGGCGTGCCCCAGGGGGGGTGGCGCGCCCTGGTACCTCGTGGGGCCCACCCTGCTCCGTTTGACCTAATTCCAGCACTATAAATTCAGAAACCCTCAGGGGAGTCCACGAAATACTTTTTACGCCACCGCAAGTTTATGTTCCAGAGAGATCCCATCTGGAGGCTTTCTCCGGTACTCCGCCGGAGGGGGAATCGATCACGGAGGGGTTCTACATCAACCTTGCCGCCTCTCCGATGATGCGTGAGTAGTTTACCACAGACCTTCGGCTCCATAGGCAGTAGCTAGATGGCTTCTTCTCTCTTTTTGATCTTCAATACAATGTTCTCCTCGATGTTCTTGGAGTTCTATTCGATGTAATCACTTTTTGCGGTGTGTTTGTTGGGATCCGATGAATTGTGAGTTTATGATCAGATTATCCATGAAATTATTTGAGTCTTTGCTGCACTCTTTTATGCATGATTATTATAGCCTCGTATTTCTTCTCCGATCTATTGATTTGGTTTGGCCAACTAGATTGATTTATCTTGCCATGGGAAGAGGTGCTTTGTAGTGGATTCGATCTTGCGGTGCTCAATCCGAGTGACAGAAAGGGACATGACACATATGTATCATTGCTACTAAGGGTAAAAAGATGGGGTTTATTCATACGTGAGTTTATCTTGTCTACATCATGCCATTGTTCTTAAGGCATTACTCCGTTCTTATGGACTTAATACACTAGATGCATGCTGGATAGCGGTCGATGTGTGGAGTAATAGTAGTAGATGCAGGCAGGAGTCGGTCTACTAATCTTGGACGTGATGCCTATATACATGATCATTGCCTTGGATATCGTCATGATTATTTGCTTTTCTATCAATTGCCCAACAGTAATTTGTCTACCCACCGTATGCTATTTTCTCGAGAGAAGCCTCTAGTGAAACCTATGGCCCTCGGGTCTATCTAAATCATATTACTAAAACCCTAAAAATAGTGCTGCCATTTTATTTTATTTATTTTATTTTGTATTTTTGTTTCAATCTATCTATCTATCACATACAATTTAATCTTGCAATTTACCGCCGAGAGATTGACAACCTCTCGTTTGTGTTGGGTGCAAGGATTTGTTGTTTGTGTGCAGGTGCTGCTAACGAGGTGTTGTGTGATTCTCCTTCTGGTTTGATAACCTTGGTTTCATAACTGAAGGAAATATTTATCTCTACTATGCTGCATCATCCCTTCCTCTTCGGGGAAATACCAACGCAAGCTACAAGTAGCAGGAAGAATTTCTGGCGCCGTTGCCGGGGAGACATCATCAACATCTATCAAGTACCTTTGCATAAACTCTCATCTCCTTGCATTTACTTTATTTGCCATTTGCCTCTCGTTTTCATCTCCCCCACTTCTAAAACGTTTTTACAAAAATACAAAAAAATAAATTTCGTTTGCCTTTCCTAGTTTGCTTGTTTGTTATCTTGTTTTCTATCTTGTTTGTGTAGTCACGATGTCTCAAGAAAATACAAACTTGTGTGATTTCTCTAATACTAATAATAATGATTTTATTAGTACTCCGATTGCTCCTCCCGCCGCTAGTGCGGAGACTTGTGATATTAATGCCGCTCTGCTAAATCTTGTCATGAAAGATCAATTTTCCGGTAGTCCTAATGAAGATGCCGCATCCCATCTTAACACGTTCGTAGAATTGTGTGACATGCAAAAGAAAAAAGATGTGGATAATGATATTGTGAAATTAAAATTATTCCCATTCTCATTACGAGATCGTGCAAAAAATTGGTTTTCATCTTTACCACGAAATAGTATCGATTCTTGGGATAGGTGTAAAGATGCTTTTATTACCAAGTATTTTCCTCCCACGAAAATTATTTCTCTTAGAAATCAAATTATGAATTTCAAGCAACTTGATCATGAACATGTTGCCCAATCTTGGGAGAGGATGAAATTAATGATAAGAAATTGCCCTACTCATGGTTTAAATTTATGGATGATCATACAAAAAATTTATGCGGGATTGAATTTTGTTTCTAGAAATCTTATAGATTCCGCCGCGGGTGGTACTTTTATGGAAATTACTTTGGGTGAAGCTACTAAATTGCTTGATAATATTATGGCAAATTATTCACAATGGCATACTGAAAGAACTCCTACTAGTAAAAAGGTGAATTCTATTGAAAAAATTTAGTGATAAAGTTGATGTCCTTATGAAATTGGTTGCTAGCAAAAATGCTCCTATCGATCCTAATGATGTGCCATTGTCCACTTTGATTGAGCAAAATAATGATCCCGTAGATGTGAATTTTGTCTCGCGAAATAATTTTAATAATAATGCTTATAGAGGTAATTTCAATGCTAGACCGTTTCCTGGAAATTCCTCTAATAATTATGGAAATCCTTATGGTAATTCTTACAATAATAATAGGATGCCCTCTGATCTTGAAAGTAATATTAAAGAATTTATTAATGCTCAAAAAGTTTTCAACACTACGATAGAAGAAAAGTTGAGTAAAATTGATGATATGTCTAGGAGCATTGATAGAATTATTCATGATGTGGAAAATCTTAAGACCAAAATATTGCCACCCAAAATTGATATTAGTGAATCAATTAAAGCTTTATATGTCTCCATGGATGAGAGTAAGAAAAGAACCGCTATGCAAAAAGCTAAACGAGAATTTTTGGAAAAAGCGATTCCTCCCGGTTTCTATCGTAACAATGACGAGGATATTAAAATGATTGGTGTTTCATCTATTGATTCTTTGTTTAGAAATATTAAACATGATGAAAAAGGGACTGAAGAAGAGTCAACTTTAGCTAAAGAGCGTCCCCATAATTTGGAGGGTGAAAATCTTGATAAGAAAATTGCTAAAAGTGGGTTTGGAGAGGTAAAAAATTTAAATAGCGATGTGCCCACTCTATTGGATTACAAAGATTTTAATTATGATAATTGTTCTTTGATTGAGTGCATTTCCTTGTTACAATCCATGTTGAATTCACCCAACGCTTATGAGCAAAACAAGGCTTTTACTAAACATATCGTAGAAGCAATGATGAAAGCGTTGGAAGAAAAGTTAGAACTAGAGATTTCAATTTCTAGAAAATTATATGATGAATGGGAACCCACCATTAAAGTTAAAATTAAAAATTATGAGTACAATGCTTTATGTGATTTGGGTGCTAGCGTTTCCACAATTCCAAAATCTCTATGTGATGTACTAGGTTTTACCAATATAGATGAATATTCTATTAATTTGCACTTGGCGGATTCTACTATTAAAAAACCAATGGGTAGAATTAATGATGTTTTCATTCTTGCAAATAGAAATTATGTGCCCATTGATTTTATTGTTCTTGATATAGAATGCAACCCTTCTTGCCCCATAATACTTGGTAGACCGTTCTTACGAACTATAGGTGCCGTTATTGATATGAAAGAAGGGAATATAAAATTTCAGTTTCCATTAAAGAAGGGTATGGATCATTTCCCTAGGAAAAGAATTAAATCACCATATGAATCAATTATGAGGGCCGCTTATGGAATCAACTTGAAAGATGACAATACTTGAAACTATGCATTATGCCTAGCTAGGGGCATAAAACAATAGCGCTTGTTGGGAGGCAACCCAATGAATAAAATAAATTTTTTCTGTTATTGGGTGTTTTCACTGTCATGCTACTGGTATGATTGTGTTTTTGTGTTTTTAATTAGTGTTTGTGCCAAGTAAAGCCTTTGGGATGATTTGGAAGATAGTATAACTGATGCTGTTTGAAAACAGAAAGTTTTGCGTCCAGTGCTGGAATTTTGGTTTTTCTCTGGAACGTCAGAACCTTCTGAATTTTTTACACAATATTGATATAGGAATTACCCACGTCTTCCTAATTTGCAGAATTTTTGGAGTTACAGAAGTATGACCATAATTCAGATTTCTACAGACTTTTCTGTTTTTAACAGATTCTGTTTTTGATGCACTACTTGCTTGTTTTGATGAATCTATGGATTGTATCGGGGGGTATAAGCCATGGTGAAGTTATAGTAGTAATTTATAGTAGTAATTTATTTTGTTATACTAACGGATCTCACGAAGGTTTTGTTGAGTTTTGTGTGATTGAAGTTTTCAAGTTTTGGGTGAGATCACGATGGATGAAGGAATAAGGAGTAGCAAAAGCCTAAGCTTGGGGATTCCTGAGGCACCCCAAGGTAATATTCTAGGAAGACTCAAGCGTCTAAGCTTGGGGATACCCCGGAAGGCATCCCCTCTTTCTTCTACCAACCATCGGTAATTTTACTTGGAGCTATATTTTTATTCGTCACATGATATGAGTTTTGCTTGGAGCGTCTTGTATTATATGAGTCTTTGCTTTGTTTGCTTTTTACTTTGTCACAATCATCTTTGCTGAACACACCTATCTTGAGAGAGCCACACGTTTATCATCATTTGTTAGAATACTCTATGTGCTTCACTTAAATTTTATGAGCTAGGCAGTTGCTCTAGTGCTTCACTTAAATCTTTTTGAGCACGGTGGTGGCTATATTTTGAAGAAATAAACTCTCATGCTTCAATTATATTATTTTGAGAGTTGATTAAAATTTTGAAGAAATGAATTCTCATGCTTCACTTATATTATTTTGAGAATTGACGAGACTAAAATTTTGAAGAAATGAATTCTCATGCTTCACTTATATTATTTTGAGAATTGATAAGATTGAAATTTTGAAGAAATATTTGCACTCTCATGCTTCACTTAAATCTTTTTGAGAGATGATAATAGTAACGGTAATTTGCACAAGATATGAAATTGGTCCCAAAGTGATGAATATTCAAGAGGGATATTGTGGCACCCCGGCTCAGAGAATCGGTTTGCCAGTGTTTCCAACCCAGAAATCATGTCTTCTGGAAACACACAACAACTTGGAACAGAACAGAACTGAACTTTATTGAAATATCTCGAGTACAAGCTCATAATTTACATCGATAGCGAGGCCAAAAGCACTGCACGTGCTGAGACAATATCTACATTATTTATGGAACATAGCAGGGCCTCGATACTACTAGGTGATTCTATAGCGTAGCGGAACATAGCACGGAAAACTCCATCCACAGGGACACTGCTGTGGACACGGCCTAGTTAGCGTAGCACGAACCTCCGGGACCTCCGTCCTCGGCTTCTCCCGCATCTGGCATGATACACCAGGTGAGTACTTGGAATGTACTCGCAAGCTCATGGCAACCAAAACAATGCAGCAAACAATAGCATGGCAATAATAGATTAAGTGCTTAGATTGCTCATTTACTGGTACCCAGTACCAACTTACTCACATCTGGGTTGTCCCACAATCCTCGGAATGCTCACAATCCACTGAGCACTTCTGAACATAAGACAAGTTCTTCCATCATTATTATCATTATTACGGTTGATCATCCCGTGGCCTAGTACGGACTGTCCAATACCGTGGACGCGGCTATTCGAATAGATTCTTACACTCTGCAGAGGTTGCGCACTTTACCCACACTATGGAGCTCCTGGCCTCTTGCTCCCATTCGGGTGGACCGGGGCTGCTCCAACGAAACCTGCCTGACCCGTGACTCCCCTATCGTACCACCGACAATCATACCCTCCCAGGGTCATGTCCTGGGTGGCCCCTGTGTCACCCCGTGACACCTGCCACCGTCGTGGCCACTAACTATCCCAAACGGGGACGCCGGCAAAATAACTCAACTGGGCTCACAGGATTATCGTCGTCTACCTGATCAGGGCAGCACACACTCATAACTCTCCCTAGTTTGGTGGTACCGATAAAAGAGCACAAAGCCAGACCAAGTCAAGGTCGTCCCCTACCGGCAAATGTGGCTGCACGGATAAGTCCGGACAGGTGACACTAGATCAACCAATTAGGTTTAAAGTTGTCAAGCATTTAGCCAGTATGGGTATTTATCATAAATAAATTAACATGACAGTAACTAGGCATCCAAATAATTTACTATGAATTATCACATATTAAAATAAGGCATATAATGCAATTAAACAACCAACACTATTGAAATGCTTTATGCAATGGATGACATGGCTTGCCTTGCTCTGTTGGGTTGTCCACAAACTCCTGGGCTTCAAATCCAAAAGAATTTCCTTCTGAAAATATTTTAAAAATGCAATTGAAAATGTCACATATTACTGTTCTGTTCACCAGAAATTCTGTGAATATGAGAAAAATACCAAAATTTGCCAGAAAATAGAGGAGCTCAAGACAAACCAGATGCAAAAAGAATCAATTGATTTGGACTTATGGATAAAAAGTTATGGCTTGTCAAAGTTTTGGTCAAAATTTGGAAATTACCAGAAAATAGAAAATCCAGCGAAGGGCCACGTCGAAGGCGTAATCTGCCCGGGTGCCTCCACTTACCGCTTCGGTAAGCCACTGACGAGCGGGCCCCAGCAGTCAAATTTAAACGGGGGAGAGAGAGAATAGAGGGAGGCGGGGCTCCGGCGACGGTCGCCGGCGACACAGACGGCGGCGAGGTCCGGCGACTACGGGAATTGAAAGAGCTCATCGAGACGAACGCGCATGTACCCGTGGCTTGGCGAGAGATGGCCGGACGGCGTCGTCTCCTTCCTGTCCGGCGGCGGCGGGTTTCGGGTGTCGTCGGAGACGGCGTTTCCGGCAGCGATTTGACTCGGGAAGAGATCAGGCGAGGTCAGTGGAGTGAGCTGAGCTCGATGGCGGAGTCAGTGGAGTCCGAGGGGAAGTGGAACGGCGAGGAGGCTGGGCTCGGGTGGCGGCGGATCTCCGGTGAGCGGCAAGGCCAGAGGGCCTCTCGGTCGTGGCTCGATGCTGGGGGCTCGATTAGGTGTAGGAGGAGTGGGATGAGGAGCTCGGGAGAGGCCGGGGAGGCCTTTTTATAGGAGGAGGGGAATTCTCTGGAAGCGGCGGGGCTCGGGACACGTCGCCGGCGCAAGGACGGCGTGCTGGCCATCGCGACGTGGGGCGAAGTGATAGGAGAGGGCAGAGGAGAGTAAATGCAGCAGTGGCGGCTTGCGAGAGGAAGACGACGGCGGCAGAGCCACTGTGGCCACACGGGCGCCACAGTGCCCGCGCGCGTGGCGGCCGGCGAGGGCTTCTCCGGCGAGGGGAAGGATCCAGGGCGGCCAGGTGGACGTAGGGGAGTTAGTCGATGCACTGGGACAAGCTACAATCGCGCGAGGCAGTCGGATGCGACGCCACGGACACGGGCGAGGTGCGGAGCGCGCGCATTGGCATGCCAATGTCGTGCTCACCACAGGTACTGATGTCTAGAGGCCTCGCGAGCCTGGCATTTCTTGTTTAGCACGTCGACCCTTGACCCCTTAGTCTCTCCATGCCTCTGGTTCGACTAGATACAGACTGGTTCCAAGTGTAGCTTCAGCTACAGTTTCTGACACGAAACTTGAGAGTGATCTAGAGAAGAGGTGAGCTGGAGATGGAGCCAATGGAGATGTCTGGGATGATCTATCTTGGAAGGACTCCAAGCTGGTCAAGTTTGAGAAGATTTCATCAAGATTTGAATGTAGTTCATGTACAAGTGTTGTTACTGGACCAGAAGAGAGATGAGCTTGTAGCACTCATCTGGGTGATCTGCTGGAGCTGAATTTTGGTGTGGCGGGTTATTTGGTGGATAGAAGATGCCATAAAAGTTTCATCTCAATTGGATACCTCTAGCTGGTACTTCCTTCACAGAGGTTCCAATTGGACAGAAACTTGGCAGAATATTGCTGGTGAAAATTTGTACTGGACAAGATGATATTTTTGGATATTGTGGCAAGATAGGTTCCCTAGCAGCTCAGGGAATTATCTGGGAATTTTCTGAGTTGGGAAAATATGAGTTGCTTCACAAATGGCCAGTATTGTCCAGAAGACAAATTGAATTTTCTGGACTAAATTTTGTACTAGACCAGGAAATGTTTTTGAAGATTGTGGAAGTAGATGATGACAAGAAGGTGTGGGATTAATTTGGGATTTTTCTGATCACCAGAACTATAGGTTGCTTTGTAACCCATAGTGATGACAGATTTTCCCAATGGAAGAAAATGAATATTTGGGAAAGATGGAGAATTAGAATTTGATCCAAAAGGTGTGTGACAAGATTGTGGCAAGATGGTGTGGGCTTTGGATCACTCAGAGGAATTCATAAGTCCAAAGTCAACTGAAAAGGTTCAAAATCCAACCAAATTGCAATAAAGCCAGAAAGATTTTGAAAAGAAAAATTTGCCAAAAACCAGGGTGTCACAGATATAAATAAAAACTTTCATATAGATCATTGGATATGATAAGTGTGATTCCTTGCAATAGTTTTGCGATATGGAAATGATAATATGTAAGCCATGTTGGTAAGTAATTGTGATTTAGTAAGAATATTAGTGTTAAGGTTTGTGATTCCCTACGCATGCACGTTGAGTCAATAGTTATGCAATGAAATTATATCCTACTTATGGTGCATTATTCGGTGTTAGTTGTGTTCAATGCATGTTTATGACCGTTTTCATTTTTTGGTTGGTTGCTTCTCAATCTTTTGCTAGCCTTCATTTGTAGGTTGGTTGCTTCTCAATCTTTTGCTAGCCTTCATTTGTAATAGCGGAAATACTGCTTGTGCATCCAAACTCCTCAAACCTAAGTTGTGCCAAATGAGTCCACTATATCTACCTATATGCGGTATTTCAATGCTGTTCCAAGTAAATTTGTGTGTGCCAACTCTAATTTTCAAAATAATTTTTCTGTTTTGTGTGCCCGTACCGCTCATGAAGCGGCAGGGGGTGGCCATTATTTTCCATGCTAGGTGTGTTATTCTCACGATGAGTGTTTATTCACTTGTCATTGCACGAGAGAATGGTTGGTAATAGGGATGCCCAGTCCCACAATGAAATCAAATTAATAACAACAAAATTCCTTGGAAAGTGTTGGTATGGAGGGCACCCGTGGATACGGCTAGCCATGGATTGTGAAAGAATGGTGGAAAGGAAATGAACTTTACTTTCTGTTTGGGAACCACCTATGATGTGTCTAGCATGGAAAATATTGGGAATTCTCGATCGTTTTCGTTGACAGGAAAAGCATGCCTCTCAAAATGTTTTTATCTCTTTAATTTCAGCTTTGAGCTCTGGCATATTTGACAAATCTCTGCTTCCCTCTGCGAAGGGCCTATCTATTTACTTTTATGCAATTTTTATTTTATTTGAGTCTCCATCTTCTCTTACAAAAGCACCAACTAGAGAGCACTATTGTCATACTTGTGCATTGGATGTAGCTAATATTTGAGTGAGTTTCATGAATGGATCAATGATTGAGCATAATGGGCTAGGGATAACTTTCTTTAGCGTTGATATTTTGAAAGACATGGTTGCTTGTTAGCATGCTTGAGTATTTATATCTTCATGTCAAATTATAGACTATTGCTTTGAATCATTCAAGACCAATGTCCATGCTACAAAATAAAAGAATATGTGATGAATATGTTAGGCAGCATGCCACATCAAAAATTCTGTTTTTATCATTTACCTACTCGAGGACGAGCAGGAATTAAGCTTGGGGATGCTGATACGTCTCCAACGTATCTATAATTTTTGATTGTTCCATGCTGTTATAATATCAATGTTGGATGTTTTTATAATCATTTACAGTAATTATATATCATTTTTGGAGATTAACCTATTAACTTAGTGCCCAGTGCCAGTTGCTATTTTCTGCCCTGTTTTTGTTTTACAGAAAATCAATACCAAACGAAGTCCAAATGCCATGAAACTTTTTGAAGATTTTTTATTGGACAAGATAAACACTGGAAGCTTCAGGAGAGGGCCAGAAGATGAAGGAGTGGGCCACGAGGCACCAGGGCGCGCCCTGGTACCTCGTGGGGCCCACCCAGCTCCGTTTGACCTAATTCCAGCACTATAAATTCAGAAAAAAAACAGAAACCCTCAGGGGAGTCCACGAAATACTTTTTACGCCACCGCAAGTTTCTGTTCCAGAGAGACCCATCTGGAGGCTTTCTCCGGTACTCCGCCGGAGGGGGAATCGATCACGGAGGGGTTCTACATCAACCTTGCTGCCTCTCCGATGATGCGTGAGTAGTTTACCATAGACCTTCGGGTCCATAGGCAGTAGCTAGATGGCTTCTTCTCTCTTTTTGATCTTCAATACAATGTTCTCCTCGATGTTCTTGGAGTTCTATCCGATGTAATCACTTTTTGCGGTGTGTTTGTTGGGATCCGATGAATTGTGAGTTTATGATCAGATTATCCATGAAATTATTTGAGTCTTTGCTGCACTCTTTTATGCATGATTATTATAGCCTCGTATTTCTTCTCCGATCTATTGATTTGGTTTGGCCAACTAGATTGATTTATCTTGCCATGGGAAGAGGTGCTTTGTAGTGGGTTCGATCTTGCGGTGCTCAATCCCAGTGACAGAAAGGGACATGACACGTATGTATCGTTGCTACAAAGGGTAAAAAGATGGGGTTTATTCATACATGAGTTTATCTTGTCTACATCATGTCATCGTTCTTAAGGCATTACTCCGTTCTTATGGACTTAATACACTAGATGCATGCTGGATAGCGGTCGATGTGTGGAGTAATAGTAGTAGATGCAGGCAGGAGTCGGTCTACTAATCTTGGACGTGCTGCCTATATACATGATCGATTCCTTGGATATCATCATGATTATTTGCTTTTCTATCAATTGCCCAACAGTAATTTGTCTACCCACCGTATGCTATTTTCCCGAGAGAAGCCTCTAGTGAAACCTATGGCCACCGGGTCTATCTAAATCATATTACTAAAACACTAAAAATATTGCTGCCATTTTCTTTTATTTATTTTATTTTGTATTTTTGTTTCAATCTATCTATCTATCACATACAATTTAATCTTGCAATTTACCGCCGAGAGATTGACAACCTCTCGTTTGCGTTGGGTGCAAGGATTTGTTGTTTGTGTGCAGGTGCTGCTAACGAGGTGTTGTGTGATTCTCCTACTGGTTCGATAACCTTGGTTTCATAACTGAGGGAAATACTTATCTCTACTGTGCTGCATCATCCCTTCCTCTTCGGGGAAATACCAACGCAAGCTACAAGTAGCAGGGCTGCATTGACCACACCGTGAGAATACAATTTCATGCATGCATATCGTGGGAAACCAACTCTATTTAATTAACTAAACAGGATCTTGATTGGAGGAAAGGAACGAGACGAGTAATCGCTACTAGCCAGTAGTCATCCACCTTGGTCACGATGCGATTCCTAGTGAGCCTTACACACCAGACCAGAATACTACTTCCTCTGTCCGGGTGCGTTAGGCTATATGATGTTTCCATGTCATATATAGTCATCACTTATAGTCACTCATACAACAAGGTTAGCTATAAGGTTGGCAATAAGAGTACTATTTTTTTAACCTTCTCTCTATCTTGTTCTTCGTATTTCTTGCATTTGCCAAGGAGTACGCATATAGCTAGGCTCTTGCATGAGAGCCCAGTCCCACCATTTTTCCATTTCTCTCTACTCCACATAGGCAAAAGTGCCATGTAAGTGGGCTATAAGCTCATTATTGTACTTACTCTAAGAGAATTCAGAAAATCTTAAAGTATTAGCTGCGATGTACAGTAGTAATTAAACTGTGCCTCATTTAACTCAACCGCCTCATACGCCCACCTCCCTCTCGATTCATTTTTCTCGTTCGCCCTACCAGGAAACCCGTTCGCCTCCAAATCTTTTCCTCTCCATGTGTGAAAACAGTCTGCAGCTTGACTCTCCTTCTCCCCCCCGCAGTCCCACCTATCCTCCCCGTGTGAAAACAATCTACATGCATGAGAGCAAGTAGTACAATAAGGTGATTTAGGCGGGTTGTAATATTTTAAATACTAATAGTATATTTTTGCTCAGTTGGATGAGAGAGAAGAGGAGAGAGAAGAGAAGCAAGCTACAAACTTACAGCCGGCTGTAGCACGAGCTCCAACACACTTTCGGAGAGAAACATGCGGGCCATATATTAATGCTATAGCATACTAGTATAGCCGATTGTTGACTCTCCCTCCCGTGCTCGTCCAATCTCCTCCTGCCTAATAAATCGCAGATCACCTAAACCCTAAACTGTTGTGACTAGCAATATCTCCACCTCGCCCTCTGAATTTAGCTCGGTGCCCCCCACCTCCTCCTTAATTTCCTCCAACAAAAAATAATGCCCTCTTACCTGTTATGTTAATCACGCAACCTATCTTACGTAGGTGTACCATTGCTCTCTATAAATAATGCGCCTCCCACGGCATTCTGAAGAACGCTCACATTCATCTCCTCACCCTCCCTCTCAATTACAGACCCGTCGACCACCATGGCATCGACCCTCCCTAGCACTTGGTGCCCCTCGCTGCCCCGCCCAGAGGGTCACGCGTCGGCGTTCCGTTCCTCGCCACCACAATTCGAGGAGGACGCGTTGGCGTTCCGCTCCTCGCTGCCACGAGTCGAGGATGACGTGTCGGCGTTCCGCTCCTCCCCGTCGCCGCGACGCGTTGAGGTGGACGCGTCGGCATTCCCAGACTTGCCAGCACGCGCATCGGAGGACGCGTCGCCGCCCCGCTACGAGGAGGACGTCGCGCCGGCCCCCGAGCCGCCCAGCTTGGAGGAGCTATGGAAAGAAATGGAGGTCGCCATGTGAGAGGCTTTGCCTCCGGCGGAGCGCGCCAAAAGAGAGGCGGAGAGGAAGGCCGAGGAAGAGAAGCGCGCCGCGAGGGACGCTGCATGGCAGGCCTATGTCGCCTCCGAGAGAGTCAGACAATTCGCTCTTTGGCAGAAGGCTCGTGCGAGGGCCGTGTGGGTGGCGGAGGACGCCCGTGCCAAAGCCCTGAGTGCAGTCGGGTTGATGCGCCTCATCTACGCTTGGCGGTACGTCGATCGGGTGCATGCTTCCAGCGAGGAGGAGTACCTGTTGGTGCCGGATCACCAGACCAGTGAGATCGCGCTCGCCCGCCGGCAAGAGACTAATCAGCACCTCGCGACTTGCGAGGCCGAGGAAGAGGCATTGTCTCGCCGCGCTGGGAAACGGCCGCGCACCAGGGCACTCGTGGCGCGCCGCAAGCGCTCCTGCGAGCGTCGTGGCTTTTATTAGGAATAATTTATTGTCGTAAGGTGATCCCATTAGTAGGTAGGAGTACTCGTAGTTTTCTATGGTATTGGGACGGAAATGATAAATCCCGAACGCTCGGGACTTATTAGCGTCCTTAATTAATTATGTATGAAAGGAACAAGTTTGAAAACCTTTTGTACCCGTACGCTTGTTACTTTTTGTAAGTAGAGTACGTACATAGCACGAAGTTCAACACTATATATCGCAGTACACGTCTCTCTCTCTAGTACACGTCTCTCTCTATATCTAGGCTTATGCACTAGGACAACTAGTATATATGTATACACACGTGCATTCGAATATTACGATGCGGTTTTGATAAAAGTAGTAAAATAGTAGACAACCTTGTGAAATGATTCAATGCAAAAGAAATGCAAGAATGGGAAGTGAAAACTCCATTGATTGTTTTCTGATGAGCTATAAATGGTGGGACTCATTCTCATTTGATTGTTTACTTCCTTCTCTCTGTAGATTTTTCTCTATCATAGTAGTTATATCTCACTGGTCGGGAGTCATGCAAATTTTACGGACAAGTGCCCTTGTGATTGTTCCAGAACATTACCGATGTAGCAGCTATTGTTCAAGCGAATCCCGCAGATCAGCCATTCGATCTATACCCTATGCACCGGGGAGGGAGTAGTGGCCTTTGGTGGCACACCGTACGTACTAGCAAGTACTCCTACGAGTGACTCCTACTACCCTCCGTTCCATAATGTAGTGCATATAGACTTTTTCAAAAGTCAAACTTCACTAAGTTTGACCCAGTTTTTGGAGAAAAATATTTGCATCTAGAGTGCAAAACATATTTCATTAGATTCATCACAACACATAGTTTCATAATTTATATATTCACTATTATAGATACAAGTAGTTTTCTATATAAACTTGGTCAAAGTTTGTAAAGTTTGACTTTTCAAAAAATCTATACGCGCTATTTTTTTTGTTTTGCAAGTACTACTACTCCCAAATCGCTTCGCACTCCCAAATCGCTTCGTACATGAAGTTGTGCCGTGCAATTGGAATTCCAACTTGAGTACTACTAGTAGATAGGGATCGAGCGTGCCGCTTTAGGATCGACCATAAATGTGGAGAGATGAACCGGACTGCAGAGAGATGAAATGCAATAAAGACAGGAGTGATATGATGGTTGCTTGTCCGTTCATTTTACCAAGCCACTTATTACTGGGAGTGGTGGGGTTTTGTGATATGACGGCTTTACTGCCGCGCCACGAGCGGGGTGAGACTCCCCTGCAGTGCCGCCCTCTACTCTAGTAGCCCCTACTACTCCTACTTCCGTCCCGGTTTACTAGCACCTCTCGTATTTCGACTTTTTGACCTATATTTTTTACCGTAAATTTAACTAGTAGGGAAATAGTACTCCAGTATAAAGTTCGACGTCGGAACCACGTGACACATGTGGTAAGCAATCCAAACAATTCAAAAAAAAAAGAATTCAAAGTTGGATTCGGGTTAAAAAATAGTGTATGTTATATGCCCTGGCAAAAATAATATTACTGGAAAGTGCATTCAAATGCAAATTATGATGGTTGTGAGTCGAGAAACCAGTTCCGATGATCAAAGAGGATCCAGGAAGTGGTAGATTTCTTTAGAGAAAAGGAAGATCGCCCGCCCAACCAGCCAAATCACAGAGTAGCAACATGAACAATACAGCAACAAGGAAGGTTTAATACAGCCAAGCAGGCAAAAGGCACGCAGGCCCAACGAAACGAACGAAGATAAAGCAGCACAAATCACACTCGAGGGAGCTGGCTCTCACGGGCTGCAGGACGAAGGCTAATGGCAGACGCACGGATCTTGGTAATGAAACCGGTGAGAGCGTCGGTGTCCACATGCTTAGACAGCTGCTTCCATTGAGCGAAGACTAATGATGAATAGTTAACTTGGTAATGCATATGCCCAGGTGAACACGCGCGATCCGCGTGGCTGGGGTTCCAGCCATTCAGAACGCAACGCACAATTGGTCAGCGCACACGGTTCTCATGGGCAATCAGATCTCGAGTGCTCTAAAAAACCACCGCACTATACGGTTGTCCGGCCACCCCATCCCAGAGCTCTCCCCAAGCGTCGCTGTTCATGCCACCGTGCCGCACACTAACTGGTAAGGAAGCGATGGCATCCCGTCGCGCCGAGTTCATCGCCGCCCGCGACCGCACATGAATTGGTAAGGAAGAGATGGCATCCCGTCGCCCCGAGATCATCGCCGCCCGCGATCGCACACCTACATGGGCGGACTTTGAAGCTGCCATGGCCGAATGGGCGTTGGAGCAACAGGAGGCCGAAGCCGCAGAGAAGGAGCGGAAAAGGCAGAAAGCACTCAATAAAAGAGAGTCCCATTGCCGCAAGAAAGAAGCTACCGCACGCGCTGCTGAGGAGAGCCGGGAGGAGATCCAAGCACGGCGGGATGTCGCCGAGAAGGCTGGGAAGGAGAACAACGGTCTCTGGCTAGCATGGCCCGATGCCTCCACCTGCCAGGATTGCGGTGGTAGCTACCGCGATGCTGAGGAGAGCTGGGCAGAGGTCCAACAAGCACGGTGGGCTACCGCCGACAAGGACAAAGAGAACGATGGCGTTTGGGTCTGGCCAGCATGCGAGAAGTAGTTAGTGTGTGTGTCGCCCGTACGTTTGTTTAATTAATTATGAGCATCTACCAGTACTACTTACTACTACCTCCGTCTTGGTTTATTCGTCCTCGTTATATTTTGTACCAACTTTTGACCAAAGATTTAACTAACAAAATATTAATGCATGTCATAAAAAATAATATCACCTGAAACTATGTTGAAATACGAATCCAATGATATAATTTTTGGTGACATGCATTAACATTTTATTAGTTAAATCTTTGGTCAAAATTTGGCACAAAATACAATGAGGACCAATAAACCAGGACGGAGGTAGTAGTTAGTAATGATACCTGGCGAACGTTTGCCACGAGCCCAATCCAGGCGAACGCCCACATAACCGCCAGATTTCCATCCGACAGTGGCCTTTTTTTAAGTCCATGATATTTGACAAAACTGCCACCCTTACACATGTAACTGCGATGCGGGCGTTTGCAACTGCCATGTCTCCCAGCGAACGTTTTATGGAGATTGGCGTTAGCACCGATGGTGGTTCCTAGTAGTTCCACGCTCGGGCATTGAGTTTGTACTATTTACTATACTACTCCGGTAGAGCGGAGTCCTACTCCACTATAGTAGGTACTATAGTTTATAGGAGTATAATTTAGTAGTACTGTAATCAGTCAAGTTGTCTCGCATCGATATGATCCTACGCTACTAGGATGTGTCTCGTAAGTCAAGCGGCGTGCTGCTGTTACATTGTCATCATCACCTGTCTACTTCCCGCAGCACATACTCGCTTCTCCATCCTCGCCAGCACAAAATCGTCCAATCTTCCATCCCCGCTAGGCATCTCCCCCCTCTTCCAAAACCCAAGCACTAACAATGGCAGAACCGAGCAGCGTCCGCCAAAAGAGTGGCTGGAATTCGCTCCCCACAGGGGTAATGAAACTCATTGTTTCGCGTGTGGACAATCTCAGTACCATGCCGCTCGCCGCGTGCTCGTCGGGGCTGTACCGTTTACTCAAAGCCCTCAGGCCAGAGCTTTTTAAGCCAGCTCCCTGCTTGCTGATGCCACCTGATCTTCAGAAACGGCGTGTCACGCAGCTTAAGGATCCTAGGGTGGCGAGCATCAACCCCCTCGACTGTGATCCGATCCCCGTCACCCTCAACTACATTAACGGTATGTACTGGGTCGGCATGAACACGTCTTGGATGGTTCTCATCGACGGACGCGGCAGGTGGATGCTCGTGGAGGTCTACACCCGGCGATTGATACCCCTTCCTTTGATTAACACTGCACTGCTTTGGCACCGCGGCCCAGAATACTCGGAATCTTACAGTGGCCAACATGATACCAAATTTGATTTGCTCAAGGTTGTAATCTGCCAAGTGCCTACAAGATCTGCGAATTATAAAAACATCAGGCTAATTGCGTTCTTCAACCGCGGTCTCGCCTATCCGACAGGTCACTATGGTAAGTGGATAAATCTCCACGTCCATCACAGGATTATACATCCTCCATGGCTCTCTGATGCCATTGAACACAAGGGCTTCATTTACGCTGTGGACTCCTTCTATGGCTGGACATATTGCTGGCATACTCCAGTCATCGCTACAAATGGCTGTTACAGCAGTATGTTACTCCTAATTTCCTATGATATCATGATGGCTTGCTTCCTATTGTCAGAGTATCGTTTGAGAAGAGTTAGAATCATGATATTGTTTTTAGAAATTAACACCACTCTGTCAAATACACCCTCTGTTCAGTAACGTGGATGTTTTGACAGTTTAATTCGAACTGCCAAAATGACTCACATTGGTGATCAGATGTAGTAGAATTTTGGTGAAATCAAATCATCCTTCCCATGCGTATATTACTGTCAACATTTACTGAAAAATATTCATGCTCTGAACATGCGGTTCTTAGATTTACAGTACCAGCCCATTTTTATTTGGCTCCAACTTGATATGATGTTGTAGGCCGCGTGGTGTCCCTTCCCTTCCTCATCCCAGAACCTTTCAAAGAAAAGCGGCATGACAGTTGCAGGTGGTTCCTGGCTAGATCAGACGACGGCGAACGATTGATGATCGTTCGCACGTACCGGACGTGTTGTTTCGTGGAAAACAATCACAGTCACTGCATGGTCTTTGAGCAGGATCCCAGCTTCTTTGGGCCTTCAGGAATTTTGGCTGGAGGCCGGTAACTAGCCTCGGCACATGCTCTCTGTTTCTTGGACTGAATTATCTAATTAACCAGGAGATCACCAACGTCAAGGATCCTGATGGCAGCACGGTTCCGTTCATCAGGCAAAACTGTGTGTACACAGCGTACCATGCGTCTCTCCATGCACCATACCCTGATATGGGCCGCCACGCTCTGCAGCCCAAAGTAGGAGAGAGGGTCGCATGTATCAAACTTTGACCTACTGGCTGGAATTTCCCCCGTTAGGCACCCATCTGGTTCAAGCCTTCAGCCAATCTCCACGGCTTAATAAATAGTAACGTCTAACTGAGCCAGTTAGTTAGATGCGTACACTTGGTGTAGTAGGATCTTTATTAAGTTTGATGCATAGACTTGGTTTTTTTGGTAGCCCTTCTGTAATGTTGGCTGATGTTTGGTTGGAAGAGGGAGCTGCGTCTTTACTCTTCTGGCCTGCTTAGTGCTTCTGTTGCACCCCGACCCATGGTGGTATTTTCAATACCAAGGCTTCTTTGTAGGGCTCTAGTTTGCTGTGAACCTCTAGTGGTTTCTATTAACGGAAAATTGGCGGCAAACCCCTTTTACTAAAACAATATAGATTCATGGATGCTGCTGGTGTTTTGAATGTACAATGAGTAATATATTTTGTCTGTTGGTTGAATAAATAGTGGTGTTAGAATGATAAAAACAATGTTTTGGAAGTCGTTGCACGCTCCGATCCTTTACTGCCCCGTACATTTTTTTTGAGAGGTTAGTGCCCCGTATGTAGCACATACTATTTTTTTCTAGGGAACAAATCTTCCACTTGTCGAGGACATGCAGCCTAGTGATTTAGGCCGAAGAGCCCATAATTAACTGGGAGGGACGCTCTCACATGAATCCAGCCCTGCTACATGCTCATGCTCCCCTAAATAAATAAATAAATAAAGCCAAATGTTCATGCACAGGTTGTTTAAATTTACGATTTGAAAAGTATGATTTTAACTGGAGGATATTATTTTCCTATGAGAGTATCTTTACATTCAATCGATATTATTCTTAGGCAAAGATAGCGACCAGTCTTTTTTCTCACACCCTTTTGATCGTGCAACCAGCGGACTGTTATTTGGTACCCACAAGGTTGAACCCGATGCAAATCGTAGTCGACGTGGTCAACATCTAACAATTATTAGTGGCAAGTTGTAATAAATATCACAATTTTTTCCCGTTGCATTTGTATGTTTTATGGATTGTGCTGCCCAGGTCTCCCGTTAGAAACCCAGGTACCACAAGTTTTTTGACAAGCCGAGTTTTTTTTATGATAAAAAGTTCCAGCCCAACATTATTTTTCGAGAAGAATGCCCAGCCCAGCCCAACACATGTGGCGACCCCACTTTATCCCAGGGCTTCTGAATGTGCTCGGCTTCACACCTAAAGAAAAAGTGCTTGGCTTCATTTTACAATAAATTGTAGCCATATAAAATTAATTCTTATTATTGAGCATGCTGAGTTTTTGGGTCTAACCGATCCAGGCGCCAAAACCAAACCAGCGCCGGCGGGACGGCCTGTTCCCGTCTTCCATGGCTGGTTGCGGTGCCGTGCCCGGATCGCTGCCCTGTCATACCATGAAATGCTGGCCAGGCCATCCCTCTACTCCCCCACACATCCTATTCTTCTCCGGCGATGGCAGCCCACCCCGCACCAGAACCAGTCAACCCTCGTACTCCCCGCCGCCTACAACCACACTGCCGCATCTTCCCCAGCTCCTGTTCATTCCTGTCCGAGGCCTCGCCGTCGTCCTCCGCCTTGGTGCGCTCGCCGCGGTGCCGCCGTCCGGCCTTGTCAACATGGTCAACATGGTGAATCTGGGGAGGATTGTACTTGAGAGTATGATAGTAGGGACCCACCAGGTCCACTGCCGAACGCAAGCAAGTGCCTCCTTACTACTCAGATCCACCCCTCAATTTTTTTACTCATATCCACCTTGCTGATATCTGGGACCGACATCATTGTCAACGTATAGTCAATTAATGACAGAATTGCACAAGGAGCGGCTGACACCAGAGATCCAGCAGCTCGAGCAGTTTTTTTTGGTTGTTCAGACAGAGCAGCGTATAAACTGGGTTGTGCGGTGTCTGTGGCCCGTCTAACAACATGACCAGGCCAGCTATTTTTTCTTTGAGAAAATGGGTAGCCCACCATTTTTTTAAGAATAGCCAACCTAGGCCTATTTGTTTTCTCCGACTTGCTGGGCTGCAAATCTTTCAAGACTAGGAGGGATGCATTCGGCCTGGCCAGAAAATGGGCAGTAAATCATAAAAGTAATATGAAATGGGCTGCAAATGGAAAAAAAACACATCAAATGGGCAATTAGTTTCATATTTTGTTTTTTTTCTTCTTTGATATTTTATATTTCATTGGATTTTCATATTTTTTTTAAATTAGTTTTAATCTCGCTCCTAATTTTGGGATTAAAAATAGTTCAGACCCTAGCAAAAATATGCGAAATTTCGAAAAATTCGCATATTTTTTAGCAATTTTTTAACACTAGTCCTGACCAGAAAAGGGCCGCAATTCTAAAAATGGCAAATGGGCTACAATAAATTCCATATGAATTTGCAAATGGGTTGTACACGCCACAGATTTCCAGGCTGACTTGTTGGCCGACTAAGTTGACGCCTACGTAAGGCTTTGTCAACTTATAGTCAACAAACGATTCTAGCAGCAGTGACTGTTGGATGTCCATCCAACGGCCGTCGTGCTTCTTCAATCTCTGATCTTCCTGCTCCAGCCGCCCAAACCAACGCCGGCTTTACTGCCTGCTCCCACACTACTCCCACCGCTGGCCAGGCCATCCCTCTACCCACCCGCACGTCCTGTTATTTTCCGGTGACGGTAGCCTCACCCCGCAGCCGAACCAGTCAACCCTCGTACTCCCCTCCGCGTGGGCATCCACTGCTGTGTCTTCACCGGCTCCGGGTCGTTCCCTTCCTAGGCCTCGCCGTCGTCCACTGCGTTGGTGCTCTCGGCGCGGCGTGGTCAATGTGGTCAACAAACGACAGTCATCGGAAGAGGGATGTAGGTTGAGAGGTTGACAGTAGGGCCCCACTTGGTCCATGGCCGCACGCAAGCAAGTGCCTCCTTATTACGCGAAAAAAAATGATTCTTCCCCCTGACTGGTTGGACCCACCAACGACATCTTCGCACGCAAGGAAGTGCCTCCTTATTATGCAGAAAAAAAAGTTTTGTCCCTCTGACAGCTAGGATCTACCAGTTGCATATTTTTCAAGGAAGTGCCTCCTTATTAGGCGCAAGAAAAATAATTCCTCCCCCTGCTAGCTGGGTCCCACCTGATTTGGAGGCTGACTTGTGGGCCTACTAAGTTGACGCGTACGCAGGGCTATATCAACTTAGTGAACAAAATCGACTCTAGCAGCGTGAGACCATTAGGTGTCAATCCAACGGCCGGCGTGCTTCTTCAATCTCTGATCTTCCTGCTCCAGCCGCCCAAACCAGCGACGGCGTGACCGCCTGCTCCCGCCTTCTGTGGCCGGTTGTGCTGCCGCGCAAACCTCACCACGCCACCCTACTCCCATTGCTAGCCAGGCCATCCCTCTACTGACCCACACCTCCTGTTATTCTCCGGCGACGGCAGACTCACACCGCAGCCGAGCCAGTAAACCCTCGTATTCCCCTCCGTGTGGGCGTCCACTGCCGAGTCTTCCCCGGCTCTGGGTCGTTTCCCTCCCTAGTCCTCGTCGTTGTCCACCGCCTTGGTGCTCTCGGCACGGCGTCGTAAACGTGGTTAACGAACGACAGCCAACAGAAAAGGACTGTACCTGGACAGGCTGACAGCTGGGACCCACGAGGTCCATGGTCGCACGCAAGGAAGTGCCTCCATATTACGCAGAAGAAAAATGATTCCACTCCCTGACAGCTGGGACCCACCAGCTACATCTTCGCATGCAAGGAAGCTCCTCCTTATTACATGAAAAAAATGCTGCTGACACGTGGGTCCCAGTTGCTCGATCAATTTTGTTGTTGTTGTTTTTTTGTTGTTGTTGAGAGGGAGTAGGTTATCAACTGGGTTGTGCGGTGTTTGTGGCCCGTCTAGCCGAGGCTTTTATTTTATGTTTACAACATGACGAGCCCAGCTGTTTTTTTCTCGATGAAAATGGCTAGCCCACCTCTTTTTTTCGTAGAATAGCCTACACAGGCCGATTTCTTTTTCTCCGTCCCGCTGGGCTGCAAATCTTTCAAGATGACGAGGGATACATTCGGCCTGCCCAGACAAAAAGGGTTGTAAATCTTATAAGTAATATGGAATGGGTTGTATATGGATAAAACAAAGAAAATGGGCAATTAGTTTCAAATTGCGGATTTTCTTTTATTTTTTGATATTTCAATTTTCATTTTTCTCCATAATTTAAATTTACTTTTTTATCGGGCTCGAAATTTCGGGATTAGAAATAGTTTGGCAATTTCAATGAAATATCGCTGAAATTTTTAATCCTGTCCTTGCGAGAAAATGGTAAGGTATTCTAAAATATAATATGGGCTGCAATAAATTACGTAATAATTAGCAAATGGTCTCTAAATTTAGAAAATAGCAAAAGGGCTATATGATGTCCGCCACAGATGTTATGCTGACTTGTGGCCTACTAAGTTGACGCGTACGCAGGGCTTTGTCAACTTAAAGTCAACAAATGATTCTTGCAGCGCTGACCGTTGGATGCTAATCCAACGGCTGTGCTGCTTCTTCAATCTCTGATCTTCTTGCTCCAGCCGCCCAAACCAGCGCCGGCGGGACCGCCTGCTACTGCCTCCCATGGCCGGTTGTGCTGCCGCGCAGGCCTCAACGCCCCACCCTACTCCCACCGCTGGCCAGGCCTTCCCTCTACTCACTCACATCCCCTGTTATTCTCCGGCGATGGCAGCCTCACACCGTAGCCGAACCAGTCAACCCTCGTACTTCCATCCGCATGGGCATCCACTGTCGCGTCTTCCTCGGCTCCGCGTCGTTCCCTTCCGAGGCCTCGCCGTCATCCACCGCCTTGGTGCTCTCGGCGCGGTGTAGTCAACATGGTCAATGAACGACAGCCATCGGAAGAGGACTGTGTGCGGTGAGGCTGACAACTAGACCCACCAGCTACATCTTTGCACGCAAGGAAGTGCCTCCTTATTACGCGCAAAAAAAATGATTCCTCCCCCTTACAGCTGGGACCCACTAGCTATATCTTCGCACTCAAGGACGTGCCTCCTTATTGACTGACCGCTGGGACCCACCAGGTCGAAGCATATGTAGCGTTGTCTGTCTGGTCGCGAACGTGTACGTACATACTGGTCGATCGGTCTCTCTGCAATATTGAACCGTGGCCGAGTAAGTAGCGGCACGTGTCGTAGTAGAGCCCCCGATGTGGCAGTTCAGACAGTCCCGTCTAAATCGTGTACACGTACGTACAACCACACGACAAAGAATACGACCACGTACGTACATACGAGCGGGGTCTCGACCGCGTACTCATGCATACATACAGCCAGGGCTCGTGTACATGGAGAGGTAACAGACGGCAGAAACGGCGTCGTGTTCATCGGCAGCCAACCGGCTGGGTCAGAACGGAGGAAACAGCGTCTTGTTCATCGGGAGCCAAGCGACTGGGTCGGAACGCGTCCTGTTCATCGGGAGCCAACCGACTTGGACGGAACAGCCAAAACGGGGTCCTATTCATTGACTCGGGCTCTGGTGTACCGCAAAACGGAGGAAACGACCTTCTGTTTGTGCGCCTACGGTCGAAACGGGGTCCTGTTCATCGGCTGGGGGTCTGGCATACCGCAAAACGGAGGAAACGGACTTCTGTTCGAGTGCCTACGATCGAAACGGGGTCTTGTTGATCGGGAGGGCTCTGGCGTACCGCAAAACGGAGGAAACGGACTTCTCCCCAACTGCCTACGGTCGAAATGGGAGTCCTGTTCATCGGGAGGGGTGTGGCGTACCGCAAAACGGGACTCCACGGGCTACTGTTCATCCACGGTCGACCTCCCTCCAGCCTCCACCAGTTACTGTTCATCCACTGTCGACTTCCTCCAGCCTCCACCGGCTACTGTTCATCCAGCCTCCACGGGGGTCCTGTTCATCCACCCCCAACCGACTGGGGTGTGGTGGACTCCTTGGGTTCCTGTTCATCCAGCGCCAGCCACCTTCACACGGCTAGGGTACTGTTCATCCACAGCGAACCCACCGGCTGGGGTGGGGAGTACGAGCGGGCAGCAGCAATGGGAACTGTTCATCCACAGCCAACCAACTGGCTAGGTCAAGTCACCACGTCTCGTGCAAGGGGCTCGATCGATGCGTCTCGACTCATTCTACGTATCGCGCGCGCGGCAGCAATGGGCACTGTTCATCAAGAGGCAACCCAACCGGCTACGTCTCGCACGTACGGGGGCTCGACCGGCTTCAGTTAGCAGTGAAGGAATCGCTCGGTTTCAGTTAGCAGCGAAGGAATTGCTCGGGTTTAGTTAGTAGCAAAGGGATCGATCGGCTTCAGTACGCAGCTAGTGCGATCGCTCGGGTTCAGTAAGCGAATGCCTCGCTTGGGTTCAGTTACCGAATGCCTCACACACACGCGCGCGTACGAGAGAAACACGCAAACCACACTGCATCGCTCGGGCCTGACCAGCCACCGTAACCGGGAATTCCCCGAAAATTTCCTCGGCCTCACTTCTACCATGATTTTTTACGTCATGGACGGCCCAAAGAATGTCATGCGGGTGCGTCTCCGGCCCGCCCAGGACGAAAAGCCCATTTTATGTCATAATTTTTTGTCATAGAAGTAGGAGCCCACCACATCTATGATGATACGTGTTTTTGTCACAATTATTGTCATAGAAGTGTCACAACCATGACAGAATAAGTTTTTGTTCGGGCCATAATGTCACGGATTTGTCTTTTTTTTGTAGTGTGATCTCCTTCACGTCCTCAATATGTCGCTTGCGAGCATCCACGGATTCCTCCAGGAGCATTTCACACTCAATGCGAAGCTTAGCATTCTCGTCCATAAGTTTCCTGACCATGACGGTCGTCTTCTTCAACACGGCAGTTGTCTCCTCGTGCTGCTTCGCCCTACCGGCGATCTTCGCCCTCGGCAGGTCGCGCTCGGTGCGGAGCCTCACCTTGTCACCCCTTAGTCCCCGGATGACGTCGGTCGACTTATCCAACGCGGCATAGCTCTCCTCTTGCAGCTTCGCCCAGCGGGAGATGTCATCCATCAGCTTACTGAGCATAGCGTGCATGAGCCTGTGAGAGCCCTCGAGTGCCCGCGATAGATCCATCCAGGCCGCTGCGACGCGGCAAGACCTCTCTGCTGCTTTCGCGGCACGGCGGGACATCTGTGCCGCTTCCGCGGCATGGCCGGACCACTTCGCTGCTTCGGCGGCGTGGCGAGACCTCAGTGCTGCTTCGGCGGTGATACGTCTCCGTCGTATCTATAATTTTTGATTGTTTCATGCCAATATTCTACCACATTCACATATTTTTGGCAACATTTTATATTATTTTTGGGACTAACATATTGATCCAGTGCCCAGTGCCAGTTCCTGTTTGTTGCATGTTTTTTGTTTCGCAGAATATCCATATCAAACGAAGTCCAAATGCAATAAAATTTTACAGAGAATTATTTGGAATATATGTGATTTTTGGGTGGAATCAACGCAAGGCGGTGCTCGTGGGCCCCACGAGGCACCAGGGCGCGCCAGGGGGGCCAGGCGCGCTGTGGTGCCTCGTGAGACCCTCGTAGGTCGGTTTGTGCTACTCCTCGGGCGCAAGGAAGCTAATATCCGGAAAAAATTGTGTTAAAATTACAGCGCAATCGGAGTTACGGATCTCCGGGAATTTAAGAAACGGTAAAAGGCCAGAAAACAGGAATGCGAAACAGAAGAGAACAGAGAGAGACATCCAATCTCGGACGGGCTCTCGCTCCTCCGGGTGCCATGGAGGCCAAGAACCAGAGGGGAAACTCTCCTCCCATCTAGGGGGGAGATCAATGAAGAAGAAGAAGGAGGGGGCTCTCTCCCCCTCTCCCCCGGTGGCGCCGGAACGCCGCCGAGGCAATCATCGTGACGGCGATCTACACCAACAACTTCGCCGCCGTCAACACCAACTCTCTCCCCCTCTATGCAGCGGTGTAACCTCTCTATTCCTGTTGTAATTCTCTACTTAAACATGGTGCTTAATGCTACATATTATTATCCAATGATTTGTGGCCATCCTATGATGTTTGAGTAGATTCGTTTTGTCCTATGGGTTGATTGATGATCATGATTGGTTAAGTTGTATGTTTTATTTTGGTGCTGTCCTATGGTGCCCTCCGTGTCGCGCAAGCATGAGGGAACCCCGCTGTAGGGTTTGCAATACGTTCATAATTCTCTTATGGTGGGCGGCTAGAGTGACAGAAGCTTACACCCAAGTAAGGGGGTTGTTGCGTATGGGAGTAAAGAGGACTTGATACTTAATGCTATGGTTGGGTTTTACCTTAATGATCTTTGGTACTTGTGGATGCTTGCTAGAGTTCCAATCATAAGTGCATATGATCCAAGTATGGAAAGTATGTTAGCTCATGTCTCTCCCTCATATAAAATTGCAATAATGATTACCGGTCTAGTTATCGATTGCCTAGGGACAAATCATTCTCTTGTATTACAAAAACTTTCTACTAAACAACTAACTTTTATTATCTTGCAATTTACTTGTAGTTTTATTATCTCACAATTTACTTCTAGTTTTATTCTTGCAAACCTATCCTATCACCTACAAAATAGTTTCATACTTGTTCTAGGTAAAGCGAACGTTAAGTGCGCGTAGAGTTGTATCGGTGGTCGATAGAACTTGAAGGGAATATTAATTCTACCTTTAGCTCATCGTTGGGTTCGACACTTTTATTTATCGAAAAAGCTACAGTTGATCCCCTATACTTGTGGGTTATCAAGACCTTTTTCTGGCGCCGTTGCCGGGGAGCAATAGCGTGGGGTTGATATTCTCGTGTGTGCTTGTTTGCTTTATCACTAAGTAGATTTTATTGTCTGTTCTAAGTTGTTCTCTATCTTTAGTTATGGATATGGAACACGAAATACCAAAAAAATTAGTTGTACTTGCTACTCATGGAGATGGGGAACCTCCTAAAACCCTCGATGCTCGTTATGTGGAAAACATTAAATACTACTTTGATAATCCTGATAAAACTCCATTCAACTTGATAATGGGAGTTACTTTGGATCAACGGGAATACTTTAGGGATTATCGCTTGTCTCAAAAAGGGAAACTCTTATGGGATCAAATTTATTATTTGCATTGGTATGCTTGGAATTTATGCTTGAGATATGATTATCCATGTTGCTCTAGGATGAAGGCTCCACACCTTCCCTTTTCATGTGAATTTAATGCTAATGAAACCTTGGCTTCTTATGCTAATGGTATATATGATTACTATGATGTGGAACGAATAGAAGAATTTGTTGCTTTTAAGGGTGCTTATGAAATTGAATCTTTGTTTGAAAAGTATGAAGATTGTGATGATGCCGTTTATAGATCTGAAAATTTTGCTATAATGAAATATTGCTATGAGAATTATAAATACAATGCCGATATTGATGAATTTATTGAGAAAGTCTCCGCTGTCCAAGAAGAGATTAATATTTTGCAGGAATCTATGGAAGAAGAAATTGCTGAAACTGTGAGCTCATTAGATGAAAAAGATGATGAGGAGAGTGAAGAACAAAAGGAGGAAGAGCGGATTAGCTACCCGTGCCCACCTTCTAATGAGAGTAACTCTCCAACTCATACATTGTTTAATTTCCCTTCGTACTTACCGAAGGATGAATGCTATGATCCCTTGGATTCGTTTGAAATATCCCTTTTTGATGAAATTGATGCTTGCTATGCTTGTGGCCATGATGCCAATATGAATGATGCTTATGGAGATGAACTTGCTATAGTTCCTTATGTTAAGAATGAAATTGTTGCTATTGCACCTACACATGATAGTCCTATTATCTTTTTGAATTCTCCCAACTACACTATATCAGAGAAGTTTGCTCTTATTAAGGATTATATTGATGGGTTGTGTTTTACTACTACACATGATAATTTTGATGAATATAATATGCATGTGCTTGCTGCTCATACTTGCAATTATTATGAGAGAGGAACTACATCTCCGCCTCTCTATGTTTCCAATGCGATAAAATTGCAAGAAACTGTTTATACTATGCATTGGCCTTTACTTGATGTGCATGAATTGTTCTTTTATGACATGACGATGCATAGGAAGAGAGTTAGACTTCGTCATTGCATGATATATGTTGCTTTGTGCTCACTACTAAATTACAAATCATTGTTAATTAAAATTGGCTTTGATATACCTTGGGATCCGGGTGGATCGTTTACTTGAGCACTTTATGCCTAGCTTAATGGCTTTAAAGAAAGCGCTGCCAGGGAGACAACCCGGAAGTTTTAGAGAGTCATTTATTTCTGTTGTGTGCTTTTATAAAGTTTAAAAAAACAAAAAAAATAGAGGGGAACCTAAAACTTTTCAAAAAGGAAAGTGAAAGTAAGAAAGACGAGCACCGTTGAAGTGGGGGAGCTCCTTGAACTTTGTTCATGCCCATGGAAACTTTGTGAATCTTGAATTACAGAAACTTTTCAACAAAAATAATTATCCCCTTGTACAAATCCATTGTAGTATAAAAATAATGTGCCAAGATTTACCGTTAGGATGTTTAAACTGCTTGTTTGGTGTGTGCGGTGCAAAAACAGAAATTTTTACTGTAGTGCGTGAATTTACATTTTTTATTGGAACGTGCAAAATTCTGAAATTTTTACACAGTACTTCTATGCAAATTTTTTATTTTTTCCTAATTTTTCAAAAAAATTGGAGTTACAGAAGTATGGTCAATGTTCAGATTACTACAGACTGTTCTGTTTTTGACAGATTCTGTTTTTGATGCATTGTTTTGCTTGTTTTGATGAAACTATGGATTGTATCGGAAGGTATAAGCCATGGATAATTTAGAATACAGTAGGTATAATGCAAAAATAAAATATGAATGGGTTTGCAACAGTACTTAAAGTAGTGATTTGCTTTATTATACTAACGGATCTCACGAAGGTTTTGTTAAGTTTTGTGTGGATGAAATGTTCAAAGATCGAGGAGGTATTGATATGAGAAGAATGAGGAGAGGCAAGAGCTCAAGCTTGGGGATGCCCAAGGCACCCCAAGTAAATATTCAAGGAGACTTAAGCGTCTAAGCTTGGGGATGCCCCGGAAGGCATCCCATCTTGATTCAACAATTATCGGCATGTCTCGGTTTTTGTTTTGTTCACATGATATGCGTAAATTCTTGGAGCGTCTTTTGTGTTTATTTTTCCCTTTTCTTTTATGCACCATGCTGGTATGAGATAGTCCTTGGTTGATTTATAGAATGCTCTTTGCACTTCACTTATATCTTTTGAGTTTGGCTTTATAGAATGCTTCATGTGCTTAACTTATATCATTTGAAGTTTGGATGCCTGTTTCTCTTCATATAGAAAACCGTTATTTGTAGAATGCTCTTTTGCTTCAGTTATATTTGTTAGAGCATGGTCTTTTGTAGAAAGAATTAAACTCTCTTGCTTCACTTATATCTATTTAGAGAGTCAACGGGAATTGGTCATTCACATAGTTAGTCAGAAAATCCTACATAAAACTTGTAGATCACTGAATATGATATGTTTGATTCCTTGCAATAGTTTTGCGATATGGAGATAATAATATGTGAGTTATCCTAGTGAGTAATTGTGATTTAGTAAGAATATTGGTGTTAAGGTTTGTGATTCCCTATGCATGCACGTAAAGTCAATAGTTATGCACCGAAGTTATATCCTACTTATGGTGCATTATTTAGTGTTAGTTATTCTCAATGCATGCTTATAACTGTTTTTGTTTTCTGGTTGGTTGCTTCTCAATCTATTTGCTAGCCTTCATTTGTACTAAGCGGGAATACTACTTGTGCATCCAAACTCCTTAAACCCAAGTCGTGCCAAATAAGTCCACCATACCTACCTATATGCGGTATTTCCATGTCGTTCCAAGTAAATTTGCATGTGCTAACTCTAATTTTCAAAATAATTTTCTGTTTTGTGTGCCCGTACCGCTCATGAAGCGGCAGGGGGTGGCCAATATTTTCCATGCTAGGTGTGTTATTCTCACGATGAGTGTTTATTCACTTGTCATTGCACAAGAGAGTGGTTGGTAATAGGGATGCCCAGTCCCACAATGAATCAAAAATTAATAACAACAAAATTCCTTGGAAAGTGTTGATATGGAGGGCACCCGTGGATACGGCTAGCCATGGATTGTGAAAGAATGTTGGAAAGGAAATAAACTTTATTTTTTGTTTGGGAACCGCCTATGATGTGTCTAGCAAGGAAAATATTGGGAATTCTAGATCATTTTCGTTGACAGGAAAAGCATGCCTCTCAAAATAATTTTATCTCTCTAATTTAAGCTTTGAGCTCTGGCACCTCTGCAAATCTCTGCTTCCCTCTGCGAAGGGCCTATCTGTTTTACTTTTATGCATTTTTATTTTTATTGAGTCTCCATCTTCTCTTATAAAGCACCAACTGGAGAGCACTATTGTCATACTTGTGCATTGGGTGTAGTTAATGTTGAGTGTGTTTCATGAATGGATCAATGACTGAGCATAATGGGCTAGGGATAACTTTCTTTAGCGTTGATATTTTGAAAGACATGGTTGTTTGTTAGTATGCTTGAGTATTGATGTCTTTATATCAAATTATAGACTATTGCTTTGAATCACTCGTGTCTTAATATTCATGCCATGATTAAACTATATGATCAAGATTATGCTAGGTGGCATTCCACATCAAAAATTATCTTTTTTTATCATTTACCTACTCGTGGACGAGCAGGAATTAAGCTTGGGGATGCTGATACGTCTCCGTCGTATCTATAATTTTTGATTGTTTCATGCCAATATTCTACCACTTTCACATATTTTTGGCAACATTTATATTATTTTTGGGACTAACATATTGATCCAGTGCCCAGTGCCAGTTCCTGTTTGTTGCATGTTTTTTGTTTCACGGAATATCCTTATCAAACGAAGTCCAAATGCAATAAAATTTTTACGGAGAATTATTTTGGAATATATGTGATTTTTGGGAGGTGGAATCAACGCCTGGCGGTGCTCGTGGGCCCCACGAGGCACCAGGGCGCGCCAGGGGGGGCAGGCGTGCCGTGGTGCCTCGTGAGGCCCTCGTATGTCGGTTGGTGCTATTCTTCAGGCGCAAGGAAGCTAATATCTGGAAAAAAATCGTGTTAAAATTTCAGCGCAATCGGAGTTACGGATCTCCGGGAATTTAAGAAACGGTGAAAGGCCAGAAAACAGGAACGCGAAACAGAAGAGAACAGAGAGAGAGATCCAATCTCGGAGGGGCTCTCGCCCCTCCGGGTGCCATGGAGGCCAAGAACCAGAGGGGAAACTCACCTCCCATCTAGGGGGGAGATCAAGGAAGAAGAATAAGGAGGGGGGGCTCTCTCCCCCTCTCACCCGGTGGCGCCGGAACGCCGCCGAGGCAATCATCATGACGGCGATCTACACCAACAACTTCGCCGCCGTCAACACCAACTCTCTCCCCCTCTATGCAGCGGTGTAACCTCTCTATTCCCGCTGTAATTCTCCACTTAAACATGGTGCTTAATGCTACATATTATTATCCAATGATTTGTGGCCATCCTATGATGTTTGAGTAGATTCGTTTTGTCCTATGGGTTGATTGATGATCGTGATTGGTTTGAGTTGTATGTTTTATTTTGGTGCTGTCCTATGGTGCCCTCCGTGTCGTGCAAGCGTGAGGGATCCCCGCTGTAGGGTTTGCAATACGTTCATAATTCTCTTATGGTGGGCGGCTAGAGTGACAGAAGCTTACACCCGAGTAAGGGGGTTGTTGCGTATGTGAGTAAAGAGGACTTGATACTTAATGTTATGGTTGGGTTTTACCTTAATGATCTTTGATAGTTGCGGATGCTTGCTAGAGTTCCAATCATAAGTGCATATGATCCAAGTATGGAAAGTATGTTAGCTCATGCCTCTCCCTCATATAAAATTGCAATAATGATTACCGGTCTAGTTATCGATTGCCTAGGGACAAATCATTCTCTTGTGTTACAAAAACTTTCTACTAAACAACTAACTTTTATTATCTTGCAATTTACTCGTAGTTTTATTATCTCGCAATTTACTTCTAGTTTTATTCTTGCAAACCTATCCTATCACCTACAAAATAGTTTCATACTTGTTCTAGGTAAAGCGAACGTTAAGTGCGCGTAGAGTTGTATCGGTGGTCGATAGAACTTGAAGGGAATATTAATTCTACCTTTAGCTCCTCGTTGGGTTCGACACTCTTATTTATCGAAAAAGCTAAAATTTGATCCCCTATACTTGTGGGTTATCAGCGGCGCGGCGGGACCTCTGTGCTGCTTCGGTGGCGCGGCGGGACCTCTCGGCTGCTATCGCGGCGAGGCGGGACATCTGTGCTGCTTTGCTCGCCGCTCCGTGGTCATTTCTCGACCAAGAACTCCTCCCACGGGCCATGGCAGATGCAAGGAAGGACAAAGACTTGTTTGTTTGTTGATGAGGAATTGAGGAGGAATGTGCAGTCATTTTGGAGTAGGTGGTATTTATAACCTAGTAATAAGCTGCTAAGTGGGAAAACCTTTAGGTTTTGATCGCTGTGAACAGGTTTGCAATTACATATAGCGTGGTAATTTGGAATGCGACGGGAAATAAGCTCAAAATTATTTGACGGTTCTGGTTTCGACGTGTGGCACGATTCCCGGATGGTGTAATTAACGTGGGCAAGCGTTCTCGGATGTGTACGTGGCGTGTGCACCGCAATCGGCGATGTCGGCACACGACTTGTTCCATCAACCATGTGCGCTTGTTATTACCATCGCGCACAATTCTTTTAATTAGAATGTGTGCCCGTATATCACAGACTCCTTGATCTGGCTGACCGTTTCTGTTGTTTTGGCTCATCGCAAACAGTTCATCCGAGTGAACTGTATGCCGTCTATCGCACACACCTTGATCTGCCTGACCGTTTCTGTTGTATTGGGTAATCGCAAATAGTTCATCCGAGTGAACTGTATGCCGTGTATCGCACACACCTCGATTTGGCTGACTATGTTTGTTGTTCTGTCTTATCGCAAACAGTTCGCATGGATCAACTGTATGCCACGTATCGCACACGCGTCTCTAATCTGAATCGTGCTTGTTGTTCTATCTTGTCGCAAACAGTTCGTATGGATCAACTGTATGCCATGTATCGCACATGCGTCTCTAATCTGAATCGTGCTTGATGTCTCCGGCATCGCACACAGTTCGTCTTATTGGCGACGGTTTTAGTACGACACCGTTTATGATTAATGCATCGCAAACAGTTTGGTCGCGGGGTGTCTGATTGATGTGTCACGTTAGGACCATCCTGAAGTAGTGCACGTGTCCCACCCCACCATTATAATTCCTGACCTAGCGGCATTTCATGTTATAAGCATGCCACCAACGTGTTTTCCAGCCAATTTTTTTTGCAGCACGATAGCAGTGCATCCCGTATGGCAGGGACACATATGAAATGGTAAAAAACAGGCCTACATTAAGTTTAACATTGGCCAAACATACATATATAGAACAATCAGTTAACCAACAATCTCACAACTTCAAGGACACTAGCTAGTCATTGTCAACACAAGCGAATTAAGCAGTTTAATTAAGACAAATCACACACCAGCAGCCCAGTCACACACACTTGACCTCGATCACATGTACGAAGCTTACTTTTAAATGATGTCGATGACGATCATCATCCTCAAGTTGGGGCATGCAGTGTTCCTGATAGTGACTATAACAGCCTGTCCAACCTGGAGATTCTTCCCAACGAGGAAGTCCTTCCACCCCTCCATGCTTAAGATAATGCGGCCATCTGTGTCCGCCTTGTACACATACGTGGTGTCGACGCCCTGATAACCCACAAGTATAGGGGATCATTTGTAGACTTTTTCGATAAGTAAGAGTGTCGAACCCAACGAGGAGCTAAAGGTGGAATTTATATTCTCTTCAAGTTCTATTGATCACCGATACAACTCTACGCACACTAGCTTTACCTAGAAACAAGTAATAAATTACTTTGCAAGAATAAAACTAGGAGTACTTTGTATGATAAGAAATAATAAGTTGTTTAGTAGAAAGCTTTTGAGAACAATGAGAAGGATTTGTCCCTAGGCAATTGATAAATAGATCGGTAATCATTATTGTAGTTTTATATGAGGGAGAGGCGTAAGCTAACATACTTTCCGTACTTGGATAGCATGCACTTATGATTCGAACTTTAACAAGCATCCGCAACTACTAAAGATCATTAAGGTAAAACCCAACCATAGCTTTAAGTGTAAAGTCCTCTTTTATCCTATATGCAACAACCCGCTTACCCGAGTTTGTGTTTTTGTCGCTCACGCAACCTTGACAGTAAGCAACTTATGAACATATTGCAACACCCTACAACGGGAATCCCACACGTGTGCGTGGCACGGAGGGCACCATAGGATAGCACCAAAATAAAACATACAAATCAAACCAATCACGATCATCAATCAACCCATAGGACAAAAGAAATCTACTCAAACATCATAGGATGGCAACACATCATTGGATAATAATATGTAGCATAAAGCACCATGTTTAAGTAGAGATTACAGTGGGAAAAGAGAGGTTGCACCGCTGCATAGAGGGTTTGAGAGTTGGTGTTGACGGCGGCGAAGTTGTTGATGTAGATCGCTATCACGATGGTTCCCCCGGCGGCGCTCCGGCGCCACCAGAAGAGAGGGGGAGAGGTCCCCCCTCCTTATTCTTGCTTGGCCTTCCCCCTACATGGGATAAGGATTCCCCCTCTGGTCCTTGGCTGCCATGGCCCCCGAGGGGCGGGAGACCCCTAGATTGGATCTCTCTCTCTCTCTCTGTGTGTGTGTGTTTTCTTCTCTATATTGCATTCCTATTTTCTGCCCGAACACCGTTTCTTAAATATCCGGAGATCCGTAACTCCGATGGGGCTGAAATTTTAACATGTTTTTTTTATATAAGCTTCCTTGCGGCCGAAGGAGATCTCCAACCGACTTACAGGGTGCCCACAAGGCACCTTGCCATGCCCTAGGGGGTAGGCATGCCCCCCTGCGTTGTGGCACTTGTGGGCCCCCTCTTCTGTTGATTCTTGCGCCAAAAATTCACATATATTCCATAAAAAATCTTCGTAAAATTTTATCGCGTTTGGACTTCGTTTGATATAGATTTTCTGCGAAATATGAAAACATGCAAAAAAAAGAACTGGCACTGGGCACTATATTAATATGTTAGTCCCAAAAAATCATATAAATTGTTGCCAAAAGTATGTGGAAGTAGTAGGATAATGGCATGAAACAATCAAAAATTATAGATACGATGGAGACGTATCAACATCCCTAAGCTTATTTCCTGCTCGTCCTCGAGTAGGTAATGATAAAACAAAGATAATTTTTGATGTGTAATGCTACCTAGCACAATCTTGATCAAATAATATAATCATGGCATGAATATTGGGATGCGAGTGATTCAAGGCAATATTCTATCATTTGATATAAAGACATCAATACTCAGGCATACTAACAAACAATCATGCCCTTCAAAATAAAGAATGCTAAAGAACATTATCCCTACAAATTCATATAGCTTAGTATGCTTAGTCTTCCTAGAATAAAGTATAAATCATGAGCACCGCGATGCCAAACCAAGCAATTGTATCATACTTTTTCTCGCTTCAGCTTTTTCAACTACACTCAATACATGAGCGTGAGCCATGGACTTAGCACTTTAGATGGCAAAGAGAGTGATGATTGGTGTTTGTAAGGGAAGACAAAAATATAAGAAAGTCTCACATCAACACGGCTGATCGTTAGGCAATGGAGAGGCCTTACAATCGATGTTAATGTGAGGAGTAGGGATTGCCATGCAACGGATGCACTAGAGCTATAAGTGTATGAAAGCTCTCCTAATGCAGCTAAGTGGGTGTGCATCCAACTTGCTTGCTCATGAAGACCTCGAGCATTTGAGGAAGCTGGTCATCGGAATATACAAGCCAAGTTCTATAGTGTAAAGATTCCACTAGCATAGTCATGAAGTATATGAAAACTCTCTATATGAAGTACATGATGCTACTCTGAAGCACAAGTGTGGTAAAAGGATAGTAGCATGCCCCTTCTATCTTTTTTTCTTCGTTTTTTCCTCTTTTTTTTTATGGGCTCTTTTTGCCCTCTTTTTTTAGAATAGTCTCATGGACCTCATCCTCACTTTTTTGAGGGCTCATTAGTCTCCATCATTCATTTCCTCACTAGGGTAATGCTCTAATAATGATGATCATCACACTTTAATTTACTTACAACTCTACAAACTAAAAAATATGACTACATATGAATGCCTCTGGCGGTGTACCAGGATGTGCAATGATCTAGCGTAACATATATATCAATGATGAACAATGGCTTTGCCACAAATATCATGTCATCTATATGATCATGCAAAGCAAAATGACAATGAATGCTCAAGTCATGTGAATAGTAACGGTGGAAGTTGCATGGCAATATATATCGGAATGGCTATGAAAATGCCATGATAGGTAGGTATGGTGGCTGTTTTGAGGAGGGATATAATAAGGCTTATGTGTGATAGAGCGTGTCATATCACGGGGTTTGGATGCACCGGCGAAGTTTGCACCAAGTCTCGAGGTGACAACGGACAATGCACGGTACCGAAGAGGCTAGCAAATTATGGATAGGTGGGAGTGTGTAAGTCCACAAATTCACATTAGTCATAAAGAACTCGTATACTTATTGTGAAAATTGAAAAGCCCTCGAAGGAAAGTACTACTCGCATGCCCCTAGGGAGGAGGTTGGGAGGAGTTATCCATCGTGCACCCCCGATCCGGACAACACAAAGGATTTCAATCAGGAATAAATTATGCTCCAGCTTCATCACAAAACTAGAGGCTATACGTGCGTGCTTCGGGAATCACAAACTTTAATATCGATATTTTTACTAACCCATGATAATCAACTAGTACACCCACATATTACCATCTTAATATCGCAAAACTATTGCAACGAATCAAACATATCATATTCAGTGACCTACAAGTTTTATGCAGGTTTTTATAACTAACCATGTGAGTAACCAATTCCAGAT
The DNA here is from genome assembly GCA_039707655.1 of Elymus sibiricus. NCBI lineage: Eukaryota > Viridiplantae > Streptophyta > Magnoliopsida > Poales > Poaceae > Elymus > Elymus sibiricus. The sequence goes on along the minus strand of CM077666.1, from coordinate 173,897,988 downwards.
AACTCTCTAAATAGATATAAGTGAAGCATGAGAGTTTAATTCTTTCTACAAAAGACTCCGCCATGCTCTAACAAATATAAGTGAAGCAAAAGAGCATTCTACAAATAATGGTGTTTCCAATGTAGAGAAGCGAGCATCCAAACTTCAAAAGATATAAGTGAAGCACACGAAGCATTCTATAAAGCCACACTCAAAAGATATAGGTGAAGTACAAAGGGCATTCTATAAATCAACCCAGGACTATCTCATACTAGTGTGGTGCATAAAATAAAAGGGAAAACAAACACAAAAGACGCTCCAAGAATTTACGCATATCATGTGAACAAAACAAAAACCGAGACATACCGATAATTGTCGAGGAAGAAAGATGGGATACCTTCCGGGGCATCCCCAAGCTTAGATGCTTGAGTCTCCTTGAATATTTACTTGGGGTTCCTTGGGCATCCCCAAGCTTGAACTCTTGCCTCTCATTATTCTTCTCATATCGATGCCTCCTCGGTCTTCGAACACTTCAATCACACAAAACTTAACCGAACTTTTATTAGAGGGGTTAGTACATATAACATCATCATGTATTGCTTTTAAAAATATTGTATAATTATAATACAACATTACCTACTGTATGCTAACACAATTCTAATGCTCCCACATCAATAAGCAAATATAACAGCAATCTGTGAAAATAAGACAGTCTATAAAGATGCAGATGAAACATATACTTCTGTAACTCTTAAAATTCTGACAAATTAGGACGTAATAAACAATGTGCATAACAGTACTGTGTAAAAATTTCAGAATTTTTGCATGTTCCAGTAAAATATGTATATTCAAACACTACATCAAAAGTTTCTGTTTCTGCACAACACATACAAAACAAGCAATTTAAACTCCCTAAAGGTAAATCTTGGCACATTACTTTTATAATACAATGGATTTGTACAAGGGGATAATTATTTTTGTTCACAAAGTTTCCATGGGCATGAACAAAGGCTAGCCCCCACTTCCACATTGCTCATCTGTCTCACTTTCGCCTTTCTTTTTGAAGAAGTTTTAGGTTCCCCTCTATTTTTTTTGTTTTTAAACTTTTTAAAAGCACACAACAGAATAAACGACTCTCTAAAACTTCCGGGTTGTCTCCCAGGCAGCGCTTTCTTTAAATCCATTATGCTAGGCATAAAGTGCTTAACTAATTGATCCTCCCGGATCCCAAGGTATATCAAAGCCAATTTGAATTAACAATGATTTATAATTTAGTAGTGAGCACGAAGCAACATATATCATGTAACAACGGAGTCTAACTCTCTTATTATGCATCTGCATGTCATAAAAGAACAATTCATGCACACCAAGTAAAGGCCAATGCATAGTATAAACAGTTTCTTGCAATTTTATCGCATTAGAAACATAGAGAGGTGGAGATGTGGTTCCTCTCTCATAATAATTGCAAGTAGGAGCAACAAGCACATGCATATTATATCCATCAAAATCATCATGTGTAATAGTAAAATGCAACCCATCAATATAATCCTTAATAAGAGCAAACTTCTCCGATATAGTGTAGTTGGGAGAATTCAAAAAGATAATAGGACTATCATGTGTGGGCGTGCAATAGCAAAAATTTCATTTTTAACATAAGTAAGTATAGCAAGTTCATCTCCATAAGCATCATTCATATTGACATCATGGCCATAAGCATAGCAAGCATCAATTTCATCAAAAAGGGATATTTCAAACAAATCCAAGGAAACATAGCAATCATCCTTCGGTAAGCACAAAGGGAAATTAAACAATGTATGAGTTGAAGATTTACTCTCATTAGAAGGTGGGCACGGGTAACTAATCCACTCTTCCTCCTTTTGTTCTTCTCTCTCCTCCTCATATTTTTCATCTAATGAGCTCACAATTTCATCAATTTCTTCTTCCATAGGAGCCTGCAAAATATTAGTCTCTTCCAGGGCAGCAGACATTCTCTCAACATGATCATTAATATGAGCATTGTAATTTAAGAGCAACAAATTCGTCTATTTGCTCCACATCATAGTAATCATATACACCATTAGCATAAGAAGCCAAGGTTTCATTATCATTAAATTCACATTGAAAGGGAAGGTGTGAAGCCTCCATCTTGGAGCAACAAGTATAATCATACCTTAAGCACAAATTCCAAGCATACCAATGCAACATTTTAATTTGATCCCATAAGTGTTTCCCTTTTTGAGACAAGCGATAATCCCTAAAGTATTCCTGGTGATCCAAAGCGTCTCCCATTATCAAGTTTAACGGACATTTATCAGGATTATCAAAGTAGTGTTTAATATTTTCCACATAACCAGCATCGAGGGTTTTAGGAGGTTCCCCATCTCCATGAGTAGCAAGTAAAACTATTTTTTTGGTGTTTCGTGTTCCATATCCATATCTAAAGATATAAAACAACTTAGAACAGAAAATAAAATATACTTAGAGATAAAGCTAACAAGCACACACGAGAATATTCACCCCACGCTATTGCTCCCCGGCAACGGCGCCATAAAAAGGTCTTGATAACCCACAAGTACAGGGAGTCATTTGTAGCCTTTTTCGATAAGTAAGAGTGTCGAACCCAGCGAGGAGCTAAAGGTAGAATTTTATATTCTCTTCAAGTTCTATCGACTGTCGATACAACTCTACGCACACTAACGTTTGCTTTACCTAGAAACAAGTAATAAACTACTTTGCAAGAATAAAACTAGGAGTACTTTGTAACATAATAAATAATTAGTTGTTTAGTAGAAAGCTTTTGAGAACAATGAGAAGGATTTATCCCTAGGCAATTGATAACTAGATTGGTAATCATTATTGCAGTTTTAGATGAGGGAGAGGCGTAAGCTAACATACTTTCCATACTTGGATCGCATGCACTTATGATTGGAACTTTAGCAAGCATCCGGAACTACTAAGGATCATTAAGGTAAAACCCAACCATAGCTTTAAGTGTAAAATCCTCTTTAATCCCATACGCAACAACCCGCTTACCCAAGTTTGTGTTTCTATCGCTCACGCAACCCTGACAATAAGCAAATTATAAACATATTGCAACACCCTACAGTGGGAATCCCACACGTGTGTGCGGCATGGAGGGCACCATAGGACAGCACCAAAATAAAACATACAACTCAAACCAATCACAATCATCAATCAACCCATAGGACAAAAGAAAACTACTCAAACATCATAGGATGGCACACACATCATTGGATAATAATATGTAGCACAAAGCACCATGTTTAAGTAGAGATTACAGCGGGAAAAGAGAGGTTATGCCACTGCATAGAGGGGTAGAGAGTTGGTGTTGACGGCGGCAAAGTTGTTGATGTAGATCGCCGTCACGATGGTTCCCCCAACGGCGCTCCAGTGCCACCGGAAGAGAGGGGGAGGTCCCCTCCTTCTTCTTCTTGCTTGCCCTTCCCCTAGATGGGAGAAGGATTCCCCCTCTGGTCCTTGGCCCCCAAGGAGCGGGAGCCCCCCTAGATTGGATCTCTCTCTCTCTCTCTGTTTCGTGTTCATGTTTTCTGGCCGAACACCATTTCTTAAATATCCGGAGATCCGTAACTCCTATCGGGCCGAAATTTGAAGATGATTTTTTTTTCCGGATATAAGCTTTCTTGCGGCCGAAGGAGAGCTCCAACCGACTTACGGGATGCCTGTTGGAAATATGCCCTAGAGGTAATAATATTGTATTATTATATTTCCATTTTCATAATTAAGAGTTTATATTTCATGCTATAACTGCTATGATCCTGGAATAGGAGATTCAGTGGAAAACTCAAATGCACGTGTGAAATGATAAATGGTAAATAATAGGTTCCTAGTCTCGCCTCTAAGACTGGTTCAAGTGTTGTTGGTGATCATGTTTTCCGGAGGATATCGTTAAGTGTAACGATAGTCCTAAAACAACATTGAGAGTATGACGTTAGAAGAACAATCATATCGAATCGACCCAAACTTGTTTGTTATACTTTGAGATAATATCATCTGAAATCAATTGTTATAACATGGAGTGTTAACATGTGTTTTGCTCCTATGACCATGAGAGTATCGTAGTCACTTCCTACCGTACGGTGGACTTTGGGGTTGCTCAAACGTCATCTGTAACACCGTGATCATAACGACAACTTACAGGTTCATCGAAAAGTTTGACAAAGGGACTAGATAGCTCGAGAGTGGGATTTGCTCCTCCGACGATGGAGAGATATTCTTAGGGCCCTCTCGGTGTGACGGCATCCATCATCATCTGGCAAGACACAGGTGACTATGTCACGGGGATGTCGGAACAATTCAATGAGAAAGAAGAACAAAACCGGTAACGAGGATGACAGTATAATGAGCATGTGTATGACTCAAGAGGATACCGGCACACCTAGGGTTTTGTAAAGAATCATGAAGCAAAGGGAACATCACATGATAGCCAAAGGTTCACTCGAATGTCATTCGTGTAATCATAGGGATCGATATGCACGTCCACGGTTCCGCCATCGATCATTGAACAAAGGAGTTTCGTTCATGTCTATGATTTACCAAACCTACAGGTTCACAAGCTTATGGTAATCGTGATCTGCTGAGTGTTAGTAGGATGAGAGTATCGAGGATTTATTGGTGGAATTGTTTCATTAATATTCGGAATTGTTTGGAGAGGAACCGGAAGCGTTTCGGGGTCACCGGAAGTGTTTCAGAATTTATCGGGCAATACTGGGTATTACTGATAAATAATATATAGGTGGAAAATATTTCTGGTGGTGTTAAATTAATAATAAAAGGATCTAGTAATTGTTAGGAGGCTTTTATATGTAATTTAATATCAACGGGCCATAAAAGGCCAAGTAATGGAAGGGGAATTGGGCCACCATGGCCCAATAAGGGAGGCGCCCCACTTTTCCAAGTGGGGAGGCCGAATTGGAGTGGGGGGTGGATTCCTCCTCCCCTCCCTTGGACGGCGCACCAAGGAGGGACTTTCCCTCCTTGGTGGCAGCCCCTCCTCCCCTCTCTAACCTATATATACTAGAGGATTTTGCCCTTTGGGACACACAACTTTTGGATCCTCCTCTAGTCCTCTAGTTCTAGTTCTAGTTGATCCTAGTTGATCAATTAGAGCTTGACCTAGATCCTCTAATCCTCATAATTAGAAGCCTAGTGTGGTTCTAATCTCCTCCCTCTAATTCTCCGGTGATGATTAGCTCTGGACGGTGAAGCGCTGCCAGATCGTGAAGACCGTACGCTTGCACCCAAGTAGAGAGGTCGTGCTTTCGGTATTCTGTTCGAGGGACGTTCGTGGGCGGTTTGTGGGATTGCTCATCGGCGGTTCGAGGGACTCCAAGTACGATCTACACCGACTCGTCTACTTCTGTTGCACTCCGGAGTTGGTAACGATCGTGATACAAACCGTTTATGCATCTTCATATTGTTCCTAGGTGATCGTAGGGTGATTTTTTGTTTGTTTTCTACTATGTTTCCCAACAGTACCCACAAGGCACCTTGCCACGCCCTGGAGGGGTAGGCGCGCCCCCTGCCTTGTGGCGCCTATGGGCCCTCTCTTCTGTTGATTCTTGCGCCAAAAATGCACATATATTCCATAAAAAAATCTTCGTAAAATTTTATCGCGTTTGGACTTTGTTTGATATGGATTTTCTGGGAAATACAAAAACATGCAAAAACAGGAACTGACACTGAGCACTAGATTAATATGTTAGTCCCAAAAATAATATAAAATTGGTGCCAAAAGTATGTGAAAGTAGTAGGACAATGGCATGAAACAATCAAAAATTATAGATACGACGGAGACGTATCACGCCCCTTGCTCAAAGGCGTACTCCAGCAAGGCCTGCTTCATCAGCCGCTATGGCACTGCTCAGAGCTACCTTCTTAGGCAATTTCTAAAAAACCAACATATATAGCAATGATGTCAATTAAAAAACCTCTCACATACTCCCGCAAGGATGCAAAAAATAAATAAGATAAATGACTTTAAATAACATACCATGAGATGGCCGACAAGATTGGTCCTTGTCAAACGGGTCACAAATGGCACCCCGATGTAGCCTGAAGGCCGAGGTGCGGCTCGCAGCATAAAAATGCCTCCCAAAGCGTGATGAAGCACCCGACGTGGAGAATAGAATTTGGAGAGAGGTGTAAGTGCATGTAGTGCCCCCTTAGTGGTTTTGGAGTATTGAAGACAAATGGGTTAAGGGACTAATGTGTTTGTGAGTGTACACAGGAGTTATAGTCCCTGAAGATTTGGTTTAACCGACGAAAGACGACCCCTAAAAATGTATTTCTTCAAGTGAAGAATTTGGTACGGCCTTTTAAGAAATTGAAGTGAAGAATTGGAAGCTTGAAGACTTTTGTTTTCGTAGTTTCTTTCTTTTTATTCGAGTCATAGGAAACACCGTACTGTTAAAGTGGGTCTAGGTGATACATAATCGTATTTCCAAAGTGATGCTCAAAACCTATTTCTTCGAGTTGAAGACTTTGGAAATCTCCGGCAGTGCTGACGAATTTGTTAGCGACAGAGACGAAGTTCTTCTGGTCGCTGACGAAATTGGTCTTACTCAGGAGTTAGGATTTCGCCAGTGCAATCTGCCTACCGTGAGGAAATTGAGTGCCCGGACGAATTTGAGAGTCCAACTTTCTGACCGTTGCAGCGTTGAGTGCAAGCTGTCGAGTGGATCCTTATCCTGACAACGGTCATGTCCAAAGGGGCATTTATGACAATTCATGTCGGGTTTCCCTGGATAAAAATAGCCGCCCCCCACAACCACTTGTTGGTTGGCTGCTCTAGAGAAAGATTGACACTTGTCATTTGAGAGCAATCCTTCCTCTGACGAATTTGTGTGAAACCCAAGTGAGGAAATATCCAACCAGAGCCAAAGTGATTGAGCATCACTGAAGAGATTGATCTGTGTGATCCGACGCCTGTTACCTTTGAAGACTGTCATTCTTCCAGGTGGTTAGGCGTCGTGTTCTGAGCACCCAAGAGTAAATGTGGCGTGCCGGTGAACAAGTCTGTGAAGATTTTGGAAGTCTACCTTGTAGACTTACCATGAGTGATTGGGCGAGGTCTTCAGTGACCTTAGCTCAAGGAGAATATGGTGAGGACTAAGTGTCTTCTGAGTTGAATCTCAAGCCACTCCAACCAGACGTACAGTTGATACAGCAACTGGAACTGGTCTACCAAATCGTTGTGTCTTGTTATGACCGGGGTAACTTATACCCGTAGGAGGCCCACTGGGCAGGTTTAGTAGTGGCTTGGCCCACAAGTTATCTTATTTTTATTAGCATCGTGGTTATATAAACAAGATGTAAAACTCTTTTGGAGATTAAGCAATAAGACAATTCTATTACCCGGCTCCCAGAGGAGCCGGAACCCCAAAACCCTAGCCGCCTCATGTCACCACCGCCGCCTCCTCCCACGCGCACGACGGCGCCCAGCCGCCGACGGACGCGTGCTCGTCTGCGTCCAACTCCCTCCTTCCCCTACAACCTCCGTCCAAGACCCGGTAGAGCCCTAGCTCCTAACACCTTGGTATCAGTTAGCTCAGCCTCGATCATGTCTTCACCGCCGCCAACCCCATCCCTCCCGCTGCCGACCTCCACCACCACGCCGCTGTCCATCCCCACCGCACCGCCCCCCTCTCCTTCCGCGCCGCTGGTTACCACCTCCGGCGCACCCACCGCTCAGATGCTGGCGCCCTCCACCGCGCCGCCCGCCGCCGTGGAGACCCATGTGTTGCCCACAAGGCAACAGGGCGCGACCCGCCTGGGCGCGCCCTGATGCCTTGTGGGGCCCACGTGTGCCTTCCCGACTCCGTTTTCTTCCCGTATGCTTGTTTTGCAAGATAAAAATTCTTTATATATACTCCCGTATGTTTTGACCACCGTATCGCAAGTTTCTTCTCTGTTTTTGTTTCGGGCTATTTTTCTGACAGATCTAGGTCGCCATGACGTGTCCAAGCTCGTCCAAGGACAAGTTCTATGAGAAGGTCATCAACCCGTACCTACCGGAGGCGATGAAGCACCCTCAGGCCATTGAGATGCATGAGGGGGTGCTCCACATCCGGGATGTTCAAGGGCCCAAGAAGACTGGGAGCGATAAGGCTAGGCTGGAAGCGGTGGAACAGGAGATCTTCAAGTGCCAGGGCATGGTGGAGCGCGGACTTTGTGCTAACCACTCCATGATCACGGAATTCATCCGTGAGCACAAGGTGGACGGCAAGAATATTGGGGACGTCATCTTCAAGCTCAATGATCGGATTGATTATCTTCAGGCCCAAATATATGACCTACAAAACCAAAATTTTGACTATGAGGCCAAGTTCAAAGGTATGAGTTTAGCTGCAAATTTCAGGACTCCGGAAACACGTTCATCCTTTTATGATGGAGAGCCTATGCCTTGGAAGACGGAGGACAAGCCCAGTACCTCACCATCACCACCATCACCCAAGAAGGAGACTTGAGTACACGGGTATGGGCACTCCCCTTGGCTTGTGCCAAGCTTGGGGGAGGTGCCCCGGTATCGTATCACCATCACTTTTTCATAATCATTATCTATCTTAGTTCGATCCTTAGTTATTTCGTGATTTAAAGGAATAAAGTTTTAGTATGATTTAGTCTCGAGTGCTTGCTTTGTGATCTATCTATCTATGTAATTGTGTGTGAAAGTTATATAAAAAAGAGTAGTTTGAGTTGAGTGTTTTGTTTTTGATGATCCAATCTTAGAAATAAAGAAAGAATAAAAATAAGATCATATGCTAATCCCATGGGGAGTGATGACTTCACATAAAAGAAGTATAATTGATAAAACTTGTTGGAAGTTGACAAACATAGCATTGCTCATTGTAGCAATTCATGAAAAAGTAATAAAGGAAGAGAGGTCTCACATATAAATACACTATCTTGGACATCTTTTATGATTGTGAGCCCCCATCAAATATTCTATGTCAATTAGATGACGTTGGACAAGGAAGACAACGTAATGAGTTATGTTTGCTTACATTCACATAGAAGTTATATTGTTTTGGATCCTCTAACATGTGGTGTTTGCCCCCTATCTTTGCTATCCAAAAATCTGCACCAAGTAGAGATACTACTTGTGCATCCAAAACCCTTAAAACCAGTTTCATGTCGTGAGAGTCCACTATATCTACCTATGGATTGAATAAGATCCTTCAAGTAAGTTGTCATCGGTGCAAAAGCAATCAAAATTGCTCCTAAATATGTATGAACTTTTATTGTAAGGGAAAATAAGCTTTGTACGATCTTGTGATGGTGGAGCAATAAAAGCGACAGACACATAATAAAGGTCGCTATCACAAGGGGCAATATAAAGTGACGTTCCTTTACATTAAGAGCTTGCACATCCAAAAACAAAAGCGCATGGCAACCTTTGCTTCCCTCTACGAAGGGCCTATCTTTACATTAAGAGCTGGCGTCTGGCCCCCTCCTTCTACTATATAAGGTCATTTGCCCTAGAAAAAATAATGAGAAGACTTTCGGGATGAAGCGCCGCCGTCTCGAGGGGAACCTGGGCAGGAGCTATTTTGCTCTCCGGCGGAGCGATTCCGCCGGGGATACTTCCCTCCGGGAGGGGGAAATCGAAGCCATCGACATCACCAATGATCCTCTCATCGTGGGAGGACCAATCTTCATCAACATCTTCACCAGCACCATCTCATCTCAAACCCTAGTTCATCTCTTGTATTCAATCTTTGTCTCAAAACCTCAGATTGGTACCTGTGGGTTGCTAGTAGTGTTGATTACATTTTGTAGTTGATGCTAGTTGGTTTATTTGGTGGAAGATTATATGTTCAGATCCTTAATGCTATTCAATACCCCTCTGATCTTGAACATGAATATGATTTGTGAGTAGTTACTTTTGTTCTTGAGGACATGGGAGAAGTCTTGTCATAAGTAATCATGTGCATTTGGTATTCGTTCGATATTTTGATGAAATGTATGTTGTTGGTTCCTTTAGTGGTGTCGTGTGAACGTCGACTACATGACACTTCACCATCTTTGGGCCTAAGGGAAGGCATTGTGGAGTAGTAATTAGATGATGGGTTGCTAGAGTGACAGAAGCTTAAACCCTAGTTTATGCGCTATTCCGTAAGGGGCTGATTTGGATCCATATGTTTCATGCTATGGTTAGAGTTGTCTTAATTCTTCTTTCGTAGTTGCGGATGCTTGCGAGAGGGGGTAATCATAAATGGGAGGCTTGTTCAAGTAAGAACAGCACCCAAGCACCGGTCCACCCACCTATCAAATTATCAAAGTAGCGAACGCGAATCAAACAAACATGATGAAAGTGACTAGATGAAATTCCCATGTATCCTCGAGAACGCTTTGCTTATTATAAGAGATCATTCCGGCTTGTCCTTTGCTATAAAAAGGATTGGGCCACCTTGCTGCACCTATTGTTACCGTTACTACTTGTTACTTGTTACGAATTATCTTGCTATCAAAACTATCTGTTACCGCTACTTTCAGTACTTTTAGAGAATACCTTGCTGAAAACCGCTTGTCATTTCCTTCTACTCCTCGTTGGGTTCGACACTCTTACTTATCGAAAGGAGTACAATTGATCCCCTATACTTGTGGGTCATCACTTAGCAATTCTAGTTACTTCATCACAGAAATATATGACATGTCCATCAATATTATCAACCAAAAGATCTTTAACCATTGCGACACTAGGTTCAACTTTAATTTGTTCAGAAGGTCTAGGTGTTCTAATATTACTCTTATTAACCACAGTTGAAGCTTTAGCATGTTCCTTAATCCTAACAGGGAAAGGAGGTTTCTCAATATAAGCAGTAGACACAACTTGATCAACATGGTAAACAATTGTTTCTTCTTTAACACTAACAGGTTCTTCATTCAATTCAATAGGTGGATGATATTTAAACTATTTCTCCTTAGGGAGATCAACATGAGCAGCAAAAGATTCACAAAAGGTAGCTATTATCTCAGAGTCAGGTCCATATTTAGTACTAAACTTACGAAAAGCATCAGTTTCCATAAAAGATTTAACACAATCAAACTCAAGATTTATACCTGACTCATTACCTTTGTCGATTTCCCAATCTTCAGAGTTACGTTTAATTCTTTCTAGAAGATCCCATCTGGATTCAATAGTTCTCTTCATAAAGGTACCAGTAGAAGAAGTATCGAGCATGGATCGATCATTATAAGAAAGCCGAGCATAAATTTTTTGAAGAATTATTTCTCTTGAGAGCTCATGATTGGGGCATGTGTGCAACATATACTTAAGCCTCCCCCAAGCTTGAGCGATGCTTTCTCCTTCACGAGGCCAAAAATTATATATATAATTCCGATCACGATGAACCAAATGCATAGGATAAAATTTCTGGTGGAATTCCAGCTTCAACTGGTTCCAGTCCCATGTTTCAGTATCATCACATAGCCTATACCATGTCAATGCCTTTCCCTCCAAAGATAAAGGGAATACTTTTTTTCTTAACTCCATCTCCGGATAAACCTGCAAGCTTAAACAATCCACAAATTTCATCCACATAGATCAAGTGCATATCAGGATGTACCGTTTCATCTCCTGCATAAGAATTAACTAGCAGTTTCTCTATCATACCCGAAGGAATTTTATAATAAATATTTTCAGTAGGTTCAATAGGTTGAGGAACAACTCTCAATGCTTCCGGTCGAGGTGAAGATACCCCAAACAAGCCCCTCAAAGGATTACTTTCCATAGTGACAAGTGACAATAAATTTTAGCACGTAATATAAATGTTTCCTTACCAAATTCCCATCACCAAAGGCGCTTCACTCCCCGGAAACGGCACCAGAAAAGAGTCTTGATGACCCACATGTATAGGGTATCAATCATAGTCCTTTCGATAAGTAAGAGTGTCGAACCCAACGAGGAGCAGAAGGAAATGACAAGCGGTTTTCAACAAGGTATTATCTGCAAGTACAGAAAGTAGCGGTAACAGATAGTTTTGATAGCAAGATAATTCGTAACAAGTAACAAGTAGTAACGGTAACAAAAGTGCAGCAAGGTGGCCCAATCCTTTTTGTAGCAAAGGACAAGTCGGAACGAACTTGTATAATAAGCAAAGCGTTCTCGAGGGCACATGGGAATTTCATCTGGTCACTTTCATCATGTTTGTTTGATTCGTGTTCTCTACTTTGATAATTTGATATGTGGGTGGACCGGAGCTTGGGTGCTGTTCTTACTTGAACAAGCCTCCCACTTATGATTACCCCCTCTCGCAAGCATCCGCAACTACGAAAGAAGAATTAAGATAACTCTAACCATAGCATGAAACATATGGATCCAAATCAGCCCCTTACGAAATAGCGCATAAACTAGGGTTTAAGCTTCTGTCACTCTAGCAACCCATCATCTAATTGCTACTCCACAATGCCTTCCCCTAGGCCCAAAGATGGTGAAGTTTCATGTAGTCGACGTTCACAAGACACCACTAAAGGAAGCACAACATACATAACATCGAAATATCGAACGAATACCAAATTCACATGATTACTTATGACAAGACTTCTCCCATGTCCTAAAGAACAAAAGTAACTACTCACAAATCATATTCATGAACAAGATTAGAGGGGTATTGAATAGCATTAAGGATCTAAACATATAATCTTGCACCAAATAAACCAACTACCATCAACTACAAGATGTAATCAACACTACTAGCAACCCACAGGTACCAATCTGAGGTTTTGAGGCAAAGATTGAATACAAGAGATGAACTAGGGTTTGAGATGAGATGGTGTTGGTGAAGATGTTGATGAAGATTGGTCCTCCCACAATGAGAGGATCGTTGGTGATGTCGATGGCTTCGATTTCCCCCTCCCGGAGGGAAGTATCCCCGGCGGAATCGCTCCACCGGAGAGCAAAAGTGCTCCTGCCCAGGTTCCGCCTTGAGACGGCGGCGCTTCATCCCGAAAGTCTTCTCTCTAATTTTTTAGGGCAAAAGAGCCTATATAGCAGAAGGAGGGGGCCAGACGCTAGCCAGGGGCCCCACAAGGCATCAGGGCGCACCCAGGGGGGCCGCGCCCTGTTGCCTTGTGGGCAACTGGTGGGTCCCCTCTGGTATTTCTTTTCTCCAGTATTTTTTATATATTCAATAAAAAATCTCCGTGAAGTTTCAGGTCAATTGGAGCTCTGTAGAATAGGTATCTCTGATGTGGCTATTTCAGGTCCAGAATTCCAGCTGTCGGTATTCTCCCTCTTCATGTAAACCTTGCAAATTAAGAGAGAAAAGGCATGAGAATTGCATCATAAAGTTTAATAATGATCAAAAACATAATAAATAACAGTAGGAAATCATGATGCAAATTGGACGTATTAGGTAGCATAAACTAAAGTTGCTGGCAGCAACATTATACCAGACGTTGTGGTCAAATGACATGGTTAATGGACTAACAAGGTTGTCACAGGGGGTTAGGTAGGAAGGACTACAAGCTGGAGAAAATTGAGATGATTTCTACAAGATTTGATCATAGATGCTTCACAACTGACAATCTGGTCCCAAAAATAGAATTTGAAGCTGCACACACATGGAGTGTTGGATTGAGGTGAAAGTTGGTGTAGGATGATGATTTAGGGTTATGGAGGCACTGGTAAAATTTCATACCATTTGGATAAACCTAAATGGCAATTCCTTCACAGTGATCTCCACTGGACAGAATCTTGGGGGAATTATGGAGAAATATTGGCTCGATCAATTGAGCTGAAATTTTGTGGGTGGAAGTTACATAGGTGGGAGCATGCTCTGGAAAAATTTCAGCAATTATGAAGCAATATAAAATATAGTTGTTTAACACTCTGAAAATGAGTCCAGAAACAAGGATTGGATGGTGTGCTCACCATGAGCATGGAATCTTGAATATTTTTACATATCCAAGGAATGGATGGGTCAAAGGATTTTTGAAAATTTTGTGGGAATTAATGAAAAGAAAGAAATATAGGTTGCTTCACAACCAAGGGCAAAAACGAATATTCCTTTCATAGAAAAAGGAATATTTCAATGGAATAAAGATTGTGGTTGGGCTAGGATGGAAGTGGCATGATCTTGGGAAAGATTTGAGAGTGTAGAACCACTTGGGAGAAGAAGGAGAGATGATCTACCTCGGTTTCAAGTCCACAGAGCCAATTCAAAAGAAATCCAAATCAAAATCCAAAGAAAAACAAAAGAAAAGAAAAGGGCCAAAAATTGGGGCGTTACACTAGCACCGTACGCCGTGCCCTCTGGCGTCTGAACCATCCACCCCGAGCTCCGGCCGCCGCTGCCGTTGCTCCCCCGGTCAACTCCGGCCTCCCCTACTGCTGCCACCGCCGCAGATCGACACGCGGCTCTGCCCGCGTTTGATCCCGTCTTTTCGTGCGTTAAATGGTCGCCGGAGGCGCAATCCTGAGCCCCTCCGCTCTTCCTATGGTCGCCGCCGGTGCGCCACCGCGTTTGAACGCCGGTGGGTCGCAGCCAGGTGATAACCCACAAGTATAGGGGATCGCAACAGTTTTCGCGGGTAGTATTTCACCCAGATTTATTGATTCGACACAAGAGGAGCCAAAGAATATTTGCGAGTATTAGAAGTTGAGTTTTCAATTCAACCACACCTGGAGAACTAAATATCTGCAGCAAAGTGTTTAGTAGCACAATAGTATGATAGTTTCAATAGCAATAGTAACAGTAACATTGACAGAAGCAGTTTTGTAGTGATTGTAACAACAGCAGCAACGAAAGTAACTTAACAAAGATCAATATGCGAAAAGCGTAGGCATTGGATCAGTGATGGATAATTATGTTGGATGACATTCATCATGTAACAGTCACAACCTAGGGCGATACACAATAGCTCCAATTCATCAATGTAACGTAGGCATGTATTCCGTATATAGTCATACGTGCTTATAGTAAGAACTTGCATGACATCTTTTGTCCTACCCTCCCATGGCAGTGGGGTCCATAAGGAAATCTAAGGGATATTAAGGCCTCCTTTTAATAGAGAACCAGAACAAAGCATTAACACGTAGTGAATACATGAACTCCTCAAACTACGGCAATCACGGGAAAGAATCCCAATTATTGTCACCTTGGGGTATGCGGATCATAACACGTAATAGGTGCATATAACTTGCAAGATAGGATCAAGAACTCAAATATATTCATGAAAACATAAAGGTTTAGATCTGAAATCATGGCACTCGGTCCCTAGTGACAAGCATTAAGCATAGTAAAGTCATAGCAACATCAATCTCAGAACATAGTGGATACTAGGGATCAAAGCCCTAACAAATTGACTCGATTACATGATAAATCTCATCCAACCCATCACCGTCCAGCAAGCCTACGAAGAAATTACTCACACACGGTGGTGAGCATCATGAAATTGGTGATGGAGGATGGTTGATGATGACGACGGCGTCGAATCCCCCTCTCCGGAGCCTCGAACGGACTCCAGATCAGCCCTCCCGATGAAGAACAGGAGGTGGCGGCGGCTCCGTATCGTAAAACGCGATGACTCCTTCTCTCTGGTTTTTTTCTCCATGAATAAGTACTTATAGCGTTGGAATTAGGGTAAACGGAGCTGCCAGGGCCCCACAAGCTTGGGGGTGGGCGCGCCCCCTGAGCTTGTGGCTCCTGGGTGGCCCCTCTCCAGTAGATCTTTTCGCCAGTATTTTTTATATATTCTGAAATAATTCTCCGTAAATTTTCAGGTCCATCCGAGAACTTTTATTTCTGCCCAAAAATAACACCATGGCAATTCTGCTAAAAATAGCGTCAGTCCGGATTAGTTCCATTCAAATCATGCAAATTAGAGTCCAAAACCAGAGCAAAAGTGTTTGGAAAAGTAGATACGTTTGGGACGTATCAACTCCCCCAAGCTTAACTCATTGCTTGTCCTCAAGCAATTCAGTTGACAAACTGAAAGTGACAAATAAAAACTTTTACAAACTCTTTTCTTCTTGTTGTCTGTATATATACTTAACTAGCATCCAAGTTTTCAGCAAAGATTATGAACTAACCATATGAATGATAACACTTAGGTCTCACATTTACTCATGGCAATAACATAACCAACTAGCGAGCAATAATAAGATATCTCGGATGCCAACACTCTGTCAAAACAATCATGATATAATATGACAACATGGTATGTCGCTAGCTCTTTCTGAGACCGCAAAACATAAATGCAGAGCACCTCTGAGATTCAAGCAACGACTAAACATTGTAATTCAGGGTAGAGGATATCCAGTCATGGTCACATCCAACATTAACTATACTCAATGCATAAAAATGACAATAGTGCTCTCCAACTGGTGCTTAAATGAGAGGGTGATGACTTCAACAATAAAAGTAAAATAACATAAAAGTAAATGGATAGGCCCTTTGCAGAGGGAAGCATGGATTTGCAGTGGTGCCAGAGCTCGAAGCTTAAATCAGAGAATAAAATAATTTTGAGAGGCATGCTTTTCCTGTCAACGTCACGACCGAGATTTTTCAATATCTTCCATGCTAAACACATTATAGGCGGTTCCCAAGCGGAAAGGTAAAGTTTACTCCCCCTCCACCATACCAACACAAGCCATGGCTAGCCGAATTTACGGGTGCCCTCCATACCAACAAATTTCCAGGGGAGTTTGTTTGCATTATATGATTCGATTTTGAGCATAGGACTGGGCATCCCGATTACCAGCCTCTCTCATGCAATGACAAGTGGATAAACACTCATCTGAGAATAACCCGCTTAGCATGGAAGATACTGACCGCCACCTGTCGCTCCATGAGTGGTATGGGCACACAAAACAGGTGTTCGTTTGAATGTTTAGAGGTGGCACATGCAAATTTACTTGGAACGACAGAGTAATACCGCATATAGGTAGATATAGTGGACTCATCTGGAACAACTTTGTTTTAAGGATTTGGATGCACAAGTAGTATTCCCGCTTAGTACAGGTGAAGGCTAGCAAATAGATTGAGAAGCGACCAGCTAGAGAGAGAAAACGGTCATAGACATGCATTGCGAATAATTAACATTGAACATGAGCATGAGTAGGATATCAACACCCTGAACATAAATATCATGGAGGCTATGTTGGTTTTGATTCAACTACATGTATAAACATGTGCCAAGTCATGCCACTCAAATTACTCAGAGGAGGATACCATGCTAACATACTTCATCACAACCATTTTAATGCATGTTGACACTCAAGATAAATCATTATCCACTCCTAGATATTTAAGCATGGCATGAGCAACTATAATCTCTAATTGTCATCACAAATATGTTTACTCATAATAATGTTGAATCATGAATACTGAGCTAAACATATTTACAAAGACAAAAACAAGAAGAGTTCATACCAGCTTTTCTTCACCGCAATCACTTCATCAAATATCGTCATTATTGCCTTTCACTTGCACGACCGAATGATGTGATAATAATAATAATGGTGCAAGTGTGCCGTGGACTAAGCTAGAATATGCAAACATTTATTCAAAGGAGAAGACAAAGTAATAGTGGCTCGTTGTTAGTTCAACAATAAAGCATATGAGAGCCACTCAACATTTTCATCGTGGTCTTTCTCCTTACGATGACTCAACAAAAAGAAAAGAAATTCATAGAAACACACTGAAATATTTTTGGAGTTTTTAGTTTTTCTGAAGAAAGCAAATTAACGAAGGAAAAACGAAAAACAAGAAAAACTATTTACACGGGAAAGCTCCCAACAAACAAAAGAAGAATCGAGAAATCTTTTTGGGTTTTCTTTTACTACTACGAATTAACCAGACAAGAAAGAAACTACAACTAATTTTTTTTTTTGGATTTTCGCAAGTTTTTCAAACACACGAGAAGAAAGCGAAAATAAAACTAGCAGGGATATACAATGAAAAAGGATGAACACCGACAACTGGAATGAGTGTGTGAACATGAATGTAATGTCGGTGAGAGATACGTACTCCCCCAAGCTTAGGCTTTTGGCCTAAGTTGGTCTAGGGCCACTCCTGGCCTGGATAATGCCCGTGATGGTAGTTTGGGTTGTACCGAAGTGCAGCTGCCACAACTTGGCGAGCTGTCTCATTGAGGCGCTCGGTCTCCACCGCCCTCTCATACTCCTCAGCCTCCTCCTCAAGTATGAAATGTCTATGTTTTTCCTGGAAATAAAAGAAGGCGGGAGCAGGCAAAATAATATGGAAAACACGACGCCTGCTAAAAATTAGCTTGTATCTGAATGGGGGTGCACCCCTCTCAAGGAACTGGTGACGTTCCATAGCATCATAATCAAGAAAACTCGGTGGCAACAGGGTATCATTACGTTTTATGGGCACACCAAGATAGGTATCTAAGCGAGTAGCATAAATTCCACCAAAGAAATCACCAACTAAGGCATTGTTATGTAAACGACGTGCAACAATAGCCCCCATGTTAAATTGTCTATCTCTCAGCACCGCACTCTTAAGAATGCTCAGGTCAGGGGCGCAAAGGTGACTATGGTCATGTTTACCATTAATGCATCTACCAATGAACAGAGCAAAATAATGTATAGCAGGAAAATGAATGCTCCCCATAGTAGCTTGTGTAATGCCTCTAGTTTCACCCCTAGTAATGTTCATGAGGAATTCATTGCAATCAGATTTACGAGGCTCGGTGCAAGTTCCCCAAAATGGAATTTTGCAAACACTACTAAATTCTTCAACTGACATGCGAAAAGGCTTTTCATATAAATTGAAAATAACATCATGTGCAGTGCGCTGATATACATACTTGAATCTCCGCACAAAGGAGTCAGTGAGGTCATAGTATTGCGGGCACCTGTCTGTCAAGAACTCCGTGAGCTCGGCATTGCGTACGTACATATCAAACTCTTCCTTGATGCCGGCTCGAATCATGAAAGCATCCGACGGCCACTCGCATGGCAAAACCGAAGCCTCTCGCGGCGGTTCGGTATCCGGCTCACGTATCGCGGGCCTAGGAGCACTCTTGCTCGAGGAACCACTGTGGAACATCTTCCTAAACATTTTCTTTTCTCTGAAAAATTTCTGAAATTTTTAGTGACTCAAAAAAGTGAACGAAACTCAACAATATTGATAGTAACTACTCCTACAAGTATCTAGAGGCTATATCATGCATCAAAACTACTTTGGACCATACAAATTCAACATGCAAGCTCATAAACATGGTCACCACAGCAGTAAAAATTTGCAAAGTATAAAGCACTAGAACAAAAACTAATTGGAGCATTGAAGGAGTCACATACCAAGGAGTAATTCCTCAAAACAGTTTTGGAAACGGAGTTCCGAGCAAGGAGATTGAAAATCACAGCAATATGAGCTAGAACACGGGCTTGGGAGCAATTTTGATTTTTTTTGGAGGAAGAAGAAGGAGATGGGTGGCTGGCATAAGTGAGTGGGTCCCTGTGGGACCCACAAGCCTGTTGGGCGCGCCCAGGGGGGTGGGCGCGCTCTGTGAGCTTGTGGCTCACAGGTGCACCCCCTGGAGTGTGTTCAGTGCCAAAAATTCTTAAATATTCTGGAAAAAATCATACTAAATTTTCATGGCATTCTGAGAACTTTTATTTTTGGGCCATTTTTTATTGCATGGAAAATTCAGAAAACAGGATAATCATGGCATTTTACTTTATTCTACTAAAAATAATAGAACGCAAAAGGTGGGTACATAAGGTTGTGCTTACTAAATTCATCGACCATATGCCCTTCAAAGAGAATCCATTAATAGGGTTGATCAAGTCTTATTAACAAACTATTTCCGAGTGACATGACACCGAAGAATTTTCGTATAACACTAAGTTACCTCAACGGGGATATGCATCTCCCCAACAATAAGAATTTCATATTTCTTTTTGACAGTAGGAAGAGGAAATTTGAAGCCTCCAATAGTGATTGTCGAAACTTTTTCAATACAATTGATACCATTCACCGAACTTTGTTTCTTCGGAAAATAAACCGTATGCTCATTACCATTGACATGAAAAGTAACCTTGATTTTCTTGCAATCAATAACAGCCCCTGCAGTATTCAAAAAGGGTCTTCCAAGGATAATCGACATGTTGTCGTCCTCGGGCATATCAAGTATAACAAAGTCTGTCAAGATAGTAACATTTGCAACTACAACAGGAACATCCTCGCAAATTCCAATAGGTATAGCAGTTGATTTATCAGCCATTTGCAAACATATTTCAGTGGGTGTGAGCTTATTCAAATCAAGTCTTCTATATAAAGAGAAAGGCATAACACTAACACCGGCTCCCAAATCACATAAAGCAGTTTTGACATAACTTCTTTTAATGGAGCATGGTATAGTAGGTATTCCTGGATCTCCTAACTTCTTAGGTATTCCACCCTTAAAAGAATAAATTGCAAGCATGGTGAAAATTTCAGCTTCAGGTATCTTTCTTTTATTTGTGACAATATCTTTCATGTATTTAGCATAGGGAGACATTTTCAACATATTAATCAAGCGAGTGCGCAAAAAGACAGGTCTAAGCATTTCAACAAAGCGCTCAAAGTCTTCATCATCCTTGTTTTTGGATGGTTTAGTAGGGAAAGGCATAGGTTTTTGAACCCATGGTTCTCTTTCCTTCCCATGTTTTCTAGCAACAAAGTCTCTTTTGTCATATCTTTTATTCTTAGGAGGTGGGTTATCAAGATCAACAACGGGTTCTATTTCTACATCATTATCTGGTTGAGCATCAAAATGAACATCTTCATTATCATTATCATTGTCATTATCACTAGGTGTATGTTCATTACCAGATTGTGTCTCAGCATCACAAATAGAAACATCATTATGATTCTCAGGAGGTTTTTCTATCTCAGGTTCACTAGAAGCATGCAAAGTCCTATCGTTTTTCTTTTTCTTTTCCTTCTTAGATGGACTAGGTACATCAATATTATTTCTTTGAGAATCTTGTTCAATTCTTTTAGGGTGGCCTTCAGGATATAGAGGATCCTGAGTCATTCTACCCCCTCTAGTAACAACTCTAACAGCATGATCATTCTTTTTATTATTTATCTCATCAAGCAAATCATTTTGTGACTTAGCAATTTGTTCTAACTGAGTCTGGACCATAGAAGCATGTTTACCCAAGCATTTAACATCATTAGCAGTTCTAAACATCAAATCACTCAAGCGTTCAATCATGATGGCATTTCATTTTAGTTGATTGCTAACATACATATTAAAGTGTTCCTGTTTAATGATGTAATTATCAAATTCATACAGGCATTGACTAGCAGATTTATTATACGGAATATCACCTTCATCGAATCTAGTGAGAGAATTTACCTCCACTACATGTGTCGGGATGTCGAGCCCATGTATTTCTTCAATAGGTGGTAAATTCTTAACATCTTCAGCTTTAATACCTTTTTCCTTCATAGATTTCCTAGCTTCTTGCATATCTTCTGGATTGAGAAATAGAATACCTCTCTTATTCAGAGTTGGCTTAGGTGGTGGTTCAGGAAGTGTGCAATCATCGGCATTTCTCAATATATTATTCAATAATACTTCAGCCTGTCCAACAGTTCGTTCCCTGAAAACACAACCAGCACAACTATCTAAATAGTCCCTAGAAGCATCAGTTAGTCCATTATAAAAGATATCAAGTATCTCATTCTTCTTAAGAGGATGATTAGGCAAAGCATTAAGCAGTTGGAGAAGCCTCCCCCATGTTTGAGGGAGATTCTCTTCTTCAATTTGCACAAAGTTGAAAATTTCCTGTAAAGCAGCTTGTTTCTTATGAGCAGGAAAATATTTTTCAGAGAAGTAATATATCATATCCTGGGGACTACGCACACAACCAGGAGCAAGAGTATTAAACCATTTCTTAGCATCACCCTTTAATGAGAAAGGAAACAACTTAAGAATATAGTAATAGCAAATTTTTTCCTCATGATCAAATAGGGTGGCAATATCATTCAACTTAGTAAGATGTTCCACAACAGTTTCAGTTTCATAACCATGAAAAGGATCAGATTCAACCAAAGTAATCAACTCATGATCGACAGAGAATTCATAATCCTTATCAGTAACAAATATGGGAGAGGTAGCAAACTTAGGATCATATTTCATTCTCTCCCTCATAGATTTTTCTTTCAATTCAGTAAGCAATTTTCTGACCTCATCTCTATCATTACAAGCAAGAATTGCCCTAGCTGTCTCCCTATCAAAAACATAACCATCAGATGTCTCAGGCATTTCAATTCTAGTAGGAGAGCTAGGCATAATAGGTGAATCATAATTTTCAAGAGCTTCAACATTTTCAATTCCTTTAGCTTTAGCAATTTGTTCATCAAGAAACTCACCAAGTGGCACAGTATTATCAAGCATAATACTAGCATCATCAATAGTTTCATTCATAGCAGAAGTAGTATCATCAATAACTTGCGACATATCAGAATGAATAGCAGGTGGTGGTGTCGCAAGCCTACTCAAAACAGAAGGTGAATCAAGTGCAGAGTGTGATGACAGTTCCTTACCTCCTCTAGTCATAGAGGGGACGATCTTAGTCTTAGCGTCTTTCAGATTCTTCATAGTGATCAACAGATATAAATCCCAAGTGACTCAACAGATAGAGCTATGCTCCCCGGCAACGGCACCAGAAAAAGGTCTTGATAACCCACAAGTATAGGGGATCGCAACAGTTTTCGGGGGTAGTATTTCAACCAGATTTATTGATTCGACACAAGGGGAGCCAAAGAATATTTGCGAGTATTAGCAGTTGAGTTGTCAATTCAACCACACCTGGATAACTAAATATCTGCAGCAAAGTGTTTAGTAGCACAGTAGTATGATAGTTTCAATAGCAATAGTAACAGTAACAGTGACAGAAGCAGTTTTGTAGTGATTGTAACAGCAGCAGCAACGAAAGTAACTTAGCAAAGATCAATATGCGAAAAGCATAGGCATTGGATCAGTGATGGATAATTATGTTGGATGACATTCATCATGTAACAGTCACAACCTAGGGCGATACACAATAGCTCCAATTCATCAATGTAACGTAGGCATGTATTCCGTATATAGTCATACGTGCTTATAGTAAGAACTTGCATGACATCTTTTGTCCTACCCTCCCGTGGCAGCGGGGTCCATAAGGAAATCTAAGGGATATTAAGGCCTCCTTTTAATAGAGAACCGGAACAAAGCATTAACACATAGTGAATACATGAACTCCTCAAACTACGGCAATCACGGGAAAGAATCCCAATTATTGTCACCTTGGGGTATGCGGATCATAACACGTAATAGGTGCATATAACTTGCAAGATAGGATCAAGAACTCAAATATATTCATGAAAACATAAAGGTTCAGATCTGAAATCATGGCACTCGGGCCCTAGTGACAAGCATTAAGCATAGCAAAGTCATAGCAACATCAATCTGAGAACATAGTGGATACTAGGGATCAAAGCCCTAACAAACTGACTCGATTACATGATAAATCTCATCCAACCCATCACCGTCCAGCAAGCCTACGAAGAAATTACTCACACACGGCGGTGATCATTATGAAATTGGTGATGGAGGATGGTTGATGATGACGACGGCGTCGAATCCCCCTTTCCGGAGCCCCGAACGGACTCCAGATCAGCCCTCCCGATGAAGAACAGGAGGTGGCGGCGGCTCCATATCGTAAAACGTGATGATTCCTTTTCTCTGGTTTTTTTGTCCACAAATAGGTACTTATAGCGTTGGAATTAGGGTAAACGGAGCTGCCAGGGCCCCACAAGCCTGGGGGCGCGCCCTGGGGGGTGGGCGCGCCCCCTGAGCTTGTGGCTCCTGGGTTGCCCCCCCTCCAGTAGATCTTTTCGCCAGTATTTTTTATATATTCTGAAATAATTCTCCGTAAATTTTCAGGTCCATCCGAGAACTTTTATTTCTGCACAAAAATAACACCATGGCAATTCTGCTGAAAACAGCGTCAGTCCGGGTTAGTTCCATTCAAATCATGCAAATTAGAGTCCAAAACCAGAGCAAAAGTGTTTGGAAAAGTAGATACATTTGGGACGTATCACCAGGTGCCCCCCCCCTCCCGCGTCATGCCAGCTAATTAGCCACTAATGGCCCACTGACATGTGGGGCCCACCATAGTGGTTAAGTTAATTAAAATTGTTAAGTTAATTAAACCCCCCTGTGACACTAACAACCCGGCCCTACTAGTTAATTAAACTAAATAACTAAATCAATTTAATAAAACAGTCATTGGCCAATGGGACCCACAGGTCAGGTTTGATCTGTCAACGCTGGCCGTTGAGTGCTGACTCAGCACACCACTGGCCCCACATGACAGCCTCACTAGCACGTTTCTGGGTACACTTCTGTGTACCTGTAGCAATTAATATTAAATGATTTCGAAATAAATAAATCCAAAAATTCAGAAAATCATTTAAATTTTGAAAAATCATATAAAATAATCTGTAAGTCTGATGAAAATAATTTATAAATGAAAGTTGATCAGAAAAATATAAAGAATTTGAATATGCCATCCACATGCCTATCAAACCCCTCTAACATAATGAACCTGTACATTTTGCATTAGGATCATCTGATCGAATAATACCTGGAGCTAGGAAAATATTACCGAATATTTTCCCTCTTCTTTTAAAAATATTTAGGGATGCATTAGAGCATATCATCATCACACATTGCCATGACATGCATCTGTGTTGCATTTGTATGCCCGTTATTTATCTGTTTCCCCCCTCTCCTCTATTCTTTCGGTAGACCCTGAGACTGCCACTGCCCCCGAGTACGACTACGTCATCGACGACCTGTCCTTCTCAGCAGAGCTTCCAGGCAAGCAAACCCCTTGATCGTTTCGATATCGCCTATTCTTTTGCTCTACTTCATGCATTAGAGAGTCGGAGTTCAGTTAATGTCTTATCGGTAGAGTCTCATCATAGCCTGCCTTTGTTAAACTGTTGTTGATCCCTACCTGTTATCCTATATGCTTAGTATAGTTATGATAGAGTCTCATCAGTGGCCCTACACCCTTGTCCGTGTACCATGCTATACTATCGGGCCGTGATCCCTTCGAGCGATGATCACGGATATACTTATGCTACTACACTAAACATGTTCATACTAAAGTCGGGTTGGCTTGGAGAGCACTTGCGAGTGATGATATGTTGGAGTCGGGTCGGCTCGGAGAACACCCGCGAGTGATTCACTGTGGCAGCTGGCTGTTAGCGGTATCACCCAGTATGTGGTGGTAGCTCGGGATCTGTCCCGATAGCCGACATGAAACATTCAGTGTGGTAGAACGACAGGGCAGGTAGAGACCACCTAGGAGAGAGGTGGGCCTGGTCCCTAGTCGGTGGCCGTGGTTACTTCATAATAACACGCTTAACGAGATTTGGGTATTTGATCCGAGACTGCCACTGGCATATGCGCACTAACCGCCGCGCGGGATAATGGTTTATGGGGCCCTCGGCATCGTACGATTCTCCCGAAAACTCTGTCAGATGTCACAGTTCAGAGAGGCAGGCTGATTGTTGGGGTGAGCGGCATGCCTGATATAGAGGTGGGCTTGGTCCCCAGCCAATCTCGCGACGTGTGGGAGTGCTTAGGGTGATTGGCCCATGACCCCTTCGCGCTTAGGATGTAGCCCGGCGGGTGACATCTCTGGAGAGCCTAGGTAGGACTACGATGTGTCGATTATCCGAGGTCGGGCATTACCCAGAAAAGTGTGTCCAGCCAGAGGTAATCGAGCGTATCGGGTAATGTGGTGCACCCCTGCAGGGAAGTAATCTATTCGAATAGCCGTGTCCACGGTAACAGGAGGACTTGGAGTTGTATCCCGACCTCTTACAACTAAAATCGGATACTTGATAAAACACGCCCTGATAATAGACAGATATACCCAGAGATTGCTTTCTCACAGGATGACGAGGAGAGGATCTCTGGGCAGGTTATTGTTATATATATGTTCAAGTTGATACCAGATGCGCTCCTCTCTTCTAGTGCTGAAATATGTAGTCTTCGATAGGATGAGCTTCTCCCCCTTATTGTGTCATTTCTGCAGTTTAGTCCACAGATACTACGTACCCCTTTCCTTTGATACCGATGCATACCTAGTATAAATCTGATATAAGTCTTGTGAGTACTTCAGATGAGTACTCACCGTTGCTTTGCTACTCTTTTCATCCAACCTGGTTGCTGCAACAGCTGGTAGCACCGCAGCTGTAGGTTACCCCGACGGTGCTTACTACATGGAGACTGGAGACTAGGAGTAGTTCGGAGGTCCCAGGCAGAAGGCCTTGCCTTTCGATCTAGTGTCGTTGTTTTGTTCAGCCTTCTTAAGGTAAAACTTGTCTAACTATGTCTGTATTCAGATAATATTTGCTTTGATGACTGATGTATTATGGGTCCTCGTGGCCCTGGCTTGTAATATAAAGATTTATGTTTACTTTGTGTCATAGAGTTGTGTTGTGATATTGACGTGAGTCACCGTTCATGATCGTGCATGATGCGTGTATGATTAGTGCACGATTATAAACGGGGGCGTCATAAGATCAAGATGGAATCTTCCGAAGACTTGTCGTTGTTTCCGAGAGGCACGGTTTTGCTTCCGCGAGAGGCATGGTCTTGCTTTCGCGAGAGGCACGGCCGTGCCTCTCGGAAACGGAAAAAAAACGCGTTTTCTGTTTTTTTTTCTTCCGCGAGAGGCATGGTTTTGCTTCCGCGAGAGGCATGGTTTTGCTTTCGCGAGAGGCACGGCCGTGCCTCTCGGAAACGAAAAAAAAACACATTTTTTTTTCTTCCGCGAGAGGCACGGTCATGCCTCTCGGAAACGGAAAAAAAAACACGTTTTATGTTTTTTTTCTTCCGCGAGAGGCACGGTTTTGCTTCCGCGAGAGGCACGGTTTTGCTTTCGCGAGAGACATGGCCATGCCTCTTTCGGAAAGGGAAAAAAACGTGCTTCCGGTTCGTTTTTTTCGTCCGGTTTTTTTCATTAAAAAAAAGAGTTCGTCGAAATCTATCAACATGGGATCTAGTTTTGAAGATCTCGACGCGAGGAATCCAACGGTGAAAACGGTTCGAAATTTGAACGCATGGTTTAAGTAAAAAAACGTTTTGAATAAACGGATTTACGAAAAAAGAAAAAACTCTCATGTTGCGACAAGTGACGCACACGCCACTTATCGCAACCTGGGAAGGTAGGAGTGATCTTTATAAGGAGTACTCCTTAATTACTTAATTAATGATTTCGCAGTCAGGGTGGAACATTTAGTCGAAACGTGAACCTTAAGTCAATGTCAATCCATCAGTCGGGCGCAACGACGGGTCAGCAGACAAGCAGTTAAGAGGGACGTTACCCACGAGCTCCACTACGCCTTAACTGCACTCGTTATTCTTTGTAATAAACACAAGTAGTAACAGACGACCATCAATGAGCCGTTACCTGTAGCATAAGAGTATGGTTAATAATATAGACAAGAGCCGGCTATATGGAGTTGCCATGTCCCTTACAGCCAACCTAATAGCCCACCCATACAATAGTTAGCCATACTAGTATGTCATACAATTAATATATGGCTCACATCTTTCTCTTTCAAAGCTTATTGGGTCTCGTGCTACAGCCGGCTATAAGCTTGTAGCCCGCTTCTCTTCTCTCTCCTCTCCTCTCTCCTCCAACTAGGCAAAAATCTGATGTGGCATCTCTTATAGGCCGCCTACGTCACTCTATTGTACTTGCTCTAAAACTAGCCGTTTTAAGCATCCTTCATGGCGCACTCTATATAAGCCGGGAGCAACTAGTGTAGAATCTGGGCATATGGTAGAAGAATAGAAAAACGAATCTGGGCCATCAGATCAAGCATGGATGGTACAGATTCTAGTGGAGGCAGCTCAGGTACATTTCATGAAAACCCCCCAGTACTACTTAGATATAAAACTTCACTTTTGCAGTAACCACCTCAACTTTCTCATATCCAATCGTTTTGTCCTTGGTCACAAGACTATTTTTTAAACCTGGCAGCGTTGATGTCTCCTCTTTCTGTAGAATCTCGAGTCTTTATAAAATATAAGACCATTTTCATATATGCACAGCGCTGATGTCCCTTTCCTCTTAGTTTATAATATAAAGTCCTAATTATTCAAGAGAGTTGAGCATGTTGACCACAAAAAACCCCAATATATATCACAAATATTTGAGCACATGAGGAAATTAAGCCATCCCAGATCAAGCTAAACTTTGTACATTTACATGTCAAACTGGAAGCATCTGAGTGCATGAGAAAATAAAGGACTGAAGTTATCACTACTCAACCAGCATTCAAGTATTTGAGTACATGAGAACACAGCGCAAAAGAGGCATACATAGATCATTTTTAGTACATTTGCATGAAGACCCAGTATTAAGGACCTGATGGTACATGCCAAAAAAGATCTATCATTTTGCCTCCTATTTTAGTTATTCTTGCTAATCGAGCTTTCATCTGTTGGAATATATGGCAACCTCCATGGACTCTATATACCCTTCATCGGTTCAATCCACCTAGTTAAGCACAGAAAATAAAATACGAGTATGTTAGAAACATGTACGAATTGCAAGCAACACATTTTGAGAAGAGAGGGGGTCATTATGTGCAGCTTCGTTTGCTGCTCCAACCCAGGATACATAACCTAGATCCCCAAACATATAGAAGGACCAGATAGTACTTTAAGCCATTTGCCACAACTGACCTAATAAAGAGCTCAATAGTTATTGTTCGGATACTCCAGTAGGCCATGGCATATGTAAAATACCATGCAAAATTAGATACAAACAAACTGGGCATGCAAAATTCTATCTGGATACCTTGAGAAAATATGAACATAGGCTCTAGATTCACAGGGGGTGAAAGCTTGCACAGCCATGCATAGACTTCCGATCAATATATTATAGTTTCAAGGAATAGGTTAAAACATACTCCCTTCGTCCAGAAATACTTGTCGGAGAAATGACTGTATCTAGACGTATTTTAGTTCTAGATACATCCATTTTTATCTATTTCTTCGACAAGTATTTCCGGACGGCGGGAGTAAATGATAAGGACAAATAAAAGGACATCGAGAAATTTAAAGGGAGTTTTATGACAGTCCTACAGATGCAGATTATAAACAAAGAATTAGATGGCATGCATTATGCAATACCATGTAACAATAAGAAAACTACAACAGCACAGGAAAATATTAATGAACAAGATACCAGATAGGCTAATGTCATCGAAGAAGGATTGATACTAAATAACATACATACATCTTTAGCGATACCAAAGGCCAGTCAAAATGAAAGGCATACATATCTTGGGTAAATGATCTATCTAAGCCTGATAGTTTCAATCAACCTAGTTGAGGAGACAAAGCAAAACAAGGGGTGGTAGTCTTCGAAGCAAGAAGAAGCACAAACCTCTACTGTTGTGTCGTTTGTTTCTAAGAGCATGCTCTTGCATCATGGAACACCACTTCCTTACAAATGTTGCATCATCAATTGCAAGTTATCTTTCTCAGGATAGTGAATTCCCATAAATCAGTAGAGGTTTGTGCATGGAACACCACTTCCTTACAAAAGAGCAGAAATTGTGTCCTACAAAAAATCCAAAAAGATATTGAATAAATCAGTGATGTGCCACATATTTGCATGTGTGTAATAAATTTCAGTCTTGTGCCCGCGTGCACTTCACGGTCAGGTACTTTAATAGGCAGATGAGATTAGTTTCTTCTCATGTACAGTATCCGGTAAGTTTGCGGAATTTCTGCTTTTGTGATGGCAAATGAACACTGATAAAGGTCTCTCCAAATTAACTGAACTTGGCTCAGAAAAGTGCGAGTACATACTAACCAGGATTTGCACTGTAGTTGACATGTATCACAGGTGATTTTTAGCTTGATCGAAAAGATGTGAATAAGCATATATGCTGGCAATATGGTTATTCCGTTGGATTGATGGATTTTCTGTCCTAAGCAATTTCCTTTAGCTCTCTCTATATATAACATAGTGTCCTGCTAGTGGGTTAGCTACTGTACTGCTCAGGCATATCTATCTGAATATAGCATTTTCTCAAAAACCGTTCTAAGCTTCCAAGCAGTGACGATCAAATTATATCATCTACACTGTATGTGCATATGTTCAAATTTAAAAAGGTAGCCATTCATATCACTTCCAAACATTCAAAATTTCTAAATCTCCTCTCGATTGGAGGAACTCAGGTATTATTTACATGATATGGACAGTTAAATCTGAACCAAAGTACTTTCTAAAAAAGGCTACAGAATTAACTCTGAAATTGACAGCAGACTCACAGATAAGCATACCTTCAGATTGGAGTTTTCTTCTTCGATGTCGGCGGGGTGGGTGGCGACATGTGGAGAATGGCGGGTTGGGGTAGAAAAAAGAATGGGGCGAGGTCGACCTCGGGTCGCCGGAGCAGAGTACCATCCAGTTCTTGTTCGCTTAGGACAGAGCGAGGTCCGCCGGGGCAGCCAGACCGCCGGCGACGAGACGAACAGGAGCTGGAACGGCACCTCCTCTAGGCATACTCGCCCAGCTAGGAACCGGATCTGGATCGCCGCCACCGTCGGCGAGCCGGAGGAAGATGGACGAGAGGAGGCGGCTGGTACGCAAGCTAGGGTTGGGGAATTTGGGCGTGAGCTGCTGGCCTGCTGCTATCGTACGAGCGAGAAGGTAAACAAGTAGAAGTGAGGGGGTTTTGTGCAAAGAAGCTAGCAACTGTGCGCTCACATCCAACCACCACAATCTGGACCATCCATCCTGAAACTGATGGCTCATATAGATTTTTTCTATTTTTCTACCCGTCGCAGTTTTTCTATTGTAGTCGCTCCCATATAAGCCCGGAGAGGGGCATCGGGCATGAAGTAGCGTATTACCTCCACCGCATAGGACCTGAATATGTATAAACTCTTGTGTGTACACCCATTTACATCTTCGATAGTTTGTGCACTCCTACATTTTCACCCCTAAACGTATTGTCGGAGTTAACACAATGACGGGCACATAAAAATAACCTATTGGCGCAAGCGTGGACGAGTTTCGCCAGGACTTGTTCCATCGGTGATTGGATCGGAAAGTTGGATAGAGAGCGGTGACATAATTATTCTTGACATATCCTTCCTATAGTTTGGCCTCTAGTTTGCTAAGAGAAGCGACGAGTATACTACTCTAGACGATGAGTAGTTTATGAATTTTGGATTTAGATCTTCTTTCATACGTTGGATGTGGAAAATCCTTGGATTTTAGATCTTTCTTTCATATGTTGACTGCGAACTATCTGAAATTGTACAACATATTTGAATATATTATGAGAGGCAATTGACTTGTGCGATGAATGAGAATGTGTATGCGTCTGTATAAGTACACGTGTTCTTCGTGAAATTTGAATTTCAATGGTACGACTGGATAGAAAAAAATAACTAGCATGGAGGCGGTTGTAAGAAGAATGCTCTCTATCCAATCTTTCGATCCAATCGCAAATGGAACAAAATTCCGTGTGGGACGAAACAGGAAACTGCTGCAGACCCATGTGCCAAAACCGCATACAATGCCCGATTCTGTAGTAGTGGAAATGCAATCCATAGAAACCTTGGTGAGCCATTCCTTGATCAAAACTGTCATTCAACTTATCCAAGTTTGCATAAAATCCTTCAATCCAAAGACATTCAAACACCCGGGTCAGGCAGTCCATACCACCTGCTTCGAATTACTTTCTGTTCCACGGCAACCGATGACACGAGCGGAACCGTAAGCGCCGAGATTATTATTATTTTGTCTCACAACATGAATTTTCCCTATATAACCATCGACCATTTGCTTGTCCACGTACAGGCGAAACGTGTTTTCCAAGTTGCCGAGGCGACTTCACAGCGAGAAACTACTGGTCCGTGTCTGTTGTGTGCGTGGAAGCTCACGGGGTGCAGGTTTGAGAAGTTGCTCCGTATCCAGTCCATGCGCGTAGCGTGTCCATGCCCGGCAGATGCAACCAACGCCCTCCACGTACGTTGCAAGATGGCCTGTACGGCTACGTAACGTAACGTAACGTACGATTGCCCCGTTTGACGCGTGAACAGTGTGGGTACGTGTGTGTGTGTAGGTTTCGGTGCTATCTCACGAGAAGTCAGCGACAGAAGGGATACGCAGAATCGACGTGGAGTGACAGGTGCTCGTGGATGGTGTGGCGCGTTGCCGGATAGCCTGTCGTGTCTTCTCCTCCCCGGTAGTACTACTCATCATGGAAGCGCCTGCCGAGTGCCGACTCGACTCGTCCAGCCCACCCCACCCCCACCCGCGACAGGCCGGCCACCGTCTCCCAACAATTATTGCGTGGCGCCACGGAGCACAGCAGAGCAACAGGGCGCCAGGGTATTGCCCTGCGAACGCAAAGTCTCAAACACGATACGTACTACAATCACACAGCAGCTCAATCGGCGAAATCTTCAAGGTGACGGCGAGGGCTGAGGCCCATGCGGGCATGCTGGAAACGCGGACCCGGAAATTCTTAGGTGGGTCACGCTGATACCACCAACACGACCAGCAACTGGCCGAGAACTAGTGCGGCAGCGGAGTTTTCTGTTTCTTGACCACGAGTGCTCCATTCTCCGTCTCTCTTTTGTTCTGCGACCTGCACTAGACCGGATTTGGTTTGTCCACACTCCACAGGGTCACCAAAAGGGACCCAGGATCACAAATCCGATCTTTTTTTTGAGAAAATGCGTCAGGTACTTGCCAGCCAGTCATCATATTCACACCGGGGTGACACCAGTTCCTTCCTCGTCGACATGATGGCAAAAACGAAAGGAAGAAACACGTGCCTAAGAAAAGCGAAAAGAAAAGGCATAAACGGCTAGCAAACTGGCAACCCGACATAGCGGCGCATTGCCTTCTGTCAACAAAAGCTACAAAGCCAAGTGCCGGCCGGGGAATTTACAGATCACCCGACAATAATATTATCCCAGATGCCTGGGGCCTGGCGTGCTCCACACCCACTGTGTTCAGGATCATCGGCTGCTCGTTTTAACACAGCAAAATTGCACATTTGAAACAAAATTGCTCATTAAAAGTTTCATCCTCGAGGTGTGCCCCCCAATCTTCATAAATAATCGAGCGACACCCGAAGATGCGAGCCTTTTGTCATTCAAGATATACAATTTTGTTGGGGTAAAAAGGGCAACAACTCGAAATTCCAAGCACAGTGACGGGAGGCTTGCCAAGCAGTGAAGCACAACAACAAATGAGAAGCTAGTTCCATTTCTACAATTTTCTCTGAAACAACTGACCGCTAACCTAAGCACAGAGCAACAAACAACAAGGAAAACAAGGGGGAGAAGAATACTAGAACGGTGGGACGGCTCGTCGTCAACTGACCGCCTTCTCCTCGGAGAACCTGGGAAGCTGAACGAGCGAGTTCACCCGTGTCACTCCATCGAGGCCCGACCAGTTATGATCATCGGCTCCACCGGAAATCTTGGCGTCTGCGCCCGCCAAGGCTTTCTCCTGAGCACTCCCCGGAACTGTCCTAACTGTGAAATTGCGAGTTAAGGCGGGCTCCTGTTGCTCTTGCGTTTCGTTAGGGTCTGCGACCGAACCATCCTCAATGCTGATGTTATCCATGGACGCGGTCGAATCACGCTCATGGTCCATTTTGCCATCCAAATATAAGCAAACAACCGCGCAGTCGTCGGTCCGGGATGTTGGGTACTTGGTTTTCCATTCACGATTAGCTGCCTCGACAAGAGTCCTTGCCGCCTTTGAACGACTTGGGGACGAGGACACTATGTCAACAGCCTCTTGGTTGCTCAGGACATCCCACACCTGCATGATTTCCATCGGTACAATCTAGTCAGGCATATATATAAAGCCAATCAAGTATGTGTTCAGCTTGTATATCTTCCTGAAGTACAACTATAAAGAAACAAAGGAGATGCGCCGCACAAGAGAAGATGACAGGGCATGAATGGAAAACTCTAAAAGGCATTGATGATAAAGTAGACCAAATATCAAAAGGGGACCAAAAAAAGGATTGTTTGTAGTTAGCAACTGTTGTATAACTATTGGGAAGACAATGACTGATGATCGACATGATTATCTGTTTGGTAAAATATCATTTTTAGTGAACATTCCATGGGTAGAATTGACAACTCTTCCATGCAAACTACAATCATTAAACAATGGGTACAAAGTTAAACATCGTGTTTTTTTTTGTTTTTGGAAAGGAGGATAACACCCGGTCTCTGCATTGATTGATGCACAGAGCCATAAGTTTGCTATCATGTAGAGTAGTTGAGAGCTGCTACACCTACGGTGGTTCGAGTCCGATTTCAGTGCGACACAAAATAGCAGTCGCTGATCACATCTGATCATGTGGGCTGCAGCCATCAATCAGAGGGTTGTACGGCAAATTGTCATATGCACAGTAATTTCACATGTAGTTCATCAAACGTCAAAATGCACAGCAGTGCTAATTGACATATAGAACAATAAACATAACGTTGTATGCACTGAACATAACAAGGAAAAAAGAGAGGAAAAATCACCACCGGAGTAAATGCTGCCCCATAGAACCCCACGCGATATGCAATGAAGTCCTACTACTTACTCTCTCAACCACAGTGGCAGTCCATGGTGCACACTTAAACTTTGATGGGCCGCGACACATTATAGGGTGGCCTCTGTGAGTTACTAGTTGCCTACACCGTTAAATGTAATGTTAATTCTAGAAATGTGCTGACATCTGGGCCTTAATTTGGTTGAATTAATAGAGCGCAAGAAAAGCTAGACCCCTAATACCACAAAAATGAAGCACTCAGAGTTTCCCCATAATTTATAAGTAGAGTCAAATTATCCATCTTTAAGTGATTGACAAACCCAAGTTAACGAACTAGCACAACAATGGCAGAAGTTTACAAGTAAAATATCAAACAGAGAGTCGTGGATCATAAGGATCGGAGGGAGTAGTAGTATTATTAGTATGAACTGGTCTGCTGGAAATCGACATAATTCAGATGCATCGAATCTTAAGAAGGAAAGAAGCTATGGATCAAAAAAATGTCAATTCTACCTCATGCATTGAGCAGTCACTACGCTACACCCAGTTTTCTAACTGCTCATGATGTCGCCACAGCGATTAAACCAATTAGTCTTGCCAAGTTGAACTTGGATAAGATATAAGAGTTGAAGTACAGCAGATGACAACAGGTGGGTGACGATGCAGCAAAGAAGTGTGTTAAGCTGGCTAATCATTATTTACGCAGCAAAGTCACAAAGGCACAGATGGCGGAAATTACTATCATCGCCCCTGTCACCGTGACAGTTTAGCAACCAATCCGGAAAGCTAGAGCATTTTGAAGTCAAAAGGACTGGATCGTCCGTATATACTATCATTCTTAAGGTTCTTGGAGCTTCTACCAGACGCCCTGAATGCTCAAGGCCCGCCATGTGAGACTAATCAGTGCATCGCGAATGCGAAAGTGTGACAGATTGACATTACACTGCAACCAATTTAAGTAGCTCCGACAACGAGAAAGTGGCAAGATTTTGCTGGGACAGACTCAGATATGAGATATCTATGCCATTGCACGGGCACATAGGAATGACCAACAACCATGGGATATAGTAGGACAGAGAAATGGGAGAGGAGTGAAAGAAGTGTGTAATTACCCCGTCGGATGCGAGGATGACGAACTGGTCCTTGTCCGTGAGAGGCCAGTGGAAGAACTCCGGCACCGAGATGACGCCGTAGTCCTTGAGGCAGAAGTCCCCGAACGCCCGCGCCATGGCCAGGCCCGGCGCGTCGTCGAACGGAAGCCACACCCTCGGCACCTCCGGCTCGTCCTGCAGCGCGAACACCCTGCCCCTGCACTTCTTGATCCGCTCCGCCTCGCCTGACATCGCAGACCAGTGGTAATTAACACAGAAAGTCCAAGACCAAATGCTAAATTAATTGTGTGTAGTGGCGTACTGGGGACGTCGGGTTTGAGGTCAACGGTGAGCTGCACGGCCGCCATGCCGCCGCCGGCGGCGTCTCTGGAGCCTAGGACGGCGCGCGAGTCCCCGATGTTGGCCATGTAAAGGTCCGTGCCCTGCGTGCAAAGACCGCCAGTGAGTAGACGCGCACGGACAAAGAGGGAGTCAGAACTCAGAACAGAAGTGATTTGACATTTCTGCTCGGACGGGACGCAGGAGAGATGTATCATGGTATGTGAATGTCCGGCGCCAGTGCCACGTACGAGCTTGAGGACGGTGACGGCGGTGCTGCCGCTGCAGAAGCTGTCGAGGGCGGGGTGGGAGCGGAGGTCCTTGTCCATGGCCTTGTAGGCGCGCGTGAAGGCCTTCCTCCAGGCGGCGGCCGGCATGTCCAGCCCGCTCTTGGGCGAGGCGCGCGCGGCGGACATGAGCCTCAGCGGCAGCGAGTCCCGCACCCTGCGCGCCACCAGGTGGCCGTGCGGCCCGTGGCCGTCGAACACCCCGCACAGCACGCCGTCCTCCTCCCCGCCGAACCCCTGCCACAAACAAACACCATTGACCGCACCGGCCGAATCAATCGCCGACGGATCAACCTAATCGCCTCGAAATGGGAGGCAGAGAGGAGAGACGGAGAGGGAGTGATTCTCGGGCTGTTGGTTAGCTTACATCCCAGATGAGCATGGCGTCCTGGTTGATCCCCTTGCGGCCCTGCTGCGTGAAGACGGAGGCGGTGCGGCTGCGGCCGTCGTTGGAGAAGATCCGTCCGGGGACCGTCCCCAGCTGGTCCTCCCGCGGCGCCTTCCACCTCCTCCGCCGCCTCTTCCCGTCCTCGCCCTCACCCCCGCCCGCGCCGGCCGCCGTGACGGCCGTGTCCCCTCTCGCCGCGCAGTTCCCCATCGCCCGCCACCAATGCCAGCCAGCAAGAAACACACCGCAAGAGATTGCCGGCGCCGGGTGCAAGAGGGAAGAGGGAAGGAGGAAGGATTCTTTGTTGCTTGTCTCAGGAGCCGGGAGTTGCAGATGCGGCACTCAACATGGGCACGAAAAGTCAAGTCGGCCCCATCATCCCATGGACGAGGCGAGGCGAGAGGAGAGAAACCAGGTCGGGACGGAGGGCTGCTTATTTATTGCGCTGCGGCAGTGACACACGCACACGCACACGCACGCCGAGAGGCAGACAGCCACCTCCGTCCAGTCCTCCGGGCGGCAGGGTCACGGAGGAAGAGGCCCCTGGTTGATGGCGTGCGAGGGCGTGGCCGTGGCGCGGCTCCCGACACGCCCACGACGACCTGAGTGCTAGCTGCTCTGTTGTTTTACTCCTACGTAACGTACACCTTTCCTGATTAACTAAGCCGCGGCAGGTAATATACCGCGAGGAGCTGAGCTTTGTTTACTGACAGGTCGCGAGCTGCGAGGAATAAACAATCGGCGAGCGGCGGCGACCGATGTGCCGTGGCGGCGATGGTCAGAGCGGGCAGACATTGAACGGATCACAGATGCAGTAGTACTAGTATATCAATCAACAACTACTCCTCCCTCACAGAGATTTGTTCAAGCGTTTACCTCTGGCGTGTAATTACGACTTGTTGTCACCCGTGACCTTTCTGAACAGCGACGTAATCCAAATCCAAAACAATTAGTACGAAAACTACACTGCTGCTCTACTCCGTCCAATTGGAGAGAGATAATTACACCTACCGTCCTTATACTCTCCGGCCTGTAACACGATGGTCCTCAAACTCGTGGAGTGCTCCACTACGGTCCTCAAATATGAGAATACGCTCCAATACAGTCCTGGCTACATCTCCCGCTACAACCCGCGTCTCAGCCCGGCGCCACGTCAGCGTACAATACACGTGTGGGTCCCGCATGTCAGCACATCAAAGAGGAACGTACAAAAAATATGACTAAGGTGGGATTCGAACCAGGGGCCAAAACGCATACCTGTTAGCCGAGCTAACCATCAAACCAGAGCACGCATCCTGTCTAGCAATGATCTATAATTATAAACAACTTTTTATTATGGCGTCTTAGGTAGCACATATAGTTTTATTTTTTTGCATGGGTAGCACATATAGTTGGGCCGGCCTAGTAGCGCAACGTACCTCTCTTCCGTATTCTACCGGTTTCCTTTTTATTTTATTTACCAATTTCGTGTTAGATCTAAAAAAACAATTTCGAATTTATTTTCCTTTTTATTATGCAAAAAATTACTAATATAGGTAAATTATGTATTAATAATTATTCTAGTTTTTTCTTACATTTAATTTAAAATAGGAAAAGTTAAAAAAGGCGAACTTGAAAATAAAAGAATAAGAAAATCTGTAATTGGGCATATAGTTGGATAATTTTTTTTTCTAAAACCACGCTGAACATTATACAAAATACACGCTGTCAATTTTTTACATAGTTTTGTATTTTAAAAATACAATGAGGATGCAAAATAAATGCCCGTGCTTGTGGTCCTGAATGAAGATACATAAAATTTCC
The DNA here is from genome assembly GCA_039707655.1 of Elymus sibiricus. Lineage (NCBI taxonomy): Eukaryota > Viridiplantae > Streptophyta > Magnoliopsida > Poales > Poaceae > Elymus > Elymus sibiricus. Next base: position 173,859,482 of record CM077666.1, on the reverse strand, counting down.
TCCACTTTTTTTTGTTAAATCCAAATAATTTTTATAAGTTCACGTTTACCTCTTCAAGGCATAAAAACTGAGAACGGAATATAGATTTAAAATGCACTACAACTGGATATATGAAAAAGGAAAAAATAACATAAACTTGGTAAAATAAAATGAAAAATAGAATAAGCATCAGGAAAATCGCTTGAAGATATTTAAAAAAGGTTCGGTGGTACGCTACTGGGCCGACTTAATTATATGTACTGGTAATGGCGTGATGCAAAAATGGATTTATACAGACTTTAGATCAGTGATTTACATCAGGAATTGACCGTATCAGTGGTTAGCTTGGCTGTTTTCTAAAGAATAGTGTCAGGTTCGAATCCCATGCGCACATTTTTTTTCACCAAATTTCTCTCTCATAACCTGACATGCGGGACCCACACTTGTACGGTATTACAGGGAGTAGTGGGAGACGTAGCCAGGACCGTATTGGAGCGTATTCTCGTGTTTGAGGACCATAGTGGAGCACTCCGCGAGTTCGAGGACCATAGTGGAGCACTCCGCGAGTTCGAGGACCATGGTGTTACATGCCGGAGAGTACAAGGACTGTAGGTGTAATTATCTCAATTGGAGAGGAAGCGGGAGTCCGCTACAAGATTCTTTAATGAAAGAAAAGAAGCGTGTGGAAAGCGGCGAGCCAGCCAGCCAGCCGGCCGGCGTGCGCGCACGGGCGCCGCGAGGTTCATTTTCTGCTGCGCAGCGGCTGCCTGCCGCCTGCGAGTATCTTTCCGCGGCTTTATGGCGGAGGATACGAGTCCGGCTGCGCATTTATACCCACTCGAGTGCTCCATCGGCCCGTCCACCGATCCCAGCGGAGCCAATGTCTTCAGTTCCGGGGGGACCTAGCGGCTGGCCGGCTACCATCCCATGATCGCGTCCACTTGAGCGAGCGAAGCGACCCGACTCCTCGTCATCGCTTGTTTAATGCCCAACCACAACCACAACCCGCCTGCACGCATGGGTCGATCATTAGGGAGGGCGAGGGGCGCACACGGGCTGTTTGGCGACGATTACGGGTTACTGCTAGTATCTGGATATATGGATAGATAGACACGCCCAGCGGAGGAAGATTCCGACGCAAACGGGGTGTAGTGTATGGAGCGGCTCGGATACGATTCTCATCTGTGTGATGGGGGCTCCCGCATCCAACAGCATTCCACTCGGACTGATCACGACACTTCTTTGCGCCAATACATTTTGCGTCGGGTCCCTGACGAGGTTAGGGCATCTCCAAAGCTTATCCGTAAATTTCCTGCCACATCCGTCCGCGGACAGAGGGAACCAGTCCGCGCACACGAATGCGTGAGCCGCTCATCCAATACTATCCTGTATAAGTCTGTCAGTAAAGGGTAATTTGAAATTCAAATAAAAGTCCGATCCATAGCGCGCCGGATCACACCAACACCAGATCACATGTCCGATCACAATCAAAAAGGGACAAGTATGCTTAAGTTTTTATATGCCCGATCACAAAAAGAATATCAGTCCGGCAGTTAGTGCCAAAAATTGAGATTTTCTGCCCTGCCGGACCGGCAATCCGAGCCTCCTCCACGCTCAAGTGTCGTCGCCGCCGCGTAGGCAGCCTCCGCCTCCGCCTCCGCCACCTCCTTGTCCATTGCATATTGAATCTCATCTGAACAACCCCATGCTTGCTTCATGCCAATGCTTCCTGCTACTGCTATTTTCGTTGCAAGTACTACTGCTATATTCTGTTGTTACTATATCACTACTGCTATCATATTACTATGGTACTAATAAATTGCCGCAATGAAGTTACCTCTCCAGGTGTGTTTTGACAACTCAACTGCTAAGTTTTATAAATATTATTTAGCTCTCTTTGTGTCGAATCAATAAATTTGGGTTAAAATACTTTCCTCGAAGACTGTCGCGATCCCCTATACTTATGGGTCATCAGCGGCGGCTATGAAAATGAGATGGGAAATGGCAGCGGCTAGGGTTGGAAGATAGTTCTGATTATTATAGCTTCTGGTACTCCGCCGGAGGGGGAATCGATCACGAAGGGGCTCTACATCAACCTTGCTGCCCTTCCGATGATGCGTGAGTAGTTTACCACAGACCTTCGGGTCCATAGTTAGTAGCTAGATGGCTTCTTCTCTCTTTTTGATCTTCAATACAATGTTCTCCTCGATGTTCTTGGAGTTCTATCCGATGTAATCACTTTTTGCGGTGTGTTTGTTGGGATCCGATGAATTGTGAGTTTATGATCAGATTATCCATGAATATTATTTGAGTTTTCTCTGAACTCTTTTATGCATGATTATTATAGCTTCATATTTCTTCTCCGATCTATTGATTTGGTTTGGCCAACTAGATTGATTTATCTTGCCATGTGAAGAGGTGCTTTGTAATGGGTTTGATCTTGCGGTGCTCAATCCTAGTGACAGAAAGGGACATGACACGTATGTATCGTTGCTATTAAGGGTAAAAAGATGGGGTTTATTCATGCATGAGTTTCCTTTGTCTACATCATGTCATCTTGCTTAAGGTGTTACTCCGTTCTTTATGGACTTAATACACTAGATGCATGCTGGATAGCGGTCGATGTGTGGAGTAATAGTAGTAGATGCAGGCAGGAGTCGGTCTACTTGTCTCAGACGTGATGCCTATATACATGATCATTGCCTTGGATATCATCATGATTATTTGGTTTTCTATCAGTTGCCCAACAGTAATTTGTTTACCCACCGTATGCTATTTTCTTGAGAGAAGCCTCTAGTGAAAACTATGGCCCCCGGGTCTATCTAAATCATATATTTAAAACCCTAAAAATACCTTGCTGCACTTTTACTTTATTTATTTTATTTTATATTTTAGTTCAATCTATCTATCTATCACATACAATTTAATCTTGCAATTAACCGCCGAAGGATTGACAACCCCTTGTTTGCGTTGGGTGCAAGGATTTGTTGTTTTGTGTGCAGGTGCTGCTAACGAGGTGTTGCGTGATTCTCCTACTGGATTGATAATCTTGGTTTCATAACTGAGGGAAACACTTATCTCTACTGTACTGCATCTCCCTTTCTCTTCAGGGAATTAGAAACGCAACTCACAAGTAGCAGGAAGAATTTCTGGCGCCGTTGCCGGGGAGACATCATCAACATCTATCAAGTACCTACGCATAAAACTTACATCTCCTTGCATTTACTTTATTTTCCTTTGCCTCTTGTTTTCATCTCCCCCACTTCTAAAAAGTTTTTACAAAAATACAAAAATATTTTCCGTTTGCCTTTTTCTTGTTTGCTTGTTTGATTGCTTGCTTTATCATTATGACTAGTTCTTCGCTCATTACTATTACCCCTGAAAATGAAGTACTTAATTTTAAACAAAGGTGAGGAGAGAATTTAAAAGATGCTTGGTATAGGATTTGTGATGCTCATAATAGATCAACTCGTAAGCAATCCACAACAATCCTTCTTCGCAATTTTTATGTGGGTATTACTACTTGGTATAGATTCATACTTGATACTATTACCGGAGGGAATTTCTTGATGTGTCCCTCTATGGATGCTTTCAATGCTATGGGAAATTTAGTGGGATCACCACTTATCACTGTTAATGAAACAACTTTGACTTTGGAACATGTCATGCAAAGGTTAGAGGCTATTGAAAGTAAAATGCCTACTATTGAACATCTTGAGAATTTAGATAAAAAATTTCATAATCATATCACTCAATTTGGTTCTAAGGTAGGAATCGCATTGAAAACCTTAAAGGAAAAGGAACCAGTAGTTAATGAAAGAATAGGACAAAGCCCCGCTAGAATCGATAAGATAGAAGAAATTATCAATAATTTGGGGTTGGCTTTTTCCTCCGTTAAGAATATTGATAAAACTCCTCCCAATAAAAATTGCAAGTTCATATATGTTCCTAAAACCAATGGTGCTACTTCTAGTAAGGGAAATGAGGATCTTAAAATGATTAGCGTGCACCCCAATTTCATTGATATAATTAAGGAACATATTCACAAAAGTAAAATTCTTGATTTTGTGCCTAGAAGTGTGATGATGAGAAATACCTATGTTAAATCTATTAGAAAAAATGGGTGTGTGATTGAGGAGTTGGAAACCAAAGATGGCAATACTTGAAACTATGCATTATGCCTAGCTAGGGGCATAAAACAATAGCGCTTGTTGGGAGGCAACCCAATGAATAAAATAAATTTTTACTTTTTGTTTCTATTATTGTGTGTTTTCACATTTATGCTACTGTTGATTGAGTTTTTATGTTTTAATTAGTGTTTGTGCCAAGTAAAGCCTTTGGGATGATTTGGAAGATAGTATAATTGATGTTGTTTGGAAAACAGAAAGTTTTGCGTCCAGTGCTGGAATTTTGGTTCTGTACTGGAGCGTCAGAAAAATCTGAAATTTTTACACAGTATTGGTATATGAATTTCCCACGTTTTCCTAATTTTTCATAATTTTTTGAGTTACATAAGTATAGATTTTAAATAGATCTCTACAGACTGTTCTGTTTTTGACAGATTCTGTTTTTGATGCACTGCTTGCTTGTTTTGATGAAACTATGGATTGTATCGGGGGTATAAGCCATGGAGAAGTTATAATACAGTAGATATAATGAAAAAATAAAATATGAATGGGTTTGCAACAGTACTTAAAGTAGTGATTTGTTTTGTTATACTAACGGATCTCACGAAGGTTTTGTTGAGTTTTGTGTGATTGAAGTTTTCAAGTTTTGGGTGAGATCACGATGGATGAAGGAATAAGGAGTGGCAAGAGCCTAAGCTTGGGGATGCCCAAGGCACCCCAAGGTAATATTCAAGGAAGACTCAAGCGTCTAAGCTTGGGGAAGCCCCGGAAGGCATCCCCTCTTTCTTCTACCAACCATCGGTAATTTTACTTGGAGTTATATTTTTATTCGTCACATGATATGTGTTTTGCTTGGAGCGTCGTGTATTATATGAGTCTTTGCTTGGTTTGCTTTTTAGTTTGTCACAATCATCCTTGCTGGACACACCTATTTGAGAGAGCCACACGTTCATCATGATTTGTTAGAATACTCTATGTGCTTCTCTTAAATTTTTTGAGCTAGGCAGTTGCTCTAGTGCTTCACTTAAATCTTTTTTAGCACGGCGGTGGCTATATTTTTAAGAAATATTTGAACTGTAATGCTTCACTTATATTATTTTGAGAGTTGATAAGATTAAAATTTTGAAGAAATATATGCACTCCCATGCTTCACTTATATCTTTTTGAGAGTTGACACTAGTAATGGTAATTTGCACAAGATATGAATTTGGTCCCAAAGTGGTGAATATTCAAGAGGGATATAATAAAAACTTTCATATAGATCATTGGATATGATAAGTGTGATTCCTTGCAATAGTTTTCCGATATGGAGATGATAATATGTGAGTCATGTTAGTGAGTAATTGTGATTTAGTAAGAATATTAGTGTTAAGGTTTGTGATTCCCTATGCATGCACATTAAGTCAATAGTTATGCAACGAAATTATATCCTACTTATGGTGCATTATTCGGTGTTAGTTATGTTCAATGCATGTTTATGACCGTTTTCGCTTTTTGGTTGGTTGCTTCTCAATCTATTTGCTAGCCTTGATTTGTACTAAGCGCAAATACTGCTTGTGCATCCAAACTCCTTAAACCCAAGTTGTGCCAAATGAGTCCACCATATCTACCTATATGCGGTATTTCCATGCCATTCCAAGTAAATTTGCGTGTGCCAACTTTAATTTTCAAAATAATTTTCCGTTTTGTGTGCCCGTACCGCTCATGAAGCGGCAGTGGGTGGCCAATATTTTCCATGCTAGGTGTGTTATTCTCACGATGAGTGTTTATTCACTTGTCATTGCACGAGAGAGTGGCTGGTAATAGGGATGCCCAGTCCCACAATGAAATCAAAAATTAATAATAACAAAATTCCTTGGAAAGTGTTGGTATGGAGGGCACCCGTGGATACGGCTAGCCATGGATTGTGAAAGAATGGTGGAAAGGAAATAAACTTTACTTTCTGTTTGGGAACTGCCTATGATGTGTCTAGCATGGAAAATATTGGGAATTCTCGGTCGTTTTCGTTGACAGGAAAAGCATGCCTCTCAAAATATTTTTTATCTCTCTAATTTAAGCTTTGAGCTCTGGCACATTCGCAAATCTCTGCTTCCCTCTGCGAAGGGCCTATCTATTTACTTTTATGCAATTTTTATTTTTATTTTGAGTCTCCATCTTCTCTTATAAAGCACCAACTAGAGAGCATTATTGTCATACTTGTGCATTGTGTGTAGCTAATATTGAGTGTGTTTCATGAATGGATCAATGATTGAGCATAATGGGCTAGGGATAACTTTCTTTAGCATTGATATTTTGAAAGACATGGTTGCTTGTTAGTATGCTTGAGTATTTATATCTTCATGTCAAATTATAGACTATTACTTTGAATCATTCAAGTCCAAATGTCAACGCTATAAAAGAAAAGAATATATGATGAATATGATAGGTAGCATTCCACATCAAAAATTCTGTTTTTATCATTTACCTACTCGAGGACGAGCAGGAATTAAGCTTGGGGATGCTGATACGTCTCCAACGTATCTATAATTTTTGATTGTTCCATGCTATTATATTATCAATCTTGGATGTTTTTATATACATTGACAGTAATTATATATCATTTTTTGGGACTAACCTATTAACTTAGTGCCCAGTGCCAGTTGCTGTTTTTTTGCCTGTTTTTGGTTTTGCAGAATATCAGTACCAAACGAAGTCCAAATGCCACGAAAGTTTTTGGAGATTTTTTTCTGGACATAACAAGTACTGGAAGCTTCGGGAGAGGGCCAGAAGATGAAGCAGTGGCCCACGAGGCACCAGGGCGCGCCCTAGGGGGGGTGGCGCGGCCTGGTGGCTCGTGGGGCCCACACAGCTCCGTTTGACCTAATTCCACCACTATAAATTCTCTAAAATCAGGAAACCAACAGGGGAGTCCACGAAATACTTTTTCCGCTGCCGCAAGCTTCTGTTCTCGAGAGATCCCATCTGGAGGCCTTTTCCGGTACTCCGCCGGAGGGGGAATCGATCATGGAGGGGCTCTACATCAACCTTGCTGCCCTTCCGATGATGCGTGAGTAGTTTACCACAGACCTTCGGGTCCATAGTTAGTAGCTAGATAGTTTCTTCTATCTTTTTGATCTTCAATACAATGTTCTCCTCGATGTTCTTGGAGTTCTATCCGATGTAATCACTTTTTGCGGTGTGTTTGTTGGGACCCGATGAATTGTGAGTTTATGATCAGATTATCCATGAATATTATTTGAGTTTTCTCTGAACTCTTTTATGCATGATTATTATAGCTTCATATTTCTTCTCCGATCTATTGATTTGGTTTGGCCAACTAGATTGATTTATCTTGCCATGGGAAGAGGTGCTTTGTAATGGGTTCGATCTTGCAGTGCTCAATCCCAGTGACAGGAAGGGACATGCCACGTTTGTATCGTTGCTATTAAGGGTAAAAAGATGGGGTTTATTCATGCATGAGTTTACTTTGTCTACATCGTGTCATCTTGCTTAAGGCGTTACTTCGTTCTTTATGGACTTAATACACTAGATGCATGCTGGATAGCGGTCGATGTGTGGTGTAATAGTAGTAGATGCAGGCGGGAGTCGGTCTACTTGTCTCGGACGTGATGCCTATATACATGATCATTGCCTTGGATATCGTCATGATTATTTGGTTTTCTATCAATTGCCCAACAGTAATTTGTTTACCCACCGTATGCTATTTTCTTGAGAGAAGTCTCTAGTGAAAACTATGGCCCCCGGGTCTATCTAAATCATATATTAAAAACCCTAAAAATACCTTGCTGCACTTTTACTTTATTTATTTTATTTTATATTTTAGTTCAATCTATCTATCTATCACATGCAATTTAATCTTGCAATTAACCGCCGAAGAATTGACGACCCCTTGTTTGCGTTGGGTGCAAGGATTTGTTGTTTTGTGTGCAGGTGCTGCTAACGAGGTGTTGCGTGATTCTCCTACTGGATTGATAACCTTGGTTTCATAACTGAGGGAAATACTTATCTCTACTGTACTGTATCTCCCTTCCTCTTCAGGGAATTACCAACGCAGCTCACAAGTAGCAATGGATATTTGGATGACAGTCATCATGTAGTAGTCACAACCTAGAGCGATGCACAATATCTCCAATTCGTCAATCATATGTAGGCATGTATTCCTTATATAGTCATACGTGCTTATAATAAGAATTTGCATAACATCTTTTGTCCTACCCTCCCGTGGCAGCGGGGTCCTAATGGAAATCTAAGGGTAATTAAGGTGATCCTTTTAATAGAGAACTGGAACAAAGCATTAACACATAGTGAATACATGAACTCCTCAAATTACAGTCATCCCCAGAGAGTATCCCAATTATTGTCACCTTGGGGTCTACAGTTCAGAACAATAACAGGATCAATAACTCAAATATATTCATGAAAACATAATAGGTTCAGATATGAAATCATGGCACTCGGGCCCTAGTGACAAGCATTAAGCATAGCAAAGTAAGAGCAACATCAATCTCAGAACACAGTGGATACTAGGAACCAAGCCCTAACAAATTGACTCGATTACAAGATGAATCTCATCCATCTTCATCTACCTACAGTATGCCTACGATGAAATTACTCACTCCCGGTGGCGAGCATCATGAGGTTGTTGATGAAGAAGGGTTGTTGATGATGGCGGCAACGATTTGCCCTCTCCGGAGCCCCGAACGGACTCCAGATCAGGCCTCCCGAATCCGATGAAGAACCGGAGGTGGCAGCGGCTCCATATCATAAAACGCAATGAAACTTTCTATTTGATTTTTTTTCTTGGGAAGACGGTACTTATGGACTTGGAGGTAGGGCAAACGGAGGCTCGTGGGCCCACAAGCTCAGGTGGCGCGCCCCCTGAGCTTGTGGCTCTGTGGTGGCCCCCTTCTGGTAGCTCTTTGCACCGGTATTTTTTATATATTCCAAACTAATTCTCCGTAAAATTTCGTCCAATTCCGAGAACTTCTTATTTCTGCACAAAAACAACACCAAAGTAGTTCTGCTGAAAACAGCGTCAGTCCGGGTTAGTTTCATTCAAATCACGCAAGTTAGAGTCAAAAACAAGAGCAAAAGTGTTTGGAAAAGTGGTAGGTTTTCAGTATCTTCCATGCTAAACACGTTAATGGCGTTTCCCATGCAAAAAGATTTTCTCCCCCACAACCATACAGACACAATGCATGGCTAGCCGAATCCTCGAGTACCCTCCAACAATCAACTGTCCAGGGGGAGTGTTTTTATAAATTGAAGCAGGACTGGGCATCCCAAATACCAGCCTCTCTCATGCAGGACGAGTGAATAAACCCTCATCGTGACTTAAACACACTTAGCATGAAAGATATAGACCGCCCTGTCGCTCCATGAGCGGTACGGGCACACAAAACGGATGTTTATTTAAAGGATTAGAGATGCCACATGCAAATTTACTTGGAACGGCAGGTTAATACCGTATATAGGTAGATATGGTGGACTCTTATGGCATAACTTTTGTGTCAGTATTTTGGATGCACAAGTAGTATTCCTACTTAGTACAGGCGAAGGCTAGCAAATAGATTGAGAAACGACCAACTAGAGAGCGACAATGGTCATAATCCTGCATTTTTAATAATTAACATTGAACATGAGCATGAGGAGGATATAAACACCCTGAACATAAATATCATAGAGGCTATATTGGGTTTGAATCAATTACATGCGTGAACATGTGCCAAGTCAAGCCACTTGGATTCTTCAGAGAAGGATACCATCCTAACATACTACATCATAATCATTTTAATGCATGTTGACACACAAGATAACATATTATCAACTCCTAGCTACTTAAGCATGGCATGAGAAACTATAATCTCTAATTGTCATCACAAACATGTTTACTCATAATATGTTGAATCAAGACGATACCTGGGCATAACTTGGGCTGGGCCGGGCTTCGGGCCGGGCCTAACAAAGCCCGAAGCAGAAAACCTAGACCCGGGCCCGGCCCGGTCGTCGGGCCTAGTTTTCAGGCCCAAGCCTGCCCCATCAGTCAAAAAGCCCATCGGGCCTCTTCCTTAAATTGCAAATATGACAAGCCCGAGCCCGGCCCGGCCCGGCCATCGGGCTCAAAATCTAGGCCCAGGCCCGACCCGTGCGCAAGGTCGGGCCGGGTCGGGTCAAGTCGGGCTTTTTCGGGCCGGGTCGGGTCGGGCCATCTGGGTCGGGCTGCCCATGGCTAGGTACAATCAGGACTATTGAGTTAAACATATTTACAAAAACAAAAACAAGAAGAGTTCATACCAACTTTTCTTCGCCACAGTCACTTCATTAAATCATCGTCATTATTGCCTTTCACTTGCACGACCGAACGATGTGAAAATTATAATAGTGCAAGTGTGCTGTGGACTAAGCTGAAATCTGCAAACACTTTAGACAAAGGAGAAGACAAGAAAATATTTGGCCTTTCATTAGATCAACAATAAAGCATATAAGTGCCACTTGAAAATTCTTATGAAGTCTTCTCCTTACGACGACTCAAGGAAAGAAAAGAAATTCGGAGAAACACACTGAAATATTTTTGGAGTTTTTAGTTTTTCTGAAGAAAGCAAAAGAAAGAAGAAAAACAAAAAGCGAGAAAAAATATTTACATCGAAGAACTCCCAACAAACAACAAAAGAAAAAATGAGAAATCTTTTTGGGTTTTCTTTTACTACTACGAACTAACTAAAGGAAAAAGAAAGACCAAAAAGAAGCGAGAAACAATTTTTTTGGATTTTCAAAGTTTTTCAAACACACAAAAGAAACAAATAAAAGCAAGCACGGATAAACAAAAGAAACGATGAACACCTACAAGTGCAATGAATATGTGACAACATGAATGAAATATCGGTGAGAATACATACTCCCCCAAGCTTAGGCTTTTGGCCTAACTTGGTCTATGGCCACTCCAAGAATCCATCCAGTCCAGGGAAGAACTGGGGCCGCTGAGGCACCTGATCCTTCCAAGGATGAACCTCCTCTGGTGCTGCCATCTTGTTCCAGTATGCAATGATGTCCTCGGGCATGATAATGTATCTCCCCCTGGAAAGATCAAACAAAGAAGGCGCATGCAGAGTAATAATCTCACGGGTGCCCTGACTGAACACGAAGTTATACTGATAATGAGGCTCACCCCCGTTAATAAAATCATGCTCCTTCATGCTCTCTTAATTTAAGTATGCCCTAGGCAAAAAACTATCCTCGCTATATCTGATATCAACCTCAAAATGTCTAGCAAGGTGAGTAGCATAGATACCTCCATAAATAACACCCTTTGTTCGGTTAGTGTGCAAATGACGTGCAATGATAGCTCCTATCGCCAAAAAGTGCACAACACAAAATAGCAAGATTAGGTGACCTAAGTGTTCCACTCTCCCATCTACCAGTCAAACACCTCCCAGTAAATAAAGCAAAGTAGCGCATAACGGGAAAAATGTAAACTAGCCACTCTGACCTTGGAGATGATGCGGAGCATCCTACGGACATCACCATGTCAAGAGTCCGTTTGGCAAGTGACACATGCGACATCTACTTCACATACATGAAGGGTGAATCTTCTCCTTTACACGTGTTCACTTGACCCCTTCGAGGATGGCATACTACTTGACACTCTTGTGTGCATACATAGGTATTGTCGAAGCTTCATGGATGACGAGGAGGAGTCCAAGTACAAGAGTACATCTACACCATCCGTCAGGGAAGCATGGAAGAGAAGGAAGAAGAGGATTGTGCCAGTCCAGGAAAATCGGTACAACCGGTCCACTACCGCTTCGCCTAGGAACCTTGCTGGAATCAGGGGCACAAGCCGGTACCACGCCGGTAGTTACAGGACAATTGGTACAACCGGTTTGTCTGCGCGCAGAGTTGGCCAAGTGGCCTTGTATCTTTCTCATTCCGCCCCTCACTTACCCCTTCGTGGCTAGGACTATATATACTCCCCCCCACCTCATTTCTAGGCTAAGCTAAGAGTAGAACCACACTAGAGCTTAGCTCATGTACGTCCCCTTGTGGGATTCCTCTTAGGAGAAGATCCATGAGTGGATTCAAGGCCTCTTCGGAGAAGATCCCCCAAGTGGATATCAAGACCCCTTCACCGGAAGGTTCCTCCATGGAATTCAAGACCCATCTCTCCTAGAGATTTGGATGAACTACCCTTGTACCTTTATTTCCCTTGTTGTTCTTGGATATTAATGCACCTCTTGTATTGCTTGTGATTTGGGGAGTACTTGGAGTGAATCTTCTCCAACAGAGTGTTTTCCCTTTTGATTTCTCCATGTTTTCCCCGTGTTCTTCGTCTTTCTCCTCAAATCCACCTCCAATTCATGAACATCGGGACAAATCACACTGATTAGGGTTTTGCCCTATATCATCTTGGTATCATGAGCCACGTTGACACGAATTTGGAGCCCTACCCCCCATGTTTTAGCCTTTAGTTCGAATTTTTCTCCCCAATTTTGAAAATTTCCCACAAAAGAGCCCCAAAAAAATCTTGCATTTTGATGTTTCTAATGACTTTTTGTTGATTTCTTTCCGTAGATCTAGTGTTTGGCAAGTGGATCCACCTCCCTTGGTGTTCCCTAGCCCTAATTTTTCTTTTCCCCTTCAATTTGGCCCAAAAATCTTGATTTTGTCCGCCCCCAAGTCCATCCCATGCTCAGATCTGGGAATTTTCCCGTGCCGAGCGGTACCACAGCTCCCCCTCCACCGGATACTTTCACCCGCAAAACTGGAACTCCAGGATGCTCCAAGAGAGGAACAACTGCCCTCCCAAATGGTACAACCGCCCCTCCTAGTTTCAGCCTCGGTCGATTCACCATTTTGACCAAAACTTCTTCATTCGGACTCCGATTTCGACATTCTTTAGCTCGTTTTGACACTATTGACATTCCTCATCCACCAAAATTAGTTCCACCACCTTTAGAATTCATCAATTTTTTTTCAAATTTTGACATCTTTGCCTAGACCTTCCACCATAACTTCCGCACCACCACCCAAAACTTCCGCAACCTAACCATTTTGGTTCCCATTGCATTTGTGGTTGTTTGAGTTGTGATTTGAGTCTCCTAAGGTGTTTCAGCTACTTAGGGACTGTTACTTCTTCATCGACCACTAGCGAATTGTATCGGTCCATCATCTACATCGACCACCACCATTCATCATCGACGACGACCATCCATCCTTTGAGACCACCTTCAACCGGAAGCAAGGCCGGCTACCCCCGACTTCGTGAAAGGTTAAGTGTGACGAAGGTATCCATCCCGTCACAAACTTTCCTTCCTTGCCATTACATTTTGATAGCCCCACCATCTTTGCGAATACCTTCATACCCATTGAGACTAGCATTCCGAGTATTGTTGGGCTTCGCAAAAACTTGAGCACCATAGTGATACGATATCATAGTGTTGCACCATTTGGTATATCATATAGTGCAATTACTTGCTCCCGTGCATATCTTGTGATACGTGTGTCGTGTATGTGGTTGAGGCTCAAAAATAATAGTGGAAAGGAAGAAAAAGAGCAAAAAAAGACAAAAAAGCTTTTAAGCAAGAAAGAGATCAAAGCTTATAATCAAAGATTTGAGCATGAAAAGAGATACTTGTGCATGAAGATACATGGAATAGGAAACGTTTGCTTGCATACATATATATTGGTGCCTAGTGGTGAATCGTGCCCAAACATGCAGTTAAGCTAGCATCTCTCCTTGTGTTTGTGCAACACGAGCTTAGTCTTCGTTAGGCAATTTTTTATTGCTCATCCCTATAGTTGCACAAGCCCCATTATCCCACCGCGTGTGTTTCTCTCTATTGTCTTCGTCTATATTGTGATAACTTGCTTTGCATTTTGAGTCCCTTGGATTGATTTCAACATTTACATTTCTTGGACTTCAATTTGCTTGATATTTTGTGACACTAACCCCACCGAGCTCCACTATAAGCCATTTGTGTAGGTTGTGAGGATTGGATAAGGTTTTTCACCAAGTGCACTCTTTTCCTTGCATACATTTTGGTCTTTCGGGATCCAACTATGCTACTTGTGATCTGCGTTGGTTTTTCCCCGAAGAGGAAGGGATAATGCAGTACCGTAGAGATAGTATTTCCCTTAGTTATGAAACCAAGGTTATCAATCCAGTAGGAGAATCACGCCACAACTCGTTAGCAGCACCTGCACACAAAATAACAAATCCTTGCACCCAACGCGAACAAGGGGTTGCCAATCCCTTGGCGGTTAATTGCAAGATTAAATTGTATGGTGATAGATAGATAGATCGAACAAAAATACAAAATAAAATAAATAAAGTAAAATTGCAGCAAGGTATTTTTGGGATTTTCAATATATGATAAAGTTAGACCCGGGGGCCATAGGTTTCACTAGAGGCTTCTCTCTTGAAAATAGCATACGGTGGGTAAACAAATTACTGTTGGGCAATTGATAGAAAAGCAAATAATCATGATGATATCCAAGGCAATGATCATGTATATAGGCATCACGTCCGAGACAAGTAGACCGAAACGATTCTGCATCTACTACTATTACTCCACACATCGACCGCTATCCAGCATGCATCTAGAGTATTAAGTTCATAAAGAACGGAGTAACGCCTTAAGCAAGATGACGAGATGTAGACAAAGTAAACTCACGCATGAATAAACCCCATCTTTTTACCCTTAATAGCAACGATACATACGTGCCATGTCCCCATCTGTCACTGGGATTGAGCACCGCAAGATCAAACCCATTACAAAGCACCTCTCCCATTGCAAGATAAATCAATCTAGTTGGCCAAACCAAATCAATAGATCGGAGAGAAATACAAAGCTATAACAATCATGCATAAAAGAGTTCAGAGAAAACTCAAATAATATTCATGGATAATCTGATCATAAACTCACAATTCATCGGATCTCAACAAACACACCGCAAAAAGTGATTACATCGGATAGAACTCCAAGAACATCGAGGAGAACATTGTATTGAAGATCAAAAAGAGAGAAGAAGCCATCTAGCTACTAACTATGGACCCAAAGGTCTGTGGTAAACTACTCACGCATCATCGGAAGGGCAGCAAGGTTGATGTAGAGCCCCTCCGTGATCGAATCCCCCTTCGGCGGAGTGCCGGAAAAGGCCTCCAGATGGGATCTCTCAAGAACAAAAACTTGCGGCGGCGGAAAAAGTATTTCGTGGACTCCTCTGTTGTTTAGAGGTGGAATTAGGTTAAACGGAGCAAGGGTGGGCCCACGAGGCACCACGGCGCGCCAGACCCCCTGGGGCGCGCCCTGGTGGGTCTTAGCCACCTCCTCTGTCTTCTGGCCCTCTTCCGAAGCTTCTAGTGTCTCTTATGTCCAGAAAAAAATCTCCAAAAAGTTTCGTGGCATTTGGACTTCATTTGGTACTGATATTCTGGAAAACCAAAAACAGGCAAAAAATAGCAACTGGCACAGGGCACTAAGTTAATAGGTTAGTCCCAAAAAATGATATATAATTGCTTGTAAGTGTATATAAAACATCCAAGATTGATACTATAATAGCATGGAACAATCAAAAATTATAGATATGTTGGAGACGTATCAAGCATCCCCAAGCTTAATTCCTGCTCGTCCTCGAGTAGGTAAATGATAAGAACATAATTTTTGATGTGGAATGCTACCTATCATATTCATCATATACTCTTTTATTTTGTAGCATGGACATTTGGACTTGAATGATTCAAAGCAATAGTCTATAATTTGACATGAAGACATAAATACTCAAGCATACTAACAAGCAACCATGTCTTTCAAAATATCAACGCTAAAGAAAGTTATCCCTAGCCCACCATGCTCAATCATTGATCCATTCATGAAACACACTCAATATTAGCTACACACAATGCACAAGTGTGACAATAGTGCGCTCTAGTTGGTGCTTTGTAAGAGAAGATGGAGACTCAAAATAAAAATAAAAATTGCATAAAAGTAAATAGATAGGCCCTTCGCAGAGGGAAGCAGAGATTTGTAGAGGTGCCAGAGCTCAAGGCTTAAATTAGAGAGATAAAATTATTTTGAGAGGCTTGCTTTTCCTGTCAACGAAAACGACCGAGAATTCCCAATATCTTCAATGCTAGACACATTATAGGTGGTTCCCAAACAGAAAATAAAGTTTATTTCCTTTCCACCATTCTTTCACAATCCATGGCTAGCCGTATCCACGGGTGCCTTCCATACCAACACTTTCCAAGGAATTTATTATTATCATCATATTAAACTTTTTCCATTTCGGGACTGGGCATCCCTATTACCTTCCACTCTCTCGTGCAATGACAAGTGAATAAACACTCATCGTGAGAATAACACACCTAGCATGGAAAATATTGGCCACCCCCTGTCGCTTCATGAGCGGTACGGGCACACAAAACAGAAAATTATTTTGAAAATTTAGAGTTGGCACATGCAAATTTACTTGGAACGGCAAGGAAATACCGCATATAGGTAGGTATGGTGGACTCATTTGGCACAACTTTGGGTTTAAGGAGTTGGATGCACAAGCAGTATTCCCGCTTAGTACAAATGAAGGCTAGCAAATAGATTGAGAAGCGACCAACCAAAAAGCGAAAACGGTCATAAACATGCATTGAACATAACTAACACCGAATAATGCACCATAAGTAGGATATAATTTCGTTGCATAACTATTGACTTTATGTGCATGCATAGGGAATCACAAACCTTAACACCAATATTCTTAATAAATCACAATTACTCACCAACATGACTCACATATTATCATCTCCATATCGCAAAACTATTGCAAGGAATCAATACTTATCATATCCAATGATCTTTCATGAAAGTTTTTATTATATCCCTCTTGAATATTCATCACTTTGGGACCAAATTCATATCTTGTGCAAATTACCATTACTATTATCAACTCTCAAAAAGATATAAGTGAAGCATGAGAGTGCAAATATTTCTTCAAAATTTAATCTTATCAACTCTCAAAATAATATAAGTGAAGCATGAGAGTTCAAGTATTTCTTCAAAATATAGCCACCGTCGTGCTCAAAAATATTTAAGTAAAGCGCTAGAGCAACTGCCTAGCTCAAAAGATATAAGTGAAGCACATAGAGTATTCTAACAAATCATGATAAACGTGTGGCTCTCTCAAATAGGTGTGTCCAGCAGAGATGATTGTGACAAACTAAAAAGTAAACAAAGCAAAGACTCATATAATACAAGACGCTCCAAGCAAAACTCATGATATGTGACGAATAAAAATATAGCTCCAAGTAAAATTACCGATGGTTGGTAGAAGAAAGAGGGGATGCCTTCCGGGGCATCCCCAAGCTTAGTTGCTTGAGTATTCCTTGAATATTACCTTGGGGTGCCTTGGGCATCCCCAAGCTTAGGCTCTTGCCACTCCTTATTCCTTCGTCCATCGTGATCTCACCCAAAACTTGAAAACTTCAATCACACAAAACTCAACAAAACCTTCGTGAGATCCGTTAGTATAATAAAGCAAATCACTACTTTAAGTACTGTTGCAAACCCATTCATATTTTATTTTTGCATTATACCTACTGTATTCTAACGTCTCCATGGCTTATACCCCCGATACAATCCATAGTTTCATCAAAACAAGCAAAACAATGCATCAAAAACATAATCTGTCAAAAATAGAACAATCTGTAGCAATCTGAACATTGACCATACTTCTGTAACTCCAAAAATTCTGAAAAATTAGGACAACGTAAACAATTCATATACCAATATTGTGTAAAATTTCAGATTTTTCTGACGCTCCAGTACAGAATTAAAATTCCAGCACTGGACGCAAAACTTTCTGTTTTCCAAACAGCATCAATTATACTATCATCAACATCATCCCAAAGGCATTACTTGGCACAAACACTTAAAACATAAAAACACAATCATAACAGAAGCTATAATCATGCAAACACACAAAAACAGAATAAAAATTTATTGGGTTGTCTCCCAACAAGCTCTTTCTTTATAGCCATTAAGATAGGCTTGAGATTTCAATGATGCTCACATGAAAGATAGTAATTTAAACATGAAGAGAGCATCATGAAACATGTGAAAAACACATTTAAGTCTAACATACTTCCTATGCATAAGAATTTTATAGGCAAACAAATTGTCAAGACAAAAAGTATCTAGTATATGCAAGGAAGAAGAACGAAGCATTAACAATTTGAACTTCAAGAGAGGTAATTGAGTAACATGAAAATTTCTACAACCATATTTTCCTCTCTCATAATAATTACATGTAGGATCATAGTCAAATCCAACAATATAGCTATCATATAAAATATTCTCTTCATGATCCACATGCATAAAAGTTTTATAATCTTCCAAGATAGTGGGATTAACGTCAACTAAAGTCATGACCTCTCCAAACCCACATTTATCAAAAATTTCATAAGATCGAACACTCTCCGAATATGTGGGATTATTTTTACGTAAAGTTGACACTCTTCCAAACCCACTTTCAATATTATTGCAAACATTATTATCAATAACATATTCATCATGAGGCTTAAATAAATGTTCAAGATCATAAGAAGTATTATCACCCCAATCGTGATCATTGCAATAAGTAGTGGACATAACAAAATTGTCATCCCCAAGCTTGTAGTTTTGCATATCATTAGCACAATTGACATTAATGGAATTTATAATAACATCATTGCAATCATGCTTTTCAATCAAGGAGCTATCATGAATCACTTTATAAATTTCTTCTTCTAACACTTCATCACAATTTTCAGATTCATGATTTTCAAGCAAAACTTCGTAGAGATAATCAAGTGCACTCAACTCACTAGCAATTGGTTCATCATAATTGGATCTTTTGAAAAGATTAGCAAGTGGATGAGGATCCATATCAATAGATTTTTGCTTTCACCTTTTGTTTTTTGTGTGTTGTCATGAAGGCAATAAAAGCAAGCAAGCAAATAAAAATATTTTTGCGTTTTTGTAAAAAAAAAATAGAAGTGGGGGAGATGAAAATAAGAGGCAAATGCAAACAAAATAAATGCAAGGAGATGAAAGTTTATGCGTAGGTACTTGATAGATGTTGATGATGTCTCCCCGGCAACGGCGCCAGAAATTCTTCCTGCTACTTGTGATCTGCGTTGGTTTTTCCCTGAAGAAGAGGAACCCATTACAATTTTAACACTTCATCACAATTTTCCCCTTCTGTCACTAGGATTGAGCACTGCTAGATCGAACCCATTACAAAGCACCTCTCCCATTACAAGATAAATCAATCTAGTTGGCCAAACCAAATCAATAGATCGGAGAGAAATACGAAGCTATAACAATCATGCATAAAAGAGTTCAGAGAAAACTCAAATAATATTCATGGATAATCTGATCATAAACTCACAATTCATCGGATCCCAACAAACATACTGCAAAAAGTGATTTCATCGGATAGAACTCCAAGAACATTGAGGAGAACATTGTATTGAAGATCAAAAAGAGAGAAGAAGCCATCTAGCTACTAACTATGGACCCGAAGGTCTGTGGTAAACTACTCATGCATCATCGGAAGGGCAGCAAGGTTGATGTAGAGCCCTTCGTGATCGAATCCCCCACCGGCGGAGTGTCGGAAAAGGCCTCCAGATGGGATCTCTCGAGAACAGAAACTTGCGGTAGCGAAAAAAGTATTTTGTGGACTCCTCTGTTGGTTTCCCGATTTTAGAGAATTTATAGAGGTGGAATTAGGTCAAACGGAGCATAGGTGGGCCCACGAGGCACCAGGGCGCGCCACCCCCCCTGGGGCGCGCCCTGGTGGCTCGTGGCCACCTCCTCTGTCTTCTGGCCCTCTTCCGAAGCTTCTAGTGTCTCTTATGTCCAGAAAAAAATCTCCAAAAAGTTTCGTGGCATTTGGACTTCATTTGGTACTGATATTCTAGAAAACCAAAAACAGGCAAAAAACAGCAACTGGCACTGGGCACTAAGTTAATAGGTTAGTCCCAAAAAATGATATATAATTGCTTGTAAGTGTATATAAAACATCCAAGATTGATACTATAATAGCATGGAACAATAAAAAATTATAGATACGTTGGAGATGTATCAAACTACAACTTCGGAAAGAGGTAACTTTAGTATGTTCATTCCATCTCTTTCTCACATCTTCTCGAGTGCTTCTATGGATAGGGACGACACATCTCATTTGGTCTACAACAACAAAGACGAGTTCGAGGCCACGAAAAACTTCAGCGACGCTAAGATGGAAGCTCAAATGGAGGAGCTCAAAGCCCTCATCAACACCGGCAAGAGGTCTTCCACATCTTCGAGAAGGCGCTCAAGTGCACATCCTTTCGAGCTACCATCTTCGTCAACTTCACATCGGCATCGACACCATCACCTACATGAAGAAATAACGACGCCAAAACATCAAGGCGTCTGCCCATGAGCAAGAGTGAAGGTCAAGAGCTCGACACCAACCACCGCTCAACGACTTCACCACCTATCTTGGCATCTTCGCCAAGCGATTACAAGGCATCTTTGCCTTCGGATGTGCGGCATCTTCGCCGACAAGAACCTCAAGAGAAGCTACCCAATCTCAAGTCCGCGACTTCCATGAGCTACTACGACCTCGACACCGACCACGAGATTAATTTCTATGGTACTCAAGACCTCGAGGAGTATCTCGAGTGGGAGCGCAAGATGGACTACTACCTCAAGCTACTTCAAATCCCCTCCGAAGATCAAGTGAAGTGCACCACAAGTAACTTCACACAACTACGCGTCGACATGGTGGCTTCACACAACTTCGAAGTGCTTCGACATGAGTTGGCCCAAGACGAAGAAAGCTATGCGACGAGAGTTTGTGCCTTCCACCTACACGGAACATCTTCGACGCCAATTGGAGAACACCATACAAGGAGCCCAGCCCTTCGATGAGTACTTCATGGAGATGAAGAAAGCCTTGCGACGAGCCGGTGTGGATGACCCTGTTTGGATGAAGTTCCACTTCACAATGGGATTGAACAACAACATCTCCAAGACTATCTTCACCAACAACTATGAATCTCTCAATGACCTCTACATTCGTGCTCTTAAGGCAGAACAAGAACTCAAGAAGGCCAAGACTTCTCCACCCCAAGCACACTTCACAACGACCAACCTCCAAGACGGCGAGCATGAGGATAGTACCACCAAGATGTCCAAGCCCCACGAGCTCCAAGACGACGCTCCCATGTTGGACTTCACCGCCATCCCTCTTTGTGGCATTGACAATGCCGAGTCTACCACGACTCTTTTTGAAGACAACATGGCGACGACTACGACTACGGAGCCAATCAAGGACCAAGATTTGGAGGCGAGTGACAATGTGGCGAGCAAGGATGATGCTTCCATCTTTGGAGGCGAGAGTGAGATGACCGAGCATGGAATATTCCCTTCGGCCATGGAGGCGAGTGATGATGTGCCATCTTCGGCCTTCATCCACGGCGACGGTGACGAGACGGTTGTTGATACGTCTCCAACGTATCTATAATTTTTGATTGTTCCATGCTATTATAGTATCAATATTGGATGTTTTATATGCAATTATATGCTATTTTATATCATTTTTTGGGACTAACCTATTAACCTAGTGCCCAGTGCCAGTTGCTGTTTTCTGCCTGTTTTTGGTTTTTTAGGAAATCAGTACCAAACGGAGTCCAAACGCAACAAAACTTTTTGACAATTTTTTTCTGGACAAAAGAGACCCTAGAAGCTTCGGGAGGAGTCCAGAAGCCTCACGAGGAAGCCACAAGGCAACCCCACGCGCCCCCGGGGGGGGCGCCAAGATGCCTTGTGGGCCCCTCGTGGCTCCTTCTATAAATTCTCAAATATTGGGAAACCAACAGAGAGCCCCACAGAATAACTTTTCCGCCACCGCAAGCTTTTGTTCTTCCGTGATCCCATCTGGAGGCCTTTTTCGGCACCCTGCCGGAGGGGGAATCGATCACGGAGGGCATCTACATCAACCTTGCTGCCCCTCCGATGATGTGTGAGTAGTTTACCACAGACCTACGGGTCCATAGCTAGTAGCTAGATGGCTTCTTCTCTCTCTTTGATCTTCAATACAATGTTCTCCTTGATCTCCTTGGAGTTCTATTCGATGTAATCTTGTTTTACGGTGTGTTTGTTGGGATCCGATGAATTGTGGGTTTATAATCAGATTATTCATGAGAAATATTTGAGTCTTTTCTGAATTATTTTATGCATGATTGTTATAGCTTTGTATTTCTCTCCGATCTATCCGATTGGTTTGGCCAACTAGATTGATTTATCTTCAGCGGGAGAGGTGCTTTGTAATGGGTTCAATCTTGCGGTGTTCTATCCCAGTGACAAAGTAGGGGACAAGACACGTATTTGTATTGTTGCCATTAAGGGTAAAACGATGGGGTTCATTCATATTGATTGGGTTTACTTTGTCTACATCATGTCATCTTGCTTAAGGCGTTACTCCGTTTTCATTAACTTAATACCCTAGATGCATGCTGGATAGCGGTCGATGGGTGGAGTAATAGTACTAGATGCAGGCAGGAGTCGGTCTACTTGTCTCGGACGTGATGCCTATATACATGATGATTGCCTTGAATATTGTCATAACTATGCGCTTTTCTATCAATTGCCCAACAGTAATTTGTCTACCCACCGTATGCTATACGTTCGAGAGAGAAGCCTCTAGTGAAAACTATGGCCCCTGGGTCTACTTTAATCATATAACAAGAAAACCTAAAATACCTTCCTGTAATTTATTTACTTTTATTTTCTTTTGCAATCTATCTACCATTACAAGATTTAATCCTTGCAAATAACGAGTTCAAGGGGATTGACAACCCTCTTGCCCGCGTTGGGTGCAAGTATTTGCATTTGTGTGTGCAGGTGCTGCTCACGAGGTTTTGCATGGTTCTCCTACTGGATTGATGTAACACCCCATGTAATTATGCTACAGTGATCACCTTTTGATAATGCCAAGTCACCATGCATAATAGTGCTTGATCATCATTTGCATCATATCTCATTTCAAATTCCAATTCAAATTGAAATTCAAATTTAAAGTGAAAATAAAAGTTGTTCCAATTTGGAAACTAAAATGTTCATTAATTAGCAAATAATCCATAACAAATTATGTTAAGAAAAACAACATCACCTAAAATCCCTAGATGAGTCTAACATCCTAAAACAGTACCAAAACAGAAGTATTGGATCCATTTTCATTTAAATAAATTACAAATAAAAACATCTAGACTCCAAAACTTTTTCTGGCAGTGCTAAATATTGCAACATATTTATGTGGCATAACTCCCTATTTTACAAAAGTTAATTTGGGGCCACACATTTTGCAAAACAGAAAAGAAAAAGGAGAAAACAGAAAACAAAAAAGAATAAAAGAAAAAGGGCCGCAACACCTGGGCCTAAGTCAAACCAGGCAGCCCAGCCCACCAGCGCGGTCGCCTCCCACCTCCCGCACTGCTCACCCGCGCGCACGCCCGCGCCCGACGCCGGCTTGCTGTCCCAGCCGCGCCCGCTCACCCCGCGTCGCTACAGGAGGTCGGGGAGGATAAGAGGGCCACCACAGCAACCCTAGCCGCCCCAGATCTTTTCCCCCCTCTTCCCTCTCGCTCCCCTCACCTCGCCGGACGCGGCCATGGCCGCGCCTCCGCTCGATCCCGCGTCCACCCGCTAGCTCATGGCTCGCCGTCGTGCCCGATCGAGTCGCCGTCCTCGACTCCTTCCTCCGCGCCAACGAACCGAAGCCGGGAAGCGCTATGTCGAGCTCCTCGACGTCTTCTTCAACCTTCGGCCACTGCAACTCCGGCGACGATTCCGGCGCCGTCAACCCCTCCCCGAGCTCGCTTTGCTCCTCTGCAGGGCCTCTGTGAGCTCCTCTACCTCCTCCCTCTCACCGTTTGCCCGCGCGCGCTCGCTAGCTAGCTATCCCGCCGCGCCCGAACGCGCCGCCGCCGACGAGCTCGTCGCCTTCGCCTCAGCCACTGCCATGCTCGCCCGAGCTCGCCTTCGAGCTCGTGGGGCTCCCAGGAGCTCAATGCACCCACGCACATCGCCTGCCGTGCCCGCAGTCGCCGGATCCGAGCTCGCCCGCAAGCTCCGCCGCTCGCCGTGGTTGTTCCGGTCGAATCCGGCCAACTCCGGTGACGCCACCGCCACCATCGCACGCGCGACGTCGAGCCGCGTCCAACGCGCCTAACCACGGGTCCGGAGAACCCCTACAGCCGAAACCCGCCGCTAGCCCGAGCCCTCCGCCGCGTTCTGCGTCGCCGGCGATTAAACGCCAGCCGACACCGACATGGCACCACTCGGGGCCCACCCTGTGTCACTGCAAGTGGGTCCCGTGGGCCCGGTTGAGCGTGTTGACTGGGTCAACGTTGCTGACTGGGCAGGGCCAGCCACTGACATGTGGACCCCGCTAGTTTAAAACGTTATTAAAAATAAATAAAACGCTAATTAATCTGTTAATTAAAATTAGTTAACTAATGTGTCACTGACTAATGGGGCCCACACGTTAATTAACCTATTTAATTAAAACTAAAACCTGTTTAATTAGCTGAGTCACTGACCAGTGGGACCCACTGGTCAGGTTTGACTCTGGTCAGCCGGTTTGACCCGCTGACGTCACTGTGACGTCATGCTGACGTCACCTAATACTGTTTCGGATAATTCGAATTAAATAATTCCAGAAATTCCCGAAAATGATTAAAACTTTGAAAAATCATATAAATTAAACCGTAACTCGGATGAAAATAATTTATATATATGAAAAATGATCAGAAAAATATGAAGAATCCGAATATGTGGTCAAAATGCTTGACCATCACTCCTATCTAGATGAACATGGGACTTTTTGCCCATATTCGATAAATGAATAGTGCATGACCTTAATAAAATAAATCCAAATAAATTCCTAAATTATCTAAAGCAGTTAGTTAGGCAATATATCACCTCTGCATATCATTTAGGCATGTCATACATCGCTGTTGCATTATTGCCGTGAATTTATTGTTTCTTCCCCCTCCTTCTCTCCCGATAGACGCCGAGACCGCCGCCGACGCAGCTGAGTACGACTACGCTCCAGACGAGCAGCCTTCAGACGACCAGCCCCTCTTAGTAGAGCTTCTAGGCAAGCAAAACCCCCTTGATCATCCATATATCGCCCATTCCTTCTCTCTTATGCTTGAATTAGAATTGCTTCTGTTGTTATTCTGATAGCTCCTATTCTGATGCATAGCCTGTTTTCGTCACCCACTATTAATACCTTACCTGCTATCCTATGATGCTTAGTTAGGTATGCTATGTTCCATCAGCTGGCCCTGCACCCTTGTCCATTTGCCAAGCTTGTTATCGGGCCGTGATCACTCTGGGTGATGATCATGGAAATGTTTACATATTGCAATACTTACACTGTTAAAGTCGGGCCGGCTCCAAGAGTGCCCGCGAGAGAATAATATTAAAGACGGGTCGGCTCCAAGAGCACCCACGCGACGTGTGTTACCAAGTCGGAGCGACAGGAACCCTGTTCGTCTCTGCGAGTTACTAAATACGCCTAACGGATTTGGGTATTTGATCTGAGTGGGTTGTTGGCCCTATACGCACTACCACCACATGGGATAATGGTTATGGGACCCTCTACGTCGTATGTATCAGCCAAAAGTTCTTCAGACGTCACAGCTCAAAGATGCGGGCTAATTGTTGGGGTGAGCTGGTTACATCCGTGGTGCTTCCACAGTCGCACTTGGGCCCCCGGTCAGTCACGCAACGTGCAGGAGTGCGAAGGGCGATGGCCCAAGACCCCTTCGTGCTTAGGATTTAGACCGGTGTGCTGACCTCTCTGCTAAGCCTAGGTAGGACTGCGTCATGTTGATCACCCGAGGCCGGGCATTACCCAGCAAGTGTGTCCGGCCAGATGTGATCGAGCGTGTTGAGTAACAGTAGTGCACCCCTGTAGGGAAGTTATCTATTCGAATAGCCGTGTCCACGGTAACAGGACGCTCGGAGTTGTATCCTGATCTGCTACAACTACAAATGGATATTGATACAATGATAAACTATTACTACTGCTCTAGGGATCGCTTTCTCGCAGGGAGTCGAGAAAGGATCTCAGGGCGCTGCTACTTTATAACCACTATTATATGTTACTATACTCTACTCTCTTCTGATGCTGCAAGATTGCTTCAAGATGCTAGTCTTCGATAGGCTAGAACTCTCCCCCTCTGCTCCAGCATTTCTGCAGTTTAGTCCAAAGATATAGCCCCATTCCTTTGATACCGATGCATACTTAGTATAGTTCTGATGTGAGTCTTGCGAGTACTTTGGATGAGTACTCACGGTTGCTTTGCTATCTTTTTCCCCATACCCGCTTGCTGAAATCAAACGATGGAGTCCCGGAGCCAGACGCCACCGCAGGAGACTACTACCAGGAGAGCCCCGGAGGCACGTACTATTGGGTTGAGCCAGCCGACCAGGAGTAGTTCGGAGGCCCTAGGCAGGAGGCCTTCGCCTTTTCGATCAGTGTCACTGTTTGTGCTAGCCTTCTTAAGGAAACTTGACTAACTAAGTCTGTACCCAGATATTATTTGTGTGTATGACTTATGTATTCGGGTCCTCGTGACCCCTGGTTTGTAATATGATGATTTATGTTTAATTTGAGTTTAGAGTTGTGTTGTGATATCTTCCCGTGCATCTCTGATCTCGAGCGTGCACGTTTGCGTGTATGATTAGTGCACGATCGAGCAGAGGGCGTCACAATTGATACCTTGGTTCTCACTGAGGGAAATACTTATCTCTACTGTGCTGCATCACCCCTCCTCTTCGGGGAAAATCCCAACGCAGTTTACATGTAGCAGGAAGAATTTCTGGCGCCGTTACCGGGGAAACATCATCAAAACCTGTCAAGTACCTTCACACAAACTATCATCTACTTGCTCTACTTTTATTTGCCTTTTTATTTGCATTTGCCTCTCGTTTTTATCTCCACCACTTCTCATAAAAAAATACAAAAACACAAAAATATTTTATTTGCTCGTTTGCTTGTTTTGTCGCTATGTCTCAAGAAAACACAAAATTGTGTGACTTTTCAAATACTAATAATAATGATTTTATTAGTACTCCAATTGCCCCTCCCGCCGCTAGTGCGGAGTCTTATGATATTAATGTTGCTTTGCTAAATCTTGTTATGAAAGAACAATTTTCTGGAACTCCTAATGAGGATGCTGCTTCCCATCTTAATACTTTCGTTGAGTTATGTGATATGCAAAAGAAAAAAGATGTGGATAATGATATTATTAAGTTGAAATTATTTCCGTTCTCACTAAGAGACCATGCTAAAACTTGGTTTTCATCCTTGCCTCACAGTAGTATTGATTCTTGGGATAAGTGTAAGGATGCTTTTATTGCCAAGTATTTAACTCCCGCTAAAATTATCTCTCTAAGAAATCAAATAATGAATTTTAAGCAACTTGAACAAGAACATGTTGCACAAGCATGGGAAAGAGTGAAATTAATGATTAGAAATTGTCCCACTCATGGTTTAAGCTTATGGATGATTATACAAAAAAATTATGCGGGACTAAACTTTGTTTCTAGAAATCTTCTAGACTCTGCTGTAGGTTGTACTTATATGGAAATTATATTGGGAGAAGCTACAAAACTCCTCAATAATATTATGACAAATTATTCTCAATGGCACACCAAAAGAGCTCCAATTGGTAAGAAGGTAAATTCTGTCGAAGAAATCTCTACTTTGGGTGATAAAATGGATACTATTATGAAAATGCTTGCTAGTAAAAATGCTCATGTTGATCCTAATGATGTGCCATTGATGTGAATTTTGTCTCTAGAAATAATTTCAACAACAATGCTTATAGAGGGAATTTCAATCCTAGACCGTTTCCCGGAAATTCCTCTAATAATTATGGTAATTCCTATGGTAATTCATATAATAATAGTAATAATAATAATAATAATAATAGGATACCTACTGATCTTGAAAACAATATTAAAGAATTTATAAATTCTCAAAAGATTTTCAGTGCTATGATAGAAGAAAAATTGAATAAAGTTGATGATATGTCTAGGAACATGGATAGAATTGCTCACGATATGGAATATCTTAAAATAAATTTTTTGCCACCTAAGCATGATATTAGTGAGTCTATTAAAGCTATCTATGTTTCCATTAATGAGAGTAAAGAGAGAACCGCTAGGTTGAGAGCTAAGCGAGAATTCGTAGAAAAAGCTATTCCACCCGACTTTTATCGTAGTAATGATGAAGATATTAAAATGATTGGTGTCTCACCTATTGAATCTTTCATTAGTAATATAAAACTTGATTAAAAAGGGACTAAAGATGAGTCAACTTTAGCTAGAAGGCATCCCAATTGTTCGGAGGGTGATGATCTTAATGATAAAAATGATAAAAGTGGGTTTGGAGAGGTCAAGACTTTAAATAGTGATGTGCCCACTACTTTGGATTACAAGGTCTTTAATTATGATAATTGTTTTTTGATTGAATGTATTTCCTTGTTGCAATCCATGATTAATTCACCAAATGCTTATGAACAAAATGAAGCTTTTACTAAACATATTGTAGAAGCTATGATAAAAGCTCATGAAGAAAAGCTAGAGTTGGAAGTTTCAATACCTAGAAAATTACATGATGAATGGGAACCTACTATTAAGATTAAGATTAAAGATTATGAATGTAATGCTTTGTGTGATCTAGGTGCTAGCGTCTGTACTATACCAAAATCTTTATGTGACGTGCTAGGTCTCACTGATATGGATGCTTGTTCCCTTAATTTACATTTAGCAGATTGAACTATTAAAAAACCATTGGGTAAAATAAATTATGTGCTTATTCTTGCTAATATAAATTATGTGCCCATGGATTTTATTGTGCTTGATATTGAATGCAATCCGTCTTGTCCTATAATACTTGGCAGGCCTTTCCTACGAACCATATGTGCTATTATTGATATGAAAGAAGGTAATATAAGATTCCAATTCCCATTAAAGAAAGGGATAGAACACTTCCCAAGAAAGATAAATAAGACACCATACGAATCCATTATGAGGGCTACCTATGGAATTAATTTGAAAGATGATAACACTTGAAATAATGCATTATGCCTAACTAGGGGCATAAAACAATAGCGCTTGTTGGGAGGCAACCCAATATGTATCTTAAATTTTTGTTTTGTTTTCTGTTTTGTGTGTTTACAAAATTATAGCTACTGTTATGATTATGTTTTTATCTTTTAATTAGTGTTTGTGCCAAGTAATGCCTTTAGGATGATTTGGATGATAGTATAATTGATGTTGTTTGAAAAATAGAAAGTTTTGCACTTAGTTCTGGAATTTCTATTCTATACTGGGATGTGATAAAATCCTGAATGTTTTACACAGTATTTTTATATGAATTGTTTATGTTGTCCTAATTTTTCAGAATTTTTTGAGTTACAGAAGTATAGCTTTTAAATAGATCTTTACAGACTGTTCTGTTTTAGACAGATTCTGTTTTCTATTGCATAGTTTGCTTATTTTAATGATGCTATGGATTATATCGGGGGGGGGGGGGGTATAAGTCATGGAGTAGTTAAAGTACAGTAGCATTATGAAATAATTAAATATGAATCAATTTATAACAGTACCTAAAGTTTAAGATTTGTTTGTTATACTAACGGATCTCACGAGGTTTCTGTTGAGTTTTGTGTGTTAAAGTTTTCAAGTTTTGGGTGAGATCACGATGGATAAAGGAATAAGGAGCGGCAAGACCCTAAGCTTGGGGATGCCCAAGGCACCCCAAGGTAATATTCAAGGAAGACCCAAGCGTCTAAGCTTGGGGATGCCCCGGATGGCATCCCCTCTTTCGTCTACAATCTATCGGTATATCACTTGGAGCTATATTTTTTGTCATCACATGATATGTGTTTTACTTGGAGCGTCTTGTGCCATAGTTTTATTTTCTTTGTTTGATTTTTAGTTTGACACAATCATCTTTACCGAACACACTTTTTGAGAGGGACACACATTTATCGTGATTAGTTAGAATACTCTATGTGCTTCACTTATATCTTTTGAGCTAGGCAGTTGCTCTAGTGCTTCACTTATATCTTTTAGAGCATGGTGGTGGTAATATTTTAAAGAAATAGTTGCACTCTCATGCTTCACTTAAATCTTTTAGAGAGTTTAATGAATAGTAATGGCAATTTGCACGGGTTATAAGATTGGTCCATAAAGGATAGTTATTCAAGAGGGATATAATAAAAACTTTCATGTAGATCACTAAATATGAAGTGTATGGTTAATTTTATTAATGTCATAATATGAAAGGATATAGGTTCATGATCATTGGTTAGTAGAAATATCGGTATTAAAGTTCGTTATTAACTACTCATCTAAGTATTGGTTGTGGCATGGTGAGGAAGTTCGAGCATTTATTGGTCTGAAATGAAATCATTGAGTGTTGTTACGATCGGGGGCGAGCGATGGTTAACTCCTACCAACCTCTCTCCTAGGGGCATGCGGTTAGCACTTTGCTTCAAGGGCTAATAGGCTTTCACAATAAGTATGTGAGTTCTTTATGACTAATGTGAGTCCATGGATTATACGCACTCCTATCTTTCCGCAATTTGCTAGCCTCTTCGGTACCGTGCCTTGCCCTTTCTCACCTCGAGAGTTGGTGCAAACTTTGCCGGAGCATTGATACGTCCAATTTGCATCATGATTTCCTACTGTTATTTACAATGTATTTGATCATTATTTCACTTTATGATGCAATGCTACTTGTGAGCTACGTTGGTCATTCCCTGAAGAGGAAGGGAGATGCAGTACAATAGAGATAAGTATTTCCCTTAGTTATGAAACCAAGGTTATCAATCCAGTAGGAGAATAACACAACACCTCGTTAGCAGCACCTGCACACAAAACAACAAATCCTTGCACCCAACGCAAACAAGGGGTTGTCAATCCCTCGGCGGTTAATTGCAAGATTAAATTGTATGTGATAGATAGATAGATTGAACTAAAATATAAAATAAAATAAAATAAATAAAAGTGCAGCAAGGTATTTTTAGGGTTTTTAATATATGATTTAGATAGATCCGGGGGCCATAGTTTTCACTAGAGGCTTCTCTCAAGAAAATAGCATACAGTAGGTAAACAAATTACTGTTGGGCAATTGATAGAAAAGCAAATAATCATGACGATATCCAAGGCAATGATCATGTATATAGGTATCACGTCCGAGACAAGTAGACCGACTCCTGCCTCCATCTACTACTATTACTCCACACATCGACCGCTATCCAGCATGCATCTAGTGTATTAAGTCCATAAAGAATGGAGTAACGCCTTAAGCAAGATGACATGATGTAGACAAAGTAAACTCATGCATGAATAAACCCCATCTTTTTACCCTTAATAGCAACGATACATACGTGTCATGTCCCTTTCTGTCACTGGGATTGAGCACCGCAAGATCGAACCCATTACAAAGCACCTCTTCCCATGGCAATATAAATCAATCTAGTTGGCCAAACCAAATCAATAGATCAGAGAAGAAATATGAAGCTATAATAATCCAAGCAAAACACATATCATGTGACGAATAAAAATATAGCTCCAAGTAAAATTACCAATGGCTGGTAGAAGAAAGAGGGGATGCCTTCTAGGGCATCCCCAAGCTTAGACGCTTGAGTCTTCCTTGAATATTACCTTGGGGTGCCTCGGGCATCCCCCAGCTTAGGCTCTTGCCACTCCTTATTCCTTCATCCATCGTGTTCTCACCCAAAACTTGAAAACTTCAATCACACAAAACTCAACAAAACCTTCGTGAGATCCGTTAGTATAACAAAACAAATCACTACTTTAAGTACTATTGCAAAACCATTCATATTTTATTTTTGCATTATACCTACTGTATTCTAACTTCTCCATGGCTTATACCCCCCGATACAATCCATAGTTTCATGAAAACAAGCAAGCAGTGCATCAAAAACAGAACAGTATGTAGCAATCTATTTAAAAGCTATACTTATGTAACTCCAAAAATTCTGAAAAATTAGGAAAACGTGGGCAATTCATATATAAATACTGTGTAAAAAATTTATATTTTTCTGACGCTCCAGTACAGAACCAAAATTCCAGCACTGGACGCAAAACTTTCTGTTTTCCAAAACAACATCAATTATACTATCTTCCAAATCATTCCAAAGGTTTTACTTGGCACAAATACTAATTAAAACATAAAAACTCAATCATAACAGTAGCATAAATGTGAAAACACACAATAACAGAAACAAAAAGTAAAAATTTATTTTATTCATTGGGTTGCCTCCCAACAAGCGCTATTGTTTTATGCCCCTAGCTAGGCATAATGAATAGTTTCAAGTATTATCATCCTTGGTTTCCAACTCCTCAATCACACATCCATTTTTTCTAATAGATTTAACATAGGTGTTTCTCATCATCACACTTCTAGGCACAAGATCAAGAATTTTATTTTTGTGAATAGGTTCCTTAATCATATCAATGAAATTGGGGTGCACGCTAATCATTTAAAGATCTTCATTTCCCTTACTAGAAGTAGCACCGTTGGTTTTAGGAACATATATGAACTTGCAATTTTTATTGGGAGGAGTTCTACCAATATTCTTAACAGAGGAAAAATCCGACCCCAAATTATTAATAATTTCTTCTATCTTATCGATTCTAGCGGGTCTTTGTTCTATTCTTTCATTACCTACCGGTTCCTTCTCTTTTAAGGTTTTCAATGCGATTCCTACCTTAGAACCAAATTGAGTGATATGATTATGAATTTTTTTATCTAAATTCACAAGATGTTCAATAGTAGACATTTTACTTTCAATAGCGTCTAGCCTTTGCATAACATGTTCCAGAGTCAAAGTTATTTCATTAACAGTGATAGGTGGTGTCCC
Source organism: Elymus sibiricus (assembly GCA_039707655.1). NCBI lineage: Eukaryota > Viridiplantae > Streptophyta > Magnoliopsida > Poales > Poaceae > Elymus > Elymus sibiricus. The sequence goes on along the minus strand of CM077666.1, from coordinate 173,826,380 downwards.
ACTAAATTTCCCATAGCATTGAAAGCATCCATGGAGGGACACATCAAGAAATTCACTTCGGTAATAGTATCAAGTACGAATCTATACCAAGTAGTAATACTCACATAAAAATTGCGAAGAAGGATTGTGGTGGATTGCTTACGAGTTGATCTATTATGAGCATCCCAAATCCTATACCAAGCATCTTTTAAATTCTCTCCTCCCCTTTGTTTAAAATTAAGTACTTCATTTTCAGGGGTAACAGTAATGAGCGAAGAACTAGTCATAATGATAAAGCAAGCAATCAAACAAGCAAAAGGCAAACGGAAAATATTTTTGTATTTTTGTAAAAACTTTTCAGAAGTGGGGGAGATGAAAAAGAGAGGCAAATGCAAATAAAAGGTAAATAAAGTAAATGCAAGGAGATGAGAGTTTTATGCGTAGGTACTTGATAGATGTTGATGATGTCTCCCCGGCAACGGCGCTAGAAATTCTTCCTGCTACTTGTGAGCTGCGTTGGTAATTCCCTAAAGAGGAAGGGAGATGCAGTACAGTAGAGATAAGTATTTCCCTCAGTTATGAAACCAAGGTTATCAATCCAGTAGGAGAATCACACAACACCTCGTTAGCAGCACCTGCACACAAAACAACAAATCCTTGCACCCAACGCAAACAAGGGGTTGTCAATCCCTCGGCGGTTAATTGCAAGATTAAATTGTATGTGATAGATAGATAGATTGAACACAAATATAAAATAAAATAAAATAAATAAAAGTGCAGCAAGGTATTTTTAGGGTTTTTAATATATGATTTAGATAGACCCCGGGGCCATAGTTTTCACTAGAGGCTTCTCTCAAGAAAATAGTATACGGTAGGTAAACAAATTACTGTTGGGCAATTGATAGAAAACCAAATAATCATGACGATATCCAAGGCAATGATCATGTATATAGGCATCACGTCCGAGACAAGTAGACCAACTCCTGGCTGCATCTACTACTATTACTCCACACATCGACCGCTATCCAGCATGCATCTAGTGTATTAAGTCCATAAAGAACGGAGTAACGCCTTAAGCAAGATGACATGATGTAGACAAAGTAAACTCACGCATGAATAAACCCCATATTTTTACCCTTAATAGCAACGATACATACATGTCATGTCCCTTTCTGTCACTGGGATTGTGCACCGCAAGATCAAACCCATTACAAAGCACCTCTTCCCATGGCAAGATAAATCAATCTAGTTGGCCAAACCAAATCAATAGATCGGAGAAGAAACACGAAGCTATAATAATGATGCATAAAAGAGTTTAGAGAAAACTCAAATAAGATTCATGGATAATCTGATCATAAACTCACAATTCATCGGATCCCAACAAACACACCGCAAAAAGTGATTACATAGGATAGAACTCCAAGAACATCAAGGAGAACATTGTACTGAAGATCAAAAAGAGAGAAGAAGCCATCTAGCTACTAACTATGGACCCGAAGGTCTGTGGTAAACTACTCACGCATCATCGGAAGGGCAGTAAGGTTGATGTAGAGCCCCTCCGTGATCGATTCCCCCTCCGGCGGAGTGCCGAAAAAGGCCTCCAGATGGGATCTCTCGAGAACAGAAGCTTGCGGCGGCGGAAAAAGTATTTCGTGGACTCCTCTATTGGTTTCCCGATTTTTGGGAATTTATACTGGTGGAATTAGGTCAAAAGGGGCAGAGGTGGGCCCACGAGGCACCAGGGCGTGCCTGCCCCCCCAGGCGCGCGCCCTGGTGGCTCGTGGCCACCTCCTCGGGCTTCTGGCCTTCTCCCGAAGCTTCTAGTGTTGGTTATGTCCAGAAAAAAATCTCCAAAAAGTTTCGTGGCATTTGGACTTCGTTTGGTATTCATATTCTGTAAAACCAAAAACAGGCAGAAAACAACAACTGGCACTGGGCACTAGGTTAATAGGTTAGTCCCAAAAAATGATATATAATTGCTGTAAATGTATATAAAAACATCCAAGATTGATAATATAACAGCATGGAACAATAAAAAATTATAGATACGTTGGAGACGTATCATGCAACTCTTATGCCTTTTTTCTCTTAATTTGCAAGATTTATATGAAGAGGGAGAATACCGGCAGCTGGAATTCTGGACCTGAAATAGCTACATCAGAGATACCTATCCTACAGAGCTCCAATTGACTTGAAATTTCACGAAGATTTTTTAGTGAATATATAAAAAATATTGTAGAAAAGAGATACTGGAGGGGACCCACCAGTTGCCCACAAGGCAACAGGGCGCGACCCCTCCTGGGTGCGCCCTGATGCCTTGTGGGGCCCCTAGCTGGCCTCTGGCCCCCTCCTTCTGCTATATAAGGTCTTTTGCCCTAAAAAAATTAATGAGAAGACTTTCAGGATGAAGCGCCGCCGTCTCGAGGTGGAACCTGGGCAGGAGCTATTTTGCTCTCCGGCGGAGCGATTCCGCCGGGGATACTTCCCTCCGGGAGGGGGAAATCGAAGCCATCGACATCACCAACGATCCTATCATCGTGGGAGGACCAATCTTCATCAACATCTTCACCAGCACCATCTCATCTCAAACCCTAGTTCATCTCTTGTATTCAATCTTTGTCTCAAAACCTCAGATTGGTACCTGTCGGTTGCTAGTAGTGTTGATTACATCTTGTAGTTGATGCTAGTTGGTTTATTTGGTGGAAGATTATATGTTCAGATCCTTAATGATATTCAATACCCCTATGATATTGAACATGAATATGATTTGTGAGTAGTTACTTTTGTTATTGAGGACATGGGAGAAGTCTTGCCATAAGTAATCATGTGAATTTGGTATTCGTTCGATTTTTGATGATATGTATGTTGTTGCTTCCTTTAGTGGTGTCGTGTGAACGTCGACTACATGACACTTCACCATCTTTGGGCCTAAGGGAAGGCATTGTGGAGTAGTAATTAGATGATGGGTTGCTAGAGTGACAGAATCTTAAACCCTAGTTTATGCGCTATTCTGTAAGGGGCTGATTTGGATCCATATGTTTCGTGCTATGGTTAGAGTTATCTTAATTCTTCTTTCGTAGTTGCGGATGCTTGCAAGAGGGGATAATCATAAGTGGGAGTCTTGTTCAAGTAAGAATAGCACCCAAGCACCGGTCCACCCACATATCAAATTATCAAAGTAGTGAACGCGAATGAAACAAACATGATGAAAGTGACTAGATGAAATTCCCATGTGTCTTCGAGAACTCTTTGCTTATTATAAGAGATCGTTCCGGCTTGTCCTTTGCTATAAAAAGGATTGATCCACCTTGCTGCACTTTATTATACTTGTTACTTGTTACAAATTATCTTGCTATCGAAACTATCTGTTACCTCTACTTTCAGTACTTGCAGAGAATACCTTGCTGAAAACCGCTTGTCATTTCCTTCTGCTCCTCGTTGGGTTCGACACTCTTACTTATCGAAAGGACTACGATTGATCCCCTATACTTGTGGGTCATCAAGACTCTTTTCTGGCGCCATTGCTGGGGAGTGAAGCGCCTTTGGTGAGTGGAATTTGGTAAGAAAACATTTATATTACGTGCTAAAATTTATTGTCACTTGTCTCTATGGAAAGTAATCCTTTGAGGGGCTTGTTTGGGGTATCTTCACCTCGACCGGAAGCATTGAGAGTAACTCCTCAACCTACTGAACCTATTGAAAATATTTATTATGAAATTCCTTCGGGTATGATAGAGAAACTGCTAGCTAATCCTTATGCAGGAGATGGAACGGTGCATCCTGACATGCACTTGATATATGTGGATGAAATTTGTGGATTGTTTAAGCTTGCAGGTTTATCCGGAGATGGAGTTAAGAAGAAAGTATTCCCTTTATATTTGGAGGGAAAGGCATTGACATGGTATAGGCTATGTGATGATACTAAAACATGGGATTGGAACCGGTTGAAGCTGGAATTTTCCCAGAAATTTTATCCTATGCATTTGGTTCACTGTGATCGGAATTATATATATAATTTTTGGCCTCGGGATGGAGAAAGTATCGCTCAAGCTTGGGGGAGGCTTAAGTATATGTTGCACACATGCCCCAATCATGAGCTCTCAAGAGAAATAATTATTCAAAACTTTTATGCTCGGCTTTCTCATAATGATCAATCCATGCTCGATACTTCTTCTGCTGGTTCCTTTATGAAGAGAACTATTGAATTAGATGGGATCTTTTGGAAAGAATTAAACATAACTCTGAAGATTGGGAAATCGACAAAGGTAAAGTGTCAGGTATAAATCTTGAGTTTGATTGTGTTAAATCTTTTATGGAAATTGATGCTTTTCATAAGTTTAGTACTAAATATGGACTTGACTCTGAGATAGTAGCTACCTTTTGTGAATCTTTTGCTGCTCATGTTGATCTTCCTAAAGAGAAATGGTTTAAATATCATCCACCTATCGAATTAAATGAAGAACCTATTAGTGTTAAAGAAGAAACAATTGTTTACAATGTTGATCCAGTTGTGCCTACTGCTTATATTGAGAAACCTCCCTTCCCTGTTAGGATTAAGGAACATGCTAAAGCTTCAACTGTGGTTAACAAAAGTAATATAAGAACACCTAGACCCTCTGAACAAATTAAAGTTGAACCTAATATTGCAATGGTTAAAGATCTTTTTGTTGATGATATTGATGGGCATGTTATTTATTTTTGTGATGAGGCTGCTAGAATTGCTAAACCTGTTAGAAATGAACGAGATATGCTAGATAAGAACAAGCCCATAGTTGGCATGCCTGTTGTTTCTGTTAAGATTGGAGATCATTGTTATCATGGTTTATGTGATATGGGTGCAAGTGTGAGTGCTATTCCATTTTCTTTATATCAAGAAGTAATGCATGATATTGCACCTGTTGAGATTGAAGATATTGATGTTACTATTAAGCTTGCAAATAGAGATACTATTACACCACTTGGGATTGTTAGAGATGCTGAAATCTTGTGTGGTAAAATCAAATACCCTACTGATTTCCTTGTACTTGGTTCACAACAAGATAATTTTTGTCCCATTATATTTGGTAGACCTTTCTTGAATACCGTTAATGCTAAAATTGATTGTGTTAAAGAGAAAGTTAGAGTTAAGTTTGGTGATATATCTCATGAATTTAATTGCTCTAAGTTTAGTAGACAACTTTATGATAAAGAATTACCCAATAAAGATGAAATTATAGGTCTTGCTTCTATTGCTGTGCCTCCTACTGATCCTTTAGAACAATATTTGCTAGACCATAAATGATATGCATATGAATGAAAGAAATGAAATAGATGAGTTGTTCTTTAAGCAAGCACCTATCCTTAAACATAATTTGCCTATTGAAACCTTGGGAGATACTCTTCCACCGAAGAGTGATCCTGTGTTTGAATTAAAGTAATTACCTGATACGCTTAAATATGCTTATCTTGATGAAAAGAAGATATATCCTGTTATTATTAGTGCTAACCTTTCAGAGCATGAAGAAAAAAGATTACTTAAAACTCTGAAGAAGCACCGTGCCGCTATTGGATATACTCTTGATGATCTTAAGGGCATTAGTCCCACTTTATGTCAGCATAATATTCATATGGAGCCAGACGCTAAACCCGTTGTTGATCATCAAAGAAGTTTGAATCCTAAATTGAAGGATGTGGTAAGAACTGAAATATTAAAGCTTCTTGAGGCAGGTATAATTTATCCCATAGCTAATAGTAGATGGGTAAGTCCTGTTCACTATGTCCCTAAGAAAGGAGGTATTACCGTTGTTCCTAATGATAAAAATGAACTTATTCCACAAAGAATTGTAACCGGTTATAGTATGGTAATTGATTTTAGAAAATGAAATAAAGCTACTAGGAAAGATCATTACCCCTTGCCTTTTATTGATCAAATGTTAGAAAGATTATCTAAGCATACACACTTTTGCTTCCTAGATGGTTATTCTGGTTTTTCTCAAATACCTGTATCACCAGAAGATCAAGAGAGAACTACATTTACTTGTCCATTTGGAACTTATACTTATCGTCGTATGACTTTTGGTTTATGTAATGCACCTGCTACCTTGCAAAGATGTATGACTGCTATATTCTCTGACTTTTTTGAAGAGATTGTTGAGGTTTTCATGGATGATTTCTCCGTCTATGGAACTTCTTTTGATGATTGCTTGAGCAACCTTGATCGAGTTTTGCAGAGATGTGAAGAAACTAATCTTGTCTTGAATTTGTAGAACTTTATGGTGAATGAAGGTATAGTCCTTGGGCATAAAATTTGTGAAAGAGGTATTGAAGTTGATAAAGCTAAAGTTGACGCAATTGAGAAAATGCCATGTCCTAAAGATATCAAAGGTACAAGAAGTTTCCTCGGTCATGCTGGTTTCTATAGAAGGTTTATAAAAGACTTCTCTAAAATTTCTAGGCCTCTTACTAATCTTTTGCAAAAAGATGTTCCATTTGTTTTTTATGATGATTGTTTAGAAGCCTTTGAAATACTTAAGAAAGCCTTAATTTCTGCACCTATTGTTCAACCACCTGATTGGAACCTACCCTTTGAAATTATGTGTGATTCTAGTGATTATGCTGTTGGTGCTGTTGTAGGACAAAGAGTTGATAAGAAATTGAATGTTATTCATTATGCTAGTAAAACTCTAGACAGTGCTCAAAGAGATTATGCTACTACTGAGAAAGAATTTTTAGCAGTTGTGTTTCCATGTGATAAACTCAGATCTTACATTGTTGATTCCAAAGTTACTATTCACACTGATCATGCTGCTATTAAATATCTTATGGAAAAGAAAGATGCTAAACCTAGACTTATTAGGTGGGTTCTTTTGCTACAAGAATTTGATTTGCATATTGTTGATAGAAAGGGAGCTGAGAATCCCGTAGCTGATAATTTGTCTAGAATGGAAAATGTTCTTGATGACCCACTTCCTATTAATGATGATTTCCTTGATGAACAACTAGCTATGATAAATGCTTCTCGTAACACTCCTTGGTATGCAGACTATGCTAATTACATTGTTGCTAAATATATACCGCCTAGCTTCACATACCAACAAAAGAAAAAGTTCTTTGATTTAAGGCATTTCTTTTGGGATGACCCACATTTATATAAAGAAGGAGGAGATGGTATTATTAGACGTTGTATACCTGAGCATGAACAGGAACAAATCCTACGGAAGTGTCACTCCGAGGCATACGGAGGACACCATGCGGGAGACAGAACTGCACACAAGGTATTACAATCTGTTTTTTATTGGCCTACTCTCTTCAAAGATGCACGTAAGTTTGTCCTTTCTTGTGATGAATGTCAAAGAATTGGTAATGTTGGTAGACATCAGGAAATGCCTATGAATTATTCACTTGTTATTGAACCATTTGATGTTTGGGGTTTTGATTATATGGGACCTTTTCCTAAATCCAACGGGTATACTCATATTTTAGTTGCTGTTGATTACGTTACTAAGTGGGTAGAAGCTATTCCAACTACTAGTGCTGATCATAACACTTCTATTAAAATGCTTAAAGAAGTTATATTTCCGAGGTTTGGAGTCCCTAGATACTTGATGACTGATGGTGGCTCACATTTTATTCATGGTGCTTTCCGTAAATTGCTTGATAAATATGATGTTAATTATAGAATTGCATCTCCTTATCATCCTCAGTCTAGTGGTCAAGTTGAATTAACTAATAGAGAAATAAAATTAATTTTGCAAAAGACCGTTAATAGATCCAGAAAGAATTGGTCTAAGAAACTTGATGACGCACTTTGGGCTTACAGAACTTCTTATAAAAATCCTATGGGTATGTCTCCATATAAAATGGTCTATGGAAAAGCATGTCATTTACCTCTTGAGTTAGAACATAAGGCATATTGGGCAATTAAAGAACTTAACTATGATTTTAAACTTGCCGGTGAAAAGAGGTTATTTGATATTAGCTCTCTAGATTAATGGAGAACACAAGCTTATGAAAATACCAAATTGTTTAAGGAAAAAGTTAAAAGATGGCATGATAAGAGAATCCAAAAACGGGAATTCAAAGTTGGTGATCATGTTTTATTGTACAATTCTCGCTTAAGATTTTTTGCAGGAAAACTTCTCTCTAAACGGGAAGGACCGTATATCATCGAAGAAGTTTATCGCTCCGGAGCCATCAAAATAAACAACTCCGAAGGCAATAATCCGAGAGTGGTGAATGGACAAAGAATTAAACACTATATCTCAGGTACTCCCATTAATGTTGAAACAAATATTATTCAGACAATGACACCGGAGGAACACATCAAAGAGCCCTTCCGGAATGCTCCAGAACCCTCAAAAGGGGTAGGTATATGATACGGTAAGTAAACCGACTCCAAAAATTCCATAAAAATTATTTCTGTCTGTTTTGGAATATTAGAAAAATTACAAAAATAAGAAACAGCCGAGGGGACCCACGGGTCGCCCACAAGGCAACAGGGCGCGCCGTGATGCCTTGTGGGCCCCTCGTGTGCCCTCTCGACTCCGTTTTCCTCTCGTATGATTGTTTTGCAAGATAAAAATTCTTTATATATACTCACGGGTGTTTTGACCACCGCATCGCAAGTTTCTCCTCTGTTCTTGTTTTGTGCTGTTTTCTGTCAGACTCTCGAGGTCAATTGCCATGTCATCTCAGGATTCGGATCGGGAAAACTATGTTTCCCATCTTATTGCAAACCCTAGAGTCTATGGGGACACTGACCCCTATGGTTGGACAACTGACGAAGAGGAAGATGTTGATTTAAGGGAAAAGTGAGGTCATTCCAGCGAGGAGGACGAGGATCCCCCATTGCCTCAACCAGGAGATATGCACATTGAATTCAAGAGGTCCAGCTTTGTAATACCCCCTTGTAATATGCTACAGTGATCATCTTCTAATCATGCCAAGTCATCTTTATTTGTAGTGCTAAATCATCATTTGTTCATATCTCATTTCAAATTCCACTTTAAATCAAAAATTCAAAATGCAAGTCAAAATAAAAGTTGATCAAATATTAAAGCAAAATAGTTCACAATATTGAAAATAATTCCAAGGTAATTATAAAAATAAAACCAACATTATTTGCATTCCCAAATTGACCCTAGCAACCAAAACAGTACCAAAACAAAATATTTAATCCTTTTCCATTTATGCAAAATCCAATTGAATACAAAACATTCCCAAACTTTTTGTGGCAGTGTCTAAAAATGCACTCGAATTAATGGGCCAAGTTCCATATTTTTCCTTAGCCATTTAATAGCCTAAGTATTTCCTTTTCTATCTCTGTTTATAAATAAATGGAAAAACAGATAAGAATAGTGGACTAAAGAACTTACCTGGCTCTGGCCGCGCCGTCCCAAACGGCCCAGCCCACCTCCCTCACCTGCTCCCTCCTGCGTGGCAGCGTCGCCATGGCCAGGAGCTCGAGCTCCGGTCGCTGGCTGCCACGGCGCCAGCGCAGGTAGCCCGAGGGGATAAGGGCGCCCCGAGCCTTCCTCCCTGGTCGCCTCGCCCTCACTCCCCTCTCCTCCTCTCACGCATCGCTCGCTCACTCCCCTCTCTCTGCCCGAGCGCAACGCCGCCGCACTCCATCGATCTCGTGGTCGCCGGCGCCCCTCTGCCCCTCCGACAAGTCCGGAAGGCCCGCCGACCTCCGCCTCTTCCTCCCCGACCGCTGGCTGGAGCCGGGGACCCCCGCAGCTACCAGTCGCCCTCGCCCCCATCTCCGGCTACCGCGACAACTCTGGCGACCCTCCGTCGACTGCTGCTACTACTAAGCTGACCGCCGGCCTCCTTGCGCCGCTCGGTGAGCATTCGCCCTCTCCCCTAACCCCTTTGCTTGCTCACGCGCGCTAGATCGGCGGCCCCGCTCAGACCCGAACGCCGCCGCCGCCATAGCTCGACGCTGGCGCGCCTACCGGCCACCTCCGCCCGTTCTGACACCGCAGATCGACGCGCGGAGGAGTCCCTTTTCGAACGCATCCGAAAACGCGCAAAACGGCGCACCGTAGCACATTTCCGAGCCCCGCCGGCGTTCGGTCGCCGCTGTGGAGCTCACTGGAGTGATTCCGGTGCCGCCCGCTGACCTGGCCTGACCGGTGGGCCCCGCTGGGTCACTGGCAGCTGGAACCCGCGGGCCCAGTTGACCAGTTGACCAGGTCAACTGGCTGACTTGGCAGTCCCAGTCGCTGACTGGTGGGCCCCAGTTGACCAGTCAACTGGTCAGCCGACGCTGACATCATGCTTGCGTCATGCTGGCGTCATATTCCATTTCTGGCTATTTTTGCTAAATTAATTAATTCCAGAATATTGTTAAAACTTGTCTAATTCATAGAAAATAAACCGTAGCTCGGATGGGAAAACTTTCTACATGAAAGTTGCTCAGAAAAATCCCATGAATCCGATCGTGCCGTCTGTTTTCATGTCGGGACCCTCTACGTAGGAGAACCCACAACTTTTCGTCTGTTTCCGGCAGATGAATAGTGCATACATACCGGTTAATAATTCCAACTTAAATCCTAAAATAACTAAAATGGTTTAGAGATGCATTAGGTCACCCCTGCACTGCATTTTAGCATGTCGTGCTCTGTGTTGCATTTGTATGCTGTGTATTTATCTGTTTCCTCCCCCTCTTCTCTCCGGTAGATTCTGGCACCGACGTAGCCCTTGAGGACTACTTCATCACCGACAACCCTCCTTTTCGCCTACAGAGCAACCAGGCAAGCAAACCCCCTTGACGCATGCCTATATCACCTATTCTTTCTCCCTCCTGCTTGCATTAGATTTTGCTACTGCATTTGATTGATCCTATTCTGTTGCATAGCCTGTTTTTGTAAAACTACTATTGATACCTTACCTGCTATCCTAAATGCTTAGTATAGGTTGGATGGAAATCCATCTGTGGCCCCTCTTCCTTGTCCTAGTTGCCCCGCTTAGTTACCAGTGCCCTGATCGATGTGATCGACGGGCTGAGACCAGCACAGCACCACACCCCCCCTAAGTTGCTCGACTCTGCAGAGCTAACATCGAGTGCCGAGGGTGATACCTCTTATCTCACTCCTGATGTTGTCTCTGTAGCGTAGCTAGTCGGTTGTGGGTTACGAGGGTGATTCCTCTTTCAACACCCCGACGAAGCTTCTGTCATGCAACCCCGCAAGGGTGAATACCATCGAGGGTGATTCCTTCGGTTTCACCTTGACGGATACGTCGAGAGGGAAATCCCACGAGGGTGATTCCTCGGATTCCTTCTTGATGTTATGTACACACGGTTACCTGGGATTTACTACAGATACCTGATAAAGTCGGGTCGACCCTGAGGGGTACCCGCGAGAGATAAATATGAAAGTTGGGCGGGCCCGGAGAGCACCCGCGAGAGTTACTGTGGCGGTTGGCTGTTTAGCGGTACCACCCAGGTTGTGGTGGTAGCTCCGGACTTGTTCCGACAGCCGTCACTAAATTTAATAATGCACTAACGGATTTGGGTATTGATCTGAGTTGGCCACTGGCCTATACGCACTACCACCACGCGGGATAATGGTTTAATGGGGCCATCGGCGCCGTATGTATCAGCCGAAAGCTCAGTCAGACGTCCAGTTTAGCATTATGGCACGGTCGGATCGTGCCGATGGCGCTGGTATCCACCCTGCACACAACGACCCGGAGTGCAAAGGGCGACGGGCCCAGGACCCCTGAGCGCTTAGGATGTAGACCGGCGGGGACCTCTCTGTTGAGCCTAGGTAGGGCTGCGGTGTGTCGATCAGCCGAGGCCGGGCATGACCCAGAAAAGTGTGTCCGGCCAGAGTTAATCGAGCGTGTTGGGTAACAGTAGTGCACCCCTGCAGGGAAGATTATCTATTCGAATAGCCGTGTCCACGGTAACAGGACGCTCAGTGTTGTATCCCGATCTATTACAACTTGAACTGGATAAATGTTATTTAATTGAAGCTCCGAGATCGCTTTCTCGCAGGAAGCCGAGGAAGGATCCCTAGGCTTTGTTACAACATGCTTGCTACTATAATTATGTTACTAATCTGCACTCTTCTTATGCTGCAAGACCGCTGAAGATGCTAGTCTTCGATAGGCTAGGCTGTTCCCCTCTCTTCTGGCATTTCTGCAGTTCAGTCCACATATACAGCCTTTCGTTGATATCGTTGCATAAGTAGAATAGTTCTGATGTAAGTCTTGCGAGTACTTCGGATGAGTACTCACGGTTGCTTTGCTTCCCTTTCCCCCCTACCCATTTGCTGTGACCAGATAACGGAGCCCAGGAGTCAGCTGCTACCGCCGACGACTGCTACTACACTTCTGGTGGAGCTTACTACTACATGGAGACCGCCGACGACTAGGAGTAGTTAGGAGGCTCCCAGGCAGGAGGCCTGCACCTTTTCGATCCAGTGTTTTGTTTTGCCCCGCCTGTTAAAGTCCATCTGTTTTCTTTTATATCTGTTCTCAGATATCTAACACTTTCTTTGTTGCTTGTATGACATCAAGCTTATGTATTCGAGCCCTCGAGGCCCCTGGCTTGTAATATAAAGCTTGAATTTTTTTATTGGTGTTTAGAGTTGTGCTGTGATATCTTCAAGTGAGTCTTAGGCTTGATCGTGTGCATTTGCGTGTATGATTAGTGCACGATTAAGTCGGGGGCGTCACAAGTTGGTATCAAAGCCGATTGCCTGTAGGGAGCCCCTTTCCAACTCCTTGGCCGAAGTTGAGTCTAGTTTCCAAAAACTGTTTTACTAACATGGCTGTGTGGCTTACGGGCCCACGTCGCTAATGGGTGGTATTAGGATATTTTATTCCTCTCCCTTACTCTGGGACTCTGATCTTTCTTCCTTTCGGGTTAAAGATTTTACTAACTCTAACTCTAGGTTCTCGTGATCACATCCACCCGGAGTTCTGAATTAACCCCCCCTTCTTCGAGATGAGGGCCAGGTTCTGCTTCATAGTGTTCACGGACCGCAGGATCCTTTTATCGAGGGCACCCTGCGTTGTCCCTTGTAGATTCCTCGCCCCAGTAGTTTTCTCCGACGTGATGTAGCCTTTGCTATGTCCCGTTGTTGTATCTCTCCACCGCGTGCTGCGAGCCGCCTAGTTTGTCTAGCTGCATGCGATTCTGAACTCCTACCGCCGTTTGTAACCAACTCTGTGCATGGATCTGTATGTCTTTAATGACTACTAATATGTATCTAATGCACTTCTTGTTCATTGCCCATGCTACATCATGAATGACTCCATACACTTGCAGTTTTTCTTGCTAAACTGCCCCTGTTGATTTGGCGGGATGGCTGACGATCCTCCACCTCCACCCTATATTGCCGCAATGATGCAACAGTTTGAGCTGAATCGTCAGTTTATGACTGGGGTAATGGCCCAATTTCCAACCCAGAATGCTCAGCAACAGTCTGCCCCAATAACTCTGCAAGAATTTGTGCGCCTCAATCCATCCGTTTTCCGCAACTCCACCAATCCTATGGATGCTGAGGATTGGCTCCGTGACATCCTGTTTGAGATGGAGTCAGCTAATGTTGCCCCTGACAGTAACGTCACCTTTGCGGCAGTCCACCTGAAAGGTCCAGCTGCACAATGGTGGGAAAGTCACAGGGGTATGCTGCCTACTGGAACTGTAACCACTTGGCAGGAATTTCAGTCAGCCTTTCGTGCACGGCACATTCCTCAAGGTCTGATGGACCAGAAGAAGAAGGAGTTCCGCAAACTCACATAGGGAAAAATGACTATGGATGAATATCAAAGGAAATTCCTTGATTTATCTCGCTATGCTGAAGATGACGTCTGCACTGACGCTCGCAAGCAGAAGAAATTCCGTGAAGGATTGCGCCCTGATATAAAGCTCACACTTGTTGCCCATGATTGCGTGGACTTTGCGACGCTTGTCAGCCAAGCTTTCTGGGCTGAAACTGGTCTGAATGAGTACCAAGAATCCCTCAAGCGTACTCGAGATGTTGGCCCATCCTCGGGTCAGCCTGCTCAGAAGCGTCAAGTCTGGATTCCGCACAATGTTTTTCACCGACCTGCTCCAACACCAAGGCCGTCTTATGTCGCACCTCGTCTGCCTCCTCCGCCGAGACAGCTAATGATTCAGGGTGGACAGCCCAGTGTTATGGCTCCTCCCCATAATGATGATTTATGCCGCAAGTGTGAACAACCAGGGCACCTTAATATCAACTGTCGCACGGATCAGCCTCAGAATGCACCACGTCCTCCTGTTGGTCGCAAGAAGAGCTGTCGAAACCGTCATTTCAGAAGCTGTAATGCCAGGCCGTCTGCTGTGAGCCATGGTCAAGTCACCCATGTCAAGATTGAAGAAGCTCGGGAGGCCCCAAAAATCGTGATGGGTACTCTTCTCGTTAACTCAGTACCAGCTGCTGTTCTCTTTGATTCAGGAGCATCGCATGCCTTTGTGTCTCAACAATTTGCTCAGTTACATGAGTTGGACATGGAGAAATTACCCACTCCTTTAGCGGTTCAATCTCCAGGATCCAAGTGGCAAACCACAATGGTAAGCCCTCGCAACCAAATTGAAATTGGAGGATTACTTTTTCCGGCTTCTCTCACTGTGCTCGGACCTTCGAACATAGACATCATTCTGGGTATGGAATGGTTGGCAGCCTATAATGCTTTGATCAACTGTGCCGCCAAGACAGTCCAGCTCACACACCCTTCTGGCAAGGTGATCAACTACTCAGCCCAGTTAAGCCAGAATGCCGAGAGCCAGACATATGCTCTGAATGCATTGAATGCTTCTCCTCTTGAAGGCATCGAGAACGTTCTAGTTGTTCGTGATTTTCAAGATGTCTTCCCAGAGGAACTTCCAGGAGTACCCCCTGCTAGGGCTGTCGAGTTTGTTATCGACCTGAAACCAGGCACTACTCCCATTGCCAAGCGCCCGTACAAGATGCCGCCTCATGAACTCCTTGAACTTAACGAGGAAATTGACAAGTCACTTCAAAAGGGTTTCATCCGCCCCAGTTCTTCTGCTTGGGGAGCACCTTCTCTCTTTGTTAAGAAGAAGGATGGTACGAATCGTCTGGTCCAAGATTACCGACCTATCAACCAGGCAACAATTCAGAACAAGTATCCGCTTCCCAGGATCAACGATCTGTATGATCAACTTGCTGGTTCCTCAGTATTCTCTAAACTTGATTTGAGATTGGGATACCACCAGATCCGAGTTCGTAAAGAGGATATTCCGAAGACAGCCTTCGTTACTCGCTATGGTTCTTACGAGTACACTGTCATGTCCTTCGGCTTAACCAATGCTCCAGCAACCTTCTCTCGGTTAATGAATTATATCTTCATGGATTACCTCGACAAATTCGTCGTGGTTTATCTGGATGATATCCTGGTTTATTCGAAGAATGAAGAAGAACATGTCGAGCATCTTCGGCTTGTACTGGAGAAGCTGCGTGAACATCAACTGTATGCCAAGTATTCCAAGTGCGAGTTCTGGCTATCTGAAGTGACATATCTCGGCCACATGATTTCCAAAGAGGGCATTGCTGTTAACCTAGAACGAGTTCAGGCTATTCTTGAATGGACTCCCCCGAAGAACATCAAGCAAGTCAGACGTTTTCACGGACTCGCCAGCTATTGCCGCCGCTTTGTCGAGAACTTCTCCAAAATTGCCAAGCCTTTGACTGATTTGCTTCACAAGGGTGTTAAGTTTGAGTGGACAGATAAATGTCAGGAAAGTTTTCAAACACTCAAAGACAAACTGACATCTGCCCCAGTGCTTGCTCCTCCAGATTCTCGCAAATACTTCGTGATTTATTGTGACGCCTCCCGTCAAGGATTAGGCTATGTCCTAATGCAAGAGCGCAAGGTGATTGCTTATTGTTGACACACGAACACGTCACCGTGTACCCTCGACGCTGGGGGTGATGCACCGCAGCTCACATCGAAGGAGGTCCGACCGGCAGCGCGATACGCAGGACAGCCGGCAGACGCTTTTGTAGACCCAAAACCCCACACGCCCGGGAGGGACCCCGTCAGGGCGCGCGGCGGCTATGGGCTGCCCTAGGTCGACCTGATCGCCCCTAGGGCCTCGTGGATCGCTGGCCTTCAAGAGAAGAACGAATGAAGAACGAGAAGAAAGATACAAGGGTAGGAGATAGATGAACACGAAAAAGTAGTAGATGTGTTTGTTCGATTGTGTGTTGTTCAATCGGCCGTCACCCCCAACATATATAAGAGGCGGCTGGACTTCCCGTACAAGAAAAGGATTCATCTAGGCTTTCCTTACAAGAAAATTACATCAATTCACGTCCTAGAGTCCTAGTTCTGGTCCCGCTCGGATTCAGCCCGAATCTGGTCCAATCTTCTGTCTTGCTCCTTGCGTGGGCCGTGGAATCTGCACATGACCTCCGATGGAGATGGTTCGAACACGAATTTTGTGCGCTTCGACGAGGCCAATAATCCGTATGTTGATCACTTTTCCAAATAAGGCCATCTTGAATACTCCACGGGGCCATCTTTAATTTCGAGTCGGACTCGGTTATGTAGCTGACTGGACCGTCCGACTCTTGTAGCGTCTCTGCAGGTCGTATACTATGTCGGATGATGATGACTCCAAAAGCAAAGTTGACCGTTTCGACGTTACGAACAACTTTCATGTTGACCACTTTTTCATCCGAGGCCATCTAGATAATTATTTGAGCCCATCTTCAGCATCTGGTCGGATTTGACAGTTTCCACCCCGGCAAGCTTTTCCCGGCAAGCTTTCCACCCCGGCAAGCTTCACCACGGCAAGGTTTCCATCCCGGCAAGCTTTCACACCCCGGAAAGCTTTCACCCTGGCAAGCTTTCACATCCCGGCAAGATTTCCCCGGCAAGGTTTCTATCCCGGCAAGGTTTCCATCCCGGCAAGATTTCCCCGACAAGGTTTCCATCCGGCAAGCTTTCTGGCTGTACCTTGCGGGTCTTTTTTGTGGCAGTAAACGACATCGGATGAAAATGTGCCCAAAAGCAAAGTTGACCGTTTCGACGTTACGAACAACTTTCATGTTGAACGTTTTTCGATTCGAGGCCATCTTGAAGGGCTAATTGCTCACGCATTGTGTCAGACATCCATCAAACATGTGTCTGATGTCCAGCGTAATATTTTGATCTCTAGCCGGTCCGCACCGTGTTGACCGTAACTTTTGCATATGTACTCGGATTTAGACGATTTTTATAGGAAAATCAACCGATTCAACGAGACGAAGACAATTCGTGTTGGATAGTTTTCCATCTGAGGCCGTCTTGAGGGCGTAATCAGCCGAACAGTGATCTGAACACAAAATTTTAGAACTTTGAACACTGTTTGAGCTCCTAAGATGAGGTCGGATGGTGATGACCCGAACATCAAAGTTTCTCATTTTGACGATACGGAACTTTCACATGTTGAGAACTTTTTCATTTGAGGCCATCTTTATTGCGTTTTTGACCATGCCAAAATCTGGTGTCAACACATGCCCCCCTGTTTTTCGGCAAAGCTTGCATGCCGAAAAATAATTTGCACCATGTTTGTTCTAAGGACGATGTCAACACTCCATCGGCTGTGCATACTGAGGACGATAATTTTTATCGGCCATATGCTTAGGTTTGCTGCCACTTGGGATTTCTTCAGATATTTGCCGCTTCAAAGCCCATGACGGGTGTATAAAATGTCTCTGTGTATGCATCCCATGGGAATCTTTGCTTGGTTCGAACAACTTTGCCCAAGCACCTCAACAGAATATTGCCAACCATTCGGCAACACAGATCATCAAATATCAAAGGATATATTAAGTCATGTGCCGAACAATCTTGCTTCACTCGGATCCTGCAAATGACTGATACTCAGATTTCTCCAGTTAGCTTTCTGGCTCGCACTAGATCCTTCATTACTGGCTGCATCAACCAAGGAGTCGGCCACACTGACCGATTCAAAGATGAGTCAGCCGTACACTCCTCACAAGCCGAGGGAATAAATAAGTCGGCTTTGCTGGTATTGCAAAGACTGAACATCGGCTATAGGAGTGCCAGACAAACCATGATGAACACCGCTAGCCAGATGCCCGCTTTGCCAATACAATGAACTCTCAGGGCGATATTAAAATATCGGCCATGCGTTCTTATCTCAAAGGAGCTTGGGAATCCGTCCACCAAAGTATGAATAGCCGAAACAAATCAGACATTTCAGCTGGGGATAAATTGTTGGGCACAAACTCTGATGGGAAGGTTGCAGAACATGCATGATGCGCCGTTTAGAGTCTCATATAGTGACATAAAAATCGTTGTTTTCGCCTACCGGCTTCACGCTTGTCCTCCCTTACTCCTGCCGGCTTCACAACAGGAGCTTGCATATCATTCTCGCCTTGATGGCTTCCCTTGGGGACCCATGCCATATTCCTCTCCTCCAACTCTTTGGCCCTGAGCCGCTTCAGCTTTCTTTCTTGCCAATGTGATAAGCCGAGTGAGCATCCCGGCTGTGATTTTATTTTATGCTCTAACAACTCTTTCCTGGCTTTGGGCACCTCCGGCTTGGCTTGTCCAAACTCGGCGATTGGGTCTTTGAATGTTACTCGCTTCACTTCCTTTCCCTTAGTAGCCAACGTAGACTCGGCTGGCTTTTTGTTGTTCGGAGTCGGATCTAAAATAACACACTTGCGGCCATCTTTTTTCACTTGGTAAACTTGCTTGACCATGTCAATCTTCTTCGCCGAGCTCCAGACCGATTCTTTTTGGTTGAGTCGGTCTTTAACATGTGGTTGTTGAACAAACGATGATCCTCTCGGAGCTGCATAATTTTGGTGAAGCGGCTTAGAATATGATGTACGGTGTGCCCTTGATTTATACCTGTCCCATGATTGATATGAATAATAGTCAGCATGAGAAGGTACGTATGACATCGGCATTGGTGACCCAAAAGGAGGATACGGAGTCAACTCCTTCCTTCGCCAATCCTGGTGTTCAGATTTATTCCTTGGGGGTGACTTCGATGCCTTTGTTTCACTCGGCCGATAAGCACACTTCTCCTCACTCAACTTATGATATTTTTCCAATAACTGCGCGAAAGTGACTTTCGGCTTTTTACCTTTGTGCTTACCGCGGCCTTTTCTTTCTTTGGTTGTGTGTGCATCGGTCTTTGAATTTTCTTGTTGCCCCCCAGTGCTAGATGTGTCAGTTGTAGCTTTGATGGAATTCCCGTCTTCAATATTGTTGCTGATGCACTCTTGAATGATTACCTCGCTTGAAGATTTGATCACATCATCATTAGCATATACCAGTCCGTCTTTGGATGAGCCGGCTTGAGGTAGCCGAGTCAACACTCGATCGCCATCAAGACCAATCTGAGTCGACTGGCCGTATGCTTGTGCCTCAACGAGCTCCAATCGTCCTTTGTTGGCCGATTGTGTGGCTTGATGAATCACATTGTTGTCTTTGACATTCTGTTCAAACGAACATTGCATTTGCTCTTGTCTTGATGGCTCGACATCGTGATCAATTATAATAATAGGATTAGTTGGCTACGCACCGACGATGTGATCACTTATGCCCGGACTGAAAGTACACTGCTCGTCCATTAACCGATATTGTGATACCGGCTCTGGAGCAAACCAACCGCGTGGTGCCGGTTTAACGCCATCCGACTCAGCTATGCATTGATTTTCGCCCTCCTTCCCCGATGCTCTTGAATCGGCTATCTCGGAGGACTTTGGACCTGGCTTTTTGTTTCTGCAACCAAAGTAACTACAGAATATACGTCTCATTTGATACCAAATGTTAGCCAAGCATGAAACAATCAAAGCTACCCATATGAACATACTTTTCAGTCGGCATAATGGGAAAAGCTTTGGTTGCGATAATCTATCACTAGCAGCCTCTATGAATGGTACAATATGTTGACTAGCATGATTAGTGACAGGATTATTTCTAACAAACAAGTTACTCATCTTGATTGGTCTTTCCAAGTTAATTATGATCTTGCTAATGGATGCATCAATGATATATTTTTGACCGAATCGGAAAGCGAGTAAATTATCTGCTAGACGTACCTTTGCGACAAGGTTGGTGGAATATGATGATCGTATATGTGGAACAATGCCTTGCTCCACCCCAAGATGATCCTCCAACGCCTCATCTTCTTCTTCTGGATTTCGTGCCTCGTCACTCGGATTACCCGAATAGATTCCACTCGAATGCTCTTTGTCAGCTGAACTTTGCTTGGCTGCATGTTCTTGTTCTTGATGTTCATTGTTAACCGAACTGTGTTCAGCCATATCACTTTGTTCTTGATGCTCACCAATTTCTTTAGCACGAAACTCATAGGGCAGCATGTAAGCTCCCTCACATCCAGAAAAATCGAGCACAGCCAATTTGCTGCATTTGCCATTCCTTCGCTCAGTCAAGCTTGCATCTTTTGTTTTAGTACACTCGGCTATGATTTGCTTGATGCACTCGACATTAGCCGGAGATGCACTCGGATGACTCGATGCATTCGATATTGACACTATGCACTCGACCTTAGCCATCTCAGTGCTCAATCCGGTTTCAACTGAACCTACCATTGTCTTGGCTTCAAAGGAACCATTCAACTCGGTTGTAGATGACTTACTCATATTTGACTCGGTTTCAACCGAATCAACTGAATTAGCCGAGTAGATCCATTTTTGTTGTTCGGCTTGCATAGCTTCTGTTTTATCTTGCCTCAACATCGTGGAAGGTCCAACATGGTTGCTGCATAGAGGAAGGGACTTGACGTATTCCTGCAAATCTTCCTCTTCACGTTTCTTCTTGAGTGCTTCATAAGCCTGTCGATATTCTACCGGTAACTCCTCAAGAGTCGGTGTGATAAAATTGTTGACGCAATTGCCTGTGAGCTTTGGCTTGACCTTGTCCATTCGGGCCACATATTTTTCTTTAATTTCGGCCCTGCTTGGTTCGGCTTGCCCCCCAATGCTTTTATGATCTTTCGGCAATGAACTGATGTTGCCGAAATTTTGCAATTGTATAGGGGGTGTATGACACGCTGCAATGATAGGTGAAGACGTATGCACTGTTGGTGAACCATATTTCCTCTCGCCAATTTGGTCAATTGGCAACACGTTGTCTTCTTGAAAAACCTTAGCTCTTATTGCCTCATAATCAGGAACCAACCCCTTTCATGTTGCTCAAGACAAAGAGCACTAATCCTTTTATTTTGAGCTAAACTCTTTTTTAGTGCAGCCACGTGAGCTTCTAGAAGGGATTGCTCCATAATATTTATAGATTCTTTCGGCAATGAGGTGTTGCTGAAATTTTGCATTTGTGCAGGGCATTGTAACTCAGAATTTTGCACTTGTGCAGGGTATTGTAACTCGGAATTTTGCACTTGTGCAGAGAAGGTATGGTACGCCATAGTATTATAATCCGGTCTATGTGCTCCTGCGGAATCTTCACTAATCCGGCCATCACCCTGAAGGTAAGCCGAATTGCGAATATCGTCAGTCGCATGAGTTGCCGATTCAGTGGTCACATAAGGCGTATTATAAGTCGGCTGGGAGTAACCGGCTAAACAGCTTGTGGAAGCCAAGCCGATTCTCTCACCCATCGGCCTGCTTAGGGATGACCTCATGAATTCCGAGTCAGCAGCCGATGGATAAAACCGTGAGACATCCTCTAGCCTATGAAGTGTCCCATGTTGATCAACCGAGTACTCAATGTTATTCATCGGCCTATAATCTGGGGCAGCCGATGCATTAGAACTCGGACATGCTTGCCGTGTGTAGGTAGGGTGGTCCTGAATCGGCTTCTGTTCATAGCTATATGGGAGATAACCAGAACTAGCCGATAAAGTATGCCTGCCCACACCGACGCAAGGGCTATTTGCATCCACGTAAAAAGATTGATGATACATGTCAGCTTCGTAGATTGCCGCCTCTTGATGCGCTCCTCGTAGCAAGAACGGGCTGGAGACCGTTTGCTTCGTCCCCAGCGGAGTCTCCAAAAAGTGTGTTCGCACACGAACACGTCACCGTGTACCCTCGACGCCGGGGGTGATGCACCGCAGCTCACATCGAAGGAGGTCCGACCGGCAGCGCGATACGCAGGACAGCCGGCAGACGCTTTTGTAGACCCGAAACCCCACACGCCCGGGAGGGACCCCGTCAGGGCGCGCGGCGGCTATGGGCTGCCCTAGGTCGACCTAATCGCCCCTAGGGACTCGTGGATCGCTGGCCTTCAAGAGAAGAACGAACGAAGAACGAGAAGAAAGATACAAGGGTAGGAGATAGATGAACACGAAAAAGTAGTAGATGTGTTTGTTCGATTGTGTGTTGTTCAATCGGCCGTCACCCCCAACATATATAAGAGGCAGCTGGACTTCCCGTACAAGCAAAGGATTCATCTAGGCTTCCTTTACAAGAAAATTACATCAATTCACGTCCTAGAGTCCTAGTTCTGGTCCCGCTCGGATTCAGCCCGAATCTGGTCCAATCTTCTGTCTTGCTCCTTGCGTGGGCCGTGGAATCTGCACATGACCTCCGATGGCGATGGTTCAAACACGAATTTTGTGCGCTTCGACGAGGCCAATAATCCATATGTTGATCACTTTTCCAAATAAGGCCATCTTGAATACTCCACGGGGTCATCTTTAGTTTCGAGTCGGACTCGGTTATGTAGCTGACTGGACCGTCCGACTCTTGTAGCGTCTCTGCAGGTCGTATACTATGTCGGATGATGATGACTCCAAAAGCAAAGTTGACCGTTTCGACGTTACGAACAACTTTCATGTTGAACACTTTTTCATCCGAGGCCATCTAGATAATTATTTGAGCCCATCTTCAGCTTCTGGTCGGATTTGACAGTTTCCACCCCGGCAAGCTTTTCCCGGCAAGCTTTCCACCCCGGCAAGCTTCACCCCGGCAAGGTTTCCATCCCGGCAAGCTTTCACACCCCGGCAAGGTTTCCATCCCGGCAAGATTTCCCCGGCAAGGTTTCTATCCCGGCAAGGTTTCCATCCCGGCAAGATTTCCCCGACAAGGTTTCCATCCGGCAAGCTTTCTGGCTGTACCTTGCGGGTCTTTTTTGTGGCAGTAAACGACCTCGGATGAAAATGTGCCCAAAAGAAAAGTTGACCGTTTTGACGTTACGAACAACTTTCATGTTGAACGTTTTTCGATTCGAGGCCATCTTGAAGGGCTAATTGATCACGCATTGTGTCAGACATCCATCAAACATGTGTCTGATGTCCAGCGTAATATTTTGATCTCTAGCCGGTCCGCACCGTGTTGACCGTAACTTTTGCATATGAACTCGGATTTAGACGATTTTTATAGAAAAATCAACCGATTCAACGAGACGAAGACAATTCGTGTTGGATAGTTTTCCATCTGAGGCCGTCTTGAGGGCGTAATCAGCCGAACAGTGATCTGAACACAAAATTTTAGAACTTTGAACACTATTTGAGCTCCTAAGATGAGGTCGGATGGTGATGACCCGAACATCAAAGTTTCTCATTTTGACGATACGGAACTTTCACATGTTGAGAACTTTTTCATTTGAGGCCATCTTTATTGCGTTTTTGACCATGCCAAAATCTGGTGTCAACACTTATGGCTCTCAACAGTTGCGTCCTCATGAAGAGAACTATCCAACGCATGATCTTGAACTCGCGGCAGTTATTTATGCATTGAAGCTATGGCGACATTACCTACTCGGTAATCGTTGCGAGATCTACACGGACCATCAAAGTCTGAAGTACTTGTTCACTCAGCCATCTCTGAACCTCCGTCAGCAAAGATGGATGGAGGCCATTACGGACTATGACTTAGGTATTTCTTATACCCCTGGCAAGGCTAGTGTAATGGCTGATGCTTTGAGCCGTAAATCCTACTATTGTGAACTTGAGGTTCAGCTGCAACAACCACTCTTGTATGAAGAGCTTCGAAGGCTGAACATCGAGATAGTTCCTCAAGGATATCTAAATACCTTGGTTGTTGAACCAGATCTTGAGCACAACATCAAGACAAGGCAGAAATATGACTCTGAAGTCGAGAAGATTAAGAAATACCTCTCCAAGGGAAATTCTTCATTCTACCATGTTGATGATGATGGTGCCTTGTTCTTCAAAGGCCGCCTAGTGGTCCCCAGAAAGCATAATCTGGACTCGCGTTCGGATGTCATGAAAGAAGCACATGACACACCTTTGTCTATCCACCCCGGTAGTACCAAGATGTACCAGGACATTCGTCAGCGGTACTGGTGGCCTGATATGAAGCGAGACATTGCTCGATATGTTGCTGAGTGTGACGTTTGCCGTCGCATCGAAGCAGAACATCAAAGACCTGCCGGAACTCTGCAACCACTTGCTATTCCTAAATGGAAATGGGACAAAGTTGAAATGAATTTCATTACTGGATTTCCCAGATCACAGAAGGGTCATGATGCTATTTTTGTCGTCATTGATCGATTCTCCAAGGTTGCTCATTTCCTACCAGTCAAGGAGACAATCACTGCTAGTCAGTTAGCAGACTTGTATGTTTCTAGAATTGTGTCACTCCACGGTGTTCCATTGGAGATCAGTCCAGACCGTGGCAGCCTCTTTACCTGAAGGTTTTGGGCAAGTTTCCAAGAAGCTATGGGAACTCATCTGTCCTTTAGCACCGCTTTTCACCCCCAGTCCCAGGGCCAAGTTGAACGAGTCAACCAAATACTAGAAGATATGCTACGTGCATGTGTTATCTCCTTTGGCAAGAAATGGGAGGAATCTCTCCCATATGCTAAATTCTCATACAATAATAGCTATCAAGCTAGTCTGAAGATGGCACCATTTGAAGTTCTTTATGGACGTAAGTGCCGAACTCCTCTGAATTGGTCAGAAACTGGGGAACGGCCACTCTTCGGTCCGGATATTATCCAACACGCTGAAGAGCAAGTTCGTATTGTTCATGAACATCTGAAGGCTGCTCAGTCTCGTCAGAAGAGCAATTATGACCATAAACACAAGGTAATGGTCTATCAACCTGGCGAGCAGGCCTGCCTCCGTGTTACTCCGATGAAGGGCACTCACCGTTTCGGAATCAAGGGCAAGCTAGCTCCTCGCTCATTTGGCCCCTTCCGCATTATCGCAAGACATGGAGAAGTGGCATATCAATTGGAATTACCGCTGAACCTTTCTCAGGTTCACGATGTTTTCCATGTGTCGCAACTCCGCCGCTGCTTCAAGGAATCTCCGCACCGAGCAGTGGATCATGAATTGCTCGAATTGCAAGATGATCTATCTTATAAAGAGCATCCAATCTTCATTCTTGATCAAGCTGAACGTTGGACTCGTCAGAAGGCAATCAAGTTCCTTAAGGTTCAGTGGTCGAATCACTCTGAAGATGAGGCCACTTGGGAACGCGAGGATCGTCTTCGTGATGAATACCCCGACCTTTTCCCTTCTACCTCCTAAATTCTCGGGACAAGAATTTCATTTAGAGGAGGAGAATTGTAACACCCCCTTGTAATATGCTACAGTGATCATCTTCTAATCATGTCAAGTCATCTTTATTTGCAGTGCTAAATCATCATTTGTTCATATCTCATTTCAAATTCCACTTTAAATCAAAAATTCAAAATGCAAGTCTAAATAAAAGTTGATCAAATATTAAAGCAAAATAGTTCACAATATTGAAAATAATTCCAAGGTAATTATAAAAATAAAACCAACATTATTTGCATTCCCAAATTGACCCTAGCAACCAAAACAGTACCAAAACAAAATATTTAATCCTTTTCCATTTATGCAAAATCCAATTGAATTCAAAACATTCCCAAACTTTTTGTGGCAGTGTCTAAAAATGCACTCGAATTAATGGGCCAAGTTCCATATTTTTCCTTAGCCATTTAATAGCCTAAGTATTTCCTTTTCTATCTCTGTTTATAAATAAACGGAAAAACAGAAAAGAATAGTGGACGAAAGAACTTACCTGGCTCTGGCCGAGCCGGCCCAAACGGCCCAGCCCACCTCCCTCACCTGCTCCCTCCTGCGTGGCAGTGTCGCCATGGCCAGGAGCTCGAGCTCCGGCCGCTGGCTGCCACGGCGCCGGGGCAGGTAGCCCGAGGGGATAAGGGCGCCCCGAGCCTTCCCCCTGGTCGCCTCGCCCTCACTCCCCTCTCCTCCTCTCACGCGTCGCTCGCTCACTCCCCTCTCTCTGCCCGAGCGCAACGCCGCCGCACTCCATCGATCTCGCGGTCGCCGGCGCCCCTCTACCCCTCCGACGAGTTCGGAAGGGCCGCCGACCTCCGCCTCTTCCTCCCCGACCGCTGGCTGGAGCCGGGGACCCCAGCAGCTACCAGTCGCCCTCGCCCCCATCTCCGGCTACCGCGACAACTCCGGCGACCCTCCGTCGACTGCTGCTACTACTAAGCTGACCGTCGGCCTCCTTGCGCCGCTCGGTGAGCATCTGCCCTCTCCCCTGACCCCTTTGCTTGCTCGCGCGCGCGCTAGATCGGCGGCCCCGCTCAGACCCGAACACCGCCGCCATAGCTCGACGCCGGCGCACCTACCGGCCACCTCCGCCCGTTTCAACGCCGCAGATCGACGTGCGGAGGAGTCCCCGTTCGAACGCATCCGGAAACGCGCAAAACGGCGCACCGTAGCGCATTTCCGAGCCCCGCCGGCGTTCGGCCGCCGCTGTGGAGCTCGCCGGAGCAATTCCGGCGCCGCCCGCTGACCTGGCTTGACCGCTGGGCCCCGCTGGGTCACTGGCAGCTAGGACCCGTGGGCCCAGTTAACCAGTTGACCAGGTCAACTGGCTGACTGGGCAGTCCCAGTCGCTGACTGGTGGGCCCCAGTTGACCAGTCAACTGGTCAGCCGACGCTGACATCATACTTGCGTCATGCTGGCGTCATATTCCATTTCTGGCTATTTCTATTAAATTAATTAATTCCAGAATATTGTTAAAACTTGTTTAATTCGTAGAAAATAAACCGTAGCTCGGATGGGAAAACTTTCTACATGAAAGTTGCTCAGAAAAATCCCACGAATCCGATCATGTCATCTGTTTTCATGTCGGGACCCTCTATGTAGGAGAACCCACATCTTTTCGTCTGTTTCCGGCAGATGAATAGTGCATACATACCGGTTAATAATTCCAACTTAAATCCTAAAATAACTAAAATGGTTTAGAGATGCATTAGGTCACCCCTGCACTGCATTTTAGCATGTCGTGCTCTGTGTTGCATTTGTATGCTGTGTATTTATCTGTTTCCTCCCCCTCTTCTCTCCGGTAGATTCCGGCACCGACGTAGCCCCTGAGGACTACTTCATCACCGACAACCCTCCTTTTCGCCTGCAGAGCAACCAGGCAAGCAAACCCCCTTGACGCATGCCTATATCACCTATTCTTTCTCCCTCCTGCTTGCATTAGATTTTGCTACTTCATTTGATTGATCCTATTCTGTTGCATAGCCTGTTTTTGTAAAACTGCTATTGATACCTTACCTGCTATCCTAAATGCTTAGTATATGTTGGATGGAAATCCATCTGTGGCCCCTCTTCCTTGTCCTAGTTGCCCCGCTTAGTTACCAGCGCCCTGATCGTTGTGATCGATGGGCTGAGACCAACACAGCACCACACCCCCCCTAAGTTGCTCGACTCTGCAGAGCTAACATCGAGTGCCGAGGGTGATACCTCTTATCTCACTCCCGATGTTGTCTCTGTAGCGTAGCTAGTCGGTTGTGCGTTACAAGGGTGATTCCTCTTTCACCACCCCGATGAAGCTTCTGTCGTGCAACCCCGCAAGGGTGAATACCATCGAGGGTGATTCCTCCGGTTTCACCTTGACGGATACGTCGAGAGGGAAATCCCACGAGGGTGATTCCTCGGATTCCTTCTTGATGTTATGTACACATGGTTACCTGGGATTTACTACAGATACCTGATAAAGTCGGGTCAACCCTGAGGGGTACCCGCGAGAGATAAATATGAAAGTCGGGCGCGCCCGGAGAGCACCCGCGAGAGTTACTGTGGCGGCTGGCTGTTTAGCGGTACCACCCAGGTTGTGGTGGTAGCTCCGGACTTGTCCCGACAGCCGTCACTAAATTTAATAATGCACTAACGGATTTGGGTATTGATCTGAGTTGGCCACTGGCCTATACGCACTACCACCACGCAGGATAATGGTTTAATGGGGCCCTCGGCGCCGTATGTATCAGCCGAAAGCTCAGTCAGACGTTCAGTTCAGCATTGTGGCACGGTCGGATCGTGCCGATGGCGCTGGTATCCACCCTGCACACAACGACCCGGAGTGCAAAGGGCGACGGGCCCAGGACCCTTGAGCGCTTAGGATGTAGACCGGCGGGGACCTCTCTATTGAGCCTAGGTAGGGCTGCGATGTGTCGATCAGCCGAGGCCGGGCATGACCCAGAAAAGTGTGTCCGGCCAGAGTTAATCGAGCGTGCTGGGTAACAGTAGTGCACCCTTGCAGGGAAGATTATCTATTCGAATAGCCGTGTCCATGGTAACATGACGCTCAGTGTTGTATCCCGATCTATTACAACTTAAACTGGATACATGTTATTTAATTGAAGCTCCGGGATCGCTTTCTCGCAGGGAGCCGAGGAAGGATCCCTAGGCTTTGTTACAACATGCTTGCTACTATAATTATGTTACTAATCTGCACTCTTCTTATGCTGCAAGACCGCTGAAGATGCTAGTCTTCGATAGGCTAGGCTTTTCCCCTCTCTTCTGGCATTTCTGTAGTTCAGTCCACATATACAGCCTTTCGTTGATATCGCTGCATAAGTAGAATAGTTGTGATGTAAGTCTTGCGAGTACTTCGTATGAGTACTCACGGTTGCTTTGCTTCCCTTTTCCCCCTACCCGTTTGCTGTGACCACGTAACGGAGCCCAGGAGTCAGCTGCTACCGCCGACGACTGCTACTACACTTCTGGTGGAGCTTTCTACTACATGGAGACCGCCGACGACCAGGAGTAGTTAGGAGGCTCCTCGGCAGGAGGCCTGCACCTTTTCGATCCAGTGTTTTGTTTTGCCCCGCCTGTTAAAGTCTATCTGTTTTCTTTTATATCTGTACTCAGATATCTAACACTTTCTTTGTTGCTTGTATGACATCAAGCTTATGTATTCGAGCCCTTGAGGCCCCTGGCTTGTAATATAAAGCTTGAATTTTTTTATTGGTGTTTAGAGTTGTGCTGTGATATCTTCAAGTGAGTCCTTAGGCTTGATCGTGTGCATTTGCGTGTATGATTAGTGCACGATTAAGTCGGGGGCGTCACAAGCTTACCTAACGTGGTGAAGGTTCCTAAAGTTCAATTCACTCCTTTTCATCATGTGCAAGAAGATTCACATAAACTACGTCGCAAAATCTGGGATCTTGAAAGGGAGAATGACAAATTAAAAGAAGAAATTCGTGTTCTCAAGTGGAAGGCAAAGGACAAGCCTATCATTTCATCACCACCATCACCGAAGAAGGAGACTTGAGTACATGGGTATGGGCACTACCCTTGGCTTGTGCCAAGCTTGGGGGAGGTGCCCCGGTATCGTATCACCATCACTTTTATCATCATTATCTATCTTAGTTCGATCCTTAGTTATTTCGTGATTTAGAAGAATAAAGTTTTAGTATAATCTAGTTTCGAGTGCTTGCTTTGTGGTCTATCTATCTATGTAATCGTGTGTGGAAGTTATATAATAAAGAGTAGTTTGAGTTGAGTGTTTTGCTTTTGTTGATCCAATCTTGGAAATAAAATAAAAAGTAAGATCATATGCTAATCCCATGGGGAGTGATGACTCCACATAAAAGAAGTATAGTTGATAAAACTTGTTGGAAGTTGACAAACATAGTATTGGTCATTGTTGCAATTCATGAAAAAGTAATAAAGAAAGAGAGGTCTCACATATAAATACACTATCTTGGACATCTTTTATGACTGCGAGCCCCCATTAAATATTCTATGTCAATTAGTCGATGTTGGACAAGGAAGACAACGTAATGAGTTATGTTTGCTTATATTCACATGGAAGTTATATTGTTTTGGATCCTCTAACATGTGGTGCTTGCGCCTATCTTTTGCTAGCCAAAAATTCCGTATTAAGTAGAGATACTACTTGTGCTCCAAAAATCCTTAAACCCAGTTTCATGTCATGAGAGTCCACTATATCTACCTATGGATTGAATAAGATCCTCCAAGTAAGTTGTCATCGGTGCAAAGCAATAAAAATTGCTCCTATATATGTATGATCCTTTATTGTAAGGGAAAATAAGCTTTGTACGATCTTGTGATGGTGGAGCAATAAAAGCGACAGACTGCATAATAAAGGTCGCTATCACAAGATGCAATATAAAGTGATGTTCCTTTACATCAAGAGCTTGCACATCCAAAAACAAAAGCGCATGACAACCTCTGCTTCCCTCTGCGAAGGGCCTATCTTTTACTTTATGTATTTACTTTCATGCAAGAGTCAATACTATTCTTCTCTATTCCATTTTTATTTCCTCTTTTGGCAAACATCATGTGCTGGGGATTGATCCAGGTATATATATCCAGTTGAATGTAGGTGATCATGAGTTATTATTGTTGACATTACCCTTGAGGTAAATACGTTGGGAGGCGAAATTATAAGCCCCTATCTTTCTATGTGTTCGACTGAAACTTTTGCTCCATAAGTATGACATGAGTGTCAGCAATCATAGAAGACTAAATGATAGTTGAGTATGTGAACTTGCTAAACAAAGCTCTTACATAGACTCTTTCTGATAATATGATGGATTGCAATTGCTTCAGTGACTGAGATCATAGTTTGTTAGTTTTCAATTTGGTTTATGGTTCATACTTTAACTTGTGATTGAATTGTCACTTTTTCATGAGAAGTTTTATGATAATATATTGCTGTTATAATAAAGATCATGATGCCTTCATGTCCGTATTTTTATTTTTATCGACACCTCTCTCTCTAAACATGGGGTCATGATTATCGATTTCGGTTGTCGCTTGAGGACAAGCGAGGTCTAAGCTTGGGGAGTTGATACGTCCAATTTGCATCATGATTTCCTACTGTTATTTATAATGTATTTGATCATTATTTCACTCTATGATGCAACTCTTATGCCTTTTCTCTCTTAATTTGCAAGATTTATATGAAGAGGGAGAATACCGGTAGCTGGAATTCTGGACCTGAAATAGCTACATCAGAGATACCTATCCTACAGAGCTCCAATTGATTTCAAATTTGACAGAGATTTTTTATTGAATATATAAAAAATACTGGAGAAAAGAGATACTGGAGGGGACCCACCAGTTGCCCACAAGGCAACAGGGCGCCCCCCTGGGCGCGCCCTGATGCCTTGTGGGGCCCCTGGCTGGCCTCTGGCCTCCTCCTTCTGCTATATAAGGTCTTTTGCCCTAAAAAATGAATGAGAAGACTTTCGGGACGAAGCGCCGCCATCTCGAGGCGGAACCTGGGCAGGAGCTATTTTGCTCTCCGGCGGAGCGATTCCGTCGGGGATACTTCCCTCCGGGAGGGGGAAATCGAAGCCATCGACATCACCAACGATCCTCTCATCGTGGGAGGACCAATCTTCATCAACATCTTCACTAGCACCATCTCATCTCAAACCCTAGTTCATCTCTTGTATTCAATCTTTGTCTCAAAACCTCAGATTGGTACCTGTGGGTTGCTAGTAGTGTTGATTACATCTTGTAGTTGATGCTAGTTGGTTTATTTGGTGGAAGATTATATGTTTAGATCCTTAATGATATTCAATACCCCTCTGATCTTGAACATGAATATGATTTGTGAGTAATTACTTTTGTTCTTGAGGACATGGGAGAAGTCTTGTCATAAGTAATCATGTGAATTTGGTATTCGTTCGATATTTTGATGATATGTATGTTGTTGCTTCCTTTAGTGGTGTCGTGTGAACGTCGACTACATGACACTTCACCATCTTTGGGCCTAAGGGAAGGCATTATGGAGTAGTAATTAGATGATGGGTTGCTAGAATGACAGAGGCTTAAACCCTAGTTTATGCGCTATTTCGTAAGGGGCTGATTTGGATCCATATGTTTCATGCTATGGTTAGATTTATCTTAATTCTTCTTTCATAGTTGCGAATGCTTGCAAGAGGAGGTAATCATAAGTGGGAGGCTTGTTCAAGTAAGAACAACACCCAAGCACCGGTCCACCCACATATCAAATTATCAAAGTAGCGAACGCGAATCAAACAAACATGATGAAAGTGACTAGATGAAATTCCCATGTGTCCTCGAGAACTCTTTGCTTATTATAAGAGATTGTTCCGGCTTGTCCTTTGCTATAAAAAGGATTGGGCCACCTTGCTGCACTTTATTATACTTGTTACTTGTTACAAATTATCTTGCTATCGAAACTATCTGTTACCTCTACTTTCAGTACTTGCAGAGAATACTTTGCTGAAAACCGCTTGTCATTTCCTTCTGCTCCTCGTTGGGTTCGACACTCTTACTTATCGAAAGGACTACGATTGATCCCCTATACTTGTGGGTCATCATGCATCCAAACCCCGTGATATGATACGCTCTTTCACACATAAGCCTCCTTTTTTCTTCCTCAAAACAGCCACCATACCTACCTATTATGGCATGTCCATAGCAATTCCGAGATATATTTCCATGCAAGTT
This sequence comes from Elymus sibiricus, assembly GCA_039707655.1. Lineage (NCBI taxonomy): Eukaryota > Viridiplantae > Streptophyta > Magnoliopsida > Poales > Poaceae > Elymus > Elymus sibiricus. The sequence goes on along the minus strand of CM077666.1, from coordinate 173,793,759 downwards.
CCACCCTTCCGTTTATATGACAGACATCTTAATTATCATATTGCTTTGCATGATCATATAGCTGACATAGTATTTGTGGCTCAGCCACCGTTCATCATTTTTATACATGTTACCCTAGATCATTGCACATCCTGGTACACTGCAAGAGGCATTCATATAGAGTCATATTGTTCTAGTATTGAGTTGTAATATTGAGTTGTAAGTAAATAAAAGTGTGATGATCATCATTATTAGAGCATTGTCCCAGTGAGGAAAGGATGATGGAGACTGTGATTCCCCCACAAGTCAGGATGAGGCTCCGGACAAAAAAGAAAGAGGCCAAAAAAGAGCCTAGCAAAAAAAATGATGAGAGAAAAAGAGAGAAGGGGCAATGTTACTATCCTTTTCCACACTTGTGCTTAGGAGTAGCACCATGTTTTTCATATAGAGAGTCTCCTGAGTTGTCACTTTCATATACTAGTGGGAATTTTTCATTATTAGAACTTGGCTGGTATATTCCGATGATGGGCTTCCACAAATGCCCGAGGTCTTCATGAGCAAGCAAGTTGGATGCACGCCCACTTAGTTTTCAGTTTGAGCTTTTGATACACTTATAGCTCTTAGTGCATCCGTTGCATGGCAATCCCGACTCCTCGCATTGAAATTGATTGATGGGCATCTCCATAGCCCGTTGATCCACCGAGTTGATGCGAGACTTTCTTCTTTTCCTTTTACCATTATTGATCCCTATCACTGCACTCTATTCCACCTAGTGCCATGTCCATGGCTCACGCTTATGTATTGTGTGGGAGTTGAAAATACTGAAGCACGTTAGAAGTACGATCCAATTTCCTGGTTTAACACCGTGGTGCTCATGATTTATATATTTGCGGTGAAGATAGAGTCATGCCATTGCTAATATGAGAAAGTGAGTAGGGATAACACTCGTTAAGGATCGTATATTTTGAAAGTTTAATGATTATGCTTCTTATGTTCATGGATATTATTATGTTGATATTGTTAATTCATCGCTTCACAATATTCATGCCGTAAAAGAGATTATATGATAGACATGTTAGGTAGCATTCCACATCAGAAGTTCTGTTTTTATCATTTACCTACTCGAGGACGAGCAGGAATTAAGCTTGGGGATGCTGATACGTCTCCAACATATCTATAATTTTTTATTGTTCCATGCTATTATAATATAAATCTTGGATGTTTTATATGCAATTATATGCTATTTTATATCATTTTTTGGGACTAACCTATTAACCTAGTGCCCAGTGCCAGTTGCTGTTTTCTGCTTGTTTTTGGTTTTTTAGGAAATCAACACCGAATGGAGTCCAAACGCTACGAAACTTTTTGATGATTTTTTTTCTAGACAAAAGAGACCCTAGAAGCTTCGGGAGGAGGCCAGAAGCCTCACGAGGAAGCCACAAGGCAACCCCACGCGCCCCCAGGGGGCCGCGCCAAGATTCCTTGTGGGCCCCTCGTGGCTCCTTTTGACCTAATTCCACTTCTATAAATTCTCAAATATTGGGAAACCAACAAAGAGCCCCATGAAATAACTTTTCCGCCGCCACAAGCTTCTGTTCTTCCGCGATCCCATCTGGAGGCCTTTTCCGGCACCTTGCCGGAGGGGGAATCGATCACAGAGGGCTTCTACATCAACCTTGCTGCCCCTCCGATGATGTGTGAGTAGTTTACCACAGACCTATGGGTCCATAGCTAGTAGCTAGATGGCTTCTTCTCTCTCTTTGATCTTCAATACAATGTTCTCCTCGATCTCCTTGGAGTTCTATTCGATGTAATCTTCTTTTGCGGTGTGTTTGTTGGGATCCGATGAATTGTGGGTTTATGATCAGATTATTCATGAGAAATATTTGAGTCTTTTCTGAATTCTTTTATGCATGATTTTTATAGCTTTGTATTTCTCTTCGATCTACCCGTTTGGTTTGGCCAACTAGATTGATTTATCTTCAGCAGGAGAGGTGTTTTGTAATGGGTTCAATCTTGCGGTGTTCTATATCCCAGTGACAAAGTAGGGGACAAGACACGTATTTGTATTGGTACCATTAAGGGTAAAACGATGGGGTTTATTCATATTGATTGGGTTTACTTTGTCTACATCATGTCATCTTGCTTAAGGCGTTACTCCGTTTTCATTAACTTAATACCCTAGATAAATGCTGGATAGCAGTCAATGGGTGGAGTAATAGTAGTAGATGTAGGCAGGAGTCGGTTGTCTCGGACGTGATGCCTATATACATGATCATTGCCTTGAATATCATCATAACTATATGTTTTTCTATCAATTGCCCAACAGTAATTTGTCTACCCACCGTATGCTATTCGTTCGAGAGAGAAGCCTCTAGTGAAAACTATGCCCCCCGGGTCTACTTTAATCATATAAAACTAAAACCTAAAATACCTTGATGTAATTTATTTAATTTTATTTTCTTTTGCAATTTATCTATCTACCATTACAAGATTAAATCCTTGCAAATAACGAGTTCAAGGGGATTGACAACCCTCTTGCCCGCGTTGGGTGCAAGTATTTGCTTTTGTGTGTGCAGGTGCTGCTCATGAGGTTTTGCCTGGTTCTCCTACTGGATTGATACCTTGGTTCTCACTGAGGGAAATACTTATCTCTACTGTGCTGCATCACCAATCCTCTTCGGGGAAAATCCCAACGCAGTTTACAAGTAGCAGTTGTGCATGGGATTTTCCCTTCAACCATGGCGGCATTTGGAGATGACTTGAGCAACATGAGCACCCATGATGAGAGTGAGAATGATTTCATCACTAGCCCCATATATGATGAGATGCCCCAATTCCCATGTGAGAAGAACCACTACCACCACCACTTGAGTGAGATGAGTGACTCCACCATATGTGACTTTGAGTGCACATATTTTGAGGGAGTGAGTGAGACACCACATAGAGAGAGTGAGATAGTTGATAGGTCATGTGAGGACATTTTGAACTCTAACAACTTAACCTCTACCTCTATGGTGTCTCCTCATTTGGTGCTAGGTCCCCTTGATGATGACGCGCCGATTCTCGACGACTTCGTCCTTCCTTTGGTCAAGACGATGGCCATGGTGGAATATGATGCAGCCCCCACATGGTTCCATCACGATGAAGATGACCACGAGTTGGTCCGTGCCACCTCACCTACACCACATGAGTGGAATTAAAAAGGTAACATGGGTGAAGGTGATGCTCTTGTCCCACTAGTGGACATTGATTGCTTGCATGATGTTGATCTGCCTATTGCCATGCTTCTTGTTAGTTCAACTTCCTCATGTGATGATTTATTGCAAATTTATGATGATGATCATGTGGAATCTATTAGTTGTGATGCCATGTTGCATAGGATATCTTGTGACAATGTTTGACAATCCGCTTGACTTGTCATGTGCTATGCATGAGATCACCCATATCTCTTTTTTGCAATCCCATCGTAGTAACTATGCATATGCCATTAAAATAAATCCAATTTGCACATATGGCATAGATGGCAAGCCCATGGTTATTGGCATTGGCTTTTCTTGTGATGATATTGATATGCTCCCTTTGCATCATAATGCCATGTCATGACCACCTATCTTCGGACATGCATTGTTTGCCATGTTTTCAACTTTCTCTATATAATGCTTCCGCTATTGCACATGAGGAGACCCCATAGTTTCCTCATACATTTTAGGAGATTTTGATCCATCACATCCATTGCATGATCCCAATAATTATGTGCATCATATGTTCCCCATGAATAAAAATGATATTGGTGTGCCATATACTTGCATGCTCAATTTGTGTCCCCATCGTTTTACACATAACAACTATTATTTCATGATGGATGACATATTCTTATACCATGCTTCAAATTTCTTTGAGCATTGCTTATCTTGTGCTAACTCAGACGTGCAGATACGCATCATGATGGATGATGTGTACATTTACCACGTGCACACTTTGTTTCTTTTGTCTCCTTGTTGTGTAGGCACACATGATTACTCATCAACCTCTCAAGTGCACGAGTTGAAGAAACAAGATCTAGAGAGCACCGAAGATGTGCGCTACCATGGAGTGCTTACTCTCCACCCACCCTCTTTGCACAAAAACTTCGCGCATTTCTTCTACATGGCCCTCACATGGCTATGGGTTATTGTCCATTACATACTCTATGCCCATCTTGCCATGTTCACTTTGCATGCTATGATCATTCCCATGCCTTTACCTTGCATTTGTGACCCATGCTTTACATTACACATGATTCATGATTCTAGTACTTGTATGTGTATTTGCAAGCTTGGTGGAGATATCACTTGTTATTGCCATGTTTATTTTGTGCCCCATGCCTATGATGATCCTTTGATCATGCTTTGTTTTCGTGCTTGCGATATGTCATGTGCATTGCCTATATCTACTATTTGCTCACATGACATGATTGCCATGATTTCCTCTAGTATGTTGCATCTTCGCACTACTAGATTGCATGACATGATTGATTTGCTTGATTTGTGTATTGCATCACCGATGATTCATACTTGCTCGTTTCATGTGGTTGATGGCATCAATTCCCATGCTTCAGACATAATTGCTATTGAATGTTGTCATATGTCTCCATGGGTTGCCTCTTTCATGCTAGATGATTTGCCATGTATTGAGTGCATCGATGCTATTAGTCTTGCTAATGAGATTGCCCCCATAGATTTCTCCCATATGTTTGGAGATTTTGACATATTTCATGTGAAGCATGCTTGTCTTACCTCTTTGCACCATATGCATAGTGCCATGAATATCGCCATTGTTGCATCATATTATTCATGCACTTTTGCTAGTAATGGTTATGTGCAAGAGAAGAGAACCATCATGATGGATGATGTGTTTATCTACCATGCACATACGTTCTTTGCATTGTCTTGTGCATGTATAGGATCCTTCGACATCGTGTCAACTTTCACTTCCCGTGAGTTGACCATTCAAGCTCTTGAGAGCGAGCCAAGTACACTTTTGACCGACTCGCTTCTACATCGCACTTGCTTGTGTTTTGGCATTGTGAAGGACGCTCAAGGAAACGCTTTCAAGGTGACATCCTTCTTGAGCATGGATATTGTGCATCATACTTCATGTGTTGCTTGCACCATGGCACTTATTGGTCATCTTGGACCACTTATTTGCACACATGTTCGAGATATTGCTTGCACTCACGATTGCCACATTGCCATGCCTCATGACTCATATGCCATGAGTGTTGCATCCAACTTGTTGACTACTTGCTCCTATGATATGTTTGGTTGCAACAATGTCATCACTTCACATTTGTCATGCCGCATTAATTGCTACATACTTGACTTGATTGCCTCACACATGATGAACAATTGCTCTTTCCATTGTGCTGAGTGCCACAATATCTTCACTACACCGCTTGCACATTATGCTTGGATTGTCTTGCACCAAGTGTTTAGACACTTCATTTTCTTTGGTGTTGTGAATGATTCTTATGCCTTCCATAGACCTTTTGTTGAGAACTTTGTGCATGCTTGTTATGACCTTGCGGTAGATGCTTGTTCACTTGTCACACATCTTAGCATTTCTACCTCAGCTTTGCATGATTGTTCCCTTTATGCCTTTGATTGTGCTCGATTTATGTGCTTACATGACATGCCACTATCCTTCGTGACACCATATGCTATGCATGATGACGACACTTGTTGGGTGAATCACCACTTGAATGATTGGCTTTGCACTAACTCATCCAACATTTGTTTTTTCCAAGTGTTTGTTGTCTTTGCTCATTTTGAAGGAATCACAAGACAGTGTCACATTGGAGAGAGGCCATTTCGAGCTTGAAGATCATGACTGCTTGGTGATCGTCCACTTCTACACGGCGACGACATCTCTTTCCCATGGTGATTTGGTTTTTGATCCGAGAACGGATCTTCTCAAAGGGGGAGGGGATGATTGATACGTCTCCAACGTATCTATAATTTATGAAGTATTCATGCCATGTTTATAACAATTTTATATGGTTTTGGTATGATTTGATTAGAACTAACCTGGACTGACGCTGTTTTCAGCAGAACTACCGTGGTGTTGTTTTTTGTGCAGAAATAAAAGTTCTCAGAATTGGACGAAACTTTTTGACGATTTTTTTGGACCAAAAGAGACCCCCGAAGCTTCGTGGAAGGACCAGAAGCCTCACGAGGAGCCCACAAGGCAACACGGCGCGCCCTGGGGGGGTCGTGTGCTGTTACCTTGTGGGGCCCTCGTAGCTCCTTTTCGCGTGATTCCAATGCTGAGAAATCCTATAAATAGAGAAACCCCCAGAAATAAACCCAGAACTTCGACGCCGCCGCCGTAGGCCTCTGTACCGAAGAAAACCCATCTAGAGCTCTGTTTCGGCACCCTGCTGGAGGGGGGGGGGTCATCACCGGAGGCCATCTTCATCATCCCGGCGGTCTCCATGACGAGGAGGGAGTAGTTCACCCTCGGGTCTAAGGGTATGTACTAGTAGCTATGTGTTTGATCTCTCTCTCTCGTGTTCTTGATTTGGCACGATCTTGATGTACCGCGAGCTTTGTTAATATAGTTGGATCATATGGTGTTTCTTCCCTCTCTATCTTCTTGTGATGAATTGAGTCTTTCCCTTTGAGGTTTCGTTATTGTCAGATTGAATATTTCAGATTTGAGAACACTTGATGTATGTCTTGCATGTGGATACTCGTGGTGACAATGGGGTATTCTATTGGTTCACTTGATGTATGTTTTGGTGATCAACTAGCGGATTCCCGTGACCTTGGGGTGATCTAGGCATAGGGGTTGGTTGCACGTTTTCATCTTCTTTTCTTCGATAGAAACTTTAGGGTACTCTTTGAAGTTCTTTGTGTGGATTGAATATTATGAATCTGAAGTTATTTGATGCATATCGAATAATCAACTCACGGATACTTGTGGTGACATTAGAGTTGGTTGATGCGTATCATATGTTGTTATTTTAGTACGAACTCTAGGGCTGTTTGTGACACTTATAGCGATGGCTCAATAGATTCATCGGAAAGGATAACTTTGAGGTGGTTTCGTACCCTACAACAATTTCATCTTATGTTCTCCGCTAATAGGAACTTTGGAGTGATTCTTTATCGCACGTTGAGGGATTGTTATATGATTCAATTATGTTAGCACTGTTGAGAGATTGCACTAATGAAAGTATGAACCCTAGGCCTTGTTTTCAAGCATTGCAATACCGTTTGTGCTCACTTTTGTTACTTGCTACCTTGCTATTTTTTTATTTTCAGATTACAAAAACCTATATCTACTATCCATACTACACTTGTATCACCATCTCTTTGCCGAACTAGTGCACCTATACAATTTACCATTGTATTGGGTGTGTTGGGGACATAAGAGATTTCTTGTATTTGATTGCAGGGTTGTTTGAGAGAGACCATCTTCATCCTATGCCTCCCACGGATTGATAAACCTTAGGTCATCCACTTGAGGGAAATTTGCTACTGTCCTACAAAACTCTGCACTTGGAGGCCCAACAACGTCTACAAGAATAAAGTTGCGTAGTAGACATCAAGCTCTTTTCTGGCGCCGTTGCCGGGGAGGTGAGTGCTTGAAGGTATATCTTTAGATCTTGCAATTGAATCTTTTAGTTTCTTGTTTATCACTAGTTTGGTTCATAATAGAAAACTACAAAAAAAATGGAATTGAGGTTGCCTCACATACTTCATCTATATAATGTCTTCCTTGAAAATGATGGACCGGAAAATTGTGCTAAAGTGTTAGAAGAAGAATTCAATAAAATGTTTGGCATAAAATCTTTGAATGACGAGCATGACTGCAATGTTGTTAGTATGCTTTCTATGAATATCCATTATGCTAATGATATGCAAAGCCATAAGCTTGGGGATGCTATGTTTGATGAATATGATATTTTTAGCCCCCCAAGTTTTGATGAGAAAATTTATTATGATGATTGCATGCCTCCTATTTATGATGATTATATTGATGAAAGTGGGTTTGGAAGAGTGTCAACTCTAGGTACTAATGATCCCACTATTTTGGAGGGTGTTGAATCTTATTGCAATATTTATAAAAGTGGATTTGGAGAGGTCATGACTTTATTTAATGATGATTCCACTATTTTGGAAGAGGTTTCAATTGATTATGACAACAAAGTCGCTATCTTTGATGATTATTGTGATAACATGTATGCAATAAAGAATAATGATAACTATGAAACTTGTCATCATGATTTTAATTTTCAATTGGATTATGCCAATCAAGTATCTCATGATAGTTATTTTGTTGAGTTTGCTCCCACTATTATGAATAAGAAGAAAATTGCTTATGTGGAGAGTAATAACTTTTTTTGGCTTGTGGATCATGAAAATAATGCTTTGTGTGATGGATATATTGTTGAATTTCTTCATGATGCTACTGAAAATTATTTTGAGAGAGGAATATATGCTTCTGGATATCTCAATAATATCAAGTTTCCTCTATATGTGTTGAAAGTTTTGAAGTCATGCTTGTCTTGCTTTCCTATGCTAGTTGATTCTTGCTCCCATAAATTGTTTGCTCACAAAATCCCTATGCATAGGAAGTGGTTTAGGCTTAAATGTGCTTGTCATATGATTCATGATGCTCTCTTTGTGTTTCAATTCTTTACTCTTATGTGAGCATCATTGAAACCATCATGCCTAGATAAAAAGGCATTAAAGAAAAGCACTTGTTGGGAGACAACCCAATATTTATACCTACTATTTTTGTGTGTTCACATGATTAAGATACTGTAGTAATCATGGTTTATATGTTTTCTTTCAATAATGTGCCAAGTAAAGCCTTTGGGATAGTGTGGATACTTGTTGATTCGATTCTGTGCAAAAATAGAAACTTTTGCGTCCAGTGCTAGAATTTCTATTCTGTACTGGAGCGTGAAAAAATTCTGAAATTTTTACACAGTATTGTCTTACAAATGTTTTACGTTGTCCTAATTTTTCAGAATTGTTGGAGGTACAGAAGTATGGTTTTTAAATCGCTCACTACATGATGTTCTGTTTTTGACAGATTCTGTTTTTATTGCATAGTTTGCTTGTTTTAGTGTTTCCATAGCTTATATTGAGTAATATAAATTGTGGAAATGATGGAATATAGTAGGCATTATGTGATAACAATTATGAATCTTGTCTTGACAGTACCTAAGTGGATGATTTATTTTTATCATACTAACCTATCTTACAAGTTCCGTTAAGTTTTGTGTGATTGAAGTTTTCAAGTTTTGGGTGAGATATCGATATGAGGAGAATAAGGAGCGGCAAGACCCTAAGCTTGGGGATGCCCAAGGCACCCCAATATAATATTCAAGGAAGACTCAAGCGTATAAGCTTGGGGATGCCCCGGAAGGCATCCCCTCTTTCGTCTTCAATATTATCGGTAACCTCACTCGGAGCTATATTTTTATTCGTCACATAATATGAGTTTTGCTTGGAGTGTCATTTTATTTTGTTGAGATTTTCTTGATATTATAAATAATCATGTTTTGTATCTTTTAGTTGAATAAAATGTTAATTATAGCCTTTACCATGCTCAGTTTGCAAGTTCATGTGTTGCTGTTTGAAAACATAAAGTTTTCTGTTATGTCCTGATTTTTTGTGAATTGTCAGAACATGATAAAAATCTAAAGTTTTACAAAGTAAGCATTTATGAGTTCTCTGTCACGTGGTAATTTTTCAGAATTTTTGGAGTTAGAGAAGTATGATTTTTTATTCCCCCTTTACAGACTGTTCTGTTTTGGTAGATTGTTGTTATAGTTGCATTGTTTGCATATGATTGCTTGTTTAATGTTTCTATTTGTGGATAGGAGTATTAAATATGTAGAGGCATTTAGTTTGCAATGTTTAATTATAATTTTATTGATTTTCTACAGTAGAGGATGTTAAGGTTTTGAGTTGATTTATACTAACTTATCTCACGAGTTCTTGTTGAGTTTTGTGTGGATGAAGTTTTAAGATTTAGGAGAAGCCTTGATATGAGAGGAATTAAGGGGACACAAGAGCTAAAGCTTGGGGATGCCCAAGGCACCCCAAGATAACATTCCAAGAAGTGTCAAGCAACTAAGCTTGGGGATGGCCCGGTTGGCATCCCACCTTTCTTCATCAACACCTATCGGTTAGCCTAAGTTTTTACTTGTTCACATGATATGTGATATTCTTGGAGTGTCCTTTTATTTTCATTTTGTTTGCTGTTTGAATAAAGTACTTGGATCTGAAATCTTTATTGAGAGAGAGTCTTCACATAGCTACCCATTCACTAAACTACTCTTTGTTTTTCACTTATATCTTTTGGAGTAGTTTTTCATTTGCTCTAGTGCTTCATTTATATTCCAAGAGTAAATTGTTGAATAAATTGAATATCATAAAGTTGAAATTATATGTGCTTCATATGTTTGTCCCATGGGGAGTAGTGACTTCACACGTAAGAAGTATAAGTGGTAAAATTTATTGAAAGTTAGCAGACAGAGCATTGGTCACTTGAACAATTCATGAAAGAATATTGAAGGAAGAGAGATTTCACATATAAATATACTATCTTGGACATCTTCTATGATTGTGAGCCCCCATTAATTATTTTCAAACTTGATCAAATAGTTGATGTTGGACAAGGAAGACAACGTAATGGGTTATGTTTGTTTATATTCACATAGATGTTATATTGTCATGGATCCTCTAACATGTGGTGCTTGCCCCCTATCTTTTGCTAGCCAAAATTCTGTACTAAGTAGATATAGTACTTGTGCATCCAAAAACCCTTAAACCCAGTTTCATGCCATGAGAGTCCACCATATCTACCTATGGATTGAATAAGATCCTTCAAGTAAGTTGTCATCGGTGCAAAGCAATAAAAATTGCTCCTAAATATGTATGAAATTTTATTGTAAGGGAAAATAAGCTTTGTACGATCTTGTGATGGTGAAGAATAAAAGTGACAGACTACAAAATAAAGGTTGCTATCACAAGGGGCAATATAAAGTGATGTTCCTTTGCATTAAGAGTTTGCACATCCAAAAATAAAAAGCGCATGACAACCTCTGCTTCCCTCTGTGAAGGGCTATCTTTTACTTTATGTATTTACTTTTATGCAAGAGTCAATAGTGTTCTTCTCTATTCCGTTTTTATTTTTCTCTCTTGGCAAGCATCATGTGGTGGGGAAAGATCTGGGCACATATATCCCGTTGAATATAGGTGATCATGAGTTATTATTGTTGACATTATCCCTGAGATAAATAAGTTGGGAGGCAAAACATTAAGCCCCTATCTTCCTATGTGTTTGACTGAAACAATTTGTTCTAAAAATATGCTTTGAGTGTCAGCAATCATGGAAGACTATATGATAGTTGAGTATGTGGAATTTGTTAAATCAAAGCTCTTACATAGACCCATCCTGAAAATAAGATGAATTGCAATTGTTTGATGACTGAGAACATAGTTTGTTAGTTTTTCAAGAAAGTTTATGATCTATACTTTAACATGTGAATAGCTTGCTACTTGATCATGAGAAGTTTTATGAGATGAGCTACTGTTTATGATATATAATGATGCTAGAAAAAGTGATTGAAATTATCAGTGATCAAACTTGTGCACTATGCTAGCATTCACACTTCATAAATTATTTCTTTTGATCATTTACCTACTCGAGGACGAGCAGGAATTAAGCTTGGGGATGCTGATACGTCTCCAACGTATCTATAATTTATGAAGTATTCATGCCATGTTTATAAAAGTTTTATATGGTTTTGGTATGATTTGATTAGAACTAACTCGGACTGACGCTGTTTTCAGCAGAACTACCGTGGTGTTGTTTTTTGTGCAGAAATAAAAGTTCATGAAATTGGACGAAACTTTTTGACGATTTTTTGGGACCAAAAGAGACCCCAAAGCTTCGTGGAATGACCAGAAGCCTCACGAGGAGCCCACAAGGCAACACGGCGCGCCCTGGGGGGGGGTCGTGTGTTGTTGCCTTGTGGGGCCCTCGTAGCTCCTTTTCACGTGATTCCAATGCTGAAAAATCCTATAAATAGAGAAACCCCTAGAAATAAACCTAGAACTTCGATGCCGCCACCGTAGGCCTCTGTACCGAAGAAAACCCATCTGGAGCTCTGTTCCGGCACCCTGCGGGAGGGGGGAATCATCACTGGAGGCCATCTTCATCATCCTAGCGGTCTCCATGACGAGGAGGGAGTAGTTCACCCTCGGGGTTGAGGGTATGTACTAGTAGCTATGTGTTTGCTCTCTCTCTCTCGTATTCTTGATTTGGCATGATCTTGATGTACCGCGAGCTTTGTTAATATAGTTGGATCATATGGTGTTTCTTCCCTCTCTATCTTCTTGTGATGAATTGAGTCTTTCCCTTTGAGGTTTCGTTATTGTCGGATTAAATATTTTAGATTTGAGAACACTTGATGTATGTCTTGCATGTGGATACCTGTGGTGACAATTGGGAATTCTATTGGTTCACTTGATGTATGTTTTGGTGATCAACTCGCGGATTCCCGTGACCTTGGGGTGATCTAGGCATAGGGGTTGGTTGCACGTTTTCATCTTCTTTTCTCTGATAGAAACTTTGGGGTACTCTTTGAAGTTCTTTGTGTGGATTGAATATTATGAATCTGAAGTTTGTTTGATGCATATCGAATAATCAACTCACGGATACTTGTGGTGACATTGGAGTATCTAGGTGACATTAGAGTTGGTTGATGCGTATCATATGGTGTTATTTTAGTACGAACTCTAGGGCTGTTTGTGACACTTATAGGGATGGCTCAATAGATTGATCGGAAAGGATAACTTTGAGGTGGTTTCGTACCCTACAACAATTTCATCTTATGTTCTCCGCTAATAGGAACTTTGGAGTGATTCTTTATCGCACGTTGAGGGATTGTTATATGATTCAATTATGTTAGCACTGTTGAGAGATTGCACTAGTGAAAGTATGAACCCTAGGCCTTGTTTTCAAGCATTGCAATACCATTTGTGCTCACTTTTGTTACTTGCTACCTTGCTGTTTTTTTATTTTCAGATTACAAAAACCTATATCTACTATCCATACTACACTTGTATCACCATCTCTTCGCCGAATTAGTGCACCTATACAATTTAACATTGTATTGGGTGTGTTGGGGACACAAGAGATTTCTTGTATTTGATTGCAGGGTTGTTTGAGAGAGACCATCTTCATCCTACGCCTCCCACAGATTGATAAACCTTAGGTCATCCACTTGAGGGAAATTTGCTACTGTCCTACAAAACTCTGCACTTGGAGGCCCAACAATGTCTACAAGAATAAAGTTGCACAGTAGACATCACTGATGCGAAGCATCCTATGGACATCACCATGTCAAGAGTCCGCTTGGCAAGTGACACGTGCGACATCTACTTCACATACATGAATGTGAATCTTCTCCTTTACACATGTTCACTTGACCCCTTCGAGGATGGTATACTACTTGACACTCCTCTCGTGTGCATACATAGGTATTGTCGGAGCTTCACGGATGACGAGGAGGAGTCCAAGCACAAGAGTACATCTACACCATCCAAAAGGGAAGCATGGAAGAGAAGGAAGAAGAGGATTGTGCTAGCCCAGGAAAACCGGTACAACCGGTCCGAACACCGGTACAACTGGTCCACCGGTAAAACTGGTCCACTACCGCTCCGCCTGGGAACCTTGCTGGAATCAGGCGGTACAAGCCGATACCACCCCGATAGTTACAGGACAACCGGTACAACCGGTCTGCCTACGTGTAGAGTTGGCCAAGTGGCCTTGTATCTTTCCCATTCCGCCCCTCAGTTACCCCTTCGTGGCTAGGACTATATATACTCTTCCCCCACCTCATTTCTAGGGTTAGCTAAGATTAGAACCACACTAGATCTTAGCTCATGTACCTCCCCTTGTGGGATTCCTCTTAGGAGAAGATCCATGAGTGGATTCAAGGCCTCTTCGGAGAAGATCCCCCAAGTGGATATCAAGACCCCTTCATGGGACTATTCCTCCATGGAATTCAAGACCCATCTCTCAGAGATTTGGATGAACTACCCTTGTACCTTTATTTCCCTTGTTGTTCTTGGATCTTGATGCACCTCTTGTATTGCTTGTGATTTGGGGAGTACTTGGAGTGAATCTTGTCCAATAGAGTGTTTTCCCCTTTGATTTCTCCATGTTTTCCCCTCGTGTTCTTTGTCTTTCTCCTCGAATCCACCTCCAATTCGTGAAGATGGGGACAAATCACACTAATTAGGGTTTTTTCCCTACATCAGGAGACCCCCTAAATTCTCCCACCGTTACCTCATGCAAGAATCCCTCAAACTCACTAGTATGTGGTTCTAGCACATTACCCTCATTAGGAATTTTACAGATACGACATAACTGAGCAAGAGGTATCTCAAAAGTTTTATCATAAAGATGAAATGATATGGCATCTAGGGATGAATCTGAAATTTTGCACAAAAGTATTGGTGAGGAGTAGATATTGATCACACTTATCTTAGCGGAAACCGGTTAACTCGACATTTTGTATAAATATGTCGAACTCTCCCTTGATGCCGGTATTGACCATGAAACTCTCACATGGCCATTCGCAAGCCTTCACATTGGCTTCACGTAGAGAGCCTTGGCCTCCACTTCGGGCTCGTGATATGCGGGCCTTGGCGAGCTCTTGCTTGAAGAGCCTCCCGAGAAAACCTTCTTGAACAACTTTCTTTTTCTGAAAAATTTCTGAAATTTTTAGGCCACAAATAACAGGTAAACAAAACTTCACAAGATTGATAGCAACTACTCCCACAAGTGTCTAGAGGCTATATCATGCATCAAAAATACTTAGAACCAAGTAAATTCAGTGGAGGAGTCCATCCTCCGAACAGTTTCGGAAACGGAGCTCTGAGCAAAGAGATCGAAAATCGCAAGAAAATGAGCAAGAACACGGGTTAGGAACTGGACATGAATTTTTCTGGAGGTGGAAGAAGGCAGTGGGCATGGGCACTAAGTGAGTGGGGCCCTGTGGGTCCCACAAGCTCACATGGCGCTCCCCTAGGGACATTTTGCATCAAAAATTCTTAAATAATGCACAAAAAACATATTAAATTTTCAAGGCATTGTGAGAACTTTTATTTTCGGGACATTTTTTATTGCATAGATAATTCAGAAAACAGGATAACGAGAGTATTCTAATGCATTAAACTTTATTCAAAACTAAAAGTAACAGAGAATAAACTAAAGTTACAGAAAGTTGTGCTTATGCAATTCATCGACCATATGCTCCTAAAAATAATCCATTAACAAGGTTGATCAAGTCATATTAACGAACTATTTTCGAGTGGCATGAAACGAAGAAATTTTGTATAGCACTAAGTTACCTCAACTGGGATATACATGGTTCCAATTATAAGAGTTTGATATTTCTTTTCGGGAACCGGGAGAGGAAATTCAAAGCCTCCAATAGTGATAGTCATAACTTTTTCAATAGAACTGAGGCTGTTTACTTTATTCGTCCTCTTCGGGAAATATACCGTAAGCTCATTGCCATTAGCATGAAAAGTGACCTTGCTTTTATTACAATCAACAAAAGCCCCTACAGTATTCAGAAAAGGTCTTCCGAGGATAACCGACATGTTGTCGTCCTCGGGAGTATCAAGAATAACAAAGTCCGTTAAGATAGTAACGTTAGCAACCACAGTGGGAACATCCTCACAAATACCGACAGGTATAGCAGTTGATTTGTCAGCCATTTGCAAAGAAATTTTAGTAGGGGTCAACTTACTCAAGTCAAGTCTTTTATAAAGAGAGAAAGGCATACCACTAACACCAGCCCCTAAATGACATTAAGTAGTTTTAACATAATTGTTCTTAATAGAGCATGGTATAGTAGGTATTCCTGGATCTCCTAGCTTTTGAGGTATCTTTCCCTTGAAGAAATAATTTGCAACCATAGTAGAAATTTCAGCCTCGGGTAATTTTCTTTTATTGGTAACAATATCTTTCATATATTTAGCATAAGGGGGCATTTTCATAGCATCAGTCAAAGGTAGCCGCAAGAATAAAGGTCTAAGCAATGCAACAAAGTGATTGAAAGCATCTTCATCTTTAGATTTCAAAGCTTTACTAGGAAAATGCATAGGTTTTTGAACCCATGGTTCTCTTTCTCTACCATGCTTCCTAGCAACAAATTCTAGTTTATTATATCTTTTATTTTTAGGAGGTGGGTCATCAAGCTCAACTTCACGTTCTATTTCTACTTCATTATCAGATTCTTTATTATCATCAGGTGGAGCATCAACATGATCATCATTAGCATCATCATTGTCACTAGGTATATGCTCATCACCAGATTGTGTCTCAGCATCAGAAATAGAAACATTATTAGGATTCTCAGTAGGTTTTTCTATGACAGGTTCACTAGAAGCATGCAAAGTTTTATCCTTATTCTTTTTCTTCTTCTTCTTCTTCTTAGGTGAACTAGGTGCACTATCATTAATTCTTTGAGAATCTTGTTCAATTCTTTTAGGATGACCCTCAGGAAACAAAGGTTCCTGAGTCATTTTACCACCTCTAGTCATTACTCTAAAAGCATGATCATTAAGTTTATTGTTCATATCTTTAAGCAAATCATTTTGTGATTTAGAAACTTGTTCGAGCTAAGTGTGAACCCTAGAAGAATGTTTACATATACCTTTAACATCATTGGCAATTCTAAATAGCACATCACTCAAGCGTTCAATCATAATAGCATCACGTTTCAATTGATCACTTATTTGTCTATTAAAGTTTTCTTGCTTAACGATAAAATTATCAAATTCATCTAAGCACTGACTTGGAGATTTATTATAAGAAATGTCACCCTCATCAAACCTAGAAAGAGAGTTTACCTCTACTACCTGTGTCGGGATACCGAGCCCATGTATTTCTTCAATAGGTGGCAGGTTCTTAACATCTTCAGCTTTAATACCTTTCTATTTCATACATTTCTTGGCTTCTTGCATATCTTCTGGACTGAGGAATAGAATACCTCTTTTCTTCGGAGTTGGCTTAGGTGGTTGATAACCAACAAGTATAGGGGATCATTTGTAGCCTTTTTGGATAAGAGTGTCGAACCCAACGAGGAGCTAAAGGTAGAATTTATATTATCTTCAAGTTCTATCGACCACCGATACAACTCTACACACACTAATGTTTGCTTTACCAAAAACAAGAATAAAACTATTTTGCGAGATAATAAAAGTTAATTGTTTAGTAGAGAGTGTTTGGAGAACAATGAGAAGGATTGTCCCTAGGCAATTGATATCTAGATCGGTAATAATTATTGCAATTTTATTTGAGGAAGAGGCGTAAGCTAGCACACTTTCCGCACTTGGATCACATGCACTTATGATTGGAACTCTAGCAAGCATCCGCAACTGCGAAAGCTCATTAAAGTAAAACCCGACCATAGCCTTAAGTATAAAGTCCTCTTTATTCCATACACAACAACCCACTTACCCGAGTTTGTGTTTCTGTCGCTCACGCAACCCTGACAGTGGGCAAATTATGAACATATTGCAACACCCTACAGCGGGAATCCCACACATGTGTGCGACACGGAGGGCACCATAGGACATCACCAAAATAAAATATACAACTCAAACCAATCATGATCATCAATCAACCCATAGGACAAAATAAATCTACTCAAACATCATAGCATGGCAACACATCATTGGATAATAATATGTGGCATAAAGCATTTAAGTAGAGATTACAGCGGGAAAAGAGAGGTTACACCACAGCATAGAGGGGGAGAAAGTTGTTGTTGACGACGGCAAAGTTGTTGATGTAGATCGCCGTCACAATGGTTCCCCGGGTGGCGCTTCGGCACCATCGGGAGAGAGGGGAAGGGAGCCCCACTCCTTTTTCTTGCTTGACCTTCCCCCTAGATGGGAGAAGGATTCCCCCTCTGGTCCTTGGCCGCTATGGCCCCCGAGGGGCGGGAGCCCCCTAGATTGGATCTCTCTCACTCTCTATTTTCTTCTCTGTTTTGTGTCCTGTTTTCTGGCTGAACAATGTTTCTTAAATATCCGGAGATCCGTAACTCGGATCGGGCTGAATTACACGAATTTTTCCATATATAAGGTTTCTTGCGGCCAAAGAAGGGCCCCACCCGACTTAAGGGGTGGCCACAAGCTCACCTAGCGCGCCCTGGGGGTGGGGCGCGCCACCTGAGCTTGTGGGCCCCTCAAGCATCATCTTGCGTTGATTCTTTTTTTCCAAAAATCACATATATTCCATAGAAATCACCGTAAGTTTTTATCACATTTGGACTTTGTTTGATATGGATTTTTTGCGAAATACAAAAACATGCAAAAAAAAGGAACTGACACTGGGCACTAGATTAATATGTTAGTCCAAGAAATCATATAAAAGTGCACCAAAACCATACACAATTGATGTAAATATAGCATGAATACTTCATAAATTATAGATACGTTGGAGAGTTATCAGTGGTGGTTCAGGAAGTGTCCAATCATCCTCATTTCTTGATAAGTTACTTAATAATTCTTGAGCCTGTTGAACAGTTCTTTCTCTGAAAACACAACCAGCACAACTATCTAGGAAGTCCCTATATACATCGGTTTGTCCATTATAAAATATATCGAGTATTTCATTTTTCTTAAGAGGATGATTAGGCAAGGCATTTAATAATTGGAGAAGCCTCTCCCAAGCTTGGGGAAGATGCTCTTCCTCAAGTTGCACAAAATTATATATTTCCTGTAAAGCAGGTTGTTTCTTATGAGCAGGAAAATATTTTTCAGTGAAGTAATAAATCATATCCTAGGGACTACGCACACGACCAGGAGCAAGATAATTAAACCATACTTTAGTGCTACTTGTGAGCTGCGTTGGTAATTTCCTGAAGAGGAAGGGAGATGCAGTACAATAGAGATAAGTATTTCCCTCAGTTATGAAACCAAGGTTATCAATCCAGTAGGAGAATCACACAACACCTCGTTAGCAGCACCTGCACACAAAATAACAAATCCTTGCACCCAACGCAAACAAGGTGTTGTTAATCCCTCGGCGGTTAATTGTAAGATTAAATTGTATGTGATTGATAGATAGATTGAACTAACATATAAAATAAAATAAAATAAATAAAAGTGCAGCAAGGTATTTTTAGGGTTTATAATATATGATTTAGATAGACCCGGGGGCCATAGTTTTCACTAGAGGCTTCTCTCAAGAAAATAGCATACGGTGGGTAAACAAATTACTGTTGGGCAATTGATAGAAAACCAAATAATCATGACGATATCCAAGGCAATGATCATGTATATAGGCATCACGTCCGAGACAAGTAGACCGACTCCTGGCTGCATCTACTACTATTACTCCACACATCGACCGCTATCCAGCATGCATCTAGTGTATTAAGTCCATAAAGAACGGAGTAACGCCTTAAGCAAGATGACATGATGTAGACAAAGTAAACTCACGCATGAATAAACCCCATCTTTTTTACCCTTAATAGCAACGATACATACGTGTCATGTCCCTTTCTGTCACTGGGATTGAGCACCGCAAGATCGAACCCATTACAAAGCACCTCTTCCCATGGCAAGATAAATCAATCTAGTTGGCCAAACCAAATCAATAGACCGGAGAAGAAATACGAAGCTATAATAATCATGCATAAAAGAGTTCAGAGAAAACTCAAATAATATTCATGGATAATCTGATCATAAACTCACAATTCATCGGATCCCAACAAACACACCGCAAAAAGTGATTACATCGGATAGAAGAACATCGAGGAGAACATTGTATTGAAGATCAAAAAGAGAGAAGAAGCCATCTAGCTACTAACTATGGACCCGAAGGTCTATGGTAAACTACTCACGCATCATCGGAAGGGCAGCAAGGTTGATGTAGGGCCCCTCCGTGATCGATTCCCCCTCCGGCGGAGTGCCGAAAAAGGCCTCCAGATGGGATCTCTCGAGAACAGAAGCTTGCGGCGGCGGAAAAAGTATTTCGTGGACTCCCCTATTGGTTTCCCGATTTTTGGGAATTTATAGTGGTGGAATTAGGTCAAAAGGGGTAGAGGTGGGCCCATGAGGCACCAGGGCGCTGTAGGATTGAGGAGATAAGTCTAGAGGGGGGGGGTGAATAGACTCCTAACCAGCCAAATTAGCAGTTTTTAATTTCTCTCGGAACATAGGCAGATTTTGGCACTAGTTAAGATTACTCCAATACTTTCTACACATGCATATCTAGAGATTGAGCAGCGAAAACAATAAAGCATGCAATAGTACGGAAAGTGAAGGGGTAGAGAATGGAAGATCAAACGCAATGAAGACACGGTGGTTTTTGGCGTGGTTCCGTTAGGTGGTGCTATCGTACGTCCACGTTGATGGAGACTTCAACCCACGAAGGGTAACAGCTGCGCGAGTCCACGGAGGGCTCCACCCACGAAGGGTCCACGAAGAAGCAACCTTGTCTATTCCACCATGGCTTACGTCCACGAAGGACTAGCCTCACTCGGGGTAGATCTTCACGAAGTAGGCGATCTCCTTGCCCTTACAAACTGCTTGGTTCAACTCCACATCAGGTTGGAGGCTCCCAAGTGACACCTAACCAATCTAGGAGACACCACTCTCCAAAAGGTAATAGACGGTGTGTTGTTGATGAACTCCTTGCTCTTGTGATTCAAATGATAGTCTTCGCAGCACTCAAACACTTCTCACAGATTTGGCTATGGTGGAAGAATAATTTGAGTGGAAAGCAACTTGGGAGAGGCTAGAGATCAAGGTTCAAATGGTAGGAGTGGAATATCTTGATCTCAACACATGAGTAGGTGGTTCTCTCTCAGAAAATGTATGGTGGAAGTGTAGGCACGTTCTGATGGCTCTCCTTTCTGAGAAGGAGCGGGTGGAGGGGTATATATAGCCTCCACACAAAATCCAACCGTTACACACTTTTGACCCAACTCGGTGGCACCGAAACGATCATCTCGGTAGCACCGAACTGTGTAAAAGATATGAACTTTAGGAATCTCGGTGGGACCGATACGAACAACTCGGATGGACCGAAGTGCAATGGCTTAGGGCAATCCTCATCTCGGTGGCACCGATTGCATCAATTCGGTAGGACCGAAGTGAAGCAATAAGGCAACAGAGAGTTGGCAAGCCATCTCGGTGAGACCGATATGCATAACTCGGTGAGACCGAAGTGAATGCAACCGATTATAGAGAGTTGGCAAGGCCATCTCGGTGGGACCGAGATCCGTTTCGGTGGATCCGATTTGTTAGGGTTTGGTAGTGGCTAAGTCTTGGATGAACTCGGTGGGGCCGGATTGGAAGTTTCGGTGGGGCCGAGTTGGACTTTAGGTTTAGGACATATTTGGGTAGAGATAGTGGTTGAGGGTTTAGGAATACTGTCACTAAGCACTTGAGCAAAAGGACCATTAAGCAACACCTCATCCCCTTTTAATAGTATTGGCCTTCCTATGGACTCAATGTGATCTTGGATCACTAAACCAAAAATGTAGAGTCTTGATCCTTTGCCAATCCTTGTCCTTAGCATTTTGAAGGGGTTCCACGTCCTCTTGTCCACGCCACGCCATTGTTGAACTAGTCTGAAATTCACTAGATAAAAGCATTAGTCCAACAACGTGTATGTTGGCATAAATTACCAAAACCACCAAGGGAGCAAATGTGCTTTCAATCTCCCCCTTTTTGGTAATTGATGACAACATACATCAAAGCTTTAAATAAAGATTTAGTAGAGGTATGTATGAAAGCTTTGAAGGAAACATGTAACATGTATGAGCTCCCTTGAACCCCCCCTGAAGATGTGCATAACATGATGATATCTTATGGGAAATATACATGCAACATGTATCTTGGCTATATGCATCAGAGCAATATATATATGTGACATTAGGGTATCCACATGTACAAGATTTTCTCCTTGCAAACAATATATACTTAGCAAGAGGTCACCCATGTACATGAGTGTGATGCATATACTTACCTTGAAGTTCTTGATCAAGTACCTGAAGAAATACACTTGAGAAAACAGGGTTAGATAGCACAAGATAATTTCTTCAAGAAAAAGATACAAGATCAACAAGAAACCAAGATTGGGATGACATGTAGAAGAGAGTATCACTAGGTGAATACTTCTTTGAAGCAGACATGTCCCCAAAAGAAATAGCTGTCTCCCCTTAAAGAACTTCCTCTCCCCCTGAATCTGACATGGATATTGGGAGTAGGTAGGGTGAGAAAACTCAAACAATAGCCAAAGAATAGACTAAGCATGTTTCTCCCCTCTTAGAAACATGTAACATCCTCTCCTCTTGTAAGGTGCATCTTTGTTTTGATGTATTCCTCTCTCCCCCTTTGACATCAATTTCCAAGAAGGGTCTTCAAGGTTATTGATCAGGTGGGATTGGTCCTTGAGAAACACATCTAGATGCAAGTAGAGGATAAGAGTCATCGAGTGGAGCTGGAGCAGAAAAACTTAGGGAAAATTTGACAGAAAATTCCTTAGAGCAGTCAAAATCGGTGACACCGAGTTGAGACAATTCGGTGGAACCGAGTTTGATGCAATGGAATATTTTGTCAACTCAGCTCACTATGCAAGGAAATCTCACAAGGATTTGCAAACAATTAACTGCGAATCAAGCAAAAAGAAAAAAAACACACAGAAAAGAAACAAAGCACCATCTAGATGAAGTTTTTTTTAAAGAAACACTCTAGCAAGAAGAGAACAAACAAAAGAAACACTAGAGAACTTCATCTAGATGGGTCGGCGACTAGGTCACCTATGTTAGAGTATATTGACTTAGGAGTCAAGTGAGAGCACTTGATCATAGGTCATACTCATCGTTTAAGCTCAAAATGGGGTTGCCATTTTTTCCTTTAAGCTTTTCAATGTATTCACACCTTGTTGAGTTGCTTTATCTCATGTCTTTGAGTAGAGCTTCTCTACGATGTGAGAACTTACATTGGGATTTTGGTGATGTCCATGTAGTTGAACTTGATGTAGATGCTCTTGAGTTGAAGTTGGGAGCGATCCTATCTTTTGTAGTTCATCTTCCTACATGGGTTAGATTTGCAAGGAGAAACATGTATATCCAAAATGACAAGAATGAAGCATAACTCAAATGTTGTCAAAGGATATGTTTAGGTTGTCTTGTTCCTTGTTACTCCATCAATTGTTGATACTTGGGTTATACAAGATTGCTCAAGATAAGAGTGTGATGCAATCTTGTGACATGAAGCTTGTCCAAGTACCTACAAAAGGTTAGATACCATACAAGGGAGCAAAATGTCCAAGATATAAAATGATCATGAAGGATATCATGGATTAGTCAAGAATGCTCATGCCCTTGTATGCATCCACATGAACCTCTAGTTTACGATTGAAGCATCAATGATGTTCAAGTCACTTCTCAAGTGACAAAACACTTTCTCACCAAGGGGTTTGGTAAAGATGTCCGCCAATTGCTTGTCAGTCCGAACATGTTTAAGGTCAATATCACCTTTCTCAACATGATCTCGAATGAAATGGTGACGAACCTCAATATGCTTAGTTCGAGAATGTTGCACGGGATTGTGTGCTATCTTAATAGCACTCTCATTGTCACATAGTAATGGTACATGTCTCACATGCACACCATAATCTTTAAGGGTTTGTGCCATCCATAGTAATTGAGCACAACATGATCCCGCGGCAATGTATTCCGCTTCGGCACTAGATAGAGATACGGAATTTTGTTTCTTGGAGGACCAAGACACAAGAGATCTACCAAGAAATTGACATGTACCCGAAGTGGATTTTCTGTCAACCTTGTCTCCGGCATAGTCTGAATCGGAGTAGCCAACAAGATTGAAAGAAGATCCTTTGGGATACCATATGCCCAAGTTTGGTGTATGTATCAAGTATCTCACAATTCTTTTCACGGCCTTAAGGTGACACTCTTTTGGTGCCGCTTGGTATCGTGCACACATGCACACACTCAGCATAATGTCGGGTCGGGAGGCACACAGATATAGTAATGAACCAATCATAGATCGATAAACCTTTTGATCAACAGGTTTGCCATCCTTGGCCAAGTCAAGATGTCCACTCGTGGGCATAGGGGTTTTCATACCTTTACTCTCTTGCATGTTGAACTTCTTGAATAAGTCCTTGGTATACTTTGTTTGAGAGACAAAGGTACCTTCCCTAGTTTGCTTGATTTGCAAACCAAGAAAGAATTTGAGTTCACTCATCATAGACATCTCAAACTTCTCCGACATCAACCTTCCAAACTTTTCACTAAAAGAGGGGTTAGTAGATCCAAAGATAATATCATCAACATAAATTTGGCATCCAAATAATTCTCCATTAACCCTCTTAGTGAACAAAGTTGAATCAATCTTCCCAATTTCAAAACCTTTTTCAAGAAGAAACTTTGTCAAGCATTTGTACCAAGCTCTAGGGGCTTGCTTGAGACCATAAAGAGCTTTACAAAGTTTGTACACATGATTAGGTTTCTTGGGATTCTCAAAGCCGGGAGGTTGTTTAACATACACTTCCTCCTCAATTTCACCATTTAAGAAAGCACTTTTAATATCCATTTGGTAAAGAGTGATATCATGGTGATTGGCATAAGCAAGTAAAATGCGAATGGATTCAAGTCTTGCAACGGGGGCATATGTCTCACCATAGTCCATACCTTCGACTTGTGTGTAACCTTGTGCTACGAGACGAGCTTTGTTGCGTACCACTTGTCCATCCTCATCTTGCTTATCCCGAAACACCCATTTGGTTCCAATGATGTTTTGCTCTTCCTTAGGCTTCTCAACCAATGTCCACACTTGGTTCCTCTCAAAGTTGTGTAGCTCTTCGTGCATTGCATTCACCCAATCGGGGTCCTTGAGAGCAGCTTCTACCTTCAAGGGTTCAACACTAGAGATAAATGAGTAATGCTCACAAAAGTTAGCTAAACGAGATTTAGAGCGAGTAATTCTCCCGGTTTGGATATCTCCAAGTATTTGTTCGACGGGATGATCCTTGTCGATTCTTGCTCTGACTTGAGGTAGCTTTTTCTTGGGTTGTGGTGAGGCTTCCTCATCATCATCATCTTCTTCTTCTTCGTTGGTGTTGTCGTTGTTTGTTTGTGGAGGTGGAGAAGGAGGTTGAGGTGGATAATCTTGTTGCACTTCCTCATTCCCATCGTCTTGACGTGTTCCACTTGTGGATGCCTCCATATCAGCTTGTCGTTCACCTTGATGTGAGGTTGGGGCTTCCACTTGAATAGACGAGGTACTCTCCTTTACTTCCACGGGGCGAATCTTGCCAATGGGCAAGTCTTGGATTGCTTCCGATGGTTCTTGATCTCCTACATCAAGTGGCAATTGCTCGACTTGCGAGCCGTTAGTCTCATCAAACTTCACATCTACCGTCTCTTCAACTTTTCGAGTGAAGTTGTTGTAGACACGGTAAGTGTGAGAGTTCGATCCATAACCAAGTAGGAAACCTTCATGAGATTTAGGAGCAAATTTTGAACGACGATGCTTATCAAGAATGTAACATTTTGAGCCAAATACTCGAAAGTATCCAACTTGTGGTTTGTTACCGGTGAGCAGTTCATATGCCGTTTTACCAAGAAGCTTGTAAAGATAGAGTCGGTTTGTTGCATGACAAGCTGTTTCAACCGCTTCTGCCCAAAAATGTCTTGGCGTCTTGTATTCATCAAGCATTGTTCTTGCCATCTCAATAAGTGTACGGTTCTTGCTCTCAACAACTCCATTTTGTTGAGGTGTGTACGTAGCCGAGAACTCATGTGAAATACCCTCCTCATCAAGAAAGGTGTCCACATTGGCGTTCTTGAACTCCGTTCCGTTGTCACTCCGAACCTTCTTGATCTTTACTTCAAATTGATTTTGAGCCTTTCTTGCGAAGTTCTTGAAGATCTTTTGTACCTGCGATTTGTCATCAAGAAAGAACACCCACGTAAATCTGGAAAAATCATCAACAATGACTAAACCGAAAGAGTTACAACCAAGACTCTTATAGGCGTTGGGACCAAACAGATCCATATGAAGTAGCTCGAGTGGTCTCCTCGTGGTCATAATGTTCTTTACGGGATGGCTTCCTCCAACCTGTTTTCCTGCTTGGCAAGCACTACAAAGTCGATCTTTGTCAAATATAACATCTTTCACTCCAAGAATGTGATCTCCTTTAACAAGTTTATCAAGGTTACGCATACCAACATGTCCAAGTCTTCTATGCCATAACCAACCTTTAGAAGATTTTGCAATTAAACATGTACGAGGTTGGGCTCTCTTAGTAAAATCAACAATGTATAGATCACCTCTACGAATGCCGGTAAAGACTATATCATGATTATCTTGGCGAAACACTTGGCAATCTACTTTGGTAAATAGAACATTAAAACCAAAATCGGCTAGTCTAGATACGGAAAGAAGATTGTAACCAAGAGATTCAACAAGCATAACATTTTGTATGGAGCTATCATTGGATATGGCCACCTTACCAAGGCCAAGTACCTTACCCTTGGAGTTGTCTCCAAAAGTCACATACTTGCGTGGACCATCATTTTTAGTAACCTCATGAAACATGTCTCTATCTCCGGTCATGTGATCGGTACAACCGCTGTCAAGAATCCACTCTTTTCCTCCAGCCATATAATCTCGAAGATTTGCCATAAGGCTGAGATTCCTCATGGTCTTCTCAAATTCAATATCAAAATCTCCGTCTTCATCATAATAGGCGTGCTCAACGTAATCATCATCATGCATGTGATTAACAGATTCATTAGTTTCATGATCATGACAATGTTCAAGTTTATGAATTCTAACAATTTCCATGATAATATTGCTAATAGTTCTAACATCTCCTTTGGCACGCATGAGATCACGAAGCTCAAACAAGCAATCATCAAACTTAGGATCATTAGGACTCATCTTGTGAAAAACAACAGCCTTATGAAGAATCTTATCAAGACTCTTTAAGGAATAGTCAGGATATCGCTTTTCTAAATCATGCCATAGAGTATAAGCACATGCAAAATTTTGCATACAACCAAGCACAGTCTTAGGTAATCCTCTAATGATAAGATTGACAGTTCTAAGATTACGAAGCATATCAATTTCCTCTTCATGAGTAGGATGCAAGGGATCAATAGGGGACACATAAGGATTATGAATATACTTGCTCAAGTTAAATTCATCAAAAATATCAAGCATTTCATCTTTCCAAAAGTTGGAATACTCCCCATCGAGAATAGGCACTCTACGTCTAAGACTCCCGAACGTAGACATATCCATCTCCCTCCAATGGTGATGAAACCAAAGCAATGGAGACCAAAGCTCTGATACCAATTGTAGGATCGAGGAGATAGGTCTAGAGGGGGGGGGGGTGAATAGACTCCTAACCAGCCAAATTAGCATTTTTTAATTTCTCTCGGAACTTATGCAGATTTTGGCACTAGTTAAGATTACTCCAATACTTTCTACACATGCATATCTAGAGATTGAGCAGCGGAAACAATAAAGCATGCAATAGTACGGAAAGTAAAGGGGTAGAGAATGGAAGATCAAATGCAATGAAGACACAGTGGTTTTTGGCATGGTTCCGATAGGTGGTGCTATCGTACGACCACGTTGATGGAGACTTCAACCCACGAAGGGTAACGGCTGCGCGA
This sequence comes from Elymus sibiricus, assembly GCA_039707655.1. NCBI lineage: Eukaryota > Viridiplantae > Streptophyta > Magnoliopsida > Poales > Poaceae > Elymus > Elymus sibiricus. Next base: position 173,766,020 of record CM077666.1, on the reverse strand, counting down.
GTCCACGGAGGGCTCCACCCACGAAGGGTCCACGAAGAAGCAACCTTGTCTATTCCACCATGGCTTACGTCCACGAAGGATTAGCCTCACTCGGGGTAGATCTTCACGAAGTAGGCGATCTCCTTTCCCTTACAAACTGCTTGGTTCAACTCCACATCAGGCTGGAGGCTCCCAAGTGACACCTAAACAATCTAGGAGACACCACTCTCCAAAAGGTAATAGACGGTGTGTTGTTGATGAACTCCTTGCTCTTGTGCTTCAAATGATAGTCTTCCCAGCACTCAAACACTCCTCACAAATTTGGCTATGGTGGAAGAAGAATTTGAGTGGAAAGCAACTTGGGAAAGGCTAGAGATCAAGGTTCAAATGGTAGGAGTGGAATATCTTGATCTCAACACATGAGTAGGTGGTTCTCTCTCAGAAAATGTATGGTGGAAGTGTAGGCACGTTCTGATGGCTCTCCTTTCTGAGAAGGAGGGGGTGGAGGGGTATATATAGCCTCCACACAAAATCCAACCGTTACACACTTTTGACCCAACTCGGTGGCACCGAAACGATCATCTTGGTAGCACCGAACTGTGTAAAAGATATGAACTTTAGGAATCTCGGTGGGACTGATACGAACAACTCGGATGGACCGAAGTGCAATGGCTTAGGGCACTCCTCATCTCGGTGGCACCGATTGCATCAATTCGGTAGGACCGAAGTGAAGCAATAAGGCAACAGAGAGTTGGCAAGCCATCTCGGTGAGACCGATATGCATAACTCGGTGAGACCGAAGTGAATGCAACCGATTATAGAGAGTTGGCAAGGCCATCTCGGTGGGATCGAGATCCGTTTTGGTGGATCCGATTTGTTAGGGTTTGGCAGTGGCTAAGTCTTGGATGAACTCGGTGGGGCCGGATTGGAAGTTTCGGTGGGGCCGAGTTGGACTTTAGGTTTAGGACATACTTGGGTAGAGATAGTGGTTGAGGGTTTAGGAATACTGTCACTAAGCACTTGAGCAAAAGGACCATTAAGCAACACCTCATCCCCTTTTAATAGTATTGTCCTTCCTATGGACTCAATGTGATCTCGGATCACTAAACCAAAAATGTAGAGTCTTGATCCTTTGCCAATCCTTGTCCTTAGCATTTTGAAGGGGTTCCACGTCCTCTTGTCCACGCCACGCCATTGTTGAACTAGTCTGAAATTCACTAGATAAAAGCATTAGTCCAACAACGTGTATGTTGGCATAAATTACCAAAACCACCAAGGGAGCAAATGTGCTTTCAGGCGTGCCTGCCCCCCCCAGGCACGCCCTGGTGGCTCATGGCCACCTCCTGGGGCTTCTGGCCTTCTCCCGAAGCTTCTAGTGTTGGTTATGTCCATAAAAATATCTCCAAAAAGTTTCGTGGAATTTGGACTTCGTTTGGTATTGATATTCTGTAAAACCAAAAACAGGCAGAAAATAGCAACTAGCACTGGGCACTAAGTTAATAGGTTAGTCCCAAAAAATGATATATAATTGCTGTAAATGTATATACAAACATCCAAGATTGATAATATAACAACATGGAACAATCAAAAATTATAGATACGTTGGAGACGTATCAACATCCCCAAGCTTAATTCCTGCTCGTCCTCGAGTATGTAAATGATAAAAACAGAATTTTTGATGTGGAATTCTGCCTATCATATTCGTCACATATTCTTTTCTTTTATAGCATGGACATTTGGACTTGAATGATTCAAAGCAATAGTCTATAGTTTGACATGAAGATAGAAATACTCAAGCATGCTAACAAGCAACCATGTCTTTCAAAATATCAACGCTAAAGAAAGTTATCCCTAGCCCATTGTGCTCAATCATTGATCCATTCATGAAACACACTCAAATATTAGCTACACACAATGCACAAGTATGACAATAGTGCTCTCTAGTTGGTGCTTTGTAAGAGAAGATGGAGACTCAAAATAAAAATAAAAATTGCATAAAAGTAAAGAGATAGGCCCTTCGTAGAGGGAAGCAGAGATTTGCAAATGTGCCAGAGCTCAAAGCTTAAATTAGAGAGATGCAAATATTTTGAGAGGCATGATTTTCCTGTCAACGAAAACGACCGAGAATTCCCAGTATCTTCCATGCTAGACACATCATAGGCGGTTCCCAAACAGAAAGTAAAGTTTATTTCCTTTCCACCATTCTTTCACTATCCATGGCTAGCCGTATCCACGGGTGCCCTCCATACCAACACTTTCCAAGGAATTTTGTTGTTATTAATTTTTGTTTTCATTGTGGGACTGGGCATCCCTATTACCATCCACTTTCTCGTGCAATGACAAGTGAATAAACACTCATCGTGAGAATAACACACCTAGCATGGAAAATATTGGCCACTCCCTGCCGCTTCATGAGCGGTACGGGCACACAAAACGGAAAATTATTTTGAAAATTAGAGTTGGCACATGCAAATTTACTTGGAACGGCATGGAAATACCGCATATAGGTAGATATGGTGGACTCATTTGGCACAACTTGGGTTTAAGGAGTTTGGATGCACAAGCAGTATTTCTGCTTAGTGCAAATGAAGGCTAGCAAATAGATTGAGAAGCAACCAACGAAAAAGTGAAAACGGTCATAAACATGCATTGAACATAACTAACACCGAATAATGCACCATAAGTAGGATATAATTTCTTTGCATGACTATTGACTTAATGTGCATGCATAGGGAATCACAAACCTTAACACTAATATTCTTACTAAATAATAATTACTCACTAACATAACTCACATATTGTCATCTCCATATCACAAAACTATTGCAAGGAATCACACTTATCATATCCAATGATCTATATGAAAGTTTTTATTATATCCCTCTTGAATATTCATCACTTTGGGACCAAATTCATATCTTGTGCAAATTACCATTACTATTATCAACTCTCAAAAAGATATAAGTGAAGCATGAGAGTGCATATATTTCTTCAAAATTTTAATCTTATCAACTCTCAAAATAATATAAGTGAAGCATGAGAGTTCAAATATTTCTTCAAAATTTAGCCACCGCCGTGCTCAAAAAGATTTAAGTGAAACACTAGAGCAACTGTCTAGCTCAAAAAAAATTAAGTGAAGCACATAGAGTATTCTAACAAATTATGATGAACGTGTGGCTCTCTCAAATAGGTGTGTCCAGCAAGGATGCTTGTGACAAACTAAAAAGCAAACAAAGCAAAAACTCATATAATACACGATGCTCCAAGAAAAACACATATCATGTGACGAATAAAAATATAGCTCCAAGTAAAATTACCGATGGTTGGTAGAAGAAAGAGGGGATGCCTTCCGAGGCATCCCCAAGCTTAGACGCTTGAGTCTTCCTAGAATATTACCTTGGGGTGCCTTGGGCATCCCCAAGCTTAGGCTCTTGCCACTCCTTATTCCTTCATCCATCGTGATCTCACCCAAAACTTGAAAACTTCAATCACACAAAACTTAACAAAACCTTCGTGAGATCCGTTAGTATAACAAAAAAAATCACTACTTTAAGTACTGTTGCAAACCCATTCATATTTTATTTTTGCATTATACCTACTGTATTCTAACTTCTCCATGACTTATACCCCCCGATACAATCCATAGTTTCATCAAAACAAGCAAGCAGTGCATCAAAAACTTGCTCGCCGCGGCCTCGCCCACACACCGCTGTGCCTTCTCTGCGACCAAGAGCCGGAGACCATGGAGCACCTTTTCGCTGGCTGCTCTTTCACTTGCCAGACCTGGCATCAGATTCTATCCTGGTACCGCATCACCGACACGCCCCTCCCTGGCCCCTCGATGGACTTCCGGGACTGGTTCTCCCTGGCCGTGCAGGATGCGCTGACCTCCCTGCGACGTGGCTTGGCCTCGCTGATCATCCTCACTGCCTGGCGCCTCTAGAAGGCGCGGAACGACTGCGTTTTCAACGGCGCAACACCCTCGATCTCCTGCCTCGTCAACGATATTAAGGAAGACGCCCGTAGCTGGGCCACCGTCGGAGCCAAAGGGCTCAGCAACCTGCTCCCGGCGCCGTAGTGCTCTGTAGTGGGGACTAGCGCACCCCCTTATTCTGTATGCGCCCTTGTAGCTCTCTCTCACGCCCTCATGCGTACATGCTTGTGAGGCTATGTAGCGACCCGACTTCAAACGGTCAGGCCTCTATGTATCTGTGCCATCCCTGGATTAGTATGTTGGCACACACAGTACATCAACGTATATATCAAAGTGCAATCACATGTATAAATAACGTAATTCTGATATATACCTCATAAGTCTCAGCGGAAACGAACAAACAGGTGTGGAGTCCCATCAACGCCATCGGTAGGTTGAGTGTAGACCGTAACCCTACAACGAAACTCACTCGTCGTAGAAAAATCCTGCAACATGATATGATGCAGCCGTGTAGGTCAGTACATTGAATGTACCAGCAAGATCACAATAGAAATCAGATGATAAAGACAATGCTATATGCAATATGGCTTTGTGGCTCTGTGTCTGAGTTTTGTTTGCGTAAAAGCTGCTTTTATTTTCCCTACAACAAAGGAATAAATCTGGAGTCTTCCCTACAGAGTTGTCTACTATGACATGGTTCCGCCAACCGATGTCTCCCCATAAGTATCGTATGTTGCCCACAATTAGTTATTAGTCCGGTGTTGAGAGTTCTGAGATAGATCCAAGTCCAGAGGCTCAAATTGTCCGTAACCGGGGACACGACTAATCGATTAGGTTTTAACTCTGCAGAGTGTTGTGCACTTTACCCACAAGATTCGATCCGTCTTTTTACGTTCTCGCACTTTAGGGTGTTCGAGAACAAGACGACCGAAACATGGTCTTCCGAAGAGTAGCTCTGACCACTGTCCGGTGCTCATCCAATCCTACCGTAGTTCTACATCTGCTAGCACCGTCCCAGCCAGAGTCACAACTAAGGTCAACCAAGCCAGAGCCCATAAGGACTTGCGGTTGCACGGGTAAGCTTCCGGGCATGAAGTATTCATCCGTCTCTTTGAGTCTGGGTGGAACTTTCCACATGAGTACTGGCCTACTCCAGCTCACAACGCATCCACTGGGTACTCCAGGGTGCCGCACGGTCCAATTTCCACCCAGTAGTGTGTATTGAAATCTTGTCTCGAGTCTTGAAGTCTTGAGGTCTTGAAGATGCAGGCCTTGAAGATGCCATCATGGAGTTGTCGTCATTGACGTAGAGTCTTCATGAAGTTGTCGTCATTGACGCAGAGTCCTCCTTCTCACACCACTCACGAACACTCATACCAAACCCCGTCTACTATAGCATAGCATTAAAATAAATGACGTTTCCGGGCTTGGTAACAGGGGAGTGGGTTCCTACCTCATGCATTCTACTCAGCTACAAGATTCAATCACTACTGGAGGGATTGTTGAACGGTGACACTAAATGCAATAAAACATAGGTATGAATAAAATGGTCAAAGTGAACTTGCCTGGTAAGTTGATGAAGTTTATAACGCTCTCAGAAAAATACTTGGTAGAACTATTCATCACTCCGATGAAATCTAAAATATCAACATAGTATTCACATAAGCAAACACTCTAGCAATCAATTATATCAATCATATTAACACTCAATCAATAAAGGCAACAAATAAATTAATAAATAAATCGATAAGAAAACCAAATAAAGCCCAAAGGAAGATTCCCAAAAAGAAAAATCACTAAAGAAAACTACTCACAAAACTCTATGACTTAGATACAACCATCAAAATAGTTTTGTCATAAATATAAATTTAACAGCAAAGAAAATCACTAAACTAATAACTTAACAGAAAAAAAAACTAAAACAAATAAATAAACAGAAGGAAATTTTCATAAAGTTTTATTTCCAAAAAGAAACAAATAAAAAGCCTTTATAAAACCCTATTTATGACCTATACAAGTTTAAGTGCAAAACTAAAGAAAATAAAATTTTAAAATAAAATAAAATTGTCTACTGTTAATTAACAGAAACAAAACTAAATTTGTCAAAAAGACAAAAGGCTTTAGTTAAAACCAATTAAATACTAAGGGAAAAGAAAATAACGCTAAAGTATGTAAAACAGTACCGTTTGACCTATAACCCTAATTTCAAATAAACAAAAACTAATTTGCAAAAGCCTACTGTTTAGACAAAATATCAAGTGATCACTAGCAAAAAGAATTAACTAAATATCTATTTTTAAACTCAAGATATTCACAAAGCAAGATTTGAAGAAAATTCATGCAAACTCAAATTTAAAATTTTCAAACATGGCCAAACTTGATATATACAGAAACTAGATGAAATTCTTAATCCAATGCAAAAAGAATCACAAAAAGTTATTAAAAATCTAAAGAAAAAACTATTCTGGAAATTAAAACAGAAAAGAAAATAAAGAAAAAACTACGGATCGGACAGTGTCCACGTGGCGTGCTATGAGTGGATGGGAGCGGTGACCGAACGTTGCAATCGGGCGGGTGGCCGCTAAATAACAGAAAACGGTTCGCGCGAAAAATAAAAAAAGCAGATCTAATCCTAGCCACTAGATTTAGATCGGACGGAGGGGGAGCACGGCGAGGCTCACCACGGCGGCGTTGGCGTCGGTCGTCGGTGGCGGGGGAGCTCCGGTGGTCGTCGGCGTCGGCGAAGTGGACGAGGAGGTGTAGCGGACGTCGGCGAGTCCGGTGGTAGTCGTGGAGACGGCGGAGGCGGTCGGAGTCGATCGGCGGCGAGCTCGGGGCGGAGATGGCTCTCGGTGGTTGTCCTCGACGGTTCTCCGGTGGGTGTTGGGCTCGGGCGAGAGCACAGGGAGGTGCGGGCGAGGATGACGAGGCCAATGGTGGGGGCGGCGGAGTTCGGGGAAGTCGGAGGTGTCGGCGAGGGCAACAATGGCGCGGCGGCCGTAGTGTACTCTGGCGAGGGATTCCGGCGGAGTCAGGGGGTTTGGGAGGGGTTTTTAGAGTGGAATCAAACGAGGGGGTCGAGGTATTTATAGAGAGTCGTGGCTTGGGGCAGGGGGCGTGGCCAAACGGAAAGAAAGCGCGGCGGGGATCGGCGCCGGCGACGGGAAAGGAAAGGGAGGGCGCGGGAGGAAGGCTACCGTGGGAGATAGGGGATCGGGCAGTGGGTCCCGCCTGCAGTGAGAGAGAGAGAGAGAGAGGGGAAAGAGATCAGTGGCCGGATCCTAAGGGATGCGGCCCCGGGTGCGCGCTGAGTTGAGCCGGTGGGCCGCAGAGAGAGAGAGAGAGAGCGAGAGAGAGGTGGGCCTCGGTGGCCTTTTCCCTTTTTAAACATTTTCCATTTTTGAAAATAGCAGAAGGGAAAAAGACAGAAAATAAAATAAAAACAAAAATAAATTCTAAAACAATAACTATTGTTCAAAGTAAAATAAAATCCACAAAAAATCATAAAATTCAAACAGTGCTACTGTTGCATTTAAAATGCAAATAAAATTATTTTAAAATACCAAAATGAATTCAAATTTATTTTTCTCCATTTTTATATTGAAGGGAATCATGTTACCCTATTCTCCATATATTTTGTTTTTGGAGAAAAATAAATTGAATAAAAACCAAATAACTCCAAATTTGGTTTGAGTTTGAATTTCAAACCACTTTCAAATCCTTTCTTTTAAACTTCCAACTCATATTTCATATAATTTGAAGAAGTCATTTTATCTTCCCTCATGAAAATCATTGAGTTGCATAAAGTTTCTGAATTTGAAAATATTTTCAAATGGAAATTCAAATCCTTTCCAAATCCCTTTTCATTTCTTTAAATGGAAGAAGTCATATCATCTTCACTCTAGGGTTTTGTGATGAAATGAATTTGAATTCCTTGGGATCAAAATGAAAAGTGATTTTTTTGGGAAAGTCATTTCATTCCCTCTCTTTAAAGTTTCAAAAAGTTTCAAATTTCACTCACTTTCAGTCTATCAATCAAACAATCAATCCTATTTATTTAATTAATATAACATTCCAAAATTTAGAATTTTGGGATGTTACAAACCTACCACACTTAAAATCGATCTCGTCCTCGAGATTCGGAGAGGCTAGCAAGAAAAGGTTAGGCTTTGGGGGTCTTCAGCAAATCCATTGATTGTAAAGGTCTGGGTGCTACCACCCTTAGAAGCATGGTTATGGTTCCAACAAAACTCATGTACTCTTCCTTTGGGGCTGGCAATGTCGGTCTTCTCACATCTCCGAGGGAACTCCTTCACTGGTGCTCTTTCGGTAAAGGCATAACCCTTTCCTCAATTTCTTGTGTCCTTTCATAAGAGTAAGGTTCTTCCGAGACTGGGTCTTCTTATCCGACAGGTCTGTTGCCAATACTAAACAATTGTCGAAAATCTCATGGTGGTCAACAATTACTGGTTCCTGCAGGAAATGGGTCTGGGTTTGAATCTCACCGTATATCCTACGGTTGGCAATGATTGCCTGTACATGGATCCATCATCCTACCATTCTAAGGTTTAAACAAGGTTTTGACATCGTCGTCTCTCTATTATGGGTAAGTAACTCTAGATTTACCATCCCAAATAGCAGGAGCGAATGATAAGAGTAAGTCGGTATGGTGATCAATCCATTCCGCACCCAGATCATTACCATGTATAAGGTCTAGCGAATCTCGTAATTCTAACACTCGGGCATTCTCACAAGCATTGCAGAAATTCTCTTGTCGACAAACTGAGTTCAGATAAATCGATTGGTTCTGCAAGCCAAACATAACATCTATCGTTTCTTCACAACCCTCGTTTTTTTTGCGTATCCTCCTATGAAACATAAGCTGATGAAATAATAGTTTCTTCCAAATTCTTCCTTCAACACGGTAGTGCTTGATTCCTTATTAATTCCTGGGCCTGTGGGTTATGACCCACTTCAATCACTTGTACCGCTTTCACTCATCCTTGGAGTTACTATTATTCCATATTCCGACAATACACCTCCTTTAAATCCAATAGTACATCATTCCTTCATACTCTTGAGGTAGCCAAGATATTAAAACTCAAAACTCCACTCTGTGGAATACATTTTTCCTTTCCATTAAAGTGTCCTCATAGGGTACTACCACCCTTAAAATGAAATGCACAAATTCATCCATAGACCACATTTCTCATATCCTCAAAAATGGTCAAAATCTTGGTTCATAGAGTAACAACTCATACAATTCAACATATGAAATCATGACACATTAACTTTATTGATTCATGAATCATTACAATCTCTGAGACTTCCATTACATAATTCAACTCCATAACCCATGAATATAAAAGTACTTCCAACTACATTTTATTCTTATTCTAGCACCAAAAATCTGGAATACTCAGCTCATGCTTTCTTCTTGTCTGGACATTTATTAGCATAATGTCTAGCTTCCTTGCAGCGAAAATAGATGACTTCTGACAAGTCTCGGGGCTTCTTGGTGATGTTGTATGCTCCTTGGGTTTTTGGCTTCCTTTCCTGACAATCATTGGCATAATGTCCAGTGACGAGGGCATGTACTAGGGATAGGGTAATAGGCCTGACCTATAGACCTTACCCTAGGACGCCACACGTCTTAGACTGGGCCCCAGGGCCATATCAGCAACCAAGAGTTCCGCAGACTGACATTCAGTCGGAGCTTATCAAACCACTCGGGAGGCAAGAGTTCACTCGACAGTCTCGTTTCACTCGGAGCACCCGAAAGTCACTCGACCAGAGAAGACCAGGAGTCTCCAGGAGCGCAACGGTCGGGACACACATTCTCCTGTATTAATTGTAATGAATGTGCCCGTTACCTGGCACCCTTAAACTCCCTCTTAACCCCTAGTAATGGCAGCGTTGATGGGAAGGCTAGGACTCACTATATAAGCCACCCCCCTGCTCCATTCCAAGGGTTCGCATCTTTTGTAAACCTATACACTCAAGCAATACAGCTCCAGATCACCGAGACGTAGGGCTATTACCTCCACTGCTGAGGGGCCTGAACTCGTAAATCCGAGTGTAACACCTGCGCCGTAGCTAGGCTCTGCCCTCTCATCCGTACCCCTACACACTACTGTCAGGCTTGCACCCACGACAGTTGGCGCCCTCCGTGGGGCAGGCGTCTAGCGACTTCCGGCATAGTTGCATTTTTCCCATCATCACCATGGTTTCCGGCAGCAGACTGACTCTGGGCGGCGAGATCCGTTTCGGCGTCCTCAGCTTATCACCGACGATTCGGTGTGGCTCCAGGAAGCCCCGCTGGATGTCGAGGTGTTGCCCGTCCGCGGCGCGGCACACTTCCACGCGAGTTCCTTCGGCGTCCTACTTCGGCAACCATCGACTCCTTACCAGTCGACCTCTTCGCTCTCCACCAGCCGTCGTCGCAAGCGCTCCGGACGCTCGCGGCTTCAGCGGTGGATCAAGCACGCGGTGGCCCTTCAGGCTGCGGCCCCGCAGATCGCGGCAATCGAGCCCGATGAACCTATCTTTGATCTGTTCGCCTCCGTGCACGAGCACTCGGAAAGTTTATCCGAGTGCGAGAGCAGTGATCCCGCTGCAGAGGTGCTGATGGCCGATTCCCCGCTCAGTCCGCCTGGGTACGGCTGCGGTGGCACGGAGAACGGCGACCCGTCGCGCGCCAATCTCGGCGGTGGCAGGGACCAGCACGACGACGAGTACGATGAGTATATCCCGCAACCTCTCACTCGGCAGCAGAGGGAGGAGCTGCAGCGCAGGACCGAGGAGGCCCTCCGGACGCCCATCGTTGGGACGACCCCCGAGGCTCAGGCTTTGGTGGCCGTGCGCCAGGCCAACTTGGCTGAGCGCAATAGTCTGGAAGCGCTCCAGAAGTCACTCGACGATCGCGCCCGCAGACAGCACCGGCCCAGTTCCAGTCGGCGGCAGCGGCAGTTGTTCTCGAATGACCAGCAGTAGAATTTCCAGGTATTCCGCACTCCCGTCCAGAATCTGGCGGCGGCCACTCGGATAGCAGATTCCATTGAGCCGTCCCGATCCGAGGCGGGGACGGGTCTTTGGCAGATCCGGGCCCTGCTCAAGGCGGCCGAGGAGCAGAATTCGGCGGTTTCCCAGTCGCGCAACAGGATACACAGCAGATCCATTCGGGCTGACACCGTTCAGTCGGCCCATAGCCCAGTGTCTCCCAGGAGAAATAGGCACTCGCCTCAGCGGCAAAACGACCAAGACCGCCACTAAGACCAGCACTCGGGGCAGGGTCGCAGTCGGAATACGCCTCCACGACATCAGGATGATCATCGCCGCATGCAGTCGCCCCCTCCGCGGGATGGCTCGTACGCGCCCCGGCCGTACGACGCCAGGCGTCCTTACGGCAACGATCGGAGGGTCAGCCCTCCCTGTCATGGTGACGGTTATCGCCAGAGAGAGCCAGTCGACCACCGTGACCCGCGGTTCAACGTGAGATCCGTTCTCGCTCAGAACCTGGTCAACAGAGGCAGAGCTCAGAGAGAAAACTTGGACAGAGATCGTCCGAGTGGAAGTGGAGCATTCGTCTCCGGACCCGAGTGTTTCAGCAGGGCCATTCGGACCGCTGACATCCTGCCCAACTTCAGATTGGCAGCTGGAGTAAGCAAGTTCACCGGTGAGTCCAAGCCAGAAACTTGGTTAGAGGATTACCGAGTGGCTGTACAGATTGGTGGAGGAAATGACTATTTGGCTATGAAACATTTGCCTTTGATATTGGAAGGGTCTGCCCGTGCCTGGCTCAACCAGCTTAGTCCGGCCAGCATATACTGCTGGGAAGATTTGACTCGAGCGTTCATCAAAACATTCGAGGGCACGTGCAAACGCCCGGCTGGATTGTCTGAACTGCAGCACTGCGTGCAGAAACCGAATGAAACATTGAGGGAGTATATCCAGCGGTGGACAACCTTGCATCACGTGGTGGAGAACGTCACAGAGCATCAAGCCGTCTGCGCCTTCAAGGCAGGAGTTAGATATCGGGAGCTCATCCTGAAATTTGGTCGGTCAGGATCTTTGACCATGAGCCGAATGATGGAGATAGCCACTCGGTACGCAAACGGAGAAGAAGAAGACCGTCTCCATAATGGCAAAGGGAAAACCAGCGAGCCCAACCCCGGAAACAGCAATCCCAATTGGAAGCCGAAGCGCAAGGCTGATGGTTCGGTTCAGGCCGAGGCTGCTGCTCTGGCTGGTCAAGCCAAGAACAAGGGGAAGGCCAAGGATAAATGGATCCCGAAGAAAAAGAAAGATCAGTCAGGCCAAGATGTCATCGATTTACCGTGTCACATCCACACCAGAAAGGATGAAGATGGCAATCTAATATTGCCCAAACATACCACTCGACAGTGCAGACTGTTGATCCAGCAGTTCCGAGAGGGCCCGTCGAGTGAGAAGAGCCTAGAAGACGCTGATGATGGAGACAAGGATGAACCTTTTTCCAGTGTCAACGCAACCCTGATGATCTTCGCAGATGTGGAGAGCAGGGGCCGATTGAAAGTTATCAATCGAGAAGTGAACATGGCAGCGCCGGCGACGACAAAGTTTCTGAACTGGTCGAAGACTCCGATCACCTTTGATCAGTCGGATCACCTAGCCTATATTGCCACCCCTGGGCGGCAGGCGCTGGTGGTCGATCCAGTCATGGGAGGTGTCCGATTGCGCAAGGTCCTCATGGACGGAGGAAGCGGACTGAACATACTGTACGCTGATACTCTGCAAGCGATGGGCATTCCGATGTCCCGACTCAGTGAGAGCAGCATGCAGTTCCACGGAGTGATCCCCGGCAAGAAAGCAAAGTCACTCGGGCAAATCGCCCTGGATGTGGTCTTTGGAGATGACAAGAATTTTCGGAAGGAAAGGCTGACCTTCGAAGTGGTCGACTTCCGCAGCGCCTATCATGCCATCCTCGGTCGGCCGGCGTATGCACGTTTCATGGCCTGCCCATGTTATGTGTATCTCAAGCTGAAGATGCCCGGCCCCAAAGGTGTGATCACAGTCACTGGCAGTCGACAGCGCGCGGAAGAGTGTTTGCAGCAAGGGTCCAAGATAGCTGATGAGTAGATGGCCATGGTGGAACTGGAGGAATACAAGAAAAACGCTGATCCGAGTGATCTGCTACGCTCCAAGAAGCCGACTGCAGAATCTGCATTTCAGTCGGCCGGCGACACGAAGCCTGTGCATATCCACCCGGAAGATCCCAATGCTGCTCCCACCAACATATCAACCACACTCGACAGCAAATAGGAAGAAGCGCTCATCCAGTTCCTCCGTGAGAACTGGGACATCTTTGCATGGAAACCATCCGACATGCCGGGTGTACCTAGGGAGCTGGCTGAGCACCGTTTGCGAGTCGATCCAAAGGCGAAACCTGTGAAGGAGCATCTCCGTCGCTCTGCTACACAGAAGAGGAAGGCCATTGGCGAAGAAGTTGCTTGACTCCTGGCAGCCGGGTTCATCCGTGAGGTGTACCACTCCGAGTGGCTCGCCAACGTCGTCATGGTCCCTAAGAAGGACAAGTCTCTCCGAATGTGCATCGATTTCAAGCACATTAATCGGGTCTGCCCCAAGGATCATTTCCCGCTCCCCCGCATAGATCAAATCGTAGATTCCACTGCGGGTTGTGAGCGACTGTCTTTTCTGGATGCGTACTCCGGGTACCACCAGATTCGACTGTATGGGCCGGATGAAATAAAAACAGCCTTCATCACCCCATTCGGGTGTTTCTGCTATATCACCATGCCATTCGGTCTCAAGAACGCCGGTGCCACTTTCATGCGCATGATCCAAAAGTGTTTGCAAAAACAGATCAGTCGGAATATTGAGGCATACATGGATGACATAGTGGTTAAGTCCAGAAAAGGTTCTGACCTGCTGGCTGACTTAGCTGAAACTTTCGCAAATCTGCGGAAGTACGACATAAAACTGAATCCAGCGAAGTGCACTTTCGGAGTTCCTGGGGGCAAGTTACTCGGTTTCATCGTTTCCGAGCGAGGGATAGATGCTAATCCCGAGAAGATCGGGGTGATTGTACGAATGAAACGTCCTGAACGTCTTCATGATGTACAGAAGCTCACGGGTTGCCTCGCAGCTCTGAGCCGATTCATCTCCCGTCTCGGCGAGAAGGCACTGCCCCTGTACCGACTGATGAAGAAATCTGACTCGTTCGAGTGGACTGCTGAAGCACAAGCAGCGTTTGTCGAGCTCAAAGCCCTGCTTTCCACCCAGCCGGTGATTGCCGCTCCGAATAGCAACGAGCCGTTGCTCTTGTACATTGCGGCCACTGGTCAAGTTGCCAGCACTGTCCTCACAGTCGAGCGAGAAGAACAGGGCATGGCTTACAAAGTTCAGCGCCCAGTCTATTATATTTCTGAAGTTCTGACTCCGTCCAAGCAGAGATATCCTCATTATCAGAAGCTCGTCTATGGCATCTACCTGACTACGAAGAAAGTAGCCCATTACTTCCAAGAGCACACTGTGTCAGTCGTCAGCGATGCCCCACTGTCTGAGATCATGAACAATCGGGATGCGACTGGTCGAGTGGCAAAGTGGGCTATCGAGCTCCTACCTCTGGATATCAAGTGTGAGGCGAAGAAGGCGATCAAGTCCCAAGCATTAGCCGATTTCCTAGCCGAGTGGACTGAACAGCAGCAACCGACTCAGAGTCACCCGGAACACTGGACCATGTTCTTTGATGGTTCCAAGATGCTGAATGGTTCAGGAGCTGGAGTGGTTATGATATCTCCGAAGGGCGATCGTCTCAGATATGTTCTTCAGATTCACTTTGATTCCTCCAACAACGAAGCCGAGTACGAGGCGCTCCTTTATGGTCTACGTATGGCCATCTCACTCGGCATCCGACGCCTGATGGTCTACGGAGACTCGAATCTAGTTGTGAACCAAGTGATGAAGGAGTGGGACATCAGAAGCCCCGCTATGACAGGATACTGCAACGCAGTGAGAAAGTTGGAGAAGAAATTTGAAGGTTTGGAGCTGCATCACGTTCCCCGAGCCAAGAATCAGGAGGCAGACGATCTGGCAAAAATCGGGTCCACTCGGAAATCCATACCCAGCAATGTTTGCCTCGAGCATTTACGCCCTCCGATAGTAAAAGAAGATCCCTTCACGGAAGAGCCCCCGCAAGCGGTCAGTCCGTCTGATCCGACTGAAGTCGAAGTCCCGGCAGTCATTGATTTGGTGATGGAGGTCCTGGCAATCACTCCCGAGTGGACAGTACCTTATATCGCATACCTGCTCAGGCAGGAACTTCCAGAAGATGAAGCTGAGGCCCGCCAGATTGTTCGCAGGTCCAAAGCCTTTGAAGTGGTCAATGATCAGTTGTACAGAAAGAGCGTCACCGGTGTGACTCAGCGCTGCATTTCTCCGGAAGAAGGTCGACTGATCCTGGAGGAGATTCACTCGGGAACTTGTGGACACCACGCGTCCTCTCGGACAATCATGGCTAAAGCTTACCGAGCCGGTTTCTTCTGACCCCGTGCCAATGAAGCTGCGCAGGAGATAGTCCAACACTATGCCGGGTGCCAGTTCTATGCAAACTTATCCCACAAGCCTGCGTCTTCTCTGAAGACGATTCCACTCGTCTAGCCGTTTGTAGTCTGGGGACTCGACATGGTGGGACCCCTCTGGACAGGGGCGAGTGGATTCACCCACTTGCTGGTCGCAGTCGATAAATTCACCAAATGGATTGAGGCCAAACCCATCAAGAAGTTAGATTCCCATACAGCGATCAAGTTCATGAAGGAGATAGTCTTCAGATACGGCGTGCCCCACAGCATCATCACTGACAACGGTTCAAACTTCGACTCGGAAGAGTTCAGGGCGTTCTGTGCCGCCCAAGGTACCCGAGTCGACTATGCATCTGTGGCGCACCCGCAGTCGAATGGACAAGCTGAGAGAGCAAATGGGCTGATACTTTAGGGGTTAAAGCCACGACTCATGCGCGATTTGGAACATGCAGCTGGAGCCTGGGTCACCGAGTTGCCGTCAGTTCTTTGTGGCTTGAGGATGACCCCTAATCGGTCCACCAATCGCACTCCCTTCTTCATGGTGTACGGAGCTGAAGCTGTCCTGCCGAGTGACTTGCTCCATAATTCACCCCAAGTGGAACTATACTCTGAAGCTGAAGCAGAGCAAGCACGGCAAGACGCCGTTGATCTCTTGGAGGAGGAAAGGGAGATGGCTCTGATCCGATCGGCCATTTATTAGCAAGATCTGAGACGTTTTCACAGCAGACACGTCCGAAGTCAGACCTTTCAGGAAGGAGATCTTGTGCTCCGAGTGGATCAGCAGCGACCTCACAAGCTTGCTCCCGCGTGGGAAGGCCCTTTTATCGTGTCAAAGGTTCTGCACAACGGAGCATACCAGCTGTACAACCTTCAGAAACAAGCAGACGAGCCCCGTGCTTGGAATGCAGATTTGCTGCGACGATTCTATACTTGATCGCGAGATGTAATAAAAGTACCCGAGTGATATTTGATGAATAAAAGCATGACTTTCCCAGTTCCACATTGAGTTCACTCGTACGCATTTTCTAGCTTACAACCCCCAGTGGGTGTACGCTTTTCGACTTAGCTGCAAACCAGCTTTTGCCTAAGTCAAAAATTACTCCGAGTGAAGAGCAACCCTCTCACTTGAGGGCTTGGCTGCGGACCAGCTTCCGCCCAAGTGAAAAACTACTCCGAGTGACGAGCAACCCTCTGACTCGGGGGCTTGGCTGCAAACCAGCTTTCGCCCAAGTCTAAAACGCTACTCCGAGTGAAGAGCAACCCTCTCACTCGGGGGCTTGGCTGCGGACCAGCTTCCGCCCAAGTTAAAAACTACTCCGAGTGATGAGCAATCCTCTCACTCGGGGGCTTGGCTGCGGACCATCTTCCGCCCAAGTTAAAAACTACTCCGAGTGACGAGCAATCCTCTCACTCGGGGGCTTGGCTGCGAACCAGCTTTCGCCCAAGTCTAAAACGCTACCCCGAGTGAAGAGCAACCCTCTCACTCGGGGGCTTGGCGGCGGACCAGCTTCCGCCCAAGTTAAAACCTACTCCGAGTGACGAGCAACCCTCTCACTCGGGGGCTTGGCTATGGACCAGCTTCCGCCCAAGTTAAAAACTACTCCGAGTTACGAACAACCCTCTCACTCGGGGGCTTGGCTGCGAACCAGCTTCCGCCCAAGTTAAAAACTACTCCGAGTGACGAGCAATCCTCTCACTCGGGGGCTTGGCTGCGAACCAGCTTTCACCCAAGTCTAAAATGCTACCCCGAGTGAAGGGCAACCCTCTCACTCGGGGGCTTGGCTGCGGACCAGCTTCCGCCCAAGTTAAAAGCTACTCCGAGTGACGAACAACCCTTTCACTCGGGGGCTTGGCTGCGAACCAGCTTTTGCCCAAGTTAAACGCTACTCCGAGTGAAGAGCAACCCTCTCACTCAGGGGCTTGGCTGCGGACCAGCTTCCGCCCAAGTTAAAAACTACTCCGAGTGATGAGCAACCCTCTCACTCTGGGGCTTGGCTGCGAACCAGCTTTTGCCTAAGTCTAAAAATTACTTCGAGTGAAGAGCAACCCTCTCACTCGGGGGCTTGGCTGCGGACCAGCTTTCGCCCAAGTCTAAAAACTACTCCGAGTGAAGAGCAACCCTCTCACTCAGGGGCTTGGCTGCGGACCAGCTTCCGCCCAAGTTAAAAACTACTCCGAGTGAAGAGCATCCCTCTCACTCGGAGGCTTAGCTGCGAACCAGTCTTCGCCTAAGTCAAAACCCAGTTCAAAGATGCGAAAAACTCGAAGGAAAGCATTCGATTAACTCTAGAAGTTCAAAAGCGAATACGAGTACGCGGGCCCAAAGCCCAAAAGAGTTTAACGATTACAATTCCACTCGGCATACCGAGGTTAATGGATGAGACTTAAAGGTTTTTTCACGCCCGTGTAGGGCTGGCTGGCTCGACAAAGGAATCCAAGTCGATTCCGTCCGCAATCCGAGTGGCCGCTTCGATGAATGTCTCCATGAAGTCCTCAAACTGGAGTTTCTTCGTGTTGGCAACTTGGAGAGCCTTCAGTTTCTCCTCCTTGGCCTCCTTGCAATGCACTCGGACTAGGGAGAGCGCCATGTTGGCCCCGCAGCGAGCAGCCAACTTCTTCCACGCTTGCACTCGGCTGGGAATGTCGTTGAGGCGAGTCATCATGGCCTCCAGGTCGGTGTCAAGGGTATCTTCTGGCCACAGCTCCTTGTCGATTCTGCCGAGTGCACCCCGCAGACGAATGATGTAGCCTTGGACGTCTTCGATGCGAGATTCCACCCGCAGGACACCTAGAGCAGCCTTGTCACCAACGAGCGACCTAGAAGGATTCAGATCCCTCTCGATTCGGTTAGTTTCAAGCTCGAAGTCTCAGCAATACTCTGCAGGCGAGAAAAGGAGAGAGTTGAAGGTCAGCATGCAAGAAGTTCACTCGGATAGAAGTTCACTCGGATGCTATTAGTTACCTGCAAGCTTGGTGTACATCTCCTCCGTGAAATCCTCTATATACTTCTCCAGAGCGTTCTTCTTCTTGATCAGCTGGGCGACCTTCTCGTTCAGAGCCTTCTTCTCTTGCTCGTAGGCCTCCGCCTGGGCCTTGAGCTTGCCTTCCCACTTGGTCTGCTGTTTCTTGAGCTCGAGCACCTCCTTCTTCAGCGATGTGTTATCTGCTTCAAGCTTCCCGAGTGAGGCCAGCTTCTCTTCGGCAGCCTTAGTCTTTTCCTTCGCCACTTTCTGTGCCTCCGCCAGCTCGTTGTCCTTACTCTCGAGTGCCTGCTTCATAGTTTCTAAAGAAACAGAGGTTCTGAGCCGCACTTGGAGTTGATGGTTTTCACTACGCACATCTGTCGAGTGAAGTCACTCGGTTCAAGAAACGGTGAGAGATGGAAGCGAAATGCTTAGTAATTGAAGCTTACCTCCCATGGCCCTGAGCTCTGCTTGAGCGCGCGCCGTGTTCCTCTTCTCCACCTCCAAATCAACTCGGAGCTGAGCCGTCTCCTTCTCCAATGCCGCGTACTGAGTCCCAAGCTCACAAGTTTTCTGAAATACAAGAGAGAACAGTTAATGTCAAGAAATATCGTGAAGTACCATTCGACAAGGGAAGAACAAGCTTGATCAGTATCAGATCCTAAGTTCTAAGACTCACACCGACTGCCCGCAGTCGACGGCAGTCTCGGGGACTACACCCAGTGGGTGCACTCAGCGTGCCCCCACTGGAATGGTATCCACTCGGAACGGTCCGCCCGATCCGAGTGACGGCCAAACACAAAAAAAAATAGGTGCCCAGAGGTCGACGCTCCTGGAAGGAACAAGCTTGACCAGTATCAGATCCTAAGTTCTAAGACTCCCGCCAACTACCCGCAGTCGATGGTAGTCTCGGGGACTACACCCAGTGGGTGCACTCAGCGTGCCCCCACTGGAATGGATTCCACTCGGAATGGTCCTCCCGATCCGAGTGATGGCCGAAAGAAAAAAAAAGAAGACAAAAGGTTCTAAGACTCCCGCCGACCGCACGCGGCCGACGGCAGTCTCGGAGACTACACCCAGTGGGTGCACTCAGTGTGCCCCCACTGGAGCGGTATCCACTCGGAAAGGCCCGTCCATTCCGAGTGACGGCCAAACAACAGAAAAAAAACAACAGCAACAACAGAGCAAAGTCTAAGTTCTAAGACTCCCGCCGACCGCCCGCGGTCGACGGCGGTCTCGGGGACTACACCCAGTGGGTGCACTCAGCGTGCCCCCACTGGAACGGTATCCACTCGGAATGGTCCGCCTGATCCGAGTGATGGCCAAACACAAACAAAAACACCCAGTGGGTGTACCAGATATTCTCCAACTGGAATTCCTACTGAAGAAAAAAGACTTGGAGATCAACTTACAAGGGCACTTACTCGAACGTTCTCCTGGAGAGCGGCACTGGCATCATAAGCCAACTTCCCAGCCGAGCACATCTCCCTGAGCCGTTGGGTCATCAGTTCCGCCTGGATCATCGCCTCCTTGCTGGCCCTAGTTTGGTCCTCCGGCGTCTTGTACATACTGAAGATGTTGACGGGAACAGTCAGAACCGAAGCCAGGGCAGTCGACGGAGCCGCGGCAAGACCAGCCCCAGCCTGAGAACCTTGCCCCAGCGGCACGGTCAAGGCGGGTGCAGGTGGAGCTCGAGGCACTTCTTTCGGCGGCGTCTTCCGTGTGGTGGCTTGAGGAGCAGTCAGAACTGAGGTCTCCTTCTCAGTGTCCCTCCGCGGCGGCTCTTCGTCATCATCTCCGACGAGGATGACCTCTGCAAGCATTACGTTCACTCGACACAATCAGTCGCAGTACTCGATTCAATCGGATGAAGACATTTTAGTCGAACGACAGGTCAAAGCAAAAATGAAGTCTTTGTTACTTTTTCGAGAAGTAGCCACGTCTGCCGATTCGGCCTCGGCGCGGTCCCCGTCAGTCTGCATGGGAGACGTCGTCGAGGTTGCAGCACTGGTTCATAAGATGCACTCGGTCAGAAGAATCAAGAAAGTTGACAAAGACAGAAAAGAAAAGCTGAGAAGGATACTCACGTTGAGGCGACAGGCACAGCGACCTTGATCCGGGGCAGAGCCTTCCGAGGCTTGGGGGAAGTGACCTTGGGCTGCTTGGCAGCCTTCTCAGTCGGCGCAGGCGATGGCGTCCGAGTGCGCTTCGGGGCCTTGGCACTCGGAGCCGCCTCCTTCTCTGGGTCAACACTCGGATCTTGAGCTCGCTTGGAGCCATGCTCGAAGCGCAACTCCGGAGACAGAGAAGACTCGACGTTGTCACTCCCTTCCGAGTCCTCGCTGTCCTCCGTGTAGCTGCCCCCGACACTGCCATGTTCGCTCTCCGCACCTCCGACAGGTTGTTCTCCATTCGGCACAGGCGATAACATCTTCTGGAATTCCTGCAAGACACAAAGATCAGAGACAGTCGGTTCAGTCAGATTACTCAGTTCACTCGGAAAATTTGCGCATAAGTGATTCACTCGGAAATGCGTGTCATACCTCCAACGGCAGGTTATTGGCGTCGTAGGGCGGGATCCGTCTTGACCCTCGCGGATTGTCGCGCGCGCCAGTGATACACCTGATCCACTGTTCCACCGTTTTCTCCTCGATATCTTCTGGATGCACCCGGGTCGAGTCGTTGGCCCCAGTGTAGCGCCACATGGGGTGAGCCCACTCCTGCAGCGGCTGGATCCTCCGACTGAGGAAGACCTCCAGAAGGTCCAAACCAGTCAACCCACCCTGAATCAGGCTAACCACGGCGGTCATCAAGATACCTACATCCGTCTTCTCCTTTTTTTCAACCGTCAGCGAGGGAGGAGACTAAACTCTCTTAGTCGTGTAAGGAGGAAGGCCAGTCGACGAGCCCGAGCATGGCAGGTCGTTGCAGTAGAACCAGGTCGACTGCCAGCCCCTCACCGAGTCGGGAAAATACATTGATGGGAAGGTGCTCTTACCCCTCATCTGAATACCCAAGCCGCCGCACATCTGAATCACGTGCGTCCTCTCTCCATCAGGGTCAACCTTCTTAACCGACTGGGATCGACACGTGAAAATATGTTTGAACAAACCCTAGTGCGGCGGGCAACCCAGAAAGTTTTCGCACAAAGAAACGAATGCAGCAAGATACATGATGGCATTTGGAGGCAAGTGATGGAGTTGAGCACCGAAGAAATTCAGAAACCCACGGAAAAAGGGGTGGGGTGGCATGGAGAAACTTCGCTCCACGTGTGTGGTGAGGAGCACTCGCTCCCCGGGGTGTGGCGCGGGCTCGGTCTCTCCTTCTTCCGGCAACCTCCACGTCCCGTCGCGGATCAGCCCGTCCACGACGAGCCCGCTGACGTCGTCGACCGTGGTGGTCGGCGGAATCCAGTCACCCTGGATCCACCCAGGCGGGAGCACGGCTCGGGAGCTCGATGCCTTCCTCCCCTTCGCTGCCTTCTTCGCTTTCTCGAGCTTCGCCGTCTTGTCCTTCACCATCACCGCCGAGTTCTCCAACGACCGAAGGGGATTCACGCATAGTGGATCTCGGGAGAGAAGAGCGAGCGGGCTGGGAGGATAAGGGAAAAGGGGATTTGTCCTCTCTCCCTCCCCAACGCGGCGGCCTCTTATGGCGTCATCCGTTCCGCTCTCCAACCCTCTCCCGCATATCTCGGGCCCGCAGATTTCCTCGAATCTCGCTGGCGGAGTTGCAGCTGTACATGGCGAAAAGTGGGGCAAAAATCGAGACGTCATGCCCCACTTTCCCCTCTCACCGCGCCGCAACTGCTCGCGCGCGCTCGTCGCCGATTTCAAATCCCGCAAGATCCGGATTCCAGTGATCCGATGACTCGCCTTTGAAGACATTCCATAAACGCGCGGATCCGCTCCGCCACTCGGATGAAGACTACTCATTTCACTCGGATGAGAAGTACGCACTCGGATGGAAACTATCCATTCGGATGGAGACTACTCGTTTCACTCGGGCGTCATACTATCCAGAATCTATCAAGGTGCCGCTCGAAGACAAGGGCGTCTAAACGACCAGTAAGAGTTCTCGAGCGCCTCCGTAGCGCCCAACTCGCCTGGGAATTCACCTTGACTCGACCCGCCTAACCTCGACCGATTCGGGGGCTAATGACGAGGGCATGTACTAGGGATAGGGTAATAGGCCTGACCTATAGACCTTACCCTAGGACGCCACACGTCTTAGACTGGACCCCAGGGCCATATCAGCAACCAAGAGTTCCGCAGACTGACATTCACTCGGAGCTCATCAAACCACTCGGGAGGCAAGAGTTCACTCGACAGTCTCGTTTCACTCAGAGCACCCGAAAGTCACTCGACCAGAGAAGACCAGGAGTCTCCAGGAGCGCAACGGTCGGGACACACGTTCTCATGTATTAATTGTAATGAATGTGCCCGTTACCTGGCACCCTTAAACTCCCTCTTAACCCCTAGTAATGGCAGCGTTGATGGGAAGGCTAGGACTAACTATATAAGCCGCCCCCATGCTCCATTCCAAGGGTTCGCATCTTTTGTAAACCTATACAATCAAGCAATACAGGTCCAGAGCACCGAGAAGTAGGGCTAATACCTCCACCGCTGAGGGGCCTGAACTCGTAAATCCGAGTGTAACACCTGCGCCGTAGCTAGGCTCTGCCCTCTCATCCGTACCCCTACACACTACTGTCAGGCTTGCACCCACGACATCCAGTGTTCTTGCACTCAAAACCGGTAATATGGCTCTTATCCTTCTTTGTAGAAACTTGGTTGTCCTGGGGACACATTCCCCTTCTCTTCCTGGACTTCTCCATACTGATCGGAGCTTCTATTTCCTGCGAGTCATACTCAAACTCCGTTGTCGGAACTTCTACTAGATACTCCTTCGGACAATTCTGGGAGATATGTCCTTCTTCTCCACATGCATAGCACGACTTGGTGCAAGCTTTGATTGGCTTTCCTCCATTTGTGTCCATCACAGCATACTTCACCACAGATACTTCCATACCTTCTCGGAGGGCTTCTTTCATTCCTTCTTTCAGCTGCTTGGAAATTTCATGTACCTTGGGGTAAATTTGGCACTGAGCTGGGTAATGCATAGTTCCTTCGCACAAGAAACATGTCACCTGACTAGTTGGGCATTCTTCCTCTGGGTGATTTCCTTCACAATGATGGCATCCATCTTTGTATTCTTCATGGGTATGTCCTATTTCTCCACATAGGTTGCATGCACAAGGTTTCTTCATTTTACTGTCACCGGGCTTCTGGACAAGACGAGATCTTAGTAGAGTCATCTTGAATTCCTCCCAGGTTTTTGCTCCATTCCATCCTTGTATAGCTTGATGCATCTTCCACCATGTTAAAGCACCTTGTGTGAAGTACCATAGGGAGTAAGGTACCATATACGCACTTCCTACACTGTATTTCTTCATGTGGTCTTCCATGTTCTGTATCCACTGTTCTACCTCCAGCTGAGTCATCGGTCCAGAGAATACAAGTCCATCTTCATTCATCATCTATTGGGTCCAAAGGTTTTGGCATGAGGTCAGAGAGAGATAGAGAGGGACACACACAATGCAAACAATATAGTTTTGAAAATATGTTTTATTTTGTTGGCTGTCGGAAAAACATCAAACAATGACAGCTCACAAATCATCGTATCTAGCATAAGTATATAACAGGGGTTTGGTCTTCTAAATGTCAAATAAATCTTCAGAGACTTCAAATTCTTCAAGTCTTCGGAGTCTTTAACTGTTGCGGCTCCAATTCTTCTAATGCATGGTGAAATCTTCTTTACTTCGAAGTGGCCATCAGTTGTCCGATATCTGGTCCTTCTTGGAGTGGCTTCAGTTGATCGTCCATGTGGTCAAAAGGGAAAGGGATATATTCTGAATAATTGAGGTAAGGGGGACCATTTGATAAAATCAAAAAAGATGAGAAGTAAGTGTCTTTTTGAAAAGAAAGTTTTAGAGATATCCTGTCCTAGGGCTTTTTCCGATTTCTAGGGTCACGTCCTACAGTCAACATGTACTCTGATACCATCTCTGTAGCGACCCGACCTCAAACGGTCAAGCCTCTGTGTATCTGTGCCATCCCTGGATCAGTATGCTGGCACACACAGTACATCAACGTATATATCAAAGTGCAATCACATGTATAAATAACATAATACTGATATATACCTCATAAGTCTCAGCGGAAACAAACAAACGGGTGTGGAGTCCCATCAACGCCATCGGCAGGTTGAGTGTAGACCATAACCCTACAATGAAACTCACTCGTCGTAGAAAAATCCTGCAACATGATACGTTGCAGCCGTCCAGGTCAGTACATTGCATGTACCGGCAAGATCACAATACAAATCAGATGATAAAGACTATGCTATATACAATATGGCTTTGTGGCTCTGTGTATGAGTTTTGTTTGCGTAAAAGTTGCTTTTATTTTCCCTACAACAAAGGAATAAATCAGGAGTCTTCCCTATAGAGTTATCTACTATGACATGGTTCCGCCAACCGATGTCTCCCCATAAGTATCATATGTTGCCCATAATTAGTTATTAGTCCAGTGTTGAGAGTTCCGAGGTAGATCCAAGTCCAGAGGCTCAAATTGTCCGTAACCGGGGACACGACTAATCGATTAGGTTTTAACTCGGCAGAGTGTTGTGCACTTTACCCACAAGATTCGATCCCTCTTTTTATGTTCTCGCACTTCAGGGTGTTTGAGAACAAGACGACCGAAACATGGTCTTCCGAAGAGTACCTCTGACCACTATCCGGTGCTCATCCAATCCTACCTTAGTTCTACATCTGCTAGCACCGTCCCAGCCAGAGTCACAACTAAGGTCAACCAAGCCAGAGCCCATAATGACTTGCGGTTGCACAGGTAAGCTTCCGAGCTAAAGAAAACCAAATAAAGCCCAAAGGAAGATTCCCAAAAAGAAAAATCACTAAAGAAAACTACTCGCAAAACTCTATGACTTAGCCACAACCATCAAAATAGTTTTGTCATAAATATAAATTTAACAGCAAAGAAAATCACTAAACTAATAACTTAACAGAAAAGAAAAACTAAAACAAATAAATAAACAGAAGGAAATTTTCATAAAGTTTTCTTTCCAAAAAGAAACAAATAAAAAGCCTTTATAAAACCCTATTTATGACCTATACAAGTGTTAGTGCAAAACTAAAAAAAAAAAATTAAAATAAAATAAAATTGTCTATTGTTAATTAACAGAAACAAAACTAAATATCTATTTTTATACTCAAGATATTCACAATACAAGATTTGAAGAAAATTCATGCAAACTCAAATTTAAAATTTTCAAACATGGCCAAACTTGGTATATACAGAAACTAGATGAAATTCTTAATCCAATGCAAAAAGAATAACTCAATTTGGATAAGCACACAAAAAGATATTAAAAATCTAAAACAAAAACTATTCTGGAAATTAAAACAGAAAAGAAAATAAAGAAAAAACTACGGATCAGACAGTGGCCACGTGGCATGCTATGAGTGGACGGGAGCGGCGACCAAACGATGCAATCGGGCGGGTGGCCGCTAAATAACAAAAAACGGTTCGCGCGGAAAATAAAAAAAAGCAGATCTAATCCTAGCTGCTAGATTTAGATCGGACGGAGGGGGAGCACGGCGAGGCTCACCGCGGCGGCGTTGGCGTCGGTCGTCGTCGGCGGGGGCGCTCCGGTGGTCGTCGGCGTCGGCGAAGTGGACGAAGAGGTGTAGCGGACGTCGGCGAGTCCGGTGGCAGTCGTGGAGACGGAGGAGGTGGTCGGAGTCGATCGGCGGCGAGCTCGGGGCGGAGATGGCTCTCGGTGGTCGTCCTCGACGGCGCTGCGGTGGGTGTTGGGCTCGGGCGAGAGCACGGGGAGGTGCGGATGAGGATGAAGAGGCCAATGGTGGGGGCGGCGGAGTTCGGGGAAGTCGGAGGTGTCGGCGAGGGCAACAATGGCGTGGCGGCCGTAGTGTACTCCGGCGAGGGATTCCGGCGGAGTCAGGGGGTTTGGGAGGGGATTTTAGAGCGGAATCAAACGAGGGGGTCGAGGTATTTATAGGGAGTCGTGGCTTGGGGCAGGCGGCGTGGCCAAACGGAAAGAAAGCGCGGCGGGGATCGGCGCCGGCAACGGGAAAGGAAAGGGAGGGCGCGGGAGGAGGGCGACCACGGGAGAGAGGGGATCGGGCAGTGGGTCCCGCGTGCAGTGAGAGAGAGAGAGGGGAAAGAGATCGGTGGCCGGATCCTAAGGGATTCGGCCCCGGGTGCGCGCTGAGTTGGGCCGGTGGGCCGCAGAGAGAGAGAGAGAGAGAGAGAGAGAGAGCGAGAGAGAGGTGAGCCTCGGTGGCCTTTTCCCTTTTTAAACATTTTCCATTTTTGAAAATAGCAGAGGAGAAAAAGACAGAAAAAAAATAAAAAAATATATATACATATTATATATCAAAAATTTCAGAAAAATAAATTCTAAAACATTAACTATTGTTCAAAGTCAAATAAAATTCACAAAAATTCATAAAATTCAAACAGTGCTACTGTTGCATTTAAAATGCAAATAAAATTATTTTAAAATACAAAATGAATTCAAATTTATTTTTCTCCATTTTTATATTGAAGGGAATCATGTTACCCTATTTTCCATATATATATTTTTGGAGAAAAATAAATTGAATAAAAACCAAATAACTCCAAATTTGGTTTGAGTTTGAATTTCAAACCACTTTCAAATCCTTTCTTTTAAACTTCCAACTCATATTTCATATAATTTGAAGAAGTCATTTTATCTTCCCTCATGAAAATCATTGAGTTGCATAAAGTTTCTGAATTTGAAAATATTTTCAAATGGAAATTCAAATCCTTTCCAAATCCCTTGTCATTTCTTTAAATGGAAGAAGTCATATCATCTTCACTCTAGGGTTTTGTGATGAAATGAATTTGAATTCCTTGGGATCAAAATGCAAAGTGATTTTTTTTTGGGAAAGTCATTTCATTCCCTCTCTTTAAAGTTTCAAAAACTTTCAAATTTCACTCACTTTCAGTCAATCAATCAAACAATCAATCCTATTTATTTAATTAATATAACATTCCAAAATTTAGAATTTTGGGATGTTACAAACCTACCACACTTAAAATCAATCTCGTCCTTGAGATTCGGAGAGGCTAGCAAGAAAAGGTTAGGGTTTGGGGGTCTTCAGCAAATCCATTGATTGTAAAGGTCTAGGGTGCTACCACCCTTAGAAGCATGGTTACGGTTCCAACAAAACTCATGTACTCTTCCTTTGGGGCTGGCAATGTCGGTCTTCTCACATCTTCGAGGGAACTCCTTCACTGGTGCTCTTCCGGTAAAGGCATAACCCTTTCCTCAATTTCTTGTGTCCTTTCATAAGAGTAAGGTTCTTCCGAGACTGGGTCTTCTTATCCGACAGGTCTGTCGCCAATACTAAACAATTGTCGAAAATCTCATGGTGGTCAACAATTACTGGTTCCTGCAGGAAATGGGTCTGGGTTTGAATCTCACCGTATATCCTACGGTTGGCAATGATTGCCTGTACATGGATCCATCATCCTACCATTCTAAGGTTTAAACAAGGTTTTGACATCGTCGTCTCTCTATTATGGGTAAGTCATTCTAGATTTACCATCCCAAATAGCAGGAGCGAATTATAAGAGTAAGTCGGTATGGTGATCAATCCATTCCGCACCCAGATCATTACCCTGTATAAGGTCTAGCGAATCTCATAATTCTAACACTCGGGCATTCTCACAAGCATTGCAGAAATTCTCTTGTCGACAAACTGAGTTCAGATAAATCCATTGGTTCTGCAAGCCAAACATAACATCTATCATTTCTTCACAACCCTCGGGATTTTTTTTGCGTATCCTCCTATGAAACGTAAGCTGATGAAATAATAGTTTCTTCCAAATTCTTCCTTCAACACGGTAGTGCTTGATTCCTTATTAATTCCTGGCCCTGTGGGTTATGACCCACTTCAATCACTTTTACCGCTTTCAATCATCCTTGGAGTTACTATTGTTCCATATTCTCACATTACACCTCCTTTAAATCCAATAGTACATCATTCCTTCATACTCTTGAGGTAGCCAAGATATTAAAACTCAAAACTCCACTCTATGGAATACATTTTTCCTTTCCATTGGTCAAGTGTCCTCACAGGGTACTACCACCCTTAAAATGAAATGCACACATTCATCCATAGACCACATTTCTTATATCCTCGAAAATGGTCAAAATCTTGGTTCATAGAGTAACAACTCATACAATTCAACATATGAAATCATGACACATTAACTTTATTGATTCATGAATCATTACAATCTCTAAGATTTCCATTACATAATTCAACTCCATAACCCATGAATATAAAAGTACTTCCAACTACATTTTATTCTTATTCTAGCACCAAAAATCTGGAATACTCAGCTCATGCTTTCTTCTTGTCTGGACATTTATTAGCATAATGTCCAGCTTCCTTGCAGCGAAAACAGATGACTTCTGACAAGTCTCGGGGCTACTTGGTGATGTTGTATGCTCCTTGGGTTCTTGGCTTCCTTTCCTGACAATCATTGGCATAATGTCCAGTGTTCTTGCACTCAAAACAGGTAATATGGCTCTTATCCTTCTTTGTAGAAACTTGGTTGTCCTGGGGACACATTCCCCTTCTCTTCCTGGACTTCTTCATACTGATCGGAGCTTCTATTTCCTGCGAGTTATACTCAAACTCCGTTGTCGGAAATTCTACTAGATACTCCTTCGGACAATTCTGGGAGATATGTCCTTCTTCTCCACATGCATAGCACGACTTGGTGCAAGCTTTGATTGGCTTTCCTCCATTTGTGTCCATCACAGCATCCTTCACCACAGATACTTCCATACCTTCTCGGAGGGCTCCTTTCATTCCTTCTTTCAGCTGCTTGGAAATTTCTTGTACCTTGGGGTAAATTTGGCACTGAGCTGGGTAATGCGTAGTTCCTTCGCAAAAGAAACATGTCACCTGCCTAGTTGGGCATTCTTCCTCTTGGTGATTTCCTTCACAATGATGGCATCAATCTTTGTGTTCTTCATGGGTATGTCCTATTTCTCCACATAGGTTGCATGCACAAGGTTTCTTCATTTTACTGTCACCGGGCTTCTGGACAAGACGAGATCTTAGTAGAGATATCTTGAATTCCTCCCAGGTTTTTGCTCCATTCCATCCTTGTATAGCTTGATGCATCTTCCACCATGTTAAAGCACCTTGTGTGAAGTACCGTAGGGAGTACGGTACCATATACGCGCTTCCTACACTGTATTTCTTCATGTGGTCTTCCATGTTCTGTATCCACTGTTCTACCTCCAGCTGAGTCATCGGTCCAGAGAATACAAGTCCATCTTCATTCATCATCTATTGGGTCCAAAGGTTTTGGGATGAGGTCAGAGAGAGATAGAGAGGGACACACACAATGCAAACAATATAGTTTTGAAAATATGTTTTATTTTGTTGGCTGTCGGAAAAACATCAAACAATGACAGCTCACAAATCATCGTATCTAACGTAAGTATATAACAGGGGTTTGGTCTTCTAAAGGTCAAATAAATCTTCAGAGCCTTCAAATTCTTCAAGTCTTCGGAGTCTTTAACTGTTGCGGCTCCAATTCTTCTAATGCATGGTGAAATCTTCTTTACTTCGAAGTGGCCATCAGTTGTCCGATATCTGGTCCTTCTTGGAGTGGCTTCAGTTGATCCTCCGTGTGGTCAAAAGGGAAAGGGATATATTCTAAATAATTGAGGTAAGGGGGACCATTTGATAAAATCAGAAAAGATGAGAAGTAAGGGTCTTTTTGAAAATAAAGTTTTAGAGATATCCTGTCCTAGGGATTTTTTCCGATTTCTAGGGTCACGTCCTACAGTCAACATGTACTCTGATACCATCTCTGTAGCGACCCGACCTCAAACGGTCAAGCCTCTGTGTATCTGTGCCATCCCTGGATCAGTATGCTGGCACACACAGTACATCAACGTATATATCAAAGTGCAATCACATGTATAAATAACATAATACTGATATATACCTCATAAGTCTCAGCGGAAACAAACAAACGGGTGTGGAGTCCCATCAACGCCATCGGCAGGTTGAGTGTAGATCGTAACCCTACAATGAAACTCACTTGTCGTCGAAAAATCCTGCAACATGATACGTTGCAGCTGTGTAGGTCAGTACATTGAATGTACCGGCAAGATCACAATAGAAATCAGATTATAAAGACTATGCTATATGCAATATGGCTTTGTGGCTCTGTGTATGAGTTTTGTTTGCGTAAAAGCTGCTTTTATTTTCCCTACAACAAAGGAATAAATCAGGAGTCTTCCCTACAGAGTTATCTACTATGACATGGTTCCGCCAACCGATGTCTCCCCATAAGTATCATATGTTGCCCACAATTAGTTATTAGTCCAGTGTTGAGAGTTCCGAGATAGATCCAAGTCCAGAGGCTCAAATTGTCCATAACTGGGGACACGACTAATCGATTAGGTTTTAACTCTACAGAGTGTTGTGCACTTTACCCACAAGATTCGATCCCTCTTTTTACGTTCTCGCACTTCAGGGTGTTTGAGAACAAGACGACCGAAACATGGTCTTCCGAAGAGTACCTCTGACCACTGTCCGGTGCTCATCCAATCCTACATTAGTTCTACATCTGCTAGCACCGTTCCAGCCAGAGTCACAACTAAGGTCAACCAAGCCAGAGCCCATAATGACTTGCGGTTGCACAGGTAAGCTTCCGGGCATGAAGTATTCATCCGTCTCTTTGAGTCTGGGTGGAACTTTCCACATGAGTACTGGCCTACTCCAGCTCACAACGCATCCACTAGGTATTCCAGGGTGCCGCACGGTCCAATTTCCACCCAGTAGTGTGTATTGAAATCTTGTCTCGAGTCTTGAAGTCTTGAGGTCTTGAATATGCAGGCCTTGAAGATGCCATCATGGAGTTGTCGTCATTGACGGAGAGTCTTCATGAAGTTGTCGTCATTGACGCAGAGTCCTCCTTCTCACACCACTCACGAACACTCATACCAAACCCCTTCTACTATAGCGTAGCATTAAAATAAATAACATTTCCGAGCTTGGTAACAGGGGACTGGGTTCCTACCTAATGCATTCTACACAGCTACAAGATTCAATCACTACTGGAGGGATTGTTGAACGGCGACACTAAATGCAATAAAAACATAGGTATGAATAAAATGGTCAAATTGAACTTGCCTGGTAAGTTGATGAAGTTTCTAACGCTCTCAGAAAAAGACTTGTTAGAACTATTCGTCACTCCGATGAAATCTAAAATATCAACATAGTATTCACATAAGCAAACACTCTAGCAATCAATTATATCAATCATATTAACACTCAATCAATAAAGGCAACAAATAAATTAATAAAGAAATCGACAAGAAAACCAAATAAAGCCCAAAGGAAGATTCCCAAAAAGAAAAATCACTAAAGAAAACTAGTCGCAAAACTCTATGATTTAGCCACAACCATCAAAATAGTTTTGTCATAAATATAAATTTAACAGCAAAGAAAATCACTAAACTAACAACTTAACAGAAAAGAAAAACTAAAACAAATAAATAAACAGAAGGAAATTTTCATAAAGTTTTATTTCCAAAAAGAAACAAATGAAAAGCCTTTATAAAACCCTATTTATGACCTATGCAAGTTTTAGTGCAAAACTAAAGAAAATAAAATTTTAAAATAAAATAAAATTGTCTACTGTTAATTAACAGAAACAAAACTATATTTGTCAAAAAGACAAAAGGCTTTAGTTAAAACCAATTAAATACTAAGGGAAAAGAAAATAACACTAAACTATGTAAAACAGTATTGTTTTGCATATAACCCTAATTTAAAATAAACAAAAACAAATTTGCAAAAGCCTACTATTTATACAAAAGATCAAGTGATCACTAGCAAAAAGAATTAACTAAATATCTATTTATAAACTCAAGATATTCACAAAACAAGATTTGAAGAAAATTCATGCAAACTCAAATTTAAAATTTTCAAACATGGCCAAACTTGGTATATACAGAAACTAGATGAAATTCTTATTCCAATGCAAAAAGAATCACTCAATTTGGATAAGCACACAAAAAGATATTAAAAATCTAAAACAAAAACTATTATGGAAATTAAAACAGAAAAGAAAATAAAGAAAAACTACGGATCGGACAGTGGCCACGTGGCGTGCTATGAGTGGACGGGAGCGGCGACCGAACGATGCAATCGGACGGGTGGCCGCTAAATAAAAGAAAACGGTTCGCGCAAAAAATAAAAAAAAACAGATCTAATCCTAGCCGCTAGATTTAGATCGGACGGAGTGGGAGCACAGCGAGGCTCACCGCGGTGGCGTTGGCGTCGGTCGTCATCGGCGGGGGCGCTCCGGTGGTCGTCGGCGTCGCCGAAGTGGACGAGGAGGTGTAGCGGACGTCGGCGAGTCCGGTGGTAGTCGTGGAGACGGCGGAGGCGGTCGGAGTCAATCGGCGGCGAGCTCGGGGTGGAGATGGCTCTCGGTGGTCGTCCTCGACGGCGCTCCGATGGGTGTTGGGCTCGGGCGAGAGCAGGGGGAGGTGCGGGCGAGGATGACGAGGCCAATGGTGGGGACGGCGGAGTTCAGGGAAGTCGGAGGTGTCGGCGAGGGCAACAATGGCGCGGCGGCCGTAGTGTACTCCGGCGAGGGATTCCGGCGGAGTCAGGGGGTTTGGGAGGGCGTTTTGGAGCGGAATCAAACGAGGGGGTCGAGGTATTTATAGGGAGTCGTGGCTTGGGGCAGGGGGCATGGCCAAATGGAAAGAAAGCGCGACGGGGATCGGCGCCGGCGACGGGAAAGGAAAGGGAGGGCGCGGGAGGAAGGCGACCGCGGGAGTGAGGGGATCGGGCAGTGGGTCCCGCCTGGAGTGAGAGAGAGAGGGGAAAGAGATCGGTGGACGGATCCTAAGGGATTCGGCCCCGGGTGCACGCTGAGTTGGGCCGGTGGGCCGCAGATAGAGAGAGCGAGAGAGAGGTGGGCCCAGGTGGCCTTTTCCCTTTTTAAACATTTTCCGTTTTTGAAAATAGCAGAGGAGAAAAACACAGAAAATAAAATAAAAACAAAAATAAATATATACATATTATATATCAAACATTTCAGAAAAATAAATTCTAAAGCATTACTATTGTTCAATGTCAAATAAAATCCACAAAAATTCATAAAATTCAAACAGTGCTACTGTTGCATTTAAAATGCAAATAAAATTATTTTAAAATACCAAAATGAATTCAAATTTATTTTTCTCCATTTTTATATTGAAGGGAATCATGTTACCCTATTTTCCATATATTTTGTTTTTGGAGAAAAATAAATTGAATAAAAACCAAATAACTCCAAATTGGGTTTGAGTTTGAATTTCAAACCACTTTCAAATCCTTTCTTTTAAACTTCCAACTCATATTTAATATAATTTGAAGAAGTCATTTTATCTTCCCTCATGAAAATCATTGAGTTGCATAAAGTTTCTGAATTTGAAAATATTTTCAAGTGGAAATTCAAATCCTTTCCAAATCCCTTTTCATTTCTTTAAATGGAAGAAGTCATACCATCTTTACTCTAGGGTTTTGTGATGAAATGAATTTGAATTCCTTGGGATCAAAATGCAAAGTGATTTTTTTTGGGAAAGTCATTTCATTCCCTCTCTTTAAATTTCAAAAAGTTTCAAATTTCACTCACTTTCAGTCAATCAATCAAACAATCAATCCTTTTTATTTAATTAATATAACATTCCAAAATTTAGAATTTTTGGATGTTACAGGCTACCCCTGTAACCGTCACTTCTATTTTCCCTCTATCAATGCAATGATACGCAAAGCTTTTGCGTATTCGCGAAAAAAAACAGAATCTGTCAAAAACAGAACAGTCTGTAGCAATCTATTTAAAAGCTATACTTCTGTGTAACACCCCCATGTATTTAGCTAGAGTGATCACCCTTTTGATAATGCCAAGTCACCATGATTATTAGTGCTTGATCATCATTTGGATCATATCTCATTTCAAATTCCAGTTCAAATTGAAATTCAAATTTAAAGTGAATTTAAAAGTTGTTCAAATCCTGGAACAAAAATGTTCATAATATTACAAATATTCCGAGGGCAATTGTAAAAACAAAATCAATATTAATTGAATTACCTAGATAACTCTAACATCATGAAACAGTACCAAACCAGCAATTTAAATTGCCAATTCATTTAATAAAATTTCAAATGAAATCATTTGTTCACCAAACCTTTTTCTGCCAGTGCTAAATATTGCATCCTATTTATATGGCATAATCTCATATTTTACAAAAGTCATTTAGTGGTCTAATATTTTGCAAAACAAAAAGGGAAATGAAAAAGACAGAACACGAAAAGGAAAAGTCCTAACTCCTACTGTGCATACGGGCCTAAGTCAAATAGTAAACGGCCCAACCCACTGAGCCGGCCTTCCCCTACCTCTTGTCGCGCCATGGCCACCACTGCGCTCGCGCGGCCATCGAGAGCCATGGCTAGATAAGAGCGATCCCCAGCCGCTCTCTCTCCCCTGAACCCTAATCCTCTCTCTCGCCTCTCTCCTCTCTCTGTTCCGCTCGTGCCCGAACTCTTCCGCCGCCGCCGCTCGCCATTGCCGTGGCCTCTGGCCTCCCCACGGCCAGCCAAGGCGCCCGGGAGGACCGCCGTCGTCGTCTACGATGACTCCGACTTTTGGTTCGAGCCGGAGAGCTCCCTGCCGCCCCCATCGAGCTCTTCTCCGCCTTCGGCCACCGCTCGACCTCACCGTCGATCTGCCACAGCGCGAGCTCCCCGCCCCCCCCCCCGAGCTGCTCTTCGTCGCCACTGTGAGCTCGCGCTCCTTCCTGACCTCCCATACCTCCTCCCTGTGCCCATAGGCTTCGATTCGTCGCAGCGCCGCCCGTAGTCGCTGCCGTCCGTCGTCCCCGGCGTTGTTCCGGCCACTCCTAGCTCCAGCCGTTGGCACAGCTCGACGCGGCGCTTCGCGCTCGTCCGTTTGACACTCGCGGCCGCTCGTTTGGTCGCCGGAGCGCGATTCCGGCGAAGTTCTGGCCACCACCACCGCGCTCCGCCTCCGCCGGAGTGCTGCCGCCGACACGCCGCCGTTTTAAACCCGACCTAAGTCACTGACTCGTGGGCCCGGGTGATTAGCCCCACTAACCCCAGCCCCTAACCCCCACTGACACGCGGGCCCTTTCACTGTAGCGCTTAAATTAGAGACTAATTAACCCGCTAACTAACTGACCCACTGACAGACTGGGCCCACTGCTTAATTAAGTTAATTAAATAAAATAAATCCATGTTAGCCTAAGCAGAGACTGACCACTGGGTCCCACTGGACCCAGTTGACCAGTCAAACTAGCTGACTGGGCAAACCCAGTCAATGACAGGTGGGACCCACTGGTCCTGTTGACCAGTCAATGGTCCACGTTGACTGCTGAGTCAGCAGTCAACTGGGACCCACCTGTCAGCCTAACCAGCACATTGCTGGGTACACTCCTGTGTACCCATAGCAATTTGTCTATTTAATTTCGAATTTAAATTAATTACAGAAAATTCAGAAAATGATTAAAACTTTGAAAAATCATATAAAATAAACCGTAACTCGGATGAAAATAATTTATATATGAAAAACGATCCGAAAAATATGATGAATCCAAATATCCTACTCGCATACCTGCCACACCCTTCTAACATGGTGAACATGGAACTTTCCCCTCTGATTCATCTGTCCGATAATTGCCCGGAGCTGGTAAAACACCTCCTGATGTTTCTCCCTCCGACTAACTTGCGTAGTACTGTATTAAGGCATCCCTTGAATAACGTGCTGCCTTGTCATGCATCCCTGTTGCATTGCTTGCCATGTATTTATTGTTTCTTCCCCCTCCTTCTCTCCCGATAGACCCCCGAGACTACCGACGACACTGCAGAGTACGACTACGTCGTCGACGACCAGACCCCTTCAGCAGAGCTTCCAGGCAAGCAAAACCCCCTTGATCATCCAGATATCGCCTATTCTTCCTCTCTATTGCTTGCATTAGAATTTCTTCTGTTATTACTCCGATAGCTCCTATTCTGATGCATAGCCTGATTTTGTCGCCTGCTATTGATACTCTACCTGCTGTCCCATGATGCTTAGTTAGCTATGCTATTGATCCATCTGTGGCCCTTCACCCTTGTCCGTTTGCCATGCTTATCATCGGGCCGTGATCACTCTGGGTGATGATCACAGAAATGTTTACATATTGCAATACTTTAAACTATTAAAGTCGGGCTGGCCCCAAGGGTGCCCGCGAGAGAATAATATTAAAGACGGGTCGGCTCCAGGAGCACCCGCGAGCCGTGTATTACCAAGTCGGAGCGACAAGAACCCTGTTCGTCTCTGCGAGTTGCTAAATACGCCTAACGGATTTGGGTATTTGATCTGAGTTGGCCACTGGCCTATACGCACTACCACCATGTGGGATAATGGTTTAATGGGGCCCTCTACGCCGTATGTATCAGCCGAAAGCTTTGTCTGACGTCCAGTTCAGCATTGCGGCACGGCTGACAGCAGATACCCACAGACACATCGTGGTGAGGTTGGCCCTGCACGCAACGACCCAGAGTGCAAAGAGCGATGGGCCCAATACCCTTGAGCACTTAGGATGTAGACCGGCGGGGACCTCTCTGCTGAGCCTAGGTAGGACTACATCGTGTCGATCAGCCGAGGCCGGGCATGACCCGATAAAAGTGTGTCTGGCCAGAGTTAATCGAGCGTGTTGGGTAACAGTAGTGCACCCCTGTAGGGAAGTTATCTATTCGAATAGCCGTGTCCACGGTAACAGGACGCTCGGAGTTGTATCCTGATCTGCTACAACTACAAATGGATACCGTTACAATGATAAACTGATACTACTGCTCTCGGGATCACTTTCTCGCAGGGTAGTCAAGGAAGGATCTCAGGGCATTACTAAGATATAACCGCTATTATATGTTACTATACTCTACACTCTTCTGATGCTGCAAGATTGCTTCAAGATGCTAGTCTTCGATAGGCTAGGCCTTTCCCCTCTGTTCTGGCATTTCTGCAGTTTAGTCCAAAGATATAGCCCCATTCTTTTGATACCAATGCATAATTTGTATAGTTCTGATGTCAGTCTTGCGAGTACTTTGGATGAGTACTCACGGTTGCTTTGGTACTCTTTTCCCCCATACCTGATTGCTGCGACCAGACGACGGAGCCTAGGAGCAGGAGATCCCGGAGGCACCTATTACTACGTGGAGACCACCGACGACCAGGAGTAGTTCGGAGGCCCTAGGCAGGAGGCCTTCGCCTTTTCAATCAGTGTCGCTGTTATGCTAGCCTTCTTAAGGCACACTTGTTTAACTTTGTGTCTGTACTCAGATACTTTTGCTTCCACTAATGCTTGTATGACTCGAGCTTATGTATTCGAGCCCTCGAGGCCCCTGGCTTGTAATATAAAGCTTGTATTATTTTATTTTGTGTCTAGAGTTGTGTTGTGATATCTCCCCGTGAGTCCTTAGGCTTGATCGTGTGCATTTGCGTGTATGATTATTGCACGGTCGAGTCGGGGCGTCACATTCTGAACTCCAAAAATTCTGAAAAATTAGGACAACGTGGGAAATTCATATATCAATACTTTGTAAAAATTTCAGATTTTTCTGACGCTCCAGTATGGAACCAAAATTCCAGCACTGGATGAAAAACTTTCTGTTTTACAAACAACATCAATTATACTATCTTCCGAATCATCCCAAAGGTTTTACTTGGCACAAACACTAATTAAAACATAAAAACTCAATCAATACAGTAGCATAAATGTGAAAACACACAATAACAGAAACAAAAAGTAAAAAATTATTTTATTCATTGGGTTGCCTCCCAACAAGCGCTATTGTTTTATGCCCCTAGCTAGGCATAATGAATAGTTTCAAGTATTGTCATCCTTCAAGTTGATTCCATAAGTGGCCCTCATAATGGATTCATATGGTGCTTTAATTTTCTTCCTAGGGAAATGTTCCATACCCTTTTTAATGGAAATTGAAATTTTATATTCCCTTCTTTCATGTCAATAACGGCACCTATGGTTCGTAAGAACGGTCTACCAAGTATTATGGGGCAAGAAGGATTGCATTCAATGTCAAGTACAATAAAATCAACGGGCACATAATTTCTATTGGCAAGAATAAGAACATCATTAATTTTTCCCAAAGGCTTTTTAATAGTAGAATCCGCCAAGTGCAAATTAAGAGAACATTCATCTATATTGGTAAAACCTAGCACATCACATAGAGATTTTGGAATTGTGGAAACGCTAGCACCCAAATCACATAAAGCATTGCACTCATAATTTTTAATTTTAACTATAATGGTGGGTTCCCATTAATCATATAATTTTCTAGGAATCAAAATTTCTAGTTCTAGCTTTTGTTCTAACGCTTTCATCATGGCTTCTACGATGTGTTTAGTAAAAGCCTTATTTTGCTCATAAGCGTTGGGTGAATTTAGCATGGATTGTAACAAAGAAATGCACTCAATCAAAGAACAACTATCATAATTAAAATCTTTGTAATCCAAAAGAGTGGGCACATCGCTAGTTAAAGTTTTTACCTCTCCAAACTAACTTTTATCAATTTTCTTATCAAGATTTTCACCCTCTGAATTATGGGGACACCTACTAGCTAAAGTTGACTCTTCTTCAGTCCCCTTTTCATCAAGTTTTATATTGCTAAACAAGTAATCAATAGATGAAACACCAATCATTTTAATATCCTCATCATTACTACGATAAAAACCGAGAGGAATCGCTTTTTCTAAAAATTCTCGTTTAGCTTTTAGCATGGCGTTTTTTTTCTTAGTCTCATCCATGGGGACATATAAAGCTTTAATTGATTCATTAATATCAATTTTGGGTGGCAAAATTTTAGTCTTAAGATTTTCCACATCATGAATAATTCTATCAATGCTCCTAGACATATCATCAAGTTTACTCAATTTTTCTTCCATCGTAGTGTTGAAAACTTTTTGAGCATTAATAAATTATTTAATATTACTTTCAAGATCAAAGGGCATCCTATTATTATTATTATAAGGATTACCATAGGAATTGCCATAACTATTAGAAGAATTTCCAGGAAATGGTCTAGCATTGAAATTACCTCTATAAGCATTATTATTAAAATTGTTTCGCGAGACAAAATTCACATCTACGGGATCATTATTTTGCTCAATCAAAGGGGATATAGGCACATCATTAGGATCAATAGTAGTATTTTTGCTAGCAACCAATTTCATAAGCGCATCAACTTTATCACTCAAAGTACTAATTTCTTCAATAGAATTCAATTTTTTACTAGTAGGAGCTCTTTCAGTTATCAAGCAGTTTAGTAGCTTCTCCCAAAGTAATTTCCATAAAAGTACCATCCGCGGCAGAATCTAAAAAAATTCTAGAAACAAAATTTAATCCCGCATAATTTTTTTGTATGATCATCCATAAATTTAAACCATGAGTAGGGCAATTTCTTATCATTAATTTCATCCTTTCCCAAGATTGGGCAACATGTTCATG
Organism: Elymus sibiricus; assembly: GCA_039707655.1. Classification (NCBI taxonomy): domain Eukaryota; kingdom Viridiplantae; phylum Streptophyta; class Magnoliopsida; order Poales; family Poaceae; genus Elymus; species Elymus sibiricus. Next base: position 173,725,881 of record CM077666.1, on the reverse strand, counting down.
ATCAAGTTGCTTGAAATTCATAATTTGATTTCTAAGAGAAATAATTTTCGCGGGAGGAAAAAATACTTGGTAATAAAAGCATCTTTACACCTATCCCAAGAATCGATACTATTTCGTGGTAAAGATGAAAACCAAATTTTTGCACGATCCCGTAATGAGAATGGGAATAAATTTAATTTCACAATATCATTATCCACATCTTTTTTCTTTTGCATATCACACAATTCTACGAAAGTGTTAAGATGGGATGCAACATCTTCATTAGGACTAGCAGAAAATTGTTCTTTCATAACAAGATTTAGCAAAGCGGCGTTAATATCACAAGTCTCCGCACTAGCGGCGGGAGGAGCAATCGGAGTACTAATAAAATCATTATTATTAGTATTTGAAAAATCACACAATTTTGTATTTTCTTGAGACATCGTGGCTACGCAAACAAGATAACAAGAAAGCAAACAAGAAAAAGGCAAACGGAAAATATTTTTGTATTTTTGTAAAAACTTTTTAGAAGTGGGGGAGATTAAAAAGAGAGGCAAATGCAAATAAAAGGTAAATAAAGTAAATGCAAGGAGATGAGAGTTTTATGCGTAGGTACTTGATAGATGTTGATGATGTCTCCCCGGCAACGGCGCCAGAAATTCTTCCTGCTACTTGTGAGTTGCGTTGGTAATTCCCTGAAGAGGAAGGGAGATGCAGTACTGTAGAGATAAGTATTTCCCTCAGTTATGAAACCAAGGTTATCAATCCAGTAGGACAATCACACAACACCTCGTTAGCAGCACCTGCACACAAAATAACAAATCCTTGCACCCAACGCAAACAAGGGGTTGTCAATCCCTTGGCGGTTAATTGCAAGATTAAATTGTATGTGATAGATAGATAGATTGAACTAAAATATAAAATAAAATAAAATAAATAAAAGTGCAGCAAGGTATTTTTAGGGTTTTTAATATATGATTTAGATAGACCCGGGGGCCATAGTTTTCACTTGAGGCTTCTCCCAAGAAAATAGCATACGGCGGGTAAACAAATTACTGTTTGGCAATTGATAGAAAAGCAAATAATCATGACGATATCCAAGGCAATGATCATGTATATAGGCATCACGTCCGAGACAAGTAGACCGACTCCTGCCTGCATCTACTACTATTACTCCACACATCGACCGCTATCCAGCATGCATCTAGTGTATTAAGTCCATAAAGAACGGAGTAATGCCTTAAGCAAGATGACATGATGTAGAAAAAGTAAACTCACGCATGAATAAACCCCATCTTTTTACCCTTAATAGCAATGATACATACGTGTCATGTCCCTTTCTGTCACTGGGATTGAGCACCGCAAGATTGAACCCATTACAAAGCACCTCTTCCCATGGCAAGCTAAATCAATCTAGTTGGCCAAACCAAATCAATAGATCGGAGAAGAAATATGAAGCCATAATAATCATGCATAAAAGAGTTCAGAGAAAACTCAAATAATATTCATGGATAATCTGATAATAAACTCACAATTCATCGGATCCCAACAAACACGCTGCAAAAAGTGATTACATCGGATAGAACTCCAAGAACATCGAGGAGAACATTGTATTGAAGATCAAAAAGAGAGAAGAAGCCATCTAGCTACTAACTATGGACCCGAAGGTCTATGGTAAACTACTCAGGCATCATCGAAAGGGCAGCAAGGTTGATGTAGAGCCCCTCCGTGATCGATTCCCCCTCCGGCGGAGTGCCGGAAAAGGCCTCCAGATGGGATCTCTCGAGAACAGAAGCTTGCGGCGGCGGAAAAGGTATTTCGTGGACTCCCCTGTTGGTTTCCCAATTTTTGGGAATTTATTTTGGTGGAATTAGGTCAAAAGGGGCAGAGGTGGGCCCATGAGGCACCAGGGCGCGCCTGCCCTCTCAGGCGCGCCCTGGTGGCTCGTGGCCACCTCCTAGGGCTTCTGGCCTTCTCCCGAAGCTTCTAATGTTGGTTATGTCCAGAAAAAAATCTCCAAAAAGTTTCGTGGCATTTGAACTTCGTTTGGTATTGATATTCTGTAAAACCAAAAACAGGCAGAAAACAGCAACTGGCACTGGGCACTAAGTTAATAGGTTAGTCCCAAAAAATGATATATAATTGCTGTAAATGTATATAAAAACATCCAAGATTGATAATATAATAGCATGGAACAATCAAAAATTATAGATACATTGGAGACGTATCATTTAGCATCACCCTTTAATGAGAAAGGAAACAACTTAAGAATGTAATAATAGTGAATCTTTTCCTCTTGAGCAAATAGGGTGGCAATTTCATTCAGTATAGTAAGGTGTGCAACAAATGTTTCAGATTCATAACCATGAAAATGATCGGATTCTACGAAAGTAATAAGTTTAGGATCAACAGAGAATTCATAATCCTTATCGGTAACAAAAATAGGAGAAGTTGCAAATTTAGGATCATATGTCATCATTTGGTTCATGGCCTTTTCTTTCATTATAGCCAAAAAACCTTGTATGCCATTACGAGTATCATAAGCCATAAGTTCTCTAGTTAACTCCTCAGGAAAAGTGTAGCCTTCAGGTACATCAAACATCTTAGTTCTAGTAGGAGTACTAGGAGCAGTAGGCGATTCATCAGTTTCATCAATTTCAGATTCTTTAGCTTTAGCAATATGAGCATCGAGTAATTCACCAAGTGGCACAGATTTATCAAGCAAAGTAGAAGCATCATCATGAGTATCATCAGTAGCAGAAGAGTGTCTATTACTTGTGACATATCAGATTGAATAGTAGGTGGTAATGTCATAAGTTGACTTAAAACAGTAGGTGAATCTAGTCTAGGCCGAGTTGGCAGTTCCTTACCCCCCTCATCTTAGAGGGCATGATCTTGGTCTTTGAGTCTCTCATATTCTTCATAGTGAATATAAATTGCAGCAGATATTTAACTCCCAAGTGAACATAACAAATAGAGCTATGCTCCCCGGAAACGGCGCCAGAAAATAGTCTTGATGACCCACAAGTATAGGGGATCGCAACAATCTTCGAGGGTAGTATTTCACCCAAATTTATTGATTCAACACTGCTACTTGTGAGCTGCATTGGGATTTCCCCCGAAGAGGAAGGGTGAAGCAATATAGTAGCGGATAGTATTTCCCTCTATAGAGAACCAAGGTTATCGAACCAATAGGAGATTCACACAAACAAAGGTCGACAGTCCCTACACACACAAACAAAATACTAGCACCCAACGTGGGCAAGAGGGTTGTCAATCCCCTTGTACTCATTAATTGCAAGGATTAATGCTTACAATTATAGATATATAAATTGCAAAAGAAAATAAAAAGAAATAAATTGCAGCATGCTTTCTAGGGTTTTAGTAAATATGGTGAATGGACCCGGGGGCCATAGTTTTCACTAGAGGCATTTCTCTCAAAAACGTAGCATGCGGTGGGTAAACAAATTACTGTTGGGCAATTGGTGGAAAAGCACATAGTTATGATGTTATTCATGGCATGATCAGTACATAGGCATTACGTCAGTGACAAGTAGACCGAAATGATTCTACAGCTACTACTATTACTCCAGCCCTCGGCCGCTATTCAGCATGCATCTTAAGATATTAAGTTCATAACAAACAGAGTAATGCTTGAAGCATGATACATAATGTAGACAAAATAAGACCAATCAATATTATTGAACCCCGTCATTTTACCCTTAGTAGCAACAATAGAAATACGTGCCTCGCTACTCCTCCTGTTACAGAGAGGGGACACCGCAAGATTGAACCTACTACTATGCACCACTTCCACTGAAGATCTAATCATCAACTTGGCCAAAGAAAACTCATAGATTGGAAAGCATTACATAGCTATAACAATCACACATAATAAAGTTTAGAATATAACTCAATTACTTTCAATGAATAATCTGATCAAAAACCCACAATTCATCGGATCCCAACAAACACACCGCAAAAGAAGATTACATCGAATAGAACTTCAAGGAGAACGTTGTACTGAAGATCAAAGAGAGAGAGAGAAAGCCATCTAGCTAATCACTATGGACCCGTAGGTCCTGCGGGAACTACTCACACATCATCGGAGGTGCAGCAAGGTTGATGTAGATGCCCTCCATGATCGATTCCCCCTCCGGCAGAGTACCAACAGAGGCCTCCAGATGGGATCGCGGAAGAACAGAGGCTTGCGGCGGCGGAATAATTGTTTCGGGTCTCGCTCTGGGGGTTTCTGGATTTTAGGGGATTTATAGCGCTGGAATTTGGTCAAACGAAGCTACGAGGGGCCCACAAGCTCATGTGGCATGCCCCCTGGGGGCGCGCCATGTGAGCTTGTGGCCCTCTTGTAGGGCTTCTATCCTCCCGCCGAAGCTTCTAGGGTCCCTTCTGGTCTAGAAAAAATCATCGTAAAGTTTCATCGTGTTTGGACTTCGTTTGGTATGGTTTTTCTACAAAACAATAAAATAGGCAAAAAAAGAAAATGGCACTGGGCACTAGGTTAATAGGTTAGTTCCCAAAAATGATATAAAATTGCATATAAAGCATACAAGATTGATAATATAATAGCATGAAACAATAAAAAAATTATAGATACGTTGGAGACGTATCAGACACAAGGGGAACCAAAGAATATTTATAAACTTTAGCAGTTGATTTGTCAAGTCAACCACACCTGAGAAGTTGTTTCTCTATAGCAAAATATTAGTAGCACGGTAATATGAAAGTTTTGATAGCAATGGTAATACTAGCAATAGTAACAGTGACAGTAGTAGTTTTGTAGTAATAGAACCAGTAGCAGCAGTAGTAATTCAAGCAAGACAATATTATGAAAAAGCGCAGGCATGGAGTAGCGATGGATATTTGGATGACATTCATCATGTAGCAGTCACAACCTAGAGCGATGCACAATAGCTCCAATTCGTCAATCATATGTAGGCATGTATTCCGTATATAGTCATACATGCTTATAATAAGAACTTGCATAACATCTTTTGTCCTACCCTCCCGTGGCAGCGGGGTCCTAATAGAAATCTAAGGGTAATTAAGGCGCTCCTTTTAATAGAGAACCGAAACAAAGCATTAACACATAGTGAATACTTGAACTCTTCAAATTACAGTCATCCCCGTAGAGTATCCCAATTATTGTCACCTTGGGGGTGTAGGATTAGAACAATAACAAGTGCATATAAGTTGTAGATAGGATCAAGAACTCAAATATATTCATGAAAACATAATAGGTTCAGATCTGAAATCATGGCACTCGAGCCCTAGTGACAAGCATTAAGCATAGCAAAGTCATAGTAACATCAATCTCAGAACATAGTGGATACTAGAGATCAAGCCCTAACAAATTGACTCGATTACATGACGAATCTCATCCATCTCCATCTACCTCCAGTATGCCTACGATGAAATTACTCACTCCCGGTGGTGAGCATCATGAGGTTGTTGATGACGGCGGCGACGATTTGCCCTCTCCGGAGCCCTGAACGGAATCTAGATTAGGCCTCCTAGTGAAGAACATGAGGTGGCGGCGGCTCCGTATCGTAAAACATGATGATACTTTCTCTCTAAAATTTTTCTCGGGAAGACGGTACTCATGGACTTGGATGTAGGGCAAACGGAGGCTCATGGGGCCCACAAGCTCAGGTGGCTCGCCCAAGGGGAGGCGCCCCCTGAGCTTGTGGCTTTGTGGTGGACCCCCTCTGGTAGTTCTTTGCGCCAATATTTTTTACATATTCCTAGATAATTATCCGTAAACTTTCTTCCAATTCTGAGAATTTTTATTTCTGCACAAAAACAACACCAAAGTAGTTCTGCCGAAAACAGCATCAGTTCGGGTTAGTTTCATTCAAATCATGCAAGTTAGAGTCCAAAACAAGAGCAAAAGTGCTTGGAAAAGTCGATACGTTGGAGACATATCAATAACATCAAGATAGGTGATGAAGTCACATTTACACGGCATAAAGCAACATATAGTGGCATGGCATGGATCCAGCAAGAAGTTGAAGAACCATGTGTCGCAAAACAGATTTTGGCATAATCTCGATCACCTTTCAACTGGGTTCCTCTGGACAACTTTATCCAAAAGTGATATTGAGTCTATCAAATTAAACACTACGAGGTTGAGTATTGCTAATATCCTATTTTTTTTCAAATTTTCTCAATGTCCAAGATTTTTTTAGAGACTTTCTCCAAAAAATTCTAGTTGATCTTGTCATAGAATTTTTCAAAATCAGCTTTGAAAACAACTGCATTTTTCTTCTTTACTTTAATTTCATGAAGTATCTCATGCAGCAGTACGACCCCATCTAAAATGAATCTATTTTCCACAAAAGCCGTCTATATCGCCGTATAATTTTGTTAGCTATATATAGAATGGCCCTATTATTCACTACCTCAGAGAACATTTTAAAAGGTGCATTAAGCAAACATATGGGTCTGTACTTTTGGATTCTATCAGCATAATTTCCTTTAGGTAACAAAGTGATCACACCATAATTGAGCCCTTCATATGTAAATCCCTGTTAAGAAAACATGAAACAAGTCCATCAAGTCATCACAAATCAAGTCCCAAAATGTTGAAAAATGCTTTACTGGAAAACCATCAGGTCATGGGGCCTTATTGTGTTTCATTTGAAAAACAACATGGTTAACCTCTTCCTACTGTGAAGGGTTTGATTGGTAATTGTTTATGCACTCCATCAAACACACATGTACGGGAGCATCAAGAGAAACATTAAGCACACTAGTTCCTAGACTGATGGTAAATGATCTGTAGTATGAGCTTTGTCACGAAAGGAATTGATAGATACTTTCTAAAAATAATCCATAAGGCTTGCCATCAACATCCTCAGATGAACACTCATTGTCAACTTGCACGTGTACATGGGTAAGTATTATGTGACAAATTAACTCAGGGTGCATTATTCCTGATGAGACAAGAGAGTTATTGACATTTTCTTGATTATATTTCTCATTGGCATATATCATCGTTGTGGGATTTGAAGTTTTGAGGATCCACGTCAATGAGATCAAATAGGATGTATACCCGTACTTGAATATGAACACAATGCTAGACAAGAATATGAAGATAGACAAATAGTTTCTCTAAATATGCTGCTAGAGAACACCAAGATATCTCTTTAAATAGTGTAACACCCCAAAAATCGGGTTATCGATTTTTGTGCTGTTATTCCTTCCTAGCTTTCCTCTCCCAATTTTTTTCTCTGGAATCTGGTGAGTAACCAGGTGAATCCAGACAATCCTCAGCTCCTCAATGCCTTTCCCATGCTCTTGTGCCAGCCAAGCTCCCGTTAGTAAACCCCGAACCTCATTCAAACCCTAGCTCCAAAATATTGGAACTGGAAATCCTGCCCTTGTGTTTACAAAGGAGCTATCATTTTTCTTGCTCTGTTGATCCTCCAAAGATTTCCAGAGATCCTCCTTCATCCATAAACCCTAGATGTGCAAAAATATTGCCAAGTCATATGCAATATTTTTCATCTAGAATTAATTCCTTTATCTGTCTTTCTGAGGAATTAAATCCAGAGGGATAGCTAGACATCTCTAAATTTCTTGAAAATTGGTGGAGATGATCTTTGTGCCTATCCCAAGCTCTGGTAAAAATATTGGCCACAATTAAATAAAGGAAATTGCATTTTCCTATTTAAAGCCAATATTTCAATTTGGGGCCTTTCCAAAGGAACTACCATTTTGGTAGCTAGGAAAAATCCCAAATAATTTGTGGAGATTATCCTATCCATATCTTCACCATTTCCATCAAAATCTCAAGTTCCACAATTCAAATTTTGAGCACAACATCCATTTGTAAATTTTGTCCAGATTTCCAGTTTGCAAAGGAAGTGCCTGAACCCTTGATCCTTTTGAGCTGAAATTTTGCAGGGTGATTTACCTTGATATATTACTCCTAAAAACCAAAAAACAGCCCATTTCATTTAGCCAATTTTCCTCAGTAAATTAACTAAGTTTCTGTCTAGATTTCAGCTCTGTGAAGGAAGTACCTTCATAGTTGATCAAATTGAGCTGAAATTTTTACAGCTAGCTCTCATGACTATATCATCACCCTCCACCAAAAATCAGACAAATCCATATAGCCATTCTTTCCTAGCATCCTCATTTCCATTTCTGGCCAGATTGCAAGATTACAAAGGAGGTGCCATCTAGAGTTGTCCATTTGTGCTGAAATTTTGCCAAGATGACCACCTTGGTGGATGCTAATCCCTGCCCAAGATCATGCCAAGAGGAGCCCTGTGGTGGCCACACCACAGCACCAAAACCTTGCTGCCACTTCTCATTTGAGACCAAATCGATCACTCCAAGGCCCCCTGTTGCTGTCTGGTAGCACGAGTCATCTATTTGAGGATAGATACATCTCCCAGACATGATTTGGCAATGAGTGGGGCGTGGCAATGCCGTGGCCACGCGGTAACCGCGTGCAGAGCATGCCAAGTTGGCGCCCTGTGCATCAGATGCTTCGGGAGCTCGCCTCCAGTAGGCTCCGGCTCGTCCGGGAGCGCCGGTGAGCTGCCCACCGCACGCGTGTGCCATCCAGAAGCTCTCCCCCTCGTCCCCTAGCTCGTTGGCCGGCTGTGCCGACGTCGATTCCCCATTCGAACGCCGCCACATCGCTGTGAGTCCAGGAGCTTCCGCCGGCGGCTAGCGTCGACATGAGGCTCTCCCGGGGCTATTTAAGCCTGGCCATCGACCGTCCCGAGCACCAGCCACCCCCTCAGCTCCTCAGTCGAGCCCCCGAACCTCTCCTCTCTCCCCACGGCACCCATGGCTGTCGCCCGATCCCCCTCGGCCCAACCAAGCTCCCCGGCCATTCCCCTCCCTCTCTTCCAGGGCCGCCGCACTCCCTCGAGCCCACGGAGCCGCCGCCGTTTCCATTTTCTCCGGGAAAGCCTCGCCGGCATAGCCCTGCTGAAGCCTTTCGGCCGTTGCGCCCCAGGCCACGGCAGCGACGCTGTAGGCAGGCTGGAGGAGCGCCGAGACTACCCTCAGACGCGGGATGGAACGCTGGTTCCAGAACCATCGCCGGCGGGCCCTCTCGCGCTGCCAGTCGCCGGCGGCATCGACGACCGCGGCACCTTCTCTGTTTCTGTTGTGACGGAAGAAGGAGGATGACTAGGGGAGGAGAGAGAGAGAGAGAGGATAAGACGGGGCCCACCCGTAAGTGACTATAGCCCGGGCCCAGCCGGTTTAAGTGGAAGCGGGTTCTGCGAAATACGCTTTCTGTTATTGAAAGCATAATCGGGAAAAGGCGTTTTCATTTTTTTCAGCCACCGGCCGAAGTGGCTATATTGTGGACGTTCACCCGTTAAGGGCCAAAACAAACAGTTTCTGTTTGTTTTACCAGTTAACGAACGAACGGCCATTTCTCTTCAACCGTAACTCTGATTGAGGTAATTCCAACGCCCACGTTTTCAGTTCGTCGAGCCCGTTCCGATGGGACCATTTTCATAACATTGTCACATGTTGAAAATACCACTTTTTCCTTTCCCCTAAAATAGGCCTCTCCCGAGAGTGCCGGTTCCGACGCATCATATCCGGAGTTCCATCGCATTTCTTCTCGACGTATTCCTCTACCCGAAGGCAAGCCAACCTCTTATCATGAGCCCAAACTTGCATGTTGACTTTGCTTGCACCCTGTGTGTGTATTGCAGTATATTTTAGATCATCTGTTAGTCTGCACTGGCATAATCCTATTACTTCATCTGTACCAGATGCTAGTGTTATTTACCGTATAGTATCATGACTTGCTGTCATATTTTTACATGCTAGTGTAAACACTTTTAATGCCATTATCATGTTAATGCTATGAGTGGATCTCATGCCATGATTGTCAGTACTGTTATGAGTTTGCTATGCTGTTGCTAAGAGATTGTTCCTGCCTAAATGATGATGATGGAAATGTTAAATTGAACTTATAAACTAAACCTCTTCCGTCATCGATGGGATCGAGTCATAGTGCCACCGAACCGAGCTTACCCGTGCAACCACATTTGCCGGCATGGGACGGCCTTGACTTGGTCTAACCTTGTGCTCTCTTATCGGTACCACCAAAGAGGGAAGGTTATGCGTGCGTGCTACCCTGATCAGGTAGGCGGCGATAATCTTGTGAGCCCAGTTGTTTGTTTAGCCCAGGAGTCCCCGTTTGGGACAGTTTAGTTTAGCCACGATGGTGGCAGGTGTCAAGAGTGACACAGGGCCCACCCAGGGCATGAAACGGAAGGGGGATGATTGTCGGTGCTACGATAGAAGGGTCACCGGTTAGGCAAGTTTCGTTGGACGAATGTCCATGGTGTGAGTAAAGTGCGCAACCTCTGCAGAGTGTAAGAATCTATTCGAATAGCCGCGTCCACGATATTGGACACAGTTCGTACTAGGTCACACTATTTGGTCTTGGTCGATCTGGAGGACAAACATGTTATAACAAACTTGATGGAAGAGTTCACAACGTATCCTGTCATGATCACGGAGTGAGATCTCGGTAAGTTGCGAGATAGCCCAGAGGGGCAGTAAACTGAATGATGTCACAACATATTACTTTAATGCTTCACAGGAGGTAAGTGTAGGGTAGATTCCAATTTAATTTTGGATACCATGCTTCGTAGAAGTAGCCATGCCATGTCATGTTATATAGCTGTTATGCCTAATCCATGTTATGCTATGCTTGAACCATGTTTTCCTATTAATTCCATGCCATGTTTAGAATAAAATCTTATATACGCATAGGGCTTGCTTTGTCATCTGCTTGTTTGGATGCTATGTATTTGGTTGTCTAGCGAGTACATTCAAAGTACTCACCTGGCCTTGCACATGGCCAGTTGTAGGAGAAGATCCGTCATGCTAGATTGTAACCCAGCCAGTCCTGTGAGTTGTGGAGCCCAGCCAGAGACGTCGTTGCCGCTGAGTCAAGACCTCCGTTGCCATTTAGCTAGCCTTGGAGCCATGTAACATTGTTGTAAGCAACAGTATTGTAATACTTCATTTCATACAATAAAGCCATTTTTGCGCCTGGAATTGCAGTATCATGTCTCAGACGTGCGCCAGGTCTTATCCTGGGACTGGCGTGCGTCGGCCCTCTATCGGGGTGCCACAAATAGATTCATGGAAATGCACCAGGATGAGTGATACGTCCCAAACGTATCTACTTTTCCAAACACTTTTGCTCTTGTTTTGGACTGTAATTTGAATGAAACTAACCCGGACTGACGCTGTTTTCAGCAGAACTACCATGGTGTTGTTTTTGTGCAGAAATAAAAGTTCTCGGATTGAGCTGAAAATTTACGGAGATTATTTTCAGAATATATAAAAAATATTGGCGAAGAGAACTACTGGAGGGGGCCCACCCAAGAGCCACTAGCTCAGGGGGCGCCCCACCCAACCCCCCCCCCAGGGCGTGCCCTATGAGCTTGTGGGTCCCACATGCCTCTATTTGCCCTAACTCCAACTCTATAAGTACCGTCTCACGGAGAAAAAAATCAGAGAGAAAGTTTCATCATGTTTTACGATACGGAGCCGCCGCCACCTCCTGTTCTTCATGGGGAGGGCTGATCTGGAGTCCCATCGGGGCTCCGAAGAGGGGGATTCGTCGCTGTCGTCATCATCAACCCTTCTCCATCAACAATTTCATGATGCTCACCACCGGGTGTGAGTAATTCCTCCCTAGGCTTGCTGGGCGGTGATGGAGTTGGATGAGACTTGTCATGTAATCGAGTCAATTTGTTAGGGCTTGATCCCTAGTATCCACAATGTTCTGAGATTGATGTTGCTATGACTTTCCTATGCTTAATGCTTGTCACTACGGCCCGAGTGCCATGATTTCAGATCTGAACCCTCTATGTTTTCATGAATATATTTGAGTTCTTGATCCTATCTGCTAGTTATATGCACTTGTTATTGTTCTGATCCGTAGACCCCTAAGTGACAATAGTTGGGATACTCTCCGGGGATGACTATAATTCGAGGAGTTCATGTATTCACCATGTGTTATTGCTTTGTTCCTGTTCTCTATATATTAATTATGTTTCCTTGTGGACCCCGATGCCATGGGAGGGTAGGACACAAGATGTCGTGCAAGTTCTTATTATAAGCACGTATGACTATATACCGAATACATGCCTACATTACATTGATGAATTGGAGCTATTGTGTATCGCTCTAGGTTGTGACTGTTACATGATGAATGTCATCCAACACAAATATCCATCGCTGATCCAATGCCTACGCTTTTCTCATATTGATCTTTGCTAAGTTACTACTGGTGCTGATGTTACTGTTCCTGTTACTATTGCTACTATTACTGAAACTATCAAACTAATGAGCTACTAAACACTTTGCTGCAGAGATATTATATCCCAGGTGTGGTTGAATTGACAACTCAACTGCTAAGGCTCACAAATATTCTTTGGCTCCCCTTGTGTCGAATCAACAAATTTGGGTGAAATACTACCCTTGAAGACTGTCGCGATCCCCTATACTTGTGGGTTATCAAGACCTTTTTCTGGCGCCGTTGCCGGGGAGAATAGCTCTATTTATTGAGTTAACTTGGGATTTTACACTATGAAGAATCTGAAAGACGCTAAGACTAAGATCGTACCCTCTAAGAGGAGGGGAGGTAAGGAACTGCCATCTAGCTCCGCACTTGATTCACCATCTGTTTTAAGTAGGCTTGCGACACCACCATCTGCTATTCATTCTGATATGTCACAAGTAATTGATGAAACTACTTCTGCTATAAATGAAACTTGCGATGATGCTAGTACTCTGCTTGATGATACTGTTCCACTAGGTGAATTTCTTTATGAACAAATTGCTAAAGCTAAAGAAACTGAGAATGCTGAAACTTCTGAAAATTATGATTCACCTATTATGCCTAGCTCTCCTACTAGAGTTGAAATGCCTAAGATACCTGATGGTTATGTTATGGATGGGGAGATAGCTAGAGAATTTCTTGCTTGTAATGATAGAGATGATGTTAAGAAATTACTGAGTAAGCTGAAAGAAAAAGCTATGATAGAGAGAATGAAATTTGATCCTAAGTTTGCTACTTCTCCTATCTTTGTTACTGATAAGAATTATGAATTCTCTGTTGATCATGAGTTAATTACTTTGGTAGAATCTGATCCTTTTCATGGTTATGAAACTGAAACTATTGTGGCACACCTTACCAAATTGAATGATATAGCCACCCTATTTGCTCATGAAGAAAAAATGTGATACTACTATATTCTTAAGTTGTTTCCTTTCTCTTTAAAGGGTGATGCTAAGAAATGGTTTAATACTCTTGCTCCTGGTTGTGTGCGTAGTCCCCAGGATATGATATATTACTTCTCTAGAAAAAAAAATTCTGCTCATAAAAAACAAGCTGCCTTAGAAGAAATATTTAACTTTGTGTAATCTGAAGAAGAGAATCTCCCTCAAGCTTGGGGGAGGCTTCTCCAGTTACTTAATGCTTTGCTAGATCATCCTCTTAAGAAAAATGAAATACTTGATATCTTTTATAATGGACTAACCGATGCTTCTAGGGACTACCTAGATAGTTCTGATGGTTGTGTTTTCAGGGAACGAACTGTTGGACAGGCTGAAGAATGATACGTCTCCATCGTATCTACTTTTCCAAACACTTTTGCTCTTGTTTTGGACTCTAATTTGCATGATTTGAATGAAACTAACCCGGACTGACGCTGTTTTTAGCAGAACTACCATGGTGTTGTTTTTGTGCAGAAATCAAAGTTCTCGGAATTGGACGAAACTTTTTGGAGATTTTTTATGGAATATATAAAAAATATTGGCGCAAGAATCAACTGGAGAGGGGTCCCCTGTTGCCCACAAGGCAACAGGGCGTGACCTGCCCCTAGGGGCGTGCCAGGATACCTTGTAGGGCCCACAGAGGTCCTTCTGACCTAATTCCAATGCTATAAATTCTCTTTCCCCGACAAAAAAACAAGAGAAGAAGTTTCATCATGTTTTACGATACAGAGCCGCCGCCACCTCCTGTTCTTCATCGGGAGGGCTGACCTGGAGTCCGTTCAGGGATCCGGAGAGGGGGATTCGTCGCCATCGTCATCATCAACCATCCTCCATCACCAATTTCATGATGCTCACCACCGGGTGTGAGTAATTTCTCCGTAGGCTTGCTGGACGGTGATGGGTTGGATGAGATTTATCATGTAATCGAGTCAATTTGTTAGGGCTTGATCCCTAGTATCCGTTATGTTCTGAGATTGATGTTGCTATGACTTTGCTATGCTTAATGCTTGTCACTAGGGCCCGAGTGCCATGATTTCAGATCTGAACCCTTTATGTTTTCATGAATATATTTGAGTTCTTGATCCTATCTGCTAGTTATATGCACTTGTTATTGTTCTGATCCGTAGACCCCCATTGTGACAATTGTTTGGGATACTCTCCGGGGATGACTGTAATTCGACGAGTTCATGTATTCACCATGTGTTAATGCTTTGTTCCGGTTCTCTATTAAAAGGAGACTTTAATATCCCTTAGTCTCCTTATGGACCCCGATGCCACGGGAGGGTAGGACAAAAGATGTCATGCAGGTTCTTATTATAAGCACGTATGACTATATACGGAATACATGCCTACATTACATTGATGAATTGGAGCTATTGTGTATCGCACTAGGTTGTGACTGTTACATGATGAATGTCATCCAACATAATTATCCATCACTGATCCAATGCCCATGCTTTTCGCATATTGATCTTTGCTAAGTTACTTCCGTTACTGCTGTTGTTACAATCACTACAAAACTGCTACTGTTACTATTCCTGTTCCTATTGCTATTGTTCCTACTATGCTATTAAACACTTTGCTGGAGATATTTAGTTCTCCAGGTGTGGTTGAATTGACAACTCAACTGCTAATACTCGCAAATATTCTTTGGCTCCCCTTGTGTCGAATCAATAAATTTGGGTGAAATACTACCCTCGATGTAACATCCCCAAATTTCATTTTGGAATGTTTTGCAAAATAGCTAAGCATCCATGCATATTGCTTGATTTGGAAATTTGAATTTGAATTGCTTTATAGGGTTTTTGAAATTTTTGTTTTCTCCTATAAAAGAAAAATATGAGAATGAGGGTAAAATGACTCCCTCCCATGGAAAAATAGGGGGAAATAATTTTGAGGCTATTTTGAATATTTCAAAAGTTATTTGGAATTATTTTAATAGCCACAGAATGCTTCTGCATTTAGTTGAATTTAGTTAGAATTTATTTTCCAAAATAAAATGTGCACTGTGGCCTAAGTATGCCCAACTATTTATGTGCAAAATTTTATTTTGTTTGCTTTTGTTGAAGTTTTAGTTTTGGAGTTGTTTTGTGCTGCTGTAAATAGAATAAAGATAAGAAAAAAGAAAACGACTAAAGCCCAGACGCCCAGGCGCTCACCGCCGGCCCACCTGGGCAAAACGGCCCACGGCCTCGCTCGCAGGAGCCGAAACCCTATCAGGTCGGTCGCCCGCACCACCTCCCCTCGCCCCCTCCCGCTGACGTGTGGCCCCCATGCCTTCTCCTTCCTTTCCCCTTTTCCATGCTAGGGCAAAGCCCGAGCCGGACACGCCCGACACAGATGCCACGCCCGATTCTCTCGGGATCTTGCTCACGACCTTTCCCCTCGCACACGCCTATGTCCTATAAATACCCTAGGCTCTCCTCGCCAAAACCCCCCAAAAATCCCACGCCGAAACCTCCCACGTCCACCGCACGAACTAAACCGATCTCGCCGGAACCGCGCCCCTTTCACTGTCGAATTTGTCACCGGTAAGAAAAGCCGAGCCCTCTTCTTCTGGTTTTCAACTTCTCTCGATGCCGCGCTTCGATTTGACATAGTTTTGTCCCTCCTTTTCGTCTACAGAAGCCTCCCGAGCTCGCTCGTCCGCCACCGGAGCTGTAGCTCACCGAAGCTTTGCCGTCGTCGCTCCGCTCTTCACCGACGCCCCCAAGCTCCACCGACACCGCCACCGAGACCCCAACACTCCACCGCTTCCACCTGAGGTCTCCGCCGCCGCAAGCGACCGCTGGAGCACCGCCGGCGACCACGCCCGAGCCGCCCTCGCCGCCGTCCTCGTCCCGCCACCGCTGTAAGCCGCCGTCGTCACCTCCCCTCCGTTCGATCTTAGTCCAACGCTCGAGATTAGATCTAGCAAATAGTTAGGTTTTTTATTTAATAGATCGGTTCTAGTTACGGTTTTATTCCGGTTTAGATCGAACCGAACCATCGGTTTTTCTTTTATTTAACCGCACCGCCAAATCCCTTAAGTAACGGCTATCCGCCGCTTAGCTTTGTAGCGCACACCTCCTAGCCACTCAGATCGTGCCACGTAGCACCTAGCCGATCCGTAGTGCTTAGTTTTTTTTTCTGTTTTTTTTAGTTTTCAGATTTTAGTTCTGTTTTTTATTTCTTTATATCTTTTAGGTTTTTAATCCTTTTGGAGTGATTCTTTTTGCATTAGATTTATATTTTTGTGTATTTTCTGTAGATTCAAAAAGTTTTCATGTTTGAATACTTTAAATTTTAATTTGTTCAAATTTTCTTAAATCACTAAATTGCTAATAACTATTAATTAAAAATAGGTTTTAAATTTATTGTTTTTGCTACTGTTTAGTATTAGTTTTGTTTATACAGTAGCTTAGTAATAATAATTTTTATAGTATATTTAATTTTGATTTGAGTGGATTAAAAACAGTACCTTTATATGCATGCTTAAAAAAGTTAATAGAATTTGTTTTAATTTATTAAAAGTAATTATTTTTGCCACTTTAATATAATTAAACTTTGTTTCTGTTAATCTATAATAATTTAGTTTTGTAATTAATTAAAAAAATAGTGTTGTTTTAGTTGTTTTAGTTAATATTTGCTTATGCCATAACTTTCTTCATATAATAGCTATTAATTTAGTTCTTTTTGCTAATAAATTAATTAGTAAAAATACTTTCGGTTAGGACATTAATTTTTGTAGTTTCTTTACTATTAAGTATTTATTTTGATGTTTTAGTGTTGTTGTGATTGATTTGATCTTTTCCAAGTTTTCCTTGAAGTTTTCTTTGGTTTTCTTTTGATTTTCTTTATGTGTTCTTTGTGAGTGTTTTTCTTGTTGAACTCCTAAACTATTATTATGATTGCTTATGTGTGTCTTGTTTGCCTCGTTAGATTATCCGGAGTGCGAGGCCTGCTACTATCAATCGTTAGAGTTTCAAGAACGTCAGCAAGGCAAGTCATTTGATCATGTATTTTATTTACCTATGTTTTTATTGCATTAGTAAATCTTTCCACCATGAACAGTAGGATATTGAACTTGAAAATTGAGGTAGTATCATGAGGTAGGAGAAACCCAATACCCATGTTACCATTGTTCGGGAAGGGACGCTATTTTCATTATTGCTACGCTCTAGTAGACGGGGGTTGGATGTGTGATACAAGAGTGTCGTGAGGATAAATAATTCAAGACTTGCATGACGTTCAAGACGTCAAGGACTCAATATCCCTCTGGGTGGATTGGTTTTGCATCTGGCAGCTTGATATCTATCATGGTTATGCCCGGGAATCCTGGTATCTACCTGTGATCACCCGACGGAATGCCACCCAGGCTAAAAGAGATGGATGAATACTTCAAGGCCGGAAAGCTTACCTGTGCAACCGCAAGTCATTATGGGCTCTGGCTTGGTCAACCTTAGTTGTGACTCTAGCTGGCCAGTGCTACGAGATGTAGAAGAATGGTAGGATTGGATGGGCACTGACATCTGCCAGATGATCGCTCTGGAAGATCATGTTTCGGTCATCCTGTTCTCAAACACCAGGCAGTGCGAGGACATAAAGGTAGGGATCGAATCTTGTGGGTAAAGTGTGCAAAACTCTGCAGAGTAACAACCTAATCAATTAGCCGTGTCCCCGGTTATGGACAACATGAACACCGGAGATGATACTATCAGCCAGTCTCAACACAGTTAATAAATTTAATTGGGTTTTAATCATAACTTGGGTTATGAGAATTTGGTTGGCAGAACCATCTCATTAACAACCTTAATTTTGTAGTAATTTAATTAATTTGATTCCTTTGGAGTAGGAAAAATATAGCTTTTATGCAAAATTAAACTTAGAGCCTCCACCAAGCCATATTGCATATACTGATAGTAATTTTTATCATATTTTTATTCTATGACTTTGCCGACATATTTAATATGCTGACCTACACGGCTGCAACGTCTCATGTTGCAGAGGTTTTCTCCGATGACGATTGAGGTCCCATTCTATGCTCGGTGTTGCCCTATGGAGTCGGATGGACTCGTCTACCTTCGTCGCTTCCGCAGTAGTTTTATCTCATGAGTTGGCCTTTAGCCAATTTATTATTATTGTAATAAAGACTCGATATAGAATTTCGATGTAATAAAGCAGCTATGATTGAACTTTGATATATACATTGATGTACTGTGTGTGCTAGCATGATCCAGGGATAGAACAAATACACAGAGACTTGACCGTTTCGGGTCGGGTCGTTACAGATATGGTATTAGAGCACACACTGACCGTAGGACGTGACCACTAGGATTGGAAAACCATTAGGAAAGAAACTATTATATGCTTTAATTCTCGTATGCTCATCTATTCATTTCTAACTCTTCTCCGATTTCAACATCTTAGATGGCCGTCACCTTCACCCCAGTTGTCATCGCGGAGTTTTGCCAGCCTGATGAGATGATCCAATTCGGGAGGAAGATCATGCAAGCTTGCAAGTATCTGAGGATTGCTCTGCGCGCCATCACCGGGACCATGATCAAGGCCATGCCTGAAGACCAACGCTGGAACATTGAAGTTCACGTTCTGGGAAGGACTTTTGATAAGATCACAGAGCCAATAGACTTCTAGTTCACTGCTCCCACTTGGATCGCCGGTAGGGATATTGCCACTCACATGGCTATTGGACACATACGTGAGGAGTATCATGATGCCCTCTATGGATCAGACGAGCTTATCATGGTCTCCCACAGAGGACCAGATGAGAAGGCCATTCGCACCAGGAGTGATGACTCCACCATCTCCTACATCCAAGACCAGTATGAGCACATCAGGACCTTGGAGACCAAGATATCCCAAAGCACAAAGAAGGTCAAGCAGCTGATGCTTCGTGAAGTGGAGCTTGAAGATGAGCTGAGGGAAGCCCGCTACGAGCATGAGGATGAAGTCAAGGTTCTTCTGGAAAAGTTCGAAGACTTGAAGCTTCAGCTTGCCGCAGCCGAGGAGAACTGGACCAGGGAGAGAACCTCCACAATGATGACAGTGATGCAGCTTTCTTAAGTAATGATGATGACTATGAAGAGAGCACAGCTGAAGGAGGCGGAATCATGGACATTTCCTCTGAGGAAGACAACTAGTTTCGACCACCATGTTATCTTTACTTTTCGATTATCGTTTAGGCCGATGTTTTCGCTTTGTCGCAAGACTCGTATCATGTGCTTTGAACCTTGAAGTTTGGAATGAATAAATGTTTGGTGTGTTAATGTTTGTCATATGCATATGGGTAGTGTGATTTTCCTCATTAGGCCCTTATTCTATTCTAATTTTCTCATCCACTCTAAACCCATCAGATGCCTCCGAGACGTGACCCGACATCCAATTTCCCACCGGAACTTACCCAGTTGTCGGTATATAAAACATGGGTATTTTATACCCTGACTTATGCACAGACAGTAGCAGCCTCCTTGCCGGCCAAGCCTTGCCGGGGACCGCCTAGACCAAAATTCAAGGTCCAATTACAGAAGCTCAAGACAAAACATCAACAAGCACTCAACTAGTACCGAAGATGAAGACATTTCTTGCCGACAAGACTAAACCGGCAAGGTGAAGACCCGGCAAGCTCTGTACCGGCAAGCTTCTGCCAACCCTCCAGCGCTCCACCTCACTGCACAGATGTTCGCTAGTGGATGAGGTGTCGACCGCGCAGGCTGGTTGGTAAGGCTTGTCGGGCACGTGTCAGCACACTGGGACAGGATTTGCCTCTAATGACTCCCCTCCAGGAGGCGTGCCAGAATAATACGAGGTAGCTGGGCAAGCGGTGCAGAAACCTTGCCGGGACTACCTCTCCACATGACACCTAACAGTGCATTTAATGCTTTTGTCCTAAACTGGCAGAGTTAGGTATGATAGCACTGTTTGCTATCTAATCGACATGTAATTACTGTTTTGCCACTGTGGTAACCCCTTTGAGATATAAAAGGAGGGCCAAGGCAACAGTTAGAGGGATTCGGGCCCTTTTTCAAACACTTGCACGTCTCGCGTAGCAGCACTCTCTGCACCTTGCCGGGAGAAGCGCTCCCTGTACTTGTACTTTCATACAACCAATACACCAAAAGCAGGAGTAGGGTTTTACGCTTCTCAGCGGCCCGAACCTGGGTAAATCCCTTGCGTCTTCCATTGTTCATGCTCTTTGTGCACGTTGATCCCCCCTGCCGAACCACAAGGGGCTGGATGGCCCCATAGATGGTCGTACCCACGACACCAGTTGATCCAGAACCAGAATCCTCTCATGCAGTCGCTCATCCAGAACCAGAACAACAACAACAACAACAACCCACCTCCACCGCCGGCTGATAACCTTACCCGTTTCTTGAGGTTGAACCCACCGGTGTTTTCTAGCAGCACTGAGCCAATTGTGGCAGATGATTGGCTCCGCTAGATCGGGAGAGAACTGGCCACAGCTGGAGGCACTAACGCATAGAAGGTGCACTTTGCCGCACATCAACTGGAAGGACCAGCAGCTTCTTGGAGGGAGAACTACACCGCCACATATCCCATGGGAGATGTGACTTGGGATCAGTTCGAGCAGGCTTTTCGCACTGCACATGTTTCTGCTGGAGCTATGAGCTTCAAGAAGCGTGAGTTTTGCAACTTACGCCAGGGGAATCGCCATGTTGCTGAGTATGTGGATGATTTCAGCAAATTGTCCCGTTATGCTCCCGGAGATGTCGCTGACGATGCCACCAAGCAGGAGAAGTTTCTTGAAGGACTTAACGATGAACTGGATATTCAGTTAACCGTGGCTACCTTCAACAACTACTAGGAGCTGGTAGACAAGGCCATCATTCTGGAAGGGAAACATCAGCGTATGGAGAATCACAAGAGGAAGTACTCGCAGGACAAGTACAACTCTGGCTCTAACCAGAAGTCTCGCTCATTCTCGGGGCACACAGGCTCAAACCCCGGGAAATTCAATGGCCATATCCATCACAACCATAGAGGGCATATTCAGCACGGAGGAAACAACAACCGCCAAAACCACAACTGTTTCAAGAACGACAATGGAGGGAATGGTAATCAGCATCGTTCCACTCTGGTACTGAAGGACCTGAGTACTGTCACCTGTTTCAAGTGCAGGAAGAGAGGACATTATGCCAACAATTGTCTTGATGCTAAGCCGAGCAATGGTAATGGAAATTCTGGACCCAAGAAGCCCAACCCTTTTCCCGAGCTCAGGTGAACCATATTGATGTGGAGGAGGTTTATGATCAGCCAGAGACAGAGATTGGTAAGTTTTTGTTAAATTCACACCCAGTATTGGTACTTTTTGATTCTGGTGCATCGTATTCATTCATATCAAGGGTAGTTGTGGAAAAGTATGGGTTACTGTTAACCCACAAGAATAGGGGATCGCAACAGTTTTCGCGGGTAGTATTTCACCCAGATTTATTGATTCGGCACAAGGGGAGCCAAAGAATATTTGCAAGTATTAGCAGTTGAGTTGTCAATTCAACCACACCTGGAGATAAAATATCTGCAGCAAAGTATTTAGTAGCATAGTAATATGATAGTTTTGATAGCAGTAGCAATAGTAACAATAGTAACGGTAATAGTAACAATAGCAGTTTTGTAGCAAGTGTAAAGCAGTAACAACAAAGTAACTTAGCAGAAACCAATATGAGAAAGTCATAGGCATTGGATCGGTAATGATAATTATGTTGGATGATATTCATCATATAACAGTCACAACCTAGGGCGATACACAATAACTCAAATTCATCAATGTAATGTAGGCATGTATTCCGTATATAGTCATACGTGCTTATAGTAAGAACTTGCATGACATTTTTTGTCCTACCCTCCCGTGGCAGTGGGGTCCTTAAGGAAACTAAGGGATATTAAGGCCTCCTTTTAATAGAGAACCCGAACAAAGCATTAGCACTTAGTGAATACATGAACTCATCAAACTACGACAATCACCGGAAAGAATCCCAATTATTGTCACCTTGGGGTATGCGGATCATGACACGTAATAGGTGCATATAACTTGCAAGATAGGATCAAGAACACAAATATATTCATGAAAACATAGAGGGTTCAGATCTGTAATCATGGCACTCGGGCCCTAGTGACAAGCATTAAGCATAGCAAAGTCATAGCAACATCAATCTCAGAACATAGTGGATACTAGGGATCAAAGCCCTAACAAATTGACTCGATTACATGATAAATCTCATCCAACACATCACCGTCCAGCAAGCCTACAAAGGAATTACTCACGCCCAGTGGTGAGCATCATGAAATTGGTGATGGAGGATGGTTGATGATGACGACGGCGTCGAACCACCCTCTCCGGAGCCCCGAACGGACTCCAGATCAGCCCTCACGATGAAGAACAGGAGGTGGCGGCGGCTCCGTATCGTAAAACGTGTTGAAACTTCTTCTCTTATTTTTTTCTCGGGGAAAGAGAATTTACAGCGTTGGAATTAGGTCAGACGGCCGCCTGTGGGCCCCACAAGGTAACATGGCGCGCCCTGTTGCCTTGTGGGCAACAGGTGGCCCCACTTCTGTTCATTCTTGCGCCAATAATTTTTATATATTCCATAAAAATTCTCCAAAAAGTTTCGTCCAAATCCAAGAACTTTGATTTCTGCACAAAAACAACACCATGGTAATTCTGCTGAAAACAGCGTCAGTCCGGGTTAGTTTCATTCAAATCATGCAAATTAGAGTCCAAAACAAGAGCAAAAGTGTTTGGAAAAGTAGATACGACGGAGACGTATCAAATCCCCCAAGCTTAACTCATTGCTTGTCCTCAAGCAATTCAGTTGACAAACTGAAAGTGATAAAGAAAAACTTTTACGAACTCTTTTGTTCTTGTATCTATATATAAGCTTAAATAGTACCCAGGTTTTCAGCAAAGATCATGAACTAACCATGCCCATAATAACACTTAAAATCTATATTTACTCATATCAATGGCATAAGCAACTAGAGAGCAATAATAACATATCTCAAATGCCAACAATTTGTCAAAACAATCATGATATAATATGATGAGATGGTATCTCGCTAGCCCTTTCTGAGACCGCAAAACATAAATACAGAGCACCTCCAAAGTTCAAGATGTGACTAAACATTGTAATTTAGGGTAGAAGAGATCCAGTCATGATGCACACAACATTAACTATACTCAATGCATAAGGATGACAATAGTGCTCTCAGGATTGGCGCTTAGTGCAAGAAGGTGAGACTCAACAATAAAAGTAAAATACATAAAGTAAATAACATAAAAGTAAATAGATAGGCCCTTCGCAGTGGGAAGCAGGGATTTGCAGCGGTGCCAGAGCTCAAAGCTTAAATCAAAGATGAAAAATAATTTTGGGAGGTGTACTTTTCCTGTCAACGTCACGACCGAGAGTTTTCAATATCTTCCATGCTAAACACATTATAGGCGGTTCGCAAGCGGAAAGGTAAAGTTTACTCCCCCTCCACCATACCAACAAAAGCCATGGCTAACCTAATCCTCGGGTGCCCTCCATACTAACAACTTTCCGGGGGAGTTTGATTGTATTATTTTTTTTCGATTTTGAGCATAGGACTAGGCATCCCAAATACCAGCCTCTCTCGTGCAATGACAAATGAATAAACACTCATATGAGAATAACCCGCTTAGCATGGAAGATACTGACCACCCCCTGTCACTCCATGAGCGGTACGGGCACACAAAACGGATGTTTATTTGAATGATTAGAGGTGGCACATGCAAATTTACTTGGAGCAGCAGAGTAATACCGCATATAGGTAGATATAGTGGACTCATCTAGAACAAACTTTGGTTTAAGGATTGTGGATGCACAAGCAGAATTCCCACTTAGTACAGGTGAAGGCTAGCAAATAGGTTGAGAAGCGACCAACTAGAGAGCGAAAACGGTCATGATCATGCATTGAGAATAATTAACATTGAATACTAGCATGAGTAGGATATAGACACCCTAAACATAAATATCGTGGAGGCTATGTTGGTTTTGAATCAACTACATGCGTGAACATGTGCCTAGTCAAGCCACTTGAAACATTCAGAGGAGGATACCATATTAACATACTACATCATAACCATTTTAATGCATGTTGACATCCAAGATAAATCATTATCCACTCCTAGCTACTTAAGCATGGCATGAGCAACTATAATCTCTAATTGTCATCACAAACATGTTTACTCATAATATGCTAAATCATGGGTACCGAGTTAAACATATTTACAAAAACAAAAAACAAGAAGAGTTCATACCAGCTTTTCCTTGCCACAGTCACTTCATCAAATCATCGTCATTATTGCCTTTCACTTGCACGACCGAATGATGTGAAAATAATAATAGTGCAAGTGTTCCGTGGACTAAGCTGGAATCTACAAACATTTTATTCAAGGGAGAAGGCAAGGTAATATTGGCTCTTCGTTAGATCAACAATAAAGCATATGAGAGCCACTCAACATTTTCATCATGGTCTTCTCCCTACGACAACTCAACGAAAAGAAAAGAAATTCAAAGAAACATACTGAAATATTTTTGGAGTTTTTAGTTTTTCTGAAGAAAGCAAATTAAAGGAGAAAAATGAAAAGCGAGAAAAACTATTTACACAGGAGGACTCCCAACAAGCAAAAGAAGAAACAAGAAATGTTTTTGGGTTTTCTTTTAATACTGCAAACTAACAAACGGGAAAGAAAAACCAAAAAGAAGCGAGAAATGTTTTTTTTGGGTTTTTGAATTTTTTCAAACACACAAGAAGAAAGCGAAAATAAAACTAACATGGATGATACAATGAAAAAGTATGAACACCGACAACTGGAATGAATGTGTGAACTTGAATGTAATGTCGGTGAGAGATACGTACTCCCCCAAGCTTAGGCTTTTGGCCTAGCTTGGTAATCACCACCCGTAGTATCCATCAGGACCGGGCAGATAATACTGAGGCGGAGGCACCTAAGGGTCCCACTGCTGTACCTCGTCCTCTGCTGCTGCCAGCTCGTTCCTGTAAGCTGTGATGTCCGCCGACATGATGGTGTATCCGTTCCTGGCATAAGAATCAAACAAAGAGGGTGAAGGAAATGGAATAATATCGCGGGTCGTCTCACTGAAAACCAGGTTATAACGAATATACTGAGGAGGTTCAGGCTCATCAATAAAGTGGTGATCGATCATGCTCTGTTGGTCTAAATAAGCCTTGGGTAGCAGATAGTCATTTGGGCGGATGGCAACATTAAAATGTTTCGCAAGACACGAAGCATAAATACCGCCATGGATTTTACCCCTAGTCCTGTTGATGTGTAAGCGGCGTGCAATGATAGCTCCCAAGCTAAAAGTGTTATCGCCGTAAATAGCACGATGCAAGATGGCGAGGTCAGGGGCACTGAGCATACCACCTTCCTCCCTAGCAGCCAAACATTTCCCTATGAATAAAGCAAAGTAGTGCACAACAGGAAAGTGCAAGCTAGTAACACGGGCTTTTAAAACGCCCCTAAATTCCCCCACAGTCAAAGTGCGAAGGAAGTCCTCGAACTCCTCAGGCCAATGCTCCCTCAAATCCCCATCAGAAGGGATCAAGCATATCTCACAAAATTCATCTAGCGTTAACTCATGATGTTCATCATATAAATCGAAACGCACCATGGGGATATCGAGCCTAGGCATGAAATAAAAGTTTTGCACAAAGGAATTCATAAGGATGTGGTGCTGGTCACACTCATCTGCGAGGAAGTCGGTCAGCCCGGCGTTCGCAACAAATTGTGCGAACTCTTGACGGAACCTGGCTTCGTCCATGAAGGTGTTATGCGGCCACTCGCACGGTCGGACCTCCATCCTACGCGGAATGTTGAGGTCGTGGTCATGGGCATCCCCAAGGACACCCTTGGAGCTCCGGCTCAAAGAACCCCTCCGAAGAAAATTCATTTTCCTAAGAACAAATTTCTGAAAATTTTTGGACCACAAAAAGATGTTAACAAAACTTCACAAGTTTAATAGCAACTACTCATACAAGTGCCTAGAGGCTATATCAAACATTCAAACTACTTAGAACTCAAAGAAGTCAACATGCAAGCTCATTTTCAGTAGCACCAATAGCAGCAATTTATGCAAAATATAATCCACTAAAGCAAAAACTAATTGGAGCAATGGGAGAGTCACATACCAAGGAGCAATCCCTCAAAACAGTTTCGGAAACGGGGCTCCGAACAAAGAGATCAAAAATCTCAGGTTTGGGAGCAAGAACACGAGAGAGAGAGCTACCACAATTTTTTTCTGGAGGTAGGAGATGAAGTGGGCTGAATGGATAGGTGAGTGGGTCCCTGTGGAACCCACAAGGCATCTTGGCGCGCCCTGGGGGTGGCCGCGCCCTGTTGCCTTGTGGGCAACAGGTGCACCCCCTGGGTTGTTCTCAGTGCCAAAAATTCTTATATATTCCAGAAAAAATCATGTTAAAATTTTATTGCATTCTGAGCACTTTTATTTTTGGGCCATTTTTTATTGCACGGATAATTCAGAAAACAGGATAATCATGGCATTTTATTTTATTTAAACTAAAAATAACAGAGAGCAAACTAAGATTACAGAAAGTTGTGCTTACTAAATTCATCGACCACATGCCCTTCAAAAAGAATCCATTAAAAAGGTTGATCAAGTCTTACTAACAAACTATTTCCGAGTGACATGAAACCGAAGAATTTTCGTATAACACTAGGTTACCTCAACGGGGATATGCATCTCCCCAACGATAAGAGTTTCATATTTCTTTTTGACAGTAGGAAGAGGAAATTTGAATCCCCCAATAGTGATTGTCGAAACCTTCTCAATAGAATTGATACCATTCACTGAATTTTGTTTCTTCGGGAAATAAACCGTGTGCTCATTACCATTGACATGAAAAGTGACCTTGCTTTTGTTGCAATGAATAACAGCCCCTGTAGTATTCAAAAAGGGTCTTCCAAGGATAATCTACATGTTGTCGTCCTCGGGCATATCAAGTATAACAAAGTTTGTTAAGATAGTAACATTCGCAACTATAACGGGAACATCCTTGCAAATTCCAATAGGTATAGCAGTGGATTTATCAGCCATTTGCAAAGATATTTCAGTAGGTGTGAGCTTATTCAAATCAAGTCTTCTATATAAATAGAAAGGCATAACACTGGCTCCCAAATCACATAAAGCAGTTTTGACATAACTTCTTTTAATGGAGCATGGTATAGTAGGTATTCCCGAATCTCCTAACTTTTTAGGTACTCCACCCTTAAAAGAATAATTTACAAGCATGGTGGAAATTTCAGGTTCAGGTATCTTTCTTTTATTAGTGACAATATCTTTCATATATTTAGCATAAGGAGACATTTTCAACATATCAATCAAGCGAGTGCGCAAAAAGACAGGTCTAAGCATTTCAACAAAGCGCTCAAAATCTTCATCATCCTTATTCTTAGATGGTTTAGTAGGAAAAGGCATAGATTTTTGGACCCATGGTTCTCTCTCCTTTCCATGTTTTCTAGCAACAAAGTCTCTTTTATCATATATTTTATTCTTAGGAGGTGGGTTATCAAGATCAACAGCAGGTTCTATTTCTACATCATTATCTGGTTGAGCATCAACATGAACATCATCATTATCATTATCATTGTCATTATCATTATCACTAGGTGTGTGTTCATTACCAGATTGTGTCTCAGCATCAGAAATAGAAGCATCATTATGATTCTCAGGAGGCTTTTCTATCTCAGGTTCACTAGAGGCATGCAAAGTCCTATACTTTTTCTTTTTCTTTTTCTTCTTAGATGGACTAGGTGCATCAATATTATTTCTTTGAGAGTCTTGTTCAATTCTTTTAGGATGACCTTCAGGATATAGAGGATCCTGAGTCATTCTACCTCTCCTAGTAACAACTCTAACAGCATGATCATTCTTTTTATTATTCATCTCATCAAGCAAATCATTTTGTGACTTAACAATTTGTTCTAACTGAGTCTGAACCATAGAAGCATGTTTACTCTAGCATTTAACATCATTAGCAGTTCTAAACATCAAATCACTCAAGCGTTCGATCATGATGCCATTCCGTTTTAGTTGATTGCTAACATACATATTAAAGTGTTCCTATTTAATGATGTAATTATCAAATTCATACAGGCACTGACTAGTAGATTTATTATACAGAATATCACCTTCATCAAATCTAGTGAGAGAATTTACCTCCACTACCTGTGTCAGGATGTCGAGCCCATGTATTTCTTCAATAGGTGGTAAATTCTTAACATCTTCAGCTTTAATACCTTTTTCCTTCATAGATTTCTTAGCTTCTTGCATATCTTCTGGACTGAGGAATAGAATACCTATCTTCTTCGGAGTTGGCTTAGGTGGTGGTTCAGGAAGTGTCCACGCATTATCATTCTTCAAAATATTATTCAATAGTTCTTCAGCATGTCCAACAGTTCGTTCCCTGAAAACACAACCAGCACAACTATCTAGGTAGTCCCTAGAAGCATTGATTAGTCCATTATAAAAGATATCAAGTATTTCATTCTTCTTAAGAGGATGATCAGGCAAAGCATTAAGTAATTGGAGAAGCCTCCCCCAAGCTTGAGGGAGATTCTCTTCTTCAATTTGCACAAAGTTAAATATTTCCTGTAAGGCTGCTTGTTTCTTATGGGCGGGAAAATATTTTTCAGAGAAGTAATATATCATATCCTGGGGACTACGCACACAACCAGGAGCAAGAATATTAAACCATTTCTTAGCAACACCCTTTAATGAGAAAAGGAAACAACTTAAAAATACAGTAATAGCGAATTTTTTCCTCATGAGCAAATAGGGTGGCAATATCATTCAATTTAGTAAGATGTGCCACAACAGTTTCAGTTTCATAACCATGAAAAGGATCAGATTCAACCAAAGTAATTAACTCAGGATCAACAGAGAATTCATAGTCCTTATCGGTAACAAATATGGGAGAGGTAGCAAACTTAGGATCATATTTCATTCTCTCCCTCATAGATTTTTCTTTCATTTCAGCAAGCAATTTTTTAACTTCATCTCTATCCTTACAAGCAAGAATGGCCCTAGCCGTCTCCCTATCAAAGACATGTTCATCAGGTGATTCAACTCTAGTAGGAGAACTAGGCATAATAGGTGATTCATAGTTTTCAAGAGTTTCAACATTTTCAGCATTCTCAATTTCTTTAGCTTTAGCAAGTTGTTCATCAAGAAATTCACCAAGTGGCACAGTATTTTCAAGCATAGTACTAGCATCATCATAAGTATCATTCATAGCAGAAGTAGTATCATCAATAACTTACGATATATCAGAATGAATAGCAGGTGGTGGTGTCGCAAGCTTACTCAAAATAGAAGGTGAATCAAGTGTGGAGCTAGATGGCAATTCCTTACCTCCCCTCGTCCTAGAGGGAACGATCTTGGTCTTAGAGTCTTTCAGATTCTTCATAGTGATCAATAGATATAAATCCCAAGTGACTCAACAAATAGAGCTATGCTCCCTGGCAACGGCGCCAGAAAAAGATCTTGATAACCCACAAGTATAGGGGATCGCAACAGTTTTCGCGGGTAGTATTTCATCCAGATTTATTGATTCGACACAAGGGGAGCCAAAGAATATTTGCAAGTATTAGCAGTTGAGTTGTCAAATCAACCACACCTAGAGATAAAATATCTGCAGCAAAGTATTCAGTAGCACAGTAATATGATAGTTTTGATAGCAGTAGCAATAGTAACGGTAACAGTAACAGTAGCAGTTTTGTAGCAAGTGTAAAGCAGTAGCAACAAAGTAACTTTGTAGAAACCAATGTGAGAAAGTCGTAGGCATTGGATCGGTAATGATAATTATGTTGGATGATATTCATCATATAACAGTCACAACCTAGGGCGATACACAATAGCTCCAATTCATCAATATAATGTAGGCATGTATTCCGTATATAGTCATACGTGCTTATAGTAAGAACTTGCATGACATCTTTTGTCTTACCCTCCCGTGGCAGCAGGGTCCTTAAGGAAACTAAGGGATATTAAGGCCTCCTTTTAATAGAGAACTGGAACAAAGCATTAGCACTTAGTGAATACATGAACTCCTCAAACTACGGCAATCACCGGAAAGAATCCCAATTATTGTCACCTTGGGGTATGCGGATCATGACACGTAATAGGTGCATATAATTTGCAAGATAGGATGAAGAACACAAATATATTCATGAAAACATAGAGGGTTCAGATCTGAAATCATGGCACTCGGGCCCTAGTGACAAGCATTAAGCATAGCAAAGTCATAGCAACATCAATCTCAGAACATAGTGGATACTAGGGATCAAAGCCCTAACAAATTGACTCGATTACATGATCAATCTCATACAACACATCACCGTCCAGCAAGCCTACGAAGGAATTACTCACGCCCGGTGGTGAGCATCATGAAATTGGTGATGGAGGATGGTTGATGATGACGACGGCGTCGAATCCCCCTCTCCGGAGCCCCGAACGGACTCCAGATCAGCCCTCCCGATGAAGAACAGGAGGTGGCGGCACCTCCGTATCGTAAAACGCGATGAAACTTCTTCTCTTTTTTTTTCTCGGGGAAAGAGAATTTATAGCGTTGGAATTAGGTCAGACGGCCGCCTGTGGGCCCCACAAGGTAACAGGGCGCGCCCTAGGGGGTGGGTCGCGCCCTATTGCCTTGTGGGCAACAGGTGGCCCCCCTTCTGTTGATTCTTGTGCCAAGAATTTTTATATATTCCATAAAAATTCTCCAAAAAGTTTCGTCCAAATCCAAGAACTTTGATTTCTGCACAAAAACAACACCATGGTAATTCTGCTAAAAACAGCGTCAGTCCGGGTTAGTTTCATTCAAATCATGCAAATTAGAGCCCAAAACAAGGGCAAAAGTGTTTGGAAAAGTAGATACTACGAAGATGTATCAGTTACCCACTAGAAACCTTAGTAGACCCCTTTAGGTGAGTTCCCTAGGAGCCGAGATGACGGTAGGATTAGGTTGTCACCCGATGAACCTTAGTATTGGAAATCATGAGTTTCCCACATACCTCATCGTATTGGAGTCACAGGGATTGGATGTAAT
This sequence comes from Elymus sibiricus, assembly GCA_039707655.1. NCBI lineage: Eukaryota > Viridiplantae > Streptophyta > Magnoliopsida > Poales > Poaceae > Elymus > Elymus sibiricus. The sequence continues at coordinate 173,694,471 of CM077666.1, read as the reverse complement.
CCTAGGCATGGATTGGTTGACCCAATATGAAGGAAACATTGATTGTGCCTGCAAGTCAATTTTGCTCACCACCCCGGAGCAGAAGAGAATCAAGTATGTATCCAGACACACACCGAGAAAGGCTCAGGTGAATTCTCTCATGGGAGTTGTTCAAGAGGAAGTGCCAGTAGTGAAAGATTTTCCCGATGTATTCCCGGACGAATTGCCAGGCATGCCACCGGACCGAGAGATTGAGTTTTTGATTGAGTTATTACCAGGCATAGCCCCAATATCCAAGAGACCCTATCAGATGCCCGCCAATGATTTGGAAGAAATCAAGAAGCAGATCAAGGAGTTATTGGAAAAGGAATATATTCACCCAAGTTCGTCACCTTGGGGAGCCCCAGTTCTTTTGGTAGAGAAGAAGGATGGAACCTTGAGAATGGTTGTGGATTATCGTTCGTTGAATGAAGTAACCATCAAGAACAAGTACCCTTTGTCGATGATCAATGATTTGTTTGACCAGTTAGTAGGAGCCAGTGTTTTCTCCAAGATCGATCTTCGATCAGGGTATCATCAGTTAAAAATTCGTGAGAAGGATATACCAAAGATAGCTTTCACCACAAGGTATGGACTTTATAAGTATACCGTCATCTCCTTTGGATTGACTAATGCCCCGGCATATTTTATGAGTATGATGAACAAGGTATTTATGGAATATCTGGATAAGTTTGTCGTGGTGTTCATCGATGATATATTGGTTTTCTCCAAGAACGAGGAAGAACACAAGGAACATTTGCGTTTAGTTCTGGAGAAGCTCCGAGACCATCAGTTATATGCCAAGTTCAGCAAATGTGAGTATTGGTTGAAAGAAGTCAGATTTCTCAGACATGTTATTTCAGGAGAAGGAATAGCAGTTAATCCTTCCAAGCTGGAAGCCGTCACTAATTGGAAGGCACCCTCCTCAGTCAGAGAGATTCGCAGTTTTCTTGGACTTGCAGGATATTATCGGAGGTTTATTGAGAATTTCTCCAAGATTGCAAAGCCCATGAAAGAGTTGTTGAAGAAAGAAACCAAGTATAATTGGACCGAGGAATGTGAAGCCAGCTTCCAGGATTTGAAGAAATGTTTGGTTACAGCCCCAGTGCTAATTTTGCCGAACATTCGTAAGGATTTCCAGGTATATTGTGACGCTTCTCGTCAAGGACTTGGAGGTGTGCTCATGCAAGAAGGAAAAGTAGTAGCCTATGCATCCAGACAGCTACGACCTCATGAGATGAACTATGCCACCCATGATTTGGAGTTAGCAGCCGTAGTGCATGCACTCAAGACCTGGAGACATTTCCTTATCGGAAATAGTTGTGATGTTTACACGAATCATAAGAGCTTGAAGTATATTTTCACGCAAAAGGAGTTGAACCTCAGACAGAGGAGATGATTAGAGTTAATCAAGGACTATGACATGAGATTGCATTATCACCCAGGGAAGGCTAATGTTGTAGCAGATGCCTTGAGCCGTAAGAGTTATGTGAACACCCTTACAGTGGGAGGATTACCGCAGGAGTTATGTGATGATCTCAGAGACCTCCGGTTGGAGATAGTCCTAAGAGGTTTTGTAGCCACAGTAGAGATTCAGTCCACTTTGACTGGAAGAATCAGAGAAGCCCAGAAGTCGGACAAGGAAATTGCTGAGATAAAGGAAAGAATGAGTAAAGGTAAAGCTAAAGGTTTTCATGAGGATGAGCACGAAACTTAATGGTTTGAGCAGCGTATTTATGAGCCCAATGATCCAAAGATCATGAAGTTAATTCTTCAGGAGGCCCATGATTCACCGTACTCGATACACCCAGGTAATACCAAGATGTATTTGGACTTGAAGGAAAGTTTCTGGTGGACTGGTATGAAGAAGGATATTGTCGAGTATGTAGCAATATGCGATGTTTGTCAGAGAGTAAAGGCAGAACATCAGAAGCCAGCAGGGTTACTTCAACCTTTGCCGATACCCGAGTGGAAATGGGAGAAACTTGGAATGGATTTTATCACAGGATTACCCAGGACCCGTTCTGGTTATGATTCTATCTGGGTAGTGGTTGATCATTTGACCAAGGTAGCTCACTTCATCCCTGTGAAAGCCACGTATACCAGTGCTAAGTTGGCCAGGATATAGATGACCAGGATCATATGTCTGCTTGGAGTTCCGAGGACCATCGTATCAGATAGAGGAACACAGTTTACCTCAAAGTTTTGGAATCAGTTGCACGAAACTTATGGTACCCGACTTGAGTTCAGTACCGCTCTTCATCCGTAGACAGATGGACAGACAGAAAGAGTAAACCAGTTCCTGGAGGACATGTTGAGATCTTGTGTGCTAGATTATGGCTCCAGCTAGGATGAAAATTTACCTTGCGCAGAGTTCTCGTACAACAACAGTTACCAGACCAGTTTGAAGATGTCCCCTTTCGAAGCCCTATACGGAAGGAGGTGCAGGACACCATTGATGTGGGATGGAGTTGGAGACTATAAGTTATTTGGTCCAGACCTAATTAGAGATTCCAAAGAGAAGGTCAAGTTAATTCGAGACCGATTGAAGGTGGCTCAATCCAGACAGAAGAGTTATGCAGATAGTAAATGCAAGGAAGTAACATACGAAGTGGGAGACCGAGCATGTCTCCATGTGTCTCCACTTCGAGGAATGAAGAGGTTTGGAGTTAAAGGAAAGTTAGCACCACGATTTGTGGGGCCTTACAGAATTCCGGAACGCAGAGGAGAAGTTGCATACAAGTTAGAACTACCGAAAGGATTGTCAGGAGTTCATGATGTGTTTCATGTTTCCCAGCTGAAGAAATGCCATGCAGAGCTGGCCGATATTCCTTTGAGAGACACAATGCCACTGGAGTCCATACAGCTTGATAGTGATTTGAATTATGAGGAGAAGCCCGTCAAGATTCTCGAGACTACAAATAGAGTTACCCGCAACAAGGTTATCAAGTTCTGCAAGGTTCAGTGGAGTCACCACGCCGACGAGGAAGCCACCTGGGAAGGAGAAGAAGACCTCCGACGAGACCACCCGCACCTATTTTCTAGCTAACCCAAATCTCAAGGGCGAGTTTCATCTTAAGGTGGGTAGCTTTGTAACATCCCAAAATTTCATTTTGGAATGTTTTGCAAAATAGCTAAGCATCTATGCATATTGCTTGATTTGGAAATTTGAATTTGAATTGCTTTCTAGGGTTTTTGAAAATTTTGTTTTCTCCTATAAAAGAAAAATATGAGCATGAGGGTAAAATGAATCCCTCCCATGGAAAAATAGGGGAAAATCATTTTGAGGCTATTTTGAATATTTAAAAAAATCATTTGGAATTATTTTAATAGCCACAGAATGCTTCAGCATTTATTTGAATTTAGTTAGATTTTATTTGGCCAAAATAAAATGTGCACAGTGGCCTGAGTATGCCCAACTATTTATGTGCAAAATTTTATTTTGTTAGGTTTTGTTTTAGTTTTGGAGTTGTTTTGTGCTGCTATAAATAGAATAAAGATAAGAAAATAGAAAACGGCTGAAGCCCAGACGCCCGGGCGCTCGCCGCCGGCCCACCTGGCCAAAACGGCCCACGGCCTCGCTCGCAGGCGCTGAAACCCTTTCGGGTTGGTCGCCCGCACCACCTCCCCTCGCCCCCTCCCACTGACGCGTGGCCCCCACGCCTTCTCCTTCCTTTTCCTTTTTCCACGCCAGGGCAGAGCCCGAGCCGGACACGCCCGACACCGCCGCCACGCCCGATTCTCTCAAGATCACGCTCCCGAGCTTTCCCCCCGCACACGCCTATGTCCTATAAATACCCTAGGCTCTCCTCGCCAAAACCCCCCAAAAATCCCACGCCGAAACCTCCCACGTCCACCGCACGAACTAAACCGATCTCACCGGAACCAAGCCCCTTTCGCTGTCGAATTCGTCCCCGGTGAGCAAAGCCGAGCCCTCTTCTTCTGGTTTTCAACTTCTCTCGCTGCTTGATACGTCACCAACGTATCTATAATTTATTAAGTATTCATGCCATGTTTATAACAATTCTATATGGTTTTGGTATGACTTGATTAGAACTAACCCGGACTGACGCTGTTTTCAGCTGAACTACCGTGGTGTTGTTTTTTGTGCAGAAATAAAAGTTCTCGAAATTGGACGAAACTTTTTGACGATTTTTTTGGACCATATGAGACCCCCGAAGCTTCGTGGAAGGACCAAAAGCCTCATGAGGTGCTCACAAGCCATCACGGCGCGCCCTGGGGGGGGGGGGGCGCCGTGGTACCTCGTGAGCCCATCTTAGCCCATCTTCACGTGATTCCAACGCTGAAAAATCCTATAAATAGAGAAACCACCAGAAATAACCCAAGAACTTCGACTCCGCCGTTGCAAGCTTCTGTACCTTCAAAATACCATCTGGAGCCCTGTTCCGGCACCCTGTCGGAGTGGGAAATCATCACCGGAGCCCATCTTCATCATCCCGGTGGTCGCCATGACGAGGAGGGAGTAGTTCACCCTCGGGGCTGAGGGTATGTACTAGTAGCTATGTGTTTGATCTCTCTCTCTCTCTCTCTCATGTTCTTGATTTGGCACGATCTTGATGTACCGCGAGGTTTGTTAATATAGTTGGATCATATGGTGTTTCTCCCTCTCTATCTTGTTGTGATGAATTGAGTTTTTACCTTTGAGGTTTCACTATTATCGAATTGAATACTTTTATGGATTTGAGAACACTTGATGTTTGTCTTGCATATGAATACCCATGGTGACAATGGGGTATTATATTGATTCACTTGATGTATGTTTTGGCACTCAACTCGCGGATTCCCGAGGTGACATTGGGGTAATCTATGTATAGGGGTTGATGCACATTTTCGTCCTACTTTCTCTGGTAGAAATTTTGGGGCACTCTTTGAAGTTCTTTGTGTGGATTGAATATTATGAATTTGAAGTTGTTTGATGCATATCGAATAATCAACTCACGGATACTTGTGGTGACATTGGAGTATCTAGGTGACATTAGAGTTGGTTGATGCGTGTCATATGGTGTTATTTTAGTACGAACTCTAGGGCTGTTTGTGACACTTATAGGGATGGCTCAATAGATTGATCGGAAAGAATAACTTTGAGGTGGTTTCGTACCCTACAACAATTTCATCTTATGTTCTCCGCTAATAGGAACTTTGGAGTGATTCTTTATCGCACGTTGAGGGATTGTCATATGATCCAATTATGTTAGCACTGTTGAGTAATTCCACTAGTGAAAGTATGAACCCTAGGCCTTGTTTTCAAGCATTGCAATACCGTTTGTGCTCCGTTTTATCACTTGCTACCTTGCTGTTTTTTTATTTTCAGATTACAAAAACCTATATGTACTATCCATACTACACTTGTATCACCATCTCTTCGCCGAACTAGTGCACCTATACAATTTGCCATTGTATTGGGTGTGTTGGGGACACAAGAGATTTCTTGTATTTGATTGCAGGGTTGTTTGAGAGAGACCATATTCATCCTACGCCTCCCACGGATTGATAAACCTTAGGTCATCCACTTGAGGGAAATTTGCTACTGTCCTACAAAACTCTGCACATGGAGGCCCAACAACGTCTACAAGAATAAAAGTTGCGTAGTAGACATCAAGCTCTTTTCTGGCGCCGTTGCCGGGGAGGTGAGTGCTTGAAGGTATATCTTTAGATCTTGCAATTAAATCTTTTAGTTTCTTGTTTATCACTAGTTTGGTTTTATAAAAAGAAAACTACAAAAAAATAAAATGGAATTGAGGTTGCCTCATATTATTCGTCTTTATAATGTCTTTCTTGAACATAAGGATTCCGAAAATTGTGCTCAATTGTTAGAGGAAGAATTTAATAAAATGTTTAACGTGAGTACTTTGAATGATGAGCATGATCGCAATGTTGTTAGTATGCTTTCTATGAATATCCATGATGCTAATGATATGCAAAGCCACAAGCTTGGGGATGCTATGTTTGATGAAGATGATCTTTTTAGTCCCCCAAGTTTTGATGAGCAAATTTATTATGATGATGGCATTCCTCCTATTTATGATGATTATATTGATGAAAGTGGGTTTGGAAGAGTGTCAACTTTAGGTAATAATTACCCCACTACTTTGGAGGGTGTTGAATCTTATTGGAATAATGATAAAAGTGGATTTCGAGAGGTCACAACTTTATTTAATGATGATTCCACTATTTTGGAAGAGGTTTCAATTGATTATGACAACAAAGTTGCTATCTATGATGATTATTGTGATGACATATATGCTATAAAGAATAATGATAACCATGAAACTTGTCATCATGATTTTAATTTTCAATTGGATTATGCCAATCAAGTATCACATGATAATTATTTCATTGAATTTGCTCCCACTATTATTGATGAGAAGAAATTTGCTTATGTGGAGAGTAATAAATTTTCTATGCTTGTGGATCATGAAAATAATGCTTTATGGGATAGTTATATTGTTGAATTTCTTCATGATGCTACTGAAAATTATTATGAGAGAGGAACATATGCTTTTACATATCTCAATAATATCAAGTTTTCTCTCTATGTGTTGAAAGTTTTGAAGTTATGCTTGTTTTGCTTCCTATGCTAGTTGATTCTTGCTCCCATAAATTGTTTGCTCGCAAAATCCCTATGCATAGGAACTGGGTTAGGCTTAAATGTTCTAGTCATATGCTTCATGATGCTCTCTTTACTTTTCAATTCTTTACTTATATGTGAGCATCATTGAAATCATCATGCCTAGCTAAAAGGCATTAAAGAAAAGCGCTTGTTGGGAGGCAACCCAATATTTATACCTACTGTTTTTGTGTGTCCACATGATTAAGCTACTGTATTAATCATGTTTCATATGTTTTCTTTCAATAATGTGCCAAGTAAAGCCTTTGGGATAGTGTGGATGCTTGTTGATTTGATTCTGTGCAAAAACAGAAACTTTTGCGTCTAGTGCTGGAATTTCTATTATGTACTGGTGTGTGAAAAAAATCTAATTTTTTTACAGAGTATTGGGTTACAAATTTTTTACGTTTTCCTAATTTTTCAGAATTTTTGAAGGTACATAAGTATGGTTTTTTAATCGCTCACTACATGCTGTTCTGTTTTTGACAGATTCTGTTTTCGGTGCATAGTTTGCTTGTTTTAGTGTTTCCATAGCTTATATTGAGTAATATAAATTGTGGAAATGATGGAATACAGTAGGTATTATGTGAGAACAATTATGAATCTTGTCTTGACAGTACCAAAGTGAATGATTTATTTTCATACTAACGCATCTCACGAAGTTCCGTTAAGTTTTGTGTGATTGAAGTTTTCAAGTTTTGGGTGAGATAACGATATGAGGAGAATAAGGAGCGGCAAGACCCTAAGCTTGGGGATTCCCAAGGCACCCCAAGGTAATACTCAAGGAAGACCCAAGCGTCTAAGCTTGGGGATGCCCCGGATGGCATCCCCTCTTTCGTCTTCAACATTATCGGTATACCTCACTTGGAGCTATATTTTTATTCGTCACATAATACGAGTTTTGCTTGGAGCATCATTTTATTTTTTTAAATATTTTCTTGATTTTATCAATAATAACTTTTTGTATCTTTTAGTTCAATAAAATGCCAATTATAGCCTTTACCATGCTCAGTTTGCAAGTTTATGTGTTGCTGTTTGTAAACAGAAAGTTTTCTGTTATGTCCTGAATATTCTTGATTAGTCAGAAAATGATTAAAATCTGAAATTTTTACACAGTAATAATGCATAAGTTCTCTTTCACTTGGTAATTTTTCAGAATTTTTGGAGTTAGGGAAGTATAGATTCTTATTCACCCTTTACCGACTGTTCTGTTTAGACAGATTTCGGTTATAGTTGCATTGTTTGCATATGTTGCTTGTTTAATGTTTCTATTTGTGGATAGGAGTATTAAATTTGTAGAGGCATTTAGTATGCAATGTTTAATTATAATTTTAGTGATTTTCTACAGTAGAGAATGTTAAGGTTTTGAGTTGATTTATACTAACTTATCTCACGAGTTCTTGTTGAGTTTTGTGTGGATGAAGTTTTTAAGATTTAGGAGAAGCCATGATATGAGAAGAATTAAGGAGACACAAGAGCTCAAGCTTGGGGATGCCCAAGGCTCCAAAAGATAACATTCCAAGAAGTCTCAAGCAACTAAGCTTGGGGATGCCCAAAGCTCCCCAAGATAACATTCCAAGAATTCTCAAGCAACTAAGCTTGGGGATGCCCCGGTAGGCATCCCACCTTTCTTCATCAACAACTATCGGTTAGCCTAAGTTTTTACTTGTTCACATGATATGTGCTATTCTTGGAATGTCATTTTATTTTGTTTTCTTCGATGTTTGAATAAAATTATCAGATCTGAAACCTTTATTTGGAGAGAGTCTTCACATAGCTACTTAATTGTTTGACTACTCATTGATCTTCACTTATATCTTTTGGAGTAGTTTTTCATTCACTCTTGTGCTTCACTTATATTCTAAGAGTGAATTGTTGAATGGATTGAGTATCATAAATTTAAAATTATATATGTTCCATATGCTTAGTAATATTTCACATTGGGTTTAGAAAGTAAAATCTATTGAAATTTGACAATCACAATATTGGTCATACAAGCAATTCATGAATGATTAGTATATGGAAGAGAAATTTCACATACAAATATATTATCTTGGACATCTTTTATGATTGTGAATACCCATTAATTATTTTCAAACTTGCGCAAATTAGTTGAAGTTGGACAAGTGTGGCACCCCGGCTTAGAGCAACCGGTTTACCTTGCATTGCCAGCCTAGAGATCAAGTATTCTGGCAATACACAACAACTTGGTACAGAAAACAACCGCTTTATTGATCTCTAGCGGATACATAGATTCACATATTACATGATAAGCGAGGCCAAGCGGCACACACGGTGTGGCTGCACTTATGTACATTATTTAGTAGACATCTCAGGGGCCTCGATGATAAGGGAACTACTACGCGGCAGCGGAACGACGAGGTAGCGGAACTCCACTCCACAGGGACACTGCTGGGACACGGCCTAGAGCGCGACATACTGCTCGACATCCACACCATGCATGGCTTCTCCTGCATCAGGCATGATAAGCCAGGTGAGTACTTTGAATGTACTCGCAAGCTCACAGCAAACCAAACAAGTGCGACAAACAACAACAAGGCATTTAAGAAGTTGAATGCACGAGCATGATTCTATCCAACATGAGGTGTGCGTGAAAAGTTACCGTGGTCCCTGGGACCAACTTACCATTTCGGGGTTACCACGTAACCACCGTTCATAACTTACCCACGTGATCCTCAATTGATCACATCCATACCTTTCATAGTGATCCTCAATCGATCACCACTTTCTGCATGTGCCATCTTGTGAGTCTTAGTGTGCAAGTTAATTATATCTGTTGACCCACGGTCTGACCTACTACGAACTGTGTCCATATCCGAGGACACGGCTATTGATAGATTATACACTCTGTAGAGGTTAGTACACTGTACCCACACTACGGAACTCATGGCCTCGTGCTCCCATTCGGACGGACCAACGATATTCCGACAAAACCCATCTATTGCATGACACTCTCCCGGCCACTCCGATAAACTCCCCTTTGGGCTATGTCCTGGGTGGCCCCGATGCCAACTCGTGACATCCGCCACCTCTGTGGCTGCCACCGTCGTGGCCAAACATAAACATCGTCCCAAACGGGGACCTCGGTACCATAAAACTCGGGCACACAAGGTTATGACCGCCTACCGGGCCAGGGAAGCGCCAGTGCACAACCTTCCCTCGTAGGAGGCACCGGCGAGAGGCATGACAATAGACCACATTAGGGCCTCCCCATCCAGGCAAGTGTGGTTGCACTGGTGAGCTCGATTCAGTGGCACCATGACTCGATCAACAGCATGTTCAAGTTGAGTTAACATCAATTTTAACTTGAAATAAAACGATTCGAGCCATAGTGTGAATGGATGCACGGGTCATGTTCATGAGTGATGAATGCACCTTGCTACCACGAGAGCATATGACATATCTCTACTGCACACTTTAGCAAGAAAGCACATACCCTACTGCATACTATCAAAATGACATGGAACAAATTCTATGCAATAAGTTCTATATAGCAAATCATTTTAATAGTGAATTATATAAGAATTTAATTCAAATAAACCATTGCCATTGCAATGCCATCCTTGCATATGAATGTTGTGGCTTGCCTTAGTTCAGAGGAGTGTCACAATACTCCTGGTCTTCTCCAACACAATTATGAGCTTCTGAAAATATTTTAAATGCAAAAAGAAAATGTCACATAAAGCATTTTATTTCACCAGAAATTCTCAATAGCAAGAAAAATTCTGAAATTTGGCATGCATAAACTTTGGCTCAATACAAACCAGTAGCAAAAAGAATCAACTCAATTGGACTTATAGAATAGAAGTTAGAGCTGGTCAAAGTTGGGGTTAAATCTGGTCAAAATATTCATTTAAATGAATTTACCTGAAATTCCAAAAACGGCCACGTTGAAGGCGTATTTCTGGTTTACGCCTCCACTTATACCGCTTCGGGGGAGAGAGTGAGAGGCTGACAGGGGGGTCCCACTGTCAGGATTAAAAGAGAGAGAGGGGGAATAGGAGAGGCGGCGCTGTCCCCGGTGGTACTCCGGCGAGGAGGCCACGGCGGTCACCGGCAATGGGCGGGATGGACTCAGCACGTCACGGTGAGCAAGCACATACCCGAGGCGACGGCTGGGGTGGACGGACGGCGTCAGGAGGTTCTTCTCCAAAGACGGCAGCGGCGGAGCTTGTCGTATACGTCGATTCTGGTGACGATACGGCGAGCTGGTGGTACCGTTGAGTTCAGGAGGTCACCACGACCTCGATGTAAGCAGAGGACGAAGCTGGGAGTGGCTAGGATGAGTGCATGTTCAAGGGGGATCCGCGGCAGATTTCGGCGATCAACGGCGGCAGGAGGCCCTCCCGGCCTTGCCGCGCTTGTGGGGGAGTGATTTGTGGCCAAGTGAAGTGAGAGCGATGGCTAGAAGGAGTCGGGGATGCCTCTATTTATAGATGGAGAGTGGCCGCGTTCGGGACTCCGCCGGCGACGAGCTGCAGAAGAGGAGAGGAGGAGATAAGCTCGGGCGTGGCGTGGGGAGGAGCAGTGGTGCACAGGCTACACGGTGCACGCGTGCAAGCATAGTGTGGCGCACTACGCGGAGTACCCGGAGCATGCGTGCCCACTATTCCGCCCGGTAGCGTTCGGACGCTTCCGGCGAGCGGCTTGCCGGTGTCGGGGAGGAGCAAGGCGAGGCTAGGTGGCGCGCTGGGGGCTGCTGGGGAGCTGGGACACGCTGCGGTGTCGAGAGAAGGGCGAACGGGCGGCGACAAAGGGGCCCGATGCATAGAGCGCGGAAAGGGCATGCAATGCACCGTGCTCTCACGCGGTCACCGCGTGCACTGGCACACGCGGTGCTTTCGGCGCTGCCAAACCGTGTCATTCGTGAAGTCCTTTCAACGCGGTGCCTAGAACTACGCTTGGCTTGCCATCTGGCGCAGTGGAGGTGACTGGAGCTTGATGCAAAGTTTCTAGACAGAAACTTGTGCCAAGTGCTAGGGACAAACGGCTAGGAGTTTAGAGCTGAAATTTTGGGGTTAAGCATCTCTTAGGAGGGTAGTCATGTGGTAAAATTTTCAGCTCCAACAGATCAAGGAAAAATATACTTGCTTCACAAAGTGCTCATTCTGACCAGAAACAAAAATATTTTCCTTGGATGAAAATTTCCAAATGACCATGGGATCTTTTTGCATAGGGAGGTGAGGCATGATCCAAAGAATATTTGGGAATTTTCTTGGGATTTTTTGGAGCAATAAAAATGAGGGTTGCTTCAAGGCTATTTGAGCAAATAGGCATTTTCAGGAAGAAAATGAATATAATGCCATTAAATAAAAATATCCAATGGCATTATGGTGAGAGGGATGAGGTCTAGGGATGGTTTATGGATGATAGAACCCACTTGGAAGAAAATCAAAATTAAATCCAAGTGGTAAGTCCAAAAGAATTGATTGAAAAACTCAAATGCAAATTAAAATATTCAATAAATCCCAATAAAAGAAAAAGGGCAAAATCCAGGGTGTTACAAACCTCCCCCCTTAGGATGAATCTCATCCTCGAGATTCGGTTGCTCAGGAAACAAATAAGGGTATGCAGTCCTTAAGAAATCCTCTCTTTCCCAGGTGGCCTCATCCTCAGTGTGGTGCTCCCATTGGACCTTGTAAAACTTTATAGTTTTGCTGCAGGTGACTCTGTCCATCTCTTCCAAGATTCTCAAGGGTTTCTCCTCATATGTTAAATCTTTGGCAAGCTCTAGTTCTGTCATATCCGTCTATTTTGCGGGTGGTGCGATGCACTACCGTAGCTGAGACACGTGGAACACATCATGAACCTCGGATAGCTCGGGAGGCAATTCTAACTGATAAGCCACTTTGCCCACTCTGGTCATGACTGGAAACGGACTGATGTACCTTGGTGCGAGCTTTCCCCGAGTATGAAACCTTTTGACTCCTTTCATGGGGGTAACTCGGAGATAGGCATATTCACCTGGTTCGAAACTGATCTGCCTATGCTTTGAGTCATAGTAGCTCTTCTGACGAGATTTTGCTACTTGCAGTCTGTCTCGAATTTCTTTAACTTGCTTTTCTGCTTCCATCATCAAATCAGTCCTGAAGATTCGGCTGTCTCCTGTCTGAGACCAGTTCAGCGGGGTGCGACACTTACGTCAGTATAGAGCCTCGAAGGGTGACATCTTGAGTCTAGTTTGATAGCCATTGTTGTAAGAAAACTCAGCGTACGGCAGGCTGTCTTCCCATTTGGCTCCATGAGCAAGAGTGCATGCCCGAAGCATGTCTTCCAAGATTTGATTTACCCACTCTGTCTGCCCATCTGTCTGAGGGTGATAAGCAGTGCTATGTTTCAAGGCGGTTCCCAGGGCTTGGTGTAGACGTAGCCAGAACGCCAAGGTAAACAAAGATCCTCGGTCTAAAGTGATAGTCCTGGGTATCCCATGCAGACTAACAATCCTGGATATGTAAAGTTGAGCGAGTTGGTCTGCATGGTAGGTTGTCCTTACTGGAATAAAGTGGGCCACCTTGGTGAGCATGTCGACCACGACCCATATGGCGTTATTACCTCATGGTGTCCTCGGTAACCCCACGATGAAGTCCATGCAGATCTCATCCCATTTCCATTACGGAATGGGTAAGGGTTGAAGTAGACCGGCGGGTTTTTGATGTTCAGCCTTTACCTTATTGCATATATCGCAACAAGCGACGTAATAGGCGATATCTTTCTTCATACCTTCCCACCAGAATGTTTGCTTCAAGTCTTGATACATTTTAGTGCCTCCGGGGTGAATGGAGTATGCAGACTCGTGAGCTTCCTTCAGAATCTGCTGTTTTAATTCCCCGAGGTCCAGTACACAGACTCGATTCCGAAATCGGAGTGTACCGTTACCATCAATGTTGAAATCTGGTATCTTCCCTCCTCGTACTTGGGCCATTACCTTGAGTAACATTGGGTCACTAGATTGAGCCTTTCGGATTTTGTCTTCTAGGGTAGGGGTTACTTCCAAGGTAACCGAGCATGTTGCATCACAAATGATCATATTGAGCTGAGCTATTTCTTCTTGAAGTACTGGGTGCAGACGCTCGATTAATGAGTTTGCGGTGGCCGGTTTGCGACTAAGAGCATCGGCGACCACATTTGCTTTTCCTGGGTGATAGTTGATACCCAGGTCATAGTCTTTGACCAACTCAAGCCATCTTCTCTGTCGGAGGTTCAAGTCCGGTTGCGTGAATATATACTTGAGACTCTTGTGGTCGGTGTAGATTTGGCATCGTTTTCCAATGATGTAATGCCTTCAAATTTTTAAGGCATGGACCACAGTTGCCATTTCCAAGTCGTGTGTAGGATAATTCTCCTCGTGCGGTCGGAGCTGTCTTGATGCATAGGCCACGAACTTTCCATCTTGCATGAGTACACACCCAATGCCACGCCTGGATGCATCGCAATAGATGTCGAAGCTCTGGTAGATATCTGGGAGAGTCAACACTGGAGCGGTGGTCAAACGGGTCTTTAGCTCATTGAAACTGTTCTCACATGCTTCCGTCCATATGAACTTTTGATTCTTCTTGAGTAGTTCAGTCATTGGCTTGGCAATCTTTGAGAAGCCTTCAATGAACCGACGGTAATAACCTGCCAGACCCAAGAAACTCCTGATTTCTGTTACTGAAACAGGTGTCTTCCAATTCAAGGCTTCTGTGACTTTGCTTTGGTCCACGGCCACTCCTTGAGCGGAAAGAGTATGCCCAAGGAATCCCACTTCCTTAATCCAAAATTCACATTTGCTGAACTTGGCGTAGAGTTGATGAGCGCGTAGTCGCTCCAACACTGCTCGGAGATGCTGCTTGTGCTCTTCTTCACTTTTGGAATATATGAGGATGTCATCAATGAACACTACTACAAACTTGTCCAAGAAGTCCATGAACACCTTGTTCATCATGTGCATGAAGAATGCAGGAGCGTTGGTCAGCCCAAAGGACATGATCGTATACTCATACAGCCCATATCATGTAGTGAATGCTGTCTTGGGGATATCTTCTTTTCTGATTTTCAGCTGGTGATACCCGGTGCGCAAATCAATCTTGGAGAACACTTGAGCTCCACTGAGTTGATCGAACAAATCATCGATCCGGGGCAACGGGTATTTATTCTTGATGGTGACATCATTGAGAGCGCGGTAGTCAACACACATCCGGAGACTGCCATCCTTCTTACCCACAAATATTGCCGGTGCACCCCAAGGAGATGAACTGGGGCGAATATATCCTTTTTGGAGCATCTCATCCAATTGCTTCTTCAACTCCACTAGTTCGGATGAAGGCATACGATAATATTTCTTGTAAATTGGTGCTGTCCCGGGCACAAGCTCGATTGAAAATTCAAGCTCTCGATCAGGTGGCATGCCTGGCAATTCATCTGGAAACACATCTGGGAATTCACAGACCACTGGGACGAGATTCATCTCTGTAGCAATTGCTGCATAAACCATCCCCTTCTTTGGCATGGCTCAACCGGCAAAGAATCGAGCAGACTGGCCCGAGGGATTTATTAGCGTGACTTCTCTTGTTGCGCAGTTGATGCAGACCTGGTGTCTTGTCAACCAATCCATCCCCAAAATGATATCCAATGTTGGAGATTCAATGGATACTAGGGATGCGGGGAAGATGACTCCATTGATTGATATTTTCAATCCTCGGCATACAATATTTGTCCTGAGCCTGGATCCGGGGGATTGTACCACCATAACTTTGTCCAAAAGAGTATAGGAAAGTCGATGTTGGGCAACAAAACTCCGCGAAATAAAAGAATGGGAAGCCCCGGAATCGAATAAAATTGTTGCGGGTATGTCATTAACAGGAAACATACCAATGACCACATCGGGAACTTCGGAGGCTTCTTCGGCGGAGATATGATGAACTTGCCCTTGAATATACTTCCGTTTGGGGAATTGCCCCACATAATTGACTTGCGGCTTCAGGTTGGTTGGCGACTTTCCGTTCTTGGGGCACTGCCTAGCGTAATGCCCAGTTTGTCCACATAAGTAACATGCATTGTTACGCTGACAGTCTTCCTTGTTTGGCTTGGCGACCACAGTCTTGATCTGACTTTCATTCTTGATGTTCCCCTGCTACCAGGTGGGCTTGAACTCGAACTGGGGTTGCTGCCAAGTACGAACCTTCTGAAAAACTTGCCCTTCCTTCTTGGGTTCAAACTTGCGTTTACGGTCTTCATATGCAGTCTTGTAATCATTAACAAGTTTGTGTTCCCTTTCGGCAATGAGTGCCTTGTTCACCAGAGTTTGGAAGTCGGGGAAATCCAGCATGCTGAGTGCACATCGGAGGGTAAGGTTGAGTCCTCCGAGGAACCGATCTATCTTCCGTTCTTCGGTGGCCACATCATGTGTAGAATAACGGGCCAAGTGATTGAACTTGTGTAAATACTCACTTACAGTCGAGTTCCCTTGTGTAAGGGTGAGGAATTCTCGCTGCTTGACCTTCAAGATACCGGCGGGAATGTGATACTTGCGGAACTTATCTTTGAATTTATCCCAAGTAATCTTGTCTTCAGCAGGCCACATAACTTTGGCATTGTCCCACCATATAGCAGCTGGGCCTTCCAGATAATGAGTGGCGAAGGGTACCTTATCAGCATCTTCAGTGCGAGCAATTTCTAGCTTCTTCTCAATGGTCCTCAACCAGTCATCGGCTTCCATTGGGTCCACTGCTTGACTGAAACTTGGCGGTTTGGTCCTCTGAAAGTCTGACACCTTGGAGTGATTACCATTGTGATTATTCTGCCCGACCATAGTCTGCATGCTTCTCAGGAATTCCATCAGTTCTTGGTTTCTCTTCTCCTCAAACATTCTCATAATCTGCTCTGTTGTAGGTGCTTGAGGTGGAGGAGGTGGGGGCTGATATGGTTCTGGAGAATGTCCTGCTTGCCTGGCGGATCGACGAACTGGAGTATCGTCGCCACCATGACAGCTACTGCCACACCTTGTCATCCTATATATGTTTGCCAATACGAAGCATCAAGATGAGCAACATCCATAAGGGAAAAATAGGAAGGTGAAGCAACAAACCCGGAAAAGAAATCGAGAAAAGCCAAAGCGAATAACAGAAACCAACATAATTATACAGTACATCATCCAGCATACATAACAGGACAACAGCATGGATGCATACAACCAAACACCACATCATCCTCGTCTACTCGCGACGACAGCGATCACACTGGCACTCTGACGGTCCTGCTAGTGTGTCCTCGGTGTCGGACTCCGAATCGGAACTGATAACGGACACCTCCGGAGCAAAGGAAATACGACGATGCTGACGGGACGACTCTCCCTCAGGGTCTGGAGCAGGGTGGCTCCGCAGCATCGGAGCGGCTGGGGTAGCGAGAAGCATAGCCCACTAGGCTAGGGACTCATGGGGAGTCACTACCGAAGTACCCGAGTTATTCTGAGAAGGTGTGGGAGTCACTGGTGCAGGTGGAGGTAAGGTAACTGGAGGAACAAGCAATGTATGGATAAGTAAAGGTGGAGCGAAGGCAGATCGAGCGGCAGCTAGCTCGTCTCGAACGTGGTTCAGCTCTTGGGCTAGGCTGACAATCAAAAAGTATCCAGCCGTTATGTAGCGAGACAGGTGGCTGGCTGACCGGTCACACTCCGGATCAATGTAAGGGAAACGGATCTTTCCTGACTCAAACAGGGACGGACAGAAGTAGAAACCTGGGTGAGTCTGCATCTGAATCTCGTTATAGCGCAGGTCAGTGAGGGCCTCAAATGCTGCAAACTGGACCGCCTGATCGGGTGTAGAAGCAGTCCCGCCCTTGGTGGAGCGAGTGTAAGTGCCCACCATAGAACTGTTGTGCATGACGACCTCCGCGTGATACTCGTAAACACCATCAGCAAGCTGCTCTAGATACATCTGGTACACGGGGTCATCGCCGACGGGGTAGAGTCGGCGCCACACGTTGCTAAGCAGATGCGGAAAGGTGGAAGGTGCCGGCTCAGGCTGATACGGATAAGGGACTGGTGCCATCTACACTCACAACATTAGCTGATCAGTATTAACAGTAAACTATATGCATGCAATGCAACACCCAAGTGCAGAGTCAAACCTCAAATCGCTACAGAGGCTAAAACTACTGTTTTCTAACGCGTCGGCTGGCTAGGGTGTCCTACAGTCAGCGCGGCTCTGATACCAAGCGTTGTGGCACCCCGGCTCAGAGCAACCGGTTTACCTTGCATTGCTAGCCCAGAGATCAAGTCTTCTGGCAATACACAACAACTTGGTACAGAAAACAACCGCTTTATTGATCTCTAGTGGATACATAGGTTCACATATTACATGATAAGCGAGGCCAAGCGGCACACACGGTGCGGCTGCACTTATGTACATTATTTAGTAGACATCTCAGGGGCCTCGATGATAAGGGAACTACTACGCGGCAGCGGAACGACGAGGTAGCGGAACTCCACTCCGCAAGGACACTGCTGGGACACGGCCTAGAGCGTGACATACTGCTCGACATCCACACCATGCACAACTTCTCCTGCATCTGTCATGATAAGCCAGGTGAGTACTTTGAATGTATTCGCAAGCTCACAGCAAACAAAACAAGTGCGACAAACAACAACAAGGCATTTAACAAGTTGAATGCACGAGCATGATTCTATCCAACATGAGGTGTGTGTGAAAAGTTACCGTGGTCCCTGGGACCAACTTACCATTTCGGGGTTACCACGTAACCACCGTTCATAACTTACCCACGTGATCCTCACTTGATCACATCCATACCTTTCATAGTGATCCTCACTATCACCACTTCTGCATGTGCCATCTTGTGAGTCTTAGTGTGCAAGTTAATTATATCTGTTGACCGACGGTGTGACCTACTACGAACTGTGTCCATATCCGAGGACGCGGCTATCGATAGATTATACACTCTGCAGAGGTTAGTACACTGTACCCACACTACAGAACTCATGGCCTCGTGCTCCCATTCGGGCGGACCAAAGATATTCCTACAAAACCCATCTATTGCATGACACTCTCCCGGCCACTCCGACAAACTCCCCTTTGGGCTATGTCCTGGGTGGCCCCGATGCCAACTCGTGACATCCGCCACCTCTGTGGCTACCACCGTCGTGGCCAAACATAAACATCGTCCCAAACGGGGACCTCGGTACCATAAAACTCGGGC
Organism: Elymus sibiricus; assembly: GCA_039707655.1. Taxonomy (NCBI): domain Eukaryota; kingdom Viridiplantae; phylum Streptophyta; class Magnoliopsida; order Poales; family Poaceae; genus Elymus; species Elymus sibiricus. Next base: position 173,675,612 of record CM077666.1, on the reverse strand, counting down.
ACACAAGGTTATGACCGCCTACCGGGCCAGGGTAGCGCTAGTGCACAACCTTCCCTCGTAGGAGGCACTGGCGAGAGGCATGACAATAGACCGCATTAGGGCCTCCCCATCCAGGCAAGTGTGGTTGCACTAGTGAGCTCGATTCGGTGGCACCATGACTCGATCAAGCATGTTCAAGTTGAGTTAACATCAATTTTAAATTGAAATAAAACGATTCGAGCCATAGTGTGAATGGATGCACGGGTCATGTTCATGAGTGATGAACGCACCTTGCTACCACGAGAGCATATGTCATATCTCTACTGCACACTTTAGCAAGAAAGCACATACCCGACTGCATACTATCAAAATGACATGGAACAAATTCTATGCAATAAGTTCTATATAGAAAATCATTTTAATAGTGAATTATATAAAAATTTAATTCAAATAAACCATTGCCATTGCAATGCCATCCTTGCATATGAATGTTGTGGCTTGCCTTGGTTCAGAGGAGTGCACAATACTCCTGGTCTTCTCCAACACAATTATGAGCTTCTGAAAATATTTTAAATGCAAAAAGAAAATGTCACATAAAGCATTTTATTTCACCAGAAATTCTCAACAGCAAGAAAAATTCTGAAATTTGGCATGCATAAACTTTGGTTCAATACAAACCAGTAGCAAAAAGAATCAACTCAATTGGACGTATAGAATAGAAGTTAGAGCTGGTCAAAGTTGGGGTCAAATCTAGTCAAAATATTCATTTAAATGAACTTAACTGAAATTCCAGAAACGGCCACGTCGAAGGCGTATTTCTGGTTTACGCCTCCACTTATACCACTTCGGGGAAGAGAGTGAGAGGCTGACAGGGGGGTCCCACTGTCAGGATTAAAAGAGAGAGAGAGAGGGGGAACAGGAGTGGCGGCGCTGTCGCCGGTGGTACTCCGGCGAGGAGGCCACGGCGATCGCCGGCGATGGGCGGGATGGACTCAGCACATCACGGCAAGCAAGCACGTACCCGAGGCGACAGCTGGGGTGGACGGACGGCGTCGGGAGGTTCTTCTCCAGAGACGGCGGCGGCGGAGCTTGTCGGATACGTCGATTCCGGCGACGATCCGGCGAGCTGGTGGTACCGTTGAGCTCAGGAGGTCACCATGACCTCGATGGAAGCAGAAGACGAAGCTGGGAGTGGCTAGGATGAGTGCACGTTCAAGGGGGATCTACGGTGGATTCCGGTGATCAACGGCGGCAGGAGGCCCTCCCGGCCTTGCCGCGCTTGTGGGGGAGTGATTTGTGGCCAAGTGAAGTGAGAGCGATGGCTAGAAGGAGTCGGGGATGCCTCTATTTATAGATGGAGAGTGGCCGCGTTCGGGACTCCGCCGGCGACGACCTGCAGAAGAGGAGAGGAGGAGATAAGCTCTGACGCGGCATGGGGAGGAGCAGTGGTGCACAGGCTACGCGGTGCACGCGTGCAAGCATAGTGCGGCGCACTACGCGGAGTACCCGGAGCATGCGTGCCCACTGTTTCGCCGGGTAGCGTACGAACGCTTCCGGCGAGCAGCTTGCCGGCGTCGGGGAGGAGCAGGGCAAGACTAGGTGGCACGCTGGGGGCTGCTGGGGAGCTGGGACACGCTGCGGTGTCGAGAGGAGGGCGAACGGGCGGCGGCAGAGGGGCCCGATGCACAGAGCGCGGCGAGCGCATGCAATGCACCATGCTCTCACGCGGTCACCGCGAGCACTGGCACACGCGGTGCTTTCGGCGCTGCCAAACCGTGTCATTCGTGAAGTCCTTTCAACGCGGTGCCTAGAACTGCGCTTGGCTTGCCATCTGGCGCAGTGGAGGTGACTGGAGCTTGATGCAAAGTTTCTGGACAGAAACTTGTGCCAAGTGCTGGGGACAAATGGCTAGGAGTTTAGAGCTGAAATTTTGGGTTTAAGCATCTCTTAGGAGGGTAGTCATGTGGTAAAATTTTCAGCTCCAACAAATCGAGGAAAAATATACTTGCTTCACAAAGTGCTCATTCTGACCAGAAACAAAAATATTTTCCTTGGCTAAAAATTTCCAAATGACCATGGGATATTTTTGCATAGGGAGGTGAGGCATGATCCAAAGAATATTTGGGAATTTTTTTGGGATTTTTTGGAGCAATAAAAATGAGGGTTGCTTCAAGGCTATTTGAGCAAATAGGCATTTTCAGGAAGAAAATGAATATAATGCCATTAAATAAAAATATCCAATGGCATTATGGTGAGAGGGATGAGGTCTAGGGAGGGTTTATGGATGATAGAACCCACTTGGAAGAAAATCAAAATTAAATCCAAGTGGTAAGTCCAAAAGAATTGACTGAAAAACTCAAATGCAAATTAAAATATTCAATAAATCCCAATAAAAGAAAAAGGGCAAAATCCAGGGTGTTACAACAAGGAAGACAACGTAATGAGTTATGTTTGGGTATATTTGCATAGAAGTTATATTGTTATGGATCCTCCAACATGGGGTGCTTGTTTAGAATCTTTTGCTAGCCAAAATTTCTGTACTAAGTGGGAATACTGCTTGTGCATCCAAAATCCTTGAGGCAAGTTTCTTCCATGAGTGTCCACCAAACCTACCTATATACGGTATTACCCTGCCATTAGAAGTAAATTTGCATGTGCCACCTCTAATCATTCAAATAAGCATCTGTTTTGTGTGCCCGTACCGCTCATGAAGCGGCAGTGGGTGGTCAGTATCTTCCATGTTAAGCAAGTTATTCTCATGATGAGTGTTTATTCACTTGTCATTGCACGAGAGAGGGCGGTAATTGGTATGCCCAGTCCTATGCTCAAAATCGAATTATATAATGCAAACAAACTCCCCCGGAAAGTTGATTGTATGGAGGGCACCCGAGGATTCGGCTAGCCATGGCTTGTGTTTGAATGGTTGAGGGGGAGTAAACTTTACCTTTCCGCTTGGGAACCGCCTATAATGTGTTTAGCATGGAAGATATTGAGAACTCTCGGTCGTGACGTTGACAGGAAAGGCATGCCTCTCAAAATGTATTCATCTCTGTTTTAAGCTATGAGCTCTGGCACCTCTGCAAATCCCTGCTTCCCTCTGCGAAGGGGCATTCTATTTACTTTTATGTTATTTACTTTCATGTTATTTATTTTTTGTTGAGTCAACTTCTTATTCCAACCTATTCTATAGTTGGCAAGCATCATGTGGTGGGGATAGATACAGGCACATATATCCATTCAAATATATTTGATCATGATTTATTATTGTTGACAATTATCTCTATGATAAATGAGTTGGGAGGCAAAACAATAAGCCCCTATCTTTCTCTGTGTTCGATAGATGCTATTTGTTCTAAAAATATGCTTTGAGTACTAGCAATCATAGAAGACTATATGATAATTGAGTATGTGGAGCTCTTACTTAGACTCTGTTGAAGATAAGTTGAATTGCAATTGTTTGGTGACTAAGAACATAGATTGTTAAGTCTCAAGAGAATGCATTGATTGAACCATAACATGTGAATTGGTTGCTACTTGATCATTATGAGTTTTATGAGAAAGAGTTGCTGTTATGATGCTATAAAAAGTGATTGAAATTATCATTGATCAATCTTATGCACTATTCTAGCATTCACACTTCATAAATTATTTCTTTTATCATTTACCTACTCGAGGACGAGCAGGAATTAAGCTTGGGGATGCTGATATGTCTCCAACGTATCTATAATTTATGAAGTATTCATGCCATGTTTATAAAAATTCTATATGGTTTTGGTATGATTTGATTAGAACTAACCCGGACTGACGCTGTTTTCAGCAGAATTGCCATGGTGTTGTTTTTTGTACAGAAATAAAAGTTCTTGGAATTGGACGAAACTTTTTAGAGATTTTTTATGGAATAAATAAAAAATACTGGAACCAAGACCCACTAGAAGGGGGGCCACCCCCTTCAAAATACCATCCGGAGCCCTGTTCCGGCACCCTGCCGGAGGGGGAAATCATCACCGGAGGCCATCTTCATCATCCCGGTGGTCTCCATGACGAGGAGGGAGTAGTTCAGCCTCGGGGCTGAGGGTATGTACTAGTAGCTATGTGTTTGATCTCTCTCTCATGTTCTTGATTTGGCACGATCTTGATGTACCGCGAGCTTTGTTAATATAGTTGGATCATATGGTGTTTCTCCCTCTCTATCTTGTTGTGATGAATTGAGTTTTTACCTTTGAGGTTTCACTATTATTGGATTGAATACTTTTATGGATTTGAGAACACTTGATGTATATCTTGCATATGAATACCCATGGTGACAATGGGGTATTATATTGATTCACTTGATGTATGTTTTGGCACTCAACTCGCGAATTCCCGAGGTGACATTGGGGTAATCTATGCATAGGGGTTGATGCGCGTTTTCGTCCTACTTTCTCCGGTAGAAATATTGGGGCACTCTTTGAAGTTCTTTGTGTGGATTGAATATTATGAATCTGAAGTTGTTTGATGCATACCGAATAATCAACTCACGGATACTTGTGGTGACATTGGAGTATCTAGGTGACATTAGAGTTGGTTGATGCGTGTCATATGGTGTTATTTTAGTACGAACTCTAGGGCTGTTTGTGACACTTATAGGGATGGCTCAATAGATTGATCGGAAAGAATAATTTTGAGGTGGTTTCGTACCCTACAACAATTTCATCTTATGTTCTCTGCTAATAGGAACTTTGGAGTGATTCTTTATCGCACGTTGAGGGATTGTCATATGATCCAATTATGTTAGCACTGTTGAGAGATTGCACTAGTGAAAGTATGAACCCTAGGCCTTGTTTTCAAGCATTGCAATACCGTTTGTGCTCCGTTTTATCACTTGCTACCTTGCTGTTTTTATATTTTCAGATTACAAAAACCTATATCTACTGTCCATACTACACTTGTATCACCATCTCTTCGCCGAACTAGTGCACCTATACAATTTGCCATTGTATTGGGTGTGTTGGGGACACAAGAGATTTCTTGTATTTGATTGCAGGGTTGTTTGAGAGAGACCATCTTCATCCTATGCCTCCCATAGATTGATAAACCTTAGGTCATCCACTTGAGGGAAATTTGCTACTGTACTACAAAACTCTGCACTTGGAGGTCCAACAACGTCTATAAGAATAAAAGTTGCGTAGTAGACATCAATGCCGCGCTTCGATTTGACATAGTTTTGTCCCTCCTTTTCATCTACAGAAGCCTCCCTGAGCTCGCTCATTCGCCGCCGGAGCCGTAGCTCACCCAAGCTTCGCCGTCGTCGCTCCGCTCTTCACCGACGCCGCCAAGCTCCACCGACACCGCCACCGAGACCCCCGCACTCCACCGCTTCCACTCGACGTCTCCGCTGCTACAAGCGACCGCCGGAGCACCGTCGGCGACCACACCCGAGCCGCCCTCGCCGTCGTCCTCGTCCCGCCACCGCTGTAAGCTGCTGTCGTCACCTCCCCTCCGTTCGATCTTAATCCAACTCCCGAGATTAGATCTAGCGAATAGTTAGGTTTTTTATTTAATAGATCGGTTCTAGTTACGGTTTTATTCCGGGTTAGATCGAACCGAACCATCAGTTTTTCTTTTATTTAACCGCAGCCGCCGAATCCCTTAAGTAACGGTTGTCCACCGCTTAGCTCCGTAGCGCACACCTCCTAGCAACTCAGATCGTGCCACGTAGCACCTAGCCAATCCGTAGCGCTTAGTTTTTTTTTTCTGTTTTTGTTAGTTTTCAGATTTTAGTTCTGTTTTTGATTTCTTTATATCTTTTAGGTTTTTAACCCTTTTTGAGTGATTCTTTTTGCATGAGATTCATATTTTTGTGTAGTTTCTGTAGATTCAAAAAGTTTGCATGTTTGAATAGTTTAGATTTGAATTTGTTCAAATTTTCTTAAATCACCAAAGTACTAATAACTATTAATTGAAAATAGGTTTTAAATTTATTCTTTTTGCTAATGTTTAGTATTAGTTTTGTTTATACAGTAGATTAGTAATAATAATTTTTATAGTATATTTAATTTTGATTTGAGTAGATTAAAAATAGTACCTTTATACGCATGCTTAAAAAAGTTAATAGAATTTATTTTAATTTATTAAAAGTAATTCTTTTTGCCACTTTAATATAATTAAACTTAGTTTTGATCTATAATAATTTAGTTTTGTAATTAATTAAAAAATTAGTGTTGTTTTAGTTGTATTAGTTAATATTTGCTTATGCCATAACTTTCTTCATATAATAGCTATTAATTTAATTATTTTTGCTAATAAATTAATTAGTAAAAATACTTTCGGTTAGGTTATTAATTTTAGTAGTTTCTTTACTGTTAAGTATTTACTTAGATCTTTTCGTGCTGTTGTGATTGATTTGATTAAGTTGATCTTTTCCAAGTTTTCCTTGAAGTTTTCTTTGGTTTTCTTTTGATTTTCTTTATGTGTTCTTTGTGATTGTTTTACTTGTTGAACTCCTAAATTATTAGTATGATTGCTTATGTGTGTCTTGTTTGCCTCGTTAGATTATCCGGAGTGCGAGGCCTGCTACTATCAATCGTTAGAGTTTCGAGAACGTCAGCAAGGCAAGTCATTTGATCATGTATTTTATTTACCTATGTTTTTATTGTATTAGTAAATCTTTCCTGCATGAATAGTAGGATATTGAACTTGAAACTTGAGGTAGTATCATGAGGTAGGAGAAACCCAATACCCTTGTTACCATTGTTCGGGAAGGAACGCTATTTTCATTATTGCTACACTCTAGTAGACGGGGGTTGGATGTGTGATACAAGAGTGTCGTGAGGATAAATAATTCAAGACCTGCACGACGTTCAAGACTTCAACACTTGAAGGACTCAATATACCTCTGGGTGGATTGGTGATGTCTACTATGCAACTTTTATTCTTGTAGACGTTGTTGGACCTCCAAGTGCAGAGTTTTGTAGGACAGTAGCAAATTTCCCTCAAGTGGATGGCCTAAGGTTTATCAATCTGTGGGAGGCGTAGGATGAAGATGGTCTCTCTCAAACAACCCTGCAATCAAATACAAGAAATCTCTTGTGTCCCCAACACACCCAATACAATGGTAAATTGTATAGGTGCACTAGTTCGGTGAAGAGATGGTGATACAAGTGTAGTATGGATAGTAGATATAGGTTTTTGTAATCTGAAAATATAAAAACAGCAAGGTAGCAAGTGATAAAACGGAGCACAAACGATATTGCAATGCTTGAAAACAAGGCCTAGCGTTCATACTTTCACTAGTGCAATCTCTCAACAGTGCTAACATAATTGAATCATATAACAATCCCTCAACGTGCGACAAAGAATCACTCCAAAGTTCCTATTAGCGAAGAACATAAGATGAAATTGTTGTAGGGTACGAAACCACCTCAAAGTTATCCTTTCCGATCAATCTATTGAGCCATCCCTATAAGTGTCACAAACAGCCCTAGAGTTCGTACTAAAATAACACCATACGATACGCATCAACCAACTCTAATGTCACCTAGATACTCCAATGTCACCACAAGTATCCGTGCGTTGATTATTAGATATATATGAAACAACTTTAGATTCATAATATTCAATCCACACAAAGAACTTCAAAGAGTACCCCCAAAGTTTATATCGGAGAAAAGGAGATGAAAACGTGCAACCAACCCCTATGCCTAGATTACCCCAAGGTCACGGGAATCCGCGAGTTGATCACCAAAACATACATCAAGTGAATCAATAGAATACCCCATTGTCACCACGGGTATCCATAGGCAAGACATACATCAAGTGTTCTCAAATCTGAAATATTCAATCCGACAATAGCGAAACCTCAAAGGGAAAGAATCAATTCATCACAAGAAGATAGAGAGGGAAGAAAAACCATATGATCCAACTATATTAACAAAGCTCGCGATACATCAAGATCGTGCCAAATCAAGAACACGAGAGAGAGACAGAGAGAGATCAAACACATAGCTACTAGTACATACCCTCAGCCCCGAGGGTGAACTATTCCCTCCTCGTCATGGAGACCGCCGGGATGATGAAGATGGCCTCCGGTGATGATTCCCCCCTCCGGCAGAGTGCCAGAACAGGGCTCCAGATGGGTTTTCTTCGGTATAGAGGCTTGCGGCAGCGGCGACGAAGTTCTAGGTTTATTTTTGGGGGTTTCTCTATTTATAGGATTTTTCATCGTTGGAATCACGCGAAAAGGAGCTATGAGGGGCCCACAAAGCAATAGCACACGCCCCCCCAGGGCGCGCCGTGTTGCCATGTGTCCTGCTCGTGAGGCTTCTGGTCCTTCCACGAAGCTTCAGGGGTCTCTTTTGGTCCAAAAAAATCGTCAAAAAGTTTCGTCCAATTCCGAGAACTTTTATTTCTGCACAAAAAACAACACCACGGTAGTTCTGCTGAAAACAGCGTCAGTCCGGGTTAGTTCTAATCAAATCATACCAAAACCATATAAAATTGTTATAAACATGGCATGAATACTTCATAAATTATAGATACGTTGGAGACGTATCAGCATCCCCAAGCTTAATTCCTGCTCGTCCTCGAGTAGGTAAATGATAAAATAAATAATTTATGAAGTGTGAATGCTAGCATAGTGCATAAGTTTGATCAATGATAATTTCAATCACTTTTTCTAGCATCATTATATATCATAAACAGTAGCTCATTTCTCATAAAACTTCTCATGATCAAGTAGCAAGCTATTCACATGTTAAAGTATAAACCATAAACTTTCTTGAAAACTAACAAACTATGTTCTCAGTCATCAAACAATTACAATTCATCTTATTTTCAGGAAGGGTCTATGTAACAGCTTTGTTTTAGCAAATTCCACATACTCAACTATCATTTAGTCTTCCATGATTGCTGACACTCAAAGCATATTTTTAGAACAGACCGTTTCAGTCAAACACATAGGAAGATAGGGGCTTAATGTTTCGCCTCCCAACTTATTTATCTCAGGGATAATGTCAACAATAATAACTCATGATCACCTATATTCAACTGGATATATGTGCCTGGATCATTCCCTACCACATGATGCTTGCCCACTAGAGAATAAATAGAGCGGAATAGGGATGAACATTACTGACTCTTGCATAAAAGTAAATACAGAAAAGTAAAATATAGGCCCTTCACAGAGGGAAGCAGAGGTTGTCATGCGCTTTTTATTTTTGGATGTGCAAGCTCTTAATGGAAAGGAACGTCACTTTATATTGCCCCTTGTGATAGCAACCTTTATTATGCAGTCTGTCGCTTTTATTTCTTGACCATCACAAGTTCGTACAAAGCTTATTTTCTCTTCCAATAAAAGATCATACATATTTAGGAGCAATTTTTATTGCTTTTTGCACCGATGACAACTTACTTGAAGGATCTTATTCAATCCATAGGTAGATATGGTGGACTCTCATGGCAAGAAACTGGGTTTAAGGGTTTTTGGATGCACAAGTAGTATCTCTACTTAGTACGAGTTTTTGGGTAGCAAAAGATCCTAAGCAAGCACCACATGTTAGAGGATCCATGACAATATAACTTCTGTGTGAATATAAACAAACATAACCCATTACATTGTCTTCCTTGTCCAACGTCAACTACTTGATCAAGCTTGAAAATAATTAATGGGGGCTCACAATCATAGAAGATGTCCAAGATAGTATATTTATATGTGAAATCTCTCTTCCTTCAATATTCTTTCATGAATTGTTCAAGTGACCAATGCTATGTTTGCTAACTTCACCAATAAATTTTACCAATTATACTTCTTATATGTGAAGTCAATACTCCCCGCGGGACAAGCATATGAAGCATATATAATTTCAAATTTATGATATTCAATTCATTCAACAATTTACTCAAAGGATATACGTGAAGCACAAGAATGAATGACAAACTACTCCAAAAGATATAAGTTAAGAACAAAGAGTAGTTGAGTAAATAAGTAGCTATGTAAAGACTCTATCTCAATAAAGATTTTAGATCCAAGTATTTTATTCAAACAAAAAACAAAAATGAAAATAAAAGGACACTCCAAGAATAGCACATATCATGTGAACAAGTAAAAACTTAGGCAAACCGATAGATGTTGATGAAGAAAGGTGGGATGCCTACCGGGGGCATCCCCAAGCTTAGTTGCCTGAGACTTCTTGGAATGTTATCTTGGGGTGCCTAGGGCATCCCCAATCTTGAGCTCTTGTGTCTCCTTAATTCCTCTCATATCATGGCTTCTCCTAAATCTTAAAAACTTCATCCACACAAAACTCAACAAGAACTCGTGAGATAAGTTGGCATAAATCAACTCAAAACCTTAACAATCTCTACTGTAGCAAATCACTAAAATTATAATTAAACATTGAATACCAAATGCCTCTACATATTTAATACTCCTATCCACAAGTAGAAACATTAAATAGGCAAACATGTGCAAACAATGCAACTATAACCGAAATCTGTCTAAACAGAACAGTCTGTAAAGGGAGAATAAAAATTCATACTTCCCTAACTCCAAAAACTCTGAAAACTTACCACGTGCCAGAGAACTCATGCATTCTTACTGTGTAAAAATTTCAGATTTTTTTCATGTTCTGAGAATTCACAAAAAATCAGGACATTACAGAAAACTTTCTGTTTTCAAACAGCAACAAATAGACTTGCAAACTGAGCATGGTAAAGGATATAATTGGCATTTTATTGAACTAAAAGATAAAAAACATGATTATTGATAACAGCAGGAAAATCTCAACAAAATAAAATGATGCTCCAAGCAAAACACATATTATGTGATGAATAAAAATATAGCTCCAAGTAAGATATACCGATAGTGTTGAAGACGAAAGAGGGGATGCCTTCCGGGGCATCCCCAAGCTTAGACGCTTGAGTCTTCCTTGAATATTACCTTGGGGTGCCTTGGGCATCCCCAAGCTTAGGGTTTTGCTGCTCCTTATTACTTTATCCATCGTAGTCTCACCCAAAACTTGAAAACTTCAGCACACAAAACTTAACAGAACTTTTGAGATAGGTTAGTATGATAAAAATAAATCATCCACTTAGGTACTGTCAAGACAAGATTCATAATTTTTATCAGATAATTCCTACTGTATTATATCATTTCCACAATTTATATTGACCAATATAAGCCATAGAAACAATAAAATAAGCAAACTATGCATTGAAAACAGAATCTGTCAAAAACAGAACAGCATGTAGTAAGCGAATTAAAAAGCATACTTCTGTTCATCCAAAAATTCTTAAAAATTAGGAAAATGTAAGAAATTTGTAACCCAATACTGTGTAAAAATTTCAGAATTTTATCACGCTCCAGTACAGAACAGAAATTCCAGCACTGGACGTAAAAGTTTCTGTTTTTGCACAGAATCAAATCAACAAGTATCCACACTATCCCAAAGGAATTACTTGGCACATTATTGAAATAAAACATATAAAACATGATTAATACAGTAGCTTAATCATGTGAACACACAAAAACAGTAGGTATAAATATTGGGTTGTCTCCCAACAAGCGCTTTTCTTTAAAGCCTTTTAGCTAGGCATGATGATTTCAATGATGCTCACATAAAAGTAAAGAATTGAAAAGTAACGAGAGCATCACGAAGCATATGACTAGCACATTTAAGCCTAACCCACTTCCTATGCATAGGGATTTGGTGAGCAAACAATTTATGGGAGCAAGAATCAACTAGCATAGGAAGGCAAAACAGGCTTGACTTCAAAACTTTCAACATAAAGAGAGGAAACTTGATGTTATTGAGAAGCCTACAAGCATATGTTCCTCTCTCATAAAATTTTTCAGTACCATCAGGAATGAATTCAACAATATAACTATCACATAAAGCATTCTTTTCATGACCTACAAGCATAGGATTTTTATTACTCTCCACATAAGCAAATTTCTTCTCATTCATAATAGTGGGAGCAAACTCAATGAAATAACTATCATGAGATACTTGATTGGCATAATCAAATTGAACATTAAGATCATGATGACAAGTTTCATGGTTATCATCACTATTTATAGCATACATTCATCACAATAATCATCATAGATAGCAACATTGTTGTCATAATCAATTGAAACCTCTTCCAAAATACTGGATTCATCACTAAATAAAGTCATGACCTCTCCAAATCCACGTTTATCATTATTCCATTAAGATTCAACACCCTCCAAAATATTGGGATCATAATAACATAAAGTTGACACTCTTCCATACCCACTTTCATCATTGTAATCATCATAAATAGGAGGCATGCAATCATCATAATAAATTTGCTCATCAAAACTTGGGGGACTAAAAATATCATCTTCATCAAACATAGCCTCCCCAAGCTTATGGCTTTGCATATCATTAGCGTCATGGATATTCATAGAAAGCATACTAACAACATTGCAAACATGCTCAACATTCAAAGGACTCACATTAAACATTTTATTAAATTCTTCCTCTAACAATTGAGCACAATTTTCCGATCCATCATTTTCAAGAAAGACATCATATAGATGAAGTATGTGAGGCAACCTCAATTCCATATTTTTTTTGTAATTTTCTTTTATAAGCCAAACTAGTGATAAAACAAGAAACTAAAAGATTCAATTGCAAGATCTAAAGATATACCTTCAAGCACTCACCTCCCCGGCAACGGCGCCAGAAAGAGCTTGATGTCTACTACGCAAATTTTATTCTTGTAGACGTTGTTGGGCCTCCAAGTGCAGAGTTTTGTAGGACAGTAGCAAATTTCCCGCAAGTGGATGACCTAAAGTTTATCAATCCGTGGGAGGCGTAGGATGAAGATGGTCTCTCTCAAACAACCCTGCAATCAAATACAAGAAATCTCTTGTGTCCCCAACACACCCATCACAATGGTAAATTGTATAGGTGCACTAGTTCTGCAAAGAGATGGTGATACAAGTGTAGTATAGATAGTAGATATAGGTTTTTGTAATCTGAAAATATAAAAACAGCAAGGTAGCAAGTGATAAAACGGAGCACAAACGATATTGCAATGCTTGAAAACAAGGCCTAGCGTTCATACTTTCACTAGTGCAATCTCTCAACAGTGCTAACATAATTGAATCATATAACAATCCCTCAACGTGCGACAAAGAATCACTCCAAAGTTCCTATTAGCGAAGAACATAAGATGAAATTGTTGTAGGGTACGAAACCACCTCAAAGTTATCCTTTCCGATCAATCTATTGAGCCATCCCTATAAGTCTCACAAACAGCCCTAGAGTTCGTACTAAAATAACACCATACGATACACATCAACCAACTCTAATGTCACCTAGATACTCCAATGTCACCACAAGTATCCGTGGGTTGATTATTCGATATGCATCAAACAACTTCAGATTCATGATATTCAATCCACACAAAGAACTTCAAAGAGTACCCAAAGTTTCTATCGGAGAAAAGGAGATGAAAACGTGCAACCAACCCCTATGCCTAGATTACCCCAAGGTCACGGGAATCCGCAAGTTGATCACCAAAACATACATCAAGTGAATCAATAGAATACCCCATTGTCACCACGGGTATCCACATGCAAGACATACATCAACACTACTGCAGGCGACCGCTAATGCGACACATGAATCAGAGACCCCGCGACCAAACGGTGTGCGATGCATGCATCGCAAACGGTGTCGTAATAAAACCGTCGCTAATAAGGGAAACTGTGTGTGATGCCAGAGACATAAAAATGATTCAGATTAGAGATGCGTGTGTGATACGTGGCATACAATTGATCCATACAAACTATTTGCGATGAGCCAAAACAACAGAAACGGGCAGCCAGTTCAAGGTGTGTGCGATACACGGCATACAGTTCACTCGGATGAATTGTTTGTGGTTACCCAACACAACAGAAACGGGCGGCCAGTTCGAGGTGTGTGCGATACACGACATACAGTTCACTCAGATGAACTATTTGCGATGATCCAGAAGAACAGAAATGAATCGGCGTAACAAGATGTGTGTGATATCCGACAAACAGGTCGGTAATCAGAATTGTGTGTGATAATTATAGACAGCGCATACGGTTTTTTGTTGCGAATTGTGTGCTCGACAGGTGTGATGCCCCGACTCAATCGTGCACTAATCATACATGCAAATGCACATGATCAAGCCCAGGGACTCATGGGAAGATATCACAACACAACTCTAGACACAAAATAAAATAATACAAGCTTTATATTACAAGCTAGGGACCTCGAGGGCTCGAATACAAAAGCTTGAATACAAGAGTCAAGGGAAGCATCAGTATCTAAGTACAGACATAATTAGTCAAGTTTGCCTTAAGAAGGCTGAGCAAAACAATGACATCTAGATCGAAAAGGCGCAGGCCTCCTGCCTGGGAGCCTCCGAACTACTCCTGGTCGGCGGTCTCCACGTAGTAGCAAGCTCCGTCGATGTGGTAGTAGTAGTCGTCAAAGGGGTCAGCTGGCTCCGGGGCTCCGTCATCTGATCGCAGCAATCGGGTATGGGGAAAAGGGTAGCAAAGCAACTGTGAGTACTCATCCAAAGTACACGCAAGACTTACATCAGATCTATGCTAAGTATGCATCTGTATCAAAGGGAAGGGGCTGTATCTGTGGACTATACTGCAGAAATGCCAGAATAGAAGGGAAGCTTAGCCTATCGAAGACTAGCATCTTGCAGCGTCTTGCAGCATCAGAAGAGAGTAGAGTAACATATAATGTAGTAACAAATATATATTGGTAACGCCCAAAGATCCTTCCTCGACTCCCTGCGAGAAAGCGATCCCGGAGCCATAATATCAATTAAGTATCACAAGTATCCAGTTCAAGTTGTAGTTAATCGGGATACAACTCCGAGCATCCTGTTACCGTGGACATGGCTATTCGAGTAGATAACTTCCCTGCAGGGGTGCACCAACTTACCAAACACGCTCGATTAACTCTGGCCGGACACACTTTCCGGGTCATGCCCGGCCTCGGCTGATCGACACGCCGTAGTCCTACCTAGGCTCCGCAGACAGGTCCCCGCCGGTCTACATCCTAAGCGCTGAGGGGTCTTGCGCCCATCGCCCTAAGCACTCCGGGTCGTTGTGAGGACGGTGAATACCAGCACCACCTCTGTCCTGGATGGCATGATCCGACCATGCCACAATGCTGAACTGGACGTCTGACAGAGCTTTCGAGAGAATTGTATGATGCCGAGTGCCCGTAACTTATCCCGCGTGGTGGTTAGTGTGAAAAGGCCAGAGGCCTACTCAGATCACATATCCAAACCGTTAGTGTATTGGGAGCTCGCGGTGACGATCAGTACTCCTGTCGCCCCGTCTCGCGGACTTACGGCAAGGGCCAGGCCCATCCCTCTCCTGGGGCGGTCTGCCTGCCCGGCCGTGCCGCGTAATTATCTTGCGGGTACCCTCACGGTCAACCTGACTTCACACCTCTCGCGGGTACCCCTCAAGGTCGACCCCACTTCAACAAGGGACTGAGGTAAAAACATGGTAACCGTGTGTCCATAACATCCAGGGGGAATCCGAGGAATCACCCTCGTTGGATTCCTACTCGATGTAACCATCAAGGTGAACTTGGAGGAATCACCCTCGATGGGTTCGCACTTGAGGGGCTGCACGACAGAGGCATCATCGAAGGTGGTGAAAGAGGAATCACCCTCAGTAACCCACAACCGACTAGCTACGCTACAGACATATCATCAGGAGTGAGGTAGGAGGTATCACCCTCGGCACTCGATAGTTGCTCTGCAGAGTCATACAACTAAGGGGGAGTGCAGTGCAGTGTCGGTCTCTGCACATCAATCACGTTGATCGAAACATCCGAAAGCAATGCATGGCAACACGGACAAGGGGGTGGGGTCACTAATGGATCACTGACCAACCTATACTAAGGTATCAACGGCAGATACAAAAACAGGCTATGCATCAGAATAGGAGCTTTCGGACAACAGTAGCAAATTCTAATGCAAGCACGGGAGAGAACGAATGGGTGATATAGGAATGGTCAAGGGGTTTTTTCTTGCCTGGAAGCTTTGCTGAAAGGGGCTGGGCGTCTGCGACGTAGTCATACTCGGGAACAGCGTCAGTCTCGGAGTCTACCGGAGAGAAAGAGGGGGAAGAAACAAATAAATTCATAGCATACAAATGCAGTCACAGAGCATGACATGGCAAAATGATAAGCATGGTTGATCTAATGCATCTCTAAACCATTTTAGTTAACCTAGGAATTAAACTGGAATTAATTACCGGTAGTCACGCACTATTCATCTGCCAGAAACAGGCCTAAAGTTACTGGTTCTCCTACTTAGAATATTCTAACATGCATGCAGATGACATATTCTGATTTGTTGGATTTTTCTGATCAACTTTCATATAGAAAACTTTTTCATCCGAGCTACGGTTGAATTTCTACGAATTTCCAAAGTTTTAAACATTTTCTAAAAATCCTGGGATGTTTTTAATTCGGAAAAACCACACAAACTGCTAGGTGCACCCAGTGTGCACCAGAGGCTGACTAGTGGGCCCCCGTTGACCTGGGTCAACTGCCCAGTCAGCTAGTCAACTATGCCAATTGACCAGTCAACTGGTGCAGTGGGGCCCAGCGTCAGTGGCACTGGGGGGCCCACGTGGCACGCCACGTCAGCGGGCGGCGCCGGAGTTGCTCCGGCGACCCTTTTCACGGCGGGCCTTCGCCGGAGTTGGCCGCAAATCGCATACAGGCGGCCATTTGCCACGCGCTTGGACGCGTTCGAAAGCCAGGACCGCGTCGCGTCCATTGGTGGAGGTTGTAGCACCGGGGGTGGATCGTGGCATCGCCGGCGACGAGACCGGCAGAACCCGAAGCATGGCGAGCTCGTAAGCAGCGGCACAGCGAGCAAAACTAGCGGTGTTGAGCTCGTACGGCATCTATGCGACGTCCTAAGCTCAGAGGTGAGCTCTACGGGCCAAGACAGGTACTGCAGCAACGGTGGCGAGCGGCGCGGCGGAGCTGAGCTCCGGCCACTCTGGCAGCAGCAGCAGCGAGCACGGAAGCGAGCGTAGAGGAGGGGCCTTTGACGCGGTGATCACCAGAGGAGCACACGAAGGCTCGGCGGGCGGTTTAGTAGCAGCAGCTGGCCGGAATCGATGAAGAATGGCGGTGGCTCCCGAGGTTGAAGACGACGCCGATCCAGCGCTGGGGTGCCCCCCGGCTCGCGTCCATAGGCGTAGTGGATGTGGAGTTCGACGGCGCACCTCCCAGACACGATCAGTGGGCACAAGGACGACGGTGGCCGCGGTTGAGAGCGACGAACGGCGACGACGGCGCTCGACTGAGGAAGGAGGAAGAGGGGAATGGCGATGGAGAGCGAGGGGGAGCGAGGCGCAGCGTCCGGGGGCTTGAGGGGAGGCTCGGCCTTATCCCCTCACCCACCTGCCCGTCGCCGTGGCGGCCAGCGGCCGGAGGGAGCGCGCGTGGCCATGGGCGCAGCGACACGGCGGCGAGAGCAGGTAGAAGACACTGTGGAGGTGGGCTGGGCCGGCTACTGTAGCACTGGGCCAGACCAGTGCACAGTAGCATTCTCCTTTTTCTTTTTGTTTTTCTCTTTTATTTAAAACAGAGACTGTTTAGGAAAATATTTGAGCTGCCAATCCACTTTTGAAAAATGTGGGACTAGGCCACATAAATTTTTTGTGATATTTGGCACTGCCACAAAAAGTTTGGGAGGCATATGAATTTGTTTAGATTTTTCATAAATGGAAAAGCATTTAAAAATGCTGATTTGGCACTGTTTTAATTGCTATAGCCCATTTAGGCAAATAAGTGATGTTGTTTTCCTTAACAAAAATTTGTTATGGAATTTTTGCTAAATGATGAACTATTTTGGAGCAATTTTAGTGCAACTTCAAATTTCACTTGCAAATTGAATTTGAATTCAGTGAAAGAGTTTGAAATGAGATATGATTCCACTGTGATCATTCTTTGCAAACCAAAGTAGCTTAGCATTAATATGAAGATCACTGTAGTTCATTTACACAGGGGTGTTACAATTCTCCTCCTCTAAAAGAAATTCTCGTCCCGAGAATTCAGGAGGTAGAAGGGAAGAGGTCGGGGCATTCTTCACGAAGGCGATCCTCACGTTCCTAAGTGGCTTCATCTTCAGTATGATTCGACCACTGCACTTTAAGGAATTTGATTGCCTTCTGACAGGTTCGACGTTCAGCTTGATCAAGAATGTGGATCGGATGCTCTTTATAAGATAGATCATCTTGCAATTCGAGCATCTCATGATCCACTGCACGGTGCGGATCCTTGAAGCATCGACGAAGTTGCGACACATGGAAGACATCGTGGATGTGAGAGAACTGCGGCGGCAACTCCAATTTATAAGCCACCCATCCATGTCTGGCGAGGATGCGGAAGGGACCAATGTAGCGAGGAGCTAACTTGCCCTTGATTCCAAAGCGATGAGTGCCCTTCAAAGGAGTGACACACAGATAAGCTTGTTCACCAGGTTGATAGATCGAACCCTAGTGTTTACGGTCATAGTTGCTCTTCTGACGGGATTGGGCCGCCTTGATATTTTCCCGGGCAATACAAACTTGCTCTTCAGCTTGTTGGATAATATCCAGACCGATGAGCGGCCGTTCCCCAGTTTCTGACCAATTTAGAGGGGTTCGGCACTTACGTCCATATAACACCTCGAAGGGTGCCATCTTCAAGCTAGCTTGATAGCTGTTGTTGTATGACATTTCAGCATACGGGAGAGATTCTTCCCACTTCTTGCCAAATGAGATGACACAAGCACGTAGCATATCTTCAAGCACTTGGTTAACTCGTTCAACTTGACCTTAGGACTGGGGGTGCTAAGCCGTGCTCCAGGTTATATGGGTTCCCAGAGCTTGTTGGAAACTTTCCTAGAACTTTGAGGTGAAGAGGCTGCCACGGTCTGAACTGATCTCCTTTGGAATACCATGGAGTGACACAATTCTAGAGATATACAAATCTGCTAACTGACTAGCAGTGATCATCTCCTTGACTGGCAGAAAATGTGCAACTTTGGAGAATTGGTCGACGACGACAAGAATAGCATCGTGACCTTTTTTTGATTTGGGTAAGCCAGTAATGAGATCCATTTGAACCTTATCCCATTTCCATACAGGGATAGGAAGCGGTTGCAGGAGTCCAGTAGGCTTTTGATGTTCGGCTTTGACGCGACGGCAAACGTCACATTCAGCAACATAGCGAGCGATGTCTTGCTTCATATTAGACCACCAGTACCTTTGACTAAGGTCTTGATACATCTTGGTGCTACTCGGATGAATAGACAGTGGTGTATCATGTGCCTCCTTCATAACTTTGTCTGTCATAAGTTCGAACCGGGGTACCACAAGGCGATCTCTAAAGTACAAGGTTCCATCTTCAGCAATCGAGAAATCTCTGGCTTTCTCAAAAGCAAGTTCCCTTTTCATCTGATCAACTTTAGCGTCTTTTGCTTGCACAGATTTGATAGCTTTCTCAAGAGTTGGTTCCAAGACAAGGGTATTAAGGGAACCCTGGGGAACAATAAGAAGGTTCAACTTGCAAAGTTCTTCGTAAAGAAGGGGTTGAGCTTGCTGAACCATGAGGTTGTTGGAATAAGACTTGCTGCTCAAAGCATCGGCCATGATATTATCTATACCAGGGGTATATGAAATACCGCAGTCATAGTCCGTAATTGCTTCCATCCATCTCTGTTGACGGAGATTCAGATCCGGCTGAGTAAATAGATACTTCAGACTTTGGTGATCAGTGTATATCTCGCAACGATTACCGAGAAGGTAATGTCGCCACGACTTCAGTGCATTAATAACTGCAGCAAGTTCGACATCATGAACTGGGTTGTTCTCTTCATGAGGACGCAATTGTCGGGAGGCATAATCAATCACTTTGCGTTCTTGCATTAGGTCACAGCCTAATCCTTGACGGAGACGCGTCGCAATAAATCACGAAGTCCTTGCGAGAATCCGGAGGAGCAAGCACTGATGCAGAAGTTAGCTTGTCCTTGAGAGTCTGGAAACTTTCCTGACATTTGTTTGTCCACTAAAACTTAACGCCTTTGTGAAGCAGATTAGTCAGAGGCTTGGCAATCTTGGAAAAGTTCTCAACAAAACGGCGGCAATAGCTTGCGAGTCCGAGAAAACTTCTCACTTGCTTGACATTCTTCGGGGGAATCCAGTCAAGAATAGCCTGAACTTGCTCTGGGTTGGCAGCAATACCATCCTTGGAAATCACATGACCAAGATAGGTCACTTCGGATAACCAGAATTCACACTTGGAATATTTGGCATATAGCTGATGCTCTCGAAGCTTTTCCAGTACAAGACGAAGAAGTTCAGCATGTTCATTCTTGGAATATACCAGGATATCATCCAGATAAACCACGACGAACTTATCGAGGTAATCCATGAAGATATAATTCATCAATCGGGAGAACTTTGCTGCAGCATTGGTTAAGCCAAAGGACATGACGGTGTACTCATATGAACCATAGCGAGTAACAAAGGCTGTCTTCGGAATGTCCTCTTCACGAACTCGGATCTGGTGGTATCCCAATCTCAAATCAAGTTTAGAGAATACTGAGGAACCAGCAAGTTGATCATACAGATCGTTGATTCTGGGAAGCGGATACTTGTTCTGAATTGTTGCTTGGTTGATAGGTCGATAATCTTGAACCAACCGATTCGTTCCATCCTTCTTCTTAACAAAGAGAGAAGGTGCTCCCCAAGCAGAAGAAATGGGGCGAATGAAACCCTTACGAAGTGACTTGTCAATTTCCTCCTTAAGTTCAAGGAGTTCATGCGGCGGCATCTTGTATGGGCGCTTGGCAATAGGAGTAGTGCCCGGTTTCAAGTCTATGACGAATTCGACAGCTCTAGCAGGGGGTATTCCTGGAAGTTCTTCTGGAAAGACATCTTGGAATTCACGAACGACTGGAATGTTCTCTATTCCCTCAAGAGGTGAAGCATTCAATGCATTCAGAGCATATATCTGGCACTCGGCATTCTGAACTATTCGGGCTGAGTATTTGATTGCTACGTGATACGTCTCCAACGTATCTATAATTTATGAAGTATTCATGCCATGTTTATTATAGTTTTGTATGATTTTGGTGCACTTTTATATGGATTTTATATGATTTTTATGGACTAACATATTGACCTAGTGCCCAGTGCCAGTTGCTGTTTTCTGCTTGTTTTTGGTTTTCCAGAAAATCCATATCAAACGAAGTCCAAATGCAGCGAAACTTTTTGATGATTTTTTTGGACCAAAAGAGACCCCCGAAACTTCGTGGAAGGACCAGAAGCCTTACGAGGTGCACACAAGCCACCACCGCGCGCTTGGGGGGGGGGGGGGGGGGCAAGAGCGCCGTGGTACCTCGTGGGCCCATCTTAGCCCATCTTCGCGTGATCCCAACGCCAAAAATTCTTATAAATACCAAAACCCCCAGAAATAACCCTAAAACTTCGACTACGCCGCCGCAAGCCTCTGTACCTCCACGATCACATCTACAGCCCTTTTCTGGCACCCTGCCGGACGGGGAAATCATCACCGGAGGCCATCTTCATCATCCCGGCGGTTTCCATGACGAGGAGGGAGTAGTTCACCCTCAGGGCTGAGGGTATGTACTAGTAGCTATGTGTTTGATCTCTCTCTCATGTTCTTGATTTGGCACGATCTTGATGTACCGCGAGCTTTGTTAATATAGTTGGATCATATGGTGTTTCTCCCTCTCTATCTTGTTGTGATGAATTGAGTTTTTACCTTTGAGGTTTCACTATTTTCGGATTGAATACTTTTATGGATTTGAGAACACTTGATGTATGTCTTGCATATGAATACCCGTGGTGACAATGGGGTATTATATTGATTCACTTGATGTATGTTTTGGCACTCAACTCGCGGATTCCCGAGGTGACATTGGGGTAATCTATGCATAGGGGTTGATGCACGTTTTCGTCCTACTTTCTTCGATAGAAATCTTGGGGCACTCTTTAAAGTTCTTTGTGTGGATTGAATATTATGAATCTAAAGTTGTTTGATGCATATCGTATAATCAACTCACGGATACTTGTGGTGACATTGGAGTATCTAAGTGACATTAGAGTTGGTTGATGCGTATCATATGGTGTTATTCTAGTACGAACACTAGGGCTGTTTGTGACAGTTATAGGAATGGCTCAATAGATTGATCGAAAAAGATGACTTTGAGGTGATTTTGTACCCTATAACAATTTCTATCTTATGTTCTCTGCGAATAGGAACTTTGGAGTGATTCTTTGTCGCACGTTGAGGGATTGTTATATGATCCAATTATGTTAGCACTGTTGAGAGATTGCACTAGTGAAAGTATGAACCCTAGGCCTTGTTTTCTGAGCATTGCAATACCGTTTGTGCTCCATTTTATCAATTGCTACCTTGCTGTTTTTTTTTCAGATTACAAAAACCTATATCTACTATCCATACTACACTTGTATCACCATCTCTTCGCCGAACTAGTGCACCTATACAATTTACCATTGTATTGGGTGTGTTGGGGACACAAGAGATTTCTTGTATTTGGTTGCAGGGTTATTTGAGAGAGACCATCTTCATCCTACGCCTCCCATGGATTGATAAACCTTAGGTCATCCACTTGAGGGAAAATTGCTACTGTCCTACAAAACTCTGCGCTTGGAGGCCCAACACGAGTCTACAAGAATAAGTTGTGTAGTAGACATCAAGCTCTTTTCTGGAGTCATTGCCGGGGAGGTGAGTGCTTGAGGGTATATCTTTAGATCTTGCAATCGATTCTTTTAGTTTCTTGTTTTATCACTACTTTGGTTTATAAAAGAAAACTACAAAAAAATGGAATTGAGGTTGCCTCATATTATTCGTCTTTATAATGTCTTTCTTGAAAATGATGGATCAGAAAATTGTGCTCAGTTGATAGAAGAAGAATTCAATAAAATGTTTGGCATAAAATCTTTGAATGATGAGCATGATAAATGTTGTTAGTATGAATTCTATGAATATCCAAAATACTAAAGATGATTGCACTAGTCATGACAAAAATGTTTCTTATAAGCATGTCAATTTTTGAGGAGTGCATAAAGTTTGTGAAGACATGCCTTATAGGGATGATAGATTTTGTAAGAAGCATAAACATGATAAAACCAATTTTTTGCTCAAAGTGATAGATGAATTTGCTACAAAATTATGTTCTCTTTATCCTATTACTTGTGAACTTTGCAATAAAGTTGGTCACCTTAATTTCCAATGCATGTTTTTCATGATCGAATCGTGTCCAAATATTGCAATAATTTGATCACCCGTGAACTTTATAATGAACTTTGTTTATTTTTGGTGTGTGAAGAATTGACATATAAAAATAGTTGGTTTGAAGTATTCATTCGCACAAAAGACATTGAAAATAATTTAGAGGAAATCTATATGTTTTGTATGGTAAATTGCAATGAGAATGCTTATATAGCCAACTATAGAAAAATGGGGAAAAAATAGAATAAAAAAGAAATACTAATGGAAGGGTAAAGATTCCCCCTTTCCCTCCTATTTTCCCTCATGATGAAACAGGTAACGAGGAGGAGCTTCCTATCCAACCAATCTCTTCAATAAGAAGCTCGGAAGAATTAAATAAACCCACACATAATGTGGTAAATAAAAAGAAAAGAAGAGGTAAAGAGGTATCTCTCCCAAATAATGTTGATCCTATTATTGTTGTACCTCATGAGAATGAATCAGAAATAATTGTGAAAGATGATACACTTGATGATGATTTTGTTATGCCTATTGCTTGTTGTGATGATTATGATTGGGAAGATAATGATACTTCTTATGATCTTGAAAATCTTTATGGCACCAACTTGGAGGAATATGATAATAATTGTTATACTATTGGTACTATTCATACTATTGATGATAATAGTGATAATGCTAATGATATGCAAACCAACAAGCTTGGGGATGCTATGTTTGATTGGAATTATATGTTTGAGAATTTATTTGTTGCAAATAACGTTTTCCCTAAGCTTGGGGATGCTATGCTTAATGAAAATGATCTTTTTATTCCCCCCATTTTTGATGAGCAAATTTATTATGATGATGGCATGCCTCCTATCTATGATGATTATTGTGATGATACTTATGTTATGAAAAATAGTGATGATTATTATTATAATACTTGTTATAATTATGAAAATCCTTTTACTGAACATCACTCTTTTAATGTGGAAACAATTTATAGTATTCGAGTTTCATACGATACTCCCACTATTATGAATGAGAAGAAAATTGCTTATGTGGAGAGTAGTAAAAATTCTATGCTTGTGGATCATGAAAAGAATGCTTTATGTGATAGCTATATTGATGAATCCATTCATGATGCTACTGAAATTTACTATGAGAGAGTAACATATGATTCATGATGGTCCCGTTATGTTTCAATTCTTTACTTCTATGTGAGCATCATTGAAATCATCATGCCTAGCTAAAAGGCATTAAAGAAAAGAGCCTGTTGGGAGGCAACCCAATACTTATACCTACTTTTTTTGTGTGTTCACATGATTAAGCTACTGTAGTAATCATGTTTTATATGTTTTCTTTCAATAATGTGCCAAGTAAAGCCATTGGGATAGTGTGGATGCTTGTTGATTTGATTCTGTGCAAAAACAGAAACTTTTGCGTCCAGTGCTGGAATTTCTATTCTGTACTAGAGAGTGAGAAAATTCTGAAATGTTTACACAGTATTGGGTTACACATTGTTTACGTTGTCCTAATTTTTCAGAATTTTTGGAGGTACAAAAGTATGGTTTTTAAATCGCTCACTACATGATGTTCTGTTTTTGACAGATTCTGTTTTCAATGCATAGTTTGCTTGTTTTAGTATTTCCATAGCTTATATTGAGTAATATAAATTGTGGAAATGATGGACTACAGTAGGCATTATGTGAGAACAATTATGAATCTTGTCTTGACAATACCTAAGTGGATGATTTATTTCTATCATACTAACCTATCTCACAAGATCCGTTAAGTTTTATGTGATTGAAGTTTTCAAGTTTTGGGTGAGATATCGATATGAGGAGAATAAGGAGTGGCAAGACCCTAAGCTTGGGGATTCCCAAGGCACCCCAAGTTAATATTCAAGGAATACTCAAGCGTCTAAGCTTGGGGATGCCCCGGAAGGCATCCCCTCTTTCGTCTTCAACATTATCGGTAACCTCACTTGGAGCTATATTTTTATTCGTCACATAATATGTGCTTTTCTTGGAGCATCATTTTATTTTGTTGATATTTGCTTGCTGTTATCAATAATCATGTTTTGTATCTTTTAGTTCAATAAAATGCCAATTATAGCCTTTACCATGCTCAGTTTGCCAATTTATGTGTTGCTGTTTGAAAACAGAAAGTTTTGTGTTATGTCTAGAATATTCCTGAATAGTCAGAACATGATAAAATCTGAAATTTTTACACAGTAAGCATGCATGAGTTCTCTGTCATGTGGTAATTTTTCAGAATTTTTGGAGTTAGGGAAGTATGAATTCTTATTCACCCTTTACAGACTATTCTGTTTTGGCAGATTTCGGTTATAGTTGCATTGTTTGCATATGTTGCTTGTTTAATGTTTCTATTTGTGGATAGGAGTATTAAATATGCAGAGGCATTTAGTATGCAATGTTTAATTATAATTTTAGTGATTTGCTACAGTAGAGAATGTTAAGGTTTTGAGTTGATTTATACTAACTTATCTCACGAGTTCTTGTTAAGTTTTGTGTGAATGAAGTTTTTAAGATTTATAGAAACCGTGATATGATAGGAATTAAGGATACACAAGAGCTCAAGCTTGGGGATGCCCAAGGCTCCCCAAGATAACATTCCAAGAAGTCTCAAGCAACTAAGCTTGGGGATGCCCCGGTAGGCATCCCACCTTTCTTCATCAACAATTATCGGTTAGTCTTGGTTGAACCTAAGTTTTTGCTTCTTCACATGATGTGTGCTATTCTTGGAATGTCATTTTATTTTGTTTTCTTTGTTGTTTGAATAAAATACTTAAGATCTGAAATTTTTAAATGAGAGAGAGTCCTCACATAGCTACTTAATTACTTAACTACTCATTTGATCTTCACTTATATCTTTTTGGAGTAGTTTGTCATTTACTCTTGTGCTTCACTTATATCCTATGAGTAAATTGTGAAAGAATTGAATATCATAAAGTTGAAATTATATGTGCTTCATATGCTTGTATCATCCCTAGTAGTAGTTTCACATTGGGTTTAGAAAGTGAAATCTATTGAAGCTTGACAATCACAATATTAGCCATACAAGCAATTCATGAATGATTAGTATAACGAAGAGAACATTCACATATAAATATATTATCTTGGACATCTCTTATGATTGTGAATACCCATTAATTATTTTCAAACTTGAGCAAATTAGTTGAAGTTGGACAAGGAAGACAACGTAATGAGTTATGTTTGGGTATATTTGCATAGAAGTTATATTGTTATGGATCCTCCAACATGTGGTGCTTTCTTAGGATCTTTTGCTAGCCAAAAATTCGTACTAAGTAGAGATACTACTTGTGCATCCAAAAACACTTAAACCTAGTTTCTTCCCATGAGTGTCCACCATATCTACCTATGGATTGAATAAGATCCTTCAAGTAAGTTGTCATCGGTGCAAAAAGCAATAAATATTGCTCCTAAAATATGTATGATCTTTTATTGCAAGGGAAAATAAGCGTTGTACGAACTTGTGATGGTAAAGAAATAAAAGTGACAGACTGCATAATAAAGGTTGCTATCACAAGGGGCAATATAACGTGACATTCCTTTGCATTAAGGGCTTGCACATCCAAAAATCAAAAGTGCATGACAACCTCTGCTTCCCTCTGCGAAGGGCCTATCTTTTACTTTATGTATTTACTTTTATGCAAGAGTCAATAGTATTACTTCTCATTTCAACCTCAATTATTCTCTAGTTGGTAAGCATCATGTGGTGGGGAAAGATCCAGGCACATATGGCCAGTCAAATATATTTGATCATGAATTATTATTGTAGACAATTATCTCTATGATAAATGAGTTGGGAGGCGAAAATTATGCCCCTATCTTTCTCTGTGTTCTATGGATGCCATTTGTTCTAAAAATATGCTTTGAGTACTAGCAATCATAGAAAACTATATGATAATTGAGTATGTGGAGCTCTTACTTAGACTTTGTTGAAATTAAGTTGAATTGCAATTGTTTGGTGACTAAGAACATAGATTGTTAAGTTTCAAGAGAATGCATTGTTTGAACCATAACATGTGAATTGATTGTTACTTTATCATGATGAGTTTTATGAGAAAGAGTTGCTATTATGATGCTAGGAAAAGTGATTGAAATTATCATTGATCAAACTTATGCACTATGCTAGCATTCACACTTCATAAATTATTTATTTTATCATTTACCTACTCGAGGACGAGCAGGAATTAAGCTTGGGGATGCTGATACGTCTCCAATGTATCTATAATTTATGAAGTATTCATGCCATGTTTATTATAGTTTTGTATGATTTTGGTGCACTTTTATATGGATTTTATATGATTTTTATGGACTAACATATTGACCTAGTGCCCAGTGCCAGTTGCTGTTTTCTGCTTGTTTTTGGTTTTCCAGAAAATCCATATCAAACGAAATCTAAATGCAGCGAAACTTTTTGAAGATTTTTTTGGACCAAAAGAGACCCCCGAAGCTTCATGGAAGGACCGGAAGCCTTACGAGGTGCACACAAGCCACCACCGCGCGCTTGGGGGAGGGCAAGAGCGCCATGGTACCTCGTGGGCCCATCTTAGCGTGATCCCAACGCCAAAAATTCTTATAAATACCAAAACCCCCAGAAATAACATTAGAACTTTGACTACGCCGCCGCAAGCCTCTGTACCTCCACGATCTCATCTACAGCCCTTTTCCGGCACCCTGCCGGAGGGGGAAATCATCACCGGAGGCCATCTTCATCATCCCGGCGGTCTCCATGACGAGGAGGGAGTAGTTCACCCTCGGGGTTGAGGGTATGTACTAGTAGCTATGTGTTTGATCTCTCTCTCGTGTTCTTGATTTGGTACGATCTTGATGTACCGCGAGCTTTGTTAATATAGTTGGATCATATGGTGTTTCTCCCTCTCTATCTTGTTGTGATGAATTGAGTTTTTACCTTTGAGGTTTCACTATTATCGGATTGAATATTTTTGTGGATTTGAGAACACTTGATGTATGTCTTGCATATGAATACCCATGGTGACAATGGGGTATTATATTGATTCACTTGATGTATGTTTTGGCACTCAACTCGCAGATTCCCGAGGTGACATTGGGGTAATCTATGCATAGGGGTTGATGCAAGTTTTCGTCCTACTTTCTCCGGTAGAAATCTTGGGGCACTCTTTGAAGTTCTTTGTGTGGATTGAATATTATGAATCTGAAGTTGATTGATGCATATCGTATAATCAACTCATGGATACTTGTGGTGACATTGGAGTATCTAGGTGACATTAGAGTTGGTTGATGCGTATCATATGGTGTTATTCTAGTACCAACTCTAGGGCTGTTTGTGACAGTTATAAGAATGGCTCAATAGATTGATCGGAAAAGATAACTTTGAGGTGGTTTCGTACCCTACAACAAATTCTATCTTATGTTCTCCGCGAATAAGAACTTTGGACTGATTCTTTGTCGCACGTTGAGGGATTGTTATATGATCCAATTATGTTAGCATTGTTGAGAGATTGCACTAGTGAAAGTATGAACCCTAGGCCTTGTTTTCTAAGCAATGCAATACCGTTTGTGCTCCGTTTTATCAATTGCTACCTTGCTGTTTTTTTTATTTTTCAGATTACAAAAACCTATATCTACTATCCATACTACACTTGTATCACCATCTCTTCGCCGAACTAGTGCACCTATACAATTTACCATTGTATTGGGTGTGTTGGGGACACAAGAGATTTCTTGTATTTGGTTGCAGGGTTGTTTGAGAGAGACCATCTTCATCCTACGTCTCCCATGGATTGATAAACCTTAGGTCATCCACTTGAGGGAAAATTGCTACTGTCCTACAAAACTCTGCGCTTGGAGGCCCAACACGAGTCTACAAGAATAAGTTGTGTAGTTGACATCACCTGGCCAGAAGGGTGAGTGATCTGGACTGTCTTGGAGGCACAGTCGATGAAAGCGTTATGGGCTTTCAACCAATCCATACCGAGAATGACATCTATGTTGGATGATTTGAGGGCAACGAGAGAAGCATGAAACACTAGACCTCCAATTACAATGGGGGTACTATGGCTCACCATGGTGGCACGGCTCTGAGATCCGACGGCGTGAACCGCTAAAGGAGTGGCCAAGGATTCCATAGCTAACCCATGCAACTGTGCAAACGATTGGGACACAAATGAATGCGATGCTCCTGAATCAAATAGAACAGAAGCTGGCACTGAATTAACGGGAAGGGTACCCATCACGATTGTTGGGGCCTCACGAGCTTCTTCAATCTTGACATGGGTGACTTGACCACAACCCATAGCAGACGGCCTGGCATTACAACTTCTGAAATGACGGTTTCGACTGCTCTCTTCCTACAACCAACAGGAGGACGTGGTGCATCCTGAGGCTGATTCTGGCGATAGTTGAGAGCAAGGTGCCCTGGCTGTCCACACTTGTGGCATAAACCGTCATTAAGGGGAGGAGCCATAGCATTGGGCTGTCCACCCTGAATCGTTAGCTGTCTCGGCGGTGGAGGCAAACGAGGTGCAACATAAGACGGCCTTGGGGTTGGAGCAGGTCGGTGATAAACATTGTGTGGGATCCAGACTTGACATTTCTGAGCAGGCTGACCCAAGGATGGGCCAACATCTCGAGTACGCTTGAGCGACTCCTGGTACTCAGTCAGACCAGTTTCATCTCGGAAAGCTTGGCTGACAAGCGTCGCAAAGTCTGCGCAATCATGGACAACAAGTGCGAGCTTTATATCAGGACGCAGTCCTTCACAGAATTTCTCCTACTTGCGAGCGTCAGTGCAGACGTCATCCTCAGCATAGCGGGATAAGTCGAGAAATTTCCTCTGATATTCATCCACCGTCATTTTGCCCTGTGTGAGTTTGCGGAACTCCTTCTTCTTTTGGTCCATCAGACCTTGAGGAAAGTGCCATGCACGGAAGGCTGACTGAAATTCCTGCCAAGTGGTTACAGTTCTAGCAGGCAGCATACGCCTATGGCTTTCCCACCATTGAGCAGCTGAACCCCTCAGGTGATACGTCACATAGGTGACGTAAATGGCAGGGGCAACATTAGCCGACTCCATCTGAAAGGCGATGTCACGGAGCCAATCATCAGCATCCATAGGATCAGATGAGTAACGGAAAGTGGACGGGCTGAGGCGCACGAATACTTGAAGAGTTATTGGGGCAGGCTGTTGATGAACATTCTGGGTTGAAAATTGGTTCATTAGCCTAGACATGAACTGACGGTTCAACTCAAACTGCTGCATCATTGCGGCAATATAGGGTGGAGGCGGAGGATCATTAGCCATCCTGCTAAAAACAACAGGGGCAGTTTAGCAAGAACAACTGCAAATGTATGGAGCCATTCATGACGTAACATGAGCAATGAACAAGAAGTGCATTAGATACATATTAGTAGTCATTAAAGACATACAGATCCATGCACAGAGTTGGATACAAACGGGCAGCATGAGTTCGGAAAAGAGAAACAACCTAGACATACTAGGTGGCACGTAGGCACGCGATGGAGGGATACAACAACGGGACATAGCAAAGGCTACATCAATGTCGGAGAAAACCACTGAAGCGAGAAATCTGCAAGTGACGACGTGGGGTGCCCTCGATAAAAGGATCCTGCGACCCGTGAACATTGTGAAGCAGAACCTGGCCCTCAACTCGAAGAAGGGTTAATTCAAATCTTCGAGTGGATGTGATCACGAGAACCTAATGTTAGAGTCAGTAAAATCTTTAACCCGAAAGGAAGAGAGATCAGAATCCCAGAGTAAAGGAGAGGAATAAAAGATCCTAACCCCATCCATTTGCGATGTGGGCCCGTAACCCACTCAGCCATGTTAGTAAAATAGTTTTTCAAAGACTAGACTCAACTTCGGCCAAGGAGTTGGAAAGGGGCTTCCTACATGCAGTCGGCTCTGATACCTACTTGTGACGCCCCGACTCAATCATGCACAAATCATACACGCAAATGCGCACGATCAAGCCCAGGGACTCACGGGAAGATATCACAACACAACTCTAGACACAAAATAAAATAATACAAGCTTTATATTACAAGCCAGGGGCCTCGAGGGCTCGAATACAAGAGTCAGCGGAAGCATCAGTATCTGAGTACAGACATAATTAGACAAGTTTGCCTTAAGAAGGCTGAGCAAAACAACAACATCTAGATCTAAAAGGCGCAGGCCTCCTGCCTGGGAGCCTCCGAACTAGTCCTGGTCGGCGGTCTCCACGTAGTAGTAAGCTACGTCGGTGTGGTAGTAGTAGTCGTCGAAGGGGTCAGCTGGCTCCGGGGCTCCATCATCTGATCGCAGCAATCGGTTATGGGGGAAAAGGGTAGCAAAGCAACCGTGAGTACTCATCCAAAGTACTCGCAAGACTTACATCAGATCTATGCTAAGTATGCATCTGTATCAAAGGGAAGGGGCTGTATCTGTGGACTATACTGCAGAAATGCCAGAATAGAAGGGAAGCTTAGCCTATCAAAGACTAGCATCTTGCAGCATCAGAAGAGAGTAGAGTAACATATAATGTAGTAACAAATATATATTGGTAATGCCCAGAGATCCTTCATCGACTCCTACGAGAAAGCAATCCCGGAGCCATAATATCAATTAAGTATCACAAGTATCCAGTTCAAGTTGTAGTTGATCGGGATGCAACTCCGAGCGTCCTGTTACCATGGACATGGCTATTCGAATAGATAACTTCCCTGCAGGGGTGCACCAACTTACCCAACATGCTCGATTAACTCTGGCCGGACACACTTTTCCGGGTCATGCCCGGCCTCGGCTGATCGACACGCCGTAGTCCTACCTAGGCTCCGCAGAGAGGTCCCCACCGGTCTACATCCTAAGCGCTCAGGGGTCTTGGGCACATCGCGCTAAGCACTCCAGGTCGTTGTGAGGACGGTGAATACCAGCACCACCTCTGTCCTGGATGGCGCAATCCGACCGTGCCACAATGCTGAACTGGACGTCTGACAGAGCTTTCAGGAGAATCGTACGACGCCGAGTGCCCGTAACTTATCCCGCGTGGTGGTTAGTGTGAAAAGGCCAGAGTCCTACTCAGATCACATATCCAAACCGTTAGTGTATTGGGAGCTCGCGGTGACGATCAGTACTCCTGTCGCCCCGTCTCGCGGACTTACGACATGGGCCAGGCCCATCCCTCTCCTGGGGCGGTCTGCCTGCCCGGCCGTGCCGCGTAATTATCTCGCGGGTACCCTCACGGTCAACCCGACTTCACACCTCTCGCGGGTACCCCTCGGGGTCGACCCGACTTCAACAAGGGACTGAGTAAAAACATGGTAACCGTGTGTCCATAACATCAAGGGGGAATCCGAGGAATCACCCTCGTTGGATTCCTACTCGATGTAACCGTCAAGGTGAACTTGGAGGAATCACCCTCGATGGGTTCACATTTGAGGGGCTGCACGACAGAGGCATCATCGGAGGTGGTGAAAGAGGAATCACCCACGGTAACCCACAATCGACTAGCTACGCTACAGAGATATCATCAGGAGTGAGGTAGGAGGTATCACCCTCGGCACTCGATAGTAGCTCTGCAGAGTCGTACAACTAAGGGGGAGTGCGGTGCTATGTCGGTCTCTACACATCGATCACGTTGATCGAAACATCTGGAAGCAATGCATGGCAACACGGACAAGGGGGCGGGGTCACTGATGGATCACTAACCAACCTATACTAAGCATTTAGGATAGCAGGTAAGGTATCAACAGCAGATACAAAAATAGGCTATGCATCAGAATAGGAGCTTTTGGACAATAGTAGCAAATTCTAATGCAAGCATGGGAGAGAAAGAATGGGTGATATAGGAATGATCAAGGGGGTTTTGCTTGCCTGGAAGCTTTGCTGAAAGGGGCTGGGCATCTGCGACGTAGTCGTACTCGGGAGCAGCGTCAGTCTCGGAGTCTACCAGAGAGAAAGAGGGGGAAGAAACAAATAAATTCACAGCATACAAATGCAGTCACAGAGCATGACATGGCAAAATGATAAGCATGGTTAACCTAATGCATCTCTAAACCATTTTAGTTAACCTAGGAATTAAACTGGAATTAATTACCGGTAGTCAGGCATTATTCATCTACCAGATACAGGCCTAAAGTTATAGGTTCTCCTACTTAGAGGATTCTAACATGCATGCAGATGACATATTCGGATTCGTTGGATTTTTCTGATCAACTTTCATATATAAAACTTTTTCATCCGAGCTACGGTTGAATTTCTACGAATTTCCGAAGTTTCAAACATTTTCTAAAAATCCTGGGATAAGTTTAATTCGGAAAAACCACACAAACTGCTAGGTGCACCCGGTGCAGTGCACCCAGTGTGCACCAGAGGCTGACTAGTGGGCCCCTATCGACCTGGTTCAACTGCCCAGTCAGCTGGTCAACTGTGCCAGTTGACCAGTCAACTGGGGTCGTGGGGCCCAGCGTCAGTGGCACTAGGGGGGCACGTGGCACGCCACGTCAGCGGGCGGTGCCGGAGTTGCTCCGGTGACCCTTTTCACGGCGGGCCTTCGCCGGAGTTGGTCGGAAATCGCGTACAGGCGGCCATTTGCCACGCGCTTGGGCGCGTTCGAAAGCCAGGACCGCACCGCGTCCATTGGTGGAGGTTGTAGCACCGGGGGTGGATCGTGGCATCGCCGGCGACGAGGCCGGCGAAACCTGAAGCACGACGAGCTCGTAAGCGGTGGCACAACGAGAAAAACTAGCGGCGTTGAGCTCGTACGGCATCTACGCGACGTCCTAAGCTCATAGGTGAGCTCTACGGGCCAAGACAGGTACTGCAGCAACGGTGGCGAGCGGCGCGGCGCAGCTGAGCTCTGGCTACTCTGGCAGCAGCAGCAGCGAGCATGGAAGCGAGCATAGGGGAGGGGCCTTTGACGCGGTGCTCACCAGAGGAGCACACGAAGGCTCGGCGGGCGGTTTAGTAGCAGCAGCTGGCCGGAATCGACGAAGAACGGCGGCGGCTCCAGAGGTTGAAGACGACGCCGATCCAGCACTGGGGTGCCCCCCGGCTCGCGTCTGTAGGCGTAGTGGATGTGGAGTTCGACGGCGCACCTCCCAGACATGATCAGCGGGCACGGGGACGACGGTGGCCGCGGTTGAGAGCGACGAACGGCGACGACGGCGCTCGGCCGAGGGAAGAGGAGAAGGGGAATGGCAATGGAGAGCGAGGGGGAGCAAGGCGCGGCGTCCGGGGGCTCGAGGGGAGGCTCGGCCTTATCCCCTCGCCCACCTGCCCGTCGCTGTGGTGGCCAGCGGCCGTAGGGAGCGCGTGTGGCCATGGGCGCAGCGACACGGCGGCGGGAGCTGGTAGAAGACACTGTGGAGGTGGGCTGGGCCGACTACTGTAGCACTGGGCCAGACCAGTGCACAGTAGCATTCTCCTTTTTCTTTCTGTTTTTCTCTTTTATTTAAAACAGAGATTGTTTAGGAAAATATTTGAGCTGCCAATCCACTTTTGAAAAATGTGGGACTAGGCCACATAAATTCTTTGTGATATTTGGCACTGCCACAAAAAGTTTGGGAGACATATGAATTTGTTTGTATTTTTCATAAATGGAAAAGCATTTGAAAATGCTGATTTGGCACTGTTTTAATTGCTATAGCCCATTTAGGCAAATAAGTGATGTTGTTTTCCTTAACAAAAATTTGTTATGGAATTTTTGCTAAATGATGAACTATTTTGGAGCAATTTTAGTGCAACTTCAAATTTCACTTGCAAATTGAATTTGAATTCAGTGAAAGAGTTTGAAATGAGATATGATTCCACTGTGATCATTCTGTGCAAACCAAAGTAGCTTAGCATTAATATGAAGATCACTGTAGCTCATTTACACAGGGGTGTGACAACAGGGCACACAATTCAAGAAACCAACTGTGGGCGATAATGTAAAAGATCTATGTCGAATACGTATTGCTAACCGTCTGTGATGAGATTGACAGGGGACACAGATTAATATGAGCGAACGGCAACAAAGATATACTGTCTGCTTAATTTAGTCCTTCTTCTTCTTGTTGTTGTTGGATGGCCCCGCGACATTGTCTTGGTGAGGACGCTTCTTGCCGCTGACCGTTGGCTTTTCATCGCCGCCACTGTCATCATCGTCGTTGATGTCCTCGTCGTCGTCCTCCTTGTTCGAACATTCCGCCTCCTCATCATCATCGTAGTCATCTTCATCGTCCTCCGATGGGTCCTCGTATGTCTGATCATCGTCCGACGACTCGGGCGGCGGTGTCCCTTCTATGATTCGGATAAAATCGAGGTCAGGGCTCGATGCCGGACTCATGGAAGACGAGCGGGATGATTCCGAGGTTGACCTATCATCGGGCGGAAGACTGCTGGTGGAACTGTCATCCTCGCTGTCGCTCGACATGGCTGCGGTACATACACAAAGCGAGATTGCAGAGTGTGTGTAAGTGTGTAGTGCGGCTGGCCGGGACGATGAAGACGGTGGAGACTGAAGTGGGGTATGAAGAAAAGAGGAATGGCAATTGAAGCGGGGGATTGACGGTTTTTATTGGCGCCTTGGCAGGCAGTTAGAATCCTAATATAATCAACCACAATTATTAGTACCTAGTCGCTCCAAATTCCCGCGATTGCGCAGTTCTCAATGTGATAATTACACACACAGGTTGGAGCGTCCAAATGTGAAACAAGCAGTTTTCATAGGACAGTTGTCAAGAAATAGATGAGCTCTACTTATTGATGTAGCCAGTAATAATCAAACAAAACCCCTAATTATCATTGCAAACAGCGCATAGAAGATGGCTAATGCGACAACTACAACTACACATGCTAGTTCCTTCTTGTCTCTTGCTTTCATTTGTGGCCTGTGATTGAGTCTTTCTTGCTTCATCGTAGTGATTGTACACTCCAGATCAGTCAATTTCTTCTTCAGCTTTACGTTGTCTTCTGCGAGCTTGGTGATAACACTCTGAGCCCTGCCATGCCATTCATCATCCAACCAGTTAACAAAGGCACAAGCCTCATATCCCTGCCAATGTTAAATATTCAGGATGGGCGGGGGCATTAACTCAACTTAAATTATGAACTTAGCACTAACCTCTAAGGGGAAACTGAGAAACCGTCTGCCAATGTCAAATCCCTCCGTGCATACACGTCGAGCGGGAGTGTGTCCATGCACACAACTCAGCTTTTGGTACTTCTCGGTGCGCAAAACTCGGAGTCGAACTCATGTTGCGGGAGTCTGGAGTCATACTCCGGATCCGGCGGTTGATCACTTTCCTGGGTGGGGGGAGCGGGGGTCATTCAGGACGGATTGAGCAGGGAGATACTTTAATTTGGACATGCTAAAAAAGATCGGATTGATTGGAACCTGACAAGACGATTCGGATCCGTAGTACACCGGCCTTCTGATGACCTGAGGCAAGTGCTCGGCGGTGACCGCCGTCGTGGCGACGCCGCCCATCGCACTGCCGAGAGCAACGATACGAGCCAGAGCAGCCGCACCATGATACGTCCATTTTGCATCATGTTTTGCTACTATTATTTATAGTGTTTTTAATCAATATAACACTTTGTGGAGCAATTCTAATGCCTTTTCTCTCTTAATATGCAAGATTTACACAAGGAGGGAGATTGTCGGTAGCTGGAATTCTGGACCTGAAAAAGCTATGTCAGAGATACCTATTCTGCACATCTCCAAATGAGCTGAAATTTTACGAAGATTTATTTTGGAATAAATAAAAAATACTAGAAGCAAGAAGTACCAGAGGGGGCCACCCAGGTGCCCACGAGGCACCAGGGCGCGCCACCCCCTAGGCGCGCCCTGGTACCTCGTGGGGCCCCTGGCCAGCCTCTGGACCCCATTTTCTGGTATATAAGCCCATTTGCCCTATAAAAAATATAGAGAAGACTTTTGGGATGGTACGCCGCCGTCTCGAGGCGGAACTTGGGCAGGAGCACTTTACCTCTCCGGCGGAGAGATTCTGCCGGGGATACTTCCCTCCGGGAGGGGGAAATCGTCGCCATCGACATCACCAGCGATCTTCTCATCGTGCGAGGACTAATCTTCATCAACATCTTCACCAGCACCATCTCATCTCAAACCCTAGTTCATCTCTTGTATTCAATCATTGTCTCAAAACCTCAGATTGGTACATGTGGGTTGCTAGTAGTGTTGATTACATCTTGTAGTTGATGCTAGTTGGTTTATTTGGTGGAAGATTATATGTTCAGATCTATTATGCTATTCAATCCCTCTCTAATCTTGGACATGAATATGATTTGTGAGTAGTTACTTTTGTTCTTGAGGACATGGGAGAAGTCTTGTCATAAGTAATCATGTGAATTTGGTATTCGTTCGATATTTTGATGATGTGTATGTTGTTGATTCCCTTAGTGGTGTCGTGTGAACGTCGACTACATGAAACTTCACCATCTTTGGGCCTAAGGGAATGCATTGTGGAGTAGTAATTAGATGATGGGTTGCTAGAGTGACAGAAGCTTAAACCCTAGTTTATGCGCTATTCCGTAAGGGGCTGATTTGGATCCATATGTTTAATGCTATGGTTAGAGTTATCTTAATTCTTCTTTCGTAGTTGCGGATGCTTGTGAGAGGGGGTAATCATAAGTGGGAGGCTTGTTCAAGTAAGAACAGCACCCAAGCACCGGTCCACCCACATATCAAATTATCAAAGTAGCGAACGCGAATCAAACAAACATGATGAAAGTGACTAGATGAAATTCCCATGTGTCCTCGAGAACGCTTTACTTACTATAAGAGATCGTTCTGGCTTGTCCTTTGCTATCAAAAGGATTGGGCCACCTTGCTGCACTCTTTGTTACTATTTCTACTTGTCACTTGTTACAAATTATCTTGCTATCAAACTACTCGTTACCGATAATTTCAGTGCTTGCAGAAAACACCTTGCTAAAAACCGCTTGTCATTTCCTTCTGCTCCTCGTTGGGTTCGACACTCTTACTTATCGAAAGGACTATGATTGATCCCCTATACTTGTGGATCATCAAGACTCTTTTCTGGTGCCGTTGCCGGGGAGTGAAGCGCCTTTGGTGAGTGGAATTTGGTAAGGAAACATTTTTATTACGTGCTGAAATTTACTGTTGCTTGCACCATGGAAAGTAATCCTTTGAGGGGTTTGTTCGGGGTATCTTCACCTCGACCGGAAACACATATAGTTGCTCCTCAACCTACTGCATCTACTGAAAATATTTATTATGAGATTCCTCCGGGTATGATAGAGAAACTGCTAGCTAAGCCTTATGCAGGAGATGGAACGGTACATCCTGATATGCACTTGATCTATGTGGATGAAATTTGTGAATTGTTTAAGCTTGCAGGTTTATCCAGAGATGGAGTTAAGAAGAAAGTATTCCCTTTATCTTTGGAGGGAAAGGCATTAATGTGGTATAGGCTATGTGATGATACTGATACATGGGACTGGAACCGATTGAAACTAGAATTCCATCAGAAATTTTATCCTATGCATTTGGTTCATCGTGATCGGAATTATATATATAATTTTAGGCCTCGTGAAGGAGAAAGCATCGCTCTAGCTTGGGGGAGGCTTAAGTACATGATGTACACATGCCCCAATCATGAGCTCTCAAAAGAAATTATCTTACATAATTTTTATGCTCGGCTTTCTCATGATAATCAAACTACGCTCGATTCTTCTTCGACTGGCTCCTTTATGAAGAAAACTAATGAATTCAGATGGGATCTTCAGGAAAGAATTAAACACAACTCTGAAGATTGGGAACTCGACAATGGTAATGAGTTAGGTATAATACTTGAGTTCGATTGTGTTAAATCTTTTATGGCCACCGATGCTTTTCATAAGTTTAGCACTAAATATGGACTTGACTCTGAGATAGTAGCTTCCTTTTGTGAATCATTTGCTACTCATGTTGATCTCCCTAAGGAGAAGTGGTTTAAATATCATCCCCCTGTTAAAGAAAAGATTGAGGAACATGTTAGTGTTAAAGAAGAAACAATTGTTTAAAATGTTGATCCAGTTGTGCCTGCTGCTTATATTGAGAAACCACCTTTTCCTGTTAGGATTAAGGAATATGCTAAAGCTTCAATTGTGGTTAACAAAAGTAATATTAGAGCACCTAGACCCTCTGAACAAATTAAAGTTGAACCTGATGTTACTATGGTTAAAGATCTTTTAGTCGATAATATAGATGTGCATGTTATTTACTTTTGTGAGGAGGCTGCTAGAATTGCTAAACCTGTTAGAAATGAACGAGATATGTTAGACAAGAACAAGCCCGTAGTTGGCATGCCTGTTATTTCTGTTAATATTGGAGATCATTGCTATCATGGTTTGTGTGATATGGGTGCTAGTGTGAGTGCTATTCCATTTTCTTTATATCAAAAAGTAATGCATGATATTGCACCTGTTGAAAATGAAGATATTGATGTTACTATTAAGCTAGCGAATAGAGATACTATTACACCACTTGGGATTGTTAGAGATGTTGAAGTCTTGTGTGGTAAAATCAAATACCCCACTGATTTCTTAGTACTTGGTTCACAACAAGATAATTTTTGTCCCATTATATTTGGTAGACCTTTCTTGAATACTGTTAATGCTGAAATTGATTGTGTTAAAGAAAAGGTTCGAGTTAAGTTTGGTGATATATCTCATGAATTTAATTTCTCCAAGTTTTGTAGACAACCTCATGATAAAGAATTGCCTAGTAAAGATGAAATTATTGGTCTTGCTTCTATAGCCGTACCTCCTACTGATCCGTTAGAACAATATTTGCTAGACCACGAAAACGATATGCATATGAATGAAAGAAATGAAATAGATAAGATGTTCTTTGATCAACCACCTATCCTTAAACATAATTTGCCTGTTGAAACTCTTGGAGGCCCTCCTCCACCTAAAGGTGATCCTGTATTTGAATTGAAGCAATTGCCTGATACATTGAAATATGCTTATCTTAATGAAAAGAAGATATATCCTGTTATTATTAGTGCTAACCTTTCAGCGCATGAAGAAAAGAGATTACTAAAAACTTTCAGGAAGCACCGTGCTACTATTGGATATACTCTTGATGATCTTAAGGGCATTAGTCCCACTCTATGTCAGCACAAAATTAATATGGAGCCTGATGCTAAACCAGTTGTCGACCACCAACGATGATTAAATCCTAAGATGAAAGAGGTGGTAAGAACCTAAATATTAAAACTTCTGGAAGCAGGTATAATCTATCCCATAGCTGATAGTAGATGGGTAAGTCCCGTTCATTGTGTCCCTAAGAAAGGAGGTATTACCGTTGTTCCTAATGATAAAAATGAACTCATTCCACAAAGAATTGTAACTGGTTATATGATGGTAATTGATTTTAGAAAATTAAACAAAGCTACTAGAAAAGATCATTACCCCTTACCTTTTATTGATCAAATGTTAGAAAGATTATCTAAGCATACACACTTTTGTTTTCTAGATGGCTATTCTGGTTTTTCTCAAATACCCGTCTCACAACCCGATCAGAAAAAACCACCTTCACTTGTCCTTTTGGAACTTATTCTTATAGACGTATGCCTTTTGGTTTATGCAATGCACCTGCTACCTTTCAAAGATGTATGACTGCTATATTCTCTGACTTTTGTGAAAAGATTGTTGAGGTATTCATGGATGATTTCTCCTTTTACGGAACTTCTTTTGATGATTGCTTAAGCAACCTTGATCGAGTTTTGCAGAGATGTGAAGAAACTAATCTTGTCTTGAATTGGGAGAAGTTCCACTTTATGCTGAATGAAGGTATTGTCTTTGGGCATAAAATTTCTGAAAGAGGTATTGAAGTTGATAAAACTAAGGTTGATGCTATTGACAAAATGCCATGCCCTAAAGATATTAAAGGTATAAGAAGTTTCCTAGGTCATGCTGGTTTCTATAGGAGATTTATTAAAGACTTCTCTAAAATTTCTAGGCCTCTTACCAATGTTTTTCAAAAATATGTTCCATTTTGTTTTTGATGATGATTGTCTAGAAGCCTTTGAAACACTCAAGAAAACCTTAACCACTGCGCCTATTGTTCAACCACCTGATTGGAACTTGCCTTTTGAAATTATGTGTTATGCTAGTGACTATGTTGTTGGTGCTATTCTAGGATAGAGAGTTGATAAGAAATTAAATGTTATCCATTATGCTAGTAAAACTCTAGACAGTGCCCACATAAATTATGCCACTACTGAAAAAGAATTTCTAGCAGTTGTGTTTGCATGTGATAAATTCAGATCTTACATAGTTGATTCTAAAGTAACTGTTCACACCGATCATGCTGCTATTAAATATCTTATGGAGAAGAAAGATGCTAAACCTAGACTCATTAGGTGGGTTTTATTGCTACAAGAATTTGACTTGCATATTACTGATAGGAAGGGAGCTGAGATTCCCATAGCAGATAATTTGTCTAGAATGGAAAATGTTCTTGATGACCCACTACCTATTAATGATGATTTTCCTGATGAACAATTAGCTGTCATAAATGCTTCTCGTAATACTCCATGGTATGCAGACTATGCTAATTATATTGTTGCTAAATTTATACCGCCTGGTTTCACATACCAACAAAAGAAAAAGTTCTTCTATGATTTAAGACATTACTTTTGGGATGACCCACATCTTTATAAAGAAGGAGTAGATGGTATTATTAGACGTTGTATAGCTGAGCATGAACAGGAACAAATCCAACGGAAGTGTCATTCCGAAGCTTACGAAGGACACCATGCGGGAGACAGAACTGCACACAAGGTATTACAATCTGGTTTTTATTGGCCTACTCTTTTCAAGGATGCTCGTAAGTTTGTCTTATCTTGTGATGAATGTCAAAGAATTGGTAATGTTGGTAGACGTCAAGAAATGCCTATGAATTATTCACTTGCTATTGAACCATTTGATGTTTGGGGATTCGATTTTATGGGACCTTTTCCTAAATCCAATGGGTATACTCATATTTTAGTTGCTGTTGATTACGTTACTAAGTGGGTAGAAGCTATTCCAACTAGTAGTGCTGATCATAACACTTCTATTAAAATGCTTAAAGAAGTTATTTTCCCGAGGTTTGGAGTCCCTAGATATTTGATGACTGATGGTGGTTCACTTGTTATTCATGGTGCATTCCGTAAATTGCTTGCTAAATATGATGTCAACCATAGAATTGCATCTCCCTATCACCCTCCAACTAGTGGTCAAGTTGAATTGAGCAATAGAGAAATAAAATTAATTTTGCGAAAAACCGTCAATAGATCTAGAAAGAATTGGTCTAAGAAACTTGACGATGCATTATGGGCTTATAGAACTGCTTATAAAAATCCTATGGGTATGTCTCCTTATAAAATGGTTTTTGGAAAAGCATGTCATTTACCTCTTGAGTTAGAACATAAAGCATATTGGGCAATTAAGGAACTGAATTATGATTTTAAACTTGCCGGTGAAAAGAGGTTATTTGATATTAGCTCATTAGATGAATGGAGGACCCAAGCTTATGAAAATGCCAAATTGTTTAAAGAGAAAGTTAAAAGATTGCATGATAGAAGAATCCAAAACTGGGAATTTAAAGTAGGTGAGCAAGTTCTATTGTACAATTCTCGTTTGAGATTCTTTGCAGGAAAACTTCTCTCTAAATGGGAAGGACCATATATCATCGAAGAAGTTTATCGTTCCGGAACCATCAAAATAAACAACTCCAAAGGCACTAATCCGAGAGTGGTGAATGGGCAAAGAATCAAGCACTATATT
Source organism: Elymus sibiricus (assembly GCA_039707655.1). Taxonomy (NCBI): domain Eukaryota; kingdom Viridiplantae; phylum Streptophyta; class Magnoliopsida; order Poales; family Poaceae; genus Elymus; species Elymus sibiricus. The sequence goes on along the minus strand of CM077666.1, from coordinate 173,632,536 downwards.
TCAGGTACCCCCATTAATGTTGAAACTAATATTATTGAAACAATTACACCGGAGGAATACATAAGAGAGACCTTCCGGAACACTCCAGAACCCTGAAAAGAAAGAGGTATGTGATACGGTAGGTAAACCGACTCCAAAAATTCCATAAAAATATTTTCTGTCTGTTTTGGAATATTAGAAAAAATACAAAAATAAGAAACAACCGAGGGGACCCACCTGGTGCCCACGAGGAACCAGGGCACGCCACCCCCCCTGGTGGCTCGTGGGCCCCACGTGAGCCTTCCCGACTCCGTTTTCTTCTGGATTACTTGTTTTGTAAGATAAAAAAATCTTTATATATACTCACGGATGTTTTGACCACCGTATTGCAGAAATCTCCTCTGTTCTTCTTTTGTGCTATTTTTCTGACAGATCTTGATCGCCATGGCTCCCCAAAAGCTCCGTGCCAAGCACCGCATTGTGCAACCATCGCCGGGCAAACGCCCCTACAGCGAGGTTTACGACGAGTTGTCGTCGGGAGAAGAAGACAATGGCAAGGAGGACAAGGTCGAGGAAGTTGCAGGAGCCCAGGCTGCGGGAGAAGGGCAAGCGGTTCCCATGGAGGAGACCGCGGAGAAGGGAGATATACTTCAACCCTTATATGATCATCTCTCCCCATCCATAATTAAAGCCTTAAGAGTCTTTGAAATAGTTTCTGTTTAGAATACATCTCTCACTCGTGAAGTTATTTTGCTGGAAGAGCAAAACATCGCCCTTCGGAGCATCAACTGTAGATTGATGTACCTGTTACTGCTTAAGGACAAGCTCGCCACTTCACCATCACCACCATCACCGAAGAAGGAGACTTGAGCACATGGGTATGGGCACTCCGCTTGGCTTGTGCCAAGCTTGGGGGAGGTGCCCCGGTATCGTATCACCATCACTTTTATTATCTTTACCTATTTTTAGTTCGATCCTTAGTTATTTTGTGATTTAGTTGAATAAAAGTTTAGTATGATCTATTTTCGAGTGTTAGCTTCGTGATCTATCTATCTATGTAATCGAGTTGAGAGTTATATAATAAAGAGTAGTTTGAGTTTTTGCTTCTTTACTTTCATGCTCCAATCGTAGCAATGAAAATAATGAAAAAGATCATATGCTAATCTTATGGAAAGTAATGACATTACATAAAGGAAAGTATAAGTGGTAAAATTTATTGGAAGTTAACAAGCATAGCATTAGTCAATGATGCAATTCATGAAAAAGTTAATAAGGGAAGAGAAGATTCACATGCAAATATACTATCTTGGACATCTTTTATGATTGTGAGCCCCCATTAAGTATTTTATGCCAAATTGTTGACGTTGGACAAGGAAGACAATGTAATGAGTTATGTGTGTTCATATTCACATAGAAGTTATATTGTTATAGATCCTCTAACATGTGGTGCTTGCCCAATATCTTTGCTAGCCAAAATCCGCACCAAGTAGAGATACTACTTGTGCATCCAAAACCTTTAAACCCAGTTTCATGTCATGAGAGTCCACTATATCTACCTATGGATTGAATAAGATCCTTAAAGTAAGTTTTCATCGGTGCAAAAAGCAATAAAAATTGCCTCTAAATATGTCTGAACTTTTATTGTAAGGGAAATAAGCTTTGTACGAACTTGTGATGGTAAAGAAATAAAAGCGACAGACTGCATAATAAATGTTGCTATCAGAAGGGGCAATATAAAGTGATGTTCCTTTGCATTAAGAGCTCTTGCATCCAACAACAAAAGGCGCATGACAACCTCTGCTTCCCTCTGCGAAGGGCCCATCCTTTACTTTTATGTATTTACTTTTTATGCAAGAGTCAATAGTGTTCTCCTCTACTTCCTTTTTATTTTTCTCTTTTGTAAGCATCATGTGGTGAGGAAAGATCTAGGCATATATATCCAGTTAGATATGAGTGATCATGACTTATTATTGTTGACATCACCCTTGAGGTGAATAAGTTGGGAGGCGACCTACCAAGCCCCTATCTTTCTATGTGTCTGGCTTAAACTTTTTGCTCCATATATATGTCATGAGTGTTAGCAACCATAGAAGACTAAATGATGGTTGAGTATGTGAACTTGCAAAATAGCTCTTACATGAGACCCTTCCTGAAAATATGATGAATTGCAATTGCATTGTTGACTGAGAACATAGTTAGTTTTCAAGAAAGTTTATGCCTTATACTCCATTGTTGTGATGAATTGTTACTTGCTCATGAGAAGTTTATGATAATAAATATTGCTGTTATAATAATGATCATGAGGCTGCTATGTCCGTATTTTGTTTTTATCGACACCTCTCTCCATTTTGCATCATGTTTTGCTACTGTTATTTATAGTGTTTTTAATCAATATAACACTTTGTGGAGCAATTCTAATGCCTTTTCTCTCTTAATATGCAAGATTTACACAAGGAGGGAGATTGCCGGCAGCTGGAATTCTAGACCTGAAAAAGCTATGTTAGAGATACCTATTCTGCACATCTCCAAATGAGCTGAAATTTTACAGAGATTTATTTTGGAATAAATAAAAAATACTGGAAGCAAGAAGTACCAGAGGGGGCCACCCAGGTGCCCACGAGGCACCAGGGCGCGCCACCCCCCTAGGCGCGCCCTGGTACCTCGTGGGGCCCCTGGCCAGCCTCTGGACCCCATTTTCTGGTATATAAGCCCATTTGCCCTATAAAAAATATAGAGAAGACTTTTGGGATGGTACGCCGCCGTCTCGAGGCGGAACTTGGGCAGGAGCACTTTACCTCTCCGGCGGAGAGATTCTGCCGGGGATACTTCCCTCCGGGAGGGGGAAATCATCGCCATCGACATCACCAGCGATCCTCTCATCGTGGGAGGACTAATCTTCATCAACATCTTCACCAACACCATCTCATCTCAAACCCTAGTTCATCTCTTGTATTCAATCTTTGTCTCAAAACCTCAGATTGGTACCTGTGGGTTGCTAGTAGTGTTGATTACATCTTGTAGTTGATGCTAGTTGGTTTATTTGGTGGAAGATTATATGTTTAGATCTGTTATGCTATTCAATCCCTCTCTGATCTTGGACATGAATATGATTTGTGAGTAGTGACGTTTGTTCTTGAGGACATGGGAGAAGTCTTGTCATAAGTAATCATGTGAATTTGGTATTCGTTCGATATTTTGATGATGTGTATGTTGTTGATTCCCTTAGTGGTGTCGTGTGAACGTCGACTACATGACACTTCACCATCTTTGGGCCTAAGGGAATGCATTGTGGAGTAGTAATTAGATGATGGGTTGCTAGAGTGACAGAAGCTTAAACCCTAGTTTATGCGCTATTCCGTAAGGGGCTGATTTGGATCCATATGTTTAATGCTATGGTTAGAGTTATCTTAATTCTTCTTTCGTAGTTGCGAATGCTTGCGAGAGGGGGTAATCATAAGTGGGAGGCTTGTTCAAGTAAGAACAACACCCAAGCACCGGTCCACCCACATATCAAATTATCAAAGTAGAGAACGTGAATTAAACAAACATGATGAAAGTGACTAGATGAAATTCACATGTGTCCTCGAGAACGCTTTACTTACTATAAGAGATCGTTTCGGCTTGTCCTTTGCTATCAAAAGGATTGGGCCACCTTGCTGCACTCTTTGTTACTATTGCTACTTGTCACTTTTTATCAAACTACTCGTTACCGATAATTTCAGTGCTTGCAGAAAACACCTTGCTGAAAACCGCTTGTCATTTCCTTCTGCTCCTCGTTGGGTTCGACACTCTTACTTATCGAAAGGACTACGATTGATCCCCTATACTTGTGGGTCATCACACTGAAACCATCAGCACCACTCGTCTGCATTCCCCCAATGTCAGTGCCATGCGAGGGAATTTGGGGGCTATCCAGGGATTTGGGGCAAATGGGGAAACTGTGGGGATCTGATAACAGTCGAGAACTACTTATCGCACTCTGTTGTATACGACACACGGTTTGTACATATCTTTGTGTTCGATATTACAACTTCAGACACGATTTCAACACCAAACCGTGTGAGAAGACAACGTGCGTGACACACGGTTCCCATGACATAACCGTATGTGATGTACTACCCGGTACATATGGGGATGCAATAATGGAGTCAATACTGTAAACAGCTGCTCTGTAGATACCCGTCAAAAAATAAAAACAGTCGCTCTGCAGATAGAGATGGGGGCGTGATATGTCTCCAACGTATCTATAATTTTTTTATTGTTCCATGCTATTATAGTATCAATCTTGGATGTTTTATATGCAATTATATGCTATTATATATCATTTTTTGAGACTAACCTATTAACCCAGTGCCAAGTGCCAGTTGCTATTCTCTGCTTGTTTTTGCCTTTTAAGAAAATCATTATCAAAAAGTGTCCAAACGAGAAAAAAACTTTGGATTAATTTTTTCTGGACCAGAAGAGACCCACAAAGCTTTGGGAGAAGACCAGAAGAGCCACGAGGAGGCGACAAGCCTGGAGGGCGCGCCCCCAGGTTGGTGGGCCCCTCGTAGCCCCTCCTGATCTAATTCCAGCGCTATAAATTCCCAAATAGTTCCAATATACCAGAGAGAGAGAAGAGAAAACCTTTCCGCCGCCGCAAGCCTCTGTTCTTATGCGATCCCACCTGGAGGCCTTTTCCGGTACTCTGCCGGAGGGGGAATCGATCACGGAGGGCTTCTTCATCAACCTTGCTGCCCTTCCGATGATGTGTGAGTAGTTTACCACAGACCTACGGGTCCATAGCTAGTAGCTAGATGGCTTGTTCTCTCTCTTTGATCTTCAATACCATGTTCTCCTTGATGTTCTTGGAGTGCTATCCGATGTAATCTTCTTTTGCGGTGTGTTTGTTGGGATCCGATGAATTGTGAGTTTATGATCAGATTATTCATGAGAAATATTTGAGTCTTCTCTGAACACTTTTATGCATGATTATTATATCTTTGTATTTCTCTCTGATCTATCGATTTGGTTTGGCCTACTAGATTGATTTATCTTGCAATGGGAAAGGTGCTTTGTGATGGGTTCAATCTTGCGGTGCTCAATATCAGTGACAGAAGGGGACATGACATGTATTTGTATTGTTGCCATTAAGGATAAAAAGATGGGGTTTAATCATATTGCTTGAGTTTACTTTGTCTACATCATGTCATCTTGCTTAAGGCGTTACTCTATTTCATACTTAATACCCTAGATGCATGGTGGATAGCGGTCGATGGGTGGAGTAATAGTAGTAGATGCAGGCAGGAGTCGGTCTACTTGTCTCGGATGTGATGCCTATATACATGATCATTGCCATGAATCTGTCATAATTATTTGCTTTTCTATCAATTGCCCAACAGTAGTTTGTTTACCCACCGTATGCTATGTGTTCGAGAGAGAAGCCTGAAGTGAAAACTATGGACCCCGGGTCTACTTTATCATATATATAAAAACCTAAAAATACCTTGCTGCAATTTATTTACTTTTATTTTATTTAGTATTTTAGTTTATCTATTTATCACTATCAGAATTAATCCTTGCAAATAACCGCTATGAGGATTGACAACCCTCTTATTTGCGTTGGGTGCAAGTGTTTGCTTTTGTGTGCGCAGGTGCGCTTAATGGAATTTTGCTTGGTTCTCCTACTGAATTGATAACCTTGGTTCTTAACTGAGGGAAATACTTATCTCTACTATACTGCATCATCCTCTCCTCTTCGGGGAAATACCAACGCAGTCTACAAGTAGCAGGGCGGCGGCTGAGGCAGTGGCTACCGGATAGGAGGTCAATCCTCGGTCGGTCGGTGGTGTGGCGTGATAGGAGGTCAATCCTCGGTCGGCGGTGGGAGATAGGAGGAGATCTCAATCCTCGAGGTTGGCGGCGGCGTGATTGGAGCACATCCCTCGCGGTCGAAGGCGGGATAGTGGAGCTCGAACTTCAGGCGGATGCCCCACTAAGCTTTGCTCCTCGACCTTGCTGTCTCAGCGTGCCGCGACATCGCGCTTCTCTGTCTGCTGGGACGAGGTCGCCGCACGGCTAATTAATTAAGGTATTTTTTTCATTGAATGGCTTAATTAAGGTATTCAATTCATAAGGGTAGTATATTGTACTCTGCGTGTAAATTGACTGGTCATTAATTTGTGTCATCGCACGGCTGGATAAAACAATATCGAGCGCCCTCCGTAAATTATGAAAATAAAATCTTGTGATTTATGCATGCATCTTTGGGCATCAATTAATCCATTTATTAATGCTTTTTTGAATTACCCCTCGTGTGGTGCAGTTGGAATGATCTGAATGGATGAAGGATCGGAGAAGCTCAAAGTTTGCGAGTGGCGTGACGGAGTTCAACACTTTGGCTGAAAGGACAAAGAAGAGAGTGTGTAATGACAATTACATCCTGTGTACATGCAAGGATTGTGGCAATACAGAGTCACATAAAGTTACAGACGTCGAGTACCACTTATTCAAGCGGGGATTCATGAATGGATATACACGTTGGACTAGACACGGTGAAGAGCCGGTCATGGATGAAGGTAACCAGGGCGGCGAGATGCCAAACCCCAATCAGAGTCACATGGATGTTGAATCTAACCTCGGGGCTCAGATGTCAAGCTACCAACAGAACAGAGACAATCGAAAAACCCCACTGGAAAACCAAGATGGCGATGAAGACGACGACCTTGATGGTATGCCAGTTTTTGCTGCTATGATTACAGATTTCCAGGGCCCAGATAAAGATATGGTTGGGTACAAGGATCTGCCAACCATTGATGCGGACTCAAAGAAAGATTTGTATCCAGGTTGCAAAAAGAAATATTCCAAGTTGAGTTCCACACTGGCGCTTCTCAGATTTAAAGCAGAAAACGGTCTATCAAACAAGGGCTTCACAGAGTTGTTAGGTCTTTTCAAAGACATTCTTCCAGAAGATAATGTGCTCCCCAAAAGCACGAACGAAGTGAAGAAAGTTGTTTGCCCATTGGAACTTGAAGTCCAGAAGATACACGCTTGTGTGCATGATTGTATGCTGTACCACGGTGAGTACAAAGATTTGCGTGCATGTCACATATGCAAGCATCCATGATACAAGCGCAGGAAAGCAAAGGACAAGTACAAATTGGATGACGAGATCAAGACAGGAATCCCGTTCAAGGTTGTTTGGTACTTGCCTTTAATTCCAAGGTTGAAGCGTTTGTTTGCAAACCCTAGAGAGGCAAAGTGGTTGCGGTGGCATCATGATGAGCGAATTGCGGATGAATATTTGAGGCACCCGAAAGATGGGGCTCAGTGGGAGTCAATCGAGGAAAAGTATAAAGACTTTGCCAAGGATCCTAGAAGTATATGGCTCGGGGAGTGTACTGACAGGACGAATCCATTTGGCGATATGAGCACCAAACACAGCACATGGCCGGTGCTTCTATGCATATATAACCTTGCTCCTTGGTTGTGTATGAAGAAAAAATACATCATGATGTCAATGATTATCCAATGCCCGAAGTAACTTGGAAATGACATCGACATTTACTTTCAGCTACTGGTAGAAGAACTGCTGACATTGTGGGTAAAAGAGCCTGGTGTAAAATGTTATGATGCTTACAAAAAGGAGATTTTCGATCTACATGTGTTGCTGGTACACCCCCATTCAAGATATGCCGGCATTAGGCAACACGTCGGGGCAGAAAACAAGGGGGGATGTAGGATGTGTCACATGCATGGATAGGACAGCGAGTAGATTTCTTCCCAACTCGCGCAAAACCATGTATTTGCGTCATCGTAGATTCTTACGGAGAGAACACCCATACCGAAAGATGAAAGCTGAATTTGATGGTATGGTAGAGGTAGGTTTGGGCCCAAGACCTTATTCTGGGAAGGAGGTCCACATAATAGCTAAAAAAATTGAAGTTGTGCTTGGCAAGGGACCCGGTTCATCATCGAAAAAAACACCCAGGACGCAAGTGTTTAAGAAGAAATCAGTGTTCTGGCAATTACCTTACTGGGAGATTCTAAGTGTACCTCACTGCATCAATGTCATGCACATAGAGAAGAAAGTATGTGAAAGCATCCTTGGTACTCTGCTCAAGATTAAAGGTAAAACAAAGGATGGTGACGGAGCATGACTCGATATGCTTGGTGATCAACCAAAACGCATGAATGAAGCAGAAGATGGTGACAAATTCCTCCATGTTCGTCAGAGTTACAATTTCACTTCAAAAGAAGCAAAAGAGTTCTACAATTATTTGTTGTCAATTAAGACACCCTCTTCCTACTCCGCAAACATCAGAAGTTCATGGATGTGAGCTCGGGTAAAATGAAGTTGGCACACATGAAGTCACATGATTGCGACGTAATGTTGACACAAATCCTCCTGGTGGCCATCAGGAATTTGATGGACACAGACATAAGAAACACACTCATTGATCTCTGTGATTTCTTCAACCAACTATGGCAGAAAGTGGTAAATTGTGAGGAGCTGGATTATATGCAAGAGGATATTGCAAGAATATTGTCCAACCTAGAGATGTTTTTCCCACCGTCATTCTTTGATGTCATGGTCCATCTCACTGTGCACCTTGTCAATGAGATAATGTACTGTGGTCCTGTGTTTCTTCGCAACATGTATCCCTTTGAGAGGTTCATGGGAATATTGAAGCGCTATTGTCGTAACCGATGTCATCCAGAGGCAAGCATCCTACAAGGTTATACCATGGATGAGGTGGTTGAGTTTTGCACCGAATACATGAAACAAAGACCTATAGGTTTGCCCCTCTCTCGCCACGAGGGAAGGCTGGCTGGTAAGCCGGTCCTTGCTGACGCACCACACGCTGCATCCGGAGATGAGACCGATCAAGCCCATTTGACGGTACTGCTTAACAACCCAGTTCTCGATGCTTATGATGAAGAACACTTGGCGGAGATATGACAAAGCTTCTTACCCATGGTGCATCCATTAGATGTCGTGATGAAGGCGCACAATAAGGACTACGTCAGATGGCTGAAGGATCGTTTGTCACGCGGATCCATGGATGACATTGCAATGTGGTTGGCACAAAAGCCATCACCTACGGTATTGAGGTACCAAGCATATGACATAAATGGCTACATGTTCTACACTGAGGAACGTGATAAGAATACCTCATATCAGAACAACTCCATTCGAATAGCATGCATAACTATAGATGAAGTTGATAAAAGGGTATACTATGGAACCATCGAAGAGATTTGGGAGCTTAACTATGTGAAAGTTAAGGTGCCATTATTCAGGTGCAAATGGGTCCCTAGCCTCTTAGTCAGGTAAAGGTTGATGAATACAGGAAGACCTGTGTTAACATGACAAAGATGGCATATCACAAGGACCCGTTCATTCTTGCCAGCGATGCAACCCAGATTTTCTATGTGAAAGACCCCTTGCATAAGAACTGCCATGTAGTGATGCGTGGGAAGAGGAGGGTACTGGGCGTCGAGGGTGTTGCTGATGAGGACGAGTACGATGAATTTGCTGAGATGCCAGTGAAGGGATCACACACCAAACATAAAGAGAGGCTTAAAATCATCAGAAATCCTAAGTTCATTCGGGGTCAACCTAATGATCCCAGTTCTCCCATGTACATGGAAATTAATACGTAACACTATTTATTATGTCTATTCTGCAACTTAATTCATTCAATTAGAACTGTCGGATGTACTGAATTGTTAGTTATGTCCGGCCTTCTGTTGATCTAAGAACGATTAATATGTTGACCTTGATATGTCGTCAGCACAGGCAATGAGTTTGAACTATTTATGATTGTATACCCTATAGCTAGCACACTCAATTGATCTCGCTCCAGTATGTATGAATAGAACATATGCAATCTGGTTTGCAAAAAGCACACGGTTCATTCACGAAAGCCGTGTGCCTACCAAACCGTGGCCGATGACCCCTGCTGCGCGCAATATGAGTCATGCGTTCTGATTGGCCAGAACCCAAACCCCACGGATCGTACGTCTGCACTGTTGGATGCACACAGATCTAACGGCAATCCTCATCCCTTTCATCACCACATGCAGTTGCAGTTGGGATTTGATTTATATGCACTAAATGCTTGGTAAATGCAAAAAATGGCTTGAATATAGCAAAGGAGCCCCGAAATGCGCCAGAAAATCGAACCTAGGGTATAATAGTGATTGCGTACTGTGGAAAAAATTCGAGGCAAAACGATGAAGTCGCCAGCAACTAGAGTTCGAATTGCCATGTCTCCTTTTGGAAACTATGATCCTTCTAGTGAGATGATACGTCTCGAACGTATCTATAATTTATGAAGAATTCATGCCATGTTTATTATAGTTTTGTAAGATTTTGGTGCACTTTTATATGACTTTTATATGATTTTTATGGACTAACATATTGACCTAGTGCCCAGTGCCAGTTGCTGTTTTCTGCTTGTTTTTGGTTTTACAGAAAATCCATATCAAATGAAGTCCAAATGCAGCAAAACTTTTTGACGATTTTTTCTGTAACATAAGAGACACTAGAAGCTTCGGGAGGTGGCCAGAAGACCCACAGGGGCCCCACGAGCCACCAAGGCGCGCCACCCCCCCCCCCCCCAGGCGCGCCCTGGTGCCTCGTGGGCCCCCTGTGGCCCTTCTTCGCGTGATTCCAACGCCAAAAAATCATATATATTCAGAAACCCCCGAAAGTTAACCTAGATGAGTTTTTACGCCGCCGCAAGCCTCTGTACCTCCACGATCTAATCTACAGCCCTTTTCCGGCACCCTGCCGGAGGGGGGAAGGCATCACCGGAGGCCATCTTCATCATCCCGGCGGTCTCCATGATGAGGAGGGAGTAGTTCACCCTTGGGGCTGAGGGTTTGTACCAGTAGCTATGTGTTTGATCTCTCTCTCTCTCTCTCTCGTGTTCTTGAGATGGCACGATCTTGATGTATCGCGAGCTTTGTTGATATAGATGAATCATATGGAGTTTTCCCCTCTCTATCTTCTTGTGATGAATTGAGTTTTCCCTTTGAAGTTTTCTTATCGGATTGAGTCTTTAAGGATTTGAGAACACTTGATGTATGTCTTGCATATGGATATCTGTGGTGACAATGGGATATTCATGTGAGTCACTTGATGTATGTTTTGGTGATCAACTTGCGGGTTCCGTGACCTTGGGGATTTATGCATAAGGGTTGGCACACGTTTTCGTCTTGACTTTCTGGTAGAAACTTTGGGGCACTCTTTGAAGTTCTTTGTGTTGGTTTGAATAGATGAATCTGAGATTGTGTGATGCATATCGTATAATCAAACCCGTGGGTACTCGTGGCGACATTGGAGTGCCTAGGTGACATTAGGGTTTTGGTTGATGTGTATCTTAAGGTGTTATTCTAGTACGAACTCTAGGGCTGTTCGTGACAATTAATGGGGATGGCTCATAAGATTGATAGAGAAGGATAACTTTGAGGTGGTTTCGTACCCTACAATAATTTCTTCGTTTGTTCTCCGCTATTTGTGACTTTGGAGTGAACTCTTTGTCGCACGTGAGGGATTTACATATGATTCAACTATGTCAACAATGTTGGGAGATCGCACTAGCGAAAGTATGAACCCTAGGCTTTGTTTCTAAGCATTGCAATACCGTTTTTATGCCCATTTACTTTTTTGCTACCTTGCTGTTTTTATATTTTCAGATTACAAAACCCTATATCTACTATCCATACTACACTTTTATCACCATCTCTTCGCAGAACTAGTGCACCTATACAATTTACCATTGTATTGGGTGTGTTGGGGACACAAGAGATTTCTTGTATTTGGTTGCAGGGTTGCTTTAGAGATACCATCTTCAACCTACGCCTCCCATGGATTGATAAACCTTAGGTCATCCACTTGAGGGAAAATTTCTACTATCCAACAAACCTCTGCGCTTGGAGGCCCAACACGAGTCTACAAGAACAAGTTGTGTAGTAGACATCATGAGATGCTCTGATTTCCAAGGAGCGATCATCCAAACTTGTGCCAAACTTTACCAAAAATTTTCCACGGGGTCTTGAGAGCACGCCATGGTGGCACATCGATTTTCGTGATTTTTGGACCCCATCTACATTTCCGGTAATTAAAATACCAACAAGACCAACGCCGGTGGCCACATCTCGCATCCGAAATGTTTGAAAATTCTTCCCATTCCTTGGACATTAATGAAAACATGCAAAGCGACATACAAATGATTTTGTAGACCTGCTTTGCAAGTAGCCCAAATGTAGTTGCGGTTGGGATTTGATTTATATGCACAAAATGCATGATAAATGCAAAAATGGCTTAAATATAGCAAACGAGACCCGAAATGCGCCATAAAATCAATACTTGGGTGTAATGGTGATTGTGTACCGTGGAAAAAAATTCGAGGCAAAACAATGAAGTCACCGACGATTGGAGTCCGAATTGCCACGTCTCCTATTGGGAACTATGATCCTTCTTGTGAGATGCTCCGGTTTGCAAGGAGCGATCATCGTAACTTGTGCCAAACTTTACCAAATTTTTTCCACTCGGTCTTGAGATCGCGCCACGACGACACATCGATTTTCATGATTTTCTAAGTCCATCCACATTTCCTGTAATTAAATTACCAACAAGCCCTACGCCGGTGGCTGCATCTCGTGGCCGAAATGTTTGAAAATTCTTCCTGTTTCTCGGACAATGAATTAAAACTAGCAAAGTGACACATAAATGATTTTTACACCTTCTTAGCTAACACCCACATGTAGTTGCAGTATGGTTTTGATTTATATGCACTAAATGCATGGTAAATTTGAAAAATGTCTTAAATGTAAGAAACGAGACCTGAAATGCCCTAGAAAATCAAACCTAGGGTATGATGGTGATCGCGTACCGTGGAAAAAAATTCGAGGTGAAACGTTGAACTCACGTCTTCGTTTCAAAATTACCACGTCTTCATTTCAAATGAAATTATGCTGCTCCTTGATGTAGATGTTTTCCAATAGCACACGGTTCATTCACGAAAGCCGTGTGCCTGTCAAACCGTGGCCGATGACCCCTACTGCGCGCGATCTAAGTCATGCGTTCTGATTGGCCAGAACCCAAACCCCACGGATCATACGTCTGCACCGTTAGATGCACCCAGATCGAACGGTGATCCTCATCCCTTTCATCACCACATGCAGTTGCAGTTGGGATTTGATTTATATGCACTAAATGCACGGTAAATGCAAAAAATTGCTTAAATATAGCAAAAGAGCCCCGAAATGCACCAGAAAATCAAACCTGGGGTATAATAGTGATTGCGTACCGTGGAAAATAATTTGAGACGAAACAATGAAGTCACCAGCAACTGGAGTTCGAATTACCACGTCTCCTTTCGGAAACTATGATCCTTCTTGTGAGATGCTCCAGTTTCCAAGGAGAGATCATCCAAACTTGTGCCAAACTTTACCAAAAAATTTCCACGGGGTCTTGAGAGCATGCCATGGTGACAAACCGATTTTCATGATTTTCGGACTCCATCTGCATTTCATGTAATTAAAATACCAACAAGACCTACGCCGGTGGCCGCATCTTGCATCCGAAATGTTTGAATTTTTTTCCAATTCCTTGGACAATGAATTAAAACACGCAAAGCAACACACAAATGATTTTGTAGACCTTATTTTCCAACACCCACATGTAGCTTGTGACGCCCCCGACTCGACCGTGCACTAATCATACACGCAAATGCGCATGATCATGCCCAGAGACTCACGGGGAGATATCACAACACAACTCTAGACACAAATTCAAACATAAAGGAGTTATATTACAAACCAAGGGTCACGAGGACCCGAATACATAAGTCAGCGGAAGCAACAATATCTGAGTACAGATATAACTAAACAAGTTTGCCTTAAGAAGGCTGAGCAAAACAACGACATCTAGATCGAAAAGGCACAGGCCTCCTGCCTGGGGCCTCCTAACTACTCCTGGTCGGCGGTCTCCATGTAGTAGTAGGCTCCGTTGGGGGAGTAGTAGTCATCGGCGGGATCAGTTGGCTCCTGGGCTCCGTCATCTGATCGCAGCAATCGGGTAGGGGGAAAAAGGTAGCAAAGCAACCATGAGTACTCATCCAAAGTACTCGCAAGACTTACATCAGATCTATGCTAAGTATGCATCGGTATCAAAGGGAAGGGGTTGTATCTGTGGACTAAACTGCAGAAATGCCAGAATAGAGGGGAAGGCCTAGCCTATCGAAGACTAGCATCTTGCAGCGTCTTGCAGCAACAGAAGAGAGTAGAATAACATAACATGTAGTAACAAATATATATTAGTAACGCCCAGAGATCCTTCCTCGTCTACCCCGCGACGAAGCGATCCCGGAGCCATCATATCAGTTTAGTGTCACATGTATCTAGTTGTAGTTGTAGTAGATCGGGATACAACTCCGAGCGTCCGTTACCGTGGACACGGCTATTCGAATAGATAACTTCCCTGCAGGGGTGCACCAACTTACCCAACATGCTCGATTAACTCCGGCCAGACACACTTTTATGGGCTCATGCCCAGCCTCGGCTGATCGACACACCGTAGTCCTACCTAGGCTCAACAAAGAGGTCAGCACGCCGGTCTACATCCTAAGCGCTCAGGGGTCTTGGGCCCATGCCATTTGCACTCCTGCGCGTTGCGCCACTGGCCGGGGACCAAACCCACCCCCTTATACAAGCGCAGGCGGTTACCGTCCACCCCAACAATCAGCCCACATCTCCGAACTGTGACATCTGAAGAGCTTTCGGGAGAATCGTTCGACGCCGAGTGCCCATAACTTATCCCGCGTGGTGGTTAGTGCGAAAAAGGCTAGAGGCCTACTCAGATCACATATCCAAACCCGTTAGTGTGTTGGGAGCTCATGGTGACGATCAGTGATCCTGTCGCCCCGTCTCGCAGACTTACGGCAAGGGCCAGGCCCATCCCTCTCCTGGGGCGGTCTGCCTGCCCGGCCGTGCTGCGTAATTATCTCGCGGGTACCCTCACGGTCAACCCGACTTCAGTAACTCTCACGGGTACCCCTCGGGGTCGACCCGACTTCAACAAGGGACTGAGGTGAAGTCAAGGTATCCGTGTGTCCATAACATCAATGGGGAAATCCGAAGAATCACCCTCGATGGATTCCTTCTCGATGTATCCGTCAAGGTGAACTTGGAGGAATCACCCTCGATGGGTTCACACTTGAGGGGTTGCACGACAGAGTCATCATCGGAGGTGGTGAATGAGGAATCACCCTCTATAATCCACAGCCGATTAGCTACACTACAGAAATATCATCAGGAGTGAGGTAAGAGGTATCACCCTCGACACTCGATAGTAGCTCTGGAGAGTCGTACAACTAAGGGGGAGTGCGGTGGTGTGCTCGGTCTCAGCATGTCGATCACATGGATCGAGTCATCCAGAAGAAAATCATGGCAACACGGACAAGGGTGCGGGGCCACTAATGGATCACTAACCAGCCTATACTAAGCATATAGGACAACAGGTAAAGTATCAACAACAGGTTACAAAATCAGGCTATGCATCAGAATAGGAGCTATGGAACAACGGTAGCAAAATCTAATGCAAGCATGAGAGGGAAAGAATGGGCGATATAGGAATGATCAAGGGGGTTTTGCTTGCCTGGAAGCTCTGCTGAGAAGGACGGGTCGTCGACGACGTAGTCGTACTCGGGGTGAACAGCAGTCTCGGGGTCTACCAGAGAGAAGAGGGGGAAGAAACAGTAAATATAAAGCAAACAAATGCATCACAAGGCATGACATGGCAATATGCTGTGCTGGGGGTGACCTAATACGGTGCTAAGCGTTACAGACGGAGCGGGAAAATACCTGGGGATATTTTCCCGACTCCAGGCATTTATCGGTCAGACGATCCGGAGGGAAAGGTTCCATGTTTTCTGTGCTGGGGGCATGTGGCAGGTATGTGGATGGTATATTCGGATTCGTTAGATTTTTCTGATCATTTTTCATATAGAAAACATTTTCATCCGAGCTACGGTTTAATTTCTACGAATTTTCAAAGTTTTAACAATATTCTGAAATTATTTTAATTTATTAATTCGAATTTTTAAACAGCGCGGATACCTTTTACACCCACTGTGGGCTAGCCACAGTGGATGATAGGTGGGGCCCGAGGCCCAGTCAACGGCTGAGTCAGCCCAATCAACTGCTGACCAGTTGACTGGTCAACAAAGTCAAAGGGGGCCCATATGTCAGTGTAACAGGAAACTATTAGAGCTAATTATTTGCTACACTGCACTGGGACCCACATGTCATTTGTTAGTATACTAGTTAGCACTAAACTAGTCCTAAACTAGTCCTATTCTAATTAAACCCCACACACACTCACGCACACACGCAGAACACACACACACACACACACACACACACACACGCTGCACACACTCACACACAGCTCGGCCATGGCCATGGCCATGGCCGGCCGCAGCGAGCGGCGTGATAACCCACAAGTATAGGGGATCAATTGTAGCTTTTTTGATAAATAAAGTGTAGAACCCAACGTGGAGCTAAAGGTAGAATTAATATCCCCTTCAAGTTCTATCGACCACCGATACAACTCTACGCGCACTTAACGTTTGCTTTACCTAGAACAAGTATGAAACTGGAAGTACTTTGTAGGTGTAATGCTAGAACTACTTTGCAAGAATAAAACTAGGAGTACTTTGCGAGATAATAAAAGTTAGTTGTTTAGTAGAAAGCTTTTTGTAACACAAGAGAAAGATTTGTCCATAGGCAATCGATAACTAGACCGGTAATCATTATTGCAATTTTATATGAGGGAGAGGCATGAGCTAACATACTTTTCGTACTTGGATCATATGCACTTATGATTGGAACTCTAGCAAGCATCCGCAACTACCAAAGATCATTAAGGTAAAACCCAACCATAGCATTAAGTATCAAGTCCCCTTTACTGCCATACGCAACAACCCCCTTACTCGGGTGTAAGCTTCTGTCACTCTAGCCGCCCACTATAAGAGAATTATGAACGTATTGAAAACCCTACAGCAGGGATCCCTCACGCTTGCACGACACGGAGGGCACCATAGGACAGCACCAAAATAAAACATACAACTCAAACCAATCACGATCATCAATCAACCCATAGGACAAAAAGAATCTACTCAAACATCATAGGATGGCCACAAATCATTGGATAATAATATGTTGCATTAAGCACCATGTTTAAGTAGAGATTACAGCAGGGAGAAGAGGTGTTACAACGCTGCATAGAGGGGGAGAGAGTTGGTGTTGACGGCGTCAAAGTTGTTGGTGTACATCGCCATCACGATGTTTCCCCCGGCGGCGCTCCGGCGCCACCGGAAGAGAGGGGGAGAGAGCCCCCCTCCTTCTTCTTCTTCCTTGCCCTCCCCTTAGATGGGAATAGGTTTTCCCCTCTAGTCCTTGGCCTCCATGGCACCCGGAGGGGCGGGAGCCCCTCCGAGATTGGATCTCTCTCTCTGTTCTCGTCTGTTTCGCATTCCTGTTTTCTGGCCTTTCACCATTTCTTAAATTCCCGGAGATCCGTAACTCCGATTGGGCTGAAATTTTAACACGATTTTTTTCTGGATATTAGCTTCCTTGCGGCCAAAGAAGAGCCCCAACTTACTTACGATGTGCCCACGAGGCACCACCGCGCGCCGGGGGGGCGTTCCCAGGTGGCTTGTGGAGGCTGTGGGCCTCCGTTTGTGTTGATTCCACCTCCCAAAAATCACATATATTCCAAAATAATTCTCCATAAAATTTTATTGCATTTGGATTTCATTTGATATGGATTTTCTGTGAAACAAAAAGCAAGCAGAAAACAGGAACTGGCACTGGGCACTGGATCAATATATTAGTCCCAAAAATAATATAAAATGTTGCCAAAAATATGTGAAAGTTGTAAAATATTGGCATGAAACAATAAAAAATTATAGATACGATGGAGACGTATTAGCATCCCCAAGCTTAATTCCTGCTCGTCCTCGAGTAGGTAAATGATAAAAAAGACAATTTTTGAAGTGGAATGCCACCTAGCATAATCTTGATCATATAATCTAATCATGGCATGAATATTAAGACACAAGTGATTCAAAGCAATAGTCTATAATTTGATATAAAGACATCAATACTCAAGCATACTAACAAACAACCATGTCTTTCAAAATATCAACGCTAAAGAAAGTTATCCCTAGCCCATTATGCTCAGTCATTGATTCATTCATGAAACACACTCAACATTAACTACACCCAATGCACAAGTATGACAATAGTGCTCTCCAGTTGGTGCTTTATAAGAGAAGATGGAGACTCAATAAAAATAAAAATTGCATAAAAGTAAATAGATAGGCCCTTCGCAGAGGGAAGCAGAGATTTGTAAATGTGCCAGAGCTCAAAGCTTAAATTAGAGAGATAAAAAAAATTGAGAGGCATGCTTTTCCTGTCAACGAAAACGACCGAGAATTCCCAATATCTTCCATGCTAGACACATCACAGGCGGTTCCCAAACAGAAAATAAAGTTTATTTCCTTTCCACCATTCTTTCACAATCCATGGCTAGCCGTTTCCACGGGTGCCCTCCATACCAACACTCTCCAAGGAATTTTGTTGTTATTAATTTTTGATTCATTGTGGGACTGGGCATCCCTATTACCAGCCACTCTCTCGTACAATGACAAGTGAATAAACACTCATCGTGAGAATAACACACCTAGCAAGGAAAATATTGGCCACCCCCTGCCGCTTCATGAGCGGTACGGACACACAAAACAGAAAATTATTTTGAAAAATTAGAGTTGGCACATGCAAATTTACTTGGAACGGCATGGAAATACCGCATATAGGTAGGTATGGTGGACTCATTTGGCACAACTTGGTTTTAAGGAGTTTGGATGCACAAGCAGTATTCCCGCTTAGTACAAATGAAGGCTAGCAAATAGATTGAGAAGTAACCAACCAGAAAACGAAAACGGTCATAAGGATGCATTGAGAATAACTAACACTGAATAATGCACCATAAGTAGGATATAACTTTGTTGCATAACTATTGACTTTACGTGCATGCATAGGGAATCACAAACCTTAACACCAATATTCTTACTAAATCACAATTACTCACTAGCATAACTCACATATTATCATCTCCATATCAAAAAAACTATTGCAAGGAATCAAACATATCATATTCAGTGATCTACAAGGTTTATGTAGGATTTTCTGACTAACCAAGTGAATGACCAATTCCTGTTGACTCTCTAAATAGATATAAGTGAAGCAAGAGAGTTTAATTATTTCTACAAAAGACCATGCTCTAACAAATATAAGTGAAGCAAAAGAGCATTCTATAAATAATGGTTTTCTATATGAAGAGAAACTGGCATCCAAACTTCAAATGATATAAGTGAAGCACATGAAGAATTCTATAAAGCCATACTCAAAAGATATAAGTGAAGTGCAAAGAGCATTCTATAAATCAACCAAGGACTATCTCATACCAGCATGGTGCATAAAAGAAAAGGGAAAAAATAAACACAAAAGACGCTCCAAGAATTTACGCATATCATGTGAACAAAACAAAAACCGAGACATACCGATAATTGTCGAATAAAGATGGGATGCCTTCCGGGGCATCCCCTAGCTTAGACGCTTGAGTCTCCTTGAATATTTACTTGGGGTGCCTTGGGCATCCCCAAGGTTGAGCTCTTGCCTCTCCTCATTCTTCTCATATCAATACCTCCTCGATCTTCGAACACTTCATCCACACAAAACTTAACCGAACTTTTTAATAGAAGGGTTAGTACATATAACATCAAATCCCATCATGTCCTGCTCTAACATTATTGTATAATTATAATCAAACATTACCAACTTTATGCTATCACAATTCTATGGCTCCCAAGTCAACGGGGCTCAACAAGATTTCAAACATACGCAAATAACGAAACTATAACAGCAATCTGTGAAAACAGGACAGTCTGTAAAGATGCAGATGGTACATATACTTCTGTAACTTAAAAAATTCTGAAAAATTAGGAAAAAATAACTAATTTGCATAGAAGTACTGTGTAAAAATTTCAGAATTTTTCCATGTTCCAGTAAAAAATGTAAATTCACGCACTACAGCAAAAGTTTCTGTTTTTGCACTGCACATACCAAACAAGCAATTTAAACATCCTAACGGTAAATCTTGGCACATTGGGGATAATTATTTTTCTTGAAAAGTTTCTGTAATTCAAGATTCACAAAATTTCCATGGGCATGAACAAAGTTCAAGGAGCTCCCCCACTTCAACGGTGCTCGTCTTTCTTACTTTCACATTCCTTTTTATAAAGTTTTAGGTTCCCCTCTATATTTTTTTGTTTTTAAACTTTTTAAAAGCACACAACAGAAATAAATGACTCTCTAAAACTTCCGGATTGTCTCCCTGGCAGCGCTTTTGTCGTGGGTATGACCATCTATGGGGTCATCCAGCCCCTTTGTGGTTCGGCAGGGGAGATCGACGTGCACAAACAGCGGAATCAGAGGAAGGCGCCAGAGATTTACCCAGGTTCAGGCCGCTGAGAAGCGTAAAACCCTACTCCTGCTTTTGGTGTATTGGCTGTGTATGAACACAAGTACAAGGAGCGCTTCCCCGGCAAGGTGCGGAAGAGGCAGCTACACATGCGAGTTGTGTCCAGGGTCCGAATCCCTCTAACTGTTGCCTTGGCCCTCCTTTTATAGCTCAAAGGGGTTACCACAGTGACAAAACAGTAATTACATAGCGATTAGATAGCAAACAGTGCTATCATACCTAACTCTGCCAGTTTAGGACAAAAGCATTAAATGCACTGTTAGGTGTCATGTGGAGAGGTAGTCCCGGCAAGGTTTCTGCACCGCTCGCCCAACTACCTCGTATTATTCTGACACGCCTCCTGGACGGGTGTCACTAGAGGCAAATCCTGTCCTAGCGTGCTAACACGTGCCCGACAAGCGTCACCAACCAGCCTGCGTGGTCGACACCTCATACATCAGCGAACATCTGTGCGGTGAGGTGGGGCGCTGGAGGACTGGAAGAAGCTTGCCGGTACGGAGCTTGCCGGGTCTTCACCTTGCCGGTTTAGCCTTGCCGACAGGGAATGTCTTTATTTTCTGTATTAGTTGAGTACTTGTTGGTGCTGTGTCTTGAGCTTCTCTCCAGCGGCTTCCGCAACTGGGTCTTGAGTCTTGGTCTTGGCGGTTCCCGTCAAGGCTCGGACGGCAAGGAGGCTGCTACTGTCTGTGCATAAGTCAGGGTATAAAATACCCATGTTTTATACACCGACAGGAGCCCCCGGGCCTGGGCCATACGCGCGTCTGAAGCGTCGTTGGGCTAGGCCCAAACAATGCACAGACGCGCGGCGGGAAAACTACTGTTGCAATTTCCATCATGATGGTTATCCTCTTTTTTGAGATCTTCTTTGCTTCCTCATTAATCTGAATTCAGGTGTGTTCTCGGTCGTCTTCCGGCAACCCTTGCCGTCGAACGGGCGGCCGCTTGGCATGCTCATAGGTGGAGGGTCGTGGGTTCAAACTGAACCGACACGCAGCCACACGTGGCAAAGGATAACTGCCATGTCTGTCTTTACTCCTCCTTTTTCTACGCCCCTCCATCACGCGCATTTGCATGCATGCAAGGCAGCGGATTGGTGGAGAAGGGCGGCCGTTGGAGTGATGCACCGGGCCAGGGGGCGCAGGGCGCGGGATTGGCGATCGTGAGAAGTTGCTGGAGTAATGCGCCTGGCCAAGAGCGCAGGGCGCGGGATTGGCGAACATGGGTGGCCGCCCGTAGACGGTGAGGAGCCAGCCTCCCGCACTCCCCCTATAAAGAGGGGACTGCAGGATGCGATGCTCGCTCATCTCCTTCCGCCTTGATCCTCAGCAACCATCACCTCTTCTTCTCATCCTCTTCCCCGCGTCTGACGACGGGGTCGCAGACGTGTCTCCGCCTCCGCGGCGAGAGCTTCTCCTCGGCTCCATGCTCATGCTTCGACCACAGCTGCGGAGGCTGGCTCTAGTGTCCAAGGGAGGCCCGCGGCCCGTGGTCGGGGCGGCCATGGCGGGGCGCTTTCCGCTCCATCGTCGGCCCCTCCTCCACCGGCAGAAGGCCACACGGAGGATACGGCGCAAGAGTTCGTCTTGGAGCTGCGCGATCAGCCACGGAGCTGGCTGCGGCTTCCTCGTCCCTTCGCAAGGGAGATGGAAGGCCGCCACCTGCGCGGCTTATGGTTGCGCGTGGACGGTTAATGAAACGGCCCGGTCTGGGTGACCGTTGAAACCTCCAACAATGGTATCATGTACCTCACGCGTGGGTGGAAATCTTTTGCCTGCGCCCGCTGTTTAGGGCAGGGGCATCTCCTTCACTTCAGGCTGGACGGACCAGACGCGCTTGTCATGAAGTTCTTCGGGGCTTCAGGCGCTTGTCTGGAGTGCTGCGCGGAGAGCTCGAGCGACAACGACACCGCTTCCTCCAGCGATGCTGAGGATGGCGATGATGACGGCGATGACGACGGCTCTCCGGGCGTGAAGATTGAAGACGACGACGACGAGTCTGGCTGATCGCTGGCAGCGCCATCATCTGGCCTTCCGGGAACAAGCCGGGCTTCGCCTAGGCACCCCTTTTGCCCTTCTTGCACTCGATGTAAACCCTGGAAAAGGGCCAACAAAAATATGATTGTGTTCCCTACGCTTGTTTGGAAGCTTGCCGGTGCACACACTTGTCGCGAGCGCTTTGAGGAATGGGTCCTTAGCAGCCTGCTGGAAGTTCCGCTGCCGGCAAGGTAACTCGCCGGGCCAGAATGCAGCTGCTAAGCTTGCCGAGCGGACTCGAGGCAAGCTAGAGCGCGGACCGACTACGACAAGGTTCTTTCGCGTGCAGGTTTCTCATACAGAGCACAAAATCGTTCAAGGGAAATCGCGGATGTAACAAAGAAGAAATTCCAAAGTTTTTCAACTTAGCTTTTCATTGCGTCGTTTTTCTCGTTGCATGAGATGATCACTTGAACGTCATTAAAATGGTACCCCATCTCCACTCCCCCCGGGAAACTTGCACGCGAGGGATCCTTCTATCCTTTTAAAAAAAAGAAAGAAGAGAAAAGAGTGGTTTGGGAACCTTGACGGTTCATCAGTCATTCCATACAAACTAAAGTGTAAATCACAACATCACATGCATTCACATATAAATGAATATGTACGAGGAGTTGCGAAACACTTTGCTTTATTATGCATAGGATCCGCGCCTGGCTTTGTACAAAGGGTTACATGTCTCGCCGACAAAGCTTGTACGAAAGGGATTGCCGGGAGGTGTCCCGGCAACTGCGCCTTATGGGTAGAACTTGCGAAGATGCTCAATATTCCATGAGTTTTGCACTTGAGTGCCATCTTCGGTCTCCAGATGGACTGCGCCAGGTCTGGTGACTTGTACTACCCGATAAGGGCCTTCCCACTTTGGCGACAACTTGTTTGATCTCTTGGCGGGCTGAGCACGCCGAAGAACAAGGTCGCCTTCCTCAAGGATTCGGGCGTGCACTTTGTGGCTATGATAGCGGTGCAAGGCTTGCTGGTAACGTGTAGCTCGCACAGCCGCCCGAAGACGATCTTCCTCAAGGAGCATCGCGTCGTCTTGCCGCAACTTCTCTTGCTCAGCTTCATCGTAAGCGAACACTTGAGGTGACCCATATATGAGTTCCGTGGGGAGCACCGCATCCGCACCATAGATTAGGGAGAAGGGTGTTTGGCCGGTAGCTTGATTTGGTGTCGTCCTGAGTGACCAGAGAACCGCCAGCAATTCATCAATCCAGCGCCTTCCACACTTGCGCAGCTTGTCAAAGGTTCTTGTCTTGAGGCCACGCAGCACTTCAGCATTCATCATTTCTGCCTGGCCGTTGCTTCTCGGGTGAGCAACAGATGCAAAACAGATTTTGTTGCCAAGGTCTTGGATATACTGCATGAAGGTGCGGCTCGTGAATTGTGTGCCGTTGTCAGTGATGATTCTGTTAGGAACCCCAAAACGGCAAACTAATCCCTTGAAGAACTTGACGGCAGATTGTGCTGTCACCTTCCTCGATGGCTCCACTTCAGGCCACTTTGTGAACTTGTCGATTGCGACATACAAGAACTCAAAGCCCCCGGCAGCACGGGGGAAGGGGCCCAAGATATCGAGCCCCCAGACCGAAAAGGGCCAGGAGAGAGGGATTGTTTGGAGAGCTTGAGCTGGCTGATGTATGTTCTTTGAATGGAACTGGCATGCTTCACACTTGGTTACTAGCTCAGTCGCATCCTGGAGGGCAGCGGGCCAATAGAAACCTTGCGGGAATGCTTTGTCGGCAAGTGCCCTTGATCCTATGTGAGAGCCACATATGCCTCCGTGTATCTCCGCCAACAGCTTTAGTCCGTCTTCCCGACAAATGCACTTCAATTTCACGTCGTTTGGTCGTTTTCTATACAGGATGCTATCCACAAACTGGTACATATTTGACTGACGGGCTACTCTCTCAGCTTCTTCTTGCTCATTGGGAAGTTCTCCTGTTTGAAGGAAATGGACTATCTACTGTGCCCATGCCGGAGCCTGTGGCTCGACGACAAGGACTAAAGGCATCTCTTCGGCCACGGGAGCGCTTGCTTTTGCGAAAAGAACCTGGGGTTCTGCACTAAGCGGCTGCTCACCGGCAACCGTGTCGTTGTTCCCGGCAACATCCTTGCCGGCGGCTTCCGGGAGCTTTGCCGGAAAATACTTGCCGGTATTCAACTTCCTTCTCTTACTGGCCTGCGTTGATGGAGTGACTGTTGGTTGATTCAAATGGAGCACAAACGTTCCCGGTTCCACGGGAAGCTTTTGAGCGGCACACTTTGACAGGCTATCTGCAATGATGTTTTCCGCATGAGGGATGTGCTCTGTTTGCAACACGTCAAAGTTTTCTTCCAATTTCCTCACTTCTTCCACATACGCTTCCATCAACGGGCTTTGGTAATCTTTGTTTACTTGTTTCACAACAAGTTGTGAGTCACCGCGGATGATCAATTTTTTGATTCCAAGGTCTACTGCGATCCTAAGACCGGCAAGGAGTTCTTCGTACTCAGCAGTGTTGTTTGTAGCTTGCTCCCTGGGAAAGTGCATTTGAACCACATACTTGATGTGCTCTCCGGTGGGTGCGACAACCAGCACTCCGGCACCGGCGCCTTGCAGCAAGAAAGCACCATCAAAGTACATGATCCATTCTTTGGCTGTCTGTTTGCCGGGGAGAGCTGTTTCTCGATTTTCTTCATCTTGTGTTGGCATCCATTCGGCGATGAACTCCGCCAAGGCCCTGCTCTGAATGGTTGAAGTACTTTCAAACTCGACTGCAAAGCTTGATAATTCCAACGCCCACTCCACTATCCTGCCAGTTGCTTCGGATTCCTCAGGATACGTTGCAACGGGAAGCGAGTGACGACGGTGATCTCGTGTGCTTGGAAGTAGTGATGCAGCTTTCTCGAGGCCATAAGGAGGCCGAAAAGCAATTTCTGCACTCCAGAGTATCTTGATCTAGCCCCCTGCAGAAGGGAACTAACAAAATACATGGGTCGTTGCACCACCTTTTTCTTTGGCATCTCTTGTTGATCAACTTCACTTGCTTGCACTACCTTTGACTTGTCGGCACCAGATCTTGCCGGAGAAGATTCCGGTTTGTCGCTGGATGGGTTTGCCGTGGCTGCTTCCTCATCATCGAGTTCCCTCTGCGCCACTAATGCAGCACTATCCACTTGATTCGTTGCCGCTACATATAGCAGCAACGGCTCTTGTGGTCTAGGTGCAACTAGCGTTGGCGCGGAGGAGAGGTATCTTTTCAAGTCCTGCAGCGCGGCCTCCGCTTCCGGAGTCCATTTCATCGGACCTGCCTTTTTCAAAATCTTGAAAAACGGCAGGGCGCGCTCAGCGGATCTTGAAATGAACCTACTCAAGGCAGCAACGTAGCCGGCAAGACGCCACAGATCTTTGACGCTGTTTGGTGCCTGAATCTGCTCAATCGCTTTGATCTTGTCGGGATTTGCTTCGATTCCTCGTTGAGATACAAAGAATCCGAGAAGCTTGCCGGATGGAACGCCAAACACACACTTCTCGGGATTGAGCTTCAAATTGATTTTGCGCAAGTTTGCAAACGTCTCTTCTAAATCTTGAATGAGGGTAGATTTGTCCTTGGTCTTGACTACTATATCATCCATGTAAGCTTCCATATTCCGGTGTAGTTGGGGCTCAAAACCAATCTAGACTGCCCTTGCAAACGTCGAACCAGCACTCTTTAATCCGAAAGGCATACGCACGAAGCAGTATGTGCCACATGGAGTAATGAATGCGGTTTTTTCCTCATCCTCCTTGGCCATGAATATTTGGTGGTACCCAGAATATGCGTCAAGGAAGGAGAGCAAATCACAGCTGGAAGTAGAGTCTACAATCTGGTCAATGCGCGGCAAGGGGAAAGGGTCCTTTGGACAAGCTTTGTTAATATCGGTGTAATCAATACAAAGTCTCCACTTCCCATTTGCTTTGCGCACTACCACTGGATTCGCCAACCAAGTGGGATGTAGTACACCTCTGACCAAGCCTGCTGCTTCAAGTTTCTTGATTTCTTCGGCAATGAATTGTTGCCGCTCCAAAGCTTTCTTCCGGACCTTTTGCTTGACGAGCCGAGCGTGGGGACAGACATCACGGTGGTCCTCAATTACCTCCCTGGGAACACCGGGGATGTCGGATGGTCGCCATGCGAACACAACGACATTCGCCCGCAGGAAGGCAACGAGCGCGCTTTCCTATTTGCTATCAAGGGTGGCACTGATGGTGAAGGTACCGTCAGTGCCGTCCTCCCTCGCAGGCACCTTTTTGGTTGCCGGTGAAGCAGCTTTGGATTTCTTACTGGCAGAGTACTCCGGCAAGTCTTCAACAGGCGCGCAGCACTCCGAAGAGGTGCGCTTCCCGGAATCCTTGCTAGAGGCTTTGCCAGACTTCTTGCTTTCCTTCTTCTTGGCGGGAGCTGGCGCCTTAGCAGCCTCTGCTGCAACCGCATCTCTGTACATCTTGTCAATGCAAATGACTGCATCTTTCTTGTCGGAGTTGATGGAGATGACACCCATCGGCCCTGGCATCTTCAACGTGTTGTAAGCATAGTGAGATGCTGCCATGAATTTTGCCAAGGCTGGGTGGCCAAGAATTCCATCGTACGGCAAGGGGATCTTGACGACGTCAAACACAATATTTTCCGTTCTATAGTTTAGTTCCCCGCCAAACGTCACCGGTAATGTGATCTTTCCCTTGGGCTGGCTTCTTCCCGGGTTCACTCCTTGAAACGTGCCCGTTTTCTCGAGTTCCTCGTTGGGGATCTGCAGCCTCTTGATAACCTCCGGAGAGATCAGATTCAGGCTGGCCCCACCGTCAACTAACATCTTTGTTACTTGGAGGTTGTGAATCGTTGGTGAAACCAACAACGGCAAACACCCGACCGCAGTTACGCGATTAGGGTGGTCCTCAACATAAAAAATGATAGGCGTGTGTGACCACTTGAGTGGTTTTTGAGAGCCCATCGCCGGTTCTGCTGCATTAACCTCATGCGCCCACTGTTTAAGTTGGCGGTGAGAGGAGTGCAAAGATGCTCCTCCGTCGATGCACATGGCATCGGTTGCCTTTTGGAATTCTTGTTCGCTGGTCTCATCATTGTCCTCTTCGTCACTTCCATCATCCTCCTCTTTCTTGTCTCGGCCTCTAGCAGGCTTCTCTTTCTGCTGCTTGGCCTTGCCGCGGCGGCCTCCTCGACCACCACGGCCCTTTTTGCCGGATCCACCGGCACCATCTTGACCCTTCTCTTTGTCACGCTTTTCGTATTTAGCCTTTTGTTTCTCAACAAGGTGCTCGACTTGTCGGCACTCTTGGAAATCGTGGCCTTTGGTACGGTGAATCTTGCAGTATGGCCCATCAGACTTGCCGGCCTTCTCATTTGCCGCCGCCTCCTGACAAGCGGCGCATATAGCTGCCTCCTTGTCGGAGTTCTCAGTCTTGGCTTTCTTGGCGGGCTCGGAGTTGCCGGAGCCTTCGACAGCCATAACAGTTTTGCCTTTGCGCTTCCTGTTACGCTTTTGGCCTTTCTTCCTCGGAGTGGAAGCATCATCGTCCTCAGAATCTACCTCGGCACCAGCGTCCTCCCCGGGAAGCCTCCTTCCTTCCTCAGCGCGTGCACACTTATCCGCCAACGTGTAGAGCTCATTGACGGTCTTGGGCAACTTGACGTTCATTTTCTCCCGCATCCTCCGATTACGCACATTCATGTGAAAGGCGGCAATCACAGCTGCGGGATGCACATCTGGGATATTGCGGTGCACGCGGCTGAATCTCTGGATATACTTGCGCAAAGTTTCACCATCTCTTTGCGGGATCACCTGCAGGTCACTGGGCTATCCAGGGGCCTTGTGGCCTCCGGTAAAGGCACCAACAAACTCATTGCAGAGATCTGACCATGAAGAAATGGAGTTCTCCGGCAAGTTCATCAGCCAAGATCTCACGTTGGGCTTCAATATCAATGGAAAGTAATTGGCGAGGATCTTCTCGTCTCTTCCCCCGGCGGCTTGCACGGCAATCGTGTAGATGCCCAGAAACTCTGCCGGGTTCTGCCTGCCGTCGTACTTCTCTGGTACTTCTGGCTTGAAGGCTCGGACGGATGGCCATCGGACTTGCCGCAGCTCATGGGTGAAGGCAAGACACCCAACCTCGTAAGGTAGATACCCGCCGACCCCTGGCGCAGGCTCATCAACGATGGGGCCGTTGCGCGCGTCGGATTGACGGCGCGCCTCCCAGCGCCGTTCGATAGTATCAATTCAAGGAATGAACCGGCTCATAATTTTCATAATGACCTGGCCTTTGGGGGCTATAGGTCGCTCTTTATTCAATTATATATCTACAACATTGAAGATTAAGTTCAAGTCCCAAGTTGTTGCAGGCAAGACAACCCGGCACTTGGGGGCTACACTGGCTGAAGTTTTATGAGCACAAGACAATTACAAGTCCCGGGTTGCTGAAGGCAAGACAACCCGGCACTTGGGGGCTACACTGGCTGAAGTTTTATGAGCACAAGACAATTACAAGTCCCAGGTTGCTGAAGGCAAGACAACCCGGCACTTGGGGGCTACAGCGTTCAGTTGTTTAAACAGATCATAAGGTTCAAATTGAAAACCCGGCCCATCATATAATGATGAGACGGCCCTTGGGGGCTACACATGTGAAATGCAAAACATTCAGTTTATGACTGCTGACTCAGACGAACAAACCGGATTTCTCCAAAGTTGCAACATTCGTATTAAAGCAAGTCTTAAGCTTTCACTACGTTCCCCTCTTAAGACTTGGGGGCTACAGGTAATATGGATATAAGGGAGGAACACCTTCAAGTACTCAGTTTTGAGAGAACCGGGTCTCATATTCTTGGTGGAGAAATTTGCAAAGTTTATCTCCTCTAGGCTATTCATAGAAAGGCCCGGAAAGCTGGCTCAACGTCATATGGTTTTCTTATTCCCAAAAAATTTCATGAAGCCAAAGCATTGGAGGCCGACTCAATGGCAGATGGGTGTTTTATTTCCTAATATTTTTCTTCAAGGAACCCGCGTCAGCAAGTTGATTCTGAAGCAGGCTTATTAATATGATAAAGGAAAACCCGGATTTTTCAGGAGCCGGTTCATTTAGATAAGTCGGCCATTTGATATATACACTGGAAAGATTTGTTATGAGGTCATATACACGTGTGAAAGCAGTTGAGATGTATGTTATGAAGCAACAAAATCGCTAAAGTATAGAAGAACCATAAGACCCGGCAAACATTTTGACCCGGTCAGGTGATTTGGCAGAAGAAAAATGACAAGGACCAGAAAGACAGAAACAGGTGCCGGCTTAGGAAAAATCCAGACCCGGAGAATCACCCTTCACATATTTTCCCTATTCTTATTTTCAGGATGGAGTTTACCATGGATAAATCCAAGCTAAACTGGGGGCTAATGTTGGGGATATTCCCCACGGTTATAACCCGGCTAAGGGTTTGACCCGGCCTAGAGCTTGAAGGCTCTATGGGTCGCCCCGTTTTCCGGGTTAAAGACAAGATGACGAGGAGGAATCCAGAGCCTAGGGACGAGACCCGGCAGGAGGCCGGCTTGACAGGAGCCGAATGGGCTGGCTCGCAGAGAAGGCCCGGAGAGATGACCCGGCCTGGGAGACCCGGCCCGGAGAGATGACCCGGCCTAGGAGACCCGGCCCGGAGAGAAGACCTAGCCTGAGAAGATCAGTTCGGAAGAAAAGACCCGGACTAGGAATAGACCAGTCCTAATCCTACTAGGACTCTACATGTAAGCCGCCCCTTCAACTTATATAAGGAGGGGCAAGGCACCCCAAGAGAGAGAAGGGGAGGAGAGACAGAAAAACTAGCTCTCGAGATAGAGGTAGCAAAACAGCACCCTTGTAATTGAGATCATCATCATCAATATCAATCAAGCAGGATGTAGGCTTTTACCTCCACCGCGAGGGGCCGAACCTGGGTAAAACTCTCGCATCTCTCGATTCCGACCAACCCCTTCAAGCTTCCACCTAGTTGCGATGGCCTCACCACTAAGTCCTTTCACGAGGACATCTGCCGTGACAAAACCACGACAATAGTGGTGCGGGCGTCCTCTACCTGCCTGTCTCGTAGCACTTGCCGCTGATCTCGCCGCGCCCGTGGATCTGAAGAAGCCATCGACATCTCATCGGGCTCGAAAGATTGCTGGGCTTGTCGCGGCTGTTGACGTTGCTGCTGTTGAGGCTATTGCCGCGGATGCGATTGCAGCGTTAGCATAGCACCGTAAACGCGGCCACCAGTTAGGGCTACTGGCGCCATTTGCGGTCGCCGTGAGGGCTCCGCTTGCTGTGATTTGCTGGCTTTGGCAAATCCGATCAGGCTTTGGATGGTGGCTCTCCACTCATCCATCTTCTCTACTGCCGGAGGGAAGTTTAGCAACATCTGAGCCCGTGCTATCGCCTCCGCTGCTGTGGTTGGCATGGCCGGAAGCGAAGAACATGACGTCGCTCTACTCCTGGCAGAACCAGCAGGAGCGCCATCGCGATCTTCCTGCCATGGCACATGACCAGCAGAAGGCTGTCGTGGCGGAGGTGGTGCCTGACGATCTGGGATCTGATCGACAGGGGTCTTGCCGTGTGATCGCCGCCGCCCAGGGTCGTTGACGTCGCTTGGGGTCGCGCTGCGCCTATCCTGTGACGGGCGCGGCGTGTGTCCCGACGCAGCATCCCTGGATGTTGCCACGGCAGGGTCTTGGCTCGCGCCGGCCCGGGGATCGGCGCCCCGATGGCTGCGCCCGTCGACGCGGCGAGGAGGAGGAGGTAGACGTCTATCCGTCCCGCCTGCGCCATCTCGGCTTTGTTCGCCAGAGGGTCGAGGAAGTCGACTACCCCCAGCGCGCCCGTCTCCTGCTTCAGCTATGGTGGGCATGGCGATCGCGCCGCCCGCGCTGGTCGTGCCAACCACGGCGTCCGCGCCGCTCGCATTAGCTGCGCCGCCTACGCTGCCCGCGGATGTGCGTGAAGGAGCTTTGGAGGCGGAAGGAGCTGTCATCGTGATGCCCTTCTTCTTGGGCGCCATTGACGGAGAAGAAGATGATGAAGCCGATGATATCGATGCACACTCTGATGGTTCAGGTTCGCACCAGCGTTC
Source organism: Elymus sibiricus (assembly GCA_039707655.1). NCBI lineage: Eukaryota > Viridiplantae > Streptophyta > Magnoliopsida > Poales > Poaceae > Elymus > Elymus sibiricus. The sequence continues at coordinate 173,600,806 of CM077666.1, read as the reverse complement.
TCCCCTACCTGGCGCACCAAAGATGTCATGGGTACGACCATCTATGGGGCCATCCAGCCCCTTTGTGGTTCGGCAGGGGAGATCGACGTGCACAAAGAGCGGAATCAGAGGAAGGTGCCAGAGATTTACCCAGGTTCAGGCCGCTGAGAAGCATAAAACCCTACTCCTGTTTTGGTGTATTGGTTGTGTACGAACACGAGTACAAGGAGCGCTTCCCCGGCAAGGGGCGGAAGAGGCAGCTACACATGCGAGTTGTGTCCAGGGTCCGAATCCCTCTAACTGTTGCCTTGGCCCTCCTTTTATAGCTCAAAGGGGTTACCACAGTGGCAAAACAGTAATTATGTAGCGATTAGATAGCAAACAGTGCTATCGTACCTAACTCTGCCAGTTTAGGACAAAAGCATTAAATGCACTGTTAGGTGTCATGTGGAGAGGTAGTCCTGGCAAGGTTTCTCCACCACTCGCCCAGCTACCTCATATTATTCTGACACGCCTCGTGGACGGGTGTCACTGGAGGCAAATCCTGTCCCAGCGTGCTGACATGTGCCCGACAAGCCTCACCAACCAGCCTGCGCGGTCGACATCTCATACATCAGCGAACATCTGTGCGGTGAGGTGGAGCACTGGAGGACTGGCAGAAGCTTGCCGATACGGAGCTTGCCGGGTCTTCACCTTGCCGGTTTAGCCTTGCCGACAGGGAATGTCTTTATCTTCGGTATTAGTTGAGTACTTGTTGGTGCTGTGTCTTGAGCTTCTCTCCAGCGGCTTCCACAACTGGGTCTTGAGTCTTGGTCTTGGCGGTTCCCGGCAAGGCTCGGCCGGCAAGGAGGCTGCTACTGTCAGTGCATAAGTCAGGGTATAAAATACCCATGTTTTATACACCGACAACTTTCTTTAAAGCCATTAAGCTAAGCATAAAGTGCTCAAGTAATCGATCCACCCGGATCCCAAGGTATATCAAAGCCAATTTTAATTAACAATGATTTGTAATTTAATAGTGAGCACAAAGCAATATATATCATGCAATGACGAAGTCTAACTCTCTTCCTATGGATCGGCATGTCGTAAAAGAACAATTCATGCACATCAAGTAAAGGCCAATGCATAGTATAAACAGTTTCTTGCAATTTTATCGTATTGGAAACATAGAGAGGTAGAGATGTAGTTCCTCTCTCATAATAATTGCAAGTAGGAGCAGCAAGCACATGCATATTATATTTATCAAAATCGTCATGTGTAATAGTAAAACGCAACCCATCAATGTAATCCTTAATAAGCCCAAACTTCTCCGATATAGTGTAGTTTGGAGAATTCAAAAAGATAATAGGACTATCATGTTTAGGTGCAATAGTAACAATTTCATTCTTAACATAAGGAACTATAGCAAGTTCATCTCCATAAGCATCATTCATATTGGCATCATGGCCACAAGCATAGCAAGCATCAATTTCATCAAAAAGGGATATTTCGAATGAATCAAAGGGATCATAGCAATCATCATAGCATTCATCCTTCGGTAAGCACGAAGGGAAATTAAAGGATGTATGAGTTGAAGAGTTACTCTCATTAGAAGGTGGGCACGGGTAGCTAATCCGCTCTTCCTCCTTTGTTCTTCGCTCTCCTCATCATCTTTTTCATGTAATGAGCTCACAGTGTCATCAATTTCTTCTTCCATAGATTCCTGCAAAATATTAGTCTCTTCTTGGACAGCGGAGACTTTCTCAATAAATTCATCAATATCGGCATTGTATTTATAATTCTCATAGCAATATTTAAGTATAGCAAAATTTTCAGATCTGTAAACGGCATCATCACAATCTTCATACTTTTCAAACAAAGATTCAATTTCATAAGCACCCTTAAAAGCAACAAATTCTTCTATTCATTCCACATCATAGTAATCATATATACCATTAGCATAAGAAGCCAAGGTTTCATTATCATTAAATTTACATGAAAAGGGAAGGTGTGGAGCCTTCATCTTAGAGCAACAAGTACAATCATATCTCAAGCATAAATTCCAAGCATACCATTGCAAATAATCAATTTGATCCCATAAGAGTTTCCCTTTTTGAGACAAGCGATAATCCCTAAAGTATTCACGTTGATCCAACGTGTCTCCCATTATCAAGTTGAATGGGGTTTTCTCAGGATTATCAAAGTAGTGTTTAATGTTTTCCACATAACGAGCATCGAGGGTTTTAGGAGGTTCCCCATCTCCATGAGTAGCAAGTACAACTAATTTTTTTGGTATTTTGTGTTCCATATCCATAACTAAAGATAGAGAACAACTTAGAACAGAAAATAAAATCTACTTAGTGATAAAGCAAACAAGCACACACGAGAATATCAACCCCACGCTATTGCTCCGCGGCAACGGCGCCATAAAAAGGTCTTGATAACCCACAAGTATAGGGGATCAATTGTAGCTTTTTCAATAAATAAGAGTGTTAAACCCAACGAGGAGCTAAAGGTAGAATTAATATTCCCTTCAAGTTCTATCGACCATCGATACAACTCTACGCGCACTTAACATTTGCTTTACCTAGAACAAGTATGAAACTAGAAGTACTTTGTAGGTGTAATGCTAGAACTAATTTGCAAGAATAAAACTAGGAGTACTTTGCGAGATAATAAAAGTTAGTTGTTTAGTAGAAAGCTTTTTGTAACACAAGTGAAAGATTTATCCATAGGCAATCGATAACTAGACCGGTAATCATTATTGCAATTTTATATGAGGGAGAGGCATGAGCTAACATACTTTCCGTACTTGGATCATATGCACTTATGATTGGAACTCTAGCAAGCATCCGCAACTACCAAAGATCATTAAGGTAAAACCCAACCATAGCATTAAGTATCAAGTCCCCTTTACTCCCATACGCAACAACCCCCTTACTCGGGTGTAAGCTTCGGTCACTCTAGCCGCCCACTATAAGAGAATTATGAACGTATTGCAAACCCTACAGCGGGGATCCCTCATGCTTGTGTGACACGGAGGGCACCATAGGACAGCACCAAAATAAAACATACAACTCAAACCAATCACGATCATCAATCAACCCATAGGACAAAAAGAATCTACTCAAACATCATAGGATGGTTACAAATCATTGGATAATAATATGTAGCATTAAGCACCATGTTTAAGTAGATATTACAGCGGGGAGAAGAGGTGTTACACTGCTGCATAGAGGGGAGAGAGTTGGTGTTGACGGTGGCGAATTTTTTGGTGTATATCGCCATCATGATGTTTCCCCCGGCGGCGCTCCGGCGCCACCGAAAGAGAGGGGGAGAGAGCCCCCCTCCTTCTTCTTCTTCCTTGGCCTCCCCCCTAGATGGGAAGAGGTTTTCCCCTCTGGTCCTTTGCCTCCATGGCACCCGGAGGGGCGGGAGCCCCTCCGAGATTGGATCTCTCTCTCTCTCTCTCTGTTTCGCGTTCCTGTTTTCTAGCCTTTCACCGTTTCTTAAATTGTCGGAGATCCATAACTCCGATCGGGCTGAAATTTTAACACGATTTTTTTCTAGATATTAGCTTCCTTGCAGCCGAAGAAGAGCCCCAACCGACTTACGATGTGCCCACGAAGCACCACCGCGTGCTAGGGGGGCCCGCGCCCAGGTGGCTTGTGGAGGCTGTGGGCCTCTGTTTGCGTTGATTCCACCTCCCAAAAATCACATATATTCCAAAATAATTCTCCATAAAATTTTATTGCATTTGGACTTTGTTTGATATGGATTTTATATGAAACAAAAAACAAGCAAAAAACAGGAACTGGCACTGGGCACTGGATCAATATGTTAGTCCCAAAAATAATATAAAATGTTGCCAAAAATATGTGAAAGTTGTAACATATTGGCATGAAACAATCAAAAATTATAGATACGACGGAGATGTATCACGGCGGCATCGACGGACAGCAGCGGCAGCAGCCAAGCGCAGCAGCACCTAGCGACAGCAACAACTAAGCAGCGGCAGCAGCTTAGCAGGAGCAGCAGCGGCGGCCAGGAGCAGAGCAGTAGCAAGCGGCAGCAGCAGCAAGAACGGCAGCAGGAGCAGCAGCTAGCACCACAAGGAGCAGCAGTTGCGGGCGCGCGCGAGGCAGCAGCTAGCACCGCATGCCAAGCGCGGCTAGGAGCAGCAGCAGTACGCGGGCACGCGCGCGGACGTGGAGCTCCAGCGGCCATGGCAGACGGAGCTCACGGGGTGGCCACTACGGGCACGGATCGAGCCGGAGAAAAGGGGCAAATGGAGGAGGGGCTCACTGCGGTGCCGGAGGTGAGCTTGAGGTGGCCGGGGATGGACCAAAGACGAGGCAATCGACGATGGCGGCTGGCGATGTACGCGGTGAAGATGAGCTCGATGGCGAGCGTACGGGGCGGCTCCGCTCGATTTGGAACTCGAGATGGACGGAGTTGAAGGTGGCGGTCTTCCTGGACAACTTTTTAGGCGACAGGGAGGTCGGTAGCCGCGACAACGACGGTGACACGGTGACGCTGAGCTCGGGGGATGAGCTCCAGATTGAGAAAAAGAGGGAGAGAGAACAGGGGGCTAGGGTTTTGGCAAGGGGGCAGCGGGGCTCGTCTTAAGGGCGTCGGGGAGGTCCAGGATGGGCGACACGGGGCCAAGGCGTGGCCATGGCGGCCGGATGGCTGCCACGCCATGCCCTTGCTTCCCCTCTGTACAGAGGTAGGGGAAAGGCCAGTGTGGGCTGGGCCTCATTGCACTGTGACACTAATGGCCCAGTAGCACAGTGGCTTTATTCCTTTTTCTTTTTCTGTCAAAAGGAATAGCTCCTGTTTGTAATTATTTGAGCTACCACATGATTTTTGGCCAGCTGTGAAACTTTGCACATAAATCAAGCACAAAATTATTAGGTGGCTCAAAAAGTTTGGGGCCATTTGGAGTTGTCTAACCATTTTTAGAAATTGAAAAGGCCAATTTAATTGCTGCTGGTGCACCCAAATAATTCCCACGGGCATTTTTGGAATCCAAATGAGGTTGGTCCCATCATGACAAATACTTAGAGAATATTTGCCAAATTATGAACTATTTTGCTGGCATGTTGGAGGAAGCAAATATTTCGCATGCAATTCAAATTGGAATTTGGCTTTGATTTTGGACAAGTGGCAGATTGGCTTAGTGATCATGATGACATGGCCACCATTAGGGGGAGATCACTGTAGCTTAACACTGGGGTGTTACAAATCTCCTCCACTACAAGAAATCTCGTCCTGAGATTTAAGAGGTAGTGTAAGGGGGAAAGAATTGGTTACAAAATTCTAACGAGTCTTCTCGATCTTGGTTTCTCTTCTCGAAGAGTTTGCTCCATGATGTGTATTCCTACATTCCTCTGCTTCTGTGCATTGTGACGAAGTTGTCATCCGTTCCTTCGGAGTCTTCATCGTACTTACGGAAGGAGTAAGGGGTATCTTCGGGGGAACGGACTTTTGCAAGGTTGATTATCTGGTGGATAACTCAGGGAATGTGGCAAGAAGTATCTCTCGAATTGAACAATGATACACATCGAGAGCAAGATACATTTATACGAAGTTATAAGGAATTCCAAGCAGGTAGGCAAGCATTCGTTAGCTATGACAGATGATGGAAGGGGGTACCAGGGCAACAGGAATAAGCATTGCGTCTGATACTAGAATAGATCATCTCTAGGAAGGTGGCTCATGATTTACATACGAAGCAAAGCGTGAGGAATAACTTTCGAAATAGGGATGTACAGGAGAGTCAGGTTTTCGATCCTGTGGAACGATGGTTAGTGTGGATTAAGAGTAGGAAGGGCGGTGACATTTTACACGGTCACGACAACAAGACATGTCAGAGGATAGTCTGTCAACTATGTCGACAACAACGTCGGTACCAAGGGCGGGGGACAAAGAGAACCATTTTCCTGCTCGTTAAAACGAGGCGGACCAATAGGCAAGGTTCTCGTCCACCGGTGTTACCGGAATGTTATCAACAATAGTAACAAGGTGTTACTGACAGAGTGGTACACCGAGGTGTTTTCATAAGCAGGGAATTATTACCGCTTAGATCATATAGATCACCAGAAAGGTTAAATAGACCAATGGAAAGGAAAATGTGATTAATAGATTAATCAGACCAATGGAAAGGAAAATGTGTTTATACATAAGTATTAGGAGTATATCCTTCCCAAGGGCAAGCAGAGCATGATATCCATGACGAGATAGCAAGTAGATAAGCATTTAGGTGAAGGGGTGAGGAAATTCATGATGCTACCCATACAATGGTGTTTGGATAATTGATCAAGAAACATTTAGTATTGCGCTTCCGATGTTCTTGTTGATATTTGGAGTACCACAGTCATGCTTCGGGGTAGCAATAATACGGTGTTTCAAGTAAGGATTGGGTCTAAAGATCACAAGAATACACAAGGAGCAATTTCAGGAATAGCAAGGAACGTAAGGTATGATACGCCTCCGTCGTATCTATAATTTTTTATTGTTTCATGCCAATATTCTACAACTTTCATATACTTTTGGCAACATTTTATATTATTTTTGGGACTAACATATTAATACAGTGCCCAGTGCCAGTTCTTGTTTGTTGCATGTTTTTTGTTTCGCAGAATATCCATATCAAACGAAGTCCAAACGCGATAAAAATTTACGGAGATTTATTTTGGAATATATGTGAATTTTTTGAAGAAGAATCAACGCAAGACGGTGCTCGTGGGCCCCACGAGGCACCAGGGCGCGCCCCAGGGGGGTGGCGCGCCGTGGTGCCTCGTGAGCCCCTCGTAGGTCAGTTGAACCCCTTCTTTCACCGCAAGAAAGATAATATCGAGAAAAAATCATGTTAAAATTTCAGCCCGATCGGAGTTACGGATCTCCGGGAATTTAAGAAACGGTGAAAGGCCAGAAAACAGGAACGCGAAACAGAAGAGAACAGAGAGAGAGATCCAATCTCGGAGGGGCTCTCGCCCTTCTGGGTGCCATGGAGGCCAAGGACCAGAGGGGAAATCCTCCTCCCATCTAGGGTGGAGGCCAAGCAAGAAGAAGAAGGAGGGGGGCTCTCTCCCCCTCTCTCCCGGTGGCGCCGGAACGCCGCCGGGGAAACCATCGTGACGGCGATCTACACCAACAACTTCGCCGCCGTCACCACCAACTCTCTCCCCCTCTATGCAGCAGTGTAACACCTCTTCTCCCCGCTGTAATCTCTACTTAAACATGGTGCTTAATGCTACATATTATTATCCAATGATTTGTGGCCATCCTATGATGTTTGAGTAGATTAGTTTTGTCCTATGGGTTGATTGATGATCGTGATTGGTTTGAGTTGTATGTTTTATTTTGGTGCTGTCCTATGGTGCCCTCCGTATCGCGCAGGCATGAGGGATTCCCGCTATAGGGTTTGCAATACGTTCATAATTCTCTTATAGTGGGCAGCTAGAGTGACAGAAGCTTACACCCGAGTAAGGGGGTTGTTGCGTATGGGAGTAAAGAGGACTTGATACTTAATGCTATGGTTGGGTTTTACCTTAATGATCTTTGGTAGTTGCGGATGCTTGCTAGAGTTCCAATCATAAGTGCATATGATCCAAGTATGGAAAGTATGTTAGCTCATGCCTCTCCCTCATATAAAATTGCAATAATGATTACCGGTCTAGTTATCGATTGCCTATGGACAAATCTTTCTCTTGTGTTACAAAAAGCTTTCTAATAAACAACTAACTTTTATTATCTCACAAATTACTCCTAGTTTTATTCTCGTTAAGTACTTCTAGTCTTATCCTTACACCCGCAAAATAGATTCATACTTGTTCTAGGTAAAGCGAACGTTAAGTGCGCGTAGAGTTGTATCGGTGGTCGATAGAACTTGAAGGGAATATTAATTCTACCTTTAGCTCCTCGTTGGGTTCGACACTCTTATTTATCGAAAAAGCTACAATTGATCCCCTATACTTGTGGGTTATCAAGAACTTTTTCTGGCGCCGTTGCCAGGGAGCAATAGCGTGGAGTTGATATTCTCGTGTGTGCTTGTTTGCTTTATCACTAAGTAGTTTTTATTTTCTGTTCCACTAAGTAGTTTTTTTTTGTTCTAACTTGTTCTTTATCTTTAGTTATGGATATGGAACACGAAATACCAAAAAAATTAGTTGTACGTGCTACTCATGGAGATGGGGAACCTCCTAAAACCCTCGATGCTGGTTATGTGGAAAATATTAAATACTACTTTGTTAATCCTGATAAATCTCCATTCAACTTGATAATGGGATATACTTTGGATCAACGGGAATACTTTAGGGATTATCGCTTGTCTCAAAAAGGGAAATACTTATGGGATCAAATTAAAATGTTGCAATGGTATGCTTGGAATTTATGCTTAAGATATGATTATACTTGCTGCTCTAAGATGATGGCTCCACACCTTCCCTTTTCATGTGAATTTAATGATAATGAAACCTTGGCTTCTTATGCTAATGGTATATATGATTACTATGATGTGGAACAAATAGAAGAATTTGTTGCTTTTAAGTGTGCTTATGAAATTGAATCTTTGTTTGAAAAGTATGAAAATTATGATGATGTTGTTTACACATCTCAAAAATATGCTATACTTAAATATTGCTATGAGAATTATGAATGCAATGCCTATATTGATCAATTTATTGAGAAAGTCTCCGCTGTCCAAGAAGAGACTACTATTTTGCAGGCTTCTATGGAAGAAGAAATTGATGACACTGTGAGCTCATTAGATGAAAAAGATGACGAGGAGAGCGAAGAACAAAAGGAAGAAGAGCGGATTGATCACCCATGCCCACCTTCTGATGAGAGTAACTTTTTATCTCATACATTGTTTAATTTCCCTTTGTGCTTACCGAAGGATGAATGCTATGATGAATGCTATGATCCCTTTGATTCGTTTGAAATATCCCTTTTTGATGAAATTGATGCTTGCTATGCTTGTGGCCTTGATGCCAATATGAATTATGCTTATGGAGATGAACTTGCTATAGTTCCTTATGTTAGGAATGAAATTGTTGCTACTGCACCCACACATAATAGTCCTATTATCTTTTTGAATTCTCCCAACTACACTATATCGGAGAAGTTTGTGCTTATTAAGGATTATATTAATGGGTTGCGTTTTATCATTACACATGATGATTTCGATGAATATAATATACATGTGCTTGCTGCTCCTACTTGCAATTATTATGAGAGAGGAACTACATCTTCACCTCTCTATGTTTCTAATACGATAAAATTTCAAGAAACTGCTTATGCTATGTATCGGCCTTTATTATGTGTGCATGAATTGTTCCTTTATGACATGCCGATGCATAGGAAGAGAGTTAGACTTCGTCATTGCATGATATATGTTACTTTGTGCTCACTACTAAAATACAAATCATTGTTAATTAAAATTGGCTTTGATATACCTTGGGATCCGGGTGGATCAATTACTTGAGCACTTTATGCCTAGCTTAATGGCTTTAAAGAAAGCGCTGCCAGGGAGACAACCCGGAAGTTTTAGAGAGTCATTTATTTCTGTTGTGTGCTTTTAAAAAGTTTAAAAACAAAAAAATATAGAGGGGAACCTAAAAACTTTACAAAAAGAAAAGTGAAAGTAAGAAAGACGAGCACCGTGGAAGCGGGAGCATGCCTTGAACTTTGTTCATGCCCATGGAAAATTTGTGAATCTTGAATTACAGAAACTTTTCAAAAAAAATAATTATCCCCTTGTACAAATCCATTGTATTATAAAAATAATGTGCCAAGATTTACCGTTAGGATGTTTAAATTGCTTGTTTGGTATGTGCAGTGCAAAAACAGAAACTTTTGCTGTAGTGCGTGAATTTACATTTTTTACTGGTACATGAAAAAATTCTGAAATTTTTACAAGGTACTGATATGCAAATTAGTTATTTTTTCCTAATTTTTCAGAAGTTTTTGAGCTACATAAGTATATGTACCATCTGCATCTTTACAGACTGTCCTGTTTTCACAGATTGCTATTATAGTTTCGTAATTTGCTTATGTTTGAAATCTTGTTGAGACCCATTGACTTGGGAGCCATAGAATTGTGATAGCATACAGTGGGTAATGTTTGATTATAATTATACAATAATGTTACAGCAGGACATGATGGGATTTGATGTTATATGTACTAACCCCGCTAATAAAAAGTTCGGTTAAGTTTTGTGTGGATGAAGTGTTCGAAGATCGAGGAGGTATTGATATGAGAAGAATGAGGAGAGTCAAGAGCTCAAGCTTGGGGATGCCCAAGGCACCCCAAGTAAATATTCAAGGAGAGTCAAGCGTCTAAGCTTGGGGATGCCCCGGAAGGCATCCCATCTTTCTTCAACAAGTATCGGTATGTTTCGGTTTTTGTTTTGTTCACATGATATGCGTAAATTCTTGGAGCGTCGTGTGCCTTTTATTTTTCTTTTAATAATGCACCATGCTGGTATGATATAGTCCTTGGTTGATTTATAGAATGCTCATTGCACTTCACTTATATCTTTTGAGTATGGCTTTATAGAATGCTTCATGTGCTTCACTTATATCATTTGAAGTTTGGATGCCTATTTCTCTTCATATAGAAAACCGTTATTTGTAGAATGCTCTTTTGCTTCACTTATATTTATTAGAGCATGGTCTTTTGTAGAAAGAATTAAACTCTCATGCTTCACTTATATTTATTTAGAGAGTCAACAGGAATTGATCATTCACATGGTTAGTCATAAAATCCTACATAAAACTTGTAGATCACTGAATATGATATGTTTGATTCCTTGCAATAGTTTTGCGATATAGAGATGGTAATATGTGGGAGGTACTAGTGAATGATTGTGGTTTAGTAAGAATATTGGTGTTAAGGTTTGTTATTCCCGAAGCATGCATGTATAGTCTCTCGTTATGCTAAGAAGTTGGAGCATGATTTATTATTGATTGTCTTCCTTTGCGTGGAGGTCGGGGCACGCGATGGTCAACTCCTACCAACCTCCCCCCTAGGGGCATGCGTAGTAGTACTTTGCTTTGAGGGCTAATAAACTTTCGCAATAAGTATGTGAGTTCTTTATGACTAATGTGAGTCCATGGATTATATGCACTCTCACCCTTCGCAATTTGCTAGCCTCTTCGGTACAATGCATTGCCCTTTCTCACCTCGAGAGTCGGTGCAAACTTCGCCGGTGCATCCAAACCCCGTGATATGATACGCTCTATCACACATAAGCCTCATTATATCTTCCTCAAAACAGCCACCATACCTACCTATTATGGCATTTCCATAGCCATTCCAAGATATATTGCCATGCAACTTCCATCATCATCATATACATGACTTGAGCATTCATTGTCATATTGCTTTGCATGATCGTAAGATAGCTAGCATGATATTTTCGTGGCTTGTCCATTTTTTTATATCTTTACTACGCTAGATCATTGCACATCCTGGTACACTGCCAGAGGCATTCATATAGAGTCATATTGTTCTAGATATCGAGTTGTAATATTGAGTTGTAAGTAAATAAAAGTGTGATAATCATCATTATTAGAGCATTGTCCCAGTGAGGAAAGGATGATGGAGACTATGATTCCCCCACAAGTCGGGATGAGACTCCGGACGAAAAAAATAGAAAAAAAAAGAGAGGCCAAAAAGAGCCCAACAAAAAAAAGAAAAAAAAAGAAAAAAAAGAAAAAAAAAAGAGAAAACAAAAAAATGAAATGAGAGAAAAAGAGAGAAGGGGCAATGTTACTATCCTTTCCACACTTGTGCTTCAAAGTAGCACCATGTTTTTCATATAGAGAGTCTCCTATGCTTTCATTTTCATACACTAGTGGGAATTTTCATTATAGAACTTGACTTGTATATTCCGATGATGGGCTTCCTCAATTGCCCGAGGTCTTGAGCAAGCAAGTTGGATGCACACCCACTTAGTTTTCAGTTTGAGCTTTCATACACTTATAGCTCTTAGTGCCTCCGTTGCATGGCAATCCCTACTCCTCGCATTGACATCAGTTGATGGGCATCTCCATAACCCGTTGATTAGCCGCGTCGATGTGAGACTTTCTTGCTTTTTTGTCTTCTCCATATTAATCTCTACCATCGCATTCTATTCCACCCATAGTGCTATATCCATGGCTTGCGCTCATGTATTGCGTGGGGGTTGAAAAAGCTGAAGCGCGTTAAAAAGTATGAACCAATTACTTGGCTGACACCGGGGTAGTACATGATTTATATTTTGTGTTAAGAAAATGGAGCATGACAAGGCTATATGATTTTGTAGGGATAGCGTTCTTTAGCATTTTTATTCTGAAAGGCATGATTGTTTGTTGGGATGCCTGAGTATTGATGTCTTTATATCAAATTATAGACTATTGCTTTGAATCACTCGTGTCTTAATATTCCTGCCATGATTAGATTATATGATCAAGATTATGCTAGGTAGCATTCCACATCAAAAATTATCTTTTTTATCATTTACCTACTCGAGGACGAGCAGGAATTAAGCTTGGGGATGCTGATACGTCTCCGTCGTATCTATATTTTTTGATTGTTTCATGCCAATATTCTACAACTTTCATATACTTTTGGCAACATTTTATATTATTTTTGGGACTAACATACTAATCTAGTGCCCAGTGCCAGTTCCTGTTTGTTGCATGTTTTTTGTTTCGCAGAATATCCATATCAAACGAAGTCCAAACGCGATAAAAATTTACGGAGATTTATTTTGGAATATATGTGAATTTTTGGAAGAAGAATCAATGCAAGACGGTGCTCGTGGGCCCCACAAGCCACCAGGGCGCGCCCCAGGGGGGTGGCGCGCCGTGGTGCCTCGTGAGCCCCTCGTAGGTCGGTTGACCCCCTTCTTTCGCCGCAAGAAAGATAATATCGGCCCGATCAGAGTTATAGATCTCCGGGAATTTAAGAAACGGTGAAAGGCCAAAAAACAGGAATGCGAAACAGAAGAGAACAGAGAGAGAGATCCAATCTCGGAGGGGCTCTCGCCCCTCCGGGTGCCATGGAGGCCAAGGACCAGAGGGGAAAACATCCTCCCATCTAGGGGGGAGGCCAAGCAAGAAGAAGAAGGAGGGGGGCTCTCTCCCCCTCTCTCAGGGTGGCGCCGGAACGCCGCCGGGGCAACCATCGTGACGGCGATCTACACCAACAACTTCGCTTCCATCACCACCAACTCTCTCCCCCTCTATGCAGCGGTGTAACACCTCTTCTCCCCGCTGTAATCTCTACTTAAACATGGTGCTTAATGCTACATATTATTATCCAATGATTTGTGGCCATCCTATGATGTTTGAGTAGATTTGTTTTGTCCTATGGGTTGATTGATGATCGTGATTGGTTTGAGTTGTATGTTTTATTTTGGTGCTATTCTATGGTGCCCTCTGTGTGGCGCAAGCGTGAGGGATTCCCGCTGTAGGGTTTGCAATACGTTCATAATTCTCTTATTGTGGGCGGCTAGAATGATAGAAGCTTACACCCGAGTAAGGGGGTTGTTGCGTATGGGAGTAAAGAGGACTTGATACTTAATGCTATGGTTGGGTTTTACCTTAATGATCTTTGGTAGTTGCGGATGCTTGCTAGCGTTCCAATCATAAGTGCATATGATCCAAGTACGAAAAGTATGTTAGCTCATGCCTCTCCCTCATATAAAATTGCAATAATGATTACCGGTCTAGTTATCGATTGCCTATGGACAAATCTTTCTCTTGTGTTACAAAAAGCTTTATACTAAACAACTAACTTTTATTATCTCGCAAATTACTCCTAGTTTTATTCTCGTTAAGTACTTCTAGTCTTATCCTTACACCCGCAAAATAGTTTCATACTTGTTCTAGGTAAAGCGAACATTAAGTGCGCGTAGAGTTGTATCGGTGGTCGATAGAACTTGATGGGAATATTAATTCTACCTTTAGCTCCTCATTGGGTTCGACACTCTTATTTATCGAAAAAGCTACAATTGATCCCCTATACTTGTGGGTTATCAAGGTATAACCAAAACATGACCAAGGCTGTGTTGGCAGGAAGTTAAGGATGTTGTCGATGATAACACAAATCATCGAGGAGCAAGGATGGTATTTCTCACCATGAATTCAGTTGACATCTGATGTCTACTACACAACTTATTCTTGTAGACTCGTGTTGGGCTTCCAAGCGCAGAGTTTTGTAGGACAGTAGCAATTTTCCCTCAAGTGGATGACCTAAGGTTTATCAATCCATGGGAGGCATAGGTTGAAGATGGTATCTCTCGAACAACCCTGCAACCAAATAAAAGAAATCTCTTGTGTCCCCAACACACCCAATACAATGGTAAATTGTATAGGTGCACTAGTTCGGCGAAGAGATGGTGATAAAAGTGTAGTATGGATAGTAGATATAGGTTTTTGTAATCTGAAAATATAAAAACAGCAAGGTAGCAAGTAACAAAAGTGAGCACTAACGGTATTGCAATGCTTAAAAACAAGGCCTAGGGTTCATATTTTCACTAGTGCAATCTCTCAACAATGCTAACATAATTGGATCATATAACCATCCCTCAACGTGCAATAAAGAATCACTCCCAAGTTCCTATTAGCGGAGAACATAAGATAGAAATTGTTTGTAGGGTACGAAACCACCTCAAAGTTGTCCTTTCCGATCGATCTATTGAGCTATTCCTATAAGTGTCACAAATAGCCCTAGAGTTCGTACTAAAATAACATCATATGATACACATCAACCAACTCTAATGTCACCTAGATACTCCAATGTCACCACAAGTATCCGTGAGTTGATTATATGATATGCATCAAACAACTTCATAATCATAATATTCAATCCACACAAAGAACTCCAAGGAGCACCCCAAAGTTTCTATCGGAGAAAAGATAATGAAAACGTGCATCAACCCCTATGCATAGATTACCCCAATGTCACCACAGGAATTCGCGAGTTGAGTGCGAAAACATACATCAAGTGAATCAATATAATACCCCATTGTCATCACGGGTATTTATATGCAAGACATACATAAATTGTTCTCAAATCTAAAATATTCAATCCGACAATAACGAAACCTCAAAGGGAAAAGATTTGATTCATCACAACAAGGATAGAGAGGGAAGAAACACCATATGATCCAACTATATTAACAAAGCTCGCGATACATCAAGATCATGCCAAATCAAGAACACGAGAGAGAGAGAGATAAAACACATAGCTACTGGTACAAACCCTCAGCCCCGAGGGTGAACTACTCCCTCCTCGTCATGGAGACCGCCGGGATGATGAAGATGGCCTCCGGTGATGGTTCCCCCCCCCCTCCGGCAGGGTGCCGGAAAGGGCTGTAGATGAGATCGGGGAGGTACAGAGGCTTGCGGCGGCGAAGTCGAAGTTCTAGGGTTATTTCTGGGGGTTTCTCTATTTATAGGATTTTTCAGCGTTGGAATCAGGTCAGATGGAGCCACGTGGGCCACATGAGGTACCAGGGCACGCCTGGGGGGGTGGCGCGCCCTGGTGCCTCGTGGGCACTGGGTGCCCCCCCCCCTCCAGTGGGTCTTGGTTCCTGTATTTTTTATTTATTCCATAAAAATCTCCAAAAAGTTTCATCCAATTCTAAGAACTTTTATTTTTGCACAAAAAACAACACCATGGCAATTCTGCTGAAAACAACGTCAGTCCGGGTTAGTTCTAATCAAATCATACCAAAACCATATAGAATTGTTATAAACATCGCATGAATACTTCATAAATTATAGATACGTTGGAGACGTATCAGCATCCCCAAGCTTAATTCCTGCTCGTCCTCGAGTAGGTAAATGATAAAAGAAATGATTTATGAAGTGTGAATGCTAGCATAATGCATAAGTTTGATCAATAATAATTTCAATCACTTTTTCTAGCATCAATATATATATCATAATCAGTAACTCATCTCATAAAACTTCTCATGATCAAGTAGCAAGCTATTCACATGTTTAAAGTATAGGCCATAAACTTTCTTGAAAACTAACAAACTATGTTCTCAGTCATCAAACAATTGCAATTCATCTTATTTTCAGGAAGGGTCTATGTAAGAGCTTTGATCTAGCAAATTCCACATACTCAACCATCTTTTAGTCTTCCATGATTGCTGACACTCAAAGCATATTTTTAGAACAAACCGTTTCAGTCAAACACATAGGAAGATAGGGACTTAATGTTTCGCCTCCCAACTTATTTATCTCAGGGATAATGTCAACAATAATAACTCATGATCACCTATATTCAACTGGATATATGTGCCTGGATCTTTCCCTACCACATAATGCTTGCCAACTAAAGAATAAATAGAGCGGAATAGGGATGAACATTAATGACTCTTGCATAAAAGTAAATACAGAAAAGTAAATGCATAAAAGTAAAAGATAGGCCCTTCGCAGAGGGAAGCAGAGGTTGTCATGCGCTTTTTGTTGTTGGATCCACAAGCCCTTAATGCAAAGGAATGTCACGTTATATTGCCCCTTGTGATAGCAACCTTTATTATGCAGTCCATCGCTTTTATTTCTTTACCATCACAAGTTCGTACAACGCTTATTTTCCCTTGCAATAAAAGATCATACATATTTTAGGAGCAATTTTTATTGCTTTTTGCACCGATGACAACTTACTTGAAGGATCTTATTCAATCCATAGGTAGATATAGTGGACTCTCATGGCAAGAAACTAGGTTTAAGGGTTTTTGGATGCACAAGTAGTATCTCTACTTAGTAAGAATTTTTGGCTAGCAAAAGACCTAACCAAGCACCACATGTTAGAGGATCCATGACAATATAACTTCTATGTGAATATAAACAAACATAACTCATTACGTTGTCTTCCTTGTCCAACATCAACTACTTGATCAAGCTTGAAAATAATTAATGGGGGCTCACAATCATAGAAGATGTCCAAGATAGTATATTTATATGTGAAATTTCTCTTCCTTCAAAATTCTTTCATGAATTGTTCAAGTGAAAAGTGCTATGTTTGTTAACTTTCAATAAATTTTACCACTTATACTTCTTGTATGTGAAGTCACTACTCCCCATGGGACAAGCATATGAAGCATATAAATTTCAACTTTATGATATTCAATTCATTTCAACAATTTACTCATAGGATATAAGTGAAGCACAAGAGTAAATGACAAACTACTCCAAAAAGATATAAGTGAAGACCAAATGAGTAGTTAAGTAAATAGGTAGCTATGTGAGGACTCTCTCTCATTTAAAAATTTCAGATCTTAAGTATTTTATTCAAACAGCAATCTGCCAAAACAGAATAGTCTATAAAAGGGGAATAAGAATCCATCCTTCCCTAACTCCAAAAATTCTGAAAAATTACCACATGACATAGAACTCATGCATTCTTACTCTGTAAAAATTTCAGATTTTTATCATGTTCTAACTATTCAGGAATATTCTGGACATAACAGAAAACTTTCTGTTTTCAAACAGCAACACATGAACTTGCAAACTGAGCATGGTAAAGGCTATAATTGGAATTTTATTGAACTAAAAGATACAAAACATGATTATTGATAACATAAAGCAATTATAAATAGAAGAAAATGATGCTCCAAGCAAAACTCATATTATGTGACGAATAAAAATATAGCTCTAAGTAAGGTTACCGATAATGTTGAAGACGAAAGAGGGGATGCCTTCCGAGGCATCCCCAAGCTTAGTTGCTTGGTTGTTCCTTTAATATTACCTTGGGGTGCCTTGGGCATCCCCAAGATTAGGGTCTTGCCACTCCTTATTCTCCTCATATCGATATCTCACCCAAAACTTGAAAACTTCAATCACACAAAACTTAACGGAACTTGTGAGATAGGTTAGTATGATAAAAACAAATCATCCACTTAGGTACTGTCAAGACAAGATTCCTAATTGTTATCACATAATTCCTACTGTATTCTATCATTTCCACAATTTATATTACTCAATATAAGCTATGGAAACACTAAAACAAACAAACTATGCACCGAAAACAGAATCTGTCAAAAACAGAACAGCGTGTAGTGAGCGATTTAAAAACCATACTTCTGTACCTCCAAAAATTCTGAAAAATTAGGAAAACGTAAAAACTTTGTAACCCAATACTGTGTAAAAATTTCAGAATTTTCTCATGCTCCAGTACATAATAGAAATTCCAGCACTGGACGCAAAAGTTTCTGTTTTTGCACAGAATCAAATCAACAAGCATCTACACTATCCCAAAGGCTTTACTTGGCACATTATTGAAATAAAACATATAAAACATGATTACCACAGTATCTTAATCATGTGTACACACAAAAACAGTAGGTATAAATATTGGGTTGTCTACCAACAAGCGCTTTTCTTTAATGCCTTTTAGCTAGGCATGATGATCTCAATGATGCTCACATAGAAGTAAAGAATTGAAACATAACGGGAGCATCATGAATCGTATGTTCCTATCTCATAATAATTTTCAGTAGAATCATGAATAGATTCATCAATATAGCTATCACATAAAGTATTCTTTTCATGATCCACAAGCATAGAATTTTTATTACTCTCCACATAAGCACATTTCTTCTCATCAATAGGAGTAGGAGTATCATATGAAACTCGAATACTATAAATTGTTTCCACATTAAAAGAGTAATGTTCAGTAAAAGGGTAATCATAATTATGACAAGTTTTATAAATATAATCATCACTAGTTTTTATAACATAAGTATCATCACAATAACCATCATAAGTAGGAGGCATGCAATCATCATAACAAATTTGATCATTCAAAGTAGGGGGACTAAAAAGATCATCTTCATTAAGCATAGCATCCCCAAGCTTGGGACAAACATTAATTGCAGAAAATAAATTCTCAAGCATGTCATTTTCATCAAACATAGCATCCCCGAGCTTGTGGCTTGGCATATCATAAGCATAATCACTTTCATCATTAATAGTATGAATAGGACCAATAGTATAACAATTATCATCATAATTTTCCAAGTTGGTGCCATAAAGATTTTCAAGATCATAAGAGGTATCATTATCTTCCCAATCATAATCATCATAATGAGTAATAGGCATAATAAAATCATCCTTAATAGTTCCTTCGGACATTGTACCATAAGACAAAGAAGCAATATCATCATCAAGTATATCATCTTCCCCAATTATTTTTGATTCAATCTCAGGAGGCACAACAATAATAGGGGCAACATTATTTGGGAGGGATATCTTTTTACCTCTACTCTTTCTTCTTTTCTTCTTCTTCACCACATCATGTGTGGGTTTAATCAATTTTTCCGAGCTTCTTATTGATGAGATTGGTTGAATAGGAAGCTCCTCCTCGTCACCTATTTCATCATGAGAGACAATAGGAGGGAAAGTGGAAATCTTTACCCTTTCATTAGTGTTCCTTTTATATTCTATTGGTTTTCCCATCTTTCTGTAGTTGGCAATATAAGCATTCTCATTGCAATTTACCACACAAAACATATAGATTTCCTCTAGATTAGTTTCAATGTTGTCTGTGAGAATGAATACTTCAAACCAACTATTTTTATGTGTCAATTCCTCACACCCCAAAAATAGATAAAGCTCATTATATAGTTCGAGGGTGGTCAAGTCATTACAATATTTAGCCATGATTCGATCATGAAAAAGTATGCATTGAAAATTAAGGTGACCAACTTTATTGCAAAGTTCACAAGTAATGGGATGAAGAGAGCATAATTTTGTAGCAAATTCATGTATCACTTTGAGAAAAAAATTGGTTCTATCATGTTTATGCTTCTTACAAAATCTATCATCCCTATAAGGCATGTCTTCACAAACTTTATGCACTCCACAAAAATTGACATGCTTATAAGAAACATTTTTGTCATGACTAGTGCAATCATCATTAGTATTTTGGATATTCATAGAATTCATACTAACAACATTGCAATCATACTCATCATTCAAAGATTTTATGCCAAACATTTTATTGAATTCTTCTTCTATCAATTGAGCACAATTTTCCGCTCCATCATTTTCAAGAAAGACATGATAAAGACGAATAATATGAGGCAACCTCAATTCCATTTTTTGTAGTTTTATTTTATAAACCAAACTAGTGATAAAACAAGAAACTAAAAGATTCAATTGCAAGATCTAAAGATATACCTTCAAGCACTCACCTCCTCGACAACGGTGCCAGAAAAGAGCTTGATGTCTACTACACAACTTATTCTTGTAGACTCGTGTTGGGCCTCCAAGCGCAGAGTTTTGTAGGACAGTAGCAATTTTCCCTCAAGTGGATGACCTAAGGTTTATCAATCCGTGGGAGGCGTAGGTTGAAGATGGTATCTCTCAAACAACCCTGCAACCAAATACAAGAAATCTCTTGTGTCCCCAAAACACCCAATACAATGGTAAATTGTATAGGTGCACTAGTTCGGCGAAGAGATGGTGATAAAAGTGTAGTATGAATAGTAGATATAGGTTTTTGTAATCTGAAAATATAAAAACAGCAAGGTAGCAAGTAACAAAAGTGAGCACAAACGGTATTGAAATGCTTAAAACAAGGCCTAGGGTTCATACTTTCACTAGTGCAATCTCTCAACAATGCTAACATAATTGGATCATATAACCATCCCTCAACGTGCAATAAAGAATCACTCCCAAGTTCCTATTAGCGGAGAACATAAGATAGAAATTGTTTGTAGGGTACGAAACCACCTCAAAGTTATCCTTTCCGATTGATCTATTGAGCTATTCCTAAGTGTCACAAACAGCTCTAGAGTTCGTACTAAAATAACACCATATGATACACATCAACCAACTCTAATGTCACCTAGATACTCCAATGTCACCACAAGTATCCGTGAGTTGATTATACGATATGCATCAAACAACTTCATAATCATAATATTCAATCCACACAAAGAACTCCAAGGAGCACCCCAAAGTTTCTATCGGAGAAAAGATAATGAAAACGTGCATCAACCCCTATGCATAGATTACCACAATGTCACCACGGGAATCCCCGAGTTGAGTGCCAAAACATACATCAAGTGAATCAATATAATACCCCATTGTCACCATGGGTATTCATATGCAAGACATACATAAAGTGTTCTCAAATCTGAAATATTCAATCCGACAATAATGAAACCTCAAAGGGAAAAGATTCAATTCATCACAACAAGGATAGAGAGGGAAGAAACACCATATGATCCAACTATATTAACAAAGCTCGCGATACATCAAGATCATGCCAAATCAAGAACACGAGAGAGAGAGAGAGAGAGAGAGAGAGAGAGAGAGAGAGATAAAACACATAGCTACTGGTACAAACCCTCAGCCCCGAGGGTGAACTACACCCTCCTCGTCATGGAGACCGCCGGGATGATGAAGATGGCCTCCGGTGATGGTTACCCCCCCCCCCCTCCGGCAGGGTGCCGGAAAGGGTTTTAGATGAGATCGTGAAGGTACAGAGGCTTGCGGTGGCGAAGTCGATGTTCTAGGGTTATTTCTGGGGGTTTCTCTATTTATAGGATTTTTCAGCGTTGGAATCAGGTCAGACGGAGCCACGTGGGCCCCACGAGGTACCAGGGCGCGCCTAGGGGTGGCACGCCGTGGTGCCTCGTGGGCACTGGGTGGCCCCCCTCCAGTGGGCTTGGTTCCAGTATTTTTTATTTATTCCATAAAAAATCTCCAAAAAGTTTCATGCAATTCCAAGAACTTTTATTTCTGCACAAAAAACAACACCATGGCAATTCTGCTGAAAACAACGTCAGTCCGGGTTAGTTCTAATCAAATCATACCAAAACCATATAGAATTGTTATAAACATGGCATGAATACTTCATAAATTATAGATACGTTGGAGACGTATCAACATCTCAGAAGAAGTCAAAATGTTGACGATTATCACGACACATTTTGTCGAGAGGTTCCATGAAGATGTAATCGACCAGTAAGATGATCAAAGCAGATGGGATGAAGTTAAAGGTCAACGGAACCACGGATATGACGCAAGCTTGGATTCCTTCATGTTGTGTAAGCAAAACGATATGATGACGAAAGTTTGACACATGCTTAGCTCATTGTTGAAAATTGTGCTCCGGAAAGAAGGACCAGGTAGCACAAGTAAAATTAGCACGTTAATATTGTAGCCGATCAGGCTAGGAATGACATGATTGAGTATTAAACTTCCCAGCAACAAAGTACTAGGAGTAATGAATCACATTGTGGATTCCCGTCGGTTGTCAGAGTTCTTGAGTGATGGACAATTCAAACCTAGGAGTGACTAAAATGGTGAGAAGTATTATTCCCACAAGAATTCATAAGAGGTAGTGCAATGGCATGATATCCTCGAGATACCATGGGGTAATACCCGAAGGTAGAACATAATAAAAGCTGCATTGGATCATTGACCCGCGAACAACAGATACTTTAACCTTGTAGAAAAATAGACGAGGCACTGGAAAGGATTCCTTTCAAATATATTGAATAAGGACAGCATGGTCAAAACCATAACTGCAAGGGATCAAATTGAATGATACCGGAAGAATTATTCAAATGATTAAATATTTTACAAGAAGCTTCTGTGACGGTCTACATCGTTCCCATGGGCATGAACACAAAGTTCAAGGTCGACTCCCACTTCATCAATGCATAACCTTTCATTCACTTCTTGTTTTCAAAGAAGTTGTAGTGTTGCAAATTTATCTGGCGAAACAACAGAAGAGTATGACTCGTAGAAGTTTCGGGTGTACACAGATTAGGGAAGGCATAGGTTCAACGCATCGGGGCATCTTAGGAACTTATACCACGAACTTTAGGAGTAGTTAACACAAGCTCGAAAACAGAGCATGGTTGACAAAGCAGAGGATACAATTTACCAAAGGCATTATGTATCAGGGGAAGAACTCACAAGGTTATTGAATATGAAGGACACTATCGGATAATAATCCAACAAAGGATTTGGCGGTCCACAAAGGATCTGATGTAAGTATCGGTACCCAACCAGAAGAAGAAAGAATGCAAATGCATCAGGTTATGGAATCATCTAATCAACTCAAAGTATAAAATACAAAGAGTTTGCCATTTCTAAATCGAGGGATCAGAAGCAGACGCTCTGATCAAGGATGGATAAGTTGAATAGACTTAGGGGGGCACAATCGCTGGCAAATTGATTGGCCGAGAACCAGCACATGTTCAAAATGATGTCTGAGCTGGAAAGCCAAATTCTAGGACTCGACTGATGATTGCGAGCATTCGCAACATATTGAATCAAGGGACTCAAAATGATAGCGACAAAGTATGCGAACAAGATTACTAGACATATGGAATTTACCATAATGCAAGCAGGACAAAATTTCAAGAGCAATAGGCCGTAGAGGATTCTCGGAGGATCGGATAGCATTTCAAAGAATTTTGTGAAACACGTGAACAACTGGGGATGAACTAATCCCCAGTAATGTTGAGTAATTATTCATAATGTATTCAGGCGACAAGGAACTGCAAGGCAGTAGGCACAAAAGATTCTCGGAACAACGGGGAGTATTTTGGGGTATCTTGTAACAACAAGAGCAACTGGGAATGAATGTATGAACGGCAAGTGTATGTAGTAATCCATAGGGATTTATCGGTGGTAGGGAATTGCAAAGGTAGTGGGCATAATGGTCTCGGGAAAGCATCGAAGAGTGCTTCAGGATATCTTGAAATATCCAGGGATGATCGGGAATGAGTGGCTCTCCGGAATGAAGTCGTTACGTGAACCTAGAGTTAGAGTTAGCATAATCTTTAACCCAAAAAGAAGAGAGATCAGAATCCTAGAGTAAAGGAGAGGAATAAAAGATCCTAATCCTATCCATTGGCGATGTGGGCCCGTAAGCCACACAACAATGTTAGTAAAATAGTTTTTCAAAGACTAGACTCAACGTCGGCCAAGGAGTTGGAAAGGGGCTTCCTACAGGCAGTCGGCTCTGATACCAACTTGTGACGCCCCCGACTTGGCCGTGCACTAATCATACACGCAAATGCACACGATCAAGCCCAGAGACTCACGGGAAGATATCACAACACAACTCTAGACACAAATTCAAACATAAAGGAGTTATATTACAAACCAAGGGTCACGAGGACCCGAATACATAAGTCAGCGGAAGCAACAATATCTGAGTACAGACATAACTAAACAAGTTTGCCTTAAGAAGGCTGAGCAAAACAATGACATCTAGATCGAAAAGGCGCAGGCCTCCTACCTGGGGCCTCCTAACTACTCCTGGTCGGCGGTCTCCACGTAGTAGTAGGCTCCGTCGGGGTAGTAGTAGTAATCGGCGGGATCAGTTGGCTCCTGGGCTCCGTCATCTGATCGCAGATATCGGGTAGGGGGAAAAAAGGTAGCAAAGCAACCGTGAGTACTCATCCAAAGTACTCGCAAGACTTACATCAGATCTATGCTAAGTATGCATCAGTATTAAAGGGAAGGGGCTATATCTGTGGACTAAACTGCAGAAGTGCCAGAATAGAGGGGAAGGCCTAGCCTATCGAAGACTAGCATCTTGCAGCGTCTTGCAGCAACAGAAGAGAGTAGAATAACATAACATGTAGTAACAAATATATATTAGTAACGCCCAGAGATCCTTCCTCGTCTACCCCGCGAGGAAGCGATCCCGGAGCCATCATATCAGTTTAGTGTCACATGTATCAAGTTCTAGTTGTAGTAGATCGGGATACAACTCCAAGCGTCCATTACCATGGACACGGCTATTCGAATAGATAACTTCCCTGCAGGGGTGCACCAACTTACCCAACATGCTCGATTAACTCTGGCCGGACACACTTTTCTCGGGTCATGTCAGGCCTCGGCTGATCGACACACCGTAGTCCTACCTAGGCTCAACAGAGAGGTCAGCACACCGGTCTACATCCTAAGCACTCAGGGGTCTTGGGCCCATCGCCCTTTGCACTCCTGCGCGTTGCGCGACCGGCCGGGGACCAGACCCACCCCCTTATACAAGCGCAGGCGGTAACCGTCCACCCCAACAATCAGCCCACATCTCTGAACTGTGACATCTGAAGAGCTTTCGGGAGAATCGTACGACGCCGAGTGCCCATAACTTATCCCGTGTGGTGGTTAGTGCGAAAAAGGCCAGAGGCCTATTCAGATCACATATCCAAACCCGTTAGTTTGTTGGGAGCTCGCGGTGACGATCAGTGATCCTGTCGCCCCGTCTCGCAGACTTACGGCAAGGGCCAGGCCCATCCCTCTCCTGGGGCGGTCTGCCTGCCCGGCCGTGCCGCGTAATTATCTCGTGGGTACCCTCACGGTCAACCCGACTTCAGTAACTCTCGCGGGTACCCCTCGGGGTCCACCCGACTTCAACAAGGGACTGAGGTAAAGTCAAGGTATTCGTTTGTCCATAACATCAAGGGGGGAATCCGAGGAATCACCCTCGATGGATTCCTTCTCGATGTATCCGTCAAGGTGAACTTGGAGGAATCACCCTCGATGGGTTCACACTTGAGGGGTTGCACGACAGAGTCATCATCGAAGGTGGTGAATGAGGAATCAACCTCTGTAATCCACAGCCGATTAGCTACACTACAGAGATATTATCAGGAGTGAGGTAAGAGGTATCACCCTCGACACTCGATAGTAGCTCTGCAGAGTCTTGCAACTAAGGGGGAGTGCGGTGGTGTGCTCGGTCTCAGCATGTCGATCACATGGATCAAGTCATCCAGAAGCAAAGCATGGCAACACGGACAAGGGTGTGGGGCCACTAATGGATCACTAACCAGCCTATACTAAGCATATAGGACAACAGGTAAAGTATCAACAACAGGTTACAAAATCAGGCTATGCATCAGAATAGGAGCTATCGAACAACAGTAGCAAAATCTAATGCAAGCATGAGAGAGAAAGAATGGGCGATATAGGAATGATCAAGGGGGTTTTGCTTGCCTGGAAGCTCTGCTAAGAAGGACGGGTCGTCGACGACGTAGTCATACCCGGGGTCAACAGCAGTCTCGGGGTCTACCGGAGAGAAAAGGGGGAAGAAATAGTAAATATAAAGCAAACAAATGCATCACAAGGCATGACATGACAATATGATGTGCTGGGGTGACCTAATGTGGTGCTAAGCGTTACAGACGAAGCGGGAAAATACCTGGGGATATTTTCTCGGCTCCAGGCATTTATCGGTCAGACGATCCGGAGGGAAAGGTTCCATGTTTGCTGTGCTGGGGGCATGTGACAGGTATGTGGATGGCATATTCGGATTCGTTAGATTTTTCTGATCATTTTTCATATAGAAAACATTTTCATTCGAGCTACGGTTTAATTTCTACGAATTTTCAAAGTTTTAACAATATTCTGAAATTATTTTAATTTATTAATTCGAATTTTTAAACAGCGCGGATACCTTTTACACCCACTGTGGGCTAGCCACAGTGGATGACAGGTGGGGCGAGGGGCCCAGTCAACGGCTGAGTCAGCCCAGTCAACTGCTGACCAGTTGACTGGTCAACGAAGTCAAAGGGGGCCCATATGTCAGTGTAACAGGAAACAATTAGAGCTAATTATTTGCTACAGTGCACTGGGACCCACATGTCATTTGTTAGTATACTAGTTAGCACTAAACTAGTCCTAAACTAGTCCTATTCTAATTAAACCCCACACACACTCACGCACACACGCAGAACACACACACACACACTCACGCACACACGCAGAACACACACACACACACACACACACACACGCTGCACACACTCACACACAGCTCAGCCATGGCCATGGCCATGGCCGGCCGTAGCAGCGGCGGCAGCGAGCGGCGGCATCGACGGACAGCAGCGGCAGCAGCCAAGCGCGGCAGCACCTAGCAACAACAGCAACTAAGCAGCGGCAGCAGCTTAGCAGGAGCAGCAGCAGCGGCCAGGAGCAGAGCAGCAGCAAGCGGCAGTAGCAGCAAGAACGGCAGCAGGAGCAGTAGCTAGCACCGCAAGGAGCAGCAGTTGCTGGCGCACGCGAGGCAGCAGTTGGGCGCGCTGGCGGACGTGCGCAGGCACGGCTGGGCATGCCAGGCGCGGCCAGGAGCAGTAGCAGTACGCGGGCACGCGCGCGAACATGGATCTCCAGCGGCCATGGCGGACGGAGCTCACGGGGTGGCCACTACGGGCACGGATCAAGCCGGAGAAAAGGGTCAAACGGAGAAGGGGCTCACCGCGGTGCCGAAGGTGAGCTCAAGGTGGCCGGGGACGGACCGGAGATGAGGCAATCGACGATGGCGGCCAGCGATGTACGCGGTGAAGATGAGCTCGATGGCGAGCGTACGGGGCAGTTCCGCTCGATTTGGAACTCGAGATGGACGGAGTC
Organism: Elymus sibiricus; assembly: GCA_039707655.1. Taxonomy (NCBI): domain Eukaryota; kingdom Viridiplantae; phylum Streptophyta; class Magnoliopsida; order Poales; family Poaceae; genus Elymus; species Elymus sibiricus. The sequence continues at coordinate 173,573,455 of CM077666.1, read as the reverse complement.
GAGGGTGGCGGTCTTCCTGGACAACTTTTTAGGCGACATGGAGGTCGGTAGCCGCGACAGCGACGGTGGCACGGCGACGTTGAGCTCAGGGGATGAGCTCTAGATCGAGAAAAAGAGGGAGAGAGAACAGGGGGCTAGGGTTTTGGCAAGGGGGCAGCGGGGCTCGTCTTGAGGGCGTCGGGGAGGTCCGGGATGGGCGACACGGGGCCAAGGCGTGGTCATGGCGGCCGGATGGCTGCCACGCCATGCCCCTGCCTCCCCTCTGTACAGAGGTAGGGGAAAGGCCGGCGTGGGCTGGGCCTCATTACACTGTGGCACTAATGGCCCAGTAGCACAGTGGCTTTATTCCTTTTTCTTTTTCTGTCAAAAGGAATAGCTCCTGTTTGTAATTATTTGAGCTACCAAATGATTTTTGGCCAGCTGTGAAACTTTGCTCATAAATCAAGCACAAAATTATTAGGTGGCTCGAAAAGTTTGGGGCCATTTGGAGTTGTCTAACCATTTTTAGAAATTGAAAAGGCCAATTTAGTTGCTGCTGGTCCGCTCAAATAATTTCCAGGGGCATTTTTGGAATCCAAATGAGGTTAGTCCCATCATGACAAATACTTAGAGAATATTTGCCAAATTATGAACTATTTTGCTGGCATGTTGGAGGAAGCAAATATTTGGCATGCAATTCAAATTGGAATTTGGCTTTGATTTTGGACAAGTGGCAGATTGGCTTACTGATCATGATGACATGGCCACCATTAGGGCGAGATCACTGTAGCTTAACACTGTGGTGTTACATAGCTGCGGTTGGGATTTGATTTATATGCACAAAATGCACGGTAAATGCAAAAATGGCTTAAATATAGCAAACGAGACCCGAAATGCGCGAGAAAATCAATACTGGTGTGTAATGGTGATTGCGTACCGTGGAAAAAATTTCGAGGCGAAACGATAAAGTAACCAACGATCGGAGTCCGAATTGCCACGTCTCCTATTGGGAACTATGATCCTTCTTGTGAGATGCTCCGGTTTGCAAGGAGCGGCCATCGTAACTTGTGCCAAACTTTACCAAAAAATTTCCACTCGGTCTTCAGATCGAGCCACGGTGACACACCAATTTTCGCGATTTTCGAAGTCCATCCACATTTCTTGTAATTAAATTACCAACAAGCCCTACGCCAGTGGCCGCATCTCATGGCCAAAATGTTTGAAAATTCTTCCCGTTTCTTGGACAATGAATAAAAACTAGCAAACCGACACAAAAAATGATTTTTACACCTTTTTTGCTAACACCCACATGTAGTTGCAGTAGGGTTTTGATTTATATGCACTAAATGCATGGTAAATGCAAAAAAATTGCTTAAATGTACCAAACGAGACCTGAAATGCGCCAGAAAATCAAACCTAGGTTATGATGGTGATTGCGTACCATGGAAAAAAATTCGAGGCGAAACGTTGAACTCACGTCTTCATTTCAAAATTACCACGTCTTCATTTCAAACAAAATTATGTTGTTTGTGCACACGGGCTCGTAGAGGCTTTCGTTTGCATAGGCCTTTCCGCGCCGCGAGCGGCGCCCTTTTTTCACTGAAGCTGCCAACACCCCCCACCGCCCGCCCCCGTTTCACTCAATAGTCCGCATATTCTACCAAAACTCCATCGCCAGCTCCCCCCTTCCCTAGATCCACACCAGAACCCTATCCGGCGCCGGCGTGCTCAACCTGGCCGTGTGCCCGCTCTTTCGCGTCAATCCTACCTTCGCTGCCGTTCCCAACACGCGGCTGCCCGTGCCTCACCATCTTCGTTTGCTCGCCAGCCGCCCTCGACCATATCGATCCTGTACCCCTCGCCTCTCCTGCCGGGTTTGCACAAAAACCTGTCAGTTACTGCTCTCCATCGAGGTGAGGCATATTTCCTCACGATCCCTCTTCCTATTTGGTTCTGTATGTTCCCAAATTGGCTATAAAATAATGGAGAGCGTATATATGTTCATTATCTACCTTCCTAACTTGTACATATAAGCTGTATTTGTTCCAATTAGTTATTGTCGATTTACAGATCGTGGGTGCCCGAGTCACACAAAATGAACAAATTAGCCATACATTTTCCAAATTATTACATAACATGTCTAGACAGCTTGCTACCAAGTTGTTAGCGTTATGCTTATCCCCCTTTTATGAATTTCGCATTTGTTCTCTGTAGATGCGAAGTAGCAGCGACAACACTCATGCTTCAGGCGATGTATCTTCATCTGAGTCCGACAACCCTAGGTCTCCAAGCTGATGATCAGGGAACAAGTAATCTGGAACGGGATAGAGCTGCCGCAATCACCCTTTCGGCCAGGACACGGAAGAATGCTCCAAGAAAGCCCACACACTAGCCTAAAGTTGTATATGAAGTAACCGACATCGATTTAAAGTCTTGGGCTCCAACTAAACCAGATAAAGCACGCACGAGGTTTTGGAGTGTGTGTGGATTTGTTGGCAGGGCAAGGCTCAACATTAATCTGCCGGGGTTTCGGAAGGCTGACATAGAAACACGGCACAGGATAGTCAGGGAGATCATGGAACACTTCAACGTTCCAGAGCAGTGGAGAATGCAGGTGGAACACGTTGCACTAAAGAAGGCCAGGGATGCTTGGAGAAATTGGAAGCACGTGTTGTACAAGAAGTACTTGAGTGAAGGCAAGGACCCAATCCCCGCATACCCCCAAATTACAAAGGCAGACTAGGCAGAATTCAAAAGGGTCAGGGCAACTACAGAGTTTACCAAGAAGAGTGCCAAGCAATCGGAACTTCAGAAGAGGAACACACACCCCCACCGTATGGGTGTGGCAGGATACTATGGCATGAAACCGATATGGGACCAGGAGGACAAAGAAGTAGTAGCTGCGGGTGGAAAACCGACCTTTAGTGAAATCAGGGGAGAACGCACTAGAGACTACTTGCGGGCACGCGCAAGGAGGCGTGACAACGGTTCTTATTACTTTGAGAACTCACATGACGAAGAACTGTATCGCGTGATGTTAAAGGCTTCCACCAGCAACCCTGGAAGGTTCTACAGGAACTCAGGGCCATGTGATATTCTGTCCGATGCTCTGGCAACAAAAGAGCTCCCTGGTCGTGCAAGGGGTATAGGTGTCAATGTCCCGCACAAGAGGGCTTTCACACTCAGCAAAGAAGAGAGGCTCGCCATGAAAAAAGAGAGGAGTGAACAGAAGAAGGAAGAATTGTATGAAAGGTTGAGGATGGACATGTATCCGAAAGTTCAAATGGAAATTGAGGAGTCAATGATGATGCAGAAGACTCTAACACTGAGAGATAGCCAGCAGACGGGAGGGGAGGCGGGCATGGGCGATGCTGCTTATTGCGCGACAGCACCGCACAAGAGTAGTTGTGCATCAGCTGACCCCAGTGACACTGAGACTGCAGCTACACATGATGATGCTATATCTGATCTATCTGGAATGAAAGACAAACTGAGGAGCGTGCTAACACATTATGAAGGTACGTTAAAATGTGCAACCGCCTGGGTTTTGTCCCCCCACTTGGAAGGGGGCCTCTTGTTGGACAATGTGCCATTGAAGCCGGGCTGTGTGAAGTGCTACGTGACTGAAGTAAAGCCTGGATTCAATAAATTTGCCCTGAAGAATGTCCTAGGGGACTATGATGAGGAGAGGACCTTGCAAGAAACACTGTTAAATCATATCCAGTGGCCACGAAAGGAAATAGACTTCATAGATGAGATCCCTCAAGCCCCACCAAGAGCAATCAATGTCGCCCTTCAACCGGCGACTCTCTCCTTGCCACAGCAGCTCTCGCGTGCTTCCCCCGAGGAACCTAATACTCATAATCCAACGGCTGATGCATCAACCAGTGATCAGCCCGCCCGACGTCGTGCCGTACAGGCCATGTCATCATCCGCCCCTGAGCAGCCAGTGGCAAGGCCTACAACTGCTGAAGACGCACCGCCGGTTCAGATGCCGGCCACTGAAGCAGCAGGGGGAGACACAGCGGTACCGCATGCTCAGCAGACCAACCCGGTGGAACAGACTGCTAAGCAGTCAGAAGATCCGGAACCGCCTGCTCATCAGTCTGTCGGTTCGCAGCCGCATGATCAGCATACCGATGCGTCGGCACTGCCTGCTCAGCAAACCAACGCGTTGGCACAGCCTCCTCAGCACACCAATGTGTTGGCACCACCTGCGCCCGACATAGCTTCACCACCTAGTCAGCAGTCCGACGCCTCTGCTCCTACAGCTCAGCAGTCTGTCACAGCAGCACCGCCAGCTCAGCAGTCCGGCATAGCTAAACTGTCTGCTCAGCAGCCCGTCGTATCTTCACTGCCTGCTCAGTAGTCCGTCTATCAACGATCCAGACCTTGCACCAGAAGTGCTTCAAGTACCAAGAGGAAAGCGGCCACGGCCGCACCCGCGAGGAAGCGGCCCCCGAGACCAAGGAAGAATGCGAATGATAGCCTCTTACTAAAAGCACTCATCGCCGAGAACCAAATTACCAGCAAGTTGTTCGAATCAGAGAGTTATACTGGTTTTGACAGCTTGCCCGATGAAGAAGTCGAAAGGATACTTGCTAAAAATAAAGCAGACGTACTTGTAGCACACAAGTACGTCCATGGCCAGCCATTTCTTGTTGATGAATACTTAGAGGAGTGTAGTTCCAGTTGCCGCAAGTTACATAAATATTGCATGGATGAAATGTCAGAAGGTCATGAGGTTCTGTTAGTCCACTACGACAGTGATCATTTCGGTCACGATCAAGGATCCATCGGTGTGGAATTCGAGAACTTTCATCTCTTCTTCAACTTCAATGTGCTCGATATGACTCTTGTTAAATGCTTGATGTTGTAAGTACTTCACCAACTCTGATCAACTTCTCCATACAAGGCTGTAATCGAAAAAAAGCTAATTGTATTGTATTCCTCTCAGGGGATTGATCACGCAAAGAAAAATGGAGGGAGTGTATTTCATAGATCCTCACGTAGCAAATGGCACATTATTACGTGGTGGCACAGATAATCGGGAGTGGGCCATTGGCAAGGTCGTCAGTATCTTGTGTCGCACGCCCCATGCAGAACTCTTTCTCTGGCCATATCATGAAGGGTAAGTCAAATAAACAACCACACATACATTGACCGTCTTTCACATTTCATCATAGTTCGTAAGTTCATGGTTTTCTTAATCAGTAGCATTCACTGGATCTTGGTAGTCATTGCTCCAAAACAAAACAGAGTTTACTACCTGGATTCTCTCAGAGATTCAATAAAGCCTCAGGATCTGACGCATCTTCAGCAATTCATGGATAGGTATTGAATTCTATGATGTTAAAATTTGCATTCATATCTGGTTCAAGAACTGAGTATGTGGAAATTCATCTTCATTTGCAGTGTGTTGGCATCGTGCATAACTAAACGAGGGAACCAGTTCAAGAGTGCACTACCTCTACAGCACGAGATCGTTTATCCGGTAAGACACCAAAATCCGTTATTTTCGGAAAATGTATCCAAAAGTTTGCAAATACCTTTTATTACGCTAGTCTAATGTTCAAGTTTCTAAATAAACCTCTTTCTATTTCTCTCCAAAGAAAAAAAACATCTTACACCGGTTAGGTTGCTCCTAACAGGGCAAATACATGACTAATTTTGTACAAAAAAATTCAGTGTCCTCAGCAACAACCAGGGACCAACCTTTGTAGATACTATGTCTGCAGACACATGATCTCCATCTTCAAATCTACTGATTGCTGTAACGATGCACGCAATTTAGCACCAGTAAGTCTGTATCTTAATTAATATCTTCTACTCCACTCGTATGGCACATTCTGATCTAAAAGTCCTGCAGCTCATCTTTGAACCGATGACCCCTGAACCGCTCCCCGCTGATGAATTGATGGAGGTTAGGAGATTTATCAGTAACTTCTTCCTGAATCACTACATCAATCCCACTGGTGATAATGAAGATTTCAGTATGGTTGTTCCTGAAACAATGAGTAAACATTCAACACGAGTTAGCTGCTAAACATATACGCATGGATGCATTGTTTTCCATGTGATGAGGTCTTCGTATTTCGTACACTATGATTATGTACTGCATTTGTCGATAAATCAGTGGAATTTAGATAGCATTTGTTCAATTGCATATTGTTGCGAATTCTGATGAAAGTTCGTCCTGTGGACACTATTTGTTTAATTGCATATTGTGGCGAATTTGCTTTTTGTAGGGCAATTCAAATGCGCTATTTTTGCTTTAACCTGGCCATTGATGCGCACACGGTTCGACTAAATGAGTGTGTGCGATCCAGAACGGAAAGCACAGGCCACTCATAGCGGAACCGTCGGTGATACACAACAAATCGCAGACGATTTGTAGCACTTCTACGTGTGCGTAGGGGCTCCTGAACTGTTTGTGATAGCACATTATCGCACACGAGAGCTTAGAGGAAACCGTGCCCAATGCAAAATACAATCCCACTCGTAATTTTTTCAGGAAACGTGTGCGATGATGTCATGCATGGCAGACGATTGCCATATAACACTAGTGCAGAAAAGCCTAGCTATGGCGTGCTAGAAACAACCTTGCTGGCGTAGACACTCGACGCCACCAATATGGTGCCATTGTTAGAATATTGTTGGATCTCACGTCAGCAGTATTCCACGTGCTGATGGCGTGCCCGCTTGGCCAACGTCAGCACTAAGTTATATTACCACTGTCGTCCCTTGTAGGCCAACACCGGCAAATTGTTTTTTTGTAATAAAAAAATAGTTCACAAACTAAATAATTGTACTTCAGAAAAGTTACTAGCTAGTTACTCAATAGATACTCATTAACTCAATAAACTTCACAAAAGTTACTCATTGTACTCAAGTTAGTCATGAACGTACTCAAGACTAGCTAGCTACCTTGCTAGTAAAGAACTACTACCTAGTTAAAGAAACTACTCTTCATCAAGGATTACGCTCAGCTAGCGAATCTTCTTTCTGTTGGCCGCTCCATCTTTTTTGAAATGAGCTATGTCCATCTTGAGGTCAATCCTCTCTGCCCTGAGGAGTTTTCTCTCTTGCTTCAGCTTATTCCTTTCCTCGATGAGCTCATCCCTCTCGTCCCTCAGCTTATTAGTTATCTTTACGAGATCAACCCTTTCGTTGTGCAGCTGACCGATCTCTGCGTTCAGCGAGGTAGTCAGCTCCTGCTGGCTGTTGATGACATACTCCTGAGACTGAAGGAGATCTACGTTCAGCATGTCCACATCGTAAACCTCCTCCATGTTGCCTCCATAATTGGCCATGAGACCTGATGCATTTTAAGAATGAAGGTCGCATAGTAAGAACTAAGCAATGATATAAATTTACCAAAAATATGATTAAAGGTGATCATGTAGTTACATTGGCATAGCATAATTGTTTTGTCAACTACACTAAAAATGTCAAGTACATCACTTGGCATAGCATAATTTTTTTGGCACTGACTTGGGAATGCACTAGAGCAAACAATATATGTGGCACAGATTTGACACTGGTCGACTTGGGAATGCACTAGAGCAAACACTACACTAAAAATGTATCAACTAAAAATTCCAACAATGGCACTGACTTGGGAATGCACTAGAGCAAACACTACACTAAAATTTGACACTGATCGACTTGGGAATGCACTAGAGCAAACACTACACTAAAAATGTATCAACTAAAAATTCCAACAATGGCATTGACTTGGGTTTAATGCACTAGAGCAAACACTACACTAAAATTTTCAAGTACACTGATTTGGCATAGCATAATTTTGTCAATTGTAGTTCTAATTGAACCCTAGCGATGAACTTGTCAACTACACTAACTTGCATTCTAATTGAACCCTAGCGATGAACCCTAGATATGCAAATAAAAAAGTGGGGGGTGAAGGTGGAGGGGATGAACTCACCGAGGGGACAAAGATGGAGGCGATGAACCCTAGCAGTCCGTCGTTTCCGCCGCCTCCGTTGCTTCCGTCGCCGCCGTCGAAGAAACCCTAGCTCAAAACGAAATGTACTCCAATCAAATTGGAGGGCAACGAGCGGCGAGAGAGGGAGAGAGAGGGGGAGAGAGAGGGAGATTACCTAACCATCGGAACCGGCCGGAATCGGAGCGTCGACGACGAGAGAGGGAGAGAAAGGGGAACGAGAACAGAGTACGAGCAGGGCAGAGAGAGAGGGAGTGGGGCGAGGGGATCGTTGCCCTCTTGGTTTTGACCCCCCACGGCCTCCTAATAATATTTGGGCTTGGCCCAATACGAAATTTAAAAATGATCACCACCTAAAAAAATAAAAAGGAAAAATATTTGAAGTGTCAAACTACATATTTGAAGTCTCAAACTACATATTTAAAGTCTCAAACTAAAAAGAAAAAAAAAGTAAAATTGAAGTCTCGAAGTACATATTTTAAAAAATGTCAGTATTTCCATTTTAAATAATATAAATTTAATAAAAGTAAACTACAATATACTATAAAGATGATCACCACCTAAAAAAATAAAAAGGAAAAATATTTGAAGTGTCAAACTACATATTTGAAGTCTCAAACTACATATTTAAAATCTCAAACTAAAAAGAAAAAAAAGAAAAATTGAAGTCTCAAAGTACATATAATATAAATTTAATAAAAGTAAATTACAATATACTATAAAGATGATAATATAAGAATGTTCACATTGACAAAGTAACAATGCTGACGTGGAAACCAATGACACGCCAGAACTGAACATAATAGTGTTGGCGTTCCATGTTATACGACGCCAGCACTATATTACGCCTTGTACAAATTGTTGATCCCATATACTTCTGACGCTCACATGTTTTCCAACGCCACCACTATGACCCTACTAATGTCATACCAAATAAGCCAATGCCACCACTATTTGAAAAAAATAGTGCTAGCGTTGATTGAAAATGGCGCGCCACCAACGAAAGTTGTGGCTAGCACTTTTTCCACTAGTGTAATACTCGTGTGCGATAGGCCACATATCACGCACAGTTTCTATGATGGCCCGTGTGCCTTAGGTACTATTTCGCAAACGGTCCAATGTGAAACACCGTTTGGTTTCCCTGCTCAATTAGAAATGTTTGACTCGTGAGAAACGTGGGCGATATGTTCGTGCATCGCATACGATTACATTTGGGGACGCGTCTCCATCAGCGCTCCCTATCGCCGACGGTGTCTGGGTCATGTGGGAAGGACCCCCTTATCGCACACACAAGCAAGGTGACGGTTTAAAACTCCGTCGTGGAAAGGGGTTAAAAACCATTTTTATAGCAGCTCGCTGTACCAGTGCAAGTGTTCTCAAATCTGAAATACTCAATCCGACAATAGCGAAACCTCAAAGGGAAAGAATCAATTCATCACAAGAAGATAGAGAGGGAAGAAACACCATATGATCCAACTATATTAACAAAGCTCGCGATACATCAAGATCGTGCCAAATCAAGAACACGAGAGAGAGAGAGAGATCAAACACATAGCTACTAGTACATACCCTCAGCCCCGAGGGTGAACTACCCCGTCCTCATCATGGAGACCGCCGGGATGATGAAGATGGCCTTCGGTGATGATTCCCCCCTATGGCAGAGTGTCGAAACAGGGCTCCAGATGGGTTTTCTTCGGTATAGAGGCTTACGGCGGCGGCGGCAAAGTTCTAGGTTTATTTCTGGGGGTTTCTCTATTTATAGGATTTTTCAACGTTGGAATCACGCGAAAAGGAGCTATGAGGGGCCCACAAGGCAACAGCACACCCCCCTGGGCGCGCTGTGTTGCCTTGTGACCTCCTCGTGAGGCTTCTAGTCCTTCCACGAAGCTTCGGGGGTCTCTTTTGGTCCAAAAAAATCGTCAAAAAGTTTCGTCCAATTTCGAGAACTTTTATTTCTACACAAAAAACAACACCACGGTAGTTCTGCTGAAAACAGCGTCAGTCCGGGTTAGTTCTAATCAAATCATACCAAAACCATATAAAATTGTTATAAACATGGCATGAATACTTCATAAATTATAGATACGTTGGAGACGTATCAATTGGTTTTGCATCTGGCAGCCTGATATTTATCATGGTTATTCCCGAGAATCCTGGTATCTACATGTGATCACCCGACGAAATGCCACCCAGGCTCAAAGAGATGGATGAATACTTCAAGGCCGGAAAGCTTACCTGTACAACCACAAGTCATTATGGGCTCTGGCTTGGCTAACCTTAGTTGTGACTCTAGTTGGCCAGTGCTACGAGGTGTAGAAGGACGGTAGGATTGGATGGGCACTGGCATCTGCCGGATGATCTCTCTGGAAGACTATGTTTCGGTCGTCCCATTCTCAAACACCAGGCAGTGCGAGGACATAAAGGGAGGGATAGAATCTTGCAGGTAAAGTGTGCAAAAGTCTGCAGAGTAACAACTTAATTGATTAGCCGTGTCCCCGGTTACGGACAACATGAGCACCGAAGATGATACTATCAGCCAGTCTCAACACAGTTAATAAATTTAATTGGGTTTTAATTGTAACTTGGGTTATGAGAATTTGGTTGGCGGAACCATCTCATTAACAACTTTAATTTTGTAGTAATTTAATTAATTTGATTCCTTTGGAGTAGGAAAAATATAGCTTTTATGCAAAATTTAACTTAGAGCCTCCACCAAGCCATATTGCATATAGTGATAGTAATTTTTATCATATTTTTATTCTATGACTTTGCCGGCATATTCAATATGCTGACCTACACGGCTGCAATGTTTCATGTTGCAGAGGTTTTTTCCGACGACGATTGAGGTCCCGCTCTATGCTTGGTGTTGCCCTATGGAGTCGGATGGACTCGTCTACCTTCGTCGCTTCCGCAGTAGTTTTATCTCATGAGTTGGCCTTTAGCCAATTTATTATTATTGTAATAAAGACTCGATATGAGATTTTGATGTAATAAAGCAGGTGTGATTGAACTTTGATATATACATTGATGTACTGTGTGTGTGCTATCATGATCTAGGGATAGCACAGATACACAGAGACTTGACCGTTTCAGGTCGGGTCATTACACTCGAAGACTGTTGCGATCCCCTATACTGTGGGTTATCAAGACCTTTTTCTGGCGCCGTTGCTGGGGAGCATAGCTCTATTTGTTGAGTCACTTGGGAATTATATCTATTGATCACTATGAAGAATCTGAAAGACGCTAAGACCAAGATCGTTCCCTCTAAGACGAGGGGAGGTAAGGAACTGCCATCTAGCTCCGCACTTGATTCACCTTCTGTTTTGAGTGGGCTTGAGACACCACCACCTGCTATTCATTCTGATATGTCATAAGTAATTGATGATACTACTTCTGCTATGAATGATACTTATGATGATGCTAGTACTATGCTTGATAATACTTTGCCACTAGGTGAATTTCTTGATGAACAAATTGATAAAGCTAAAGAAACTGAGAATGCTGAAATTGATGAAACTGATGAAAATTATGATTCACCTATTATTCCTAGCTCTCCTACTAGAGTTGAAATGCCTAAGATACCTCATGGTTATGTTATAGATGGAGAAACAGCTAGAGAAATTCTTGCTTGTGAGATGATGTTAGAAAATTGTTGGTTAAGTTAAAAGAAAAGTCTATGATGGAGAGAATGGAATATGATCCTAAGTTTGCTACCTCTCCTATCTTTGTTACCGATAAGGATTATGAATTTTCTGTTGATCCTGAGTTAACTACTTTGGTTGAATCTGATCCTTTTCATGGTTACGACACTGAAACTGTTGTGGCACACCTTACTAAATTGAATGATATAGCCACCCTGTTTGCTCATGAGGAAAAAATTCGTTACTATTACATTCTTAAGTTGTTTCCTTTCTCATTAAATGGTGATGCTAAGAAACCGTTTAATACTCTTGCTCCTGATTGTGTGCGTAGTCCCCAAGATATGATATATTACTTCTCTAAAAAATATTTTCTTGCTCATAAGAAACAAGCCGCCTTACAGGAAATATTTAACTTTGTGCAAATTGAAGAAGAGAATCTCCCTCAAGCTTGGGGGAGGATTCTCCAACTACTTAATGCTTTGCCTGATCATCCTCTTAAGAAAAATGAAATACTTGATATCTTTTATAATGGACTAACCGATGATTCTAGTGACTACCTAGATAGTTATGCTGGTTGTGTTTTTAGGGAGCGAACTGTTGAACAGGCTGAAGAACTATTGAATAATATATTAAAGAATGCTAATGATTGGATAGTTCCTGAACCACCGGTCAAACCAACTCCAAAGAAGAGGGGTATTCTATTCCTCAGTCCTGAAGATATGCAAGAAGCCAAGAAATCTATGAAGGAAAAAGGTATTAAATCTGAAGATGTTAAGAATTTACCACCTATTGAAGAAATACATGGGCTCGACACCCCGACACAGGTAGTAGAGGTAAATTCTCTTATTAGATTCGATGAAGGTGATATTCCTTATAATAAATCTGCTAGTCAATGTCTTTATGAATTTGATAATTACATCATTAAGCAAGAACACTTCAATTTGTATGTTAACAATCAATTAAAACGCAATGCTTTAATGATAGATCGTTTGAGTGATTTGATGCTTAGAACTGCTAATGATGTTAAAGGCTTAAGTAAACATGCTTCGATGGTTCATACTCAGTTAGAACAAATTGCGAAGTCCTAAAATGATTTGCTTAATGAGATGAATAATAAAATGAATGATCGTGCTATTAAAGTTGTTACAAGAGCCGGTAGAATGACTCAGGAGCCTCTGTATCCTAAAGGTCATCCTAAAAGAATTGAACAAGATTCTCAAAGAATTAATGTTGATGCACCTAGTCCATTTAAGAAGAAAAATAAAAATAAAAATGATAGGACTTTGCATGCTTCTAGTGAACCTGGGATAGAAAAACCTTCTGAGAATCATAATGATGTTTCTATTTCTGATGCTGAGACACAATCTGGTAATTAACACCCACTTAATGATAATGATAATGATAATGATAAAGATGTTCATGATTATGCTCAACCAGATAATGATGTAGAAATAGAACCTACTGTTGATCTTGATAACCCACCTCCTAAGAATAAAAGATATGATAAAAGTGATTTCATTGCAAGGAAACATGGAAAAGAAAGAGAACCATGGGTTCAAAAACCTATGCCTTTTCCTACTAAGCCACCTAGAAATAAAGATGAGGAAGACTTTGAGCACTTTGTTGAAATGCTTAGACTTGTCTTTTTGCGCACTCGCTTGACTGGTATTTTGAAAATGCCTCCATATGCTAAATACATGAAGGATATTGTCACTAATAAAAGAAAGATACTTGAGGCTGAAATTTTCACCATGCTTGCAAATTATTCTTTTAAGGGTGGAGTACCTAAAAAGTTAGGAGATCCGGGAATACCTACTATACCATGCTCCATTAAAAGAAGTTATGCTAAAAATGCTTTATGTGATCTAGGAGCCGGTGTTAGTGTTATGCCTTTCTCTTTATATAGAAGACTTGATTTGAATAAGCTTACACCTACCGAAATATCTTTGCAAATGGCTGATAAATCAACTGCTATACCTATTGGAATTTGCGAGGATGTCCCCGTTGTTGTTGCAAATGTTACTATCTTAATAGACTTTGTCATATTTGATATGCCCGAGGACGACAATATGTCGATTATCCTTGGAAGACCCTTTTTAAACACTGCAGGGGCTATTATTGATTGCAACAAAAGCAAGGTCACTTTTCATGTTAATGGTAATGAGCATACGATTTATTTTCCGAAGAAACAAAGTTCGGTGAACGGTATCAACTATATTGAAAAAGTTTTGACAATCACTATTGGAGGATTTAAATTTCCTCTTCCTACTGTCAAAAAGAAATATGAAGTTCTTATTGTTGGGGAGATGCACATCCACGTTGGGCTAACTTAGTGTTATATGAAAGTTCTTCGGTTTCATGTTACTCGGAAATAGTTTGTTAATAAAACTTGATCAACCTTATTAATGGATTCTTTTTGAGGGGCATGTGGTCGATGAATTTAGTAAGCACAACTTTCTGTAATCATAGTTTTCTCTCTGTTATTTATAGTTTAATAAAGAAAAATGCCATGATTATCCTATTTTCTTAATTATCCGTGCAATAAAAAAAATTCCCAAAAATAAAAGTGCTCAGAATGTAATAAAATTTTAACATGATTTTTTCTGGAATATTTAAGAACTTTTGGCACTAAAAACAACCTAGGGAGGTGCCCTAGTTGCTCACAAGGCAACAGGGCGCGACCCCCACTGGGGGCGCGCCAAGATGCCTTGTGGGTCCCACAGGGACCCACTCACTTATCTCTTCAGCCCACTTCATCCCCTACCTCCAGAAAAAAAATCTTTATAGCTCTCTCTCTCTCATGTTCTTGCTCTCAAACCTGATATTTTCGATCTCTCTGCTCGGAGCTCCGTTTCCGAAACTGTTTTGAGGGATTGCTCCTTGGTATGTGACTCCTCCATTGCTCCAATTAGTTTTTGCTTTAGTGGATTATATTTTGCATAAATTACTGCTATTGGTGCTACTGAAAATGAGCTTGCATGTTGAATTCTTTGAGTTCTAAGTAGTTTTAATGCTTGATTTAGCCTCTAAGCACTTGTACGAGTAGTTGCTATCAATCTTGTGAAGTTTTGTTGACATTATTGTGTGGCCCAAATTTTTTCAGAAATTTGTTCTTAGGAAAATGAACTTCCTCTGGAGAGGTTCTTCAAGCCGGAGCTCCAAGGGGATCATTGGGAATGCCCCGGACCGTGACCTTAACATTCCGCGTAGGACGGAGGTCCGGCCGTGCGAATGGCCACACAATACCTTCATGAACGAAGCCGGGTTTCACCAAGAGTTTGCGCAATTTGCTGTGAACGCCGGGCTGACCGACTTCCTTGCAGATGAGTGTGACCAGTACACCCTCCTCACAAATTCCTTTGTGCAAATTTTTTACTTCATGCCTAGGCTCGATATTCCCATGGTACGCTTTGATTTATATGCTGAAAATCATGAAATACCACTTGCTGAGTTTTGTGAGATTTGCTTGATTCCCTCTGATGGGGATTTGAGGGAGCCTCGGCCTGAGGAGTTTGAGGACTTCCATCTCACTTTGACCGTGGGAGAATTTAGGGGCGTGTCGAACGCCCGAGTTACTAGTTTGCATTTTCCTATTGTGCACTACTTTGCTTTATTTATAGGGAAATGTTTGACTGCCAGGAAGGAAGGTGGTACGCTTAGTGCCCTTGACCTCACCATTTTACGCCGTGCACTCTATGGTGATAACACTTTTAGCTTGGGAGCTATCATTGCACGTCGCTTACACACTAACAGGACTAGGGGTAAAATTCATGGCGGTATTTATGCTACGCGTCTTGCGAAACACTTTAACATTGTTATCCATCCTAATGATTATTTGCTGCCTAAGATTTATTTAGACCAATAGTGCATGATCGATCACCACTTTATTGATGATCCTGAGCCTCCTCACTACGTTCGTTATAACTTGGTATTTAGCGAGAGGACTTGTGAGATTATTTCTTTGCCTGCACCTTCCTTGTTTGATTCTCATGCCAGGCACGGATACACCATCATGCCACCAGACCTAATTGCTTACAAGAACGAATTGGCCGCGGTGGAGAACGAGGCCCAGCCTTGGGATGCTCGAGTGCCTCCGCCTAACCACTTCCCTACCGGGCCTGATGGATTCTATGGATGGTAGTAGACCAAGTTAGGCCAAAAGCCTAAGCTTTGGGGAGTACGTATTTCTCACCGACATTACATTCATGTTCACACATTCATTCTAGTTGTCAGTGTTCATCCTTTTTCATTGTATATCCATGTTAGTTTTATTTTCGCTTTCTTCTTGTGTTTGAAAAACTTTGAAAATCCAAAAATATTCCTTGCTTCTTTTCGGTTTTTCTTTCTTGTTAGTTAGTTCATAGTATTAAAAGAAAACCCAAAAAGATTTCTCATTTCTTTTTTTGCTTGTTGGCAGTCCTCTCGTGTAAATAGTTTTTCTTGCTTTTTGTTTTTCTTTCGTTAATTTGCTTTCTTCAGAAAAACCAAAAACTCCAAAAATATTTCAATGTGTTTCTCTGAATTTCTTTTCTTTTTCGTTGAGTCATCATGGGGAGAAGACCACGATGAAAATGTTGAGTGGCTCTCATATGCTTTATGGTTGATCTAACGAAGAGCCAATATTACCTTGTCTTCTCCCTTGAATAAATTGTTTGCAGATTTCAGCTTAGTCCATGACACTCGTGCACTATTATTATTTTCACATCATTCGGTCGTGCAAGTGAAAGGTAATAATGACGATGATTTGATGAAGTGACTGTGGCAAGGAAATGCCGGTATGAACTCTTTTTGTTTTTGTTTTTGTAAATATGTTTAACTCAGTATCCATGATTCAGCATATTATGAGTAAACATGTTTGTGATGACAATTAGAGAAGATGCTCATGCTATGCTTAAGTAACTAGGAGTGGATAATGATTTATCTTGGATGTCAACATGCATTAAAATGGTTATAATGTAGTATGTTAGTATGGTATCCTCCTCTGAATGTTTCAAGTGGCTTGACTTGGCACATGTTCACACATGTAGTTGATTCAAAACCAATACAACCTTCACGATATTTATGTTCAGGGTGTTTATATCCTACTCATGCTAGTATTCAATGTTAATTATTCTTAATGCATGATTATGACCATTTTCGCTCTCTAGTTGGTCGCTTCTCAATCTATTTGCTAGCCTTCGCCTGTACTAAGCGGAAATACTGCTTGTGCATCCACAATCCTTAAACCAAAGTTGTTCCAGGCGAGTCCACTATGTCTACCTATATGCGGTATTACTCTGTCGTTCCAAGTAAATTTGCATGTGCCACCTCTAATCATTCAAATAAACATCTGTTTTGTGTGCCCGTACCGCCCATGGAGCAACATGGGGTGGTCAATATCTTCCATGCTAAGCGGGTTATTCTCAAGATGAGTGTTTATTCACTTGTCATTGCACGAGCTGGTAATTGGGATGCCCAGTCCTATAATCAAAATAAAGAAAAATATAAAAAAACAAACTCCACCGGAAATTTGATCGTTTGGAAGGCACCCATGAATTCGGCTAGCCTTGGCTTGTGTTGGTATGGTGGAGGGGAGTAAACTTTACCTTTCCGCTTGGGAACCATGATAATGTGTTTAGCATGGAAGATATTGAAAATCCTCGGTCGTGACGTTGACAAGAAAAGTACACCTCTCAAAATTGTTTTCATCTCTGATTTAAGCTTCGGGCTCTGGCACCTCTGCAAATCTCTGCTTCCCTCTGCGAAGGGCCTATCTATTTACTTTTATGTTATTTACTTTTATTGTTGAGTCTCACCTTCTCATTTTAAGCACTATTCCTGAGAGCACTATTGTCATTCTTATGCATTGAGTATAGTTAATGTTGGGTAAATCATGACTGGATCTCTTCTACCCTGAATTACAATGTTTAGTCGCTGCTTCAACTTTGGAGGTGCTCTGCATTTATGTTTTGCGGTCTCAGAAAGGGCTAGCGAGATACCATGTTATCATATTATATCATGATTGTTTTGACAAATTGTTGGCATTTGAGATATGTTATTATTTCTCGCTAGTTGATTATGCCATTGATATGAGTAAATGTAGTTTTTTAGTGTTATCATTTGCATGGTTAGTTCATGATCTTTGCTGAAAACTTGGGTGCTATTTAAGCTTATGTACGGATACAAGAACGAAAGAGTTCGTAAAAGTTTTTCTTTATCACTTTCAGTTTGTCAACTGAATTGCTTGAGGACAAGCAATGAGTTAAGCTTGGGGGAGTTGATACGTCTCCATCGTATTGATACGTCTCCAATGTATCTATAATTTTTTATTGTTCCATGCTATTATAGTATCAATCTTGGATGTTTTATATGCAATTATATATCATTTTTCGGGACTAACCTATTAACCTAGTGCCCAGTGCCAGTTGCTGTTTTCTGCTTGTTTTTTGGTTTTTCAGGAAATCGGTACCAAACGAAGTCCAAATGCCACGAAACTTTTTGACGATTTTTTTCTGGACAAAAGAGGCCCTGAAAGCTTTGGGAGGAAGCTAGAAGCCTCACGAGGGCTTCACAAGGCAACAAGGCGCGGCCCCAGGGGGGCGCGCCCTGATGCCTTGTGGGACCCTCGTGGCTCCTTTTGACCTAATTCCACTTCTATAAATTCTCAAATATTCGGAAACCATCAGAGAGCCAAACGAGAAAACCGTTCCGCCGCCGCAAGCCTCTGTTCTTCCGTGATCCCATCTGGAGGCCTCTTCGGGGAAATACCAACGCAGTCTACAAGTAGCAGGAAGAATTTCTGGCGCCGTTGCCGGGGAGACATCACCAAAATTTATCAAGTACCGTCGCATAAACTATCATCCACTTGCATTTATTTTATTTGCCTTTTATTTGCATTTGCCTCTCGTTTTCATCTCCCCCACTTCTAAAACAATTTTACAAAAAACACAAAAATATTTTCATTTGCTAGGTTGCTTGCTCTGTCACTATGTCGCTAGAGGAATTTCGCGATAGATTGTCTGAAATTGAAAATGCCACTAAGAGTTTTATGTCTTCACAATATGATCATAATAAATTCTTTTCTGAAGAGCTTAAGGAACATTCTATCTTATTGGATGCTATTAATAAACAACTTGAAGATGTCAATCCAGAAGTATCCAACCTTCAGTCTCAACTTGCTAGTACTAAAAACTTGCTAGGAAAGATTTCGGATAAACAAACAACGCTAGTGAATAAAATGGCTGCTAAACCTGAGTCACAATCTAGTAATGATGAAGATATTAAAATGATTGGTGTCTCACCTATTGAATCCCTATTTAGTAATATAAAACTTGATGAAAAAGGGACTGAAGATGAGTCAACTTTAGCTAGAAGGCGTCCCAATCATTTGGAGGGTGATGATCTTAATGATAAAAATGACAAAAGTGGGTTTGGAGAGGTCAAAACTTTAAATAGTGATGCACCCACTACTTTGGATTACAAGGACTTCAATTATGATAATTGTTCTTTAGTTGAATGTATTTCCTTGTTGCAATCCATGACTAATTCACCTAATGCCTATGAACAAAATAAAGCTTTTACTAAACATATTGTAGAAGCTATGATAAAAGCTCATGAAGAAAAACTTGAGTTGGAAGTTTCAATTCCTAGAAAATTACATGATGAATGGGAACCCACTATTAAGGTTAAAATTAAAGATTATGAATGCAATGCTTTATGTGATCTAGGTGCTAGCGTCTCCACTATACCAAAATCTTTGTGTGATGTGCTAGGTCTCACCGATATGGATCCTTGTTCCCTTAATTTACATCTAGCGGATTCCACTATTAAAAAGCCATTGGATAGAATAAATGATATGCTTATTCTTGCTAATAGAAATTATGTGCCCGTGGATTTTATTGTGTTTGATATTGAATGCAATCCTTCTTGTCCTATAAAACTTGGTAGGCCTTTCCTACGAACCATAGGTGCTATTATTGATATGAAAGAAGGTAATATAAGATTTCAATTTCCATTAAAGAAAGGGATGGAACACTTACCTAGGAAGAGAATTAATCCACCATATGAATCTATTATGAGGGCCACCTATGGAATTAATTTGAAGGATGACAACACTTGAAACTATGCATTATGCCTAGCTAGGGGCATAAAACAATAGCGCTTGTTGGGAGGCAACCCAATTAATAAAATAATTTTTTGTTTTACTTTCTGTTTTTGTGTGTTTACACAATTATTGCCTCTGTTATGATTGTGTTTTTATCTTTTAATTAGTGTTTGTCCCAAGTAATGCCTTTGGAGTGATTTGGAAGATAGTATAATTGATGCTATTTGAAAACAGAAACTTTTGCGTCCAGAGCTGGAATTTTGGTTTTTTGCTGGAGCGTCAGAACCTTCTGAATTTTTTACAAAATATTGATATATGAATTTCCCATGTTGTCCTAAGTTTTTCAGAATTTTGGGAGTTACAGAAGTATGACTTTACTTCAGATCTTTTAGATTGTTCTGTTTTAGACAGATTCTGTTTTTGTTGCATAGTTTGCTTATTTTGATGAATCTATGGATCATATCGGGGGGTATGAGTCATGGAGAAGTTGGAGTACAGTAGAATTATGCCAATATTAAATATTAATCAATTTACAATAGTACCCAAAGTTTAAGATTTGTTTGTTATACTAACGGATCTCACGAGGTTTCTGTTGAGTTTTGTGTGTTGAAGTTTTCAAGTTTTGGGTGATACTACGATGGATAAAGGAATAAGGAGCGGCAAGAGCCTAAGCTTGGGGATGCCCAAGGCACCCCAAGGTGTTATTCAAGGAAGACTCAAGTGTCTAAGCTTGGGGATGGATGGCATCCCCTCTTTCGTCTACAATCTATCGGTAACTCACTTGGAGCTATATTTTTATTCATCACATGATATGTGTTTTACATGGAGTGTCTTGTGCTATAGTTTGTTTGCTTTTGTTTGCTTTTTAGTTTGTCACAATCATCTTTGCTGAACACACCTTTTTGAGAGGGACACACATTATTCATGATTTGTTAGAATACTCTATGTGCTTCACTTATATCTTTTGAGCTAGGCAGTTGCTCTAGTGCTTCACTTATATATTTTAGAGCACAGCGGTGGTTATATTTTAAAGAAACAGTTGCACTCTCATGCTTCACTTATATATTTTTGAGAATCTAATGAATAGCAATGGTAATATGCACGGGTTATGAATTTGGTCCTAATATGATAGGTATTCAAGAGGGATATAATAAAAACTTTCATGTAGATCACTGAATATGATAAGTTTGATTCCTTGCAATAGTTTTGCGATATTAAATGGTAATATGTGGGAGGTGCCAGTAGATAATTGTGGTTTAGTAAGAATATTGGTGTTAAGGTTTGTGATTCCCGAAGCATGCACGTATGATCTGTCGTTATACTAAGAAGTTGGAGCATGATTTATTCTTGATTGTCTACCTTATGAACGAGCAATGGTCTTTTCCTACCAATCTATCCCCCTAGGGGCATGCGTAGTAGTACTTTGTTTTGAGGGCTAATAAACTTTCGCAATTAGTATGTGAGTTCTTTATGACTAATGTGAGTCCATGGATTATACGCACTCTCACCTTTCCGCAATTTGCTAGCCTCTTCGGTACCGTGCTTTGCCCTTTCTCACATCGAGAGTTGGTGCAAACTTCGCCGGTGCATCCAAACCCCGTGATATGATACGCTCTATCACACATAAGCCTCCTTATATCTTCCTCAAAACAGCCACCATACCTACCTATCATGGCATTTCCATAGCCATTCTGAGATATATTGCCATGCAACTTCCACCTTTCCGTTTTTATGACACACATCATCATTGTCATATTGCTTTGCATGATCATACAACTGACATAGTATTTGTGGCTCAACCACCGTTCATCATTTTTTATACATGTTACGCTAGTATCATTGCACATCCTGATACACTGCTAGAGGCATTCATATAGAGTCATATTTGTTCTAGTTTCAAGTTGTAAGTAAATAGAAGTATGATGATCATCATTATTAGAGCATTGTCCTAGTGAGGAAATAAAAAAATAAAAAAAGAGGACAAAAAGAGCCCATGAAAAAAAGAAAAAAGAAAAAAAGGAAAAAAAAAGAAATGAAATGAAATGAAAAAAATTAATAAAATGAGAGAAAAAGAGAGAAGGGGTTGTGTTACTATTTTTTTCCATAATTGTGCTTCAAAGTAGCACCATGTTTTTCATATAGAGAGTCTCCTATTTTGTCACTTTCATATACTAGTGGGAATTTTTCATTATAGAACTTGGCTTGTATATTCCGATGATGGGCTTCCTCAAATGCCCAAGGTCTTCATGAGCAAGCAAGTTGGATGCACACCCACTTAGTTTTCATGTTGAGCTTTCATACACTTATAGCTCTTGGTGCATCCGCTACATGGCAATCCCTACTCCTCGCATTGACATCAATTGATGGGCATCTCCATAGCCCGTTGATTAGCCGCGTCAATGTGAGACTATCTTCTTCTTTTTGACTTCCCCTTATTAATATCTACCACCACATTCTATTCCACCCATAGTGCTATATCCATGGCTTGCGCTCATGTATTGCATGGGGATTGAAAAAGCTGAAGCGCGTTAAAAAGTATGAACCAATTGCTCGGCTAGTCATCTGGGTAGTGCATGATAAATACTTTGTGTCAAGAAGATGGAGCATGACAGGATTATATGATTTTGTAGGGATAACTTTCTTTAGCATTTTTATTTTGAAAGGCATGATTATTTGTTAGTATGCCTGAGTATTGATGTCTTTATATCAAATTATAGACTATTGCTTTGAATCACTCGGATCTTAATATTCATACTGTAAAATAGAATTACATGATGAAACATGTTAGGTAGCATTCCACATCAAAAATTCTGTTTTTATCATTTACCTACTCGAGGACGAGCAGGAATTAAGCTTGGGGATGCTTGATATGTCTCCAACGTATCTATAATTTTTTATTGTTCCATGCTATTATAGTATCAATCTTGGATGTTTTATATGCAATTATATATCATTTTTTGGGACTAACCTATTAACCTAGTGCCCAGTGCGAGTTGCTGTTTTCTGCTTGTTTTTGGTTTTTCAGGAAATCAGTACCAAACAAAGTCCAAATGCCACAAAACTTTTTCACGATTTTTTTCTGGACAAAAGAGGCCCTGGAAGCTTCGGGAGGAAGCCAGAAGCCTCACGAGGGCTTCACAATGAAATAGGGCGCGGCCCCAGGGGGCGCGCCCTGATGCCTTGTGGGCCCCTCATGGCTCCTTTTAACCTAATTCCACTTCTATAAATTCTCAAATATTCGGAAACCATCAGAGAGCCAGACGAGAAAACCTTTCTGCCGCCGCAAGCCTCTGTTCTTCCGTGATCCCATCTGGAGGCCTTTTCTGGTACTCTGCCGGAGGGGGAATCGATCACGGAGGGCTTCTACATCAACCTTGTTGCCCTTCCGATGATGTGTGAGTAGTTTACCACAGACCTATGGGTCCATAGCTAGTAGCTAGATGGCTTCTTCTCTCTCTTTGATCTTCAATACCATGTTCTCCTCGATGTTCTTGGAGTTCTATCCGATGTAATCTTCTTTTGCGGTGTGTTTGTTGGGATCCGATGAATTGTGAGTTTATGATCAGATTATTCATGAGAAATATTTGACTCTTCTCTGAACTCTTTTATGAATGATTGTTATAGCTTTGTATTTCTCTCCGATCTATCATTTGGTTTGGCCAACTAGATTGATTTATCTTGCAATGGGAGAGGTGCTTTGTGATGGGTTCAATCTTGCGGTGCTCAATCCCAGTGACAGAAAGGTACATGACACGTATTTGTATTGTTGCCATTAAGGATAAAAAGATGGGGTTTAATCATATTGCTTGAGTTTACTTTGTCTACATCATGTCATCTTGCTTAAGGCGTTACTCTGTTTTATACTTAATACCCTAGATGCATGCTGGATAGCGGTCGATGGGTGGAGTAATAGTAGTAGATGCAGGAAGGAGTCGGTCTACTTGTCTCGGACGTGATGCCTATATACATGATCATTGCCATGAATCCGTCATAATTATTTGCTTTTCTATCAATTGCCCAACAGTAATTTGTTTACCCACCGTATGTTCTGCGCTCGAGAGAGAAGCCTCTAGTGAAAACTATGGCCCCCGGGTCTACTTTTATCATATATTAAAATCCAAAAATACTTTGCTGCAATTTATTTACTTTTATTTTATTTTGCAATTTACTTTTTATCTATCACTATCAGAATTAATCCTTGCAAATAACCGCTAAGAGGATTGACAACCCTCTTATTTGCGTTGGGTGCAAGTGTTTGCTTTTGTGTGTGTAGGTGCTGCTAAAGGGGTTTTGTGTGGTTCTCCTACTGGATTGATAACCTTGGTTCTTAACTGACGGAAATACTTATCTCTACTATACTACATCATCCTCTCCTCTTCGGGGAAATACCAACGCAGTCTACAAGTAGCACGTATCTATTTTTCCAAACACTTTTGCTCTTGTTTTGGACTCTAATTTGCATGATTTGAATGAAACTAACCCGGACTGACGTTGTTTTCAGCAAAACTACCATGGTGTTGTTTTTGTGCAGAAATCAAAGTTCTCGAAATTGGACGAAAATTTTTGGAGATTTTTTATGGAATATAGAAAAAATATTGGCACAAGAATCAACTGGAGAGGGGTCCCCTGTTACCCACAAGGCAACAGGGCGCGACCCCCCCCCCTAGGGGCATGCCGGGATACCTTGCGGGGCCCATAGAGGTCCTTCTGACCTAATTCCAACGCTATAAATTCTCTTTCCCTGAAAATAACAAGAGAAGAAGTTTCATCGCGTTTTACAATACGGAACCGCCGCCACCTCCTGTTCTTCATCGGGAGGGCTCATCTGGAGTCCGTTCGGGGCTCCGGAGAGGGGGATTCGTCGCCATCGTCATCATCAACCATCCTCCATCACCAATTTCATGATGCTCACCACCGGGTGTGAGTAATTTCTCCATAGGCTTGCTGGACGGTGATGGGTTGGATGAGATTTATCATGTAATCGAGTCAATTTGTTAGGGCTTGATCCCTAGTATCCATTATGTTCTGAGATTGATGTTGCTTTGAGCTATGCTTAATGCTTGTCACTAGGGCCCAGGTGCCATGATTTCAGATCTGAACCCTCTATGTTTTCGTGAATATATTTGAGTTCTTGATCCTATCTGCTAGTTATATGCACTTGTTATTGTTCTGATCCGTAGACCCCACAGTGACAATTGTTTGGGATACTCTCCGGGGATGACTGTAATTCGAGGAGTTCATGTATTCACCATCTGTTAATGCTTTGTTCCGGTTCTCTATTAAAAGGAGGCCTTAATATGCCTTAGTTTCCTTATGGACCCCGCTGCTACGGGAGGGTAGGACAAAAGATGTCATGCAAGTTCTTATTATAAGCACGTATGACTATATACGGAATACATGCCTACATTACATTGATGAATTGGAGCTATTGTGTATCGCTCTAGGTTGTGAATGTTACATGATGAATGTCATCCAACATAATTATCCATCACTGATCCAATGCCTACGCTTTTCGCATATTGATCTTTGCTAAGTTACTTCCGTTACTGTTGTTGTTACAATCACTACAAAATTGCTATTGTTACTGTTATTGTTCCTGTTCCTATTGCCATTGTTCCTACTGTGCTACGAAACACTTTGCTGCAGATATTTAGTTCTCCAAGTGTGATTGAATTGATAACTCAACTGCTAATACTCGCAAATATTCTTAGGCTCCCCTTGTGTCGAATCAATAAATTTGGGTGAAATACTACCGTCGAAGACTGTCGCGATCCCCTATACTTGTGGGTTATCAAAGAACTATTGAATAATATTTTAAAGAATGACGATGATTGGACACTTCCTGAACCACCACCTAAACCAACTCCGAAGAAGAGAGGTATTCTATTCCTCAGTCCAGAAGGTATGCAAGAAGCTAAGAAATCTATGAAAGAAAAGGGTATTAAATCTGAAGATGTCAAGAATTTACCACATATTGAAGAAATACATGGACTCGATATCCTAACACAGGTAGTAAAGGTAAATTCTCTTTATAGATTCGATGAAGGTGATATTCCCTATAATAAATCTGCTAGCCAATGCGTGGATGAATTTGATAATTACATTGTTAAGCAAGAGAATTTCAATATGTATGTTAGCAATCAATTGAAACAAAATGCTATTATGATTGATCGCTTGAGTTACTTGATGTTTAGGATTGCTAATGATGTTAAAGGTTTAAGTAAACATTCGTCCATGGTTCATACTCAGTTAGAACAAGTTTCTAAGTCACAAAATGAGTTGCTTAAAGAAATGAATAATAGAATGAATGATCATGCTGTTAGAGTTGTGACTAGAGGAGGTAGAATGACTCAGGAGCCTCTTTATCCTGAAGGTCATCCCAAAAGAATTGAGAAAGATTCTCAAATAATTAATGTTGATGCACCTAGTTCATCTAAGAAGAAAAAGAAAAGGAAAAATGATAAAACTTTGCATGCTTATAGTGACCCTGTGATAGAAAAACCTTCTGAGAATCATAATGATGTTTCTATTTCTCATGCTGAGACACAATCTGGTAATGAACATCCACCTAATGATAATGATAGTGATGATGCTCAACCAGACAATGATAAAGAAACTAATAATGATGTAGAAATAGAGCCTGCTGTTGATCTTGATAACCCACCTCCTAAGAATAAAAGATATGATAAAAGAGATTTCGTTGCTAGAAAACATGGTTAAGAAAGAGAACCATGGGTTAAAAAACCCATGCCTTTTCCTACTAAACCTCCGAAAAATAAGGATGAGGAGGATTTTGAACGCTTTGTTGAAATGCTTAGACCCGTCTTTTTGCGAACACGTTTGACGGATATTTTGAAAATGCCTCCATATGCTAAATATATGAAAGATATTGTCACTAACAAAAGAAAGATACCTGAAGCTGAAATTTCCACTATGCTTGCAAATTATTTTTTTAAGAGTGGAGTACCTAAGAAGTTAGGAGATCCTGGAATACCTACTATACCATGCTCCATTAAAAGAAGTTATGTCAAAAACTGCTTTGTGTGATTTAGGAGCCGGTGTCATTGTTATGCCTTTCTCTTTATATAGGAGACTTGATTTGAATAAGTTGACACCTACTGAAATATCTTTGCAAATGGCTGAGAAATCAACTGCTATACCTATTGGAAATTGTGAGGACGTTCCCATTGTTGTTGCAAATGTAACTATCTTGACAGACTTTGTTATTCTTGATATGCCCGAGGACGACAGTATGTCGATCATCCTTGGTAGACCCTTTTTGAATACTGCAGGGGCTGTTATTGATTGCAACAAAAGCAAGGTCACTTTTCATGTCAATGGTAATGAACATACGGTATACTTCCCGAAGAAACAAAGTTCAATGAATAGTATCAACTCCATTGAAAAAATTGCGACAATTACTATTGGAGGTTTTGAATTTCCTCTTCCGACCATCAAAAAGAGATATGAAATTCTTAATGTTGGGGAAATGCATATCCCCGTTGAGGTAACCTAGTGTTATACGACAATTCTTCGGTTTCATGTTACTCGGAAATTGTTTGTTAATAAGACTTGATCAACCTTATTAATGGATTCTTTTTGAGGGGCATGTGGTCGATGAATTTAGTAAGCACAACCTACTGTACCTTATATTTACTCTCTGTTATTTAAAGATCAATAAAGTAGAATGCCATGATTATCTTGTTTTCTGAATTATCCGTGCAATAAAAAAATGTCCCAAAAATAAAAGTTCTTGGAATGACCTGAAAATTTTGTATGATTTTTTCTATAATATTTAAGAATTTTGGGCACTGAACACACCCCAGGGGGGCTGCACCTGTGAGCCACAAGCTCACAGGGTGCGCCCACCCCCCTGGGCGCGCCTAGTGAGCTTGTGGGTCCCATAGGGCCCCTCTCACTTGGTGCACCTGCCCACTACCTTCTTCCACCTCTAGAAAAAAAATTCAAACTTGCCTCCTAGCCCATGTTCTTGCTCATTTTCGTGTGATTTTTTATCTCCTTGCTCAGAGCTCTGTTTCCGAAATTGTTTTAAGGAATTACTCCTTGGTATGTGACTCCTCCAATTCTCCAATTAGTTTTTGTTCTAGTGCTTTATGTTTTGCAAATTTTTGCTGTTGTGGTGACCATGTATATGAGCTTGCATGTTGAATCTGTATGGTCCAAAGTAGTTTTGATGCATGATATGGCTCCTAGACACTTGTGGGAGTAGTTGCTATCGATTTTGTTGAGTTTTGTTCACTTTTATTTTGAGGGACTAAAAATTTCAGAAATTTTCTAGAGAAAAGAGAATGTTTAGGAAGGTATTCCATGGGGGTTCATCGAGCAAGAGCTCACTAAGGCTTGCCATACGTGTGCCGGACCTCGAACCACCGCGGGATGCCCTCGTGAGAGCATGCGAATGGCCATCCGATGCCTTCATGATATGAGCTGGCTTCAAGGAAGAATTTGATATGTACGTACACAATGCCGAGCTCATGGAATTCTTGTCAGATAAGTGTTTGCAATACCATGATCTCACTGATTCCTTTGTGCGAAAATTCAAGTATGTATCTCACCGCTCCTCCCATGATGTTATGTTTGACATATATGAAAATTCTTTTCGCATGACCGTTCAGGAATTTAGTGATGCTTGTAGAATTCCCTCTTGGGGAACTTGCCTTGAACCTCGTAAATCTGATTGCAATGATTTTCTCATGAGTATTACTCGAGGTGAAACTAGAGGCATAACACAAGCTAGAGTTGGGAGCATTCATTTTCCTGCCATTCTTTATTTTGCTCTGTTCATAGGTAGATGCATCAATGGCAAACATGATCTTAGTACCCTGTCTGCACCTAACTTAAGCATTCTTAAAAGTGCGGTATTGAGGGATAGAAAATTTAATATGGGGGCTATGATTGCACATCGTTTACATCATAATGCTCTTGATGGTGATCTTTTTGGTGGAATCTATGCTACTCGCTACTTATCTTGGTATACCCATAAAAGGAAATGATACCCTGTTGCCACCTAACTACCTTGATTATGAGGCTATGAAGCGTCATCAGTTTCTCAAAAGGAACACCTCACCATTTCGATACAGGCCAATCTTTAATAAGCGTCGTGTTATCCATATTACTTTGCCTGCTCCTGCCTTCTTCAACTTTCAGGAAACACAGAGATATTTTATACTGGAGGAGGAGGCTGAGGCGTACGAGACGGCAGAGGAGACTGCCCGCAGGAATGAGGCAGCCCGCCAGGCGTTGGCGGCTGCGATGGAGTATACCCCAAACTACCTCCACAAGTTCTATCCAGGCCAGTAGTGGCCATAGACCAAGTTAGGCCAAAAGCCTAAGCTTGGGGGAGTACGTATTTCTCACCGACATTACATTCATGTACCACACATTCATTTCAGTTGTCGGTGTTCATCCTTTTTCATTGTATTTCCATGTTAGTTTTATTTTCGCTTTCTTCTTGCGTGTTTGAAAAACTTTGAAAACCCAAAATTATTTCTCGCTTCTTTTCGGTTTTTCTTTCTTGTTTAGTTAGTTTGTAGTAGTAAAAGAAAACCCAAAAAGAATTTCCGTTCTTCTTTTGTTTGTTGGGAGTTCTCCCGTGTAAATAGTTTGCCTCGCTTTTCGTTTTTCCTTCGTTAGTTTGCTTTCTTCAGAAAAACTAAAAGCTCCAAAAATATTTCAGTGTGTTTCTCTGAAATTCTTTTCTTTTAGTTGAGTCTTCGTATGAAGAAGACTATGCTAGAATTGTTAAAGTGGCTCATATATGCTTTATTGTTGATTTAACGAAGAGCCAATATTACCTTGTCTTCTCCTTTGAATAAAATGGTTGCAGATTCCAGCTTAGTCCACGGCACACTTGCAATATTATTATTTTCACATCATTCGATCGTCCAAGTGAAAGGCAATAATGATGATGATTTGATGAAGTGACTGTGGTGGAGAAAGGCTGGTATGAACTCTTCTTGTTTTTGTTTTTGTAAATATGTTTAACTCAGTATCCATGATTCAGCATATTATGAGTAAACATATTTGTGATGACAATTAGAGATTATAGTTGCTCATGCCATGCTTAAATAGCTAGGAGTGGATAATGATTTATCTTGTATGTCAACATGCATTAAAATGGTTGTGATGTAGTATGTTAGTATGGTATCCTCCTCTGAATAATTCAAGTGGCTTGACTTGGCACATGTTCACACATGTAGTTGAATCAAAACCAACGCAGCCTTCATGATATTTATGTTCAAGGTGTTTATATCCTACTCATGCTCGTATCCAATGTTAATTATTCGCAATGCATGATTATGACCGTTGTTGCTCTCTAGTTGGTCGCTTCTCAACCTATTTGCTAGCCTTCACCTGTACTAAGCGGGAATACTGTTTGTGCATCCAAATCCTTAAACCCAAAGTTGTTCCAGATGAGTCCACCATATCTACCTATATGCGGTATTGCTCTGCCGTTCCAAGTAAATTTGCATATGCCACCTCTAATCATTCAAATAAACATCTATTTTGTGTGCCCGTACCGCTCATGGAGCGACGGGGCGGTCGATATCTTCCATGCTAAGTGGGGTGCTCTCATAATGGTGTTTATTCACTTGTCATTGCACGAGAGAGGCTGGTAATTGGGATGCCCAGTCCTGTAATTTGAAAATATAATAAAACAAACTCCCCCGGAAATTTGATTGCTTGGAGGGCACCCGTGAATTTGGCTTGCCATGGCTTGTGTTTCTATGGTTGAGGGGGAGTAAACTTTACCTTTCCCCTTGGGAACCGCCTATAATGTGTTTAGCATGGAAGATATCAAAATCCTTTGTCGTGACGTTGACAGGAAAAGCACACCTCTCAAAATGTATTCATCTCTGTTTTAAGCTTCGAGATCTGGCACCTCTGCAAATCTCTGCTTCCCTCTACGAAGGGCCCTTCTATTTACTTTCATGTTATTTACTTTTATTGTTGAGTCATAACCTTCTCATTTAAAGCACCTACCCTGAGAGCGCTATTGTCATTTTTATGCATTGAGTCTAGTTAATGTTGGATGTGACCATGACTGGATCTCTTCTACCCTGAATTACAATGTTTAGTCGCTCCTTGAACCTCAGAGGTGCTCTGCATTTATGTTTTCCGTTCTCGGGAAGGGCTAGCGAGATACCATGTTATCATATTATATCATGATTGTTTTGACAAATTGTAGGCATCCGAGATATCTTATTATTGCTCGCTAGTTGGTTATGTTATTGTCATGAGTAAATGTGAGACCTAAGTGTTATCATTCATATGGTTAGTTCATAATCTTTGCTGGAAACTTGAACACTAGTTAAGCATATATACAGCAACGAGAACAAAAGAGTTTGTAAAAGTTTTTCTTTATCACTTTCAGTTTGTCAACTGAATTTCTTGAAGACAAGCAATGAGTTAAGCTTGGGGGAGTTGATATGTCCCAAATGTATCTACTTTTCCAAACACTTTTGCTCTTGTTTTGGACTCTAATTTGCATGATTTGAATGAAACTAACCCGGACTGACGTTGTTTTCAGCAGAACTACCATGGTGTTGTTTTTGTGCAGAAATAAAAAGTTCTCGGATTGAGCTAAAAATTTACGGAGATTATTTTTAGAATATATAAAAAATATTGCGGAGAGAACTACTAGAGGGGCCACCTAGGACCTAGGAGCCACAAGCTCAGGGGACGCGCCCACCCCCAGGGCGCGCCCTGTGAGCTTGTGGGCCCCACAGGCCTCTGTTTGCCCTAACTCCAACTCTGTAAGTACCGTCTCGCGGAGAAAAAAATCAGAGAGAAAGTTTCATCACGTTTTACGATACGGAGCCGCCGCCACCTCCTGTTCTTCATCAGGAGGGCTGATCTGGAGTCCGTTCGGGGCTCCGGAGAGAGGGATTCGTCGCCGTCGTCATCATCAACCCTTCTCCATCAACAATTTCATGATGCTCACCACCGGGTGTGAGTAATTCCTCCATAGGCTTGCTTGACGGTGATGGAGTTGGATGCGATTTGTCATGTAATCAAGTCAATTTGTTAGGGCTTGATCCCTAGTATCCACTATGTTCTGAGATTGATGTTGCTATGACTTTACTATGCTTAATGCTTGTCACTAGGGCCCGAGTGCCATGATTTCAGATCTGAACCCTCTATGTTTTCATGAATATATTTGAGTTCTTGATCCTATCTGCTAGTTATATGCACTTGTTATTGTTCTGATCCGTAGACCCCGAAGTGACAATAGTTGGGATACTCTCCGGGGATGACTGTAATTCGAGGAGTTCATGTATTCACCATGTGCTAATGCTTTGTTCCGGTTCTCTATTAAAAGGAGGCCTTAATATCCCTTAGTTTCCTTATGGACCCCGCTGCCACGGGAGGGTAGGACAAAAGATGTCATGCAAGTTCTTATTATAAGCACGTATGACTATATACGGAATACAGGCCTACATTACATTGATGAATTGGAGCTATTGTGTATCGCTCTAGGTTGTGACTATTATATGATGAATGTCATCCAACACAAATATCCATCGCTAATGCAATGCCTACGCTTTTCTCATATTCATCTTTGCTAAGTTACTACTGCTGCTGCTATTACAATCATCACAAAGTGCTTCTGTTACTGTTCCTGTTACTATTGCTACTGTTACTGAAACTATCAAACTACTGCGCTACTAAACACTTTGCTGCAGAGATATTATATGCCAGGTGTGGTTGAATTGACAACTCAACTGCTAAGGCTCATAAATATTCTTTGGCCCCCCTTGTGTTGAATAAACAAATTTGGGTGAAATACTACCCTCGAAGACTGTCGCGATCCCCTATACTTGTGGGTTACCATTGAGGAGGGACGGGGGAGAGGAGAGGGACCGAAGAGATGATGGGAATTTCCAATCCCTACAAAATTTGTCGGCTAGATGAAAACCATGTGAAATAGAGAACCAGGAGGAACGGGGGAGAAGAGAGAGACCGAAGAGATGATGGGAATTCCCAATCGCCACGCAATTTGCGGCCAGATGAAAACCTTGTGAAATAGAAAACCACAAGTGAGTGAAAAACCTGTGGAGGGGAGGGATAACAATGTGGGGAGGACAAAGGAAGAGGTGGAAGGAAATTGACGTAAGATGGAACCTTATGCCTTTTGTTGCTAGTAGAGATTAGTTAAGAAGTAGTTTTAAGAAACTCTAGCGACCAGGAAGCAGTGAGAAAAATAGAGGCGGAAGCAGCGGGTGAAAAATAGTCAAATGAAAGGAATTGAGCGAACAAAACTGTCGTGGTGAAATCACGGCAGATGCCATGAGATGGCTAAAAGTGGGGGGCTGCATGAGGACGCCGGTGGGTTCCGGAAGCGAGGTTGGCACACGTGTGCGGGAGACACAAGGCGTACCCAGGTTCGGGGCCCTCCGGGGAGGTAACACCCCTAGTTCTGCCGAATGGGATGATATGCACAAGGATTACAGGGTTCCTCCTGGAGCTGTTTGAGCGGAGGAGGAAGAAGGGGCTAGGCCGCCGTTCTGCCTCTCCTGTGGATGTGGGTGTGTGTTGCTGCTGAGAGCCGTGGAAGCCGAAGACTAAGACGAGGACGAGAGCAGAGTCCCTGCATGGAGGCCTCATGGGGGGTCTTATAGCCCGACCCCCCAGGGTTACACGGGTAAAATCACACACTGCGGGGCCTGGATGTCGGCGTCCGGAGCCGGCTACGGGGCCCGCCGGCTGCGGGGCCCGCCGGTTGCTCGGCACTGTGGCCCGTCGCTTCTCGCGTCACGGAGTGACCAGCGTCGTGGGGACTGCAGTGGCGCTCTGGTGCTGACGCTGGTCGTCCCGGTCAGGGGGGACGGCAGCTCTGTCGCCGCGCCTTCCCGAGACGGATAGCACTGCAGCCACGCTCCCCCATCGTGGGGGGC
Source organism: Elymus sibiricus (assembly GCA_039707655.1). NCBI lineage: Eukaryota > Viridiplantae > Streptophyta > Magnoliopsida > Poales > Poaceae > Elymus > Elymus sibiricus. Next base: position 173,539,870 of record CM077666.1, on the reverse strand, counting down.
TGTCTTGTCGTTGGGAGCGACGGGGCAGCCGCTGACCCATCACCATCCGGCTAGCGGGCAGCCGGACCCGGCCAGGGGCCGGGCCTAGCCGGCCTGCGTTGGGAAGCCGGCCGGACGGCTAGCCGGTGGGGAGGGGCACGGGCTGCCCCGACATTTTAGAAAATAGGGGCTCCGGGTCCGCTTGCCTACCCGGGGGTTATCCCCCCGACACTGTATGTCTTCCTTTTTAAATTTGAAACTTTTGTTAGCCGGCAGGTGGTCCACCCACTGGGGGGTGTGAGTTAATTGTAATGAACTGGCCGCGGGCCTGGCTATATATATAAATGCATGCTTGTCTCTTGTATGCTTGTGCCTGCCGTCTGTCGGTTCGCTTTTGTTCTTTTCACTTAGCTGTTTTCTTGGTCACCCTCCTTTTCGTCCTTCTCCCCACCAGCCGGACAGCTGGGAGCCGGTCTGTAGCTGGGACGGGGAGCCGGACTCGGAAGAGAGCGGTGATTACTTAGGCCTTAGGATTTGAGCGCAAGCGAAACACCCACTGGGCCGACTGGATGTAGGCGGCGAAGCCGGCTGGAGCGCAGCCGGTCTGTGCGGCGGAGAGTAGAGGGAGATGGCCGGGTTGGCCGAGCCGGGCGTTCGTACTTAGCCTTTTTTCGCGTGAGGACGCTTGCAGCCTTTGGCTCTTGCCAGCCTTGAACAACCGGGAGCCGGTCTGTGGCTTATGGCAGAGAGGGGGCTTTTAGTGGGGCGCATGTTACTGGCCGGGTTCAGAAGAGCGAGGCGCGGGCTAGCCGGCGAGCCCCCGAGCCACCGAGCCGGCCGTGCCGACCCGGCGGGAGGGAGGCGAATGCGGTAAAGTGTGCAAGAACTCGATAGAGATGAAAAGGTAGCCACCGAGTGTCATTCGGGAGACCTGCTACTTTCATTAAGTTCAAAAGGGGTATTGATACATACATACATGATTCAACTGTAAAACGGACGGAGGAGCTCCGCGTTCCAGGGGCGTTCTGTCTCCTCGCCGGAGGCGTCTCTCTTGCGCTTGTTTTGCTTTTGCGCATCGATGAGGTAGTACGCGTTGTTGCGCAGGGCCTTGCTAATGATGAAGGGGCCCTCCCATGGGGAGGATAGCTTGTGCTGGCTGGCTGTTCGTTGGATCAGCCGGAGTACGAGGTCACCCTCGCGGAAAGCGAGGGGCTTGATCTTCTTGTTGTGGTAGTGGCGTAGGTTCTGTTGGTAGATGGCCGACCGGCTGAGAGCCAGCAGGCGCGCCTCCTCTAGCAGGTCGATGCCGTCTTGGCGTGCTGCTTCGGCTTCCACTTCCGTATACAGGGTGACGCGAGGCGAGTCAAACTCGAGATCCGTGGGGATGACCGCCTCGGCCCCATAGACGAGGAAGAATGGGGTGAAGCCGGTTGAGCGGTTGGGGGTGGTCCGGAGACTCCACAGGACGGCCGACAGCTCGTCGATCCAGCTGCCGGGTGATCGCACGAGCGGCTCGACGAGTCGCGGCTTGATGCCGGCCAAGATGAGGCCGTTCGCCCGCTCCGCCTGGCCGTTGTACTGAGGATGTGCGACGGAGGCCAGGTCAAGCCGGATGCCGGAGACGGAGTAGTAGCGTGCCAGCACGCCTTTGGCGAAGTTGGTGCCATTGTCGGTGATGATACTGTTGGGGACGCCGTAGCGGACAGCGATGTCTTTGATGAACTTGACGGCTGTGGGACCGTCGAGTTTCTTGATCGGCCTTGACTCGATCCACTTGGTGAACTTGTCGACGGCCATCAGAAGGTGTGTCATGCCGCCCCGAGTGATTTTGAAGGGTCCCACCATGTCGAGGCCCCAGACGGCAAAGGGCCACGCGATGGGGATGGTTTGGAGTGCCGCGGCCGGCTGGTGGCTCTGGGCCTTGAAGTGCTGGCAGCCCTTGCACTTGAGGACCAGCGCCTCGGCGTCCTTCAGCGCCGTTGGCCAGTAGAAGCCGTGGCGGAATGCTTTGGCCACCAGAGACCGGGAGGTGGCGTGGTGCCCGCACTCGCCCTGGTGGATATCAAGCAAGATCTCGAGGCCCCTGGCCGTTTCGACGCATCACTGGAAGACGCCGGTTGTGCTGCGCTTGACGAGCTCACGGTTGATGATGCTGTAGGCGGAGGCCCGGCGCTGCACCTGCCGAGCCTCGACCTCGTTCGTTGGGAGCTCGCCGCATGTTAGGAAAGCGAGGATCGGTTGAGCCCAAGACGACGCCTCAAGCACCGTGAGGACGGCCACTTGCGCGGGTTCGGCCGGGTCGAGAGGCGGCGAAGTGGACCCGGCAGCCCCCGGGGCTGGGATGGCGGCGCCCGGGATCGGGATGGCAGCCCCCGAGGTGGCGCTAGCAGTCCTCGAGCCGGAGGCGGCAGCCCCCGGGGTTGGGTCCAAGACAGCAGCCCCCGGGGATGGGATGGCGGTCCCCAAGCTGGAACCGGCAGTCCTCGAGACGGAGGGAGGGACTGTTGGGTCGGTCGGGACGAAGATAGACTCCGAATCCGGAGACGGCTTGATGGACGGCTTGCGCAGGTGCTCGAGGGAGACGCCGGTTGGGATCGCTTGCCGGCAGGAGCCAAGCTTGGCTAGAGTGTCCGCCGCCTCGTTCTCGTTTCGGGGGACGTGAAGGAACTCGCAGCCGTCGAAGCTGCCGGTCATCTGCTGGACCAGGTTACGGTAGCTGGCCATGTTGGAATCCCTGGCGTCCCACTCGCCGGAGACTTGCTGGACCACCAGGTCGGAGTCGCCGAAGCAGAGGATGCGCCGGATGCCGATTTCTTTGGCCAGCCGGAGGCCGTGGACGATGGCTTCGTATTCGGCGACGTTATTGGAGGCGGCGAAGTGGATTTGAAGGGCGTAGCGCAGCCGGTCGCCCTTGGGGGAGGAGAGCACGATGCCAGCTCCCAAGCCGGAGGCCATCTTCGAGCCGTCAAAGTGCATGCGCCAGTGCGTTGCGTCTGGAGCCGGCGGCAAGTACTGGGTCTCCGCCCAATCGACGAGGAAATCGGCCAACGCCTGCGACTTGATGGCGGTGCGAGGCTCGTAGAGGATGGTGTGGCCGTCTAGCTCGATGGCCCATTTGGCGATCCGGCCAGAGGCGTCCCGGCATCCCATGATTTCGCCGATGGGGGCCGTGCTCACCACGGTGATGGCGTGCTCCTGGAAGTACTGCCTCAGCTTCTTGGCGGCCAAGTACACGCCGTAGCACATCTTTTGGTAGTGGGGGTAGTTCTGCTTGGAGGTGGAGAGGACCTCGCTCAGGTAGTACACAGGACGCTGGACCGGCTGTGCCTTGCCTTCCTCACGGCGCTCTACCACCAGCACCACGCTGACCACGCGGGTGGTTGCCGCGATGTACATCATGAGCGGCTCCTTCTCAGCCGGCACGGCCAAGACGGGTGTGGTGGAGAGCATGCGCTTGAGGTCGCGGAAAGCTTCGTCCGCCTGGTCGGACCACTCAAACGGCGTCGTCTTCTTCATCAGCTGATATAGGGGCAGGGCCCTCTCCCCCAGCCGGCTGACGAACCGGCTGAGAGAGGCTAAACAGTCGGTGAACTTCTGGACATCGCGCAGCCGAGCCGGCTTGCACATGCGGTCGATGGCCTTGATCTTCTCCGGATTGGCCTCAATGCCGCGCTCTGAGACGAGGAAACCAAGGAGTTGGCCGGCTGGCACGCCGAAGACGCATTTCTCTGGGTTGAGCTTGATCTGGAACTGGCGCAGATTGGCAAACGTTTCCCTGAGATCCTCGAGGAGGGTGAGGTGCTGCTTGGTCTTCACCACGATGTCGTCGACGTAGACATGCACATTCCGGCCGATCTGCGGCAGGAGGCACTTTTGCATGCAGTGTTGGAAGGTGGCGTCGGTGTTCTCCGGCTTGCCCGGCGCCGGCCTGAGCGGCTGGTGCTGCCGTCAGGGGAAGACGCCTGCTGCGTGTCCCGAAGGGCCCTCTCCGGGTTCCTAGTTTTGCCTGAGGCGGAGGCGGATGGCTGGGCCGGGTCGAAACGCTTCTGCTGCTCGTTCGCCGCGGTGATGAGGTCGCGGACGCGCTGCTGCTGCTACTGCAGCAGCTCCTCGCCCTCCAGGAACTCGAGATCCGCCATGGCCGCCTGCGCCGTGCGCATGTTCTTGACGAGGGTGTCGTAGACGGGCCGTCCTGCGCCTAGCACACGGCCGATCGCGCCCCCACGGATCCGCACTTCTGTGACCCGGCTGGGCTCAACGGCGGCCGGTGTGAAACCGTGGACGCTGTCTTACTCTCGCTGGGCGGACTCCAGCCGGCGCCGCGTTGCCGCGAGCTCCGTGGCCTCGACCAGCAGATGCTGACGGTCCTCGTTGAGCTGAGCCACTGCGGCCGCTGTGTCAGCGTTGGGCGTGATGGGGGCTTGTAGGCTCCGGATCGTCTCGCGGAGCGGGTCGACCCGGCGTGGCGGGGCCGCAGCCGCGGCAGCGGCAGCCGCGGCGGTCTTCTCCTTGCTGCGCGAGGAGCCGGAGCTAGCGCCGATGGTCAGCACCTCCGCGCGGGCGCAGAGGGTCGCGACGTCGTCGGAGGCGGCGCAGCCAACGGGGACGGGGGAGTCGGCGAAGCTGTGTACCTCGCTGGGGTACTCGTCAGGGATGAGCGCGATGAAGACGCGCAGCGCGCCGAAAGGGACGACGAGGCAGCCTGCGGGGCAGGCGGCGTCCGCGCCCGGCGCGGCGTCGCAGCCGGCCGGGTTGGCCGTGCGAGGCGCGCGGACCAAACCGTGCGTGATGCGCTCGCCGGAGCTGGTGAAGGGCCTCGTCCAGAACTTGACTCCGGCCGACGCCGCGAGCAGCCCCACGGTGGGCGCCAACTATCATGGTGAAATCAAGGCAGATGCCATGAGATGGCTAAAAGTGGGGGGCTGCGTGAGGACGCCGGTGGGTTCCGGAAGCGAGGTTGGCACACGCGTGCGGGAGACACAAGGCGTACCCAGGTTCGGGGCCCTCCGGGGAGGTAACACCCCTAATCCTGCCGAATGGGATGATATGCACAAGGGTTACAGGGTTGCTCCTGGAGCTGTTTGAGCGGAGGAGGAAGAAGGGGCTAGGCCGCCGTTCCGCCTCTCCTGTGGATGTGGGTGTGTGTTGCTGTTGAGAGCCGTGGAAGCCGAAGTCTAAGACGAGGACGAGAGCCAGAGCCAGAGCCCCTGCATGGAGGCCTCATGGGGGGTCTTATAGCCCGACCCCCCAGGGTTACACGGGTAAAATCGCACACTGCGGGACCTGGATGTCGGCGTCCGGAGCCGGTTGCGGGGCCCGCCGGCTGCTGGGCCCCGCCGGCTGCGGGGCCCGCCGGCTGCTCGGCACTGTGGCCCGTCGCTTCTCGCGTCACGGAGTGACCGGCGTCGTGGGGACTGCACTGGCGCACTGGTGCTGACGCTGGTCGTCCCGGTCAGGGGGGGGGGGCAGCTCTGCCGCCGCGCCTTCCCGAGACGGATCGCACTGTAACCACGCTCTCCCGTCGTAGGGGGTTGTCTTCTCGTTGGGAGCGACGGGACGGCCGCTGACCCGTCACCAGCCGGCTAGCGGGCAGCCGGACCCGGCCAGGGGCCGGGCCTAGCCGGCCCGCGTTGGGAAGCCGGCCGGACGGCCAGCCGGCGGGGAGGGGCACGGGCTGCCCCGACATTTTAGAAAAAAGGGGCTCCGGGTCCGCTTGCCTACCCGGGGGGACAAAAACTAACATAGTCGTAATAGAAACATGCATGTGTGCTCACAGTTGGTCGCGTGACCCGCGGCCACCAGTACTATATCTTGCTTCTTGCGAGACGCAAGCACTCACCTACATAAGTCTCTATCTGAGGCGGCCCAACTATAGCTTCAATTTTGAGAACATTTTAAGTACAATTACCATCGGTTTTGGAACCTATTGTCCAGTTTTCAATGGTTTTGTTCGGGTTTTTTATATTTTTGTGTTTTCCTTTATGTTTTTCTGGTTTCCTTTTTATTCTCTCTTTTTTCTTGTTTGCTTTTCCTTTTTCTTTTTGTTTCCTATTTTTTTTCCTTTTCCTTTAACTTATTTGACTCACTTTCAGAAACACATGTTGGTATTTTTTAAATACTCGCCGAACATTTTTTAACATGCAATGAAACTTTTTTCTGAATTCACAATGAACATATTCTTAGTTCATGATGAACATTGTTTAAATACATTATGAACATTTTTAGTACACAATCATTTAATTTTTTTTTAATAAAACAAGAATATCTTTGAAGTGTTCTTCATGGGCCGACCCAACACCTTTCTCCTATAGCTGTGGCGAACGGTTCAAAAGCTACAAGTGAGTTATATAGACGCACCCACACGCAGAATAGGAGCACCCGCGAGATGTTTTTTTTAGCTGGAAAGGACCCTTTATTCATTAATCGAGAGGTTTAACGGAATACAAAAAGGGTCATATAGGTACCCAAGCCACAGGTAGCGACCCTAGTTTAATGAAACAGAAAATTTAACCAAACTATGTGCCTCCTTATTAATGTCCTTTCCTTCATAGATGATATCACATTCACATGCAACAAAAAGTTGCCAGTTGGCTGCTATCTCTCAAATGATTTGACTGTTCCTTCCACCGAGCCCTTCTTAATGTCTTACACAACACTCTTGGTGAGTGAGGAAGGAAGACCATGTTTATTTATCCCGCGGTAGATTAGTTCGCATTTGCTTTTTCCTCTTTTTTATGTATCTTTTTTGAGGGAATCGGTGGTCCAATAACTATTTTTTTCCTTTTGAAAATGTTCATAAACATGAAAAAATGTTCATACCATTCAAAATCTGTTTATGACATTGAGAAAAGTGTTCAGGTGATAAAACAAATGTTTTCATGACATTTCTGAAAATCATGCGATGGAAAAAAATCAAGTAATTTTTTAAAAAAATGTTTCATACCATTCAAAAAATATGTACGTGATATTAATAAAAAAATGTTCGTAACACTTAAAAATCTTCTCACATTTAAGAAAAATGTTCATGTCATTTTTGAAATTTCTTAACGTGTGTTCGAAAAATGTTAAATGTGCATTTGACAAATGTTCAACATGTATTCATAAATTTTTTATCATGTATTCAAAAAATGTTCAAAGTGTATCCTACAAATGTTCAAACCATATACCAAAAATGTACACAGTGTATTTAAAAAAATGGACATGTATTTAAAAATATGTTTCATGACATTTTAGAAAAAAATATGAAATTCAAAAAAATCACACAATTTAAGAAATATGTTCATGCCAATTTTTAGAAAAATATTGCAACGCATAATAAAAATCTTTCAAAAAATGTTCTTGGCAGTTTTTAAGAAGGTTCAAATGTGTGTTTTAAAATGTTCGCTGTATATTTTTGCAAATATCAACATGTATTTGGAAAAATGTTCAACGTGTACGTAGATAAAGTCAACATGTATTTCAAAAAAGGAAAAGAAAAAACATTCTCTTCTCTACTACTTAAAAAGAATGTAAAGTTCCATATTTCACTTTTTTCCCACCACCTCTTCGTCCAACCTTTCTCATATGATAATCAATCATCTTAATTTACTTACTTTCTGAACCAATTCCACTTTATTTATTTACCAAACTTCGCATCAAAATATAAGGTAAATCACAGGCAGGATTTGATAAACATTTATCTACACAATCGCATTAATATGGTTAGATAAATCACAAGCTAACGGACTGGAATATTTATATCCCGTTACAACGCACGGGCATTGTCCGAGTGAATTAGAAAAAACAAAAAATAAACCGATGAGAAACAATAAAGAAAACAACTAGAAAAGAATCTCTATCTCTACTACTTAAAAAGGATGTAAGGTTCCATGTTTCACTTTTCTTTCCACCACCTCTTCATCCAACCTTTCCCGTACGCTAATCAATCACCTTAATTTACTTACTTTCTGAACCAATTCCACTTTAATTTACTTCCCAAACTTCGCATCAAAATATAAGATAAATCACGGGCAGGATTTGATAAACATTTATTTACACAATCGCATTAATATCGGCAAATAAATCACAACGTAATGTACTAGAATATTTATATCCTGTTGCAACGCACGAGCAGTGTCCTAGTGAATTAAAAAACAAAACAAAACCGATGAGAACAAATAGAGAAAACAACTTGAAAAGAAACCAAAGAAATTTGGTAAAGAAAAACACAGAAAACAGGAAAAACCATGTCAAATGTTTTAAAACCGGTTTGTACGATATGTAGAACCTTTTCAAAACCGCCTTGTTATGCCGACCCACTAAGGCGAGCACACAGGCAAGAGGAAGACCTCCTCTATAGCGCCTTCAGCGCCAACTAACATTGTAGAGCCCGCGCGCTAGCTCCTTGGTCGCGGCCCAATAGCTTGTTTCATCCACTAACTCCCCTCGCTCCATCGATTACGTACAAATTTTTTTCAATTGTTGTTGCGCTGATACTTTGCTAGTTTAGAAAATAAACCGGCTATTGTTCAATTGATAAATTTGCGAAATGAAAAAATGGTAACCAATTTGAAAAAATGTTTGCGAATTTGAATAAATGACAAATTTGAAAAATTTCACGAATTCAAAAAATTAATGTATCATTTAAAGCTCATGAATTCGATTTTTTTAAATAATTCAAAATACAAATCACAAATTAATAAATTTATTGAATTCAAAACAAAATCACGAATTTGAAAAAAACTTCTTGAATTTGAAAATAACTCGTGGATTTGAAACTGTTCATGCATTTGAAAACAATTCACACTTTTAAAAAAATTGGTGGATTCAAAGAAAGTTCATGTCTTCTTAAAGGAAAACAACAACAAAATGATAATGAAAAAAGAAAATGAAAAAAATACAAATTAAAATGAAAAATTAAAATTAAAATAAAATCAATGAAAAAGCGTCCAAAAAACAAAGTAAAAAAGCACAGAGGAAACCGCCTCAGTAAAACGAACCTTCAACATGATTCCAAAAACCTGTTAGGGCTACACCATTATGGGCTGGCCCATTTAGAAATCTTAAGAAGGGATCGGGGTGTGCACTGTGTTCCAAAAGAGGGGAAATCCTAAACGGCGCCTTAAGCGCCGGTTCCTTCCTTTCTCGCAAACGGGAGCACACCATATCCTCCGCGCTGGGCCGGCCCATCTTTGCCTTTTTTTCAGTTTTAACTGAATTAAAAAAACTGTGCGACGCCTGAGTTCGAACCGGCGACTTTTTTTAAACTTTTTGTGAACTCCTTTTTGAAAATCAATCAGCTTTTTCTTAAAAAATGTTGAACCTTTTTTACAAATCGATGAACTTTTTTTAAATTTGAACGAACTTTTGTCAAAATCGATGAACTTTTTCCAAAAGCGATGAACTTTTTTTAAAATCAATGAACTTTTTTGGAAAGTCGGTGAACTTTTTTCTATTTTCGTGAACTCTTTTGGAAAACCGATGATCATTTTCTTAAAAAATGATGAACCTTTTTCCAAATCGATGAACTTTTTAAAATTCACATTTTTTCTAAATTTCCCAAAATCTAAGTGATACAGTATAAATAGCGCGAGCACAGTAGTTCTTATATTATTGGCGCTCGTCTTCGATCAGTGCAATTGAGTGGCTCTAGTGGTTAGCAAAACTTGTCGCGAGTCCAACGATGAGAGTTCGATTCCTGGACAAACCTAATTTTTTTGCAAGTTTCCCGCGCAGTAAGTTCCCTGCGCTCGCTTTTCATGGGCCGGCCTAACTGAGCGCAGCAGTGAGCGCCAGTTTTCTTTCTCGGCGCAGAAGGCGCCCTGTAGGAGCTCCCCCAAAAGAGCACTATTCAACGCCTTAAGTGCCGAATAGGATTCGGCAGCAAGAGGAGCATACCACTCGCAGTAAGCGAGACAACGTTTCCTATTCGACGCCTTCTACGCGGCTTAACGTACATTCCGTATGCGGCGCCTCAAGGTGTTCGGGATGGGCCGGCCCATCCAATGGTTGAAGCGGGAGTAGCTGGTCCCCGTTTTGGGAAGCTTCTAGAAGCTTCCCAGCGGGGTTCTTTTTCGTTTTTTTGGACTAGTTTGTTTGTTTTTTTCCTTTTCTTTATTATTTTTTATTTTCCTTTTATTTACATTTTTCCTTTTTCAAATGCATAAACTTTTTTCAAAATCGATGAACATTTTTTAATTTTTATGATATATTTTTCAAAATCGATAAACTTTTTTCAAATTTATGAACTTATTTTAAATATCAATGAACCTTTTGTCAAATTTCATGAACTTTTAAAAATTTAAGATTTGTTTTTAAAATTCATGAACATTTTTTTATTTTCGAACTTTTTGAACTTTTTCAAACAGTCAATGGTCAAATATTTGACTGGCAACGGTCAACTAGTCAGTCCGGTTGAACTAGCGACCGGTCGAACCAGGCGACGGAGGGCGTGCGAACGAGCTAGAGCTCGGGAAGCAAGTTAGGAAGCTGAGGTTAGCTGGGCTGGCCATAGCGCTTGCACGTGAGCGCCAGCTGAGGTTGCTGGCACAAGCGCCGTATAGTAGGTCGCAAGCGAGACATAGCTCTCGCGCTTACAACCAGTCGAAATAATGGGCTGCCCTCGACCTCTGAAGAGTGACGGCTCCAACTATTTCAATGGGCCTCTTTACCGCATATGATTTGTCTTACATAATTACCGGGCCCATCATTTCTTCAAATGGATCGCCACGTCCAATTTTTAGATCGAAATAGGCCCAAAGTGGCTACACCGAATGGGCTCCAGTTCCTATACTTCTCTGCGGTGTACTAAAAAAAACTAAAAACACAACGCTAACCGTCTAACCGACACATATCGTGTGTGAATGGCGAATCACAACGCTTCTAACCGGTCATTATCGACCAACACATGATAGATCGATAACTACCATCCTCCAGACTGTACGATCCTGACAGCGGTACGGTCACATCCGTCCGCACCGCACCGCACCCCACCCCATTCCGCTCTGGCCGCAGTACGGTCACATCCAGTCCCCGGCGCGGGTTTCACCATAAACCGCGTGCGACCCGGCCCGGCCCGGCCTTCCCCGGGTTAACTCATCCTGTCAGCGCCAATCTTGTTCCTGATTCGCTCTCTTTTGTCGCTTTTGCGCTGTGAGGCACGGGCATGGGCTCGTAGCGAAAGGAGAGGGAGCGGTCACCGCGTCGATCGGCCAGCGACAGCTACGTGCCGGGGGCGGAGGCTGGCAACATGGCCATGGATGGCGACCGAGCCGTTGCACTCCGCTTTCCCGCGGCCGCCGCCAGAGATGGCAAGCCCGGCCCCACACCCGAACCCCATGGTGGCCAGGCCCCAGGCCGTCCATGGGATGGGATCACGACCGGCTGCTTTGCTCTGCTCTGCCGCCATCAGTTCGCCTGCATGCCTCCCAACAGTAACCGCGCGCGCGCCGGACACAAGGCAGGATCAGTAGGGATTGACAACTACTGTACCAACGATTGGTCCGTGTACGTGTAGATTCTTGATTAGCCCCCGCTTTTGCGTTTTCGACATGGCCGCGACGGTGCCTTCTCATCTCTTTGACTCTGCGAGCTCGATACAACATGCAACACTGGTCACTAACTAGTCATTCGGAACCCACACGTGGGAATAATTTTGATGCTCAACAGAATTTCGCCTTCAGTTCAGGCCATGCACCGGAGAGATTCTGCAGTGAAGTGACCCTTCTGGCTCTGCCGATCAGGAGCGGGCCTAGTGTTTAGCTAGCACTTGTCGCGTGCGTGGTTGAGGGTTGAGAGAGACGTTCGCTTGCCATCGCCGTGATTTTTATGTGCCGTTGGTTCACAAGTTGAAATGCGGAGCACCAAACTTGTTGAAAATTTTGCATGTGGATGGTTTTCTATGTTCACTTCAGGATTAAGAAAGAGGAAAATAGGTTTGTAGTTTTTCTTTCCGGTAATCAGGGGCTCACAATAGGTTAGTAGTTAAACCTATTGTAGGCTGGGATTATGATCTAATCAACCAAATAATACTTGGTTGTCTAGAAAAGTTATAGCTTGGGGCTATCTGGTAGTAATTTGCCTTATTTCTCCAATATGTAAGTACTGTTAGGTCCACATCCAGTGTCTAACCACGCTTCCTTGCTAGGTTAATGCTCAGTTAGATAAGCACCGAGAAATTTTCAACACGTTTTCAGCAATTCTGCATTTTCAGGTACAAGAACAAACACTCTATATTTGACGATCATTTTTAGGTAAATAACAAGCTTTCGATTAGACGTGCAAATAAAAAAGGTACTCCCTCCGAATCGAATTAATTGACAAAGCTTCTATACAATTTATATAAGACAATGTATAGAGGTTGTGTCAATTAACTCGGGTTTAAGGGAGTATCACTTGTCATCCTCTCCGTTGGTGGAGCTAATGAGAGATACCCAGTACAACACGTAGATACAAAAGTTTGCATAGTCACACAACCTCTACTTTAGATTTCATCGACCTTGAAGATATAATAGCGAAGTTACTAGTAGCATCTCGTCGTCGACGAATACATGGTCTACACTGGAAAGATAATCTCCCTTACATGAGACATATAATATGGCAAACCTGGGTGCGTTTGATGTCCGTTGGTCTGAGACTACGATGATCTCACTACTCACTTGACTGTCTATAAAAGTTATAGCTTGCGCTTATCTAGTAGTAGTAGTAATTTCCTTGATTTCTTCATCATGTAAGGAGGATATCTTTGCTGTTAGTTCAGTGCTGAGTTAGACAAGCACCGAGAGACGAGACAGACAGTTTTCAATTTTGCATTTCCATGTCTTTTTTAAAAGAAGGATTACCCCGGCCTCTACATCGAGCGATGTATACAGCCATCTTTATTGCATTATCAATAAGGTCTTACAAAATATATATATATATATATATATATATATATATATATATATATATATATATATATATATATATATATATATATATATATATATATATATATATATATATATATCAACCCAAAGCCACCTTCCAAACGAAAACCGTCGACTTACGTACAAGATTGATGATGTGCCCTGACCCGCGCCGTGCACACCAAGAAATCCGGTGGCCTCACCAAGCCGCCCGCCGGCTAGCCGGGAGCACCAACCGGTCAGGCAGACCCTCAGCGTGCACGCATGCGCATGCAGTAGAATTCGTCGCCGTCTTCTTCCGCAGTCTCATCTTCAGGAGCAATCAATGCACTGATTTTGCCAGACCCTTCTGACGTCAACGTCACCACGACACCAAACAACGTCTGCCTCCTGCGCGCGTCCATCGAACGGTATCCAGCATTTAGACCCCGCTGCACCTTGCCGCCAAAACTCGTCGTCGTCAATACTATAGATAGCACGCCGCTCCACATTGGTCATCCCACGAGAAGCATACGGAGACCTGCGCCCAGTCACCAAGCCAAACACTTACCCCTCCAGCCGATGTACAACCCCAAAGATGATGCCCTCATGGGGGTGACGACGCAGGAACCTCGCCAACATCCGATCCGGAAAGCCCGAATCTGGGGTTTCCCCCGGGGCACACAGGGAACGCGATTTGCCCAACAACGCCTCCAACGAGGTAATGATGCCTGCAGGCGCCGCTGTTGACGGTTTTGGCTGAGGCCGAACCAAGCTTTCGCTGGCAAATTCACGCCCATCCCTGGCTAGACCACCAGATCGACCTCCTTCGTCATCCCGCACGTCCATGGGTGATGTCTGCCGTCGGAAAACCGCACGGATCAGGAGAGAGAAGATTGGGAGGGAAGGGGTCGAGGAGAGGAGTGGCGGCGGCTCGAGGAGGGAGGAGATCGGGAGCCCGGGTCCATCTCACCCCGAGGTTTTTTGCCGCTGTATTTGCTAGTTAAGGGCATCTCCAACGCCAACCCTCAAACCTCCCGCATCCGTTCGGACCGCGTGGTTCGGACGTGTTGTGCCATTCAACACGGGACTGTATCGGTCCGCAGGGCGGTCCGGACGTACTTTCTCCCACGAATCGGAGACAAACATGGGGGGGGGGGCTTTGCGGGCGTCCAGACAGCACCCAAGCCCGCTTCTGACCACACTGGCCCATCCAAACCCCTTCCCTCCTCGCCTGCATGCATTCCCGCCCGGCGCCAGCTGCCCACATTCATGCCGCTGTAGAGCGCGCCGCTCCACATAGAAGACGGCTCAGGGCGGACGCGACCTCTCACTGTCTCCGCCACTGAAGTAGCGCGCCGGCCGAGGGCGCCGCCCGCTGCACGCCCGGCTCAACACGCCTCCTCGCCGCATTCAAACGCCTCCATTAGACCCGTGTGCAAGCCGAGAAACCAACTTCGGCGACACGTCCGTTCACGAGCGGGCCGACATTAAACGCAACGCCGAGCAAGCTCCTCCCGTCCGCCGGCTATTTAGAAGAGGCGAGACACCGGGCAAGAATCGCACCACTCCGCCGCTCCCCATCTCCTCCTTCCACCATTTTCTCCACCCTTTTGATGGCATCCGATGAGCAGGAAGAGCAGTTCTTCGGCATAAAAGTCGGCTGGGTGGCCCGTCGGATACGAGCGAGGCAGCTTGCTGCTCCACCTCCAAGCCCGACGGAGCAAGTTGCCGCTCCAAGCCGACGCGTGGTTCAGCAACTCGCCGCTCCAAGCCAGCTCACGGAGGAGTGGCGAGTTGCTCCAGGCCTGCGCCGGGGGGGAGGGGGGGCACGGCGGCACGGGCATCATCGCTGCCGTGGACAACGTCGCGTCGTACCACGCCTCCCGTGCCTGCGACCGCGCCATCCGCCGTCAACGCGTGCGTAGCCGCGCCCTACCGGCAGAGAAAGAAGCTGACTACGCGGAGATCAACGAGTCGGTGGCCCGCGCGTCCGCGTCCGCCGCCAACATCGAGGGAAAGTAGAACACGGGAGGCCGCCGCCGCTTGGGTCCCAGGAAGGGCACCGCTGAAAGAACATGTGATGCCCCCATGTTTGGTTTTGGTAATTGATGACAATCTCTATGGACTAATGGTTGCCTTGAGTTATATTGAAGGGTTTGTCCATAGGCATTTCTTGAAGTCCATTTGTTGGTTTCAATGAGATTATGAGATGACCAAGGTGGTATTCAAGGATTTATCGAAAGATTGGTCATGTGAGAGTTGAGCCTATTGCAAGCATGTCTTGAAGAAGAAGATTGTGTGAAAATTCATGTTTACCTTCAAGACGTCATCTTAATGAAGAGAGTTGGAAAGATACAAGGTTGATCAAGACTAAGTACAAAGAGTGATTCAAGTTGATCAACACATAAAGCGTAGAAGATGTACCAAGTGGGATCAAGTGATCTCATGGTATGGTAAGCATTGTCCATTGCGCTTTGTGTACTAACCCATGTTCTATGTGAGAGTTCTTTGTGGGGTTAGGTGTATTTCCATGGGCGTGCATCAAAAGGAAGATCTCATATGTCCCATGGAGGATGACGTCAAGTGGTGATCGTCATCGAGGTTGTGGTTTCCAAGTTCAAGTGGAGCATCACGAAGAGATCACATGCTTGAAGCTTGCCGTCCATTGTGGTGACAATGGGCATGTGAAGATGTGCCAAAGAGTGGCTCACCCATAGTGGAGTATGGGGGAGCAATCAACTAGTCTTCACCGAGCCAACACAATCAAGAAAGGTGGTCCAACTTGAGGAAGTCAAGATCGTCATCATCTAGCTCAAGTGGACTATGTGCAAGGCAAATGTTTGCCCTTGATAGGTTTTCTATTTTACCGGTCTCATGGTGGTAGTTGGGAGACCGGGTTATAGGATCGTTTGCCGTACTATCAAGGGGGGCTCTCAAGTGAGTAGCCTGATCGTATCATTCGTAGAGATCTCAAACCATTGCATCCTTGCATCATCTTTTTTGGTTCTTGTTTGGTTTTTCTCTGTGTGAGTTTTAGAGCTTATGGTCATCTTCATGACAAGCTTGAGTTCATCGAAAACGGAGTTCATATGCATCTTCTATGATGTTTTCGATGTTGGAGTTTATGCCGGTTCTTCACCGATGGAGGCTTCACTCCTCTATATCTTAGGCATACCCCCCCCCCCCCCTGCAACTTGTTGGATAGTATTTGTCGTCATCTATCCAACGAGCTTGAGTTTGCTCTATTCGGAGCTCATATGCAGAAGTTGTGGCAGTTCCGGTTTTCTTGGCTGCATTTGTTTTCTTGGGCAGTTTTTCAGCTCCCAAGCGGTAGTACCGCCCAGCTCCACGGTAGTACCGCTTATGCGGTACTTCCGCTTTGAAGCTACCGCGGCCTCTACCGCTTATCTTGAGTGTTATGTTGCCTTCTCGCACTCAGCGGAAGTAGAGCGGAAGTTGAGGGCGGTAGTACCGCTGTCCAACGGTAGTACCGTCCTGCCACTTCCGCTGCTACTACCGGTTATTTTTAGCTCTCTGGACTCGTTTGTCATCTCCACGGCAGTGGGGTGGTAGTAAGCGGACGGTAGTACCGCTGCTGCTGTACTGCCCCCCACTGGCTTCTTCGTACTGCAACCTCAGCGGTAGTACCGCTGGGGCGAGCGGTAGTACCGCTCCGACGGCACTACCGCCTCGGGTCTCTGCGCCATTGCACTGTACTGTTGGAGCTGCCGCCCGGGCGGTAGTACCGCTCGTAGAGCGGTAGTACCGCTTGTGTGCGGGCTGAGCAGGTAACGTTTGGATTTTCCCCTTCCTATAAAAAGGGGTCTTCTTCCCCAATGAACCTTATCCTTTGAGCTCGTGTTCTTCCCCCATTGTTGACCTTCTTCGAGCTTACTATCTCTCAATCCCTCCATGGATTCTTGCTAGTTTTTTAGGGAAGAGAGAGAGGAGACCTAGATCCACATCTCCACCAATCACGTTCTCCTCTTTGTGAGGGGAACCCCTTGGATCTAGATCTTGGAGTTCTTCGTGTTCTCTTCTTCGTTCTTCCTCTCATTTTCCTCCCTAGCACTAGTTGCTTTGGTGGGATTTGGGAGAGAAGGACTTGGGCACTCCGTGTGCCCTTGCCATTGCATTTGGTGCATCGGTTTGAGTTCTCCACGGTGATACGTGAAAGTGAAAGTTGAGAAGCTTGTTACTCTTGGGTGTTTGGGCACCCTAGAGCTTGTTCCTCTTGGGTGCTTTGGTGCCCTAGACGGTTGGTGTTGTCGGAGCTCAATCATTGTGGTATAAAGCTCCGGGCAAGCGTCAGGGTCTCCAATTAGGTTGTGGAGATTGCCCCGAGTAATTTGACGGGTACCGGTGACTGCCCCCAAGGGTTGCCAATTGTACGGGTTCGGTGACCGCCCCCAAGGGTTGCCATTTATACGGGTTCGGTGACCGCCCTCAAGAGTGCCTTAGTGGAATCACGGCATCTTGCATTGTGCGAGGGCGTGAGGAGATTACAGTGGCCCTAGTGGCTTCTTGGGGAGCATTGTGCCTCCACACCGCTCCAAACGGAGATTAGCATCCGCAAGGGTGTGAACTTCGGGATACATCGTCGTCTCTGCGTGCCTCGGTTATCTCTTACCCGAGCCCTTTACTTATGCACTTTACTTTGTGATAGACATAGTGTTTCATGTTATATATCTTGCTATCACTTAATTGTTTATCTTGCTTAGCATAAGTCGTTGGTGCACATAGGTGAGCCTAGTTGTTTTAGGTTTTGTGTTTGACAAATTAAACGCTAGTTTTATTCCGCATTTGTTCAAGCCTAAACCGTAATTATTTTAAAGTGCCTATTCACCCCTCCCCCTCTAGGCGACATCCACGATCTTTCAACCGCCGGCTTACACAGCCGGTGACTTGCCCAGTTCTTCAACGCAGACCATCGTCGACACCGTCCGGGCTTCACGGAAGCGGAGGACCCCCTTCCCCTCCGGCTGAAGCACCCCCTTTGCCACTTCGATGAGCAGCGCAACTGGACACAGGGAAGATACGGGGGAAGAATATACCTCTGGGCTCCCGGCAGTCCGACGAGCAGGCTGCCGGACATGGAGAAGACAAAGGGATCAGCCGCGGCCGGCCGTAGACTAGTGTAATGTATGTGTGGTGGGAGTGGAGCTCCGTGCGACCGTACGTGCACATAATTTACCTTTTTAGTTAAAATATGTCCAAAATATGAACGATTTCGTCCGGTTTGTATGAAATCCGCTGTGTTTGCATAAATTTCATCCGATTTGTTGAAAAAGTGTTTGAAATGTATGCGGGCAGCGTTGGATGGTGGCCTCCCGCATCCGTGTCCACGGACTGGTCTCCCCTGTTCTCGGACGGATGCGGGTGAGAATTTACGGGTTGCTGTTGGAGATGCCCTAAGTACGACAATAGGTACAAAGTAAAAAAAAAAACATCACTTGTCCTCGTCTGATAGCCTCGATGTATCTTGCAATTAAAAAATCAGCATCAATTCTTGACACCGACGTCGATAGGTCGATGCTAGCAGCACATATTGCCTCGGGACAGCGACATGCTACTACGTATGCGGATACCGACCGTACCATGGTTAAGCGGCCAATCACACGCACCGGGAGCGTAGTTACCGCAATCGTAGCGCAACACGTAGCGCGTCTCCCCGCGGATCGACCGGGAGGCGCGCGTGGGGTAAAAATATTTACCACGCATTGCTGGTTTCCACCGCAAGCGGACGAGTAAAAAGGCCGTGTAAAAACAGGCTAAGCTACGGGGAGGGGGTTAAAAGGAGACAGCGAAAGCGCAGTCAATTCCCGGGCTCTGGAGATAAGATAAGGATTGATCGATGCAGCTAAGCTAAGGTGGCGGGTTAATTACGCGTCAGATCAGATGACGCGACAGGTGATCCGTCGTTTAGTAGCTCACGTCCATGAGGCCCACATGTCCACATCGCTAAAATTATCCAAATCGGGGAAGCCGGGAGGCGACACGGCCGAAAGGCGCCGGAACGCACGGCCACCCCTGACATCAAAGATCCGTTGGTGGGAGAGAAGATTGCACATCAACACACAGCTTGCCTGCCCCCCTTTCTTTTTTCTTTTTTTTTGACAGTTCTTTTCTTTTCTGCGGGTAACTTGCATCGGCCTTGTTGCAATATACAAACAGATGCAACGAGTAGTTGGCACGCCTCACTTGTTTTTTTTAATACTGTACAATCGAAGTCGCTCACATACACGAACATATACTCACATCTATGAACACATGCATATACACCCTATTTCTATGAGCGTCTCTGAAAGACTGTTGTGATCACTAATTTTACAATCGTCCTCTCACTTTACTATGTAGGCGTACCAAATTTAAGAGTTCACATTTTTCGGTGTATTAAAGTAATCTGCTCTATCACCGTAAAAAGTAAATACGCTCTAGCTGAAATAATATTACGAATGCTAAAAAGTCTCAAATGTAAAATTATGTGATGTTTAGAACAGCAGTTCAGCCCAAGCTCAAAAATAAAAACGACAGTTCGGCCACGACGTTACCAAAACACAATGAACCGTAATGTTTCTTTTTAGAATTGGCGGACTGAGAGAAAAAAAAACTAAGACAGCGTAGTTCAGATGGTTAGATTCCTTGTAATGAAACCAACCCACTAGGGTTCAAGTCCTAGACTTGTAATTGCTGCTCGCATTTTCTGAATTTATTTCAAACTTTTCGGTGATGTTCGTTCAGTGGGAGGAGACGTTCGGGTCGACTACGAAGGCACGTGTGGTGACTTCGTCAATCTCAAGATGTTGTGCCGGCTCGGTATCTCCGAGGTGCTCATAGGGGTAGGGTGTGCATGCGTGCGTTTATAGGAGTGAGTGTATGTATGTATATGTGAGCATTTGTGTTTGTACTGTGTTCAAAAAGAATTGGCGAACTGAGATGGTTTTGTAGAATTGTTCTTGCAGCGGAGCCGCCTCGCTCCCACTGGCACCGACGATGGTCACATCCTCGGCGGCGGCGACATCGTGGATCACAACCTCGCTGCTGCTGGTCGCGACATTGGTGCGCCGGTTGCAGCTCCTGCGGCATGCGGTGCAACACCCTTACGTCACAGTCACATATGTCGGTGTCGCCGATCGCAGCATTGTACGAGGCTCACTGTCCTGCCTGGTCATCGATCGCAACAACGCTAGCACCTGTTGCAGTACTACAGGACCTCGGTTCCAGCATCGCTGGGCACTGGTTCCAGCACGTCGGGCAGCAGAGCGCAGCTCTTCTCACAGTCGGTTCCAACATGCGAGGCACCAGGTCACAGTTGGATGCATCTCCACCAACCGTCAGTTGCAGCTCCCGTCGCCGCTGCGTGCAGCTCCATCAACCATCGGTTGTAGCTAAGCCAATCACGGACGGCAGATGTAGCCGTGGTGGCCGTATTGATCGTCGTCACGGTGCGGAGCCTGTCAATCCAGATGCTAGGATGATTGGCCGCTGCCGTGAAGACCGAGACAGGCGCGACAACAACAACGACGACAGAGATGGTCGTCGCGGGCGTCGCCATGATGACCGCGACGACGACGACCGCCGTGGCCGCCCTGATGGCCATGACAGCAGAAGGTCCTCTTGGCGCGACCGCATCTTCCTTAGCCGCTCCAGGGCTCCGGAGAGGCACCGTGAGGATGATCGCCGCGATTCGAGGCGCGACGAGCGCCGAGACCACCGCCGTGATGACCGCGCCGACGGGAGGAGGCGCGGGGCAGAGGTGGACGTGCCTGATGCTCGCCGCATTGACGAGGCATGGATGCAGCGCCTGCCGGATGGCTCGGTCATTCCGGCCTCTGGTAGGCGCCCCCGCCACCGCTCGGCTGAGCTTGCGGCAAGGGACGACACGGATATCAGCATGAAGGATCGCCACTCTAGTGATCGTGGACGTTCGCCTCCCCCGGCTCCGCGCACCACGTCCACGGACATCATCGAGATCCAAGCCACCTCTTCCTTCTCGTCCTGGCTACGTCGAGCGGTGTCCTGCTTTGGGACGCCGGTGCAGCCATCTTCAACATTCGAGGGAGACGCGACCTCTGCCCATGTGCCCAGCCCTGCGGCTACTCCAAGCACGCCTGATGAGCCACGTACGCCGGTCTTCACTCCGCGTCAGCAGCTGCTGGATTGCAGCCAGCCTGCTGCTGCAACGGAGGAGGTGACCCCTGCAGCTGAGATGGACCAGTGCTCCCTCGGCTCACCTCTGTTTGTGCCGGTGGTGCCACCAATTCTACCTGCTCCAGAATCCACTCCGCCCAGGATGCCCGCCAAGAGGAGGAAGACGCTGGCAGGGGTGACTGGCTTCGACCTAAGCCGCCGGAGCCCGCGTCTTCGCGCCAAGAACAGGGCAATGCCCATTGCCCAGCTTGCGGAGAGATTACTTTGTCAGAGGTTGGGCGTCGTCGGTGAAGGTGAGGAGGTCACAGAGGAAGCCATCGGCCGTTTCGTGGCCATGTTCAAGGGGCAGCTCCCAGACTTGGCGATCGCTGGGTTGCGTGCTCTCTTCAGGCTGGACTGTGATCTCGCAACGGCGGTGGAGGAAGCTCTGCTTCAGCATGGAGGAGAGGGAGGCGCCGAGATGACAGCTGCGGCAAGCGATGCCGTCGCTGCCTGACCTGACTAGGCCTATCTGCTGCTGATGTTGCTAGTTTCCAATGTTAATCAATTTCCAACATGTACTAGGTTGCCTGTTTGTAGCTGCTGTTGTTAGCTGCTGCCCTGATGTGCCTTGGCAAGGCTTGGTGATCTTTGGCGGGAGCTGCTCTAGCTACGTGAAGTTAATTAGTTTCTCTAATGTCTAGTCTCAATCTCAGTGTTCTTAACTGGAATGTACGTGGGCTGAACTGTCCCAATAGAAGAGCTGTTGTCAACACCATTATTGTTGCTTCTGCGTGTCAACTCGCCTGTTTGCAAGAATCTAAGCTCGAAACTGTCGATGCTTCCACTGCTGCTTTCCTTGGCGGTTATAGATTGAAGGGCTTTGCCCAGCGCCCTGCTTTGGGCACGCGCGGAGGGATTCTGATGCTGTGGGATGATGAGCATGTCCGCGTTGAAAATGTGCACTACGGCGACTACACCCTCTCGGCTAGGATCACAATTATTGCCACTGATACTTCCTTCAAGCTAACCACTGTCTATGGTCCAACTAGAGACAATCTCAAAGATGTTTTTTTTTCAAGAGATGAAGGATGCAAAGCCACACTTGGGGGAAAGGTGGCTCGTCGCAGGTGACTTCAACCAGATTTATCGGGCTAGAGACAAGAACCGCTCCAATGCTAACCGTAGCCGCATCACCCGCTTCCGGAATGCTCTCAATTTCTGCGAGCTAAAAGAAATCCACCTGCAGAACAGAAGGTTTACTTGGAGCAACGAACAGAACAACCCAACCATGTCCAAGCTTGATGGTTTCTTTTGCAATGAGGATTGGGATATCACTTTTGATAAGCACATCCTTCATGCCTTATCCTCTTCTCTCTCCGACCATTGCCCCCTTCTCCTGGCAAATGATGACGGGCCTCGGCGACCTTGGACTTTCCGCTTCGAGAACTTTTGGACCAATATGCCGGGCTTTTCCCAGGTTGTCCATGATGCTTGGAATGAGCCCTTTCCGCACCATGATCCTTACCGAAGGTTGTTCCAGAAACTGAAACGGACTAGTCAAAAGTTTCGTTCTTGGAGTAAAACCCTCTTCTCCAATGCCAAGATTCAGCTACATATGGCCTTGGAGATCATCCTTCGCCTCGATGAGGCGCAGGACGTGTGGATGCTTAGCCCCGAAGAAACGGATCTCCGGAAAAGGCTAAAGAAAAGAGTGGTGGGCCTTGCGGTCATGGAAAGAGCCAGAAAGAGACAAAGCTCCAGAATCACCAACATCAAAGAGGGAGATGCGAATACAAAAAAATTCACCTTAGGGTAAATGGTCAGCGGAGGAAAAATCTTATACACCGCCTCAAGCAAGGCAATGGCTGGGTGACGGATCACGATCACAAAAAAAATATCGTCCACTCTCATTTCACCGAGGTTATGAAAAGGGGTACCCCGCGTACAAAGACCATCAATTGGGCTGCCATCCCCCGTGCTGACCATGACCTCACAGCGCTTGGTGATGTTATTACGGAGGAGGAAGTCAAGGCTACGGTCTTCGCCCTTCCTAGTGACAAAGCCCCGGGGCCGGATGGATTCACCGGAAAATTCTTCAAGACCTGCTGGGACATTATCAAGGAAGACATCATGCTTGTGATCAATAACTTCTCCACCCTCCAGGCCCAAAACTTGCACTGGCTCAACTCTGCGAATATTGCTCTCATTCCTAAGAAGGATGGTGCGGAAGAGATCTCGGACTTTAGACCAATTAGCCTGATCCATGTTGTGGCAAAGCTCATTGCCAAGATCCTTGCCTCCAGGCTGGCTCCCCACATGAATGACATCGTATCCATTGCACAGAGTGCGTTCATCAAGAGAAGAAGCATACACGACAATTTCCTATACGTGCGGAATTTGGCCAGAAAATTTTACCGCACAAAAAAGCCCATGCTTCTCTTCAAGCTTGACATCAAGAAGGCTTTTGACTCCGTGAGATGGGATTACCTATTGGAGATGTTGAGTCATCATGGCTTCCCTGCACGTTTTCGTGACTTGGTCTCGACGCTTCTCTCTTCGGCGTCATCGCGCGTCTTGCTCAATGGTATTGCTGGAGATCCTATCAAGCATGGTCAGGGCCTCAGACAGGGTGACCCTTTATCCCCTTTGCTCTTCGTGCTTGCCATCGACCCGCTACACCATATCCTCAGCAAGGCCACGGCTCAGGGGAGGCTCCAACCCCTTCCTGGGAGGCACACGGAGATTCGTGCCTCTCTTTATGCCGACGATGCTGCTGTTTTTTATGCCCCTGTTAAGGAGGATGTCCAATTCCTGGCCACCATGCTTGCTTCCTTCGGCGAATCCACCGGCCTATCCACTAACTGCGCAAAGAGTATTGTTGCCCCCATCAGATGTGGTAGTGTGGACCTCGACGATATTCTTCATTCCTTCCCGGCAGGTCGCTCCAACTTCCCTATTCGTTACCTTGGTCTCCCTCTCGCAATCAAAAGGCTAAAGAGAATTCATCTCCAACTTTTGGAAGACAAGGCAGCCGGCAAATTGGTGCCTTGGAAAGGCAAGCATGTGGCTATCTTGGGTCGCATGACCTTGGTCAAGGCGGTCCTTACTGCGGTGGCAATCTATCATATCACACCACTGGACCTTCCGGTGGAGGTTCTCAAGGCAATTGACAAGCTGAGGCGGGCCTGTCTTTGGGTTGGAACGGACAAAGTGACAGGTGGAAAATGCAAAGTCAACTGGGAGCTGGTGTGCAAACCGAAAGAGTATGGAGGTCTTGGCATTTTGCACCTTGGAAAGTTCGCAACTGCTCTCCGGCTGAGGTGGCTGTGGCTAGACTGGGACGACCCGCCAAGGGCGTGGTGCGGGCTGGGCACGCCTTGCATGAAACAGGATCACGATCTCTTCGCGGCTGCGACCAAGGTGACGGTGGGTGATGGAAATAAAGCAAAATTTTGGGCCTCTTCTTGGCTGGAGGGGCTCAGACCAAAGGATATCGCCCCAAAGATTTTTGACATATCACGCAAAAAAGGTTGCACTGTTGCTACGGCCTTAAGGGATGGGAGCTGGATAACTCAAATTGACACCCAAAGCGGCCTCACACTTGTGCACCTCCAGCAATTCACGGCCCTCTGGGAGAAGCTTGCAAGTGTTGTCATCCAGCCGGGCGTCAAGGATACCATTATGTGGAAGCTTGCCAACGATGGAATCTACTCTACTAAGACCGCTTATATGGCGCAGTTCTCTGGACTATCTCGTTCAAGCTTGCAGGTTTCGGTTTGGAAGGCTTGGACCCCTCCCAAATGCAAATTCTTTGCCTGGCTTGTCAACCAAAACATGATTTGGACCGCGGACAGGCTTCAACGCAGAGGATGGCCAAACTGCGACTGTTGCTCTCTGTGCAAGCAAGTACAAGAATCGGCGGCTCGCCTCCTTTTCCAATGCAGGTTCTCTATCCGTATTTGGAATGAGGTGTTCGCCTGGCTCGATATGCATATCCCCACGGCCCTCTGGCACCGGTTTGGCACGGTGAAAGCTTGGTGGGATGAGCTCCTCACTTCCAATGCTCATCCGGTTAAAGCCTTGTCTTCTGCATTACTTCTTGTGGGATGGGAAATCTGGAAGGAAAGAAATGCGCGCGTTTTCAGAAACAAGGCGGCACCGGTGGAGGTCGTCTTGCGAAACATCAAAGAGGAAATGGCGCTTTGGGCCATTGCAGGTGCCAAGCACTTGAGTAATGTAATGCCGCGAGAGTAATACGTCTAGTTTTTTTTTGCCGCTTGGCGGCGTGTGTGTATCAAAACCCCCTTCTTAATTAATGAAAATGGCAAATCTTTTGCCTTGTTTCAAAAAAAAAACGGTTGTTACTAAGCCAACCGCGGTTGTAGCTTCCACCGCCACGGGTTGCAGCATGCCCGTGGGAAAACGTCGCAACTCACGGCCGTCTTGCACAGGTTGTCGCCGCACACCCCCGACCCCACGCTCGCATCTCTGCTTGTCCCCCCCTTGCAACGAGCTTGTGGGCGCCTGATTTGTTGCCGGATATGGCCGCCTCGAGCTGGGACCATGACCACTGCCAAAATCGGGTCGCCATGGAGCACTCCTTCGTTAGGGGTGACGCCAGACAAGAGAAGGAAAAGGGTGCGGCGACGGCCAACCTCGTCGAGAGCGCGGTGCTCGGCCAAGGCCAAGGTGGCGGGGGTGTGATTCTGGTACGCATGCGATTGAGATCGAGGAGGACGAGGAGGAGTGGATCAGAGAGGACAAGGGATAGAATTGAGGGAAAGTGGAGCACATATGATGACCTGTCGCGAGACGTGTGGCGCGTGTGGGCACGGCTTGATCGTCGGCCGATCAACAACATTTCCATAAAAAATAAGAGAATGATTAGACATTATGAGCAAATTAATTACTTGACTATTCACTTTTCTACTAATGATGGATCAAGACGATAGGGCAAGACCTTAGAAAAAACGCATCAATCGTCCATACGCTCGCGCTCCTGTCCCTCCTGGGCAGGAAAAATGTTGCCGCTTCGCAGCCTATCTCCTTTTTTTGGGTGAAACCATCGAACTTTCCTTCCCTGCCGCGCCATGGCCTGAGCGTATCGTCGTGACAGCCTATGCCACTGCGCGCTCATGCTATTCTCATTGTTTTTCTTCTAGCGGGGCGAGCGTGACGGCTATCCGCCGGCGGTTGTCACCTTTACCGTGCGTGAGCAAAACAACTGGAGTAGTTGATTAGGGCCGCGCGCCCCTAACTAGCGAAAGAAAACATATGGCTGGTTTTACTGATGATTGACCAGGTGGAGCTCACCGAGATTCTGCTATCGTCAGGACGAACCATATCATGTTCTGGCAAATATGTGGCTACAAGCGTTGTTGGCATGCATGACAAGACCGAGATAATTTGTCTAACTTTGTTTTGAGGAACTAATTTGTCTAACTTTAATTGACCGGCATAGCTAATTTTCTGGTCAATCTTGGCCATGCAAAACCACACATTATTGTGCCTAAAGTCTTTAGAGTACAACTTCAGCAAAACGTTCTATTTTTAATATTTAGTTTAATTTATATTATCGAGCGAGTGGAGCTTGATAAGGATGGCTGGTGTTCATCATGCATGTACTCACATATTTGTGGTTGCAATCAACATTGCCATGCATGGCAGTCTAGCCTTACCTCTCAAGTTCAATTGATTCTCTTGTCAGTCTTTGCTAGAGAAAATCGCACATGTATCATTGTGCCTTAGCTAAAATAACAGTCTTTAGAGTACAAGCTTACCAAAACATCTAATTTTGAACCCTCATTTATATATTGAGTTAGTGGGGATAAGGGTGGTTAGTGTTGACGAGCTCATCAATCTCGTTGTCTTCTTCCCTTCCTTGACCAATCTCAACGCGTAGATAAAAGTAGGTCTGACTCTGGTCTAGAATGCATCGATTGTGATTCGCAATACTAATGGAGTAAAATAAGGAATCTAAGGAAGAATAGTGAAAAGGCTTAGACATGCGACTGATATTTAAAAGAAACCCAGGAAGCTAATCCTTTCTACTCAAGGGTTTTGTTAAACGCCAAGCAAAAGTTACCAAGTTTTTCACATTGGATATGGGCCACATTTTTTGCCTCAATGTACGTTGCCACTCTACTTTCAGCTAAGGCTACGCCTCAAGTCCGTTGTCACTATGATATGTTACATATGGATTTCATAACCTTAAGTTTTGGTCGGCTAGTGAGCGATGGTTCCTATGAATGGCATAGAGAAAAGTGGAAGAACTATTGAATCTCGAGGCAGTGATCCCTTAGTTCGTAGTGAAGAGAGGATGCTACATGGCAGAAGGTGTTGTGGCATATAGGTTATCCTCACCATTGAAGTAAGGGGTCTAGTTAAAGAAAACACGAGTTTAGTACGTCTACACGTATGTACTCTCCTATCGTGGCCTTTGGATATGTTGATACCATAGGGAATCATAGTGGCTCACACCTAAAAACTTTTTGTGAGCCAGTAAAAGACCTTGCAGAATCATGGCCCACATCTCGAAAGTTGAATGAAAGATCGAGATCGAGATGTACTTACGCCTTTCGTGCACATATCTTTCCCTAGTTTATGGGTAGCGGCTAGGCGACATGCATCTTGTAGGAGCGATGATTAGGGAGACGATACAGTGGACAGTTTGGGCATGTGACAACCATTGACCATGGTCGGTGCTTAGTTGATGGTCCAAGACGATGTTTTCCTTCGAAATATAACATCAAGGAGAATTCTCCAAACATATTTTTATATAAACTTGTATTTATATATAAAAGCTTGGCGCAGATCGAACGGCCATTCACATGATAACTAACCACGGTAAGATACTACTCCCTCTGTAAAGTAATATAAGATCTTTTAGATCACTAGTTTACAGAGGGAGTAACTCACAAATCTTAATTCAAATATAAAAATATCATTAAATATGTGATCAATCATACGCGTGCATGCAATTATCATGCATGCCCTATTTACATACAAGCCTATTTATATATTGTAATCAACTGCATATATATTTACTTCGCAAAGAGTCAGATATAATTGTGGAGTATAGGATGGAATAGACCCGGCCAAAAATTATATCTGACTGGGGATTGTAATCAACTGCATATATATTTGCAATTTACTACATGCACTACAATGTATATATGTGCATATGAAACTAATACTCCTAGCTAGGTATATGGCCAAAAGTTATACTATCTGACTGGGGATTGTAACCAACTGCATGTATATTTACTATATGCTCTCTACAATATATATGCATATGAAGCTGATGTCATACTATATTCTGACTTTTTCTTTACTTCGAAAATATTCCTAGCTGTGTATATGTATATGGCTAGCAAGTTCGCATAAGTACGTGCCCATGGTGCAATATGCAGCCACATATATCCATGCCATGGTGATGTGCATGCAATGCAACTACTCAGTGCTCACTGAATGCGACTACCACTAACTGCAACAGCTACTGGCTAGCAATGTTGTACGACTTGCAAAAGCTATGCATGCAATGCGTATATGTGGTGTTCATATCATTTGTTCAGGGATTCCAGTTCACGCCGGATATTTGGACGGGGTGCTGGAAGGCAGAGGTGGCGGCTGCAGTGGCTTCTGGCGCGAGCGGGGCGCCGAGGATGACATGCTGTTGATGGTATGTCCCGTCTTGCACGGGGAGATGATTCATAAATGGAGGCATGGCGTTTATCGCATTGCCCCCGCCGTTGTCCACCGCCATGTCGGCCGTCGGCGACAGCGACATATTGCCGACATTTCTGCTCCTGTTAAACCCAGGAAAATTCCTTGCCTGTGGGAGGATGCCAACGGTTGACGCATCGAGCCAGTTGAACGGGGTTGAAGACGACGGGGCGAGAAACTGTTTGGTCGGAGCCGGGCTCGCCCTCGCCGCCGCGGCTAGGTGGCTCAGCGAGGTGGCGCCCGCCGAGAGGCCGGCGTCCTCTCCTGTGAGCAGGCCGTCCAGGAAGTTGTCCTCGTGGCTGTCCTGGTGATGGAGCAGTGAAGGGTAGTTGCTGTCATGCGCCCCTGCACCGGTCATGCCCGCCGTGGCATATGGCGGGTATGCGGTGACGGCGTCCTCCACGGAGTCCTCGCACTCCATGCTCCTCTGCTGATCCCCGGCGGCGGCCTTGTTGATCTTCTTGTATATGCGGCACAGCACCCAGTCGTCCAACTGATGAGACGACGACGTACACTAATTAACTTCATCAACCACAATACCCTAAGCTTGAGAGTAATTAAATACGATTGGTTACCGCTAGACCCTGCGATCGATCGACACGTACCCTGAGAGAGGCCGCCCTGCTCCCGCCGGTGACAGGCGGCGGTCGGCTGGTGGTGGCGGGGCTAGACGCGTCGGTGAGGCGGTACTCGTGCATGATCCAGTTGGTTTTGAGGCCCTTGGGCGGCTTCCCGCGGTAGAAGACGAGCGCCTTCTTGACGCCGACCTTCTCCCGGCCGCACCCGGAGGCCAGGATAGGTTTGTCCGTGCCGGTGGCCTTCCAGTACCCCGACGTAGCCGCCCTGTTGGGCCGCGTGCCGTTGGGGTACTTGCGATCGCGCGGGCTGAAGAAGTACCACTCCTGCTCCCCGAAGGTCGCCTTCTCTGATCGATCCCGAGCGCATGAACAAGCACGACAGGATCACATACATAAACCATCTACATACATGTGTACTGAAAGAATATAAAAATACTTCTGCGCAGTATAATCATGATGGATGGATTTGATTATTTAATTGCACCGGAAATTTACGGCGCTTGATAAGCACGACGAGATATACATACCGGGGAGCTCCCATGGGTCGAACTTGTAGAGATCCACCTCGGCGATGATGGTGACGGGGAGCGGCACCTTGGCGGCCTTCTTCTTGAGGTAGTGCACGACCAGCTCCTCGTCCGTCGGGTGGAACCGGAAGCCAGGGGGGAGCTCCGGCGCCGAGCCCTGCTGCGGAGGCGGCGGCTGATGCCGCGGTGGTGCCGAGCCGGAAGATGAGTCCGAGCTGCCCATGGATCTCATCAGACCGTCCCCTAGCTAGCTACCAACAGACACACCAGATGATCCCACCAGAGTATATATATATGGATATATATGCACGCAGCAGCACAGCACCTCTGTGGACTGTGGTGCCTAACTCAACTGCAAAGCTTCTAGCTGGTGTGAAGGAACGGACTGGGATTTGTTACGGCGACGGTTGGGAGGAGACGAGGAGAGGCGAGCAGGCAGGCGAGTGATCTGCGGTGGAAATTCTGGTGGTTTGGGGGCGGCTGTGCGACCGTGAAACCGTGGCGAGGAGAGCAGGGGAGATGCAGGCCATCGGCGGGGGCAGTGTGGGAGGTGCGAAAGGCATTGGACCGAGAAATACGGCTCCGTTGTACCGAACCCGGGGCCACGGGCCCGTCGCCGCTAGACACGTATGCCGGCCGCCGCTCGTACCGCGTGTCAGATCTCCACCGGACGACGCGCGCTCGCGCGACCACGGCCACCCGTTCCGCTACTCTTACTTTTTTTTTGGACTGAAGAGAGAGTATTCCGCTACTTCGCGGGCGCGAGGCAACTGGGGTGCTCCTGTTCGGCGCTTTAAGCGCCAGTTAGCGCTGCTGGAGCTCGCACGCGCCGCCTGGGACGGCCCAGCAACACCCTGAAAAGAAAACGCGAAGAAAAATGTTATTTGAAATCTGCAAGAACGAGGAATCGAACTCAGCAAAACAGCGTAGAGTTCCTACCGCATTAACCACTACGCTACCATCGTCTTGTTCTCAGTTGTCAGGAACCAGTACTATTTGACCCTTCTGCTACTGCATATAACATATATTAGAGCTTTGCTACACCTACGAAGAATAGTTACGAAGATTTACGTAGAAGATTAGTTGGCAAATTATGATTAGAGGGGAGGGAGGCCCACCCTGAAAATCAGGGGGGGGGGGGGGAGATTGATGAGAGCAAGCCACGTCTGCACGTAAGTCGATTTTCGTACGTTTCTTTCGTAGGTATAGAATTTTCGCATATATTATATACCCAATGTAAATTATTACAAAAAAGAAACCGAAAAACCTGAAAAGCAATCCACAAAAAAAAACCACGAAATAGTAAAAAGTTCATAATATTTTTTAAAAAATCATCGATTTTGAGAAACAGTTCATCATTTTTAAAGAAAAACTTTCACAATTTAGAAAAATAGTTCATTGATTTGAAAATAAGTTCATTGATTTTGAAAAACAGTTCAAAAATTTGAAAAAGTTCAGTGATTTTGAAAAAAAGTTCGTCGATTATAAAAACAGTTCATCATTTTTGAAAAAAAAACGTTCACAAATTTTTAAAAAATTCCATTGATTTGAAAATAAGTTCATCGATTTTGGAAAACAGTTCACAAATTTAAAATAAGTTCAGCGATTTTGAAAAAAAGATCATCAATTTTGAGAAACAAGTTCTCATATTTGGAAACAGTTCATTAATTTTGCAACAAAAAAGTTCATCAAATTTGAAAAAACGTTCAAGAATTTGAAGAAAAGTTCGCTGATTTAGAAAAAAGTTCAAAATTTTAAGAAAAGTTCATCGATTTTGAAAAAATGTTCATCGAATTCAAAAAAAGTTCAACAAAATTTCAAAAAAAATCATCGATTTTGAAAATAAAATCATTGTTTTTGAAAAAAGTTCATCGATTTTGAAACAAAGTTCATTCAAATGAGCAAAAGAAAAAGAATAAAAAACTGTTCCAAATAAAAATGAAAAATGAAAAAAAATAAAAAGAAAAAGACATAGAAGAAGAGAATGAAGAAGATACATGTGAGCAGAAGAGGTGTGGTCCGTTTGTTGGGTAGCGCATGCTGCGTACGCTGGTTCGAATACCAGCGGCCGCACTTTCCTTTTTTTGGTCTATACAAGAAAGAAAGGGGAAGATGGGCCGATCCCAAGTAGCTGTGCACTTCAGGCGCCAGTTTGCAAACTGGCGCATACGCGCCAAATAGGATCCGCCGGGCAACTGGACCGGGGACCTACACAGCTCCACAGGTCTCGCCCTGAGCGCCAGCTGGGCCGGCCCAGGCGCGCTGGAGGCCACGGGCCACAGACTCGTTTTTTCCTGTGTTTTTTCACGTTTTTTATTTCGTTTTTTGCTTTTTTTACTTTTGTTTATACTTCCAAATATTCTATATATTACAAAAACTAATTTACATTAAACATTTGAAAAATATTAATCAAGCATTAGTGTGTATAGAAAAAGGATGCCGATAAGTCCCGAACGTTCATGCGCTCGACCGTTTAAAAACACGTTTGCCCTGGCAAATCGAACGTTTTTTGTGGTAATTTAAATTTGTATACACAAGGGATGACAAGTTTAGTTGGTAAGCATGTCAATTCTATCATCAGTTTATTTTTTGCCAGAAAATTGACGTGCTTGTGTAACATCCCCATGTATTAAGCTACAGTAATCCCTCTTGATTAATGCCAAGTCATCTCCTTTAACTAATAGCAATTGCCACTTATTCCAAAATCAAATTAAAAATCAAGTTTGAATTGCAAATGAAAATAAAAGTTGCACAAGCAAGCAAACTAAATAGTTCATAGTTTTGCAAATATTCCATAGATAATTATGGCTAAGGAGAACAACATCACTTCTTTGCTCAATTTGACTCACATCCAAAAACAGGACCAAAACAATCCCATTTAACCCATTTTCAATTTAAGCAAAATTCAAATGAGTTCAAATAAGCTCTAAACTTTTTGTTGCATTCACAAATATTGCATAGTATTTATATGACAAGTTTCATATTTTACAAAATTCATTTGGTGGCTCAACTTAACACAAAACAGTAACAAAAATAGAAAACAGAAAATATAAGAAAAGGAAAAAGGGCAAAAGCCACTGTGCTACTGGGCATTAATGCCACAGTGCAATGAGGCCCAGCCCACGCCGGCCTTTCCCCTACCTCTGTACAGAGGGGAGGCAGGGGCATGGCGTGGCAGCCATCCGGCCGCCGTGGGCGCGCCTTGGCTTCGTGTCAGCCATCCCCGACCTCCCCAACGCCAATAAGACGCCGCCCGTGACCCCCGTCGAACCCTAGCCTTCCCCAATCCCTCGCTCGTCCCTCTCCCTCGGATTCGCTCGCGCCCGAAGCTCCGTCACCGCGCCGCCGTCGTCCTCGTGGCGACCGGCCTTCCCCCGCCAAGCCGACGCGTCCAGGAGGTCCACCGCTATCTGCTTCGTCCTCTGCACCCCCGGATTGAAGCCGGAGGCCGCCCCCACGTCGCATGTTCCTTCTTCCTCCGCCACGGCCACCGTGGCCTCGCCGTCGATCTCCACCACCGGCGCCTCCCCGAGGTTCCGAGCACGTCCTCGACCCTCCTCGCAGTGAGCCGCGCCCATCCCCCCTCCTCCCCCTCTGTCTCCCGCCGTAGCCCGTCGTCCGCGCCGCCCGATCTCCAGCTAGTGGCCGCGGTCACCGCGACCGTGACCGCGTCCAGCCCCACGTCGCCGATCCCCTGCCCGCGCTTCCTCGCGCTCTGGCCGCGCCCTGCCTACCTCCGCCTCTGCGCCCTAGCTGCAGCCCGCGCGCGCCCGCGCCCCACGCCTGCTCCCTGGCCGCGCCCACGCGCGCACCGCTGCCACGCTCGCCCGCCCGCCTGCAGCTGCTTGCCTGCCGCTGGCTGCTGCTGTTGCTGCTACAGCCGCTGGCTACTGCTGCTGCACCGCTGCAGCCAGCCACCGCGGCCTGCCGCTCGGCCCCGCTGCCCGCCGGCCGAGCGCTGTGGCCGCCGGCCCTGCGCGCGCTCGCGTGCACAGCCAACCCCCTGGTGGCTTTGTGCCACTAACCAGTGGGGCCGGCCCATATAAAAAAAAGAAAAGAAAAGGAACAAGAAAAAAAAGATGAGACACTTACAGGTGGACCCCATGAACAGTGCAGTTGACCAGTCAACCTTTAACTGGGTCAACTGGGCCCCCTGGCCCTCACCTGTCATACCCACTGTATAAAATGCTGGGTACACTACTGTGTACCCATAGCAATTTATGTTGATTAATTTTCGAATTAAATTAAATCCAAAAAATTCAGAAATTGATTAAAAATTTGAAAAATCATTTAAAATAATCCGTAACTCGGATGAAAATAATTTATATATGAAAAATGATCAGAAAAATAAGACGAATCCGAATATGCCATCGACATACGTGTCACATGCCTTCAACACTGCAAACATGGAACCTTCCCCTCCGGATCGTCTGTCCGATAATTGCCTAAAGCACAGCATATTGCCATGTCGTGCTTAACGCTTAGCACCGCATAAGCCCCGCTCCGTCCGTAACGCTTAGCACCGCACTAGGTCACCCCCAGCACAGCATATTGCCATGTCGTGCCTTGCGATGCATTTGTTTGCTTTATATTTATTGTTTCTTCCCCCTTTCTCTCCGGTAGACTCCGAGACAGACGCTGCTTCCTAGTACGACTACGCCCCTGACGTCCAGCCCCTTTCAGCAGAGCTTCCAGGCAAGCAAAACCCCCTTGATCATTCCTATATCGCCCATTCTCTCTCTCTCATGCTTGCATTAGATTTTGCTACCATTGTTCGATAGCTCCTATTCTGATGCATAGCCTGATTTTGTAACCTGTTGTTGATACTTTACCTGTTGTCCTATATGCTTAGTATAGGCTGGTTAGTGATCCATCAGTGGCCCCGCACCCTTGTCCGTGTTGCCATGCCTTGCTTCCGAATGACTCGATCCATGTGATCGACATGCTGAGACCGAGCACACCACCGCACTCCCCCTTAGTTGTACGACTCTGCAGGGCTACTATCGAGTGCCGAGGGTGATACCTCTTACCTCACTCCTGATGATATCTCTGTAGTGTAGCTAATCGGTTGTGGATTACAGAGGGTGATTCCTCATTCACCACCTCCGATGATGACTCTGTCGTGCAACCCCTCAAGTGTGCCCATCGAAGGTGATTCCTCCAAGTTCACATTGACGGATACATTGAGAAGGAATCCATCGAGGGTGATTCCTCGGATTTCCCCCTTGATGTTATGGACATACGGATACCTTGACTTTTATCTCAGTCCCTTGTTGAAGACGGGTCGTCCCCGAGGGGTACCAGCGAGAGTTATGGAAGTCGAGTTGACCGTGAGGGTACCCGCGAGATAATTACGTGGCACGGCCGGGCAGGCAGACCGCCCCAGGAGAGGGATGGGCCTGGCCCTTGCCGTAAGTCTGTGAGACGGGGCGACAAGATCACTAATCGTCACCGCGAGCTCCCAACACACTAACGGGTTTGGATATGTGATATGAGTAGGCCTCTGACCATTTCGCACTAACCACCACGCGGGATAAGTTATGGGCACTCGGCGTCGTACGATTCTCCCGAAAGCTCTTCAGATGTCATAGTTCAGAGATGTGGGCTGATTGTTGGGGTGGACGGTAACCGCATGCGCTTGTCTAAGGGGGTGGGTCTGGTCCCCGGCCAGTCGCGCAACGCGCATGAGTGCAAAGGGCGATGGGCCCAAGACCCCTGAGCGCTTAGGATGTAGACCGGCGTGCTGGGCTCTCCGTTGAGCCTAGGTAGGACTACGGCGTGTCGATCAGCCGAGGCCGGGCATGACCCGATAAAAGTGTGTCCGACCAGAGTTAATCGAGCGTGTTGGGTAAGTTGGTGCACCCCTGCAGGGAATTTATCTATTCGAATAGCCGTGTCCACGGTAACAGGACGCTCGGAGTTGTATCCCGATCTACTACAACTCGAACTGGATACTTGTGATACTAAATGGATATGATGGCTCCGGGATCGCTTTCTCGTAGGGAGTCGAGGAAGGATCTCTGGGCTTTGCTACTACTTACTTATTAGTATATAAAATGCTAATCTGCACTCTTCTAATGCTGCAAGATGCTAGTCTTCGATAGGCTAGGCCTTCTCTCTATTCTGGCATTTCTGCAGTTTAGTCCACAGATACAGCCCCTTCCCTTTGATGTCGATGCATACTTAGCATAGATCTGATGTAAGTCTTGCAAGTACTTTGGATGAGTACTCACGGTTGCTTTGCTACCTTTTTCCCCCTACCCGATTGCTGCGATCAGATGACGGAGCCCAGGAGCCAGCTGATCCCACCGAAGACTACTACTACACCGACGGAGCCTACTACTACGTGAAGACCGCCGACCAGGAGTAGTTTCGGAGGCTCCCAGGCAGGAGGCCTTCGCCTTTTCGATCTAGATGTTAATGTTTTGCTCAGCTTTCTTAAGGCAACCTTGTCTATTTATGTCTGTACTCAGATATTGTTGCTTCCGCTGACTTATGTATTCGAGCCTTCGTGGCTGGCTTGTAATAGAAAGCTTGTATTATTTTATTTTGTGTCTAGAGTTGTGTTGTGATATCTTCCCGTGAGTCTTTGGGCTTGATCGTGCGCATCGCGTGTATGATTAGTGCACGGTCGAGTCGGGGGCGTCACAAGTTGGTATCAGAGCCGACTGCCTGTAGGAAGCCCCTTTCCAACTCCTTGGCCGAAGTTGAGTCTAGTCTTTGAAAAACTATTTTACTAACTATGTTGTGTGGCTTACGGGCCCACATCGCAAATGGATGGGATTATGATGTTTTATTCCTCTCCTTTACTCTGAGACTCTAATCTCTCTTCTATTCGGGTTAAAGATTTTGCTAACTCTAACATTAGGTTCTCGTGTTCACATCCACCCGGAGAGCTGGATTACCTGCAACTATTTCATTAAATGTCTGACACATCATACACATACTATCTTTTGACATCTTTGAACTCCTTGAGCTTAAGGAGGAAATCGATAAATCACTCCGCAAGGTTTCATTCGTCCAAATTCCTCTGCTTGGGGAGCACCTTCTCTCTTTGTCAAAAAGAAGGATGGTACGAACCGGTTGGTCCAAGATTACCGACCTATCAACCAGGCAACCATTCAGAACAAGTATTCGCTTCCTCGGATCAACGATCTGTATGATCAACTTGCTGGTTCCTCCGTATTCTCTAAACTCGATCTAAGGTTGGGTTACCACCAGATCTAAGTTCGTGAAGAGGATATTCCCAAGACCACTTTTGTTACTCGCTATGGTTCATACGAGTACACCGTCATGTCCTTCGTCTTAACCAATGCTCCTGCAACGTTCTCTCGATTGATGAATTATATCTTCATGGAATACCTCGACAAGTTCGTCGTGGTTTATCTGGATGATATCCTTGTATATTCCAAGAATAAAGAAGAACATGCTGAACATATTCGTCTTGTACTGGAAAAGCTCCAAGAACATCAGCTATATGCCAAATATTCCAAGTGTGAATTCTGGTTATCTGAAGTGACCTACCTTGGTCATGTGATTTCCAAGGATGGTATTGCTGTCAACCCAGAGCGAGTTCAGGCTATTCTTGACTGGACTCCCCCGAAGAATGTCAAGCAAGTGAGAAGTTTTCTCGGACTCGCCAGCTATTGCCGCCGTTTTGTCGAGAACTTTTCCAAGATGGCCAAGCCTCTGACTAATCTGCTTCACAAAGGCGTTAAGTTTGAGTGGACAGAAAAATGTCAGGAAAGTTTCCAAACACTCAAGGACAAGCTGACATCTGCACCAGTGCTTGCTCCTCTGGATTCTCGCAAGGAATTCGTCATTTACTGTGACGCATCTCGTCAAGGATTAGGCTGTATCCTAATGCAAGAGCGCAAGGTGATTGCTTATGCCTCGCGGCAGTTGCGTCCTCATGAAGAGAACTACCCAGTTCATGATCTCGAACTTGCTGCAGTTATTTATGCATTGAAGTTGTGGCGACATTACCTTCTTGGTAATCGTTGCGAGATCTACACGGATCATCAAAGTCTGAAGTATTTGTTTACTCAGCCGGATCTGAATCTCCGCTAGCAACGATGGTTGGAAACAATTACAGACTACGACTGTGGTATTTCATATACCCCTGGTAAGGCTAATGTTATGGCCGATGCTTTGAGTCGCAAGTCTTATGGGAATAACCTTATGGTTCAGCAAACTCAACCTCTTCTTTGTGAAGAATTCAGTAAGTTGAACCTCCACATCGTTCCACAGGGTTCTCTTAATACCCTTGTTTTGGAACCAACTCTTGAGAAAGCTATTAAGACTGCGCAAGCAAAAGACGCTGAAGTTGATCACATAAAAAGGGATCTTGCCTTTGAAAAAGCCAGAGATTTCTCGCTTGCTAATGATGGAACCTTGTACTTCAGAGATCGCCTTGTGGTACCCCGGTTCGAACTTATGACAGATAAAGTTATGAAGGAAGCACATGATACACCTCTGTCTATTCATCCGGGTAGTACCAAGATGTATCACGACATCCGTCAAAGGTAATGGTGGTCTAAAATGAAGCAAGACATTGCTCGCTATGTTGCTGAATGTGACATTTGCCGTCGCGTCAAAGCAGAACATCAAAAACCTGCTGGACTTCTGCAACCGCTTCCTATCCCTGAATGGAAATGGGACAAGGTTCAAATGGATCTCATCACTGGCCTTCCCAAATCACAAAAGGGTCACGATGCTATTCTTGTCGTCGTCGACCAATTCTCCAAAGTTGCACATTTTCTGCCAATCAAGGAGACGATCACTGCTAGTCAGTTAGCAGACTTGTATATCTCCAGAATTATATCACTCCACGGTATTCCGAAGGAGATCAGTTCAGACCATGGCAGCCTCTTCACCTCAAAGCTTTGGGAAAGTTTCTAAGAAGCTATGGGAACTTATATAACCTGGAGCACAGCTTATCACCCCCAGTCCCAAGGTCAAGTTGAACGCCTTAATCAAGTGCTTAAAGATATGCTGCGTGCTTGTGTCATCTCATTTGGCAAGAAGTGGGAAGAATCTCTCCCGTATGCTGAATTCTCATACAACAACAGCTATCAAGCTAGTTTGAAGATGGCACCCTTCGATGTATTATATGGATGTAAGTGTCGAACCCCGCTGAATTGGTCAGAAACTGGGGAACGGCCACTCATCGGCCCGGATATTATCCAACAAGCTGAAGAGCAAGTCTGTATTGTCTGGGAAAATCTCAAGGCGGCCCAGTCCCGCCAGAAGAGCAACTATGATCGTAAACACTGGGGATCGATGTAACACCCCCGGTGTTACGCTACATTGAACCCATGCTATTGATGTCATGTCATCACCTTTTTGCTAAGCCAATTGTCACTTGATTAAAATTCAAGTCAAACTCAAATTTAAAATAAAGTAAAAAATAATAACTATCCAAATAGCGAAACAGAAATGTTTGCATTATTCTATAAATTCCCCAAGTCAATTGTCATGTTGAAACCAACTTCATTTGACCCACAAATAAATTCATAGGAAATTAGTAAATGGTCCAACAGCAAATAAAGTGGCCTTTTCAAAATAAACGATTATTTATTTAACTCCAATTGCCTCCAAACTTTGTGGACAACTCCTAAATATTACCTAATATTTTTGTGCAAAGTTTCATATAAAGCTAAAATCATTTGGTCACTCGAATAAATACCTAACAGTAAAGAAACAAAAGAAAAGAAAAGAAACAGACAAAAAAAAGGAAACTAGAGGCCCCGGGGAACTGGGAGGCCCATCCCGACCCCCCAAGCATCTTCTACCTCTCACTACAGGAGCTGGAGTCTACGTGGAGGCCATCCCCATGGCGTCGTCCACGTGTCGGCCATCCCCCGTCCACCCCGTTAGATAAAACTGTCGCCGTGACCCCCCTGGAGAACCCTAGCTCCTTTTATCCCCCTCCCTCGTGCCGCTGCACTCTCTCCCCCACACGCCCCAGGCCTTCGTCATCGCGTCGCCGCCGCTGTCGTGCTCCGAAGCCACCCCATGACGCCCGTGGATGTCCAGCGCCTTCACCGTTGTCGACTACGTCTCCCTCGTGGACTGGTTCGAGCTCTCCGCATTTGCATCGCTGGATCGAGCCATCATCTTCGTCCACGGTCATCGTCGTCCGCCGCTTGATCCGCGCCACCCCGGCCTTCCCCGGCCTCCCCGAGCACGCCACCGAGCTCCGCTGTGAGCCTCTCGCCCGTTCCCCCTCGTTTCCCCCTTCGATCCGCCTCCGTAGACTGCCGTATGCCGCTGCTGCCTGCCTGTCCGGAGCTCGCTCCGCCCGCGCGCCCTCTGGCCGCTGACCGCACCCAGCCCGCGCCCTGGGCTCCCCTGCCCGCGCCCCGTGCGCGCCCTGGCAGGGCCCACGCGTCGCCCAGCCCACGCGCGCTCGCGTCCCCGCTCGCCCCTGCGAGCCGCTCCTCTTGCTGCGCTGCTTTCCTGCTGCTTGCTGCTCTGCTGCGTGCTATGCTGCTGCCGCCGTTGCTGTCGTTTTTTAAAGTTTGGAGATGCGATGCTTATGTGAAAAAGCTTCAACCTGATAAGCTCGAACCCAAAGCGGAGAAGTGCGTCTTCATAGGATACCCTAAAGAAACAATTGGGTACACCTTCTACCACAGATCCGAAGGCAAGGTCTTTGTTGCCAAGAATGGGTCCTTTCTAGAGAAGGAGTTTCTCTCGAAAGAAGTGAGTGGGAGGAAAGTAGAACTTGATGAGGTAATTGTACCTTCTCTCGAATTGGAAAGTAGCTCATCAGAGAAAACCGTTCCCGTGATGCCTACACCAATAAGAGAGGAAGATAATGGTGAAGATCATGAAACTTCAGATCAAGTTACTACTGAACCTCGTAGGTTGACCAGAGTACGTTCCGCACGAGAGTGGTACGGTAATCCTGTTCTGGAAGTCATGTTGTTAGACAACGGCGAACCTATGAACTATGAAGAAGCTATGATGAGCCCAGATTCCGACAAATGGCTTGAGGCCATGAAATCTGAGATAGGATCCATGTATGAGAACAAAATATGGACTTTGGTGGACTTGCCCGATGATCGGCAAGCCATTGAGAATAAATGAATTTTTAAGAGGAAGGCAAACTCTGATGGTAATATCACTGTCTACAAAGCTTGACTTGTCGCGAAAGGTTTTCGACAAGTTCAAGGGGTTGACTACGATGAGACTTTCTCACCCGTAGCGATGCTTAAGTCTGTCTGAATCATGTTAGCAATTGCCGCATTTTATGATCTGGCAAATGGATGTCAAAACTGCATTCCTTAATGGTTTTCTCAAAGAAGAGTTGTATATGATGCAACCAGAAGGTTTTGTCGATCCTAAGGGTGCTAACAAAGTGTGCAAGCTCCAGCGATCCATCTATGGACTGGTGCAAGCATCTCGGAGTTGGAATATACGCTTTGATGAGGTGATCAAAGCATATGGTTTTGTACAGACTTACGGTGAAGCCTGTATTTACAAGAAAGTGAGTGGGAGCTCTGTAGCATTTCTAATATTATATGTGGATGACATATTGTTGATTGGAAATGATATAGAATTTCTGGATGGCATAAAAGGATACTTGAATGAAAGACCTCGGTGAAGCTGCTTATATATTGGGCATCAAGATCTATAGAGATAGATCAAGACGCTTGATAAGACTTTCAATGAGTACATACCTTGACAAGATTTTGAAGGAGTTCAAAATGGATCAGTCAAAGAAGGAGTTCTTGCCTGTATTGTAAGGTGTAAAGTTGAGTAAGACTCAAAGCTCGACCACGGCAGAAGATAGAGAGAGAATGAAAGTCATTCCCTATGCCTCAGCCATAGGTTCTATAATGTATGCCATGCTGTGTACCACACCTAATGTGTGCCTTGCCACGTATCTGGCAAAGGGGGTACAAGAGTGATCCAGGAGTGGATCACTGGACAGCGGTCAAAATTATCCTTAGTAACTAAAGGACTAAGGAAATGTTTCTCGATTATGGAGGTGATAAAGAGTTCTTCGTAAAGGGTTACGTCGATGCAAGCTTTGACACCAATCTGGATATCTCTGAGTAGCAAACCGGATGCGTATAATGGAGCAGTCATTTGGAATAGCTCCAAGTAAAGCGTGATAGCAGCATCTACAGTATGACATAAGGATTTGCAAAGCACACATGGGTCTGAATATTGCAGACCCATTGACTAAAATTCTCTCTCACGAGCAAAACATGATCACACCTTAGAACTCTTTGAGTGTTAATCACATGGTGATGTGAACTAGATTATTGACTCTAGTGAACTCTTGGGTGTTAATCACATGGCGATGTGAACTAGATTATTGACTCTAGTGCAAGTGGGAGACTGATGGAAATATGCCCTAGAGGAAATAATAAAGTTGTTATTATTTTATATTTCCTTGTTCATGATAAAGGTTTATTATTCATGCTAGAATTGTATTGACCGGAAACTTAAATACATGTGTGAATACATAAACAAATACCGTGTCCCTAGTGAGCCTCTACTAGACTAGCTCGTTGATCAAAGATGGTTAAGGTTTCCTAACCATAGACATGCGTTGTCATTTGATAACGGGATCACATCATTAGGAGAATGATGTGATGGACAAGACCCATCTGTTAGCTTAGCATATGATCGTTCTGTTTATTGCTACTGCTTTCTTGAATGTCAAATACATGTTCCTCCGACCATGAGATCATGCAACTCCCAGATACCGGAGGAATACCTTGTGTGCTATCAAACGTCACAACGTAATTGGGTGATCATAAAGATGCTCCATAGGTATCTCCGAAGGTGTCTATTGAGTTGGCATGGATCGAGACTGGGATTTGTCACTCCGTGTTTCGGAGAGGTATCTCTGGGCCCTCTCGGTAATGCACATCATAAGAAGCTTGCAAGCAAAGTGACTAAGGAGTTAGTTACGGGATGATGTATTACAGAACGAGTAAAGAGACTTGCCAGTAACGAGATTGAACTAGGTATGGAGATACCGACGATCGAATCTCGGGCAAGTAACATACCGACGGACAAAGGGAATTACGTATGTTGTCATTGCGGTTCGACCGATAAGATCTTCGTGAAATATGTAGGAACCAATATGAGCATCCAGGTTCCGCTATTGGTTATTGACCGGAGAGGCGTCTCAGTCATGTCTACATCATTCCCGAACCCGTAGGGTCCGCACGCTTAACGTTCGTTGACGATATAGTGTTATATGAGTTATGTGAATTGGTAACCGAATGTTGTTCGGAGTCCCGGATGAGATCCCGGACGTCACGAGGAGTCTCGGAATGGTCGAGAGGTAAAGATTTATATATGGGAAGTCATATTTTGGGTTCCGGAAAAAGGTGCAGTTTTTTCGGTATTGTACCGGGAAGCTTCCAGAAGGTTCCGGAGGATTCCGGAGGGGTCCGGAAGTCCACAAGTGGGTCCACCACGTCCCAAGGGCTGGCATTAGCTAAGGGGAGGCGCCCTGGCCTTATTTGGGCCAGGCGCACCAGGTCCTCGAAAGCCCACGCAGCTAGGGAAGGAAAAAAGGAGAGTCCTAGTAGGAATAGGATTGGACTTTGGAGTCCAAGTCCACGTGTGTACTATTCACGTGGTACTGTTCACGTGGTACTATTCACATGGTACTGTTCACGTGGCACTATTCCTTCTACTCCAAGCCCCTACACATATATAAATAGAGGAGAGGGGGCGCCCTAAACAAGCCACAACATTGTCTTAGCCGTGTGCGGCGCCCCCCTCCACAGTTCCGTCCCTCGGTCTTATTTTCGCAGTGCTTGGGCGAAGCCCTGCGGAGATTGCATCACCATCACCGTCACCACGACGTCGTGCTGCCAAAACTCATCCACTACCTCGCCGTCTTGCTGGATCAAGAAGTCGAGGACGTCACCGAGCTGAACGTGTGCTGAACGCGGAGGTGTCGTACGTTCGGTACTCGGTCGGTTGGATCGTGAAGTTGTTCGACGACATCAACCACGTTGTTCTAACGCTTCCGCTTACGGTCTACGAGGGTACGTAGACACACTCCCCCTCTCGTAGCTATGCATCTCCATGGATAGATCTTGCGTGTGCGTAGAATTTTTTTTGTTTTCCATGCAACGTTCCCCAACAGTGGCATCATGAGCCAGGTCTATGCGTAGATGATATGCACGAGTAGAACACAAAGAGTTGTGGGCGGTGATCGTCATACTGCTTACCACCAACGTCTTATTTTGATTCGGCGGTATTGTAAGATGAAGCGGCCCGGACCAACCTTACATGTCCACGTACATGAGACCGGTTCCACCGACAGACATGCAACTTGTTTTGCATAAAGGTGGCCGGCGGGTGTCTGTTTCTCCTACTTTAGTTGAATCAAATTTGACTGCGGCCGGTCCTTGTTGAAGATTAAAACAGCAAACTTGATAAATCACCGTTGTGGTTTTGTGCCGTAGGTAAGAACGGTTCTTGCTAGAAGCCCGTAGCAGCCACGTAAAACTTGCAACAACAAAGTAGAGGACGTCTAACTTGTTTTTGCAGGGTATGCTGTGATGTGATATGGTCAAGACATGATGTGATATACGTTATTGTATGAGATGATCATGTTTTGTAATTCATCGGCAACCGGCAGGAGCCTTATGGTTGTCTCTTTATTGTATTAAATGCAAGCGCCATGTAATTGCTTTACTTTATCGCTATGCGTTAGCAATAGTTGTAGAAGCAATAGTTGACGAGATGACCACAACGCAACGATGGAGATCAAGGTGTCGAGCCGGTGACGATGGAGATCATGACGATGCTTTGGAGATGGAGATCAAAAGCACAAGATGATGATGGCCATATCATGTCACATATTTTGATTGCATGTGATGTTTATCCTTTATGCATCTTATTTTGCTTAGAACGACGGTAGCATTACAAGATGATCCCTTCACTAAATTTCAAGATAAAAGTGTTCTCCCCGAGTATGCACCGTTGCTAAAGTTCGTCGTTTCGAAGC
Organism: Elymus sibiricus; assembly: GCA_039707655.1. Taxonomy (NCBI): domain Eukaryota; kingdom Viridiplantae; phylum Streptophyta; class Magnoliopsida; order Poales; family Poaceae; genus Elymus; species Elymus sibiricus. The sequence goes on along the minus strand of CM077666.1, from coordinate 173,495,067 downwards.
ACCTCGTGATGATCGGGTGTGATAGATTCTACGTTCACATACAACGGGTGTAAGCCAGTTTTACACAAGCAGAATACTTGGGTTAAACTTGACGAGCCTAGCATGTACAGACATGGTCTCGGAACACTGGAGACCGAAAGGTCGAACATGAGTCATATAGTAGATATGATCAACATGGATATGTTCACCATTGATGACTATCCCATCTCACGTGATGATCGGACATGGGCTAGTTGATTTGGATCATGTATCACTTAGTTAACTTGAGGGATGTTAATTTAAGTGGGAGTTCATTAGTAATTTGATTAATTGAACTTAATTTATCATGAACTTAGTCCTGATAGTCTTTGCAAATTATGTTGTAGATCAATAGCTCGCGTTGTAGCTCCCCTGTTTTTGATACGTTCCTAGAGAAAGCTTAGTTGAAAGATGATGGTAGCAATTACACGGACTGGGTCCGTAACTTGAGGATTATCCTCATTGCTGCACAGAAGGATTATGTCCTTGATGCACCGCTAGGTGATGGACCTGCTGCAGGAGCTGCTGCAGACGTTGTGAACGCCTGGCAGGCTCGATCTGATGACTACTCGATAGTTCAGTGTGCCATGCTCTACGACTTAGAACCGGGACTACAAAAGCGTTTTGAACTCCACGGAGCATATGAGATGTTCCAAGAGCTGAAATTGATATTTCAAGCTAATGCCCGGGTTGAGAGATATGAAGTCTTCAACAAGTTCTTTAGCTGTAAGATGGAGGAGAACAGTTCTGTCAGTGAACACATACTCAGAATGTCTGGGTACCACAACCACTTGACTCAGCTAGGAATTGATCTTCCGGTTGAGAGTGTTATTGACAGAGTTCTTCAGTCACTGCCACCAAGCTATAAAGTCTTCGTGATGAACTATAATATGCAAGGGATGGAGAAGACAATTCCCGAGCTCTTCGCGATGTTGAAATCGGCGGAGGTAGAAATCAAGAAGGAGCATCAAGTGTTGATGGTTAACAAGACCACTAGTTTCAAGAAAAAGGGCAAGGGAAAGAAGGGGAACTTTAAGAAGAACGACAAGCAAGCTGCCGCTCCCACGAAGAAACCCAAAGTTGGACCCAAGCCTGAAACTGAGTGCTTCTACTGCAAAGGAACTGGTCACTGGAAGCGGAACTGCCCCAAGTATTTGGCGGATAAGAAGGATGGCAAAGTGAACAAAGGTATATTTGATATACATGTTATTGATATGTACCTCACTAGTGCTCGTAGCAGCGTCTGGGTATTTGATACCGATTCAGTTGCTAATATTAGTAACTTGAAGCAGGAGCTGCAGAGTAACGGAGACTAGCTGAGGGCGAGGTGACGATATGTGTTGGAAGTGTCTCCAAGATTGATATGATTAATATCGACACGCTCGTAATACCTTCGGGATTAGTATTAAACCTAAATAATGGTTATTTGGTGCTTGCGTTGAGCATAAAACATTATATCTGGATATTGTTTATTACAAGACGGTTATTCATTTAAGTCAGAGAATAATGGTTATTCTATTTATATGAATAATATCCCTCATGATCATGCACCCTTGTGAATGGTTTATTCTTGTTGAATCTCGATCGTAGTGATACACATATTCATAATATTGATGCCAAAAGATGCAAAGTTGATAATGATAGTGCAACATACTTGTGGCACTGCCGTTTAGGTCATATTGGTGTAAAGCGCATGAAGAAACTCCATGCGGATGGACTTTTGGAAATCTCTTGATTATGAATCATTTGATACTTGCGAACCATGCCTCATGGGCAAGATGACTAAAACTCCGTTCTCCGGAACAATGGAGCGAGCTACTGATTTGTTGGAAATAATACATACCGATGTATGCGGTCCGATGAATGTTGAAGCACGCGATGGGTATCGTTATTTTCTAACCTTCACAGATGATTTAAGTAGATATGGGTATATCTACTTGATGAAACACAAGTCTGAAACATTTGAAAAGTTCAAAGAATTTCAGAGTGAAGTAGAGAATCATCGTAACAAGAAAATAAAGTTTCTACGATCTGATCGCGGAGGCGAATATTTGAGTTACGAGTTTGGCTTTCATTTAAGAAAATGTGGAATTGTTTCACAACTCACGCCACCTGGAACACCACAGCGTAATGGTGTGTCTGAACGTCGTAACCGTACTTTATTGGATATGGTGCGTTCTATGATGTCTCTTACCGATTTGCCACTATCGTTTTGGGGTTATGCATTAGAGACAACTGCATTCACGTTAAATAGGGCACCGTCTAAATCCGTTGAGACGACACCGTATGAACTGTGGTTTGGCAAGAAACCTAAGCTGTCGTTTTTTAAAGTTTGGAGATGCGATGCTTATGTGAAAAAGCTTCAACCTGATAAGCTCGAACCCAAAGCGGAGAAGTGCGTCTTCATAGGATACCCTAAAGAAACAATTGGGTACACCTTCTACCACAGATCCGAAGGCAAGGTCTTTGTTGCCAAGAATGGGTCCTTTCTAGAGAAAGAGTTTCTCTCGAAAGAAGTGAGTGGGAGGAAAGTAGAACTTGATGAGGTAATTGTACCTTCTCTCGAATTGGAAAGTAGCTCATCAGAGAAAACCGTTCCCGTGATGACTACACCAATAAGAGAGGAAGATAATGGTGAAGATCATGAAACTTCAGATCAAGTTACTACTGAACCTCGTAGGTCGACCAGAGTACGTTCCGCACCAGAGTGGTACGGTAATCCTGTTCTGGAAGTCATGTTGTTAGACAACGGCGAACCTATGAACTATGAAGAAGCTATGATGAGCCCAGATTCCGACAAATGGCTTGAGGCCATGAAATCTGAGATAGGATCCATGTATGAGAACAAAGTATGGACTTTGGTGGACTTGCCCGATGATCGGCAAGCCATTGAGAATAAATGGATTTTTAAGAGGAAGACAAACGCTGATGGTAATATCACTGTCTACAAAGCTTGACTTGTCGCGAAAGGTTTTCGACAAGTTCAAGGGGTTGACTACGACGAGACTTTCTCACCCGTAGCGATGCTTAAGTCTGTCCGAATCATGTTAGCAATTGCCGCATTTTATGATCTGGCAAATGGATGTCAAAACTGCATTCCTTAATGGTTTTCTCAAAGAAGAGTTGTATATGATGCAACCAGAAGGTTTTGTCGATCCTAAGGGTGCTAACAAAGTGTGCAAGCTCCAGCGATCCATCTATGGACTGGTGCAAGCATCTCGGAGTTGGAATATACGCTTTGATGAGGTGATCAAAGCATATGGTTTTGTACAGACTTACGGTGAAGCCTGTATTTACAAGAAAGTGAGTGGGAGCTCTGTAGCATTTCTAATATTATATGTGGATGACATATTGTTGATTGGAAATGATATAGAATTTCTGGATGGCATAAAAGGATACTTGAATGAAAGACCTCGGTGAAGCTGCTTATATATTGGGCATCAAGATCTATAGAGATAGATCAAGATGCTTGATAAGACTTTCAATGAGTACATACCTTGACAAGATTTTGAAGGAGTTCAAAATGGATCAGTCAAAGAACGAGTTCTTGCCTGTATTGTAAGGTGTAAAGTTGAGTAAGACTCAAAGCTCGACCACGGCAGAAGATAGAGAGAGAATGAAAGTCATTCCCTATGCCTCAGCCATAGGTTCTATAATGTATGCCATGCTGTGTACCACACCTAATGTGTGCCTTGCCACGTGTCTGGCAAAGGGGGTACAAGAGTGATCTAGGAGTGGATCACTGGACAGCGGTCAAAATTATCCTTAGTAACTAAAGGACTAAGGAAATGTTTCTCGATTATGGAGGTGATAAAGAGTTTGTCGTAAAGGGTTACGTCGATGCAAGCTTTGACACCAATCTGGATATCTCTGAGTAGCAAACCGGATACGCATAATGGAGCAGTCATTTGGAATAGCTCCAAGTAAAGCGTGATAGCAGCATCTACAGTATGACATAAGGATTTGCAAAGCACACATGGGTCTGAATATTGCAGACCCATTGACTAAAATTCTCTCTCACGAGCAAAACATGATCACACCTTAGAACTCTTTGAGTGTTAATCACATGGTGATGTGAACTAGATTATTGACTCTAGTGAACTCTTGGGTTTTAATCACATGGCGATGTGAACAAGATTATTGACTCTAGTGCAAGTGGGAGACTGATGGAAATATGCCCTAGAGGCAATAATAAAGTTGTTATTATTTTATATTTCCTTGTTCATGATAAAGGTTTATTATTCATGCTAGAATTGTATTGACCGGAAACTTAAATACATGTGTGAATACATAAACAAATACCGTGTCCCTAGTGAGCCTCTACTAGACTAGCTCGTTGATCAAAGATGGTTAAGGTTTCCTAACCATAGACATGAGTTGTCATTTGATAACGGGATCACATCATTAGGAGAATGATGTGATGGACAAGACCCATCTGTTAGCTTAGCATATGATCGTTCTGTTTATTGCTACTGCTTTCTTGAATGTCAAATACATGTTCCTCCGACCATGAGATCATGCAACTCCCGGATACCGGAGGAATACCTTGTGTGCTATCAAACGTCACAACGTAACTGTGTGATCATAAAGATGCTCTACAGGTATCTCCGAAGGTGTCTGTTGAGTTGGCATGGATCGAGACTGGGATTTGTCACTCCGTGTTTCGGAGAGGTATCTCTGGGCCCTCTCGGTAATGCACATCATAAGAAGCTTGCAAGCAAAGTGACTAAGGAGTTAGTTACGGGATGATGTATTACGGAACGAGTAAAGAGACTTGCCGGTAACGAGATTGAACTAGGTATGGAGATACCGACGATCAAATCTCGGGCAAGTAACATACCGACGGACAAAGGGAATTACGTATGTTGTCATTGCGGTTCGACCGATAAGATATTCGTGGAATATGTAGGAACCAATATGAGCATCCAGGTTCCGCTATTGGTTATTGACCGGAGAGGCGTCTCAGTCATGTCTACATCATTCCCGAACCTGTAGGGTCCGCACGCTTAACGTTCGTTGACGATATAGTGTTATATGAGTTATGTGAATTGGTAACCGAATGTTGTTCAGAGTCCCGGATGAGATCCCGGACATCACGAGGAGTCTCGGAATGGTCGAGAGGTAAAGATTTATATATGGGAAGTCATATTTTGGGTTCCGGAAAAAGGCGCAGTTTTTTCGGTATTGTACCGGGAAGCTTCCAGAAGGTTCCGGAGGATTCCGGAGGGGTCCGGAAGTCCACAAGTGGGTCCACCACATCCCAAGGGCTGGCATTAGCTAAGGGGAGGCGCCCTGGCCTTATTGGGCCAGGCGCACCAAGTCCTCAAAAGCCCACGCAGCTAGGGAAGGAAAAAAGGAGAGTCCTAGTAGGAATAGGATTGGACTTTGGAGTCCAAGTCCACGTGTGTATTGTTCACGTGGTACTGTTCACATGGTACTATTCACGTGGTACTGTTCACGTGGCACTATTCCTTCTACTCCAAGCCCCTACACATATATAAATAGAGGAGAGGGGGCGCCCCAAACAAGCCACAACATTGTCTTAGCCGTGTGCGGCGCCCCCCTCCACAGTTCCGTCCCTCGGTCATATTTTCGCAGTGCTTGGGCGAAGCCCTGCGGAGATAGCATCACCATCACCGTCACCACGCCGTCGTGCTGCCGGAACTCATCCACTACCTCGCCGTCTTGCTGGATCAAGAAGTCGAGGACGTCACCGAGCTGAACGTGTGCTGAACGCGGAGGTGACGTACGTTCGGTACTCGGTCGGTTGGATCGTGAAGTTGTTCGACGACATCAACCGCGTTGTTCTAACGCTTCCGCTTACGATCTACGAGGGTACGTAGACACACTCCCCCTCTCGTAGCTATGCATCTCCATGGATAGATCTTGTGTATGCGTAGAATTTTTTTTGTTTTCCATGCAACGTTCCCCAACAGGGTCGACGCCAAGGGTACCCGCGAGAGAGTCCTGTAGCGGCTGGCTGTTAGCGGTACCACCCAGGATGTGGTGGTAGCTCGGGACTTGTCCCGACAGCCGACACGGAACTTACACTATAGTCGAAGCGATAGAGCAGGTGGAGACTACCTAGAAGAGAGGTGGGCCTAGTCCCTGGTCGTGGTCCGTGAGATACCTAGTCGGAACGGCCGAAGCACTGGTCGTCTCCACGAGCTCCTAATAATTCACTAACGGATTTGGGTATTTGATCTGAGTTGGCCACTGGCCTATACGCACTACCACCATGCGGGATAATGGTTTAATGGGGCCCTCGGCGCCGTATGTATCAGTCGAAAGCTCTGTCAGATGTCCAGTTTAGCATTGTGGCACGGTCGGATCGTGCCATCCAGGAGACGGATGGCGCTGGTATTCACCCTGCTCGCAACGACCCGGAGTGCAAAGGGCGATGGGCCCAAGACCCCTGAGCGCTTAGGATGTAGACCGGCGGGGACCTCTCTGCGGAGCCTAGGTAGGACTACGTCGTGTCGATCAGCCAAGGCCGGGCATGACCGAGAAAAGTGTGTCCGGCCAGAGTTAATCAAGCGTGTTGGGTAACAGTAGTGCACCCCTGCAGGGAAGTTATCTATTCGAATAGCTGTGTCCACGGTAACAGGACGCTCAGTGTTGTATCCCGATCTACTACAACTTGAACTGGATACTTGTGTTACTTAATAATTTGATAGCTCCGGGATCGCTTTCTCGCAGGGAGTCGAGGAAGGATCTCTGGGCATTGCTACTATTACTTATTACTTTATGTTATACTACTAATCTGCACTCTTCTAATGCTGCAAGACGCTGCAAGATGCTAGTCTTCGATAGGCTAGGTTTTCCCCTCTATTCTGGCATTTCTGCAGTATAGTCCACATATACAGCCCCTTCCCTTTGATACCGATGCATACTTAGCATAGATCTGATGTAAGTCTTGCGAGTACTTTGGATGAGTACTCACGGTTGCTTTGCTACCTTCTTTTCCCCATACCCGATTGCTGTGATCAGATGACGGAGCCCCGGAGCCAGCTGATCCCATCGACGACTACTGCTACCACACCGACGGTGCCTACTACTACGTGGAGACCGACGACCAGGAGTAGTTCAGAGGCCCCCAGGAAGGAGGCCTGTGCCTTTTCGATCTAGATGTCGTTGTTTTGCTCAGCCTTCTTAAGGCAACCTTGTTAGTTATGTCTGTACTCAGATACTGATGCTTTCGCTGACTCTTGTGTAACTCGAGCTTATGTATTCGAGCCCTCGAGGCCCCTGGCTTGTAATATGAAGCTTGTATTATTTTATTTTGTGTCTAGAGTTGTGTTGTGATATCTTCCCGTGAGTCCCTGGGCTTGATCATGCGCATTTGCGTGTATGATTAGTGCACGGCCGGGCCAGGGGCGTCACAAGTTGGTATCAGAGCCGACTGCCTGTAGGTAGCCCCTTGCCAACTCTTGGCCGAAGTTGAGTCTAGTCTTTGAAAAACTATTTTACTAACCTTGTTGTGTGGCTTACGGGCCCACATCGCAAATGGTTGGGATTAGGATCTTTTATTCCTCTTCTTCACTCTAGGACTCTGATCTCTCTTCTATTCGGGTTAAATTTTTGCTAACTCTAACTTTAGGTTCTCGTAACTATTTCCTCCCGGAGAGCCCCTCATTCCCGGTGATCGCTTGACCCACCAGAAGATTCCGAAGATGCTCTTCGATGTTTTTCCAAGATTCATATACGTCCTACTGCTGTTGAAATTCCTTTCCGCATGAATACACCTACGAATGATTCCTCACACTTACCGGGGATTCGTTCATCCCCAGTTGTTCATGTGTTTCGCAAAATAGTTCATAATACTATCTAATCTCCCGAGAATCCTCTGCAACCTATTGCTTTGGAAAGTCTTGCCTGCCTGCATCATGGTTAATTCCATATGTCTAGCAATATTCATTAGCATCCTTTGTCTTTGTCATTCTGAGCCTATTGATTCAATATGTATGTGAATGCTCACTATCATCAATTAATTCTATAATTCGTCCTTCCGGCTCAGACGTCATTTTGGACATGAGTTGGTTCTCGGCCAATCAAGTTGCAATTGATTGTCCATCTTGTTCTACTCAATTACTCATCTTTTGATCATAGCGTCTGCTCCTGCTTCCCTCGATTTGGAAGTCGTAATTCCTTTGTATTTAAGCTCTGAATTATTCAGTTGTTTCTATAATCCGATGCCTTTACATTCTTTCTTCTTCTGGTTGAGTACCGATACTCACATCAGATCCCTTGTGGACCGCCAAACCCTTCCCTTTGATACCGATGCATACTTAGCATAGATCTGATGTAAGTCTTGCGAGTACTTTGGATGAGTACTCACGGTTGCTTTGCTACCTTCTTTTCCCCATACCCGATTGCTGCGATCAGATGACGGAGCCCCGGAGCCAGCAGATCCCATCGACGACTACTGCTACCACACCGACGGTGCCTACTACTACGTGGAGACTGACGACCAGGAGTAGTTCGGAGGCCCCCAGGTAGGAGGCCTGCGCCTTTTCGATCTAGATGTCGTTGTTTTGCTCAGCCTTCTTAAGGCAACCTTGTTAGTTATGTCTGTACTCAGATACTGATGCTTTCGCTGACTCTTGTGTAACTCGAGCTTCTGTATTCGAGCCCTCGAGGCCCCTGGCTTGTATTATTTTATTTTGTGTCTAGAGTTGTGTTGTGATATCTTCCCATGAGTCCCTGGGCTTGATCGTGCACATTTGCATGTATGATTAGTGCACGGTCGGGCCGGGGGCGTCACAATCGATCTATCAACCTAGTGAACAAGTTTATCTGCGTGTCACTCCTATGAAGGGCACTCGTCATTTTGGAATCAAGGGCAAGTTAGCTCCTCGCTACATTGGTCCCTTCCGCATCCTCGCCAGACGTGGATATGTGGCTTATAAATTGGAATTGCCACCGCAGTTTTCTCACATCCATGTATCGCAACTTCGTCATTGCTTCAAGGATCCACACCGTGCAGTGGATCATGAGATGCTTGAATTGCAGGATGATCTCTCTTATAAAGAGCAACCGATCCGCATTCTTGATCAAGCTGAACGTCGAACCCGTCAGAAGGTAATCAAGTTCCTCAAAGTGCAGTGGTCGAATCATACTGAAGATGAAGCCACTTGGGAACGCGAGGATCGTCTTCGTGAAGAATACCCCGATCTTTTTTCCTTCTACCTCTTAATTCTCGGGACGAGAATTTCTTTTAGAAGAGGAGAGTTGTAACATCCCCATGTATTAAGCTACAGTAATCCCTCTTGATTAATGCCAAGTCATCTCCTTTCACTAATAGAAATTGCCACTTGTTCCAAAATCAAATTAAAAATCAAGTTTGAATTGCAAATGAAAATAAAAGTTGCACAAGCAAGCAAACTACATAGTTCATATTTTTGCAAATATTCCATAGATAATTATGGCTAAGGAGAACAACATCACTTCTTTGCTCAATTTGACTCACATCCAAAAACAGGACCAAAACAATCCCATTTAACCCATTTTCAATTTAAGCAAAATTCAAATGAGTTCAAATAAGCTCCAAACTTTTTGTGGCATTCAAAAATATTGCATAGTATTTATATGACAAGTTTCATATTTTACAAAATCCATTTGGTGGCTCAACTTAACACAAAACAGTAACAAAAATAGAAAACAGAAAATATAAGAAAAGGAAAAAGGGCAAAAGCCACTGTGCTACTGGGCCATTAGTGCCACAGTGCAATGAGGCCCAACCCACGCCGGCCTTTCCCCTACCTCTGTACAGAGGGGAGGCAGGGGCATGGCGTGGCGGCCATCCGGCCGCCGTGGCCACGCCTTGGCTTCGTGTCGGCCATCCCTGACCTTCCCAACGCCAATAAGACGCCGCCCATGACCCCCGTCGAACCCTAGCCTTCCCCAATCCCTCGCTCGTCCCTCTCCCTCGGATTCGCTCACGCCCGAAGCTCCGTCACCGCGCCGCCGTCGTCCTCGTGGCGACCGGCCTTCTCCCGCCAAGCCGACCCGTCCAGGAGGTCCGCCGCTGTCTGCTTCGTCCTCTGCACCCCCGGATTGAAGCCGGGAGGCCGCCCCCACGTCGCCTGTTCCTTCTTCCTCCGCCATGGCCACCGCGGCCTCGCCGTCGATCTCCACCACCGGCGCCTCCCCGAGGTTCCGAGCATGTCCTCGACCCTCCTCGGAGTGAGCCGCGCCCATCCCCCTCCTTCCCCCTCTGTCTCCCGCCGTAGCCCGCCATCCGCGCCGCCCGATCGTCGGCCAGTGGCCGCGGTCACCGCGACCGTGACCGCGTCCAGCCCCACGTTGCCGCTCCCCTGCCCGCGCTTCCTCGCGCTCTGGCCACGCCCTGCCTATCTCCACCTCTGCGCCCTGGCTGCGGCCCGCGCGCGCCCGCGCCCCGCGCCTGCTCCCTGGCCGTGCCCACGCGCGCGCCGCTGCCACGCTCGCCCGCCCGCCTGCAGCTGCTCGCCTGCCGCTGGCTGCTGCTGTTGCTGCTACAGCCGCTGGCTACTGCTGCTGCACCGCTGTGGCCTGCCACCGCGGCCTGCCGCTCGCCCCCGCTGCCCGCCGGCCGAGCGCTGTGGCCGCCGGCCCTGCGCGCGCTCGCGTGCACGGCCAACCCCCTGGTGGCTTTGTGCCACTGAACAGTGGGGTCGGCCCATATAAAAAAAAGAAAAGAAAAGGAATAAGAAAAATAAAATAAAAATAAAAATAAAAAATAAAATAAAAGATGAGACACTTACAGGTGGGCCCCATGAACAGTGCAGTTGACCAGTCAACCTTTGACTGGGTCAACTGGCCCCCCTGGCCCTCACCTGTCATACCCACTGTATAAAATGCTGGGTACACTTCTGTGTACCCGTAGCATTTTATGTTTATTAATTTTCGAATTAAATTAAATCCAGAAAATTCAGAAATTGTTTAAAACATTGAAAAATCATATAAAATAATTCGTAACTCGGATGAAAATAATTTATATATATAAAATGATCAGAAAAACAAGACGAATCCGAATATGTCATCCACATACGTGTCACATGCCTCCAATACTGCAAACATGGAACCTTCCCCTCCGGATCGTCAGTCCGATAATTGCCTAAAGCCGGGAAAATATTCCCAGATATTTTTCCCGCTCCGTCCGTAACGCTTAGCACCGCATTAGGTCACCCCCAGCACAGCATATTGCCATGTTGTGCCTTGTGATGTATTTGTTTGCTTTATATTTATTGTTTCTTCCCCATCTTCTCTCCGGTAGACTCCGAGACGGACGCTGCTCTCGAGTACGACTACGCCCCTGACGTCCAGCCCCTTTCAGCAGAGCTTCCAGGCAAGCAAAACCCCCTTGATCATTCATATATCGCCCATTCTTTCTCTCTCATGCTTGCATTAGATTTTGCTACCATTGTTCGATAGCTCCTATTCTGATGCATAGCCTGGTTTTGTAACCTGTTGTTGATAGTTTACCTGTTGTCCTATATGCTTAGTATAGGCTGGTTAGTGATCCATCAGTGGCCCTGCACCCTTGTCCGTGTTGCCATGTCTTGCTTCCGGATGACTCGATCCATGTGATCGACATGCTGAGACCGAGCACACCACCGCACTCCCCCTTAGTTATACGACTCTGCAGTGCTACTATCGAGTGCCGAGGGTGATACCTCTTACCTCACTCCTGATGATATCTCTATAGTGTAGCTAATCGGTTGTGGATTACAGAGGGTGATTCCTCATTCACCACCTCCGATGATGACTCTATCGTGCAACCCCTCAAGTGTGCCCATCGAGGGTGATTCCTCCAAGTTCACCTTGACGGATACATCGAGAAGGAATTCATCGAGGGTGATTCCTCGGATTTCCCCCTTGATGTTATGGACACACGGATACCTTGACTTTTATCTCAGTCCATTGTTGAAGACGGGTCGTCCCCGAGGGGTACCTGCGAGAGTTATGGAAGTCGGGTTGACCGTGAGGGTACCCGTGAGATAATTACGCGGCACGGCCGGGCAGGCAGACCGCCCGAGGAGAGGGATGGGTCTGGCCCTTGCCGTAAGTCCGCGAGACGGGGCGACAGGATCACTGATCGTCACCGCGAGCACGCAACACACTAACGGGTATGATAATGTGATCTGAGTAGGCCTCTGGCCTTTTCGCACTAAACACCACGCGGGATAAGTTATGGGCACTCGGCATCGTACGATTCTCCCGAAAGCTCTTCAGATGTCACAGTTCAAAGATGTGGACTGATTGTTGGGGTGGACGGTAACCGCCTGCGCTTGTCTAAGGGGGTGGGTCTGGTCCCCGGCCAGTCGTGCAACGCGCAGGAGTGCAAAGGGCGATGGGCCCAAGACCCCTGAGCGCTTAGGATGTAGACCGGCGTGCTGGCCTCTCTGTTGAGCCTAGGTAGGACTACGGCGTGTCGATCAGCCGTGGCCGGGCATGACCCGATAAAAGTGTGTCCGGCCAGAGTTAATCGAGCGTGTTGGGTAAGTTGGTGCACCCCTGCAGGGAAGTTATCTATTCAAATAGCCGTGTCCACGGTAACAGGTCGCTCGGAGTTGTATCCCGATCTACTACAACTAGAACTGAATACTTGTGATACTAAATGGATATGATGGCTCCGGGATCGCTTTCTCGCAGGGAGTCGAGGAAGGATCTCTGGGCGTTGCGACTACTTACTTATTACTATATAAAATGCTAATCTGCACTCTTCTAATGCTGCAAGATGCTAGTCTTCGATAGGCTAGGCCTTCTCTCTATTCTGGCATTTCTGCAGTTTAGTCCACAGATACAGCCCCTTCCCTTTGATGTTGATGCATACTTAGCATAGATCTGATGTAAGTCTTGCGAGTACTTTGGATGAGTACTCACGGTTGCTTTGCTACCTTTTTTCCCCTACCCGATTGCTGCGATCAGATGACGGAGCCCAGGAGCCAGCTGATCCCACCGAAGACTACTACTACACCGACGGAGCCTACTACTACGTGAAGACCGCCGACCAGGAGTAGTTTCGGAGGCTCCCAGGCAGGAGGCCTTCGCCTTTTCGATCTAGATGTTAATGTTTTGCTCAGCCTTCTTAAGGCAACCTTGTCTATTTATGTCTGTACTCAGATATTGTTGCTTCCGCTGACTTATGTATTCGAGCCTTCGTGGCTGGCTTGTAATAGAAAGCTTGTATTATTTTATTTTGTGTCTAGAGTTGTGTTGTGATATCTTCCCGTGAGTCTCTGGGCTTGATCGTGCGCATTGCGTGTATGATTAGTGCACGGTCGAGTCGGGGGCGTCACAACTTGTCAACTAAACTTGCCATCATCACGTGAAAGTTGCCATATAAAATGTTCGATTTGCCTTGGGCAAATCACGAACGTTCGGAATTTATCATTTCCGTAGAAAAAATGTTTCACTTTTGCTTCGGTACAACCCCCCCTAAACACATCAACGGAGGAGATCTCTCCATACCCATTCATAATAAAGGGTAGGATGGTCTTTTTTAAAATATGTCGCCCGCGTCGATACGCGGCATGTGTACATACGGCCTGTAGATGGCACCCTCAGCTTTTTTTCTCTTTCTTTTTAAACTTTAAAAAAGAGTGCGGGTGACGTGAATCAAACTCATTTAGAGAGAACGGCACGAATCAACTAGGACATCATAACGCTCATGCCAATTTACTTTTTCTTTCCTTTTCTTCTTATTCAATTCGCAAAGCCCTCGGTTTCGCTGGGCTGGCCATTTTCGAACCTGTCTTTTTCCACCTATTTATATTTATATTTTCTCTGTCATTTTTGTTTCTTTTCAAAAAATAATCACGCTTTTAAAATTTTATTCAAATTTTGAAAAAATGTTCACTTTTTCAAATTTTGTTCATAAAATACAAACATTCGCATTTTCATAAAATTGTACAGCAATTCTTTTTAAAAGTTCGTGTCTTTCAAAGTTGCTTAGAATGTCAAACACAAATAATTTTAAAAGACATGAAACATTTTTTTGAAATTTCTTTACAAATTTTTAAAATGTGAATATTTGTAGTTATTGAACAAAATTTAAAATGGCAAACAGTTTTTGAAATTTCGAACAAAATTGAAAAGTACGAGATTTTTTTGAAAAAGAAAAAAGAAACGAAAAATGAAAAATAAACAAACAAATGAACAGTAAAAAGAAAACAAGTAGTGATAAAAAGATCACGGATTCGAAAAAAAAAGTTCATGAATCTGTAACAAAGTTTGTAAATTTAAAAAATGTTCAGCTATTTGAAAAAAAATCGTGAATTTAAAAAAAGTTCACCATTTAAAAAAATCATGAATTTAAAAACAGAAAAAGAAAATGAAAAAAAGAAAGAGTAAAGGAAATAAAGAAAGAGAAAAGGAAAAATAAAACAGTAGAAAACCGGCGTAACAAAACCTGAAAATAAAATGGAAACGTTTACGGATGGTCGACCGGCTAACGACTCGGCCGGTCGCCTCGCAACGTGTGTGTCTCCCGTACAACACCTTATCCCCTGCGATGCCTTGTCCTCTCGTGGACTCCTCACATCCATTCATTCCCCCCCAACTCAACAAAACACATCCTATACTCTCTCCTCTTTTCCAATCTCATGCCTCGCCGGCGACCTCCTTGGGCGGGCGCCATGGTCGTCACCGGCGAGCTCCTTGGGTGGACTCCTTGTAGCATGAATGGGGGGTCGACACCGGCGAGCTCCTTGGGCGGGCGCCATGGTCGTCCACCACTTTCCTTCTCGTCCTCCTCTGGCCACGGTCATGGCGTACTCCCAGCTCCGCCGCTGCACGGCCGTGCTACGACCACACACCGGCCGTGCTACAACCAGTGATCGGCCATGCTACAACCAGTGACCGGATTTGTTACAAGGGGGGCGACGATGGATTGTGGCGGCGACGACGGCGCTGCGGTTTTGCTGCAGCCGGCACCGGAAAAGCTACCACCGGCTACATGATTTGCTGCAACCAGTGGGGGCCATCCCACGGCGGTGGTGACCACGGCCCGATGGTGGTGCTGCAACCAGTTTGTTTTTTGCTACAACCAACCCCATTTTTTGCTACTAATGTCTTTGGATTTTGCTGGAAACAACCCATTTTTTTGCTACCACCATCTTGATTTTGCTGGAACAGGTGTCTCATTTTGCTTCCACCGTATCGTGTTTTTGCTGGAACCGGCGTCTCACCGTTTTGGTTCCACCGTGTGCGTGTTTTTTGCTGGAACCAGTGCCCCATTTTCTTGCTTCCATCGTGTGTTTGTTTTGCTGGAACCGGCATAGGTTTTTGCTACCACCGCTTTTTTGGCTGTGAGCAACGCGGCTGTGCCATTTTGATGCTGCAACCGGCAACCAGGATGGCCGGCTGCCATCGGAGCTGCGGCCGTCGCCATTGGGAGCTGGAACCGCGGGCGCAGGCTGCTGCATGCATAAAGCCGACGACGGCGAACGGCGACGAGGCAGCGACGGCGACCGGCGTCGAGGGCAGCGACATGCGAGAATGCGCGGGCGGTGCTTCGAGGCCGGGCACATCGCTCATTAATGATGGCGCGATAGGGATTTTTTTTTCTCTAAAAGAAGACGTTTGGGGGAGGAAGGAAGGCAATCGTGCGGCTATGGTTGTTTGATCGGACGCTGCTGGTGCGACCGACCCAAATTTGGGCCGGCGCACCGGCGCCTATCAGTCGCCAAAATAAAAACAAGGCGCTGCCTTTCTTTTAGCGTCACGTTTGACGCACAACAAGAAGTAGAAGTGGTAGCATTTACCATATCGAGCGAGCAGTCCTAGATGGTTATCACGGCTGGAACAAAAGGATGAGGCATGGAGTTCGGATCTCAATTCCGCACCAATTTTTTATGTTAAAAAAAAAGTAAATGGGCCGTAGATAGGAGTTTCAGATTAAAAAAAGAGTAAATGGGCCATAGATAGGAGTTGGGAAACGTACACGTATACAATCCGTAGAGCGATCCACCATACATACGAAAATGGGTACAATATGTGCAATGCCCATATTGCCCTTTATACGTTTTGCGAGGGGGTTGTACCGAAGCGGGGCTCAAAATATTTCTCATGTATACGAAATGTATATAAAAAATATACAGTGTGTATGAAAAATATGATCATGTTTTTCAAATATGTTAATCAAGCATTTGAAAAATGTTAAATGTATATAGTAAATGTCTGTCGTATACATGAAAAAATATATACAAAAAATACAATGTGCATTAAAGTGTTGCTCATGTCTTTAAAAAATATTCCTGGTTTATACGAAGAATGTACAACATACATTAAATAAAAGTAGACATCAAAAAATATATATTAAAAAATTATTCTGTATTTAAAAAATGTTAAACATGTATGTTAAAATGTCCCTGATGTATACAAAAAATATACATTGTGTGAAAAAATATTTACTTCCAATAAAAATTGCTCACCGTGCATTGAATAATATTCACCATGTATTCAAAAAAGGTTAATCTTGTATTATAAAAATGTTAAACATGTATTGAAATTTTTTACAAGATATATACCAAAAATGTTCAATGTGTTTGGAAAAAAGCAGACATAAAAAACTTAAGTGTTCGAAAAATATTAATCATGTATTTCAAATGTTAAATGTGTATATAAAATATAGTTATAATTTATAAAAAAAATGTTGAATGTGTATTGGAAAAACTTGACATGTGTTGAACAAAAAAGAAACCGATGAAAATTAACAAAGAAATAAAGGAAAACAAAGAAACTCAATAAAATAAAAAAACAAAGAAAATAGAAAAAGTAAAAGAAAACAGAAGAAAACCAAAGCAAAAGAATGAAAACCGAAAAGGACGAGAAAGAAATAAAGAAAACAGATGAAAAGCAAGAAAGAAAGAAACGAAAACAAAGAAAAATGAAAAGGAAAGAAAAGCAAAAAAAATCCAGTGAAAAACGATGAAAACAAGAAAGAGAACAAAAAAAGTGAAAAACGAGAAAGAAAAGAAAAACTCGTGAAAGAAACCAGAAAACCGGTGAAAAAATGAAGAAAAACAGAAAAATGAAAAAAAAACCCGATGAAGAAACAGAGAAAACCGGAAGAAAAAATAAAAGAAAAGAAAAAACTGGAAGCTACTTGTATGTTGACCACCGCGTCTCGTTTGAAAAGGAGTAAAAGTCGCCTCGCTCGACGCGGTGAAGAAAATGGGCCGGCCCTGTAGCTACACAACGGGGAAAAAGCTTCAGGCGAGACAGACGGTACACTCACTATAAACGAGATATAGGTTTTGCATCGGATTAAGGCCTAGTATGCACCGGCTTCGTGACTTCTTGGGCCACTTGATTCCTCTGCCGGGGCTAAGCTGTATTTCAACATATTCTGGTGGGCCGCATGATACTTAACATTGCGACGATTCTAATTTTTTTTCTAAACACACATATATGGGTTTTTTATTTTTGAAAACTTTTCGATCTATTCAGAATTGTCATGACAGCACAAAGAACATTAGAGGTAACAAAAATCACATTATGGTATGTAGATCATCTAGCGACGACTATAAGCACTGGAATGAGTCGAAGGCGCGCCGCCGCCATCAGCCCTCCCTCACCGGGAGCCGAAGAAACCTTGTTGTAGTAGACAGTCCGGAAGTCATCGTGGTATGGCCCTTCAAGACGATGGTTCTTGCTATCGTGAAGGTACATTCTCGTTACTACATTTTGGAATATCTTTTTGCATTTTCCGAGATGATGAAGTTTTGGAACAAAGCATGAACAATTTGGAGAGATAACCCCGTATTTCATAGAACATCCAACACTATTTTTTCTACGTTGTTCACCGTTACAACATTTGTAGTCTTCTTCTGCATTTATAATATTTTTCGAAGGTTGATTCCTTTTTTACAATACTCATTTTTTTGATAAAACACAAAACTTGTGCCTTAATGCACTGAAAGAAAATAGTATAATTACAAGCCTAAAAGATAAGCATTACAACAGATGCCATCAAACAATCCCGGTTTAGGTACCATCCACACATGTACACAGGATGCAAGACCTATCAAAACATTAATCGCAGAAATAGGAAATCCAACTCTACAAAGGACAACAAGATTGGGCCACCACCGCTTTGGAGAAGACAACTATTTAGACGACGTCACAGACCGCCGACCTTGTACAATGAACACTTGTATCCTTGACACGCTAGGGAACACCCTCATACCTCACCAACCACCAATTAGATCAGATCTGGATGATCAGATCAGTTGGGGGAGGTAGCCCTTGCAGGCCTAAAAATGTAAGCAAATACATCATTTCAATGGTGTAGTGGTCTCAAAATCACCAAACGCCGCTCGCATCCTCTGCACCACTACAAAACAACAAAGCTCTAGTATATCGCAAAGTATGTCCACAACTGTCAGTCAATACTTATTGAGTGACCCCATGCGACCAAGAAGCAACAATAGGAGATCCTCCATGGTGTATTGTAATCCTTGCTAACTAAGGTAGCCGCAAGAGTACGATGTTGGCACTCCTACGATTTGCTTGCTAGAGCTAAAGTGGGTACCAACAACATGCACACCAACCGGGATCATGCCTCAAAGAAGGACTCCTCCAGAGAGGGGGTGATGTCATACATGCTATCATCGTCCGATTTGGCATGCCAAATCTAGGTTTTCATCTGGAGGACTAAACCGCAAGGGATAGAGGTGAATTGAGTGATGGTCGATAATGCCATCGAGTGGGGAACAACGCTCAACACCGTCACCGACACATGTTGAGCAAGGTTTTTGACTGGAGCATCAGGCGACCCACTACACATTGCGCAACTCCGCGGAAACACAACATAAAAATCCTATCACCGCCTATAGGAGGCTAAGTTTCCTTACAATACAAGTTTTAGATGCATAAAAAAATGTAATTTTAATTTGACAAGTTTCACCACAAAACGAGGAAGTACATATGTACCCATGTCCTGACTCCCAAATAGCATTTTCCTAGAGAGCACGCTTAATTATAGCTAGACAAAGAACATCACAAGTCTGCCTGTCCATAGTTTTACTTTTCACGCAGGCGGTGGAAGAAGGTGTTGTTTCTAGCTTTTTGAAGATACGAACAAACCGTGGAAAGAAAGAACGCGGACTGATGGAGCTCCGGTTCAACCTGTGCCAAGTGAAGCCATAATAAACAACTTGCTTAACGCACTTCCTGACGCGTGTGCGCGCGACTAAGTATGTTGGAAGCTCTAACTCGGTTCTTCCCTTTATCCGAAGAGGTTTCCCAACAAGTTCATCTAGCTCTGTAACATATGATTAGTTTGATTTCCTGGTATGTACAGTCAATTCGAAGTTTTGAATCACACCAGTCCTTTTCTTCCTGGTCCACCAAAGAAACCAAGCAGAGAATATAAACTAATCCATTGGTATCCCTTCCCTGCGGCAGTGTTTTGAATCTCTGACCATCGAATCTGGATATCGGACCAGTAATTCTAGGTTCAAAAACCGTCGCCGTCTAGCCACAGAGCTTCGCAAATCGAAACTTCAAAGATTGGTGACGGTTGCTGGTTGACTATGTATGCCTCACCCACATTTAACACCAGTCGCTGACACCACGAACAGCCTTAGCCATCGGTAGACCGATCGATCGATCGACCACGCATGGAACAGACAGAAGCTCCGGTCGAAGTTGAATAGTAGCATCCGTATCCCGAATTTTTGTCGAAAGAGACCACCTGCCCAACGGAATTGCCAAAAAAGACCCCGTTCGGATGAATTTGATAAAAAAGACCCCCTCAGTCGTGGCGGCAGGCGCGCCGGGCGACACGTGGCACCTGCCGCCACGGTGCGAGGCGGCAGGCTGGCCAGAACGGGAATCCGCACCCGCGACGGAACGGGGCTGGCGTTGTGGGCCCTGCCGCCTCAGGGGCAGGCGACAGCACTGCAGCTGCTGGGCCCTGCCGCCTGAGGGGCAGGCGGCAGCCGTGTGCACGCGTAGCCGCGTCCGATTTGTGAGCCGATGCGTGCTAGCTACTAGCAGCCGCCGTCTGCCTGCGTGCTTGCTAGCTACTAGCTAGCAGCTGTCGGCCTAGCCGCTGCGTGCGTGCTTGCTATTTAGCTAACTGCTGCGTGCGCTAACCGCCAGCGAGCCGCCGCGCTCGCCCGCGCGACCGCCGCCGCAGCCATCCGTCCGCGTGCTCGCGCCCCGCCGCATCAGCCGTACTTGCCCGCGCGACAGCCGCGCTCGCCCGTTGGCGCCCTGTCCGCCCGCGCGCCGGGGCCGCAGCCGCGCTGGCCCGCGCGACCACGCCCTGCCGCCCGGCTGCGCAGCGGCGTGCACACGGCTGCCGCCTGCCCCTCAGGCGGCAGGGCCCAGCAGCTACAGTGCTGCCGCCTGCCCCTGAGGCGGCAGGGCCCACAACGCCAGCCCCGTTCCGTCGCGGGTGAGGATTCCCGTTCTGGCCAGCCTGCCGCCTGACCCGGTGGCGGCAGGGGCTGCCGCCTCGCACCGTGGCGGCAGGTGCCACGTGTCGCCCGGCGCGCCTGCCGCCACGGCTGAGGGGTTCTTTTTTGTCAAATTCATCCGAAAGGGGTCTTTTTTGGCAATTCCGTTGGGCAGGTGATCTCTTTCGACAAAAATTCCCGTATCCCTCCATTCCTTCTCTGCCGTACAGTTTATATGCTGACCTTTGATCCTGTCAAAATTCCGAGTTTCCAAGCCTCTCTCTGACCGGACCATCAGCCCTGACTCGCCTAGTCAGTTGCCCCCCTTAACGCCGGGGCTGCTGCATTCTCATCCACAAACACGAATAGCTCGATCCGGGCAGTAGTCTGGCTGCTCGTGCATGCCATCGAGCGAATTGTCTCCCTACTAGTACTCCCACATGCATTCACAGTGACGGTGCTGCCTACGCCTGGACCGCTCGTTTGATTAGTCAGGCGAGACTGCGCAGCCGGATGGCAGGTCCCCGCGATTTCTCCCGCTGCGTGGAAAAATAGAAACAACAGAGACGGCGCCAGGCGGAAGCAGCACAGAAGGTTCTTCCGGCGTCAAGTTGCTTGTTGGACAGGGAAACGCTCGCAGCATCCGAGTAAGTATCAGAGATCGGAAATGTAGTGGTGGTAGGGTGGGAGGAGTTGACCTCTTTCTCTGGATCCGCCGGGAGCAGACAGAGAAACGAGACACGGGAGTCGCTGCGAGCATGGAAAGCTTTGCTCGAGGCATGCATGATGGGCTCGTCTTCGTCTTCTTCTCGTATACAAGTAAACCCGTCGCTGTCAGAGACACTGGGGCTCGATAGTGATGGATCGGTGTTCCTGTCTAGTAGGAGGAGTACTTTTATTGTTGCGAACGAGTCTTTTTTATCTTCATTGTTTCTTTTGGGGGGGTTAGGGCGTGTTTTCACACATCTTAACAGCGAGTTCTTGGTCGTGTAGATAAAAAAAAGGCATTCTAGGTAGGACTGTTGCCCGTACTTCAGTTTCAAGCACTTGTTTTAGTCGAGCATGCTACTACATTGTTCTGGACTTTGCATGCGTACGTCTTAATTACCTTGCCGGTCAAGATTGATCCTCTCTTTTTCTTATAGAGGATCAACTACTAGCATAAGCTACTACCAGAACGGCGCAAGGTTCAGCAGCAACAGCCTTTATACATTAAGGAAAAATGCTAGGCTTTTGAGACGGCGGTTCATTATTTTCTACCGAATTTCAAACACTAATGTATTCTTTTTCTCCCTAAGTACTCAACGCTGCATGCATCCCTTGAACATGTCTGTGCCCAGAGGCAGACAGAAGCTGCCGTACAAGTTCCAGGAGCGAGCCACGACCACTTAAGCCCAGGCACGATCCGGCGGCCGGTTGATCGGTGACCACGTCTCGGCAAGGAAGTTGATCGCTGACCACAATTAAGGACGACATGCGTCCGGCAAGTCACAGTCTGCACCGGTATAACAAACACATCTCGAACTGAAATTTGCATCGAGACAGGACAGGAGCTGAATGCAACATGCGCGGTTTGACTGCGGTTCCAGGTCTCGGCGAAGCACCGGGAGAGAGGCATGTGGCGTTTGGCGACGGCGCCCGCGCTGACCGGGGCGCGCGCGCGGCCGGGAAGGAAGGCGTCCGTGTCATGTGGAGCACGAATTAAACGCGCGCGCGCAGGAGCGGGTCGCCGCTGGGTTAAGCCGGGAGAGGGGCAGCGGCAGTTCGCCGGCGGGTGAAAGGGACGCGGCGGGCCGGGCTCTCCTGCGTGCCGCCGGGACGACAGCGACAGAGAGGATTCCGTGCCTGCCAAGTTCCAGGATCCCGGATTCTGGTCTCCAGTTCCAGTAGAATCTGCATCTCTCTCTCTTTTTTAACCACGGGTTCTCTCTTGTTCGAAACTTAGAAATGGCAGGGCCGGGTGGAATTTACATGGTCCATTGCCAATCATGTCCCCATTCCATTCCAGTAGAAAGATTGGAACAGTGCCAACAAGCCGGTGAATGGACTATTCAAAGCTCCGGCTTAGGGACTGACATTCAACAGTCTTTAGTTTTTTAGTATATTTTAATAAAAAGTACCATAGGATTAGGATGACTGAATTATCTTCCTACGGAAGAAGAAGCAAAATCATGGTTGAATTATGCAGGTGAGAGAATCGAATCAAAAAATTCCATTAAGATTCAAAGTTTGAGTCTTAATTTGGTCAAGTCTAAAGAAAGTATACGGTTGTTCTAAGTTTTGCAATTCGACATTCCAAACTAATTCTAGTTCAAGCTTTGCTCTGAGTCAAACTTCTAGCTACACATGTGTTGTCTTTCTTTCCCCTCTCACAAGGCAGCTAGGGCAAAGTCGTCTTCCCCTCGATCTCCACCGGCGGGCCTGTGGATTCACCTCCCTTTGCATGCCGCTCCGGCAGCCGGTGACGTGGAGGGGAATCCTGGTGCCTCGGCTCTAGCTAGTACATTTTTTTTATTTTTTTCAAAAAGGAGGTTGAAAACCCCGGCTTCTGCATCCAAGGATGCACACATCCATCTTTATTAAATTATTCAATAGAGCCTGACAAAACAAATACATGGGTCAATTCAAAGCCACCTTCTTGGCGACCTCTATCGCTACATCTAGAAGCTTGATAATGTGCCATGACCTCGCACCAACACACACCATCTAACCCGATGACCTCGCCAAGTCGCCCGACGGCGAGCTGAGAGCACCAACTGGTCTAGCAGACCCTCAGCACGCACCGCACACACTCTAGAATCCGCCACTGCCATCTTCCGCCGTCCCATCTTCAGGATCCGGCTAGTATCTAGGTTAGGATTTTAGGATGACGCTCGGAGGGATGGCGACCATTCTCTGAGTCAGTCTTTCGGGCTTCAGTCCTCCTCAAGTTCATCCATCGAGACGGGTTAAACGGAGCTCCGGCGTAGATTACTGCCAACTCCTCGAGGCGGCGAGGTTAGGAGTTCTCGTTGTGCGTACACGCCGACGAGATTTTGTGTCAGGGTCTTCAAATTGATTCAAGGGTTCAACATCGACGATCGTGCACAAAGACTTCTCGACTGTCATCGACAAGGTCAGACAGGCTCCGGTATGAGATCTGCGACAACGGTGCGTCAGCGGCTTATTCTGGCACAGGCAGTGGTCGTTCGGCGGTCAAGAGACCTCGGTGTAATATTTTGTAATGTTTGAAGTGATTTACACTAATGGTGAACTTTTATAATAAATCTGAGTCCTTTTCACAAAAAAAAGTCAAACTTCCCGTTGTTTCACAATTATACTAAAAATGCTAACATATACAACATCAAATATACATAGTATGAAAATATATTTTATGATGAATCTTATGAAATTAATTTAGTGTCATTGACGTTGATCTACTTTTCTATGGACATGGCTTAGGAAATATCTAGAACTTCAATAAAATGATGCTCAGAGCCAAGCATTGGGAATGGCCTTATAACACTTCCTCGAGAGCAACGCGACCCGTGCATGTTGGTTTGTTCTTGCTTCGTATCCCTTGGTAGCGTGTGCTCCATGGTCCATCTTGGTTCCAGGTGAACCACGCTGCCCGCCGACCGTGCGACACCTTTTGCTCCAGGGTTTGAGGGTAGCTGGCCTTTGCGGCAGCGGAGATGAGATAGATAGTTGTTGCGTCCATGGTTTGGTCTTCCGAGTGCGGGCAAGGGAACGATGCGTTCATGGTGGTGTCTTCCCTAGGACCGTAGTTTCCTTTTGGGTGTAGGTCACAACGGAGGACAATGGCCACGTCATCGCAAGTGTTTTGCTCCCTCCTACCGCTGCCTTCGAGTTTTCTTGTTGAGCACTTGCTGAACCATTTATGGTTTTGTTTTCTCTGTAAATTGATGGTATTTGTAATCCTGCCTCACTGATGTCTTTGTTAATTCAAAGCCATGCTCGTCTTGAGCCTCCATTCTAAAAGCAACATCATAATCAAGGAGGTGATCCCATTTGTTGCAAACAAATTATATTTGGCGGAGATGTGAGGTGACCAATAAGCCATCACCAACTTGATCTAATACTAATACATACAAAGCTAGATTCCGAAAATATCTTTGAAATATTAGATTTCTTGGAAAGTGTGATTGGAAAAATTTTATAGGAAAGGTCCACTCCTATAGTGTGAAGTAACTTGTCCCTCAACAATCTACTTGTAACCCAAACAAAGCCGCCACCGCCGCCTCCGCCTCCTGGCTCCTCTTCGCTAAAAAGCTTAGGGTTTCTCCGTCTCCCGTCGGCGCCGTCGCCGGTCCGCCTCGTCTCCAGTGGCCTTAGGGCCATGGGGGCGCGGTGGATCCCGGCCCTTGCCGACGGGAGGGCTCTGTTTCTAAATGTTTTTTTGAGTATTGTTAGGGTTTATGTCCTGCTCAGGAAGGCGAGACGGCGGCGTCTCCCTGAAGATGGAATAAGGTTCTCCCCGCCTAACCCCCGTTCCGGTGGTGCGTCTAGCACCGTCGGTAGGCGTGTGGAGTTGTGTCTCCGGTGGACTTGTCTTTGGTGGATCTGCTCGGATCTGGTCGTCGTTCGTGTGTCTTCAGGTTGGATCCTTCCGATCTACGCTACTCTTCATCGGCGGCGGTTGCTGTTCTGGTGCGTTGGTCCTTTGGGGCCTTAGTACGACAACTTTCCGACTGTCTGTCACAACAAGTTTTGCCCGGCTCCAGCGAGGGAGGGGCGATGATGGCGGCACGCCTTCGGCTCGCTTCAGTGCTTGTAGTCGTCGCTAGGTGGTCTACGGATCCATATGTAATTTTTATTATTTCTGGTGTTCGTTGTACTGTCATGATTGAAGATGAATAGATCGGAAGTTTTTTCACAAAAACCTTGTCCCTCAACAATCCATCAACAAACCGCTCGGCAGGACCTGTTAGCTATAAAAAAAAACTTATCATAAAAATATGATTGGTTGCCGAGAAGTTGAGTCAATTTGCATTGACAGACAACCTGTGTTGTTTGGCTCACACGCAGACCCATGTTACTCTTTTGCAGTTGGAAATTTAAAACGTTCACATTCTGCACTCCCCAAATATGAATTCGATCCCTGCCAAGTGAAAACTTGCACAGTTAATTCCCAGTATATATACTAACGCTGTACCTTGACTAAATAGTTTGAATCCATGTGGTTTACTGTTCACGTGCCGTACAGCTACCACTGTAAACATCAAAGGAAAAATAAGACATGAAAAATATACATCCGCCGCATCTACACACAGTAGTACACATGTATAGCTCGCGGAAAGTGGGGAACAAGATCGTGATGTGTGAAATCAACACCACTGAGCAACCGGTTCAAAAAAAAAAAAACACCACTGAGCAATGAGTCACACATATTAGGATGGTAGTTTGCTAGTACTTCGTTGGTCGTCCCTTTTCTTAGGCCGGCCGATTGCAGTAGCACACTTCAAAAAACGTGTTGTAACGTTTTTTCCCCTGCAAAAAAAGAAAGAAATCCACATTACTCCCCTAAACAACTGGTTTGACTAGCTTAACTCATTTTTTCTCCAGACTTACTTAACCATCTAAAAAAAGGTCACATGTAAGTAATGTTGTGAATTATAGTTTTGTTATCAAATGTGACCACATGTGAAAAAGTTAACATATTCTTCATCGATGAAGTACATGTATATATCATTTTTTGCTATACTCTATAAACCTTCTATGGAAGATTTTATGTAATAGAAACCGGTACGTTGCAGGGTAAAATGCTCCAGGATGTGATCGTCTAGGGGGTTAAATGATAGAGGGGAAAGTGAGCCAAGATCTTTTAATTACAAAGTTTTCTTCCGTGTGTTTTTCCGAAACAAGGTTTTTCTCGCCTTCCATTTGAAGAAACCAACGTCTTCAAGGTTCATGTAGAAGGTAGAAAATAACATAGAATCGAAATGCCAACCAAAGGACATCTACATTGTCGTTGGTTGGTATTCGCTCCCCTTCTTCCACACCCAAATCAGGTTGGCACTCAAGAGAGGGCAGATGACCAATTTTTTTTTAAAAAAAGAAACAACATCATTCTTGGCCCGTAGGGCGGAAATTGTAGGATCCACAGAAGCTATTTCGGCATGGTTAAAAGATCACGAGTAGTGAAGATCAATCTCAAATTTAGTTCACTTTATGCATTACTCCCTCACGTTCACAAATATAAAATATTTTGGATATTTCAATATGGACTACATACGGAATGAAATGAGTGAACAAACACACTAAAATGTGTCTATATACATCGGGTTCACAAAAAAGTTAGAACATTTTATATTTGTATAAATGGAGGGAGTACATATCTCAACGAGCATGACGGGCTCTCGGGAGAAGTACTCCGTGAGTCGCTGTAGCTCGAGGAGACATTGGGCACGACCGCACGAGGAAACTGCATTGCATTTGAGAATGGCGGCACTAGCAGAGATGGCGGACGACCAACAGTTTTTTTTTAATGGGTGGAGAACAATTTCCATTATTACGTATATTAAAAAAAAGTAACAATGCCATACTTAGCTCGTAGGGCGGAGGCTGCAGGATCGACGGAAGCTGTTTGGGCATGGTTAAAAGATCACCATTGGTGAAGATCCAAGGCCTCACAAATTTTGTAAACAGAAGCAATTATGGAATATGTGATCAATCTAAATTTTATTTGATGACTTTGTGCAGTACATGTACATATGCCCGTCATTATTTGCAAAATCTGAACTTGCGGTGCCTGCATGGCCAGCCGTGTAGCTTATTTTGCTACACATTGGCGGCTAAGGCATGCACCGATCCTATACTTTAATTTACCGAAAAAGAATCAACGAAAGAAAAACGAACGAATGAATCCTCTGCATGTTAATTATTTGACTGTTAATCTGCCCCCTCGACTATTTTGTTATTCCTGACGTGGAGCCGGGTACTTCGCTGAATAGTAGCCGTTGATTTTCCGTTCAAAATTAGAGCCTTGAAACGATCGTTTCCCTCCTCTGCACTCTCTCCAGTTTTTCTATGTTGTACAGCACCGCGTCGGCTGCCGCTGACACCAGCTCGGCCATGTCCCTGCAGAGACAGATCGCCATTGCAAAAACAGTTAGCCCTCAATTGGTTGCATGCATGCATTTGCGCGTGGACATTCATGGCGCAGATGGATAATAGATTGATCGAAGAGGAAGAAAATGATGCATGCATGCATGCGTATATTATATGGATCCATGAGTGACGTACCCTGTGGCCGAGTCGTAGGTGAGGCCGACGGTGTTCTTGGCCTCGCGGAGCGCGTACTTGAAGCGCTCGACGTCTTGTGGGAGGTAGCCTTCGGAGGCGGCGACGGCCTCGGGGAGCACCAGGTCGGAGGGCTTGATGTTGTAGAAGATGGGGATGATGGTCTTGCGTGACTCGACGAGCGTGGCGAGCTCCCAGAGGCAGTACTCGGAGTCGCAGTAGCTCGGGGAGAAGATGGCCACGGCGACGCTGCATTCGCGGATTCCGTCGCTGATCGTCTCCTTGAGCCGGTCGCCCGGCCGCATCGACATGTTGTCCAGGAAGCCCCGGATGCCGCTCTGCGCGAGGCGGTCGTAGAGCAGGCGCGCCACCGTCCGCTTCGTGTCCGCGCCGCGGTGGTTGATGAACACGTCGTACTGGGGCTCCCCGGCCAGAGACTCTTCGTCGTACTCCACCCGGCGCGCCACCACGGCCTGCTGCTGCTTCCTCCCCCCGCTCGCGCCCACGGCCTCCGCTGACGCGCTCAGCCGGGCCGCCATGATGGACGACCTACGCGAAACTCCGGTTGAGGCCATTGATGGAGGTCGAGCAAGCTCAGCTGCGTACGTGCGTGTGCGTGGATCGATGGAAATGGTCTGTACTGCTAGGTACGGAACGATCGAGACGGCTCACGGCAGCAGCTGGATGAATTGATCAAACTGATGGATGGATCGAAATGTGTGTTGGTGAACTGCCCTGATCGGGGAGCTCGGGTTTATATAAGGCTAGAGAGCGGGAGCTATGAGCTCTCCACGGCGATGGAGACCCGCAGCACGCGCCCGAAATTCCTGTCGCCTGGTGGCTATGAGCAACTGGTCGCGCGCGGGATCGGAGGTTTGAAAAAGAGGAAAATTAGTACTAGTAGACGCGTACGGAGCAGGCACGTAGTAGTAGTCCGGTTCAATGGTGCCCTCGCAAGACGCGAGAGAAACCAACACACAGGCCAAGATACTATAAACTACTACTAGTACGTTGCTAGGTAAATAGAACGTTTGATCGTACGTTGTTCACTTTTACAATCGTCTAGTATTTTCCATTCATCAGTTTGCATGGATCCCGGCCTTTGTGCGACGAACGAATTAAGGGGCGAATTCTAGGCAGCTTTGATTTGTCAGCCAATGTGCATGCATGCTTGGACCGGAGAGGGGGAGCACATGCATGCCGAGTATTTTAGATGGATTGGGAGACAAGGAAAACCAACGGGACGGGTTGGAGGTGGAATAGAGACTCCACGTACGTACCGGGGGAGGCGCGGGTAGAACTACCGTTTCAAAAGAGAGACCGTTTCCTGGCCAGGACGCGCGCATGCATGGACGCTGACGTCAGCTTGGACTCTCCGACTGTATGTGTCTGCGTTCGCTTTGATGAGTTCAACTTTCAACACCTCGTACCCGTCCAAATTAACCCTAGCTAGCTAGTCTCGGTAAAAAGGGGAGGTGATTCTTGTTTCTTCTTTTTGACAGCATAAAGACGGTGATTCTTGCTCGTTTTACCGGACGGTCGCGTCAAGAAGGTGCATGCTCGGTTTGACGACATGCATGGATCCACCTCGGAGCCAGGTAGATCGATTATATCGGGGTTGGGACGTGGGGCCCCGAGACTGATCGAAAGAGATCAGCGTGACAGGGACTTGAAGAGATTAAGTAGTCCAGGTAGGACGGCGTGCAGCTGCATGCATTGCGTGCGTGCGCGCATGCGTGCATACGTGTTGATTTGTTCCTGTGAATTTCCATTTTCTTTTTCGCGAGGAGCAGATTTTCAACTGCAGCTAGTAATTGCTGATACAGTATATTCTACCATGTCGTAATAGTGCAAATTAAAGTGTTGCATATCGAAATACCCTATTAACTGAATATTCTACGCGTAGATTTTTGTATGTGTGTTCTGCATATATACGTACAATGATGAAGAAGCTTTGCTAGTCCTTAGAGCATCTACAACCAGAGCACACATATCCCCCAAGTGTCCGGATAAAAAAAGTCACCCAACCGGATCATGTATACTCAACTCAAACGTTTAGTCTGACCAGCGCCCCCATACCCAGCCCATATGTGGGGCGGACATGGGATGCCCGGACGCGTACGCCACGTCGGACTGACGGATGGGCCCATGCTAAAACTCATCGGTCCGACGGGCGCCTCCTCCGGTTTAGGTGAGGACGCATTCCTGACGTTGCTCCGACACGCCGCCCGAGGGACCAAGTCCGGCTATATAAGCTGGACGACGACGCAACCCTAGCCCCATCCTATTCTCTTCCTCCCATCCACGCCGCCGCTGCCCCTCCTCTCCATATTCCACTTCGAATCCGATGTCGTTGCCGTCCGACTGCCGCCATGGTCCGCAGCAAGATCACCTTACTACAAGCTGTTGACCCCGGAGCGTTGGGCGGAGATGCGCGTCATAAAGGAGGCCCATGCCGCGCGTCGCGCCGCATGCATTGTGACCGGCTTGCCTTCTAATAGTTCGGGCGAGGAGGCGTCGGAGCACGAGGAGGTGGAGGCGTTGGAGGAGGCGGCAGATATGGAAGAGGCGAGCAGGAGGAGGAGGAGCCACTGTCGGACGACGACAAGGAGGAGGAGGAGGCACCGACGCCGGAACAAGCCGGATTCGGCATGGAGGACGCATGCGTAGAGTTCGAGATTGCCCAAGAGGAGGAGGCGGCGGAGTAGCATGCCATCCTCGACTCTATCCAGTCCGAGGCGGAGGCAAACCGTTGCTTCCTCCACGAGGCGGACATGGAGCTTGAGGAGGCCTGCGCGTCCGAGGAGGACGAGGAGGAGGCGGCGGAGTAGCATGCCATCCTCGACTCTATCCAGTCCGAGGCGGAGGCAAACCGTCGCTTCCTCCACGAGGCGGACATGGAGCTTGAGGAGGCCTGCGCGTCCGAGGAGGACGAGGAGGAGGCGCCGACGTTTCGCCCGGCCGCCAATGACCACGAGGCCGGTGGCTCCGGCACGAACATCATCGACATATCCGATGACGAGTAGTGTAGTTGCTAGGTTGCTAGTTCCTACTATGTTTTATGTACGTAAATCATGAATATTGCATGTCGTTGCATGAAAATGGGGATCATCAAATGAGGAGTATAGTTGTGATGTGTGAAATATGGGAGGAGATCCGGCGCTAGTTTGCTAGTTTGTAAAATATATGGGCGTGATCGGACGCGTCCGCAGGCGTTTGGGGGCTCCATTTTATTATGTGGGTTGTAGATGCTCTTAAAAAAAGCCCTGCTCCACGCGGTATATGTGGTCAGCTATTTTACGTTCATGAATATTTGAATGATGCAGATCTTCTCCGTAAAAGAAAACTCTACTAGCGCCAAAGATGAGGTGCGAACGAACGACTAAAGCATGAGTATGCCTTTTCTTTTCTTTGGGAAATGTATGCGCATATTCTTTTCCTCTCCGGGAAATGTATGAGCAGGAAGTATGATCTAAATCATACTAATTTTTTGTAGACAGATTAAACAGGAACATAAAAGATTGTACTTTAGTTAAAAAATATTTATTGTAGCAGCCCTTTAGGATAACACATATTTTGTTTTAAACAGATGTATGGTTGCAGCCCTTTGAGAAAATTTATCCATTTACCATTACCAAATCGTAAGACCCAACAAGTGAAACAAGCTTTTTGTTAAGAGAAAGGAGATCTGAATACCTTAATAATAAGAGAAAAGAAAATTGGAAGAGAAAGAAGATAGAGCATACAAACAGAAGCGGAAGAGGCCTCGTCCTAGACTCCTGGTGCACTTGCCGGTCGCCGGAGGTACAGCTGCGGAGAGTCGGGGACTGGCGGAGCAGCGGAAGCGCCGGTGCTCACGGTTGTGATTCCAGGCGGCCGGCGGCCTCAGCGTTTGGTATGCAACATGTGCATCCGTGCATGATGTGCTCCTCCTCACGGCGTTTGTGGCAATTGCCAGTTAATTAGGAAAGTTAATTAATCACGATAGTATGAGGAACCCAATTGTGACGGGATATGAGGATCAGATGATTAGGGAAGTTATTAATTAATTAGGAGGTCTGTGTTGTGCCAATTGCCAATTAATTAGGGAAGTTAATTAATTTCCAGTATGAGGAACCCAATTGTCACGGGATATGAGGATCACCAATATTCCAAATAACTTTAACTCTTCGTGTTATTTTCAAGCCGATCGAGCACGTGGTTGCACAAGTGGAAGTGGGCATTGTATCATGCAGAGATCTGTTCAAATGCTTGCACACTAAGATTGCATTACTAACTTAGCTCGCTATATTCAGTCAACAATTTGTATCACACTTTAAGTAGAGAACGACTGAGAATTGGTAGTCGATCTGATCCTAGCATAGGATCGGATCAACACTACTGCGTGGACACATAATATTAAACTATTCACAATTGTCACTTTTTTATAAAGGAGGATAACCTCCCGCCTCTACATCAATTGCTACACGATAAATTGTTGATTATTAAACAATGTCGTATTGTTACCGAACAAATCGTCTTATAAAAAAGCTGAGGTCATCCACATTGTTTCTTTTACATATGTAAAACTTATACCGTGGAAACGTTAGGTTTGGTCTGAGATTTCAGTGTGACAAATTTGTGCGATGAATTTTCCCCAAAGAAACTCCTCCTACGAAAACCTAAAATAAAATTTGGTCGGAAGCAAAAATAACGACACACAAGGATCCAATCACCCGCGCGCAAAGCTATTTTTCCTTCTAATTTCATTCTCCGTGTCCTGAAAACTAGGGCCCAGAGGTTACAATGAGTTGTAGAGGGAACACTAACAAATGAGCTCTAGGGGTATTTTGGTCACTTCATTTTTTAGCACACGCTTAACAAAAGAATAACATTTATGAGTAGCTGAAACTTTTAATAGCAAAATTGAGTAGTGTGACACAACACTGCCCCATCGCTTCACCTTGATAAAAGTATTAATTCCATCTTCATCCAACTGAAGCAGTAGTATGGTTCCCAAGTTTAGCAACTTTTTTTTTTCATGATAGAGTAGGTTGGTCCAGTTAAAGTAAGCATGGTGCGGTCCAATCGTCCCTCATTGCCGGCCTCTGTACTTTTGTCCAGGAAGAACTGGTCTGTAGGATCCCATCTACCTCTGCATGCTAGTACACCTTTTGCCAACCTAAACCATCTGAACCTACGTGGCATGCTGGGGCATCTGTCCATCCTGGAGCGTTAGCCATGCCCTAAGAGCATCTACAACTGCATACAACAAATCTGACCCCCTATATGTCCGCGAACGCGCCCCGGACGCATTCACGGACAGTGACCGGTCACCCCTCGTTTTTCCTCTGCTCCAACCGAGTACCTCATATTTCATACCTCAAATCCATACAATAGCATGCATCACAAAATCTACGTACTACATAGATAACCTAAAACTAGCCTACACTACTCGTCGTGGGAGATGTCAACGACCTCTGTGCCGGCAGTGTCAGACAGACCTGCTTCCTGGTGGATGGCCGCTTGCCGCATCTCTGTCTCCTCGTCGAAATCCAGCTCGACGAAGATTCGTCAAGCTCTGTGTCCCTCTAGGGAAGAAGTGGCGGTTGGCCTCCACCTCCGTCTTCGACTGAATGGAGTTGAGGATGGCCTACTGCTCCGCCGCCTCCTCCGCTTGGGTGGCCTCGAACTCCGCTAGCGCGTCGGGCATGGCGAAGCCCGCAGCCGAAGGCACCGGATCCGCCTCGTTTGTGTCCTCTTCCTCCTCCTTCATGGCTGCGTCCTGCTCCTCCTCCACCGGCTCCGATGAGTCCAGAGGCAGGCAGAATACGATCCGGTCTTCGCACCCAGCCCGGATCTGCTCAAGGAGCTTCAGCTGCCGCTCCGACGTGAGCATGGCGTACGTCGTGATCTGGCGCCTGGGCATGGCTAGCGACAGACGGCGAGCAGATTGGAATGTGGCGGCGGAGAGGGGGGGGGGGGAAGGGAATGGGGACTGGAGGGATAGGGTTTGGGTGCCGGCGTCCAACTTAAATAGCCGAATTAGGGCCCTCGGGCGGCGTGCCGGAATGGCGACATGCGGGGCCATCGAAAATCGGAGGAGACGCCCGTCGGGCCGATGGGTTTCCCAGTGTTTCCGCATGGTCCCTGTGGTCAGTCCGACGTGGCGGAGGCGCCCGCGCGCCCAAGCCTCCCCATATCCGTCTCAGATTTGGTTGGATACGAGGGGTGTCGATTAGTCCGGGCGTATGAGGCTGGTATGAGGTGGCCTTTTTATCAGTTAGTGACTGTTCGTCTGTCCCGACGTATAGGGGGATTTTGAGGAGCCCGACTGTAGATGCTCTGATGGCAAAATTGATAAAACTCAATAAAAAAAACTCGGCATGAAGCTATTGGTATAGTATAACATGTTGAGTCACTTTGGTTGAATGGTTAGGAGGACAGTAGTATCCCCAACCCACCAAAGTTCAAGTCCTATACTTGACATTGGTGCTCACATTTTCCTGGATTTATTTCTGTCCTTCCGGCGATGTGCGTTCAGTGGTAGGAGATAGGGATGGCAATGGGTACCCATTACCCATGTACCCTGTGGGTAAAAACCCTATTAGGGTAAGGGTATGGGACAAAAATTTACCCATAGGTATATAAATAGGAAAATATGAAACCCATCGGGTAGAGCGGGTACGGGTATGGGATCATATAACCCATACCCACATACCCATGTACCCATACAAAATCTATGTAAACTCAAAATTATCTCTACAATCTACGCTATGTCAAGAATTTGTGAACTGAAAGTGTGTGCCTATGTGTTGTTGTTTATGCTATATGATGTTGTTTATAAGTATGTGTTGTTGTTATAATCTATTTTTGTAAACTATGTGATATGATGTAGTTTATAACTATAAGTTGTTCAAATTGATGTTTTGGAAATATGGGTAATTTTACCCGCGGGTACCCGTCTACCCTGTTGAGTAACGGGTATGGGGAAAAACTGTACCCGTTGACGGGTATGGGTAAGGGTGATGGGTAAGCTCAGACGGGACGGGTAAGGGTATGGGGAGGCTCCACCCGTACCCATACCCTGCGGGTGCCATCCCTAGTAGGAGATGTTCCCGTCGACTACGAAGGCGTTTGTGGTGACTTCGTCAATCTCAAGATGATATGCCCGCTCAGTCTCTCGGAGCTGCTCATAGGGGTAGGGTGCGCGTGCGTGCATTCATAGGTGAGTGTACGCTTGTGTATACCATCGACTTCGATTATACTGTGTTAAAAAAAACATGTCAAGTCACCGACCTGTGGGACCTAAAGTCCAGTAGCGCTAGCAGAAACAAGTGTGAGCCACTAGCCCACTACTGCTTCCAATCGCCGTCGTCCCGCTCTCTCCGATCCTCCGCCGCCCGCGACGCGCGACCGTCGTCTTCGGCAGGCCACATGTGGGAGCGCGGCAGGCCACCCCGTAAGCAGCGACCGGCGCCTCTGATCTTGCCGGCGTCGGCGCTGGTGTCGCCCCCGCCCCCTCGATTCGTCTTCCCCAGATCCCTCTTCGCACTCGCCGCCCGCGCCATGCCGTCGCGCCGCCCCTCCCCTGTCATCCTCCTCCTCCTCGCGCTCGCGCTCGCGCTACTCTTCCTGCTCCTTTCCCCCTCTGGCCCCTCCGCCTCCCGCCTTTCCCACTCCTTCGTCTCCACCTCTCCTTCTTCCTCCGCCTCCTCCCCTCCCTCCCCCGTCAAGATCTACATGTACGACCTGCCGTCCAAGTTCACCTACGGCGTCGTTCGCAGCTACATGTCCGCGCGGGGCCCCTCGGGTTCGTCGGATGCGGCCGCGGTGCTGGCAGACGAGGAGCTGCGGTATCCGGGGCACCAGCACTCGGCGGAGTGGTGGCTCTTCAAGGACCTCCGTCGCCGGGGACCACGTGATCGCCCGGTGGCCCGCGTGGATGACCCGGCCGAGGCCGACCTCTTCTACGTGCCCTTCTTCTCGTCCCTCAGCCTCGTCGTCAACCCCATCCGGCCCCCGGCCGCCGCCAATGCCTCCGAGGCGGCGGCCACGGTGGGGCCTTCGTATAGCGACGAGGCCATGCAGGACGAGCTGGTGGAGTGGCTGGAGCGGCAGTCGTACTGGCGGCGGCACCGGGGAAGGGACCACGTGTTCATCTGCCAGGATCCCAACGCGCTCTACCGGGTGGTGGACCGGATCAGCAATGCCGTACTCCTCGTCTCTGACTTCGGCCGCTTGCGTGGTGATCAGGCCTCTCTCGTCAAGGATGTCATCCTGCCTTACTCCCACCGCATCAACCCCTTCAAGGGCGATGTCAATGTCGACAGCAGGCCTGCATTGCTGTTTTTCATGGGCAACCGGTACCGAAAGGAGGTGAGCTCTTGAATCCGAAACAAATATCATCTAAATCCTATATCATTGATCTTACGCGGAGATGCGTGTGGGTATTTTCTTTTCCCTTTTTCTTTTTCTTTTTCTTTTTATGCTTGATTAAGTCACTTAGATGTGCAATAACTATGGCGCATCTAGATGTGCCCTAGACACACCCTACACTTTTTTATAGAGATTGATGTGTCATAAACTCATAATGACACTTGATAAGCTGTGTTTAGATCTCTTTCAGAGCACTCAATGTTAAATTCTTGTCTAAGAATTACTTCCTCTGTAAAGAAATATACGCTCTTATATTTCTTTACGGAGGGAGTATCATATAAAGTTTGGGTGAAAAGAAAGTTAGGATATGAAAATATGATTACCTTGGATTTTGTTTGTTTAGATGACTGAGAGTACTTCCTGTAAATAAGGCATGACAGTCCAGGAACCGATATCATAGGGTAATTCAACCAGGAGGCCAGGACACCATTTTGTATTCAAGGGTCAACACATACAATCTCCAGAAGTGAATATTGATATTAGGCAATTAGTTGCACATTTAAAGGCTTGTTGGCTACACAAGTTGCTGACAGTTGATATATTATTCAGTAGTAGTCTTTTACTATTCTGCAAAGCACAATCTTTTCAAATCACAAACTTGTATACTTCTTAATCTACCTACTTAATAATTTATTGCAGAGACAAATGCTTCCACAGTTTTGCAAACCCTTCCTCTACCTTATCCCCTTCTCTTTCATTCATCTTCTGTGTGTCTACTGTCTAGTGTCTACATGCATCGAAATTTTAAGCTGCATTCAGTTTTACTTGTTTCCAGTGGCAACTGTTACATCTAATGTCGGATACTTAATTCTGCATAATACATAATTTGGTCAGGGAACAAGACTGAAGGTAACAAATGCACCATCTGAGCATAGGAAACAATAGTCAGTGGGGATAGGTGGCAGAAACCATTCTTGAGACTCCACACTATGCCATAAGCGACCATAATATAATGTGCTGTTTTTTGGAAGATCTCTAGAAACTACATTTTCCAAAATCATGCAGTTACCAGAGTACTCCCTACGTTCACAAATATAAGATGTTCTAACACTTTTTATGAATCGGATGTACATAGACACGTTTTAATGTGTTTGTTCATTTATTTCAGTTCGTATGTAGTCCATATTGAAATATCCAAAACATCTTATATTTATGAACGGAGGGAGTAATTTTTTAAGCATCCCTCTGTTGAATTTTTTTACACTTCTGTGGGTCCTTATTGTAATCTCAAATGTTGCTCCTCAAGTCTTGATTAGTTTTTATATTATTTCACAATTACCTATTAAGTTCTATAGTTCCCAGACCTTATTTAAGGTATGGGATTGTGTGCACTCATCCTTCGTCCTTTTGTCAAACTTTGTTACTATCAATACATCCTTCTTTGTTACTCTATAGCCATAGAGATTATAGTCAATGCTATCTTTCTTTCGCTAATTATCTCAGTTTATGCAATAGAATTACTTACGTTACAGTTGATCATTCTTAATAATGTAGGGCGGGAAGATCCGTGATACACTTTTTCAAGTTCTTGAAAATGAGGGAGATGTAATCATAAAACATGGAGCCCAATCAAGGGTGAGTCGGCGTATGGCCACGCAAGGAATGCACTCATCCAAATTCTGCCTGCATCCTGCTGGAGATACTCCCTCAGCGTGCAGATTGTTTTATGCACTTGTCAGTTTATGTGTTCCTGTTATAGTTAGTGATCACATCGAGTTACCATTCGAAGATGTTATAGACTACAGTAATATATCAATTTTTGTTGACACAAGCAAGGCCATACAGCCTGGATTCTTAACTTCGATGCTTCGGAGAGTCAGTTCAGAGCGGATTCTGGAGTATCAAAGAGAAATACAAAGGGTCAGTACTCCATCTTTTTTAGTTGATGTTGCCATATGCATCTTAGTTCATCTTATGCTGTACGTACTTTCAGTTAATAGGAACCAATTTCGTTCTTTCAGTTAATAGGAACCGATTTCGTACATATATCTGAAACAAAGTGTGTTTGATCCAGGAATTATATAGATTTTCTTACAGTGGCAGGATCCCCTAAACAGTGATCTTTTATAGAGTACATTGTGTATATACACCCAGAATAGCATAGTGAGATAGCAACGTAGTTTTCATGGCGTAATGACTTTTGTGGCGACCGACCCCCTTCATAACTTTATGGCGCTTATGGCGTACGGCAAGGCGACTTCATAGACAACCTAACTCTGTGTGATATCTCACTTCATAGAAAAGACCTAACTTTGCATGACAAGTTGACAACAAATTAAGTCACTATACAGAGTATCTGCACTGCACTAGCCACTGCCCACAAATATACTAGCCCTACATGTGGATTGCAAGCTTGAGATATGCACTGCACTAGCACTACATGTGTACATATATACTAGTGCACAGCATGTACACAACAGAACAGAGGAGCTTTGCAGACAAAGAAACAGAGCACATCACAGCATAGGGGAAGAAGAGAGACGGGGAGGGAGAGGCAGGGAGAAGAGAGGTGGAGGAGGGAGGGGTAGCTTAACTCGCCGGAGGTGGTGGTGAAGCTGGCTTGAGATGACGTGCGCCGCACCTGCGTCGATCTGTGGATGGGAGCGGCAGGATGTGGCACCAAAACTCGCCTCCTACCTGCAGCTAGGTGGATAGGAGGCGACGGATGGGAAAGACACACCTCCGACCTGGAGTTGAGTGGAGCTGGATGGGGCATGGTTGGAAGAGGCCTGTGCGTATGAAATTGAGCATGGCGATGCCAACCTCACCATTTGGGTGGCAACAGGACGCCATGCCTCTGGCGGACGCCACATGCAACCTCTGTTGCGAGGGCCGACGCCTTGGGCTCGGAGGGCGCCACAGTGTAATATCGTCACCATAACAACGAGATGGCGACGCCATAAAAACTAGGGATAGCAACATGCTGACGTGCAAGATCAGTTAGTTTCACATGACCAAGACAAGAGATGCAAGGAACCCTACATATCGGTAAATCTTTGAGGACTTGATAATGGGTCTGTCAGAATAGTCACTTCTTCATTTGGACAAGTCCACTGAACCTAAAACCACTGTAAAGTCCTATAATTACCATATTGAAATGTATTAGAAGCTGAATAACGGAACTGCACTTGTTTGATTTAGTGATTTATTGTTGAGAAGCTGGTTATACCTTTTACATTTACTAGCACGGGACGGGACACTTGGCTTCTTGTTGCATTTTTGCTAGGAAAGATCACCATTTCTCCCTTCCTGTCATTTAGTACTAACCACTTCATGGATGGACAGTGGTTTGGAATTGTTTGACAAACTAAGTTGCTATATATACATGATTTATTTTCGGGTCATCATTTATGCTCTTCATTGATGGGAGCATATATAGTTTTGGCAACAAAACTGCCAAACTGTTATTTTATGTAAGATCAACTGCTACGTCGTTGGAAGAGTTCAATCTGGTCTGGTATGCAATGACTTGTGAAATGTCATCTTATTTGCAATAAACTCAAGGAATTGTATGAAGTTTCAGTTTCAGAGGAGTGTAATGCATATCCATACACATTTGGCAGTTTAGCTAGTACTTGTTTATTTGCTGAACCTTGGATATTTGTTGCAGGTAAAACATTACTTTGAGTATGAAGATCCGAATGGACCAGTGAATCAAATATGGCGCCAAGTTTCCATGAAAGCACCACTGATCAAGCTGTTGATTAACCGGAACAAACGCCTAGTTGAAAGAGGCACTAATGAAACTGATTGCTCGTGCATCTGTTCAACACCGAGCGAGATATCTACTGCTGGCTAGGCAATAGGATAGTTTTTGTGGCCTGAAGGAAACTTTTGTGCCTACATTGCCTGAATTTTGGATGTTGCAGCGCTATACACACACATATATATGGACAGCAAGGACCCCTTTTCAGTGTCTGATTGTACATATCCTGCTAACGCCCTTCAGTTCTTCGGTAGATATTACAGTGGAGTCAGCATTGAAGAACTCCGTTTTGTTTTGTGTTTTGTATTTGTTTGTTTTATGCTGTTAGCTTGTTAGGATGTCATGTTGAATCAGAATGTCTTATTCACAACATTGATTACAGCGTTTCTTACGGAGACATCCAATCCAAGTTGGAATAGGAATTATCTAAGAGAAAGCAAATATTGAGATATTGATTATCGTATCTTAAGTCTGAGCAATGTAGTTTATTTTTCTTCTGAACTTTACTCTGAAGAATCAAGTATTGATAATTGTGTCGTACACTGAAGTACCTTCTACACCCAATTCTCAGAGGATGTAGATTGGCACATCTATTTTGGAAGGATCATAGTTAAGACATATCCAGAAAAGAAATAGCCTGATTCTACTGTTTTTCACATCGTTCAGAGCTATTGCTTTTTCCATTTGTTGTTTCAATTTGGAATGTAAGCTATCATGGATTCATGGTAAATTAGCAAGGGTCTTCTATGTGAACTATTCATAATCATGGCCCTATTATCTAAAATGAACATTTGCAATTGCTACTAATTTGAGTTCATGTTGATATCATACTTTGGAATCCGTGGTGTTTTCTTTGTGGCGAAATAATTTTTGTGTTACTCAGAACGTACGCAGGGATTACAACCACGTCTGACAACGCCCCAAGACCTCCTCCGGACCAGATCCAAGCCAGACAGCGATTCGGCCTTCTACCAAAGTTTGCCATGAAATGACTAGCACAATTTTTACTAGGACGGATATGTACATGAAATGACTAGCACAATTTTTACTAGGACGGATATGTATAATACAATAACTACATTCCTCCATACTGTCTTCTCTGATAAAAAAGCGCATATCTTGATTTACTGGAAGGTTACTCCACTGTAAATCCAACGATAGTCCCTCCATGACCCATTTGCCAACCGGTAAGTAATATTGCTGAAGTTTAACTCGAGATCCATTTGAATCTGCACCTTCCTTTGCTCGAAATCAAACCTCCTGTAGGCTCGCGAGCGATCATCGGTCACAACAAATGCGAACGTCTTGCCCATTGCCGACCCTCCAAACTAGACCTTTTTCTAGGAGGAGGTCCAGCCCATGGCTGATTGCTTGCCAAGTTGACGTGTAAACTGTGTCTTCAAGTCTGCCGTTCATATCATTCTGTTCAAACTATTTCAAATCAGTTTCATGGTTCGTTGAAGACTTAAAGTGGACCGATGGCGTCATGTTGTTTCAGTTCATTTGGACTACCACCATTCGTCGCTTGTGAGGATCTGCGGATCGTCAGGTGCGTTTTGAAAAGCAAAAGCAGTCGATTTTTACTGTCCCGAAAAGAAAGTACTCCAGGAAGAGAATTGGGCGTGAGTAGTGAGCTATCCAATGCAAGAAACCAGAAAAGAAAAAGGTGGCGATCGAGCTCTGAAAAGAAGAAACTGAAATCTGAAAAAGCTGTGTCTGCTGCTGCCCCCAGACTGAAAATTTTGCCATCTGTCCATGTATCATCTTGACCAATGTACCTCCCTCCCCCGGCCCCGTATGCCCCATATAACTGGACGCCAATCCCCATGGCAATTTCTGTTCCAAAAGCTCCATCGCCATTTCCTATAGAGCCCCACCAACACCTCCAAAACTCCCCGTGGTCAGGGAAAAGAGCAGTACTAGAGAGATGGATGGTATGCTTGAATCTATCCCTCTTGGTTAATAATTGTTGGTTTTCCCTGCTGCTAGTTTGTTCTGCTAGCTATTCAGGTTGAAATTTGTGCTTAAGATCTCCGGATGAATGTTCTTGCTTTGTTTCCTTTTCTCTGTCTTTCTCACGGTAGAGCAACGAGTTTTCCTTTTGGAGATCTTTTGCGTTCTCGTCAGGTTGAAACGAGTCGCATTCCCTCTGATTTTCCATGACAAAGGCTTAATCGGAGGTTTCTTCCGTTGTTTGTTGGAGGAGCAGTGGCAACTCGCGAAGTTTCACCTTATGATCTTGTTGTTCTGCTATTTTACTGTCATGCTACAAAAAGATTTGATCTTCTTGTTTCTTATCTGAACTCTGAAGGCCGCCATCTGCTGGGTGCCGCAGGAGCTGCGAGAGCAAACCGGAACAATGCCAAGATCGTCAAGATGGCGGTGCCCGTGCTGGCCATGCTACTGCTGCTGCTCACGGCGGCGGCTGTCTCCATGACGGCCGACGACCGGGCCTGCCTCCGCGCCTTCTTCCGCCGCCACATGTTCCTGATGGTCTGCGTGCTCGTGAACACCGCGTCCGGCTGTGCCCTGGCGTGGATGGCCGTCACGGCGCCGACGCAGGCTGCCCGGCGCTCGTATGCGGAGTCCACCCTCGCGTCCTTCGTGCTTCTTGCCGTCAATCTGCACTCAGCCTTGTCCAAGTGAGTTTCTGTGGTGTGCTGGTCTGTTAATTCTTCACTTCTTCTCAAGTTTGGGCTGTGATTAACTTGCGCTCGTTGTTTTCGTCAGCCTCCCGGACGTCGACGATGCTGCCTAGCTTCGCTGCGCGCGTGTTGATGTGCCTGCCGAAGGATCGAAGACGGATCATTTTGGAGCTTGAAGATGCGCCGTTTCATTTTGGAGTACTAAGTTACTAGATGTTGGAAGATGTTTTATGCCAGTATCGTCGTTGTACTTGGGGACATGCCTATCTGGGCTTTTGTTGTTGTCTTCTTCATCTGGGTTTTAGACTGTCTGTTTGCATCTGCTGCTTTAATTGGGATCCCTAGAATCTTCCATTCGAAAGGGCTTAAATTTGTTTAGCTGAAGCTTTGAACGTCTGAATGCATGTGACTGAGCGAACTTTGATTATCCGAACCAACTGAGTGACTCTGTTTAGTGTCGTGCGCAGCGTCTCTCATTCCTTAGTCGAGAATAATTTCCAACTAGTTTGGACTCTGTTTTCACTGGGGTTGAGACCGTCTACAGTTTGCTGCAGCACGTTTGGGTTACAATTCTGCTTCTAGCCCTGGAGCGATACAAAAGCTAAGACACACAAAGTAAACTGCAGTTGGTTTTGATTCCGAACGACATATCCGGAAGGCCGAGTCTGCCAACCTGTTCGAGCCCCTTGGGCGTTGGGGTATTAATCACAGGCTATCTATTTACGCTGACCACGTGGTGCTCCTCATCAGGCCGGTTACGAATGAAGCTAGTGCAGTGGTTAGTATCATGGAGGTCTTCGGCAATGCTTCCGGTCTGAGATGTAACCTTGCAAAGAGCTCCGCCT
The DNA here is from genome assembly GCA_039707655.1 of Elymus sibiricus. Lineage (NCBI taxonomy): Eukaryota > Viridiplantae > Streptophyta > Magnoliopsida > Poales > Poaceae > Elymus > Elymus sibiricus. Next base: position 173,451,800 of record CM077666.1, on the reverse strand, counting down.
CCCTTATCAGATGTGCGGAGGCTACGGCTGCGCCGGTCCTGCATCTGCTCGGCTGCCCGGTCCTGCAATTCCCAGTGAAATATTTGGGCTTGCCCCTTTCCCTATTCTCGCCTATCCAAGATGGACCTTCAGCCGTATGTCGATCGCGTGGCCGGCCACCTACCAACATGGAAAGCCTCGATGCTGCGTCGCGCGGGTAGGCTGGTCCTGATCAACTCCACGCTCACCGCGACGGCGATCTACCCGATGCTGGTGCTTAATCTGCCATCTTGGTTCCTCTCATGCATTGATAAGATTTGTCGGGGTTTTTTCTGGCGTGGTCACGTCGAAGCCAAGGGTGGAAGCTGCCTTGTTAACTGGAATATGGTGTGCTCGCCCAAAGAGTATGGTGGGCTTGGCATCAAGAATTTGCGCCTCCTCAACTACGTGCTTCTGATGAAGTGGAAGTGGCTGGAGAGAAGAGCGGTGGATAAACCCTGGAACGGGCTCCAGATCGAGGTGCCCCATGAGGCCACCGCCCTCTTTGACGCGGCAGTGGAGATCTCTCTTGGTGACGGCGGCAGAACCAAATTCTGGACTGATCGCTGGCTCAATGACGTCAGCATAGAACAGATCGCACCGGCACTGATGGCCCATATAAAGCCGGCTGCCAAGCATTCACTTGTGGCCGATGTCCTGCCCGAGGCCAAGTGGATGCTGGCCATCAGAGGTACTCCCTCTGTGCAGGCCCTCGTGGAGATCATGAACCTCTGGAACGTTCTTCATCGAGTTGAGATTCAGCAAAATCCGGACAGCTTCAGGTGGCGGTTGGCCTCGAACGGAAAGTTCTTCGCGAAGACGGCCTACGCCGCCCTCTTCGTTGGCAGAGAGTTCTCTCCGGGCATGGTGGAGCTTTGGTCCTCTTGGGCGCCTTTGGAAATCAAGATTTTTGTCTGGCTGTCTCTACATAATCGTCTATGGACTGCCGATCGCCTTGCCAAGCTAAATATGCAGCACCCACCCCAATGCGTGATGTGCTGCCAGGTGCAGGAGACAGCGAACCATCTTCTGCTGGGCTGCCCCTTCGCTCGGCAGGTATGGTTTTCGGTGTTGCTCCCTGGCAGATTGCACCGTTTCACACCGTGCGCAGATGACGAACTAAGTGCATGGTGGCCACGGCTAAGCTCAGCGCTGTCAAGTGAGTAGAGAAAGGAAGTCAACTCGCTGGTCTGCTGCACGCTAAGGATGCTCTGGTTGGAAAGGAATAGCCGTGTGTTTGATAGCATCGGGACGGTGGAATCTGCTGTGGCCGGTAGAATTCGATCCGAATTTGAGATGTGGAAGCTAGCTAGGGTTCGTGGAACGGTAGATGATGATGCGAGATATATATATATATATATATATATATATATATTTTGCGTGGAATGATGATGCGAGATATGAGTAGTTTCCGTTTGTAAGGTGGATGCTCGCCTACGGGCGCGGCTTTGTAAAGGATCTTGTATTGTCTTTTTCCCCTCCCCACCTTAATATAGAAGACACACCTCTTGTGTGTTCTTGAAAATAATTCTGCTTCCATAACAAAACTGCAAGAAGATTCGAATGCAACAAAGTTAGCCATTTGGAGTTACTCATGATTCAGGAAAGAGGTAATATCACCCGTAGTCATAGAACTTGTGTCACATGTTCAGTTTGATGTTAGAACTTTGAAAATACGATTTTTTGGTCACCTAACTTGGCTCAAGCGTGCAGACACGGTCATAGTACGCGTATGCGAGTGTATTCATGTGTATGGACTATGGACCCATCTGTCAGTGAGTGATGGAGCTGGGCACGACGTATTTTTGCAGAAAACACCCTCATATTTTTTTATTTGTGGAAAAGTCAACCACCGCGACACATATTTGCACAAAACCCCCTCACATTTTCTTATTCACAAAAAACCCTGACAAAGTACTGCCATTATATGCGAAATTTACAACAAAAATGGGTGCGTCGGGACTCGAACCCGAGACCCATGTCCGTATGTCTAATACCGATAACAAACTTATATGTACTGAAAGGGAATGCATCTGGAGCTTAAATGGGCTGCATATACTGCGGCCCATTTTGCAGGTGCTATTATTTGTAAAATGTAAAGTAATAATGATATATTCAAATATTTGCGTGTTAAATATATTATACATACATACATACGATGATTAGTAAATCTAAACCTGTGTATTATATATGAAATATATTTAGTAAAATAGTAATAAAAACATGTAAGATATTTGTAAAACATAATTAATAAAACTATGTTCAAATATTTGTGTGTTCAAAAATACTATACATGCAAACCATGATTAGTGTTTAAAAATATTTAAATATAAACCTTTATATTATATCAAATATATTTAGTTAATACGAAAATTGAAAATGTTTATTAACTAAATATGTTCAATGAATCCAAAAAATACACACTTGTGGCTTATATTTAAATTATGCAAAATGATAAATACAAACATTTACTAAATATTTATTTATATTCACTTGTCTATAATTTTAAGTCATGACCTATATTAAAAAATATTAAATAATTGAATATTAGCCACGATTGAATGTCAATATTAGAATTTTAAATTTTAAATTATGAATATTTTTAATTATACAACCATTGAACTATACAAATGTGCGTATAATTATTGAAATGTTTTTCTAATTAAAATAATATTTTCGAATTATAATTTTGAAAACAAAATATGTAATACACACATTTGTATAACACACTGTTTTATATAATACTCAGGTTTATAAAATATTTAATAAATATTTTGATCTTAAAAAAACATGTGCAAAAATATGTATTACACATATTTATATAACACACAGGTTTTACAAATATCTAAAAAAATAGCGCATGCAAAATGGCCGCAATATCCACAACCCATTTAAGCTCCGCATGCGTCACCTTTGAGTACATATAAGTTCGTTATTGATGTTAGACATACTGACATGGAGGGTATACAGGGTGATGTAAAAAAAAAAGGGAGGGCGTACAGACTAGGGCGTTCCGTGTTAAAATAGTTCGTCGCGGGTTCAGAGTCCTTGCGAACCCTGTTTTTGTTGTTAATATTCGCATATAATGGTAGTACTGTGGTCGGATTTTTTTCTGTAAATAAAAAATTGTGAAGGGGTTTTGTGTAAAAATGCGTCATGCCCAGCTCTACCACTCGCTGACAGGTGGTTCCATACACACAGGTACACCCGCATACACGTACTATGACCGTATTTGCACGCTTGAGTCAAGTTAGGCGACCACAAAACCGTATTTTCAAATTTCTAGCACCAAACTGAGCATACGACGCAAGTTCTATGACTCCGGTTGATATTAGAGTATCTCCAACAGACGCGCGCAGGCGCGGCGCGCTAATTTTTTTTTACAGCGCGCGCAACGGCTATTTTTGCGTCCGAGTAGGCAGTTGCTTCACCGGGCGCTGCAAATTTTAACGCGCCGCTGTAGCGCTTCAGCAGGCGCGCTAAAATACAGCGCGCTGTTTGAATAAAACATTCACATACGTACGCAAAAATTTAAACAATGACATAGTCATATTTCGAACAACATAGTCATAGCATATTTCAACTAACATAGTTCATAGCATATATAGTAAAAAACGATACAAAAGCCCGCAGCTAAACTACTCGTCATCCTCCTCCTCCGACTCGGTGGTGTCCTCCTCCAACTACGACGTCGTAATGAAGGCGTCGATCCACCGTTCATCGTCGGGATCCCAGCTCGACGCTTCTTTGAGCTCGATGTTGAAGAGCGCGGCCGCCTTCCGCGAACGCCTGTCCTCGCGTTAGGCGGCTCGCTCCGCCCTCCTCTGCGCGTAGAATTCGCGCTCGTTGAGGACGTCCTCCGGGAAGCGTTGGCGCCACACCGCCATGGCCTCCTCGTCCATCTCGGCGATGCCGAGGCGGCGCTCCCGCCTCCGGTTGACGCGGCGGTCCTCGTCGGTGACTAGCCGCGGGGGAGGCGCGAGCTCCTGCGCCAGCTCCCGCGTCGCCACCTCGGGGAAGTTCATCTCCCTACGAGGCCGCCGGAGGCGCCACGCCGCCGCGTCGTACGCGCGGGCGGCCTCGTCGGCGGTCTCGAACGTGCCGAGGCCGAGGCGCGTCTCACCGGAGCGGATCTCGGCGTAGAAGACGCCGGAGGGGCGCACGCGGACGCCGCGGTAGCCCGAACTTCCCCGGCGGCGCGGCGGCATGGTGGCGCGGCGGCGAGGCGAGAAAGAAGAAGCGTGACGAGGAAGAGCGGCGGAGAGGGCGCGTGGCGAGGCAGAGCGGTGGAGAGGGCGCGTGGAAGGGCGCTGGTTTTATAGCGCGCACGGCGACGCGTGCCAAAACTGCCGCGCGCGCGCCCACTTTTTTTGCGCACCACCTTTTCCCGCGCCCGCTGGAGCGCGCCCGCACGCGCGCTAAAAGCCTTGTTTTTCGTGCGTGCGCTTTATTTGGCGCGTCTGTTGGAGATGCTCTTACCTCATTCAGAAACGGAAAGAGAAAAATTAGACACTTCAGAAAGAGGTAAATACACGGTCATAAAACTTGCATCGGGCCTTCAGTTTGGTGCACAAACTTGTAAAACTAGATGACGCCCCGCGCGTTGCTGCGCGACATTGGTGCGGGATAACATAATTTTTTCTAAGCATGTTAGCATGAAACATGTCTGATGAAAGGCGAGTTAACGACTAGTAATTGTTAGTAATTGAAATTATTATTATATAATAATAACAAACCCCGTAGTTTTTTCATGTTTGGCAAACATAGGGAACTACATCCATAATTTGGCTATGTCCATATCTATATCATCAGATATAACTATATAAAACAAATAGACATACGAAGTTTATGCTAGCTCGAAAGATTATATGTACATCTTGGTTAACATACACGCTCAGGTATACATGCGCCCTTGCTTCAAGCTTTGTCTCTAACAGTGAAAATTATCAGATAAAGACAAAAACAAATAAGGGAATGGATAAAAATTAAGAGATGGGTATAGGAGAGAAAAGAGATACAACCACAGATTTAGGAGGGGAAAACTTAGGCTTAACTCGCTTAGTAGTGTATTCAGAAGATAGCACATGGAAAAAATGATTCTTTTGCAAGATGTTTACGTTCTCCTTTAGCAGGGTAACAATTGACATGTGATAAAATTAGTACTAAAGCAGAATTATGTATTAGGCCTAATAGGCAAGAATTATCATGAGATAATATCAGTAACAAATTGACAGAGAATGGAAATCATATTATCTTGGCACGAACCTCAATACCGTAGTTGGTCCAACAACATGTTATTGGACATTGTCGCTGCTTAAAACATCGAAAATGTTTATCCTAGAAAAACCCATTATGTGCCTTGTTATTTAAGCTGTCATATCGGGCAGTTCCTAGACGTTCCAATAATGTACATATCGAACATATAGTATTTGCTGCAAGATCAAATTTGTTTCTATAAATTTATGCACCAACAATAATATATCAAGAAAAACATATGCAGAAAAGCAACCTAAAAAGTTATAATAGTAGAGTCGAGATTGTGCACGGGCCTACCGGATGTACAATGACCATCAGGCATTCAGGTCATGCTTGGCAACCACGTTGCTTCGTGGGCTGGGAGTCATTCAGATCGCTGCCACTCAATGCAGCCTCAAGACGGGAAACTTCAATGTTTTAAGGCCCTACTAGATCATAGCATACAGATCATCCCCATACAAATAGCATAGCAGCACCGGAGGCTTTCCTAATTGGTAATCAAATAGGAAAAATGTAAACAGAAGCGGGTGACCAAAGAATATAATCGAAGGGGCCTCTCCTTTGTCTTCTTGGCAAGTTTAAGGAAGAAAATGAAGGGGTCGTGGTGTTGTTTGTATATCATGTTACGCCGCACAAAAGAGACAACCAGGGGGGTCTGCTAACCCTAGATCAGATCCAATCGGGCCAGCCTAGGCATGGCCAGAGGGAGACGGGGAGAGAGGTGACTTACCAGTAGAGAATCACGCGTCCTCGGAGCTGAACTGCGGCTCTAGCTTTCCCTCGAGGATGTTGATGAGGCTCCACCCGTCCTCTAGATTGATCGCCTTGCGATCTTGCCGCGCCATTGCCGTCGCAGCCGCCGGTTCTACCCCGTTGCCAACGGTGGCCGCAAACTCTAGATGAAGCTACGTTCTGCTGCGTCCGTCGCCACATGGGGTTTTGTACTTTTGTGTCATTGGGGACAGAGAGGGATGGGGAATGGGAGACGGCGAGGGATTCTGCACGAAGGACGTTTCCACTGGAGGACAGGACGATTCGCTTGTGCGTGCTTCCGCTTCCGTGGGTCGAGGGAGGAGGAGTCAACCTGAGGGGTGTGAGCGCGTGAAGCACCGGGATCAATTCGAGCTGCAGATCTGAGCTATCCGTGGTGAATCAAATGGCTGGAAATATTTATGGTGACGTGGATGCATGAGAACACAGATAAATCAAATAGTAGGGGCTCCTATTTAGATATAGCAGATATGTATTTTAAGTCATTTAGCTTTAGCAGGCGTGCAAATACGGTCATAAATTCCGTATCTAGATGTATCACACCCTTGTGTGGCATGCCAGCGTGGCTATGGCCCACTGGCAGTGACTAGAACAGGTCGGAGTGATGGCACATGTTATTTTTGGCAGAAACACCCCTCACTTTTTATTTAATTATGTAAAAGCCCATGTTGGGTCCCACTTGTAAGCACGTGCTGGGACGGGAGAAATTGAGAAAGAAAAATGAGTGGCTTGCGGATTCTAAGTGCCTGTTCGCTTCCTCTCCGATCCCTCGTCTGCGCTCCCGGAGCGGAGCAGGCTACAGCTCATTTTCGCGGAGCGGCTCAAACTGAGCTCCACAGCTCCGCGGAGTGGAGCGGAGTGGAGAGATTCCGAACATGACTAATTCGAGTCTGTCCTCTCTCCCCTTGTTTACTATGGGTATGTTTCTTTTTGCCGACGGTGTCCATGCCAAGCTAGACACGCCCCAATCCAAGTTCTTCTGGGAAGGAGCAGGGGTCAGGCGCAAGTACCATTTGCTGAAATGGGATGTTGTATGCCGTCCGAAAAAGCAGGGAGGCTTGGGCTCGAATAACTCTAAGCTGATGAATATGGCCCTTCTCACTAAGGTGGCCTTTGTTTGGGCTACAGCTACAGATTCCCAGATTCTAGGCTTTTCAAAATCAGAAGGTGAAACAAACACATCAGATTCCTACGTAGCTACCCAGAATCGATTCTGGAAAATGAACTACGAGCGAAGCGAAGCCAGAATCAGCGATTTTGGTGATTCCAGCGATTCTGCAGCTTCCCGTAAAACAAAACGCTTCGTTCTGGACCCTTACCCCTTTTCCCAATCAAAACTACAACGAAATTGCCACCGCAGCCCTCACCCGAGCGAACCATTCCAACCCGTCATCTCTCGTCTCTTCCGAGATATTCCCCAGCCGCCGCAACCAAGGGAGGATGCCAGCCTCCCACAGGGCCTCGTCGGCCGTCTCCTCGTGGCAGCGTCCTCGTAGGTCGGGTCGACGCCGTGCGTAGCGGTGTTGTGGCATGGGGAGACGCCGCCGTCGTGCCTGTGTCCGCGGGCGCCGTAGCCTGCGAGGCTGCGAGAGGAGAGCGGGCATAGGGGCCATGTGCGAGGTCGCCGAAGCCGGCGGGAGGAGGCCGTGCATGGAGCAGGTGCTACTACCTCGATGTCCATGCATGTGTGATGTAGTGAACCTTCGGGGCCATGTGTGATGCATAGGGACTTCTGGATCGGTACTTTCGTGGGAACTGGGAACACAGTTCGATCCCCACATGGATTAGATTGCTAGAGGATTCCCTTTGTTTCAGATCAGGTGGCCTGAAACTTGTGAGATACCGTAGAGCACTTGATAGAAAGATTGGATACTCCTTTTTGTACTCAGGTTCAGAGAAGTTTCTCTGAAAAAATAAGGTTCAGAGAAGTTCAGGTTAAACCTTGCTGTTGTTGGAAGTAATCTTGTTTAGCCAAGTCTAGCACACATGCATGCCCATGTGAGCCGTGAGTTAGCACTAGACTAGTACGTATACATGTCATTTCAGTATAAACTTAAAAAAACAACCAATTTGCACCGAATAAGCATATATAAGTCATACTCAATATTCAGGGACATCACTGACATTTCACATCCCCTACAGTTCCTACAACTATCCCACAATAGGGTAAACAAACAGGCTGATTCTGATTTTTGGGAATCCAAAGCCACAGCTGATTCTCAGGAATCCACACCCACGGTGATTCTTAGGAATCTGTAGCCCAAACAAAGAAGGCCTAAGTAGATTTGGAAGCTTTCCCAAAACGTGTCTGGTCTGTGGGCCGGCCTGTTGAAAGCAAGGTACTTCCCTAACGACACGTTCTTTGAGGCAACGTGTCGTGGCTTGGCCTTCTAGAATGAGATCCAGGCTGTCAAGCCTGCGTTTACTTTAGGTGCCCAGTTTCACGTTAAGAACAGTAGATCAACCCTTTTCTGGTTGGATACGTGGACGGACAGTGACCCCCTATGGATGCACTATCAATCTCTATTCGCGATGACCACCGACACCGATATCTTGGTGGCAGTGGCAATACACTCCTCACCTCCGGCCATTTGTTTTAAACACTCTCTATCGCCGGCAGAACGGATCTGCTGGACGGAGTTGTGTGCTAGCCTTAGCAACTATACACTGTCTGAAGACCAGGACATGGTTTCCTGGGAGCTCACGTCTTAGCGTCAATTCACGGTCAAATTCCTGTATGCTAGGCTAACGCAAGGGCCGGACATAGCTAGGGGCCTATGGAAAGCTAGCTTGCCTCTAAAAATCAAAATCTTTCTGTGGCAAATGTTATGTAACCGTCTACCCACGTCGTCCAACATGGCAAAGAGGCAAGGGCCCTGTGATGGTTTGTGTTCTGTGTGCGGTGTGGAGAAGACGCGGACCATGTTTTCTTCCGCTGCCATCTTGCTCGCTTCGCGTGGAGTGCGGTGTGCGAGGTTTCGGGACAGGAGTGGAACCCGACTTCTGGGGGGCGTTGCTTTGGGCACTTTGGACGATTAGGAACAAAATCACCATGGAAGCGATCTTCCCCTTGCAATGGACTTCGTTGGGGACACGGCAGGACGCTGAAGTTATATTGACGACAATGGACAAGATCAGGAACATCCAAAGTATTGCGCGTCATTCCCATATGGAGGCTTAGTCCCTAGCTATTTTTTGCTATTGAGCCCGCGTGCTCTTCCTGCTTGGCCTCGGCCATGTTCTTTGTTATCATTATGCTCTCTGTTGGCCTTGGCCGTGTAATCCCTACCTTAAATCTTGTGACTGCTATGCCTGTTTGTGGGCATTATTAGTTTCCGTTTAAAAAAAAGTTGGGACAACACCCTGGGGGTACAAGAGCCAAGTACCCACTCTACATTTTGTGTGTATACGAACGTCTGAACATGTATTGAAGAGAAAAAGGGACAGCTTTAAGTCTCAGATTCCAGGCATCTCAACGCCAAATATTTGGATGCCGACGGTGCGTAATTCTCAGGTAGACAATGATTTCTTGGAGGCCCAAAGCGACGGCTCCTGTTGCTGCGCGTAGTTCAGGGTGGTGCGTTTGGTGGTGGTGGTGCGGCCAGCTTGGGGCCGACAGTGGTGTGTTTTTCTTCTTCATGTGTTTCTCTTCGGCTGTCCTTCGCGTGGTCTCCGTCCTGTTGCTGTGCATGCTCAAGACCCTCCCATGGTTGCCGTTGTGCTGCGGCGAGCTTTGGGCTCTTGGTGCTGTCTTGGTTCACCTTTGCTCAATGACGACACAATGATGCCTCCTCAACCTGTTAATCGTTTCGACCGCCCGTGGCGGACCTCCCAGTCAAGGTTCGTGTTAAGGTTTGGCACTCGTTGATTATGGTTGATCCTCTGTTGTGCCGTGGGCCTCGGTACGCACGCCGGTGCGGTGCATTAGGTTGTTTGCAGAGTCTTGGTATTGCGATCCCTCGACAACACCCCACATCTACTTGTGTCTCTCGTGGTGTTGGTCTTTCTGCCTGCTAGCTAGGTCATGCCTTCTCCTGGATGGCAATTTTTTCTCATCTTCTGTAACCTTGTTACCTGTACGGTTTTCGGCCTGGTTTCCCTCATAAACGGGGTCAACTTGTTTAGGTTTTTGATCCGGTTTCCCTTATAAACTGGATCAACCAAAGTTAAGGGGCGACTCTTGGCTTTGGCAGCTTTTTGAGCAATATATTCAGGTGGGGATCCTCTCCCCCCCGGTGACCGTTAAAAAAAAAACTATCGAGATTATTAAGGGTACATGATCCATGGATAGCAATGTGTCGGGATTTTGTGCTTCTCGAGTCCTGCATGATTAGATCAAGGCTAATAGTCGGCAGCTACAAAGTGAACTTTTAGAGCCCGGGTGCATCAGAGCATTTTATTTTGAATAGCTTAAAAATCACAATCTAAAATTTAAATAAGATAAAAAATTTATACATGTTCACATGGATCCATATTATACCTGTAAAGTTCGGTGATGAAATAAGTAAATATGTGAGCTATACAAAAATGACAACATGGTAATTTTTAAATAGTGAATAGTACATGCACTGTTCAACATTTCAAAATCTCGTTTTTTGCATTTTGGGTGTAGCTCACGTGGTTGTTTATACCATCACACAAATTGCATGTGTGTAGTGAACATCCATATTACATGTAGAATTTTTTGGGAGAATTATTTGGCACTTCAAAATACCATTGGCACTATTCAAACTTCAAAGTATAGTGCCCAATGAAGTTTGTCACCAAAGTGGTTTTTTGCGGCAGCTGGCCATATAAATTGTTACAACATCAAGATCTAGCATTATTCATTACCCATATAGTAGGGTTAGCTATAAGGGTTATAAGGATATTCCCTTTTTTTCATTTTCTTTCTTTTTCTTTTTTCTCATTTATTCTTTTTACCTAAGAACATAGTGTAGAGAGTGACTTTTGCATTAGCCCATTTCTATTTTTTATCTCTCTCCTCCACAAAAATAAAATTAACACGTAAACAAACTTATAGCCCATTGTTATTTTTTTGCGAGATATAGCCCACAGTTGTACTTGCGTTTACTAGTTACTTAGTTGTACAATTACTCAAAATGGAGCATCCAGATTCAAAAACATACATAACACAATGAGTCCACATCCCGACTCTGCATAGCTAGGATGCACACAACCAACACCAACTCACACACACGCGAAAACACGCCGACAACTAGCAAAGTCATATAAGACCAAGTCTATGTGTAGGCGAGGAAAAAAAGAAAAAAATCCCAAAGCGATCAGATCTGCCATCGGCAAACTACAACAATGACCATATCCGCACCTACCATCTCATGACATCACATGTATGACGAGTTTCTTCAACAACAACGCCTTCAAGAAGGAAGCAACACTCAAGCACCGCCGTCACCGGATTCAAGCACAAGGCCATAATCTAGGTTTTCACCCTGAAAAATCAGTCTGAGCATATCCAAGCAATGCCTTCAACAAGGTTACGATGCAAACAAAAACACCGTCATTGCCAGGTATAACCACTCAGGTCTGACCTAGGATTTCGGCCCGGAATTCGAGACCGGATGCTCGAGTAGCACCATCACCAAAGTCATTCATGTGTTATCACCACCACTTTTCCACGATCCCAGCAGCTACATGCGATGCGACTGCCACCACTACACACCCATCCCTCGGTGTCAATAATTTATCCTGTAGGATCGAAAGTATGTCTAGAGGGGGGGGGGTGATTAGACTACTTGACCAAATAAAAACTTATCCTTTTCCCAATTTTAGTTGTAGGCAAGTTTTAGCAAAACTACCAAGTCAAGTACACCCTACACATGCTAGTCTAAGAGTTGAGCAGCGGAAAATAAGGACTTTGCATATGAACGTAGAGAAGGGATCGGAGAAATCAAACACAATGAAGACACAGAGATTTTTGGCGTCGTTCCGATTGGTGGTGCTATCGTACGTCCACGTTGATGAAGACTTCAACCCACAGAGGGTAACGGTTGCGCGAGTCCACGGAGGGCTCCACCCACGAAGGGTCCACGAAGAAGCAACCTTGTCTATTCCACCATGGCTTACGTCCACGAAGGACTAGCCTCACTCGGGTAGATCTTCACGAAGTAGGCGATCTCCTTGCCCTTACATGTAGGGGAACGCAGCAGAAAACAAAAAATTTCCGACCTACGCACCAGCCCATGACCACTATGGAGACTGCATACAAGGTTTGATCTTTTCGTTACCGACTCGTAGCGCAGCGGAAGTAGAGTCGATGACGATCAGCGGTGCAGATCCCCGCAACTAGGATTTACAACCTCCCAACCGCGAGGATGTACTCCCTCGTCAGCTCACCGAACGAATCTCCGGGCAGCCCTTTGGGAGGCCTCGGGACAGTCCCTTAGATAGTCCTACCGGACGGATTCTCGGACAGCCCTTCGGGAGGCCTCTGGACAGTCCCTCGGATAGTCCCACCGGACGGATCCTCGGACAGCCCTTCGGGAGGCCTTTGGACAGTCCCTCGGATAGTCCCATCGGACGGATCCTCGGACAGCCCTTCGGGAGGCCTCTGGACAGTCCCTCGGATAGTCCCACCGGACGGATCCTCGGACAGCCCTTCGGGAGGCCTCTGGACAGTCCCTCGGATAGTCCCACCGGACGGATCCTCGGACAGTCCTCCGGGAGGCCTCACGGACAGCCCTTCGGGCGGGTCACTCGGACAGCCCTCCGGGCAGGTACTCGAACAGCCCCACGGGCAAAAGATCGAATCTACGACCTCTCTACGGGGTTGCACACATACGGTGTCAGCTATCCGGCAGGGCTTCGCCGTCCAGAACTAGTTCCCACTGGAACCCAGACAGCCTTTCGGCTCTACGAAACTATTTCGCGGGGAGGGAGAGAGAAGGCCAGATCATGCATGGCTTGTGTATGTTGAGAAAGAGTGTGTCTTTAGGCAGCCCCCTCCACCCCTATTTATAGGCCAAGCCCAAGGGTGGCTTCTCCAAGAAGCCAAGGGGAAAAATACCAAAAGGCCCTCAAGGTGGCTTCTCCAAGAAGCCACCCAAAAAGCACTTTCACTATTCACGAAAACATTTTTCCGCGACCATTAAATCCGAAAATATTTCTGTGGGTCTTAGAATAATTTCAGTACCCACTAAAATGATTTTGGACGCGTTCCGAAACAATTCCGGATTAGTGATTTTCATCTGCGAAAAGCAAACAAAGCGGTTCCGGCAGCTCCGGAACATTTCCGGTTTTTTTCTCCGAAAAATCCCAGAAGTTCCCAGAACAATTCTGGCACCCTCCAAGAATTTCCAGGCATGTGCCGAAACCAATTTGACTTATTGGTATACCCTGAAACAACTTTTTAGTTTTACCGAAACTATTCCGGTGTTCTCTCTCCGGAACTTTTCCGTTGTCTCTGAAACTTTTCCGGTGACTTTCTCTCAGACTCCCTGTCTAGTATTCAGCAGATAGATGATCCTTAAGCGTGTGACCCTATAGGTTTGGTAAAGTATAGACATGACTGGAACACTTTCCCATAAATCATCAACATCGGAGCCGTGGACACCCATATTGACCCCTATACCCACACGAATAAATATTCGAGTGAACCTCCAGTTGCCGTGTGCTATTCCTGTTGCTTCACGATATGTTACAAACACCCGAGGTGAGAATCATCGGCATCCCCGTGGATCAACACTTGTCCACAATGCCAGTTACCTCGTTACCGGTTTTGTTCTGTTTTCTCGTTCCCGTGTTCCGGCATCCTTGTGATCAAATCACAATGTGTCTGGCCAGACGATGGTGGACACCGTAACACCGAGAGGGCCCAGAGATATCTCTCCATCGTCGGAGGAGCAAATCCCAATCTTGAGCTATCAAGTTACTTGACATACTTTTCCATGAACCCGTAAGCCACCGTAATAGCCACCCATTTACGGATGACGTTTAACAAACCCCAAAGTTCATGAATCAAGCATGAAGAAAATCGATACTCTCATGGTCTAAGGAATTATGCAAACGTAAACTTTCTCTATGTTATTAACCATTAACTTGTGACGAATGTATCTCATAGCATAACATCAATTCGGGTCGATTCAACACAAGTGTTCTCCTAACATTGTGCCCTCAAAATTGCCGGCATAGACATGCCCATGATCAGGAAAACAGGACCATCATGCAACACTTGAGCTAGTCTTAGAGGCATGACTAGGAATACATTTTACCGTTTATTATTCCACACGTGCATATGAGTCTTCCTCCGAGCCTCGTGGTTATTCCAGACTCGAGAACCATAGCAGTTATAGCATGGAACATAAACTTAATCAGGAACATGAAGATAAATAATAACATTTATTATTGCCTCTAGGGCATATCTCCTACAGACTCCCACTTGCACTAGAGTCAATAATCTAGTCAATGCTAATGCACTTTACACCTATGGCATACCGGTGTAAAAATGCTTCGCTTGTGGTATAGCCTGATGTCCAACGGATCTGACAACTTCAGTTCCGTGTGTATCTTTGCATCTCCTCGCGTTTTCACGCTTTCACAAAATTCATATTTTGTGTGGACTTGGCTTTGTATATATGTGAATCACAGGTCAAACCTTGATTCCTCAGACTGAGCTATGGAGCAACTATCTTCAATAGTGTTCCCTTGACCAAAGCCATCTTGGAATCATACTAAGTTCATGAACGAACTGTACGATTCAACATCTTCTATGTCGCTTTGAAAGCGGCAACATACTTAGCCTTTGTTATAGAATTCGCCACAGTAACCTGTTTGGAACGATTTCCAAACACCGTGCCACCATATCGTGTATTACATAAAACCCTTAACTTAAATCGAAAATCGCATGGAGCATTGATGAAGACTGTATCGATGTAATTACTTACAACGAGCACTTCATAATCTCTGCTTGCGAGAAAACATGTCATCAGTGCTACTTTAGTAGTTAATGACATTTTTCAATGTTGTCCCATGATTAGTACTTTGATCACTTTGGTATCTATACTCGCAACAGCTTTGGAAGTATCGGACATATCTGGTTGTTTTACATACCATGGAATACATGATTAATCCAAACACAAGAGCGTGTGGAATCTCCATCATGTATTTTGCTCATCAGTGTTGTGGGACACCGAGTCTTGCAAAACTCTTTTCATGTGACTTCGGCAAGAATCACTCCTTGGCATTCTTATGCTAAACTGTTTTAGCATCTTGTCAATATGTATTTTTGGCTTAGCCTATTAGACAATTCTATCTCGTAGATAAATATGACTAATATCTAGGCTATTTAGCCCAAGCACTTCATTGAAAAACTATTTTCAATAAAGTCCTAATTCGTGTCAAGAAATTTATATTATTTCCAATCAACAATGTGTCAAGCACACAAAGTTTTTAGAAATATTATTATGCTCCCACTTACTTTCTTGAAACCACAAGCATCTTCGTTATCCATTGATGAAATCAAACTCTTTTGACTATTTCATCAAAAACGAAGATTCCAACTCCATTTTGCTCTCTTCTGTTCATTGCTGGAACTCTGAAGTTTGCATACTCACTAGCATCCTCTGGGCTGACAAAATACCTTGGACTGTATCACATGTAAGTCCTAGGTTGTATTTCCATCACATGGAAATCCTTTTGGCATCCATGTATTATATCTCAAGATTGAAATATTTATTAATTGCTAGTTTAACCCGATCTGACTTTAAGCATCGCTACGGTGAGACAATCTCATCGTAGTCAACTCCTTGAATTTGTTATTGCAACAAGTCGAGCTTTATGGATAAAACATTTTATCCACATCAGTTTATAGTTCCATTAATGTTCGTTAGACTCTAAGTCTTCCGAAGGGTTTATCAAGATATAATCTTGAATCATTTATATGGAAACTATCTCGGATTATATTGGCATTTAGCCAATTCCGGAGTCAGGGCCCATCAACGCTTCCTTGTGTATCATAGGTATACTGTTGTCTAACAACAATATCTCGTTTGCGCACCTGATAGGTTTGCACGAGTTTTGCCTACGTGGTTCAATTGCAAGTTCGACCGAAGTCCATACATCTCATGTAGAGGCTTCCGCATCAGTCGCAGTAGGAAACTCTGGAATTACTTCCAAGGTTTTTTTCCTTCGATCTGATGACGAAGATACTGTTATCTCGTCGAGTTGCACTGTCCTCCCACTCACCTTTTTGCAAGAACCATTTTCTTCAAAAGCATACCGTTTTTGTGGCAAAACTTTTTGCCTCGGTATAGTGGTGGAGGAATTCCCAATTACTTGGGATAACCTACAAAGTATTACTTGTCTGATTTGGAATAGGTTTGTAAATATTTTACACAAGCCCCATATTCCAAATGTTAAGAAAAGACAAAGCATGGTTGGGCATACCATACCATGGCATCATTTCAACAGACCTGATGGTGCTCTTTTCAGTGTAAAAGCCGCAGTCTCTAAAGCATTACTTTAAAAGGGATAATGGCAAATTGATTTATGTCATCTTTGATCTTACCATGTCATAAATGGTTTGATTACATCTTCACGGACATTCCACTCACAGTGGTGTTCCGGGAGATGTAAGTTATGAAACTCCTTTCACAACTCATCAGACATTCGCTAAACTTGTAACTCAAATATTCCTTTCCGCAATCAAATTACAGAAACATAATTTTCTTGTTACAATAATTTCTACTTCATATTGAAAACCTTTTGAATGACTTCAAAAGATCCAGACTTACGTCTCATCAAGTAAATATCCATATATCTACTTGAGTCATTTCAGAAGATAGATAAATCCACTGCCAGCAACAACATTTACCGGACTACATACATCAAAATGTATGATCACCGATAAGTTCGTTGCTCGTTCCTTATGGCCTGTGAACGGTATTTCAGTCACTTCACTTTTTGGAGGAAAGTTGTAAGTGTCAGATGATTCATAACCAAACGACTTCAAAATCCATCATTATGGAATTTCTCCATGCGGGTTTCTCCAATGTGACCAAATGCAGTGCCACACATGTGTGGTATTCTCTTAGTCTTGCGACATTTAGCGTCAGTGTTATGGATGTATCATATTACCATCAATATTCATAACATACATCCCATCCACGATGGAAGCATGGCCCTTATGTTATTCATGACACTGAACAACAATTGTTCTTTTATGAACAACCCTTTTGCAACAAACATTATGCAATGGGCTAGAGTGTGTAAAACTCTAAAATGAATTATGAAAGTAAATACAGAGGTAATGTATTATTATCAATATTCATAACATACATCTCATTCATAATGAAAGTATGGCCCTTAAGTTATTCATAACATCGAACATCAAAAGTTTTCTTATGAACAACCTTCTTGCAAGATACCTTATGCAATGGGCTAGAGTGTGTAAAACTCTAAAATGAATTATGAAAATAAATACATAGGTAATACACCAATGGAATGTATAGTAACATTTACTATGTTCCCAGCGCGTATCTGAACCTCACTCCGGCCAGTCTTTTAGACCGTAGTAGTTCTTGCATCAAATTGCAACGGAAAGCAATCGAGCGGGTATCTCTGTGATCAACTCACAATACCCAAGAATCAGTGATTAACATGTTTAATCATAATTCCCAAGAACTATTTCTTTGACCAGCCTTCTATACATCAATAGCTTGTATGACTTTCATACATGAGCTAGATATTCCAGTCTTCTCTCTTTTTGCCTTTATACTTCTAACAGTTTAACTTTCAGTATTTCTCCTACTCTCAGAAGAAGCACTCAACTTAAGAGTGGCGTTAGCCCCGGACTTCCTAGGTGTGTAAGTCACACTAACACCCTTTGGACATTTCCTTTCTCTTTAAGTTGTTGTTTTATTCACCTTCATCATATGATAGGCGTTCTTCTGGATCCCTCTTGTATTAGTCAAATGCATAGTAAACACTTTTACTAATAGTTTGCAAAACAAACATTGCTTTGGATATCACATATCTTTTATCCTTTGTTTGTGTCTGAAAAATGATTTTCAGTTCCATGAATATCACATAGCTATCCCAAAACTTTTTGAAGTTCGGGTCTCATGGAAGCAAACATATTTCACTTGACCGTAACGGAATTCTAGCTTTTGGATCGAAGGACGAGAGTCACATTATCCATAGCATTAGCGGGAGAATACCAAAAGCATGCGATAGGACAAAGTCCTTCTCGGCACTTTTGAGGACAATCCTCACATTACGTTACCAACCGTAAAGTTTTAACCAGATATTTAACAGCTATTCAATTTTAATAGGGAAGGTGGAAACGCGAGCCATTATTCTATAACTATTATGCAATTTTCACTTTAGACAAGGTTCATAATTAATTGCACTAAGAATTAAAAGAATTAATTCTAAAGTGTGCTCCCACTCAAATCAATATCTCTCATAATTGATTGTGAGTGATACAAGACCCGCATTTCAATTGTTCGCCATTGGTGTAACACCACTGATGACGAAAATTTCAACCGGTAGGCCAACTTGCCAATCACATCTCTATGTGATTCTTGTTCATCTTTCGATGGGCGTGTTCCGAGCTCATGACAGTCATGCCTGAACGTCAAGACAACCAAGTGATCTCGCTGCGAGGTCTCAACTCACCCGCCTCACACTTCTCTAATCGTTCGTACCCGTGTGACATGGCGCACCCCGAAAAGATAGGTGCCGTGACAGTGCTACACTTGGGTGAACACTAACTATTTGATATTTTTGTGAGAGATCACCCTAATAAAAGCGACTACCGCACAATCAAGAAGGGTGCATCATAAGGGATAAACATCTCAGGTAATTCATAATAGCATGATATGGTATAGCCCTTTCTGACGGAGAAGTCTTGTATTTCTTCGTCTTCGGCATTCGCGTCGGTGTTCACCTTCGCGAAGTTTGCCACCACCTTGTCGATGCACCAGATAATATTGCTATCTCTATAGCTAATAAAATAAGTGCATTACTTATGGTTGACACGCAGGTCATTAAAGTGACAATCATATGGCTCCAGCCATCATGCCGAATCATGACACGCAGGTCATGTTAATTAATTTACATCATATAGTCATCTCATACATAATCAAATTAATATGAGCACTGCTATACCACATCACATGCACATGCAAACCATCCTGCAAAACCAAGTTAGACGCCTCTAATCGGTTTATGCATAATTTCATTTTACGTGGCTTCTAAGGTTTCGAATTAAACCGAAGTTACCTACGTCCATCATCAAGTATGATTATTCAAGTCGCTAGATTAACTTTACGGGGTGTATGAAACACGAGATAATAAAATCTCGAGCCCCATACTGAACTTCGTCATACGCATGACCCCGTGCAGATCATATCTGCATTGCCCTTTCGTCTGCGAAATTTCATCTTTCTTTTTAACTATGGTGGAATTCAAAGAACTGTTAGCACTTCGTTGATCAATCAGGATCGCGGATTGCCAGAACTTTGAAAACCCACCATGCTGTTATCAAGATCGGAAATATGCAAATTCCAGGGAAGCAACAAGAACATCGGGTAACAGATTTCATCTGCTACCCGCACAAATAATTTTTACTAATAGAACTCATCTACTACAAATTATATTCTGCAATACCCATACATCTCTATGTATTCTAGATCATAACTTGCATCTACTCATAGCACGGCTCATGATGCCACTGTAGGGGAACGCAGCAAAAAACAAAAAAATTCCGACCTACGCACCAGCCCAGGACCACTATGGAGACTGCATACAAGGTTTGATCTTTTCGTTACCGACTCGTAGCGCAGCGGAAGTAGAGTCGATGACGATCGGCGGTGCAGATCCCCGCAGCTAGGATTTACAACCTCCCAACCGCGAGGATGTACTCCCTCCTCAGCTCACCGGACGGATCTCCGGGCAGCCCTTCGGGAGGCCTCGGGACAGTCCCTCAGATAGTTCCACCGGACGGATCCTCGGACAGCCCTTCGGGAGGCCTCTGGACAATCCCTCGGATAGTCCCACCGGACGGATCCTCGGACAGCCCTTCGGGAGGCCTCTGGACAGTCCCTCAGATAGTCCCACCGGACGAATCCTCGGACAACCATTTGGGAGGCCTCTGGACAATCCCTCGGATAGTCCCACCGGACGGATCCTCGGACAGCCCTTCGAGAGGCCTCTGGACAGTCCCTCGGATAGTCCCACCGGACGGATCCTCGAACAACCCTCCGGAAGGCCTCACGGACAGCCCTTCGGGCGGGTCACTCGGACAGCCCTCCGGGCAGGTACTCGAACAGCCCCACGGGCAAAAGATCGAATCTACGACCTCTCTACGGGGTTGCACACATACGATGTCAGCTATCCGGCAGGGCTTCGCCGTCCAGAACTAGTTCCCACCGGATCCCAGACAGCCTTTCGGCTCTACGAAACTATTTTGCGGGGAGGAAGAGAGAAGGCCAGATCATGCATGACTTGTGTATGTTGAGAAAGAGTGTGTCTTTAGGCAGCCCCCTCCACCCCTATTTATAGGCCAAGCCCAAGGGTGGCTTCTCCAAGAAGCCAAGGGGAAAAATACCAAAAGGCCCTCAAGGTGGCTTCTCCAAGAAGCCACCCAAAAAGCACTTTCACTATTCACGGAAACATTTTTTCGCGACCGTTAAATCCGAAAATATTTCTGTGGGTCTTAGAATAATTCCAGTACCCACTAAAATGATTTTGGTCGCGTTCCGAAACAATTCCGGATTAGTGATTTTCATCTGCGAAAAGCAAACAAAGCGGTTCCGGCAGCTCCGGAACATTTCCGGGTTTGTTCTCCGAAAAATCCCAGAAGTTCCCAGAACAATTCTGGTACCCTCCAAGAATTTCCAGGCGTGTGCCGAAACCAATTTGACTTAATGGTATACCCTGAAACAATTTTTCAGTTTTACCGAAACTATTCCGGTGTTCTCTCTCCGGAACTTTTCCGTTGTCTCCGAAACTTTTCCGGTGACTTTCTCTCAAACTCCCCGTCTAGTATTCAGCAGATAGATGACCCTTAAGCGTGTGACCTTATAGGTTCGGTGATGTATAGACATGACTGGAACACTTTCCGATAAATGATCAACATCGGAGCCGTGGACACCCATATTGACCCCTATACCCACACGAATAAATATTTGAGTGAACCTCCAGTTGCCGTGTGCTATTCCTGTTGCTTCACGATATGTTACAAACACCCGAGGTGAGAATCATCGGCATCCCCGTGGATCAACACTTGTCCACAATGCCAGTTACCTCGTTACCGGTTTTGTTCTCTTTTCTCGTTCCCGTGTTCCGGCATCCCTGTGATCAAATCACAATGTGTCTGGCCAGACGATGGTGGATACCGTAACACCGAGAGGGCCCAGAGATATCTCTCCATCATCGGAGGAGCAAATCCCAATCTTGAGCTATCAACTTACTTGACATACTTTTCCATGAACCCGTAAGCCGCCGTAATAGCCACCCATTTACGGATGACGTTTAACAAACCCCAAAGTTCATGAATCAAGCATGAAGAAAATCGATACTCTCATGGTCTAAGGAATTATGCAAACGTAAACTTTCTCTGTGTTATTAACCATTAACTTGTGACGAATGTATCTCATAGCATAACATCAATTCGGGTCGATTCAACACAAGTGTTCTCCTAACATTGTGCCCTCAAAATTGCCGGCATAGACATGCCCATGATCAGGAAAACAGGACCATCATGCAACACTTGAGCTAGTCTTAGAGGCATGACTAGGAATACATTTTACCGTTTATTATTCCACACGTGCATATGAGTCTTCCTCCGAGCCTCGTGGTTATTCCAGACTCGAGAACCATAGCAGTTATAGCATGGAACATAAACTTAATCAGGAACATGAAGATAAATAATAACATTTATTATTGCCTCTAGGGCATATCTCCTACTTTACAAACTCCTTGGTTCAACTCCACATGATCTTGGAGGCTCCCAAGTGACACCTAACCAACACTGGTACCGTTACGTGCTATACAAACGGTTTTTACCCCCTTTCTGTGACACAGTTTTAAACCGTCGCCTTGCCTGTGTGTGCGATAGGGGGTCCTTCCCACACGACCCAGAAACCGTCCGCGATAGGGCGACCCGCTGCTGACGATTTTCGTAAACTAATCGTATGCGAAGTCGTGGCACTATGTTTCTGATCCGCGAGACATCCGAAATGATTTCGCAGATATCCACATGTGCAAAAGGTGGATATCACAAACTTATTTCTACCGGTCTGTTTGCGATACGTACACTATCACACACAATTCAAAACCATAAAATGTGTGTGGTGTCTCCGCTATCGCCAACGTGCCCATTTTGTTAAGTGTGTGCGATAGGTATACCTATCACATACGGTCTGGAAATGTGAACTGTCTTCTTTTTATCCGATATTACACACGCATACAGGTTTGAAACATTTGTGGTATTACCAGGAATCGCACACGTGCATATTACGGAAACGTGTGCGATACTTATGGCAATCCCACATGCGTATAAGGATAAACCGTGCATTTGGGGGCTGAGTATCGCATACGTTTTCCGTGAAAGAACCGTGTGTTCTTTATTTTACCATCGCACACGTTGTTTTCTTTGTAACCGTGTGTACGGTGTTTTAATCCCTGCTGTTTAATTTTATTTTTTCCTGTAATTTATAATTTGAATTGGAATATTTCAAATTTTAAATTATGATGTACGGAATTTAAATATTTCGTATTCTCATCACAATGGTTCAACAACCAATCCATAAATCAAAATCTCAGTACAATGTGTTCAGTAATTACAGAATTAGGCAGCAGATTAACTATGAAGAACCACAATATTTAGAGGCGGTAAAGGTGAAGAGAGAAGTGTAAATCATTTTGGCTGCCGATAGTGTTGAAGAAGCGGAATGCCCATAATGTGCCCTCCTTCATGGCAAAGGCGGGCACAACTTTTGTCCAACCCCTTGTGACGATCGCCCGCCCATCCTTCACCGCCTTCAGGAAGACTTCTAGACCATTATCATGGTAGTATGAATTATATACTTTAACCTTAGTTGCCTCCACTCCGGTCATGTAGTTTGCAAGGTAATCATGAGTAAAATGCTTTGGAAACCACTGAAAAGAGAAAACTTTCAGAAATTCTTGTCTAATAGAGTAACTCGTTGTGGGCAGGGAAAAAAGGCAATAGATTACTTACCATCCTAAAGTTCACTGTTGTCTTGAATAAAGTGTAAATAAAAAGTTTAATTCCCATAACCAGTCTATTTCGCCTAACAATATTTCTTAGTTTCCTCACTTGACGCTTGTTCATGAATATCTCATTGCCCCATATGCAAAAAGGGTCGAAGTGTGGATCAGTACCGCTGATATATGTACCTACAAGCAACCACTAAATGTTAGAAGCTAAACTTCAATTGCACAAATGATGTAAAATACTATAAGACATGGGATGCAACTAACCTCGACGGCAAACAACAGCATCACCCGTTGCGGCCCCGCGTAAGTACATGGAAAGGCATGTTAACTACATCCACCAAAAATAGCAAATGGTATTAAAACGACAGCATCTCTAGTGATATCTCTATTGCGAAGAGTAGCACGGTAGTAAAGGGACAGATTAAAAAATGGATAGAACTGTTTGGTACAATAGGCTTAACAGCAACCTAAGTCAGGCACTGTAAGTTTCTAGCTGGTATTGGTGAAATTGAACTGGACAGTTCATACTTGAACATGACAGTGTACATTACTGAAATAAACAAGTCATGTGTTAAGTACAGACAACCTAATATAGCCATTGAAACTGGTACTGATGAAATTGAAATTGACAGAGTTAAACATCGCAAGGCAAGTACTGATAGAGCAGAGAATGGCCCAGTTGTCTATAAAAAGGTAGGGGAAATAGCTAAGAATGGTTAGGCGTGTTTACTACAACAGGCTTAATACATCAACCATATAAAACATAGCCATTGCAACTAGTATTGGTAAAATTGAACTGGACAGTTCCTACTTGGTAAATCCCGAGGGGTAGTTGGTGGGGCACTTCATCTGGGCCAGAGCCCGCCCCAAGTCAGCGGCAGTGGAGGCGAGGTGTTCCTCCGGGTAGAAGCGTGGATCAGTGCAGCTGACATGTGTACCTACAAGAAGCAAGTAAATGGTACAAGCTAAACTGCAATTGCAGAAATGATGTAAAGTACTATAAGACATTGGGATGGAACTAACCTCGACGGTAAACAACAACATTTCCCATTGTGGACCTGTGTAAGTACATGGAAAGGCATGTTAACTACAACATGGTTGACATCCACCAAAAATAGAAAATAGTAATAAAACAACATCATCTGTAGTGATATCTTCATTGCGAAGAGTAGCATAGTAGTAAAGGGATAGATTAAAAATGGATAGAACTGTTTGCCACAACAGGCTTAACAGCAACCTAAGTCAGGCATTGTAAGTTTCTAGCTGGTATTGGTGAAATTGAACTGGACAGTTCATACTTGAACATCACAGTGTACATTACTGAAATAAACAAGGCATGTGTTAAGTACAGACAACCTAATATATCCATTGAAACTGGTACTGATGAAATTGAAATTGACAGAGTTAAACATCGCAAGGCAAGTGCTGCTTGAGCAGAGAATGACCCAGTTGTCTATAAAAAGGCAGGGGAAATAGCTAAGAATGGTTAGGCGTGTTTACTACAACAGGCTTAATACATCAACCATACAAAACATAGCCATTGCAACTGGCATTGGTAAAATTGAACTGGGCAGTTCGTACTTGGTAAATCCCGAGGGGTAGTTGCTGGGGCACTTCATCTGGGCCAGATCCCGCACCAAGTCGGCAGCGGCAGAGGCGAGGTGTTCCTCCAGGTCAACACGCACAGCTGACACCGCGCCATCGACCGCCTTCAGCTCCTCGACCTCCATCGTTACGCTTACGCGGTGATGCTCTGGAGTAGGGGGTGGGGATTTGGAGGCATGAGGATGTTTCGCAGGCGCCATCTAAGCAATCAGGCCAAGGCGGTGATGGAGATCGGTGGGTTACCTGACTGGATCGACGAGGCTCGGGCAGAACATAGATGTGGTTGAAGCTGTTATTGCGGCGGCGGTGGCGGTTTGAGCTGCCGGGAGAGGGGGGGGGGATACTGCGGAAATGTGATGGGTGGGGATGGGTTTCGGGGGGGGGGGGGGTAAATTCTGAAATCCCGCGCCTACTGAAAATTTCGCTGCGAAACTCGAAACTTACGCGGGCGAAACACACAACGCAGACGAAGCGTATAATATACTCGTGTGCGAGAAAGGAGAAAATTGGCGGATCCCGTATTCAAAAAATTGTACACATGGAGTTAATTAAATCACTCATGGGCGGTCGTGATGGTATGTGTGCGATGTTTTCTAACTGACTTATGGATCAGTAACGCACACGGTACGCCATAGCAACCGTGTGTTTTGTGGTCTTCTAAGAACTAAAATATCTATCAGCATGTAGTGCCGTCACCTGCAAATTTAAAAATATCTTTCATTGCAGTAGGGCTATCAACGTACATGAACGAGGCAAAGTTGGCACTCGATGAACAATCATAATCATAAGTTTATGAAATGAATCAAGTGTCAACCTGACTCACTCACACAACGAGAATTGATCGACCTATGCAACAAGAGAAATGCTTACTGCCTCCCGCCGGCGCTGCTATTTAAGCCTGTCCGCGTCCGCCCCGCGCGGCGAGGTGGTACTAAAAAATAGCTCCGACGAGCTCGTCTCCGACCCGGTAGTGCAGAGATGAGAGAGGAAGGAGCTCCGGGGTGGCTGCGGGTGGGACCGCTATGACTCAGTTGAGTCAACTTTTTTGACCGGGCATTAATTTGGTCTAAAAAAGTAGTAAGTAGTACTGGTAGATGCTCATTATTAATTAAACAAACGTATGGGCGACACACACACTAACTACTTCTCGCATGCTGGCCAGACGCAGACGCCGTCGTTCTCCTTCCCGGCCTTGTCGGCGGCAGCCCACCGTGCTTGGATCTCCGCCCGGCTCTCCTCAGTAGCGCGTGCGGCCGCTTCTTTCTTGCGGTGGTGGGACTCTCTTCTCTTGAGTGCTTTTTGCCTTTTCCGCTCCTTCTGTGCGGCTTTGGCCTCCTCTTGCTCCACCGCCCATTCGGCCATGGCAGCTTCAAAGTCCGCCCACGTAGGTGTGCGGTCGTGAGTGGCGATGAACTCGGCATGGCGGGATGACATCGCTTCCTTACCAGTTAGTGTGCGGTCGCGGGCGGCGATGAACTCGGCGCGCCGGGATGCCATCGCTTCCTTACCAGTTAGTGTGCGGCGCGGTGGCATGGACGGCGATGCTTGGAGAGAGCTCTGGGACGGAGTGGCCGAACAACCATACGTAGTGCGGTGATTTTTTAGAGCACTCGAGATCTGATTGCCTATGAGAACCGTGTGCGCTAACCCTATTGTGCGTTGCGTTCTGATTGGCCGGAACCCCAGCCACGCGGATCGCGCGTGTGCACCGTAGGATGCACCGCGATCGAACGACAATCCACATCCCTCCCAACACACCTGTGTAGCTGTAGCTGAGATTTGACTTATATGCGCTAATTGTCAGGTAAATGCTATAAAGTGCTTTAGTATATCAAACGAGTCCTGAAATGCGCAAAAAATTCAAATCTAGCGGCGGATGGTGCTTGCGCACCGTGTAAATAGTTTGGACGTGAAACGATAAAGTCACAGTAAATTCAAGTCCAAATTGCCACACATGTCCTTGAAATCTCTCCCCATTCCACGTAAAAGGCATGCAAATTTACTAAACACCACAAGCATGATTTTCCAAACCATTTTTTTGCAATTTTTCATGGACCGATTGTGCGAAGTTGGATTATGTGCATTAATGCCTAGAAAATGCACATAACTGCCCAAATATAGTAAATTAGACCGGAAAAGTGCCAAATTTGAACACGGTGCATGACATGGTCTATGTTGATCGTAGAAAAAAATTCTAGGACAAACGACGAAGGAAATTTGGATTCCCCTTCAAACTTGGTGATTTCCCTCTCGAAACCACCAAAACGTCCTTTTGTGATGGTGTGGTTTATGAAGAGCGTGTACAACTAGGTTAGCCGAACCTTCTCAAAAAATTACCACGCTTTACTGAGGTCATACCATGGCACCATGCCAGGTATCATCTTTTGCAAGCATGTTTTTCAATTTTCTAGAGTTGAAAAACCAATAAACAACACGTTTGTGGTTGACTCTTGGGACACATGTCCTTGAAATCTCCCACCATTCCTCGTAAAAGGCATGCAAATTTAGTAAATACCACAAGCATGATTTTCCAAAAGGAATTTGTGAACTTTTCCATGGACTGATTGTGCGAAATTGAATTATGTGCATTAATGCCTAAAAATGCACATAACTGCCCAAATATACTAAATTAGCCCGGAAAATTGCCAAATTTGAACACGGTGCATTATAGAGTGTTTGTTGATCGTAAAAAAACTGAAGGACAAACGACGAAGGAAGTTCGAATTCCCCTTCAAACTTGGTGATTTCCCTTTCGAAACCACGAAACTGCCTTTTGTGATGGTTCAGTTTATGAAGAGCGTGTACAACGACAATAGCCGAACCTTCTCAAAAAAGTACCACGCTTTTCTAAGGTCATACCATGGCACCATGTTAGGTATCATCTTTTTCATGCATGTTTTTCAATTTGTAGAGTCAAAAAAAAACCAATAAACGACACGTTTGTGGTTGACTCTTGCCACACATGTCCTTGAAATATCTCCCAATTCCTCGTAAAAGGCATGCAAATTTAGTAAACACCAGAAGCATGATTTTTCAAACCGTTTTGGTGCACTTTTTCATGGACCAATTGTGTGAAATTGAATTATGTGCATTAATGCCTAGAAAATACACATAACTGCCCAAATATAGTAAATTAGCCAGGAAAAGTGCCAAATTTGAACACGGTGCATTATAGGGTGTATGTTGATCGTAGAAAAAAACTCAAGGACAAACGATGAAGGAACTTTGGATTCCCCTTCAAACTTGGTGATTTCCCTCTCGAAACCACCAAAACTTCCTTTTGTGATGGTTCGGTTTACGAAGAGCGTGTACAACAACATTAGCCGAACCCTCTTAAAAAATTACCACGCTTTGTTGAGGTCATACCATGGCACCATGCCAGGTATCATCTTTTTCAGGCATGTTTTTCAATTTTGTAGAGTCAAAAAACCAATAAACGACACGTTTGTGGTTGACTCTTGCCACACATGTCCTTGAAATCTCTCCCCATTCCTCGTAAAAAGCATGCAAATTTAGTAAACACCAGAAGCATGATTTTCCAAACCGTTTTGGTGCACTTTTTCATGGACCGATTGTGTGTAATTGAATTATGTGTATTAATGCCTAGAAAATGCACATAACTACCCAAATATAGTAAATTAGCCCGGAAAAGTGCCAAATTTGAACATGGTGCATTATAGGGTGTATGTTGATCGTAGAAAAAAACTCAAGGACAAACGACGAAGGAACTTTGGATCCCCTTCAAACTTGGTGATTTCCCTCTCGAAACCACCAAAACTTCCTTTTGTGATGGTTCGGTTTATGAAGAGCGTGTACAACAATATTAGCCGAACCCTCTCAAAAAATTACCATGCTTTGTTGAGGTCATACCATGGCACCATGCCAGGTATCATCTTTTTCAGGCATATTTTTCAATTTTGTAGAGTCGAAAAACCAATAAACGAAGCGTTTGTGGTTGACTCTTGCGACACATATCATCGAAATCTCTCCCCATTCCCTTGTAAAAGGCATGGAAATTTAGTAATACCACAAGCTTCATTTTTCATACTGTTATTGTGCACCTTTTCATGCACCTATGTATCGTGCCAATTTGAATTATGTGCATAAATGCCTAGAAAATGCAAATAATGGCCCAAATATGGTAAATTAGCCCGGAAAAGTGCCAAATTTGAACACGGTGTGTTCTAGGGTCTATGTAGATCGTAGAAAAAAAACAAGGGCGGACGACCAAGGAAAATTGGATTCCCTTGAAATCCTGGTGATTTATTATCGCACACGGTTCATTTTCACTGCTTGATCGCGCGTGTGCACCGTAGGATGCACCGCGATCGAACGGCAATCCACATCCCTCCCATCACACCCATGTAGATGTAGCTGGGATTTGACTTATATGCGCTAAATGTCAGTTAAATGCTATAAAGTGCTTAAGTACATCAAACGAGTCCTGAAATGCGCAAAAAATTCAAATCTAGTGGCTGATGGTGCTTGCGCACCGTATAAATAGTTTTGACGCGAAATGATGAAGTCACCGTAATTCAAGTCCAAATTGCCAGCCCATACAATTGACATATTTGACATGCATGAACAAATAATCAATCGAGCATATATTTGCTCAAATTGGTCCAGTGCCTAGTTCGAGGAGTAATTTACAAACCATTATTAGCTCCCTAATTTACATCAATATAACAAACCACCTTGATCGATCGAGGCTGAGGCAGCCTCGACATCGGTGATCGCCGGTATTGCCTCGGGCGCAGCTCTCACCAGGGCTGCCGCAACAGCCGGCTGTGCGTACATCGCCCCGGCGGCCAACGAGATGTTGGCTCTCACCAGGGCTGCCGTCACTGCCCCCAGGCCTGCACCGGCAACGCCCGGCGCTGCGCCCTCCTCCATCTTGGACATAAGTCTGCGCCTCGTGCGGCGGCCGCCACTGCCGTAGTTGTCCTTGCGTCGTCGCGGTTCCTGCTCCGCCGCCCACACCATCCGCCGCACTCTGCGCCGAGCCCGCAGTATCGCCCGCTGGCGATCCCTAGCCACTTTCAGGACGACCATGGCTAACCTGGTGGCTTGCTCGTACCGCGTTTCCTGCCTCGTCTGGCTGTCGTCGGGAGAGGCGGCGGCATGGCCGTCGACCGCAAAGCCGACCATCGCGCCGGCAGCCTCGATTCCGCTATCGCCCAACTCCATCTGGTCGTCGGCCGTTGGGGCCGGGTATGCCGGTATGTGTGGGTAACTAGCTAGCAAGGGGATCAGTAGTGAGTCGCCGCCGCCGTCCATTGTTGTGGTTATTTATAGCTAGCTAGCAGCTGGCTAGGGGGTTGGGGATTTACAATTTACCCCTATGGCTGGCGCTTGCGCGGGAAGGCATCGCTGGAGCGCAGGAAGACTAAGTGGAGCACACAATTCCCAGCACACAACCGTATGCAGTGTCACGTGTTATCACACACGTGTTAACATAAGGAAATGTATGTGTAACTTACAAATCATCACTCACGAGTACTCGCACCACGCATCGTGTGCGATGCTCCTACCATCGTAAACAACTCGTTTGCATTTTCAAAGGTTTTTGTACACACACATAATCGCACACGAAACATCCAGGTCCGTAGGGCGCCTAAGAGAATTCAGATTTTTCCAAGAATTTTAGTCGCACTTTCTTAATTAGCACCAATTGCCCGACTGTCTTTCTCATCGTTAAAAGTGTTTTTAGTTTTTAGTTTTCCCCTCCCACGTATGAGCGAACCAACTACCTCCAAAATTTAACTATGTTTGCATGCATGCGTGGTGGAAGAGGAAAACGATAAGGAAGTGGGCAGTGATTCCACACTGGCAATTATAATAACCTAATTAATGGGATGTGTTCATTGGCAATTTGGCGCGGTCAATTTTTTTGCCTCGCCCACTCCCTGTTCACCTTGGTTGCGCTCCTCGTCCTTCGCTCTCTATCCTCTCTTCGCTCTCTATCGTCTCTTTCCTCTCGCAGCCCCCAAATCTGGCCTTCCGTGCTCGCCTCCCCGCCTCACCCATCGGATTGCGCCATGGATAATCCCCTAGATCCCAGCATCCCGCGGGCTTCCCTCTCGCTGCGGCCCGCGGCACTGCTGCCGTTGAGTGAAACCCATGTATCTATCAGAGGGGATCGGTGCCGCCGGAGGACATGCCAGGGCTGCGTTGGAGGTGGTGGGTAGCAAGGGCAAATTGGATCGAGGAAGCGAGGCATCGATTGGAGACATGTTCGAAGGAGTTGCGCATGGCGAGGCACAAGGCGGAGGCGGAAGTCGATCTCAGGGCAGAGATGCTGAGGGATGTCAGCATCTGGCAGTGTCGCGCCGACTTGGAGCTGGCGCTAATGGCAGAGATCATATTCACGGAGTCGACTGCGGAGGAGAGAACGCGCATGCCTGCGGAATGGTATACGAACCCGGTGCGGCTGTTCAGATGGGCAGCAGAAGAAGCCAAATCGCCCAACCTGCTGCAGCGGTGGCGCTGGGCATGCATCCTAGGCGAGGTGACCTGCCCTCCTTCCCCGCCAGATACTGGATGAAGATCACCTCAAGTACGCGGCCATGGACGCGTACACATGCTACGAGATGTACAGGCGGATCGTTGACATGAGGAAGTGCCTCCTTCCTCTAGATGACGAGGGATCGAGCCACAAGCAGAGCATTGGAGGACCAGCGCTGGCGGCGCGGCCGCCGAGCCCACCGGCACCGGCGACGCTGCCACCGAGCCCCTCGCGGAGAAGACCGGCACTGGCCCGGTGCAGGAGGACCCTGGCAGGCCTCGTGCCGAGCCCTCCAGAGGAAGCTCAAGCGAGCCGCGCGGGAGCGGCAGCGGCAGCCGCCCGCCGCTGAAGCTGAAGAAGAGGAGATGGGTTCCCAACGACGAGTGAGTTTTCTTGCCTTGTCCTTTTGCTCTTTACTTTGAACCTTGCCCCCTGCCTCGAGTCTTGTTTTCTGCCTCCTGAGGCCCGGGCTGAGCCTCGCGCCACGCAGGGAGCCTATGAAGAAGAAGAAGAAGAACAAGAAGAAGGAGAGGGAAGCCCCCAGCTCGAGGGGGGCCTCGGCGTCCACCGCAGGTGCTGAAGAGCAGGAGGGATCCACCCCCCGCCCCGAGGCTGAGACGGGGCATGCGGAGGTGGAAGAGGAGCCAGCAGCTCCTCCCGAACCGCGCACGGACTTGCCTCCGCCGGCTGGGGAGGACGAGCCTTGGGAGGAGGCCTCCAGAGGAGGGGTCGTGACTCCAGTGGCGCCTGGCGCGGAGGGCGATGCGGCAATGGCGGAGGCCGAGGAGCTAACTCCTCCGCCGAGCTCCACCCCCACCAAGGAGACCGAGGCCGCAGAAGGAGCCGCGGCAAGCCCCCGGGGGTCGCTAGCGCGGGAGGCTCCCAGCGCGGGTGCGACGAGCCCACGGAGCCCATCGGCGTGGCAAGCCGAGGAGGAGGAAACGACGAACCTGTCACTCTTGACGGGGGATGCAGCTCCCACGGGGAGCGCGGACACGGAGGCCCGAAGGGGGTCTGGTGCCAGGCCCTCGCGGGCCATGACAGCGGAAGGCGGCGCGGAGCCACGCTTGGGCTGGGCCCTGCAGCTCCCGAGCAACAGTGCCATGCTCAAGCGCGGAGCCCTGTAGGGTGCCAGGACGGCGCTTGATGCTCTCGAGGCAGACCTCCAGGTGGAGGAGGCACACCTCGCCGACGAGCACCTGCGCCTTGCAGAGGGGTGGTGCCAGCTTTACGTGGCCATCAAGGTAGGCCGCCGGCAAGACAAGGCCACACGGGAGCGGCGCGAGAAGGCCGCCCAAGACGCCAAGGAGATCTCCGAGAGCGCCGTCAGGGAGGCCAACGAGGCCGACAGGCGCCGCGAGGAGGCAGAGGCCCACGCGAAGGTGCTCCGGGAGCAGTCCGCCGCCCGGGTGCAGGGGCTCCAGGTGCGAGAGGATGCCATCGCAGCTTGCGAGGGGCAGCTTGCCTCCCACGAGAGCGAGCTCGACAAGCGCGAGGAAACCCTTGCGGCCTGCGAGGCGGATGCCAAGATCCGTGAGCGGGAGCTCACGAGGATGGTGACCGAGCAGGACGTGGAGCGCGAGCGCCTGACGATGCTGGACCGCCAGGTGGCGGTCGCCCAAGCCTCCTACGACGAGCACCTCACCTAGGCCAACTCCCGGTTGGCCGAGAAGGAGAAGAAGATCTAGGCGGACGTGGATGCGAAGTCCAAGAACGAGCATGAGACACTCGCCAAGGACTACAGCAAGAAGTTGAAGCTCCAAGAGGATCGCTTCACCAAGATGTGGGACGAGCTCAACAAGGAGATCTCCAACCTCAAGAGGCAGGTGAAGAAGGTGGGGGCCGCCCGGCAGCAGGCGCTGAAGGCCAAGGCTGACGCCGAGGAGGAGCTGGCATCCCTACAGGCACAGGTGGGCGGCGTCTCCGAGGTTGTCGAGAAGGGCAAGGACGAGGCGGCTCGGGCGCGGGGGCGGCATCATGAGCGTGTGAAGATGTACCGCGCCCTCGCGTAGCGGGCCCGCGCCGCCCTCTCCTGCTTCGCCGTCGAGAGGCTTGAGGACCCCCTCAAGGATGATGACGCCGGCTACCTCAACTTCTTCACCAAGCTCATGGAGAGGCTGGAGGATGGAGCCACGAAGATGAACGACATCATCGAGGGCGAGTGTCGCGACCTCCTGAGTCAGGCGGCGACGCGGGTCTTCAGCCACCTCTTCCACGCTGATGCCTCCTTCGACTTTGACAGGGTGATGGGCCCTGTCCTTCCGAAGCTTCATGACGGGCTCAAGAAGGAGGTGTGGGAGCACGTGGAGGCCCTGGTCCAGAAGTTCTCCCACGGCAGCGAGAGCTCGGGTAAGGCTGGCGACGACGAAGACGGCGGTGGCGACAGCGCCTCATCTGCCTAGGCCCTTTTCTCTTTCCTTTGTCCTGTATCACAGTAAATGTAGCCCCGTGGGGGCGTGAAGACATGGTTTTTGCGATTAAGTTAAGTGCTTAATGTTTCGCCGTAATTTATGCTCCTCATGAGGCATCTTCGTGAGGCATGCCTTTCCTTTTTGCTTGCCTTCGTACACTGCATCATTAGGACCCAGCCCCCGAGCATGCTACGACCGTCGCTGGTATGTTAGGACGCATGCCTAGACAAGGCCAGAGGGTGTAGGGCTCCGCGAGGAGGTGAGGGCTCCCGTGGCGCTATGCTCAGGAAGCCCCCCTTTGACGTGCAAGCAGCTTGCGCAAAGGAAAAACACTAGCACCCAGCGAGGTTCCGAGGGAGAGGGAGTTTGAGAGGCGCTAAGGAAAGCTCACGAGGCGTTTAGACTTAGCTTATTCGCGGAGTGCGAGGCTTGGCGTGCTGTGGCTTGCGGGGTGCACCTCGCGAGGCGCTCGCTTGTGAGCCTCCCGCTGGTACTTGGTGGTGATGGGCGCCTGTAACACCCCTGTGTAATGAGCTACAGTGATCCTTAATGATTATGCTAAGTGACCTTGATTTGCAATGCTTGATCACATTGGATTCATATCTCATTTCAAATTCCACCACTGAATTCAATTCAAATTGAAAGTGAAATTTGAAGTTGCACAAAAGTTGCTGCAAAATAGTTCATCATTTAGCAAATATTCCATAACAATTATTTGTTAAGGAAAACAACATCACTTATTTGCTTAAATGGATTATAGCAATTAAAACAGTGCCAAATCAGCATTTTTAAATGCTCTTCTATTTATGGAAAATCCAATTCAATTCAAACTTTTCCCAAACTTTTTGTGGCAGTGCCAAAAATTGCAAAGTAATTATGTGGCCTAGTCTCACATTTTAAATTCATTGGCAGCTCAAAATAATTGCAAACCTTCTCTGTAAAAAGAAAACAGAAAAAGAAAGGGAAAAAGAAGAAAACTCACTGTGCACTGGGCCTAAGTGCACAGTGCACCGGCCCAGCCCACCTCTCTCTCTCTCTCCTCAACCTCCCTCCTCTCTCCTGTGCGTGTCGCCGCGCCAGTGGCCACGCGCGCGCGCGCCGGCGAAACGGCGACACGGCGATGCTACAGGCTCCGCGAGGGGATAAGGCCGGCGCCCCACGGCCTTGTCATCGCCCTCGTCCACTTCTCCCCCTCTCCCACGCGCTCTCTCTCTCGCTCTCCACCTCACCGAGCGCCACCGTCGCCATGGCCGTGCCATAGCCGTGGCCACCGTGCTCCCCGCGCCGTCTCTCCGTGTCCAGAAGACGCACCGCCGACCGCTTCCTCCTCTACGACAACGAACGCGACCCGGGAGCCACCACCTTGCCGGATCGCGTCGTCTTCCTCGTCTTCAGTCGCCGGTGAGCTCCCTCGATTCCGGCTCCGTCTGCGCTCCCGTTCACTCGCCGGGCCCCCGTGTGCCTTCCCGGTGAGCTTCCGCTCGAATCCCCTCCGTCTCCCCCTTCTTTCCGCGTTGTAGCTTGCCTCGCCGCCATGGCTGAACCCGCCGCCGTGGTTGAGCTCGCCGCCGTGGCCACTGCTACCGCTGTTCGCGTCCGAGCTCGCTACCGAGCTCCTGGAGCTCCTAGGAGTCCAGCGAGACCACGCACGCGCCCTCAAGTGCCCCATAGCGACGTACCCGAGCTCGCCCGATTCCGGCCGCCGCCCTCGATGGTCGCCGCCCTCGATTCCGGCGACGTCCGGCCACGCCACCGCCACCGTTCGATGCGCCGTCGTGCGCTCGTTCAAACACACCTAGACACACCCCTCCCCGTGCCCTGTAGGCGATTTCCGGTGAGGTCCCGTGCGCCTCCGCCGCATTTTTGGTCGTCGGCGGCAAAACGCCGGCCGCCGCCGACGTGGCTGGCCTGGGGCCCACCCCTGGGTCACTGCCAGTGGGTCCCAGGGGCCCAGTTGACCATGTTGACCCGGTCCACCATGCTGACTGGGCAGCTCCTGTCGCTGACATGTGGGCCCCCACGCACTAATTAAACCGATTTAAAAATAAACTTAATCTGTTTATCTAATTAGTCACTGACTTATGGGGCCCACTTGCTAATTAACCCCTTTTAGTTAATTTAACCACTAGTTTAGTTACTGTGTATGACGTGTGTGCCCAGTTCACTGTTCCAGTGGATAAGGCTGGCCCAGTCAGCCTGCTGACTGGGCAGCTGGCCCACCAGTCAGCCTCTGCTGACTGGGCAGTTGACCCAGTCAACTGGGCCCACTGGTCAGCAGGGTACAGTTCTGGGTACAATTAGCATTTTACTGTTCTGGATAAGGCAAATTTAATAATTATATTAATTCCACAAAATTCCAGAAATTGTTTAAAACTTTGAAAAATCATAGAAAATAATCCGTAGCTCAGATGAAAAAGTTTTCTATATGAAAAACGTTGAGAAAAACGAGACGAATCAGTTGGTGCCCTCCATGTAGCTATCACATGCCTCTAACACTGCAAACCAGGAACCTTCCCCTCCAGTTCATTTGTCTGACAAATGCCTAAAGCTGGGAATATATTCCCAGATTTTTCCCGCTCCATCTGTAACGTGTAGCATTGCGTTAGGTACCCCCAGCACAGCATATTGCCATGTCATGCATCTGTGTTGCATTTGTTTGCTTTTTATTTATTGTTTCTTCCCCCATTTTCTCTCCGGCAGACCCCGAGACCGACGCCGCTACCGAGTACGACTACACCCCTAACGACCAGACCCTCTCAGCAGAGCTTCCAGGCAAGCAAAACCCCCTTGATCATTCCAATATCGCCCATTCTTTCTCTCCCATGCTTGCATTAGATTTTGCTACTGTAATTGATTGCTCCTATTCTGATGCATAGCCTATTTTTGTAACTGCTGTTGATACCTTACCTGCTATCCTAAATGCTTAGTATAGGTTGGTTAGTGATCCATCAGTGGCCCCGCACCCTTGTCCGTGTTGCCATGCTTTGCTTCCGGATGTCTCGATCAACGTGATCGATGTGCAGAGACCGTCACAGCACCGCACACCCCTTTAAGTTGTACGACTCTGCAGAGTTACTATCGAGTGACGAGGGTGATACCTCCTACCTCACTTCTGATGATATCTCTGTAGCGTAGCTAGTCGGTTGTGGGTTACCGAAGGTGATTCCTTTTTCACCACCTCCGATGATGCCTCTGTCGTGCAGCCCCTCAAGTGTGAACCCATTGAGGGTGATTCCTCCAGCTTCACCTTGACATTTTACATCGAGTAGGAATCCAACGAGGGTGATTCCTCGGATTCCTCATTGATGTTACGGACACACGGATACCTTGACTTTTACCTCAGAACCTTGTTGAAGTCGGGTCGACCCTGAGGGGTACCCGCGAGAGATGTGAAGTCGGGTTGACCGTGAGGGTACCCGCGAGATAATTACGCGGCACGACCGGGCAGGCAGATCGCCTCAGGAGAGGGAGGAGAGAGATTGGGCCTGACCCTTGCCGTAAGTCCGCGAGACGGGGCGACGGGACCACAGATCGTGGAGCACTGATCGTCATCGCGAGCTCCCAACGCACTAACGGGTTTGGATATGTGATCTGAGTAGGCCTCTAGCCTTTTCGCACCAACCACCACGCGGGAATAGTATGGGCACTCAGCGTCGTATGTTTCAGCAGAAGTTCTTCAGACGTCAGCAACTGAGCGGCGCGCGCCCGGGTGGATCACGATAGCCTGCGTGTGTATACAGGGTGCAACGTGCAGGAGTGCAAAGGGCGATGGGCCCAAGACCCCTGAGCGCTTAGGATGTAGATCGGTGTGCTGGCCTCTCTGTTGGACCTAGGTAGGGCTACGGCGTGTCGATCGGCCGAGGCCGGGCATGACCCGAAAAGTGTGTCCGGCCAGAGTTAATCGAGCGTGTTGGGTAAGTTGGTGCACCCCTGCAGGGAAGTATATCTATTTGAATAGCCGTGTCCACGGTAACGGACGCTCGGAGAGTATCCCGATCTACTACAACTAGAACTAGATACCTGTGTTACTTAATTAATATGTTAGCTCCGTGGTTGCTTTCTCGCAGGGAGTCGAGGAAGGATCCCTGGGCATTGCTATTATATAGTTACTACTTTATTATATGCTAATTTGCACTCTTCTAATGCTGCAAGACGCTGCAAGATGCTAGTCTTCGATAGGCTAGGCCTTCCCCTCTATTCTGGCATTGCTGCAGTATAGTCCACAGATACAGCCCCTTCCCTTTGATACCGATGCATACTTAGCATAGTTCTGATGTAAGTCTTGCGAGTACTTTGGATGAGTACTCACGGTTGCTTTGCTACCTATTTTTCCTCATACCCGGTTGCTGCAATCAGATGACGGAGCCCCGGAGTCAGCTGATCCCACCGACGACTACTACTACCATGGTGGAGCCTACTACTACGTGGAGACCGACGACCAGGAGTAGTTCGGAGGCTCCCAGGCAGGAGGCCTGCGCCTTTTCGATCTAGTGTCGTTGTTTTGCTCAGCCTTCTTAAGGCAAACTTGTTTAACCCTTATGTCTGTACTCAGATATTGTTGTTGCTTCCGCTAACACTTGTACCCGAGCTTATGTATTCGAGCCCTCGAGGCCCCTGGCTTGTAATATAAAGCTTGTATGACTTTTAATTTGTGTGTAGAGTTGTGTTGTGATATCTTCCCGTGAGTCTCTGATCTTGATCATGTGCATTTGCATGTATGATTAGTGCACGATTGAGTCGGGGGCGTCACAGCGCCGCAGGCCGCCTCGCGAGGCAGCGCTCGTGTGGCCTCCTGCGGGCCTCTTGACGAGGCGATGCGCCGTGGGTCGCCTCGCGAGGCTTTCCGCGAGCCCTGTTTCTGTGACAACCACATTTCGACAAGTTTTGCAAGTAGTGTAGTGGCGCGCGCTCGCTAGTTCGCCCGTGGGTGTCACACAAGGAGATGAAGTACCAAGGACCTTGGTGAGGTGATGTGCACGGGAGCAGGCCCGCGAGCCAAAGCTCAATCACTTGGGTTTTAGCGGCGCTGCTGGGACTGACCCAAGCGCAGGCACCGTGTCCAGTCCCCGCTCGCGTGATACGCAGAAGGGAGATCGCGAGCGTGCACAGCCTCCTGAGGTAAACTGCTTACCAAGCACACATAACATTTAGGAAATAAAACTTTACTACTGCATAAAATAGGTTCCACTACACAACCAAAAAGATGAGGCTGCCGTGATGGGCACGGGTTAGCTTGAGGATGTTACGGCCAAGCGGCGCCCTCAATTCGATCAGTCCGCCATGTCTGAGCATGGGGCTTCCATTGGCTTGTGGGTGGGAGCTCTCGCGGCCTCGGCAAGCACCGCAAAGAGAGGCTCCGGAGCGTGTACAGCTCCACTTCGTTCGTGCCCGTGAGGTCACGGGTAGAACTTGCGGAGGTGTTGGATGTTCCATGTGTTTGGTACCGGAACACCCTCCTCCATCTCCAGCCATGTTGCACCAGGCCGGGAAACATGCACAACCCTGAATGGGCCTTCCCACATGGGAGAGAGCTTGTGGAGTCCTTCCCTGGAGAGGATCCTTCGCGGGACAAGATCGCCAGCTTCAAGGGTGCGGGGGCATATGTTGCGGCTGTCGTAGCGATGCAGCGCCTGCTGATACCGGGCGGCGCGGATGGCGGCCCGGTGACGTGCCTCCTCGAGGAGGAGCAGATCAGCTTCCCATGGGCCGTCCTGGTGAGCCTCGTCGAAGGCGAGGACTCGTAGGGACCCGTGCTTGAGCTCAGAAGGAAGGACCGCTTCCGCCCCGTAGACGAGGAAGAAGGGTGTTTCGCCGGTAGGCTTGGTCGCTGTTGTGCGGATCGACCATAGCACGGACTGGAGTTCGTCAAGCCAGCCTTTGCCGCAGGCTGTGAGCTTCTTCTTGAAGCTTCGTGTCTTGAGGCCCTTGAGGACTTCAGCGTTAGCACGCTCGGCCTGGCCGTTGCTTCGCGGGTGCGCCACGGAGGCATAGCAGATCTGCGTGCCAAGGCTGGTGCAGTATGACTTGAAGAGGCCACTGGTGAACTACGAGCCGTTGTCAGTGATGATGCAGTTGGGGACGCCGAAGCAGCACACAAGGCTCTTGATGAACTTGACGGCTGATCCTACCGGGATGGTGCGGACGGGCTTGTCGCGGTCGCGGCCGCGCTTCTGCTCAGGCTCCACATAAGCACGGTGGGGCCCTTGCGCTTTGCGTCTTTGCTCCTGGCCTTGGCGGTGTCAAGCACTGCGTCTGGGTCGTTGTGGGCAAAGAGGCGGCCCTATTTATCCTTGGCGCACTTGTCGGTGAGGTCAAACAGCTCAACCGCGGTGTCAAGCTCATCGTTGATGGCGAGCTTCTCGCGCATCCTGACGTCCATGACGCCGGAGGAGAACGCAGAGATGATCGCGGCGTCGGAGGCGCACGGGATCTTGTTGCGCACTTGGCTGAAGCGCTGGATGTACTTGCGGAGGGTCTCATCCGGACGCTGGCGCATGACGCGCAGGTCGTTCAGGGTGAGGGGGTGCTCATGTGTGCCCTTGAAGTTGGTGACGAATTGCCGGCACAGTTCAGGCCAAGAAGAGATGGAAGCTTCGGGGAGGTTCATGAGCCACGAGCGCGAGGTGTCCTTGAGGGCCATGGGGAACCAGTTCGCCATAACCTTGTCATCACCGCCCGTAGCTTCGATGCCCAAGGTGTAGAGCTGCAGGAACTTTGTGGGGTTGGGGATGCCGTCGTAGCGGGGCGGCAGCTCCGGCTTGAACTTCATGGGCCACACCACGCGGCGTAGCTCGCGAGTGAAGGCGCGGCAACCCCCGCTGCTGGAGGCGACGCCACCGAAGAGGGCGGCGCGGTTCTGGCGCCCGGCCGCGGCGACATCTTGGATGGTGCGGTCTTGGCGCTGCTTGTAAGATCGAAAGTATGTCTAGAGGGGGGGGGGGGTGATTAGACTACTTGACCAAATAAGAACTATCCTTTTCCCAATTTTAGTTGTGGCAGATTTTAGCAAGTATACCAAGTCAAGTAACACCCTACACATGCAATTCTAAGAGTATAGCAGCGGAAAGTAAAACATTGCACATGTAAGTAAAGGAGGGGATCGGAGATTTCAAACGCAATGAAGACACGGTGGTTTTTGGCGTGGTTCTGATAGGTGGTGCTATCGTACGTCCATGTTGATGGAGACTTCAACGCACGGAGGGTAATGGTTGTGCGAGTCCACGGAGGGCTCCACCCACAAAGGGTCCATGAAGAAGCAACCTTGCCTATTCCACCATGGCTTACGTGCATGAAGGACTAGCCTCACTCGGGGTAGATCTTCACGAAGTAGGCGATCTCCTTGCCCTTACAAACTCCTTGGTTCAACTCCACATGATCTTGGAGGCTCCCAAGTGACACCTAACCAATCTAGGAGACACCTCTCTCCAAAAGGTAATAGACGGTGTGTTGATGATGAACTCCTTGCTCTTGTGCTTCAAGTGATAGTCTCCCCAACACTCAAACACTTCCTCACAGATTTGGCTATGGTGGAAGAAGGATTAGAGTGGAAAGCAACTTGGGGAAGGCTAGAAATCAAGGTTCAAATGGTAGGATTGGAATAACTTGATCTCAACACATGAGTAGGTGGTTCTCTCTTACAAAATGTATGGTGGAAATGTAGGCACGTTTTGATGGCTCTCTTACTTGGTAAGAGGGTGGTGGAGGGGTATATATAGCCTCCACACGAAATCCAACCGTTACACACTTTTGATCAAACTCGGTGGCACCAACTGGAATTCTCGGTGAGACCGACCTGTGCAAAAGATGTGAACTTTTGAAGTTTCGGTGGGACCGAATGGAAACAACTCGGAGCGACCGATGTGCAATGGTAGGGCAAACCTCATTTCGGTGGCACCGATTGCAACATCTCGGTGAGACCTTAATAATTGCAACAAGGCAACAGAAAGTTGGTCAAGCCATCTCGGTGGCACTGATTGCAAACTCGGTTAGACCAAAATAATTGCAACAGATGACAGAGAGTTGGCCAGGCCATCTCGGTGGGACTGAGATCCATATCGGTGGATCCGACTTGTTAGGGTTTGGCTTGTGGCACTGTCCTTATGAACTCGGTGGGGCTGGATGAATATGATTCGGTGGAATCGAGTCTGACTTTGGAAAATAGGACAAGTTTGGATAGAGAAAGTGGCTGAGGGTTTTCGAGCAGTATCACTAAGCACTTGAGCAATCAGATCATTATCAAAACCTCATCCCCTTTTAATAGTATTGGCTTTCCTATGGACTCAATGTGATCTTGGATCACTAAACCAAAAATGAAGAGTCTTGAGCTTTTGTCAATGTATGTCCTTAGCATTTTGAGGGGTCCACATTCCCTAGTCCTTGCCATGCCAATCATTGAACTTCCTGAAATCTTTCACTTGAATGTTTATTAGTCCAATGAGATATATGTTGTTATGAATTACCAAAACCACCAAGGGAGCAAATGTACTTTCACTGCTACTCGAGGATCACGCGCGCGTCTGGCGCCGCGCGCCGGACGATCTGGCAGCTCGCGTCGTCGTGGTCTCGCGAGGACGCGCCGCTGGACGGCTCCCGCGCGCACGTGCAAAGGCGCTGGCCCGGGACATCGTTGAGCGGAGGAGGTGGAGGAGGCGCGTCGTGCTCTACCTCCGCGCCATGTGGCGACGGAGGTGGGAGAGAGCGAGAGGGCGTCGGGGCGTCTCCGGCGGCGTTGACGAGCTCGGTGATGCGCGCGAGCCAGGCGTTGTTGCTGGCCTCGGTGGGGTGGTAGCGCAGCAGCTCACGCGCCATGAGCAGCGCGGCCTGCGGGTCCGGCGGGTCGCGACGGGCGATCAAGGATGCCGTGGCGGTGCGGCCAGGCGTCCACACGGACGGGTGCAGGGAAGAGGCTTGCTCCTCCCCCGCCGCGGGCTCAGTAGCGCCGCCGGCGCACCCACGGCGGTTGTTGTTGGCGGCGGGCTCCGTACGGACCACCCTGGCGGCCCTGCGCAGGGCGCGCTCGCGTCGGGCGTCGGCCATGGCGATGTCGAGGTAGAAGAAATGGATGCACTCCCCCTACCTGGCACGCCAAATGTCAGAAGCTGGGCTCTGGGGACCCTGGTTCGAACACTGGGCCCTGCACGCTTCCTATCGACTAGACGGTGACCGTGGCGAGGCTATGGCGAGCGGAGCATGACGAGAGCGCGCGCGCGCACACACACACACACACACACACAGGGCATGACAGGGACACAAGCATCTA
The DNA here is from genome assembly GCA_039707655.1 of Elymus sibiricus. Classification (NCBI taxonomy): domain Eukaryota; kingdom Viridiplantae; phylum Streptophyta; class Magnoliopsida; order Poales; family Poaceae; genus Elymus; species Elymus sibiricus. The sequence continues at coordinate 173,408,770 of CM077666.1, read as the reverse complement.
CCCAGGTTCGGGCCACCGAGAGGTGTAAAACCCTACTCCTGCTTGGTTGGGATTGCTCTGGTCAGAGTGTTCTTGCGTACAAGGTAGATGAAGGTGGAATCAATCCTCCTCTACGGTGGCAGCACTGCCCCTTTTATAGCTGCCTTGGTCCTCTCCCCTGAAAATATTGGCGGGAAGGGTTGCCACACAACAGCAGTTTGAAGGGGGACAGGCGCCCAGTCTTATCCTAACAAAAGGTGGTCTTCGCCTGCAAAGAAGCTATCCATGACGCGCTGGTGGGCTCGGCGATGACATCTGCCCTGGCGGACCTCGTCCTCGTGGTCTTCTTACACCAAACAGGCAAGCTTTGGGACTTGCTTTGTGGGAGGGCAACTGGCGCTTCCCCTTTATCACCAAAGAGGAAATCCTCCCTAGCCGCACCTGCTGGTATGGCCCTGTCGCTATCGTCGTCTTGTGCGGGCGCGTCACCCACGTGGTTGGCACGTGACCGTGCTCCAGCGCCAAGTGCCTCCTCACGTGGAGGCCGCCTCGCGACGAGGGCCTCGCGAGGCTGCCTTCCGCTGCTAGTGGTCTTCGGTGGGCCCGTCCCTCGTGGAGGGGGTCTTCGTGAGGCCGGCGCCTCGTGAGGTGTCTTGCTTCGCGACGGCCACGGCTGGGCCGCCTCTTGGGCCTTTGCCAGACATTTCTTCCTGGGCCGCAGGCAGACGGCCCATGGTACCCTGGTTCCCACTGGGCCAACAAATGGAGACCAAAGCTCTCATACCACTTGTAGGATCGAAAGTATGTCTAGAGGGGGGGGGGGTGATTAGACTACTTGACCAAATAAAAACTTATCCTTTTCCCAATTTTAGTCGTCGGCAAGTTTTAGCAAAACTACCAAGTCAAGTACACCCTACACATGCAAGTCTAAGAGTTGAGCAGCGCAAAATAAGGACTTTGCATATGAACGTAAAGAAGGAATCAGAGAAATCAAACGCAATGAAGACACGGAGATTTTTGGCGTGGTTCCGATAGGTGGTGCTATCGTACGTTGATACGTCTCCAACATATCTATAATTTTTGATTGTTCCATGCTATTATAGAATCAATCTTGGATGTTTTATATGCAATTATATATCATTTTTTGGGACTAACCTATTAACCTAGTGCCCAGTGCCAGTTGCTGTTTTCTGCCTGTTTTTGGTTTTTCAGGAAATCAGTACCAAACGAAGTCCAAATACCACGAAACTTTTTGACGATTTTTTTCTGGACAAAAGAGACCCTGGAAGCTTCGGGAGGAAGCCAGAAGCCTCACGAGGAGGCCACAAGGCAACAGGGCGCGGCCCCAGGGGGGCACCCTGATGCCTTGTGGGCCCCTCAGGGCTCCTTTTAACCTAATTCCACTTCTATAAATTCTCAAATATTGGGAAACCAACAGAGAGCCAGACAAGAAAACCCTACCGCCGCCGCAACCTTTTGTTCTTTCACGATCCCATCCGAAGGCCTTTTCCGGCACTCTGCCGGAGGGGGAATCGATCATGGAGGGCTTCTACATCAACCTTGCCGCCCCTTCGATGATGTGTGAGTAGTTTACCACTGACCTACGGGTCCATAGTTAGTAGCTAGATGGCCTCTTCTCTCTCTTTGATCTTCAATACCATGTTCTCCTCGATGTTCTTGGAGTTCTATTCGATGTAATCTTCTTTTGCGGTGTGTTTGTTGGGATCCGATGAATTGTGGGTTTATGATCAGATTATTCATGAGAAATATTTGAGTCTTCTCTGAACTCTTTTATGCATGATTGTTATAGCTTTGTATTTCTCTCCGATCTATCCGTTTGGTTTGGCCAACTAGATTGATTTATCTTGCAATGGGAGAGGTGCTTTGTGATGGGTTCAATCTTGCGGTGTTCTATATCCTAGTGACAGAAAGGGACAAGACACGTATTTGTATTGTTGCCTTTAAGGATAAAACGATGGGGTTTATTCATATTGCTTGAGTTTACTTTGTCTACATCATGTCATCTTGCTTAAGGCATTACTCTGTTTTATACTTAATACTCTAGATGCATGCTGGATAGCGGTCGATGAGTGGAGTAATAGTAGTAGATGCAGGCAGGAGTCGGTCTACTTGTCTCGGACGTGATGCATATATACATGATCATTGCCTTGAATATCGTCATAACTATGCGCTTTTCTATCAATTAGCCAACAGTAATTTGTCTACCCACCGTATGTTATGCGCTCAACAGAGAAGCCTCTAGTGAAAACTATGGCCCCCGGGTCATTTATCATTATTATATAAACAAAAATCCTAAGAATACTTTGCTGCAATTTATTTACTTTTATTTTATTTTGCAATTTACTTTATCAATTTATCTATCACTACGAGATTTAATCCTTGCAATTAACCGCCAAGGGGATTGACAACCCCCTTGTTCGCGTTGGGTGCAAGTATTGGCTTTTGTGTGTGCAGGTGCTGCTAAAGAGGTTTTGCTTGGTTCTCCTACTGGATTGATAACCTTGGTTCTTAACTGAGGGAAATACTTATCTCTACTGTACTGCATCATCCTCTCCTCTTCGAGGAAATCCCAACGCAGCTCACAAGTAGCAGGAAGAATTTCTGGCGCCGTTGCCGGGGAGACATCATCAAAACTTATCAAGTACCTTCGCACAAACTATCCCTTACTTGCATTTATTTTTATTTGCATTTGCCTCTCGTTTTCATCTCCCCCACTTCTATTTTTTTTACAAAAACACAAAAATATTTTATTTCCTTGTTCGCTTGCTTTGTCGCTATGTCTCAAGAAAACACCAAGTTATGTGACTTTTCAAACAGTAATAATAATGATTTTATTAGTACTCCAATTGCTCCTCCCGCCTCTAGTGCGGAGTCTTATGATATTAATGCTGCTTTGCTAAATCTTGTTATGAAAGAACAATTTTCTGGAACTCCTAATGAGGATGCTGCTTTCCATCTTAATACTTTTGTTGAATTATGCGATATGCAAAAGAAGAAAGATGTGGATAATGATATCATTAAGTTAAAATTATTTCCATTCTCGCTAAGAGATCGTGCTAAAACTTGGTTTTCATCCTTGCCTCGCAATAGTATTGATTCTTGGGATAAGTGTAAGGATGTTTTTATTGCCAAGTATTTTCCTCCCGCAAAAATTATTTCTCTAAGAAATCAAATTATGAATTTTAAGCAACTTGAGCAAGAACATGTTGCACAAGCATGGGAGAGAATGAAATTATTGATAAGAAATTGCCCCACTCATGGTTTAAGCATGATCATACAAATTTTTTATGCGGGACTAAACTTTGTTTCTAGAAATCTTCTAGACTCTGCCGCTGGTGGTACTTTTATGGAAATTACATTGGGAGAAGCTACAAAACTCCTTCATAATATTATGACAAATTACTCTCAATGGCACACCGAAAGAACTTCAACCGGTAAGAAGGTAAATTCTGTTGAATAAATCTCTACTTTGGGTGATAAAATGGATGCTATTATGAAAATGCTTGCTAGTAAAAATGCTCATGTTCATCCTAATGACGTGCCCTTGTCTACTTTGATTGAGCAAAATAATGATGCTATTGATGTGAATTTTATCTCTAGAAATAATTTCAACAACAATGTTTATAGGGGAAACTTCAATCCTAGACCGTTTCCCAGAAATTCCTCTAATAGTTATGGTAATTCCTATGGTAATTCTTATAATAATAATAGGATACCTACTGATCTTGAAAGCAATATTAAAGAATTTATTAATTCTCAAAAGAATTTATTAATTTTCAAAAGAATTTTAATGCTATGATAGAAGAAAATTGAATAGAGTTGATGAAATGTCTAGGAACATGGATAGGATTGCTCATGATGTGAAAATCTCAAAGTTAAAATTTTGCCACCTAAACATGATATAAATGAGTCTATTAAAGCCATCCATGTTTACATTAATGAAAGTAAAGAAAGGACCGCTAGGTTGAGAGCCAAGCGTGAATTCCTAGAAAAGGCTATTCCACCCGGTTTTTATCGTAGTAATGATGAAGATATTAAAATGATTGGTGTCTCACCTATTGAATCTTTATTTAGTAAAATAAAACTTGATGAAAAAGGGACTGAAGATGAGTCAACTTTAGCGAGAGGGTAAAAGTATCTCGAAGTAGCACGAACTCTACAAGCATCAAGCAAAAGTATCTCGAAGTAGCACGAAACTCACGAAGTAGCAGGAAAACTCAAAGAAATCAAACGAGAAAAGGCAAAGCACACACTCTCTCGAAGCCCTAATGATCTATACTAATTCTCCCCCTTTGGCAACAAGTACCAAAAAGTTCGAATAAGTAAAGAGCTAAACGTCGCTCTGGGCTTGATCTCCGGCAGCTCCTGGTGAAGAAGTCCTCTGCGCCGGTGGAGTGGAGAGAAGCGCATCTGCAAATACCTCGGATGATGTCTGCTGGACTGGTGGAGTGGAGACAACTGGAGGAACTGATAGGGCAACCGATGGTGCAGCAGCTGGAGCTGAGACTGTGACTCTGGAAGTGACTGGCACGGCTGCTGACCTAGGCATCTTTTGGAACTGAGTAGTAGTAGGAAGTACTGTGCCCTGGTGCTCATCATCACTGCTAGACTATAGCTTGGCTTTATCCACCTCTTTCTTCAGACTCTCAACGGTGGTCTGCATCTTAATAACTTTGACGTCCAGATCATAGAATTTTGACTCAATGTTCCTCTCAAGACTCTTGTGGTTCTTCGCGAGGTCAGCCAAACTCCGCTCGATCCTCTGAGTGGCTTAAAGGAGATAGTTCATCTGGTCAATCTTTGTCTTCAGCAATGGAGCGGTGGAAGCACTTGGCTCTGCAGTCCTAGCAACCCCTGCTTCTGCCTGTGCTGTAACCGAGGTGGGATGGGTAGGATCCATCGTCACGGTGTTGTCCTCGAACTCTGACTGTAGCGGCAAATGCTCACGATCCAGCAGATATGACTTGTTTGCACCCTTTGAATTGATAAGCATCTGGATGTGTGGTGCAAAACCACATGACCTCTTCTGGTCCGCGGTAGCGCTCTTTACAGTTTCAACAATGAGATCCATAACCTTGAACTTCTACTGTTGATCAATGTGATGCAGCATATTGATAGAATGGCCTCTTATCATCTTCTCATCTCTAGATTTTGGCATCAAAGTATGCCTCATGATAGTGTTGGAGGCAGCAAGGCCAGCAAGCAAATGGTATACGGATCCAAGCTTGTGAGGCTCCTTGTACTTATTGGGAATTTCAGTGTATATGTTGGCCATGGTGTTGTGATCCATCTTGGGATTAGCATAGACATCAATGTCGGTCTCCTCAGCCTCTGGAACACCTAGCAAAGTAGCCCATTCAATCACGCTGGATTGATATCTGACACATTCGGTCATCCACACAATTCTGCCATTGGGGTAGAAGTGAGCTGTAGAGTAGAATTGCATGATCATCTCGTCATTCCATGCAGTCAGCTTCTTCCCAATGAACTCATCAATGACAATAGACCTGAAATCCTCATGAACATGGGGGAAATGATCTTCGTTCTGGTCAATGAATTTCTAGTCCACCCATCTCATGTCACTCACTACAGGCTTCTTGTCAAGGAGCACTGTCTCATAGAAATCTTGCTGCTCCTTGGTATGAAAGCGATAATCCACAGCAGTCCTCCTCCTCACTGAGTATGGATCAGACTCTCTCCATTTCCTCAGACCTTTATCCTTCCTCTCTTTCATGCTTTCTGCCACGGGATGTGTATCATCATGCTCAGGCAGTCTGGGTCTTAGCTTTCTTAGCACTAAGGCTTCATCATCATTATCATCATCATCATTTCTTTCATGCACTGGGTCCGTGTTCTTCTCTGCTGCAGAAACATTTCTGGTGGTCCTCTTGGGCTTGGGGGCAGCAGCTGGCTTGGCCTTAGAAGAGGTGGCTGTCCTCATAGCATCAGCCATAAATTTCTGTTGCTTGGGGGGAGGTGGATTGACTTCTTGCTCTTCCTCTTCATCCTCATCAGGGGCAAGTGCATCATCTCTCCTCATGGATGTTGGTTTGAACACCACTTGCACAGACTGCTTCCTTTCCCTTTTCTTGCCAGCCACTTTGGGCATAGACTTGCTCTGTCCTTGCTGGGATCCACCTGGATTTTCTGTGGTGATGCCTCTCTTGGTAGCAGTGGATGCATAAACTTTCCTTATCACTCCTCTCTCCTTTTGAGTATTTGCATACCCTTTTTGAACTAGAGCTTTCTTCTCAGAAGTGACTTCTTTTACCTGGAAGTCTTCATCCTCTTCATCTGAGTCTTTTCTCTTCCTTGTTCTAGTGGCTGCTTTTGGCAAACTTGGAGAACTCCTCTCTCCCTCATGATAACTCTCTTCTGCACTTGTACCTGCCTCCAAGTCAACATTTGGATCACCTGACCTGTTCTGATTGTCACTTGCTTCTGACATGCTGACAACCAGCCCTGTGAAGTAGAATAGATAGAGTGGAGTAGATGAGCATCACAAAACACAACTATTTTTGAAAATATTTGAGTTCAAAGTTCAGTTTTAGGTTTTCACAAAGAGCATTTCGGATTGACCAATTTGAAAATCTCGGTAGCACCAAGGCAACAACTAAAACTAGGGTTTACATATCGGTTAGACCGAAGCTGATCCTGGTTCCACCAAGGTGCACATGATGCTACTAAGAGACCAACTCGGTGACACCGATTTAGTACCACTCGGTTTCACCGAAGTGTACTGCGTGCACTGGCCGAAGCCAAATCGGTGACGCCGAGTCGCCTCAATTTGGTCGATCCAAGATGAAGTGTGAGAAACCCTAAACCTAAAATTTTTACTCGAGCCTAATTCTAAGAATTTTTCATGGATATGAAAGTACAAACGGTTGCGAGATCTAGGTGCATCCTTCCGTGCATTGAATCAGATTTGGAGCACAAATGGGGGGGGTCGAATCTTACCCTAACTTGGTGAAGATTTGCTACAACGTCAATGGCGGAAGAGATTGCCGTTGACGGCGGCGGAATCCGGCGGCGACAGCTTGCTGGAGACAAGGGCGATGATCCGAAGACTTGGGCGACGACAACAAAGGGGTGCGGGAGGCGCGACGTTTGAATAATTTTTCAACGTGCGGTTCATGAACATATATATACCCTTTATCTGTTGGTAGTACCGATCGAATGAAATCGGTCTGACCAAGATGCATAACTGTCAGAGACAGAGAACATCAGTGACACCGAGTTTTTCAAATTGGTCTTACCGAGATGGAAATATTGATCAGTCTAAATGCAATCGGTAGGGCCGAATAGAAGTGAGTTGGTCTGACTGAAATACACTTAGAAGGTTTTGGAAGTCAGCCCTAATCAGATCGGTGGCTCCGAGTGCTCCTCACCCGGAGGGTCCGAAAGGAACTTGTTCAAGTTTTGTGATATAGCAAGAATGAATTTGAGACAAGTTGAGATAGATAGCTAAAAAAGGTGCTTAGGCATTCTTGTACATCCAATTGGACAAATAAAACCAAATAAATCAAAGCAACAAATGGATGTCCTCGAATGAAGAAAAATGCATTGCAACATGCTCACACAATAAAATAGCAAATGAAATATGGGGAAAACATGCACAACCAAAACTAGCATCTATCACACAATGGGCGATGACTAGGTCATCTATATATGAGTATATTGACTTAGGAGCCAAATGAGAACATTTGATCATAGGTCATACTCATGGTTTAAGCACAAGTGGGGTTGCCACTTTTACATAAAGCATTAATGTGTTCACACCGTTATAGTTGCTTTAACTCAAGTCTTAGAGTAAAGATCCTCCTAGATGTGATATCCCTCAAAGAGGGATGAACTAACCTTGGGTTTTGTCGATGATGACTTCATGTAGATGTTGTGAATGTAGATGCTCAATGTTGATGTAAACCATCAAGAGTTGGGAGCAATCCTTTGAATGATGCACTTTCAATACCTACATGGGTTAGTCCCACAAGGAACAAACAAGGATATCCATAGACATAGAGTGAAATGCACACAAAATGATGTCCATGAATGCATTGAATACCTTGTCCCTTGACTTACCAACAAGAGGGTTTGTGACTCCATGAACTAGTGCATGATGTTGAAGTTGGTTGCACAAGTCCTTGCGATAAATGAACATGAGTGAAGTTTGTTGGCGGAGTCACCCTCAAGAACTCTCTAGTTCTTATTCTTTGGGATCCACATCAACTTGATGGGAATCCATGGAGTTGTAGTTGTACTTGATGAAGTAGAACTTGACGTAGTCTTGGGAACCCACTTGACCAAGGCTTGAGGTGCTTCTTCAAATGAACCAATCTCTTCTTGAATCTTGTCCTTGCCTTTTAGCTCGTGGTCTTGCGGTGGAATATCATCTTGAGCTTGTGTTCCCTTGAAAGAAGTAGGACCATACTTCTCTTGTTGAGAAACAAACACTACTGCAGGCGACCGCTAACGCGACACATGAATCAGAGACCTCGCGACCAAACTGTGTGTGTGATAACCCACAAGTATAGGGGATCAGTTGTAGCTTTTTTGATAAATAAGAGTGTCGAACCCAACGAGGAGCTAATGGTAGAATTAATATTCCCTTCAAGTTCTATCGACCCCCGATACAACTCTACGCACACTTAACGTTCGCTTTACCTAGAACAAGTATGAAACTAGAAGTACTTTGTAGGTGTAATGATAGAACTACTTTGCAAGAATAAAACTAGGAGTACTTTCCGAGAATAAAACTATGAGTAATTTGAAAGATAATAAAAGTTAGTTGTTTAGTAGAAAGCTTTTTGTAACACAAAAGAAGGATTTGTCCCTAGGCAATCGATAACTAGACCGGTAATCATTATTGCAATTTTATATGAGGGAGAGGCATGAGCTAACATACTTTTCGTACTTGGATCATATGCACTTATGATTGGAACTCTAGCAAGCATCCGCAACTACCAAAGATCATTAATGTAAAACCCAACCATAGCATTAAGTAACAAGTCCTCTTTACTCCCATACGCAACAACCCCCTTACTCGGGTGTAAGCTTCTGTCAGTCTAGCTGCCCACTATAAGAGAATTCTGAATGTATTGCAAACCCTACAGCGGGAATCCCTCACGCTTGCGTGACACGGAGGTCACCATAGGACAGCACCAAAATAAAACATACAACTCAAACCAATCACGATCATCAATCAACCCATAGGACAAAACGAATCTACTCAAACATCATAGAATTGCCACATATCATTGGATAATAATATATAGTGTTAAGCACCATGTTTAAGTAGAGATTACAGCGGTGAGAAGAGGTGTTACACCGCTTTATAGAGGGGGAGAGATTTGGTGTTGATGGCGGCGAAGTTGTTGGTGTAGATCGCTGTCACGATGGTTCCCCCGGCGGCGTTCCAGCGCCACCGGGAGAGAGGGGGAGAGAGCCCCCCTCCTCCTTCTTCTTCCTTGGCCTTCCCCCTAGATGGGAGGAGAGTTTCCCCTCTATTTCATGGCCACCATGGCTCCTGGAGGGGAGGAGCCCCTCCGAGATTGGATCTCTCTCTCTCTGTTCTCTTCTGTTTCGCGTTCCTGTTTCCTGGCCTTTCACCGTTTCTTATATTCCGGGAGATCCGTAACTCCGATTGCGCTGAAATTTTAACACGATTTTTTTCTCGATATAAGCTTCCTTGCGGCTGAAGAAGAGCCCCAACCGACTTACGGTGTGCCCACAAGGCACCACCGCGCGACTAGGGGGGTCGCGCCAAGGTGCCTTGTGGAGGCTGTGGGCCCCCGTTTGCAATGATTCCACCTCCAAAAAATCACATATATTCCAAAATAATTCTCCGTAAAATTTTATCGCGTTTGGACTTTGTTTGATATGGATTCTCTGTGAAGCAAAAAATAAGCAGAAAACAGGAACTGGCACTGGGCACTGGATCAATATGTTAGTCCCAAAAATAATATAAAATGTTGCCAAAAGTATATGAAAGTTGTAGAATATTGGCATGAAACAATCAAAAATTATAGATACGATGGAGACGTATCAGCATCCCCAAGCTTAATTCCTACTCGTCCTCAAGTAGTTAAATGATAAAAAATAATAATTTTTGATGTGGAATGCTTCCTAGCATAATCTTGATCATGTTATCTAATCATGGCATGAATATTAAGACACGAGTGATTCAAAAAAATAGTCTATAATTTGATATAAAGACATCAATACTCAGGCATACCAACAAACAATCATGCCTTTCAAAATAAAAATGCTAAAGAAAGTTATCCCTACAAAATCATATAATCTTGTCATGCTCCATCTTCTTAACATAAAATATTTATCATGCACTACCCCGATGACAAGCCGAGCAATTGGTTCATACTTTTTAACGTGCTTCAGCTTTTTCAACCCCCACGCAATACATGAGCACAAGCCATGGATATAGCACTATAGGTGGAATAGAATGTGGTGGTAGGGATCAATAAGGAGAAGTCAAAAAGGAAGAAAGTCTCGCATCGACGCGGGTAATCAACGGGCTATGGAGATGCCCATCAATTGATGTCAGTGCGAGGAGTAGGGATTGCCATGCAATGGATGCACTAAGAGCTATAAGTGTATGAAAGCTCTAACTGAAAACTAAGTGGGTGTGCATCCAACTTGCTTGCTCATGAAGACCTCGGGCATTTGAGGAAGCCCATCATCGGAATATACAAGCCAAGTTCTAAAATGAAAAATTCCCACTAGTATATGAAAGTGACAACTCAGGAGACTCTCTATATGAAGAACATGGTGCTACTCTGAAGCACAAGTGTGGTAAAAGGATAGTAACATTGCCCCTTCTCTCTTTTTCTCTCATTTTATTTTTTTTTCTCTTTTTTCTCTTTTTTTTTTCTTGTGGGCTCTCTTTTTTTTGCCTCTTTTTTTCGTCCGGAGTCTCATCCCAACTTGTGGGGGAATCATGGTCTCCATCATCCTATCCTCACTGTGACAATGCTCTAATAATGATGATCATCACACTTTTATTTACTTGCAACTCGATATTACAACTCGATAAAAACTATACAAGATGACTCTATATAAATGCCTCTGGCAGTGTACCAGGATGTGCAATGATCTAGCGTAGCAAAGATATCAAAAACGGACAAGCCATGAAAATATCATGCTAGCTATCTTACGATCATGCAAAGCAATATGACAATGAATGCTCAAGTCATGTATATGAGGATGATGAAAGTTGCATGGTAATATATCTCGGAATGGCTATGGAAATGCCATGATAGGTAGGTATGGTGGCCGTTTTGAGCAAGATATAAGGAGGCTTATGTGTGATAGAGCGTATCATATCATGGGGTTTGGATGCACCGGCGAAGTTTGCACCAACTCTCGAGGTGAGAAAGGGCAATGCACGGTACCGAAGATGCTAGCAAATTGCGGAAGGGTGAGAGTGCGTATAATCCATGGACTCACATTAGTCATAAAGAACTCACATACTTATTGCGAAAGTTTATTAGCCCTCGAAGCAAAGTACTACTACGCATGCCCCTAGGGGAATAGAATGGTAGGACAAGGTCCATCGCTCGTCCCCGACCGCCACTCATAAGGTAGACATTCAATAATAAATCATGCTCCAACTTCTTAGCATAACGACAGACCATACATGCATACTTCGGGAATCACAAACCTTAACACCAGTATTCTTACTAAACCACAATCATTCACTAGTACCTCCCACATATCACCATCTTAATATCGCAAAACTATTGCAAGGAATCAAACTTATCATATTCAGTGATCTACAAGTTTTATGTAGGATTTTATGACTAACCATGTGAATGACCAATTCCCGTTGACTCTCTAAATAGATATAAGTGAAGCATGAGAGTTTAATTCTTTCTACAAAAGTCTACACTCTAATAAATATAAGTGAAGCAAAAGAGCATTCTACAAATAACAGTTTTCTATATGTAGAGAAACAGGCATCCAAACTTCAAATGATATAAGTGAAGCACATGAAGCATTCTATAAAGCCATACTCAAAAGATATAAGTGAAGTGCAAAGAGAATTCTATAAATCAACCAAGGACTATCTCATACCAGCATGGTGCATTATTAAAAAGAAAACAAAAAGCACACGACTCTCCAAGAATTTACGCATATCATGTGAACAAAACAAAAATCGAAACATACCGATAATTGTCGAAGAAGAAAGATGGGATGTCTTCCGGGGCATCCCCAAGCTTAGACGCTTGAGTCTCCTTGAATATTTACGTGGGGTTCCTTGGGCATCCCCAAGCTTGAACTCTTGCCTCTCCTTATTCCTCTCATATCGATACCTCCTCGATCTTCGAACACTTCATCCACACAAAACTTAACCGAACTTTTTATTAGAGGGGTTAGTACATATAACATCAAATCCCATCATGTCCTGCTGTAACATTATTGTATAATTATAATCAAACATTACCCACTGTATGCTATCATAATTCTATGGCTCCCAAGTCAATGGGGCTCAACAAGATTTCAAACATACGCAAATAAAGAAACTATAACAGCAATATGTGAAAACAGGACAGTCTGTAAAGATGCAGATGGTACATAAACTTCTGTAACTCAAAAAGTTCTGAAAAGTTAGGACAAAATAAAAAATTTGCATAGCAGTACCATGTAAAAATTTCAGAATTTTTGCACGTCCATTAAAATAACAAAATTCAAGCACTACAGCAAAAGTTTCTGTTTTTTTCACAGCACACACCAAACAAGCAATTTAAACATCCTAAAGGTAAATCTTGGCACATTATTTTTATATACAATGGATTTGTACAAGGGGATAATTATTTTTGTGAGAAACTTCCATGAAAAATTCTACATTGTTTTCATGAGCATGAACACAAGTGTTCAAGGTTGACCCTCACTTCTCCAATGCATAACCTTCCAATCGCTTCTCTTTTTGAAAAAAAATTTAGGTTCCCCTCTATATTTTTTTGCTTTTAAACTTTTTAAAAGCATTAAACTTTTTAAAAGCACACAACAAAGTAAAATGACTCTCTAAAACTTCCGGGGTGTCTCCCAGGCAGCGCTTTCTTTAAAGCCATTAAGCTAGGCATAAAGTGCTCAAGCAATCGATCCACCCGGATCCCAAGGTATATCAAAGCCAATTTTAATTAACAATGATTTGTAATTTAGTAGTGAGCACAAAGCAACATATATCATGCAATGAAAAAGTCTAACTCTCTTCCTATGCATCGGCATGTCATAAAAAAACAATTCATGCACACATAATAAAGGCCAATACATAGCATAAACAGTTTCTTGCAATTTTATCGTATAGGAAACATAGAGAGGCGGAGATGTAGTTCCTATCTCATAATAATTGCAAGTAGGAGCAGCAAGCACATGCATATTATATTCATCAAAATCATCATGTGTAATAGTAAAATGCAACCTATCAGTATAATCCTTAATAAGAGCAAACTTCTCCGATATAGTGTAGTTTGGAGAATTCAAAAAGATAATAGGACTATCATGTGTAGGTGCAATAGCAACAATTTCATTCTTAACATAAGGAATTATATCAAGTTCATCTCCATAAGCATCATTCATATTGGCATCATGGCCATAAGCATAGCAAGCATCAATTTCATCAAAAAGGGATATTTCAGACGCATCAAAGGGATCATAGCATTCATCCTTCGGTAAGCACGAAGGGAAATTTAACAATGTATGAGATAAAGAGTTACTCTCATCAGAAGGTGGGCACGAGTGATCAATCCGCTCTTCCTCCTTCTGTTCTTCGCTCTCCTCCTCAATTTTTTCATCTAATGAGCTCACAGTGTCATCAATTTCTTCTTCCATAGATTCCTGCAAAATATTAGTCTCTTCTTGGACAGTGGAGGTGTCCTCAATATATTCTTTAACATAAGCATTAGAAGCATAGTTTTCATAGCAATATTTAAGTATGGCAAAATTTTCAGATTTGTAAAGAGTAGCATCACACTTTTCAATCAAAGAAGCAATTTCATATGAACCCTTAAAAGCAACAAATTCTTCTATTTGTTCAATATCATAGTAACTATAAACACCTCTGGCATAAGAAGATAAGATTCGATTATCCTTAAACTCACATTGGTACTGAAGGTGTGTTTTAGGGTCTTCAGAACAACAAGTAAAATCATGTATTTCACATAAATTCCAAGCATAGCAATTCAAAGTATTAATATGATGCCATAAGAGTTTCCCTTTTTGAGACAAGCGGTGTCGCACAAAATAAGCATGCTCATCTAATGATTTTCCCTCAACTAAGCTAGTTGGGTTTTCAGCACGAGCACAAAGGGATCGAAGATGATCCAAGTAGAAAACTTCAGCAGTTTGATAGATTTTGGGTGGTTCTTCAACCATTGGTTTAGCAAGTACAACTATTTTTTTTGGTATTTTACGTTTCCTACCCATAACTAAAGATAGAAAACAAGAGCATAAAATAAAAACTACTTAGTGATAATAAGAACACACGAGAATATCAACCCCATGCTATTGCTCCCCGGCAATGGCGCCTGCTACTTGTGAGCTGCGTTGGGATTTCCCCGAAGAGGAGGGGATGATGCAGTACAGTAGAGATAAGTATTTCCCTCAGTTATGAAACCAAGGTTATCAATTGTCGTGGGTACGACCATCTATGGGGCCATCTAGCCCCTTTGTGGTTCGGCGGGGGAGATCGACGTGCACAAAGAGCAGAATCAATGGGGGACGCAACGGATTTACCCAGGTTCGGCCCGCTGAGAAGCGTAAAACCCTACTCCTGCTTTGGTGTATTGTTTGTATGAGAGCACAAGTACAAGGATCACTCCTTCCGGCAAGGTGCGGAGAGAGTGGCTACGCGAGACGTACTGGTGTTTGAAAAAAAGATCCGAATCCCTCTAACTGTTGCCCTGGCCCTCCTTTTATAGCTCAAGGGGTTACCACAGTGGCAAAACAGTAATTACATAGTGATTAGATAGCAAACAGTGCTATCATACCTAACTCTGCCAGTTTAGGACAAAAGCATTTAATGCCTCGTTAGGTGTCGTGTGGAGAGGTAGCCCCGGCAAGGTTTCTGGACCGCTTGCTCAGCTACCTCGTATTATTCTGACACGCCTCCTGGACAGGTGTCGTTAAAGGCAAATCTTTCCCCTGCGGGCTGACACATGCCCGACAAATATCACCAACCAGCCTGCGCGGTCAACACCTCACCGATTAGTGACTAGCTGCCCGGTGAGGTGGAGCGCCGACGAGTTGGCAAAGGCTTGCCGGCACGGAGCTTGGCGGGTTATTACCTTGCCGGTTCAGTCTTGCCGGCAAGAAATGTCTTCATCTTCATTACCAGTTGGGTGCTTGTTGGTGCTATGTCTTGAACTTCTCCCATGTAGCTTTTGTAACTCGGCTCTGTATGTTGGTCTTGGTGGTTCCCGACAAGCCTTTGCCGCCAAGGAGGCTGCTACCGTCTGTGCATAAGTCAGGGTATAAAATACCCATGTTTTATACACCGACAGGAGCCCCCGGGCCTGGGCCATACGCGCGTCCGAAGCGTCGTTGGGCTAGGCCCAAACAATGCACAGACACGTGGCGGGAAAACTGCCGCTGTAATTTTTGTCATGATGGTTATCACTTCTTGAGATCTTCTTTGCTTCTTCATTAATCTGGATTTGGGTGCATTCTCGGTCATCTTCCGGCAAACCTTGCCGTCGGACGGACGGCCGCTAGGTGTGGTCAGACCAGGAATATGCTCATATGCGGGGCCTCGTGGGTTCAAACTGAACCGGCACGTAGCCACGCGTGGCAAAGGATAACTGCCATATCTGTCTTTACTTCTCCTTTTTCTGCACCCCTCCATCATGCGTGTTTGCATGCATGCAAGGTAGCGGATTGGTGGAGAAGGGTGGCCATTGGAGTGACGCGCCGGGCCAGGGACGCAGGGCGCAGGATTGGCGAATCTAGGCGGTTGCTGGAGTAATGTGCCCGGCCAGAAGCGCAGGGCGCGGGATTGGCGAACCTGGGCGGCTGCCCGAAGATGGTGAAGAACCAGCTCCCCACACTCTCTCTATAAAGAGGGGGATGCAGGGTGTGGTGCTCATCCACCTCTTTCTGCCTCAATCTTTAGTAACCATCGCCTCTTTCTCTTATCTTCTTCTCCCGCATCCGACGACGGCATGGCGAGGGGAAGAGGCCAAGGTCGTGTCTCCGCCACCGCGGCGAGAGCTTCTCCTTGGCTTCATGCCCATGCCTCGGCTGTGGCCGCGGAGGCTGGCTCCAGTGCTCAAGGGAGGACCGCGGCCCGCGGTCGTGGAAGGCGCGGTGCTCGCGGTCGAGGCGGCCGTGGCGGAGTGCTTGCCGCTTCGTCTTCGGCCCTTCCTCCCCCGACAGAGGGCCATACGAAGGACACGGCGCAGGAATTCGTCGTGGAGCTGCGCGATCGGCCGCGAAGCTGGCTGCGGCTTCCTCGTCCTTTTGCTAGGGAGATGGAAGGCCACCATCTGCGCGGCTTGTGACTGCGCGTGGATGGTTGCTGCAACGGCCCGATTTGGGTGACCATTGAGACCTCCAACGACGGCCTCATGTATCTCACGCGCGGGTGGAAATCCTTCGGTCATGCCGGTTGCTTAGGGTAAGGGCACCTTCTCCTCTTCAGGTTGGACGGACCAGACACGCTCGTCGTGAAGTTCTTCGGGGCTTCGGGCGCTCGTCTGGAATGCTACGCGGAAAGCTCAAGCGACAGCGACACCGCTGCCTCCAGCGATGCTGAGGATGACGATGATGACGGCGATGACGACGGCGCTCCAGGCGTGAAGATCGAGGGCGACGACGACGAGTCTGGCTGATCGCCGGCAGCACCATCATCTGGCCTTCCGGGAACAAGCCGGGCTTCGCCTAGGCGCTCCTTTTGCCCTCCTTGCACTCGATGTAAACGCTGGGAAAGGGCCAACAAAATGTAACCGAGTGTCTTTTAATGAATATCTATTGTTTGTCGGGTTTTGGATGAATGCGCGCTATTCCCTTTGATTTGCTTCGTCTTTGTATGATTGCATACCCTACGCTTTTTGGAAACTTGCCGGTGCGCACTTGCCGTGAGCGCTTTGAGGAACATGTCCTTAGCAGCCTGCTGGAAGTGCCGCCACCGGCAAGGTAACTTGTCGGTCATAGCGCGGCAACTTGCCGGTACAGACACTTGCCGCGAGCGCTTAGAGGAACAGGTCCTTAGCATCCTGCTGGAAGTACTGCCACCGGCAAGATAACTTGCCGTCGTAATGCAGCTGCATATCTCGCCAAGCAGACTCGAGGCAAAACAAGAGCGCAATCTGATCATAACAAGATTCCTTCGCGTGCAGGTTTCTCATACAAACACAGAATCGTTCAAGGGAAATCGCAAATGTAACAAGGAAATTGTTTCGAAGTTTTTCAACTTAGCTTTTCCTTGCTTTCTTCGTCGTACGAAATGATTGCTTGAACGTCATGGAAATGGTACCCCATCTCCACTCCCCCTCGGGAAACTTGCACGCGAGGGATCCTTCTATCCTTTTAAGAAAAAGAAAGAAGAGAAAAGAGTGGTTTGGGAACCTTGACGGTTCATCAGCCATTCCATACAAATTAGAGTGTAAATCACAACATCACATGTATCCATATATAAATGAATATGTACGAAGAGTTGCGAAACACTTAGCTTTATTATGCGCAGGATTTGTGCCTGGCTTTGTATAAAGGGTTACAAGTCTTGCCGACAAAGCTTGTACAAAAGGGGTTGCCGGGAGGCCCGGCAACCGCGCCTTATGGGTAGAACTTGCGAAGATGCTCAATATTCCATGAGTTCTGCACTAGGGTACCATCTTCGGTCTCCAGACGGACTGCGCCAGGTCTGGTGACTCGTACTACCCGATAAGGGCCTTCCCACTTCGGCGTCAACTTGTTTGATTTCTTGGCGGACTGAACGCGCTGAAGAACAAGGTCGCCTTCCTCAAGGCTTCGGGCGTGCACTTTGCGGCTATGATAGCGGCGCAAGGCTTGCTGGTAGCGTGCAGCTCGCACAGCCGCCCGAAGACGATCCTCCTCAAGGAGCGTTGCGTCGTCCTGCCGCAGCTGCTCTTGCTCAGCTTCATCGTAAATGAGCACTCGAGGTGACCCGTATATGAGTTCCGTGGGGAGCACCGCTTCTGCACCATAGATTAGGGAGAAGGGTGTCTGGCCGGTGGCTCGATTTGGTGTCGTCCTGAGTGACCAAAGAACTGCCGGTAACTCATCAATCCAGTGCCTTCCACATTTGCGCAGCCTGTCAAAGGTTCTCGTCTTGAGGCCACGCAGCACTTCAGCATTCATCCTTTCCACTTGGCCGTTGCTTCTTGGGTGAGCGACAGATGCAAAACAGATTTTGCTGCCAAGGTCTTGGATATATTGCATGAAGGTGCGGCTCGTGAATTGTGTGTCGTTGTCGGTGATGATTCTGTTAGGAACCCTGAAACGGCAAACTAATCCTTTGAAGAACTTGACGGCTGATTGCGCTGTCACCTTTCTCACCGGCTCCACTTCAGGCCACTTTGTGAACTTGTCGATGGCGACGTACAAGAACTCAAAGCCCCCGGCAGCGCGGGGGAAGGGGCCCAAGATATTGAGCCCCCAGACCAAAAAGGGCCAGGAGAGAGGAATCGTTTGGAGGGCTTGAGCTGGCTGATGTATGTTCTTATAATGGAACTGGCATGCTTCACACTTGGTTACTAGCTCAGTTGCATCCTGGAGGGTAGTGGGCCAATAGAAGCCTTGCCGGAAAGCTTTGCCGGCAAGTGCCCTTGATCCTATGTGAGAGCCACATATGCCTCCATGTATCTCTGCCAATAGCTTTAGTCCATCTTCCCGGCGAATACACTTCAATTTCACACCGTTTGGTCGCTTTCTGTATAGAATGCTATCCACAAACTGATACATATACTTGACTGACGGGCTACTTTCTCAGCTTCTTCTTGCTCATCGGGAAGCTCTCCTGTTTGAAGGAAACGAACTATCTGCTGTGCCCATGCCAGAGCCTGCGGCTCAATGACAAGGACTAAAGGCATTTCTTCGGCTACGGGAGTGCTTGCTTCTGCGGCAAGAACCTGAGGTTCTGCGCGAAGCTACTGCTCACCGGCAACCGTGTCGTTGTCTCCAGCAACCTTTTTGCCGGCGGCTCCTGGGAGCTCTGCCGGAAAATACTTGCCGGTGTTCAACTTCCTTCTCTTACTGGCCTGCGTTGATGGAGTGACTGTTGGTTGATTCAAATGGAGCACAAAAGTTCTTGGTTCCACAGGTAGCTTTTGAGCGGCACATTTTGACAGCTGATCAGCAATGCTATTTTCCGCACGAGGGATATGCTCTGTTTGCAAACCGTCAAAGTGTTCCTCCAATTTTCTCACTTCCTCCACATATGCTTCCATCAACGGGCTTTGATAATCTTTGTTTACTTGCTTCACAACAAGCTGCGAGTCACCGCGGACGATCATTTTTTTGATTCCAAGGTCCACTGCGATCCTAAGACCGGCAAGGAGTCCTTCGTACTCAGCAGTGTTGTTTGTAGCTTGCTCCTTGGGAAAACGCATTTGAACCACATACTTGAGGTACTCTCCGATGGGTGCGACAAGCAGCACTCCGGCACCGGTGCCTTGCAGCGAGAAGGCACCATCAAAGTACATGATCCATTCTTTGGCTGTTTCTCTGCCGGGGAGAGCTGTTTCTTGAGTTTCTTCGTCCTGCGTTGGTGTCCATTCTGCAATGAACTCCGCCAAGGCTCTGCTCTGGATGGTTGAAGTGCTTTCAAACTTAAGTGCAAATCTTGACAATTCCAACGCCCACTCCACTATCCTGCCAGTTGCCTTTGGATTTCTCAAAATGCGTTGCAACGGAAAGCGAGTGACGACGGTGATCTCGTGTGCTTGGAAGTAGTGACGCAGCTTTCTCGAGGCCACTAGAAGGCCGAAGAGCAATTTCTGCACCCCAGAGTATCTTGATCTAGCCCCCTGCAGAAGGGAACTAACAAAATATACGGGCCGTTGCACCACCTTCTTCTCTAGCATCACTTGTCGATTAGTTTCATTTGCTTGCGTTGTTCTTGACTTGTCGGCGTCGGACCTTGCCGGAGAAGATTCCGGTTTGTCGCTGGATGGGCTTGCCGCGGCTGCTCCCTCGTCATCGACTTCCCTCTGCGCCACTAATGCAGCACTAGCCACTTGATTTGTTGCCGCTACATATAGCAGCAACGGCTCTTGTGGTCTTAGGCGCAACTAGCGTTAGCGCGGAGGAGAGGTATCTTTTCAAGTCCTGCAGTGCGGCCTCCGCTTCCGGAGTCCATTCCATCGGACCTGCCTTTTTCAAAATCTTGAAAACCGGCAGGGCGCGCTCAGCGGATCTTGAAATGAACCTACTCAAGGCAGCAACACAACCGGCAAGACGCCGCACATCTTTGACGCTTTTTGGTGCTTGAATCTGCTCAATTGCTTTGATCTTGTCGGGATTTGCCTCAATTCCCCGTTGAGATACAAAGAACCCGAGGAGCTTGCCGGATGGAATGCCAAACACGCACTTCTCGGGATTGAGCTTCAGATTGATCTTGCGCAAGTTGGAAAATGTCTCTTCTAAATCCTGAATGAGGGTTGACTTGTCCTTGGTTTTAACCACTGTATCGTCCATATATGCTTCCACATTCCTGTGCAGCTGGGGCTCAAAACCAATCTGGACTGCTCTTGTGAATGTTGAACCGGCACTCTTTAACCCGAAAGGCATATGCACGAAGCAATATGTGCCACATGGAGTAATGAATGCGGTTTTCTCCTCATCTTCCTTGGCCATGAATATCTGATGGTACCCAGAATACGCATCAAGGAAGGAGAGTAAATCACAGCCGGAAGTGGAATCCACAATTTGATCAATGCGTGGCAAGGGGAAAGGATCCTTTGGACATGCTTTGTTAATATCAGTGTAGTCAATACAAAGTCTCCACTTCCTATTTGCTTTGCGTACCACAACCGGATTCGCCAACCAAGTTGGATGCAGTACACCTCTGACCAAACCTGCCACTTCAAGCTTCTTGATTTCTTCGGCAATGAACTGTTGCCGCTCCAATGCTTGTTTCCGGACTTTCTTCTTGGCGGGCCAAGCGTGGGGACAGACAGCAAGGTGGTGCTCAATTACCTCCCTGGGAACACCGGGGATGTCAGATGGTCGCCATGCGAACACATCGACATTCGCCCGCAGGAAGGCAATGAGCATGCTTTCCTATTTGCTGTCAAGGGTGGCACTGATGGTGAAGATACCGTCAGTGCCATCCTCCCTCGCCGGCACTTTTTTGGTTACTGGTGAAGTAGCTTTGGATTTCTTACTGGCAGAGCACTCCGGCAAATCTTCAACAGGCGCGCAGCACTCCGAAGAGGTGCGCTTCCCGGAATCCTTGCTAGGGGTCTTGCTGGATTTCTTGCTTTCCTTCTTCTTGGTGGGAGCTGGCATCTTGGCGGCCTCCGCTACAACCGCATCTCTGTACATCTTATCGACGCAAATGACTGCACCTTTCTTGTCGGAGTTGATGGAAATGACACCCATCAGCCCTGGCATTTTCAACGTGTTGTAAGCATAGTGAGATGCCGCCATGAACTTTGCCAAGGCTGGGCGGCCAAGAATTCCATTATACGGCAAGGGGATCTTGACAACGTCAAACACAATCTTTTCTGTTCTGTAGTTCAATTCCCCGCCAAATGTCACCGGCAATGTGATCTTTCCCTTGGGCTGGCTTCTTCCCGGGTTTACTCCCTGGAACGTGCCTGTCTTCTCGAGCTCCTCGTCGGGAATCTGTAGCCTCTTGATTACTTCTGGAGAAATCAAGTTTAAGCCGGCCCCACCGTCAACTAGCATTTTCGTGACCTGGAGGTTGCGAATTGTTGGCGAAACCAACAACGGCAAACACCCGACCGCGGTTGTGCGATCAGGGTGGTCCTCGGCATCGAAAATGATAGGCGTGTGTGACCACTTGAGTTGCTTTTGAGAGCCCATTGCCGGTTCTGCCGCATTAACCTCATGAGCCCACTGCTTAAGTTGGCGGTGAGAGGAGTGCAAAGATGCCCCTCCGTCAACGCACATGGCCTCAGTTGCCTTCTGGAATTCCTGTTCACTGGACTCTCCGTCGTCCTCTTCCTCTTCACTTCCATCATCTTCCCCTTTCTTCTCGCGGCCTCTAGCAGGCTTTTCTTTCTGCTGCTTGGCCTTGCCGCGACGGCCTCCGCGACCGCCACGGCCCTTTTTACCGGATCCACCGGCACCATCCTGACCTTTCTCTTTGTCACGTTTTTCATATTCATCCTTTTGCTTCTCAGCAAGGTGCTCGACTTGTCGGCACTCTTGGAGATCGTGGCCCTTGGTAGGGTGAATCTTACAGTACGTCTCATCAGACTTGCCGGCCTTCTCGTTTGCCGCCGCCTCCTGGTAAGCGGCACATACAGCAGCCTCCATGCCGGAGTTCTCAGTTTTTGCTTTATTGGCGGACTCAGAGTTGCCGGAGCCTTCAACAGCCATAACAGTTTTTTCTTGGCGCTTCCTGTTGCGCTTTCGGCCCTTTTTCCTCGGGGTGGCAGCATCGTCGTCCTCGAAATCCACCTCGGCACCAGCGTCCTCCCCGGGAAACCTTCTCCCTTCCTCAACGCGTGCGCACTTATCCGCCAATGTGTAGAGCTCGTTGACGGTTTTGGGTAGCTTGATGTTCATCTTCTCCCGCATCCTCCGATTGCGTACATTCGTGTGAAAGGTGGTAATGACGGCTGCGGGGTGCACATCTGGAATGTTACGGTGCACACGGCTGAACCTCTGGATGTACTTGTGCAAAGTTTCTTCGTCTCTTTGCGGAATCACTTGCAGATCGCTGGGCTGTCCAGGGGCCTTCACCAACAAACTCATTACAGAGATCTGCCCACGAAGAAATGGAGTTCTCCGGCAAGTTCATCAGCCAAGATCTCACGTTGGGCTTTAGTACCAACGGAAAGTAGTTGGCGAGGATTGTCTCATCTCTTCCCCCGGCAGCTTGCATGGCAATCGTGTAGATGCCCAGAAATTCTGCGGTTCAGCTTGCCGTCGTACTTCTCTGGTACTTCTGGCTTGAAGGCCCGGACGGACGGCCACTGGACTTGCCGCAGCTCATGGGTGAAGGCATGACATCCAACCTCGTAAGGCAGATACCCGCCAACCCCCGGCACAGGCTCATCAACGATGGGGCCGTTGCGCGTGTCGGATTGACGGCGCGCCTCCCGACGCCGTTCAATGGTGGTGCGAGCATCCTCTACCCGTCTGTCTCGCAACACTTGCCGCTGATCTTGCCACGCTCGCGGATCCGAATTGGCCATCGACATCTTGTCGGGCTCGAAAGATCGCTGAGCTTGCCGTGGTTGTTGGCGTTGCTGCTGTTGAGACTGTTGCCACTGGGGTGATTGCACCGTTAGCGCAGCACCGTCAATGCGGTCACCAGTTGGAGCTACTGGCACTGTTTGCGAACGCCGTGAGGGCTCAGTTTGCTGTGATTTCTAGCCTCGGTACACCGATCAAGCTTTGGATGGTGGATCTCCACTCATCCATCTTCTCCGCTGCTGGAGGGAAGTTCAGCAGCATCTGGGCTCGCGCCATCACTTCTGCCGCCGTGGTGGGCATGGCCGGAAGCGAAGAGCGTAACGTCGCTCTACTCCTGGCAGAGCCAGTAGGAGCGCCATCGTGGTCTCGCTGCCGCGACACATGATCAGCAGCAGGTTGCTGTGGTGGAGGCGGTGCCTGAGGATCTGGGATTTGATCAACAGGAGTCTTGCCGTGAGGTCACCGCCGCGCGGAGTCATTGATGCTGCTCGGAGCTGTACCGCGCCCGTTGTGTGAGGGGCGCGGCATCTGTCCTGAAGCAGCATCCCTGGATGCCGCCGCGGCAGGGTCTTGGCTCGCGCCGGCCCGGGCATTGCCGCTCCGGTGGCTACGCTCGTCGGCACGGCGAGGAGGAGGAGGAAGACATCCGTCCGCTCCGCCCGCGCCGTCGCGGCTTCGTTCGCCAGAGGATCAAGGAAGTTGACTGCCCCCAGCGCGCTCGTCTCCTACGCCGACCACGGTGGGCATGGCGACCGCACCGCCTGCACTGGTCGTGCCAACCACGGTATCCTCACCGCCCGCATTGGCCGCGCTGCCTGCGCCGCCTCCGGGGTGGTTTGCTTCACTGTATCCCACATTCTGACAGGCCTTCCTTCAAATGTTCATCCTTGGTCTGCTTCAATTCTTTTATGTCTGTTGGCTTGTCTGATATTATCATGACCGGGATTTTCATAAGTCCGGGAGTGACTTCCATTCGACTTGACATTCTTCTATCCAGCGCCGATAGTAGTCAATGGAGTTGTGTGCAAATTTCCTCGGTGGGCATGAAACCTTTAATCATTGCCTTGGGTTACTCAGGTAGGTGCATATCCTCTAGGTTCAAAACAATGCTGAGAATCATAACCGTTCTCTTGGCGGAATCTGACTGCTAGCAGGTAATTCTAAATCTTGCTGACTTGTTTGTCTCAGATCTGTACTGACGATTCAGCTGTCATCTTGATATGAGGTTCTTACAAACAGAGTAGACCCCTTGGGTGTGTGTTCATGGTGATCAATACAGAATCATATTGTCTTGGGTATCCGTACCATGTTGTTCATGTAACAATTATCATACCTGGATTGCCGCTCTTGCTCCTTCATTATTGTTCTCTTTTTCTAGATCTTTTGCTGAAAAGAGCTTGGCCATTGGTATCCTCAATTCTTCATGTGACCATAGGTGCTGTCGGGTGCAATATTCCAGTAGTCATACCCTATCCTTATCCTCAGGTAGTGCAGCAACGTTTGACTGGCAAGTTTATCATCTCTCGAGCTTTAACTGCAGGGCCATGATCATCCGAACATTTGCAAGAAATCGGCAAATAAATCAGTAGCCACCAGAACGGTCTTTACAACTCAGATCTGGGACATTACTGAAATAACTCAACCATGGCTCATGACGGCTGAAAAGCAGCTCAGAGCATGAGACAGTGTTGATAAGAAGAATGTAGTAGCTCCCTAAGACGGCTGAAGAACAGCTCAGAGCATAGGGTCACTGGTACAAAAATAAACTCAACAGCTGCCCGAGACGGCCGAAAAGCAGCACGGGCCAGTTCTTGAAAAGAGAAATATAAAGGTGGCATCCACCCTGGACGGCCGAAAGGAGCTCAGAACACAGGCGCGGTGCCGTTGCCAGGAAGAGGTAAGCAAGGGTTCATCAGGATCATATGCCAGGTTTACAGCTAGAGCTCACTGCTGTGGTTACTCATACATGATAGTGTCAGAGGTTAATGATATCACTCTATCGGATGTGGAGGAGCTAGCCTTGATATCAACTGATTGTTATCCCAACATTCTCTTGCTTCGTAGTTTGTCAAACATTGCATCACACTAAGGTGTATACGGGCTTTTCTTCCTCTTGCATAACTCATGTGGTTGTCGGATGCTCACCATGCTTGTATTATCGTATAAATGACTTGCATGACCTTGGCAACATGTTCATAATATATATGAAGGCATGTGTACCTGAGCATTTGATTCCTGAGGCAGACTTGTGTCCTGACTGATTCTTGCTTATGACAACACTGTTGCGGATCTGATTCTTGAGATGCACTGCCATATGCTGCCAACTTACTGTGTAATATCTTGTACCAATGACGATGACTGTTGGTAGTGATGTACTGACGCAGACTGGATAGCTTGTGTTGGAAGCCATCTGAAAGTAGCGTGTTGAGGAAGGCTGGATATCTTGCCCTCGAAGCTTTTGCCGGGATAGCGTGCTGAAGAAGACTGGGTACGGTGCTTCAGAAGCTCCTCCCTTGGTTGCTTATTGAGGACGATTCGGTGCCATATGCCGGAAGCTTTCTGCGGTGGCTTGCCGAAAAAGGCTGAGTATCTTACACTGGAAGCTATCCACATGTCGTACTGAAAAAGATTGCCGAACCTTGCGTCATAAGCTTCTCTGGTAGTGTGCGGAGGAAGACTAAATTACTTACACCAGAAGCTTTTATCTCTGATATGAGGACTGAATGCCATATATAGATACACCTTTGATATTCCTTTGACGGGGAATGTACTGTTGTCTTGCACACCAATTGTCTTCCAGCTGATTCATTACGATTGGGATGATTGCACACTGGGGTAAACTTGATGCTGATAATCAATCTAGGATATCCTTTGCATTAAAACCAGGTATCCCCAGTATAATGCAGTCGGCTGAGAGTTTCATAATGTTTAGCTGAACTTCCAAATATTTGAAATCCTCACTGATTCTTCGAGTCCGGTGTCGGTTGATGAGCAACTTTCATAAGGGGAAAATAAGGTAACACCAAAGGCCCAAAAGAAACGGCAAAGAAAACAACCAAATCGAATAACGGCACATAACAAACATAAAAGCATCCACAAGAGACATTGCATTCGCTACTACTCAATACACATCACAACATGCATGCTACTACAACTGATGCAACATGCGCTATTCGGAGGCTACTGCACTACAAATGAACTAAAGCTGGATGGCTGACGAAGCAGCTGGTGGAGGGGTGGGTGGAGCAGTTGATGCTGGAGGTGCAGGGGTCGAGGAAGGAGGTAATGGGTGTGGAGCCATTGCGGCACCGAGCAATCTCCTAGCCCGGGTCGCGTCTCGAACTAGCTCCGCGATCAGCATATACTCGGCCGTCATGAAACGAGACATGGCGGGGATGGCCACATCATCATTAGGGCGAGCAGATGGGAATCTGACCCGCCTGGGGTTCTCGGCTATGGTATGATAGTAGGAGTAAGCACGGTTTTCTTGCATCACCAGTTCTTGATGACGAAGACCCATGATTCCTGCCAGGGCTGCGAGTTGAACTTCTCGATCTGGAGTGGCGCCATATCCGCCATGGAATCTGTAGGAACATCTTCCAATAGGGATCCTGGCTTCCAGAAAAACATGGGCAAAATACTCTAGTAATCTGCCTCCAAGCTGAACCTCAAACACTTGGTACCGTGGCATCTCTCCATTGGGATAGAGACTATGCCACACCTCGTGAAGTAGGGCTACGAAGCTGAGCGGTGCAGGGGCTACGTTGAACTCGATAGGAGTGGTGGCCATCTACACTCATGGAATAGATGGTCAGACGAAAGACGGAATCTATATGCATGCTATGCAGCAAACAAATGCAACAACCAAATGCAGCAAGCAAGCTAGACTCTGAACTACCGGTTTCTAACACTCGTGCTGACTAGGGCGTCCTACAGCCAGACCTGCTCTGATACCAATCGCTATGGCACCCCGGCTCAGAGAGACCAGAACACCCCGTATTCCATCCCAGAGATCGAGTCTTCTGGAATACGGCACTGCTTGGCATAGAACAAATCAGCTCTTTATTACATATATAACGGGTACAAAGGTTCTGAAGGTATGAAGGTTACAAAGGCATGGCGATACTACGCCTGCTCAGGTAGTTCTATGCTAGCAGCGAAACATCTCAAAACGGAATAAATCCTAGCAGCGGAACAACGGCGTCGGTGATGAACTCCATTCCGCAGGGACTCTGGCTGGGACGTATCCTAGAGCGCAACATCGGGATCCCCGACAAACAAGCTATCACGGCATCACCTGCAATCTGGCATGACACGCCAGGTGAGTACTTTGAATGTACTCGCAAGCTCACCGCAACCAAAGCAATCAAGACATACAACGGCATGGCATTTACATGTTAATCATCAATGATGAACACGATACTACTAGAACAACATGAGCATGGCAACAACATGAGCATGGCATGTACATATAAACAAGATACTACTAGAACACCATGAGCACGGCAGCTACATATGAACATGATATCAACAAGATGATACTAGCACTATCATGCAAGGGGGTCGACGTTTAAGGTCTCATGGACCAACTTACTCTGCTTGGAGGTTATCTCGTAACCACCAACTTACCATCGTGATCATCACACGATCACTTCAGGATCAACCAAGCTCGGTATCAACTATACCATCATGATCATCACATGACCACACGGAGCTTGATCTCTACCTGTGATCATTGCACGACCACATAAAGATCAACCAACTTCTTTCCTCATCGAACCGGGGTTGTTTATTATTCAGGTTATTATTTCTGTTGACCCATAGTGTGACCTACTACGAACTGTGTCCATGACCAAGGACGCGGCTATCGATAGATTATACACTCTGCAGAGGTTAGTACACTGTACCCACACTACGGAACTCATGGCCTCGTGCTCCCATTCGGGTGGACCAACGACATTCCGACAAAACCAGTCTATTGCATGACACTCTCCCGACCACTCCGACAAACTCCCCTTTGGGCTATGTCCTGGGTGACCCCTGATGCCAACATGTGACATCCGCCACCTCTGTGGCTGCCACCGTCGTGGCCAAACATAAACATCGTCCCAAACGGGGACCTTGGATCCATACAACTCGGGTCCTCAAGGTTATGACTGCCTACCGGGCCAGGGTAGCGCCAGTGCACAACCTTCCCTCGTAGGAGGCACCGGCGAGAGGCATGACAATAGACCGCATTAGGGCCTCCCCATCCAGGCAAGTGTGGTTGCACTGGTGAGCTCGATTCGGTGGCACCATGACTCAGTTAACAGATTTGTTCAAGTTCGATTAATGTCAGGTTCACTTGAATGGTGATGAGCTGAGTCACAATGCATATGAGCATGATATCAACATAAACATGGATGGGCAACATAACCATTTAACAACATAACATCAACAATAAATCATTTCCTCTACTAGGTGCAAAAGAGCATGGCATAACGATGATCATGAATATCACAAGCGTTAGCATACAAACGATAACTATTCATGTGAGCATAACATTACCATTTGCAAATGAAATGCTTTCCAAAATAAATCATAAGAATAATATGAGCAAAAATAATCATTTAACTAACTAGATGACCATAGCATGAGCATGGATTTGCAAGCATATAAGTATTCACAAAATAGTAGCACACGCAAATTATTTAAATATTCAAGTGGAAATCCATGGCTATTGCAATGCCATCATGCAAGTGGCTGTTGTGGCTTGCCTGGGGATGAAGGATACACCGGGGAGAAGTGCGGAGACACTCGCGGGAAAAATCGCCGGAAGAGATTCCCTCTCGGAGGGGCTGAATAAGGGCAGGGGAAAAATGGTCATTTTCAGTGTGTGGCAACATCATGAAAATGATACCATCGGAACGGGCTCGACGAACTGAGATCGTGGGCTTTGGAATCACCTGAATCGGAGTTGCGGTCGCGAAGTTACGGCTGTTCGTTCGTTAGGCAGAAAAAGAATAAAAATCTGTTCTTTTCTAGCCTTAACGGACGAACGTCCGCTATTTAATATTTTCGACATTGGGCTGAAAAAGAGAAAGCGCCTTTCTGATATTACGTTTTCAAATAGAGAAAATGTATTCTAGCCCGAAGAGTAACCAAAATACGCTTTCGAAAAACGAAGGCGTATTCTACAGAATACGCCTTCACTTAAGTGGCGGGCCCGGGCTGTTGGGTCACTTACCCGAGGGTCCCGACTCACCCTCTCTCTCCTCCCGTTTCCCTTCTCCTACCTCCCGACGGAAACAGAGGAGGGGCAAGGCCGTGGCGCGGCCGGCGCTCGTCCCGGCGCCACCGGCCGACTCCGGCCAAGGTCCGGCCACCGAAGGGCTCTGGAGAAGGTGTCGCGCCCACCTAGGCCAGGTGCGGACGCCGAGGAGGCCCAGAGCGACAATGGCAAGGGCGCCCGCGGAGGAGGCAGTAGGCCGGACTTGGAGACGGGGCCACGGGCGTTCCGGCGACGAAGTGAGGAGATGGAGAGGGTTGCCTGGCACTGGGGGTTCGGATGGTGCAGAACAGAGGAGAGGCGGGGCTCGCCTTTGCGTCAATTTGAGAGGAGCCGAGCGGTGGCCATGGCGACAATGGCGACCGAAGAGAGCTCCTCGATCTCGAGGGAGAGGTCGGGGCGACTGCTAGGGGAGAGGAGAGGAGGTTGGTGAGGAGAGACGCGGCCGGGAGTGGCTTATATAGGCAGGGGAGGAGATGCCGAGCCGGATGCCACCGCGGGCGCGCGGTCGATGCCTCTGGCGCGAGCGAGTACGCGTGCGCACACGGACTGGCTCGGACGGCGACGGGAGAGGGGTAGTGGAGGCGCAGAGGAGGGCAGACGCGGGCGGCGCGGTGTCCGGTCAGCCACCCGGCCACTGTGCGCACGCGGCCGTGGCCACCGTGGCGCGAGGAGGGCGAAGGAGGAGGGGGCCAGGGCTCCGAGGAGGCCAAGTGGCTGCTGCGGAGTGGCTAGACATGCTTGGACGCGCGGGAACGACGAGTAGAGGGGTGCCCGAAGCTAAACGAAACCCAGAGCGCGACAATGGCTTCCCATCCGCGTGGTCACCGCATGCACAGGCGCACGCGGTGCGCTCTGGCCAGTAAAACCATGTCTAGTGTGTAGTTCATGCATCCTGGGACCCTCCTGAAGTGATGGATCAACAAAAGGAGCTGTGGGTTGATGGGATTCATCAGAGAAAGTTTGATGTTGCCAACTTAGGCATAAAATAGTGATCAACTGGGATGAGATTAGGGTTAACCAAGATGTCTCAGGGGTTTAGGGCAGGAAGGACTATAATCCTGTGAATTATGAGGTCATTTGGACAAGGTTTGAGTGCAGTTGCTTTACAACTGCAAAAATTGGCCAGAATCTAGATCAGGAAGTAGCACTCACATGGTGGCTTGGGTTCAGCTGAAAATTGGTGTAGGGTGATGATTTGGTCATATGAAGGTGCCATAAAAATTTCATCCAATTTGGATAAGTAAAAATGGTACTTCCTTCACAATGCTCCTCACTAGACAGAAACTTGGGGGAATTTTTCAGAGAAAATGGCTTGGCAAAATAATATGAATTTTGGCATGCTCAAATGATATAGGGATACTTAGGTCCTGGATTAATTTCAGAAGTTTTGAAGCAATATAAAATATAGGTGCTTCACAAACTGAAATTGTGACCAGGAACCAAGATTTGAAGGTGTGCTCACATAGTTTCTTGGATGGAGATGAAATTTGGTGGACAGTAAAGGTTTGATCATATGAATGATCTACCAAAATTTCAACTTACTTTGATAAGCCTAGCTAGTACTTCCTTCACAAAGCTTCTCTCTGGTCAGAAACTTTGGAAATTTGCTGAGGAAGTTTTACTAAGAAAATGAAGTTGAATTTTGGCATGTGGCAATTATTTGGATATGAGAGATTGCCCAAATTTTTTGAGGGCAATCAGGAAAAGATAACTGACACTTCCTTCACAAAGTGCCTTGCTGGACAGAATAGGAAAAGAATATTCCTGAATTATTTTTGAACTAGGCAAGGATAGATTTTGGCATATTAGTGAAATATATGATCCAAATAATTTATGAGGATTTTGTGGGAATTTTTGGAATGGCAGTTCACAACCTAGGGCAAACAGGGTTATTCCTTTAATAAAAAAAGGAATATTCCCAAGGAATAAAAATTAGAGTTGGGATAAGATGGAAATGGCATGGTCTTGGGATGGACTAGAGAGTGACAAGTCACTTGGGAGAAGAAAAAGAGATGATCCTTCCAGGTTTCAAGACCACATAGCCACGGAAAAAGAAACTCCAAATGCAAATTCAAAGAAATCCAAAAGAAAAAGAAAGGGCCAAAATTCGGGGTGTTACAATCATGCATAAAAGAGTTCAGAGAAAACTCAAATAATATTCATGGATAATCTGATCATAACCTCACAATTCATTGGATCCCAACAAACACACCGCAAAAAGTGATTACATCGGATAGAACTCCAAGAACATCGAGGAGAACATTGTATTGAAGATCAAAAAGAGAGAAGAAGCCATCTAGCTACTAACTATGGACCCGAAGGTCTGTGGTAAACTACTCACGCATTATCGGAAGGGAAACAAGGTTGATGGAGAGCCCCTCCGTGATCGAATCCCCCTTCGGCAGAGTGCCGGAAAAGGCCTCCAGATGGGATCTCTCGAGAACAGGAACTTGTGGCGGCGGAAAAAGTATTTCGTGGACTCCTCTGTTGGTTTCCCGATTTTAGAGAATTTATAGAGGTGGAATTAGGTCAAACGGAGCAGAGGTGGGTCCACGAGACACCAGGGCGCACCCTGGTGGCTCGTGGCCACCTCCTCTGTCTTCTGGCCCTCTCCCGAAGCTTCTAGTGTCTCTTATGTCCAGAAAAAATCTGCAAAAAGTTTCGTGGCATTTGGACTTCGTTTGGTACTGATATTCTGGAAAACCAAAAATAGGCAAAAAACAGCAACTGGCACTGGGCACTAAGTTAGTAGGTTAGTCGCAAAAAATGATATATAATTGCTTGTAAATGTACATAAAACATCCAAGATTGATACTATAATAGCATGGAACAATCAAAAATTATAGATATGTTGGAGACGTATCAAGCATCCCCAAGCTTAATCCTGCTCGTCCTCGAGTAGGTAAATGATAAAATAGAATTTTTGATGTGGAATGCTACCTATCATATTCATCATATATTATTTTCTTTGTAGCATGGACATTTGGACTTGGATGATTCAAAGCAATAATCTATAGTTTGACATGAAGACATAAATACTCAAGCATACTAACAAGCAACCATGTCTTTCAAAATATCAACGCTAAAGAAAGTTATCCCTAGCCCATTATGCTCAATCATTGATCCATTCATGAAACACACACAATATTAGCTACACACAATGCACAAGTATGACAATAGTGCTCTCTAGTTGGTGCTTTGTAAGAGAAGATGGAGACTCAAAATAAAAATAAAAATTGCATAAAAGTAAATAGATAGGTCCTTCGCAGAGGGAAGCAGAGATTTGCAGATGTGCCAGAGCTCAAAGCTTAAATTAGAGAGATAAAATTATTTTGAGAGTCATGCTTTTCCTGTCAACGAAAACGTCCGAGAATTCCCAATATCTTCCATGCTAGACACATTATAGGCGGTTCCCAAACAGAAAATAAAGTTTATTTCCTTTCCACCATTCTTTCACAATCCATGGCTAGCCGTATCCATGGGTGCCCTCCATACCAACACTTTCCAAGGAATTTATTATTATCATCATATTAAATTTTTTTTCATTTCAGGACTTGGCATCCCTATTACCTGCCACTCTCTCGTGCAATGACAAGTGAATAAACACTCATCGTGAGAATAACACACCAAGCATGGAAAATATTGGCCACCCCCTGCCGCTTCATGAGCGGTACGGGCACACAAAACGGATAATTATTTTGAAAAATTAGAGTTGGCACATGCAAATTTACTTGGAACGGCATGGAAATACTGCATATAGGTAGGTATAGTGGACTCATTTGGCACAACTTTGGTTTAAGGAGTTGGATGCACAAGCAGTATTCCCGCTTAGTACAAATGAAGGCTAGCAAATAGATTGAGAAGCGACCAACCAAAAAGCGAAAACGGTCATAAACATGCATTGAACATAACTAACACCGAATAATGCACCATAAGTAGGATATAATTTCGTTGCATAACTATTGACTTTATGTGCATGCATAGGGAATCACAAACCTTAACACCAATATATTTACTAAATCACAATTACTCACTAACATGACTGACATATTATCATCTCCATATCGCAAAACTATTGCAAGGAATCAAACTTATCATATCCAATGATCTTTCATGAAAGTTTTTATTATATCCCTCTTGAATATTCATCACTTTGGGACCAAATTCATATCTTGTGCAAATTACCATTACTATTATCAACTCTCAAAAAGATATAAGTGAAGCATGAGAGTGCACATATTTCATCAAAATTTAATCTTATCAACTCTCAAAATAATATAAGTGAAGCATGAGAGTTCAAATATTTCTTCAAAATATATCCACCGCCGTGCTCAAAAAGATTTAAGTGAAGTACTAGAGCAACTGCCTAGCTCAAAAGATTTAAGTGAAGCACATAGAGTATTCTAACAATTCATGATAAATGTGTGGCTCTCTCAAATAGGTGTATCCAGCAAAGATGATTGTGACAAACTAAAAAGCAAACAATGCAAAGACTCATATAATACACGACGCTCCAAGTAAAACACATATCGTGTGATGAATAAAAATATAGCTCCAAGTAAAATTACCGATAGTTTGTAGAAGAAAGAGGGGATGCCTTCCGGGGCATCCCCAAGCTTAGACGCTTGAGTCTTCCTTGAATATTACCTTGGGGTGCCTTGGTAATCCCCAAGCTTAGGCTCTTACCACTCGTTATTCCTTCATCTATCGTGATCTCACGCAAAACTTGAAAACTTCAATCACACAAAACTCAACAAAACCTTCGTGAGATCCGTTAGTATAACAAATAAATATTTAACTTTAAGTAATGTAGTAAATTGATTCATATTTTATATTGGCATAATGTTACTGTACTCCAACTTCTCCATGACTCATACCCCCCGATACGATCCATAGATTCATCAAAATAAGCAAACTATGCAACAAAAACAGAATCTGTCTAAAACAGAACAGTCTGTAAAGATATATTTAAAATCTATACTTCTGTAACTCCAAAAATTCTGAAAAATTAGGACAACGTGGTAAATTCATATACCAATACTGTGTAAAAATTTCAGATTTTTCTGACGCTCCAGTACAGAATTAAAATTCCAGCACTGGACGCAAAACTTTCTGTTTTCCAAACAGCATCCATTATACTATCTTCCAAATCATCCCAAAGGCATTACTTGGCACAAGCACTAATTAAAACATAAAAACACAATCAAAACAGTAGCATAATTATTAAAACACACAATAAAATAAAGTATTGGGTTGTCTCCCAACAAGCTCTTTCTTTATAGCCATTAAGATAGGCTTGGAATATTAATGATGCTCGCATAAAAGATAAGAATTGAAGCACAAAGAGAGCACCATAAAACATGTGACAAACACATTTAAGTCTAACATACTTCCTATGCATAAGCATTTTATATGCAAACAAATTATCGAGGCAATAAATATTTAGCATATGCAAGGAAAAAGAATAAAACATTGACAATTTAAACTTCAAGAGAGGTAATTGAGTAACATGAAAATTTCTACAACCATATTTTCCTCTCTCATAATAATTACATGTAGGATCATATTCAAATTCAACAATATAGCCATCACATAACATATTCTCTACATGATCCACATGCATGCGAAGTTGACACTCTTCCAAAATAGTGGGATTATCATCAACTAAAGTCGTGACCTCTCCAAACCCACTTTTATCAAAAAATTCATAAGATTGAACACTCTCCAAATATGTGGGATTCTTTTTACCTAAAGTTGATGCTCTCCCAAACCCACTTTCAATACTATTACAAACATTATTATCAATAGCATATTCATCATGAGGCTTAAATAAATTTTCAAAATCATAAGAAGCATCATCACCCCAATCATGATCATTGCAATAAGTAGTGGACATAACAAAATTTTCATCCCCAAGCTTGTAGCTTTGCATATCATTAGCACAATTGACATTAATAGAATTTATAATAACATCATTGCAATCATGCTTTTCATTCAAGGAGTTATCAAGTATGGGTGCTATAGCAATAATTTCATTTTTAACACAAGGAACTATAGCAAATTCATCTCTATAAGCATCATTAATATTGGCATCATGGCCATAGGAATAGCAAGCATCACATTCATCAACAGGGGATATTTTAATCGAATCAATGGAATCATAATTATCTATGGATTCATGCATATCATTATTTTCTTCCAAAGTAGCAGACATTCTCTCAATAAATTCATTAACATAGGCATTAGGAGCATAGTTTTCATAGCAATATTTAAGTATGTCAAAATTTTCAGATTTGTAGAGAGTAATATCATACTTTTCAATCAAAGAAGCAACTTCATAAGCACCCTTAAAAGCAACAAATTCTTCAATTTGTTCGATATCATAGTAACTATAAACACCCTTGGCATAAGAAGATAAGATTTCATTATCATTAAACTCACATAGGTAGGGAAGGTGTTTTTTAGGGTTCTCAGAGCAACAAGTAAAATTATAAATTTCACATAGATTCTAGGCATAACATAGCAAACAATTTATTTGACGCCATAAGAGTCACCCTTTTTCAGACAAACGGTGACGCACAAAATGAGCATGCTCATCTAATGATTTTCCCTCAACTAAACTAGTTGGGGTTTCAGCACGAGCACAAATGGATCGAAGATGATCCAAGTAGAAAACTTTAAGTGGATCCATAGTATCTTAAATTTTTGTTTTATTTTCTGTTCTTGTGTGTTTGACATGAAGGTAAAAAAAGCAAGCAAACTAGCAAACAAGCTAATAAAAATATTTTTGTGTTTTTGTAAAAAAAAATTAGAAGTGGGGGAGATGAAAACGGGAGGCAAAGGCAAATAAAATAAATGCAAGGAGATGAAAGTTTATGCGTAGGTACTTGATAGATGTTGATGATGT
Organism: Elymus sibiricus; assembly: GCA_039707655.1. Lineage (NCBI taxonomy): Eukaryota > Viridiplantae > Streptophyta > Magnoliopsida > Poales > Poaceae > Elymus > Elymus sibiricus. The sequence continues at coordinate 173,372,231 of CM077666.1, read as the reverse complement.
CTCCCCGGCAACGGCGCCAGAAATTCTTCCTGCTACTTGTGAGCTGCGTTGGGATTTCCCCGAAGAGGAGGGGATGATGCAGTACAGTAGAGATAAGTATTTCCCGCAGTTATGAAACCAAGGTTATCAATCCAGTGGGAGATTCACGCAACAACTCGTTAGCAGTACCTGCACACAAAACAACAAATCCTCGCACCCAACGCGAACAACGGGTTGTCAATCCCTTGGCGGTTAATTGCAAGATTAAATTGTATGGTGATAGATAGATAGATCGACCTAAAATACAAAATAAAATAAATAAAGTAAAATTGAAGCAAGGTATTTTTAGGATTTTCAATATATGATAAAGGAAGACCCGGGGGCCATAGTTTTCACAAGAGACTTCTCTCTTGAAAATAGCATACGGTGGGTGAACAAATTACTGTTGGGCAATTGATAGAAAAGCAAATAATCATGATGATATCCAAGGTAATGATCATGTATATAGGCATCATGTCCGAGACAAGTAGACCGAAACGATTCTGCATCTACTACTATTACTCCACACATCGACCGCTATCCAGCATGCATCTAGAGTATTAAGTTCATAAAGAACGGAGTAACGCCTTAAGCAAGATGACATGATGTAGACAAAGTAAACTCATGCATGAATAAACCCCATCTTTTTACCCTTAATAGCAATGATACATACGTGTCATGTCCCTTTCTATCACTGGGATTGAGCACCGCAAGATCGAACCCATTACAAAGCACCTCTCCCATTGCAAGATAAATCAATCTAGTTGGCCAAACCAAATCAATAGATCGGAGAGAAATACGAAGCTATAACAATCATGCATAAAAGAGTTCAGAGAAAACTCAAATAATATTCATGGATAATCTGATCATAAACTCACAATTCATCGGATCCCAACAAACACACCGCAAAAAGTGATTACATCGGATAGAACTCCAAGAACATCGAGGAGAACATTGTATTGAAGATCAAAAAGAGAGAAGAAGCCATCTAGCTACTAACCATGGACCTGAAGGTCAGTGGTAAACTACTCACACATCATCGGAAGGGCAACAAGGTTGATGGAGAGCCCCTCCGTGAACGAATCCCCCTCCGGCAAAGTGTCGGAAAAGGCATCCAGATGGGATCTCTCGAGAACAGGGACTTGCAGCGGCGGAAAAAGTATTTCGTGGACTCCTCTGTTGGTTTCCCGATTTTAGAGAATTTATAGAGGTGGAATTAGGTCAAACGGAGCAGAGGTGGGCCCACGAGGCACCAGGGCGCGCCACCCCCCCTGGGGCGCGCCCTGGTGGCTCGTGGCCACCTCCTCTGTCTTCTGGCCCTCTCCCGAAGCTTCTAGTGTCTCTTATGTCCAGAAAAAAAATCTCCAAAAAGTTTCATGGCATTTGGATTTCGTTTGGTACTGATATTCTGGAAAACCAAAAACAGGCAAAAAACAGCAACTGGCATTGGGCACTAAATTAATAGGTTAGTCCCAAAAAATGATATATAATTGCTTGTAAATGTATATAAACCATCCAAGATTGATCCTATAATAGCATGGAACAATCAAAAATTATAGATACGTTGGAGACGTATCAGCGCCAGAAAAAGGTCTTGATAACCCACAAGTATAGGGGATCAGTTGTAGCTTTTTCGATAAATAAGAGTGTCGAACCCAACGAGGACCTAAAGGTAGAATTAATATTCCCTTCAAGTTCTATCGACCACCGATACAGCTCTACGCACACTTAATGTTCGCTTTACCTAGAACAAGTATGAAACTAGAAGTACTTTGTAGGTGTAATACTAGAACTACTTTGCAAGAATAATACTAGGAGAACTTTGTGAGAATAAAACTATGAGTAATTTGCAAGATAATAAAATTTAGTTGTTTAGTAGAAAGCTTTTTGTAACACAAAAGAAGGATTTGTCCCTAGGCAATCGATAACTAGACCGGTAATCATTATTGCAATTTTATATGAGGGAGAGGCATGAGCTAACATACTTTCCGTACTTGGATCATATGCACTTATGATTGTAACTCTAGCAAGCATCCGCAACTACCAAAGATCATTAAGGTAAAACCCAGCCATAGCATTAAGTAACAAGTCCTCTTTACTCCCATACACAACAACCCCCTTACTCGGGTGTATGCTTCTGTCACTCTAGCCGCCCACTACAAGAGAATTATGAATGTATTGCAAACCCTACAGCGGGAATCCCTCACGCTTGCGCGACACGGAGGGCACCATAGGACAGCATCAAAATAAAACATACAACTCAAACCAATCACGATCATCAATCAACCCATAGGACAAAATGAATCTACTCAAACATCATAGAATTGCCACATATCATTGGATAATAATATATAGCGTTAAGCACCATCTTTACGTAGAGATTACAGCGGGGAGAAGAGGTGTTACACCGCTGCATAGAGGGGGAGAGAGTTGGTGTTGATGGCGGCGAAGTTGTTGGTGTAGATCGCCGTCACGATGGTTCCCCCGGCGGCATTTCGGCGCCACCGGGAGAGAGCCCCCCTCCTTCTTCTTCTTCCTTGGCCTCCCCCTAGATGGGAGGAGAGTTTCCCCTCTGGCCCATGGCCGTCATGGCTACCGGAGGGAAGGAGCCCCTCTGAGATTGGATCTCTCTCTCTCTCTGTTCTCTTCTGTTTCGCGTTCCTGTTTCTTGGCCTTTCACCGTTTCTTATATTCCGGGAGATCCATAACTCCGATTGCGCTGAAATTTTAACATGATTTTTTTCTCGATATAAGCTTCCTTGTGGCCAAAGAAGAGCCCCAACCAACTTACGGTGTGCCCACAAGGCACCACCGCACGGCTAGGGGGGTCGCGCCAAGGTGCCTTGTGGAGGCTGTGGGCCCCCGTTTGCATTGATTCCACCTCCCAAAAATCACATATATTCCAAAATAATTCTCCGTAAAATTTTATCGCGTTTGGACTTCGTTTGATATGGATTCTCTGCGAAACAAAAAGCAAGCAGAAAACAGGAATTGGCACTGGGCACTGGATCAATATGTTAGTCCCAAAAATAATATAAAATGTTGCCAAAAGTATATGAAAGTTGTAGAATATTGGCATGAAACAATCAAAAAATTTAGATACGACGGAGACGTATCAGTGCAATGCATGAATCACAAACGGTGTCGTAAAAAATCCGTTGCCAATAAGACGAACTGTTTGCGATGCCGGAGACATCAAAAACGATTCAGATTAGAGACGCGTGTGCGATACGTGGCATACAGTTGATCCATATGAACTGTTTGCGATAAGCCAGAACAACAAACATGGTCAGCCAGTTCGTGGTGTGTGCGATACACGGCATACAGTTCACTCGGATGAACTGTTTGTGATTACCCAACACAATAGTAACGGTCAGGCAGATCAAGGTGTGTGTGATATACGGCATGCGGTTCACTCAAATGAACTGTTTGCGATTACCCAACACAACAGAAATGGTTCAACTTAACAAGATGTGTGTGATACGCAGCAAATAGGTCAGTAATCAGAAATGTGTGGGAAGACCGATAACAACACAGAAATTCCTGCTAATAACCCATGAGTGTTGTGGGCAAACGTTTGCTGGTAAACAATTGTCAGTGATTGATGAAATCATCACCGACGGGTTCCATAGTTTAATCTGTGTGCGATGTGATTTGCTCAGTCTGCACAACATCTACGCTCTCTGTTTATAGAACACCAACATATATACTTATAAGGACATGATTGCATAACCAAATTAAACATCCAATTACATAACTGACTACACACATAACATATGCACACACCAAAGTAAACAATTACATGCATAATAAACTAGGATAAACGATCATATCTAATCATCATCTACTTCTTCTTGTGACGCTTGCCGCTGCTGCTCTGCTGGTGGCTCGATCCCTCGTCATCTATAGGAAGGAGGCACTCCCTCATGTCGACGATCCGCCTGTGCATCTCGTAGCATGTGTACACGTTTGTGGCTACAAACTTGAGGTGAGGTTCATCCAGTCTCCGCACTAAGGCACCGTGCCAGGATCCAGGATTTCTCTTGGAACCTTCCTTCATGTTTTCGTAGTAGGGGTCGATGATGGCCACGGCGAGTTCAACCAGGGAGTCCTTCTTGGTGCTGCCCCAGACCCTGTAGTGGCCACGGATGTCGACAAGCTTCGGGCAGGCCAATCCCGAAATCTGGAGCACTTTTACATCGTTGACGGTGTCCATCGCAGCGAACTTGTAGTCGGAGCTCTTGACAAACCTGGTGAAACGCTAGCAAGCACTTGTGGCCAGGCAGTAGTGGTAGACGAGGACGTGATGGCCCACGCACAACCGGGCAACGGCAACCGCCTGATCAACCCCGGGACGACCGGCGGTGTACTGGAGGTCGAAGCCGACCACTTTGTACTTGTCATCCTTAGCAAGCAACTGCTCCATGGTGTTGATGGAGTCCTCCACCACAGCTGGGTCGATGGTGTACACCACCGTGAGTTCCTTCCCCCTCACGTGGGTGTCCACACGATGCACGCCGAACTCCATTGGAGCGCCGCTGGATATCCTCTCTCTCTATGTGTCATCGTGGGTGTGCTTGTTGTGTTGTGGGGCGCGATCGAAAGGTTGAAGAGACTAAGGTTATAATGGCCGTGGGAATAAATGGGGAGGCCGAATGGCCTGGAGTATCGGCGTGCGCGGATGGCAGTTGTTGCAACACGTAACTGCATCGTGCCACACGTATTAACTACATCGTGGCGACGCGCGCGGACGCAACCGCATGCATATGGCGCCCAAAACGTGATCGTGCGCCGGCCCCAACTGCTGAAAGAGTACGTGCGGAGGGACGCAAGCAGAGCACACCGCTGCCACCTCAACGTCGAGCAGAGTGCGCGAAGGGACGCGAGCATAGCGCGCCGCGGCCACCTAAATGGCGAGAAACCACCTGCGTATAGCAGTTCCGGTCAACCGTCAGGCACACGTGGGAGGCGAGACGGCCCATCCATCGGACACGCTGACACATCGATCAAACCTAAACGTGTTCACACCGATCAAATTACCACGCAATGAGTAATTGCAAATCTGTTCACACCGATCAAACCTAAACGTGTTCCCACTTAGCACTGGGCTATAAAAACTAGTACCCACTTGAAAATTACTGCACATTCATCTCCTCATCACCAAAATAACAGGACTTTCCTCTTAAGTCATTCCTTGCATCTGCCATGGCCGGTAGGAGGAGTTCTAGGTCGACATATAACCAGGGAGCAAAGACCAAGGCCGCGGAAGCCCTAGAGAGGTCCCACCGCAACGCGACCGCCGCAGCAGAGATGTCCTGCTGCGCCGCGGGGCCCTCGAATGAGCTCCCACGGGCAGGCGAGGGCTCTCACAAGCGCACTCGCCGCGTCGGCGAACTCAATGAGCTGGCGGGGCTGAAGTCCTTAGCCAGCGACGACGACATTCTCGCCGGCCTAATTAACCAGCAGGAGCTGCTTGCCGGCTTGGAGAAGCTGCTCGAGATTAGCGATGCCTCGGTTGATAATGCGACCAGCCTCGTCGTGAAACTCATGGGTGACAATGCGAAGCTCCATGAGGAGCTCGACAAGCAGAAGGAGGAGGCCGCCGGCTGGAGGGAGCTGTATGAGAAGAGCGTTGCCTCGCGAATGACGCTGACAGCCGTCGTCCATGAACTTGGGGATGACTTGAAGAAGCTCCGCATCGAGCGCAAGCTGCAGGTGGAGGAATCCGTGGCTGCTGTCAAGCAAAGTCATGAGGATGTGAAGAAGGAGCTGGAAGAACTCCTCGCCCAGTGATCCATCGAGAAGTAGAGAGCAGCGACTTCCTTCTTCCTTTTTTTTCTTCTTCTTCTTCTCTTTTTCCCCTGTGTCTTTCAGGCGTTGCCGCATGTGGCATTTTAAATTATCCGGGATATGTCAGACAATTATTATCCATTGCCATTGTCAATTTGTCGTCGTATTATTTTGTTCGTAACCTCGTAGGTACATGTATACGAGTCGAAAATAGGCTAAAAGTCACGTTCTCAGCGAGGCACGAACAAAACAATGCTAGCTAGCATTGAGCGGGGCCATGGGATCACAAGCTAACACCTTCCGTCCAGGTGCATTAACCGCATGTTAAACATTGGCTCGGCCGCCATTAATGGAGAAGTTGGGAGCGAGGCGGCGGGTGGAGGTCAAAGAGCTCGCTTCCCGGTGAGCCTGCTTGGCTGCCATTAATGGAGAAGTTTGGAGCGAGGCGGTGGGTGGAGGTCAAAGAGCTTGCTTCCCGGTGAGCCTACGCGGCTGACAGCTCGCACGGGTCCCGTCGAGCCTGCGCGGCGGACTGCTCGCACGCGTCCCGTTGAGCCGCGCGGCAGACTTCTCGCACTCGACCCGTCTAATGAAACAGCTGCATGCACGCCACCTAGTATGGTCAAATTTTTGCACAAAATACAAAGAGGACCGATAAACCAGGACCGAGGTAGTACTCTCCAATAAAAAGAGGGACGCGTGGCTGCACGTAAATGGTTAGTGGAATGCCCACGGTTCAAACAATACAACCGTTTGCGATATTAATGTGTCATCTATTTGTACCAAAATGCCTACGTTGGCTATTAATGTGTGCGCCTTGTCTCAAATTGGACAAAATTTTTACCACGGCATATATGTGCCATATAATGACACTATGCCAAGTTTCATGAATTTCGGGTGAGTTTTGGATTTACGGGGATTTAAAAACCGAGATTCTCAATGTTTGAAGCCGAGCCAGGACGTCGAGATGTTTGCAATTCATTCCCATTTCCTGCATGGGACCTAAACATGCACCCAAGGACACATGTATGGTATTTGAAGCCATTTTGGTGCACTAGAGCATGTGCTTGTAATTCAAATTTGAATTATGGAGATTAAATGCCTAGAAAACGCAATTAATGTATTAAATGGCCAAACGAACCCTGAATAATTCAATATTTCAGCACGAATCTCCTGTTGGTCTATGTTGCCTGTAGAAGAAAAATACAAGGTGAGAAGAGGCAGCGATTGTCATTTCGCCCACAGGGGTGACACATTCCCTATCGGAATCACGAGGCTTCTTGCTAGAAGCTCCGGTTTGTAAGAGGCGTGTACCAAAACTTGTCCCAAATTGGACAAATTTTTTACCATGGCATATATGTGCCATGTCATGCCACGATGCCAAGTTTCATGAATTTCGGGTGAGTTTTGGATTTACGGGGATTTAAAAACCGATATTCTCAATGTTTGAGGCCGAGCTAGTACACCGAGATGTTTGTAATTCATCCCCATTTCTTGCATGGGACCCAAACATGCACCCAAGGAGACATGTATGGTTTTTGAAGCCGTTTTGGTGCATTGTATCATGTGCTTGTAGTTCAAATTTGAATTATGGACATTAAATGCCTAGAAAACTCAATTAATGTATAAAAAGGCCAAACGAACCCTGAATAATTCCATATTTCAGCACAAATCTGCTATTGATCTATGTTGCCCGTAGAAAAAAAATACAAGGCGAGATGAGGCAGCAATTGTCGTTTCGCCCACAAGGGTGACACGTTCCCTATCGGAGGCTTCTTGCGAGAAGCTCCGGTTTGTAAGAGGCTTGTACCAAAACTTGCCCCAAATTGGTCAGTTTTTTTACCATGGCATATATGTGCCATGTCATGACACCATGTAAAGTTTCATGAATTTTAGGTGAGTTTTGGATTTATGGGGATTTAAAAACCAAGATTCTCAATGTTTGAGGCCGAGCCAGCACGCCGAGATGTTTGTAATTCATCCCCATTCCTTGCATGGGACCTAAACATGCACCCAAGGACACATATATGATTTTTTCAACCCATTTTGGTGCACTGGAGCATGTATTTGTAGTTCAAATTTGAATTTTGCACATTAAATGCCTAGAAAACTCTATTATAATGTATAAAAAATGCCAAACGAACCCTAAATAATTTAAAGCAGTTCTGTTCAACCCATGGGTAAGCACTGGGCGCACGCGTTGTGCTAGCTCGCGCTTCCTTCTTTCCCAAGTTTTCCATATTAATGGTGTTATATATCCAAACACGCTACCGTTTCCCACCACTCCCCCAATCGGTTTCCCGCCACTCCCCCCCATTGGTTTCCCGCTGCCAGTGTCAGTGGGCATAGGAGGCTAGGCGGCGACACACCGGCCATACCGCAGTATACCATTCCAAGCATGCCAATCCGGTGAAGCGCCACCGCCGTCATCAACCTCCTCGACGAGGAGAACGAGCCGGAGCATGCCGGAGAGCCAGAACGGCCGTGCGCCGTCGAGCAAGAGAGGCAGCGCACCGCCAAGCAAGAGCGGCAGCGCGCCGCCGAGCGTGAGCAGTATCATCGCGCCCCAGTGCTTGAGCGGGCCAATGTCTACACATGTGTTCGTCACCGCCCATGGAGCGGAGGGGAGCAAGAGTGGCAAAGTGCTACCACGCAAGAGCGGGAGAACGCTGCCGCGCATCAGGTGCGGTGCGCCGCACTATCTGAGCGGAGCCGTGTCAGCATCCTGTTGACTCAACCACTCGAGAGGCTGTTTCCAGGGACGGTAAGCATCCCGATTCCCCGCCAGGAATGGGCAGACGCCGTCAGCGCCATAATTGCACCGGACGAAGTTCGCAGTGCCAGAATCCGCCGCCACGACGCCAACGGGCTAGTCGATTGGCTCTTCGACCTCCTCGGCCCCCCAGGTGCCGCCAACGACGAAGCAGAGCAAAATACTCGTCGCGGCTTGGAATCGTCTGTCGTCGATGAAATATCCTGGGCGGAGATCGATATTGCGGTACAGCAGTTCCGCGAGCGTATCAGATGCGTGGATGAAGGCATGTACCAATTCATGCTTAGCCAAGAGTTCCCGTAGGTTTAGGCCCTGTTTGTATTGGTTTTCGCCCTGTTTTCCGCAATTAATTGGGCAACTATCTTGTTCTTAATTAATGAAAATGCAAAGCTTTTGCTTCTTTCGGCTAGTTTTAAGTAGTAAAAAAATAATGTAAGTTTGAATGGAAGTGGTCCGGTATGTAAAGATTGCACACATTTTCTAAAAGCACAAACGTGTGTGATAGTAAGGAGTAGGTCCCACACGGTGACCATCGGTACACGCCTTAAACGCGAGGAGGCAACTCTTATCAGCAAGGGGCAGCTTCCCATCTGCTAGCCTAGTCGAATACAACGTACAAGTTAAGTGAGCTTGGGGCTGGAGCAGTCTAAGGATGGGTGACCGGGTGGGAAGTTGCTATATCTCAAGCTTCATTTAAGCACCATGATACGGTCATTACAGACATTTAGCATCTAAATGTGCCTGTAGTGACCTGTCATGTTGATTAAATAAACCTTGAGATCCTTGTTTTGAAAATTCCGAGAATGATGTTTTTTGTTATTTGTTGTTTTGAAAAATCGGAGAATGATCGCGAGATTGATCTGTGGGCCCGCCACATTCTAATATCGAGAATGATGTTTTTTGTTATTTGTTGTTTTGAAAAATCGGAGAATGATCGAGATTGATCTGTGGGCCCACCACGTTCTATTTTGGAGAATGATATTTTTTGTTATTTGTTGTTTTGAAAAATCAGAGAATGATTGAGATTGATCTGTGGGCCCGCCATGTTCTATCCTTTGACCCACAACGTTTGAGATCTGTGGGCCCGCATGTTCTATCCTTTGACCCACAACGTACGAGGGTTTGACCATGACGGGTTCCTCTTGGTATAGGTCACGACATGTCAGACCAAATTTAGTTGGGGAACATTTGTTCGATTCCCTCCCGCCGGCTCGAAGTTGGGGAGCCGTGACATCATACGTAACTTGGCTTCCTCGGGGTACGGTCTTCGGTTTGTAATGCAGCTGGTGCCCCATCGAAGTTGTGCACTGGGGATTTGATCACATCACACACCACCCATATATACATATATTTGGGTCGCATGCAGGGTATAGGGTCTTCTGATCGACCCCGTCTCCCATGTGCGATTTTCAACGACACGCCTATCTGTGGGCCTGGTCTATATATCATCCCTTTGGCCGACAACGAGAAGGTTTGGCCATGAATGGATTCCTCCTGGTTCGTGTTACCGTGGGCCATGGTGACATGTCCGAGCAAAGTTCGAGCTCATGCGTTCTCAGTATTCCCTCCCATGCGCTCGAAATGGTGGGTTGGATCGACACCCTACGTACATCGACATCGTCCTTAATTACTGCCTACCTTTCATGGGGGTTGTCCATTTTGTGAGGTAGGCGCCACATCAAAATTGTACATTATTGGGTATTTAAAACACATCACCCTTCCAACGTACATCAATTTGGGCCCCATGCAGTTTGTGCTAGTTTTGTGGCCCCTCTCGTGCGGTTTACGGTGATGGTCCAATCTATGGGCCCGAGCGGTCTATTATATCCCTTTTTGACCGACAACAACAGTGGTTGTTTGGCCAAGATAGATTCACTTGGTCTGTCTTATGGTAGGTCATGGTGACATGCATGCATGTCCGACCAAAGTATGAGTACGTGCATGCGTCCCGCCGACACGAAGTGGGGGTGGGGCAGGCACCTAGCTACGACCTTAACCCGTCATTATAGATATCCAAGGGGGCTTTCCGGTTTGCGAGGGAGGTGCCACATCAAAGTTGTGCATTGTGTATTTAAACATCACACCCTTTATTCCTACATATATTTGGCCACTTCCAGGTGGTTGTTGTCTTCTGGCCCCTCTCACCCGATCTTCGACGACGCGCCCACCTGTGGGCCCTGATACGTCTCCAACGTATCTATAATTTTTGATTGTTCCATGCTATTATAATATCAATCTTGGATGTTTTTATATACATTTACAGCAATTATATATCATTTTTTGGGACTAACCTATTAACTTAGTGCCCAGTGCCAGTTGCTGTTTTTTGCCTGTTTTTGGTTTTCCAGAATATCAGTACCAAACGAAGTCCAAATGCCATGAAACTTTTTAGAGATTTTTTTCTGGACATAACAAACACTAGAAGCTTTGGGAGGGGACGAGAAGATGAAGCAGTGGCCCACGAGGCACCACGGCGCGCCCCAGGGGGGGCGCGCCCTGGTACCTCGTGGGGCCCACACAACTCCGTTTGACCTAATTCCACCTCTATAAATTCTCTAAAATCGGGAAACCAACAGAGGAGTCCACGAAATACTTTTTCCGTCGCCGCAAGCTTCTGTTCTCGAGTGATCCCATCTGGAGGCCTTTTCCGGTACTCCGCCGGAGGGGGAATCGATCACGGAGGGGCTCTACATCAACCTTGCTTCCCTTCCGATGATGCGTGAGTAGTTTACCACAGACCTTCGGGTCCATAGTTAGTAGCTAGATGGCTTCTTCTCTCTTTTTGATCCGCAATACAATGTTCTCCTCGATGTTCTTGGAGTTCCATCCGATGTAATCACTTTTTGCGGTGTGTTTGTTGGGATCCGATGAATTGTGAGTTTATGATCAGATTATCCATGAATATTATTTGAGTTTTCTCTGAACTCTTTTATGCATGATTATTATAGCTTCGTCTTTCTCTCCGATCTATTGATTTGGTTTGGCCAACTAGATTGATTTATCTTGCAATGGGAGAGGTGCTTTGTAGTGGGTTCGATCTTGCGGTGCTCAATCCCAGTGACAGAAAGGGACATGACACATATGTATCGTTTCTATTAAGGGTAAAAAGATGGGCTTTATTCATGCGTGAGTTTACTTTGTCTACATCATGTCATCTTGCTTAAGGCGTTACTCCGTTCTTTATGGACTTAATACACTAGATGCATGCTGGATAGCGGTCGATGTGTGGAGTAATAGTAGTAGATGCAGACAGGAGTCGGTCTACTTGTCTCGTATGTGATGCCTATATACATTATCATTGCCTTGGATATCGTCATGATTATTTGCTTTTCTATCAATTGCCCAACAGTAATTTGTTCACCCACCGTATGCTATTTTCAAGAGAGAAGTCTCTAGTGAAAACTATGGCCCCCGGGTCTATCTTAATTATATATTCAAAATCCTAAAAATACCTTGCTGCACTTTTACTTTATTTATTTTATTTTGTATTTTTGTTCGATCTATTTATCTATCACCATACAATTTAATCTTGCAATTAACCGCCAAGGGATTGACAACCCCTTGTTCGCGTTGGGTGCGAGGATTTGTTGTTTTGTGTGCAAGTACTGCTAACGAGTTGTTGCATGATTCTCCTACTGGATTGATAACCTTGGTTTCATAACTGAGGGAAATACTTATCTCTACTGTACTGCATCATCCCCTCCTCTTCGGGGAAATCCCAACGCAGCTCACAAGTAGCAGGAAGAATTTCTGGCGCCGTTGCCGGGGAGACATCATCCACATCTTTCAAGTACCTACGCATAAAACTTTCATCTCCTTGCATTTACTTTATTTGCCTTTGCCTCTTGTTTTCATCTCCCCCACTTCGAAAAAGTTTTTACAAAAATACAAAAATATTTTCCGTTTGCCTTTTTGCGTGTTTTCTTGTTCGCTTGCTTGAAGTTGTTATCATGAGTGATTTTGGCATGGCAGAAACTGATGATGGTAGAACTCCTAAAATTGGAAATTCTACCAATATTGATGCTAAAAGTTTTGTGTTGGGACATGGGAATGTTATAGGAAAAAGTGTCATCCAAGAATTCTTTAATTGCATTGGGACCTTAGCTTGTGATGAAGCTCCTATACTTAAAGAAACCAAAAATTATGCTGAAGCTATTTCTGCACTTGTTCTTAAACTTGAAAGAAGGATTATTCGCACCCATCCTACTTTGCAAAGATTGTTTTATGAGTTACCCGTTATAAAAAATCCTAGAGCTAAGAAAATAGCTACCCTTGTCCTCATGAATGAATTTGACCACATAGTGCGAGAAGCTAGGGAGATCTTTGATTTTTATGGTATGAACCGTGAAAAACCGGTAATAGATGAGATCCTTTATAATAGTGATTACTTGTTGAGGTATTTGTTCCGCAATGACCACATCTTTGATGAGAATACTAAAAAGGAAGTTCCTCCTTTGAATATAATCCAACAAGTTTTCAATAGTGTTAATAGACAATACTCTTGGATTGTAGCCGGTAATCAAGAGGGATTTACAGATGGACAACTTGCAAATGCTAAAATTTCTATGGATGATGTATTTCATATTACCTTTGAAAACCCCTTTGATGAAAGTACATCTCTGGATAAGAAGAAGAAGGATGACAATACTTAAAACTATGCATTATGCCTAGCTAGGGGCATAAAACAATAGCGCTTGTTGGGAGGCAACCCAATGAATAAAATAAATTTTTGCTTTTTGTTTCTGTTCTTGTGTGTTTACACAATTATGCCACTGTTATGATTGTGTTTTTATGTTTTAATTAGTGTTTGTGCCAAGTAATGCCTTTGGGATGATTTGGAAGATAGTATAATTGATGCTATTTGGAAAACAGAAAGTTCTCCGTCCAGTGCTGGAATTTTAGTTCTGTACTGGAGCGTCAGAAAAATCTGAAATTTTTACACAGTATTGGTATATGAACTTCCCACGTTGTTCTAATGTTTCAGAATTTTTGGAGTTACAGAAGTATAGCTTTTAAATAGATCTTTACAGACTGTTCTGTTTTAGACAGATTCTGTTTTTGTTGCATAGTTTACTTATTTTGATGAATCTATGGATTGTATCGGGGGGTATAAGCCATGGAGAAGTTGGAGTACAGTAGCATTATGCCAATATTAAATATGAATCAATTTACAACAGTACTTAGAGTTAAGGATTAATTTGTTATACTAACGGATCTCACGAAGGTTTTGTTGAGTTTTGTGTGATTGAAGTTTTCAAGTTTTGGGTGAGATCACGATAGATGAAGGAATAAGGAGTGCCAAGAGCCTAAGCTTGGGGATTCCCAAGGCACCCCAAGATAATATTCAATGAAGACTCAAGCGTCTAAGCTTGGGGATGCCCCGGAAGGCATCCCCTCTTTCTTCTACCAACTATCGGTAATTTTACTTGGAGCTATATTTTTATTCATCACATGATATGTGTTTTACTTGGAGCGTCATGTATTATATGAGTCTTTGATTTGCTTGCTTTTTAGTTTGTCACAATCATCTTTGCTGGACACACCTATTTGAGAGAGCCACACGTTAATCATGATTTGTTAGAATACTCTATGTGCTTCACTTAAATTTTTTGAGCTAGGCAGTTGCTCTAGTGCTTCACTTAAATCTTTTTGAGCACGGCGGTGGCTAAATTTTGAAGAAATATTTGAACTCTCATGCTTCACTTATATTTTTGAGAGTTGATAAGATTAAAATTTTGAAGAAATATTTGAACTCTCATGCTTCACTTATATCATTTTGAGGGTTGATAAAATTTTGAAGAAATATGTGCACTCTCATGCTTCACTTATATCTTTTTGAGAGTTGATAATAGTAATGGTAATTTGCACCAGATATGAATTTGGTCCCAAAGTGATGAATATTCAAGAGGGATATAATAAAAACTTTCATATAGATCATTGGATATGGTAAGTTTGATTCCTTGCAATAGTTTTGCGATATGGAGATGATAATATGTGAGTCATGTTAGTGAGTAATTATGATTTAGTAAGAATATTGGTGTTAAGGTTTGTGATTCCCTATGCATGCACATTAAGTCAATAGTTATGCAACGAAATTATATCCTACTTGTGGTGCATTATTCGGTGTTAGTTATGTTCAATGCATGTTTATGACCGTTTTCGCTTTTTGGTTGGTTGCTTCTCAATCTATTTGCTAGCCTTCATTTGTACTAAGCGGGAATACTGCTTGTGCATCCAAACTCCTTAAACCCAGTTGTGCAAAATGAGTCCACCATATCTACCTATATGCGGTATTTCAATGCCGTTCCAAGTAAATTTGCATGTGCCAACTCTAAATTTTTCAAAATAATTTTCTGTTTTGTGTGCCCGTACCGCTCATGAAGCGGCAGGGGGTGGCCAATATTTTCCATGCTAGGTGTGTTATTCTCATGATGAGTGTTTATTCACTTGTCATTGCACGAGAGAGTGGCCGGTAATAGGGATGCCCAGTCCCACAATGAATCAAAATTAATAATAAAAAATTCCTTGGAAAGTGTTGGTATGGAGGGCACCCATGGATACGGCTAGCCATGGATTGTGAAAGAATGGTGGAAAGGAAATAAACTTTATTTTCTGTTTGGGAACCACCTATGATATGTCTAGCATGGAAGGTATTGGGAATTCTCGGTCGTTTTCGTTGACAGGAAAAGCATGCCTCTCAAAATAATTTTATCTCTCTAATTTAAGCTTTGAGCTCTGGCACATTTGCAAATCTCTGCTTCCCTCTGCGAAGGGCCTATCTATTTACTTTTATGCAATTTTTATTTTTATTTGAGTCTCCATCTTCTCTTACAAAGCACCAACTAGAGAGCACTATTGTCATACTTGTGCATTGTGTGTAGCTAATATTGAGTGTGTTTCATGAATGGATCAATGATTGAGCATAATGGGCTAGGGATAACTTTCTTTAGCGTTGATATTTTGATAGACATGGTTGCTTGTTAGTATGCTTGAGTATTTATATCTTCATGTCAAACTATAGACTATTGCTTTGAATCATTCAAGTCCAAAATGTCCATGATATAAAGAAAATAATATATGATGAATATGATAGGTAGCATTCCACATCAAAAATTCTATTTTTATCATTTACCTACTCGAGGACGAGCAGGAATTAAGCTTGGGGATGCTTGATACGTCTCCAACGTATCTATAATTTTTGATTGTTCCATGCTATTATAATATCAATCTTGGATGTTTTTATATACATTTACAGAAATTATATATCATTTTTTGGGACTAAACTATTAACTTAGTGCCCAGCGCCAGTTGCTATTTTTGCCTGTTTTTGGTTTTCCAGAATATCAGTACCAAACGAAGTCCAAATGCCATGAAACTTATTGGAGATTTTTTTCTTGACATAACAAACACTAGAAGCTTCGGGAGGGGACGAGAAGATGAAGCAGTGGCCCACGAGGCACCACGGCGCACCCCAGGGGGAGCGCGCCCTGGTACCTAGTGGGGCCCACCTCTGCTCCATTTGACCTAATTCCACCTCTATAAATTCTCTAAAATTGGGAAACCAACAGAGGAGTCCACGAAATACTTTTTCCGCCGCCGCCAGTTCCTGTTCTCGAGAGATCCCATCTGGAGGCCTTTTCCGGCACTCTGCCGAAGGGGGATTCGATCACGGAGGGGCTCTCCATGAACCTTGCTGCCCTTCCGATGATGCGTGAGTAGTTTACCACAGACCTTCGGGTCCATAGTTAGTAGCTAGATGGCTTCTTCTCTCTTTTTGATCTTCAATACAATGTTTCTCCTCGATGTTCTTGGAGTTCTATCCGATGTAATCACTTTTTGCGGTGTGTTTGTTGGGATCCGATGAATTGTGAGTTAATGATCAGATTATCCATGAATATTATTTGAGTTTTATCTGAACTCTTTTATGCATGATTATTATAGCTTCGTATTTCTCTCCAATCTATTGATTTGGTTTGGCCAACTAGATTGATTTATCTTGCAATGGGAGAGGTGCTTTGCAATGGGTTCCATCTTGCCGTGCTCAATCCCAGTGACAGAAAGGGACATGACACGTATATATTGTTGCTATTAAGGGTGAAAAGATGGGGTTTATTTATGCGTGAGTTTACTTTGTCTACATCATGTCATCTTGCTTAAGGCGTTACTCCGTTCTTTATCGACTTAATACACTAGATGCATGCTGGATAGCGGTCGATGTGTGGAGTAATAGTAGTAGATGCATGCAGGAGTCGGTCTACTTGTCTCGGACATGATGCCTACATACATGATCATTGCCTTGGATATCGTCTTGAATATTTGCTTTTCTATCAATTGCCCAACAGTAATTTGTTCACCCACCGTATGCTATTTTCAAGAGAGAAGCCTCTAGTGAAAACTATGGCCCCCGGGTCTATCTTAATTATATATTGAAAATCCTAAAAATACCTTACTGCACTTTTATTTTATTTATTTTATTTTGTATTTTTGTTCGATCTATTTATCTATCACCATACAATTTAATCATGCAATTAACCGCCAACGGATTGACAACCCCTTGTTCGCGTTGGGTGCGAGGATTTGTTGTTTTGTGTGCAGGTACTGCTAATGAGTTATTGCGTGATTCTCCTACTGGATTGATAACCTTGGTTTCATAACTGAGGGAAATAATTATCTCTACTGTACTGCATCATCCCCTCCTCTTCGGGGAAATCCCAATGCAGCTCACAAGTAGCAGGCCCGTGCTTCAAAGTTGTGCATTGGGAATTTGAACATCACACACCACCCTATTCATACATATATATTTGGGCCACATGCTGTTGTGGTTGTGTTCTTATACTCTCTCACATTTTTTTTGTTGCCAAATGGTGCTATTTAAAATAGCAGACGCCTCGGATGAAAAACTGTGTGCGACCGTACGTGCAACGGACACGGGTGCACTGGCTTAACCGTGTGCGAAGCTCATGCCCTGTAAAATCACCACGACTTCGCAACCGCCAGCAAGGGTGAAGGGGTAATGTGTACACGATATTTAGGATGAATTCCACGTATGCGTCTAAAAATTAGGACGAACCGTGTGCGATAAACCAGCTAGCTAGAAATCTCAAAAAAAGCTACCCGCCTTGAGCGATGCAAAAATTGGTGGTTCCGCGGCTTTTCCTTATTATCTTATACAATTATTATGTTTGGACCGTGTGCGATCTGGTTGTTCCCTCCTTGCTTCATTTCCTTTACCCAAATTTTAGTTGTCACGGTATTTCAACCGTCGCCCTCACTCCTCCACCACCGACCTCATAGTAAAATTCCAGTAGCCGAGGCATTTGAACCGTCACCCTCCCTCGTCCACCACCATCTCCAACCACCATTAGTAAAATTTTCAGTAGCCGCGGCATATCCTCAAACACCACCCGCCCTAACCCCACCCCCCTCCACAGTCTACACCCCCCCCCCCCCCCCCGCTCAAACCCTAGCTCGCCGCCGCCGCCGAAGCCGCCGCCGCCACCAACCCCTGCCGGTCTGCCCGTGCCTCCTAGCTTTGATAAGTTCAGGTTACCCACCGATTCCCATACCCTCGCCGCCCTGAGTTTTTAGATGAGGCCTGCGGTGTCCCTCCCCCCAGATCCCCATCCCCTACTACAGAGAGTCACAGCCTAAGCCCGACCACATATCCCGGGGAGCCCGAGGAGCGTACGGCCAAAAGGAGGTCTATCATGGCCTCTCCACCGGATGATGTTGGGGTGGCCGCCGTTCGTGCCGACCTGTCGATCTCGGAGGAACACCTCACCGCGGAAGCCGGCGAGGACGTTGAATATGTCGTCATGGCAAAGGCTTCACATCAGCGGGCTCACGTATTACTGAATCTCAGGACAGCCGGCTTCGACATCAAGCTCGTCGACAGCGAAGGCTTCACGCGGGCCATGTCACAGGTTAAGTGGTCCATCCCCAATGCCTCTGGTTCAACCGTCGTCGATCTCTTCGAAGGCCCCGCCGCTGATCTCCTCCACCTTGTGGTCAAGGATTTGCGATCCTTGTACGCCATCGAGCCCATTATGTCATTTCTGAAGGACATGTTCTACGGCGGTGGCTTGGGATCCTCAGCTGCCAAGTCAGATCTCATCGACCACGACCACGCGAAGGGCACCCACTATGGCTCTTCCAAGGTGAGACAGCCCATCTGCGACATCAGGGATCGCACCCTGGATCTGTGCTCTTCCAAGTGGAAGGATCCCGTCCATGACAAGTGAGGCAATATCCTATAAGCAAATCTTACTTTTTCTAGCTAGCCAACTCGTACCCATTGTTGTAGTAGCTTTTGCCATGCGATGTTTTAACTGCGCCGTGTTTAATTATTTCAGTTATGCAAAAATGTAATGTTCAATAGGGCTATCTGATGTTTAAGTATAAATTGTCCACTTCAGTTTCACGAATGGCTATATTTGGTTGTTTATAGTGAGTAGATGCCTTGTTTATCTGTATTTGGTTGTTAGGTTGGTTGCAGTGAGCATTTGCCCAGTTTTCAAGTAGATGCCCTGTTTATCTGTATTTGGTTGTTAGGTTGGTTGCAGTGAGCATTTGTCTAGTTTTCAAACAGATGCCTTGTTTATCTGTATTTGCTTGTTAGGTTGGTTGCAGTGAGCCTTTGTCCAGTTTTCAAGCAGATGCCTTGTTTATCTGTATTTGCTTGTTAGCTAGGTTGGTTGCAGTGATCCTTTGTCCAGTTTTCAAGCAGGTGCCTTGTTTATCTGTATTTGCTTGTTAGGTTGGCTGTAGTGAGCCTCTGTCCAGTTTTCAATGGCTATATTAGGTTGTTATAGTGAGCATATATGCCTTGTTTGATTCAGTTATTCACAATGTGATGTTCATTATGTGCAAGTATGAACTGTGCAGTTCGATTTCATCAATACCAGTTTGAACGGCTATATTTGGTTCCTGTTATGCCTAGTGAAGTTAACACATGCCCTTTATTTTAGTTTTACACATTTATGCGGTGTGATGTTTAAGCATGAGCTATGTTCTATTCATTTTCAACAGTACCTGTTTGAATTACAATATTTGGTCCATGTTAAGCATGTTGTACTTAACATTCCCTTCCATTTTTTAACTGATTTAACATCATGCTGAAACCAACACATTCAAGCTGTCATTTTGAGATGTTGTTGTTTACCATGGCTATATTTGGTTGATGTTAAGCCTGTAGTACTTATCACGCCTTTCCATGTACTTACGCAGGACAACAACGGGAGTGGCCAACATTTTCCACCGAGGTTAGTTTCATCCCTCGGCTTATACTGCCTCCGTTCCATAATGTAGTGCATACAAATCCACGGCTGGACACTTTTTAGCTTCTAATATTGACTTGTCGCTTGTAGGTAGATATGTCCTAGGCAAAGATCCACGCCTCGACCCTTTTTGCATATGGAGCAATGAGATATTCATGAACCAGCATCAAGTGAGGAAACTGATAAGAATTATTAGCAAAAAGATACGACCGATGGCAATTAAATTATTTGTCTACGCTCTATCCAACACAACAGTGAGTTGTAGGATGGTAACTATGAACTTTGTAGCCTTCTCTTTTTACTGCCCATAATGAGTTGTTAGACAACAATGTCTGAATCTTTTTCGTTTGCAGTGGTTCCCAAAGCAGTTTACTCAAGATTACCTCGCAAAGTACATGATTGGTGACATGCAATGAAGGTTAAAGTATTTCATCAAGACAACAATGAGCATCGAGAAGTCCTAATGAAGACAATGAAAGGTGGGCGGGCGGCCATCACAAGGGGTTGGCCTAGAGTCGTGCGCGCATTAAGCATGGAGGAGGGCACAATATGGGCATTCCACTTCACCTTCTTCAGCAACCAGAATGTCTTCCACCTCTCTCTTTACAGTCTTTAGTACAACTGTGGTTCATCATTCTTTCCTTGCTGCTTCTCTAGTTCTTCAACATATGTACCTGTGCATCAAATTATTCATTCGTCCTTGAACTTGTATTTGTAATAAACATGGTTCGATATGAAATAAGTGATTGCCTAGTTTCATATTGAAAATATGTTTCAATTTAAAATTAATTTTAAATGCAGGGATTAAATTAGGGATAAATTATGATATGCATGCCATTACACTGCACACGGTTTGCGAAAGCAAAACGTCTGTGATAAACGTCAAGATCAGACACGTTTCTCAGATCAGTACGTGTGTGATGAAACTCTACTGCACACACGATCAGACAAGAAAAAATGTGTGAGATTAACAACAACAACAACGCACACAGTTCCTTCTTAATAAATGTTTGTGAAAGTCACCTTATCACACACGCTAGGCAATTATGAACTGTTTATGATGTCGTGTGCATCGTAAATGTTTGCTCATAGAAGAACGCGTGCGATAGGCCTTCATCCGACACGGGTAATACGGATGAATCGTTTGGGACATTTTATACATCTCAAACATTTATGTACATACAAATGTGTGGGATATTCACGCTTCGCATACGGTGTACAATTGTGAACTGTTTGTGATGGGGTGAGCATCGCAAACATTGCAGCACTGAATACCGAGTGCGATGGTAATGCGAGCACAAACGAGTACCAAGGACGGAGCGTTTGGGAAAGATGCGGGCATCACATACGCTTAGTTCTGCGAAACGTATGCTTGCGTGCTCCCTATCACCGACGGTTTTTGGGTCGTGTGGGAAGACCCCCCCCCCCCCCTATCGCACACACAGGCAAGGCGACGGTTTAAAACTACGTCGCGGAAAGGGGTTAAAAACCGGTATAGCAGCTCGTTGTACCAATGAAACTTCTTCTTGGGGTATTGATCTTCTTCCCACTCAACTCCATTAGCATTGAACTTTTGTTCAAAGCCAACACCTTGGTTCTTCCGGTGCCTTCCTTGCTTGCGCACAATTTCCTCAAATTGCTTACTCCCGACAAGGCTCTTGTAGACACCTTTTTCTATAATTCCTTTCAATAAATTGTTTTCTTGCTCAAGTGTAACTTGGCTAAGAGAATCGTTAGTGGAATCAATAAAACTACTAGAAGCAACAACATTGGATTTAGCATTGCTATTGTTACTATTAGAGGTAGAACCCTTTTTACCCTTGTTACTAGTTTGCTTAGATTTAACTTGTGACATAAAAGTAGACAAGAGTAAACGTTTGGCAATGTAACAGGAACTCTTCTTTCGAAGATTGTCATTGATAGCTTTTAGAAACTCATGATCTTGCTCTAAATTTAGCTTCTCGAAGCAAAGCTTCTCATGAGTTCTTAGGAGCTCTCTATGATCCTCTTGAGTTGTTTCATGAGCTAACTTAAGAGTGTTTAGTTCTTTAGTTAGGCGCTCAATCTCCCTCATAGCATTGTCATTCGTTTCATCTTGACTATCATGATTACTAGCAAGTTCATTATAGCTCACATCACTAGTTTTGTCAACAAGCAAATCATCATCACCAAGTAAATCATCCTCATCACTATTAAAGTCAAGACATTCGGGGTGTGATACCTTGGGGCCTTTTGCCATGAAGCATCTTCCAATTCCTTCATTCGGTGAATCAAATAGGTCATGGGAGTTGGAGGATACAAGAGCAAGTCCGGCAACACCTTCATCTTGACTATAGTCAGAGTCGGAGTGATAACTTTTCTCGGATTGGTTGTCGGAGTCGGAGCCGGAAACCCATTCACCAACACGAGCTTGATGTCTTCTTCTAGTGTAGCTCTTGGATGACTTGTCCTTCCTTTCCAAATCCTTGCTTCTCCGAGAAGGTCTTCATTCATAACGATCATCTCTACTCCTTCTCTCCTTGTGAGGTGATTCATCTCTTCTATACTTTCCTCTTGGTGATTCATCTCTTTTCTTGTGAGGTGCCGTACACTCATTGGAGTAGTGTCCGGGTCTTTGACAATTGTAGCAATTACGGTCACGGCTTGATGATCTTTGCTCATAATGTCTTGAGTTGGAGCTTCTCTCTTTTCCTCTATTCTTGTACAACTTGTTGAATCTTTTCACCATTAGGCTTATATCTTCATTGGATACTTGCTTGTCACTTGATGTTGTGGGAGCATCGCTTGAGGCTTTGTAAGCACCACTTGACTTGTTGTGTAGCTCCTCTTTGTCCTTGAGTGACATCTCATGAGCAACAATCCTTTCAATGACTTCTGCGGGCTTGAGATCTTTGTAATTGGGCATCATTTGGATCAATGTGCACATGGTATCATATTTTCCATCCAAGGTTCTAAGTATCTTCTTGATGATGAACTTGTTGGTCATCTCTTCACTTCCTAAGCCGGCAATCTCATTTGTGATGAGAGCAAGCCTAGAGTACATTTCGGCGACTCCTTCACCATCCTTCATCTTGAACTTGTCAAGTTGACTTTGAAGCACATCCAACTTGGATTCCTTGACGGACTCGGTACCCTCGTGCATATCAACCAAAGTATCCCAAATTTCCTTTGCATTCTCGAGGCGGCTAATCTTGTTGAACTCCTTGGGGCACAAATCGCTGAAGAGAATGTCACATGCTTGAGCGTTGTATTATAACATATTCAATTCTTCCACGGTTGCTTCACGATCTGGTTCCTTTCCATCCTCAAAGAATTCACCTTGCAAGCCAACACGAACAACAGCCCAAACGGTGGGGTTATGACCAAGAATATGCATTTTCATCTTATGCTTCCAACTAGCAAAGTTTGTACCATCGAAATATGGACCTCTACGGTGATAATTACCCTCAGTAGACGCCATACTCTCCTAGGTTGTTAAACCAATGCAATGGAGATCAAAGCTCTGATACCACTTGTAGGATCGAAAGTATGTCTAGAGGGGGGTGATTAGACTACTTGACCAAATAAAAACTTATCATTTTCCCAATTTTATTTGTAGGCAAGTTTTAGCAAAACTACCAAGTCAAGTACACCCTACACATGCAAGTCTAAGAGTTGAGCAGCGAAAAATAAGGACTTTGCATATGAACGTAAAGAAGGGATCGAAGAAATCAAATGCAATGAAGACACGGAGATTTTTGGCGTGGTTCCGATAGGTGGTGCTATCGTACGTCCACGTTGATGGAGACTTCAACCCATGGAAGGTAATGGTTGCGCGAGTCCACGGAGGGCTCCACCCACGAAGGGTCCACGAAGAAGCAACCTTGTCTTTTCCACCATGGCTTACGTCCACGAAGGACTAGCCTCACTCGGGTAGATCTTCATGAAGTAGGCAATCTCCTTGCCCTTACAAACTCCTTGGTTCAAGTCCACATGATCTTGGAGGCTCCCAAGTGACACCTAACCAATCTAGGAGACACCACTCTCCAAAAGGTAATAGACGGTGTTGTTGATGATGAACTCCTTGCTCTTGTGCTTCAAATGATAGTCTCCTCAACACTCAATCACTTTCACAGATTTGGCTTTGGTAGAAGAGGGGATTGAAGTGGAAAGCAACTTGAGGAGGCTAGAAATCAAGGTTCAAATGGTTGGATTGGAATCTCTGGATCTCAACACATGAGTAGGTGGTTCTATCTCAGAAAATGAGTAGTGGAAGTAGTGTTTCGTTATGATGGCTCTCTTAGAGAGTAAGTGGGGTGGAGGGGTATATACAGGCTTCACCCAAAGATACAACCGTTACACATTTTTGACCCAACTCGGTGACACTGGACCAAAATCTCAGTGAGACCGACTAGTGTAAAAGATTCGAACATTGGAAGTCTCGGTGAGACCGTTCAGAACATCTCGGAGCAACCGAAGTGTAATGGCTAGGGCAAGACCTCGTTTCGGTAGTTCCGATCATTTCATCTCGGTAATTCCGAAATGAAGCAACTTCATTACAGAAACTTGGTCATGCCGTCTCGGTGAGACCGAGAGCCATATCAGTAGAACCGAAATGCTAGGGTTTGGCTTAGGTAGTGTGTGTGATCAACTCAGTGAGTCCGGGATAGAGAATTTCGGTGGGACCGAGATGACACTTTAGGGTTTTGGACAGATGTGATGTGGAGAAGTGTTTGGGGATTTTTGGAGCAATATCACTAAGCACATGAGCAATTGAGTCATGATCAAAACCTCATCCCCTTTTAATAGTATTGGCTTTCCTATGGACTCAATGTGATCTTGGATCACTTAACCAAAAATGAAGAGTCTTGGAGCTTTGCCAATTCTTGTCCTTAGCATTTTGAGGGGTCCACAATCACTAGTCCTTGCCATGCCAATCAGTGATCTTCTCTGAAATCTATTATCAATGAGCATTAGATCAATGATTATATGTTGTTATTAATTACTAAAACCACCCGGGAATTAGTTGCACTTTCATATCCCACCAACGAAGTCAACCACGGGACCAGGAGAGATGACCCCCCCCCCCCCAAAGAACTTTCGATGACCATCGCCGTCGTGGAGCCCTAGGAAGTCACTTGAGTACTTTGCAGTCACCACCATCGGGTCGATAGGATCTGGATCACCACCACCAAGCTATGGACCGTAGCGCCACCGGTCGGCCATCGCACACATGGAAGGCCAGCCCCTCGCCACTGCAGTCAACATCCTGCAGAGAGCCCACCGCAGGTCGTGCCCTCTGTACCAAATCTGGTAAGACCTGGCCTGAGACTGGCCTACATACAGAGCCGCCACCACAATCAGGGATGCGCCCCGCACAACCAGTCCCACTCCGACATGTGGGTGTGCTCCTGATTGCTGATCGGGACATAGTTGTTCCATGACGAGGGAGCGACAAAGGGGTGAGAGGATGGGGGAGATGCAACATAAAAAAGATGGGATTCGGGAGTGCCCCTCCACCGCCGTCCACCCACTGGTGGCTTCCGCTGGTAGCGACGAAGGGCTGGATGGCTGGTGGAGGAGGTTTGAGTGTGGTGGGTTTTTTTTGCAACCACTTCAACCCGACTGAGACCCAGAATGAAGAATGAGTTAGAGGTGTTAGTGATGGGCTACTATGACCAGACGAGGTCAGCATGGCTAACTTTCTCAATTGTCACCTGGGAGCCTTTCTGGTATCCTACTTTGGTCTTCCCATTAGCGTTTCGAAGATCAGGTTCAGCATCGAGATGACCCATGGTGGGGTAGTTTCACATCCAAGGAGGATAAGTCGGTGTTCATCAATTCCTACATTGGTATCCTCCCCATGTTTGCCATGGGATTCTATCTATTTCCCAAAGGATCTCATGCTGCCATTGATAAATTCCCATCGAGATTCTTTTGTCAAGGGGAGGCAGACAAGCAGAAATACCATATGGTCAAATGGGCGGACATGTATGCTAAAAGACTAGGGGGTCCAGGCATCATGTGAACTAGATGCATGAATCCTTGCCTTGTGACCAAATGGATTTGGAGGATTTTTTTGTGAGGAGGGCGGGCTTTGGCTTGGTCTTATCAAGGCGACGTGTCTCCATGGGCATTCCTTCGCCACGTGTCCTCTGATCAAGGATTCCCCGTTCTGGTAGGCTATCTAGGCCATCAAGCCGCGCTTCTGCCTTGGGGCATCTGTTAAGCCAGGCTCCAGAATGGGCACATTATTTTGGCTTGATTGGTGGTCGGCTTATTAGTCGGTTCGGGACACGTTTTTTACTTTGTTTAATATATCTAACCAACGTGGGATGTCGGTTGTGGCGGTCGTAGGGAATTTGCTATGGAAGGTGCGCCTCCTCCGCACATTAAGATCTTCCTTTAGCAACTGATCAGGGGAGGCTACCTGCAGGTGATAAGATCCGCAAGCGCAATGGCCTAGAGATGGTCGTTGCCCTCTGTATGACATGGACCAGGATATCAATCATATTTTTCCAGCGTTTTGGCATAGTTCTTGTGGAGTTGTGTGAGGGGAGCTTGAGGGACCACATGTGCCCATCCAACTTCCTAGGGGTCTTCAAAATGATATTGGCTTACTCAGGCTAGGGTCGTAGGCTCCAATGGGTCAGATTTGGGACCTTGGCTTGGACACTTTGGTGCATTATAAACAAAGTTGTTATTGAACATACTCTCTTGACCAAGGCCACTAATCCGCTTTACAAATTCAGCGGCTTCTTAAAGCAATGGAATTCCCTGAGCAGGACATATAATTGGGCTGCAATTGACGACATGACGGTCAACTTCAAGGAGTTGGTTTCTCGATTGGCTCCAACTACTCATCTGGTATGAAGCATTTTCTTGTTTTTGTGCTTATTGTTAAGTTGGTGCCCCAGCATTTATTTCTTTTGCATTTGTTGTTATTTTCCTTTGTACCTTGCGAGACCTTGGACACTTGTATCACTGGTTGATGTTACATTATATAAAGCTGGGCAAGAGCCTTTTTCGGTAACTCTCAGATTTACATAAATCTCACTATAGGTGATATGATTATATGATATCATTTCAAATGTTAAAGCAAAGTTTACACACAATTTTTAAGTGAAAATTAGCTCAAATAGTCACTTCAAAAGGGTTGTGTGGATATTTGCATGTGATGTTATGGGAGGTAGTTCACTTGGTGAACAATCGCTATTTCTCTTATATGTATTTTCTCAGATTTTTATCATAAGATGTTGTACCAATATAAGGACTCCCTTCGAGTATTAAGTATTTTTTTTTGTTGGGAAACTGATACGTCTCCAACGTATCTATAATTTTTGATTGTTCCATGCTATTATAGTATCAATCATGGATGTTTTATATGCATTTATATGCTATTTTATATCATTTTTGTGAACTAACCTATTAACCCAGTGCCCAGTGCCAGTTGCTGTTTTCTGCTTGTTTTTAGTTTTCCAGAAAATCAGTACCAAACGGAGTCCAAACGCTATGAAACTTTTCGAAGATTTTTTTCTGGACATAAGAGACCCTAGAAGCTTCGGGAGGAGACCAGAGGACGTACGAGGAGACGGCAAGGAAACCCGGTGTTGGGGAACGTTGCATGGAAAACAAAAAATTTCCTACGCTCACCAAGATCGATCTAGGAGATGAACATCTACGAGAGGAGAGATTGAATCTACATACCCTTGTAGATCGCTAAGCGGAAGCGTTAAGAAACGCGGTTGATGTAGTCGAACGTCTTCGCGATCCAATCACGATCCGTCCATGAACTCCCGATCAAGTGCCGAACGGACGGCACCTCCGAGTTTAGCACACGTGCGGCTCGGCAGCGTCCTCTCCTTCTTGATCCAGCAAGCGAGAGAGAGGGGGTAGATGAGATCGGGACCAACACGACGGTATGGTGGTGGTGGTGGCAGCGGAATTCCGGCAGGGCTTCGCCAAGCGCGTACCGGTGAAACGTGGGAGGAGTTGGGAGAGGTAACGGGCAAGGGTCCAAGGGGTGGCTGCCCCCAACGCCTCCCCACCTTTATATAGGCGTGGAGGGGGCTGGTGGCTTGCCCTCCAAGGCCCTAGGGTCGTTGGCCAAACGGGGAGGAAGGAAATCCCTCCTTTCCTTCCCCACCGATCGCTATCCCCCTTTTTTAGGGATCCTAATCTTATCCCTTTGGGATATGATACTATTCCTTTTAAGGGAGGATCTTGGTGCGCCTAGACCAGGCTTGTGGGGACTTTCCCCACTACCCACGTTCATGTGGGTCCCCCATGCAGGTGGGTGTCAGTTCTAAATCCGGCATATCTCGTAGTAGGGGTCCTAAGCTAGGCGTCTTGGCACGATGGTAACAGGATGAATGAGGGACACAAAGGTTTTTACCCAGGTTCGGGCCCTCTCGAGGAGGTAATACCCTACGTCCTGCTTTTGATTGTATTCTTATGGGGTGTAGTACAGAGTACATGTATCTACCACGAGATTGTTCTAATGAATCTTAGATGATCTATTGACTAGCCTAGCCTCGGTTTATATATGCACCAGAGGCCTAGGGTTTAGGAGAGTCTTCGGCTTGTGCACCAAGTCTTGTAGAGTCTTCCTTGTATGCGTCATGGGCTGCCCGAAGTGGCCCATGAGTGAACCGCCATGGGGGTCCTCGGCTCAACCCACCTGGTCGGGAGACGATGTGGTGAGTACCCCCTAGTCCAGGACACCGTCAGTAGCCCCCTGAACCGGTCTTCATGTTGGGGATGCTCCTCGGTTCTTCCGAACTATTCTTCGTCTTCGGTCGTCGTTCTTGAAAATTGGTTCAACAAATCTTCCCATCTCCGATCTTGAGGATCACCGAGGTGTATCCGAAGAGTTCATACGTCGGGTATCCGTGGAGTCCTTTAAGTTCTCGGCCTTTATCAATGCCTTGTTATTTTTTACGCCACACCTCGGGTTCGAAGTGTTTCCAGTGCGGCGGTGTCCTCTTGCGTCCGAGCTCCAACGCCGGACTGCATCCGAGGTGTCTTTTGTAGCCGAGCTCCAACGCCGGTCTGTATCCGAGCTCCAGCGCCGGACTGCATCCGAGGAGGCATAGAGTACCTCCTCTTTGAAAAAGTTTGAACGAGTTTATCCGAGCTTAACGCCGAAGAAGTTCTCTATGGAACCAGCCACTCACAGCCGAACTTTATGCCGGACTGCTTCTGAGGTGGCGCACCACCTCGGCCGTGGGCTGATTTTGTGTGTGGATTGTGCAATTTATTCTCTGCCGAGATGTATAGCCAGTAGCCCTCAAGGTGTGTGTCGGCCTAAAATCCGAGATGCACCTGAAGGATAACATAAAACCACTGATCCCAGTAGCCCCTGAGACTCAGGTCGATTCGCGAAATCAGCCTGAGGATCAACTCCTAGCTCGGCAGCATACTTAGAAACATAAACGCGGTGTGCATAGTTCTCGAGACTCAGGTTGGGTGCGGCCGACCAACTTGAGGATCATAATCTCCTCGGAAACTGTTTCGCACTTTGTAAATTGTCTGCATTGAATTGTCGATGCAGTAGCCCCCGAGACTTGAGTTGGGCAACATGGCCGACCCTAGGATCGTATCTCCTCGGGAACTAGTTCAACTGCCATGTACGTTTTGACAACGCCGAGGTGCAGCTCGGCAGGAAAGATGCCGAACTACAGGTCGGAAAAAAAATTCCCCGAGCAAAACCATCACGCAGAACACCTCGATCAAGAGGATGCCCCGCCTCCTGAAAAAAACATAAAAATAGGTTAAAGGTGCCAGAAGCTCGGAAAACCAAAAAACTTTAAGAAAAACTTTACGTCCGAACTAAATCAAGTTTTTTGGTGCCAATCCGAACATTGGTCTTAAAATTAGTTTGTGCTTCCGTCGTGCTTTAACATGATACATCCGAGCTCCAGACTTCAAGTGGATCAGCCTTCGGCTTCAACCTCCTATCCCGAAGGCGGAGTGCTTCTCAGGCCAGTTTAGAGAACTAAAAAGGATGTCCAATATCCCGTTCATGAAAGAATATGAGCTCAGGTCGGATTCGTTTTCGTGCAGAAAACAGATCCGAAAATTGATGCACTCATCGGACGCTTCCCGGAGTTTGAACGGTCGGATCGAGCTGAAATTTTGAGGGGTGGTAGATATGGGAATTCCGCAGCCGATGAACGGTTGGATCTTCCAAAGGACGTCCGAGCTGACTGCTAGACTCCTCGCCCTAAACTCATCCAGATTCCCGTCCAGATTCGACAGGGCTCCTGTATATCGGAGATCGCCGGAGATTCCTCCATCGGAACGCGACGAAATTTTGCAGGGTTGTTCTAGACTCAATTCCGCACAATTCCACCGAAGCAATCATCAAAGTGACGCTCGAGGAGACGGGAACGGCGGACACGAATCCGCTGTCCAGAAAAAACTGCATGATCGCGCGAGGGCAATGTTGACGTTGAGCCCCCGAGCACCATGTATGATTTTTCCATGATCCCGGATGAGATCGCAGTTGATGATGACGAAGACATCCGTCCGAACTTGACGATCCGAAGAGAAACCTAGTCCTCGGTCCAGCCAAGGTGACCAGTCGGGTCGGCGACGAAGATGCCGACGCTGACGATGTAGCTCGGTTCCGACGCGTAGATCGTGGTGGAGCCGATCTGAATTCCTATCGCACCGCGGCGACTACCCAGCAGACTCTCAATGAAAGCACCAATGTCGGTTCTAAATCCGGCATATCTCGTAGTAGGGGTCCTAAGCTAGGCGTCTTGTAGCGATGGTAACGTGGACACAGGATTTTACCCAGGTTCGGGCTCTCTCGAAGAGA
This sequence comes from Elymus sibiricus, assembly GCA_039707655.1. Taxonomy (NCBI): domain Eukaryota; kingdom Viridiplantae; phylum Streptophyta; class Magnoliopsida; order Poales; family Poaceae; genus Elymus; species Elymus sibiricus. The sequence continues at coordinate 173,341,570 of CM077666.1, read as the reverse complement.
TAATACCCTACGTCCTGCTTTTGATTGTATTCATATGGGGTGTAGTACAGAGTACATGTATCTACCACGAGATTGATCTAATGAATATGATATCATCTACTGACTAGCCTGGCCTCGGTTTATATATGCACCGGAGGCCTAGGGTTTAGGAGAGTCCTCGGCTTGGGCGCCAAGTCATGTAGAGTCTTCCTTGTATGCGTCATGGGCTGCCCGAAGTGGCCCATGAGTGAACCGCCATGGGGGTCCTCGGCTCAACCCACCTGGTCGAGAGACGATGTGGTGAGTACCCCCTAGTCCAGGACACCACCAGTGGGCCCCACTCCGGAACCTTCTAGAACCTTCCCGGTACAATACCGAAAAAAACTCGAACTTTTTCCGGAACCCGATAACAACTTTCCATATATGAATCTTTACCTCCGGACTATTCCAGAGCTCCTCGTGATGTCCCGGATCCCATCCGGGACTCCGAACAACCTTCGGACTTTCCACTATTAATATCTCAATACTACCCTAGCGCTACCGAACGTTAAGCGTGCGACCCTACGGGTTCGGGAATATGCAGACATGACCGAGACTCCTCTCCGGTCAATAACCAATAGTGGGACCTGGATGCCCATATTGGTTCCTACATATTCAATGAAGATCTTTATCGGTTGAACCACGATGTCAAGGATTCAGTCAATCCCGTATGCAATTCCCTTTGTCCGGCGATATGTTACTTGCCCGAGACTCGATCGTCGGTATCTCCATACCTAGTTCAATCTCGTTACCGGCAAGTCTCTTTACTCGTTCCGTAATACAAGATCATGTGGCTAACTCTTTAGTCACATTGCTTGCAAGCTCATTGTGATGCTGTATTACCGAGTGGGCCCTGAGATACCTCTCCGTCATACGGAGTGACAAATCCCAGTCTTGATCCATGCCAACTCAACAGACACCCTCGGAGATACCTGTAGAGCATCTTTATAGTCACCCAGTTACGTTGCGGCGTTTGATACACACAAGGTACTCCTCCGGTGTCATTGAGTTGCATGATCTCATGGTCATAGGAACAGATACTTGACATGCAGAAAACGATAGCAATAAACTTGATACGATCATATGCTACGTTCATAGTTTGGGTCTTGTCCATCACATCATTCTCCTAATGATGTGATCCTGTTATCAAATGACAACTCATGTCTATGACCAGGAAACCATGGCCATCTTTGATCAACGAGCTAGTCCGGTAGAGGCTCACTAGGGACATGTTGTTGTCTACGTATCCACACATGTATTTGTGTTTCCAACCAATACAATTATAGCATGGATAATAAACAATTATCATGAACAAGGAAATATAATAATAACCATTTTATTATTGCCTCTAGGGCATATTTCCAACAGTCTCCCACTTGCACTAGAGTCAATAATCTAGCATTACATGGTTATGAATCTAACACCCATCGAGTTCTGGTGTTGATCATGTTTTGCCCGTGGAAGAGGTTTAGTCAACGGATCTGCAACATTCAAATCCGTGTGCACTTTGCAAATGTTTATGTCCTCCTCCTTGATCGCATCGCGGATGGAATTGAAGCGTCGCTTTATGTGTCTAGTCCTCTTGTGAAACCTTGGTTCCTTGGCTAGAGCAATGGCACCAGTGTGGTCACAGAACAGAGTCATCGGGTCCAGTGCACTGGGCACAACTCCAAGATCTGTCATGAACTGCTTCATCCAGACACCTTCCTTCGCCGCCTCCGAGGCAGCTATGTACTCCGCTGCGCATGTAGAATCAGCTACCACGCTTTGCTTGGAACTGCACCAGCTTACCGCTCCCCCATTTAGAATATATACGTATCCGGTTTGAGACTTAGAGTCATCCGGATCAGTGTCAAAGCTTGCATCGACGTAACCCTTTACGACGAGCTCTTGATCACCTCCATAAACGAGAAACATTTCCTTAGTCCTTTTCAGGTACTTAAGGATATTCTTGACCGCTGTCCAGTGTTCCACTCCTGGATCACTTTGAAACCTTCCGGCCATACTTATGGCAAGGCTGACATCTGGTCTTGTGCACAACATCGCATACATGATAGAGCCTATGGCAGAAGCATAGGGGATGACACTCATCTTTTCTCTATCCTCTGTAGTCGCTGGGCATTGAGTCTTACTCAACTTCACACCTTGCAAAACAGGCAAGAACCTCTTCTTGGACTGATCCATTTTGAACTTCTTCAAAACTTTATCAAGGTATGTGCTCTGTGAAAGTCCTATTAAGCGTCTCGATCTATCTCTATAGATCTTGATGCCTAATATGAAAGCAGCTTCTCCTAGGTCCTTCATTGAAAAACTCTTGTTCAAATACTCCTTCACGCTTCCCAAAAGTTCTATATTGTTTCCAATCAGCAATATGTCATCCACATATAATATTAAAAACGCTATAGAGGTCCCACTCACTTTCTTGTAAATACAAGCTTCTCCGTAAACTTGTATAAACCCAAACGCTTTGATCACCTCATCAAAGCAAAGATTCCAACTCCGAGACGCTTGCACCAGTCCATAAATGGGTCGCTGGAATTTGCAAACTTTGTCAGCATTCTCTGGATCGACAAAACCTTCTGGTTGCATCATATACAACTCTTCCTTAAGAAAACCGTTAAGGAACGCTGTTTTGACATCCATCTGCCAAATTTCATAATTGAAAAATGTAGCTATTGCTAACATGATTTTGACGGACTTAAGCATCGCTACGGGTGAGAAAGTCTCATCGTAGTCATCTCCTTGAACTTGTGAAAAACCCTTTGCCACAAGTCGAGCTTTATAGACGGTGACATTACCGTCTGCGTCTGTCTTCTTCTTGAAGATCCATTTATTCTGAATGGCCTTTAGCCCTTCAGGTAATACTTCCAAAGTCCATACTTTGTTTTCATACATGGATCCCATCTCGGATTTCATGGCCTCTAACCATTTGTCGGAATCCGGGCCCACCATCGCTTCTCCATAGCTCGTAGGTTCATCGTTGTCCAACAACATGACCTTTAAGACAGGGTTACCGTACCACTCAGGAGCAGTACATATCATTGTCGACCTACGAGGTTCGATAGTAACTTGATCCGAAGCTTCATGATCACCATCATCAGCTTCCTCTTCAACTGATGTAGGTTCCACAGAAACATCTTTCTGCGCAGTGCTACTCTCTGGTTGAAGTAAAGGCTCACCAACCTCATCAAGTTCTATCTTCCTCCCACTCAATTCTTTCGAGAGAAACTCTTTCTCGAGAAAGGACCCGTTCTTAGCGACAAACACTTTGCCTTCAGATCTGAGATAGAAGGTATACCCAACCGTCTCTTTTGGGTATCCTATGAAGACGCATTTGCCCGCTTTGGGTTCCAGCTTTTCTGGCTGAAGCTTTTTGACATAAGCATCGCATCCCCAAACTTTAAGAAACGACAACTTTGGTTTCTTGCCAAACCACAGTTCATACGGTGTCGTCTCAACGGACTTAGATGGTGCCCTATTTAAAGTGAATGCAGCTGTCTCTAACGCATAACCCTAAAATGATAGTGGCAGATCGGCAAGAGACATCATAGAACGCACCATATCCAATAAGGTTCGATTACGACGTTCGGACACACCATTACGCTGTGGTGTTCCAGGTGGCGTCAACTGTGAAACAATTCCACATTGTCTTAAGTGACTGCCAAACTCATAACTCAGATATTCTCCCCCTCGATCAGATCGTAGGAATTTGATCTTCTTGTTACGATGATTCTCAACTTCACTCTGAAATTGCTTGAACTTTTCAAACATTTCAGACTTGTGTTTCATTAAGTAAACATACCCATATCTACTCAAATCGTCGGTGAAGGTGAGAAAGTAACGATATCCACCGCGTGCCTCAATGCTCATCGGACCACACACATCAGTATGTATGATTTCCAACAAGTCACTTGCCCGTTCCATTGTTCCGGAGAATGGGGTCTTAGTCATCTTGCCCATGAGGCATGGTTTGCATGTGTCAAGTGATTCAAAATCAAGTGACTCCAAAAGTCCATCAGCATGGAGTTTCTTCATGCGTTTTACACCAATATGACCTAAGCGGCAGTGCCACAAGAAAGTGGTACTATCATTATCAAATCTACATCTTTTGGCATCAATGTTATGAACATGTGTATCATCACTATCGAGATTCAATAAGAATAAACCCCTCACAATGGGTGCATGACCATAAAAGGTATTACCCATATAAATAGAACAACCATTATTCTCTAATTTAAATGAGTAACCGTCTCACATTAAACAAGATCCAGATATAATGTTCATGCTCAACGCAGGCAATAAATAACAATTATTCAGGTTCATCACTAATCCCGATGGTAATCAAAGAGCGAGCGTGCAGATGGCGATCACATCAACCTTGGAACCATTTCCCACGCGTATCGTCACTTCGTCCTTCGCCAGCTCTGTCTATTCCGCAGTTCCTGCTTTGAGTTGCAAATGTGAGCAACCGCACCGGTATCAAATACCCAGGCACTACAACGAGAGTTGGTAAGGTACACATCAATAACATGTATATCATATATACCTTGTTTGGCGTTGGCCCCCTTCTTGTCGGCCAGATACTTGGGGCAATTCCGCTTCCAGTGGCCAGTTCCCTTGCAATAGAAGCACTCAGTTTCCGGCTTGAGCCCAGCCTTGGGTTTCTTCACGGGAGGAGCAACTACTTTGCCACTCTTCTTGGAGTTTCCCTTCTTGCCCTTGCCATTCTTCTTGAAACTAGTGGTTTTATTGACCATCAACACTTGATGCTCCTTCTGGATGTCTGACTCAGCGACTTTCAGCATCGCAAACAGCTCGACGACTGACTTGTTCATCCCTTGCATGTTATAGTTCAACACAAAGCTCTTGTAGCTAGGTTGTAGCGATTGAAGAACTCTGTCAGTGATCGCCTCTGGCGGGAGCACAACTCCCAACTCAGCTAGACGGTTGTAATACCCAGACATTTTGAGTATGTGTTCACTGACAGACCCGTTCTCCTCCATCTTGCAAGCATAGAACTTATCGGAGGTCTCATACCTCTCGATCCGGGCATTCTTCTCAAAAATAAGCTTCAACTCCTGGAACATCTCATATTCTCCATGACGTTCAAAACGCCTTTGAAGTCCCGGTTCTAAGCCATACAACATGGCGCACTAAACTATTGAGTAGTCATCAACACGCGCCTGACAGGCGTTCATAACGTCCACAGACGCTGGAGGGGGTTGCTCACCAAGCGGTGCATCAAGGACATAAGCCTTTTGGGCAGCCGTGAGGATAATCCTCAGATTACGGGCCCAGTCTACAAAGTTACTTCCATCATCTTTCAGCTTGGCTTTCTCTAGGAACGCATTGAAATTCAGGGAAGCTACTGCGCGAGCCATTGATCTACAACATAAATTTGCAAAGACGACTTAGACTATTGTTCAAGATAATGAGTTTAGTTTACTTAAAAACTCCCACTCAAATCGACATCCCTCCGGTCGTCCGAGTGAAACATGATCCAAATTCACCAACCCAAGTCCGATCATCACGTGAGATGAGGTGGTTTCAATGGTGAACATCTCCATGTTGATCATATATACTATATGACTCATGTTCGACCTTTCGGTCTCTTGTGTTCCGAGGCCATGTCTATACATGCTAGGCTCGTCAAGTTTAACCCAAGCGTTCCGCATGTGCAAAACTGGCTTGCACCCGTTGTATGTGAACGTAGAGTCTATCACACCCGATCATCACGTGGTGCTTCGAAACGATGAACTTTCGCAACGGTACACACTTGGGGAGAACACAATTTTATCTTGAAATTTTAGAGAGGGATCACCTTATAATGCTACAGTCGTCCTAAGCAACATAAGATGCATAAAAAGATTAACATCACATGCAAATCATAAGTGACATGATATGGCCATGAACTTGTGCTTTTGATCTCCATCTCCAAAGCACCGGCATGATTTCCATCGTCACCGGCATGACACCATGATCTCCATCATCATGATCTCCATCATCGCGTCGCCATCGGGGTTGTCACGCCAACCATGCTTCTACTACTATTGCTACCGTTTAGCGATAAAGTAAAGCATTATATAGCGCTTAATGATTGACACGCGGGTCATACAATAATTAGAGACAACCCTATGGCTCCTGCCGGTTGCCGTATTCATCGACATGCAAGCCGAGATAAACTATTACAAAATATGATCATCTCATACATCAAATATATTTCATCATGTCTTTGGCCATATCATATCACAACATACCCTGCAAAAACAAGTTAGACGTCCTCTAATTTGTTGTTGCATGTTTTACGTGGCTGCTATGGGTATCTAGCAAGAACGATTCTTACCTACGCAACACCACAACGGTGATATGCCAGTTGCTATTTAACCTTCTACAAGGACCGCCTTCGTCGAATCCGATTCAACTAAGGTGGGAGAGACAGACACCCTCCAGCCATCTTATGCAACAAAGTCGCATGTCAGTCAATGGAACCGGTCTCATGTACGTGGACATGTAAAGTTGGTCCGGGCCGCTTCATCCCACAATACCGCTGAATCAAGAAAAGACCAAGGAAGGAAGCAATCTGAATATCAACGCCCACAAACTCCTTTGTGTTCAACTCGTGATGTCATCTACGCAAAGACCTAGCTCATGATGCCACTGTTGGGGAACGTTGCATGGGAAACAAAAAATTTCCTACGCTCACCAAGATCGATCTAGGAGATGAACATCTATGAGAGGAGAAATTGCATCTACATACCCTTGTAGATCGCTAAGCGGAAGCGTTAAGAAATGCGGTTGATGTAGTCGAACGTCTTCGTGATCCAATCACGATCCGTCCACGAACTCCCGATCAAGTGCCGAACGGACGGCACCTCCGAGTTTAGCACACGTCCGGCTCGGCGGCGTCCTCTCCTTCTTGATCCAGCAAGAGAGAGAGAGGGGGTAGATGAGATCGGGACCAACACGACGGTATGGTGGTGGTGGTGGCAGCGGAATTCCGGCAGGGCTTCGCCAAGCGCGTACCGGTGAAACGTGGGAGGAGTTGGGAGAGGTAACGGGCAAGGGTCCAAGGGGTGGCTGCCCCCAATGCCTCCCCACCTTTATATAGGCGTGGAGGGGGCTGGTGGCTTGCCCTCCAAGGCCCTAGGGTCGTTGGCCAAAGGGGGAGGAAGGAAATCCCTCCTTTCCTTCCCCACCGATCGCTATCCCCCTTTTTTTGGGATCCTGATCTTATCCCTTTGGGATATGATACTATTCCTTTTAAGGGAGGATCTTGGTGCACTTAGACCAGGCTTGTGGGGACTCTCCCCACTACCCACGTTCATGTGGGTCCCCCATGCAGGTGGGCCCCACTCCGGAACCTTCTAGAACCTTCCCGGTACAATACCGAAAAAAACTCGAACTTTTTCCGGAACCCGATAACAACTTTCCATATATGAATCTTTACCTCCAGACTATTCTGGAGCTCCTCGTGATGTCCCAGATCCCATCCGGGACTCCGAACAACCTTCGGACTTTCCACTATTAATATCTCAATACTACCCTAGCGCTACCGAACGTTAAGCGTGCGACCCTACGGGTTCGGGAATATGCAGACATGACCGAGACTCCTCTCCGGTCAATAACCAATAGCGGGACCTGGATGCCCATATTGGTTCCTACATATTCAACGAAGATCTTTATCGGTTGAACCACGATGTCAAGGATTCAGTTAATCCCGTATGCAATTCCCTTTGTCCGGCGATATGTTACTTGCCCGAGACTCGATCGTCGGTATCTCCATACCTAGTTCAATCTCGTTACCGGAAAGTCTCTTTACTCGTTCTGTAATACAAGATCCTGTGGCTAACTCTTTAGTCACATTGCTTGCAAGCTCATTGTGATGCTGTATTACCGAGTGGGCCCTGAGATACCTCTCCGTCATACGGAGTGACAAATCCCAGTCTTGATCCATGCCAACTCAACAGACACCCTCGGAGATACCTGTAGAGCATCTTTATAGTCACCCAGTTACGTTGCGACATTTGATACACACAAGGTACTCCTCCGGTGTCAGTGAGTTGCATGATCTCATGGTCATAGGAACAGATACTTGACATGCAAAAAACGATAGCAATAAACTTGATACGATCATATGCTACGTTCATAGTTTGGGTCTTGTCCATCACATCATTCTCCTAATGATGTGATCCCATTATCAAATGACAACTCATGTCTATGACCAGGAAACCATGGCCATCTTTGATCAACGAGCTAGTCCGGTAGAGGCTCACTAGGGACATGTTGTTGTCGACGTATCCACACATGTATTTGTGTTTCCAACCAATACAATTATAGCATGGATAATAAACAATTATCATGAACAAGGAAATATAATAATAACCATTTTATTATTGCCTCTAGGGCATATTTCCAACACCCGGCGCGCCCAGAGGAGCGCGCCCTGTTGCCTTGTGGGCCCCTCGAGGCTCCGTCTAACCTAATTCCACTTCTATAAATTCTCAAATATTGGGAAACCAACAGAGAGCCACGCAAAATAACTTTTTCGCTGCCACAAGCTTCCGTTCTTCCGCGATCCCATCTGGAGGCCTTTTTCGATACTCTGCGGGAGGGGGAATCGATCACGGAGGGCTTCTACATCATCATTGCTGCCTTCCGATGATGCGTGAGTAGTTCACCACAAACCTACGGGTCCATAGCTAGTAGCTAGATGGCTTCTTCTCTCTCTCTCTCTTTGATCTTCAATACAATGTTCTCCTCGGTTTTCTTGGAGTTCTGTTCGATGTAATCTTCTTTTGCGGTGTGTTTGTTGGGATCCGATGAAATGTGGATTTATTATATGAATATTCATGAGAAGTAATTGAGTCTTTTTTCTGAACTTTATTATTCATGATTTTTATAGCTTTGTATTTCTCTCCGATCTATCCGTTTGTTTTGGCCAACTAGATTGATTTATCTTCAGTGGGAGAGGTGCTTTGTGATGGGTTCAATCTTGCGGTGCTCTATATCCTAGTGACAGAAATGGACAAGACACGTATTTGTATTGTTGCCATTAAGGGTAAAACGATGGGGTTTATTCATATTAGTTGAATTTACTTTGTCTACATCATGTCATTTTGCTTAAGGCGTTACTCTGGTTTTATTAACTTAATACCCTAGATGCATGCTGGATAGCGGTCGATGGGTGGAGTAATAGTAGTAGATGCAGGAAGGAGTCAGTCTACTTCTCTCGGACGTGATGCCTATATGCATGATCATTGCCTTGAATATCATCATAACTATGCGCTTTTCTATCAATTGCCCAACAGTAATTTGTTTACCCATCGTATGCTATGTGTTCGAGAGAGAAGCCTCTGGTGAAAACTATGGCCCCCGGGTCTACTTAAATCATATATAAAAAACCAAAATATATTTGCTGCAATTTTATTTTCTTTATTTTGTTTTGAAATTTATCTATCTACCACTACAAGATTTAATCCTTGCAAGTAACGAGTTCAAGGGGAGTGACGACCCTCTTGCCCGCGTTGGGTGCAAGTATTTGTTTTTGTGTGTGCAGGTGCTGTTCACGAGGCTTTGCATGATTCTCCTACTGGTTTGATAACCTTGGTTCTCACTACGGGAAATACTTATCTACTGTACTGCATCTCCTCTCCTCTTCGAGGAAAATCCCAATGCAGCTCACAAGTAGCAGGAAGAATTTCTGGCGCCGTCGCCGAGGAGACATCATCAAAACCTATCAAGTACCTTCACTCAAACTATCATCTACTTGCTCTACTTTTTATTTGCCTTTTCATTTACCTCTCTTTTTCATCTCCCCCACTTCTCTAAAAATCGAAAAATACAAAAATATTTCTGTTTGCTCGTTTGCTTGCTTGCAATAATTGTGTGACTCGATGAAAATAAAAATATAGACATATGGATCCTCATCCACTTGCTAATCTTTTAAAACAATCCAATTATGATGAACCAATTGCTAGTGAGTTGAGTGCACTTGATTATCTTTATGAAGTTTTGCTTGAAAATCGTGAATCTGAAAATTGTGATGAAGTGCTAAAAGAAGAAGTTTATAAAGTGATTCATGATAGCTCCTTGAATGGAAAGCATGATTACAATGATGTTATTATAAATTCTATTAATGTCAATTGTGCTAATACTATGCAAAGCTACAAGCTTGGGGATGATAATTTTGTCATGTCCACTACTTATTGCAATGATCATGATTGGGGTGATAATGCTTCTTATGATCTTGAAAATTTATTTAAGCCTCATGATGAATATGTCATTGATAATAATGTTTGCAATAATATTCAAAGTGGGTTTGGAAGAGTGTCAACTTTAGGTAAAAAGAATCCCACATATTTTGAGAGTGTTCAATCTTATGAATTTTTTGATAAAAGTGGGTTTGGAGAGCTCATGACTTTAGTTGATGTTAATCCCACTATCTTGGAAGATTTTAAAACTTTTATGCATGTGGATCATGAAGATAGTATTTTATATGATAGCTATATTGTTGAATTTTATTATGATCCTACATGTAATTATTATGAGAGAGGAAAATATGGTTGTAGAAAATTTCATGTTACTCAATTACCTCTCTTGATGATCAAATTGTCAATATTTTATTCTTATTCCTTGCATATGCTAAATATTTCTTGTCTTGCCAATTTTTTTGCTTATAAAATTCCTATGCATAGGAAGTATCTTAGACTTAAATGTGTTTGTCACATGTTTTATGATGCTCTCTTTGTGCTTCAATTCTTGTCTTTGTCGTGAGCATCATTGAAATCTTTAAGCCTATCTTAATGGCTTTAAAGAAAGAGCTTGTTGGGAGACAACCCAATAGTTATCATTTATGTTTTTGTATGCAATCACAATTTTAGCTACTGTTATGATTGTGTTTTTATGTTTTAATTAGTGTTTGTGCCAAGTAATGCCTTTGGGATGATTTGGATGATAGTATAATTGATGCTATTTGAAAACAGAAAGTTTTGCGCCCAGTATTTGATTTTTAGTTCTTTACTGGAATGTCAGAAAATCTGAAATTTTTACACAGTATTGGGATACAAATTGTTTACGTTTTCTGAATTTTTCAGAATTTTTGGATATACAGAAGTATAGATAATATTCTGTCATTTCGTACTGTTCTGTTTTAGACAGATTCTGTTTTTATTGCATAGTGTGCTTGTTTTAATGAAACTATGGATTATATCGTATGGTATAAGTCATGGAAGAGTTAGAATACAGTAGGTATTATGCAAGAACAATTATGAATGAGTTTATAATAGTACCTAAAGTGGATGATTGATTTATTTTACTAACGGATCTCACAAAGTTTCTGTTGAGTTTTGTGTGCTGAAGTTTTCAAGTTTTGGGTGAGATCACGATGGATGAAGGAATAAGGAGCGGCAAGACCCTAAGCTTGGGGATGACCAAGGCACCCCAAGGTAATATTCAAGGAAGACCCAAGCGTTTAAGCTTGAGGATGCCCCGGATGGCATCCCCTCTTTCGTCTATAATCTATCGGTAACTTACTTGGAGCTATATTTTTATTCATCACATGATATGAGTTTTACTTGGAGTGTCTTGTGCCATAGTTTACTTTTGCTTTGTTTGATTTTTAGTTTGCCACAATCATCTTTTGCTGGACACACCTTTTGAGAGGGACACGCATTTGTTCGTGATTTGTTAGAATACTCTATATGCTTCACTTATATCTTTTGAGCTAGGCAGTTGCTCTAGTACTTCACTTATATCTTTTAGAGCACGGTGGTGGTTATATTTTAAAGAAATAGTTGCACTCTCATGATTCACTTAAATCTTTTTGAGAGTCTAATAAATAGTAATGACAATTTGCACGGGTTATAAGAATAGTCCATAAAGGATAGGTATTCAACAGGGATATAATAAAAAAATCATGTAGATCACTAAATATGAAACGTATGGTTTAATGATATTGATGTCGTAATATGAAAGGATATTGGTTCATAATCATTGGTTAGTAGAAATATCAGTATTAAAGTTTGTTATTAACTTCTCATCTAAGTGTTGGTCATGGCATGGTGGGGAGGTTTCAGCATTCTTAGGTCTGAAATGAAATCCTTGAGTGCTGTTATAATCGGGGGTGCGCGATGGTTAACTCCTACCAACCTCCTCCCTAGGGCCATGCGAGTAGTACTTTGCTTCAAGGGCTAATAGGTTTTGCAATAAGCATGTGAGTTCTTTATGACTAATGTGAATCCATGGATTATAGGCACTCTCACCCTTCCGTAATTTGCTAGCCTCTTCGGTACCGTGCATTGCCCGATCTCATCTCGAGAGTTGGTGCAAACATCGCCGGTGCATCCAAACCCCGTGATATGATATGCTCTATCACACATAAGCCTCCTTATATCTTCCTCAAAACAGTCACCATACCTACCTATTATGGCATTTCCATAGCCATTCCGAGATATATTGCCATGCAACTTCCACCGTTCCGTCATATGACTTGTGTTCATTGTCATATTGCTTTGCATGATCATATAGAGCTGACATGATATTTGTGGCACAGCCATCGTTCAGCATTTTCATACATGTTACGCTAGATCATTGCACATCCTAGTACACTACCAGAGGCATTCATATAGAGTCATTCTGTATAGTTTTCATCAAGTTGTAATATCGAGTTGTAAGTAAATAGAAGTGTGATGATCATCATTATTAGAACATTGTCCCAGTGAGGAAAGGATGATGGAGACTATGATTACCCCACAAGTCGGGATGAGACTCTGGACGGAAAAAAAGAGAAAAAAAGAGACCAACAAAAAAAAGAGAAGGAGCAATGTTACTATCCTTTTCCACACTTGTGCTTGAAAGTAGCACCATGTTTTTCATATAGAGAGTCTCCTGAGTTGTCACTTTCATATACTAGTGGGAATTTTTCGTTATAGAACTTGGCTTGTATATTCCGATGACGGGCTTCCTCAAATGCCCGAGGTCTTCATGAGCAAGCAAGTTGGATGCACACCCACTTAGTTTAAGTTGAGCTTTCATACACTTATAGCTCTTAATGCATCCGTTGCATGGCAATCCCTACTCGTATTGATATCGATTGATGGACATCTCCATAGTCCGTTGATCCGCCGAGTTGATGCGAGACTTTCTTCCTTTTTGACTTCTCCTATTGATCCCTATCACCGCATTCTATTCCACCTATAGTGCTATGTCCATGGCTCACGCTCATGTATTGCGTGAAGTTGCAAATGTTGAAGCGCGTTAGAAGTACGATCCAATTGCCTGATTTAACACCGGGGTGCTCATGATTTATATTTATGCGATGAAGGCGGAGTCATGCCATGCTAACATGATAAAATGAGTGGGGAATAACATTCATTAAGGATCGTACATTTTGAAAGTTTAATGATTATGCTTCTTATATTCATGGATATTATTATGTTGATATTGTTAATTCATCGTTTCTCAATATTTATACCGTAAAGAGATTACATGATAAACATGTTAGGTAGCATTCCACATCAAAATTATGTTTTTATCATTTACCTACTCGAGGACGAGCAGGAATTAAGCTTGGGGATGCTGATACGTCTCCAACGTATCTATAATTTTTTTATTGTTCCATGCTATTATAGTATCAATCTTGGATGTTTTATATGCATTTATATGCTATTTTATATCATTTTTGGGAACTAACCTATTAACCCAGTGCCCAGTGCCAGTTGCTGTTTTTTGCTTGTTTTTCGTTTTCCAGAAAATCAGTACCAAACGGAGTCCAAACGCTACGGAACTTTTTGACGATATTTTTCTAGACATAAGAGAACCTAGAAGCTTTGGGAGGAGACCAGAGGATATACGAGGAGACGGCAAGGCAACCCAGCGCGCCCAGGAGGGGCGCCCTGTTGCCTTGTGGGCCCCTCGTGGCTACGTCTAACCTAATTCCACTTCTATAAATTCTCAAATATTGGGAAACCAACAGAGAGCCACCAAAAATAACTTTTCTGCCGCCGCAAGCTTCTGTTCTTCTGCGATCCCATCTGGAGGCCTTTTCCGGTACTCTGCCGGAGGGGGAATCGATCACAGAGGGCTTCTACATCATCCTTGCTGCCTTCCGATGATGCGTGAGTAGTTCACCATAGACCTACGGGTCCATAGCTAGTAGCTAGATGGCTTCTTCTCTCTCTTTGATCTTCAATACAATGTTCTCCTCATTGTTCTTGGAGTTCTATTCGATGTAATCTTCTTTTGCGGTGTGTTTGTTGGGATCCGATGAATTGTGGGTTTATGATCTGAATATTCATGAGAAGTAATTGAGTCTTTTCTGAACTTTATTATGCATGATTGTTATAGCTTTGTATTTCTCTCTGATCTATCTGTTTGGTTTGGCCAACTAGATTGATTTATCTTCAGTGGGAGAGGTGCTTTGTTATGGGTTCAATCTTGCGGTGCTCTATATCCCAGTGACAGAAAGGGACAAGACACGTATTTGTATTGTTGTCATTAAGGGTAAAACGGTGGGGTTTATTCATATTAGTTGAGTTTACTTTGTCTACATCATGTCATCTTGCTTAAGGCGTTACTCTGGTTTTATTAACTTAATACCCTAGATGCATGCTGGATAGCGGTTGATGGGTGGAGTAATAATAGTAGATGCAGACAGGAGTCGGTCTACTTGTCTCGGATGTGATGCCTATATACATGATCATTGCCTTGAATATCGTCATCACTATGCGCTTTTCTATCAATTGCCCAACAGTAATTTGTTTACCCACTGTATGATATGTGTTCGACAGAGAAGCCTCTAGTGAAAACTATGGCCCCCGGGTCTACTTAAATCATATATAAAAAACCAAAATATATTTTCTGCAATTTTATTTCCTTTGTTTTGTTTTGTAATTTATCTATCTACCACTACAAGATTTAATCCTTGCAAGTAACGAGTTCAAGGGGAGTGACGACCCTCTTGCCCGCGTTGGGTGCAAGTATTTGCTTTTGTGTATGCAGGTGTTGTTCACGAGGCTTTGCGTGATTCTCCTACTGGTTCGATAACCTTGGTCCTCACTGAGAGAAATAATTATCTCTACTATACTGCATCTCCTCTCCTCTTTGAGGAAAATCCCAACGCGGCTCACAAGTAGCAGAAACTTAGAAGAAAACAAAAAAATCGCCCTACGATCAAGATCCCGGATCACTATGAAGATGCATACAAGGTTAGATCGGATCATCACCAACTTCAAGTTGCAGCGGAAGAAGAATTGGTGTAGATCGTTGATGAAGTTGCTCGAACCTTTCACGAACAGTCCCTCAAACCGAAGATCGAAAGCACGGCCTCTCTACAGATTGCACACATACGGGCTTCACGATCCGGCAGCGCTTCGCCGTCCAGAGCTTTGCGTCACCGGAGAACTAGAGGAGAGAGAATATGACCTCACGAGACTTCACTATTATGTGGACAAGAGAAAACTAGAACTAGGTCTAGTCTAGATCAAACTAGAACAAGAACTAGAGAGAACTAGAGAGGGGACGCCCAAGGCAAAGGGACTTGTGTATCTCTAGGGGGCGCCTGCCCCCCTGAAGTATATATAGGTGGAGGGGAGGAGGGGGCGCCAACTTGAGGAGGGCTCCTCCCCTTGGCGCGCCGGCCTAGGGAGAGGAGTCCCTCTCCAATTCCAATAAAGCTTCACCTCCTTATTGGGCCCATAGGCCCATTAACTATCTCCTACTAGGCCTAATTGATATTTTCTTTAGCCCATTGACTCTAAATAAATCCTAGGGACCTCCCAATAAATACCGAAGCCCTCTATTATTTATATTAGGTCCTATGAAACATTTTTTGCCTATATATCATTTCCTGGTATTATCCGGTATTCCCCCAAACACTTCCGGTGACCCCGAAACGCTTCCTGTTTCTCTCGAAACTATTTCTTCTATTCCCGAAACTATTCCGGTAATATTTTCTCATATTCCTCACTCCATTAGAAATCAACAGATCGTAATTCCCTGCTTAAAAACTATCCATCACAAGAGGCGGTAGATATCGCATATTCCAGCTGGGACGAGCGGTTCCTCCTTAGCTTGGTGCCTCCACTATGGCTTCCATACTGGCGAGGTAGTGTGGACATTAACTTCTCGATTGAGAGCCTTGGGCACGGCCGCGAAGTCTGGCGTACATGCGACTTTGAGATGGACGACCTATACGACCCTTGCGACGTACATTCGGGAGCGACACACCCTTGCTTCGCACCCGACGACATATATGGTTGCCTGTCGGGTGGAGGACTCCACCTCGTAGGAGCACTGATGGTAGTGCACCCAGAACTCAAAATACTCGGCCGGATCGTAGTTGGCGTTGGCTGGACGGTTGTTGGTCTGGACCTACTCGTTGGTGGCATCGTAGTTGTCGGCGCGACTGCTCGGGGGCTCGATGTCCTCCCCCTCGCTGGGCTGCAAGTCAAGATCCCTATTGGCCAATCCGCCAAGGATCAAACGCGTCCTGGCCGCGTAATTCCTTGGAAGCTTGACTTCGTGCCCCCACAACCCTTGAGGAAGAGAATGGCCACATGCTCGGCCACACCCTCAACCTTGCGAATGCGAGGCGCCATGGTGGTCATTGTGACGGTTAGGGAAAGCGTCGGACGGGCTATGAAGATGTGTAGTAGAGGGGGCGGGGAAGCTGAGTACTGTGGAGGGCAATGGTTATATGCAGCCGATGTCTCGAGGGGAGTCGTGGAAAGAAGCAACAATCGGTCGACGAAATTCAATGCAAGCCCGGCATGGCGTGCGAACAGGAGAACGCCCAATGTTGTGGCACTGTCAAGCACTACTCGTGTTGTCTTGTCCCATCAAGCATGTGCTCCACATTGGAGTCTACGATCAAACGCGTCTTCACGCTGACACGGTTGACATGACAAGTGGTGGGTCCCATGGAGAAGGAAACGAATCAAAGAAGACGAAAACGCGGCTTGGTCTAACGACAACTGGCGGGGAGGGCACGTAAGGGTATACAACTAATTTATTTGCATTCGTTAGTGGCACAAACCGACTTCGTGAAGTTTTAGTGACAGCCATTGAATATCCAAAATTGTTAGTGGCATGAACCGGATTTTCCTTTTTTTTAACCGAGCACAAATCTTTGCCGAGTACCACGAAAAACACTCAGTATATTGTTTGCCGAGTGTCCAAGAAAAAAACACTTGGCAAACATGACTTTGCTAAAAGAGTATATGTCGAGTGCGTTTTATCGAATGTAACACTCGACGAAGCATTGCCGAGTGTTTTTTGGCCTTCGTCGAGTGTACCTGCCACTAGGCAAATGACTCGATTTCTGTAGCGAGAGATCGTCTTATCAACCATCATACATTACATTCCACCGATTGTACTGGCAGCTAATTAATCACGTGGTATTGTTTACATGTGGTCGATCTCTTCAATGCCTAGTATACATGTAAACCAATCTGTGGTTGGATGGTTAGGAGGACAGTGGTATCCTCAACCCAATACATGTAAACCAACCTGTGGTTGGATCGTCCCAGACTTAACAACGGTGCTCGCATTTTCCTGGATTTATTTTAGGCCTTCCGGCGATGTGTGTTCAGTGGGAGGAGACGTTCTCATCGACTACCAAGGCGTCTGTGGCGACTTCGTCAATCTCAAGATGATGTGCCGGTTCAGTCTATCAGAGGTTCTCATAGGGATAGGGTGTGTGCGTGCGTTCATAGGAATGAATGTATGCGCGTATTAGCGTATATATGAGCGTCTGCGTCTATACTATGTTAAAAAAAATGCCTACTCCCTCCATCCACATATATAGCCTTTGACCAATGATAAAATTATTAGTATATGAGATGTATGTTATATCATTAGAAACTCCTTTCACATACGAATTTAATGGTATGCTTTGTGTAACATGCATGTAATATACTCCCTCCGTTCCACAATGTAAGTCTTTATAGAGATTTCATTACGGACTACATACGGATGTATGTAGACATGTTTTAGAGTGTAGATTCATTTATTTTATCCGTATGTAATCCGTAGTGGAATTTTTAAAAAGACTTACATTTAGGAACGGAGGTAGTATTATTGTGCTAACCCGTGGTCAAAAGTAACCTCGAAAAATATATTATGGATGGACGGAGTCGTATACATGAGATAAGGACGGAACCCTGCGAACAACTAACTGCTGGTCTGCTGGCTTTAACTTCGTCCTCTATAAATACCCGCGCGGGGCGTTCCCTACTTCTCCATCTCCCAGTGCATCATTTTGATCGCCGGGTAGCTCAGACAGAGTTTTTTTTTCCCGAATTGAAGCTCAGACAGAGGTGAGCGAAGAGTACCATCTAAGGTAAAAACACGCATAGATCTTTATTGCACCTGCGCTTCACTTGCCATACCACCGGCCCCTACAAATTCCTTGAAGGCTATAAGCAGCTGCGTTAGGTACGTATAAGCTCTGGTGAAACCCTTGGTGCATGCTTATATATGGCATGCATCCGTTGAAAAGAGCTATATGCACTCTCTGGGTTTGATGCAGGTCCTTTTGAAAGAAAAAAAATGGTCGGATTACCATCTTATACATGTTCCATGGAATTATACCTAAAATGTTTGTAATAGAATTAAGCATGTATATATAGCTCTCTTTTATCCCAAACAAATTGTTTGATATTTTCTTCCAATCTATATATAGACAAACCTCACTAGCAAGCATTAATAGCCATTTTTCTGCACTCACAATGAGCCAAATCACCAAAAATACTGTACTCTTGGATTTCCTAGGTTGATCTAGCAACCATCATCTGGTGTAGAGACATGGAGACCCTCCCTGTCAGCAGCATGCATTCGTGTATTAGGAAATCGAGACGTGGCGTATACCGATGCATCCAAGAGCCTAAACAACCATTCTTTACTCTTCCTTGGTATGCAATTTTTTGTTAAGATGTGCTCTTTAAAAAAATAGATGGTGTACTTTCTAGTTACTAGTCAAAGTTTGAGTGTACCCATTTCCATGATAGCTTTCGAAAAATAGGACTGGATAATTAATGAGCTAAAAAGGTTTCATCATCATGTTTCTCTATCATGAGATTCAACAATTAATGACTGTCGTGACATTACCACTTTTAATTAAGTGCCTACAAATAGGGCATGCTGGTTTTTATGGAAAAGATGTCCTAGAGGATGAGGTTGAGACGGCCAGGCGAGAAAACTGACGAGAAGGAAGTGTATTGGGGTGTGGGGAGGATGAACGTGCTAGGTTTGGGCTATGAGGGGATTACTGTTCTGTGGGGAAGAACAACATGTGAGGCTAAACTAATTATGCGGTGAGTAGCTCTTACACCGACAAAAAATGTTGTTAGTTTTTAGTTCAGCTGTCGGTAAGATACACTTTGAGTTTATTATACACTTTGAGTTTATTATTTTTCCTGGAGGCATAAAAGGCCACTAGGGCAATTTACTTTACCCAAATGATAAGTGCCACACGTCAGGTGAGTGACACTCCGGCCCTTACGTTTTTCGATGGTAATTCCAGTCACGCGAGGAGGCAAATTCCAGTGACACACGGCAAGTTTCTGTCAAAAATAAACTGAAGCACGAAAATTGTCATGCTTATCAACTAAAGTTGTCATCCTCGCGTAACTAAACTTGCCATCAAAAACGTTCGAAATTGCCATGTGCTCGTACCTGACGTTCGGCACTTATCTGGGTCCTTACTTTATTGATTGATGGAAGCATGAGGCCATTGGAAAAATTGAATCATGTTTCTGGCAGTACTCCGGGTAGGTTTAGAGAAAGCATGGGCCACGGGTGCTAATAATATCACCCTATAAACTCTAAGAAAGTACACTAAAAACTTGCATCGCAATAATATAATGGAAACATTTTATGTCAGCAATATGAATATTCATTTTGGCATGGCAACAAACAGAAAAGTGTAATCATATGGATGCTTCAAAACCAACTTAATTAGTGATGGGGCAAGTACTGAATCATTTTACCATGTTTTTACCAAAAGTAACTGTGCTATAACCACACTATAGAGATTTGAGCAGGGTGGTGCTAAATGGTATTTATGTATACTTATTTGGTAAAGTTACAAAATAAAGGGTTATAGCCCCGCTATACCCATGTTATATTAGTTGTTTGAGCAGGGTGCCACTATTTGGCATAGCCCCCTATTTAAAACTATGGTTCTTATGGTTTTTTTTTTTTTTTTTGCCAGAGTTCTTACAGTATTTTCTCCAATAGCATCTGGATTGCAAACATGGAAATTAGCAACAGTCCTCTTGGTAGCATGTGTTCCTGAAGGCATACAGTTTGAGTTTATTATTTTTCCTGGAGGCATACAGTTTGAGTTTATTATTTTTCCTGAAGGCATAAAAGGCCACTAGGACAATTTACTTTATTGATTGATGGAGGCATGAGGCCATTGGGAAAATTGAATCATGTTTCTGGCAGTACTCTAGGTAGGTATAGAGAAAGCATGGGGCCACGAGTGCTAATAACAAACGGATTAATATCACCCTATAAACTCTAAGTACACTAAAAACTTGCATCGCTATAATATAATGGAAACATTTTATGTCACCAATATGAATATTCATCTTGGCATGGCAGCAAACAGAAAAGTTTAACCATATGGATGCTTCAAAACCAACTTAATTAGTGATGGGGCATGTACTGAATCATTTTACCATGTTCTAACTAAAAGTTTTAAATAACCGTGTTATAGCCACACTATAGAGATTTGAGTAGGGTGGTGCTAAATGGTTTTTATGTATAATTGTTTGGTAAAGTTACAAAATTGAGGGTTATAGCCCCGCTATACCCACGTTATACTAGCTGTTTGAGTAGGGTGCCACTATTTGGCATAGCCCCTTATTTAAAACTATGGTTCTTATGGGTTTTTTTTTTTTTGCCAGAGTTCTTACAGTATTAGCTCCAATAGCATGTGGATTGCAAACATGGAATTAGCAACAGTCCTCTGGGTAGCATGTGTTCCTATTTTTGTGGCAATCGTGTCGACAATGATGGCCCAACGACGACCGACGTTCTCCCAAACAACGAAACGATCACCTTCTCCACCGCCATGGCCGTAGGGGCTCCCCTTCTTGGGATCTTCCCGGCGCTTCTCGCCAAGGGCCCGCTGCAAGTGATCCGCGACGCCCACACGGAGATGGGGAGCGTGTTCACGGTGAGACTATTGCATCGCAAGGTGACCTTCCTGGTTGGGCCAGATGTGTCGAGCCATTTCTACCAAGGGCTGGACTTGGAGATTAGCCAAGACGAGGTCTCCCTTCTTTTTTTTTTTGCGGGTAAGGACGAGGTCTCCCGGTTCACCATTCCGACTTTCGGCCCCGGCGTCGCCTTCGACGTGGACTTTGCTACTCGCCGCGAGCAGTTCCGCTTCTTTGGTGACGCCATGAAGCCGGCCAAGCTCGCGAAGTCGAGGTAAGAAATAAGATGATATGTTTAGTAGCCTTGATTTTCTTGTTAATTATTGCAAACATATATATATGTACATACTAGAAATTCTGCTCTGACGTGTACTTGTGTATGTTACACATGCAGGAGTACTTTGCGAGATGGGGACAGTCCGGCACGGTTGACGTGAAGCAGGAGCTAGAGCACCTCGTCACGCTCGTAGCCAGCCGGTGCTTGTTCGGGGAGGAGGTCCGGGCCAAGATGCTCGGCGAGGTCGCAACGCACCTCCGTGAACTCAACGACGGCATGCGCCTCGTCACCATCCTTTTCCCGCACCTGCCGATCCCGGCGCACCGCAGACGCGACAGGGCGCGCGCTAGGCTCGGCGACATATTCTCCAGCATCGTCAGCTCCCGCAAAGCAGGCTACCCCGACGGTGGCCCCGACGACATGCTGCAGTGCCTGATCGATTCCAGGTACAAAAACGGCCGCGCCACGACCGAGACGGAGGTCGTCGGGATGCTGGTCTCGGCGCTGTTCGCGGGGCAGCACACAAGCTCCAGCACGAGCACGTGGATCGGAGTGCGCCTCCTCGCGCGCGCCAACTCCGAGCACCTGCGCGCCGCCGTCCGGGAGCAAGAGCGGATCGTGACGCGGCACGGGGACCGCGTCGACTACGAGGTCCTGCAGGAGATGGATACCCTCCACCGCTGCGTCAAGGAGGTTCTGCGGCTCCACCCGCCGGCGATGATGCTGCTGCGCCACGCGCGCCAGAGCTTCACCGTGCGGACCAGGGAGGGCGAAGAGTACGAGGTCCCGGAGGGGCGTACCGTCGCGAGCCCGTTGGTGCTCCACAACCGTCTCCCGTATGTGTACAGGGACCCGGAGAGGTACGAGCCGGACCGGTTCGACCCCATCAGAGGGGAGGACGGGGCCGGCGGAGCGTTCTCGTACACGGCGTTCGGTGGCGGGCGGCACGCCTGCGTCGGCGAGGCGTTCGCGTACATGCAGATCAAGGGGATATGGAGCCACCTGCTGAGGAACTTTGAGATGGAGATGGTATCGCCGTTTCCCGAGACGGACTGGAACGTGGTCATGCCGGGGCCTAAGGGGAAGGTCATGGTCCGCTACAACAGAAGGAGGATGTCAGCGGTTGCCTAGATCACGAGCCGACAGAGACGCTACATGTATCTATACTTCATATTGCCTGTTTACTTTTTCCTGGCCAATAAATTACCGTTCTAAAGTAAGTTAACCGTTGCGCCATGCACAGTTGAACTAGTGTGTTTGTTCGACAAGCCAACGGTGGAGCACCTTTCGTGAGAGTGACATATATACGGTGGTGATTGTGTGGGTGCGGTGCACTGTCGTTTTTGTTGAGAGAGACTATACAATACTAGTAAGCTTGCACGTCTCATTCGACTTAAAATTTTGAATATGCAAAGCTTCAGTAAATTCCAATCCACATATAGCTACTTGTAAATCTACTATGCAATGATTTGTAGCACCTTTCATATGCTCTGCGAGTTTGAAACCTGGTAGGAGATATGAATGCTTGTACCAATGACTACTACCACATATATCAGCCTATATATTGTGCGATGCTTAGAAGGGGCGTGCATTCAAATTCCCAAGAAGAAGAGCACTTATATAGTCCGTCAAATCGGGTCAACAATTCAACATGCCTGTAGAAGTCAAGTGATGTGAGTTGACTATAGACAAATAGCTAAAGAAAGGAGATGAGGAAATTAATATTAGCAGCGTAATGAACTTCATGCTGACTGCAAGTCACGTACATGTAGTCAAGTTGAGGCAGAAATCATTTTCCTTGGAACATAATTTGGTAGCACTCCATCATTGCCATGAAACCTGTAATTTCAAATCTCAGTCTTCAGATACATAATTATTAATTTAAGTCTAACTGAATCTCTGCAAGCAAGCATGATGGTTTTAGCATCAGAAGCATAAAGATTAGGATAACCATGCATATAAATCACCTCAAATTGGGCTATACCAGGATTGCAAAATTCACAGTTATAGCACGGTACTATAGTACAGTGAGTACCTTGTGCTTCACCCCCGACCACAAGTCGCTACACTGGACACACAACTGACTGGAAACAGTAATACCCATTCGATGACCTGCACCAGTGAAATGATGCAAAGAATAAGGTGAAGCGAGCATAAACAGAAGGCCAGAAGGCCGGACAACATATGATTACTGTAACGCCCCTATAATTAAGCTACAGTAATCCCAACCTAATGATGCCATGTCACCAGGTTTTCGAAGCTAAATTGCCACCTGATAAAAATGCAAGTCAAATTCAAATTTAAATGCAAGTCAAAATATTATTTCTTCAAACTGTAAAACCAAAATGTTGGTGATGTCCTAAATAATCCCCAAGTATTTTTCTTGAAGAAATCAAACCCTTTTGGATTTTGAAATTGATCCCAGCAACTATTTTAGTGGTCCAGCAGCAAATTGCTTAACCTTTTCAATTTCTAAAAATATTTATTCAAGTCCAAATGACCTCAACGGCCTTTCTTGGCCTCTCTGTGAGCTCCTCTCCCCTTTCCCCATCTTGCCCCCTCGATTCCGTCGCCGTAGCCGTGGTTCTGTGCCCGGCGTGCGTGTGTGGCCATGGCCTCTGCTGGCCTTGTGCCACTGACCTATGGGGGCCAGCCATTTTAATTAGGACTAACCCCCCCCCCCCCCCATTAATGCTAATTACCCCATTTTGTATCAATGACAGATGGGGCCCGCTGCTAAGTTTAAATGCTAAATCAATGTTGAAATTACCCGAGACAATGACATGCGGGACCCACTTGCACTGTTCCTCTGTTGACTAGTCAAATGTTGACTGGGTCAACCCAGCCACTTGACCCCACCTGTCAGCCTCCCTCTCACCGTCTGCTGGGTACCTCTGTGTACCCATAGCATTTATCCTTTTAATATTTCGAATTAAAGTAAATACAGAAATTTCATAAATTCATTTAAACTTTGGAAATTCATAGAAAATAAACCGTAACTCGGATGAAAATAATTTATATATGAAAAATGATCAGAAAATAAGACGAATCCGAATATGCCTTCCACATACCTGTCACATGCCCCCAACACAGCAAACATGGAACCTTCCCCTCTGGATCGTCTGACCGATAAATGCCTAGAGCCGGGAAAATATTTCCGGATATTTTCCCGCTCCGTCTATAACACTTAGTAGTGCATTAGGTCACCCCTAGCATAGCCTACTGTCATGTCATGCAATGTGATGCATTTGTTTGCTTTGTATTTATTGTTTCTTCCCCCTCTTCTTCTCCGGTAGACCCCGAGACCGACGCTGACGCCACTGAGTACGACTACGCCGCAGACGTTCAGCCACTTGCAGCAGAGCTTCCAGGCAAGCAAAACCCCCTTGATCATTCCTATATCGCCCATTTTTTTCTCTCCCATGCTTGCATTAGATTTTGCTACTGTATTCGATAGCTCCTATTCTAATGCATAGCCTGATTTTGTAACCTGCTGTTGATACTTTACCTGTTGTCCTATATGCTTAGTATAGGCTGGTTAGTGATCCATCAGTGGCCCTACACCCTTGTCTGTGTTGCCATTCTTTACTACCGGAAGATTGGATCAATGTGATCGATGTACAGAGACCGAGCACACCACCAGCACCCCCTTAGTTGTACGACTCTGTAGAGCTACTATCGAGTGCCGAGGGTGATGCCTCATATCTCACTTCCGATGATATCTCTGTAGTGTAGCACATCGAGAGTGGTTTACAGAGGGTGATTCCTCGCTCACCACTCCCGATGATGTCTCTGTCGTGCAACACCTCAAGCGTGAACCTATCGAGGGTGATTCCTCCAAGTTCACCTTGACATTCTACCTCAGGTGTGAACCTACCGAGGGTGATTCCTCTGAGTTCACCTTGATGGTAAGGACACACTGTTACCTTTAATTGTTCCCCGTTAACTGTTACTGCGGGACTGAAGGGACAGGCGGTACCACCCCGGTAGAGGTGGACCTGAGTTCCCGACAGTCTCTTGATAAGTCGGGTCGACCCGAAGGGTACCCGCGAGAGTTAATGACGCGGCACGACCGGGCAGGCAGAGACCGCCCTAGAGAGGGATGGACCTGGCCCTTGTCGTAAGACCACAAGACGGGGCGACATGAGCACTGATCGTCACCGCGAGCTCCAAACACACTAACGGGTTTGGATATGTGATCTGAGTAGGCCTCTGGCCTTTTCGCACTAACCACCACGCGGGATAAGTTATGGGCACTCGGTGTCGTACGATTCTTCCGAAAGCTCTTCAAACGTCAGCAGTTGAGCGGCGCGCGCCCGGGTGAACTGGAACGCCTGCGTGTGTATACATGGGCTAGGTTTGGTCCCGGCCGCGTACGCAACACGCAGGAATGCAAAGGACGATTGGCCCATGACCCCTTCATGCTTAGGATTTAGACCAGCGTGCTGGCCTCTCTGTTAAGCCTAGGTAGGACTACGGCGTGTCGATCAGCCGAGGCCGGGCATGACCCGGAAAAGTGTGTCCGGCCAGAGTTAATCGAGCGTGTTGGGTAAGTTGGTGCACCCCTGCAGGGAAGTTATCTATTCGAATAGCCGTGTCCACGGTAACGGACGCTCGGAGTTGTATCCCGATCTACTACAACTAGAACTGGATACTTGTGATACTTAACTGATATGATGGCTCTGGGATCACTTTCTCGCAGGGAGTCGAGGAAGGATCTCTGGGCATGGCTAATATATACTTGTTACTATATGATATGTTATTCTGTCCTCTTCTGATGCTGCAAGATGCTAGTCTACGATAGGCTAGGCCTTACCCCTCTACTCTGGCATTCTGCAGTATAGTCCACAGATACAGCCCCTTCCCTTTGATACCGATGCATACTTAGTTTAGATCTGATGTAAGTCTTGCGAGTACTTTGGATGAGTACTCACGGTTGCTTTGCTACCTTTTTCCCCTCTACCCGGTTGCTGCGATCAGATGACGGAGTCCCGGAGACAGTTGATCCCGCCGATGACTACTTCTACCCCGACGGAGCCAATTACTACGTGGAGACCGACGACCAGGAGTAGTTAGGAGGCCCCAGGCAGGAGGCCTGCGCCTTTTCGATCTAGTTGTTGTTGTTTTGCTAGCCTTCTTAAGGTAAACTTGTCTAATTATATCTATACTCAGATATTGTTGCTTTCGCTGACTTATGTATTCGGGTCCTCATGACCCTTGGTTTGTAATATAATTCCCTTATGTTTGAATTTATGTCTAGAGTTGTGTTGTGATATATTCCCGTGAGTCTCTGGTCTTGATCGTGCATGTTTGCGTGTATGATTAGTGCACGGTCGAGTCGGGGACGTCACAAGTTGGTATCAGAGCCGACTGCCTGTAGGAAGCCCCTTTCCAACTCCTTGGCCGAAGTTGAGTCTAGTCTTTGGAAAACTATTTTACTAACTATGTTGTGTGGCTTACGGGCCCACGTCGCCAATGGTTGGGATTATGATCTTTTATTCCACTCCTTTACTCTGGGTTCTGATTTCTCTTCTCTTCGGGTTAAAGATTTTGCTAACTCTAACTATAGGTTCTCGTAAAGACTTCAGTCCGGAGAGCCACTCATCGCCGATCATCCCTTGATATATCAAGACATTCCGAAGCACTCTTCGATGTTTTCCCGAGACCTTTGTGCCCATCGCTTATGCAATTCCCTACCACCGATAAATCCTTATGGATATCTACGTACACTGGTCGTTCATATATTCATTCCTAGTTGCTCTTGTTATTACAAGATGTCCTGAAATACTCTCCGGCCTTCCGAGAATCCTATATGCCCTGTTGCTGTTGAAATTCCTTGTCGCATACTTACACTTGTGATTCAATCCAGGTGTTCGACAATCTTCGTTCAAATCCTTTGTGATTGTCATTCTAATCCTATCAATTCATCATATGTGCGAATGCACGCAATCATCATTTGATCCTTAGAAATTATGCTTTCGGCTCAGACGTCATTCCAGATATGAGCTGGTTCTTGACCAATCAAGTTTTGATCGATTGTGCCTCAACTCGATTCAACTTACTCATCCTTGATCAGAGCATCTCCTTCTGCTTCCCCGAATTCGGAGTTCATAATCCCTCTGAATTTTATATTTAGAGTTGATTAGATGATTCCATAACCTGATGCATTTGCATTCTTTCTTCTTCTGGTTGAGTACCGATACTCGCATAGCGGTCCTTTGTTGGATTATTATCCGATAGTGTCCTTCATATTCAAAAACCTTGAGAGTTCTTCCCCTGATACAAATGCCTTTGACAATGGTGTATCATTTACTTTGACTTCGGTACCCTGCTTGTGAACTTGTATCCCTTACTTCTGTCGAAAGCTTTTCACGGGTCATAATCTTATGGTATTCCACCAGTTAAATTTTCAAACTCAAACATTTTTAGCAGAGCGGTGAATGAGAAGTTGTGCATTGGAGAAGTGGGAGTCGACCTTGAACTTTGTGTTCATGCCCATGGACACGATGTAGATCTTATCATGGAAGCTTCTCGTAAAAGTAATTATCTCCTTAGTGTAAGCTCATCTTGTATCTGTGAATTGGTCCTTGCAAACGTGGTTCCGACCATGTTGTTCTCTTTTGATTCCATTTCTCAGACAAGTTAAAACACTTGTCTTCTGCAGATCAATACACCACTCCATCGTCTATTCTGTTCTACCTTCGAGTAATACCCTCTTGTATCTCGAGGATATCGTGCCATTGCACTACCTCTTATTCTTGTTGGAGTAATACAACTCACCGATTTAGTCATTCCACGGGTTCTGGGTTGTTTGTCAACCGATAACACCGATAAGTGAATCGAATCCGCACTACAATTCAATACCCCTAATAAGTTTTGTTGATGGGAAATTTAAACTCAATCATGTCATTCCTAGCCTGATCGGCTACATCATTATCATGCTAATTGTAACTGTGCTACCTAGTCCTTCATCCCTGGAACACAATTCCGACAGTGGCTATGCTTACGCTGAGCTTTCAACATCATATTGTTTGTCTTGAAAGGCAACTTTGATTCTGAGATTGCATCTTATCTGTGGTTTCAATAACTTTTCACTTCACCATTCCTTTTGCTTGATGTCGTCGCTGATCAATTACATCTTCATGAAACCTCTCGACAAAATGTGTCATGATCATCGTCAACATTTTTGACTTGTTCCAAGTTGCGAATCGAATTCATGATGAGAAGTACCATCCTTGCCCATTGGTAATCTGTGTTGTCATCGACAACCTCCTTACCTTCCTTCCAACACAGACTTGGTCATGTTTTGGTTATACCTTGAGTTCCTTGCTATTCCTGGAATTGTTCCTTGAGTATTTCCTGTGATCTTCAAATTCAATCTTTACTTGAAACACCATAATATTGCTACCCCGAAGCATGACTGTGGTACTCCGAATATCAAAAAGAACATTGGAAGCGCAATGCTAAATGTTTCTTGATCAGTTATCCAAACACCGTTGTATGGGTAAACATCATGAATTTCCTCGCACCTTTACCTAAATGATTTTGTACTTGCCGTCCTGTCATGTATATCATGCTCTGCTTTTCCTTGGGAAGGATATACACCTAATACTTGTGTATAATCACATTTTCCTTTCCATTGGTCCGTTTAATCTGATAATCACATTTTCCTTTCCATTGGTCTGTTTAACCTTTCTTGTAATCTAACTTCTCCGAGCAGTGATAATTCCCTGCTTATGTCAACACCCCCAAGTACAACCCTGTCAAGTAAAACCCTGTTACTATTGTTGATGACATTCCGGTAACACCGGTGGACGAGAACTTTGCCTATTGGTCCGCCTCGCCTTGCGAGCAGGAAAATGGTTCTCTTCATCCCCCGCCCTTGGTACCGACGTTGTCGTCGACATAGCTGACAAGCTATCCTCTGACATGCCTTGCTATCGTGACCGTGCAAGATGTCACCGCCCTTCCTACTCTTAATTCACACTAACCACAGTTCCACAGGATCGAAACCTGACTCTCCTGTACATCCCTGTTTCCAAGTTATTCCTCGTGCTTGGCTTCGTATGTAATTCACGAGCCACCTTCCTAGAGATGATCTATTCTAGTATCAGACGCAATACTTATTCCGTTGCTCTGGACCCCTTTCAGACTCTGTTTCAGGCATCGAACGATTGCCTACCTGCTTGAAACTTCTTATAACTTCTTATATATGTATCTTGCTCTCGATATATTTCATTTATTCAATTTGAGAGATACTTTCTGCCACATTCCCTGAGTTATCTGCCAGATAATCAACCTTGTAGTGGTCCATTTTTCCGAATTTACCCCTTATCCTTTTCATAAGTACGATGAAGATCCTCAAGGAAGAATGACAACTTCGACATGACGCATGATGCAGAGAAAATGAAGACATAACGCAAGGGACTGACCTCTTCGAGAAGAGCAACCAAGACCGAGAAGACTCGTTAGAATTTCGTAACCAAATCTTTCCCCTTGCTCTACCTCTTAAATCTCGGGACGAGATTTCTTTGAGTGGAGGAGAGTTGTAACGCCCCTATAATTAAGCTACAGTAATCCCAACCTAATGATGCCATGTCACCAGGTTTTCGAAGCTAAATTGCCACCTGATAAAAATGCAAGTCAAATTCAAATTTAAATGCAAGTCAAAATATTATTTCTTCAAACTGTAAAACCAAAATGTTGGTGATATCCTAAATAATCCCCAAGTATTTTTCTTGAAGAAATCAAACCCTTTTGGATTTTGAAATTGACCCCAGCAACTATTTTAGTGGTCTAGCAGCAAATTGCTTAACCTTTTCAATTTCTAAAAATAGTAATTCAAGTCCAAATGACCTCAAACCTTGTGGGCCTCTTCAATATATTGCCTAGCAATTATGTGCCAAGTTTCATAACTAACTAAAATCATTTAGTAGTAAAATTAAATGTAAAACAGAGGAGAAAATACAAAACAGAAAAGGAAAAGAATAAATAGGGAAAAAACCCTGTGCACTTGAACCCACTGGCTACTGTGCATGGCCCAGCCCACCTCCACCTTTCCTTCAACCTCCCGCTACAGTGGGAGGCAGGGGAGCCGTGGCGGCCATCCGCCGGCCATGGCCACGTGCCGGCCATCCGCTGCCTCCTTGCGTTGGATATAGCCGCCCCCGATCGCCTGGACGAACCCTAATCCCCTCATTCTTCCTCCTCGTCTCTCTCTCTCGATCTAAAGCACCCCCGAGCGTCGTCGTCACCATGTCATCGTCGATGTCGCGGCCACCGTGCTACCCGCGCCGCGAGAAGACGTCCAGGAGAACCAACACGGTCCACTTCGTCCATCCCGAGCACCAGATCGAGCCAGCACGCCCCGCATAGACCGGATCGAGTCGTCTTCAACCTCGGGACACCGCCGCTCCGCTGCGTCGATCCGCTCCGTTCTGCTGCTCCTAAGCCCCCAACGGCCTTTCTTGGCCTCTCTGTGAGCTCCTCTCCCCTTTCCCCAGCTTGCCCCCTCGATTCCATCACCGTAGCCGTCGCCCGCGTCCTCCCGAGGCTGCGCCCAGAGCTCTGCTCCTGCGCGCGCCAGCGCCACCCCTGGCGGCGCGCCCGCGCCCTAGCCGCGCCCTCGCCCATCCATCGGCGCGCGGCTGCTTGTTGTTGCGTACTGCCGCTGCCTGCTGCTGTTCCTACCGCTGTTGTGCTGCTGCTTGCGCGCTGCTGCTGCCTGCTCACTGCTGCTCGCTGCCTCCTGCTGCGCCGCTACTCGCTGTCGCCTGCTACCGCTGCTCGCCTGCCGGCCGCGGCCTAGCTCTGCCGCCCCCGCGTTGCGCCTCCCCTGGCCATGGCTGCCGTGGTTCTGTGCCCGGCGTGAGTGTGTGGCCATGGCCTCTGCTGGCCTTGTGCCACTGACCTGTGGGGGCCAGCCATTTTAATTAGGACTAACCCCCCCCCCCCCCATTAATGCTAATTACCCCATTTTGTATCAATGACAGATGGGGCCCGCTGCTAAGTTTAAATGCTAAATCAATGTTGAAATTACCCGAGACAATGACATGCGGGACCCACTTGCACTGTTCCTCTGTTGACCAGTCAAATGTTGACTGGGTCAACCCAACCACTTGACCCCACCTGTCAGCCTCCCTCTCACCGTCTGCTGGGTACACCTCTGTGTACCCATAGCATTTATCCATTTAATATTTCGAATTAAAGTAAATACAAAAGTTTCAAAAATTCATTTAAACTTTGGAAATTCATAGAAAATAAACCGTAACTCGGATGAAAATAATTTATATATGAAAAATGATCAGAAAAATAAGACGAATCCGAATATGCCTTCCACATACCTGTGACATGCTTCCAACACAGCAAACATGGAACCTTCCCCTCTGGATCGTCTGACCGATAAATGCCTAGAGCCGGGAAAATATTTCCGAATATTTTCCCGCTCCGTCTATAACAATTAGCAGTGCATTAGGTCACCCCTAGCATAGCCTACTGTCATGTCATGCAATGTGATGTATTTGTTTGCTTTGTATTTATTGTTTCTTCCCCCTCTTCTTCTCCGGTAGACCCCGAGACCGACGCTGACGCCACTGAGTACGACTATGCCACAGACGTTCAGCCACTTGCAGCAGAGCTTCCAGGCAAGCAAAAACCCCTTGATCATTACTATATCGCCCATTCTTTATCTCCCATGCTTGCATTAGATTTTTCTACTGTATTCGATAGCTCCTATTCTAATGCATAGCCTGATTTTGTAACCTGCTGTTGATACTTTACATGTTGTCCTATATGCTTAGTATAGGTTGGTTAGTGATCCATCAGTGGCCCTACACCCTTGTCCGTGTTGCCAGGCTTTACTACCGGAAGATTCGATCAATGTGATCGATGTACAAAGACCGAGCACACCACCAGCACCCCCTTAGTTGTACGACTCTGCAGACCTACTATCGAGTGCCGAGGGTGATGCCTCGTATCTCACTTCCGATGATATCTCTGTAGCGTAGCACATCGAGTGTGGTTTACAGAGGGTGATTCCTCGCTCACCACTCCCGATGATGTCTCTGTCGTGCAGCACCTCAAGCGTGAACCTATCGAGGGTGATTCCTCCAAGTTCACTTTGACATTCTACCTCAGGTGTGAACCTACCGAGGGTGATTCCTCTGAGTTCACCTTGATGCTAAGGACACACTGTTACCTTCAACTGTTCCCCGTCAACTGTTACTGCGGGACTGAAGGGACAGGCGGTACCACCCCGGTAGAGGTGGACCTGAGTTTCCGACAGTCTCTTGATAAGTCGGGTCAACCCGAAGGGTACCCGCGAGAGTTAATGACATGGCACGACCGGGCAAGCAGAGACCGCCCTAGAGAGGGATGGGCCTGGCCCTTGTCGTAAGACCGCGAGACGGGGCGACAGGAGCACTGATCGTCACCGCGAGCTCCCAACACACTAACGGGTTTGGATATGTGATTTGAGCAGGCCTCTGGCCTTTTCGCACTAACCACCACGCGGGATAAGTTATGGGCACTCGGCGTCGTACGATTCTTCCGAAAGCTCTTCAGACGTCAGCAGTTGAGCGACGCGTGCCCGGGTGAACTGGAACACCTGCGTGTGTATACAGGGGCTAGGTTTGGTCCCGGCCGCGTACGCAACGCGCAGGAGTGCAAAGGACGATTGGCCCATGACCCCTTCGTGCTTAGGATTAGACCGGCGTGCTGGCCTCTCTGTTGAGCCTAGGTAGGACTACGGCGTGTCGATCAGCCGAGGCCGGGCATGACCCGAATAAGTGTGTCCGGCCAGAGTTAATCGAGCGTGTTGGGTAAGTTGGTGCACCCTTGCAGGGAAGTTATCTATTCGAAAAGCCGTGTCCACGGTAACGGACGCTCGGAGTTGTATCCCGATCTACTACAAGTAGAACTGGATACTTGTGATACTTAACTGATATGATGGCTCCGGGATCACTTTCTCGCAGGAAGTCGAGGAAGGATCTCTGGGCATGGCTAATATATACTTGTTACTATATGATATGTTATTCTGTCCTCTTCTGATGCTGCAAGATGCTGGTCTACGATAGGCTAGGCCTTACCCCTCTACTCTGGCATTCTGCAGTATAGTCCACAGATACGGCCCCTTCCCTTTGATACCGATGCATACTTAGTTTAGATCTGATGTAAGTCTTGCGAGTACTTTGGATGAGTACTCACGGTTGCTTTGCTACCTTTTTCCCCTCTACCCGGTTGCTGCGATCAGATGACGGAGCCCCGAAGACAATTGATCCCGCCGATGACTACTTCTACCCCGACAGAGCCTACTACTACGTGGAAACCGACGACCAGGAGTAGTTAGGATGCCCCAGGGAGGAGGCCTGCGCCTTTTCGATCTAGTTGTCGTTGTTTTGCTAGCCTTCTTAAGGCAAACTTGTCTAATTATGTCTGTACTCAGATATTGTTGCTTTCGCTGACTTATGTATTCGGGTCCTCATGACTCTTGGTTTGTAATATAATTCTCTTATGTTTAAATTTATGTCTATAGTTGTGTTGTGATATCTTCCCGTGAGTCTCTGATCTTGATCATGCATGTTTGCGTGTATGATTAGTGCACGGTCGAGTCGGGGGCGTAACAATTACGACCGACTTCATTTGGTAAGGAAATGGAGGATCCCTGCCCCCATCTAGAACCATCCATCATATAGTTTTAGTGTTCAAGTACGTTATTAAACCTTCCAATATGGATTAGACGACATCATCGGCAACCTGTCGTGTGTCCATCGAAAGTATCAATTGGACTACTCTGAATGGGAAAGATAAAAATCCCCAAGGATTAAATACCAGCGAACAAAATAATATCATAACAAAAAAATTATTAAACATGCAAAACCACTACAACTTTCAAAGTATACAGCTAAACTCACTTTTATTTTTTACTTCTGTACGTATGCAAAAATGTAATAAGGGTTTTATAAACTTGTGGTACCTCTTCTAGTCTTTTTAGTGACGCGTCCTCAAAAGTATAGCAATTAACAAAAGGTCGGCATGCCTGCAGTGGCGGAGGCAGGATTAGTGGAATTAGGATGTTGGGGAGGGCCGGTTGGAGCAGAAAACAAATCAAATGCTGCACTGTTCATGTGTTTATTAGGAACAAATCCATAGTATTTGTGGGGGGGGCTGCTGGTCATGTGTTTATCGCCACAGAATGCCTGCAAATAAAAACAATTTTTTTATCACTACAATGATTTTGATAGTTGAATTTATCGGTACACATTTAACTGGGAACAGAAATATTTCAGATGATGTACTCCTAATCCGTCAAATTCGATTGTGTGATAAAATTATGCCTCTACCTGAGGTGCAGCAAGCCACTGAATCAAGCTCTTAATTTCAGGATTTCCACCAAAAGCCCCACAACACCAGTTTGCGACTGAAACTCCTATACAGTCAATGGATTACTTGGACTGTTATCCTTTGTATTAGAATCTTGGAACCATGTGTTCAAAGTTAAAAAATAATCAGGAAGATCAGAACATATAGATACCAATATATTGTAATGACGTGCATGCATATTAAATCACTATTTATCATGTTAGAGATTATTTGAAAATGTATAAACGAGGTTCATTCGAACAGTTGATTATTTCATTGGTTGACGAACCAAAAAAAATGATAGGGGCAAATACATACTATTAAGTCAATTTATGAACCTTGGCGGAGATGGAGATGTTAACTAATAGACTGATATTTCTCAGTTGTGACTGAAATTAGGTAATGGATCAACTCTGAAAAATAGCAGAAAAGAGGAATATGGAACATTAGCATGGAGTTTTATAGTCAGAGATCTGATGGTGTAGATGACAATTGTTGAATTGCAGTTTGATCTATACCCTAACCACACACATGGCAACGGTGGCCGTGGCTCCAACGTCCTCGAAGGCAGTGAACCTGGGACTCCGAAATATCCTCGTTTCCTTGTTCTGTGTTCAAGGGCTGCTCGAAAGGGTGGTATTTCAAGAATTAGACAACAGCTATTTGATTCATATCAACTCATAGCACGACAGAAAAAGGCAATAAAAAACAGCAAACAAGAAAATGACATCTAAACGCTATACCACTCTTTTTTTTGGTATTCCAAACTGCAAGACTACAATGAACCTTGTATCCATCTATTTATAAATAAGCATTTGTAGCTAAGAATGGATCGATCAAACTGTGACAGAGAAACAAAATTGCGTACAGAGTTGTAGCAAGGAACCAAAATCAAAGGGGTTCCTAACCCGGGTTGGGGAAACCTATTTCCTAGATGATACCTAAAGAATTTATAAGTAACAAAGTTCAGATGTGAAGCAAGCTGACATCGTGAAAATGGAAGGAACAAAAAAGCAAGGGAGGGTGATCTGCAAGTGTGCTCTCCCATGCTTTCTTGATGCTCTTTTACACGTAAAAAAGTGGATATATTTACACTAATTCCAAAATGTATGTCCTCTAAGATAACAAGCTAAGACTTAAAGCTTAACCAAGAAATATATGATAGTTACTCAGTATCATTGCGGTAACAATTCCAAAGTGTATGGTAGTTACTCGGTATCATTGCGGTAGTAATTTCAAAATTCACAAGTCCACAACCTAGAATGGCGACTTTCCTTAATTTCCTAGGAATCAAACCCAAGTTTGTAGCACCAGGAACATGTCACATAGTTTAGATGATTAAGGCATGGTGTAATTCCATAGTAACAATTAAGAAAATGTCCCTCGTACCTCTGTTGTTGCACGTTGGTCGAAGAATGTATGAAGCAAGCTTTTACATGTATCATATAAAAGAAGGCCCTGCAATGCATTTGCTTACTTCATTTACATCAAGGAAGCGAATCGGATTTTTTGTAAAATCTACATCATATTCTAGGTTTAACGCAAGATTCCGAAATGAAACTACTGTGAATGCAGCAATGCAAGGCTTTGAAAATTGTAAACTATAATGATGATCTACAAAGATAACTACTATATACGTAATCGAAAACCTGTGTTTCAGTCCTGCAGCCATATCTGCAGAGGAAGCCAGTTAAGGCAATCGAAACGAAAACCTATGTTTTAGTTCTTGAAGGATATGCAACAGCGGCAGACCTGTGGCACCCGCGTCCTCACCGGCTGTGGTAGCTCCCATGTCGTTGGAGGCAGTGGCAGTGCGGCAAACGGGATGCTGTGGCACCCGCATCGGCGCATTGCAAATAATTCTCTGTACATTATGAAATAATAAACATGTATTTTCCAAAAGTGTTTCTTCACACCTGGAACTGCAAGACATAAACAAATATTGTCACTAATCCTGCATGTCTAAACCATGTTGTCAATAAATAAATCATATGTACAATTTTATCCAAACTCAGCAAAATCATTGTTGACTTTGTTTGAATCCACATCACCAGCTAATGGCGCATAGTTCACGGGCCTTACAAAAGGATGTTGTGAAAGTTAGCAACCAGCTAAATATGTTCAGATTCCTTTGGAAAGAAAACAATGAAAGCAATGGAAATTGTGCATCCTACTCGGTGTAATCTGAAACTCGCGTTAGTGTGGCAAACAAGCATTATCCATGCCTTGGTCAAAAGATTCAACAAACAAATGTAGGTTCTGAATATACAATCATGGTTTAAATATAGAATATATAAAGTTAATCCGTAAAGCAAAATTTCGATGCAAGAGTTCCTTTGACCCAAAAAAACATTAACTAAACATCACAAGAATTAGAGTAGTACCTCTCCTTATCCCAATTCAGCTCACTTGGGAAAAAAAGAAACAACTCCAGTTAACATGATTGAATCTATACAAGGAACTAATGAAATAAATGTGACACTCATGTACAATTAGAGATTCATAGAAACACAAATATTCTTCAAACTACCATTTTGGAGAACATATTCGTCGCCAAACTTGAATTTAATCTTATCCCTGAAAGCAACTACTGAATAAGTCCACTGTTTAACTTGAACAACAAAATACATATGGTGCGATGCTACAGAGTTTTGTTCCAACTCTTCGTGATATATCATAGTTCATTCAGGAGTATAAAACTTGCTAGATTAAAGAAGTGTCAGTGTCCACTTAATTACTTCTGGCACATATGATGGTATTAAAAATAGTTATCTCCCCTGCAAAATTCACTTAAAAATAGAGTGTACTGACCTAGTTGGTTTATTTCTTGGGATCAATATTCTCAATAATCTCCTTTGGAATTGTAGTTGGTGCTAAGAACACATTTGTTGATTCCCCCTTACTGCAGATAAAAAGAAAAGGGAAGAGACGCTACATCAGGTTCACATAGTTATATTCACGACGATTCCTTGCTTTGCATCTTCTTCCTTGACACAGTATGCTACAGGCAGTCAAGCTAGAAGAACAAATCATCTTAGTAACAACGGGACAACCATAATTTAACTAAGTAGCAAGAAGAAACCGCCTCGACCTGGGTGGTGGCTATGATAATCAACGTCGTCAACTCTTGCCGGATGAAATCGGCAGTAGCCCGCCTCGGCAGTGATGACTGAAGCTTCGATTGCGCTGACGGTCGAGGATGATGGCGAGCGA
Source organism: Elymus sibiricus (assembly GCA_039707655.1). NCBI lineage: Eukaryota > Viridiplantae > Streptophyta > Magnoliopsida > Poales > Poaceae > Elymus > Elymus sibiricus. Next base: position 173,303,539 of record CM077666.1, on the reverse strand, counting down.
CGAGATCACGCGACAAGGGCCGCATTTTTGTGGTCGCGACAGCCGGAGTCATCGTCGTCGGTTGTGTGACGCGAGGACAATAGGAGGCGACTCAGGCGATGAACGGGAGTGGCGGCAAGGGGGGACGATGGGGAGCACGCTGGGCTTCCCCATTGAGGATCGGCAGCGGAGGCCAAGTGGAGCAGGCGGCGGCGGGCGATTGGAGCGACAGCCGAGTTTAGGATCCGCGGACGGCGGCGGAGTGGAGGATCGGAGCAGCGGCGGAGGAGGAGGATCGCGGCGGAGGAGTGGAGCGGGCGGCGGCAGGCGATTGGAACGACGCACAGGAGGAGCGGGTGATTGGAGCGACGCGCAGGAGGAGCGGGCAGAGGTCGTGGTGCGTGCGGAGCAGTTTTTTTTTTACGAAGGGGTGGGTGGGATTAGTGGTCGATGGATCAGTGGCTTGTTGCGTTAAACACGCGAGGCTTTCGGACCATTAGATCTTGTTGATGGACGGTTCTGGTTATTTGGATCTGCTTCCTCTCGTGTTTTTATAAGGGTAGTAGATAGATAGTATACTGTCTCTTAACAAAATAATCGCTCTGTTGTTTCTTACTTCGCTTATTAACTTTAACTGGAGTTAGATTTTATAAAATTTGACCAAGTTTATGGCCTACACACACGGACATTGCACCCGCGATGCACCCATGATCAAAAACATAGCAAAAATAAATAAAAATAAAAATCTGAAACTTTGTAGCTTCAATTATGATCAAATGTTTTAGGTGCTTACAAAATTTCATGGCTAAATGACATCCGACGAGCTTTGTACCAAACAATAATCTGTTTGAGCAGAATTTGTATTTCGTCTGTATGGAGATTATTTGATGTTATTTGGCCACCAAACTTTGCAAACACCTAAAACGAAGTTTCATATTTTTTCTAAAAAAATTACTATTTATTTTGATTTTACTATTCATCATGGGTACAATGAACTTAGGTGTAGCCACTACTAGTTAAAAAAAAAAAGGTGTAGCCACTACTTTTCCAACAATAAAATCTACTTCCTTCGTTCTTAAATATAAGTCTTTTTAGAGATTTTAATATGAACTACATACGGATGTATATAGACATACTTTAGAATGTAGATTCAATCATTTTGCTCCGTATGTAGTCTATATTGGAATCTCTAAAAAGACTTATATTTAGGAACGGAGGGAGTATATGGTGTAAAATTATATTCAGTTTGCTACAACTACAGGCAGTTTTTAGGGAAAGTAGTTACGGAGATGGGGTGGAGACTTGGCATTCATCACGATTTGGGTCCTGCAACTAAATTCAGGGGGCTAGAATCAATGAGATTAGGACACCTCATCCCCTAACTTAAGTCTGTAGGCTGAGCCCCGTAAGTCTAGCATTTTCTATTTAATGGTAATTTGGTGATGTATATTTTTTTCTACAAACTTTAAGTCTCAAATTCCAGGAATCTCAACGCCAAACTGTCCAGACGTGGATGGTTCATTATTCTCAAGTAGACAGTGATTCGTGTGGTACAATCATCTTGTCTGATTGTATTAGTTGGGTCAGCTTGCAACAGTGCGAGGCAATACATGTAAATGCTCAGAAGAAACATGCAAAACGAGGCAGATTATAGAGGGCATTCCCTCGCCTAATTTTTTTTAAAGAAGTTAAAGGGCGTCCCTAATGTGTCTTCCGTTTGGAGGAAGCGTGTGAGTTTTCCTGGAGCGAAGATGTGGGATCATAATATTTTTTGTATGTTAGTGACGTGAATTGGCCGACAGGCCAGGCTCTCGCGCCGGTAGCACGCACGCACGCGCAATGTGTCCCGTGGGGCACATGCCGCCGATGCCGGTCCCTTTCCTGTGGACCGTGTGTGTACACTTTAAAGACTTGTCCATATATTATACCGTCTCTTAGCAAAGTACAAGACAAAAATTTGGTTGTAATTAAAAAAAAATCTAATTTCAACCAAGTTCGAAAATAATATAAACATCTATAATACTAAATAAAACACTGCCAACACCTATAATAGCAAATAGATACACTACCAAAACATATTTCGTGACAGTATCTGCTGCTTTCGTATGCTAGTAATAGTTTCTCTAGAAAACTTGGTCGATTATTTTGACTTTGTACAAAATTTACATGCCTTATGTCTTGAAAAGGAATCCTATAACATGTTGAATATACATTGGTGCGTTTCATGTCACACCCTTAACTATTACCGGAGTTTCACCTCGAACACACAAGGGTTTATGAAGTTGTTTGTGGGGAAGCAGCACCAAAACAGTTCAGAGCACTGAGTTCGATTTGAAGCCTGAAGGTGTCATATACCGGGAAAGTTTTAATCATGTGACCTCGTTTAGCCCATGGGCTTGTAATAAAGGTAGCTCGTGCTATGGCTGCTCATGGTGCAACACTGGAACCTCGCCTACTATGGGTGGAGTCAATGCCAGTTGATGTAAACTGTTTGGTGGCCAACGATTTGGTTGAGCCACTAGTGTAATGGAATCATGTGTTCCATCTAGAAAAACAGTCAGACTCATTCAGTCTGGAAGAAACCAAAACCTAATAAGTAGGAATGGTATAGAAATGTGATCGGACGGCAATTGCCAACCTATGAAAAAAAAATTGACTAGATGTGTAGTTTTTTTCAAAAACACAGAAAATGAGCGGCATTCCTAAGGAATTGATGTGCTCATTTCTAGCTAACCGAACACATCTAATCCACATTCCAATGGTTTTCATGTGAAAATACTCCAACCAAATGAGTCAATATATTTGGAAGTTTGAATTAAAGTTGGTGGAATGAGGAAGATAATGCACACAAGTATGTGTATCAAAATTTACAAATGACCCCACACACAAGGGAGAGGAGAAAGTGAACGACCCCCTACCACGTGTTCATATCTAGTGTAGTGTCAAAAACGCTCTTATATTGTGGGACGGAGGGAGTATATGTTTACTATTTTTAAGTGGGAATTGGTGGTGGTGATGGTTCGGCCACACTTCCATGTGCCCTCCCTTTCTCAAGTTTTTTTTTTTTGAAGTACCCTTTCTCAAGTTTGTGATCACCACACTGCACTTGCCTACTACACCCAATCGAACTTCGTCGCTTGCTGCGTCGCCAGACTAACTTCACTGAAACCTTCATCTTGTGTCTTGACAACACCATGTCGACGCCTTCGTCTCTATCTACATCACTGGACTACAGCCAGTCGTCTCCGCCCTACACCTGTGGACACCTTCGTCTTTCTTCACCGTCTCCACACTACACCCTAGATCAACACCTTTATTATTGGTCTAACTGATGGTCAAATTAAATCTCAAAAGGTGTGCGAGGCCTTATAAACCCAAACAGAGAGTGTGTATTTATAATTTTGCCCCTAAGATGATACTTCCTCCTTTCCAAATTGTAAGTCTTGCTTGTTTTGTTTCAGGTCAAACTTTCTTTAGTTTGACCAAATTTGTGGATAAAAATATCAGTCTACAATTAACACCAATACCAATAGATACATCATGAAATGTGTTCTTCTACTGTATTTATTTCCTATTATAGATATCAATTTTCTATAAATTTGGTCAAACTTATGAAAGCTTGACTTGACAATACAAATTAGAGTTACATTTTGGGATGGAGTGTTTGGCTTAGAAGAGCAATCTGATGATAGAAAAGTTTAGCTTGGATGTGCTACAAACGTATCCTTAGCCAATTTCATAAAAAAAAATATGTCAAAAAATAGTTTGTCCGATTTGTGGACCAGTGTAAGTTCAAGAAATAATTTGGTAGATTTGTTGAAACAGAGAAGCTGTTTTCAGTAAACTGCCACAATTTTTGCACTGTACTTCAGCATTCAAAAGATAAACATCAATAATTATTCACTAATGATTTGCTGGATTGCAAGTAAGATATCAGTATAACAAGAAAAGATGAATTTCAAATACTCATTTACTCAAACCTCTCAGTTTCAAATGCCCAAGTTGTTGAATTCAATATTTGCAGTAAGCAGATTTCCTATCAACACCAACAACAAAAAGGGTCAAAGTCAACAAAATTGCACTTGGTTGTAGCATCACCACCGATACCCTGTTGAAAAGAATATATATCTACAATGCCACCATAATATTTTCCCCGTTACACTTTTTAGGCAGATTTCAACAATATACTAGCCATATTCTGTACCCATTAGACTGGTGAATTTCTTCTGTATATGTATTCTAAACCAATATGAAGCTCATCGTGGGAACTCCAGGTTGCTACCAACTATAGAACATCAAGGCAATGGAGACAGTAATGGTTAAGAATTCTCTCAACAAGACTGTTGGGTTCAGGAACCAGAGAAGATGTAATGCTGTTCCAGAGGTGGAAAGTGGTAGAGTAATTCAGAATCCTGGAAAACAGAGCATCATGTTGTGCTCTTTCAGCCGTACTGTCTGGTTTTGAGAAGTACCTGCAGTACATCAATACTGCAATGAGCATGCATACTACAAATTTAACCAGTACTATCTGAAAGAAAAAGGGTTACTTCATGTTTTTCGAAAACAAGTCCTTTAGCAATCTTATATGCAAATAGTAAACTTCTTTTGCGGGGGTAAATGCTAAATCTTAAACTTTGGAATGGTTGACATGCATCAAGTCCAGAGACTGGATTTTGCAATAACTGTTCAAGATCAAGAAGCATATTAACAAACATTGCTGCAATTACAACTCGCAAGAGCATCAGAGTCGGAAAACATGAAGTTCTGCAGTAGGAGGCAACTTTGATGAAACAAAGGGGTGACAAGAGGAAAGAGTACTACAACATACTCCCTCCATCCGGTGAAAAGTGTACATATAGAAATTTCAGGACAAATGATGGAGTGGAGTAAAAAATGCATTGGAAAGATGCAAGCCACCATCTCTCTCCTCTTTAATTACCCAACCCCCAATGAGCTAAGTACATGTAGAAATTAAGAAGACCATGTGTAGAATGTTATTGGTCTTGATTACCATGTGATGAGAGAGAAACATTTTTTTCTACTTTGAAGTGCATTGGGAAGATAGATGTACACTCTTTTATGGACAAATTTTAAAGCCAAACGTACACTCTTCACCGGATGGAGGGAGTAAGTGTAAATATTTTAGTTGGTAAAGTTCATATTGCTGCTGGTTGAGATCAAACCTTGATGTATAGATTAACAATTGTATAGCTTACAGCAGAATATTACTTCCAAATAGTAAAGCTGAACAAATTGGCTGACCATGGAAGGACTAATGGATGGAAAACTACACATACCTATTGATATCCGTAGAATTTATGGGGTAGAATGTAAATGAGGGTTCCAACTGTATCTCAAGGTGCTCCCTGTTTGGATCACTGTCAGAATGATTTCTTATTACTCTTGTCATAAGTTCAGCACCATTCCACTGCATGAGAGTATCATCATATGTTGAATACCATTCCTTCAGGCACTCCAGCAAGAATGGGCTGCATCAGCGAAAGTTATGTATGAAACTACATGCATGGGTTAGAAGTATTAGAAGAGCTTGAGAATGTCATTAACTCATTATTCAAGCCATTGCATTTGACACCAAGCCTCATAAAACATTTTGTGCTACAATTAAATTTTGCATGTTCAAGTTGTTAATGCCTTGACGGAACATCCAAAATTATGCTTTTAGGATTTTGTGTTTGTAACTATTTGTGTCCCTGTTACATGATAGGATAGCATTAACTTTGTCTGATTTCAATTAATCTAGCCACATTTCCCTAAATCAAAAAACCACCACGTCTCGTTTTTTTTTTTGTTTGCAAAAACCCACCGGTATTGTACTGACAGTTTGCCGAAAACACTGATCGGTTGGTTAGAACCGTTTGATGCAAAACCTGGCGGCTGGGTCCCTCATAAGTGCTGACATGGCATGAAAACAACTCACATGAAAACTCTCTCACGAACGCACCCGTGTCCTTGCCAGCGTCGTCCCAGACACGGATGCTTGCCAGGAGACTTAGGAGAGCGGGAGGATGGCTTGGGGCGCGGCGGAGGCCAATTGATCATTTGCCCCACCTTTGCTCTGCCCCGGCGAAAATGCCCCACCTTACATTGCAATTGAAAAATGCCCCATCTTTGCTATGCCTCTAGATAAAATGCCCCACACTTAACTTGATGATATATCTTTACCGTATGACAGAAATAAGAGGGTGGAAAAGACCAAAATACCCCAGAACAAAAAACAAAATGTTAGCAGCCCATGCAATCTTGTTTGAATGCCCAAAAAATTCAAATTTTGTCAAAAAACCAACATGCCCAGAAAAATATGAATTTTTTAACAGAAAATCAAGTACATTCATAGTAGTCTACAGTTCAAATTTCAGCCAATTCCGGGCAAGGATCAAAGAGAAAACGAGATTTCAAATTTCTGTCCAGAGTTGTTCAAATTTTGGGCGAAAATTTGAACTGCCCAGAAAAATATGAATTTTTTTACAGAAAATCAAGTATATTCATAGTAGTCTACTGTTCAAATTTCAGCCAATTCTGAACAAGTACCAAAGAGAACAAGCGATTTCAAAATACTGTCCAGATTTGTTCACATTTTGGGCGAAAATTTGAACTGCCCAGAACAATCTGAAAAAATTACAGAAAATCAAGCATATTCATAGTAGTGTACTGTTCAAATTTCAACCAATTCTAAGCACCTATAATAGAGAAGACAGGCAGCAGCTGCAGGTCGCGGCAGCCGGCGGCGGCGGACGGCAGCGGAAGACGGAAGCGGCAGCCGGCTGGCGGCCGTGGGCTAACCCTAGGTGGCAGCGGCGGCTTTGCTTGGTTGAGCGAGCGAAGAGAAAGAGATGCGTTCGTGCGTGCACGTACAGGGGATCTAGTGCGTGCGTGTGTTGTGTGAATTTCAATCGGGGGCAGTTTTGTCCTTTCCCATATCAAATCTAGGTATTTATGTCAATACAGATGATTATTTTTAGTGGCATTTTATCTAGAGGCATAGCAAAGATGGGGCATTTTATCAATTGCAATGTAAGATGGGGCATTTTGGCCGGGGCGGAGCAAAGGTGGGGCAAATGACCAATTGGCGGCTGCCGAAGCAGGGCAACGGCAGGAGGTGGCAAGAGGTTGCGGGGATCGCCGTGAAGATGCCCTGCACCACCGGCACGTCTATGCGAGCGAATCCTCTGGGGGCGACGGCGAGGGCTGGGGCTTGTCGGTGGTCGAGTTCCGGCGGTGGCGAGGTGTGGTCGGAGGTGGAGATCACGGCCATGGCGCGGCCGATTCCGGACTTCCTAGTCCAATTCCTTCGGTGCGAAGAGGGAGGAGGTTGTGGCGGGGTTAGCTGTCATGATGGCGTTGCAAGACTCGGGCGTTGGCCACGAGCTCCATGCAAGGGCGGCGACGGGGTGCCGCTGCAACCTGCAAGAGAGCAGAGAGGAGGGAGAGAGAGCGTGGCGGCGCAGGGAGGGGAGAGAGGTCGAGTGCGGAGCCTAGGCGTTGGGCAGTGGCTCCGACGGACGGTGGCATGCGCTCGGCTGAGGTAGGTCAACGGCGTAGGACGTGTAAGGTCTGGAGCATCATGGACGACGCCACCTCTGCATCCTCGCCCTCGCATGCGCCCCGCTTTCGAAGTTGGCAGCGGACGCGCACATGTCCTCTGCGCCGGCCAAGCTGAGGCACCCTACACCGTTGTCATCCGGACCGGCCGATGGCGACGCGCTCGATCGCAAGATTTTGCGCGGCTGCCAGTGCAGAGGCGGAGGTCGTGGTGGACCAAGAGAGTGGTTTTGCACCAGGGCAGCGTCTGCCGGAGAGGACGGCCAGCGGGATGCACCGGGCTGCCACTCTGGTGCGCCCACTACGTGTTTGGCAAAATGCTAAGGAGGCAGAGGAGGGTTGACCGGTCGCTTAATGTCCGCCTCTTCCATCCAATTCTCCCCTGCCAAGTGGCACCTGACAGTGGGACCCAGCCGTCAGGTTTCGCATAAAACGGTTCTAATCAACTGATCAGTGTTTTCGGCAAACTGTCCGGTGGGTTTTTGCAACAAAAAAAAACGTGGTGGTTTTTTGATTTACGGTCCACAAATGTGGTGGCTTTTTGCAATTTACTCTCATAATCTACACCCACCAATAAGTTATCTAGATATTTCTTTGTTTCCTCCAATTAAGGAAAATTTGGCCTCTGAGAGCTAATGTGAAGGTTTTTCTAACATCTTTAAAATGACATAATAGATGACACTTATCCTATATACTTAAAGAGTTATCCCCGCCACTTCTATTTATCTCAACATGCCCGCACGCCACCTCACCACATGTCACTACTTTTATTTATCCGATCCTCTCTACATGCATGTTCTTAAATAGTAGAAACCCACTATTTATTTTTCTAGCACATGCAAGCCCTCCACATCATCAAACACATGCAAGATGATGTCCAAAGCCTTAACATCATCAATCATATGCAAGACCTCCGCATTCCATTTTCCAACAAATGCAAAGCCTCCGTATCATCAAGCACATGCAAGACCTCCACGTCCTTGACTTTTTAGCAACAAATCATTTCACCGAAGCTAGAAAATGACGAGCCGCTATAACGTGCAGTCACCCTCCATATCATTGATTCCTTTAGCAAAAAATCACTTCACCGAAGCTAGAAAAACTAGGAGTCACTATAAAGTGCAATCACCTATATATATATGGCGAGAATATGGAGAATATTATTCTTATATGTTCTAATTTTATTCTTGATAAGTTTATTGCTATAAATTCCCACAACAAAGTGTGGGTATTATCTAGTTTATCCAACTACCCTTAAAAGGAGATGGACTGCTAATATATAGTTGAACAATTCATGTGACTTTGTAATTCAAATTGAAAATTCAGGTATGTGAAATTTTGTCCTTTGAACATCTGCAAGCATTGTGGCACGTCATTAATTGAATACATACCAAGACAACAAGAACTATGACCTAGACAGACCAAAATCGATGCCTAATTCGTACTCATGAATACATAGAATACCATTTGAGATGTAAGGGAAATAGTAATTAAAAAAGGAAATGGTTACATACGAGATCACATGATACTATTATTACCTCTGTTTTTCAAATGCCAATACAGCACCACTGAAACTGGAACCTCTAGAAACTTCTTTTACAGTACCAATAGAATTTCGGAGGGAGTTCAATGGTTTGAGTACAATAACATCAGAGTCAAGGTATATACCACCGTATCTGCATACAGAACATAGATCATATATCAATATTTTGTCCACAAAATAGGAAGAATTGAAACTGTACTCATGATTATGTTGCACCCGACTCCTCAACATTCAAGTTGTTATGTATGTATATACCCCTCCCCTATCTCCCTACAACCCTAGTACACTGCACAAGTATACACATATACCATTTTTGGGTCCAGTAAAAAATGGAAGCTCACTGAAAGTAAGTCTCAGATAAAATTTAACGATTAACTATTTTTCTGTTGAGATCAAGGGAATGTTGATTATATGTAATGCACCTTTCTCAATCTTATGTTCTTTATCATCTACTCCCTCCGTTCCTAAATGTAAGTCTTTCTAGAGATTCCAAAAGGGAAGGGGAGCCTTGGCGCAGCGGTAAAGCTGTTGCCTTGTGACCATGAGGTCACGGGTTCGAGTCCTGGAAATAGCCTCTTACAGAAATGTAGGGAAAGGCTGCGTACTATAGACCCAAGTGGTCAGACCCTTCCCCGGACCCTGCGCAAGCGGGAGCTACGTGCACCGGGCTGCCCTTTTTAGAGATTCCAAAAGGGACTACATATGGAGCAAAATGAGTGAATCTTACACTCTAAAATATGTCTATATACATCCGTATGTAGTCCCTATGGGAATCTCTAGAAAAACTTATATTTAGGAACGGAGGGAGTATTCATCTACAAAAAAGGATAGGCAAAATACGGAGAACGGAGAACGGGTGTTTACAGTCAAATAGGATTGATTATTAGTTTTATGACAGTCCAAGATGAAATTTGTTCTGTTTTGTTGTGCTATTTTAGAAGCAGTTTTAGATGCTTGAATCTTCATTTCATGTGACAATTTAGAAACAATTATGTTCTTTGGTTTATGACTATTTATGTAGTGCTACATGTTAGTTGTACACTTGTACTTTTAAATTCTAACTGATCTGAAGTGTTGTTAGATTTAACAACTAGCTGTTCATCTGCTTTCAATGGCATTGGGGGTCAACTGTTTCCAAATGAAAGGCTCTTTTCGTAACTCAACTGTTCTACCTGACTATTCATTGCTGGTGTATTCTACTTAACTACTCATTGCTGGTTTGTTCTACCTGGCTATTCATTGCTGGTGCAGATTCATCCACAACTCTACATGGATATAATACCTTTTGAAAAGCGTAATAGTTCCATTTTTTCTCTAGATTATTTTAACACTGTCAAATAAATTATGCATCTAATCAACAAATGCTGGCACTAGTATGTAGTACTATTATTGTCTTACCTGTAAAGAGCAGCAAGGCGTACTAGCTCACTGTAATGCAAGGGGTAATTTATTGTTTTCCGCCATTCATACCACACCGATGCAAAAATGTGGGTTGGTGTGCCCTCCAAAAGTTCATCAAGATTTGGCACTGCAACTGCAACCTTGTGTCTGAAAGAGGAGAAATCAACTATGAGTGATGATGCAGAGACAACTGTAGCGAAAACAATTATTCATAAGATCTACAACATGAAATGCACATTGGTGGTCATATATACGCTAAATACAAGACGGTGTTCAGAATATTGAGTTCATATGTAATTCTAAGCAAATAGACATTTTAGCTTGGCTGTATGATTTAGTGAGAATTTAACTGCGGGCACATGATTTGGCTCCTTCACATGGTAGATACTACTTCCTCTGTAACTTAATATAAGATGTTCTTTGACATTATGACAGTGTCAAAAAATGTCTTATATTAAGTTACAGAGAGTTACTAACAACACAAATCGATGTCCTACTTGTGTCTAGCTGAAAGGTTGACAAGGCCTATTTAGTGTATTCGGACACTCAACCGCTCGCATATAGAATGGGGCATTCAAAACCAGACAGGGATTCCTTCTCCTAGGGTTGCTCTGAGGGTCCAGTCCGCCTTGAAAACTAAAAAATGAACTGCCACTAAAAAAATGGTGAAAAAAGGGGGCATAACTAAGAAGACCTTCCGAGCTACAAACTTCGCAGGAGTATTACAAACAAGTAAAGAAGATTCATGACGTTGCATGGTGCACAAACACCAAATAAGATCAACAAATTGTAACAGAGCTCAGTGTAATCTGTCGCTTGACTGTAGGCCACTATATAAACATGGCGCGGAAGGGAGCAGACCAAGATGAAACACATCGATATTCACGGCAAAAGAGGCTGTTGTGGACAAACTAATACGGAGGAACAACTCACAGAAGAGGGGGAACAAAAAGCGGTCACATGGCTTGGGCTTTCCCTGTAAACAGGTAGCCATGGACATTCAGCAACAAGGTAAACATCCGTTGGCAAGAGGTCGGATGGCAATACATGAAGCTGAATGAAGCTACATGAAGGAGGGCACTGGTCAAGGGAGAAATGGGTCAACAGTTGAGGGAGAAACGAGTCTAGAATGGTCAAGGAAGACGACAACAGAACCTTACGCACTAGGGACTATTTCAATCCTTGAACTCAAAAAGATACTCCCTCCGTTCCTAAATATAAGTCTTTTTAGAGATTCCAATATGGACTACATACGGAGCAAAATGAGTGAATCTACACTCTAAAATACTTCTATATACATCCGTATGTAGTCCATATAGAAATCTCTAAAAAGACTTATATTTAGGAACGGAGGGAGTAGATGGCGCACCATTCTTATAGGCAGTAGCCCTAACAACGTAACTACAATAATGCTGATTCTAACTGCAGATAAAAGGGAACAACTAATCAACCAAACGTACAAGTAATGGACTTTCTGTTTCCAGTTGTTGGCATTTGGATTGCTTGCCCATATGGCTGGACAGACGCATGCGTACAACAGAATCATCATCAAATAGAAAAAGAATCCTCTCCAAACTACTTGAACATGTCTATCTGAATAGCCATTACGGCTGCAGCATCTTGCCGCTGTTCCCATGGGCTGTAGCTAGTATAGCTGATGTTTCACATGTTTACAACACAAGTCTAGATGATATCTTAGAAGGATGTCATTTCGGCGCAGAAGACACATCTGTCCATGGATGGCAAGTGAAAAAAATATCGCTTTTGAAATGTTATAAGATGCAATGACTATTCGGAAGATCTCAAATGTCTGGTAATCAAGCAACAAGTCACCAATGGAAACCAGCCACTCATGTTTATAAGGCGGTAAGGCGAACTAAGGCAAGCACCACCCGCTCTGACGCCTAAGCGCCTAAAGCGGGCATATTTGTAAGGCGCTGCCAGGGCGCCTTATCGCCTAAGCGATGCCTAAGCGTCTAAGGCAGGATGCCTTATAAACAATGCAGCCACTGAAATAAAAGGTAGAAAATTTCAGATGGTAGATAATTTAAGATGATCCAATACTTATGCTACTTACTTTATGGGTGGGTATTCAGTTGTACATATGTAATACACTCCATCAATAAAAACCACCTTCTTGGTAAATCATTAGCTATTCATCTAAAGAGCTTCCAATATATTACCTTGTAAAATTCATGATATGGCGTATGCTTTAAACAAATGCTTGAGCACAATCTTCAGAAAGAACATGAACAGATTAGCTATGATTTGGGAAACGATCCCTTCCGGTCGACCGCACGAGTCTTACGCCGGTCGAGCGTGCGTCTTACGATTCCATCAGATCGTACACTCCATATCCACGCAAATAGGTCCAGCGATGCTCACGCCGCCTCACTCGTGTAGCAGCACGTGTTCGGTGGGACCCGCGAAAGAAGTCTTCGTCCGTGCCTTATCCGTTCCGGGCCACGCGCGTCCACTCGTTTCCTTTCTTCCCCAGCTCCTCTCCTGTCTCGATTCCTTCTTTCACAGGAAGCACCAAAGTACCCTCCATCTGCCCTCCATGCACGAGCTCCCCATGTCCAAGCCGTTGTCCCATGAGAGCGGTACAGATGTGGCTACGACCTCCTCCTCCCTTTTTTTCTCTTCCCCGTCCAAGCCGTTGCTGCCCCCTACCCTCTCCTCCCTGATGCCGACACTGCTGGGGCCTGTGGTGTCGCCGGGTGGTGGTTCTGCTATTCGTCACATACGGTGCTGCAATCTGCGGGTGGCAGTGCTGGAACCGGCCAATGGCGATGCTACAACCTTGGTTGTCTTTTTGCTGGAACTGACCAGCGGAGATGCTGCGTTTGCGGCCACCGGGTGCTGGAACCGGCGGCTGCAGATGCTGCAACTGGCCATAGCGGTTGCTGGAACTGGCAGTGGCGGATGCTGGAACCGGTGACTCATGTCACGACCGGCAGTGGAAAAAGCTGCAACCGGCGTCGGCCCGTGCTGCAACCGTGATCGGTGGAAGGTACAACCGGCCATGGCTAGCTGCGACCTTGCGCGACGGCACCGAGGCTGCTGCAACCGCGGGGGTGTGGAGGGGGGGGGGGGGGGGGGGGCTGGAGCTTCCGGTGGTGACCACGGCTAGGAAGGGTGCTGCAACCGCGACGCCCACATGCTGGAACCAGCACTCGCCGTTGCTGCAACCGGCTACGGCGATGGCTATGGCGGAGTACCAAGTGGGCGAGGATGCTACGACCGGTGGACTGGTTGCTGGAACCGACAGCGCGGTTTGCTGCATAGGGGGCGGAACCACGCGGGTGCCAGCGCTGCAACTGTCGAGCTGGCAAGGGGCCCCGGCGAGCGGCGACAGCGAGCCGACGAGCGGCGCCATGGAGCTACAAGCTGGAGGCCACGGGGGAGACGACCAAGCAGGGGCTACGGGGAGACTGCCGCTAGCAAGAAGAGGGCGTGAGCGGAGGCTTAGCGGCTGAATCCTGTGGTTACGAGCGCGCGCATTGTGCGGCTGCGCGGCGACCGGCCGAAATTTGGGCCGGTCCTCCGGCGCCTAGCGCTCGCCCTATGATTTGCCCTTTTTGGAATGGTAATCGAGCAGTAAGTCACCAAAGGACACCAGCCATTGAAACAAAGAGCCATCTCGATGATTCACTAATTGATGCTGTTTACTGTTGTTGGGTATTCAGTTGTCCATATATGTGTTTGTAACACTCCATTGGTAAAAAAAACCATGAGCTTCCAGTATATTAACCATGTAAAATTCGTGATATGGTGTATGATTTACATATAAATACTGCGGCACAAACTCCAGAAAGAACAGGCGTACATTAATTATGTGTTGCTCTTTACAGAATGTTCCTTGGGATTCCAGACCATCAATTATGTATTTACGGACTACTAGAGAATGGATCTTGCTGACCTAATATGCAGATTACAACCATCAAATTACCTTTTGAAATGGATAAATCTAGACAGGCAAGCATAGTTGCAGCAAACAACTACGTAGCAAAGGTTAAAGCACCTAAAGGTGCATCATTTGTGATATTTAAGAAAGTTAATTAATTCAGACTAGGTCCGATCTGTATCATCCACCCATAGCTAGCTGAGATATCACTTGATGTGCCAATGCTAACAGAGCTGGGGAGCAGTAATCTAAGAGGTGAGGGCATGTTTTTATGCTTTTACAACTAATCCAGCGAATGTTAATAGTATAGGTAAACAGAATATAATACTTTAAACACTAAGTTAGAATCTTGTGTTGCGCTGACCAAATATGCAAACGCAAGCGCAAGAAAGTACCGTTATCATACTCATGAATACTTTATTAGATGGCTTGGGGTTCAAATAGTAAGTTATTCTCCGGTTAGTAAGGAATAATCTGGGAGGATAAGAACACAATTAAGCTTCTATATGCTAAGAAGTAAAACAGCGAAGACAATATTCTGCACAGGTGTGGACGTAAGCCACTTTTAATCCAAGGGTTAGAAAAGAGAATGACCATGTGAAGGGTGGGATTAGAAATGCGAGGGGCAGAGACTAGAGATTTCAATTTCCTTCAATGACAGTTTCTACTCAGTACATGTACATTTATGCCAGCAATAGTTCTAAAACATGGTGTTCGTTCCCCAGAAGTGACACATTTTCTCAAACAGCTGGTAAATATACTAGTACAAAGAAAGAAAAATACCGTGTAGCACCAAGTGGTTCTAGTTCTAGTTACTTCATGCTTTTATGTTGGAAGTATTATCTTTCTGTAGTTTGTTATTCACAGTTAGCTAATCTCATTAATCAAATACTAGTTATAACACTACAAAGTTGTATGACTTCAGGTGTCACTTGCAAATTAAATCTAAAGAAGCATCAGTGAATGAGCAGGTTATGAAACATACCCTTCCTTCACAAACTCATGGAAGGTCTCCAGTTCCAGCGTCTCCGACAGCACGACCACACAGGCATCAGGATGCTGCAGGAGTAAGCTCTCGAGCCCACGCTGGTGCCGAACACCGTACGCCCACTGAGGGCTGTTCCATACCATGAACACCCTCATGGAGCACTTCCCATGCTCAAAGAACCTTTCCATGAACTCCGAGAACCCCAAATGTGGATCAATTCCTGGAAAGTGTCCCCACCTCCTAATTTCTTCCGGCTCCTCCTTCACAATGGCTCCTGTTCCATGCTCATTGTCGGACGACTTGAGGCTCCGCCGGGCAAAATTCTTGGATGAGTCTTTCTCAATTTCTGAGATGAGCATCCGCTGCACCATGCGGTCGCCACGGGTGAGTGAAGTGAGACCAGGACTGTCCGGGTCCTGGAGCAGAGGGTGGTTGCGAGGATTGAGGAACTCCAAGTTGGACCTGAGCATCCGATCGCGCCGGAGGTAATCTGCCTTCCCCTCCAGCCACCGCGCCCAACCGGAGCGGAGCCGCGTCTCACTACGGCCGGAGGCGGGCTTGAGGAGCAGCGCGTCCTCAATGCCGCTGATGGACGAGATCTCCACCCGCAGCTCCAGATCCACAGGCTCGTCGTCGGATCCAAAGGCGGCGGCGGCGATCCGACGTGGGGAGTCCAAGTGGGGGAACCCCGCGGGCGGGGGGTCGCCGGCGGGGGGGAGACGGAAGGGGAGGCGGGCGACGCCGGCGGCGTGGTCCCAGAGGAAGGACGCGGCGGTGGCGGAGGCGGGCACGTCGTCGGCCGCGTCGGTGACGGCGGAGGAGTCGTCCTCGTCGAGCACGTCGAGCTCGTCGATGCGGTCGTCGTCGGGGTTGGTA
Source organism: Elymus sibiricus (assembly GCA_039707655.1). Taxonomy (NCBI): domain Eukaryota; kingdom Viridiplantae; phylum Streptophyta; class Magnoliopsida; order Poales; family Poaceae; genus Elymus; species Elymus sibiricus. The sequence goes on along the minus strand of CM077666.1, from coordinate 173,287,285 downwards.
GCCGCGGCGCCCTCGGTGGCGGCAGCGGTGGTCACGGCGGCGAGGGTGAGGTCGGGGTCGAGCGCGGCGGCCACGGGGTCGTCGTCGTCGTCCGCGAGGAGGGCGGTGGAGTTGGTGGCGGCGGAGTCGGTGGCGGAGGAGCGGGAGGAGGAGGAGAGGGGGAAGGGCGAGGAGGAGGAGAGGCGGGAGTGGAGGACGGCGAGGGAGAGGAGCAGGAGCAGCGCCGCGGCGACGGCGCAGAGCTGCGGGCCGAGGCCGGAGCGGCGCCGCGCCGGGTGCGAGTGGGAGCGCGGCAGCATGTCGCGGTTGGAGGGACCCTCTCCCCTCTCTCCCCTGCAACCGCAAGGCTCCGCCGCGCGCGCCTGTAGCTGCGTTTTCTTGATGTTTAAACCATGCCCGGTGACTCTAGCTAGTCGAACTGTCACAGTCGCGTGGCTTCACCAACCTTTGGCTACCAACTAACCCTCTTTGGACAGGGAGCTGACCGTATGAACAGGGGAATAAGCTCGCTTTTGATGCACACATTCATCTTGGTCCCTTGACAGCCTGTTTGGTAACTTTTGACACAAATCATGAGGAGGAAGTTTGTGGTGGCATAAACAACGGGAGTTTGTCCGTCCCGTGTGTGACGGTTCCGTGATTGGCGCTCAGGCGATCAACCGGGCGATCTCGAGGGTGAACTCCTGCTAGGGTTCCTCCTCCGCTGCGATCGATCTCACCTTGAGTTAGGTCGCCGCCGAGTCCCTGTCCTAGTCCACGCAGCCTCCTTTCGCTGGTGACGGTGCCTTTCCTCTAGGGCTTCCCCGTCGTCTTGGCGATCCGCAAACCCATCCACCAAAAGCCTCTCGCGTGTTGCTAGGGCACACGACCGTAAAACACACGACCTAGTTTCTTCTGTTTGTGGAGTCAGGAAGGATGGAGAGGGTGGAGGGATTGATGAAGAATTTGAAGCTGTCGGAAGCGGAGCGGAGAGGTGTGAAGATTGGCAGGGCTGGAAGTAGCAAATCGAAGGAAGTAGAACCGCAAGCGCTGGGGAAGGTCCTGTCGGAAAAGCCTGTATATGTGGATGGGATGATCAAGTCGCTGGCTAGAGTTTGGTGTCCGCTGAAAGGGTTGAAGTGTAAGGAGATGGGGGACAATAATTTTCTGTTCACTTTTCTGCAGGCAGCAGGGAAGAGAAAGGCCCTTGAGGATGGCCCCTGGATGGTTGGGAAAGAGCTGATTGTGATGGAAGATTTTGACCCGATCAAGACCTTGGAGGAGTATGAATTCAAGTTCATTCCGATCTGGGTGAGAGTGACAAGACTTCCGCTTGGTTGGTTGAATGAGGAATGTGGAGAAATCATAGGAGAACAGTTGGGAGAAGTGGTGGAGGTGGACGCGGGGGAAGGAAGTACTCAGACTGAAAATTATCTACGAGTCAAAATTAGACTGGACATTTCACAACCCTTACTAAGAGGGATTACAGTTGACCTTTCAGAAGAGAAGGAGCAGGGAGGTTCAGTGGACATGGTGGTGGATAATACAAGGAAGAAGAAAGAGGAGGAAGAAGATGTTATGCCCATTGATATATGAGTATTTACCCGATTTCTGCTACACTTGTGGAATCATTGGTCACATTGACAAATCATGCTCGATCAAACTGGCGAAGGGAGAGGTGCAGCAGTATGGCAAGTGGATGAAGGCAGTAATTCCAAGGAAGAACATTGAATATGAAAGGCCTATGTGGAGTGGGTCGAGGAGCAGTGGAAGTGGAGGACGCAATGCAGGTTATGGATTCTCAAACAGGAACAGGGGAGGGGGCAGTGATAGTGATTCTTGGAAGAAAACTGGAGATGAAAATAAATCACTGTCAAGTTCACAGAGTAAGAAAAGGGAAGGAGGGGACACCACCCATGAAGTTACCAGCCCTCTAAAGTTGAACCCACCACCGGCAAGGACTGGAAGTCAAAAAAAAATTGGACTTTGATGATGGGAAGACCAAGGAAGGGAAGGAAGGAGTGGTGTGCCATCAGGCTTTAGATGAGTTGAGCAAAGATAGGCCTAACTCAAAGACATATAAGGCAGGGCTGAAAGAGGGGGAGGGAAACCCCGCGGAGCATGGAACGAATATTAATGGGGGTGTAAACCACGTGAATAAGGGAGCAGGAGTGGGAGAAAAGCAAGCAGGGGTAGAGGAGGAGAAGAATAAGAACAAGAAGACAGAGGGAAGGAAGCATTTTCATAGAAAGGAGCGAAGCGCGAACATAAATGATGAGAAGTTGGGGGTGGTAGTGGGAGCCAAGAGGGATACAGTAGGTACGGACGAGGAAGTGGAGGAGATTGAGCAAGCAAACAAATTGAAGGGAGTGCATAACTCACAACATAATGAAGTGGGGCCGTCGGAACAGCCCCGCAAGAACCAATGAAGCTCGTGGCTTGGAACTGCCGGGGTTTGGGAAATGGCCTGGCGGTTCAAGGTCTTCTGGATATCCAGAAGAGGGAGGATCCCGATGTGCTCTTTTTGTCAGAAACGAAGATGGATGATAGGAGGATGGAATGGTTTCGGTGGAAGCTAGGGCTGACAAACATGGTGGTGAAGAAGTGTGAGGGGCAGAGTGGAGGGCTAGCACTGTTCTGGAGGAATGGAATTAATCTGAAGGCTGGTCTGAAATCGAGATACCATATAGATGCAGAAATTATGGGAGAAGATGGATTCTGTTGGCGCTTTACAGGGATCTATGGAGAGCCAAAGCAAGAGAAGAGGGAGGCCACATGGAAGTTATTGAGAACAATAAAACATCACAGTGAAAAACCTTGGATGTGTGCTGGGGACTTTAATGAGATTCTATTTGATTGGGAGAAGGAAGGGGGAGCGGCTCGATCCCAGGGAAGTATGGATAGATTCAAAGAAGCTTTGGAGGGGTGTGGTCTACATGACCTGGGGTTCGTAGGTGATCCCTATACTTGGTGGAACCATAGTCAAACAGAGGAGAACTACATCCGGGAAAGACTTGATAGGGTGGTGGCGACGCAGGGCTGGTGTGAACACTTTCCTGGGTACAAAGTTACACATGGTGATCCCCGACACTCTGATCACCGACCCTTAATCATTGAGTTAGAAGCAGGAGGTAGTAGTGGTGGTGGCCATAGTGGAAAGAGAGGTTTTAGGTTTGAAGCTAAATGGCTGGAAGAAGAGGCTTGTGGGGGTATAGTGGAAAATGCTTGGAAGAAAAGCAGTGAGGTGCATGGAGGAGGGGTGACGGATAATATAAAAGAAGTGGCGAAGGAGTTGACAGATTGGAGTAAAAACATTCTTGGCGATCTGGAGAAGCGCATCGCGCGAACGAAAAAAGAGCTTGAAAGTTGGAGAAGAAAACCTATCTCAGAGGAGCAAGTGACGAAGGAAAGCATGTTGCACTATAAACTTCAAAAACTGGAGCTTCAGAGAGATACATATTGGCGTCAACGTGCTCATGTGCACTGGCTGAAGGAAGGGGATAAGAATACAAAGTTTTTTCAAGCGTACGCCTCAGAGAGGAAGAGAAGAAACAAAATAAAGAAGCTTAGGAAGGAGGGAGGGGGAGTAGTGGAAGGGGAGGCAGAGATGGCGGCGGTGGTGACGGAGTATTATCGTAATCTGTTTGCTTCATGTGCAGGAAATCGTATTCATGAGCTACTGGAGAAAGTCCCTCACCGGGTCACACCGGAGATGAACAACCAACTCCTACAGCCATTTACTCCAGAGGAAATCCAGGAGGCACTTAACAGCATTGGTGATCTCAAGACGGTATGCCAGCTGTATTTTATAAAAGATACTGGGGTATGATCGGCGAGAAAGTTATTGAAGAAGTATTGAAGGTGCTGAATGGGGCCCCAATGCCTCCGGAATGGAATGACACGACTGTTGTCCTCATCCCCAAGGTGAAAAACCCGGAGACAATGAAGGAGTTGCGGCCTATAAGTCTTTGTAATGTATTGTATAAACTCATCTCGAAAGTCCTAGCAAACAGGCTGAAATGCATCCTACCAGAAATCATTGCCCCAAACCAGAGCGCTTTTGTTCCGGGAAGGCTGATCACGGACAACATTCTGTTAGCTTTTGAGGTGAACCACTTTATGCAGAGGAAGAAGAGTGGGTCAGAAGAGTGGCAGCGTTAAAGTTGGATGTGAGTAAGGCCTATGATCGAGTAGAGTGGGGGTTTTTAGAAGCAATGATGGGAAGAATGGGTTTTGCGGAGAAGTGGACACAACTGATCATGAAGTGCTGCAGAACGGTTAAGTACAGATTTATGGTTAATGGTTCACTAACCGAGGAGGTAGTCCCACCGAGAGGACTAAGACAGGGGGATCCAATATCCCCCTATCTATTCTTGATTTGTGCAGAGGCTTTCTCCAGTTTACTTAACCATGCTGAGAGTAATGGCACACTGGAAGGAGTATGGATATGTGGTGGTGCACCAAGCTTTAATCACCTATTGTTTGCCGATGATTCGTTGATTCTTTTAAAAGTTACACATGAGAGTCCACATCATCTGCAACATATACTAAACTTGTATGAGGATTACTCGGGTCAGACCATTAACATAGACAAATCGTCTATCACCTTCAGTAAAAACACGAAGGCACCAGCGAAGCAGGAGATGATGAACACTCTTGAGATAAGTCGGGAGGGGCGAGCTGACAGATACTTGGGCCTCCCGGTGCATGTTGGGAAGTCCAAAACACGCACCTTTGCATATATAAAAGACAAAATTTGGCGTCTGATCCAGGGATGGAAGGAACGGGTTCTGTCAAAGATGGGAAAGGAAATACTTGTGAAAGCATGTGCCCAGGCAATTCCCACCTTTGCTATGACCTGTTTCGATCTGACAAAGGGGTTTTCTGAGCAGCTGAACACAATGATCAGCAGGTTCTGGTGGGCGCAACAACAAAATGAAGCAAAGATTCATTGGTTGGGCTGGGATAAGTTGACTCGGGCTAAACAAGAGGGAGGTCTGGGTTATAAAGATTTACACCTTTTTAATCTAGCTATGCTCGCTAAGCAGGGATAGCGACTGCTAACGGACCCCGATACTCTGTGTGCGAAGGTGCTGAAAGCACGATACTACCCAGATATTGATGTGCTCAAGGCTGAACCCAAACCGGGAATTTCATATGCCTGGAGAAGCATCCTTCGCGGTGTTGCCGTGCTGAAGAAAGGACTGATCAAAAGGATCAGCAATGGTATGGACACTAACATGTGGCTGGATCCCTGGTTGCCGAGGGATGACTGTACTAGGCCCATTACACCGAGAGGGCAGACAGTTATTCAGAACGTTTCTGATCTGATCAACCCGGTTACGGGAGCCTAGGACGAGGAGTTAGTGAGAGAGGTCTTATGGCCTATTGATGCAAAAGTGGTGCTGACAATACCCCTGCATAATGGTTTTGAAGACCAATGGGCGTGGCACTATGAAGCAAGGGGCCAGTTTTCTGTCAGATCCGCGTACCACATGCAGTGTAGGGAGATGCAGAACCAAGCTAGAAAACAGAGTGGAGAAGGGACTGACCAAGTAAACAAATTTAACTGGATGACAATCTGGAAGAGTGAATGCCCTGGTAAAGTAAAACAATTTCTCTGGAGGTTGGCACATAATAGCCTCCCACATCGCTGGAGCATCGAAAGAAGAGGTATGGAAATTGACACACTCTGCCCAATGTGTGGGCGTCTGAATGAGGATGGAGCTCATTTGTTTCTCAGGTGTAAGATTGTCAAATCACCGTGGCGAGAAATGCAGTTGAATGAGGAAAGAGAACGCCTATTGGCTTGTGATGGTCCGAAAGAGATGATCTCTAACATCCTAAAGCTCCCTGAAGAAAAGAAACTGAAATGTGTAATGATGTTGTGGGCATGGTGGGATGCTAGAAATAAGAAGAATGCTGGCGAGCCTTCATGGAATCCAAGCTATGTGGCAAGGAGGGTGAAGACTTTGGTTGAGGATTGGCTGAGGCACGGACTGAATGTCCAACCTGGGAGCCAGGACAAAACTGAATGCAGTGCACGCTTGGGTCAGGAAGTTCTTCAGATAAATGTGGATGGAAGCATGAGGGAGAACCCTTCCCGAGGCAGCTGGGGCTTTATAATCAGAGATGCTAAGGGCCAGCCAGTGGGAGCCGGAGCGGGTCACATACAGCATATCAGCGATCCTCTCCAAGCGGAGGCGACAGCATGTCTACAGGGTCTGTATGCAGCTGAGAGCTGGGGTATGACGAGAGTGCAAGTGCAGACAGATTCACTGAACTTGGTCCAAGCTCTCAACACCAGTGACCATGACCTCGCGGCAAATGGAGTGTTGTTCAAAGAAATCAGATGCTTTGCTAGCTTAAACTTTACCCAAGTGGTATTTTCGTTTTGCCCCAAGGCGTGTAATAAAGTAGCGGACGCGTTAGCGTCGTTTGGTGCAGAATCAGATCTTGCATCCCCAGCCATGTGGCCGGATCAAGCACCTGAGTTCGTGCACGGTCTTGTAGCCAGCGACTCTGCTGAGCTGTTTGGTTAATGGAAACGTTGATTTTCGTCTAAAAAAAAAACGGGAGTTTGCATTTTTAGTCTTAAAAGAGTATGGTTAATAGTATAGCCGACAATCGGAAATTGTTTTTTGAGGCCGAGCTCCATGGAGGCCTTCAAATGCAAAGTTCAAAATTCGTGAAAATTCATATTTTTACATTTTAAAAAATTCTAAAAAAATACAGAGATAGATGAAGGCATATTGCAAAAGTGTGTAAATTTTCAGGACAAAATACGTTGAAATGAGGGTCGTACAAAAATAAAAAAGCAAATTAGGGCTTTTTAACACACGATACTATTCATCCTCCCAGTCCATGAATTTGTCTTCTTTCTACAGGTCGCATGTCAACATATTTCATCCTGAAATTTTACACATATACACCTCACATCCTTGTTTACTTGTGCAAAAAAATTCAGATTTTTTTGAAATCAAAAAATTTGAATTTCGAATTTTTCAAAAATTCGGCCTCCATGGAGGCCGAGATCCAAAACGCCATTCTCAGCCAACAACCGGCTATATAGAGTTGCCACATCACCTATAGCCAACAACATGTATAGTACCTAGTTTTCCTGGAAAAAAGTGTATAGTACCTAATTATTAAGGCTGTCCATAATGGGAGTAACTTAGATCATCTACAGCTAGGCTCCCCAAACCACTCTATACGCCCGAGCGGATGGCCTGATCACTGATCAATCAAAAAAAACTGATCCAGACTGACGCCTCATACCGGCCCCAAATGCCCGGTCTGACCGGCACCCCTCATATCCAACCCAAATCTGGGGCGGATATGGGGATGCCCGGACGCGCCCGGGCCCGTCCATCAAGTTAGATCCGGCCCACGCTGGCCCACCCCGACCCCACATATATTCGTTCCCATCCGCTCCCCAGGCCAAACCCTAGCCACTCCGCTCCGCTCCGCCCCCAAGCTCCCTTTCGGCCCTCTCCAGCATGGCGGCCAGTGGATCCGACTCTGAGCACTCCTGATTCGTCGATTGGGGCGTTGTCCCATGCAGGCCGGAGGAGGCTATGGCCGTCTGCATGGCCCTCCAACACTCCCGGGAGGAGTGTGCCCGACTGACGTCAGAATCTGTCTGGCGCAAATTGCTACTTGTGATAGGCGTTGGAATTTCCCCGAAGAGGAAGGGTGATGTAGTATAGTAGCGAAAAGTATTTTCTCAGTTAAGAACCAAGGTTTACCGAACCAGTAGGAGATTCACGCAAACAAATGTCAACAGTACCTAAACACACACAAACAAATACTTGCACCCAACGCGGGCAAGAGGGTTGTCAATCCCCTTGTACTCGATAATTGCAAGGATTAATTCTGATAGTGGTAGATATATAAATTGCAAAACTAAATAAAAAGTAAATAATTGCAACAAGTAATTTAGGACTTTAGTAATATGATGTGAATGGACCCGGGGGCCATAGCTTTCACTAGAGGCATCTCCCTCATGAACATAGCAACGATGGATTAAATTAATGTTGGTCAATTGATAGAAAAGCGCATTGTTATGATGTTATTAATGGCATGATCAGTACATAAGCATTACGTCTGTGACAAGTAGACCGAAAAGATTCTGCATCTATTACTATTACTCCACCCCTCGACCGCTATCCAGCATGCATCTTAAGGTATTAAGTTCATAACAAACAGAGTAATGCTTGGAGCATGATGACATAATGTAGACAAAATAAGACCAATCAATATGATCGAACCCCGTCGTTTTACCCTTAGTAGCAAAAATACAAATACGTGCCTCGCTACCCCTTTTGTCACAAGGTGAGGACACCGCAAGATTGAACCTACTACTATGCACCACTTCCACTGAAGATCTAATCATCAACTTGGCCAAAGAAAACTCATAGATCGGAAAGCACTACATAGCTATAGAAATCACACATAATAAAGTTCAGAAAAAACTTAATTACTTTCAATGAATAATCTGATCATAAACCCACAATTCTTCAGATCCCAACACACGCACCGCAAAAAGATTACATCGATTCGATCTCCGAAAAGAACATTGTATTAAAGATCATAAAAAAAAGAGAGACATCTAGCTACTGCTATGGACCCGTAGGTTCTGTGGGGAACTACTCACGCATCATCGGGGAGGCAGCAAGGTTGATGTAGAGGCCCTCCGTGATCGATTCCCCCTCCGACAGAGTACCGAAAAAGGCCTCCAGATGGGATCGCGAAAGAACAGAGGCTTGCGGCGGTGGAATAATTGTTTCGGGTCTTGCCTTGAGGGTTTTGGAATATATGTGAATTTATAGTCCAGGAATTAGTTCAATCGGAGCAGCAGGGGGCCCACAAGGGGGCAGGGCGCGCCTACCCCCTGGGGCGCGCCGCCCGCCTTGTCGTCATCTCGAACATCGTCTAGTCTCTCCCCAAAGCTTCTAGGGTTCTTTCTGGTCTGGAAAAAATTGTCAAAAAGTTTCATCGTGTTTGGACTTCGTTTGGTAGGGATTTTCTGTAAAACCAAAAACAAGCAGAAAACAACAACTGGCACTTGGCACTGAGTTAATAGGTTAGTTCCCAAAAATGATATAAAAGGGTGTATAAAGCATACAAGATTGATAATATAATAGCATGAAACAATAAAAAATTATAGATACGTTGGACACGTATCAGCATCCCCAAGCTTAATTCCTGCTCGTCCTCGAGTAGGTAAATGATAAAAATAGAATTTTTGATGTTGAATGCTACCTAACATGTCTTAATCATGTAATCTCTTTGGGTATGAATGTTGAGAAACGATGATGTAATAGATATCAACATAATAATATCCATGAATACTAGAAAATAATCATTACTCTTCAAAATATACGATGGTTAACGAATGTTACCCCTACTCATTGAATTATGTAAGCATGGCATGACTCCGTCTTCCTAACATAAGTACAAATCACGAGCACTCTGGTGCCAAACCAAGCAATTGCATCGTACCCTTTCTCGCTTCAGCATTTTCAACTTCACTCAATGTATGAGCGTGAGACATGGACTTAGCACTACGGGTGGAAAAAGAGTATGTTGGTAGGGTTTTATAAGAGAAGACAAAAGGTGGAGAAAGTCTCGCATCAACTCGGCGGATCGTTAGGCAATGGAGAGGCCTTACAATCGATATCAATGCGAGGAGTAGGGATTGCCATGCAACTGATGCACTAGAGATATAAGTGTATGAAAGCTCGCTACTGAAACTAAGTGGGTGTGCATCCAACTTGTTTGCTCATGAAGACCTCGGGCATTTGAGGAAGCCCGTCATTGGAATATACAAGCCAAGTTCTATAATGTAAAAATTCCCACTAGTATATGAAAGTGACAAATCATGGAGACTCTCTATATGAAGAACATGGTGCTACTTTGAAGCACAAGTGCGGTAAAAGATAGTAGCATTGCCCCTTCTCTCTTTTTCTCTCATTTTTATTTTATTTTCTTTTCTCATCTTTTAGAACAATATCATGAACCTCATCCCCAGTTTTTCGAGGACTCATTAGTCTCCATCATTCTTTACCTCACGGGACAATGCTCTAATAATGATCATGACATTTCTTTTTTACTTACAACTCAATAAACTGATATAATATGACTCTGTATGAATGCCTCTGGCAGTGTACCAGGATGTGCAATGATCTAGTGTAACATGTATAACAATTATGAATAGTGGCTTTGCCACAAATATCATGTCATCTCTATATGATCATGCAAAGCAATATGACGATGAACACACAAGTCATGTGAATAGTAACCGTGGAAGTTGCACGACAGTATATCTCGGAATGGCTATGGAAATGCCATGATAGGTAGGTATGGTGGATATTTTGAGGAAGGATATAATAAGGCTTATGTGTGATAGAGCGTGTCATATCACGGGATTTGGATGCACCGGCGAAGTTTGCACCAAGTCCTCGAGGTGAGAACGGGCAATGCACGATACCGAATAGGCTAGCAAAATACGAATAGGTGGGAGTGTTGTAAAGTCCATGTACTCAAATTAGTCATGAAGAACTCATATACTTATTGTGAAACCTATTAGCACTCGAAGCAAGGTACTTCTCGCATGCCCATATGGAGGAGGTTGGGAGGAGTTAACAAAAATACAAATACGTGCCTCGCTACCCCTTCTGTCACAAGGTGAGGATACCGCAAGATTGAACCTACTACTATGCACCACTTCCACTGAAGATCTAATCATCAACTTGGCCAAAGAAAACTCATAGATTGGAAAGCACTACATAGCTATAGAAATCACACATAATAAAGTTCAGAAAAGACTCAATTACTTTCAATGAATAATCTGATCATAAACCATAATTCATTGGATCCCAACAAACACACCGCAAAAAGATTACATCGAATCAATCTCCGAAGAGAACATTGTATTGAAGATCAAAGAGAGAGAGAGAGAGAGAGAGAGAGAGAGAGAGCCATCTAGCTAATCATTATGGACCCGTAGGTCCTGTGGGAACTACTCACACATCATCGGAGGTGCAGCAAGGTTGATGTAGAAGCCCTCCGTGATCGATTCCCCCTCCGACAGAGTACCGGCAGAGGCCTCCAGATGGGATCACGGATGAACAGAGGCTTGCGGCGGCAGAATAATTGTTTCGGGTCTCGCTCTGGGGGTTTCTGTATTTTAGGGAATTTATAGCGCTGGAGTTAGGTCAAACGGAGTTGCAAGGGGCCCACAAGCTCAGGCGGCGTGCCCCCCTGGGGGTGCGCCGTGTGAGCTTGTGCTCTCTCATGCATCGTCTGGTCTCCCCCGAAGCTTCTAGGGCCCCTTCTGGTCTAGAAAAAATCACCGTGAAGTTTCATCATGTTTGGATTTCGTATGGTATGGTTTTTCTGCGAAATAATAAAATAGGCAAAAACAGAAACTGGCACTAGCACTAGGTTAATAGGTTAGTTCCCAAAAATGATATAAAATTGCATATAAAGCATACAAGATTGATAATATAATAGCATGAAACAATAAAAAATTATAGATACATTGGAGACATATCAGCATCCCCAAGCTTAATTCCTGCTCGTCCTCGAGTAGGTGAATGATAAAAACAAAAATTTTGATGTTGAATGCTACTTGACATGTTTATCATGTAATCTTCTCACGGTATGAATATTAGGATACGACTGATTCAGAGCAATAGTCTATCATTTGAAATAAAGACATCAATACTCAAACATACTAGCAAACAATCATGCCCTTTCAAAATAAAGAATGCTAAAGAATGATATCCCTACAAAACCATATAGCTTAGCATGCTTAGTCTTCCTAACACAAAATATTAATCATGAACTACCCCGATGACAAGCCGAGTAATCAAATCATACTTTTTCTCGCTTCAGCTTTTTCAACTTTCACGCAATACTTGAGCGTGAGTCAAGGACTTGGCACTTCGGATGGCAAAGAGAATGATGATGGGGGTTCATAAGAGAAGACAAAAATGGAGAAAGTCTCACATCAACGCGGCTGATCGCTAGGCAATGGAGAGGCCTTACAATCGATGTCAATGTGAGGAGTAGGGATTGCCATGCAATGGATGCACTAGAGCTATAAGTGTATGAAAGCTCGCTACGGAAACTAAGTGGGTGTGCATCCAACTTGCTTGCTCATGAAGACCTCGGGCATTTGAGGAAGCCCGTCATCGATATATACAAGCCAAGCTCTATTATGTAAAATTTCCACTAGTATATGAAAGTGACAAATCATGGAGACTCTCTATATGAAGAACATGGTACTACTTTGAAGCACAAGTGTGGTAAAAGGATAGTAGCATTGCCCCTTCTCTCCTTTGCTCTCATTTCCCCTTTATTCTTTTCATTTTTTTCCAGAACAATATCATGAACCTCATCCCCACTTTTTTGAGGACTCATCAGTCTCCATCATTCTTCACCTCACTGGGACAATGCTCTAATAAATGATCATCACACTTTTATTTACTTACAACTCGATAAAACTGAAAAGGATATGACTCTATATGAATGCCTCTGGCAGTGTACCAGGATGTGCAATGATCTAGCTTAACATGGATAACAATGGTGAACGGTGGCTTTATCGCAAATATCATGTCAGCTCTATGATCATGCAAAGCAATATGATGATGAACACACAAGTCATGTATATGATGATGGTGGAAGTTGCATGGCAATATATCTCGGAATGGCTATGGAAATGCCATGATAGGTAGGTATGGTGGCTGTTTTGAGGAAGGATATATGAGGCTTATGTGTGATAGAGCGTGTCATATCACGGGGTTTGGATGCACCGGCGAAGTTTGCACCAACTCTCGAGGTGAGAAGGGGCAATGCACGGTACCAAAGAGGCTAGCAAAATATGGATAGGTGGAAGTGCTTCAGTCCAAGAAAATCACATTAGTCATAAATAACTCAAGTACTTATTGCCAAAGTTTTATTAGCCCTCGAAACAAAGCATGACCTTTCATACCCCTAGGGGGATGGATTGGGAGGAAAAGACCATCGCTCGTCCCTGAGAGCCACTCATAAGGTAGACAATCAATAATAAATCATGCTCCAACTTCATCACAAAACAAAAGACTATACGTGCATGCTTCGGGAATCACAAACTTTAACATCGATATTTTCTACTAGACCATGATAATCAACTAGTACACCCACATATTACCATCTTTATATCGCAAAACTATTGCAAGGAATCAAACCTATCTTATTCAGTGATATACATGAAAGTTTTTATTATACCACTCTTGTATACCTATCATTTTTAGAACAATCATATAACCCGTGCAAATTACCACATCCTATTAAAAGACTCTCAAAAAGATATACGTGAAGCATTAGAGTGCAAATGATTTCTATAAAGTATAACCACCACCGTGCTCTAAGGATATAAGTGAAGTACATGAGCAACTGCATAACTCAAAAGATATAAGCGAAGCACATAGAGTATTCTAACAAATCATGATGAATGTGTGTCTCTCTCAAAAGGTGTGTCCAGCAAACAATGACTGTGGCAAACTAACAAGCAAACAAGCAAAATAAAACTATGGCACAAGACGCTGCAAGTAAAATTCATATCATGTGATGAATAAAAATATAGCTCCAAGTAACATACCGATGAATTGTGGACGAAAGAGGGCATGCCATCCGGGGCATCCCCAAGCTTAGACGCTTGGGTATTCTTTGAATATTACCTTGGGGTGCCTTGGGCATCCCCAAGCTTAGGGTCTTGTCGCTCCTTATTCCTTCATTCATCGTGATCTCACCCAAAACTTGAAAACTTCAGCACACAAAACTCAACAGAAACTTCGTGAGATCCGGTAGTATAATAAATCAATCATCCACTTTAGGTACTGTTGTAAATTGATTCATAATTTTTCTTGCATAATATCTACTGTATTCTACCTTCTCCATGACTTATACCCCCGATATAATCCATAGCATCATCAAAACAAGCATACTATGCAATAAAAATAGAATCTGTCTAAAACAGAACAGTCTGTAATGATCTGAATTAAAGTCATACTTCTTTAACTCCAAAAATTCTGAAAAAATAGGAAAACATAAAAAAATTGTATGCCAATACTGTGTAAAAATTTCAGGATTTTATCTTGTTCAAGTACAGAATTAAAATTCCATCACTGGGCGCAAAACTTTTTGTTTTCAAACAGCATCAATCATATTATCATTCAAATCATCCCAAAGGCTTTACTTGGCACAAACACTAATTAAAAGATAAAAACACAATCATTACAGTAGAAATAATCATGTCATCACACAAAAATAGAAAAATCATAAAGATAAGTATTGGGTTGTCTCCCAACAAGCTCTTTCTTTATAGCCATTAAGATAGATTTGAGATTTTAAATGATGCTCACATGAAAGACAAGAATTGAAGCACAAAGAGAGCATCATATAACATGTAACAAACACATTTCAGTCTAACCCTCTTTCTATGCATAGGCATTTCATAGGAAAACAAATTATCAAGACAAGCAATATCTAGCATATGCAAATAGGAAGAATGAAGCATTAATAATTTCAACACAAAGAGAGGTAATTTAGTGACATGAAGATTTTTATAACCATATTTGCCTCTCTGATAATAATTACATGTAGGATCATAATCAAACTCCGCAATATAACTATCATGTAACATATTCTCTACATGATCCACATGCATACGAATTTTATAATCTTCCAAAATAGTGAGATCAACATAAACTAAAGTCAGGACCTCTCCAAACCCACTTTTATCAAAAAATTCATAAGATCAATTATTCTCCAAAATAGTGGGGTAATGAATACCTAAAGTTGAAACTCTTCCAAGTCCACTTTCAATAGTATTGCAAATTTCAGCATCAATAGTAGATTCATTATGAGCCTATCTCATACGAATTTTGTGTAAATTCTTTCTGCTACTTGTGAGCTGCGTTGGGATTTTCCCTGAAGAGGAAGGGTGAAGCAATATAGTAGCGGATAGTATTTCCCTCAGTAGAGAACCAAGGTTATCGAACCAATAGGAGATTCACACAAACAAAGGTCAACAGTACCTACACACACAAACAAAATACTTGCACCCAACGCGGGCAAAAGGGTTGTCAATCCCCTTGTACTCGTTAATTGCAAGGATTAATTCTGATAGTGATAGATATATAAATTGTAAAAGGAAAGAAAAGTAAATAAATTGCTGCGGGCTCTTTAGGGTTTTAGTAAATATGGTGAATGGACCCGGGGACCATAGTTTTCACTAGAGGCATCTCTCTCAGGAACATAGCATGCGGTGGGTAAATAAATTACTGTTGGGCAATTGATAGAAAAGCGCATAATTATGATGTTGTTCATGGCATGATCAGTACATAGGCATTACGTCCGTGACAAGTAGACCGACATCCATCTGCATCTGCTACTATTACTCCACCCCTCGACCGCTATCCAGCATGCATCTTAAGGTATTAAGTTCATAAAAAACAGAGTAATGCTTGAAGCATGATGACATAATGTAGACAAAATAAGACCAATCAATACTATCGAACCCCGTCGTTTTACCCTTAGTAGCAACAATACAAATACATGTCTTGCTACTCCTCCTATCACATAGTGAGGACACAGCGCAAGATTGAACTTACTACTATGCACCACTGAAGATCTAATCATCAACTTGGCCAAAGAAAACTCATAGATCGGAAAGCATTACATAGCTATAACAATCACACACAATAAATTTCAGAATATAACTCAATTACTTTCAATGAATAATCTGATCATAAACCCATAATTCATCGGATCCCAACAAACACACTGCAAAATAAGATTACACCAAATAGAACTCCTAAGAGAACGTTGGATTGAAGATCAAAGAGAGAGAGAGAGATAAAGCTATCTAGCAAATCACTATGGACCCGTAGGTCCTGTGGGAACTATTCACACATCATTGGAGGTGCAACAAGGTTGATGTAGAAGCCCTCCATGATCGATTCCCCCTCCGGGAGAGTACCGGCGGAGGCCTCCAGATGGGATCGCGGAAGAACGGAGGCTTGCGGCGGCGGAATAATTGTTTCGGGTCTCGCTCTGGGGGTTTCTAAATTTTAGGGAATTTATAGTGCTGGAATTAGGTCAAACGGAGTTGTGAGGGCCTCACAAGCTCAAACGGCGCGCCCCCCTGGGAGCGCGCTGCTACTTGTGAGCTGCGTTGGGATTTCCCCCGAAGAGGAAGGGTGAAGCAGTACAGTAGAGATAAGTATTTCGCTCAGTGAGAACCAAGGTTTATCGAACCAATAGGAGAATCACGCAAAACCTCGTGAACAACACTTGCACACACAAAAGCAAATACTTGCACCCAACGCGGGCAAGAGGGTTGTCAATCGCCTTAAACTCGTTACTTGCAAGGATTAAATCTTGTATAGGCAAAAGTATAAATTGCAAAACAAAAAAAAGGTAAATAAATTGCAGCAAGGTATTTTTAGGTTTTTAAATATGTTTAAAGTAGACCCGGGGGCCATAGTTTTCACTAGAGGCTTCTCTCTCGAACACATAACATACGGTATGTAAACAAATTACTGTTGGGCAATTGATAGAAAAGCGCATAGTTATGACGTTATTCATGGCAATGATCACATATATAGGCATCACGTCTGTGACAAGTAGACCGGCTCCTGTCTGCATCTACTACTATTACTTCACCAATCGACCGCCATCCAGCATGAATCTATGGTATTAAGTTCATGACAAACAGAGTAACGCTTTAAGAAATATGACATGATGTAGACCAAGTAAACTCAATCAATATGAATAAACCCCATTGTTTTATCCTTAGTAGCAACAATAGAATACGTACCCCGTCCCCTTCTGTCACTGGGTGGAGACACCGCAAGATTGAACCTACTACAAAGCACCTCTCCCACTGAAGATAAATCAATCTTGCTGGCCAAACCAAGCGGATAGATCGGAGAGAAATACAAAGCTATAACAATCATGCATAATAAAGTTCAGGAAAGACTCAATTACTGTCAATGAACAATTTGATCATTGATACGTCTCCGTCGTATCTATAATTTTTGATTGTTTCATGCCAATATCCTACAATTTCCACATACTTTTGGCAACATTTTATATGATTTTTTTGGACTAACATATTGATCCAGTGCCCAGTGCCAGTTCCTGTTTGTTGCATGTTTTTTGTTTCGCATAAAATCCATATCAAACGAAGTCCAAACGCGATAAAAATTTACGGAGATTTATTTTGGAATATATGTGATTTGTGGGAAAAAGAATCAATGCGAGACAATGCTCGAGGGGCCCACAAGGTCAGAGGGCGCAACCCCTACCCTGGGCGCGCCCAGCAGGCTTGTGGCACCCCTGTAAGGCGGTTGGTGCCCTTCTGCCGCAAGAAAGATAATATCCGGAAGAAAATCCCCTCAAAATTTCAGCCCAATCGGAGTTACGGATCTCCGGGAATTTAAGAAACGGTTTTCGGCCAGAAAACAGGAACGCGAAACAGAAGAGAACAGAGAGAGAGATCCAATCTCGGAGGGGCTCCTCCCCTCCGGGAGCCATGGCGGCCATGGACCAGAGGGGGAACTCTCCTCCCATCTAGGGGGGATGCCAAGGAAGAAGAAGAAGGAGGGGGGCTCTCTCCCCCTCTCTCCCGGTGGCGCCGAAACGCCACCGGGGCAATCATCGTGACGGCGATCTACACCAACAACTTCGCCTCCGTCAACACCAACTCTCTCCCCCTCTATGCAGCGGTGTAACACCTCTTCTCCCCGCTGTAATCTCTACTTAAACATGGTGCTTAATGCTACAAATTATTATCCAATGATTTGTGGCCATCCTATGATGTTTGAGTAGATTTGTTTTGTCCTATGGGTTGATTGATGATCGTGATTGGTTTGAGTTGTATGTTTTTATTTTGGTGCTATCCTATGGTGCCCTCCATGTCGCGCAAGCGTGAGGGATTCTCGCTATAGGGTTTGCAATACGTTCATAATTCTCTTATAGTGGGCGGCTAGAGTGACAGAAGCTTACACCCGAGTAATGGGGTTGTTGCGTATGTGAGTAAAGAGGACTTGTTACTTAATGCTATGGTTGGGTTTTACCTTAATGATCTTTGGTAGTTGTGGATGCTTGCTAGAGTTCCAATCATAAGTGCATATGATCCAAGTATGGAAAGTATGTTAGCTCATGCCTCTCCCTCATATAAAATTGCAATAATGATTACCGGTCTAGTTATCGATTGCCTAGGGACAAATCCTTCTCTTGTGTTACAAAAGATTTCTACTAAAAAACTAACTTTTATTATCTTGCAAATTACTAACAGTTTTATTCTCGCTAAGTACTCCTAGTTTTATTCTTGCAAAGTAGTTCTAGCATTACACCTATGAAGTACTTCTAGTTTCATACTTGTTCTAGGTAAAGCAAACGTTAAGTGTGCGTAGAGTTGTATCGGTGGTCGATAGAACTTGAAGGGAATATTGATTCTACCTTTAGCTCCTCGTTGGGTTCGACACTCTTATTTATCGAGAAAGGCTACAACTGACCCCCCTATACTTGTGGGTTATCCAGGCCTTTTTCTGGCGCCGTTGCTGTGACGCCCCCGTTTATAATCGTGCACTAACCATACACGCATCATGCACGATCACGAACGGTGACTCACGTGAATATCACAACACAACTCTACGACACAAATTAAACATAAATATTTATATTACAAGCCCGGGTCATGAGGACCCATAATACATAAGTCAACAAACAACATAAGTCAGGGTACAGACGATGTTAAACAAGTTTGCCTTAAGAAGGCTGAGCAAAACAACAACACTAGATCGAAAGGCAAGGCCTCCTGCCTGGGATCTCCAGACTACTCCTGGTCATCGGTCTCCATGTAGTACGCACCATCGGGGTAGCCTGCATCCACGGTGCTACCAGCTGTTGCAGCAACCGGGTCGAATGAAAAGAGTAGCAAAGCAACGGTGAGTACTCATTCAAAGTACTCGCAAGACTTACATCAGAGCTATACTAGTTATGCATTGGTATCAAAGGAAAGGGGTAGTATCTGTGGACTAAACTGCAGAAATGCCAGAATAAGGGGGAGAAGCTCATCCTATCAAAGACTAATCATCTTCTGCGGCCATCATCTTGCAGCAGTAGAAGAGAGTAGCATAAATGGTATCATCGTACACATACATATAGCAATAACCTGCCCAGAGATCCTCTCCTCGTCACCCTGTGAGAAAGCGATCTCCGGGGTATCTGTGTGTTAGCTGGGTGTGTTTTATCAAGTATCCGGTTTTAGTTGTAAGAGGTCGGGATACAACTCCAAGTTGTCCTGTTACCGTGGACACGGTTATTCGAATAGTTTAACTTCCCTGCAGGGGTGCACCACATTTCCCGATATGCTCAATTACCTCTGGCCGGAGACACTTTTCTGGGTAATGCCCGGCCTCGGGCAATCGACACGCCGTAGTCCAACCTAGGCTCTCCAGAGAGGTCACCCGCCGGTCTAAATCCTAAGGGCGAAGGGGTCATGGGCCAATCACCCTAAGCACTCCTGCACGTCGCGAGACTGGCCGGGGACCAAGCCCACCTCAGTATCCAGGCATGCCGCTCACCCCAATAATCAGCTCGCCTCTCTAAACTGTGACATCTGGATAGCTTTCGGGAGAATCGTACGACGCCGAGGGTCCCATATACCATTATCCCGCGCGGCGGTTAGTGCGTATATGCCAATGGCAGTCTCAGATCAAATACACCGAACTCATTAAGCATGTTATTATGAAATAACCGCGGACACCAACCAGGGACCAGGCCCACCTCTCTCCTAGGTGGTCTCTACCTGCCCTGTCGTTCCGCCACAAAGAATCACTCAGGGGGCCGTAGGGAAAAATGTCCTTTCAACCCCAAGTCCGTGAATCACTAGCGGGTGCTCTCTGAGCCGACCCGACTTTAATCATATCATGTATCGTGTATAGTACAATAATATATAGTATATCCGTGATCACCGCCCGAAGGGATCACGGCCCGATAGTATAGCATGGCAGACGGACAAGAACGTAGGGCCACTGATGAGACTCTAGCATAACTATAATTAGCATATAGGATAATAGGTAAAGTATCAACAACAGTTTATCAAAATAGGCTATGCATCAGAATAGGATCTGCCGATAAAGCATCCACTGAATCGACTCTCTAATGCAAGAAGTAGAGGGATAGAATAGGCGATATTTGAATGATCAAGGGGGTTTTGCTTGCTTGGAAGCTTTGCTGAGAAGGACGGGTCGTCGTTGACGTAGTCATACTCAGGGGCAGCGGCAGTCTCGGGGTCTACCGAAAGAATAAAGGAGAGGGGGGGAACAGATAAATAATGGGCATACAAATGCAACACAATGTATGTCATGGCAAAGTGTGTTGATGACATGCTCTAATGCATCCCTAAACGTTTTAAAAGAAGAGGGAAAACATCTGGCAATGTTTTCCCAGCTCCAGGTATTATTCGGTCAGATGATCCTGATGCAAAATGTCCAGGTTCATTATGTTAGAGGGGCCTGACAGGTATGTGGATGACATATTCAGATTCATCATATTTTTCTGAGCAACTTTCATATATAAATTATTTTCATCCGAGTTACGAATTATTTTATATGAATTTCCAAAGTTTTATTGTTTTTCTGGAATAATTATTAATTCGAAATTTAAAACAGAATTTGCTAAGTGTACCCAGAAGCACACCCAGCCAGAGGCTGACTGGTGGGCCTGGTCAACTGCTGACTTAGCAATTGACTAGTCAACGTTGACTGGTCAAAGGACTGACTGGGGTCCACCTGTCATTGACTCAATTATTAACAGAGTTATTATTCTTTTTTTGTTAACTTAATTAGCAAGTGAGGGCCCAGTGGTAGTGGCTATTAGAGGAGGATTAGCCTAACAGAGGGGGGGTTAGCCCCTAAGCTAAACAGGCCGGCCCAGGTGGCAGTGGCAGAGGCCACGGCTGGGCGTGCACGCGCGCGAGCACGGCAGAGGCCGGCCACGGCGCTGGTCAGCAAGGAGCGGCGCGGGAGCGGCCAAGCAGCAGTGCGGGCGCGGCCAACGCGGGCGCGGCGGCAGGCAGTGGTAGCAGTAGCAAGTAGCGGCAGCAGGCGAGCAGCAGACAGCAGCGGCGGCAAGCGACAACAGCAGAACAGTAGCTAGCGGCAAAGCAACAACAGCAGCGCAAGAGCAGTAGGTGAGCAGCAGTAGCGCAAGCAGCGGTGTGAGCAGCAGAGCAGCAGCAACAACTAGCACATCAGCTAGCAGGAGCAGCAACGGAGTAGCAAAGCAGCCAAGCAGCAGTGACAGCAGAACAGCAAGGCAGCAACAACAGGCACGGGAGCGGGCGAGTGGACGCTGCGGGGCAGCAGCAGGTGCGGCAACAGGCGGGGCGGCGCAGGGGGTGCGGCCAGGTCGGCCAGAGGCGCGGCGAGCGCGGCCAGGGGCGCGACAGCGAGCGCGGTGAGCACATGCTCACCGAGAGCTTCGGCCAGGGTGGGGCGGCGGTTTACGGCGACGAATCGAAGGAAAAGGGGGGAATCGACATAGGGCTCACCGAGGAGCTCAAGGAAGGCTCGGCGTTAGCTTTGGAGCAGCAGGGACGACGGATCTAACGATGATGGACGGAGGTGACCAAGGAAGAAGATGACGCGGGCGACGTCTATGTGGATTCCCCGCCTCGATCTGCTGGTGTAGACGACGAAGACGAACATGGCGGAGCTCCTGGACATGCTTCTAGCCGAAGAGGATGACGAGGACCGTGTGGATGAAGAGGGTCATGGCGATGGCGACGGAGATGCCCTCTGGATCGAAGAGAGCGACAAGAGGAGGGACAAATGGGGGGCTAGGGTTTGCCAGCGGGGTTGGGGGCGTTGCCTTATACCCCAGGAGGGCCGTGGGATGGCCGACACGGCGGCCATGGTAGCCTGGATGGCCGCCACACCCTCCTCTGCCTCCCACTATAGCGGGAGGTTGAAGGAGAGGTGGAAGTGGGTTGGGCCAGGCACAGTAGCTAGTGAGCTCAAGTGCACAGTAGTGCCTTTTTGTTTATTCTTTTTCTTTTCTGTCTTTCAATTTAACTGTTGTTTTCCATTTTGTTTAGATAGCAAACGAATTTTGTTAGATGTGAAACTTGGCACATAAATACTAGGTGTTATTCTAGGGGTGCAGAAAAAGTTTGGGGTCATTTGCAATTAACTAAATTTTGTGTTTGAATTTAAATGGTTTGCTTTAGTGCTGTTGGTCCACTTAAAACATTGTTGTGGTAAATTTAAAATCTCAAATGATGTTGGTTCCACTTGGGCAAATACTTGGGGATTATTTGGAATATAGTCCACATTTTTGTTTCACTGTTTGAAGAAATAATAATTTGATTTGCAATTTAAATTTGAATTTGTCTTTGATTTTTATCAAGTGGCAATTTGGCTTAGTAAAACATGATGACATTGCATCATTAGAGGGAAATCACTGTAGCTAAATTATAGGGGCGTTACAGTTGCCGGGGAGCAATAGCGTGGGGTTGATATTATCGTGTGTGCTTGTTTGCTTTATCACTAAGTAGTTTTTATTTTCCGTTCTAAGTTGTTTTATATCTTTAGTTATGGATATGGAACACGAAATACCAAAAAAAATAGTTGTACTTGCTACTCATGGAGATGGGGAACCTCCTAAAACCCTCGATGCTGGTTATGTGGAAAACATTAAATACTACTTTGATAATCCTGATAAATCTCCATTCAACTTGATAATGGGATATACTTTGGATCAACGGGAATACTTTAGGGATTATCGCTTGTCTCAAAAAGGGAAACTCTTATGGGATCAAATTGATTATTTGCATTGGTGTGCTCAAAATTTATGCTTAAGATATGATTATACTTGTTGCTCTAAGATGAAGGCTCCACACCTTCCCTTTTCATGTAAATTTAATGATAATGAAACCTTGGTTTCTTATGCTAATGGTGTATATGATTACTATGATGTGGAACGAATAGAAGAATTTGTTGCTTTTAAGGGTGCTTATGAAATTGAATCTTTGTTTGAAAAGTAGGAAAACTATGATGATGCTGTTTACAGATCTGAAAATTATGCTATACTAAAATATTGCTATGAGAATTATGAATACAATGCCTATATTGATGAATTTATTGAGAAAGTCTCCGCTGCCCAAGAAGAGACTAATATTTTGCAGGAACCTATGGAAGAAGAAATTGCTGAAACTGTGAGCTCATTAGATGAAAAAGATGACGAGGAGAGCGAAGAACAAAAGGAGGAAGAGCGGATTAGCTACCCGTGCCCACCTTCTAATGAGAGTAACTCTTCAACTCATACATTGTTTAATCTCCCTTCGTGCTTACCGAAGGATGAATGTTATGATAATTGCTATAATCCCTTGGATTCGTCTGAAATATCCCTTTTTGATGAAATTGATGCTTGCTATGCTTGTGGCCTTGATGCCAATATGAATGATGCTTATGGAGATGAACTTGCTATAGTTCCTTATGTTAAGAATGAAATTGTTGCTATTGCACCTACACATGATAGTCCTATTATCTTTTTGAATTCTCCCAACAACACTATATCGGAGAAGTTTGTGCTTATTAAGGATTATATTGATGGGTTGCGTTTTACCGTTACACATGATGATTTTGATGAATATAATATGCATGTGCTTGCTGCTCCTACTTGCAATTATTATGAGAGAGGAACTACACCTCCACCTCTCTATGTTTCCAATACGATAAAATTGCAAGAAACCGTTTATACTATGCATTGGCCTTTACTTGATGTGCATGAATTGTTCTTTTATGACATGCCGATGCATGGGAAGAGAGTTAGACTTCGTCATTGCATGAAATATGTTGCTTTGTGCTCACTACTAAATTATAAATCATTGTTAATTAAAATTGGCTTTGATATACCTTGGGATCCGGGTGGATCAATTACTTGAGCACTTTATGCCTAGCTTAATGGCTTTAAAGAAAGCGCTGCCTGGGAGACAACCCGAAAGTTTTAGAGAGTCATTTTATTCTCTTGTGTGCTTTTAAAAAGTTTAAAAACAAAAAAATATAGAGGGGAACCTAAAACTTTTTCAAAAAGAAAAGTGAAAGTGAGAAAGACGAGCAATGTGGAAGTGGGGGCTAGCCTTGAACTTTGTTCATGCCCATGGAAACTTTGTGAACCTTGATTATAGAAACTTTTCAACAAAAATAATTATCCCCTTGTACAAATCCATTGTATTATAAAAATAATGTGCCATTATTTACCTTTAGGATGTTTAAATTGCTTGTTTGGTGTGTGCTGCGAAAAAATAGAAACTTTTGCTGTAGAGCTTGAATTTTGATATTTTACCGAAACATGCAAAAATTCTGAAATTTTTACACAATACTGCTATGCAAATTTTTTATCATGTCCTATTTTTTCAGATTTTTTTGGAGTTACAGAAGTATATGTTTCATTTGCATCTTCACAGACTGTCCTGTTTTCACAGATTGCTGTTATAGTTTCTTTATTTGCGTATGTTTGAAATCTTGTTGAGCCCCACTGACTTGGGAGCCATAGAATTGTGATAGCATACAGTGGGTAATGTTTGATTATAATTATACAATAATGTTACATCAGGACATGATGGGATTTGATGTTATATGTACTAACCCCTCTAATAAAAAGTTCGGTTAAGTTTTGTGTGGATGAAGTGTTCGAAGATCGAGGAGGTATCGATATGAGAAGAATAAGGAGATGCAAGGGTTCAAGCTTGGGGATGCCCAAGGCACCCCAAGTAAATATTCAAGGAGACTCAAGCGTCTAAGCTTGGGGATGCCCCGGAAGGCATCCCATCTTTCTTCGACAATATTCAAGGAAACTCTCATGCTTCACTTATATCTATTTAGAGAGTCAACAGGAATTGGTCATTCACATGGTTAGTCATAAAATCCTACATAAAACTTGTAGATCACTGAATATGATAAGTTTGATTCCTTGCAATAGTTTTGTGATATTAAGATGGTGATATGTGGGAGGTACTAGTGAATGATTGTCGTTTAGTAATAATATTGGTGTTAAGGTTTGTGATTCCCGAAGCATGCACGTATGGTCTGTCGTTATGCTAAGAAGTTGGAGCATGATTTACTATTGATTGTCTACCTTATGAGTGGCGGTCTAGGACGAGCGATGGTCTTTTCCTACCAATCTATCCCCCTAGGGGCATGCGTAGTAGTACTTTGCTTCGAGGGCTAATAAACTTTCGCAATAAGTATGGGAGTTCTTTATGACTAATGTGAGTCCATGGATTATACGCACTCTCACCTTTCCGCAATTTGCTAGCCTCTTCGGTACCGTGCATTGCCCTTTCTCACCTCGAGAGTTGATGCAAAATTCGTCGGTGCATCCAAACCCCGTGATATGATATGCTCTATCACACATAAGCCTCCTTATATCTTCCTCAAAACAGCCACCATACCTACCTATTATGGCATTTCCATAGCCATTCCGAGATATATTGCCATGCAACTTCCATCATCATCATATACATGACTTGAGCATTCATTGTCATATTGCTTTGCATGATCGTAAGATAGCTAGAATGATATTTCCATGGCTTGTCCGTTTTTTTATATCTTTGCTACGCTAGATCATTGCACATCCTGGTACACTGCCAGAGGCATTCATATAGAGTCATCTTGTATAGTTTTTATTGAGTTGTAATATCGAGTTGTAAGTAAATAAAAGTGTGATGATCATTATTATTAGAGCATTGTCCCAGTGAGGAAAGAATGGTGGAGACTAATGAGTCCTCGAAAAGTGGGGATGAGGTACATGAGATTGTTCCCCCCCTTCCCAAAAAAAAAGAGGCCAAAAAGAGCCCAAAAAAGAGAAATAAAAAAGAAGAAAGAGAAAAAAAATGAGAAAAAATGAAATGAGAGAAAAAGAGAGAAGGGGCAATGTTACTATCCTTTTTCCACACTTGTGCTTCAGAGTAGCACCATGTTTTTCATATAGAGAGTCTCCTATGTTGTCACTTTCATATACTAGTGGGAATTTTTCATTATAGAACTTGGCTTGCATATTCCGATGATGGGCTTCCTCAAATGCCCGAGGTCTTCATGAGCAAGCAAGTTGGATGCACACCCACTTAGTTTTTATTTTGAGCTTTCATACACTTATAGCTCTTAGTGCATCCGTTGCATGGCAATCCCTACTCCTCGCATTGACATCAATTGATGTGCATCTCCATAACCCATTGATTAGCCTCGTCGATGTGAGACTATCTTCCTTTTTTTGACTTCCCCTTATTAATCTTTATCTTCATTCTATTCCACCCATAGTGCTATATCCATGGTTTGCGCTCATGTATTGCATGGGGGTTAAAAAAGTTGAAGCGCATTAAAAAGTATGAACCAATTGCTCGGCTTGTCATCGGGGTAGTGCATGATAAATACTTTATGTTAAGAAGATGGAGCATGACAGGATTATATGATTTTATAGGGATAACTTTCTTTAGCATTTTTATTTTGAAAGGCATGATTGTTTGTTGGTATGCCTGAGTATTGATGTCTTTATATCAAATTATAGACTATTGCTTTGAATCACTCATGTCTTAATATTCATGCCATGATTAGATTACATGATCAAGATTATGCTAGGTAGCATTCCATATCAAAAATTATCTTTTTTATCATTTACCTACTCGAGGACGAGCATGAATTAAGCTTGGGGGTGCTGATACGTCTCCGTCGTATCTATAATTTTTGATTGTTTCATGCCAATATCCTACAATTTACACATACTTTTGGCAACATTTTATATGATTTTTTTGGACTAACATATTGATCCAGTGCCAGTTCCTGTTTGTTGCATGTTTTTTGTTTTGCAGAAAATCCATATCAACCAAAGTCCTAACGCGATAAAAATTTATGGAGATTTATTTTGGAATATATGTGATTTTTGGGAAAAAGAATCAACGCGAGACGATTGTCGAGGGGCCCACAAGCTCAGAGGGCGCGTCCCCCTACCCTGGCGCGCCCAGCAGGCTTGTGGCGCCCCTGTAAGGCGGTTGGTGCCCTTCTTCTGCTGCAAGAAAGATAATATCCGGAAGAAAATCCCCTCAAAATTTCAGCCCAATCGTAGTTACGGATCTCCGGGAATTTAAGAAACGGTTTTCGGCCAGAAAACAGGAACGCGAAACAGAAGAGAACAGAGAGAGAGATCCAATCTCGGAGGGGCTCCTCCCCTCCAGGAGCCATGGCAGCCATGGACCAGAGGGGGAACTCTCCTCCCATCTAGGGGGGAGGCCAAGGAAGAAGAAGAAGGAGGGGGGCTCTCTTCCCCTCTCTCCCGGTGGCGCCGGAACGCCGCCGGGGCAATCATCGTGAGGGCGATCTACACCAACAACTTCGCCGCCGTCAACACCAACTCTCCCCCCTCTTTGCCACGGTGTAACACCTCTTCTCCCTGCTGTAATCTCTACTTAAACATGGTGCTTAATGCTACAAATTATTATCCAATGATTTGTGGCCATCCAATGATGTTTGAGTAGATTCGTTTTGTCCTATGGGTTGATTGATGATCGTGATTGGTTTGAGTTGTATGTTTTATTTTGGTGCTATCCTATGGTGCCCTCCATGTCGCACAAGAATGAGGGATTCCCGCTGTAGGGTTTGCAATACGTTCATAATTCTCTTATAGTGGGCGGCTAGAGTGACAGAAGCTTATACCCGAGTAAGGGGGTTGTTGCGTATGGGAGTAAAGAGGACTTGTTACTTATTGCTATGGTTGGGTTTTACCTTAATGATCTTTGGTAGTTGCGGATGCTTGCTAGAGTTCCAATCATAAGTGCATATGATCCAAGTACGGAAAGTATGTTAGCTCATGCCTCTCCCTCATATAAAATTGCAATAATGATTACCGGTCTAGTTATCGATTGCCTAGGGACAAATCCTACTCTTGTGTTACAAAAGCTTTCTACTAAACAACTAACTTTTATTATCTTACAAATTACTCGTAGTTTTATTCTCACTAAGTACTCCTAGTTTTATTCTTGCAAAGTAGTTCTAGCATTACACCTACGAAGTACTTCTAGTTTCATACTTGTTATAGGTAAAGCAAACGTTAAGTGTGCGTAAAGTTGTATCGGTGGTCGATAGAACTTGAAGGGAATATTGATTCTACCTTTAGCTCCTCATTGGGTTCGACACTCTTATTTATCGAGAAAGGCTACAACTGATCCTCTATACTTGTGGGTTATCAATTATAAACCCACAATTCGTCGGATCCCAACAAACACACCGCAAAAGAAGATTACATCGAATAGTACTCCAAAGAGATCGAGGAGAACGTTGTATTGAAGATCAAAGAGAGAGAAGAAGCCATCTAGCTACTAGCTATGGACCTGTAGGTCTGTGGTGAACAACTCACATATCATCCACTACAAACTTTGCTCTATTTTGCGACGCTTCACTTGTGTCATGTATAAACCGCTTTCGTCATGAAAAATGCACTGGCGACGTTTTCCGGTCTTCGCGCCCACCGTCACCGAAGCACCGTCATAGAAAATAAAATTTTGATGGTACCACTTTTTTCGTCATGCAAGTTCGCATGTTAGGTGACGGACCAAAAAATGTCACCGGTTGTCGTGTTCGGCGACGACCCAGAATGTCACCTATGATGGCCCAATCTGTCGCCTAAAATCTTTTTGGTGACGATAATCCCGTCACTGGTGATCGGTCCGGGGGGGGGGGGTTGACTGGTCAAAGTTTCAGACAGGTGGGGCCAGCAGTTGCTGAGGTGGCTTCTTCCATGTGGGTCCGGCGTGGGTTTTATCGCCGACGATCCCGTCAGTAATAAATCGGCATCAGTTTTGACCGGTCAACGTTGCTGACATATGGGCCCAGAAGATGCTGATGTGGCTGCTTACATGTGGGACCAGGCATCGTTTTTTCGGTGATGATATGTCGTATGACTGGTCAACGGTTCTGACATGTGGGCCCATTGTTGTGCTAACGTGGATGCTGGCGGGCGGGTCCATATGTGGGTGATGTGGTTTCTTACATGTGGGACCATACGCCAGTGACGGCGTCCATAACCGTCATAGTTTGTACGCGCGGTCAATTTGTTTTATATTGTAAAAATTGGCGGGCATATTTGACAATTTTGATATGAATTTGTGCAAAATTTGAATTTCAATGCAATTTGAGATGTCGCTGCTTTTATTAAAACGCAAACTTGACAATTGTCAAATAGACTCTCTCAGACATTACAATAACCAACCATGGTAAAAAACCGCAGTATAAAATTAGACACATGACTAAGTATCACGGCATCCTGGCACCGCAACCCTGACGATGTACCTAACCAGGGCATCAAGTTCATCAAGTCTCTTTTCGATAGCCGTAGTTTTCTTTTTGTTCGCATTCTTGACGACTGCAAGTTTTTCCTGCTGCTCTTGGAGGCCATTGTTGATAGATCGAATACGGTTGTACTGATCAAACACCCCCAATTTCAGGTCCTCAATGTCATCCTATTGCTCTGGCAGGGCATTCTTGACATTTTCAAGTACTTTTTGCTGCTCTAGAAGGGTATTGTTGACAGATTCAAGTTGACGCTGCGCATCTGGCAGAAGACGCTTCACAGCTTCACGTTCTTGTTGCTGCTCTGCCAGGGCCTTCTTGACAGCTTCAAGTACTAGCTGCTGCCATGCCAGGGCCTTCTTCATAGCATCTAGTTCGTCATGCTGGTTTGTCATGCCGTGCTCGAGTGCTACTGGTTCTTCCTGCTGCACTGCCAGTGGACTGATGACTGGTTCAGATTGTTGTTTCTCGGGCAAATGACTAGTAGTAAGGCCATCATTTGAGCGTCCTAACTTTCCCTACAGAAAAAATACATGCAGGTTACATCATATGGGAGAATTCCAGAAGCTATAGATGCATCTGCCGCAATATACAGTTACATGGGTCAACAAAGGTCAAAAGTAAGGAAGTGTTTACACAAAAGAGTTGGCCTACTCACCAGGTGAACCCGCTTTCTCTTTGATTTGCTTGAGCTGGGTACTACATATGCATTCAGAGACATGAGTTGTTTGAACTCTTGAAGCAGCACATGTAGACCCTTAGTCACTGATTCCAGTTGATGACGATAATATTCCTGCCATAATGTACTTAAAGACATTAGATTGTAGTGCACAATTTACATCCCGTGACACATGACATAGAAAGTAGACATATTCTAACCATAGATGAAGAATTTCCTATAACACTAACCTGTACATCTTTAGTACTGACCGGATGTGCGACTTTTTGTCCACTGTCTCTGCCACATTCATTCAGTTCTTCATGGTGTGTACATCTAAGTGAAGGACCACGTGCTCGTAGATCTGATAAAGATGGGTAATCTGTCATACGACGGTAATACCAAGCTAGTAACTCGAGAAGCTTCTCCTGTCGATACAGGTTCTTCTTCTTCATCTGGTCTATATGCTTGTCCCACTCCGTTGTTGACGTGTCAACATCAGTTGCGTAACGATGATCAGTAGTTGACAATAGGTGCAAAACGAGGCGACGATAATTTCAAATATTGATGCCAAAATGAGTAAACACGTGCTTAATTACTCTTAGATCAAGGTAATGAAGTACCAATAAGAACCCTAGCTAGATTCACCAGCAGTCTTAACCCGATTAAGAACCCTCAATTTCATATCTTGTAAACACAGCAACAACATTCATATGGGAAACTGACTACATTTGGTAATGTGAACACACATGAAAATTTGGTGGGTTACCAGGGGAATAATTGAGAGATACGAGAGGGCGTCTTGTTTCTTGAAGGGGACGTGACTGTTGAATAAATAAGTGGTGGTATTTGGTGAGTTTCAGCATGTACATGTTCTACGATCCAGGAAATGAACTAGAAATCGACATATTGTCAACATGAATTAGTTGAGACCAAAAGCATCTTGAGAAAACATACTGACTTAATCAGAAGAAGATATACACATAGATTACATCAATGATTTGCTAATCAATGAACCATAGATAGAATGACATGCAATGTTTACCCGGGGTGCAATAAGAAGCTTAATCGTAAACCCGAATAAGAACCCAAAGTTTTTACTCCATCCGATCGATCCATACTACTTGTCGCTCAAACGGATGTATCTCGACGTATTTTAGCAGTAGATCATCCATTTGAGCGAGAAGTAATATGCATCTGAGGGAGCAGTTTAAACACAAGCACGCAAAGAGAACTCGTCGATTTGCTTGAGATCTTGGGGTACTTTTACCATCATAGCAAATGGGGCGCAGCAGAACGCCGTCCGTCGGGAGCGGCTCCCTGACCAAACGATTTGTAGCCATAGCTAGCGAGAAGCACCAACGGGGAGGGGGTGGATCTGGAGGGGGAGAGAGAGAGAGAGAGGTAAAGGAGGAGACAACTCGTTTTATGGTAGGGGATGTGATTGGTGTGGAAAAAAGAGGCGGTATTTGGGGAGGGTTGGGATTAGGTGGGCGCGCGGGCAGTTCAAAAACGAGTGGAGGGAAGGGAAAATTTGAGGGAACGTTTTTTTAGGGAACGTTTAATATGGGAGGCAAGGATAAAACTGAGCTTTGTTCAGTTTCAGATTATTTTTCCTTCATATTATGCGAGAACAACTTTTTGTAAACTTGCAGCACCTTCACAAATAGTCGTGACCACTTTCATAAGAAAAAAAATATAAACCACAGTTCATGTGACGCCATGTTCCTCGCATAAATGTTGGTTTTACTTTGCTTTGTAATGTGTTCATGTAGTACCGTGTTCATCGCTAATTTATTTAGGTTTGCAACGCACAGACATTTTGTTCGTGCATGTCACTTGAAGAAAGCACATTCCTCGTGTGAGTGTGTCATGGCTGTTTACAAATTCAAGCTCGCGGTGCCGGTTGTCACGTCACAATTTTAGATTATACTTCGCACATGGCAAGATGCCACTGTCATATGGATTTCAGAGAGCACGAATCCAAACACGATACATACTTTGCAATCATGATCCAAACCACTTAGTGATGTGAATTTATTTTAAAAAGTACTATTCATTGTTTACATCACACTATGGACTTTCGGTGTGCAGACAAGCTTAGGTTATGCATGGTATCATATATCGGCCATAGTTGATTGGTGATAAAACTATCTGTATTTGACATTTTGTTTGCTTCTATAATTCTGATCATGGCAATATGTGTTCATGTGGTACCATGTTCCTCACATATTCAAGGTGAACCCAAGAGGTTTTGAAATGTACAATCATTTTGTTCGTTTGTCATGTGAAGTGTACTGTTTACACATTGTAGTGCGTATGGCCGGTTGTAACGTCATACTCTGAGCTTATACCACGAGCATGCAGAAAGGTGCCTCCATAGGTGAATGTTCACAAAAGTGTGTGCATTTGACATTTTATTTTTGCTTATGTACTATTGATGGGTAAATGTTCATGTGTTGGGATGTTCATTGCATATGTAAGGTGATCCCAATTGGTTTGCAATGCACATACGTTTCGTTTGTGTGGGTATCTTGAATAAAGCAAGTTCATCGTGTCAAGTGTCACGTCCGATTAGAAATTAAAGTCCGGAGTGCCAGTTGTGACATCATAATTTGATATATCCTTTAAAACAAAACAAGTGGAGCGTGCCATATGAAGACCACGCAGAACGCAGGCACGTCGAGCGTGCACTATCGGTGCGACACGAAATATATCGCTCGAACCCACCTTAAAAAATGCTTCAACTACAAAAATATATAAAAAATTGCTCGAATAGACGCCTGATGGCCGTGCGTCCTGGAACCGCCGGGCGACGTCAAAACTACTCTGGTCGGTTACCTTTTTTGCACGAGAAATTAACGATCGCATTCCTTTTACCGCATCCATTTGCATCTTCTTCCTCGGCCGTTCCTCGTCCTCCACAAGCCCCCCCGCCTCCATATAGCCATGGACGACAAGAAACTAACAACGGAGACCCACCACATCACTGCCCATGGCACAACCGTGCTGGAGGTAGTGTACACCAACGAGCCTAGGATTGTGGAGCGAGTCATCGCCATCTACGAGCAATGGCTCCAGGAGGAGAAGAAGAAGTTCGTTGGACTCGACCTCGAGTACACCCGTTCGAGCAGTTATAGACGACAAGGGGTCGCCGTCGTGCAACTCGCAATGCGTGAGCATGTCTCCGTGTACCACTACTGCAGGTCCGAGTGGTGCCAGGAGTTGGCTCAATTCCAGCAACGCAAATTGATAACTTTCACAAGCGTGGACACGAGGGGCGACAAGATCATGCTTGCCTGTGCATGGATAACGATTCCAAACGAACACCATGTCGACATCCAAGAGAAGTTCCACATCAAAGGTGGTGGAGAAAGGGACTCCATGGGTGACCTTGCAGCGGCCATCATCGACCCGTCATACAAGAACATGAAGAAATCATTCCCAAGGGACAAGCACCAGTATTGGGAGTGGAAGTCGCTTTCCCTGCTGCACCTCGAGTACGCAGCAAAAGACGGGTACATTAGCTATGAGTTGTACCATAGGATCCTAATCATTAAGGACGGGCTACGTCACCTTCTCTAACCACCATTGAGGGAACGACTCCGCCCCCGTAAGAACAAAGACGAGGGATCTTCGAGCTGCTGGAAGCGCCGGAAGAGAAACAACGGGTGGTGAATTGCAAGAACTTGGTTGTGTACATTCAACTAGTAGTATGTTCATTTAGATTGAGCGAACATATGTTCTAACTATGATTGTAGTAGATCAAAGATGTCGTGTGTATTGTATTACTTATTTACGTTGAACATAGTGGTGTGGTGATGTACAAATGCATGGTACTTAATGTAAAAATATGTGCGTGTATCCTTGTTAACTTTGTCAAAATGCTTTTCGTGAATGGGGTGAATACTTTCAAAAATATCTTGAAGGACTTTTAGAAAGAGTGTGAGGGCTTTCAAAAAATTCATGACCGCCTTTAGAAGATTAACACAAGCATGTTGTAGTTATTTTTGAAAAGTATAGAAGAAAAATGAAAATGGAAGCAATGTACGGTCACATCTTCGTGCTGCCGTCAGATCTGGACACCACGGTGCACGCTTGGTATGGCTCGTCCTTCAAACTATTTTGGCAACCTCCTCGTCTCGAACCATGATTTAAGCAGTTGCCAAATCCCCTCTCCAATACAACCAACCCACCATCTTCCTCATTCAACTCTCTCTCTCACTCACTCTCTCCCTCTCTCCAACTCAACCTCTCTCGCTTCCTATGAGTAGCATCCATGTGTCGCGGTAGATCTTTCGGCCACCTCGGCGGTGACAGTATGGTGTTGCTGGGCTTGGTAGCCCCATTCACGGAGGAACACCGCGTCCCAATCCATGGCGGCGACAACATCCACACCGTGTCCCATTCCATGGATTGCTCGTTGCTAACTATTACCTCGCCAAGAAGAATGGTTTCGATAAGGCCCATCACGAAAGCTGGGCTGAAAATCTATGCGACGAGCAGATTGAGTTTGCAGTGAGGTCTTCTAAAAAAAAGGAGTACGCAGCGAGGGACACATATGCATGCTACGCCATATGCAGTCAGATCAATCTCATCAAGGAGGCTCTGGTAGAAGCAAAAGATAGACAAGTGATGAGGGTTGTTCATGCAAGCATCAAGGCGGGAAGGTGTGAGCACACCCGGGTTATCAATCTCACGCGGTTCTAGGGCATTCACACACATCTTCCTATTGGGAATCGTCTACAAATGTAAACGATGCCATGAATTCCGACGACCGTCGCGCGTCTCGTCTCCCAAGACAATCACTTCCCTCTCCCCCTCGCGGCCATCTAGATTTTGGCTGCCTATAAGTACTGCGCCGCTCGTCCCATCAGTATTCTCATCTAAGCATTCCAACTTCCCTGCCCGCCCCCGGCCCTCTCTCTCGATCTCGATCGATCGTGCAAATGGCGCCGCCGGTGAGCCCACGCGCCCAAGAGAAGCTTAAGGCGTCACTCCACAACGACGACAGCGTGCCAAACAACGACGAGGAGGACCCCTATGCACCACCAGACTTGGTCGTGCCTGATCCACCCACAGATGAGTGGTTTTGGAGTCAGTTTGACCTCTGTGAGTGGAAGGCCTTGGCACCGGAGGAAAAAGCCAGGTGTGTGGCGGTCATGAAGGAGGACGAGAAGAGGCGCAAGGAGAGAGAGGCAGATGAGGAGGCGGCTGAGGCCGCCTGGAAGGTGAAAGAGCTGGAGCTGTGGTGGGAGGCACGTGCGTGCACGAAGGAGGTCGATGAATATTGTCGCTGCGTCGCCATGAGGGCCACCGGCGGGAGCCGCCTCAAAGCGGCATGGTGTTGGTAGGATCTCATCGAGGATGCCACCGAGGAGTGGCTGCATGCGCCGTCTTCACTCGCCTCGTCGGAGGCCTACGCCCGTCGGGAAGCCGCCGCAAAGCACGTCGCGGAGTGCGAGGCGGAGGAGGAGGCCAACTCCCTCCGCGCTCGGAAGCCGGTGCACACCAGGTAGTCCGTGGCCAGAAGCAGGGAAAGGGCCCTCAGGAGATATTATTGAATTTCACTCAATTTATCTTTAAATTATATATATATATTTGTAGCAATGATTATCATCACACGTATATGTGTGTGATGATATATATAAATATTATGTAATGAACTGGATCGCGTGGAGTATTATATGATGATTTTCTATCTTATTTTCCTACTGAATGTCTCTTTTTTTGCGAGTCAAACTACCCTCTGACAATATATTTCTACTGATGTCAATCACGCATGTTTTAGAAATACTAACTGTATGCCATTTTGGCTACAAAGACACATGGCTTCGTGATCTTTATAGACGTTCTCCTGAAAATAGGTATTTCTAAAAAATGGCCATGTCTGAACTGTTTGTTCCATGTCTGGACTGTTTGGGAATGGCCGTTGTTGATGTACGAAATGTTTGTTCCATGTCTGAATTGTTAATGCTATACTATTCTCTGTGATCATATTTTTCTATTAATGCTTTATTTGGGAATTAATATTTCATCTCATAGTTTAGTTTTTTTAGGTGACATAGTTTAGTAAAATGATAGCATGCATGGAAAAAATAATGGAGTTCCTTACGACCATCTCCACTAATGTCCATTAGATAAAACCCAAAACTTTGTTCTGAAGCTCACCGAACATTTTTTATCCTTTCCCAACCCGTCGATCATTTTCTGTGACGCAACAAATCATCGCAGAATATGGACATACGTAGTGACAGTCAAATGTGTTGCCTAAAATAAGGACAAAACGTCACCAACGCACCTAAGGCGACTACCCTGGGAGGTAAGCTGGTGACGATCGGTCATCACATAAAATGATTTTTGGCGACGTTTCCTGGTTCGTCACCAGGGTTTTTGTCACTGAATAGTTGAAATTTTGTAGTGATTGGAAGGGCAGCAAGGTTGATGTGGAGGCCCTCCGTGATCGATTCCCCGTCCGGCAGAGTACCGAAAAAGGCCTCCAGATGGGATTGCGGAAGAACAGAAGCTTGAGGCAGCGGAAAAGTTATTTCGGGTGGCTCTCTGTTGGTTTGGGAATATATGTGAATTTATAGGCTTGGAATTAGGTCAAACGGAGCTGCGTGGGGCCCACAAGCTCAGGGGCGCGCCCCTCGAGCTTGTGGCTCTCTCGTATCTTGTATGGTCTCCTCCCTAAGCTTCGAGGGCCCCTTCTGGTCCAGGAAAAAATAATCTAAAGATTTTATTCCGTTTGGACTTCGTTTGGTATTGATTTTTTGAAAAGCCAAAAACAAGCAGAAAACAGGAACTGGCACTAGGCATTGAGTTAATAGGTTAGTCCCAAAAAATGATATAAAATAGCATATAAAGCATCCAAGATTGATAATATAATAGCATGAAACAATCAAAAATTATAGATATGTTGGAGACGTATCACTCGTCGTGTGAGCTTGTGCTCCTCTCGTGCATCGTGTGAGCTTGTGTTCCTCTCGTGCATCGTGTAGTCTCCCCACGAAGCTTCTAGGTTCCCTTCTGGTCCAGAAAAAATCATCGTAAAGTTTCATCGTGTTTGGACTTCGTTTGGTATGGTTTGTCTGTGAAACAATAAAATAGGCAAAAACAGATACTGACACTACGTGATGTCTACTACGCAACTTTATTCTTGTAGACGTTGTTGGGCCTCCAAGTGCAGAGTTTTGTAGGACAGTAGCAAATTTCCCTCAAGTGGATGACCTAAGGTTTATCAATCCGTGGTTGGCGTAGGATGAAGATGGTCTCTCTCAAACAACCCTGCAATCAAATACAAGAAATCTCTTGTGTCCCCAACACACCCAATACAATGGTAAATTGTATAGGTGCACTAGTTCGGGGAAGAGATGGTGATACAAGTGTAGTATGGGTAGTAGAAATAGGTTTTTGTAATCTAAAAATATAAAAACAGCAAGGTAGCAAGTGATAAAATGGATCACAAACGGTATTGCAATGCTTGAAAACAAGGCCTAGGGTTCATACTTTCACTAGTGCAATCTCTCAACAGTGCTAACATAATTGAATCATATAACAATCCCTCAACGTGCGACAAAGAATCACTCCAAAGTTCTTATCTAGCAGAGAACATAAGAAGAAATTGTTGTAGGGTATGAAACCTCCTCAAAGTTATCCTTTCCGATCAATCTATTGGGCCATCCCTATAAGTGTCACAAACATCCCTAGAGTTCGTACTAAAATAACACCATATGATACGCATCAACCAACTCTAATGTCACCTAGATACTCCAATGTCACCACAAATATCCGTGAGTTGATTATTTGATATGCATCAAACAACTTCAGATTCATAATATTCAATCCACACAAAGAACTTCAAAGAGTACCCCAAAGTTTCTATCGGAGAAAACAAGATGAAAACGTGTACCAACCCATATGCCTAGATTACCCCAATGTCACCTCGGGAATCCGCAAGTTGATTACCAAAACATACATCAAGTGACTCAATAGAATACCCCATTGTCACCACGGGTATCCACATGCAAGACATACATCAAGTGTTCTCAAATCTGAAATATTCAATCCGACAATAACGAAACCTCAAAGGGAAAGACTCAATTCATCACAAGAAGATATAGAGGGAATAAACACCATATGATTCAACTATATTAACAAAGCTCGCGGTACATCAAGATCGTGCCAAATCAAGAACACGAGAGAGAGAGAGAGAGAGAGAGATCAAACACATAGCTACTAGTACATACCCTCAGCCCCGAGGGTGAACTACTCCCTCCTCGTCATGGAGACCGCCGGGATGATGAAGATGGCCTCCGGTGATGATTCCCCCCTCTGGCAGGGTGCCGGAACAGGGCTCCAGATGGTATTTCTTCGGTACAGAGGCTTGCGGCGGCGGCGTCGAAGTTCTAGGTTTATTTCTAGGGGTTTCTCTATTTATAGGATTTTTCAGCGTTAGAATCACGCAAAATGGAGCTACGAGGGCCCCACAAGGCAACAACATATGACCCCCCAGGGCGCTCCATGTTGCCTTGTGGGCTTCTCGTGAGGCTTCTGGTCCTTCCATGAAGCTTCGGGGGTCTCTTTTGGTCCAAAAAAAATCATCAAAAAGTTTCGTCCAATTCCGAGAACTTTTATTTCTGCACAAAAAACAACACCACGGAAGTTCTGCTAAAAACAGCGTTAGTCCGGGCTAGTTCTAATCAAATCATACCAAAACCATATAAAATTATTATAAACATGGCATGAATACTTCATAAATTATAGATACGTTGGAGACATATCAGCATCCCCAAGCTTAATTCCTGCTCGTCCTCGAGTAGGTAAATGATAAAAAGAAATAATTTGTGAAGTGTGAATGCTAGCATAGTGCACAAGTTTGATCAATGATAATTTCAATCACTTTTTATGGCATCATTATATATCATAAATAGTAGTTCATCTCATAAAACTTCTCATGATCAAGTAGCAAGCTATTCACATGTTAAAGTATAGATCATAAACTTTCTTAAAAAACTAACAAACTATGTTCTCAGTCATCAAACAATTGCAATTCATCTTATTTTCAGGAAGGGTCTATGTAAGAGCTTTGATTTAGCAAATTCCACATACTCAACTATCATATAGTCTTCCATGATTGCTGACACTCAAAGCATATTTTTAGAACAAATCGTTTCAGTCAAACACATAGGAAGATAGGGGCTTAATGTTTTGCCTCCCAACTTATTTATCTCAGGGATAATGCAACAATAATAACTCATGATCACCTATATTCAACGGGATATATGTGCCTGGATCTTTCTCCACCACATGATGCTTCCAAGAGAGAAAAATCAAAACGGAATAGAGAAGAACACTATTGACTCTTGCATAAAAGTAAATACATAAAGTAAAAGATAGGCCCTTCGCAGAGGGAAGCAGAGGTTGTCATGCGCTTTTTATTTTTGGATATGCAAACTCTTAATGCAAAGGAACATCACTTTATATTGCCCCTTGTGATAGCAACCTTTATTATGCAGTCTGTCGCTTTTATTCTTCACCATCACAAGATCGTACAAAGCTTATTTTCCCTTACAATAAAAGTTCATACATATTTAGGAGCAATTTTTATTGCTTTGCACCGATGACAACTTACTTGAAGGATCTTATTCAATCCATATGTAGATATGATGGACTCTCATGGCATGAAACTGGGTTTAAGGGTTTTTGGATGCACAAGTAGTATCTCTACTTAGTGCGGATTTTTGGCTAGCAAAAGATAGGGGGCAAGCACCACATGTTAGAGGATCCATGACAATATAACATCTATGTGAATATAAACAAACATAACCCATTACGTTGTCTTCCTTGTCCAACATCAACTACTTGATCAAGGTTGAAAATAATTAATGGGGGCTCACAATCATAGAAGATGTCCAAGATAGTATATTTATATGTGAAATCTCTTTTCCTTCAATATTCTTTCATTAATTGTTCAAGTAACCAATGCTCTGTTTGCTAACTTTCAATAAATTTTACAACTTATACTTTTTATATGTGAAGTCACTACTCCCCATGGGACAAGCATATGAAGCATATATAATTTCAGATTTATGATATTCAATTCATTCAACAATTCACTCTTAGGATATAAGTGAAGCACAAGAGTGAATGACAAACTACTCCAAAAGATATAAGTGAAGATCAATGAGTTGTTAAACAATTAAGTAGCTATGTGAAGACTCTCTCCAAATAAAGATTTCAGATCTTGATAATTTTATTAAAACAACAAACAAAATGAAAAGAAAAGGACAATCCAAGAATAACACATGTCATGTGAACAAGTAAAAACTTAGGCTAACCGATAGTTGTTGATGAAGAAAGGTGGGATGCCCACCGGGGCATCCCCAAGCTTAGTTGCTTGAGACTTCTTGGAATGTTATCTTGGGGTGCCTTGGGCATCCCCAAGCTTGAGCTCTTGTGTCTCCTTAATTCCTCTCATATCATGGCTTCTCCTAAATCTTAAAAACTTCATCCACACAAAACTCAACAAGAACTCGTGAGATAAGTTAGTATAAATCAACCCAAAACCTTAACATTCTCTACTGTAGCAAATCACTAAAATTTTAATTAATCATTGCATACTAAATGCCTCTGCATATTTAATACTCCTATCCACAAATAGAAACATTAAACAAGCAAATATATGCAAACAATGCAACTATAACAGCAATCTGCCAAAGCAGGGCAGTCTATAAAGGGTGAATAAGAATTCATACTTCCCTAACTCCAAAAATTATGAAAAATTACCACGTGATAGAGAACTCATGCATGCTTACTGTGTAAAAATTTCAGATTTTTATCATGTTCTGACTATTCAGGAATATTCTGGACATAACAAAAAACTTTCTGTTTTCAAACAGCAACACATGAACTTGCAAACTAAGCATGGTAAAGGCTATAATTGGCATTTTATTGAACTAAAAGATACAAAACATGATTATTGATAATACCAAGAAAATATCAACAGAAGAAAATGACGCTCCAAGCAAATCTCATATTATGTGACGAATAAAAATATAGTTCCAAGTGAGGTTACCGATAGTGTTGAAGACGAAAGAGGGGATGCCTTCCGGGGCATCCCCAAGCTTAGACGCTTGAGTCTTCCTTGAATATTACCTTGGGGTGCCTTGGGCATCCCCAAGCTTAGGGTCTTGCCGCTCTTTATTCTCCTCATATCGATATCTCACCCAAAACTTGAAAACTTCAATCACACAAAACTTAACGGAACTTGTGAGATAGGTTAGTATGATAAAAATAAATCATCCACTTAGGTACTGTCCAGACAAGATTCATAATTGCTTTCACATAATACCTATTGTATTCCATCATTTCCACAATTTATATTACTCAATATAAGCTATGGAAACACTAAAACAAGCAAACTATGCAATAAAAACAGAGAATCTGTCAAAAACAGAACAACATGTAGTGAGCGAATTAGAAAAAAAATACTTCTATACCTCCAAAATGTCTGAAAAATTAGGAAAACGTAAAAAAATTGTAACTCAATACTGTGTTAAAATTTCAGTCTCACGCACCAGTACAGAATAGAAATTCCAACACTGGATGCAAAAGTATCGGTTTTTGCATAGAATCAAATCAACAAGTATCAACACTATCCCAAAGGCTTTACTTGGCACATTATTGAAAGAAAACATATAAAACATGATTACTACAGTAGCTTAATTATGTGGACACACAAAAATAGTAGTGTCGGTGTATAAAACATGGGTATTTTATACCCTGACTCATGCACAGACAGTAGCAGCCTCCTTGCCGGCCAAGGCCTTGCTAGGAACTACCAAGACCAAGACTCCAAGTCCAGCCGAAGAAGCTACCAGAAAGAAGCTCGAGGCTCGGCACTCAACCAGTACCAAAGATGAAGACATTCCTTGCCGGCAAGCACAAACCGGCAAGGTGAAGACCCGGCAAGCTCCATACCGGCAAGCTTATGCCAGCCCTCCGGCGCTCCACCTCGCCGCACAGGTGTTCGCTGATGCGTGAGGTGTCGACCACGCAGGTTGGTTGGTGAGGCTTGTCGGGCACGTGTCAGCTCGCTGGGACAAGATTTGCCTCTAATGACACCCGTCCAGGAGGCATGTCAAGATAATACGAGGTAGCTGGGCAAGCGGTGCAGAAACCTTGCCGGGACTGCCTCTCCACGCGACACCTAACGGCGCATTAAATGCCTTTGTCCTAAACTGGCAGAGTTAGGTATGATAGCACCGTTTACTACCTAGTCACACTGTAATTACTGTTTTACCACTGTGGTAACCCCTTGAACTATAAAAGGAGGGCCAAGGCAACAATTTAGAGGATTCAGACGATTGGGGGATTCAGACCCCTTTCCAAACACAAGCACCTCTCGTGTA
The DNA here is from genome assembly GCA_039707655.1 of Elymus sibiricus. NCBI lineage: Eukaryota > Viridiplantae > Streptophyta > Magnoliopsida > Poales > Poaceae > Elymus > Elymus sibiricus. The sequence continues at coordinate 173,244,833 of CM077666.1, read as the reverse complement.
GCTGCTCTCTCCACACCTTGCTGGGAGAAGCGCTCCTTGTACTGTGCTTCCACACCACTAATACACCAAAAGCAGGAGTAGGGTTTTACGCTTCTCAGCGGCCCGAACCTGGGTAAAATCCCTCGCGTGCCATTGTTCATGCTCTTCGTGCACGCCGATCTTCCCCGCCGAACCACAAGGGGCTGCATGGCCCCATAGATGGTTGTACACCAACACCTTTGGCGCGCCAGGTAGGGGAGGAGAGGCGTTTGTGCGAACCTTGATCAGTGGACTGCGCGTCTTCTTCATCTTCATCACCGTCCTCCTCGTCATCGATGGCGCCCAAGAAGAAGGGCATCACGATGACGGCCACCCCGCACGCGTCCGCAGGCGGTGCGGGTGGCGCAGCCAATGCGGCCGGCGCGGGCACTGCGGTCAGCATGACCAGCGCGGGCGGCGCGGTCATTACGCCCACCGCGACCGGCACAAGGGACGAGCACGACGGAGCCGGTCGACCTCCTCGGTCCTCTGGTGAACGGAGCCGCGACGGCGCGGGCGGAGCGGGCTGACCCCTTCCTCCTCCTCCTCCTCCTCGCCGCGACGACGAACGCAGCCGCCGGAGCGGCAACACCCGGGCTGGCGCGAGCCGAGACCCCGCTGCGGCGACGTCCAAGGACGCTGCTTCAGGACGAACGCCGCGCCCCTGACAAGATGGGCGCGGTACGGCCCCGAGCGGCGCCAACGACTTCGGGCAGCGGCGACCTCACGGCAAGACGCCCGTGGACCAAGCCCCAGATCCTCAGGCACCGCCTCCGCCACGGCGACCCGCTGCTGATCATGTGCCGCAGCAGCAGAGCCGCGATGGCGCTCCTACTGGCTCTGCCAGGAGTAGAGCGACGTCGCGCTCTTTGCTCCCAGCCATGCCAGCCACAGCGGCAGAAGCAATGGCGCGGGCTCAGATGTTGCTGAACTTCCCTCCGGCAGCAGAGAAGATGGACGAGTGGAGAGCCACCATCCAGAGCTTGATTGGATTTGCCGAAGCCAGAAAATCACAGCAAGCGGAACCCTCACGGCGTCCGCGACCGGCGCCGGCATCTCCAGCTGGCGGCCGCGTTGACGGAACTACACTAACGGTGCAGTCTCCGCCGCGGCAACAGCTTCAACAGCAACAACGCCAACAGCCGTGACAAGCCCAGCAATCTTTTGGGCCCGACGAGATGTCGATCGCGTCTTCGGATACACGAGCGCGGCGGGATCAGCGACAAGTACTGCAAGACAGGCGAGCTGAAGACGCCCGCACCACCATCGAATGGCGCCGCGAGGCACGGCGTCAATCCGACGCGCGTAACGGCCCCGTCGCTGATGAGCCTGCGCCGGGGGTTGGCGGATACCTACCTTATGAGGTTGGGTGTCCTGCCTTCACTCGTGAGCTGCGGCAAGTCCGGTGGCCGTCCGTTCGAGCCTTCAAGCCAGAAGTGCCGGAAAAATACGACGGGAAGCTAAACCCGGCAGAGTTTCTGGGCATCTATACGATTGCCGTACAAGCTGCCGGAGGAAGAGATGAGAAAATCCTCGCCAACTACTTTCCGTTGGCACTAAAACCCAACGTGAGGTCTTGGCTGATGAACTTGCCGGAGAACTCCATCTCTTCGTGGTCAGACCTCTGCAACGAGTTCGTTGGTGCCTTTACCGGAGGCCACAAGACCCCTGGACAGCCCAGCGATCTGCAGGTGATCCCACAAAGAGATGGTGAAACCTTGCGCAAGTACATCCAGAGATTCAGCAGTGTGCACCGCAACATTCCAGACGTGCACCCCGCAGCCGTGATTGCCGCCTTTCACACGAATGTGCGCAATTGGAGGATGCGGGAGAAAATGAACGTCAAGTTGCCCAAAACCGTCAACGAGCTCTACACGCTGGCGGATAAGTGTGCGCGTGCCGAGGAAGGGAGAAGGCTTCCCGGGGAGGACGTTGGCGCCGAAGTAGATTCTGAGGACAATGATGCTGCCACCCCGGGGAAGAAGGGCCAAAAGCGCAACAGGAAGCGCAAGGGCAAAACTATGATGGCCGTCGAAGGTTCCGGCAACTCTGAGCCCGCCAAGAAAGCCAAAACAGAGAGTCCCGACAAGGAGGCAGCTGCATGCGCCGCTTGTCGGGAGGCAGCGGCAAATGAGAAGGCCGGCAAGTCCGATGGACTGTACTACAAGATCCACCACACCAAGGGCCATGATCTCCAAGAGTGCCGGCAAGTCGAGCACCTTGTCGAGAAGCAGAAGGCTGAATACGAGAAGCGCGACAAAGAAAAGGGTCAAGATGGTGCTGGTGGGTCCGGCAAGAAAGGCCGCGGTGGTCGAGGGGGCCGCCGCGACAAGGCCAAGCAGCAGAAGGAGAAGCCTGCTAGGGGCCGTGAAAAGAAAGAAGGAGATGATGGAAGTGAAGAAGAAGAGGATGACGATGAGACCAGCGAACAAGAATTCCAGAAGGCGACTGACGCCATGTGCGTTAACGGAGGCGCATCTTTGCATTCATCCCACCGCCAACTTAAGCAGTGGGCTCGTGAAGTTAACGTGGCAGAGCCGGCAATGGGCTCTCAAAAACCACTCAAATGGTCACACACGCCTATCATCTTTGATGCTGAGGACCACCCTGATCGCATAACCGCGGTCGGGTGCTTGCCGTTGTTGGTCTCGCCAACAATTCGCAACCTCCAGGTAACAAAGATGTTAGTTGACGGTGGGGCAGGCCTGAACCTGATTTCTCCGGAAGTTATCAAGAGGCTGCAGATCTCCGATGAAGAACTCGAGAGAACGGGCATGTTTCAGGGAGTGAACCCGGGAAGAAGCCAGCCCACGGGAAAGATCACGTTGCCGGTGACGTTTGGCGGGGAACTGAATTACAGGACGGAAAAGATTGTCTTTGATGTCGTCAAGACCCCCCTGCCGTATAATGGAATTCTTGGCCGCCCAGCCTTGGCAAAATTCATGGCGGCATCTCACTACGCCTATAACTCACTGAAGATGCCAGGGCCGATGGGTGTCATTTCCGTCAACTCCGACAAGAAAGATGCAGTCATTTGCGTCGACAAGATGTACAGGGACGCGGTTGCAGCAGAGGCGGCCAAGGCGCCAGCTTCCGCCAAGAAGAAGGAGAAGAAGAACTCCGGCAAGACCTCTAGCAAGGATTCCGGGAAGCGCACCTCTTCGGAGTGCTGCGCACCCGTTGAAGACTTGCCGGAATGCTCTGCCAGTAAGAGATCCAAAGCTGCTGCACCGGCAACCAAGAAGGTGCCGGCGAAGGAGGACGACGCTGACGGTACCTTCACCATTAGCGCCACCCTTGACAGCAAATAGGAAAGCGCGCTCGTTACCTTCCTGCGGGCGAATGTCGATGTGTTCGCATGGCGACCGTCTGACATTCCCGGCGTTCCTAGGAAGGTAATTGAGCACCACCTTGCCGTTTGTCCCCATGCTCGGCCCATCAAACAGAAAGTCCGGAAGCAAGCTTTGGAGCGACAGCAATTCATTGCCGAAGAGATCAAGAAACTCGAAGCAGCAGGCCTGGTCAGAGGAGTGTTACATCCCACATGGTTGGCGAATCCAGTGGTGGTGCGCAAGGCAAACGGGAAGTGGAGACTTTGTATAGACTACACTGATATCAACAAAACTTGTCCAAAAGATCCTTTCCCATTGCCGCGCATCGATCAAATTGTGGACTCCACCTCTGGCTGCGATCTGCTCTCTTTCCTTGATGCATATTCTGGATACCATCAGATATTCATGGCCAAGGAGGACGAGGAGAAAACCGCATTCATTACTCCATGTGGCACGTACTGCTTCATGCGTATGCCTTTCGGATTAAAGAGTGCCGGTTCTACATTTGCAAGAGCAGTCCAGATTGGTTTTGAGCCCCAGCTGCACAGGAATGTAGAAGCCTACATGGATGATATAGAGGTCAAAACCAAGGACAAATCAACCCTCATTCAGGACTTGGAAGAGACATTTACAAACCTGCGCAAGATTAATCTGAAGCTCAACCCCGAGAAGTGTGTGTTTGGCGTCCCGTCCGGCAAGCTTCTCGGATTCTTCGTATCTCAGCGGGGAATTGAGGCAAATCCCGACAAGATCAAGGCAATTGAGCAGATTCAAGAACCGAAAAGCGTCAAGGATGTGCGGCGTCTTGCCGGTTGTGTTGCTGCTTTGAGTAGGTTCATTTCAAGATCGGCCGAGCACGCCTTGCCGTTCTTCAAAATTTTGAAAAAGGCAGGTCCAATGAAATGGACTCCGGAAGCGGAGGCCGCGCTGCAAGACTTGAAAAGATACCTCTCCTCTGCGCCAACACTAGTTGCGCCTAGACCACAAGAGCCGTTGCTGCTATACATAGCGGCAACGAATCAAGTGGCCAGTGCTGCATTAGTGGCACAGAGGGAAATCAATGACGAAGAAGCAACCGCGGCAAGCCCATCCGGCGACAAACCGGAATCTTCACCGGCAAGGTCTGACTCCGACAAGGCAGATGCAGCGCAAGTAAATGAAGCTGATCAGCAAGTGGTGCCGAAGAAGAAAATGGTGCAGCGACCGGTGTATTTCATTAGTTCCCTTCTGCAGGGGGCTAGATCGAGATACTCTGGAGTGCAGAAGTTGCTTTTCGGCCTCCTTATGGCCTCGAGGAAGCTGCGTCACTACTTCCAAGCACACGAGATCACCGTTGTCACTCGCTTCCCGCTGCAACGCATCTTGAGAAACCCAGAGGCAACCGGCAGGGTAGTGGACTGGCCGTTGGAATTGTCAAGCTTTGCACTCAAGTTTGGAAGCACTTCAACAATCCAGAGCAGAGCCTTGGCAGAGTTCATTGCTGAATGGACACCAACGCGAGATGAAGAGATTCAAGAAATGGCTCTCCCCGGCAAGGAAACCGCAAAAGAATGGATTATGTACTTTGATGGTGCCTTTTCACTGCAAGGCGCCGGTGCCGGAGTGCTGCTTGTCGCACCCACCGGGGAGCACCTCAAGTACGTGGTCCAAATGCACTTTCCCAGGGAGCAAGCTACAAATAACACTACTGAGTACGAAGGGCTCCTTGCCGGTCTTCGGATCGCAGTGGACCTTGGAATCAAGAAATTGATCATCCGCGGTGACTCGCAGCTCGTTGTGAAGCAAGTGAATAAGGATTACCAGAGCCCATTGATGAGAGCATATGTGGAAGAAGTGAGGAAGTTGGAGGAACACTTTGACGGACTGCTAACAGAGCGCATCCCTCATGCGGAAAACAGCATTGCTGATAGCCTGTCAAAGTGTGCCGCACAAAAGCTTCCCGTGGGACCGGGATCCTTTGTGCTCCATTTGAATCAACCCACAGTTACTCCATCGATGCAGGCCAGTAAGAGAAGAGAGTTGAGTACCGGCGAGTACTTTCCGGCAGAGCTCCCGGAAGCCACCGGCAAGGATGCTGCCGGGAACAACGACACGGTTGGCGGTGAGCAGCGGCTTAGCGCAGAACCACAGGTTCTTGCCGCGGAAGCAAGCGCTCCCATGGCCGAAGAGAAGCCTTTAGTCCTTGTCGTCGAGCCACAGGCTCCGGCATGGGCACAACAGATAGTCCGTTTCCTTCAAACAGGAGACCTTCCCGATGAGCAAGAGGAAGCTGAGAAAGTAGCCAGCCAGTCAAGTATGTATCAGTTTGTGGATAGCATCCTATACAGAAAACGACCAAACGGGGTGAAATTGAAGTGTATCTGCCGGGAAGACGGGCTAAAACTGTTGGCAGAGATACATGGAGGCATATGTGGCTCTCACATAGGATCAAGGGCACCTGCCGGCAAAGCTTTCCGGCAAGGCTTCTATTGGCCCACCGCCCTCCAGGATGCGACTGAGCTAGTAACCAAGTGTGAAGCATGCCAGTTCCATTCAAAGAATGTACATCAACCAGCTCAAGCTCTCCAAACGATCCCTCTCTCCTGGCCTTTTTCGGTCTGGGGGCTCGATATCTTGGGCCCCTTCCCCCGCGCTTCCGGGGGCTTCGAGTACTTGTACGTCGCCATCGACAAGTTCACGAAGTGGCCAGAAGTGGAGCCAGTGAGGAAGGTGACAGCACAATCAGCCGTCAAGTTCTTCAAAGGATTAGCTTGCCGTTTCGGGGTTCCTAACAGGATCATCACCGACAACGGCACGCAATTCACGAGCCGCACCTTCATGCAACACGTTCAAGACCTTGGCAGCAAGATCTGTTTTGCGTCTGTCGCTCACCCGAGAAGCAACGACCAAGCAGAAAGGATGAATGCTGAAGTGCTGCGTGGACTCAAGACAAGAACTTTCGACAAGCTGCGCAAATGCGGAAAGCGCTGGGTTGATGAGTTGCCGGCGGTTCTTTGGTCACTCAGGACGACACCAAATCGAGCTACCGGCCAGACACCCTTCTCCCTAATATATGGTGCAGAGGCGGTGCTCCCCACGGAACTCAAATACGGGTCACCTCGAGTACTCGCTTATGATGAGGCTGAGCAAGGGCAACTGCGGCAAGCCGATGCGTTGCTCCTTGAGGAAGATCATCTTCGGGCGGCTGTGCGAGCTGCACGCTACCAGCAAGCCTTGCGCCGCTACCATAGCCGCAAAGTGCGCGCCCGGAGCCTTGAGGAATGCGACCTTGTTCTTCGGCGCGCCCAGTCTGCCAAAGGATCAAAGAAGTTGACGCCGAAGTGGGAAGGCCCTTACCGGGTAGTACGAGTCACCAGGCCTGGCGCAGTCCGGCTGGAGACCAAAGATGGCACCGTAGTGCAAAACTCATGGAATATTGAGCATCTTCGCAAGTTCTACCCGTGAGGCGCAGTTGCCGGGACATCTCCCGGCAACCCCTTTTGTACAAGCCTTGTCGGCAAGACATGTAACCCTTCGTACAAAGCCAGGCGTAGAACCTGTGCATAATAAAGCTAAGTGCTTCGCGACTCCTCATACATGTTCATTTACGTATCGATGCATGTGATGTTGTGATGTACACTTTGGTTTGTATGAGATAACTAATGAACCGTCAAGGTTCCCAAAACTCTCTTTTCTCTTCTTTCTTTTTCTTAAAAGGACAAGGGAATCCCTCGCGTGCAAGCTTCCCGGGGGGGAGTGGAGATGGGTACCATTTCTAAATGACGTTCAAGTGATTATCTCATGCCACAAGAAAAACGACACAGAGAAAAGCTAAGTTGGAAGATTTTAAAAAAATTCCTTAGTTACATTCACGTTCTCCCTTAAACGATTTTGCACTTTGTATGAGAAACTTGCACGCGAGAAGGACCTTGTCGCGATCGGTCTGCGCTCTAGCTTGCCTCGAGTCCGCTCGGCAAGCCTAGTAGCTGCATTCTGTCCCGGCAAGTTGCCTTGCCGACAGCGGCACTTCCAGCTGGCTGCTAAGGACCCGTTCCTCAAAGCGCTCGCGGCAAGTGTGCGCGCCGGCAAGTTTCCAAATAAGCGTAGGGAGCACATTCATGCAAAGGCAAAATAAGACAAGGGAAAACGACGCACACTTATTTAAACCCAGCAAACACCAGATGTTCATTAAGAAAGTACTCGATTACATGTTCATCGGCCCTTTGCCAGGGTTTATCTCAAGTGCAGTACGAGGGCAAAAGGGGCGCCTAGGCGGATCGCTCCCGGAGAGCCAGATGATGGTGCTACCGGCGATCAATACGAGACGAAGGAGTCGGAGCCGTCGTCCTCGATCTTCACGCCTGGAGCGCCGCCGTCGTCATCGCCGTCATCGTCATCATCCTCAGTCTCGTTGGAGGAAGCGGTGTCGGAGTCGCTCGAGCTTTCCGCGCAGCACTCCAGACGAGCGCCTGAAGCCCCGAAGAACTTCACGACGAGCGTGTCGGCCCCATCCAACCTGAAGTGGAGGAGATGCCCCTGCCCCAGGCAGCGAGCACGAACGAAGGACTTCCACCCTCGCGTAAAGTACAAGATGCCGTTGGCGGAAGCTTCGACGGCCACCCAGACCGAGCCATTGCAGCAGCCGTCAACACGCAGCCACAAGCCGCGCAAATTGACGCCCTCCATCTCCCTGGCGAAAGGGCGAGGAAGCCGCAGCCGGCTCCGTGGCTGGTTGCGCAGCTCCACGACGAACTCACGCGCCGTGTCCTCCGTGTGGCCTTCTGCCAAGGGCTGGTTGGCCGGAGGCGGAGTAACGAGCGCACCGCCATGGCCACCTCGTCCTCAGGTGACGCGTCTTCCACGACCACGACCCGCGGTTCCACCCTGAGCGTTGGGGCCGGCCTCCGCGGCCACAGCAGAAGCGCCAGCACGATCCCGAAGGGAAGCCCGCGTGGCGGTGGCAGGCCCACGAGCCCGGCCTTTCCCCCTCACCATGGTGCCCACGGAAGTGGGAGGAAGAGAGAGGAGGCGAGGATGGCAGCCGCTGGAAGGATGGAGCGAAGGAAGTGGATGAGCATCGCATCCCGCAGCCCCCTCTTTATAGGGAGGTTGCGGGGGCTGGCTCTTCACCGTCCTCGGGCGGCCGCCCAATCTCCCCAATCCTACGCCCTGCATTCACGAGCGGGCGCACTGCTCCAACGACTGCCCCTCTTCGCCAATCCACTGCCTTGCATGTATGCGGACGCGCGTGATGGAGGGGCGCAGAAAAAGGAGGAGTAAAGACAGATATGGCAGTTACTCCTTGCCACGCGTAGCCGCGCGCCGGTTCATGACTAGCCCGACGGCAAGAGTTGCCGGAAGACGGCCGAGGACACACCCAAGCCCAGATTAGTGAGGAAGCAAAGAAGATCTCAAAGAATGAAGATCATCATGACCAAAATTGTAATGACAGTTTCCCGCCGCGTGTCTGTGCATTACTTGGGCCTAGCCTAACGACGCTCCGGATGCGCGTATGGCCCAGGCCCGGGGGCTCCTGTCGGTGTATAAAACATGGGTATTTTATACCCTGACTCATGCACAGACAGTAGCAGCCTCCTTGCCGGCCAAGGCCTTGCCAGGAACTGCCAAGACCAAGACTCCAAGTCCAGCCGAAGAAGCTACCGGAAAGAAGCTCGAGGCTCGGCACTCAACCAGTACCAAAGATGAAGACATTCCTTGCTGGCAAGCACAAACCGGCAAGGTGAAGACCCGGCAAGCTCCATACCGGCAAGCTTATGCCAGCCCTCCAACGCTCCACCTCGCCGCACAGGTGTTCGCTGATGCGTGAGGTGTCGACCACGCAGGTTGGTTGGTGAGGCTTGTCGGGCACGTGTCAGCTCGCTGGGACAAGATTTGCCTCTAATGACACCCGTCCAGGAGGCGTGTCAAGATAATACGAGGTAGCTGGGCAAGCGGTGCAGAAACCTTGCCGGGACTGCCTCTCCACGCGACACCTAACGGCGCATTAAATGCCTTTGTCCTAAATTGGCAGAGTTAGGTATGATAGCACCGTTTACTACCTAGTCACGCTGTAATTACTGTTTTACCACTGTGGTAACCCCTTGAACTATAAAAGGAGGGCCAAGGCAGCAGTTTAGAGGATTCAGACGATTGGGGGGATTCAGACCCCTTTCCAAACACAAGCACCTCTCGTGTAGCTGCTCTCTCCACACCTTGCCGGGAGAAGCGCTCCTTGTACTGTGCTTCCACACCACTAATACACCAAAAGCAGGAGTAGGGTTTTACGCTTCTCAGCGGCGCAAACCTGGGTAAAATCCCTCGCGTGCCATTGTTCATGCTCTTCGTGCACGCCGATCTTCCCCGCCGAACCACAAGGGGCTGCATGGCCCCATAGATGGTCGTACCCCGACAAGTAGGTATAAATATTGGGTTGTCTCCCAACAAGCGCTTTTCTTTAATGCCTTTTTAGCTAGGCATGATGATTTCAATGATGCTCGCATAAAAGCAAAGAATTGAAGCACAAAGAGGGCATCATGAAGCATATGACTAGCACATTTAAGCCTAACCCACTTGAAAGAACATGTGCTGCCCCCATGTTTGGTTTTGGTAATTGATGACAATCTCTATGGACTAATGGTTGCCTTGAGTTATATTTGAAGGGTTTGTCCATAGGCATTGCTTGAAGACCATTTGTTGGTTTCAAGGTTATTAGAAGAAGAATATGTGTTGACCAAGGTGCTATTCAAGGATTTATCCAAAGATTGGTCATGTGAGTGTTGAGCCTATTGCAAGCATGTCTTGAAGAAGAAGATTGTGTGAACATTCATGTTTACCTTCAAGACATCATCCTAATGAAGAGAGTTGGAAAGATTCAAGGTTGATCAAGAATAAGTACAACGAGTGATTCAAGTTGATCAACACACAAAGCGTAGAAGATGTACCGAGAGGGATCAAGTGATCCCATGGTATGGTAAGCATTGTCCATTACGCTTTGTGTACTAACCCATTGTCTACGTGAGAGTTCTATGTGGGGTTAGGTATGTTTCCATGGGCTTGCGTCAAGAGGAAGATCTCATTCAACCCATGGAGGATGACATCAAGTGGTGATCGTCATCAAGTTTGCGGTGTGCAAGTTCAAGCGGAGCATCACTAAGAGATCACATGCTTGAAGCTTGCCGTCCATTGTGGTGACAATGGACTTATGAAGATGCGCCGAAGAGTGGCTCACCCATAGTGGAGTATGGGGGAGCAATCAACTAGTCTTTATCGAGCCAACACAATCAAGAAAGGTGGTCCAACTTGAGGAGGTCAAGATCGTCATCATCTAGCTCAAGTGGACTATGCGCAAGGCAAAGGTTTGCCCTTGATATGTTTTCTATTTTACCGGATTCATGGTGGTAGTTGGGAGACTGGGTTATAGGATCGATAGCCGTACTATCAAGGGGGGCTCTCGGATGAGTAGCTTAATCGTATCTTTCGTAGAGAGCTCAAACCATTGCATTCTTGCATCATCTTTTTTGGTTCTTGTTTGGTGTTTCTCTTTGTGAGTTTTAGAGCTTATGGTCATCTTCATGACAAGCTCGAGTTCATCGAAAACGGAGTTCATGTGCATCTTCTATGATGTTTTCGATGTTGGAGTGTTTGCCGGTTTTTCATTCATAGAAGTTTCACATCTCTATATCATTGGCATTTTCTCTACTGCCTCTTCTTACTATAACCAGTCGCTGTTTGGATAGTACTCGTCGTCGTCTATCCAGCAAGCTTGAGTTTGTTCAATTCGGAGCTCATTTGCAGAAGTTGTGGCAGTTCAGGTTTTATTGTTTCCTCTGTTCTCTGTGGCAGTGTTTTTGTTTGTACCGAGCAGTTGTACCGCTTGTGGTTGGGCAGTGGTGGCCCGGTAGTTCCCGGACGGCTAAGGCGAACCGGTACTACCGGTGTCTGGAGCGATTGTACCGCTCCGGACTTAGCCACCACAGGAGCACTGGTCTAGCGGTTGCACCGGCACAACCACCGCTATGGGGTGAACCCCTTCTGTTTGAGAGGCGGTTGTTGGGCGGTGGTGGAGCGGTAGTTCCTGGTTGGCTCCGGCCGACCGGTACTACCGGTGGCTTCACCGGTTGTACCGCCTGGTACTCTGCTTCAAGGGATCCCGCAAAAAGCGGTTGTACCGGTCCTTGGACCGGTTGTACCGCTCCTGTGTTTTTCTGCAACATAACGGGCAGATTCGTGGGGTCCTATAAAAGGGGGTCTTCTTCCCCAATGGACCTAATCCTTTTAGTTCGTGTTCTTCCCCCATTGTTGACCTTCTTCGAGCTTGCTATCTCTCAATCCCTCCAATGATTCTTGCTAGTCCTTGAGGGAAAAGAGAGAGGAGATCTAGATCTACGTTTCCACCAATCACTTTCTCCTCTATGTGAGGGGAACCCCTTGGATCTAGATCTTGGAGTTCTTCGTGTTCTCTTCTTCGTTCTTCCTCTCATTTTCCTCCCTAGCATTAGTTGCTTTGGTGGGATTTGGGAGAGAAGGACTTGGGCACTCCGTGTGCCCTTGCCATTGCATTTGGTGCATCGGTTTGAGTTCTCCACGGTGATACGTGGAAGTGAAAGTTGAGAAGCTTGTTACTCTTGGGTGTTTGGGCACCCTAGAGCTTGTTCCTCTTGGGTGCCTTGGTGCCCTAGATGGTTGGTGTTGTCGGAGCTCAATCTTTGTGGTGTAAAGCTCCGGGAAAGCGTCGGGGTCTCCAATTAGGTTGTGGAGATCGCCCCGAGCAATTTGACGGGTACCGGTAACCGCCCCCAAGGGTTGCCAAAGTGTACGGGTTCGGTGACCACCCCCAAGGGTTGCCATTTGTACGGGTTCGGTGACCGCCCTCAAGGGTCCCTTAGTGGAATCACGGCATCTTGCATTGTGCGAGGGCATGAGGAGATTACGGTGGCCCTAGTGGCTTCTTGGGGAGCATTGTGCCTCCACACCGCTCCAAACGGAGATTAGCATTCGCAAGGGTGTGAACTTCGGGATACATCGTCGTCTCCGCGTGCCTCGGTTATCTCTTACCCGAGCCCTTTACTTATGCACTTTACTTTGTGATAGCCATAGTGTTTCATGTTATATATCTTGCTATCACTTAGTTGTTTATCTTGCTTAGCATAAGTTGTTGGTGCACATAGGCGAGCCTAGTTGATTTAGGTTTTGTGCTTGATAGATTAAACACTAGTTTTATTCCGCATTTGTTCAAGCCTAAACCGTAATTATTTTAAAGCGCCTATTCACCCCCCCTCTAGGCTACATCCACGATCTTTCACCACTTCCTATGCATAGGGATTTTGCGAGCAAACAATTTGTGGGAGCAAGAATCAACTAGCATAGGAAGGCAAAACAAGTATAACTTCAAAACTTTCAACACATAGAGAGGAAACTTGATATTATTGCCACACCTACAAGCATATGATCCTCCCTCATAATAATTTTCAGTAGCATCATGAATGAATTCAACAATATAACTATCACATAAAGCATTCTTTTCATGATCCAAAAGCATAGGAAATTTAGTACTCTCCACATAAGCAAATTTATTCTCATTCATAATAGTGGGAGTATCATATGAAACTTGAATACTATAATTTTTCCACATTAAAAGAGTAATGTTCAGAAAAAGGGTATTCATAATTATGACAAGTTTTATAATAATAATCATCATTACTTTTTATAACATAAGTATCATCACAATAATCATCATAAGTAGCAACTTTGTTCTCATCATAATCAATTGAAACCTCTTCCAAAGTAGTGGATTCAACACTAAATAAAGTCATGACCTCTCCAAATCCATTTTTATCACTATTATAAGATTGAACACCCTCCAAAATAGTGGAATAATTATTACCTAAAGTTGACACTCTTCCAAACCCACTTTCATTATTATTGCAATCATCATAGATAGGAGGCATGTTATCATCATAATTAATTTGTTCATCAAAAGTGGGGGGGAATAAAAAGATCATCTTCATTAAGCATAGCATCCCCAAGCTTAGAATAAACATCATTTGCAGCAAATAAATTCTCAAACATGTCATTCCAATCAAACATAGCATCCCCAAGCTTGTGGGTTTGCATATCATTAACATAATCACTCTTATCATCAATAGTATGAATAGCACCAATAGTATAACAATTATTATCATCATAATTTTCCAAGTTGATGCCATAAAGATTTTCAAGATTATAAGAAGTATCATTATCTTCCCAATCATAATTATCACAACAAGCAATAGGCATAACAAAATCATCCTCAAGTGTATCATCTTCCACAATTATTTTTGATTCATTCTCATGAGGCACAACCATAATAGGAGTAACATTATTTGGGAGTGATACCTCTTTACCTCTACTTTTCCTTCTTTTCTTCTTCTTCATGACATTATGTGTGGGTTTGTTTAATTTTTCCGAGCTTCTTATTGAAGAGATTGGTTGGATAGGAAGCTCTTTCTCATCACCTGTTTCATCACGAGAGACAATAGGAGGGAAAGTGGAAATGTTTACCCTTTCATTAGTATTTCTCTTATATTCTATTGGTTTCCCTGTCTTTCTGTAGTTGGTAATATAAGCATTCTCATTGCAATTTACCACACAAAACATATAGATTTCCTTTAGATTAGTTTCAATGTCGTCCGTGAGAATGAATACTTCAAACGAACTATTTTTATGTGTCAATTCCTCACACCCCAAAAATAGAAAAATTTCATTATAAAGTTCAAGGGTGGTTAAGTTATTGCAATATTTGGACATGATTCGATCATGAAAGAGTATGCATTGGAAATTAAGATGACCAACCTTATTGCAAAGTCCACAAGTAATTGGATGAAGAGAGCATAATTTTTTAGCAAATTCATCTATCACTTTAAGCCACCAATTGGTTTTATCATGTTTATGCTTCTTACAAAATCTATCATCCCTATATGGCATGTCTTCACAAATTTTATTCACTCCACAAAAATTGACATGCTTATAAGAAACCTTTTTATCATGACTAGTGCAATCATCATTAGCATTTTGGATATTCAATGAATTCATACTAACAATATTGCAATAATGCTTATCATTCAAAGATTTTATGCCAAACATTTTATTGAATTCTTCTTCTAACACTTGGGCACAATTTTCCGATCCATCATTTTCAAGAAAGACATTATAAAGATAAAGCATTTGAGGCAACCACAATTCCATTTTTTTGTAGTTTTCTTTTATAAACCAAACTAGTGATAAAACAAGAAACTAAAAGATTCGATTGCAAGATCTAAAAATATATCTTCAAGCACTCACCTCCCCGGCAACGGCGCCAGAAAAGAGCTTGATGTCTACTACGCAACTTTATTCTTGTAGACGTTGTTGGGCCTCCAAGTGCAGAGTTTTGTAGGACAGTAGCAAATTTCCCTCAAGTGGATGACCTAAGGTTTATCAATCCGTGGGAGGCGTAGGATGAAGATGGTCTCTCTCAAACAACCCTGCAATCAAATACAAGAAATCTCTTATGTCCCCAACACACCCAATACAATGGTAAATTGTATAGGTGCACTAGTTCGGCGAAGAGATGGTGATACAAGTGTAGTATGGATAGTAGAAATAGGTTTTTGTAATCTGAAAATATAAAAATAGCAAGGTAGCAAGTGATAAAACGGAGCACAAATGGTATTGCAATGCTTGAAAACAAGGCCTAGGGTTCATACTTTCACCAGTGCAATCTCTCAACCGTGCTAACATAATTGAATCATATAACAATCCCTCAACGTGCGAGAAAGAATCACTCCAAAGTTCTTATCTAGTGGAGAACATAAGAAGAAATTGTTGTAGGGTACGAAACCACCTCAAAGTTATCCTTTCCGATCAATCTATTGAGCCATCCCTAAGTGTCACAAACAGCCCTAGAGTTCGTACTAAAATAACACCATATGATACGCATCAACCAACTCTAATGTCACCTAGATACTCCAATGTCACCACAAGTATCCGTGAGTTGATTATTTGATATGCATCAAACAACTTCAGATTCATAATATTCAATCCACACAAAGAACTTCAAAGAGTACCCCAAAGTTTCTATCGGAGAAAACAAGATGAAAACGTGTACCAACCCATATGCCCAGATTACCCCAATGTCACCTCGGAAATCCGCAAGTTGATTACCAAAACATACACCAAGTGACTCAATAGAATACCCCATTGTCACCACGGGTATCGACATGCAAGACATACATCAAGTCTTCTCAAATCTGAAATATTCAATCCGACAATAACGAAACCTCAAAGGGAAAGACTCAATTCATCACAAGAAGATAGAGAGGGAAGAAACACCATATGATTCAACTATATTAACAAAGCTCGCGGTACATCAAGATCGTGCCAAATCAAGAACACGAGAGAGAGAGATCAAACACATAGCTACTAGTACATACCCTCAGCCCCGAGGGTGAACTACTCCCTCCTCATCATGGAGACCGCCGGGATGATGAAGATGGCCTCCGGTGATGATTCCCCCCTCCGGCAGGGTGCCAGAACAGGGCTCCAGATGGTATTTCTTCGGTACAGAGGCTTGCGGCGACGGCGTCAAAGTTCTAGGTTTATTTATGGGGATTTCTCTATTTATAGGATTTTTCAGCGTTGGAATCGCGCGAAAAGGAGCTACGAGGGCCCCACAAGGCAACAACACATGACCCCCCCAGGGCGCGCCGTGTTGCCTTGTGGGCTCCTCATGAGGCTTCTGGTCCTTCCACGAAGCTTCGGGGGTCTCTTTTGGTCCAAAAAAAATCATCAAAAAGTTTCGTCCAATTCCGAGAACTTTTATTTCTGCACAAAAAACAACACCACGGTAGTTCTGCTGAAAACAGCGTCAGTCCGTGTTAGTTCTAATCAAATCATACCAAAACCATATAAAATTGTTATAAACATGGCATGAATACTTCATAAATTATAGATACGTTGGAGACGTATCACTGGGCGCTAGGTTAATAGGTTAGTTCCCAAAAATGATATAAAATTGCATATAAATCATACAAGATTGATAATATAATATCATGAAACAATAAAAAATTATAGATATGTTGGAGACGTATCAGTGTGGTCCGGAGAGGAGAAAGGGACCGAAGGAGGATGACTGCAGCTATGGCCGGGGCTGGAGTTTATATAGCGGGCGGATGGCAATGGGCCGCGGTGGTGTGGTTAATGGTGGGCGGCAGACGGACGGACGGGTGGCGCCGGAGTAGGTTCCTCGGCAACAGCATATCATTAATGTAGGGTGATGTACCGACGGGGTGTCGTTTGAACGCAGAGCAGTTGCCTGCACCGGGAAGCGGGGCGGGCAGTGCTCTCTCGGCCAGCGCGCCGCTTCAATGCCGGCATCAGTGAGAGGTCGCGTCCGCTCTGGTCGAGCATGAATGCGTCACTGACGCTCTAGAGCGGCGCTGACTGTTTCGGGAGGGAAGCACGCGTGGGCGAGGGAGGGGGTTAATGGTTGGCCAGGGCAGTCAGAAGAGGATGTGGCAACGCCCCCCTAGTTTGTCTCTAGTTTGCGAGAAAAGGTGCGTCCGGGCCACCAAGTGGACCGATACAAGACCGCGTTGCATGGCAAAACATGTCCGGACCGCGTGGTCCGGACGGTTGCGGGTGGTTTGAGGGTCGGCGTTGGAGATGCCCTAACCCATAGGACAAAAATAATCTACTTAGACATATAGAAGATGCAAGAAATCATCATATAATAATTAATAACATCCAACACCATGTTCAAGTATGGGATACAGCGGGTTGCGGAAGGGTGGACCACTGAATAGAGAGGGAGGAAGGTGATGGAGATGTCGGTGAAGACGACAAAGTTGTTGGAGACGATCGCCGCGATGGTGGTTCCCCCGGCGGCACTCCAGCACCACCGAGAGAGAGGGGGAGAGAGCCCCATCCTCCTTCTTCTTCCATGGCCTCTTCCCTAGATGGGGAGAGGTTTCCCCCACTGGTCCTTGGCCTCCATGGCTCTCGGAGGGGCGAGAGCTCCTCCGAGATTGGACCTCCTTTCTCTCCGTTTCTCTGTTTTTCGGTACTGTTTCTGAGGCCAAGAACCATTTCTTAAATATCCAGAGATCCGTAACTCCGATCGGGCTGAAATTTTTAGGGGATTTTTCTCTCCATAAATTAGCTTTCTTGCGGCGAAAGAAGAGCCCCAACAGACATCTACAGCCCCCACGCGGGTAGAGGGCGCACGTGGGGCCCTCGCCGCGCCGAAGGCTGCGTGGCACCCTCGGGCACCGCCTTACGATGATTCCTTCGCCCAAAATCCGATATATTCCATAAAAAAATCAAAAAAAGTTTTAGCTTGTTCCGGCTACGTGAATTTTTTACCTATATTTCCAAAAAAATAGAAAACAGGAACTGTCCATTAGCACTGGATTAATAGGTTAGTCCAAATAAAAGTGCGCCACAAATATAAATAAATGATGTAGATATAGCATGAATACTTCATAAATTATAGATACCTTTGACTACTTCCACTAATCGTCGTGAAACAATTATGTTGTATGAATCATTACAAAATGTGCATGAGATTGACCACACTCAAAATCATGTGCCTAAGATTCATCAAAATCACATAATATTATCTAGCAAGATAATAGCACTTGTATTGTTGAAATACATATGGGTTATACGAAGAGCAATACTAGAATGAATGTTGCTCATGGTTTATTTACCCCATGAATTATCCTAAAGTGAGGAGATGAGTTTCCAAAACATATTCTTAAAATCTAACATATTATTCACGATGTCAATACCAACTTCTACATTCCATAATCATTTCCCTGGAATTGGTACGAGTTAATCCTAAAATTTGCAAATTTCAGTTGGGAGTAAAGTCCCAAATTATAACATGTTCACAATCCTCGTATTGCATATATTGTACTCTTTTTCCCTCCATGTTTTTCCCTGATGGTTTCTCATAAAGTTTTTTAATGAGACAATATAAATACAAGTGTGACATATGCCATATCGCTTTCTCCTTATATTTTTCCCACTGGGTTTTAAAAGAGTTTTCAATGGCACATCATTTTGCGCTCTTTTCCATTTATGAGTTTTTCTCTTAGGGTTTTTCATAATGGTTTTAATGAGTCAATGTCTTCGATCATATGTCATACTCCCTCTGTCCCAAAATAAGTGTCTCAACTTTAGTACAACTTTGTACTAAAGTTCAGACACTTATTTTGAGACGGAGGGAGTACTTCCTAATTTCCCTCCTAGGTTTTTTAAAGTAAATACGCAAAACATATTTGTTGTTCACTACACTCACCAATGAGTTTTCTCCCTTTTCAAAGGTTTTCTCATATGAGTTATCAAGATATAATAATCATTATATGGTGTATCATTTGCTCCTTATTTTTTCCACAGGGGTTATAGGAGTTTTAACAATATATCAAATACTATTCTTCTCATATTTCTCTCACGGGGTTTTTGGAGAAATTTTTCTCAAGATGATGAACATTCTTTCCAGCAAACTGAAGAAGGCGATGAACATTCTCAAAGGCAAACACATACAAGGAGGAGTATTTATCAAGATGGTGCATATTCACAAAGATAAGCATTGATTAGCAGGAGCGTTAGGAATTAATTAATTAGGTTAATTAAAGGGTTAATCTCTGCTATGTCGGTTGTCACTTTTGACAACTGCCTCCTTTGTAACCACCTTTGTATTTGTACTCATGGTATACATACCCCAAATTTATCAATAAAAGCAATCGTTCCATCATTTACCATTTTACTTCACATAGATGAAGACATAAAGCACATGTGTGGATTTTTGATGGGTTAGGCCCCTGTGCCTGTGAAGTGTCGAGGAGCAAACATACACGTGGAGGAGAAGGTGGGAGGTGACACGCAACAACCATCAACTCAACTTTAATAGTAGAGACAAAACGGTTGGTTCACATGAAATACAAACCCCGTCGATATTTTAATGCCTAAATATATGTTTAGGTACATGGCAACAGATAGTGAACAACATGTATATTGCCGTGCATGCTGATTAAATTGCCCTGAGGTTGATTTGTGCATCATGGGTCGGACGCATCACTCTACTGTTATCCACTGCATGAATGTATGACGGTGCAAGCTCAAACTCAAAGCATTGAAGGATCATGCACAACGCCATCTTGGCCTCAAGCATGGCAAATTGTTGGCCAATGCAGATACGTGGCCCCCAACTGAATGGTAGAAATGCACCAGGATATTTGGACGCCTTAGAGATCCCGTTGGCGAACCTATCTGGCTTGAACTCATGCACATCGCTTCCCCATATGTCCGGGTCGTGGTTCATTAGCAACAGGGGAAGCTCGATGAGAACACCAGCAGGGTATGTGATGCCACCAATCTTCATCTCTTTGTACGTTTTTCGGATGAACCCACCAGCAGGCGAGTACAACCGGAGTACCTCGTAAAGAATCGTGGTCACCTGCACAGGTATATATAAATTGCAAGATTTATACATCCAATTTTATATCTCGTTGTAACCATGGAATCGAGTAAATAAAATGCCACTCACGGTTTTGAGTCGATTAACGCCTTCATACTCAAGTTTGTTCTTCCCAAATAAACCGGTGACCTCCTCCCTTGCACGCACCTGCCACTCCGGATGCATACTTAGTAGGATCATTGTCCAGGTAAGCAATATTGATGTTGTTTCTGTTCCTGCAAAATAGAACAACTTGCATTCTTGCACGACCTCTTTAATGGTCATTCCTGAGATGGATTGGCCATTCTCATCCGAGGTCCTCATGTTTGACTCAAGCATCAAGCCGAGCAAGTCATCATTGGTATTTTCTCCTTCTTGCATAGCTTGCATTCTTTTTCCAATTAGACCATGTAGAATGAATTCAATTTCATTATTAATTTGATGCATCCTTCTATTGTTTTTGGTCGGCAAGGACCTGTTAATACCCAACAAATTATTAGCACACACTGCTGACCAATGGTACTAAATCAATCATATTGTACGTTTACAAATCACGGAATAATTAACTCTCATTACTTAAAAGGAAAAAGTCCATTTTACCACCCTGAATAAAGTGTGTGGTTCACATTACCCCCTGAACAAACCCCTTGTGCCACTCCTGCTCCCGTGCGGCCGCGCCGGGCCGCACCGGGGCAGCCCCCGACAGCCGGCTCGAGGCCTCTTCCGCGCCAAGCTCCACCCTCCCGCCGCCGCTGCCGGGGGCGTCGCCGGGCAAAGCCCGTGTGGCCTGGCAGCGGCGGCGGATCTCCTCGGCCATAGATCGGATCGAGGCGGCGGCGTTCCGCATCGGCCATTCAACGGCAGTGTCGCGGGGAGGCGGCGGCCAGGATCTGCAACCTGCGACGGCGGACGGTCAAGGGCAGCGGGTGGCGGCGGCGGTGGACGCGCCCGATCTAGGCCCAGATGGGTTGAGATGGGCAGCCACCCAGGCCGTTGTACCAGATGCATCTCAAGATTCCCAACATCAGCTTGTGGGTTCCTGGGCTAGTCCCGCATCACGAGGAAGCCGGGGTCTCTGGCCCCGACTGTGGCGGTGGTGGCCTCCTCCTCCGCCGGAGGTGGTCGGCCGGCTGGTTGTGGCGGATCCCTAGATCCCACGGCCAGTCCCGGCGGCGAGTTGGGGAGGCGCGGCTGCCGGTGAAAACCGAGCTCGGACTACGGTCATGGCAGGCGATGGCGGCGTCTACGCGCCGTTACCTTGTTGAAGGCATCGCCATTGCAGCCACCTTCTACGCACTCGCGCTGCTCCGGGGGAAACCCCAGATCCGGGTTTCCCGGATCGGACGATGGCGGCGCTCTCGGTGTCGCTCTCCCTCATGAGGGCATTGTTTTGGAGCAGCTGTTGGACGGAGGACGCAAGAAGTGGAGCGGTGTACATCTACTGCGTCGACGACAATGAGTCTCGGCGGCGTGGCGCAGCGGGGTCTCGGTGACGGACGTGAGATGATGGACTCGCGCAGGGCGGGGGCGCTGTCTGGCGTCGTGGTGGCGTCGACGGCAGGCCTGGCAAGGTGGATGCGTCAGTTCCTACTCTGAAGATGGATCGGTGGAAGACGGTGGCGACGGCCTCTGCAGCGGGCGCATGCGGTGCCCGCTGAGAGTGCGCCGGACCGGTGTGCCTCAGACCTGGCATTGCGGCTTGGTTGGGGCCTCCGGCTTTAGATGTTAGGCTTTGGTGCGATGTCTGTTTGGTATTCGGCTCGGACAATCGGCACCCCTTCATCAAGTGGATAGGAGTAGCGACAGTTGTTGCCAAGATGGTGGCTTCAGACTACCTGATGTATTACTTTGTAAGGTCTCAGTGAATAATTAATAAAATGGCTGCATGCATCGCCCAGATGCAGAGGCCGGGGTCATCCTCCTTTTCTAAAAGAAAAAAAAACATTACCCCCGATCTATTTTTCTGCTCCCTTCACCCCTTGAACAAACCCATACCGGTTAAAAAAGACCCCTGGGTGGTTTGTCTCGACTTCCTGCTGACGTGGCACTAGTCAACGGTGGTTTTGACCCATAATCGTCCAAAATGCCCCTGGACATTTTCTCCTGTGTCCCCGGACATTGTCCGGCCGACCACAGTGCCCTCAGATCCCCCGAGCTCCCTCCTCCTCACGCCCGTGGCTCCCTGCCGCAGCCGGCGAGCGCCCGCATCAGCAGCAGCTCCAGTCGCGCCGCCCCTCTTCCTCCCTGCCCTCTCTTTCTCTTCCTCCCCTTCCTCTCTCTTCTTCTCTCTCTCTTTCCTTCCCTCACGTCTCTCTCTCCTCTCTTCTCGCAGGAGCACTAGGAGCCGCCATGGAGCTCCGTCCGCCGCCGCCAGCGCCGATTCTGGTGAGAACCGGCCTTCCTCGCCCGGATCCGGATGCTCCCCATCTCCTCCTCCCCGCCGGAAGCCGCGCCCACCGGCCTCCCCAAACCGCAGCGCCCGAGCTGCACTGCGCCGCCAGGAGGACGACGCTCGCTCCAGCGCCAAGTCCCGCGTCGCCCTGCCAGATCCGCTGGCCCGACGCCCCCGCAAGGCCCAGCCCAGCGCCTCCTGCCCCGCGCAGCCGGGGGTGAGAAGTGGTGCGAAGCGCCACCGCCCCTGCACCCCGTTCCCCCCCATGGTCGGCCGCCTCTGGTCGACGGGAGGCCACGACCTCTCACGCCCAGCTCTGGTCCACCGCTTCACCGCTCCTGCTCCAACCAGGAGCTCGCCGCCGGCCACCTCCGGGCCTCCTGCAGCACCTCGCCGCCGTCCAGCGACCCCACCATCGGCCTCCACCTCCGGTCCGTGCCCATAGCTGCTGCTCCGGTAAGCCGCGCCACCACAACCACCTACAGCGCCGCCGGGAGACATTGATGGGTCACCTGACGAGTGGGCCCCACTGGTCAAATACCGCCGTTGACTACTGCCACATCAGCAGCAGGTGGAGACAAACCAGTCAGGGGGGTGTTTTGTCCGGTTTGGGTTTGTTTAGGGGCTAGAAGAAGCAGAAATATTGATCAGGGGGTAAAGTGAACCACCAACTTTATTCAGGGTAGTAAAATGGACTTTTTTCTACTTAAAATAGAGGAGCTCAGATCGACAAAACATGATCTCCAGTGTTACTCTAAATCAGTACTACCGTCTTTATTAATGCTGGTTTTATACTAGAGATGCATATTGTCACATTAGTTCGGGTAGGAAGATTGAATCTTGAAACTTACTAGTACTACCAGGTGCTGACTTACAAGTAACCGGGAAGGACAATCTTCTTTGGCCTGGCCACAATGAGTTCAACTTGCTCGGACTGCAGCTGGAAAACCCTGGCACCTTCAAGGTAGTTACTGCCAAATGCGGTGCGAGAAATGACATCTCCAGTGAGTCTTTGGAGCTCCGGGAAGACATCCAACTCATAGCTACCGTCTGAACCAAGGGATCGTGTCCATCTATCAACAAGCTCTTCGCAGCATGTAGACAACGCTGGCAGCATTAGCTGCAAATTTGATGATGTACGCTCGGAGGATCAGTCACACACTTAATACAAGTTTGAAAGAAAATCACATGCTTACTCCCACTAAGTAATTCGCAAGCCAATGCTTGAAGCACTTCATATGAAACAACTACAAATACCTTGAGCTTCTCGAGATGGAATGCGGGGTTAAGGATCCTCCTATGCTTGACCCATTTCTCGCCGTCGTAAGCCGCCAGTCCTCCGGCAAGCAGCCTAGACAGAGCCGGAAACCTGAGCTTCTCGAAGTGGCCGAACTTGTTGGACAACACTTCCTTGGCTAAGTCAGGGTCGCTGATGGTGACCTTGGGGAACACACTAAACCAAGATATACACGTCTTTCCGTGCTCCCGGACAAGGTCGTGGAGGAGCGGCGCGAAGAGGGGGGCTATGTTGTGACAGCGCAGAGGCACTGACCTCGATCGTGCCTCCTTGTTCCGCCGCCCGTAGTCGAGGAGATCTCCGATGAGGAAGTGGTACGACGTGCCGCGGAGACCCTGGGCGCGCAAGGCACGCTCAAGCCGCCGAGGGTGCCACCACAGCAAATCTACCAGCCGGCTAGCCTGCCACAGAAGCACAAAGCCGAGGGTGCCGCATACCACCAGGGAGCTCCATGGCAGTGAAGCTGCTGCACTCATCAACGCGATAAGGACCATTCTCCCTCTGGACAAGTGAGGGAAGAAATGACTGGTTTGATTGAATGGGTATGCTAGAGATGGTCACGCTATATAGAGACGTCCCGTTTGTTTAAGAGATGTTCTTGCACTATAATAACAAAGTCTGTGGCCTATCTGATCCATGCCCTTGCTCCTAAGGAACTTGGTAGATAAGGAACTGCGGTGAAGATCCGATTGGCAGGTGATTAATTAAATTAAAAGCGGTGACGGCATGGACTCAAAGCAAGTAGTGCTAGTACTTCTGACCAGTAACAATATGTAATCAAAGTTTTACATCAAATAATTCAACATACGACATTTGTAACGCCCGAACGTCAGTTTACAAATTATTCTATATTGAAAAAAGTCCACATTACAACCCTCAACTAACCACTCGGTTTAAGAATCAACTCTCAACTTCAAAACCGGTCATTCTACACCCCGAACTAACTACCCGGTTCAGAAATCAACCCTCAGTCTGGTTTTGACTCATTGGAGCGGTTTTGACTGCTGACTGGGCGCCGCCACATCACCTTTTGACCCTCAGGCTGCTGTACTCATGCCCTCCTCGCTGCACTCCTCATCCCCGCCAGGATCCGCGAGAGCACGCACCTCCTCTCCACACTGACGGTGGCGGACGGGATCCATGGCCACGCAACTCCAGTGCGCCGGGGAGGCCGAGGAAGGCCAGGAGCACCGCAGCGAACGGCGGGTCTGCCTCAAGGGGATAAGATGAGGCCCTTCTGCTCGCCGGAGTGGCAGGGCGGCGACGGGTGCACAGTGTCGAGCGCCACTCGTCGCGCGTGCTCGTGTCGTATGTTAGCGGCGCTCTCTGTGGATCGGGGTGTAGTGGCCACAAGGAGGAAGGAGGAGACTGAGGGTGGGGCGATGGCATAGGGAGGAGGTGGGCAGGCAGCCCACAAGGAGGAAGGAGTTTGGAGGTCGGGCGGTGAGGAGTAGTGCGGCGGCAGGGGAAGCAGATCGATCGCAGCGAGAGAGAGAAGAGAGAAAAGGGGATTTTTTTTTCCTGAGTGGGTACCACTTGTAAGGAGGGGCCAAAAAGGTGATGTGGCAATGCCCAGTCAGCAGTCAATGCGGTCAAAACCGCTTCAATGAGTCAAAACCGGACAAAGGGTTGATTCTTGAACCAGGTGGTTAGTTTGGGGTGTAGGATGACCAGTTTTGAAGTTGAGGGTTGAATCCTAAACCGAGTGGTTAGTTGAGGGTTGTAATATGGACTTTTCTCTTCTATATTGGATGATGAATCTAATTATTCTATAAACTTTATCAATTTACAAATTTTGACTTGAGAAAAAACTAATATGCAGAGTAAATATAAACGGAGGGAGTAGTTTGGTGTAAGAATATTACACAGCTCGATTCCCATGATTCATGAAATCGCCACCCAACTTTTTTTTATCAAAGTTACCACATGACAACTCTGGTACCCGTATAGTGATGACTTTATAAATCACTTAGTGCTTGTTAGCGGATAAGCCTGATAGCTGTAAGTTAGTTAGTATCTAGCAGGTTGTTAGCTAACTTGTACCATACGTACATATCTCTAAAACTGATAGTATCTTTCTGTTGTAAACGATCGGTGATGTAATCTGCATATAAATAGCAATCAGCGCCATCTGTTTGGATGTGCGATCAATCTATCTCTTGTGTTTTTACATGGTAATCAGAGCCTAGGCTTCGACGCACATCCACAATCTCCATCCCTCGCCGCGATGACCACCTCTCCAAACACCTCCGCTTCCACCGCATCGACAACCATGAGCTCCCACCTTTCCGGCACTGCTGGTGCTCTCACCAATTCCTCTGTTCCAGTTGGGTCGATGATGACCGGGCAAGTCGCCGTGCCCAACCTCGCCCAGCTTGTGACCGTGAAACTCTCACGGGAAAACCACCTGCTCTGGAAGGCCCAGATTGTCCCCATCCTGCGGGGGCATCAACTCCTCGGCTTTGTCAACGGCGAGAGCACCCCTCCGGCATGCCTCATTCCTGCCTCCACCGCTGAAGGGGCGGAGATGGTGATCAACCCAGCCCACACGGTCTGGCACGCCCAGGACCAGCTGCTTCTTGCCGGGATCCTCTCCACGCTCTCGCCCGACGTCATCGCACGCACGCTGAACTTCACGACCTCGGCGCAGATATGGGCGGCACTGGAGTGCATGTACGCCTCGCAGTCTCGCTCCAGGATCATGCAGCTCAAGAGGCAGCTCACGCACGCCCAGAAAAAGGACATGAACATGGCTGATTATTTTGGCCGTGTCAAGGGTCTTGCTGACCAGCTTGCTGCGGCCGGCAGCCCCGTAAACGATGATGATGTGATCGACTACATGTTCACAGGCCTTGACAACTCGTACGATGCCCTCGTCACATCGATCAATCTGCTAAAGGCCAATGGCGGCATCTCTCTCGATGAAGTGTACTTGCACATGCTGGATTACGAGGCGCGTCAGGACAATGCCAACACCGGCTATCAGTTGTCGGCCAATCTCGCGGGACGAGGCAATGGCGCACGAGGCGGCGGCAACGGTGGAGGTGGCTCCTCCGGCGGCAGCGGCGGCCGCAACCGCAACAATGATGGCCGCAACCAGCAGGGAGGCAACCGTCGCAACGGCGGCGGCGGCAACGGCAGCGGCGGCGGTAACTCTGCTGCAGGCAACGGCTCCAATGGCCAACCAGCCGGCGGTCACCAAGGCGGCTACAACAGGAGGAACTCCAACTCCGATCGTCCGCGGGTGCCATGCCAAATCTGCAACAAGCTCGGCCACTCTGCAAGGACCTGCTATGATCGCTATAACCACAACTCCCAGCAGGAGGATGCACGTTTCGCCAACATCTCCACCGGCTCTCCAGCACTTGACCCAGCATGGTACATGGACTCCGGCGCCACCGACCACATCACCGGCGACTTAGACAAGCTGCACATGCGTGAGCAGTACACCGGCAAGGACCAAGTGCATACAGCAAATGGAACTGGTATGACTATTACTCATGTTGGAAAAGCCCTTCTTCCTACACCGCATGCACCTCTTGTCCTTAACAATGTTCTTCATGTTCCACATACCACAAAAAAATCTTTTGTCTACTGATCGACTCACCTCTGATAACAATGTTTGCATTGAAATTCATCCTCTTTATTTTCTTGTCAAGGATCGAGCTTCGAAGAGGGTTCTTCTTCACGGACCTAGCGAAAGTGGTCTCTATCCAGTTCGTCCCCTGCAACCAAGTAGGAATAAAACGGCATTCTCTGCCGTCACCAAGCCCATTCATGATCGGTGGCACTGTCGACTCGGTCACCCCTCCTCACGGATAGTAGATCATGTCTTAGGTCATTTTAATCTTCAGTTCAGTCGTGAGTCAAATAAAACACATGTGTGTGATGCATGTCAGCAAGGGAAGAGTCACCAACTTCCTTATGCCAGTTCTTCTAGGGTTACTTCATTTCCTCTTGAGCTTATTTTCTCTGACGTTTGGGGGCCTGCGTGCACCTCGTCGGGAGGTTTTAGCTACTATGTGAGTTTCGTAGACGATTTTAGCAAATTCACTTGGTTGTTCTGTCTTAAGCATAAATCCGATGTTTTCAATATTTTTCATCGCTTTCAATCTCATGTTGAACGTCTCCTCAATCGCAAAATCTTGCAGATTCAGACCGACTGGGGAGGGGAGTACCGTAAGCTTAATACTTTCTTCCAAAACATCGGCATTGAACACCACTTATCCTGCCCACACACACACAGCAAAACGGATCAGCGGAAAGAAAACACCGCCATGTCGTCGAAACCGGCCTCACCTTGCTTGCCCAAGCTTCCATGCCATTACGATTTTGGGATGAGGCGTTTCATACCGCATGTTTTTTGATCAATCGTCTTCCTACCCGTACTATTAATATGAATACCCCCCTGCAACGCTTGTTCGGCACCGCTCCAGACTATACTTTCCTTCGTACTTTCGGCTGCGCTTGTTGGCCGTGCCTTAGTCCCTACAACAATCATAAACTCCAGTTTAGGTCCAAGCGTTGCGTCTTTCTCGGGTACAGTAGCACACACAAGGGTTACAAATGCCTTCACGTTTCGTCTGGCAGGGTGTATATCTCACGTGATGTTGTATTCGATGAGCAGTCTTTTCCCTATGCTGATCCATCTCAATCAGACTCACTGCCCCCGTCATATGACGAGCTCCGTCTACTTGCTCCACCTAAAGCTTTTGATCCTGTCATATCAACCGCTGCGGTGGAAGAAGAACCTTCTCCTATGGGTGATACTGTACCTATTTCATCTAATGTAACGCATGAGGATCCTTGTTTGGTTTCTGTTTTTCCTGTGCAGGCGCCTACATCAACAGTGCCATGCAGCCGATGTGATCCCGTCATGCAGGAACCAGCCAGGGCGTCATCCCGCCCAACTGACTCGGGCTCGGCTTCCCCCGTCCGGACGACTTCACCTGGACCAGTCTCGCCCGCTCGGCAGGCCTCTGCGGAGCCGGCTGCCTCTCTACCACCGTGGTCCGACTCCTCCGAGCTGCTTCAGCAGCCGGTTTCGCACATCAAGTGCACGCACCCGCTCCAGCCGATGCGCCTCCACGGTATGCCACTCGCCTTCGCGACGGCACTCGCCGTGAGAAGGTGCGCACCGACGGCACCATACCATATGGTCCAGAACGACGACGGCGGCAAGTTTCGCTGGCCATGGTTGAACCCGCCAATCATCTTGATGCTCTTGCAGACCCTCATTGGCGGTCCGCCATGGACGTGGAATACCAGGCGTTGCTCAAGAACCAGACCTGGCACCTTGTTCCTCGGCCTCCTCGCTGCAACCTCATCGACTGCAAATGGGTTTTCAAACTCAAGTATCGCGCTGATGGCTCCATTGATCGTCATAAGGCGCGTCTCGTCGCCAAAGGGTTCAAGCAACGCCACGGCATCGACTATACAGAGACATTCAGTCCAGTAATTAAGCACACCACTATTCGCCTGGTTCTTTCTCTTGCAGTCTCACGTGGTTGGGTGCTTCGCCAATTGGACGTGCAGAATGCGTTCCTCCACAGCATTCTCGAAGAAGATGTATACATGAAACAACCACCAGGGTATGTTGATCCACAGCTTCCGCAGCACGTGTGCAAATTGGACAAATCACTATATGGTCTTAAACAATCCCCCCGGGCCTGGTTCTCTCGGCTGAGTACAAAGCTTCAGGAGCTTGGTTTCCATCCCTCTCTTGCTGATACGTCCATGTTTATCTATCAGCAAGGGGGCGTATGTATGTACATGCTGATCTACGTCGACGATATCATCATTACCGGTTCGTCGCCGAAAGCGCTCACGTCACTTGTCCGTAGTCTGCATGAAGCTTTCTCCCTGAAGGACCTAGGGGACCTCCACTATTTTCTGGGAATTGAGGTGCAGCGCCAGGGGGAGTCTATACTTCTGAAACAGGCCAAATATACAGCTGATCTGTTGAGGAAAGCAGGTATGACAGATTGCAAGCCAGTTACTTCATCAATGTCCACCTCTGAAACTTTGTCTCGTGAAGGAGGACAACTTCTGTCACCGGAAGTAGCCACGAGATATCGGAGTATTGTTGGGGCACTACAATATCTGACTTTGACACGTCCAGACATTAGTTACGCCGTGAACAAAGTATGCCAATATCTCCACTCGCCGGCAGAAGAGCACTGGACGGCAGCAAAACGCATCCTGCGATACCTGAGACACACATCAGGCATAGGACTGAAAATCAGCAAGTCTACATCCACTTTGCTCAGTGTGTTTTCAGACGCTGACTGGGCTGGATCGACCGATGACAGGCGCTCTACCAGTGGCTTCGTATTATTTTTCGGCTCTAATCTGGTGTCTTGGAGTGCGAGAAAACAGGCTACGGTATCTCGGTCAAGTACAGAGGCCGAATACAAGGCGCTGGCAAACGCAACAGCAGAGCTGATTTGGCTTCAAACTCTACTCGGCGAGCTCGGCATACGGCAATGGAGACCGCCAGTGTTGTGGTGCGACAACATAGGAGCGACATACTTGTCTGCCAATCCGGTATTCCATGCACGCACTAAACATATCGAGGTTGATTTCCACTTTGTTCGAGAGCGAGTAGCTCTCAAGGCATTGGAGATACGATTCGTGTCGACCCAAGATCAGCTTGCCGATGGCCTGACCAAACCGATTGGCGCAGCACAGCTCCGACTTCTGCGACACAATCTCAATCTCTCGGGAGCTGAGATTGAGGGGGAGTGTTAGCGGATAAGCCTGATAGCTGTAAGTTAGTTAGTATCTAGCAGGTTGTTAGCTAACTTGTACCATACGTACATATCTCTAAAACTGATCGTATCTTTCTGTTGTAAACGATCGGTGATGTAATCTGCATATAAATAGCAATCAGCGCCATCTGTTTGGATGTGCGATCCAATCTATCTCTTGTGTTTTTACAGTGCTCAACTTTTAAACTGATTTTTCTACTGAAACATACACGTATGGTATCTAATATCAAACCTCTCGTCGAGACAAAGTCGATTGTGAAGACATATCATAAATTAGATACGAGGTTTGGGATTTATTACATTTAAATTTTCAAGTATCAAAAGAATTTCGATTATCATCTATTTTTCGCCTTATTCGCATGCATGCAAACTGCAAAGGGGTATTGATGCTAAAATTCTCGCTTCCGCATCCTATCAACATACCTGACGGGTGACGTGACCCGCCGTGCAAATGAACATCACTCTCTAGAACTACAAGATGAAATTCCAACGGTCCTTTTCGTTCCGCTAGCACCTTCCTCTCTTGATCCTCCACCATTGCCTTCCACTTCTCCTCCTCCATCATCTTCATCTCATAGGAACAATTCACCTTCTCCTCCTTCTGGTCGGCTGCCAATGCCCTTTTCACCTCCACCAACACAATTAACTCTTGTTTCTATTCTCCAACACCACCATTCTTCTTGGTTTGCTTTGCAATTCTTCCTTCCATATAAAATGTCAATGTAAGATATAAGAGGGAGATGGTAGAATAGTTGAGTAGTGCATGCATGCTAAGCTTAATTGTGCAATTGAACCGACATCAACCTGGACGATAGGAAGGGTCATAAGCGGGTGAAAGAATGAACAACCATTTGTTTGACATCCTTATCCGGCTCTATGCAATTTGGAACACGAGTTGCATGGTTGGGTCTAGAGGCGAGAGGTAACCTAGACAGTGGGAGGGCCAGAAAACGGGAGACAACCTATATGGCGATCTTGGTAGCGACCCCATCCGGTTCTATCTAGAGCGGCGCAGTTGTCACCCACATGGTGCATTTGGTGGCATGATAAAGATGGTTGCGGGAGCTCGAGGGAGGAAACGGTGGCTGTAGGACGGGCGATGGCAGCGTATACCCTAACGCAAATTGTCATCTTGGAAGGTTTTGATAGGTTTAAACGTTGGAATAAAGCACATGCGCAGAGTTTTGATGGGCTAGGGCCATGTATGTGCATGGTGTTGAGGACATAGCGTATACGTGGAGGACTGAAGGGTAGTGACACCGAATGACAACCGCCGGCCAACTCCACTTTATTATATGTTCAGGCACATAACAACAAATAGCGAACAACATGTATATTGTCGTGGTTGATGATCAAATTGCCCTGAGCTTGATTTGCGCGCCATGCATTGGGCGCATTAGTCTAATGTTATCTACCGCATGAGTGTATGACGATGCGAGCTCAAATTTAAAGCATCGAAGGATCATGCAAAATGCCATCTTAGCCTCAAGAAGGGCGAACTGTTGGGCAATGCAAATACGTGGCCCCCAACTAAATGGTAGGAATGCACCAGGATTCCTGGATGCCTTGGAGATCCCATTGGCGAACCTCTCCGGCTTGAACTCATGTACGTCCCTTCCCCATATATCTGGGTCATGGTTCATTAACAGCAAGGGAAGCTCAATGAGAACACCGGCGGGGTATGTGATGCCTCTAATCTTTATCTCCTCGTACGTTTTACGGAAGAATGCGACAGCAGGCGAGTACAACCGGAGTACCTCATAAAGAATCATTGTCACCTGCATATATAGTAGATTGCAAGATTTATATATCTAATTTTATATCCCGCTATAACAATGGAATCAAGTAAACAAAACATCACTCACTGTTTTGAGTCGGTTAACGCCTTCATACTCAAGTTTGTTTTTTCCAAATAAGCCAATGACCTCCTCCCTCGCACGGCCCTGCCACTCTGGATGCATACTTAGTACGATCATTGTCCATGTGAGCAGTATTGATGTTGTTTCTGTCCCTGCAAGATAGAACAACTTGCATTCCTCCACGACCTCTTTAATGGTCATTCCTGAGATGGATTGGCCATTGTCATCCGAGGTCCTCATGTTTGACTCAAGCATCAAGCCGAGTAAGTCATCTTTGGTGTTTTCTCCTTCTTGCATAGCTTGCATTCTTTTTCCAACTAAACCATGTAGAATGGATTCAATTTCACTATTAATTTGATGCATCCTTCTATTATTTTTGGTGGGCAAGGACCTGTAAATACCACAATAACTATTAGCACATACGGATTAATGGTACTAAATCACGGAATAACTCTCATTATTTAAGGTAGAGCTCGGATCGGCAAAACATGGTCTCTAGTGTTACACTAAATCAGTATCCCGTCAAATCTATGCCAGAGACCCTCACAAGAAAAATCTATGCTAGAGATGCATATTGACATATTGATGCATATTGACATATTAGCTTTTGGTAGGAAGTTTGCATCTAGAAACTTTATGAAAAAGACGAATATTCAACTAAAACCACGATAATAATTTTGAAACGGGGGAGTACGTATTAATGAAGTTTAACTGGCACTACGAGGTGCTGACTCACAAGTAACCGGGAATGCCAATCTTCAAAGCCCCGGCAACCATGCGTTCAACTTGCTCGGATTGCAGCTGGAAAACCCTGGCACCTTCAAGGTAGTTACTGCCAAATGCAGTGCGAGAAATAGCGTCTCCAGTGAGTCTTTGGAACTCCGGGAAGACATCCAACTCATAGGTACTTTCTGAACCAAGGGATCGCGTCCATCTATTGACAAGCTCTTCGCAGCATGTAGACAACGCTGGTAGCATGAGCTGCAAATAAACGATGTACGTTTGGAGGATCAGTCACACACTTAATATGTTTGAAAGAAAATCACAAACTTAATTCCTGCAAATAATTCGCCAGTCAATGCTTGATGAAACAATTAAAAATATATACCTTGAGTTTCTCGAGATGGAATGCGGGGTTAAGGATCCTCCTATGTGACGGTGTCCTGGACTAGGGGGTACTAACCACGTCGTCTCCCGACCTGTGGGTCGGACCGAGGACCCCCATGGCGGTTCACTATTGGGCCACTTCGGGCAGCCCATGACATATACGAGGAAGGTTTCACAAGACTTGGTGATCAAGACAAGGACTCCTCTCCACCGGCATAGCTGATTAGGATTCTTGTTATCCTAGGCCTCTGGTACATTATATAAGCCGAGGCTAGGCTAGTCAAAAGATCATGATGATATTCATCATCATCCCTAGGGTTTAGACCACAACTTACGATCTCGAGGTAGATCAACTCTGTACTTGTTACATCTCCATCAATATAAACAGAGGCAGGACGTAGGGTTTTACCTCCATCAAGAGGGCCCGAACCTGGGTAAACATCGTCTCCATTGTCTCTGTTACCATCGATCCGAGATCCACAGCTCAGGACCCCCTACCCCGAGGTCTGCCGGTTTTTACACCGACACTGGTGCTTTCATTAAGAGTTCCGCTGTGTGATCACCGCGGTTCGATGGGAATTCAGATCGGCTCCGACGCGATCTACACGTCGGGACCGAACCTCATCGTCGACGACGGCATCTTTGTTGCCGGCTCGACTAGCAACCTCGGCTGGACCGAGGACAATGCTACATGTCGGATCATCAAGATCGGACTGGTGCCCTCATCAACTTCAACTCCGGTCTCTATCAAGATCATGGGGGAATCGTCCATGGAGCTCGGGGGCTCAAGATCAACATTGCCCTCGGGTGACCGTGCAGTTTTTCTGGACAGCGGGTTCGCGTTCACCGTCACCGCCTCCTCGAGCGTCGTTTTGATGAATCCTTTGGTGGAATTGTGCGGAATTGAGTCTATAATGACCCCGTAAAATTTTGTCATCCCTAAGTGTCACAAACAGCCCTAGAGTTCGTACTAAAATAACACCATATGATACGCATCAACCAACTCTAATGTCACCTAGATACTCCAATGTCACCACAAGTATCCGTGAGTTGATTATTTGATATGCATCAAACAACTTCAGATTCATAATATTCAATCCACACAAAGAACTTCAAAGAGTACCCCAAAGTTTCTATCGGAGAAAACAAGATGAAAACGTGTACCAACCCATATGCCCAGATTACCCCAATGTCACCTCGGAAATCCGCAAGTTGATTACCAAAACATACACCAAGTGACTCAATAGAATACCCCATTGTCACCACGGGTATCGACATGCAAGACATACATCAAGTCTTCTCAAATCTGAAATATTCAATCCGACAATAACGAAACCTCAAAGGGAAAGACTCAATTCATCACAAGAAGATAGAGAGGGAAGAAACACCATATGATTCAACTATATTAACAAAGCTCGCGGTACATCAAGATCGTGCCAAATCAAGAACACGAGAGAGAGAGATCAAACACATAGTTACTAGTACATACCCTCAGCCCCGAGGGTGAACTACTCCCTCCTCATCATGGAGTCCGCCGGGATGATGAAGATGGCCTCCGGTGATGATTCCCCCCTCCGGCAGGGTGCCAGAACAGGGCTCCAGATGGTATTTCTTCGGTACAGAGGCTTGCGGCGACGGCGTCAAAGTTCTAGGTTTATTTATGGGGATTTCTCTATTTATAGGATTTTTCAGCGTTGGAATCGCGCGAAAAGGAGCTACGAGGGCCCCACAAGGCAACAACACATGACCCCCCCCAGGGCGCGCCGTGTTGCCTTGTGGGCTCCTCATGAGGCTTCTGGTCCTTCCACGAAGCTTCGGGGGTCTCTTTTGGTCCAAAAAAAATCATCAAAAAGTTTCGTCCAATTCCGAGAACTTTTATTTCTGCACAAAAAACAACACCACGGTAGTTCTGCTGAAAACAGCGTCAGTCCGTGTTAGTTCTAATCAAATCATACCAAAACCATATAAAATTGTTATAAACATGGCATGAATACTTCATAAATTATAGATACGTTGGAGACGTATCACTGGGCGCTAGGTTAATAGGTTAGTTCCCAAAAATGATATAAAATTGCATATAAATCATACAAGATTGATAATATAATATCATGAAACAATAAAAAATTATAGATATGTTGGAGACGTATCAGTGTGGTCCGGAGAGGAGAAAGGGACCGAAGGAGGATGACTGCAGCTATGGCCGGGGCTGGAGTTTATATAGCGGGCGGATGGCAATGGGCCGCGGTGGTGTGGTTAATGGTGGGCGGCAGACGGACGGACGGGTGGCGCCGGAGTAGGTTCCTCGGCAACAGCATATCATTAATGTAGGGCGATGTACCGACGGGGTGTCGTTTGAACGCAGAGCAGTTGCCTGCACCGGGAAGCGGGGCGGGCAGTGCTCTCTCGGCCAGCGCGCCGCTTCAATGCCGGCATCAGTGAGAGGTCGCGTCCGCTCTGGTCGAGCATGAATGCGTCACTAACGCTCTAGAGCGGCGCTGACTGTTTCGGGAGGGAAGCACGCGTGGGCGAGGGAGGGGGTTAATGGTTGGCCAGGGCAGTCAGAAGAGGATGTGGCAACGCCCCCCTAGTTTGTCTCTAGTTTGCGAGAAAAGGTGCGTCCGGGCCACCAAGTGGACCGATACAAGACCGCGTTGCATGGCAAAACATGTCCGGACCGCGTGGTCCGGACGGTTGCGGGTGGTTTGAGGGTCGGCGTTGGAGATGCCCTAACCCATAGGACAAAAATAATCTACTTAGACATATAGAAGATGCAAGAAATCATCATATAATAATTAATAACATCCAACACCATGTTCAAGTATGGGATACAGCGGGTTGCGGAAGGGTGGACCACTGAATAGAGAGGGAGGAAGGTGATGGAGATGTCGGTGAAGACGGCAAAGTTGTTGGAGACGATCGCCGCGATGGTGGTTCCCCCGGCGGCACTCCAGCACCACCGAGAGAGAGGGGGAGAGAGCCCCATCCTCCTTCTTCTTCCATGGCCTCTTCCCTAGATGGGGAGAGGTTTCCCCCACTGGTCCTTGGCCTCCATGGCTCTCGGAGGGGCGAGAGCTCCTCCGAGATTGGACCTCCTTTCTCTCCGTTTCTCTGTTTTTCGGTACTGTTTCTGAGGCCAAGAACCATTTCTTAAATATCCAGAGATCCGTAACTCCGATCGGGCTGAAATTTTTAGGGGATTTTTCTCTCCATAAATTAGCTTTCTTGCGGCGAAAGAAGAGCCCCAACAGACATCTACAGCCCCCACGCGGGTAGAGGGCGCACGTGGGGCCCTCGCCGCGCCGAAGGCTGCGTGGCACCCTCGGGCACCGCCTTACGATGATTCCTTCGCCCAAAATCCGATATATTCCATAAAAAAATCAAAAAAAGTTTTAGCTTGTTCCGGCTACGTGAATTTTTTACCTATATTTCCAAAAAAATAGAAAACAGGAACTATCCATTAGCACTGGATTAATAGGTTAGTCCAAATAAAAGTGCGCCACAAATATAAATAAATGATGTAGATATAGCATGAATACTTCATAAATTATAGATACCTTTGACTACTTCCACTAATCGTCGTGAAACAATTATGTTGTATGAATCATTACAAAATGTGCATGAGATTGACCACACTCAAAATCATGTGCCTAAGATTCATCAAAATCACATAATATTATCTAGCAAGATAATAGCACTTGTATTGTTGAAATACATATGGGTTATACGAAGAGCAATACTAGAATGAATGTTGCTCATGGTTTATTTACCCCATGAATTATCCTAAAGTGAGGAGATGAGTTTCCAAAACATATTCTTAAAATCTAACATATTATTCACGATGTCAATACCAACTTCTACATTCCATAATCATTTCCCTGGAATTGGTACGAGTTAATCCTAAAATTTGCAAATTTCAGTTGGGAGTAAAGTCCCAAATTATAACATGTTCACAATCCTCGTATTGCATATATTGTACTCTTTTTCCCTCCATGTTTTTCCCTGATGGTTTCTCATAAAGTTTTTTAATGAGACAATATAAATACAAGTGTGACATATGCCATATCGCTTTCTCCTTATATTTTTCCCACTGGGTTTTAAAAGAGTTTTCAATGGCACATCATTTTGCGCTCTTTTCCATTTATGAGTTTTTCTCTTAGGGTTTTTCATAATGGTTTTAATGAGTCAATGTCTTCGATCATATGTCATACTCCCTCTGTCCCAAAATAAGTGTCTCAACTTTAGTACAACTTTGTACTAAAGTTCAGACACTTATTTTGAGACGGAGGGAGTACTTCCTAATTTCCCTCCTAGGTTTTTTAAAGTAAATACGCAAAACATATTTGTTGTTCACTACACTCACCAATGAGTTTTCTCCCTTTTCAAAGGTTTTCTCATATGAGTTATCAAGATATAATAATCATTATATGGTGTATCATTTGCTCCTTATTTTTTCCACAGGGGTTATAGGAGTTTTAACAATATATCAAATACTATTCTTCTCATATTTCTCTCACGGGGTTTTTGGAGAAATTTTTCTCAAGATGATGAACATTCTTTCCAGCAAACTGAAGAAGGCGATGAACATTCTCAAAGGCAAACACATACAAGGAGGAGTATTTATCAAGATGGTGCATATTCACAAAGATAAGCATTGATTAGCAGGAGCGTTAGGAATTAATTAATTAGGTTAATTAAAGGGTTAATCTCTGCTATGTCGGTTGTCACTTTTGACAACTGCCTCCTTTGTAACCACCTTTGTATTTGTACTCATGGTATACATACCCCAAATTTATCAATAAAAGCAATCGTTCCATCATTTACCATTTTACTTCACATAGATGAAGACATAAAGCACATGTGTGGATTTTTGATGGGTTAGGCCCCTGTGCCTGTGAAGTGTCGAGGAGCAAACATACACGTGGAGGAGAAGGTGGGAGGTGACACGCAACAACCATCAACTCAACTTTAATAGTAGAGACAAAACGGTTGGTTCACATGAAATACAAACCCCGTCGATATTTTAATGCCTAAATATATGTTTAGGTACATGGCAACAGATAGTGAACAACATGTATATTGCCGTGCATGCTGATTAAATTGCCCTGAGGTTGATTTGTGCACCATGGGTCGGACGCATCACTCTACTGTTATCCACTGCATGAATGTATGACGGTGCAAGCTCAAACTCAAAGCATTGAAGGATCATGCACAACGCCATCTTGGCCTCAAGCATGGCAAATTGTTGGCCAATGCAGATACGTGGCCCCCAACTGAATGGTAGAAATGCACCAGGATATTTGGACGCCTTAGAGATCCCGTTGGCGAACCTATCTGGCTTGAACTCATGCACATCGCTTCCCCATATGTCCGGGTCGTGGTTCATTAGCAACAGGGGAAGCTCGATGAGAACACCAGCAGGGTATGTGATGCCACCAATCTTCATCTCTTTGTACGTTTTTCGGATGAACCCACCAGCAGGCGAGTACAACCGGAGTACCTCGTAAAGAATCGTGGTCACCTGCACAGGTATATATAAATTGCAAGATTTATACATCCAATTTTATATCTCGTTGTAACCATGGAATCGAGTAAATAAAATGCCACTCACGGTTTTGAGTCGATTAACGCCTTCATACTCAAGTTTGTTCTTCCCAAATAAACCGGTGACCTCCTCCCTTGCACGCACCTGCCACTCCGGATGCATACTTAGTAGGATCATTGTCCAGGTAAGCAATATTGATGTTGTTTCTGTTCCTGCAAAATAGAACAACTTGCATTCTTGCACGACCTCTTTAATGGTCATTCCTGAGATGGATTGGCCATTCTCATCCGAGGTCCTCATGTTTGACTCAAGCATCAAGCCGAGCAAGTCATCATTGGTATTTTCTCCTTCTTGCATAGCTTGCATTCTTTTTCCAATTAGACCATGTAGAATGAATTCAATTTCATTATTAATTTGATGCATCCTTCTATTGTTTTTGGTCGGCAAGGACCTGTTAATACCCAACAAATTATTAGCACACACTGCTGACCAATGGTACTAAATCAATCATATTGTACGTTTACAAATCACGGAATAATTAACTCTCATTACTTAAAAGGAAAAAGTCCATTTTACCACCCTGAATAAAGTGTGTGGTTCACATTACCCCCTGAACAAACCCCTTGTGCCACTCCTGCTCCCGTGCGGCCGCGCCA
Organism: Elymus sibiricus; assembly: GCA_039707655.1. Lineage (NCBI taxonomy): Eukaryota > Viridiplantae > Streptophyta > Magnoliopsida > Poales > Poaceae > Elymus > Elymus sibiricus. The sequence goes on along the minus strand of CM077666.1, from coordinate 173,205,404 downwards.
GGCCGCACCGGGGCAGCCCCCGACAGCCGGCTCGAGGCCTCTTCCGCGCCAAGCTCCACCCTCCCGCCGCCGCTGCCGGGGGCGTCGCCGGGCAAAGCCCGTGTGGCCTGGCAGCGGCGGCGGATCTCCTCGGCCATAGATCGGATCGAGGCGGCGGCGTTCCGCATCGGCCATTCAACGGCAGTGTCGCGGGGAGGCGGCGGCCAGGATCTGCAACCTGCGACGGCGGACGGTCAAGGGCAGCGGGTGGCGGCGGCGGTGGACGCGCCCGATCTAGGCCCAGATGGGTTCAGATGGGCAGCCACCCAGGCCGTTGTACCAGATGCATCTCAAGATTCCCAACATCAGCTTGTGGGTTCCTGGGCTAGTCCCGCATCACGAGGAAGCCGGGGTCTCTGGCCCCGACTGTGGCGGTGGTGGCCTCCTCCTCCGCCGGAGGTGGTCGGCCGGCTGGTTGTGGCGGATCCCTAGATCCCACGGCCAGTCCCGGCGGCGAGTTGGGGAGGCGCGGCTGCCGGTGAAAACCGAGCTCGGACTACGGTCATGGCAGGCGATGGCGGCGTCTACGCGCCGTTACCTTGTTGAAGGCATCGCCATTGCAGCCACCTTCTACGCACTCGCGCTGCTCCGGGGGAAACCCCAGATCCGGGTTTCCCGGATCGGACGATGGCGGCGCTCTCGGTGTCGCTCTCCCTCATGAGGGCATTGTTTTGGAGCAGCTGTTGGACGGAGGACGCAAGAAGTGGAGCGGTGTACATCTACTGCGTCGACGACAATGAGTCTCGGCGGCGTGGCGCAGCGGGGTCTCGGTGACGGACGTGAGATGATGGACTCGCGCAGGGCGGGGGCGCTGTCTGGCGTCGTGGTGGCGTCGACGGCAGGCCTGGCAAGGTGGATGCGTCAGTTCCTACTCTGAAGATGGATCGGTGGAAGACGGTGGCGACGGCCTCTGCAGCGGGCGCATGCGGTGCCCGCTGAGAGTGCGCCGGACCGGTGTGCCTCAGACCTGGCATTGCGGCTTGGTTGGGGCCTCCGGCTTTAGATGTTAGGCTTTGGTGCGATGTCTGTTTGGTATTCGGCTCGGACAATCGGCACCCCTTCATCAAGTGGATAGGAGTAGCGACAGTTGTTGCCAAGATGGTGGCTTCAGACTACCTGATGTATTACTTTGTAAGGTCTCAGTGAATAATTAATAAAATGGCTGCATGCATCGCCCAGATGCAGAGGCCGGGGTCATCCTCCTTTTCTAAAAGAAAAAAAAACATTACCCCCGATCTATTTTTCTGCTCCCTTCACCCCTTGAACAAACCCATACCGGTTAAAAAAGACCCCTGGGTGGTTTGTCTCGACTTCCTGCTGACGTGGCACTAGTCAACGGTGGTTTTGACCCATAATCGTCCAAAATGCCCCTGGACATTTTCTCCTGTGTCCCCGGACATTGTCCGGCCGACCACAGTGCCCTCAGATCCCCCGAGCTCCCTCCTCCTCACGCCCGTGGCTCCCTGCCGCAGCCGGCGAGCGCCCGCATCAGCAGCAGCTCCAGTCGCGCCGCCCCTCTTCCTCCCTGCCCTCTCTTTCTCTTCCTCCCCTTCCTCTCTCTTCTTCTCTCTCTCTTTCCTTCCCTCACGTCTCTCTCTCCTCTCTTCTCGCAGGAGCACTAGGAGCCGCCATGGAGCTCCGTCCGCCGCCGCCAGCGCCGATTCTGGTGAGAACCGGCCTTCCTCGCCCGGATCCGGATGCTCCCCATCTCCTCCTCCCCGCCGGAAGCCGCGCCCACCGGCCTCCCCAAACCGCAGCGCCCGAGCTGCACTGCGCCGCCAGGAGGACGACGCTCGCTCCAGCGCCAAGTCCCGCGTCGCCCTGCCAGATCCGCTGGCCCGACGCCCCCGCAAGGCCCAGCCCAGCGCCTCCTGCCCCGCGCAGCCGGGGGTGAGAAGTGGTGCGAAGCGCCACCGCCCCTGCACCCCGTTCCCCCCCATGGTCGGCCGCCTCTGGTCGACGGGAGGCCACGACCTCTCACGCCCAGCTCTGGTCCACCGCTTCACCGCTCCTGCTCCAACCAGGAGCTCGCCGCCGGCCACCTCCGGGCCTCCTGCAGCACCTCGCCGCCGTCCAGCGACCCCACCATCGGCCTCCACCTCCGGTCCGTGCCCATAGCTGCTGCTCCGGTAAGCCGCGCCACCACAACCACCTACAGCGCCGCCGGGAGACATTGATGGGTCACCTGACGAGTGGGCCCCACTGGTCAAATACCGCCGTTGACTACTGCCACATCAGCAGCAGGTGGAGACAAACCAGTCAGGGGGGTGTTTTGTCCGGTTTGGGTTTGTTTAGGGGCTAGAAGAAGCAGAAATATTGATCAGGGGGTAAAGTGAACCACCAACTTTATTCAGGGTAGTAAAATGGACTTTTTTCTACTTAAAATAGAGGAGCTCAGATCGACAAAACATGATCTCCAGTGTTACTCTAAATCAGTACTACCGTCTTTATTAATGCTGGTTTTATACTAGAGATGCATATTGTCACATTAGTTCGGGTAGGAAGATTGAATCTTGAAACTTACTAGTACTACCAGGTGCTGACTTACAAGTAACCGGGAAGGACAATCTTCTTTGGCCTGGCCACAATGAGTTCAACTTGCTCGGACTGCAGCTGGAAAACCCTGGCACCTTCAAGGTAGTTACTGCCAAATGCGGTGCGAGAAATGACATCTCCAGTGAGTCTTTGGAGCTCCGGGAAGACATCCAACTCATAGCTACCGTCTGAACCAAGGGATCGTGTCCATCTATCAACAAGCTCTTCGCAGCATGTAGACAACGCTGGCAGCATTAGCTGCAAATTTGATGATGTACGCTCGGAGGATCAGTCACACACTTAATACAAGTTTGAAAGAAAATCACATGCTTACTCCCACTAAGTAATTCGCAAGCCAATGCTTGAAGCACTTCATATGAAACAACTACAAATACCTTGAGCTTCTCGAGATGGAATGCGGGGTTAAGGATCCTCCTATGCTTGACCCATTTCTCGCCGTCGTAAGCCGCCAGTCCTCCGGCAAGCAGCCTAGACAGAGCCGGAAACCTGAGCTTCTCGAAGTGGCCGAACTTGTTGGACAACACTTCCTTGGCTAAGTCAGGGTCGCTGATGGTGACCTTGGGGAACACACTAAACCAAGATATACACGTCTTTCCGTGCTCCCGGACAAGGTCGTGGAGGAGCGGCGCGAAGAGGGGGGCTATGTTGTGACAGCGCAGAGGCACTGACCTCGATCGTGCCTCCTTGTTCCGCCGCCCGTAGTCGAGGAGATCTCCGATGAGGAAGTGGTACGACGTGCCGCGGAGACCCTGGGCGCGCAAGGCACGCTCAAGCCGCCGAGGGTGCCACCACAGCAAATCTACCAGCCGGCTAGCCTGCCACAGAAGCACAAAGCCGAGGGTGCCGCATACCACCAGGGAGCTCCATGGCAGTGAAGCTGCTGCACTCATCAACGCGATAAGGACCATTCTCCCTCTGGACAAGTGAGGGAAGAAATGACTGGTTTGATTGAATGGGTATGCTAGAGATGGTCACGCTATATAGAGACGTCCCGTTTGTTTAAGAGATGTTCTTGCACTATAATAACAAAGTCTGTGGCCTATCTGATCCATGCCCTTGCTCCTAAGGAACTTGGTAGATAAGGAACTGCGGTGAAGATCCGATTGGCAGGTGATTAATTAAATTAAAAGCGGTGACGGCATGGACTCAAAGCAAGTAGTGCTAGTACTTCTGACCAGTAACAATATGTAATCAAAGTTTTACATCAAATAATTCAACATACGACATTTGTAACGCCCGAACGTCAGTTTACAAATTATTCTATATTGAAAAAAGTCCACATTACAACCCTCAACTAACCACTCGGTTTAAGAATCAACTCTCAACTTCAAAACCGGTCATTCTACACCCCGAACTAACTACCCGGTTCAGAAATCAACCCTCAGTCTGGTTTTGACTCATTGGAGCGGTTTTGACTGCTGACTGGGCGCCGCCACATCACCTTTTGACCCTCAGGCTGCTGTACTCATGCCCTCCTCGCTGCACTCCTCATCCCCGCCAGGATCCGCGAGAGCACGCACCTCCTCTCCACACTGACGGTGGCGGACGGGATCCATGGCCACGCAACTCCAGTGCGCCGGGGAGGCCGAGGAAGGCCAGGAGCACCGCAGCGAACGGCGGGTCTGCCTCAAGGGGATAAGATGAGGCCCTTCTGCTCGCCGGAGTGGCAGGGCGGCGACGGGTGCACAGTGTCGAGCGCCACTCGTCGCGCGTGCTCGTGTCGTATGTTAGCGGCGCTCTCTGTGGATCGGGGTGTAGTGGCCACAAGGAGGAAGGAGGAGACTGAGGGTGGGGCGATGGCATAGGGAGGAGGTGGGCAGGCAGCCCACAAGGAGGAAGGAGTTTGGAGGTCGGGCGGTGAGGAGTAGTGCGGCGGCAGGGGAAGCAGATCGATCGCAGCGAGAGAGAGAAGAGAGAAAAGGGGATTTTTTTTTCCTGAGTGGGTACCACTTGTAAGGAGGGGCCAAAAAGGTGATGTGGCAATGCCCAGTCAGCAGTCAATGCGGTCAAAACCGCTTCAATGAGTCAAAACCGGACAAAGGGTTGATTCTTGAACCAGGTGGTTAGTTTGGGGTGTAGGATGACCAGTTTTGAAGTTGAGGGTTGAATCCTAAACCGAGTGGTTAGTTGAGGGTTGTAATATGGACTTTTCTCTTCTATATTGGATGATGAATCTAATTATTCTATAAACTTTATCAATTTACAAATTTTGACTTGAGAAAAAACTAATATGCAGAGTAAATATAAACGGAGGGAGTAGTTTGGTGTAAGAATATTACACAGCTCGATTCCCATGATTCATGAAATCGCCACCCAACTTTTTTTTATCAAAGTTACCACATGACAACTCTGGTACCCGTATAGTGATGACTTTATAAATCACTTAGTGCTTGTTAGCGGATAAGCCTGATAGCTGTAAGTTAGTTAGTATCTAGCAGGTTGTTAGCTAACTTGTACCATACGTACATATCTCTAAAACTGATAGTATCTTTCTGTTGTAAACGATCGGTGATGTAATCTGCATATAAATAGCAATCAGCGCCATCTGTTTGGATGTGCGATCAATCTATCTCTTGTGTTTTTACATGGTAATCAGAGCCTAGGCTTCGACGCACATCCACAATCTCCATCCCTCGCCGCGATGACCACCTCTCCAAACACCTCCGCTTCCACCGCATCGACAACCATGAGCTCCCACCTTTCCGGCACTGCTGGTGCTCTCACCAATTCCTCTGTTCCAGTTGGGTCGATGATGACCGGGCAAGTCGCCGTGCCCAACCTCGCCCAGCTTGTGACCGTGAAACTCTCACGGGAAAACCACCTGCTCTGGAAGGCCCAGATTGTCCCCATCCTGCGGGGGCATCAACTCCTCGGCTTTGTCAACGGCGAGAGCACCCCTCCGGCATGCCTCATTCCTGCCTCCACCGCTGAAGGGGCGGAGATGGTGATCAACCCAGCCCACACGGTCTGGCACGCCCAGGACCAGCTGCTTCTTGCCGGGATCCTCTCCACGCTCTCGCCCGACGTCATCGCACGCACGCTGAACTTCACGACCTCGGCGCAGATATGGGCGGCACTGGAGTGCATGTACGCCTCGCAGTCTCGCTCCAGGATCATGCAGCTCAAGAGGCAGCTCACGCACGCCCAGAAAAAGGACATGAACATGGCTGATTATTTTGGCCGTGTCAAGGGTCTTGCTGACCAGCTTGCTGCGGCCGGCAGCCCCGTAAACGATGATGATGTGATCGACTACATGTTCACATGCCTTGACAACTCGTACGATGCCCTCGTCACATCGATCAATCTGCTAAAGGCCAATGGCGGCATCTCTCTCGATGAAGTGTACTTGCACATGCTGGATTACGAGGCGCGTCAGGACAATGCCAACACCGGCTATCAGTTGTCGGCCAATCTCGCGGGACGAGGCAATGGCGCACGAGGCGGCGGCAACGGTGGAGGTGGCTCCTCCGGCGGCAGCGGCGGCCGCAACCGCAACAATGATGGCCGCAACCAGCAGGGAGGCAACCGTCGCAACGGCGGCGGCGGCAACGGCAGCGGCGGCGGTAACTCTGCTGCAGGCAACGGCTCCAATGGCCAACCAGCCGGCGGTCACCAAGGCGGCTACAACAGGAGGAACTCCAACTCCGATCGTCCGCGGGTGCCATGCCAAATCTGCAACAAGCTCGGCCACTCTGCAAGGACCTGCTATGATCGCTATAACCACAACTCCCAGCAGGAGGATGCACGTTTCGCCAACATCTCCACCGGCTCTCCAGCACTTGACCCAGCATGGTACATGGACTCCGGCGCCACCGACCACATCACCGGCGACTTAGACAAGCTGCACATGCGTGAGCAGTACACCGGCAAGGACCAAGTGCATACAGCAAATGGAACTGGTATGACTATTACTCATGTTGGAAAAGCCCTTCTTCCTACACCGCATGCACCTCTTGTCCTTAACAATGTTCTTCATGTTCCACATACCACAAAAAAATCTTTTGTCTACTGATCGACTCACCTCTGATAACAATGTTTGCATTGAAATTCATCCTCTTTATTTTCTTGTCAAGGATCGAGCTTCGAAGAGGGTTCTTCTTCACGGACCTAGCGAAAGTGGTCTCTATCCAGTTCGTCCCCTGCAACCAAGTAGGAATAAAACGGCATTCTCTGCCGTCACCAAGCCCATTCATGATCGGTGGCACTGTCGACTCGGTCACCCCTCCTCACGGATAGTAGATCATGTCTTAGGTCATTTTAATCTTCAGTTCAGTCGTGAGTCAAATAAAACACATGTGTGTGATGCATGTCAGCAAGGGAAGAGTCACCAACTTCCTTATGCCAGTTCTTCTAGGGTTACTTCATTTCCTCTTGAGCTTATTTTCTCTGACGTTTGGGGGCCTGCGTGCACCTCGTCGGGAGGTTTTAGCTACTATGTGAGTTTCGTAGACGATTTTAGCAAATTCACTTGGTTGTTCTGTCTTAAGCATAAATCCGATGTTTTCAATATTTTTCATCGCTTTCAATCTCATGTTGAACGTCTCCTCAATCGCAAAATCTTGCAGATTCAGACCGACTGGGGAGGGGAGTACCGTAAGCTTAATACTTTCTTCCAAAACATCGGCATTGAACACCACTTATCCTGCCCACACACACACAGCAAAACGGATCAGCGGAAAGAAAACACCGCCATGTCGTCGAAACCGGCCTCACCTTGCTTGCCCAAGCTTCCATGCCATTACGATTTTGGGATGAGGCGTTTCATACCGCATGTTTTTTGATCAATCGTCTTCCTACCCGTACTATTAATATGAATACCCCCCTGCAACGCTTGTTCGGCACCGCTCCAGACTATACTTTCCTTCGTACTTTCGGCTGCGCTTGTTGGCCGTGCCTTAGTCCCTACAACAATCATAAACTCCAGTTTAGGTCCAAGCGTTGCGTCTTTCTCGGGTACAGTAGCACACACAAGGGTTACAAATGCCTTCACGTTTCGTCTGGCAGGGTGTATATCTCACGTGATGTTGTATTCGATGAGCAGTCTTTTCCCTATGCTGATCCATCTCAATCAGACTCACTGCCCCCGTCATATGACGAGCTCCGTCTACTTGCTCCACCTAAAGCTTTTGATCCTGTCATATCAACCGCTGCGGTGGAAGAAGAACCTTCTCCTATGGGTGATACTGTACCTATTTCATCTAATGTAACGCATGAGGATCCTTGTTTGGTTTCTGTTTTTCCTGTGCAGGCGCCTACATCAACAGTGCCATGCAGCCGATGTGATCCCGTCATGCAGGAACCAGCCAGGGCGTCATCCCGCCCAACTGACTCGGGCTCGGCTTCCCCCGTCCGGACGACTTCACCTGGACCAGTCTCGCCCGCTCGGCAGGCCTCTGCGGAGCCGGCTGCCTCTCTACCACCGTGGTCCGACTCCTCCGAGCTGCTTCAGCAGCCGGTTTCGCACATCAAGTGCACGCACCCGCTCCAGCCGATGCGCCTCCACGGTATGCCACTCGCCTTCGCGACGGCACTCGCCGTGAGAAGGTGCGCACCGACGGCACCATACCATATGGTCCAGAACGACGACGGCGGCAAGTTTCGCTGGCCATGGTTGAACCCGCCAATCATCTTGATGCTCTTGCAGACCCTCATTGGCGGTCCACCATGGACGTGGAATACCAGGCGTTGCTCAAGAACCAGACCTGGCACCTTGTTCCTCGGCCTCCTCGCTGCAACCTCATCGACTGCAAATGGGTTTTCAAACTCAAGTATCGCGCTGATGGCTCCATTGATCGTCATAAGGCGCGTCTCGTCGCCAAAGGGTTCAAGCAACGCCACGGCATCGACTATACAGAGACATTCAGTCCAGTAATTAAGCACACCACTATTCGCCTGGTTCTTTCTCTTGCAGTCTCACGTGGTTGGGTGCTTCGCCAATTGGACGTGCAGAATGCGTTCCTCCACAGCATTCTCGAAGAAGATGTATACATGAAACAACCACCAGGGTATGTTGATCCACAGCTTCCGCATCACGTGTGCAAATTGGACAAATCACTATATGGTCTTAAACAATCCCCCCGGGCCTGGTTCTCTCGGCTGAGTACAAAGCTTCAGGAGCTTGGTTTCCATCCCTCTCTTGCTGATACGTCCATGTTTATCTATCAGCAAGGGGGCGTATGTATGTACATGCTGATCTACGTCGACGATATCATCATTACCGGTTCGTCGCCGAAAGCGCTCACGTCACTTGTCCGTAGTCTGCATGAAGCTTTCTCCCTGAAGGACCTAGGGGACCTCCACTATTTTCTGGGAATTGAGGTGCAGCGCCAGGGGGAGTCTATACTTCTGAAACAGGCCAAATATACAGCTGATCTGTTGAGGAAAGCAGGTATGACAGATTGCAAGCCAGTTACTTCATCAATGTCCACCTCTGAAACTTTGTCTCGTGAAGGAGGACAACTTCTGTCACCGGAAGTAGCCACGAGATATCGGAGTATTGTTGGGGCACTACAATATCTGACTTTGACACGTCCAGACATTAGTTACGCCGTGAACAAAGTATGCCAATATCTCCACTCGCCGGCAGAAGAGCACTGGACGGCAGCAAAACGCATCCTGCGATACCTGAGACACACATCAGGCATAGGACTGAAAATCAGCAAGTCTACATCCACTTTGCTCAGTGTGTTTTCAGACGCTGACTGGGCTGGATCGACCGATGACAGGCGCTCTACCAGTGGCTTCGTATTATTTTTTGGCTCTAATCTGGTGTCTTGGAGTGCGAGAAAACAGGCTACGGTATCTCGGTCAAGTACAGAGGCCGAATACAAGGCGCTGGCAAACGCAACAGCAGAGCTGATTTGGCTTCAAACTCTACTCGGCGAGCTCGGCATACGGCAATGGAGACCGCCAGTGTTGTGGTGCGACAACATAGGAGCGACATACTTGTCTGCCAATCCGGTATTCCATGCACGCACTAAACATATCGAGGTTGATTTCCACTTTGTTCGAGAGCGAGTAGCTCTCAAGGCATTGGAGATACGATTCGTGTCGACCCAAGATCAGCTTGCCGATGGCCTGACCAAACCGATTGGCGCAGCACAGCTCCGACTTCTGCGACACAATCTCAATCTCTCGGGAGCTGAAATTGAGGGGGAGTGTTAGCGGATAAGCCTGATAGCTGTAAGTTAGTTAGTATCTAGCAGGCTGTTAGCTAACTTGTACCATACGTACATATCTCTAAAACTGATCGTATCTTTCTGTTGTAAACGATCGGTGATGTAATCTGCATATAAATAGCAATCAGCGCCATCTGTTTGGATGTGCGATCCAATCTATCTCTTGTGTTTTTACAGTGCTCAACTTTTAAACTGATTTTTCTACTGAAACATACACGTATGGTATCTAATATCAAACCTCTCGTCGAGACAAAGTCGATTGTGAAGACATATCATAAATTAGATACGAGGTTTGGGATTTATTACATTTAAATTTTCAAGTATCAAAAGAATTTCGATTATCATCTATTTTTCGCCTTATTCGCATGCATGCAAACTGCAAAGGGGTATTGATGCTAAAATTCTCGCTTCCGCATCCTATCAACATACCTGACGGGTGACGTGACCCGCCGTGCAAATGAACATCACTCTCTAGAACTACAAGATGAAATTCCAACGGTCCTTTTCGTTCCGCTAGCACCTTCCTCTCTTGATCCTCCACCATTGCCTTCCACTTCTCCTCCTCCATCATCTTCATCTCATAGGAACAATTCACCTTCTCCTCCTTCTGGTCGGCTGCCAATGCCCTTTTCACCTCCACCAACACAATTAACTCTTGTTTCTATTCTCCAACACCACCATTCTTCTTGGTTTGCTTTGCAATTCTTCCTTCCATATAAAATGTCAATGTAAGATATAAGAGGGAGATGGTAGAATAGTTGAGTAGTGCATGCATGCTAAGCTTAATTGTGCAATTGAACCGACATCAACCTGGACGATAGGAAGGGTCATAAGCGGGTGAAAGAATGAACAACCATTTGTTTGACATCCTTATCCGGCTCTATGCAATTTGGAACACGAGTTGCATGGTTGGGTCTAGAGGCGAGAGGTAACCTAGACAGTGGGAGGGCCAGAAAACGGGAGACAACCTATATGGCGATCTTGGTAGCGACCCCATCCGGTTCTATCTAGAGCGGCGCAGTTGTCACCCACATGGTGCATTTGGTGGCATGATAAAGATGGTTGCGGGAGCTCGAGGGAGGAAACGGTGGCTGTAGGACGGGCGATGGCAGCGTATACCCTAACGCAAATTGTCATCTTGGAAGGTTTTGATAGGTTTAAACGTTGGAATAAAGCACATGCGCAGAGTTTTGATGGGCTAGGGCCATGTATGTGCATGGTGTTGAGGACATAGCGTATACGTGGAGGACTGAAGGGTAGTGACACCGAATGACAACCGCCGGCCAACTCCACTTTATTATATGTTCAGGCACATAACAACAAATAGCGAACAACATGTATATTGTCATGGTTGATGATCAAATTGCCCTGAGCTTGATTTGCGCGCCATGCATTGGGCGCATTAGTCTAATGTTATCTACCGCATGAGTGTATGACGATGCGAGCTCAAATTTAAAGCATCGAAGGATCATGCAAAATGCCATCTTAGCCTCAAGAAGGGCGAACTGTTGGGCAATGCAAATACGTGGCCCCCAACTAAATGGTAGGAATGCACCAGGATTCCTGGATGCCTTGGAGATCCCATTGGCGAACCTCTCCGGCTTGAACTCATGTACGTCCCTTCCCCATATATCTGGGTCATGGTTCATTAACAGCAAGGGAAGCTCAATGAGAACACCGGCGGGGTATGTGATGCCTCTAATCTTTATCTCCTCGTACGTTTTACGGAAGAATGCGACAGCAGGCGAGTACAACCGGAGTACCTCATAAAGAATCATTGTCACCTGCATATATAGTAGATTGCAAGATTTATATATCTAATTTTATATCCCGCTATAACAATGGAATCAAGTAAACAAAACATCACTCACTGTTTTGAGTCGGTTAACGCCTTCATACTCAAGTTTGTTTTTTCCAAATAAGCCAATGACCTCCTCCCTCGCACGGCCCTGCCACTCTGGATGCATACTTAGTACGATCATTGTCCATGTGAGCAGTATTGATGTTGTTTCTGTCCCTGCAAGATAGAACAACTTGCATTCCTCCACGACCTCTTTAATGGTCATTCCTGAGATGGATTGGCCATTGTCATCCGAGGTCCTCATGTTTGACTCAAGCATCAAGCCGAGTAAGTCATCTTTGGTGTTTTCTCCTTCTTGCATAGCTTGCATTCTTTTTCCAACTAAACCATGTAGAATGGATTCAATTTCACTATTAATTTGATGCATCCTTCTATTATTTTTGGTGGGCAAGGACCTGTAAATACCACAATAACTATTAGCACATACGGATTAATGGTACTAAATCACGGAATAACTCTCATTATTTAAGGTAGAGCTCGGATCGGCAAAACATGGTCTCTAGTGTTACACTAAATCAGTATCCCGTCAAATCTATGCCAGAGACCCTCACAAGAAAAATCTATGCTAGAGATGCATATTGACATATTGATGCATATTGACATATTAGCTTTTGGTAGGAAGTTTGCATCTAGAAACTTTATGAAAAAGACGAATATTCAACTAAAACCACGATAATAATTTTGAAACGGGGGAGTACGTATTAATGAAGTTTAACTGGCACTACGAGGTGCTGACTCACAAGTAACCGGGAATGCCAATCTTCAAAGCCCCGGCAACCATGCGTTCAACTTGCTCGGATTGCAGCTGGAAAACCCTGGCACCTTCAAGGTAGTTACTGCCAAATGCAGTGCGAGAAATAGCGTCTCCAGTGAGTCTTTGGAACTCCGGGAAGACATCCAACTCATAGGTACTTTCTGAACCAAGGGATCGCGTCCATCTATTGACAAGCTCTTCGCAGCATGTAGACAACGCTGGTAGCATGAGCTGCAAATAAACGATGTACGTTTGGAGGATCAGTCACACACTTAATATGTTTGAAAGAAAATCACAAACTTAATTCCTGCAAATAATTCGCCAGTCAATGCTTGATGAAACAATTACAAATATATACCTTGAGTTTCTCGAGATGGAATGCGGGGTTAAGGATCCTCCTATGTGACGGTGTCCTGGACTAGGGGGTACTAACCACGTCGTCTCCCGACCTATGGGTCGGACCGAGGACCCCCATGGCGGTTCACTATTGGGCCACTTCGGGTAGCCCATGACATATACGAGGAAGGTTTCACAAGACTTGGTGATCAAGACAAGGACTCCTCTCCACCGGCATAGCTGATTAGGATTCTTGTTATCCTAGGCCTCTGGTACATTATATAAGCCGAGGCTAGGCTAGTCAAAAGATCATGATGATATTCATCATCATCCCTAGGGTTTAGACCACAACTTACGATCTCGAGGTAGATCAACTCTGTACTTGTTACATCTCCATCAATATAAACAGAGGCAGGACGTAGGGTTTTACCTCCATCAAGAGGGCCCGAACCTGGGTAAACATCGTCTCCATTGTCTCTGTTACCATCGATCCGAGATCCACAGCTCAGGACCCCCTACCCCGAGGTCTGCCGGTTTTTACACCGACACTGGTGCTTTCATTAAAAGTTCCGCTGTGTGATCACCGCGGTTCGATGGGAATTCAGATCGGCTCCGACGCGATCTACACGTCGGGACCGAACCTCATCGTCGACGACGGCATCTTTGTTGCCGGCTCGACTAGCAACCTCGGCTGGACCGAGGACAATGCTACATGTCGGATCATCAAGATCGGACTGGTGCCCTCATCAACTTCAACTCCGGTCTCTATCAAGATCATGGGGGAATCGTCCATGGAGCTCGGGGGCTCAAGATCAACATTGCCCTCGGGTGACCGTGCAGTTTTTCTGGACAGCGGGTTCGCGTTCACCGTCACCGCCTCCTCGAGCGTCGTTTTGATGAATCCTTTGGTGGAATTGTGCGGAATTGAGTCTATAATGACCCCGTAAAATTTTGTCATATTTCGATGGAGGAATCTCCGGCGATCTACGATATACCGGAGGCCTGTCAAATCTGGACGTGAATCTGGATGAGTTTAGGGCGAGGAGTCCAGCGTCCAGCTCGGACATCCTTTGGAAGATCCAACCGTTGATCGGCTGCGGAATTCCAATATCTACCATCCCTCAAAATTTCAGATCGATCCAATGGTTCAAACTCCGGGACGAGTCCAAGGAGTGCATCAATTTTCGGATCTGTTTCCTGCATGAAAACTAATCCGGCCCGAATTCATCTTTCTTCATGAACGGGATATTGGACATCCTTTTTGAGGGAATCTTTTCTAGGGTATTGTGTGTTGTTCTCAAACACGTGCCCACAAATTTTGAGTCTTTTCCGAGGCGATCTTCACCGTCGCGTCGATGTCAAACCGGCCCGACCACGTTGCTCCATGGCTACCGACCCGCGCTAATATCGACTGCGCCGTCGCTCCATCGAGCCGACGACAACCACCTCGGATCATCACCTCAGCGAGCCGACCAAGAGTTCGGCACCGCTCTCCCTAATGATCGTCAAGATAACATCGTCACCTTACGGATTGTACGGGTCGGGCGCGCCAGCATCGCCGCGCGGTCGCTTCTCAAGCCGGAATTGACCGCGTCACAAGTTCTGACATGCGTCGGCATCGCCGCGCCGTTGCTTCTTCAAGCTGATGTCCAACACGCCGACCTGCTTCGACACCTCAGCTGGCACGGGGCTGCAACGTCACCATACCGACCTGCTCCGTCACCTCGGCTAGATCGGGGGCTTCGCCGTCTCTTTATCAACCTACTCCGGGTACTTCGGCGTCACCAGCCGACCAGCTTCGTCAGCTCGGCCGGACCGGGGGCTTCGCCTCAACATATCGGCAGTGTTGTACTACCACTTCATCAAGCCGAGCTCTTCGCTCGGACACCTCGGTCAGACCGGGGGCTTCGCCATCGCTTCATCGACCTACTCTGGCGTCACCCTGCCGACCTACTCTGTCTCCTCGGCTGGACCAGGGGCTTCGTCTCGGCACATCGGCAGTGTTGTGCTGCCACTTCATCAGCAGAGCTCTTCGCTCGGCCACCTCGGGACCGGCTTGGGGGCTGGGACCTCGACCCGCCACAAGCTCGGACCACGTCATCAACATCGAGCACATTAACCAGCTAAGTCGCTTTCATACTTAACTTTTTTCAATTTTTAATTTTTGTTTGGTTCATCCAAGCATTATACTTTTATGTTAAATAGACAAGTTATTAGTTAAACACTTAGTTTGTTAAAACCTCTGTTTGTTAAAAACACTCCCTTTACCCATGTTAACTGGGGGCTCTTAAATTTATACGAGCCGTTTTATAATAAGTGTTTTCTTCTAAGTCGTTGCAAAGTCTTTCTAACACTCCTTTTTCAACTCGAGTGTATGGTCAATAGCCGGATAGCCTGGTTTCTCTCTAAAGCCGCTCGAATTTAGTTCGCTAAATTGGTCTCTGAGAAGCACTCCGCCTTCGGGATATGGAGGTTGAAGCCAAAGGCTGACCTGCTTGAAGTTTAGAGATTGGATGTGTCATGTTAAAGCACGACGGAAGGAAAAATTTATTTTAAGACCAATTTTCGGATTGGCACCAAAAAACTTGATTTAGTTCGGACGTCAAGTTTTTACATAAGTTTTTGGGCTTTTCGAGCTTATCGCACTTTTTAGCTATTTGTATGTTTTTCTTTCAGGAGGTGGGACATCCTCATGACCGAGGTGCCCTGTGTAATAATTTCGCTCGGGAGATCTTTTCCGACCCGCCGCTCGGCATCTTTCCTGCCGACCTACACCTCGGCGTTGGTGAAACGCACATGATATCTGGACTAGTTCCCGAGGAGATTCGATCCTCTGGTTGGTCAGTCGCACCCAACCTGAGTCTCGGGGGATACTGTGTGTCTCCAGCATAACTCTCGCAGTACAACGTTGGATGCCTTTAAAGCATTAGCAATATCAACGGGGGGCTGCGACTAGAGCCAAACCCACCAAAAGCCAAGGTACTCCGAGGAGTCCTCGGCAACACGTTCTCGGATATTGCTTTATATGCATCAGTTTCGAATTGTGTCTTCGGTCAATAGTTGGGTTGCCCGGCTCCTGTGCTTGCCTCCTACGTTCCGCTTTGTTCGGCTAGGTGTGCAAAGGGAGAACCACTGCGATTGTACTTCCGATTTAACTGGTCAAGTACCTCAGTGGAGAAAGCCGAAAACTGACTGTCACAATGAGCGCAAACTGGTCAGCGATCCGATGATTGTGTCAAACTATCGATCGATAGAGGTTACCCCATGGGCCTTTCATAAAATTGGCCGAAGTGTTAATGGCTTGACCTCGGCTGACGCCGAACACTAAACCGGGGGCTAGTAACTGGCCTCCCAACTTTAAGCTCCTATGACTAAGTGAAAGTTATAAAGCCTGCATATCTGATTGCCTCGTTTCTGCTAACGCAACCGCCTTATGGCACCGAGACGTCGGCTACGGGTTGTCTTGTTACTTCGGTAACACCCTGTGTAGCATCTACAAAGGGGTGGAAGCTGACGATGGGCCACTTTCAAATGATAAACGGTCGCAATGGAGTCAAAATAACATATAGCATAAAGCTGACCATCCTAACATGTGCCGAGAGCCCCTTGAGGCACCTCGGCGCGGTTATATCAGGACTCCTGGAGAGCCCAACATATCATTAGCGTTTGTATTCAATATACAAAAGCTGCCTTCCGTAATTATCATTATAAAGCCATAAATATGCATCAATTTGACTTAAGATTTTGGCCAAGCTGGGTTGCCTTGCTCCTGTGCTTACCCCCTACGTTCCCGATTGTTTGGCTAGGGGGTAAAGGGAGCACCTTTGTGATTTTTACTACCGGGTCATCCGAGTTAGTACCTCAGACTGGGTGAAGCCGAAAGCTAGGCATCTTAAGAATACAATTGGTCGGCAACGATGAAAGTGAAAATTTAGGTTCATTAAAGACCACAGAGTTTGGGAAGTTTCCCCAAACTAAATCCTCAATATTTTTCTCCCACATTGATCGGAGTTGAGCTTTTCACGATCATGGTCAACATGATAGCCTGAGAAAAGGAACTTATAAAGGAACTATTTTTCTTGGAAGATGTTTCTTACGCTTAAACGTAATATAACATAAGCTCTGTTCCACTTTGTTTGTAGAACCAAATAGCCGGATTCCTTGTTATCCGAAGAGTCTGGTTCGCCTCGGCGGACCAGGAGTAGGAAACACTCCTCGGCCAATGGTCGAGGAGGGAGAAGCCGAAGGCTGGTTAACAAAGTTTGTAGAACAGAGGCATTTGTAATGATGTAAAGTACTTGGATACATAGAATCATTACACATAAATTGTTATTAAAGTCAATTTACTCTGGATATCGGTCCTTAAGTCGGCCACCCGTGTTCAAATTAAGGCTCGGGGGCTACTGGGCTTCGCGCTTCTCAATTAATAGCCATTAAAGGGGTACATCGATCCCCTGATCTGGTGTTGCCACCCGACCAGTGGCTCGGGGGCTACTGCATTGATAATTCAATGCAGAAAATTCAAAGTGCAAAACAGTTTCCGAGGAGATTATGATCCTCGGGTTGGTCGGCCGCACCCAACCTGAGTCTCGAGGACTATGCACACCGTGTTTCTGTTCCTAAGTATGCTGCCGAGCTAGGAGTTGATCCTCAGGCCGATTTCGCGAATCGACCTGAGTCTCAGGGGCTACTGGGTCATCGGTTTTGTTTTTTCCTTCAGGTGCATCTCGGGTTTTAGGCCGACACACACCTTGAGGGCTACTGGCTATACATCTTGTCAGCAAATTAATTGCACTGATCTAAAATAAATTCCACAAAAAATCTGCTCACGACCGAGGTGGTGCACCACCTCGGAAGTAGTCCGACGTAAAGCTCGGATGCAAGTGGCTGGCTCCATAGAGGGCATTTTTGGCATTAAGCTCGGCTGAACTCCTTCAACTTTTTCAAGACCGAGGTAATCTATGACACCTCGGATGCCGATTGGCGTTACAGCTCGGCTACAAAAAGACACCTCGGATGCAGTCCGGCGTTCGAGCTCGGTTGCAAGAGGACACCGCTGCACGGGGAAAAACTTTGAACCCGAGGTGCGGCGTAAAAATAACAAGGCATTGATAAAGGCCGAAAACTTAAAGGGCTCCTCGGATGCCCGGCGTATGAACTCTTCGGATTCAGATCGGCAATCCTCAAGATCAAAGATGGGAAGATTTGTTGAACCAGCTTTCAAGACTGACGGCCGAAGACGAAGAACATATCGGAAGAACCGAGGAGCGTCCCCAACTTGAAGACCGGTTCAGGGGGCTAGTGACGGTGTCCTGGACTAGGGGGTACTAACCACGTCGTCTCCCGACCTGTGGGTCGGGCCGAGGACCCCCATGACGGTTCACTATTGGGCCACTTCGGGCAGCCCATGACATATACGAGGAAGGTTCCACAAGACTTGGTGATCAAGACAAGGACTCCTCTCCACCGGCATAGCTGATTAGGACTCTTGTTATCCTAGGCCTCTGGTACATTATATAAGCCGAGGCTAGGCTAGTCGATAGATCATGATGATATTCATCATCACCCCTAGGGTTTAGACCACAACTTACGATCTCGAGGTAGATCAACTCTGTACTTGTTACATCTCCATCAATATAAATAGAGGCAGGACGTAGGGTTTTACCTCCATCAAGAGGGCCCAAACCTAGGTAAACATTGTCTCCATTGTCTCTGTTACCATCGATCCGAGATCCACAGCTCGGGACCCCCTACCCCGAGGTCTGCCGGTTTTTACACCGACACTATGCTTGACCCATTTCTCGCCCTCGTGCTCCGCCAGGCCTGCGGCAATCAGCCTGGACAGCGGCGGAAACCTGAGCTTCTCGAAGTGGCCGAACTTGTTGGACAACACTTCCTTGGCTAACTCAGGGTCGTGTATGGTCACCTTGGGGTACAGACCATACCAAGATATACACGTCTTGCCATGCTCGCGGACAATGTCGCAGAGGAGCGGCGCGACGAGAGGGGCTATGTTGTGGTAGCGCAGCAGCATCGACCTCGATTGCGTCGCCTTGCGCCGACGCCGATAGTCCATGATATCCCCGACGAGGAAGCGGTACGACGTGCCACGAAGACCCTGGGTGCACAAGGCACGATCCAGCCACCGCGAGCGCCACCACAACAAATCTACCAGCCGGCTAGCCTGCCATAGAAGCACAAAGCCGAGGGTACCGCATACCAGGGAGCTCCATGGCACTGAAGCCGGACTCATCAGCGCGCTAAGGATCATTCTCTCTCTTGGCAAGTTAGGGAAGAAAGGCCAGTTGACAGTGCAAGGGGACTGGTTTGATTGAATGGGTATGCAGAGATGATCACGCTATATAGAGACGTGCCGTTTGTTTAAGAGATGTTCTTGCACTATAATAACGAAGGTTGTGGCCTATCTGATCCATGCCCTTGCTCCCAAGGAACTTGGTAGATAAGGAACTGCGGTGAAGATCCGATTGGCAGGTGATTAGTTAAACTAAAAGCGGTGACGACATGGACTCAAGGTGCAAGTAGTGCTAGTACTACTGACCAGTAACAATATGTGATCAAAGTTTTGCATCAATAATTCAGCATACGACATTTGTAACGCCCGAACGTCAGAACTCTAGCACGTGCACGTGACTTTCTCTCCACCGATTTCCATCCGCATGATGCATCGCATACAACCAACTGATCAAAGAGCTCATCTAAAAAAATGATAAAAGAACCAGTTGATACGAATATTCAATTCGGTGCCCAGGCTCATCTGCACCCGGTGAACAGTAAATTAAAAAAAAACTAAAAAAATTCAAAACATTCTGAAAAAAATTTAGGTGGAAGATGTTTCAATGCGTGATGTTCGTGCCAAATTTCAACTTGTTCGGACATCTGAGGAGCTCATGGCAAAAAAGAAAAAATCGGTCAAAGCAGCACATGAACAGTAAACTTTCTTACAGCACCAAAATTTGTCTTTTTCTAAGAGCTACTGAAATGTCCAAACGCCATGAAATTTGGCACGGACTTCACGCACATGAGCATCTAGCATCACAAAAAAAAATCAATTTTTTTTGAATTTATTAACTATTTTAAACGAATTTACTGTTCATCCCAGGTGCAGATGCACCCGAGAGCCAATACGCCGCGTATCTGATACGGAAAGGGAAAACCTAAAATTACTAAGACCACACAGGGAAAGAGACAAAAACGAATGACATGAGTGACTTTCTTCGGGTTTTTTCTTTACTAATGTCATTCATTTATTCCATTTTTGTTCAATCGCAAAAAGAAATTATGAAGTTTTTCAAAGAAAAACTTTATAAAATTTGGCCAGGTTTATATAAAGGTTTGAACATTTACAATAACAAGTATAGGATGTGAAAATATATTGGATGATGAATCTAGTTATTCTATAAACTTTGTCAATTTACAAATTTTGACTTGAGAATATGCAGAGTAAATATAAACGGGGCGAAAGTCCCCTTCTACTCCCGAGCTCATTTGAGCTCGGGATGAACAGTAAACACGGAAAAAAGTGAAAAAGCATTCAAAAAATTCTGAATTTTTTGGGTGCAAACTTTGACAAATGTTCTCAACGCTTGTAAATTTTCATTCCGAAATCACATTCGTGGAAGTCATGGCAAAAAAAAAACACTCCAAAATGCTTTCGAAAATAGCATTTTTGGAGTGTCAAATTTGTTTTTTTACCACGACTTCCACGAATGTATTTCGGGATGGAAATTTCCAAGAACTAAGAACATTTGTCAAAGTTTGCACACAAAAAATTCAGATTTTTTTGATTTTACTGTTCATTAGGGAGCATATGAGTTCGAGCTGAGAATAGTTGCGTCCCTAAACGGAGGGAGTAGTTTGGTGTAAGAATATTACATAGCTCGGATTGTCCGTCCAATTGACAACTTGCATTCGTATTGACAAGAACTTCGATACCTGATTCCCATGATTCATGAAATCGCTAGCCCAACTTTTTTATCAAGGTTATCACGTGACAACTCTGGTAACCGTATAGTGATAACTTTATAAATCACTTAGTGCTCAACTTTTAAATTGAGTTTTCTACGGAAACACACACATATGGTATCTAATATCAAAGCACTCGTCGAGACAAAGCCAATTGTGAAGACATATCATAAATTAGATATGAGGTTTGGGATTTATTACATTTTTGGCTGCTATGATAGATTACATTTTCAATTTTCAAGTATCAAAAGAATTTCGATATCATCTATTTGTCGCCTTATTCGCATGCATGCAAAATGCAAAGCGATACTGATGCTAAAATTCTCGATTCCGCATCCTATTGCATCCCATCAACATAACTGACGGGTGACGTGACCCGCCGTGCAAATGAACATCACTCTCTAGAACTACAAGATGAAATTCTAGGGGAAGGGAACAGTGAAAGAAGGTAGCACATTAAGAGCATCTCTAGCAGACCCCCTAAACTTAATCCCTCAAACCTTCTGCTTTCCCCAAAAGTCAATATTTTTGAGGGGTTAAACTTTTCTCAGCTAGTAGATCCCCCATATTTAATCCCCTAATTTTTTTGGTTTGCCAACTCTTCCAAACCTTTGGTCAAACAATTAAAACAAAACAATCAAATTTGAAAGAAAACATAAACATTTCAAATGCATCATATCATAATTGAACTAGGGCATAAGTAAAGTTCATCCAATCCATCAAACAAAACCATAGGTGTCAAAAGGCATCGAATGAACAAGTCATTCCAAAAAGAACACCAATACATGGTGGACAAAAAGCCATCGTAGCATGGGCCTCATGCATTCGAGCCGTAGCGCCACCATTTCCGCCTCCTCCATTGTTGTTGCCACCACACATCTTAGCTAAGATATCCCCACAAGTGAGATGTCAATATTGTCTTGCCTTCTCAACCTTGTTGCTGGCATCCATGAACATGATAGCATTGTGCTTGACCACCCTTTTCCTTTTTTGCTCCTCAATCACCAATGCAAGCTTTTGCTCCTCAAGCTCAGTCTTTTTCTTTTTTTTATCGGTCTCCAATGCAAAGTTTTCATCTCAAGTTCAAGTCCATTTTGTTCCGCTAGCACCTTCCTCTCTTGATCCGCCAGCACTGCCTTCTACTTCTCCTCCTCCATCATCTTCATCTCATAGGAATAATTCACCTTCTCCTCCTTCTGGTCGGCTGCCAATGCCCTCTTCACCTCCACCAACACAATTAACTCTTCTTTGTATGCTCCAACACCACCATTCTTCTTGGTTTTCCTTGCAATTTTTTATCCATCCGGTCAGGCATAAGGGGTGGCCTAGTTCTCTACCAAGTCATCATCATCAACAACATTGGTATTGCTCACCATCATCTCATAGAAACAAGTCCTGCTCGGTATTGACAAGGACCTTTTTGAGGTCACGTCTTGGTCCCCAGGGAGGTTTTTCCTTAGTGGATCCATCCAAAATATAGCCACTCAAAACACCTAGGAGTTGTGTGTGGTTTATTGTTCGGTCGACCATACGCCAATGGAAACTTTCCTATCAGAAATCGAACTTAAAATCACTAACATCGGGGGTCTAGTGGTCATCGGTAGAGATTTCAACTCATCAAAGATGCGACAGACAAGATCTCAGATAATATTTGTTGTCAACGTTCAACAGGTTTAATCCTGACATTGCTAACATGGCCCTTAGGAAAAATCGGAGAGTGGGTGTGAGATATACTTGGACGAACACTTAGCTAGCCCTGATAAGGTCGGTTTTAGATATAGTGTTCGTATCTCCGTATTGGGAAGCCACCAACCCCCTCTCTTCTCCTAAAGACGAAAACAAGATTGGTTCGGACCATATCCCGGTCCTTCTCCTCTGGAGACGAGCTCTTCCTTTGCAATATGTGGTTCATCTTTGAGCTAGGCTTGTTCGAGGAGGAAGGTTTCAAGGACCACTTCAAGGCCAAGTCAACACTTGGCTCATTACCCAAAGGAACTAGATGATACCCCGCACGTTGTTGCAGGAATGTATGGCAATGTATTTCATGAGATTTGGTTGTATATGTCATGAATATTTGAAGTAATAATGTGATAACTAAAACAAAAAATAAAAATAATTTATTGTGTTTGATTATTGTATAGTTGTAAAACATTTACTAAATTTGGATAGAATGCATGTTTGCATGTTGAGGTAGCTTTTACTTATGCATGGTTGCATGTTGATGTAGGCCTTTTACCATGCACGTTGGGATAAGGTGGCATGCTTTCTTGTTAAGAGAAATGGTTAGTGGGGCTAGCTATTTAGATATAAAAGATTCTAGGGGTCCAATTTATTCCTGGCAAGGTTTATCTGGGCTTCTACTGCAATTTATCAAAGGTTGGGGGCAACAAGTTGTTGTCCTCCTCAAATTAGATTTCGAAAAGGCATATGATGGAGTAAGTTGGTCCTTCATGTGGGAAGTCCTGGTTAGGAAGGGGTTCCAGGAATCCTTTGTTCGCAGGATCATACAACTAGTTTCGGGAGGTCTGATGGCAATCTGTATCAATGACGAGGTGGGCCCTTTCTTTTGGAATAAGTGGTGACATAGGCAGGATGATCCTTCCCCCCCCCCCCCATGATGTTTGACATTGTTGTTGATGCACTCTCAACCATGCTGACCAAAGCTAGAGTTGCTGGACACCTCAAGGGTGTGGTGTCCCATCTTATTCCTAGGGGTATTATGCACCCGCAATATACCGATGATACCTTGCTCCTTTTTGAGCCAGACCTGTGGAGTATCGCCACCATTAACCCTTCTAATCTGTTTTGAAGCAATGTTCGACCTAATAATCAACTACGAAAAAAGTGATGTCGTGATCATGGGTGTGGACCACGACGAGAAAACTAATATTGCAAACCTTCTAAATTGCAAAGTAAGGGAGTTTCCAATTGTTTACTTAGGGCTCTCCTCCTCGGACAAAACCCTTTGCAGCTCAAATTGGGTTCCAGCTGTCTATAAAGCTACAAAATGTGTGGACTCTTGGCAAGGAAAGCTCATGTCTTCAGGAGAGAGGCTGACCCTTACAAATGCCTATCTTCTGTCCATTCCTTCTTTTGCCATGGGCTTGTTTCTACTGGGCAGTGGGATGCATAGCATCTAGACAAAATTATATCTTGTTGTTTTGGGAAGGAGATGTGGTGAAGCGCAAACACAACATGGTTCATTGTGAGAACGTGTGTAAGCCCAAGTCCTGGGAGGGGGGGGGGGGGTCTCTGCATTACCAACTCGGAAAATTAGCTTGGCTCTCCTCACCAAATGGATCTTGAAAATCTCCCAGGATGCCTTTGGTCCCAATTCTTAAAGGAAAAATACTTCCAAAACTACTCTTCTTTCCTTCTGCGGTCAAGGGCTCTCAATTCTGGAACAACATTCATAGATGCAAAGAAAATTTCTTCTTGGGGGCCCATTTTCTGGTGGGAAATGGGATCGACACCAAGTTCTGGCTTACTACATGGATTAACAACCAGCCTATCACTGGTGCAGCGACCTACTATACAAACGGTTTTACCCCCTTTCCGCGACAGAGTTTTAAACCGTCGCCTTGCCTGTGTGTGCGATAGGGGGGGGGGGGGTCTTCCCACACGACCCAGAAACCATCGGTGATAGGGAGCACGCAAGCATACTGTTGGGGATGTTTCCCAGCATGGAAACCCGCCAGGGTGATGACCCGGCCATGACGCCATGAAGCTCAGCGGGCCATCATACCATCAGACTTTGAAAGATCCATAATGGGCCGGCTCGAGGAAGACCCGGTATAAAGGCCGGCTTAACGTATGGGCCGGCTTGCAGAGGAAAGGTCAGATAAGATGATCACCTTGGATAACAAGGTAACTAGAAGAATAATAAGGTACGGGTTAAGATTACGACCCGGACTCTCATGTAAACCTAGGGCTCGACCTGTTATATAAAGTGGAGTACCTAGGGTAGAAATGTTAAGTTGCAATCCCTCGAGAGCTAAGCTAGCGAATCCGCATCTTTGTAATTGAGATCCAAAGTAATACAATCAAGCAGGATGTAGGCTTTTACCTCCGTCGTGAGGGGCGAACCTGGGTAAATTCGTGTCTTCTCATTCCTGATCAACCCCGTTAAGCTTCCACCTTCGTGCGATGGCCTCATCACTAAGTCCTTTCACGAGGGCATCTGCCGTGTTAAAACCACGACAGTTGGCGCCCACCGTGGGGCCTACGCACGGTGGAGTTGAGTTATTGGCGGGAGCCCTCCCAGGGTTCGGGAAGTACACGATTGGCCAGATGACTAAGAGCCGCCGCGGAAAGCTCTACATCGACGACTCAAGCTGGGGCCCCGAGGCCGACTCGATCGAGTACGGGTACCGGGTCCCCTTCGGCAAGATCCATGTCTTCATCGGCGTTCTCGGGGAGTCAGCCGCCGGGTTGGATGTCGTTCCCAGCACCGAGTCAGCCCACCGCGCCAGTCCCCGCTAGGCAAGACCCGGCCCGCGCAGAGCTGGTCGGACACATGTTTTTGTGGGCTTCACCCAGGGGGTGGCTTTGTCAGAAAATTCGGTGTCTAGAGATGAGACGCTCGTGCAATCTGATGGCGAGTCATCGATGGGGGAAACTGAGTCGATCCGTCTGTTGTATGATGGGCGGCTCGGAGGATGTGCTGATGAAGTTTTTCCTGAAACCCCCGAGCCGCCTCGATTTGCTGCGGTCTACATGGCAGGCAGACAGGATCCAGTGGCTGGGCAGAATCTCACCATCATAGGCTCAGGAGGAGCCGGCACGGCGGCTGCCGGCTCACAAAAGACCGGGGCGCAGGCGCTCACGGAGATGATGACTACTCTGGCAACTCTACTGGCTGAGCCGGTGACTGCAGAAAACACTGCCGCGCGCAATGAAGAGATCACGAAGGGCCGCGAATAGTTGACCAAGATCCAGGAGGATGTCAATGCAGAAAATATCCGCATGGCGGAAACACAAGCCCGACTTGTCGAGGAGACAAAGTGCTTGGAGCAGGAGGCTCTCTACCTAAGCCGCCGGCAAGCGGAGTCGGAGTTCGTCCATCAGAGGCAGCATCAAAGCCAGCTTCCGGCCCAGATTGAGCCAACTTAGTTGTTCACTACACCGAATGATCCACAGGCTCTGGTAAACCCGGGGGCTGGTGTTGTGTCCCCAGGAGGGCCGCCGCCGCGGCAGCCGGCTCAGCAGAGAGTGTGACACCCTGGTTTTTGGCAACTTTTTCTTTTCAAAATCTTTTTGACTTTATTTGCAAGTTGGTTGGATTCTGAATCTTTTCAGTTGACTTTGGACTTATGAATTTCTCTGAATTATCCAAAGCCCTCAGCATCTTGCCAAAATCTTGTCACTCACCTTCTGGATCAAATTCTAATTCTCCATCTTTCCCAATTAATCATTTTCTTCCTTTGGGAAAATCTGTCATCGCTATAGGTTATGAAGCAACCTATAGTTCTGATGATCAGAAAAATCCCAAATTAATACCACACCTTCTTGTCATCATCTAATCCCACAATCTCCAAAAACATCTCATGGCCCAGTACAAAACTTTGTCCAGAAAACTCCATTTGTCTTCTGGACAGTACTGGCCATTTGTGAAGCAACTCATATTTTCCCAACTCAGAAAACTCTCAGATAATTCCCTGAGATACTAGGGAACCTATCTTGCCACAATATCCAAAAATATCATCTTGTCCAGTACAAATTTCTAGCAACAATATTCTGCCAAGTTTCTGCTCATTTTTAACCTCTGTGAAGGAAGTACCAGCTAGAGGTATTCAATTGAGATGAAATTTTTATGGCATCTTCTATCCATCAAATGACTCCCTCACACCAAAATTCAGCTCCAGAAGATCAATCGGATGAGTGCTACAAGCTCATCTTGCTTCTGGTCCAGTGATAGCAGTTGTACATGAACTGCATCCAAACCTTGATGAAATCTTCTCAAACTTGGCCAGTTTTGAGTCCTTCCAAGATAGATCATCCCAGACATCTCCTCTGGCTCCATGTCCAGCTCACCTCTCCTCTAGACCCCTCTCAAAGTTTCTGTCAGAAACTGTAGCTGAAGCTACACTTCGAACCAGAGTGCATCTAGACGAACCAGTGGCACAGAGAGGCTAAGTGATCAAAGGAGAACATGCTAGACAAGGTGCGCCAGACTTGCGTGTCCTCCAAGTGCCAATGCCCGTGGTGACCACGGCACTGGCATGCCAAAACACGCGCTCTGCACCGTGCCCGTATCTGATGAGACGCATTCGGCTGCCTCGCGTCGCCGTACCTTGTCCCCGTGCACCGACTAGCTCCTCTCCGTCCACCTGGCCGCCCTAGATCCTTCCCCTCGCCGGAGAAGCTCTCGCCGGCCGCCATGCACGCGGGCACTGTGGCGCCCATGCGTCCACAGTGGCTCTGACGCTCGTCTTCTTCCTCCACAAGCCGCCACCGTCCACCATAACTCCTCTGCCCTCTCCCATCGCGTCGCCCGCGTCGAGCCAGCCAGCGCGGCGTCTTGGCGTCGGCGACGTGTCCCGAGCCCCGCCGCTCCAGAAGCTCCTCCTCCCTCCTATAAATAGGCCTCCCCGGCCTCTCTCCACTCCTCACCCCACCTCCTCCACCTCTCAATCGAACTCCTGAGCCCCGAGCCAAGGCCGAGAGGCCCTCTGGCCTCGCTTCTCGCCGGAGATCCGCCACCACCCGAGCCCAGCCACCTCGCCGTTCCACTCCTCCCCGGACTCCACCGACTCCACGAGCGAGCTCCACGCACTCCACTGACCACGCCTGAGCTCTTGCCCGACCAAATCTCCGCCGGAATCGCCGTCTCCGACGACACCCGAGAGCTGCCGTCGCCGGAGAGGAAGGGGACGACGTCGTCCGGTCATCTCTCGTCACGCTACGGGTACGTGCGTGTTCGTCTCCGTGAGCTCTATCCATTCCTGTAGTCGCCGGACCTCGCCGTCGTCTGTATCACCGGCGAACGTCGCCAGAGCTCCGCCGTTCTCTGTTCCCCTCCTCCCCCTTTTAAATCTGACAGCGGGGCCCGCTCGTCAGTGGCACGCCGAAGCGGTAAGTGGAGGCGCCCTGGCAAAGTACGCCTTCGACGTGGCCCCCTGTGGATTTTTTGATTTTCTGTTTAATTCTAGATTTGACCAGAAACTTTGACCATCCATAACTTTTTATCCATAAGTCCAAATCAATTGATTCTTTTTGCATCTGGTTTGTCTTGAGCTCCTTTATTTTCTGGCAAAATTTGGTATTTTTCTCTTGCTCACAGAATTTCTGGTTCACAGAACAGTAGTATGTGATATTTTCAATTGCATTTTTAAAATATTTTCAGAGGGAAATTCCTTTGGTTTTGAAGCCCAGGAGTTTGTGGACAACCCAACAGAGCAAGGCAAGCCATGTCATCCATTTCATGAGCATTTCAATAGTGTTGGTTATTTAATTGCATTATATGCATTATTTTAATATGTGATAATTCCTAGTAATTTATTCTGATGCTTAGCTACTGCCATGTTAAGTTATTCATGATCAAAATCCATGGTTGATAAATACTTGACAACATCAAACCTAATTGGTTGATCAAGTGTCACCTATACGGACTTATCCGTGCAGCCACATTTGCCGGTATGGGACGGCCTTGACTTGGTCTGGCTTGGTGCTCTTTTATCGGTACCACCACACTAGGGAGGGTTATGCGTGCGTGCTGCCCTGATCAGGTAGACGACGATAATCCTGTGAGCCCAGTTGAGTTATTTTGCCGGCGTCCCCGTTTGGGACAGTTTAGTTGGCCACGACGGTGGCAGGTGTCACGGGGTGACACAGGGGGCCACCCAGGATATGACCCTGGGAGGGTATGATTGTCGGTGGTACGATAGGAGGGTCACGGGTCAGGCAGGTTTTGCTGGAGCAGCACCGGTCCACCCGAATGGGATCACGAGGCCAGTAGCTCCATAGTGTGGGTAAAGTGCGCAACCTCTGCAGAGTGTAAGAATCTATTCGAATAGCCGAGTCCATGGTATTGGACAGTCCGTACTAGGCCACTGTATGGTCAACCACAATAATGATAATAATGATGGAAGAACTTGTCTTATGTTCGGAAGTGCTTAGTGGTTTATGAGTATTCCGAGGGTTGTGGGATAACCCAGAAGAGAGTAAGTTGGTAACAGTAAGCAACTTAAGCACTTAATATGTTGATTGCCATGCTATTGTTTGCTGCATGGTTATGGTTGCCGTGAGCTTGCGAGTACATTCCAAGTACTCACCTGGCGTATCATGCCAGATGCAGGAGAAGCCGAGGACGGAGGTCCCGAAGGTTCGTGCTACGCTAACTAGGCCGTGTCCCAGCAGTGTCCCTGTGGATGGAGTTATCCGCGCTATGTTCCGCTACGCCATAGAATCACCCAGTAGTATCGAGGCCCTGCTATGTTCCATAAATAATGTAGATATTGTTATAGCACGTGCAGTGCTTCTGGCCTCGCTTCCTATGTAAATTATGAGCTTGTACTTGAGATATTTCAATAAAGTTCAGTTCTGTTCTGTTCCAAGCTGTTGTGTGTTTCCAGAAGACATGATCTCTAGGTTGGAAACACTGGTAAACCGGTCCTCTGAGCCAGGGTACCACAGAGAGAGCCGGTTCAACATCAGACGCCTGTTCTGCAGCAGCAGTTGCCGCCTCGCCGGTTCCAGACCCCAATTGGACATTATTCCAACCCGGTTGACAATGTACTAGCGGCTACTCACAACTTGGCAGCAATACCGATTGAAGGAGATGGTCTGGCTCAAGTCGAGGCTAGGAACGCCATTGAGATGCTCAAAACAACAGTGACACAGCAGGCAAACTACTCCCATAGTCAGCATCGGCTGCACTCCACCCCCCATCAGAGCCGCAGCAGGAGCCGACGCCCTGAGTCACCGGCAGTTTCTAGTAGTGCACATCGCAGAAGGGCTGCGCAACCACTCTTAAATCAGTAGCAGCCAGAAATCCCGAATGCATAGGCAATCGTGGATGCCGCTCGAGCCTTGCGAGCGTTAGAGGAGGGGAATGCTGGCACTGCATATGATCTGCCCGTCGTGCAACCCCCACCCACAACAACTCGGACAGCCGCGCTTGCGGGTGGTCTGTCGAGTCGGATAATTGGCATGCCCTGTTTAGTCCCAGCGTTGCGAGATGCGCGGATGCCGCCAGATTTTAAGGGCCCCCGCAAGGTGCCTAATTACACAGCTGATCTGGAGCCGGCTGAATGGATAGAGAGTTCTGAGTTAGCAATGGATTTGATGGAGGCTAGCGAGGCAGTCTATGCACGTTATCTGCCCCTCATGTTGGAAGGTCCAGCACGTACTTGGTTGAAAAACTTGCCGATAAATTTCATCAACACCTGGTAGGAGTTGAAGGAGCGATTCATCAAGAATTTTCAAGGGACCTGCAAGGGTCCAACCACAATTGTTGATCTCGAGCATTGTGTTCAGCGCGAGGATGAGTCGGTGATGACCCCACAAGTATAGGGGATCAATCGTAGTCCTTTCGATAAGTAAGAGTGTCGAACCCCACGAGGAGCAGAAGTAAATGACAAGCGGTTTTCAGCAAGGTATTCTCTGCAAGTATTGAAAGTAGCGGTAACAGATAGTTTTGATAGCAAGATAATTCGTAACAAGTAACAAGTAGTAATGGTAACAAAAGTGCAGCAAGGTGGCCCAATCTTTTTTGTAGCAAGGGACAAGCCGGAACGAACTCGTATAATAATCAAAGCGTTCTTGAGGACACATGGGAATTTCATCTAGTCACATTCATCATGTTTGTTTGATTCGTGTTCGCTAGTTTGATAATTTGATATGTGGGTGGACCGGTGCTTGGGTGCTGTTCTTACTTGAACAAGCCTCCCACTTATGATTATCCCCTCTCGCAGGCATCTGCAACTACGAAAGAAGAATTAAGATAACTCTAACCATAGCATGAAACATATGGATCCAAATCAGCCCCTTACGGAATAGCGCATAAACTATGGTTTAAGCTTCTGTCACTCTAGCAACCCATCATCTAATTACTACTCCACAATGCCTTCCCTTAGGCCCAAAGATGGTAAAGTGTCATGTAGTCGACATTCACATGACACCACTAAAGGAAGCAACAACATACATATCATCAAAATATCGAACGAATACCAAATTCACATGATTACTTATGACAAGACTTCTCCCATGTCCTCAAGAACAAAAGTAACTACTCACAAATCATACTCATGTTCAAGATCAGAGGGGTATTGAATAGCATTAAGGATCTGAACATATAATCTTCCACCAAATAAACCAACTAGTATCAACTACAAGATGTAATCAACACTACTAGCAACCCACAGGTACCAATCTGAGGTTTTGAGACAAATATTGAATACAAGAGATGAACTAGGGTTTGAGATGAGATGGTGCTGGTGAAGATGTTGATGAAGATTGGTCCTCCCACGATGAGAGGATCGTTGGTGATGTCGATGGCGACGATTTCCCCCTCCCAGAGGGAAGTATCCCCGGCGGAATCGCTCCGCCGGAGAGCAAAAGTGCTCCTACCCAGGTTCCGCCTCGAGACAACAGCGCTTCGTCCCGAAAGTCCTCTCCTGATTTTTTCTAGGGCAAATGGCTTCATATAGCAGAAGGAGGGGGCCAGAGGCCAGCTGTGGGCCTCACAAGGCATCAGGGCGCGCCCCCCTGTTGCCTTGTGGGCAACTGGTGGGTCCCCTCTGGTATTTCTTTTCTCCAGTATTTTTTATATATTCAATAAAAAATCTCCGTGAAGTATCAGGTCAATTGGAGCACTGTAGAATAGGTATCTCTGATGTGGCTATTTCAGGTCCAGAATTCCAGCTGCCGGCATTCTCCCTCTTCATGTAAACCTTGCAAATTAAGAGAGAAACGGCATGAGAATTGCATCATAAAGTTTAATAATGATCAAAAACATAATAAATAATAGTAAGAAATCATGATGCAAATTGGACGTATCAACTCCCCCAAGCTTAGACCTCACTTGCCGTCAAGCGAAAAGTCGAAATCGATAATCATGACCACATGTTTAGAGAGAGAGACATCGATAAAAATAAAATATGTACATGGAGCATCATGATCTTTATTATAACAACAATATATCATCATAAAACTTCTCATGAAAAAGTGACAATTCATCCACAAGTTAAAGTATGAACCATAAACCAAATTGAAAACTAACAAACTATGATCTCAGTCACTGAAGCAATTGCAATTCATCATATTATCAGAAAGAGTCTATGTAAGAGCTTTGTTTAGCAAGTTGAAATACTCAACTATCATTTAGTCTTCTATGATTGTTGACACTCATGTCATACTTATGGAGCAAAAGTTTCAGTCGAACACATAGAAAGATAGGGGCTTATAATTTCGCCTCCCAACGTATTTACCTCAAGGGTAATGTCAACAATATTAACTCACGATCACCTACATTCAACTGGATATATATGCATGGATCAATCCCCACCACATGATGTTTACCAAAAGAGAAAATAAAAACGTAATAGAGAAGAATACTATTGACTCTTGCATGAAAGTAAATACATAAAGTAAAAGATAGGACCTTCGCAGAGGGAAGCAGAGGTTGTCATGCGCTTTTGTTTTTGGATGTGCAAGCTCTTAATGTAAAGGAACGTCACTTTATATTGCCCCTTGTGATAGCGACCTTTATTATGCAGTCTGTCGCTTTTATTGCTCCACCATCACAAGATCGTACAAAGCTTATTTTCCCTTACAATAAAAGTTCATACATATTTAGGAGCAATTTTTATTGCTTTTGCACCGATGACAACTTACTTGAAGGATCTTATTCAATCCATAGGTAGATATGGTGGACTCTCATGGCATGAAACTGGGTTTAAGGGTTTTTGGATGCACAAGTAGTATCTCTACTTAGTACGGAATTTTGGCTAGCAAAGGATAGGGGGAAAACACCACATGTTAGAGGATCCAAAACAATATAACTTCTATGTGAATATAAGAAAACATAACCCATTACATTGTCTTCCTTGTCCAACGTCAACTAATTGACATAGAATATTTGATGGGGGCTCACAATCATAAAAGATGTCCAAGATAGTGTATTTATATGTGAGACCTCTCTTCCTTTATTACTTTTTCATGAATCGCTACAATGACCAATGTTATGTTTGTCAACTTCCAACAAGTTTTATCAATTATACTTCTTTTATGTGAAGTCATCACTCCCCATAGGATTAGCATATGATCTTATTTTTATTCTTTCTTTATTTCTAAGATTGGATCATCAAAAGAAAAAACACTCAACTCAAACTACTCTTTATTATATAACTTTCACGCACGATTACATAGATAGATAGATCACAAAGCAAGCACTCGAAACTAAATCATACTAAAACTTTATTCCTCTAAATCATGAAATAACTAAGGATCAAACTAAGATAGATAATGATGATGAAAAAGTGATGGTGAAACGATACCGGGGCGCCTCTCCCAAGCTTGGCACAAGCCAAGGGGAGTGCCCATACCCGTGTACTTAAATCTCCTTCTTCGGTGATGGTGGTGATGAAGTGGTAGGCTTGTCCTTCAGCTTTAGCAAGTACTCCAGATTACGATTGATCCTTCGAAGGGCATGATTCTGCTCTTCTAACACAATAACCTCATGAGTAAGTGAAGTATTTTGGGCACAAATTGTTTCAACAGCCTTTAATGCATTAATTTCAAACAAAGAGAAGTTGTGATGAAGAGTTTGTAATATGTCTCCCTTTTCTGTAGGTTCCTTCTTGTGCATGGCTTGATCTTCTTCTTCTTGAGTCCGGTCCTCCACGACCTTTCCGAGTTCCTCCTCCATAGCAATGTCCTCCTCTCCAGACGACCACTCATAATATACTTCGCTGAAAAGACGTTTGCCGGGTGAAGGTTGAACAATCCGGTGCTTGGTAAGGAGTCTTCGGGGAGCCATGGCGATCTAGATCTGTCAGAAAAATAGCCCAAAACAAGAACAGAGGAGAAGCTTGCGATACGGTGGTCAAAACATATGGGAGTATATATAAAGAATTTTTATCTTGCAAAACAAGCATACGGGAAAAAAACGGAGTCGGGAAGGCACACGTGGGGCCCACAAGGCATCACGGCGCGCCCCGGGGGGGTCGCGCCTTGTTGCCTTGTGGGCGACACGTGGGTCCCCTCGGCTGTTTCTTATTTTTGTAATTTTTCTAATATTCCAAAACTGACAGAAATAATTTTTATGGAATTTTTGGAGTCGGTTTACTTACCGTATCACATACGTACCCCTTTTCAGGGTTCTGGAGCGTTCCGGAAGGACTCTTCTATGTGCTCTTCCGGTGTAATTGTTTCAATAATATTAGTTTCAACATTAATGGGAGTACCTGAAATATAATGCTTAAGTCTTTATCCATTCACCACTCTCGAATTATTGCCTTCGGAGTTGTTTATTTTGATGGCTCCGGAGCGATAAATTTCTTCGATGATATACGGTCCTTCCCATTTAGAGAGAAGTTTTCCTGCAAAGAATCTCAAACGAGAATTGTATAATAAAACATGATCACCTACTTTGAATACTTGTTTTTGAATTCTTTTGTCATGCCATCTTTTAACTTTTTCTTTAAACAACTTAGCATTCTCATAGGCTTGGGTTCTCCATTCATTTAAAGAGCTAATATCAAATAACCTCTTCTCATCGGCAAGTTTAAAATCATAATTGAGTTCTTTAATTGCCCAATAAGCTTTGTGTTCTAGTTCAAGAGGTAAATGACATGCTTTTCCATAAACCATTTTATATGGAGACATACCCATAGGATTTTTATATGCAGTTCTGTAAGCCCATAATGCATCATCAAGTTTCTTAGACCAATTCTTTCTGGATCTATTAACGGTCTTTTGCAAAATCAATTTTATTTCTCTATTAGTTAATTCAACTTGACCACTAGACTGAGGATGATAAGGAGATGCAATTCTATGGTTAACATCATATTTAGCAAGCAACTTACGGAAAGGACCATGAATAAAATGCGAACCACCATCAGTCATTAAATATCTAGGGACTCCAAACCTCGGGAAAATAACTTCTTTAAGCATTTTAATAGAAGTGTTATGATCAGCACTACTAGTTGGAATAGTTTCTACCCACTTAGTAACGTAATCAACAGCAACTAAAATATGAGTATACCCGTTGGATTTAGGAAAAGGTCCCATATAATCAAAACCCCAAACATCAAATGGTTCAATAACAAGTGAATAATTCATAGGCATTTCCTGACGTCTACCAACATTACCAATTCTTTGACATTCATCACAAGAAAGGACAAACTTACGTGCATCCTTGAAAAGAGTAGGCCAATAAAACTAGATTGTAATACATTGTGTGCAGTTCGGTCTCCCGCATGGTGTCCTCCATATGCCTCGGAGTGGCACTTACGTAGGATTTGTTCCTGTTCATGCTCAGGTACACAACGTCTAATAACACCATCTACTCCTTCTTTATATAAGTGTGGGTCATCCCAAAAGTAATGTCTTAAATCAAAGAAGAACTTTTTCTTTTGTTGATATGTAAAGCTAGGTGGTATGTATTTAGCAACAATGTAATTAGCATAGTCTGCATACCAAGGAGTATTACAAGAAGCATTTATCACAACTAATTGTTCATCAGAAAAATCATCATTAATAGGAAGTGGGTCATCAATAACATTTTCCATTCTAGACAAATTATCAGCCACGGGATTCTCAGCTCCCTTTCTGTCAACAATATGCAAGTCAAATTCTTGTAGCAGAAGAACCCATCTAATAAGTCTAGGCTTAGCATCTTTCTTTTCCATAAGGTATTTAATAGCAGCATGATCAGTGTGAATAGTAACTTTGGAATCAACAATGTAAGATCTAAATTTATCACATGCAAACACAACTGCTAAAAATTCTTTCTCAGTAGTAACATAATTTCTTTGAGCACTGTCTAGAGTTTTACTAGCATAATGGATAACATTCAATTTCTTATCAACTCTTTGTCCTAGAACAGCACCAACAGCATAATCACTAGCATCACACATAATTTCAAAGGGTAGGTTTCAATCAGGTGGTTGAACAATAGGTGCAGGAATTAAGGCTTTCTTAAGTACTTCAAAGGCTTCTACGCAATCATCATCAAAGACAAATGAAACATCCTTTTGCAAGAGATTGTTAAGAGGTCTAGAAATTTTAGAGAAATCTTTTATAAACCTTCTAAAGAAAGCAACATGACCAAGGAAACTTCTTATACCTTTGATATCTTTAGGACATGGCATTTTTTCAATAGCATCAACTTTAGCTTTATCAACTTCAATACCTCTTTCAGAAATTTTATGCCCAAGGACTATACCTTCTTTCACCATAAAGTGGCACTTCTCCCAATTCAAGACAAGATTAGTTTCTTCACATCTCTGCAAAACTCGATCAAGGTTGCTTAAGCAATCATCAAAAGAAGTTCCGTAAACGGAGAAACCATCCATGAAAACCTCAACAATCTTTTCACAGAAGTCAGAGAATATAGCAGTCATACATCTTTGAAAGGTAGCAGGTGCATTACATAAACCAAAAGGCATACGACGATAAGCAGAAGTTCCAAAAGGACAAGTAAAGGTGGTTTTCTCTTGATCTTCAGGTGACACAGGTATTTGAGAGAAACCAGAATAACCATCTAAGAAACAAAAGTGTGTGTGCTTAGACAATCTTTCTAACATTTGATCAATAAAAGGCAAGGGGTAATGATCTTTTCTAGTAGCTTTATTTAATTTCTTGAAATCAATTACCATCCTATAGCCAGTTACAATTCTTTGCGGGATAAGTTCATTTCTATCATTAGGAACAACGGTAATACCTCCTTTTTTAGGAACACAATGAACATGACTTACCCATCTACTATCAGCTATGGGATAAATTATACCTGCCTCAAGAAGCTTTAATATTTCAGTTCTTACCACATCCTTCATTCTAGGATTCAGCCTTCTTTGATGATCAACAACGGGTTTAGCGTCTGGCTCCATATGAGTTTTATGCTGGCATAAAGTGGGACTAATGCCCTTAAGATCATCGAGAGTATATCCAATAGCAGCACGGTGCTTCTTTAGAGTTTTAAGTAATCTCTTTTCTTCATGCTCTGAAAGGTTAGCACTAATAATAACAGGATATATCTTCTTTTCATCAAGATAAGCATATTTAAGTGTATCAGGTAATTGCTTCAATTCAAACACAGGACCACCATTGGGTGGAGGTGGATCTCCCAAGATTTCAACAGGCAAATTATGTTTAAGGATAGGTGCTTGTTTAAAGAACAACTCATCTATTTTATTTCTTTCATTCATATGCATATCATTCTCATGCTCAAGCAAATATTGTTCTAATGGATCAGTAGGAGGCACAACAATAGAGGAAAGACCAATAATTTCATCTTTACTGGGTAATTCTTTATCATGAGGTTGTCTACGAAATTTAGAGAAATTAAACTCATGAGACATCTCACCAAAATTAACACTAACAATTTCATTAGTGCAATCAATCTTAGCATTGACAGTATTCAAGAAAGGTCTACCAAATATAATGGGACAAAAATCATCTTGTGGTGATCCAAGAACAAGAAAATCAGTAGGGTATTTGATCTTACCACACAAGACTTCAACATCTCTAACAATCCCAAGTGGTGAAATAGTATCTCTATTTGCAAGCTTAATAGTAACATCAATATCTTCAATCTCAACGGGTGCAATATCATTCATAACTTCTTGATAGAGAGTAAATGGAATAGCACTCACACTAGCACCAACATCACATAAACCATGATAGCAATGATCTCCAATTTTAACAGAAATAATAGGCATGCCAATTACAGGTTTGTTTTTATCTTTAGTGTCTGGCTTAGCAATTCTAGTTGCTTCATTACAGAAATATATGACATGTCCATCAATATTATCAACCAAAAGATCTTTAACCATCGCAACACTAGGTTCTACTTTAATTTGTTCAGAAGGTCTAGGTGCTCTAATATTACTCTTATTAACCACAGTTGAAGCTTTAGCATGTTCCTTAATCCTAACATGGAAAGGAGGTTTCTCAATATAAGCAGTAGGCACAACTGGATCAACATGGTAAATAATTGTTTCTTCTTTAACACTAACAGGTTCTTCATTCAATTAAATAGGTGGATGATATTTAAACCATTTCTCCTTAGGGAGATCAACATGAGCAGCAAAAGATTCACAAAAGGTAGCTACTATCTCAGAGTCAAGTCCATATTTAGTACTAAACTTACGAAAAGCATCAGTTTCCATAAAAGATTTAACACAATCAAACTCAAGATTTATACTTGACTCATTACCTTTGTCGATTTCCCAATCTTCAGAGTTACATTTAATTCTTTCTAGAAGATCCCATCTGGATTCAATAGTTCTCTTCATAAAGGAACCAGCAGAAGAAGTATCGAGCATGGATCGATCATTATAAGAAAGCCGAGCATAAATTTCTTGAAGAATTATTTCTCTTGAGAGCTCATGATTGGGGCATGTGTGCAACATATGCTTAAACCTCCCCCAAGCTTGAGCGATACTTTCTCCTTCACGAGGCCAAAAATTATATATATAATTCCGATCACGATGAACCAAATGCATAGGATAAAATTTCAAGTGGAATTCCAACTTCAACCGGTTCCAGTCCCATGTTTCAGAATCATCACATAGCCTATACCATGTCAATGCCTTTCCCTCCAAAGATAAAGGGAATACTTTCTTCTTAACTCCATCTCCGGATAGACCTGCAAGCTTAAACAATCCACAAATTTCATCCACATAGATCAAGTGCATATCGGGATGTACCGTTCCATCTCCTGCATAAGGATTAGCTAGCAGTTTCTCTATCATACCCGAACGAATTTCATAATAGATAGTTTCAGTAGGTTCAATAGGTTGAGAAGCAACTCTTATTGCTTCCGGTCGAGATGAAGATACCCCGAACAAGCCCCTCAAAGGATTACTTTCCATAGTGACAAGTGACAATAAATTTCAGCACATAATATAAATATTTCCTTACCAAATTCCACTCACCAAAGGCGCTTCACTCCCCGGCAACGGCGCCGGAAAAGAGTCTTGATGACCCACAAGTATAGGTGATCAATCGTAGTCCTTTCAATAAGTAAGAGTGTCGAACCCAATGAGGAGCACAAGGAAATGACAAGCGGTTTTCAGCAAGGTATTCTCTGCAAGTACTGAAAGTAGCGGTAACAGATAGTTTTGATAGAAAGATAATTCGTAACAAGTAACAAGTAGTAATGGTAACAAAAGTGCAGCAAGGTGGCCCAATCCTTTTTGTAGCAAGGGACAAGCCAGAACGAACTCGTACAATAAGCAAAGCGTTCTCGAGGACACATGGGAATTTCATCTAGTCACTTTCATCATGTTTGTTTGATTCGCGTTCGCTACTTTGATAATTTGATATGTGGGTGGACCGGTGCTTGGGTGCTGTTCTTACTTGAACAAGCCTCCCACTTATGATTACCCCCTCTCGCAAGCATCCACAACTACGAAAGAACAATTAAGATAACTCTAACCATAGCATGAAACATATGAATCCAAATCAGCCCCATACGGAATAGCGCATAAACTAGGGTTTAAACTTCTGTCACTCTAGCAACCCATCATCTAATTACTACTCCACAATGCCTTCCCTTAGGCCCAAAGATGGTAAAGTGTCATCTAGTCGACGTTCACACGACACCACTAAAGGAAGCAACAACATACATATCATCAAAATATCGAACGAATACCAAATTCACATGATTACTTATGACAAGACTTCTCCCATGTCCTCAAGAACAAAAGTAACTACTCACAAATCATACTCATGTTCAAGATCAGAGGGGTATTGAATAGCATTAAGGATCTGAACATATAATCTTCCACCAAAGAAACCAACTAGCATCAACTACAAGATGTAATCAACACTACTAGCAACCCACAGGTACCAATCTGAGGTTTTGAGACAAAGATTGAATACAAGAGATGAACTAGGGTTTGAGATGAGTTGGTGCTGGTGAAGATGTTGATGAAGATTGGTCCTCCCACGATGAGAGGATCGTTGGTGATGTCGATGGCGACGATTTCCCCCTCCCGGAGTGAAGTATCCCCGGCGGAATCGCTGCGCCGGAGAGCAAAAGTGCTCCTGCCCAGGTTCCGCCTCGAGACGGCGGCACTTCGTCCCGAAAGTCCTCTCTTGATTTTTTCTAGGGCAAATGGCTTCATATAGCAGAAGGAGGGGGCCAGAGGCCAGCTGTGGGCCCCACAAGGCATCAGGGCGCGCCCAGGGGGCACGCCCTGTTGCCTTGTGGGCCTGTTGCCTTGTGGGCAACTAGTGAGTCCCCAACGGTATTTATTTTCTCCAGTATTTTTTATATATTCAATAGAAAATCTCCGTGAAGTTTCGGGTCAATTGGAGCTCTGTAGAATAGGTATCTCTGATGTGGCTATTTCAGGTCCAGAATTCCAGCTGCCGGTATTCTCCCTCTTCATGTAAACCTTGCAAATTAAGAGAGAAAATGCATGAGAATTGCATCATAAAGTTTAATAATGATCAAAAACATAATAAATATCAATAAGAAATCATGATGCAAATTGGACGTATCAGTCAGCACATCATTGGTCTCGCCGGGTTGCAGTGGTCATACACTCTTCCGATAGTATCACAGCCCAGCAGGTAGTACTCGTCCTCGAGCGTAATTGTAAGTTCCATCCTTTGGTCCAGAAGTTGGGGCGGCTCAAGCGGAAGGTCCAGGACATGGGCGATCTTATGGATGTTTTAACCCGGTATGCCGAATCGGATAGTACAAAGGATCCAACGTCTGATGATGACAAATCAGGCAAGGGCAAGAAAAATGGTGGTAAGAATCACCAGCAGAACAATAGCAATGGGCAGGCCAATAACAGTAACAAGCGTAAGAATTATGAGGGAGGCTCTGATCTGGTGGCAAATACCAACACTGGTGGAAAGAATCAGCGCCAGAACAATGGTTCTAGGAAGCCTTTTTTCCGGAAATCGCCCTCGTAGCTTTGAGGAGTCTCTCAAGGGTCCATGTCCCAAACATAGTTTTGATGGTAAGCTGTCTACCCACTCATGGGAAAATTATTACATTATGCAAGAGTTCTCCAAGCGGATATTTCAGAATCATCACAACGGAGGCGACAACGGAGGTCACCCTGGCAACCCTGGACTCGGCAACCAGGGAGCCGACTTCTAGGGAGCCGGCTCACAAGGGCCCTTCGCAGGCCCTGGGTTCTAGGGGAACCACGGTTAGAATGTCGGGTTTTAGGGGGCTGGCAATGCTGGAGCTAGTAATCAGCGTAACAACCAAGGAAATCAGAATCAAGGTGGCTAGTCCGGGTTCCAGACCAATCCGAAGCAGTTGAACTGTGGCCAGTATCATGTTTTCACCACCAGCACCTGTAAGTGTGATCGGAAGGTTCAGCGGCGAGCCGCCCACTTGGTTGAGCCGGTAGTCCCGTATTACCTGAACTGGTCAGAGCAGCCGGTCACTTGGAGTCGGGCGGATCACCCGGAGTTCATTGATCAACCCGGCCATCTGGCCTTGGTGGTGGCACCACAAGTCGGCGGTTATACGTTGACCAAGTGCTCATGGATGGTGGCAGTAGTATCAATATCCTTTACTATGATACTTTCAGGCGGATGAACTTGTCCGAGAAACAGCTCACCCCTTCCACTACAGTTTTTCATGGCATTGTCCCCGGCAAGTCAGCGTATCCCATTGGCAGGATTTCTCTGGAAGTGGCCTTCGGTAATGAATTTAATTATCGCTCGGAGTTTTTGTCTTTTGAAGTGGTCAAGCTTAAAAGCCCTTATCATGCCCTCTTCGGGAGGCCGGCTTACGCGAGGTTCATGGCACGTCCATGCTATGTTTATCTGAAGTTAAAGATACCCAGTCTGGAGGGTACCATTACTGTTGAGGGTAATCGAAAAGTTGCACTTGAGTGCGAGGAAGGTGATGCAGCCTATGCTGAGTCAGCTTGCGCGGCAGAAGAGTTGAAGTACTACAAGGACAATGTTGACCCGGCTGACAGGACTTCTCTGCAGAAACTGACAACTGAGTCCGACCCTCCTCTCAAGCTTAAGTTGTCCAGAGCCACAAAGCAAGTTGACCTCACCCCCGGTGATCCATCTGAGCAGTTCACCGTCGGGGCGAATATGGATCCTAAATAGGAAAGCGCGCTCATCGAGTTCATCCGTGAGAACCGGGACATCTTTGCATGGAAACCTTCTGACATGCCAGGTGTATCGAGAGAACTCGCTGAGCACTCCCTTAATGTGGATCCTAAGTTTAATCCTGTTCGGCAATATCTCCACCATTTCAATGAGGAGAGGCGGAAGGCCATTGGCGAAGAGGTGGCCCGGCTCCTGGCTGTCGGGTTCATTGTTGAGGTTTTTCATCCATAATGGCTGGCTAACCCGGTTCTTGTTCTGAAGAAAAACGGGACTTGGCGAATGTGTGTTGATTACACAGACCTTAATAAGGCTTGTCCTAGTGATCGTTTTGCTCTGCCCCATACTAACCAGATTATTGATGCCACGGCGGGTTGTGAGTCTTTATGTTTTCTGTATGCTTATTCGGGTTATCATCAGATCAAGATGAAGCTGGAGGACCAGGAAAAGACAGCATTCATTACACCTTTTGGAGCTTTCTACTATACGTCCATGTCGTTTGGTCTGAAGTGTGCATAGGCGACTTATCAACGTTGTGTCCAAAATTGTTTCCACAAGCAGATTGGGCGGAATGTTCATGCATATGTTGATGATATCGTGGTTAAATCTCGAGGAGACGTTTGACAAACTCCGAGTTTACCAGATGAAGCTCAACCCGGAAAAGTGTGTTTTCGGTGTTCCTGCAGGGAAATTACTGGGATTCCTAGTTTCTGAGCGTGGGATTGAGGCCAACCCAGAAAAAATCAAAGCAATCACGACCCTGGCTAAGCCGGCAAATCTCAATGCTGTCCAGTAGTTAGCCGGGCAGGTTGCCGCGTTGAGCCGGTTCATTAGCCGGCTTGGTGAGAAGGCAATTCCACTTTACCAACTACTCCAAAAATCAGACGACTTTGTTTGGAGCGATGTTGCAGATCAGGCTTTTGAGTCTCTCAAGAAGCAGTTGTCTGAGCCGCCCATTCTTGCTACCCCTCAGGAAAAGGAGCCAATGTTGTTGCATATTGCAGCCAACAGCAAGGCTATTAGTGTTGCAGTAGTTGTGGAGTGCAAGAAGGCAAGCAAGGAGTACCCAGTTCAGCGCCCGGTATATTATATCAGTGAAGTTCTGACAGAGTCCAAGCAGCGGTATCTGCATTGGCAGAAGCTGGTATACGGTGTCTTCATGGCAAGCCGGAAGTTGAAACACTATTTTCATGAGCACCCAATTACTGTGGTT
Source organism: Elymus sibiricus (assembly GCA_039707655.1). Lineage (NCBI taxonomy): Eukaryota > Viridiplantae > Streptophyta > Magnoliopsida > Poales > Poaceae > Elymus > Elymus sibiricus. Next base: position 173,162,220 of record CM077666.1, on the reverse strand, counting down.
AGTTCAGCACCCCTTGGAGACATCATTCAGAACAGGGAAGCTACTGGCTGGGTTGCCAAGTGGGCAATTGAGCTTGGGCCGCTTCATCTCAAATATATGCCACGGACTGCTATTAAATCTCAAGCTTTGGTGGATTTCATCAATGACTGGACTGAATTGCAGGCCCCAGAGGAGAAGCCGGATACCACATATTGGTCTATTCACTTTGATGGTTCTAGGCAATTGGAAGGCTCGGGGGCTGGAGTTATCATAACTTCCCCACGAGGTGACAAGTTTTGTTATGTTTTGCGGCTTATGTTTCCTTGTACTAACAATGCAGCTGAATATGAGGCATTGCTTAATGCACTCCGTATGGCTAAGGAGATGAACTTAAGCCGGGTCAGATGCTTGGGCGACTCAGATTTGGTGGCTCAGCAAGTTTCTGGAACCTGGGATTCCAAGGATCCCCTCATGGCAGCTTATCGACGCGAAGTCACAAACATTGCTGGACACTTCAAGGGATATCAGGTTGATCATATTGATCACCGGCTCAATGATGCAGCGGATGCACTGTCTCGCTTGGGGTCTCAGCGCAAGCCTGTTCCACCCAATGTTTTCCTTGATGTTCTACACAACCCGCCAGTCAAGTTACCGACAGAAGAGGACCTTGCCATTCCTGATCCAGAGGTGGCATTGGTGGCCGCTGTTCATGCTATACCAGATTGGACAGTACCTTACTTGGCTTATTAAAGTCGGGGTGAGCTCCCATCAGAGGAAATCATCGCTCGACAGATTATCAGGCGGTCCAAGTCCATGACCATAGTCAATGGAGAGTTGCATAGACAAAGCGTCACAGGCGTTTTTCAGCATTGTGTTTCTCCTAAGGAGGGTCGTGCAATTCTCAACGAAATCCACTCTGGTGATTGTGGGCATCATGCCGGCTCGAGATCATTGGTCGCTGATACGTCTCCAACGTATCTATAATTTATGAAGTATTCATGCCATGTTTATTATAGTTTTGTATGATTTTGGTGCACTTTTATATGGCTTTTATATGATTTTCATGGACTAACATATTGACCTAGTGCCCAGTGCCAGTTGTTGTTTTCTGCTTGTTTTTGGTTTTCCAGAAAATCCATATCAAACGAAGTCCAAATGCAGCGAAACTTTTTGACGATTTTTTCTGGAAGGAAACAGACCCAGGAAGCTTCGGAGGAGTAGCAGAAGAGCCACAGGGGCCCCACGAGCCACCCGGGCATGCCTGCCCCCCCAGGCATGCCCTGGTGCCTCATGGGCCCCCTGTGGCACCTCTTTGCGTGATTCCAACGCTGAAAAATCCTATATATTCAGAAACCCCCAAAAGTTAACCTAGATTAGTTTTTATGCCGCCACAAGCCTCTATACCAAGGAGATCCCATCTGGAGCCCTTTTCTGGCACCCCGCCAGAGGGGGGAATCATCACCGGAGGCCATCTTCATCATCCCGGCGGTCTCCATGACGAGGAGGGAGTAGTTCACCCTCGGGGCTGAGGGTATGTACTAGTAGCTATGTGTTTGATCTCTCTCTCTCTCTCTCGTGTTCTTGATTTGGCACGATCTTGATGTACTGCGAGCTTTGTTAATATAGTTGGATCATATGGTGTTTCTCCCTTTCTATCTTGTTGTGATGAATTGAGTTTTTACCTTTGAGGTTTCACTATTATCGGATTGAATACTTTTATGGATTTGAGAACACTTGATGTATGTCTTGCATATGAATACCCGTGGTGACAATGGGGTATTATATTGATTCACTTGATGTATGTTTTGGCACTCAACTCGCGGATTCCCGAGGTGACATTGGGGTAATCTATGCATAGGGGTTGATGCACGTTTTCGTCCTACTTTCTCTGATAGAAATCTTGGGGCACTCTTTGAAGTTCTTTGTGTTGGATTGAATATTATGAATCTGAAGTTGTTTGATGCATATCGTATAATCAACTCACGGATACTTGTGGTGACATTGGAGTATCTAGGTGACATTAGAGTTGGTTGATGTGTATCATATGATGTTATTTTAGTACGAACTCAAGGGCTGTTTGTGACACTTATAGGAATAGCTCAATGGATTGATCAGAAAGAATAACTTTGAGGTGGTTTCGTACCCTACAACAATTTCTATCTTATGTTCTCCACGAATAGGAACTTTGGAGTGATTCTTTGTCGCACATTGAGGGATTGTTATATGATCCAATTATGTTAGCATTGTTGAGAGATTGCACTAGTGAAAGTATGAACCCTAGGCCTCGTTTTCAAGCATTGCAATACTATTTGTGCTCCGTTTTATCACTTGCTACCTTGATGTTTTTATATTTTTAGATTACAAAAACCTATATCTACTATCCATACTACACTTGTATCACCATCTCTTCGCCGAACTAGTGCACCTATACAATTTGCCATTGTATTGGGTGTGTTGGGGACACAAGAGATTTCTTGTATTTGATTGCAGGGTTGTTTGAGAGAGACCATCTTCATCCTACTTCTCCCATAGATTGATAAACCTTAGGTCATCCACTTGAGGGAAAATTGCTACTGTCCTACAAAACTCTGCGCTTGGAGGCCCAACACGAGTCTACAAGAATAAGTTGTGTAGTAGACATCAGTCGCGAAAGCATTTCAGCATGGTTTTTACTGGCTCACAACTCATGCAGACGCCGAGGATATTGTGCGTAAGTGTGATGGTTGTCAGAAATTTGCTCGTCAAGCTCATGTGTCGGCTCAAGAGTTGAGGATGATTCTAATAACCTGGCCCTTTGCAGTCTGGGGGCTTGATATGGTCGGGCCTTTCAAGAGATCCAAGAACAAGCATACTCATTTATTGGTGGCTATTGACAAGTTCACTAAGTGGGTTGAAGCAGAGTCAGTCAGTCGTTGTGATGCTGCTACAGCTGTCAAATTCCTCAAAAAGCTGATTTATCATTTTGGCTATCCACACAACATTATTACAGACAATGGCACTAACCTTTCCAAAAGAGTCATGAATCAGTTCTGTCAACAGGAGCACATCAGGCTGGACTTAGCATCTGTTGTACATCCTCAGTCCAATGGACAGGCGAAACATGCTAATCAGAAGTTGCTGCACGACATCAAACCCCGGCTCATGGTGCCTTTGCAACGCACGCCCGAGTGCTGGGAAGAGGAGTTACCTTCAGTACTTTGGAGCATACGGACCACTCCCAACAGGTCGACAGGCTACACGCCATTTTTTCTGGTCTATGGGGTAGAGGCTGTCCTTCCAAGTGATATTCGTCATGACTCCCCCCGGGTTGCAGCTTATGTGGAGGCTGATAATGAACAAGCTCGTCAGGATGCTCTTGATGCTCTGGAAGAGGAACACGAACTTGCCGCATCTAGATCTGCCATCTACCAACAGGACCTACATCGCTATCACAGCCGTAGGGTTCGAAGCCGTACCTTTCAGGAAGGCGACTTAGTGCTCTGTCTGATACAAGACCAGACAGGCATGCATAAGCTTTCACCTTCTTGGAAGGACCCTTCGTCATGGGTCATACTACCTTGTTGACATACGTGAAGTAAATAAGTCACGTACCTCTGAGGAGGAGGGCAGCCGACCCTGTAATATTACACATCTCCAGCCATACTACACCTAAGTCACAGGCTTGGTGTTCTCTTTGTACATACCTTAGTCATGTATATAAATATTATGGTCAATAAAATAAAGCCGGCATCTCTGTATAATAGAGTTTGTCGTTTCGCCTCAAATTGTGTGTTGAGTATTTATTTTCTGATCATTGGTTTCTTGGGGGCTTCCAACTCATCGAGTTTAGCTTTAACATCCCTTTTACCCCAGCAAGAAGCCAAAATTTTCTTGGTTAAACCTGCATGTCAGCAAGATGCTACTCCGAACAGGTAACCCGGTGAACGCCTGATAAGTCAATCACAGAGGTGACCCTGAACTCATCAGAGTTAAAACACTAGTTGGTCACATGAGAGCCGGCTTTCAGAGAGCTAGGATAAACCAAAAGAGGCAAAAAGCCTGCTTCAGGGAAGCAAATCAGACTCGTGCCTCGAAAGGCGGTCTTTATGTCGTGTCTCGGAAGCCGGCTTTTACTTTTATGTATATTGCATTATTTTTGTCTTTTGCATGCATGCATACATCCTTATATTTCATGAATTTTGTTTAACGTTTTTTCTTCTCAAGCCGGCATCCGAGCTAGTGGGTTGTTTTAGAATTAAGATTTTTATCTTCTCAGCACCACTGGTGTTCGAGTTTATCGCTGGCATAGCTGGGTCACTGATATTATTTCAGCAGTGAAAGACTTGTCATTCAAGGCAAGCAAGCAAGTTTATACAGGCAAAACAACAAGTGCACGATGACACTTGCACCAGCAAAAGTTTACGCCTATTACTATTACAAGCCGCCACAGGGCTATGATCAAGCCAGATGTTCTATCATGTTCAGATTACAACGAATTGTGAGCTAGCAATCTAATCCTCCGGGTTGAGATTGGCACCAGATGTTGATGGATTGTCATGAGCCGGCTCTTCACGTTCGTCGTCATCCGCCGCCTCTTCCTGACTTGCCGATTCGTCGACTACCCACTGGATTGAGTGCAAAGCTTCAAATACTGCATTGTCTGTTATCACAGTTGAAGGGTCGACGTCAGGGGCAAAGGTGTGCTTACGCGGACGGGTCAGGGCGACCGACTGAGGGTTAGGTGACTCAATTCGTTCATTGGCTTCAGAATATCCGGCTTGATATTTTGTGAGGTCTATCTCCTCTGGCAGTGCTATCGCAGAAACCCAGGTTTCCTTCACACACCGCAGAAAATCCTTCTTGGTAAAAGGCGTGTCGTCGGTGTTGAATTCAGGATATCCAGCCACTATTTGAGCTGGATCCAGTTCTGGTACATATGCTTTGGCATGAGCAAGGGCGGTCAAGGCTCCGTGGCGACAAGCCGCCTTTTTCCACTCTTGAAACCATCGAGGCACCACCGACAGCTCTTTAAGCATGTCTGCAATCAGTTGGGGCGGTGCCTTCGTGTTTTTTGCCGCCATGATGCAGCGTGAGCCGCCTATGTACAGCTGTTTTGCAAAAGTGTAGACGGCTTTCAGCTTTACCAGAGGCTGCTCCATGAGGTTATGACTCCTTCGGCCTGGAAATAAAAGGTGGGAACACATCAGCAACCCGCCTAAGCATGTCAAGCCGGTACAATTAGCGACTTGTGAGGTTTTTTGCTTACCAAAGATGGCGGAGCACATGGTGATGATCTGGCCTTTTACAATAGCTAATTCCCGGGTCACAGGTTCAAGCTTCGTTTCAGCCTCTTTGGTACGTTTAGTCAAGTTGGCTTTTTCTTCCTCAAATGCCGCCTCAGCCTTCTTAAGTGTGTCTCTTACAATGAGTAGGGACTTGTGGGCATCGGAAGACAATTGCTCAGCCTTTTCCCAAAGTTTCTTCTCTTTTTTCGCTTCCTATTGGAAGCCGGCTACCTGTGCTTCGACTTGATTCAACATATCCTGCATGGCAGTTGCTCAGTTACAGGAGATACATAAAGTTCTGAGCCGCCGTGAGCTTGACCCGGTATTTGGAGGCTACATATATCAAAGCTCTCCAAGCATACAAGTCCCATGAAGATGCGGGCTTTCAACATGGCACTTGGGGGCTAATGCATCTGTTTTTCATCGATACATGCAGAGACCCGGCCTGTCATGCAATGATGAGCCGGCCCTCGGGGCCTACTATTTGTTAATCTATATGAAGATACATTTGTAGAAGTCCCAGGTCATCATATCATAATGACCCGGCCCACGGAGGCTACCATTTGTTAACTTACATGCTGATATAGTGGCAGAACTCCCGGGTCATCACTTCTTAATGACACGGCCCTTGGGGGCTACATACATACATATATAAAGCTAAGTGATAGGGATTACCTCATACTTCCGTTTGAAAGAAGTTATCATTGCAATCTCAGTGTCCCGGCTTTCAGATAGCCGGGTTAAGACAGTTTGATGCAGAGAATTGAGGTCTTGGTCTTCAAAAGAATTGAAATAAAGAGCCGCCTTCCCTTTATTTTGCATTGGCGACTCAGCCTTGGCAGGAATTTTTGTCAAGGCGGTAGAAGTTTTTGGCAGCGGGTTCTGGTTCTCACCAGTCACTACTACCTCATCCTGAGCCTTTTTAGCAGGTTGTTCTTCTACCATATCTTCCTTCTCCGGGTTAATAAGGGGAGGAGAAGCCTGAGCCGGGCTCATTACAATGTCCTGCTATGGCGGCTCATCTTGCGTTGCCGGCTCATCCGGAATTTCTGGGTTGTTGGCTGCTGCTTCCTGAGGACCTTCTTGTTCAACAGTTGGATTGGAAGGCTTGGCAGCAGGTTTCTTTTTGATTGCTTTAGTGCTGTGCAAAGATAAAATGTCGCTATTCAGTCAAGGGATAAAGCAAGAATACAAGTTTGAAAAGTAAGTGAGCTATACCCGGGATTGATGTTAAAAGCCGACGCCTGAGTAGCGCTGGATTCATCCGAAGAAGGGGATGTTTGATAAGCCGAGTCGTTCAGCAGTAACGGCTCTTTGAAGCGGCCGGCTTGAGGAAGAGAGGGAGTAGGGCTATGAGGCACTTCTGTCCGAGCCCTTCGAACAGGCGGCTCATTTGTTAACCCGTCGCTCAGTTCTCCTTCGCTGCTCCAGGTCTTCCATTTTGAAGTGCCAGCATGCTGAGTTTTTTTCAAAACAAAGTGTGGATCTAAGTAAGCATCTGGATGTGAGAACGGGACTTTGCGGACTGCGACCCAGATTTTTGTTTGGACAGGTATGGTTGAGTCGGAATCGGAGGAAATCGGGGTTACCTCGAGCTCTCCGGCATGACTGGTTTCAGCTTGTTCCTGTGAAGAGTCGGCATCAGCAAGCTGGTTAAAGAGAAGACCAAGGGAGTCGAGTTCTACCCCATGATCTTCTTCATCTTCCGGGTTTTCATCATCATCCTCTCGAGGAGGAGTGGGATCTTGAGGCTCAACTTTCCACCAGTCAGCATCTTCCTGCATAACGACAGACTAATAAGTCTACAACAAAGGTAAAGCAATATAAGAAAAGTAAAGGAAAACAATAAGGGCGGCTTACCACAGGTGCCGGGTTGCCCGTATAAAAGGGAGCGAGTCCCACGAGCCCAATGGAGTCCTTCGTCTCACCAAGAAGCTTCTTGGTGAATTTTATGACATCCTTCTGTTGGAGGTCGACTCGGCTAAATCGTAGCGGGTCTTCTGGCTCACCTGAGTAGGTGTGCATGAGCTGGTTTCTCAGGCCAAGAGGCTAGATGCGCCAGCTCACCCAGGTCCGGGTCAGGTCAACACCGGTGAGGCCATGGCAGTTAAGGCATTTATCTTTGAATATAAGGGTTCTAAATCCTTTCTTTCTTCCTTGGAGGCAAAACCCGGGAAAACAATGGAGGCATCAAGACGATCTGCCCTATAACCCGGAAGCTGGTGCCGTTGATCTGGGGAGGTGTCCTTACAGTAGAACCAAGTTCTGTCCCACCCTTTAGGGTGGCTTGCCGGCTTAGCTTCTGGAAAAGCTGAGTTCTTTCTTCTTTGGATAGTGACCCCACCAAGTTCTAGGCTGGGTCCACCTTTGTGTTCTATCTGGTGGTTCAAGTAGAAGCACTCTTGAAACAAGCTGATGGATGGCTCGATTTGCAGATAAACTTCACAGAAAACTTGGAACTGGCTCAAGTTGTGAATATAGTTGGGGCCCAAATCTTGTGGCCTAATAGCGAAGAAGTGCAGTATGTCCCAAAAAAACTTAGAACCCGGGGGACGAAAACCTTTGTCCAAGTGATCAGCAAATATAATGATCTCGTTTTGAGGCGGTTGCGGATGGATTTCTTCTTCAGGGCCTCGCCATTCAATTTCTTCCTTAGATGGAAGTAACCCGGATTCTACCAAGGCCTGCAACCTGAGCTCTGACATGTTGGACTTTGCCCATTTAATGATTTTTGTTTTCGGAGCCATGGACTCAGCTGCAAAGAAAGTAGAAAGGCAATATAAGCCGGCAGAATTCAGAAGCATTCTGGGTTATCATAAGGCCGAAAGATAAGCCGGCACTTTACCGGGTTGTGATCTCCAAGACAAATAAGCCGGTAGCTATTAATCGTAGATCTTTACAAGTGATGAATATGGTTTGGACTATGAGTCTGAGAACAGTTTCCAAACGGATTACAAGATTGTTCGGATCTAAAAAATGGCCTTAAATGAAAAGTTAAAAGCTAGGTTTGTTCTTCATGGGTGAAGATGAATTGCAATGAGATTCATTCGAAGCGGCATAACAGATCTACATGGTAAGGGCGATGTTGCGGTCTGATTCTACGACCAAACAAGCAGGAATTTGTAGGCCTTATGGATCTGCAAGCTACCAGAGCGAAGAATGCCCAATTACACCGATGAACCCTGACGAATAGAAACAATGGCGAGTAAGGCACTCACAGATCTGCTCGCGAAGCTTGGGGTCTTCGGGCATTGCGGTGTGGCCGTGCGGCTCTGGACGGATTCCGGCGATGATGAGAGGACGTGGTTGGTGCTGTCTCCGGCGGCGGCGGCGAGCGCAAGAAGGGCACATGTGGCGTCGAGGAGCAGAGGAAGAAGACGAGGAGTAGGAGTGGTAAAGAGTAGCACTGGAGGGGCACCGGTCCATTTATAGGTGCGGTGGAATCCGAAAGGGCAGGTGCGGAGCCCCAGGCGGCGCAGTAAATTTCGGCTAAAAGGATTCCTCGATTTTTGTGCCTGACAAGACAATACAAACCCACTTAAAGATTCGCTGTGATGTCTTGGCCGGATATTGCGGGAGTGGATTGTGACGTCATGTACAAGAGAAAGAGAAAAGTGTTAAGTTGAAGGATGTAGAATGACCCGGCAAAAATTATGTGACCCGGGAAATATATTTTGAAGATTGGAAGAGCGGGAGAAGTTGCCGGCTCAGAAACACGGCTCAGAGATGAAACTTTTTGTAATTGGTATTTTACTTTTTGTTCTGCAGGATGGAGTTCAACATGGATAAATCCAAGTCAAATTGGGGGCTAATGTTGGGGATGTTTCCTAGCATGGAGACCCGCCAGGGTGATGACCCAGCCATGAAACCATGAAGCTCAGCGGGCCATCATACTGTCAGACTTTGAAAGATCCATAATGGGCCGGCTCGAGGAAGACCCGGTATAAAGGCCGGCTTAACGTATGGGCCGGCTTGCAGAGGAAAGGTCAGATAAGATGATCACCTTGGATAACAAGGTAACTAGAAGAAGAATAAGGTCCGGGTTAAGATTACGACCCGGACTCTCATGTAAACCTAGGGATCGACCTGTTATATAAAGGGGAGTACCTAGGGTAGAAAGGTTAAGTTGCAATCCCTCGAGAGCTAAGCTAGCGAATCCGCATCTTTGTAATCGAGATCCAAAGCAATACAATCAAGCAAGACGTAGGCTTTTACCTCTGTCGTGAGGGGCCGAACCTGGGTAAATTCGTGTCTTCTCGTTCCTGATCAACCCTGTTAAGCTTCCACCTTCGTGCGATGGCCTCATCACTAAGTTCTTTCATGAGGGCATCTGCCGTGTTAAAACCACGACACATACGTTTCGCAGAACTAAGCGTATGCGATGCCTGCATCTTTCCCAAACGCTCCGTCCTTGCTACTCGTGTGTGCTTGCATTACCATCGCACTCGGTATTCTGTGGTGCAATGTTTATGATGCTCACCCCATCACAAACAGTTCACAATTGTACACCGTATGCGAAGCTTGAATATATCCCACACATTTGTATGTACATAAACGTTTGAGATGTATAAAATGTCCCAAACGATTCATCCGTATTACCCATGTCGGATGAAGGCCTATCACATGCTTTCTTCTATGAGCAAATGTTTATGATGCACACGACATCATAAACAGTTCATAATTGCCTAGCGTGTGTGATAAGGTGACTTTCACAAACATTTATTAAGAAGGAACTGTGTGCGCTGTTGTCGTTAATCTCACACGCTTTTTCTTGTCTGATCGTGTGTGCAGTAGAGTTTCATCGCACACGTACTGATCTGAGAAATGTGTCTGATCATCACGTTTATCACAGACGTTTTGCTTTCGCAAACCGTGTGCAGTGTAATGGCCTGCAGATCATAATTTATCCCTAGGTTAATCCCTACATTTAAAATTCACAGAATTTGAAATTGAAACAGATTTTCAATATGAAAGTATAGGCAATCACTTATTTCATATCGAACCAATCATTATTACAAATACAAATTCAAGGACGAATGCATAATTCGATGCACATGTACATATACTAAAGACTGTAAAGAGAGAGGTGGAAGACATTCTGGTTGCTGTAGAAGGTGAAGCGGAATGCCCATATTGTGCCCTCCTCCATGCCTAATGCGCGCAAGACTCTAGGCCAACCCCTTGTGATGCCCGCCCGCCCATCCTTCACTGTCTTCATTAGGACTTCTCGATGCTCATTGTAGTCTCGATGAAATACTTTAACCTTCATTGCATGTCCACCAATCATGTACTTTGCGAGGTAATGTTGAGTAAACTGCTTTGGGAACCACTGCAAATGAAAAAGATTCAGACATTGTTGTCTAACAACTCATTATGGGCAGTAAAAAGAGAAGGCTACAGAGTTCGTAGTTACCATCCTACAGCTCACTGTTGTGTTGGATAGAGCGTATGCAAATAATTTAATTGCCATCGGTCGTATCTTTTTGCTAGTAATTCTTATCAGTTTCCTCACTTGATGCTGGTTCATGAATATCTCATTGCCCCATACGCAAAAAGGGTCGAGGCCTGGATCTTTGCCTAGGACATATGTACCTACAAGCAACAAGTCAATATTAGAAGCTAAAAAGTGTCCAGCTGTGAATCTGTATGCACTACATTATGGAACGGAGGCAGTATAAGCCGAGGGATGAAACTAACCTCGGTGGAAAATGCTGGCCACTCCCGTTGTTGTCCTGCGTAAGTACGTGGAAAGGCGTGATAAGTACTACAGGCTTAACATCAACCAAATATAGCCATGGTAAACAACAACATCTCAAAATGACAGCTTGAATGTGTTGGTTTCAGCATGCTGTTAAAGTAGATAAAAAAATGGAAGGGAATGTTAACTACAACAGGCTTAACAGGGACCAAATATTGTAATTCAAACCGGTACTGTTGAAAATGAATAGAACGTAGCTCATGCTTAAACACCACACTACATAAATGTGTAAAACTAAAATAAAGGGCATGTGTTAACTTCACCAGGTATAACAGGAACCAAATATAGCTGTTCAAACTGGTATTGATGAAATCGAACTGCACAGTTCATACTTGCACATAATGAACATCACATTGTGAGTAACTGAAATAAACAAGGCATATATGCTCACTATAATAACCTAATATAGCCATTGAAAACTGGACAGAGGCTCAGTGCAACCAACCTAACAAGCAAATACTGATAAACAAGGCATCTGCTTGAAAACTGGACAAAGGCTCGCTGCAACCAACCTAACAAGCTAATACAGATAAACAAGGCATCTGCTTGAAAACTGGACAAATGCTCACTGCAACCAACCTAACAACCAAATACAGATAAACATGGCATCTGCTTGAAAACTAGACAAATGCTCACTACAACCAACCTAACAACCAAATACAAATAAACAGGGCATCTGCTTGAAAACTGGACAAATGCTCACTGCAACCAACCTAACAACCAAATACAGATAAACAAGGCATCTACTCACTATAAACAACCAAATATAGCCATTCGTGAAACTGAAGTGCACAATTCATATTTAAACATCAATAGCCCTATTGAACATTACATTTTTGCATAACTGAAATAATTAAATATGGCATAGTTAAAACATCGCATGGCAAAAGCTACTACAACAATGGGTACGAGTTGGCTAGCTAGAAAAAGTAAGATTTGCTTATAGGATATTGCCTCACTGGTCATGGACGGGATCCTTCACTTGGAAGAGCACAGACCCAGGGCGTGCTCCCTGATGTCACAGATGGGCTGTCTCACCTTGGAAGAGCCATAGTGGGTGCCCTTCGCGTGGTCATGGTCGATGAGATCTGACTTGGCAGCTGAGGATCCCAAGCCACTGCCGTAGAACGTGTCCTTCAGAAATGACATAATGGGCTCGATGGCATACAAGGATCGCAAATCCTTGACCGCGAGGTGGAGGAGATCAGCGGCGGGGCCTTCGAAGAGATTGACGGCGGTTGAACCAGAGGCGTTGGGGATGGACCACTTAACCCGTGACATGGCCCGTGTGAAGCCTTCGCTGTCGACGAGCTTGATGTCGTAGCCGGCTATCCTAAGATTCAGTAATACGCGAGCCCGCTAACGTGAAGCCTTCGCCATGGCGACGTAGTCAACGTCCTCGCCGGCTTCCACGACGAGGTGTTCCTCCGGGATAGATAGGTCGGCACGAACGGCGGCCACCTCGACATCGTCCAGCGGAGAGGCCATGATAGACCTCCTTTTGGCCGTACGCTCCTCGGGCTCCCCGGGATATGTGGTCGGGCTTAGGCTGCGACTCTCTGGAGTAGGGGATGGGGATCTGGGGGGGAGGGACACCGCAGGCCTCATCTAAAAACTTAGGGTGGTGAGGGTATGGGAATCGGTGGGTAACCTGAACTTATCTAAGCTAGGAGGCACACGGGCAGACCGGCAGGGGTTGGTGGCGGCTTCGGCGGCGGTGGCGAGCTAGGGTTCGAGCGGGGGGGTAGACTGTGGAGGGGGGACGGGGTTAGGGCGGGTGGTGTTCTAGGATATGCCGCAACTACTGAAAATTTTAATAATGGTGGGTGGAGATGGTGGTGGACGAGGGAGGGCGACAGTTCAAATGCCTCGGCTACTGGAATTTTACTATGAGGTCGGTGGGGGAGGAGTGAGGGCGACGGTTGAAATACCGCGGCAACTGAAATTTGGGTAAAGGAAATGAAGCGGCGCGGGAGCAACCAAGATTTCACACGGTCCAAACATAATAATTGTGTACGATAATAAGGAAAAGCCGCGGAACCACGAATTTTTGCATCGCTCAAGGCAGGTAGCTTTTTTTGAGATTTCTAGCTAGCTGGTTTATCGCACACGGTTTGTCCTAATTTTCAGACGCATACGTGGAATTCATCCTAAATATCCTGTACACATTACCCCATCACCCTTGCTGGCGCTTGCGAAGTCGTGGCGATTTTACAGGGCACGAGCTTCACACACGGTTAAGCCAGTGCACCCGTGTCCGTTGCGCGTACGTTCGCACGCAGTTTTCTATCCGTGGCATCTGCTATTTTATATAGCACCATTTGGTAACAAAAAAATGCGAGAGAGGGTAAGAACACAACCACACCAGCATGTGGCCCAAATATATATGTATGAAAAGGGTGGTGTGTGATGTTCAAATTCCCAATGCACAACTTTGACGCACGGGCCCATGGGTGGGCGCGTCGTCGAAGATCGGGTGAGAGGGGCCAGAAGACAACAACCACCTGGAAGTGGCCAAATATATGTAGGAATAAAGGGTGTGATGTTTAAATACACAATGCACAACTTTGATGTGGCACCTCCCTCACAAACCGGAAAGCCCCCTTGGATATCTATAATGACAGGTTAAGGTCGTAGCTAGGTGCCTGCCCCACCCCCACTTCGTGTTGGGGGGACGCATGCACGTACTCATACTTTGGTCGGACATGCATGCATGTCACCATGACCTACCATAAGACGGAAAGTGAATCTATCTTGGCCAAACAACCACTGTTGTTGTCGGTCAAAAAGGGATATAATAGACCGCTCAGGCCCATAGATTGGACCATCACCGTAAACTGCACGAGAGGGGCCACAAAACCAGCACTACCTTCATGGGGCCCAAATTGATGTACGTTGGAAGGGTGATGTGTTTTAAATACCCAATAATGTACAATTTTGATGTGCCGCCTACCTCACGAAATGGACAACCCCCATGAAAGGTAGGTAGTAATTAAGGATGATGTCGACGTATGTAGGGTGTCCATCCAACCCACTATTTCGAGCGCATGGGAGGGAATCCCGAGAATGCATGAGCTCGAACTTTGCTCGGGCATGTCACCATGACCCGCGGTAACACGAACTAGGAGGAATCCATTCATGGCCAAAGCCCCTCGTTGTCGGCCAAAGGGATGATATATATAGACCAGGCCCACAGATAGGCGTGTCGTTGAAAACCACACATGGGAGACGGGGTCGATCAGAAGTCCCTATACCCTGCATGCGGCCCAAATATATGCATATATGGGTGGTGTGTGATGTGATCAAATCCCCAATGCACAACTTCGATGGGGCATCAACTGCATTACAAACCAAACACCGTACCCCCAGGAAGCCAGGTTACGTATGACGCCGGTTCCCCAACTTCGAGCCGGCGGGAGGGAATCGAACAAATGTTCCCCAACTAAATTTGGTCTGACATGCCGCCATGACCTATACCAAGAGGAACCCGTCATGGTCAAACCCTTCTCGTACGTTGTTGGTCAAAGGATAGAACGTGCGGGCCCACAAATCTCGAACGTTGTGGGTCAAAGGATAGAATGTGGTGGGCCCACGGATCGATCTCAATCATTCTCCAATTTTTCAAAACAACAAATAACAAAAAAACATCATTGTACAAATTTTCAAAACAAGGATCTCAAGGTTTTTTTAATCGACATGACTGGTCACTACAGACACATTTAGATGCTAAATGTCTAGAATGACTGTATCATGGCGCTTAAATGAAGCTTGAGATATAGCAAATTCCCACCCGGTCACCCATCCTTAGACTGCTCCACCACGAGCACGCTTAACTCATGCGTTCTATTCGACTAGGCTAGCAGATGGGAAGCTGCCCTTGCTGATAAGAGTTGCCTCCTCGCGTTTAAGGCGTTTACCGATGGTCACCGTGTGGGACCTACTCCTTACTATCACACACGTTTGCCTTTACATATCAGACCACTTCCATTCAAACTTACATTATTTTTTTACTACTTAAAACTAGCCGGAAGAAGCAAAAGCTTTGCCTTTTCATTAATTAAAAACAAGATAGTTGCCCAGTTAAATGCGGAAAACTAGGCGAAAACCGATACAAACAGGGCCTAAACCTACGGGAACTCTTGGCTGAGCATGAACTGGTACATGCCTTCGTCCACGCGTCTGATACGCTCGCGGAACTGCTGTACCGCAATATCGATCTCTGCCCAGGGTATTTCATCGGCGACGGTCGATTCCAAGCCGCGACGAGTATTTTGCTCTGCTTCGTCGTTGGCGGCACCTGGGGGGCCGAGGAGGTCGAAGAGCAGCCCATTGGCGTCGTGGTGGCGGATTCTGGCAGTGTGAACTTCGTCCGGCGCAATTATGGCGCTGACGGCGTCTGCCCATTCCTGGCGGGGAATCGGGATGCTTAGCGGCCCTGGAAACGGCCTCTCGAGTGGTTGAGTCAACAGGATGCTGACACGGCTCCGCTCAGATAATGCGGCGCACCGCACCTGATGCGCGGCGGCGTTCTCCCGGTCTTGCGTGGCAGCGCTTTCCCACTCTTGCTCCGCTCCGCTCCATGGGCGGCGACGAACACATGTGTAGACATTGGCCTGCTCAAGCACTGGGGCGCGATGATACCGCTCACGCTCGGCGGCGCGCTGCCTCTCTTGCTCGGCGGCGCACGGCCGTCCTGGCTCTCCGGCCTACTCCGGCTCGTTCTCCTCGTCGAGGAGGTTGATGACGGCGGTGATAACCTACAAGTATAGGGGATCGCAACAGTCTTCGAGGGTAGTATTTCACCCAAATTTATTGATTCGACACAAGGCGAGCCAAAGAATATTTGCGAGTATTAGCAGTTGAGTTGTCAATTCAACCACACGTGGAAAACTAAATATCTACAACAAAGCGTTTAGTAGCACAGTAGTATGATAGTTTTGATAGCAGTAGTAACAGAGACCGTAACAGTAGCAGTTTTGTAGTGATTATAACAGCAGCAATAGCGAAAGTAACTTAGCAAAGATCAATATGCAAAAAGCGTAGGCATTGGATCAGTGATGGATAATTATGTTGGATGACATTCCCCATGTAACAGTCACAACCTAGAGCGATACACAATAGCTCCAATTCATCAATGTAATGTAGGCATGTATTCCGTATATAGTCATACGTGCTTATAGTAAGAACTTGCATGACATCTTTTATCCTACCCTCCCATGGCAGCGGGGTCCATAAGGAAATCTAAGGGATATTAAGGCCTCCTTTTAATAGAGAACCGGAACAAAGCATTAGCACTTAGTGAATACATGAACTCCTCAAACTACGGTAATCACCGGAAAGAATCCCAATTATTGTCACCTTGGGGTATGCGGATCATAACACGTAATAGGTGCATACAACTTACAAGATAAAATCAAGAACACCAATATATTCATGAAAACATAAAGGGTTTAGATCTGAAATCATGGCACTCGGGCCCTAGTGACAAGCATTAAGCATAGCAAAGTCATAGCAACATCAATCTCAGAACATAGTGGATACTAGGGATCAAAGCCCTAACAAATTGACTCGATTACATGATAAATCTCATCCAACCCATCACCGTCCAGCAAGCCTATGGAGAAATTACTCACACACGGTGGTGAGCATCATGAAATTGGTGATGGAGGATGGTTGATGATGACGATGGCGTCGAACCCCCCCCCCCCTCTCCGGAACCCCGAACGGACTCTAGATCAGCCCTCCCGATGAAGAACAGGAGGTGGCGGCGGCTCCGTATCATAAAACGCGATGAAGCTTCTTCTCCTATTTTTTTTCTTGGGGAAAGTGAATTTATAGTGTTGGAATTAGGTCAGACGGCCACCTGTGGGCCCCACAAGGCATCAGGGCGTGCCCTAGGGGGGGTCGCGCCCTGTTGCCTTGTGGGCAACAGGTGGCCCCTCTTCTGTTGATTCTTGCGCCAATAATTTTTATTTATTCCATAAAAAATCTCCAAAAAGTTTTGTCCAATTCCGAGAACTTTGATTTCTGCACAAAAACAACACCATGGTAGTTCTGCTGAAAACAGCGTCAGTCTAGGTTAGTTTCATTCAAATCATGCAAAATGGAGTCCAAAACAAGAGCAAAAGTGTTTTGAAAAGTAGATACGATGGAGACGTATCAGGCGGCAGCGCTTCGCCGGATTGGCATGCTTGGAATGGTATACTGCGATATGGTCGGCCGGTGTGTCGCCGCCTAGCCTTCTATGCCCACTGACACTGGCAGCGGGAAACCGATGGGGGGAGTGGCGGGAAACCGATTGGGGGGAGTGGCGGGAAACCGATTGGGGGGAGTGGCGGGAAACCGATTGGGGGAGTTGCGGGAAACGGTAGCGTGTTTGGATATATAACACCATTAATATGGAAAACTTAGGAAAGAAGGAAGCACGAGCTAGCACGACGCGTGCGCACAGTGCTTACCCACGGGTGCCAGACGGTTGAAGAGAACTGCTTTAAATTATTCAGGATTCGTTTTTCATTTTTTATACATTATAATTGAGTTTTCTAGGCATTTAATGAGCATAATTCAAATTTGAACTACAAATAGATGCTCCAGTGCACCAAAATGGGTTGAAAAAACATAGATGTGTCCTTGGGTGCATGATTAGGTCCCATGCAAGGAATGAGGATGAATTACAAACATCTCGACGTCCTGGCTCGGCCTCAAACATTGAGAATCTTGGTTTTTAAATCCCCATAAATCCAAAAATCACCTGAAATTCATGAAACTTTACATGGTGTTGTGACATGGCACAAATATGAGATGGTAAAAAAACTGACCAATTTGGGGCAAGTTTTGGTACAAGCCTCTTACAAACCGGAGCTTCTCGCAAGAAGCCTCGTGGTTCCGATAGGGAACGTGTCACCCTTGTGGGCGAAACAACAATCGCTGCCTCTTCTCGCCTTGTATTTTTTTTCTACGGGCAACATAGACCAATAGGAGATTTGTGCTGAAATATGGAATTATTGAGGGTTCGTTTGGCCTTTTTTATACATTAATTGAGTTTTCTAGGCATTTAATGTCCATAATTCAAATTTGAACTACAAGCACATGATCCAGTGCACCGAAATGGCTTCAAAAACCATACATGTGTCCTAGGGTGCATGTTTGGGTCCCATGCAAGAAATGGGGATGAATTACAAACATCTCGGTGTACTGGCTCGGCCTCAAACATTGAGAATATCGGTTTTTAAATCCCCGTAAATCCAAAACTCACCCGAAATTCATGATACTTGGCATCGTGTCATGACATGGCACATATATGCCGTGGTAAAAAAATTGTCCAATTTGGGGCAAGTTTTGGTACAAGCCTCTTACAAACCGGAGGTTCTAGCAAGAAGCCTCGTGGTTCCGATAGGGAATGTGTCACCCTTGTGGGCGAAACGACAATCGCTGCCTCTTCTCGCCTTGTATTTTTCTTCTACAGGCAACATAGACCAACAGGAGATTCGTGCTGAAATATTGAATTATTCAGGGTTCGTTTGGCCTTTTATACATTAATTGAGTTTTCTAGGCACATAATTCAAATTTGAACTACAAGAACATGCTCCAGTGCAGCAAAATGGCTTCAAGAACCATACATGTGTCCTTGGGTGTATGTTTAGGTCCCATGCAAGAAATGGGGATGAATTACAAACATCTCGGCCCTACTGGCTCGGCCACAAACATTGAGAATCTCGGTTTTTAAATACCCGTAAATCCAAAACTCACCCGAAAATCGTGAAACTTGGCATCGTGTCATGACATGTCACATATATGTCATGGTAAAAAATTTGTCCAATTTGGGGCAAGTTTTGGTACAAGCCTCTTACAAACCGGAGCTTCTAGCAAGAAGCCTCGTGGTTCCGATAGGGAACGTTTCACCCTTGTGGGCGAAACGACAATCGTCGCTGCCTCTTCTCGCCTTGTATTTTTTTTCTACAGGAAACATAGACCAACAGGAGATTCGCGCCGAAATATGGAATTATTCAGGGTTCGTTTGGCCTTTTTATACATTAATTGAGTTTTCTAGGCATTTAGTCTCCATAATTCAAATTTGAATTACAAGCACATGCTCTAGTGCACCAAAACGGCTTCAAATACCATACATGTGTCCTTGGGTGCATGTTTAGGTCCCATGCAAGAAATGGGAATGAATTACAAACATCTCGGTGTCCTGGTTCGGCTTCAAACATTGAGAATCTCGGTTTTTAAATCCCCGTGAATCCAAAACTCACCCGAAATTCTTGAAACTTGGCATAGTGTCATTATATGGCACATATATGCCGTGGTAAAAAATTGTCCAAATAGAGACAAGGCGCACACATTAATAGCCAACATAGGCATTTTGGAACAAATAGATGACACATTAATATCGCAAATGGTTGTATTGTTTGAACCGTGGACGTTCCACTAACCATTTACGTGCGGCCACGCGTCCCTCTTTTTACTGGAGAGTACTACCTGGGTCCTGGTTTATTGGTCCTCTTTGTATATTGTGCAAAAATTTGACCATACTAGGTGGCGTGCGTGCAGCTGTTTGATTAGACGGGACGAGTGCGAGAAGTCCGCTGCGCGGCTCGACGGGACGCGTGCGAGCAGTCCGAGATGAGGTCACCTACCACTGGTAGGGTCACAGGCCTGACATCTAGGGCCCACCTAGTGTCCCACACCATCATTAATAGGTCCCTGGACCAATCACGCATTCGGACGCGTGTAACAAGGAATCCACTCGGATACACCGAAGACACTCGGACGCTCTCCTTCCAGTCGGCCCGATCGCACCACTCGGGCAGTGAAGACGTAGGGACGACGTGGGAGCTGCAACGGTCCGAAGGTGTTAAGTCAAGCTACAAGTACAGTCAAGACCACCGTTACCAGTAACTGCTGTAGTCATGGCTATTATAACCTGTAACTCCCGTAGTTATTGTCACTAATGCCCTAACGACGTGGTGGTGAAGAGGCCGCAGCGCACTCCTATATAAGCCGCCCTCTCCCTCTGTCGCAGGGTTCAGCATCCCTTGTAATCACATACCCCAAGGAAAAACAAGCCTCCGGGCAACGAGACGTAGGGCTGTTACCTTCTCCGAGAGGGGCCCAAACTCATAAAAACCGAGTGCCACACCTGTGCTGTAGCTAGGCTCTGCCCCTTCATTCGTACCCCCAGTGTTCATTGTCAGGTCAGTAATCACGACAGTTGGCGCCCACCATGGGGCGGTGCGTTTAGCGAATTTAGCAGTACAGGTGGAATTTCATCATCACCATGTTAGTCGGCGGCGAAATCCGTTTCGGGGCTCTCAGCTTCATCGCTGACGACTCAGCGTGGCTCCCGGAGGCCTCACTGGACATGGAGTCGCTGCCCATCCATGGCACGGCACACTTCCGTGCATCTTCATACGGAGTCCTTCTTCGACAGCCATCGGTTCCATACCGAGTGGTTTCCGTCCTTCCCGCTGGGCGCCGTCGCAAGCGCTCTGGGCACTCACGGCTCCAGCGCTGGATCAAGCACGCGGTGGTCGTTCAGGCCGCAGCGGAGCACGTGGCGGCTCTTGATCCTGACGAGCCCGCCCTCGACCTTTTCACCGAGCTCCACGAGGATTCCATCAGCGAGTCTGAGTGTGAGAGCGTGGAGTCCACCGCCGAGGTCCTCATGGCTGGCACGGAGCAGCGCGGTCCTCTGGGTTATTCTGGCCCCCGTGACGGACACGTGGGCACCTCGCGCGGGAATGACAACGACAACCATGGGGATGACCATTCGCCTCGTCATGATCCTTATATCCCGCAAGCTCTCACTCGGGAGCAGAGCGATGAGCTCCGGCGAAGAAACGAGCAAGCTTTGCACACTCTTACCACCGGGACGACTCCTAAGGCCCTGGCCACGGAGTCAGCGCGTTTGGCCACTCTGGCCGAGCGAGATTGCCTTGAGCGGCTGCAGAAGGAGTTGGACGATCGCACTCGCCAACAACCCAGTTCCAGTCGGCACAAGCGCCGGTTGTTCCTGAGTGACCAGCCTCAGAAGTACCAGGTGCTGAACAGCCCTCTGCAAAACCTGGCGGCGGCTACCAGGATCGCCGATTCCATCGAGCCCTCCGATTCCACAGCCGGAAAAGGGATCCGTTAGATCCAAGCGCTCCTGAAGACGGCCCTGTCGCAGAACGCGGCAGTGTCATAGTCACGTGACCGTATCCACAGCGCATCAGTGCGCGCTAAAACTGTCCAGTCGGCCCATAGTCCTCTGGGTTCAGGAAGACGCCGGGCTTCACCTTCCTCAAGAAACCACCACGGGGAGCGGAGGCGCGACCGAGTCATTTTGCCCCGGTGACATGATGATTACGATCGAACCCAGATGCCCCCTCCGCGGGACGTCCCATACGGGCACCAGCCTTATGGTGACAGGTGTTCTCCTGGGAACGATCGCAGGCCGAGCCCCTTGTACCGTCCGGGTAACCTCCGAGACCCCCAATTCAATGCGAGATCTGCCCTCACTCAGAACCTAGTCGATAGAGGGCGAGCCCTGAGGGAAGGCCTTGACGCTGATGTTCCAAGTGGTTCCGTACCCTCCGGACCTGAGTGTTTCAGTCGGTACATTCGGGTTGCAGATATCCCGAACAATTTCAGATTGGCGACAGGCATTAGCAAGTTCACTGGTGAGTCGAAGCCAGAGATTTGAGTAGAGGACTACTGAGTGGCCGTCCAAATCGGCGGCGGCAACGACAATGTGGCTATGAAGCATCTACCGCTGATGCTCGAGGGGTCGGCCAGGGCGTGGCTCAACCAATTGACGCCCGGCAGTATTTACTGCTGGGACGATCTGGCCCGGGTCTTCATCAAGACTTTCGAGGGCACGTACAAGCGGTCGGGTGGATTGTTAGAGCTACATCACTGCGTTCAAAAGCAGAATGAAACTCTCCGAGAGTACATCCAGCGGTGGACCACTCTGCACAATGATACGTCTCCAATGTATCTATAATTTTTGATTGTTCCATGCTATTATATTATCAATCTTGGATGTTTTTATATGCATTTACAGCAATTATATATCATTTTTTGGTGCTAACCTATTAACTTAGTGCCCAGTGCCAGTTGCTGTTTTTTGCCTGTTTTTGGTTTTCCAGAATATCAGTACCAAACGAAGTCCAAATGCCACCAAACTTTTTGGAGATTTTTTTCTGGACATAACAAGTACTGGAAGCTTCGGGAGAGGGCCAGAAGATGAAGCAGTGGCCCACGAGGCACCAGGGCCCTGGTGGCTTGTGGAGCCCACACAGCTCCGTTTGACCTAATTCCACCTCTATAAATTCTCGAAAATCGGGAAACCAACAAAGGAGTCCACGAAATACTTTTTCCACCGCCGCAAGTTCCTGTTCTTGAGAGATCCCATCTGGAGGCCTTTTCCGGCACTCCGCCGGAGGGGGAATCGATCACGGAGGGGCTCTACATCAACCTTGCTGCCCTTCCGATGATGCGTGAGTAGTTTACCACAGACCTTCGGGTCCATAGTTAGTAGCTAGATGGCTTCTTCTCTCTTTTTGATCTTCAATACAATGTTCTCCTCGATGTACTTGGAGTTCTATCCAATGTAATCACTTTTTGCGGTGTGTTTGTTGGGATCCGATGAATTGTGAGTTTATGATCAGATTATCCATGAATATTATTTGAGTCTTCTCTGAACTCTTTTATGCATGATTATTATAGCTTCGTATTTCTTCTCCGATCTATTGATTTGGTTTGGCCAACTAGATTGATTTATCTTGCCATGGGAAGAGGTGCTTTGTAATGGGTTCGATCTTGCGGTGCTCAATCCTAGTGACAGAAAGGGACATGACACGTATGTATCATTGCTATTAAGGGTAAAAAGATGGGGTTCATTCATGCGTGAGTTTACTTTGTCTACATCATGTCATCTTGCTTAAGGCGTTACTCCGTTCTTTATGGACTTAATACACTAGATGCATGCTGGATAGCGGTCGATGTGTGGAGTAATAGTAGTAGATGCAGGCAGGAGTCGGTCTACTTGTCTCGGACATGATGCCTATATACATGATCATTGCCTTGGATATCGTCATGATTATTTGCTTTTCTATCAATTGCCCAACAGTAATTTGTTTACCCACCGTATGCTATTTTCTTGAGAGAAGCCTCTAGTGAAAACTATGGCCCCCGGGTCTATCAAAATCATATATTAAAAACCCTAAAAATACCTTGCTGCACTTTTACTTTATTTATTTTATTTTATATTTTAGTTCAATCTATCTATCTATCACATACAATTTAATCTTGCAATTAACCGCCGATGGATTGACAACCCCTTGTTTGCGTTGGGTGCAAGGATTTGTTGTTTTGTGTGCAGGTGCTGCTAACGAGGTGTTGCGTGATTCTCCTATTGGATTAATAACCTTGGTTTCATAACTGAGGAAAATACTTATCTCTACTGTACTGCATCTCCCTTCCTCTTCATGGAATTACCAACGCAGCTCACAAGTAGCAGGAAGAATTTCTGGCGCCGTTGCCGGGGAGACATCATCAACATCTATCAAGTACCTACGCATAAACTTTCATCTCCTTGCATATATTTTATTTGCCTTTGCCTCTCGTTTTCATCTCCCCCACTTCTAAAATACTTTACAAAACCACAAAAATATTTTTACTTGTTTGCTTGCTTTTATGGCCTTCATGTCGAACACACAAGAACAGAAAGTAAAAGCAAAAATATAAGATACTATGAATCCACTTAAAGTTTTCTACTTGGATCATCTTCGATCCATTTGTTCTCGTGCTGAAACCCCAACTAGTTTAGTTGAGGGAAAATCATTAAATGAGCATGCTCATTTTGTGCGTCACCGTTTGTCCCAAAAAGGGAGACTCTTATGGCGTCAAATAAATTGTTTGCTATGCTATGCTTGGAATCTATGTGAAATTTATGATTTTACTTGTTGCTCTAAGAACCCTAAAAAACACCTTCCCTACCTATGTGAGTTTAATGATAATGAAATCTTGTCTTCTTATGCCAAGGGTGTTTATAATTACTATGATATCGAACAAATTGAAGAATTTGTTGCTTTTAAGGGTGCTTATGAAGTTGCTTCTTTTATTGAAAAGTATGATGTTACTCTCTACAAATCTGAAAATTTTGACATACTTAAATATTGCTATGAAAACTATGCTCCTAATGCCTATGTTAAAGAATTTATTGAGAGAATGTCTACTTCTTTGGAAGAGAATACTGATATGCATAAATCTGTAGATGACTGTGATTCCATTGATTCGATTGAAATATCCCCTCTTGATGAATGTGATGCTTGCTATTCTTATGGCAACGATGCCGATATTAAAGATGCTTATAGAGATGAACTTGCTATAGTTCCTTATGTTAAAAATGAAATTATTGCTATGGCACCCATACTTGATAGCTCCTTGAATGGAACGCATGATTGCAATGATATTATTGTAAATTCTATTAATGTCAATTGTGCTAATGATATGCAAAGCTACAAGCTTGGGGATGAAAATTTTGTTATGTGCACTACTTATTGTAATGATCATGATTGGGGTGATAATGCTTCTTATGATCTTGAAAATTTATTTAAGGCTCATGATGAATATGTTATTGATAATAAAATTTGCTATACTATTAAAAGTGGGTTTGGAAGAGCATCAACTTTAGGTAATAATGATCCCACTACTTTGGAGAGTGTTCAATCTTATGAATTTTTTGATGAAAGTGGGTTTGGAGAGGTCATGACTTTAGTTGATGTTAATCCCACTATTTTGGAAGATTATAAAACTTTTATGCATGTGGATCATGATGAGAATATTTTATATGATAGCTATATTGTTGAATTTGATGATGATCCTACATGTAATTATTATGAGAGAGGAAAATATGGTTGTAGAAATCTTCATGTTACTAAATTGCCTCTCGTTATGTTGAAATTATTAATGCTCCATTCTTCCTATTGGCATATGCTAGCTATTGCTTGTCTTGATAATTTGTTTGCTTATAAAATTCATATGCATAGGAAGTATGTTAGACTTAAATGTGTTTTTCACATGTTTCATGATGCTCTCTTCGTGTTTCAATTACTATCTTTCATGTGAGCATCATTGAAATCTTAAGCCTATCTTAATGGCTATAAAGAAAGAGCTTGTTGGGAGACAACCCAATCAATAAAATAAATTATTGTGCATTTTCACATTTATGCTACTGTTATGATTGAGTTTTTATGTTTTAATTAGTGTTTGTGCCAAGAAATGCCTTTGGGATGATTTGGAAGATAGTATAATTGATGCTGTTTGGAAAACAGAAAGTTTTGCGTCCAGTGCTGGAATTTTAGTTCTGTACTGGAGCGTCATAAAAATCTGAAATTTTTACAAAGTATTGGTATATGAATTTACCACGTTGTACTAATTTTTCAGAATTTTTGGAGTTATAGAAGTATATCTTTTAAATAGATCTCTACAGACTGTTCTGTTTTTGACAGATTCTGTTTTTGATGCATTGCTTGCTTGTTTTGATGAAATTATGGATTGTATCGGGGGGCATAAGCCATGGGGAAGTTAGAATACAGTAGGTATAATGCAAAAATAAAATATGAATGGGTTTGCAACAGTACTTAAAGTAGTGATTTGTTTTGTTATACTAACGGATCTCACGAAGGTTTTGTTGAGTTTTGTGTAATTGAAGTTTTCAAGTTTTGGGTGAGATCACGATGGATGAAGGAATAAGGAGTGGCAAGAGCCTAAGCTTGGGGATGCCAAGGCACCCGAAGGTAATATTGAAGGAAGACTCAAGCGTCTAAGCTTGGGGATGCCCCGGAAGGCATCCCCTCTTTCTTCTACCAACCATCGGTAATTTTACTTGGCGCTATATTTTTATTCGTCACATGATATGTGTTTTGCTTGGAGCGTCATGTATTATATGAGTCTTTGCTTTGTTAGCTTTTTAGTTTGTCACAATCATCCTTGCTGGACACACCTATTTGAGAGAGCCACACGATCATCATGATTTGTTAGAATACTCTACGTGCTTCACTTAAAAAAATTTGAGCTAGGCAGTTGCTCTAGTGCTTCACTTAAATCTTTTTGAGCACGGCGGTGGCTATATTTTGAAGAAATATTTAAACTCTCATGCTTCACTTATATATATATTTTTTGACTGGACTTCACTTATATTATTTTGAGAGTTGATGAGATTAAAATTTTGACGAAATATTTACGCTCTCATGCTTCACTTATATCTTTTTCAGAGTTGATAATAGTAATGGTAATTTGCACAAGATATGAATTTGGTCCCAAAGTGATGAATATTCAAGAGGGATATAATAAAAACTTTCATATAGATCATTGGATATGATAAGTGTGATTCCTTGTAATAGTTTTGCGATATGGAGATGATAATATGTGAGTCATGTTAGTGAGTAATTGTGATTTAGTAAGAATACTAGTGTTAAGGTTTGTGATTCCCTATGCATGCACATTAAGTCAATAGTTATGCAAAGAAATTATATCCTACTTATGGTGCATTATTCGGTGTTAGTTATGTTCAATGCATGTTTATGACCGTTTTCGCTTTTTGGTTGGTTGCTTCTCAATCTATTTGCTAGCCTTCATTTGTACTAAGCAGAAATATTGCTTGTGCATCCAAACTCCTTAAACCCAAGTTGTGCCAAATGAGTCCACTATATCTACCTATATGCGGTATTTCCATGCCGTTCCAAGTAAATTTGTGTGTGCCAACTCTAATTTTCAAAATAATTCTCCGTTTTGTGTGCCCGTACCGCTCATGAAGCGGCAGGGGGTGGCCAATATTTTCCATGCTAGGTGTGTTATTCTCACGATGAGTGTTTATTCACTTGTCATTGCACGAGAGAGTGGCTGGTAATAGGGATGCCCAGTCCCACAATGAAATCAAAAATTAATAACAACCAAATTCCTTGGAAAGTGTTGGTATGGAGGGCACCCGTGGATACGGCTAGCCATGGATTGTGAAAGAATGGTGGAAAGGAAATAAACTTTACTTTCTGTTTGGGAACCGCCTATGATGTGTCTAGCATGGAAAATATTGGGAATTCTCGGTCGTTTTCGTTGACAGGAAAAGCATGCCTCTCAAAATATTTGCATCCCTCTAATTTAAGCTTTGAGCTCTGGTACATTTGCAAATCTCTGCTTCCCTCTGCGAAGGGCCTATCTATTTACTTTTATGCAATTTTTATTTTTATTTTGAGTCTCCATCTTCTCTTATAAAGCACCAACTAGAGAGCACTATCGTCATACTTGTGCATTGTGTGTAGCTAATATTGAGTGTGTTTCATGAATGGATCAATGATTGAGCATAATGGGCTAGGGATAACTTTCTTCCAGCGTTGATATTTTGAAAGACATGGTTGCTTGTTAGCATGCTTGAGTATTTATATCTTCATGTCAAACTATAGACTATTGCTTTGAATCATTCAAGTCCAAATGTCCGTGCTATAAAAGAAAAGAATATATGATGAATATGAGAGGTAGCATTCCACATCAAAAATTCTGTTTTTATCATTTACCTACTCGAGGACGAGCAGGAATTAAGCTTGGGGATGCTGATACGTCTCCAACATATCTATAATTTTTTATTGTTCCATGCTACTATATTATCAATCTTGGATGTTTTTATATGCATTTACAGCAATTATATATCATTTTTTGGGACTAACCTATTAACTTAGTGCCCAGTGCCACTTGCTGTTTTTTGCCTCTTTTTGGTTTTCCAGAATATTAGTACCAAACGAAGTCCAAATGCCACGAAACTTTTTGGAGATTTTTTTTTGGACATAACAAGTACTGAAAGCTTCGGGAAAGGGCCAGAAGATGAAGTAGTGGCCCACGAGGCACCAGGGCGCGCCCCAGGGGGGGTGGCGCGCCCTGGTGGCTTGTGGAGCCCACACACTTCCGTTTGACCTAATTCCACCTCTATAAATTCTCGAAAATCGGGAAACCAACAAAGGAGTCCACGAAATACTTTTTCCACCGCCGCAAGTTCCTGTTCTCGAGAGATCCCATCTGGAGGCCTTTTCCGGCACTCCGCCGGAGGGGGAATCGATCACGGAGGGGCTCTACATCAATCTTGCTGCCCTTCCGATGATGCGTGAGTAGTTTACCACAGACCTTCGGGTCCATACTTAGTAGCTAGATGGCTTATTCTCTCTTTTTGATCGTCAATACGATGTTCTCCTCGATGTTCTTGGAGTTCTATCCGATGTAATCACTTTTTGCGGTGTGTTTGTTGGGATCCGATGAATTGTGAGTTTATGATCAGATTATCCATGAATATTATTTGAGTCTTCTCTGAACTCTTTTATGCATGATTACTATAGCTTAGTATTTCTTCTCCGATCTATTGATTTGGTTTGGCCAACTAGATTGATTTATCTTGCCATGGGAAGAGGTGCTTTGTAATAGGTTTGATCTTGCGGTGCTCAATCCCAGTGACAGAAAGGGACATGACACATATGTATCATTGCTATTAAGGGTAAAAAGATGGGGTTTATTCATGCGCGAGTTTACTTTGTCTACATCATGTCATCTTGCTTAAGGCGTTACTCCGTTCTTTATGGACTTAATACACTAGATGCATGCTGGATAGCGGTCGATGTGTGGACTAATAGTAGTAGATGCAGGCAGGAGTCGGTCTACTTGTCTCGGACGTGATGCCTATATACATGATCATTGCCTTGGATATCGTCATGATTATTTGCTTTTCTATCAACTGCCCAATAGTAATTTGTTTACCCACCGTATGCTATTTTCTTGAGAGAAGCCTCTAGTGAAAACTATGGCCCCCGGGTCTATCTAAATCATATATTAAAAACCCTAAAAATACCTTGCTGCACTTTTACTTTATTTATTTTATTTTATATTTTAGTTCAATCTATCTATCTATCACATACAATTTAATCTTGCAATTAACCGCCGAGGGATTGACAACCCCTTGTTTGCGTTGGGTGCAAGGATTTGTTGTTTTGTGTGCAGGTGCTGCTAACGAGGTGTTGCGTGATTCTCCTACTGGATTGATAACCTTGGTTT
Source organism: Elymus sibiricus (assembly GCA_039707655.1). NCBI lineage: Eukaryota > Viridiplantae > Streptophyta > Magnoliopsida > Poales > Poaceae > Elymus > Elymus sibiricus. The sequence goes on along the minus strand of CM077666.1, from coordinate 173,133,141 downwards.
CATAACTGAGGGAAATACTTATCTCTACTGTACTGCATCTCCCTTCCTCTTCAGGGAATTACCAACGCAGCTCACAAGTAGCACACAACACGGTGGAAAATGTCACCGAGCACCAGGCGATCTGCGCCTTCAAAGCTGGCGTCAGGTATCATGAGTTAGCCTTGAAGTTCGGCCGTACTGAGATCCCGACTCTCAATCGGGCGATGGAGATTGCCAATCGGTACGCCAATGGCGAAGAGGAAGACTGGCTGAGGAGCGGCAAGGGCCGAGCCGGAGATGCAAATCAGTCGGACAACAACAAGAATAAGAAGCAGAAGCGCAAGGTCGAGATAGCCAACAATGCGGAGGCTGCGGCCCTGATCGGCCAAAGCAAAGGCAAAGGCCAGCCGAAGCAGAAGAAGGAGTGGGCCAGCAAGAAGAAGGCTGCTCCAAAAAAATGACATCCTTGATCAGCCCTACCAGATTCACACGAAGAAGGATGAAGAAGAGATGCGGCAAGACCCCTCCGAGGGAAAGGATGAGGACGAAGACGACGATGGGGACAAAGGCACCTCCGGGTACCCCCACTTCGAGAAGGTCTTGATGATCTTTGCTGACGTTGAAAGCAAGAGTCGCCTGAAGGTGATAAACCGAGAGGTCAATATGGCAGTTCCGACTGTCACCAAGCTCCTGGACCGGGCCAAGACCCCTGTCACCTTCGACCAGTCGGATCACCCGGCACACATACTGACCCCTAGGCGGCAGGCGGTGGTGGTCAATCCCGCCGTTGGTGGAGTCTGACTGCTCAAAGTCCTCATGGATGGCAGCAACGGGCTGAACATCATTTACGCTGATACTCTAGAGGCGATGGGCATTCTGATGTCCCGACTGAGTAAAAGCAATATGCAGTTCTACAGGGTCATCCCCAGGAAAAAAGCGAAGTCACTCAGTCAAATTACCCTCGACGTCGTATTCGGCGGAGAGAAAAACTTCAGAAAAAAGAGGTTGACCTTTGAGGTGGTAGACTTCAAGAGTGCCTATCACGCCATCCTGTGTAGGCCTGCCTATGCGCAATTCATGGCCAGACCATGTTACGTGTATCTCAAGCTTAAGATGCCAGGGCCGAAGGGCATGATCACCATCACAGGAGACCGGAAGATAGCTAAGGAGTGCTTGCAGAAGGGCTCCTAGATCGCTGACGAGCAGATGGCATTGGCGGAGTTGGACGAGTACAAGAAGACGGTCGATTCAAGCGACATGCTCATGAGCAAGAAGCCGACTATGGAATCCGCTTTCCAGTCGGCTGACGATTCGAAGCAGGTTCATCTCCACCCGGAGGATCCAAACTCCGCCCCGACCAACATATCCACGACGCTCGACAGCAAATAGGAAAGCGAGCTCATCCATTTCCTCCGTGAGAACTGGGACATCTTCGCATGGAAACCCTCTGACATGCCGGGTGTTCCCAGGGGACTGGCTGAGCATCGACTCAGAGTTGACCTAAAGATGAAACCTGTCAAAGAGCATCTCCTACGCTCTACTCCTAAGAAGCGCAAGGCGATTGGCGAGGAGATCGCGCGACTCTTGGCCGCCGAATTCATCCATGAAATTTACCACTCTGAATGGCTCGCCAATGCCGTGTTAGTTCCCAAGAAAGATAAATCTCTCCGAATGTGTATTGACTTCAAACACATCAATCGGGCCTGCCTGAAGGACCAATTCCCTCGCCCCGCATAGATCAGATCATAGAATCTACTGCGGGGTGCGAGCGCTTATCGTTTCTGGATGCGTACTCCGGGTACCACCAGATCCGAATGTATGGTCTGGATGAAATAAAGACTACATTCATCACCCCGTTCGGGTGTTTCTGTTATACCACGATGCCTTTCGGATTGAAGAATGCCGGAGCAACTTTCATGCGCATGATCCAAAAATGCTTACAAAAGCAGACCAGTCAGAACGTGGAGGCCTATATGGATGACATCATGGTCAAGTCCAGGAAGAGTTCCGACCTCCCGGCAGACCTCGCCGAAACCTTCGCAAGCCTGCGCCAATACGACATCAAACTCAATCCGGCCAAGTGTACTTTCGGGGTGCCCGCAGGCAAGTTACTCGGCTTCCTTGTTTCCGAACGAGGGATCGACGCTAACCCTGAGAAGATCGGCACCATAGTCCGAATGAAGCAACCGCAACATCGGCATGATGTACAAAAACTCATGGGTTTTCTGGCAGCTCTGAGCAGATTCATTTCATGACTCGGTGAGAAGGCACTGCCACTCTACCGACTCATGAAGAAGTCAGAGAAGTTCGAATGGATGACAAAAGCGCAGGCCGCGTTGCAAGAACTCAAAGCCCTGCTTTCCACCCAGCCGGTGCTTGCTGCTCCGGGCAGCCGAGAGCCCTTGCTCTTGTACATCGCGGCCACGAGCCAAGTTGTTAGCAATGTGCTCACTGTGGAGCGTGAGGAACAAGGCAAAGCCTTCAAGATCTAGCGGCCAGTATATTACATTTCTGAAGTTCTGACCCCTTCCAAGCAAAGATACCCACACTACCAGAAGCTGGTGTACGGGATTTACCTGACTGCGAAGAAGGTGGCTCATTACTTTCAAGATCACTCGGTCACGGTGATAAGCGATGCTCCCCTGTCGGAGATCCTGAACAACAGAGATGCCACAGGCCGAGTGGCCAAGTGGGCCATCGAACTCCTCCCTTTGGACATCAAGTTTGAAGCCAAGAAAGCTATCAAGTCACAGGCTCTGGTGGATTTCTTAACCAAGTGGATTGAACAGGAACAGCCGGCCCCGAGTGTACCCGAGCATTGGACTATGTTCTTTGATGGCTCCAAGATGTTAAATGGCTCGGGGGCTGGTGTTGTTCTAGTGTCCCCCAAAGGCGATAGGCTCAGCTATGTACTTCAGATCCAGTTTGATTCTTCAAACAATGAGGCAGAATACGAAGCCCTTTTGCATGGATTGTGCATGGCGATCTCCCTTGGGATCCGCCGACTGATGGTCTATGGTGACTCAGACCTGGTGGTGAACCAAGTGATGAAGGAATGGGACATCCGGAGCCCAGCTATGACAGGCTACTGCTATGCCATCCGAAAGCTGGAGAAGAACTTCGAAGGACTGGAGCTCCATCACATCCCACGAATCAAAAACCAGGCGGTTGACGACTTGGCCAAGATTGGTTCCACTCGGAAAGCAGTCCCAAAGAATGTGTTCCTAGAGCACTTGCACTCGCCCACAATCAAGGAAGATCCTTTTGTTATGGAGGAGCCCCCGCAACCAGTCGGGCCGTCAAATCCGACTGAAGTTGACATCCCAGCGGTGGTCGATCTGGTCCAAGAGGTGTTTGTCATTACACCCGAGTGGACCGAACCGTACCTCGCATACCTTCTCAGGCAGGAACTCCCCGAAGACGAAGAGGAGGCTCGACAGATCGTCCGCCGATGAAAAGCCTTCATTGTTATGGGAGAGCACCTCTATAAGAACAGTGCCACTGGCGTCACTCAGCGTTGCATCACGCCAGAGGAAGGGCAGCAGATCCTGTAGGAGATTCATTCGGGAACCTGTGGCCACCATGCTTCCTCTCGGACCTTGGTCACCAAAGCATTCCGGGCAGGTTTCTATTGGCCCAGAGCCAACGAGGCTGCTCGTGATATCGTTGACCAATGCGTCGGGTGTCAGTTTTATGTGAACCAGTCGCACAAGTCAGCGTCCACGCTGAAGACAATCCCACTCGCGTGGCCATTCGCAGTCTGGGGACTCGACATGGTCGGTCCACTCTGGACCGGGGCCAGCGGATTCACATATCTGTTGGTGGCAGTGGATAAGTTTACCAAGTGGATCGAAGCGAAGCCCATAAAGAATCTGGACTCTTCGACTGCAATCAAGTTCATCAGGGAGATAATCTTCAGGTTTGGAGTCCCCCACAACATCATTACAGACAATGGGTCGAACTTCGACTCGGACGAGTTCCGCGAGTTTTGCTATTCTCAGGGCACTCGGATTGACTACGCCTCCGTGGCTCACCCTCAGTCGAATGGACAGGCAGAACAGACGAATGGATTGATACTCCAGGGGCTCAAGCCGCGTCTCATGCGTGACCCGAAACACACAGCGGGAGCCTGGGTGACCGAGCTGCCATCGGTCCTCTGGGGCTTGCGGACGACCCTGAATCGGTCCACGAAGCGCACTCCCTTCTTTTTGGTGTATGGCTCTGAGGCCGTCCTGCCGAGTGATTTGCTCCACAACTCCCCTCGAGTGGATCTGTACTCGGAGGCGGAGGCTGAGGAAGCGCGTCAAGATGGTCTCGACCTGCTGGAGGAGGAGCGCGAATTGGCTCTTATCAGGATGACTGCATATCAACAAGACATGCGCCGCTATCACGATAGACACGTCAGGGGGCGTGCTTTCCAGGAAGGTGACCTAGTCCTCCGACTAGATCAGCAGAAACCTCACAAGCTGGCGCCCCATGGCATGGGCCATTTGCGATATCAAAGGTACTGAACAACGGAGCCTATCAACTCTACAACTTCGCCAAAAGCGAAGAAGAGCCTCGAGCTTGGAATGCGGATCTGCTCCGCAAATTCTTCACTTAGAATAAATTTGTTCCCATTGTAATAGTATTCCGAATGAAATTAGATGAATAAAAGTCTAACTTTTCCTGTATTTCGTCTAATTTGGGCCAGTACCGTGTTTTCACTCCGGTGACTAACAGCGTTCGAAAACTAACACACACACCCCCAGTGGGTGTATCGGCTTAGTTGCGAACCAGATTTCGCCTAAGTTAAAAACTATTCGACTGCGGACACGCTCCACACTCGGGGGCTTAGCTGCGAACCAGATTTTGCCTAAGTTTAAAACTATCTGAGTGCGGACACGCTCCACACTCGGGGGCTTAGCTGCGAACCAGATTTTGCCTAAGTTAAAAACTATCCGAGTGCAGACACGCTCCACACTCAGGGGCTCAGCTGCGAACCAGATTTTGCCTAAGTTAAAAACTATCCGAGTGCGGACACGCTCCACACTCGGGGACTCAGCTGCGAACCAGATTTCGCCTAAGTTAAAAACTATCCGAGTGCAGACACGCTCCACACTCGGGGGCTCAACTGCGAACCAAATTTCGCCTAAGTTAAAAACTATCCGAGTGAGGACACGCTCCACACTCGGGGGCTCAGCTGCGAACCAGATTTTGCCTAAGTTAAAAACTATCCGAGTGCGGACTCACTCCACACTCGGAGGCTCAGCTGCGAACAAGATTTCACCCAAGTTAAAAACTATCCGAGTGTGGACACGCTCCACACTCGGGGGCTCAGCTGTGAACCAGATTTTGCCTAAGTTAAAAACTATCCGAGTGCGGACACGCTCCACACTCTGGGGCTCAGCTGCGAACTAGATTTCGCCTAAGTTAAAAACTATCCGAGTGCGGACACGTTTCACACTCGGGGGCTCAGCTGCGAACCAGATTTCGCCTAAGTTAAAAACTATCCGAGTGCGGACACGCTCCACACTCGGGGGCTTAGCCGCGAACCAGATTTCGCCTAAGTTAAAAACTACAACGTTGGCAAACGAAACAAAGATCCAAATATGCAGGCAAACTCCGATCCGTTCGAGTACTCCTAGCCAAAGCAAAGTATGCGAGCCCAAGGCCCGTTAAAGTATTATGGTTGCATCAACCACTCGGCATTCCGAGGCAAATCAAGGTTTAAGTGTTTTCCGATCACTTCTTCGCGGGAGGACTGGTCGGGTCGACGAAGGTGCCAAGGTCAATGCCGTCCGAGATCTGAGTGGCGGCCTCGATGAATGTCTCCATGAAGTCCTCAAACTTGAGCTTCTTCTTGTTGGCAACCTTCAGCGACTTCAACTTCTCCTCGTCCACGTTCTTGCAGTGGACACGGACGAGTGCGAGCGCCACATCGGCTCCGCAGTGGGCGGCAGACTTCTTCCAAGCTTGCACTCGAGCCGGGATCTCCTTCAGTCGGGTCATCATATACTCCACGTCGTTCTAGAGCTCTTCACCCGGGAGAAGTTCTTGGTCGATCTTGGACAAGGCGGACCTTAGTCGGATAATGTACCCCACGTCGCTCTTGAGGCACTCCTCCAGATGGAGAATGGCCATGGCGGCACTGTCCTTGAGAAGCTGTCTCGAGGGGTCCAGATCCTTCTCGACTCGGTCCGTATCCAGCTTGAAGTCAAAGCAGAATTCTGCTGAGAAAAACAATTTGAAGTCAGCACTTACAACAGATTCGGAAATGGAGAAAGTTCACTCAGCAGCGTCGCTTACCTTCTAGTTTCTTGCCCATTTCCTTGCCGAAGTCCTGGATGTACTGCTCAAGTTCCGCCTTCTTCTCGAGGAGCTTTGTGATATGAGAATCCAGTGATTTCTTCTCCTCTTCAAAGGCACTCACCTGAGCATTGTACTTGTTCTCCCACTCGGCATACTGCTGCTTCAGCTCAGCGATCTCGCCGTTCGCCGCCTCAGCAGCGACCTTCAGAGTCTTGTTCTCTTCTTCGAGGATGCTGACCGAAGCCAGCTTCTCCTCGGCAGCCTTGGTCTTACTCCTGGCCTCCTTCTACGCAAGAGCCAACTCCTTGTCCTTGTTCTCGAGGGCCTGCTTCATAGTTTCTAAAGAAATAGAAATCCTCAGCCTCATTACAAGCTGGGCGTTCTCGCCACGGACATCTGTTGAAGCGAATCGACTTGGATCAAAAGAAAAATACGACTCGTCGAACAGTAGAGCAACAGAACATACCTCCCAGGGTGTTCTTCTCCTTCTCCAGACGGCTGCTCTTGTGCTTCTCCACGTCCAAGTCCACTCGGAGTTGCAACACTTCCTTCTCCAAGGCAGCATAGTGAGAGCTCAGCTCGCAAGCCCTCTGGTGCAAAACAAAGCGAATTGTCAGTCGGCTGAAAAAAAACAAGCTACCTCCTTCAAGGAGGAACAAGCTCGATCAGTACCAGATCCTGAAATACCCTCTTACAACTGAGTCGACAATGAAGAAGATCGAAGATAACAATATTCTGGTCTGCATAGTCTACCTCAAGGCAGACAAAGCTCGACTACCAAGCCTCCCACTCGGGCGGCCGAGTGAGAGGCCGCACTCCGAGGGCAATCGAATAAATAACTCTAAGACTCCCGCTGACTGCTTCCAGTCGACGGCAGTCTCGGGGACTACACCCAGTGGGTGCACTCAGCATGCCCCCATTGGAGAATGACTCGTGTTGATGAGCTAAAAAAACATGTGCATGTTCTATCAGACTCCCACTAATTGCCTGCAATCGATGGTAGTCTCGGGGACTACACCCAGTGGGTGCACTCAGCGTGCCCCCACTAGAACAGAAACATTCGGCAAAGACCCCGGTCAATCCGAGTGGAAACGACAAAAATACAGAGTTCTAAGACTCCCGCCCGCAAACGCACTGATAGAAAGTCAATCGCTATCGAGAAAATAGACGAAAAATTAAAAGACGCCAAAGTACTTACTGCGGCACTTACTCGGACGTTGGCTTTCAATGCCTCACTGGCATTGTACGCTTCCTTCAGCCGGTCGTACACCACCTCGGCCTGGATCAAGGCCTCCTTGCTAGCTCCCACCTGGTCCTCAAGGACCCTCTGCAACGAGAATAGGGTGGATGGAGCGGGGTCCGAGGTCGACGCTAGTGGAGGCATGGAAGTCGCCTTTGCAACACCCTTGGTTGGCGAAGCAGTCCTGGTGAAGACCTTGGCGGGCGAGATCTTTTCCACTCGGCCACCTACAGCCTCCTGCATGATGATGTCGCCACTCGGCGAGGCCTTCTCTCCAGCTCCTGAGCCTGGCGGTTCGGCTTTGTCATCATTGTCGAGGTGGATGATTTCACTCGGAGCTACAGTCATCTAAAGATCAGCACGCGAAACGAACAAGCATTCAGATACAAACTCAAACAGACCAGACAATACCTTTGGAAATCGCAGCGTCCGCAGCCTGGGCTTTAGGTTGCGCCTTCTCAAGAGCATCCGGGTCCGGCGATGTGGTAGACATCTCGTTTCTGCACTCATGAAGCCACTCAGTTATTGGTCAGCAAAAACTCACTCGGCAAAAGAGATTGACACCCATCACTTACGTCGAAGCCACATGCACCGTCACCTTGATCTTGGGAAGAGCGTCCTTCCGGGGCTTGGTGGTGGCAAGCTTGGGCTGTTTGAGCTGTTTCTCAGGCGACTTCATCGATCCGACTCGCCCGCGCTTTGCCCCACCAGTTATGGGGCCCGCGGCGGTCGGCCTGGAACCACTCGGCGCCTGAGTTCCACCCGCTCGATCGCTCGGATCATGCTGTGCCTTGGTGCAGGGCTCCTTAGGACCTCCCCCGGATGGAGAGGATTCCGCCTCCTCGCCTTCCTCGGTCTCGGTGTCCTCGTCGCTGTCCTCCTCCTCTCCGTCGTCGTCATCCTTGTGGTATTGTCGTTCGGTGTCACTCGTCACGTCCTCTGGGTCGTGTTTAACACATGGGATCTACGAGATCATCTTCTGAAGGCTCTGCTGAAAGAAAGGCACATGTTGAAACCGGAGTCAGTCATATGGAAGAACCACTACTAAAATCACTTGGATGAAGGACAAACTTACATCTGCGGGCGGGTGCTCCAAATCGTACGGAGGCACTTTTCTGGATCCGCGCGGATTGTCACGCGTGGAGGTGATCGCCTTGATCTTCTCTTCGATGTCCTTCTCGGTCAGGTCATCAGGGAGCACTCAGGTGGGGTCACTCGGCCCCTCGTACCTCCACATCGGATGCTCTCTGTCTTGCAGTGGCTGGATGCGCCGACTGAGGAACGCCTCCAGCAGGTCCATCCCGTCAACTCCGGCATGCACCACCCCTACTAGGGCGTCCACCAGGATCCCAACCTCCACCTTCTCCTCCTTGGCCATGGTGAGGGACGGCGGAGCAGCAACCCTTATTGCCGAGTACAGCGGGAGCCCAGTCAGATTCCCTTCACTCGGCACGTCCTTGCAGTAGAACAAGCTGTCCTGCCAGCCCTTGACAGAGTCGGGGAAGCTCATGTTGGGGAAGGCCGAGTGCCCCCTGAGCTGGATGCCCAACCCCCCGCACTGCTGGGTCACGTTGGCCTTCTCCCCTCTCGGCGAATCTTTCTTCACCGTCATTGATCGACAGGTGAAGATGTGCTTGAACAGCCCCCAATGGGGGTAGCAGCCGATGAAGCTCTCGCACAACGAGACGAATGCCGCCAAGTAAACCACCGCATTCGGCGGGAGGTGGTGAAGCTGCACCCCGAAGAAATCCAAGAATGCACGAAAGAAAGGGTGTGGGGGCATCGAAAAACCTTGCTCTATGTGGGTGACGAGGAGGACTCGCTCGTCGGCCTGCGGCGTGGGCTCCGTCTCATCCGATTCGGGCACTCTCCACCCTCCCGCAGGGATCAGCCCCACTCCCTCCAGCTCCTTCAGCCGGCCCTCCGTCACCCGCGACGGGATCCAGCCCCCTGGACACGAGCCGCCGCCGGACCGGCGCTCGAAGACGCACCTTTCCCCGCCTTCTTCGCCCTCTCCAACCTGGCCATCATCTCCTTCACCATGGTGTCGCTCGCCTGAGTGCTCGGAGTGGAGGAGCGGGTGGAGGAGGAGAGTGGAGAGCACGAGGAGAAAAGGGGATTTGGGAATTACCCCGCCCCGCACACATTTTATATCGCGGGTAAGATCTCTCTGCGAGATCTCAACCACAGATTCCTAGATCTGACGGCATTAGCCGCAGCAGTGCACGTAGGAGTAACCGGACACGTGGTGGTTGTTAAGGCAAAAATCGAGGCACCACGCCCCACTTTCCCCACTAACCGCAACGTAACCGCTTCCGCACGCGCACGCAGGATTTCAAACCCCGCGATTTCCGCCGAGAGGTAATCCGATTGATTTCCTTTGTCCCTTTCCTAAAGGGCGCCTGTCAGTCCAGCTGACCACCCTCCACGGGTTGCCGTGCACTCAGACACGTAAAACATCCGACTGGAGTCACCTTCAGGATTGCGATGGGGTGAGCTCAGCGCCCCTCCGTGGGTTAACTTGGCCCTTTCACTAGGCTCCAAGGCGTGTGCCTCACAAATTTGGACTCAGAGCTGACCCGCGCTGGCGTTCCCCTGGGATAAAGAGTGGCGTCTCCCCGGAGAGTCAGACCACACGCCGGCATCGTCACTCGAGTTTCATGGCATGCCCTCACTCGGGCCTCAAGTCCATCTCTCCCGAGAGACACATGAATGCCACCAGATTGTCTGCAGCGATCAACAATGTCCGATCACTCGGAAAACGTTTCGTCCAGAATCCGCCGCGGCTTCACTTAAAGGGGAGCTGTTCGGGAACGGACGCCGAATGCCTCCGAAGCACTCGGACCAATCCGAAAACCCAGCCCACTCATCCTGTGAAGCCTCAACCGATTCGGGGGCTAATGATGAGGTCACCTACCACTGGTAGGGTCACAGGCCTGACATCTAGGGCCCACCTGGGGTCCCACACCATCATTAATAGGTCCCTGGACCAATCACGCATTCGGACGCATGTAACAAGGAATCCACTCTGATACACTAAAGACACTCGGACGCTCTCCTTCCAGTCGGCCCGATCGCACCACTCGGATAGTGAAGACGTAGGGATGACGTGGGAGCTGCAACGGTCCGAAGGTGTTAAGTCAAGCTTCAAGTGCAGTCAAGACCACCGTTACCAGTAACTGCTGTAGTCATGGCTGTTATAACCTGTAACTCCCGTAGTTATTGTCATTAATGCCCTAGCGACGTGGTGGTGAAGAGGCCGTAGCGCACTCCTATATAAGCCGCCCTCTCCCTCTGTCGCGGGGTTCAGCATCCCTTGTAATCACATACCCCAAGGGCAAACAAGCCTCCGGGCAACGAGACGTAGGGTTGTTACCTTCTCCGAGAGGGGCCCGAACTCGTAAAAACCGAGTGCCACACCTGTGCTGTAGCTAGGCTCTGCCCCTTCATTTGTACCCCCAGTATTCATTGTCAGGTTAGTAACCACGATAGTCCGCCGCGCAGGCTCGACGGGACCCGTGCGAGCAGTCTGCCGTGCAAGCTCACCGGGAAGCGAGCTCTTTGACCTCCACCCGCCGCCTCGCTCCCAACTTCTCCATGAATGGCGGCCGAGCAGGCTCACCGGGAAGCGAGCTCTTTGACCTCCACCCGCCGCCTCGCTACCAACTTCTCCATTAATGCATGCCGAGCCGCAGTTTAACATGCGGTTAATGCACCTGGACGGAGGGTGTTAGCTTGTGATCCCATGGCCCCGCTCAATGCTAGCTAGCATTGTTTTGTTCGTGCCTCGCTGAGAACACAACTTTTAGCCAATTTTTGACTCGTATACATGTACCTACGAGGTTACGAACAAAATAATATGACAACAAATTGACAATGGCAACGGATAATAATTGTCTTACATATCCCGGATAATTTAAAATGCCACATGCGGTAACGCCCGAAAGACACAGGGGCAAGAGAAGAAGGAAGTCGTTGCTCTCTACTTCTCGATGGATCGCTGGGCGAGGAGTTCTTCCAGCTCCTTCTTCACATACTCATGACTTTGCTTGATAGCAGCCATGGATTCCTCCACCTGCAGCTCAGGCTCGATGTGGAGCTTCTTCAAGTCATCCCTAAGTTCATGGACGATGGCTGTCAGCGTCATCCGCGAGGCAATGCTCTTCTCATACAGCTTCTTCCAGCCGGCGGCCTCCTCCTTCTGCTTGTCGAGCTCCTTGTGGAGCTTCACATTGTCACCCATGAGTTGCATGATGAGGCCGGTCGCCTTATCAACTGAGGCATCGCTAATCTCGAGCAGCTTCTCCAAGCCGGCGACCAACTCCTACTGGTTAATTAGGCCAGCAAGAATGTCGTCGTCACTGGCTGAGGACTTCAGCCCTGCCAGCTCGTCGAGTTCGCCGATGTGGCGAGTGCGCTTGTGAGCCCTCGCCTGCCCGTGAGAGCTCGTTCGAGGGCTCTGCGGCGCGGCAGGACATCTCTGCTGCGGCTGCCGCATTGCGGCGGGACCTCTCTAGTGCTTCCGCAGCCTTGGTCTTTGCTCCTTGGTTATATGTCGACCTAGAACTCCTCCTACTGGCCATGGCAAACGCAAGGAATGACTTAAGAGGAAAGACCTGTTTTTTTGGTGATGAGGAGAGGAATGTGCAGTAATTTTCGAGTGGGTAGTTTTTATAGCCCAGTGCTAAGTGGGAACACGTTTAGGTTTGATCGGTGTGAACAGATTTGCAATTACTTATTGCATGGTAATATGGAATGTGACGTGGGCCCGCGTTCTCGGATGTGTACGTGTCTGTCCAGTATCACAAACAGTCCAGATATCATCAGCGTGTCCGATGGATGGGCCGTCTCGCCTCCCACGTGTGCCAGACGGTTGACCAGAACTGCTATACGCAGGTCGTTGCTCGCCGTTGAGGCGGCCGCGGCACGCTCTGCTCGCGTCCCTTCGCGCGCTCTGCTCGACGTTGAGGCGGCCGCGGCGCGCTCTGCTCGCGTCCCTCCGTGTGCACTCTTTCAGCGGTTGGGGCCGGCGCATGATCATGTTTTGGGCACCATATGCATGTGGTTGCGTCCGCGCGCGTCGCCATGATGCAGTTAATACGTGCGGCACGATGCAGTTACGCGCTGCAACAACTACCATCCGCGTGTGCCAATACTCCAGGCCATTCGGCCTCCTCATTTATTCCCACGGCCATTATAACCTTAGTCTCTTCAACCTTTCGATCGCACCCCACAACACAACAAGCACACCCACGACGACACATATAGAGAGGATATCCAGCAGCGCTCCAATGGAGTTCGGCATGCATCGTGTGGACACCCACGTGAGGGGGAAGGAACTCACGGTGGTGTATACCATCGACCCGGCCGTGGTGGAGGACTCCATCAACACCATGGAGCAGTTGCTTGCTAAGGACGACAAGTACAAAGTGGTCGGCTTCGACCTCCAGTACACCGCCGGTCGTCCCGGGGTTGATCAGGCGGTTGCCATCGCCCAGTTGTGCGTGGGCCATCACGTCCTCGTCTACCACTACTGCCTAGCCACAAGGCCTTGCGAGTGTTTCGCCAGGTTTGTCAAGAGCCCCAACTACAAGTTCGCTATGGTGGACACCGTCGATGATGTAAAAGCGCTCCAGATTTCGGGCTTGGCCTGCCAGAAGCTTGTCGACATCCATGGCCACTACAGGGTCTGGGGCAGCACGAAGAAGGACTCCCTGGTTGAACTCGCCGCGGCCATCATCGACCCCTTCTACGAAAACATGAAGGAAGGTTCCAAGAGAAATCCTGGATCCTGGCACGGTGCCTGGGTGCGGGGACTGGATGAACCTCACCTCAAGTTTGTAGCCAAGAACATGTACACATGCTACGAGATGCACAGTGATACGTCTCCAACATATCTATAATTTATGAAGTATTCATGCCATGTTTATAATAATTTTATATGGTTTTGGTATGATTTGATTAGAACTAACCCCGGACTGACGTTGTTTTCAGCAGAACTACCGTGGTGTTGTTTTTTGTGCAGAAATAAAAGTTCTCGGAACTGGACGAAACTTTTTGATGATTTTTCTGGACCAAAAGAGACCCCCGAAGCTTCGTGGAAGGACCAGAAGCCTCACGAGGAGGCCACAAGGTATCACGGCGCGGCCTGGGGGGCGTGTGATGTTGCCTTGTGGGGCCCTCGTAGCTCCTTTTCGCGTGATTCCAACGTTGAAAAATCCTATAAATAGAGAAACCCCTAGAAATAAACCTAGAGCTTCGCCGCCGCCGCCGCAAGCCTCTATACCAAAGAAATATCATCTGGAGCCCTGTTCCGGCACCCTGTCGGAGGGGGGTATCATCACCGAAGGCGATCTTCATCATCCCGGCGGTCTCCATGATGAGGAAGGAGTAGTTCACCCTCGGGGCTGAGGGTATGTACTAGTAGCTATGTGTTTGATGTCTCTCTCGTGTTCTTGATTTGGCACGATCTTGATGTACCGCGAGCTTTGTTAATACAGTTGGATCATATGGTGTTTCTTCCCTCTCTATCTTCTTGTGATGAATTGAGGCTTTCCATTTGAGGTTTCGTTATTGTCGGATTGAATATTTCAGATTTGAGAACACTTGATGTATGTCTTGCATGTGGATACCCGTGGTGACAATGGGGTATTCTATTGAGTCACTTGATGCATGTTTTGGTGATCAACTCGCGGATTCCCGTGACCTTGGGGTATCTAGGCATAAGGGTTGATTGCACGTTTTCATCTTCTTTTCTCCGATAGAAACTTTGGGGTACTCTTTGAAGTTCTTTGTGTGGATTGAATATTATGAATCTAAAGTTGTTTGATGCATATCGAATAATCAACTCACGGATACTTGTGGTGACATTGGAGTATCTAGGTGACATTAGAGTTGGTTGATGTGTATCATATGGTGTTATTTTAGTATGAACTCTAGGGCTGTTTGTGACACTTATAGGGATGGCTCAATAGATTGATCGGAAAGGATAACTTTGAGGTGGTTTCGTGCCCTACAACAATTTCTTCTTATGTTCTCCGCTAGATAAGAACTTTGGAGTAATTCTTTATCGCACGTTGAGGGATTGTTTTATGATCCAATTATGTTAGCACTGTTGAGAGATTGCACTAGTGAAAGTATGAACCCTAGGCCTTGTTTTTAAGCATTGCAATACCGTTTGTTGTCCGTTTTATCACTTGCTACCTTGCTGTTTTTATATTTTCAGATTACAAAAACCTATATCTACTATCCATACTACACTTGTATCACCATCTCTTCGCCGAACTAGTGCACCTATACAATTTACCATTGTATTGGGTGTGTTGGGGACACAAGAGATTTCTTGTATTTGATTGCATGGTTGTTTGAGAGAGACCATCTTCATCCTACGCCTCCCACGGATTGATAAACCTTAGGTCATCCACTTGAGGGAAATTTGCTACTGTCCTACCTCTGCACTTGGAGGCCCAACAACGTCTACAAGAATAAAGTTGTGTAGTAGACATCACACAGGCAGATCGTCGACATGAGGGAGTGCCTCCTTCCTGTAGACGACGAGGGATCGAGCCACCAGCAGAGCAGCAGCGGCAAGTGTCACAAGAAGAAGTAGATGATGATTAGATATGATCGCTTATCCTGGTTTATTATGCATGTAATTGTTTACTTTGGTGTGTGCAAATGTTATGTGTGTAGTCAGTTATGTAATTGGATGTTTAATTTGGTTATGCAATCATGTCATTATAAGTATATATGTTGTTGTTCTGTAGACAGAGAGCGTAGATGTTGTGCAGACTGAGCAAATCCCATCGCACACGGATTAAACTACGGAACCCGTCGGTGATGATTTCATCAATCGCTGACAATTGTTTACCAGCAAACGTTTGCCCACAACACACATGGGTTATTAGCAGGAATCGTCTGTGTTGTTATCGGTCTTCCCACACATTTCTGATTACTGACATGTTTGCCGCGTATCACACAGATCTTGTTAAGTTGAACCATTTCTGTTGTGTTAGGTAATTGCAAACAGTTTATCCGAGTGAACCGCATGCCGTATATCGCACACACCTTGATCTGCCTGACCGTTTCTATTTCGTTGGGTAATCACAAACAGTTCATCCGAGTGAACTGTATGCCGTGTATCGCACACACCTCGAACTGGCTGGCCGTGTTTGTTGTTCTGGCTTATCGCAAACAGTTCGTTTGGATCAACTGTATGCCACGTATCACACACGCATCTCTAATCTGAATCATGCTTGATGTCTCCGGCATTGCACACAGTTCGTCTTATTGGCAACGGTTTTATTACGACATCGTTTGTGATTCATGCATCGCACACAGTTTGGTCGCGGGGTCTCTGATTCATGTGTCGCGTTAGCGGTCGCCTGCAGTAGTGTATGTATGATGTGTACCCGAATATCTTTGTCATAGCCTTGGAACCACATATTTTTAGTGAAGGACATCCATCAAAATAACTTTGCCAACTTATCCTTTCTACGAAACCTCACCTCTGCAGGGAGAGCTTCATTGCAAGATTTATAGCTTGACTTGGGAAAAGTTCACCTTTCGGCAGAATGAGACACCATCACTTTGGACCTGGAGGCATCGAGGTGCTTCTCAGTAAAATCCACCTATGCTAAACTCAATCACAATCCTCATATCCGTTTCCCCAAGGCCCTTTGGGCCACAGCGGTGCCATGTAAAATCTGTATATCTTATGGAAAGCATCGAAGGATCGGATCCCTTCAGCGAGTAGCCTACAGAAAGATAATGATCCAGGGAACGAAACTTGTGCCCGTTGTGGGGGCTCCAGAAAACATTGACTACATTTTTTTTTCCGTGCCCCCGGCTAAATTCCTATGGAACTATGTGAGAGATAGCTTTGGGTGTAACTGGGACCCGCGTTTGTTTTAGGGATCCTTTCCCTTCTCACGGACACCAGGGGCCAGAGGCATATAATTTCTTGGCGCTCTTTCGCGACTCTAGCGTGGGCGCTTTAGACTAGCCGTAATAACAAACTTACTATTGAGGGCAAGATGCTTAACCACTCCGCTGACTACATTTCAAACGGTCTTTCTTTTTCAGCAGTGGAGTCCTCTATGGAAGAGGTAGCACAACGAGGTGTCTAGGGTGGTGCTGCGTGAGATTAAGGTTGTTCATGAGCCAACAAAAGCTACACCGGCCTAATCTAGTTTAGTCCTTTTGTGTTAGATTATGGCCTTTTGATGTAACATTTACTTTGTTGCTCTATTTTTGGACTTAATTTATTATGTTGTAATGTACTTTGACCTACTAATTTAAAGTTGGGTGCTCCTTGCGCCTTTTATCTAAAAAACATTTGATGGTGGGAGCGCGGAAGATGGTGGGGGAGTACCGGCATGGTTGCCAGATTCCATTCGTGCAATGCGGGTGCAGTGGATCAAGACGAGCGTCGGCATAGGGGCACCATGGCAGGGAAAAGTCGAGGACAAAACTCAAGAGGAGGTTGCGTATGACGAATGCAGATGCAATCCAAGCATGTAGTTGTGTAGATAACCTAGGAGGATAGAAGCTCAGGGTCTTATGGTACAAGAGGGAGAGGCACTAGCGGATGGTCGACATGGCATGGCAGCCTCCTCGATGCAGGAGAAGAGGCGCCGGAGCAAACTAGGCACGGGATGGTGGGAGCTCAGGCGGCGCGGCCATGGCATCAGTGAAGTGGGCCGCCTCGACATCTCACAAAGTGGTAGTGTGGGCCGAGAATAGAATGGTGGTGACGCGGGGATCACTTTGGCAGTGCTGGCACGGTGGCAACGACGGTGGCACGGTGAGATCACCGATGACCAGAGGCGGCTATGGCTTGTGAAACGTTCTTGGCACTAAAGAACTGAAGCACATCGTGCCCTCGACTCTCCCTCTTTCCTAAATATAAGTCATAAGGGGTGATTTCACAGGGGTCTTGGAGAATCCCTAAGCAGTTTCAAGTTTAGTTGATCTGTAAATCATGTTGAAAGTACACACATGTCTAGCGGCTCATTGTTTCCGCTAAAAAATACTACCATCATTAATATTAACCACATTATGCGATCAACAAGTCGAGGAAAGAGATAATTCAAAGATCTTAACTGCATAATTCAAGTGACTGGGAAAAGGAGTCAAATTATGGTCAAAATGTCTATCAAATTTATCAAGTTCCATGCAAGCAACCAATTCAGTGATTCGGTTTTATGATACACTTGTGGAATTCAAACTACTTGGGAGTTGAATGGTAGAATTATTCTGGTACAATAAACAACCTACTGGAAATAAAGAGCTACAAATTGTCGGGCCAAAATGAGATAAGAAAGCACCAAGAAATCATGCTAAAGCAACCATCATCTTGAGGAACAATCATATATGTGTTCTTCAAGATTGGCTGGGACAAGAACATCATGATCATCAAGCTAAAGGTGTCATCCATTGGACTGCTTACAAAAATAGACTTGGTTACATAGTTTAAACACAATACTTGCTTCATTTGGAGCCTCTTATTCAAAGAAATAATGATTTGACCACTTTGGAGGTGCCTTTCACAAAAGAGGAGATTGATGAAGCGGTTAGCAATTTGCCTTGTGGCAAATCGCCATGGCTGATGGGTTTAATGTTGACTTCATCATAGCCTGTTGGGAGAAAAATCTCACGTGATTTCTACAAGATTATTGAATATTTTACCATTGCAGTGTCTCTGCGCAAAGTTTAAATTCTTCACTCACCACTCTTATTCCAAAGAAAGACTCTCCGATGTTGCCAAGTGATTTCAGGCATATCTCATTTCTGAACTACTCTATAAATATTATACTAAGCTTCTGGCAAACAGGTTTCAAAAAGTCATTCTTCAGCTTGTTCATATCAACCAATATGGGTTTATGAAACCAAGATCAGTACGGGATTGTCTAGCTTGTGCATTTGAATATATTTGTCAATGTCATTAGTTAAAAAAGTAAATTGTCATCTTAAAGCTGGATTTTCAAAGCATTTGATCTCATAGAATACAATACTATCATGGAAATCTTGTCAACTAAAGGTTTGGTCCAAGATGGCTCAACTAGATGAATATGATATATTATACTTCGCATTCTGATGTGTTACTGAACGGAACTCCTAAAAAGCAATTACATTGTAAGAGGGGGGGACAAGGGGATCCTTTGTCTCCTCTTGTTTTTGTGTTGGTAGTACATATGCTTGAGTCCATTTTTAATGAAGTTTTAGCTAACCAATTGGTTTGGGCTCTTTGCATGTCATCTCACGCCCTGACTTCCAATTATCTAGTATGCAGATGAGACATGTTTTGATTCTTCCTACTGATGAAATTCAAATCCACCACATGATACGTCTTCATCGTATCTATATTTTTTGTTGTTTCATGCCAATATTCTACAACTTTCACATATATTTGGCAACATTTTATATTATTTTTGGGACTAACATATTGATCCAGTGCCCAGTGCCAGTTCTTGTTTTCTATTTATTTTTTGTTTCACAGAAAATCCATATCAAACGAAGTCCAAATGCAAAAAAAAATATGGAGAATTATTTTGGAATATATGTGATTTTTGGGAGGTGGAATCAATGCAAACGGAGGCCCACGACCTCCACAAGCCACCTTGGCGTGGCCCCCCCTGGCCGTGCGGTGGTGCCTCGTGGGCACCTCGTAGGTCGCTTGGGGTCCTTCTTTGGCCGCAAGGAAGCTTATATCCGAAAAAAAATCGTGTTAAAATTTCAGCGCAATCGGAGTTACGGATCTCCGGATATTTAAGAAACGGTGAAAGGCCAGAAAAGAGGAACGCGAAACAGAACAGAACAGAGAGAAAGATCCAATCTCGGAGGGGCTCTCGCCCCTCTGGGTGCCATGGAGGCCAAGAACCAGAGGGGAAACTCTCCTCCCATCTAGGGAGGAGACAAAGGAAGAAGAAGAAGAAGGGGGGCTCTCTCCCCCTCTCACCCGGTGGCACTGGAACGCCGCCGGGGCAATCATCATGACGGCGATCTACACCAACAACTTCGCCGCCGTCAACACCAACTCTCTCCCCCTCTATGCAGCGGTGTAACCTCTCTATTCCCGCTGTAATTCTCTACTTGAACATGGTGCTTAATGCTACATATTATTATCCAATGATTTGTGGCCATCCTATGATGTTTGAGTAGATTCATTTTGTCCTATGGGTTGATTGATGATCGTGATTGGTTTGAGTTGTATGTTTTATTTTGGTGATGTCCTATGGTGCCCTCCGTGTCGCGCAAGCGTGAGGGCTTCCCGCTATAGGGTTTGCAATACGTTCATAATTCTCTTACAGTGGGCGGCTAGAGTGACAGAAGCTTACACTCGAGTAAGGGGGTTGTTGCGTATGGGAGTAAAGAGGACTTGTTACCTAATGCTATGGTTGGGTTTTACCTTAATGATCTTTGGTAGTTGCGGATGCTTGCTAGAGTTCCAATCATAAGTGCGTATGATCCAAGTATGGAAAGTATGTTAGCTCATGCCTCTCCCTCATATAAAATTGCAACAATGATTACCGGTCTAGTTATCGATTGCCTATGGACAAATTCTTCTCTTGTGTTACAAAAGCTTTCTACTAAACAACTAACTTTTATTATCTTGCAAAGTACTCCTAGTTTTATTCTTGCAAAGTAGTTCTAGCATTACACCTACAAAGTACTTCTAGTTTCATACTTGTTCTAGGTAAAGCAAACGTTAAGTGTGCGTTGAGTTGTATCGGTGGTCGATAGAACTTGAAGGGAATATTGATTCTACCTTTAGCTCCTCATTGGGTTCGACACTCTTATTTATCGAAAAAGCTACAATTGATACCCTATACTTGTGGGTTATTAAGACCTTTTTCTGGCGCCGTTGCCGGGGAGCAATAGCGTGGGGTTGATATTCTCGTGTGTGCTTGTTTGCTTTATCGCTTAGTAGTTTTTATTTTCTGTTCTAAGTTGTTTTTTATCTTTAGTTATGGGTAGGAAACGTAAAATACCAAAAAAAATTAGTTATACTTGCTAAACCAATGGTTGAAGAACCACCCAAAATCTATCATACTACTGAAGCTTTCTACTTGGATCATCTTCGATCCCTTTGTGCTCGTGCTGAAAACCCAACTAGCTTAGTTGAGGGAAAATCATTAGATGAGCATGCTTATTTTGTGCGACACCGCTTGTCTCAAAAAGGGAAACTCGTATGGCATCATATTAATACTTTGAATTGCTATGCTTGGAATTTATGTGAAATATATGATTTTACTTGTTGTTGTGAAAACCCTAAAAACACCTTCAGTACCAATGTGAGTTTAAGGATAATGGAATCTTATCTTCTTATGCCAAGGGTGTTTATAGTTACTATGATATTGAACAAATTGAAGAATTTGTTGCTTTTAAGGGTGCATATGAAATTGCTTCTTTGATTGAAAAGTGTGATGCTACTCTTTACAAATCTGAAAAATTTGCCATACTTAAATATTGCTATGAAAATTATGCTTCTAATGCTTATGTTAAAGAATATATCGAGGACACCTCCGCTGTCCAAGAAGAGACTAATGTTTTGCAGGAATCTATGGAAGAAGAAATTGATGACACTGTGAGCTCATTAGATGAAAAAGATGACGAGGAGAGCGAAGAACAAAAGGAGGAAGAGAGGATTAGCTACCTGTGCCCACCTTATAATGAGAGTAACTCTTCAACTCATACATTGTTTAATTTCCCTTCGTGCTTGACGAAGGATGAATGCTATGATGATTGCTATGATCCCTTGGATTCGTTTAAAATATCCCTTTTTGATGAAATTGATGCTTGCTATGCTTGTGGCCATGATGCCAATTTGAAGTATGCTTATGGAGATGAACTTGTTATAGTTCCTTATGTTAAACATGAAATTGTTGCTATTGCACCCACACATGATAGTCCTATTATCTTTTTGAATTCACCCAACTACACTATATCGGAGAAGTTTGCGCTTATTAAGGATTACATTGATGGGTTGCGTTTTACTACTACACATGATGATTTTGATCAATATAATATGCATGTGCTTGCTGCTCCTACTTGTAATTATTATGAGAGAGGAACTACATCTCCACGTCTCTATGTTGTCAATACGATAAAATTGCAAGAAACTGTTTATGCTATGTATTGGCCTTTACTTTGTGTGCAGGAATTGTTCTTTTATGACATGCCGATGCATAGGAAGAGAGTTAGACTTCATCATTGCATGATATATGTTGCTTTGTGCTCACTACTAAATTATAAATCATTGATAATTAAAATTGGCTTTGATATACCATGGGATCCGGGTGGATCGATTACTTGAGCACTTTATGCCTAGCTTAACGGCTTTAAAGAAAGCGCTGCCAGGGAGACAACCCGGAAGTTTTAGAGAGTCATTTTATTATTTTGTGTGCTTTTAAAGAGTTTAAAAACAAAAAAATATAGAGGGGAACTTAAAACATTACAAAAAGAAAAGTGAAAGTGAGAAAGACAAGCACCGTGGAAGCAGGACCATGCCTTGAACTTTGTTCATGCCCATGGAAACTTTGTGAATCTTGAATTACAGAAACTTTTCAACAAAAATAATTATCCCCTTGTAAAAATTCATTGTATTATAAAAATAATGTGCCAAGATTTACCTTTAGGATGTTTAAATTGCTTGTTTGGTGTGTGCGGTGCAAAAACAGAAACTTTTGCTGTAGTGCGTGAATTTACATTTTTTACTGGAACATGCAAAAATTCTGAAATTTTTACACAGTACTTCTATGAATTTTTTTTATTTTTTCCTAATGTTTCAGAATTTTTTGAGTTACATAAGTATATGTACCATCTGCATCTTTACAGACTGTCCTTTTTTCACAGATTGATGTTATAGTTTCGTTATTTGCGTATGTTTGAAATCTTGTTGAGCCCCGTTGACTTGGGAGCCATATATTTGTGATAGCATACAGTGGGTAATGTTTGATTATAATTATACAATAATGTTACGGCAGCACATGATGGGATTTGATGTTATATGTACTAACCCCGCTAATAAAAAGTTCGGTTAAGTTTTGTGTGGATGAAGTGTTCGAAGATCGAGGTGGTATCGATATGACGAGAATAAGGAGAGGCAAGAGTTCAAGCTTGGGGATGCCCAAGGCACCCCAAGTAAATATTCAAGGAGACTCAAGCGTCTAAGCTTGGGGATGCCCCGGAAGGCATCCCATCTTTCTTCAACAAGTATCGGTATGTTTTAGTTTTTATTTTGTTCACATGATATGCGTAACTTCTTGGAGCGTCATGTGATTTTTATTTTTATTTTAGTGATGTACCATGCTGGTATGAGATAGTCCTTGTTTGATTTATAGAATGCTCTTTGCACTTCACTTATATCTTTTGAGTATGGCTTTATAGAATGCTTCATGTACTTCACTTATATCATTTGAAGTTTGGATGCTTGTTTCTCTACTTATATAAAACCGTTATTTGAAGAATGCTCTTTCGCTTCACTTATATTTATTAGAGCATGGTCTTTTGTAGAAAGAATTAAACTCTCTTGCTTCACTTATATCTGTTTAGAGAGTCAAACAGGAATTGGTCATTCACATGGTTAGTCATAAAATCCTACATAAAACTTGTAGATCACTGAATATGATATGTTTGATTCCTTGCAATAGTTTTGCGATACAGAGATGATAATATGTGGGAGGTACTAGTGAATGATTGTGGTTTAGTAAAAATATTGGTGTTAAGGTTCGTGATTCCCGAAGCATGCATGTATAGTCTCTCGTTATGCTAAGAAGTTGGAGCATGATTTATTATTGAGTGTCTTCCTTTGCGTGGAGGTCGGGGGGTGCACGGTGGTTAACTCCTACCAACCTCCCCCCTAGGCGAATGCGTAGTAGTACTTTGCTTCGAGGGCTAATAAACTTTCGCAATAAGTATGTGAGTTCTTTATGACTAATGTGAGTCCATGGATTATACGCACTCTCACCCTTCCACAATTTGCTAGCCTCTTCGGTACCGTGCATTGTCCTTTCTCACCTCGAGAGTTGGTGCAAACTTCGCCGGTGCATCCAAACCCCGTGATATGATACGCTCTATCACACATAAGCCTCCTTATATCTTCCTCAAAACAACCACCATACCTACCTATTATGGCATTTCCATAGCCATTCCGAGATATATTGCCATGCAACTTCCATCATCATCATATACATGACTTGAGCATTCATTGTCATATTGCTTTGCATGATCGTAAGATAGCTAGTATGATATTTTCATGGCTTGTCCGTTTTTTTGATATCTTGGCTACGCTAGATCATTGCACATCCTGGTACACTGCCAGAGGCATTCATATAGAGTCATACTTTGTTCTAGTATCTAGTTGTAATTTTTTGAGTTGTAAGTAAATAGAAGTGTGATGATCATCATTATTCATTATTAGAGCATTGTCCCAGTGAGGAAAGGATGATGGAGACTATGATTCCCCCACAAGTCGGGATGAGACTCCGGACAAAATAAGAAAAATAAAAAAAAGAGGCCAAAAAGAGCCCAAGAAAAAAAATAAAAAAAATGAAAAAACAAAAAAATGAAAAAGAGAGAAAAAGAGAGACGGGGTAATGTTACTATCCTTTCCACACTTGTGCTTCAAAGTAGCACCATGTTTTTCATGTAGAGAGTCTCCTATGTTGTCACTTTCATATACTAGTGGGAATTTTTCATTATAGAACTTGGCTTGTATATTCCAATGATGGGCTTCCTCAAATGCCCGAGGTCTTCGAGCAAGCAAGTTGGATGCACACCCACTTAGTTTCATGTTGAGCTTTCATACACTTATAGCTCTTAGTGCGTCCGTTGCATGGCAATCCCTACTCCTCGCATTGACATCAATTGATAGGCATCTCCATAGCCCGTTGATTAGCCGCGTCAATGTGAGACTTTCTTCCTTTTTGTCTTCTCCATATTAATCTCTACCACCATATTCTATTCCACCCATAGTTCTATATCCATGGCTTACATTCATGTATTGTGTGGGAGTTGAAAAAGCTGAAGCGCGTTAAAAAGTATGAACCAATTGCTCAGCTGACATCGGGGTTGTACAAATTTATATTTCGTGTTAAGAAGATGGAGCATGACAAGGCTATATGATTTTGTAGGGATAACGTTCTTTAGCATTTTTATTGAAAGGCATGATTGTTTGTTGGTATGCCTGAGTATTGATGTCTTTATATCAAATTATAGACTATTGCTTTGAATCACTCGTGTCTTAATATTCATGCCACGATTAAATTATATGATCAAGATTATGCTAGGTAGCATTCCACATCAAAAATTATCTTTTTATCATTTACCTACTCGAGGATGAGTAGGAATTAAGCTTGGGGATGCTGATACGTCTCCATCGTATCTGTAATTTTTGATTGTTTCATGCCAATATTCTACAACTTTCACATATCTTTGGCAACATTTTATATTATTTTTGGGACTAACATAGTGATCCAGTGCCCAGTGCCAGTTCCTGTTTTCTGCTTGTTTTTTGTTTCACAGAAAATCCATATCAAACGAAGTCCAAATGCAATAAAATTTTACGGAGAATTATTTTGGAATATATGTGATTTTTGGGAGGTGGAATCAACGCAAACGGAGGCCCACGGCCTCCACAAGCCACCTTGGCGCGGGCCCCCCTGGCCGCGCGGTGGTGCCTCGTGGGCACCTCGTAGGTCGGTTGGGGTCCTTCTTTGGCCGCAAGGAAGCTTATATCCGGAAAAAATCGTGTTAAAATTTCAGCGCAATTGGAGTTACGGATCTCCGGATATTTAAGGAACGGTGAAAGGCCAGAAAAGAGGAACGCGAAACAGAAGAGAACAGAGAGAGAGATCCAATCTCGGAGGGGCTCTCGCCCCTCCGGGTGCCATGGAGGCCAAGAACCAGAGGGGAAAGTCTCCTCCCATCTAGGGGGGAGACAAAGGAAGAAGAAGGAGGGGGGCTCTCTCCCCCTCTCACCCGGTGGCGCTGGAACGCCGCCGGGGCAACCATCGTGACGGCGATCTACACCAACAACTTCGCCGCCGTCAACACCAACTCTCTCCCCCTCTATGCAGCGGTGTAACCTCTCTATTCCCACTGTAATTCTCTACTTGAACATGGTGTTTAATGCTACATATTATTATCCAATGATTTGTGGCCATCCTATGATGTTTGAGTAGATTCGTTTTCTCCTATGGGTTGATTGATGATCGTGATTGGTTTGAGTTGTATGTTTTATTTTGGTGTTGTCCTATGGTGCCCTCCGTGTCGCGCAAGCGTGAGGGATTCCCGCTGTAGGGTTTGCAATACGTTCATAATTCTCTTACAGTGGGCGGCTAGAGTGACAGAAGCTTACACCCGAGTAAGGGGGTTGTTGCGTATGGGAGTAAAGAGGACTTGTTACTTAATGCTATGGTTGGGTTTTACCTTAATGATCTTTGGTAGTTGCGGATGCTTGCTAGAGTTCCAATCATAAGTGCATATGATCCAAGTACGGAAAGTATGTTAGCTCATGCCTCTCGCTCATATAAAATTGCAACAATGATTACCGGTCTAGTTATCGATTGCCTATGGACAAATTCTTCTCTTGTGTTACAAAAGCTTTCTACTAAACAACTAACTTTTATTATCTTGCAAAGTACTCCTAGTTTTATTCTTACAAAGTAGTTATAGCATTACACCTACAAAGTACTTCTAGTTTCATACTTGTTCTAGGTAAAGCAAACGTTAAGTGTGCGTAGAGTTGTATCAGTGGTCGATAGAACTTGAAGGGAATATTGATTCTACCTTTAGCTCCTCGTGGGATTCGACACTCTTATTTATCAAAAAAGCTAAAATTGATCCCCTATACTTGTGGGTTATCAACACACCAAATGCATGTTTCTTCACATTACTGCACGTACTAGTTTGAAAGCTAACTACAACAAGTCTATCATGGTGGCAATCAATGTTTCTGCTGCCAAAAAATTGCCCACTTCCACTTTGGGATGCATTCAAGGGAATTTTCCCTTCAACTACATGGGTTTGCCTCTCAGCGTTATTAAGTAAAAGCCTAATGAGTTTGTATCTCTTCTCCATAGGATTGAGAAAAGCCTCGTTGGTTGTTCCACCTTCCTATCATAAGGAGAGAGGTTATAATTTATTAAGTCAGTGTTCACTAGTTTGCCCACATTTTGTATGTGCACTCTTCTTCGCCTTTGTCAGTGGTGGACGAAATCAATAAATATTTGAAACAATTCATGTGGGGGAAATATGGAATGGAAGAAAAGGGTGTTTCTCTCATTTCTTGGGTCAAAGTATGTAACCCAAAGTACAAGGGGGCTTGGAGTTCTTGACATTTATGTCCACAACAAGGCTTTGCTGATCAAGTAACTTCATAAATTATTCAATGGTGCTAACCTACCTTGGGTTAAACTGGTATGGAAATCCTACTACCAGAATGCTACTCCACATGAAAGGGGGGTTTACCTTTTTGATGGAGAAATATGTTGAAAATCATCCCAGAATTTAAGCAGGGCGGCACATGTGAGGTTGGTCAAGGAAACACAATTCTCCTAGCAAGATAACTGGAGAGATATAGCTCTTAAAGTCTACTACCTAGAATTGCACTCATTTGCTACAGATGACAAATGCTCAATTTGTAGGAGATATGCCCTAGAGGCAATAATAAATGCCATTATTTATCTCCATGTTCATAATTATGTTTATGTTCCATGCTATAACTGCTATGGTTCTCGAGTCTACAATAACCACGAGGCTTGGAGGGAAACTCATATGCACATGTGGAATAATAAACGGTAAAATGAATTCCCAGTCTGGCCTCTAAGACTACCTCAAGTGTTGCATGATGGTTCTATTTTCCTGATCATGGGCATGACTATGCCGGCAACTTTGAGGGCACAATGTTAGGAGAACACTTGTGTTGAATCGACCCGATTGATGTTATGCCATGAGATACATTCGTCACAAGTTAATGGTTAATAAAACAGAGGAAGTTAACGTTTGCACAATTCCTTAGACCATGAGAGTATCGAGTTTCTTCATGCTTGCTTCATGAACTTTGGGGTTTGTTAAACGTCATCCGTAAATGGGTGGCTATTACGGCGGCTTACGGGTTCATGGAAAAGTATGTCAAGGGACTTGATAGCTCAAGATTGGGATTTGCTCCTCCGACGATGGAGAGATATTCTTTGGGCCCTCTCGGTGTTACGGTATCCATCATCGTCTGGCCAGACACATTGTGATTTGATCACAGGGATCCCGGAACACGGGAACGAGAAAAGAGAACAAAACCGATAACGAGGTAACTGTCATAGTGGACAAGTTGTTGATCCACGGGGATGCCGATAAATCTCACCTTGGGTATTTGTAACATATCACGAAGCACCAGGAATAGCACACGGCAACTGGAGATTCACTCGAATATTTATTCGTGTGGGTATAGGGGTCAATATGGGTGTCCACGGCTCCGATGTTGATCATTGATCGGAAAGTGTTCCGGTCATGTCTATACTTCACCGAACCTATAGGGTCACACGCTTAAGGGTCATCTATCTACTGAATACTAAACAGGGAGTCTGAGAGAAAGTCACCGGAAAAGTTTCGGAGACAACGGAAAAGTTCCGGAGAGAGAACACCGGAATAGTTTCGGTAAAACCGAAAGGTTGTTTCGGAGTATACCATTAAGTCAAAATGGTTTCGGCACATGCCTGGAAATTCTTAGAGGGTGCCAGAATTGTTCTGGGACCTTCTGGGATTTTTCCGGAGAAAAAACCCGGAAATGTTCCGGAGCTGCCGGAACCGCTTTGGTTGCTTTTCGCAGATGAAAATCACTAATCCGGAATTGTTTCGGAATGCGTCCAAAATTATTTTAGTGGGTATTGGAAATGTTCTAAGACCTACAGAAATATTTTCAGATCTAACGGTCGCGGTAAAATGTTTCTGTGAATAGTGAAAAGCACTTTTTTGTTGCTTTTTGGAAAGCCACCTTTTGGGGCTTTTACCAAAAGATCTTGGAGAAGGCTTGGGAAGGAAGGAACCCCTTTTTGTGGCTGAAATTTCAGCCCCTCCACCCCTCCTTCTCCTATAAATAGAGGTGGAGAGGAGCTCTCCACACTCACTCCAACTCTCTCACCAAATGGCATGCATGATCTGCCTTTCTTCTCTCCTTCACACGAAACAGTTTCGTAGAGCCGAAAGGCTGTCTGGGTTCCGGTGGGAACTAGTTCTGGACGGCGAAGCCCTGCCGGATAGATGACACCGTATGTGTGCAACCCTATAGAGAGGTCGTAGGTTCGATCTTTTTGCCCGAGGGGCTGTTCGAGTGTGCCTCCCGAAGGGCTGTCCGAGTTATTGTCCGAGTTTCGAGGGTCCTCCCGAAGGGCTGTCCGTGACATCATCCGGGGGACTGTCCGACCGCCTCCCGGAGGGCTGTCCGAGCGACTATCCGAGGGGCAGACGAGGAAGTACATCCTCACGGTTGGGAGGTTGTAAATTCTAGCTGCGGGGATCTGCACCAACGATCTACATCGACTCTACTTCCACCGCACTACGAGTCGGTAACGATCGGATCGAAACCTTTTATGCAATCTTCATAGTGGTCCTGGGCTGGTGCATAGGTCGGAATTTTTTTGTTTGCCGCTGCGTTACCCTATAGTGGCATCATGAGCCGTGCTATGCATAGATGCAGCTTACGATCTAGAATACATAGAGATGTATGGGTATTGCATAATATAATTTTGTAGTAGATGAGATCTATTGCTGAAAATTGTTTATGCGGGTGGCAGATGAAATCTGTTTCCCAATGTTCTTGTTGCTTCCCTGGAAATTGCGTATTTCTGATCTTGATAATGGTATGGTGGAGTTTCAAAGTTCTGGCAATCCGCGATCCTGATTGATCAACGAAGTGCTAACAGTTCGTTGAATTCCACCATAGTTAAAAGAAAGATGAAATTTCGCAGACGAAAGGGCAATACAGATATGATCTGCACGGGGGTCATGCGTATGATGAAGTTCAGTATGGGGCTCGAGATTTTATTATCTCGTGTTTCATACACCTCGCAAAGTTAATCTAGCGACTTGAATAATCATACTTGATGATGGATGTTGGTAGTTTCGGTTTGTTTCGAAACCTTAGAATCCACATAAAATGAAATTTTGCATAAACCGATTAGAGGCGTCTAACTTGGTTTTGCAGGATGACATAAGATGTGCATGTGATGTGGTATAGCAGTGCTCATAATAATTTGATTATGTATGAGATGACTATATGATGTAAAATTAACATGACCTGCGTGTCATGATTCAGCATGATGGCTAGAGCCATATGGTTGTCACTTTAATGACCTGCGTGTCAACCTTAAGTAATGCACTTATTTTATTAGCTATAGAGATAGCAATATTATCTGGTGCATCGACAAGGTGGTGGCAATCTTCGTGAAGGTGAACACCGACGCAAATGCCGAAGACGAAGAAATTAAAGACTTCTCCGTCAGGAAGGGCTATACCATATCATGCTATTATGAATTACCTGAGATGTCTATCCCTTATGATGCACCCTTTTTGATTGCGCTGTAGTCGCTTTTTATTAGGGTGATCTCTCACTTAAAATATCAAGTAGTTAGTGTTCTCCCAAGTGTAGCACCGTCACAGCATCTTTCCTTTCGGGGTGCGCCATGATCTACATGGGTACGAACGATTGTACGGGTGTAAGGCGGGTGAGGTCAGACCTCGCAGCAAGATCACTTGGTTGTCTTGACGTTCATGGCAGGATCGTCCTGAGCTCGGAACACACGCATCGAAAGATGAACAAGAGTCACATAGAGATGTGATCGGCAAGTTTGCCTACCGATTGAAGTTGGCGCCATCGGTGTTCATCTCGAACAATGGCGTTGAATGGAAATGCGGGTCTTGCATCACTCACAATCAATTATGAGAGATATTGATTTGAGTGGGAGCGCACTATAGAATTAACTTGTTTAATTCTCGGTGCAAGTAATTATGGACACTGTCTAAGTGTGATTTGCATAATAGTTGTAGAATAATGGCTCGCGTTTCCACCTTCCCTATTAAAATTGAATAGTTGTTAAATATCTGGTTAAAACTTTATGGTTGGTAACGTAATGTGAGGATTGTCCTCAAGAGTGCCGAGAAGGACTTTGTCCTATCGCATGCTTTTGGTATTCTCCCGCTAATGCTATGGATGATGTGACTCTCGTCCTTCGATCCAAAAGCTAGAATTCCGTTACAGTCAAGTGCAATATGTTTGTTTCCATGAGACCCGAACTTCAAAAGTTTGGGATAGCTATGTGATATTCATGGAACTGAAAATTAGTTTCAGATACAAACAAAGGCTAAAAGATATGAAATATCCAAAGCAATGTTTGTTTGCAAAGTATTAGTAAAGTGTTTACTGAGCATTTGATTGATGAGAGAGGGATCCAGAAGAACGCCTGTCATATGATGAATGTGAATAAAACAATAACTTAAAGAGAAAGGAAATGTCCAAAGGGTGTTAGTGTGACTTACATGCCTAGGAAGTCCGGGGCTAATGCCACTCTAAAGTTGGGTGCTTCTTCTGAGAGTAGGAGAAATACTAAAAGTTAAACTATTAGAAGTA
Source organism: Elymus sibiricus (assembly GCA_039707655.1). Classification (NCBI taxonomy): domain Eukaryota; kingdom Viridiplantae; phylum Streptophyta; class Magnoliopsida; order Poales; family Poaceae; genus Elymus; species Elymus sibiricus. The sequence goes on along the minus strand of CM077666.1, from coordinate 173,102,008 downwards.
TAAAGGCAAAAAGAAAGAAGACTGGAATGTCCAGCTCGTGTATGAAAGTCATACAAGTTATTGATCTATGGAAGGCTGGTCAAAAGAAATAGTTCTTGGGAATTGTGATTAAACTGTTAGTCCGTAATTCTTGGGTATTGTGAGTTGATCACAAAGATACCCGCTCGGTTGCATTCTATTGCGACTCGATGCAAGAACTACTACGGCCTAAAAGACTTGCCGGAGTGAGGTTTAGATACGCGTTGGGAACATAGTAAATGTTACTATACCTTCCATCGGTGTATTACCGTCTGTATTTATTTTCATGATTCATTTTTAGAGTTTCATACACTCTAGCCCATTGCATAAAGTATCTTGCAAGAAGGTTGTTCATAAGAGAACTTTTGATGTTCGGAGTTGTGAATAACATAAGGGCCATACTTTCATTATGAATGAGATGTATGTTATGAATAATGATAATAATATATTACCTCTGTGTTTACTTTCATAATTCATTTTAGAGTTTTATACACTGTAGCCCATTGCACAATGTTTGTTGCAAGAGGGTTGTTCATAAAAGAACAATTGTTGTTCGGTATCATGAATAACATAAGGGCCATGCTTCCATCCAGGATGGGATGTATGTTATGAATATCTATGGTAATATGATACATCCATAACACTGACGCTAAATGTCGCAAGACTAAAAGAATACCACATATATGTGGCACTGCATTTGGTCACATTGGAAAAACCCGCATGGAGAAATTCCATTATGATGGATTTTGAAGTCGTTTGATTATAAATCATCTGACACTTGCAACTTTCGTCCGAAAAGTGAAGTGACTGAAATACCGTTCACAGGCCATAAGGAACGAGCAACGAACTTATTGGTGATCATACATTATGATGTGTGTAGTCCAATAAAGGTTATTGCTAGCAGTGGATTTGTCTATCTTCAAAAATGACTCAAGTAGATATATGGATATTTGCTTGATGAGACGTAAGTCTGGATCTTTTGAAATCATTCGAAAGGTTTTCAACATGAAGTAGAAATTATTGTAACAAGAAAGATTATGTTTCTGCAAACTAGATTGCAGAAAGGAATATTTGAGTTGCAAGTTTAGCGAATGTCTGATGAGTTGTGAAAAGAGTTTCATAACTTACACCTCCCGGAACACCACTGTGAGTGGAATGTCCGTGAAGATGTAATCAAACTATTTATGACATGGTAAGATCAAAGATGACATAAATCAATTTACCATTATCCCTTTTAAAGTAATGCTTTAGATACTGCGGCTTTTACACTGAAAAGAGCGCCATCAGATCTGTTGAAATGACATCATGGTATGGTACGCCCAACCATGTTATATCTTTTCTTAACATTTGGAATATGGGGCTTGTGTAAAATATTTACAAACCTATTCCAAATCAGACAAGTGCTACTTTGTAGGTTGTCCCAAATCATTGGGTATTCCTCCCTCACTATACCGAGGCAAAAAGGTTTGCCACAAAGAACGGTATGATTTTGAAGAAAATGGTTCTTGCAAAAAGGTGAGTGGGAGGAAAGTGCAACTCGACGAGATAACAGTATCTTTGTCATCAGGTCAAAGGAAAGAAACCTTGGAAGTGATTCCAGAGTTTCCTACTGCGACTGATATGGAAGCCTCTACATGAGATGTATGGACTTCGGTCGAACTTGCAGCTGAACCACGTAGGCAAAACTCGTGCAAACCTCTCAGGTGCGCAAACGAGATATTGTTGCTAGACAACAGTATACCTACGAACACAAGGAAGCGTTGATGGGCCCTGACTCCAGAATTGGCTAAATGCCAACATAATCCGAGATAGTTTCCATATAAATTATTCAAGATTGGATCTTGATAAAACCTCCGAAAGACTTAAAGTCTAACGGATTGTAATGGAACTATAAACTGATACGGATAAAAATGTTTTATCCATAAAGCATGACTTGTTGCTTATAACAAATTCAAGGAATTAACTACGGCGAGATTGTCTCTCCGTAGCGATGCTTAAAGTCGGTTCGGGTTAAACTAGCAATTAATACATATTTCAATCTTGAGATATGATACGTGGATGCCAAAAGGATTTCCATATGATGGAAATGCAACCTAGGACTTGCATGTGATACAGTCCAAAGTATTTTTTCAATCCAGAGGATGCTAGTGAGTGTGCAATCTTCAGAGTTCCAGCAATGGACAGAAGAGAGCAAAATGGAGTTGGAATCTTCGTTTTTGATGAAATAGTCAAAAGAGTTTGATTTCATCAATGGATAGCGAAGATGCTTGTGATTACAAGAAAGTAAGTGGGAGCATAATAATATTTCTGAAAACCTTGTGTGCTTGACACATTGTTGATTGGAAATAATATAAATTTCTTGACACGAATTAGGACTTCAATGAGAAATAGTTTTTCGATGAAGTGCCTTGGCTAGGTAGCCTCGATATTAGGCAGAATTATCTACAGAGATAGAATTGCCAAATAGGGCTAAGCCAAAATACATATTGACAAAATGCTAAAATAGTTTAGCATAAGAAAACCAAGAAGTGTTTCTTGCCGAAGTCACATGGAAAGAGTTTTGCAAGACTCGGTGTCCTAAAACACTAATGAGCAAAATATATGATGGAGATTCCACACACTCTTGTGTTTGGATTAATCATGTATTCCATGGTATGTAAAACAACCAGATATGTCCGATACTCCCAAGCTGTTACGAGTATAGATACCAAAGTGATCAAAGTGCTGATCATGGGACAACAGTGAAAGATGTCATTGAGTACTAAGGTAGCACTAATGACATGTTTTCTCGCAAGCAGAGATTATGAAGTGCTCGTTGTAAGTAGTTACATCGATACAGTCTTCATCAATTCTCCAAGCGATTTTTGATTTAAATTAAGGGTTTTGTGTAATACACAATATGGTGGCACGGTAGTTGGAAATTGTTCCAAACAGGTTACTGTGGCGATTTCTATAACAAAGGCTAAGTATGTTGACACTTTGGAAGTGACAAAGAAGATGTTGAATCATATAGTTCATTCATGAACTTAGTATGGTTCCAAAATGGCTTTGGTCAATGGGACACTATTGCAGATAGTTGCTCCATAGCTCACTCTGAGGAATCAAGGTTTGACCTGTGATTCACATATATACAAAGCCAAGTCCACACAAAATATGAATTTTGTGAAAGCATGAAAACGTGAGGAGATGCAAACATACACACGGAACTGAAGTTGTCAGATCCGTTGGACGCTATACCACAAGCGAAGCATATTTTACACCAGTATGCCATAGGTGTAAAGTGCATTAGCATTGACTAGATTATTGACTCTAGTGCAAGTGGGAGTCTGTAGGAGATATGCCCTAGAGGAAATAATAAATGCAATTATTTATCTCCATGTTCATAATTATGTTTATGTTCCATGCTATAATTGCTATGGTTCTCGAGTCTACAATAACCACGAGGCTCGGAGGGAAACTCATATGCACGTGTGGAATAATAAACGGTAAAATGAATTCCCAGTCTAGCCTCTAAGACTAGCTCAAGTGTTGCATGATGGTTCTGTTTTCCTGATCATGGGCATGACTATGCCGGCAACTTTGAGGGCACAATGTTAGGAGAACACTTGTGTTGAATCGACCCGATTGATGTTATGCTATGAGATACATTCATCACAAGTTAATGGTTAATAACATAGAGGAAGTTAACGTTTGCACAATTCCTTAGACCATGAGAGTATCGAGTTTCATCATGCTTGCTTCATGAACTTTGGGTTTGTTAAACGTCATCCGTAAATGGGTGGCTATTACGGCGGCTTACGGGTTCATGGAAAAGTATGTCAAGGGACTTGATAGCTCAAGATTGGGATTTGCTCCTCCGACGATGGAGAGATATTCTTTGGGCCCTCTCGGTGTTACGGTATCCATCATCGTCTGGCCAGACACATTGTGATTTGATCACAGGGATGCCGGAACACGGGAACGAGAAAAGAGAACAAAACCGGTAACGAGGTAACTGGCATAATGGACAAGTTGTTGATCCACGGGGATGCCGATAAATTTCACCTCGGGTATTTGTAACATATCGCGAAGCAACAGGAATAGCACACGGCAACTGGAGGTTCACTCGAATATTTATTCGTGTGGGCATAGGGTTCAATATGGGTGTCCACGGCTCCGATGTTGATCATTGATCGGAAGTGTTCCGGTCATGTCTATACTTCACCGAACCTATAGGGTCACACACTTAAGGGTCATCTATCTGCTGAATACTAGACAGGGAGTCTGAGAGAAAGTCACCGGAAAAGTTTCGGAGACAACGGAAAAGTTTCGGAGAGAGAACACCGGAATAGTTTAGGTAAAACCGAAAGGTTGTTTCGGAGTATACCATTAAGTCAAAATGGTTTCGGCACACGCCTGGAAATTCTTAGAGGGTGCCAGAATTGTTCTGGGAACTTCTAGGATTTTTCCGGAGAAAAAACCCGGAAATGTTCCAGAGCTGCCGGAACCGCTTTGGTTGCTTTTCGCAGATGAAAATCACTAATTCATAATTGTTTCGGAACGCGTCCAAAATTATTTTAGTGGGTACTGGAAATGTTCTAAGATCTACAGAAATATTTTCGGTTCTAACGGTCGCGGAAAAATGTTTCCGTGAATAGTGAAGAGCACTTTTTGGTTGCTTTTTGGAAAGCCACTTTTTGGGGCTTTTACCAAAAGATCTTGGAGAAGGCTTGGGAGGGAAGGAACCCCTTTTTGTGGCTGAAATTTCAGCCCCTCCACCCCTCCTTCTCCTATAAATAGAGGTGGAGAGGAGCTCTCCACACTCACTCCAACTCTCTCACCAAATGGCATGCATGATCTGCCTTTCTTCTCTCCCTCACACGAAACAGTTTCGTAGAGCCGAAAGGTTGTCTGGGTTCCGGTGGGAACTAGTTCTGGACGGCGAAGCCCTGCCGGATAGATGACACCGTATGTGTGCAACCCCGTAGAGAGGTCGTAGGTTTGATCTTTTTGCCCGAGGGGCTGTTCGAGTGTGACTCCCAAAGGGCTGTTCGAGTTACTGTCCGAATTTCGAGGGTCCTCCCGAAGGGCTGTCCATGACATCGTCCGGGGGACTGTCCGACCGCCTCCCGGAGGGCTGTCCGAGGGACTGTCCGAGGGGCAGACGAGGGAGTACATCCTCGCGGTTGGGAGGTTGTAAATCCTAGTTGCGGGGATCTGCACCAACGATCTACATCGACTCTACTTCCGCTGCGCTATGAGTCGGTAACGATCGGATCGAAACCTTGTATGCAGTCTTCATAGTGGTCCTGGGCTGGTGCGTAGGTCAGAAATTTTTTGTTTTCTGTCGCATTGCCCTACACAATTTAGTCTATCCGTCAAACTCATGATCTGGAGGATAATTTCAACAGACCTCTATCAATTCAAGCCTTTCAGTAATTCCAACTCCTCAAGTAGGATCTCATCAATATGAAGCAGACAAATGACTCAGATAAATGGACTTACTCCAGAAATTCCTCCAAATAAACCTCAATGAAGATGTACAACATCCTAAAGAATGAAGAATTTTCCACTATTTATTTAGTAAACTTTGGAAGAGTGCCATCTAGTTGAGTAAGTTTTCTTTTGGCTATGGCTGCATGATAGAATTAACACGGTGAACTTGCTTCATTGAAATTCATTTCACATGCCCTCTTATTCAGGTACACTTTGTGATGCAAATGGGGAGAAAACTTTCTTACACTTGTTTTGTGAGTGCCCTTTAGCTCTGAGCAGCTGGGACTATATCATGTCTCGAAAAAACAAAGGCATCTCACTCATTCTATAATGAAGTCACGTTGGCGTGCCAAGTACTTCCTAAGATATTTTTTAAGAAGAAAATACACCCAAAGGGCATCTTAGATATGATAATTATCAAGAAAAACAATAGTCACTACAATGGAAAGACAAGTGTGACGATACATGAAACCGTCGGTAGTCCCGATAGGGTGGTGCACGATAGCGGAAGTACCAGAGGGGATTCCACACAAAGCGTTTACCTTGGTTGGGCCCTCATTGTAGGGGTAATACCCTACTCTGACTTGAATTTGATTGATGCGAGGGTCGCCTCGTATGAGGGGTTTACAATGAAGGTGGAGATGAATCTATCAAGACTAAGGTGGGGATTATTTTGTGTCTCGGCTATCCCCTAGGTATCGCCTTATAAAAGGGGACGAGACCTAGGGTTACATGGTTTACTAACCAACATAGAGCCCTAGGATGGTCCTAACTTGTAAGTCAAGATGTTTATCTTCTAGAAGGTAGATCTCTCGCGGGAAGAGGGACCCATGCCATGCCTTGTCCTCATGGTCCCTGAGACCGTCCTGTCGACCGGCCTCCTGTTGGTCCCTGTGACCGGCCTGTCGACCGGCTTCCTGATTAACGGGCCACCCCTAGTAGTATGCACCGTCAAAATCGACACGGAACAACTAGTAAAAAAAATACATTGAAAATCATACTAGCATTCTTCTTTTTCCGCTTGTACGATGTTCGTGGAAGCTTGAAAATTGCACTGAACCAACAGTAAAGTAAAGGGACACCTGCAAATACCCTCGCCATACCAGGCTTTATTAGGCCGCAATAGTCACTCGTTGCTTGGAATGAGATCTACAAATCGCAAAAGAAACACCAGTTGGAGCATCACCCCAAGCAGGTCAGACTTGCAATCCATCACCACCGGTCCAGAAAATTGAAGAAACTGGACCATGCCTCATAACAACACTGAAGAAGATGTCGAAGTCGTCACACCAATAGCGAGCCAATTGCTCTACTTGATAGACACACCAACTACGAAGATCCGAAGAGAACCAACAGATCTGGCGAAACAAACTCTCAAAGGTCCTTCATCGGCGCCGGATCGGACGTTGTCGAGGTAAGGAGAGAGAGAGAGAGACAGAGAGAGAGAGAGAGAGAGAGAGAGAGAGAGAGAGACCGGAGAGACCTTATTCCAAAACGTCATCATCGCCACCACCTCGTCGATGCCGCCAAGGAAACAATTTTCATTGAAATCATCATTATGGGTTGTTGGAATATTTGGATTCAGCGCGATCACAAGATCTTCAAAAGTGCCCCTCCACATATCCAAGGATGGCGCAACAATCTTAGAGATAATCTCAGAACTTTTTTTTTGCTTGGAATAATCTCAGAACTGTTATTCTCAAAGCTAAGTAGACTAAAGCAACCCAGCTCACAAACTAGCTAGCATCTCTTATGACTTTTATTTTCTGGCATGTAATCTCCGTTTACGTGAATAACCTTTTTATTTTATTAATATAAAATTACCTAGAACAATTGTTCTACGGTTTGTGACTCAAAACAAATATTAACCTCTTCAACAACTATGGTTTCAGCCTCCTCACGAAATGGAGCTAGCATCTCGTGTTCAACCATAATCAGATCACTCGACATCACCGTCGATCTTTGGCCACCCGTTCTTTGCTTCCGATTTGACAAATGCTGCTAGCATCTTGATATCCTCTTCAGGCAGCCGGGGGCCGAAGGTACACTGCCCTCTCGGCGTGCATTTCTCTCCATAACCCTACACACGATGAAGCCCATACATAGTCTCAAAGCATTCACTCGTGTCAAGGATGATAATGGGTGCAAATTTACATACCGGCATCCTTCCCTTCCCATAATAAGTGATGTTGTATATCTCTTCCTCCGTGGCTACTCCATTCCTGAAGCAAAATCAAAATTTTCTCTTTACCACAGTCAATATAGACCGAATAAGAAATTGCATGCAAGCTGTAGTTTAACAAATGACTCTGCCATACCTCTCCAGATCCTTCATGGAGAGGGTGGCTCCCTGGACATGATCAAGCAGCAAGCTCAGACGATGATCTGAACCTGGAATTTACAGTCGTTTCGAGAGTAAATTGCTGAAAACCACCAGATTTGTGGCTAGGGTACTCCAAAACTACCATCTTTGCCAGAAATAACGAAAGATCACCACTTCTGTGGCAAGTGAATAACAAAACGCACTAAACGAGCTGTGAGCCGCGACTAACTCGAATACTGACATATCGGGCCCACCTGTCGGTACCACGTGGCCAGGGGTAGGCCGTTACCACCGCTCGTTAAGTGTTCCCCTATCGCGCGCGGTAGGGCATTTCAGCCAACCACTCTCTTCTCTGCTTGTTCCCCTCTCGTGCCGCACCTGCCGCCGCCGTCGCCGCCATCCGCCACCGCGACCAGCTTTGCACCGCCGACGGGAGGGAGACATGGTTTCTTGGTCTGATGGTTCTGACTCGTCCTCGTCGTCTGACGATGATTGTGTGACCCAGGTTAGCTTCTGCTCATGTGCATCTAGGGTTAGGGTTCTAGGGAGAAAGGGGAATTTCTGTTCCCGATAGAAATTGAAGTCATTTTCCTTATGTTTAGCCACCTGCGACCATGGAGTGCACGGAATGGAGAGGCCTGGCTCTGAATCATCCTGCATGTTGTGAGCATCGAGCCCCCTGTGAAAAGTTGGTGGCGTTTGAATCCACTGATAGCGGCAGGAGGTTTCTAGGCTGTGCAAAAAAGGTAAGCTAGCAGTGCAATTAGGTGTTAAAGTGTACAAATTTTATTGCTTAGCTGTTTTATTGATTTTGTGAAATCTGTGAATTGTTATCTTCTTAGTTGACTGATAGAATTAGGTCTGCAATCAGGATGTTAAAACTGTAATGTTCTGTTCATAATTCTTGACATAAGTAGGCAGTGCAGGCCATAAGTCTTATTCATAAGTATTTTAGCGAGTACTATATTTTAGCTGTATAGTACTTATCATTATTTTTGTTGTATATTATTATCAGTAATGTTGCTGATATTGTAGCAGTAGTATTTTAGCTCTATCTTATATTTGTACAAGTAGAACATTAGCACAATTAAATTGGTTAAGTGGTTTTGCATTGTTTTCAGTAAATTGGTTCTGCATTGGTTTTAATGTTATTTCCTTTTTTCACACATTCATAGGATGGACCCAAGTGCAACTATGTGGAATGGATTGATTCTGAGTGGCCAATCCCATTGAAGCAAGCTTTAGCTAGGATCTGGACTATGTATGAGAAGGAGGCGACCAAGAGGTTGAGACAGAATGTAGTTAATGCTGAAGAAGTCTGCAAGGTACTGGAAGAGAAGAGGAAGATGGAAAATGACCTAAGGTTCTTTAAAGTTGACTTTGCTAAAATGGTGGCTGACAAGGAGGATGCAATTGCCCAGTTAGGCAATGCACAGATAGCTCTTAGTGACCTGAAGGAAGAGCTTGAGAAAAAGAAGTTGGCTGTCAAAGCAGACACTAACATCCATCAGGTGCTAAGGGCCAAAGCAGAGAAAGAGAGAGACCAAGAGAAGCTAGAGAAGGTGAAGCTGCTGCAGGAGATGGACCAGATCAAGCAGGAGAGGGACAGTTTGTTGGAGGAGAGGGAGAAGTTGAAGCAAGAGAAAAGGCACCTGGAGTACACCATAGGTGATCTGTTCAAAGAGAAGGAGGCCAGCAAGGGGAAGATTAGGAAGATCAAGGAGATAGTTGATGAATGATTTAATGTTGTTGTACTACTATCTTCTATTTGTATCAGTAAAAATTGCAAGACATTTGTACTGAAATTTGTGCTTGTGCTGAATTTAATTCTGTTACTGGATTATGCTATTAATGCCTTATTTCTGCCTATTTTGTGTTTGATAGAATTATGCTATTCATAGGGTTTAGATGGTTGGGTTGTTGTCGAGGGTTCGATGACCATTATTTGGGGTAGGGTAGGTTGGGTTGTTGTCGAGGGGTCGATGACCACTATTTTAGGGTAGGGTAGGTTGGGTAGTTGTCGAGGGGTCGATGACCACTATTTTAGGGTAGGGTAGGTTGGGTAGTTGTCGAGGGGTCGATGACCCCTATTTTGGGGTAGGGTTTATTAGGTTGGGTAGTTGTCGAGGGGTCGATGACCCCTATTTTGGGGTAGGGTTTATATGGTTGGGTAGTTGTCGAGGGGTTTGATGACCATTATTTGGGGTAGGGTTTATTAGGTTGGGTAGTTGTCGAGGGGTTCGATGACCATTATTTGGGGTAGGGTTTATTAGGTTGGGTAGTTGTCGAGGGGTCGATGACCCCTATTTTGGGGTAGGGTTTATATGGTTGGGTAGTTGTCGAGGGGTTCGATGACCATTATTTGGGGTAGGGTTTATATGGTTGTGTTGTTGTCGAGGGGTCGATGACCCCTATTTTGGGGTAGGGTTTATATGGCTAAAAATGACTAAAAAATGACAACATATAGGCTAGCTCACAAATGACGCACAGGTTCACAGAAACAAATGAAACACAGGTTCACATAGGTTCATAGGACTCAAATGGAACAGAGGTTCACATGACTCAAATTCTACATAGGTTCACATGACTCAAATGGAACACAGGTTCACATGACTCAAATTGTACTTAGGTTCACATGACTCAAATGAAACACAGGTTCACATGACAGATACATGGGTGGCAATCCCAAAAGTTTCAACCTTTTCCAGACATCAAATTTCACACATTTCCACTAGCTGTGAAGTAGCTCTTCAGTCTTGCATATTTCTGAGCTTTCTTCCTTGTACCTGTTCCAGCAGTTGCTACTCCTCCAACTCTTCCACCTCTCACTGATCTCAGTTTTGTAGCAAAAGCAGAAGTAGGTGTAGATGTAGAAGTACCAGCAGCAGAAGAACTACCTTCTCCAGCTGGAGGCCTTGGTGCTATGAAAGCAGCCCTAGGTGACCTAGTAGAAGCAGTTGGTGCCCTAGGAGCAGCATCTGCTGCTGCAGCATCAGGTGGAATGTAGGCTTCTACCTTCTGCCTTCTCCTTTCCTGCAGTTTAAGAAACAAAGACAAAGACACGTTAAAACATGGGTGGCAAATTTAGTTAAAATAATGACAAAGCTGATGATGTTACCATGTTTCTATTCTTCCTCAACTGGAGATCAGGCCTCAAAGGTTGTTTACAGTTAGTAAACCTATGGCCCATTAACTTGCAGTTGCCACATTTGATTGTAGCCATCCTAGAAGAATCTTTTGGCTTAGGCACTTCAAACCTGCCCTTCGTCCTTTTTTCTTCTTTTCTTCCACTCTGGTCCTCTTTGTGGAAAATAGGAGGATCAATATCAGGTTGCCCTGTCTTGACCCAAGCATCTTCTCCTGGAACTGGATACACTATAGGTTTGTATGACTCCAAGTACTTTGCTTTCTTGAAGAATGGACTGACAAAATCCTCAGGTTGCATCTTGGCTTTGTAAATAGCACTGCAAGAATGATTGCATGGCAACCCTGACATGTCCCACTTCCTGCATCCACAAGTGTGCTCCAGAAGGTTGACAGCATATGTGTTTGGGACACTGCTGACTTGCCACAAGTTTGGACCTGCCCTAATTGCTTTGCAATCTCTAGCATATTTCTTGCTGAGCTCCAGCATCCCTGCATAAGTTGGAGCTATTTCCCATCTGGCATTTTCTCCACCTTCTCTCTTTCCATCAAACCTGACTAGGAACTTGTCTTTGATTCCATTTATCATTGTCACAACTGGTTTGTTTCTAACATCTAGGATATATTTATTGAAAACCTAACTTATGTTGTTAACCACTAGGTCTGTTTTGCAGTTTGTGTCCATTTCATGCCTAGCCCATGTGTATACTGGAATACCAGATAACCACCTCCAAGCATCCTCACACTCATTCTTCAAATTGGCCATGGCAACATCAAAACCATGTTTTGTGTATGAATAAGTAGCACTGTCCATGCATTTTTTGAGATCTTCACCTCTAAATCCAGCTCTTTGGAAATTTGCATAAATGTGTCTTAAACAAAATCTTTATGGGCAGTTTGGAAATACAGCATTGATAGCATTAAGTAGTCCCTGCTTACACGGTAAACCTAAATGTTACTACCAGAGCAAAGCAACACAGTAAGTTTTGTACAAGCGCAAAGCAACACAGTAAGTTTTCTACCAGAGCAAAGCAACACAGTAAGTTTTCTACCGGAGCAAAGCAACAATAGTAAACTACAGCAAAGAGGGCATATCACTAACCTTCTGCCTATCTGACATGATGGTGTATTTGCCAAATTTCCCCTCTGTACCTCCTAGAGCATACTTCGGTTGGGTGAGAAACCAGCTCCAATTTGGTGTGTCCTCCACTCCTACAATTCCAAAGGCAATAGGATACATGTTGTTGTTGGCATCCCTACCAGTAGCTGCTAGGATTTGTGCTCCAGTTGTGAGCTTAATGAAGCAACCATCCAAACCAATGAAAGGCCTACATCCATTTAGAAAACCCTCCCTAGGTGCATTGAGACAAAAGAAAAGACCATGGAATCTTGGACCTGGATGTGGGTTTTCACTTGTTCTTTTTGGAGTGACTGTTGTCACAATGCATCTAGAGCCTGGATTGCATAAGTTAACAGTTTCAATGTAATCAGACAACTTATGATACTGTTTCTTATGATCTCCTAGAACAATTTCCTTTGCTGCCTTCTTAGCTCTCCATGCCATCATCTTGGGAACTTCAATTCCAAATTTTCTCTTTGCCTTGTCTAGCAATGCTGGCACAATTGTGTTTGGGTCTGATCTAATTGTGTCTAGGAAATTGTTTCCTAGCCACTTTGAACTCACTTTACTATGACTGTCACTGGTTGGACAAGTATGTTCTGCTCTAAACTTCTTAATACAAAATGTTTTCTCATGCTTGATCTGAGAAGCAACAATGAAAAAAGGACATCCATTTTCCTTGTGATCACAGCAGGCAATAACCCTGTCTTTGCAATTCCTGTGATATCTGAAAGACCTCAGCTGCTTGATATGAAAGTTAACAAGAGCACTCCTAAAGTGGTAGACATCTTTGAAACAGAGCTTCAAACAGAATTGCTGCTCTGGATTGAGTCTGCTTTCATCATACCAAATTCTTTCCTTTTTCCTATCTGCTCTTATTTTCCTTCCCGAGGGAATAATGAAGGACATAGGCTCATTGCCATCATCATCCTCTGAATCCAAAAAACCAACATTTGCATCTTCATCATCTGAAGGAAACCAGTCAGGCTCAATTGGATCATTTGCTGATGAGTGTGATCTTGATGTTGGCCCTACTCTCTTTGCAATCTTCAAAACAGGTACCACTTCACTCAAATGTTGTTCATCTTCATTTGCAGCTTGTTCAGTGTGGTCTTCCTCTTCCTGCTCCTCTGGAACATCATAAATGTTCTCTGGTTCACTGTCACCCTCACAGTGCACTGCTGCTGCCTTCTTCTTCATATCTGCTATAGTTGACTGCAGATCAGCTCTATCTTCACAAGAGCTATCATCTGTAATTTCTGTACTAGCTACATACTCTCCACTATCTGCACTTTCTGAATCCAGTTCCATGTCTGAATAATTGCCAGTGTCTTCTTTCTGAAAGTTATAGTACTCATCAAAAGCTTCTAGCTGGGGAGGTGGCATTGTTTGGATGGGCTCATAATTTACACTTTGTTGTGTGCCCAGCAGTAACCGCTCATCTGTGCCTGACAAACTAGAGCCAATATTATCACCTAATTCCTTATGTGCCACACCTTCTTCATTGACTACAAACAGTACAGGAGGATCAATGCTGTATTCTTCATCAGATTTCTCTACTGGTGCTGATGCTGGTGCTCCTGCTGCTGCTGGATGGACAACAATTGCCTGCTGCCTCTTGCCCTTAGTAACTGACAATCTGATTCTCTTGCTGTCCTGGTATTGCCTCACCATTTCATCCACCTTAATCTGATTGTCCAGAAGTTTAAAACCATCCAATCCTATGCCATCACTATTCATGTAATACATGCAGTCTGAAAAACTGTAGCCATTCTCACTCAGCAAAGACATAAGATAGAAATATCTTATGTCTTTCCTAAACATCTTAGTCCTCATATATTTCCTCCCTTCAAACTCAATGTGAATGTCCCACTGCTCATAGTTCAACCTACAATACCAATTAAAAGTACATGTAAATATAACCTATATTTATGACAGGGCAAAAACAAACACAGGAACTTAGTTCCAGCTTGTAGAACTAAAACAACTGAATGAGCTACATTATACAAATCAAAGGAAAAATGACCTAATAGACAGACAAACAGTAATCGGAACTACATTGTGAGGCTAAATGAAACCCTAAATCAACCTAATACGCTAGGAAGTAAATCAAAGACAATAACCACAGAGAGGTCGTACTCGTCGCCGACGTTAGTATGGAGGACTGGTGAATCAGCCCGCGCCCGCGCCGCCGACTGCGCGAACGCCTTCTGCACACGACACGGAGATGGCGGCTCTTCCCCGTCGGATTGGCCTTCAGCGCCTTCGTCGTCCACAGATCTGGAACTGGAGCCACCCGTTGCAGCGGGCGCCGCCGCCGCCGCCGCAGCCGCCGCCTCCGAACAGGCCCTGCGCACGCGGCACGGCGAGGGCGGGCCGTCATCATCTGACGAAGACGACGCGAAGTCGACGCCAAGAAGGTTCCGCCCGCAAACCCGCCCGCGAACCCGGCCGGATCTGGAACCTCCGTCGCCGGACGCCATTGTTTAGCGCGCAAAACAGGAAAGGGAGGGGAATGAGAGCGAGGGAAAGTGGAGAGGACAAGGCAACACACTTAACGAGCGGTGGTAACGGCCGTCTGGCCTCTGCCGTTACCCCTGGCCACGTGGTACCGACAGGTGGGCCCGATATGTCAGTATTCGAGTTAGTCGCGGCTCACAGCTCGTTTAGTGCGTTTTGTTATTCACTTGCCACAGAAGTGGTGGTCTTTCGTTATTTCTGGCAAAGATGATAGTTTTGGAGTACCCTAGCCACAAATCTGGTGGTTTTCAGCAATTTACTCTCGTTTCGACCGTGCAAAGGCTTTCAGCAAACTCACCGGCTGTAGGATGTTCCCTCCCGTGTCGTGGCACCCGATGCACGCCTTCCGGAACAGCGCCGCGCCTTGGGATTGGGCAAACGCTGCTCAACAATAAGGGAAACGGATAAATGCCATGTGGTCGATCGAAATGAAACATTTTCACCGTATATTTTTGAACACCTGGTGTGTAGTGCACAGTGCATGCACTAGATCGTCAAGCATCTCTATGGACAAGCGACAGGCGGGGCAAACCTTGTGGAGTACCGGCAGGGATGCCAGGAGACGCGGCGGCGGCCAAGAGGAGCGACGCAGCCAAGAGCGGCACGGCCACGCACCGTCTTGCGGCCACGGCGAGAGAGGCATGCACCTGCTTCAGGCTACAGAGGCACGCCGTCCTGCTCCGAGAACAGTGAAACCACGGCGCCGGCGGCCGCGCGGCCAGGGGAAGCTGGTGCATCGCGCGGCCACTGGCAGTCTGGCAGCGGAGGCTGCTGCCGGTTGCCTCGAGGTAAGATAAAGAACGTGGTTCAAGGAGACGACACGTAGTAGTAGCGGGTGGATGGATCGGGTTGGGGGAGGTCCTATTGGACGCTCGTTGCGTCCAATAGCGACGCGACGCACGCACAGGGGGTCCGACTAGAGAGTCCCTATGTGCCGCCCGTTAGCGTCAAAATGACGACCTTTCGCTGAAGGCAGAGCGAATGGGCCGGCCCATTAGGAGGAAACGAGCTCCAGACAAGTAACAAAATAAGCAAAAAGTCATGCGGGAGCGAGAGCTCGAACTCGCGATCTCCCTCTCGTGCACGAGTGTTACTAACCGATCGAACTGGTGAGTTCTAGTGATAAAATAGAGGCGCGATAGTTTAAGTATCATATTCTTTTGAAAAGTTTCGAAAAATACACTTTGAACATTTTGTAATATCCGTTGAACATTTTGTAATATACGTTCAACATTTTCTTAAATATACGTTGAACATTTTAAGTAATACACGATGAACTTTTTTGTATTATAAGATGAACTTTTTCAGTATACAATGAACATTTAAAAAAAAAATGAATATATGCGTTGAACAAATTTCGAATACGCATTGAACATTTTGTAAACATATATTGAACAATTTTCGAATTACACATTGAACATTTTGTAAAAATACGTTGAACAATTTTTGAATACACATTGAACATTTTGTAAAAATACGTTGAACAATTTTCGAATACACAATGAACATTTGTGTAACATACACTGAACAAATTTCAAAAACATAGTGAACATTTGTATATTCGTTGGAAAACCAAAACCAGAAGAAAAAAAACAGGAGAAAAACCGAAACCAGATGAAACATGAACAAAACCAGAAGAAAAAACCAAAACGTTGAAGAAGAAAAAAAACAACGAAAGAAACAGCAAAGCTACTGCAAAGCAACTGTGGGCCGGCCTAAACTGGGGCGTCGCAAGGCAAAGCTTCAGCGAAGCCATGACTCCCTGACGCTCGCGCGCGTCAAATAGGATCCACCGTCCGACTAGGCCAGCCCGTTTGCAACGTACTACCTCCGTCCGGGTTTATTGGGCCCAAAGGCCAAATCGACAGTACCAAGGTAGCTAGTAATTGTGTGCGTTTTTTAAGGCATTAATCCCTCCTGCTGCTAGTGCGTGCCTCGTTTGGCATGTTAATTACTGCTGACTACGCATGCAACCACCAGCCCACGAACACTCCACCAACGGCACACATGCATGCATGCTCACGCCCGTACAGCGTGGCTCATATTATGGGGAGCTCCTATAGGGCGCCTTATGCGCCGGTTGACGCAACTGGCGCCCACTGCACCACGCTAGTGGGCCGGCCCATGAAAACGCAAGGCAGTGGAAAAATGTATTAATGCACGAAAAGACCACCCGAAAGTCTTGCTCTTGTGTGGATTCGATCCCGCGCAAGTTAGCTCCAGAGCATGGTGGCTAACCACTAGACCTGTTAAGCCCTTGTGGATCGATTGCAATGCGAAACGTCTAAGAACTAAACGTTGGCCGCGCTTTTTAGAAAAAACGGGTTTTCTTTTGAAAAGAAATGTGAACAAAGTTTGAATGTCCACAGAGTTAAAAAAAACATCACGAATTAGAAAAAAAGTTCATTATTCAAAATTTCATAAAACTAAAAAAAGTTCATCGACTTTGAAAAAAAGTTCATCGATTTTCAAAAAAAGTTTATCGACTTTGAAAAAAAGTTCACCGATTTTGAAAAAAAGTTCATCAACATTGAAAAAAGTTCACCGATTTTCAAAAAAAGTTCATCAATTTTGAAAAAAGTTCACCGATTCTTCAAAAAAAGTTCATTGACTTTGAAAAAAGTTCACCGATTTTTCAAAGAAGTTCATCAATTTTGAAAAAAGTTCATCGATTTTTTTAAAAATTCACAAATTTCAAAAAAAGTTCACAGATTTTGAAAAAAAAGTTCATCAATTCTAAAAAAAGTTCATCAATTTTCAAAAAAAATTCACAAAATTCAAAAAAAGGTCACATATTTTGAAAAAAAGTTCATCAATTCTGAAAAAAAAAGTTTATCGATTTTGAAGAAAGTTCATCGATTTTGAAAAAGAGTTCACGAATTTAAGAAAAAAGAAAATGAAATTGAAAAAATAAAAAGGAAAAAGAACAAGGAAAAACGAACAAAGAAAAAGAAAAGAAAGAACAAAATGGTGAACACAGGAAGATTTATCACAAGAAGTGTTGAGTCCCAGTTGTCTAGCGCAGTGCGCTGTTTATCTGTGAACGAGGAGATCTCGGGTTCGAACAACGTAGCGCACACTTTTTGCCGTTTAACAGAGAAAAAAATAAGATAAACGGGCCGGCCCACTCGGAAGGGAGGGTATGCGCCCGATTGTAGAAGCTATACGAACGGGCGCTTAAGGCGACGTTTAGGGAATTCCCATATTATGGCTCAGCAATTAATTTAAGGGTGAATATTTACACGATCGCCGATGAGGCCTAGTAAAAAGGGACGGGACTTATGTGCTCACGGGCCTAATAAACCCGGACGGAGGGAGTAGCGAGCAGCGCGCGATGGCGTAGAGCGCACTGGGGTTGCTACACGTCGGCCAAAGATCCGCCGCCTCAGCAGCCGTTAAATTTAGAGCTATCAACTGTCTAACATCGTCCTCATCATTGCAACAAGGATGGTGTTGCAGAATCTTTTGCAACAAATCTTATGTTGCACAAACCTTTCGCAACATAGGTGATATAGCAGCTTTTTTTTTCTTCATTTTTTTGCAACATGAGTGTTGTTACGGAAGAAAAATTTGCAACACACATGACGTTGCAGAAAAATATTTGCAGTTTTTTTCGTCTTTTTTTTTTTTTTGCAACATGGGTGTTGCTACCGAAGGCAATTTTGCAGCACATGTGATGTTGCATAAAGAGACGCAGAGGACACGTGTCACACAAAGGAGGTGGCGGATGCGATCCGCCAGTTGATGTGAATCATTTCCCTTAAAAATTGCGGCCAACTTTGGAAAAAAGTGAATATTTTTTTCAACCTGGACATTTTTTCAAGTTGGTGAAAAAATCTATTTTATAAAATTTGAACTTTTTTGGAAAATGAGAAATGTTTTAGAAAATTCGGAACAATTTTATGAAAATTGTTAGCAATTTTATAAATTCCAAATATATTTTGGTATACTCGAATTATTTTTTTAGATGCGAACATTTTTTTTGAATTTATGAACATTATTTGGAAAAATGAACCATTTTTAAAATGCGAATATTTTTTCAAAATTAAGAACATTTCTTTAAAAAATGATAACATCTTTTGAAGATTCTCGGACAAATTTTGGAAAAGATTTTTTTTTTGAAAATTCCTGAATAAAATTTGAAAATAGGAGATTTTTTTTTGAAATTCTCGAACATTTTTTCAATATATGTTTTTTTAAGGGAACATTTTTTGAAATTCAAAACAATATTTCAAAATCTTGGATTGTTTTTGAAAAGGGAACATTTTTAATCCGTAACAAGTTTTGAGAATTCCAAACATTTTAAAAAATGGAAACTTTTGAAAAAGAAAACAAAAAAGAAAAAACCATTGAAAAAAAGGCCAGGAACCTTCTAGAAGGTTCCATTCCAAAAAACCGGATACTATAGTACCTTATCTATCTAAGCTATCTACACAAAATGGGCCAGCCCATCTTGTCGCTCGGCCGCTTGCTGTGTGTGTAGCACCAGCAGTTTGCCGCAATATGTGGCAAATAGGAAATCTGTCGGGTTGCCCCACAAAAATATGTGCTCCTTCGACTAGGATTTTTAGGGCTTCTTTGATTCAAAAGAATTTAATAGGATTTTTGTCGTTGAATCTAGCTTTTTATATGCAAAAAACACCAAATGTCACATATAAAGTAGCACAAACACTTTTAAAACATCCTTACAAAAATTTAAAAAATACATCCAAAACTTTGAGGGCAGGAAATCTTGCACTTCCTTCATCCACCGATGGCATGTCGTGACCAAAGCTCGTTGTCGCCTCTAGGCCTCCATTACAAGGAAGCAAACATGTTTAACCTAAGGAGCTTGTAGAAGCAATGACCAGGAAGTCATCAATGTAGACCAGAAGACATGGGCGAGCATGATCTGCGTAGCAAATCGCTTCCCAGGTGGAGAAAACAGCGAAGAGGGCTTATAGAATACCCCAGTTACAGCCTGGCGAGGTCGGGGAACCCCAATCTCATATGCTTCCTAATGAGCCGGCCTTTGTTGGTTAGAACTGGAGTTCGAATACCAAGACACACATCCACGTTGTTTGCTCCGCACGATGACACGATCGAGAAAACCTGCAGAAAAAATATCCAAAGTCGGAGAACTACATCTAGGGACGCACCATCTTTCACACGCCTCCCGACGACACGAAGAAACATCATCAGAATGAGGGTGATGGGAGGATAGTTTATTCCATGCCGACGGCGACACCATCATCTCGCCAACACAGAATGGAAAAACACTAAATTTATTCTGAACCCTACCACCACCAGACCGAAGCCCTAGGGTCCCCGCCTCCTCCCGACACCGGAGCGACAGACGAAAGGAGAGGGGGTCCTCGGATCACCGAGGAGTAGGGTAGATTAGCCGCCGCCTGTCACCTAGGTCGGGGAGGGGCGGAGAGAGGAAAATATTATATTCACGACCCGTGTGTGGCACAAGGCAGCCTAGAAAGTATTTTTTATTGGTTGTTTTGTTTTTCATGTGCTATCAAACACTCTTTCATCCAAATTCCTACATGCCTCCATTGATTCGCAGAAATTTCATATGATTTTGGGAGAAATTGAATATTTAGAAACTTTTCTATACTGGTCGTTTGATTCACAAGATTGGAATTCTTAGGATTTTTCCTTGGGATTCATCTGCATTCCATTTTGGAGGAAACCTTCCATCCACTCAAACCTGTTGTGAAATTCTTTTGTTTTTTCCTGGCTATCAAGTTTTTTTCATCTAAAACCACGTACAACTCCTATGATTCAAATGATTTTTGGAAGATTTGGTTCATTAGGGCATTTCTAACTGATCCCCTAAAAATAGCAGAGTATCCGGCGGAGTAAAAGCTTAGTGGAGTATATTTACTCCACTAAAATTTCGCCGGACCTAGCGGATCCCCTATATATAACGGAGTATTTTTTTTTCATTTGCATTTCATTTTCGTCCACCGAAACACATTTCTTTGCTTCCTTATTTCATTCAACGACATTTTGATACATTGGAGTACATAATTCACCAATTCTTCGCTACAAGAGTAAGACCAAGGAAAACAAGAACCACAATTAGACATTTTAGAAGATATCCAATTTCCCTAACTGCTCCCACTAGTTGGACAAATATCTTCTATATGTCTTCATTGTTGATTTGTGGCTTCTCAAGCTTCAACACTTCCTTGTTCTTCGATTCTAAAGCAGTAGACGGTGCTTCGAATCTAATAATCTCATCTCTAGCCTCTATTCTAGCAACGAGTGCACGAACATCTATCAATTTTCGTGCTATCAATATATCGATATATTCTTCTTCCCAATACCAAAACTTGCATCCATCCTACACATAAAATTGAGCAAACAATGAGCTACCAAAATTACGTCGAATCCGGTGAATAACCGAATCAAAACAAGCACATACCCCATCATTTGTGCACTTGAAGAACACCTATCCAGGATGTTGCGGTGTAGTAGAAAATCGGTGCACCACCGTACGCGGGCAGTCGTCGCACTGTATGACCGGCAATGGCGAGCCGACGAGGCATTGGGCCAGCGCCGAGCCCGGACGACGGCCGAGCATGCCTTTGCCGGCGAGCCGCCGCCGGGAGAGATTCGAGTGGCTAGAGGAGGAGCCGGTACCTGCATGCGGCCTGGAGGCGTTGTCGGGGCTGTGCGGTCCTGTAGGATCGAAAGTATGTCTAGAGGGGGACGATTAGACTACTTGACCAAATAAAAACTTAACATTTTCCCAATTTTAGTTGTAGGCAAGTCTTAGATATTCTACCAAGTCAAGCAACACCCTACACATGCAAGTCTAAGAGTTGTGTAGCGGAAAATAAAGACTTTGCATATGAACGTAAAGGAGGTATCGGAGAAATCAAAGGCAATGAAGACACGATGATTTTTGTCATGGTTCCGATAGGTGGTGCTATCATACATCCATGTTGATGGAGACTTCAACCCACAGAGGGTAACGGCTGCGCGAGTCCATGGAGGGCTCCACTGATACGTCTCCAACATATCTATAATTTTTTATTGTTCCATGCTATTATAGTATCAATCTTGGATGTTTTATATGCAATTATATATAATTTTTTGGGACTAACCTATTAACCTAGTGCCCAGTGACAGTTGTTGTTTTTGGCTTGTTTTTAGCTTTTCAGAAAATCAATATCAAACAGAGTCCAAACGGAGAAAAAACTTTGGATTAATTTTTTCTGGACCAAAAGGGACCCTCGAAGATTCGGGAGAAGACCAGAAGAGCCACGAGGGAGCGACAAGCTTGGGAGGCGCGCCCCCCAGACTTGTGGGCCCCTCATGGCACCTCTTGACCTAATTCCAAGCCTATAAATTCTCAAATACTCCCCATATACTAGAGAGCCACCTCGAATAACTTTTCTGCCGCTGCAAGCCTCTGTTCTTTCGTGATCCCATTTGGAGGCCTTCTCCGGTAATTTGCCGGAGGGGGAAACAATCACGGAGGGCTTCTACATCAACCTTGCTGCCCTTCCGATGATGTGTGAGTAGTTTACCACAGACTTACGGGTCCATAGCTAGTAGCTAGATGGCTTCTTCTCTCTCTTTGATCTTCAATACAATGTTCTCCTCGATCTCCTTGGAGTTCTATTCGATGTAATCTTCCTTTGCGGTGTGTTTGTTGTGATCCGATGAATTGTGTGTTTATGATTAGATTATTCATGAGAAGTATTTGAGTCTTTTCTAAACTTCTTTATGCATGATTTTTATAGTTTTGTATTTCTCTCCGATCTATCCGTTTGGTTTGGCCAACTAGATTGATTTATCTTGCAATGGGAGAGGTGCTTTGTGATGGGTTCAATCTTGTGGTGCTCTATCCCAGTGACAGAAAGGGACAAGACACGTATTTGTATTGTTGCCATTAAGGATAAAAAGATGGGGTTTAATCATATTATTTGAGTTACTTTGTGTACATCATGTCATCTTGCTTAAGGTGTTACTCTGTTTTCATTAACTTAATACCCTAGATGCATGCTGGATAGCGGTCGATGGGTGGAGTAATAGTAGTAGATGCAGGCAGGAGTCGGTCTACTTGTCTCGGACGTGATGCCTATATACATGATCATTGCCATGAATCCATCATAACTATGCGCTTTTCTATCAATTGCCCAACAATAATTTGTTTACCCACCGTATGCTATGCGTTTGAGAGAGAAGCCTCTAGTGAAAACTATGGCCCCCGGGTCTACTTTTATCATATATAAAATCCAAAAATACCTTGCTGCAATTTTATTTCCTTTATTTTGTTTTGCAATTTATCTATCTATCTATCTAGCACTATCAGAATTAATCCTTGCAAGTAACCGCCAAGGGGATTGACAACCCTCTTGTTTGCGTTTGGTGCAAGTATTTGCTTTTGTGTGTGTACGTGCTGTTAACGAGGTTCTGTGTGGTTCTCCTTCTAGATTGATAACCTTGGTTTTAACTGTGGGAAATACTTATCTCTACTGTACTGCATCATCCTCTCCTCTTCGGGGAAATCCCAACGCAGTTCACAAGTAGGAGGAAGAATTTCTGGCACCGTTGCCGGGGAGACATCACCAAAACCTATCAAGTACCTTCGCATAAACTATCATCTACTTGCTCATATTTCCATTTTCCTTTCTATTTGCATTTGCCTCTCGTTTTCATCTCCCCCACTTCTAAAACAAAATTTACAAAAACAAAAATATATTTTATTTGCTTGTTTGCTTGGTTGAAACTACGATCATGTCTGAGTTCGAAAAGGTTATTGTAGAAAGTGCTAGTGAGGATAGTACTAATGAATCTCTTGGGGGAAATTTTAAATCTTTCAATATTAATCGTGATCATCTTGAGAACAGGGCTCCACCCACTTTTAAAACTAAAGTCTATCATGTGGGCAGCGGGAATATTATTGGTAAAAATGTTGTGCAAGAATTTTTCAACTGTGCGGGAGTCATACCTATAATTAAAGAGTCTATTCTTGATAAAAAAATTGCTACGTGGATGCTATTGCTATGCTTGTGGTTAAGTTAGAACGAATTTTTTTTGCACATTCACCCCGCGTTACAAAAGATATTCTATGAGCTTCCCAATATTCATAATCCTAGAATTAAAAAGATTGCTACAATCATCCTAATGCATGAATTTGATTATATAATTAAAGAAGCTAGGGGCATCTTTTCTTTCTATAAAATAGATTTTGCGAATCCTTAAATTGAGGAAATGCTTCATGATAAAGACACTATACATAGGTTGGAATCTAAGGATTATTTTGCTTACGGAGAAAACATTAGGAGAAGAGTTCCCTATGCTGAAGTAGTTAAAACTCTATACCACAACGCTTGCGATAAATTTGAATGGATTACCAAGGGATTTGATGAGGGATTTAGTGAAGAATGGTTTGAAGGTATGGCTAGACATCCGATTGATGATGAGATACATGTTTTATATGAAGATGTTTATGGTGATGATTCTGAGTTTGAAGTTATGAATGTTAAAGTCACCGAACAAAGTCCCTTCAAGTATTTAAGTTCCCCTACTAGAAAAGAAGAGCATGAAAGTAGAGAATTAATGAGAAAAGTTTTGGAAGATTTGATTAAAAAGGATTTAGGAATGAAGGATGATAATACTTGAAACAATACATTATGCCTAGCTAGGGGCATAAAACGATAGCGCTTGTTGGGAGGCAACCCAATATGTATCTTAAATTTTTGCTTTACATTCTGTTTTGTGAGTTTACACAATTGTAGCCTCTGTTATGATTGTGTTTTTATATTTTAATTAGTGTTTTTGCCAAGTAATGCCTTTGGGATGATTTGGATGAAAGTATAATTGATGCTGTTTGAAAACAGAAAGTTTTGAGTTCAGTGCTGGATTTTTGGTTCTGTACTGGAGCATGATAAAATTCTAAAATTTTTACACAATATTGGTATATGAATTGTTTACGTTGCCTAATTTTTCAGAATTTTTGGAGTTAAATAAGTATAGCTTTTAAATAGATCTTTACAGACTGTTCTGTTTTAGACAGATTCTGTTTTTGTTGCATAGTTTGTTTATTTTGATGAATCTATGGATTGTATCGGGGGGTATAAGCCATGGGGAAGTTGGAGTACAGTAGCATTATGCCAATATTAAATATGAATCAATTTATAACAGTACCTAAAGTTTAAGATTTGTTTGTTATACTAATGGATCTCATGAGGTTTCTGTTGAGTTTTGTGTGCTGAAGTTTTCAAGTTTTGGGTGAGACCACGATGGATGAAGGAATAAGGAGCGGAAAGACCATAAGCTTGGGGATGCCCAAGGCACCCCAAGGTACTATTCAAGGAAGACCCAAGCGTCTAAGCTTGGGGATGCCCCGGATGGCATCCCCTCTTTCGTCTACAATCTATCGGTACATCACTTGGAGCTATGTTTTTATTCATCACATGATATGTGTTTTACTTGGAGCGTCTTGTGCTATAGTTTTCTTTTCTTTGTTTGGTTTTTAGTTTGCCACAATCATCTTTGCTGAACACACCTTTTTGAGAGGGACACACATTATTTGTGATTTGTTAGAATACTCTATGTGATTCACTTATATCTTTTGAGCTAGGTAGTTTCTCTAGTGCTTCACTTATATCTTTTAGAGCACAGCGGTGGTTATATTTTAAAGAAATAGTTGTACTCTCATGCTTCACTTATATCTTTTTGAGAGTCTAATAATTAGCAATGGTAATATGCACGGGTTATGAATTTGTTCCTAATATGATAGGTATTCAAGAGGGATATAATAAAAACTTTTATGTAGATCACTGAATATGATAAGTTTGATTTCTTGCAATAGTTTTGCGATATTAAGATGGTAATATGTGAGAGGTACTAGTAGATAATTGTGGTTTAGTAAGAATATTGGTGTTAAGGTTTGTGATTCCCGAAGCATGCACGTATGGTCTGTCGTTATGCTAAGAAGTTGGAGCATGATTTATTCTTGATTGTCTTCCTTTGCGTGGCGGTCGGGGGCCCACGATGGTTAACTCCTACCAACCTACCCCCTAGGGGCATGCATAGTAGTACTTTTCTTCGAGGGCTAATAAACTTTCGCAATAAGTATGTGAGTTCTTTATGACTAATGTGAGTCCATGGATTATACGCACTCTCACCTTTCCGCAATTTGCTAGCCTCTTCGGTACCGTGCATTGCCCTTTCTCACCTCGAGAGTTGGTGCAAACTTCGCCGGTGCATCCAAACCCCGTGATATGATACACTCTATCGCACATAAGCCTCCTTATATCTTCCTCAAAACAGCCACCATACCTACCTATCATGGCATTTCCATAGCCATTCCGAGATATATTGCCATGCAACTTCCACCGTTCCGTTTATATGACACACATTATCATTGTCATATTGCTTTGCATGATCATATAGCTGACATAGTATCTGTGGCTCAGCCACCATTCATCGTTTCCATACATGTTACGCTAGCATCATTGCACATCCTGGTACACTGCCAGAGGCATTCATATAGAGTCATATCTGTTCTAGTATCGAGTTGTAATTTTGAGTTGTAAGTAAATAGAAGTGTGATGATCATCATTATTAGAGCATTGTCCCAGTGAGGAAAAAAAAGAGGCCAAAAAGAACCCAGCAAAAAAAATGAGAGAAAAAGAGAGAAGGGGTAGTGTTACCATCTTTTCCATACTTGTGCTTCAAAGTAGCACCATGTTTTTTCATATAGAGAGTCTCCTATGTTGTCACTTTCAAATACTAGTGGGAATTTTTCGTTATAGAACTTGGCTTGTATATTCCGATGATGGGCTTCCTCAAATGCCCGAGGTCTTCATGAGCAAGCAAGTTGGATGCACACCCACTTAGTTTTTATTTTGAGCTTTCATACACTTATAGCTCTTAGTGCATCCGTTGCATGGCAATCCCTACTCCTCGCATTGACACCAATTGATGGGCATCTCCATAGCCCGTTTATTAGCTGCGTCGATGTGAGACTATCTTCCTTTTTTGAGTTCCCCTTATTAATTTCTATCATCATTCTATTCCACCCATAGTGCTATATCCATAGCTTGCGCTCATGTATTGCGTGGGGGTTGAAAAAGCTGAAGCGCGTTAACAAGTATGAACCAATTGCTTGATTGTCTCCGGGGTTGTGCATGATAAATACTTTATTTTAAGAAGATGGAGCATGATAGGAATATATGATTTTGTAGGGATAAATGTTGGTGCAATACTTTCCCTCTTGTGTTTTGGAGATTGTTGATAGAAACAGGCATGGACTGATTTGTTTGCTAGTGCACACAGAAAGAAATAGTCCATGCAGTGCCGAAGAGAATGCTGTCTCAGGTGTACAGTTCGAGGAACTTCACCGAAGATTATCTACGTCGAAGAAGAGAATGAGCAACCGAGAAGAATGAAGTGAAGGAGTTGACCCCTCGAATGTTTATTGCTGACGCAAAGCAATTGGTTCGGTGATCGCGTCCGAAGAAATTGACTGCAGCGATGGAAGACGAAGACGAAGTGAAGACGTAGCATTCTTTTCGTCGTTCTTCTTTCATTCATTTGAGTCATAGGACCTCCGTACTATTAAGAGGGGTATAGGTTCTCGAAGCTTAGATCCGTTGTGATGCTTAGCCCAAACCTATGCGAGACCGAGAGAAATCTCTTTATGCTTCGAATGATTACCTGCCAGCAGAAGACGTTGTTCTTCGTTGTTGTAGGAGATATCTTTCGAACTGAGGAGTTAGCATTACTTGCTCCGCACGTAATGTTGCCGTTGTGCTCAAATTCCGACCGTTGGACTCGTGTCGTTCGGCCATTGGCTGCTCCACATGTCCAATTTGGTCATTTCCCATCCGGGAAGGCTGCGGCTATAAATAGCCACCCCGCTCCAACGTTGCCCGTTGGCTGCTCCGCTTAAGATTTCTGAGAAGATTGATTGAGCATCCCCTCTCCGAGTGATTTGAGTTTAAAATCCACCGAGAGAAAAATCAAGAGCCAAAACTTAGACAGTGGTTAAGCATCACAGTAATTCTGAGTTAGGGTTCTTGTACCTATTACTCTTGAGAGCTGCCCACTCTCTAGACGGATAGGTGTCGGCTCGAGTGTCGAAGAGTATTGTCTTCACCGAGCGAGATCTTCAGCAACCAAGAGTCTTGTGGTTCGCGAAGAGAGCTGAAGAGAGTTTATCTTCAGTGAAGGTTTGGAGATCGCCGACAAGTATCTACCATGAGTGAAATCAACTGGAGTCTGATCAGCTCCGAAGTTGAAGGAGAACAGGGCGAGGAGAGTTTATCCTCTGTGTTAAATCACAACCCCTCCAACCAGACGTAGTCCTTTGGCAGAAGGGCGAACTGGTCTACCAAATTCTTTTGTCGCCATCGAGCACCACTGGTTCGCTTTACATTACTGCATTTCCTTCAGCAGTTTACATTCGTGCTCAGTGCCGATAGTTGTACCTGATCAAACACAGTTCATCAACTATTTGTCGCGTTATTATCGTTCTTCACTTCGCATCAAGTTAACTTGTTTATCATCACAATACCGTATGTCTGCGTGATCTCATCTCATGCCATATTCATTCACCCTGTCATCATTTCCAGTGCATTTCTATCGCAGTCATACTTAGTTTTCTCTCGTAACTGAGCTCCAGATTACTAGTTGCATTTCTATCGATCAAGTTGAACTTGTGATATTCATCACTCGATAAAATTGCTGCATTCTTTATCGATAGATTTGGTCCTCTACAGCGAGCTGAATTGAGTGCGTTGCTACCGAACATTATTTTCGCTGCCGTGATTGGGATCGGTTCAAAACATTCGAAAGAAATTTTGAATCTCCCATTCACCCCCCTCTGGTCGATATACTCTCGGTCCTAACAATTGGTATCAGAGCAGGTACTCCCTGTCTCTTTTTATTAAAGGTCTAACAACCTTGGTATCAGAGCTGAATTGAGTGCGTTTTGAGTATGTCGTATGCAGGTAGATCCTCGCACTCTGAAAGGTTTCCTATCTTCGATGGAAATGATTATATCTACTGGAGAGATCGAATGAAAATCAGACTTCAAGCTATCAACATTGAACTTTGGCAAATTGTGGAAGGTGGATACACTGTTAGGCATCCTGATGCTCCTTCTTCGAATGACGAAGTTATGATACAGTTGGATGCTCAAGCAAAAGATATTATCAGCAACAGCATCTCGAGAGATATCTTTATTCGGTTCCGAAAACTTGACACTGCTAAGAAACTCTGGGATGCCATCAAAGATGTTCATGAAGAATTTATCGCCAGAACAGATCAACACACAGATATGCTTCGTGCCATGTTCGCTGGGTTCAGAAGTCTTCGTAAGGAAAGTGCTATGAAACTCACTGATCGGTTGACAAATATCATTGAAAGGCTTCGCCAACGTGGAGCAACAGATATCACCGATAGAGATGTGGTCAACAAGCTACTAAGTGCTCTTGATGCAACCTACGATCCAATCGTGACTGAAATCAAGCAAAGACCAGACTATGAAGAACTTCACTATGTCGAGATCATGACGCTGTTGTCCATTCACGAAAAAAAGATGGAACTTGAGAACGGGATTCAAGAATATTCTTCGGAAAGCGAAGGGGAAATTCTATCTCACTATGACAGTCCTCAAGAAGAAGATATCGAGAATCAAAGCTCTATCACAAGAGAAATGGAAATGCTCACTGAAAGACTAAGCTATCTCAGAAGACAGAATCTATGTCTCACAAATGATGATGAAGTTGACACGCCTGGATCGTCTAGGAAATTGCCTCCGAAAGAAATGAAATGCTTCAAGTGCAAACAACCTGGTCACTTCATAGCAGACTGTCCTTGTTGGGAACAAGATGAAAAACACAGCAACAGATGGACTAATCGTCACTGCTCTGGATTCATTCAAGTGGATCGTCACACTAAGCTCTCGAAGAAAAATGAAGCTACCACATCATCTTCTTCGTCGAGACCAGTCACTGACGTGCAAACAAGAGCGACCATTGAATCCAATCTGAAGAAAATATCGCAGCTGACTAGAGTGTGTGCAGAAATGAATATGGAATCTGAAGATGAATTATCTGACTCCGAGTCAGAAGATGAAGAGTTTTACAGAAACCTAGGAAGAGGCAATGTATTCGTCGCATATGAACCATCCGCGAAGTCTCTCGAATCAGATACGGATGACAATACTTCAAGTGATGATGAACCTGTTGCATTTTGTCTCATGGCAAAAACCTCAAAGGATCAGGTATCAGCTAAGCACCAAAAATCTAAGACTGCATATTCCTCTGAATACATTGCCTATGCTAAACTTGTTAAGATTGCAAAATCTCAACAAGATGAGCTAGAACGACTTGAGATGAATCTCAGGAAAACCGAAGGATTACTGGTCGAAGAGATGGAGAAGAATCAAAACTTGACTGAAAAGCTTGATGCTTTCTCCACAACGTTTGATGATCTTTCCGAACGATATGATTCTCTTACAATTGACTACAAGAATTTATCAGATGAACTCCTTGACAGGAATCAAGAACTCGGGTCACTGAAAGAATCTTATAATGTTCTTGCGAAAGAAAAATCTTCTCTCTTCGCCGAGCAATCTAACAACCTTCCTGATGATTTTGTGCCTCCTTGCTTAAAATGCCTAGAACATAGCAATGCTAAGTCAAATGCTGAAACATCTAATGCTACCATCAAGAATATTGCAACTGCTTCGAATGAAATCTCTAACCCCTCCTCCGAGGAATTTGTTGCTATTTCTGATGAAAATTGCAGGCTAAAGAACTTGCTTGAGACTGGTATGCTAAAGAGCCTCAAAGGGCATCAAACACTTTGTGATGTGCTCAAGAAGTCAATACTGCACAAAAACCCTCGAAAAGAAGGATTGGGTTTCGACAGGAAACTCAACGTCGATGGAACCTACTGGACTCCCGAGCAATATCCTCGAACAAGTTGGGTTCTTGCTGGGAGCAAAACTCTCGAACCTGCGCTCCTATCTGGATATGACACTCCCATTCCTGTTGGTCCCGTCGAGTCTGATGACTCAAACTACAAAGTTTTCAAACAACAGAATGGTAAGGTTTTCGCTCGATATGTGTGGGACTAACTGCAGGTCTGGTTCACCCAAGAAGCAAATCTGGGTGAAGAAATGTATCATTGAAAATCTATCTGTCACTGCTAACCTGAACCTCCAGGGCAATTCTCCTCGAGGAAATGAAAATCCATCGCAGTATGGGACTGCAACTTCCTCGAATGTGATCTACGGAAATCAACGAAGGAATGTCCCTGATCAGTCAAGACAAATGAGATCTGCACCGCCCACACAAGTGTGGGTTGCGAGAAAGAACTAACCCATCTTGCAGGAACTCGCTCTCAGGGATTTTGATCGTATATCCTTTGCCCTGAGATCTATATTGTTGGTGCTAGTTCTTTGTGTTTATTTGTTCTTTGATTGTTGTTTGTTTTCGAGTCGCCGTGTTTGTGTTTCGTCCGATGAACAACTCACTCATAGCTTCTCTCGTTTGGTGTTTCTTCTCGTTTGCCTGAGTGACTTGTTTCGGACCATTTTATCCCTCTATTCTCTCTCTTCTAAATCTATGATGTCCGTCATGAGCATGCAATTTGATCTGAAGTAAATCTCTCTCCGACGTCCTTGGTCGCGAAAGAAATCATCTTCGAACATTTACTCATTTTTGGTGTTGTGCCATTCATACCTTTCGTCCTCCCGCTCTCTTCCCGAGATTTTCGCAGGTAACGGTTGCCACGTGCCCACGATCTTTTTGATCGTGATCGTGTCCGTTGAATGCGGAACGTCCCGCATCTGTAGGCCGTAGATTTCGGAGGGGTGGTTCAGCCCTCCAGCTATAAATACCTCTCGCCGCGTCTTCTTCTTCATTCGCACAAACCCTCGTTTCACCCTCATCTGAGCCCGAGCTCGAAGCAACTCCGGCGAGAATCTCCGCCGAGCAACTCCGGTGAAGCCTCGTCGCAGCTGATCACGCCGGTGCGGTAATCTTCCTTCCCGCATTGCCGTAGTTGATCTAAGTTGCCAAGTTAGGGCGCCTAGATCTGGAACTGCTCGTCTCCATCTCTCTGTTCTTGGGCAGTTCTTACCGTCTCAATTTATCTCGATTTATTTCACTGCAGTAAATCTTTAGGAATCACTAGAATTTGACTAGTGCGGTTTGTAGTTCTTCCTCGCACTCGGTCTCCTCATCTTGGGTTCATATGTGTTGTCCGAAAGATTAGATGGTTTTCAATCTACCCTGTATCATCTGAGGCTAGCTTGTAAAATCTATCATGGATATCTAATTGGATTTCCATGGGTTCCCTAATCCTCCTAAAAATCTTTTTCATTCAAAAATAGTTCTGTGCATGCTTATGACCCTACCTTGTTTTTCCCTCGTATCTATTCTATTTCACAGGTCGGTCATGTCACAGAGTTCGGAAGAACACTCAGATTCTGAAGGATATTTTCCTCAGTTCCCACCAAGATCAGAACGAATGAGAATGACCAGAGGAGGAAAATCCTCGAAGCCACCCAAGGCCCCGAAGAAGAGTCAAGAATCTGTGTCCGAAGGAGATTCTGAAGAAATTCCCTCTGCTCATAGTCAGCCCGAGGATGAATTGGTCACTGACGCTCTAACCATCTTCTCTGATGCAAATCCCAAAAAGGGCGGTCGTGGCTGAGAAAAGAACACTACTGCTGAGATGTCAGATTCCGAAAGCTACAGAACTCCACCTGAAGGAGAATCAACAACAGATCGCAACAACAGGTTGCAGAGAATTCGCCGCCACTGGGCTGGCAAATGGTTCCGTTATCAAAATGTTCGCGAAAAGTACCAGATCCTATTTGCCTTCACGCCACCATGGAATGACTGCATTGCAGAAAATTGCATAGGCCCAGATGATGAAAAAGTCAGGCCACCTCAGCCAGCAAATGCTCATCCTGACTCCCTCAAAACTATCGCTGATTTCCCCGAGGAAGTGGCTAAAAGGGCGAAAGCCAAGGCCAAATGTGAAGCCAGAGAAGCTAAGAAGAATCAAGTCGAAGCTAGAAACGTCGCGCTAACCCAGCAAGACGTGCAGAAAAAGAAGGAACGTGCATCAGCTTCGAAGGGAAGCTAGTCTGAGAAATCGGTTTCCCCTCATGCACCACGAAAGAAAACCCTTGTCAAAAGAACCAAGAAGGTTGTTCCCGACTCGTCTGATGAGTTATCCGATGAAGGAACCCCAGATGAAATTTCATTGTATGATCGTCCCGCCATACTCAACAAGCCACACTTGAGTCCTTCGCCAGTGAAAACATTGTCATCACCGAGGAAGTCTCCCAGGCATGCACCTATGCCATCCACTGATAAACCTTCGGGTTCTGCGGCCCCGAGAACTTTGTCAGGTGCCGCTACGAAGAGAAAGCTGCAGTCAGAAGAGAAAACAGATGTGGCTGCCAAAAAGGCCAAGCTCAATGTTCCTGCTTCCACAGAGGAACAAAAATATGACTTCAATTTCATGATTGATGTAATTGAAAGCGCTGCTTATGATGCTAATGCTAATGATGTGTGTGATCTTGGTTTGCCCGATGATGTTACCAAATTGGTGACAAAGCATTTTATTGAGCTGAAGAAAATCTCCAAGAAACTCAACAAAGTTGTCAAAGAAAAACAAGCTGTCGAGCAAATGAGAAATGAGGCCAAATCTGAGTCCGAAAGGAAAAAGAGAAACAAAGAAATTGTTGAACTCACCAAGGCTCTGAGCGTCTTGCGCAATGAGAAAATTGAGTGGCACTCTCGCTTGCACATGGAAGTATCTCAACTGTGTGACAGGAGAAACGAGGAGATTGCTCACCATGCAGATCTCGCTCGGAGAAGAGCTCAAGAGGAAAAGCGTCAGAAGGCCAGGGCGAGATCAAGCAAACCGAAAGTAAACAAAGAACGCCGCCTTCAGAACATCTCTGCTGATCCTACCCCAATACCCTTGCAGCAAGTTCCACCTTCTCCTCCTCGCGAAGATGAACCCATGCAGCAGGCTGGTACTAAAGAGGTTCTCATTCCTGATCCAGTTGCCCAAGTGCAACATGAAGAAGTTGATATATTCCTGGTAAGGACTGATGAGGAAAATGCACCTCCCAAGCAGCAATCCCCAACTGATGAAGTTGATGAAGAGATTGAGGTTGAAAAGCCAGATCCATCACCTCCGAAAACATTGCAAGCTGAGCCCTCCAAATCAAATGAGGAAAATGATAAGAATGAGGGGGAGCTCAATGCTTCCCGAGAGAAAACACCCCCGGTCTCATCATCTGGTGCCCCTACCCAGATGGATCTTGATCCTGCTCCTCGTACCACTGCACCACAGTTGGTACAGGAAGAAAAGAAATCAGATGAGCCGATGGCTCGAGAAGAAACTACCCCACCTGCCGTGCCTCATGCTACCGAGAAAGAAGTTGTCTCACCTCCCACCGAAGAAACTGCAAGAAAAGAAAAGGCCCTTGTGCCTGAAAGTCAGAAAGATGCCGAAGGAGTTCCGGCGAGCAAGAACAGCAGTCAGTCAAGTGCTTCAAAGCTGTCTGCACGACAGAAATCAAGGAAGTCTCATGCTCCTCTCAAGCCTATCGATGAAGGTGTGCCTGCACCTGATGATGTCCGAACCAAATCCATGGCCGATGAGGAATCACTGTGAAATCCACTGTCTTTCCTCTGTTTCCCGTCGAAGATGGCCCGAACGGTCCAGCGTTTAATGAGCAGTTTCATCGCTCGAAACTTGCATTCTTTGGGACCAGTCCGTATGAAGGACAAAGGACTTCGTTGTCACCGAGGTTCTGGACAAAGGAACAGGCTGTGTATTATGCTCGTATTCTGTATGGCAAGAATCGTATATTCGAGCACAAGATTCTGGATTTTGCCGAGCTAGAAAGCATACCCTGCTTCCATCACACCATCGAGCAAATTGAGCAGGTCTATCTGAAGAGTTTTCTTTGATTCAACCATGGCTGGAACCGTGAAGTTGTCCTTCAATTCTATGCCACTCTTTATATCTCAAGGGACCTCAACGACAGTAGCACATGGATCCTCGAATGGATGATTGAGGAAGAAAGAATCAAATGCTCGGCTGACCAGTTTTTGGCCCTGTTAAATTTACCTCGTTTCGAATTCGATGCCTCACGAGAACACAGACTGCATTTCTGGGATGTATCTGAAGCTCAACTGCATATGCTGATGGACCCTAAGCTTGTTGGTGATGAGTGCACTGAAGCAAATCCAAAGCATCTGGCTTATGAGAACAAAGTGTTGTTCTATATCCTCTGCAATTCTCTCACGCCAACAAACCGGTCTGGAAACATTCAAGGAATTGTGGATAATACTCTTCATGCTATAGCTCATGGTATTCGGTTTGACATTCCCGATCTTCTTATTCGCAACCTGGCCTATGCAGCTGATAGCCCTCAAGTATTGAAGCCATTCGCACCATGGGTCATGTTAGCCATTGAGCAGCTTATCGAGAAAAAGTTTTTCCGCCCATATGTCCCGAAATTTTTCATGCCACCAGTCCGAGACACTCTCCGAATTGTAAAGGATATTGGGAAAGGAAAGACACCAATTGATGCAACTGCTTCTGCCTCTGCGAAAGCTCCGAAGGTTAAGAAGGTCACGATTGAAATCCCTCATGAAGAAAATCCATCTCTGTATGAGATCTGTCTCCGTACTCAGCAAGCTCTGGAAAGTCACATCAAGCTCGATCGCAAAGAAAAAGTAGAAATGATGACTGAAATCAATCTGCTTCATAATTATGCTCGTCAAGCCCTGCTGTATGAAAAGGAACAGAAAAAGCGCTCATGGACCCTTCTCCGCAAGCATTACTCTCGTAAACAACTGTCTGCAAAGGGAATCGAGAAAGATTATGGTCATCTGGAGTTGTTTGAAGTCCCTCGCATCCGAAGGCAAACTCCTGTGCTTCCTCAGCGCTCTGCCTCAACCGACCTGCTGTTTGTCGAACCCGATGATGCACTCGAAGGCACAGCAGGCACATTCATATACAAACCAGATGAACCTCGCACTGCTACTCCCGATACTGATCCCGAAGCCCGTGCTGCATCTCCAACTCCTGCCTCGGCCTCGACCATCGCTCGTTCTGCTTCGCCGAACAGTTCGAGTTCTGGGGATTCTTCGGACGAGTAGTTCCTCGCATGCATTCTCTTTCCTTTTTGACACTTGTTGACAAAAAGGGGGAGAAGAACATCGAGAAGATAGAAAAGCGGGTCATTTGCAGGGTGTTTCTATTCGCCATTTGCTTTTCGTTCGAACAATTTGCTTTTGGTCGTTGAACCTTTGGTCGTGAAACTTAATCTCACCGTCTGTGGTGATGGCACACTGCGTCGTCATGTACCGTTAATAACCCCTGCAATGCTATAGTTGCTATCGTTTCGTTATTTGTTTGCAGGTGCAATCGAATGCTTACTTCCTTGCAATGATTATCCTCAAGGAGAATTGGAAATTATGTCTCTCGAAGAGTGACATCTCATTACTTAAAACTTCATATATCTTACTCCTATGCTTATCTTTCGATATCTAACGATGCAGGAGAAGAAAAATCGCTTCAAGTAAAGTCATTCGTGGATTCTAAAGAAAATTCTCTCTATCTATCTGACAAGTTGTTTTCCCTCGCACATATCTATGGTATCATTTTTGTTGCAGGAAAACATCGTCTAAAATATATCCACTCCGAGCAATATACTTGAGTCTCCCTTGCTCTGATTGCTTTTGCCCTGATTGTTCCTCGAACATCTAACTTGCAGGGAAATTTATATCTCGTGTGGAATTTAAACTGTGTTCTGAGAAAATCTTCATGGTGTATCCTTTGCCACAACGCTTTTCTAACTATCATTGCTATCTAACTAACCTTTGTCAAAGGTTGTGTGTGGCAGGAAATACCTCAGACACCACCGAGTGCATTGGATAAAGCTACGAATGAGATCATCTGCCAATGTCACTCATACGAAGATTCACCTCGCCTCCTTATTATGTCCTAATGATCAGTCAAATCAAAATGATGCATATCTTCAGGGGGAGCGTGTCTTATCTTCGTATTTATCTCTCGTCTTTCAATTTCCTTCGCTTTCCATTTCATTCCTTTATCTATCTTTCGATGTGTTCTGTTTTGTCAACAATCGTCCAAAAAGGGGGAGATTGTTGGTGCAATACTTGCCCTCTTGTGTTTTGGAGATTGTTGATAGAAACAGGCATGGACTGATTTGTTTGCTAGTGCACATAGAAAGAAATAGTCCATGCAGTGCCGAAGAGAATGCTGTCTCAGGTGTACAGTTCGAGGAACTTCACCGAAGATTATCTACGTCGAAGAAGAGAATGAGCAACCGAGAAGAATGAAGTGAAGGAGTTGACCCCTCGAATGTTTATTGCTGACGCAAAGCAATTGGTTCGGTGATCGCGTCCGAAGAAATTGACTGCAGCGATGGAAGACGAAGAAGAAGTGAAGACGTAGCATTCTTTTCGTCGTTCTTCTTTCATTCATTTGAGTCATAGGACCTATGTACTATTAAGAGGGGTATAGGTTCTCGAAGCTTAGATCCGCTGTGATG
Organism: Elymus sibiricus; assembly: GCA_039707655.1. Taxonomy (NCBI): domain Eukaryota; kingdom Viridiplantae; phylum Streptophyta; class Magnoliopsida; order Poales; family Poaceae; genus Elymus; species Elymus sibiricus. Next base: position 173,064,823 of record CM077666.1, on the reverse strand, counting down.
CTTAGCCCAAACCTATGCGAGACCGGGAGAAATCTCTTTATGCTTCGAATGATTACCTGCCAGCAGAAGACGTTGTTCTTCGTTGATGTAGGAGATATCTTTCGAACTGAGGAGTTAGCATTACTTGCTCCGCACGTAATGTTGCCGTTGTGCTCAAATTCCGACCGTTGGACTCGTGTTGTTCGGCCATTGGCTGCTCCACATGTCCAATTTGGTCATTTCCCATCCGGGAAGGCTGCGGCTATAAATAGCCACCCCGCTCCAACGTTGCCCGTTGGCTGCTCCGCTTAAGATTTCTGAGAAGATTGATTGAGCATCCCCTCTCCGATTGATTTGAGTTTAAAATCCACCGAGAGAAAAATCAAGAGCCAAAACTTAGACAGTGGTTAAGCATCACAGTAGTTCTGAGTTAGAGTTCTTGTAACTATTACTCTTGAGAGCTGCCCACTCTCTAGACGGATAGGTGTCGGCTCGAGTGTCGAAGAGTATTGTCTTCACCGAGCGAGATCTTCAGCAACCAAGAGTCTTGTGGTTCGCGAAGAGAGCTGAAGAGAGTTTATCTTCAGTGAAGGTTTGGAGATCGCCGACAAGTATCTACCACGAGTGAAATCAACTGGAGTCTGATCAGCTCCAAAGTTGAAGGAGAACAGGGCAAGGAGAGTTTATCCTCTGTGTTAAATCACAACCCCTGCAACCAGACGTAGTCCTTTGGCAGAAGGGCGAACTGGTCTACCAAATTCTTCTATCGCCATCGAGCACCACTGGTTCGCTTTACATTACTGCATTTCCTTTAGCAGTTTACATTCGTGCTCAGTGCCGATAGTTGTACCTGATCAAACACGGTTCATCAACTATCTGTCGCGTTATTATCATTCATCACTTCGCATCAAGTTAACTTGTTTATCATCACAATACCGTATGTCTGCGTGATCTCATCTCATGCCATATTCATTCACCCTGTCATCATTTCCAGTGCATTTCTATCGCAGTCATACTTAGTTTTCTCTCGTAACTGAGCTCCAGATTACTAGTTGCATTTCTATCGATCAAGTTGAACTTGTGATATTCATCGCTCGATAAAATTGCTGCATTCTTTATCGATAGATTTGGTCCTCTACAGCGAGCTAAATTGAGTGCGTTGCTACCGAACATTATTTCTGCTGCCGTGATTTGGATCGGTTCAAAACATTCGAAAGAAATTTTGAATCTCCCATTCACCCCCCTCTGGTCGATTTATTCTCGGTCCTAACAATAACTTTCTTTAGCATTTTTATTTTGAAAGACATGATTGATTGTTAGTATGCCTGAGTATTGATGTCTTTATATCAAATTATAGACTATTGCTTTCAATCATTCGGATCTAAATATTCATACCATAAAAGAGATTACATGATGAACATGTTAGGTAGCATTCCACATCAAAAATTCTGTTTTTATCATTTACCTACTCGAGGACAAGCAGGAATTAAGCTTGGGGATGCTTGATACATCTCCAACGTATCTATAATTTTTTATTGTTCCATGCTATTATAGTATCAATCTTGGATGTTTTATATGCAATTATATATCATTTTTTCGTACTAACCTATTAACCTAGTGCCCAGGCCAGTTGCTGTTTTTTGCTTGTTTTTGGCTTTTCAGAAAATCAATATCAAACAGAGTCCAAACGGAGAAAAAACTTTGGATTAATTTTTTCTGCACCAGAAGGGACCCTTGAGGGTTCGGGAGAAGAGCAGAAGAGCCACAAGGGAGCGACAAGCTTGGGAGGCGCGCCCCCCAGGCTTGTGGGACCCTCGTGGCACCTCTTCACCTAATTCCAACTTTATAAATTCTCAAATATTCCCCATATACCAGAGAGCCACCTCGAATAACTTTTCCGCCGCCCCAAGCCTCTGTTCTTCCGCGATCCCATCTGGAGGCCTTCTTCGGTAATCTGCCGGAGGGGGAATCGATCACGGAGGGCTTCTACATCAACCTTGCTGCCCTTCCGATGATGTGTGAGTAGTTTACCACAGACCTACGGGTCCATAGCTAGTAGCTAGATGGCTTCTTGTCTCTCTTTGATCTTCAATACAATGTTCTCCTCGATCTCCTTGGAGTTCTATTCGATGTAATCTTCTTTTACGGTGTGTTTGTTGGGATCCGATGAATTGTGGGTTTATGATCAAATTATTCATGAGCAATATTTGAGTCTTTTCTGAACTTATTTATGCATGATTATTATAGATTTGTATTTTTCTCCGATCTATCTGTTTGGTTTGGCTAACTAGATTGATTTATCTTGCAATGCGAGAGGTGCTTTGTGATGGGTTCAATCTTGCGGTGCTCTATCCCAGTGATAGAAAGGGACAAGACACGTATTTGTATTGTTGCCATTAAGGATAAAAAGATGGGGTTTAATCATATTATTTGAGTTTACTTTGTTTACATCATGTCATCTTGCTTAAGGCGTTACTCTATTTTCATTAACTTAATACCCTAGATGCATGCTGGATAGCGGTCGATGGGTGGAGTAATAGTAGTAGATGCAGGTAGGAGTCGGTCTACTTGTCTCGGACGTGATGCCTATATACATGATCATTGCCATGAATCAGTCATAACTATGCTCTTTTCTATCAATTGCCCAACAGTAATTTGTTTACCCACCGTATGCTATGCGTTTGAGAGAGAAGCATCTAGTGAAAACTTTGGCCCCCGGGTCTACTTTTATCATATATAAAATCCAAAAATACCTTGCTGCAAGTTTATTTCCTTTATTTTGTTTTGCAATTTATCTATCTATCTATCACTATCAGAATTAATCCTTGCAAGTAACCGCCAAGGGGATTGACAACCCTCTTGTTTGCGTTTGGTGCAAGTATTTGCTTTTGTGTGTGTAGGTGTTGCTAACGAGGTTCTGTGTTGTTCTCCTACTGGATTGATAACCTTGGTTCTTAACTGAGGGAAATACGTATCTCTACTGTAATGCATCATCCTCTCCTCTTCGGGGAAATCCCAACGCAGTTCACAAGTAGCATCCACCCACGAAGAGTCCACGAAGAAGCAACCTTGTCTATTTCACCATGGCTTATGTCCACGAAGGACTAGCCTCACTCGGGGCAGATCTTCACAAAGTAGGTGATATCATTGCCCTTACAAACTCCTTGGTTCAACTCCACAAGATCTTGGAGGCTCCCAAGTGACACCTAACCAATCTAGGAGACACCACTCTCCAAAAGGTAATAGATGGTGTTGTTGATGATGAACTCCTTGCTCTTGTGCTTCAAAAGATAGTCTCCTCAACACTCAATCACTCCCTCACAGATTTGGCTTGGGTAGGAGAGGGATTGGAGTGGAAAGCAACTTGGGGAGCCTAGAAATCAAGGTTCAAATGGTTGGATTGGAATGCCTTGATCTCAACACATGACTAGGTGGTTCTCTCTCAGAAAATGAATGGTGGCTCTCTTAGAGAGTAAGTGGTGGTGGAGGGTTATAAATAGGCAGCACCAAAAATCCAACCGTTACAACCTTTTAGCACAACTCGATGACACCAAAGCAAAATCTCGGTGAGACGGACCTGTGTAAAAGATTCGAACGTTAGGCGTTTCGGTGAGACCGATCTATACAACTCGGTGGCTCCGATATGCGATGACCTAAGTAAGACACAGTCTCAGTAATTCTGATCAAACCAACTCGGTGATTCCGAAATGGAATGGAAGGGTTACAGAAACTTGGTCAGTGCAAATCGGTGGGACCGATCATCATCTCAGTGGAACCGAGTTTCTAGGGTTTGGCTTGGGCTCTGTCTAAGTTGAACTCGGTGGGTCCGGATGTGGATGTTTTGGTGGGAACGAGTTTGGAAGTTAGGGTTTGGACAGATAGGATTTGGAGAAAATGGTTGAGGGTTTTGGAGCAATATCTTCAAGCACTTTGAGCAATTGAGTCATGATCAAAACCTCATCCTCTTTTAATAGTATTGGGTTTCCTATGGACTCAATGTGATCTTGGATCACTTAACCAAAAATGTAGAGTCTTGAAGCTTTTGCCAATCCATGTCCTTAACATTTTGAGGGGTCCATGATCACCTTTCCTTGCCATGCCAACATTGAACTTTCCTGAAATCGTATACGTCTCCAACGTATCTATAATTTTTTATTGTTCCATGCAATTAAAGTATCAATCTTGGATGTTTTATATGCAATTATATATCATTTTTTGGGACTAACCTATTAACCTAGCGCCCAGTGCCAGTTGTTGTTTTCTGCTTGTTTTTGGTTTTTCAGGAAATCAGTACCAAACGAAGTCCAAATGCCACGAAACTTTTTGATGATTTTTTCTGGACAAAAGAGACCCCGGAGGCTTTGGGAGGATGCCAGAAGCCTCACGAGGAGCCCACAAGGCAACAGGGCGTGGCCCTAGGAGGGTGCGCCCTGATGCCTTGCGGGCCCCTCGTGCCTCCTTTTGACTTAATTCCACTTCTATAAATTCTCAAATATTCGGAAACCAACAGAGAGCCAGATGAGAAAACCCTACCACTACTGCAAGCCTCTGTTCTTCCGCAATCCCATCTGGAGGCCTTTTCCGGTACTCTGCCGGAGGGGGAATCAATCACGGAGGGCTTCTACATCAACCTTGCTGCCCTTCCGATGATGTGTGAGTAGTTTACCACAGACCTACGGGTCCATAGCTAGTAGTTAGATGGCTTCTTCTCTCTCTTTGATCTTCAATACCATGTTCTCCTCGATGTTCTTGGAGTTCTATCCGATGTAATCTTCTTTTGTGGCGTGTTTATTGGGATCCGATGAATTGTGGGTTTATGATCATATTATTCATTATGCATGATTATTATAGCTTTGTATTTTCTCCGATCTATCCGTTTGGTTTGGCCAACTAGATTGATTTATCTTGCAATGGGAGAGGTGCTTTGTGATGGGTTCAATCTTGCGGTGCTCAATCCCAGTGACAGAAAGGGACATGAAACGTATTTGTATTGTTGCCATTGTGGATAAAAAGATGGGGTTTAATCATATTGCTTGAGTTTATGCTACTTGTAGCTTGCGTTGGTATTTCCTCGAAGAGGAAGGGATGATGCAGCATAGTAGAGATAAGTATTTCCCTCAGTTATGAAACCAAGGTTATTGAACCAGTAGGAGAATCACGCAACACCACGTTAGCAGCACCTGCACACAATCAACAAATCCTTGCACCCAACGCAAACAAGGGGTTGTCAATCCCTCGACGGTAAGTTGCAAGATAAAATTGTATATGATCGATAGATAGATTGAAACAAAAATACAAAATAAAATAAATAATATAAAATTGCAGCAAATATTTTTAGGGTTTTAGTATATGATTTAGATAGACCCGGGGGCCATTGTTTTCACTAGAGGCTTCTCTCAAGAAAATAGCATACGGTGGGTAGACAAATTACTGTTGGGCAATTGATAGAAAAGCAAATAATCATGACGATATCCAAGGCAATGATCATGTATATAGGCATCACGTCCAATACAAGTAGACCGACTCCTACCTACATCTACTACTATTACTCCACACATCGACCGCTATCCAACATGCATCTAGTGTATTAAGTCCATAAAGAACGGAGTAACGCCTTAAGAACGATGACATGATGTAGACAAGATAAACTCACGTATGAATAAACCCCATCTTTTTACCCTTAATAGCAACGATACATACGTGTCATGTCCCTTTCTATCACTAGGATTGAGCACCGCAAGATCGAACCCATTACAAAGCACCTCTTCCCATGGCAAGATAAATCAATCTAGTTGGCCAAACCAAATCAATAGATCGGAGAAGAAATACGAGGCTATAATAATCATGCATAAAAGAGATCAGAGAAGACTCAAATATATTCATGGATAATCTGATCATAAACTCACAATTCATCGGATCCCAACAAACACACCACAAAAAGTGATTACATCGGATAGAACTCCAAGAACATCGAGGAGAACATTGTATTGAAGATCAAAAAGAGAGAAGAAGCCATTTAGCTACTAACTATGGACCCGAAGGTCTATGGTAAACTACTCAAGCATCATCGGAAGGGTAGCAAGGTTGATGTAGAGCCCCTCCGTGATCGATTCGACCTCCGGCAGATTACCGGAGAAGGACCCCAGATGGGATCTCTCGAGAACAGAAGCTTGCGGCGGCGGAAAAAGTATTTCGTGGACTCTCCTGAGGGTTTCTGTTTTTTCTGGAATTTACAGTGCTGGAATTAGGTCAAACGGAGCTCTGTGGGCCCCATGAGGTACCAGGGCGCGCCTGCCCTCCCAGGCGCGCCCTGGTGCCTCGTGGGCACCTCCTAGGGCTTCTGGCCTCCTCCCGAAGCTTCTAGTGTTGGTATTGTCCAGAAAAAAATCTCCAAAAAGTTTCGTGGCATTTGGACTTCGTTTTGGTATTGATATTTTGTAAAACAAAAACAGGGCAGAAAACAACAACTGGCACTGGGCACTAAGTTAATAGGTTAGTCTCCAAAAATGATATATAATTGCTGTAAATGCATATAAAAACATCCAAGATTGATAATATAACAGCATGGAACAATAAAAAATTATAGATACGTTGGAGACGTATCAGCATCCCCAAGCTTAATTCCTGCTCGTCCTCGAGTAGGTAAATGATAAAAACAGAATTTTTGATGTGGAATGTTGCCTATCATATTCATCATATATTCTTTTCTTGTGTAGCATGGACATTGGACTGGAATGATTCAAAGCAATAGTCTATAATTTGACATGAAGATATAAATACTCAAGCATGCTAACAAGCAACCATGTCTTTCAAAATATCAACGCTAAAGAAAGTTATCCCTAGCCCATTATGCTCAATCATTGATCCATTCATGAAACACACTCAAATATTAGCTACACACAATGCACAAGTATGACAATAGTGCTCTCTAGTTGGTGCTTTATAAGAGAAGATGGAGACTCAAATAAAAATAAAAATTGCATGAAAAGTAAATAGATAGGCCCTTTGCAGAGGGAAGCAGAGATTTGCTAATGTGCCAGAGCTCAAAGCTTAAATTAGAGAGATAAAAATATTTTGAGAGGCATGCTTTTCCTGTCAACGAAAACGACCGAGAATTCCCAATATCTTCCATGCTAGACACATCCTAGGCGGTTCCCAAACAGAAAGTAAAGTTTATTTCCTTTCCACCATTCTTTCACAATCCATGGATAGCCGTATCCACGGGTGCCCTCCATACCATCACTTTCCAAGGAATTTTGTTGTTATTAATTTTTGATTTCATTGTGGGACTGGGCATCCCTATTACCAACCATCCTCTCGTGCAATGACAAGTGAATAAACACTCATCGTGAGAATAACACACCTAGCATGGAAAATATTGGCAACCCCCTGCCGCTTCATGAGCGGTACGGGCACACAAAACGGAAAAAAATATTTTAAAAATTAGAGTTGGCACACGCAAATTTACTTGGAACGGCATTGAAATACCACATATAGGTAGATATAGTGGACTCATTTGGCACAACTTGGGTTTAAGGAGTTTGGATGCACAAGCAGTATTTCCGCTTAGTACAAATGAAGGCTAGCAAATAGATTGAGAAGCAACCAACCAAAAAGCGAAAACGGTCATAAACATGCATTGAACATAACTAACACCGAATAATGCACCATAAGTAGGATATAATTTCTTTGCATAACTATTGACTTAACATGCATGCATAGGGAATCACAAACCTTAACACGAATATTCTTACTAAATCACAATTACTCACTAACATGACTCACATATCATCATCTCCATATCGCAAAACTATTGCAAGGAATCACACTTATCATATCCAATGATCTATATGAAAGTTTTTATTATATCCCTCTTGGATATTCATCACTTTGGGACCAAATTCATATCTTGTGCAAATTACCATTACTATTATCATATCTCAAAAAGATTTAAGTGAAGCATGAGAGTGCAAATATTTCTTCAAAATTTTCAATCTTATCAATTCTCAAAATAATATAAGTGAAGCATGAGAATTTATTTCTTCAAAATATAGCCACCGCCGTGCTCAAAAAGATTTAAGTGAAGCACTAGAGCAACTGCCTAGCTCAAAAAATTTAAGTGAAGCACATAGAGTATTCTAACAAATTATGATAACGTGTGGCTCTCTCAAAATAGGTGTGTCGAGTAGAGATGATTGTGACAAACTAAAAATAAAACAAAGCAAAGACTCATATAATACACGACGCTCCAAGCAAAACACATATCATGTGATGAATAAAAATATAGCTCCAAGTAAAATTACCGATGGTTGGTAGAAGAAAGAGGGGATGCCTTCCGGGGCATCCCCAAGCTTAGACGCTTGAGTCTTCCTTGAATATTACCTTGGGGTGCCTCGGGCATCCCCAATCTTAGTGTTTTGCTACTCCTTATTCCTTCATCCATCGTGATCTCACCCAAAACTTGAAAACTTCAATCACACAAAACTCAACAAAACCTTCGTGAGATCCGTTAGTATAACAAAACAAATCACTACTTTAAGTACTGTTGCAAACCCATTAATATTTTATATTTGCATTATACCTACTGTATTCTAACTTCTCCATGGCTTATACCCCCCGATACAATCCATAGTTTCATCAAAACAAGCAAGCAACACATTAAAAACAGAATCTGTCAAAACAGAACAGTCTGTAGCAATCTATTTAAAATCCATACTTATGTAACTCCAAAAATTCTGAAAAATTAGGACAACGTGGGACATTCATATACCAATACTTTGTAAACATTTCAGATTTTTTTGACACTCTAGTACAGAAACAAAATTCCAGCACTGGACGCAAAACTTTCTGTTTTCCAAACAGCATCAATTATACTATCTTCCAAATCATCCCAAAGGTTTTACTTGGCACAAACACTAATTAAAAACATAAAAACTCAATCATAACAGTAGCATAAAAGTGAAATCACACAATAACAGAAAAATTTATTTTATTCATTGGGTTGCCTCCCAACAAGCGCTATTGTTTTATGCCCCTAGCTAGGCATAATGCATAATTTCAAGTATTATCGTCTTTGGTTTCCAACTCTTCAATCACACATCCACTTTTTCTAATAGATTTAACATAGGTGTTTCTCACCATCACACTTCTAGGCACAAAATCAAGAATTTTACTTTTGTGAATAGGTTCCTTAATTATATCAATAAAATTGGGGTGCACGCTAATCATTTTAAGATCCTCATTTCCCTTACTAGAAGTAGCACCATTGGTCTTAGGAACATATATAAACTTGCAATTCTTGCTAGGAGTAGTTTTTTCAATAGTTTTAGCGGAAGAAAAAGCGAACCCAAATTATTAATAATTTCTTCCAACTTATCGATCCTAGCGGGACTTTGTTCCATCCTTTCATTAATTATTGGTTCTTTCTCTTTTAGCATCTTGAGAGTAATCCCTACCTTTGATCCAAATTGAGTAACATGGTTATGGATCTTTTTATCTAAATTTTCAATATACTCAACGGTAGGCATTTTATTTTCAATAGCATCTAGCCTTTGCATAACATGTTCCAAGGTCAAAGTTGTTTTATTAATAGTAATAGGTGGTGATCCCACTAAATTTCCCATAGTATTAAAAGCATCTGTAGAGGGACACATCAAGAAATTCCCTCCAGTAATAGTATCAAGCACAAATCTATACCAAGTAGTAATGCCCACATAAAAATTGCGAAGAAGGATGGTAGAGGATTGCTTACGAGTTGATCTATTATGAGCATCACAAATCCTATACCAAGCATCTTTTAAATTCTCTACTCCCCTTTGTTTAAAATTAAGCACTTCATTCTCAGGGGTAATAGTAACGAGCGAAGAACTAGCCATAACGATAAAAAGAGCAAACAGGAAAAAGGCAAACAAAAAATATTTTTGTATTTTTGTAAAAAACTTTTTAGAAGTGGGGGAGATGAAAACGAGAGGCAAATAAAGTAAATGCAAGGAGATGAAAGTTTATGCAAAGGTACTTGATAGATGTTGATGATGTCTCCCCGGCAACGGCGCCAGAAATTCTTCCTGCTACTTGTAGCTTGCATTGGTATTTCCCCGAAGAGGAAGGGATGATGCAGCACAGTAGAGATAAGTATTTCCCTCAGTTATGAAACCAAGGTTATCGAACCAGTAGGAGAATCACGCAACACCACGTTAGCAGCACCTGCACACAAACAACAAATCCTTGCACCCAACGCAAACAAGGGGTTGTCAATCCCTCGGCGGTAAGTTGCAAGATTAAATTGTATATGATCGATAGATAGATTGAAACAAAAATACAAAATAAAATAAATAAGATAAAATTGCAGCCAATATTTTTAGGGTTTTAGTATATGATTTAGATAGACCCGGGGGCCATAGTTTTCACTAGAGGCTTCTCTCAAGAAAATAGCATACGGTGGGTAGACAAATTACTGTTAGGCAATTGATAGAAAAGCAAATAATCATGACGATATCCAAGGCAATGATCATGTATATAGGCATCACGACCAATACAAGTAGACCGACTCCTGCCTGCATCTACTACTATTACTCCACACATCGACCGCTATCCAGCATGCATCTAGTGTATTAAGTCCATAAAGAACGGAGTAACGCCTTAAGAACGATGACATGATGTAGACAAGATAAATTCACATATGAATAAACCCCATATTTTTACCCTTAATAGCAACGATACATACGTGTCATGTCCCTTTCTGTCACTAGGATTGAGCACCGCAAGATCGAACCCATTACAAAGCACCTCTTCCCATGGCAAGATAAATCAATCTAGTTGGCCAAACCAAATCAATAGATCGGAGAAGAAATACGAGGCTATAATAATCATGCATAAAAGAGATCAGAGAAGACTCAAATATATTCATGGATAATCTGATCATAAACTCACAATTCATCGGATCCCAACAAACACACCGCAAAAAGTGATTACATCGGATAGAACTCCAAGAACATCGAGGAGAACATTGTATTGAAGATCAAAAAGAGAGAAGAAGCCATTTAGCTACTAACTATGGACCCGAAGGTCTATGGTAAACTACTCAAGCATCATCGGAAGGGTAGCAAGGTTGATGTAGAGCCCCTCCGTGATCGATTCGCCCTCCGGCAGATTACCGGAGAAGGACCCCAGATGGGATCTCTCGAGAACAGAAGCTTGCGGCGGTGGAAAAAGTATTTCCTGGACTCTCCTGAGGGTTTCTGATTTTTCTGGAATTTATAGTGCTGGAATTAGGTCAAACGGAGCTCTGCGGGCCCCACGAGGTACCAGGGCGCGCCTGCCACCCCCCCAGGCTCGCCCTGGTGCCTCATGGGCACCTCCTAGGGCTTCTCGCTCCTCCCGAAGCTTCTAGTGTTGGTATTGTCCAGAGAAAAATCTCCAAAAAGTTTCGTGGCATTTGGACTTCGTTTGGTATTCATATTCTGTAAAACAAAAACAGGGCAGAAAACAACAACTGCACTGGGCACTAAGTTAATAGGTTAGTCTCCAAAAATGATATATAATTGCTGTAAATGCATATAAAAACATCCAAGATTGATAATATAACAGCATGGAACAATAAAAAATTATAGATACGTTGGAGACGTATCAGTTTACTTTGTCTACATCATGTCATCTTGCTTAAGGCGTTACTCTGTTTTATACCCTAGATGCATGCTGGATAGCGGTCGATGGGTGGAGTAATAGTAGTAGATGCAGGCAGGAGTCAGTCTACTTGTTTCGGACGTGATGCCTATATACATGATCATTGCCTTGAATATCGTCATCACTATGCGCTTTTCTATCAATTGCCCAACAGTAATTTGTTTACCCACCGTATGTTCTGTGCTCGAGAGAGAAGCCTCTAGTGAGAACTATGGCCCCCGGGTCTACCTTTATCATATATTAAAATCTAAAAATACTTTGCTACAATTTATTTACTTTTATTTTATTTTGTAATTTACTTTTTATCTATCACTATCAGAATTAATCATTGCAAATAACCGCTAAGAGGATTGACAACCCTCTTATTTGCGTTGGGTGCAAGTGTTTGCTTTTGTGTGTGTAGGTGCTGCTAATGAGGTTTTGTGTGGTTCTCCTACTGGATTGATAACCTTGGTTCTTAACTGAGGGAAATACTTATCTCTACTATACTACATCATCGTCTCCTCTTCGGGGAAATACCAACGCAGTCTACAAGTAGCAAAATCTATCTTTGAATAGGCATTAGTTCAATGACATATATGTTGTTATAAATTACCAAAACCACCCAGGGATTAGTTGCACTTTCAATCTCCCCCTTTTTGGTAATTGATGACAATATATATATCAAAGCTTCGACGATGGATATAATCAATGAATGATATCATCGCTTTGAGAAGTATGTGATAAGAAAGAGCCCACCCTAAATTGGTGCATTAATTAAAATTTGCATTTGAATGCAAATGCAAAATTGATTAGGATCATGGGCCACTCTTCCATGTCACATACATCTTGGTGGAGCGCTCAAAATGATATGAATGAAATATAACAAGCACTCATCACCAATCATACAAGTGAATGATCATACAAGAAGCATTTAGATATATCGATAAGCATGCATATCATTGAAGTATGGTATGATCAAGCACGAATAAAACGTAGTCTCAAACAAGCATCAAACACAAGTAACACAAAGTAGCATGAATGCAACCAAAATCAAACGAATATAAGCAAAACACTCTCTCTCGAAGCCCTAATGATCTATACTAATTCTCCCCCTTTGGCAACAAGTACCAAAAAGTTCGAATTAGTACAGAGCTAAGCGTCGCTCTGGGCTCGATCTCCGGCAGCTCCTGGTGAAGAAGTCTTCTGACTTGCAGCTCTGGTGTGTGTAGACGTTGTTGGAGTAGAGAGAAGTGCATCTGCAAATACTTTGGATGATATCTGCTGGACTGGTGGAGTGGAGACAGCTGGAGGGACAGTAGGAGCAACTGAAGGTGCAGCAGCTAGAGCAGAAATTGTGGTTCGTGCATCGACGGCTAGCACTGCTGCTGATCTGGGCATTGTCTGAAACTGAATGGTCGTTGAAAGACCTATGCACACATCCTCATCATCACTACTCGAATGTTGTTTAGCTTCGTCCACTTCCTTCTTCAGACTCTCAACTGTGGTTTTCACCCCAGTGACCTTAACATCCAGGTCATGGAACTTGGTCTCGATGATCCTCTCAAAGCTCTCTTGGTTCTTCATGAGGTTGGCCAGGCTCTGCTCAATCCTCTGAGAAGCATGGAGAAGATATAGGATCTGATCGGCCTTAGTCTTCAGAACTAAAACTGTAGATGAGCTAGGACCAGCATCTTTTGCAGCCTCTGCCTTTGCCTGTGATGTAGCAGATGTAGGATGATCCTCATCATGGTCATAGTGCAATCCTCTAGCTCTGGCTGAAGTGGCAGATGCGGACGATCAAGCAAATAAACCTTGCTACCAACCTTGGAGTTGATAAGCAACTGGATGTGCAGTGCAAAACTACATGATCATTTCTGATCCGCAGCAGTCCTCTTGATTGTTTCTACAATCAAATCCATCACTTTGAACCTTGTGAAGCCATCCACTAGATGCAGCATGTTGATCGAATGGCCTCGTATCATCTTGTCATCTCCAGACTTGGGCATCAAAGTATGCCTCAGGATGGTGTTGATAGTAGCAAGTCCAGGCAAGAGATGATAGACGAATCCCAGCTTGTGTGACTTCTTGTACTCCTCAAGACTCGGTCCATACATGTCTGCCATGGAGTTATGGTCCATCTTGCCCTTGGCATAGACATCAACATCCTTCTCCTCCTCTTCTGGAACACCCATCAGTTGTGCCCACTCAGTTATGCTTGACTGGAATTTAGTTCCCTCAGTCATCCAGACTATCCTTCCATCAGGGTAAAAATGAGCTGTAGAGTAAAATTGCATGATGAGCTCATCTGTCCATGCAATCATCTTAGTTCCAATGAACTCATCAATGTTGATGTTCCTGAAGTTCTCATGCACATTGGGGAAGTTATCCTCATTCTCATCAATGAAGTCCCAATCGACCCATCCCATATCACTAACAATAGGCTTCTTGTCAAGGAGCACTGTCTCATAGAAATCTTGTTCCTCCTTAGTGTGAAAGCGGTAGTCAACAATAGTTCTTCTCCTGATAGAATAGGGATCAGACTCTCTCCATTTCCTCAGTCCTTTGTCCTTCCTCTCCTTCATATTTTCAGCCTCTGGACGTGAATCATCATGATCTGGCAGTTTTGGTCTGAGTTTCTTGAGTACTATGGCTTCATCATCGTTAGCTCTCGGGCCTTGTTCTTCTCAGCAGCAGAAATGTTCCTTGTTGTCTTGCCCTTGGGCTTGGGGGCAGCTGCTAGATTGGATTTGGAGGTGGTGGCTGTCTTCATGGCATCAGCCATGAGCTTCCTTTGCTTGGGAGGGGGTGCATCTGCAGTTGGTTCCTCCTCTCTGTCCTTTGGATCCTCAAACCTGGAAATGGGTCTGCCTTGCACAATCACATTTCTCTTCCTTTCTCTTTTCTTGACTGCCACTTTGGGCATAGACTTGACTTTGCTAGGCTCTGAGCTGCCTGTATTTTTCTGTGTGGGAGGCATGCCTCTCTTGGCAGCAGTTGACTTGGAGACTTTCCTTGTAACACCTCTCTCCTTTTGGGTGTTTGCATACTCTTTCTGAATCACAGTTTTCTTCTTCTTGGAGGTGACCTCCTCTGGCAGGAAGTCCTCATCCTCCTCATCAGAATTTTTTTTCTTCCTGGCCCTAGTTGCAGCAGGAGGAAAACCATGAGAGCTAGGTGAGCCAGGGTCTTCAAAACTCTGCTCGGGACTGGTTCCTGCATCATGATCAACAATGGCCTCACAGACACATTCTGACTATCCTCTGAGCCTGACATACTGAAAACTGACCCTGTGAAATAGAGTGAGTAGAGTGGATTGGATGAGCATCACAAAATGCAGCTATTTTTTAAAACATTTGAGTTCAAAAATCAGTTTTAGGTTTTCACAGTATGCATTTCGGAATTAACGAGTGGAAGTTTTTGGTAGCACCGAGGCAACAACAGAGACTTGGTCATACAGTTTCGGTTTCACCGAAGTGTGGCCCGGTCCCTCCGAAGTGCACATGGTACTGCAGAACCCACTGAATCGGTCTCACTGAAAAGAACATCTTGGTTTCACCGAGTTGCATTGTGTGTTGTGGCTTATGCCACATCGGTGACTCTGATTCATTCCAGTCGGTCCGTCCGAGATGGACACTGTGGAACCCTAAACCTAAAAATTTCGCTCAAAACTAACTCTATGAAGTTTTCTTGTGGATATGGAAGTGCAATCAGTGGCAAGATCTAGGCGCATCCTTTCGTGCATTGACTCGGATTTGCGAACACGAGAGGGGATTGAATTTTACCCTAACTTGCTGAGGATTCGCTACGACAGCAACGACGGAGATGATTGCCGTTGACGGCGACGGATTCCAACGGCAAGGGCGCATGGGAGACAAGGAAGATGATCCGTATACCAGGGCGACGGCAGCAATGGGGTGCGAGACTCGTGACGATTGAAGAATTTTTCAACGTACGGTTCGCGGGGATATATATACCCATTCACTGTCGGTCGGACCGAGCGAGATGAATCAGTGACACTGAAGTGTATAACTGTCAGAGACAGGGCAACTCGGTGACTCCAGGAATTTTGCATCGGTCGTTCCGAGATTGAAAAACTGACCAGCCTAAAGTACTTTTCGGTTGGACCGAAATGGAATGAGTTGGTCTGGTCGAAATGCAATTTAGGAGGTTTTGAAAGTTAGCCCTAATCAGATCGGTGGCTCAGAGTGCTCCTCACCCGGAGGGTCTGAAAAAGAGCTTGCTCAAATTTTGTGATATAGCATGAAAAATTTGAGACAAGATGAGATAGATAGCTAGAGAAGGTTCTTAGGCATTCTTGTCCATCCAATTGGCCAAAAGATCCAAATCAACCAAACAACAACTGGATGTCCTTGAATGAGAAAATATGCATTGCAACATGCTCACACAATAAGATAGCAAATAAAATATGCCAAACATGCACAACCAATTCTAGCAACTATCAAGCAATGGGTGATGACATAGTCATCTATATACGAGTATATTGACTTAGGATCCAAATGAGAACATTTGATCATAGGTCATACTCATCGTTTAAGCACAAGTGGGGTTACCACTTTTACATAAAGCATTAATGTATTCACATCATTAGAGTTGCTTTGGCTCAAGTCTTAGAGCAAAGCTCCCCCTAGATGTGAGATCCCCCCAAAAGAGGGATGAACTAACCTTGGGTTTTGTCGATGAAGACTTCAAGTAGATATTGTAGATATGGATGCTCAATGTTGATGTAGCCCATCAAGAGTTAGGAGCAATCCTTTGATTTAAGCACTTTCAATACCTACATGGGTTAGTCCCACAAGGAACAAACAAAGATATCCATAGACATAGAGTGAAATTCACAATAGATGATGTCCATGAATGCATTGAATACCTTGTCCCTTGACTTACCAACAAGAGGGTTTGTGACTCCATGAACTAGTGCATGATGTTGAAGTTGGTTGCACAAGTTCTTGCCATGAATGAGTATGAGTGAAGTTTGTTGGCGGAGTCACCCTCAAGAACTCTCTAGTTCTTCTTCTTTGGGACCCACATCAACTTGATGGGAATCCTTGGAGTTGTAGTTGTACTTGATGAAGTAGAACTTGAAGAAGTCTTGGGAACCCACTTGACCAAGGCTTGAGGTGGTTCTTCAAATGAGTCAACCTCTTCTTGAAGCTTGTCCTTACTTTTTTGCTTGTGGTCTTGTGGTGGAAGATCATCTTGAGCTTGTGTCCCCTTGAAAGAAGTAGGATCATACTTCTCTTGTTGAGGGACAAACTTTGCCTTGGGGTATTGATCTTCTTCCCACTCAACTCCATTGGCATTGAACTTTCGTTCGAAGCCAACACCTTGGTTCTTCCGGTGCCGTCCTTGTTTGCGAACAATTTCCTCAAATTGCTTACTTCCGGCAAGGCTCTTGTAGACACACTTTTCTATAATTCCTTTCAATAAAAAGTATAACTTGGCTAAGAGAATCATTAGTGGAATCAATAGAACTACTAGAAGCAACAACATTGGATTTAACATTGTTATTGTTACTACTATAGGTAGAACCTTTCTTACTCTTGTTACTAGTTTGCATAGATTTAACTTGTCGCATAAAGGTAGACAAGAGTAGACGTTTGGCAATGTAAGAGGAACTCTTCTTTCAAAGATCATCATTGATAGCTTTTAGAAGCTCATGCTCTTGCTCTAAATTTATCTTCTCGAAGTGTAGCTTCTCATGAGTTCTTAGGAGCTCTCTATGATCCTCTTGAGTTGTTTCATGAGCTAACTTAAGAGTGTTTAGTTCTTTAGTTAAGCGCTCAATCTCCCTCATAGCATTGTCATTTGTTTTATCTTGACTATCATGATTACTAGCAAGTTCATTATAGCTTACATCACTAGATTTATCAACAAGCAAGTCATCATCACCAAGTAAATCATCCTCATCACTACTAAAGTCAAGGTACTCGGGGTGTGATACCTTGGGGCCTTTTGCCATGAAGCATCTTCCAGTTCCTTCATTTGGTGAATCAAATAGATCATAGGAGTTGAAGGATACAAGAGCAAGCCCGGCAACACCTCCATCTTGACTATAGTCGGAGTTGGAGTGATAGCTTCTCGTCGGAGCTGGAAACCCATTCACCAACATGAGCTTGATGTCTTCTTCTAGAATAGCTCTTGGATGACTTGTCTTTCCTTTCTGAATCCTTGCTTCTCCGAGAGGGTCTTCGTTCATAACGGTCATCTCTACTCCTTCTCTCTCTATGAAGTGATTCATCTCTTCTACTCTTTCTTCTAGGTGATTCATCAATTTTCTTGTGAGGTGTCGTACACTCATTGGAGTAGTCTCCAGGTCTTCCACAATTGTAGCAATTACGGTCACGACTTGATGATCTTTGCTCATAATGTCTTGAGTTGGAGCGTCTCTCTTTGCTTCTATTCTTGTAGAACTTGTTGAAGTTCTTCACCATTAGGCTTATCTCTTCATTGGATACTAGCTTGTCACTTGATGTTGTGGGAGCATCGCTTGAGGCTTTGTAAGCACCACTTGACTTGTTGTGTAGCTCCTCTTTGTCTTTGAGTGACATCTCATGAGCAACAATCCTTCCAATGACTTCCGTGGGCTTGAGATCTTTATAATTGGGTATCATTTGGATCAATGTGCACACGGTATCATATTTTCCATCCAAGGCTCTAAGGATCTTCTTGATGATGAATTTGTCAGTCATCTTTTCACTTCCTAAGCCGGCAATCTCATTTGTGATGAGAGCGAGCCTAGAGTACATTTCGGCGACTCCTTCACCATCCTTCATCTTGAACTTGTCAACTTGACTTTGAAGCAGATCCAACTTGGATTCCTTGATGGACTCAGTACCCTCGTGCATATCAAACAAAGTATCCAAAATTTTCTTTGCATTCTCGAGGCGGCTGATCTTGTTGAACTCCTCGGGGCACAAACCGTTGAAGAGAATGTCGCAAGCTTGAGCGTTGTATTGCAACATCCTCAAAGAATTCACCTTCCAAGTGAACACGAACAATAGCCCAAACGACGGGATTATGACCAAGAATATGCATTTTCATCTTATGCTTCCAACTAGCAAATTTGGTACCATCAAAATATGGACCTCTACGGTGATAATTACCCTCACTAGACGCCATACTCTCCTAGGTTGTGAAACCAATGCAGTGGAGGCCAAAGCTCTGATACCACTTGTTGGATCGAAAGTATGTCTAGAGGGGGGTGATTAGACTACTTGACCAAATAAAAACTTATCATTTTCCTAATTTTAGTTGTAGGCAAGTTTTAGAGATTCTACCAAGTCAAGTAACACCCTACACATGCAAGTCTAAGAGTTGTGGAGCGGAAAATAAAGACTTTGCATATGAACGTAAAGGAGGGATCGGAGAAATCAAACGCAATGAAGACACAGTGATTTTTGTCGTGGTTCCGATAGGTCGTGCTACCATACATCCACGTTGATGGAGACTTCAACCCACGGAGGGTAACGGCTGCGAGTCCACGGAGGGCTCCACCCACGAAGGGTCCACGAAGAAGCAACCTTGTCTATTCCACCATGGCATACGTCCACGAAGGACTAGCCTCACTCATGGTAGATCTTCATGAAGTAGGCGATCTCCTTGCCCTTACAAAGTCCTTGGTTCAACTCCACAAGATCTTGGAGGCTCCCAAGTGACACCTAACCAATCTAGGAGACACCACTCTCCAAAAGGTCATAGATGGTGTTGTTGATGATGAACTCCTTGCTGCTGTGCTTCAAAAGATAATCTCCTCAACCCTCAATCACTCTCTCACAGATTTGGCTTGGGTAGGAGAAGGATTGGAGTGGAAAGCAACTTGGGGAGGCTAGAAATCAAGGTTTAAATGGTTGGATTGGAATGCCTTGATCTCAACACATGAGTAGGTGGTTCTCTCTCAGAAAATGAATGGTGGAAGTGTAGTTTCGTTCTGATGGCTCTCTTAGAGAGTAAGTGGTGGTGGAGGGGTATAAATAGGCAGCACCAAAAAACCAACTGTTACTATCTTTTAGCATAACTCGGTGACACCGAAGCAAAATCTCGGTGAGACCGACCTGTGTAAAAGATTCGAACGTTAGGCGTTTCAGTGAGACCGATCTATACAACTCGGTGGCTCTGATATGCGATGACCTAAGTAAGACACAGTCTTGGTAATTCCGAGCAAACCAACTCGGTGATTCCGAAATGGAATGGAAGGGATACAGAAACTTGGTCAGTGCAAATCGGTGGGACCGATCGTCATCTCGGTTGTGACGCCCCCGACTCAACATGCACTAATCATACACGCAAATGCGCACGATCAAGCCCAGAGACTCACGGGAAGATATCACAACACAACTCTGACACAAAATAAAATAATACAAGCTTTATATTACAAGCCAGGGGCCTCGAGGGCTCGAATACGTAAGCTCGAATTTCACAAGAGTCAACGGAAGCATCAGTATCTGAGTACAGACATAATTAGACAAAGGTTGCCTTAAGAAGGCTGAGCAAAATAACGACAACTAGATCGAAAAGGCGCAAGCCTCCTGCTTGGGAGCCTCCGAACTACTCCTGGTCGGCGGTCTCCACGTAGTAGTAGGCTCCGTCGGGGTAGTAGTAGTCATCGACGGGGTCGGCTGGCTCCGGGGCTCCGTCATCTGATCGCAGCAATCGGGTACGGGGAAAAAGGTAGCAAAGAAACCGTGAGTACTCATCTAAAGTACTCGCAAGACTTACATCAGATCTATGCTAAGTATGCATCGGTATCAAAGGGAAGGGGCTGTATCTGTGTACTAAACTACAGAAATGCCAGAATAGAGGGGAAGGCCTAGCCTATCGAAGACTAGCATCTTGCAGCGTCTTGTAGCATTAGAAGAGTGCAGATTAGCATATTATAAAGTACTAAGTAAGTAGTAGCAATGCCCAGAGATCCTTCCTCGACTCCCTGCGAGAAGGCGATCCCGGAGCCAACATATTATTAAGCACCACAAGTATCCAGTTCTAGTTGTACTAGATCGGGATACAACTCCGAGCGTCCTGTTACCGTGGACACGGCTATTCGAATAGATAACTTCCCTGCAGGGGTGCACCAACTTACCCAACACGCTCGATTAAATCCGGCCGGACACACTTTTCCTGGTCATGCCCGGCCTCGGCTGATCGACACGCCGTAGTCCTACCTAGGCTCCGCAGAGAGGTCCCCGCCGGTCTACATCCTAAGCGCGTGGGGGTAGTTCGGCCGCTCACCCCTAAGCACGCCGGGTCATTGCGTGCAGGGTCAGCCTCACCACATTGTGCCTGTTGGTATCTGCTGTCGCCCGGCCGCAATGCTGAACTGGACGTCTGACGAAGCTTTCGGAAGGAACGTACGACACCGAGTGCCCATAACTTATCCCGCGTGGTGGTTAGTGCGAAAAGGCCAGAGGCCTACTCAGATCACATATCCAAACCCATTAGTGTGTTGGGAGCTCGCGGTGACGATCAGTGCTCCTGTCGCCCCGTCTCGTGGACTTACGGCAATGGACAGGCCCATCCCTCTCTAGGGCGGTCTCTGCCTGCCCGGCCGTGCCGCATAATTATCTCGCGGGTACCCTCCTATGTGACACCCTGGTTTTTGGCAACTTTTTCTTTTCGAAATCTTTCTGGCTTTATTTGCAATTTGGATGGATTTTGAACCTTTTCAGTTGACTTTGGACTTATGAATTTCTCTCAGTGATCCAAAGCCCTCAGCATCTTGCCAAAACCTTGCCACTCATCATCTGGATCAATTTCCAATTCTTTATCTCTCCCAAATATTCATTTTCTTCCTTTGGGAAAATCTGTCATCACTATAGGTTACACAGCAACCTACAGTTCTGGTGATCAGAAAAATCCCAAATTAATCCCAAACCTTATTGTCATCATCTACTCCCACAATCTCCAAAAATATCTCATGGTCTAGTACAAAATTTTGTCCAGAAAACTCCATTTGCTCTCTGGACAGTACTGGTCATTTGTGAAGGAGCTCATATTTTCCCTACTCAATTAATTCCCAGAAAATTCCCTGAGATAATGGGGAACCTATCTTTCCACAATATCCAATTTTTCTTGTTCCAGTACAAATTTTCATCACCAATATTCTGCCAAGTTTCTGTTCAGTTGGAACCTCTGTGAAGGAAGTACCAGCTAGAGGTATCCAATTGAGCTGAAACTTTTATGGCATCTTCTCCTCACCAAATAACCCTGCCACACCAAATTTCAGCCCCAGGAGATCAACCAGATAAGTCCATCAAGCTCATCTCTGTTTCTGGTTCAGTACAGCACTTGTACATGAACTATATCCAAATCTTGACCAAATCTTTTCAAACTTGGTCAGATTGGAGTCCTTCCAACATAGATCACCCCAGACATCTCCTTTGGCTCCATCCCCAGCTCATGTCTCCTCTAGATCCCTCTCAATTTCTCTGGCAGAAACTGTAGCTGAAGCTACACTTCACCTCAGAGTGAATCTAGTCGAACCAGAGGCATAGAGAGGCTAAGTGATCGAAGGAGAAGCTGCTAGACATGGTGCGCTGGAATTGGACGGCTTGCAGACACCAATGCCCATGGTGAGCACGGGACTGGCATGCCAAATCGTGTGCTCTGCACCTCGCTCGCCTCTGATGCGTCGCGTCCGACTGCCTCGCACCACAGCAGCTTGTCTCCGTGCGCCGACATGTTCTCCTGCATCCACCTGGCCGTCCTGGAGCTTGGCCCTCGCCGGAATCGCCCTCGCCAGCCACCACGCACCCGGGCCCTGTGCCGCCCGTGGCTGCACTGTGGCGTGCGGCGCGTCGTCTTCCTCCCGCTACCCGCCACTGCACGCCTTAACTCCCCTACTAGCTCCCGTCTCATCGCCCGCAACCGGCTAGCCAGCGAGGCGTCCTCGCGCCGGCGACGTGGCCCGAATCCCGGCCATTCCAGAGAGCTCGCCCGAGCTCCTCCCCCTCCTATAAATACCCCTCCCCGGCCTCTCCCGAGCTCATCAACCCACTCCTCCTCCTCCCAATCGTCCTCCCCGAGCCCGTGCCACGGCCGAGAGGCCCTCTGGCCTCGAACCTCGCCGGAGATCCGCCGCCACCCGAGCCCTGCCTCTCCGCCGATTCACTCCTCCCCGAGCCCCACCGACTCCTCCTTTGAGCTCAGCTCAACCCACTGATCACGCCCAAGCCCTTGCCCGGTCGAATTGCTGCCGGAGTCGCCGTCTCCGACGACACCCGAGCGCCGCCGCCGCCGGAGAAGAAGGGGACGACGCCGTCCGGCCACCGTTCGCCAAGCCACTGGTACGTGTTGGTTCGTCTCCGAGCGCTCGTTCCATTCCGCTACTCACCGGACCTCGCCGCCATCTGTGTCGCCGGCGAGCGTCGCCGGAGCTCTGCTCCTTCTCTGTTTCCCTCCTCCCCCTGTTTAAACCTGACCGCGGGGCCCGCACGTCAGCAACTCACTCACGTGCGCCGAAGCGGTAAGTGGAGGCGCCCGGGCAAAATACGCCTTCGACGTGGCCCGCTGTGGATTTTCTGATTTTCTAATTAAATTCTAGATTTTGACCAGAACTTTGACCGTTCATAACTTTTAAACCATAAGTCCAAATCAATTGATTCTTTTTGCATCTTGTTTGTCTTGAGCTCCTCTATTTGCTTGCCAAATTTGGTATTTTTCCCACGTTCACAGAATTTCTGGTGCTCAAAACAGTAGCATGTGACATTTTCAATTGCTTTTTAAAATTATTTTCCGAAGGAAATAACTTTGGATTTGAAGCCCAGGAGTTTGTGGACAACCCAACAGAGCAAGGCAAGCCATGTCATCCATTGCATGAAGCATTTCAATAGTGTTGGTTATTTAATTGAATTTCATGCATTACTTTTATATGTGATAATCCATAGTAATTTATTTAAATATATAGCTACTGACATGATAATTTACTTGCAATTAAATATCCATACTGGTTAAATGCTTGGCTATATTAACCTTAGTTGGTTGATCAAGATCCACCTACCCGGACTTTTCCGTGCAGCCACATTTGCCGGTATGGAACGGCCTTGACTTGGTCTGGCTTTGTGCTCTTTTATCGGTACCACCAAACTAGGGAGGGTTATGCGTGCGTGCTGCCCTGATCAGGTAGACGACCATAATCCTGTGAGCCCAGTTGAGTTATTTTGCCGGCGTCCCCGTTTGGGACAGTGTTGGGCCACGACGGTGGCAGGTGTCACGGGGTGACACAGGGGCCACCCAGGACATGACCCTGGGAGGGTATGATTGTCGGTGGTACGATAGAGGGGTCACGGGTCAGGCAGGTTTCATTGGAGCACCACCGGTCCACCCGAATGGGATCACGAGGCCAGGTACTCCATGGTGTGGGTAAAGTGCGCAACCTCTGCAGAGTGTTAAAACCTATTCGAATAGCCGCGTCCACGGTATTGGACAGTCCGTTTAGGCCTCTCTAGGATGGTCAACCATAATGATAATAATGATGGAAGAACTTGTCTCATGTTCGGAAGTGCTCTGTGGCTTGTGAGCATTCCGAGGGTTGTGGGACAACCCAGATGAGAATAAGTTGGTACTGGGTACCAATGAGTGAGCAACTTAATCTGTTAACCTGTTATTTGCCATGCTATTGTTTTCTGCATTGTTTTGGTTGCCATGAGCTTGCGAGTACATTCCATGTACTCACCTAGCGTGTCATGCCAGATGCAGGAGAAGCCGAGGACGGAGGTCCCGAAGGTTCGTGCTACGCTAACTAGGCCGTGTCCACAGCAGTGTCCCTGTGGATGGAGTTTCCCGCGCTATGTTCCGCTACGCCGTAGACTTCCCAGTAGTATCGAGGCCCTGCTATGTTCCATAAATAATGTAGATATTGTTCTCAGCACCTGCAGTGCTTCTGGCCTCGCTATCGATGTAAATTATGAGCTTGTACTCGAGATATTTAAATAAAGTTCTGTTCTGTTCTGTTCCAAGTTGTTGTGTGTTTCCAGAGGACATGATCTCTGGGCTGGAAACACTGGTAAACCGGTTCTCTGAGCCGGGGTGCCACAACGCTTGGTATCAGAGCCGCGCTGACTGTAGGACACCCTAGTTAACCCTGCGCTAGAACCGCGAGTAGTTTAGAGTCTTGGTGTGTCTTGCTTGCTGCATCTGATTTTTGCATCTGAGTGCTTGCATTGCATGGCATGCATATAGTTCTTATTGTGGTAACCGCTGGTTTGATGAGTGTAGATGGCACCAGTTCCGTACCACTACAATCATGAGCCGGCACCATTCACTTTTCCAGTACTGCTTCGTAACGTCTGGCTTCGGTTGTATCCCAACAGCGAAGACCCAGTGTTCCAGGTGTTCCGAGAGAAGCTCGCTGGTTCAGTATTCGAGTATCGCGCGGAAGCCTTCCTCACTACGAGTTCAGATATCGGCAGCTACTCCCGCTCTTCCAAGGGCAGAACTGCTTCTACTCCGGAGTTGGCGTTCCAGTTTTCTGCGATGGAGGCTCTCACTGACCTGCGCTTTCACGAGGTCGAGATGCAGACTCATCCAGGTTTATTTCACTACCCCACCCTGTCGCCTACGACAGGGCGAGTCCTTTTCGCACCTGTTGATCCGGCGAGTGATCGTGCTACTGGTGTTTTATCTCGTTATCTGCATGCCAGTTACTGTATAATCAGTTCTCTAGCCGAGGAGCTGACTTCTGCCCGCGAGGCACTTGCTGCTATTGCGGCAACACAGTCTCCTCCTCCACCTCCGTTTTCACCTATATACACTCCACCCGCTCCACCTTCCGACACTCCTTCTAGTTCGTTCGGACCGCTAGGCTTTTCGTCTGGTAGCCGACATGTGACCCCGTCAGAGTGGGCCTCACT
The DNA here is from genome assembly GCA_039707655.1 of Elymus sibiricus. Taxonomy (NCBI): domain Eukaryota; kingdom Viridiplantae; phylum Streptophyta; class Magnoliopsida; order Poales; family Poaceae; genus Elymus; species Elymus sibiricus. The sequence continues at coordinate 173,039,315 of CM077666.1, read as the reverse complement.
CCTAGCTACTCCAGCTGCTCCGATGCTGCGGCGTCGTGCCTCTTCTCCTTCTGAGGGAGAACCTTCCCGTCAGCGTCGTCGTGTTTCCTTTGATCCGGAGGCCGAGGTTCACATCATTAGCTCAGATTCCGAGTCAGAGTCAGACGATGAGGAGTCTTCAGTCTATCAGTGTTCGTGCCACCGGCGCCACTAGAGCGGAGGCTTGAGTATTAGTACATGCATCATAGCATCCCTGCATATGTCAACTACCGTCTGAGCAGTCTAGTCATGATCATTCCCCTACTAGCTTGTCATGTATGATGTTGGGTTGCCCTGTATAATTATGTTGCTTTATTCGCTCTTTTTATTTGTCTTCTTTTCTGGTGTCATACTACCCTGCTTTTCCTCATCGATTCGGTATTTTGCAATGGGAACAAAATTTAGGATGAAGAGGTGTAGTACTCAAGGCGGCGATGGAACTCCCATTCGTCGATCCGCCAGACAAGCAGGACAGCCACCAGAAGATTTGCCACCTCCACCCCCATAGACACCAACCACTGATCAGATTATGAGAATGTTCGAAGAGAAAAGAAACCAAGATCTTATGGAATTTCTGAAAAGCATGCAGACTATGGTGGGTCAGAACAACCATAATGGTACGCACTCTAAGCTGTCTGATTTTCAGCGGACAAAGCCACCCAGTTTTGGTCAAGCTGTGGATCCGATGGAAACTGATGACTGGCTGAGGACTATGGAAAAGAAATTGGACATAGCCCGCTGTGATGAGGCAGATAAGGTTCCTTTCGTCACTCACTACCTGGAAGGACCAGCAGCTATATGGTGGGACAATACCAAAATGTTATGGCCTTCTGGAGAGGATATTTCTTGGGAAAAATTCAAAGAGGTATTCCGCAAGTATCATATTCCTACTGGCATAATGAAGGTGAAGCAAAGGGAATTTCTGGCTCTTACTCAAGGGAATATGTCAGAAGGTGAGTATCTGAACAAGTTCAATAATCTGGCATGGTACTCCACCCACGACGTGTCCACAGAAGAAAGGAAGATTGACCGATTCCTCGGAGGGCTGAATCATACCCTCCGTTGTCAGCTTTGTATGCTGGACTTCCCTGACTTCCAGACTCTGGTAAACAAGGCCTTCATAGCTGAACAAGAGCATAAGTCAGGATATAATGATCACAAGCGGAAGTTGGAACCCAAGAAGGACAACCGTGAGCAGTTTGTGCAGAAGCCACGTATTTGGCAACCAAGTTCATCTGAATACAAGCCTGCCTGGAATAATGGCAACAACAACAACAACAAGCTTGTCAGCCAGGATAAGACCTTCGGCAAACAGCCAATGCTGGAGGACTGCCGCCGCAACAACACGTGCTTCACTTGCGGCCAGAGTGGGCACTACTCCAAGCAATGCCCCTCAAGAAATGGGAAGCCACCCTCCGACTTCAAGCCACAAGTCAACAGTGTTGGACGCCGCCCCAATCCGAACTTCTATCGCGGCCAAGTCCATCATATCTCCACTGAAGAAGCCCGCAAAGCACCAGATGTGGTCCTTGGTATGTTTTCTGTTAGCAACATACCCGCAATAATTTTATTTGACTCTGGGGCTTCTCATTCGTTTATTTCGCGGAGTTTTGCCACCTTGCACAAATTTTCTCCTTCTCTTTTGGACAAAATCATGGTGGTACAATCCCCTGGCTCCATGCTCAGAACAAATGTGATATACAAGAATCTGGAAATTTTGATACACGATGTGAAGTTTCCAGCTACTCTCGTTGCCATTGAATCCCCTGGACTGGATATAATATACTGGGAATGGATTGGTTGGTACCACACCAGGTGTGTATCAACTGTGCCACCAGGAAGGTGACACTGGTTAACCCAGCAGGCCAAACAGTGCAATTCACTGCTAGCAGAGTGATGTCAAAGAAAGGAATGGCATTCAAAGCCACAGCTACAGACATAAGTTTGATTCCGGTAGTCAGTGAATTCCCGGACGTATTTCCAGAAGAGATACCGGGAATGTCACCTGATCGGGAACTAGAGTTTGCTATTGATGTTGTTCCCGGAACTGCTCCAATATACAAGAAATACTACCGCATGCCTTCCCCATAGCTGGTGGAATTGAAGAAACAGTTGGATGAATTATTGCAAAAAGGGTATATTCGTCCAAGCACTTCACTGTGGGGATCACCCGTGTTGTTTGTCAAGAAGAAGGATGGCAGCCTACGAATGTGCGTAGACTATCATCAATTGAATGAGGTCACCATCAAAAATAAATATCCGCTCCCCCGCATTGATGATCTGTTTGATCAGTTGACCGGAGCCCGGGTATTCTCCAAGATTGACCTCCGAACGGGGTATCATCAGCTAAAAATCAGAAAAGAGGATATCCCCAAGACAGCCTTTACCACCAGATATGGTCTGTATGAATTTACAGTCATGTCATTTGGGCTGACAAATGCTCCAGCATATTTCATGAGCATGATGAATAAAGTCTTCATGGATTTTCTGGACAAATTTGTGGTAGTATTCATAGATGGTATTCTCATCTACTCCAAAGATGAAGAGGAGCACACGCAACATCTCCGTACGGTCCTGGAAAGACTAAGGACCCATCGCCTGTATGCCAAATTCAGCAAATGTGAATTTTGGCTAAGAGAGGTGGGATTTCTGGGACATATTCTGTCAGAACAAGGTGTGGCTGTCGACCCCAGCAAAGTGACCGCTGTATTAAACTGGAAGACACCAGCCACAGTAACTGAAGTCCGCAGTTTTCTGGGATTGGCAGGCTACTACCGTCGCTTCATCGAAGACTTCTCAAAAATAGCCAAGCCACTGACAGATTTGCTGAAGAAGAACCACAAATTTGCTTGGACAGAAGAATGTGACAGCAGTTTCATGGAGCTAAAGACGAGGCTAACCACCGCCCCTGTCTTAGTTCTTCCAGACATCCACAAGAGCTTCGACATATATTGCGATGCTTCCAGGCGTGGAATCGGCTGCGTGTTAATGCAAGAAGGAAAGGTTGTAGCCTATGCATCCAGACAGCTACGACCTCATGAAGAGAACTATCCCACTCATGATTTGGAACTGACGGCCGTGATTCATGCATTGAAGATTTGGAGGCATTATCTCATTGGGCAGCGATGTGAAATATACACCGACCACAAGAGTCTTAAGTATATTTTCACTCAGCCTGATCTCAATCTCAGGCAGAGAAGATGGCTTGAATTGGTCAAGGATTATGACCTTGGGATAAATTATCATCCGGGAAAAGCCAATGTGGTCGCCGATGCCCTCAGCAGAAAGCAAGGTACCCTCAATGCACTCATGGAAGGAATGCATCCGAGGCTGCGAGAAGAATTTGCCAAGTTGAATATGGTGTTATGCGGCCCAACTAGCCCGGATACAATGGAAATTACTCCGACACTTATGGAAGAGATTAAGGCAGCTCAGAAATCAGACCAAGAAATACAAGAGATCAGAGCGCGCATTCCGCTAGGGAAGGCCAAGTCCTTCCAAATTGATGACCAGGACACTGTATGGTTTGAGAACCGAATATGTGTGCCTGATCAAGACATCTTGAGACAGCAAATACTCAGAGAGGCACATGAATCTGCATATTCTATCCATCCGGGCGGAACAAAAATGTACCAGGACTTGCGAGAAACCTTTTGGTGGCCAGGCATGAGAAGAGACATAGCATACGATGTCGCATGTTGTGACATCTGCAACAGAGTCAAGGCTGAACATCAGAAACCCGCTGGGCTACTGCAACCGTTACCAGTTCCCCAGTGGAAATGGGATGACATATGCATGGACTTCATTGTCGGACTACCCAAGTCCACAAGAGGCCATGATGCTATCTGGGTCATCGTGGATATACTTACGAAAGTGGCTCACTTCCTTCCGGTGAAGACCACTTTCAACGCGAATCAGCTCGCACATCTCTACATGTCCCGGATAGTCAGCCTTCATGGAGTACCCCAAGTCTATCACATCAGATAGAGGCTCTCTGTTTACCTCAGCATTTTGGCTGCGATTGCATCAAGCCCTGGGAACTGTGCTAAGGCATAGTACGGCATATCACCCACAGACAGATGGACAGACCGAACGCGTGAATCAGATAGTGGAAGATATGCTTCGATCATGTGCTCTCGCCTATGGACCCAAGTGGGAGGATAGTCTACCTTATGCAGAATTCTCCTACAATAACAGTTATCAGTCAAGTCTCAAGATGTCACCGTTCGAGGCTTTGTACGGACGGAAATGCCGCACTCCTTTAAATTGGTCTCAGACAGGAGACAGCCGTATCTTCGGCACAGATTTGATGCTCGAGGCTGAGAGACAAGTCAAGGATATCCAGGAGCGTCTTCGAGCACCTAAGTCTCGTCAAAAGAGTTACTATGACCCAAAGCATCGGGAAGTAACTTTTGAGCCCGGAGAATATGCCTATCTCCGAGTAATCCCCATGAAAGGAATAAAGAGGTTTCACACCCGAGGAAAGCTTGCACTGAGGTATATCGGACCCTTTCCAGTCATGGCTAGAAGAGGCAGAGTGGCATATCAGCTGGAGTTACCACCAGAGTTGGCAGACGTTCACGATGTTTTCCATATATCACAATTGAGAAAGTGCATTGCACCCCCGATCAAGCAAACAGATATGAGTGAGCTGGAATTGACCAAAGATCTAACATACGAGGAAAGACCTGTCAGAATATTGGATGAGATGGAAAGAACCACCAGGAGTAAGATAATCAGATTTTACAAGGTATTGTGGGATCATCATACTGAGGAAGAGGCTACCTGGGACAGAGAAGATTTTCTGAGATCAGCTTATCCACACTTGTTCCCTGAGCAACCGAATCTCGAGGACGAGATTCATCCTAAGGGGGGTAGGTTTGTGACACCCTGGTTTTTGGCAACTTTTTCTTTTCGAAATCTTTCTGGCTTTATTTGCAATTTGGATGGATTTTGAACCTTTTCTGTTGACTTTGGACTTATGAATTTCTCTCAGTGATCCAAAGCCCTCAGCATCTTGCCAAAACCTTGCCACTCATCATCTGGATCAATTTCCAATTCTTTATCTCTCCCAAATATTCATTTTCTTCCTTTGGGAAAATCTGTCATCACTATAGGTTACACAACAACCTATAATTCTGGTGATCAGAAAAATCCCAAATTAATCCCAGACCTTATTGTCATCATCTACTCCCACAATCTCCAAAAACATCTCATGGTCCAGTACAAAATTTTGTCCAAAAAACTCCATTTGCTCTCTGGACAGTACTGGTCATTTGTGAAGGAGCTCATATTTTCCCTACTCAATTAATTCCCAGAAAATTCCCTAAGATAATAGGGAACCTATCTTTCCACAATATCCAAAAATATCATCTTGTCCAGTACAAATTTTCATCACCAATATTCTGCCAAGTTTCTGTTCAGTTGGAACCTCTGTGAAGGAAGTACCAGCTAGAGGTATCCAATTGAGATGAAATTTTTATGGCATCTTCTCCTCACCAAATAACCCTGCCACACCAAATTTCAGACCCAGGAGGTCAACCAGATAAGTGCATCAAGCTCATCTCTGTTTCCGGTTCAGTACAGCACTTGTACATGAACTATATCCAAATCTTGACCAAATCTTTTCAAACTTGGTCAGATTGGAGTCCTTCCAACATAGATCACCAGAAACATCTCCTTTGGCTCCATCCCCAGCTCATGTATCCTCTAGATCCCTCTCAATTTCTCTGGCAGAAACTGTAGCTGAAGCTACACTTCACCTCAGAGTGAATCTAGTCGAACCAGAGGCATAGAGAGGCTAAGTGATCGAAGGAGAAGCTGCTAGACATGGTGCGCTGGACTTGGACGGCTTGCAGACACCAATGCCCGTGGTGAGCACGGGACTGGCATGCCAAATCATGTGCTCTGCACCTCGCTCGCCTCTGATGCGTCGCGTCCGACTGCCTCGCGCCACAGCAGCTTGTCTCCGTGCGCCGACATCTTCTCCTGCATCTACCTGGCCGTCCTGGAGCTTGGCCCTCGCCGGAATCGCCCTCGCCGGCCGCCACGCACCCGGGCCATGTGCCGCCCGTGGCTGCACTGTGGCGTGCAGCGCGTCGTCTTCCTCCCGCTACCCGCCACTGCACGCCTTAACTCCCCTGCTAGCTCCCGTCTCGTCGCCCGCAACCGGCCAGCCAGCGAGGCGTCCTCGTGCCGGCGACTTGGCCCGAATCCCGGCCATTCCAGAGAGCTCGCCCGAGCTCCTCCCCCTCCTATAAATACCCCTCCCCGGCCTCTCCCGAGCTCATCAACCCACTCCGCCTCCTCCCAATCGTCCTCCCCGAGCCCGAGCCACGGCCGAGAGGCCCTCTGGCCTCGAACCTCGCCGGAGATCCGCCGCCACCCGAGCCCTGCCTCTCCGCCGATTCACTCCTCCCCGAGCCCCACCGACTCCTCCTTCGAGCTCAGCTCAACCCACTGATCACACCCAAGCCCTTGCCCGGTCGAATTGCTGCCGGAGTCGCCGTCTCCGACGACACCCGAGCGCCGCCGCCGCTGGAGAAGAAGGGGACGACGCCGTCCGGCCACCGTTCGCCAAGCCACTGGTACGTGATGGTTCGTCTCCGAGCGCTCGTTCCATTCCGCTACTCACCGGACCTCGCCACCGTCTATGTCCCCGGCGAGCGTCGCCGGAGCTCCGCTCCTTCTCTGTTTCCCTCCTCCCCCTGTTTAAACCTGACCGCAGGGCCCGCACGTCAGCGACTCACTCGCGCGCGCTGAAGCGGTAAGTGGAGGCGCCCGGGCAAAATACGCCTTCGACGTGGCCCGCTGTGGATTTTCTGATTTTCTAATTAAATTCCAGATTTTGACCAGAACTTTGACCGTTCATAACTTTTAAACCATAAGTCCAAATCAATTGATTCTTTTTGCATCTGGTTTGTCTTGAGCTCCTCTATTTGCTTGCCAAATTTGGTATTTTTCCCATGTTCACAGAATTTCTGGTGCTCAAAACAGTAGCATGTGACATTTTCAATTGCTTTTTAAAATTATTTTCAGAAGGAAATAACTTTGGATTTGAATCCCAGGAGTTTGTGGACAACCCACCAGAGCAAGGCAAGCCATGTCATCCATTGCATGAAGCATTTCAATAGTGTTGGTTCTTTAATTGAATTTCATGCATTACTTTTATATGTGATAATCCATAGTAATTTATTTAAATATATAGCTACTGCCATGATAATTTACTTGCAATTAAATATCCATACTGGTTAAATGCTTGGCTATATTAACCTTAGTTGGTTGATCAAGAGCCACTTACCCGGACTTTTCCGTGCAGCCACATTTGCCGGTATGGGACGGCCTTGACTTGGTCTGGCTTTGTGCTCTTTTATCGGTACCACCAAACTAGGGAGGGTTATGCGTGCATGCTGCCCTGATCAGGTAGACGACCATAATCCTGTGAGCCCAGTTGAGTTATTTTGCCGGCGTCCCCGTTTGGGACAGTGTTGGGCCACGACGGTGGCAGGTGTCACGGGGTGACACAAGGGCCACCCAGGACATGACCCTGGGAGGGTATGATTGTCGGTGGTACGATAGAGGGGTCACGGGTCAGGCAGGTTTCATTGGAGCACCACCGGTCCACCCGAATGGGATCACGAGGCCAGGTACTCCATGGTGTGGGTAAAGTGCGCAACCTCTGCAGAGTGTTAAAACCTATTCGAATAGTCGCGTCCACGATATTGGACAGTCCGTTTAGGCCTCTCTAGGATGGTCAACCATAATGATAATAATGATGGAAGAACTTGTCTCATGTTCGGAAGTGCTCTATGGCTTGTGAGCATTCCGAGGGTTGTGGGACAACCCAGATGAGAGTAAGTTGGTACTGGGTACCAGTGAGTGAGCAACTTAATCTGTTAACCTGTTATTTGCCATGCTATTGTTTGCTGCATTGTTTTGGTTGCCATGAGCTTGCGAGTACATTCCAAGTACTCACCTAGCATGTCATGCCAGATGCAGGAGAAGCCAAGGACGGAGGTCCCGAAGGTTCGTGCTACGCTAACTAGGCCGTGTCCACAGCAGTGTCATTGTGGATGGAGTTTCCCGCGCTATGTTCTGCTACGCCGTAGACTTCCCAGTAGTATCGAGGCCCTGCTATGTTCCATAAATAATGTAGATATTGTTCTCAGCACCTGCAGTGCTTCTGGCCTCGCTATCGATGTAAATTATGAGCTTGTACTCGAGATCTTTTAATAAAGTTCAGTTCTGTTCTGTTCCAAGTTGTTGTGTGTTTCCAGAGGACATGATCTCTGGGCTGGAAACACTGGTAAACCGGTTCTCTGAGCCGGGGTGCCACAACGCTTGGTATCAGAGCCGCGCTGACTGCAGGACACCATAGTTAACCCTGCGCTAGAACCGCGAGTAGTTTAGAGTCTTGGTGTGTCTTGCTTGCTGCATCTGATTGTTGCATCTGAGTGCTTGCATTGCATGGCATGCATATAGTTCTTATTGTGCGAACCGCTGGTTTGATGAGTGTAGATGGCACCAGTTCCGTACCACTGCAATCATGAGCCGGCACCATTCACTATGCCAGTACTGCTTCGTAACGTCTGGCTTCGGCTGTATCCCAACGGCGAAGACCCAGTGTTCCAGGTGTTCCGAGAGAAGCTCGTTGGTTCAGTATTCGAGTATCGCGCGGAAGCCTTCCTCACTACGAGTTCAGATATCGGCAGCTACTCCCGATCTTCCAAGGGCGGAACTGCTTCTACTCCGGAGTTGGCGATCCAGTTTGCTGCGATGGAGGCTCTCACTGACCTGCGCTTTCACGAGGTCGAGATGCAGACTCATCCAGGTTTCTTTCACTACCCCACCCTGTCGCCTACGACAGGGCGAGTCCTTTTCGCACCTGTTGATCCGGCGAGTGATCGGGCTACTGGTGTTTTATCTCGTTATCTGCACGCCAGTTACTGTATGATCACTTCTCTAGCCGAGGAGCTGACGTCTGCCCGCGAGGCACTTGCTGCTGTTGCGGCAGCACAGTCTCCTCCTCCACCTCCGTTTTCACCTATATACACTCCACCCGCTCCACCTTCCGACACTCCTTCTAGTTCGTTCGGACCGCCAGGCTTTTCGTCTGGTAGCCGACATGAGACCCCGTCAGAGTGGGCCTCACTTCTAGCTACTCCAGCTGCTCCGATGCTGCGGCGTCGTGCCTATTCTCCTTCTGAGGGAGAACCTTCCCGTCAGCGTCGTCGTGTTTCCTTTGATCCGGAGGCCGAGGTTCACATCATTAGCTCAGATTCCGAGTCAGAGTTAGACGACGAGGAGTCTTCAATCTATCAATGTTCGTGCCACCGGCGCCACTAGAGCGGAGGCTTGAGTATCAGTACATGCATCATAGCATCCCTGCATATGTCAACTGCCGTCTGAGCAGTCTAGTCATGATCATTCCCCTACTAGCTTGTCATGTATGATCTTGGGTTGCCTTGTATAATTATGTTGCTTTATTCGCTCTTTTTATTTGGCTTCTTTTCTAGTGTCATACTACCCTGCTTTTCCTCATCGAGTCGGTATTTTGCAATGGGAACAAAATTTAGGATGAAGAGGTGTAGTACTCAAGGCGGCGATGGAACTCCCATTCGTCGATCCGCCAGACAAGCAGGACAGCTACCAGAAGATTTTCCACCTCCACCCCCACAGACACCAACCACTGATCAGATTATGAGAATGTTCGAAGAGAAAAGAAACCAAGATCTTATGGAATTTCTGAAAAGCATGCAGACTATGGTGGGTTAGAACAACCATAAGGGTACGCACTCTAAGCTGTCTGATTTTCAGCGGACAAAGCCACCCAGTTTTGGTCAAGCTCTGGATCCGATGGAAGCTGATGACTGGCTGAGGACTATGGAAAAGAAATTGGACATAGCCCGCTGTGATGAGGCAGATAAGGTTCCTTTCATCACTCACAGCCTGGAGGGACCAGCAGCTATATGGTGGGACAATACCAAAATGTTATGGCCTTCTGGAGAGGATATTTCATGGGAAAAATTCAAAGAGGTATTCCGCAAGTATCATATTCCTACTGGCATAATGAAGGTGAAGCAAAGGGAATTTCTGGCTCTTACTCAAGGGAATATGTCCGTAGGTGAGTATCTGAACAAGTTCAATAATCTGGCACGGTACTCCACCCACGACGTGTCCACAGAAGAAAGGAAGATTGACCGATTCCTCGGAGGGCTGAATCATACCCTCCGTTGTCAGCTTTGTATGCTGGACTTCCCTGACTTCCAGACTCTGGTAAACAAGGCCTTCATAGCTGAACAAGAGCATAAGTCAGGATATAATGATCACAAGCGGAAGTTGGAACCCAAGAAGGACAACCGTGAGCAGTTTGTGCAGAATCCACGTATTTGGCAACCAAGTTCATCTGAATACAAGCCTGCCTGGAATAATGGCAACAACAACAACAAGCTTGTCAGCCAGGATAAGACCTTCGGCAAACAGCCAGTACTGGAGGACTGCCGCCGCAACAACACGTGCTTCACTTGCGGCCAGAGTGGGCACTACTCCAAGCAATGCCCCTCAAGAAATGGGAAGCCACCCTCCGACTTCAAGCCACAAGTCAACAGTGTTAGACGCCGCCCCAATCCGAACTTCTATCGCGGCCAAGTCCATCATATCTCCGCTGAAGAAGCCCGCGAAGCACCAGATGTGGTCCTTGGTATGTTTTCTGTTAGCAACATACCCGCAATAATTTTATTTGACTCTGGGGCTTCTCATTCGTTTATTTTGCGGAGTTTTGCCACCTTGCACAAATTTTCTCCTTCTCTTTTGGACAAAATCATGGTGGTACAATCCCCTGGCTCCATGCTCAGAACAAATGTGATATACAAGAATCTGGAAATTTTGATACACGATGTGAAGTTTCCAGCTACTCTCGTTGCCATTGAATCCCCTGGACTGGATATAATACTGGGAATGGATTGGTTGGTACCACACTAGGTTTGTATCAACTGTGCCACCAGGAAGGTGACACTGGTTAACCCGGCAGGCCAAACAGTGCAATTCACTGCTAGCAGAGTGATGTCAAAGAAAGGAATGGCATTCAAAGCCACAGCTACACACATAAGTCTGATTCCGGTAGTCAGTGAATTCCCGGACGTATTTCCAGAAGAGATACCGGGAATGCCACCTGATCGGGAACTAGAGTTTGCAATTGATGTTGTTCCCGGAACTGCTCCAATATACAAGAAATAGTACCGCATGCCTTCCCCACAGCTGGTGGAATTGAAGAAACAGTTGGATGAATTATTGCAAAAAGGGTATATTCGTCCAAGCACTTCACTGTGGGGATCACCCGTGCTGTTTGTCAAGAAGAAGGATGGCAGCCTACGAATGTGCGTAGACTATCGTCAATTGAATGAGGTCACCATCAAAAATAAATATCCGCTCCCCCGCATTGATGATCTGTTTGATCAGTTGACCGGAGCCCGGGTATTCTCCAAGATTGACCTCCGAACGGGGTATCATCAGCTAAAAATCAGAAAAGAGGATATCCCCAAGACAGCCTTTACCACCATATATGGTCTGTATGAATTTACAGTCATGCCATTTGGGCTGACAAATGCTCCAGCATATTTCATGAGCATGATGAATAAAGTCTTCATGGATTTTCTGGACAAATTTGTGGTAGTATTCATAGATGGTATTCTCATCTACTCCAAAGATGAAGAGGAGCACACGCAACATCTCCGTACGGTCCTGGAAAGACTAAGGACCCATCGCCTGTATGCCAAATTCAGCAAATGTGAATTTTGGCTAAGAGAGGTGGGATTTCTGGGACATATTCTGTCAGAACAAGGTGTGGCTGTCGACCCCAGCAAAGTGACCGCTGTATTAAACTGGAAGACACCAGCCACAGTAACTGAAGTCCGCAGTTTTCTGGGATTGGCAGGCTACTACCGTCGCTTCATCGAAGACTTCTCAAAAATAGCCAAGCCACTGACAGATTTGCTGAAGAAGAACCACAAATTTGCTTGGACAGAAGAATGTGACAGCAGTTTCATGGAGCTAAAGACGAGGCTAACCACCGCCCCTGTCTTAGTTCTTCCAGACATCCACAAGAGCTTCGACATATATTGCGATGCTTCCAGGCGTGGAATCGGCTGCGTGTTAATGCAAGAAGGAAAGGTTGTAGCCTATGCATCCAGACAGCTACGACCTCATGAAGAGAACTATCCCACTCATGATTTGGAACTGACGGCCGTGATTCATGCATTGAAGATTTGGAGGCATTATCTCATTGGGCAGCGATGTGAAATATACACCGACCACAAGAGTCTTAAGTATATTTTCACTCAGCCTGATCTCAATCTCAGGCAGAGAAGATGGCTTGAATTGGTCAAGGATTATGACCTTGGGATAAATTATCATCCGGGAAAAGCCAATGTGGTCGCCGATGCCCTCAGCAGAAAGCAAGGTACCCTCAATGCACTCATGGAGGGAATGCATCCGAGGCTGCGAGAAGAATTTGCCAAGTTGAATATGGTGTTATGCGGCCCAACTAGCCCGGATACAATGGAAATTACTCCGACACTTATGGAAGAGATTAAGGCAGCTCAGAAATCAGACCAAGAAATACAAGAGATCAGAGAGCGCATTCCGCTAGGGAAGGCCAAGTCCTTCCAAATTGATGACCAGGACACTGTATGGTTTGAGAACCGAATATGTGTGCCTGATCAAGACATCTTGAGACAGCAAATACTCAGAGAGGCACATGAATCTGCATATTCTATCCATCCGGGAGTTACAAAAATGTACCAGGACTTGCGAGAAACATTTTGGTGGCCAGGCATGAGAAGAGACATAGCATACTATGTCGCATGTTGTGACATCTACAACAGAGTCAAGGCTGAACATCAGAAACCCGCTGGGCTACTGCAACCGTTACCAGTTCCCCAGTGGAAATGGGATGACATATGCATGGACTTCATTGTCGGACTACCCAAGTCCACAAGAGGCCATGATGCTATCTGGGTCATCGTGGATATACTTACGAAAGTGGCTCACTTCCTTCCGGTAAAGACCACTTTCAACGCGAATCAGCTCGCACATCTCTACATGTCCCGGATAGTCAGCCTTCATGGAGTACCCAAGTCTATCACATCAGATAGAGGCTCTCTGTTTACCTCAGCATTTTGGCTGCGACTGCATCAAGCCCTGGAAACTGTGCGAAGGCATAGTACGGCATATCACCCACAGACAGATGGACAGACCGAACGCGTGAATCAGATAGTGGAAGATATGCTTCGATCCTGTGCTCTCGCCCATGGACCCAAGTGGGAGGATAGTCTACCTTATGCAGAATTCTCCTACAATAACAGTTATGAGTCAAGTCTCAAGATGTCACCGTTCGAGGCTTTGTACGGACGGAAATGCCGCACTCCTTTAAATTGGTCTCAGACAGGAGACAGCCGTATCTTCGGCACAGATTTGATGCTCGAGGCTGAGAGACAAGTCAAGGATATCCAGGAGCGTCTTCGAGCACCTAAGTCTCGTCAAAAGAGTTACTATGACCCAAAGCATCGGGAAGTAACTTTTGAGCCCGAAGAATATGCCTAACTCCGAGTAATCCCCATGAAAGGAATAAAGAGGTTTCACACCCGAGGAAAGCTTGCACTGAGGTATATCGGACCCTTTCCAGTCATGGCTAGAAGAGGCAGAGTGGCATATCAGCTGGAGTTACCACCAGAGTTGGCAGACGTTCACGATGTCTTCCATATATCACAATTGAGAAAGTGCATTGCACCCCTGATCAAGCAAACAGATATGAGTGAGCTGGAATTGACCAAAGATGTGACATACGAGGAAAGACCTATCAGAATATTGGATGAGATGGAAAGAACCACCAGGAGTAAGACAATCAGATTTTACAAGGTATTGTGGGATCATCATACTGAGGAAGAGGCTACCTGGGAAAGAGATGATTTTCTGAGATCGGCTTATCCACACTTGTTCCCTGAGCAACCGAATCTCGAGGACGAGATTCATCCTAAGGGGGGTAGGTTTGTGACACCCTGGTTTTTGGCAACTTTTTCTTTTCGAAATCTTTCTGGCTTTATTTGCAATTTGGATGGATTTTGAACCTTTTCAGTTGACTTTGGACTTATGAATTTCTCTCAGTGATCCAAAGCCCTCAGCATCTTGCCAAAACCTTGCCACTCATCATCTGGATCAATTTACAATTCTTTATCTCTCCCAAATATTCATTTTCTTCCTTTGGGAAAATCTGTCATCACTATAGGTTACACAGCAACCTATAGTTCTGGTGATCAGAAAAATCCTAAATTAATCCCAGACCTTATTGTCATCATCTACTCCCACAATATCCAAAAACATCTCATGGTCCAGTACAAAATTTTGTCCAGAAAACTCCATCTGCTCTCTGGACAGTACTGGTCATTTGTGAAGGAGCTCATATTTTCCCTACTCAATTAATTCCCAGAAAATTCCCTAAGATAATAGGGAACCTATCTTTCCACAATATCCAAAAATATCATCTTGTCCAGTACAAATTTTCATCACCAATATTATGCCAAGTTTCTGTTCAGTTGGAACCTCTGTGAAGGAAGTACCAGCTAGAGGTATCCAATTGAGCTGAAATTTTTATGGCATCTTCTCCTCACCAAATAACCCTGCCACACCAAATTTCAGCCCCAGAAGATCAACCAGATAAGTGCATCAAGCTCATCTTTGTTTCTGGTTCAGTACAGCACTTGTACCTGAACTATATCCAAATCTTGACCAAATCTTTTCAAACTTGGTCAGATTGGAGTCCTTCCAACATATATCACCCCAGACATCTCCTTTGGCTCCATCCCCAGCTCATGTCTCCTCTAGATCCCTCTCAATTTCTCTGGCAGAAACTGCAGCTGAAGCTACACTTCACCTCAGAGTGAATCTAGTCGAACCAGAGGCATAGAGAGGCTAAGTGATCGAAGGAGAAGCTGCTAGACATGGTGCGCTGGACTTGGACGGCTTGCAGACACTAATGCCCGTGGTCAGCACGGGACTGGCATGCCAAATCGTGTGCTCTGCACCTCGCTCGCCTCTGATGCGTCACGTCCGACTGCCTCGCACCGCAGCAGCTTGTCTCCGTGCGCCGACATCTTCTCCAGCATCCACCTGGCCGTCCTGGAGCTTGGCCCTCGCCGGAATCGCCCTCGCCGGCCGCCACGCACCCAGGCCATGTTCCGCCCGTGGCTGCACTGTGGCTTGCGGCGCGTCGTCTTCCTCCCGCTACCCGCCACTGCACGCCTTAACTCCCCTGCTAGCTCCCGTCTGATCGCCCGCAACCGGCCAGCCATCGAGGCGTCCTCGCGCCGGCGACGTGGCCCGAATCCCGGCCATTCCAGAGAGCTCGGCCGAGCTCCTCCCCCTCCTATAAATACCCCTCCCCGGCCTCTCCCGAGCTCATCAACCCACTCCTCCTCCTCCCAATCATCCTCCCCGAGCCCGAGCCACGGCCGAGAGGCCCTCTAGCCTCGAACCTCGCCGGAGATCCGCCGCCACCCGAGCCCTGGCTCTCCGCCGATTCACTCCTCCCCGAGCCCCACCGACTCCTCCTTCGAGCTCAGCTCAACCCACTGATCACGCCCAAGCCCTTGCCCGGTCGAATTGCTGCCGGAGTCGCCGTCTCCGACGACACCCGAGCGCCGCCGCCGCCGGAGAAGAAGGGGACGACGCCGTCCGGCCACCGTTCGCCAAGCCACTGGTACGTGTTGGTTCGTCTCCGAGCGCTCGTTCCATTCCGCTACTCACCGGACCTCGCCGCCGTCTGTATCGCCGGCGAGCGTCGCTGGAGCTCCGCTCCTTCTCTGTTTCCCTCCTCCGCCTGTTTAAACCTGACCGCGGGGCCCGCACGTCAGCGACTCACTCGCGCGCGCCGAAGCGGTAAGTGGAGGCGCCCGGGCAAAATACGCCTTCGACGTGGCCCGCTGTGGATTTTCTGATTTTCTAATTAAATTCCAGATTTTGACCAGAACTTTGACCGTTCATAACTTTTAAACCATAAGTCCAAATCAATTGATTCTTTTTGAATCTGATTTGTCTTGAGCTCCTCTATTTGCTTGCCAAATTTGGTATTTTTCCCATGTTCACAGAATTTCTGGTGCTCAAAACAGTAGCATGTGACATTTTCAATTGCTTTTTAAAATTATTTTCAGAAGGAAATAACTTTGGATTTGAAGCCCAGGAGTTTGTGGACAACCCAACAGAGCAAGGCAAGCCATGTCATCCATTGCATGAAGCATTTCAATAGTGTTGGTTATTTAATTGAATTTCATGCATTACTTTTATATGTGATAATCCATAGTAATTTATTTAAATATATAGCTACTGCCATGATAATTTACTTGCAATTAAATATCCATACTGGTTAAATGCTTGGCTATATTAACCTTAGTTGGTTGATCAAGAGCCACCTACCCGGACTTTTCCGTGCAGCCACATTTGCCGGTATGGGACGGCCTTGACTTGGTCTGGCTTTGTGCTCTTTTATCGGTACCACCAAACTAGGGAGGGTTATGCGTGCGTGCTGCCCTGATCAGGTAGACGACCATAATCCTGTGAGCCCAGTTGAGTTATTTTGCCGGCGTCCCCGTTTGGGACAGTGTTGGGCCACGACGGTGGCAGGTGTCACGGGGTGACACAGGGGCCACCCAGGACATGACCCTGGGAGGGTATGATTGTCGGTGGTACGATAGAGGGGTCACGGGTCAGGCAGGTTTCGTTGGAGCACCACCGGTCCACCCGAATGGGATCACGAGGCCAGGTACTCCATGGTGTGGGTAAAGTGCGCAACCTCTGCAGAGTGTTAAAACCTATTCGAATAGTCGCGTCCACGGTATTGGACAGTCCGTTTAGGCCTCTCTAGGATGGTCAACCATAATGATAATAATGATGGAAGAACTTGTCTCATGTTCGGAAGTGCTCTGTGGCTTGTAAGCATTCCGAGGGTGGTGGGACAACCCAGATGAGAGTAAGTTGGTACTGGGTACCAATGAGTGAGCAACTTAATCTGTTAACCTGTTATTTGCCATGCTATTGTTTGTTGCATTGTTTTGGTTGCCATGAGCTTGCGAGTACATTCCAAGTACACACCTAGCGGGTCATGCCAGATGCAGGAGAAGCCAAGGACGGAGGTCCCGAAGGTTCGTGCTACGCTAACTAGGCCGTGTCCACAGCAGTGTCATTGTGGATGGAGTTTCCCGCGCTATGTTCCGCTACGCCGTAGACTTCCCAGTAGTATCGAGGCCCTGCTATGTTCCATAAATAATGTAGATATTGTTCTCAGCACCTGCAGTGCTTCTGGCCTCGCTATCGATGTAAATTATGAGCTTGTACTCGAGATCTTTTAATAAAGTTCAGTTCTGTTCTGTTCCAAGTTGTTGTGTGTTTCCAGAGGACATGATCTATGGGCTGGAAACACTGGTAAACCGGTTCTCTGAGCCGGGGTGCCACAACGCTTGGTATCAGAGCCGCGCTGACTGCAGGACACCGTAGTTAACCCTGCGCTAGAACCGCGAGTAGTTTAGAGTCTTGGTGTGTCTTGCTTGCTGCGTCTGATTGTTGCATCTGAGTGCTTGCATTGCATGGCATGCATATAGTTCTTATTGTGCTAACCGCTGGTTCGATGAGTGTAGATGGCACCAGTTCCGTACCACTACAATCATGAGCCGGCACCATTCACTTTGCCAGTACTGCTTCGTAACGTCTGGCTTCGGCTGTATCCCAACGGCGAAGACCCAGTGTTCCAGGTGTTCCGAGAGAAGCTCGTTGGTTCAGTATTCGAGTATCGCGCGGAAGCCTTCCTCACTACGAGTTCAGATATCGGCAGCTACTCCCGCTCTTCCAAGGGCGGAACTGCTTCTACTCCGGAGTTGGCGATCCAGTTTGCTGCGATGGAGGCTCTCACTGACCTGCGCTTTCACGAGGTCGAGATGCAGACTCATCCAGGTTTCTTTCACTACCCCACCCTGTCGCCTACGACAGGGCGAGTCCTTTTCACACCTGTTGATCCGGCGAGTGATCGTGCTACTGGTGTTTTATCTCGTTATCTGCACGCCAGTTACTGTATGATCACTTCTCTAGCCGAGGAGCTGACTTCTGCCCACGAGGCACTTGCTGCTGTTGCGGCAGCACAGTGTCCTCCTCCACCTCCGTTTTCACCTATATACACTCCACCCGCTCCACCTTCCGACACTCCTTCTAGTTCGTTCGGACCGCCAGGCTTTTCGTCTGGTAGCCGACATGAGACCCCGTCAGAGTGGGCCTCACTTCTAGCTACTCCAGCTGCTCCGATGCTCTGTGGCCGACATAATAATGATGGAAGAACTTGTCTCATGTTCGGAAGTGCTCTGTGGCTTGTGAGCATTCCGAGGGTTGTGGGACAACCCAGATGAGAGTAAGTTGGTACTGGGTACGAATGTGTGAGCAACTTAATCTGTTAACCTGTTATTTGCCATGCTATTGTTTGCTGCATTGTTTTGGTTGCCATGAGCTTGCGAGTACATTCCAAGTACTCACCTAGCGTGTCATGCCAGATGCAGGAGAAGCCGAGGACGGAGGTCCCGAAGGTTCGTGCTACGCTAACTAGGCCGTGTCCACAGCAGTGTCCCTGTGGATGGAGTTTCCCGCGCTATGCTCCGCTACGCCGTAGACTTCCCAGTAGTATCGAGGCCCTGCTATGTTCCATAAATAATGTAGATTTTGTTCTCAGCACCTGCAGTGCTTCTGGCCTCGCTATCGATGTAAATTATGACCTTGTACTCGAGATCTTTTAATAAAGTTCAGTTATGTTCTGTTCCAAGTTGTTGTGTGTTTCCAGAGGACATGATCTCTGGGCTGGAAACACTGGTAAACCGGTTCTCTGAACCGGGGTGCCACATCCTAGTCAACCCGACTTATCAAGAGACTGTCGGGAACTCAGGTCCACCTCTACCGGGGTGGTACCGCCTGTCCCTTCAGTCCCGTAGTAACAGTAAACGGGGAACAGTGTAAAGTAAAAGTGTGTCCGTAACATCAAGGGGGAAATCCGAGGAATCGCCCTCAATGGATTCCCACTCGATGTAACCGTCAAGGTGAACTTAGAGGAATCACCCTCGATGGGTTCACACTTGAGGGGCTGCACGACAGAGGCATCATCAGAGGTGGTGAAAGAGGAATCACCCTCGGTAACCCACAACCGACTAGCTACGCTACAGAGATATCATCAGAAGTGAGGTAAGAGGTATCACCCTCGGCACTCGATAGTAGCTCCGCAGAGTCGTACAACTAAGGGGGGTGCGGTGCTGTGTCGGTCTCCGCACATCGATCACATTGATCGAATCTTCCGGTAGCGAAGCAGGGCAATACGGACAAGGGTGTGGGGCCACTGATGGATCACTAACCAGCCTATACTAAGCATATAGGACAACAGGTAAAGTATCAACAACAGGTTACAAAAATAGGCTATGCATCATAATAGGAGCTATCGAACACAGTAGAAAAATCTAATGCAAGCACGAGAGAGAAAGAATGGGCGATATAGGAATGATCAAGGGGGTTTTGCTTGCCTGGAAGCTTTGCTGAAAGGGGCAGGTCATCTGCGGCGTAGTCGTAACCAACGGCGTCAGCGTCGGTCTCGGGGTCTACTGGAGAGAAGAGGGGGAAGAAACAATAAATACAAAGTAAACAAATGCAACACGGATGCAAGACATGGCAATATGTTGTGCTAGGGGTGACCTAACGTAGTGCTACACGTTACAGAAGGAGCGGGAAAATATCTGGGAATATTTTCCCTGCTTTAGGCAATTATCGGACAGACGATCTGGAGGGGAAGGTTCCATGTTTGCAGTGTTAGAGGCATGTGATGTCTACTACACAACTTATTCTTGTAGACTCGTGTTGGGCCTCCAAGCGCAGAGTTTTGTAGGACAGTAGCAAATTTCCCTCAAGTGGATGACCTAAGGTTTATCAATCCGTGGGAGGCGTAGGATGAAGATGGTCTCTCTCAAACAACCCTGCAATAAAATACAAGAAATCTCTTGTGTCCCCAACACACCCAATACAATGGCAAATTGTATAGGTGCACTAGTACGGCGAAGAGATGGTGATACAAGTGTAGTATGGATAGTAGAAATAGGTTTTTGTAATCTGAAAATAAGAAAACAGCAAGGTAGCAAGTGATAAAACGGAGCACAAAGGGTATTGCAATGCTTGAAAACAAGGCCTAGGGTTCATACTTTCACTAGTGCAATCTCTCAAAGTTCACTAGTGCAATCTCTCAACAGTGCTAACATAACAGTGAAAACAAGGCCTAGGGTTCATACTTTCACTAGTGCAAAGAACTTCCAAGATTGCCTCAAGATTTCTACCGGAGAAAGTAGGACGAAAATGTGCATCAACCCCTATGCATAGATTACCCCAATGTCACCTCGGGAATCCGCGAGTTGAGTGCCAAAACATACATCAAGTGAATCAATATAATACTCCATTTTCACCACGGGTATTCATATGCAAGACATACATCAAGTGTTCTCAAATCCATAAAAGTATTCAATCCGATAATAGTGAAACCTCAAAGGTAAAACTCAATTCATCACAACAAGATAGAGAGGGGGAAACACCATATGATCCAACTATATTAACAAAGCTCGCGGTACATCAAGATCGTGCCAAATCAAGAACACGAGAGAGAGAGAGAGATCAAGCACATAGCTACTAGTACATACCCTCAGCCCCGAGGGTGAACTACTCCTTCCTCGTCATGGAGACCGCCGGGATGATGAAGATGGCCTCCGGTGATGATTTCCCCCTCCGGCAGAGTGCCGGAAAAGGCCTCCAGATGGTATTTCAAGGGTACAGAGGCTTGCGGCGGCGGAGGCAAAGTTCTAGGGTTATTTCTTGGGGTTTCTCTATTTATAAGAATTTTTGTCCTTGGAATCACGCGAAGATGGGCTAAGATGGGCCCACGAGGCATCACCACGCCATACCCCCCCCCCCCCCCCGGCGCGCGGTGGTGGCTTGTGAGCACCTCGTAAGGCTTCTAGTCCTTCCACGAAGCTTCGGGGGTCTCTTTTGGTCCCAAAAAAATCGTCAAAAAGTTTCGTCCAATTCCGAGAACTTTTATTTCTGCACAAAAAACAACACCACGGTAGTTCTGCTGAAAACAGCGTCAGTCCGGGTTAGTTCTAATCAAATCATACCAAAACCATATAGAATTGTTGTAAACATGGCATGAATACTTCATAAATTATAGATACGTTGGAGACGTATCAGCATCACCAAGCTTAATTCCTGCTCATCCTCGAGTAGGCAAATGATAAAAGAAATAATTTATGAAGTGTGAATGCTAGCATAGTGCATAAGTTTGATCAATGATAATTTCAATCACTTTTCCTAGCATCATAACAGCAACTCTTTCTCATAAAACTCATCATGATAAAGTAGCAATCAATTCACATGTTATGGTTCGAACAATGCATTCTCTTGAAACTTAACAACCTATGCTCTTAGTCACCAAACAATTGCAATTCAACTTAATTTCAACAAAGACTAAGTAAGAGCTCCACATACTCAATTATCATAAAGTATTCTATGATTGCTAGTACTCAAAGCATATTTTTAGAACAAATAGCATCCATCGAACACGGAGAGAGATAGGGGCTTAATGTTTCGCCTCCCAACTCATTTATCATAAAGATAATTGTCAACAATAATAATTCATGATCAAATATATTCATGATCAAATATATTTGACTGCCTGGATCTTTCCCCACCACATGATACTTGCCAACTAGAGAATAATTGAGGTTGAAATGAGAAGGAATACTATTGACTCTTTCATAAAAGTAAATAGATAAAGTAAAAGATAGGCCCTTCGCAGAGGAAAGCAGAGGTTGTCATGCGCTTTTGATTTTTGGATGTGCAAGCCCTTAATGCAAAGGAACGTCACGTTATATTACCCCTTGTGATAGCAACCTTTATTATGCAGTCCGTTGCTTTTATTTCTTTACCATCACAAGTTCGTACAACACTTATTTTCCCTTGCAATAAAAGATCATACAAATTTTAGGAGCAATTTTTATTGCTTTTTGCACCGATGACAACTTACTTGAAGGATCTTATTCAATCCATAGGTAGATATGGTGGACACTCATGGCAAGAAACTGGGTTTAATAGTTTTTGGATGCACAAGTAGTATCTCTACTTAGTACGAATTTTTGGCTAGCAAAAGATCCTAAGCAAGCACCACATGTTGGAGGATCCATAACAATATAATTTCTATGCAAATATACCCAAACATAACTTATTACGTTGTCTTCCTTGTCCAACTTCAACTAATTTGCTCAAGTTTGAAAATAATTAATGGGTATTCACAATCATAAAAGATGTCCAAGATAATATATTTATATGTGAAAGTTCTCTTCCTTATACTAATCATTCATGAATTGCTTGAATGACCAATATTGTGATTGTCAAGCTTCAATAGATTTCACTTTCTAACCCAAATGTGAAACTACTACTAGACATGATACAAGCATATGAAGCACATATAATTTCAACTTTATGATATTCAATTCATTCAATAATTTACTCTTAGGATATAAGTGAAGCACAAGAGTAAATGACAAACTACTCCAAAAAGATATAAGTGAAGATCAAATGAGTAGTTAAGTAAATAGGTAGCTATGTGAGGACTCTCTCTCATTTAAGATTTCAGATCTTGATAATTTTATTCTAACAGCAAACAAAATGAAAATAAAAGGACACTCCAAGAATAGCACACATCATGTGAACAAGTAAAAATTTAGGCTAACCGATAGGTGTTGATGAAGAAAGGTGGGATGCCAACCGGGGCATCCCCAAGCTTAGTTGCTTGAGAATTCTTAGAATGTTATCTTAGGGTGCCTTGGGCATACCCAAGCTTGAGCTCTTGCGTCTCCTTAATTCCTCTCATATCATGGCTTCTCCTAAATCATAAAAACTTCATCCACACAAAACTCAACAAGAACTCGTGAGATAAGTTAGTATAAATCAACTCAAAACCTTAACATTCTCTACTGTAGCAAATCACAAAATTATAATTAAACATTGCATACTAAATGCCTCTTCATATTTAACACTCCTATCCACAAATAGAAACATTAAACACGCAAACATATGCAAACAATGCAACTATAACAGCAATCTGCCAAAACAGAACAGTCTATAAAAGGGGAATAAGAATCCATACTTCCCTAACTCCAAAAATTATTAAAAATTACCACGTGACAGAGAACTCATACATTCTTACTGTGTAAAAATTTCAGATTTTTATCATGTTCTGACTATTCAGGAATATTCTGGACATAATAGAAAACTTTCTGTTTTCAAACAGCAACACATGAACTTGCAAACTGAGCATGGTAAAGGCTATAATTGGCATTTTATTGAACTAAAAGATACAAAACATGATTATTGAAAACATCAAGCAAATCTCAACAAAATAAAATGACGCTCCAAGCAAAGCACATATTATGTGACGAATAAAAATATAGCTCCAAGTGAGGTTACCGATAGTGTTGAAGACGAAAGAGGGGATGCCTTCCGGGGCATCCCCAAGCTTAGTTGCTTGGGTATTCCTTGAATATTACCTTGGGGTGCCTTGGGAATCCCCAAGCTTAGGGTCTTGCCACTCCTTATTCTCCTCATATCGATATCTCACCCAAAACTTGAAAACTTCAATCACACAAAACTTAACGGAACTTGGGAGATAGGTTAGTATGATAAAAATAAATCATCCACTTAGGTACTGTCAAGACAAGATTCATAATTGTTATCACATAATGCCTACTGTAGTCTATCATTTCCACAATTTATATCTCATAATATAAGCTATGGAAACACTAAAACAAGCAAACTATGCAATAAAAACAGAATCTGTCAAAAACAGAACAACATGTAGTGAGCGATTTAAAAACCATACTTCTGTATCTCCAAAAACTCTGAAAAATTAGGAAAACGTAAAAAAATTGTAACCCAATACTCTGTAAAAATTTCAGAATAGAAATTCCAGCACTGGACGCAAAAGTTTCTGTTTTTGCACATAATCAAGTCAACTATCATCCACACTATCCCAAAGGCTTTACTTGGCACATTATTGAAACAAAACATATAAAACATGATTACTACAGTAGATTAATCATGTGAGCACACAAAAACAGTAGGTAGAAATATTGGGTTGTCTCCCAACAAGCGCTTTTCTTTAATGCCTTTTAGCTAGGCATGATGATTTCAATGATGCTCGCATAAAAGTAAAGAATTGAAACATAACGGGAGCATCATGAATCATATGTTCCTCTCTCATAATAATTTTCAGTAGCATCATGAATGGATTCATCAATATAGCTATTACATAAAGCATTCTTTTCATGATCCACAAGCATAGAAATTTTATTACTCTCCACACAAGCAAATTTCTTCTCATTAGTAATAGTGGGAGTATCATATGAAACTCAAATACTACAAATTGTTTCCACATTAAAGGGGTAATGTTCAGTAAAAGGGTATTCATAATTATGACAATTTTTATAAAGATAATCATCACTACTTTTTATAACATAAGTATCATCACAATAATCATCATAAGTAGTAGCTTTGTTCTCATCATAGTCAATTGAAACCTCTTCCGGGATAGTGGAATCATTACTAAATAAAGTCATGTCCTCTCCAAATCCACTTTTATCATTATAATAAGATTCAACACCCTCCAAAATAGTGGGATAATTATTATCTAAAGTTGACACTCTTCCAAACCCACTTTCATAAATATTGCAATCATCATAAATAGGAGGCATGCAATCATCATAACAAATTTGATCATTCAAAGTAGGGGGACTAAAAAGATCATGTTCATTAAGCATAGTATCCCCAAGCTTCGGACAAACATTAATTGCAGCAAATAAATTCTCAAACATGTCATTCTCATCAAACATAGCATCCCCAAGCTTGTGTCTTGGCATATCATAAGCATAATCACTCTCATCATTAATAGTATGAATAGCACCAATAGTATAACAATTATCATCATAATTTTCTAAGTTGGTGCTAAAAAGATTCTCAAGATTATAAGAAGTATCATTATCTTCCCAATCATAATTATCACAACAAGTAATAGGTATAATAAAATCATTATCAATAGCTCCTTCGGACATTGTACCATAAGACAAAGAAGCAATATCATCATCAAGTATATCATCTTCCACAATTATTTTTGATTCATTCACATGAGGCACAACAATAATAGGAGCAACATTATTTGGGAGAGATACCTTTTTACCTCTACTTTTTCTTCTTTTCTTTTTCTTTACCACATCATGTGTGGGTTTAATCAATTTTTCCGAGCTTCTTATTGATGAGATTGGTTGAATAGGAAGCTCCTCCTCCTCACTTATTTCATCATGAGAGACCATAGGAGGGAAAGTGGAAATATTTACCTTTTCATTAGTGTTCCTTTTATATTCTATTGGTTTTCCCGTCTTTCTATAGTTGGCAATATAAGCATTCTCATGGCAATTTACCATACAAAACATATAGATTTCTTTAAATTAGTTTCAACATGGTCTCTGAATAAGAATGCTTCAAACCAACTATTTTTATGTGACAATTCCTCACAGACCAAAAATAAACAAAGTTCATTATAAAGTTCAAGGGTGATCAAGTTATTGCAATATTTGGACACGATTCGATCATGAAAAAGCATGCATTGGAAATTAAGGTGACCAACTTTATTGCAAAGTTCACAAGTAATAGGATAAAGAGAACATAATTTTGTAGCAAATTCATCTATCACTTTGAGCAAAAAATTGGTTCTATCATGTTTATGCTTCTTACAAAATCTATCATCCCTATAAGGCATGTCTTCACAAACTTTATGCACTCCACAAAAATTGGCATGCTTATAAGAAACATTTTTGTCATGACTAGTGCAATCATCTTTAGTATTTTGGATATTCATAGAATTCATACTAACAACATTGCAATCATGCTCATCTTTCAAAGATTTTATGCCAAACATTTTATTGAATTCTTCTTCTATCAATTTAGCACAATTTTCCGCTCCATCATTTTCAAGAAAAACATTATAAAGACGAATAATATGAGGCAACCTCAATTCCATTTTTTTTTTGTAGTTTTCTTTTTATAAAACCAAACTAGTGATAAACAAGAAACTAAAAGATTCAATTGCAAGATCTAAAGATATACCTTCAAGCACTCACCTCCCCGGCAACGGCGCCAGAAAAGAGCTTGATGTCTACTACACAAATTATTCTTGTAGACTCGTGTTGGGCCTCCAAGCGCAGAGTTTTGTAGGACAGTAGCAAATTTCCCTCAAGTGGATGACCCAAGGTTTATCAATCCGTGGGAGGCGTAGGATGAAGATGGTCTCTCTCAAACAACCTTGCAATCAAATACAAGAAAGCTCTTGTGTCCCCAACACACCCAATACAATGGCAAATTGTATAGGTGCACTAGTTCGGCTAAGAGATGGTGATACAAGTGTAGTATGGATAGTAGAAATAGGTTTTTGTAATCTGACAATAAAAAAACAGCAAGGTAGCAAGTGATAAAACGGAGCACAGATGGTATTGCAATGCTTGAAAACAAGGCCTAGGGTTCATACTTTCACTAGTGCAATCCCTCAACAGTGCTAACATAATTGGATCATATGACAATCCCTCAACGTGCGATAAAGAATCACTCCAAAGTTCCTATTAGCAGAGAACATAAGATAGAAATTGTTGTAGGGTACGAAACCACCTCAAAGTTATTCTTTCCGATCAATCTATTGAGCTATTCCTATAAGTGTCACAAACAGCCCTAGAGTTCGTACTAAAATAACACCATATGACACGCATCAACCAACTCTAATGTCACGTAGATACTCCAATGTCACCACAAGTATCCGAGAGTTGATTATTCGATATGCATCAAACAACTTTAGATTCATAATATTCAATCCACACAAAGAACATCAAAGAGTGCCCCAAGATTTCTACCGGAGAAAGTAGGACGAAAACATGCATCAACCCCAATGCATAGATTACCCCAATGTCACCTCGGGAATCCGCGAGTTGAGTGCCAAAACATGCATCAAGTGAATCAATATAATACCCCATTGTCACCACAGGTATTCATATGCAATACATACATCAAGTGTTCTCAAATCCATAAAAGTATTCAATCCGATAATAATGAAACCTCAAAGGTAAAACTCAATTCATCACAACAAGATAGAGAGGGGGAAACACCATATGATCCAACTATATTAACAAAGCTTGCGGTACATCAAGATCGTGCCAAATCAAGAACACGAGAGAGAGAGATCAAGCACATAGCTACTAGTACATACCCTCAGCCCCGAGGGTGAACTACTCCTTCCTCGTCATGGAGACCGCCGGGATGATGAAGATGGCCTCCGGTGATGATGTCCCCCTCCGGCAGAGTGCCGGAAAAGGCCTCCAGATGGTATTTCGAGGGTACAGAGGCTTGCGGCAGCGGAATCAAAGTTCTAGGATTATTTCTGGGGGTTTCTCTATTTATAAGAATTTTTGGCGTTGGAATCACGCGAAGATGGGCTAAGATGGGCCCACGAGGCATCACCACGCCATACCCCCCTGGCGCGCGGTGGTGGCTTGTGAGCACCTCGTAAGGCTTCTGGTCCTTCCACAAAGCTTCGGGGGTCTCTTTTGGTCCAAAAAAATCGTCAAAAAGTTTCGTCCAATTCCGAGAACTTTTATTTTTGCACAAAAAACAATTCCATGGTAGTTCTGCTGAAAACAGCGTCAGTCCGGGTTAGTTCTAATCAAATCATACCAAAACCATATAGAATTGTTGTAAACATGGCATGAATACTTCATAAATTATAGATACGTTGGAGACGTATCAGCATGTGCCAGCTACATGGAAGGCACCAACGGATTCGCCTCATTTTTCTGAATGTTTTTCATATATAAAACATTTTCATCGGAGTTACGGTTTATTTTATATGAATTTTTGAAGTTTAAACAATATTTTGAAAATTCCTGGAATTAAATTTAATTCGAAAACAGAGGGCTAAAATGCTAAGTACACCCAAAAGTGTACCCAGCCAGAAGCCACAGGGGCTGACAGTGGGCCCAGTTGACTGGGTCAACTACCCAGTCAGCAGAGGCTGACTGGTGGGCCCAGCTGCTGACTCAGCAGCTGACTGGGCCAGCCTTATCCACTTACACAGTGGCAGGGGCCCACATGTCAGTGACTGAGCTATTTAACAGAGGTTAATTTTAACTAACTAATTTAATTAGCTAGTGGGACCCACTTCTCAGTGTCAGATTAATTAACAGATTAAGTTTATTTTTAAAACTAGTTTAATTAAGCGCGTGGGGTCCACATGTCAGTGACTGGGGTTGCCCAGTCAGCACAGTTGACCAGGTCAACGCGGTCAATGGGGCTCACGGGACCCACTGGCAGAGACCCAGGGTGGGCCCCATGGCCGGCCACGTCATCGCCGGCGCCGGAGAACAGCTCCGACGACCGAAAACACGGCGACGCGCACGGGAGCTCGTCAGGTTTCGTCTACAGAGGGCCATTTGGCCCGCGCGAGGCGCATTCGAACGCGGAGACGAACCCGCGTCGATCTACGGTGGTGGCGTCGTCGGAGATGGCCTACAGCGACGGCGGCGGCCGGAATCGGGCGAGGTCGAGCGCGTTGCTACGGGGCACGGGAGGACGCGTGCGTGGGCTCGCTGGACTCCTAGGAGCTCGATGCACTGCCTAGGAGCGAGCGTGGCTGCCTGTGAGCGCGACTGCGACGAGCTCGACGGCGGCGAGCTCGGCCATGACGGAAGCGACGGCTACGGGCGATGCAGCAAGGGGAAAACTAGGGGGAACGGAGCGATGCTCACCGAGGGAGCTCACGGTGGCTCGTCGGGTCTTAGTAGCGCAGCACGGCGGCGGATCGAAGAGGAACAGCGGCGGCGACCGAGGAAGAAGATGATGACGATGCGATCGTTGCGGGGTCGCCTAGCTCGAACGGATGGTCGCAGGTGACGTAGTGGATGACGGCGCATCTCCTGGGCACGGTCTTGAGGCGTGGGGAGGACGGTGGCCGCGGCTACGCCGGAGCCATGGCGACGGCAGCGCTCGGGAGAGATGGGAGAGCGAGGGAGAGAGGGGGATGAGGACGGGGGACTACCCCGAGGCGTCGGCGCTGGCGTTCTTATCCCCTCCATGGCGCTGTAGCGACGCGGAGCGGCGAGGTGGCTCAACGGCAACGGCGCCCGGCGTCGGTCGCGCGCGCGGCGCTGACACGGGGAGGAAAGAGGAGGGAGACGACGGGAGGTGGGCTGGGCCAGGCACTGTGCACTAAGTCCCAGTGCACAGTGGCCTTTCTCTTTTCTTTTTCTTATTCCTTTTCTGTTTTCTTTTTCCAGCCACAGTTTTACATTTTGTTTAACCACCAAATGACTTTTGTAAAATATGGGACTTGGCCACATAATTACATTGCAATATTTGGCGCTGCCACAAAAAGTTTGGGAGAAGTTTGAATTGAATTGAACTTTTGATAAATGGAAAGGCATTTAAAAATGCTGATTTGGCATTGTTTTAATTGCAATAGCCCATTTAAGCAAATAAGTGATGTTGTTTTCCTTAACAAATAATTGTTATGGAATATTTGCTAAATGATGGACTATTTTGCAACCATGTTGGTGAAACTTTAAATTTCACTTTCAATTTGAATTGATTTCACTGGTGGAATTTGAAATGAGATATGAATTCATAGTGATCAATCATAGCAAAGCAAAGTGATTAAGCATAATCATGAGGATCACTGTAGCTCCTTACATAGGGGTGTTACAATTCTCCTCCTCTAAAAGAAATTCTCGTCCCGAGAATTTAGAGGTAGAAGGAAAGAGATCGGGGTATTCCTGGAAGTTCTTCTGGAAATACATCTTGGAAGTCGCGAATGACTGGAACGTTTTTGATTCCCTCAAGAGGAGAAGCGTTCAATGCATTCAAAGAATAAATTTGGGCTTCGGCATCTCGTATAAGATAAGCATGGTGGTTTACTATCTCATCCGAAGGATGTAGGAGTTGGACGGTTTTAGAGGCACAATCAATTGAAGCAGTTCTGAGCTTTCAACCAATCCATACCCAGAATGAGGTCAATTTTAGAAGACTCCAAAATAATGGGATATGCATAAAATTCCAACCCCTCAATCTCAAAGGTGACATCGGGGCTGAACAAGGAGGCTTGACATTGGCCCGCGGGGGTGTTTACCACTATCGGATGGCGCAACTCGCCACATTTAATGTCATGCATGTATGGAAAATCTGCTGATAAAAATGAATGCGATGCTCCCGAATCAAATAAAACAGAAGCTGGTACTGAATTAACAGGAAGAGTACCCATCACAGTAGCAGGCTGGTCTTGAGCTTCAGCCATATCAACATGATAAGCCTGACCACGACCATAAGAAGGTCTGGCATTGTTGTTGCGGGGCTGGTTGTCACCACGGCCAGCAGAACGGAGTGCATGTTGATTCTGAGTCTGGTGGCAATCTTTAGCACGATGACCTGGAGGTCCACACGTGAAGCACAGACCGTCATTGGAACGGGGAGCAGGAGCTCGAAGTAGTGGAGCTTGAGGTCTTGGCTGCCTCGGCGGTGGAGGAGGCAGCCGAGGTGCAACATAAGATGGTATTGGAGCAGGTGCAGCTGGGCGGTACATGCTGTGAGGAATCCATATACGGCACTTCTGCGAGGATGAGCCCGAAAATGAGCCCGAGTCACGGGTGCGCTTGAGTGCGTCCTTGTGTTCCTTCAGACCAGTCTCAACCTGAATGGCGTTGTTCACCAGGGTGGCGAAGTCGGCGAAGTCTTGGACAAGGATTGCTAGCTTGATATCAGGGTTGAGCCCTTCACGGAACTTCTCCTGTCTACGGGCATCAGTAGTGATGTCTTCCTCAGCATAGCGAGACAATTCAAGGAACTCCCACTGATAAACATCCACAGCTTTGCTTCCCTGGACGAGGTTGCGGAACTCACGCTTCTTCCGGTCCACGATTCCCTGGGGAATGTAGCGGGCACGGAAAGTAGCCTGGAATTCCAGCCAGGTGATGATTGTTCCAACAGGCAGAGTGCGTCTGTGGCTGTCCCACCATTGAGCAGCGGGACCCTTTAGGAAGTAGGATGCAAAGGTGACATAGCTGTCAGGGGCAACATTAGCTGACTCCATCTCGTATGTGATGTCACGAAGCCAGTCATCAGCATCAAGAGGCTGAACGAAGTTGCGGAACACAGCAGGGTTGAGGCGAACAAAGTCTTGCAAGGTTATTGGAAATGGCTGCTGATTCACATTCGGACGTGGAAACTGGTCCATAATCCCTTGCATGAATTGGCGGTTCAGTTCAAACTGTTGCATCATACCGGCCATATAGTCGGGCGGTGGTGGATTGTTGGCATCCGGCTAAAAATTAACAGGGGGTAGTTTAGCAATGAGCAATTGCAGAAGTATGGAATCATTCATGAAGTAACATGCACATTAAGGGAAGTGCAATAGATACATCACAACAGTCAAACATGACATACAGATCCATACATCGAGTCGGTTACAAGCCAGCGTTACAAGATGCGGAAAGGAAAAGCTGGACACACTAGGCGGCACGCAGGCTCGCGGTGGAAGGATACAACAACGGAACATAGCGATAGCTACATCAACATCGGGGAAAACCACTGAAGCTAGGCAACTGCAAGTGACGACGCAGGGTGCCCTTGACATGAGGATCCTGCGCTCCGTGAACACTCTGGTGCAGAACCTGGTCCCGAACTGGAAGAAGAGGACCACGTGGAGGAGTACAACCTCCAACAGCAGGCCACTCAAGACCTGGTGGCATCTCTGTCCTGCGCGGGTAAAGGATGTACTCAGGATGCATCCCTGCAGTGACTGCTGGCAGCAACTGTGTCAGAGCGTCGTAAAGACGAGCACGAGTGGCGTACAACTCGACAGCAAGAGCTTGGGCAGTGCGATCCAGAGCCTCAGTGTACTGGACCAAAATCTGCGGGTCATAACGACGTCGCACGTAAGGAGTACAGACAACAGTGTAGCATCCACTCTCATCCCCAGCGGAGGCATACGGAATGTAGCGGAATCCAGACTCATCCAAGTGAGGGTGCTCTCCACGAAGACGGACGATAGCAGCATAGGCAGCATCATGGACGGCCATATCAACAGTCACTCCAACACCATGAAAGGTGTGCAACTCAGTGATGGAGTTATTCTGCCAATCGAAGATTCGAACCACAGCGCGGTACTGCTCCTGGTTGAACTCGTGGTAGTCCTCGTAAACAGTGTACTCGGGGTACCAGCGATATCCTAGCCTGGTCAAGAGGTCGACCAGAATAGCAGGGAATCCAGTCGCATCAACATCCATAGCCTAGCGTACAAGCTGCGTTGCGGGATGCATATGAAACAAAGGAGTTTAATGATGTCAAATGACAGTGTGTGAATCGTACATCATACATTTAAAGGAATAGTTGCAGATAATCCAGCTCTCCGGGAAGATGTGATTATGAGAACCTAATGTTAGAGTTAGTAAAATCTTTAACCCGAATAGAAGAGAGATCAGAGTCCCAAAGTAAAGTAGAGGAATAAAAGATCCTAATCCGAACCATTGGCGATGTGGGCCCGTAAGCCACACAACAATGTTAGTAAAATAGTTTTTCAAAGACTAGACTCAACTTCGGCCAAGGAGTTGGAAAGGGGGCTACCTACAGGCAGTCGGCTCTGATACCAACTTGTGACGCCCCGACTCAATCGTGCACTAATCATACACGCAAATGCGCACGATCAAGCCCAGAGACTCACGGGAAGATATCACAACACAACTCTAGACACAAAATAAAATAATACAAGCTTCATATTACAAGCCAGGGGCCTCGAGGGCTTGAATACATAAGCTCGAATTTCACAAGAGTCAGCGGAAGCATCAGTATCTGAGTACAGACATAATTAGACAAAGGTTGCCTTAAGAAGGCTGAGCAAAACAATGACAACTAGATCGAAAAGGCGCAGGCCTCCTGCCTGGGAGCCTCCGAACTACTCCTGGTCGGCGGTCTCCACGTAGTAGTAGGCTCCGTCGGGGTAGTAGTAGTCATCGACGGGGTCGGCTGGCTCCGGGGCTCCGTCATCTGATCGTAGCAATTGGGTATGGGGAAAAAGGAAGCAAAGCAACCGTGAGTACTCATCCAAGTATCCGCAAGACTTACATCAGATCTATGCTAAGTATGCATCGGTATCAAAGGGAAGGGGTTGTATCTGTGTACTAAACTACAGAAATGCCAGAATAGAGGGGAAGGCCTAGCCTATCGAAGACTAGCATCTTGCAGCGTCTTGCAGCATTAGAAGAGTGCAGATTAGCATATTATAAAGTAATAAGTAAGTAGTAGCAACGCCTAGAGATCCTTCCTCGACTCCCTGCGAGAAAGTGATCCCGGAACCAACATATTATTAAGCACCACAAGTATCCAGTTCTAGTTGTAGTAGATCGGGATACAACTCCGAGCGTCCTGTTACCGTGGACACGGCTATTCGAATAGATAACTTCCGTGCAGGGGTGCACCAACTTACCCAACACGCTCGATTAACTCTGGCCGGACACACTTTTCCTGGTCATGCCCAGCCTCGGCTGATCGACACACCGTAGTCCTACCTAGGCTCCGCAGAGAGGTCCCCGCCGGTCTACATCCTAAGCGCGAGGGAGTAGTTCGGCCGCTCACCCCTAAGCACTCCGGGTCGTTGCGCGCAGCGTCAGCCTCACCACGTTGTGCCTGTGGGTATCTGTTGTCGCCCGGCCGCAATGCTGAACTGGACGTTTGACGAAGCTTTCGGAAGGAACGTACGACGCCGAGTGCCCATAACTTATCCCGCGTGGTGGTTAGTGCGAAAAGGCCGGAGGCCTACTCAGATCACATATCCAAACCCATTAGTGTGTTGGGAGCTCGCGGTGACGATCAGTGCTCCTGTCACCCCGTCTCGCGGACTTACGGCAAGGGCCAGGCCCATCCCTCTCTAGGGCGGTCTCTGCCTGCCCGGCCGTGCCGCGTAATTATCTCGTGGGTACCCTCCTGGTCAACTCGACTTATCCAGAGACTGTCAGGAACTCAGGTCCACCTCTACCGGGGTGGTACCGCCTGTCCCTTCAGTCCCACAGTAATGGTAAATGGGGAACAGTGTAAAGTAACAATGTGTCCGTAACATCAAGGGGGAAATCCGAGGAATCACCCTCGATGGATTCCCACTCGATGTAACCGTCAAGGTGAACTTGGAGGAATCACCCTCGATGGGTTCACACTTGAGGGGCTGCACGACAGAGGCATCATCGGAGGTGGTGAAAGAGGAATCACCCTCGGTAACCCACAACCGACTAGCTACGCTACAGAGATATCATCAGAAGTGAGGTAAGAGGTATCACCCTCGGCACTCGATAGTAGCTCCGCAGAGTCGTACAACTAACCGGAGAGAAGAGGGGAAGAAACAATAAATACAAAGCAAACAAATGCAACACGGATGCAAGACATGGCAATATGTTGTGCTAGGGGTGACCTAACGCAGTGCTACACGTTACAGACGGAGCGGGAAAATATCTGGGAATATTTTCCCGGCTTTAGGCAATTATCGGACAAACGATCCGGAGGGGAAGGTTCCATGTTGGGAGTCTTAGAGGCATGTGACAGCTACATGGAGGCCACCAACGGATTCGTCTCATTTTTCTGAACGTTTTTCATATATAAAACATTTTCATCGGAGTTACGGTTTATTTTATATGAATTTTTGAAGTTTAAACACTATTCTGAAAATTCCTGGAATTAAATTAAATTCAAAAACAGAGGGCTAAAATGCTAAGTACACCCAAAAGTGTACCCAGCCAGAAGCCACAGGGGCTGACAGTGGGCCCAGTTGACTGGGTCAACTGCCCAGTCAGCAGAGGCTGACTGGTGGGCCCAGCTGCTGACTCAGCAGCTGACTGGGCTGGCCTTAGCCACTTAAACAGTGGCAGGGGCCCACATGTCAGTGACTGAGCTATTTAACAGAGGTTAATTTTAACTAACTAATTTAATTAGCTAGTGGGACCCACTTGTCAGTGCCAGGTGAATTAACAGATTAAGTTTATTTTTAAAACCAGTTTAATTAAGTGTGTGTGGTCCACATGTCAGTGACTGGGGTTGCCCAGTCAGCACAGTTGACCAGGTCAACTCGGTCAACGGGGCCCACGGGACCCACTGGCAGAGACCCAGGGTGGGCCCCATGGCAGGCCACGTCATCGCCGGCGCCGAAGAACAGCTCCGGCGACCGAAAACACGGCGGCGCGCACGGGAGCTCGTCGGGTTTCGTCTACAGAGGGCCATTTGACCCGTGCGACGGCGCGTTCGAACGCGGAGACGAAGCCGCGTCGATCTACGGTGGTGGCGTCGCCGGAGATGGCCTACAGCGACGGCGGCGACCAGCGACGGCGGCGGCCGAAATCGGGCGAGGTCGAGCGCGTTGCTACGGGGCACGGGAGGACGCGCGTGTGGGCTCGCTGGACTCCTAGGAGCTCCAGGAGCTCGATGCGCTGCCTAGGAGCGAGCGTGGCTGCCTGTGAGCGCGACTGCGACGAGCTCGACGGCGGCGAGCTCGGCCATGACGGAAGCGACGGCTACGGGCGATGCAGCAAGGGGAAAACTAGGGGGAACGGAGCGATGCTCACCGAGGGAGCTCACGGTGGCTCGTCAGGGCTTAGTAGCGCAGCACAGCGGCGGATCGAAGAGGGACAGCGGCGGCGACCGAGGAAGAAGATGATGACGATGCGATCGTTGCGGGGCCGCCCAGCTCGAACGGATGGTCGCAGGTGACGTAGTGGACGACGGCGCGTCTCCTGGGCACGGTCTTGAGGCGTGGGGAGGACGGTGGCCGCGGCTACGCCGGAGCCATGGCAACGGCAGCGCTCGGGAGAGGTGGGAGAGCGAGGGAGAGAGGGGGATGAGGACGGGGGACTGCCCCGAGGCATCGGCGCTGGCGTTCTTATCCCCTCCACGACGCTGTAGCGGTGCGGAGCGGCGAGGTGGCTCGGCGGCAACGGCACCCGGCGTCGGTCGCGCACGCGCGGCGCTAACATGGGGAGGAGAGAGGAGGGAGACGACGGGAGGTGGGCTGGGCCGGTTGGGCCAGGCACTGTGCACTAAGGCCCAGTGCACAGTGGCCTTTCTCTTTTCTTTTTCTTATTCCTTTTCTGTTTTCTTTTTTCAGCCACAATTTTGCATTTTGGTTAACCACCTAATGACTTTTGTAAAATATGTGACTTGGCCACATAATTACATTGCAATATTTGGCACTGCCACAAAAAGTTTGGAAGAAGTTTGAATTGAATTGAATTTTTCATAAATGGAAAGGAATTTAAAAATGTTGATTTGGCACTGTTTTAATTGCTATAGCCCATTTAAGCAAATAAGTGATGTTGTTTTCCTTAACAAATAATTGTTATGGAATATTTGCTAAATTATGGACTATTTTGCAACTATGTTCGTGAAACTTTAAATTTCACTTGCAATTTGAATTGATTTCAGTGGTGGAATTTGAAAGGAGATATGAATTCATAGTGATCAATCATAGCAAAGCAAAGTGATTAAGCATAATCATGAGGATCACTGTAGCTCCTTACATAGGGGTGTTACATCGGTGGAACCAAGTTTCTAGGGTTTGGCTTCGGCTCTGTCTAAGTTGAACTCGGTGGGTCCGGATGTGGATGTTTCGGTGGGACCGAGTTTGGAAGATAGGGTTTGGACAGATAGGATTCGGCGAAAATGGTTGAGGGTTTTGGAGCAATATTTTCAAGCACTTTGAGCAATTGAGTCATGATCAAAACCTCATCCCCTTTTAATAGTATTGGCTTTCCAATGGACTCAATGTGATCTTGGATCACTTAACCAAAAATGTGGAGTCTTGAAGCTTTTGCCAATCCATGTCCTTAGCATTTTGAGGGGTCCATAATCACCTTTCCTTGCCATGCCAACATTGAACTTTCCTGAAATCTATCTTTGAATACACATTAGTTCAATGACATATATGTTGTTATAAATTACCAAAACCACCCGGGGATTAGTTGCACTTTCAGGTTTGCTTCCCGGCCAATCCATGGCAAGGCGCAGCCGCCAGCGGCCGGAGCAGCCGCAGATCCACCAATTCTTCACCGGCGACGGGACGAGGAGGCACAAATTGAAGTGGTAGAGGACAGCAGCAGAGCCTACGGAGCGTCCGCGGCGGCGGGCGGGTACCGGCAGGGGGTGGGACGGGCGGCGCTGGTGCAGATGCGGCGCAAGAGAGGAGGGGGGAGGCAGTGGAGGAGAGGCGCGGCTTTTACTCGAGCACCGAACGGTGGAGTATATTTAGGGAGAAATTTGGGGCCGGAGTAAAAAATTTACTCCCTTACGGCGGATAAGGGATCGGCTAGGTGCCAGTTAGAGGAGTAAAACCGCATTTTTATTCCTCTAACCGGTTATAAGGGATCGGTTAGAAATGCCCTTAGGGTGGAATATGTCAGTCGTTTGATTTGCAGGATTGAAATCAATATGAATTTTTTCCTTAGGGTACATCCCTTAATTCACTAAGCTCCCTGGGGTAAAAACGCCCAAGAGAAATCCATGTAATGGATTTGGTCATGGCATCGATTTTGACCAAGTCTTCCCAATCGATTTCCCTTGTGGGGCTCGACGGTCAGAGTTGGAACCCGAAGCAAACCCTCCGCACCGGCACCACACCAATCCATTCCCTCTCTCTCTCTGTGTGTCTTCCCTCATGTTTCTTCCTGCCTAAGTCTCCACCAGAAGATTCCTCCGTCCCGGCTCACCCAGCTCTGGCCGTCACCGGCAATCTTCTCCACTGTCGCACCACCTTGCCGCCGCCCCCATCGAGATCCGACTCAAGCAACCTTCGGTCCTATCTCTTCCCAACGAACCATTCGAGCTCTCGCCCCGGCAAACCCTAGGATTGAACGTCGCCGTTGCCTCCGGTTCGTCCCACTGCTCCTCCTGCCACCACTAGCTCCATGTCGCCTTCTCCGCAGCGTGCGTGTCCCTTGCGCCGTCCATTGCAACTCTGGTCAAAGGGGATTTTTGATTTGGGCAGGGGTGAGGTGGTCGGTGGGTGAGATTTCTGTGGGGCGGTGCGGACGGCTCGGTATTCCTACTGCGGGTGGAGGGCATTGCCGCCGTCGCTGTACCGTCTGTCTCGGTCTTCTTCCTGTTTCGGCTACTATGGCAGTCTCCGTTTGGATTGGTGCGTTCCTTTTCCTTCATCTTGCAGTTCCTTCTTTGTTTTGGTTAATTTGGTGCGTTGTTGTGTGCTGACTGTGTTGTTCTGTATAGTAGTCCTCTTTGGATGGATCATTGTTGGATGGTTGTCTTGATG
Source organism: Elymus sibiricus (assembly GCA_039707655.1). Taxonomy (NCBI): domain Eukaryota; kingdom Viridiplantae; phylum Streptophyta; class Magnoliopsida; order Poales; family Poaceae; genus Elymus; species Elymus sibiricus. Next base: position 173,000,812 of record CM077666.1, on the reverse strand, counting down.
TGTCCCGTGGTGGTGGGGCTAGGGGTAGCTCGATGTGCTTCTTCCAGTCATGGTGGTGGGGCTTGGGGTAGGTCGATGTGCCTGGTTCTTTCAGTCATGGTGGCGGTACCGAGGTTCGGGTGGTTGCGGCTGCTCCTGCCGTTCATGGTAGCGACGGTGAGCCGTGTGTGGATGTGCCTGGTCTTTACAGCTTCCGAGCTACCTACAAAGGAAGTTTTCTGGTCGAGCGGGGTTGTATGCTAATATGAAAAATTCCATTCACCAATAAATGAACTAATCAAATTTTTTAATGAATCATACTTGAATATCCTTTGTGTGACATTGAGTTTTGGGGATAAGGGGCGGTTTTAGTAGTAGAAGCTACAACCTTCCAGAAGTGTACTGATGATCGTTGCTATATTTTTCTTGATTTTTTGTGTTGCTAGCTTAGCTTGTTTCTTTTGGCCTCTTCTTTTCCTTATTTGTTCTAGCATTTTATTTTCTCCAGGAAAAGATGGAGACGATCAGTACAAGGGCGAAGATGTTTCAGGCCATGTAGCCTTGTTGTGGCAAGGTTTACGTTAGTTCATTACTGTTAAATATTGACTACATGTTAATTGTGTTAATTGCCTTGTTTTGTATAGGGTAACTAGGGCTAAAAATATGTGCATCAATTTATGTAGATCACCAGTAAGGCCCTCATATTGGATGATATTGTCAATTATGTAAGGTCCGTGTAAAACAAAGATGATGTACTAATTTAGCAATGAAAATAAATGTACTTCTAAAAAAGTTGCACCTTAGAGAGTTAGTTTGTTAAAACAAATTCTCCTTTTTCATGATCCATTTCATCCATTGGAATTGCTTCCTGAGATTTTTGCTATATGATTTTGGCATGTACAATGATGTTGTAGCAACACAAAATTACACCATAGAGTTAGTTTATACTGGCTATCTAATTATATATAGTCAAGCCCCCATGTTCTTCAGTGCGACTTTTATCACTTCACTCATATTGATGGCTTTTGTGGTCATTTTGCTAGCTAGCATGTCATCCAACTTAGTAGTTATGTGTCTCTGTAGGACTGATCTAGAAAGGAGATCGATCAAGAAGAGGGCATTCATCATTAAGGAGAGAACCTTGTGGTTTGCCAAAAGACTTGGAAGGGATAAAACTAGCAGGTGCGGTTTTGTCACACAAAAAAATCTGAAGTCCCTTTTTCACACTGTCAAAGGTATATGCAGTACAATGATAGAGTATACCTGATTAATATTGCTGGCTATTGTGGTCATTTTGCTAGCTAGCATGTCATTCAACTTCGTAATTTTGTGTTTTTTTAGGACTTGCTGGTCTAGAAAAAAGATAGACCAAGAAAAGGGCATTCATAATTAAGGAGAGAACCTTGTGTTTTGCCAAAAGACTTGAAGGGATAAAACTAGCAGGTGCGGTTTTGTCGCAAAATAAATAAATCTGAAGTCCTCTTTCACACTGTCAAAGGTATATGCAGTACAACGATAGAGTATACCTGATTAAAACACTGTCGATGTTCCTTTTCCTTTCTTTTCCTTTCTTTTGAGATAGATGTTGTTTTATTTCTCTTCCATGTATGTATGGATGATGGTATTTAGTTCTGAACTGAAGAAGCACCATAGGTTTATATCCATGAAAAATGTTGGTGACCTATGCTTTCAGTGTTCTGTGCATTTTCTTACAATTACCATATATGTTGTATAACTAGGTCTCCTATGTCGTCATTGTAATAGACCATAACGAACCAAAAGAAGTTATTTCACTTAAAGGACAATCTGTACCTTTTGGTTCTTCTTCGTATTTCTAACAGAACACCTAGATCGAGTTTTGTGTACTGTCATGCAAAGTATGAAAATGACTATCCACCGCTGCAATTGTCGTGAATTGTTAATGTGTTGTGTCTCTATTTTTTAGGAGAGGTAGTGAAATAGATTAGCTGTATACTCTGCAAAATTTACAAGTCTACTGGTCGAGGTAGTCGTGGTGCTATTCATGCGGAAACGAAACATTTTTCTGCACACCACTGGATGATATCTTGAGAGTTAACGAACATGGTCCAGTTCAGTGGCGAATCTAACAGGACATTGGAGGGTAGGCTTAAAACATAAATTCCTAAGTTTAATTAACAAATGCATTGCAATTGTTGCATGTAAAGCACCAGAGTATACTTGGCAAGTGGTATGTTTAGCTTAAATATGATTTTGGAGGGTAGGCTTAAGCCTATTGAAGCCTCCCTAGTGGAATCGCCACTGGTCCAGTTGGTACAGCAGACGACCATATAACTGACTAATTTGTTATGTTTTACGAAACTATACTATTATTTATTAATGTGATTTTATTTTATCATTTGGGATAATATTTTTACCAGCAATGAAACCCTTCGTGTAGATGGTTATACACTGCATGTTTAGTGTTCAAAATTTCAAAAACAAGTGTCTACATTTGTAGAGTTCTGGTGTTCTCCTCAAATGTAAACTGCATAAAATGCATCCACAGTTCCACACAAAGTGTGAATAGTTCATATCATTCTGCATAGGATAAAGGGAAGTTGGATGGTTTAAATTTCTATGGATATCATTTTTCATTTTGATTCTTTCTTAGTTGTGCAGAACTATTCAGTCACCTATTCTGCTTCCCAGTTGTATAGTATGTTTCCGTTTTACTATTGTACTAGAATCCACATGTTGTTGGGCTATCGAGAATTATATTGATGGGAGTTATATGATGTTTGGCGTAGGAAAAAAAACTTGGCCTAAAGGCATCCTTAGTAAAACTACAGTTCTTTCATTATGCCGTTGATGCAAGCTCGGATGAGAAGATCATCCAGCGCTTTCAATCAAGATGAGCTTAATTATAGATGATATCAGTTATGCATTTTGGTGGAGTAAGCAAGTCCAGCATGCTACCTGAAAAGTTTATGTTGTCTTTTATGTGTGCTATTTTCATCCTTGATTGTTATGGATGCACAATGCCTATTACACGCATGGAGTAATTTGCAGAAAGGCTCTTATGTGTGTAATCTTCATGCAAATTTTCTTTTGTTTCTTCGATGTTAAATATACTTAATATTAGTTCGCTTCATAATCGATATGCAGATGATTAGCAGTGGGTGGTATGATAAGAAGTGTCCATTTTTCTCCTTTTTGTACAAGGCCTTGGAGAAAAAAGCATAATCCCTATCCAGGTGTTGGGTTTCTACAAGAAAAAAGTGACAGAGAATAAACGGCGCGGCGGCAAAGCGCGCGTGGCCTTCTAGTTTTCATTCTATATTGGAGAAAACTGTCCATCCACTCAAACCTCCTGATATCAAACCATGACACGTGCGCTTCAATTGACAAGAGGAAGATCGCATTATATATTGGAGTAAACTTCCCATCCACTCAATTATCTTGATAGCAAATATAGTAATGGGTGCGCCTCAATTGGCAGGACGAACGAACGACGCAAAACCACATCTGAAGTCAAAATTATCACGATTGAAGGTCTCTAACACGAGGGATCCAGATTTTGAGCAAAATAGCTATAGAGAAATGGAAGGCCAAAATGCACGGCCAACAAATGGCCGGAGAAGCAGCCAAAATCTAAATTTGCTCTAACAGATAGATGCACACCAATAACAACCAAACTTTTACAAGCATAGCACCATACGAAGTTGGCTTTAAATACATCCAGATACATCAACGACATAAAGATCAACAAATACTTCGACAGGGAAGATATTAAAGCCTCTAAAATTTAATAGAAATATGTACAGAACTCCATATTGAAATTACCTTGTAAGGTTTTCTGCATAAGTAAAAGCTTTGGTCAAACCAAGGATTTCATAGCAGAGTTCACAGTGAAACTAAGACACTGATGCGATGTGCCGCCCAGCTCCAGCGGGCGCACACTCACCCGATGTCAGCTAGAGACATTGGACACAGCCGATGGTTATAAGGAACTCAAGTCATGGATAATCTCATTGGTGCATGACCAGCCAACAAAAGCAAACATCTTGTTTGTCCATTTCAGAATAGCAAATGCAAGATGCCCTTTTTGCTGTCAGCCACAATTGCTGCCTCTAAGAGTCTAATTTCTGCTGCATCCTTGGCAATTTTCGTAACTGGTTACAGAACATCACTACCCTCACAACGGACCCCAACAATCTCAAGTGCACGAAGCTACAAAGCCAAGATAGCACCTACTATGGGTGATGTCGTTTATGCTTTGAATACACTATTGGTGGTAGAAATGTTGAATTTAATGATCCGAAATGTCAAATCAATTAATCAAAAAGGGTATTGATGAGAAATGAGAATACGGAATTGGTAAAAAATTCTTTAGTATTTCTAACATAGAGGCGTTAACTACTACTCCCTCCGTCCCACAATATAAGACGTTTTTGCAAGCTGAAACACGGAGGGAGTAGTTATCAAGGCTGGAGTAAGCTTATGTGCCTCAATGCTCTCTTTTCACTGTTGAAAAGAACCATAAATAATTTCGTGTGTTCTTTCTTTTAGGTGACAAATGACGATCAGAAAGCATTAGCTTTAAATCATACATTGGATCAGAGTTAAGTAGAAACATATAAACCTTTACCAAGAAAGAATCTATCAATGTACTCCCGTTGTCATATTCCCTCTTTCCCCAAATATATGTTTTGTTGTAAGTCAAAACTATTTGAAGTTTGGCCAAGCTTATAGAAAAAACATGGACATCTATAATAATCAAATACATACACTAGAAAATATATTCCATGGTATATCTACTGATATTTATTTGGTATTGTAGATGTTTATATTTTTCTCTACACACTTTTACTTTGACAAAATTTTACCGTACAAGGTTTCGTAGCAACACAGTTATGTGGAAGGTCGAAGATAACCATGCAAGAGTTCAGCAGAAATCATGCTTCAACCTTTAAATCACATACTGTAATCACTAATAAGCAACACTAGCTATAACTGATGCGAGGATCACAGAAAACAGAGAGATAAAAGGGCAAATGAAAGACAGCATTCATGTTTCAAAGCGACAAGGAGATAGATTTATGCCAATCTATTATCCAGTAAACTGATAGTTAGTAACTCATGATCATAAACGTGCATCTGGAATTGAAGTTATTCAGTAACAGGAACACGTCTTATCTCCAGAGTCCCTGGCTCCTCTCTTATCTTACTATACACTCTATGCATAAAGGGGTGTTACCGAACCAGGCCACATCTCCAACATCAGTGAATTTACAGAAAATCGTACAACAAAACAGCATATGAATGTACCGGATCACATGGGTTTTGGGTTGCGTAGGTCATGTATGGGCCTCGAGGCAGAGGGAGAGGTCGATGCGCGCGCGCTCGCACTGGGAGCGCTTGAGCGCGGTGCCGGAGCTGCCGCAGAGCGTGCGCACGGCGTCGGTCTCGCCGGGGCAGCACATGCTCACCACGCACTCGGCCAGGGCCCGGTCGAGGTGCCGGCACAGCACCTCGGGCTGCAGCGGGCCGCGGGCGGCACGGCGGTGGCACTCGGCGAGAGCCCGATGGGTCGAGGCGCAGGGCCCCGGGACGGGCACGGCCGCAGATTCGGCCTCGAATTGTTGCCTCCCGCGGCCGCCGCCGCTCCTGCTCATGGGGAATCGGGGGGAGATCGGCGCTTCCGCCCCACCTTTGATCGCTCCTCCGCTCGTGGATTTGCCTCTTTTTTTTTATAGGGGTAACCAAGTTTTTATTCGTTCATAAGCCACAGATAGTCGAATATACTGGAATACATCTGGGATCATGGGGTTGGCCAAGCCACAAGTGGTGCCCCTGACCTAAATAACGAGCAAAGTTGGCTATGCTATGAGCTTCGCTATTCGAATCTCGACTTTCAAAAGCAAAATTACAAGTAAATGTAGTAGCTCTCTGAAGTATCTCACTAACAATAGTCCCATATCTCCCATGAGTGGCCTTGTGGATGTCTTCCACCACCTGCTTAGAATCTGATGTCAAGATAAAGTTTTGCACGAGCAAATCTTCGGCCAATGCCAGTCCTTCCCTACATGCAATAGCCTCCAAAGTCGTCGGATCTTGGAGTCCCCACACAACCAATGCCGAGCTTCCCATGTAATTGCGTTGATCATCTCAGCAAACTGCAGCTGTCGTGCCCCCTCTTGCTGACACACCGGCATCAACATGGATTGTGGCGTAGCCCGCCGGTGGTGCCTTCTGTCTTCTAGTACCACATAATCCACAAGCTTCAGAATTCGTCATGTGGCGATGAGCTCTTACATCTTCAGTTGGAAATGAATGCTTGGACAATCTTCATAAGAACATTCAAATCTTGGCTGGGACTTGTATTTTCCATATCATCTTCCAGGACTTCTCGTCGGTATTATTACTTGAGGATCCGGCCGAGCCCTCTAACCATGCCTCCCTCCTCAATTTTGTCGCCACGAGCATTCTATATGCTGATCTAACTGAGAAGACTTCGCTTCTCTCAAAGTGCCAGCCCCAGAAATCCTCCAAGTTTCTTATGCACAGGGGGATGCCCATGATGATCGGAATATCCATCGGCATAAACACCTCTTCCAGGCTTTGTCTGTTCCACGCAGCAGAAGTAGCGCCTACAAGTTCAGAAACCAGGACCGGAGGGTTTGCAACCCTGCATCCGTATGGTCTTAACATCTCATCATGAGGTAGCCAGTTATCCTCCCATATATTAGTTGTTGAGCCATTGCCAATCCGTTTGATCAAGCCTTGTTTCAGAACATCTCTCCCTTCTATAATGGCTCTCCATATCTGGCTAGGGTGATTGCCAAGGCTAGCATGCAATATTGATGAATTATGGTGATAAATACTCTTCACCAAGCGGGCACTCAATGACTCAGGTTCTTGCAACATGCGCCATACTTGCCTAGCTAGCATGGCCAAATTGAAAAGTTCAAAATCTTTAAAGCCTAGACCACCCATACCTTTTGGTTGTGTGGATTTGCTGGTCTGCCTGGTCAGAAACGACCGCCACCGTCCCACCGGTTAGCGGGTCACCCGAGTTGATGGTTCGGCCCATGAGCTCGCCCAGACGCTCATTGTATGTCGACCCAACGAGTTTCTAAGTTTCAAGACGCAACAGTGCTTTTCCCTAAAAAAAGACGCAGCAGTGTTTTTCTTTAAAAAAAATAAACACATTGTTTTTTAGGATAAATAAACACAGTGTTAACAGTATCAGCATAGGTGACGGTGTCCTGGACTAGGGGGTACCAACCTGGTTGGCCTACAGTCCATGGGCCGAACCCACGGCCCACCACTTTCATGAGGAAGGACTCCGGGAGCCTCACACCTTAGCGTGATCAAGATGGACTCTGCCGAAGACTTGACGTGTACTCCAAGGACAGCATCGGCCGCCAGCGTAGGAATCCCTAGATGGATAACCGACCATGTGTAACCCTAGGTACCTCCAGCATCTATATAAGCTGAGGGGTTTAGTCCGTAGAAGGGACAATCACAATTACAACCACCTAGCCTTAGGGTTAGCACACAATCTCACGATCTCGAGGTAGATCAAGCTTGTACTCGATACACCACCGTCAATATAATCAAAGTAGGACGTAGGGTTTTACCTCTTCGAGAGGGCCCGAACCTGGGTAAACATCGTCTCCTTCATCCCCTGTTACCATAGATCCGAGATCCACAGCTCGGGACCCCCTACCCCGAGGTCTGCCGGTTTTAGTACCAACACTGGTGCTTTCATTGAGAGTTCCGTTGTGTGATCGGAAGAGGATCAATGGCTCATCTGCAGATTAACCGCGACTCCGGCTGCGGTGACATCTTCGTCCCTGGCCAACTCTTTGCGTTTGGCAGCATTGTTCTGCACGCCGACTCGTCGGGCCATCTTGCCCGCATCAAGAATTTTGCCCCGGAGCAATCCATCACGTTCGGGAGCTTGGAATACACCGCGGACTCACGCGGCGAACTCGTTGTTAGGGCATATTTCTCCCTTAGTGGTTTTGGTGATTGATGACAATACTTTTGCGGACTATCGTGTGCATTGAGCATTTCAGATAATCGACCATATGGCACAAGACGATTCGTGCCCCTCGAAGCTATTATGAAGACGGTGTTTTTCTTGCGTTTCATTTTCGGTGGATTTGAGTCGTAGGAACACCGTACTATCAAGAGGGGGTCCGCGTCAGAAAGGTTTGGGTGGAATCATCACGTACACAGTCCTTTTTGCACCCTAGTTCTTTCCCGGCAATGGAGTTTTCACTTCCTTTGTGCGTGAGCTTTCCAGAGCATCTTAAGCGGTAGTACCGCCCTGATCAGCGGCAGTACCGCTCCAGCGGTACTGCCGCAGTTCAGTGCTTACCCCTCTTCCGCTTATTTTTAGGTTCTGTAATTGGGCGGTAGTAGAGTGGTAGTTCAACGCGGTAGTACCGTTCCGGCGGTACTACGGCCCAGACTACCACCCCACTACCGCAGAGTTACTGGGCTTTTAACTACTAAGCGGAAGTACCGCTCGTGCGGAGCGGTAGTACCGCTCCGGCGGAACTACCGCCGTTCCTCTACCGCACCGAGTATTGCTTGTATTTTGCTTCTGGATAGCACTGTCTCTCGAGCGGAAGTAGAGCGGTAGTGCCGCCCCAGGCGGCACTACCGCCCTGCCTTTCTCTACTATCGCTGGTTCCGGCTGTTGTTCAGCTCTAAGCGGAAGTACTGCTGGTGGGAGCGGTAGTACCGCTCCGGCGGCACTACCGCCTCCCTGACCTGCTCAGTTGAACGCAGCGCCAGGAACTTCCGTTCCAGCGGAAGTACCGCTCGCCCGAGCGGTACTACCGCTTGTGCACGGGCTGTGAGTGCATAACGGTTGGTTTTCTTCCCCACTATAAAAGGGGGTCATCTTCTCTAAGGTGACCTACCTCTTCCTCCCCAAGCTCCATTGTTGCTCCAAAAGCTTATTCTCACCCGATCTCTCTCCCTAGCCAATCAAACTTGTTGATTCTTTAGGGATTGGTTGAGAAGGCCTAGATCTACACTTCCACCAAGAGAAATTTGATTCCCCTCACTAATCCCTTGCGGATCTTGTTACTCTTGGGTGTTTGAGCACCCTAGACGGTTGAGGTCACCTCGGAGCCACATTCCATTGTGGTGAAGCTCCGTGGTGGTGTTGGGAGCCTCCAATTAAGTTGTGGAGATTGCCCCAACCTTGTTTGTAAAGGTTCGGTCGCCGCCTTCAAGGGCACCACTAGTGGAATCACGGCACCTCGCATTGTGTGAGGGCGTGAGAAGAATACGGTGGCCCTAGTGGCTTCTTGGGGAGCATTGTGCCTCCACACCGCTCCAACCGAGACGTACTTCCTCTCAAAGGGAAGGAACTTCGGAAACACATCCTCGTGTTCACCGGCTCCACTTGTGGTTACTTCTTACCTTTACTTTGTGCAAGCTTTACTTGTGTTGTTTCTTATGCTTGCTTGCTTGTGTTGTTGTTAGCATCATATAGGTTGCTCACCTAGTTGCACTTCTAGACAACCTATTTTGTTAAGAAAAGCTAAAAATTGGTAGTTGCCTATTCACCCCCCTCTAGTCAACCATATCGATCCTTTCAATTGGTATCAGAGCCTCGTCTCTTTATTAAGGGTTTCACCACCCGAAGAGTATAGTTGACGACGGGGATCGGGATGAGGAAGTGCCCGAGGCTGTGGAGTTGAACTCGGTCACCCGAGACGACTTAAATGAAGCTATGGCTTCACTTAACATGTCTATGACGGCCGAGGTCAAGTCCATGCTTAAAGAACTTCTTGAGGGGTTGAAATCTACTCCCGATCCTTTGCTTGTGGTTAATCCCATCGCATCGGTGTCGGAGGCCAATTCCGGCAAGGAAGCGGCTAAAGGTACTCAAACCTCTTCCCCTCATGGTAAGAATGGGACGGGAACCTTCGCCTCGGTTCCCCCTCCCCCGGTCTATGGAGGACCGGTCCCTACACTGCATATTAACAACCTTGGTCCTCCTCCTAAGCTTGTGAAGGGTGATTTTGCTAATTGGGTTTTTCGTATCAAGTCTCATTTGAATCACAGCTCAACAAATCTTTGGAGAATCATCGAGCAAGGTTTCTACCCACATGATCCAAGCAACCTCACTCCAAGAGAAGAGGTGGACAATCAAACAATCACTCCGCATTGTTCATCCTCCAATCCGCAGTGCCTCCCGAAGATCTAGCTCACTTGCGCCCCTTCACCCGTGCAAAGGATTGTTGGGAACACATTATATCTTTGTACAAGGGGAGCTCAAGCATTCAACGGTCCAACTTTGAGGTGGTGCTTGATGAGGTCGATGAGTTTGTGATGAATGAAGATGAGGATCCTCGTGATCTCTACCGAAGATTGACAACTCTTGCGGTCGCTCTTCAAGATCATGGGAGTAAGGATACGGATGATAATTGGATCAAGCGCAAGTTTCTCAAGGCCATCATGCCATTCAACAAGGCAATGTCCTCCGTGATCCGTCAAAGACCGGACTTCCACACCTTGTCTTCAAGTGAAGTGTTGGATGAGTTTATTGCCATGAACATCATGAACAAGACCGCTGACAATGCTCTAGCTCGTGTCCAACGGTCAAAGAAAGCCTCACCCAACCTTGCTTTGAAGGCCAAGGGTATTCCGGAAGAAGAAGAAGAGGAAGAAGAAGAGAGTTGCCCCAAAGACACCAAATATGCTTACCACGAGCACATGGCACTTGCGTCAAGGCAATTTTGGGGCAACAAGAGAAACTCAAGGCCCAACTTCTCCAAGAACAACTCAAGTGGCTCAAAGGGCAAGCAACGAGTAAGGACTTGCTACAATTGTGGCAATGTGAGTCACTTTGTGGTGGATTTTCCGTATGAGAAGAGGGAGGACAATGGTGGCAAGCTCATCCGCAAAGACAAGGCCAAGTCCTTCCCAAACAAGAACAACTTCACCAAGAAGATACCTCAAAAGGGCTTGGTGGCACAAGAAGAGTACATCTCTGATGATGATGATGAAGATACAAGTGGTGAAGGAATGGCAACGGCAACCGTGGCCATCGCCACCTCTTCCCCAACCGAGGTGTCTCTCTTCGGCGCCCCCAATGAGAACCTCATTGCCAAGTGCCTCATGGCCAAAGGTATCAACAAGGTAACCTCCAACATCAAAACCACTACCACTACTACACCTTCTTTGTTGGATTGTGTGGATGATAGTGAGATGGTAAAGGTGGATGAGAATGAGTTTGACAAGTTCTTGGGTAAGCTCAAAGGTGAGACCAAGAAGCACTTTGTTGCTCTCTTGGAACAACTTGGTGAGGCCAATGATATCATTGAGTCTCACGAGGAGAACATCACTAACTTGGAAGGCCATAGTCGTGACTATGCCGATGAGATTGCGGATCTTTCCATCGCTCTTGAGGAAGAGCGAGGTCTTCGTTCGGCTCTTGAGGAGTCGCAAAACGTTGACCTTGCTCAAATAAAGAAAGATCATGATCATGCTCAAGTTCTTGCTCGTGTGCTTAAATCCGAGAATGTTGAGCTTGGGGTTGGCCATGCTAGACTCAAAGAGGAATTTGAGCAACTTGACAAGGCTCACAAGGCCTTGAAAAGTGCACATGCCACTCTCAAGGAGTCTCATGATCAACTCCAAGCAAAGCTCACTAAGGAAATAGCCACATGCCCTCCTTTTGTGCTAATTGATAATGCTCATGATACTAACCCTTGTTGTGAGCATATTCATCTTGTGGAGGAGAATGCCAAGTTGAAGGAACAAATCGAGAAAGGCCTTGTGACTTGCATACAAGGCGAGAAGAACCTCAACGAACTTTTGAGCAATCAAAAGGAAGTTGTGGCAAAGGAGGGACTTGGGTTTGTGCCCAAGTCAAAGAACAAGAAGAATATCAAGATCAAGAAACCTCTCCCTCTCAAAGAGGTATTTGTCAAGAAGGGAGAGGGTGCTCATAAGGAGAAGAAGGACAAGGTGGTGGGTGGAAATGTCAAGAAGGGAAATCCCACTCCATCGAACAAAGCCGACGACTTTAACCCTTCTTATGTTTTATGTCGTGCTAGTGATGGGCATGTTTATGCCAAATTTGTTGGTTCTTATTATGAGTACATTGAATGGTCTATTTGGGTTCCTAAGACCCTTGTTACTAACATCAAAGCACCCATTCAAGAATGGGTACCTAAAACCAAGCATTGATCTCTTGTAGGAGTTTGCTTCCGGTGGAGGATCATGGTTGCTTGATAGTGGAGCAACAAATCATATGACCGGGAGCAAGCATTTGCTGGTGGACGTGCAACCAAGCCCATCTATGCCCACCCATGTTCAATTCGGTGATGCCTCAACATCTAAGGTATTGGGTCTTGGCAAGGTTGTGATTTCTCATGATTTATCAATTGAGAAAGTCATGCTTGTTGAGACCCTTGCATACAATTTACTTTCCATTCGTCAACTTGCACTTATGGGCTTTGCCACATTCTTTGACCTTGATACCGTGGCCCTTTTGTGGAGCAAGACTCTTAAAGTAGCTTTTGTTGGGCATGTCGAGAACGGTCTCTATGTGGTTAACTTCTCGGAGCGACCCACTAAGACCGCGAGTTGCCTAATGGCTAAAGTTGATGTGGGGTGGCTTTGGCATCGCCGACTAGCCCATGTCAATATGAGATCTTTGCAAAGTCTCCTCAAAGGGGATCACGTTCGTGGACTAACAAATGTGAGCTTTGCCAAAGATCGTGCTTGCAGTGCTTGTATCGAAGGAAAGCTACATGAGACGGCTCACCGACCCACGACTATCATCTACTCGAAGAGGCCCTTGGAGCTCCTACACATGGATCTCTTTGGACCTCCATCCTTTGATAGTCTTGGGGGAAGAAAGTATTGCTTGGTGATTGTGGATGACTATTCAAGATACACTTGGGTATATTTCTTCAAGAGGAAGAGCGAGACCCAACAAACCGTCATCGACTTTGCCAATGAAGCTCAACGTCAACATGAGGCAAAGATATTGATGATTAGAAGTGACAACGGCACCGAGTTTAAGAACTACACCTTGGATGAGTTCCTTAGTGATGAGGGGATCAAGCATCAATACTCCGCACCATATACCCCTCAACAAAATGGTGTAGCGGAGAGGAAGAACCGGACATTGATGGACGCGGCAAGGACCATGATGGCGGAATTCAAGTCTCCGTACAACTTTTGGGCCGAAGCCATCAACACCGCATGTCATGCATCCAATCGGCTCTACCTCCATAAAGGCTTGAACAAGATTCCATATGAGATACTTACCGGTAACAAGCCCAACCTCAAGTACTTCCGGGTGTTTGGGTGTAAGTGTTTCATTCTCAAGAAAGGTACACGTTTGTCTAAATTCGAACCTAGAGCTCAAGAGGGCATATTTGTTGGTTATGCTACAAACTCTCATGCTTACCGTGTCCTCAACAAGTCCAACGGACTAATTGAGGAGACGTGTAACGTAGAGTTTGATAAAAATAATGGCTCCCAAGTGGAGCAAAGTGGTCTTTGTGATGTAGGTGATGAAATTCCTCCCCAAGCCATAAGAAGAATGGGGATTGGTCAAATACTCCCCATTGAGGACCCCTTGTGGCTGAAGGAGAAGGACAATGCTCTACGCAAGTGGAGCCATCACCAACCATTGACCCACACGCTTCCAAAGAACAAACCGAAGGCCCTCAACCAAGTGATCAAGATCAAGGGCAAGATCAACCTCAAGATGATGGTGATTCACCAAATGATGCCCAAGATCAAGATCATGACACCGAGCAGCTCAAGATCAAGTGCAAGCTCATGATCAAGAGCAAGCTCAAGATGACGCTCAAGATGTTCAAGATGATCCTCCTCAAGAGTTTACGGAGGAGCTTTTGGAGCGTCGTGCCGCCAAGATTGCTTCCAAACTCAAGCATCAAAAACATGTCATGGAGAATGTTTATGGAAGCTTAAAAAGGGGGGTAACCACTCGTAGACAATTAACAAACTTTTGTGAGCATCACGCGTTTGTTTCTTGTGTTGAACCCCAAAAGGTACATGAAGCTCTCGAGGACACGGATTGGCTTGAAGCCATGCATGATGAACTCAACAACTTCGAGCGCAACAAAGTGTGGTCGTTGGTGCCAAGGCCAACGGAGAATCATAATGTCATTGGAACCAAATGGATCTTCAAGAACAAGCAAGATACGAACGGTGTTGTCATTCGAAACAAGGCAAGATTGGTGGCACAAGGCTACTCCTAAGTCGAGGGTATCGACGACGTTGAAACCTTTGCTCCCGTTGCTCGTCTTGAGTCTATTCGTATGTTGCTTGCATATGCATCTCATCATGATTTTAAGTTGCAACAGATGGATGTGAAGAATGCATTTCTTAATGGTCCCCTTAATGAGTTGGTATATGTCAAACAACCCCCGGGGTTCGAGGATCCCAAGTTCCCCAATCATGTATACAAGCTCGATAAGGCTCTCTATGGCCTTAAACAAGCCCCACGTGCGTGGTATGAGCACCTTACCGAGTTGTTACAAGACCGTGGGTTTGAAATTGGGAAAATCGATCCCACACTTTTTACTAAGAGGGTTAAAGGGGATTTGTTCATATGCCAACTATATGTTGATGATATTATCTTTGGTTCTCCTAACAAACCTTTCAATGATGAGTTTGCCGCACTCATGACCGAGAAGTTTGAGATGTCTATGATGGGAGAGTTGAAGTTCTTTCTTGGATTCGAAGTCAAACAAAGAAGAGAAGGAACCTTCATCAACCAAGCCAAATATACCCAAGACATGCTCAAGAGATTCAAGCTAGAAGATGTCAAACCGGCCAAGACTCCAATGCCTACCAAGTGCCAACTCGACATTGATCCCAATGGTAAAGCGGTGGATCAAAAGGTATACCATTCCATGATTGGATCCTTGATTTACCTTTGTGCATCTAGGCCGGATATCATGTTGAGTGTGGGAATGTGTGCATGGTTTCAAACCGCGCCTAAGGAAATTCACTTTGTGGCGATCAAGCAAATCTTTCGATATTTGGCTCATACCCCAAACTTTGGCTTATGGTACCCCAAAGGACCAAGCTTTGATCTCATGGGATATTCGGACTCGGATTGGGCAGGAGACTGTGTGGATAGGAAGTCAACTTCCGGAGGGTGCCAATTCCTTGGTCGCTCTTTGGTGAGTTGGTCTTCGAAGAAGCAAAATTGTGTGTCTCTCACCACCACCGAGGTCGAGTATGTAGCCGCCGCAAGTTGTTGTGCACAATTGCTATGGATGAGGCAAACTTTAAAGGATTACGATGTCACTTGTGACAAAGTGCCTCTTTTCTGTGACAATGAAAGTGCAATCAAGATCTCCAACAATCCATTGCAACATAGCAAGACGAAGCACATTGAGATTCGTCATCATTTCATCTGGGATCACGTCAAGCGTGGAGAGATTGATATTATTCATGTTGGAACTCAAGAGCAACTAGCGGATATTTTCACGAAGCCACTGGATGAAGCAAGATTTCGCGAGTTAAGGCATGAGCTAAATATCATTGATTCGAGCAACGTGTCTTGAATCTCGTCTCACCCCACCACATTCATCATGATTATCTTGTTCTAGATGTAGGCATGGACATAGGGGGAGTGTTGTTCTCTCAATGAACTCTCCCTCCCCCCATTGTGCATAAATTGATCAAGTCTTTCACATTAGCCATTTTTTATGGTACTTGTGCTTCAAAGATGAGTTTTGATCATGGGCCCAAGGTTAAAATCTTCGTGGTGCCATACCAATTGACTCAAACATAGGTGACCTCGGTCACCGCCCTCTCCTTGAGAGGTTGTGCTTCGTTTGGTTTGAGTTGTGCTTTCATGCCATAGGCTTTTTGGGTGTTGGATTACTCCATGTGTGCTTCTGGTTTAGTTGCGTTTTGACCTTGGAGTACTCCTTTCCATTTGCGGTGTTTCCTTGTCTCCAACCCAAGCCTTCCCTCTCTCTCAAACCTCTTATAATTGCATAAGCCCCACTCTCAAATTTGATCCGAGCAGTTCTTCTGGCAGCAAGCGATACTACCACGGGAAGGCACGGTACTACCGCTCAGGCGGTAATACCGCGCAGGCCTACGGTACTACCGCTGAGTGTAGTGTGCCAACCTCCGGTCGAAGCACTGGGGCGGTACTACCACTGGCAGTGACCGGTACTACCGCTCGCGCGGTACTACCGCTTCGAGGACCCGCAAGGGGGTTAAGTGGTGGGCACGGGGAGTTCTAACTTCCCCTTGCCCATTCACTTCCCCTCCTCTCATGTTCTCTCTCTCAGGCGACCAAGAACTGCTCCGGAGGCTGGCTCCGGCCCTCCGATTCCGTGCCATCTTCTCCGCTTCTGACCTGTGGGATCGATCCCCACCTTCTCCTCTTGCCATGGATACCGATATTGCCCTCGCTTTTCTCTCATACGGTTCTATTTTTTGAATCTTGGCTCTAGGGCAATGCATGTGGTATTCGTAGATTTTTGGCTAAATCTAGGCATGAGTAGGATGTGGGATGACTGCTAGATAGGGGTATAGTAGTCTTTGCCAAAATTTTGCAATTCTACGTCACCGGTACTACCGGATCCATGCCGCGGAAGTATTCCCGTCGGATGGGCGGTACTACCGCTGGGACACGGACGGTACTACCGCTTGTAGCGGTACTACCGCTCGTTTCCAGCGGTACTACCGCTCTTGGGCCCGGTACTACCGCTGTGACTTAGTTTTTCTGAATTTTTGCACTTACTTCTATACTCATTTTATATCTCTTGGCTTATGCAATGGCTTTACGCCTGCTTTTCCCTCGCTCTGTGTTTGTGGGTTCCAGGTGATGGTAGCTCCGCTCATTAGGCTCGTCGCAAGAACCCGGATCGGCACGGTGGATCCAAGCGCTATCGCACCTCAGAAGATGCAGCTGCCAGTTCCAGTGCTCCACCAAAGCAAAATGTGAAGAGGACTGCCAGTAAGAAGACGGAGAAGGAGAAGAGCACTCCTCCAGATGAGATGACTGCCAAGGAATTCGTTGCTTTCCATGTGCGCAACCCGTACCGCCGTCCTCAGGACGAGGCTCTTGTTGGTCGTCCCTTCTGGACCAAGGAGCAATCTCTTATCTATTTGGACATTCTGAAGGCCAAGAAGAACTTGTTTGTTGCGGTCAAGTCTATCGACATCACTCACATGGAGAAGGACCTTGCTTACTTTGGAGAAGCTCTTGCTCTCTGTCACCAGTGGGGCCTCATTCCGTTCATCACATTCAACAAGGATTACGATGCTGAGATAGTGACTCAATTCTATGCCACTGTTCACTTTCATGCAAATGAGGAGAGATCTATCTCATGGATGACTGGTGGGAGAAGATTGAAGGTGGATTGGAAGAACTTCATGGACTGTTTGGGCGTTGCTGATGAGGGGGAAGATAACCCCGTTGGTCTCCGGCCTCACAAGGATACCACTCCTACACACAAGTCGAAGCTTATCCGTTACTCCAGGTCTGTGACTTCTACCAGGGGGTCACTCGCACGGAGCTCATTCCGTTCTTGGACATCATGCACCGTATCTTTCGCAACACTCTGTGCCCTCGCATTGGGAACCTGGATCAGGTACACTCCTATCTGGTGGATCTCCTCTTGCTTTGCATCAAGGAGAAGGGCAAGACATCTACTTTGGATATCTCCCACATCATGTGGCGTGAGCTTCGTTCTGCTGTGCTTGACCGGAAGGTGCCCATCTATGGCCCTTATTTGTTTACGTTGATTGAGAAGACATGGGCTGCTGAGTTTCCAGGGGAGGCGCTTCCTATTGAGCACATGGTTTCTCATGGGGTTCTGAACTTGCGCCAAAAGGAGAACTGGGGGACCGCACCTGCTGCCCCCGATGAGGAGATTGCCCCCACTGACTCGGATGATGAGCCAGAGCCAGACTACGAGTTTGTTCCTTCTTCATAGAAGGTACCTTCTTGGGCCTCCAAGCTCAAGTCAAAGATGAATAAGCTCTTTTGCATTGAAGCCAAGGGTCAGTATAGAGCTCATGTGGCCGAGAAGGCTGCCCGCACATGTCATAAGACCATGATGAGGGCTCTGGGTCAGGAGATCACTAGTGGCTCTGAGGAGCGTGTCACGGATGAGGAGGAGTGGATCTCGCAACACTGCAAGTGGTCAGACTCAGAGGAGGAGCGTCAGGACGCAGCAGCAGAGGAGTCTGAGGAGCACGAGGGCTCGGATGAGCACGAGGAGTTCTGATGTTCTGGAGTT
The DNA here is from genome assembly GCA_039707655.1 of Elymus sibiricus. Taxonomy (NCBI): domain Eukaryota; kingdom Viridiplantae; phylum Streptophyta; class Magnoliopsida; order Poales; family Poaceae; genus Elymus; species Elymus sibiricus. The sequence goes on along the minus strand of CM077666.1, from coordinate 172,982,579 downwards.
CTTCATCACCTTGGACTTGTTTAGTGCTCTTTGCTCGTTTGGTGTCTCGATGCCAAAGGGAGAGAGAGCTTAGGGATTTGCCGAGTCACGAGTGTGTCTTCTTTGTTGTTGATTTCGCTCTCTCGTGAACTCTTTCTCGTTTGATTTGCTTTAGTTGTGTGTGGAACCTTCCCCTTAGTTCCTATCATATGGTGTGAGACATATGCTACCCTATCTTTATCTGTATGTCAAGTACCTTCTTAGCTTGTGAGATGTTATTTATCTTGTGCCCTATATGTTTGCTCACATGCTACTTCCTTGCATCCATGCTTATCTCTCTTATGTTTTTGATGCAAGTGTTGCCGGTCTATAAAATATAGGGGGAGTGTGGATCCTAGTGTGTGTACTTTGCATTCCAAAGGCATACTTAATTAGTGCACACATCTAGGGGGAGCCCGTCTATATTTTGTAGATGTTGGGTTTGCATTTTACCTCATTTTATCTTTGTGCAAATCCCGTGTTGTCATCAATCCACCAAAAAGGGGGAGATTGTTAGGGCATATTTCTCCCTTAGTGGTTTTGGTGATTGATGACAATACTTTTGCGGACTAATCGTGTGCATTGAGCATTTCGGATAATCGACCATATGGCACAAGACGATTCATGCCCCTCGGAGCTATTATGAAGACGGTGTTTTTCTTGCGTTTCATTTTCGGTGGATTTGAGTCGTAGGAACACCGTACTATCAAGAGGGGGTCCGCGTCGGAAAGGTTTGGGTGGAATCATCACATACACAGTCCTTTTTGCACCCTCGTTCTTTCCCGGCAATGGAGTTTTCCCTTCCTTTGTGCATGAGCTTTCCAGAGCATCTTAAGCGGTAGTACTACCCTGATCAGCGGTAGTACCGCTCCAGCGGTACTGCCGCAGTTCAGTGCTTACCCCTCTTCCGCTTATTTTTAGGTTCTGTAATTGGGCGGTAGTAGAGAGGTAGTTCAGTGCGATAGTACCGCTCCGGCGGTACTACGGCCCAGACTACCACCCCACTACCGCAGAGTTACTGGGCTTTTAACTACTAAGTGGAAGTACCGCTCGTGCGGAGCGGTAGTACCGCTCCGGCAGAACTACCGCCGTTCCTCTACCGCACCGAGTACCGCTTGTATTTTGCTTCTGGATAGCTCTGTCTCTCGAGCGGAAGTAGAGCGGTAGTTGCTAGCGGTAGTACCGCCCCAGGCGGCACTACTGCCCTGCCTTTCTCTACTACCGCTGGTTCCGGTTGTTGTTCAGCACTAAGCGGAAGTACCGCTGGTGGGAGCGGTAGTGCCGCTCCAGCGGCACTACCGCCTCCCTGACCTGCTCAGTTGAACGCAACGCCAGGAACTTCCGTTCCAGCGGAAGTACCGCTCGCCCGAGCGGTACTACCGCTTGTGCACGGGCTGTGAGTGCATAACGGTTGGTTTTCTTCCCCACTATAAAAGGGGGTCATCTTCTCTAAGGTGACCTACCTCTTCCTCCCCAAGCTCCATTGTTGCTCCAAAAGCTTATTCTCGCCCGATCTCTCTCCCTAGCCAATCAAACTTGTTGATTCTTTAGGGATTGGTTGAGAAGGCCTAGATCTACACTTCCACCAAGAGAAATTTGATTCCCCCCACTAATCCTTTGTGGATCTTGTTACTCTTGGGTGTTTGAGCACCCTAGACGGTTGAGGTCACCTCGGAGCCACATTCCATTGTGGTGAAGCTCCGTGGTGGTGTTGGGAGCCTCCAATTAAGTTGTGGAGATTGCCCCAACCTTGTTTGTAAAGGTTCGGTCGCCGCCTTCAAGGGCACCACTAGTGGAATCACGGCACCTCGCATTGTGTGAGGGTGTGAGGAGAATACGGTGGCCCTAGTGGATTCTTGGGGAGCATTGTGTCTCCACACCGCTCCAACGGAGACGTACTTCCTCTCAAAGGGAAGGAACTTTGGAAACACATCCTCGTCTTCACCGGCCCCACTTGTGGTTACTTCTTACCTTTACTTTGTGCAAGCTTTACTTCTGTTGTTTCTTGTGCTTGCTTGCTTGTGTTGTTGTTAGCATCATATAGGTTGCTCACCTAGTTGCACTTCTAGACAACCTATTTTGTTGCTAACCCTAATTTGTTAAGAAAAGCTAAAAATTGGTAGTTGCCTATTCACCCCCCTCTAGTCAACCATATCGATCCTTTCACTCGTCCTCTCTGGCTGGATTCCAGCTCGGATCGAGAACTCTTCGGCCACCGCCGACATTGCCTTGGAACCAACTTCGGATCCGAGCTACATATTCGCCCTCGCGGAGGGTCCGGCTGTAGGAGATATGCCCTAGAGGTAATAATAAATGTTATTATTTATCCCCATGTTTGTAATTAAGTTTATATTCCGTGCTATAACTGCTATGGTTCTCGAGTCTACAATAACCACGAGGCTCGAAGGGAAACTCATATGCACGTGTGGAATAATAAACGGTAAAATGTATTCCTAGTCTGGCCTCTAAGACTAGCTCAAGTGTTGCATGATGGTTCTATTTTCTTGATCATGGGTATGACTATGCTGGCAACTTTGAGGGCACAATGTTAGAAGAACATTTGTGTTGAATCGACCCGAATTGATGTTATGCTATGAGATACATTCGTCACAAGTTAATGGTTAATAACACAGAGAAAGTTAATGTTTGCATAATTCCTTAGACCATGAGAGTGTCGAGTTTCTTCATGCCTGCTTCATGAACTTTGGGGTTTGTTAAACGTCATCCGTAAATGGGTGGCTATTACGGCGGCTTACGGGTTCATGGAAAAGTTTGTCAAGGGACTTGATAGCTCAAGATTGGAATTTGCTCCTCCAACGATGGAGAGATATCTCTGGGCCCTCTCGGTTTTACGGTATCCACCTTCGTCTGGCCAGACACATTGTGATTTGATCACAGGGATGCCGGAACACGGGAACGAGAAAAGAGAACAAAACCGGTAACGAGGTAACTGGCATAGTGGACAAGTTGTTGATTCACGGGGATGTCGATAAGTCTCACCTCGGGTGTTTGTAACATATCGCGAAGCAACAGGAATAGCACACGGCAACTGGAGGTTCACTCGAATATTTATTCGTGTGGGTATAGGGGTCAATATGGGTGTCCACGGCTCCGATGTTGATCATTGATCGGAAAGTGTTCCGACCATGTATATGCTTCACCGAACCTATAGGGTCACATGCTTAAGGGTCATCTATCTGCTGAATACTAGACAGGGAGTCTGAGAGAAAGTCACCAGAAAAGTTTCGGAGACAACGGAAAAGTTCCGGAGAGAGAACACCGGAATAGTTTCGGTAAAACTGAAAAGTTATTTCAAGGTATACCATTAAGTCAAATTGGTTTCGGCACATGCCTGGAAATTCTTGGAGGGTGCCAGAATTGTTCTAGGAACTTCTGGGATTTTTCGGGGAAAAAACCCGGAAATGTTCCGGAGCTGCCGGAACCGCTTTGTTTGCTTTTCACAGATGAAAATCACTAATCCGGAATTGTTTCGGAATGCGTCCAAAATTATTTTAGTGGGTACTGGAAATGTTCTAAGACCTATAGAAATATTTTCGGATTTAACGGTCGCGGAAAAATGTTTCTGTGAATAGTGAAAGTGCTTTTTGGGTTACTTTATGGAAAGCCACCTTTTAGGGCTTTTCCCAAAAGGCTTCTAGAAGGACTTGGGAACTAAGGAACCCCTTTTGGGGGGGACCCACTAGGGGGTGGCCAGCCATGGTGAGGCTCCTACATGGGGCCCCACTTGCCCTCTTACCTTCCCCTTTATGCCCTTGTGGAGGACTCCATTCATGGGTATTTTGGGGTTTTGGAATGCCACCCCACCCCATGGGATTTCCTATAAATAGAGGTGGAGAGGTGCTCTCCACACTCACTCCTTTCTCACATACAAGTGCCATGCATGATCTGGCTTCTCTCTCCCTCCCCGCGAAATAGTTTCGTAGAGCCGAAAGGCTATCTGGGTTCCGGTGGGAACTAGTTCTGGACGGCGAAGCCCTGTCGGATAGATGACACCATATGTGTGCAACCCCGTAGAGAGGTCGTAGGTTCGATCTTTTTGCCCGAGGGGCTGTTCGAGAGTGCCTCCCGAAGGGCTGTCCGAGTGACCGTCCGAGTTTTGAGGGTCCTCCCGAAGGGCTGTCCGTGGCACCGTCTGAGGGACTGTCCGACCACCTCCCGGAGGGCTGTCCGACAAGCAGACAAGGGAGAACATCCTTGTGGTTGGGAGGTTGTAAATCCTAGCTGCGGAGATCTGCACCGATGATCTACATCGACTCTACTTCCGCTGTGCTACGAGTCGGTAACGATCGGATCGAAACCTTGTATGTAGTCTTCATAGTGGTCCTGGGCTGGTGCGTAGGTCGGAAATTTTTTGTTTTCTGTTGCGTTACCCTACACCGGCCTCGAGCGCGGAACCAATCGCCGCTACGCCGAGCTTAGAATCAGGCGTCAGCCTTATCTCCTCACCAGGCCAAGACCTCGAGTCAAGCCTGAACACGGAGCCAGCGTCAAACTCGGATCTGATCTCCCTTATGGACGGTCAGGGATCGACCCCGGCCGATCAACACACCGAGGCCGCGTCAAGCGACCCATGTATCACACTCCAGATCAGCCCGGCATATAGCCAGGCCATGGACTCCGTGGATCTATCTCACCTTAATGAGATGTTGGACCGCATTCAGAGGTTATCGATCTCGACCTCGGTCTATGACAAGATCGGACTTAAAGCCGATGACAGGGAAATTTACATCCCACCCACCACCCATCTAGTCGCCACGGTTGATGATTTAACCGGTGTGCTGGACTACTCCGAGGAGGAGGCTGCCGACATGGATGAAGATGTCGGTGACACACTCGAGGCGGCCACGCCGTCAGCTCATACGGGCAGGTGGACCGCTACATCTACCTACGACGTTTATATGGTCGACACTCCCAGGAACCCGTCAAAACGCCGACACTGGCAGCCGAAAGGCCCCGGTGGCGACCCCAACGGGCACAACACGGGCGCTACGGATAACGGCGCCACGGCTGATGATGCTGACGATCAGGGAGAGGACATTCAAGCCACCCCGGGAAGGAAAAACAGCCCCGTGAGAATACCCGAGGATGACGATCTCTTCGACGGGGCCGACAGCAACTATCTACCCGAGTCCGAGAAGGATAAGAGCCTCGGGGCCGAGGATTTCATAGTCCCCGAAGATCCATATGAGCAGGAGCGGTTCAGACGGTGCTGATACGCCCATTTTGCATCATATTTTCCTACTGTTATTTATTATGTTTTGGATCATTATTTCACTTTATGGTACAATTCTTATGCCTTTTCTCTCTTATTTTGCAAGTTTCACATGAAGAGGGAGATTGCCGACAGCTAGAATTCTGGACCGGAAAGTGCTACATCAGAGATAGCTATTCTGCACAACTCCAAATGACCTGAAAATTTACAGAGAATTACTTTGGAACATATAAAAAATATTGGTGGAAGAAATACCAGGAGGGGACCCACCAGGAAGCCACAAGCCCTGGGCGCGCCCCCGAGCTTGTGGGGGCCCTAGCAGGCCTCCGGCTCCCTCCTTCTGCTATATAAGGCCATTTTCCCTAGAAAAAATAAAGAGAAGACTTTCGGGACGAAGCGCCGCCATCTCGAGGCGGAACCTGGGCAGGAGCACTTTTGCTCTCCGGTGGAGCGATTCCGCCGGGGATACTTCCCTCCGGGAGGGGGAAATCAAAGCCATCGACATCACCAACGATCCTCTCATCGTGGGGGGACCAATCTTCATCAACATCTTCACCAGCACCATCTCATCTCAAACCCTGGTTCATCTCTTGTATTCAATGTTTGTCTCAAAACCTTAGATTGGTACCTGTGGGTTGCTAGTAGTGTTGATTACATCTTGTAGTTGATGCTAGTTGGTTTATTTGGTAGAATATTATATGTTCAGATCCTTAATGATATTCAATACCCCTCTGAACTTCAACATGAATATGATTTGTGAGTAGTTACTTTTGTTCTTGAGGACATGGGAGAAGTCTTGTCATAAGTAATCATGTGAATTTGGTATTCGTTCGATATTTTGATAATATGTATGTTGTTGCTTCCTTTAGTGGTGTCGTGTGAACGTCGACTACATGACACTTCACCATATTTGGGCCTAAGGGAAGGCATTGTGGAGTAGTAAGTAAATGATGGGTTGCTAGAGTAATAGAAGCTTAAACCCTAGTTTATGCGCTATTCTGTAAGGGGCTGATTTGGATCCATATGTTTCATGCTATGGTTAGATTTATCTTAATTCTTGTTTCGTAGTTGCGGATGCTTGTGAGAGGGGGTAATCATAAGTGGGAGGCTCGTTCAAGTAAGAACAGCACCCAAGCACCGGTCCACCCACATATCAAATTATCAAAGTAGCGAACGCGAATCAAATAAACATGATGAAAGTGACTAGATGATAATTCCCATGTGTCCACGAGAATGCATTGCTTTATATAAGAGACCGTTCCGGCTTGTCCTTTGCTATAAAAAGGATTGGGCCACCTTACTGCACCTTTGTTACCATTGCTACTTGTTACTTGTTACAAATTACCTTGCTATCAAACTATTTGTTACCGACAATTTCAGTGCTTGCAGAAAACACCTTGCTGAAAACCGCTTATCATTTCCTTCTACTCCTTGTTGGGTTTGACACTCTTACTTATCGAAAGGACTACCATTGATCCCCTATACTTGTGGGTCATCAAGACTCTTTTCTGGCGTCGTTGCCGGGGAATGAAGCGCCTTTGGTAAGTGGAATTTGGTAAGGAAACATTTTTATTACGTGCTGAAATTTACTGTCACTTGTCACTATGAAAGTAATCCTTTGAGGGGTTTGTTCGGGGTATCTTCATCTCGACCGGAAGCATTAAGAGTTGCCCCTCAACCTACTGAACCTACTGAAAATATTTATTATGAAATTCCTTCGGGTATGATAGAGAAACTGCTGGCTAATCCTTATGCAGGAGATGGAGAGGTACATCCTGATATGCACTTGATATATATAGGTGAAATTTGTGGATTGTTTAAGCTTGCAGGTTTATCTGAGGATGGAGTTAAGAAGAAGGTATTCCCTTTATCTTTGGAGGGAAAGGCATTGACATGGTATAGGCTATTGGATGATACTGGAACATGGGATTGGAATCGGTTAAAGTTGGAATTTCACCAGAAGTTTTATCCTATATGCATTTGGTTCATCGTGATCGGAATTATATATATAATTTTTGGCCTCGTGAAGGAGAAAGTATCGCTCAAGCTTGGGGGAGGCTTAAATATATGATGCACACATGCCCCAATCATGAGCTCTCAAAGAAATAATTATTCAAAACTTTTATGCTCGACTTTCTCATAATGATCAATCCATGCTCGATACTTCTTCTACTGGTTCCTTTATGAAGAGGACTACTTAATTCAAATAGGATCTTCTGGAAAGAATTAAACACAACTCTGAAGATTGGGAAATCGACAAAGGTAAAGAGTCAGGTGTAAATCTTAAGTTTGATTGTGTTAAATCTTTTATGGAAACTGATGCTTTTCATAAGTTTAGTACTAAATATGGACTTGACTCTAAAATAGTAGCTACTTTTTGTGAATCATTTGCTGCTAATGTTGATCTCCCTAAGGAGAAATTGTTTGAGTTTCATCCACCTATTGAATTAAATGAAGAGCCTGTAAGTGCTAAAGAAGAAACAATTGTTTACAATATTGACCCAGTTGTGCCTACTTCTTATATTGAGAAACCACCTTTCCCTGTTAGGATAAAGGAACATGCTAAAGCTACGACTGTGGTTAATAAAAGTAATATTAGAACACCTAGACCTTCTGAACAAATTAAAGTTGAACCTAATATTGCAATGGTAAAAGATTTATTAGTTGATAATATTGATGGGCATGTTATTTACTTTTGCGAAGAGGCTGCTAGAATTGCTAAACCTGTTAGAAATGAACAAGACATGTTAGATAAGAACAAGCCCGTAGTTGGCATGCCGGTTGTTTCTGTTAAAATTGGAGACCATTGCTATCATGGTTTATGTGATATGGGTGCTACTGTGAGTGCTATCCCATTTACTCTTTATCAAGAAGTCATGAATGATATTGCACCTGTTGAAATTGAAGATATTGATGTTACTATTAAGGTTGCAAACAGAGATACTATTTCACCACTTGGGATTGTTCGAGATGTTGAAGTCTTGTGTGGTAAGATCAAATACCCTACTGATTTCTTAGTACTTGGTTCACAACAAGATAATTTTTGTCCCGTTATATTTGGTAGACCTTTCTTGAATACCGTTAATGCTGAAATTGATTGTGTTAAAGAAAAGGTTAGAGTTAAGTTTGGCGATGTATCTCATGAATTTAATTTCTCTAAGTTTCGTAGACTACCACATGAGAAAGAATTATCTAATAAAGATGAAATTATTGGTTTTGCTTCTATTGCTGTGCCTCTTACTGATCCTTTAGAACAATACTTGTTAGACCATGAAAATGATATGCATATGAACGAAAGAAATGAAATAGATGAAATATTCTTTAAACAAGCACCTATTCTTAAACATAATTTGCCTGTTGGAACTTTGGGAGATCCTCTTCCACCTAAGAGTGATCCTGTGTTTGAACTAAAGCAACTACCTGATACACTTAAATATGCTTATCTTGATGAAAAGAAGATATATCATGTTATTGTTAGTGCTAACCTTTCAGAGTATGAAGAAAAGAGATTACTTAAAACTCTGAGGAAGCACCGCGCAGCTATCGGGTATACTCTTGATGATCTTAAGGGCATTAGTCCCACCTTATGTCAGCACAAGATTAATATGGAGCCCGATGTTAAGCCAGTCGTTGATCATCAACGACGGCTGAATCCTAAAATGAAGGATGTGGTAAGAACTGAAATATTAAAGCTTCTGGAGGCAGGTATAACTTATCCTATAGCTGATAGTAGATGGGTAAGTCATGTTCGTTATGTCCCTAAGAAAGGAGGTATTACCATTGTTCCTAATGATAAAAATGAAATTATTCCACAAAGAATTGTAACTGGTTATAGGACGGTAGTTGATTTTAGGAAATTAAATAAAGCTACTAGGAAAGATCATTACCCCTTGCCTTTTATTGATCAAATGTTAGAAATATTATCTAAACATACACACTTTTGCTTCCTAGATGAATATTCTGGTTTCTCTCAAATACCTGTATCAAAAGAAGATCAAGAGAAAACCACTTTTAGTTGTCCTTTTGGAACTTATGCTTATCATCGTATGCCTTTTGGTTTATGTATTGCACCTGATACCTTTCAAAGATGTATGACTGTTATATTCTCTGACTTTTGTGAAAAGATTGTCGAGATTTTCATGGATGATTTCTCCGTTTACGGAACTTCTTTTGATGATTGCTTAAGCAACCTTAATCGAGTTTTGCAGAGATGTGAGGAAACTAATCTTGTCTTGAATTGGGAGAAGTGCCACTTTATGGTGAACGAAGGTATAGTCCTTGGGCATATAATTTCTGAAAGAGGTATTGAAGTTGATAAAGCTAAAGTTGATGCAATTGAGAAAATGCCATGTCCTAAAGATATCAAAGGTATAAGAAGTTTCCTTGGTCATGCTGGTTTCTATAGAAGGTTTATAAAAGACTTCACTAAAATTTCTAGGCCTCTTACTAATCTCTTGCAAAAAGATGTTTCATTTGTTTTTGATGATGATTGCATAGAAGCCTTTGAAATACTTAAGAAAGCCTTAATATCTGCACCTATTGTTCAACCACCTGATTGGAACCTACCCTTTGAAATTATGTGTGATGCTAGTGATTATGCTGTTGGTGCTGTTCTAGGACAAAGAGTTGATAAGAAATTAAATGTTATTCATTATGCTAGTAAAACTCTAGACAGTACTCAAATAAATTATGCTACTACTGAAAAAGAATTTTTAGCAGTTGTATTTGCATGTGATAAGTTCAGATCTTATATTATTGATTCAAAAGTAACTGTTCACACTGATCATGCTGCTATTAAATACCTTATGGAAAAGAAAGATACTAAACCTAGACTTATTAGGTGGGTTCTTTTGTTACAAGAATTTGATTTGCATAGTGTTGATAGAAAAGGAGCTGAAAACCCAGTAGCGGATAATTTGTCTAGAATGGAAAATGTTCTTGATGACCCACTGCCTATTAATGATAATTTTCCCGATGAGCAATTAGCTGTGGTAAATGCTTCTCGCACTAGTCCTTGGTATGCAGACTGTGCTAATTATATCGTTGCTAAATATATTCCACCTAGTTTCACCTACCAATAAAAGAAAAAATTCTTCTTTGATTTAAGACATTACTTTTGGGATGACCCACATTTATATAAAGAAGGAGTAGATGGTATTATTAGACATTGTGTACCTGAGCATGAACAGGAACAAATCCTACGGAAGTGTCACTCCGAGGCATACGGAGGACACCATGCGGGAGACAGAACTGCACATAAGGTATTACAATCTGGTTTTTATTGGCCTACTCTTTTCAAAGACGCACGTAAGTTGTCCTCTCCTGTGATGAATGTTAAAGAATTGGTAATATTAGTAGACGTCAGGAAATTCCTATGAATTATTCACTTGTTATTGAACCATTTGATGTTTGGGGATTTGATTATATGGGACCTTTTCCATGGGTATACACATATCTTAGTTGCTGTTGATTACGTTAATAAGTGGGTAGAAGCTATTCCAACTAGTAGTGCTGATCATAACACTTCTATTAAAATGCTTAAAGAAGTTATATTTCTGAGGTTTGGAGTGTTGGAAATATGCCCTAGAGGCAATAATAAATTGGTTATTATCATATTTCCTTGTTCATGATAAATGTTTATTATTCATGCTAGAATTGCATTGACCGGAAACTTAAATACATGTGTGAATACATAGACAACACTGTGTCCCTAGTAAGCCTCTACTAGACTAGCTCGTTGATCAAAGATGGTTAAGGTTTCCTAACCATAGACATGAGTTGTCATTTGATAACGGGATCACATCATTAGGAGAATGATGTGATGGACAAGACCCAACCGTAAGCTTAGCATCAGATCGTTTAGTTATTTGCTACGGCTTTCTTCATGTCGAGTATCTGTTCCTTAGAACATGAGATCATGTCACTCCCGGATACCAGAGGAATGTCTTGTGTGCTATCAAATGTCACTTCGTAACTGGGTGATCATAAAGGTGCTCTAGAGGTATCTCCGAAGGTGTCTGTTGGGTTGCATGGATCGAGACTGGGATTTGTCACTCCGTATGACGGAGAGATACCTCTGGGCTCTCTCGGTAATACAACATCATAAAGAGCTTGCAAGCAATGTGGCTAATGAGTTAGTCATGGGATCTTGTATTACTGAACGATACCGACGATCGAATCTCGGGCAAGTAACATATCGCCGGACAAAGAGAATTACATACGGGATTAATTGAATCCTTGACATCGTGGTTCAACCGATAAAGATTTTCATAGAATATGTAGGAACCAATATGGGCATCCAGGTCCCGCTATTGGTTATTGACTGGAGAGGTGTCTCGGTCATGTCTACATGATTTTCGAACCCGTAGGGTCGCACGCTTAACTTTCGTTGACGCTAGAGTAATATTGGGATATGTATGTTGGTGGTCGAATGTTGTTCAGAGTCCTGGATGAGATCCCGGATGTCACGAGGAGCTCCGGAATGGTCCGGAGGTAAATATTTATATATGGGAAGTCCTATTTTGGTCGCCGGAAAAGTTTCGGGATTTTTCGGTATTGTACCGGGAGTGCCGAAAGGGGTCCAAGGGTCCACCGGGGGGGTCCACCTGCCCCGGGGAACCACATGGACTGTAGAGGGAGGCGCACCAGCCCCTGGTGGGCTGGGCGCCCCTCCCCCCAAGGCCCATGCGCCCAAGGGCTGGTGGGGAAACCCTAGAAGGGGGCGCCCCCCTTGCTTGGGGGCTACTCCACCCCCTAGGGGCCACCGCCCCCTCCTTGGAGGAGGGGCAAAGGGGGCTGTGCCCCTCCCCCTTGCTCCTATAAATAGTGGAGGGGTGGGAGGGCAGCCGCACCTCTCTCCTGGCGCAGCCCCTCCCCCTCTCTACCACCTCCTCGTCTCGGTACGGCTTGGCGAAGCCCTGCCGGAGTAACTCCACCACCATCTCCACCACGCCGTCGCGCTGGTTGAGATCCCATCTACCTCTCCCCCTTCGCTTGTTGGATCAAGGAGGAGGATACATCACCGAGCCGCACGTGTGTTAAACTTGGAGGTGCCGTCCATTCGGCGCTAGATCGGTTGGATCGTGATTGGATCGCGAAGAGTACGACTACATCAACCGCGTTTTATATGGTTCCGCTTTTGGTCTACAAGGGTATTTAGACACACTCCCCTCTCATTGCTATGCATCTCCTAGATTAGATCTTGGGTGTTCGTAGGAATTTTTTTGATTTTCATGCAACGTTCCCCATCATGGAGTCCCTAGATATTTGATGACTGGTGGTGGTTCACATTTTATTCATGGTGCTTTTGGTAAACTTCTTGCTAGATATGATGTTAACCATAGAATTGCATCACCTTATCATCCTCAATCTAGTGCTCAAGTTGAATTGAGTAATAGAGAAATAAAGTTAATCTTGCAAAAGACCGTTAATAGATCCAGAAAGAATTGGTCTAAGAAACTTGATGATGCACTATGGGCTTACAGAACTGTTTATAAAAATCCTATGGGTATGTCTCCGTATAAAATGGTTTATGGAAAAGCATGTCATTTACCTCTTGAATTAGAACATAAAGATTATTTGCAATTAAAGAACTCAATTATGATTTTAAACTTGCCGGTGAAAAGAGGTTATTTGATATTAGCTCTCTAGATGAATGGATAACACAAGCCTATGAAAATGCCAAGTTGTTTAAAGAAAAAGCTAAAAGATGGCATGATAAGAGAATTCAAAAACGGGAATTCAAAGTAGGTGATCACGTTCTATTATACAATTCTTGTTTAAGGTTCTTTGCAGGAAAACTTCTCTCTAAATGGGAAGGACCATACATCGTCGAGGAAGTTTATCGCTCCGGAGCAATCAAGATAAACAACTCCGAAGGCACTAATCCGAGAGTGGTTAATGGGCAAAGAATTAAACATTATATCTCAGGTACACCCATTAATGTTGAAACTAATATTATTCAAACCATGACACCGGAGGAGCACATAGAAGAAACCTTCCGGAACGCTCCAGAACCCTGAAAAGGAGTAGGTATGTGGTACGATAAGTAAACCGACTCCAAAAATTCGATAAAAGAACTTTTTATTCATTTCGGAATATATGAAAAATTAGGAAAATAATGAACAGTCCAAAAAGTGCACGAGGGAGCGACAAGCCTGGGAGGGCGCGCCCTACCCCCCAGGGCGCGCCTACCAAGCTTGTGGCTCCCTCGTGGACTTTCCTGATTCCGTTTTTCTTCCATATTACTTGTCCTACACAAAAAAAATTCATTATATATACTCTCGGATGTTTTGACCACCATATCGCAAGTTTCTCCTCTGTTCTTGTTTCGTGCTGTTTTCTGTCTGATTTTCGAGGCCAGGCATCATGTCTTCCTCTTCCTCCAACAACGTGGGAGATGACTCTTGGTTGCTAGAGATGGAACTCAAGAGAGAGGAGGATGAAGAGGTTACCATGGAAGAAGATGATGGAGATTCGCTGGAGGTCCACCCTTCGGCTTCTGAGAGGGGTACCCTTGTCGGCATCTCCACAACTGCAAATCCCCAACAAGCCATGAGAAGCACAACAAGTCATGGGAGTCCAGAGGTACAAGAAGGGTTTCCCCCTAGGAGGCCCTTACACAGGTTACATCAGAACAATTTTCATAACTTGGTTCACAATTATGGGTTTGAGAATACTCCCCGCATGCACATGCCTTCCAATTGGGACATCTCTCGTCCAAGTGAAAGTGATGCAGGGAAGAAAGCATGGGGGCCAGAGAATAAACATATTATGGCCGAAGTCCAGAAGAACGCGGAGATGATCCAGCATGTACTCCGGGAAATTCAGAGCCTAAGGGAGATCCTAATCGATGTAATAAAAAGCAAGCCCATCACTTCATCACCATCATCACCGAAGAAGGAGACTTGAGTACATGGGTATGGGCACCACCCTTGGCTTGTGCCAAGCTTGGGGGAGGTGCCCCGGTATCGTATCACCATCACTTTTACCACAATTATCTATCTTAGTTCGATCCTTAGTTATTTCATGATTTAGAAGAATAAAGTTTTAGTATGATTTAGTTTCGAGTGTTTGCTTTCTGATCTATCTATCTATGTAATCAAGTGTGATAGTTATATAATAAAGAGTAGTTTGAGTTGGGTTGTTCTACTTTTGTTGATTCAACCTTAGAAATAAAATAAAGAGAATAAATAAAAAGGGAGATCATATGCTAATCCCATGGGGAGTGATGACTTCACATAAAAGAAGTATAATTGATGAAACTTGTTGGGAGTTAACAAACATAGCATTGGTCATTGTTGCAATCCATGAAAAAGTAATAAAGAAAGAGAGGTCTCACATATAAATATACTATCTTGGACATCTTTTATGATTGTGAGCCCCCATTAAATATTCTATGTAAAATAGTCGACGTTGGACAAGGAAGACAACGTAATGAGTTATGTTTGCTTATATTCACATAGAAGCTATATTGTCATGGATCCTCTAACATGTGGTGCTTGCCCCTAATCTTTTGCTAGCCAAAATTTTGTACTAAGTAGAGATACTACTTGTGCATCCAAAACCCTTGAACCCAGTTTCCTGTCATGAGAGTCCACCATACCTACCTATGGATTGAATAAGATCCTTCAAGTAAGTTGTGATCGGTGCAAAAGCAATAAAAATTGCTCCTAAATATGTATGATCTTTTATTGTAAGGGAAAATAAGCTTTGTACGAACTTGTGATGGTGAAGAAATAAAAGCGAGAGACTGCATAATAAAGGTTGCTATCACAAGGGGGGCAATATAAAGTGGCATTCCTTTACATTAAGAGCTTGCACATCCAAAAACAAAAAGCGCATGACAACCTCTGCTTCCCTCCGCGAAGGGCTCATCTTTTACTTTATGTATTTACTTTTATGCAAGAGTCAATAGTATTCTCCTCTATTCCATTTTTATTTTCTCTCTTGGCAAGCATCATGTGGTGGGGAAAGATCCAAGCATATATATCCAGTTGGATGTAGGTGATCATGTGTTATTATTGTTGACATTACCCTTGAGGTAAATACGTTGGGAGGCGGAACTATAAGCCCCTATCATTCTATGTGTCTGACTGAAACTTTTGCTCCATAAGTACGCCATGAGTGTTAGCAATCATAGAAGACTAAATGATAGTTGAGTATGTGAACTTGCTAAACAAAGCCCTTACATAGACTCTTTCTGATAATATGATGAATTGCAATTACATCGGTGACCAAGATCATAGTTTGTTAGTTTTCAATACGGTTTATGGTTCATACTTTGTCTTGTGGATGAATTGTCACTTATTCATGAGAAGTTCTATGATCATATGTTGCTGTTATGATAATGATCATGATCCTTTCATGTCCATATTTTGTTTTATCGACACCTCTCTCTCTAAACATGTGGTCATGATTATCGAATTCGATTTTCGCTTGAGGACAAGCGAGGTCTAAGCTTAGGGGAGTTGATACGTCGATTTTGCATCATGTTTTCCTACTGTTATTTATTATGTTTTGGATCATTATTTCACTTTATGATACAATTCTTATGCCTTTTCTCTCTTATTTTGCAAGTTTCACATGAAGCAGGAGATTGCCGGCAGCTGGAATTCTGGACCGGAAAGGGCTACAGCAGAGATAACTATTCTGCACAACTCCAAATGACCTGAAAATTTACGGAGAATTATTTTGGAATATATAAAAAATATTGGCGGAAGAAATACCAGGAGGGGACCCTCCAGGAAGCCACAAGCCTGGGGGGTGCCCTACCCCCCTTGGTGCGCCCCCCGAGCTTGTGACACCCCTGGCAGGCCTCCAGCTCCCTCCTTCTGCTATATAAGGCCATTTTCCCTAGAAAAAAAATAAATAGAAGACTTTCGGGATGAAGCACCGCCGTCTCGAGGCGGAACCTGGGCAGGAGCACTTTTGCTCTCCGGCGGAGCGATTCCACCGGGGATACTTCCCTCTGGGAGGGGGAAATCGAAGCCATCGACATCACCAATGATCCTCTCATTGTGGGAGGACCAATCTTCATCAACATCTTCACCAGCACCATCTCATCTCAAACCCTAGTTCATCTCTTGTATTCAATCTTTGTCTCAAAACCTCAGATTGGTACCTGTGGGTTGCTAGTAGTGTTGATTACATCTTGTACTTGATGCTAGTTGGTTTATTTGGTGGAAGATTATATGTTCAGATCCTTAATGCTATTCAATACCCCTCTGATCTTGAACATGAATATGATTTGTGAGTAGTTACTTTTGTTCTTGAGAACATGGGAGAAGTCTTGTCATAAGTAATCATGTGAATTTGGTATTCGTTCGATATTTTGATAATATGTATGTTGCTTCCTTTAGTGGTGTCGTGTGAACGTCGACTACATGACACTTCACCATATTTGGGCCTAAGGGAAGGCATTGTGGAGTAGTAAGTAGATGATGGGTTGCTAGAGTGACAGAAGCTTAAACCCTAGTTTATGCGCTATTGCTTAAGGGGCTGATTTGGATCCATATGTTTCATGCTATGGTTAGATTTATCTTAATTCTTCTTTCATAGTTGCGGATGCTTGCGAGAGGGGGTAATCATAAGTGGGAGGCTTGTTCAAGTAAGAACAACACCCAAGCACCGGTCCACCCACATATCAAATTATCAAAGTAGCGAATGCGAATCAAATAAACATGATGAAAGTGACTAGATGATAATTCCCATGTGTCCTCGAGAACGCTTTGCTTTATATAAGAGACCGTTCTGGCTTGTCCTTTGCTATAAAATGGATTGGGCCACCTTGCTGCACCTTTGTTATCATTGCTATTGTTACTTGTTACGAATTACCTTGCTGTCAAACTATCTGTTACTGACAATTTCAGTGCTTGCAGAAAACACCTTGCTGAAAACCGCTTATCATTTCCTTCTGCTCCTCGTTGGGTTCGACACTCTTACTTATCAAAAGGACTACGATTGATCCCCTATACTTGTGGGTCATCAGGCGCCTGGTGGCCACCGCCAGGAGCATGAAAAAGACGCAACAACAGCTGCACGCCGATCAGAACGAGCTTAACGATAAATGTGTGGAGATTCTCGTAGCCGAACAAGACCTCAAGGAACAGCGCGAGACTGCATCCAAATCTTACCCATGACGCCGTCTGTTACCAGAATTTGATGACGAGGCAGCAGACAACGTGCCTTTGACACGAGGTCACGCCGACCAGCCTGACCGACCCCCTAGAGGGCGTGACAGGCCTACAGGGGAGCATAGGAACCCCCCAACAGCAACACGCCGTTACGGCAAGGATCCTGTTGACTACCACGAGCCCTACGACACACGTAGAAGGCTAGAAGCAAACCGAGCACCTCCGCGACCCATCTACGATTCAAGAGGACGCACGCCAGCTGGACCAGATGGCTACGAGGCCTGGTTGGACAGGCACGGCAGGGATCGGGAACAAGCATATGCACGGATGTCTCCCGACATCCGGCACAATACGGCTTGATTTCGAGGTCCCGCGCATCCGATCTGTTTTACAGACGAGGTAATGGAGCATCAGTTCCCGGATGGGTTTAAACCCATAAATATCGAACAATACGACGGGACGACCGATCCGGCCATATGGATCGAGGATTTCCTCCTCCACATCCACATGGCTCACAGAGACGATCTCCATGCCATCAAATACTTGCGGCTCAAACTCAATGGGCCGACGAGGCACTGGCTTAACAGCCTTCCCCCTCACTCCATCGAGAGCTAGGAAGCTCTTGAGGATGCCTTTAGGGCAAACTTTCAGGGCACTTACGTCCGACCTCCGGATGTTGACGAACTCAGCCACGTTATTCAACAACCCGACGAGTCGGCCCAAAAATTCTGGAATCGGTTCTTAACTAAAAAGAACCAAATAGTTGACTGCCCCGACGCAGAAGGAATTGCCGCCTTCCGGCATAGTATCTGGGACGGGTGGTTTGCACGACAGCTCGGGCAGGACAAGCCGAGGACAATGGCGGCCCTTACTTCCCTCATGACCCGCTTTTGCGCGGGTGAGGATAGTTGGCTGACTCGTAGCTCCCACAATGGCGAGGCCGGCACCTCGGAAACGCGCGATGGCAATGGCAGACCCAGGCGCAACAAGAATAAACGCCGGCACAAGAATGGCAGCAGTGACGCCGAGGATGCCGCAGTCAATGCAGGGTTTAGCGGCCCTAGGGCTGGGTAGAAAAAGAAGCCCTTTAAAGGGAATAAGGACGACCCCAGCCAGCTTGATAAAGTCCTTGACAACTCTTGCCAAATACATGGGACCTCGGATAAACCCGCCAACACCACCAACCGGAACTGCTGGGTCTTCAAGCAAGCCGAAAAGGTTGCGGCAGACGGGCAAGGCAAGAACCAGCTCCACAGCGAGGATGAAGACGAAGCTCGGTGGCCTAATAATGGAGGCCAGAAACAGTTCCCTCCCGAGGTAAAAGATGTACACATGATTTATGTCACCCACATCCCTCGCAAGGAGAGGAAGTGAGCACTTCGGGATATCTATGCCTTAGAGTCGGTGGCCCCGAAGTACAACCCGTGGTCGGCTTACCCGATCACTTTCGACAAACATGACCACCCGACCAGTATTCGTCATGGAGGGTCTGCGGCTTTGGTCCTGGACCCCATTGTTCATGGGTTCCACCTAACACGCGTCCTTATGGACGGAGGCAGCAGCCTCAACCTTATTTATGCTGATACAATCAGAAAAATGGGCGTCGATCCATCAAGAATCAAGCCCAGCACCACTACTCTTAAGGGTGTCATACCCGGCATTGAAGCACGTTGCACGGGAACAATCACATTGGAGGTCGTCTTCGGATCACCCGAAAACTTCCGAAGTGAAGACTTGATCTTCAACATTGTCCCCTTCCGTAGTGGCTACCACGCACTGCTTGGACGAACTGCATTCGCCCGCTTCAATGCAGTCCCGCACTACGCATATCTGAAGCTAAAGATGCCGGGACCAAATGGTGTTATCACAAGAAATGGCAACACCGAATGTTCCGTCCAAACAGAGGAACAGACCGCGGCCTTCGCAGCCGAAGTTCAGGCGTCCGAGGAGGCAGCCCGCACTCCATCCGCGAAGGACACACTCCACTCTTTAAAGCGCAGTAAGGGTACCCCTTCCGCCCTCGGACAGTCAAACGCTGAGCCCAAATAGGGTTACGCGTTCTCCGCTCTCCTCCATCTGATCGAGGATTACGTACCTAGAGTACTCAACTTCGCACTTCAAATTCCATGGGAGACCGAGGAGCATAAAAATACATGGCGCGCCATTTGGCTCAACCAGGCGACGCCCACCCGAGGACCTATGCACCTACAGGGCACTGTCAAAGGACCGACAGGAGCAGCATGACTGCATGGTTTAAACCATCGTGCGACAGGTGCAACCTATTTAAAGGCCCCCCTCTTCGAATGCATAAAGCATAATATAGGCGGAGGCACGGGTCGCACACAGGAGCCTCGTCATAGACGAGGACAAGCTGGTAAATAGCACGAAGGCGCAGACGTGCGGCAGGGAAGGATCCGGGCTGTAAACCCAATTATACCCAACCTGTTTGAATACCTCGCCCATTTTATTTTCTCTCTTCTATAAATGTATCTCACAAAGCTTCTTTGATAAAGCTCAGCATGTACGGCTTGACCATATGAAATAAAGAAAAAGCAGGCCTTTTGCGGTCACCACACACATATCCGTGTCTCCTTTTTCTTTTTTCCTTGCCTCTGAGCCAAAGATAGCTCTCACGATACAGAACGCTTTTTTCAAACCCGGCTTTCAATCGGGGCTCGGAATCGAAAATCCCACGCGTGACCAAAAAGTCCGAACTGTGTGTTCGGCGTCTGATACGTCTCCAACGTATCTATAATTTTTGATTGTTCCATGCTATTATAGTATCAATCTTGGATGTTTTATATGCAATAATAAGCTATTTTATATCATTTTTGGGACTAACCTATTAACCTAGTGCCCAGTGCCAGTTGCTGTTTTCTGCTTGTTTTTGGTTTTTCAGGAAATTAGTACCAAATGAAGTCCAAATGCTACGAAACTTTTTGATGATTTTTTTCTAGACAAAAGAGACCCTGGAAGCTACGGGAGGAGGCCAGAAGCCTCACGAGGAGGCCACAAGGCAACATGGCGCGGCCCCGGGGGGGCGCCTTGATGCCTTGTGGGCCCCTCGTGGCTCCTTTTGACCTAATTCCACCTCTATAAATTCTCAAATATTGGGAAACCAACAGAGAGCCCCATGAAATAACTTTTCCGCTGCCGCAAGCTTCTGTTCTTCCGCGATCCCATCTGGAGGCCTTTTTCGGTGATCTGCCGGATGGGGAATCGATCACGGAGGGCTTCTACATCAACCTTGCTGCCCCTCCGATGATGTGTGAGTAGTTTACCACAGACCTATGGGTCCATAGCTAGTAGCTAGATGGCTTCTTCTCTCTCTTTGATCTTCAATACAATGTTCTCCTCGATGTTCTTGGAGATCTATTCGATGTAATCTTCTTTTGCAGTGTGTTTGTTGGCATCCGATGAATTGTGGGTTTATGATCAGATTATTCATGAGAAATATTTGAGTCTTTTCTGAACTTATTTATGCATGATTGTTATAGCTTTGTATTTCTCTCCGATCTATCCGTTTGGTTTGGCCAACTAGATTGATTTATCTTGCAATGGGAGAGGTGCTTTGTGATGGGTTCAATGTTGCGGTGTTCTATATCCCAGTGACAAAGTAGGGGACAAGACACGTATTTGTATTGTTGCCATTAAGGATAAAACGACGGGGTTTATTCATATTGCTTGAGTTTACTTTGTCTGCATCATGCCATCTTGCTTAAGGCATTACTCCATTTTTAACTTAATACTCTAGATGCATGCTGGATAGCGGTCGATGGGTGGGTAATAATAGTAGATGCAGGCAAGAGTCGGTCTACTTGTCTCGGACGTGATGCCTATATACATGATCATTGCCTTGAATGTCGTCATAACTATGCGCTTTTCTATCAATTGCCCAACAGTAATTTGTTTACCCACCGTATGCTATGTGTTTGAGAGAGAAGCCTCTAGTGAAAACTATGGCCCCCGGGTCTACTTAAATCATATAAAAAACCTAAAAATACCTTGCTGCAATTTTATTTACTTTATTTTATTTTGCATTTTATTTTATCTATCTATCACTATCAGAATTAATCCTTGTGAATAACGAGTTCAAGGGGATTGACAACCCTCTTGCCTGCGTTGGGTGCAAGTATTTGCTTTTGTGTGTGTAGGTGTTGTTCACGAGGTTCTGCGTGGTTCTCCTAGTGGATTGATACGTTGGTTCTCACTGAGGGCAATACTTATCTCTACTGTGTTGCATCACCCCTCCTCTTCGGGGAAATCTCAACGTAGTTTACAAGTAGCAGCGTCTTGGACGTTGCATTATATGAATCAGTTTCGAACCAAGATTTTGTCCAATAGTTGGGTTGCTCGGCTCCTGTGCTTACCTCTTACGTTTCCGCTCTGTTCGGCTAAGTGTGTAAAGAGAGAACCACTGCGATTGTGCTTCCATCTCGGATGGTAAAACGCCTCACTGGAGAAAGCCGAAAACTGACTGTCTTGGTATAAACTGGTCGGCAAGCCGATAACTGTGTTAAACTACAGATCAACGAAGGTCACCCATGTTAAACGAAGGGCTCCTCTTAAAATTAGCCGAAGTGGATAACGGTTTAAACCTCGGCTAAAGCTGAACACTTCAAAACCCGGGGGCTAGTCACTAGCTCCCACAGTCAAGCTCTTATGACTAAGTGAAAGTTGTAAAACTAATATGGTCCGATTGCCTAGTTTCTACACACATGAAACGCCTTTGGGAACCGAGACGTCGGCTAAGGGTTATACATGCAAAGGAAACACCCCTTGTATCCTGTACAAGGGGGCTGAAGCCGATGACCGGTCACTTTCAGTTTCAACGGTCGCACAGGTGTAACATCCCCAGAACCTAACCTTGTCATTAAAATAATTAATTGCCATGTCATCATGATCATTTTCATTAAATTGCATTAAGAAATAATTCAACTCAAATTCAAAATTCAAATAACAAGTGAAATTAGAAGAACTCCAAACTTGCAAACAAAATAGTTCACAATATTGCAAAAATTCCCAAAGCAATTATAAAAATGAAACCAACATTAATTGAACTCCAAATTTTACCCTAACATCCAAAAACAGTGACCAAAACAGCCACTTTTAATCCTTTTGTATTTAAATAAAATTCAAATGAAATCATTATGCTTCCAAACTTTTTGTGGAAATGCATAAAATTGCAATGCTAATTATGAGGTAAGCTATACTTTTTACAAAACTCATTTAGTGGCTCAGTTTAGTGCAAAGCAGAAGAGAAGAAACAAATCAGAAAAGAAAAAGAAAAGACCTAAAAACTACTGCACCGCTGGGCTCTATGCGTGCACAGTGCGGCCCAGCCCATTTGCGGAGGCCTTTCGTCCTCCTCCCGCTGCCTGGACGCCGAGCGCGCGCCCGAGCCAGGGTGTCATCCCAGTCGAACCCTGCCAGCCACCGCGCCACTACAGACGCTGCGGGGTGGATAAGAATGCTAGCATAGATGCCCTGGACACGCGCGAGATCTTTTTCCCCCTCCTTGCGTCGCTTCGTGCTTCCCCGCCATGGCCGCCTCGGCCGTCGCCGTGCCGTCTCACCGCCGTGGCCACCGGCCTCCCCTCGCCGTCCTGAGATGTCCAGGAGCCCCGTGGGCATCGGCTACATCAACTGCGCCATTGGGTTTGGACCGGGTGCCAGCAGCACGTCGGCATCGACCCGTTCCCCACCGCCACGGCCGCCGTCGATCCGCTCCGAACACCACCGCTCCAGCGCCTCCCCTGCTTCACCGAGCCTTCTCCGAGCTCCTTTGTGAGCAGCAGGATCTCCCTGACCTCTTCCCTCTCTTCCCCGCGTCCCGTAGCCCGTCTTGTCGACGAGGCCGAGCTCCGCTCCGTCGTCGTGCTTAGTGCCGTCGTTCTGGTCATCCCCGCGTTGAACCAGTGCCACTGCCGTGCTCCTGGAGATCCAGGGAGGTGCGTGCGCCGTTTGTTTCATCGCGAGCGAGCCGCTATGCCCGGTTCCATGCACGTCCCGCTCCGGCCGCAGCCGGCAGTCGACGTTGCGGTCGACTCCGGCCACCCCCGTGCCAACCACGGCCACCATCGGACGCGGCGCGTCGCGCCCGTCCCGTAGGACCAAACCCCGGGCCAAACGGCCCCCTGTGCACCGATCCCGAGCGTCGCCGCCCTCTCTGGTGCTCACCGGAGTAGCGCCGGTGCGCGCCGGAGTTTAAAACTCCGGTGGGGACACGTGTCACCCCGCGGCGCTAACCCCGACCCTAATAGCCGCTGACAAATGGGCCCGGTACTGTAGCAGTTAGATTAGGCATTAGATTAACCACTAACTAAAGTGTTAACCTCACTGACATGTGGACCCATGTTAATTAATCCGTCTTTAGTAAATAATTAATTTGTTAACTTAATCTGTTAAATTAACTAGTCACTGACATGCGGTCCCCGCGCTAATTAAACATTTTTATAAATAATAAAATGCTAATTAATCTATTAATTAATCTGTTAATTAGTCTGTGTCACTGACAGGTGGGGTCCCACCTGTTAATTAACCAATTAGCTAAATTAAACCTCTATTAGTTGAATCAGACACTGACATGTGGGACCCACTGGTCAGGTTTGACCCTGGTCAGCTGGGTTTCACCGCTGACATCACTCTGACGTCATGCTGACGTCACCTATTACTGTTTTGGATAATTCAGATATAATAATTAAAACAATTCCAGAAAATGATTAAAAATTTGAAAAATCATATAAAATAAACCGTAACTCGGATGAAAATAATTTATATATGAAAAACGATCCGAAAAATATGAAGAATCTGAATATGCCACCCACATACCTGCCACACCCCTCTAACATGATGAACATGGAACTTTCCCCTCCGATTCATCTGACCGATAATTGCCCGGAGCCGGTAAAACACCTCCAGATGTTTCCCGCTCCGACTAACTTGCGTAGTACTGCATTAGGGCACGCCTCGAATAACGTGCTGCCATGCCATGCATCTGTGATTGCATTTGTTGCTTGTATTTATTGTTTCTTCCCCCCCTCTTCTCTCCGGTAGACCCCGAGACCGACGTTGCCCCTGAGATCGACTGCGTCACCAACGACCCTTCTTCCTTTTCAGCAAAGCTTCCAGGCAAGCAAAACCCCCTTGATCATTCCTATATCGCCTATTCCTTCTCCCTCATGCTTGCATTAGATTTTGCTACTATAATTGCTTGCTCCTATTCTGATGCATAGCCTGCTTTTGTAACCTGTTGTTGTTACTTTACCTGTCATCCTAAACTGCTTAGAATAGGTTGGTTAGTGATCCATCAGTGACCCCTCACCCTTGTCCCTGTTGCCCCGCTTTGCTACCAGTGCCTCGATCATTGTGATCGATGTGTAGAGACCGACACATCACCGCACACCCCCCTTAGTTGTACGACTCTGCAGGGTTACTATCAAGTGCCGAGGGTGATACCTCGTACTGCACTCCTGATGATATCTCTGTAGTATAGCACATCGGTGGTGATTGCAGAGGGTGATTCCTCGCTCTCCCCCTCCCGATGATGACTCTGTCGTGCAACCCCTCAAGTGTGGACCATCGAGGGCGATTCCTCCTGGTTCTCCTTGATGGATTACGTCGAGTAAGAATCCATCGAGGGTGGTTCCTCGGATTCCCCCTTCATGTGATAAACACACGGTTACCATGACTTTTACTTCAGTCCCGGTTAAAGTCGGGTTGACCCCGAGGGGTACCCGCGAGAGATGTGAAGTCGGGTTGACCGTGAGGGTACCCGCAAGATAATTACGAGGCACGGCCGGGCAGGCAGAGACCGCCCTAGAGAGGGATGGGCGTGACCCTTGTTGCACTTCCTCGAGACGGGGCGACAGGAGTACTGATCGTCACCGCGAGCTCCTAATAACTCGCTAACGGATTTGGGTATTTGATCTGAGTTGGCCGCTGGCCATATACGCACTACCACCACGTGGGATAATGGTTATGGGACCCTCTACGTCATATGTATCAGCCGAAAGCTCTGTCAGACGTCCAGTTCAGCATTGCGGCACGGCTGGGCCGGCGCCATCCATGACAGAGGTGGTGCCTGGATTCGCCCTGCTCGCAACGAACCGGAGTGCAAAGGGTGATGGGCCCAAGACCCCTGAGCGCTTAGGATGTAGACCGGCGGGGACCTCTCTGTTGAGCCTAGGTAGGACTACGTCGTGTCGATCATTCGAGGCCGGGCATGACCCGAGAAAAGTGTGTCCGGCCAGAGTTAATCGAGCGTGTTGGGTAACAGTAGTGCACCCCTGCAGGGAAGTTATCTATTCGAATAGCCGTGTCCACGGTAACAGGACGCTGAGTGTTGTATCCCGATCTACTACAACTTGAACTGAATACATGTTGCTTTAACTGTAAGCTCCGGGATCGCTTTCTCATAGGGAGTCGAGGAAGGATCTCTGGGCTTTGCTTCTACATGCTTGTTACTTTATGTTATGCTACTAATCTGCACTCTTCTTATGCTGCAAGACGCTGAAGTTGCTAGTCTTCGATAGGCTAGGCTTTCCCCCTCTGTTCTGGCATTTCTGCAGTTTAGTCCAAAGATACAGCCCCATTCCTTTGATACCGATGCATACTTAGTATAGTTCTGATGTCAGTCTTGCGAGTACTTTGGATGAGTACTCACGGTTGCTTTGCTACTCTTTTCCCCCATACCCGATTGCTGCGACCAGATGACGGATCCCAGGAGCCAGCTGATCCCGCCGACGACTGTTACTATACTTGCGGTGGATCCTACTACTACGTGGAGACCGACGACCAGGAGTGGATTCGGAGGTTCCCAGGCAGGAGGCCTGCGCCTTTTCGATCAGTGTCGCTGTTTTGCTAGCCTTCTTAAGGCAAACTTGTTTCCCTCTTATGTATGTACTCAGATATTATGTTGTTTCCACTGACGCTTGTATGCGAGCTTGTGTATTCGAGCCCTCGAGGCCCCTGGCTTGTAATATAAAGCTTGTATTGTTTTATTTTGTGTCTAGAGTTGTGTTGTGATATCTTCCCATGAGTCTCTGGGCTTGATCGTGCGCATTTGCGTGTATGATTAGTGCATGGTCGGCCCGGGGGCGTCACAACAGGAGTCAAAAAACAACAAACATATGCAAGAACAAGTCATAAAGCCGAATTCATTTCAAATAAAAACTTGTCTTGATTACATCATATAAACTTTGGCATCCCGAACTATAACACTAAAAATACATGGTGTCTTTGCTGCAGCGGGGCTCTGTGATACGATCACCCTCCATCTCCTCGGCCATGAACTGCTCCAGAGTCCTGCCCTTCCCTTCAGGCAGCCCCGAAGCCACTGCCGTCGCGTTGATGCGAGGATAATGCGTCTTCATGCAGGCATAGGCCCGCTGGACGCCCTCCAAGCATGCAGACCGCTTCCATCGCAGGACTTGTGGGCTGGCGTCTTGGAGCCGAGCCACCAGGCCGAAGAAGCTGGTCGGCAGTGGCTTCGCGGGCCACAAACGGATGCAGAGGTCCTCCATGGCCGGCCTTGCCATGCGATAGAGCTCCATCAACTGCTTCATCTGATCGTTGAGCAGTGGTGGATGCGACGGCACCTGGAATTGGCGCCAGAACGCCCTCTCCGTGGCATGGCCCTCCTGTGCACCGAAGTGACAGCCGGCGTCGGAGGCACTCCTTGGCAGATCCGCGAAGGCTTCTGCGAATCGCTAGAGTTGATTTAGCTCGGCGAACCTCTTGCGGCCAAACACACTCTGAAGTAAGTACAGCTTACCAGCAGCAATTTGGCTCACTTGCTGGAGCACCTCGTGGTCGGTTCGGGCCTGGCTCTGGACTTCGCCCTGCGCCGCCTTGAGCGTTTCAAGCTTGGTGGCCGCCTTCTTCTTGTCCTCCTGAAGGGTGTCACGTTCGACATACACCCCCTTCAGGGTGTCCTCGACTTCAAGGACCCGAGCCTGATCCTTGTCGCGAGCTACCTTCTCTTCGGCCAGCTCCTTGCTGGCCTTCACTGCCGCAACCTTCTGTTGCTCGGCCCTAAGAGCCTCGAGCTCCGAAGTCGCAGCTGTTATCACACCAGCTCGGCATTAACACAAGATGCATCCAATACGACAATCGTAACATTCACGTGTCAGATTTTTATTTACCTAGCCCCTGTTCGATCCGTTGTTGCATCAGATCAAGGTCCTTCTCGGACCGCTTCAGCTTTCGATCCATCTCCGCTAACTCCTCGGAGTTAGCGTTCGGAGCCGAAGTTGAGGCCTATGCACAAACCAGAAAGTTAGTCCTCGGGAACCGATTTCGATCCCCTGCTTGGTTCTTCTATGCCCAACCAGAGTCTCGGGGGCTACCGACTTTCCGCTTTTATTCAAACGACCAAGTTCGACCCTCGAGTCTGTTCTTTGAAACTGACTCAAGGCTCGGGGGCTACTACTTGCTATGCGTTCCCGTGTACTTTCGGCAGTATTTAGTCTTCGGACTGAGCTGTGTCCGAAGAGGGCTACCAGATGGAACGAGTGTCAAACTAACGCGTAAATAGAACAAGGGAACAAGTAGAGCTATTTTAGACATACCTCAAAGCCTCTAAGGAGGCCCTTGAAGACCTCGTGAATTCCGGCCTCTACAGACCGGAAGCTTCCCAGCGTCGTGCCGATAAGGGCACGGTGCCACTCCACGATAGAGGAGCCCGCCAGAGATACCTCCATCTCCTCGGACCACACCTTGTAGACCAGCCCCGGGGCAGGAGGGGCAGGCGGACCCATCTCGGGCCCGCTCGTCTTGGCGACAGAGGTGGAGGCCTCCACCTATCGCGGGGGTGTTGGAGTCGCCCGGAGGGAAGGCTCGGATTGGTCGAGTTCCTCCCCCTGGTCCTCAACAGCCAAGGTCTAGACCTCAGCCGAAGGAATCCCGACGACCGCCCCCATGTTGATGGCGGTCGGGATTGATGTCTACTACACAACTTATTCTTGTAGACTCGTGTTGGGCCTCCAAGCGCAGAGTTTTGTAGGACAGTAGCAATTTTCTCTCAAGTGGATGACCTAAGGTTTATCAATCCATGTGAGGCGTAGGTTGAAGATGGTATCTCTCAAACAACCCTGCAACCAAATACAAGAAATCTCTTGTGTCCCCAACACACCCAATACAATGGTAAATTGTATAGGTGCACTAGTTCGGCGAAGAGATGGTGATAAAAGTGTAGTATGGATAGTAGATATAGATTTTTGTAATCTGAAAATATAAAAACAGCAAGGTAGCAAGTAACAAAAGTGAGCACAAACGGTATTGCAATGCTTAAAAACAAGGCCTAGGGTTCATACTTTCACTAGTGCAATCTCTCAACAATGCTAACATAATTGGATCATATAACCATCCCTCAACGTGCGATAAAGAATCACTCCAAAGTTCCTATTAGTGGAGAACATAAGATATAAATTGTTGTAGGGTACGAAACCACCTCAAAGATATTCTTTCCGATCAATCTATTGAGCCATCCCTATAAGTGTCACGAACAACCCTAGAGTTCGTACTAAAATAACACCATATGAAACACATCAACCAACCCTAATGTCACCTAGATACTCCAATGTCACCACAAGTATCCGTGAGTTGATTATTCGATATGCATCAAACAACTTCAGATCATAATATTCAATCCACACAAAGAACTTCAAGGAGCACCCCAAAGTTTCTATCGGAGAAAAGATAATGAAAACGTGCATCAACCCCTATGCATAGATTACCCCAATGTCACCTCAGGAATCCGCGAGTTGAGTGCCAAAACATATATCAAGTGAATCAATATAATACCCCATTGTCACCACGGGTATTCATATGCAAGACATACATCAAGTGTTCTCAAATCTGAAATATTCAATCCAACAATAACGAAACCTCAAAGGGAAAAGATTCGATTCATCACAACAAGGATAGAGAGGGAAGAAACACCATATGATCCAACTATATTAACAAAGCTCGTGATACATCAAGATCATGCCAAATCAAGAACACGAGAGAGAGAGAGAGATCAAACACATAGCTACTAGTACATACCCTCAGCCTCGAGGGTGAACTACTCCTTCCTCGTCATGGAGACTGCCGGGATGATGAAGATGGCCTCCGGTGATGATTCCCCCCTCCGGCAGGGTGCCGGAAAAGGGCTGTAGATGGGATCTCCTTGGTACAGAGGCTAGCGGCGGCGTAAAAACTCATCTAGGGTTATTTCTGGGGTTTCTCTATTTATAGGATTTTTCAGCATTGGAATCAGGTCAGACGGAGCCACGTGGGCCCCACGAGGTACCAGGGCGCGCCTGGGGGGGGGTGGCGCGCCCTGGTGCCTCGTGGGCACTGGGTGGCCCCCCTCCAGTGGGTCTTGGTTCCAGTATTTTTTATTTACTCCATAAAAAATCTTCAAAAAGTTTCATCCAATTCCAAGAACTCTTATTTCTGCACAAAAAACAACACCATGGCAATTCTGCTGAAAACAGCGTCAGTCCGGGTTAGTTCTAATCAAATCATACCAAAACCATATAGAATTGTTATAAACATGGCATGAATACTTCATAAATTATAGATACGTTAGAGACGTATCAGCATCCCCAAGCTTAATTCCTGCTCGTCCTCGAGTAGGTAAATGATAAAAGAAATAATTTATGAAGTGTGAATGCTAGCATAGTGCATAAGTTTGATCAATGATAATTTCAATCACTTTTCCTAGCATCATAACAGCAACTTTTTCTCATAAAAGTCATCATGATAAAGTAGCAATTAAAAACAGAAATTTTGATGTGGAATGCTACCTGTCATAATCATCATATAATCTTTTCTTTTGTTGCATGGACATTGGACTTGAATGATTCAAAGCAAGATAATTATTATAACAACAATATTTATTATCCTAAAACTTCTCATGAGCAAGTAACAATTCATCACAACAATGAAGTACAAGGCATAAACTTTCTTGGAAACTAACAACCTATTCTAGTCAACAATGCAATTTCAATTCATCATATTTTCAGGAAGGGTCTCATATAGGAGATTTTTAGCAAGTCCACATACTCAACCATAATTTAGTCTTCTATGATTGCTAACACTCACGACATATATATGGAGCAAAAGTTTCAGCCAGACACATAGAAAGATAGGGGCTTGTGATTTCGCCTCCCAACTTATTCACCTCAAGGGTGATGTCAACAATAATAACTCATGATCACTCATATCCAACTGGATATATGTGCCTAGATCTTTCCCCACCACATGATGCTTGCAAAAGAGAAAAATAAAAAGGAAGTAGAGGAGAACACTATTGACTCTTGCATAAAAAGTAAATACATAAAAGTAAAGGATAGGCCCTTTGCAGAGGGAAGCAGAGGTTGTCATGCGGTTTTTGTTGTTGGATGCACAAGCCCTTAATGCAAAAGAACATCACGTTATATTGCCCCTTGTGATAGCAACATTTATTATGCAGTCCATCGCTTTTATTTCTTTACCATCACAAGTTCGTACAACGCTTATTTCCCTTACAATAAAAGTTCAGACATATTTAGAGGCAATTTTTATTGCTTTTTGCACTGATGACAACTTACTTGAAGGATCTTATTCAATCCATAGGTAGATATGGTGGACACTCATGGGAAGAAACTGGGTTTAAGGGTTTTGGATGCACAAGTAGTATCTCTACTTGGTGCGGATTTTTGGCTAGCAAAGATATTGGGCAAGCACCACATGTTGGAGGATCTATAACAATATAACTTCTATGTGAATATGAACAAACATAATTCATTACGTTGTCTTCCTTGTCCAATGTCAACACTTTGACATAAAATACTTAATGGGGGCTCACAATCATAAAAGATGTCCAAGATAGTATATTTGCATGTGAATCTTCTCTTCCCTTATTAACTTTTTCATGAATTGCATCATTGACTAATGCTATGCTTGTTAACCTCCAATAAATTTTACCACTTATACTTTTCTTTATGTAATGTCATTACTTTCCATAAGATTAGCATATGATCTCTTTCATTATTTTCATTGCAAGGAATCACGCTTATCATATCCAATGATCTGTATGAAAGTTTTTATTATATCCCTCTTGAATGTTCATCATCTTGGGACCAAATTCATATCTTGTGCAAATTACCATTACTATTATTAACTCTCAAAAAGATATAAGTGAAGCATGAGAATTAATGACAAACTACTCCAAAATATATAAGCGAAGATCAATGAGTAGTGAAACAATTAAGTAGCTATGTGAGGACTCTCTCTCATTTAAAAAGTTCCAGATCTTGATATTTTATTCAAACAGCAAGCAAAACAAAGACACAACCAAGTATAGCACACATTATGTGAACGAGTAAAAACTTGGGTTCAATCGAGTCTAACCGATAGTTGATGAAGAAAAGTGATGGGATGCCTACCGGGGCATCCCCAAGCTTGAATGCTTGATACTTCTTGGAATATTAGCTTGGGGAGCCTTGGGCATCCCCAAGCTTGAGCTCTTGTGTCTCGTTAATTCTTCTCATATAATAGTTTCCCTAAGTTTCAAAAACTTCATCCACACAAAACTTGACAAGAACTTGTGAGATATGTTAGTATAAATCCACTCAAAACCTCAACATTATCTACTGTAGCAAATCACTAAAATTATAATTAAACATTGAATACTAAATGCCTCTACATATTTAATACTCCTATCCACAAATAGAAACATTAAACACGCAAACATATGCAAACAATGCAACTATAACAGCAATCTGCCAAAACAGGACAGTCTGTAAAAGGGGAATAAGAATCCATACTTCCCTAAATCTCAAAATTCTGAAAAATTAGGAAAACGTAAAAAATTTGTAACCAAATACTGTGTAAAAATTTCAGAATTTTCTCACGCTCCAGTACAGAATAGAAATTCCAGCACTGGACGCAAAAGTTTCTGTTTTTGCACAGAATCAAATCAACAAGCATCCACACTATCCCAAAGGCTTTACTTGGCACTTTATTGAAAGAAAACATATAAAACTTGATTACTACAGTAGCTTAATCATGTGAACACAAAAAAACAGCAGGGGTACAAGTTGGGTTGTCTCCCAACAAGCGCTTTTCTTTAATGCCTTTTTAGCTAGACATGATGATTTCAATGATGCTCACATAAAAGTAAAGAATTGAAACACAAAGAGAGCATCATGAAGCATATGACTAGCACATTTAAGCCTAACCCACTTCCTATGCATAGGGATTTTGTGAGCAAATAGTTTATGGGAGCAAGAATCAACTAGCATAGAAAGGCAAAACAAGTATAACTTTGAAACTTTTAACACATAGAGAGGAAACTTGATGTTGTTGAAATATATATAAGCATATCTTCCCCTCTCATAATAATTTTCAGTAGCATCATGAATGAATTAAACAATATAACTATCACATAAATCATTCTTTTCATGATCTACAAGCATAGAAATTTTATTACTCTCCACATAAGCAAAATTATTCTCATGAATAGTAGTGGGAGCAAACTCAACAAAATAGCTATCATGTGATACTTGATTGGCATAATCCAATTGAAAATTAAAATCATGATGACAAGTTTCACGGTTATCATTACTCTTTATAGCATACATGTCATCACCATAATCATCATAGATAGCAACTTTGCTGTCATAATCAATTGAAACCTCTTCCAAAATAGTGGATTCATCATTAAATAAAGTTGTGACCTCTCCAAATCCACTTTCATCAATATAATCATCATAAAAAGGAGGCATGCTATTATCATAATAAATTTTCTCATCAAAACTTGGGGGGCTAAAAATATCATCTTCATCACACATAGCATCCCCAAGCTTGTAGCTTTGCATATCATTAGCATCATGGATATTCAAAGAATTCATACTAGCAATATTGCAATCATGCTTATCATTCAAAGATTTTATGCCAAACATTTTATTGAATTCTTCTTCTATCAATTGAGCAAAATTTTCCGCTCCATCATTTTCAAGAAAGACATTATAAAGACGAATAATATGAGGCAACCTCAATTCCATTTTTTTGTAGTTTTCTTTTACAAACCAAACTAGTGATAAAACAAGAAACTAAATGATTCGATTGGAAGATCTAAAGATATACCTTCAAGCACTCACCTCCCCGGCAATGGCGCCAGAAAAGAGCTTGATGTCTACTACACAACTTATTCTTGTAGACTCGTGTTGGGCCTCCAAGCGCAGAGTTTTGTAGAACAGTAGCAATTTTCCCTCAAGTGGATGACCTAAGGTTTATCAATCCGTGGGAGGCGTAGGTTGAAGATGGTATCTCTCAAACAACCCTGCAACCAAATACAAGAAATATCTTGTGTCCCCAACACACCCAATACAATGGTAAATTGTATAGGTGCACTAGTTCGGCGAAGAGATGGTGATAAAAGTGTAGTATGGATAGTAGATATAGGTTTTTGTAATCTTAAAATATAAAAACAGCAAGGTAGCAAGTAACAAAAGTGAGCACAAACGGTATTGCAATGCTTGAAAACAAGGCCTAGGGTTCATACTTTCACTAGTGCAATCTCTCAACAATGCTAACATAATTGGATCATATAACCATCCCTCAACGTGCGATAAAGAATCACTCCAGTGTTCCTATTAGTGGAGAACATAAGATATAAATTGTTGTAGGGTACGAAACCACCTCAAAGTTATTCTTTCCGATCAATCTATTGAGCCATCCCTATAAGTGTCACGAACAGCCCTAGAGTTCGTACTAAAATAACACCATATGAAACACATCAACCAACTCTAATGTCACCTAGATACTCCAATGTCACCACAAGTATCAGTGAGTTGATTATTCGATATGCATCAAACAACTTCAGATCATAATATTCAATCCATACAAAGAACTTCAACGAGCACCCCAAAGTTTCTATCGGCGAAAAGATAATGAAAACGTGCATCAACCCCTATGCATAGATTACCCCAATGTCACCTCGGGAATCCGCGAGTTGAGTGCCAAAACATATATCAAGTGAATCAATATAATAGCCCATTGTCACCACGGGTATTCATATGCATGACATACATCAAGTGTTCTCAAATCTGAAATATTCAATCCAACAATAACGAAACCTCAAAGGGAAAAGATTCAATTCATCACAACAAGGATAGAGAGGGAAGAAACACCATATGATCCAACTATATTAACAAAGCTCGCGATACATCAAGATCGTGCCAAATCAAGAACACGAGAGAGAGAGAGAGAGAGATCAAACACATAGCTACTAGTACATACCCTCAGCCCCGAGGGTGAACTACTCCCTCCTCATCATGGAGACCGCCGGGATGATGAAGATGGCCTCCGGTAGGGTGCCGGAAAAGGGCTGTAGATGGGATCTCCTTGGTACAGAGGCTTGCGGCGGCGTAAAAACTCATCTAGGGTTATTTTTGGGGGGTTCTCTATTTATAGAATTTTTCAGCGTTGGAATCAGGTCAGACGGAGCCACGTGGGCCCCACGAGGTACCAGGGCACGCCTGGGGGGGTGGCGCGCCCTGGTGCCTCGTGGGCACTGGGTGGCCCCCCTCCAGTGGGTCTTGGTTCTAGTATTTTTTATTTACTCCATAAAAAATCTCCAAAAAGTTTCATCCAATTCCAAGAACTCTTATTTCTGCACAAAAAACAACACCATGGCAATTCTGCTGAAAACAACGTCAGTCCGGGCTAGTTCTAATCAAATCATACCAAAACCATATAGAATTGTTATAAACATGGCATGAATACTTCATAAATTATAGATACGTTGGAGACGTATCAGGATCGGGTGGGACGTCGCCTCCCCCAGCCCTTCGGGGCACGGAAGGAACGGTGTGCTCGGCCGACCCGTTTTCCGCCTTCAATGGCGGAGGAAGCCCGTTGACCTCGGCCACGTCACCGATGTGGACGCATTGTGGGCTGAACACGGGATTAATTAGACATTGTGCATCAAAATGAGTTTTCATAGAGAAATAGAGGAGGTTCTGTGAAGGATACCTCCGGGGGGTCAGCCTCGTCCTGGGCGGTTGCGCGAGGACATCCTCCGATGTGTCAGAGAGGTTGACATGGGCGGTCCCGGCCCGCTGGCCGACTAGTGCAGCCGAGGCCTTGCGCAGTTTCCTGCGGCCCTGTGGAGGCTCTTCCTCCCCAACGTCCTCGGACGTAGCCCTCTTCCTTTTCGGGGAAGGCACCCCCTCCTCTTCGACGTCTTCGGACGTCGCCCTCTTCCTCTTCGAGGAGGGAACTTCCTCCTCCCCCTCCATGTCCTCACCCTCGTGGGTGGTGGATACATGGGTGTCCTCGGACCTTGCGTCCGAGGTGTCGCGGATGCGGAGGCCGCCCCTCCCCTTCGGTTACTTCTGCCCCTTGGCCGGAACCACGTACGGTTCCTCGGCCAAGAGCGCCTCGAGCTGGGGAGACTTCTCCACCTCAGGCAGCGGCGCCGGGCATCGCATCTGCTGCGCCCTGGGGATTGATGCGTCTCCAATGTATCTATAATTTTTGATTGTTCCATGCTATTATAGTATCAATCTTGGATGTTTTATATGCAATTATATGCCATTATATATCATTTTTTGGGACTAACCTATTAACCCAGTGCCCAGTGCCAGTGGCTGTTTTTGCTTGTTTTGCCTTTTCAGAAAATCATTATCAAAATGTGTCCAAACAAGAAAAAAACTTTGGATTATTTTTTTCTGGATTAGAAGAGACCCAGGAAGCTTCGGGAGAAGACCAGAAGAGCCACGAGGAGGCGGCAAGCCTGGAGGGCGCGGCCAGGGGCGTAGGGCACGCCCCCCAGGCTTGTGGGCCCCTCGTGGCACCTCTTGATCTAAATCCAATGCTATAAATTCCCAAATATTCCAAAACCAACAGAGAGCCAGAAGAGAAAACCTTTCCGCCGCCGCAAGCCTCTGTTCTTCCGCGATCCCATCTGGAGGCCTTTTCCGGTAATCTGCCGGAGAGGGAATCGATCACGGAGGGCTTCTTCATCAACCTTGCTGCCCTTCCGATGATGTCTGAGTAGTTTACCACAGACCTACGGGTCCATAGCTAGTAGCTAGATGGCTTCTTCTCTCTCTTTGATCTTCAATACCATGTTCTCCTCGATGTTCTTGGAGTTCTATCCGATGTAATCTTCTTTTGCGGTGTGTTTGTTGGGATCCGATGAATTGTGAGTTTATGATCAGATTATTCATGAGAAATATTTGAGTCTTCTCTTAACTCTTTTATGCATGATTATTATAGCTTTGTATTTCTCTCTGATCTATCGATTTGGTTTGGCCTACTAGATTGATTTGTCTTGCAATGAGAGAGGTGCTTTGTGATGGGTTCAATCTTGTGGTGCTCAATCCCAGTGACAGAAGGGGACATGACACGTATTTGTATTGTTGCCATTAAGGATAAAAAGATGGGGTTTAATCATATTGCTTGAGTTTACTTTGTCTACATCATGTCATCTTGCTTAAGGCGTTACTCTGTTTCATACTTAATACCCTAAATGCATGCTGGATAGCGGTCGATGGGTGGAGTAATAGTAGTAGATGCAGGCAGGAGTCGGTCTACTTGTCTCGGACGTTATGCCTATATACATGATCATTGCCATGAATCCGTCATAATTATTTGCTTTTCTATCAATTGCCCAACGGTAATTTGTTTACCCACTGTATGCTATGTGTTCGAGAGAGAAGCCTCTAGTGAAAACTATGGCCCCCGGGTCTACTTTATCATATATATAAAACCTAAAAATACCTTGCTACAATTTATTTACTTTTATTTTAGTTTATATATTTACCTCTATAAGATTTAATCCTTGCAAATAACCACTAAAAGGATTGACAACCCTCTTATTTGCGTTGGGTGCAAGTGTTTGCTCTTGTGTGTGCAGGTGCGCTTGACGGAATTTTTCTTGGTTCTCCTACTGGATTGATAACCTTGGTTCTTAACTGAGGGAAATACTTATCTCTACTATACTGCATCATCCTCTCCTCTTCGGGGAAATACCAACGCAGACTACAAGTAGCAGGAAGAATTTCTGGCGCCGTTGCCGGGGAGACATCATCAAAATTACCAAGTACCTTCGCACAAACTATCATCTACTTGCATTTATTTTATTTGCCTTTTATTTGTATTTGCCTCTCATTTTCATCTCCCCCACTTCTAATTTTTTTTACAAAAACACAAAAATACTTTTATTTGCTTGTTTGCTAGTTCACTTGTCCCGTCACTATGTCGCTAGAGGAATTTCGCGATAGTTTCTATACCAGAAGATTGTCTGATATTGAAAATGTCACTAAGGGTTTTATGACTTCGCAATTTGAGCAAAATAAATTCTTTTCCGAAGAGCTTAAGGAACATTCTAGCTTGTTGAATGCTATCAATAAACATCTTGAAGATGTTAATCTAGAAGTATCCAACCTTCAGGCTCAACTTGCTAATACTGAAAATTTACTAGGAAAAATCTCGGATAAACAAACAACTCTAGTGAATAGGATGGCTGCCAAACCAGAGTCACTATCTAGTAATGATGAAGATATTAAAATGATTGGTGTCACTCCTATTGAATCATTATTTAGTAACATAAAACTTGATGAAAAAGGGATTGAAGAAGAGTCAACTTTAGATAGAAGGAGTCCCACTTGCTTGGAGGGTGATAATCTTGATGATAAAAATGAAAAAAGTGGGTTTGGAGAGGTCAAAACTGTAAATAGTAATGCACCCACTACTTTGGATTACAAGGACTTTAATTATGATAGTTGTTCTTTGATTGAGTGAATTTCCTTGTTGCAATCCATGATTAATTCACCCAATGCATATGAATAAAATAAAGCTTTCACTAAACATATCGTAGAAGCCATGATGAAAGCACATGAAGAAAAACTTGAGTTGGAAGTATCAATTCCTAGAAAATTACAAGATGAATGGGAACCTACTATTAAAGTCAAAATTAAATATTATGAATGTAATGCTCTTTGTGATCTTGGTGCTAGCATTTCCACTATACCAAAGTCTTTGTGTGATGTGCTAGGTCTCACCGACATGGATCCTTGTTCCCTTAATTTGCATCTCGCGGATTCAACTATTAAAAAGCCATTGGGTAGAATAAATGATGTGCTTATTCTTGCAAATAGAAATTATGTGCCCATTGACTTTATTGTTCTTGATATTGAATGCAATCCTTCTTGCCCCATAATACTTGGTAGGCCTTTTCTACGAACAATTGGTGCTATTATTGATATGAAAAAAGGTAATATAAGATTTCAATTTCCATTAAAGAAAGGGATGGAACACTTCCTAGAAAGAGAATTAAAGCACCTTATGAATCTATTATGAGGGCCACTTATGTAATTAACATGAAGGATGACAACACTTGAAACTATGCATTATGCCTAGCTAGGGGCATAAAACAACATCGCTTGTTGGGAGGCAACCCAATGAATAAAATAAAATTTTGCTTTTACCTTCTGTTTTTGAGTGTTTACACAATTATAGCTTCTGTTATGATTGTATTTTTATGTTTTAATTAGTCTTTGTGACAAGTAATGCCTTTGGGATGATTTCAAAGATAGTATAATTGATGCTGCTTGAAAACAAAAACTTTTGCGTCCAGTGCTAGAATTTTGGTTTTTTACTGGAGCATCATAACCTTCTGACTTTTTTACACAATATTGATATATGAATTCCCCACGTTGTCATAATTTTGCAGAATTTTTGGAGTTACATAAGTATGACGTTAATTCAGATCTTTATAGACTGTTCTGTTTTAGACAGATTCTGTTTTTGTTGCATAGTTTGCTTATTTTGATGAATCTATGGATCATATCGGGGGGTATGAGTCATGGAGAAATTGGATTACAGTAGCATTATGACAATATTAAATATGAATCAATTTACAACAGTACCTAAAGTTTAAGATTTATTTGTTATACTAACGGATCTCACGAGGTTTCTGTTGAGTTTTGTGTGCTGAAGTTTTCAAGTTTTGGGTGAGATTACGATGGATAAAGGAATAAGGAGCGGCAAGAGCCTAAGCTTGGGGATGCCCAAGTCACCCCAAGGTAATATTCAAGGAAGACTCAAGCGTCTAAGCTTGGGGATGCCCCGGAAGGCATCCCCTCTTTCGTCTACAATCTATCGGTAACTCACTTGGAGCTATATTTTTATTCATCACATGATATGTGTTTTACTTGGAGCGTCTTGTGATATAGTTTGTTTGTTTTTTATTTTGTCACAATCATCTTTGCTGAACACACCTTTTTGAGAGGGACACACATTATTCGTGATTTGTTAGAATACTCTATGTGCTTCACTTATA
The DNA here is from genome assembly GCA_039707655.1 of Elymus sibiricus. Classification (NCBI taxonomy): domain Eukaryota; kingdom Viridiplantae; phylum Streptophyta; class Magnoliopsida; order Poales; family Poaceae; genus Elymus; species Elymus sibiricus. Next base: position 172,942,870 of record CM077666.1, on the reverse strand, counting down.
TCTTTCGAGCTAGGCAGTTGCTCTAGTGCTTCACTTATATCTTTTAGAGCACGTCGGTGGTTATATTTTAAAGAAATAGTTGCACTCTCATGCTTCACTTATATCTTTTTGAGAGTCTAATGAATAGCAATGGTAATATGCATGGGTTATGAATTTGGTCCTGATATGATAGGTATTCAAGAGGGATATAATAAAAACTTTCATGTAGATCACTGAATATGATAAGTTTGATTCCTTGCAATAGTTTTGCGATATTAAGATGGTAATATGTGGGAGGTATTAGTAGATGATTGTGGTTTAGTAAGAATGTTGGTGTTAAGGTTTGTGATTCCCGAAGCATGCATGTATGATCTGTCGTTATGCTAAGAAGTTGGAGCATGATTTATTGTTGATTCTCTACCTTATGAGTGGTGGTCGGGGACGAGCGATGGACCTTGTCCTACCAATCTATCCCTCTAGGGGCATGCGTAGTAATACTTTGCTTCGAGGGCTAATAAACTTTCGCAATAAGTATGTGAGTTCTTTATGACTAATGTGAGTCCATGGATTATACGCACTCTCACCCTTCCGCAATTTGCTAGCCTCTTTGGTACCGTGCATTGCCCTTTCTCACACCGAGAGTTGGTGCAAACTTCACCGGTGCATCCAAACCCCGTGATATGATACGCTCTATCACACATAAGCCTCTTTATATCTTCCTCAAAACAGCCACCATACCTACCTATCATGGCATTTCCATAGCCATTCCGAGATATATTGCCATGCAACTTCCACCGTTTCGTTTTTATGACACTCATCGTCATTGTCATATTGCTTTGCATGATCATATAGCTGACATAGTATTTGTGGCTCAGCCACCATTCATCATTTTTATACATGTTACGCTAGCATCATTGCACATCCTGGTACACTGCCAGAGGCATTCATATAGAGTCATATTTTTGTTCTAGTATCGAGTTGTAAGTAAATAGAAATGTGATGATCATCATTATTAGAGCATTGTCCCAGTGAGGAAAGGATGATGGAGACCATGATTCTCCCACAAGTCGGGATGAGACTCCGGACGAAAAAAGGCCAAAAAGAGTCCACGAAAAAAAATGAGAGAAAAAGAGAGAAGGGGCAATGTTACTATCCTTTTTCCACACTTGTGCTTCAGAGTAGCACCATGTTTTTCATATAGAGAGTCTCCTATTTTGTCACTTTCATATACTAGTGGAAATCTTTCATTATAGAACTTGGCTTGTATATTCCGATGATGGGCTTCCTCAAATGCCCGAGGTCTTCATGAGCAGGCAAGTTGGATGCACACCCACTTAGTTTTCATGTTGAGCTTTCATACACTTATAGCTCTTAGTGCATCCGTTGCATGGCAATCCCTACTCCTCGCATTGACATCCATTGATGGGCATCTCCATAGCCCGTTGATTAGCCTCGTCGATGTGAGACTATCTTCCTATTTTTGACTTCTCTTATTTATCTCTACCACCACACTCTATTCCACCCATAGTGCTATATCCATGGCTTGCGCTCATGTATTGCGTGGGGGTTGAAAAAACTAAAGCGCGTCAAAACGTATGAACAAATTGCTCGGCTTGTCATCGGGGTAGTGCATGATAAATACTTTGTGTTAAGAAGATGGAGCATGACAGGATTATTTGATTTTGTAGGGATAACGTTCTTTAGCATTTTTATTTTGAAAGACATGATTATTTATTAGTATGCCTGAGTATTGATGTCTTTATATCAAATTATAGACTATTGCCTTGAATCATTCGGATCTTATTATTCATACCGTAAGAGAGATTACATGATGAAACATGATAGGTACCATTCCACATCAAAAATTCTGTTTTTATCATTTACCTACTCGAGGACGAGTAGGAATTAAGCTTGGGGATGCTTGATACGTCTCCAACATATCTATAATTTTTGATTGTTCCATGCTATTATAGTATCAATCTTGGATGTTTTATATGCAATTATATGCCATTATATATCATTTTTGGGACTAACCTATTAACCCAGTGCACAGTGCCAGTTGCTGTTTTTGATTGTTTTTGCCTTTTCAGAAAATCATTATCAAAAAGTGTCCAAACGATAAAAAAACTTTGGATTAATTTTTTTTGGACCAGAAGAGACCCAGGAAGCTTCGGGAGAAGACCAGAAGAGCCACGAGGAGGCGGCAAGCCTGGAGGGCGCGGCCAGGGGGGGTAGGGCGCACCCCCCAGGCTTGTGGGCCCCTCATGGCACCTCTTGACCTAATTCCAACGCTATAAATTCCCAAATATTCCAAAACCAACAGAGAGCCAGAAGAGAAAACCTTTCCGCCGCCGCAAGCCTCTGTTCTTTCGCGATCCCATCTGGAGGCCTTTTTCGGTAATCTACCGGAGGGGGAATCGATCACGAAGGGCTTCTTCATCAACCTTGATGCCCTTCCGATGATGTGTGAGTAGTTTATCACAGACCTACGGGTCCATAGCTAGTAGCTAGATGGCTTCTTCTCTCTCTTTGATCTTTAATACCATGTTCTCCTCGTTGTTCTTGGAGTTCTATCCGATGTAAACTTCTTTTGCGGTGTGTTTGTTGGGATCCGATGAATTGTGAGTTTATGATCAGATTATTCATGAGAAATCTTTGAGTCTTCTGTTAACTCTTTTATGCATGATTATTATAGCTTTGTATTTCTCTTCGATCTATCGATTTGGTTTGGCCTACTAGATTGATTTGTTTTGCAATGGGAGAGGTGCTTTGTGATGGGTTCAATCTTGCGGTGCTCAATCCCAGTGACAGAAGAGGACATGACACGTATTTTTATTGTTGCCATTAAGGATAAAAAGATGGGGTTTAATCATATTGCTTGAGTTTACTTTGTCTACATCATGTCATCTTGCTTAAGGTGTTACTCTGTTTCATACTTAATACCCTAAATGCATGCTGGATAGCGGTCGATGGGTGGAGTAATAGTAGTAGATGCAGGCAGGAGTCGGTCTACTTGTCTCGAATGTGATGCCTATATACATGATCATTGCCATGAATCCGTCATAATTATTTGCTTTTCTATCAATTGCCCAACAGTAATTTGTTTACCCACCGTATGCTATGTGTTCGAGAGAGAACCCTCTAGTGAAAACTATGGCCCCCGGGTCTACTTTATCATATATAAAAAACCTAAAAATACATTGCTGCAATTTATTTACTTTTATTTTAGTTAGTATTTTATTTTATCTATTTACCTCTATAAGATTTAATCCTTGCAAATAACCGCTAAGAGGATTGACAACCCTCTTATTTGCGTTGGGTGCAAGTGTTTGCTCTTGTGTGTGCAGGTGCGTTTAACGGAATTTTGCTTGGTTCTCCTACTGGATTGATAACCTTGGTTCCTAACTGAGGGAAATACTTATCTCTACTATACTACATCATCCTCTCCTCTTCGGGGAAATACAAACGCAGACTACAAGTAGCAGGGATCCACTTCTAAGAAAGAAGATCAGGGGTTAGTCATTCTAGTAAAGATGACCCGCAGATGACATTTTGGAATAAGTATCAAAATTTACCTCGCTGGCATCATGCTCGGCGTCTAAGCCGGAGTCCGCTCCTTCCCCGGGGAACACGTTCTTGGATGGCTTGAATAGCACCGTCCACATCCCAGCCAAGGTGGAGCGGAAGAAGCGCCCCAGCGTCGGCACGTCCTCGGGCTTGTGTGCCCACATCGGGCTCGCCCGAAGCTGGAGTGGTAGTATACGGCGGTGGAGCATGACGTCGACCACGTTAACCAGCTTGATCTTCTTCTTGTCTGCCTGAGTTTTGATCCTTGTTTGCAGCAAGAGAATATCCTCGGGGGAGCCCCTGTCCAGGCTCTTCCTCGTCCAGGAGGCCAGTCTCTTCGGAGGAGCCCCTGTAAACACAAGGACCTCGGCCTGGCAATTGGCGAGCAGCTCGGTGATGTAGAACCACTCTCTCTGCCACTCCTTCACAGTTTCCACGAAAGTGTCGTCGTACCAGGCGACCTTCTGGATCTTGCTGATCATGGCTCTGTGATACATCTCCAACGTATCTATAATTTTTTATTGTTCCATGCTATTATATTATCAATGTTGGATGTTTTTATATACATTTACAACAATTATATATCATTTTTTGGGACTAACCTATTAACTTAATGCCAAGTGCCAGTTGCTGTTTTTTTGCCTGTTTTTGGTTTTCCAGAATATCAGTACCAAACGAAGTCCAAATGCCACGAAACTTTTTGGAGATTTTTTTCTGGACATAATAAACACTAGAAGCTTCGGGAGGAGACGAGAAGATGAAGCAGTGGCCCACGAGGCACCACGGCGCGCCCCAGGGGGGCACCCTAGTGGCTCGTGGGGCCCACACAGCTCCGTTTGACCTAATTCCTCCACTATAAATTCTCTAAAATCGAGAAACCAACAGAGGAGTCCACGAAATACTTTTTCCGCCGCCGCAAGCTTCTGTTCTCGAGAGATCCCATCTGGAGGCCTTTTCCGGTACTCCGCCGGAGGGGGAATCGATCACAGAAGGGCTCTCCATCAACCTTGCTGCCCTTCCGATGATGCGTTAGTAGTTTACCACAGACCTTCGGGTCCATAGTTAGTAGCTAGATGGCTTCTTCTATCTTTTTGATCTTCAATACAATGTTCTCCTCGATGTTCTTGGAGTTCTATCCGATGTAATCACTTTTTGCGGTGTGTTTGTTGGGATCCGATGAATTGTGAGTTTATGATCAGATTATCCATGAATATTATTTGAGTCTTCTCTGAACTCTTTTATGCATGATTATTATAGCTTCGTATTTCTCTCCAATCTATTGATTTGGTTTGGCCAACTAGATTGATTTATCTTGCAATGGGAGAGGTGCTTTGTAATGGGTTCGATCTTGCGGTGTTCAATCCCAGTGAAAGAAAGGGACATGACACGTATGTATCATTGCTATTAAGGGTAAAAAGATGGGGTTTATTCATACATGAGTTTACTTTGTCTACATCATGTCATCTTGCTTAAGGCGTTACTCCATTCTTTATGGACTTAATACACTAGATGCATGCTGGATAGCGGTCGATGTGTGGAGTAATAGTAGTAGATGCAGGCAGGAGTCGGTCTACTTGTTTCGGACATGATGCCTATATACATGATCATTGCCTTGGATATCGTCATGATTATTTGCTTTTCTATCAATTGCCCAACAGTAATTTGTTTACCCACCGTATGCTATTTTCATGAGAGAAGCCTCTAGTGAAAACTATGGCCCCCGGGTCTATCCAAATCATATATTAAAAATCCTAAAAATACCTTGCTGCACTTTTACTTTATTTATTTTATTTTATATTTTAGTTTAATCTATCTATCTATCACCATACAATTTAATCTTGCAATTAACCGCCAAGGGATTGACAACCCCTTGTTTGCGTTGGGTGCAAGGATTTGTTGTTTTGTGTGCAGGTACTATTAACGAGGTGTTGCGTGATTCTCCTACTGGATTGATAACCTTGGTTTCATAACTGAGGGAAATACTTAGCTCTACTGTACTGCATCTCCCCTCCTCTTTGGGGAAATCCCAACGCAGTTCACAAGTAGCAGGAAGAATTTCTGGCGTCGTTGCCGGGGAGACATCATCAACATCTATCAAGTACCTACCCATAAAAATTTCATCTCCTTGCATTTATTTTATTTGCCTTTGCCTCTAGTTTTCATCTCCCCCACTTCTAAATTTTTTTTACAAAAATACAAAAATATTTTCCGTTTGCCTTTTTCTTGTTTGCTTGTTTGCTTGCTTGTTATCTTGTTTGCGTAGCCACGATGTCTCAAGAAAATAAAAAATTGTGTGATTTTTCCAATACTAATAATAATGATTTTATTAGTACTCCAATTGCTCCTCCCGCCGCTAGTGCGGAGACTTGTGATATTAATGCCGCTTTGCTAAATCTTGTTATAAAAGAACAATTTTCTGGTAGTCCTAATGAAGATGATGCATCCCATCTTAACACTTTCGTAGAATTGTGTGATATGCACAAGAAAAAAGATGTGGATAATGATATTGTGAAATTAAAATTATTCCCGTTCTCATTGCGGGATCGTGCAAAAATTTGGTTCTCATCTCTACCATGAAATAGTATCGATTCTTGTGATAGGTCTAAAGATGCTTTTATTACCAAGTATTTTCCGCCCGCGAAAATCATTTCCCTTAGAAATCAAATTATGAATTTTAAGCAACTTGATCATGAACATGTTACCCAATATTGGGAAAGAATTAAATTAATGATAAGAAATTGCCCTACTCATGGTTTAAATTTATGGATGATCATACAAAAGAATTATGCGGGATTAAATTTTGTTTCTAGAAATCTTTTAGATTCCGCCACGGGTGGTACTTTTATGGAGATTACATTGGGGGAAGCTACTAAATTGCTTGATAATATTATGGCAAATTATTCACAATGGCATACTGAAAGAGTTCCTACTAGTAAAAAAGTGAATTCTGTTGAAGAAATTAGTACTTTGAGTGATAAAGTTGATGCGCTTATGAAATTGGTTGCTAGCAAAAAATACTCCTATTGATCCTAATGATGTGCCTTTATCCACCTTGATTGAGCAAAATAATGATCCCGTAGATGTGTATTTTGTCTCGCGAAACAATTTTAATAATAATGCTTATAGAGGTAATTTTATTCCTAGGCCGTTTCCTGGAAATTCCTCTAATAGTTATGTCAATTCCTATGGTAGTTCTTATAATAATAATAATAGGATGCCCTCTGATCTTGAAAGTAATATTAAAGAATTTATTAATGCTCAAAAAGTTTTCAACACTACGATAGAAGAAAATTTAAGTAAACTTGATGATATGTCTAGGAGCATTGATAGAATTATTCATGATGTGGAAAATCTCAAGACTAAAATTTTGCCACCCAAAATTGATATTAATGAATCAATTAAAGCTTTATATGTCTCCATGGATGAGAGTAAGAAAAGAACCGCTATGCTAAAAGCTAAACGAGAATTTTTAGAAAAAGCGATTCCTCCTGGTTTTTATCGTAGTAATGATGAGGATATTAAAATGATTGGTGTTTCATCTATTGATTCTTTGTTTAGCAATATAAAACTTGATTAAAAGGGAACTGAAGAAGAGTCAACTTTATCTAGAAGGCGTTCCCATAATTCGGAGGGTGAAAATCTTGATAATTTTTTTGATAAAAGTGGGTTTGGAGAGGTAAAAACTTTAACTAGCGATGTGCCCACTCTCTTGGATTACAAAGATTTCAATTATGACAATTGTTCCTTTATTGAATGTATTTCTTTGTTACAATCCATGTTAAATTCACCCAACGCTTATGAGCAAAACAAGGCTTTTACTAAACACATTGTAGAAGCAATGATGAAAGCGTTAGAAGAAAAGCTAGAACTAGAAATTTCAATTCCTAGAAAATTATATGATGAATGGGAACCCACCATTAAAGTTAAAATTAAAAATTATGAGGGAAATGCTTTATGTGATTTGGGTGCTAGCGTTTCCACAATTCCAAAATCTCTATGTGATGTGCTAGGTTTTACCAATATAGATGAATGTTCTCTTAATTTGCACTTGGTGGATTCTACTATTAAAAAGCCTTTGGGTAGAATTAATGATGTTCTTATTCTTGCAAATAGGAACTATGTGCCCGTTGATTTTATTGTACTTGACATTGAATGCAATCCTTCCTGCCCCATAATACTTGGTAGACCGTTCTTACGAACCATAGGTGCCGTTATTGACATGAAAGAAGGGAATATAAAATTTCAGTTTCCATTAAAGAAGGGTATGGAACATTTCCCTAGGAAGAAAATTAAAGCACCATATGAATCCATTATGAGGGTCACTTATGGAATCAACTTGAAAGATGACAATACTTGAAACTATGCATTATGCCTAGCTAGGGACATAAAACAATAGCGCTTGTTGGGAGGCAACCCAATGAATAAAATAAATTTTTACTTTTTGTTTCTGTTATTGTGTGTTTTCACATTTATGCTACTGTTATGATTGTGTTTTTATGTTTTAATTAGTGTTTGTGCCAAGTAAAGCCTTTGGGATGATTTGGAAGATAGTATAATTGATGCTGTTTGGAAAACAGAAAGTTTGTCGTCCAGTGCTGGAATTTTAGTTCTGTACTGGAGCGTCAGAAAAATCTGAAATGTTTACACCGTATTGGTATATGAATTTCCCACGTTTTACTAATTTTTCAGAATTTTTGGAGTTACAGAAATATGGCTTTTAAATAGATCTCCTCAGACTGTTCTGTTTTTGACAGATTCTGTTTTTGATGCATTGCTTGCTTGTTTTGATGAAACTATGGATTGTATCGGGGGGTATAAGCCATGGAGAAGTTAGAATACAGTAGGTATAATGTAAAAATAAAATATGAATGGGTTTGCAACAGTACTTAAAGTAGTGATTTATTTTGTTATACTAACGGATCTCACGAAGGTTTTGTTGAGTTTTGTGTGATTGAAGTTTTCAAGTTTTGGGTGAGATCACGATGGATGAAGGAATAAGGAGTGGCAAGAGCCTAAGCTTGGGGATGCCCAAGGCACCCCAAGGCAATATTCAAGGAAGACTCAAGCGTCTAAGCTTGGGGATGCCCCGGAAGGCATCCCCTCTTTCTTCTACCAACCATCGGTAATTTTATTTGGAGCTATATTTTTATTCGTCACATGATATGTGTTTTGCTTGGAGCGTCGTGTATTATATGAGTCTTTGCTTTGTTTGCTTTTTAGTTTGTCACAATCATCTCCGCTGGACACACCTATTTGAGAGAGCCACACGTTTATCATGATTTGCTAGAATACTCTATGTGCTTCACTTAATTTTTTTGAGCTAGGCAGTTGCTCTAGTGCTTCACTTAAATCTTTTTGAGCACGGCGGTGGCTATATTTTAAATAAATATTTAAACTCTCATGCTTCACTTATATTATTTTGAGAGTTGATAAGATTAAAATTTTGAAGAAATATTTGCACTCTCATGCTTCACTTATATCTTTTTGAGAGTTGATAATAGTAATGGTAATTTGCACAAGATATGAATTTGGTCCCAAAGTGATGAATATTCAAGAGGGATATAATAAAAACTTTCATATAGATCATTGGATATGATGAGTGTGATTCCTTGCAATAGTTTTGCGATATGGAGATGATAATATGTGAGTCATGTTAGTGAGTAATTGTGATTTAGTAAGAATATTGGTGTTAAGGTTTGTGATTCCCTATGCATGCACATTAAGTCAATAGTTATGCAAAGAAATTATATCCTACTTATGGTGCATTATTCGGTGTTAGTTATGTTCAATGCATGTTTATGACCGTTTTTGCTTTTTGGTTGGTCGCTTCTCAATCTATTTGCTAGCCTTCATTTGTACTAAGCGGGAATACTGCTTGTGCATCCAAACTCCTTAAACCCAAGTTGTGCCAAATGAGTCCACCATATCTACCTATATGCGGTATTTCCATGCCGTTCCAAGTAAATTTGCATGTGCCAACTCTAAAATTTTCAAAATAATTTTCCGTTTTGTGTGCCCGTACCGCTCATGAAGCGGCAGGGGGTGGCCAATATTTTCCATGTTAGGTGTGTTATTCTCACGATGAGTGTTTATTCACTTGTCATTGCACGAGAGAGCGGCTGGTAATAGGGATGCCCAGTCCCACAATGAATAAAAAATTAATAACAACAAAATTCCTTGGAAAGTGTTGGTATGGAGGGCACCCGTGGATACGGCTAGCCATGGATTGTCAAAGAATGGTGGAAAGGAAATAAACTTTATTTTCTATTTGGGAACCGCCTATGATGTGTCTAGCATGGAAGATATTGGGAATTCTCGGTCGTTTTCGTTGATAGGAAAAGCATGCCTCTCAAAAAAAAATTATCTCTCTAATTTAAGCTTTGAACTCTGGCACATTTGCAAATCTCTGCTTCCCTCTGCGAAGGGCCTATCTATTTACTTTTATGCAATTTTTATTTTTATTTTGAGTCTCCATCTTCTCTTATAAAGCACCAACTAGAAAGCACTATTGTCATACTTGTGCATTGTGTGTAGCTAATATCAAGTGTGTTTCATGAATGGATCAATGATTGAGCATAATGGGCTAGGGATAACTTTCTTCAGCGTTGATATTTTGAAAGACATGGTTGCTTGTTAGTATGCTTGAGTATTTATATCTTCATGTCAAATTATAGACTATTGCTTTGAATCATTCAAGTCCAAATGTCCATGCTAGAAAAGAAAAGAATATATGATAGGTAGAATTCCACATCAAAAATTCTATTTTTATCATTTACCTACTCGAGGACGAGCAGGAATTAAGCTTGGGGATGCTTGATACGTCTCCAACTTATCTATAATTTTTTATTGTTCCATGCTATTATATTATCAATCTTGGATGTTTTTATATACATTTACAGCAATTATATATCATTTTTTGGGACTAACCTATTAACTTAGTGCCCAGTGCCAGTTGCTGTTTTTTTGCCTATTTTTGGTTTTTCAGAATATCAGTACCAAACGAAGTCCAAATGCCACGAAACTTTTTGGAGATTTTTTTTCTGGACATAATAAACACTAGAAGCTTTGGGAGGAGACGAGAAGATGAAGCAGTGGCCCACAAGGCACCACGGCGCGCCCCAGGTGGGGCGCCCTGGTGGCTCGTGGGGCCCACACAGCTCCGTTTGACCTAATTCCTCCACTATAAATTCTCTAAAATCGGGAAACCAATAGAGGAGTCCATGAAATACTTTTTCCGCCGCCGCAAGCTTCTGTTCTCAAGAAATCCCATCTGGAGGCCTTTTCCGGTACTCCGCCAGAGGGGGAATCGATCACGGAGGGGCTCTCCATCAACCTTGCTGCCCTTCCGATGATGCGTTAGTAGTTTACCACAGACCTTCGGGTCCATAGTTAGTAGCTAGATGGCTTCTTCTCTCTTTTTGATCTTCAATACAATGTTCTCCTCGATGTTCTTGGAGTTCTATCCGATGTAATCACTTTTTGCGGTGTGTTTGTTGGGATCCGATGAATTGTGAGTTTATGATCAGATTATCCATGAATATTATTTGAGTCTTCTCTTAACTCTTTTATGCATCATTATTATAGCTTCGTATTTCTCTCCGATCTATTGATTTGGTTTGGCCAACTAGATTGATTTATCTTGCAATGGGAGAGGTGCTTTGTAATGGGTTCGATCTTGCGGTGCTCAATCCCAGTGACAGAAAGGGACATGACACGTATGTATCGTTGCTATTAAGGGTAAAAAGATGGGGTTTATTCATACGTGAGTTTACTTTGTCTACATCATGTCATCTTGCTTAAGGCGTTACTCCGTTCTTTATGGACTTAATACACTAGATGCATGCTGGATAGCGGTCGATGTGTGGAGTAATAGTAGTAGATGCAGGCAGGAGTCGGTCTACTTGTTTCGGACGTGATGCCTATATACATGATCATTGCCTTGGATATCATCATGATTATTTGCTTTTCTATCAATTGCCCAACAGTAATTTGTTTACCCACCGTATGCTATTTTCATGAGAGAAGCCTCTAGTGAAAACTATGGCCCCCGGGTCTATCCAAATCATATACTAAAAATCCTAAAAACACCTTGCTGCACTTTTACTTTATTTATTTTATTTTATATTTTAGTTTAATCTATCTATCTATCTATCTATCACCATACAATTTAATCTTGCAATTAACCGCCAAGGGATTGACAACCCCTTGTTTGCGTTGGGTGCAAGGATTTGTTGTTTTGTGTGTAGGTACTGTTAACGAGGTGTTGCGTGATTCTCCTACTGGATTGATAACCTTGGTTTCATAACTAAGGGAAATACTTATCTCTACTGTACTGCATCTCCCCTCCTCTTCGGGGAAATCCCAACGCAGCTCACATGTAGCACTCCGCCGCACTCCGCCAGTTCGGAACCGCTTGACTTCGGCTTGATGCCAAAGGTCTTCAGCCATAGGCCGAAGTGCGGCTCTATGCGGAGGAAGGCCTCGCAGACGATGATGAACGTCACGAGGTGGAGGATGGAGTTCGGGGCTAGATGGTGGGAATCTAGCCCGTAGTAATAGAGCACCCCGCGCACGAAGGGGTGCAACGGGAACCCTAGACCTCAGACGAGGTGGGGAACGAAGACGACCCTCTCCCCTGGTTGGGGAGTGGGCACCCTCTGCTTCGGCTCCGGGGGCCGGCAGGCGGCGTCGGTGGGGATGTACCCCGCGTCCCGTAGCTCCTGAATCACGCCCTCCGAGATGAGGGAGCCGGCCCAGTGTCCCTTCAGTGTCGCGTCCGCCATCACTGGGGTGGAAGCTTTGAGCGCGCTGAAGGGGATGAGTGGGTTTGGGATTGGATCTGGGCGCTGGAGCTCAGGAGGCAATGTGCAAGGAAAGGGGGAAAGAAAGCGTGCAAAGCTGCAGCTGCCTCCCTTTTGCTCTTATAGGCCTGTGAAAGGCCAAGAGTCCCCCTCTATCTGCGCCAAAAAAATCGCCATGAACCCACAAAAGATGCCATTACGCGCATGGGGTGAAACAAAATCTTAATGATATCCCCCAAAATACGGGCACGATCTCTGCTTTGATGAGACGTGCCAATGAGAAAACTGCCTCTGGCCGTGATTCGAGTAATAGTAACTGCCCCGCCCACGCTTGAGTGGTGACGCTTCGTAAAAAGTTGTCAGGCTAGGTAGTACTATTCATGCCTACCCGGTTGGCCTTCGAGGCTAAGTTATCTCGTGTCTTCGGATACAATTAAAACCATGGTTGGAGGGCGGATTCCTTCGAGAACAGATTTGGTGGGAGCTTGCAAAGAACAAAAAAGATCTCAAATTATGGAAGGACTAATCTAAGGGGAGAGCTCATCTGTCAAGCCGAAGTCTCCAAATCCGAATACGAAATACCAAGGGGAACTCGTCTATCAAGCCGAAGACTCCAAGGCCGAAGTCATATATCCAAAGTATATCGTCGTCCTCGGCGTAGAAGACCAGTTCGGGGGCTATAGACGGTGTCCTAGACTAGGGGGTACCAACCTGGTTGGCCTACAGTCCATGTGCCGAACCCACGGCCCACCACTTTCATGAGGAAGGACTCCGGGAGCCTCACACCTTAGCGTGATCAAGATGGACTCTGCCAAAGACTTGACGTGTACTCCAAGGACAACATCGGCCGCCGGCGTAGGAATCCCTAGATGGATAACCGACCATGTGTAACCCTAGGTACCCCCAGCATCTATATAAGCTGAGGGGTTTAGTCCGTAGAAGGGATGATCACAATTACAACCACCTAGCCTTAGGGTTAGAACACAATCTCACTATCTCAAGGTAGATCAAGCTTGTACTCGATACACCATCGTCAATATAATCAAAGAAGGACGTAGGGTTTTACCTCTTCGAGAGGGCCCAAACCTGGGTAAACATCGTCTCCTTCGTCCCCTGTTACCATAGATCCGAGATCCACAGCTCGAGACCCCCTACCCTGAGGTCTGCCGGTTTTAGTACCGACAATAGGGTATCAGTTACATAACAAAAATTGGTCTCAAAAAAAATTACATCAATTGTTTTTCAACAACTGACATGTTTTTTCTTTTTCTTTTTTGTAGGTAAACAAACATATTTCATGATTAAGTATAACGGATCAAAAACTGAAATGAACTTCATCAAGGTGTTCAAATGATATCTTCTCCAACTTCGTCTTTCCCATGCTATCACTTCTAACCTTCACTTCTCGATGCCTTGCCTCTAGCGGTGAAGGTAGACGAGTCTCAAATGTAGAGTATCAGTTACATCAATTTTTTAAAAACAAATACATTTCTTTGTTAAGTACAACGGATCAAAAAATTAAAATAAACATCATCAAAGTGTTCAAATGCTATCTTCTCCAATTTCATATTTCACATACTATCACTTTTGGATGCCTTGCCTTCAGCGATGAAAGTACACGAGTCTCAAACATAGAGTATTAGTTACATCAAATTTTTAACAACAACATGTTTCATGGTTAAGTACAACGAATAAAAAAACTGAAATGAATGTCATCAAAGTGCTCAACTGCTATTTTCTCCTACATCATCTTTTATATACCGTCACTTCTGGATGCCTTGCCTCTAGCGATGAAAGTACACGAGACTGATTTGTACATGCAACACTAAACATAAAACTATTGAACGAGTCGGTATAAGTGTTTCACCCTAAGAGGTGAGAACCTAAGTAAGAGTTCTAAACACACGATAACCGAAGGCATGCCTCTTTCCTAGTCGACCATCACTTATAGCTCTTCAGTATCTTTTTGTTTGAAAAGGAGGGAGTCCCAAATAGTTCTTTAGCATGGCCAAGTCTTATCGAGGAACTCATATGGCATCCTAATGCACTAGGAGGATGAAAATACTAACCTGCACCATCTGACACTCATCCGTTTGTATCAGATTAAGATTTTGTAATGCTTTTGTGCAAAGATGACTTAAACACCCAAGAAAATGTCGTCTCTCCAAGATGCTCCCGCCCTTTGAAGATTGTTGCCACCTATTATTTTCATGCCCCAATTCCAAAGCCGTCTAGAACAAAGTAGGCATAGTGCCTCCGACCTCCTTTGATTCTGAAAGTGGATCTAGGATCCAAAGTATGTTTTGGTATTGATGACGAACAATTAAATGATTATTTGCGTTTGATAGGTGTGATAACATGTTTTAGTCCTATGAGCGAAGGTTGTCGAGCGCTGTCAGCCCCCCAAAAGGACAATAACTAAAGCTAGGAGTCCCGGGGGTTATCGTGTAACCTCTTTTTTTATTCAGTCATAGGGACCCCACACTATTACGAGGGACGTGGTTGAAGAAGAGACTTGCTCATTTACTTGGTCACACTAGCGTAATGCACGTGCATTAAAGAACCACACAATGATTCGGTTGTATTGGATAAGTAGTATAAAATAACTGTAGACTTGCAATACCACGAAGAAGAAACTCCATCAAGCAGCCACACACATGAGTAGCTGTGGTGGCCATGGGAGCACCATTGCAAGACATGATTTTTTTAAGCTGGGGGTCTAGTGGGTTCTAAATGTATGAGAGAGATTGGGGTGGAGTGGGAAGTGAACTTGAAAGGACATCTTCGCCCTAACGAGGGTTTTGGTGTTTCTTTTTGTGAAAGAAACTTCTGATCTATTCATAATCAATCATGACAGTATAGAGAACACCAGATGTCCAGATCTAATAAAAATTACAACCAGGTCTGTGGACCACCTATCGACGACTACAAGCACTGGAGCGAGCCGAAGGCGCGCCACCGTTGTCGGACCTCCCTCACCGGAGCCGAGCAAACCTTGTTTTATTAGACAGTTGAGAAGTCGTCACGCTAAGGCCCCATAGAACCAGCGCATCAGAGCAGCGACCATCAACGATGAAGAAAATCGTAGATCGGAAGGGTCAAACATGTAAACACCCGAATAAAGATGGCTAAAGACTCGATCCAAATAGATCCACCTAAGACCAACGCCCACCTAATCCCGCAAGATCTGATGGAGACACACCTCTACACACCCATCTTACAACGCTAGACGCACCAGCAGGACGACCATCGAACGCGGGACACATTATGTCTACTGAGAGGCATCGATGCCGTCACACAGCCCAAGACACTGAACCTAAGAAGAACAAGAGAGGGGTCCCTCCCACTGGCGGAGGGCTGAGGTCCTCCACACCTCCACACCTCCAAACCCTCACAACCACACAACTTGGAAGCTCCTAAGAAATACCAACCGTCCATGAAGAAGGCGACTCTCTCTCTCTCTCTCTCTCTCTCTCTCTGATTGTTAAACACCTCAAAAGATTGAGATCACCATCCATAGCCCTTCATCTAACCTATACTTCTAGGGTGAGCAAGAGGAGATTCGTCATCTACAACTCCACCAAAGCAAAAGTCGAGCTCGTTTGATTCCCCATGAGATCCTTCGTGAATCCTGCTACTCTTGGGTTTGTGGGGAACCCTAGACGGTTGGTATTTCGTAGGAGCTTCCAAGTTGTGTGGTTGTGAGGGTTTGGAGCTCGCCCTAAGAGCTACCCCTAGTGAGAGGGTACTTGGGCATTTGTTGATCAAGGTACTCAAAGACTTAAGCGAGACATTTATTGTCGCGGGGGCATTCGTTGTTCCTCACATCTCTCATGGCGATTATCCCTCTTCTAGGAGTGTAAACTTGGGATTACATTTTTCATCTCCTTCACTTTTGGTTGTCTTTAACCGTAACTTTTACTTGCTTGCTTTTGACTTGTGTAGCTTGCTAGCTTGTTGCAACACATCATATAGTGTGTATCACTTAGTTGCATTTGTAGAGAACTTACAGTTCCGCACTTGTCTCTAAAAACAACTCAAAATAAAATAAAATTGGTAGTCAGTCTATTCACCCTCACCCCTCTACTTGCTTTCTCTCCGGCTGACAGACAAAGAAAAGTTTTCTTAGACTTTTCTATGGTAGAGGTAGACCTACGCTAGTGGGATTTCTTTTTTGTTTGTATTCTAGCTTAGCTCTCTCTATTCTTTGCTTAATCTATCGTGTCGTGTAGATGGATGGCATCTCCCTGTTCCCACATCCCTGGATATGGTTAATGCATTGAAGCTAAGGAATTGGGTCATTATCATTTCTGAATTTGCATGCTAGCAGTCCTTGCATTAGTATGAGTGTTCGTTGACCACGTAAGGGCGATCCATCTTGATGACGAATTCCACGATAACGAGAAATAAAAATTAGTTGACATACCGCATCTTTGATCCTTCAGAACTGACCACCACATTTCGGTTTTCCAAAACTCCAATTTATAAAATTACTCGGTCAGAACTCCAACTTTGAAAACCTAAAATTGGGTTTCCAAAATTCGTAAGTGTTAACCTTTTCACAATGTAGCTTTAGCTTTTTAGCTGCCCCGATCGTCCTCAGAAAAGTTTCTGAACTGTCTGGTTGTGCAAACTTGTGTACTTGTGGTGCAACCGTGCAGGGGCTGAGGTGTATGCGCTTTAAAAGGAAGAGGTGCCGACGGGTACCCGTGTACCCCTGTCTCTCTCTACCACCCGTGGCCGAGGCTGCTGGGCCAGTGGCGTCACAACACGGGTACCACTACTGTGTAGAGCTGCTCCTGCAGAGTTGCGCCTGAGCCGAAGCCGTCCCCGTCCATGAGCAGGAAGCTCGTCTGCCTAACCATAAACGTCCCACCAGCACCAGCATCACTGGTATCCGAGGGAAGCTCTTGTCCGGTCTCCGAACCCCCGCCCTGTTCGCGTACGGCGTGGCGTCTCGTCCCCCATCAAATGATGATCGCACCGGCCCAATCAACCCACGTCCTGCCCGCGCCGGTCTCGCGCTCGCGCCACGCCCGCAATTTCTTTTCTACCGGCCCCGGAGTGGAGACAAGCGGTCGCCCTGGCGCGGCCCCGCCCTTTGATTCCCTCTGCCTGCGCGCCGCCCGCTACGGGACGCCAGCAAGCCCCAGCAAATCGACAAGCGCAGACGGCCGCGCGCCTTTGCTCCCACGCACGCGCGCGCGCCAGCGTCCAACGCTAACGGCGGGCGGGCGAGCCCTCTGCCATGCTCTACCAAGTCATCGCAATTATGAGTTATCCCTTCGTCTATCAGTGAGTTGCCACTGACCGACTCTTCCCGCCCGCCCGCTCGCTCGGCCTCACCTGAAATTATTGGCCTCTGCGATGATCCAGGGCGTCCTGTCGCGCGCGCCCGCCACCGACGCGATGAAGGCCAAGCGGGCGGCGTCGATGCCCGACGACGAGAAGAAGGCGCGCGGGAAGCGGCTGCAGCTGCATGGCTCTGCCTCCGAGCAGGGGCTGGCGGCGGCCGCGGGGGACGAGGGGGAGCGGGTGGTGGAGGCGGCGGAGACGCGCGGGCTGCGGCTGCTGAGGCTGCTCCTCAGGTGCGCGGAGGCGGTGGCCATGGACCAGCTCCCGGAGGCGCGGGACATGCTGCAGGAGGTCGCCGAGCTGGCGTCCCCGTTCGGGTCGTCCCCGGAGCGCGTCGCGGCCTACTTCGGCGACGCGCTGTGCGCGCGCGTGCTCAGCTCGTACCTGGGCGCCTACTCGCCGCTCGCGCTCCGCCCGCTCGCGGCCGCGCAGAGCCGCCGCATCTCCTCGGCCTTCCAGGCGTACAACGCGCTCTCCCCGCTCGTCAAGTTCTCGCACTTCACGGCCAACAAGGCCATCCTGCAGGCGCTCGACGGCGAGAACCACGTCCACGTGATCGACCTCGACATCATGCAGGGGCTGCAGTGGCCGGGGTTGTTCCACATGCTCGCGTCCCGCCCTTGTCGGCCGCTCTCGCTGCGGGTCACCGGGCTCGGCGCCTCGCTCGACGTCCTCGAGGCCACCGGCCGCCGCCTCGCCGACTTCGCGGCGTCGCTCGGGCTGCCGTTCGAGTTCCAGCCCATCGAGGGGAAGATCGGGCACGTCGCAGACACCACCGCCCTCCTCGGCCCGCGCCACCACCACCACAGGGAGGCCACAGTCGTGCACTGGATGCACCATTGCCTCTACGACGTGACGGGCTCCGACGTCGGCACGGTGCGGCTGCTCAAGAGCCTGCAGCCGAAGCTGATCACGATCGTGGAGCAGGACCTGGGGCACAGCGGCGACTTCCTGGCCCGGTTCGTGGAGGCGCTGCACTACTACTCGGCGCTGTTCGACGCGCTGCGCGACGGCGCGGGCGCCGCGGAGGAGGAGCGGCACGCGGTGGAGAGACAGCTCCTTGGCGCGGAGATACGGAACATCGTGGCCGTCGGGGGCCCGAAGCGGACGGGCGAGGTGCGGGTGGAGCGGTGGGGCGACGAGCTGCGCCGCGCCGGGTTCCGGCCCGTGTCCCTCGCCGGGAGCCCCGCCGCGCAGGCCAGGCTGCTGATCGGCATGTACCCGTGGAAGGGGTACACGCTGGCGGAGGAGGACGGGTGCCTCAAGCTCGGGTGGAAGGACCTTTCCCTGCTCACAGCATCGTCGTGGGAGCCGACGGAAGACGACCGCGTCGCCGTTGCCGAGCAAAAACGCCATGATTCTTGATCAATTTTGTTATATTTGGCCCGTGATTATCAAAGGTTCGTGATATAATCGTATAGGCTCCACCGATCATTCGTTCTCTCTTCACCTCCTCAAGGTTCAGGCATAACCTGCGATTTTTGGCACGCTTCCATCGTAGCCGTGTGTTCAGAGACTGTGACTGTGTTTCGGATAGGGTCATAGGGAGGTGAGGTGACAGAGCACAGAGGAGCCTAATTTTGGCCGCACGGACCGGCGCCGTTGTGTTTATAATACTCCTATACTTAGATTAGATTAGAGTAAGCATCATCCTCCGATGGCGAGAGTGACTCGCTGAGCAAGAACAGAGACAGCTTACCCGTCCGTTCTCTCGTGCTCGACGTCTACGCTGTGCAGATGACGCGTCAGTTGTCTCCTTGTGTAACGACTTTGAGATGTTACCGATACGAGGGAATGACTGCGTCTGCATGTCTGCCCGTACGCGCGCGCGACGGTGTTTGTGTCTGCCTTTCATGGCATGTAGGAGAATCGCGTGCGGCAGGAGGATTTCGAAGAAACTAAGATAAAAAATCGTGGTAGGATGCTAGCGTCGTGCCAGGCCGTCACGTACTGTAGGGATCACGAGGGAGCAGGAACGCAGGAAAGAACTGTTTCAGGCTTTCAGCACATGCACACAGCCTCCAGCTTTATCATGCCTGTGAAATGGAACGCGCAGAGGAGTACATTTCGACCTACTCCTACTAGTAGGTGGACCAAAAGCTCGTGGTCTTCTTGATGAACAGACTTAATCGTTGATTTCAGCTCGTTAGATTTAACAAGTTCAATAATTAAGCTAACGAGTTTCACGAGCAGCTTGCTAGGCTCGTTAGCACATCACAGCATAGATTCTAATCTTAAGTGACAGTATTTTTAAAACATCTCAATCCATCTATTCACTCTAATCATCAGTGTGATAGCCATAACAAGCCCTGGGTCAATCAATAGCTATAGTGCTAAACATCGTTTCGCTACAGTGCACGACAATCTAGCCTCACAACCTATGACATGGCCCTGATAGCCTTGCTTGGCTACGCCCCTCGTAATCACTACTGTAGAATTACTTGTACGTTTTTTTAGACAACTAGTACAAATGCCCGTGCGTTGCAACGGTCGTAGAAACTCGCAAAACCTGATCCATGTGCTATTACGCACCATAGTTTGGATTCAATTCTGATAAACATTTGTACTAAGGTTACATTGATTATTGCATTTCGGAGTATGAAGTTTGGACGCCAAAAAGCCATCTTAGCGTTCTTCATCTAATGGAAGAGTAGTGATTCATGGAATAGTTTGTGAATCATTTTTACTTTTTGCTTTTTTTAGAAAAACACGAATATTTGTTTGTTTTTAAAATTGAATGTTTTATTAAAATTGGCATTTTTAAGGAGAACATTGTTTGAACTTTTTAACATTGTGAATATTTTTAGTTTCTGTGAACATTTGTACATGCATATTTTTTAAAAATATTGGATTTTTTTGGAAAGTTTGACCAGTTTTTAAAAGGTGTGAACATATATAAAACTATTTACATATTTTAACTATTTATGTTTATTTTTTAAGATAGAGTTTGTTGTTTGGTTGGGAAGAGTTATTCTGTTTATTGCTTCATCATTTAGGCTTGGCCCAAACAAAGCACTTCATGTACACACTTCACGTACACAGATAATACGCACTCTCTTTTCCTATATAAAAAAAGGCGCGCACACGAACTCATCTCCCTTCCCCGCTCCCCTTTCTTAATCCCCCATGCCCGAGACCAATTCTCTATATTTCTTTTCGTAATTGCTATTAATTAATCAATAACAATGCTAAAGCACATGTGGGCGTATCCGTATTCGGTAGAGAAGGGGAACGAACTCGTGAAGGAAATTATCTTTATATGGAAATGAAGGAATCCAGAGTAATTAATGAAAAATATTATTTGTTTTATTTTATTTTTGCATCATCATGTCATCATGCCATTAAATATTTACAACCCAAATTAAAACGTAAATGAATAAACTGCATAGATCTTTGATCTATTTAATATGAGAGAATTCACATGGTGGTTTTCTTTATAACCCATGAACATATCCTCCTAATTAGGGAGCTAGAAGAAAACATTCCATTAATTTGGGAATCACACGTAAACACACTTGCTATTTAATTTCCTTTGATTCCAAATTTTTTAAATCCATGTCTCTGAATACTTTTCAAGTTGTGGGACTTTGATTTCTGTCACCTTTTATTAACTGGCTGGAGAAAAAGCAGTCACCATCGACCACGCTCTCATCATCTTCCTCCCTCTTCCTGTC
This sequence comes from Elymus sibiricus, assembly GCA_039707655.1. Lineage (NCBI taxonomy): Eukaryota > Viridiplantae > Streptophyta > Magnoliopsida > Poales > Poaceae > Elymus > Elymus sibiricus. The sequence continues at coordinate 172,921,494 of CM077666.1, read as the reverse complement.
CTCCGCCACTCGTGGTCGGGTTGCTGCCACGCTCCCTAGATCCCATCTTTGATTCTTTCTAGGCACAAATTCGTCGGTGAAGCCGCAGACGGCAACATCATCTTGCCATAGGCTCGGCGCTTTGCACGTTCAGGGAATCAACGCGAACAGGAAATTCCTTTTAGCCGAGAACACAACAATAAATAACACTGATTATTGCTTAAAAAGATGCCCTCAAAACTAAGCAGTGGATTATGCCTAGAGGAGCAGTGGATATCGGTCATCATTTTTTCTCCAATGAAAAAACAGTTATCCTTTTTATTTCGAGCAGGTTTCCACCTAGCACGTTGATGCCACACGTAAACAAATGACATAGCTCATAGAGGCGCCCTACACACCGGACGGAAGAAACAAAAGGCAACGACGGACAGAAGAAAGGCAACGACGAGGTTATGAAAACCGGACGGTCGAGCGAGATCCAAGTGAGCGGCCGCAATAATCCATGATGGATTTTGGGAGAGGCTTGCTAGCTACATAGGCCAAGTTAGCTTATTCCAATGAATCCACACATACATAACGCATCAGGTGATCGACTTGATGGGCTACGCCGAAGATATAGCTTGCTACGGAAACAACACGACAAACGAACGATTGATAGCAGAACAGGAGGTTTATAGACATGAATATATACAGTAAACATGTCTGTGCGTTGCAACGGAAGAAAAATGTCTCGAACCCAATAAACATAGCTCAATTCCCCCTCCCCCTCCCACATGACCACGTCCTCAATTTCAACACAACACCCCACCCATATCGCACAACAGACATGTCAGTGAACCATGCCAGCTCAACATGAGGCCCGCCATCTGCAAGCTACTCCCTACGGAACAAACGTCTGATGGAATGGACGGAAAATTTCCCCCTTTTATAGTTATATAAATCTTAGACTCTTTCAAACTCGGTGGAACTTCTTTTGTTGGGCTAAGATATAAATCTTAGGGCTCAAAAAGAAACTATATAAATCTTAGGCTCCATATAAAAAGTTTCAACATTTTCTAAAACCATTGGCTATTTTTCCTCTCTGTAATTTCTGTAAACGGGGGAAATGGAAATAAAAGAGAAGAGGCACATGGGCCGGCCCACCTGCCGCGGCCCAGGGTGTCCTCCTCCTATAAACCCTAGCGCCCTGACCCGCCTCAGCCTCTCTCCCTCGCTCCCTTGTGCGCCGCTACCCACAGGAGACTCGCACGCGCAGCCCCCCTTTTATAGTTATATAAATCTTAGACTCTTTCAAACTCGGTGGAACTTCTTTTGTTGGGCTAAGATATAAATCTTAGGGCTCAAAAAGAAACTATATAAATCTTAGGCTCCATATAAAAAGTTTCAACATTTTCTAAAACCACTGGCTATTTTTCCTCTCTTTAATTTCTGTAAACGGGGGAAATGGAAATAAAAGAGAAGAGGCGCATGGGCCGGCCCACCTGCCGCGGCATAGGGCGTCCTCCTCCTATAAACCCTAGCGCCTTGACCAGCCTCAGCCGCGCCGCGCAGCCCCCCCCCCCCCCCCCCCCGGACGAGCTTGTCCGCCGCCGCACAAGCATCCCTTTCTTCCTCTCCTGTCGCGCCCGACGCCCCACTCCTCTAGACCTCTCCTTCCTTCACACCCACGCCCTGCCCAGCGAGCTCCGGCACCAAACCAACCTTTGGTCGCCTCATATGCGCTACCTCGTCGCCGCTACACCAAGCCGCTGCCTCCCCTGAACATTTTCTCCAAGAGCCAACCATCCATGCAAGCCCACATTGCTAGTCAGCCTTGATTCATTCATTCCTCGAGGATCCACATCTCAGCCTCAATTTGTTGATTCTTGATGACGCAGCTTGCTGATTCTCCCATGATTTGGGATGTATATAAACTGATGGAAATTGATATAAATAATCGAGGTGGGACTATTTCAATCTGAGCGCACCCTTTCTTCTTGCACAATCATTAGCTGGATTAGTTGGTTCTTCCTACAGAGAGGGGGCGTGGAGATGTCCTCCGACGAAGTCTCATTCAACTTCGCACTATCATCAGATGAAAGAGTGATGTGGATCGAAGTGGGATTGTTTCTATAGATTTTTTCATATTGGAAAGCAAGTGGGTTTTTACTATGTTGAACTTTTTTTGGAGAATGTTAGCTGTTGGTTTACAAGATCATATTCCTTTTTTTCCACTATTTGGACTTCATCCAAACACAAACATTTCACGTAGACACAGATATGCTCTTTTGTCTAAAACCGATACCAGAACTGCACGCACATATCTTCTCGTACCCCATTCTCAATAAAAAAAACTTTTATATAGTTCTCCTGAGTGAACGCCTCTCCGCAGGCCTGTAAACAGTAAACGCACCCATCATTCATTAATTAAATCGGAGGTAGAGCAGCCGCCACGTACACAGGCCGCATCACGGCCACATCTCATGTCCTCATCCGCATGATGTTGCTTCATCCTGTGCCCCTCTGCTTTCCCTTGCGGAGAAAAGCACATCAGTAGTCCAGCAACAGAACGTGTCTCGCTGCGGGGGAGGGGAGAGAAGAGAGCCGCCGAGGGAGTGGTGGTCGCCGCCGCCCAAACCTCGCAGGCGACGCCTGTCCTGCTCCAGCAGTCCGACCTGCTGGGGAATCTCCAGCCCCGCCTCCAGGCCTGCCGTGGAGCCGTCGGCGGAGGAGCTGGCGAACCGCGAGCCATCGGGCGCACACCAGCAGGGCCACGCCCGCGTCGTGTTGCTCACCATCGGCCACATCACCGATGTCGTCCCGCAGCTCGAGAGCTCGCGGCCGACCGCCTCGCCTCCGCGCTCAAGCTCGCCCTCGTAACCGGCGCCCTCCCCGCCCTCCCCGTACCCGGGGCTGGCCGTCCTCAGCTACCTGGCAAAGGCAAACGAGCTGGTATAGGCGGCTTCACCTTCGCTGCTCGATCTGCTGCTCCCGAGCGCAGCCACCTCGTCCCCGACCCCGAGCTCCTTCTTCCGTCGACGACCGAAGCCACCGACCAGGACCCCGTCGCCCCCTGCCATCTTTTCCCGTCACCATGCCCGCTGCAGGAGCTTCGAGCCGACCCCGCAGCATGGAGACCGCCGCCGCCCGTCCGTCGTCGGGAATCGCCAGATCCGGCCCGTCTCCGCCCGTCCGTCGTCGGGAATCACCAGATCCGGCCCGCCTCCGACCTGCCTCGCCGTCCTTCACCCGTTTCCGACGTCTCCCCGGTGCCAGGAGCTCAGGCGAGCGCCGCCACAAGACCCTACCTCCTCTGCCCCGGAGCCCGCCATGGAGGTCGTCACCTCTCCGTCTCGATCTATCCGCCGCCGGATCCACGCTGGTATCCTCCAGGGACCTGCCATGGAGGTTGCCGCCTCTCCCGTCTCGATCCGTCCGCCGCGACGCCTCGGCCCGCCAAGGCCAGCGCCGAGGCCGACAAGGCGCCCAGGAAGGCCAGCGCCCACGAGCTCGCCCCTGTGCCGGCCAAGGCCACCGCCCGACGGCAGGTTTTTTTTGCAAAAACGAAACGATATCTCACTTAAAATAGGACTGCGGGTTGAATTCCCGAAAACAGAGGGGCTTTTCTGCAAAATCGCCGACGAAGATCACAAAACCTGCTTCACGTACCACTATGCTCCACATATATTCAAGTCTGACAAACGTTGAAATAAGGTTACCCTCATCTCTATAAGGCGCATATGCACACATTGTTGCCACGGGTTGAATTATCCTTATTTGGATCATGAAATGTTGATGTGAGAAGTGACCCTAAGTCCTTCGTTGGCGCGTACTTAAGCTCCGCACTTCCATGGATAGAAAAATAGTGGTGCATGGAATAGTCTTTTAGTAGGAGAAATATACAATCTGATTCTTATATGTGCATGGAATAGTTTTTTTAGCGGGAGAACACATACAATGTGATTCTTACGTACTCTTCTATAGTTTAATAATTCATTTATAGTATTTTATAAAATTATCAAAATATTAGAATTCTAATGATTTTGATTATTTAGTTTTTCTTATCGAACATTGTTTGATTTCGAAGATTATATTTCATTCCTAATGTTTTTTTTTGCACTATTAAGGCTTGGCCCAAACATAAGAAAATTTATACTTTCTCCTAATGCGTATCTTCATACTCCCGTGTACAATGGTTGATAAGAGTATCTACAACCAGACCCCCATATCCACCCTAGACACCCAGACAGGCTGCTCGGTCACTGTCCCAACCAAAAAACGCCACCCAATCGGGCTATCCATATCCGGCCTAAACGCCCGGACTGACCGGCACTCCCCATATCCGGCCCAAATCTAGGGCGGATATGGGACGCCCAGGCACGCCCACACTCTCGGATGAACCCTAGTCGCTCTTAGTCCACTCGCCCTCTCTGCTCCCATCTCGTCTTCTCCACTTCTCCCAACCGAATCTATCTGCCTCCTCCGCCACCTCTACAATGGCCAACTCCGGTGAAGAGTCCGGGAGCGAGTCCAATCCCATGGACTGGGACGACCTCATGAAGGAGGAGCACTCCGGCAGTGATGCACCCAACGACGAGGAGCTGGCGCTCCGCATTGCCATCGAGCGGCGCGGCTGGACACGGGCGGAAGCTCGAGCTCAGTGGCTTCCGCTGCCAGCTCCTCCAGGTCGCACTGCCGAAATGCTGCCCGCGCTCGCCCTTCTCGCTCTGCCCCGCTCCAGATCCGGAGCAGGGCGGCACCCTCCCTTCCCCTTCGGCTCCGACACCGCACATGCAGCGCTGGGTGCTCGTGCCCGCGGCTCCGGTGCGCATGCGCATGCCAGAGTCGGAGGCGAAGGCCGCCCGACACGAGCAGCAGCGGGCGGCGGCCACGGCGGAGCCTCGGCTCGTCCCGACAGCACGCACGCTCTGTGCCGGTGGATCCGGGGGAGGTGCTCCTCCGCGAGGCAATGCGGCACTCGCTCACCACGGCGAAGACCGACGCGAGGCGCCTCCGGTGGAAGAACACGAAGGTGCTCCGCCTCGGCCTCGAGGCTTCGGAGCGCCTCGTGAGGGAGAAGGGGAGCGTCAAGGTGAAGGCGGCACGCCAGGCCTGGGAGCAGAGCCGCGCCATCCGCCGTCTGACGGGCTACATCTCCTCCACGTCGGAGAGCGGCACCACCAGCTCGGACGACGACCCTCCCGCCGTGGACGCGTACACGGAGGAGATGAACCGCCACGCCGCCGACCACAAGGGCAAGGGCCCGGCCAAGAAGTGGTGTCTCGCCCTCCGCATTGTCTTTTTTATTAGTAGCTAGTTTAATCCGATGAACTTTGTCTATTTTGGGTCCGATTAGTCTATCGGATGAACTGTCTATGCCCGAATCTATCTATATTTGTCTGTCCGATGACCATGTTTGTGATGTTGATCTACATGTCACGTTGCTGCATGGCTAGGATGGATTCGGGTGCGGGGATATGGGTACTATGGTTGCGGACATAGATATATTGGGACTGCTCGGTCAGTACCAGCGGGCGTGCCCGGACTCGTCGGCGGGCGTGTAGGTGCTAGGATATAACCGTGGTTGTAGATGTAACTGCGGCGGGCGTGTAGATGCTCTTATAAAAAAAATCAACCGGCTGATGAAACGGTTGGGTCGAGCGGCCGGCACGTACCCCATCACGTGTACGCCCCCACCGAGCTTCACTACAGCTTATCCCCTCCACCATTCGCCTCCATCTCTCTTTCTACTCTTCTCTCGCTGCATCTCTCATCCCCTTCCTTCAAGGATATGCACAGGCCGAGCAGCCGTTGCTTCCAGCGGGATTTGCCGCACTATGAGCCGGCTGCCCCGCGAGCGTCGTTCCAGGCTGCCCGCGAGTTCGTTCCCTCCCATGCCAGAGCCACATATACCGCGTATCTTCGTCGAGGATGTTTTCTCCTCTCGGTCAGGTCACATGTCAGCCCACAATCGAGTCACACAGGTCAGGTCAGCCACAGCATCTTCATCGAGGATGGTATTCTCATCTCGGTCAGGTCATAGGTCACATAGCATCTTCGTCGGGTCAGCCCTGAATCGAGTGTAGCGTGTGCCCGTCGGCATATACAAGATTGTAACTCTGGCACCGCCGTTCTCACTCTCCTTTTTTAGCCGTCTTGCTGAGAATTGATAACCCACAGCTCCAGCTTGCTTTCCCAAGGATAACCCACAGCTCCTCCTGCTTGTTAATTCTCATAATCATGGGTATATTTAAATTGGTGGAATTATGTGTAGAGTAGCAAGGTGGTATTATTTAAATAGGTAAAATTGTGTGCATAAGCGACACGGGGACAGAGGAAGAATAATAAAACCTGCGCTAGCTACAGGCCCAACAGCGGACGTGACCCAAGCCCAAAAGTAACGCCCAGGCCCGTGAACAGAAATTTTAGTGCTGCGAACAAATTTTAACCAAAGGTGTTTTACGTACAGGCAGAAGTAACGACGTACGACCAAAAGCGATCACATGAATAGTACCACCTCGGATATAAAAAATAATATGGGCGAAGTGGACGGACGACGGACGGACGAAAAACGGACGAAATTACGGTGGTAAGAAGCAATAGCCCCTTTATTATTATTAGGTAAAGATAAAGATAGGTAAAGACTAGTAAACATGCCCGTGCGTTGTAACGGGAAAAAAAAGACGCCCTTAATAACTCGAGACCCCTTCCTAGTTCGGCTCACATTTCCACAACCTAAGACATGGTCCGACTCATATTTCGACGACCTACGGAGAAATAAGGTTGATCGGGTTCAGGCTGCATGGTTCAGACCATGGTTCGCCCTCGCCACGGGCGAAACATGGTTGACCGGGTTCAGAATGCATGGTTCAGACTCCCGATGTTGTCATAAACCAGGATTGACCCGGTGTCGAGGAACTATGCCGTGGGACATGGGTCGAAAATTACAAAACAATCAATCGATTGAAAAAAAATCAGATTATTTATAGGACAGTTAGTGAAACATAACCCACACATGCATAGATACTCTGGTAAATAAATTTAATAGAGAAGCAACTATAGCAAAAAAGGAAACTGCAACAACGTTGCGGAAATAAACATTCTACATCTCATAGGAGAAATCAAGCTAGTGAGCATAGCTTCTAGTGAAGATGTGCAGACTTCAGTTTTAGGCACTTGTATATCGAACTACAACTACAAAATATCTAATCATTTGAAAATTTCAACTATAAGTCTATAACCCATAAATATACAACCAGTATAACTGGAAGTTCCAGCTTGTTGAGAAAACTGTGCAGGATGAACTATTTTCCACATAATCATCTAGAGGACATGCTTTGAGCATGAATAAATAATTTTCAAACATACACTGCAATTTGAACAAAATCAGAACCTTCTTTACCATTCACTCCTAAATGTAATCATCTTTTAATGCAGGTCTCGGTCTTGTAGTAGCCCACATTGTCCTCGAGCTACTGCAGTCGAAAGTAGTTTCACAATGGAGAAGTTACTACCAGAAATAAGTCTGTCCAAACACTATGTCAGGTACCTTGCAGATAAAAAAGTGGGAGATGCATCATATGAATTCATAAGAGTACTTGCAAATATTGATATTGACATTATCCAGAACCGTGCAGCCAAAGGTAATGAAAAGGTTCATATATTTTGTTAATTTGTATTTAGTGAAAACTGACTTGGCACTTGACATACAGTATGTGATGCTAGCTCTAGGTATATATGCATTGCAGTAAAAACAGAGGGGGGAAATAGTGGATCTGCATCCAATTCTTGCAGACCTTACTATATAAATTACCCAAAGAAAGACCAGACTTAACTGAGAATGAAATTTTAGAGAACGTTCACTTAAACATTCAAAGAAAAATTGTTAATATCATGGAAAAATAGAGTGATTTGAACACATCTCGCAGAATATATCACACTAAATGTCTAAGTTATATATATAATTACAACTGACATTGTGGATGGGATGCTAGTAGAAGAAAAACACATGGTAGAACAATTATCATTAAAACCAAGAGGTTAGCAATTAATTGGTGCAATGCTGTAACTTTGGGCCAAGAATGTTCATATTTCAGTCGATCTACTGAAGGTGTTTTATGGTATCTCGATCTATGTCGTTAATTGACCATTTCGATCATTGATACAATTCACAATAGTAAACAATTCTCAGGAGCAAAAGGGTAAATGACTTTAGGGATCTTTCAAAAAGATATTGCATCAGTAAAACTTAGGAAGGCATAATTGCATATCCAGGTCCAAGCTTCCCTTCCTGTTTCCCATCACATGTATGCAGCCATGTATGCCAAGCAAGGCTGGCCTCAACCACCGCATGCTTGTCTCGCAACCCATTCATACATGATGGGTGCCACAGCTTGGGGTGTCTTTGGCTCGCTTGTGAAGGAGAGTAAGGGGAAGAGGCAAGGTTGTGCTGCTACACCTCGTCGTTTGTCCGCTCGGTCTGCAATGCTCTCCTCCGACAGGTTGGAGATGAAGTGGTTGCACGTGAAGTGAGCGGCGTGGTGGCCCGCATTGCCATCGAGGAAAATGCAGAGGGGCGGGGTAGAGTGGAGGCGACACTGATTATACACCAAACTTTCTCACTTCCAATACTGCATGAAGCACCCTGCCTGGTCATGTTCTTCTGACTGAAGTTTGATGTAGCCCTGAATATATGTGCAACGGTGAACACTGCACTTACTTTGCTAGCCCCTGCAATCAAATTTGTCAACCCATAGAGCATAGTCCATAAATACTCTGATTTTCTCAAGGGGACTAAAATTTAGGGGCCAAATAATTTCAAAATTGGGGAGAAAATCATAGATGAATATGTTGAGTGAAGCCTGCTGCCCCTGCTGTCTTGAAGCTCCTGCACCACAAAACAAATATTAGTGCACTGCTTTACTAATCTAGAACAAAACAAATCAAGGAAACTACCAATTTTTCCGATAAAGATCAAGGGAACTATCCTAATCGTGACATACTCATCCTAATCCTCCTCTGCCTGCAACAACCCACTTCCTCTGGCTGTGAACACTGACGCACATCCAGATGCACGCACCCACGCCACATTAGTCTAGTAACCCGATTGACTCCCACCATCATACCATTTTTTGAATCATATGGAAGGAGAGTTAGTCTCATGATGTATTCGTGTGGGAGTTTACCTCAAGGATCTATGACTGAAACTGGCTCGGACAAACACACAAACACCTTGTGTGCAAAAAATAATTGAGAACATCCACAAGCTATAACCAGCTAATTCTATCCCTATTGACAAGAAGCACCACATATGCAGTAATTTCACATCACGAAACTGTGCAAACTCGTGATCCTCAGCAGAAAATAAAAGTCATCCAGAGAGACTGGCCTGCGGTTTCCTCTGGTAGCATGGGGTGGGCACGGAAATACATGTGCGGCCGAAGTTGAGGTGGAGGGCGGTGCAGAGGGGACGGCGAGGTCGCCGGCGAGTGCAACGACGACCGGCTGGCCGTATGGCTCTGGTCGAGCGCGAGCCCTCCCAGGCGGCACACATCGAGGAGCTCGGGCGCGCGGAGGAGAGGATGAGCTGAGGCGGAACGATGGTGCAGGGTGCTGCGATCTCCGTCGTCGGCCGGCGGGGCCGACGACTGGCAACTGGCGTGTCACCGGATCGAGCGTCAGTATTTAGTGAAAACTGACTTGGCACTTGACATACAGTATGTGATGCTAGCTCCAGGTAAATATGCATTGCAGTAAATACAGAGGGGGGAAATAGTGGATCTGCATCCAATTCTTGCAGACCTTACTATATAAATTACCCAAAGAAAGACCAGACTTAACTGAGAATGAAATTTTAGAGAACGTTCACTTAAACATTCAAAGAAAAATTGTTAATATCATGGAAAAATTAATCTGACAAAGAGTTTTTTATTTATAGAAATGACAAAATTGCAATACTTACATATAACAGCCACTAAAAACTGTAGCAAACTCTGCTCGATTGATGCCCAGCCTGTCTTTCACGCTAGGCACAGCAATATCCCCTCTTATTTCCAGTTTGGAGCGACACAAAATGAATTGTCAGGATGGGAACCCTACCATGAACTTGTTTTCTGATGGATAGCAGCAGAATAAATCTAAACAACCACTTATATGTGTCAGCCAGCTAATCCTGATTGTATACTACCCTGCTATTCTACAACAGCAACCAACAATTCAACCCCATCTCAGTTGTTACAACACTTGAGCAGCAAACAAATTAAACCATTGTGTTTAGGAGCAGCCACAGCATTTTCAGGAAACTCTATTTGACAGTAGAAGAGTCCAGTGCAGAGGGAGCCCTCTTGTCCAATTAGAAAAAATGAAATGTGTACATACATGCAATGGATACGTACACACACAATTTGCTCCAGTTTCGGTCATCCAAAACTGAACCAAAACGTGATGCACACACACTGACACAGTTTGCTGCTACATGTTAATCTCTACTACTATTAAAAAAACAAACATGTTCTTCTCTAAGCGCACCCAGAAACACGTACACAGAACAACCAAGACAAAATACCACCGCACGATCCAGCCCACGTAATTAAATCTAACCGTCAACATAAAAATTAATCCTCATCTGCGTACGTTTAGCAATTTACAATGGCAGACGAAACTCTGCCATCTATCGATCCGCACCAGGCCTCTCGGTATTCACGAACAGACTCACGAACTCCCTCCCCCATCGGCCCTCCCCGCCGCCAGCCAATCACGCATCGACGCCCTCCCCGCTTCCCCTCGCTGCCCCGCCGACTTCGCTGTGCTCGATCCCCCAAACCCAACAACCACCAGCCTCCCGAGCCGTCCGGCCGCCGCGAGCTGGGGATTGATTCCCCATGGCGTCGAAGCAGACGCGGGAGATCGAGCGAAAGCTGGCAGTGCTCGCCTACTCGCGCGCCAGCGCGCCCGCGCAGTCCCTCCTCTTCGCCGGCGTCGAGCGCTACCGCATCCTAGAGTGTGTCTTCTTTCGGTACGTACGCTCATCGCCCATCCCGGCATATACGTCCCGCCTGTCCTCCGCTGACCGTTCCGAGACAGGTTTTGGGGCTCATAGGGTTACCGAATTGAGGGTTTTGTTTGCTGACATGCTGCTGCTGTGGTCCGGAGACTGCTGGGCGACAAGATCGCCGTTCACGCAGCAGAACTGGCTGGGGGACAGCCTCGACCGCGACGAGGATAACATCAGGATCCAACATAAGGTTCCTGGTCCACCCTTTTCGCCGCACTGAATTAGAAATGCTTGCTTTTACCTGGTGCTGATGGTTGGGGTTCTGCGGACTTGGCGGAGATCGCGAATTTCCTCGGTATCACGCATAGCGATTCAGGTGACAGGAATGCATCTCTTTGTTCTTTGAGGCTTACATTTGTTGAGTGTTAGATTTTGTTACAGACAGATGGCAGATATCTGGTGTGTGATGAGAATTGCAAACTCAGATTCAGCGTGCATCATCTTTTGTGGTGTTGCATGGCAGAGGTAGGCGGGTGGACCTTCTCCGTCTAATTATTAACTTGGTGGAAGCTAGCTGCTATGTCGACAACCCAGAGTGAAGGTTGGTTTAACACTTTACTCTCTGTGGTTTACTTTCGCTATGCTAATTATACAAAAGCGTTAGTCAGGTTTTGATAATCGGTAGCTATTTTCAGTTGAACATTTTCCAGCACTGTAAGCAGAAAGGATTATTTGATGCAAAATGTACTTAATTGTACAAAAAGTATTAGATGATGTTTTAACCTCAATATATTGGGGCATCCGAAACATAGATTACCTGACAAATTGCTCCCTGGTAGTGTTGATGAGCAGTTAGAAAAGAATGTACAACTTGTAGATTCCATTGCAGAGAAACAGGCACAAATTTTTTCAGAAGAGTGCAAGCTTTTTTCCTTCTGCTGTCCAAATACTACCAATTAACCCCCTGTAAGTGCACCCAATTCGATGTTCTTGTCCATTGTGTTATTTAGAAGGCGCAGATTTCTAGCACACATATAATTCTGAAATGGTATGAATCTATGTTGCTGTCTTTGACCTCCAGATGACAAGCAATTTCAAGAACCACCACCATTTCAGTGTGAGCTTAGAATAAATATAGTATGGGTGTTTAAAAATCTTCCCTTTATGATGTTTATAAATCTAAAGTATCAAGACTATTCTATTTCTACAGGATTTTTTAGTATCATGTATAAAAAATAGCAGGCATATTTTAGAATAATTACAGTGCATAGCTGGTTAGTGTAGTTCAGAAAGGGGAGAATCATAAGGAGTTGTTGCAATTTAAAGCTTTGCTCGGTTTCTTCTTTTGTACAACCAAATCAGAAGCTTGGACGATGTCAGGTTGAATCTCGAGGTTCTCAAGCATTTGTGATGGTATTCCCTATAATCTAAGTAAAAAGTTCTAGATATTTGTGATGGTCTTGATCAGAGGTCTTTACAAGGGTCTGGTAGCAGTTCTTCTGACTGGAGGCCCTTCATAAAGAACTAGCAGCATGGTTCTTTAAAAATTCCCGGGATAAGATAGTTATAATAATCTTTGGCAGTATCGAAACTATAATTAGAACCACACTACATTTATTTGTTTCCGCTACATTTAAATTCTTTTCTGATTTCAGCGTGTTAGTGTTGTTGCAGACTCTTGGTTGTTACATATTTCAAATCACTTCGGGTAATCATGTACATATATTTCCAGCTTATCTCCAATCAACCATTCTTGCCCGTCGATTGGTTTAAACTGAGACTATAACAAAAGAGCAATTTCTTGATTTGTTATCAATTTGATTATTCAATATATTTTTGTTTTAAATCACATCTAATATCCTTACAAGTGTAACCCACATGTGCCTGTTGATAGCGTGTCCCATATCAAGAGGTTTGAAGTTAATTATTCAGTTATCATACATATATTCAGTGTCAAAAATGCTTTCTGAGTGAATCATTGCTATTGACTGCTCCTTATTACCATGTATAAGTAATGAAAGGTTGTACTTAATACTCTGTCTTGATCGCACAGTTCCATGAGTCCAGCATAAGTAGACAACGGATACAACAAAACAAAGTGAACAACTTAATCTCGTATATGTCTAACTAAGCAGATATAGATAATACAACATTTATTTGTTTTCTATAACTTTACTGTGCATATGTGTATGAGTTTATGTTCAGTTTGTTCCACACCCACTTTCTTTTTCTAGAATCCCGTGCCATTTTGTATTTCTACAACTTGCATGGAAGGAGTACAGCAAATCTAAGATTTACCATCACGACCTGCATTCTAAGGAAAACATAATCAAACTCCTATCACTTAAGATACCTTTACTACTAGCGGAACAATGGAACTGAGTGTACAAAATCTTTCTTTCATAGCAATTATCCATGCTGATGAAATATACGGTCTTCATGTTTTGCAGAACAATTCAGTGGAATGTACAAAGTCGGTAACCTCATTATGAAAAGGGATAACCTTGGATGGTGAAGAAGACTAGCTTAGTCCATTCCTTTTGCTCTGCTTACTAATGATGCCCGAAGATGCAAAATACTAATTGTTTTCCTTTATGTGTGTGCAGCATTTTAGATGCAGATGCAGACCAACATCTTTTGTTTCACTGTTATTGATGAAAACTGGACGTGGTGAGTGTCGTCAAAATTTTATCCATTTTTCATTTTCTTCTTCACATTTTTAGTAAAATGAGTGTTGTGAAAAGCTTAGTAAATAGATAAATTGGTTTCATAACGTTTGCATTTTAGAGGCTTGTCATGCACTGCAAGTTTTACATGTTGACCAGCTGCCTTGCATATCAGCGAAGTTATGAGCCAGTGCTTGCATACATATATATGGTTTTATCATAAGAGCACACTTCATAGTTGTTTTTCAAGGCCGAGAAGGTGTTGCTGTTGGTGACATGTGTTGTAGCAGGGGGACTTCTATTGATGTTTATCTTGTAATAACTCAATTTGATAACGGAAACTGATTGAATTATCAATGTACATTTGGGCATAGAGCACGAGGATGTATGAAACTTCTGAACACTTTCAGGTTGTCTATAAATTAGTAGTCTTGGCCCCTTCAGAAAAGCGAGTACAACTAAATTGTTGAAAGTGCAGTTCTATGGTAAGTACTTGCTGAAATTTTTAGGTTGTCGGACAAACTACATCTACGAACAGTATGCCTCATTTGGCCCTTGTGGGGGCAGAGAGATAAAATAAACCTGTCACCAGTAGGCGAGTTCAAACACTGGATGGCAAGGCGATGCTCAATTTGGATACAGTCATTTGTTTCAAGGAGGTTGAAGGCGGTGCAACAGCTGCAGTTTTGACCTCACTTTTGCTAGACAGTTTTTTTTAAGATTTGTGCTAGCCAATTTGGTTACGAATGATGCTCACAGAGGCCATTCTATGTAGCTAACGGACTGTCCTCTCTATATACTCCCTCCGTCCGGAAATACTTGTCGGAGAAATCTAGATACATTCATTTCTCCGATAAGTATTTTCGGACGGAGGGAGTAATTCTTTATGTAGCCGACGATTCAATCGTGAAATCCTAGGGTTCCATGAAAGAAAAATGCGTGTGCAAGATCAGTAGATTTGATCTTCTTTTAAAACCTGTAAGAGCACTAAATGGGTGAAACAACATACGTTATTGTCCAGCAACGCGACCACAAATCAACAATGGTTTCTCACATTGAAAACACAACTTGAGTGGACATTGCAACATTGTGTATTTATTTAATTCATATATTTTTGGAAAATTTCATATTTTTATTATATGTGCTTATGATTACTTGGTTAACGCTTGATACGTGCGTTGCACGTGCACGTTTACTAGTTTCTTCAAACGAGATAGACCAAAACAGAACCAAAACGTACACACTGCAGGTGGTATTGAGATGTGGTGGTAGATGGGGCAGAGGGGAAGCTCACTCACCACGTTGGTGCTGGGTGGGAGGTGAAGATGGATCTTGGCCTGCTGCTCCACCTCATCTCCTCTGGCCGCTGTACCTACAGAGAAGAGACAGGTGTGTGTGTGTGTGTGTGTGAGAGAGAGAGAGAGAGAGAGAGAGAGAGGGAGAGGGAGAGGGAGAGAGAGAGAGCAGAGCAGAGGAGAGCAAGTGGTGGTTACACCTACGCAGGGAGGGGAGGGGAGGGAAGGTAGAAGAACCCGCAGCTTCTCCATGGCCCGCCCCCCTTCCTTCACACAAGGAGATGAGATGGAAAGAAGCTGCCTGCACATCGCAAGCACGCATCAGATGAGGAGAGGAAGAGAACCGGAGGAGGTAGAAGAAGAAAGAAGGGGAGGAGGGATCTGACCTGCTCCGCCTCCTGCGGGACTCGCCATGGCCATGGGTGGAAGAGATGGGCCAGCTAGGGTATCGGGCGCCATCGAGAAGGGAAGGAGGTTGGACGCGGCGGTCCTCCACGGCGACCGGAGAGGAGAAGAGACGGGGCTCCAGCCGGTGGTGCTTTGTTGTGGGGAACAGAAGGGACTCCAGCCGGCGGCGATCCTCTGCTGCCCGACCACCGTGGCTCCTCCGCAGCGAGTGGGGAGGAGACGGCTGGGGGAGTGAGCGTCCCGCGGGTCGGGCGCGTCCTGGCGGCGCAGATCGGCCCGCTCGATCCGGGAGCCGGATGCCAGCGCCGCACCCTCCCATCCTCTGCCTCCCGCGAGGTCGCGACCAGCAGGTGGAGGGGAGCCGTGAACGGCGAAGAAAAGCCACGGGTGAGGAGGAGATGGGATTGGGAGGCAGGAGGCGGACGGCGGCGCGCGGTTAGGCTGTGCGGGGCGGGGCGGGGCAGGTGGTGGGAGGCAGGAGGCGGCCGGCGGTGCGCAGGGCGTGGCAGGAGGTGGGTGGGGCGGGGCGCCGCGAGGCAGAGCATGGCTGCGTTTTTCCCCCTTCGTACCGGTTCGATTTGGACTGCGGGTTTAATATCAGAAAGCATAGGGACTATTTTGCAAAAACGCCGCGACGGGTATGCGGGCAGAAGCACTCCGTTCTTTATTATTATTATTATTATTATTATTATTATTATTATATTATATTATTATTATTATATTATATTATTATTAGGTAAAGATAAAGACTAGGAAAATTGCCCGTGCGTTGCAACGGAAGGAAAAACCACATGCCCATTGCCCGTGCTTTGCTATTGATTAAACAACAATTACGATCCGTCTGCCCCACCGCTGGATCCACGCCGTAGCAGCCGGATCCGCCGGCCACATCTCCATCGGCCTCGTGCTGCTCTAGCTTGATCCGTCCGCCCCACAGCTCGGATCTCTCTCTGTCAACTCTCTCCTTCTCTGTAGTAGATGATGAATGGGGCTCGTAGGCCTTTCTTTTTGTTTCCTTCCTCGCTGTTGTGTCTCTCTGCTTCCAAGCTGGGCATATATCTCATTCTTTTTTGTTGTTGTCTCGGCTTGTTTGATTGCGAACGAATATCGAATATAAGTTGGTAGGATTTGATTTCAAGGAGCAAGGTGGGACTATTAATTACAAAAGAAAATACAGATTTTAGCAATGAATAAGGAGCAACCTTTTATCGGCCCATAACAACAATTCAAATTTGATATAAAATTATAGCCATTTGATATTCAATCGCCAGTTCTATTATTTGTCTAATGAAACAACAAATATCTCCTGGATGAACCAAGTCGCAGGATACACAAGCATCCAGATTATGGACGGATAATATAAAACATCTAGTTTGACGATGCACTTGTTCTTGGAGTAACCTGCAACAAAAACAACCATTCCTTTCCATCTACTATTAAATTTGAGATAGCGGTTTGCCGTACTGCAGGTACTGCTACAGTGTAAGGATTGAGATTCTCTATCGTTCTTCCTTGTCTAAAAATAGAAAGGACTAATAAAAAAGATATACTGATCAATGCTATTGAGAAAATTCCGTGAAGTCCTTCTATCTCATGCAAACTAACGGCGATGTTTCCCTACCACCATGACAGAGGAAGATAAATTAGGAACGTAAATAATCATCTTGCGTAATCTGTGACTATAATCAAATATATTACCACAGAACACGAAAAGCCATGGAGATGTCGTGTAAATTAAAGTGATCAAGAAATAAACTATAAACTAATTAGGGCCATCAACTTTTTATACTGGAAGAGTTCATCTCTTATTACCTCTTTGTCACCTGCTCTGTCCTGGAAAATCCACAACAATGAATCAAATATTTTATCTAGAAACAAAAATCAAGAACATTTTTTTTGAATTAGTTAAGCTCATCAACATCTCTCTTTACTTTCCTTATATTATCCGAACTGATGCTAGATTTGTTAATACAACATAATAGTAGTACATATGGTTTGACCTCTCAAAACTATCGATATTGTACCCACCTAGTGCATCTCTGAAGCGCTCAACAAAGGGGAAATCTTCTGCTGGAAGATGATGTTGCATTTCCACTTGTTCCAACAGACGAATTATTAGTCGAACACTAAAATTACAAATGAAGTGAGTAAAAGTAAAGGTTCAGACAGTCAGAAAATCACAATCAGCTCTTACTGCCACCACTATAAAACTTGTAAAATTACCAAAACATAAGTTAAAACTGTAATTTTAAAGCCAGCGATGGCTTGGCAAGTAATAACACTATTATGCCAATTTACCAAAACCAAGGACCAGACAAAGAACATCTCATATGAGCTAATAAACACAAGGCTCCATGTTCACAGAAGAAAATAAATTTCAATCTATTGCTAGGTGCTTACATTGAGCTTGCAACCAGGATAGCAAGAAAAAATTTCTCAACTTCGAAATAACAATTGACGATTCCTTTTCCAAGTAGATGAAAACACCATCTAATAATGTGCATGAAAAGGCAAGTTCAAATCTCTTGAGATATTTAACGGGGTGCAACAGATGCTAATTACCTATACATGTATCAGTTATAGTTTGGCTAGCTATGAGCAGAGGTAACTAAGCAGCAAGAGTTATTATAGTACCTTCCTTAGCTAGGTAGTGTGCAGCCATGTTGGCTGATCATCGAGCCCACCTGATTTGGTTTCATATATAGATTGGAGTAGCATCTTGATCTCAACTGCTAAAGTAGACCCTTTCTTACATTCTATCTTTTATGGCAGATTACTGCGAGGGTAAGTTGACCAAGTCAGAAAAAACGCTAATAATTCCTTGACCATGGTAATGAATAAACTATAATGGAAATACGGAAATCAGTTAGTAGAAAATTAGTTTTATGAGGAGCAAAACATTTGTGAGCGAAACTGAGTTGCAGTTTATAGAGTTGCAGAATTAGAGAAAGAAAATGCTTTGAAACCGACAGTTGTAATGAAGAAGTACTGAATATAAACTGCAACCGTGAGATCATTCACTTTGCATAGGTTTTACTTGTGCGTGCGGAGAATAATTTCAATTCCAGTTTATGGTTCATGTATATGGAACACCTTCAGCCCAACACCCCACAGGACTTGAGCGACCCACACATCAATCACCTAGTGTACTATCTTTAGAATCACAAGCATATCTGCATGTAAGTGCTGCCAGTATCCTAATACAATAGCCAGGAATGACAACAGCAAGTTCCCAACTGTCTTAACTGACGGACAACAATAGTTTCACTTCCACATGGAAGTTGAAGTTGACTGACCTAGTAATAGAATCAAACGATGTGCTCATAAGAATGATTTCTGTCAAGTCATGAGCAATTTTCTAAAGTGGATTTCAAAGTTCACTTTGAGCAGAAAAGCCATGAGCAATGGACGATGTCTGCACATGTATTGGTTAGGGGTCATCACGGATTGGAAGGAGGTCTACAACAGTACCTTGCTCTGAAGTGTATTTGCCAGAGCAGCGCGCCGTCCGGGATCCGGGTCCTCTCCTCCGACTTAACCTTTTCATGAAAGAAAGAAAGAGAGAAAATACCTTGGACCCAAAGAAGCTGAGTATGCACGGCAAGATGCAGCAACAGGTTGGAGTTCAGCGAAGAACTGCATCAACGGGTTTGAGAAGAGCTTCAGAAGAAGTGTAGCAGCAGCAGTGCTAGGAGAGATGGGACAACCACATGCAGCAAGGAGCAAAGAGGAGAGGCAGCAGCGGAGGGAGAATCGACAGCAGAGAGATGGAGTTAGAGGAGCAGCAGTAGGGACGTGGTGGAAGAGAGATGCAGCAGCAGAGCGTTTGGAGAATTCAGAGCAAGCAGGTGCATCAGAGAATGAGAAGGAGCAGCAGCAGAGGCGTTGGGAGAGAAGAAGTAGCAGCAGCAGGGTAGCTCGCGCTGGTGTCCAGGCATCGTCGGCTCCGTGTCTGGTCGGGCGCGCCGGCTGGAGGGACACCACGCGGATGACCAGACACCCTCCTGGTGTCGTCTTGTAGAACGCACAAGTTGATGTTTGGTGCTGGCGGCGCTGGTTGTGTGCCCTGCCCGCCGGCGACCGCCTCCCTCACCCTGCGCCCCTTCCCCTTCTCCTTTCTTCCTCTCTTTCCTCTCTCCATCATTCCCTGTCTCTCTCTTTCTCTGGATGAGCAGGACGCCGGCGCCATCGGAGCAAGCTGCCGCACCAGCCGCCAGATCCCTCGACGCCGACCCGGATCCGCCAGTCTTCCTCGCGCCGGCCGCCGGCCGCCTGCCCGTTTCGATGGAGTTGGACGGCTGATGAAGAGCGGTGGCAGCAGAGGAGGAGGAGAGAGAGGAGTTGGGGGAAGGTGCGGCGCCGGCGTCGAGTGTCGCCGGTGGTGGAAAGCCGTAGGGGTGGGGGCGGCGCACGACGGAGGTGGGGGGGCTGGCTGCGGCGGCGCGTGGCGGGGGCCGGCAGCGCGCGGCAGCGTGGAGGGCGGCGGCGCGCTGGAGGTGGAGATGCGTTGGAGATGGAGACGGGGAGGTAAGGTCGTCGTGCAGTTTTTTTTCCTCGCTCGTACCGGTTCGCGTTGACATATTAGGAGGACTGCGGGTTGAATATCTAAAAACACAAGGGCCTTTTTGCAAAAGTGCCACGACGGGTATGCGGGCAGAAGCACTCCATGCTTTATTATTAGGTAAAGATTTAGACAATAGAACTACTTGTACGTGGAAGCTTACGAGTGGTGGACATGCATTCTGGCCACTTACGGGTGGTAATATCGGCCCAGATTACCTGTTGGCAAAAAATACCAGTGGCGGGCTTTTTATCGGGCCCGCCACTGGTATTTGAAGTACGACTGACGGGCTTTTTCTAGGCCATGCCACTGGTAATTTTTTCTGCCTTTTTTATAATGTTATAAGGTTTAGTGTTTTATATTTAAGGTTATGGTCCGAAATTTTTTATATATTAAAGGCACATTACTGGAAGTTTCATGTAACAGTTTGACACCTTTTAGGTTTTTATTGATTTTTAGGACATTAAATTTGATTTCTAGGTATTTAATGGATGTATGTCATTTTTGAATTTAAAAAGTGTACATAAATCAAGCCTGAAAATCATGAAACTTCACACGATATCTTGATAGGACCTCTAGAGGGTGTTGTACGGAAAAAATTGTGATGTATGTGGCTTAGAAACTTAAGCATTTACAAAGAAGAATCATACTTAGAAATTCATTTATTGCCTTATAAATAGCAAACAAACTCGGAATAATGCCAACTTTTGACATGGATGAGTTATGGTGTATGTTGAATACAAAACAAGTTTGAAGGTCAAATGATGAAGCAACTATGACTTTGCCTTCAAACTACACGCTTTCTCTTTGAAAACCACGATCCTTGATTGGAGATGTTTCGGTTTCTAAGCAGTGTATATCACAACTTTTGTGAAACTTTTCAAATTTTAACCACAACCTCTATAGACCATATCATGGCACCATGTCAAGTTCCATCTTGTTCTCACTTCATTTACAGTTTTCGAAATTCAAAAACCAAAAACTCCAAGTAGGTGTTTGAGTCTTCCCTCTCGAATGTTTGGATTTAAAAGAAACTTGGATATGACCCTCAGATAAACTCAAGAACTAAAATGTGTTTTTTCAATCATTTTTTTTGCATTTTTTTCATGCGTTTGTAGTTCAAATTTTAATTATACACATTAAATACCTAGAAATCCATTTTAATGCCTAAATTATAGCAAATTAATCTTGAAAAAACATAAATTTGACATTAATAATTATAATGTAGCATGTTACATGTACAAATTTTGTGGACAACTTTAGATTAATATTTTTTGAAGTGCTTACACATGGTACATATGATTGGAATTTTCATGGGGGCGGAGGATAGAGAAAATTTTACTAAATAATAGCAAAAGTTGGCAAATAAAAATAGCAGTGGCGGACCCTGGAAAGTACCCGCCACTAGTAGTTGGGCGATCCCAAATGGTCGAATTGATCTGTTCTGATTGGTCCATCCCACCCTCCAACGGATCGCCAACGCTCCTGCCCCCTTTTATTCTCTTCTCGTCTCCTCCTTCTCCACCAACGCCCGCGTCGCCTTCTTCTTCTCTTTCTCCATTCCTGATTCTTTTGCATGCCACCGGGGAGCAGGCATCGTGGGGGCGTGCCGCGTCATGGGGAGGGGCCACCGCTGGTGAGAGGAGCCCCCATGCAGGTAGCGTCGAGGGGGAGGGAACGAGGCCATGGGCGTGCGGGTAGGGATGAAAACGGAGCGGAAACAGACGGAATCGCTTCTACCACTTTATTTTTATATATTTTTAGCGAAAGCATAAATGAATACAAAAACCCCGAAAATGAATATGAAAACAGATACTACTGGAAACGAACACATAGCGAATACGAAGCAGACACAACAACGAAAGCGGGTGTTGATAGAAACTTAAAAACCCTTTAACCATAGATAGAAACACAAAACAAATCAACAAACTTTTTTTTATGGGTAACAAATCAACAAACTTAATCAATGTTTAACATGGCTACAAAATAATATGCTTAGGTTAGTGACTTAGCATAGTATTATAGTAGTATTGGACAATTACTTATATGGACATGTTGAGTATGTGCATGGTAGTACAAGTTGGGCCTTACATGGACCATTCTGCTCACTATGTCATTGTGTGTTGTTTGGTGACTGGGCCATCAAACAACCATTGGCCCATACTAAAAAAATCCATATTAAAAAAAACATAACGGAAAGTCTCATTTTCATGTTTGTTCCATTGGAAAACACCGTTTTGTTTTTGTTTCCGTTTTTGAGTAAAAAAAATTCTTCTTGTTTTTGTTTCCATTTCCATCCCTAGCGTGCAGGGCGACGAAGAGGTGCCAGTCGTGCCTTGCCTAGGCCTTCGACTGACGTGCATGTGTGGCGGTCGTTTCGAAGCCTTGTCTGCTCGCCAGCACCGGTCATGTTCATGTAGCCACTTCTCGAGTGCCTCGGAGCTCATCGAGCGGGCATCCGGTAGTGAGGTGCTCATCCAGCACCACCGGTCGGGTGCTCAGCTGGTGCCTCCTCTGCTTGCCCACCATTGGTAACCATATCTACAGTAGCGAATCAATCCAACCTAGCCCATAGAAGGTAGAAACTAAGGCATCACCTCCCATGGTCATTGTCTTTCTTTATAAAAATCACAACCACACTCTCACTAGTGGAAAAAGTGCTAGCCACAACTTTCGTTGGTGGCGCGCCATTTTCAAACAACGCCAGCACTATTTTTTTTCAAATAGTGGTGGCGTTGGCTTATTTGCTACGACAGTACTAGGGACATAGTGGTGGCGTCGAAAAATAGATGAACGTCACAGGTATATGGGGCCCACAATTTGTACAAGGCGTAATATAGTGCTGGCCACGTCAGCACTACATGACGTGGGGTCTAATTGTTTTTACTAATTTAAGAATATTGTAATTATTTTATTTTAATTTATTACATTAAGAATATTATTTTTATTAAATTAAGAATATTGTATTGCTTTTATTTCAATTATTGCTTCTACTAATTTAAGAATATTGTTTTGACTTTTATTAAAGTACTATTACTATTTTGTATTACTTTTATTAAGTTAAAAATATTATATTGCTTTTATTTAAATTGTGTCTACTAATTTAAGAATATTGTTTTGACTTTTATTAAAGTACAATTACTATTTTGTATTACTTTTATTAAGTTAAGAATATTATTTTTATTATATTAAGAATATTATATTGATTTTATTTTGTATTACTTTATTTGCTAAATTTAGTTTTTTTTTGCTTATTGGGCCAAGCCCATAAATTTTTAGGAGGCACTCGGGGTCAAAGCCGATGGCAACGGCCCCCTTGCCTCACCCTTACTCTCTCTCTCTGCCGCCGCACCCCCTCTCTCTGCCCTCGCTCTCTCGATCCCCTTTCTCTAGCCGGCGGATTCCGGTCATTTCCCTCAGATTCCGGCGGGTTCTGATACGTCCATTTTGCATCATGTTTTGCTACTGTTATTTATAGTGTTTTTGATCAATATAACACTTTGTGGAACAATTCTAATGCTTTTTCTCTCTTAATATGCAAGATTTACACAAGGAGGGAGATTGCCGGCAGCTGGAATTCTGGACCTGAAAAAGCTATGTCAGAGATACCTATTATGCACATCTCCAAATGAGCTGAAATTTTACGAAGATTTATTTTGGAATAAATAAAAAATACTGGAAGCAAGAAGTACCAGAGGGGGCCACCCAGGTGCCCACGAGGCACCAGGGCACGCCACCCCCCCAGGCGCGCCCTGGTACCTCGTGAGGCCCCTGGCCAGCCTCTGGCCCCCATTTTCTGGTATATAAGCCCATTTGTCCTAGAAAAAATATAGAGAGGACTTTCGGGACGGTGCGCCGCCGTCTCGAGGCGGAACTTGGGCAGGAG
The DNA here is from genome assembly GCA_039707655.1 of Elymus sibiricus. Taxonomy (NCBI): domain Eukaryota; kingdom Viridiplantae; phylum Streptophyta; class Magnoliopsida; order Poales; family Poaceae; genus Elymus; species Elymus sibiricus. The sequence continues at coordinate 172,897,727 of CM077666.1, read as the reverse complement.
CACTTTTGGTCTCCGGCGGAGAGATTCTACCGGAGATACTTCCCTCTGGGAGGGGGAAATCGTCGCCATCGACATCACCAGCAATCCTCTCATCGTGGGAGGACTAATCTTCATCAACATCTTCACCAGCACCATCTCATCTCAAACCCTAGTTCATCTCTTGTATTCAATCTTTGTCTCAAAACCTCAGATTGGTACCTGTGGGTTGCTAGTAGTGTTGATTACATCTTGTAGTTGATGCTAGTTGGTTTATTTGGTGGAAGATTATATGTTCAGATCTATTATGCTATTCAACACCTCTCTGATCTTGGACATGATTATGATTTGTGAGTAGTTACTTTTGTTCTTGAGGACATGGGAGAAGTCTTGTCATAAGTAATCATGTGAATTTGGTATTCGTTCGATATTTTGATGATATGTATGTTGTTGATTCTCTTAGTGGTGTCGTGTGAACATAGACTACATGACACTTCACCATCTTTGGGCCTAAGGGAATGCATTGTGGAGTAGTAATTAGATGATGGGTTGTTAGAGTGACAGAAGCTTAAACCCTAGTTTATGCGCTATTCCGTAAGGGGCTGATTTGGATCCATATGTTTAATGCTATGGTTAGAGTTATCTTAATCCTTCTTTCGTAGTTGCGGATGCTTGCGAGAGGGGGTAATCATAAGTGGGAGGCTTGTTCAAGTAAGAACAACACCCACGCACCGGTACACCCACATATCAAATTATCAAAGTAGCGAACACGAATCAAACAAACATGATGAAAGTGACTAGATGAAATTCACATGTGTCCTCGAGAACGCTTTACTTACTATAAGAGATCGTTCCGGCTTGTCCTTTGCTACAAAAAGGATTGGGCCACCTTGCTGCACTCTTTGTTACTATTGCTACTTGTCATTTGTTACAAATTATCTTGCTATCAAACTACTCGTTACCGATAATTTCAGTGCTTGCAGAAAATACCTTGCTGAAAACTGCTTGTCATGTCCTTCTGCTCCTCGTTGGGTTTGACACTCTTACTTATCAAAAGGACTACGATTGATCCCCTATACTTGTGGGTCATCAAGACTCTTTTCTGGCGCCGTTGCCGGGGAGTGAAGCACCTTTGGTGAGTGGAATTTGGTAAGGAAACATTTATATTACGTGCTGAAATTTACTTTCACTTGTCACTATGGAAAGTAATCCTTTGAGGGGTTTGTTTGGGGTATCTTCACCTCGACCGGAAACACAAATAGTTGCTCCTCAACCTACTGCGCCTACTGAAAATATTTCATATGAAATTCCTCCGGGTATGATAGAGAAACTGCTAGCTAATCCTTATGCAGGAGATGGAACAGTACATCCTGATATGCACTTAATCTATGTGGATGAAATTTGTGGATTGTTTAAGCTTGCAGGTTTATCCGTAGATGGAGTTAAGAAGAAATTATTCCCTTTATCTTTGGAGGGAAAGGCATTAATGTGGTATAGGCTATGTGATGATACTGATACATGGGACTGGAACCGATTGAAACTATAATTCCATCAGAAATTTTATCCTATGCATTTGGTTCATCGTGATCGGAATTATATAAATAATTTTTGGCCTCGTGAAGTAGAAAGCATCTCTCAAGCTTGGGGGAGGCTTAAGTACATGATGTACACATGCCCCAATCATGAGCTCTCAAAATAAATTATCTTACAGAATTTTTATGCTCGGCTTTCTCATGATAATCGAACTACGCTCGATTCTTCTTCGACTGGCTCCTTTATGAAGAAAACTATTGAATTCAGATGGGATCTTCTGGAAAGAATTAAACGCAACTCTGAATACTGGGAACTCGACAAAGGTAATGAGTCAGGTATAATACTTGAGTTCGATTGTGTTAAATCTTTTATGGCTACAGATGCTTTTCATAAGTTTAGCACTAAATATGGACTTGACTCTGAGATAGTAGCTTCCTTTTGTGAATCATTTGCTACTCATGTTGATCTCCCTAATGAGAAGTGGTTTAAATATCATCCCCCTATTAAAGAAAAGATTGAGGAACCTATTAGTGTTAAAGAAGAAACAATTGTTTTCCATGTTGATCCAGTTGTGCCTACTGCTTATATTGAGAAACCACCTTTTCCTGTTAGGATTAAGGAACATGCTAAAGCTTCAACTGTGGTTAACAAAAGTAATATTAGAGCACCTATACCCTCTGAACAAATTAAAGTTGAACCTGACGTTGCTATGGTTAAAGATCTCTTAGTCGATAATATAGATGGGCATGTTATTTACTTTTGCGAGGAAGCTGCTAGAATTGCTAAACCTGTTAGAAATGAACGAGATATGTTAGACAAGAACAAGCCCGTAGTTGGCATGCCTATTATTTCTGTTAAGATTGGAGATCATTGCTATCCTGGTTTGTGTGATATGGGTGCCAGTGTGAGTGCTATTCCATTTTCTTTATATCAAGAAGTAATGCATGATATTGCACCCGTTGAGATTGAAGATATTGATGTTACTATTAAGCTTGCGAATAGAGATACTATTACACCGCTTGGGATTGTTAGAGATGTTGAAGTCTTGTGTGGTAAAATCAAATATCCTACTGATTTCTTAGTACTTGGTTCACAACAAGATAATTTTTGTCCCATTATATTTGGTAGACCTTTCTTGAATACCGTTAATGCTGAAATTGATTGTGTTAAATCAAAGGTTCGAGTCAAGTTTGGTGATATATCTCATGAATTTAATTTCTCCAAGTTTCGTACACAACCTCATGATAAATAATTTCCTAGTAAAGATGAAATTATTGGTCTTGCTTCTATTGCCGTACCTCCTACTGATCCGTTAGAACAATATTTGCTAGACCACGAAAACGATATGCATATGAATGAAAGAAATGAAATAGATAAGATGTTCTTTGATCAACCACCTATCCTTAAACATAATTTGCCTGTTGAAACTCTTGGAGGCCCTCCTCCACCTAAGGGTGATCCTGTATTTGAATTGAAGCAATTGACTGATACATTGAAATATGCTTATCTTGATGAAAAGAAGATATATCCTGTTATTATTAGTGCTAACCTTTCAGCGCATGAAGAAAAGAGATTACTAAAAACTCTGAGGAAGCACCATGCTGCTATTGGATATACTCTTGATGATCTTAAGGGCATTAGTCCCACTCTATGTTAGCACAAAATTAATATGGAGCCTGATGCTAAACCAGTTGTCGACCACCAACGACGATTAAATCCTAAGATGAAAGAGGTGGTAAGAACTGAAATATTAAAGCTTCTGGAAGCAGGTATAATCTATCCCATAGCTGATAGTAGATGGGTGAGTCCCGTTCATTGTGTCCCTAAGAAAGGAGGTATTACCGTTGTTCCTAATGATAAAAATGAATTGTGACTCCCTCAACTTAATCGTGCACTAATCATACACGCAAATGCACACGATCAAGCCTAAGGACTCACGGGAAGATATCACAGCACAACTCTAAACACAAAATAAAATAATACAAGATTTATATTACAAGCCAGGGGCCTCGAGGGCTCGAATACAAAAGCTTGAGAACAAGCGTTAGCGGAAACAATAACAGAATCTGAGTACAGACTCAAGTTAAACAAAGGTGCCTTAAGAAGGCGAAAACAAACAACGGCTCTGATCGAAAAGGCGCAGGCCTCCTGCCTAGGGCCTCCGAACTACTCCGGGTCAGCTGGCTCAAACCAGTAGTACGTGCCATCGGGACCCTCAAATTTAACACCTTTGTGGAGCAGATCAGTCAATGGCTTAGCAATCTTGGAGAAGTTCTCGACGAATCGGCAGCAATAGCTTGCAAGGCCAAGAAAACTCCTGACTTGCTTGACATTCTTCGGGGGAGTCCAATCAAGAATAGCCTGCACTCGCTCGGGGTTGAAAGCAATGCCATCTTTGGAAATCACATGACCGAGATAGGTCACTTCAGATAATCAGAATTCACACTTGGAATACTTGGCATACAGTTGATGTTCACGCAACTTCTCCAGTACAAGCCGAAGGTGTTCAACATGCTCTTCTTCATTCTTCGAATATATAAGGATATCATCCAGATAAACCACGATGAATTTGTCGAGGTAGTCCATGAAGATGTAGTTCATCAGTCGGAAGAATGTTGCTGGAGCATTAGTTAAGCCAAAGGACATAACAGTGTATTCATATGACCCATAACGAGTAACGAAGGCTATCTTCGGAATATCCTCTTTACGAACTCGGATCTGGTGGTATCCCAATCTCAAATCAAGTTTAGAGAATACTAAGGAACCAGCTAGCTGATCATACAGTTCATTGATTCTGGGAAGCGGGTACTTGTTCTGAATTGTTGCCTGGTTGATAGGTCGGTAGTCTTGAACCAACCGATTTGTACCATCCTTCTTCTTAACAAAGAGAGAAGGTGCTCCCCAAGCAGAAGAACTGGGGCGGATGAAACCCTTTTTAAGTGACTTGTCGATTTGTTCCTTAAGCTCGAGAAGTTCATGCGGAGGCATCTTATAAGGACGCTTCGCAATAGGGGTAGTGCCAGGTTTCAAGTCGATGACGAACTCGACAGCTCTAACCGGGGGTATTCCTGGAAGCTCTTCCGGAAAGACGTCCGGAAAATCGCGAATGACCAGAACGTTCTCGATTCCTTCAAGAGGTGAAGCATTCAATGCATTCAGAGCATATATCTGGCTCTCGGCATTCTGGATTATCTGGGCTGAGTATTTGATCATCTGGCCAGAAGGGTGTTTGAGCTGGACTGTCTTGGCAGCACAGTTGATCACAGCATTATGGGCTGTCAACCAATCCATGCCAAGAATGATGTCTATGTTGGAAGGTCCGAGCACAACGAGAGAAGCCGGGAAGAGTAGACCTCCAATCTCGATTTGGTTGCGAGGGCTTACCATTGTAGTTTGCCACTTGGATCCCGGAGATTGAATCGCTAAAGGAGTGGGTAATTTTTCCATGTCTAACTCATATAGCTGAGCAAACTGTTGGGACACAAAGGCATGTGATGCTCCTGAATCAAAGAGAACTGTGGCTGGCACTGAATTAACGCGGAGGGTACCCAGCACAATTTTTGGGGCCTCACTTGCTTCTTCAACCTTGACATGGGCAACTTGACCACGACCCATAGCAGGCGGACTGGCATTACGGCTACTAGAAGGATGCTTTCGACGTCCCTTCTTACGGCCAACAGGAGGACGTGATGCATTCTGCGGCTGACCCTGGCGACAGTTGAGAGCACGGTGTCCTGGCTGTCCACACTTGAAGCAATTCCCATCATTGGGGCGAGGAGCCATAACGTTGGGCTGTCCACTTGGAATATTCAGTTGTCTTGGTGGGGGAGGCAGACGAGGTGCAACATAAGACGGCCTCGGTGCTAGAGCTGGTCGGTGGTGGACATTATGAGGAATCCACACCCGACGTTTCTGAACTGGCTGCCCCGAGGATGAGCCAACATCATGAGTGCGCTTGAGTGACTCCTGGTACTCATTCAAAGCAGTTTCAATTCGGAAAGACTGGCTGACAAGCGTTGCAAAGTCTGCAGCTTAATGAACAGCAAGTGCGAGCTTTATATCAGGAAGCAGTCCTTCACGGAATTTCTCCTGCTTGTGTGTGTCGGTGTCGACGTCATCTTCAGCATAGCGGGATAATTCCAGGAATTTCCTCTGATAAGCATCCACAGTCATTTTGCCCTGTGTGAGTTTGCGGAATTCCTTCTTCTTCTGGTCGATCAAACCTTGAGGAATGTGTCGTGCACGAAAGGCTGACTGAAATTGTACCCATGTAGTGACTGTTTCAGCAGACATCATACGCCTGTGGCTTTCCCACCATTGAGCAGCTGGGCCCCTCAGATGATACGTCGCAAAAGTGACGTAACTGCCAGGAGCAACATTTGTCGACTCCATCTGAAAGGCAATGTCACGGAGCCAGTCATCGGCATCCGTTGGATCAGTCGAGTTACAGAAGGTGGACGGGTTAAGGCGCACGAAATCTTGCAGTGAGATCGGACCAGGCTCCTAACGAGCGTCATTGCGTTCCAAACGGTTTACCAGACTCTCGTTGAGCTGACGGTTCAATTCAAACTGCTGCATCATTGCGGCAATATAGGGTGGAGGCGGGGGATCGTCAGCCATCCTGCCAAATCAACAGTGGCAGTTTAGCAAGAACAACTGCATGTGAAAGGAGTTATTCATGACGTAACATGAGCAATGAACATGAAGTGCAATAGATACATATTAGTAGTCATTAAAGACATGCAAATCTATGCACAGAATTGGATATCAACGGACAGCGCGAGTTCGTAAACACACGCAGCTAGACAAACTAGGCGGCACGCAGGCACGCGGTGAGGAATACACAACGAGACATAGCAAAGGCTACATCACGTCGGAGAAAACTATTGGAGCGAGGAATCTGCAAGGGACAACGCAGGGGGTCCTCGATAAAAGGATCCTACGGTCCGTGAACATTGTGCAGCAAAATCCTGGCTCTCATCTTGAAGAAAGGGGGGGATAAATTCAGAACTCCGGGTGGATGTGATCACGAGAACCTAACGTTAGAGTTAATAAAACTTTAACCCGAAATGAAGAGAGATCAGAGTCCCAGAGTAAAGGAGAGGAATAAAAGATCCTAATCCCATCCATTAGTGACGTGGGCCCGTAAGCCAGACAGCCATGTTAGTAAAATCGTTTTTGGGAGACTAGACTCAACTTCGACCAAGGAGTTGGAAAGGGGTGTTCCTACAGGTAGTCGGCTCTGATACCAACTTGTGACGCCCTTGACTTAATCATGCACTAATCATACATGCAAATGCACACGATCAAGCCTAAGGACTCACGGGAAGATATCACAGCACAACTCTAAACACAAAATAAAATAATACAAGCTTTATATTACAAGCCAGGGGCCTCGAGGGCTCGAATACAAAAGCTTGAGAACAAGCGTTAGCGGAAACAATAACAGAATCTGAGTACAGACTCAAGTTAAACAAAGGTGCCTTAAGAAGGCAAAAACAAACAATGGCTCTGATCAAAACGGCGCAGGCCTCCTGCCTAGGGCCTCCGAACTACTCCTGGTCGGCTGGCTCAAACCAGTAGTACGTGCCATCGGGACCCTCCTGGTAGTAAGCTCCTGCAGTGGCGTCTGGCTCCTGGGCTCCATCGTCTGATGTATCATCAAATGGGTATGGGGAAAAGAACAGCAGAGCAACCGTGAGTACTCATCCAAAGTACTCACAAGACTGACATCAGAACTATGCTAATTATGCATTGGTATCATGTGGAGAGGCTGTATCTGTGGACTATATAGCAGCAAAGCCAGAATAGAGAGAAAGGCCTAGCCTATCGAAGACTAGCATCTTCAGGGTCTTGCAGCATAAGAAGAGTACAGGTTATCATATTATTAATTAACAAGCATGTGGAAGCAAAGCCTAGAGATCCTTCCTCGACTCCCTGCGAGAAAGCGATCCCGAAGCTTATAATTATTTAACATGTATCCAGTTCAAGTAATAATAGATCGGGATACAACACTGAGCGTCCTGTTACCGTGGACACGGCTATTCGAATAGATAATCTTCCCTGCAGGGGTGCACTACTGTTACCCAACACGCTCGATTAACTTTGGCCGGCCACACTTTTCTGGGTCATGCCCAGCCTCGGCTGATCGACACACCGCAGCCCTACCTAGAGCTCAACAGAGAGGTCCCCGCCGGTCTACATCCTAAGTGCTCAGGGGTCCTGGGCCCGTCGCCCTTTGCACTCCGGGTCGTTGTGTGCAGGGTTAGATCCAGGCACCACCTCTGTCATGGATGGCGCCGATCCTGCCGTGCCACAATGCTGAACTGGACGTCTGACAAAGCTTTCAGCTGATACATACGGCGTAGAGGGTCCCATAACCATTATCCCACGTGGTGGTAGTGCGTATAGGGCATGACGACCCACTCAGATCAAATACCCAAATCCGTTAGGCGTATTTAGTAACTCGCAGAGATGATCAGACAACCTGTCGCTCCGACTTGGTAACACACGGATCACGATCAGGGTGGTCTCCGCCTGCCCTGTCGTTCCGCCGCAGTAATCTCTCGCGGGTGCCCTCCTGGCAAGCCCGACTATACATCTCCCTGCGGGTACCCCTCGGGGTCGACCCGCCTGTGACAAAGGTCAGAGTGTCTGTGTGTCCAAGTATCGAGAAGGAATCCGAGGAATCACCCTCGATGGTTTCCCACTCGAGGAGTTGCACGACGGAAGCTTATCGGAGGTGACGAAAAAGGAATCACCCTCGGAAACTCACAACCGGATAGCTATTCTACAGAGACATCATCGGAAGTGAGATATGAGGTATCACCCTCGGCACTCGATGCCATCTCTGCAGAGTCGAGCAACTTAGGGTGTGTGTAGTGACGTGATGTTCTCAGCCCGACGATCATTCGATCGGGGCACAGATACTAAAGCGGAACAACTACAACAAGGGAGAGAGGCCATAGATGGTTTACCATCCAACCTATACTAAGCAGTTTGGATAACAGGCAGGTATCAATAGCAGTTACAAGGACATGCTATGCATCAGAATAGGATAAATCATAGCAGTAGCAATTTTCTAATGCAAGCAGGAGGGAGAAGGAATAGATGATATAGGCATGCGTCAAGGGGGTTTGCTTGCCTGGAAGCTCTGCGGCAAAGGTGGGATCGTCAGTGGTGTCGTCGGTCTCCTGAGCTGTGTCGGTCTCGGGGGCTATCGGAGAAGAAGAGGGGGGAAGAAACAATAAATTCACGGCAAAAATGCAATCACTATGCATGACATGCCTAAACGATATGCGGAGGTATTATATTGCCTATCTAAGTGTTTTAGTTAATTTAGGAATTTATTTGGATTTATTTTATTAAAGTTGAACACTATTCATTTAACGAAATCGGGAAAAATGTTCCATGTTCACCTAGCTAGGAGTGTTGGACAGGCATTTTGATTACATATTCAGATTCTTCATATTTTTCTGATCATTTTTCATATATAATTTATTTTCATCTGAGTTACGGTTTAATTTATATGATTTTTCAAAGTTTTAATCTATTTCTGGAATTATTCAAATTAACAGATTTGCCTAATTAGGAATATGACATCATGCTGGTGTCATGCTTGCGTCAGCACTCGGCTGACCAGCTGACTGGTCAAACAGACAGGTGGGACCCACCTGTCAGCCTCTGTGGGGTTAATCAGTGAGTTAAATTATACTAACAGAGTTAATTAACCAGTGGGCCCAGCCTGTCAGTGAGTTAACTAATTAACAGATTTAACTAACTAAACGTTAACAGTTAATTAACCGCGCGGGCCCACACGTCAGCGACAGCAGCAACAGTAAGCGCGCGTTGACCGTGGTCAACCCGGTCAACCACGGCCAGGGGCCCACATGGCAGCGCCCTGGGTGGGGCCCGCGCCCTACCAGCTCAGCGCCGGCGCCGGAGAGAGCTCCGGCGAGCGCCGGACACGGCCGCGAGCTCCGGCGAGCTCGGGTTTCCTCCACAGAGCACCGTTTTGCTCGATTCTTGCGGCGTTCGAAAGCTAACGGTGTCGCGCGTCGCGTGGTGCCATCCATTCGACCGGAGATGGCCGGAACGGGGTGGAGCGTCGGCGGCAGCGACTTTCGGGTGGAGATCGGGCACGCGGCTACGGTGGCTATTTGCGCGCGCTTTCGGGCTAGTTCGAACAGGAGTGCAATGCCGCGTCCAAACGAGGTAGTGCGAGGTCTCGGGGATGGCCAGAAGCGGCCGGACGACGAGGTCTTGCGGCGGACAGAGTGCGGCAACGGCGGCGAGCTAGCTAGAGAAGAATGCGGTAGCTCGGGGAGAAGGAGAGAGGGAGGTGAGGCTCACCGTGCGGCTAAGAAAAGCCCGTGATGGTTTAGGAGCGCGGACAGAGGCCGGGGACGACGGGGATCGCCGGCGACAGAGGGATGATGCCGGGCTCGATCCCGTCTGTGCGGTGCTCCCCGAGCTCAACGGCGAGGTGCAGATGAAGTAGTCGAGCGAGGCGGAGACGACGGGCACGACGGAGTGGCGATCGGGAGGCGGTGGCCGCGGAATCGGGCGATGGACGGCGACGGCGTCTCGGGTGAGAGGCGGGACAGAGAGGGAGAGAGCGAGTGGGGACGAATGGGTAGGCTAGGTTTTCGGGGGAGAGCGAGGGCAGCACGGGGGAGGTCTTAACGGCGACGGAGAACCGGCGGATGGCCGACAGCGCGACGGACGGCGCCGTGTCGGCGTGCGCGCGCGACAGCGAGCGGAGGAGGAGGATGACCGCGGTGGGCTGGGCCGCGGGCTACTGTGCACTCAAGGCCCGAAGGCACAGTAAGCCCCAACCGTTTTCTTTTTCATTTTTCTACTTTCTGTTTTAGTTTCTGTTTTGTAATTGCTAGGCCTACAATTGAGTTTTATAAAATGTGTGACTTGGTCCAAAAATTATGATGCAATACTACCTACCACCAGAAATTGGTTTGGGCAAATTATGATTTCATTTGCAATTCTATTAAATAAAATGGTATTAAAATGCTGCTGTTAGCTGCTGTTTGAGGTTGTTAGAGTTACTTAGGCATTTTTAGTGAGGTTGTTTTCCTGAACATATTTAGTTATGGATTATTTGCTATTTGATGAACATTTTAGTTTCCAATTTGAACAACTTTTATTTTTCACTTTAAACTTGAATTGCAAATTGAATTGAAGTTTGAAATGAAGTATGATGCCAATGATGATCTGGACTAGTTAAGCATGCTGACTTGGCATTATCAAAAGGTGATCACTGTGGCTATTACATGGGGATGTTACATGAACTCATTCCACAAAGAATTGTAACTTGTTATAGGATGGTAATTGATTTTAGAAAATTAAACAAAGCTACTAGAAAAGATCATTACCCCTTACCTTTTATTGATCAAATGTTAGAAAGATTGTCTAAGCATACACACTTTTGTTTCTTAGATGGTTATTCCGGTTTTTCTCAAATACCCGTATCACAACCCGATCAAGAGAAAACCACCTTTACTTGTCCTTTTGGAACTTATGCTTATAGACGTATGCCTTTTGGTTTATGCAATGCACCTGCTACCTTTCAAAGATGTATGACTGCTATATTCTCCGACTTTTGTGAAAATATTGTTGAGGTATTCATGGATGATTTTTCCGTTTACGGAACTTCTTTTGATGATTGCTTAAGCAACCTTGATCGAGTTTTACAGAGATGTGAAGAAACTAATCTTGTCTTGAATTGGGAGAAGTGCCACTTTATGGTGAATGAAGGCACTGTCTTGGGGCATAAAATTTCTAAAAGAGGTATTGAAGTTGATAAAGCTAAGGTTGATGCTATTGAGAAAATGCCATGTCCTAAAGATATTAAAGGTATAAGAAGTTTCCTTGGTCATGCTGGTTTCTATAGGAGATTTATTAAAGACTTCTCTAAAATTTCTAGGCCTCTTACCAATCTTTTGCAAAAAGATGTTCCATTTGTTTTTGATGATGATTGTCTAGAAGCCTTTGAAACACTTAAGAAAGCCTTAACCACTGCACCTATTGTCCCATCACCTGATTGGAACTTGCCTTTTGAAATTATGTGTGATGCTAGTGATTATGATGTTGGTGCTGTTCTAGGGCAGAGAGTTGATAAGAAATTAAATGTTATCCATTATGCTAGTAAAACTCTAGACAGTGCCCAAAGAAATTATGCTACTACTGAAAAAGAATTTCTAGCAGTTGTGTTTGCATGTGATAAATTCAGATCTTACATAGTTGATTCTAAAGTAACTGTTCACACCAATCATGCTGCTATTAAATATCTCATGGAAAAGAAAGATGCTAAACCTAGACTCATTAGGTGGGTTTTATTGCTACAAGAATTTGACTTGCATATTATTGATAGGAAGGCAGCTGAGAATCCCGTAGCAGATAATTTGTCTAGAATGGAAAAATGTTCTTGATGACCCACTACCTATTAATAATGATTTTCCTGATGAACAATTAGCTGTCATAAATTCTTCTCGTAATACTCCATGGTATGCAGACTATGCTAATTATATTGTTGCTAAAAACATACCACCTAGTTTCACATACCAGCAAAAGAAAAAGTTCTTTTATGATTTAAGACATTACTTCTGGGATGACCCACATCTTTATAAAGAATGAGTAGATGGTATTATTAGGCGTTGTATACCTGAGCATGACCAGGAACAAATCCTATGGAAGTGTCATTCCGAGGCTTGCGGAGGACACCACGCGGGAGACAGAACTGCACATAAGGTATTGCAATCTGGTTTTTATTGGCCTACTCTTTTCAAGGATGCTCGTAAGTTTGTCTTATCTTGTGATGAATGTCAAAGAATTGGTAGAAAGTTGGTAGACGCCAGGAAATGCCTATGTATTATTCACTTGCTATTGAACCATTTGATGTTCGGGGATTCGATTTTATGGGACCTTTTCCTAAATCCAATGGGTATACTCATATTTTAGTTGCTGTTGATTACGTTACTAAGTGGGTAGAAGCTATTCCAACTAGTAGTGCTGATTATAAAACTTCTATTAAAATGCTTAAAGAAGTTATTTTCCCAAGGTTTGGAGTCCCTAGATATTTAATGACTGATGGTGGTTCACATTTTATTCATGGTGCATTCCGTAAGTTGCTTGCTAAATATGATGTCAACCATAGAATTGCATCTCCCTATCACCCTCAAACTAGTGGTCAAGTTGAATTGAGCAATAGAGAAATAAAATTAATTTTGCAAAAAACCGTCAATAGATCTAGAAAGAATTGGTCTAAAAACTTGACGATGCATTATGGGCATATAGAACTGCTTATAAAAATCCTATGGGTATGTCTCCTTATAAAATGGTTTATGGAAAAGCATGTCATTTACCTCTTGAGTTAGAACATAAAGCATATTGGGCAATTAAGGAACTGAATTATGATTTTAAACTTGCCGGTGAAAAGAGGTTATTTGATATTAGCTCATTAGATGAATGGAGAACCCAAGCTTATGAAAATGCCAAATTGTTTAAAGAGAAAGTTAAAAGGTGGCATGATAGAAGAATTCAGAAACGGGAATTTAAAGTAGGTGAGCAAGTTCTATTGTACAATTCTCGTTTGAGATTCTTTGCAGGAAAACTCCTCTCTAAATGAGAAGGACCGTATATCATCGAAGAAGTTTATCGCTTCGGAGCCATCAAAATAAACAACTCCGAAGGCACTAATCCGAGAGTGGTGAATGGGCAAAGAATCAAGCACTATATTTCAGGTACCCCCATTAATATTGAAACTAATATTATTGAAACAATTACACCGGAGGAATACATAAGAGAGACCTTCCGGAACACTCCAGAACCCTGAAAAGGAAGAGGTATGTGATACGGTAAGTAAACCGACTCCAAAAATTCCATAAAAATATTTTTTGTCAGTTTTAGAATATTAGAAAAAATACAAAAATAAGAAACAGCCGAGGGGACCCACCTGGTGCCCACGAGGCACCAGGGCGCGCCACCCCCCCAGGCACGCCCTGGTGGCTCGTGGGCCCCACGTGAGCCTTCCCGACTCCGTTTTCTTCTGGATTACTTGTTTTGCAAGATAAAAAATCTTTATATATACTCCCGGATGTTTTGACCATCGTATCGCAGAAATATTTTCTGTTCTCATTTCGTGCTATTTTTCTGACAGATCTAGATCGCTATGGCTTCATCGAGCTCTTCCAAGGACAAGTTCTACGAGAAGGTCATCAACCCCTACCTACCAGAGGTGATGAAACACCCTCAAGCGATTGAGATGCGTGAGGGGGTGCTTCAAATCCGGGATGTTCAAGGACCCAAGAAGACCGGGAGTGTGGAGTCCAGGCTCGAAGGAGTGGAGCAGGAGATCTTCAAGTGCCAAGGGATGGTGGAACGTGGACTCAGCGCCAACCACTCCATGATCACGGAATTCACCCGTAATCACAAGGTGGAGGGCTAATCTATGGGGGACATCATCTTCAAGCTTAATGAACGAATCGACTATCTCCAAGGCCAAATCTATGATCTTCAAAACCAAAATTTTGAGTATGAGGCAAGATTCAAAGGTATGAGTTTAGCTGCAAGTTTCAGGACTCCGGAGACTCGTTCATCTTTTTATGATGGGGAACCTATGCCATGGAAGCCGGAGGACAAGCCCATCACTTCATCACCACCACCATCACCGAAGAAGGAGACTTGAGCACATGGGTATGGGCACTCCCCCTGGCTTGTGCCAAGCTTGGGGGAGGTGCCCCGGTATCGTATCACCATCACTTTTATTATCTTTACCTATTTTAGTTCAATCCTTAGCTATTTCGTGATTTAGTTGAATAAAAGTTTAGTATGATCTATTTTTGTGTGTTAGCTTCGTTATCTATCTATCTATGTAATCGAGTTGAGAGTTATATAATAAAGAGTAGTTTGAGTTTTTGCTTCTTTACTTTCAAGTTCCAATCCTAGCAATGAAAATAATGAAAAAGATCATATGCTAATCTTATGGAAAGTAATGACATTACATAAAGAAAAGTATAAGTGGTAAAATTTATTGGAAGTTAACAAACATAGCATTAGTCAATGATGCAATTCATGAAAGAGTTAATAAGGGAAGAGAAGATTCACATGCAAATATACTATCTTGGACATCTTTTATGATTGTGAGCCCCCATTAAGTATTTTATGCCAAATTGTTGACATTGGACAAGGAAGACAACGTAATGAATTATGTTTGTTCATATTCACATAGAAGTTATATTGTTATAGATCCTCCAACATGTGGTGCTTGCCCAATATCTTTGCTAGCCAAAAATCCGCACCAAGTAGAGATACTACTTGTGCATCCAAAACCCTTAAACCCAGTTTCATGTCATGAGAGTCCACTATATCTACCTATGGATTGAATAAGATCCTTCAAGTAAATTGTCATCGGTGCAAAAAGCAATAAAAATTGCCTCTAAATATGTCTGAACTTTTATTGTAAGGGAAATAAGCTTTGTACGAACTTGTGATGGTAAAGAAATAAAAGTGACAGACTGCATAATAAAGGTTGCTATCACAAGGGGCAATATAAAGTGACGTTCCCTTGCATTAAGAGCTCTTGCATCCAACAACAAAAAGCGCATGACAACCTCTGCTTTCCTCTGCGAAGGGCCTATCCTTTACTTTTATGTACTTACTTTTTATGCAAGAGTTAATAGTGTTCTCCTCTACTTCCTTTTTATTTTTCTCTTTTGTAAGCATCATGTGGTGGGGAAAGATCTAGGCATATATATCCAGTTGGATATGAGTGATCATGAGTTATTATTGTTGACATCACTCTTGAGGTGAATAAGTTGGGAGGCGAACTCACAAGCCCCTATCTTTCTGTGTGTCTGGCTGAAACTTTTTGCCTCATATATATGTCGTGAGTGTTAGCAATCATAGAAGACTAAATGATGGTTGAGTATGTGGACTTGCTAAATAGCTCCTACATGAGACCCGTCCTGAAAATATGATGAATTGCAATTGCATTGTTGACTGAGAATATAGTCTGTTAGTTTTCAAGAAAGTTTATGACTTATACTCCATTGTTGTGATGAATTGTTACTTGCTCATGAGAAGTTTATGATAATAAATATTGCTGTTATAATAATGATCATGATGCTACTATGTCCGTATTTTGTTTTTATCTACACCTCTCTCATTAAACATGTGGACATGATTATCGATATCGGCTTTCACTTGAGGACAAGCGAGGTCTAAGCTTGGGGGAGTTGATACGTCCGTTTTGCATCATGTTTTGCTACTGTTATTTATAGTGTTTTTGATCAATATAACACTTTGTGGAACAATTCTAGTGCCTTTTCTCTCTTAATATGCAAGATTTACACAAGGAGGGAGATTGCGGGCAGCTGGAATTCTGGACCTGAAAAAGCTATGTCAGAGATACCTATTCTGCACATCTCCAAATGAGCTGAAATTTTACGGAGATTTATTTTGGAATAAATAAAAAATACTGGAAGCAAGAAGTACCAGAGGGGGCCACCCAGGTGCCCACGAGGCACCAGGGCGCGCCACCCCCCCAGGCGCGCCCTGGTACCTCGTGGGGCCCTGTCCAGCCTCTGGCCCCCATTTTCTGGTATATAAGCCCATTTGCCCTAGAAAAAATATAGAGAGGACTTTCGGGACGGTGCGCCGCCGTCTCGAGGCGGAACTTGGGCAGGAGCACTTTTGGTCTCCGGCGGAGAGATTCTGCCAGAGATACTTCCCTCCGGGAGGGGGAAATCGTCGCCATCGACATCACCAGCGATCCTCTCATCGTGGGAGGACTAATCTTCATCAACATCTTCACCAGCACCATCTCATCTCAAACCCTAGTTCATCTCTTGTATTCAATCTTTGTCTCAAAACCTCAAATTGGTACCTGTGGGTTGCTAGTAGTGTTGATTACATCTTGTAGTTGATGCTAGTTGGTTTATTTGGTGGAAGATTATATGTTCAGATCTATTATGCTATTCAACACCTCTCTGATCTTGGACATGATTATGATTTGTGTGTAGTTACTTTTGTTCTTGAGGACATGGGAGAAGTCTTGTCATAAGTAATCATGTGAATTTGGTATTCGTTCGATATTTTGATGATATGTATGTTGTTGATTCTCTTAGTGGTGTCGTGTGAACGTCGACTACATGACACTTCACCATCTTTGGGCCTAAGGGAATGCATTGTGGAGTAGTAATTAGATGATGGGTTTCTAGAGTGACAGAAGCTTAAACCCTAGTTTATGCGCTATTCCGTAAGGGGCTGATTTGGATCCATATGTTTAATGCTATGGTTAGAGTTATCTTAATTCTTCTTTCATAGTTGCGGATGCTTGCGAGAGGGGGTAATCATAAGTGGGAGGCTTGTTCAAGTAAGAACAGCACCCAAGCACCGGTCCACCCACATATCAAACTATCAAAGTAGCGAACGCGAATCAAACAAACATGATGAAAGTGACTAGATGAAATTCCCATGTGTCCTCGAGAACGCTTTACTTACTATAAGAGATCGTTCCGGCTTGTATTTTGCTACAAAAAGGATTGGGCCACCTTGCTGCACTCTTTGTTACTATTGCTACTTGTCACTTGTTACAAATTATCTTGCTATCAAACTACTCGTTACCGATAATTTCAGTGCTTGCAGAAAATACCTTGCTGAAACCGGCTTGTCATTTCCTTCTGCTCCTCGTTGGGTTCGACACTCTTACTTATCGAAAGGACTACGATTGATCCCCTATACTTGTGGGTCATCAGGTTCCGGTCGTTAGGTAGCAGGTAAATCTCCCTCTCTCTCTCTCTGCCCTACTCTAGAACCATTTGATTTCATTTGGTTTGATTTCGTTTGACTTGATTTCGTTGGATTTGCATCACTAGGGTTTCGGCGACGGCGGCGACGGACTGCTAGGGTTCATCCCCTTCCACGGCATCGAGTACAAATCATCGGTGAGTTCATCCCCTCCATGGCATTGACTCTAATGTGAAGTGACTAGGGTCTCAGTTTGTTAGAAACTCCAATGTGAAGTGACTAGGTGCAACATAATTTGACTAGGTAGGGAAAATTAGGAGTTAATTTGTTAGAAACTACAATGTGAAGTGCAAGATAATTTGGGTTTGCTCTAGGCATTTTGATAGAAATGTTGAAGCAGTGCCAAATCAGTGTGAAATCACATTTTGATACACATGGCATGTTTGGTTGCCATCCACACTTGTGTGCCAAATCAAAATGTGATTTCGCACTGATTTGGCACAGAAGTGTGGATGACCAATTTGGCCACCACAAAAATAGTCGCATGCCACTGTTTTTGTGGTGGCCAAATTGGTCATCCACACTTGTGTGCCACAAGTGGGTATGTGACTGAAAAAATGTGGCATGCTAGTTCAATTGTATGTGTTTGTATGTGTAGAAACTGCCATGTGTTAGATAATTATGAGTGCATATGTTGAACTAATTTGTCTAACAAATTATTTATGTGTCTAACAAATTAAAGTGCATCAGGTCATGGCCAATTCTGGAGGCAACAACGAGGAGGTGTACGATGTGGACATGCTCAACAAAGATCTCCTACAGGCTCATAACTATACCATCAACAGCGTGCAAGAGGTGAATGCCTCGCTAAAGGCGGAGATTAAAGAGCTGCGCAACGAGACTGTTCGACTCGTTCAAAAGACTAATAAGATGAGGGATGAGAGGGATAAGATGATCGAGGAGAGGGATGAGCTAAAGCAGGAGAGAAAACTCCTCAGGGAAGAGAGGATTGAGCTCAAGATGGATATAGCTCATTTAAAAATAGATGGAGAGGGCAATAGAAAGAAGCTTCGCCAGCTGAGCGTAATCCTTGATGAAGAGTAGTTTCTTTAACTAGCTAGTCCATCTTAGTTGATGATGAGTAACTAGAGTTGATGAGTAACTTTTTGTGAAGTTTAATTAACTTGTTAAGTTCATGAGCAGCTTGTGTTAATGAGTATCTATTGAGTAAGTAGCTAGTGTTGATGAGTATCTATTGAGTACAATTATTTAGTTCGTGAAGTAAACTTTTTCTTATTACCAAAAAATCCATCTGCTGGCGTTGGCCAACAATGAACGACAGTGTTAAAATGAACTTACTGCTGGCGTAGGACATATGACACGCCAGCAGCACGTAGAATACTGCTGACGTGGGCTGCAACGCCACCACTACTTTTTAGCAATGGCGCCATATTGGTGGCATCGGGTGTCCACGCCAGCAAGGCTGGCAACACCATAGCTAGGCTTTTCTGCACTAGTGTCTGTGTTAGGGATGGCACCCGCAGGGTTTGGGTACGGGTGGAGCCACCCCATACCCTTACCCGTCGCCCGAAACCTTACCCATCACCCATACCCATACCCGTCGACGGGTACAGTTTTTCCCCGTATCCGTCACCTGCCAGGGTAAATGGGTACCCACGGGTAAAATTACCTAGATTTGCAGCACATCAATTTAAGCATTGCATAGTCATAAACAACAACTTATAATAGTAATTTGAGCAACACATCAACTTACAGTAGTTACACCTTTCCTTCCATTGCCCATTGACCCTCAATTTCTTCATTTCTAACCAAACTTTAGAAGTGAGCTTGCGTTTGCCAACTTCAATGACCTCTTCCACCTCCTCCTCTTGACCATCTTCGTCATCTGAAATGACAACACGATCTCCATCTTCATCCATTGAGGCAGATGTATCATCGACATATTCATGAGGAACATGTAATTGGATGTTGGCGATTGTATCACTTCAAAAATCAATGTTAATATACATGAATAGATCACATCATCTATATACAAAAACATATTTCCATGAAAATAAAATATTCGTACTCAATCATCACATACAAAATTTCATATTTATCACGTCATATATACACATCATGCATCTCTATGCAGAAATCAAGGGTAACGTGTACAGATGTACATGAACATGTCACAAAACCTACATACAAAAATAAATTGTCGTTGAAAGAAAATATTTCTTTGTAATCATCATCACGTACACACAAAATCATATTCATCACATCATCTATATACATCATGTCTACGCCGAAATCAATTGTAACACCCCTGTGTAAGGAGCTACAGTGATCTTTATGATTATGCTAAGTCACTATGATTTGAAAAGAATGATCATAGTGGAATCATATCTCATTTCAAACTCCTTCACTAAATTCAAATTCCATTTGCAAGTGAAATTTGAAGTTGCACAAAAGTTGTTGCAAAATAGTCCATCATTTAGCAAATATTCCATAACAATTATTTGCTAAGGAAAACAACATCCCTTATTTGCTTAAATGGGTTATAGAAATTAAAATAGTGCCAAATCAGCATTTTTAAATGCTTTTCCATTTATGAAAAATTCAATTCAATTCAAACTTCTCCCAAACTTTTTGTGGCAGTGCCAAATAATGCAAGGAATTTATGTGGCCTAGTCCCACATTTTTCTAAAGTCATTTGGTGGCCCAAATAATTCCTATACTGCCTCTGTTTTTAAAAAAATGGAAAAACAGAAAAATGGAAAAAGTCAGAAGGCTTACCTGGCCTCTGGCCTAAGGCCCAGAGCCGGCCCAGCCCAACTCCACCTCCTCCTACCTGCTCCCGACGCCATGTCGGCTCGTCCATGTCCGCGTGCGTGCGCTCCGGCCGAACGGCGACACCGCGACGCCACAGGGCTCCGCGAGGATAAGGGCGACGCCTCGACCCCCCTGGACGCCCCCGGCCACTTCTTCTTCCCCCTCGCCTCGCTCTCGCTCGATCTGGCAGCTGCCCAAGAGCTACATCGCCGCCTCGCCGTTATCTGCGCGGCCAGGAGCCACCCCGCGCCGCCTCGCCATGTCTAGAAGGCCCATCGCCGCCGTCCACTTCGCCCGCAAGAACCGAATCAAGCTGGAGCCCCTCCGAGCCATCGCAGTCGTCGCCTCCGTTGACTACATCCGCCGCTCTTCGCCGGTCGATCCGCTTGACCTCGGCCACCTCCGGCCTCCCCGAGATGCCCGCGACCCTCACTGTGAGCTCTCGGTCCTCGGTGACCTCTCCCCACTCTTCCCCGCGTCCCGTAGCCACCTAGCCGGCGAGGCCGTGCCTCGAACGCCGCCCGACGCCGTCGTTGCGGCCGACTCCGGCCATTTTCGCCCGAACCACATGCGCTACTGCACGTGCCTCGCAGCGCCCGATCTTCTGGTGGACGCGGCCGCCCGTTTGCTCGCCGGAGACGAGCGCACGGTCGCCGCCGGCGCGCTCTGCCTCGCCGTCGTTAGCCGCTGACATGGCACCGTCGTTAACGGGTTAATCACCCACTAATTACTCCCCTAACTAACCCCTAGAGTCTATGGCAGTGGGACCCGCACGCTAATTAAACACTGTTATTTTTAACTAAGACACTGTTCACTGGGCCCCACCTGTCATAGTTGACCAGTCAACAGTCAACCCAGTTGACTGCTGACTGGGCTGTTGACTGTAGTCAACTTGGCCCCTGGCCCCACTGATGGAAATATTCCCTAGAGGCAATAATAAAGTTGTTATTATTTTATATTTCCTTGTTCATGATAAAGGTTTATTATTCATGCTAGAATTGTGTTGACCGGAAACTTAAATACATGTGTGAATACATAAACAAATACCGTGTCCCTAGTGAGCCTCTACTAGACTAGCTCGTTGATCAAAGATGGTTAAGGTTTCCTAACCATAGACATGAGTTGTCATTTGATAACGGGATCACATCATTAGGAGAATGATGTGATGGAGAAGACCCATCTGTTAGCTTAGCATATGATCATTCTGTTTATTGCTACTGCTTTCTTGAATGTCAAATACATGTTCCTCCGACCATGAGATCATGCAACTGCCGGATACTGGAGGAATACCTTGTGTGCTATCAAACGTCACAACGTAACTGGGTGATCATAAAGATGCTCTACAGGTATCTCCGAAGGTGTCTGTTGAGTTGGCATGGATCGAGACTGGGATTTGTCACTCCGTGTTTTGGAGAGGTATCTCTGGGCCCTCTCGGTAATGCACATCATAAGAAGCTTGCAAGCAAAGTGACTAAGGAGTTAGTTACGGGATGATGTATTACGGAACGAGTAAAGAGACTTGCCGGTAACGAGAGTGAACTAGGTATGGAGATACCGACGATCGAATCTCGGGCAAGTAACATACCGACGGACAAAGGGAATTACGTATGTTGTCATTGCGGTTCGACCGATAAGATCTTCGTGGAATATGTAGGAACCAATATGGGCATCTAGGTTCCGCTATTGATTATTGACTGGAGAGGCGTCTCGGTCATGTCTACATCATTCCCGAACCCGTAGGGTCCGTACGCTTAACGTTCGTTGACGATATAGTGTTATATGAGTTATGTGAATTGGTAACCGAATGTTGTTCGGAGTCCCGGATGAGATCCCGGACGTCACGAGGAGTCTCGGAATGGTCGAGAGGTAAAGATTTATATATGGGAAGTCATATTTTGGGTTACGGAAAAAGGTGCAGTTTTTTCGGTATTGTACCGGGAAGCTTCCAGAAGGTTCCGGAGGATTCCGGAGGGGTCCGGAGGTCCACAAGTGGGTCCACCACGTCCCAAGGGCTGGCATGGGCTAAGGGGAGGCGCCCTGGCCTTATTGGGCCAGGCGCACCAAGTCCTCAAAAGCCCACGCAGCTAGGGAAGGAAAAAAGGAGAGTCCTAGTAGGAATAGGATTGGACTTTGGAGTCCAAGTCCACGTGTGTACTATTCACGTGATACTGTTCACGTGGTACTATTCACGTGGTACTGTTCACGTGGCACAATTCCTTCTACTCCAAGCCCCTACACATATATAAATAGAGGAGAGGGGGCGCCCCAAACAAGCCACAACATTGTCTTAGCCGTGTGCGGCGCCCCCCTCCACAGTTCCGTCCCTCGGTCATATTTTCGCAGTACTTGGGCGAAGCCTTGCGGAGATAGCATCACCATCACCGTCACCACGCCGTCGTGCTGCCGGAACTCATCCACTACCTCGCCGTCTTGCTGGATCAAGAAGTCGAGGACGTCACCGAGCTGAACGTGTGCTGAACGCGGAGGTGCCGTACGTTCGGTGCTCGGTCGGTTGGATCGTGAAGTTGTTCGACGACATCAACCACGTTGTTCTAACGCTTCCGCTTACGGTCTACGAGGGTACGTAGACACACTCCCCCTCTCATAGCTATGCATCTCCATGGATAGATCTTGCGTGTGCGTAGAAAATTTTTGTTTTCCATGCAACGTTCCCCAACACCCACTTGTCAGCCTCAGTGGCTAGCCCACTGGTAGGTGGCAAAAGTATTTAACTGTGTTTTTCGAATTTAAATAATCCCAGGATTTTCAGAATATAGTTAAAACTTCAGAAATTCGTAGAAAATAAACCGCAACTCAGATGAAAATGTTTTCTATATGAAAGTTGATCAGAAAAATCTAATGAATCCGAATATGTCATCTGCATTCATGTTAGAACCCTCTAAGTAGGAGAACCTGTAACTTTAGGCCTGTTTCTGGCAGATGAATAGTGCATGACTACCAGATAATAATTCCAAATTAATTCCATTAGTGTGGTCAACGTGCAGAGACCAACACATCACCGCACACCCCCCCTTAGTTGTACGACTCTGCAGAGCTACTATCGAGTGCCAAGGGTGATACCTCCTACCTCACTCCTGATGATATCTCTGTAGCGTAGCTAATCGGTCGTGGATTACCGAGGGTGATTCCTCTTTCACCACCTCCGATGATGACTCTGTCGTGTAACCCCTCAAGTGTGAACCCATCGAGGGTGATTCCTCCAAGTTCACCTTGACGGATACATCGAGTGGGAGTCCATCGAGGGTGATTCCTCGGACTTCCCCCTTGATGATAAAAACACACTGTTACCTTTAACTGTTGCCCCATTTTAACTATTACCGCGGGACTGAAGGGACAGGCGGTACCACCCCGGTAGAGGTGGACCTGAGTTCCCGACAGTCTCTTGTGAAGTCGGGTTGACCTGGAGGGTACCTGCGAGATAATTACGCGGCACGGCGGGGCAGGCTGACCGTCGTAGAGAGGGA
Organism: Elymus sibiricus; assembly: GCA_039707655.1. Taxonomy (NCBI): domain Eukaryota; kingdom Viridiplantae; phylum Streptophyta; class Magnoliopsida; order Poales; family Poaceae; genus Elymus; species Elymus sibiricus. The sequence goes on along the minus strand of CM077666.1, from coordinate 172,874,136 downwards.
TGGGCCTGGCCCTTGCCGTAAGTCCGCGAGACGGGGCGACAGGAGCACTTTTCATCACCGCGAGCTCCTAACACACTAACGGGTTTGGATATGTGATCTGAGTAGGCCTCTGGCCTTTTCGCACTAACCGCCACGCGGGAATAAGTATGGGCACTCGGCGTCGTACGATTCTTCCAAAAGCTCTTCAGACGTCAGCAGTTAAGCAGCGCGCGCCCGGGTGGACTACGACAGCCTGCGTGTGTATACAGGGGCTAGGTCTGGTCCCGGCCGCGTACGCAACATGCAGGAGTGCGAAGGGCGATGGGCCCAAGACCCCTGAGCGCTTAGGATGTAGACCGGCGTGCTGACCTCTCTGTTGGGCCTAGGTAGGACAACGACGTGTCGATCAGTCGAGGCCGGGCATGACCCGGAAAAGTGTGTCCGGCTGGAGTTAATCGAGCGTGTTGGGTAAGTTGGTGCACCCCTGCAGGGAAGTTATCTATTCGAATAGCCGTGTCCACGATAACAGGACGCTCGGAGTTGTATCCCGATCTACTACAACTAGAACTGGATACTTGTGGTGTTTAATAATATGATGGCTCCGGGATCGCTTCCTCGCGGGGGTAGTCGAGGAAGGATCTTTAGGCGTTACTAATATATATTTGTTACTACATGTTATGTTATTCTACTCTCTTCTGTTGCTGCAAGACGCTGCAAGATGCTAGTCTTCGATAGGCTAGGCCTTTCCTCTATTCTAGCATTTCTGTAGTTTAGTCCACAGATACAGCACCTTCCCTTTGATACCGATGCATACTTAGCATAGATCTGATGTAAGTCTTACGAGTATGTGACGCCCCTAGCCCGACCGTGCACTAATCATACATGCAAATGCACACGATCAAACCTAAGGACTCACCGGAAGATATCACAACACAATTCTAAACACAAATAAAAGTCATACAAGCTTCATGTTACAAGCCAGGGGCCTCGAGGGCTCGAATACATAAGCTCGCGTACAAGTGTTAGCGGAAGCAACAATAATATCTGAGTACATACATATAGTTAAACAAGTTTGCCTTAGGAAGGCTAGCATAACAGCGACACTGATCGAAGAGGCGAAGGCCTCCTGCCTAGGGCCTCCGAACTACTCCTGGTCGACGGGCTCAACGTAGTAGTTGGTGCCTCCGGGGATCTCCTACTCCTGGGCTCCGTCGTCTGATCGCAGCAACCGGGTAGGGGAAAAAGACGTAGCAAAGCAACCGTGAGTACTCATCCAAAGTACTCGCAAGACTTACATCAAAACTATACTAAGTATGCATCGGTATCAAAGGAATGGGGCTATATCTTTGGACTAAACTGCAGAAATGCCAGAGTAGAGGGGGAAGGGCCTAGCCTATCAAAGACTAGCATCTTGAAGCAATCTTGCAGCATCAGAAGAGAATAGAACACAGCAGCATATAATAAGTATATATTAGCAATGCCCTGAGATCCTTCCTCGACTACCCTGCGAGAAAGTGATCCCGAGAGCAGTAGTAACAGTTTAACATTGTAACGGTATCCATTCATAGTCGTAGTAGATCAGGATACAACTCCGAGCGTCCTGTTACCGTGGACACGGCTATTCGAATAGATAACTTCCCTGTAGGGGTGCACTACTGTTACCCAACATGCTTGATTAACTGTGGCCGGACACACTTTTCTCGGTCATGCCCGGCCTCGGCTGATCGACACGACGTAGTCCTACCGAGGCTCCGCAGAGAGGTCCCCGCCAGTCTACATCCTAAGCGCTCAGGGTTCTGGGCCCACCACCCTTTGCACTCCGGGTCGTTATGCGACGAGCCGGGACGAGCACCACCTCATCCTGGATGGCACTGGCCCGACAGGCCCACAATGCTGAACTGGACGTCTGACAGAGCTTTTGGCTGACACATACGGCGCCGAGGGCCCCATTAAACCATTATCCCATGTGGTGGTAGTGCGTAAAGGCCAGTGTCCAACTCAGATTAAATACCCAAATCCGTTAGGCGTGTTTTAGTAGCTCGCAGAGACGAACAGGATTCCTGTCGCTCTGACTTGGTAACACACGAACCACGACCAGGGACCCGGCCCACCTCTCTCCTAGGTGGTCTCCGCCTGCCCTGTCGTTCCGCCACAATATCACTCGTAGGTACCCTTAGGTTCAACCCGTCTTGTTTCATTATCTCGCGGGCACTCTTGGAGCCGGCCCAACTTTAACAGTTTAAAGTATTGCAGTAATGTAACATTTCCGTGATCATCACCCAGAGTGATCACAGCCCGATAACAAGCCTGGCCAACGGACAAGGGTGAAGGGCCAGCTGATGAAACATAGCATGCATAACTAAGCATCATAGGATAGCAGGTAAGGTATCAATAGTAGGCGACGAAAATAGGCTATGCATCAGAATAGGAGCTATGGGAATATCAACAGAAGCAATTCTACTGCAAGCAATAGGGAGAAAGAGTAGGCGATATCTGGATGATCAAGGGGGTTTTGCTTGGCTGGAAGCTCTGCTGAAGGGGTCTGGTCGTCGTCGATGTAGCCCTACTCAGCAGTGTCGTCGGTAGTCTTGGGATCTATCGGGAGAGAAGGAGGGGGAAGAAACAATAAATACATGGCAAACAATGCAACAGGGATGCATGACATGTCAACATGCAGTGCTAGGGCTGTTCTAATGCAGTGCTAGGTATCTTGGTCAAAGCGAGAAAACATCCGGGAGTGTTCTCCCCGCTCCGGGTGATTATCGGACAGACGATCCAGAGGGGAAAGTTCCATGTTCATCATGTTAGAGGGGTGTGGCAGGTATGTGGGTGGCATATTCGGATTCATCATATTTTTCTGATCATTTTTCATATATAAATTATTTTAATTTGAGTTACGGTTTATTTAATATGATTTTTCAAAGTTTTATTAAATTTCTGGAATTGTTTTAATTATTAAATTCGAATTATCCAAAATAGTAGCCCATGACGTCAGCATTGCGTTAGTGGTCAAACCCAGCTGGTCCAGGGTCAAACCTGACCAGTGGGTCCCACTGGTCAGTGACTGATTTAACTTAACAGAGGTTAATTTAGCTAATTAGGTTAATTAACAGGTGGGACCCCACTGTCAGTGACTGTTTATTTAACAGATTTAATTAGCATTTTATTTATTTATAAAATCGTTTAAACAGTGCGGGGCCTGCATGTTAGTGGCTGTGCCAGCCCAGTCAGCAGGGTTGACTTGATCAACCCGGTCAACGTGGCCGTGGGGCCCAGCGGTCAGTGGCACAGGGGAGGGCCACATGGGCGCCACGCCGGCGGGCGGCGCCGGAACTTCATCGGCGAGCCGTTTCGCGGCGAGGCTCGCCGGACTTGGTCGAAAAACGGCTACAGAGGGTCTCCGAGGCCGCGGTTGGGCTCGTTCGGCTGCGGGCGGTGCCGCACATCCAATGGCGGTGGCTGCGGGGGCCGGAGTTGGCGCCGGCGACGACGTCGGGCGGCGGCCGGATCGGGAGCTCGGCGAAAATGATGATGCGGGCGCGTTCAAGCCGAATGGATGGGTCAGGTACATCTACGCGCGCGGGCGAGTTCAACGAGCAGCGGCGCGTGACCAAAAGGTCACCGGAAGCTCGCCGGCGACGAGCTCGCGCGGTGGCGGGCTCGGCCACATTGGGGACGGCGTCTACGGCCACGGAGACGGACATGGGAGAGGGGGGAGAAGAAGGGGAGCTCACTGGGCGCCTACGGATGTGCTCAGTGGGCTCGGGGAGGTCTCGGGGTGGCCGGAACAATGGTGGCAAGCTGCGGTGGTCGAAGACGAAGACGGGGTCGATGCGGACGATGTGACGGCGAAGAGGTCGAGCTCGGGGTCGCAGGTGGCGTAGCGGACGTTGGCGAACCTCCTGGACACGGACGCGGCGCTCGGGGACATCGGTGGCCGCGTGCTTCATGGAGGTGCGGCCATGGCGTCGCTCGGGAGAGGTGGCAGAGAGGGAGAGAGGGAGAGAGTGAGGTGAGGGAGGAGCCAGGGGGTGCGGGGCTGCGCCCTTATCCACCACGACGACGCGGGAGCGCGCTGTCGACCAGAGGGAGGGGGGCCTGGCGTGGGAGAGAGCGCGCGCGTTGTGCTCGACAGCGAGGGAGGTGAGTAGGAGGAAGGAGGGGACAGGCGCGGGCTGGGCTACACTGTGCACTCGAAGCCCAAGTGCACAGTAGGCTCTTTGTCGGGGGGATGACCCCCGGGTAGGCAAGCAAACCCGGAGTCCCCTTTTCAAAAAACATCGGGGCAGCCCGTGCCCCTCCCAGCCGGCTGGCGAACCTACCGGCTCCTCGGTGCTAGCCGGCTAGGCCCGGCCCTGGGCCGGGTCCGGCTGGCCGCTAGCCGGCTGGTGATAGGTCGGCGGCCGTCCCATCGCGTCCGGCGACAAGACAGCCCCCCACGAGGGGAGAACATGGCTACAGTGCAATCCGTCTCGGGAGGGCGTGCCGGCAAAGCTGCCAACCCTGTTGACGCGACGGCCGGTGTCAGCACCGGCGCGCCAGTGCAGCCCCCCGCGAAGCCGCCTACTCCGGCACGCCTCTGCAGAGCGCGCACGCGCCGTCTACTCCTGCACGCCTCGGCAGAAGCGCGCACGTGCCGACCACTCATGTACGCCTCTGCAGAAGCGCGCACGCCCCGTCCACTCCGTGACGCTCGAAGCGACGGGCCACAGTGTCACGCCGCCCTCGGGCGCCGCAGCCGGCGGGACCCAGCAGCCGGCGGGCCCACGGCCGGCTCCAGACGCCGACGCCCGGGTCCCGGCGCACATAGTTTACCCATGTAACCCTGGGGGATCGGGCTATAAGACCCCCCAGGAGGCCTCCATGCAGAGGGGTTCGATTTGGTTCAGTCAGTTCGCTCCTCTTCGATCGTTGGCTACTGGGTTCACACCTTCCCCGACACACACGGGAGAGGCTGAACGGAGACCTAGCTCCTTCTGCCTCCTCCACTCAAACAGCTCCAGGAGCACCATTGTAACCATTGTGGCCTCTGAGCCTATCAACCCACTCGGCAGGACTAGGGGTGTTACCTCTCCGGAGGGCCCCGAACCTGGGTACGCCTTGTGTCTCTCGCATGTGCGTGCCAACCTCGCTTTCGGAACCCACCAGCGTCCTCACGCAGCCCCCCACTTTTAGCCATCTCATGGCATCTGCCGTGATTTCACCACGACAGTTGGCGCCCACCGTGGGGCTGCTCGCGGCGTCGACCGGAGTCAAGTTTCGGACGAGGCCCTTCACCAGCTCCGGCGAGCGCATCGTGCACGGTTTGGTCCGTGCGCCTCGCACGGCCAACCCGGCCAGCTGCGGCGCCGTATCGGACGCGAGCGCCGCCTGCCCCGCAGGCTGCCTCGTCGTCCCCTTTGGCACGCTGCGCGTCTTCGTCGCGCTCGTCCCCGACGTGTTTCCCGGCAAGGTACACAGCTTCACCGATTCGCCCGTCCCCGTTGGCTACGCCGCCTCCGACGACGGCGCGAACCCCTGTGTTCTCGCGGAGGTGCTGACCATCGGCACGAGTTCTGGCTCCCCGCGCGCCAAGGAGAAGGCTGCCGTGGCCGCCGCTGCCGCGGCTGCGGCCCCTCATCGCCGCGCCAACCCGCTCCACGAGACGATCCAGAGCCTGCGGGCCCCCATCACGCCCGATGCCGACACGGCGGCAGCGGCGGCTCAGCTCAACGAGGACCATGAGCATTTGCTGTTCGAGGCCACGGAGCTCGCGGCAACGTGGTGCCGGCTGGAGTCCGACCAACGAGAGTACGACAACGCCCACGGCTTCACACCGGCCGCTGCTAAGCCCAGCCGGGTTGCGGAGGTGCGAATCCGTGGGGGTGCAATCGGCCGCGCGCTAGGCGCAGGCCGGCCCGTCTACGACACCCCCGTCAAGAACATGTGCGCGGCGCAGGCAGCCATGGCGGATCTCGAGTTCCTGGAGGGCGAGGAGCTGCTGCAGCAGCAGCAGCAGCGCATCCGTGACCTCATCACCGCGGCGAACGAGTAGCAGTAGCGTTTCGACCTGGCCCAGCCATCCGCCTCCGCCTCAGGCAAAAACAGAGACCCGGAGAGGGCTCTTCGGGACACGCAGCAGGCGTCCTCCCCTACCGGCTCGACGAGTCGCGGCTCTGGCCAGCACCGGGCAGGCCGGAGCCGGCATGACCGCGTCGCGGCCACTGGCGAAGGCGTTGCCAACAAGACTGCCGGTGACGGCCGTACCCAGCGGCCGGAACCTCCTCTCCCGCCGCCTCGACAACCCCTGCCGGCTTCCGCCGGCGCGGTGCCACGCGGCCCCGTCGCAAGCCGGCTAGGTCCCCGCGAGCCCTACGACGAAACCGACGCCCGCCACCGCATCGACCGGCTGGCGCGGTCCACGCTTCTTGAGGAGGAGAGCTCTGTCGGCCCGGCGTGCTTTGGCCCCCGCATTCGCGAGGAGCCCTTCCCCAAAGGCTTCTCACTGCCCCGCGACTCCCCCAAGTACAGCAGCGTCTCCAAGCCGGAGGACTGGCTAACCGACTACACCACGGCTGTCGGCATCGCCGGCGGCAACCGGCGCGTGGTGGTTCGCTACGTTCCCCTCATGCTGCTCGGCTCGGCCCGGACAAGGCTTAATAGCCTGAGGGCCGGCAGCGTCAATTCCTGGCTAGACTTCGAAGATGCATCTGTGCGCAACTTCACCAGCACGTACATGCGTCCTGGTCGGCCTCGCTAGCTCTCCATGTGCGTTCAGAACCCGGGCGAGCCCCTCCGCGACTTCCTCACGCGGTGGACCGAGCTGCGCAACTCCTGCGAAGGCGTCCACGAAGTGCAACCATTCAGTACTTCGTCGACGGGTGCCGAGACGGCACCCTGCTCAAGCACCACCTGATGTGCGACGAGCCGGACACCCTGGCGGAGCTCATGGCGGTGGCGGACAAGTACGCCACGGCCGACTCCGCGATGCGTGTAAAGATTACAGCCGACGCGGATGGTAAGCCGGTCCCGGTCCAGCCGGCCGCCCCAAAGCCGGCGGGCGAAACCTGCCAGCGCCGGCAAGACAACCACAACAACAACAAGCAGAAGGCCGAGCTACCGGCTCCTCGCTACAGCAACCAGCAAGTAGCCGCGGTGGAAGGGGAGCGGCAGGCTGAACAAGCAGCCGGCCAGCGTCCGCGCACCGGCAAGGCCGCCTGGCAGCCCAAGCTGTCTTTCGAGCAGATGCTCGACGCCTCCTGCAAGAACCACAGCGGCGCGAAGCCGTTGACGCACACGCTCTGGCAGTGCAGCTTCACCCAGCGTCTGTTGAAGGGCAACCTTCCACCCCCGCCACCCGGAGCCGGCCCGCAGCAGCCGCCGCTTCCGCCTCCCCCGCCGCCTCCGGCAGCCGGCGCCCTCGCCAACGACCCCTATCCGCAGCAGGACGCAGCCTACGTCGTCTTCACCAGCACGAGGTGAACGCCGTCGTTCCCCCGGTCCCCCAGTACATGCACTGGTCCGACCGTCCTGTCAGCTGGACCCGGGAGGATCACCCGGCCGTGATGCCCACGCCGGGTGGCTACGCGCTCGTCCTCAACCCCACCTTCGTCGCTAAGAAGCGCACCTGCCACTTTTCGTGGGTGCTGATCGACGGCGGCAGCAGCATCAACATCCTCAACCGCGACACCATGGTCAAGCTCGGCATCGAGGAGGGCCAGCTACAGCCCACCCAGACGGTGTTCCACGGCATCGTTCCCGGCGCTTCGTGCTCTCCCATCGGCCGGGTGCGGCTGGACGTGTTGTTCGGCACCAGCGCCCACTTCCGCCGCGAGCCGATTTGGTTCGAGGTGGTCAACCTCGCCAGCCCCTACCACGCGCTTTTGGGCCGGCCTGCCATGGCCAAGTTCATGGCGGTTCCGCACTACGCATACCTCAAGATGAAGCTATCGGGTCCCAAGGGCATCATCACCATCACCGGCGACTACAAGAAGTCCCTGGAGTGCGCCAAAGCCGGCTCCAAGCTGGCCGAGTCGCTGGTCATCGCCGAGGAGAGGCGCTAACTCGACCGTCTTGTCGCGCTGGCTGGCGAGCAGCCGGTCATGCCGGCTCTGCTCAAGCAGCCGGCCGATGAGGGGTCCTTCAAGCCGGCCAAGGGCACGAAGAAGGTTTCGCTCGACCCATCCAACCCCGACTCCAGCGAGTACGTCGTCGTGGGCTCCGGCCTCGACAGCAAATAGGAAGGCGAGCTCGTCGACTTCGTCCGTGAGAATTGGGATATCTTCGGATGGTCCCCCAAGGACATGCCGGGTGTTCCGAGGAAGTACGCCGAGCACAAACTCCACGTCCGGCCGGATGCCAAGCCGGTCCGGCAGCCGCTACGCCACTTCTCCGAGGAGAAGCGAAGAACCATTGGCGAAGAGATCGCCCGGCTGCTCAGAGCCGGGTTCATCATGGAAGTATTCCACCCCGAGCGGCTGGCCAACCCGGTCCTCGTCCTGAAGAAGAACGGCACTTGGCGCATGTGTATCGACTACACTAGCCTGAACAAGGACTGCCCCAAGGACCCGTTTGTCCTTCCCCGGATTGACCAAGTCATCGACTCCACAGCCGGCTGCGAGCTCCTGTCCTTCCTGGACGCTTACTCCGGCTACCACCAGATCAAGCTGGACCCGGCAGATGCCCTCAACACGTCCTTCATCACCCCCTTCGGGGCATATTGCTACATCACCATGTCGTTCGGCTTGAAGAACGCCGGCGCCACCTTCCAGCGCTGCATGCAGAAATGCCTCCTGCCGCAAATCGGCCGGAATGTGCACGTCTACGTCGATGACATCGTGGTGAAGACCAAGTAGCACCTCACCCTCCTTGAGGATCTCAGGGAGACATTTGCAAACCTGCGCCAGTACCAGATCAAGCTCAACCCGGAGAAATGCGTCTTCGGCGTGCCGGCTGGCCAACTCCTTGGTTTCCTCGTCTCGGAGCGCGGCATCGAGGCCAACCTGGAGAAGATCAAGGCCATCGACCGCATACGCAAGCCGGCCCGGCTGCGCGATGTCCAGAAGTTCAACGGCTGCATGGCCTCTCTCAGCCGGTTCGTCAGCCGGCTGGGGGAGAGGGCCCTGCCCCTATATGAGCTGATGAAGAAGATGACGCCGTTCGAATGGTCCGACCAGGCGGACGAAGCTTTCCGCGACCTCAAGCGCATGCTCTCCACCACGCCCGTTTTGGCCGCGCCGGCTGAGAAGGAGCCGCTCCTGATGTACATCGCGGCGACCACCCGCGTGGTCCTGGTGGTCGAGCGCCCCGAGGAAGGCAAGGCACAGCCGGTCCAACGCCCTGTGTACTACCTCAGCGAGGTCCTCTCCACCTCCAAGCAAAACTACCCCCACTATCAGAAGATGTGCTACGGCGTCTACCTGGCCGCCAAGAAGCTCCGGCAGTACTTCCAAGAGCACGCCATCACAGTGGTGAGCACGGCCCCTATCGGCGAGATCATGGGCTGCCGGGATGTCTCTGGACGAATCGGAAAGTGGGCCATCGAGCTAGCCGGCCACACCATCCTCTACGAGCCTCGCACCGCCATCAAATCGCAGGCGTTGGCCGACTTCCTCGTCGATTGGGCGGAGACCCAGTACTTGCCGCCATCTCCCGACGCAACACACTGGCGCATGCACTTTGACGGCTCGAAGATGGCATCCGGCTTGGGAGCCGGCATCGTGCTCTCCTCCCCTAAGGGCGACCGACTGCGCTACGCGCTGCAAATCCACTTCGCCGCCTCCAACAACGTCGCCGAGTACGAAGCCATCGTCCACGGCCTCCGTCTGGCCAAAGAGATCGGCATCCGGCGCATCCTCTGCTTCGGCGACTCCGATCTGGTGGTCCAGCAATCCTCTGGCGAGTGGGATGCCAGGGACTCCAACATGGCCAGCTACCGCAACCTGGTCCAACAGATGACCGGCAACTTCGACGGCTGCGAGTTCCTCCACGTCCCCCGCAATGAGAACGAGGCGGCCGATACTCTAGCCAAGCTTGGTTCCAGCCGGCAAGCAATCCCAACCGGCGTCTCCCTCGAGCACCTGCGCAAGCCGTCCATCAAGCCATCTCTGGATTCGGAGTCCATCTTCGTCCCGGCCGACCCAACAGCCCTTCGCCCGGCCCCGGGGGCTACCGACTCCGGCTCGGGGGCTGCCGGCTCCGGCTCGGGGGCTACTGGCTCCAGCTCGCCGCCTCCCGACCCGGTCGAACCCGCGCAAGTGGCCGTCCTCACGGTGCTGAAGGCGCCGTCTTGGGATCAACCAATCCTCGCGTTCCTGGCGAACGGCGAGCTCCCGGCGAACGAGGTCGAGGCTCGGCAGGTGCAACGCCGGGCTTCCGCCTACAGCATCATCAGCCGCGAGCTCGTCAAGCGCAGCACAACCGGCATTTTCCAGCGATGCGTTGAGATGGCCAAGGGTCTCGAGATCTTGCTCGATATCCACCAGGGCGAGTGCGGGCACCACGCCGCCTCCCGGTCCCTGGTGGCTAAAGCATTCCGCCACGGCTAATACTAGCCGACTGCGTCGAAGGACGCCGAGGAGCTGGTTCTCAAGTGCAAGGGCTGCCAGCGCTTCAAGGCCCAGAGCCACCAGCCGGCTTCGGCGCTCCAAACCATCCCCATCGCGTGGCCCTTTGCCGTCTGGGGCCTCGACATGGTGGGACCCTTCAAAACCGCTCGGGGCGGCATGGCGCACCTTCTGGTGGCCGTCGATAAGTTCACCAAGTGGGTCGAAGCGAGACCGATCAAGAAACTCGACGGCCCCACGGCCGTCAAGTTCATCACCGACATCGCTGTCCGCTACGGCGTCCCCAACAGCATCATCACCGACAACGGCACCAACTTCGCCAAAGGCGCGCTAGCACGCTACTGCTCCGTCTCCGGCATCCGGCTTGACCTGGCCTCCGTCGCCCACCCTCAGTCCAACGGCCAGGCGGAGCGGGCAAACGGCCTCATCTTGGCCGGCATCAAGCCGCGACTCGTCGAGCCGCTCGTACGTTCACCCGGCAGTTGGATTGACGAGTTGCCGGCCGTCCTATGGAGTATCCGGACCACCCCCAACCGCTCAACCGGCTTCACTCCATTCTTCCTCGTCTACGGGGCCGAGGCGATCATCCCCACGGATATCGAGTTTGACTCACCTCGCGTCACCCTGTACACGGAAGTGGAAGCCGCAGCAGCACGCGAAGACGACGTTGACCTGCTCGAGGAGGCGCGCCTGCTGGCCCTCAACCGGTCAGCCATCTACCAGCAGAGCCTACGCCACTACCACAGTAAGAAGATCAAGCCCCTCGCTTTCCACGAGGGCGACCTCGTGCTCCGGCTGATCCAGCGAACAGCCGGCTAGCACAAGCTGTCCTCCCCATGGGAGGGCCCCTTCATCATCAGCAAGGCCTTGCGCAACAAAGCGTACTACCTCATCGACGCGCAAAAGCGAAGCAAGCGCAAGAGAGACGCCTCCGGCGAAGAGACGGAATGCCCCTGGAACGCGGAGCTCCTCCGTCCGTTTTACAGTTGAACCATGTATGTATGTATCACTACCCCTTTTCATCTCTACCGAGTTCTTGCGCACTTTCCCGCATTCCCCCCCCCCCCCACCGGGTCGGCACGGCCAGCTCGGGGGCTCGCCGGCTAGCCCGCGCCAAGTTCTCCTCAACCCGATCAGTAACGTGCGTATCACCGAAGCCCTCTCTGCCATAAGCCACAGACCGGCTCCCGGCTGTTCAAGGCTGGCAAGAGCCAAAGGCTGCAAGCATCCGCACGCGAAAAACGGTTAAGTACGAACAATTGGCTCGGCTATCCCGGCTCCTCTCACTTCATGCTCTGCCGCATAGACCGGCTGCGCTCCAGCCGGCGTCGCCGGCTGCAGCCAGCCGGCCCAGTGGGTTTTTTGCTTGCGCTCAAATCCCAAGGCCCAAGTACTAGGCGCTCTCTTCTGAGTCCGGCTCCCCGTCCCAGCTACAGACCGGCTCCCGGCTGTCCGGCTGGCGGGGAGAAGGACGAAGGCGGAAGCAAACAGGAAAACGGCTAAGGGAAAAGAACAAAAGCAAAACTGCCACACGGCAGGCGCAAGCACACGAGAAACAAACATGCATCCACATATACAGCAAGGCCCGCGGCCAATAAGTTCATTACATTAAACTTACACCCCCCAGTGGGCGGATCTGCCGGCTAACAAAAGCTCTAAGTTCAAAAGAAACAGGAAAAAATAAAAGCCCTAGGCTGCGGCTTTGTCGGCGTCGCTCGGCGCCGGGTTCTCCGTGGTGGCGGTGTCGTCCAACTCGCCAGCGTCGTCGTCCGCGTCGGTGATCGTCTCGGCCGAGCTGCCTTCCGGGTCCTCGAGCTCCAGGCCGAAGTCGTCGGCGGGAAGCTGCGCGCCGTCTGGCGCCCGCTCCGGCACGAAGTCGCCATACGGGGCGAACGACGCGATGTCGCTAGCGCGCACGGCGATCGCCGTCTCCCGCTCCGCCAAGTCCGCCTCCGCCCCAGCCCCCCGAGCACGCAGTTGGTCCAGGCGGATGGTGGGATACCAGGACAGCACGACCCCGAGCGCCATGTTTGCACCGGCTCGAGCTGCGGAGGCCCTCCACGCGTTGAGTCGCGCCGCGCCGGACTCCAGCCAGCGTGCCAGCCGGCTCACGCTGCTCGGCGCCACCGCACCCGGCCACAGCGCAGCCACCATCGACAAGCCGGCTTCGAAACAGCCGGTTCATCTGGCGCTCCACCGCCTCCAGGCGAGCCTTGGCGGCCACGGTGATCTCCGCCACCGACCAGGCGGCGTATTCCTCGATAGCGGCCCCCGCCGCAATCTGCTCCTGCCGATGGGCGGCCACCGCCGTTTCGGCTGACCCTTGGGTCTCGGGGAAGAACCCTGGAAGAGAAGGGGGGGGAAGATTGACCAAGAAGCCAGAAGACGGGAAACGGAAAAAAGCAAAAGACGCGAGCAGAAGCGCTTACGCGTGAGAAGCTCGTCGATGTAGAGCGCCTCTTGCAGCGCCTCCCGCTCCCTCGCCGCCAGCGCGTTGGCGCTGCGGTCGCGGTCCGCCTGGAGCTGGCTGACCTCCTCGGCGGCCTTCTTCGCTGCCTCCTCCTGCCGCGCCGTCGCTTGATGGCGTTCTTCGGCAAGCCGGTCCAGCTCGGCCTTATGGGCGGCGGCGGCTTCGTCCCTCTCCCGGACTGCCCGGGCCGTCTACTCCTGCAGCCAGTCGCACTCCGCGGTCGCCTGGTCACGGAGCTGGCCGGCTTCCACCAGTTGGCGCTGGAGCGTCTCCATCTCCGCCGGGTCAACTGCTGCGGCTGCGCATCCGGACCCGGATTCCGGTCAGAAGCCGGACAAGAAAGCAAAGAAGATCCGACCCGGCTGCAGCGCAAACCGGCCCGGATGTCGGGGGCTACACCCAGTGGGAGCGTTGGCGAGCCCCCACTGGAAGAACGCAAGAAAGAAGTTGGAAATAGTACCTCTGACCTGGCGAAGTTCCCCCTCCTTGGCCGCCAGCTGGTCCCTGGCCGCGCGGTACCGGCCCAGGAGGCGGTTGTACGCCGCCACCCGCTGGTCGTAGATGGACTGCAAAGAAGACAAAGTCAAAACACGGATGCCTGAGAAGGCCCGACCCGCCTGCTACGCAGCCGGCCCGGGCCTCGGGGGCTACACCCAGTGGGTGCGCTGACGCGCCCCCACTGGAAAGCGACCAAGCCGGTCGAAAAGAAAACAAAAAGCAAGAAGGCACGAAAAGCAAAAGAACTCACCGCGAAGGTCTGCTCCAACTGGCGCAGCCGGCCGCTCTCCGCCTGGGCGAAGCTCTGCCACTGGCTATGGTGGTTGGCAATCTGCAGCCGCAGAGAGTCCACCGCCGCGTCCAGCTCGCTCCGGGGGGCGCCGCTCGTCGCCTCGCTGGAGCTCGCCGCCCAGGTCCGCTGCGGCTGAACGGCGGACCCGGCGCTGGTTCCGCTGCCGGCCGGCCTCGATTCGAGGCTAAGCCCCGCGGCCCGCGGCTCCGTCGTCACCAGGGTGCGTGAGCTCTCTAGCGCGGTCTCCGTCCTTGGTGCAGCTTCCGGCTCGCGGTCCCCTCCTCCTCCGCTCGGCGCAGCTTTCGGCTCACGGTCCCCTCCGCCTCCGCCCCCGCCTCCGGCTCCGTCGACCGGATATACAGCCGGCGGCACCTCCTGGTCGGCTGTCGGGACGGCCTCCGGCTCGCGGTCGCCGGATTCGTCGCCACCGGCGGCTTCCTCGGCGGCCGCACGGGCATCCGCCTCGGCCCTGCGGGCCGGATCATGCACCGTCTTGGAGCGATGCTCCGCGACCGGCGACGGCGCCGTCCACTCCGGCCACGCGGCCCCCTCCGAGGCCCGCGGCCGCCTCGCCACGACTTCGGCCACGGCGACGCTCCACGCCTTGGCCGACGCCTCGGCCATCTCCTTCTCGGCCTCGGCTCGGGCCCTCCAGGCATCCCGCTGAGTGGCCTCCAAGGCGGAGCCGGCTTGGCGGGCCGCGAGCACCTCTTCGGATGTCTCCCCCGCCTCGCTCTCCCCCTTGCCGCTTCGACCCCATCGCCGGTCGGCCTCCTCCGCGGCCGCCGCTGCCATGGCAGCCTCCGCCAGCTCGAACGCGCTCCTGGACGTCGCGCGAGAGAGATGAAGAAGAAGAAAAGAAAAGAAAGAACGGCAACAGCGGCAAATAAAGCGACAACTCCAACTGCAAAAAAGAAACTTACCCTATGGCCACGGGAACCGCTCGCGTCGGGCCCGCCGGCGGCGCCATCCGGCGCGCCTTCTTGGCGGACCTCTTCAGGGTGCCCACCTGCGCCGCAGCCTCCTGTGCGGCCGGCTCGAGCCAGCCGGCTCCCCGGACGCCCTCTTCTGTCGCCCCGTGGGGCCGGCCCCGTCACCCGCTTCCGTGCCCTGAGGAGCTGCATCGCCCGTCCCGTCCTCGTCATCTTTGTCGTCATCCGGCCACTCGCGCAAAACATCCGGGATCAGAGACTTACTGGTTTGAGCGGAGCCGCCGGCTTCCGCGTCCATCGGATGCTCCTCGCCGCCTTCGGCTCCTGCGTTGCCGGCCTCCTCGTCCTCCGGGTCCGACTCGACCCGGTCCGGCTGCAAAACCATGGGACTCGGGCCGTCATTCAGCAGCTGGCTCGGGAAGCGCTGCAGCCGGCCCAGGGCGTCAGGGCGCATAAGAAGGGCGGACGTGGCAAAGAACAGAGACCAGACACTCACCGCTGGCGCCGGGTCGTCCCGGCTGTACGGCTCCTTGCCGAACTGCCACTCCTTCACCTTGAGCTCGGTAGCAGAGACGTCATTGACGCGCACGGCGATCTCCTCTGCCGTTAGCTCCTTCGTCGACAGCCGGCAGGGGTCGCGCCGGCCGCTCATGTCGCAGATCCGGTGCGGCCGCCTCTGCAGCGGCAGCACCCGGCAACCGACGAAGGCGGCGATGAGGTCCACGGCGGTGAGCCCCTCGCGGTCCGTCATCTCCTTGATCCGGCGGCAGATCCCCAAGATCTCCGCGGACGGGTTCTTCGGGTTGTGCCCCCAGTTCAGCTTCTCAGCCGGGGGCACATCCGCGAAGGGAGGGAGGTTGATGCGGTCGTTGGCCGGGTCCGCATTCTTCACATAGAAGAACGACTTCTGCAATTTCTTGGCGGATTCCTCAAGCGGCAGCTTCGGGAAAGGGCCCGCCGTCCGGGTCACCGCCACGGCTGCCCCGCACTCGGACATGACGTCGGCTGCCGCTCCTTGCTGCTTGCGGTAAAACATCCGGCACCATAGCTCCACGTATGGGAGGATGCCGACGTAGCCCTCGCACAGCGTAGCGAAGCCGGCGAGCTGCAAGATGGCGTTCGGCCCCAGATGGTGCGGCTGGAGGCCGAAGAAGGTGAGGAAGCGCTTGAAGAAGACGCTCACCGGGAGCCCGAGCCCGCAAAGGAAGTGGGTGTAGAACACCACCACCTCGCCACTCCGCGGTTCCGGCGCCGTCTCCTCACCGGGCGCGCGCGCCTCCACCTCCGTCGCCGGTGGCAGCCGCCTCGTGCGCCGAAGATACTCGATATCGTCACCGGTGACCACCGACCCCTCCCACGAGCCCTTCGGCGGCGCCATTGGTGAGAGCGGGAGAAGCACGGAGGAGGGAGAGAGAAAGCAGCAGTGGAGCGAGAAGGCGACGGCCGTGCGAGCCTGGCGGGCAACGGTGGCGAGCCTGGCGGGCGACGGCGAGCGGCAGCGGTGTGCGCGAGAAGGAAGAAGGGGAGGCGGAAGCGAAGCGACGGGCGGGGGCAGAGGAGCGAGTGCCTCGGCCTCTCCCCCTCCCCTCCCATTTAAAAGACCACGGTCGAACGTGGGGGAGTGGGATCGTTCGCGCTCACGATCCCCACTCCCCCGCGATACACGGGCGCGTTAAAGCCACGCCTTAACTGCCTCGAGAACTCCAACAGGCGCTGGCGGCCACAGTAAATCCCGCGCGTGGGCTGAGGCAGTGGTCCGGTGGGACCCAGCCCACCGTGACGTCTTGTCACGCGCGTGGCCTGGCAGGCCTCTTCAGCCGCTGGGCTGCACGTCACAAGAATTTGTCTGGCGACCGGCGCGCTCCCCGTACCGGCAGGACCAGCCGGCCGAGCCGTTCAGACTCCAGCAAAGATCGAGTACCTCGACCCGACTCCCGGAAGCCGGCGAACGGCGACCTCGAGCCGGCACTACCTCGTCACGTTACTGCACTCCTTCGGGGGGGGGATAAGCTGCAAAGCCTCTCCCGCTTGGAGCCGGCGAGCCTTCACAGCTTCGGGGACTACTGTTGGGGGGATGACCCCCGGGTAGGCAAGCAAACCCGGAGTCCCCTTTTCAAAAAACATCGGGGCAGCCCGTGCCCCTCCCCGCCGGCTGGCGAACCTACCGGCTCCTCGGCGCTAGCCGGCTAGGCCCAGCCCTGGGCCGGGTCCGGCTGGCCGCAAGCCGGCTGGCGATAGGTCGGCGGCCGTCCCATCGCGTCCGGCAACAAGATAGCCCCCAACGAGGGGAGAACATGGCTACAGTGCAATCCATCTCAGGAGGGCGCACCGGCAAAGCTGCCAACCCTGTTGACGCGATGGCCGGGGTCAGCACCAGCGCGCCAGTGCAGCCCCCCGCGAAGCCGCCTACTCCGGCACGCCTCTGCAGAGCGCGCACACGCCGTCTACTCCGGCACGCCTCTGCAGAGCGCGCACACGCCGTCTACTCCTGCACGCCTCTGTAGAAGCGCGCACGCCCCGTCCACTCCGTGACGCTCGAAGCGATGGGCCACAGTTTCGCGCCGCCCTCGGGCGCCGCAGCCGGCGGGGCCCAGCAGCCGGCGGGCCCGTGGACGGCTCCAGACACCGACGCCCGGGTCCCGGCGCACGTAGTTTACCCATGTAACCCTGGGGGGTCGGGCTATAAGACCCCCCAGGAGGCCTCCGTGCAGAGGGGCTTGATTTGGTTCAGTCAGTTCGCTCCTCTTCGATCGTTGGCTACTGGGTTCACTCCTTCTTCCCCGACACACACGGGAGAGGCTGAACGGAGACCTAGCTCCTTCTGCCTCCTCCACTCAAACAGCTCCAGGAGCACCATTGTAACCATTGTGGCCTCTGAGCCTATCAACCCACTCGGCAGGACTAGGGGTGTTACCTCTCCGGAGGGCCCCGAACCTGGGTACGCCTTGTCTCTCTCGCATGCGCGTGCCAACCTCGCTTCCGAAACCCACCGGCGTCCTCACGCAGCCCCCCACTTTTAGCCATCTCATGGCATCTGCCGTGATTTCACCACGACACTCTTCCACTTTTTCTTTTTCATTTTTCTGTTTTCTGTTTTTGTTTCTGTTTTGTAATTCTTTTGACACTAATTCACTTTTGTAAATATATGAGTCTTGTCCAATTAAATACTAGGCAATATTTATCACTGCCAGAAAAAGGTTTGGAGGCAAAAATGATTTCATTTGATTTTTGGATTAAATGAAATGGATTAAATATTGCTGTTTTGTTACTGTTTTTTTGGATGTTAGGGTCATCTAGGGAATTTAGGTGATGTTGTTTTCCTAAACATTATTTACAATGGAATATTTCCAAAATTATGAACTATTTAGTTTTCAAATTTGAACAACTTTTATTTTCACTTTATATTTGAATTTCCAATTTGAGTTGGAATTTGAAATGAGATATGGCTCAAATGATGATCAAGCACTGTTATACATGGTGACTTGGCATGATCAAGAGGTGATCACTGTAGCTTAATACATGGGG
The DNA here is from genome assembly GCA_039707655.1 of Elymus sibiricus. Lineage (NCBI taxonomy): Eukaryota > Viridiplantae > Streptophyta > Magnoliopsida > Poales > Poaceae > Elymus > Elymus sibiricus. The sequence goes on along the minus strand of CM077666.1, from coordinate 172,855,896 downwards.
ATGTTACAATTCTCCTCCTCTAAAAGAAATTCTCATCCCGAGAATTAAGAGGTAGGCTGAAAGAGAGTGGGGTATTCTTCACGAAGACGATCTTCGCGTTCCCACGTGGCTTCATCTTCAGAATGATTCGACCACTGAACTTTAAGGAACTTGATTGCCTTCTGACGGGTTCGACGTTCAGCTTGATCAAGAATGCGGATCGGATATTCTTGATAAGATAGATCCTCTCGCAGCTCAAGCATTTCATGATCCACTGCTCAGATAGGATCCTTGAAACAGGGACGAAGTTGTGACACGTTAAAGACATCATGAACTTGGGAGAGGTTCGGCGGCAATTCCAATTGATAGGCCACTTCTCCACGTCTGGCGAGGATATGGAACGGGCCAATGTAGCGAGGAGCTAACTTGCCCTTGATTCCAAAACGATGAGTGCCCTTCATCGGAGTGACACGAAGGTAAGCTTGTTCGCCAGGTTGATAAACCATTACCTAGTGTTTTCGGTCATAATTGCTCTTCTGACGAGACTGAGCAGTTTTCAAATGTTCACGAACAATGCGGACTTGTTCTTTAGCTTGTTGGATAATGTCCGGACCGAAGAGTAGCCGTTCCCCAGTTTCTGACCAATTCAGAGGGGTTCGGCACTTACGTCCATATAAAACTTCAAAGGGTGCCATATAAAACTTGATTGACTCGTTCAACTTGTCCCTGGGACTGGGGGTGAAAAGCGGTGCTGAAGGACAGATGAGTTCCCATAGCTTCTTGGAAACTGTTCCAAAATCTTGAGGTAAAGAGGCTGCCACGGTCTGAACTGATCTCCAACGGAACACCGTGGAGTGACACAATTCTGGAGACATACAAGTCTGCTAACTGACTAGCAGTGATTGTCTCCTTGGCTGGCAGGAAGTGAGCAACCTTTGAGAATCGGTCAATGACGACAAGAATAGCATCATGACCCTTCTGCGATCTGGGAAAACCAGTGATGAAATCTATTTCAACTTTGTCCCATTTCCATTCAGGAATAGCAAGGGGTTGCAGAGTTCCAGCAGGTCTTTGATGTTCTGCTTTGACGCGACGGCAAACGTCACACTCAGCAACATAACGAGCAATGTCTCGCTTCATATCAGGCCAGCAGTACCGTTGACGAATGTCTTGGTACATCTTAGTACTACCCGGATGAATAGACAAGGGTGTGTCATGTGCTTCTTTCATGACATCCGAACGCGAGTCCAGATTATGCTTTCTGGGGACCACTAGGTGGCCTTTGAAGAACAAGGCACCATCATCATCAACAGCGTAGAACGAAGAATTTCCCTTGGAGAGGTAGTTCTTAATCTTCTCGACTTCAGAGTCACATTTCTGCCTTGTCTTGATGTTGCGCTAGAGGTCCGATTGAACAACCATGGTATTGAGATAACCCTGAGGAACAATGTGAAGGTTCAACTTGCGAAGTTCTTCATAGAGAAGGGGTTGTGCTTGCTGAACCATGATGTTGTTGCAATAAGACTTGCGACTCAAAGCATCGGCCATTACATTAGCCTTGCCAAGGGTATAGGAAATATCCATGTCATAGTCAGCTATTGTCTCGAGCCACCTTTGTTGACGGAGATTCAAATCTGGTTGGGTATACAGATACTTCAGACTTTGGTGGTCCGTGTATATCTCGCAACGATTACCGAGAAGGTAATGTCGCCACAGCTTCAGAGCATAGATAACAACTGCTAACTCGAGATCATGTGTTGGATACTTATCTTCGTGAGGACGCAACTGACGAGAGCCATAAGCAATCACCTTGCGCTCCTGCATCAGGACACAGCCTAATCCTTGACGAGACACGTCACAGTAGATCACGAAGTCCTTTCGGGAATCCGGGGGTGCTAGCACTAGGGCAGAGGTCAACTTGTCTTTAAGTTTCTGAAAACTTTCTTGGCACTTTTCCGTCCACTCAAACTTCTTGCCTTTGTGGAGCAAATCAGTCAGTGGCTTTGCAATTTTGGAGAAGTTCTCGACGAAACGGCGGCAATAGCTGGCGAGACCGAGAAAACTTCTGACTTGCTTAACAATCTACGGAGGAGTCCAGTCAAGAATAGCATGAACTCGTTCTGGGTTAACAGCAATGCCATCTTTGGAAATCACGTGGCTGAGATATGTCACTTCAGATAGCCAGAATTCACATTTGGAAAATTTGGCATATAGTTGGTGTTCTCGGAGTTTCTCCAATACAAGCCGAAGATGTTCGGCGTGTTCTTCTTCATTCTTGGAATATATAAGGATATCATCCAAATAAACCACGACAAATTTGTCGAGGTAGTCCATGAAGATATAGTTCATCAATCGAGAGAAGGTTGCTGGACCATTAGTTAATCCGAAGGACATGACGATGTACTCGTATGATCCATAACGGGTAACGAAGGCAGTCTTCGGAATATCCTCTTTACGAACTCGGATCTGATGGTAACCCAATCTTAAGTCGAGTTTAGAGAACACAGAGGATCCAGCAAGTTGATCATAAAGATCGTTGATCCGGGGAAGTGGATATTTGTTCTGGATTGTTGCTTGGTTAATAGGCCGATAGTCCTGGACCAATCGGTTAGTTCCATCCTTCTTCTTCACAAAGAGGGAAGGCGCTCCCCAAGCAGAGGAACTTGGATGAATGAAGCCTTTATGAAGCAATTTGTCGATCTCCTCCTTAAATTCAAGGAGTTCATGCGTCGGCATCTTGTAGGGACGCTTAGCAATAGGGGTAGTGCCTGGTTTTAAGTCGATAACGAACTCGACAGCTCTAACCGGGGGTATTCCTGGAAGTTCTTCTGGAAAGACGTGTGGAAAATCGCGAACGACTGGAACGTTCTCTATTCCTTCAAGAGGTGAAGCATTCAATGCATTCAGAGCATATATCTGGCTCTCAGCATCCTGACCTGTTCGGGCTAAGTATTTGACTGTCTGGCCAGAAGGGTGAGTGAGCTGAACTGTTCCAGCAGCACAGTCGATCAGGGCTTGATGAGGACCCAACCAATTCATGCCCATAATGACATCTATGGTAGAAACCTTGAGGGCCATGAGTGAAGCAGTGAATTGTAATCCTCCAATTTCAATGTGGTTGTTGTGGGCTATCATCGAGGTATCCCATCTGGATCCCGGAGAGCTAACCATCAGTGAAGGGTACAAGTTTTCGAATGATAATTCTTGCTTGCATGCAAACGCTTCAGAAATGAAAGAATGTGATGCTCCTGAATCAAAAAGAACAGAAGCTGGGACTGAATTCACTAGAAGGGTACACATCACAATTTTGGGGTCCCGTCGAGCTTCTTCAACCTTTACATGATTAACATGACCACGACCGAGTGCAGGCGGCCTGACACTAAGGTTTCTGGGCTGACGAGCTCATGTACTTTGTTTCTGGGTCGGGCGACAGCTGGCAGCACGGTGCCCTGGCTGTCCACACTTGCGGCATAAACCATCATTATGGGGAGGAGCCATAGCATTGGGCTGTCCACCCTGAATCGTTAGCTGTCTTGGTGGCAGAGGCAGACGAGGTGCGACATAAGACGGCCTTGCTGTTGGAGCTGGTCGGTGATGGACGTTGTGCGGAGTCCAGACTTGACGTTTTTGAACAGGCTGACCCGAGGATGGGCCAACATCTCGAGTCCGCTTAAGCAACTCCTGGTACTCATTCAGACTAGTTTCAGCTCGGAAAGCTTGGCTGACAAGCGTCGCAAAGTCCACATAATCATGGACAACAAGTGCGAGCTTTATATCAGGACGCAGTCCTTCACGAAATTTCTCCTGCTTGCGAGCATCAGTGCAGACGTCATCCTCAGCATAGCCGGATAAATCAAGTAATTTCCTCTGATATTCATCCATAGTCATTTTGCCCTGTGTGAGTTTGCGGAACTCCTTCTTCTTCTGGTCCATCAGACCTTGAGGAATATGCCGTGCACGAAAGGCTGACTGAAACTCCTGCCAAGTGGTTACAGTTCCAGCAGGCAGCATTCGCCTGTGGCTTTCCCACCATTGAGCCGCTGGACTCTTCAGGTGAAATGCCGTAAAGGTGACGTAACTGTCAGGGGCAACATTAGCTAACTCGATCTCAAACAGGATGTCTCGAAGCCAATCATCAGCATCCATAGGATTGGTTGAGTTGCGGAAAATGGACGGGTTGAGGCGCATGAATTCTTGCAGTGTTATTGGGGCAGGCTGTTGATGAGCATTCTGGTTTGGAAGCTGGGCCATCACCCCGGTCATAAACTGACGATTCAGCTCAAACTGCTGCATCATTGCGGCAATATAGGGTGGAGGCGGAGGATCGTCTGCCATCCTGACAAAACAACAGGGGCAGTTTAGCAAGAACAACTGCAAGTGTACGGAGTCATTCATGATGTAACACCGAAAATGAACAAGAAGTGTGTTAGATACACATTAGTAGTCATTAATGACATACAGATCCATGCACGGAGTTGGATACTAACGAACGACATGAGTTCGGAAACACACGCAGCTAGACAAACTAGGCGGCGCTTAGGCACGCGGTGGAGAGATACAACAATGAGACATAGCAAAGGCTACATCACGTCGGAGAAAACTACTGGAGCGAGGAATCTGCAAGTGACACGCAGGGTGCCCTCGATAAAAGGATCATGCGGTCCGTGATCATTGTGAAGCAGAACCTGGCCCACAATTCAAAGAAGGTTGATTCAAATCTCCGGGTGGATGTGATCACGAGAACCTAGAGTCAGAGTCAGTAAAATCGTTAACCCGAATAGAAGAGAGAGCAGAGTCCCAGAGTAAGGAAGAGGGATAAAAGATCCTAATCCCATCCATTGGCGACGTGGGCCCGTAAGCCACTCAACCATTGTTAGGACCGAGAGTATATCGACCAGAGGGGAGGTGAATGGGAGATTCAAAAATTCTTTTGAATGTTTTGAATTGATCCCAAACACAGCAGCGGAATTAAACTTCGGTAGAAAAGAACTCAATTTAGCTCGCTATAGAGGAACATTTCTATCGATGTAGGAAGCAGTAATTGTTCGGACTCAGGTTTGACAGATATGAAGGTAATGCACTATACGAACAGATGCAGTAGCACGAGGGAAAACATGATATGAACTGCGATGGAAATGCACGGGAAATGGTGACACGGTGAATGACTTCGGCACAGAATGAAATCACGCAGACATACATGGGTATGAGGAGAATAAATAAACTTGAAACGAAAGGAATGAATGACGAGAATGCAACAGATAATTGATGAATTTATGATTGATCAGATAAACTATCGACACAGAGCACGAAAGTAAACTGCAGAAGGAAATGCAGTAAAATAGAATGAACCAGAGGTGCTCGATGGCGACAGAGGAATTTGGCAGCCCCCCACTTTTAGCCATCTCATGGCATCTGCCGTGATTTCACCACGACACTCTTCCACTTTTTCTTTTTCATTTTTCTGTTTTCTGTTTTTGTTTCTGTTTTGTAATTCTTTTGACACTAATTCACTTTGTAAAATATGAGTCTTGTCCAATTAAATGCTAGGCAATATTTATCACTGCCAGAAAAACGTTTGGAGGCAAAAATGATTTCATTTGATTTTTGGATTAAATGAAATGGATTAAATATTGCTGTTTTGTTACTGTTTTTTTGGATGTTAGGGTCATCTAGGGAATTTAGGTGATGTTGTTTTCCTAAACATTATTTACAATGGAATATTTCCAAAATTATGAACTATTTAGTTTTCAAATTTGAACAACTTTTATTTTCACTTTATATTTGAATTTCCAATTTGAGTTGGAATTTGAAATGAGATATGGCTCAAATGATGATCAAGCACTGTTATACATGGTGACTTGGCATGATCAAGAGGTGATCACTGTAGCTTAATACATGGGGATGTTACAATTCTCCTCCTCTAAAAGAAATTCTCGTCCCGAGAATTAAGAGGTAGGCTGAAAGAGAGTGGGGTATTCTTCACGAAGACGATCTTCGCGTTCCCACGTGGCTTCATCTTCAGAATGATTCGACCACTGAACTTTAAGGAACTTGATTGCCTTCTGACGGGTTCGACGTTCAGCTTGATCAAGAATGCGGATCGGATATTCTTGATAAGATAGATCCTCTCGCAGCTCAAGCATTTCATGATCCACTGCTCAGATAGGATCCTTGAAACAGCGACGAAGTTGTGACACATTAAAGACATCATGAACTTGGGAGAGGTTCGGCGGCAATTCCAAATGATAGGCCACTTCTCCACGTCTGGCGAGGATACGGAACGGGCCAATGTAGCGAGGAGCTAACTTGCCCTTGATTCCAAAACGATGAGTGCCCTTCATCGGAGTGACACGAAGGTAAGCTTGTTCGCCAGGTTGATAAACCATTACCTAGTGTTTTCGGTCATAATTGCTCTTCTGACGAGACTGATCAGTTTTCAAATGTTCACGGACAATGCGGACTTGTTCTTTAGCTTGTTGGATAATGTCCGGACCGAAGAGTAGTTGTTCCCCAGTTTCTGACCAATTCAGAGGGGTTCGGCACTTACGTCCATATAAAACTTCAAAGGGTGCCATATAAAACTTGATTGACTCGTTCAACTTGTCCCTGGGACTGGGGGTGAAAAGCGGTGCTGAAGGACACTTGAGTTCCCATAGCTTCTTGGAAACTGTTCCAAAATCTTGAGGTAAAGAGGCTGCCACGATCTGAACTGATCTCCAACGGAACACCGTGGAGTGACACAATTCTGGAGACATACAAGTCTGCTAACTGACTAGCAGTGATTGTCTCCTTGGCTGGCAGGAAGTGAGCAACCTTTGAGAATCGATCAATGACGACAAGAATAGCATCATGACCCTTCTGCGATCTGGGAAAACCAGTGATGAAATCCATTTCAACTTTGTCCCATTTCCATTCAGGAATAGCAAGGGGTTGCAGAGTTCCAGCAGGTCTTTGATGTTCTGCTTTGACGCGACGGCAAACGTCACACTCAGCAACATAACGAGCAATGTCTCAATTCATATCAGGCCACCAGTACCGTTGACGAATGTCTTGGTACATCTTAGTACTATACGGATGAATAGACAAGGGTGTGTCATGTGCTTCTTTCATGACATCCGAAAGCGAGTCCAGATTATGCTTTCTAAGGACCACTAGGTGGCCTTTGAAGAACAAGGCACCATCATCATCAACAGCGTAGAACGAAGAATTTCCCTTGGAGAGGTAGTTCTTAATCTTCTTGACTTCAGAGTCACATTTCTGCCTTGTCTTGATGTTGCGCTCGAGGTCCGGTTGAACAACCAGGGTATTGAGATAACCCTGAGGAACAATGTGAAGGTTCAACTTGCGAAGTTCTTCATAGAGAAGGGGTTGTGCTTGCTGAACCATGATGTTGTTGCAATAAGACTTGCGACTCAAAGCATCGGCCATTACATTAGCCTTGCCAAGGGTATAGGAAATATCCATGTCATAGTCAGCTATTGTCTCGAGCCACCTTTGTTGACGGAGATTCAAATCTGGTTGGGTATACAGATACTTCAGACTTTGGTGGTCCGTGTATATCTCGCAACGATTACCGAGAAGGTAATGTCGCCACAGCTTCAGAGCATAGATAACAACTGCTAACTCGAGATCATGTGTTGGATACTTATCTTCGTGAGGACGCAACTAACGAGAGCCATAAGCAATCACCTTGCGCTCCTGCATCAGGACACAGCCTAATCCTTGACGAGACGCGTCACAGTAGATCACGAAGTCCTTTCGGGAATCCGGGGGTGCTAGCACTGGGGCAGAGGTCAACTTGTCTTTAAGTTTCTAAAAATTTTCTTGGCACTTTTCCGTCCACTCAAACTTCTTGCCTTTGTGGAGCAAATCAGTCAGTGGCTTTGCAATCTTGGAGAAGTTCTCGACGAAACGGCGGCAATAGCTGGCGAGACCGAGAAAACTTCTGACTTGCTTAACAATCTGCGGAGGAGTCCAGTCAAGAATAGCTTGAACTCGTTCTGGGTTAACATCAATGCCATCTTTGGAAATCACGTGGCTGAGATATGTCACTTCACATAGCCAGAATTCACATCTGGAAAATTTGGCATATAGTTGGTGTTCTCGGAGTTTCTCCAATACAAGCCGAAGATGTTCGGCGTGTTCTTCTTCATTCTTGGAATATATAAGGATATCATCCAAATAAACCACGGCAAATTTGTCGAGGTAGTCCATGAAGATATAGTTCATCAATCGAGAGAAGGTTGCTGGAGCATTAGTTAATCCGAAGGACATGACGGTGTACTCGTATGATCCATAACGGGTAACGAAGGCAGTCTTCGGAATATCCTCTTTATGAACTCGGATCTGATGGTAACCCAACCTTAAGTCGAGTTTAGAGAACACAGAGGATCCAGCAAGTTGATCATAAAGATCGTTGATCCCGGAAGTGGATATTTGTTCTGGATTGTTGCTTGGTTAATAGGCCGATAGTCCTGGACCAATCGGTTAGTTCCATCCTTCTTCTTCACAAAGAGGGAAGGCGCTCCCCAAGCAGAGGAACTTGGACGAATGAAGCCTTTATGAAGCAATTTGTCGATCTCCTCCTTAAATTCAAGGAGTTCATGCGGCGGCATCTTGTAGGGACGCTTAGCAATAGGGGTAGTGCCTGGTTTTAAGTCGATAACGAACTCGACAGCTCTAACCGGGGGTATTCCTGGAAGTTCTTCTGGAAAGACGTCTGGAAAATCTTGAACGACTAGAACGTTCTCTATTCCTTCAAGAGGTGAAGCATTCAATGCATTCAGAGCATATATCTGGCTCTCAGCATCCTGAGCTATTCGGGCTAAGTATTTGACTGTCTGGCCAGAAGGGTGAGTGAGCTGAACTGTTCCAGCAGCACAGTCGATCAGGGCTTGATGAGGACCCAACCAATTCATGCCCATAATGACATCTATGGTAGAAACCTTGAGGGCCATGAGTGAAGCAGTGAATTGTAATCCTCCAATTTCAATGTGGTTGTTGTGGGCTATCATCGAGGTATCCCATCTGGATCCCGGAGAGCTAACCATCAGTGGAGGGTACAAGTTTTCGAATGATAATTCTTGTTTGCATGCAAACGCTTCAGAAATGAAAGAATGTGATGCTCCTGAATCAAAAAGAACAGAAGCTGGGACTGAATTCACTAGAAGGGTACACATCACAATTTTGGGGTCCCGTCGAGCTTCTTCAACCTTTACATGATTAACATGACCACGACCGAGTGCAGGCGGCCTGGCACTAAGGTTTCAGGGCTGACGAGCTCTTGTGCTTTGCTTCTGGGTCGGGCGACAGCTGGCAGCACGGTGCCCTAGCTGTCCACACTTGCGGCATAAACCATCATTATGGGGAGGAGCCATAGCATTGGGCTGTCCACCCTGAATCGTTAGTTGTCTTGGTGGCAGAGGCAGACGAGGTGCGACATAAGACGGCCTTGGTGTTGGAGCTGGTCGGTGATGGACGTTGTGCGGAATCAAGACTTGACGTTTTTGAGCAGGCTGGCCCGAGGATGGGCCAACATCTCGAGTCCGCTTGAGCGACTCCTGGTACTCATTCAGACCAGTTTCAGCTCGGAAAGCTTGGCTGACAAGCGTCGCAAAGTCCGCATAATCATGGACAACAAGTGCGAGCTTTATATCAGGACGCAGTCCTTCACGAAATTTCTCCTGCTTGCGAGCATCAGTGCAGAGGTCATCCTCAACATAGCGGGATAAATCAAGGAATTTCCTCTGATATTCATCCATAGTCATTTTGCCCCGTGTGAGTTTGCGGAACTCCTTCTTCTTCTGGTCCATCAGACCTTGAGGAATATGCCGTGCACGAAAGGCTGACTGAAACTCCTGCCAAGTGGTTACAGTTCCAGCAGGCAGCATTCGCCTGTGGCTTTCCCACCATTGAGCCGCTAGACTCTTCAGGTGAAATGCCGCGAAGGTGGCGTAACTGTCAGGGGCAACATTAGCTAACTCGATCTCAAACAGGATGTCTCGAAGCCAATCATCAACATCCATAGGATTGGTGGAGTTGCGGAAAATGGACGGGTTGAGGCGCATGAATTCTTGCAGTGTTATTGGGGCAGGCTGTTGATGAGCATTCTGGTTTGGAAGCTGGGCCATCACCCCGGTCATAAACTGACGATTCAGCTCAAACTGCTGCATCATTGCGGCAATATAGGGTGGAGGCGGAGGATCGTCTGCCATCCTGACAAAACAACAGGGGCAGTTTAGCAAGAACAACTGCAAGTGTACGGAGTCATTCATGATGTAACACCGAAAATGAACAAGAAGTGCGTTAGATACACATTAGTAGTCATTAAGGACATACAGATCCATGCACGGAGTTGGATACTAACGAACGACATGAGTTCGGAAACACACGCAGCTAGACAAACTAGGCGGCGCTCAGGCACGCGGTGGAGAGATACAACAACGAGACATAGCAAAGGCTACATCACGTCGGAGAAAACTACTGGAGCGAGGAATCTGCAAGTGACACGCAGGGTGCCCTCGATAAAAGGATCATGCGGTCCGTGATCATTGTGAAGCAGAACCTGGCCCACAATTCAAAGAAGGTTGATTCAAATCTCCGGGTGGATGTGATCACGAGAACCTAGAGTCAGAGTCAGTAAAATCGTTAACCCGAATAGAAGAGAGAGCAGAGTCCCAGAGTAAGGAAGAGGGATAAAAGATCCTAATCCCATCCATTGGCGACGTGGGCCCGTAAGCCACTCAGCCATTGTTAGGACCGAGAGTATATCGACCAGAGGGGGGTGATTGGGAGATTCCAAAATTCTTTTGAATGTTTTGAATTGATCCCAAACACAGAAGCGGAATTAAACTTCGGTAGAAAAGAACTCAATTTAGCTCGCTATAGAGGAACATTTCTATCGATGTAGGAAGCACTAATTGTTCGGACTCAGGTTTGACAGATATGAAGGTAATGCACTATACGAACAGATGCAGTAGCACGAGGGAAAACATGATATGAACTGCGATGGAAATGCACGGGAAATGGTGACACGGTGAATGACTTCGGCACAGAATGAAATCACGCAGACATACAGGGGTATGAGGAGAATAAATAAACTTGAAACGAAAGGAATGAATGACGAGAATGCAACAGATAATTGATGAATTTATGATTGATCAGATAAACTATCGACACAGAGCACGAAAGTAAACTGCAGAAGGAAATGCAGTAAAATAGAATGAACCAGAGGTGCTCGATGGCGACAGAGGAATTTGGTAGACCAGTTCGCCCTTCTGCCAAAGGACTACGTCTGGTTGGAGGGGTTGTGATTTAACACAGAGGATAAACTCTCCTCGCCCTATTCTCCTTCAACTCGGAGGTGATCAGACTCCAGTTGATTTCACTCGTGGTAGATACTTGTTGGCGATCTCCAAACCTTCGATAGACTTCTTCGCGAACCACAATGACTCTTGGTTGCTGAAGATCTTGCTCGGTGAGGACAATTACTCTTCGACACACGAGCGGACACCTATCCATCTAGAGAGTGTGCAGCTCTCAAGAGTAATAGGTACAAGAACTCTAACTCAGAACTACTGTGATGCTCAACCACTGTCTAAGTTTGGGCTCTTGATTTTTCTCTCGGTGGATCTTAAAGTCAAATCACTCGGAGAGAGGATGCTCAATCAATCTTCTCTGAAATCTTAAGCGGACCAGCCAACGGGCAACGTTGGAGCGGGGTGGCTATTTATAGCCGCAGCCTTCCCTGAAGGGAAAAGACCAAATTGGACATGTAGAGCAGCTGAAAGTGCATTTGGCACTTAATTATATTTTGGTGTGATGACAATGTGGTTAGAGGAACTAATATCGGTTGCTAATGTTTATCTCAGGATATTGGTTCCATGAAGATTATTATGGAGTTGTGTGACTCCCCCAATTCTAAAAGATCAAAGGCGTGGTTTACCGGCGTCTCGAAGGTTTTTCATTTTGGTTCGATTTGAGTCGTAGGAAAAACCGCACTATCAAGAGGGGTCATCGTGGAATAAGTGTCGTGTGGGAATGCCTCCAAAACTTATACACCAGCCCTCCTACTCCTCCACCAAGTTCCCACTTATTGTGTGCTTTGCCGAGGTGTCCTGTGAGTTTCATCAGAAACCCTCTGGACACCCCGTGTGCACGGGGTCTCTGACCCCCGTGCGCACGGGGTGGTCAGAAAGTTTCTGGATACTCCGTGCGCACGGGGTCTCTGACCCCCGTGCGCACGGGGTACCTCGAAACTCTCTGGACACCCCGTGCGCACGGGGTCCCGGACCCCCGTGCACACGGGGTGGATGGAAAGTTTCTGGACACCCCGTGCACATGGGGTCTCTGACCCCCGTCCGCACGGGGTACCTCGAAACTCTCTGGACACCCCGTGCGCATGGGGTCCTGGACCCCCGTGCACACGGGGTGGATGGAAAGTCTCTGGACACCCCGTGCGCACGGGGCTGACTTAGCCCATGCGCACGGGGTCCAACGGGCAGAAATCCCCTCCCGGCCAAGAACACTATAAAAGCCCCCTTCTTCCTCCTCCATCCTTTAACCCTAATGTCTTGTTGAGCTCCTCCATTGCTACACCTTATTTTGCTCAATACTCTCAATCCATCCACCCAAACTTGTTGATACTTTGGGGATTGGGAGAGCAAGACCCGATCTACACTTTGACCAAACCAAATCGCGTTCCCAGCAATATTCATCCCCCATGACTTGTTACTCTTGGAGCTTGGGCTCCTAGGCGGTTAGAGGTTCCTCCGAAAGCTTCCTTGCTTGTGGTGTGCTCCGGAGAAGTTTGTAAAGGTGTGGTGGTCGCCTTCAAGACCAACCCATAGTGATTCGAGGCTCATCCGTTGGGGGTGACTCGAAAGAGATTATGGTGAGCCTTTGGTGGCATTCTGCAAGCTTTGGCTCCGGCACCGCTCTAAACGGAGAGTAGCTCTTCCCCAAGGAAGAGTGAACTTCGGGATAAAATCCGCGTCCTCGTCTCACTTGTGGTTAATCCTTTCCCGCACTTTACTTTGCTTTGTATGCTTGTTGGCTTGCTAATTAGATTGTTGCGTATCATCTTAGCTTGGAGCTTGCTTGTCATATAGGTTGTGTTCACCTAGTTGCATATCTAGTGAACCCTATTTATCCGCTAAACCTTAAAATTGACAAGAAAGATTAAAATTTGTAGTCTCCTATTCACCCCCTCTAGTCGACCGTATCCATCCTTTCAATTGGTATCAGATCCTCGTGCTCTAATATAAGGTTTTACAACCTTGGAGGATATGGCCGATCTAGGGAATGAGGGTGGTGACCCAACTCTTGCGGTGGATGGTCAAAACCTACCACCCGCCGCGGCCGACGCACTTGTTGCTCCGGTCGTTCCTCCCGTCGCCCCCATTAACCCGGGTGCCCCCTTAACCGCGGCCGACATTCTTTCAATGTTTGCGGACCTCAAAACCGCGATGTTGAAAGAAGTTCGTGCTTCGGTTAAGGAGGAAATTGATGCTCGCTTAAAGCCCTCGACATCCGCCTCAAACTCATTTGATCCAAATGCGGTTCACGATGCAGATGATTCGAGAGAACCCCTTGCATCCCCGGCTCGCACTCAAGTTCCCAAGTACAATGTCGTGGAACCCTTTTACTCACCCCAACCTTTGCAGCACCCTCGCATTAATCCTGTTGAGCCTCCGCCCCCTTTGAAAGCTAACGCGTTTGCTAAGTGGAAGCTAGATATGGAGTCTCACATTCGCAGTGCATCTACACAACTATGGTGGATTGTGGTCAATGGTTTCAACCCCAAGGATCCCATGAATCTCACTCCAAGAGAAGCGGTTGATGATCAACTCAATGCTACCGCCCACAACATGTTGCGCACCGCGGTGACCGATGACTATAGTGACTCCATTGCTCTACTCAAGACCGCCAAGGAAATTTGGGATTGCCTTGAGGAGGCCCTCGAAGGTGATGAAGCAATTCGAAGATCTCGGTTGGCTTTGCTCAAGCAAGAAGTCAAACTATTTGTGAGAAATGAGGGTGAGACCGCGGAAGAAGTGTACCGAAGGCTAAAGTCCCTTGTGCTCAATTTGAGAACCTTTGGGTGCACTTGGGCAAATGATGATTTCATTAAGGACAAGTTCATTGATGCTATGGTTCTCACGGAACATACCATGGTGATGATGATACATCAACGCCCGGACTTTCACAAGTTGACCGCGGCACAAGTTGTATCCACTTTCTCAACTCATGTTCTTTTGGAGACCAAGTCCAAGAAGACCTTTGCCATTGCTCAAGCCACCAAGAACTCAAATCTTGCGTTGAAGGCCAAGAAAGTTGTTGCTCAACCCTCAAGGGATGAAGAAGTTGTTGAAGAAACTTGTGAGGAAGATGTTGACACCTCATGCCCGACAAATGACTTTGCGGAAGACTTGGCTCTTTTGGTCAAGAAATATTCTGGGACCATGGCAAACAAAGGGAAGAATCTTCAAGGAAGATCGTTTGGACGAAGAAAATGCTATAATTGTGATAGCCCAAGACATTTTGTGCATGATTGTCCTTATGAGAGACGTGAAGACAAGTCCAAGAAGCTTGTGCTCAAGAAGAAGAAGTTCACCAAGTTCACCAAGAGGAAAGATGACAAGGCTCTTGTTCATGAGGAGTACATGTCCGGAGATGAAGATGACGGTGATGATGATCATGTGGGCACGGCCGCTATTGTCGTGCATGCCACTACCTCCTCCTCCACCACCGGCCTCTTCGACTCCCCCAATGAGGACAAGCCTTTCACTCATCGTTGCCTCATGGCCAAAGAGGTAAAAACAAAGTCCATATCTCCAAAACCCTCCATCCACACTTCCAATGTCTCATGTGAGATAGTGGAGGATGAGTGTGATGATGGTGTGGATAATGATGAGGAATCCTTGATGGCTTTCATGAAAACTCTTCATGGTGAAGCTCGTGCTCGTTTTAGTGATCTCCTTAAGTCACTTGCCGAACGCGATGACTTTATTGAGAACGTTGAAACCCTCCTCATAGAGGAAAAAGAGAGAGTCGAACTCCTCGAGCACGAACTACATGAAGAGAGTGTCATGAGAGCATCACTTGAGGAAGCCTTGTCTTCTCATCAAATTGACTTTGTTAAAACCAATGATGCTTTGCAACTTGCTCTTGAGAACAAAGATGCCCTTAAAGTAAGGGTTGAAAAGCTTCTAGTTGATCACACGAGACTTGTTGAGGAACATGAGCTCCTTGTGACTAGTTCCAAAGTTGTCAAAGGTGACCTCATTGCCCTCACCGAGTCTTATGCTCAACTTAAAGCTACAACCATTAAGGCTCTTACTTCCGTCCCTCATATTGATTTAAATGATGAATCTTGTACGGCTAACTTTGCTCATGATTGCACCTCTCTCCAAGAGGAGAATAAGAAGTTGAAAGCCCAAATTGAGAAAGGACTTGTGTCGTGCATTCAAGGGGAGAAAAACCTCAATGACCTCTTGAGCAACCAAAAGGAGTGTGTTGCCAAGGAGGGAATTGGGTTTGACCCCTCTTCCAAGAAAAAGAAGAACAAGAAGAAGAGCAACAAGAAGAAGATCGGTCCTACTCCTACTCCTCAACAAAAGGTAGTATTTGTGCACGAAGGGAACAAGGAGAAGGAGAAGGAAAAAGGGTATGTTGGGAATGGCAAGGTCACTAGGGACAAGGCCATTCCCAAGGATTTTGCCGGCAAGAACAACCCATCCTATGTCCTCATGAGAGGAGATGATGGTTATACCTTTGCTAAATTTGTTGGCACTAACTATGATGATTATGCTTGGACTATTTGGGTACCTAGGACCCTTGTTGCTAACTCTCTAGGACCCATTGCAAAATGGGTACCTAAAATCAAAGCTTGATTCATGTAGGACTATACCTCCGGTGGAACACAATGGGTGATCGATAGTGGATGCACCAATCATATGACCGGAGAGAGGGAGATGCTTGTGGAGTTCGTTGATTCGCTCAAGGCTTCTTCAAACATCTCCTTTGGTGATAATAGCAAGGGCAAGGTATTGGGGTTGGGCAAGGTGGTAATCTCTAGTGATTCTTCACTTACGAATGTCGTGCTTGTTCAATCCCTTCACTACAATTTTCTTTCTACGATTCAATTGGCACGTGCCGGTTATGATTCTCATTTCGGTGAATTTCATGTGACCGTCTTTAAGAGGAGCAATCTCAAAGTGGTCTTTGTTGGGCATGTTGAAGACAACCTTTACGTGGTTGATTTCTCAAAAGAGAAAACTTATCTTGCAACATGTCTAATGGCCAAGGCCGACGTGGGGTGGCTATGGCATCGACGACTAGCCCACGTTGGCATGAGAAACTTACAAGCTCTCTTAAAGGGGGAGCACATCCTTGGACTAACCAATGTGTCCTTTGCCAAAGATCGTCCTTGTAGTGCTTGTATTGCAGGAAAACTTCATGAAAAAGCTCATAAGGTGACGACTATCTTTACCACTTTGAGGCCTCTCAAGCTCATTCACTTGGATCTCTTTGGGCCTCCATCTTATGATAGTTTGGGAGGGAGGAGGTATTGCCTTGTCATTGTCGATGACTATACAAGATATACATGGGTGTTCTTTCTCAAGACTAAAGACGAAACACAAGACACCTTCATCAACTTTGCCAAAGAAGCTCAACGTCAACATAATTGTGAGATCAAGGCAATTCGAAGTGACAACGGCACCGAGTTCAAAAATTACACGATGGACGAGTTCTTGAGCGATGAGGGGATCAAGCATCAATATGCTGCACCATACACTCCCGAACAAAATGGTGTTGCGGAAAGGAAGAATCGGACTCTCATTGAGATGGCAAGGACCATGCTTGACGAGTACAAGTCTCCATACAAGCTTTGGGCCGAAGCCATCAACACCGTGTGCCATGCTACAAACCGGCTTTATCTTCGTAAGTTCAAGAACAAGACTCCCTATGAACTCCTAATCGGGAGAAAGCCTAACGTCAAATACTTTTGAGTCTTCGGTTGTAAGTGTTTCATTCTAAACAAGAAATCCCGTTTAGCTAAGTTTGCGCCTAAAACTTATGAGGGCATATTTGTTGGATATGCATCAAACTCTCATGCTTACCGTGTTCTCAACAAATCCACCGGATGCATTGAGGAAACGGTAAATGTGGAGTTTGATGAAGATAACGGTTCCCATGCGGAGCAAATTGTTCCTAGTGTTGTAGGTGATGAGGCTCCTTCTCAAGCTATAAGGACTATGGGGATAGGCCACATTCGTCCACAAGAAACACCCCAAGTCCAAGTAGAAGAAGAAGGAGCAAGAGCCCCTCTTGTGGAGTCTCCACAAGGGAAGTCATCACCGCCACCACAAGGTCAAGATGCTATGGGAGATCATGAACCTATCCAAGAACAAGATCAAGTCCCTCATGTTCCCGAGCAAGATCAAGGGCAAGCTCAACCAAATGGTGAAGAACTAATCCTTGAGGCCCATGATCAAGCTCAAGTTCATGATCATGATCAAGATCAAACCCAACCTCAAGCGTCTTCTCCATCATCACATTCTAGTGAACGAGAGCATGAGGTTGTGAAGAGAAGGGTGTCCCCAAGGCTAAAGCATTCTCAAGGCCAAGCTTCTTCCACAAGTTCAAAGCCAAGTGAAGAAGAGCTTACACTCAAAGAGCAAAAAACGGCCGCCAAGCTAAAGCATCTTCAACATCTCACCGACAACATTTATGGAAGCATCAACAAGGGGGTAACTACTCGTAGACGTTTGGCAAACTTTTGTGAACATCACTCGTTTGTCTCTTGTGTTGAGCCCCTTAAGGTTGAAGATGCCCTTGACGACCCGGATTGGGTAAATGCCATGCATGAAGAACTCAACAACTTCACCCGCAACAAAGTATGGACTCTTGTGGAGAGACCCAAAGAACATCATAATGTCATTGGAACAAAGTGGATCTTTAAGAACAAACAAGATGAGCATGGACAAGTCACTAGAAACAAGGCAAGGTTAGTGGCACAAGGGTTCACCCAAGTTGAAGGTTTGGATTTCGGTGAAACTTTTGCCCCCGTTGCCCGTCTTGAGTCCATTCGTATCTTGCTTGCATATGCTTCACATCATGATTTTAAATTGTATCAAATGGAAGTGAAGAGTGCATTTCTTAATGGTCCTCTTAAGGAGTTGGTGTATGTCAAGCAACCTTCCGGTTTCGAAGATCCCGATCACCCCTCTCACGTTTATGAACTCCATAAGGCGCTCTACGGACTTAAACAAGCACCTCGTGCTTGGTATGATCACCTTACGGCGTTCCTAAACGAGAAGGGGTTCCAGATCGGGTTAATAGATTCCACTCTCTTCACGAAGAGGGTAAAAGGATAATTGTTTGTGTGCCAAATATATGTTGATGATATTATTTTTGGTTCCACTAACCATGCTATTAACGTTGAGTTTGAGAATCTTATGACCAAGGAATTTGCTATGAGCATGATGGGAGAATTGAAGTTCTTCCTCGGATTTCAAGTGAAGCAATTGAGAGGAGGAACCTTCATCAACCAAGCACTTTATATTCAAGACATGCTCAAGAGGTTCAAAATGCTAGATGTCAAGCCCATGAAGACGCCCATGCCCACCAATGGCCAACTTAATCTTGATCCCAATGGTAAAGATGTGGATCAAAAGGTATATCGCTCCATGATCGGTTCTTTGCTTTACCTTTGTGCATCTAGGCCAGATATTATGTTGAGTGTGTGTATGTGTGCAAGATTTCAATCCGCTCCCAAGGAGAGCCATTTTTCGACAGTGAAAAGAATCCTTCGATATTTGGTTCATACCCCAAACTTGGGCCTTTGGTATCCCAAAGGAGCAACTTTCAAGTTATTGGGTTACTCGGATTCAGATTGGGCAGGAGATAAGGTAGACCCCAAGTCCACTTCAGGCTCATGTCAATTCCTAGGGAGGTCATTGGTAAGTTGGTCTTCAAAGAAGCAGAATTGTGTGTCTCTTTCAACCGCCGAAGCCGAGTACATTGCCGCCGGAAGTTGTTGTGCACAGTTATTATGGATGAGGCAAACTTTGATGGATTATGGTGTCAAATGTGACAAAGTGCCTCTATTTTGTGACAATGAAAGTGCAATCAAGATCGCCGACAATCCAGTGCAACATAGCCGAACCAAGCATATTGAGATTCGTCATCACTTCATTCGGGATCATGTGGCCAAGGGAGACATTGATCAATTCCACGTCAACACCGAGAAGCAACTTGCCGACATTTTCACCAAGCCACTTGATGAAGCAAGATTCCGCGAGTTAAGGCATGAGCTAAATATCGTGGATATAAGTAACTTGGTTTGAGGTCCTTGCATACACACACATGCTCAACTAGTATCTTGTTTTAGATGTAGGCACCTATGTAGGGGGAGCTAGCTCAACTCATGAGCTATCTTATCCTACTAGTGCATAAATTGAACAAAATCTTTCACATTAGCCATTTTAAGATGGCACTTGTGCTTCAAAGATGAGTATTGGTCTTGGGCCCAAGGTTCATATCTTCGCGGTGCCATACCAAATAAACTCAAACATGGTGGCTTCGGCCACCGCCCTCCTTTGGAGGTTGAATCTTTTTCTTCGTCTCTTTTTGGGTTTGTCTTGCCCTTGTGTTCGTTTTCGTGTTGTTTGTGGTTTTCGTTTCTCTTTTGTGCAAGTGCTACTCATATTCCTTTCTATTAGAGTAGGGTTTCTCTTGCGACGAGTTCAGAAGTGAGACGGGAACGCATATTGTGTTTTGGTAAGAGTTCTCACTCAGCCTGAACCCAAAATAATGTTGTCTGTCAAAACCTCCTGGACACCCCCGTGCCCATGGGCTATTTTAGCCCCGTGCGCACGGGGTGTGCGGTTCCTGGCCTATACGAGGTGGGACGTGGGGGGCTAGGGTTCTTTCCCACCCAGTTGCCTCCCCACGCCCCAGATAGCCTCCAGGCCGCCGCCGTCGCCTCGAGTCTCTCCGGCACCTCCTCGCGCCGAAGAGTCGTTCCTCTCCGTGGAGCTCCTCCAAGATGGGCTCCTCCTCTGGTATCTGCCCCTTTTCCCCTTTCCCCTTTCCTTTCCATGTTTTTTTATTGGATTGGGTCCCTGTGTCCAAGGGCTTTCATGTCTTCTAACTCAGATCTCCATTCCATGATGATTCAAAATGTAGACGGCATAGAACCTCTGTAATCGCCTGGCCTCACCCACTCCTCGAATTCATTCTTGAAGTGGCTGACGCCAGACGAACCCCGTGCCCACGGGCTCTGTACCGTGCGCACGAGGCCCCCGTGCCCACGGGCTCTGTACCGTGCGCACGGGACCCCCGTGCCCACGGGCTCTGTACCGTGCGCACGGGGTCTACAGGATGGTTCTGGTCGGTCTGTCTTCGCTTGATTCATTCCTTGCCATTTCAATCTAGCACTTGCACTCAGTTTCTTTTCTCTTGTGTGTTGTGTTTGTGTTTTGGTGTTTCAGACTCCGCTGACAAGAGGTCCGAGCTCCGTCGCAAGCGCAGTAAGGCAAGTGAAGATCGTTTGGCTCTTGCTATTCGTTAGCCATCAGATGGGAGAGGCCAGAGTTCCATGACTGCTAATCGTGCTCGTCGTACTGCATCGAAGAAGCCAGTGATCGAAGCCTCTGATGATTCCGAGGATGAGTATGATTCTCAGGATGATGCTCACTATGAGGTGGAGCCAGCAGATGCATCTGATGATGATGATGATGTTGATGATGATGAGGAGGAAGGTGATGAGAGCCCAGAGGAACATGTTCTCCCAGGTGGTCGCAATGTCAAGAATCTTCCTCTCTCTCAGTGGACCAAGCCAGAACTTTGGGCTCGCAGGCAGAATTTCCCCTATGTGCCTCAAACCAGTACAGGAATTGACCCAAGATTCAAGAATAATTTTCAGCACCGTGTGTTCTCTGAGCTGATCATGACCAAGAAGACCAAGTTTGCCCCCCACAAGCAAATCAATGTGGAGTCTCTTCGGGACAATGCTCATATCTATCCCGGTGTGTATGATGCTCTTGGGAGACTTGGCTTGATTCCCTTTGTCACCTTTCATCATCCGTTCAATGACGATCTTGTGATGCAGTTCTTTGCCACCGTGTACTTTCACAATGATGAGGCTCGCACTATGACTTGGATGTCTGGCACATATGAGTGTGAGGCCTCCATGGATAAATTCTCTTCCATTATTCCTTATCAGTTCTTTGCTAAGAAGCATGCTGATTATGGTCGTGCCTGTGAGACTAGAAGAGACAAGGATGAAATTGCGTTTGCTTACAAGCCAGAGAAGGCTTTCACCACAGGTTCTATCAAACACTTGAAGCCTACCTATGATACTATGCGCCAAATCCTTAGGTACACCCTTAATCCTAAGGCCGGAGATTCCCACAATCTGAGGAGCTCCATGTTGGACATCTTTGTCTACATTCGTGACAGGAAGAAAGTTGATGTTCTGGACTTCATGTTCTATGAGATCAGGCAGTGTGTTTAGGAGAACAAGTCGTGCATATATGCTCCGTTCATCCAGGCATTGATTGAGTCTGTCTACCCCGCCAAGTTCATTGCCAAGTATCGTACCTCCTTTCCGAAGCGTGATGCCAACTGGCTTCCGGCTTCTCCACCTTATGCCCCCCAAGAAGGGGCGCAACCCCAGGCCTGAGGATCGTGCTACCTACACTGAGGGCTGTTCATCCCAGGCACGTCTTCCGCGTGGCAAAGGGAAGCAAGTTTCTGCTAATGCCAGTTTCACCAGAGAGGAGAAGAAGTCTCTTTTGAAGACCGTAAGCAACATGTTCAAGATGTGTCAGTCCATTCAGCGCCGTCAGGTCAACGAGATCAACAAGGACAAGCTGGTGAGGCGTCAGAAGAAGGCTGAGCGTGCTGCTGCTGGTGAGGAGGTTGGCCCAGGGTCCGAGGACAACGACAGTGTGGCCACAGCTCGTTCCTTTCCCATGGAGGGATGGCACTTTGATGATGATGATGATGCTTCGAGCGCGCCTCCTCTTGTCTAGGGTCTCGTTAGCATCGCCTTTTCCCTTTTTGTTGTCTTGATGACAAAGGGGGAGAAGTGTTCTATTAGGAGCGTTTGCAGTTGTTTTCAGTTGGGTTGAGATCTCAAGGCCTCGTTTTGTTTGGTGGTGTTTATTTGGCTTGAGATACTCTTATTTTCTTTCCGTGGTGTGGTTGTGAGCTACCTCCTATTAGTTTGTGAGACTAATTATCCTGATTCATATCTATGCTTATGATTTGTCTATCATGTGCTAATGATCGTGCTCTTATTATTTTGTCTCACTCTACTTGCTCACCACACTTCTTGCATGTGATCTAGGCACCGTGTTAGGTTTTATTTTGTTGATCACATGCCTTGAAAATATGGATCTAGGGGGACCCTCATATGTGTGTGCTTGATGCATAATCAAGCATACCTTTTTTCTTGCACATATATAGGGGGAGCTCCTACGATCAACTATTGTCGCATGGCTATTTTCTTAGATGTATCCTTTATGCCATGTCCTAACCATATTGTCATCAATGCACCAAAAAGGGGGACATTGAAAGTGCATTTGGCACTTAATTATATTTTGGTGTGATGACAATGTGGTTAGAGGAACTAATATCGGTTGCTAATGTTTATCTCAGGATATTGGTTCCATGAAGATTATTATGGAGTTGTGTGACTCCCCCAATTCTAAAAGATCAAAGGTGTGGTTTACCGGCATCTCAAAGGTTTTTCATTTTGGTTCGATTTGAGTCGTAGGAAAAACCGCACTATCAAGAGGGGTCATCGTGGAATAAGTGTCGTGTGGGAATGCCTCCAAAACTTATACACCAGCCCTCCTACTCCTCCACCAAGTTCCCACTTATTGTGTGCTTTGCCGAGGTGTCCTGTGAGTTTCATCAGAAACCCTCTGGACACCCCGTGTGCACGGGGTCTCTGACCCCCGTGCGCACAGGGTGGTCAGAAAGTTTCTGGATACTCCGTGCGCACGGGGTCTCTGACCCCCGTGCGCACGGGGTACCTCGAAACTCTCTGGACACCCCGTGCGCACGGGGTCCCGGACCCCCGTGCACACGGGGTGGATGGAAAGTTTCTGGACACCCCGTGCACACGGGGTCTCTGACCCCCGTGCGCACGGGGTACCTCGAAACTCTCTGGACACCCCGTGCGCACGGGGTCCTGGACCCCCGTGCACACGGGGTGGATGGAAAGTCTCTGGACACCCCGTGCGCACGGGGCTGACTTAGCCCGTGCGCACGGGGTCCAACGGGCAGAAATCCCCTCCCGGCCAAGAACACTATAAAAGCCCCCTTCTTCCTCCTCCATCCTTTAACCCTAATGTCTTGTTGAGCTCCTCCATTGCTACACCTCATTTTGCTCAATACTCTCAATCCCTCCACCCAAACTTGTTGATACTTTGGGGATTGGGAGAGCAAGACCCGATCTACACTTTGACCAAACCAAATCTCGTTCCCTGCAATATTCATCCCCCATGACTTGTTACTCTTGGAGCTTGGGCTCCTAGGCAGTTAGAGGTTCCTCCGGAAGCTTCCTTGCTTGTGGTGTGCTCCGGAGAAGTTTGTAAAGGTGTGGTGGTCGCCTTCAAGACCAACCCATAGTGATTCGAGGCTCATCCGTTGGGGGTGACTCGAAAGAGATTACGGTGAGCCTTTGGTGGCGTTCCGCAAGCTTTGGCTCCGGCACCGCTCTAAACGGATAGTAGCTCTTCCCCAAGGAAGAGTGAACTTCGGGATAAAATCCACGTCCTCGTCTCACTTGTGGTTAATCCTTTCCCGCACTTTACTTTGCTTTGTATGCTTGTTGGCTTGCTAATTAGATTGTTGCCTAGCATCTTAGCTTGGAGCTTGCTTGTCATATAGGTTGTGTTCACCTAGTTGAATATCTAGTGAACCCTATTTATCCGCTAAACCTTAAAATTGACAAGAAAGATTAAAATTTGTAGTCTCCTATTCACCCCCCCCCCCTCTAGTCGACTGTATCAATCCTTTCAGCAGCCAACGGCCGAACGACACGAGTCCAACGGTCGGAATTGAGCACAACGGTAACATTACGTGCAGAGCAAGTAATGCTAACTCCTCAGTTCAAAAGATATCTCCTGCAGCACCGAAGAACAACGTCTTCTGCTGGCGGGTAATCATTCGAATCATAAAGAGATTTCTCTCAGTCTCGCATAGGTTTGGGCTAAGCATCACAGCGGATCTAAGCTTCGAGAACCTATACCCCTCTTAATAGTATGGAGGTCCTATGACTCAAATGAATGAAAGAAGAACAACGAAAAGAATGCTACGTCTTCACTTCGTCTTCGTCTTCCATCGCTGTAGTCAATTTTCTTCGAACCGAATCTCCGAACCAATTGCTTTGCGTCAGCATTAAAAGTTCGAGGGGTCAATTCCTTCACATCATTCTTCTCGTCTACCAGTCTACAAAGGATGTAGCTCGATCTTCTCTTCGGTGCAGTTGTTCTTCGGTGAAGTTCCTCGAACTGAACACCAAAGACAGCATTTTCTTCGTTACTGCATGGACTATTTCTCTCTATGTGCACTAGCAAACAAATCAGTCCATGCCTGTTTCTGTCAACAATCTCCAAAACATAGTGGGGGCAAATATTGCACCAACAACCATGTTAGTAAAATAGTTTTTGGAAGACTAGACTCAACTTCGGCCAAGGAGTTGGAAAGGGGGGGGGGTTCCTACAGGCAGTCGGCTCTGATACCAACTTGTGACGCCCCCAGCCTAACCGTGCACTAATCATACACTCAAATGCACATGATCAAGCCTAAGGACTCACGGGAAGATATCACAACACAACTCTAAACACAAATAAAAGTCATACAAGCTTCATGTTACAAGCCAGGGGCCTCAAGGGCTCGAATACATAAGCTCGCGTACAAGCATTAGCGGAAGCAACAATAATATCTGAGTACAGACATAAAGTTAAACAAGTTTGCCTTAGGAAGGCTAGCATAACAACGACACTGATCGAAAAGGCGAAGGCCTCCTGCCTAGAGCCTTCGAACTACTCCTGGTCGGCGGGCTCAACGTAGTAGTAGGTGCCTCCGGGGATCTCCTGCTCCTGGGCTCCGTCGTCTGATCGTAGCACCGGGTAGGGGAAAAAGAGGTAGCAAAGCAACCGTGAGTACTCATCCAAAGTACTCGCAAGACTTACATCAGAACTATACTAAGTATGCATTGGTATCAAAGGAATGGGGCTATATCTTTAGACTAAACTGCAGAAATGCCAGAGTAGAGGGGGAAGGGCCTAGCCTATCGAAGACTAGCATCTTCAAGCAATCTTGCAGCATCAGAAGAGAATAGAACACAGCAGCATATAATAAGTATATATTAGCAATGCCCTAAGATCCTTCCTCGACTACCCTGTGAGAAAGTGATCCCGAGAGCAGTAGTAACAATTTAACATTGTAACGGTATCCATTCATAGTTGTAGTAGATCAGGATACAACTCCGAGCGTCCTGTTACCGTGGACACGGCTATTCGAATAGATCACTTCCCTGCAGGGGTGCACTACTGTTACCCAACACGCTCGATTAACTCTGGCCGGACACACTTTTCTCGGTCATGCCCGGCCTCGGCTGATCGACACGACGTAGTCCTACCTAGGCTCCGCAGAGAGGTCCCCGCTGGTCTACATCCTTAGCGCTCAGGGTTCTTGGGCCCATCGCCCTTTGCACTCCGGGTCGTTATGCGATGAGCCGGGACGAGCACCACCTCATCCTGGATGGCACTGGCCCGACAGGCCCACAATGCTGAACTGGGCGTCTGACAGAGCTTTGGGCTGATACATACGGCGCCGAGGGCCCCATTAAACCATTATCCCGCGTGGTGGTAGTGCGTAAAGGCCAGTGGCCAACTCAGATCAAATACCCAAATCCGATAGGCGTGTTTTAGTAGCTCGTAGAGACGAACATGATTCTTGTCACTCCGACTTGGTAACACGCGGACCACGACCAGGGACCAGGCCCACCTCTCTCCTAGGTGGTCTCCGCCTGCCCTGTCATTCTGCCACAATATCACTCGTGGGTACCCTTAGGTTCAACCCATCTTGTTTCATTATCTCGCGGGCACTCTTGGAGCCGGCCCAACTTTAACAGTTTAAAGTATGATAGTAATGTAACATTTCCGTGATCATCACCCAGAGTGATCACGGCCCGATAACAAGCCTGGACAACGGACAAGGGTGAAGGGCCAGCTGATGAAACATAGCATACCTAATTAAGCATCATAGGATAGCAGGTAAGGTATCAATAGTAGGCGACGAAAACAGGCTATGCATCAGAATAGGTGCTATCGGAATATCAACAGAAGCAATTCTAATGCAAGCAATAGGGGGAAAGAGTAGGCGATATTTGGATGATCAAGGGGGTTTTGCTTGCCTGGAAACTCTGCTGAAGGGGTCTGGTCGTCGTCGACGTAGTCGTACTCAGCAGTGTCGTCGGCAGTCTCGGGGTCTATCGGGAGAGAAGGAGGGGGAAGAAACAATAAATACACGGCAAACAATGCAACAAGGATGCATGACATGTCAACATGCAGTGCTAGGGGTGTTCTAATGCAGTGCTAGGTATCTTGGTTGAAGCGGGAAAACATCCGGGAGTGTTCTCCCCGCTCCGGGTGATTATCGGGCAAACGATCCGGAGGGGAAAGTTCCATGTTCATCATGTTAGAGGGGTGTGGCAGGTATGTGGGTGGCATATTCGGATTCGTCATATTTTTTGATCATTTTTCATATATAAATTATTTTCATCCGAGTTACGGTTTATTTTATATGATTTTTCAAAGTTTTATTAAATTTCTGGAATTGTTTTAATTATTAAATTCGAATTATCCAAAACAGTAGCCCATGACGTCAGCATTGCGTCAGCGGTCAAACCCAGCTGGTCCAGGGTCAAACCTGACCAGTGGGTCCCACTGGTCAGTGACTGATTTAACTTAACAGAGGTTAATTTCGCTAATTAGGTTAATTAACAGGTGGGACCCCACTGTCAGTGACTGTTTATTTAACAGATTTAATTAACTGTTTAATTAGCATTTTATTTATTTATAAAATCGTTTAAACAGTGCGGGGCCCGCATGTCAGTGGCTGTGCCAGCCCAGTCAGCAGGGTTGACTTGGTCAACCCGGTCAACATGGCCGTGGGGCCCAGCGATCAGTGGCACAGGGGAGGGCCACGTGGGTGCCATGCCGGCGGGCGGTGCCGGAACTTCGCTAGCGAGCCATTTCGCGGCGGGGCTCGCCGGATTTGGCCGGAAAACGGCTACAGAGGGTCTCTGAGGCCGCGGTTGGGCTCGTTCGGCTGTGGGCGGTGCCTCGCATCCAATGGCGGTGGCTGCGGGGGCCGCGGGGGGCAGAGTTGGCGCCGACGACGACGTCGGGCGGCGGCCGGATTGGGAGCTCGGTGAAAATGATGATGCGGGCGCGTTCAAGCCGAATGGATGGGTCAGGGGGCATCTACGCGCGCGGGCGAGTTCAACGGGCAGCGGCGCGTGACCAAAAGGTCACCGGAAGCTCGTCAGCGATGAGCTCGCGCGGTGGTGGGCTCGGCCACGTTGGGGACGGCGTCTACGGCCACGGAGACAGACAGGGGAGAGGGGGGAGAAGAAGGGGAGCTCACTGAGCGCCTGCAGATGTGCTCAGTGGGCTCGGGGAGGGCTCGGGGTGGCCGGAACGACGGCGGCGAGCTGCGGTGGTCGGAGACGAAGACGGGGTCGATGCGGACGATGTGACGGCGAAGAGGTTGAGCTCAGGGTCGCAGGTGGCATAGCGGACTTCGGCAATCCTCCTGGACACGGACGCGGCGCTCGGGGACGTCGGTGGCCGCGTGCTTCACGGAGGTGCGGCCATGGCGGCGCTCGGGAGAGGTGGCAGAGAGGGAGAGAGGGAGAGAGTGAGGCGAGGGAGGAGCCAGGGGGAGCGGGGCTGCGCCCTTATCCACCACGACGACGCGGGAGCGCGCTGTCGACCAGAGGGAGGGGGGCCTGGCGCGGGAGAGGACAGGCGCGGGCTGGGCTACACTGTGCACTCGAAGCCCAAGTGCACAGTAGGCTCTTCCACTTTTTCTTTTTCATTTTTCTGTTTTCTGTTTTTGTTTTGTTTTGTAATTCTTTTGACACTAATTCACTTTTGTAAAATATGAGTCTTGTACAATTAAATACTAGGCAATATTTATCACTGCCAGAAAAAGGTTTGGAGGCAAAAATGATTTCACTTGATTTTTGGATTAAATGAAATGGATTAAATATTGCTGTTTTGTTACTGTTTTTTGGATGTTAGGCTCATCTAGGGAATTTAGGTGATGTTGTTTTCCTGAACATTATTTACAATGGAATATTTCCAAAATTATGAACTATTTAGTTTTCAAATTTGAACAACTTTTATTTTCACTTTATATTTGAATTTTCAATTTGAGTTGGAATTTGAAATGAGATATGGCTCAAATGATGATCAAGCATTGTTATACATGGTGACTTGGCATGATCAAGAGGTGATCACTGTAGCTTAATACATGGGGATGTTACAGAGTACTTTGGATGAGTACTCACGGTTGCTTTGCTACCTCTTTCCCCCCTACCCGATTGTTGCGATCAAATGACGGAGCCCCGGAGTCAGCCGATTGCGCCGACGACTACTGCTACCCCAACGGAGCCTACTACTATGTGGAGACCGACGACCAGGAGTAGTTCGGAGGCTCCCAAGCAGGAGGCCTGTGCCTTTTCGATCTAGATGTCGTTGTTTTGTTTAGCCTTCTTAAGGCAAACTTGTCTAATTATGTCTGTACTCAGATACTAATGCTTTCGCTGAAGCTTGTGTGTAATCGAGCTTATGTATTCGAGCCCTCGAGGCCCCTGGCTTGTAATATAAAGCTTGTATTATTTCATTTTGTGTCTAGAGTTGTGCTGTGATATCTTTCCGTGAGTCTCTGGGCTTGATCATGCGCATTTGCATGTATGATTAGTGCACGATTGAGTCAGGGGCGTCACAAGTTGGTATCAGAGCCGACTGCCTGTAGGAAGCCCCTTTCCACCTCCTTGGCCGAAGTTGAGTCTAGTTTTTGAAAAACTATTTTGCTGACATTGTTGTGTGGCTTACGGGCCCACATCGCCAATGGATGGGTTTAGGATCTTTTATTCCTCTTCTTTACTCTGGGACTCTGATCTCTCTTCTATTCGGGTTAAAGATTTTACTAACTCTAACATTAGGTTCTCGTAATCACATCTACCCGGAGAGCTGGTGTCGGTACTAAAACCGGCAGATCTCGGGTAGGGGGTCCGAACTGTGGATCTTGGAGTCAATGGGTAATAAGGAACGTAGAGACAGTCGATTACCCAGGTTCGGGCCCTCTCGAAGAGGTAAAACCCTACATCCTGCTAGATTGTATTGATGTGTTTGTATGACAATTACAGAGTTGATCTACCTCGAGATCGGATGAGCTAAACCCTAGGTGGGTGTGATGATGATTCTCTGGCCCTACGGGCCAAACCCTCTGATTTATATAGACACCAGGGGTACCTAGGGTTACATATGGTCGGTTGTCACCAGGGGATAAACATGTCGGTTACACTAAACCTTTCTTGGAGGAGACGCCAAGTCTTCGGAGGTTTCCTTGAGAAGCACAGGATCATCTGTAATCCGGCCTTCCTTTAATGAATTAAGAGCGGCCCACCAGTTCGGCCCATGAGAGATAGGCCGACAGCCCGAGGACCCCCTAGTCTGGGACACCCTCAGTAGCCCCCGAACTAGCCTCCAATGCCGAGGTCGATTACCTTCATCAGCTCCATGCTTCCAAAGTCTACGGCTTGAGAGGCGAGTTCCTTCCATTACCTATATCCGGCTGATAGTAGCTCGGCCGCCCACAGTCCTTCGGTCATCGAGGTATTGCGGGGTCTGTCGTATCGTTTTCTTTATTCAATATTAATGATGCCCCTCGATTTCCGTGTG
The DNA here is from genome assembly GCA_039707655.1 of Elymus sibiricus. Classification (NCBI taxonomy): domain Eukaryota; kingdom Viridiplantae; phylum Streptophyta; class Magnoliopsida; order Poales; family Poaceae; genus Elymus; species Elymus sibiricus. Next base: position 172,825,915 of record CM077666.1, on the reverse strand, counting down.
CCGGAGGGAGGCAAACAGTCCAACATTCGTTTATAGAAATGCCCCTCTAGGGGGAAAATGCCTATTTAACAGGCTAAGGGTGTGAAGTTTAACGCACCCCATCCCAAACCACCGAGAAGCCAGAATCAGCAAATCTTGAGGAATGGCGAGCGTTCCAGGCTCCTCCTCACGCCCTCATGGCCCCCTTCAAGGGGACTGGGCAAGCTGCTCAGTTTCTCGCCTTCGATTAGGCAGCCTCGAGACACAAGGGTATCTACCCGTGTCAGATCTTGCGTCCACCCACCCCGGATTAACTTCTGCAAACGGCGAGGCTTTTGCGGAGAACTTCCCTGCCCCTCATGGGGAGGAAAGGGTATGCTTTGTGCCTTTCCTCTTACGAGGCTTAGGCTTCCCCATCCACCCCTTCCTGAGGGGTTTGCTAGAATTTTACGGGATCCAGCTCCACCACCTTACCCCAGGATCTATTCTGCACATCTCGGGCTACGTCGCCCTTTGTGAGATGTTTCTGGGCTATGAGGCTCATTTCGAGTTGTGGAGGAATTACTTCTGCCTTGTCCCTCGCACCCGAGGGGGGATAATTTACGAGGTCGGCGAAGCTGAAGTGTGGCGCATTGCCAGAACAGGGTATCCTGTGGGGACCCCCAAAAAAGATGCCGAGGAGTGGACCTCGGAGTGGTTCTATATCGAAGACGTCCCCCTATTCGATCCAGCTCGGAGGGGTCTGCCCGAATTCTCCCTTACTTCTCTGAAGAAGCGGTTCAACTGGCGACCGAAGAGCTCCTCCCAAGAGGAAAGTGCCGAAGTAACGCGCCTAGCTGCTTAAGTGAGGTGGTTAGCCCATAACGGGTTGACCATTATTGACGTAATGGCCGCAGCCATTGCTCGGTGCGTTCAACCTCTTCAACAGAGGGTGCACCCCCTATGGTGTTACAATGGGGCGAATGACTCGACCCGATACACACGGAAAGGACCTGCCAACCAGGCAGCAATGGCAGCCGTACTGGCCGATCTCTTCAAGGGGGAAGAGCAAGAGTTTGCTCGACTAAGGCCCAAAGATGGCTTCTCGAGCTATAAACCCATCGAAACGGTGAGTCCAACCACCCTTTATAGTTCGAACGATGTGCCAATTTTTTCTAATCGGTTATTTGATTTATCCGGACAGAGCTGGAGGCGCTGGATCGAGACAATGAGTTGTCCCGCTCCCCAACCGGAGAGTCATTCTCGTGATGATGACCCTGGCTTTCACGACGATCCCGAAACGTCCATTGATTTCAAGGAGGGAGTCTTCTACCAGGAGAGTCTCGACGGCTCTAGAGTGGCCGTTTTGGCCGATCACCCCGGGACGCTCCCCTCCTCCGCTGTAAGTAACAAAAAGGCCTCTTCCCGAGAGAGACGCTCAGCTCCTGTCGCTCCAAGTAAGCTGACTTCTACTCCCAAGGTCCGTCGCACAACGCGCCGGACATCGGCGAGGGCGGCACCAATGGCTCCAGCGGTGAGTGGCCGCAGGGCGTCCAAACGTGCGGTGGCAGCGGGAACTACATCGACCGTGCCTCCTCCAAAGAGGTGATGTATTCACCGTACCTTCGATACTTTTATCTTCGACAACCGCTGCGAATGTCAATAATTTTCCCTACTATGGACCGCAGGTGATATGTAGAACCACCTACGTCCGAGGACGTTGAAGAGGTGTCGGGGGGTGAACCAAGGCCGAGGTCTCCGGCTATGACCGGTGGTACTTCGGGGGTCCCTGCCGCGGACCAACATCCCGGGGACTCAGAGGACGTCTCGGTCACCAATTCCGAGGTCGAGAGCGTGATGAATCACCGACGGCGAAAAGCGTCGCTGCGACACTCCGCGCTTTCCGATCAGGAATTTAATGCTCTTAGTTCAGTAGATGCGTACCTCGGAGCTGCTCGAACGTGACTCGAGGGAGTAGCCAGATTTCTGTCCACCAGTCTGCAGGTGCGCGATTGGTTTTGATAACCGAACGCATAACCCAACCCAGTAGCCCCCAAGCCTTAATTTGGGCGGGACGGCCGAGTTAAGGGTCTGACGTTTTATAATGTCATACTATCGTGCAGACTGCTCGGAAGCAGAACAAGAAGATGGCCGAAGACCTCGGGCTAACACAAACACAGTTGAAATCTGTGGAGGCCGAGCTAGAGGGGTCAAAAAATGGACCAGAGAGGCACATGGTAAGTAATAGACAGAATATGTCTAAGAAAGAATTCGATGGAACACCTTTTCTAATGAAAGATTGTTCCGTAGCAGCTAAGTCGATAAATCAACTGCAGAAGGATCTGGACGCGGCCAGAGAAGCTCAAAGGTATGCGGAGTCACAGCAAGAGGCTGGCTACCGTGTGTTGACCCGAAGCCATGAGGAAAAGGATCAGCTCAAGGCGGAAAAAGAACAACATGCCCAAGAAGTTAAGAGCTTGAAAGCTCAACTGGCTCTATCCCAGGAGGAGAACCAGAGACTGAGAGCTGGCATGTTCGGTGAGTACGACCTAGTTTGTCGATACATGGTCTGCATTTAGTAGACAGCCGTCTAAATAATGCCATGTCTCTTTTTAGTTCTCCTGACCGGACGCCCTGAAGAGGAAGCCAGCTCCTTCGGACGGGACCTGCTGAAGGAGCTATCTGCCGCGCACGAGCGAGCCTGAAAAGCTATGAAGAGCATGTTCAAGGCGTTGTGGCCTGGCGAGGTGGCTCCGGAAGGGATGACCGAACTCGCGAATCGATTTAAAGGAGCTCGGCGCCGCTTTGAGCTATGGAAAATATCTTTGTGTCGAGAAGGAGCGCGGGAAGCTTGGGCGATGGTTAAGACCCGCTTTACCAAGCTTGATCCGGGGCATTTGGCTTGGGTTGGGCCGGTAGGGCCAGATGGGCAGGAAGTGCCCCTACATTTGGTATATGATCAAGTGATGCCCGCTGCTCGGCTGTCCCAGGAAGACTGTAAGCTGGAGACATTCATAGATGGCCTAGACCGGGAGTAGTGTTTTGATTCTATGTAGCTATGTACTTTACATCAAGTATTCTCCAGACCATGCTTGGAACGTTGTCTTAACCGGCCATCGGCTTCTGCCCCCTCAGCCAGCGGCCGAGGAGTGTTTCCTAGTATGTGATCCGAGAACATCGGAAGAGCACTTCGGAAAACCAGGTAATCCGGCCATATTGCTGACGTGGGCTGCAACGCCACCACTACTTTTTAGCAATGGCGCCATATTGGTGGCGTCGGGTGTCCACGCCAGCAAGGCTGGCAACACCATAGCTAGGCTTTTCTGCACTAGTGTGTGTGTTAGGGATGGCACCCGCAGGGTTTGGGTACGCGTGGAGCCACCCCATACCCTTACCCGTCGCCCGAAACCTTACCCATCACCCGTACCCATACCCGTGGACGGGTATAGTTTTTCCCCATATCCGTCACCCGCCAGGATAAATGGGTACCCACGGGTAATGTAACACCCTGGTTTTCGCTCCTTGTTTTTTTTCCTTCGTGGGATCTGATTCCCGTCTTTTTTTCGGTGCTATTGGATTTTCTCTCGCTCCTGGGTATATGAAGATGGTCATTTAGCCTTGCCTTTCCTATCCAACCAGAGATTCTCTCCGATTCAACCTTGCCACCCAAGATGTATTCTCAAGATTTTGCCACCGAAACCCTACTCTTCGGTTTACCGGAAGGGAAACCCTAATTCCTTCCGTTACAAAGGAACCCCAATTTCCATTGACCTGTTGCCTCCCAAACTTTTCTCAGAGACTCTCCTTTATCCATAAACACTGGATATGCAAAAATATTGCCAAGTCATTTGCAATATTTTTCATTTAAAATTAATTCCTATTTTGCCAGTTAAAGGAATTAAATCCAGGAAAATATCTATCCATCTCCAAAGCTCATGAAAACTTGTGGAGATATTCTTTGTGATCATATTAAGCTCCCATATAAATATTGGCTATAATTAAATGAGGGAAATTGCATTTTCCTATTTAAAGCCAATATTGCACTTTGGGCACTTTCTAGAGGAACTACCATTTTGGTAGCCAGGAAAAATGCCAAATAATTTTTGGAGCTTCTCTTATCCATATCTTCACCATTTCCATCAATAACCCAAGTTCCATAGTTCAAAATTTGAGCACATCATCCAGTTCTTGTTTCTGGATCAATTTTGAGGTTGTGAAGCAACTATATTTTATATTGCTTCAAAATTCTTGAAATTAATCCAGAACCTCAAATTCCTTATATTATGTGAGCATGCAAAAATTCACATCATTTTATCTAGCCAGTTTCTCTCAAAAATTCCATTTAGTTTCTGTCCAGCAGAAAGCTTTGTGAAGGAAGTACCACTTGGAAATTTCCAAATGAGCTGAAAATTTTCCAGTATCTCCATATATCCAAATCATCCCTCTCCACAAAAATTCAGCTCATTCCATCAAGCCAATTGAGCACAACATCCTGATCTAGTTTCTAGACCAAATATTGCATTACAAAGGAAGTGTATGCAAATGAGGTCCAAATGGCTTCAAATTTTACCAGAACCTAGTCCTTCCTACCATATTTCATTTTGACAAAGGTTCAGCTCCCCACTCGCATTCATTTCTCCACAAGAGTCCACCCAAGTTTGCTGTCAAAATCTTTTTCTGTAAGTTTTACTCACCTCAGAGCTACCTAGCTGATTCCAGCCCCTTCTCCTATCTATTTGAGCAGTGATACACTTGTTGGACAAGCTTGGACATGCAGGAGCCTTCCAGAGCAAGCCATGCACATGGTGATCGTGTGGACAGCGGGTAGAAGCAGCGCTCCGCGTGCTGTCCTCGTCGGCCAGCTAGCTCCGGCCAACTTAGGCTTGTCTTGGCATGTCTAGTGGCTCCGCAGAGGCCGCGTGCACCCTCTCCCGCAGCTTCCCCCTGCTCCTTCTTCTTCTCCACGCCACGGCGAGTGCCGCCACGGTACTGCGCGTCCGTGACCGTCGTCGTCTTCCCCTAGCTTCTCTCCCAAGCCTTCTTGAGCTTACCCGAGACTTCTCCGCTCTTCCGTGGACCTTGCCGACATCGCCTCCTCCCTCGGCGTGGCCTCTGAACTCCAGTGCGGAGATAAGAAGGCCATGGCGGCTGTCCTCATCACTTCGGCCGGCCGGCTATAAATAGCCGCCTCCCGGCCCTCTCGAGCTCACACCACACCCCAGTAGTCCCCCTCTCCCTCCCTAGACCACCCACGGCCGAAGCCTTCAAGCTCTCTCCTCCCAATTCGGCCACACTGCCGCCATGGCCGCCATCGGACCTCGCTCAAATTCGAGCGGCTCGGCCACCCTCCCTCCTTCCCTTCATCACGAGAGGAGCCCCCGTACTCCGGCGAGCTTCTCCACCTCCTTTCTTTGTCGCCAGGCCGCCGGTGGCCTCGTCCCCAACTCCGGCCGAGGGCCATGTCCGCCGGCACCCTCGCCTTCATCGCCTTGGTCCTCTTCGATGACTGCAACTGGCCCGGTAGGATGCGCCGCTTCGCGCTGAGTTCGCCCATAGGCGGAGCGCTGCGGAAGACGGCCGGAGACGCCGGCAACCGCCGCCGGAGCCCGCCCCTGCCATCCGCCACGGCCGGCACCCCATCCCTCCCCCGCAGATCCTGCTGGACCTCGACGACGCGGCACTCCACGGCGAGCACTCCGGTGGTCCTAGTTCCACCGGAGGTGGCCGGAGCCGCCGGGGCCAGCGCCGGCAGCGCCGCGGCCTTGCCCCTCCTCTGTCTCGCGGGCGAGCAACGGGAGGAAGGAGACGACCGAGCCGGCGGACCCCACTTCCCCGCGGGCCCCGCATGTCAGTCGCTCAAGCGTTGATCGGACCCGCTAACGTGTTTAAGTGAAAGCGTATTTCGTAGTTTGCATTTTCCGCGGTTGAAGGCGTATTCGGCTGTGGCTACGGGCTAGAATATGTCTTCTCTGCGGTAAAGCGTATTTCCAGGAAATGCGCTTTCTGTTTAAACCCGCCGGCCGAAACCTTTAAATAGTGGACGTTCACCCGTTAAGAGGCAAAATGGACAGTTTCTGTTTGTTTTCTGCTTAACGAACGAACGGCCACAACTTCGCAACCGTGACTCCGATTCAGGTGAATCCAAAGCTCACTTCTTCAGTTCGTCGAGCCCGTTACGATGATGTCACTTCCACCATGTTTACACTTTATAAAAATGCCCATTTTGCCCCTGCCCTATATCCAGCCCCTCCGAGAGAGAAACTTTTCCGGCGAATTTTTCCGCGAGGTGATTGCACTTCTACCGGAGTATTCCTTCACCCCCAGGAAAGCCGACCATCTGATATATGCCCTAAAGCATTGCTCTGTGTTATCCTTGCGTGTTTAAATTAATATGCTTATGCTTGTATGCGTAGTGGTGAGCTGTATGTGACGCTAACGAACCCTTGCCTGCCTTTCTTTGGTGACGGCACCACGCCTGTGTTCTGTGCTGCTTCCGGCCGTCCGGGGTGGATGCCGACTTTATATTTCTCCTTTCAACAACTATCCCGTGTTCTGAGCTGCTTCTCGGCTGTCTCGGGCAGCTGTTGAATTTCTTTTTGTAGCAGTGACCCTATGCTCTGAGCTGTTCCTCGGCCGTCTTAGGGAACTGCTACATTCTTCTTGTCAAAACCGTCTCATGCTCTGAGCTGCTTTTGAGCCGTCTTGAGTCGGGGTTGAGTTATTCCGGTAACGTCCCAGATATGAGTTGTAAAGACCGTTCTGGTGGCTACTGGTTTATTTGCCGGTTTCATGCAAGGGGTCAGATGGTTGTCACTTACAGCTAAGACTTGTAAAGTAATTAAACTCCTGCTAGGTTGAACTTGCTATTTACATTACTCGTTAATGCTCGTCATGTTATTGCACTAGTGACTCGTATGTAACAATATGGAGATAGGTTGTTATGTTTTCATCGTGCATTATTGTGGTTATCGCAATGATTAAGAATGTGGCTTAATAATGACAACCTCCTCCGTCGGCTGGATCGAGTCATAGTGCCACCGAACCGAGCTCATCGAGTGCAACCACACTTGCCTGGATGGGGAGGCCCTAGCTTGGTCTATTGTCTTGCCTTTTACCGGTACCACCAAAGAGGGAAGGTTATGCACGCGTGCTACCCTGGCCCGGTAGGCGGCGATAATCTTGTGAGCCAGGTTTGGTTATTGAGCTCAGGTCCCCGTTTGGGACAGTTTTGTTTGGCCACGACAGTGGCAAGTGTCACGGGGTGACACAGGGGCCACCTAGGACATGACCCTGGGAGGGTATGATTGTCGGTGGGACCGTAAGAGTGCCAGGCAATAGACAAGTTTTGTTGGAGCAGCACCGGTCCACCCGAATGGGAGCATGAGGCCAGGAGCTCCATAGTGTGGGTAAAGTGCGCAACCTCTGCAGAGTGTAAATCTATTCGAATAGCCGAGTCCTCGGTCATGGGACACAGTTCGTACTAGGTCACACTATTTGGTCTGTGTCGAGTCTGGAGGAACAAACTATATAATGTTGTGCTAAGACTAAACCAGAGAATGGTAAGGTTTGTCAGACTTGCAGTACGGATGCAGGGACATCAGATGATGTCAGGGGTATGAATGTTAGCCATGCGATGGCTATGAGATAAGGGGTCAGATGACCGTAGGGTTTGGATCGGACTTGGATATGATTGGGATGGGTTTATGAGAAGGTTTGGAATGTGAAATCATTACTTGATGTGCTTTATCCTCGTCATACTGTATTTACCCTAGTGGTTATTTTGCTAGATAATCCTGCTATGACATGATGATTAGTGTTACTAGATGTTTAATATTGCTAGATAATCCTGCCATAACATGATAGTTAATACTGTTAAGATAACAAGTGCATGCTTGAATGTCGTGGATTGCTTTGCTTGGTGTATATGTTGGTTTGGTTTGCTTGCGAGTACATTCAAAAGTACTCAGCGGCCTTCAATGTGGCCAGGTTTACTTAAGGATTCGACGACCGCTAGCGAGGAGCCGGAGTGTTCGCGGGCTAGAAGAGTAACCCAGTCAGATCCCCGTGGACTGGAGCCGCACCAGGACCATGCTGCCTTCGATAGAGCTTTTTCCGATGCCTTCACCCTTATAAAATATCATGTAAGACTTATACATCCAGTAATAAAATGCCTGTGTTCATGATACTTGTTGTAAATGCGCATGCCAGAGTGATTTCCTGGGCTGGTGTGTGCGGCGACCGTCTGGCTACAGTGGTATTCAGGCGGGGCGCCACAACGGATGGTATCAGAGCCAGGCTGACGGTAGGTACCCTAGCTGGATTTCATTGCCTCTGGATCAGTAGAAGCCCAGATGGATTTCAGCCATCTTTGCCAAACAGGCACGGCTACTATTGATCATAAGGCAACCCCATAGGTTTTTGGCTCCATCAGACCCCGACTCTCGTGGCCTTTGCCTTCGGTGTGAAATGTCCGCACCAGGCAACGACCCGTGAGCCCTGAACCCCTAGGTAAACCAGATATCCTTACCCTGCTTGCTAGCCATGGCATTTATCTTCTCAAATCTAGTTTCCTTTGGGAAACGCCTATAAAATCCATCTTTTCCCTGACAACCCTAGAATCGTTGACTAAGCCACTTTGGCTATGGTCATGCATCGAGTTTGATGTTCCCTAAGGAAGTAGTAGGAGCTTGACACCAATTGCTACCAGGAGCATTGTGTGGTTTTGCTTCTAAATCCTTAGAGATACATCGAGTGCGCTAGGTTAGTTATACTAGTGAATCTTCGGCCACATGTGTAAGGTCCGCAAAATTTGGGCTTTATGTGCTTTTTGGTTTTTCGCAATTCTTGCTTCTTTTCTCGATTCCGTTCTCTTGTTTCGACTGGATCCATCTGCGAGAACTGCCAAAGAAGATCCGAGCACAACTTGGATAATACCCAATAATCCAATCTCAGTAGCGTCAAGTCAAGCCAACTGCCCGATATTCAGAACATTATCACCGGGTCTGTCAAGAATGAAGGATGGGTCAGAAGCGAAATCTGCGTGCTACCGACAAGGCCAGACTATACCTGAGGGAGTTTGCCTAAGAATTGATCATACCAAAGGAACAGTGAGATGAGCTATCAAGAGTGGACATCAGTAAGAACAAATTATTCCATCCTCGATATAAGGATTATTTCAGCCAGTGAGGTGAACCTTGAGCCTTTCTCAATGGACTCAAGAATTATTTATTCCCCACAGAAGATATATTTCAAAAATGGGAATGTGCCGAGAACAACAACAAAACTCTGGTACGTGATACAAATTTCAAAGCATATTTTGGAATTCACCGGTGTATATGCAAATTTTCGGGCACTCTGAACAAGGTTTGCGAGTAATATGGATGAGTTCACGGCCAATGAGAATTTCAAATATGTGGAAGTTCAGTTAAACCGAATGGAATTATCCGTCAACTGCTCATTACCGGCAACACTTGGTTCAAATACAAAGGGTATTCTGAATTAATTACCAACATGAAGTCTGCATCAGTTGTGCAATCTTTATAACAACAATGATCAGACCAGTAGAAGGACAAGCGGTGTGCATGACCAACGGAATATCTACAGTTAAGGTGTGGCCTATACCAAATTTTGGCTCCGCTATGAGTAAACTCCGGATACTTTGAAAGGAAGCCAGAATCGGCCATAGATTCGACCACATATCACAGTGAAAGGCTTCTGATAGAAGAAACCCAACCGTCCTCCGCAAGCTATCAGGAGAAGCTTACAACACAAGACTCTCAATCTTCCTCGCTACGCCACCAAGGAGAAAATCTTCCAGGGTACGGCACTCCCATCTTCCTCAGCGTGCTACCGCGGAAAACTTCCGGCATAAGGCACCTGACCTTCCTCAATAAGCCACATGAGGGAAAGCGTCTAAGGTATGATACCCAGGCTTCTTCGGCACGCTACCTTGGCAGAAGCTTCGAGCATAAGGAATTCCGCCTTCTTCAGCACGCCATCATGCCCACAACAATCTTGTCAGAAGCACGAACTAGTTCAGGCACACGTCCGCCTCAGAACACAATGATTATGAAAGGATTTATCCTACCCCTGCATATGTTGTGAGCATGCAGTCCAGTGGATCCGTTCACGCGAGCCACTCGTACACGGGAATGACTGTGTTCAGAGAAACATTGGCCCCACACTTCAAAGAAGGATATGAACGCGGCAGTCCCTACGAGATATGCAAAAGTAAGTTATGATAAGATCAAGGAGCCATGATGGTAGGTCATGACAAGTTCCCCCAAAAAGGAACCCTCAAGAACAAAGAAGTTTTGGATGAATAGTCTCTGCAACGGTCAATAAAATGAAATTTGGCAAGGAGATATTGCCAACCCTTGTCAGACTCTTGCATATACGGCCACAACAATGCAGCAAGCATGTTGTACTCCTCATGAGAATGGGCCATCGACCAAGTTAAGAGGCTATGCTCTGTAAGACATGCCGAATGATAGCCAAACTGTGTTCAGCTCGGTGATCATAGCAAGGACTACAAAGGATATATATGACAGAGCTACCCCTAGCCACTCGAGGCCATAAGATCACATGAGCCTTGTACCAGGAAAGAATGTCTCACCCGTGACAGTCAGGGTACGGAGTATCGCAATGAAACCCGAGGCAGCTAGCTACAGGCCATCGAAACCAAACCATTTGTTGGTACTCTGAGCTACCAACCAACCTCAGGCTACAAACTACCAGGAGAGAAGGTTTGCCTGCCCGGAAAGAGAAGGATTCAAGATAGCTGTGAGAAACGACAATACCTGAGCCATCAGAAGAGGCAATTAGGAGGCCAGTATACCAGTAAAGACAAGACAGCTGATGGATCCAAGTCGAACACAGGTATGTCCCCCTCACCGAGAGGTAAGCCCGGAAATCTCGAGGACGAGATTTTCTTAAGGGGGGTAGGTTTGTAACACCCTGGTTTTCGCTCCTTGTTTTTTTTCCTTCGTGGGATCTGATTCCCGTCTTTTTTTCGGTGCTATTGGATTTTCTCTCGCTCCTGGGTATATGAAGATGGTCATTTAGCCTTGCCTTTCCTATCCAACCAGAGATTCTCTCCGATTCAACCTTGCCACCCAAGATGTATTCTCAAGATTTTGCCACCGAAACCCTACTCTTCGGTCTACCGGAAGGGAAACCCTAATTCCTTCCGTTACAAAGGAACCCCAATTTCCTTTGACCTGTTGCCTCCCAAACTTTTCTCAGAGACTCTCCTTTATCCATAAACCCCGGATATGCAAAAATATTGCCAAGTCATTTGCAATATTTTTCATTTAAAATTAATTCCTTTTTCTGCCAGTTAAAGGAATTAAATCCAGGAAAATATCTATCCATCTCCAAAGCTCATGAAAACTTGTGGAGATATTCTTTGTGATCATATTAAGCTCCCATAAAAATATTGGCTATAATTAAATGAGGGAAATTGCATTTTCCTATTTAAAGCCAATATTGCACTTTGGGCACTTTCTAAAGGAACTACCATTTTGGTAGCCAGGAAAAATCCCAAATAATTTGTGGAGCTTCTCCTATCCATATCTTCACTATTTCCATCAATAACCCAAGTTCCATAGTTCAAATTTTGAGCACATCATCCAGTTCTTGTTTCTGGATCAATTTTGAGATTCTGAAGAAACTATATTTTATATTGCTTCAAAATTCTTGAAATTAATCCAGAACCTCAAATTCCTTATATTATGTGAGCATGCAAAAATTCATATCATTTTATCTAGCCAATTTCTCTCAAAAATTCCATCTAGTTTCTGTCCAGCAGAAAGCTTTGTGAAGGAAGTACCACTTGGGAATTTCCAAATGAGCTAAAAAATTTCCAGTATCTCCATATATCCAAATCATCCCTCTCCACAAAAATTCAGCTCATTCCATCAAGCCAATTGAGCACAACATCCTGATCTAGTTTCTAGACCAAATATTGCATTACAAAGGAAGTGTATGCAAATGAGGTCCAAATGGCTTCAAATTTTACCAGAACCTAGTCCTTCCTACCATATTTCATTTTGACAAAGTTTCAGCTCCCACTCTCATTCATTTCTCCACAAGAGTCCACCCAAGTTTGCGGTCAAAATCTTTTTCTGCAAGTTTTACTCACCTCAGAGCTACCTAGCTGATTCCAGCCCCTTCTCCTATCTATTTGAGCAGTGATACACTTGTTGGACAAGCTTGGACATGCAGGAGCCTTCCAGAGCAAGCCATGCACATGGTGACCGCGTGGACAGCGGGCAGAAGCGGTGCTCCGCGTGCTGTCCTCGTCGGCCAGCTAGCTCCGGCCAGCTGAGGCTTGTCTTGGCATGTCTAGTGGCTCCGCAGAGGCCGCGTGCACCCTCTCCCGTAGCTTCCCCCTGCTCCTTCTTCTTCTCCATGCCACGGCGAGTGCCGCCACGGTACTGCGCGTCCGTGACTGTCGTCGTCTTCCCCTAGCTTCTCTCCCAAGCCTTCTTGAGCTCACCCGAGACTTCTCCGCTCTTCCGTGGACCTTGCCGACATCGCCTCCTCCCTCCGCGTGGCCTCTGAGCTCCAGTGCGGAGATAAGAAGGCCACGGCGGCTGTCAACATCACTTCGGCCGGCCGGCTATAAATAGCCGCCTCCCGGCCCTCTCGAGCTCACACCACACCCCAGTAGTCCCCCTCTCCCTCCCTAGACCACCCACAGCCGAAGCCTTCGAGCTCTCTCCTCCCAATTCGGCAACACTGCCGCCATGGCCGCCATCGGACCTCGCTCAAATTCGAGCGGCTCGGCCACCCTCCCTCCTTCCCTTCATCACCAGACGAACCCCCGTACTCCGGCGAGCTTCTCCACCTCCTTTCTTTGTCGCCAGGCCGCCGGTGGCCTCGTCCCCAACTCCGGCCGAGGGCCATGTCCGCCGGCACCCTCGCCTTCATCGCCCTGGTCCTCTTCGATGGCTGCAACTGGCCCAGGAGGATGCGCCGCTTCGCGCTGAGTTCGCCCATAGGCGGAGCGTTGCGGAAGACGGCCGGAGACGCCGGCAACCGCCGCCGGAGCCCGCCCCTGCCCTCCGCCAAGGCCGGCACCCCATCCCTCCCCCGCAGCTCCTGTTGTCCCTCTACGACGCGGCACTCCACGGCGAGCACTCCGGTGGTCCTTGTTCCACCGGAGGTGGCCGGAGCCGCTGGGGCCAGCGCCGCGGCCTCGCCCCTCCTCTGTCTCGCGGGCGAGCAACGGGAGGAAGGAGACGACCGAGCCGGCGGACCCCACTTCTCCGCGGGCCCCGCATGTCAGCCGCTCAAGCGTTGACCGGACCCGCTGACGTGTTTAAGTGAAAGCGTATTTCGTAGTTTGCGTTTTCCGCGGTTGAAGGCGTATTCGGCTGCGGCCACGGGCTAGAATATGTCTTCTCTGCGGTAAAGCGTATTTCCAGGAAATGCGCTTTCTGTTTAAACCCGCCGGCCGAAACCTTTAAATAGTGGACGTTCACCCGTTAAGAGGCAAAATGGACAATTTTTGTCTGTTTTCTGCTTAACGAACGAACGGCCACAACTTCGCGACCGTGACTCCGATTCAGGTGAATCCAAAGCTCACTTCTTCAGTTCGTCGAGCCCGTTCCGATGATGTCACTTCCACCATGTTTACACTTTATAAAAATGCCCATTTTGCCCCTGCCCTATATCCAGCCCCTCCGAGAGAGAAACTTTTCCGGCGAATTTTTCCGCGAGGTGATCGCACTTCTCCCGGAGTATTCCTTCACCCCCAGGCAAGCCGACCATCTGATATATGCCCTAAAGCATTGCTCTGTGTTATCCTTGCGTGTTTAAATTAATATGCTTATGCTTGTATGCGTAGTGGTGAGCTGTATGTGACGCTAATGAACCCTTGCCTGCCTTTCTTTGGTGACGGCACCACGCCTGTGTTCTGTGCTGCTTCCGGCCGTCCGGGGTGGATGCCGACTTTATATTTCTCCTTTCAACAACTGTCCCGTGTTCTGAGCTGCTTCTCGGCCGTCTCGAGCAGCTGTTGAATTTCTTTTTGTAGCAGTGACCCTATGTTCTGAGCTGTTCATCGGCCGTCTTAGGGAACTGCTACATTCTTCTTGTCAACACCGTCTCATGCTCTGAGCTGCTTTTCAGCCGTCTTGAGCCGGGGTTGAGTTATTCCGGTAACGTCCCAGATCTGAGTTGTAAAGACCGTTCTGGTGGCTACTGGTTTATTTGCCGGTTTCATGCAAGGGGTCAGATGGTTGTCACTTACAGCTAAGACTTGTAAAGTAATTAAACTCCTGCTAGGTTGAACTTGCTATTTACATTACTCGTTAATGCTCATCATGTTATTGCACTAGTGACTCGTATGTAACAATATGGAGATAGGTTGTTATGTTTTCATCGTGCATTATTGTGGTTGTTATGTTTTCATCGTGCATTATTGCACTAGTGACTCCTGTTATGTTTCCATTTATTTAAAAACATATTTCCAAGAAAATAAAATATTCGTACTCAATCATCACATACAAAATTTCATATTTATCACGTCATATATACACATCATGCATCTCTATGCAGAAATCAAGGGTAACGTGTACTGATGTACATGAACATGTCACAAAACCTACATACAAAAATAAATTGTCATTGAAAGAAAATATTTCTTCGTAATCATCATCACGTACACACAAAATCATATTCATCACATCATCTATATACATCATGTCTACGCGGAAATCAATTGTAACACCCCTGTGTAATGAGCTACAGTGATCTTTATGATTATGCTAAGTCACTTTGATTTGCAAAGAATGATCACAGTGGAATCATATCTCATTTCAAACTCCTTCACTAAATTCAAATTCCATTTGCAAGTGAAATTTGAAGTTGCACAAAAGTTGTTGCAAAATAGTCCATCATTTAGCAGATATTCCATAACAATTATTAGTTAAGTAAAACAACATCACGTATTTGCTTAAATGGGCCATAGCAATTAAAACAGTGCCAAATCAGCATTTTTAAATGCTTTTCCATTTATGAAAAATTCAATTCAATTCAAACTTCTCCCAAACTTTTTGTGGTAGTGCCAAATAATGCAAGGAATTTATTTGGCCTAGTCCCACATTTTTCTAAAGTCATTTGGTGGCCCAAATAATTCCTATACTGCCTCTGTTTTTAAATAAATGGAAAAACAGAAAAATGGAAAAAGACAGAAGGCTTACCTGGCCTCTGGCCTAAGGCCCAGAGCCGGCCCAGCCCAACTCCACCTCCTCCTACCTGCTCCCGCCGCCGTGTCGGCTCGTCCATGGCCGCGCGCGCGCGCTCCGGCCGAACGGCGACACCGCGACGCCACAGGGCTCCGCGAGGATAAGGGCGACGCCTCGACTCCCCCCCTGGACGCCCCCGACCACTTCTTCTTCCCCCTCGCCTCGCTCTCGCTCGATCTGGCGGCTACCCAAGAGCTGTGTCGCCGCCTCGCCGTCATCTGTGCGGCCAGGAGCCACCCCGCGCCGCCTCGCCATGTCTAGAAGGCCCGTCGCCGCCGTCCACTTCGCCCGCAAGAACCGGAGCAAGCTGGAGCCCTCCGAGCCATCGCAGTTGTCGCCTCCGTCGACTGCATCGGCCACTCTTCGCCGGTCGATCCGCTAGACCTCGGCCACCTCCGGCCTCCCCGAGACGCCCGCAACCCTCACTGTGAGCTCTCGGTCCTCGGTGACCTCTCCCCTCTCTTCCCCGCGTCCCGTAGCCACCTAGCCGGCGAGGCCGTGCCTCGGCCGCCGCCCGACGCCGTCGTTGTGGCCGTCTCCGGCCGTTTTCGCCCGAACCACACGCGCCACTGCACGTGCCTCGCAGCGCCCGATCTTCTGGTGGACGCGGCCGCCCGTTTGGTCGCCGGAGACGAGCGCACGGTCACCGCCGGCGCGCTCTGCCTCGCCGTCGTTAGCCACTGACGTGGCACCGTCGTTAAGGTGTTAATCACCCACTAATTACTCCCCTAACTAACCCCTAGAGTCTATGACAGTGGGACCCACACGCTAATTAAACACTGTTATTCTTAACTAAGACACTGTTCACCGGGCCCCACCTGTCATAGTTGACCAGTTGACTGCTGACTGGGCTGTTGACTGTAGTCAACTTGGCCCCTGGCCCCACTTGTCAGCCTCAGTGGCTAGCCCACTGGTAGGTGGCAAAAGTATTTAACTGTGTTTTTCGAATTTAAATAATCCCAGGATTTTCAGAATATAGTTAAAACTTCGGAAATTCGTAGAAAATAAACCGCAGCTCAGATGAAAATGTTTTCTATATGAAAGTTGATCAGAAAAATCTAACGAATCTGAATATGTCATCTGCATTCATGTTAGAACCCTCTAAGTAGGAGAACCTGGAACTTTAGGCCTGTTTCTGGCAGATGAATAGTGCATGACTACCGGATAATAATTCCAAATTAATTCCTAAATTAACTAAAACTGTTTAGAGATGCATTAGGTCACCCATGCATTGCATTTGCCCCGTCATGCCTTGTGATGCATTTGTTTGCTTCATATTTACTGTTTCTTCCCCCTTTTCTCTCCGGTAGACCCCGAGACTGCTGTTGACCCCGAGTACGACTACGTCGTCGACGACCCGTTCTTCTCAGCAGAGCTTCCAGGCAAGCAAAACCCCCTTGATCATTCCTATATCGCCCATTCTTTCTCTCTCGTGCTTGCATTAGATTTTGCTACTGTTATTCGATAATTCCTATTCTGATGCATAGCCTGATTTTGTAACCTGCTGTTGTTACCTTACCTGTTGTCCTATATGCTTAGTATAGGCTGGTTAGTGATCCATCAGTGGCCCCACACCCTTGTCCTAGTTGCCATGCTTTACCACTGGTGACTCAATCAGTGTGGTCAACGTGCAGAGACCGACACATCACCGCACCCCCCCCCCCCCTTAGTTGTACGACTTTGCAGAGCTACTATCGAGTGCCGAGGGTGATACCTCATACCTCACTCCTGATGATATCTCTGTAGCATAGCTAATCGGTTGTGGATTACCGAGGGTGATTCCTCTTTCACCACCTCCAATGATGACTCTGTCGTGCAACCCCTCAAGTGTGAACCCATCGAGGGTGATTCCTCCAAGTTCACCTTGACAGATACATCGAGTGGGAATCCATCGAGGGTGATTCCTCGGACTTCCCCCTTGATGATAAAAACACACTGTTACCTTTAACTGTTGCCCCTTTTTAACTGTTACTAGTTGAATGCCCGTGCGCTGCCACGGGATAAAAATATACAGTTATAAAACAATTGCTCTAATTGAGAAATGTTTGTCGAACATGATGTCATGATTCTCTCTCATCTCCATTCTCCTTGGTAATAGTTGTTTTGTCTCCACAATTATCCTCTCCTAGAAAGAAGACATTCCTCCTCACCCCACTTTCCATCCATCTTCATTCTTGCCACTGTGTTTAAAAATTCTTTTTAACAATGTATACTTGTACGGATTATATATTTTTTAGTGATTAAAATATTAGTTTAGTCTCCTGTTTTGGCATTGGTCAGTTGAACATTCTTTGAGTATTTTATGAGTAGTCTTCTCTTCATCCACTTGCCCTAGCATTGCTGGTTACCTTTATGCACTACATAGCAAATCGATGAAATGGACATCGTGTAGCGTGAGAGATGAAAACCCATTGTATGTATCATATTACAAATAATGATAAGATGCACGTAGCGCAATGTCAATGTAAGTGTTACAAGGTAATACTTATTTGATCGCAAAAAACATAAAGAAAAACAAATATGGTGTATGTCTAAGATAATCAAACTAAACACAAAGACATAGTTAACAAAAATGCCCCCTTCCAACACGTCCACTGTGCATTCCATAAACACTCCGAAAGCACATAATAATCACATAATGCACCTTCATCAAAATTTAGGAAACATCGATAGAAAATTACAGGCAAAAACATGACACATAGTTATTAGCTTATAAACATTAAAAACGAGTGAAGGACTCAAAAGAATTAGTGAACCAATGAACCAAAGTGGTACTACAATATTTATCATTCACCACGCTTATTTATTGTGCTAGTTAGAGAAAGAGGTGCAAGTTTTTTCTTCATGTGTGAGAAAAAGGCATATTACCAAAAGGCTGCCTCCTGCATACAACACATAGCCATTTATAATGTTGTTCACCTCATAAGTGGAAAAAACACATGAAAAAACCCAGCACACATGACATTCTTGCATAGCATTACTCAAAAAATATTCTCGCATATCATGAACTACACATTGCCTTGGCTAAAAAGACTTAGACATAAACTTTGAAGCCACCTCCCACGCATCCCATCTAGAGCATCAAACACTCATGAAGCATGGTTCCTCCGGCCATACAAATAAAATCTGATAGGCCCATCCAACCTATCTCAAAATCAGACCCGAGGAAAACCTTCTTCACCCCACCCTTGAAAAATACAAAGAATAACTGAAACATAAGTTGCATGTGGAACAGAGTGCACTAAATGAGCTAACAGATTTTTTTTAAAAGACAAACCCAAAGCAGGGTGTGTCCCTTCATATTCCAAGTAGAACTGAACGCAGAACCGCACAGCCTCGGCCTCTGGCATCCTGTGTCGAATTCCATCATCAATGTGTGTGACCAAAACAACATGATTAAAAAAGACAGAGACAAATAAATACAAAAAACAACATAGACTTGAAAATGAAGAAGAAAACAAGAAGGGAATGAAGAACAATGACTCGACAAAGTGAATGAGAAAAATGATTAAGACTGAATGCCCATGTGTTGGCACGGAATAAATAAAAATATATAACAACATTGATAAAAAAAATGTTCTAATTTTGGAAATGTGTGTTGTACATGCATGTGAATTATATTCATATAGCGGCAAAATACAGTTCTCTCTCGCACTTTTTCCTCACATCTCCTTAACCACCTTCTCATTACAGAATGTGAAGGCGGCATGTTTCTCCGCACAAAATGTTGGCTTGTTAGTTGTTACTCACACTTTGTTCCTCCCATGACCTCCATGCAACCCTCCAGCAACCCCTCTGTCTGCCGCGTGCTTGAGCTCTCAACTTAATTTGGCATGTCTTTGTCTTTCCAACAAACTTGCATTTGGTAGTGAAGCTGCGAGTGTGAGTAGTTGTCCCCTGGCTCTAATATTTTGCGACAATTTAAAAAACAGTACGTGGAGATCATAACGATACACCATATTTTTAGGACCATGATAAATCAATATTTTAAGCAAATGATTTATCATGAAAGTACTATTTGTGCATGAATCGAGTTTGTTTTTTAGTTTGTAATTAATAGGCCTATCTCAATAAAAAAATCATCTACATTTGTATCATGGGCACACAATTTAACAGGGCCATAAGAAGCAAGCACCATTACTCATGTTAAAGAAATATCTCTTCAAAATATAATTTCACTTTGGCTTAGACACACACCAGACAAAAATGGTTCAAGACCGAACAATGTGAAGAACCGAGGGTAATAAATTTTCAGCAGACCTAGAAAGAGTGGTTGCCATGAAAGCCTAGTAAAACTATCAATTAGTCATTCCATGTTGTAGCATATAAGGAATTTAATTTCGTCCAACATGTAGTACAAAGACTAAGTACTCATCTAGAAACATATACGTCAAATAAATATAGTGGAAAGGCTCAACGACAATAATGACATACCTGCAGCAGAGCTTCAGCCTCAAGAAACAATACTAATCTTAATCAATGTTGTAGAAACAATATTATTAATATGTTTTCTGCAAAATGGTAGACTCTGTAAAAGAGAGCCAATTAAGTGAGAGATAATGAGCTATCAAAAAGTACTGCTATCTCAACATGGTGGTCACCCTACATGCATCTAATTTTGTTCCAGACCACCGAACCCTGACCATTTGACCATCCGTCCCAAACTTGCAAGTTATGGTCATGGTTCAAAGGTGCTAGATAGTGTTTTGTACCAAAAGATGGAATCAAATGCCTTAAACACTTCAACTATAATAATTGAATGTCGCTAGACTCAGATCTTGACTTGCTAAAATTATGTTATGCACAAAATGGTGAGCCTAAAAACCAACTTTCAAATTCATCCAACTTCATAAGGAAAGCTTAGTTCCTCCTAACTCTAAACTACAACAACAAATTAAAATTTTCCTGAAAAGCATGAAAAAATTGACAAATTTACCACAATACTAACGCATTAAGATAAATACCTACCCTATATGTCGATTGCCGGAGTAGTCATCGATGACATCGAGCTTCGAGATCAAGTGGTTCTCACTGCTGGTCAGAAGCATCGTCAGTCAATCAATGCAAACTAAGGTCCTTATTCAGTCTAAGATCTAATACCACAAATGTTCCCCTGATTTGTGCGTGGCGTAAAACTGCTTTGGCGGCAGCTGGTGGTGAGAGGCAGGATACAACAGTGACTCGCAGTAATATGCAGGAGACTGTGGCGCCGGGACCACGTGAGGAGTGGGGCGGTAGCATCGATGGCATGCCCGCAAGGAATGTTTTGGTGCCAAATATTAGAGAGATGACTCATCAAAATATACAAGTGCTTGATTGTTTTCAGAATACACGGAATTACCACAGATTAAAATTCAACTGACCTCACAACATGAACCTCAAAGAGGCTTGGTATGCATAATGCATAACTCAGATTAGAACTCAGCTTGCAGAAGAGCTACGTGTGCTCCACCTCTTCTGTTCTTTCAGCTTCTCCTTGTTCGTCCATCTCTCTAGCTTCTCAGCTCTTTCTTTCATCTGCACATCATCACACATGATTTATAGGCGTATTTTCCTGCTGTGTAGATCTCATCTAGGTTTACATGCATACGCCTAATGCAAAGCTGAAAAAACGCGAGGAAATGATCGAGGGAGAGGTTAAATTATGAGGGCCTGACGGAATCTAGCTCGTAGGCTCGGCAACCTTGGTCTATGCAAACATGATCATCAGAAGGAGTAAACATACTCCTAACCAAGTGACCAGCCGCAAACATACTACTTATCTAACACTGCCCAGAATAATTGCCCTACAAAAGCAATCTTTACACTACAACTTGTAAAGACTATAGCTCTCATCTGCTCTGTTTAGAGACATAGCTTACCACATGCTGCACTTTTTTATCATTCCAGCTTCGTCCAGGCAGCCTTCCTGATTGAATAGCAGATTCCATCTCCTTGAACTTCGTCTGCGGTGAGGCTGCCAAAGGACAAGAAGGAAATCAGTATAATGAGTTGACAAATTAATTCACTTGATGACAATACACGACAGTCATTTATCTCTCTAATCAGCTCTTGGGACTCTGAATTTTTGTACGCATAGGCATAGAGGATGATCTAGAGATAGGGGTGTTGATACTTCTGTTGTGGTTCTGCCTATTAGTATTAGAGCATCTCCACTCGCCCCCCCCCAACAGGTCCCCCAGGGCGCGTTTTTTAGCGCCGGCGCCGAAAAATCGGCCCAGTCGCGCCCCCAGGTCGTTGTTTATCGCCGGTTTGGGCCGAAATAACAACCGGCGAACCCGAGCCGAACCCAGCGCACCGGGGGGCGCCTGGGGGCGCCGGCTGAAGCGAAAAGACGCGTGGGGCCGCGCTGTCGGCGACAACAGGCATATTCCCGCCGTTTCTACCCGCCTTTCCCTCCATTTCCCCATTGCTTCCCCTTCTCCCCCCGCCGTTCCCGCCATGCCGCCGAAGAAATATGTGGCTCCTCGCGCCGCCGCCGATTCCACCCAGCCGAAGCAGAGGAAGGCGAGGGCGCCGATGGCAAGGCCAGCGGGCTTGTCGAACGCCGAGTGGAGGGCGGATGTTCAGCGCCGGGAGGCGGTCACCGCCGACCGGCGGAACAGGCTCATCACCAAGAAGGCCAGGGACGCGGCAGCACAGCAGGAAGAGGCGTCTCGCGCGGGGGGGATGATGAACCTTCCGCCTGGCCACTGCGCACAAGCCGCGTGGGGGAGCCAGCCGACAGTCGCGTCGCCGGCCAACTTCTCGCCGCCCCCGCCACAATGGGGGTACGCCCCCTCGCCTGGCTACTCCGACGGCGACGCGCATGGCGGTTTCAACCCCAACATCACCTTCCCGCATGGCGCGCCGCCGCGTGCCTCCCCCTCCGGCCTGAACCCCGACCAGCGCACTCCCTCCCCCGCGTTCACCGCCGGCCTCAACACCCAGTACAGCTACTCGCCGCCGGCGTACTCATCCTCGCCTGCACCGCCTCTGCGCCGGGGCGCCCTACCCTTTGCACACGGCTCGGCGCCACAGTTCAGCAACACCGACGCCACCGACGCCGACATGGACGAGATCATCATGAGCGGCTCGGTCGCCGCCGCTTCCTGCCCCGGGTTCCACGCACAAGACGAAACGATGGACACCGCCGTCGACATGGACGACGAGCTCGACGACGCCGAGGAGGAGCTCGGCGACGCCGAGGAGGTGGAGGAGGAGGCGAAGCCGGCGCCGGCGGCGAAAGGAAGAAAGAAGAAGCGGGCGGCCAATGCCAGGCCGGGCGAGCCTCGCGTCAAGTGGACGTCGAAGGAAGACGAGTGCCTCGCCGAAGCATGGAAGACCGTCAGCATCGACCCGATCACCGGCTCGAATCAGAACGCCGACACGTACTGGGGAAGGATCAAGACGGCGTTCGATGAGCGCAAGTTGGTCGACCCCTACTTCGCCACCATCCACATGGAGCGCGGCGACAAGGCCATGGCGAACCATTGGGCGATCATCCAGGCGGCCTGCAACAAATGGCATGGGATCGTAGAGGAGGTCGCGGCTCGCCCGGAAAGCGGCGCCAACGTCGAGGGGCAGGTATGTCCAGCCGCCGGTTCAGTTCTTTCGCCGTGTACTTCGCCGGCACTTGTTCTTCGGCTATGCAGATGGTTCGGATGTTCAACATGTATCGCCAGGACAACGGCGACCAAGAGTTCAATTTCCTTCACGTGTTCCCCAGGATCGAGTCGTGCGAGAAGTGGAGGGAGGTCCGGCTCACCCTCGCCAAGGCCAAGGAGAGGTACAAGCCGGACGCGCCTGCGCCGGGGGCGGCGGATGGGCGCCCTGATGGCAACAAAAGAGCCAAGGCGGCGAGGGACGCGGCACCCGCTGCCGAACGGCTGCAATCATCGATCGAGCAGTGCATCGCCGACGCCAAGAACATCGCCGCAAAGAGGGAGGAGAAATCCGACGCGCGGTGGTCGGCGTTGATGACGAAGCAGGACGTGAAGCTCGACCTTCTCAGGACCAACATCGCCGCGAAGAAGAGGAACACCGACCTAGCGTTCTTGATGGCGGCAGACATGTCGACGATGGACGAGCAGGTCAAGGCGTGGTACCTGGCGGAGCGCGGCCTCATCTTGAACCAGATGCCCGGGCCGGCGTCGACCACCGCCCCTATGCCCACGCCGACACCAACGCCGACGCCGACGCCCAGCCCGAGCGATGAAGCTGTGCCGACTCCGACTACCAGCCCGGGCACAGAAGCCACGCCGACGCCGAGCACGCCTGCGCCCACGCCGACCCCGGCCAGTCCCACGCCAGAGCCCGCCATTTGATGCGTCCTTGTCTATGCTTTCTTCCTTTTGATCGCCGAACTTTCGGGCATGTTTGATCGCCGAACTGTGGCATGATGATCGCCGACTTGTGGCATGGTGATCGCCGAACTTGTCACTTTTTTGGTAGCGGGAAAGACAAGTTTGATTTTTTGGGCGTTTGGGGGCCGAAACCTAGGGGCGCCGAACTGTGGCATGATGATCGCCGACTTGTGGCATGGTGATCGCCGAACTTGTGGCATTTTTTGGTAGCGGGAAAGACAAGTTTGATTTTTTGGGCGTTTGGGGGCCGAAACCTGGGGGCGCGGCTGGGAACTCGATCGCCCCCAGGGCGAAAAACCCGCCGGCGCAAACGCCAAAACACATTCGCCGGGTGCGCTGGGGGGCCGAACGAGTGGAGATGCTCTTACTCTTACACGGTTACACCCACATGTGCTTTCAATCTCATGTACACCCACTTGTGTTGTAATTGGACCACGTAGGTGTACGACTGGGAATAATAATTCAGAAAAAAATAGGTTGAGGAAGAGAAGATTACGTGTCTGGGGCTTGAAGCGCGACTTGGGCGCGTCCTGGCCCTGGCAGTCGCGGGTTGGGTAGATGGTGTCTGGACTGCATCGTTGTAGCAGCATGCCAAGAACATCATCCGCCTGTTCGTCCTTGTCCCTATCGGCCAAATCAAAGAAGATCGATCTAGACGCCGACGATTAATTGCAGCTTGCCGCCCGGGACGCCGGACCGGGTGAAGGTCAATCACCAGTCAGACACGGATCATGATCGAGATGCACTGGTTCCTCTCCTCCTTCATCTGATACGTGGGTAGGGGCTGGCGCTGGGCGAGGGCGGGTGCCGGTGGACCGTATATTGGCGGTTCACGCAGGCGGCGGCCACCTGGAGAGTACTTGCGCTCCTTCGGTTCCTCTAAGTCGCACACATCCAGCGACTCCGGCCCGCCGGGGCTCGCAATCTCCACTGGCCACATCGATCGATCTCCCTCGCGGAGGGGACGGAGGCGGAGGAGCAAAGGGAGACCGTCCGCAGGAGGGACGAGGGAGGAAACAGGGGTGCGGTGCGGAGTGCGGGCGTGTGGCTGCAGATGGAGAAGGGGAACCAGAGGCAGAGCAGAAGGAGTCCGCTCGCGATAGGAAGTGAAAGGGAAGGGGTCGTGGGGGGTGCTGGGCCTTTTTTTTTTTTTTAGAAGGTACCTGCGTATTAAATAAATTACACAAACCAGAGTACAGAACACAGACACGCAGACACCGCCCGAAACTTCGAGACGAGACACCTGTCGAGGAACATAAGCAAAGAGGCCCCCGAGAAAAAGAAAAATACAGTCAAGCCCCTAGGGGTCCCCAAGCCCAACCACAGCCACGGCCATCGCCCCTCCCCAACGCCGCCGAGCGCCCGCCGGGAAGGAAGAAGACACGCCGACCTCAAGCCAAGAACCGAAGGCACACCATCGCCGCCAAGCGGCTTTGTGAGTCGATGAAGCGCTCCGCCGACGGCGAAGCTTCTGCCGATGTGGAACGTCGACCGAGGTTCGTCCCCGTGTAGCTCCGGCCTTAGATCCGGCCTTCCCCATCGACGTCGTCGAGGAAAACGACCCGATCCGCCACCTCCAAGCCTCGAACCTTGCACCTGTCCAGATGACCACCTCGAACCGCCGACGTCACCGCCAGAAGACAGCGCGGCACCCGCCGGCCAGCCCTTGTACAAATCTCCATGCACACCCCTGTAGGGGAACGCAGCAGAAAACAAAAAATTTCCGACCTACGTACCAGCTCAGGATCACTATGGAGACTGCATACAAGGTTTGATCTGTTTCGTTACCGACTCGTAGCGCAGCGGAAGTAGAGTCGATGACGATCGGCGGTGCAGATCCCCGCAGCTAGGATTTACAACCTCCCAACCGCGAGGATGTACTCCTTCATCTGCCCCTCGGACGGCCCTCCGGGAGGCAGTCGGACAGTCCCTCGGACGGTGTCGCGGACAGCCCTTCGGGAGGCAGTCGGACAGTCCCTCGGACGGTGTCGCGGACAGCCCTTCGGGAGGACCTTCGAAACTCGAACGGTCACTCGGACAGCCCTTCGGGAGGACTCATAGAACTCGGACCGTCACTTGGACAGCCCTTCGGGAGGCACTCTCAAAACAGCCCCTCGGGCACAAAGATCGAAACTACGACCTCTCTACGGGGTTTCACACATACGGTGTCATCTATCCGGCAGGGCTTCGCCGTCCAGAACTAGTTCCTGCCGGAACCCAGACAGCCTTTCGGCTCTACGAAACTATTTCGCTGGGAGGGAGAGAGAAGCCAGAAATGTCATGGCACTTGTATGTGAGAAGGAAGTCAGTGTGGAGGCAGCCCCTCCACCTCTATTTATAGGAAATCCAAGGGGTAGGGTTTCTTGGCCCCCAAGCCTTCTAGAAACCTTTTTGGGAAAATATCCCAAAAGGTGACTTTTCCATAAATATCCCAAAAAGCACTTTCACTATTCACGACGACATTTTTCAGCGTCTGATCGAACTGAAAATATTCATGTGGGCTTAGAACATTTCCAGTACCCACCAAAATAATTTTCAACGCGAGCCGGAACAATTCCGGTTTAGTGATTTTCATCTGCGGAAAGCATCTGAAGCGGTTTCGGCAGCTCCGGAACATTTCCGGTTTTCATTCCGGAAAATTCCAGAAAGTTTCCAGAATGATTCTGGCACCCTCCAAGAATTATCAGGCATGTGCCGAAACCAATTTGACTTAATGGTATCCCCTGAAACAACTTTTCAGTTTTACCGAAACTGTTCCGGTGTTCTCTCTGCGGAACTTTTCCGCTGTCCGAAACTTTTCCGGTGTCCGAAACTTTTTCGGTGATTTTCTCTCAGACTCCCTGTCTAGTATTCAGCAGATAGATGACCCTTAAGCGTGTGACCCTATAGGTTCGGTGAAGCATAGACATGACCCGGAACCCCTTCCGATCAATGATCAACATCAGAGCCGTGGACACCCATATTGACCCCTATACCCACACGAATGAATATTCGAGTGAACCTCCAGTTGCCGTGTGCTATTCCTGTTGCTTCGCGATATGTTACAAATACCCGAGGTGAGACATGTTGGCATCCCCGTGGATCAACAACTTGTCCACTATGCCAGTTACCTCGTTACCGGTATTGTTCTCTTTTCTCGTTCCCGTGTTCCGGCATCCCCGTGATCAAATCACAAAGTGTCTGGCCAGACGATGATGGATACCGTAACACCGAGAGGGCCCAGAGATATCTCTCCATCGTCGGAGGAGCAAATCCCAATCTTGAGCTATCAAGTTACTTGACATACTTTTCCATGAACCCGTAAGCCGCCGTAATAGCCACCCATTTACGGATGACGTTTAACAAACCCCAAAGTTCATGAAGCAAGCATGAAGAAACTCGATACTCTCATGGTCTAAGGAATCATGCAAACATTAACCATCTCTGTGTTATTAACCATTAACTAATGACGAATGTATCTCATAGCATAACATCAATTCGGGTCGATTCAACACAAGTGTTCTACCAACAATTGTGCCCTCAAAATTGCCGGCATAGTCATGCCCATGATCAGGAAAACAGGATCATCATGCAATACTTGAGCCAGTCATAGAGGCTTGACTAGGAATACTTTTTACCGTTTATTATCCCACACGTGCACATGAGTTTCCCTCCAAGCCTCGTTTTATTTGCAGACTCGAGAATCATTGCAGTTATAGCATGGAACATAAACATAATTATGAACAGGGAGATAATCAATAACATTTATTATTGCCTCTAGGGCATATCTCCTACAGACTCCCACTTGCACTAGAGTCAATAATCTAGTCAATGCTAATGCACTTTACACCTATGGCATACTGGTGTAAAATATGCTTCGCATGTGGTATAGCCTGATGTCCAACGGATCTGACGACTTCAGCTCCGTGTGTAACTTTGCATATCCCCGCGTTTTCACGCTTTCACAAAATTCATATTTTGTGTGGACTTGGCTTTGCATATGTGTGAATCATTGGTCGAAACCTGATTCCTCAGACTGAGCTATGGAGCAACTATCTGCAATAGTGTCCCATAGACCAAAGCCATCTTGGAACCATACTAAGTTCATGAATGAACTATATGATTCAACAACTTCTTTGTCACTTCTTAAGCGTCAACATACTTAGCCTTTGTTATAGAATTCGCCACAGTATCTTGTTTGGAACAATTTCCAACTACCGTGCCACCATATTGTGTATTACACAAAACCCTTAACTTAAATCAAAAATCGCATGGAGCATTGATGAAGACTGTATCGATGTAATTACTTACAACGAGTACTTCATAATCTCTGCTTGCGAGAAAACATGTCATCACTACTACTCTAGTACTCAATGACATCTTTCACTGTTGTCCTATGATCAGTACTTTGATCACTTTGGTATCTATACTCGCAACAACTTTGGAGTATTGGACATATCTGGTTGTTTTTATATACCATGGAATACATGATTAATCCAAACACAAGAGTGTGTGGAATCACCATCATGTATTTTGCTCATCAGTGTTTTGGGACACCGAGTCTTGCAAAAACTCTTTCCATGTGACTTCGGCAAGAATCACTCCTTGACGGTTTTCAATGCTAAAAGGTTTTAGCATCTTGTCAATATGTATTCATAGCTTAGCCCCATTAGGTAAATCTATCTCCATAGATCATCATGCCTAATATTGAGGCTATTTAGCCTAAGCACTTCATCGAAAAACTATTTTCAAATGAAGTCCTAATTCGTGTCAAGAAATTTATTTCCAATTAACAATGTGTCAAGTACACAAGGTTTCTAGAAATATTATTATGCTCCCACTTACTTTCTTGAATCACAAGCATCTTCGATACCCATTTGATGAAGTCAAACCCCATTGATCATTCCATCAAAAACGAAGATTCCAACTCCACTTTGCTCTCTTTTGTCCATCGCTGGAACTCTGAAGTTTGCATACTTACTAGCATCCTCTGGATCGACAAATTACTTTGGACTGTATCACATACAAGTCCTAGGTTTCATTTCCATCAGATGGAAATCCTTTTGTCATCCATGTTTCATATCTCATGATTGAAATATGTATTAATTGCTAGTTCAACCCGAACCGACTTCAAGCATCGCTACGGTGAGACAATCTCATCGTAGTCAACTCCTTGAACTTGTTATTGCAACAAGTCGAGCTTCATGGATAAAACATTTTATCCGTATCAGTTTTTAGTTCCATAAATATTCGTTAGACTCTAAGTCTTCCGAAAGGTGTATCAAGATTTTAATCTCGAATCACATATATGGTAACTATCTCTGATTGTATTGGCATTTAGCCAATTCCGGAGTCAGGGCCCATCAACGCTTCCTTGTGTATCGTAGGTATACTGTTGTCTAACAACAATATCTCGTATGCGCACCTGAGAGGTTTGCACGAGTTTTTCCTATGCGGTTCAGCTGCAAGTTCGACTGAAGTCCATACATTTTATTGTAGAGACTTCCGTATCAGTCGCAGTAGGAAACTCCGGAATCACTTCCAAGGTTTCTTTCCTTTGACCTGATGACGAAGATACTGGTTATCTCGTCGAGTTGCACTGTCCTCCCACTCACCTTTTGTAAGAACTATTCTGTTTAAAAGCATACCGTTTTGTGGCAAAATCCTTTGCCTCGGTATAGTGGTGGGGGAATACCCAATGACTTGGGATAACCTACAAAGTAGCACTTGTCTGATTTGGAATAGATTTGTAACCTTTTACACAAGCCCCATATTCCAAATGTTAAGAAAAGATATAACATGGTTGGGCGTACCATACCATGGCGTCATTTCAACAGACCCGATGGAGCTCTTTTCAGTGTAAAAGCCGCAGTCTCTAAAGCATCACTTTAAAAGGGATAATGACAAATTTATTTATGTCATCTTTGATCTTACCATGTCATGAATGGTTCGATTACATCTTCACGGACTTTCCACTTGCAGTGGTGTTCCGGGAGGTGCAAGTTATGAAACCCCTTTCACAACTCATCAGACATTCGCTAAACTTGTAACTCAAATATTCCTTTCTGCAATCGAATTGTAGAAACATAATTTTCTTGTTACAACAACTTCTACTTCATTTTTGAAAACCTTATGAATGAATTCAAAAGATCCAAACTTACGTCTCAACAAGTATATATCCATATATCTACTTGAGTCATTTCTGAAGATAGATGAAACCACTACTTGCAACAACATTTATTGGACTACACACATCATAATGTATGATCACCAATATGTTCTTTGCTCGTTCCTTACGGCCTGTGAACGGTATTTCAGTCACTTCACTTTTCATAGGAAAGTTGCAAGTGTCAGATGATTCAAAATCAAACGACTTCAAAATCCATCATAATGGAATTTTCCATGCGGGTTTCTCCAATGTGACCAAATGCAGTGCCACACTTGTGTGGTATTCTTTTAGTCTTGCGACATTTAGCGTCAGTGCTATGGATGTATCATATTTCCATCAATATTCATAACATACATCCCATCTTGGATGGAAGCATGGCCATTCATGTTATTCATAATACTGAACAACAATTGTTCTTTTATGAACAACCCTTTTGCAACAAACATTGTGCACTGGGTTAGAGTGTATGAAACTCTAAAATGAATTATGAAAGTAAACCCAGAGGTAATGTATTATTATCAATATTCATAACATACGTCTCATTCATAATGAAAGTATGGCCCTTATGTTATTCACAACACCGAACATCAAAAGTTCTCTTATGAACAACCTTCATGCAAGATACCTTATGCAAAGGGCTAGAGTGTGAAACTCTAAAATGAATTATGAAAGTAAATACAGAGGTAAAGTATTTTTATCAATATTCATAACATACATCTCATTCATAATGAAAGTATGGCCCTTATGTTATTCATAACACTGAACATCAAAAGTTCTCTTATGAATAACCTTCTTGCAAGATACCTTATGCAATGGGCTAGAGTGTGTAAAACTCTATAATGAATTATGAAAAATAAATACATAGGTAATACACCGATGGAAGGTATAGTAACTTTTACTAAGTTCCCAACATGTATTTAAACCTCATTCCTGGCTAGTCTTTCAGGCCATAGTAGTTCTTGCATCGAGTCGCAACAGAGTGCAATCGAGTGGGTATCTCTGTGATAAACTCACAATACCCAAGAATCAGTGATTAACAATTTAATCATAATTCTCAAGAACTATTTCTTTGACCAGCCTTCTATACATCAATAACTTGTATGACTTTCATACATGAGCTGGATATTCCAGTCTTCTCTCTTTTTGCCTTTATACTTCTAACAGTTTAACTTTTAGTATTTCTCCTACTCTCAGAAGAAGCACCCAACTTAAGAGTGGCGACAGCCCCGGACTTCCTAGGCGTGAAAGTTTCACTAACACCCTTCAGACACTTCCTTTCTCTTTAAGTTGTTTGTTTTATTCACCATCATCATATGACAGGCGTTCTTCTGGATCCCTCTCTTATCAGTCTAATGCATAGTAAACTCCTTTTACTAATAGTTTGCAAACAAACATTGCTTTGGATATCTCATATCTTTTAGCCTTTGTCTGTCTCTGAAAATGATTTTCAGATTCCATGAATATCACATAACTATCCAAACTTTCGAAGTTCGGGTCTCATGGAAGCAAACATATTGCACTTGACTGAAACGGAATTCTAGCTTTTGGATCGATGGACGAGAGTCACATGATCCATAGCATTAGCGGGAGAATACCGAAAGCATGCGATAGGACAAGTCCTTCTCGGCACTATTGAGGACAATCCTCACATTACGTTACCAACCGTAAAGTTTTAACCAGATATTTAACAGCTATTCAATTTTAATAGGGAAGGTGGAAACGCGAGCCATTATTCTACAACTATTATGCAAACCACACTTAGACAGTGTTCAAAATTAATTGCACTGAGAATTAAACAAGTTAATTCAACAGTGCGCTCCCACTCAAATCAATATCTCTCATAATTGATTATGAATGATTCAAGACACGAATTTCAATTCAACGCCATTGATGGTGAGCATCACTGATGACGAGAACTTCAATCGTTAGGCAAACTTGCCGATCACATCTCTATGTGACTCTTGTTCATCTTTCGATGCGTGTGTTCCGAGCTCGTGACTTTCATGCCTGAACGTCAAGACAACCAAGTGATCTCGCTGCGAGGTCTTAACTCACCCGCCTCACACATCCCTAATCGTGCGTACCCATGTCAGCATGGCGCACCCCGAAAAGTTAGGTGCCGTGACGGTGCTACACTTGGGAGAACACTAACTACTTGATATTTTTGTGAGAGATCACCCTAATAAAAAGCGACTACCGCGCAATCAAAAAGGGTGCATCATAAGGGATAAACATCTCAGGCAATTCATAATAGCAAGATATGGTATAGCCCTTTCTGACGGAGAAGTCTTTCATTTCTTCGTCTTCGGCATTCGCGTCGGTGTTCACCTTCGCGAAGATTGCCACCACCTAGTCGATGCACCAGATAATATTGCTATCTCTATAGCTAATAAAATAAGTGCATTACATAAGGTTGACACGCAGGTCATTAAAGTGCAATCATATGGCTCCAGTCATCATGCCGAATCATGACACGCAAGTCATGTTAATCAATTTACATTATATAGTCATCTCATACATAATCAAATTATTATGAACACTGCTATACCACATCATATGCACATGCAAACCATCCTGCAAAACCAAGTTAGACGCCTCTAATCGGTTCATGCAAAAACTTGTTTTACGTGGCTTCTAAGGTTTCGAAACAAACCGAAGCTACTTACGTATTATCATCAAGTATGATAATTCAAGTCGCTAGATTAACATCGCGGGGTGTATGAAACACGAGATAATTAAATCTCGAGCCCCATACTAAACTTCGTCATACGCATGACCCCCGTGCAGATCATATCTGCAATGCCCTTTCATCTGCGAATTTCATCTTTCTTTTGACTATGGCGGAACCCAAAGAACTGAAGCACTTCGTTGATCAATCAGGATCGCGGATTGCCAGAACTTTGTGAAATTCCACCATACTGTCTCGAGATTGAGCAAACGCAAATTCTAGGGAAGCAACAAGAACATCGGGTAACAGACTTCATCTGTCACCCGCACAAATAATTTTCAGCAATAGATCTCATCTACTACCTAATTATATTGTGCAACACCCATACATCTCTATGTATTCTAGATCGCAACCTGCATCTACGCATAGCACGGCTCTTGATGCCACTGTAGGGGAACGCAGCAGAAAACAAAAAATTTCCGACCTACGTACCAGCCCAGGATCACTATGGAGACTGCATACAAGGTTTGATCTGTTTCGTTACCGACTCGTAGCGCAGCGGAAGTAGAGTCGATGACGATCGGCGGGGCAGATCCCCGCTGCTAGGATTTACAACCTCCCAACCGCGAGGATGTACTCCTTCATCTGCCCCTCGGACGGCCCTCCGGGAGGCAGTCGGACAGTCCCTCGGACGGTGTCGCGGACAGCCCTTCGGGAGGCAATCGGACAGTCCCTTGGACGGTGTCGCGGACAGCCCTTCGGGAGGACCTTCGAAACTCGAACGGTCACTCGGACAGCCCTTCGGGAGGACTCATAGAACTCGGACCGTCACTTGGACAGCCCTTCGGGAGGCACTCTCAAAACAGCCCCTCGGGCACAAAGATCGAAACTACGACCTCTCTACGGGGTTGCACACATACGGTGTCATCTATCCGGCAGGGCTTCGCCGTCCAGAACTAGTTCCTGCCGGAACCCAGACAGCCTTTCGGCTCTACGAAACTATTTCGCTGGGAGGGAGAGAGAAGCCAGAAATGTCATGGCACTTGTATGTGAGAAGGAAGTCAGTGTGGAGGTAGCCCCTCCACCTCTATTTATAGGAAATCCAAGGGGTAGGGTTTCTTGGCCCCCAAGCCTTCTAGAAACCTTTTTGGGAAAATATCCCAAAAGGTGACTTTTCCATAAATATCCCAAAAAGCACTTTCACTATTCACGACGACATTTTTCAGCGTCTGATCGAACTGAAAATATTCATGTGGGCTTAGAACATTTCCAGTACCCACCAAAATAATTTTCAACGCGAGCCGGAACAATTCCGGTTTAGTGATTTTCATCTGCGGAAAGCATCTGAAGCGGTTTCGGCAGCTCCGGAACATTTCCGGTTTTCATTCCGGAAAATTCCAGAAAGTTTCCAGAATGATTCTGGCACCCTCCAAGAATTATCAGGCATGTGCCGAAACCAATTTGACTTAATGGTATCCCCTGAAACAACTTTTCAGTTTTACCGAAACTGTTCCGGTGTTCTCTCTGCGGAACTTTTCCGCTGTCCGAAACTTTTCCGGTGTCCGAAACTTTTTCGGTGATTTTCTCTCAGACTCCCTGTCTAGTATTCAGCAGATAGATGACCCTTAAGCGTGTGACCCTATAGGTTCGGTGAAGCATAGACATGACCCGGAACCCCTTCCGATCAATGATCAACATCGGAGCCGTGGACACCCATATTGACCCCTATACCCACACGAATGAATATTCGAGTGAACCTCCAGTTGCCGTGTGCTATTCCTGTTGCTTCGCGATATGTTACAAATACCCGAGGTGAGACATGTTGGCATCCCCGTGGATCAACAACTTGTCCACTATGCCAGTTACCTCGTTACCGGTATTGTTCTCTTTTCTCGTTCCCGTGTTCCGGCATCCCCGTGATCAAATCACAAAGTGTCTGGCCAGACGATGATGGATACCGTAACACCGAGAGGGCCCAGAGATATCTCTCCATCGTCGGAGGAGCAAATCCCAATCTTGAGCTATCAAGTTACTTGACATACTTTTCCATGAACCCGTAAGCCGCCGTAATAGCCACCCATTTACGGATGACGTTTAACAAACCCCAAAGTTCATGAAGCAAGCATGAAGAAACTCGATACTCTCATGGTCTAAGGAATCATGCAAACATTAACCATCTCTGTGTTATTAACCATTAACTAATGACGAATGTATCTCATAGCATAACATCAATTCGGGTCGATTCAACACAAGTGTTCTACCAACAATTGTGCCCTCAAAATTGCCGGCATAGTCATGCCCATGATCAGGAAAACAGGATCATCATGCAATACTTGAGCCAGTCATAGAGGCTTGACTAGGAATACTTTTTACCGTTTATTATCCCACACGTGCACATGAGTTTCCCTCCAAGCCTCGTTTTATTTGCAGACTCGAAAATCATTGCAGTTATAGCATGGAACATAAACATAATTATGAACAGGGAGATAATCAATAACATTTATTATTGCCTCTAGGGCATATCTCCTACAACCCCGTCGGCGCCGGAGCAGACACCAGCAAGGAGGTAGCGAAGCGCGGAGAACAAAACTCCACCACGTCGCCGTCGCCGCTACCACGGCCGCTCCGCCTGGAAGATCAACTCGCCTGCCCACCTCCTGATCCAGAACCAGGATCCAGGCAGCGAGAAACCAGACTCCCGGATCCATCGCCGACCACGAAGACCGTCGCATCGGGAGAGAAACCGAAGATACTTTATTCGCCACCGCCATCACTGTCAGAGCCGAAACGGCGGGCAGCCGAAACGAAGCTACGCAAGCCCTACGCCTACTGCTATACAACCCGCGAACGGGGGCCGGCGACTCCTCTCCACCAACGACCGAGGTCGTCAGGGAGAAGAACCGCCGGCGCCGCCGCCGGGAAACTAGTCGCAGAAAGCGAAAACGAGGTCGCCTCGCGATGCGGTGGCGTGGTTTTGCTTTTTCCTGTTTGACATCGTGGGAGGGGAACAACCGTTGCCCGTGGGTTTAGACGTTTTTTTTAAGAACACGCACGAGTGTCCGTATCTTTCATATTAAGATAGGGGAGAAGTTCACAACCGAAGCCGCCAACGCACAAGCTGCGAGGTCGGCGCAAACAGGAAACAAAACCTAATGTACCTGAAAAACGTGCCCACCATCTACAAAGGCCTTATGCCATAGGATCAGTTCAGCTTTAATGGTAGCGACGACGGCCATTGGGGTGGCTGCCTTGTGGTCGAACACGCGGCTGTTACGCTCGAGACAGATGAAACGTAGGGTGGCGGTGATCATGGTGTTCAGGTCCTTCCTATGGCCAGACGTGACGGCCCGAGACACAGTTGGCCACCATTCTGCAATCGACGTGACTCCGGAGGGGGTGAAGCGATGTAGACGATGTGGCAGGAGAACATGGTACCAAACCTCTCTGGAGAAGGGGCAGCCGAGCAGCATGTGAATGACGTCCTCGTCCTGTTGGCAGCACAGCTGACATTGCCTGGTATGTGGCATGCCCCTCCGTGCCAACCTGTCCGCGGTCCAGAGCCTATTGCGCACCGCAAGCCAGGTGAAGATCTTGCACTCAAGCGGCGCCCTCGATCGCCAGATCTCCTCAGCGCACGGGAAATTCTCGCGGCCAAGGAAGAAGGCAGAATAAGTGGCGCGCGACGAGTATCTGCCAGCTGGTCCGAGCCGCCGGGAGAAGGAGTCCGGCTCGGTCGAAAGCGCGCGACCACTGAGCAGGGTCCAAACTTCAAGGAACTCCGCGATGGCCGGCACGGAAGGCGCCCCTCTGATGGAGTCCACCCAAGCATGCCCGAGCAGCGCATCCGCCACCAGACAATCCCTCGCCGTGGGATGGACAAACTTGACGAGGTTAGGAGCAATCTGGGCTAGGTTGCGGCCGTCAACCCATGGGTCGTTCCAGAAACTCATAGCTTTGCCGTCGCCAAGCTGACACCCCAACGCCGCCCTAGCTAAGTGCTCGCTCATCGGGAGGAGCGGCAGCTGAAGACCTGCCCAAGGCTTGTCCAGTATGGTCTTCTGGAACCAGCGCCACTGGATACGAAGAGCCTGGTTAAGCAGCGCCAAATTGAGCATGCCGAGCACGCCCAGCGGCTTGGGCGTGCACACCACGTTCCAGGCGACGAGGCAACAGCCCCCTTTTGCGTCCTCCACACCTTTCCAGAAGAAGCCGCGTCGTAGCTTGTCGACGCACTTGAAGAACCACGGGGGGAGGTCGAGGGCCATCATGTGATGAATGGGCATGGCCGAGAGGTTGGAGTTAACGAGCACGAGGCGGCCGACACGCCGCATGAGAGAGGCCATCCACGACGGGAGCTTGCCGGCAATGCGGTCAATGAGAGGTTGCAGCTCGACGCGCGTGAGGTTCCTGATGGACAAGGGCAGCCCAAGGTAGGTGATCGGCAGCTCATGGACTGCACACTCGGTGGCATGGATGACGTCTTGGATGTCCTCCGCGTCACATCTGATGAGGGGGAGGGAGCTCTTGCTGAAATTGCAGACGAGGCCCGAGGCCGTCCCGAAGCACTTGAGCAGCTCCTTAGCCGCCACCATCTCGGCGATCGCGGGACGGATGATGAGCACCGCATCGTCCGCGTAAAGAGACAGCCTGTGGTGAACACCGTAGCAGGAGAGCGGGCTGAAAAGGTTGGCCGCCTCTGCCTTGTGGAAGATGGCGGTGAGTGATGGAAATATGCCCTAGAGGCAATAATAAAGTTGTTATTATTTTATATTTCCTTGTTCATGATAAAGGTTTATTATTCATGCTAGAATTGTATTGACCGGAAACTTAAATACATGTGTGAATACATAAACAAATACCGTGTCCCTAGTGAGTCTCTACTAGACTAGCTCGTTGATCAAAGATGGTTAAGGTTTCCTAACCATAGACATGAGTTGTCATTTGATAACGGGATCACATCATTAGGAGAATGATGTGATGGACAAGACCCATCCGTTAGCTTAGCATATGATCGTTCTGTTTATTGCTACTGCTTTCTTGAATGCCAAATACATGTTCCTCAGACCATGAGATCATGCAACTCCCGGATATCGGAGGAATACCTTGTGTGCTATCAAACGTCACAACGTAACTGGGTGATCATAAAGATGCTCTACAGGTATCTCCGAAGGTGTCCGTTGAGTTGGCATGGATCGAGACTGGGATTTGTCACTCCGTGTTTCAGAGAAGTATCTCTGGGCCCTCTCGGTAATGCACATCATAAGAAGCTTGCAAGCAAAGTGACTAAGGAGTTAGTTATGGGATGATGTATTACGGAACGAGTAAAGAGACTTGCCGGTAACGAGATTGAACTAGGTATGGAGATACCGACGATCGAATCTCGGGCAAGTAACATACCGACGGACAAAGGGAATTACATATGTTGTCATTGCGGTTCGACCGATAAGATCTTTGTGGAATATGTAGGAACCAATATGAGCATCCAGGTTCCGCTATTGGTTATTGACCGGAGAGGTGTCTCAGTCATGTCTACATCATTCCCGAACCCGTAGGGTCCGCACGCTTAACGTTCGTTGACGATATAGTGTTATATGAGTTATGTGAATTGGTAACCGAATATTGTTCGGAGTCCCGGATGAGATCCCGGACGTCACGAGGAGTCTCGGAATGGTCGAGAGGTAAAGATTTATATATGGGAAGTCATATTTTGGGTTCCGGAAAAAGGTGTAGTTTTTTCGGTATTGTACCGGGAAGCTTCCAGAAGGTTCCGGAGGATTCCGGAGGGGTCCGGAAGTCCACAAGTGGGTCCACCACGTCCCAAAGGGCTGGCATGGGCTAAGGGGAGGCGCCCTGGCCTTATTGGGCCAGGCGCACCAAGTCCTCAAAAGCCCACGCAGCTAGGGAAGGAAAAAAGGGAGAGTCCTAGTAGGAATAGGATTGGACTTTGGAGTCCAAGTCCACGTGTGTACTATTCACGGTTACTGTTCATGTGGCACTATTCCTTCTACTCCAAGCCCCTACACATATATAAATAGAGGAGAGGGGGCGCCCCAAAGTACACAACATTGTCTTAGCCGTGTGCGGCGCCCCTCTCCACAGTTCTGTCCCTCGGACATATTTTCGCAGTGCTTGGGCGAAGCCCTGCGGAGATAGCATCACCATCACCGTCACCACGCCGTCGTGCTGCCGGAACTCATCCACTACCTCGCCGTCTTGCTGGATCAAGAAGTCGAGGACGTCACCGAGCTGAACGTGTGCTGAACGTGGAGGTGCCGTACGTTCGGTGCTCGGTCGGTTGGATCGTGAAGTTGTTCGACGACATCAACCGCGTTGTTCTAACGCTTCCGCTTACGGTCTACGAGGGTACGTAGACACACTCCCCCATGGATAGATCTTGCGTGCGCGTAGAAATTTTTTTGTTTTCCATGCAACGTTCCCCAACAGTGAGGACGTCCATGGCAATGATGAAGAGCAGGGGGGAGACGGGATCCTCTTGCCGAAGCCCGCGGCAGTGCCAGAAGCTCTCGCTGGCGCTACCGTTGACGAGGACCTGAGTGCTGGCCGTGGAGAGAAGGGTGGCTAGCCGACGACGCCAACGTGGTCCGAAGCCGCGGTGCCGGAGAACCCCGAAGAGAAACTGCCAAGAGACCGAATCAAAGGCCTTCGCGATGTCGATTTTGAAGAGGAGCGCCGGTATCTTCCTACGGTGGAGCGTGCGGATGGACTGTTGAACCAGCATGAAGTTGTCCAGGATGGACCGACCTGCCACGGACGCGCTCTGGTTCGTGTCCACGAGCTTGGGGATCACCGGGGCAAGCTCCAGAGAAAGGGCCTTGGCGAGAATCTTGGCGAAGCTATGGATTAGGCTGATTGGCCTGAAATCCTTCATGTCAACCGCTCCCACAGACTTGGGCAGAAGGACGATGAAGGCCTCGTTGAGGCGGTCCAGCCCACAGCCGTCAGCCGAGTCGAAAGCGCGCATGGCCCGCATGAAGACGTCCTTGACGATGGGCCAGCAGGCCTGATAGAAGCGGGTGGAGAAGCCGTCGGGACCCGGGGCTTTGTCAGGAGGCATACCACAGATCGTACTCCAAATGATCTGCTCGGTGAGGGGAGCTTCAAGCGCAGATAGGTCGAGCCAAGGGAGGTCCAAAGCATCGAGGTAGAGGGCGTGATCGCGGTGGGTGGGCCGGCCGAGGATATTGGCAAAGTACTGCCCTGCCATGCCGCACATGCCGTGGGTTTAGACGTGCGTTGTTTTTCGGTTTTTCTCGTCAGTACGCACGGGGATAGAATCGTACGAGGGTTAGAGGAGGTCGAACCATCACGATGTTCGATCCTCCTTTAATAGTAGAGATTACCGCGGGACTAAAGGGACAGGCGGTACCACCCCAGTAGAGGTGGACCTGAGTTCCCGACAGTCTCTTGTGAAGTCGGGTTGACCTGGAGGGTACCCGCGAGATAATTACGCGGCACGGCCGGGCAGGCAGACCGCCCTAGAGAGGGATGGGCCTGGCCCTTGCCGTAAGTCCGCGAGACAGGGCGACAGGAGCACTGATCGTCACCGCGAGCTCCTAACACACTAACGGGTTTGGATATGTGATCTGAGTAGGCATCTGGCCTTTTCGCACTAACCACCACGCGGGAATAAGTATGGGCACTCGGCGTCGTACGATTCTTCCGAAATCTCTTCAGACGTCAGCAGTTGAGCGGCGCGCCCCCGGGTAGACGGCGACAGCCTGCGTGTGTATACAGGGGCTAGGTCTGGTCCCGGCCGCGTACGCAACGTGCAGGAGTGCGAAGGGCAATGGGCCCAAGACCCCTGAGCACTTAGGATGTAGACCGGCGTGTTGACCTCTCTGTTGGGCCTAGGTAGGATTACGGCGTGTCGATCAGCCGAGGCCGAGCATGACCCAAAAAAGTGTGTCCGGCCGGAGTTAATCGAGCGTGTTGGGTAAGTTGGTGCACCCCAGCAGGGAAGTTATCTATTCGAATAGCCGTGTCCACGGTAACAGGACGCTCGGAGTTGTATCCCGATCTATTACAACTAGAACTGGATACTTGTGGTGCTTAATAATATGATGCTCCGGGATCGCTTCCTCGCGGGGGTAGTCGAGGAAGGATCTCTGGGTGTTACTAATATATATTTGTTACTACATGTTATGTTATTCTACTCTCTTCTGTTGCTGCAAGACGCTGCAAGATGCTAGTCTTCGATAGGCTAGGCCTTTCCTCTATTCTGGCATTTCTGCAGTTTAGTCCACAGATACAGCCCCTTCCCTTTGATACCGATGCATACTTAGCATAGATCTGATGTAAGTCTTGCGAGTATTTTGGATGAGTACTCACGGTTGCTTTGCTACCTTTTTCCCCCCTACCCGATTGCTGCGATCAGATGACGGAGCCCCGGAGTCAGCTGATTCCGCCGACGACTACTGCTACCCCGACGGAGCCTACTACTACGTGGAGACCGACGATCAGGAGTAGTTCGGAGGCTCCCAGGTAGGAGGCCTGCGCCTTTTCGATCTAGATGTCGTTGTTTTGTTCAGCCTTCTTAAGGCAAACTTGTCTAATTATGTCTGTACTCAGATTCTAATGCTTTCGCTGACGCTTGTGTGTAATCGAGCTTATATATTCGAGCCCTCGAGGCCCCTGGCTTGTAATATAAAACTTGTATTATTTCATTTTGTGTCTAGAGTTGTGCTGTGATATCTTCCCGTGAGTTTCTGGGCTTGATCGTGCGCATTTGCGTATATGATTAGTGCATGATTGAGTCGGGGGCGTCACATCAATGCCCATATACATGAATACATCACATCATCTATGTACAAAAAATATATTCAAACTGTAAGATCAGTGCTCATAATCATAAAATAATAAACAAAATCGAAACTCACCTAGCCGAAATAGCCTTACTCTTGTTCTTGCGCTTGGCGGCATCAGCAACGAGCATACGACTGCGAGCCTGCGAGGCAATTCTGGACGTCAATCACGCATAGATTGCCATATAGGGATACGTATATCACGTATGGGATTCTGGGCGTGGGCTCGTGGCTTCATTCGTGGGCTAGCTATTGTGGTGCCGCGGCCTAACATGAATGCATGATGAGGTATTTTGGTGCTGCGGGGTTTATATGTACATATAATACGTTTAATATGTGGATAAATAATATTTAAGGCCTATTTATCAGATTATATGCGGGTACATGGGCACACGGGTATGGTTATTATACCCGATGGGTATGAAATTTTCCTATTTACGTACCCATGGGTATTTTCTTGATCCATATCCTTGCCCTAATAGGGTTTTTACCCGCCGGGTACGCGGGTAATGAGTACCCATTTCCATCCCTAACCCGTACCCATTATACCCAATGGGTATGAAATTTTCCTATTTATGTACCCATGGTTATTTTCTTGACCCATACCCTTGTCCTAATAGGGTTTTTACCCGCCGGGTACGCGGGTAATGGGTACCCATTTCCATCCCTACTCTGTGTCCATAGGCCGCAACACTTCATAGCTGAAGCAAAAGAGAGTAATGCATGTCAACAAGCGTTCATCAGGTTCCAGCTTCATCAGTCGAATCATCTTTACATCTGCTCTAGCGCTAACGGCAAGGTGATAGATCTAATCCCTTTTGGATTCGTCGCCCAGCCTCCTTCCCTCTACCTGGCGCTCCGTCAGATCGATTCAAGGGCTCAACAATGACATATGGTGTTAGGCGCTTCAGATCGATTCAAGGGCTCAACGGCGACGACTACGGCTCCAGGGGCGTTGGTCCTTAAAGGTTAGGCCGGATCCGGCACGTCTGTGGCTCATTCTGGTGACAGTAGTGGTCGTTCAACTATCCATGAATCACAATGTATTTTTTATTATTATATTGAAGTGCTTTGTACTTCTAGTAAACTTCTATAATACATCCAGACCCTTCTTTGTGGATAAACAAGCGTTCATGAGTGCGGGCTTCAAACGAACCGACTCGAGTAGTGTTTTTCGATCGTTAAGCTTACGAGTATATAAACCGAACCCTAGCGAGTACGAGCTTAGTGAGCCTGAGTCCCAACAACCTGAACAGCTCGTTAATCCACTACTCTTATCTTTTTAGAACTACCGCCAGTTTCTGTTTTAGAACTATCGCTTAGTTTTTTTTTTTTGAAAAATGAACTATCGCTTAGTTTTTTTTTTTTTTTTGAGAATTAACTATCACTTAGTTTTTTTTAGCACAAACTACCGCTTAGTTTTTTTTTGAGGGGTAAAGCTAAGTTTCATTGATCAAATGGCACAGTGTGAAATACATCTTGGATCATGGGGTTGAACTATCGCTTAGTTTTTTTTTTTTTTTTTTTTTTTGAGAATCAACTATCGCTTAGTAGTACTACTGAAAATGGGCACTGAAGGCCTCACAGAAAATGACTGCATCGGCCCTTTCCAAACACATGGATTCGGGCCGTCTCGTTGTCTTGCCACCCCTGGCCCAGACCCAACTCCTTTCCCGGTAGACATATTCAGTCGAGTGCCTGCCGGCCGAGATCCTGTCTGAATCTGATTATTTCTCCACGCTGCATGTGGCACTCCGCCGGATTTTGTTCGCAACCCAAATGGCCGGCCGTCCCTTACACGCTCAGTGGCTCCTGCAACCTCGAGTCGAACGTCCCGGAAGACGTACGCCTGCTTCACCGGTCCCGCACGTATCCTCTACATATATAGCCTGCATTTGCCTCTCAGACCACTCGTCAGGTCCCTCCAGTTCCCAACACCCGAGCGGCTGAGCCGAGCCTTGCTGCGTCCGGTCGAGCATGAGCTACTTCAACCAGCAGCAGCAGGCTCCGGTCACCGGTAACTCCACAGAGCTCCAAAATGGTTCCTGCGCGCGTGCTCGCTGCTTTTCTTTGCGTGAACTGATGGTTTGGTTTTTTTCTCTTCTTGCTGGCGTTGTGGCAAGCAGCGTACCCACGGCCGCAGGCCAACTACGTGGTGGCGGCGCCTCCGGCGGCGTACTATGCGCCGACTGCCCCACCGCCGCCGCCGGGCTACCCGACCAACTACGACGTGGCCATGGGCGCTCCGCAGCCAGCGCAGACACAGAGTCGCGGTGACAAGGCCTTCTTGGAAGGATGGTAAGCTTTCACGTCTCGCCTCAGCTCACCCGATTATATGTACCAAGCAATTGTGCAGCTCTGAGATAAATCATGGGTGATGGCCTGACGGGTGTTCATATGCCACGACATGTACGCTTGCAGCTGATATGCAAAAATACGAAAAAAAAAAGTATGTGCCTGCACGAAAAAGCAAATTGCTAGAAATTAGACATGGATAATCTGATCCCGAGCACAAATGCACCCGCATGAACAGTAAAATTCGAAAAAAATAGTAAAAATGATTTTTTTTTAAATCTGAATTTTTTTGTGGATGAACATCAACAAATTTTCTAATATCCTGCAAAATTTCACCTTGAAATGACATCTATGGAGGCCTGTATACAAAAAAAACTATTCGAGGGTCAAATAGACACATTTTGGAGCACTCATTTTTTTTTTCGGCACACCCCTCAACGGATGTCTTTTCGTGGCGAAATTTTGCATAATGTTGAAAAACTTGTTGATGTTCACCCACCAAAAAAATTCAGATTTTTTTTATTTTGTTTACTATATGGAATTTACTGTTCATGTGGGTGCATTTGTGATCGATATTAGAATG
Organism: Elymus sibiricus; assembly: GCA_039707655.1. Lineage (NCBI taxonomy): Eukaryota > Viridiplantae > Streptophyta > Magnoliopsida > Poales > Poaceae > Elymus > Elymus sibiricus. The sequence goes on along the minus strand of CM077666.1, from coordinate 172,781,842 downwards.
ACACTTTCGAAATTGCTACAGCTTCACATAGCATTTTGTTCACTATTCAAGCTGTGATCTGTGTTTTGCGAAAAAAAGATGATTTGCGCTGTTTTTTTGCTACAAGAGATTTATTCATGTCCGTTATAACAATCTCTGTAACCTGTAAAAACACCAAGATATAATGATACACTGAGATACTCATCATCTGTGATCTGTGTTTTTTTTCAGCTGTGCAGCCATCTGCTGCTGTTGCCTCCTCGACATGTGCTTCTAAGGATACAGAGAGCAAAAGAATATGAAGTCGTTTACTGCAGTTAATTGTAGTGTTTGCTTACACATCCATGTGTTTTAGTCTGGAGTCTGCAACCGTGGCAGCGGAGGAGGCTTTGATTGCACATGGCGGAGCCGCCGCGATGGACCACGATGAAGAGGTGCTTACTGCTGCTGTGAAGACAATCGTCATGGCTCTGTGTCTGGGTCTCTCATGTTTCCAATGTTAGCTCAAGATGATGTTAAGTGTTGTTGCTCCCCTGTTTGGAGCATGTTCTGTAGGTGGTGGTTTAGGTTGGCCTCTGGTGGCCTGCTGTGTATCCGGCCCTTGTTGGCATGTGTGTACTCTTCTGTTCAATGTATGTTCGTGCTTGTGCAACCTGGCCTTGTCAACTCTAGTGCTCATCTGGTTTCCCCATGTTAGCCCAGTCTATCAACTTCCTATCCTGGAATGTCAGAGGATTAAACAGCGATGACCGTCGGGCCACAGTTCATGAAACGATTACTGCTACTTCCTGCCACATTGTATGCCTCCAAGAGACCAAGCTCGACAATGTTGATCAATTCCTCGCAGCCTACTTGGGTGGTCACAGATTGCGTAGTTTCGCCCAGAGGCCGGCATTGGGCACTCGCGGTGGCATCCTGATGCTGTGGGACGATAACGTTGTGGGGATCTCCAACATTGTTGCTTCCGAATTTTGCCTCTCCGCTGATGTCAAAATCATTGCCAACGACACAACTTTCAGAATCACATCCGTATATGGCCCTACTTCTTCATCCAGGAAGAACGACTTCTTCGCCGAGTTGGTTGCTCAAAAGCCGGCCTCGGGCACCAAATGGGTGGCACTTGGTGATTTCAATCAGATCTACAGAGCTAGGGACAAAAACAAGCGAAACGTCAACTTTTCCCGCATTAACCGCTTTCGTGCGGCCCTTAATTCATGTGAGCTTAAGGAGATACATTTGCAGAACAGACGCTTCACGTGGAGTAATGAGCGTCAGAATCCGACATTATGCAAACTGGACTCCTTCTGCAACGATGAGTGGAACCTCTGTTTTGGCACCCATGTGCTACATGCCCTGTCTCCGATCACTGCCCGCTTCTCCTCGTTGACGATCAGGGGCCGCGGCGACCGCGCACTTTCAAGTTCGAGAACTTCTGGACCGCCATCCCTGGTTTTCAGGACGTCGTTGCTCACGCTTGGCAGCTAGACACAGAACACACCGACCCTTACCATGTTTTGTTCAGTAAACTTAGGACGACTGGGTTGAAGCTATCGGCGTGGAGCAGAACGCTTTTCTCCAAGGCCAAGATCCAATTGCATGCTGCTCTTTTGGTGATTCTTAGGCTGGACGTTGCCCAGGAGTCCATATCGCTCTCCTCTGCTGAGCTTGATCTCCGGACCAGATTAAAGAGGAGAGTGATTAGCTTATCTGTACTCGAGCGCGCTCGGAAGAAGCAATGCTCCCGCATTACGAGTCTGAAGGAGGGCGACGCAAATACTAAATTCTTCCACCTAAGGGTGAATGCCAGGAGAAGGAAAAACCACATCCTTCGATTGAAGCATAATAATGGTTGGGTGACCGGGCATGAGCACAAGGAGGAGATTATTTTCGAGCACTTTTCCCAAACCCTTGGCAGAGGCGCGCGGCGGGAAAAGGACCTAAACTAGGAAAATCTGAACTTTCCTGACATCGACCTTCAAGAGCTTGGTGCCCCTTTTACGGAGGAGGAGGTTAAGGCGGCCATAGACCAGATGCCTAGCGACAAGGCTCCGGGTCCACATGGATTCACCGGGGCCTTCTTCAAATCCTGCTGGGAGGTTATCAGGGATGATGTGATGCGCGTCATTCACTCGTTCGGGAGCTTGCAAACTGCTAACCTCCATTGGTTGAACTCTGCAAATGTGGTTCTGCTTCCCAAGAAGGAGGGAGCGGAGAACATTTCTGATTTCCGGCCTATTAGCCTAATCCATGCCATCGCAAAGATAATTGCCAAGATACTTGCGATGCGTCTCGGCCCTCATATGGATCGTCTTGTCTCCCAGAGCGCATTCATAAAAAAGAGGAGTATCCATGATAACTTTATGTATGTCTGGAGTATGGCTCGTCGCCTCAACCGAAGCAAAACCCCGTCATTGCTGTTCAAACTGGATATTCGCAAGGCTTTTGACTCAGTGCGCTGGGACTACATTCTTGATCTGCTGCAGCGTAGGGGATTCCCGAGCATTTTTCGGGACTGGATAACTGCACTCTTCCGCACATCCTCCTCCAGAGTGCTTCTCAACGGGGTGGCGGGATGCCCAATTATACATGGCCAGGGCCTCCGTCAGGGAGATCCGCTGTCCCCCTTACTCTTTGTCATCGCCATCGACCCTCTTCAACAACTCCTGGATTTAGCCACCACCCATGGGATGCTCCACAAGATTAGAGGCCGTGGTTCCTCCTTCCGTACTTCGCTCTATGCAGACGATGCGGCTGTTTTTGTTAAGCCAATCAGAGAAGATGTGACCAACCTTGCCAAGATTCTGCAGGACTTCGGGGAAGTGACCGGCCTTTGCATCAACTTTCATAAGAGCTCTGTCATCCCCATCTGATGCCGGAACATCGACCTTCACACCGTCCTTCGGGGGCTCCAGGCAGTAATGGCATCCTTCCCCCTAAAATACCTTGGCCTACCACTTTCGGTCCGGCGCCTCAGACGAGTCGACTTTCAGTATCTGGAGGATAAGGCGGCTGCTAAGCTTGTGCCCTGGGAAGGTAGATATATTGCTGCCCCGGGACGTGGGGTTTTGGTCATGTCTGTGCTCTCCTCGTTGGTTGTGTACACTGCCACTGCCCTCGTCATCCCCCCCCGGAACGCTTGACAACATCACAAAGATGGAGAGGGCCTTTCTCTGGGCGGGCACGAACAAAACGACCGGGGCCAAGTGCAAAGTTAACTGGGAATCTGTCTGCAGGCCAAAGGAGAATGGTGGGCTTGGTGTGTTGAACCTTGAAAAATTCAGCCAAGCCCTGCGACTACGCTGGTTATGGTATGAGTGGAAAGAGCCCACGCGATTGTGGGTGGGACTTGGAAATCCTTGCGATGATAAAGACAAATTGTTTTTCTACGCCTCCACCTCCATCACTATTGGCGATGGGGCACGAGCTCCGTTTTGGGAATCCCCTTGGCTAAATGGGAGGAAGCCTATGGACATCGCACCGCTCATTTTTGAGGCGTCCAAGAGAAAAAACTGGAAGGTCAGGGAGGCCTTATGCGAGAACGCTTGGATTGGCAAGATCAACATGTCGACCGTGTTCACCACGGAGCACTTACGCCAATTCCTGGAGCTTTGGTCTTCCCTTCGTGAAGTGCAACTTACGGAGGGACTCGACGATGCCATCTTATGGAAGCATACGACAAGCGGCAATTATTCGGCATCCTCCGCCTATAAGGTCCAGTTCCTGGCTATCACTCGATCCCCCATGTACAAGGTCATCCGGAAGGCGTGGGCTCCCCCAAGGGCCAAGTTTTTTGCGTGGCTTGCCATTCAAGATAGGATCTGGACGAACGTTCGCCTGGCCAGACGTGGATGGCCGAACAATGGCCCATGCGCACTATGTAGGAGGGAACAGGAGTCCATTGAGCATCTTTTTTTCCAGTGCAGATACACTTTGAGAGTTTGGGCTCAAGTTAAGGACCGGCTCCAACTCGTTCATGTTGACACCTCAGCTTGGACGGCATCCAGGAGCATCAAGGATTGGTGGATCGACTTGGCGTCCGCCCAAAACAGCCACAAGAGAGTGATGCCTTCCATCATCATGCTTGTCAGTAAATCCATTTGGGACGAGAGGAACGCTCGCGTCTTCCGAGGACGCTCATCGCCGACGTTCATCGTCCTTCACGCGATCAAGAATGAAGCTAAACTTTGGGCTGGGCGAAGAATCTGGGCCACTTCATGACGGGAGAGTAATGGCTTGTAATTTTTCGGCCTAGGGCCGGTGACCTTAAAACTTTGTACTATATCCTTCTTAATTAATGAATGAGGCAAATCTTTTGCCTCCGTTTCAAAAAAAAAAAATGTAGAACTGCCGGCACATTTATACGTCAACAGTAAAGGAGAGTCCGTTTGTGCCGAGAGAGCTGTGTGATGATTAATACCAGCTGCGACTTCTATTCTGTTATGTTGGCATGAGGTCTGGATTAATGGACCTTATATGAGCCGAATAAATAATTATCATGCCCACTTTTGAGTTACTAGTTGGTTAGGAAAAGCGGCGATTTCAGGACAAACAAATAATCTTGACAGCTACCGTAATAACAATAATACTACTCCACTAATATATATATAAAAAAATTAAAGTGGCTAAGCTAGCCTCAATCCTAAGCATTTGAAGTGTTGAGCGTTGGTGCTTCACTAGCTGCCACATGTTCACACTAAACCGTTGGCTAGGCTTCCTTTTTTTTTTTTACATATTTTACTGCAATTTACTTGGGATGATGGGAGTGCAGCTTCTCTTTTAAACACAGTACAGACGAAGACGCTCATACATATACGCATACACTCACCGAGGTATACCTAGCAGGCCTTTTTTTACATTTTTACTGCCTCTTAAGGAATTTACATGGGATGATGGGAAGGCAACTTCTCTTTTTAAACAAAGTACAGACGCAGACGCTCATACATACACACATACACTCACCGCGGTATACCCGACAAGCCTTTTTTATATTTTTACTGCCTCTTAAGGAATTTACGTGGGATGAAGGGGGTAACTTTTAAACACAGTACAGACACAGACACTCATACATACACACATGCACTCACCGGTAATACCCGGCAGGCAGCTTCTCGGTGTGTTTTGTCCAGCGATTTTTCTAGAGCCAACCAACCGAACCAAACAAAAGATGCATGTCCACTCTCGACACCTTTTCTTTGACTTTCCAGCCGCCTCCACACCGCCGCAGCCCCCCCCCCCACACACACACAAACTTGGCGCGGACCACACCGTCAGTGTCACGCGTTACCCCGGAGCACTGCTAGCATACACCTATCCTTCACCACCTCCTCAGCCACCCGATCCGCGACCAGTGACTTGGGTCCAGATCGCGCAGTGGATGGTGCCGCCAGGCCGCCGATGCCGATCTCACCTAGCATGACCCTGCCATACCCGGCGGCGGCGGCCTCGCTGCTCGGCGCTGACGCGCAGCTATATGCGTGGGCGGGCCCACGACGGTGTCACACACAAGGCCCTTCCCCTCGGCGACAGCCACGAACAAGAGTTCATTTGTGTCATCTCATAGCACCTACACATCTCATAGTACCAACACCCAACCGTTGCAAATACGTTAGTAGCTTCGGAAGGATCCTAGAAAGATAACGTACACTATGCTGAGTTATTTCTTTTGGAATGCAGTCTGAAAGATGTGAGGTCATTACGACCAAACTGGCTCCAAATTTGCTTACAGAAGATAGCAGTCACCGTGTCATTGTATGCATTCAATTTAACAAGAAATGATGTCTATGGAAACCGAATAGTTATGGAACAAGTAAAACAATTAGTTCAAGTTTCGTGCACCAGAGTGGTTAATGTTTAGTATGGTATGTGGTAAAGGTTTACCCTTTGCCCTTAAAATTAGAGAAATTATTCGCGCCTTATTTCACTTGGTGTTTGCACCAAAATTGAACGCCCGCCACCACCGACACGACAAAGGAGGAGTTGGTTCCCACGACATCCCATTCAGGTTCTTTCTAAGCTTCAGTTTAGTTTAATCATAGCTTAGCTTTGGTGTTCTTTATCTACATCAAATTACCATATTTGAGAAAAAAATTAGTCCTATATTTTAAGATAAGATGTAACCAATAATTAATTTAAATCAATATTATATCATGTTCATATTAAGTAAAGAAGTTAAGCACTTGTCTTAACCAAGTTTCTCAATCTGATGGTATGGTGTGGTCCTTTTTAAGATAGGAAGGGATAGGTAGAAAGGAACATCTGGGTTTGGAAGGGTTGTGAACTTCAGTTTAGGTTGTTTCAGGTACCCATGTACAGATGCCCTTGCATATTTATGAAAAGAAAATCTTGATATATCCCTTAATTTTTATTTTTTTGGATTTGCACATAAATCCTATATCTTATGGTTTATTTTTTTAAGCACCATATTTGTGTACATTCAACTTATATTAGGGGTCTTCTAATCCCGCTATGTGATATTATCTGCTCTAGATATCTTTATGGATTAATATACTCTGTTTGGATGAGTCAAGAGAAAGAGAAAACCGAGAAGTCCTGATATCTTTGAGAAACAATATGTTGAGTACCCACAGTATTACATAGTTTATTTATGTGTTTTATCCTGACAATAGTTTCAGGCATAGGTCACACGGAATACTATTTGTAATAAAGGGCAAGGTTACCTTATGGTGTTCAATGTTCCTTGTTGTTATTTCATGCACTGTTGTTACTCTAGGGTCAATTTTGTTGCGATTTGTGTCTGTTCATTAAGAGAAAGCAACTGATTGATAGAAATTCAGAGGAAGACGAAATGTAGGTGTTTTGTATGGTTCATGCTGATTGTCCAACTCTTTCTATTTTCATTTTCAAATGACAAAGTGCATTTTTGTTTTGCAGCTCGCTGATCATTCTTACCAGACAAGTTGGCTTCTCATAAGATTACCATTAATCTTTTGTCTCTATAAATACCATGGAGTATATTCAAAGTCCAAAAAGGTATTGAGCAGTTACAGTTGCAATTGTAAGATCGTGCCTGCTGGAAGTTCTATTTCAACTTTTGATTATCCAGGAGCTTGCTCACATGTTCGCTAAGAAGCTCTGACTTTTCCAGCTAGCATTTTCATAATACACATAATTAGATAAGAATATGAATGGTTGTCCTTGTGATTCCCATGAGGGGCTATTCTCTACGTATATATTCCACATTAACATATATGCAGAGAGATAGATAGAGAAAGAACGTGTAAAAAGTTGTTGTTAAATGCTCAGTCCCATATATTATGCTTATTTTAGAAAAGAAACAATAGCGGTGATGGGTTTGAATAGCTTTAATTAATACTCTTAATTTTTGTTGGATGTACCATGCTTTCAATTGAATATACTTTGTTTTCTTGATGTAAGAAATAAGAATAGCGTCTACAACCAGCTCAACCTCTATACCACCACCACGCCTTCTCTTACTTCAAAATAAAAACAACACACGCACGCACAGGCTCAACCACGGGCACGGCGTGTCGTAGCGCCTTCTGCCTGCTAGTAATAATAATTACTGATGACATCTCCGACAAGTATACAGGACAACTGAGCTTGAAATATTTAGACTCGCATCTACAAGATGGGGCCAACTCTCTACGAGTCAGGATCGGTAAAGTAAACAGGGTTTTCTAGGTCATCATTGTTTGCAGAAGCAAATGAGTCTTCAGATCCTGTACTTGTTGTTAGACTTGAAATGCTATCCTCAGAATCTGATGTTTCCATGTCACGCGGAGGCGCTTCGAGGTCGGACTCGGACCCAGAAGTCCCTAGCATGAGCTTGTTGATTGCAGTCTTGGCAGTCTCAAGAAACCATTCGTCCTCTGGAAGAGCGCTGAAATTTAAGAGGGAACATGATGATGTTCAGCAGTAGACAAACACGCAACGGATAGACTGAAGCAACGGAAAAGACTTTGATTACAGACCTTTGTGGGTCAACCTTCCTTGCCGAGAAAGCTGCAATTGCTCTAGTAATAATTACTGACACAAGCTGCTGAACTGGTCTGTGCGGGTACCGTCCGCATATGGCAATCTCGACGAGGAAGTGCATATCAAGAATAAGCTGAAAGGAGCAAAAGGTTGGCACCTTTACTATTTACATCGAAGTAACAGGAAATTTGATATGAAAATGGGAGCGGGGCGCTCCATTCGTCGAAAAACACACATGAAATTTGATATGGGGTACCTGCTGAAGTCCAGAAGGCTGGAGTTGGATGGACTCGTCCTCAAAGACATCCCAGAATTCTTGTTCATTGGAGAGCCACATGACAACCGTTTCAGTTAGCCTTGAAAGCAAAACCTTCTGTATCTTCTCTTTGCCTAGTAGAACATCACCAGCAACACTAGCTAGCTGCTGCAACCTTCCAAACAACGCCTGAAAGAAAATGCTTAGGTGAGACAGGTATGTTTTGTGCAAGGTCTGATTAGAATGAGCGCAATATTTATTTACACATTGCCTTTACCACCTAAAACTATGTCCCTCGGACTACACAAAATTTACTGAAACAAAGAAGATTGTGGAAAGAAAGATCACTGTCCCAAACTACCTCTCCAGTGCACAAGTCTCGATAATATGGCCATCAATAAAGGTGATAAACACAAAACATGGAATTTTCCAAAGCAACTACATTTCATCGGTGGCCCCAAGTTATATTATGTGTATTTTTGTAGTATGGACATATGACACTAGAGTGAGCAACACGGTAAAATTTACATTTCAAGACGAGATTGTGAATCATATCATTAAAACAGAATCACCTGGAAAGGTAGTGAAGGTAAGGGATCGGAATCCCAAAAAAGATCATCCCCCCCCTCCAAGTACATTCTAGCATCCAATCGTGACTTCCCTTCCAAGTAAATAAATGATAAGACATATTGTCGGCAGAAGTGATCCCTCAGTTTGTCCAATGAATGTTGTAGATGACGTTTCCATTCTTTGTATTCTGTGGAGTATATGGACCCAGGACCAAGACCTTCACTCGTTCCACTAGTTTCTTTCTTCTTGGTTTGCATATCAAAAAACTTAGATACAGCTGCTGGCAATAATTCATCTGCTATGGTATATGCAGTTCCAATTAATGCAAGCTGCTGCGCATCACTTTCAGCTTTTAATTCTACAGGCTCTTTTGACTCCACTACATTATCATCTTCAGAAGGCCCAGGCAACACTTTGATAAGTGTTTCGACATATCTATCAAATAGCTGGAGAAAATTGCTCAAAATTGTTCCACCAAAGTGAACTATGGTCATTGGGGTAACATGATCCAAAAGATCCTGTAAGAAGCACATCTAGATGTCAGCTGCTTCAAATGATCAGATATCCAATCAAGTACATAATATAGTAGCAAAGAAATTAACTTCAAAATATTGCACTTTAAGATTATTCAGCAAAACATTCAATCCAAAATTTCAAAAATAGGTGCTTAGCCAGTAAAATGACCTAGTAGTCTTAATATGAAACGAGAGTAAAAGGCTACTATTTGACTCCCCTCTTCAAGGCATATAAAAATAGTACTATTCCTGAGCTAGCTTAAGCATATCTCGAGCGAGTGATTTTCCCTCTATCAGGTTCTAAGCGGTCAAATAAGGTCCTTGCTCTCAAGCCAATGGCTATACTAATAGAGAGGGTCTAAACAAAGGATTCAAAGGAGGTTACCGGTTAAGGGCAAGTTCAATCTCCAAGCCAGATGGAAAAAAAGGTGATCAAAGTTTGGTGTCCTTGCTCTTGAGCCAAGGCCAATACCAATAGAGATTCAAAGGAGTTAACAAGTTAAGGGCAAATGCAATCTCCAAGCCAGTTGGAGAAAAAATGTAATCGAGGTCGTAAGACTCAAGAGGATAATTTGCCACACAATATTTCCTTTGATTGGTGGTGTATATATGGCATGTACAGAGGCGTGCGGAGCTAACAACCTGAGCTACAAAACCTGCTAGATCTGTACGACTAGGCCTGCGCAAGGAGATGTACAGGGAGACTTGCTAAGGCCGTGGGCAGGGCTTAGTCGCTAACACCCCGCCGCAGACTCAGGGTCGTTGCCGCCTTGCCAGAGACGATGCAGAGGCTGGACCAAAACCGTCGAAAAGAAGACGAGGTAGGCCTTTTGTCATAACATCTGCTAACTGCTGATCAGTGGGCGCTCATGCAGCACCTCGATGTCGCTGAGAGCCACCGCTGTTGTTACGGTTCTGCTCAGAGTTGGAGGAGGAGCCGCCCTGGGAAGCCGCCTGGGTGCCCGATGCGCGGTGGCCGTTCTGAGAGGGCGCTGGGAGCGCCATGCCAGACTCCAGGGCCGCCGTATGCTAGATGCGCCGCTCCTCCTGCTTGAGGAAGGAGCGGCAATTGAGGAAGGAGGGCAGGCTGTGGAGCGACATGCTGGTCACCGACTGGCTGTCGTCGGACTTGAGGACGCGAAACGCGTTGAGGACGAGCCCCTCATCGGTGATCGGGAAGCTGACGTCACAAAGCGTGTCGGCGAGCTGCTTGAGGCGGCTGCAATGTGCTTGGTGAGCTCATGCTTCACCGGGTCACGCGCAATACTGATAGCACCGGTACTGTCTGACAGTAAGGGAGTCGAGGTGGTAGCAGACACACCAAAATCCTCAAGTAACCACCGTAACCAGATCACCTCAGCCGTCAACATAGCCATGGCTCGTAACTCAGCCTCTGTACTCGAGCGGGAAACAGCAGTCTGCTTCTTTGTCTTCCAGGCAATAAGAGAGCCACCAAGAAAGACACAGTAAGCAGACAGCGAGCGTCGATCAAAGGGATCACTAGCCCAGGTAGCATCAGAGTAGGCCTGGAGCTCAAGAGAGCTGGAGCGGGGAAAGAAAAGGCGCTGAGAGATCGTGCCACGAAGATATCGTAGAACACGGAGGAGATGACTATAGTGGACAGAGGTGGGGGCTGAAACAAACTGACTCAGGATGTGGACAGGATAGGAGATGTCAGGACGCGTAACAGCAAGATAGACAAGACTGCCAACGAGGTGACGATAGCGAGTGGGGTTAGGAAGAGGGTCACCATCAGAGGCACGAAGCTGAACGTTGAGCTCCATAGGAGTCACAACTGTGCGCTCATCACCGAGAGCAGCGCGAGAAAGAAGATCCTGAATATATTTTTCTTGGGAGATGTAGAAGCCATCAGAGGTCGAGGAGATCTCAATCCCAAGAAAATAGCGAAGTGGACCAAGATCAGTCATGAGGAACTGGTCGCGAAGGCGAGCCTTAACAAAGGCAATGTAGTCAGAGTCGTCACCAGTGATGATCATGTCATCAACATAGAGAAGGAGAAGAGTCCGACCACGAGGAGACGTGTGAACGAACAAAGCGGGATCATGATCACTGGGCGAGAAGCCCGCGGCAGTCACGACAGAGGCGAACACCATAGAGAGAGCAGCGAAGTCGGTAGACCATACCATCAGGAACAGAGTACCCTGGGGGTGGCTGCATATAAACCTCCTCACGCAACTCACCATTGAGAAAGGCGTTCTGAACGTCAAGCTGAGACACAGACCAATGACGAACAGAAGCTACAGCAAGGAGAGTGCGGACAGTGGTCATGTGGGCCACAGGAGCGAATGTCTCATCATAATCGCGTCCCTGTTCCTGCTGAAAACCACGAGCCACAAGACGAGCTTTGTAGCGCTCAAGAGAACCATCAGAGCGAGTCTTAATCTTATAGACCCACTTGCATGTGATGGGACGAACACCAGAAGGAAGGGAAACCAGATCCCACGTGCCAGAACACTCAAGGGCAGCAATCTCCTGGGCCATCGCAAGCTGCCATTCAGGCTGAGTCAGGGCAGTCCGATAGGAAGTCGGCTCAGCAACAACAGAGAGGCCGTACTTGGCTGGAGAATAGCGATCAAGAGGGGGTCGAGGTCGAGCACGGAGATGATGAACTGGTGGAGGCGTGGAAGGAGGAACATCGGAAGTGGAAGATGTGTCAGGAGAATCATCCTCAACACGAGGACGGCGAGTGTAGTGGAGAGGAAAAGGAGAGAGAGGCCGACGGACCGGAGAGGAGGGTGGAGAGGAGGATGGAGGGGATTGTGGTGTCGGTGGCATGTGAGGAAGAGTGAGACGGGTCGGAGGAAGGGGAGAGACCTGAGGCACAGAGGAGGATGTATCAGGAAGGAGAAGGAAAGAAATATCGTCCACAGAGAAACTCGAGGAGGAAAGGCGGGGGTAGTAAGAGCGAGACTCATCAAAGGTCACATCACGCGAGATGCGCAAGCGACGACCAACAGGGTCCCAACAGCGATAGCCCTTGTGCTCATCACTGTAGCCAAGGAAAACACACTCAACCGACTGAGCAGTCAGTTTGGTGCGTTCTCGCGGGGCAAGAAGGACATAGCACACACATCCAAACATACGAAGAGCCGAGTAGTCAGGAGATCGACCAGTGAGACACTCCATAGGAATACCACCCTGCAGAGCAGTCGATGGCTGAATGTTGATGAGATAGGTGGATGCAGAAACAGCCTCAGCCCAAAAGTGGGGTGGAAGAGAAGCGGCAATCATCAGCGCACGAGCCGTCTCAAGCAGATGACGATGCTTACGTTCGGCAACGCCATTCTGAGCATGAGCACCAGGACATGAGAACTGGGCAAGAGTGCCCTGTTCCGCGAGAAAACCACGCAACAGCTGGGAGATATACTCTCCAGCGGAGTCAGCACGAAAAGTACGAATGGGCGTGGAAAACTGGGTGTGAACCATGGCAGCAAATCGTTTGTATATAGAGAGAACCTCGCTACGAGATTTCATGAAGTAGAGCCAAGTGTAGCGAGAGAAATCATCAATAAACAAAACATAGTAGCGATGACCACCTTTCGAATCAAAGGGAGCAGGACCCCAGACATCAGAATGAACTAAGTCAAAAGGATGCTGAGATACGGACTCACTAGTAGGATAAGGTAACTGGGTCTGTTTGCCAAGTCTGCAACCATTACAATGTAAGGAAACATCTCCAGATACAGACCCTAAGAGGCCCTGACGAACTAAAGAAGACAAGCGAGAGCCACAGATGTGACCAAGGCGATGATGCCACTGCTGGAAGGACGCAGACGAAGAGGCAGCAAGAGCATGAGAGCTGGCAGAAGTGGTGGCAGCGGAAGGAACACAAAGCCAGTCAACCTCCCAAAGGCCCTCTGACTCACGGCGCCGGGGGCCAGCACCAACCAAAGCCTTGGTGCGACGATCCTGAATGGAGCAAGAGTCGGTATCAAGAATGACACGACAACCAGAATCAGTAAGTTGGGCAGCGGAAAAAAGATTCATGGTAAGGCGAGGAACATGTGAAACACTAGGAACAGAAAAAGATGGAGTGGAAAGAATACCACGACTAGCAACAGGAAGAGGTGTGCCATCGGCGGTAAGAACATTAACAGGCGAATCAAGAGGACGGAGAGAAGACAGCGCGGAAGAATCAGAAGACATATGAAAGGAGGCTCCAGAATCGAGAACCCACGTAGATGTACCTGACTGTGTAGATGCTGACGGTGGTGGAGAAGTGGATGCAGTCACAGCAGCAGCGGAACCAGTCGACGAGGAGCCGGAGGAAGCAAGTAGACGCTTGAGGCGTACAATGTCCTGGTCAGTGAGTGACGGAGTCGAGGGAGACGCATGAGTCCCACTGGTAGAAGAGCGCCTCTGGTCGCGCTGTTTCTGGCGGCAATCAGACTCTGGGTGACCTTGCCTGGAGCAGTAGCCACAGAAAGTGTCACGGCGCGACCGGCCCTTCTCAGCATAAGGAGGGCGACCCACCCCCCCTGAAGGTGTGGGCAGAAGCGGTGGAGCGGTGAGACGAGCAGACGACACAGGAGCTCGAGCAGCCAACACAGAGGGAACTGCAAGCAACCCAGCAGAACGGAGGCGGGTCTCCTCAGCACGAAGCTCAGCAAGCACCTCCGAGATAGGAACACGACCACGAGCAAGCAAGTGAGCGCGTCGAGGCTCAAACTCGGAACGGAGGCGAGATAAGAACTCATGGACATGCCGAAACTCCAAGTCGGACCTCATAGTCTGGCAGCAACGGCAAGTTCCACAAACAACTGTCCGAAGTGAGTCAAGCTGGCGCCAGATGGCAGAACTCTGTGTTTAGAACTCATCAACAGAAGAGTCACCCTGCTGAAGAGCGTGCTCCTGACGCACCACAGATAAGTAGAGCGCATCACCAGAGGGCTGATAGCGCTGACAGAGGTAAGACCACATCGCTGCAACAGTACCGAGGCTCATGAACTCCGAAGCAAACTGAGGGAGGACACTCGCAGTGAGAACAGCAGCAGCTCGAGCATCATCATTGCACCACTGAGTGTAAGCAGACAGACCATCCCGGTAGAGAGAAAGAGCATCGGAATAGGCTGATACCTGCTGATCATAAGCATCCACCGCAGCATCATCGAGAGCCCAGGCTGCATCCCGATCAGCCTGGGAAGCACCAGCAGCAAGAACAGGCGGCACCGGTGGGGTAGGAGCCACGGGAGCGACAGGGCAGGGCGGACAGGGGACCTCGCCAGAGAGAACGCCCCACAGGAGAAGGCCGCGCATGTGGATCCGCATGAAGCCCGCAAACTCAGCATAGTTGGTGCCATCGAAGATCACCGAGCACCGAGGAACAGCAACGTAGCCTGAAGAGGACATGAGGAGCTCTCTGTTTTTTTTTTGGTCAACCGTAACAGTACCGCCCGATCTGGATCGGGCTCGGGCGGGAGGCGCAGCGGCCGAGCGGGCAAGGCAGGGCAGCAGCCAGGGGGGGCGGCGGCCGGTCGAGGAGGGAGAGGCAGCGCAGCTGCCGGGGGCGGCGGCGGCCGGTCGAGGGCGGCGGCAGCGGGAGGAGCACCGGCTGCCAGCCGCGGGGCACCGGCGGACAGCCGGAGGCGGAGGCGTCGGCGGCCGGCGCTGCAGCTGCAGCAGCCGAGGGCGCGGGCTGGGCGCGGCCGGGGCGCAGCCGGGGTGCAGACGGGGCGCGGGCTGGGCGCGGCCCTGGTCACGGCGCGGCGCGCGAGCAGCTGCGGGAGCAGCTGCAGAACTCCGGCCGGGCGCAAGGGAGGCGCGGACAGGGCGCGGGCTGGGCGCGGCCAGGGCGCAGCCGGGGTGCAGACGGGGCGCGGCCCTGGTCACGGCGCGGCGCGCGAGCAGCTGCGGGAGCAGCTGCAGAACTCCGGCCGGGCGCAAGGGAGGCGCGGCCGGCCGGCGGCTGCCGCGGAGGAGGTGGCCGGCGACGGGGGAGGAGGTGGCCGGCGACGAGGGAGAAGGTGGCCGGCGACGGGAGAGAGGCACGGAGCTGCTGCGTGCGCGAGCGGAAGAGAGGCAAACCTAAGCATCTGATACCATGTTAGGAATGAGCAACATCTATTCACTGAGGGCCAAAGGCCATTACATATACATGTGAGTAAAGTGCAGAAAACCCCTTATACAATGGGGAAGTACCGAAAAGGGACTATACACATCTAACAGATACAAGTTGTAGAACTCGTGCACCTTGATACAAGTTGTAGAACTCGTGGAGGGTGTAGAAGGCGCCGCGAGCCAGACCGAGTGCGTCGTCTCGTCAGGCTTCATGATGATCGCGAGTATCTCTGCCGAGATGGTCGTGTAGACCCAGTTCACGATGCACGAGTCGATGGCGGTCCAATCCGCGCCGTCGAGGCGGAGGCGGGCGTCGATGTGGTCAACGAGGTTGTACGCACGAAAGACGGTCATGAACAGGGAGCACCATATGGTGTAGTTCGACTCCTGAAGGTCGAGGACGGCCGGGACGTGCTGCCGGATAGGAACAGCGTGGATGGAGGAAGCAGTGGGAGAGGTGGCGGCGAAAGGATTGGTGTTGTGGCCAGAGGAGACGGAGGAGTTGTCATCGGCCATGGCGCTGGGGTTGTGGAAGCGAGGATCGGAGGATTTTTAGAAAGCGGTAACTGATAGTACCATGTAAGACTCAAGAGAGTAATTTGCCACACAATATTTCCATTGGTTGGTGGTGTATATATGGCATGTACAAAGGCGCGCGGAGCTAAGAACCTGAGCTACAAAACCTGCTAGATCCGTATGACTAGGCCTATGTGAGGAGATGTACAGGGAGACATGCTAATGGTCGTGAGCAGGACTTAGTCCCTAATAGAGGTTTGTTGTCTAAACTAACTCACCCTTCTGCACTAAGTCATCCAAGTACATTGCGCTTAACAATTCTACATAGGTGTACTCAGGGAGTTATTACAGTTGTGCTTGGTTGCAGTGGCGGAGCTTGAAAGAAAAAGTTGGGCGGGCCGAGCTAAAGAAAAGGCACAAATTTTGGCGACGGCAGTCCTGGCTAGCAGCTGGTGGCTGTAGTCCTGGCCGGCGGTTGCTTATCCTGTGCGAGGCATGAAGGCTTGGATCGGTCGTAGTGCCTCATCTGTTGTTCACTGTGGTGGATTGGGCTGAGTAAGCATAGGGTAAAAGAAAACCATGAAAATCCTGGGCGGCCATGGCCCAGTTTTGCCCTAACTAAGCTCCGCCCCTGCTTGGTTGCTCGTGTCAATTTAACTAGCATCTGTTGAGAATGTGCTGACTACCATCATGAAATAGGTGTAACCACCAGTGAGGTCAGCCACATGAGGCAAGGTTAAACAAATATTTCATGGGAAGTTAGACTTAGTGACTTACAGAAGTACCTGGAGGTATGGTGCAAGTTGTTCACCACATATGGAATAAACTGGATGTAATACATGTCAAAATTACAGTCAGGGCTACTCAAATACTCAAAACCAAATTGTGCGCTCCAACATTACATGGAACTCAACTCATATATACAGTAACACACGATGAGAAAAAGGTATATCCAGAATGAAAATATCAACAAAACCATAATAAATAAAGCGAGAACTCACATTGATAACTGACATAAACTTCTTTCCACTGCTTGTAAGCATCATCTTAGGTGCAACTGAATCAGATGGCGGTGATCCTTCTTGAGGAGCGAGAAGCAGAATATCGTCAGTCCTTGCTGAATCGACAATCTTTCTTCTCACCCTTCTAAAATTCAGTTCAAGCACTTCTTCGATATGAGGTCGCAATAGTACCATAAGTAACTTTGAGAATTGCAACCCATGCGATTCTAGACAAGAGCAGTGAGCGAGAGTAGTTTGTATGCATATGCAGGCAGAACGAAGTGCAGAAACACTCTCAGGCAAAGGAGATTTTTCTTTAACCAAACGTGCAAAAGCTTCTATTTCATACTCGGACCATTGGATAATCCGGTTCATATTCGTGGGGCTATCTCCAAATAGTGTACAAGATTCTTTCAACACCTTTGAGATAGCTGAGAAAACAAGTTGCGACAAGGTTGCAGAGTAAGTTTCCGTGTAGACTGAACAGGTGGGAAGAAATGCCTCAACATCTCTGTGAAGACGTGAACCGTAGGTTTTTAGAAGTACTTGATGGGCTACAGGACCTTTACCAATCTTAATTAAACCAGACAAAGATTTTCTTAGTTCAGTAATAGATAAAGATGGCTGTTCTGAATACCTAACAAGCTGATCCTCAAGAATTGATTTCCTTTTAATCAGTGCTGTCTTATAGGCAGAAATCTCTGCATCTGATTCTTTGCCTGAATCGTCTGTAACCATATATTTCTTCTCTTCAGTTTCCAGGGCAAGCAGTGCCTTTTCTAGTTTGTGCTCTGCAAGCAAAATGTCTATTTCGTCCAGAAAAGTAACCTTGGGGTCTTGAGTATCAACAGACAAAATTTCATCAAGTTCACTTTGAAAATCCTTTTCCACCGCATGTTCTTCCTTACTATACTTTTGCCACATTTCAAGTTCCCGGCACACACCACTCATCAGATCTTGTACAAGCATCCCCTGGGCAGACACATGCTTCTGCAACTCAATTAACTCTTGCTCTGCCTCAACAACCTCCTCGGATATTCTGCATAAATAAATAAAATGTTTGGCAATTAATGCAAGGAATTGTGCAGAATAGAAACACAAGACAGTATATAGTTCATAGTCAAATTTCTACTGACTGAGTGAAGTTGAATGATGCATCAGGTAGAGTATTGATGCACTTAGAAAAAAGTTAGGTTATCATCCATTCACAGTCAAGTTGTTCCAAGTTACCCAACATTCAACATAATCTGCACTGGAAAGAATATATCGTTCTTATGTACTCGTAGTGGCTGTTCTTTTATAAATATCGAAGTCACTGCAATAGCACACACACGCCAATACTTTTCTAGTTCTAAGGAATACATATTTTCTTAACAGCTATGTATGACTTCAGTGGAAGTGTCAAAGTGTTTAAGGACCAGCTGCAAGAGTTTGGCCTTTTGGCACACAGCAGCAACCAACATGTTTCAATGAGGTGACCAAACAATCTTAGTTGCAAGTCCTAGTCTAGGCAGGTACAACTACTAGACCATAAAACCGTGTGGAGCCAATGGCCAACAAGATAAAACACAGAACAGAAGAAACTGTAAACAACAATATAAAGGGCATCAGTCACAGTCAAAGAGATGTTTTTCTAATCCAGAACGGAGTGAAACTCCCAGTGTTACCTGAGGAAAGCATGGTATTTCGACTGCATATTCCCGCACAGGTTTTCGATGGCATCCTTCAACTCCAGTAGCTCAGAGCAGATTTTCCTGATACCCTGTTAAACACAACAGCATTACTCACTGAGTGCAGTCACCACACTGATGAGATGGTTCGGGCAACCACCAGAGTCCCCACTGGCCTCAACAGACAAAGATGCAGGCAGATCAACCGTCTCATTCAATTCCATTGCAATAAGGTCAAGCTAGCTTACGTTGTACTTGTAATTGTGCTGTAATGGGGCCCAGTTGAACAGATTGTGCCACAGAACAGCACATATTGAATAATCAAGATTCGAAGATCAGACTTTTTTACAATCCCCCAAAGCCAAAGGGCTCGGTAACTAAATGCTGCATAGGTAATTTTCCCTAAGCGACTGCCCCCTGCAACGGGCCGCCACGGGCCAGCTCTAGATCCAAAATCGCAATCTAGCTTAACAGCACGAGCAGGCAGGGCCAGATAGCAGCGGCAGCAGAAGCGAGAGGTAGCCAAGAAAAGAAGCCAGCAATGCGTGGATGGAGGAGTGTTGGGGGAAGAAGGCGGCGACACGGGAAGAAATCTAGGAAGGGGAAAGGGGGCGGTTCAGGAGGGGAGGGGACGGAGGCCACCTTCTCGGTCTGGGACTGGTAGGCGGCGCGGATGGAGTACTGCGGGGTGATCCACTCGTGGCCGGGGAAGTCGTCCTCCAGCTCCTCCTCGCTGCTGCTCTCCATCGCCGGCCTCCCCATGGCCGCCGAGTCTCCTCGGGCGCTCGCTCGAAATCGAAAGCCTCTTCGAGTTTGGGGCGGGTGGTGAGCGAGCGACTGGGCGGCGCGGCAGGGGAGACGAGAGAGAGAGAGAAGAGGGGTGGAGGTGGAGCCGTGGGAGTGTGGAGTGCCGTTATGGGGGCAGTCAGTCACCCACCGGCAGCGACCGGAGGGCTACCGTGCGCGTCTCGGGGTTTTCTCCTTTTCTTTTCTGCCCATTCTGCGGTGCAGGTGGGAAAAGCAGAGCCGTCGGCTGAAAGACGCTTTGGGCCTCGGCCGAAACGCGGCACAGCCCCCCCCCCCCCCCCCCCCCCCTTCGCCCCGCGCTAGCTCGGCCAGCCCATATACGGGGCGGGGCTCCCCTGTTTCGTTTTTCGTTTTCCTTCTTTTGGTTATTTTTGTGTTTCCTTTTCTATTTTTATTTTTTTCTTTAAAAATGTTCACAAATTTGACAAGTGTTCCCGGATTTCAAAAACTGTTCATGAATTTTAAAAAATATTCAGGAATTTTAAAAAATGTTCCGAATTTCAAAAAATGATCATGATTTTGTACAAAAAAATCTGGACTTCATAAATTGTTCATGAATTTGAAAAAATGTTCACAATGTTGAGAAATGGTCCCGGATTTAAAAAAAGTTCCAACGTTTAAAAAATGTTCTCAAATTTCCAAAATTGTTCATGAATTTGAAAAAATATACTGAATTAAAAAAGATGTTCATGATTTTGAGAAATGATCTCAAATTTTAAAATTTGTTCACGAATTTCCTGGATTTAAAAAATGTTCATGAATTTAAAAAAAAATCCAAATTTCAAAAATTGTTTACTTATTTCAAAATTGTTACCGTATTTCAAAAAACAGAAAAGAAAATTGAGAAAATGGAAAAAATGGAAATGAAAAAGCCGACAAAAGAACACACAGAGAAAAAAAGTCATTTTGGGAAGGTTTTAGAACCTTCCAAAACCGTGGGAGAAAGACAGAGAGAAAACAAGCATATATGGGTCGGCCCATATGCTATGGGTGCTCCTTTATTGCGCATTTTCTGCAGGTGATTCCCTTGGCAGGGTGCTGCAAAGAGGTGGTGTTCCTGCATATGGTGGACGCGGGGCAAGGGGGGGCTCCAATATAGGTGGAACCATGGGCCTCCTGAAGGCGGGAAGGCCACCTGAGGGGGTGAACCCGACATAGTACGATGGTCCTCTCACTAGGGCCGACTCTCGAGATGTCGCGTGGTCTGTCTGGAGTGGTTGCGACGGCAAGTCTGACTTGGATGCTCCCCCAGGTTTGTTGGCAACGAATGTCCTAGCCGCGGACCGAGACCAGCGATGATGGTTTGGATCGAGTCTACCAAAGCTCGAATGGAGTTGATGTCGACATCCCGAGTGTTGATGGGTGCTCGCTAAGCAGAGGCGAGCGGGCGATGGTCCTGTACCGCTCCTGTAGCTAGAGGGGCGGAGCTCTCCATGTTGAGACGACCTTTGGCTCCTGTAGGATCGAAAGTATGTCTAGAGGGGGGGGGGTGATTAGACTACTTGACCAAATAAAAACCTAACATTTTCCCAGTTTTAGAAGCACGCAGATTTTAGCAAGCATACAAGTCAAGCATCACCCTACACATGCAATTCTAAGAGTGTAGCAGCGGAAAGTAAGCATATGTAAGTAAAGGAGGGGATCGGAGATTTCAAACGCAATGAAGACACGGTGATTTTTGGCGTGGTTCCGATAGGTGGTGCTATCGTACGTCCACGTTGATGGAGACTTCAACCCACGGAGGGTAACGGCTGCGCGAGTCCACGGAGGGCTCCACCCACGAAGGGTCCACGAAGAAGCAACCTTGTCTATTCCACCATGGCTTACGTCCACGAAGGACTAGCCTCACTCGGGGTAGATCTTCACGAAGTAGGCGATCTCCTTGCCCTTACAAACTCCTTGGTTCAACTCCACATCATGTCGGAGGCTCCCAAGTGACACCTAACCAATCTAGGAGACACCACTCTCCAAAAGGTAATAGACGGTGTGTTGTTGATGAACTCCATGCTCTTGTGCTTCAAATGATAGTCTTCCCAACACTCAAACAACTCCTCACAGATTTGACTATGGTGGAAGAAGGATTTGAGTGGAAAACAACTTGGGAAAGGCCAAAAATCAAGATTCAAATGGTTGGAATGGAATCTCTTGATCTCAACACATAAGTAGGTGGTTCTCTCTCAGAAAATGTATGGTGGAAGTGTAGGCACGTTCTGATGGCTCTCCTTACTGAGTAAGAAGTGGTGGAGGGGTATATATAGCCTCCACACAAAATCCAACCGTTACACACTTTTGACCCAACTCGGTGGCACCGATCAGGAATCTCGGTGGCACCGAACTGTGTAAAAGATATGAACGTTAGGAATCTCGGTGGGACCGACTGGAACAACTCGGATGGACTGAAGTGCAATGAATAGGGCAAACCTCGTCTCAGTGGCACCGATTGCATCAACTCGGTATGACCAAAGTGAAGCAATAAGGCAACAGAGAGTTGGCAAGCCATCTCGGTGAGACCGATTTGCAAAACTCGGTGGGACCGAAGTGAGTGCAAACGATTACAGAGAGTTGGCAAGGCCATCTCGGTGAGATCGAGATCCATATCGGTGGATCCGATTTGTTAGGGTTTTGGCAGTGGCTAAGTCTAGATGAACTCGGTGGCTCCGGATAGAGAATTTCGGTGGGGCCGAGTTGGAATGTAGGTCTTGGACATATTTGGATGGAGAAAATGGTTGAGGCTTTAGGAGTACTGTGACTAAGCACTTGAGCAAAAAGACCATTAAGCAACACCTCATCCCCTTTTAATAGTATTGGCTTTCCTATGGACTCAATGTGATCTTGGATCACTAAACCAAAAATGTAGAGTCTTGAGCTTTTGCCAATCCATGTCCTTAGCATTTTGAGGGGTCCACGTCTCTAGTCTTTGCCATGCCAATCATTGAACATCCTGAAATCTTTAACTTGAATGGACATTAGTTCAATGAGATATATGTTGTTATGAATTACCAAAACCACCAAGGGAGCAAATGTGCTTTCAGCTCCCATGCCTGAGGCAATCTCGGCATTGGCGGCAAAGCTGGCGAGGCCAAGAGTGACCTGCAAAACCGTTGGAGCGATGAGCTCTTTCTCGGGGGCGGCGACGTTGTGGGCCTCTTCAAGGCCAACCTCTTCGACTACCGTGCCGAGGGGTTGAGCGTTGTGGCCATCAGTCGCCCCTTATTGGGCGTGGGCTTCGAGCTCCGCCCCCGTCGTGGCATCCTTCTTCTTTGATCCTGTCATTGAAGCTTTAACCTTGGATGCCTCAACTTCTCCCGAGGCTCGCTTTGGGGCCATCTAGCTATGAAGGCCGGGCTGAGTTCTCACACATGGCGAGGATTCCCCACGATCGGCGTCAATGGTGATGTTCAAGAATTAACTTTGGAATAGAGATTAGCGAGGGCGTGTACGGCGGCCTTATATCGAAAGTTGTCGTACACTCGACTGAGTGACACAACGATGTTTTTTTAAATAGGTTAATCCGCCTTGTGGGAGCGCGACCTATGTCCTATGGGAGGGTCGTCGAGACTCGAGAGTGGTGCCCGGGGCACTTGGAGTGCGGTCGTTTTTGGATTCCCACGACTATCGACTAGTCCAAGACTTACTAGGTCTCTCGGACTCCGAGCTCTCGGCCTTCGGAAGGCTTGGAAGGGGAGAGCGACCCTCCACTTGAGTGTATTCAAGTGAGAGTGAGTGAGTTACATGCCCACAGGGGCTTCATATAGCCTAGGGGTCTTTGACAAATGACCAGAGCTATCTTTGAAGTAAGGAGGCGGGGCGGTAGGATAAAGGTAATTTCCCGTCCTTTGGCCCATGTGCACCTTGTTGGTCTAGGGGATGGGTTGTAGCCCATTAGGGGAGAATTCCTACACTATGAGGAGGTTTCCTTGCTTGGGCTTGGGCTTCTTTGATGTGTTACCTTCTCCTATGACTTATTCTTTTATGTGGTCTTCCTTCTTTGAGTTGTGACCATATTTTCTTGGGCTTTCGTTGACCGGAGTAGTCTGTTGGGACCCATAGGGGTGGCTTGGACTATTGTTGACTGCCTTAACTTGTGCCGACTGTCAGGGTGGCACTCCATGTAGGATAGGGGGTGCGACCTCAAGTAGGGTTAAAATCCACTACTACAACATTATTATTATTATTATTATTATTATTATTATTATTATTATTATTATTATTATTTCAGTGAACACAACTCTAAACGATGGTTGAAGACAAACTAGCGAAAAAGGTTAAGGACGGGAATGGGTCGGAGTACTTTGACCCGAAGCTAGTACCCGTTGACCCCTCTGCTTTGTTCAAGGGCATGGAGCCGACCCAATGGTCAATTGGTGACTGGCCTCATGCCCCACTGGGTAAAGGTCTGATCCATCTTAGTAATAGATTTACACGAAATAGAAAGTAGTAACACGGCAACATCTTTTCAAATAGATTTAGCGCTATGAATTTTTAGCATGTTAGGATATCTAGAGTTATTTGTTGAAAGAAAAACAAGGCATATATGTGACCTTTAACATATTTATAACTTTAAAACAGAGGTCGTTTGGGTCAATATTTTAAACAATTATATAAACACAAGGCTAACAACCCTTAATGCATATGCTATTGCAAAGGCTACTACAACCTTGCACAATCAAATTTGGGTCAATCCGCTTGTCGCGACGGGGCAATGGTGTCTGTCTCCCCTAGCCCGGTTTTCATACGAAGCCAACCCGAAAGACCCATTGACATTGAAACTTTGGGTCAGACCAATGTCGCATTGGGTAACACCGGTCCATTCTCATCTTAAAAATTGGTTCAAAATCGCAATGAAAAACAAATAGTATCAACTGAACGTTCAAGGCCAGAAAAAAGTCACTGAAAGCTTCCCAGGCACCACATTGGTGATGAAAGCAGAGGCTGTAGAGAATTAGAGACGACTGATTCACATTGAGTGACAAGAATTGAGTAAAATGCACAAAACCACCACTTTAGCGTCACAACTCTCGGAAAACCACCACTTTACAATTCGTAACATTTCGCACCGAACCGAAAATTTGACAGTGACAAAAAACACTGATCCAAAATGCTAAGTGTTTTGATGACGTCACTAATTAGTTTGGCCTGCCTGTCGGGCTGAGTTGGCAGAAAAAAGTGCCACTCAGCCAAATTAACTTGGTCTTCTTCTTCCTCCTCCCTCCTCTCTTTATGGCATTACATCAAACAGCTTGTGTGCCCCCGGGGAACAGGAGAGAAATGCAGCGGCGATCTGCCGGAGGCGAGCGTGGTCATCATCCAGCGGTCATGCTACGAGCCGCACCTCCGCTGCTCCCATCGCGGCGGGGCCATGGGCGCGGCGCTCACCACCAGCTGCAGGCCCGAGGACGGCCAGATCCCGCAGCAGGCGCAGCCACGGATCCCCCCTCGAAGCAGTACGTCGCCCTGGCCGCGTCTGTGCCCGACGGCGTCGACTTCGTCGCGCTGCCCGCACCACCGGCTCGTATTTATTGCCCAAAGTACCACTCTGATCTGGCCGGCTTGAAGCTAGCTAGCTTCCGCCCGTCGCTCCGATGCTCTGGTCATGAGCCCATGCTGCTCATAATCGTGCATCCGTGCACGCGTGTGTGGAATAGGAAGCTGGTCCAGCCAGCTGATGGGCGCTCAGGAGGGCGGGGATGAACACGGAGTGGAGATGGATGACCTCGAGCGTGGCCACCATGTCATTGCTGGACGTCGTGAGGTGGAGCCCCGCACCGACAACCGCGCGAGGAGCGGGCTCCCGACGGGTAAGTGCACTCTGAGCGCACTGGCGCGACTGGCCCCGCGTGCCCCCCGTCCTCTGCTGTCTTGAGCCGGAGCTGCAGGTCCTCGACCTGCCTCCTCCCACGTCGGTCGTCGGCCACGAGCTGGGCAGCTCTCGGCCATGAGCCACCAGAGGCGAGATCCACACTGCCACGTCGCACAGAAGCCGCGCCGGCGCGGCTGGCCCCGCGCGCGCCCTGTCCTCCGCTGCCTCGAGCCGGATCTATAGGTCCTTGCCCGCCTCCTCCCACGCCGGTCGTGCTATGCTCCTTGTGTGGTGGGTCGAGTGTGAGTGGGCCAGGTGTAGTGGGCCAGGTGTGTGGTGGGCTGGCTGTGTGTGTGCGCGCGCCGAGTTGAGGCCACAGTATAAGTAGTTGTTAGATAGCCGTGTGTGCGCGCGCCGAGTTGAGGCCACAGTATAAGTAGTTGTTAGATAGCCGTGTGTGGGCATCGTTGACTTGTACTGAACAACCTTATCTTCTTCCTCCTTTGAATC
This sequence comes from Elymus sibiricus, assembly GCA_039707655.1. Taxonomy (NCBI): domain Eukaryota; kingdom Viridiplantae; phylum Streptophyta; class Magnoliopsida; order Poales; family Poaceae; genus Elymus; species Elymus sibiricus. Next base: position 172,756,184 of record CM077666.1, on the reverse strand, counting down.
GAGCATCCTTCCTCAGCTCTTTCTTCCTTTCCTCGTCCCCATTCTCTGAGTTAGTCGATCCCATACCCCAGCCATGGCTAGGGAGTACTGCCTGAGGGCAACACTTGGTATCTAGAGCCTTGTATCACATCCGAGGATTTCCCCCAAAAAAAATTTCCAATTCGTGTTGACTGCGATTTGATCCCTAAATTCCTGGCAAAAGGTGTGGATCCTTCGAAATACACGCAAAACGCTTTCGCGTACCTGCGTCAGGGCGGATCGAATCGGAGTTGCGTCCACGGCGACATCCGGCAAACCCACGCTCTCGGCTCGTATGTCGACGGCGGAGTTGTCGTTGGCGGAGCTGCAGCAGCTCGTCAAGGATTCCATCGTCCAGAGTGCGGCGGTCTCGGAGGCGGGCAAACAGACGGCGCGGACGGTGCAGGACCTGCGTGAGACGGTCGACACGTATGCGACGTCGTCGGCCAAGGCGTTTGATGCGCTTGCGCAGTCCACTACTGCGGCGCTCAACCGCACGGAGGCGACCATGGGGCGTGTACTCCTCGCCAACACGTCCTTGGACGAGGCGGTGGCATCCATGAAGCAGTCGCTTGGGGCGGTGCTGCACCGCGTGGAGGCGCTGGAGCGAGCCCCGCCTGCTTCCTCCGATCCGCTACCACTTCATCAGCGTGCGGATCAGCATCAGCCAGGGGTCGATCTGCGTGGGCCTCGGGCTCCCAGATTCAACTTGAACAGTCGTGAGCAGTCGAAACCACAGCCTCCGCCGTTTACTGAACTATCTGATGATGAGGAACAGTGTTTATTACCTGAGTCAGTTCAGTTTTCCTCAAATACTCGTACCCATACGCGGCTACCTCGTTCGGATTTCCCTAAGTTTGATGGTGAGAACCCGAAGTGGTGGAAGAAACAGTGTGAGAAATATTTTCGCATGTATACAGTTCAGCCAGACTTGTGGGTCGATTTTGCGACCATGCATTTCCAGGGGAATGCGGCGTTGTGGTTACAAACATACGAAGCTATGCATATTGTTGACAGTTGGCCAGCGTTGTGTGTTGCGGTCTTTGCTAAATTCAATCGGAATAAGTATTCCAGGACAATTGATCTGTTCTTTGCGTTACGTCAGGAAGGATCAGTTGAGGAGTATGGTCATGTGTTTGAAGAACTCATGCACAAGATCCTTGTCTACAATCATGCGTATGATGAGATATTCTTTGTCAATCGCTTCATTGAAGGGCTTAAACCTGCTATTCGAGCTCCAGTGAAACTTCAGCATCCGGGAACTGTTGATTCTGCTTTTCAATTGGCACAGACTCAGGAAGCTTTGTTGGCAGAGGACAATTTCAAGCAGCACAAAGGTCCGGATCAACGGTTCAAATTCAAGCCGTATGTGCATCAAGGGATACTAGGTGCACTTCCTGACAAGAAATCTGAGGATAAAACCCGTTTCACTGACAGAGTTGACAACTTAAGAGCTCAACGCAGGGCAAGAGGAGAGTGTTTCAAGTGTGGCGAAAAATTTGGGCCTGGCCATAAATATCCTACTTCAGTGCAGTTACATGTCATGGAGGAATTGCTGTCCGCATTACAAATACCAGATCAAGGAGATACTGTGTCAGTTCCGGCTGAGTCTGTGTCTGATGCTGAACCTGATGAAGCTGTTATGAAATTATCCATTCATGCTGTCACTGGCACCTCTTGCAAGGAAAGTGTTAAGTTACAGGGTATGATTGGGAAAACCCATCTGTTGATTCTAGTGGATTCTGGTAGTTCCAATAGCTTTGTCCGTGAGAAATTAGTGCAACAACTCCAATGTCCAGTGGACAACTTGCCTGCAGCTACTGTTAAAGTTGCTGGTGGGGGCACTCTCACTTGTACACAACAAGTAAGAGATCTGCAGTGGTGGTGCCAGGGCACCTGTTTCAGTACTTCTCTCAAAGTATTACCTCTGGAAAGCTATGACATAATCCTGGGTATGAACTGGCTGGAAATCATGAGCCCAATGTGGGTAGATTGGAAACTGAAAATTATGAAGTTTGAGCATCAAGGCACTAAAATCACCTTGCAGGGCATATCTGACAGAATTCAGAGCTATACACCCTTGTCTGGTAAACAGCTGCATGGACTTCTCCAATCTAAAGCTGTAGAGCATGTGATACATTTGAATTATGTCACTACAGTACCTACGCCACAGACAGAATGTCCCTTATCTGTGCAGAAGCTCATTGAAGTTCATAAGCAACTGTTCCAAGAACCTGAAGGGGTACCACCACACAGGGAATTTGACCATCAAATTCCACTGATACCAGGGGCTCCTCCAGTTAATGTTAAACCCTACAGGTACAATCCTATGCAGAAAACTGAAATAGAAAGACAAATCACAGCTATGTTGCAGCAGGGAATTATTCAGTTGAGCACTAGTTCATTTGCCTCCCCAGTGCTTCTGGTAAAGAAAAAAGATGGCACTTGGCGTTTTTGTGTTGACTACAGGCATCTCAATGCTATAACAGTAAAACACAAGTATCCTATGCCAATTGTAGAAGAATTGTTGGATGAATTAGCAGGGGCTAAGTGGTTTACCAAGTTGGACCTTAAATCTGGCTATCATCAAATAAGGTTGGTGCCTGGTGAAGAGCACAAAACTGCTTTTAAAGCTCATCATGGCCTGTATGAATTCAGAGTGATGCCATTTGGTCTGACTAATGCTCCAGCCACTTTTCAGGCAGCTATGAATGCCCTCTTTGCTACCTTGTTAAGGAAGTGTGTGTTAGTGTTTGTAGATGATATTTTGGTCTACAGTGACACCCTGGAAGAGGATCTGCAACATTTGGCACAAGTGTTTGCTATTCTCCAGGAAAACAAGCTCCAGGTCAATTTCTCTAAGTGTACTTTTGCTCAGCAAGAGCTGGAATACCTGGGCCACATCATCAGCGCTGAAGGTGTGAGGACTGACCCAGCTAAGATTCAGGCTGTTCAGGAGTGGCCAACCCCTGTCAATGTCAAACAGGTCAGGGGATTTTTGGGACTTACTGGTTATTACAGGAAGTTTATCCAACATTACAGTCTCATTAGCAAAAGTCTAACAGAGCTGCTGAAAAAGGATGTTGTCTTTGCTTGGTCTCCTGTTGTGGATGCTGCATTTAACCAACTCAAGCAGGCATTGCTGCAAGCACCTGTTTTAGCCTTGCCAGACTTCACTAAGCCTTTTACCATTGAGACGGATGCCAACAACATTGGGATAGGAGCAGTGCTCATGCAATCTGGTCACCCCATTGCCTATCTAAGTAAAGCTTTGGGACCACAGGCTCGGGCTTTGTCCACCTATGAAAAGGAGTGCCTGGCTGTCATTTTGGCTGTAGACAAGTGGCAATCCTATTTACATCATGCTCCTTTCATCATAAGCACTGATCATAAGAGCTTGCTGCACTTGACAGAACAGAAAGTGGGTAATTCCATGCAGCAGAAGGCACTACTCAAGCTCATGGGATTTAACTACACTGTGGTGCACAAGAAAGGTAAAGAGAATACTGCAGCAGATTCCTTGTCCAGAGTGCCAGAGTCTGCCACACTTCATTCCATGACTTTTGGTACTCCTCAATGGTTGGAACTGTAGCTGATGGGTATTTGCAAGATCACCAGGCCAAGGAATTACTGTCTGAGCTTAGTCTCACAGGCTCCAATGACAAAGGGTTTAAATTGGTGCAAGGTATCATCAGACACCATGACAGAATTTGGCTGGGCAACAACAAGGAGGCCCATCAGGCTATTCTGCTCTCCTTACATGCAAGTGGGGTGGGTGGCCACTCTGGGTTTCAGGCCACTTACCAAAGAATTAAGGCCCTGTTTTCTTGGCCTGCAATGAAGCAACATATTCAGGAGTATGTAAAAAAATGCACCATCTGTCAGCAAGCCAAGGCAGAGCACATCAAGAAACCTGGGCTTCTTAGTCCCTTACCTGTGCCTAAGGAAGCTTGGAATATGGTGAGCATGGATTTCATTTCTGGACTGCCCAAAAGCAAGTCTCATGATACTATTTTGGTGGTAATTAACAAGTTCAGTAAGTATGGTCATTTTATCCCTCTGGCTCATCCTTTCACTGCTCTGACAGTAGCTCAACTGTATTTGGACAATGTGTATAAGCTACATGGATTGCCTAAAGTATTGATCACTGATCGAGACCCTCTCTTCACCAGCACCGTTTGGCAGGAATTGTGCAGATTGTCAGACACCAAAATGAACATGAGTACCGCCAATCATCCTGAGACTGACGGCCAGACAGAGAAGCTCAATCAGTGTTTGGAAACGTTTCTGCGGTGCATGGTTCAGTCTGCTCCCAAGAAATGGGCACATTGGCTTCCTCAAGCGGAGTACTGGTACAACACCAATTATCATTCGGCTTTGGGAGCTACTCCTTTTCAGGTACTGTATGGCTACTTGCCGCGTCACTTGGGTATTTCTAACTTGCAGAGCTCAACTTCTAGTGACCTATCGGGCTGGTTAGCGGAGCGCAATGCTATGACAGCTTTGATTCGGGACCATTTGCTGCGGGCACAGTCCAGGATGAAGATGCAGGAGGACAAGCATCGCTCGGACAGAGTGTTTCACCCTGGTGATTGGGTATACCTGAAACTACAGCCTTACATGCAGCAATCGGTCTCTCGGCGCTCCAATCACAAGCTGGGTTTCAAGTTCTTTGGTCCGTATCAAGTGCTCGACAGGGTGGGCGAGGTGTCCTACCGTCTGGCGCTGCCGCCATCCAGCAAGATCCACCCGGTCGTGCATGTGTCACTGCTCAAACCAGCTGATCCGCCAGTTGCAGGTGCCGACACTGCCGACAGTCTTCAGTATGCTGCTGTTGCTACTCAAACATCCAGGCCAGTGCAAGTTCTCCAGTCACGGCTCGTCAAATTCGGTGGCGGAACACGGCGACAGTACAAGATCGCCTGGAGCGGTCTCCCACTGACCATGGCCACTTGGGAGTGGTCCAGCGCCTTGCCGGAGCTGGCATCAGCGTGAGGGCACACTGTTTTTAAGAGGAGGGGCATGCTATGCTCCTTGTGTGGTGGGTCGAGTGTGAGTGGGCCAGGTGTGTGGTGGGCTGGCTGTGTGTGTGTGTGCCGAGTTGAGGCCACAGTATAAGTAGTTGTTAGATAGCCGTGTGTGGGCATCGTTGACTTGTACTGAACAACCTTATCTTCTTCCTCCTCTGAATCGAGCATCCTTCCTCAGCTCTTTCTTCCTCTCCTCGTCCCCATTCTCTGAGTTAGTCGATCCCATACCCCAGCCATGGCTAGGGAGTACTGCCTGAGGGCAGCAGGTCGTCGGCCACGAGCTGGGAGGTGCGAGATCCACGCTGCCGCGCCGGAGGACTCGCTAGCTCGGACCAGGCAGGGGAGTGCCGTGCGCCGGCGAGCGGGACGCCGAGGCAGGGTAGGAGGAGGCGGTGGTGGTGGACGACGTGAGGTTGCCGCTGCTCGTCTTGTGTTTGATAAAATGCTTCAAAGAGAGAGCGGGTGTTTGATAAAATGCTTCAAAGAGAGAGCGGGAGGAAGAAGAAGAAGACCAAGTCAACATGTCTCAGTGTAAAATATTTTTTGTCAACTCAGCCCGACAGGCGGGCCCAATTAATTAGTGACGTCAGTGAATCACTTAGCATCAGTGTTTTTTGCCACTGTTAAATTTTCGATGCGATGCAAAGTGTCACGTTTTGTAAAGTGATGGTTTTTCGAGAGCTGTGGTTCTGTGTATTTTACTCACAAGAATCAATTCCAACAAATACATCATATCCTACTTGTAGAAGCCTGCTTAACTATCTTTTGTACTGCAAACGCATACAAGAAGTATTATCAAGGACGAAAACAGAAACGAGAGAATTCCGCCGATAGCCAACATGGCCTTCGCATTGTGGGGAATTAACAAGTGCGTGCCAAAAAATATCCCGGCCTCCATGAGCACAAAGATGATGATGTATAAAAGATGCCCGTCCAAGACAAAAGAATATTGCATCAGAGATCGATTACTCTCGGTCGTTTCAAACTGAGGTGCGAATATACGATCGAAACGCATACGTACCCATCGAGAACCACAATGGTGGACCTTCTCCTCCTCGTCGGGCCTGCCGGTGCGGCGAGTGGCTTCCACGCCAGGGCCAGCCTTGTTTCGGGAGGCTCTAGGCGAACTCGATGACATGGACCCCTATGTCCTAAGACCATATATATGTATGCGCATGCTAATGTCCTAAAATTATGAAGAAAAGATGATACAAGGAACTAGAAATTTATACATCAGATGATTGGAACCCTAGAGATGTACACAGAATGACAGAAAATTAGGATGGTTGAATACATACTGTAAAAGATTGAATTTGAAGATTATACATTAAAATTTTGAAACTTCATGTACACTGAAATTGGAGGATGGATCATGAATGAATAGTTGAATACGTACTTAAAGAATAAAAGAAACTATTGAAATTGGGGTTTGGGGGGATGGATCAGGAACATGGTACAGGGAGTCATGGATGGATACGTACCGTGGTGCCCTGCGCTCACGGCTCACATATGTATAACGTATTCGTATTGCCGCCTTGCCGGATGCCGGATGGCCGGGCTGCGGCTGCTGGACTGCCGCGCAGCGACCACCAGCGGCGGCCGAGGCGTCCAGCGACGAGAGGACGAACGACGAAGACGAACAGACAAGCAAGGCGCCCAGAAGATCTTCGGTTGATTTGTTTCACCAGCGAAACGAGCCGCCGTGCCGTGCGTCTGGCGTGCGTGACGCTTCGCTAAATCGCTACCTGCTATCTGACGGGCCTAGCCCATCTCGTTTTTTCTCTCGTAATTGTTTTTCTTACCTATTTTTACTGGGCTATACTATATATGTGTACTACATCATGGGCCCCCCTCCGATCTGGGCCCTGGGCCGTCGCCCCTCCGCCCATACACCAGGGCCGGCCCTGTTCCACGCGGTCGCAGATGTGGATGGTCCTCTCCCGGCGGGGGCCTTGGTCGATCTCTGAGACGCGGATGGTGCGGTGAGGTTCGTCGTCGGGGACGAAGATGGCCCATGACACCCTGTCCTTCCTTGTCGCCGGCCGGCCCGACCAAGTTGAGAGAGCCCATGCTAGGAGAAAGCAGCGTACGCGTGGCTATGGCGGCGTGCTCTGGCTGTGCGCCTGCATGTTTATATATCCGGATTGCTAAATCTCAGTCGACTAAGTCTCAGTCGATGCTACACCCGTGAAATCTTACATGGAGATCCGTGCAAAATTTTATTTGAGTTTTTCTTTCTTCCATTTATATGTCATGTCACTTGACTGAGATCTAGCCACACCCTTTATATATATAGAGAGAGAGCTCCCTACTTTGGGCTGGTCCGTGCTTGTTAGTTGGACCTTCCCTGAATACTCCGATATTTCCTTGTAAAATATGCACATTTTATGGGACTCTTTGGAACCTTTCATAAATACCAAATCTCGTTACATGATGAGAAACCCTAACCTCACTGCCCCAAGGAAACGGTAGGAATCTATGCCGGAGCTCCGTCGACTACGTCCATGCGGACGAACTCGAGAAGGATAAGAGCCTGAAAGACAAACTTGAAGAAGCGCTGTTATCCGCTCGAGCGCCGCACCTGCGAGGACTAAAAACACCTAACTGTAGCGAGGGCCACATGATTCCCCTCCCCAGTACCGACCGCCAGAGCGGCAAATAGAGAGGAGGCGAATCAACGGGCTCGTCGGTGTAGGGAGAATTTTGATATAAGCCGCCTAGGGTTAAAAGAAAAACGAGAGCAAGTTCTTGATGATTACATGACATCAGCGAGATTTTTTTTTGAGCATATCAGCGTGAATTTTTTTTTTGAGCGGTATCAGCGTGATATATAGCATGCCCAGCCGGCGCCGTGCCACAGCCCATCCAAAACTTGTTTGTATCTGTATGGAGAGCTTCTAACTGGCGCCTCATGCACCAGTTTACGCGGCGCCTATATCTCGCATTAAGCGAGATGAGAGGAACTCTCGCGTAATCGATCCCTGGTCTCCAGGGTGTTGCGCACCGCTGCTAGCCACTCAGCTACACTTAAGTTCATGTTGAAGTAGCTGGGCGCGCCCTACTTGAGGCATAAAGAGCTGGTTTTTCACTGGTTTTTCGGGGTTTTTTTTTCCTTTTTTTCTGTTTTTCTTTTTCTTTTCTATTATTTCTCCATTTTCTTCTGTGTTATTCGTTTTTTCTCCTTTTTTTTGCTTTTTTTTCTTTTCTTTTTCCTTCATTTTTTTCATTTGTTTCTTCGGTTTAAAATACTTTTTTCCGTTTTCTTTTGTTTCTTTTCTTTTTCCTTCTCCAGTTTCTGTTTCGTTTTTATTTTTTTTATTATTCCTACATTTGTTTCTTCGGTTTTATTTTTCATTTTTTTGGTTTATTTTTTTCCAGTTTTCATTTTTTTGGTTTTCTTTGTTTCTTTTGTTTTTATTCTACATTTTTTGTATATGTGAACAACATTTTCCTAATAAACCTTTAACATTTTCGATATGAGTTTAACATTTTTTTAACACATGGTCAACATTTTTTCTATACACATTTTTCAAATGATTAATCAATATTTTTGAAATACAAAGATTAATATTTTTTCTATGCACATTTCACATTTTTTCAAATGCTTGACTAATATTTTCTAAATGCAATATTAACATTTTTTGAACACATGGTCAACATTTTTCTATAAACATTTAACATTTTCTAAATGTTTGATTAACATTTTTCAATTACTTGTTCAACATTTTTTCAAATGCTTGATTAACATTTTTATATACATTATCAAAATGTTTCATCATTTTTTAATACATGGTCAACATTTTTTGTAAACAAATTTAACATTTTTCACATGCTTGATCAACATTTTTCAAATACTTTTTCAACATTTTTATATACATGATCAAAAATTTATAATTTCTTTAATACACGGTCAACATTCTTTCTATACACATTTAACATTTTTTAAATACTTGATTAACATTTTAAAATACTTGTTCAACATTTTTTCAAATGGTTGATTAACATTTTTATATACATGATCAAAAAAATCATCATTTTTTAAATACATAGTCAACATTTTTTCTATACACATTTAACATTTTTCAAATGCTTGATTAACATTTTTGAATAGATGATCAATTTTTTATACATTTTTTGTATACGTGATAAACATTTTCTCTATACACATTTAACATTTTCCAAATGCTTGGTCAAAAAATTTCAAAAGTTTTTATAGAGTGTTTTTTAAAGTATAAACAAAAGTAAACAAATAAAGCAAAAAAGGAAAACAGAAAAAGGAGGCTGGAGCTTCCCCCGCCGCTGGGCCGGTCCATGTGGAGCTCCCCCGACGCGAGGTTGTCCTCTGTCTCGCTTACAGCGAGACATAGGGGCGCCCGCCAGTTCAGGAACGGGCGTTCACGCGCCTCGCGCTCATGGGTCGGCCCAATAAAATATTGCCAACGCTGTCTCGGTTCCTGGTTCGCTCGCTAAAAGAAAGGTCCCTGGTTTTCTCGATTCTTTATTTTCCTGGTTCACTCAGTTCCCGTTCACCAGCCGACTGTTGACGACATGGGGCTCCGTTGAGTTTTTTGAAAAGTTCATGAAATTTAACAACAATAGTGGGAAAAAGTTCACTAATTTGAAAAAAGGTCATGCAATTAAAAAATATAAAAAAATTCATAAACTTGAATGGAAAAGTTCAAAATTTTGAAAAACGTTCAAAATTTGAAAAATTTGAACAAAAGTTCACTAAAAACAATTACCAAAATTGGTAAAAAATTCACGGTTTTGAAAAAAGGTCATGAAAAATTTCATGAATTTGAAAAAAAATTCACGAAGCAAAAAACTAAAAAAATAATGGATCTGAAAAAAGTTCATGAAAATTTGAGAAAAGTTCAAGAATTTGTAAAAGTTCACCCAAAAAATTAGGAAAAATAAAAAATAAAAAGAAAAATAGAAAAGAAAAAGAAAAAAACAAATAAAATAGAACAAACCCCGAAAACATAACTAAAATTAAAAAACTGTCTAAAAGCTTCCAGAAGCTTTCCAAAACCGGTCTGGAAGCTTCCCAAAATCGGAGCAGAAATTCTCGTTAGTGCGCTCTTAACTGGGCCGACCCATAGAAACAACGTGTAGGCGCCGCGTATGGATAACACGTTAAAGAAGGCGCTAAATAGGAATCGGGATCCGTATGGCCGAAACATGTTTCTCGTGCGCGACAGAAAAGGTCATATTGGCGAACTGAGCGTAGCTCATATGGTTAGTTTCCTTATGGTGGAACCAACCCACCAGGGTTTAAGTCCTAGACATGGCATTGGTGGTCGCATTTTTCTGGATTTATTTTCAGGTCTTCCAGTGATGTGCGTTTAGTGGGAGGAGACGTTCCCGTCGACTACGAAGGCTTTTGGGCCGACTTTATCAATCTCAAAATGATGTGCCGGCTCAGCCTCTTGGAGGTGCTCATAGGGGTAGGATATGTGTGCGTGCATTCATAGGGATGAGTATATATGTGTATATGTATTGCGTCTGTACCGTGTTCAAAACAAAAAAAGTCATATTGTTTGTGACATCATTTTTTTCCTCAACACACATGAACTTTGTGTTAAGTTACAAAACCCACCTAGAGCACCACCACTAACCGCCTAAGAACTCGCTATCTCACTCAATTCTACTGCAATGAGCGTGCACACACACTCTACCCTTATGAGCACATTTAAGATATTGAGCCGGCACAACATTTGAGATTGACGAAGTCACTACAGGTGCTTTGTAGTCAACGGGAACGTCTTCTCTCACTAAAAGAACATCGTCGAAAAGACTGAAATAGATTCAGAAAAATGTCTGCACCAGTGCGAAGTTTAGGACTTAAACCTTGGTGAGCTGGTTCCACCACAATAAACCTAACCCTCTGAGCTACACTTAGTTTGCCTCAACGCCTGACTTCTAATCACTGAATTTTGTTGTAATTAGTTGCTTGCAAAAATGCTTTTCGTACCAAATAAATGCATATGGCTTTTAAGTTTCTAAGATACTACATTTGTTGGACTTTTAAAAAAAACTTAAGGTACGTTCGAGAAAATCCAAGCTGTCGGAGGGAAACTTCTAGCATGATTGGTTTGCTGCCAACGTTTGACATTGTTAAATATTAGTAATGTTGAGTAAACTAGCAATTTTTTGATTAATTTAATCCAGAATTAATTATAAACATGGTGTCAACGATATTAATTTCGTGCTGGTATCTAACCATGCAAGCTCATGCTACGTAAGCAATAGATTCATCTACACAAACAACAAGCGAGCTAAAAACAGTAATGAACAGGAGAGGGATAAACGAGTGACGAGGGCGATGAGGACGTAGACGAAGTAGCATACGTAGATGAACGACGGCGAGCAGTCGTGTAGTAGACGTTCCCCAAAAATGTAATCGCCCTTCTCTCAGTGACGGAGCTACAACAAGGCTGAGTGGCCATGGCCCGCCCAACCCATGAAATTTTCTCTAATGTATATCTAATTTTAGGCCATGGAACACAAGCCCAGTACTTATTTCCCACAGCCGGCCCGCCCAACTATTTTGGCCAAGCTTCGCCACTGCTTCTCCTGGTGCAAGATTGCAAAGAGCGGGGTTTCGAGGTCGGGTAGGGAGACGTGCGCTGGACCCACATCCGAGTCGACAACAATTGCGTAGACGATATTTGACACAAGTGCCAAAACTAGCATTTTTGGCACGAAATCAATCATGCTCCTTTATCTCGCCCGTCTTTCGCATGTTCTCGCCCTAAAACCCCGCACGACGGTCGTTCCATTCGATTCTGGTTCGACACGTGGGCTGGTGACCAGCCGCTCTAGATGGAGTACCAGGGGTTGTACTCCATCGATGTTCGACCTAACCAGTCAGTGGCCGAGGCCCTGAGCATCCCCCCCCCCCCCCGCCATTGCGTTATGTAGGGAGCTCTTGCCGGTAGAGGCAGCCAGCTGGGAGTCGCTCTATACCAAGGTGGGTGCATTCCACCTCTCTGCTGGCCCGGACGAGGTCTCGTGGCATCTTGCTACTTGTAGACTGCGTTGGTATTTCCCTGAAGAGGAGAGGATGATGCAGTATAGTAGAGATAAGTATTTCCTTCAGTTAAGAACCAAGGTTATCAATCCAGTAGGAGAAGCACGCAAAATCCTTTAGCAGCACTTACACACACAAAAGCAAACACTTGCACCCAACGCAAATAAGAGGGTTGTCAATCCTCTTAGCAGTTATTTGCAAGGATTAATTCTGATAGTGATAGATAGAAATATAAATTGCAAAATAAAATAAACGTAAATAAATTGCAGCAATGTATTTTTGGGTTTTAATATATGATAAAGATAGACCCGGGGGCCATAGTTTTCACTAGAGGCTTCTCTCTTGAACACATAGCATACGGTGGGTAAACAAATTACTGTTGGGGAATTGATAGAAAAGCAAATAATTATGATGGATTCATGGCAATGATCATGTATATAGGCATCACATCCGAGACAAGTAGACTGACTCCTGCCTGGATCTACTACTATTACTCCACCCATCGACCGCTATCCAGCATGCATCTAGGGTATTAAGTATGAAACAGAGTAACGCTTTAAGCAAGATGACATGATGTAGACAAAGTAAACTCAAGCAATATGATTAAACCCCATCTTTTTATGCTTAATGGCAACAATACAAATACGTGTCATGTCCCTTTCTGTCACTGGGATTGAGCACCGCAAGATCGAACCCATCACAAAGTACCTGTCCCATTGCAAGATAAACCAATCTAGTTGGCCAAACCAAATCGATAGATCGGAGAGAAATACAAAGCTATAACAATCATGCATAAAAGAATTCAGAGAAGACTCAAATATTTCTCATGAATAATCTGATCATAAACTCACAATTCATCGGATCCCAACAAACACACCGCAAAAGAAGATTACATCGGATAGAACTCCAAGAACATCGAGGAGAACATGGTATTGAAGATCAAAGAGAGAGAAGAAGCCATCTAGCTACTAGATATGGACGCGTAGGTCTGTGGTAAACTACTCACACATCATCGGAAGGGCAGCAAGGTTGATGTAGAAGCCCTCCATGATCGATTCCCCCTCCGGCAGAGTACCGAAAAAGGCCTCCAGATGGGATCACGGAAGAACAGAGGCTTGCGGCGGCGTAAAAGTTATTCGGGGTGGCTCTCTGTTGGTTTCTGAATATTTGAGAATTTATAGAAGTGAAATTAGGTCAAAAGGAGGCACGAGGGGCCCACAAGGCATCAGGGCGCCCCCCCGGGGGGCGCGCCCTGTTGCCTTGTGGCCTCCTCGTGAGGCTTCTGGCTTCCTCCCGAAGCTTTCAGGGTCTCTTTTGTCCAGAAAAAAATCGTCAAAAAGTTTCGTGGCATTTGGACTTCGTTTGGTACTGATTTCCTGAAAAATCAAAAACAAGCAAAAAACAGCAACTGGCACTGGGCACTAGGTTAATAGGTTAGTCCCAAAAAATAATATATAATTGCATATAAAAACATCCAAGATTGATACTATAATAGCATGGAACAATCAAAAATTATAGATACGTTGGAGACGTATCAAGCACCCCCAAGCTTAATTCCTGCTCGTCCTCGAGTAGGTAAATGATAAAAACAAATTTTTTGATGTGAAATGCTACCTAATATGTTTCATCATGTAATCTCTCTTATGGTATGAATAATAAGATCCGAATGATTCAAAGCAATAGTCTATAATTTGATATAAAGACATCAATACTCAGGCATACTAACAAACAATCATGTCTTTCAAAATAAAAATGCTAAAGAAAGTTATCCCTACAAAATCATATAATCCTGTCATGCTCCATCTTCTTAACACAAAGTATTTATCATGCACAACCCCGGTTTTAGCCAACTAGTTGGTTCATACTTTTTAACGCGCTTCAGCTTTTTCAACCCCCACGCAATACATGAGCGCAAGCCATGGATATATCACTATGGGTGGAATAGAGTGTGGTTGTAGAGATTAATAAGGGGAAGTCAAAAATAAGAAGATAGTCTCACATCAACGCGGCTAATCAACGGGCTATGGAGATGCCCATCAATTGATGTCAATGCGAGGAGTAGGAATTGCCATGCAACGGATGCACTAAGAGCTATAAGTGTATGGAAGCTCAACATGAAAACTAAGTGGGTGTGCATCCAACTTGCTTGCTCAGGAAGACCTCGGGCATTTGAGGAAGCCTGATAACCCACAAGTATAGGGGATCAGTTGTAGCCTTTCTCGATAAATAAGAGTGTCAAATCCAATGAGGAGCTAAAGGTAGAATCAATATTCCCTTCAAGTTCTATCGACCTCCGATACAACTCTACGCACACTTAACGTTTGCTTTACCTCGAACAAGTATGAAACTAGAAGTACTTTGTAGGTGTAATGCTAGAACTACTTTGCAAGAATAAAACTAGGAGTACTAAGCGAGAATAAAACTACGAGTAATTTGCAAGATAATAAAAGTTAGTTGTTTAGTAGAAAACTTTTGTAACACAAGAGAAGGATTTGTCCCTAGGCAATCGATAACTAGACCGGTAATCATTATTGCAATTTTATATGAGGGAGAGGCATGAGCTAACATATTTTCCGTACTTGGATCATATGCACTTATGATTGGAACTCTAGCAAGCATCCGCAACTACCAAAGATCATTAAGGTAAAACCCAACCATAGCATTAAGTAACAAGTCCTCTTTACTCCCATACGCAACAACCCCCTTACTCGGGTGTAAGCTTCTGTCACTCTAGCCGCCCACTATAAGAAAATTATGAACGTATTACAAACCCTACAGCGGGAATCCCTCACGCTTGCGTGACATGGAGGGCACCATAGGACAGCACCAAAATAAAACATACAACTCAAACCAATCACGATCATCAATCAACCCATAGGACAAAACGAATCTACTCAAACATCATAGGATGGCAACACATCATTGGATAATAATATGTAGCATTAAGCACCATGTTTAAGTAGAGATTATAGCGGGGAGAAGATGTTGGAAATATGCCCTAGAGGCAATAATAAATTAGTTATTATTATATTTCCTTGTTCATGATAATCGTTTATTATCCATGCTATAATTGTATTGATTGGAAACTCAAATACATGTGTGGGTACATAGACAACACTGTGTCCCTAGTAAGCCTCTAGTTGACTAGCTCGTTGATCAAAGATGGTTAAGGTTTCCTAGCCATAGACATGAGATGTCATTTGATAACGGGATCACATCATTAGGAGAATGATGTGATGGACAAGACCCAAACTACGAACATAGCATATGATCGTGTCAGTTTATTGCTATTGTTTTCTGCATGTCAAGTATCTGTTCCTATGACCATGAGATCATGCAACTCACTGACACCGGAGGAATACCTTGTGTGTATCAAACGTCACAACGTAACTGGGTGACTATAAAGGTGCTCTACAGGTATCTCCGAGGGTGTCTGTTGGGTTGGCATGGATCAAGACTGGGATTTGTTACTCCGTGTGACGGAGAGGTATCTCAGGGCCCACTCGGTAATACAACATCACAATGAGCCTTGCAAGCAAAGTGACTAAAGAGTTAGCCACAGGATCTTGTATTACGGAACGAGTAAAGAGACTTGCCGATAACGAGATTGAACTAGGTATAGAGATACCGACGATCGAATCTCGGGCAAGTAACATACCGAAGAACAAAGGGAACAGCATACGGGATTAACTGAATCCTTGACATAGAGGTTCGACCGATAAAGATCTTCGTAGAATATGTAGGAGCCAATATGGGCATCCAGGTCCCGCTATTGGTTATTGACCGTAGAGGTGTCTCGGTCATGTCTACATAGTTCTCAAACCCGCAGGGTCTACACACTTAACGTTTGGTGACGATTAGTATAGTTGAGTTATTGTGTTGGTGACCGAAGGTTGTTCGGAGTCCCGGATAAGATCCCGAACATGACGAGGATCTCCGGAATAGTCCGGAGGTAAAGATTGATATATGTGATAATAGTGTTTTGATCTCCGGAAGGGTTCCGGAATTCACCGGAAGGGGTTACGGATGTTTACCTAAGTGTTCGGGTGCAGCAACACTTTATATGGGCCAAAGGGGTAAAGCCCACGAGGTATTGGAAAGTGCAAAAGGAAGTTTTGCTGCTGCCTTAAGTGGTACTACCGCTGGGAAGGTAGTACTACCGCGTAAGCGGTACTACCGCTTGTGTGAAGCGGTACTACCGCTCAAGCGGTACTACCGCTCGTGAGCGGTACTACCGCTTGTACGCGGTACTGCTGGAATCCGAGTGAGACTCTTTCCGTGCGGGCCAAACCGACCTTGTGCGGGCAAAACCGACCTTGTGGAGGCTTTCTCTCCAAGTTTAGACCCCGGGGCTCAACATATAAATATAGGGGCAGGGCTAGCACACGGGACACATCAAGATTTCCCAAGCCGTGTGCCGGCAACCCTAACCCTCTAGTTCCTCCCGTCATAATCTTCGTAGTGCTTGGCGAAGCCCTGCAGAGATTGTTCCTCACCACCATCACCATGCCGTCGTGCTGCCGGAACTCATCTACTGCTTCATCATCGCTCGCTGGATCGAGGAGGTGAAGGCGTCATCAAGCCGTACGTGTGTTGAACGCGGAGGTGCCGTCCGTTCGGCACTAGTTCGTGATCGGATCGAGGGACGACTTGCGATTTGGATCGCGGAGACGTTCGACTACATCAACCACGTTTCTTAACGCTTTCGCTTAGCGATCTACAAGGGTATGTAGATTCACTCTCCCTCTCGTAGATGCTCATCACCATGGATAGATCTTGCGTGTGCATAGGAAATTTTTTGTTTCCCATGCGACGTTCCCCAACAGTGGTATCAGAGCGAGGTCTATGCGTAGATGAGATCTCGAGTAGAACACAAACGAGTTGTGGGCGTGGGTGTATACATATTGCTTGCCGTTAGTAGTTGATACTTGATTCGGCGGTATTGTGAGATGAAGTGGCTCGGACCGACATTACGCGTACGCTTACGCGAGACAGGTTTCACCGCTACGTGCACTCGTTGCATAAAGGTGACTGGCGGGTGTCTGTCTCTCTCACTTTAGTTGAATCGATTTCAATGAAGAGGGTTCTTTTAGAAGATCAAAAAGCAATCACTACACCACGTTGTGGTTTTGCGTAGGTAAGAATCGTTCTTGCTAGATACCCGTAGCAGCCACGTAAAACTTGCAACAACAATTAGAGGACGTCTAACTTGTTTTTGCAGGGTATGTTGTGATGTGATATGGCCAAGTACATGATAAGATATATGTGATGTATGAGATGATCATGTGTTGTATAGAATATCACGACTTGCATGTCGATGAGTACGGCAACTGGCAGGAGCCATAGAGTTGTCTTTAATTATTTTCGCTGTTTTGCTTTACTTTATCGCTATGAGTTAGCAATAGTCGTGGCAGCAACAGTCGGCGCGACAACCTCATGGCGACACGTTGATGGAGATCAAGATGATGGAGATCATGGTGTCATGCCGGTGACGATGGAGATCATGCCGGTGCTTTGGAGATGGAGATCAAAAGCACAAGTTCATGGCCATATCATGTCACTTATGATTTGCATGTGATGTTAATCCTTTTATGCATCTTATTTTGCTTAGGACGACGGTAGAATTATAAGGTGATCCCTCACTTAAATTTCAAGATAAAATTGTGTTCTCCCCGAGTGTGCATCGTTGCGAAAGTTCGTCGTTTCGAGACACCACGTGATGATCGGGTGTGATAGACTCTACGTTCACATACAATGGGTGCAAGCCAGTGTTGCACATGCGGAACACTCGGGTTAAACTTGACGAGCCTAGCATGTACAGACATGGCCTCGGAACACAAGAGACCGAAAGGTCGAACATGAGTCATATAGTAGATATGATCAACATGAAGATGTTCACCATTGAAACCACCTCAACTGCGAAAATATGACCGAGGGACGGAACTGTGGAGGGGGGCGCCGCACACGGCTAAGACAATGTTGTGTCCTTTGGGGCGCCCCCTCTCCTCTATTTATATATGTGTAGGGGCTTGGAGTAGAAGGAATAGTGTCACGTGAACAGTAACCGTGAATAGTACACACGTGGACTTGGACTCCAAAGTCCAATCCTATTCCTACTAGAACTCTCCCTTTTTTCCTTCCCTAGCTGCGTGGGCTTTTGAGGACTTGGTGTGCCTGGCCCAATAAGGCCAGGGCGCCTCCCCTTAGCCCATGCCAGCCCTTGGGACATGGTGGACCCACTTGTGGACTTCCGGACTCCTCCGGAATCCTCCGGAACCTTCTGGAAGCTTCCCGGTACAATACCGAAAAAACTGCACCTTTTTTCGGAACCCAAAATATGACTTCCCATATATAAATCTTTACCTCTCGACCATTCCGAGACTCCTCGTGACGTCCGGGATCTCATCCGGGACTCCGAACAATATTCGGTTACCAATTCACATAACTCATATAACACTATATCGTCAACGAACGTTAAGCGTGCGGACCCTACGGGTTCGGGAATGATGTAGACATGACTGAGACGCTTCTCCGGTCAATAACCAATAGTGGAACCTGGATGCTCATATTGGTTCCTACATATTCCACGAAGATCTTATCGGTCGAACCGCAATGACAACATACATAATTCCCTTTGTCCGTCGGTATGTTACTTGCCCGAGATTCGATCGTCGGTATCTCCATACCTAGTTCAATCTCGTTACCGGCAAGTCTCTTTACTCGTTCCGTAATACATCATCCCGTAACTAACTCCTTAGTCACTTTGCTTGCAAGCTTCTTATGATGTGCATTACCGAGAGGGCCCAGAGATACCTCTCCGAAACACTGAGTGACAAATCCCAGTCTCGATCCATGCCAACTCAACGGACACCTTCGGAGATACCTGTAGAGCATCTTTATGATCACCCAGTTACGTTGTGACGTTTGATAGCACACAAGGTATTCCTCCGGTATCCGGGAGTTGCATGATCTCATGGTGTGAGGAACATGTATTTGACATTCAAGAAAGCAGTAGCAATAAACAGAACGATCATATGCTAAGCTAACGGATGGGTCTTGTCCATCACATCATTCTCCTAATGATGTGATCCCGTTATCAAATGACAACTCATGTCTATGGTAAGAAAACCTTAACCATCTTTGATCAACGAGCTAGTCTAGTAGAGGCTCACTAGGGACACGGTATTTGTTTATGTATTCACACATGTATTTAAGTTTCCGGTCAATACAATTCTAGCATGAATAATAAACCTTTATCATGAACAAGGAAATATAAAATAATAACAACTTTATTATTGCCTCTAGGGCATATTTCCATCAGTCTCCCACTTGCACTAGAGTCAATAATCTAGATTACATAGTAATGAATCTAACACCCATGGAGTCTTGGTGCTGATCATGTTTTGCTCGTGGAAGAGGCTTAGTCAACGGGTCTGCCACATTCAGATCCGTGTGTATTTTGAAAATTTCTATGTCTCCATCCTTAACATATTCACGAATGGAGTTGAAGCGTCTCTTGATGTGTTTGGTCTTCTTGTGAAACCTGGGCTCCTTGGCTATGGCAATTGCTCCAGTGTTGTCACAAAAGATTGTCATTGGACCCGATGCACTAGGTATTACACCTAGATCGGATATGAACTCCTTCATCCAGACTCCTTCATGTGCTGCTTCCGAAGCAGCTATGTATTCCGCTTCACACGTAGATCCCGCCACGATGCTCTGCTTGGAACTGCACCAACTGACAGCTCCACCATTTAATATAAATACGTATCCGGTTTGTGACTTAGAGTCATCCGGATCAGTGTCGAAGCTTGCATCGACGTAACCCTTTACGACGAGCTCTTCGTCACCTCCATAAACGAGAAACATGTCCTTGGTCCTTTTCAGGTACTTCAGGATATTCTTGACCGCTGTCCAGTGATCCAGTCCTGGATTACTCTGGTACCTCCCTGCCAAACTTATGGCAAGGCACACATCAGGTCTGGTACACAGCATGGCATACATAATAGAACCTATGGCTGAGGCATAGGGAATGACTTTGATTTTCTCTATATCTTCTGCCGTGGTCGGGCATTGAGTCTGACTCAACTTCACACCTTGCAAGACAGGCAAGAACCCTTTCTTTAACTGATCCATTTTGAACTTCTTCAAAACTTTGTCAAGGTATGTGCTTTGTGAAAGTCCTATCAAGCGTCTTGATCTATCCCTATAGATCTTGATGCCCAATATATAAGCAGCTTCACCGAGGTCTTTCATTGAAAAATTCTTATTCAAGTATCCCTTTATGCCATCCAGAAATTCTATATCATTTCCAATCAACAATATGTCATCCACATATAATATTAGAAATGCTACAGAGCTCCCACTCACTTTCTTGTAAATACAGGCTTCACCGTAAGTCTGTACAAAGCCATATGCTTTGATCACCTCATCAAAGCGTATATTCCAACTCCGAGATGCTTGCACCAGTCCATAGATGGATCGCTGGAGCTTGCACACTTTGTTAGCACCCTTAGGATCGACAAAACCTTCTGGTTGCATCATATACAACTCTTCTTTGAGAAAACCATTAAGG
Organism: Elymus sibiricus; assembly: GCA_039707655.1. Classification (NCBI taxonomy): domain Eukaryota; kingdom Viridiplantae; phylum Streptophyta; class Magnoliopsida; order Poales; family Poaceae; genus Elymus; species Elymus sibiricus. The sequence continues at coordinate 172,735,528 of CM077666.1, read as the reverse complement.
AATGCAGTTTTGACATCCATTTGCCAGATTTCATAATCATAAAATGCGGCAATTGCTAACATGATTCGGACAGACTTAAGCATCGCTACGGGTGAGAAAGTCTCATCGTAGTCAACCCCTTGAACTTGTCGAAAACCTTTCGCGACAAGTCGAGCTTTGTAGACAGTGATATTACCATCAGCATCCGTCTTCCTCTTAAAAATCCATTTATTCTCAATGGATTGCCGATCATCGGGCAAGTCCACCAAAGTCCACACTTTGTTCTTATACATGGATCCTATCTCAGATTTCATGGCCTCAAGCCATTTGTCGGAATCCGGGCTTATCATAGCTTCTTCATAGTTCGTAGGTTCGCTGTTGTCTAACAACATAACTTCCAGAACAGGATTACCGTACCACTCTGGTGCGGAACGTACTCTGGTCGACCTACGAAGTTCAGTAGTAACTTGATCTGAAGTTTCATGATCTTTATCATTATCTTCCTCTCTTATTGGTGTAGGCATCACGGGAACGGTTTTCTCTGATGAGCTACTTTCCAATTCGAGAGAAGGTACAATTACCTCATCAAGTTCTACTTTCCTCCCACTCACTTCTTTCAAGAGAAACTCCTCTAGAAAGGACCCATTCTTGGCAACAAAGACCTTGCCTTCGGATCTGTGGTAGAAGGTGTACCCAATTGTTTTTAGGGTATCCTATGAAGACGCACTTCTCCGCTTTGGGTTCGAGCTTATCAGGTTGAAGCTTTTTCACATAAGGATCGCATCCCCAAACTTTAAGAAATGACAGCTTAGGTTTCTTGCCAAACCATAGTTCATACGGTGTCGTCTCAACGGATTTAGACGGTGCCCTATTTAACGTGAATGCAGCTGTCTCTAATGCATAACCCCAAAACGATAGTGGCAAATCGGTAAGAGACATCATAGAACGCACCATATCCAATAAAGTACGGTTACGACGTTCGGACACACCATTACGCTGTGGTGTTCCAGGTGGCGTGAGTTGTGAAACAATTCCACATTTTCTTAAATGAAGGCCAAACTCGTAACTCAAATATTTGCCTCCGTGATCAGATCGTAGAAACTTTATTTTCTTGTTACGATGATTCTCTACTTCACTCTGAAATTCTTTGAACTTTTCAAATGTTTCAGACTTGTGTTTCATCAAGTAGATATACCCATATCTACTCAAATCATCTGTGAAGGTTAGAAAATAATGATACCCGCCGCATGCTTCAACATTCATCGGACCGCATACATCGGTATGTATTATTTCCAACAAATCAGTAGCTCGCTCCATTGTTCCGGAGAACGGAGTTTTAGTCATCTTGCCCATGAGGCATGGTTCGCAAGTATCAAATGATTCATAATCAAGAGATTCCAAAAGTCCATCCGCATGGAGTTTCTTCATGCGCTTTACACCAATATGACCTAAACGACAGTGCCACAAGTATGTTGCACTATCATTATCAACTTTGCATCTTTTGGCATCAATATTATGAATATGTGTATCACTACGATCGAGATTCAACAAGAATAGACCATTCACAAAAGGTGCGTGACCATAAAAGATGTTACTCATATAAATAGAACAACCATTATTCTCTGACTTAAATGAATAACCGTCTCACAATAAACAAGATCTAGATATAATGTTCATGCTCAACGCTGGCACCAAATAACAATTATTGAGGTCTAAAACTAATCCCGAAGGTAGATGTAGAGGTAGCGTGCCGACGGCGATCACATCAACCTTGGAACCATTCCCGACGCGCATCGTCACCTCGTCCTTAGCCAATCTTCGCTTATTCCGTAGCTCCTGTTTCGAGTTACAAATATGAGCAACCGAACCAGTATCAAATACCCAGGCGCTACTGCGAGCATTAGTGAGGAACACATCAATAACATGTATATCAAATATACCTTTGCTCACTTTGCCATCCTTCTTATCCGCCAAATACTTGGGGCAGTTCCGCTTCCAGTGACCAGTCCCTTTGCAATAGAAGCACTCTATTTCAGGCCTGGGTCCACCTTTGGGTTTCTTCGTGGGAGCGGCAACTTGCTTGCCGTTCTTCTTGAAGTTCCCCTTCTTTCCCTTGCCCTTTTTCTTGAAACTAGTGGTTTTGTTAACCATCAACACTTGATGCTCCTTCTTGATTTGTACCTCCGCTGATTTCAGCATCGCGAAGAGCTCGGGAATTGTCTTCTCCATCCCTTGCATATTATAGTTCATCACGAAGCCTTTATAGCTTGGTGGCAGTGACTGAAGAACTCTGTCAATAACACTCTCAACCGGAAGATCAATTCCCAGCTGAGTCAAGTGGTTGTGGTACCCAGACATTCTGAGTATGTGTTCACTGACAGAACTGTTCTCCTCCATCTTACAGCTAAAGAACTTGTTGGAGACTTCATATCTCTCAACCCGGGCATTAGCTTGAAATATCAATTTCAGCTCTTGGAACATCTCATATGCTCCGTGGCGTTCAAAACGCTTTTGTAGCTACCATCATCTTTCAACTTAGCTTTCTCTAGGAACGTATTAAAATTCAACGGAACAGTAGCACGGGCCATTTATCTACAACATAGATATGCAAAGAAACTATCAAGACTAAGTTCATGATAAATTAAGTTCAATTAATCAAATTACTAATGAACTCCCACTTAAATTAACATCCCTCAAGTTAACTAAGTGATACATGATCCAAATCAACTAGCCCATGTCTGATCATCACGTGAGATGGGATACTCATCAATGTTGAACATCTCCATGTTGATCATATCTACTATATGACTCATGTTCGACCTTTCGGTCTCTAGTGTTCCGAGACCATGTCTGTACATGCTAGGCTCGTCAAGTTTAACCCAAGTATTCTGCTTGTGTAAAACTGGCTTACACCCGTTGTATGTGAACGTAGAATCTATCACACCCGATCATCACGAGGTGCTTCGAAACGACGAACTTTAGCAACGGTGCATACTCGGGGAGAACACTTTTATCTTGAAATTTAGTGAAGGGATCATCTTATAATGCTACCGCCGTTCTAAGCAAAATAAGATGCATAAAGGATAAACATCACATGCAATCAAAATATGTGACATGATATGGCCATCATCTTGTGCTTTTGATCTCCATCTCCAAAGCATCGTCATGATCTCCATCGTCACCGGCTCGACACCTTGATCTCCATCGTTGCGTCGTGGTCGTCTCGCCAACTATTGCTTCTACAGCTATTGCTAACGCATAGCGATAAAGGAAAGCAATTACATGGCGCTTGCATTTCATACAATAAAGAGAGAACCATAAGGCTCCTGCCGGTTGCCGATAAATTACAAAACATGATCATCTCATACAATAACATATATCACATCATGTCTTGACCATATCACATTACAGCATACATTGCAAAAACAAGTTAGACGTCCTCTACTTTGTTGTTGCAAGTTTTACGTGGCTGCTACGGGCTTCTAGCAAGAACCGTTCTTACCTACGGCACAAAACCACAACGGTGATTTATCAAGTTTGCTATTTTAACCTTCAACAAGGACCGGCCGCAGTCAAATTCGATTCAACTAAAGTAGGAGAAACAGACACCCGCCAGCCACCTTTATGCAAAACAAGTTGCATGTCTGTCGGTGGAACCGGTCTCATGTACGTGGACATGTAAGGTTGGTCCGGGCCGCTTCATCTTACAATACCGCCGAATCAAAATAAGACGTTGGTGGTAAGCAGTATGACGATCATCGCCCACAACTCTTTGTGTTCTACTCGTGCATATCATCTACGCATAGACCTGGCTCATGATGCCACTGTTGGGGAACGTTGCATGGAAAACAAAAAAAAATTCTACGCACACGCAAGATCTATCCATGAAGATGCATAGCTACGAGAGGGGGAGTATGTCTACGTACCCTCGTAGACCGTAAGCGGAAGCGTTAGAACAACGCGGTTGATGTCGTCGAACAACTTCACTCGATCCAACCGACCGAGCACCGAACGTACGGCACCTCCGCGTTCAGCACACGTTCAGCTCGGTGACGTCCTCGACTTCTTGATCCAGCAAGACGGCGAGGTAGTGGATGAGTTCCGGCAGCATGACGGCGTGGTGACGGTGATGGTGATGCTATCTCCGCAGGGCTTCGCCCAAGCACTGCGAAAATATGACCGAGGGACGGAACTGTGGAGGGGGGCGCCGCACACGGCTAAGACAATGTTGTGTCCTTTGGGGCGCCCCCTCTCCTCTATTTATATATGTGTAGGGGCTTGGAGTAGAAGGAATAGTGCCACGTGAACAGTAACCATGAATAGTACACACGTGGACTTGGATTCCAAAGTCCAATCCTATTCCTACTAGGACTCTCCCTTTTTTCCTTCCCTAGCTGCGTGGGCTTTTGAGGACTTGGTGTGCCTGGCCCAATAAGGCCAGGGCGCCTCCCCTTAGCCCATGCCAGCCCTTGGGACGTGGTGGACCCACTTGTGGACTTCCGGACTCCTCCGGAATCCTCCGGAACCTTCTGGAAGCTTCCCGGTACAATACCGAAAAAACTGCACCTTTTTCCGGAACCCAAAATATGACTTCCCATATATAAATCTTTACCTCTCGACCATTCCGAGACTCCTCGTGACGTCCGGGATCTCATCCGGGACTCCGAACAATATTCGGTTACCAATTCACATAACTCATATAACACTATATCGTCAACGAACGTTAAGCGTGCGGACCCTACGGGTTCGGGAATGATGTAGACATGACTGAGACGCCTCTCTGGTCAATAACCAATAGAGGAACCTGGATGCTCATATTGGTTCCTACATATTCCACGAAGATCTTATCGGTCGAACCGCAATGACAACATACGTAATTCCCTTTGTCCGTCGGTATGTTACTTGCCCGAGATTCGATCGTCGGTATCTCCATACCTAGTTCAATTTCGTTACCGGCAAGTCTCTTTACTCGTTCCGTAATACATCATCCCGTAACTAACTCCTTAGTCACTTTGCTTGCAAGCTTCTTATGATGTGCATTACCGAGAGGGCCCAGAGATACCTCTCCGAAACACCGAGTGACAAATCCCAGTCTCGATCCATGCCAACTCAACGGACACCTTCGGAGATACCTGTAGAGCATCTTTATGAGTTATGTTGTGACGTTTGATAGCACACAAGGTATTCCTCCGGTATCCGGGAGTTGCATGATCTCATGGTGTGAGGAACATGTATTTGACATTCAAGAAAGCAGTAGCAATAAACAGAACGATCATATGCTAAGCTAACTAATGGGTCTTGTCCATCACATCATTTTCCTAATGATGTGATCCCGTTATCAAATGACAACTCATGTCTATGGTTAGGAAACCTTAACCATCTTTGATCAACGAGCTAGTCTAGTAGAGGCTCACTAGGGACATGGTATTTGTTTATGTATTCACACATGTATTTAAGTTTCCGGTCAATACAATTCTAGCATGAATAATAAACCTTTATCATGAACAAGGAAATATAAAATAATAACAACTTTATTATTGCCTCTAGGGCATATTTCCATCAGTGGGCCCCTCGGGCATCGTCTCGCGTTGATTCTTTTTTCCCAAAAATCACATATATTCCAAAATAAATCTCCATAAATTTTTACCGCGTTTGGACTTCGTTTGATATGGATTTTCTGCGAAACAAAAAACATGCAACAAACAGGAACTGGCACTAGGCACTGGATCAATAAGTTAGTCCAAGAAATCATATAAAATGTTGCCAAAAGTATGTGGAAATTGTACGATAATGGCATGAAACAATCAAAAATTATAGATACGACGGAGACGTATCAAAGCCCATCATCGGAATATACAATCCAAGTTCTATAATGAATTCCCACTAGTATATGAAAGTGACAAAATAGGAGACTCTCTATATGAAAAGCATGGTGCTACTATGAAGCACAAGTATGGAAAAGGATAGTAACACTGCCCCTTCTCTCTATTTCTCTCATCATTTTTTTCTTTTTTTTCTTTCTTTTTTCTTTTTTTCGTGGGCTCTTTTTGGCCTCTTTTTTTTCCTTTTTTTTATTTCCTCACTAGGACAATGCTCTAATAATGATGATCATCATACTTCTATTTACTTACAACTCAAAAGAAAATTACAATTCGAAACTAGAACAAAAAGTATGACTCTATATGAATGCCTCTGGCGGTGTACCAGGATGTGCAATGATACTAGCGTAACATGTATAAAAAATGATGAACGGTGGCTGAGGCACAAATACTATGTCAGCTATATGATCATGTAAAGCAATATGACAATGACGATGTGTGTCATAAAAACGGAGCGGTGGAAGTTGCATGGCAATATATCTCGGAATGGCTATGGAAATGCTATGATAGGTTGGTATGGTGGCTGTTTTGAGGAAGATATAAGGATGCTTATGTGTGATAGAGCGTATCATATCACGGGGTTTGGATGCACCAGCGAAGTTTGCACCAACTCTCGATGTGAGAAAGGGCAATGCACGGTACCGAAGAGGCTAACAAATTGTGGAAAGGTGAGAGTGCGTATAATCCATGGACTCACATTAGTCATAAAGAACTCATATACTTATTGTGAAAGTTTATTAGCCCTCGAAGCAAAGTACTACTACGCATGACCCTAGGGGGAGGTTAGTAGGAGTTAACCATCGCGCGCCCCCGACCGCCACACAAAGGAAGACAATCAATAATAAATCATGCTCCAACTTCTTAGCATAACGACAGATCATACTGATGACCCACAAGTATAGGGGATCAATCGTAGTCCTTTCGATAAGTAAGAGTGTCGAACCCAACGAGGAGCAGAAGGAAATGACAAGTGGTTTTCAGCAAGGTATTCTCTGCAAGTACTGAAAGTAGCGGTAATAGTAGTTTTGATAGCAAGATAATTCGTAACAAGTAACAAGTAACAAGTATAATAAAGTGCAGCAAGGTGGCCCAATCCTTTTTGTAGCAAAGGACAAGCCAGAACGAACTCTTATAATAAGCAAAGCATTCTCGAGGACACATGGAAATTTCATCTAGTCACTTTCATCATGTTTGTTTGATTCACGTTCGCTACTTTGATAATTTGATATGTGGGTGGACCGGTGCTTGGGTGCTGTTCTTACTTGAACAAGCCTCCCACTTATGATTACCCCCTCTCGCAAGCATCCGTAACTATGAAAGAAGAATTAAGATAGCTCTAACCATAGCATGAAACATATGGATCCAAATCAGCCCCTTATGGAATAGCGCATAAACTAGGGTTTAAGCTTTTGTCACTCTAGCAACCCATCATCTAATTACTATTCCACAATGCCTTCCCTTAGGCCCAAAGATGGTGAAGTGTCATGTAGTCGACGTTCACACGACACCACTAAAGGAAGCAACAACATACATATCATCAAAATATCGAACGAATACCAAATTCACATCATTACGTATGACAAGACTTCTCCCATGTCATCAAGAGCAAAAATAACTACTCACAAATCATATTCATGTTCAAGATCAGAGGGGTATTGAATAGCATTAAGGATATGAACATATAATCTTCCACCAAATAAACCAACTAGCATCAACTACAAGATGTAATCAACACTACTAGCAACCCACAGGTACCAATCTGAGGTTTTGAGACAAAGATTGAATACAAGAGATGAACTAGGGTTTGAGATGAGATGGTACTGGTGAAGATGTTGATGAAGATTGCTCCTCCCACGATGAGAGGATCGTTGGTGATGTCGATGGCTTCGATTTCCCCCTCCCGGAGGGAAGTATCCCCGGCGGAATCGCTCCGTCGGAGAGCAAAATAGCTCCTGCCCAGGTTCCGCCTCGAGACGGCGGCGCTTCATCCCGAAAGTCTTCTTCTGATTTTTTCTAGGGCAAATAGCTTTATATAGCAGAAGGAGGGGGCCAGAGGCCTGCTAGGGGCCCCACAGCCAAGGGGGCGCGCCCAGCGGGGTAGGGCGCGCCCCCCAGGCTTGTGGCTTCCTGGTGGGCCCCCTTCTGTTGATTCTTTCACCAGTATTTTTTATATATTCCAAAATAATTCTCTGTAAATTTTTAGGTCATTTGGAGTTGTGCAGAATAGCTATCTCTGTTTCACCCCTTTCAGGTCCAGAATTCCAGCTTCCGGCATTCTCCCTCTTCATGTGAATCTTGCAAAATAAGAGAGAGAAGGCATAAGAATTGTACCATAAAGTGAAATAATGATCAAAAACATAATAATTATTAGTAGGAAATCATGATGCAAATTGGACGTATCAACTCTCCCAAGCTTAGACCTCGCTTGTCCTCAAGCGAAAGCCGAAATCGATAATCATGACCACATGCTTTGAGAGAGAGAGAGGCGTCGATAAAAAATATATGGACATGGAGCATCGTGATCTTTATTATAACAGCAATATATCATCGTAAAACTTCTCATGAAAAAGTGATAATTCATCCACAAGTTAAAGTATGAACCATGAACCAAATTGAAAACTGACAAACTATGATCTCAGTCACTGAAGCAATTGCAATTCATCATATTATCAGAAAGAGTCTATGTAAGAGCTTTGTTTAGCAAGTTCACATACTCAACTATCATTTAGTCTTCTATGAATGCTGACACTCACAACATACTTATGTAGCAAAAGTTTCAGTCGAACACATAGAAAGATAGGGGCTTATAATTTCGCCTCCGAACGTATTTACCTCAAGGGTAATGTCAACAATAATAACTCATGATCACCTACATCCAACTGGATATATATGCCTGGATCAATCCCCACCACATGATGCTTGCCAAGAGAGAAAATAAAAATTTAATAGAGGAGAATACTATTGACTCTTGCATGAAAGTAAATACATAAAGTAAAAGATAGGCCCTTCGCAGAGGAAAGCAGAGGTTGTCATGTGCTTTTTGTTTTTGGATGTGCAAACTCTTAATGTAAAGGAACATCACTTTATATTGCCCCTTGTGATAGCAACCTTTATTATGCAGTCTGTTGCTTTTATTGCTCCACCATCACAGGATCGTACAAAGCTTATTTTCCCTTACAATAAAAGTTCATACATGTTTAGGAGCAATTTTTATTGCTTTGCACCGATGACAACTTACTTGAAGGATCTTATTCGATCCATAGGTAGATATAGTGGACTCTCATGGCATGAAACTGGGTTTAAGGGTTCTTGGATGCACAAGTAGTATCTCTACTTAGTATAGAATTTTGGCTAGCAAAAGATAGGGGGCAAGCACCACATGTTAGAGGATCCAAAACAATATAACTTCTATGTGAATATAAGCAAACATAACCCATTACGTTGTCTTCCTTGTCCAACGTCGATTAATTGACATAGAATATTTGATGGTGGCTCACAATCATAAAAGATCTCCAAGATAGTGTATTTATATGTGAGACCTCTCTTCCTTTATTACTTTTTTCATGAATTGCAACAATGACCAATGCTATGTTTGTCAACTTCCAACAAGTTTTATCAATTATACTTCTTTTATGTGAAGTCATCACTCCCCATGGGATTAGCATATGATCTTACTTTTTATTCTTTATTTATTTCTAAGATTGGATCATCAAAAGCAAAACACTCAAGTCAAACTACTCTTTATTATATAACTTTCACACACAATTACATAGATAGATACATCACAAGGAAAGCACTCGAAACTAAATCATACTAAAACTTTATTCTTCTAAATCACGAAATAACTAAGGATCAAACTAAGATAGATAATGATAATGAAAAAGTGATGGTGATACGATACCGGGGCACCTCCCCCAAGCTTGGCACAAGCCAAGGGTGGTGCCCATTGATGTCTACTACACAACTTATTCTTGTAAACTCGTGTTGGGCCTCCAAGCGCAGAGTTTTGTAGGACAGTAGCAATTTTCCCTCAAGTGGATGACCTAAGGTTTATCAATCCGTGGGAGGCGTAGGATGAAGATGGTCTCTCTCAAACAACTCTGAAATCAAATACAAGAAATCTCTTGTGTCCCCAACACACCCAATACAATGGTAAATTGTATAGGTGCACTAGTTCGGCGAAGAGATGGTGATACAAGTGTAGTATGGATAGTAGATATAGGTTTTTATAATCTAAAAAAACAGCAAGGTAGCAAGTAACAAAAGTGAGCACAAACGGTATTACAATGCTTGAAAACAAGGCCTAGGGTTCATACTTTCACTAGTGCAATCTCTCAACAATGCTAACATAATTGGATCATATAATAATCCCTCAACGTGCGATAAAGAATCACTCCAAAGTTCCTATTAGCGGAGAACATAAGGTAGAAATTGTTGTAGGGTACGAAACCACCTCAAAGTTATCTTTTCCGATCAATCTATTGAGCCATCCCTATAAGTGTCACGAACAGCCCTAGAGTTCGTACTAAAATAACACCATATGATACGCATCAACCAACTCTAATGTCACCTAGATACTCCAATGTCACCACAAGTATCCGTGAGTTGATTATTCGATATGCATCGAACAACTTCAGATCATAATATTCAATCCACACAAAGAACTTCAAAGAGTGCCCCAAGATTTCTACCGGAGAAAGTAGGATGAAAACGTGCATAAACCCCTATGCAAAGATTACCCCAATGCCACCTCGGGAATCCGTGAGTTGAATGCCAAAACATACATCAAGTGAATCAATATAATACCCCATTGTAACCACGGGTATTCATATGCAAGACATACATCAAGTGTTCTCAAATCCATAAAAGTATTCAATCCGATAATGGTGAAACCTCAAAGGTAAAAACTCAATTCATCACAACAAGATAGAGAGGGAGAAACACCATATGATCCAACTATATTAACAAAGCTCGCGGTACATCAAGATCGTGCCAAATCAAGAACATGAGAGAGAGAGATCAAACACATAGCTACTAGTACATACCCCTAGCCTCGAGGGTGAACTACTCCCTCCTCATCATGGAGACCGCCGAGATGATGAATATGGCCTCCGGTGATGATTCCCCCCTCCGGTAGGGTGCCAGAAAAGGGCTCCAGATGAGATCGCTTCGGAACAGAGGGTTGCGGCGGCGTAAAAACTCATCTAGGTTAACTTTCGGGGGTTTCTGAATATATATGATTTTTCAGCGTTGGAATCACGCAAAGAGATGCCACAGGGGGCCCACGAGGCACCAGGGCGTGCCTGGGGGTGGTGGCACGCCCTGGTGGCTTGTGGGGCCCCTGTGGGTCTTCTGCTGCTCCCCCGAAGCTTCCTGGGTCTGTTTCCTTCCAGAAAAAATCGTCAAAAAGTTTCGCTGCATTTGGACTTCATTTGATATGGATTTTCTGGAAAACCAAAAACAAGCAGAAAACAACAACTGGCACCGGGCACTAGGTCAATATGTTAGTCCATAAAAATCATATAAAAGCCATATAAAAGTGCACCAAAATCATACAAAACTATAATAAACATGGCATGAATACTTCATAAATTATAGATACGTTGGAGACGTATCAGCATCCCCAAGCTTAATTCCTGCTCGTCCTCGAGTAGGTAAATGATAAAAGAAATAATTTATGAAGTGTGAATGCTAGCATAGTGCATAAGTTTGATCAATGATAATTGCAATTACTTTTTCTAGCATCAATATATATCATAAACAGTAGCTCATCTCATAAAACTTCTCATGATCAAGTAGCAAACTATTCACATGTTTAAAGTATAGACCATAAACTTTCTTGAAAACCAACAAACTATGTTCTCAGTCATCAAACAATTGCAATTCATCTTGTTTTCAGGAAGGGTCTATGTAAGAGCTCTAATTTAGCAAATTCCACATACTCAACTATCATTTAGTCTTCCATGATTGCTAACACTCAAAGCATATTTTTAGAACAAACCGTTTCAGTCAAACACATAGGAAGATACGGGCTTAATGTTTCGCCTCCCAACTTATTTATCTCAGGGATAATGTCAACAATAATAACTCATGATCACCTATATTCAACTGGATATATGTGCCTGGATCTTTCCCTACCACATGATGCTTGCCAACTTAGAGAATAATTGAGGTTGAAATGAGAAGAAATAATATTGACTCTTGCATAAAAGTAAATACATAAAAGTAAAAAATAGGCCCTTCGTAGAGGGAAGCAGAGGTTGTCATGCGCTTTTTATTTTTGGATGTGCAAGCTCTTAATGCAAAGGAACGTCACTTTATATTGCCCCTTGTGATAGCAACCTTTATTATGCAGTCCGTCGCTTTTATTTCTTTACCATCACAAGTTCGTACAAAGCTTATTTTCCCTTACAATAAAAGATCATACATATTTAGGAGCAATTTTTATTGCTTTTGCACCGATGACAAATTACTTGAAGGATCTTTTTCAATCCATAGGTAGATATAGTGGACACTCATGGCAAGAAACTGGGTTTAAGGGTTTTTGGATGCACAAGTAGTATCTCTACTTAGTACGAATTTTTGGCTAGCAAAAGATCCTAAGCAAGCACCACATGTTAGAGGATCCATAACAATATAACTTCTATGTGAATATAAACAAACATAACTCATTACGTTGTCTTCCTTGTCCAACGTCAACTACTTGATCAAGCTTGAAAATAATTAATGGGGGCTCACAATCATAGAAGATGTCCAAGATAGTATATTTATATGTGAAATCTCTCTTCCTTCAACATTCTTTCATGAATTGTTCAAGTGACCAATGCTATGTTTGCTAACTTTCAATAAATTTTACCACTTATACTTCTTATTTGTGAAGTCACTACTCCCCATGGGACAAGCATATGAAGCACATGTAATTTCAACTTTATGATATTCAATTCATTCAACAATTTACTCATAGGATATAAATGAAGAACAAGAGTAAATGACAAACTACTCCAAAAAGATATAAGTGAAGACCAAATGAGTAGTTAAGTAAATAGGTAGCAATGTGAGGACTCTCTCTCATATAAAAATTTCAGATCTTAAGTATTTTATTCAAACAGCAAATAAAACAAAATAAAATGACATTCCAAGAATAGCACAACTCACGTGAAGAAGCAAAAACTTAGGCTCAACCAAGACTAACCGAAAATTGTTGATGAAGAGAGGTGGGATGCCTACCGGGGCATCCCCTAGCTTAGATGCTTGAGACTTCTTGAAATATTATATTGGGATGCCTTGGGCATCCCCAAGCTTGAGCTTTTCTGTCTCCTTAATTCCTCTCATATCATGGTTTCCCTAAATTTTAAATACTTCATCCACACAAAACTCAACAAGAACTCGTGAGATAAGTTAGTATAAATCAACTCAAAACCTTAACATTCTCTACTGTAGCAAATTACTAAAATTATAATTAAACATTGCATACTAAATTCCTCTGCACATTTAATACTCCTATCCACAAATAGAAACATTAAACAAGCAACATATGCAAACAATGCAACTATAACCGAAATCTGCCAAAACAGAACAGTCTGTAAAGGGGGAATAAGAATTCATACTTCCCTAACTCCAAAAATTCTGAAAAATTACCACGTTACAGAGAACTCATGCATGCTTACTGTGTAAAAATTTCAGTTTTTTTATCATGTTCTGACTATTCAGGAATATTCTGAACATAACAGAAAACTTTCTGTTTTCAAACAGCAACACATAAACTTGCAAACTGGGCATGGTAAAGGCTATAATTGGCATTTTATTGAACTAAAAGATACAAAACATGACTATTGATAGCAGAAAGCAAATCTCAACAAAATAAAATGACGCTCCAAGCAAAACTCATATTATGTGACGAATAAAAGTATAGCTCCAAGTGAGGTTACCAATAATGTTGAAGACGAAAGAGGGGATGCCTTCCGGGGCATCCCCAAGCTTAGTTGCTTGGGTATTCCTTGAATATTACCTTGGGTTTCCTTGGGCATCCCCAAGCTTAGGGTCTTGCCGCTCCTTATTCTCCTCATATCGATATCTCACCCAAAACTTGAAAACTTCAATCACACAAAACTTAACGGAACTTCGTGAGATAGGTTAGTATGATAAAAATAAATCATCCACTTAGGTACTGTAAAGACAAGATTCATAATTGTTCTCACATAATTCCTACTGTATTCTATCATTTCCATAATTTATATTACTCAATAAAAGCTGTGGAAACACTAAAACAAGCAAACTATGCATTGAAAACAGAATCTGTCAAAAACAGAACAGCGTGTAGTAAGCGATTTAAAAACCATACTTATATACCTCCAAAAATTCTGAAAAATTAGGAAAACGTAAATTGTTTTTAACCCAATGCTCTGTAAAAATTTCAGAATTTTCTCACGTTCCAGTACAGAATAGAAATTCCAGCAGTGGACGCAAAAATTTGTGTTTTTGCACAGAATCGAATCAACAAGTATCCACACTTTCCCAAAGGCTTTACTTGGCACATTATTGAAAGAAAACATATAAAACATGATTACTACAGTAGCTTAATCACGTGGACACACAAAAACAGTAGGTACAAATATTGGGTTGTCTCCCAACAAGCGCTTTTCTTTAATGCCTTTTAGCTAGGCATGATGATTTTAACGACGCTCACATAAAAATAAAGAATTGGAACATAAAGAGAGCATCATGAATCATATGTTCCTCTCTCATAATAATTTTCAGTAGCATCATGAATGGATTCATCAATATAGCTATCACGTAAAGTATTATTTTCATGATCCACAAGCATAGAATTTTTTATTACTCTCCACATAAGCAAATTTCTTCTCATCAAACATAGCATCCCCAAGCTTGTGGTTTTGCATATCATAAGCATAATCACTTTCATCATTAATAGTATGAATAGCACCAATAGTATAATAATTATCATCATAATTTTCTAAGTTGGTGCCAAAAAGATTCTCAAGATTATAAGAAGTATCATTATCTTCCCAATCATAATTATCACAACAAGTAATAGGCATAATAAAATCATCATCAATAGCTCCTTCGGACATTATGCCATAAGACAAAGAAGCAATATCATCATCAAGTGTATCATTTTCCACAAGTATTTTTGATTCATTCTCATGAGGCACAACAATAATAGGAGCAACATTATTTGGGAAAGATACCTTTTTACCTCTACTTTTCCTTCTTTTCTTTTTCTTTACCACATTATGTGTGGGTTTATTTAATTCTTCCGTGCTTCTTATTGAAGAGATTGGTTGGATAGGAAGCTCCTCCTCGTTACCTGTTTCATCATGAGAGAAAATAGGAGGGAAGGGGGAATCTTTACCCTTCCATTAGTATTTCTTTTATATTCTATTTGTTTTCCCATTTTTCTATAGTTGGCTATATAAGCATTCTCATTGCAATTTACCACACAAAACGTATAGATTTCCTTTAAATTAGTTTCAATGTCATCCGTGAGAATGAATACTTCAAACCAACTATTTTTATGTGTCAATTCTTCACACCCCAAAAATAGAATAAGCTCATTATAAAGTTCAAGGGTGGTCAAGTTATTGCAATATTTGGCCATGATTTGATCGTGAAAAAGTATGCATTGAAAATTAAGATGACCAACCTTATTGCAAAGTTCACAAGTAATGGGATAAAGAGAGCATAATATCGTAGCAAATTTATCTATCACTTTGAGCAAAAAATTGGTTCTATCATATTTATGCTTCTTACAAAATCTATCATCCCTATAAGGCATGTCTTCACAAACTTTATGCACTCCACAAAAATTGACATGCTTATAAGAAACATTTTTGTCATGACTAGTGCAATCATCTTTAGTATTTTGGATATTCACAGAATTCATACTAACAACATTGCAATCATGCTCATCATTCAAAGATTTTATGCCAAACATTTTATTGAATTCTTCTTCTATCAATTGAGCACAATTTTCCGCTCCATCATTTTCAAGAAAGACATTATAAAGATGAATAATATGAGGCAACCTCAATTCCATTTTTTTGTAGTTTCCTTTTATAAACCAAACTAGTGATAAAACAAGAAACAAAAAGATTCGATTGCAAGATCTAAAGATATACCTTCAAGCACTCACCTCCCCGGCAACGGCGCCAGAAAAGAGCTTCATGTCTACTACACAACTTATTCTTGTAGACTCGTGTTGGGCCTCCAAGCGCAGAGTTTTGTAGGAGAGTAGCAATTTTCCTTCAAGTGGATGACCTAAGGTTTATCAATCCGTGGGAGGCATAGGATGAAGATGGTCTCTCTCAAACAACTCTGAAATCAAATACAAGAAATCTCTTGTGTCCCCAACACACCCAATACAATGGTAAATTGTATAGGTGCACTAGTTCGGCGAAGAGATGGTGATACAAGTGTAGTATGGATAGTAGATATAGGTTTTTATAATCTGAAAAATAAAAAACAGCAAGGTAGCAAGTAAAAAAAGTGAGCACAAACGGTATTGCAATGCTTGAAAACAAGGCCTAGGGTTCATACTTTCACTATTGCAATCTCTCAACAATGCTAACATAATTGGATCATATAACAATCCCTCAACGTGCGACAAAGAATCACTCCAAAGTTCCTATTAGCGGAGAACATAAGATAGAAATTGTTGTAGGGTACGAAACCACCTAAAAGTTATCTTTTCCGATCAATCTATTGAGCCATCCCTATAAGTGTCACGAACAGCCCTAGAGTTCGTACTAAAATAGCACCATATGATACGCATCAACCAACTCTAATGTCACCTAGATACTCCAATGTCAGCACAAGTATCCGTGAGTTGATTATTCAATATGCATCAAACAACTTCAGATCATAGTATTCAATCCACACAAAGAACTTCAAAGAGTGCCCCAAGATTTCTACCGGAGAAAGTAGGACGAAAACGTGCATCAACTCCTATGCAAAGATTACCCCAATGTCACCTCGGGAATCCACGAGTTGAATGCCAAAACATACATCAAGTGAATCAATATAATACCCCATTGTCACCACGGGTATTCATATGCGAGACATACATCAAGTGTTCTCAAATCCAAAAAAGTATTCAATCCAATAATGGTGAAACCTCAAAGGTAAAACTCAATTCATCACAACAAGATAGAGAGGGAGAAACACCATATGATCCAACTATATTAACAAAGCTCGCGGTACATCAAGATCGTGCCAAATCAAGAACACGAGAGAGAGAGAGAGATCAAACACATAGCTACTAGTACATACCCCTAGCCTCGAGGGTGAACTACTCCCTCCTCGTCATGGAGACCGCCGGGATGATGAAGATGGCCTCCGATGATGATTCCCCCCTCCGGTTGGGTGCCGGAAAAGGGCTCCAGATGAGATCGCTTCGGAACAGAGGCTTGCGGCGGAGTAAAAACTCATCTAGGTTAACTTTCCGGGGTTTCTGAATATATATGGTTTTTCAGCGTTGGAATCACGCAAAGAGGTGCCACAGGGGGCCCACGAGGCACCAGGGCGCGCCTGGGGGGGTGGCGCGCCCTGGTGGCTTGTGGGGCCCCTGTGGGTCTTCTGCTGCTCCCCTGAAGCTTCCTGGGTCTATTTCCTTCCAGAAAAAATCATCAAAAAGTTTCGCTGCATTTGGACTTCATTTAATATGGATTTTCTGGAAAACCAAAAACAAGCAGAAAACAGCAACTGACACTGGGCACTAGGTCAATATGTTTGTCCATAAAAATCATATAAAAGCCATATAAAAGTGCACCAAAATCATACAAAACTATAATAAACATGGCATGAATACTTCATAAATTATAGATACGTTGGAGACGTATCACCCATACCCATGTACTCAAATCTTCTTGTTGGGTGATGGTGGTGATGAAGTGGTGGGCTTGTCCTTCCACTTGAGGATGTGAATCTCTTCTTTTAACTTGTCATTCTCTCTTTCGAGATCCCAAATTTTGCGACGTAGTTTATCTGAATCTTCCTGCACATGGCGAAAAGGAGTGAATTGAACTTTAGGAACCTTCACCGTGTTAGGTAGGCTGGACCTCTTGAATTCAATGTGCATATCTCCTGGCTGAGGCAGTGGGGGATCATCGTCCTCCTCGCTGGAATGACCTTGCTTCTCCCTCAAATCAACATCTTCCTCTTCATCGGTTGTCCAACCATAAGGATCATTGTCCCCATAGACTCTAGGGTTTGCAACAAGATGAGAAACATAGCTTTCCCCATCCGAATCCTGAGATGACATGGCGCTTGACCTCGAGAATCTGACAGAAGACAACACGAAACAAGAACAAAGGAGAAACTTGCGATACGGTGGTCAAAACACCCGTGAGTATATATAATGAAATTTTCCCGTGCGTAATAAGTAATATGGAAGAAAAACGGAGTCGGGAAAGTCCACGAGGGAGCCACAAGCCTGGTAGGCACGCCCTGGGGGGTAGGGCGCGCCCCCCAGGCTTGTCGCCTCCTCGTGCACTTTTCGGACTGTTTATTATTTTCCTAATTTTTTATATATTCCAAAACGGACAGAAAGTACTTTTATGGAAATTTTGAAGTCGGTTTACTTACCGTACCACATACCTACTCCTTTTCAGGATTCTGGAGCATTCCGGAAGGTTTCCTCTATGTGCTCTTCCGGTGTAATTGTTTGAATAATATTAGTTTCAAAATTAATGGGCGTACCTGAGATATAATGTTCAATTCTTTGCCCATTAACCACTCTCGGATTATTGCCTTCGGAGTTGTTTATTTTGATGGCTCTGGAGCGATAAACTTCTTCGATGATGTATGGGCCTTCCCATTTAGAGAGAAGTTTTCCTGCAAAAAATCTTAAACGAGAATTGTATAATAGAACGTGGCCACCTACTTTGAATTCCCGTTTTTGAATTCTCTTATCATGCCATCTTTTAACTTTTTCTTTAAACAACTTGGCATTTTCATAAGCTTGGGGTCTCCATTCATCTAAGGAGCTAATATCAAATAGCCTCTTTTCACCGGCAAGTTTAAAATCATAGTTAAGTTCTTTAATTGCCCAATATGCTTTATGTTCTAACTCAAGAGGTAAATGACATGCTTTTCCATAAACCATTTTATATGGAGACATACTCATAGGATTTTTATAAGCAGTTCTGTAAGCCCATAGTGCATCATCAAGTTTCTTAGACCAATTCTTTCTAGATCTATTAACTATCTTTTGCAAAATCAATTTTATTTCTCTATTAGTTAATTCAACTTGACCACTAGACTAAGGATGATAAGGAGATGCAATTCTATAATTAACATCATATTTAGCAAGCAATTTACGGAAAGCACCATGAATAAAATGTGAACCACCATCAGTCATTAAATATCTAGGGATTCCAATCCTCGGAAATATAACTTCTTTAAGCATTTTAATGGAAGTGTTATGATCAGCACTACTAGTTGGAATAGTTTCTACCCACTTAGTAACATAATCAACAGCAACCAAAATATGAGTATACCCATTGGATTTAGGAAAAGGTCCCATATAATCAAAACCCCAAACATCAAATGGTTCAATAACAAGTGAATAATTCATAGGCATTTCCTGACGTCTACCAACATTACCAATTCTTTGACATTCATCACAAGAAAGGACAAACTTACATGGATCTTTGAAAAGAGTAGGCCAATAAAAACCAGATTGTAATACCTTGTGTGCAGTTCTGTCTCCTGCATGGTGTCCTCCATATGCCTCGGAGTGACACTTACGTAGGATTTGTTCCTGTTCATGCTCAGGTACACAACGTCTAATAATACCATCTACTCCTTCTTTATATAAGTGTGGGTCATCCCAAAAGTAATGTCTTAAATCAAAAAAGAACTTTTTCTTCTGTTGGTATGTGAAACTAGGTGGTATATATTTAGCAACAATGTAATAAGCATAGTCTGCATACCAAGGTGTGTTACGAGAAGCATTTATCACAGCTAATTGTTCATCAGGAAAATCATCATTAATAGGAAGTGGGTCATCAAGAACATTTTCCATTCTAGACAAATTATCAGCTACGGGATTCTCAGCTCCCTTTCTATCAACAATATGCAAATCAAATTCTTGTAGCAAAAGAACCCACCTAATAAGTCTAGGTTTAGCATCTTTCTTTTCCATAAGATATTTAATAGCAGCATGATCGGTATGAATAGTAACTTTGGAAACAACAATGTAAGATTTGAATTTATCACATGCAAACACAACTGCTAAAAATTCTTTCTCATTAGTAGCATAATTTCTTTGAGCACTGTCTAGAGTTTTACTAGCATAATGGATAACATTTAATTTCTTGCCAACTCTTTATCCTAGAACAGCACCAACAACATAATCACTAGCATCACACATAATTTCAAAGGGTAGGTTCCAATCAGGTGGTTGAACAATAGGTGCAGAAATTAAGGCTTTCTTAAGTATTTCAAAGGCTTCTACGCAATCATCATCAAAAACAAATGGAATATCTTTTTGCAAGAGATTAGTAAGATGCCTAGAAATTTTAGAGAAGTCTTTTATAAACCTTCTATAGAAACCAGCATGACCAAGGAAACTTCTTATACCTTTGATATCTTTAGGACATGGCATTTTCTCAATAGCATCAACTTTAGCTTTATCAACTTCAATACCTCTTTCAGAAATTTTATGCCCAAGAACTATACCTTCATTCACCATAAAGTGGCACTTCTCCCAATTCAAGACAAGATTAGTTTCTTCACATCTCTGCAAAACTCGATCAAGGTTGCTCAAGCAATCATCAAAAGAAGTTCCGTAAACGGAAAAATCATCCATGAAAACCTCAACAATCTTTTCACAAAAGTCAGAGAATATAGCAGCATCTTTGAAAGGTAGCAGGTGCATTACATAAACCAAAAGGCATACGACGATAAGCATAAGTTCCAAAAGGACAAGTGAAGGTGGTTTTATCTTGATCTTCAGGTGACACAAGTATTTGAGAGAAACCAGAATAACCATCTAGGAAACAAAAGTGTGTATGCTTAGATAATTTTTCTAACACTTGATCAATAAAATGCAAGGGGTAATGATCTTTTCTAGTAGCTTTATTTAATTTCCTGAAATCAATTACCATCCTATAACCAGTTACAATTCTTTGTGGAATGAGTTCATTTCTATCATTAGGAACAACGGTAATACCTCCTTTCTTAGGAACACAATGAACATGACTTACCCATCTACTATCAGCTATGGGATAAATTATACCTGCCTCCAGAAGCTTTAATATTTCAGTTCTTACCACATCCTTCATTCTTGGATTCAGTCTTCTTTCATGGTCAACAACGGGTTTAGCATCTGGCTCCATATGAATTTTATGCTGACATAAAGTGGGACTAATGCCCTTAAGATCATCGAGAGTATATCCAATAGCAGCTCGGTGCTTCTTCAGAATTTTAAGTAATCTCTTTTCTTCATGCTCTGAAAGGTTAGCACTAATAATAACATGATATATCTTCTTTTCATCAAGATAAGCATATTTAAGTGTATCAGGTAATTGCTTTAATTCAAACACATGATCACCCTTGGGTGGAGGTGGATCTCCCAAGGTTTCAACAGGCAAATTATGTTTAAGGATTGTTGCTTGTTTAAAGAACAGCTCATCTATTTCATTTCTTTCATTCATATGCATATCATTCTCATGGTCTAGCAAATATTGTTCTAAAGGATCAGTAGGAGGCACAGCAATAGAAGCAAGACCAATAATTTCATCCTTATTAGGTAATTCTTTATCATGAGGTTATCTACAAAACTTAGAGAAATTAAACTCATGAGACATCTCACCAAAATTAACACTGACAATTTCTTTAGTGCAATCAATCTTGGCATTAACTGTATTCAAGAAAGGTCTACCAAATATAATGGGACAAAAATCATCTTGTGGTGATCCAAGAACAAGAAAACCAGTAGGATATTTGATCTTACCACACAAGACTTCAACATCTCTAACAATCCCAAGTGGTGAAATAGTATCTCTATTTGCAAGCTTAATAGTAACATCAATATCTTCAATCTCAACAGGTGCAATATCATTCATGACTTCTTGATAGAGAGTAAACGGAATAGCACTCACACTAGCACCAATATCACATAAACCATGATAGCAATGATCTCCAATTTTAACAGAAATAACAGGCATGCCAATTACAGGTTTGTTTTTATCTTTAGTATCTGGCTTTGCAATTCTAGTTGCTTCATCACAGAAATATATGACATGTCCATCAATATTATCAACCAAAAGATCTTTAACCATTGCAATATTAGGTTCAACTTTAATTTGTTCAGAAGGTCTAGGTGCTATAATATTACTCTTATTAACCACAATTGAAGTTTTAGCATGTTTCTTAATTCTAACAGGGAAAGGAGGTTTCTCAATATAAGCAGTAGGCACAACTGGATCAACATGGTAAACAATTGTTTCTTCATTAACACTAGCAGGTTCTTCATTCAATTCGATAGGTGGATGATATTTAAACCATTTCTCCTTAGGGAGATCAACATGAGCAGCAAAATATTCACAAAAGGTAGCTACTATCTCAGAGTCAAGTCCATATTTAGTACTAAACTTATGAAAAGCATCGGTTTCCATAAAAGATTTAACACAATCAAACTCAAGATTTATACCTGACTCATTACCTTTGTCGATTTCCCAATCTTCAGAGTTACGTTTAATTCTTTCCAGAAGATCCCATCTGAATTCAATAGTTCTCTTCATAAAGGAACCATCAGAAGAAGTATCGAGCATGGATTGATCATTATGAGAAAGCCGAGCATAAATTTTTTGAAGAATTATTTCTCTTGAGAGCTCATGATTGGGGCATGTGTGCAACATATACTTAAGCCTCCCCCAAGCTTGAGCGATACTTTCTCCTTCACGAGGCCAAAAATTATATATATAATTCCGATCACGATGAACCAAATGCATAGGATAAAATTTCTGGTGAAATTCCAGCTTCAACCGATTCCAATCCCATGTTTCAGTATCATCACATAGCCTATACCATGTCAATGCCTTTCCCTCCAAATATAAAGGGAATACTTTCTTCTTAACTCCATCTCCGGATAGGCCTGCAAGCTTAAACAATCCACAAATTTCATCCACATAGATTAAGTGCATATCAGGATGTACCGTTCCATCTCCTGCATAAGTATTAGCTAGCAGTTTCTCTACCATACCCGAAAGAATTTCATAATAAATATTTTCAGTAGGTTCAATAGGTTGAGGAGCAACTCTCAATGCTTGCGGTCGAGGTGAAGATACCCCGAACAAGCCCCTCAAAGGATTACTTTCCATAGTGACAAGTGATAATAAATTTCAGCACGTAATATAAATGTTTCCTTACCAAATTCCACTCACCAAAGGCGCTTCACTCCTCGGCAACGGCGCCAGAAAAGAGTCTTGATGACCCACAAGTATAGGGGATCAATCATAGTCCTTTCGATAAGTAAGAGTGTCGAACCCAACGAGGAGCAGAAGGAAATGACAAGCGGTTTTCAGCAAGGTATTCACTGCAAGTACTGAAAGGAGCGGTAACAGATAGTTTTGATACCAAGATAATTCGTAACAAGTAACAAGTAACAAGTATAATAAAGTGCAGCAAGGTGGCCCAACCCTTTTTGTAGCAAAGGACAAGCCGGAACGAACTCTTATAATAAGCAAAGCGTTCTCGAGGACACATGGGAATTTCATCTAGTCACTTTCATCATGTTTGTTTGATTCGCATTCGCTACTTTGATAATTTGATATGTGGGTGGACCGGTGCTTGGATGCTGTTCTTACTTGAACAAGCCTCCCACTTATGATTACCCCCTCTCGCAAGCATCCGCAACTACGAAAGAAGAATTAAGATAGCTCTAACCATAGCATGAAACATATGGATCCAAATCAGCCCCTTACGGAATAGCGCATAAACTATTGTTTAAGCTTCTGTCACTCTAGCAACCCATCATCTAATTACTACTCCACAATGCCTTCACTTAGGCCCAAAGATGGTGATGTGTCATGTAGTCGACGTTGACACGACACCACTAAAGGAAGCAATATCATACATATCATCAAAATATCGAACGAATACCAAATTCACATCATTACGTATGACAAGACTTCTCCCATGTCCTCAAGAACAAAAGTAACTACTCACAAATCATATTCATGTTCAAGATCAGAGGGGTATTGAATAGCATTAAGGATCTGAACATATAATCTGCCACCAAATAAACCAACTAGCATCAACTACAAGATGTAATCAACACTACTAGCAACCCATAGGTACCAATCTGAGGTTTTGAGACAAAGATTGAATACAAGAGATGAACTAGGGTTTGAGATGAGATGGTGCTGGTGAAGATGTTGATGAAAATTGGTCCTCCCATGATGAGAGGATCGTTGGTGATGTCGATGGCTTTGATTTCCCCCTCCCGGAGGGAAGTATCCCTGGTGGAATTGCTCCGCCGGAGAGCATAATACCTCCTGCCCAGGTTCGGCCTCGAGACAGCGGCGCTTCGTCCCGAAAGTCTTCTTCTGATTTTTTTTCTAGGGCAAATGGCTTCATATAGCAGAAGGAGGGGCCAAAGGCCTGCCAGGGGCCCCATAAGCTAGGGGGCGCGCCTAGGGGGGTAGGGCGCTCCCCCAGGCTTGTGGCTTCCTGGTGGGCCCCCTTCTGTTGATTCTTTCGCCAGCATTTTTTATATATTCCAAAATAATTCTCCGTAAATTTTCAGGTCATTTGGAGTTGTGCAGAATAGCTATCTCTATTTCACCCCTTTCAGGTCCAGAATTCCAACTGCCGGCATTCTCCCTCTTCATGTGAATCTTGCAAAATAAGAGAGAAAAGGCATAAGAATTGTACCATAAAGTGAAATAATGATCAAAAACATAATAATTATTAGTAGGAAATCATGATGCAAATTGGACGTATCACATACGTGCATGCTTCGGGAATCACAAACCTTAACACCAATATTCTTACTAAACCACAATTATCTACTAGCACCTCCCACATATTACCATCTTAATATCGCAAAACTATTGCCAGGAATCAAACCTATCATATTCAGTGATCTACATGAAAGTTTTTATTATATCCCTCTTGAATACCTATCATATTAGGACCAAATTCATAACCCGTGCATATTACCATTGCTATTCATTAGACTCTCAAAAAGATATAAGTGAAGCATGAGAGTGCAACTATTTCTTTAAAATATAACCACCGCCGTGCTCTAAAAGATATAAGTGAAGCACTAGAGCAACTGCCTAGCTCAAAAGATATAAGTGAAGCACATAGAGTATTCTAACAAATCACGAATAATGTGTGTCCCTCTCAAAAAGGTGTGTTCAGAAAAGATGATTGTGACAAACTAAAAAGAAAACAAAAGTAAACAAACTATAGCAGAAGATGCTCCAAGTAAAACACATATCATGTGATGAATAAAAATATAGCTCCAAGTGAGTTACCGATAGATTGTAGACGAAAGAGGGGATGCCTTCCGGGACATCCCCAAGCTTAGACGCTTGATTCTTCCTTGAATATTACCTTGGGGTGCCTTGGGCATCCCCAAGATTAGGCTCTTGCCACTCCTTATTCCTTTATCCATCGTAGTCTCACCCAAAACTTGAAAACTTCAGCACACAAAACTCAACAGAAACCTCGTGAGATCCGTTAGTATAAAAAACAAATCTTAAACTTTAGGTACTGTTGTAAATTGATTCATATTTAATATTGTCATAATTCTACTGTACTACAACTTCTCCATGACTCATACCCCCCGATACGATCCATAGATTCATCAAAATAAGCAAACTATGCAACAAAAACAGAATCTGTCTAAAACAGAACAGTCTGTAAAGATCAGAATTAACATCATACTTATGTAACTCCAAAAATTCTGAAAAATTAGGACAATGGGGGAAATTCATATATCAATATTTTGTAAAAAATTCAGAAGGTTATGATGCTCCAGCGAAAAATAAAAATTCCAGCACTGGACGCAGAAGTTTCTGTTTTCAAACAGCATCAATTATACTGTTGGGGAACGTTGCATGGAAAACAAAAAAAATTCTACGCACACGCAAGATCTATCCGTGGAGATGCATAGCTACGAGAGGGGGAGTGTGTCTACGTACCCTCGTAGACCGTAAGCGGAAGCGTTAGAACAACACGGTTGATGTCGTCGAACAACTTCACGATCCAACCGACTGAGCACCGAACGTACGGCACCTCCGCGTTCAGCACACGTTCAGCTCGGTGACGTCCTTGACTTCTTGATCCAGCAAGACGGCGAGGTAGTGGATGAGTTCCGGCAGCATGACGGCGTGGTGACGGTGATGGTGATGCTATCTCCGCAGGGCTTCGCCCAAGCACTGCGAAAATATGACCGAGGGACGAAACTGTGGAGGGGGGCGCCGCACACGGCTAAGACAATGTTGTGTGTCCCTTTGGGGCGCCCCCTCTCCTCTATTTATATATGTGTAGGGGCTTGGAGTAGAAGGAATAGTGCCACGTGAACAGTAACCGTGAATAGTACACACGTGGACTTGGACTCCAAAGTCCAATCCTATTCCTACTAGGACTCTCCCTTTTTCCTTCCCTAGCTGCGTGGGCTTTTGAGGACTTGGTGCGCCTGGTCCAATAAGGCCAGGGCGCCTCCCCTTAGCCCATGCCAGCCCTTGGGACGTGGTGGACCCACTTGTGGACTTCCGGACCCCTCCAGAATCCTCCGGAACCTTCTGGAAGCTTCCCGGTACAATACCGAAAAAAAC
Source organism: Elymus sibiricus (assembly GCA_039707655.1). Taxonomy (NCBI): domain Eukaryota; kingdom Viridiplantae; phylum Streptophyta; class Magnoliopsida; order Poales; family Poaceae; genus Elymus; species Elymus sibiricus. The sequence continues at coordinate 172,708,857 of CM077666.1, read as the reverse complement.
TGCACCTTTTCCGGAACCCAAAATATGACTTCCCATATATAAATCTTTACCTCTCGACCATTCCGAGACTCCTCGTGACGTCCGGGATCTCATCCGGGACTCCGAACAACATTCGGTTACCAATTCACATAACTCATATAACACTATATCGTCAACGAACGTTAAGCGTGCGGACCCTACGGGTTCGGGGATGATGTAGACATGACCGAGACGCCTCTCCGGTCAATAACCAATAGAGGAATCTGGATGCCCATATTGGTTCCTACATATTCCACGAAGATCTTATCGGTCGAACCGCAATGACAACATACGTAATTCCCTTTGTCCGTCGGTATGTTACTTGCCCGAGATTCGATCGTCGGTATCTCCATACCTAGTTCAATCTCGTTACCGGCAAGTCTCTTTACTCGTTCCGTAATACATCATCCCGTAACTAACTCCTTAGTCACTTTGCTTGCAAGCTTCTTATGATGTGCATTACCGAGAGGGCCCAGAGATACCTCTCCGAAACTCGGAGTGACAAATCCCAGTCTCGATCCATGCCAACTCAACGGACACCTTCGGAGATACCTGTAGAGCATCTTTATGATCACCCAGTTACGTTGTGACGTTTGATAGCACACAAGGTATTCCTCCGATATCCAGGAGTTGCATGATCTCATGGTATGAGGAACATGTATTTGACATTCAAGAAAGCAGTAGCAATAAATAGAACAATCATATGCTAAGCTAACGGATGGGTCTTGTCCATCACATCATTCTCCTAATGATGTGATCCCGTTATCAAATGACAACTCATGTCTATGGTTAGGAAACCTTAACCATCTTTGATCAACGAGCTAGTCTAGTAGAGGCTCACTAGGGACACGGTATTTGTTTATGTATTCACACATGTATTTAAGTTTCCAGTCAATACAATTCTAGCATGAATAATAAACCTTTATCATGAACAAGGAAATATAAAATAATAACAACTTTATTATTGCCTCTAGGGCATATTTCCATCATATACTATCTTCCAAATCATCCCAAAGGCATTACTTGGTAAACACTAATTAAAATATAAAAACACAATCATAACAGAGGCTATAATTTTGTAAACACACAAAAACAGAAGGTTAAACTATTGGGTTGTCTCCCAACAAGCTCTTTCTTTATAGCCATTAAGCTAGGCTTTGAGATTTTAATGATGCTCACGTCAAAGACAAGAATTGAAACACAAAGAGAGCATCATAGAACATGCGACAAACACTTTTATGTCTAACATACTTCCTATGCATAAGCATTTTATAGGAAAACAAATTATCAAGACAAGCAATATCTAGCATATGCATATAAAGGGAATGAAACATTAATAATTCCAACACAAAGAGAGGTAATTTAGTGATATGAAGATTTTTATAACCATGTTTTCCTCTCTCATAATAATTACATGTAGGATCATAATCAAATTCAACAATATAGCTATCATATAAAATATTCTCTTCACGACCCGCATGCATAAAAGTTTGATAATCTTCCAAGATAGTGGGATTAACATCAACTAAAGTCATGACCTCTCCAAACCCACTCTTATCCAAAAATTCATAAGATTGATAATTCTCCAAAGTAGTGGGATCTTTATTACCTAAATTTGATGCTCTTACAAACCCACTTTTAATAGTATTGCAAACATTATTATCAATAACATATTCATCATGAGGCTTAAATAAATTTTCAAGATCATAAGAAGCATTATAGCCCCAATCATGATCATTGCAATAAGTAGTGGACATAACAAAATTTTCATCCCCAAGCTTGTAGCTTGGCATATAATTAGCACAATTGACATTAATATAATTTATAATAACATCATTGCAATCGTGCTTTTCATTCAAGGAGCTATCAAGTGTGGGTGCAATAGCAATAATTTCATTTTTAACATAAGGAACTATAGCAAGTTCATCTCTATAAGCGTCATTAATATTGGCATCATGGCCATAAGAATAGCAAGCATCACGTTCATCAAGAGGGGATATTTCAATTGAATCAACGGAACCATAATTATCTATGGATTCATGCATATCATTATTCTCCTCCAAAGTAGCAGACATTCTCTCAATAAATTCATTAACATAGGCATTAGGAGCATAGTTTTCATAGCAATATTTAAGTATGTCAAAAATTTCAGACTTGTAGAGAGTAGCATCATACTTTTCAATCAAAGAAGCAACTTCATAAGCACCCTTAAAAGCAACAAATTCTTCAATTTGTTTGATATCATAGTAACTATAAACACCCTTGGCATAAGAAGATAAGATTTCATTATCATTAAACTCATATAGGTAGGGAAGGTGTTTTTTAGGGTTCTTGGAGCAACAAGTAAAATCATAAATTTCACATAGATTCCAAGCATAACATAGCAAACAATTTATTTGATTCCATAAGAGTCTCCCTTTTTGAGACAAACGGTGACGCACAAAATGAGCATGCTCATCTAATGATTTTCCCTCAACTAAGCTAGTTGGGGTTTCAGCACGAGCACAAATGGATCGAAGATGATCCAAGTAGAAAACTTTAAGTGGATCCATAGTGATCTTAAATTTTTGCTTTCATCTTCTGTTTTTGTGTGTTGACATGAAGGCAATAAAAGCAAACAAGCAAACAAAAATATTTTTGTGTTTTTGTAAAAAAAATTAGAAGTGGGGGAGATGAAAACGAGAGGCAAATGCAAATAAAAAGGCAATTAAAATAAATGCAAGTGGATGATAGTTTGTGCAAAGGTACTTGATAGATTTTGGTGATGTCTTCCCCGGCAACGGCGCCAGAAATTCTTCCTGCTTGAAAGCGCAGGTTATCTCCCAGAGGGGGGGGGTGAATGGGATATTTTTAGAAATTCGTCAAACTCTGATGAATTTGACGAAGATCAGAGTAAAGAAATATAAACGCAAGGGAAACTAAGTCATCACAGAATCAGAGTACATGCAATCAGGATACGTAAGAGTGAAGAACATGCAATCATACAATCATACAAGCATGAAGAATATGAACTGAGGAAATGAAAGACAGCATGATCAAATTCTTCAGTTCAAATTCGTTAGAGGATAGATCACAAATTCTTCAGCAGCGGAATAAAGTAAGAGAGGGTGAGGAATTTGAAACCAGGTTGGCTCGGTGAAGACAATGCAATTTGGTAGACCAGTTCTAGTTGCTGTATCAACTGTACATCTGGTTGAGGCGGTTGAGTCGCAACTCAGAGGACACACAGTCCTCACCGTATTCCTCTTGAGCTAAGGTCACTTAGTCCTCGCCCAAGCACTTGTGGCAAGTCTTCAAGGTAGACTTCCGAAACCTTCACAGACTTGTTCACCGGCACACCACAATGACTCTTGGTGTGCTCAGAACTTGACGCCTAACCGTCTGGAAGAATGACAGTCTTCAAAGGTAACAGGCGTCGGATCACACAGATCAATCTCTTCTGTGATGCTCAATCACTTTGGCTCTGGGTTTTTCCTCACTTAGGATTCTCTCAAAGTCGTCGAAGGATGGGTTGCTCTCAAATGACAAGTGTCAACTTCTCTCGGAGCAGCCAACCCAAGTGGTTGTGGGGGGCGGCTATTTATAGCCAGGGGGTAACCCGACATGATTGTCATAAATGCCCTTCTCTGATTCGACCGTTGTCAGGATAAGGATCCACTCGACAGCTGGCCCGCAGCGCAGCAACGGTTGGAATTTGAACTCTCAAATTCGTCGGGGCACTCAATTTCCTCACGGTAGGCAGATCGCACTGGCGAACTCCTAACTCCTCAGCCTGACCAAATTCGTCAGCGATGAGATGAACTTCGTCACTGTCGCTAGCAAATGCGTCAGCTGTACTGGAGATTTCCAAAGGCTTCACTCGAAGCAGCTTTTGTGTGTATAGGTTTGAGTAAGTTTGAGCATCACTTTGGAAATGTGAAATATGTTCCACCTAGACCCCCTTTAACAGTACGGTTTTTCCTATGACTCAAATAAGAAGAAAAGAAACTACGAAAACAAAAGTCTTCAAGCTTCAAAGTCTTCACATCAATTTCTTCAAAGGCCGTACCAATTTCATCACCAAATACTTCACTTGAAGAAATCCATTTTTAGGGGTCGTCTTCCATGTGTTAAACCAAATCTTCAGGGACTCTATCTCCTATGTATACTCACAAACACATTAGTTCCTCAACCTATTTGTCTTCAATACTCCAAAACCACTAAGGGGGCACTTGATGCACTTACAATCTCCTCCTTTTTGGTGATTGATGACAAATTGGTTAGGCTTTCAACGGGAGTAAAAATAATTGAAGTGTAAGTATAGAGTTTGAAGAAATTGGTTACAAGATATTGAGGAACTCCCCCTAAAGATGTGCATATGAGGAATTTGCTTTGGATTGCAAATGCACATGGCAGGTTGAAATTGTGGAGATCTCCCCCTATATCTTGGAATCCAATCATGCATGATCATAAGATATTTGAAGAATATGAATGCGTGATGAAAATTGGTGTCTGGCGAAATTGTGCATGCATGAGCAGATATAATTAAGATCAGGGCATGCGTATCAAATGTAGCAAAAGAGTCAGACGACCAATAGTTATTAAGTTACAACTCATCAAAGAGCAAATCCAATAAAGTTCCAGAGTTGCAACTTAAGCAAAAACAGCCCATATATCGACCCGCTTGAAGACTAACTCACACTTCTCCCCCTTTGTCATCAATGACCAAAAGGAGACAAAGCTGAGGACTAACGCCCCTGAAGAATATCACGGAGAGGTCAAGGGAGCGCCAGCGTTGTCGGGGTCGCGTGATGCAGAAGGACCAGCCGCAGTGTCTTCAACCGCTTCATTTTCGTCAGTTGTGCGCGATGAAGACTCTGAACTTGGCATAAGAGGAGGAACTTGGGTTTTCTTGAACTTTTTCCTTGGCGGTTCTGCCCAGTCAAAGTTCATTTGGAAATCCATAGCAGCAAGTTCTTCATCTATTTTGAGGTGTGAGAGGATGGCCCAAGTGCGATCAAATATCTCATGGACATAGTATCTGTTCTTACGGACGTCGTTATGCGTCACTGTCATATTGGCTTGAACAGCTGCAAATTGATGCTTAACCCATCGATGATTTTTGTCAACTTTCTGATGAAGGCTTATGAGCAACTCACGGTCAGTCATGACACGTGGTGCTTCAGGTGAAGAAGATGGCCTTGAGGCTTTTGCAGCTGTATCCTGGCTAGCAGATTCATTAGCATTGGAGCTGGAGATAGGCTGACGGAATTGTCCATCAAGGGGATGAATTCCTTCATTAATGACGGTCTTGCCCTTGCCAGGTACTGTGGACAGAGTGCTTTGAAGAGTTTCAACTTCAGGCAAATCGCTCAAATGATTTTGACGATCAGCCTTGTAGTGAATTGAAGACCGGGATCTGATGAATCTCATAATCCATGGTGCATACGACTTCAATTCAAACGGCGACTGTGCCACAGTGACCAAAGTTCTCAGAAAGAGATCATGAATGTTGATGGGAGTACCATGAATAATATGGAACATCAAATTCTTCATAATTCCCACAACTTCTTCAGTATTGGAGTTGTGTCCTTTGATTGGACTGAGAGTTTTGGCCAGAATGCGGTAAACTGTCTTTGGCACATAGAGCAAATCCTTCACTAGGAAGGTTGTCCTTGGAGCATTTCCTTCAGCCATGGGCTTCATCAGCACTTGCATCAGGTGGTTGGGCAGCTCAGTTTCTTCATAGATTTTCCTTACTTCTTCTTGGGGTGGATCTACTGGAAGAGCACGAAGAAGTTCATCAATAGGTGCTTTGTAGTGAGTGTATTCACTCATCCAATCCAGAGCCCATGTAGCAGTGTCGTCAGCGTTGCCAGAAAAGTGCACAGTTGTATAGAACTGAAGAATTAGTTCTTCATTCCAATCGCAGACATCTATGACGAAGCTGAGTAGACTGGCATCGTGAAGAACAGCCAGAACTGGCCGAAAGCACGGTAATGATTCCACATCCACGTGAGGAATATGGCGATGCGTGAATACTTTGTTCTTGTCAAATAGAAGTGAGGCATAGTAATTCATCTGAGTCCTTGTCCTGAAGCGCAGGTGCCTAATCTTGGTTGAGTCATATGGGGACTCACCAACGAAGAAGTTCTTCTCTTCAAAAAATTTGGCATTGTCGAACTGAGGCCGCCTAAGGACTCTGCCAGTCTTTGGCATCACAGGAACAGGTTGGATGTTGTGCATCTTTTGACGTACATCAAACACTAGTCGTGGGGACCCAGTGGAATCATTCGGATCAGTCACGGCGAGAGCTCGAGCAACTTCCTCAGTTGTGGCAGTTGGAACAGTATCAGTGTCAGCTGACGGAATTGAGTCTGCACGTGAAGGGGATGTATTGACGACATCAACCATTGGCTCATCTTGAGCAATTTCATCAGCTGCTGCAGCTGGAATTTCTTTAGGAATGCTTTGGAGTGATGGTTGTCTTTCCTCAGAGCCGGTGTGTATTTCTTTAGTGCGCGCAGGCGACTGAGGCTCTAGAGTGAGGGGAGTGGTGACGGGTGAATTTGGGTGAGCTGCTTCCCAAAATTCATCACGAAGAATGGGCGTTGTATCACCGTCAATGTCCACGTCCTCTTCAGTTGCTTCACTACTTCCATATGAAGTAGCAGCATGTTCTTCAGTCAACGGAGCCTGTGAGGGCTTCCGTGACGAGACTTGGTGAAGCGAAGCATCTTCTTCAACTTCTATTTCTTCATCCACTTGCTTTGTGGTAGCAGCAGAGTGGTTTTCATCATCATCTTCATCAGCCTGAGGGATTTCATAATCCACCCCATACGAAACAATCTGACGATCATCATTGGAGGAGCAGGGGGCGCTGATGAGATAGGAATGGCATCAATTGGAATGACAATTGAAGACAATGTTGCCATCTTCAATTTCTTCACAGTTTCAGGAGCAGGGGGAGGAGCTGAAGCTTTTCTCTTTCTAGCTTCTTTCTCAGCAGCCTTTGTCATCTTCTCTTCTGATGCAGAAGGAAGGGTGATAATCTTCAAAGATGAAGGAGTTGATGGTGCTGCTGCTGAGGACCTTGATGGTTCAATTACTTCAGGAACGACTGATGCAGTCGCCCTGGCAGTTTTTTCAACAACAACTTTTTCAGTTGCCCTTTCATTTTCTTCAGGCGCAACCTCTTCAGTTGCCCTGGCAGTCTCTTGTGGAGATAAAGGCGCAGTCTCACTGGTCTGAGCTGTTGGTGGTGGAGCTGAAGAACTTGAGAGTGGCACTATGCCAAACTTAGCTGTCTCACGCTGGTTGTGGTCTTCAACAACCTTGTTGGTTGCAGTGATGAATGTGTCACGCACACCACAACAGTGATTTGACTGTCGTTCAAACTCTTCAGACAGCTGTTGAATTTCAGACTGTAAAGTCACAAGCTATTGAGGAGTAATAGAGAGCATGTTCTTCCGCAACTCCTTCTCTTTTCTGCAGTTGCTGTTTCCTCACCAGCTTTGCTTGAGCAATTTTGTGCTTCTCATCCAAGATGAATGCAGACAACACATGGCTTGGACCAGGAGGTAGATTCAAATCATCAAGTGGCGTATCTGGCTTGGTGCACCCGATGTCAATGAAGTCCAGGAGCTTCTTGGGGTCCAGCAACATTGGAACTGAAGAATTTTTAGCAATAGCAGCTTGCTCTTGCTTCCTTTTGAGGAAATCCGCGAGCTCATCTTCGTCAGCCAGCCCATGTTCGTCAACCTGAGGCATGACGGCCTTGCTCTTGGGACTTGGCCTAGTTCCACGGCTAGCAGTGACCTTTTGCTTCAGCTTGGGCATAGAAGAAGATGGTTGCCCACTAGCTGAGGCACTTGATGCAGCAATTGAGGCTTTTGCAAAGCCCTCGGTGCGCTGGCAAGATGCGAGCCCGACCGGTGTTGAAGCTCTGGCTGCTACTATTGATGAACTTGAAGCAGGAGGAGGCACTGAAGATTTTGAAATCTTGGGTGCTGAAGCCTTTGAAGCTGCCGGCTGGGCCATTGAGGGCTTTGGGACAGACGACTTGGGCTTGTTGGCAGGCTTCTTCTACATAGCCTTCTTTGGAGCGCTTGCACTGCCACTGCCACTTGCACCAGCTTCATTTGAAGCTTTTGTAGCCCTGTTGAATTCTTCAACGGCTTTCTGGGCTTGTTTAGCCAGCTTAGCTTGACGCTTGGACCATTCCTTGGGAAATTCTTCACCCCTTCTGACACTTGTGGGATGAGCAACTTGACCTTCAGCAAGCGGTGGCCTATTGCACGGAGGCTTCACAGCAAAATCCTTCATGTATTAGGGAGTGACATATCTGTAATCTCTCCACTCGTACATCCAGTACCTTTTGATTTTTTGTGTGCGCGTTTTGCGCTGCTTCTTGGTCTCGGGGCCATGAATATTTTCATCTGGTGTACAATACCCTGCATACAAATCGTCAGGAATCTCAAAAGCAGTGTGTTCCTCTTTCCTTTTGCCACCCTTTTAAGGCCTCTTTCCATCAACCATTTTCTTCAGCTGAGGTTTTTGAACTCGTGAGGACTCTGAAGATGTTTGAAGGTTTTCCTCAAGTAATGCTGCAAATGAATTAATTTGATGAGAACCTAGAGATTCGTCGGCAGACATTGTACCTATGAATAGAGTATAGTTGCGAGGAAATAGGGAAAAGTCACATGCGTTCTCAGAGATTTTTCAAAAATAAACCAGTTGAGGAAATTGACCCTTATCGTCTTGACGCAATTCACTAAGTGTTCTTGACCTAGGTTCCAGAGTTGTACAGATTGAAGCAATTGCACAATTGAGGAATCTAGTTGTTAAGTATAACTTAGATGAAAATACTCAAGACTGGCCAAAAGGAAGTGCTGAAGAATTGGAAGAGTGGTAAAAACAGCACTTGAAGATTTTAGAGTAAAGTGAAGATCAAATGGGGCGGTAAAATAAGCATTTAATTACCCCAGTGATGAACTCGATGAACTGGACGACGAGACGAAGGAAATCGTCAGTTCAGATCTTCCGTGCCCTAACTCGGCGATGAAAGACGTCTACGGCGGCGGCAGAGGTGAAGAAATCCGCGACCGGCATGAGTACGTCGATGAAGAAATCGAGGCAGTGAAGTTCTTCTTCTCCGGCGGTGATGAAATCCAGCGGCGGCGCTAGGGTTTGAGGATTGAGAGCGACAGGAGCTGGGACGCGAAGTGAAATAATGTTGACGGGGTCAAGGCTATTTATAGCCGCAGTGAAAACTGAGGGGTCCGAAGAATTTGGACGGATAAGCCCCTGACTGTTCGCATCTCGACGACACGCGTCACACATGCATTTTCACCCTTATCCACTCGTGTGAAGCGCGGGATGAAGTTACTGTGGCAACCGACAAAAATAAAATTTTGAGATTTTAAAATGTGTTCGCAATTTCTTCAGCTGTCAAGGACACAGTGAAGACTTTGAACAGTGTCAAGTAGAACGCATATGAAGAATTTGTGAACAGAGTGGGTTGATCTTAGCATAGAGGGGAGCGGGTCCAATCACATCCACATAGATGAAGAAATCAAATTGAAGAATTAGCAATATGTGGATTCTGTTGAGGACTTGAGAAGCTCAAATAAAAACATAAATAATAAGCAGTGAAGAATAACCTCAAATGACGAATTTGAAAAGTTTGACGAAATTGCAAATGACGAAAAACTCAAATTTGAAGAATGTCATAAAGAGGTGGTGGCGTTACCCACCATATAAGAACTATGATGATTTCAGACACCACGTACAATTATCGTAGGGTTATGAGAATCAAGTTCTTCATTAATTTATTCACACTTAGAGGGTTAGTCTTCATTGATTGAAGAAAAAACGTTACTTCGTGTGTTGTGCATCAAAGTCATCAAGAATGCATAAGCGTTAGGATGTGTGTCCTTTTCAAAGAATATTCGAAGATTCTAGGATGTTTAGCTCACACCGCAACATGCAAAACCTTCTCTCATCCAAGGGCTTAGTGAAGATATCGGCAAGCTGGTCTTCTGTCTTCACGTGGTCGATGACGATGTCTCCCTTCAGCACATGATCACGAAGAAAATGGTGACGAATCTCAATGTGCTTCATCCTTGAATGTTGCACAGGGTTGTGGGCGATCTTGATGGCACTCTCATTGTCGCGGTAGAGTGGCACTTTCTTCATGTTGACGCCATAGTCCTTGAGGGTTTGCTTCATCGATAGTAACTGAGAGCAGCAGGCACCAGCAGCAATGTATTCAGCCTCGGTAGTGGAAAGTGAGACGCAGTTCTGCTTCTTCGAGGACCAACATACAAGAGATCGTCCGAGGAAATGGCATGTGCCTGAGGTTGACTTGCGATCCACATGATCTCCAGCATAGTCAGAATCAGAATATCCAGCAAGATCAAATGATGAGCCCTTGGGATACCATAATCCAAGAGTTGGTGTGTGAGCTAAATATCGAAGAATTCGTTTCACAACCTAGTGGTGTGATTCCTTCGGTGACGCTTGAAAGTGGGCACACATGCAAACGCTAAGCATAATATCTGGCCTAGATGCACATAGGTAAAGCAGCGAACCAATGATGGGGCGATATACCTTCTGATCGAAATCTTTACCATTTTCGTCAGTGTTGAGTTGGCCATTTGTTGGCATTAGTATCTTGAGGCCTTTGCAATCTTGCATTCCAAATTTCTTCAAGCAATCTTTGAGATATTTCTCCTGAGATATGAAGATGCCATTTGGTTGTTGACGAATTTGAAGCCCGAGGAAGAATTTCAACTCCCCCATCATAGTCATCTGATATTCTTCTTGCATCATATGTGCCAATTTATCACTGTATTTCTTGTTAGTGCAACCAAAGATAATATCATCAACATATATTTGACATATGAACAGTTCACCATCATAAGATTTTGTGAAAAGAGTAGGGTCAAGTGAATCGGGCTTGAACCCCTTTTTCTTCAGGAATTCCTTCAGTGTATCATACCAAGCCCTCGGGGCTTTCTTGAGGCCATAGAGAGCCTTGTTGAGTCTGAAGACTTTGTCAGGATGCTTTGGGTCCTCAAAACCTGGTGGTTGAGCAACATATACTTCTTCCTCAAGCTTACCATTGAGGAATGCACTTTTCACATCCATTTGATATAAGAGGATATCATGATGGTGCATATGCAAGCAATATACGAATGGTTTCAAGCCTAGCAACAGGTGCAAATGTTTCATCGAAATCAATACCCTCAACCTGTGTGTAGCCTTGAGCTACAAGACGGGCCTTATTCCTCACCACTTGGCCATTTTCATCTTGTTTGTTGCGGTAGATCCACTTAGTGCCGATGATATTGTGCTTGCGTGGATCGGGACGCTTGACAAGCTCCCACACATTGTTGAGCTCGAACTGATGCAATTCATGTTGCATCACTTGAATCCATTCCGGTTCAAGAAATGCTTCATCAACTTTGGTGGGCACTGAAATAGAGACAAACGCATAATGCCCACAAAAGTTAGCTAAATGTGAAGCTCTTGAGCGACTGAGGGGACCAGGTGCATTGATGTTGTCGAGGATCTTCTCAATCTGCACTTCATTTGCCACTCGTGGATGTGCTGGACGAGGGCCTTGATGTTTTTGTTGCCGTGCAGAATCCTCAGCATCATTTTCGTCAGGATGTTCATTTTCTTCACGACGAGGAACAACCACTTCTTCATCAGCAACTATTTCTTCACTGGGCACAATTTCACCAGTGCCCATCAGCTTGATAGATTCCTCAGGAGGCATTTCATCTAGCACAGGAGGCAGGTGCTCTCTTTGCGAGCAGTTAGTTTCATCGAACCACACATCTACAGTTTCAACAACCTTGTGATGGAAGGAGTTGAAGACTCTGTAGGTGTGCGAGTCCTTTCCGTAACCAAGCATAAAACCTTCATGTGCTTTCGGTGCAAATTTAGAACTGTGATGAGGATCTCTAATCCAACATTTAGCACCGAAGACTTTGAAATAACTCACATTGGGTTTCTTGTCAGTGAGGAGTTCATATGAGGTCTTCTTGAGGAATTTGTGAAGATATACCTGGTTGATGATGTGGCATGCATTGTCAATTGCTTCAGGCCAGAAATGATGAGGTGTCTTGTATTCATCAAGCATAGTACGCGCCATCTCGATGAGGGTTTGATGAACCACAAGTATAGGGGATCAATCGTAGTCCTTTCGATAAGTAAGAGTCTCAAACCCAACGAGGAGCAGAAGGAAAAGACAAGCGGTTTTCAGCAAGGTATTTTCTGCAAGCACTGAAATTATCGGTAACGAGTAGTTTGATAGCAAGATAATTTGTAACAAGTGACAAGTAGAAATAGTAACAAAGAGTGCAGCAAGGTGGCCCAATCCTTTTTGTAGCAAAGGACAAGACGGAACAATTTCTTATAATAAGCAAAGCGTTCTCGAGGACACATGGGAATTTCATCTAGTCACTTTCATCATGTTTGTTTGATTCGCGTTCACTACTTTGATAATTTGATATGTGGGTGGACCGGTGCTTGGGTGCTATTCTTGTTTTTTTGTGGGTATGTGCTATTCTTACTTGAACAAGCCTCCCACTTATGATTACCCCCTCTCGCAAGCATCCGCAACTACGAAAGAAGAATTAAGATAACTCTAACCATAGCATTAAACATATGGATCCAAATCAGCCCCTTACGGAATAGCGCATAAACTAGGGTTTAAGCTTCTGTCACTCTAGCAACCTGTAGGAGATATGCCCTAGAGGCAATAACAAATGTTATTATTTATCTCCATGATCATAATTATGTTTATGTTTCATGCTATAACTGCTATGGTTCTTGAGTCTACAATAACCACGAGGCTCGAAGGAAGACTCATATGCACGTGTGGAATAATAAACGGTAAAATGTATTCCTAGTCCGGCCTCTAAGACTAGCTCAAGTGTTGCATGATGGTTCTGTTTTCCTGATCATGGGCATGACTATGCCGGCAATTTTGAGGGCACAATGTTAGTAGAACACTTGTGTTGAATCGACCCGATTGATGTTATGCTATGAGATTCATTCGTCATAAGTTAATGGTTAATAACACAGAGATAGTTAATGTTTGCATAATTCCTTAGACCATGAGAGTGTCGAGTTTCTTCATGCTTGCTTCATGAACTTTGGGGTTTGTTAAACGTCATCCGTAAATGGGTGGCTATTACGGCGGCTTACGGGTTCATGGAAAAGTATGTCAAGTAACTTGATAGCTCAAGATTGGGATTTGCTCCTCCGACGATGGAGAGATATCTCTGGGCCCTCTCGGTGATACGGTATCCATCATCGTCTGGCCAGACACATTGTGATTTGATCACAGGGATGCCGGAACACGGAAACGAGAAAAGAGAACAAAACCGGCAACGAGGTAACTTGCATTGTGGACAAGTGTTGATCCACAGGGATGCCGATGTTTCTCACCTCGGGTATTTGTAACATATCGCGAAGCAACAGGAATAGCACACGGCAACTGGAGGTTCACTCGAATATTCATTCGTGTGGGTATAGGGGTCAATATGGGTGTCCACGGCTCCGATGTTGATCATTGATCGGAAAGTGTTCCGGGTCATGTCTATACTTCACCAAACCTATAGGGTCACACGCTTAAGGGTCATCTATCTGTTGAATACTAGACGGGGAGTCTGAGAGAAAATCACCGAAAAAGTTTCGGACGAAACGGAAACGTTCCGGAGAGAACAACGGAATAGTTCCGGTGAAACTGAAAAGTTGTTTCAGGGTATTCCATTAAGTCAAATTGGTTCTGGCACACGCCTGGAAATTCTTGGAGGATGCCAGAAGTGTTCTGGAAACTTCTGGGAATTTTCCGGGACAAAAACCGGAAATGTTCCGGAGCAGCCGGAACCGCTTTGGTTGCTTTTCGCTGAAGAAACATTGTTCCGAAATTGTTTCGGAATGCATTCAAAATTGTTTTGGTGGGTGCTAGAATTATTCTAGGCACACAGAAATAATTTGGGTTTTAACGGACGCAGAAAAATGTCTTCGTGAATAGTGAAAAGCACTTTTTGGGCTGATTTGCAAATGGGGTTTTTCTTCTAGAAGAAAACCACTTTTGGTGTGTGAAAGGGAGGTGGAGCCCCCCAAAGGGGCTGCACAATTTCGGCCATGGCATAGGGGGGCCCTCCTTGAGGTGTCCTTCCACCTCATGGTGGATATGTTCTACACACCCTTATGTGGCATGTGGTGGAAAGATCCTAGGAAGGTCCTTTTGGTCTTTTTCACCTCTTTCCTCTACCCCTTGCTCCTCCTATAAATAGAGGTGGAGAGGGCTCTCCAAAATCAGATCATGCTTTCTCTCATACACATGCCATTTGACTTGTCTGGCTTCTCTCTCCCTCCCAGTGAAATAGTTTCGTAGAGCCGAAAGGCTGTCTGGGTTCCGGTGGGAACTAGTTCTGGACGGCGAAGCCCTGCCAGATAGATGACACCGTATGTGTGCAACTCTGTAGAGAGATCGTATTTTCGGTCTTAGTTCGAGAGTGCCTCCCAAAGGGCTGTCCGAGTGACCGTCCGAGTTTCGAAGGTCCTCCCGAAGGGCTGTCCGCGACACCGTCCGAGGGACTGTGCGACCGCCTCCCGGAGGGCTGTCCGAGGGGCAGATGAGGGAGTACATCCTCGCGGTTGGGAGGTTGTAAATCCTAGCCGCGGGGATCTGCACCACCGATCGTCATCGACTCTACTTCCGCTGCGCTACGAGTCGGTAACGAAACAGATCAAACCTTGTATGCAGTCTCCATAGTGTTCCTGGGCTGGTGCGTAGGTCGGAATATTTTTGTTTTCTGCTGCGTTACCCTACAGTGGCATCATGAGCCGTGCTATGAGTAGATGCAGGTTGTGATCTAGAATACATAGAGATGTATGTGTGTTGCACAATATAATTTGTAGTTGATGAGTTCTACTGCTGGTAATTATTTGTCCGGGTAGCAGATGAAATCTGTTACCCGATGTTCTTGTTGCTTCCCTGGAATTTGCATATTTCTGATCTTGATAACGGTATGGTGGAGTTTCAAAGTTCTGGCAATCCGCGATCCTGATTGATCAACGAAGTGCTAACAGTTCTTTGAATTTCACCGTAGTTAAAAAGAAAGAATAAATTTCGCAGATGAAAGGGCAATGCAGATATGATCTGCACGGGGGTCATGAGTATGACGAAGTTTAGTATGGGGCTCGAGATTTTATTATCTCGTGTTTCATACACCCCGCGATGTTAATCTAGCGACTTGAATAATCATACTTGATGATAAAACGCTGGTAGCTGCGGTTTGTTCGAAACCTTAGAAGCCACGTAAAATGAAATTTTGCATAAACCGATTAGAGGCGTCTAACTTGGTTTTGCAGAATGGTTTGCATGTGCACATGATGTGGTATAGCAGTGCTCATATTAATTTGATTATGTATGAGATGACTATATGATGTAAAATTAACATGACCTGCGTGTCATGATTCGGCATGATGGCTGGAGCCATATGATTGTCACTTTAATGACCTGTGTGTCAACCTTCTGTAATGCACTTATTTTATAAGCTATAGAGATAGCAATATTATCTGGTGCATCGACAAGGTGGTGGCAAACTTCGCGAAGGTGAACACCGACGCGAATGCCGAAGACGAAGAAATACAAGACTTCTCCGTCAGAAAGGGCTATACCATATCATGCTATTATGAATTGCCTGAGATGTTTATCCCTTATGATGCACCCTTCTTGATTGCGCGGTAGTCGCCTTTTATTAGGGTGATCTCTCACAAAAATATCAAGTAGTTAGTGTTCTCCCAAGTGTAGCACCGTCACGGCACCTAACTTCTTGGAGTGCGTCATGTCCACATGTGTACAAACGATTAGGGAAGTGTGAGGCGGGTGAGGTCAGACCTCGCAGCGAGATCACTTGGTTGTCTTGATGTTCAGGCATGACCTTCATGAGCTCGGAACACACGCATCGAAAGATGAACAAGAATCACACAGAGATGTGATTGGCAAGTTGGCCTACCGATTGAAATTCTCGTCATCAGTGATGTCCACATCAATGGCATCGAATTGAAATGTGGATCTTGAATCACTCAAAATCAATTATGAGAGATATTGATTTGAATGGGAGCGCACTGTAGAATTAACTTGTTTTAATTCTCAGTGCAATTAATTATGAACTTTGTCTAAAGTGAAATTTGAATAATGGTTATAGAATAATGGCTCGCGTTTCCACCTTCCCTATTAAAATTGAATAGCTGTTATATATCTGGTTAAACTTTACGGTTGGTAACGTAATGTGAGGATTGTCCTCAAGAGTGCCAAGAAGGATTTTTTCCTATCACATGCTTTCGGTATTCTCCCACTAATGCTATGGATAATGTGACTCTCGTCCTTCGATCCAAAAGCTAGAATTCCGTTACAGTCAAGTGCAATATGTTTGCTTCCATGAGACCCGAACTTCAAAAAGTTTGGGATAGCTATGAGATATTCATGGAACTGAAAATCATTTTCAGACACAAACAAAGGCTAAAAGATATGGGATATCCAAAGCAATGTTTGTTTTGCAAACTGTTAGTAAAAGTGTTTACTATGCATTTGACTAAAAACAGAGGGATCCAGTAGAACGCCTGTCATAATATGAAGGTGAATAAAACAACAACTTAAAGAGGAAGGAAATGTCCAAAGAGTGTTAGTAAGACTTTCACGCCTAGGAAGTCCGGGGCTAACGCCACTCTTAAGTTGAGTGCTTCTTCTACGAGTAGGAGAAATACTAAAAGTTAAACTGTTAGAAGTATAAAGGCAAAAAGAGAGAAGACTGGAATATCCAGCTCATGTATGAATGTCATACAAGTTATTGATGTATAAAAGGCTGGTCAAAGAAATAGTTCTTGGGAATTATGATTAAACATGTTAATCACTAATTCTTGGGTATTGTGAGTTGATCACAAAGATACCCACTCGATTGCATTCTGTTGCGACTCAATGCAAGAACTACTATGGCCTGAAAGACTAGCCAGGAATGAGGTTTTTGATACGCGCTGGGAACATAGTAAAATGTTACTGTACCTTCCATCGATGTATTACCTATGTATTTATTTTCATAATTCATTTTAGAGTTTCACACACTCTAGCCCATTGCATAAGGTATCTTGCAAGAAGGTTGTTCATAAGAGAACTTTTGATGTTCAATGTTATGAATAACATAAGGGCCATACTTTCATTTTGAATGAGAAGTATGTTATGAATATTGATAATAATACATTACCTCTATATTTACTTTCATAAATCATTTTAGAGTTTTATATACTCTAGCCCATTTGCATAATGTTTGTTGCAAGAGTGTTGTTCATGAAAGAACAATTGTTGTTCGGAATCATGAATAACATAAGGGCCATGCTTCCATCATGGATGGGATGTATGTTATGAATATTGATGGTAATATGATACATCCATAACACTGACGCTAAATGTCGCAAGACTAAGAGAATACCACACATGTGTGGCACTGCATTTGGTCACATTGGAGAAACCCGCATGGAGAAATTCCATAATGATGGATTTTGAAGTCGTTTGATTTTGAATCATCTGACACTTGCAACTTTCCTCCGAAAAGTGAAGTGACTGAAATACCGTTCACAGGCCATAAGGAATGAGCAACGAACTTATTGGTGATCATACATTTTGATGTATGTAGTCCGATAAATGTTGTTGCTAGCAGTGGATTTATCTATCTTCAGAAATGACTCAAGTAGATATATGGATATTTACTTGATGAGACGAAAGTCTGGATCTTTTTGAAATCATTCATAAGGTTTTCAATATGAAGTAGAAATTATTGTAACAAGAAAATTATGTTTCTGCAATTTGATTGCGGAAAGAAATATTTGAGTTACAAGTTTAGCGAATGTCTGATGAGTTGTGAAAAGAGTTTCATAACTTACACCTCCCGGAACACCACTGCGAGTGGAATGTCTGTGAAGATGTATTCAAACCATTTATGACATGGTGAGATCAAAGATGACATAAATCAATTTGCCATTATCCCTTTTAAAGTAATGCTTTAGTTACTGCGGCTTTTACACTGAAAAGAGCGCCATCAGGTTTGTTGAAATGACGCCATGGTATGGTACGCTCAGCCATGCTCTATCTTTTCTTAACATTTGGAATATGGGGCTTGTGTAAAATATTTACAAACCTATTCCAAATCAGACAAGTACTACTTTGTAGGTTATCCCAAGTAATTGGGAATTCCTCCACCACTATACCGAGGCAAAAAGTTTTGCCACAAAAACGGTATGCTTTTAAAGAGAACTGTTCTTGCAAAAAGGTGAGTGGGATAACAGTGCAACTCGACGAGATAAACAGTATCTTCGTCATCAGATCAAAGGAAAGGAACCTTGGAAGTGATTCCAGAGTTTCCTACTGCGACTGATACGGAAGCCTCTACATAAGATGTATGGACTTCGGTCGAACTTGCAACTGAACCACGTAGGCAAAGCTCGTGCAAACCTCTCAGGTGCGCAAGCGAGATATTGTTGTTAGACAACAGTATACCTACGATACACAAGGAAGCGTTGATGGGCCCTAACTCCGGAATTGGCTAAATGCCAATATAATCCGAGATAGTTTCCATAAATGATTCAAGATTATATCTTGATAAACCCTTCGGAAGACTTAGAGTCTAACGAACATTAATGGAACTATAAACTGATGTGGATAAAATGTTTTATCCATAAAGCTCGACTTGTTGCAATAACAAGTTCAAGGAGTTGACTACGATGAGGTTTTCTCACCATAGCGATGCTTAAAGTCAGATCGGGTTGAACTAGCAATTAATACATATTTCAATCTTGAGATATGATACATGGATGCCAAAAGGATTTCCATGTGATGGAAATGCAACCTAGGACTTACATGTGATACAGTCCAAGGTATTTTGTCATTCCAGAGGATGCTAGTAAGTATGCAAACTTCAGAGTTCCAACGATGGACAGAAGAGAGCAAAAGGGAGTTGGAATCTTCAATTTTGATGAAACAAGTCAAAGGAGTTTGATTTCATCAATGGATAACGAAGATGCTTGTGGTTTCAAGAAAGTAAGTGGGAGCATAATAATATTTCTAAAAACCTTGTGTGATTGACACATTGTTGATTGGAAATAATATAAATTTCTTGACACGTATTAGGACTTCATTAAAAATAGTTTTTCGATGAAGTGCTTGTGCTAAATAGCCTTGACATTAGGCATATTTATCTACGAGATAGAATTGCCTAAAAGGCTAAAGCCAAAAATACATGATAGAGATTCCACACACTCTTGTGTTTGGATTAATCATATATTCCATGGTATGTAAAACAACCAGATATGTCCAGTACTCCCAAGGAGTTGCGAGTATAGATACCATAATGATCAAAGTACTGATCATGGGACAACAGTGAAAAATGTCATTGAGTACTAAAGTAGCACTGATGACAAGTTTTCTCGCAAGCAGAGATTATGAAGTGCTCGTTGTAAGTAATTACATCAATACAGTCTTCATCAATGCTCCATGCGATTTTCGATTTAAGTTAAGGGTTTTGTGTAATACACGATATGGTGGCACGGTGTTTGGAAATTGTTCCAAACAGGTTACTGTGGCAAATTCTATAACAAAAGCTAAGTATGTTGACGCTTTAGAAGCGACAAAGAAGATGTTGAATCATATAGTTCATTCATGAAATTAGTATGGTTCCAAGATGGCTTTTGTCAATGGGACACTAGTGCAGGTAGTTTCTCCATAACTCAGTCTGAGGAATCCAGGTTCGACCTGTGATTCGCATATATACAAAGCCAAGTCCACACAAAATATGAATTTTGTGAAAGCGTGAAAACGCGAGGACATGCAAAGATACACACGGAACTGAAGTTGTCAGATCCGTTGGACATCAGGCTATACCACATGCGAAGCATTTTTTACACCGGTATGCCACAGGTGTAATATGCATTAGCATTGACTAGATTATTGACTCTAGTGCAAGTGGGAGTCTGTAGGAGATATGCCCTAGAGGCAATAACAAATGTTATTATTTATCTCCATGATCATAATTATGTTTATGTTCCATGCTATAACTGCTATGGTTCTCGAGTCTACAATAACCACGAGGCTCGAAGGAAGACTCATATGCACGTGTGGAATAATAAACAGTAAAATGTATTCCTAGTCCGGCCTCTAAGACTAGCTCAAGTGTTGCATGATGGTTCTGTTTTCCTGATCATGGGCATGACTATGCCGGCAATTTTGAGGGCACAATGTTAGTAGAACACTTGTGTTGAATCGACCCGATTGATGTTATGCTATGAGATTCATTCGTCATAAGTTAATGGTTAATAACACAGAGATAGTTAATGTTTGCATAATTCCTTAGACCATGAGAGTGTCGAGTTTCTTCATGCTTGCTTCATGAACTTTGGGGTTTGTTAAACGTCATCCGTAAATGGGTGGCTATTACGGCGGCTTACGGGTTCATGGAAAAGTATGTCAAGTAACTTGATAGCTCAAGATTGGGATTTGCTCCTCCGACGATGGAGAGATATCTCTGGGCCCTCTCGGTGATACGGTATCCATCATCGTCTGGCCAGACACATTGTGATTTGATCACAGGGATGCCGGAACACGGAAACGAGAAAAGAGAACAAAACCGGCAACGAGGTAACTGGCATTGTGGACAAGTGTTGATCCACAGGGATGCCGATGTTTCTCACCTCGGGTATTTGTAACATATCGCGAAGCAACAGGAATAGCACACGGCAACTGGAGGTTCACTCGAATATTCATTCGTGTGGGTATAGGGGTCAATATGGGTGTCCACGGCTCCGATGTTGATCATTGATCGGAAAGTGTTCCGGGTCATGTCTATACTTCACCAAACCTATAGGGTCACACGCTTAAGGGTCATCTATCTGTTGAATACTAGACGGGGAGTCTGAGAGAAAATCACCGAAAAAGTTTCGGACGAAACGGAAACGTTCCGGAGAGAACACCGGAATAGTTCCGGTGAAACTGAAAAGTTGTTTCAGGGTATTCCATTAAGTCAAATTGGTTCTGGCACACGCCTGGAAATTCTTGGAGGATGCCAGAAGTGTTCTGGAAACTTCTGGGAATTTTCCGGGACAAAAACCGGAAATGTTCCGGAGCAGCCGGAACCGCTTTGGTTGCTTTTCGCTGAAGAAACATTGTTACGAAATTGTTTCGGAATGCGTTCAAAATTGTTTTGGTGGGTGCTAGAATTATTCTAGGCACACAGAAATAATTTGGGTTTTAACAGACGCAGAAAAATGTCTTCGTGAATAGTGAAAAGCACTTTTTGGGCTGATTTGCGAATGGGGTTTTTCTTCTAGAAGAAAACCACTTTTGGTGTGTGAAAGGGAGGTGGAGCCCCCCAAAGGGGCTGCACAATTTCGGCCATGGCATGGGGGGGCCCTCCTTGAGGTGTCCTTCCACCTCATGGTGGATATGTTCTACACACCCTTATGTGGCATGTGGTGGAAAGATCCTAGGAAGGTCCTTTTGGTCTTTTTCACCTCTTTCCTCTACCCCTTGCTCCTCCTATAAATAGAGGTGGAGAGGGCTCTCCAAAATCAGATCATGCTTGCTCTCATACACATGCCATTTGACTTGTCTGGCTTCTCTCTCCCTCCCAGTGAAATAGTTTCGTAGAGCCAAAAGGCTGTCTGGGTTCCGATGGGAACTAGTTCTGGACGGCGAAGCCCTGCCAGATAGATGACACCGTATGTGTGCAACTCTGTAGATAGATCGTAGTTTCGGTCTTAGTTCGAGAGTGCCTCCCGAAGGGCTGTCCGAGTGACTGTCCGAGTTTCGAAGGTCCTCCCGAAGGGCTGTCCGCGACACCGTCCGAGGGACTGTCCGACTGCCTCCCGGAGGGCTGTCCGAGGGGCAGATGAGGGAGTACATCCTCGCGGTTGGGAGGTTGTAAATCCTAGCCGCGGGGATCTGCACCTCCGATCGTCATCGACTCTACTTCTGCTGCGCTACGAGTCGGTAACGAAACAAATCAAACCTTGTATGCAGTCTCCATAGTGTTCCTGGGCTGGTGCGTAGGTCGAAATATTTTTGTTTTCTGCTGCGTTACCCTATAGTGGCATCATGAACCGTGCTATGAGTAGATGCAGGTTGCGATCTAGAATACATAGAGATGTATGGGTGTTGCACAATATAATTTGTAGTAGATGAGTTCTACTGCTGATAATTATTTGTGCGGGTAGCAGATGAACGAATACCAAATTCACATGATTACTTATGACAAGACTTCTCCCATGTCCTCAAGAACAAAAGTAACTACTCACAAATCATCTTCATGTCCAAGATCAGAGGGGTATTAAATAGCATAATGGATCTGAACATATAATCTTCCACCAAATAAACCAACTAGCATCAACTACAAGATGTAATCAACACTACTAGCAACCCACCGGTACCAATCTGAGGTTTTGAGGCAAAGATTGAATACAAGAGATGAACTAGGGTTTGAGATGAGATGGTGCTGGTGAAGATGTTGATGAAGATTGGTCCTCCCATGATGAGAAGATCGTTGGTGATGTCGATGGCGACGATTTCCCCCTCCCGGAGGGAAGTATCCCCGGCAGAATCTCTCCGCCAGAGAGCAAAAGTGCTCCTGCCCAAGTTCTGCCTCAAGACGGCGGCGCACCGTCCCGAAAGTCTTCTCTATATTTTTTCTAGGGCAAATGGGCTTATATACCAGAAAATGGTGGCCAGGGGCCCCACGAGCCACCAGGGCGCGCCTAGGGGGGTGGCCCGCCCTGGTGCCTCGTGGGCACCTGGGTGGCCCCCTCTGGTACTTCTTGCTTCCAGTATTTTTTATTTATTCTAAAATAAATCTCCGTGAAATTTCAGCTCATTTGGAGATGTGCAGAATAGGTATCTCTGACATAGCTTTTTGAGGTCCAGAATTCCAGCTGCCGGCAATCTCCCTCCTTGTGTAAATCCTGCATGTTAAGAGAGAAAAGGCATTAGAATTGCTCCACAAAGTGTTATATTGATTAAAAACACTATAAATAACAATAGTAAAACATGATGCAAAATGGACGTATCTGTTGGGGAACGTTGCATGGGAAACAAAAAAAATTCCTACGCACACACAAGATCTATCCATGGTGATGAGCATCTACGAGAGGGAGAGTGAATCTACATACCCATGTAGATCGCTAAGCGGAAGCGTTAAGAAACGCGGTTGATGTAGTCGAACGTCTCCGCGATCCAAATTGCAAGTCGTCCCTCGATCCGATCACGAATTAGTGCCGAACGGACGGCACCTCCGCGTTCAACACACGTACGGCTTGATGACGCCTTCACCTCCTCGATCCAGCGAGCGATGGTGAAGTAGTAGATGAGTTCCAGCAGCACGACGGCGTGGTGATGATGGTGAGGAACAATCTCTGCAGGGCTTCGCCAAGCACTACGGAGATTATGACGGGAGAACTAGAGGGTTAGGGTTGCCGACACATGGCTTGGGAAATCTTGATGTATCCCGTGTGCTAGCCCTGCCCCTCTATTTATATGTTGAGCCTTGGGGTCTAAACTTGGAGTAAAAGCCTCCTCCAGGTCGGTTTTGCCCGCACAAGGTCGGTTTGGCCCGCAGGGAAAGAGTCCAACTCGGATCCCTGCAGTACCGCGCACAAGCGGTAGTACCGCTCACGAGCGGTAGTACCGCTTGAGCGGTAGTACCTCTTCACACAAGCGGTAGTACCGCTTACGCGGTAGTACTGCCTTACCAGCGATAGTACCGCTTAAGGCAGCAGCAAAACTTCCTTCTGCACTTTCCAATACCTCGTGGGCTTTACCCCTTTGGTTCATATAAAGTGTTGTTGCACCCGAACACTTCGGTAAACATCCGGAACCCCTTCCGGTGAATTCCGGAACCCTTCCGGAGATCAAAACACTATTATCACATATATCAATCTTTACCTCCGGACTCTTCCGGAGATCCTCGTCATGTCCGGGATCTTATCTGGGACTCCGAACAACCTTCGGTCACCAACAAAATAACTCAACTATACTAATCGTCACCAAACGTTAAGTGTGTAGACCCTGCGGGTTCGAGAACTATGTAGACATGACCGAGACACCTCTACGATCAATAACCAATAGCGGGACCTGGATGCCCATATTGGCTCCTACATATTCTACGAAGATCTTTATCGGTCGAACCTCTATGTCAAGGATTCAGTTAATCCCGTATACTGTTCCCTTTGTTCTTCGGTATGTTACTTGCCCGAGATTCGATCGTCGGTATCTCTATACCTAGTTCAATCTCGTTACCGGCAAGTCTCTTTACTCGTTCCGTAATACAAGATCTCGTGGCTAACACTTTAGTCATATTGCTTGCAAGGCTCATTGTGATGTTGTATTACCGAGTGGGCCCTGAGATACCTCTCCGTCACACGGAGTAACAAATCCCAGTCTTGATCCATGCCAACCCAACAGACATCCTCGGAGATACCTGTAGAGCACCTTTATAGTCACCCAGTTACGTTGCGACGTTTGATACACACAAGGAATTCCTCCGATGTCAGGGAGTTGCATGATCTCATGGTCATAGGAACAGATACTTGACATGCAGAAAACAATAGCAATAAACTGACACGATCATATGCTACGTTTATAGTTTGGGTCTTGTCCATCACATCATTCTCCTAATGATGTGATCCCGTTATCAAATGACATCTCATGTCTATGGCTAGGAAACCTTAACCATCTTTGATCAACGAGCTAGTTAACTAGAGGCTTACTAGGGACACAGTGTTGTCTATGTACCCACACATGTATTTGAGTTTCCAATCAATAGAATTATAGCATGGATAATAAACGATTATCATGAACAAGGAAATATAATAATAACTAATTTATTATTGCCTCTAGGGCATATTTCCAACAGTCTCCCACTTGCACTAGAGTCAATAATCTAGTTCACATCACTATGTGATTTACATTGTAATGAATCGAACACCCATGCAGTTCTGGTGTTGTTCATGTTTAGCCCTTGGAAGAGGTTTAGTCATCGGATCTGCAACATTTAGATCCGTGTGTACTTTGCAAATATTTATGTCGTCCTCCTTGATGTAATCGCGGATGGAATTGAAACGTCGCTTTATGTGTCTGGTCCTCTTGTGAAATCTTGGTTCCTTGGCTAGAGCAATGGCACCAGTATTATCACAAAACAGAGTCATTGGGTTAAGCGCACTAGGCACTACTCCAAGATCTGTCATGAACTCCTTCATCCAGACACCTTCCTTCGCCGCCTCCGAGGCAGCGATGTACTCCGCTTCGCATGTAGAATCAGCTACCACGCTTTGCTTGGAACTGCACCAGCTAACCGCACCCCCATTAAGAATAAATACGTATCCGGTTTGTGACTTAGAGTCATCCGGATCAGTGTCAAAGCTTGCATCGACGTAACCCTTTACGACGAGCTCTTGATCACCTCCATAAACGAGAAACATGTCCTTAGTCCTTTATAGGTACTTCAGGATATTCTTGACCGCCGTCCAGTGTTCCATTCCTGGATCACTTTGAAACCTTCCGACCATACTTATGGCAAGGCTGACATCGGGTCTTGTGGACAGCATTGCATACATGATAGAGCCTATGACTGAAGCATAGGGGATGACATTCATCTTTTCTCTATCTTCTGCAGTCACTGGGCATTGAGTCTTACTCAACTTCACACCTTGCAAAACAGGAAAGAACCCCTTCTTGGACTGATCCATTTTGAACTTCTTTAAAACTTTGTCAAGGTATGTGCTTTGTGAAAGTCCTATTAAGCGTCTCGATCTATCGCTATAGATCTTGATGCCTAATATGAAAGCAGCTTCTCCTAGGTCCTTCATTGAAAAACTCTTGTTCAAATATTCCTTTACGCTTTCCAACATTTCTATATTGTTTCCAATAAGCAATATGTCATCCACATATAATATTAGAAACGCTATAGAGCTCCCACTCACTTTCTTGTAAATACAAGCTTCTCCGTAAACTTGTATAAACTCGAACGCTTTGATCACCTCATCAAAGCGAAGATTCCAACTCCGAGATGCTTGCACCAGTCCATATATGGATCGCTGGAGTTTGCAAACTTTGTGAGCATTCTCTGGATCGACAAAACCTTCTGGTTGCATCATATACAACTCTTCCTTAAGGAAGCCGTTAAGGAACGCTGTTTTGACATCCATCTGCCAAATTTCATAATTGAAAAAGGCAGCTATTGCTAACATGATTCTGACGGACTTAAGCATCGCTACGGGTGAGAAGGTCTCATCGTAGTCAACTCCTTGAACTTGTGAAAAACCCTTTGCCACAAGTCGAGCTTTATAGACGGTGACATTACCGTCTGCGTCCGTCTTCCTCTTAAAGATCCATTTGTTCTGAATGGCCTTACGCCCTTCAGGTAATACTTCCAAAGTCCATACTTTGTTTTCATACATGGATCCCATCTCGGATTTCATGGCCTCTAACCATTTCTCGGAATCCGAGCCCATCATCGCTTCTCCATAGCTCGTAGGTTCATCGTTGTCCAACAACATGACCTCTAAGACAGGGTTGCCGTACCACTCAAGAGCAGTACGCGTCCTTGTCGACCTACGAGGTTCGATAGCAACTTGATCCAAAGCTTCATGATCATCATCATTAACTTCCTCTTCAGCTGATGTAGGCTCTACAGAAACATCTTTCTGCGCTGCGCTACTTTCAGGTTGAAGTAAAGGTTCAACAACCTCATCAAGTTCTATCTTCCTCCCACTCAATTCTTTCGAGAGAAACTCTTTCTCAAGAAATGTTCCGTTTTTAGCGACAAACACTTTGCCTTCGGATCTGAGGTAGAAGGTATACCCAACTGTCTCTTTTGGGTATCCTATGAAGACGCATTTCTCCGCTTTGGGTTCCAGCTTTTCAGGCTGAAGCTTTTTGACATAAGCATCACATCCCCAAACTTTAAGAAACGACAGCTTTGGCTTCTTGGCAAACCAAAGTTCATATGGCGTCGTCTCAACGGATTTCGATTGTGCCCTATTTAAAGTGAATGCAGCTGTCTCTAATGCATAACCCCAAAACGATAGTGGCAAATCAGCAAGAGACATCATAGATCGCACCATATCCAATAAGGTTCGATTACGACGTTCGGACACACCATTACGCTGTGGTGTTCCAGGCGGTGTCAGTTGTGAAACAATTCCACATTGTCTTAAGTGACTGCCAAACTCATAACTCAGATATTCTCCTCCTCGATCAGATCGTAGGAATTTAATCTTCTTGTTACGATGATTCTCAACTTCACTCTGAAATTGTTTGAACTTTTCAAATGTTTCAGACTTGTGTTTCATTAAGTAAATATACCCATATCTACTTAAGTCATCAGTGAAGGTGAGAAAGTAACGATAACCACCGCGCGCCTCAATACTCATCGGACCGCACACATCAGTATGTATGATTTCCAATAAGTTACTTGCCCGTTCCATTGTACCAGAGAACGGCGTTTTAGTCATCTTGCCCATGAGGCATGGCTCACATGTGTCAAGTGATTCAAAATCAAGTGACTCCAAAAGTCCATCAGCATGGAGCTTCCTCATGCGTTTTACGCCAATATGACCTAAACGGCAGTGCCACAAGAAAGTGGTATTATCATTATCAATTCTACATCTTTTGGCATCAATGTTATGAACATGTGTATCATTACTATCGAGATTCAATAAGAATAAACCCCTCACATCGGGTGCATGACCATAAAAGATATTACTCATATAAATAGAACAACCATTATTCTCTGATTTAAATGAGTAACCGTCTCGCAATAAAAAATCTCCAAAAAGTTTCAGCTCATTTGGAAAACTTTTATTTCTGCACAAAAGACAACACCACGGTAGTTCTGCTGAAAACAACGTCAGTCTGGGTTAGTTCTAATCAAATCATACCAAAACCATATAGAATTGTTATAAATATGGCATGAATACTTCATAAATTATAGATACGTTGGAGACGTATCAGCATCCCCAAGCTTAATTCCTACTCGTCCTCGAGTAGGTAAATGATAAAAGAAATAATTTATGAAGTGTGAATGCTAGCATAGTGCATAAGTTTGATCAATGATAATTTCAATCACTTTTCCTAGCATCATAACAGCAACTTTCTCTCATAAAAGTCATCATGATAAAGTAGCCATTAAAACAGAAATTTTGATGTGGAATGCTACATATCATATTCATCACATATAGTTTTCTTTTGTTGCATGGACATTGGACTTGAATGATTCAAAGTAAGATCATTATTATAACAGCAATATTTATTATCATAAAACTTCTCATGAGCAAGTAACAATTCATCACAACAATGAAGTATAAGGCATAAACTTTCTTGGAAACTAACAAACTATTCTAGTCAACAATGCAATTGCAATTCATCATATTTTCAGGAAGGGTCTCATGTAGGAGCTTTTTAGCAAGTCCACATTCTCAACCATCATTTAGTCTTCTATGATTGCTAACACTCACGACATATATATGGAGCAAAAGTTTCAGCCAGACACATAGAAAGATAGGGGCTTGTGATTTCGCCTCCAAACTTATTCAACTCAAGGGTGATGTCAACAATAATAACTCATGATCACTCATATCCAACTGGATATATATGCCTAGATCTTTCCCCACCACATGATGCTTGCAAAAGAGAAAAATAAAAAGGAATAGAGGAGAACACTATTGACTCTTGCATAAAAGTAAATACATAAAACTAAATGCATAAAAGTAAAAGATAGGCCCTTCGCAGAGGGAAGCAGAGGTTGTCATGCGCTTTTTATTTTTGGATGCACAAGCCCTTAATGCAAAGGAACGTCACGTTATATTGCCCCTTGTGATAGCAACCTTTATTATGCAGTCCGTCGCTTTTATTTCTTTACCATCAGAAGTTCGTACAACGCTTATTTCCCTTACAATAAAAGATCATACATATTTTAGGAGCAATTTTTATTGCTTTTCGCACCGATGACAACTTACTTGAAGGATCTTATTCAATCCCTAGGTAGATATAGTGGACTCTCATGACATGAAACTGGGTTTAAGGGTTTTGGATGCACAAGTAGTATCTCTACTTGGTGCGGATTTTTGGCTAGCAAAGATATTGGGCAAGCACCACATGTTGGAGGATCTATAACAATATAACTTCTATGTGAATATGAACAAACATAATTCATTACATTGTCTTCCTTGTCCAACGTCAACACTTTGACATAAAATACTTAATGGGGGCTCACAATCATAAAAGATGTCCAAGATAGTATATTTGCATGTGAATCTTCTCTTCCCTTATTAATTCTTTCATGAATTGCATCATTGACCAATGCTATGCTTGTTAAATTTCAATAAATTTTACCACTTATACTTTTCTTTATGTAATGTCATTACTTTCCATAAGATTAGCATATGATCTTTTTCATTATTTTCATTGCTAGGATTGAAACATAAAAGTAAAGAAGCAAAAACTCAAACTACTCTTTATTATATAACTCTCAACTCGATTACATAGATAGATGGATCACGAAACTAACACTCAAAAATAGACCATACTAAACTTTTATTCAACTAGATCATGAAATAACTAAGGATCGAACTAAAAATAGGTAAAGATGATAAAAGTGATGGTGATACGATACCGGGGCGCCTCCCCCAAGCTTGGCACAAGCCAAGGGGAGTGCCCATACCCATGTACTCAAGTTTCTTTCTTCGGTGATGATGGTGATGATGAAGTGGCGAGCTTGTCCTCCGGCTTCCATGGCATAGGTTCCCCATCATAAAAAGATGAATGAGTCTACGGAGTCCTGAAACTTGTAGCTAAACTCATACCTTTGAATCTTGCCTCATACTCATAATTTTGGTTTTGAAGATCATAGATTTGGCCTTGGAGATAGTCGGTTCGTTCATTGAGCTTGAAGATGATGTCCCCCATCGATTGGCCATTCACCTTGTGATCACGGGTGAATTCCGTGATCATGGAGTGGTTGGCGCTGAGTCCACGTTCCACCATCCCTTGGCACTTGAAGATCTCCTGCTCCACCGCTTCGAGCCTGGACTCCACGCTCCCGGTCTTCTTGGGTCCTTGAACATCCCGGATGTGAAGCACCCCTCACGCATCTCAATGGCTTGAGGGTGTTTCATCACCTCCGGTAGGTAGGGGTTGATGACCTTCTCGTAGAACTTGTCCTTGGAAGAGCTTGGTGGAGTCATAGCGATCTAGATCTGTCAGAAAAATAGCACGAAACAAGAACATAAGAGATTTCTACGATACGGTGGTCAAAACATCCGGGAGTATATATAAAGAATTTTTATCTTGCAAAACAAGTAATCCAGGAGAAAACGGAGTCGGGAAGGCTCGCAAGGGGCCAACGAGCCACCAGGGCGCGCCTGGGGGGGGGGGGGGGGGTGGCTCGCCCTGGTGCCTCGTGGGCACCAGGCGGGTCCCCTCGGCTGCTTCTTATTTTTTTTTATTTTTTCTAATATTCCAAAACTGACAGAAAATATTTTTATGGAATTTTTGGGGTCGGTTTACTTACCGTATCACATACCTACCCCTTTTTAGGGTTCTGGAGCATTCCGGAAGGTCTCTCTTATGTATTCCTCCGGTGTAATTGTTTCAATAATATTAGTTTCAACATTAATAGGAGTACCTGAAATATAGTGCTTGATTCTTTGCCCATTCACCACTCTCGGATTAGTGCCTTCGGAGTTGTTTACTTTAATGGCTCCGGAGCGATAAACTTCTTCGATGATATACGGTCCTTCCCATTTAGAGAGAAGCTTTCCTGCAAAGAATCTCAAACGATAATTGTACAATAGAACTTGCTCACCCACTTTGAATTCCCATTTTGGAATTCTTCTATCATGCCATCTTTTAACTTTTTGTTTAAACAATTTGGCATTTTCATAAGCTTGGGTTCTCCATTCATCTAATGAGCTAATATCAAATAACCTCTTTTCACCGGCAAGTTTAAAATCGTAATTGAGTTCTTTAATTGCCCAATATGCTTTATGTTCTAACTCAAGAGGTAAATGACATGCTTTTCCATAAACCATTTTATAAGGAGACATACCCATAGGATTTTTATAAGCAGTTCTATAAGCCCATAATGCATCGTCAAGTTTCTTAGACCAATTCTTTCTAGATCTATTAACGGTTTTTTGCAAGATTAATTTTATTTCTCTATTGCTCAATTCTACTTGACCACTAGATTGAGGGTGATAGGGAGATGCAATTCTATGGTTGACATCATATTTAGCAAGCAATTTGCGGAATGCACCATGAATAAAATGTGAACCACCATCAGTCATTAAATATCTAGGGACTCCAAACCTCGGAAAAATAACTTCTTTAAGCATTTTAATAGAAGTGTTATGATCAGCACTACTAGTTGGAATAGCTTCTACCCACTTGGTAACGTAATCAACAACAACTAAAATATGAGTATACCCATTGGATTTAGGAAAAGGTCCCATATAATCAAATCCCCAAACATCAAATGGTTCAATAGCAAGTGAATAATTCATAGGCATTTCCTGACGTCTACCAACATTACCAATTCTTTGACATTCATCACAAGATAAGACAAACTTACGAGCATCCTTGAAAAGAGTAGGCCAATAAAAACCAGATTGTAATACCTTGTGTGCAGTTCTGTCTCCCTCATGGTGTCCTCCGTAAGCTTCGGAATGACACTTCCGTAGGATTTGTTCCTGTTCATTCTCAGGTATACAACGTCTAATAATACCATCTACTCCTTCTTTATAAAGATGTGGGTCATCTCAAAAGTAATGTCTTAAGTCATAGAAGAACTTTTTCTTTTGTTGGTATGTGAAACTAGGTGGTACAAATTTAGCAACAATATAATTAGCATAGTCTGCATACCAAGGAGTATTACGAGAAGCATTTATGACAGCTAATTGTTCATCAGGAAAATCATCATTAATAGGGAGTGGGTCATCAAGAACATTTTCCATTCTAGACAAATTATCTGCTACGGGATTCTCAGCCCCCTTTCTATCAATAATATGCAAGTCAAATTCTTGTAGCAATAGAACCCACCTAATGAGTCTAGGTTTAGCATCTTTCTTTTCCATAAGGTATTTAATAGCAGCATGATCGGTGTGAACAGTTACTTTAGAATCAACTATGTAAGATCTGAATTTATCACATGCAAACACAACTACTAGAAATTCTTTCTCAGTAGTAGCATAATTTCTTTGAGCACTGTCTAGAGTTTTGCTAGCATAATGGATAACATTTAATTTCTTATCAACTCTCTGTCCTAGAACAGCACCAATAGCATAATCACTAGCATCACACATAATTTCAAAAGGCAAGTTCCAATCAGGTGGTTGAACAATAGGTGAATTGGTTAAGGCTTTCTTAAGTGTTTCAAAGGCTTCTACACAATCATCATCAAAAACAAATGGAACATCTTTTTGCAAAATATTGGTAAGAGGACTAGAAATTTTAGAGAAGTCTTTAATAAATCTCCTATAGAAACCAACATGACCTAGGAAACTTCTTATACCTTTAATATCTTTAGGACATGGCATTTTCTCAATAGCATCAACCTTAGCCTTATCAAGTTCAATACCTCTTTCAGAAATTTTATGCCCCAAGACAATACCTTCATTCACCATAAAGTGGCACTTCTCCCAATTCAAGACAAGATTAGTTTCTTCACATCTCTGCAAAACTCGATCAAGGTTGCTTAAGCAATCATCAAAAGAAGTTCCGTAAACGGAAAAATCATCCATGAAAACCTCAACAATCTTTTCTCAAAAGTCAGAGAATATAGCAGTCATACATCTTTGAAAGGTAGCAGGTGCATTGCATAAACCAAAAGGCATACGTCTATAAGCATAAGTTCCAAAAGGACAAGTTAAAGTGATTTGCTCTTGGTCAGGTTGTGATACGGGTATTTGAGAGAAACCAGAATATCCATCAAGAAAACAAAAGTGTGTATGCTTGGACAATCTTTCTAACATTTGATCAATAAAAGGTAAGGGGTAATGATCTTTTCTAGTAGCTTTGTTTAATTTTCTAAAAATCAATTACCATCCTATAACCAGTTACAATTATTTGAGGAATGAGTTCATTTTTATCATTAGGAACAACGGTAATACCTCCTTTCTTAGGGACACAATGAACGGGACTTACCCATGTACTATCAGCTATGGAATAGATTATACCTGCTTCCAAAAGCTTTAATTTTTCAGTTCTTACCACCTCTTTCATCTTATGATTTAATCGTCGTTGGTGGTCGACAACTGGTTTAGCATCAGGCTCCATATTAATTTTGTGCTGACATAGAGAGGGACTAATGCCCTTAAGATCATCAAGAGTATATCCAATAGCAGCTCGGTGCTTCCTCAGAGTTTTCAATAATCTCTTTTCTTCATGCCCTGAAAGGTTAGCACTGATATTAACAGGATATATCTTCTTTTCATCTAGATAAGCATATTCCAATGTATCAGGCAATTACTTCAATTCAAATACAGGATCACCTTTAGGTGGACGAGGGCCTCCAGGAGTTTCAACAGGCAAATTGTGTTTAAGGATAGGTGGTTGATCAAAGAACATCTTATCAATTTCATTTCTTTCATTCATGTGCATATCATTTTCATGGTCTAGCAAATATTGTTCTAACGGATCTGTAGGAGGTATGGCAATAGAAGTAAGACCAATAATTTCATCTTTACTAGGCAATTCTTTATCATGAGGTTATCTACGAAACTTGGAGAAATTAAACTCATGAGATGTACCACCAAAATTAACACTAACAGTTTCTTTAGCGCAATCGGTCTTGGCATTAACGGTGTTCAAGAAAGGTCTACCAAATATAATAGGACAAAAATCATCTTGTGGAGAACCGAGGACTAGAAAATCAGTAGGCTATTTTATTTTTCCACACAAGACTTCAACATCTCTAATGATCCCAAGCGGTGTAATGGTATCTCTGTTTGCAAGCTTAATAGTAACATCAATGTCCTCTATTTCAACAGGTGCAATATCATTCATAATTTCTTGATATAAGGTAAACAGAATAGCACTCACACTAGCACCCAAATCACATAAGCCATGATAACAATGATCTCCTATTTTGACAGAGACAATAGGCATGCCTACCACAGGTCTATTTTTATCTTTAGGATGTGGTTTAGCAATTCTAGCTGCTTCATCAGAGAAGTAAATAACATGCCCATCTATATTATTGACCAAGAGATCTTTAACCATAGCAACATTAGATTAAACTTTAATTTGTTCAAAGGGTCTAGGTGCTCTAATATTACTTTTGTTAACCACAGTTGAAACTTTAGCATGTTCCTTAATCCAAACAGGAAAAGGTGGTTTCTCAATATCAGCAGTAGGCACAACTGGATCAACAATGTAAACAATTGTTTCTTCTTTAACACTAACGGGTTCTTCTTTTAATTCAATAGGTGGGTGATATTTAAACCATTTCTCCTTAGGGAGATCAACATGAGTAGCAAATGATTCACAAAAGGAAGCTACTATCTCAGAGTCAAGTCCATATTTAGTGCTAAACTTATGAAAAGCATCGGTAGCCATAAAAGATTTAACACAATCAAACTCAAGTATTATACCCAACTCATTACCTTTGTCGAGTTCCCAATCTTCAGAGTTGCATTTAATTGTTTCCAGAAGATCCCATCTGAATTCAATAGTTTTCTTCATAAAGGAGCCAGTCGAAGAAGAATTGAGCATGGTTCGATCATCATGAGAAAGCCGAGCATAAAAAATCTGTAAGATAATTTCTCTTGAGAGCTCATGGTTGGGGCATGTGTACATCATGTACTTAAGCCTCCCCCAAGCTTGAGCGATGCTTTCTCCTTCACGAGGCCAAAAATTATATATATAATTCCGATCACGATGAACCAAATGCATAGGATAAAATTTCTGGTGGAATTCCAGTTTCAATCGGTCCCAGTCCCATGTATCAGTATCATCACATAGCCTATACCATATCAATGCCTTTCCCTTCAAAGATAAAGGGAATACTTTCTTCTTAACTTCATCTCCGAATAAACCTGCAAGCTTAAACAATCCACAAATTTCATCCACATAGATCAAGTGCATATCAAGATGTACCGTTCCATCTCCTGCATAAGGATTAGCTAGCAGTTTCTCTATCATACCCGAAGGAATCTCATAATAAATATTTTTAGTAGGTGCAGTAGGTGGAGGGGCAACTATTTGTGCTTCCGGTCGAGGTGAAGATACCCCGAACAAACCTCTCAAAGGATTACTTTCCATAGTGACAAGTGACAGTAAATTTCAGCACGTAATATAAATGTTTCCTTACCAAATTCCACTCACCAAAGGCGCTTCACTCCCCGGCAACAGCGCCAGAAAAGAGTCCTGATGACCCACAAGTACAGGGGATCAATCGTAGTCCTTTCGATAAGTAAGAGTTTCGAGCCCAACGAGGAGCAGAAGGAAATGACAAGCGGTTTTCAGCAAGGTATTTTCTGCAAGCACTGAAATTATCGGTAACGACTAGTTTGATGGCAAGATAATTTGTAACAAGTGACAAGTAGCAATAGTAATAAAGAGTGTAGCAGGTGGCCCAATCCTTTTTGTAGCAAAGGACAAGTCGGAACAATTTCTTATAATAAGCAAAGCGTTCTCGAGGACACATGGGAATTTCATCTAGTCACTTTCATCATGTTTGTTTGATTCGCGTTCGCTACTTTGATAATTTGATATGTGGGTGGACCGGTGCTTGGGTGCTGTTCTTACTTGAAGGAGCCTCCCACTTATGATTACCCCCTCTCGCAAGCATCCGCAACTACGAAAGAAGAATTAAGATAACTCTAACCATAGCATTAAACATATGGATCCAAATCAGCCCCTTACGAAATAGCGCATAAACTAGGGTTTAAGCTTTTGTCACTCTAGCAACCCATCATCTAATTACTACTTCACAATGCATTCCCTTAGGCCCGAAGATGGTGAAGTGTCATGTAGTCGACGTTCACACGACACCACTAAGAGAATCAACAACATACATATCATCAAAATATCGAACGAATACCAAATTCACATGATTACTTATGACAAGACTTCTCCCATGTCCTCAAGAACAAAAGTAACTACTCACAAATCATCTTCATGTCCAAGATCAGAGGGGTATTAAATAGCATAATGGATCTGAACATATAATCTTCCACCAAATAAACCAACTAGCATCAACTACAAGATGTAATCAACACTACTAGCAACCCACAGGTACCAATCTGAGGTTTTGAGACAAAGATTGAATACAAGAGATGAACTAGGGTTTGAGATGAAATGGTGCTGGTGAAGATGTTGATGAAGATTGGTCCTCCCACGATGAGAAGATCGTTGGTGATGTCAATGGCGACGATTTCCCCCTCCCGGAGGGAAGTACCCCGGCAGAATCTCTCCGCCGGAGAGCAAAAGTGCTCCTGCCCAAGTTCCGCCTCGAGATGGTGGCGCACCGTCCCGAAAGTCTTCTCTAGATTTTTTCTAGGGCAAATGGCCTTATATACCAGAAAATGGGGGCCAGAGGCTGGCCAGGGGCCCCACGAGCCACCAGGGCGCGCCTGGGGGGGGGGGGGTGGCCCACTCTGGTACTTCTTACTTCCAGTATTTTTTATTTATTCCAAAATAAATCTTCATGAAATTTCAGCTCATTTGGAGATGTGTAGAATAGGTATCTCTGACATAGCTTTTTCAGGTCCAGAATTCCAGCTGCCGGCAATCTTCCTCCTTGTGTAAATCTTGCATATTAAGAGAGAAAAGGCATTAGAATTGCTCCACAAAGTGTTATATTGATTAAAAACACTATAAATAACAGTAGTAAAACATGATGCAAAATGGACGTATCAGGGTTCTGTTCTTGCGCTCCACGACTCCATTCTGCAGAGGCGTATAGGGAGCGGATAGCTCATGTGTGATGCCAAGTTCATCAAGATAGTCGTCGAGGCATGTGTTCTTGAACTCAGTGCCATTGTCACTCCTGATGTGCTTGATCTTGAGACCATAATTCGTCATGGCCCGATTGGAGAATCGTCTGAAGACATCCTGAACTTCAGTCTTGTAGGAAATGATGTGCACCCAGGTGTAATGAGAGTAGTCATCAACTATGACGAATCCGTAGAGAGATGCTACATTGGTTAGTGTGGCATAATGTGTAGGACCAAACAAATCCATATGAAGCAATTCAAAAGGATGAGTAGTGGTCATGATTGTCTTCGCCAAGTGCTTGGATCTGGTCATCTTTCCAGACTTACAAGCACCACAGAGATGATCCTTGACAAATTTGACACCCTCGACGCCAATGATATGCTTCTTCTTGATGAGTGTGCTCAAATTCCTCATTCCAGCATGTCCAAGTCATCGATGCCATAGCCAGCATTCTGAAGCTTTTGCCATTAGACATGTTGCAGGCTGAGGACCTGTAGAGAAATCTACAATGTACAAGTCACCTCTCCTAAAGCCTTCGAAGACTTTGGATTTGTCAGATTCCAATAACACAATGCATCTATATTTGCCAAAGATGACAATCATATCAAGATCACAAAGCATTGAGACAGGCACGAGGTTGTATCTAAGGGACTCGACAAGCATCACCTTTTCCATGTGTCGATCCTTTGAGATAGCAACCTTACCTAGACCCAATACCTTGCTTTTTCCTTTGTCAGCGTATGTGATATGCTTCAGATGAGACGGAGTAAGGGGAGCATCAGTGAGGAGATTCCTGTCTCCAGTCATATGATTCGTGCAGCCACTGTCCAAGACCCATTCAGTGGCTGAAGGTGTATCATCCTGTAGAAGCATTAGTCTGACTTACAAATTCATATACTTCAAAGTGAAGAATATGATGATGATCAATTTCGTCAGACAATTTCATCAATGAATAATATCAGGTAGCACAAGGGATGTATGAAATGAGTTATTCATTTCATCGTGATTAGCCTGCATCCCAATAGGCACTATGTCAGGTCTTCAGCAAATTCATCAGACATTTTGTTGTCTGAAGACCCGACCCTGCAGAAGAGATTAGTTCTTCTTCTTAACCACCCACATCTGTATGGGTGGCTGAGAAGCAATGTAGTGAAGTGCATTAATGGAGAACTTAGGCATTGAAGAATATGCATTTCTCTTCACAGGAGGGTTATAGTAATTGAATGAATAAGCAGAGAAATTCTTCGATGATT
Organism: Elymus sibiricus; assembly: GCA_039707655.1. Classification (NCBI taxonomy): domain Eukaryota; kingdom Viridiplantae; phylum Streptophyta; class Magnoliopsida; order Poales; family Poaceae; genus Elymus; species Elymus sibiricus. The sequence goes on along the minus strand of CM077666.1, from coordinate 172,670,550 downwards.
TATGAACATAGTGGTTCGAAGAATAGTGCTCATATTCATCAAATCGCTGTTTGTTTCCCTGTGAAACAGAGGCATTAGTACGACCATAAGTGGGTCTGCGTCCATTTGACGACTTTGATCCCTGTGAAGAATTTGCCCTGGGAAGTTTCTTCTTCATCGGTGGTGTCATGATGACATTCACCTGAAGATTTTCCAGAAGGCTTTTAGGAACCCAGATTTTCTTCACAGGTGGACCGTTCCTGCAGTTAGTACCAATGAATCTGGCAAAGACTTCACCATTCTGATTCTTGAACAGTTTATAGTTGGAGTCAAATGACTCATCTGAAGAATATGAAGAATCACAAGTATAGCCAGATAAAGTGGATGGATCTATTGGAGGTCCCTTTGCAGCAACCCATGTGGTTTTGGGATACTGCTCAGGCTTCCAATACGAACCATCAGCGTTGAGCTTTCTCTCAAAGGCAATACCCTCTTTCCTAGGGTTCCTGTGAAGAATTTGCTTTTTGAGCACGTCACACAGGGTTTGATGCCCTTTGAGGCTTTTGTACATGCCAGTGACATACAATTCCTTCAGCCCTGCATTTTCATCAGTATAACCGGTGGCTTCCTCAGATGAGGGGTTAGTGGCCACCGTAGCAGTTGAAGCAATTGCAAGTATAGAAGCATTTGAACATTCAGCTGAAGAATTAGCATTATCACGTTCAAGGCATTTTAGGCATGGTGCAACAAATTCTTCCTGAGCGGTACTGATCTCTTGAGCGAGGAGTGAATCATTTTCCTTTTGAAGATCATCATGAGATGCTCTCAGCTTCTCGAGATCTTGCTTCCTTTGAAGAAATTCATAGGACAACTTCTCGTGTTTGGCTGAGAGGGACACATAACGACTTTCAAGTTCGCCATATTGAGACTTAAGCCTTCTCAGATCCTCAGACAAGGCCTGACTATGATCCATTTCCTCGTCCAACAGGTCATCGCTTTTGTCTAGTAGTTTTTGAATCTTTTCCATGGCATGTTGTTGCTCAGTTGCAATTTTAGCAAGTTTTTTATAGCTTGGTTTAGATTCACACTCAGAGTCGTCATCACTAGAAGTTTCAAAGTAAGCTTCTCGTGAGGTTACCTTTGCACCTCTTGCCATGAAGCAATAGGTGGGAGTGTAGTCATCAGCACAGTCGTCATTGTTGGTGGAGATACCATTATCCTCAGTGTTGAAGATGGACTTGCTGACGTATTCAGTAGTGAGTGCAAGGCTCACCACACCAGTGTCTGACTCCTCCTCAGATTCCTCGGCTTGCTGATCATCAGATTCTTCTTCAGAATCCATTTCCTTCCCAATGAATGCACGAGCTCTGCTAGAACTGGTTTTCTTGTGAGATGAGGACTTTGATGAAGACTTTGAGGACTTCTTTTTGCCATCAGATTCATCATCATCCCTGCTCTTCTTCTTCTTTAGCCATAGAGGGCAGTCGGCGATGTAGTGGCCTGGCTTCTTGCATTTGTGACAGGTTCTCTTGTTGTAGTCTCGAGCAGACGCTTCTCAAGTGTTCTTCGAGTCATACTTTGATGATTTTCCAAAGCAGTTCTTCTTGGAAAACTTCTGAAACTTCTTCACGAGCATTGCCAGTTCTCTACCAATTTCCTCAGCACCATCAGAACTGCTCTCATATTCCTCTTCTTCTTCAGATGAAGAGATAGCCTTGGCTTTTTGCCTTCAGAGCGCGAGGATGACCATAGCTGGGTCCATACATATCTCTCTTCTCTGCTTGCTGAAATTCATGTGTGTTGAGCCTCTCAAGAATGTCAGCAGGATCTAGTGACTTGTAGTCAGGGCGCTCTTGAATCATCAGTGCCAAAGTGTCGAAGGAACTGTCTAGAGACCTCAGCAATTTCTTCACCACCTCATGATCGGTGATGTGAGCAGCGCCAAGAGCTTGAAGCTCATTGGAGATATCAGTGAGGCGGTCGAAGGTTTGCTGCACATTTTCATTGTCGAGCCTCTTGAAACGATTGAAGAGATTGCGCAGAACATCAACTCGAGAGTCACGTTGTGTGGACACTCCCTCATTGACTTTGGAGAGCCGGTCCCAGATTAGCTTCGAAGTTTCCAAAGCACTCACTCTACCATACTGGCCTTTGTTTAGATGACCACATATGATGTTCTTCGCTTGAGAGTCCAGTTGCTTGAATCGCTTCACGTCGGTGGCGTTGATGCTTGGAGCAATGGAAGGCACTCCATTCTTAACGACGAACCAGAGATCATTGTCAATTGCCTCAAGATGCATTCGCATCTTGTTCTTCCAATAGGGATAGTCTGTGCCATCGAAGATGGGGCACGTAGCGGATACCTTGATCATACCTGCGGTAGACATAACTAAAACTCCAGGTGGTTAAACCAAAATCACACAGAACAAGGGAGTACCTTGCTCTGATACCAATTGAAAGCGCAGGTTATCTCCCAGAGGGGGGGGTGAATGGGAGATTTTTAGAAATTCGTCAAACTCTGATGAATTTGACGAAGATCAGAGTGAAGAACTAGAAACGCAAGGGAAACTAAGTCATCACAGAATCAGAGTACATGCAATCAGGATACGTAAGAGTGAAGAACATGCAATCATACAATCATACAAGCATGAAGAATATGAACTGAGGAAATGAAAGGCAGCATGATCAAATTCTTCAGTTAAAATTCGTCAGAGGATAGATCACAAATTCTTCAACAGCGGAATAAAGTAAGAGAGGGTGAGGAATTTGAAACCAGATTGGCTCGGTGAAGACAATGCAATTTGGTAGACAAGTTCCAGTTGCTGTATCAACTGTACGTCTGGTTGAGGCGGCTGAGTCGCAACTCAGAGGACACACAGTCCTCACCGTATTCCTCTTGAGCTAAGGTCACTTAGTCCTCGCCAAATCACTCGTGGTAAGTCTTCAAGGTAGACTTTCAAAACCTTCACAGACTTGTTCACTAGCACACCACAATGACTCTTGGTGTGCTCAGAACTTGACGCCTAACCATCTGGACGAATGACAGTCTTCAAAGGTAACAGGCGTCGGATCACACAGATCAATCTCTTCAGTGATGCTCAATCACTTTGGCTCTGGGTTTTTCCTCACTTAGGATTCTCTCAAAGTTGTCGGAGGATGGGTTGCTCTCAAATGACAAGTGTCAACTTCTCTCGGAGCAGCCAACCCAAGTGGGGCGGCTATTTATAGCCAGGGGGCAACCCGACATGAATTGTCATAAATGCCCTTCTCTGATTCGACCGTTGTCAGGATAAGGATCCACTCGACAGCTGGCCCGCGGCGCAGCAACGGTCGGAATTTGAACTCTCAAATTCGTCGGGGCACTCAATTTCCTCACGGTAGGCAGATCGCACTGGCGAACTCCTAACTCCTCAGCCTGACCAAATTCGTCAGCGACCAGATGAACTTCGTCACTATCGCTAGCAAATGCGTCAGCTGTACTGGAGATTTCCAAAGGCTTCACTCGAAGTGCCTTTTGTGTGTATAGGTTTGAGTAAGTTTGAGCATCACTTTGGAAATGTGAAATATGTTTCACCTAGACCCCCTTTAACAGTACGGTTTTTCCTATGACTCAAATAAAAAGAAAAGAAACTACGAAAACAAAAGTCTTCAAGCTTCAAAGTCTTCACATCAATTTCTTCAAAGGCCGTACCAATTTCATCACCAAATTCTTCACTTGAAGAAATCCATTTTTAGGGGTCGTCTTCCATGTGTTAAACCAAATCTTTAGGGACTCTATCTCCTGTGTATACTCACAAACACATTAGTTCCTCAACCTATTTCTCTTCAATACTCCAAAACCACTAAGGGGGCACTTGATGCACTTACACTGCTACTTGTAGACTACGTTGGTATTTCCCCGAAGAGGAGAGGATGATGCAGTATAGTAGAGATAAGTATTTCCCTCAGTTAAGAACCAAGGTTATCAATCCAGTAGGAGAACCACGCAAAATCCTTTAGCAGCACCTACACACACAAAAGCAATCACTTGCACCCAACACAAATCCGTGAGCGGTACTGATCTCTTGAGCGAGGAGTGAATCATTTTCCTTTTGAAGATCATCATGAGATGCTCTCAGCTTCTCGAGATCTTGCTTCCTTTGAAGAAATTCATAGGACAACTTCTCGTGTTTGGCTGAGAGGGACACATAACGACTTTCAAGTTCGCCATATTGAGACTTAAGCCTTCTCAGATCCTCAGACAAGGCCTGACTATGATCCATTTCCTCGTCCAATAGGTCATCGCTTTTGTCTAGTAGTTTTTGAATCTTTTCCATGGCATGTTGTTGCTCAGTTGCAATTTTAGCAAGTTTTTTATAGCTTGGTTTAGATTCACACTCAGAGTCGTCATCACTGGAAGTTTCAAAGTAAGCTTCTCGTGAGGTTACCTTTGCACCTCTTGCCATGAAGCAGTGGGAGTGTAGTCATCAGCACAGTCGTCATTGTTGGTGGAGATACCATTATCCTCAGTGTTGAAGATGGACTTGCTGACGTATTCAGTAGCGAGTGCAAGGCTCACCACACCAGTGTCTGACTCCTCCTCAGATTCCTCGGCTTGCTGATCATCAGATTCTTCTTCAGAATCCATTTCCTTCCCAATGAATGCACGAGCTCTGCTAGAACTGGTTTTCTTTTGAGATGAGGACTTTGATGAAGACTTTGAGGACTTCTTTTTGCCATCAGATTCATCATCATCCCTGCTCTTCTTCTTCTTCTTTAGCCATAGAGGGCAGTCGGCGATGTAGTGGCCTGGCTTCTTGCATTTGTGACAGGTTCTCTTGTTGTAGTCTCGAGGAGACGCTTCTCCAGTGTTCTTCGAGTCATACTTTGAAGATTTTCCAAAGCAGTTCTTCTTGGAAAACTTCTGGAACTTCTTCACGAGCATTGCCAGTTCTCTACCAATTTCCTCAGCACCATCAGAACTGCTCTCATATTCCTCTTCTTCTTCAGATGAAGAGATAGCCTTGGCTTTTTGCCTTCAGAGCGCGAGGATGACCATAGCTGGGTCCATACATATCTCTCTTCTCTGCTTGCTGAAATTCATGTGTGTTGAGCCTCTCAAGAATGTCAGCAGGATCTAGTGACTTGTAGTCAGGGCGCTCTTGAATCATCAGTGCCAAAGTGTCGAAGGAACTGTCTAGAGACCTCAGCAATTTCTTCACCACCTCATGATCGGTGATGTGAGCAGCGCCAAGAGCTTGAAGCTCATTGGAGATATCAGTGAGGCGGTCGAAGGTTTGCTGCACATTTTCATTGTCGAGCCTCTTGAAACGATTGAAGAGATTGCGCAGAACATCAACTCGGGAGTCACGTTGTGTGGACACTCCCTCATTGAATTTGGAGAGCCGGTCCCAGATTAGCTTCGAAGTTTCCAAAGCACTCACTCTACCATACTGGACTTTGTTTAGATGATCACATATGATGTTCTTCGCTTGAGAGTCCAGTTGCTTGAATCGCTTCACGTCGGTGGCGTTGATGCTTGGAGCAATGGAAGGCACTCCATTCTTAACGACGAACCAGAGATCATTGTCAATTGCCTCAAGATGCATTCGCATCTTGTTCTTCCAATAGGGATAGTCTGTGCCATCGAAGATGGGGCACGTAGCGGATACCTTGATCATACCTGCGGTAGACATAACTAAAACTCCAGGTGGTTAAACCAAAATCACACAGAACAAGGGAGTACCTTGCTCTGATACCAATTGAAAGCGCAGGTTATCTCCCAGAGGGGGGTGAATGGGAGATTTTTAGAAATTCGTCAAACTCTGATGAATTTGACGAAGATCAGAGTGAAGAACTAGAAACGCAAGGGAAACTAAGTCATCACAGAATCAGAGTACATGCAATCAGGATACGTAAGAGTGAAGAACATGCAATCATACAATCATACAAGCATGAAGAATATGAACTGAGGAAATGAAAGGCAGCATGATCAAATTCTTCAGTTAAAATTCGTCAGAGGATAGATCACAAATTCTTCAACAGCGGAATAAAGTAAGAGAGGGTGAGGAATTTGAAACCAGATTGGCTCGGTGAAGACAATGCAATTTGGTAGACAAGTTCCAGTTGCTGTATCAACTGTACGTCTGGTTGAGGCGGCTGAGTCGCAACTCAGAGGACACACAGTCCTCACCGTATTCCTCTTGAGCTAAGGTCACTTAGTCCTCGCCAAATCACTCGTGGTAAGTCTTCAAGGTAGACTTTCAAAACCTTCACAGACTTGTTCACTGGCACACCACAATGACTCTTGGTGTGATTAGAACTTGATGCCTAACCATCTGGACGAATGACAGTCTTCAAAGGTAACAAGCGTCGGATCACACAGATCAATCTCTTCAGTGATGCTCAATCACTTTGGCTCTGGGTTTTTCCTCACTTTGGATTCTCTCAAAGTTGTCGGAGGATGGGTTGCTCTCAAATGACAAGTGTCAAGTTCTCTCGGAGCAGCCAACCCAAGTGGGGCGGCTATTTATAGCCAGGGGGCAACCCGACATGAATTGTCATAAATGCCCTTCTCTGATTCGACCGTTGTCAGGATAAGGATCCACTCGACAGCTGGCCCGCGGCGCAGCAACGGTCGGAATTTGAACTCTCAAATTCGTCGGGGCACTCAATTTCCTCACGGTAGGCAGATCGCACTGGCGAACTCCTAACTCCTCAGCCTGACCAAATTCGTCAGCGACCAGATGAACTTCGTCACTGTCGCTAGCAAATGCGTCAGCTGTACTGGAGATTTCCAAAGGCTTCACTCGAAGTGCCCTTTGTGTGTATAGGTTTGAGTAAGTTTGAGCATCACTTTGGAAATGTGAAATATGTTTCACCTAGACCCCCTTTAACAGTACGGTTTTTCCTATGACTCAAATAAGAAGAAAAGAAACTACGAAAACAAAAGTCTTCAAGCTTCAAAGTCTTCACATCAATTTCTTCAAAGGCCGTACCAATTTCATCACCAAATTCTTCACTTGAAGAAATCCATTTTTAGGGGTCGTCTTCCATGTGTTAAACCAAATCTTTAGGGACTCTATCGCCTGTGTATACTCACAAACACATTAGTTCCTCAACCTATTTCTCTTCAATACTCCAAAACCACTAAGGGGGCACTTGATGCACTTACACTGCTACTTGTAGACTACGTTGGTATTTCCCCGAAGAGGAGAGGATGATGCAGTATAGTAGAGATAAGTATTTCCCTCAGTTAAGAACCAAGGTTATCAATCCAGTAGGAGAACCACGAAAATCCTTTAGCAGCACCTACACACACATAAGCAATCACTTGCACCCAACACAAATAAGAGGGTTATTTGCAAGGATTAATTCTGATAGTGATAGATAGATATATAAATTGCAAAATAAAATAAACGTAAATAAATTGCAGCAAGGTATTTTTGGGTTCTAATATATGATAAAGATAGACCCGGGGCCATAGTTTTCACTAGATGCTTCTCTCTCGAACACATAGCATACGGTGGGTAAAGAGATTACTGTTGGGCAATTGATAGAAAAGCAAATAATTATGACGGATTCATGGCAATGATCATGTATATAGGCATCACGTTCGAGAAAAGTAGACTGACTCCTGCCTGCATCTACTACGATTACTCCATCCATCGACCGCTATCCTGCATGCATCTAGGGTATTAAGTATGAAACAGAGTAACGCTTTAAGCAAGATGACATGATGTAGACAAAGTAAACTCAAGCAATATGATTAAACCCCATCTTTTTATGCTTAATGGCAACAATACAAATACGTGTCATGTCCCTTTCTGTCATTGGGATTGAGCACCGCAAGATTGAACCCATCACAAAGCACCTCTCCCATTGCAAGATAAACCAATCTAGTTGGCCAAACCAAATCGATAGATTGGAGAGAAATACAAAGCTATAACAATCATGCATAAAAGAGTTCAGAGAAGACTCAAATATTTCTCATGAATAATCTGATCATAAAATCACAATTTATCGGATCTCAACAAACACACCGCAAAAGAAGATTACATCGGATAGAACTCCAAGAACATCAAGGAGAACATGGTATTGAAGATCAAAGAGAGAGAAGAAGCCATCTAGCTACTAGCTATGAACCCGTAGGTCTGTGGTAAACTACTCACATATCATCGGAAGGGCAGCAAGGTTGATGTAGAAGCCCTCCGTGATCGATTCCCCCTCCGGCAGAGTACCGAAAAGGCCTCCAGATGGGATCACGGAAGAACAGAGGTTTGCGGCGGCGTAAAAGTTATTCGGGGTGGCTCTCTGTTGGTTTCCGAATATTTGAGAATATATAGAAGTGGAATTAGGTCAAAAGGAGCCACGAGGGGCCCACAAGGCATCAGGGCGCTTCCCCTAGGGCCGCGCCCTGTTGCCTTGTGTCCTGCTTGTGAGGCTTCTGGCTTCCTCCCGAAGCTTCCAGGGTCTCTTTTGTCCAGAAAAAAATCGTCAAAAAGTTTCGTGGCATTCGGACTTCGTTTGGTATTGATTTCCTGAAAAACCAAAAACAAATAGAAAACAGCAACTGGCACTGGGTCCAAGATTGATACTATAATAGCATGGAACAATCAAAAATTATAGATACGTTGGAGACGTATCACATCTCGCGGCCTCTGGCAGCTTTCCAGTTAAGTCTTTATACGCGAGGCTGACTGAAACGTCCAATTTGCACCATGATTTCTTATTGATAATTTTTATGTTTTTGATCATTATTTCACTTTATGGTACAATTCTTATGCCTTTTCTCTTTTATTTTACAAGATTCACATGAAGAGGGAGAATGCCGGCAGCTGGAATTCTGGACCTGAAAGGGGTGAAACAGAGATAGCTATTCTGCACAACTCCAAATGACCTAAAAATTTACGAAGAATTATTTTGGAATATATAAAAAATACTGGCAAAAGAATCGACAGAAGGGGGGCCCACCAGGAAGCCACAAGCCTGGGGGGCGCGCCCTACCCCCCTAGGCGCGCCCCCTGGCTTGTGGGGCCCCTGGCAGGCCTCTGGACCCCTCCTTCTGCTATATGAAGCCATTTTCCCTAGGAAAAAAATCAGAAGAAGACTTTTGGGACGAAGCGCCGCCGTCTCGAGACGGAACCTGGGCAGGAGCTATTTTGCTCTCTGGCAGAGCGATTCCGCCAGGGATACTCCCCTCCGGGAGGGGAAAATCGAAGCCATCGACATCACCAACGATCCTCTCATCGTGGGAGGACCAATCTTCATCAACATCTTCACCAGCACCATCTCATCTCAAACCTTAGTCATCTCTTGTATTCAATCTTTGTCTCAAAACCTCAGATTGGTACCAGTGGGTTGCTAGTAGTGTTGATTACATCTTGTAGTTGATGCTAGTTGGTTTATTTGGTGGAAGATTATATGTTCAGATCCTTAATTCTATTCAATACCCCTCTGATCTTGAACATGAATATGATTTGTGAGTAGTTACTTTTGTTCTTGAGGACATGGGAGAAGTCTTGTCATATGTAATGATGTGAATTTGGTATTCGTTCGATATTTTGATGATATGTATGGTATTGCTTCCTTTTGTGTTGTCGTGTGAACGTCGACTACATGACACTTCACCATCTTTGGGCCTAAGGGAAGGCATTATGGAGTAGTAATTAGATGATGGGTTGCTAGAGTGACAGAAGCTTAAACCCTAGTTTATGCGTTGTTCCGTAAGGGACTGATTTGGATCCATATGTTTCATGCTATGGTTAGAGTTATCTTAATTCATCTTTCGTAGTTGCGGATGCTTGCGAGAGGGGGTAATCATAAGTGGGAGGCTTGTTCAAGTAAGAACAGCACCCAAGCACCGGTCCACCCACATATTAAATTATCAAAGTAGCAAACGCGAATCAAACAAACATGATGAAAGTGACTAGATGAAATTCACATGTGTCCTCGAGAACACTTTGCTCATTATAAGAGTTCGTTCCAGCTTGTCCTTTGCTATAAAAAGGATTGGGCCACCTTGCTGTACTTTATTATACTTGTTACTTGTTATGAATTATCTTGCTATCAAAACTTCCTGTTACCGCTACTTTCAGTACTTGCAGAGAATACCTTGCTGAAAACCGCATGTCATTTCCTTCTGCTCCTCGTTGGGTTCGACACTCTTACTTATCGAAAGGACTACGATTGATCCCCTATACTTGTGGGTTATCAAGACTATTTTTTGGCGCCGTTGCCGGGGAGTGAAGCGCCTTTGGTGAGTGGAATTTGATAAGGAAACATTTATATTACGTGCTGAAATTTATTGTCACTTGTCACTATGGAAAGTAATCATTTTGGGGGCTTGTTCGGGGTATCTTCACCTTGATCGGAAGCATTGAGAGTTGCTCCTCAACCTATTGAACCTACTGAAAATATTTATTATGAAATTCCTTCGGGTATGGTAGAAAAACTGCTAGCTAATCCTTATGCAGGAGATGGAACGGTATATCCTAATATGCACTTGATTTATGTGGATGAAATTTGTGGATTGTTTAAGCTTGCAGGTCTATCCGGAGATGGAGTTAAGAAGAAAGTATTCCCTTTATCTTTGGAGGGAAAAGCATTGACATGGTATAGGCTATGTGATGATACTTAAACATGGGACTGGAACCGGTTGAAGCTGGAATTTCACCAGGAATTTTATCCTATGCATTTGGTTCATCGTGATCGGAATTATATATATAATTTTTGGCCTCGTGAAGGAGAAAGTATCGCTCAAGCTTGGGGGAGGCTTAAGTATATGTTGCGCACATGCCCCAATCATGAGCTCTCAAGAGAAATAACTCTTCAAAAAATTTATGCTCGGCTTTCTCATAATGATCAATCCATGCTCGATACTTCTTCTGCTGGTTCCTTTATGAAGAGAACTATTGAATTCAGATGGGATCTTCTGGAAAGAATTAAACGTAACTCTAAAGATTGGGAAATCGACAAAGGTAATGAGTCAGGTATAAATCTTGAGTTTGATTGTGTTAAATCTTTTATGGAAACTGATGCTTTTCATAAGTTTAGTACTAAATATGGGCTTGACTCTGAGATAGTAGCTACCTTTTGTGAATCTTTACCGAAAAAGGCTTTCACCCCGCTTTATAAATAAAGCAAACTGCCAAGGTACAAGATCAAACAATCGTTCACACCGCCCACACACAAACACGCACACAAGGTAGCACCACACAAAGTACAATAAGGTTCTGCTGAGGGCACAGCTCAACAAGCCCAAGAAAATAAAACAAAGGCGGCAACGAGACATCGGAAGCAAAAATGTCGAAGAAGCTAATCTGGCTCGGGAGGTGGCGGAGGAAGCGGTGGTGCCAAGCGAAGAGCCATCGCGCGGAGGTCTGCAATGAAGATGCTGATGGCGTCTCGATCCTGAGGACGGCTAAGCGGCCGCCAAAGCTACAAATAGCCACACATTTTGAACACTGCGTCAGTAGCACGTCGAAGAGGCACATGTTGGATTACAAGCTTATTGCGGACCGTCCAAAGCATCCACGCAAGGAACCCAATAGTCAGCCACCTAATGTGGCGGACGGACATAGGGGAGGACTGAACTTCGGTGAAGAGGTCGGGGAAGTTATTGTTGCACCACGTGCCGCCCACCACCTCGCGGAAGCAGCTCCATAGGAATTGCGCCGATATGCAGGAGAAGAAGATGTGGTTAGAGTCTTCGTCTGTTCCGCATAATGGGCACATTCCATCCCCAGGGCCATGCCGCTTGAGAACCTCAACGCCAGATGGCAGACGGCCGCGGATCCATTGCCATAAGAAGATCCTAATCTTCAACGGAATCCTGATTGTCATGGGAATTACCTGCGGATAGATCCGGCATCCCAAGGCATAACCCAGCATGACCAAAGGGCCCATAACCGGGTCACACGTGGCATTAAATGGGCCGGCTCATTATGGGACTGCACCCTGGAAGGAACCTGGTAAGAGAAGCAAGACCCGACCTGGGTAGACCCGGCCCGGAGAGAAGACCCGGCCTGGGTAGACCCGGCTCGGAGAGAAGACCCGGCCTGGGTAGATCAGTTTGGAAGAAAAGACCCGGACTAGGATCCGACTTGCAATAGAAATAGACTAGTTGTAGTCCTAGTAGGACTCTACATGTAAGCCGGCCCCTTTAACTTATATAAGGAGGGGCAAGGCACCCCAAGAGGGACAGGTCGGGATAGACAGACAACTTAGTAGCTCTCGAGATAGAGGTAGCAAAAGAGCACCCTTGTAATCGAGATCATCATCATCAATGGAAATCAAGCAGGATGTAGGCTTTTACCTCCACCGTGAGGGGCCGAACCTGGGTAAAACTCACGTCTCTCGATTCCGATCAACCCCGTTCACTACCACCTAGGTGCGATGGCCTCACCACCAAGTCCTTTCACGAGGACATCTTGCCGTGACAAAACCACGACAGTTGGCGCCCACCGTAGGGCCGCGCACGGTGGTGTTGTGTTCTTGGAGGGAATTCTTGAGGGATCGAGAAGATCGCGATTGGTTGGATAAGAAGATTCGGCACGAAACAATCACACAGGATAACCCGACATGGGACAACCTTGGGCAGAGCCGGCAAATTCATCATTTTATGTTCAAAATCGTGATTAATTTTGGAGTTAGCAGTACAAGATTTGAGTTCAAAGAGAAATTAGGGTTATGACTTGTGCGTCGTCGCAGGTGTCTCTGGCGATCCGTCAATTTGACGACAGATAAAGCAGCCGAAGCGTTCCACCGAGACGGGCAGGAATTTGTCTGTACGCACACAGATCACCCAAAACTACAGTCGTGTGTCTCCGAGTGTACTGGGAGTTCCATCGCGTGCCACCTCATCTTCCCATCCAAAAACAGCCATGCTACTGAGTTGCTGCCACTACCGGATCAAGTCCCGAGAAGGAACGACCTGTCCGACCACTGTCCCCTTACGTGAGCCAGTCCAGATTCGTTTTTTAAAACTTCCAGGGAGCGATCAACCAACTAGTACTAAAAAGTCCCACGTGAAGACCCATTAGCAGCACGAGCCCCCAAATCTATTGATTTTTCAAGCATCCCATGCGAGAGATCAAAGTACAAAAAGTACTACTTCACCAAAGCAGATAAGATAATGGATTAACATTGATACTAGTGCGTACGCACTCTCCAAAATCAAACTAACTGTCACCTGATGTGGAGACCGTGCGCTACTTCATCTTGAGAAAACCAAGGAATCATCGGTATTTCACCTGCTGCCAAATAAACCAGCTGATGTCCAAGGACGATACAATCGACTGCAATAAGTACTACGACGGCCGGCCAAATCCATGGCCGCAGTCCAGCAGACACCGCGTCCATCATCGGAGAACACCGACTCGAGAAGTTTATCGACACGGTCAGTCAGTTGACTGTCGAAACGACGTCGCTCCACGGATATGGGTCTTATGCGCCCTTGATGGAGGTCGCACCAGTGTCCACCCTGCAGACATATGCACAGCAAAGTAAATCTGGCCGAAGCCGTCTGATCAACACGTCAAAAGAAAAGAAAAAGAGAAGGAAAGAAGGAATTGCCAAGCTAGCCACGAGGAAAATCAAGCCAAAGTACTATTAGTGCTGTCACGGAAATCGAGTGGTATTCCACGTGAAGCTTCGTACTAGCGCTCCAGTAATACTACATCTGCTGTCTTTTTCATTTGACTACATCCAGCATCATCCATCACCAACGTCCGCATCGCGCCAGGTCACTGACAAACACATCCTCTGCCCGCCGTCCCTGCGGTCCAGTGTACATCAAACACGCCGGGTTACCCGGCGGACGCCCACGTAAAATTTGCTGTCTTATGGCTCGTTAAGCATCAGCACATCAGAGGCCGCAACGGCATCCGCTCGCACTGCGCGGCCAAACCGGCCCAACGGTCCAAGTCACATCATTATCAACTAGCACTTTTGATTGATGCAAGAGCTACTATCAGTTCATCATGGCAAGTAATATTAGGGTAAGTCTCATCAATCGACATCCGACGGACGTACACACGGATCATCTGTCGTCCAAATAAATCAGGTGCTATCCACCCTATTTATTTTATCAGTACACTTTAAATCCTCCAAGAACAATTATTCTGCCTTTAATATTTTTATACACAGGACAATTGTTCACTATTCATGAGAGACACGATGGAATCATCTGTCGTCCAAATACACCAGGTGGCGTTATATTGCGAATACGGAGCTCGCGCAAACATCATCATACGCCAGACGACACCAGCGTCCGTGCCGGCTTGCATTTTTCAGGCCGACACCCGCGTGTGCGCCGTCTTGCATCGTTCAGGCCAACACCAGGGTCACACCCGGTCGGACGAGCTACTCAACGGACGTGCACAAGCCGCCGCCCCTACAGTCCAGTTTATATCAACACACCAGGGTCGCGCCCGGTCGCACGAGCTGCCCAACGGACACGCACAAGCCGCCGCCCCCACGGTCCGGTCTGCTTCAGCACATCGAGAAAACATGAGAGTCGACTATGGAGGAAATGCCCCCGAAAGGGCAAAGAGCGCCGGCCACAGTAGAGCCGGCAATTCAAAAACCGGCAGCGAAGAAACCGAAAAGAAAATGGCCCTGGAGGAGCCAGGAGAGCCGGACAAAGAGAGAATAGCAAGGAATGGGAGGACATACGACGAGCATCGCAAAGATCGTCAACTCGCCACATCGCCTCCGGCTTCAATAAATTCCAGCTTTCAGCTGTCAACTATACGCCGGTGTATGCCACATCCAAGTATAAAGAATCTCAAGCCGGCTCCTCGAGTCAACTTAAGACTCGGGGGCTACACAGACATGACTCGGCAGATTTGGCCAGTTTCAACAAATACAAGAACCCCGGGTCGTTGCAGGAAACACAACCTGGTCCCGGGAGCTGTTGCCTTATTGGCGTAAAAATAAAGGCTACCAAAGAGAACTAGCTGCCACGATGCACAGTTCAAACATAGGTATCCCGCCTTATTGGCGAAAAATTAAAGGTTGCCAAAGAGGACTAGCTGCCATGATGCGCGGTTCAAACATAGGTATCCTGCCATATTGGCAAAACATAAAAAAGGTTACCAAAGAAGACTAGCCACCATGATGCGCAGTCTAAACATGGGTATCCTGCTCAATTATGATCAATGGGATAAAGCCAGCTTATCTGGACCCCAGATGTTTTGCAGTAGTAGCATTGTCTCCTGTATATCCTATGCTGAGCTTTTCCATGATCATATGGTCACTTGGGGGCTTCCAACTCACCGAGTTTAGCTTTCTCACCCTCTTCACCCGGCATACGCCAAATATTATTCTTGGTTATACCTGCCTGTTAGCAAGATGCTACTCCGAAAAGGTGACCCGGTGTACGCCCGACGAGTCAATCACAAAAGTGACCCTGAACTCGTCTGAGTTAAAACACCGACTGGTCACGTGAGAGCCGGCTTTCAGAGAACTAAGACAAACCAACAGAGGCCAAAAAGCCTGCTTCACCGAAGCAAATCAGACTCGAGCCTCGAAAGCCGGTCTTTATGTCGTGCCTCGAAAGACGGCTTTTTATTTTACAGTTTGCATTACTATAATTATCCTGTTATATAGTACTTTGCATTTATATTACAATTATTTGTACATATTGCATCTTTTTTGCAGAAATCAGCCTTCTTTTCAGAAAGGCCGGGTCTCATCAATTATAATTTTAATACAACGGCAACATGAATTGCCGGGTTGCATGACAGCCAGGGTTTCTTGGCTTTCTATTCCAATCAAAGCAAGCTTGTGAAGTCAAATACAGAGCATAAATTGCCGTGTTGCACTGCAATCACGGTCAAGGATTTCTTTCATTGCAAAAGCATCATCAGTTCACAGGCAAAATACTAAGTGCTTGATGGCACTAGCAGACTATGGAGTTTCAACTCAAAAGCTATTACAAGCCACGACTGGGCTATTTTCTATCAAGTTTTTCAAAGCAAATTCAAACTTGCGGAGTGGTTGATGGTTGAGATGCGGCAGTTGGATCTTCCGGGTTGATATTGGTTTGTTCTCCTCTCAGAGTTTCTTTTCTGAGCTCACTGCTTTCTTCAAGTCGGCAATTTGCGACTCGGCTGGATTCAACATATCCTACATAAGATGTTTATAACATTACATACTTTATTGGAAGTCCCATGTCACCATAGGTTGCTGACATGGCACTTGGGGGCTAATGCATGGTCATTTGCGCTGGTTTTCATTGAAGACCCGGCCCATCAAATAATGATGAGCCGGCCCTTGAGGGCTACTAATTGCTTCTGTCAAAATTCAAAAGTTCAAAAACACAAGCCCTAATCTACTATATCAATAGTGACCCGGACCTTGGGGGCTACATCATATGATGTTATTCTTTTCAAAGGAGAAGTACATGTAAGTCCCAAGTCACTGCAGGCATACGACCCGGCACCTGGGGACTACACTACTTAGTTCAAGATCTACAAATTTTCTTAAAGTCCCAAGTCGCTGCAGGCATGCGACCCGGCACTTGGGGGCGACACAGTGAAGATATTATTTTTATGCAAAGCACCAAGTCATCATGAACTGATAAACTCGCAGCTTGGGGGCTACATGTAATATGGAGATAAAAATAGAAGAACACCTTCAAGCTGTCAATCTTGAAGCAAGCCGGGTCTCATTTTCTTGGTGAAGGCTTGCAAAGTTCATCTCCTCCAAGTTATTCAAAGAAGGCCCAGAAGCATTGAAGGCCGGCTCAACATCAGATGGATTTCTTATTTCCCAATATTTCTATCAAGACGAAGCGCTGGAAACCGACTCAACATCATATAGATTTCTTATTTCCCAATATTTCTATCAAGATGAAGCACTGGAAACCGACTCAACGTCAGATGGGTTATTTTTCGAGGAGACAGTTCATTGAGTGAACTGGCAAGCTGAGCGCGCTGGTCCCTTAACATATTAATTATTCTTATTTCAGGAGCTTAGCATGAATAAATTCAAGCTAAACTGGGGGCTAATGTCGGGGGAATTACTCGCGGATAGATCCGGCATCCCAAGGCATAACCCGGCATGACCAAAGGGCCCATAACCGGGTCACACGTGGCATTAAACGGGCTGGCTCTTTATGGGACTGGACCCTGGAAGGAACCTGGTAAGAGAAGCAAGACCCGGCCTGGGTAGACCCGGCCCAGAGAGAAGACCCGGCCTGGGTAGACCCGGCTCGGAGAGAAGACCCGGCCTGGGTAGATCAGTTCGGAAGAAAAGACCCGGACTAGGATCCGACTTGCAATAGAAATAGACTAGTTGTAGTCCTACTAGGACTCTACATGTAAGCCGGCCCCTTTAACTTATATAAGGAGGGGCAAGGCACCCCAAGAGGGACAGGTCGGGATAGACAGACAACTTAGTAGCTCTCGAGATAGAGGTAGCGAAAGAGCACCCTTGTAATCGAGATCATCATCATCAATGGCAATCAAGCAGGATGTAGGCTTTTACCTCCATTGTGAGGGGCCGAACCTGGGTAAAACTCGCGTCTCTTGATTCCGATCAACCCCGTTCAAGCTACCACCTAGGTGCGATGGCCTCACCACCAAGTCCTTTCATGAGGACATCTTGCCATGACAAAACCATGACACTGATCGACCAAATTACCACAAGTGGTGCCGGTCCGGGCAAGGCCGCGATGGCCTGGTAGAGAGACTTCATGGAGAATCTACCCGGCGGCTCCAGGCGCCATGAGATAAGGTCATCCGGCTACGTCATATCGGGTTCGTGAAGCGCGACGCAGTCAAGGAGCTCATGCCAAGCGAGCACATCCGGAGGCCCAAAAGGTCGCTGGAACGTGAGGCGCCCTAAGTCAATAAGGGCCGCCTCGACAGAGATCCTAGGTTCTACTGCAATGGAGAACTAGTCCGGGAATCTGGCCGCGAATGGGAGGTCGCCGGACCATCTGTCGAACCAGAACAAGGTAGACGCACCGGATCCCACCTTGATAGAGGTACCGATCCAGGGCACCGGAAGCAACTAGATAATGGCCTGCCAAAACTGGGAGCCGCCCGATCATTGGTAGAAGGCGAGCGGCTGCCCTCGCAGGTACTTGTTCCGAATGATGTCTAGCCATAGGCCGCCCTCTCCCTTCGCTATCCGCCAAAGCCATCGGGATAGGAGCGCGATGTTCATGCGCTTGGAGGACATGATCCCAAGGCTGCCCTGTTCACGTGGTTTGCAAATGTCTGGCCACCGCACCATATGGTATTTCTGCTCATCTCCCTCGCCGACCCAGAAGAAACGAGCCTGGACCCTACCGATCTCATGGTGTAGGGTCTCAGGCAGACTGTAGAAGCTCATGATGAACAAAAGAAGGCTAGATAACGATGAGTTTATGAGGATCGTCCGAGCAGCCTTCGAGAGCCATCTACCCTGCCACGGCTCAATGCGGTATTGGAGCTTGTTCACCGCAGGACGCAGCTCCACGACAGAGAGCCGAGAGTCGCTAATGGGTATCCCCAGGTAAGTCGTGGGGAAGGACCCCTGCTGACAGTTGAGGCGGTCAACAATACTCTAGCGTTTGGAGGGGGAGTAGACTTGCACCATCACCATGCTCTTGTCGAAGTTTTGAGACCCAACATTTGCTGAAAACAGAGGAGGGGGAATTTCAGGTTTGTGATGTCGGACGCGAAGCCTTCCACCATAATGATGGTATCGTCGGCGTATTGCAGGAGGGAGACTCCACTCCCGCCCACAAGGTGAGGCACTAATCCGCGGATATGGCCCGCGGCTTTGGCACGATCTAGGATGGATGCGAGGGGATCCACCACCATGTTAAACAAGAAGGGGGAGAAGGGGTCGCCCTGTCTAACCCCGCAGGAGGTGGGGAAGTAGGGACCGATCTCCCCGTTGATGTTAACAGCGGTTCGTCCCGAGGAGACCATCTGCATAACCCGGGTAACCCAGCTCGGGTCGAAGCCCTTCCGGAGCAAAACTTCTCGAAGGAAGGACCAGCAGACCGTGTCGTAGGCCTTGTGGAAGCCAATCTTAAGAAAGACCGCCCTGAGATTCTTGGCGCGCACCTCATGGAGAACTTCATGAAAGACAAGGACCCCATCCAGGATGTAGCGGCCTTGGATGAACACCGATTGGTTGGGATGGGTGATGCGGTCCGCTAGTAGGGCCACCCTATTGGCATACCCTTTCGCCAAGATGCGGAAGATCACATTGATCACCATGATCGGGCGGAACTGACGAATGTCCGAAGTGCCAGGCACCTTGGGGACTAGCGTGATGATCTCGTAATTAAGGCGGGAGAGGTCAATGGATCCCACAAAGAATTCCTCAAAGAGAGCCATCACCTCCCGTCTAATAACACTCCAGAATGTCTGGAAGAACTTCACCGGCAGGCCATCAGGGCCAGGGGCAGACGACGGGTTCATGCCTTTAATGGCCGCCCAAACCTCCTCCTCGGAGAAGGGGGCCGTAAGGGCCGCGTTCTCCGCCTCCGAGATGCGCTGGTTTTCAGGCCAGACATCGGCGACGAGCGCGAGGCCTACCCTAGGGGAGGCCGAGAATAGCGATCTATAGAAACTGTCCACGTGAGCCCGGATGTCATCCGGGCATTGAAAAGGGTCTCGCCATCCCAAAGCAGGGGGATGGTATTCTGGCGTCTCCGGCCATTAGCGATGGCCTGAAAGTACACCGTATTGGCGTCACCTTTGGGAATCCATTTCTGTGTGCCGCGGAGACGCCAGTAGGTCTCCTCGTCTGAATAGATGACCATTAACTGGTCCTCAAGATCATATCTAAGCATCCATTCATCCGGGGAAAGCCCCACAGAATCCGCCCGAAGGTCAAAAGCCTAGATATCTGCGAGAAGTGCTTTCTTCCATTCCCGCAAATTGCGCCCGAGGTTCGCGCCCCAACCCTTCATAAATTGACGAGACCGTTTGGCGCAAAAGTGCCAGGAGTCGACGGCCGAGAGGGCACGATGAGGGGCGAGGCGTGCCTCGATCCACCACTCCCGAACGGCATCCACAAACCCATTCTGATTAAGCTAGAATGTCTTGAACTAGAACCGCGGGGGTTGGGGCAGGCGCTCATTCTCGGACGAGAGGAGCAGGGGGACGTGGTCGGACCCGATCCGGGTGATGGCCCGGAGAGATGCCAGAGGGCAACGGAGCTCCCACTCGGGAGAGACTAGGACACGATCCAGGATGGATCGGGTCAGGTCAGCTTGACGATTGGTCCAGGTAAATCTGGCACCAACCCTATCTAGTTCTCGAAGACCAAGATCGGCGATGCAGTCATTGAACAATTGCATCCGGGGGGAGTTTATTAGGTTGCTACTTTTGTCAGCCTCGGAGCGAATGAGGTTGAAATCACCGTCGACCACCACCGGCAGCTGGGCCGCCTCAACCTTCCTCCGAAGCTCCTCGAGGAAGGTCGCAGAGCGACGGTGGTCAGCAGGGCCGTAGACAATTATGATCTCCCACTTGATGTTCAACGCCCGTTCGAATAGCTCCATGCTGACAAAAACTCACCCCGGTCCATGCTTCCTACCTCAAAGGTGGCTTCCTTTACGCCTAAAAGGATGCCACCCGAGTGACCGGCGTTCCCACTAGAAGGGAGCCAATGCCAGGCGAAAAGGTGGGTGCTCAAGCGTTCTAGCTCAGGAAGGGAAAATTCCATGCGCATGGTCTCCTGGATGGCTACAATATCTATCCGCTTGTCTCGCATGTATTCAATTAGTTGGCGGTGGCGGCCGTCTTGGCCGAAGCCACGGATGTTCCATAAAAGGTACCGCATCAAGGAGCCACTGGGGGGCTGCTTGACCCCAGAACGAGTGAGGCGCTTTGTGCGCGGAGTGCGGTAGTGCGAGAGCGAGTGCGGCTCCGGACCTCCACCGTCACCGTCGGAGCCCTACCAGCAGGGGCCAGGGAGTCAGAGATCGGGATGTTTTGGGGGCAGAGCAGGCGTGCGCGCGTCTCAGCGAGCCGCCCATCAAGGATTTCTCGGGCACGGATCGCCTCAATCTGGACTAGGGGGGCGCGACCTCCCCTCTGAAAACAATCGCCGAGTCCGCCGCGACCTTAGCCAGGTGGCCGAGTGGAGCTGACTCAAGTGCAGAAAAGGAACAAGTGGAGGAACTGGCAGTTATGACTGGAGTACCTGCGTCGAGATTCCGGGCAACAGCCCGGAGCTCCGCCCGTTCGGGCATGGGGAGGGTAGGGCTGCCCGCCGGCAGAGCTGCGTCGATGCGGGCGTTGCGGCGGGACGCCGTCACCGGGGTCGATGCCGACCTAGCATGCCTGGAGTACACTGCAGTCCGAGGCGGCATGGGCGGGGGAGCCATGGGAGTGGTCACAGCCACCGATGCCACCCTGGACACCGCGAGCGGTGAGGTCGGGCGCGCAGTAGTCGGGAAAGCCGGGACGAGCACCGTCGAGGTGCAGGCGACGACGAGGTTGGAGGGGGGAGGCACCAGGGACGGCCGAGACAGGGGGGCAGCCAACTGAGGAGGGCGTTCACAAGCCGCAGCGCTCGGAGTGGAGTCGAGCTGAAGCCGCCCATCCAGCCCAGACTCGACCATGGCAGGGGAGTCGGTCAGGGTGGTAGCGGTCTCCTGAAGAACGGTCGAGGGCGGGTCGGGGATGCTGGAGGGGGCGGTGACGTCATCCGCGCTGCCGATGGGGGTGGAGACGAGGGTGGCAGGGGCGGGGGAGCGCGGGGAAGACGCCGGGAGGACCAGGAGCCCGACACTGGATGTGTCACTCCCACACGGCGAGCCCGGCGGTGAACCAGCGCCCACCGATGACTTCACCAGCCATGCAGCATCCGCGCCCAGGTTAGGAAGGTCCTGGGGCTGCAGCAAGTTGTGGTGCCAACCGGTCGTCGGGCCGGCTGAAGGCGCCGGGGGATCGTGGGTGGGGGAGGGGGCCGGCTGCCCTCGGAGTCCTCCTCATCGTCGTCCAGGTCCGAGCGGCGAGAGTGGCGGCGACGACACCCGTGGTAGTCGTCACCTCCACCAGGGCCGCCGCCGAAGTGACCATCATCCGAGAAGCGAGGGCGGCCCATGTGGTTCGGAGGCTCGGGAGAGATCTTGAGATCGAATCCTTGGTCGTTGAAGAAGACCCTGACCGTAGCCCTGAGCTTGGAGGAGTCAAGCGATTTGACCTTGACGCGGACCTCCTCCTCCTTGCGAAGCGAGAGCTCGTCCACCATGACGACCTTGCCGAGGATCCGGGACATGTTGCGGATGACCCACTCGGACCTAGCCACATTCGGAAGGCCGGCGATGAGAATCCATGCCGTGTCCAAGACCGCCACTGCCTTGGGGTCACGAATCGGCTTCGAGATGTCCACCACAAGCTTGTTGAGGGCGAGGGTGATATCCCCGCTGCAGGTGCCATATCCGTGGCTGACCATGTCGGGGAAGACCACGGTGAACTCGTTGCCGGAGGTCGGGGTCACCTGCCAGTCCCACTGGCAGCGGTAGAGGTGGTTGAGCTCGGCCTCGATCATCTCGGGAGAAGCCACCCCCTCTCCCAACACCGTCACAATCGCCTAGAGCGAGGGGGTGGGAGGGGGATGTCCGGCACCTCGATGTGGAAGAAGCCCATGCCCTCGATGCCATGTCCGTACATCAGCAGCTCCTCCGCCACAGGTCGGTCCGAGCATAGCAGCGCCGGGTGGCCCGGGTCCTTGCATAGGTAGCAACACGGAGGGTTGGTGCAGGAGATCTGAGAGTGCCTGGAGATTCCGCAGTTGAAGCGGGTCGGGAGGTCGCGGTTGCGGTCAGAGGTTGGAGCGGATGTAGCAGCCGGGACCGTGGCGGAGGTCGTGGCGCCTGGGGCAGGTAGGGCAGCCGTGGTGCGACCTTGACCACGACGCTTCTTCTTCTTGGCCCCTAGCCGACCCCGGTTCCCACCGTTCCCACTCAGGGGGAATTGGGGCTCCCCACGAGGAGGCTGGTAGCGGCAGGTGGGAGCAGGGGGATCTTGCTGAGGTTGCTGGTGAGGTGGAGAGCGGCTGTTCCGAGCGGGCGAGAGGCTCCGCTCCCGTCGCCGCACTGGAGATGGGGACCGCCGACGCGAGGAGCGCCAAGTGTCTGGTGGGGGAGGGGAGTGGGAGCGGCCCTGGTAGTCATTGTGGGCCGGAGAACGCCTGGGAGGGGAGCGACGGTCGGGGCGAGAAGGTGAGCGGTGGGGATCCCGCGACGAGAGTTGGTAGCGGAGGTCTTCTTTGCGCCGGATCGCGTCAGGGGACGGTCGGGGAGGGTCACGCCGGTCGTCCAGGCGCCGCTTGTTGCGGCCCCCCTCGTCGCCCCACTCCCTGGGCATGGCGGAGGGCGGGGCGGCCAGAAGACGGGGGAGAGGCGGCGGGTCGACGGCGGCGGGGGCGCGCGGGTGAGGAGGCGGCTAGTGCGGTAGGGTTTGGACCAGTGCAGGGGAAGGAGTCGGGGGAGCAGGAAAACCGCATGGTGGCCAGATGGCCCGAGAGCCCGCGCTTGGGAGCGTGGGCCGTGGCAGGCCCACCGGCTGAGTCCGGCCCAAGCGCTCACCAACCAGCGGCCCAGGTGCAGCCACCCGGCCCAGTGGAGTGCGGCCCAGGAGCAGGCGGCCCACCAGGGGGGGAGCGGGGACAGCCGCCGCGGTTTGCGCCCTGAGCGCGGGCGCCGCCCCCAGCGCCGGCAGCGCCACCGGAGGGGGGTGCCAGGTAGGGAGAGCTAGGGATGATGTAGGTGGGGGCTAGGAGAGTAGCGCAGGGAGGACGAGCCGAACGCCGCAACAAACGGCCGGAAGGGGGAGCGTTTGGAGGAGAGAGCGTCGCACCGAGGGGCCGGCCATGGCAGAGGGGGGGCGGCCGCCAAGACAGCGGTGGCTGGGTCAGACGAGCACCAGGAGGCCCTGGCAGCACCGAGGCCAGAGCGCCCCGCGACGCCCCACGCCGAAGCGCGGCGGCGGCGAGCGACTCGTCCCCTCAAGGTGGAGCCTTGGCGCGAGGGCGAGCGGGATGGGCAACCCAGCGGGTCAGTCCTGCGCGATCGCAAGAGGTGAGCAGAGCCTCCACGCCGGGAGGCTGAGCCGGCCTCCGCGCTGGTCAGCACCGAACGAGCCAGAGGGCCGCGCCGCTCGATCGGGCGTCCAGCGAGCCGGTCATCTTCCTCGGCAAGGTCCGCCCACCGGGGCGAAGCCGCGGCAGGGGCGGCGAGGGTCAGCGTCCCAGGGCAGCAGGGCGGGGCGGCGGGAGGGGCCGCGACCATGCCGAAGCTCGGCGGAGAGCAGGGAGGCGGGGGCGGGGAGGAGGGCGCGACGGGGTCTCCACCGCCCTCGGCGTCGCCAGAGCCAGATTCAAACACCATCGTCGCTCTCCGTACTGTAGACCTTGTGAATCTTTTGCTGCTCATATTGATCTCCCTAAGGAGAAATGGTTTAAATATCATCCACCTATTGAATTGAATGAAGAACCTATTAGTGTTAAAGAAGAAACAATTGTTTACCATGTTGATCCAGTTATGCCTACTGCTTATATTGAGAAACCTCCTTTCCCTGTTAGGATTAAGGAACATGCTAAAGCTTCAACTGTGATTAATAAGAGTAATATTAGAGCACCTAGACCTTCTGAACAAATTAAAGTTGAACCTAATGTTGCAATGGTTAAAGATATTTTGGTTGATAATATTGATGGACATGTCATATATTTCTGTGATGAAGTAACTAGAATTGCTAAGCCAGACACTAAAGATAAAAACAAACCTGTAATTGGCATGCCTGTTATTTCTGTTAAAATTGGAGATCATTGCTATCATGGTTTATGTGATATTGGTGCTAGTGTGAGTGCTATTCCGTTTACTCTCTATCAAGAAGTCATGAATGATATTGCACCTGTTGAGATTGAAGATATTGATGTTACTATTAAGCTTGCAAATAGAGATACTATTTCACCACTTGGGATTGTTAGAGATGTTGAAGTCTTGTGTGGTAAGATCAAATATCCTACTGATTTTCTTGTTCTTGGATCACCACAAGATGATTTTTGTCCCATTATATTTGGTAGACCTTTCTTGAATACAGTTAATGCCAAGATTGATTGCAATAAAGGAACTGTCAGTGTTAATTTTGGTGAGGTGTCTCATGAGTTTAATTTCTCTAAGTTTTGTAGACAACCTCATGATAAAGAATTACCTAATAAGGATGAAATTATTGGTCTTACTTCTATTCCTGTGCCTCCTACTGATCCTTTAGAACAATATTTGCTAGACCATGAGAATGATATGAATATGAATGAAAGAAATGAAATAGATGAGTTGTTCTTTAAACAAGCACCTATCCTTAAACATAATTTGCCTGTTGAAACCTTGGGAGATCCACCTCCACCCAAGGGTGATCCTGTGTTTGAATTGAAGCAATTACCTGATACACTTAAATATGCTTATCTTGATGAAAAGAAGATATATCCTGTTATTATTAGTGCTAACCTTTCAGAGCATGAAGAAAAGAGATTACTTAAAACTCTGAAGAAACACCATGCTTCTATTGGATATACTCTCGATGATCTTAAGGGCATTAGTCCCACTTTATGTCAGCATAAAACTCATATGGAGCCAGACGCTAAACCCGTTGTTGATCATCAAAGAAGGCTGAATCCTAGAATGAAGGATGTGGTAAGAACTGAAATATTAAAGCTTCTTGAGGCAGGTATAATTTATCCCATAGCTGATAGTAGATGGGTAAGTCCTGTTCATTGTGTTCCTAAGAAAGGAGGTATTACCGTTGTTCCTAATGATAAAAATGAACTTATCCCACAAAGAATTGTAACTGATTATAGGATGGTAATTGATTTCAGGAAATTAAATAAAGCTACTAGGAAAGATCATTATCCCTTGCCTTTTATTGATCAAATGTTAGAAAGATTATCTAAGCATACACACTTTTGCTTCCTAGATGGTTATTCTGGTTTCTCTCAAATACGTGTTTCACCTGAAGATCAAGAGAAACCCACCTTTACTTGTCCTTTTGGAACTTATGCTTATCGTCGTATGCCTTTTGGTTTATGCAATGCACCTGCTACTTTTCAAAGATGTATGACTGTTATATTCTTTGACTTTTGTGAAAAGATTGTTGAGGTTTTCATGGATGATTTCTCCATTTACGGAACTTCTTTTGATCATTGCTTGAGCAACCTTGATCGAGTTTTGCAGAGATGTGAAGAAGCTAATCTTGTCTTGAATTGGGAGATTTGCCACTTTATGGTGAATGAAGGTATAGTCCTTGGGCATAAAATTTCTGAAAGAGGTATTGAAGTTGATAAAGCTAAAGTTGATGCTATTGAGAAAATGCCATGTCCTAAAGATATCAAAGGTATAAGAAGTTTCCTCGGTCATGCTGGTTTCTATAGAAGGTTTATAAAGGACTTCTCTAAAATTTCTAGGCCTCTTACTAATCTCTTGCAAAAAGATGTTCTATTTGTTTTTGATGATGATTGTGTAGAAGCCTTTGAAATACTTAAGAAAGCCTTAATTTCTGCACCTATTGTTCAACCACCTGATTGGAACCTACCCTTTGAAATTATGTGTGATCCTAGTGATTATGCTGTTGGTGCTATCCTAGGACAAAGAGTAGATAAGAAATTAAATGTTATTCATTATGCTAGTAAAACTCTAGACAGTGCTCAAAGAAATTATGCTACTACTGAGAAAGAATTTTTAGCAGTTGTGTTTGCATGTGATAAATTCAGATCTTACATTGTTGATTCCAAAGTTACTATTCATACCGATCATGCTGCTATTAAATATCTTATGGAAAATAAAGATGCTAAGCCTAGACTTATTAGGTGGGTTCTTTTGCTACAAGAATTTGATTTGCATATTGTTGATAGAAAGGGAGCTGAGAATCTCGTAGCTGATAATTTTTCTAGAATGGAAAATGTTCTTGATGACCCACTTCCT
The DNA here is from genome assembly GCA_039707655.1 of Elymus sibiricus. Classification (NCBI taxonomy): domain Eukaryota; kingdom Viridiplantae; phylum Streptophyta; class Magnoliopsida; order Poales; family Poaceae; genus Elymus; species Elymus sibiricus. The sequence continues at coordinate 172,643,654 of CM077666.1, read as the reverse complement.
ATTAATGATGATTTCTCTGATGAACAATTAGCTGTGATAAATGCTTCTCGTAACACTCCTTGGTATGCAGATTATGCTAATTACATTGTTGCTAAATATATACCACCTAGTTTTACATACCAACAAAAGAAAAAGTTCTTCTTTGATTTAAGACATTACTTTTGGGATGACCCACATTTATATAAAGAAGGAATATATGGTATTATTAGACGTTCTGTACCTGAGCATGAACAGGAACAAATCCTACGTAAGTGTCACTCCGAGGCATATGGAGGACACCATGCGGGAGACAGAACTGCACACAAGGTATTACAATCTGGTTTTTATTGGCCTACTCTTTTCAAAGATGCGCGTAAGTTTGTCCTCTCTTGTGATGAATGTCAAAGAATTGGTAATGTTGGTAGACGTCAGGAAATGCCTTTGAATTATTCACTTGTTATTGAACCATTTGATGTTTGGGGTTTTGATTATATGGGACCTTTTCCTAAATCCAATGGACTTTCCCGACTCCGTTTTTCTTCCATATTACTTGTTATGCACGGGAAAAATTCATTATATATACTCATGGGTGTTTTGACCACCGCATCGCAAGTTTCTCCTCTGTTCTTGTTTCGGGCTATTTTTCTGACAGATCTAGATCGCCATGGCTCCCCGAAGACTCCGCACCAAGCACCGGATTGTTCAACCTTCACCCGGCAAACGTCCTTTCAGCGATGTATATTATGAGTGGTCGTTTGGAGAGGAGGATACTGCTATGGAGGAGGAACCCGGAAAGGTCATGGAGGACCGGATTCAAGGAGAAGAAGATCAAGCCATGCACAAGAAGGAAACTACAGAAAAGGGAGATATATTGCAAATTCTTCAGCATAACCTTTCTTTATCTGAAATTAATGCATTAAGGGCTGTTGAAGCAATTTGTGCCCAGAATACGTCGCTCACTCATGAAGTTATTATGTTGGAAGAACAAAATCGTGCCCTTTGAAGGAACAATAGTAATCTGGAGTACTTGCTGAAGCTGAAGGACAAGCCCATCACTTCATCACCACCATCACCCAAGAAGAAGATTTGAGTACATGGGTATGTGCACCACCCTTGGTGTGTGCCAAGCTTGGGGGAGGTGCCCCGGTATCGTATCATCATCACTTTTTATCATCATTATCTATCTTAGTTTGATCTTTAGTTATTTCGTGATTTAGAAGAATAAAGTTTTAGTATGATTTAGTTTCGAGTGCTTGCTTTGTGATCTATCTATCTATGTAATCGTGTGTGAAAGTTATATAATAAAGAGTAGTTTGAGTTGAGTGTTTTGCTTTGGTTGATCCAATCTTAGAAATAAAAACGAAAAAATATATATCATATGCTAATCCCATGGGGAGTGATAACTTCACATAAAAGAAGTATAATTGATAAAACTTGTTGGAAGTTGACAAACATAGCATTGGTCATTGTTGCAATTCATGAAAAAGTAATAAAGCAAGAGAGGTCTCACATATAAATACACTATCTTGGACATCTTTTATGATTGTGAGCCCCCATTAAATATTCTATGTCAATTAGTCGACGTTGGACAAGGAAGACAATGTAATGAGTTATGTTTGCTTATATTCACATAGAAGTTATATTGTTTTGGATCCTCTAACATGTGGTGCTTGCCCCCTATCTTTTGCTAGCCAAAATTCTGTACTAAGTAGAGATACTACTTGTGCATCCAAAAACCCTTAAACCCAGTTTCATGCCATGAGAGTCCACCATATCTACCTATGGATTGAATAAGATCCTTCAAGTAAGTTGTCATCGGTGCAAAAGCAATAAAATCTGCTCCTAAATATGTATGATCTTTTATTGTAAGGGAAAATAAGCTTTATACGATCTTGTGATGGTGGAGTAATAAAAGCAACAGACTGCATAATAAAGGTCACTATCACAAGGGGCAATATAAAGTGACGTTCCTTTACATTAAGAGTTTGCACATCCAAAAACAAAAAACGCATGACAACCTCTGCTTCCCTCTGCAAAGGGCCTATCTTTTACTTTATGTATTTACTTCCATGCAAGAGTCAATAGTATTCTCCTATATTCCGTTTTTATTTTCTCTCTTGGCAAGCATCATGTGGTGGGGATTGATCCAGGCATATATATCCAGTTGGATGTAGGTGATCATGAGTTATTATTGTTGACATTACCCTTGAGGTAAATACGTTGGGAGGCGAAATTATAAGCCCCTATCTTTCTATGTGTCCGACTGAAACTTTTGCTCCATAAGTATGTCGTGAGTGTCAGCAATCATAGAAGACTAAATGAAATTGAGTATGTGAACTTGCTACACAAAGCTCTTACATAGACTCTTTCTGATAATATGATGAATTGCAATTGCTTCAGTGACTGAGATCATAGTTTGTTAGTTTTCAATTTGGTTTATGGTTCATACTTTAACTTGTGGATGAATTGTCACTTTTTTTTCATGAGAAGTTTTATGATGATATATTGTTGTTATAATAAAGATCATGATGCTCCATGTCCGTATTTTATTTTTATCGACGCCTCTCTCTCTCTCTAAACATGTGGTCATGATTATCGATTTCGGCTTTCGCTTGAGGACAAGCGATGTCTAAGCTTGGGGGAGTTGATACGTCCAATTTGCACCATGATTTCTTATTGATAATTATTATGTTTTTGATCATTATTTCACTTTATGGTACAATTCTTATGCCTTTTCTCTTTTATTTTGCAAGATTCACATGAAGAGGGAGAATGCCGGCAGCTGGAATTCTGGACCTGAAAGGGGTGAAACAGAGATAGCTATTCTGCACAACTCCAAATGACCTGAAAATTTACGGAGAATTATTTTGGAATATATAAAAAATACTGGCGAAAGAATCAACAGGAGGGGACCCACCAGGCAGCCACAAGCCTGTGGGGCGCGCCCCCCAAGCTTGTGGGGGCCCTGGCAGGCCTCCGGGCACCTCCTTCTGCTATATGAAGCCATTTGCCCTAGAAAAAAAAATCAGAAGAAGACTTTCGGGACGAAGCGCCGGCGTCTAGAGGTGGAACTTGGGCAGGAGCTATTTTGCTCTTCGGCGGAGCGATTCCGCCGGGGATACTTCCCTCCGGGAGGGGGAAATCGAAGCCATCGACATCACCAACGATCCTCTCATCGTGGGAGGACCAATCTTCATCAACATCTTCACCAGCACCATCTCATCTCAAACCCTAGTTCATCTCTTGTATTCAATCTTTGTCTCAAAACCTCAGATTGGTACCTGTGGGTTGCTAGTAGTGTTGATTACATCTTGTAGTTGATGCTAGTTGGTTTATTTGGTGGAAGATTATATGTTCAGATCCTTAATGCTATTCAATACCCCTCGGATCTTGAACATGAATATGATTTGTGAGTAGTTACTTTTGCTCTTGAGGACATGGGAGAAGTCTTGTCATAAGTAATCATGTGAATTTGGTATTCGTTCGATATTTTGATGCTATGTCTGTTCTGCTTCCTTTAGTGGTGTCGTGTGAACGTCGACTACATGACACTTCACCATCTTTGGGCCTAAGGGAAGTCATTGTGGAGTAGTAATTAGATGATGGGTTGCTAGAGTGACAGAAGCTTAAACCCTAGTTTATGCGCTATTCCGTAAGGGGCTGATTTGGATCCATATGTTTCATGCTATGGTTAGAGTTATCTTAATTCTTCTTTCGTAGTTGTGGATGCTTGCAAGAGGGGGCAATCATAAGTGGGGGCTTGTTCAAGTAAGAACATCACCCAAGCACCAGTCCACCCACATATCAAATTATCAAAGTAGCGAACACGAATCAAACAAACATGATGAAAGTGACTAGATGAAATTCCCATGTGTCCTCGAGAACGCTTTGCTCATTATAAGAGTTCGTTCCGGCTTGTCCTTTGCTATAAAAAGGATTGGGCCACCTTGCAGCACTTTATTATACTTGTTAATTGTTACTTGTTACGAATTATCTTGCTATCAAAACTACCTGTTACCGCTACTTTCAGAACTTGCAGAGAATACCTTGCTGAAAACCGCTTGTCATTTCCTTCTGCTCCTCATTGGGTTCGACACTCTTACTTATCGAAAGGACTACGATTGATCCCCTATACTTGTGGGTCATCACTGACCAAGGGTCCAGCGCTAGATATAGCTAGTGGTATTTGGTGAGTGCGCATCCCGCTTATGGTCAAGGTGTTCCTATGGCAGATGTTCCGTAACAAACTGCCTACCTCGATTAACATCGCTAAACACCACAGCCCGTGTGCGGGCTTGTGTGTTGTGTGTGCGGCTCCGGAGGATGCGAACAATGTTTTCTTTAGATGTCGCTTAGCTAGGTTTGCCTGGAGCGCCGTCTGTGAGGCGGCTGGGGTCATCTGGAACCCCAACTCATGTGCGGATCTCCTTTCCTGCCTTGCCTCGGTTCACGGAGCGCCGAAGAGGGTGATGTGGTGGAGTGTTGGGGCACTCCTCTGGTCACTTTGGCACATCCGGAACAAGTTAACTATTGAGGGTGTTTTCCCTTCTCACCCAGCCGATTGTATCTACAAATGCACTATTTTTATGCAGCAGTGCGCCCCGCTAGGGAGATGCCAGGACACTGACATGATGGAGACAGCAATGGCGCGGCTTCGACTGATATACAATCTAGCAAGGGCGCCACAAGACGCAACCTAGGGTGGTTGACGTTACTCTTTTGTTTGTCGAGCCTGCGTGCTTTGGTTTTGGTCGATGGGCATGTAATGGAACTTAGCTTTTATTCGGTGTGGCTGGTTTGAACTTCTAACTATTGTTGGTGACTTGTATTCTGCCTAATTTGAGGGCTTATTAATTTAAAGCCGGATGCTTCTAGCGTCTGCGTTCTAAACAAAACCCCTCAAAAGAAAGAAAAGAAGGGAGGTGCACCACGGCCGGTAAACATGATGCAGAACTTCAGAGATGCCTTAGTGGAATGTGAGTTAGAAGATTTGGGCTTCCAGGGTGACCAGTTCACATGGAGAAGACGTCGCTTGAGAGAACGGCTTGACCACGCTGTTTGTAATGGATCCTTCCATGGGATCTTCCCAAGAGCAGCGCTGATAAATGCACCACACATAAAATCGGACCACCGGCCGATTGTGTTGGATACAGAGGGAGCACTGGACGCTGAAGTTCAAGGGCGTGCCAAGAGGAAACATTTTGAGGCACGGTGGATTCAGAGGAGATGATGCAGTAGGTGACGGAGGCGTGCGAAAGAACTTGCGTGTCGGCGTCTTTAGCAGAACACACGGCTGCAGTGCATGATCATCTTCACCGGTGGGACCATGAGGTCTTGAAGGCCCCACATCGTCGGCTGAAGGACCTGAAGGCGGAGTTGGAAATGTTGCGATTAGGCCCTCTCATTGATGAGGCGGCGGATCGGCAGCGGAAACTTCTTATTGAAATTGAGGAGATAATGGAAAAAGAAGAGATATATTGGGTTCAGAGGAGTAGGGCAAACTGGCTGAAGTTTGGTGACCGAAACACCAATTTTTTTAACAATTTTGCCACTGCTAGGAGGAAGAGGAACTACATAAGGCGACTCATGGACGAGAATGGTAATTGGCGAGAGGATAATGAAGCCATGAGATCTCTTATTGATCATTATTTTCAGAATTTATTTACTTCTGAAGTGGCCGAACCCAATTGGGAGGTCCTGAATAAGGTTAAACCTCGTGTTTCTGCTTATATGAATAAAGCATTGCTTGCTCCCTATACAGAGGAGGAAGTAAAACGTGCGCTTTTCAGCATAGGAGATCTGAAGGCGCCGGGCCCTGACGGCTTACACGCAATCTTTTACAAAAAATTCTGGCATGTGGTAGGTGATGATAGTAAAGGAAGTGCTTAATGCGGTAAATACTGGAGTTATTCCTGTAGGATGGAACCTTACCACTATTGTTCTAATACCTAAAGTAGATGTTCCAGAGAGTGTCTCACAATTCAGACCGATCAGCCTTTGCAATGTGGTGTACAAAGTCATTTCAAAAATGCTAGCTGCTCGATTGAAGCCATTCCTTCCAGAGATTATTAGTGAGACTCAAAGTGCTTTCGTACCAGGGAGGATAATCATGGACAATGTTATAGTGGCGTATGAATGTTTACACACGATGAAAAAGAAGAGGAAAGGTAAAATTGGTCTATGTGCTGTGAAGCTTCATATGCACAAAGCGTACAATCGTGTTGTATGGGTTTTTCTGAAGGCAATCCTTGGCAAGTTGAGCTTCGATGAGCGTTGGATTGATCTAATCATGTCATGTGTGACCTCGGCCGAGTATAAGGTTTGGTTCAACTCTAATGAAACAGAACCCTTTGTTCCTACTAGGGGTTTAAGACAAGGGGACCCTTTGTCCCCCTACCTCTTCCTGCTATGTGCGGAAGGGCTCTCGGCACTCATCTCTCATGAAGAGGAGCAGGGGAGCTTGAAAGGAATACAGGTGTGTCGTGACTCCCCGGTTATATCTCATCTACTCTTCACCGATGATTCCTTGATTCTTATGAGGGCGGATGATACGAATGCTGTTGCCTTGAAGGGGATTTTAGATGACTATTGTGCAGCTTCAGGGCAGCGGGTGAGCGCGGCCAAATCATCTATTTATTTCAGCCCAAACACAGACGTGGAGGACAAAGTTGAGGTATGCCAGACACTTGATATTATGACAGAATCTCTTTCTGATAAATATCTGGGATTACCCTCAATGATAGGTGTGGATCGAGTGGATTGCTTTAAGCACTTGATAGAGAGAATCCAAAAGTTGGTGAACGGTTTGAAGGAAAGAACACTATCTTATGGCGGGAAAGAGGCATTGATTAAGGCTGTAGCCCAGGCCATTCCAACGTATGCGATGAGTGTATTCAAATTCCTAAATTTTTTGCAAAGTAATCAATGATGCCATATCGCATTACTGGTGGGGTGATGGAGAAAATCAGCGAAAGATGCATTAGTTCGCTTGGTGGAAGATGTGTGTTCCGAAGGAGAGAAGAGGCTTAGGCTTTCGCGATGTGAATAGTTTCAATTTGGCTATGCTCGCGAAACAATGTTGGAGACTCATTGATAATTATGACTCTCTTTGTGCCAGCAAATAAGACAAGAATTTTTTTAGCACTGCTTGGCGAACCAGGAATACTTTTTATAGTTTGTGGAGTAATGAGCAAATGTACACGATTAAGACCTTGGGGGTCACTTGAAGTGATCAAAACACACATGCGTTTTATTGGACGTGTTAGAACTTAATTTGTGTTTTCTGTTAGAGAATATGCAACTTGTATTTTTAGGTGGACATAGGCCCGTTAGGTCAAAGCCGTAGCGCGCGCCCTTTAGTTTTGAAGCAGGGCAAGACAACTTTAGCTAGGAGCCTCCTTTCCTTCAGCTCCCCGAAAGCAACGTTCGACTTGCATGTGTTAAGCATATTGCTAGTGTTCCTTAGGATCAAACTTAGATTTTGACTATGATTGGGCCGAACAGTGGTAGAACTTGGTGAACAGGTATACATGTATATATGCAGTACAATATGTAGAAAGTCCCTTATAGTACGAGAAAAATACAAAGGATACACGACTAAACAACTATAACTCGAACACCCCCTCAAGCTCATGATGGATCAACAACACTGAGTTTGAAGAGATAGAAACCGTGATGTGCTTAGTCCGGGCCTTCATAAAAAAATTCATCAATGGTACCTCTGAAGGCACATACTAAAGAGCAATAAACTGATCATGCACAACAACGCGTACAAAAGAAGCATCAAGACCAATATGCTTGGTGAGCTCATGTTTCACAGGGTCGCGCGCAATACTAATAGGACATGTACTACCAGACAAGAGCAGTGTAGGTGTAGTGACAGAAACACCACTCCTGAAGTAACTATAGCCAATTCATCTCCATCGTCAAAAGAGCCATAGCTCGCAACACATCCTTTGCACTCGAAAGAAAAAACTGTATTTTGTTTCTACTTCTTCCACGCAATGAGAGAACCAAGAAAAACACAACAAGCAGAAAATGAATGGTAATTTGAGGGATCACTAGTTCATGTAGCATCCGAATATGCCTGGAGCTGTAATGAACTAGAGCAGGGAAAGAACAGACGGTGAGAGATCGTGCCACGAAGATATCAGAGAACAAGAAGGAGGTGACTATAGTGAACAAAAGTGGGAACAAAGGCAAACTGACTCAAAATATGGACATGATAGGAGATATCTGAATGAGTGATAGGTAGATATATAGACAAGACTTCCAACAAGATGACGATAACGTGTCGAATCAAACAAGGGTCACCATCAGAAGCACGAAGGTGAACATTTAGCTCCATGTCTCAACAGTGCGCTCATCGGCAAGAGCAGCACGAGCAAGGAAATCCTGGATATACTTTTCTTGAAAAATAAAGATGTCATCAGAGGTAGAAGAAACCTCAATCCCAAAAAGGCAGCGAAGAGGGCCAAGATTAGACATAAGAAACTGCTCACTAAGACGTGCCTTCACAAAGGCAATGTACTTAGGGTCGTCGTCGGTGATGATCATGTCATCGGCGTATAGAAGAAGAGTCTGACCACGAGCAGAAAGGTGATCAAGCAGCGTAGGGTCATGAGCACTCGCTGAAAACTAGCGGCAATCACTACGGAGATGAAACGCTCAACCCAGGCATGAGGGGCTTGCTTAAGGCCATAGAAAGAGTGACGAAGACAACATAACATGCCATCAGGAACAACATACCCATGTGGTGGATGCATGTAAATCTCCTCATGCAACTCATGATCAAGAAAGGCATTCTTGACATCAAGCTAAGACACAGGCCAATGATGAACAGAGGCCACAACAAGAAGTATGAAATAGTGGTCATATGGGCCACGGGAGCAAAAGTATCATCATAATCACGACCATGCTCCAGCTAAAAGCAACGAGCTACAAGACGAGCTTTGTAGCGCTCAAGAGAATTATCGAAGCAAGTCTTAACCTTGTAGTCCCTCATACAAGTGATGGAACGAACACGGGAAAGAAGAGAAACAAGATCCCACTCGTTGGTGCGCTCAAGAGCAGCAATCTCCTCTGCCACCGCAAGTTGCCATTAAGGATGAACAACGACATCACGACAAGAAGTCGGCTCGAGAACAACAGTGCTAGAAAAACCATAGCGGTCAACAGGGGGAAGCGGGCAATGGCGTAGGTCATAAGTAGGCTGAGACAAGGAAGATGGGACATCAGAAGTAGATGGCTCATCAATAGACTCATCCACAACACGCGGAGGACGAGTATGGTAGTAGGGAAAAGAGAGAATAATATGAGGACGAATCACTGAGATAGACTGAGGTGATAGAACAGTGAAGCCACCGGAGATGAAGGTGCAACATTTTGTGATAAGAGAGGTGAGGAAACCATAGGCGATGGCGTCGTCGGATCTGCAACACTTTGAGAAGCAGGAGCAATGGGATGGGTGGATTACTTGGCGAGCGAGTGAAGGTCTTGTGCCGCTCCTGTAGCGGGCGGAGCTCTCCATGGTGAGGCAGCCTTCGGCTCCCATGCTCAGGCCAATCTCGGCATTCACGGTGAAGTCGAGAGTGACCTACAAAACCGTTGGAGCGACGAGCCCTTCGTCGGAAGCGGCAACGTTGTGTGCCTCTTCAAGGCCAACCTTCTCAACCACCCTACCGAGGGGCTGAACGGTGTAGCCGTCGGTTGCCCCTTCTTCGGTGTGGGCGAGGGCTTCGAGCTCCGCCTCCATCGTGGCGTCCTTCTTCTTTGACCATGTCACTGAAGCTTTATCCTTGGATGCCTCGGCTTCTCCCGAGGCTTGCTTTGGGTCCATCTAGCTGCGATGGTTGAGGTGACTTCTCGCGCATGCGAGGAATCCCCGCGGTCGGCGCCAATGTTGATGTTCGAGAATCAACTGTCGACTAGGGGGTATCCATAGTAGAACGGTCAGAAATTAGCGAGGGCGTGTATGACGGCCTTATATCAAAGGTCATTGTACACTCGACAAAGTGGCACAATGATGTTTTCATTAAATAGATTCAGTCATCTCGTGGGAGCGCGACCTACGTCCTATGGTAGGGTCATCGAGAGTGGTGCCTGGGGCACGAGGCACTTAAAGTGCGTCCATTTTTGGTGTCCCACGACTCCTGACTAGTCCGATCCTTACAAGGTCCCTCGGACTCCGAGCTCTCAGCCTTCATTTTGCCCTCCTAAAGGGGCTTGGAAGGGGGGAGTGACTGATGCGGAGCATCCCGAGGTCATCCCCATGGACTCACCTTTGTCACCTCAAGTGCCACGAGGACCTATGACACGAGCACGAGCAAGAGCCATTGAGAACGAGGTGACATCTCTTCTTTCGCAATTTCCCTTCGATGCACATGAGACTTGGATGCTACCTCAAGTGGAGACCCTATGCATACTCAGGTACCAAGGAGTTCATCATGGAGAAGCTACGGAGCAAGGCCAAACGAAGGAGGAAGAGGAACACGAAGACGGAGAAGGATTCGGACAAAACAACACCAGCCCGGATGATCCGGACCCAGTCGGACGATCCGGACCGGCACCTGGACGTGTACACAGAGCGCCACAGAACCGGCAAAACATAGCCGGATCATCCGGACCCTGGCCCGGATCATCCGGCCTCAGCCCGGATGTCCAGACCCCGGCCCGGATGTCCGGCCTCCCCGCGCCTGGATCTGAACTGCCCGGACGTCCGGGCGGTCCCGACAGCCGGATCGTCCGGACCATCACCCGGATCGTCCGGGCACCCTGCATGTGTGTGTGTGTGGCCCGAGGCCCATGTAACTTACTCGTTCCCTAGACTATAAATACTCATTCCCATCTATGTTTTAGGGTTAGCAAAGTATTAGGCTCTTGAGATTAGAGCTTTGCTCATCCATACCTCTCCCATGGAGATCAAGACCTCCATGAGACTCAGGTGAGAAGATCCACTCCGGATATCAAGACCTCGACCCCTCTCCGGATCGGGATGAACTAGCTACCGTGTATCCTCCCGTGTTGACTTTGTATCATGAATCCTCGTATGTGTATGTGGATCTAGTGTATGTGTGACTTGTGATTGTGTCAGTTGAGTGATTTGTGTTCTTGTGTTCTTGCCTTTTCCCCCTCCAATTGTGAAAAGATTGACGAACTAGGGTTCCACCCTACATCATCTTGGACCAGAGCCACATTGATTCACAATTTGTAGTCCTTCCCCTCCATTTGCTACCCTCAATTTTGTTGTTTTTCTCCAATTTTGAAAATTCCCACAAAAGTAGCCCCACCAATTTTTTTGTGATTTGTTGGTTTGATGATGTTTTGTTGATTTTGATCCGTGGATTTCGTGTGTTGCAAGTGGATCTACACTTTCCCATCATTCCCACCTCGAAACCCTCCTCAAAAATCCCCAAAAAATTCTTTTTCCACCGATTTTCGTGTTCTTCCCGAGCTCCACCGCACGGAGTTGACCTGCCCGGACGATCCGGACCAGGACCCGGATCATCCGGACGAGCCCGGATCAGCCGGACCGAGGCCCGGATCATCCGGCTTCAGCTAAATTTCGCTGAATTTTTTCCAGCCACTTTTCTTCCACCGCCACCACTTCCACCTAGTCTACCCAAGCTTCACCATAGCATTTCCACCATCCCCTATACCCCTATACCACCACCACACTTCACCACCACCATTTGTTATTGACATTGAGATTTTGAGTTGCGGATTACCGTTTTCTAGGGTGTTGCGGCTAACTAGGCACGGTTTGACATCGACTTCACTGCCATTCATCATCGCCACGGGCTCGACATCGACAACGACCGTCTCACCATCGTGACACCACCACCGTAAGCAAGGACGGTAACCTCGACGACAACTCGTTCATTCCCTTGCCATTGCATTGTTACCCAAAGGCCCTCTTTTGCGTCGCTTTCCTACGAGACTAGCCATTTGAGTATTGCCGGGCAACGCTACTTGTGCACTCTAGTGTTACCATTCCGCATAGCTATCATCATATCATCTCTTGTGCCAAGATTTTGTTCCCGCATATACATCATTGCTACCATCGTGAGAGCATTTCGCATAAGTGGCCAAAGGAAAATATCAAAAGAAAGAAAAGCTTTTAAGCAAAGAGAAAATAGCAACAAGCAGCTTGTAAGCAATAGCCATAGCATCGCCACATTACATATCATATTTGATCATCTTGGATCATTGTGACAAGTTCACCGGGACTCATACATACAAAGCATACTTGAGATAGAAGTTGATCGTTTTGTCTCCTATAGGTTGTGCACAAGTGTCGTATCCGCCTATTAAGCAATCGTGCTAGCATCTCTCTAGAGTTGTGCAACACGAGTGTTTCTAGGTGTTCCACATTTTGTGCTCATTCCTTGGTTGCACGACCTCACTTATCTTTCCGTGTGTGTGTCTCCGTGTAACTTTGCTATTGGCCTACTTGTTTCACTTGCGAATTTGCGAATCTTTCTCAACATTATTGATATCTTGCTTACAATTGCAAATATTTTGTGACACCATCCTAACCAAACTCCTCCAAAAGCTTTTACTTGTGTAGGTGTGAGAATTGACACGATCCGGTACCAATTGCACTATTTCCATAATACCATATTGAGGAATCATCGATCCATCTTCAACAATGGATAAGGTACATTGGTCTAGTTCGTTCCTTTCTTCCACTAACACTTGTTTGAGAATCATGGATAGGCCGGGCACTTCTACGAATCCTCTCTTCGACGAGCATGACGATGCACCGAACGACTACGTCACCAAGGCACACCTCTTTGGCATCCAAAGAGCCTTACATCAAGAAAGTGAAGCTTTGGGCGAACGGATCGAACAACTCGCCTCCGACTTTCGACAAACTCTTGACGACAAGCTATCATCACAAATGGAAGAGTTCCGTACTATGTTGGTCAACCGCGCTTCTTCCACTTTGTCAAGTTCAAGATCAAGACGGCGCCACTCAAGCCGCAACTCTTCGGACACTTCTTCGGATGCAAGTCTTCCACGAGCACGCTCTCATCGCCCTCAAGTACATGAAGACCGGCAAGCTTCAAGAAACCCATTCCGTGGCAATGGTTTACAAGACCGTCTTCGAGAGTGCGAACAACAAAACCGGCAAGCAAACGCCAACATGGAGCAAGATCAAGTTCCACAACGCCAATGTCAAGTACACCAAGACGACGACGCTCTCCTACAAGAATGCCAACGTCATGAGGAGCAAGCACTTGAAGCTCAACGTGCCCTATGAGAAGCAACTCGCAACGTCGCCGACCGCAACCGCCTTGTACGAGAACAAGAAGAGACACTCCAACGCGAGCAACAAGACAATGCCGCACGGAATGAGGAGCGCCAAGAGATGAGGAACCGTGCAAGAATTACACGCCCTCGACGTCAAGTCAATCAAGATGAGCATGACGAGCAAGAGCTAGAAGATCCTCCTCCACGACACGAGCGTCATCGCCATCGCCAACAACGCAATGAGGAGCGCTACGGCAAGCTCAAGTTCAACATGCCTAAATTCTCCGGTGGAAATGACCCCGAAGAATACCTCTCATGGGCATTGAAGGTCGACAAGATATTCCGTCTTCACAATTACGAAGAGGAAAAGAAGATTGCCATGGCATCTCTTGAGTTCCAAGACTATGTTCTCATTTGGTGGGAGCAAGTTATTCAACGACGCCAAGAGAAGGGCGAGCCACCCATCACCACTTAGAATCAAATGAAAGATGTCATGCGAGCTCTCTTTGTGCCTACACACTATAGCCGTGACCTTTTCAAAAAGCTACAACTCCTCAAGCAAGGCACCAAGTCCGTTGAAGAATACTACCAAGAAATGGAAATTGCAATGATACAAGCCAATGTCAAGGAAGATGATGAACAAACTATGGCGAGATTCTTGAACGGCCTATACCATCCCATCAAGAAAATTGCGAATTTCCAACCGTACTCCAACCTCCTCGAGCTAGTGCACCAAGCAACCAAAGCGGAGCGACAAGTACAAGAGGACTACAAGTACTACAAGTACTCTTCCAAGACCTACGGTTCTTACACTCAAGCTTCAACGACTTCTACAAATCCTTCCACGACTCGATCTACACCAAGTACCGGCGACAAGTCAAGCTCCAAGCAACTTACGACATCTTCGAGTCATCATACAAGTACATCCAAGCAAAAGCCTTCGTCATTAACAACTCCTACGGATGACGCCAAGACGAGTGATATCAAGTGTTTCACTTGCAAGGGACGAGGCCACAAATCATTTGAGTGCCCAACACGACGCACTATGATACTCAACGCCGATGGCACCTACGACTCAATGAGTGAAGATGAAATGGAAGCCCTCGAGCAAGTGGCCATGCACCGCCAAGTCAATGAAGATGAAGACGCCCAAATCTTTTGCGATAATGATTCAAGCCCCGCTCTTGTTGTCTCCAAGGTCTTGACACTTCAACAACAACAAGATGAAGACCAACGTTGCCACATCTTCCATACCAAAGCGGGTATTCAAGGACGTTCCGTCAAGGTCATCATCGACGGTGGAAGTTGCCACAACTTGGCAAGTGAAGAGTTATGTTCCAAGCTACAATTGGTCAAGAAGAAGCACACTCGCCCCTACAAGGTCCAATGGTTGAGCGACTCCAGCACCATTCAAGTGGAGCACACCGTTCACGTCTCCTTCAAGATTGGAGCATCTGAAGACACCTTGGACTGTGATGTGGTTCCCATGTCCGTATGCTATCTTCTCCTTGGAAGACCTTGGCAATTCGACCGCGGCGTCACCCACAACGGACGGACCAATCACTATAGCTTCAAGATGAAGGGAAAAGAGTTCGTTCTTCGACCCATGACGCCAAGTCAAGTCATCGCCGACAAGAAAGCATCTAACCATCGTGGAGAGACAAGTGAGAGAGTGAACAACCAAAAAGAGAGTGAGAACCCATCAAGTGTTCTTCACTTTGTGCTTTTATGCAAAGGTGAAGTTGAGCGGACTAATACTTCACAACATCTTTCTCTAGTGTTGTCTCATCTCTTGCAGGAATACAAGGACGTGTTTCCCGATGAGCTACCTCCCGGACTTCCTCCTCTACGCAGAATCGAACACCGCATCGATCTCATCCCCGGTGCACCTCTACCGAACAAGGCACCTTACCGCTCCAACCCCGACGAGACCAAAGAGATCCAAAGGCAAGTGCAACATCTCATGGAGAATGGGTATGTACGCGAGAGCTTGAGCCCATGTGCCGTTCCGGTAATTCTTGTTCCAAAGAAAGATGGTATCGCATGTGTTCCGATTGCCGTCCCATAAATGCTATCACCGTTAGATATAGACATCCCATTCCACGCTTAGATGACATGCTTGATGAACTTAGTGGAGCCGCAATTTTCTCTAAAATTGACCTTAAAAGTGGCTACTATCAAATACGCATGCAAGAAGGTGATGAATGGAAAACGGCTTTCAAAACTAAATTTGGCTTGTATGAATGGTTAGTCATGCCTATGGGTTTATCGCAAGCTCCTAGCACTTTTATGCGTGTGATGCATTATGTTCTTCGCAAATATATTGGCATTTGTGTTGTGGTTTACTTTGATGACATCCTTGTGTTTAGTGAAACTCTTGAAGATCATGTCAAACACCTTAGAGACGTATTGTAAGTTCTTAGAGACGAGCGACTTTATGCTAACATGGAAAAATGCACTTTTGGTGTAGATAAGCTTGTTTTCTTGGGCTTTGTTGTCTCATCCAAGGGTGTTCATGTTTATGAAGCTAAAATTGATGCTATTAAAAATTGGCCACAACCAACCAATTTGCTTCAACTGCGTAGCTTCCTTGGCTTAGCCGGATTTTATAGACGCTTTGTGAAGGATTTTAGCACTATTGCATCACCATTGCACGCATTGAGTAAGAAGAATGTGTTGGGGAACGTTGCATGGAAAACAAAAAAAATTCTACGCACACGCAAGATCTATCCATGGAGATGCATAGCTACGAGAGGGGGAGTGTGTCTATGTACCCTCATAGACCGTAAGCGGAAGCGTTAGAACAACGCGGTTGATGTCGTCGAACAACTTCACAATCCAACCGGCCGAGCACCGAACGTACGGCACCTCCGCGTTCAGCACACGGTCAGCTCGGTGACGTCCTCGACTTCTTGATCCAGCAATACGGCGAGGTAGTGGATGAGTTCCGGTAGCACGACGGCGTGGTGACGGTGATGGTGATGCTATCTCCGCAGGGCTTCGCCCAAGCATTGCGAAAATATGACCGAGGGACGGAACTGTGGAGGGGGGCGCCGCACACGGCTAAGACAATGTTGTGTCCTTTGGGGCGCCCCCTCTCCTCTATTTATATATGTGTAGGGGCTTGGAGTAGAAGGAATAGTGCCACGTGAACAGTAACCGTGAATAGTACACACGTGGACTGTTGGGGAACGTCGCATGGGAAACAAAAATTTTCCTACGCACACGCAAGATCTATCCATGGTGATGAGCATCTACGAGAGGGAGAGTGAATCTACATACCCTTGTAGATCGCTAAGCGGAAGCGTTAAGAAACGCGGTTGATGTAGTCGAACGTTTCCGCGATCCAAATCGCAAGTCGTCCCTCGATCCGATCACGAACAAGTGCCGAACGGACGGCACCTCCGCGTTCAACACACGTACGGCTTGATGACGCCTTCACCTCCTTGATCCAGCGAGCGATGATGAAGTAGTAGATGAGTTCCGGCAGCACGACGGCGTGGTGATGGTGGTGAGGAACAATCTCTGCAGGGCTTCGCCAAGCACTACGGAGATTATGACGGGAGGAACTAGAGGGTTAGGGTTGCCGGCACACGGCTTGGGAAATCTTGATGTGTCCCGTGTGCTAGCCCTTCCCCTCTATTTATATGTTGAGCCTTGGGGTCTAAACTTGGAGTAAAAGCCTCCTCCAGGTCGGTTTTGCCCGCACAAGGTCGGTTTGGCCCGCAGGGAAAGAGTCCAACTCGGATACCAACAGTCCCGCGTACAAGCGGTAGTACCGCTCACGAGCGGTAGTACCGCTTGAGCGGTAGTACCGCTTCACAGCGATAGTACCGCTTACGCGGTAGTACTGCCTTACCAGCGGTAGTACCGCTTAAGGCAGCAGCAAAACTTCCTTTTGCACTTTCCAATACCTCGTGGGCTTTACCCCTTTGGCCTATATAAAATGTTGCTGCACCCGAACACTTCGGTAAACATCCGGAACCCCTTCCGGTGAATTCCGGAACCCTTCTGGAGATCAAAACACTATTATCACATATATCAATCTTTACCTCCGGACTCTTCCGGAGACCCTCGTCATGTCCGGGATCTTATCCGGGACTCCGAACAACCTTCGGTCACCAACACAATAACTCAACTATACTAACCGTCACCAAACGTTAAGTGTGTAGACCCTGCGGGTTCGAGAACTATGTAGACATGACCGAGACACCTCTACGATCAATAACCAATAGCGGGACCTGGATGCCCATATTGGCTCCTACATATTCTACGAAGATCTTTATCGGTCGAACCTCTATGTCAAGGATTCAGTTAATCCCGTATGTTGTTCCCTTTGTTCTTCGGTATGTTACTTGCCCGAGATTCGATCGTCGGTATCTCTATACCTAGTTCAATCCCGTTACCGGCAAGTCTCTTTACTCGTTTCGTAATACAAGATCTCGTGGCTAACACTTTAGTCACATTGCTTGCAAGGCTCATTGTGATGTTGTATTACCGAGTGGGCCCTGAGATACCTCTCCGTCATACGGAGTAACAAATCCCAGTCTTGATCCATGCCAACCCAACAGACACCCTTGGAGATACCTGTAGAGCATCTTTATAGTCACCCAGTTACGTTGCGACGTTTGATACACACAAGGTATTCCTCCGATGTCAGTGAGTTGCATGATCTCATGGTCATAGGAACAGATACTTGACATGCAGAAAACAATAGCAATAAACTGACACGATCATATGCTACGTTTATAGTTTGGGTCTTGTCCATCACATCATTCTCCTAATGATGTGATCCCGTTATCAAATGACATCTCATGTACATGGCTAGGAAACCTTCACCATCTTTTGATCAACGAGCTAGTTTAACTAGAGGCTTACTAGGGACACAGTGTTGTCTATGTACCCACACATGTATTTAAGTTTCCAATTAATACAATTATAGCATGGATAATAAACGATTATCATGAACAAGGAAATATAATAATAACCAATTTATTATTGCCTCTAGGGCATATTTCCAACAGTCTCCCACTTGCACTAGAGTCAATAATCTAGTTCACATCACTATGTGATTTACATTGTAATGAATCGAACACCCATGCAGTTCTGGTGTTGTTCATGTTTAGCCCTTGGAAGAGGTTTAGTCATCGGATCTGCAACATTCAGATCCGTGTGTACTTTGCAAATATTTATGTCGTCCTCCTTGATGTAATCGCGGATGGAATTGAAACGTCGCTTTATGTGCCTGGTCCTCTTGTGAAATCTTGGTTCCTTGGCTAGAGCAATGGCACCAGTATTATCACAAAACAGAGTCATTGGGTTAAGCGCACTAGGCACTACTCCAAGATCTGTCATGAACTCCTTCATCCAGACACCTTCCTTCGCCGCCTCCGAGGCAGCGATGTACTCCGCTTCGCATGTAGAATCAGCTACCACGCTTTGCTTGGAACTGCACCAGCTAACCGCACCCCCGTTAAGAATAAATACGTATCCGGTTTGTGACTTAGAGTCATCCGGATCAGTGTCAAAGCTTGCATCGACGTAACCCTTTACGACGAGCTCTTGATCACCTCCATAAACGAGAAACATGTCCTTAGTCCTTTTCAGGTACTTCAGGATATTCTTGACCGCCGCCCAGTGTTCCACTCCTGGATCACTTTGAAACCTTCCGGCCATACTTATGGCAAGGCTGACATCGGGTCTTGTGCACAGCATTGCATACATGATAGAGCCTATGGCTGAAGCATAGGGGATGACACTCATCTTTTCTCTATCTTCTGCAGTCACTGGGCATTGAGTCTTACTCAACTTCACACCTTGCAAAACAAGCAAGAACCCCTTCTTGGACTGATCCATTTTGAACTTCTTCAAAACTTTGTCAAGGTATGTGCTTTGTGAAAGTCCTATTAAGCGTCTTGATCTATCTCTATAGATCTTGATGCCTAATATGAAAGCAGTTTCTCCTAGGTCCTTCATTGAAAAACTCTTGTTCAAATATTCCTTCACGCTTTCCAACATTTCTATATTGTTTCCAATCAGTAATATGTCATCCACATATAATATTAGAAACGCTATAGAGCTCCCACTCACTTTCTTGTAAATACAAGCTTCTCCGTAAACTTGTACAAACTCGAACGCTTTGATCACCTCATCAAAGCGAAGATTCCAACTCCGAGATGCTTGCACCAGTCCATAAATGGATCGCTGGAGTTTGCAAACTTTGTCATCATTCTCTGGATCGACAAAACCTTCTGGTTGCATCATATACAACTCTTCCTTAAGGAAACCGTTAAGGAATGCTGTTTTGACATCCATCTGCCAAATTTCATAATCAAAAAAGGCAGCTATTGCTAACATGATTCTGACGGACTTAAGCATCGCTACGGGTGAGAAGGTCTCATCGTAGTCAACTCCTTGAACTTGTGAAAAACCCTTTGCCACAAGTCGAGCTTTATAGACGGTGACATTACCGTCCGCGTCCGTCTTCCTCTTAAAGATCCATTTGTTCTGAATGGCCTTACGCCCTTCAGGTAATACTTCCAAAGTCCACACTTTGTTTTCATACATGGATCCCATCTCGGATTTCATGGCCTCTAACCACTTCTCGGAATCCGGGCTCATCATCGCTTCCCCATAGCTCGTAGGTTCATCATTGTCCAACAACATGACCTCTAAGACAGGGTTGCCGTACCACTCAGGAGCAGTACGCGTCCTTGTCGACCTACGAGGTTCGATAGCAACTTGATCCAAAGCTTCATGATCATCATCATTAACTTCCTCTTCAGCTAATGTAGGCTCTATAGAAACATATTTCTGCGCTGCGCTACTTTTAGGTTGAAGTAAAGGTTCAACAACCTCATCAAGTTCTATCTTCCTCCCACTCAATTCTTTCGAGAGAAACTCTTTCTCAAGAAATGTTCCGTTTTTAGCGACAAACACTTTGCCTTCGGATCTGAGGTAGAAGGTATACCCAACTGTCTCTTTTGGGTATCCTATGAAGACGCATTTCTCCGCTTTGGGTTCTAGCTTTTCAGGCTGAAGCTTTTTGACATAAGCATCACATCCCCAAACTTTAAGAAACGACAGTTTTGGCTTCTTGCCAAACCAAAGTTCATATGGCGTTGTCTCAACGGATTTCGATGGTGCCCTATTTAAAGTGAATGCAGCTGTCTCTAATGCATAACCCCAAAATGATAGTGGCAAATCAGCAAGAGACATCATAGATCGCACCATATCCAATAAGGTTCGATTACGACGTTCGGACACACCATTACGCTGTGGTGTTCCAGGCGGTGTCAGTTGTGAAACAATTCCACATTGTCTTAAGTGACTGCCAAACTCATAACTCAGATATTCTCCTCCTCGATCAGATCGTAGGAATTTAATCTTCTTGTTACGATGATTCTCAACTTCACTCTGAAATTGTTTGAACTTTTCAAATGTTTCAGACTTGTGTTTTATTAAGTAAATATACCCATATCTACTTAAGTCATCAGTGAAGGTGAGAAAGTAACGATAACCACCGCGCGCCTCAATGCTCATCGGACCGCATACATCAGTATGTGTGATTTCCAACAAGTCACTTGCCCATTCCATTGTTCCAGAGAACGGCGTTTTAGTCATCTTGCCCATGAGGCATGGCTCACATGTGTCAAGTGATTCAAAATCAAGTGACTCCAAAAGTCCATCAGCATGGAGCTTCCTCATGCGTTTTACGCCAATATGACCTAAACGGCAGTGCCACAAGAGAGTGGTATTATCATTATCAATTCTACATCTTTTGGCATCAATGTTATGAACATGTGTATCATTACTATCGAGATTCAATAAGAATAAACCCCTCACATCGGGTGCATGACCATAAAAGATATTACTCATATAAATAGAACAACCATTATTCTCTGATTTAAATGAGTAACCGTCTCGCAATAAACAAGATCCAGATATAATGTTCATGCTTAACGCAGGCACCAAATAACATTTATTTAGGTTCATCACTAATCCCGATGGTAATCGAAGAGCGAGCGTGCCGACGGCGATCACATCAACCTTGGAACCATTTCCCACGCGCATCGTCACTTCGTCCTTTGCCAGCCTCCATCTATTCCGCAGTTCCTGTTTAGAGTTGCAAATGTGAGCAACCGCACCGGTATCAAATACCCAGGCACTACAACGAGAGTTGGTAAGGTACACATCAATAACATGTATATCATATATACCTTGTTTGTTGTTGGCCGCCTTCTTGTCAGCCAAATACTTGGGACAGTTCCGCTTCCAGTGTCTAGTTCCCTTGCAATGAAAGCACACAGTTTCTGGTTTGGGTCCAGCCTTGGGTTTCTTCACGGGAGGAGCAACTGCTTTGCCACTCTTCTTGGAGTTACCCTTCTTACCCTTGCCATTTTTCTTGAAACTAGTGGTTTTATTGACCATCAACACTTGATGCTCCTTCTGAATTTCAGACTCAGCGGCTTTCAGCATCGCAAACAGCTCGGCGACTGACTTGTTCATCCCGTGCATGTTATAGTTCAACACGAAGCTCTTGTAGCTAGGTGGCAATGATTGAAGAACTCTGTCAGTGATAGCCTCTGGTGGAAGGGGCATCCCCAATTCAGCCAGACGGGTGGAGTACCCAGACATTCTGAGTACATGATCACTGATAGACCCGTTCTCCTCCATCTTGCAAGCATAGAACTTATCGGAGATCTCATACCTCTCGATCCGGGCATTCTTCTGAAAGATAAACTTCAACTCCTGGAACATCTCATATGCTCCATGACGTTCAAAACGTCTTTGAAGTCCCAGTTCTAAGCCATACAATATTGCACATTGAACTATTGAGTAATCTTCAGAACGAGCATGCCAGGCGTTCACAACGTCTAGAGACTCAACTGGAGCGGGTGGATCACCAAGCGGTGCATCAAGGACATAAGCCTTCTGGGAAGCCGTAAGGATAATCCTTAGATTACGGGCCCAGTCCACAAAGTTACTTCCATCATCTTTCAACTTAGCTTTCTCTAGGAACGCATTAAAATTCAGGGGTGCTACTGCGCGAGCCATGATCTACAACATAAATATAGCAAAGACAACTTAGACTATTGTTCAAGATAATGAGTTTAGTTAATCATATTACTTAAAACTCCCACTCAGATTGACATCCCTCCGGTCATTCGAGTGTAACATGATCCAAATCCACCAACTCAAGTCCGATCATCACGTGAGTTGAGGTGGTTTCAATGGTGAACATCTTCATGTTGATCATATCTACTATATGACTCATGTTCGACCTTTCGGTCTCTTGTGTTCCGAGGCCATGTCTGTACATGCTAGGCTCGTCAAGTTTAACCCGAGTGTTCCGCATGTGCAACACTGGCTTGCACCCGTTGTATGTGAACGTAGAGTCTATCACACCCGATCATCACGTGGTGTCTCGAAACAACGAACTTTCGCAACGGTGCACACTCGGGGAGAACACAATTTATCTTGAAATTTAAGTGAGGGATCACCTTATAATGCTACCGTCGTCCCAAGCAAAATAAGATGCATAAAAGGATTAACATCACATGCAAATCATAAGTGACATGATATGGCCATGAACTTGTGCTTTTGATCTCCATCTCCAAAGCAACAGCATGATCTCCATCGTCACCGGCATGACACCATGATCTTCATCATCTTGATCTCCATCAACGTGTCGCCATAAGGTTGTCGCGCCGACTGTTGCTTCCACGACTATTGCTAACTCATAGCGATAAAGTAAAGCAAAACGGCGAAAATAATTAAAGACAACTCTATGGCTCCTGCCAGTTGCCGTACTCATCGACATGCAAGTCGTGATATTCTATACAACACATGATCATCTCATACATCACATATATCTCATCATGTAATTGACCATATCACATCACAACATACCCTGCAAAAACAAGTTAGACGTCCTCTAATTGTTGTTGCAAGTTTTACGTGGCTGCTACGGGTTTGCAAGAACCGTTCTTACCTACGCAAAACCACAACGTGGTGTAGTAATTGCTTTTTGATCTTCTAATAGAACCCTCTTCATTGAAATCGATTCAACTAAAGTGAGAGAGACAGACACCCGCTAGCCATCTTTATGCAACGAAGTTACATGTCAGTTGAAGGAACCGGTCTCTCGTAAGCGTACGAGTAATGTTGGTCCGGGCCGCTTCATCTCACAATACCGCCGAATCAAGTATCAACTAGTAACGGCAAGCAATATGTATACACCCACGCCCACAACTCGTTTGTGTTCTACTCGAGATCTCATCTACGCATAGACCTAGCTCTGATACCACTGTTGGGGAACGTCGCATGGGAAACAAAAATTTTCCTACGCACACGCAAGATCTATCCATGGTGATGAGCATCTACGAGAGGGAGAGTGAATCTACATACCCTTGTAGATCGCTAAGCGGAAGCGTTAAGAAACGCGGTTGATGTAGTCGAACGTTTCCGCGATCCAAATCGCAAGTCGTCCCTCGATCCGATCACGAACTAGTGCCGAACGGACGACACCTCCGCGTTCAACACACGTACGGCTTGATGACGCCTTCACCTCCTCGATCCAGCGAGCGATGATGAAGTAGTAGATGAGTTCCGGCAGCACGACGGCGTGGTGATGGTGGTGAGGAACAATCTCTGCAGGGCTTCGCCAAGCACTACGGAGATTATGACGGGAGGAACTAGAGGGTTAGGGTTGCCGGCACACGGCTTGGGAAATCTTGATGTGTCCCGTGTGCTAGCCCTTCCCCTCTATTTATATGTTGAGCCTTGGGGTCTAAACTTGGAGTAAAAGCCTCCTCCAGGTCGGTTTTGCCCGCACAAGGTCGGTTTGGCCCGCAGGGAAAGAGTCCAACTCGGATCCCAGCAGTCCCGCGTACAAGCGGTAGTACCGCTTCACAGCGGTAGTACTGCCTTACCAGCGGTAGTACCGCTTAAGGCAGCAGCAAAACTTCCTTTTGCACTTTCCAATACCTCGTGGGCTTTACCCCTTTGGCCTATATAAAATGTTGCTGCACCCGAACACTTCGGTAAACATCCGGAACCCCTTCCGGTGAATTCCGGAACCCTTCCGGAGATCAAAACACTATTATCACATATATCAATATTTACCTCCGGACTCTTCCGGAGACCCTCGTCATGTCCGGGATCTTATCCGGGACTTTGAACAACCTTCGGTCACCAACACAATAACTCAACTATACTAACCGTCACCAAACGTTAAGTGTGTAGACCCTGCAGGTTCGAGAACTATGTAGACACGACCGAGACACCTCTACGATCAATAACCAATAGCGGGACCTGGATGCCCATATTGGCTCCTACATATTCTACGAAGATCTTTATCGGTCGAACCTCTATGTCAAGGATTCAGTTAATCCCGTATGATGTTCCCTTTGTTCTTCGGTATGTTACTTGCCCGAGATTCGATCGTCGGTATCTCTATACCTAGTTCAATCCCGTTACCGGCAAGTCTCTTTACTCGTTCCGTAATACAAGATCTCGTGGCTAACACTTTAGTCACATTGCTTGCAAGGCTCATTGTGATGTTGTATTACCGAGTGGGCCCTGAGATACCTCTCCGTCATACGGAGTAACAAATCCCAGTCTTGATCCATGCCAACCCAACAGACACCCTCGGAGATACCTGTAGAGCATCTTTATAGTCACCCAGTTACGTTGCGACGTTTGATACACACAAGTTATTCCTCCGGTGTCAGTGAGTTGCATGATCTCATGGTCATAGGA
Source organism: Elymus sibiricus (assembly GCA_039707655.1). Taxonomy (NCBI): domain Eukaryota; kingdom Viridiplantae; phylum Streptophyta; class Magnoliopsida; order Poales; family Poaceae; genus Elymus; species Elymus sibiricus. Next base: position 172,618,658 of record CM077666.1, on the reverse strand, counting down.
ACAGATACTTGACATGCAGAAAACAATAGCAATAAACTGACACGATCATATGCTACGTTTATAGTTTGGGTCTTGTCCATCACATCATTCTCCTAATGATGTGATCCCGTTATCAAATGACATCTCATGTCCATGGCTAGGAAACCTTCACCATCTTTTGATCAACGAGCTAGTTTAACTAGAGGCTTACTAGGGACACGGTGTTGTCTATGTACCCACACATGTATTTAAGTTTCCAATTAATACAATTATAGCATGGATAATAAACGATTATCATGAACAAGGAAATATAATAATAACCAATTTATTATTGCCTCTAGGGCATATTTCCAACATGGACTTGGACTCCAAAGTCCAATCCTATTCCTACTAGGACTCTCCCTTTTTTCCTTCCCTAGCTGCGTGGGCTTTTGAGGACTTGGTGCGCCTGGCCCAATAAGGCCAGGGCACCTCCCCTTAGCCCATGCCAGACCTTTGGGACATGGTGGACCCACTTGTGGACTTCCGGACCCCTCCGGAATCCTCCGGAACCTTCTGGAAGCTTCCCGGTACAATACCGAAAAAACTGCACCTTTTTCTGGAACACAAAATATGACTTCCCATATATAAATCTTTACCTCTCGACCATTCCGAGACTCCTCGTGACGTCTGGGATCTCATCCGGGACTCCGAACAATATTCGGTTACCAATTCACATAACTCATATAACACTATATCGTCAACGAACGTTAAGCGTGTGGACCCTACGGGTTCGGGAATGATGTAGACATGACAGAGACGCCTCTCCGGTCAATAACCAATAGCGGAACCTGGATGCTCATATTGGTTCCTACATATTCCATGAAGATCTTATCGGTCGAACCACAATGACAACATACGTAATTCCCTTTGTCCGTCGATATGTTACTTGCCCGAGATTCGATCGTCGGTATCTCCATACCTAGTTCAATCTCGTTACCGGCAAGTCTCTTTACTCGTTCCGTAATACATCATCCCGTAACTAACTCCTTAGTCACTTTGCTTGCAAGCTTCTTATGATGTGCATTACCGAGAGGGCCCAGAGATACCTCTCCGAAACACGGAGTGACAAATCCCAGTCTCGATCCATGCCAACTCAACGGACACCTTCGGAGATACCTGTAGAGCATCTTTATGATCACCCAGTTACGTTATGACGTTTGATAGCACACAAGGTATTCCTCCGATATCCGGGAGTTGCATGATCTCATGGTATGAGGAACATGTATTTGACATTCAAGAAAGCAGTAGCAATAAACAGAACGATCATATGCTAAGCTAACGGATGGGTCTTGTCCATCACATCATTCTCCTAATGATGTGATCCCGTTATCAAATGACAACTCATGTCTATGGTTAGGAAACCTTAACCATCTTTGATCAACGAGCTAGTCTAGTAGAGGCTCACTAGGGACACGGTATTTGTTTATGTATTCACACATGTATTTAAGTTTCCGGTCGATACAATTCTAGCATGAATAATAAACCTTTATCATGAACAAGGAAATATAAAATAATAACAACTTTATTATTACCTCTAGGGCATATTTCCATCAGTCTCCCACTTGCACTAGAGTCAATAATCTAGATTACATAGTAATGAATCTAACACCCATGGAGTCTTGGTGCTGATCATGTTTTGCTCGTGGAAGAGGCTTAGTCAACGGGTCTGCCACATTCAAATCCGTGTGTACTTTGCAAATTTCTATGTCTCCATCCTTGACATATTCACGAATGGAGTTGAAGCGTCTCTTGATGTGTTTGGTCTTCTTGTGAAACCTGGGCTCCTTGCCTATGGCAATTGCTCCAGTGTTGTCACAAAAGATTGTCATTGGACCCGATGCACTAGGTATTACACCTAGATCGGATATGAACTCCTTCATCCAGACTCCTTCATGTGCTGCTTCCGAAGCAGCTATGTATTCCGCTTCACACGTAGATCCCGCCACGACGCTCTGCTTGGAACTGCACCAACTGACAGCTCCACCATTTAATATAAATACGTATCCGGTTTGTGACTTAGAGTCATCCGGATCAGTGTCGAAGCTTGCATCGACGTAACCCTTTACGACGAGCTCTTCGTCACCTCCATAAACGAGAAACATGTCCTTGGTCCTTTTCAGGTACTTCAGGATATTCTTGACCGCTGCCCAGTGATCCACTCCTGGATTACTCTGGTACCTCCCTGCCAAACTTATGGCAAGGCACACATCAGGTCTGGTACACAGCATGGCATACATAATAGAACCTATGGCTGAGGCATAGGGAATGACTTTCATTTTCTCTATATCTTCTGCCGTGGTCGGGCATTGAGTCTGACTCAACTTCACACCTTGCAAGACAGGCAAGAACCCTTTCTTTGATTGATACATTTTGAACTTCTTCAAAACTTTGTCAAGGTATGTGCTTTGTGAAAGTCCTATCAAGCGTCTTGATCTATCCCTATAGATCTTGATGCCCAATATATAAGCAGCTTCACCGAGGTCTTTCATTGAAAAATTCTTATTCAAGTATCCCTTTATGCCATCCAGAAATTCTATATCATTTCCAATCAACAATATGTCATCCACATATAATATTAGAAATGCTACAGAGCTCCCACTCACTTTCTTGTAAATACAGGCTTCACCGTAAGTCTGTACAAAACCATATGCTTTGATCACCTCATCAAAGCGTATATTCCAACTCCGAGATGGTTGCACCAGTCCATAGATGGATCGCTGGAGCTTGCACACTTTGTTAGCACCCTTAGGATCGACAAAACCTTCTGGTTGCATCATATACAACTCTTCTTTGAGAAAACCATTAAGGAATGCAGTTTTGACATCCATTTGCCAGATTTCATAATCATAAAATGCGGCAATTGCTAACATGATTCGGACAGACTTAAGCATCACTACGGGTGAGAAAGTCTCATCGTAGTCAACCCCTTGAACTTGTCGAAAACCTTTCGCGACAAGTCGAGCTTTGTAGACAGTGATATTACCATCAGCATCTGTCTTCCTCTTAAAAATCCATTTATTCTCAATGGCTTGCCGATCATCGGGCAAGTCCACCAAAGTCCACACTTCGTTCTCATACATGGATCCTATCTCAGATTTCATGGCCTCAAGCCATTTGTCGGAATCCGGGCTTATCATAGCTTCTTCATAGTTCGTAGGTTCGCTGTTGTCTAACAACATAACTTCCAGAACAGGATTACCGTACCACTCTGGTGCGGAACGTACTCTGGTCGACCTACGAAGTTCAGTAGTAACTTGATCTGAAGTTTCATGATCTTTATCATTATCTTCCTCTCTTATTGGTGTAGGCATCACGGGAACGGTTTTCTCTGATGAGCTACTTTCCAATTCGAGAGAAGGTACAATTACCTCATCAAGTTCTACTTTCCTCCCACTCACTTCTTTTGAGAGAAACTCCTTCTCTAGAAAGGACCCATTCTTGGCAACAAAGACCTTGCCTTCGGATCTGTGGTAGAAGGTGTACCCAATTGTTTCTTTAGGGTATCCTATGAAGACGCACTTCTCCGCTTTGGGTTCCAGCTTATCAGGTTGAAGCTTTTTCACATAAGCATCGCATCCCCAAACTTTAAGAAACGACAGCTTAGGTTTCTTGCCAAACCATAGTTCATATGGTGTCGTCTCAATGGATTTAGACGGTGCCCTATTTAACGTGAATGCAGCTGTCTCTAATGCATAACCCCAAAACGATAGTGGCAAATCGGTAAGAGACATCATAGAACGCACCATATCCCATAAAGTACGGTTACGACGTTCGGACACACCATTGCGCTGTGGTGTTCCAGGTGGCGTGAGTTGTGAAACAATTCCACATTTTCTTAAATGAAGGCCAAACTCGTAACTCAAATATTCGCCTCCGCGATCAGATCGTAGAAACTTTATTTTCTTGTTACGATGATTCTCTACTTCACTCTGAAATTCTTTGAACTTTTCAAATGTTTCAGACTTGTGTTTCATCAAGTAGATATACCCATATCTACTCAAATCATCTGTGAAGGTTAGAAAATAACGATACCCGCCGCGTGCTTCAACATTCATCGGACCGCATACATCGGTATGTATTATGTCCAACAAATCAGTAGCTCGCTCCATTGTTCCGGAGAACGGAGTTTTAGTCATCTTGCCCATGAGGCATGGTTCGCAAGTATCAAATGATTCATAATCAAGAGATTCCAAAAGTCCATCCGCATGGAGTTTCTTCATGCGCTTTACACCAATATGACCTAAACGGCAGTGCCACAAGTATGGTGCACTATCATTATCAACTTTGCATCTTTTGGCATCAATATTATGAATATATGTATCACTACGATCGAGATTCAACAAGAATAGACCATTCACAAAAGGTGCGTGACCATAAAAGATGTAACTCATATAAATAGAACAACCATTATTCTCTGACTTAAATGAATAACCGTCTCACAATAAACAAGATCCAGATATAATGTTCATGCTCAACGCTGGCACCAAATAACAATTATTGAGGTCTAAAACTAATCCCGAAGGTAGATGTAGAGATAGCGTGCCGACGGCGATCACATCAACCTTGGAACCATTCCCGACGCGCATCGTCACCTCGTCCTTAGCCAATCTTCGCTTATTCCGTAGCTCCTGTTTCGAGTTACAAATATGAGCAACCGAACCAGTATCAAATACCCAGGCGCTACTGCGAGCATTAGTGAGGAACACATCAATAACATGTATATCAAATATACCTTTACTCACTTTGCCATCCTTCTTATCCGCCAAATACTTGGGGCAGTTCCGCTTCCAGTGACCAGTCCCTTTGCAGTAGAAGCACTCTGTTTCAGGCCTGGGTCCAGCTTTGGGTTTCTTCGTGGGAGCGGCAACTTGCTTGCCGTTCTTCTTGAAGTTCCCCTTCTTTCCCTTGCCCTTTTTCTTGAAACTAGTGGTTTTGTTAACCATCAACACTTGATGCTCCTTCTTGATTTGTACCTCCGCTGATTTCAGCATCGCGAAGAGCTCGGGAATTGTCTTCTCCATCCCTTGCATATTATAGTTCATCACGAAGCCTTTATAGCTTGGTGGCAGTGACCGAAGAACTCTGTCAATAACACTCTCAACCGGAAGATCAATTCCCAGCTGAGTCAAGTGGTTGTGGTACCTAGATATTCTGAGTATGTGTTCACTGACAGAACTGTTCTCCTCCATCTTACAGCTAAAGAACTTGTTGGAGACTTCATATCCCTCAACCCGGGCATTAGCTTGAAATATCAATTTCAGCTCTTGGAACATCTCATATGCTCCGTGGCGTTCAAAACGCTTTTGCAGTCCCGGTTCTAAGCCGTAGAGCATGGCATACTGAACTATCGAGTAGTCATCAGATCGAGCCTGCCAGGCGTTCACAACGTCTGCAGCAGCTCCTGCAGCAGGTCCATCACCTAGCGGTGCATCAAGGACATAATTCTTCTGTGCAGCAATGAGGATAATCCTCAAGTTACGGACTCAGTCCGTGTAGTTGCTACCATCATCTTTCAACTTAGCTTTCTCTAGGAACGCATTAAAATTCAACGGAACAGTAGCATGGGCCATTTATCTACAACATAGATATGCAAAGAAACTATCAAGACTAAGTTCATGATAAATTAAGTTCAATTAATCAAATTACTAATGAACTCCCACTTAAATTAACATCCCTCAAGTTAACTAAGTGTTACATGATCCAAATCAACTAGCCCATGTCCGATCATCACGTGAGATGGGATAGTCATCAATGGTGAACATCTCCATGTTGATCATATCTACTATATGACTCATGTTCGACCTTTCGGTCTCCAGTGTTCCGAGACCATGTCTGTACATGCTAGGCTCGTCAAGTTTAACCCAAGTATTCTGCTTGTGTAAAACTGGCTTACACCCGTTGTATGTGAACGTAGAATCTATCACACCCGATCATCACGAGATGCTTCGAAACGATGAACTTTAGCAACGGTGCATACTCGGGGAGAACACTTTTATCTTGAAATTTAGTGAAGGGATCATCTTATAATGCTACCGTCGTTCTAAGCAAAATAAGATGCATAAAGGATAAACATCACATGCAATCAAAATATGTGACATGATATGGCCATCATCTTGTGCTTTTGATCTCCATCTCCAAAGCATCGTCATGATCTCCATCTTCACCGGCTCGACACCTTGATCTCCATCATTGTGTCGTGGTCGTCTCGCCAACTATTGCTTCTACAACTATTGCTAACGCAGAGCGATAAAGTAAAGCAATTACATGGCGCTTGCATTTCATACAATAAAGAGACAACCATAAGGCTCCTGCCGGTTGCTGATAAATTACAAAACATGATCATCTCATACAATAACGTATATCACATCATGTCTTGACCATATCACATCACAGCATACCTTGCAAAAACAAGTTAGACGTCCTCTACTTTGTTGTTGCAAGTTTTACGTGGCTGCTACGGGCTTCTAGCAAGAACCGTTCTTACCTACGGCACAAAACCACAACGGTGATTTATCAAGTTTGCTGTTTTAACCTTCAACAAGGACCGGCCATAGTCAAATTCGATTCAACTAAAGTAGGAGAAACAGACACCCGCCAGCCACCTTTATGCAAAACAAGTTGCATGTCTGTCGGTGGAACCGGTCTCATGTACGTGGACATGTAAGGTTGGTCCGGGCCGCTTCATCTTACAATACCGCCGAATCAAAATAAGACGTTGGTGGTAAGCAGTATGACGATCACCGCCCACAACTCTTTGTGTTCTACTCGTGCATATCATCTACGCATAGACCTGGCTCATGATGCCACTGTTGGGGAACATTGCATGGAAAACAAAAAAAATTCTACGCACACGCAAGATCTATCCATGGAGATGCATAGCTATGAGAGGGGGAGTGTGTCTACGTACCCTCGTAGACCGTAAGCGGAAGCGTTAGAACAACGCGGTTGATGTCGTCGAACAACTTCACGATCCAACCGACCGAGCACCGAACGTACGGCACCTCCGCGTTCAGCACATGTTCAGCTCGGTGACGTCCTCGACTTCTTGATCCAGCAAGACGGCGAGGTAGTGGATGAGTTCCGGCAGCACGACGGCGTGGTGACGGTGATGGTGATGCTATCTCCACAGGGCTTCGCCCAAGCACTGCGAAAATATGACCGAGGGACGGAACTGTGGAGGGGGGCGCCGCACACGGCTAAGACAATGTTGTGTCCTTTGGGGCGCCCCCTCTCCTCTATTTATATATGTGTAGGGGCTTGTAGTAGGAATAGTGCCATGTGAACAGTAACCGTGAATAGTACACACGTGGACTTGGACTCCAAAGTCCAATCCTATTCCTACTAGGACTCTTCATTTTTTCCTTCCCTAGCTGCGTGGGCTTTTGAGGACTTGGTGCGCCTGGCCCAATAAGGCCAGGGCGCCTCCCCTTAGCCCATGCCAGCCCTTTGGGACGTGGTGGACCCACTTGTGGACTTCCGGACCCCTCCGAAATCCTCCGGAACCTTCTGGAAGCTTCCCGGTACAATACCGAAAAAACTGCACCTTTTTCCGGAACCCAAAATATGACTTCCCATATATAAATCTTTACCTCTCGACCATTTCGAGACTCCTCGTGACGTCTGGGATCTCATCCGGGACTCCGAACAATATTCGGTTACCAATTCACATAACTCATATAACACTATATCGTCAACGAACGTTAAGCGTGCGGACCCTACGGGTTCGGGAATGATGTAGACATGACTGAGACGCCTCTCTGGTCAATAACCAATAGCGGAACCTGGATGCTCATATTGGTTCCTACATATTCCACGAAGATCTTATCGGTCGAACCGCAATGACAACATACGTAATTCCCTTTGTCCGTCGGTATGTTACTTGCCCGAGATTCGATCGTCGGTATCTCCATACCTAGTTCAATCTCGTTACCGGCAAGTCTCTTTACTCGTTCCGTAATACATCATCCCGTAACTAACTCCTTAGTCACTTTGCTTGCAAGCTTCTTATGATGTGCATTACCGAGAGGGCCCAGAGATACCTCTCCGAAACACGGAGTGACAAATCCTAGTCTCGATCCATGCCAACTCAACGGACACCTTCGGAGATACCTGTAGAGCATCTTTATGATCACCCAGTTACGTTGTGACGTTTGATAGCACACAAGGTATTCCTCCGATATCCGGGAGTTGCATGATCTCATGGTATGAGGAACATGTATTTGACATTCAAGAAAGCAGTAGCAATAAACATAACGATCATATGCTAAGCTAACGGATGGGTCTTGTCCATCACATCATTCTCCTAATGATGTGATCCCGTTATCAAATGACAACTCATGTCTATGGTTAGGAAACCTTAACCATCTTTGATCAACGAGCTAGTCTAGTAGAGGCTCACTAGGGACACGGTATTTGTTTATGTATTCACACATGTATTTAAGTTTCCGGTCAATACAATTCTAGCATGAATAATAAACCTTTATCATGAACAAGGAAATATAAAATAATAACAACTTTATTATTGCCTCTAGGGCATATTTCCATCAGAATGCACCATTTATTTGGGGTCCATCCCAAGATACCGCATTTCATGAGCTTAAGAACTTGCTTACACATGCTCCATTACTTGCATTACCCAACTTTGATAAAACTTTTGAAGTGCATTGTGACGCTAGTGGTAATGTCATAGGTGGTGTCTTAATGCAAGAGAAGCGACCCATTGCATATTTTAGTGAAAAACTCTCCGGTGCGCAACTTAATTATCCTATCTATGACAAAGAGTTATATGCTTTAGTGAGAGTCATGCATGTGTGGGAACATTATCTCCGTCCACGTGAATTTGTCATCCATATGGATCATGAAACGCTTAAGTACCTAAAGGGTCAAACGAAATTGAATAAGCGTCATGCTAAGTGGAGTGAGTTCATTGAGTCATTTCCTTATGTTATCAAGTACTCCCTCCATCCCAAAATAAGTGACTCAACTTTGTACTAACTTTAGTACAAAGTTAGTACAAACTTGAGTCACTTATTTTGGGATGGAGGGAGTATATCAAAGGTAAGGAAAATGTTGTGGTGGACGCTCTTTCCCGCTAGTGCATGTTGGTTACTCCACTTGAGTTGAATGTCATAGGATTTGAGCACATTAAAGACTTGTATGAGCATGATTCGTCATTTGCGATTCCTTATGCCAAATGTTTACCGCATAAAACTTGGGAGCAATATTACTTGAAAGATGGTTATCTTATGTGAGCTAACAAACTTTGTATACCCGAGTCTTCTCTTCGTTTGCTACTTTTGCAAGAAGCTCATGGTGGAGGACTCATGGGACATTTTGGACGTGACAAGACCTTTGCTACGCTCTCCAAGAACTACTTTTGTCCAAAGATGTTTCGAGACATTTCACGTTACACCAACCGGTGCTCTACATGCTGCAAAGCTAAGTCTAAAGCTCAATCTCATGGTCTATATATGCCACTTCCTATTCCGTATCAACCTTGGGAAGATATTAGTATGGATTTTGTGCTTGGTTTGCCTCGTACTCAAAATGGCAAAGATTCGGTATTTGTTGTTGTGGACCGTTTCTCTAAGATGGCACATTTCATTCCTTGCAACAAGATAGACGATGCTTCACATGTTGCAAATCTCTTTTGTAGGGAAATCTTGAGATTGCATGGAGTGCCCAAGACGATTGTATTGGACCACGACGTCAAGTTCCTAAGCTACTTTTGGAAGACCCTATGCGCCAAGCTTGGAATCAAGCTACTATTCTCTTTGGCATATCATCCACAAACCGACGGCCAAACGGATGTCACCAACCGGACGCTATCCACACTCCTTCGCGTGTTGATCAAGAAGAACATAAGGGAGTGGGAGGAATGCTTACCCATCGCCGAGTACGCCTACAATCAAGCAAGACATTCGACTACCGGCAAGTCCCCCTTCGAGGTCGTCTACGGCTTCAACCCGTTGTCTCCATTGGACATCCTACCGCTACCACTCCAAGAGCGCATCAACATGGACGCGAGTGCACGAGCTACATACCTCAAGAAGATGCATGAAGATACAAGGCAAGCAATCGAGCGCCAAGTACAACGACTAGCGACCAAGGTCAACATCAACAAGCACCCCATGGTGTTCAACCCCGGAGATCTTGTGTGGCTACACCTACGCAAAGAACGCTTCCCCAATGAACGAAAGTCAAAACTACTTCCTCGAGCCGATGGACCGTTCAAGGTGCTAGCACGCTACAATGACAACGCCTACAAGATCGACATGCCGCACGACAAGTACAACGTGAGCGACATCTTCAACGTCAAGGACTTATCTCCCTTCCATGGTGATGTGGATCTCGATCCGAGGACGGATCTTTCCCAAGGGGGGGGATGATGTGGAGCATCCCGAGATCATCCCCATGGACTCACCTTCGTCACCTCAAGTGCCATGAGGACCTATGACACGAGCACGAGCAAGAGCCATTGAGAACGAGGTGACATCTCTCCTTTCGCAATTTCCCTTCGATGCACATGAGACTTGGATGCTACCTCAAGCGGCGACCCTATGCATACTAAGGTACCAAGGAGTTCATCATGGAGAAGCTACGGAGCAAGGCCAAGCGAAGGAAGAAGAGGAACGCGAAGACAGAGAAGGATTCGGGCAAAACAGCACCAGCCTGGATGATCCAGACCCAGCCGGACGATCCGGACCGGCGCCCGGACGTGTACACAGAGCGCCACAGAACCGGCAAATCATAGCCGGATCATCCAGACCCTGGCCCGGATCATCCGGCCTCAGCCCGGATGTCCGGACCCCGGCCCGGATGTCCGGCCTCCCCGCGCCTGGATCTGACCTGCCCGGATCATCCGGGCTCCCAACAGTCGGATCGTCTGGACCATCACCCGGATCGTCCGGGCACCCCGCATGTGTGTGTGTGTGGCCCGAGGCCCATGTAACTTACTCGTTCCCTAGACTATAAATACTCATTCCCCTCTATGTTTTAGGGTTAGCAAAGTATTAGGCTCTTGAGATTAGAGCTTTGCTCATCCATACCTCTCCCATGGAGATCAAGACCTCTATGAGACTCATGTGAGAAGATCCACTCCGGATATCAAGACCTCGACCCCTCTTCGGATCGGGATGAACTAGCTATCGTGTATCCTCCCGTGTTGACTTTGTATCATGAATCCTCGTATGTGTATGTGGATCTAGTGTATGTGTGACTTGTGATTGTGTCAATTGAGTGATTTGTGTTCTTGTGTTCTTGTGTTCTTGCCTTTTCCCCCTCCAATTGTGAAAAGATCGACGAACTAGGGTTCCACCCTACATCAGTGACCGTCCACTTGAGTGTATTCAAGTGAGAGTGAGTGAGCTACATGCCCATGAGAGGCTTTATATAGTTTAGGGGCCGTTGACAAATGACCAAGGCTACCCTTCAAGTAAGGAGGTGGGAGAGTAGAACTAGGTAATTTTTTGTCCTTTAGCCAATGTGCTCCTTATTGGGCTAGGAGGTGGGTTGTGGCCCATTAGGGGGGAAATCCCTACACTAGGATAGTCCTTCTTGCTTGGGCTTGGGCCTCTTTGCTCTCTTGCCTTCTCCTTTGACTTATTATTTTACGTGGTCTTCCTCCTTTGACTTGTTGACCATGAAGTCTCGCTTGGACTTTCGTTGACTGGGGTGGCTTGGACTATTGTTGATTGCCTTGACTTGTGTTGACAGCTTGGGTGGCATTCCATGTAGGATAGGGAATGGGACCTCAAGTAGGGTTAAAATGCACTACTACAACACGGTCGAAGAAGACGAAGGCCGCGCCAGCGTAGCCGAGCCGTACCACAACTAAAGTGGCTCTCCGGTGGTTCCCTCCCCCTCTCCCCCTTTCGTCCCACTGTCGAGCGTGGAGGAGCCGGTCTCACCGGTTGCCACAACCACCGACGTCCACAACATGTTCATGATATGTCCAAAAGTATACGAATTTATTTTCTTCGGGTTTTTCAATCTTTGTCACGCATTCTACTATTTTAATACAGTTGTCATGTGATGTGTGTCTATTTTCTTTAATTTTGGTGTATGCAGTGTCCGTGATGAAACTTTTTGGCAACACGCGAATGTTGCATCTCAAGATTTTGTCTCTTAAGAACATGAAACACAATATGATGAGCCCCATATTGACATGGATGAGGAGGTTTTTTATGCAACTCCAAAGGGAAGAACGGCAAACTACCATGCTGATGAAGACAAGTTACTATGTTTAGCATAGAAGAAAATTGGTCGTGATCCGATCGTGTGTGTGGAGAAACCAATGAACACTTATTGGAAGTGTATCAAAGAGTTCTTCGATGCAAGGAACACTAGTGGTAACGAACGATCGCAAGCTTCGCTCCGCCATTGATGGTCACCAATTGTCAAAAGTGGTCGGCTTGCTTGTCACAAGTTAAACGTATGAACTCAAGTGGTACAAATGATGGCGATAAGGTGATTGTTTGCTCAAATTCATCAATTATTTTCTTTATCTCTTATATGTATTGGTGGCTAACTTGTTTTCTCTATTGTGGTATGTAGACCAACATTGCTCAAGATTTATACAAGGGAAAAGAAAAAAAGACTCAAAGAAAGGCAAACCATTCACTTTGCATTATTATTAGATGGAGCTTGAACATGAGGAAGTGGAAGAACCGTGATACATATGAAGCTCCTAGGAAGAACTCCAAGAGTTCGGTTGGAGATGCAACAGTAGTTGATGATGAGGAGGAGGAGGACGACGACGATGCATCAAGTGGCGAGGAAGGGAAAAAGAAGCCCCACTCCCAACTCGATTGCTCCTAAAAGGCCCGATGGAAGAAAGAATGGCAAAGAAAAGGCAAAGAAGGGAGGAGACAATGAAATGAAGGAATCATTCGACGTCATCATGAATGCAAAAAAATAGATGGTCGAAGAAAGGAAAATGATGAAGTTCAAAGAAATTGAGGAGAGGACGGTGGCCAATGTGAGGCGGGCGATGGCCAAGGAGAGGAGGCGAAGGTTGCGGCTGAGGAGAGGAAGGTGACAGTTGAGAAGAGAAAGATGGCCATGGAAGAATGAATCCAAGCCATGGAACAAGAGCAAAAGCTTATGTCCATGGACACAAGTGTTCTTAATGAGAAGGCAAAATCATACGTTGGGCTTTGTCGCGACCAAGTGTTGGCGATGAGGTCTATGGGCATGGTGGGAGGACACATGGGTGCCATGGGTAGCAACATGGGAGGAGCCATGGATGCTATGTGTGGCGGCATGAGAGGATTCATGGCTTCTATGGGCGGTGGCATGGGAGGATTCATGGATGCCATGGGTGGTGCCATGGGAGGAGGCATGGGTGACATGGATGGTGCCTCGGATGCGGATGAAGATAATGATGCCAATGATGCCAATGAAGAGGAATCAAACCATGAAGATGCAAGCACAAATGATGGCAATGGAGGCAATGTCATTTGAGTGGCTATGCATTTATGTTCTATGCTTGTGGTTGTGTTGTGTTTGTGTTTGTGATGCACTATGCTTTTGTTTGTGTTTGTGTTGCACTATGCGCATGGTCTGAATTTGATATGTGGATTTGAACTTCAATTTGATATGCGTTGATTATGTGTGTGGTGATCTTGCAAAGTTTAAACTCTATCCGTAGCTCATGTTTTGTGGTGCCCTATTTTACGCCATTTGATACACTAGAAAATTTTCCGGTACTCTAAAATCTTCTCTCTTCTTCCTGAAAACTTCTTTTGAATGCCTTATCTTATACCATCAGTTGGATGGATGCTCTTAGATGCCCTTACATACAAAGAAAAGGCAAAACAAATAAACAAGGAACCGTTGTTGATGGTCAATCATGTACCGTAGCGTTGAGCTCCGAGAAGGATACATGTCCCAAGAATATCCTCCGATGACGAGCTCAAACAGTGCCGCCCGCGGAGCGCAACAACAGAGCAAGCGCGCGGTCGCTGTCGACGGCCGCGTCACCCTTCCGACTGTGCTGCTGCCGAGCACCAGCAGACAAGCGGCGAAACTATACAAAACAAAGCGCCAACTAGCCGCCCGCCCACCCGCCCAGTGCTGACCCTTTCCACCACCCTCTCCCCCTTCGGCCGGCCGGCAGCGGCAGCACTCCCGTCGCCCGCCACGCCCGCATGGTTGCTGCCGGGCCCGAGATATGGTCGCTCGCTTCCCCCTCCTCCTCCTCGTCTTCTCCGCGCAGCTCCTGATCACCTCCGCCGCCGCCGCGTCGCCCCATGGATTCGCCCAAGGTATAGCAGAGCAGCACAGCCACTGAACTATCGGTCGATCACGGAGCCCGGCCAGTCAGTTAGAATTCTGGGACAGACTTTCAGTTCTTGGGTAGCTCGGTAGCCATGACTGCATAGTGTGATCTTGCTGCTGGTTTGTTCGACCGATTGGCTGAATCGGTGTAAATTTCGGTGCCAGAGTACTCTGCATGTGATTGATGTGACCAGCACGCTTAATTTTGCTGTTCACTGCCAAATCCGATGCTTGTGTTTCTGACCTGATATGGACTTTCTTGCTGACCTTGTTGTGCAGTGGATGTGGCGAAGCGACTCAAGGAGGAGCTATGGGAAAGGAACACAGGACATGAGATGCTCAAGTCATGGAATGGAGGAGACCCGTGCTCCCCATCTGCCTGGGAAGGCTTCTCTTGCCGATTACTAGATGGCAACCAGGTCGTAGTTAAGCTGTAAGTGCCCCTGGAATCGTGACAACGCTCAAACCCTTCTCTTTTTTTCTTCCTTTTTTACCGGCATCTGTTTATTCTTTTACCATATGAATTAAGAGCTTAAAGGCATTGCCTCTGAGAGGTAGTGCGCGGTTGCAACCAATCTGATATAGGCTGGTGTCTGGACAGGAACTTTTCTTCCAAGGAACTGCAAGGCCCAATTCCCGCCGCGATCGGTAACCTGACGGAGCTAACTGAGATGTATGCTTCAGTGCCTGTGTTTCTTTTTGAATGTTCAATGCCTTGTTCTAGAGATTGTTCATGTGTTCTTATTACTTGTGGGTGCAGTGATCTGCAGGGCAATAACTTCACCGGGTCTATTCCGGAATCTTTCTCTGCTCTCACTCACCTGCTGAAGCTGTAAGCGTGTTTGCCTTGTTCCACTTCTTACCATAAAATGTGATTGTCCAGAACAAACTCACCCTGGGGCTTACTGGCTTCTACCATGGATGGTGAGCTAGCCAGCCTGGGTTCCATCCTAGACATCAGTACATCACTCAAACTGAAATGTGATTGTATGGATCCAATCCACGCGCTTTCAGTTCAGATCATCCCGTTTCCATTCAATATGCTTGAATGCTTCTCATGTCATATGCATGGTTAGTAAAATTTCCTTGATCAAAAAGTCTAATCAAGCATGGTTGCTGATCCAGGTCAGTGAAGTGCAACCCCTTGTTGAGCAATCAGCTACCTGATGGCCTGTCTACCAACCTGGATTTCAGGTGAGGTTTCTGTTCTGATGTTCACCTTGATCTGGTCATGATTAACGGTGACATAATTCTGCTAAAATTGCTTTATGAAAATTATAAAGCGATGGAGGCTGTGCCGCTCAAGAGTACCATAGTCCACCTGGAGTTGCCAATCAGAGAACATTTGTTGTTAGCGGTCTTGCTGGAGGATCTTTGGCATGTACTTTTGCACTTGGATTGTTCTTCACTTGTTTCAACAAACGCGAACGACGCTCTCAGAAATCAGACTGTGCTTCTACAACAAGTATGTCCCCTGCTGCCACACACAGCTATTAGATATTGTGCACACCTGCGTGTGTAGTTTGTTCATGTTGCGCAACTCTTCATTTTGTGTGCATCATTGAGTTCATCTGTGCATGTGCATGGTATCAGAAACCTTTATTTTGCTGCTGTGTATAACTTGTTAGATTAGTGAAATGAGGAAAATATGGAACAAACAAATGAATGTGTTTCCTCATAATGATCAATGCAGATCCTGTTTTTGAAGAACGCAGCATCCATATAACTACAAATCCTGCAGTACAACAGTTGTCCTACAAATCAATCCAGAGCGCAACAAATCACTTCAAGAAACTGATAGGAGGGGGTGGGTTTGGAGCTGTTTATCAAGGTACTCTAGCACATGGCCAACAAGTCGCAGTAAAAGTCCGTTCACCTGCATCGACTCAGGGAACACGCGAGTTTAACAATGAGGTAATGGCAGATTCTGCACACACCTCCATAAAGAAATCGTGCCGGCAATAGGTTGCTCTTATTTTTGGATACAAAAAAATATTGTTCAGGTTGCATAACACTCTTCTCTCCGGTGATTTTTCATAATCTATGCAAGCAGCAACCCGCATAAGCCCGCTTCATGCTGTATGTCGCCCGAGTTGTGCGTTGATGCCATTTCAGTTACTTAGTACGATTCCGTGAGGTTTTGTGGGCTTAGCGGCATGCCACTTGCATCCTGATAACAGTAATTTGGCCAGCGCCCCTAACATAAAGGCTCAATTGCTCCAGTTAGTTTGTTTATTCCAGTATCTTTTTACTAAAATAATCATTCTGCGCGCAAAATTTCCCTAACGACTGAATTTGTCAATTGACACACTTTGCGTGCAAAGTTCCTCTAACGACTGAATTTGTCGATTGACAGTTACGGCTACTTTCTACTGTGTGGCATGACAACTTGGTCCCTCTAATTGGCTATTGCTGTGAAAAGGATCAGCAGATTTTGGTTTATCCACTCATGTCCAATGGCTCGCTACAGGATCGCCTCTACGGTATAAAGCTTTGTGAAGATTTAGCTACTTTTCAACTTAAGATCCTTCTTTTCTTATTTATGTTTCATTTAGGTGAGGCATCAAAACGAAAAGTTCTTGATTGGCCAACCAGAATATCAGTTTGCATTGGTGCTGCTAGAGGTTAGTAGTGTAGTTAATGTTTTTTTTAAAGGTTCTTGATATTGTCTACAGTAGGATTTGAACTAATTGTTCTTATGTAATTTACGGCCATTAAATGCTACTTTATCTTCATTCTTCCTCTTCAAATATTTTGATATTGCAAAATTGCAAATGCTTCTTTTGAGTTATTACAACTTAACATAAATTTGTTTCTTGCTCAGGGCTAGTATATCTTCACAATTTTGCTGGCCGCTGTATCATACACAGAGATGTTAAGTCTAGCAACATACTTCTGGATCAGAGCATGTGTGGCAAGGTTGCCGACTTTGGGTTTTCAAAGTATGCGCCTCAAGAAGGCGACAGTGTTGCATCAATGGAAGTGAGAGGCACTGCTGGATACTTGGATCCTGAGTAAGTTTGTACATTGATTTCACATGCGAAATATTGGTACAAATCTGTCTGTATTGATAGTACTATTTTTGTGCATTGCATATGTATTCATTGCTTTACCATCTCTCTGACTGTGAATGCTCCATATCTTTTAGATACTATTCCACTCAAGTGTTATCGACCAAGAGCGACGTGTTCAGCTTTGGGGTGGTCCTCTTGGAAATCGTAACCGGAAGGGAGCCTCTCGACGTTCAGAGGCCTCGGAGCGAATGGAGCTTAGTCGAGTGGGTAAGTTTTCACTGCACACCATCAGAAACCATGCATTTTTATCTACAGCTGCTAGCTCTAGTTATACATTTCACGGTTGTTCGAGGAAAACGGAAAACAGTAACTTCAGTTTCATCAGAACTCTGAAGTGTCATCAGCTTACCCTCAAAAAAAAAAAAAGAACTCTGAAGTGTCATCAGCTCATCCAATCTTACGCCACATGGTCTCTGTTACACAGGCAAAGCCATACATACGGGACTTCAGGATCGAGGAGATCGTGGACCCTGGCATAAAGGGGCAGTACTGCTCGGAGGCCATGTGGAGGGTGCTCGAGGTGGCCACGGCGTGCACCGAGTCCTTCTCGACCTTCCGCCCGAGCATGGAGGACATCGCGCGGGAGCTGGAGGACGCGCTCATCATCGAGAACAACGCCTCCGAGTACATGCGGTCCATGGAGAGCACCGGGACATTCGGCTCCAACCGCTACCTGTCCATCGACAGGAAGATGTTCGCGTCGGGCTCGGCCCGGATAGACCCGGCCAAGTTCGCGTCGGGCTCGGGCCGGATCGACGCCGGCAAAGGGCCTCTGCAGACCATGCCTTCGCTTCCGAGGTAGCACCCCGGCTCTGCCTCCGTCCGTAATATATGGTGGTCTCGTCTCATGGATGTGATGGTTGGTGAAGAAGACACAGCCGGAGTTTTATACCCGTAGACGCCATGAATGGCCGAGGGGAGAGGAGGCTACACGACACAGGCCATGCAGTTGGTTACCACGGCAGTTTGCTGCGAGGAAAGTTTTCCCCTGGAGACAAAACAGAGGCGGTTTTGCCTGTAAAATTTGTATGTTGAATTCGATGCCTACATGTGCCATGCAACTATTCTTTGGACTACTGTTGATGTATTCTTTGGCCAACTAAGGCTAGGCACCATAAATTCGTTATTTCGGACATTAAAAGATAGCAGAACATTTGGTGTATATCTGTTACTCTCCATTGAATTATACTACTATAAGGCATCCACACGTTTCATCGTTTAAACTTTTTATGTGTTTGATCAACAATTGGTGTAACAAAACATAGGTTTTGGGTTTTCGACATAAAAGCGGTGCCAAAATACTCCTAATGCAGTTTTTCTCTAGAAATGGAGGAAACATCAATAATGGGATGTTTCGAGTGCTTTTCTCCTCAACCAACATTCAAACCCCAGTTCCTGTGAAAACCAAGACATGTTTGCGACATAATATATGAACAGCAAAACTAGTAAATGTTATAGAGCCAAAATAGTCGGCTAAGCAAATCTAGCCCCATACTGTCACTACCTACAACTCAAACTAAAATGGCAAAAGCTACAGAAACTTTGAACATACGGAACACAGCACTAGCAATAAATAAATTCAATAAATATGCAATGAACATATCTAGTTTGCGTTCTCCTTTTTGAATTACGGGACAAGGCAAGACTTCAAAGTTCAGCTAAACTATGGTTCTTATATGGGCACACGATTACGCAGTTTTCTAGAAACTCCACATAGTACAGGCAAAAAAGGTAAAGAGTACAAGTATAACTCATCAGAGAAATCTCCACATATAAATAAAAAGAAGTAAAAGCTTCATGAGATGGCTTTCTAACAACGAGGGCACGATTCTTGCACTCGCCGTTTTCTTCCTCTTTTTTCCTTCAATTCTGGTAATAAAGGGAATGACGGCAAACATCCATCACATGTTAGTTCAGGCTCATATGTTTTTGACAAGAATCAAGCCCAGACATCTGGAAATGCACCGAACTATAGCTGACATTCACAATTATCTGTATAAGCTTCCTTGATTCGTTTCCTAAACCAAAACAGAAATTTGACAGAGTGGCATCTGTGATGCTTTGCTCTCTGACCACAATCATGGCATTCTCTTATAACCAGTAACAAATCCATTCTGTGAAGAGTGAACAATTCAACGCAATTGCTGCGCATGTAGTTCCTTGCTCGTTTTCATTCCATCTACAGAATGCCAGACAATTTCATGAGTTCCTTTATCGGTAGAGTTGTCTGCCCCAAACAATTCAAGAGTCCCTTTTTCACTGGAGTTATTTGAGGGGGCGCTGTGAAGTATTTGATACTGATTATTACTCATGCACCATTCATTGACAGCGATGGCTTGGTCATTAAAATGAGAACCACTCCCGGCGCCATCAGAAGGAAATGGAACTGTAACATCAGTTGATCTTCGTGGTCGTCTGACAGGTCTGCTGCTCCTGCTAGAAGATGGGAAATTTCCCTCCCCACCTTTCTGCTTCCCCATAAAGCCACATGCAAGAGCTTCCAGAGCTCGGGATGTTGGTGGGCGGCTTCTGGTACTCTGCCTCCTCGAGTTGAAAGAAAGCTGCTCACTCAAGATTGCATTACTAGAGGTATTGATATCTGGAAGGCAGTCATCCGCCTCCTTGGTTTCTGAGGGATGCATAGGTATGTCCATGATTAGAGCATTATTGTCAGATGGAGGTTGGAAATAACTTGTAGTCGACTCATAATCTGAAGGCATTTGAGGGATATTCAGATCAATAACATGCTTACGTTGGGCTTTTTCCTTGTAAACCACTTCAACATTAGGGGGCACATTGTGAAGCTGTCCGCAATATGTGTGATTGCTATTAGTGCCAAAGGTTATGTTGGTTGATGAGCTTGAAATTGCGCTCCATACAAAAGGGTTGGCCCCTGCACTTGCTTCATTTGCTTTAGGCACAGGTTGCAGTGGTGTGTCAGCTTGCTTCCCATAATGTCTTTTACTGACAGCAGTACCTTTGCGACCAGTTCTTTCATTTTTGAAAGAAACTAACCTTCTTCTCTTTGGCATAGGTGCTAAGAAAACTTGAGGTTCAGGATTTACTCTTGGATCAAACTGAAAATTAATTTCAGTTGAAGAATTAGTAGCATGTATCCTCTGATTACCAACAGGAAGAACTGTTCCAGTCGAAGAGCAGACATTATGCATTGTGCCAACACATTGATCAACTGAAATGTGACCATTGACTCTGCCTGGAAAGGAAGAAATCTTATGAAGTACATCAACATCCATCTTATCACCAGTTGGGGGATTGTTTTTTCTCTCCTCGTTAACACAGCTTTCATCAGTTTTCCTCTGATTCGTATCCAGATCTTCATAAGGTTCAGAACTGTCTTCTGAATCTGAGTGTTCTTCTGAGTTCACACTGACAGAATCGCCGGAATGTGGTGAAGAATTGTAGCCATGACCGGCATCTGTAGGTAGATTTCTTAGTGACCTTACCTTACACGGTTCTTCCCCTTGACCAAAACTAGTGTCCACCACAGTAAATTTCATAAGCTCGGGGGAACACCCTGGTTCACTGGGCCGGATATAGGAAGCAGGTTTCTTGTCAGCAAGTGTGATTTTGTCAGGTTCAACATCAATGATCCATCCAATTGAAAGCTTAACCTCACCTCCATTATTATCACCTTCAACTCCAAAATCAAGCAGCCTTGGTTCAGATGCAACTTTTCTCAAGACATCGCTGACAGAATCAAAGTAATGATTTCCTTTGACGAGTTTCTTTCTGGAAAATTTCTTTACACCTGGAATGAGGAAGACTAAGGCCTGCTTACCGACTAGTGAGGAATCTTTCGGCTGCTCAGAGTGCCACCCTCTCGCAAGTAAGCGAGGCCAGACAGCTTCCCAAAATAGATCATTAGATTTCGCCTTGCTTAGTCTGAAATCACCAGTCAAATATTTTATGATATCTCCAGACGAAAGCGATGAGCAAGCCTTGCCAATAGGTATTTCTGCACGTCCCGAAATAGCATGGTTTCTACTAGGATCTAATGCAAATCCAGTCAAGTCATACTTTCCCTTGCCAATTCCAACTGCTTCTACAAGAACCTGTGCACCAACTGTGGACTTTAAGCATAAAATAAACTGCTCAAAGTCAGATGTCCCCTCATTGAATGTCTTGAAGACCTACAGATGGTAATATATAATTGTCAGCCTCTCGAAAAAACTAGCAGGAGCAAACTGGTATTGGTCAACATCAATGCAAAGACATGCTATGCGAAAATGCAGGAGCATCCTACAGAAAATAAGTAAGACGACGACAACAACAACAACAAAATTAAATAGAGGTGAACGAGTATACAAAATTCCGGGACTTTTTCAAAAGCAGAAGAGATATGATTGTAATGATCATACCATGGTGTGCTAATGAAAGGAAGCCCATCCCAAAACATTGGCTTTCCATGTGCCAATGATTCAAAGGATCTAATACAGTAAAAGAATAGGAACAAAAAGGAGGAAATTAAAGTTCAACACACCTCGAGCAAAGGATCTTGAACTTCCCTTGTTACGCCAGCAAGCAAACGTGACAACAGTTCCTGCTGTCTGGAACCAGAAAATATACGCAACCCAAGTATACATCTCCTGCTTCTTACTTTTCTACATGCAGACCATCGTTTATATGCATCAGACTTAAAAAATTCTCCATAGTAGTAGGATAGAACTTCTCCCATTGTCTTGCTCTTTATAAATTTCGTCACCTGAACAAGATTTTTGCCAAAAATGTAGAGACCAAGAAGTAAAGTCTGTTCCTCTTCAACAGACCAGAAGTATCTTGGCATTCCAGGCAATGGAATATAATCACTGACTTCCCTCTTTACACAAGAACAGCTTAAAACTTCGCTTTTCGGCAAGCAGTACATATCTTGCCCAGCAGGTTTTGGGAATTTCTCACCATGATCATCATATTCAACTTTACAGCGCAGACACTCTGGATAAATAATGCTGTGTTGAGGTAAACTTCTTGGGATAATTGCACTGATGTGGCTGTTATGATCCTCTTCTGAAGCACACAAAGTGTGTCCTGAAAATTCCCTCCACTCCCCTTTCACATGAGTGCTTGTATTTGGGGTCCATGTGACTGGAATAGTTAATCCAACTACTACAGGATACTCAAAACCGAACATTCTGCTACCATCAACTGGCAAAGACCTTAATTTCATGTGTTCCTCTTCTGTTGCTAGATTTGGAACTTCCACCTGGTACTCATCCCCTACACGAGGGTATACTCGTGTATCTTCATTGACTTCCTCTGGACATATGGGTTCTAGAAAATGCGGCTGGTCAACAAGCATCTCTTCAGGATTCCCTTCGTTATCCTTGATTTGAATAGGATCCATCTGCACACACACACAAAAAAAAAACAGAGGTATAAGATTGGGATCCATGATATGTAAACACATAGCTCCGATATACTCCCTCCGTCCCAAAATAAGTGACTCAACTTTGTACTAACTTATTTTGGGACGGAGGGAGTAATACATATACATGAACAAACAAATTTACCAGATATTCTTCTCCGTTCTTGATTTCAAGATAATTCATCTGTAACATAGCAAAGAACACAGAGCATATCAGTCCATGTTTTGTCAACTTTCATCTGAACAGCAGAACATAAACCTAGGATAAATCTGCAATATACTTTGCATGCAGATAAGAAGGGAAATAGTCTTACCATGAAAGTTGGTGGATAGAAAATTGGCTTTAGCCAGACCAAAAATTTCAAAGGACACCTTGTGTCTTAGTATTCACAGATATACTGCACAAAAGAAGCGTATAGCAGTTAAGGTGTTTGTTGGAACATAGTGAATCAAGTACTACTAGAACTATCGAGAAACTTATTTACTAACAGTACAAAATATGCCAAAGAAAGTAGCTGTTCAAACAAATAAAGTTAACAGTAACAACCATGTACCTAGCTAGAAGCCTAGAAGGAAAACTACTTTGATATAAGTATCAATTGATTTCAACTAGTTTCCTGAGATAAATGAGGCGTAGGTGAGTTTGGACCAGGACCACCCCCAAGACCTGACTAAAACTTAGTAGCTGATAACAGTATAGCTCAAAACACGAAGTGCGGAACATACAGAGAATAGAATAATAAACACATGAGCGCTACAGGGTGTGTATGCTCACATGTGGGAAAAAGCACTTGTACATTTCGAAATTTGAGTAAAAAATCATACGTGCGCATTGTACGAACATATGTGTATCAGGCTATAGCAAATAATTGAGTCAAAATATGTATATTTCTGAGCTGTATGAGAAATGTACGTGCATAGTTGATACATTAGTCATTTATCTCTTTGCATTTTTGTACAGATAATAAACTGCCATATTCTAGCACAAGGTTTTGCTAGCACACACATTTTTGCACAATTTAGAGATATTTTTTTTCGCAATTTGTGAAAACATGGGAGTACCTTTTTCAAGCTAATAGAAGAGGGATGCACATGGGCGACGAAAATCCTAACTCAGGGCGCTGAAAATCCTAACTCAGAAAGCTACAATTGAAGGAATACAGTAAGAATGAGTTATTGCATGAACCAGGTGATATTGGGTAATATGCCAAAGACATTATTTAAAGTCTTAACAGATCATCCTTTTGCATTTGTATGAAAAAAATTGGACAAGGAAACATGGGCCAAGAACAAACAAGTGTTTATTACGCTGATATCTCGCGGTTCTAGAAAATCCTGCAGATTGTTTCCATGACAGTTGGGGTTCTAGTCCAACAAATCATCCCATATATATGGAATACTAGATTATCAAGTAGTACTACTCCATACACAGCAAATAAATTCACAACAAACTGAATGGATCATTGCTCACGAGGATGTTGACAGGGGATCTCTGGCTGGAGAAGGCCACACGGGAGATCAGAAAAAGTTGTATTAGAACGAGGGGGCAGGTGGGAGTGCTCGCCAAGCCGGGGTACCAGATCTGGTGAACAGTAGAAACGAAGTATGTAACTCACAGCACATATGCTAACACATAACTCAGTTACCTTTTCTACTAGAGTTTTGGTTAAAATGTTTGTCTTGGGGACCTCTAGAAAATCCTGCAGATTGTTTCCATTTAAAAGTGTTGTTATCATTGAAACTAGCTGCAGGGCAGCCATCTGCTAGTGCCATGTTGAAATATAGCAACATCAGCTGCCAACTGCAGAGCTACAAGTGGCCAAGCAGATCATTCCTCCCATATTAAACTGTAACTTTGTGGGAACAGGAAAAGAAAAGTAACTCACGGTGCTTAAAACCTACACATGCTAAATTTGAGCTTGTTGTTTCATATGCAGTGCATAGAAAATTCAGGAGTTTGTTGCAGCCTCAAAAAGCGACAGAAGTTTCTAGAACCAACTGAATCGAGTACTACTACAATTGTTCATACAATAAGAAGTTATAACTCCCAAGCTAGCAAGAAGGCAAACTATCCCAGTACAAGTATCAATGGATTCAACCAGTTTTTCTGACTGGAATATGGCCCAGGAAATAACATTTAGGCACGAGTCTGGACCACCTAAGATCTGACTAAAACTTAGCAGCTGATAACAGCATAGCTGAAACACTCATATACGGAAGTACGGAACATAGAGAGAATAGAAGCCACAGTTTAGGGAACAGAAGTCACAATGATCATTGCACGGACAAGGTAACAGGTATTACGTCAAAGACACCATGTAAAAAGTAGTATTAGAACATTGCTTTGCATTTCAGTGCACTCCTGGGGATTGAGCCAACAACAATTGAGGCTCCAACAAACCATACAACAATTTAGGCTCCAACAATATAGAGTACTGGGTTAATATCAATTGGTACCCTCCTCTGTAGATATTGCTCCTGGCAGTTGTTTGAACCTATGGTGTCTGAATGTCTAATTTACCAATGGTTATTAACACGTATAGTTTTGAATTACACATTTGCTAGGAAATGGATAAAAACTTCCCCAAAATGAGCACTAAGGACGACCAGAGTTTAAAAGTCCAGCAAACATAATGTGTGCAAAAGCATAAACTACTTCTGCATTCAAACATCTCTTACTCTAAAATCCAAATCTAGGCGGTATTACTGCGACGAAACGAACCCCAAAAAAAGTAATTTTTTGACAACCACGGCTGCATTTTGCAGTCACTTCGGTCACCAACATTTTTACTAACACTTAACAGAAATTACAGGATATGGTCGATCCACACTGATCAGCACCCAAAAAAAAGGGGGAGGGAGGAAAAAGTGCACCCGCAATTTGGGTTCAAAGTCATACACGGTCAACTGAGATCGATCTCGCGCGCCGAAAAACAAAAGACATAATCCAGCCATGGGTGGGTGGATTGGATTAGTACAGCACCACGCAGCTAACAAATCTCCGTGTTACCAACTGACGAGGAGATAAACGAAAAAGATTTGGATTCGATTGCACGCACGCAGGCAGCAACGAAAAGATCCATCGAACCATGGGTGTATGGATGGATGGATCGGGTAAGCACAGTGCCACGCAGCTGACAATCCGTCGGACGAAGTTAGGCGCGCTTACCAAGAAGAGAGGCCAATCTCACGGTTGGGATGGATCTCCACTGCACGCCACGCCTCGCCAACCCACACTCCTCCGGCGGAGAGCAGGAGGATGACGAGGCGGCTACGAGCGGTGAGCTCCTACGAGGCGGCGAGCGTGGCTGGGTGGAATGGAAGGAGTGGGAGAATGGAGGCGCTGGCGCTGGCGTTGGCGAGGACGACGGTGTGAGAGGGGTGCGTTGTTGAGACCAACGGAGGATGCAGGGGTAGAGCCGTACAGGTGGCCTAAGCCGGGCCCGGACCGGGCCGGGCCGGGCTGACCGGAGGCGGAGACGCTCCCGTCGGCCGTGCGGGTACGGGTCACACACAGCTTTGGTCGGATTCGTGCAGTGTGCCAGTGCCCCGCCGAGACGAATCGAGGCTTCCGATGCCTAGCTGACAATGATTTTGCGTGAAATTGGAGAAATGTCGTTACTCGAATACGACTGCTTTTTCTCTCGGACTTGTTGCGTCTTTTTCCAGCGAAGTTATAGGATCTGAATCAGAAAGAATTACAAAAAATCAGAAATATTATGCACCATCATGACCCAGCTGTTACCACGCTCCTTTTTTTGTTTCTATATAATAAGCTAGCTGTTACCACGCTCTTCCCCGTGGATTTTGTGGCATCAATTTAGAGATGTGTGCATTTTGGATTGTTACATAGAAGTGGCTGAAATAGTTAAGCAAAGATTAGTATATAGTGTAGTGTCAAAAACGCTCTTATATTATGGGACAAGGGGAGTAGGTCCGTAGATTGCTAATCACTCTACTCACCATTACGAACCTAGTAGGCCTTAAAATAGGGATGGGGCATCTATTTACACAATGTTGTCCGCACTTTCTATTCTGTCAATATATGTGAGAAAACGTCAAACAAAAAAGGCATGCTTAAAATTTATCGATGATATCTTGCAACAAAAATCCCCATCAAAAATATATCTTGCAGTAGAAAAACGAAAAATGTATCCGGCGAACCACATATTTAAACCGAACGCTCTCGATGCCGTCCTTTTAGATCGGGCGACTCGTATTGTTCGTTGTTGGTTTCGTTCACGGGCGAGGCGTGCGGGCGTCGTGGGTAGTGGGCCGTTAGGTGTGCATGGACGTTTTCTTCTAGCCGTTAACTCTATGGCCGGTGGGCCACAGCGAAGCACCTCACCAGGAACCAATCGTCACGAGCCATCCCATTGCATCTAGTTCCACCCGACGTCTTCAATTTAAGGGGTGCGCCTGTTCGAGTTTTGGAATCCACGTTGCACTTCCCCCATTTCTCTCTCGTTCTCCTCTTCTCGACGAGCGGTTGAATCGGCGATTGTCTTCTCGGCGGTCGACGGCGGATCGTCGGTGAGCTCGCATTCTGAATCCTTGCCGCCGTTGATTTGTTGAGGAGGGAGGGCGCGCGGATGCTCATGGGCGGCGGGATCCGCGCATTTGCAACTTTGTGTTTGATGGTTGTAGTGTGGTTGTAGTGCCGATTCGCGCGGGGAGTCCACTTGTTGGTTGAATTCGACGGGTGAGGGAGGGTGGCGGTTCTGCAATCCGGCGAGAGTCAGCACCTATCCCCCTTGGCCAACGATCTGATGCTGAATTTGTGCTAGATTCGTGGCTGTTGACTTTTAGTGTATGGTTTTGGGTGGGTTTTCTGTGCGGAATTCAACACCACGCTTCGCCGCTGTGTCTGATCGATTCACTAACTACACGAATTGCGCCAATCTACCAGTGCTCTGTTTGATGCATTGCTGGATTCCTAGAAAAAGAACAGTGCTCTATCCCATAAGAATTTACCATGCTGATTTAAATGGATTTACCGTGCTTGTTACCACAAACCTACCAGGGTCTGAAAGATATTACTCCTATAAAGGATGCTGGAGTACTCGCATCATGGGGGATTTAGCACGTTAGAGTGTCCTCTGCGCCATCCTTTTGCCTGCGCCTCACACCGCCAGCTCCCTGGCGCTCTCCCGACCGTCCGATCTCCACGGTCGCCCCACACCCGGCTGGTTTTCCTCAGGGGTCTATGACGTGTGGCTACAGGCGCGCCCGGGCACCTCTCTGTGGTGGGTTTTTTCGCGCCTGCGTGTGCCCTCTCGCACGATGCTCCACGCGCGACGGGTGAGGCTGGGTTGCCCTGTCAACATCCACATGCACCGGGTGGACCCGATTGGCGTGTCGGGCGCCGGGTGAGGGCGCCCGCGTGTGTTGTCTCGCACGCTGCCCCGTGAACGTCTGGTGAGGCCGAGTTGGCCTGTCAGGGTCGTTCTCCCCGTGCCGGGATGTTTCGCTCGCGCCAGCCGGGCACGCGCGCGCCTGGCTCGACGTGTGAGGGTCGGTTGCGCCCGGCCTAGCTGGGTAACCTATTGCATTCACGTCCGGCTCGGCATGCTGCGAGGCGGGTGATGCGTGTTTTTTATGCTCATCACATCGTTGTATAAACTGGTTTATCTTATAAATTCTGAGATATTCCCTCTGATATTGCCACTAATGACTAATGAATGCATGAGCTTGCGAAATCCTCTCTTTATTTTGTATCCGCGGGAAAAGAGGCTATACATGGATAAAAATCATCACTTATATGGAAAGAAGCAAAATGGAGAAAGAAGAGATCAATTGGGAGGTGCACCAGAGTAAACAGAGCGCAAGATGGCGGATGGTACGTGCACGTGCGCTCGTACCAGCGCTCGTACCATGTGCCCACGACACTGTGGCGTCCAACACTCCAACTTCTACAAAGGGCTCTGTACTAGCATCGCGAAAGAGCATCGCCAGAAAACTCCATCTCCGCACCAGAAGCCATTGACAAACCCTAGCCGCCACCATTTCCCATCTCATCTCCATAGCCACCACCTCTTCACCACCGCGGCAATCCACCTCCAAGTTAGCCATACTTGTAATTGATGGCCTGCAAGTGCATAAGGCTTAGTTGTAGTATTTTTGAAGTAAGAGTATCGATCCCACAAGGAGCACAGGAATTAAGTGTTGCCTCTTGTAGTGAATTATGGATTTATGCCTGCAAGTAATTGTAGACTCCAGGCAAAGTGAGGGCGGAAATAAATGACGGATTCTATAACTCCCGAACATGCCACATTCTATCATCTCGTCCTGAACGTGGTCTGCGCCGTCAGATGAAACTCACCAATCTTGTTGCATGAGTTTGTGACACGTCAGAGCAGCAACACGTTCGGGACCGCGTAGTCAAGCCCGAACGAGTGACCAGACCACGTTTTCCTTCAGTCTCTCCTTTCTTCCACTATCTCAATCTACTTTCCCCCTTTTCCTCTCGAGGCAAAAATAGCCACAAGTCGCCGGCGGGGACAGGATCCACAATGGTGCGGCCATGGCGGAGGGCTGGCGCGGTGAGAAGGCAGGGCGCAGCGAGGAGATGGCCGTCGGGTGGTGTCAACTGGGCGCTGGATGTTGAGATGAAGTAGATGACGGCGGGTAGGGGATCTGCGGAGGCGCTGTCGTGGCGTGGTCGGGATCCGCGGCGGCACGTGAGGACGCCATGGTGTTTTTGCATATCACGCAAGGCTCCTCTGGCCGGACGGTTGGCGACCGATACGTCTCCAATGTATTTATAATTTTTGATTGTTTCATGCTATTATATTATCAATCTTGGATACTTTATATGCCTTAATATGCAATTTTATATCATTTTTGGGAACTAACCTATTAACCCAGTGCCTAGTGCCAGTTGTTGTTTTTTTGCTTGTTTTTGGTTTTCTAGAAAATCAGTACCAAACGGAGTCCAAACGCTACGAAACTTTTTGACGATTTTTTTCTGGACATAAGAGACCCTAGAAGCTTTAGGAGGAGACCAGACAGCAAACGAGGAGACGGCAAGGCAACAGGGCGCGCCCTAGGGGGGTAGGCGCGCCCTGATGCCTTGTGGGCCCCACATGGCTCCGTCTGACCTAATTCCACTTCTATAAATTCTCAAATATTGGGAAACCAATAGAGAGCCACCCGAAATAACTTTTCCGCCGCCGCAAGCTTCTGTTCTTCTGCGATCCCATCTGGAGGCCTTTTTTCGGTACTCTACTAGAGGGGGAATCGATCACGGAGGGCTTCTACACCAACCTTGCTGCCCTACGATGATGTGTGAGTAGTTCACCACAGACCTACGAGTCCATAGCTAGTAGCTAGATGGCGTATTCTCTCTCTTTGATCGTCAATACAATGTTCTCCTCGATCTTCTTGGAGTTCTATCCTATGTAATCTTCTTTTGCGGTGTGTTTGTTGGGATCCGATGAATTGTGGGTTTATGATTAGATTATTCATTGAAAGTAATTGAGTCTTTTCTGGACTTTATTATGCATGATTATTATAGCTTTGTATTTCTCTCTGATCTATCCGTTTGGTTTGGCCAACTAGATTGATTTATCATCAGTGGGAGAGGTGCTTTGTAGTGGGTTCAATCTTGCGGTGTCCTCACCCGGTGACAAAAGGGGACGAGGTACGTATTGTATTGTTGCTACTAAGGATAAAACGATGGGGTTTATTAATATTGATTGAGTTTACTTTGTCTACATCATGTCATCTTGCTTAAGGCGTTACTCTGTTTGTCATGAACTTAATACCATAGATGCATGCTGGATAGCGGTCGATTGCTGGAGTAATAGTAGTAGATGCAGGCAGCAGTCGGTCTACTTGTCACGGACGTGATGCCTATATATGTGATCATTGCCATGAATACGTCATAACTATGCGCTTTTCTATCAATTGCCCAGCAGTAATTTGTTTTACCCACCGTACGCTATGTGTTCGAGAGAGAAGCCTCTTGTGAAAACTATGGCCCCCGGGTCTACTTTAAACATATTATAAAAACCAAAAATACCTTGCTGCAATTTATTTACTTTTTTTGCAATTTATATATCTACCTATACAAGATTTGATCCTTGCAAGTAACGAGTTCAAGGGGATTGACAACCCTCTTGCCCGCGTTGGGTGCAAGTATTTGCTTTTGTGTGTGCAGGTGTTGTTCACTAGGTTTTGTGTGATTCTCCTTTTGGTTCGATAAACCTTGGTTCTCACTGAGGGAAATACTTATCTCTACTGTACGGCTTCACCCTTCCTCTTTGGGGAAAATCCCAACGCAGCTCACAAGTAGCAGAAAGAATTTCTGGCGCTGTTGCCAGGGAGACATCATCAAATCACTACAAGTATCTTCACTCAAACTATCATCTACTTGCTCTACTTTTTATTTGCCTCTCTTTTTCATCTCCCTCCACTTCTCCAAAAAAACACAAAAATGTTTTTGTTTGCTCGTTCGCTTGCTTTGTCACTATGTCTCAAGAAAACACCAAGTTGTGTGACTTTTTAAATACTAATAATAATGATTTTATTAGTACTCCAATTGCTCCTCCCGCCACTAGTGCGGAGTCATATGATATTAATGATGCTTTGCTAAATCTTGTCATGAAAGAACAATTTTCTAGAAATCCTAATGAGGATGTTGCATCTCATCTTAATACTTTCGTTGAATTGTGTGATATGCAAAAGAAAAAAGATGTGGATAATGATATTATTAAGTTGAAATTATTTCCTTTCTCTCTAAGAGATCGTGCTAAAACTTGGTTTTCATCCTTGCCTCGCAATAGTATTGATTCATGGGATAAGTGTAAGGATGCTTTTAATGCCAAATATTTTCCTCCCGCCAAGATTATTTCTCTTAGAAATCAAATAATGAACTTTAAGCAACTTGAGCAAGAACATATTGCACAATCTTGGGAGAGAATGAAATTAATGATTAAAAATTGTCCCACTCATGGTTTAAGCTTATGGATGATTATTCAAAAAAAATTATGCGGGACTAAACTTTGTTTCTAGAAATCTTCTAGACTCTGCTGCAGGTGGTACTTTCATGGAAATTACATTTGGAGAAGCTACAAAACTCCTTGATAATATAATGACAAATTATTCTCAATGGCACACCGAACGAGCTCCAACTGGTAAGAAGGTAAACTCTGTCGAAGAAATTGCTACTTTGAGTGATAAAATGCATGCTCTTATGAGTATGTTTACTAGTAAAGATGCTCAAGTTGATCCTAATGATGTGCCACTATCTACTTTGATTGAGCAAAATAATGATGCCATTGATGTGAATTTTGTCGCTAGAAATAATTTCAACAACAATGCTTATAGAGGGAGTTTTAATCCTAGACCGTATCCCGGAAATTTCTCTAATAATTATGGTAATCCCTATGGTAATTCATATAATAATAATAGGATACCTACTGAACTTGAGAACAACATTAAAGAATTTATTAGTTCTCAAAAGATTTTCAATGCTATGGTAGAAGAAAAACTACATAAAACTGATGATGTGGCTAGAAACATGGATATAATTGCTTATGATGTGGAAACTCTTAAAATTAAAACGTTGCCACCTAAGCATGATATTAATGAGTCTATTAAATCTATCTAAGTCTCCATTAATGAAAGTAAAGAGAGAACCACTAGGTTGAGAGCTAATCGAGAATTCCTAGAAAAAGCTATTCCGCTCGGTTTTTATCGTAACCATGATGAAGATATTAAAATGATTGGTGTGTCACCCATTGAAACTTTGTTTAGTAATATAAAACTTGATGAAAAAGGGACTGGATATGAGTCAACTTTAGTTAGAGGGCGTCCCAATTGTTCGGAGGGTGATGATGTTAATGATAAAAATGATAAAAGTGGATTTGGAGAGGTTAAAATTTTAAATAGTGATGTGCCCACTACTTTGGATTACAAGGACTTTAATTATGATAATTATTCTTTGATTGAATGTATTTCCTTGTTGTAATCCATGATAAATTCACCAAATGCTTATGAACAAAATAAATCTTTTACTAAACATATTGTAGAAGCTATGATAAAAGCTCATGAAGAAAAACTTGAATTGGAGGTTTCTATACCTAGGAAATTGCATGATGAATGAGAACCTACTATTAAAGTTAAGATTAAAGATTATGAATGTAATGCTTTGTGTGATCTAGGTGCTAGCATCTCAACTATACCAAAATCTTTATGTGACGTGCTAGGTCTCACCGATATGGATGCATGTTCCCTTAATTTGCATTTAGCGGATTCAACTATTAACAAACCATTGGGTAGAATAAATGATGTGTTCACACTTGCTAATAGAAATTATGTGCCCGTGGATTTCATTATGCTTGATATTGAATGTAATCCGTCTTGTCCTATAATACTTGGTAGGCCTTTCCTACGAACCATAGGTGCTATTATTGATATGAAAGAAGGAAATATAAGATTCCAATTTCCATTAAAGAAAGGGATGGAACACTTCCCTAGGAAGAGAATTTAACCACCATATGAATCCATTATGAGGGCCACCTATGGAATTAATTTGAAGGATGATAATACTTGAAAGAATGCATTATGCCTAGCTAGGGGCATAAAACAATAGCGCTTGTTGGGAGGCAACCCAATATTTATCTTTATTGCAATTTTTATTTTCTTGAGTCACACAATTATCGCTACTGTTATGATTGTGTTTTTATCTTTTAATTAGTGTTTGTGCCAAGAAATGCCTTTGGGATGATTTGAATGATAGTATAATTGATGTTGTTGGAAAACAGAAAGTTTTGTGCCCAGTAGTTGATTTTTAGTTTATTACTGGAATGTCAAAAAAATCTAATTTTTTTACAAAGTATCGGGATACAATTTTGTTACGTTTTCTTAAAGTTTCAGAATTTTCGGAGTTACATAAGTATGGATAAATATTCTGTCATTACATACGGTTCTGTTTTAGACAGATTCTGTTTTTATTGCATAGTGTGCTTGTTTTTATGAAACTATGGATTATATCGGGCGGTATAAGTCATGGAGAAGTTGGAATACAGTAGGTATTATGCAAGAACAATTACAAATGAGTTTATAACAGTACCTAAAGTGGATGATTGATTTATTATACTAACGGATCTCACGAAGTTTCTATTGAGTTTTGTGTGCTGAGGTTTTCAAGTTTTGTGTGAGATCACGATGGATGAAGGAATAAGGAGCGGCAAGACCCTAAGCTTGGGGATACCCAAGGCACCCCAAGGTAATATTCAAGGAATACCCAAGCGTCAAAGCTTGGGGATGCCCCGGATGGCATCCCCTCTTTCGTCTACAATCTAGCGGTAACTTACTTGGAGCTATATTTTTATTCACCACATGATATGAGTTTTACTTGGAGTGTCTTGTGCTATAGTTTTGTTTTAATTTTAGTTTGCCACAATCATTGTTTGCTGGACACACCTTTTCAGAGGGACACACATTTATCATAATTTGTTAGAATACTCTATATGCTTCACTTATATCTTTTGAGCTAGGCAGTTGCTCTTGTGCTTCACTTATACTTGTTAGAGCACGACGGTGGTTATATTTTATGGAAATGATTGTACTCTCATGCTTCACTTTTGAGAGGCTTAAATAGGAAGTGGTAATGTGCACGAGTTATGAGATTAGACCAAAAAGGATAGGTATTCAAGAGTGGTATAATAAAAACTTTCATGTAGATCACTAAATATGAAACGTATGTTTTAATTATATTGATGTCGTAATATGGAAGGGTATTAGTTCATGATCATTGGTTAGTAGAAATATCAATATTAAATCTTGTTATGCTCTACTCATTTAAGTGTCCGTTATGGCATGATGGGGATGTTTGAGCATTTTTATGTCTGGTTGAAATCCTTGTGTGTTGTCATAATCGGGGGTGCGCGATGGTTAACTCCTACCAACCTCCTCCCTAGGGGCATGCGAGTAGTACTTTGCTTCAAGGGCTAATAAAACTTTCATGATAAGTATATGAGTTCTTTATGACTAATGTGAGTTCATGGACAATTACGCACTCCTACCTTTCCGCACTTTGCTAGCCTCTTCGGTACCGTTCATTGCCCTTTCTCACCTCGAGAGTCAGTGCAAACTTCGCCGGTGCATCCAAACCCCATGATATGATATGCCCTATCACACATATGCCTCCTTATATCTTCCTCAAAACAGCCACCATACCTACCTATCATGGCATTTCCATAGCCATTTCGAGATATATTGCCATGCAACTTCCACCGTTCCGTCTTATGACGTGTGTGTTCATCATCATGCTTTGCATGATCATATAGAGCTGACATGATATTTGTGGCAAAGCCACTGTTCATCATTATTATACATGTTACGCTAGATCATTGCACATCCTGGTACACTGCCAGAGGCATTCATATAGAGTCATCGTTGATCAGTTATCGAGTTGTAACTAAATAAAAGTGTGATGATCATCATTATTAGAGCATTGTTCCAGTGAGGAAAACAATGATGGAGACTGATGAGTCCTCTAAAATGAGGAGATGAGGTCAATGAGATTGTTCTAAAAAAAGAGAAAAGAAAAAAATGAGAGAAAAAGATAGAAGGGACAATGCTACTATCCTCTTACCACACTTGTGCTTCAAAGTAGCACCATGTTCTTCATATAGAGAGTCTCCTGAGATATCACTTTCATATACTAGTGGGAATTTTTCATTATAAAACTTGGCTTGTATATTCCGATGATGGGCTTCCTCAAATGCCCGAGGTCTTCATGAGCAAGGAAGTTGGATGCACACCCACTTAGTTTCCATTGAGCTTTCATACAATTATAGCTCTTAGTGCATCCGTTGCATGGCAATCCCTACTCCTCGCATTGATATTGATTGATGGGCCTCTCCATTGCCTATTGATTCGCCGAGTTGATGCGAGCCTTTCTTCCTTTTTGACTTCTCCTATATATCTTTACCACCGCATTCTATTACACCTATAGTGCTAATGTCCATGTCTCACACACATGTATTGAGCGGAGTTGAAAATGCTGAAGCGCGTTAAAAAGTATGATACAATTGCCTGGTTTGACACTGGGGTGCTCATGATTTCTATTTATGCGGTGAAGGCGGAGTCATGCCATGCTTACATAATTCAATGAGTAGGGATAACATTCTTTGAGCATCGTATATTTTGAAAATTTAATGATTATGTTCTTGTATTCATGGATATTATTATGTTGATATCAATTACTTCATCGTTTCTCAATATTTACATCATAAGAGAGATTACATGATAAACATGCTAGGTAGCATTCAACATCAAAAATTCCGTTTTTATCATTTACATACTCGAGGACAAGCAGAATTAAGCTTGGGGATGCTGATACGTCTCCAGCGTATCTATAATTTTTTATTGTTTCATGCTATTATATTATCAATCTTGGATACTTTATATGCTTTATATGCAATTTTATATCATTTTTGGGAACTAACCTATTAACTCAGCGCCCAGTGCCAGTTGCTTTTTTTTGCGTGTTTTTGGTTTTTTAGGAAATCAGTACCAAACGAAGTCCAAACGGAAATAAAACTTTAAAATGATTTTTTCTGGACCAGAAAGGACCCTAGAAGATTTGGGAAGAGTCCAGAAGCCCTACGGGAGAGCCACGAGCTCACCTGGCGCGCCCCTGGGGGGGCAGCTCACCTGGCGCCCCTAGGGGGCATGCCACTTGAGCTTGTGGGTCCCACGCAGCTCCGTTTGACCTAATTCCACTTCTATAAATTCCCAAATACTCCGAAACCAACAGAGAGCCACCTGAAATAACGTTTCTGCCGCTGCAAGCTTCTGTTCTTCCGCGATCCCATCTGGAGGCCTTTTCCGGCGGTCTGCCGGAGGGGGAATCGATCATGGAGGGCTTATACATCAACCTTGCTGCCCTTCCGATGATGTGTGAGTAGTTTACCACAGACCTACAGGTCCATAGCTAGTAGCTAGATGGCTTCTTCTCTCTCTTTGATCTTCAATACAAAGTTCTCCATGATCTCCATGGAGTTCTATCCGATGTAATCTTCTTTTGCGGTGTGTTTGTTGGGATCCGATGAATTGTGGGTTTATGATCAGATTATTCATTGAAAGTAATTGAGTCTTTTCTGAACTTTATCATGAATGATTATTATAGCTTTGTATTTCTCTCTGATCTATTCGTTTGGTTTGGCCAACTAGATTGATTTATCTTCAGTGGGAGAGGTGCTTTGTGATGGGTTCAATCTTGCGGTGTCTTCACCCAGTGACAGTAGGGGTAGCGAGGCATGTATTTGTATTGTTGCCATTAAGGATAAAACGACGGGGTTTATTCATATTGCTTGAGTTTATTCTGTCTACATCATGTCATCTTGCTTAAAAGTGTTACTCAGTTTTTAAGATCTTAATACCATAGATGCATGTTGGATAGCGGTCGATTGGTGGAGTAATAGTAGTAGATGCAGGCAGGAGTTGGTCTACTTGTCACGGACGTGATGCCTATATACATGATCATTGCCATGAATAACATCATAACTATGCGATTTTCTATCAATTGCCCAACAGTAATTTGTTTACCCACCGTATGCTATTTTTCGAGAGAGAAGCCTGTAGTGAAAACTATGGCCCCCGGGTCTACTTTTATCATATTAGAAAACCCTAATTTACCTTGCTGCAATTTATTTACTTTTCAATTTATATGTCTATCACTATCAGATTTAATCCTTGTAAGTAATGAGTTCAAGGGGATTGGCAACCCTCTTGCCCGCGTTGGATTCAAGTATTTGCTCTCTTATGTGTAGGTACTATTGACGGGTGTTTGCGTGGTTCTCCTATTGGTTCGATAACATTGGTTCTCACTGAGGGAAATACTATCCGCTACTATATTGCTTCACCCTCGCTCTTCGGGGGAAATCCCAACGTAGCTCACAAGTAGCACCCCCTGCATTGATTCTTGCGCCAAAAATTTACATATATTCCAAAAAAATCTCAGTAAAATTTTATCGAGTTTGGACTTTGTTTGATATGGATTTTCTGCGAAACAAAAAACATGCAACAAACAGGAACTAGCATTGGGCACTAAATTAATATGTTAGTCCAAGAAATGTTGGAAATATGCCCTAGATGCAATAATATTGTATTATTATATTTACGTTTTCATAATTAAGAGTTTATATTTCATGCTATAACTGCTATGATCCTGGAATATGTGATTCGGTGGAAAACTCATATGCACGTGTGGAATGATAAATGGTAAAGAATAGGTTCCTAGGCTTGCCTCTAAGACTGGCTCAAGTGTTGTTGGTGATCATATTTTCTGGATCTTAGGATATCGTTAAGTGTAACGATAGTCCTAAAACAACATTGAGGGTATGACGTTAGAAGAACGATCATATTGAATCGACCCAACTTGTTTGTTATTCATTGAGATAATATCATTTGAAATCAATTGTTATAACACGGAGTGTTAGCATGTGTTTTAGTTCCTCAAACCATGAGAGTACCTTAGTCACTTCCTACTGTATGGTGGAATTTGGGGTTGCTCAAACGTCATCTGTAACTAGGTGATCATAACGATAACTTACAAGTTCATCGGAAAGTTTGACAAGGGACTGGATAGCTCGAGAGTGGGATTTGATCCTTCGACGATGGAGAGATATTTTTAGGTCCCTCTCGGTGTGACGGCATCCATCATCATCTGGCCAGACATAGGTGACTACGTCATGGGGATGCCGGAACACTTCAACGAGAAAGAAGAACAAAACCGGTAATGAGGATGACGGTATAGTGAGTGAATGACTCAGGAGGATACCAATGCACCTCGGGTTTTGTAAAGTATCGCGAAGCAAAGGGAACATCACATGATAACCAAAGGTTCACTTGAATGTCATTCGTGTAATCACAGGGATCGATATGGACGTCCATGGTTCCGCTATCGGTCATTGAACAAAGGAGTTTCATTCATGTCTATGATTTACCGAACCTACGGGGTCACAAGCTTAAGGTAACCATGATCTGCTGAGTGTTAGTAGGACAAGAGTATTGAGGATTTATTTGTGGAATTGTTTCATTAATATTCGGAATAGTTTCGAGAGGAACCGGAAGCGTTTCGGGGTCACTTGAAGGGTTTCGGAGTTTATCGGGCAATACCGGGTATTACCGATAAATAATATATAGGTGGAAAATGTTTTCGGGGATGTTAAATTAATAATAAAATGCTCTAGTAATTCTTAGAGGGCTTTTATATTTAATTTAATATCAATGGGCCTTAAAAGGCCAAGTGGTGGAAGGAGTATTGGGCCACCATGGCCCAATAGGAAGTGGCACCCCCTTTCCTTGTGTGTGTGGGGGGGGGGATCGGACTAGGGGAGGAGTACAACTCCTCCCCCTTGGCTGGCGTCCCTCCTTGGTGGCCGCCCCTCTCTCCGCCTCTAACCTATATATACATGAGGTATTGGCCCTTTTGCACATACAAGTTTTGGCGCCTCCTCTAGTTCCTCTAGTTCTAGCTCTAGTTGATCCTAGTTGATCAATTAGAGCTTGAACTAGATCCTCTAATCCTCATAATTAGAATCCCAGTGTGGTTCTAATCTCCTCCCTCTAATTTTCCGGCGATGATTAGCTCTGGACGACGAAGCACTGCCGGATTGTGAAGACTGTACGCTTGCAACCAAGTAGAGAGGCCGTGCTTTCGGTCTTCTATTCGAGGGATTGTTCGAGCGCAGTTCGTGGGATCGTCATCAATGGTACGGGGACTCCAAGTACGATCTACACCGATTCGCCTACTTCCGCTGCACTCGAGAGTCGGTAACGACCGTGATCCAAACCTTATATGCATCTTCATATTGTTCCTGGGTGATCGTAGGGCAATTTTTTTGTTTTCTACTACTACTACTTCAGGCGACTGCTAATGCGACACATGTTTCAGAGACCCTTCGACCAAACTGTGTGCGATGCATGAATCGCAAACGGTATCATAATAAAACTGTCACCAATAAAACGAACTGTGTGCGATGGCGGAGACATCAAGCACGATTCAGATTAGAGACGCGTGTGCGATACGTGGCATACAATTCATCCATACGAACTGTTTGCGATGAGCCAGAACAACAGAAACGGGCAGCCAGTTCGAGGTGTGTGCGATATGCGGCATACAGTTCACTCGGATGAACTGTTTGCGATTAGCCAACACAACAGAAACGGTCAGCCAGATCAAGGTGTGTGCGATAGACGGCATACAGTTCACTCGGAGGAACTGTTTGCGATGAGCCAAAACAACAGAAACGGTTCAACTTAACAAGATGTGTGTAATACGTGGCAAATAGGTCAGTAATCAGAAATGTGTGGGAAGACTGATAACAACACAGACGATTCCGGCTAATAAGCCATGTGTGTTGTGGGCAAATGGTTGGTGG
Organism: Elymus sibiricus; assembly: GCA_039707655.1. Taxonomy (NCBI): domain Eukaryota; kingdom Viridiplantae; phylum Streptophyta; class Magnoliopsida; order Poales; family Poaceae; genus Elymus; species Elymus sibiricus. The sequence goes on along the minus strand of CM077666.1, from coordinate 172,578,501 downwards.
TAAATAATTGTCAGCGATTGATGAATTCATCACCGATGGGTTCTGTAGTTTAGTCCGTGTGTGATGTGATTTGCTCTATCTGCACAACATCTATGCTCTGTCTACAGAACAACAACATATATACTTATAAGAACATGATTGCATAACCAAATTAAACTTTCAATTACATAATTGACTACAGATAGTGTTTGCACATCGAAGTAAACAATTACATGCATAATAAACTAGGAGAAACGATCATCAAATCAACTACTTCTTGTTGTGACGCTTGCCTCCAATGCTCTGCTTGTGGCTCGATCCCTCGTCGTCTATAGGAAGGAGGCACTTCCTCATGTCAATGATCCGCATGTACATCTCGTAGCATGTGTACGCGTCCATGGCCGTGTACTTGAGGTGATCTTCATCCAGTATCTGGCGGGGAAGGAGGGCAGGTCACCTTGCCTAGGATGCATGCCCAACGCCGCCGCTGTAGCAGGTTGGGCGATTTGGCTTCTTCTACCGCCCATCTGAACAGCCGCACCGGGTTCGTATACCATTCTGCAGGCATGCGCGTTCTCTCCTCCGCAGTCGACTCCGTGAATATGATCTCTGCCATTAGCGCCAGCTCCAAGTCGACGCGACGCTGCCAGATGCTGACATCCCTCAGCATCTCTGCCCTAATCTCGACTTGCGCCTCCGACTTGTGCTTCGCCATGCGCAGCTCCTTCGAACATGTCTCCAATCGATGACTCGCTTCCTCGATTCGATTTGCCCTTGCTGCCCACCACCTCCAACGCAGCCCCGTCATGTCCTCCGGCGCCACCGATCTGTGAGTCCAGAGCAATGGATCCCCTCTGATAGATACGTGGGTTTCGCTCAACGGCGGCAGTGCCGCGGGCTGCAGCGAGAGGGAAGCCTGCGAGATGCTGGGATCTAGGGGATTATCCATGGCGGAATCCGATGGGTGAGGCGGGGAGGCGAGCGCGGAAGGCCAGATTTGGGGGGTGCGAGAGGAAAGGGACGATAGAGAGCGAAGAGAGGATAGAGAGCGAACGAGGAGTAGCGCAACCAAGGTGAACAGGGAGTGGGCAAGGCGAAAAAATTGACTGCGCCAAATTGCCAATGAACACATCCCATTAATTAAGTTATTATAATTGCCAGAGTAGAATCACTGCCCACTTCCTTGTTGTTTTCCCCTTCCACCACGCACTGGTACCGTTACGTGCTATACAAACGGTTTTTACCCCCTTTCCGCGACACAGTTTTAAACCGCCGCCTTGCCTGTGTGTGCGATAGGGGGGTCCTTCCCACACGACCCAGAAACCGTCCGCGATAGGGCGACCCGTTGCTGACGATTTTCGTAAACTAATCGTATGCGAAGTCGTGGCACCACGTTTCTGATCCGCGAGACATCCGAAACGATTTCACAGATATCCACGTGTGCAAAAGGTGGATATCACAAACTTATTTCTACCGGTCTGTTTGCGATACGTACACTATCACACACAGTTTAAAACCATAAAATGTGTGTGGTGTCTCCGCTATCGCCAACGTGTCCATTTTCTTAAGGGTGTGCGATAGGTATACCTATCACACACGGTCTGCAAATGTGAACTATCTTCTTTTTATCCGATATTACACACGCATATAGGTTTGAAACGTTTGTGGTATTACCAGGAATTGCACACGCGCATATTACGGAAACGTGTGCGATACTTATGGCAATCCCACACGCGTATAAGGATAAACCGTGTGTTCGGGGGCTGAGTATCGCATACGTTTTCCGTGAAAAAACCGTGTGTTCTTTATTTTACCATCGTACACGCTGTTTTCTTTCTAACCATGTGTACGGTGTTTTAATCCCTGCTGTTTAATTATATATTTTCCTGTAATTTATAATTCGAATTGGAATATTTCAAATTTTAAATTATGAAGTGCGGAATTTAAATATTTCGTATTCTCATCACAATGGTTCAACAACCAATCCATAAATCAAAATCTCAGTACAATGTGTTCAGTAATTACAGAATTAGGTAGCAGATTAACTATGAAGAATTACAATATTTAGAGGCGGTAAAGGTGAAGAGAGAAGTGTAAATCATTTTGGCTGCCGATAGTGTTGAAGAAGCGGAATGCCCATAATGTGCCCTCCTCCATGGCAAAGGCGCGCACAACTTTTGTCCAACCCCTTGTGACAATCGCCCACCCATCCTTTACCACCTTCAGGAAGACTTCTAGACCATTATCATGGTAGTATGAATTATATACTTTAACCTTAGTTGCCTCCACTCCGGTCATGTAGTTTGCAAGGTAATCATGAGTAAAATGCTTTGAAAACCACTGAAAAGCGAAAACTTTTAGAAATTCTTGTCTAATAGAGTAACTCATTGTGGGCAGGGGAAAAAGGCAACAGATTACTTACCATCCTAAAGTTCACTGTTGTCTTGGATAGAGTAACAATCTTTCTTAGTTTCCTCGCTTGACGCTTGTTCATGAATATCTCATTGCCCCATACGCAGAAGGGGTCGAAGCGTGGATCGGTACCGCTGATATATGTACCTACAAGCAACCACTAAATGTTAGAAGCTAAACTTCAATTGCACAAATGATGTAAAATACTATAAGACATGGGATGCAACTAACCTCGACGGCAAACAACAGCATCGCCCGTTGCGGCCCTGCGTAAGTACATGGAAAGGCATGTTAACTACATCCACCAAAAATAGCAAATGGTAATAAAATGACATCATCTCTAGTGATATCTCCATTGCGAAGAGTAGCATGGTAGTAAAGGGACAGATTAAAAAATGGATAGAACTGTTTGCTACAACAGGCTTAACACCAACCTAAGTCAGGCACTGTAAGTTTCTGGCTGGTATTGGTGAAATTGAACTGGAAAGTTCATACTTGAACATGACAGTGTAAATTACTAAAATAAACAAGGCATGTGTTAAGTACAGACAACCTAATATAGCCATTGAAACTGGTACTGATGAAATTGAAATTGACAGAGTTAAACATCGCAAGGCAAGTACTGCTAGAGCAGAGAATGGTCTAGTTGTCTATAAAAAGGTAGGGGAAATAGCTAAGAATGGTTAGGCGTATTTACTACAACATGCTTAATACATCAACCATACAAAACATAGCCATTGCAACTGGTATTGGTAAAATTGAACTGGACAGTTCCTACTTGGTAAATCCCGAGGGGTAGTTGGTGGGGCACTTCATCTGGGTCAGAGCCCGCCCCAAGTCGGCGGCGGTGGAGGCGAGGTGTTCCTCCGGGTTGAAGCATGTATCAGTGCCGCTGACATGTGTGCCTACAAGAAGCAAGTAAATGCTACAAGCTAAACTGCAATTGCAGAAATGATGTAAAGTACTATAAGACATTGGGATGGAACTAACCTCGATGGTAAACAACAACATTTCCCATTGTGGCCCTGTGTAAGTACATGGAAAGGCATGTTAACTACAACAAGGTTGACATCCACCAAAAATAGAAAATGGTAATAAAACGACATTATCTGTAGTGATATCTTCATTGTGAAGAGTAGCACAGTAGTAAAGGGACAGATTAAAAAATGGATAGAACTGTTTGCCACAACAGGCTTAACAGCAACCTAAGTCAGGCATTGTAAGTTTCTAATTGGTATTGGTGAAATTGAACTGGGCAGTTCATACTTGAACATCACAGTGTACATTACTAAAATAAACAAGGCATGTGTTAAGTACAGGCAACCTAATATATCCATTGAAACTGGTACTGATGAAATTGAAATTGACAGAGTTAAACATTGCCAGGCAAGTGCTACTAGAGCAGAGAATGGCCCAGTTGTCTATAAAAAGGCAGGGGAAATAGCTAAGAATGGTTAGGCATGTTTACTACAACAGGCTTAATACATTAACCATACAAAACATAGCCATTGCAACTGGTATTGGTAAAATTGAACTGGGCAGTTCGTACTTTGTAAATCCCGAGGGGTAGTTGCTGGGGCACTTCATCTGGGCCAGATCCCGCACCAAGTCAGCGGCGGCGGAGGCGAGGTGTTCCTCCGGGTCGACACGCACAGCGGACACCGCGCCATCGACCGCCTTCAGCTCCTCGACCTCCATCGTTACGCTTACGCGGTGATGTTCTGGAGTAGGGGGTGGGGATTTGGAGGCATGAGGATGTTTCGCAGGCGCCATCTAAGCAATCAGGCCGTGGTGGTGATGGAGATCGGTGGGTTACCTGACTGGATCGACGAGGCTCGGGCAGAACATAGATGTGGTTGAAGCTGTTGTTGCGGCGGCGGCGGTTTGAGCTGCCGGGAAAGGGGGGGGGATACTGCGGAAATGTGATGGGTGGGGATGGGTTTGGGAGGGGGGTAAATTCTGAAATCCCGCACCTACTGAAAATTGCGCTGCGAAACTCGAAACTTACGCGGGCGAAACACACAACGCAGACGAAGCGTATAATATACTCGTGTGCGAGAAAGGAGAAAATTGGCGGCTCCCGTATTCAAAAAATTGTACACGTGGAGTTAATTAAATCACTCACGGGCGGTCGTGATGGTACGTGTGTGATACGTCTCCAACGTATCTATAATTTTTGATTGTTCCATGCTATTATAGTATCAATCTTGGATGTTTTTATGCAATTGTATGCAATTATATATCATTTTTTGGGACTAACCTATTAACCTAGTGCCCAGTGCCAGTTGTTGTTTTCTGCTTGTTTTTGGCTTTTCAGAGAAACAGTACCAAATGAAGTACAAAAGCCACAAAACTTTTTGGAGATTTTTTTCTAGACAAAAGAAACCTTGGAAGCTTTGGGAGGAGGCCAGAAGCCTCACAGAGGCTTCACAAGGCAACAGGGCGCGCCCCAGGGGGCGCGCGCCGCGTTGCCTTGTGGGGCCTACGTGACTCCATTTGACCTAATTCCACTTCTATAAATTCACAAATATTGGGAAACCCCCAGAGAGCCAGAAGAAAAAACCTTTCCGCCGCCGCAAGCCTCTATTCTTCCGTGATCCCATCTGGAGGCCTTTTCCGGTACTCTGCCGGAGGGGGAATCGATCACGGAGGGCTTCTACATCAACCTTGCTGCCCTTCCGATGATGTGTGAGTAGTTTACCATAGACCTACGGGTCCATAACTAGTAGCTAGATGGCTTCTTCTCTCTCCTTGATCTTCAATACAATGTTCTCCTTGATGTTCTTGGAGTTCTATCTGATGTAATCTTCTTTTGCGGTGTGTTTGTTGGGATCCGATGAATTGTGAGTTTATGATCAGATTATTCATGAGAAATATTTGAGTCTTCTCTGAACTCTTTTATGCATGATTGTTATAGCTTTGTATTTCTCTCCGATCTATCGATTTGGTTTGGCCTACTAGATTGATTTATCTTGCAATGGGAGAGGTGCTTTGTGATGGGTTCAATCTTGCGGTGCTCAATCCTAGTGACAGAAGGGGACATGACACGTATTTGTATTGTTGCTATTAAGGATAAAAAGATGGGGTTTATTCATATTGCTTGAATTTGCTTCTCTACATCATGTCATCTTGCTTAAGGCGTTACTCTGTTTTTATTAACTTAATACTTTAGATGCATGCTGGATAGCGGTCGATGAGTGGAGTAATAGTAGCAGGAGTTGGTCTACTTGTCTCGGACGTGATGCCTATATACATGATCATTGGCATGAATTCGTCATAATTATTTGCTTTTCTGTCAATTGCCCAACAGTAATTTGTTTACCCACCGTATGTTTATGTGCTCAAGAGAGAAGCCTCTAGTGAAAACTATGGCCCCCGGGTCTATCTTTATCATATAAAAAACCTAAAAATACCTTCCTGCAATTTATTTAATTTTATTTTAATTAGTATTTTAGTTTATCTATTTACCTCGATAAGATTTAATCCTTGCAAATAACCGTTAAGAGGATTGACAACCCTCTTATTTGCGTTGGGTGCAAGTGTTTGCTCTTGTGTGTGCAGGTGCGCATAACGGAATTTTGCTTGGTTCTCCTACTGGATTGATAACCTTGGTTCTTAACTGAGAGAAATACTTATCTCTACTATACTGCATCATCCTCTCCTCTTCGGGGAAATACCAACGCAGACTACAAGTAGCAGGAAGAATTTCTGGCGCCGTTGCCGGGGAGACATCATCAAAATTACCAAGTACCTTCGCACAAATTATCATTCACTTGCATTTACTTTATTTACCTTTCATTTGCATTTACCTCTCGTTTTCATCTACCCCACTTCTAATTATTTTTTTACAAAAACACAAAAACAAATATTTGCTTGTTTGCTAGTTCTGTCACTATGTCGTTAGAGGAATTTCGCGATAGTTTCTATAGTAGAAGACTGTCTGAAATTGAAAATGTTACTAAGAGTTTTATGACTTTGCAATTTGAGCAAAACAAATTCTTTTCCGAAGAGCTTAAGGAACATTCTAGCTTGTTGGATGCCATTAATAAACAACTTGAAGATGTTAATCTCGAAGTATCAAACCTTCAGGCTCAACTTGCTAATACTGAAAATTTACCAGGAATTTTTTTGAACAAACAAACAACTCTAGTGAATATGATGGCTGCTAAACTAGAGTCACTTTCTGGTAATGATGAAGATATTAAAATGATTGGTGTCACCCCTATTGAATCATTATTTAGTAACATAAAACTTGATGAAAAAGGGACTGGAGGAGAGTCAACTTTAGATAGAAGGAGTACCACTTGCTTGGATGGTGATAGTCTTGATCACAAAAATGAAAAAAGTGGGTTTGGAGAGGTCAAAACTTTAAATAGTAATGCACCCACTACTTTGGATTACAAGGACTTTAATTATGATAGTTGTTCTTTAATTGAGTGTATTTCCTTGTTGCAATCCATGATTAATTCACCAAATGCATATGAACAAAATAAGGCTTTCACTAAACACATCGTAGAAGCCATGATGAAAGCACATGAAGAAAAGCTTGAGTTGGAAGTATCAATTCCTAGAAAATTACAAGATGAATGGGAACCTACTATTAAAGTAAAAATTAAAGATTATGAATGTAATGCTCTTTGTGATCTTGGTGCTAGCGTTTCCACTATACCAAAGTCTTTGTGTGATGTGCTAGGTCTCACCGACATGGATCCTTGTTCCCTTAATTTGCATCTTCCGGATTCCACTATTAAAAAGCCATTGGGTAGAATAAATGATGTTCTTATTCTTGAAAATAGAAATTATGTGCCCGTGGACTTTATTGTTCTTGACATTGAATGCAATCCTTCTTGCCCCATAATACTTGGTAGGCCTTTTCTTCGAACTATTGGTGCTATTATTGATATGAAAGAAGGTAATATAAGGTTTCAATTTCCACTAAAGAAAGGGATGGAACACTTCCCTAGAAAAATAATTAAAGCACCTTATGAATCTATTATGAGGGCCACTTATGGAATTAACTTGAAGGATGACAACACTTGAAACTATGCATTATGCCTAGCTAGGGGCATAAAACAATAGCGTTTGTTGGGAGGTAACCCAATGAATAAAATAAATTTTTACTTTTACCTTCTGTTTTTGAGTGTTTGCAAAATTATAGCTTCTGTTATGATTATATTTTTATGTTTTAATTAGTGTTTGTGCCAAGTAATGCTTTTGGGATGATGTTGATGATTGTATAATTGATGCTGTTTGGAAAACAGAAAGTTTTGCGTCCAGTGCTGGATTTTTAGTTCTGTACGGTAGCATCAGAAAAATCTGAAATTTTTACGCAGTATTGGTATATGAATTGTTTACGTTTTCCTAACTTTTCAGAATTTTTGGAGTTATAGAAGTATAGCTTCTAAATAGATCTTTACAAACTGTTCTGTTTTAGACAGATTCTGTTTTTGTTGCATAGTTTGCTTATTTTGATGAATCTATGGATCGTATCGGGGGGTATGAGTCATGGAGAAGTTAGATTACAGTAGAATTATGCCAATATTAAATATGAATCAATTTACAACAGTACCTAAAGTTAAAGATTTATTTGTTATACTAACGGATCTCATGAGGTTTCTGTTGAGTTTTGTGTGTTGAAGTTTTCAAGTTTTGGGTGAGACTACGATGGATAAAGGAATAAGGAGCGGCAAGAGCCTAAGCTTGGGGATGCCCAAGGCACCCCAACATAATATTCAAGGAAGACTCAAGCTTCTAAGCTTGGGGATGCCCCGGAAGGCATCCCCTCTTTCGTCTACAATCTATCGGTAACTAACTTGGAGCTATATTTTTATTCATCACATGATATGTGTTTTACTTGGAGCGTCTTGTGAAATAGTTTGTTTGCTTTTATTTGCTTTTTAGTTTGTCACAATCATCTTTTCTGAACACACCTTTTTGAGAGGGATACACATTATTCGTGATTTGTTAGAATACTCTATGTGCTTCACTTATATCTTTTGAGCTAGGCAGTTGCTCTAGTGCTTCACTTATATCTTTTAGAGCACGGCGGTGGTTATATTTTAAAGAAATAGTTGCACTCTCATTCTTCACTTATATCTTTTTGAGAGTCTTATGATAGCAATGGTAATAGGCACGGGTTATGAATTTGGTCCTGATATGATAGGTATTCAAGAGGGATATAATAAAAACTTTCATGTATATCACTGAATATGATAAATTTGATTCCTTGCAATAGTTTTGCGATATTAAGATGGTAATATGGGGGAGGTATTAGTAGATAATTGTGGTTTAGTAAGAATAATTGTGTTAAGGTTTGTGATTCCCGAAGCATGCATGTATGATTTGTCGTTATGCTAAGAAGTTGGAGCATGATTTATTATTGATTGTCTACCTTATGACTGGCGGTCGGGGACGAGCGATGGACCTTGTCCTACCAATCTATCCCTCTCGGGGCATGCCTAGTAGTACTTTGCTTCGAGGGCTAATAAACTTTCGCAATAAGTATGTGAGTTCTTTATGACTAATGTGAGTCCATGGATTATACGCACTCTCACCCTTCCGCAATTTGCTAGCCTCTTCGGTACCGTGCATTGCCCTTTCTCACATCGAGAGTTGGTGCAAACTTCGCCGGTGCATCTAAACCCCGTGATATGATACGCTCTATCACACATAAGCCTCCTTATATCTTCCTCAAAACAACCACCATACCTACCTATCATGGCATTTCCATAGCCATTCCGAGATATATTGCCATGCAACTTCCACCGTTCCATTTTTTATGACATACATCATCATTGTCATATTGCTTTGCATGATCATATAGCTGACATAGTATTTGTGGCTCAGCCACCGTTCATCATTGTTATACATGTTACGCTAGCATCATTGCACATCCTGGTACACTGCCAGAGGCATTCATATAGAGTCATATTTTTGTTCTAGTATCGAGTTGTAATGTTGAGTTGTAAGTAAATAGAGGTGTGATGATCATCATTATTAGAGCATTGTCCCAGTGAGGAAAGAATGATGGAGACTGATGAGTCCTCGAAAAAGTGGGGATGAGGTCCATGAGATCGTTCTAAAAAAAAGAGGCAAAAAAGAGCCATGAAAAAAAAGGAGAGAAAAAGAGAGAAGGGGCAATGTTACTATCCTTGCCCACACTTGTGCTTCAGAGTAGCACCATGTTTTTCATATAGAGAGTCTCCTATTTTGTCACTTTCATATACTAGTGGGAATTTTTCATTATAGAACTTGGCTTGTATATTCCGATGACGGGCTTCCTCAAATGCCCGAGGTCTTCATGAGCAAGCAAGTTGGATGCACACCCACTTAGTTTTCATGTTGAGCTTTCATACACTTATAGCTCTTAGTGCATCCGTTGCATGGCAATCCCTACTCCTCGCATTGACATCAATTGATGGGCATCTCCATAGCCCGTTGATTAGCCTCGTCGATGTGAGACTTTCTCCATTTTTGACTTCTCTTGTTTATCTCTACCACCATACTCTATTCCACCCATAGTGCTATATCCATGGCTTGTGCTCATGTATTGAGTGGGAGTTGAAAAAGCTGAAGCGCGTTAAAAAGTATGAACCAATTGCTCGGCTTGTCATCGGGGTAGTGCATGATAAATACTTTGTGTGAAGAATATGGAGCATGACAGGATTATATGATTTTGTAGGGATAACGTTCTTTAGCATTTTTATTTTGAAAGACATGATTGTTTGCTAGTATGCCTGAGTATTGATGTCTTTATATCAAACTATAGACTATTGCTTTGAATCATTTTGATCTTATTATTCCTACCGTAAGAGAGAGAGATTACATGATGAAACATGATAGGTAGCATTCCACATCAAAAATTCTATTTTTATCATTTACCTACTTGAGGACGAGCAGGAATTAAGCTTGGGGATGCTTGATATGTCTCCAACGTATCTATAATTTTTCATTGTTCCATGCTATTATAGTATCAATCTTGGATGTTTTTATGCAATTGTATGCAATTATATATCATTTTTTGGGACTAACCTATTAACCTAGTGCCCAGTGCCAGCTGCTGTTTTCTGCTTGTTTTGGGCTTTTCAGAGAAACAATACCAAATGCAGTCCAAATGCCACGAAACTTTTTGGAGATTTTTTTTCTGGACAAAAGAAACCTTGGAAGCTTCGGGAGGAGGCCAGAAGCCTCACGGAGGCTTCACAAGGCAACAGGGCGCGCCCCAGGGGGGCGCCGTGTTGCCTCGTGGGGCCCACGTGACTCCGTTTGACCTAATTCCACTTCTATAAATTCACAAATATTGGGAAACCCCCAGAGAGCCAGAAGAAAAAACCTTTCCGCCGCCGCAAGCCTCTGTTCTTCCGCGATCCCATCTGGAGGCCTTTTCCGGTACTCTGTCGGAGGGGGAATCGATCACGGAGGGCTTCTACATCAACCTTGCTACCCTTCCGATGATGTGTGAGTAGTTTACCACAGACCTACGAGTCCATAGCTAGTAGCTAGATGGCTTCTTCTCTCTCTTTGATCTTCAATACAATGTTCTCCTTGATGTTCTTAGAGTTCTATCCGATGTAATCTTCTTTTGCGGTGTGTTTGTTGGGATCCGATGAATTGTGAGTTTATGATCAGATTATTCATGAGAAATATTTGAGTCTTCTCTGAACTCTTTTATGCATGATTGTTATAGCTTTGTATTTCTCTCCGATCTATCGATTTGGTTTGGCCTACTAGATTAATTTATCTTGCAATGGGAGAGGTGCTTTGTGATGGGTTCAATCTTGCGGTGCTCAATCCTAGTGACTGAAGGGGACATGACACGTATTTGTATTATTGCCATTAAGGATAAAAAGATGGGGTTTATTCATATTGCTTGAATTTGCTTCTCTACATCATGTCATCTTGCTTAAGGCGTTACTCTGTTTTTATTAACTTAATACTCTAGATGCATGCTGGATAGCGGTCGATGAGTGGAGTAATAGTAGCAGGAGTGGGTCTACTTGTCTCAGACGTGATGCCTATATACATGATCATTGCCATGAATCCGTCATAATTATTTGCTTTTCTGTCAATTGCCCAACAGTAATTTGTTTACCCACCGTATGTTTATGTGCTCAAGAGAGAAGCCTCTAGTGAAAACTATGGCCCCCGGGTCTATCTTTATCATATAAAAAACCTAAAAATACCTTGCTACAATTTATTTACTTTTATTTGAATTAGTATTTTAGTTTATCTATTTACCTCGATAAGATTTAATCCTTGCAAATAACCGCTAAGAGGATTGACAACCCTCTTATTTGCGTTGGGTGCAAGTGTTTGCTCTTGTGTGTGCAGGTGCGCTTAACGGAATTTTGCTTGGTTCTCCTACTGGATTGATAACCTTGGTTCTTAACTGAGGGAAATACTTATCTCTACTGTACTGCATCATCCTCTCCTCTTCGGAGAAATACCAACGCAGACTACAAGTAGCAGTGTGCGATGTTTTCTAACTGACTTATGGATAAGTAACGCACACGGTGCGCCATAGCAATTGTGTGTTTTGTGGTCTTCTAAGAATTAAAATATCTATCAGCATGTAGTGCCATAACCTACAAATTTAAAAATATCTTTAATTGCAGTAGGGCTATTAACGTACATGAACGAGGCGAAGGTGACACTCGATGAACAATCATAATCATAAGTTTATGAAATGCAATCAAGTGTCAACCTGACTCGCTCAAACAGCGAGAATTGATCAACCTATGCAACAAGAGAAATGCTTGCTGCCTCCCGCTAGCGCTGCTATTTAAGCATGTCCGCGTCCGCCCCGCACGGCGAGGTGGTACTAAAAAACAGCTCCGGCGAGCTCGTCTCCGACCCGGTAGTGCAGAGATGAGAGAGGAAGGAGCTCCGGGGTGGTTGCGGGTGGGACCGCTATGAGTCAGTTGAGTCAACTTTTTTGACCGGGCACTAATTTTCTCTAAAAAAGTAGTAAGTAGTACTGGTAGATGCTCATAATTAATTAAACAAACGTATGGGCGACACACACACATTAACTACTTCTCGCATGCTGGCCAGATGCAGACGCCGTCGTTCTCCTTCCCGGCCTTGTCGGTGGCAGCCCATCGTGCTTGGATCTCCGCCCGGCTCTCCTCAGCAGTGCGTGCGGCCGCTTCTTTCTTGCAGCGGCGGGACTCTCTTCTCTTGAGTGCTTTCTGCCTTTTCCGCTCCTTCTGTGCGGCTTTGGCCTCCTCTTGCTCCACCGCCCATTCGGCCATGGTAGCTTCAAAGTCCGCCCAAGTAGGTGTGCGGTCACGGGCGGCGATGAACTCGGTGCGGTGGGATGACATCGCTTCCTTACCAGTTACTGTGCGGTCGCGGGTGGCGATGAACTCGGCACGCCGGGATGCCATCGCTTCCTTACCAGTTAGTGTGCGGCGCGGTGGCATGGATGGCGACGCTTGGAGAGAGCTCTGGGACGGAGTGTGTGGGGTCGAGGAGATATGTCTAGAGGGGGGGTGAATAGACACTTAACTAACCAAAGGTGCAGTTTTTAGTTTCTCTTGGAACTTAGGCAGATTTTGGCACAAGTTAAGATAACACCAATACTACCTACACATGCATATATAGAGATTGAGCAGCGGAAAATAGTAAAGCATGCAAGTGTACAGAAAGTAAAGGGGTAGAGTATGGAAGATCAAACGCAATGAAGACACGGTGGTTTTTGGCGTGGTTCCGATAGGTGCTGCTATTGTACGTCCACGTTGATGGAGGCTTCAACCCACGGAGGGTAACGGCTGCGCGAGTCCATGGAGGGCTCCACCCACGAAGTGTCCACGAAGAAGCGACCTTGCCTATTCCACCATGGCTTACGTCCATGAAGGACTAGCCTCACTCGGGTAGATCTTCACGAAGTAGGTGATCTCCTTGCCCTTACAAACTCCTTGGTTCAACTCCACATCATGTCGGAGGCTCCCAAGCGACACCTAACCAATCTAGGAGACACCACTCTCCAAAAGGTAATAGATAGTGTGTTGATGATGAACTCCTTGATCTTGTGCTTCAAATGATAGTCTCCCCAACACTCAACTCTCTCTCACAGATTTGGCTATGGTGGAAGAAGGATTTGAGTGGAAAGCAACTTGGGAAGGCTAGAAATCAAGGTTCAAATGGTAGGAATGGAATCTCTTGATCTCAACACATGAGTAGGTGGTTCTCTCTCAAAAAATGTATGGTGGAAATGTAGGCACGTTCTGATGGCTCTCTTCGCCGAGGAAGAAGGGGTTGAGGGGTATATATAGCCTCCACACAAAATCCAACCGTTACACACTTTTGACCCAACTCGGTGGCACCGATCAGAAATCTCGGTGGCACCGACCTGTGTAAAAGATATGAACATTAGGAATCTCGGTGGGACCGAACTGGAACAACTCGGATGGACCGATGTGCAATGGTTACGGCAAACCTCGTATCGGTGGCAACGATTGCATCAAGTCGGTGGGACCGAAGTGAAGCAATAAGGCAACAGAGAGTTGGCAAGACATCTCGGTGGTACTGATTGCAAATCTCGGTGGGACCAAAATAATTGCAACTAGTAACAGAGAGTTGGCAAGGCCATCTCGGTGGGACTGAGATCCATATCGGTGGATCCGATTTGTTAGGGTTTGGCAGTGGCTAAGTCCAGATGAACTCGGTGGCTCCGGATAGGAATGATTCGGTGGGACCGAGTTGGAATGTAGGATTTGGACATATTTGGATGGAGAAAGTGGTTGAGGGTTTTTGGAGCAATGTCACTAAGCACTTGAGCAAAAAGATCATTAAGCAACACCTCATGCCCTTTTAATAGTATTGGCTTTCCTATGGACTCAATGTGATCTTGGATCACTTAACAAAAATGTAGAGTCTTGAGCTTTTGCCAATCCATGTCCTTAGCATTTTGAAGGGTTCCACATCTTCTTGTCCTTGCCACGCCATTGTTGAACTTGTCTGAAACTCACTAGATAGAGGCATTAGTCCAACAACATGTATGTTGGCATAAATTACCAAAACCACCAAGGGAGCAAATGTGCTTTCAATCTCCCCCTTTTTGGTAATTGATGACAACATACATCAAAGCTTCAAATAAAGATTTAGCAGAAGTTTGTATGAAAGCTTTGAAGAAAACATGTAACATGTATGAGCTCCCCCTAAAGATGTGCATATAGAATGATGATATTACATGGGAAATATACATGCAACATGTATCTTGGCTACATGCATCAGAGCAATATATATGACATTTAGGTATCCACATGTTCATGATTATCTTCTTGCAAACAATATATACTAGCAAGAGGTCATCATGTACATGGGTGTGAGATGCATATACTTACCTTGAAGTTCTTGATCAAGTACCTGAAGAAATACACTTGAGAAAACAAGGTTAGATAACACAAGATAAATTCTTCAAGAAAAGACACAAGATCAACAAGAAACCAAGATTGGGATGACATGTAGAAGAGAGTATCACTAGGTGAATACTTTTTTGAAGCAGACATGTCCCCAAAAGAAATAAATTGTTGTCTCCCCTTAAAAAACTTCCTCCCCGCTTGAATCTGACATAGGATATTGGGAGTAGGTAGGGTGAGAAAACTAAAGCAATCAAAAACACTAACAACACTGAAATCATGTTTCTCCCCTCTTAGAAACATGTAACATTCTCTCCTCTTGTAAGATGCATCTCTCTCTCTTCCCTTTTTACAAGGACGAGCTTGTAATGATAAGCTTTGATGTATTCCTCTCTCCCCCTTTGACATCAATTTCCAAGAAGGGACTTCAAGGTTATTGGTCAAGTGGGTTTGGTCCTTGAGAAACACTTCTAGCCATTGAGTGGCTCTAGATGCAAGTAGAGGATAAGAATCATTGAGTGGTGCTGGAGCAGAAAATCTCAGAAAATATTTGACAGAAAACTCCTTAGAGCAGCAAAGTCGGTGACTCCGAGTTGAATCAATTCGGTGGAACCGAGTTTGGTGCAAAGGAACATTTTGTCAACTCAGCTCACTAGGCAAAGGAATTCTCACAAAGATTTGCAAAGAATTAACTGCGAAACTAGCTAAAAGAAAAGAAACACAGAAAAGAAGCAAAGAAACGTCTAGATGAAGTTTTTTTTTAAAGGGAACACTCTAGCAAGAAGAGAAAGAGAAAAACAAAAGAAACACTAGAGAACTTCATCTAGAGGGGTCGGCGACTAGGTCACCTATGTTAGAGTATATTGACTTAGGAGTCAAGTGAGAACACTTGATCATAGGTCATACTCATCGTTTAAGCTCAAAATGGGGTTGACATTTTTCCTTTAAGCATTTCAATGTATTCACATCTTGTTGAGTTGCTTTTGCTCATGTCTTTGAGTAAAGCTTCTCTAAGATGTGAGAACTTACATTGGGATTTGGTGGTGATGTCCATCATGTAGTTGAACTTGAAGTGGATGCTCATGAGTTGAAGTTTGGAGCTATCCTATCATTTGTAGTTCATCTTCCTACATGGGTTAGATTTGCAAGGAACAACATGTATATCCAAAATGACAAGAATGAAGCATAACTCAAAGGATGTCAAAGGATATGTTCAGGTTGTCTTGTTCCTTGTTCCACCAACAATTGTTGATACTTGGGTTATACAAGATTGCTTATGATAAGAGTGAGATGCAATCTTGTGACATGAGGATTGTCCAAGTACCTACAAAAGGTTAGATACAATACAAGGGAGCAAAATGTCCAAGATATAAAATGATCATGGAAGTATCATGGATTAGTCAAGAATGCTTATGCCCTTGTATGCATCCACATGAACCTCTAGTTCACGTTTGAAGCATCAAAGATGTTCAACTCACTTCTCAAGTGACAAAACACCTTCTCGTCGAGAGGTTTGGTAAAGATGTCCGCCAATTGCTTGTCGGTACGAACATGTTTAAGGTCAATGTCACCTTTCTCAACATGATCTCGAATGAAATAGTGACGAACCTCAATATGCTTAGTTCGAGAATGTTGCATGGGATTGTGTGCAATCTTAATAGCACTCTCATTGTCACATAGTAGTGGTACATGTCTCACATGCACACCATAGTCTTTAAGAGTTTGTGTCATGCATAGTAGTTGAGCACAACATGATCCCGCGGCAATGTATTCCGCTTCGGTGGTAGATAGAGATACCGAGTTTTGTTTCTTGGAGGACCAAGACACAAGAGATCTACCAAGAAATTGACATGTACTTGAAGTGGATTTTCTATCAACCTTGTCTCCGGCATAGTTCGAATCGGAATAGCCAACAAGATTGAAAGAAGATCCTTTGGGATACCAAATGCCAAAGTTTGGTGTATGTAACAAGTATCTCACAATTCTTTTTCACGGCCTTAAGGTGACACTCTTTTGGTGCCGCTTGGTATCGTGCACACATGCACACACTTAGCATAATGTCGGGACGGGAGGCACATAGATATAGCAATGAACCAATCATAGATCGATAAACCTTTTGATCAACCGGTTTGTCATCCTTGGTCAAGTCAAGATGTCCACTCGTGGGCATTGGAGTTTTCATACCTTTACTTTCTTGCATGTTGAACTTCTTGAATAAGTCCTTGGTATACTTTGTTTGAGAAACAAAGGTACCTTCCTTAGTTTGCTTGATTTGCAAACCAAGAAAGAATTTGAGTTCACACTTCATAGACATCTCATACTTTTCCGACATCAACCTTCCAAACTTTTCACTAAAAGAGGGGTTAGTAGATCCAAATATAATGTCATCAACATAAATTTGGCATACAAATAATTCTCCATTAACCCTCTTAGTAAACAAAGTTGAATCAATTTTCCCAATTTCAAAACCTTTTTCAAGAAGAAACTTGGTCAAGCATTTGTACCAAGCTCTAGGGGCTTGTTTAAGACCATAGAGAGCTTTACGAAGTTTGTAAACATGATTAGGTTTCTTGGGATTAACAAAGCCGGGAGGTTTTTTAACATACACTTCCTCCTCAATTTCACCATTTAAGAAAGCACTTTTAATATCCATTTGGTAAAGAGTGATATCATGGTGATTGGCATAAGCAAGTAAAATGCGAATGGACTCAAGTCTTGCAATAGGGGCATAGGTCTCACCATAGTCCATACCTTCGACTTGTGTGTAACCTTGTGCTACGAGACGAGCCTTGTTGCGTACAACTTGTCCATCTTCATCATGCTTATTCTGAAACACCCATTTGGTTCCAATGATGTTTTGCTCATCTTTAGGCTTCTCAACCAATGTCCAAACTTGGTTCCTCTCAAAGTTGTGTAGCTCCTCGTACATTGCATTCACCCAATCGGGGTCCTCGAGAGCTTCTTCTACCTTCAAAGGTTCAACACTAGAGATGAATGAGTAATGCTCACAAAAGTTAGCTAAATGAGATTTAGAGCGAGTGATTCTCCCGGATTTGATATCTCCAAGTATTTGTTCGACGGGATGATTCTTGTCGATTCTTGCTTTAACTGGAGGTAGCTTTTGCTTGGGTTGTAGTGAGGCTTCCTCATCATCATCACCTTCTTCTTCTTCGTTGATGTTGTCGTTGTTTGCTTGTGGAGGCGGGGAAGGAGGTTGAGGTGGATCATATTGTTGCACTTCCTCATTCCCATCGTCTTGACGTGTCCCACTTGTGGATGTCTCCATATCAACTTGTTGTTCACCTTGACGTGAAGTTGGGGCTTCCACTTGAATAGACGAGGTACTCTCCTTTACTTCCACGGGGCGAATCTTGCCAATGGACAAGTCTTGGATTGCTTCCGATGGTTCTTGATCTCCTACATCAATCGGCAATTGCTCGACTTGTGAGCCGTTAGTCTCATCAAACTTCACATCTACCGTCTCTTCAACTTTTCGAGTGAAGTTGTTGTATACACGGTAAGTGTGAGAGTTCGATCCGTAACCAAGTAGAAAACCTTCATGAGATTTAGGAGCAAATTTTGAATGGCGATGCTTATCAAGAATGTAACATTTTGAGCCAAATACTCGAAAGTATCCAACTTGTGGTTTGTTACCGGTGAGCAATTCATACGCCGTTTTTCCAAGAAGCTTGTGGAGGTAGAGTCGATTTGTCGCATGACAAGCTATTTCAACTGCTTCTGCCCAAAAGTGTTTTGGCGTCTTGTATTCATCAAGCATTGTTCTTGCCATCTCAATAAGAGTCCGGTTCTTCCTCTCAACAACTCCATTTTGTTGAGGTGTGTACGTAGCTGAGAACTCATGTGAAATACCCTCCTCATCAAGAAAGGTGTCCACATTGGCGTTCTTGAACTCTGTTCCGTTGTCACTCCGAACCTTCTTGATCTTCACTTCAAATTGATTTTGGGCCATTCTTGCAAAGTTCTTGAAGATCTTTTGTACCTGCGATTTGTCATCGAGAAAGAACACCCATGTAAATCTGGAAAAATCATCAATAATGACCAAACCGAAAGAGTTACCACCAAGACTCTTATAGGAGTTGGGACCAAAAAGATCCATATGAAGTAGTTCGAGTGGTCTCCTCGTGGTCATAATGTTCTTCACGGGATGGCTTCCTCCAACTTGTTTTCCTACTTGACAAGCACTACAAAGTCGATCCTTGTCAAATATAACATCTTTCACACCAAGAATGTGATCTCCTTTGACAAGTTTATCAAGGTTACGCATTCCAACATGTCCAAGTCTCCTATGCCATAACCAACCTTTAGAAGATTTAGCAATTAAACATGTACGAGGTTGGGCTCTCTTAGTGAAATCAACAATGTATAGATCACCTCTACGGATGCCGGTAAAGACCATATTATGATTATCTTGATGAAACACTTGGCAATCTACTTCGGTAAATAGAACATTGAAACCAAAATCGGCTAGTCTAGATACGGAAAGAAGATTGTAACCAAGAGATTCAACAAGCATAACATTTTGAATGGAGCTATCATTGGATATGGCCACCTTACCAAGGCCAAGTACCTTACCCTTGGAGTTGTCTCCAAAAGTCACATACTTGCGTGGACCATCATTTTTAGCAAGCTCACGAAACACGTCTCTATCTCCGGTCATGTGATCGGTACATCCACTATCAAGAATCCACTCTTTTCCTCCGGCCATGTAATCTCGAAGATTTGCCATAAGACTAAGATTCCTCATGGTCTTCTCAAATTCAATATCAAATTCTTCGTCCTCATCATAATAGCCATGCTCAATATCATCATCATCAACATGTATATGATCATCACCTAGGGCAATGAATTCATTAGTTTCATGATCATGACAATGTTCAAGTTTATGAATTCTAATGGCTTCCATGATAATGTTACTAATAGTTCCAACATCTCCTTTAGCACGCATAAGATCACGAAGCTCAAACAAGCAATCATCAAAGTTAGGATCATTAGGACTCATCTTGTGAAAAGCAATAGTCTTATGAAGAATCTCATCAAGATTCTTTAAAGAGTAATCGGGATATCGCTTTTCCAAGTCATGCCGTAGAGTATAAGCACAACCAAAGTTTTGCATACAACGAAGCACAACTTTAGGTAATCCTCTAATGATAAGATTGACGGTTCTAAGATTACGAAGCATGTCAATTTCCTCTTCATGAGTAGGATGCAAGGGATCAATAGGGGGCACATAAGGATTATGAATATACTTGCTCAAGTTAAATTCATCAAAGATATCAAGCATCTCATTTTTCCAAACATTGTAATACTCCCCATTGAGAATATGCACTCTACGTCTAAGACTCCCCAAAGTAGACACATCCATCTCCCTCCAATGGTGATTAAATCAAAGCAATGGAGACCAAAGCTCTGATACCAATTGTGGGGTCGAGGAGATAGGTCTAGAGGGGGGTGAATAGACACTTAACTAACCAAAGGTGCAGTTTTTAGTTTCTCTTGGAACTTAGGCAGATTTTGGCACAAGTTAAGATAACACCAATACTCCCTACACATGCATATCTAGAGATTGAGCAGCGGAAAATAGTAAAGCATGCAAGTGTACGGAAAGTAAAGGGGTAGAGTATGGAAGATCAAACGCAATGAAGACACGGTGGTTTTTGGCGTGGTTCCAATAGGTGGTGCTATCGTACGTCCACGTTGATGGAGGCTTCAACCCACGGAGGGTAATGGCTGCGCGAGTCCACGGAGGGCTCCACCCACGAAGGGTCCACGAAGAAGCAACCTTGCCTATTCCACCATGGCTTACGCCCACGAAGGACTAGCCTCACTCGGGTGGATCTTCATGAAGTAGGCGATCTCCTTGCCCTTACAAACTCCTTGGTTCAACTCCACATCATGGCGGAGGCTCCCAAGCGACACCTAACCAATCTAGGAGACACCACTCTCCGAAAGGTAATAGACGGTGTGTTGATGATAAACTCCTTGCTCTTGTGCTTCAAATGATAGTCTCCCCAACACTCAACTCTCTCTCATAGATTTGGCTATGGTGGAAGAAGGATTTGAGTGGAAAGCAACTTGAGAAGGCTAGAAATCAAGGTTCAAATGGTAGGAATGGAATATCTTGATCTCAACACATGAGTAGGTGGTTCTCTCTCAGAAAATGTATGGTGGAAATGTAGGCATGTTCTGATGGCTCTCTTCTCTGAGGAAGAAGGGGTGGAGGGGTATATATAGCCTCCACACAAAATCCAACCGTTGCACACTTTTGACCCAACTCGGTGGCACCGATCAGAAATCTCGCTGGCACCGACCTGTGTAAAAGATATGAACGTTAGGAATCTTGGTGGGACCGAACTGGAACAACTTGGATGGACTGATGTGCAATGGTTATGGCAAACCTCGTCTCGGTGGCACCGATTGCATCAACTCGGTGGGACAGAAGTGAAGCAATAAGGCAACAGAGAGTTGGCAAGCCATCTCGGTGGTACCGATTGCAAATCTCAGTGGGACCGAAATAATTGCAACTAGTAACAGAGAGTTGGCAAGGTCATCTCGGTGGACCGAGATCCATATCGGTGGATCCGATTTGTTAGGGTTTGGCAGTGGCTAAGTCCAGATGAACTCGGTGGCTCCGGATAGGAATGATTCAGTGGGACCGAGTTGGAATGTAGGATTTGGACATATTTGGATGGAGAAAGTGGTTGAGGGTTTTTGGAGCAATGTCACTAAGCACTTGAGCAAAAAGATCATTAAGCAACACCTCATCCCCTTTTAATAGTATAGGCTTTCCTATGGACTCAATGTGATCTTGGATCACTTAACAAAAATGTAGAGTCTTGAGCTTTTGCCAATCCATGTCCTTAGCATTTTGAAGGGTTCCACATCTTCTTGTCCTTGCCACGCCATCGTTGAACTTGTCTGAAATTCACTAGATAGAGGCATTAGTCCAACAACATGTATGTTGGCATAATTACCAAAACCACCAAGGGAGAAAATGTGCTTTCAGAGTGGTCGAACAACCGTACGTAGTGTGGTGTTTTTTTAGAGCACTTGAGATCTAATTGCCTATGAGATTCGTGTGCGCTAACCCTATTGTGCGTTGCGTTCTGATTGGCCGGAACCCCAGCCACGCCGATCGCACGTGTGCACCATAGGATGCACCGCGATCGAACGATGATCCACATCCCTCCCAACACAACCGTGTAGCTGTAGCTAGGATTTGACTTATATGCGCTAATTGTTAGGTAAATGCTATAAAGTGCTTTAGTATATCAAACGAGTCCTGAAATGCGCAAAAATTCAAATCTAGCGGCTGATGGTGCTTGCACACCGTGTAAATAGTTTGGACGCGAAACGATAAAGTCACAATAAATTCAAGTCCAAATTGCCACACATGTCCTTGAAATCTCTCACCATTCCTCGTAAAAGGCATGCAAATTTACTAAACACCACAAACATGATTTTCCATACCGTTTTTTTGCACTTTTTCATGGACCGATTGTGCGAAGTTGAACTATGT
Source organism: Elymus sibiricus (assembly GCA_039707655.1). NCBI lineage: Eukaryota > Viridiplantae > Streptophyta > Magnoliopsida > Poales > Poaceae > Elymus > Elymus sibiricus. The sequence continues at coordinate 172,556,211 of CM077666.1, read as the reverse complement.
GCATTAATGCCTAGAAAATGCACATAACTGCCCAAATATAGTAAATTAGACCGGAAAAGTGCCAAATTTGAACATGGTGCATGACAGCGTCTATGTTGATCATAGAAAAAAAATTCTAGGACAAACGATGAAGGAACTTTGGATTCTCCTTCAAACTTGGTGATTTCCCTCTCGAAACCACCAAATTCCTTTTGTGATGGTTCGGTTTATGAAGAGCGTGTACAACTAGGTTAGCCGAACCTTCTCAAAAAATTACCACGCTTTACTGAGGTCATACCATGGCACCATACCAGGTATCATCTTTTTCAGGCATGTTTTTCAATTTTCTAGAGTTGAAAAACCAATAAACGACACTTTTGTGGTTGACTCTTGGGACACATGTCCTTGAAATCTACCACCATTCCTCGTAAAAGGCATGCAAATTTAGTAAATACCACAAGCATGATTTTCCAAAAGGAATTTGTGAACTTTTCCATGGACTGATTGTGCGAAATTTAATTATGTGCATTAATGCCTAGAAAATGCACATAACTGCCTAAATATACTAAATTATCCCGAAAAATTGCCAAATTTGAACACGGTGCATTATAGGGTGTTTGTTGATCATACAAAAAACTCAAGGACAAATGACGAAGGAAGTTCGAATTCCCCTTCAAACTTGGTGATTTCCCTCTTGAAACCACGAAACTGCCTTTTGTGATGGTTCGATTTATGAAGAGCGTGTAAAACGACATTAGCCAAACCTTCTCAAAAAAGTACCACGCTTTTCTAAGGTCATACCATGGCACCATGCCAAGTATCATCTTTTTCAGGCATGTTTTTCAATTTTGTAGAGTCGAAAAACCAATAAACGACACGTTTGTGGTTGACTCTTGCCACACATGTCCTTGAAATCTCTCCCCATTCCTCGTAAAAGGCATGCAAATTTAGTAAACACCAGAAGCATGATTTTCCAAACCGTTTTGGTGCACTTTTTCATGGACCGATTGTGTGAAATTGAATTATGTGCATTAATGCCTAGAAAATGCACATAACTGCCCAAATATAGTAAATTAGCCCAGAAAAGTGCCAAATTTGAACACGGTGCATTATAGGGTGTATGCTGATCGTAGAAAAAAACTCAAGGACAAACGACGAAGGAACTTTGGATTCCCCTTCAAACTTGGTGATTTCCCTCTCGAAACCACCAAAACTTCCTTTTGTGATGGTTCGGTTTACGAAGAGCGTGTACAACGACATTGGCCGAACTCTCTCAAAAAATCACCACACTTTGTTGAGGTCATACCATGGCACCATGCCAAGTATCATCTTTTTCAGGCATGTTTTTCAATTTGTAGAGTCGAAAAACCAATAAATGACACGTTTGTGGTTGACTCTTGTGACACATATCATCGAAATCTCTCCTCATTCCCTTGTAAAAGGCATGGAAATTTAGTAATACCACAAGCTTCATTTTTCATACTGTTATTGTGCACCTTTTCATGCACCTATATATCGTGCCAATTTGAACTATGTGCATAAATGCCTAGAAAATGCAAATAATGGCCCAAATATGGTAAATTAGCCCGGAAAAGTGCCAAATTTGAACACGGTGCGTTCTAGGGTCTATGTAGATCGTAGAAAAAAAAACAAGGGCAGACGACCAAGGAAAATTGGATTCCCTTGAAATCCTGGTGATTTATTATCGCACACGGTTCATTTTCGCTGCTTATGAAAGCCGTGTGGGATGACTCTATCGTGCGATGCGTTCTGATTGGCTGGAACCCCAGCCACGCGGATCGCGCGTGTGCACCATAGGATGCACCGCGATCGAACGGCAATCCACATCCCTCCCATCACACCCATGTAGCTGTAGCTGGGATTTGACTTATATGCGCTAAATGTCAGGTAAATGCTATAAAGTGCTTAAGTATATTAAACGAGTCCTGAAATGCGCAAAAAATTCAAATCTAGCGGCTGATGTTGCTTGCGCACCATGTAAATAGTTTGGACGCGAAATGATAAAGTCACAGTAAATTCAAGTCCAAATTGCCAGCCCATACAATTGACATATTTGACATGCATGAACAAATAATCAATCGAGCATATATATGCTCAAATTGGTCCAGTGCCTTGTTCGAGGAGTAATTTACAAACCATTATTAGCTCCCTAATTTACATCAATATAACAAACCACCTTGATCGATCGAGGCTAGGGCAGCCTCGACATCGGTGATCGCCGGTACTGCCTCGGGCGCAGCTCTCGCCATGGCTGCCGCGACCGCCGGCTGTGCGTACATCGCCCCGGCGGCCAATGAGACATTGGCTCTTGCCAGGGCTACCGTCACTGCCCCAAGTCCTGCACCGGCGATGCCCAGCGCTACGCCCTCCTCCATCTTGGACATAAGTCTGCACCTCGTGCGGCGGCCGCCACTGTCGCAGTTGTCCTTGCGTCGTCGCGGTTCCTGCTCCGCCGCCCGCACCATCCGCCGCACTCTGCGCCGAGCCCGCAGTATCGCCCGCTGGCGATCCCTAGCCGCTTTCAGGATGACCCTGGCTAACCTGGTGGCTTGCTCGTACCGCGTTTCCTGCCTCGTCTAGCTGTCGTCGGGAGAGGCGGCGGCATGGCCTCGATTCCACTATCGCCCAACTCCATCCGGTCGTCGGCCGTTGGGGCCGGGTATGCCGGTATGTGTGGGTAACTAGCTAGCAAGGGGATTAGTAGTGAGTCGCCGCCAATGGCCATTGTTGTGGTTATTTATAGCTAGCTAGCAGCTGGCTAGGGGATTGGGGATTTACCCATATGGCTGGCGCTTGCACGGGAAGGCATCGCTGGAGCGCGGGAAGACTAAGTGGAGCACACAATTCCCAGCACACAACCGTATGCGGTGTCACGTGTTATCACACATGTGTTAATATAAGGAAACGTATGTGTAACTTACAAATCATCAATCACGAGTACTCGCACCACGCATCTTGTGCGATGCTCCTACCATCGTAAACAACTCGTTTGCATTTTCAAAGGTTTTTGTACACACACATAATCGCACACGAAATATCCAGGTCCGTAGGGCGCCTAAGAGAATTCAGATTTTTCCAAGAATTTTAGTCGCACTTTCTTAATTAGCACCAATTGCCCGACTGTCTTTCTCATCGTTAAAAGTGTTTTTAGTTTTTAGTTTTCCCCTCCCACGTATGAGCGAACCAACTACCTCCAAAATTTAACTATGTTTGCATGCATGCGTGGTGGAAGAGGAAAACGATAAGGAAGTGGGCAGTGATTCCACACTGGCAATTATAATATAATTAATGGGATGTGTTCATTGGCAATTTGGCGCGGTCATTTTTTTTGCCTCGCCCACTCCCTATTCACCTTGGTTGCGCTCCTCCTCCTTCGCTCTCTATCCTCTCTTCGCTCTCTATCGCCTCTTTCCTCTCGCAGCCCCCAAATCTGGCCTTCCGCACTCGCCTCCCCACCTCACCCATCGGATTGCGCCATGGATAATCCCCTAGATCCCAGCATCCCGCGGGCTTCCCTCTCGCTGCGGGCCGCGGCACTGCCGCCATTGAGCGAAACCCACGTATCTATCAGAGGGGATCCATTGCTCTGGACTCACAGATCGGTGTCACCGGAGGACATGCCGGGGCTGCATTGGAGGTGGTGGGCAGCAAGGGCAAATCGGATCAAGGAAGCGAGGCATCGATTGGAGACATGTTCGAAGGAGCTGCACATGGCGAGGCACAAGGCGGAGGCGGAAGTCGATCTCAGGGCAGAGATGCTGAGGGATATCAGCATCTGGCAGCGTCGCGCCGACTTGGAGCTGGCGCTAATGGCAGAGATCATATTCACGGAGTCGACTGTGAAGGAGAGAACGCGCATGCCCGCGGAATGGTATACGAACCCGGTGCAGCTATTCAGATGGGCGGTAGAAGAAGCCAAATCGCCCAACCTGCTGCAGCGGCGGCGTTGGGCATGCATCCTAGGCGAGGTGACCTGCCCTCCTTTCCTGCCAGATACTGGATGAAGATCACCTCAAGTACGCGGCCATGGACGCGTACACATGCTCCGAGATGTACAGGCGGATCGTTCACATGAGGAAATGCCTCCTTCCTGTAGACGACGAGGGATCGAGCCACAAGCAGAGCATTGGAGGCAAGCATCACAGCAAGAAGTAGTTGATATGATGATCGTTTCTCCTAGTTTATTATGCATGTACTTGTTTACTTAGATGTGCAAACGCTATCTGTAGTCAGTTATGTAATTGGAAGTTTAATTTGGTTATGCAATCATGTTCTTATAAGTATATAATGTTGTTGTTCTGTAGACAGAGCGTAGATGTTGTGCAGACAGAGTTCATATCACACACGGACTAAACTACAGAACCCGTCGGTGATGAATTCATCAATCACTGACAATTATTTACCACCAACCGTTTGCACATAACACAGATGGCTTATTCGCAGGAATCGTCCGTGTTGTTATCCGTCTTCCCACACATTTCGGATTACTGACCTGTTTGCCACGTATCACACACAACTTGTTAAGTTGAACCATTTTTGTTGTGTTGGGTAATCGCAAATAGTTCATCCAAGTGAACCGCATGCCATGCATCGCACACACCTTGATCTGTCTGACCGTTTCTATTGTGTTGGGTAATCACAAACAGTTCATCCGAGTGAACTGTATGCCGTGTATCGCACACACCATGAACTGACTGACCGTGTTTGTTGTTCTAGCTTATCGCAAACAGTTTGTATGGATCAACTGTATGCCACGCATTGCACACACGTCTCTAATCTGAATCATTTTTGATGTCTCCGGCATTACAAACAGTTTGTCTTATTGGGGACGGGTTTTTTATGACACCGTTTGCGATGCATGCATCGCACACAGTTTGGACGCGGGGTCTCTGATTCATGTATCGCGTTAGCGGTCGCCTGCAGTAGTGACACATGCATGCAAACATAATTAAATTTTGGAGGTAGTTGGTTGGTTCATACGTGGGAGGGAAAAAACTAAAAACTAAAAACACTTTCAACGATGGGAAAGGCAGTCGGGAAATTGGTGCTAATTAAGAAAGGGCGACTAAAATTCTTGGAAAAATCTGAATTCTCTTAGGTGCCCTATGCACCTGGATGGAGGGAGTACAGTTGTTTCGTGTGCGATTATGTGTTTACAAAAACCTTTGAAAATGCAAACGAGTTGTTTGCGATGGTAGGAGAATCGCACACGATGCATGGTGCGAGTACTCATGAGTGATGATTTGTAAGTTACACATACGTTTGTTAACACGTGTATGATAACACGTGACACCGCATACGGTTGTGTGCTGGAAATTGTGTGCTCCACTTAGTCTTCCCGCGCTCCAGTGATGGCTTCCCGCACAAGCACCAACCACAGGGGATAAATTGTAAATCCCCAATCCCCTAGCCAGCTGCTAGCTAGCTATAAATAACCACAACAATGGCCGCCGGTGGTGACTCACTACTGATCCCCTTGCTAGCTAGTTACCCACACATACCAGCATACCCGACCCCAACGGCCGACGACCGGATGGAGTTGGGCGATAGCGGAATCGAGGCTGCCGGTGCGATGGTCGGCTTTGCGGTCGACGGCCATGCCGCCGCCTCTCCCGACGACAGCCAGCTGAGGCAGGAAATGTAGTACGAGCAAGCCACCAGGTTAGCCAGGGTCGTCCTGAAAGCGTCTAGGGATCTCCAGCGGGCGATACTGCGGGCTCGGTGCAGAGTGCGGCGGATGGTGTGGGCGACGGAGCAGGAACCGCGACGACGCAAGGACAACTGCGGCAGTGGCAGCCGCCTTACGAGACACATGCTTATGTACCAGATGGACGAGGGCGCAGCGCCAGGCGTCGCCGGGGCAGGCCTGGGGGCAGTGACGGCAGCCCTAGCGAGAGCCAACGTCTCGTTGGCCGCCGGGACGATGCACGCAGAGCCGGCGGTCGTGGCAGCCTTGGTGAGAGCTGTGCCCGAGGCAGTACCGGCGATCACCGATGTCGAGGCTGCCCCAGCCTCGATCAATCAAGGTGTAGGTAATTGACTTGGCGACCTCCTCTCCTCCTGAGCCCAACAGGATAGACACGATGATGGACGATGGCAGCTGTGCGTGCTGGGTCCGCGTCAGGGGCAACAACTCTTTTGTGCGCGCACGGTTCATTATATTGATGTAAATTAGGGAGCTAATAATGGTTTGTAAATTACTCCTCGAACAAGGCACTGGACCAATTTGAGCATATATATGCTCGATTGATTATTTGTTCATGCATGTCAAATATGTCAATTGTATGGGCTGGCCTATCTATATATTATCTCATTTTGCAATATGGAAAATTTAAGAACCTGAAAATAGCATTTGAGTAACATATAGTGGTGACACTATTTAACAAAAGGTGATACTAATACTTTCCATGAAAATCCCTAACTGAACAATTTTGACAACCATATGGTCCATATCTACATACTTAAGATAGGCCAACAACCACAACTATCCGTTGGAAGCAGCTTGATGACGGCGACTCGGTATCACGTTAATGAAAAGGAAGATCCCTCTTGTGCCTTGGTAAAGCATGAGTATAATAGTGTCTCCGATTTTCAAATGTGGATGCATTGCCAGGACAACCGAGAACCTATTAATTTGAATGGTCCATTTCTGCGGGAAATGCAGTACCTTGCAATCACTTTGGCATTCTTAGCAGGCACAAGTGTAATTCGACCACACTGGGAAATCAATTCAGGAACAGCTGCATCGGGCAATTTCTGTTGCAATGAAGAATAAAAACCAATTGTAACATATTGTTGAAGCTATATATAGTTTATGAACAACAACATACAAATAAGACTTTGTACTAGCATTTTGTTCACACAATTGGTCTTGTTCAATGTGTGCACCAGTAGTAGATTTATTCCCATCCCAAATCCAGCGTTCATACGCTGTGCTAGGTCTTCCAGATTAGCAACAAATTGTATGACATGCTCCAACTCTTTCCAGTGAAATTTGGTATGCCGAGTAACATACAGCTTGTTAACTAAGCATCCAACATATCCTGCTTAAAAGGTGGAAAGGGATTATTTATTCAGAACATGGCAGAAGAATAGTGGGCATAAATTGGTAATTGGAAGTTGTTACTGGCTAGTAACAGAGTCAGAAAATTAAATCCCAATTGGTTGCTCAAATAGTGATCATTTAGTCAGAACAATTACTTTAATTTTGCTAATATGTAATAAGCTGACATGGAGAAAGTTGAAAGAACACTAACCTCGATCAGACTGTGGTCAGCTGATGACGCTGGGGAAGTAAACATCCATGTTTATTTGACCAGAATGTGGTGCATGTACTAGAATTTTATTGCCAACTTTCAGTACATAAAACTTAGAAAATTTTCTCCAAAGGTCTGCATCAAAATAGGAGTGACCATCTTTATCAACTTTTACCCTAACTGTCATTGTAAATCCATGCTGCATGGTCAATATGACATCCATGGAGTCATCAACAAAGTAAAGGCCAAGATTTCCTTGTACACGTGTTCTTGCAAAGCAAGGGATGTACTACGGGAAATGAAAATTAAGATCGTTACATGCAAATATGGGAATAATTGAGAGAACAGAACAATAGCAGAAAGCAAAGTACAAAAATATATATTTAAAGAGATAATGTAACCAAGATTTCATGCAAATATGAGAGTAACTGAAGGAACAATACATCATTTTTAAGGGAACAAATACATCATTAATTTGCCTAATTTAGAAAAAATCCTCTTTGACGTCTATGGTGCATGTCACACCTTTTATCCAAATATATCAATATATGGTATATGTTGATAAAATTGGGACATGCCAACCGTGGTAGGATGAGATTGAACATACCGTGCGCTCCCTGAAGTCATCTGGCATGGTGAGATAGAACTTCTTGTCTGACTGGCCGTGATCACAGTGGCCTCATTTGTGCTTGCACTGTGGACACTAGAATGAAAAACCTCGAATCAGCTATAAGAAAAATGAATCCACGGCGATTTCCGCCAGGTGATTAAGAGGGATAGATGGACTGCGATAAGAGATGAGCAAATATTTCGCTAAATTAATTACCTTGTTCTCCATGAGAGAGAGAAAAAACCCTGGCCCAAGCCCGTGGAAAATCCCGCAGAAAACAACAATCGACCGGAGTCGAGAAAGTTGGTGCCGATAGGCGTCGGCGAGGGGAAGAAACAAAATGCGGTGGCATTTGTTGGCAGCAGCCGGCTGCGAGGGGCGCTGTCGAGATCAAAGATTTGGCCAGACCTGTCGAGAACGAGCAACGACGACATCTGTGCAAGTCGGTGCAGACAGGCAGCAGCGAAATCCTGTGACGTTTGGCGAGGTGCCGAATCCCGTCGGTGACAGCGTCGAGCTAAGGGGTGGCCGCGGTGATAGAAGTTGACTTGCAGAGTTGCGGAGAAGTGCAGTGCGAGTGAGGAGAGGGGACGAAGGGGGAAGGGTGAGGGTTTTATTTTCTTTATTGACGTGTTGGTGAGGGTTTTCTGCGCCAAAATAATGCGCTGCGGAGGCAACGTTTCGTAAACACAGCCCGTGTGTGACTGATGTTACCAAGATTGGAAGGGAATCCAAATTCCTTGGTCGTTCGTCCTTGAGTTTTTTTATACGATCAATATAGGCCCTAGAATGCACCTTGTTCAAATTTGGCACTTTTCCGGGCTCATTTACTATATTTGGGCCATTGTTTGCATTTTCTAGGCATTTATGCACATAATTCAAATTTGCACAATCGGTGCATGAAAAAGGTGGACAATAACGGTTTGAAAAATCAAGCTTGTGGTATTTAGTAAATTTCCATGCCTTTTACAATGGAATGGGGAGAGATTTCAATGATATGTGTGCCAAGAGTCAACCACAAACGTGTCGTTTATTGGTTTTTCAACTCTAGAAAATTGAAAAAACATGCCTGGAAAAGATGATACCTGGCATGGTGCCATGGTATGACCTCAGCATGCCATGGTAATTTTTTGAGAAGGTTTGGCTAATGTCGTTATACACGCTCTTCATAAATCGAACCATCACAAAGGAAGTTTTGTGGTTTCGAGAGGGAAATCACCAAGTTTGAAGGGGATCCAAATTTCCTTCGTCGGTTGTCCTTGGTTTTTTTTATATGATCAACATACACCCTAGAATGCACCGTGTTCAAATTTGGCACTTTTTCGGGCTAATTTACTATATTTGGGCCGTTATGTGCATTTTCTAGGCATTAGTGCACATAATTCAATTTCGCACAATCGGTCCATGAAAAAGTGCACAAAAACGGTTTGGAAAATCATGCTTGTGGTATTTAGTAATATTTCATCCCTTTTACGAGGAATGGGGAGAGATTTCAAGGACATGTGTCGTAACAGTCAACCACAAATGTGTCGTTTAATGGTTTTTTCAACTGTAGAAAATTGAAAAACATGCCTGAAAAGATGATACCGGGCATGGTGCCATGGTATGACCTCAGTATTCTGTGGTAAAAAAATGGCAAATTCTGGCACAAGTTGTAACGATAACTCCTTGAAAACGTGAGCATCTCACAAGAAGAATCATGGTTTCCAAAATGATAAAATGGCAATTTGGACTTGAATTATGGTGACTTCATCATTTCACGTCCAAACTATTTACACGGTGCACAAGCACCATCAGCCGCTAGATTTGATTTTTTTTGCACATTTCAGGACTCGTTTGACATATTTAAGCACTTTATAGCATTTACCTGACATTTAGCGCATATAAGTCAAATCCCAGCTACAGCTACACGGGTGTGATGCGAGGGACATGGATTGCTGTTCGATCGCGGTGCATCCTACGCTGCACACGCGTGATCCGCGTGGCTAGGGTTCCGGCCAATTAGAATGCATCGCACAATAGAGTCAGCCCACACGGCTTTCATAAGCAGCGAAAATGAACCGTGTGCGATAATAAATCACCAAGATTTCAAGGGAATCCAAATTTCCTTGGTCGTCCGCCCTTGTTTTTTTTCTACGATCTACATAGACCCTAGAATGCACCGTGTTCAAATTTGGCACTTTTCCGGGCTCATTTACTATATTTGGGACATTATTTGCATTTTATAGGCATTTATGCACATAATTCAAATTGGCACGATAGGTGCATGAAAAGGTGCACAATAACAGTATGAAAAATCAAGCTTGTGGTATTACTAAATTTCCATGCCTTTTACAAGGGAATGAGGAGAGAATTCGATGCTATGTGTGGCAAGAGTCAACCACAAACGTGACATTTATTGGTTTTTCAACTCTAAAAAATTGAAAAAACATGCCTGAAAAAGATGATACCTAGCATGGTGCCATGGTATGACCTCAGCAAAGCGTGGTAATTTTTTGAGAAGGTTCGGCTAATGTCGTTGTACACACTCTTCATAAACCGAACCATCACAAAAGGAAGTTTCATGGATTCGAGAGGGAAATCACCAAGTTTGAAGGGGAATCCAAACTTCCTTCATCATTTGTCCTTGAGTTTTTTTTGTACGATCAACATACAATCTACAACGCACCGTGTTCAAATTTGGCACTTTTCTGGGCTAATTTACTATATTTGGGCCGTTATGTGCATTTTCTAGGCATTAATGCACATAATTCAATTTCGCAAAATTGGTCCATGAAAAAGTGCACAAAAACAGTTTGGAAAATCATGCTTGTGGTATTTACTAAATTTGCATGCCTTTTACAAGGAATGGTGAGAGATTTCAAGGACATGTGTCGCAAGAGTCAACCACAAACATGTCGTTTATCGGTTTTTCAACTCTAGAAAATTGAAAAACATGCCTGGAAAAGATGATACCTGGCATGGTGCCATGGTATGACCTCAGCAAAGCATGGTAATTTTTTGAGAAGGTTCGGCTAATGTCGTTGTACACGCTCTTCATAAACCGAACCATCACAAAAGGAAGTTTCGTGGTTTCAAGAGGGAAATCACCAAGTTTTAAGGGGAATCCAAACTTCCTTCGTCGTTTGTCCTTGAGTTTTTTTCTATGATCAACATACACCCTATAATGCACCGTGTTCAAATTTGGCACTTTTCCAGGCCAATTTACTATATTTGGGCCGTTATGTGCATTTTCTAGGCATTAATGCACATAATTCAATTTCGCACAATCAGTTCATGAAAAAGTGCACAAAAACGGTTTGGAAAATCATGCTTGTGGTGTTTACTAAATTTGCATGACTTTTACGAGGAATGGGGAGAGATTTCAAGGACATGTGTCGCAAGAGTCAACCACAAACGTGTCGTTTATTGGTTTTTCAACTCTAGAAAAGAGTCAACCACAAACGTGTCGTTTATTGGTTTTTCAACTCTAGAAATTGAAAACATGCCTGAAAAAGATAATACCTGGCATGGTACCATGGTATGACCTCAGCAAAGCGTGGTAATTTTTTGAGAAGGTTCGGCTAATGTCGTTGTACACGCTCTTCATAATTAAACCGAACCATCACAAAAGGAAGTTTCGTGGTTTCGAGAGGAAAATCACCAAGTTTGAAGGGGAATCCAAACTTCCTTTGTCGTTTGTCCTTGAGTTTTTTTCTACGATCAACATACACCCTAGAATGCACCGTGTTCAAAGTTGGTACTTTTTCAGGCTAATTTACTATATTTGGGTCGTTATGTGCATTTTCTAGGCATTAATGCCCATAATTCAATTTTGCACAATCGGTCCATGAAAAAGTGCACAAAAACGGTTTGGAAAATCATGCTTGTTGTATTTACTAATTTTTCATGCCTTTTACGAGGAATGGGGAGAGATTTCAAGGACATGTGTCGCAAGAGTCAACCACAAATGTGTCATTTATTGGTTTTTCAACTCTAGAAAATTGAAAAACATGCCTGAAAAAGATAATACCTGGCATGGTGCCATGGTATGACCTCAGCATGCCATGGTAATTTTTTGAGAAGGTTTGGCTAATGTCGTTATATGCGCTCTTCATAAATCAAACCATCACAAAGGAAGTTTTGTGGTTTCGAGAGGGAAATCACCGAGTTTGAAGGGGGGATCCAAATTTACTTCGTCATTTGTCCTTGAGTTTTTTCTACGATCGACTTACACCCTAGAATGCACTGTGTTCGAATTTGGCACTTTTGGGGCTAATTTACTATATTTGGGCCATTATGTGCATTTTCTAGGCATTAATGCACATAATTCAATTTCGCACAATCGGTCCATAAAAAAGTGCACAAAACGGTTTGGAAAATCATGCTTGTGGTATTTAGTAAATTTTCATACCTTTTATGAGGAATGGGGAGAGATTTCAAGGATATGTGTGGCAAGAGTCAACCACAAACGTGTCGTTTATTGGTTTTCCAACTCTAGAAAATTGAAAAACATGCCTGAAAAAGATGATACATGGCGTGGTGGCATGGTATGACCTCAGTATGCTGTGGTAAAAAAATGGCAAATTCTGGCACAAGTTATAACAATAACTCCTTGAAAACGAGAGCATCTCACAAGAAGAATCACTGTTTCCAAAATGATAAATGGCAATTTGGACTTGAATTTACGGTGACTTCATCGTTTCGCGTCCAAACTATTTACACGGTGCGCAAGCACCATCAACCGCTATATTTGATTATTTTGCACATTTCAGGACTCGTTTGATATATTTAAGCACTTTATAGCATTTACCTGACATTTAGCGTATATAAGTCAAATCCCAGCTACAGCTACACGGGTGTGATGGGAGGGATGTGGATTGCCGTTCGATCACGGTGCATCCTACAGTGCACACCGCGATCTGCATGGCTGGGGTTCCGGCCATTCAGAACGCAATGCACAATAGGGTTAGCGCACACGGTTTTCATAGGCTATCAGATCTCGAGTGCTCTAAAAACCACCGCACTATACGGTTGTCCGGCCACTCCCTCCCAGAGCTCTCTCCAAGTGTCGCCGTCCATGCCACCGCGCCGCACACTAATTGGTAAGGAAGTGATGGCATCCCGGCACGCCGAGTTCATCGCCGCCCACGACCGCACACTAACTGGTAAGGAAGCGATGGCATCCCACCGCGCCGAGTTCATCGCCACCCGCGACCGCACACCTATGTGGGCGGACTTTGAAGCTGCCATGGACGAATGGGCGGTGGAGGAAGAGGAGGCCAAAGCCGCACAGAAGGAGCGGAAAAGGCAGAAAGCACTCAAGAAAAGAGAGTCCCGCCGCCGCAAGAAAGAAGCGGCCGCGCTGCTGAGGAGAGCCGGGCGGAGATTCAAGCATGGTGGGCTGCCACCGACAAGGTCGGTAAGGAGTATGACGACGTCTAGGTCTGGCCAGCATGCGAGAAGTAGTTAGTTAGTTAGTGTGTGTGTGTGTGTCGCCTGTACGTTTGTTTAATTAATTATGAGCATCTACTAGTACTACTTACTACTTTTTTTAGAGCAAATTAGTGCCCGGTCAAAAAAAGTTGACTCAACCGAGTCATAGCGGTCCAACCCGCATCCACCCCGGAGCTCCTTCCTCTCTCATCTTTGCACAACCGGGTCGGAGACGAGCTCGCCGGAGCTAGTTTTTAGTCTCACCTCGCCGCGCGGGGCGGTCGCAGACCAGCTTAAATAGCAGCGCCGGCGGGAGGCAGCAAGCATCTCGTTTGTTGCATAGGTCGATCAATTCTCGCTGTGTGAGCGAGAGGTTGACACTTGATTGCTTTTCATAAACTTATGATTATTCATCGAGTGTCAACTTCACCTTGTTCATGTACGTTGATAGCCCTACTTGTCGTGCATACGACCATCTATGGGACCATCGAAGCCCCTTTGCGGTTCCACAGTGGGGATGCGCAAGCACAAAGAGCAGAATCACCAATCAATGCAAGGGATTTACCCAGGTTCAGGCCACCGTGAGGTGTAAAACCCTACACCTGCTTTGTTGTATTGGATGTGTTTGAGCTCAAATACAAGGAGCCCAACTTGCCAGCAAGAGTGCGGGAAGTGCAGCTACGCATGCAAAATGAGCAAAGTGTCGACCCTTGTAAAGGTTGCCCTGGTCCTCCTTTTATAGATGAAGGGGTAACCACAGTGGAAAAACGGTCTTTACATATTGATTAGATAGCCAACAGTGCTATCATACCTAACTCTGCCGGATTAGGACAAATGCATTAAATGCGGCGTTAGGTGTCATGTGGAGGAGGAGCCCCGGCAAGGTTTCTGCACCGCTCGCCCAGCTACCTCCTATAATCTGGACACGCCTCCTGGACGGGTGTCATTAAAGCTAATTCTACTTCCAGCGCGCTGACACGTGCCCCGACAAGTCTCACCAAACCACCTGCCCGCTTGACACCTCATCGATTAGCGACCAGCTGCCCGATGAGGTGGAGCGAGGAAGAGACAGTAAGGGCTTGCCGGCACGGAGCTTGCCGGGCCTTCAGCTTGCCGGCGCATATCCTGCCGGCAAGTGCTGCCTCCATCTTCAGTACTAGCTAAATACTTCCCGATGGTTCATCTTGATATCTTCTCCATGGTTTTGCAACCAAGCCTTGAGTCTTGATATTGGTAGTCTTCCGGCAAGCCCCGGTCATCAGGAAAGCTACCACTGTCTGTGCATAAGTCAGGGTATAAAATGCCCATGTTTTATACGCCGACAGGAGCCCACTACTGCAGGAGACCGCTAACGCGACACATGAATCAGAGACCCCGCGACCAAACTGTGTGTGATGCATGAATCACAAACGGTGTCGTAATAAAACCATCGCCAATAAGATGAACTGTTTGCGATGCCAATAAGATGAACTGTTTGGGAAGACCGATAACAACACAGACGATTCCTGCTAATAACCCGTGTGTGTTGTGGGCAAACGCTTGCTGGTAAACAATTGTCAGCGATTGATGAAATCATCACCGATGGGTTCCGAAGTTTAATCCGTGTGCGATGTGATTTGCTCAGTCTGCACAACAGCTACGCTCTCTGTCTACAGAACAACAACATATATACTTATAAGGACATGATTGCATAACCAAATTAAACATCCAATTACATAACTTACTACACACATAACATTTGCACACACCAAAGTAAACAATTACATGCATAATAAACTAGGATAAACGATCATATCTTATCATCATCTACTTCTTCTTGTGACGCTTGCCGCTGCTGCTCTGCTGGTGGCTCGATCTCTCATCGTCTACAGGAAGGAGGCACTCTCTCATGTCGGCGATCCGTCTGTGCATCTCGTAGCATGTGTACATGTTCTTGGCTACAAACTTGAGGTGAGGTTCATCCAGTCTCCGCACCCAGGCACCGTGCCAGGATCCAGGATTTGTCTTGGAACCTTCCTTCATGTTTTCATAGAAGGGGTCGATGATGGCCATGGCGAGTTCAACCACGGAGTCCTTCTTCGTGCTACCCCAGACCCTGTAGTGGCCACGGATGTCGACAAGCTTCGGGCAGGCCAAGCCTGAAATCTGGAGCGCTTTTACATCGTCGACGGTGTCCACCGTAGCGAACTTGTAGTTGGGGCTCTTGACAAACCTGGCCAAACGCTCGCAAGGCCTTGTGGCCAGGCAGTAGTGGTAGACGAGGACGTGATGGCCCACGCACAACTGGGCGACGGCAACCGCCTGATCAACCCCGGGACAACCGGCGGTGTACTGGAGGTCGAAGCCGACCACTTTGTACTTGTCGTCCTTAGCAAGCAACTGCTCCATGGTGTTGATGTAGTCCTCCACCACGGCTGAGTCGATGGTGTACACCATTGTGAGTTCCTTCCCCCTCACGTGGGTGTCCACACGATGCACGCCGAACTCCATTGGAGCGCCGCTGGATATCCTCTCTCTATGTGTCATCGTGGGTGTGCTTGTTGTGTTGTGGGGCGCGATCCAAAGGTTGAAGAGACTAAGGTTATAATGGCCGTGGGAATAAATGGGGAGGCCGAACGGCCTGGAGTATCGACACGCGCAGATGGCAGTTGTTGCAGCGCGTAACTGCATCGTGCCGCACGTATTAACTGCATCGTGGCGACGCGCGCGAACGCAACCGCATGCATATGGCGCCCAAAACGTGATCGTGCGCCGACCCCAACCGCTGAAAGAGCGCGCGCGGAGGGACACGAGTAGAGCGCGCCGCGGCCGCCTCAACGTCGAGAAGAGCACGCGAAGGGACGCGAGCAGAGCATGCCGCGGCCACCTCAACGGCAAGCAACCACCTGCATATAGCAGTTCTGGTCAACCGTCTGGCATGCGTGGGAGGCGAGACAGCCCACACATCAGACACGCTGACGATATGTGGACTGTTTGTGATACTGGACAGACATGTACACATTTGAGAACACGGGCCCACATCACATTCCAAATTACCACGCAATAAGTAATTGCAAATCTGTTCACATCGATCAAACCTAAACGTGTTCCCACTTAGTACTGGGCTATCAAAACTACCCACTCGAAAATTACTGCACATTCCTCTCCTCATCACCAAAAAAACAGGTCTTTCCTCTTAAGTCGTTCCTTGCGTCTGCCATGGCCGTTAGGAGGAGTTCTGGGTCGACATATAACCAGGGAGCAAAGACCAAGGCCGCGGAAGCACTAGAGAGGTCCCGCCGCAACGCGGTAGCCACAGCAGAGATGTCTTGCCGCGCCGCGGAGCCCTCGAACGAGCTCTCACGGGCAGGCGAGGGCTCTCACAAGTGCACTCGCCGCATCGCCGAACTCGACGAGCTAGCGGGGCTGAAGTCCTTAGCCAGCAACGACGACATTCTCGCTGGCCTAATTAACCAGTAGGAGCTGGTCGCCGGCTTGGAGAAGCTGCTCGATATTAGCGATGCCTTGGTTGATAAGGTGATCGGCCTCATCGTACAACTCATGGGTGACAAAACGAAGCTCCACAAGGAGCTCGACAAGCAAAAGGAGGAGGCCGCCGACTGGAAGAAGCTGTATGAGAAGAGCATTACCTCGTGGATGACGCTGACAACCGTCGTCCATGAACTTAGGGATGACTTGAAGAAGCTCCGCATCGAACGCGAGCTGCAGGTGGAGGAATCCGTGGCTGCTATCAAGCAAAGTCATGAGGATGTGAAGAAGGAGCTGGAAGAACTCCTCGCCCAGCGATCCATTGAGAAGTAGAGAGCAACGACTTCCTTCTTCTCTTGCCCCAGTGTCTTTCGGGCGTTGCCGCATGTGGCATTTTAAATTATCCGGGATATGTAAGACAATTATTATCCGTTGCCATTGTCAATTTGTCATCATATTATTTCGTTCGTAACCTTGTAGGTACATGTATACAAGTTGAAAATAGGCTAAAAGTCACGTTCTCAGCGAGGCACGAACAAAACAATGCTAGCTAGCGTTGAGCGGGGCCATGGGATCACAAGCAAACACCCTCCGTCCAGGTGCATTAACCGCATGTTAAACAGCGGCTCGGCCGCCATTAATGGAGAAGTTGGGAACGAGGCGGCAGGTGGAGGTCAAAGAGCTCGCTTCCCGGTGATCCTGCTCGGCCACCATTAATGGAGAAGTTGGGAGCGAGGCGGTGGGTGGAGGTCAAAGAGCTCGCTTCCCGGTGAGCCTGCGCGACAGACTGCTCGCACGGGTCCCGTCGAGCCTGCACGGTGATACGTCCAATTTGCATCATGATTTCTTATTGATAATTATTATGTTTTTGATCATTATTTCACTTTATGGTACAATTCTTATGCCTTTTCTCTCTTATTTTGCAAGATTCACATGAAGAGGGAGAATGTCGGCAGCTGGAATTCTGGACCTGAAAGGGGTGAAACAGAGATAGCTATTCTGCACAACTCCAAATGACCTGAAAATTTATGGAGAATTATTTTGGAATATATAAAAAATACTGGCGAAAGAATCAACAGGAGGGGACCCACCAGGCAGCCACAAGCCTGGGGGGCGCGCCCCCAAGCTTGTGGGGCCCCTGGCAGGCCTCCGGGCCCCTCCTTCAACTATATGAAGCCATTTGCCCTAAAAAATATAGAAGAAGACTTTCGAGACGAAGCGCCGCCGTCTCGAGGTGGAACCTGGGCAGGAGCTATTTTGCTCTCCGGTGGAGCGATTCCGCCGGGGATACTTCCCTCCGGGAGGGGGAAATCGAAGCCATCGACATCACCAACGATCCTCTCATCGTGGGAGGACCAATCTTCATCAACATCTTCACCAGCACCATCTCATCTCAAACCCTAGTTCATCTCTTGTATTCAATCTTTGTCTCAAAACCTCAGATTGGTACCTGTGGGTTGCTAGTAGTGTTGATTACATCTTGTAGTTGATGCTAGTTGGTTTATTTGGTGGAAGATTATATGTTCAGATACTTAATGCTATTCAGTACCCCTCTGATCTTGAACATGAATATGATTTGTGAGTAGTTACTTTTGTTCTTGAGGACATGGGAGAAGTCTTGTCATAAGTAATCATGTGAATTTGGTATTCGTTCGATATTTTGATGCTATGTATGTTGTGCTTCCTTTAGTGGTGTCGTGTGAACGTCGACTACATGACACTTCACCGTCTTTGGGCCTAAGGGAAGGCATTGTGGAGTAGTAATTAGATGATGGGTTGCTAGAGTGACAGAAGCTTAAACCCTAGTTTATGCGCTATTCCGTAAGGGGTTGATTTGGATCCATATGTTTCATGCTATGATTAGAGTTATCTTAATTCTTCTTTCGTAGTTGCGGATGCTTGTGAGAGGGGGTAATCAGAAGTGGGAGGCTTGTTCAAGTAAGAACAGCACCCAAGCACCGGTCCACCCACATATCAAATTATCAAAGTAGCGAACGCGAATCAGACAAACATGATGAAGGTGACTAGATGAAATTCCCATGTGTCCTCAAGAACGCTTTGCTTATTATAAGAGTTCGTTCCGGCTTGTCCTATGCTATAAAAAGGATTGGGCCACCTTGCTGCACTTTATTATACCTGTTACTTGTTACGAATTATCTTGCTATCAAAACTACATGTTACCGCTACTTTCAGTACTTGCAGAGAATACCTTGCTGAAAACCGCTTGTCATTTCCTTCTGCTCCTCGTTGGGTTTGACACTCTTACTTATCAAGACTCTTTTTTGGCGCCATTGCCGGGGAATGAAGCTCCTTTGCTGAGTGGAATTTGGTAAGGAAACATTTATATTACGTGCTGAAATTTACTGTCACTTGTCACTATGGAAAGTAATCCTTTGAGGGGCTTGTTCGGGGTATCTTCACCTCGACCGGAAGCATTGAGAGTTGCTCCTCAACCTATTTAACCTACTGAAAATAGTTATTCTGAAATTCCTTCGGGTATGGTAGAGAAACTGCTAGCTAATCCTTATGCAGGAGATGGAACGGTACATCCTGATATGCACTTGATATATGTGGATGAAATTTGTGGATTGTTTAAGCTTGCAGGTCTATTCGGAGATGGAGTTAAGAAGAAAGTATTCCCTTTATCTTTGGAGGGAAAGACATTGACATGGTATATGCTATGTGATGATACTGAAACATGGGACTGGAACTGGTTGAAGCTGGAATTCCACCAGAAATTCTATCCTATGCGTTTGGTTCATCATGATCGGAATTCCATATATAATTTTTGGCCTCGTGAAGGAGAAAGTATCGCTCAAGCTTGGGGGAGGCTTAAGTATATGTTGCACACATGCCCCAATCATGAGCTCTCAAGAGAAATAATTCTTCAAAACTTTTATGCTCGGCTTTCTCATAATGATCAATCCATGCTCGATACTTCTTCTGTTGATTCCTTTATGAAGAGAACTATTGAATTCAGATGGGATCTTCTGGAAAGAATTAAACGTAACTCTGAAGATTGGGAAATCGACAAAGGTAATGAGTCAGGTATAAATCTTGAGTTTGATTGTGTTAAATCTTTTATGGAAACCGATGCTTTTCATAAGTTTAGTACTAAATATGGACTTGACTCTGAGATAGTAGCTACCTTTTGTGAATCTTTTGCTGCTCATGTTGATCTCCCTAAGGAGAAATGGTTTAAATATCATCCACCTATTGAATTGAATGAAGAACCTGTTAGTGTTAAAGAAGAAACAATTGTTTACCATGTTGATCCAGTTATGCCTACTGCTTATATTGAGAAACCTCCTTTCCCTGTTAGGATTAAGGAACATGCTAAAGCTTCAACTGTGATTAATAAGAGTAATATTAGAGCACCTAGACCTTCTGAACAAATTAAAGTTGAACGTAATGTTGCAATGGTTAAAGATCTTTTGGTTGATAATATTGATGGACATGTCATATATTTCTGTGATGAAGTAACTAGAATTGCTAAGCCAGACACTAAAGATAAAAACAAACCTGTAATTGGCATGCCTGTTATTTCTGTTAAAATTGGAGATCATTGCTATCATGGTTTATGTGATATTGGTGCTAGTGTGAGTGCTATTCCGTTTACTCTCTATCAAGAAGTCATGAATGATATTGCACCTGTTGAGATTGAAGATATTGATGTTACTATTAAGCTTGCAAATAGAGATACTATTTCACCACTTGGGATTGTTAGAGATGTTGAAGTCTTGTGTGGTAAGATCAAATATCCTACTGATTTTCTTGTTCTTGGATCACCACAAGATGATTTTTGTCCCATTATATTTGGTAGACCTTTCTTGAATACAGTTAATGCCAAGATTGATTGCAATAAAGAAACTGTTAGTGTTAATTTTGGTGAGGTGTCTCATGAGTTTAATTTCTCTAAGTTTCATAGACAACCCCATGATAAAGAATTACCTAATAAGGATGAAATTATTGGTCTTGCTTCTATTGCTGTGCCTCCTACTGATCCTTTAGAACAATATTTGCTAGACCATGAGAATGGTATGCATATGAATGAAAGAAATGAAATAGATGAGCTATTCTTTAAACAAGCACCTATCCTTAAACATAATTTGCCTGTTGAAACCTTGGGAGATCCACCTCCATCCAAGGGTGATCCTGTGTTTGAATTAAAGCAATTACCTGATACACTTAAATATGCTTATCTTGATGAAAAGAAGATATATCCTGTTATTATTAGTGCTAAACTTTCAGAGCATGAAGAAAAGAGATTAGTTAAAACTCTGAAGAAGCACCGGGCTGCTATTGGATATACTCTCGATGATCTTAAGGGCATTAGTCCCACTTTGTGTCAGCATAAAATTCATATGGAGCCAGACGCTAAACCCGTTGTTGATCATCAAAGAAGATTGAATCCTAGAATGAAGGATGTGGTAAGAACTGAAATATTAAAGCTTTTGGATGCAGGTATAATTTATCCCATAGCCGACAGTAGATGGGTAAGTCCTGTTCATTGTGTTCCTAAGAAAGGAGGTATTACCGTTGTTCCTAATGATAAAAATGAACTTATCCCACAAAGAATTGTAACTGGTTATAGGATGGTAATTGATTTCAGGAAATTAAATAAAGCTACTAGGAAAGATCATTACCCCTTGCCTTTTATTGATCAAATGTTAGAAAGATTATCTAAGCATAGGCACTTTTGCTTCCTAGATGGTTATTCTAGGTTCTCTCAAATACCTGTGTCACCTGAAGATCAAGAGAAAACCACCTTTACTTGTCCTTTTGGAACTTATGCTTATCGTCATATGCCTTTTGGTTTATGTAATGCACCTGCTACTTTTCAAAGATGTATGACTGCTATATTCTCTGACTTTTGTGAAAAGATTGTTGATGTTTTCATGGATGATTTCTCCGTATACGGAACTTCTTTTGATGATTGCTTGAGCAACCTTGATCGAGTTTTGCAGAGATGTGAAGAAAATAATCTTGTCTTGAATTGGGAGAAGTGCCACTTTATGGTAAATGAAGGTATAGTCCTTGGGTATAAAATTTCTGAAAGAGGAATTGAAGTTGATAAAGCCAAAGTTGATGCTATTGAGAAAATGCCATGTCCTAAAGATATCAAAGGTATAAGAAGTTTCCTCGGTCATGCTGGTTTCTATAGAAGGTTTATAAAAGACTTCTCTAAAATTTCTAGGCCTCTTACTAATCTCTTGCAAAAAGATATTCCATTTGTTTTTGATGATGATTGCGTAGAAGCCTTTGAAGTACTTAAGAAAGCCTTAATTTCTGCACCTGTTGTTTAACCACCTGATTGGAACCTACCCTTTGAAATTATGTGTGATGCTAGTGATTATGATGTTGGTACTGTTCTAGGGAAAAGAGTTGATAGGAAATTAAATTTTATCCATTATGCTAGTAAAACTCTAGACAGTGCTCAAAGAAATTATGCTACTACTGAGAAAGAATTTTTAGCAGTTGTGTTTGCGTGTGATAAATTCAGATCTTAGATTGTTGATTCGAAAGTTACTATTCACACTGATCATGCTGCTATTAAATATCTTATGGAAAAGAAAGATGCTAAACCTAGACTTATTAGGTGGGTCCTTTTGCTACAAGAATTTGATTTGCATATTGTTGATAGAAAGGGAGCTGAAAATCCCGTAGATGATAATTTGTCTAGAATGGAAAATGTTCTTGATGACCCACTTCCTATTAATGATGATTTTCCTGATGAATAATTAGCTGTCATAAATGCTTCTCATAATACTCCTTGGTATGCAGACTATGCTAATTACATTGTTGCTAAATATATACCACCTAGTTTCACATACCAACAAAAGAAAAAGTTCTTCTTTGATTTAAGGCATTACTTTCACTACAAAAAAGAACACTTCCATGATAATACGTCTTTGTCATAGTAGGTCAAGTTTTCTGTCATGCATGTACATCCGTGACAATTTTATGACAGAACCAAGATAGTCATACCTGTGCTGTCGTAGAAGTGTTCCATGACAATATTGAAATTATCATCACGGAAGTGTCCACTTCCATGACGATAAATGTCGCGTCATGGAAGTGTTTTCGTCAAGGGTGACCGACACGTGGCTTCCACCGTAACGGGTCGCCGTTAAGCTATCGGGTCCGGTTTTGGATCCGATAACCCGTTAACAGCCCCGACCAATGGCGATTTTCCACGTGTAAATTTCTCATTCGCCGGCAGATCCACGTGTCAGCTCGGCGTTGCAACAGATGTCATCCATTCATTGGACGAGAGACACCTATGATACGTCGACATGTGGCACAGCCCAACAGTGGCCCATTTAGGTTAAAAAGGTCGGCCCGTTTGACTTGGTCAAAAGTTAGTAGGCCGGCCCATGGAAATCCTGTTAACAGGTTGTTCGCATACAACCCATCTACGGCCCGGGTACTCACGGCCCGTTATGGCCTTTCAATATTCGGCCCAGTAGCGTCATGTGGGCCGTCCCATATGATTCCAGCCCGTTGTCACTTTCGTCCCATTTATGGCCCGTGAAGTCTTTCGGCCCATATGAGGCCTTTTGCATCTCTGGGCCCATTGACGGCCCGTGGTGAATCACGCCCATCATGAACAGTAAACTGATTTGAGCTCATTAACGGCCCATGATTCAGTTGGGCCGTTTCCAACCCTTGCTCCCTTTCGGCCTTCTAAGGGCCCATACATTCTTGGGCTCATTTCCTGCCCTCGATTACTTACGGTCCGTTACTGGCCTGTTATGCTAATGGGCCAATTTCAGCCCGTGGTAACAATCGGTCCATTTGTGGCCCGTTAACCCGTTGGGCCGTTTTCATCCTGTCCTGTAATCCGGCCCATTAATGACCCGTCATGCCTCTTGATAGAATTAAGCATGTGATGTCTTCCGACCTGTTAACGGCCCGTTATGGTCTTGGCCCATAAACGGACGGTTCCGATTTTGGCCCATTTACGGTCCATATTGCGGTCAGGTTTTGGCCCACGAACACTACGGCCCATGGATCCTATGACCCATAGGAGGCCCATGGATCCTACGGCCCCTAGGATGCCCATCGTTACCACGGCCCATATGTGGCCCATGGTTATTGCGGCCACTAGCAAACCAAGGAAAAAGAACTGCAGTGACTACAAGCAAACAAATAAACAAAAGACTATAAGTAAATAAATAAGAAAGCAACTAACGCTAGGCTATTACGGCGATTACACAGATTACATCCACTGGGCATCAAAGTTCGCTACCAGTGCAAATATTAGGGAACAACAAAGCAGCATATTACATACACTGGGCGTCTAAATTGGCCACCAGTGCAAATAAACGTGGCAGCAAAACAAGTCCAGAACTGAAACCACTTCAGAAGAGCTCAAGAAACGATATCCTGGGCACCCACCATGCTGGCAAGAAGCTTAGCAAGCTTATTAGCTTTCTCTTGTTTGGCGCTAAAATGCTCCAACTCTTGCTGTTTCTCCAGAAAGTATGCATCTGAATTCTGCAGGGACTTCCTCAGTCCTTCGGCTTCTTGTCGCAGCACAGCTGATCGTTGTCTTTCAGCTTGTAGTTGAGACTCAAGAAGCCGAACTGATTCAGGCAGCGAGTTCGAAGGGCTTGTGCCAGCGGTAGTGGCTAGTAACTCGAACACTACATCAAGGCAGGACTTTGGGGTTGTCTCACTGTCTTCAAGATAATTTTTATCAGCTTTCTTGGAGAACAACAGGGTTGTCTGACTATCTTGGACCTTATCTGCATTACTTCCTTTACCATTGCATAATGGGGTACTCTTCTCCACTATTCTGCCAGCATTCTAAAAGAGGAACAAGTAGACACAGCACAAGTTTAGCATGTATATGATACTCATTTTGGTAAACCAATTCAGTAGTAAGGTTGACAGGATTATACTAACTTGTCTTCTATTGCAAGGTAGTACATAATAACAGAATGAAACAAACATATATCTATGTACTATGGTCACTGTATTGTCTATATCATCCTAGTTTATGTTGCCAAATCAAGATAGAGACACAGTTCAAAGCATATCTGTTTAAGACAAAGTAGCATAGACAGAATATAAGTGTGGGAAACTACACAGCACTAACAACACTTGTAATGTGCATGACATGAGAACATAAATGTTTATACAATTGAAACTGAAATCAACATAGAGCAAGAAGTTACAAGAGCAAACCAGTTAAAGAAATAGGTTTAAAACATACCTTTTGCACCATTGGAGTTTCAATTGGATCCTTCAAATTAGAAATTAGTTGGTATGAGTAAATACAGTGATGCAAGAGCAAAGGAGAATGCACCATAGCTACAGAATCTGACCTGGGAACAGTTGTTCTTCTTCTTTAAGCATGGAGTTTGGGTTCACTGCGGTGGTCCTCATGCTTTGGGCACTGCAGTTGCCTTACATACTGCTCGTGTGTGAGTGCTCTATGGTGGAGATGATGCTGTGTCAACTGGAAGTGGGTTACTATTTGCTGGGGTTGGGGTTAGATGGGATGTAGCTGGTTCTCTGGCCAACAGGGTAGGGGGTATAATCTGCAAGTGTCGGTTATGTGTGGTGGGGTTGGCTCTTGGGCAAGTACAACCATGGTTCTATCTGCATCGACAAGTAGCACTGTCTTTTGTGAAGACCGTGTTTTTACTCCCTTAGATACTGCCATCACCCCCTCCAATTCAAATGGCTGATAAACAAGAAAAGAAATTGAAGGTACAGACATTGTATGATAGACAGATGCAGTAATTCACGTATGTGTTGTCTAACCAAACCGGACAGCATGACACAATTTCACATATACGATGGCTAAGGCTAACTAAACATGATAGCATGACACAATTTCAGATATATGATGGATAACTAAACATGATAGAATGACATAATTCAACATATGATGACTATCTAAACAGGATGACATGACATAACTATATGATGGCTTTATAAAATAGGTTGGCATGAAATAATTCACATACATGTTGTCTAAGTATTCAGGATGGCATGATATAATTCACCTATATGATTGATATACTAAGCAACTGGCACTTGCATATATGATCTCTAAACTAAGCAGATGGCATTGAATATTGTATATGATGTCTAAACTAAGCAATGCAAGACACCATATGCATGATATGAGAAATATAACCGTCGCAAGTTAGAGCATACACCTCAGGGGGGATATAGGACTGGTCATCTGTCTCCGAATCCTCCTCTGAGGAGCTACCTGTAACCAGCGACATATCTGCTTCAACAGGTAGCATTGTCTGCTTTGAAGACCTTGTTTTCACTCTAGATTTTTCCATAACCGACTCAAATGGCTGATGCACAGGAAGAGTAGTTCAATATACAAACATTGTCGGCAAATGGAATACATAATGAAAAAAAAGGATGGCATGACATAATTCACATATATGATGCCTGGCTACACAGGATGGCATTGCATAATTCACATATATGATGCCTTGCTAAAAAAGATGGCATTGCATAATTCACATATATGATATACTCCCTCCATTTCTAAATATAAGTCTTTGTAGAGATTTCACTATAGACCACATACAGATGTATATATATGCATTTTAGAGTGTAGATTCACTCATTTTGCTCTGTATGTAGTCCATAGTGGAATCTCTACAAAGACTTATATTTAGGAACGGAGGGAGTAGAAACTAAACAGGTGGCATTCACACAAAGCAGGTCTTATCTAAGCAGATGACATAGCAATGCAAGACACCATATGCATGATATGAGCAATATAACCCTGCCAAGCTAGAGCATAAACCTCGGGGGGGGGGAATAGGACTGGTCATCTGTCTCTGAATCCTCCTCTGAGGAGCTATCTGTAACCAGCAAGATATCTGCTTCGACAGGTAGCACTGACTGCTCTGAAGACCTTGTTTTCACTCCAGATTTTTCCATCACCGACTCAAATGGCTAATGCATAGGAAGAGTAGATGAATATACAAACATTGTCGACAAATGGAATACATGATGAAAAAAATTGTATGGCATGATATAATTCACATATACGATGACTGGCTAAACAGGATGGCATTGCATGATTCACAAATATGATGCCTGGCTAAACAAGATGGCACTGTATAATTCACATATATGATATAGAAACAAAACAGGTGGCATTCACACAAAGCATGTCTAAACTAAGTTGATGACATATACGATGTATAAAGTAAGCAATGCAAGGCGCCATATGCATGATATGACCAACATCAGCATGCCAAGTTAGAGCAAACACCTCAGGGGGTAAGTAGGAGTGGTCTGCTTCCTCTGAATCCCCCTCTGAACAGTTATCTTCCTCTGGAATACAATCTGGAATGGGGGGGGGTGTCGGTACCAAAACCGGCAGATCTCGGGTAGGGGATCCGAACTATGGGTCTAGGAATCAATGGGTAACAGAGAACGTAGAGACGGCGATTTACCCAGGTTCGGGCCCTCTCGAAGAGGTAATACCCTATGTCCTGCTAGATTGTATTGATGTGATTGTATGAAGGTTACATAGTTGATCTACCTCGAGATCGGATGGGCTAAACCCTAGGCAATGGATATGATCATCCTCTACGGACTAAGCCTTCTGGTTTATATAGACACCAGAAGGTCCTAGGGTTACATATGGTCGGTTACCATCAGGGGATAAACATGCCGGTCACGCCAATTATTCCTTGGAGGAGACACCAAGTCTTCGGAGGTTTCCTTCTGATACACGGGGTCGTCCACAATCCGGCCTTCCATCGACGAGTAGAGAGCGGCCCACCAGCCTGTCCTACGAGAGATAGGCCGGCAACCCGAGTACCCCCTAGTACGGGACACCCTCAGTAGCCCCCGAACTAGTCTTCGAAGCCGAGGCAGACGCCGAACACCATCGGCTTTGTGGACCAGTTCCCTTCCTTCTGTGATATCGATGACCGGCCTGTATCTCCTCCGAGTCGAGTCTTTAAATGTTGCCTGGCCGCACATGCCCCGAAATACACTTCGGTCACCGAGGGGTATCGATAACTTAACCCCGAAGGCTAGTCACCTCGGTATGAACAGTACCCCTATCTGACAACTTTTCACCGAAGGGTCACCACGCGCCACGACCGCAAGTCGGTTTATGAAAAACTCGATTCGTGGTTCGAGGCGGTTTTTTCGCTGGCACATCCCATCGACATGGAGATCGTGTCCTGTTTTCAAGGGATATGATCAATAATCCACCTCATCCCGCGCGTGCATAATGGCACGGTTACATGGGGGAAATGGTGAGGACTGCGGCGCAGTAAAAAGACCGTGGGTTTTACAGCCCATAAAAAGGGGAGCGATCTCCATCTCCTTTACACGCTCTCACTCCTGCCCTCGCCGCTGCCTTCTCCATCTTCGAGCTCCCGCGCCTAGATCCACTATCCTATCCAAGAACCTCTCCGGCCGCCAGTTTTAATCCAGCAATGGCGGGCTCTGGGTCCGAAGGCAAGTGGGAGGCATCCGTCGTCACTGAGAGCGCCATCTTGGAGCTGAAGGATGCGGGCTATCTCCCTGCCAGCGTCGCCCACCGTGCCCTAGAGGCCGGCCAGGTCGTCTCCACGCCGCGGCAGGGCGAGAGGGTGGTAATCCTGCCCCACTTCATTTGAGGTCTGGGCTTTCCCCTCCATCCCTTCGCCAGGGGCCTTATGTTCTTCTACGGGCTTGATTTCCACGATCTCGCGCCAAACTCCTTCCTCCACATCTCGGCCTTCATCATCATCTGCGAGGCCTTTCTTCGGATCCGGCCACACTTCGGCCTGTGGCTGAAGATCTTCAATATCAAGCCGAAGATCGTCGATGGCCAGCAGGCAGACTGTGGTGGTGCGATGGTTAGCAAGCTCCTCCGAGTGGAGTGGCCAGAGGGCACCTTCATCGAGACCGTCAAGGTCTGGCAGAAGGAATGGTTCAACATCACCGAGCCAAGGAGCGTGGATTGGGGGGCGATTCCGGCCTTCCGATCCGGACCCCCTACGAGGCTGGTCTCATGGACCAAGAAAGGCCTCGACTGGGGGGTGAACAAGGAGGTGGCGCAGCTGTAGAGCCGGATCGCCAAGATGATAGAGCAGGGCGTCGAGCTGCCCAACGTGATCCAGATCATGCCCGGCCGCCGAATCCTCCCATGCCAGGACAGGGCCTCCCCCATGTGGGCCTACAAGCCCGAAGACCCGGCCACCGTGCGCAACTTCTTCCGCACCTCCCATGCCCAGCTGTGGAGGGCGCTGTTCAAGCCACAGAAGGACTGGCCGGTCGAGGAGGAAGACATCGGACTCGATGCCGCAAATCTCCCACGGGAGGTATGACTAATTTTGTTCTTATACCCGAACTGTTCCCTTTTGATAAGGTACTTAGCTTTTTTACTTCCCATCCGCAGAACTGGCTGAAGAAGGCCAAGCGGATCGACAGTCCGACGCTGCTGCCAGAGGGGCCCAGGACACCCCTACTGACGGCCATGTTGGCCGTGGAGCCATACGAGGCGCCGGAGAGGAAGGAGAAGAAGAAGGACCAGAAGAGGGATGCCAGAGAGGGCCTCCATTCCCGAGGAGCCCCGGACACTAGATCCAGGGACACCCATGCTCCCTCCGCGCGAGAGGAGGAGAAGGAGCAGGGGGAGGAGGGGGAGGAAGGTGACTCCCCCCGATCGAAGAAGAGGGCGGTGTCCGAGGATGCCGAGGAGGAGCCACTTCGTCCCTCCCCCAAGAGAACATGCAGGGCCAAGGTGGCCCTGTCCGACAACAGTTCGGCTTCGGCCGAGGACTCTGTGGCCTCCGAAGAGGTCCCTTGGAGGGTCCCCAGGGCCAAGCCACAGGCTCAAAGGTACGCGTTCTAACATCCACTTAAGCGTCTTTGGTCGAACCGGGTTTGACATTGATCACATTCTCGTTTCTAACGGCGCAGCCCGATGCGCGACCTTCCCACTGACTGAGTTTTGGAGGGGGATTCTCCACCGGCTGCGCTGGCGGAGAGCGGGACAGAATCACGCGCCTCACCTCCCCCAATCATCGAGGAGGCCGAGGAGGTCCTATCGAGAAGGACCCCTCCTGCGCCGCACACAGGGGGAGGGGGCGACACCATCATGGCCAAGGTAAATACCTCGGCCGCCGAAGACCAGGAGGGGAGGACCCCTCCGGCAGACAAAGAGGAGGAGCCCGGACGACCCGAGCTCTCTCCGAGGGCGGCTCCAGAGTCGTCCAGGCGTCCGGAGTCGGACACTCCGGTTTCGAGAGGGAAGAAGCCGAAGTGCGTCCGCCACCCCCGCCCGCCCCAGAGCGGGCATCGACTGGGTGGCCGGGCGAGATGGAGGATGCTTTAACCAGCTCCTCTATCGCTGAGGAGCACCGTGCCCTTATGGGTGCGGTATTGCAGAGTCTTCGGTCCGTGGATAACGGACTGAAGGAGGCCTTTAATGGCCTTCTCACAGGCTTCAAGGTGAGCCAAGTAATGTTTTCCCTTAAAGAATTTCTTTTGTATAAATGTATAGCCTCATACACAGTAGCCCCCGAGACTCTGGCTGGCTTGATCAAAGCCGGTCAGAGGATCAAACATGAACATCCCGGATACTAATATGCGTAGAGTGATGCGCAGGCGGCGTCGTCGGCAGCAGCCGTCAATGCCGAGGAGTTGGCCGAGCTGAATCGGAAGCTCAAAAGCTCCGAGGACGACCTCAGCCTGGTGAACAAGAGATTTGACGAGGCGCAAGGTAAGTCCGAACTGCAGTATTTACGACAGCCGTTGCAATTTTGTTAAGTAAGGTTTAAAGTAGCCTAAACGAAATCAATGGATATGACTACAGCTGCCGCCGCGGAGGTCGAGAACCTCAAGGCCGTGCCGAGGACGGCTCAACTAGAAGCGGCGGAGCAGAGGTCGGCAGCCGAACAAGCAGCTGCCGAACTGACTACGGTGAAAACCGCTAGTCAGAAGCACGAAGCCAGAGTGGCGGAAGTGCAACAAGAGCTCGCGGAGGCCGTCACAAAGTGTGAGGCTCTCGAGCAAAAGAATAAAGAGTAGGCCGCCGAGCTAACCTCACTGGGGTCAGTGGCCAAGGAAGCGCGGACAGAGGCGCGCAGCTACCAGGAGGAACTCCGCCAAGTGAAGGTTATTGCGGATGGTAAGCCATATTTGCTGCAAAGTGTCTTTGGAGGTAACAGGTTCGCTTTGCTCATGCGGGTGTGGCGTTCCACAGGCGCCTTTGCGGACCTCCCGAGGAGTGCGGCTGATGCGGCGAGGTTCTTCGCCGCCCAGGAGGGTCGGGCTGAACAAAGGCTGTTTTGGGCGCAATTTCAAGCGCCCGAACACCGTCCCCTCCTTAACAACCAGATGAAGCAGCTGATGGAGCTGCATCGGATGGCGAAGACCGTGATGAAGGACCTCTGCGTCAAGCTGTGGCCTACAGAGCCGCTGCCGAGCAGCTATTTTGGGTTGGTGCAGAGGCTGTACGACGCCGTGCCCCGAATTGATGCTTGGAAGCACTCCGCGTGCATTGAAGGAGCTCGGATGGCCTTCGGCAAGACCATGGTGCACTGGCTGAAGATCAAGCCAGCCAAGATGGCCACCGGACCTCCAACCCCTGGGAAGGAGCATAGGCGCCCCGAGCAATATTTTCCCATCGTGATGGATGGTGCTCGGGCAATAGAGGCCTAGTGCTTGAAAGATGTAATTTATGAGTAGATTTATTTTCCTTGTAGTCAAGGAGTTGAAACTTTTGTTTTATTGTAATGCAAGTTGTTGGCTGTGAATATAGTGCCTGCTTATGTTAATTTTGACTCCTGTGCGGCCGTTTTTAAACTGAAAGTTACCAGTCGTCCGCTTCAGCCCCCTTGCAGATACTGCATGGGGTGTTTTCTCGTAATACTTGAACCCTTAGCCGACGTCTCGGTGCCCGGAGGCGGTTGTATGTACGGAAAACCAGGCAATCAGACTATGTGGTTTTAGTGCTTTCACTTAGCCATAGGAGCTTGACTGCGGGGGCTGGTGACTAGCCCCCAGTGTTTGTGATATTCGGACGAGCCGTGGTCAATACCATCATCACATGGTTTCTGTAACAGAGAACCCTTCGTTTAACACGGACTAACCCCCAACGATTTTTGGTTTGACACGAGTCATCGGATCGCCGACCAGTTCTCGCTTATTGGGACAGTCAGTTTTCGGCTTTCTCCACTGAGGTACTTAACCAGGCTAGCTAGAAGTACAATCGCAGTGGTTCTCCCTTTACCCTCTTAGCCGAACAGTGCGGAACGTAAGAGGGTAAACACAGGAGCCGGGCAACCCAACTATTGACCAAAGACGCAATTCGGAACTGATTCATATAGTGCAATATCCGTGACGCCGAGCACATAAAGTAAACATAGGTGCCGGGATAAAGTTTGAGGCAAGATTTATGTTTGAGCCCCCGGTCTATTAGCCGGTTACTAAAAAAGGGACGTATCGTAATAGTTTACTTTGGCCTAAAAAAGCGGAAAGGAATATGCAACACGAATGACTGCACAATTACCAGAGAAAAATTGGTCTTTATTTCCTTTGAATATGTGACGTCCAACCGTACAATCCAGATTGCCGAAGTAACTTTGATAGATACTTGTGAAGAAATAAATACATTAGAGTAAAGGTTGACACAGGGCCTTCATGAGTGGTTTGACGTCCCTACTATGCCCTGTTGCACGTCTGCGCCTTTGCTCTTTAAGAAGCTTCCGTGTGAGTGGAGCTGTCGACCATATGTTCGGCGGAAGTAGTAATGTTCGGCAGACGAGCCCTTTGGGAAGGGTTTTGAGAAGTCGCCGTGGTATATCAGTTTGACGCTGATCAGGCCCTAGTTGGTGCCCATTGTCGATGTTGATTCGAAGACATCTGTTGGCCATTGCTCGGTCGAACCGAGCTCTCGGCCTTTGTTTCATGTGTCCCCACAACTGCCCATGAAATTTTGAGTGCGAAATTGTGCACTCGAGGTACGTATTTCGTGACTAGGCGGTCCGTGCTGTGGGGCGCGTATCCCTATTTGGAGTGAGCATGGGAGTGCTCCGGGACCGAGGCTGCAGCTCGGGAGCGCTTGCGTGCATCCAGTGTCTTGACAGTAGACTGGGCTTGCGACGCTTTTTCGGCGGCTTGGACTTCGGCGGCTAGAGCCGCCGTGTGTTCCTCTGTTCGGAGCGAGTGCTCGGTATTACCGTTGATGGTAATAACTCCCTTTGGTCCTGGCATCTTGAGCTTCAGGTATGCATAGTGGGGGACGGCATTGAAGCGGGCGAACGCAGTCCGGCCGAGGAGTGCGTGGTAACCGCTGCGGAAGGGGACAACATCGAAGATCAAGTCCTCGCTGCGGAAGTTATCGGGCGAGCCGAAGACAACTTCCAATGTCACGGATCCCGAGCAGCGTGCCTCGACACCTGGGATTACACCTTTAAAGGTAGTGTTGATGGGTTTGATCCTTGACGGGTCGATCCCCATTTTCCGCACTGTATCTAAGTAAATCAGGTTGAGGCTGCTACCTCCATCCATAAGGACTCTGGTGAGGTGAAATCCGTCCACGATGGGGTCGAGAACCAGAGCCGCCGTTCCTCCATGGCGTATACTGGTCGGATGGTCTCGATGGTCGAAAGTGATCGGGCAAGCTGACCACGGGTTGAATTTCGGGGCTACCGGCTCTAAGGCGTAGACATCCCGAAGTGCGCGTTTCCGCTCCTTCTTCGGTATATGCATGACGTAGATCATGTTCACGGTTTTGACCTCTGGAGGGAACTGCTTTTGGCCTCCGTTGTTCGGCCCGCGAGGTTCGTCGTCATCCTCGCTGCGGGGGCCCTTGCCCTGTTCTTCGGCTGTGACCTTGCCGGCCTGTTTGATTACCCAACAGTTATGGTTGGTGTGGTTAGCGGGCTTGTCAGGGGTGCCGTGAATCTGGCAGGGCCTTTCCAATATTTTGTCCAGCGCAGACGGGCCGTCCCGGTTCCCTTTAGAGGGCTTTTTCTGCGGTCCCGATTTCGAGCTGCTGAATCCGGCATTTACTGCTGCGTCGTCGGCTTCACCGCCGTTGTTTGAGTGCCGGCGCTTATTGTTCCTATTGCGCCGGGGTTTCCCGTTCCCGTCCCAGGCCTCTGAAGTGCCGGGGTCTTCGGGGTGGTTGCTTCGACGAGCTAACCAGCTATCCTCACCCGCATAAAAGTGGGTCATTAGGGAGGTAAGGGCCAACATTGTTCTCGGCTTATCTTGGCCGAGCTGGCGGGCGAGCCACTCGTCCCGAATACTGTGTTTGAATGCCGCAATCGCTTCGGCATCCGGACAGTCGATGATCTGGTTCTTCTTGGTCAAGAACCGGTTCCAGAATTGCCGGGCTGACTCCCCGAGCTGCTGGATGACATGGCTCAGGTCATCAGCGTCCTTTTTGGTCGTGTCACCGTCCTTCATGGGGGTGTCGACCATGTAAACGTCATAGGTGGAGGTGGCGGTCCACTTTTCCGGTGTTGGAAGTGGCAAGGGAGGGAGCCGTATAGGGCGGGACGTCGATATCCTCGTCCATGTCGTCAGCCTCCTCGGAGGCGTAGTCCAGCATGTCGGTTCAATCTTCGACAGTGGCTACCAAGTGGGTGGTGGGTGGGACGCAAAATTCCCCGCGGTTGGCCTTCTGTCCGACCTGCTCCTGGTCCGAGGACGGGCCATCCGCGATATTCATCCTCTGGATCCGATCTATCATCTCGTTTAAAAATGAGAGGTCAAACGGATTCACGTTCGGGCATCTGTCGGAGTTGAGCTCCGGCGCACCAATACTGTGAATGTGTTCGGCCAAGGGTGACCCTTGGTTTTCTGGCGCTGGGGTTGGATCTGAACTCAAGGCCAGATCCGAACTTAGGCCCGGCCCAGGGACAGGGACGGGGAGGGAATCCGAGGTCAAGGCCTCGGGATTGGTAGGATCCCCGGTAAAGCCGAGAACCAAGTAAAGACCAGATCGCCTCGAGCATCGGCGACATACTCAAGGCTGCCGAACCTGATTTCCTGCTCAGGGGCGAAGCTACCGACCGGATCAAGGTGACCGGTCGGATCGGCGTGCAGCACAATGCTGCCGAACGCGAAGAGCTGTTCGGGGACGAAGATGTCCCCGCTGCAGATCCCATCACTAATGAGAAGGCGAGCCATCGATCCTTGGTGACCCACGGCGGAACTCTCAATGAAAGCACCAATGTCGGTACCAAAACCGGCAGATCTCGGGTAGGGGATCCGAACTATGGGTCTAGGAATCAATGGGTAACAGAGAACGTAGAGACGGCGATTTACCCAGGTTCGGGCCCTCTCGAAGAGGTAATACCCTACGTCCTGCTAGATTGTATTGATGTGATTGTATGAAGGTTACAGAGTTGATCTACCTCGAGATCGGATGGGCTAAACCCTAGGCAATGGATATGATCATCCTCTACAGACTAAGCCTTCTGGTTTATATAGACACCAGAAGGTCCTAGGGTTACATATGGTCGGTTACCATCAGGGGATAAGCATGCCGGTCACGCCAATTATTCCTTGGAGGAGACGCTAAGTCTTCGGAGGTTTCCTTCTGATACACGGGGTCGTCCACAATCCGGCCTTCCATCGACGAGTAGAGAGCGGCCCACTAGCCCGTCCTACGAGAGATAGGCCGGCAGCCCGAGTACCCCCTAGTCCGGGACACCCTCAGGGGGGGCTGCCACTCCGCCCACCATGGAGCGACGTCTGCATGACATTATATTCCCACACAACGCTCTTCTCTTTTTCTCTACATGTTCTGTACGATTGTGTACAATAACTGACATGCATAATAAAAAAAACACAGTCAGATTATGTAAGGCCTAAGGGGTGCATGCAGAAATCCAGACTGATGGTAGCAACCAGTGGATAGATCCAAAACTAATGGTTGCAGGCAGATGATAGCTTCAGTTAAAAAAGACAGATGATGGCTCCTCTACTATTTGTTGCCCACCCAACATGAACCACATAGAAGACCCGAGATGAACCAGATAGTAGACAGAGATACTATTCATTGTTGCCTCGTTATGTGCCCCACAAGCATTTTAAAACTCAAGTCTGAACATTAGTTTGGACCTGACTCAGAGTCTAAGAGGTGAACAGGATGATAAAGTAGCAAGGTAATATTAATCGATGTGTGACGTAAGCAGACACGAAAGAGTGCGACCTCTCTTCCGGAACTGTTTAGTCGACACGTTCATCTGCTCAGTCGATGATGGTAATGCAATTGGTGTGGCTGCCGGCAGTGGGGAAGAAGATCTGAGGCGGCAAAAGAAGATCTGGAGTGGGGATCTCTGCTGCGGTGGACGCTTCCGTCGATGGAGCAGCTCAGTTGGGGTGGACGACGGCACGACAGGAGCGGGACAAACCACACAGAGTTTTCTTTGACACCTATCTGTAAATGAAGTAAATCTGTAAGGGCTCCTTTGAACTGGAGGATTCTAAAAACGCATGGACTGGAAAAACACAGGAATAGGATAGGAATGCACGTGCAAAATAGAGCATTTGCAAACACAGGATTTCTGTCAAACTGGGTGTTTGGTTCACAGGAATTGGAAGAACACGGGAATGTAGAGAAACATGGTCAAATTAAAGTCAAACCACATGAAAATGTAAAGTTAGAATCTTATTATGCCATTAATGCACTTAGTCTTGTTATTCATGCATAAGAATTTGTAAAGGACGTCCAAGTGGATATTAAAATTCCTATGTTTTTTCTTTCAGAGAGACACCAAAGGAAAAAAAATCCTCTAGTTTTGCTTTGCTCCATTCCTTCTAACCAAATGCATGAATAGTAGTACCATAGCAAACTTTCCAAGTCCTATGTTTTCCTTCACTTTTTCTTTGAACCAGTGGCGATTCTAGTAGGCAGTCTTCAACAGGCTGAAGTCTGCCCTCGAATAATGTTTTTGTACTACTACTATTTTGGACACAACCAACTAGCTCAACTCCCAGGCCCATCTACACATGCACGGCTCCAACACGCAGAAATAAAAAATGATCGCTTCCGAGAGAGTCCAACACGGATAGCTACTAACTTGCCCACTACCTCACTGCTTGTCATATGGGAGAAACTATTCGTATTTCTCGTTACTACGTGTTCTCAGTGGGTGTTCTTGCCTGCATGAACTGGATATTTTTGAAAAGAAACCTAAAGTTTTTCAATATATACTACATGTGCTCTGTTGTACTATGAATAAATTTGAGCTTATATGGACAACATAAGTAGGTCCACTATTCTGGTCAAAACATTATATCTTTAAAAAAACAATTCAGTAATAATACTTGTTCCCATTGTAATCTGAAATTTTTTGAGTTTATTTGGTCCACATGATTATGAGATAATGGCTATCTTGCTAAACCAATCCAAATTGTGGTTCAAAAGAGCATTTAGTTTTCTCCCTGTTAACTTTGAGACCACCCTCCATTTCTTTCTAGATTTGCAACTGCTTTGAACCAAAGGATCCCTAAGGGATCGAGGTGAATGTAGAGTAAAAAAGTGATGTGACGAGTGCACAACCTCTTTGGCGTAGCCTTGTCGACCTCGGCATCATTGGGTTGGTCGTGGAGGATGGTGCGGCTGGTGTGACTGTCGGAGGCGGGGAAGAAGATCTAAGGCGTCTGGAGACGGCACCGAGGATACTGCTCCACTGTGATGGACGGTTCCGTCGTTGGAGCAGCTCCGGTGAGGTGTACGACGGCGAGGCTGAAGCAGGACAAGACAGACAACGTTAATCTGAAGTGGGATTCTAATAACATCTGCAATAGATGATGTAAAATACATCAGCAAACACTGCTAGATGTAAAATGCATCAGCCGCTCCGCGGTTGCTCCAACAGATGATGTAAAAACTGTTGAATCTGAACTTAACTGAAGAAACTGAATTGTACAGTCGAAACTGAATTTTACTGACGAAATTGAATTTACTGTTGAAACTGTTTGCACTAGTTGCAGAGCACTACAATAGAAGTTTAGGCCGCTTGAGCACTAGTAGCTCCCGAAGCAGTGATCTAAATCAGCAGCCGCTCGAGCAGTGAACGCACTAGCAGAGAGCAGCTCGTGCAGCTGCAGCAGCTGCGCCCGGAGTAGCTGCGCGAGCGAGAGCTAAAGCAGCAACTCGTGTAGCTGTAGCAGGTAGTGTAGCAGCAGCAGCGTGAGTGAGAGCAAGAGCAGAGCACAGCAACAGCAGGAACGAGAGCAAGAGCAAGAGCAGAGCAGCAGCGCGACCAACAGCAAGAGCAGAGAAGCAGCACAAGCAAGAGTCGGAGTAGCAGCAGCAGCGTGAGCGAGAGCCAGAGCAGCAGCAGCTCCTGCTGGTGTGGACATCGCCACCGAGGGAGCAATGCCATGGGGGAGAGACGCCATGGAGGAAGTGGCCGGCGACGCCGCCGTCGATGGAGACGCGCCATGGTGGCTCGGGATCGAGCACCGGCTGCCCCGTGTGATCGAATAAAAGAGAAAATGCAGCGATCAGTGTAGAACCTCCTTGGTGGCGCCGAGTAGGCCTTAGCTTCATCGGAGGAATTGCAGAGGGTGCTGCGGTTCCGGTGGGGCAGGTGAAGACGGCGCTGTGGGAATGGAGGTGGCGCGTTAGATGAGGCGAACGTCGGGGCAGCCCCTTGGAGGTGGAGGACGGGGCGGCTGAACCGGCGGGACGACAAGATCGATGACAGATCCTCATCCGGAGAGGTGGATGAGGGACATCGAGCTGTTGATGTGGACGACGTCGTCGGGGAAGAGGCTTCGGCTGGGCGGCGGTCGGCTGGTGGACGGAGGAGGGTGGGGTTTCGCGGGTTTTGGCGGCCTCGGTGTAAGAATGGGGGTAACGCAGGGGAAGAGAGGGGGGAGCCATGGCTTAGGGATGCGCTTGTCCAAAATTTGGGGTAAGTTACGAAAGTACCCCCACCCGTTTTATCCATGGGACGTCGAGGCATTATTTCCGGCTGAGGGGTGGAAGGGGGATTTCGCGTGTTGGGCGGCGCGACCGATTTCGGATGAGGAGGGAGTTTTCGCACGCGTTGAAATTTCGGGATAACAAGGCGCGGGTTGAAGAGGCGGGAGTTTTGCACCACAAGAGATAAAGATATACTCTAGCTTGAAAATTTCGGGATAACAAGGCACGGCTTCGAATTTCGGGAGAACAAGCTTAACGTGTACAAAAAAACAAAACAAAAGACAATTCGTACAAGACAAGAGAGAGTCATGTCCCGTTTTACAATATTACTACAAATGCCATTCAAAGCCAACAACAAATAACTAACAAATTCGGTAGAACAAGCTTAGCGTGTACAGTACCAAATCAATTTGCACTTCCCTCAACAACAAAAACAACAACAAATCAACAACAACAACAACAAAAAAAAACAAATCAAAACACCTCCCGCAAAAAAATCAAATCAAAACATTGTCGTTTACCATATTGACTCAATTTGAATCAATTTTCCGTATTTGAATACGATTGTTGTCAAGTTATACCATCATTTAAATATTATCTTGATAACACAATACATGCATGTAGTAGTAATCCTATTTAATTATGAACTACATGTACCATACGATCTCCAATTCAAATATTTGTATCCATTTTATGTTGAATTCAAATCACAATACATTTAATGCTCTAGCTAGATGTTCGGAATGATCTAAACCATGTTTTCATATGTATAATGTGTTTAACACACACAATGCATGCCCCCCCCACACACACATCATTTAGATGTTAGCTGCCAAAATCACACATTATCTCAAATTCGAATAGTTATGTCCATGCATGGATGCAATGTGGTCAAACGATGCCTGCCATTGGTGTCTCAAATTCAAATCAATTTTGGCTTGTTCGACGTGTATATAGTGTTGCATGTTCGATTCAAAACCACACACATATCTCCATTATATTCATGCATGCATGGGTTACAAACATCATGATCTCTTATTCAAATATTTGAATCCACTTTTATATTGATTATCATCTATGTGAGTCTTTTACACCCACTCACACACTCCTCTCTTTGTGGATATATACCACTAACTTTCCTATCGTGCATGCATATATATATGCACACACACTCCCCACTCGGCATCCTCTACATCGCGCACACACACGTTCTCGTTCTCTAGGTCGGTCTCCCACGATCTCTCTAGGTCTCTCCATCTGCCTCTTTCCCACACACACCAATCGATATACCCCTCTAGCGCCTAGCTACCACACACAAACATGTACACATATGGCCCTACCCTCCTCTCACCATCCATGCCTCCCGCCCTAACTCTGAGGAACGCGCGCACTGTCGCCCCCTCTGTTGGTATCCATCTCGCACTCCTACACTATCTCAAGCTAACTAACTAATAGGCCTCTCGCACCATCTCCTAGGTAGGTAGCTAGCTAGCCAGCTAGCTGCATCCCTCCCCCCCACACACTTCTCCCTCTCTTCGTCACTCTGGGAGTTCTTTATCTCTGACACATGCATGCATGTGCACCAATCGATTTCCCTCTACGTGTAGTCAGGTCTCTCTCGCTAATTTCCCACAAAAACCGACCGATCTATATCTCTAGCTAGTTAGGTCTCCCCCTCTTTTCCCACGTACACACATCGACGGAACTATGACCTCTCTCAATAGGACCGCCTACCACACACACATTAATTGTTCCTCCCATCTCATCATCCATGCCTTCCGCTTTAATTATCTATCAATCAGACGAGCGCGCCCACACACGTTCTCGCCCCCTCTCTTTAATTATCGATATTGCATTTGTACTCCTTCCTTGTCTTCGTCTACCTGGCCTCTCGCACCATCTTCAAGAACCCCCTCTGTCCTAGCGCTTGTACGCTCGTAAAGTTCTTCCCTCTATCCATCTCTATCGATATCTGGCGTAAACGATATCCTTCCCCTCTCTTCTTGTATATCGCCCCCTGCACATACATATACTATGTATGTAGGCCTCTCTTTGACACAAACATATGTATAGAGGCATGTCGCACAAACCATCTCTCTCTCTCTGACACACCCACTAGGTGGAGTACATGTATACGAAGAGAAGAGGTGCACGCACGCACTCACTCCTTCCCTCATACAGACACATGGGTACACAGTGGAGCACATTTCTATAAGAAGGGGCAGCCCACGTGATTGATAATTTAACGTGTGTAGAAAGGCTTTTTAGATGATGTGGCACTAGTAGTTCCGGTACGTGCAAAGCAACCAAGTTGGATTTCCAATAGCATGGCACTACTTCGTAGGAAACAAAATACGAGGAAGATCTTGTTTAGGGTGATGTCTCTCTTTTTCAGTCAATACATTAATGAGTAAAATGATGTTGGTGGGGGGCATCAATGAAGCCACGTGGCACATGTGGAGGTGTTGTTTGCTAGCTTCCTGTGTGGATTTGATCACACTGATGTGCCGATGGTTCTAGAAGAACGTAGACACTTTTTTTTGAGGGTGGGTACACTTAGGTTACTGTAGACGCGAATCCGAAACACCTAGACCGTTGGATCAACATCAATGAATGGCTGATATCACGTCACACGTGAACGATTGAGAATTTCAAAACTAATTATAGAAATAGCCAGCAGCGGGCTCCTCTTTTTTTGGTCTGAGAGGTTGCGAGCGTCTGGCTCCGCCACGATGGCCTCCGAGAGCACGGGCCCATGTACGTGTCCGAGAAACGTATGCAAACCTTCGGCCAAACTCCCATGCCTCCGCTCTAGTAAAAAAAAAACTCCCTCGCTTCCCGCGCTGGAAAAACACCGCCCTCGCCTTTCTAATGGGGATTTCTATCGACCGATCTCGTTAAGGAGGGAAAGCAAGTGTTACACTTTAGTACATAGTATTAAGTTAGGCGGTAAACTTTACAGCCCGTCGCGTTCGCGTCGCACCAACACACGGTCGGTCCGGCCCGCCGTTCAGCGAAGGGACGCGCATCGGCTTAGTGCGTCACTGACATGTGCAACCGCATGTGAGCAGTAGCACGAACAGACTGTCGGTCCGGCCCGCCGCTCGACACGCATCGGCTTGATACATCACTGACATGTACGACCGCATGTGAGGAGTAGCAAACCGACAAGCCAAGACCCCCCGCCTACCATGCGCCAAAAGCCCGGCCTTTTTTAATAGTATAGATCTCACCATGGAGCAGACCATGGCTCCCTCAGTTGCGAACGCTCGCGTGGTAGTTTCATGTGTGGGGAGGGGCGTGGTGTGGCAGTTTTGTAAAATGCCATGGCATTCTGTTTTTACTGCTGTTTTCGACCAATAACTGGCACCATCAGATGCAGATCTTACGGTTACTGGGGCGTTCGCCAGGAATAGCCTAGTGGTGAACTATTGACTATTTTCTTTCACACGCATTACATCGACACATATCATCTCTCTTCCTCTTTCCCACGCACACACCTACGCTCATGAGTCTCTCGGGACTTCTCGCACACACCATCTCTAGCTCTCTAGGTCGATGCCACACACATACACTTGTACTGTAGGTTTAGTACGTCGTACACAAAGAGAAGAGGTGCACGCATGCACTCGTCCTCTCTCACACACGCATCTGTAGCTACGAATCTAGTGTTCTCAACCATCTGATTCTCTCTATCAAAGGTTCACGTTGCTCCTTGGCCTTCAGATTCAAAGGTTCAAAATGTGGAGCCTCAGCTAGAGGCATGAGGTTTTGCTAATGTGGGTACCGCACACGGCACCAACACGACACGAGGTTGGTCTGCCTGGTGCGCAGTCGGGTGAGTACTAGTAGTGTACTACTTTGATGTGTCGCGTCAACTCACAGAAGTATGCAACACTTCCTTAACAAACAAACATATAAGCAGCTTATATTTAGGTTTACTTCTTACCCAAAGGATCTTATATCCAACAGACACAAAATATCCCTTGGACTGTTGGGAATTACTTCAACTGCTGATGTGATGTTGAAGTAATTGATGCGTCGCCACCAAAATCCACCATCTCTTATGGTAAAGTAGACCAAAGTAAACTCTACATTAGTATATTAATAAGATAACTAGAAGGCATTGTGGAATCATTTAGGAGGTGAGCTTGTCAATCCGAATGTGGAGGGACACCGTCCTCGACGACCCAGCCCCGGCCAGCAGCTTGGGCGGCACTATCAAGAAGGTCAGCTCCTCCACGGTGACGGCGCCGGGTTCCTTGCTGCTTGTCACCTCGATTTCCACCTTGACGGCATCGGTATTGCCGTTGGGCGCCCCCGACGGCCCGTTTGCCCACACCCCGGCCGCGTAGTGCAGCGGTGGGGATGCCCCCGCTCTGATGCAGACGACCGACACGGCGATAGGCGCGCCCATGCCGAGCGCACTGCCGACGATGAAAAATGCGCGGCCGTCCTCCTCCGCGAACAGCAAGCGTTGCGGCTCTGACACCGGAACCTGCAGCTGGAGCACCTTGCCGTACTGGATCCTGTGCACGGGCATGGGGTGCACGGTGCTGAGGTGGTTGGGGAGCGCCGGCGGCGGGCCTTCGTAGCCGCAGCCGGGCACGGGGCACTTGCACGGCGCGAGCGGACACACGCTCTGGTGATCGTCGAGCTTGTGGTAAGTGACGTAGAGCCCACAACCTTCGTGCGGGCACTCCACCCTCACCGAGGAGAGGATGGCGTCCATCGCCGTGTTGCGCACGTCGAAGCTGCCGCCGCGCTCGCACTTCTGGCACTGCCTCTGGTTCCCGGGGCGCTCGCCGCGGTAGTCCGCGTAGGCCAGGTGCCCACCCTTGCACTGCACAAATCAATCGAATACCAACTCAATCAAGAAAACTGCGCCTTGCTCGATCAGCCGAACAGATGAGATGTATTCGAACCTCGTACACCGGAGGCTTCAAGGGGCAGAGGCAGAAAGGGCAGTGAAGCATGGTGAGGTCCATAAAGACGTCCATCGTCGGGTCCTGTTCCGTCGG
This sequence comes from Elymus sibiricus, assembly GCA_039707655.1. Taxonomy (NCBI): domain Eukaryota; kingdom Viridiplantae; phylum Streptophyta; class Magnoliopsida; order Poales; family Poaceae; genus Elymus; species Elymus sibiricus. Next base: position 172,512,546 of record CM077666.1, on the reverse strand, counting down.
CATGATCTCGCCCTCCTCGTGCACCACCATCTCTCGCTTTAGAGCAAGTACAATAGTGGGCTTATAGCTTGCTTACATGACAATTTTGGCTATGTGGAGGAGAGAGACATGAAAAATTAAGGGGAGTGGGCTCTAATGCAAGAGCCTGGCTATATGCATGCTCCAAGGCAGATGCAATAAATGTGAGGAAAGAGATAGAGAGAAGATGAGAAAAAGTACTACGCCATCTCCCTCCCCCATGCACGCGGTGGCTCGCAGGACGAGGAGAAGCTTTTGCTTACAACACGCTCTCCGTCCCCCACACGGTGGACATGCAGCAGTTCATTTGTGTTAGATTGCCAGAAGCATATATTGTACAGTACGACTTCCCGAAGAAGCGAAGAGCCAAGCGCAACCCGAATGTGGCAGTTGTGAACGCTCGCGTGGCAGTCTCATGTGAAAGGGAGGGGCGTGGTGTGGCAGTTATGTACAATGTCGTGGCATTTGTTTTTTTATTGCTGTTTGCGTCCAATAGGTGCCACCGTCAGATGCAGATCTTACGGTTATTGTGGCGATCGCTAGTTATAGGCTCGTGGCGAACTGTTGACTAGTCTCTTTCTGACACAAATTTACAACATTGATACGGCTTGAATGCCAACAAGGGAGAGGGTAGCGGTTCCCGAAACGTTGAATGGTCAATGATGCATCCTCATTCAATTAGCATGCCGAGGGAATTAATTGGAAAAGAAGAATGGAGCCAACACGATATGAATGCAACGCAGTTTACACTCTCATATGAAGGCGCCCCTCCACTCCAATCCATCTACCGAATCGTACGCACCTACTAGTACTACGCACCTAGTCTGTGCAACACTGCTCACTCCAATCCAAGACCAAGTGACCACAAGCCACAACCACCCATGGAGGCGATGGACGCCAGCGGCAGGCGGCTGTGCCAGATGATCCACGATGCCGGCCTGTAGCCCGGCACCGAGCAGCATCTCAACACGGTGCTAGCGACCGCCAGCATCATAGCCCTCGGCAACGACGGCTTCGCCTCTCACATGGGCGAGATGATGGTCCGCTCCATCCGCATGTTCACCGCCGTCAAGAAGCGCGCGGACGAACTTGCCATACCCCTCCAGCCCGCGCGCCCAGGCTTCCCGTTGCCTGCCACCCTCATCGGCCTCCATGGTGAGGACCTCTTTCACGCACTGGTGGCCCTGCAGCTGCCCGACGTCACGATGAAGAATGTCCACCTCGAGGCTGCGCTCGCCGCGCAGCGCCTCGCCGAGCAAGAAACCGTCGACCTACACATCCATGTCTACGAGGAAATCGTCTACATAGGCCACTACAGGGCCAGGGACGACGCTAAGACGTTGGCCTTCTTCGACCGGCTGGAAGCCTTGGACGCCATTGTTCAGAAGCACGTTGACCTCGCCACGAAAGCCGCTACTACTTAGCCGCCATTCGGTGGGCCGGCGCCCTGAGTCGAGGAGGAGGAGCTCATCGATGGATGCATATTTCTTCTTGCCTCCTGTAACCAGCACTGCATCGCGTCGTGGCCTTAATGTGTTACTGTATCGCATTATCATTCCAGTCGTAAATGACATGTGTGATCCCTTGCTCTCATTTGGCATTAATTATATGTGTCACTGTCTTCGCCCTGGTTTATTGGTCACCTTTCGTGTTTTGTGCCAAATATTGACTTTAGATTTAACTAACAATAAGTTAATGCATGTCACAAAAAGAAATATCGTTGGAAACTACTACCTCCGTCCTGGTTTATTGGTCTCCTTCATATTTTGCGCACAAAATTCAAAGAGCACCAATAAACCAGGACGGAGGTAGTATGTTCAAACACGAATCCAATGATATATTTTTGGTGACATGCATTAATATTTTGTTAGTTAAATCTATGGTCAAAATTTGACACAAAGGGGACCAACAAACCAAGACGGAGGTAGTACTTACCTATTGCATCAACTTCGTAATTTACGTACGATGCATGACCCAACCTACCATACTATAGTAGTATATATATGAGCGCGGCAACCAAACTTATAAATTCAAAACTAAGCGTTACACGTCACAAGTGCAAAACAAGAAACTGGAACAAGTACATCACGCCTGTCCCGTTCGCGTCGCAACCCACACTGTCGTTCCGGCCCGCCGCTCAGCGCGCATTGGCTTGGCATATTATCACTGACATGTGGGCCCGATGTGAGAAAACCACCGATGCGCCAAACTGGCAAACTCCATGGCTTATTGCGCGGGAAAATCCCCGCCCTAGCATTTTTAATCGTTGTTTCTATCTGTCTACCGTGCCAAGGAGTAGAAGCATAACCAAATGTTACATTTTCTACAAGTTCAAAAGGAAAAGCCTTCTGCATCGCGTGGCACCCCCACACGGTCGGGAGTACTAGGGTCGGTTTGGCACGCCGCTCAAGCTAGGGAACGCGTGTTGTCTAGCATTTTCACTGTCATGTGGGACCGTAGTTGAGCAAACCGACTATGGGCAAATCCCCACCCCGCCCGCTGAACGTTGGCTGAGTTTGAATTAGAAGAGAGAAACGAGGAGGGTGAAGAGCTAGCTGTAGCACGGACGCCGTTGTCCGATGGGACTCATGTTGATAGAGTAGGAGTACTCCGTACTCGTTTGTACTTGTATGTACTACGACCACTCGTTGGGTGCGTGCGACCTATACATGTCATCACTTTGCAGCTATGCTTTAGTACATACTCCCTCCATTTCTAAATATAAGTCTTTCTAGAGATTCCACTATGGACCACATACGGATGTATGTAGATGCATTTTAGAGTGTAGATTCACTCATTTTGCTCCGTATGTAGTCCATAGTGGAATCTCTACAAAGACTTATATTTAGGAATGGAGGGAGTAGTATTTTTCCACGCATTTTTCCCACTCCTACTTGCTGAGATGTACTGCTAGGCTCCGCGCTCATCGGAAATATTTCTATGTGCTTCCTTTCGCCGACATGTGGGACATAGAGCATCTTGGTCCACCAGCGAGCACTCAAGGCATCTCCAACGCTGAGCGCCGACTGGTAGGGACGAGTCCTCGGACAGAATGCGGCAGCGGGCCATCCAACCATGACGGCGTTCGAGTACATTTCAAACCGGACGAATTACATGCAGACCCCCCGCAAAAGAATAAATAAATGAATTACTACATGCAAACCGGATGATTTTCATAGAAACCGGAGCACATTCATTACATTTTGGAGATATTTCATTGGAAAAAAACGACCGACCGTAAACCAGTCTAAGAGCCTCTTTGATTCCCATGATACTGAAAATATAGGAATGAGGAAAGTATGGGACTCGAGTGCTAAATCCAATAGGATTAGCAAAGAGTGTTCAACGCCACAGGAAAAAACAAAGGAATTGTAAAAAGAAAGGTTGGAGAGGAGTACTAGCTAAGCTGCGACGATGCTCTTGCTCCGCTGATGGCAGTAAACCGAGAGGAGGAGGAGGAAGCGGTGGCGTGTTTTTACATGCTAAGGCTGGACTGTAGTACATTGTTTTTTATCGCCATATCGCCTGCTGGTTCACTAGCTGCCGTGTTTCGCACTCCTCTGATGTATACTAGTACTCCAGTGCTAAACTAGAGTATACCGCACGGTTCTTTGCTCCTTATTACATCGTCGACAACAATTATTCTTCATTTCCCCGACATGTGGGACATCCAGCATCTGGGTCGACGTGTCATGCACCAGATTAGAGTGGGGAACGGAAGGGGAGCCTCACCCGGTCATAGCGCCGTAGTAATAATGACTATAAATGAGCAGTCATATCACAAGGCCCCACCTTTCCTGCAGTAACGAGCCGTCAAATCACACAGTCCCACCCTTCCAGCAGTAAGTTGAATCCGCTACTCCCTCATCCTCCTCGACTCTCCAAACTGACTAGGCGAAACTGCCGCGCGTACCGCACGGGAAAAGCCCCACCCTTGACTTTTAAATATAATTTTGTATCGATGGATTGCGGCATGGAGCAAAACCAAAAGAAAAAAGGTGGTACATGTATATAGCACGCCCATCGCGTTCGCGTCGCACCGCCACGGTCGGTCCGGCACGCCGCTCTCCAAATGCAACGCGCGTCGCATTAGTACTACTGCAGTACTAGAAAAGAGAGACGAGCGATGGTAACATACGGTTGAGTTACTTTTTTTAGGCAGGTTGAGTTACTACTACTACAGTAGAAAAGAGAGACGAGCGATGGTAACATACGGGCTGTAGATATGTTGAGAAATCGAAAAAAAATGTCGAGACACCGGCTATATAGTACTGTACAGTACCAATAAAATAATCGAGTGCAGCAATTCGGTGCCCAGGCTTATCTGCACCTGGTCAGAAAACAATTCACAAAAAATTCAAACAAATTCAATTTTTTTTGCATGGTAGAAAATTTGATGCGTGAGGTTCGCTCCAATTTTCAAATTGTTTGGACATCTGAGCAGCTCTCGGCAAAAAAGACAAATCGGGTCAGAACAGTGCATGAACAGTATACTTTTTTACAGACCCCGGATTTGTCTTTTTTTGCCGAGAGCTGCTCATATGACCAAATGATTTGAAAATTGGAGCGAACCTCACACATCAAATTATCTACCATGCAAAAAAATGGAATTCTTTGAATTATTCTAGTATTTGTTTTGATTTTTTTCGTTAGCACAGGTACAGATGAGCCTAGGCTCAGAAGATGATTATCGTAATCTATTTCGCTATGAATACAAATCTACTCCCCCCACCCTAGGCAGCTAGGGCAACCTCCCTGCTCCACGCTTCACCGATGATCCCGTGGATTCGCCCCTCCCCTCTTCCCGCCGCTCGGGCCACTGGTGGTGGGGAGGGGAATCCCGGTGCCTCCGGTCCAGTTAGTAGTTTACATTAGGGTTTTTTTGTCCACGCACACGCAGCCCTCACTCGGATGGGGGGCACTTCTCCTTTGAGTTTGTCTTTCGGACTCTGATCCTCCTCGAGTTCGTCTGTCTAGACATAGTGGATGGAACATGAGCGTATTGTCATGTGGCGAGATTAGGTGTCAAGTGCTTCGGATAATTACAAGGGTTCAACGACGACAAGGGTGTGTTTGGTAGGGTGTATGAAGGGTGCATGAGAGCAAAAGTTCCATTCTCGACCCACTTTTGGGTGTTTGGTAGGGTGTATAAAGGGTGCATGAGAGCAAAATTTCCCTTCTCGACCCACTTTTGGGTGTTTGGTAGAGTGTATGAAGGGTGCATGAGTCCACACTAGCTTAACACAAATACACTTGGAGCATGCATGAAGAGGGATGCTGAGATGAGCATGCACAAAGAGGGAACAACTATGCTGAGATGAGAATGCAACCAAACACACAATACGGCTCTACGGCTCCGGTCCTTATGGGCATCTGCATGAAGACTTCTCGTTTATCGTCAAAAATGTCAAGCCGACTCCTATAGGACAGCGGCGATATCGATCGACACATCTTCTATGAGTTAGTCTTTCGAGCTCTGATCCTCGTCGGGCATAGTTGATGGAGCTCGAACGTAGATTCATGTCGTCTCCTAGCGGCGGTGAGGCTAGGGTGTCTTGTCATGTGGCCAAGAGTTCCAGTTTGTTTGTTCTCTCTCAATATATATTCACCCGTGTGGTTGTTCAATGAATGGAGGGCCGGGGTCCACAAGTGAACAATACTACTAGTACTCCTGGACGCCGTGGAGTTTTGTTCACTATAGCTTGTTAAATAGAGAGTTTCTTTTCTTTAATGTAACATACACAAATTGAAACGATTGTTGTGGAGAGAAAAAGAAAATCACTCCACTATATATATGGGCAGGAGCCTCAGCGCTTGCTTTACTAGGGTTGCTCTCTTCACTCTCTTACCCTCTCCAGATCTAAATAAGACAGCGGTGGCCACACACTCTCTCTGCTCACCGCTGGTCACAGATCCGGCTGGATCCCCTCGGCCAGGGTAGGGGAGTAGGTGCATCGTTCACGCGGTCATCGGCGGCTAGGGAGGAGACCCACAGCTGCCGGCGCGTCCCGGTCGGCTGCCCGTGCCGTTTTCTCTGACACAACGCCGGCTCGGGAGGGCCTCCGACCCCTTCTTCCTCCATACCGTATTGTGGCCAGATCCGGCCTCCCGCCGCCCTCCTAGCCACATCCCGACGACCATCAAGTATAGCTTCCTCCGAAAACAGCCTTGCTCTACTGCCCCAGCTCCCCACGTGGCTGCATGTGGATCTTTTTCTACTTCCAACAGCTGTTCCAAGGCCACCTTAATTTTTACTATTACTAGGTGATGCCCCGCACGTTGCTACGGGATTTTGTCATGGATTTCGGAGTAACATTCACATATGAAAGAAGAAAATCATTGAATCAATAATATGGTAGAGTTCACAAATAAGTAATTATTAAAATTTATTGGTGGTATAAATATGCATCGTATGATAAAACTATCACTTTGTAGAACAAACCATATTCTTAGAATGAACTATTTGTTGTTGTTTGTAGGCGTTCCTTCTTTAGTTACCGCAAGCTGGATATATTGTGTCCCACTCTTTTCATACTCGACAATGTATCCAACAGAAGAAAATGGATGGCCAGCAGACTGTGGGTTAGCAGTGTGCTGAGGCGCGGACTCACGTTTCAGAGTCATAAACTTCAGTTCTTTTGCACTCTTCATCTCTGCAATTGCATCGATGTATTTCTTCTGAGCTTCTCTTATTGAAACGGCAAAAGAACATGGCAGAATATTCTTTGAAGAATTAGGTGGCATCCTGCGAAAGATATGTGTATGATGTCAATCAGGGTAAAAAGTGGGATGATAATATATAAGTAACCAATTTTAAGTAGGAGTACCTCTTGCATCGATTGTTCATTTGTACTGGAGGTTCTGTGGTCGTTTTGCTCTATAGTGTTGCTTAGTGGAAGTGCTCACCAATTGTTTGTTAAAATAGCAAACCTCCTGAATTGGATTGGTATGCTTAAGTCACAGTAATGCTAACGTCACTGTACTTATGTGACTTTATCTCACAAATGTGAACTATTCTATAAATTAAATGGTGTATGATTCCAGATATATAATCAAGGTAGCCAGTTGAGATGCCGACATATTTTTCATTCTTCCTTTACTACAATAAAAACTGCCGACTGAACTGGAAGTTCAGTTGGCCAAATACTCGAATGCTGGCATGTCAAGGACATACTCTTGCATCATGTCATCGTAAAGTTTCAGGAAATGCATCATGGTATAGAAGATTAATCTTTAATTCAGGATTTTTTTTGCTTGACTCTTCAATACGAATCATGCCAGAGAAGTTGTTATGTGGGGCTAGACCTACATGAGGCTTAAGATGGACACCCAGGAGGGGGGCATGACTGAAACTATATAATGGGATAAATACGCATGAAAACAATAGAAGGTGCATAAGCTAAATATAATCAATTTAAGAGGGGAGAGCTTGCATAACGAGGCGAGTAGCAAGAAACCTGTGAATCAATGAAGCCAATGCGAGCAGCAAGAGACCTATGAGGGAACAGATGAAATCATTTGATTTTTCTGGATCAACAAACTGAAGAAGAAAGTATGTTTAAGATGATAGCAGATCCATATCTGCATAAACCCTCTGTACTTATTTCGTAGCGATGCATAACCTCTTGTCATAATATGATCAAATACTGAAAGATTCATGGATAAAAACCCCAGGTGATGGATCATATGAAACATTAACCTAAAAAAGTAGCACTTAAAGAATGTGAAATATCTTCTGAAGTTTCCTTGATTAGGTTCTACCATGTATTTGACTTGCGCTCTACACTCCATAGATCTTCTGTAAGGAACACATACTAAAATTTGTATAATAGATAAACAAAGCACAATTTTTTAAGTCAAATTAAAAAAACATTCGATATGACTAACGGTATATGATCAAAGCCAACAAATCTGCATATGACTAACTGTATATGACCAAAGCCAACAATTGCACATGAGTAACTGAGGTTCACTGACTGGACTACTGAACAATGAACTTCCCTATCCATCTTTCCAAACCATATACACACAATTTCCTTAAATGGATGCAGATTGTAGCCTGTATGTTTGAACAAATATATTGCAGAAAACAATCCAGAGGAGGAAATTGATATGATGCATATGCTCTTCAAGTGTAAATACTTAAATTCAGATATGAGACCTTGCGTACCAATGCAAGATGCAAGAGACCTCTGAAGCAATGAAGCTAATCCGAGCAGCAAGGGACCAATTAAGCAGAAGGTCGAGTACCTTTCGATCCGGAGCGCTATCTGCAAAATTCAAAAACATAAGTTGGGGGATAGGAGAAATCACCGGTGGCTGAAAACAGGAAATGTGTGGCAGGAGGAAAATAACCGTGATGTGCTTATAAAATCAAAATAAACAAATAAATTAGTAAAATGATCATGTTGGATTAAATTGTATCTAGAAGAAGTAATAGCATGTAGCCTAGGCAGTCATATTAGCATTTTATGATTTATGCAGAGGACAAAGTGACAGTAAATAACAATCCGAAACAAATGCAAACCGCAAAGGACATGTGAAGTAGTGTAGCCAATCCGATCAGCAAAAGACCTATACGTTGAGCATATTTTGAGCCCTACCACAGCCTGAGAAATTGAAAAGCATAATCTTGAGGATATGAACATTCAGAGAGTGATAAAATAGGGAGTGTGCACCTACCAGGGGAGAAGTCGGTTCCCAGATGTGGATGCGAGCAGGCGACCGTGGTCGATGACTATGGCGGTGCGAAGGGGTTTTAAGGACATTTTCTTCCGCATTTGTAGGGCATGGAGGCGGAGATAGTTTGAGGCCATAAATGGAGTGGTGCGAGGCCGTTTCATATGCATTTGTGGCATGGAGGTGGAGGGATTGCGACATAAAAGCGGCAGCTGGAAGGGCTAGCGACGGTTACTGGCAGGGGGGCCGTCGGTTACCTGCGACGGCTGGGCAGGGGGAGCGTCGGTCGTGGCGGTTGTGCTGGGAGAGCGTCAGCCATGGCGGCCTCCACATCTATCAAGCGGTGGCTCACCGGGGGACCGCCGGCGGTGAGGGCGGAAGGATTAGCAGCGATGGCTGGTTTGGGGGAAGCATGGGGCGGCAGTGTCTGGCCAGGGAAGGGCGGTCATGCCACAATCACGTCGGAAGGGTTCCTGGCGGCGGTGGCTTCCCGGAAGGGTGGGTCGTGTCAAACTCTTTCCGTCAGACTCTTTTTTTTAAGAACCTTTCCGTCAGACTCGAACGATGGCTAGCTTCTTTCTTTCCCTATGGGCTTTCCATGGGCTTGTAACGTCCAAATGTTGTTGGTGAGAAGAGGGCATGTACAACCCAGCGTAATTTCCACTTAGGAGCCTGTTGGAGGTGCACACAGCGGGACATTGCGAGCGAAGAAAGAACGAACCGTTATCTTTTCACTTAGCGATGGCAACTCATTGTAAATTTCATCAATTCTGATCAGATGGCTGGAAACTACTCAGTTATACTGCATCAACGGCTATAATAATTCCGATGACGTGGCTCACTAAGGTTGCAGCAATATCAGCTAGTGGGGGGCTCCTATTTAGATATAGTAGATTAGAGGTAAAGCTACTTCATGCAGTTGAATTTAGGACTTGGTTGAAATAGGGAATAAAGGTGGGAAAGGTGTAGCATGAATCTAGGACTTGATTCAAAGAGGAAATAGAAGGGGGGAAAGTTGTAGAGACTGGCCAACCGGTCTCTTGGTTCAAAAGGGAAATAAAGGGAAAACGCAGTACAAACTGGATAAGGAACATATCTATTATTGGTGGAGGAAGGAAAGAAAGTGGCAGCTGGGGGACAAGTCAACAGAGTATGTCCAGGATTAGATTTGCTGTCCTCATGTAGTAAAAGGTGCCTAAAGAGAACTAAATTTGGGACCATCCCAGATCTTAGTTGGATGTTTGTTGCTCGGGGCAACAAACTCGGCCTCACCACATTATGCGTCCTTGTAGGTACATGGTGCTGATGCGTCCACTGTCTGCATGCCCTTGTACCAACTTTTTATTGTTGTTAATGTAATGGCACTTGTAAAATGAAGCAATCGCACTGTTAAAGCAAGGACATGTCTAACCAATGTTGTTGTTAATCTAATGCCTCCAGTAATATGATGCAATTAAACTGTTTTACAAATGCTACTCTCCTGCTAGATTTCCCCTTATGATAAGTAAGTTGCTTCTTTACGCTGGTGAATGTCCTGGTATCCTCACTGTCCCATGCACTTATACCAACTATTTAGCTGTTTTAATCAAATGTAGCTGGTAAAACGAATCAATGCCACCATTAATGTAATGGCATATTTGACCGATGTCATTGTTGATCATAATGCTTCGAGTAATATGAAGCAATGCTGCCATTTTAAAATTTCTACTGTCCTTGCATGATTGCCATGAAGATAGATGCTTCTTTTCATTTCGTGTATGTTTCATATTTTGTTATTGACCAGTAAATGTTTTCTTTCTATCTTTTTGTGCAGATAGGGTTATCCATTTCACCTCGTTGCTATTGTGACCTTTCGGTGAACTGCTGTTGGATCGAAAGTATGTCTAGAGGGGGGGGGGGTGATTAGACTACTTGACCAAATAAAAACCTAGGGCATGATTGGTTTGATTACAAAAATTGGCATGCCAACATTTGGCAAATGCTAAATATTGGTTAGTGCTTGGTTGGTTACCAATTTCACTTGCCAACCTCACAAGAAGTTGCCAATTTTTGGCAACTTTTGATATTACCAATTGTTGGCTTCCCAAGTATTGGCAATGCAAAATGTTGGCATCAAACCAATTAGTCTCCTAACCTTTTCCCAATTTTAGTTGTAGGCAGATTTTAGCAAGTATACAAGTCAAGCATCACCCTACACATGCAATTCTAAGAGTGTAGCAGCGGAAAGTAAACAATTGCATATGTAAGTAAAGGAGGGGATCGGAGATTTCAAACGCAATGAAGACACGGTGGTTTTTGGCGTGGTTCCGATAGGTGGTGCTATCGTACGTCCACGTTGATGGAGACTTCAACCCACGGAGGGTAACGGCTGCGCGAGTCCATGGAGGGCTCCACCCACAAAGGGTCCACGAAGAAGCAACCTTGTCTATTCCACCATGGCTTACGTCCACGAAGGACTAGCCTCACTCGGGGTAGATCTTTATGAAGTAGGCTATCTCCTTGCCCTTACAAACTCCTTGGTTAAACTCCACATCATGTCGGAGGCTCCCAAGTGACACCTAACCAATCTAGGAGACACCACTCTCCAAAAGGTAATAGACGGTGTGTTGTTGATGAACTCCTTGCTCTTGTGCTTCAAATGATAGTCTCCCAACACTCAAACAACTCCTCACAGATTTGGCTATGGTGGAAGAAGGATTTGAGTGGAAAGCAACTTGGGAAAGGCTAGAAATCAAGGTTCAAATGGTTGGATTGGAATGTCTTGATCTCAACACATGAGTAGGTGGTTCTCTCTCAAAAAATATATGGCGGAAGTGTAGGCACGTTATGATGGCTCTCCTTACTGAAAAGGAAGTGGTGGAGGGGTATATATAGCCTCCACACAAGATCCAACCGTTACACACTTTTGACCCAACTCGGTGGCACTGATCAGAAATCTCAGTGGCACCGAACTGTGTAAAAGATATGAACGTTAGGAAACTCGGTGGGACTGACTGGAACAACTCGGATGGACTGAAGTGCAATGGTTAGGGCAAACCTCGTCTCGGTGGCACCGATTGCATCAACTCGGTAGGACCGAAGTGAAGCAATAAGGCAACAGAGAGTTGGCAAGCCATCTCGGTGTGACTGATTTGCAAAACTCGGTGAGACCGAAGTAAGTGCAAACGATTACAGAGAGTTGGCAAGGCCAGCTCGGTGGGACCGAGATTCATATCAGTGGATCCGATTTGTTAGGGTTTTGGCAGTGGCTAAGTCCAGATGAACTCGGTGGCTCCGGATAGGAAATTTCGGTGGGGCCAAGTTGGAATGTAGGTTTTGGACATATTTGGATTGAGAAAGTGGCTGAGGGTTTTGGAGTACTGTCACTAAGCACTTGAGCAAAAGACCATTAAGCAACACCTCATCCCCTTTTAATAGTATTGGCTTTCCTATGGACTCAATGTGATCTTGGATCACTAAACCAAAAATGTAGAGTCTTGATCTTTTGCCAATCTATGTCTTTAGCATTTTGAGGGGTCCACATCTCTAGTCCTTGCCATGCCAATCATTGAACATCCCGAAATCTTTAACTTGAATGGATATTAGTTCAATGAGATATATGTTGTTATGAATTACCAAAACCACCAAGGGAGCAAATGTGCTTTCAATCTCCCCCTTTTTGGTAATTGATGACAACATATAGATCAAAGCTTCGACAAATGATTAAATGAATGAAATACACCGTCGCTTTGAGAAGTATGTGATAAGCAAGAGCTCCCCCTAAATTTGTGCATTATTAAAAATTTGCGTTTGAATGCAAATGCACAATCGATTAGGATCATGGGTCACTCTTCCATGTCACATACAACTTGGTGGAGCGCGCAAAAAGATATGAGTGGAATAGTAGGCACGCATCACCAACACAAGTGAATGATCATACAAAGATAATGATAGGAATAAGCATTAAGCATAGCATGAAGCATAGTATGATCAATCACACAAAGTAGTAGCTCGCAAACATAACGATCAAAGTATCTCACAGACGTAGTATCAAGCACACATCAAACAGAAGTACCATAAAGCAAATAGTAGCAAAAGAACTCGAGAAAAACCAACGAGCAAAGCAAGTCTCTCTCTCTCTCGAAGCCTAAGATCTATACAAATTCTCCCCCTTTGGCAACAAGTACCAAAAAGCTCGAATAGGTATAGGTCTAATGCGGCTCTCTAGGCATGATCCTCGAAAGCTCCTGAAGGTGATCTTCGGCTGGCAGCTCCGGTGTGCGTAGACGGCGTTGAGAGAAGTGCATCCGTGAAGGCTTCATCTGACGTCTGCTGGGCTGGTGGAGTGGAGACCGGAGGTGGCACTGTAGCAGCAGCAGCAGGTGCAGAGACTATGGTCCTCGGATCCACAACTGGCACTGCAGCAGACCTGGCTGCCCTGGGCACCGACTGGAATCTCTCCGTAGTGGGTCGGCATCTCCACTGTCATCTGAAGTGGCTGCCCTGGCTGCATCAACATCATCCTTCAGCTTCTCCACAATGGTCTGAACCTCTGTGATCTTGACATCTAGATCATGAATCTTTGTCTCGACGATCCGTTCTAAGCTAGCCTGGTTCTGGGTGAGGTTGGCTAGACTTCGCTCAATCCTTAGGGTGGCTTCTAGCAGATAAGTCATCTGGTCACTCTTCGACTTGAAGTTGGCAATGGGAGCACTGGGAGCAGATGCCTCCTTGGCTGCTTTTGCTTCTGCGGCTACTCGGATCTTCTCTTGCGCTTGAGCAGAGGTGGGATGCAAAGGATCCATCACTATGACATTGTCCTCGAACTCTGGACGCAGTGGGAGATGCTCACGATCAAGAAGATAAGTGCTCGTTCCAACCTTGGAATTGATGAGCATCTGGATGTGTGGAGCATATCCGCAAGATCTCTTCTGATCAACAACTGTCCTCTTGATGGTTTCAACAATCAAGCTCATCACCTTGAACTTCTGAGGTGTATCAAAGAGGTGCGGCAAGTTGATGGAGTGGCCACGTATCATCTTATCATCTCCTGACTTGGGCAACAGAGTATACCTCAAGATAGTGTTTGTAGTGGCCAAACCAGGTAGCAGGTGCTTCATTGACCCTAGCTTGTGTGTCTCGATGTCCTTCTCTGGAATAGCTGTATACATATTGGCCATAGAGTTGTGGTCCATCTTGAGCTTGGCATAAATATCAATGTCATCATCTTCTTCTTCTGGAGCACCAAGAAGAGTAGCCCACTCAGAGATGGTCGACTGGTACCTGGAGCCCTCAGTCATCCACACAATTCTGCCATCAGGATAGAAATGAGCTGTGGAGTAGAATTGCATGATCATCTCATCATTCCACTTTGTTAGCTTCTGTCCAACAAACTCATCAACACCAGCTATCCGGAAACTCTCATGAACATGGGGGAAGTAGTCCTCATTGGCATCGATGTACTTCCAATCCACCCATCTCATGTCACTGACGATTGGCTTCTTATCAAGCAGTACAGTCTCATAGAAGTCTTGTTGTTCTCTGGTCTGGAAGTGGTAATCACAAGCATTCCTTCTCCTGGCAGCATAAGAATCAGACAATCTCCACTGACGCAGTCCTTTGTCCTTCCTTAGCATCATGTTCTCTGGAACTGGGTGTGCATTGTCATGATCTGGAATCTTTGGCTTTAACTTTCTAAGCACTAGTGGCTCCTCATCAACATCAGCTTCAGGCACTGGGGCCTTGTTCTTCTCAGTGGCTGGAATATTTCTTGTGGATCTCTTTGGTGCTGGAGCTTTTGGCTTGGACTTGGTGGGGGCAGCAGTCCTTATAGCATCTGACATAAGTTTTTGTGACTTGGCAGGAGGTGCATCAGCAGTAGGCCCCTCCTCCTCCTCATCAGTCCTCATGGAGGGTTTGCCCACAACCTGAGCAGTTGTCTTCCTAGCCCTCTTCTTCTTCCCTGTAGCAGCTGTTTCGGTGTCACTTGGTTCCTCAAGTGTGAATGTCATGGTTTTCTTGGGAACTTTCTTTACAGCAGATTTGTCCTTGGCAACAGGTTTTGAGCTAGCTGCTTTGCCATACTCCTTAGCAACCACTGTCCTCTTCTTTGCTGTGGCCTCACTTGCCACAAAGTCCTCATCCTCACTATCTGAGGTTCTCTTCTTCCTGGTCCTTGTTACAGCCTTTGGAAGATCTGGAGAGCTTCTCTCTCCCTCATAAAAGCTTTCTGCAGGACTAGAGCCTGAGCTGAGATCTGTGCGCTGCTCTGACATGTTCTGGCTATCGCTGGCAACAGACATCTTGCAAGCTGACCCTGTGAATAGATGGGTATGGGCAGAGTAGATGAGTCATCACAAAAAGCAGAAGTTTTTCATGAAAATTGAGTTCAAATCTTAGTTTCAAGTTTTCACAGAAGGAATTTCGGATGGACCGAGTTGATCATCTCGGTGATACCGAAGCACTCAACAGAAACTTTACACTCCATTTCGGTCAGACCGAGATGGGGTTCGGTGACTCCGAGATGCTAGGGTTTCACAGATATTTTTCTTTCGGTCTCACCGATTCGTACAACTCGGTGGCACCGAGACGTACTAGTGCTATGGCCTGGGGCCAAATCGGTGACTCCGAAAATTTCTAATCGGTCGGTCCGAGATGCGTTTGGCGGAAACTTAAACCTAATTTTTTTACTCGAATCTAATCTATGGAATTTGCAGTGTAAAGGAAGTTCTCAATCCGTGGCAAGAATAATGGCAATCCAATCGGGGATATCCTCTACGGCGGCAACGGCGGAGCAGATTGCCGTTGACGGCGACGGATTCCGGCGGCGAAGGCGCACTGGAGACAAGGGCGATGATCCGGAGACCTGGGCGACGGCAGCAACGGGGTGCCGGAACGAGGGGGTTTGAGAAATTTCAACCGTTCGGGCCCGCGGAGTATATATACCCGTGTGCTGTCGGTGGCTCCGAGTTGGACAACTCGGTGGCACTGATATGTGTAACTGCAAGCAGTTTAGCACATCGGTGGCGCCAAAATGGTTCAACTCGGTGACACCAAGATAGAAACCTAGATCAATCTAGATGATTTCGGTTGGACCGAGTTTGAGTGAATTGGTTCGGCCGAAATCATGTAGAAGGTTTTGGAGGTTCAGCCCTTTCAGATCGGTGGCTCCGAGTGCTCCTCACCCGGAGGGTCCGAAAATGACTTGTTCAATTTTTGTGATGTAGCAAGAATAGAATTTGAGACAAGAAAGCATAGATAGCTAGAGAAGGTACTTAGGCATTCTTGTACATCCACTTGGCCAGAAAAACCAAGACAATCAAAACAACAAATGGATGTCCTCGAATGATGAAAACATGCAAGCCAACATGCTCACACAATAAGATAGCAAATGAAATATGTGTCAAACATGCACAACCAATTCTAGCATCTATCAAGCAATGGCGATGACTAGGTCATCTATATATGAGTATATTGACTTAGGAGTCAAATGAGAACATTTGATCATAGGTCATACTCATCGTTTAAGCACAAGTGGGGTTGCCACTTTTACATAAAGCATTGATGTGTTCACACCATTAGAGTTGCTTTAGCTCAATTGTTTAGAGCAAAGCTCCCCCTAGATGTGATATCCCCCCAAAGAGGGATGAACTAACCTTGGGTTTTGTCGATGATGACTTCATGTAGATGTTGAAGATGTGGATGCTCAAAGTTGATGTAAACCATCAAGAGTTGGGAGCAATCCTTTGGAGTTTTGTGTTTTCAATACCTACATGGGTTAGTCCCACACAAGGAACATACAAGGATATTCATAGACATAGAGTGAAATACACATATGATGATGTCCATGAATGCAATGACTAACTTGTCCCTTGCCTTACCAACAAGAGGGTTTGTGACTCCATGAACTAGTGCAAAATGTGGAAGTTGGTTGCACAAGTTCTTGACAAAATGTATATGAGTGAAGTTTGTTGGCGGAGTCACCCTCAAGAACTCTCTAGTTCTTCTTCTCTTGGACCCACATCAACTTGATGGGAATCCTTGGAGTTGTAGTAGCACTTGATGAAGTAGAACTTGATGAAGTCTTGGGAACCCACTTGACCAAGGCTTGAGGAGCTTCTTCAAATGAATAAATCTCTTCTTGAAGCTTGTCCTTGCCTTTTAGCTTGTGGTCTTGTGGTGGAAGATCTTCTTGAGCTTGTGTCCCCTTGAAGGAAGTAGGATCATACTTCTCTTGTTGAGGAACAAACTTCGTCTTGGGGTATTGATCTTCTTCCCACTCAACTCCATTGGCATTGAACTTTCGTTCAAAACCAACACCTTGGTTCTTCCGGTGCCTTCCTTGCTTGCGTACAATTTCCTCAAATTGCTTACTCCCGGCAAGGCTCTTGTAGACACCTTTTTCTATAATTCCTTTCAATAGCATATTTTCTTGCTCAAGTGTAACTTGGCTAAGAGAATCATTAGTGGAATCAATAGAACTACTCGAAGCAACAACATTGGATTTAGCATTGTTATTGTTACTACTAGAGGTAGAACCCTTTTTACCCTTGTTGCTAGTTTGCTTAGGTTTAACTTGTGGCATAAAGGTAGACAAGAGTAAACGTTTGGCAAGATATGAAGAACTCTTCTTTCGAAGATCATCATTGATAGCTTTAAGAAACTCATGCTCTTGCTCTAAATTTAGCTTCTCGAAGCGTAGCTTCTCATGAGTTCTTAGAAGTTCTCTATGATCCTCTTGAGTTGTTTCATGACCTAACTTAAGAGCATTTAGTTTTTTAGTTAGATGCTCAATCTCCTTCATAGCATTGTCACTCGTTTCCTCTTGACTATCATGATTACTAGCATTTTCATTATAGCTCACATCACTAGCCTTATCAACAAGTAAATCATCATCACCAAGCAAATCATCTTCATCACTATTGAAATCAAGATACTCGGGGTGTGATACCTTGGGGCCTTTTGCCATGAAGCATCTTCCAATTCCTTCATTTGGTGAGTCAAATAGGTCATGGGAGTTGGATGACACAAGAGCAAGTCCGGCAACACCTTCATCTTGACTATAGTCGGAGTTGGAGTGATAACTTCTCTCAGAGTGGTTGTCGGAGTCGGAGCCGGAAACCCATTCACCAACATGAGCTTGATGTCTTCTTCTTGTGTAGCTACTTGATGACTCGTCCTTCCTCTCCGAATCCTTGCTTCTTTGAGAGTGTCTTCATTCATAACGATCATCTCTACTCCTTCTCTCCTTATGAGGTGATTCATCTCTTCTATGTCTTCCTCTTGGTGATTCGTCTCTTTTCTTGTAGGGAGCCGTACACTCATTGGAACAGTGTCCAGGTTTTCCACAATTGTAGCAATTATGGTCACGACTTGATGATCTTCTCTCATAGTGTCTTGAGCTAGAGCTTCTTTCTTTCCCTTTGTTCTTGTAGAACTTGTTGAATCTTTTCACCATTAGGCTTATCTCTTCATTGGATACTAGCTTTTCACTTGAAGTTGTTGGAGCATCGGTTGAGGCTTTGTAAGCACCACTTGATTTTTTGTGTAGCTCCTCTTTGTCCTTGAGTGACATTTCATGAGCAACAATCCTTCCAATGACTTCTATGGGCTTGAGATCTTTGTAATTTGGCATCATTTGGATCAATGTGCAAACGGTATCATATTTTCCATCCAAAGCTCTAAGGATCTTCTTGATGATGAATTTATTGGTCATCTCTTCACTTCCTAAGCCGACAATCTCGTTTGTGATGAGAGCAAGCCTAGAGTACATTTCTGCGACTCCTTCACCATCCTTCATCTTGAACTTGTCAAGTTGACTTTGAAGCACGTCCAACTTAGATTCCTTGACGGACTCGGTACCCTCATGCATATCAACCAAAGTATCCCAAATTTCCTTTGCATTCTCGAGGCGGCTGATTTTGTTGAATTCCTCGGGACACAAACCGTTGAAGAGAATGTCACAAGCTTGAGCATTGTATTGCAACATCTTCAATTCTTCTGAGGTTGCTTCACGATCTGGTTCCTTGCCATCCTCAAAGAAATCACCTTGCAAGCCAACATGAACAACAGCCCAAACGGCGGGGTTATGACCAAGAATATGCATCTTCATCTTATGTTTCCAACTAGCAAAGTTTGTACCATCAAAATATGGACCTCTACGATGATAGTTACCCTCACTAGACGCCATACTCTCCTAGGTTGTGAGACCAAGGCTATGATCACCAAAGCAATGGAAATCAAGGCTTACGGAGACCAAAGCTCTGATACCACTTGTAGGATCGAAAGTATGTCTAGAGGGGGGGTGATTAGACAACTTGACCAAATAAAAACCTAACATTTTCCCAATTTTAGTTGTAGGCAGATTTTAGCAAGTATACAAGTCAAGCATCACCCTACACATGCAATTCTAAGAGGTCGAATCTCACCCTAACTTGGTGGATATCCTCTACGGCAATCTGCTCCGCCGTCAACGGCAATCTGCTCCGCCGTTGCCGCCGTAGAGTCTTGATCTTTTGCCAATCTATGTCTTTAGCATTTTGAGGGGTCCACATCTATAGTCCTTGCCATCCCAATCATTGAACATCCTGAAATCGTTAACTTGAATGGATATTAGTTCAATGAGATATATGTTGTTATGAATTACCAAAACCACCAAGGGAGCAAATTTTCTTTCAACTGCACAAAACACTTTGTTTTTTTTAAAGAGTGTCTTGTGCAGTTCTACTAAAATGTCACATGGGCAATGTCTCTCGATTTTAGTGGAACTACACAAAGGGTGATTGGAGTTCCTAACATCTTCGTCTAACTCTGCCGGTAATCTCGTGCAACAGTTTATTAACCTTTGAAAGATTAGCCGTCACCGTCACCACAATGGCACTTGATTCTAGTGGAACTGCACAAAAGGTTAAGCAAATTATAGTTGCACCTTCCATGAGCATGACAGCCAACCTTGACGTTGCTCAAATTTTAGTGCAACTAATGAAGGAGAAGCTGCCAGCTCATGGGACCAAGTACATCTTGCTAGCTGCATGATGCAAACATTGCTTCATTTTAGGTGAACTGAACAAAAAGGTCGCATGAATTGAATCATCCATGTTGGTGACTGGTGCTTGGACTGGTGTCAACCCGGCTACAATGGCCTTGACTGCAGTTATGGTTCCCATGACCGGGTATGTTCCTTTTTGGTTGATTTTGACTCTGCATTCAGCTAGTGATTTTGTGCTACTGTTTTTGCACTGCTATGAGAAAGCAATAATGATATTGTTTTTGCATCTTAATGTAGTGCCACTAATAATTTGAGGCAATGTTTTATCATCGCTAGTGCCACTGATAAAATGATGTAATAATACAGTTATAATAGAGCTACTGTCTTAACTATCATCTCATTTCCAATGTAGATAACTTGCTGAAGGCGTATCCGGGAGAATTGAGTCCATCTGCGCTGCATTAACCACATAGCATGGGCACTGAACTAGTTGAGTCCATGAGGTGTATCGTCGAGGTGGCGCGGGCCCCCTCTCTCCCTCGCAGGATGGTGAGCGCCATAATTTTAGTTGAACTGCACAAAAGAAGAGATTGGAATGACTCAAGGCCCCCCCTTCTACTGCCACACTGAAGTTGTTGATAGATGTTAACGAATCGCCATCATGGGAAGATACGGGGACCTGAAGAACAACTTGATCTCACAAAGTCATCTCACACTGGTCAGTACTGTCCTTCATCCACATGATCGTGCTTTGTCATACTGTGCTAGCGTTGTATTTTTATATATAAAGCTATTGTATCGCATTTTTTCCCATTAAGAAAATAAAGTTGCTACAACTAGTGACACTATTATAGTAGTCATGCTTTTTCAATATCTGTGCAAACAGGAATACTCAGCTATAGATGTTGGGATGGTCAAAGCATTTGCCAAGTTCTTGGTGTTGGACAGTGTTCTTTCCCTTGAACTTGTGGAAATTCTTCTGCACCACATTGGCGCTAGAAGAACCCTCTGCCCCTTTCGTGTGTGAGTCCTTTGCTCTCGAGTTCTGCTCAACACTTAGATGACAGATGACATCCTCAACACAGAATTCACGCCTCAAGTGCTTGAGAGAAGTAGCAAAGTTCCTCCATGAAGGAGGGAGTTTTGCAATAATGCAACCCGCGACAAACTTGTCCGGCAACTCACACTTCAGGAGCTCCAGCTCCTTAGCGATGCACTGTATCTCATGAGCCTGGTCCAACACAGGACGACCCGCTTACGCAGATATTGGAAGTGCTAGTGCCACCAGTTATCCAGAAAATGTTCATCTGCCAATGTTTGACATGCGTGGCCGTAAACGGGACTGGTTTCATTGTTTCAGCAAATCCTTGAATCAAATTGCTTACATGAAGCATCGATCGATTTTATTTATTTGTTAACATTCTCACAACGTTTTAGTTTTTTTGTGTGTGTGTCACAACGTTTTAGTTAAACAGTAACTATTGGCTCTGATCTGTGAATCATTGAGATGCGTAGGCATCTTTGTTGTACTTATTATTTGAATCTTATGAGTTGGTTGTGAATCTTGCAAGATGTGAAACACGGCAAGATGATGCAGAGGACAGCAACCCTAACAATCTGTTCAAACTTGGTAGTATTGTCAGTCTGAAAGCGCGGCAAATGAGCTGTTTGCATGCGTCCTGAGAATAATAATTCTAATTGTTTTGCATGTTGATTTTATGGCGCTGATAGAATGAGCCAATGGCGTTTGAATGGGTCGAGGGGCGTGCAGCAGGCGAGCGAGGAGGGGGTAGTAACTGCTGCCGCCTGTACCCATTACGTTCACCGACAATTGCAGTTCCCCAAGAGTGGAAAAATGAACTGCTGCCGCCGCCTACCCCCTACGTTCACTGGTGACAATTCCCCAAGATTGGAAAAACGAACTGCTGCTGCCGCCCCCCAGTACCCCACTACACACCGATCCCCAGTGTAAATAAGGAGCCCTCCGCTGTCCATATCTCCCCATCGTCTTCATCTTCCCCCTGCCCCCAATCCCCACAAAACGAGAACCGCCACAATAACTCTGCATGAGAAGAGACTCCAATGGCGATCCGAGGGGTGAGCCTGCTGGATATGGACTCCAGCAAGGAGTTCATCTTTGAGTTCGCCTTTCAGACCCATGGCAGCACCAAGTTGAATGTGATGTACACCAACGATCCGGACTCGGTGAAGCTCCGCGTCGCCAACTTCAAGCAGTACCTACTGGACGAGAAGCACAAGGTCGCGGGACTAGACCTTGTGCCCATCCATCCATCTCCTGACAGGGACCAGCGGATCACTGTCGCCTAGGTATGCGTGCGGGATGAGGTTCTAGTCTACCACTACTATAGGGCCATCAGGGGTTCTGGAGCATTCACCCATTTCATCGGCACCACCGACTGCACCTTCGCTACGGTGGAGAGCAGGAAGAACGCCACTGTGCTTTACGATTCGGCCATCTGGTGCAAGAAGCTCGTCGACATCCAGAAGCAATACAAGATCATCGGCAACGGGCAAGAGGAGGACTCCGTGGTTGACCTCGCCGCGGCCATCTTCGACCCCTGCTACGCCAACATGAAAGAAGACGTGGATACGAAGGACCAGAACACGTGGGAGGTACCTCTGAATCTAGCCTACATCACCTACGCAGCCAAGGACGCATACACATGCTACGACATGTACAAGCGGATCTTGGACATGAGGGCGTGTCTGCTTCCCGTGACCGAGGAGTACACGGACAGCCGCAGCGTCATGATCAAGCGTGCCAGGGAGATCTAGATGGTGTAGTTTGTCTGTTTAAGCACCTTTATCATCTAAATGTTTCATGCATTAGCCTATGTGTCGTAATTATCTGTTTTATCCGTAATATTTCATCTAAGAACCCATGAACATGTTTGCTTTTTTTTCCTGAGTGGCTATGAATCTGTTTGCTTATGTATGTAAGAAGAGTACTAGTTCACAGGGCTGCCGTGTTTCCTTTTTTTTTGAGGTCTAGTAGGTATCAACTGGGCTGTGGCTGCCCAGCCTAGGTTTCTTTTCTTAGGACATCCGCGGCCCACGACATGCTTATGGGGAACCAACAGTTGTATCATTTTTTGTGTGCGTTTTTTTAAGTCTGAGTGCGGTTTTCTGTAGGTTGCACAGTCGTTCGTTTTGCCTAGATTATCAGATAACTTCACTCAGGGTGGTCATCTTTGATCACGAACGACGAGAACAAGTTAAGTTTGATACCTCTTCCGTCAGTCCTTCTGGCAGCCATTAGATTGAAATCCAAAGGCTGGTGTGCTTTGAATCTCCTTCCTCCCGACATTTCCCCTTGTCTGGTCGACCCAGCAGGTCTCGTACACGGACATCTGGGACCAACCACCTATCCATTTGTATTTCTTTATTTTGTTCAATCTTTCGTCCTCTCCCTACAGTGGCTGGTGGTGCTGCCGCGCACGCCTCGACGACCCATCCTAGCCTATGCATGGCACTGGCCAGGCCATCCCTCTACTCCCCCACATCTCCTTTTATTCTCCGGTGGCGGCAGCTCCACCGGCCCACCCTGCACCCGAACCAGTCAACCCTCGTACTCCCCTCCACCTGTGTCTTCCCCAGCTCCGGTTCGTTTCGGTCCAAGGTCTCGACGTCGTCCTCCGTCTTGGTGCTCTCGCCGCGGTGCCGCCGTCTGTCGTTCTCAACATGGTTAACAAACGAGAGGAATCGGGAGATGACTGTACGTGGAGAGGCTCACAGTCCGGGCCCACCAAGTCCATGGCCGTACGCAAACAAGTGCCTCCTTATATATTGCAAAAAAATGCTTCCTCCTTATGGTATGTTGACATTTGGGGCCCACGAGATTGTCAACGTAGTCAAGGTGGCTGTCATCCGGGACCTAGCAAGTAATCATTTTTTTCAGAGGTCGAACAAATAACAACTGGGCTGTGGCCTGCCCAGCCTAGGTTTTGTTGTTTAACATGCGCAGCCCACGACATGCTGACATAGTTGATCTAGCAGGTTTCAACTTTTTTTTTTAGGTCCAGCAGGTATCAATCGGCCTCTGGGCCTCCCAGCCTAGCTTGTTTTATAACATCAGCAGCCCAACTTATGTTTGTTTCTTGAAGACAACTCACAACTCAGTTCTATTTTTCTATACTGCTCAAAAGAAGAAGTTCTATTTTTCTATAAGAATGACAAACTCAAATTATGTTTTCCCTTCTATAATAGTATATATATTTATATATTTTTGTTACATATACTCCGTACATATATATATTAGAAGAACATAAGGTTCCCGTTTGACCTGTCCTTCGTCGAACCTTTGTATAGACCTTCCCACTTCCTTTATTTTTGTTTTTTATTAATCCTATCTCTGATTTTTCTCCCACAGGTTTTACCTAAAACCAACTCAATTGTCCCACGTCTAGCCTAAAAATAATAATACCCCACATCTTATTAACTCTTCAAAATAAATAATATTTTATTTGGTAAATCGATAAGTTCTTACCAAATAATAACATTATTTAACAATAAGTTTGGCAACTTAATTCCTGGTGATTGCGTACATAAGCTTGCTAAGATTACGGACCAATGCAGTAAGAGACGTGCAATTACGTGTTTATGCTCCGCAAATTATGTAGTTTTATAATAAAATGCCCAGCACCGGTTTATGTTTTTATAACATTTCTCCGACCTACCCAAAATGATATTTTCACCCTGCCCAGCAAAACCGTGTATTTTGAAAAATAATATAAATAGGCTGTAAATGCTAACAAAATATATAAATGGGCTGCATAGACGCTACATTATTGTTTCACCTAGCCCACCAAATGGACTGGCTGACATGTGGACCAATAGGTCGAAGCCTACGCAAGGCATTGTCAACTTAGTCAAAAAAAAGTTTCTGACAGCCTTATCTGTTGGATGTACATCCAACGGCCGACATTCTTCTTCAATCTCTTGTCTTCTTCCTCCAGCACAAGCGGGACCGCCTGCTCCAGCCTCCGGCGTCCAGCAGCGCTGCTTCGCGCGCCTCGCTGCGAAACGCCACCCCACCGATGGCCAGGCCATCCCTCCACTCCTCCGCACCTCCTGTTATTCCCCGCCGAGTGTAGCCCCACCCCGCACCCGAACCAGTCAAGTCTCGCACTCATCTCCGTTTGCGACTCAACTACCGCGTCTTCCCCATCTCTGGGTCGTTCCCGTCTGGGGCGGTGGGGCCTTGCGTCGTCCACCGCCTTGGTGCGCTTGGCGCGGCGTGTTCAACATGGTCAACAAACGAGAGTCATCGGAAGACGACTGTACGTGGAGAGGCTAACAGCTGCGACCCACGAGGTCCATGGTCGCACGCAAGGAAAGTGCCTCCTTATTACGCGAAAAAAAGTTTCTTCCCCCTGACAGCTGGGACTCACCAGCTACATCTTCACACGCAAGGAAGTGACTCATTATTACGCAAAAAATAAATGATTCCTCCCCCTGACAGCTGGGACCCACCAGCTATATCTTCGCACGGAAGGAAGTTCCTCCTTATTACGCCAAAAAAACGATTCGTCCGCATGACAACTGGGACCCACCAGATTTGGAGGCTGACTTGTGGGCCTACTCAGTTGACGCGTACGCTGGGCTTTGTCAACTTTGTTAACAAACAATTTTTTTTGAGGAAGTCAACAAATGATCTAGCAGCAATGACCGTTGGATGTTCATCCAACGGCCATGCAACTTCTTCAATCTTTGATCTTCTTGCTCCAGCCCAGCGCCGGCAGGACCGCCTGCTCCTGCCTCCCGTGGTCGGCTGTGCTACCGCGCAGGCCTCACCGCCCCACCCTACTCCCACCGCTGGCCAGGCCTTCCCTCTACGCACCCACATCCCCTATTATTCTCCGGCGACGGTGGCCTCACACTGCAACCGAACCAGTCAACCCTCGTACTCCCCTCCACGTGGGCATTCACTGCCGCGTCTTCCCCGGCTCCGCGTCGTCCACCGCCTTGGTACTCTCGGCGCGGCGTAGTCAACGTGGTCAATGAACGACAGCCATCGGAAGAGGACTGTACGCGGTGAGGCTGACAGCTAGACCCACCAGCTACATCTTCGCACGCAAGGAAGTGCCTCCTTATTACGTGGGAAAAAAATTATCCATCCCCCTGACAACTGGGACCCGCTTGCTATATCTTCGCACACAAGGAAGTGCCTCCCTATCCTCCCTGACAGCTCGAACCCACCCGGTCGAGGCGTACGTAGCGTTGTCTGTCTGGTCGCGAACGTGTATGTACATACTGGTCGATCGGTCTCTCTGCAACGAAGAACCGTGGGTGTGTAAGGAGCGGCACGTGTCGTAGTAGAGCCCCCGACGTAGCAGTTCAGGCAGCCCCGTCTAAATCGTGTACACGTATGTACAACCACGCTGCAAAAAATACGGGCACGTACGTACATATGGGCGGGGTCTCAAACGCGTACTCGCGCATACGTATGGCCAGGGCTCGTGTACATGGAGAGGCGACGGTGGGGGTACGTAGCAACGGCCTCGTATTCATCGGCAGCCAACCAACTGGGTCGGAACGGAGGAAATAGCGTCGTGTTCATCGGGAGCCAAGCGACTGGGTCGAAACGCATCCTGTTCATCGGGAGCCAACCGGCTTGGACGGAACAACCGAAATGGGGTCCTGTTCATCGACTCGGGGTTTGGCGTACCACAAAACAGAGGAAACGGACTTCTGTTCGAGCGCCTACGGTCGAAACGGGGTCCTGTTCATCGGTTGGGGGTCTGGCGTACCGCAAAACGGAGGAAACAAACTTCTGTTCGAGCGCCTACGGTCGAAACAGGGTCCTGTTCATCGGCTGGGGGTCTGGCGTACCACAAAACGGAGGAAACAGACTTCTGTTCGAGCGCCTACGGCCGAAACAGGATCATTTTGATCAGGAGGGCTCTGGCGTACCGCAGAACAGAGGAAATGGACTTCTCCCCAACTGCCTACGGTCGAAACAGGGGTCCTGTTGATCGGGAGGGGTGTGGCGTACCGCAAAACGGGACTCCACGGGCTACTGTTCATCCACCGTCGACTTCCTCCAGCCTCCACCGGCTACTGTTCATCCAGCCTCCACGGGGTCCTGTTTATCCACTCCCAACCGGCTGGGGTATGGCGTACCACGGCATGGCCTCCTCGGGTCATGTTCATCCAGCGCCAACCGCCTACACGGCCGGGGTCCTGTTCATCCAACCCCCACCGGCTGGGGTGGGGCGTACGAGCGGGCGGCAGCAACTGGAACTGTTCATCCACAGCCAGCCAACCAGCTCGATCGATGCGTCTCGACTCGTGTATCGCGCGCGCGGCAGCAACGAGCACTGTTCATCGAGAGGCAACCCAACACCGGCTGGCTACGTCTCGCACGGGGGCTTGATCGGCTTCAGTAAGCAGCGAGAAGGATCGATCGAATTCAGTTAGCAGGGAAGGAATCGCTCGGGTTCAGTTAGCAGTGAAGGGATCGCTCGGCTTCAGTACGCAGTGGGATCGATCGCTCAGGTTCAGTACGTGTAGTAGTGCGAGGGATCGATCGATTGCTCGGGTTCAGTAAGCGAACGCCTCGCTCGGGTTCAGTAAGCGAACGCCTGGCTCGGGTTCAGTTAGCGAACGCCTCGCACACACGCGCGCGTATGAGAGAAACGCGCAAACCACACTGCATCGCTCGGCCCCAACCACCCACCGTAACCGGGAACTCCCCGAAAATTTCCTCGCCCTCACTTCTACCATGATTTTTTATGTCATGGACGGCCCAAAGAATGTCATGCGGGTGCGTCTCCGGCCCGCCCAGGATGAAAAGCCCATTTTCTATCATAATTTTTTGTCATAGAAGTAGGAGCCCACAACATCTATGATGATACGTGTTTTTGTCACAATTATTGTCATAGAAGTGTCACAACCATGACAGAAAAAGTTTTCGTTTGGGCCATAATGTCACGGATGTGTCTTTTTTTGTAGTGTTTTGGGATGACCCACACTTATATAAAGAAGGAGTAGATGGTATTATTAGACGTTGTGTACCTGAGCATGAACAGGAACAAATCCTACGTAAGTGTCACTCCGAGGCATATGGAGGACACCATGCGGGAGACAGAACTGCACACAAGGTATTACAATCTGGTTTTTATTAGCCTACTCTTTTCAAGGATGCACGTAAGTTTGTCCTTTCTTGTGATGAATGCCAAAGAATTGGTAATGTTGGTAGACGTCAGGAAATGCCTATGAATTATTCAGTTGTTATTGAACCATTTGATGTTTGGGGTTTTGATTATATGGGACCTTTTCCTAAATCCAATGGGTATACTCATATTTTGGTTGCTGTTGATTATGTTACTAAGTGGGTAGAAGCTATTCCAACTAGTAGTGTTGATCATAACACTTCCATTAAAATGCTTAAAGAAGTTATATTCCCAAGATTTGGAGTCCCTAGATATTTAATGACTGATGGTGGTTCACATTTTATTCATGGTGCTTTCCGTAAATTGCTTGCTAAATATGATGTTAATCATAGAATTGCATCTCCTTATCATCCTCAGTCTAGTGGTCAAGTTGAATTAACTAATAGAGAAATAAAATTGATTTTGCAAAAGACAGTTAATAGATCCAGAAAGAATTGGTCTAAGAAACTTGATGATGCACTATGGGCTTACAGAACTGCTTATAAAAATCCTATGGGTATGTCTCCATATAAAATGGTTTATGGAAAAGCATATCATTTACCTCTTGAGTTAGAACATAAAGCATATTGGGCAATTAAAGAACTCAACTATGATTTTAAACTTGCCGGTGAAAAGAGGTTATTTGATATTAGTTCTTTAGATGAATGGAGAACCCAAGCTTATGAAAATGCCAAGTAGTTTAAAGAAAAAGTTAAAAGATGGCATGATAAGAGAATTCAAAAACAGGAATTCAAAGTAGGTGATCACGTTCTATTATACAATTCTCATTTAAAAAAATTTGCACGAAAAATTCTCTCTAAATGGGAAGGCCCATACATCATCGAAGAAGTTTATCGCTCCGGAGCCATCAAAATAAACAATTCCGAAGGCAATAATCTGAGAGTTGTTAATGGGCAAATAATTAAACATTATATCTCAGGTACGCCTATTAATGTTGAAACTAATAATATTCAAACAATGACACCGGAAGAGCACATAGAGGAAATCTTCCGGAACGCTCCAGAATCCTGAAAAGGAGTAGGTGTGTGGTACGGTAAGTAAACCAACTCCAAAACTTCCATAAATGTACTTTCTTTCCGTTTTGGAATATATAAAAAATTAGGAAAATAATAAATAGTCCGAAAAGTGCACGAGGAGGCGACAAGCCTGGGGGGCGTGCCCTACCCCCCGGGGAGCGCCTACCAAGCTTGTGGCACCCTCGTGGACTTTCCCGACTCCGTTTTTCTTCCATATTACTTGTCCTGCATGGGAAAAATTCATTATATATACTCACGGGTGTTTTGACCACTGCATCACAAGTTTCTCTTCTATTCTTGTTTCGTGTTGTTTTCCCGTCAGATCTTCGAGGCTGGGTGTCATGTCTTCTGCTTCCTCCAACAACATGGGAGACGACGCTTGGTTGCTACAGATGGAACTCCGGAGAGAGGAGGAGGAAGGAGAGGTTACCATAGAAGAAGATGATGGAGATTCGCTGGAGGTCCACCCTCCGGTTTCCGAGAGGGGTACCCTTGCCGGCATCTCCACAAGTCCAAATCCTCATCAAGCCATGAGAAGCACTACAAGCTATGGGAGTCCAGAGGTACAAGAAGGGTTACTCCTAGGAGACCCTTACACAAGTTACATCGGAACAATTTTCATAATTTGGTCCACAATTATGGATCGAAAACACTCCTTGCATACACATACCTTCCAATTGGGATATCTCCCGTCCAAGTGAGAATGATGCAGGAAAGGGATCATGGTGGCCGGAAAATAAACATATTATGGTGGAAGTGCAAAAGAACGCCACCGCGATTCAGCAGTTGCTTAGGGAGGTCCAGAGTTTGAAGGACATCTTATTAAATATTTTGAAGGACAAGCCTACCACTTCATCACCATCATCACCCAAGAAGGAGATTTGAGTACATGGGCATGGGCACCACCCTTGGCTTGTGCCAAGCTTGGGGGGGGGGGGTGCCCCGGTATCGTATCACCATCACTTTTTATCATCATTATCTATCTTAGTTCGATCCTTAGTTATTTCGAGATTTAGAAGAATAAAGTTTTAGTATGATTTAGTTTCGAGTGCTTGCTTTGTGATCTATCTATCTATGTAATCGTGTGTGAGATTTATATAATAAAGAGTAGTTTGAGTTGAGTGTTTTGCTTTTGATGATCCAATCTTAGAATTAAATAAAGAATAAAAAGTAAGATCATATGCTAATCCCATGGGGAGTGTTGACTTCACATAAAAGAAGTATAATTGATAAAACTTGTTGGAAGTTGACAAACATAGCATTGGTCATTGTAGCAATTCATGAAAAAGTAATAAAGGAAGAGAGGTCTCACATATAAATACACTATCTTGGACATCTTTTATGATTGTGAACCCCCATCAAATATTCTATGTCAATTAGTCGACGTTGGACAAGGAAGACAACGTAATGAGCTATGTTTACTTATATTCACATAGAAGTTATATTGTTTTGGATCCTCTAACATGTGGTGCTTGCCCCCTATCTTTTGCTACCCAAAATTCCGCACTAAGTAGAGATACTACTTGTGCATCCAAAAATCCTTAAACCTAGTTTCATGCCATGAGAGTCCACTATATCTACCTATGGATTAAATAAGATCCTTCAAGTAAGTTGTCATCGGTGCAAAGCAATAAAAATTGCTCCTAAACATGTATGAACTTTTATTGTAAGGGAAAATAAGCTTTGTACGATCTTGTGATGGTGGAGTAATAAAAGCGACAGACTGCATAATAAAGGTCGTTATCACAAGGGGCAATATAAAGTGACATTCCTTTACATTAAGAGCTTGCACATCCAAAAATAGAAAGCGCATGACAACCTCTACTTCCCTCTGCGAAGGGCCTATCTTTTACTCTATGTATTTACTTTCAGGCAAGAGTCAATAGTATCCTCCTCTATTCCGTTTTTATTTTCTCTCTTGGCAAGCATCATGTGGTGGGGATTGATCCAGGCATATATATCTAGTTGGATGTAGGTGATCATGAGTTATTATTGTTAACATTACCCTTGACGTAAATACGTTGGGAGGCGAAATTATAAGCCCCTATCTTTCTATGTGTTCGACTGAAACTTTTGCTCCATAAGTACGCCGTGAGTTTCTGCAATCATAGAAGACTAAATGATAGTTGAGTATGTGAACTTGCTAAACAAAGCTCTTACATAGACTCTTTCTGATAATATGATGAATTGCAATTGCTTCAGCGACTGGGATCATAGTTTGTTAGTTTTCAATTTGGTTTATGCTTCATACTTTAACTTGTGGATGAATTGTCACTTTTTCATGAGAAGTTTTATGATGATATATTGCTGTTGTGATAAAGATCATGATGCTCCATGTCCGGATTTTATTTTTATCGACGCCTCTCTCTCTAAACATGTGGTCATGATTATCGATATCGGCTTTCGCTTGAGGACAAGCGAGGTCTAAGCTTGGGGAGTTGATACGTCCAATTTGCATCATGATTTCTTATTGATAATTATTTCACTTTATGGTATAATTCTTATGCCATTTCTCTCTTATTTTGCAAGATTCACATGAAGAGGGAGAATGCCGGCAGCTGGAATTCTGGACCTGAAAGGGGTGAAACAGAGATAGCTATTCTGCACAACTCCAAATGACCTAAAAATTTACAGAGAATTATTTTTGAATATATAAAAAATACTCGCGAAAGAATCAATAGGAGGGGCCCACCAGGCAGCCACAAGCCTGGGGGGCGCGCCCTACCCCCCTGGGCACGCCCCCAAGCTTGTGGGGCCCCTGGCAGGCCTCCGGGCCCCTCCTTCTACTATATGAAGCCATTTACCCTAGAAAAAAAATTAGAAGAAGACTTTTGGGATGAAGCACCGCCGTCTCGAGGCGGAACCTGGGAAGGAGCTATTTTGCTCTCCGGCGGAGTGATTCTGCAGGGGAAACTTCCCTCCGGGAGGGGGAAATCGAAGCCATCGACATCACCAACGATCCTCTCATCGTGGGAGGACCAATCTTCATCAACATCTTCACCAGCACCATCTCATTTCAAACCCTAGTTCATCTCTTGTATTCAATCTTTGTCTCAAAACCTCAGATTGGTACCTGTGGGTTGCTAGTAGTGTTGATTACATCTTGTAGTTGATGCTAGTTGGTTTATTTGATGGAAGATTATATGTTCAGATCCTTAATGTTATTCAATACCCCTCTGATCTTGAACATGAATATGATTTGTGAGTAGTTACTTTTATTCTTGAGGACATGGGAAAAGTCTTGTCATAAGTAATCATGTGAATTTGGTATTCGTTCGATATTTTGATGCTATGTGTGTTGTGCTTCCTTTAGTGGTGTCGTGTGAACGTCGACTACATGACACTTCACCATCTTTGGGCGCAAGGGAAGGCATTGTGGAGTGGTAATTAGATGATGGGTTCCTAGAGTGAAAGAAGCTTAAACCCTAATTTATGCGCTATTCCGTAAGGGGCTGATTTGGATCCATATGTTTCATGCTATGGTTAGAGTTATCTTAATTTTTCTTTCATAGTTGCAGATGCTTGCGAGAGGGGGTAATCATAAGTGGGAGGCTTGTTCAAGTAAGAACAGTACCCAAGCACCGGTCCACCCACATATCAAATTATCAAAGTAGCGAACCCGAATCAAACAAACATGATGAAAGTGACTAGATGAAATTCCCAGGTGTCCTCGAGAACTCTTTGCTTATTATAAGAGTTCGTTCCGGCTTGTCCTTTGCTATAAAAAGGATTGGGCCACCTTGTTGAACTTTATTATACATGTTACTTGTTACAAATTATCTTGCTATCAAAACTACCTGTTACCACTACTTTCAGTACTTGCAGAGAATACCTTGTTGAAAACCGCTTGTCCTTTCCTTCTGCTCCTTGTTGGATTCGACACTCTTACTTATCGAAAGGACTATGATTGATCCCCTATACTTGTGGGTCATCATGCGGCGGACTGCTCGCACGCGTCCCGTCGAGCCGCGTGGCGGACTTCTCACACTCGTCCCGTCTAATCAAACAACTGCACGCACGCCACCTAGTATGGTCAAATTTTTGCACAAAATACAAAGAGGACCAATAAACTAGGACCGAGGTAGTACTCTCCAATAAAAAGAGGGACGCATGGCTGCACGTAAATGGTTAGTGGAATGCCCACGGTTCAAACAATACAACCCTTTGCGATATTAACGTGTCATCTATTTGTTCCAAAATGCCTACGTTGGCTATTAATGTGTGCACCTTGTCTCAAATTGGATTTTTTTTACCATGGCATATATGTGCCATATAATGACACTATGCCAAGTTTCATGAATTTTGGGTGAGTTTTGGATTTATGGGGATTTAAAAACCGAGATTCTCAATGTTTGAAGCCGAGCCAGGACGCCGAGATGTTTGTAATTCATTCTCATTTCTTGCATGGGACCTAAACATGCACCCAAGGACACATGTATGGTATTTGAAGCCATTTTGGTACACTAGAGCATGTGCTTGTAATTCAAATTTGAATTATGGAGATTAAATGCCTAGAAAACTCAATTAATGTATAAAAAGGTCAAACGAACCCTGAATAATTCCATAATTCAGCGCGAATCTCCTGTTGGTCTACGTTGCCTGTAGAAAAAAATACAAGGCGAGAAGAGGCAGCGACGATTGTCATTTCGCCCACATGGGTGACACTTTCCCTATCGGAATCATAAGGCTTCTTGCTAGAAGCTCCGGTTTGTAAGAGGCTTGTACCAAAACTTGCCCCAAATTGGACAAAAAATTTACCACGGCATATATGTGACATGTCATGACACGATACCAAGTTTCACGATTTTCGGGTGAGTTTTGGATTTACGGGGATTTAAAAACCGAGATTCTCAATGTTTGAGGCCGAGCCAGTACGCCGAGATGTTTGTAATTCATCCCATTTCTTGCATGGGGCCTAAACATACACCCAAGGACACATGCATGGTTTTTGAAGCCATTTTGGTGCACAGGAGCATGTGCTTGTAGTTCAAATTTGAATTATGTGACTAGAAAAACTCAATTAATGTATAAAAAGGCCAAACGAACCCTGAATAATTCAAAATTTCAGCGCGAATCTCCTGTTGGTCTATGTTGCATGTAGAATAAAAATACAAGGCGAGAAGAGGCAGCGATTGTCGTTTCGCCCACAAGGGTGACACGTTCCCTATCGGAACCACGAGGCTTCTTGCTAGAAGCTCCGGTTTGTAAGAGGCTTGTACCAAAACTTGCCCCAAATTGGACAATTTTTTACCACGGCATATATGTGCCATGTCATGACACGATGCCAAGTTTCATGAA
Source organism: Elymus sibiricus (assembly GCA_039707655.1). Classification (NCBI taxonomy): domain Eukaryota; kingdom Viridiplantae; phylum Streptophyta; class Magnoliopsida; order Poales; family Poaceae; genus Elymus; species Elymus sibiricus. The sequence continues at coordinate 172,478,374 of CM077666.1, read as the reverse complement.
TTTCGGGTGAGTTTTGGATTTATGGGGATTTAAAAACCGATATTCTCAATGTTTGAGGCCGAGCCAGTACACCGAGATGTTTGTAATTCATCCCCATTTCTTGCATGGGACCCAAACATGCACCCAAGGACACATGTATGGTTTTTGAAGCCATTTTGGTGCACTGGATCATGTGCTTGTAGTTCAAATTTGAATTATGGACATTAAATGCCTAGAAAACTCAATTAATGTATAAAAAAGGCCAAACGAACCCTGAATAATTCCATATTTCAGCACAAATCTCCTATTGGTCTATGTTGCCCGTAGAAAAAAAACAAGGCGAGAAGAGGCAGCAATTGTCGTTTCGCCCACAAGGGTGACACGTTCCCTATCGGAATCACGAGGTTTCTTGCGAGAAGCTCCGGTTTGTAAGAGGCTTGTACCAAAACTTGCCCCAAATTGGCCAGTTTTTTTTACCATGGCATATATGTGCCATGTCATGACACCATGTAAAGTTTCATGAATTTCAGGTGAGTTTTGGATTTATGGGGATTTAAAAACCAAGATTCTCAATGTTTGAGGCCGAGCCAGGACGCCGAGATGCTTGTAATTCATCCCCATTCCTTGCATGGGACCTAAACATGCACCCAAGGACACATATATGATTTTTCAACCCATTTTGGTGCACTGGAGCATGTATTTGTAGTTCAAATTTGAATTTTGCACATTAAATGCCTAGAAAACTCTATTATAATGTATAAAAATGCCAAACGAACCCTGAATAATTTAAAGCAGTCCTGTTCAACCGTCTGGCACCCGTGTGTAAGCACTGTGCGCACGTGTCGTGCTAGCTCGTGCTTCCTTCTTTCCCAAGTTTACCATATTATTGGTGTTATATATCCAAACACGCTACCATTTCCCGCCACTCCCCCAATCGGTTTCCCGCCACTCGCCGCAATCGGTTTCCCGCCACTCCCCCCATCGGTTTCCCGCTGCCAGTGTCAGTGGGAATAGAAGGCTAGGCGGCGACACACCGCTCATATCGCAGTATACCATTCCAAGCATGCCAATCCGGCGAAGCGCTGCCGCCGTCATCAACCTCCTCGACGAGGAGAACGAGCCGGAGTAGGCCGGAGAGCCAGAACGGCCGTGCACCACCGAGCAAGAGAGGCAGTGCGCCGCCGAGCGTGAGCGGTATCATCGCACCCCAGTGCTTGAGCGGGCCAATGTCTACACATGTGTTCATCGCCGCTCATGGAGTGGATCGGAGCAAGAGTGGCAAAGCACTGCCGCGCAAGAGCGGGAGAACGCCGCCACGCATCAGGTGCGGTGCGCCGCACTGTCTGAGTGGAGCCGTGTCAGCATCGTGTTCACTCAACCACTCGAGAGGCCGTTTCCAGGGCTGGTAAGCATCCCGATTCCCCACCAGGAATGGGCAGACGCCGTCAGCGCCATAATTTTGTCGGACGAAGTTCGCACTGCCAGAATCCGCTGCCACGACGCCAACGGTCTGGTCGATTGGCTGTTCGCGCGAGCGTATCAGACGCGTGGACGAAGGCCTGTACCAATTCATGCTCAACCAAGAGTTCCCGTAGGTTTAGGCCCTGTTTGTATCAGTTTTCGCCCGGTTTTCCGCAATTAACTGGGCAACTATCTTGTTCTTAATTAATGAAAAGTCAAGGCTTTTGCTTCTTCCGGCTAGTTTTAAGTAGTAAAAGAATAATGTAAGTTTGAATGGAAGTGGTCCGGTATGTAAAGATTGCACACAGTTTCTAAAAGCACAAATGTGTGTGATAGTAAGGAGTAGGTCCCACACGGTGACCATCGGTAAATGCCTTAAACGCGAGGAGGCAACTCTTATCAGCAAGGGGCAGCTTCCCATCCGCTAGCCTAGTCGAATAGAACGCACAAGTTAAGCGTGATAGGGCTGGAGCAGTCTAAGGATGGGTGACCGGGTGGGAAGTTGCTATATCTCAAGCTTCATTTAAGCGCCATGATACGGTCATTACAGACATTTAGCATCTAAATGTGTCTGTAGTGACATGTCATGTCGATTAAATAAACCTTGAGATCCTTGTTTTGAAAAATTGGAGAATGATGTTTTTTGTTATTTGTTGTTTTGAAAAATCAGAGAATGATCGAGATCGATTTGTGGGCCCGCCATGTTCTATCCTTTGACCCACAACGTTCAAGATCTATGGGCCTGCACATTCTATCCTTTGACCCACAACGTACGAGAAGGGTTTGACCATGACGGGTTCCTCTTGGTATAGGTCACGACATGTCAGACCAAATTTAGTTGGGGAACATTTGTTCGATTCCCTCCCTCCAGCTCGAAGTTGGGGAACCGACATCATACGTAACCTAGCTTCCTGGGGGTACGGTGTTCGGTTTGTAATGTAGCTGTGCCCCATCGAAGTTGTGCATTGGGGATTTGATCACATCACACACCACCCATATATCATATATTTGGGCCGCATGCAGGGTATAGGGTCTTCTGATCGACCCCATCTCCCAAGTGCGGTTTTCAATGACACGCCTATCTGTGGGCCTGGTCTATATATATCACCCCTTTGGCCGACAACGAGGGGGTTTGGCCATGAATGGATTCCTCCTGGTTCGTGTTACCGCGGGTCATGGTGACATGTCCGAGCAAAGTTTGAGCTCAAGCGTTCTCAGGATTCCCTCCCATGCGCTCGAAATGGTGGGTTGGATCGACACCCTACGTACTTCGACGCCGTTCTTAATTACTACCTACCTTTCATGGGGGTTGTCCATTTCATGAGGTAGGCGCCACATCAAAATTGTACATTATTGGGTATTTAAAACACATCACCAATCCAACGTACATCAATTTAGGCCCCATGCAGGTGGTGCTGGTTTTGTGGCCCCTCTCCTGCGGTTTACGGTGATGGTCCAATCTATGGGCCCGAGCGGTCTATTATATCCCTTTTTGACCGACAACAACAGTGGTTGTTTGGCCAAGATAGATTCACTTGGTCCGTCTTATGGTAGGTCAAGGTGACATGCATGCATGTCCGACCAAAGTATGAGTACGTGCATGCGTCCCACCGACACGAAGTGGGGGTGGAGCAGGCACCTAGCTACGACCTTAACCTGTCATTATAGATATCCAAGGGGGCTTTCCGGTTTGCGAGAGAGGTGCCACATCAAAGTTATGCATTGTGTATTTAAACATCACACCCTTTATTCCTACATATATTTGGCCACTTCTAGGTGGTTGTTTTCTTCTGGCCCCTCTCACCCGATCTTCGATGACGCGCCCACCCATGGGCCTGCGCGTCAAAGTTGTGCCTTGGGAATTTGAACATCACACACCACCCTTTTCATACATATATATTTGGGCCACATGTTGGTGTGGTTGTGTTCTTACCCTCTCTCGCGTTTTTTTGTTGCCAAATGGTGCTATATAAAATAGCAGACGCCTCGGATGAAAAACTGCGTGTGAACGTACGCGCAACGGACACGGGTGCACTGGCTTAACCATGTGCGAAGCTCGTGCCCTGTAAAATCGCCACGACTTCGCAAGTGCCAGCAAGGGTGAAGGGGTAATGTGTACAGGATATTTAGGATGAATTCCACATATGCGTCTAAAAATTAGTACGAACCGTGTGCGATAAACCAGCTAGCTAGAAATCTAAAAAAAAGCTACCCGCCTTGAGCGATGCAAAAATTGGTGGTTTCGCGGCTTTTCCTTATTATCGTCCACAATTATTATGTTTGGACCGTGTGCGATCTTGATTGCTCCCGCCCTGCTTCATTTCCTTTACCCAAATTTTAGTTGCCATGGTATTTCCACCATCGCCCTCACTCCTCCACCACCGACCTCATAATAAAATTCCAGTAGCCGAGGCATTTGAACCGTCGCCCTCCCTTGTCCACCACCATCTCCGCCCACCATTACTAAAAAAATTAGTAGCCGCCGCATATCCTCAAACACCACCTGCCCTAACCCCGTCCCCCCTCCACAGTCTACCCCCCCCCCCCCCCCCCGCTCGAACCCTAGCTCGCCGCCGCCACCGCCACCAACCCCTGTCGGTCTGCCCGTGCCTCCTAGCTTAGATAAGTTCAGGTTACCCACCGATTCCCATACACTCGCCGCTCTGAGCTTTTAGATGAGGCTTCCGGTGTCCCTCCCCCCCAGATCCCCATCCCTTACTCCAGAGAGTCGCAGACTAAGCCCGACCACATATCCCGGGGAGCCCGAGGAGCGTATGGCCAAAAGGAGGTCTATCATGGCCTCTCCGCCGGACGATGTCGAGGTGGCCGCCGTTCGCGCCGACCTGTCGATCCCGGAGGAACACCTTGCCGTGGAAGCCGGCGAGGACGTTGACTACGTTGCCATGGTGAAGGCTTCACGTCAGCGGGCTCGCGTATTACTGAATATCAAGACAGCCGGCTATGACATCAAGCTCGTCGACAGCGATGGCTTCATGCGGGCCATGTCACAGGTTAAGTGGTCCATCCCCAACGCCTCTGGTTTAACCGCTGTTAATCTCTTCGAAGGCCCCGCCACTGATCTCCTCCACCTCGCGGTCAAGGATTTGCGATCCTTGTACGCCATCGAGCCCATTATGTCATTTCTGAAGGACACGTTCTACGGCGGTGGCTTGGGATCCTCAGCTGCCAAGTCAGATCTCATCGACCACGACCACGCGAAGGGCACCCACTACGCCTCTTCCAAGGTGAGACAGCCCATCTACGACATTAGGGAGCGCACCCTGGGTCTGTGCTCTTCCAAGTGGAAGGATCCCGTCCATGATAAGGGAGGAAATATCCTATAAGCAAATCTTACTTTTTCTAGCTAGCCAATGCGTACCCATATTGTAGTAGCTTTTGCCATGCGATGTTTTAACTGTGCCGTGTTTAATTATTTCAGTTATGCAAAAATGTAATGTTCAATAGGGCTATCTGATGTTTAAGTATGAATTGTCCACTTCAGTTTCACAAATGGCTATATTTGGTTGTTTATAGTGAGTAGATGCCTTGTTTATCTGTATTTGGTTGTTAGGTTGGTTGCAGTGAGCATTTGCCCAGTTTTCAAGCAGATGCCCTTGAAAGGATCGATATGGTTGACTAGAGGGGGGGAGGGTGAATAGGCAACTACCAATTTTTAGCTTTTCTTAACAAATTAGGTATAGCAACAAATAGGTTGTCTAGATATGCAACTAGGTGAGCAACCTATATGATGCTAACAACAACAAGCAAGCAAGCAAATGATAAAACACAACAATATCTTGCACAAAGTAAAGGTAAGAAATAACCACAAGTGGAGTCGGTGAAGACGAGAATGTGTTGCCGAAGTTCCTTCCCTTTGAGAGGAAGTACGTCTCCGTTGGAGCGGTGTGGAGGCACAATGCTCCCCAAGAAGCCACTAGGGCCACCGTATTCTCCTCACGCCCTCACACAATGCAAGATGTCGTGATTCCACTAGTGGTTCCCTTGAAGGCGGCGACCAGACCTTTAGAAACAAGGTTGGGGCTCTCTCCACAACTTAAATGGAGGCTCCCAACACCACCACGAAGCTTCACCACAATGGAATATGGCTTCGAGGTGATCTCTTCCGTCTAGGGTGCTCAAACAGCCAAGAGTAACAAGATCCACAAGGGATTAGTGGGGGGAATCAAATTTCTCTTTGTGGAAGTGTAGATCAGGGCCCTCTCACCCAAACCCTAGAAGATCAACAGAAGTTATCGACTAGGGAGGGAGATCGGGCGAAAATGGAACTTGGAGCAACAATGGAGTTTTGGGGAAGAAAAGAGGCAAGTCTTCTTCGGGAAGAAGACCCCCTTTATATAGTGGGAAAGATTCCAACCATTATGCAGCCCGCAGCCCGCACAGAAGCGGTACTACCGCTCACGGAGCGGTACTACCGCCCGGCGGTAGTGCCAGATAGTACAATGTAACTGCTACAGGGACACGAGCCGGTAGTGCCGCCGGAGCGGTACTACCGCTCGCCCCAGCGGTACTACCGCTGAGGTTACAGTACTACTGCGCCCTACTACCACTTCAGGAACAGGAGGAGAGACGAGGAGCTAAGCCACGAGCAGTTGAGGCAAAGGAAGTAGCCACGGTACTACCACTTATAAGGGGTACTACCGCTCCTACTTCCACTTCCACTGCCGCTCAGCCGACTGGGCCAAAAGGGACTCAACGGTAGTATGCCAGAGGGACAGCCGCTGGACTACCGCTGAACCCGACACGAAAAAGTAGACGCCCGAGAAGGAGCGGTACTACGCGCAGTACTAGCAGCGGTACTACCACCTATAAGCCGTACTACCGCAGTTAGTAGCGGTACTACCGCTGGCAGCTTTCCAACTACACCTCTGCAACACAGAAGGAGAAAACTCCATTGAAGCGGAAAGGCAATGAGGGTGCAAAGTGAAATGTGTACGTGATGATTCCACCCAAACCTTTTTGATGTGGACCCCTTCTTGATAGTACGGTTTTCCTACAACTCAAGTCCACCGACAAAGAAAGGAAGGAAAAACAACCGTCTTGAATGGACCACTCCGAGGGGCAATAATCGTCTTGTGCCAAATGATAGATTATCTGAAATGCTCAATGCACATGATTAGTCCGCAAATGCATTGTCATCAATCACCAAAACCACTAAGGGAGAAATATGCCCTAACAATCTCCCCCTTTTTGGTGGATTGATGACAACACGGGATTTGCACAAAGGATAAAATGAGATAATAAGCAAACCCAACATCTACAAAATATAGATGGGCTCCCCCTAGATGTGTGCACTATTTAGGTATGCTTTTGAATGCAGAGCACACACACTAGGATCAACACCCCCTATATTTTATAGACAAGGCAACACTTGCAACAACAAGATATAAGAGAGAAAAGCATGTATGCAAGTCATGGCATGTGAGCATAAAGATAAGGGCACAATAAGGATAATATCTCACAAGCTAACATAATACTAGACATAAAGATAATGATAGGGTAGCATATGTCTCACACCATATGAGAGTCATGGCATATGAGCATAAAGATAAGGGCACAATAACGATAATATCTCACAAGCTAACATAATACTAGGCATAAAGATAATGATAGGGTAGCATATGTCTCACACCATATGAAAGGTACTAAAGTTCTCACAACCACAAACCAAACCAAAGCAAGCGATAAAAGAGTTCACGAGTGAAGAAGAGCAACAAATAAAACACACTCGTGACTCGGCAAATCCCTAAGCTCTCTCCCCCTTTGGCATCGAGACACCAAAAGGGCAAAGAGCACTAAAACGACCCAAGGTGGTAGCGATGCTCTAGAACACTATCAGAACTCCTCGTGATCGTCAGACTCCTCCTCTGCGTCAGCAGGCTCATCCTCCTCCTCTGACTCTGACCACTTGCAGTTCTTGGAGGTCCACTCCTCCTCATCAGTGATCTTGTCCTCGGATCCACTGGTAATCTCCATGCCCAGATGCCTCATCATGGCCTTGTCACGACTGCGGGCCTTCTTCTCCGCCAAATACGCCTTGTACTGCCCCTGAGCTTGAATACAGAACAACTTCTTCATCTTCTCCTTGAGCTTCTTGGCCCAAGATGGCTCAGTGGAGGGAGCAAACTCAGACCCCTCAGACTCATCAGACTCAGTACCAAATGTCTCTGTCTCTGGAGGAACATGCGCTGGAGCGCCCCACTTCTCCTTCTGCCTCAGTTGAATAACATCATGGGAGACCAACTCCCCAATGACAAGCTCCTCGTCAGGATAAGCAGACTTCTAAGAATCCTCAATGAGCTGCATAAGGTAAGGGCCATAAATGGGGCACTTATTACGCTCCATAACGGCTGAGTGAAGCTCGGAATACATCACATGGGACACATCCAACACCTGCTGAGATCCCTTCTCCTTCTGGCAAAAGAGAAGCATGTCCACAAGATAGGAGTGCACTTGATCCAAGTTCCCAATGCGAGGAAAAAAAGAGTTCCTGAAGATGCGATGCATGATATCAAGAAACGGGCACATCTCATATGTCTCCTTGCCATTGGACGAAACCTTCAACGTGAAGAAGGGCCAGAGAGCAGACTTGTGCGTGGCAGCAGTCCCCTTGTGAGGGTGAAACCCAATTGGGTTGTGGGCCCCCAGATCATTATACGACAAGAGCTCCATGAAGTCCTTCCACTTAGCAGACAGACGCCTTCCATTTGTCATCCAGAAGAGAGTCCTATGTTCATCAGTCCCAAAATGTACCGTGGCATAGAATTGAGCCACAATCTCTGCATCAAAGTCCTTGTTGAAGGAGATAATCCTCAGAATATCCAGCTCACCACACCGATCCAAGGCCTCACCAAAGTAGGCCATGTCTGACTGCATATGAGTGAGATCAACTGACTTGACTCGCACGAATAGGTTCTTCTTCCCTTTCAGAACATCATGGTAGATCGAACGCTGCATCTTGTTCCAGAAGGGACGATTGGCAAGAGAAGGGTCTTGAGGAACTCGGTACGGATTACGACGACGAGCCACACAGAATTCCTTAGCAGGTAAGTCATCCATCATCTGCTCCTTTGCCTTTGCTTGCTATTTGCTGGCAATCTTCTTGGCCCCTGACCTGGGCTGAACACTGGGAGCGGCACAGGCACTGGCATCCTCTGATCTGCGATAGCGCTTTGAACCACTAGACGCTCCGGATTCTTGCAACGCGCCTTGTGCGCAGAGCTACTACCACCTAGAGCCAACAACATAACACGAGGGAAAGCAGGTGTAAACAATTGCATAAGCCAAAGGAATTAATCAAAAAAAAGGATTGAAGGTTGATTTGAGAAAAATGGAAGTTGACAGCTCGGGTGGTAGTACCGCGAGCCTGCAGCGGTAGTACCGCCTACAAGCGGTAGTACCGCTCCAGGGGGAGCGGTAGTACCGCCTGAGGCGGAGGTCAACGGGCAGACCACTACCGCGGCGAGATCCGAAACTACCGGAGTTACCAAATTCAAATCTCCTCCAACCAAACTTCAATCCACCTATTCTAGCAGTCTTCTATGCCCTACTCATGCCTCGATTTGACTAAAAATCAGAGAATGCAACAAATATGGCCCTAGAACCTAGATCCAAAAACTAGAATCATAGGAGAGAAAAACGGGGGCAATACCGGCATCCATGGCAAGAGGAGAAGGTGGGGATCAATCCCACCGGACGGAATCGCGGAAGACGGCACGGAATCGACGGCGTGGAGGTGACCACCGGAGCAAGTTCGTCGCCTGGGAGAGAGGAGAGCGTGAGGGAGAGAGAGATGAATGGGTATGGGGGAGTTGAAACTCCCCCTGCCTGACTCATAACCCCCTCACGAATCCGCAGAGCGGTAGTACCGCCCCGGTACTATAGCACGGCAGGAGGCCGGGTTGTACCACTCCGGCGGTAGTACCGTGGTACCCGGCGGTAGTGCCGCTTACAAGCGGTAGTACCGCCCAGACACCAGCGGTAGTACCGCGCAGACGCAAACTTGCAAGATCAAGTTGAAAGGGGGGAAATAAGTCGAACCACACCTCTCGAGGAGAGGGCGGTGGCCGAAGCCACCTATGTTTGAGTCAATTTGTATGGCACCGCTAAGATTTTAACCTTGGGCCCATGACCAAAACTCATCTTTGAAGCACAAGTACCATAAAAAATGGCTAATGTGAAAGACTTGATTGATTTATGCATAATGGGGGGAGGGAGAGTTCATTGAGAGAACAACACTCCCCCTATGTCCATGCCTACATCTAGAACAAGATAACATGATGAATGCGGTGGGGTGTGTCGAGATTCAAGCCACATTGCTCGAATCAATGATATTTAGCTCATGCCTTAACTCACGAAATCTTGCTTCATCCAAAGGCTTCGTGAAAATATCCGCTAGTTGCTCTAGAGTGTTGACGTAGATAATATCAATCTCTCCACACTTGATGTGATCCCGGATGAAATGATGACTGATCTTAATATGCTTTGTCTTGCTATGTTGCACCGGATTGTATGAGATCTTGATTGCACTTTCATTGTCACATAGAAGAGGCACTTTGTCACAAGTGACACTGTAATCCTTTAAAGTTTGCCTCATCCATAGCAATTGTGCACAACAACTTGCGGCGGCTACATACTCGGCCTCGGTGGAGGAGAGAGACACACAATTTTGCTTCTTTGAAGACCAACTCACCAAAGAGCGACCAAGGAATTGGCACCCTCCGGAAGTTGACTTCCTATCCACACGGTCTCCCGCCCAATCCGCATCCGAATATCCCATGAGATCAAAACTTGCACCTTTGGGGTACCATAAGCGAAAGTTTGGGGTATGAGCGAAATATCGAAAGATTCGCTTGATCGCCACAAAGTGGCTTTCCTTAGGTGCGGCTTGAAACCGTGCACACATTTCCACACTCAACATGATATCCGGTCTAGATGCACAAAGGTAAAGCAAGGATCCAATCATGGAGCGATATACCTTTTTATCCACCGCTTTACCATTGGGATCAATGTCAAGTTGGCACTTGGTAGGCATTGGGGTCTTGGCCGGCTTGACATCATCCAACTTGAATTTCCTGAGCATGTCTTGGGTATATTTGGCTTGGTTGATGAAGGTTCCTTCTCTTCTTTGCTTGACTTCGAACCCGAGAAAGAACTTCAACTCTCCCATCATAGACATCTCAAACTTCTTCGTCGTGAGTGATGCAAACTCATCATTGAAAGCTTTGTTAGGAGAACCAAATATAATATCATCAACATATAGTTGGCATATGAACAAATCCCCTTTAACCCTCTTAGTAAAAAGAGTGGGATCGATTTTCCCAATTTCAAACCCACGGTCTTGTAGCAACTCGGTAAGGTGCTCATACCATGCTCGTGGGGCTTGTTTAAGGCCATAGAGTGCCTTATCGAGTTTGTATACATGGTTGGGGAACTTGGGATCCTCGAACCCCGGGGGTTGCTTGACATATACCAACTCATTAAGAGGACCATTAAGAAATGCGCTTTACACATCCATTTTTTGCAACTTAAAATCATGATGAGATGCATATGCAAGCAACATGCGAATAGATTCAAGACGAGTAACGGGAGCAAAGGTTTCACCGTAGTCGATACCCTCGACTTGGGAGTAGCCTTGTGCTACCAATCTTGCCTTGTTTCGAACAACAACACCGTTCACATCTTGCTTGTTCTTGAATATTCATTTGGTTCCAATGACATTATGGTTCTCCTTTGACTTTGGCACCAATTCCCACACCTTGTTGCGCTCGAAGTTGTTGAGTTCATCATGCATGGCTTCAAGCCAATCCACGTCCTCAAGCGCCTCATGTACCTTTTGGGGTTCAACACATGAAACAAACGCGTGATTCTCACAAAAGTTTGATAATTGTTTACGAGTGGTTACCCCTTTCTTTAAGCTTCCATAGACATTCTCCATGACATGTCCTTGTTGCTTGAGTTTGGAAGCAATCTTGGTGGCACGATGCTCCAATAGCTCCTCCATAGACATTTGAGGGGAATCATCTTGATCATCTTGAGCGCCGTCTTAAGCTTTCTCTTGATCTTGTACTTGCTCTTGATCTTGAACTAGTTCTTGATCTTGAGCTTGCTCTTGATCATTAGCTTGCTCGGTGTCTTGAGCTTGCTCGGAGTCATGAACTTGATCTTGGGCATCACTTGGTGAATCACCATCATCATGAGATTGATATTGCCCTTGATCTTGATCACTTGGTTGAGGGCCTTTGGTTTGCTCTTCGGAAGCGTGTGGGTCAATGGTTGGTGATGGCTCCACTTGCGTAGAGCATTGTCCTTCTCCTTCGGCCACAAGGGGTTCCTCAATGGGGAGTATTTGACCAATCCCCATTCTTCTTATGGCTTGGGGAGGAATTTCATCACCTACATCACAAAGACCACTTTGCTCCACTTGGGAGCCATTATTTTCATCAAACTCTACGTTACACGTCTCCTCAATAGGTTGGGCTTGTTGCCGGTAAGTATCTCATATGGAGTCTTGTTCAAGCCTTTGCGGGGGTAGAGCCGATTGGATGCATGACATGTGGTGTTGATGGCTTTGGCCCAAAAGTTGTACAGAGATTTGAATTCCGCCATCATTGTCCTTACCACGTCCATCAACATCCGGTTCTTCCATTCCGCTACACCATTTTATTGAGGGGTATATGGTGCAGAGTATTGATGCTTGATCCCCTCATCACTAAGGAACTCATCCAAGGTGTAGTTCTTGAACTCGGTGCTGTTGTCACTTCTAATCATCAATATCTTTGCCTCATGTTGACGTTGAGCTTCATTTGCAAAGTCGATGACGGTTTGTTGGGTCTCGCTCTTCCTCTTGAAGAGATATACCCAAGTGTATCTTAAATAGTCATCCACAATCACCAAGCAATACTTTATTCCCCCAAGACTATCAAAGGATGGGGGTCCAAAGAGATCCATGTGAAGGAGCTCCAAGGGCCTCTTCGAGTAGATGATAGTCGTGGGTCGGTGAGCCATCTCATGTAGCTTTCCTTCGATACAAGCACTGCAAGCACGATCTTTGGCAAAGCTCACATTTGTTAGTCCACGAACGTGATCCCCTTTGAGGAGACTTTGCAAAGATCTCATATTGACGTGGGCTAGACGGCGATGCCAAAGCCACCCCACGTCAACTTTAGCCATTAGGCAAGTCGCGATCTTAGTGGATCACTCCGAGAAGTTAACCACATAGAGACCGTTCTCGACATGCCCAACAAAAAAGCTACTTTAAGAGTCATGCTCCACAAAAGTGCCATGGTATCAAGATCAAAGAATGTGGCAAAGCCCATAAGTGCAAGTTGATGAACGGAAAGTAAATTGTATGCAAGGGTCTCAACAAGCATGACCTTCTCAATTGATAATTCATGAGAAATCACAACCTTGCCAAGACCCAATACCTTAGATGTTGAGGCATCGCCAAATTGAACATGGGTGGGCATAGATGGGCTTGGTTGCATGTCCACCACCAAATTCTTGCTCCCGGTCATATGATTTGTTGCTCCACTATCGAGCAACCATGATCCTCCATCGGAAGCAAACTCCTTGTTGATGCCTCTTGCCATGAGGCACTTGGGGATGAAGTTCTCGTTGGGGGCGTCAAAGGACACCGAGGTTGGAGAAGAGGTGGCAATGGCCACGGTGGCCATTGCAAACCCTTCACCACTTGTATTATCATCATCAGAGTTGTACTCTTCTTGCGCCACCAAACTCTTTGGAGGCACCTTCTTGGTGAAATTGTTCTTGTTGGGGAAGGACTTGGCCTTGTCTTTGCGGATGAGCTTGCCACCATTGTCTTCCCTCTTCTCGTAGGGGCAATCCACCATGAAATGACTCACATTGACACAATTGTAGCAAGTTCTCACACGTTGCTTGCCCTTGGAGCCACTTGAGTTGTTCTTGGAGAAGTTGGGCCTTGAGTTTCTCTTGTTGCCCCAAAATTGCCTTGACGCAAGAGCCATGTGCTCGTGGTAAGCATATTTGGTGTCTTCGGGGCAACTCTCCTCTTCTTCCTCTTCTTCTTCTTCCGGAATTGCCTTGGCCTTCAAAGCAAGGTTGGTCTTCTTTGACCGTTGGACACGAGCTAGAGCATTGTCGACGGTCTTGTTCAAAATGTTCATTGCAATGAATTCATCCAACACTTCACTTGAGGACAAGGTGTGGAAGTCTGGTCTTTGACGGATCACGGAAGACATGCTCTTGTTGAATGGCATGATGGCCTTTAGGAACTTGCGCTTGACCCAAGTGTCATCTGTATCCTTGCTCCCATGATCTCGGAGTGAGACCGCGAGAGTAGTCAATCTCCGGTATAGCTCATGAGGATCTTCATCATCCTTCATCACGAACTCATCGGCCTCATCAAATATGACCTCAAAGTTTGACCACTGAATGCTTGAGCTTCCCTTGTACAATGAGACGATGTGCTTCCATGCATCCTTGGCGGTTGTGAATGGCCGCAAATGAGAGAGTTCTTTCGGCGGCATTGCGGATTGGAGAATGAACAAAGCGGAGTGATTGAGTTGATTGTCCATTTCTTCTCTTGGTGTCATGTTGTACCGATCATGAGGATGGAAACCTTGTTGACCCTCCAAAGTTGAGTTGAGCTGTGATTCAAATGAGACTTGATACGAAAAACCCAATCATGAAAGTTATTCAAATCAAGCTTAGGAGGAGGACCAAGAGGATTAATACGAGGTGACGGTACCAGACCTCCATAGTCCGGGGGAGGGGCAGTCGCGGCATGAATGCCCGTCCCATTCTTTCCTTGAGAAAAAGTAGGCTTATCACTACTAGCCCCCTCCTTACCGGAGTTGGCATCCGACTCCGAGTTGGTGGGTTTAACCACTTGCAACGGATCAGTTGAAAGTTTGAGGCCCACAAGAAGTTCTTTAAACAAGGATTTGACCTCGGTCATCATGGAGGTCTTAAGTGAGGCAATTGCCTCATTTAAGTCCTCACGTGTGACCGTGGTCACCACCTCGGCCACGGGTAGGTTCTCCGCCCCGCCCCCGTCGTCAACCATACTCTTTAGGTGATTAAGCCCTTAAAAGAGACGAGGCTCTGATACCAATTGAAATGATCGATATGGTTGACTACAGGGGGGGTGAATAGACAACTACCAATTTTTAGCTTTTCTTGACAAATTAGGTATTGCAACAAATAGGTTGTCTAGATATACAACTAGGTCAGCAACCTATATGATGCTAACAACAACAACAACAAGCAAGCAAGCAAGAAAATGATACAACACAACAATATCTTGCACAAAGTAAAGGTAAGAAATAACCACAAGTGGAGTCGTTGAAGACGAGGATGTGTTGCCGAAGTTCCTTCCCTTTGAGAGGAAGTACGTCTCCGTTGGAGCGGTGTGGAGGCACAATGCTCCCCAAGAAGCCACTAGGGCCAGCGTATTCTCCTCACGCCCTCGCACAATGCAAGATGCCGTGATTCCACTAGTGGTGCCCTTGAAGGCGGCGACCGGACCTTTATAAACAAGGTTGGGGCTCTCTCCACAACTTAATTGGAGGCTCCCAACACCACCACAAAGCTTCACCACAATGGAATATGGCTTCGAGGTGACCTCTTCCGTCTAGGGTGCTCAAACACCCAAGAGTAACAAGATCCGCAAGGGATTAGTGGGGGAAATCAAATTTCTCTTGGTGGAAGTGTAGATCGGGGCCCTCTCACCCAAACCCTAGAAGATCAACAGAAGTTATCGGCTCGGGAGGGAGATTGGGTGAAAATGGAGCTTGGAGCAACAATGGAGTTTTGGGGAAGAAAAGAGGCAAGTCTTCTTGGGGAAGAAGACCCCCTTTATATAGTGGGAAAGATTCCAACCGTTATGCAGCCCGCAGCCAGCACAGGAGCGGTACTACCGCTCATGGAGCGGTACTACCGCCCGGCGGTAGTGACAGATAGTACAATGTAACTGCCACAGGGACACGAGCTGGTAGTGCCGCCGGAGCGGTACTACCGCTCGCCCCAGCGGTACTACCGCTGAGGTTATAGTACTACTGTGCCCTACTACCACTGCAGGAACAGGAGGAGATACGGGGAGCTAAGCCACGAGCGGTTGTGGCAACGGAAGTAGCCGCGGTACTACCGCTTATAAGCGGTACTACCGCTCCTACTTCCACTTCCACTGCCGCTCGCCCGACTGGGCCAAAAGGGACTCAGCGGTAGTATGACAGAGGGACAGCCGCTGGACTACCGCTGAACCCGACACGAAAAAGTCGACGCCCGAGAAGGAGCGGTACTACGCGCGGTACTAGCAGCGGTACTACCGCCTATAAGCGGTATTACCGCTGTCAGTAGCGGTACTACCGCTGGCAGCTTTCCAACTACACCTCTCCAACACAGAAGGAGAAAAATCCATCGAAGCGGAAAGGCAATGAGGGTACAAAGTGAAATGTGTATGTGATGATTCCACACAAACCTTTCTGATGCGGACCCCCTCTTGATAGTACGGTTTTCCTACGACTCAAGTCCACCGACAAAGAAACGAAGGAAAAAACAACCGTCTTGAACGGACCACTTCGAGGGGCAATAATGGTCTTGTACCAAATGATAGATTATCTGAAATGCTCAATGCACACAATTAGTCCGCAAATGCATTGTGATCAATCACCAAAACCACTAAGGGAGAAATATGCCCTAACAGCCCTGTTTATCTGTATTTGGTTGTTAGGTTGGTTGCAGTGAGCATTTGCCCAGTTTTCAAGCAGATGCCCTGTTTATCTGTATTTGGTTGTTAGGTTGGTTGAAGTGAGCATTTGTCTAGTTTTCAAGCAGATGCCTTGTTTATCTGTATTTGCTTGTTAGGTTGGTTGCAGTGAGCCTTTGTCCAGTTTTCAAGCAGATGCCTTGTTTATCTGTATTTGCTTGTTAGGTTGGTTGCACTGAGGCTCTGTCCAGTTTTTAATGGCTATATTAGGTTGTTATAGTGAGCATATATGCCTTGTTTATTTCAGTTATTCACAATGTGATGTTCATTATGTGCAAGTTTGAACTGTGCAGTTCGATTTCATCAATACTAGTTTGAACGGCTATATTTGGTTCCTGTTATGCCTGGTGACGTTAACACATGCCCTTTATTTCAGTTTTACACATTTATGCAGTGTGATGTTTAAGCATGAGCTACGTTCTATTCATTTTCAACAGTACCAGTTTGAATTACAATATTTGGTCCCTGTTAAGCCTATTGTAGTTAACATTTCCTTCCATTTTTTATCTGCTTTAACAGCATGCTGAAACCAACACATTCAAGCTGTCATTTTGAGATGTTGTTTACCATGGCTATATTTGGTTGATGTTAAGCATGTAGTACTTATCACGCCTTTCCACGTACTTACGCAGGATAACAACGGGAGTGGCCAGCATTTTCCACCAAGGTTAGTTTCATCCCTCGGCTTATACTGATTTCGTTCCATAATGTAGTGCATACAGATCCACGGCTGGACACTTTTTAGCTTCTAATATTGACTTGTTGCTTGTAGGTACATATGTCCTAGGTAAAGATCCACGCCTCGACCCTTTTTGCGTATGGGGCAATGAGATATTCATGAACCAGCATCAAGTGAGGAAACTGATAAGAATTATTAGCAAAAAGATACGATCGATGGCAATTAAATTATTTGTCTACGCTCTATCCAACACAACAGTGAGCTGTAGGATGGTAACTACGAACTCTGTAGCCTTCTCTTTTTACTGCCCATAATGAGTTGTTAGACAACAATGTCTGAATCTTTTTCGTTTGCAGTGGTTCCCAAAGCAGTTTACTCAAGATTACCTTGCAAAGTGCATGATTGGTGGACATGCAATGAAGGTTAAAGTATTTCATCGATACTACAATGAGCATCGAGAAGTCCTAATGAAGACAGTGAAGGATGGGCGGGCGGCCATCACAAGGGGTTGGCCTAGAGTCATGCGCGCATTAGGCATGGAGGAGGGCATAATATGGGCATTCCACTTCACCTTCTCCAGCAACCAGAATGTCTTCCACCTCTCTCTTTACAGTCTTTAGTACAACTGTGGTTCATCATTCTTTACTTGCTGCTTTTCTAGTTCTTCAGTATATGTACCTGTGCATCGAATTATGCATTCGTCCTTGAACTTGTATTTGTAATAAACATGGTTCGATATGAAATAAGTGATTGCCTACTTTCATATTGAAAATCTGTTTCAATTTCAAATATTGTGAATTTTAAATGCAGGGATTAAATTAGGGATAAATTATGATTTGCAGGCCATTACACTGCACACGGTTTGCAAAAGCAAAACGTCTGTGATAAACGTGAAGATGAGACATGTTTCTCAGATCAGTACGTGTGCGATGAAACTCTACTGCACACACGATCAGACAAGAAAAAACGTGTGAGATTAAGGACAACAGCGCACACAGTTCCTTCTTAATAAATGTTTGTGAAAATCACCTTATCACACACGCTAGGCAATTATCAACTGTTTATGATGTCATGTGCATCGTAAACGTTTGCTCATAGAAGAACGCGTGCGATAGGCCTTCATCCGACACGGGTAATACAGATGAATCGTTTGGGACATTTCATACATCTCAAACATTTATGTACATACAAATGTGTGGGATATATTCAAGCTTCGCATACGGTGTACAATCATGAACTGTTTGTGATGGGGTGAGCATCGTAAACGTTGCACCACAGAATACCGAGTGCGATGGTAATGCGAGCACACACGAGTAGCAAGGACGGAGCGTTTAAGAAAGATGCAGGCATCACATACGCTTAGTTCTGCGAAATGTATGCTTGCGTGCTCCCTATCGCCAACAGTTTCTGGGTCGTGTGGGAAGACCCCCCCTATCGCACACACAGGCAAGGCGATGGTTTAAAACTCTATCGCGGAAAGGGGGTAAAAACCATTTGTATGGCAGGTCGCTGCACCAGTGGCCCCCGGGCCTAGGCCACACGCGCGTCCGAAGCATCGTTGGGCTAGGCCCAAACAAATGCGCAGACACGTGGCGAAGAATTACCGCCGTAAATATTGTGATGATGATTTCTCTTTTGCACGCCCACGTCGTGCATTTAATGCGAGTCGTAGGAAAGGTGGGCTCGAGCAGCCGTTTGTGGTTGTGCGCCTGCAAAAAGTGCTGCCACATTGAACAGTAAAGAGCCAGCCCCCCGCGCCTTCCCCATAAAAAGGCAACCGCGAGGGGGCATGATAACCCACAAGTATAGGGAATCGCAATAGTCTTCGAGGGTAGTATTTCGTCCAAATTTATTTATTCTACACAAGGGGAGCCAAAGAATATTTGTGAGTATTAGCAGTTGAGTTGTCAATTCAACCACACTTGGAGAACAAATATCTGCAGCAAAGTATTTAGTAGCACAGTAGTATGATAGTTTTGATAGCAGTGGTAACAGTAGTAATAGTAACAAAGACAGTAACAGTAGTAGTTTTGTAGTGATTCTAACAGCAGCAGCAACTAAAGTAACTTAGCAAAGATCAATATGCGAAAAGCGTAGGCATTGGATCGGTGATGGATAATTATGTTGGATGATATTCATCATGTAACAGTCACAACCTAGAGCGATACACAATAGCTCCAGTTCATCAATGTAATGTAGGCATGTATTCCGTATATAGTCATACGTGCTTATAGTAAGAACTTGCATGACATCTTTTGTCCTACCCTCCCGTGGCAGCGGGTTCCATAAGGAAATCTAAGGGATATTAAGGCCTCCTTTTAATAGAGAACTGGAACAAAGCATTAACACATAGTGAATACATGAACTCCTCAAACTACGGTAATCACCGGAAAGAATCCCAATTATTGTCACCTTGGGGTATGCGGATCATAACACGTAATAGGTGCATATAACTTGCAAGATAGGATCAAGAACACAAATATATTCATGAAAACATAAAGTGTTCAGATCTGAAATCATGGCACTCGGGCCCTAGTGACAAGCATTAAGCAAAGCAAAGTCATAGCAACATCAATCTCAGAACATAGTGGATACTAGGGATCAAAGCCCTAACAAATTGACTCGATTACATGATAAATCTCATCCAACCCATCACCGTCCAGCAAGCCTACGAAGAAATTACTCACGCCCGGTGGTGAGAATCATGAAATTGGTGATGGAGGATGGTTGATGATGACGACGGCGTCGAATCCCCCTCTCCGGAGCCCCAAACGGACTCTAAATCAGCCCTCCCGATGAAGAACAGGAGGTGGCGGCGGCTCCGTATCGTAAAACGCGATGATTCTTTCTCTCTGATTTTTTTCTGGATGAATAGGTACTTATAGCATTGGAGTTAGGGTTGCCGGTGGTGCCAGGGGCCCACAAGCCTGCCAGGCGCGCCCTAGGGGGGTGGGCGCACCCCCTGGGCTTGTGGCGCCTGGGTGGCCCCCCTCTGGTAATTCTCTTCGCCAGTATTTTTTGTATATTCTGAAATAATTCTCCGTAAATTTTCAGGTACATCTGAGAACTTTTATTTCTGCAAAAAAATAACACCATGGCAATTCTGCTGAAAACAGCATCAGTCCGGGTTAGTTCCATTCAAATCATGCAAATTAGAGTACAAAACCAGAGCTAAAGTGTTTGGAAAAGTAGATACGTTTGGGATGTATCAACTGCCCCAAGCTTAACTCATTGCTTGTCCTCAAGCAATTCAGTTGACAAACTGAAAGTGACAAAGAAAAACTTTTACGAACTCTTTTGTTCTTGTTGTCTGTATATATACTTAACTAGCATCCAAGTTTTCAGTAAAGATTATGAACTAACCACATGAATGATAACACTTAGGTCTCACATTTACTCATGGCAATAACATAACCAACTAGCGAGCAATAATAAAATATCTCGGATGCCAACAATTTGTCAAAACAATCATGATATAATATGATAACATGGTATCTCGCTAGCCCTTTCTGAGACTGCAAAACATAAATGCAGAGCACCTCTGAAGTTCAAGCAGTGACTAAACATTGTAATTCATCGTAGAAGAGATCCAGTCATGTCACCCAACATTAACTATACTCAATGCATAAAAATGACAATAGTACTCTCCAACTGGTGCTTAAATGAGAGGGTGATGACTCAATAATAAAAGAAAAATAACATAAAAGTAAATAGATAGGCCCTTCGCAGAGGGAAGCATGGATTTGTAGCGGTGCCAGAGCTCGAAGCTTAAATCAGAGATTAAAACAATTTTGAGAGGTATGCTTTTCCTGTCAATGTCACGACCGAGAATTTTCAATATCTTCCATGCTAAACACATTATAGGCGGTTCCCAAGCGGAAAGGTAAAGTTTACTCCTCCTCCACCATACCAACACAAGCCATGGCTAGCCGAATTCACGGGTGCCCTCCATACCAACAACTTTCCGGGGGAGTTTGTTGCATTATATAATTTGATTTTGACCACAGGACTGGGCATCCCAGGTACCAACCTCTCCCGTGCAATGACAAGTGAATAAACACTCATCTGAGAATAACCCGCTTAGCATGGAAGATAATGAATGCCCCCTGTCGCTCCATGAGCGGTACGGGCACACAAAACAGATGTTCATTTGAATGTTTAGAGGTGGCAGATGCAATTTACTTGGAACGGCAGGGTAATACCGCATATATGTAGATATAGTGGACTCATCCAGAACAACTTTGGTTTAAGGATTGTGGATGCACAAGCAGTATTCCCGCTTAGTACAGGTGAAGGCTAGCAAATAGACTGAGAAGTGACCAGCTAGAGAGCGAAAACGGTCATAGTCATGCATTGAGAATAATTAACATTGAATACAAACATGAGTAGGATATCAGCACCCTGAACATAAATATCATGGAGGCTATGTTGGTTTTGAATCAACTACATGTATGAACATGTGCCAAGTCAAGCCACTCGAATTACTCAGAGGAAGATACCATACTAACATACTACATCACAACCATTTTAATGCATGTTGACACTCAAGATAAATCATTATCCACTCATAGCTATTTAAGCATGGCATGAGCAACTATAGTCTCTAATTGTCATCACAAACATGTTTACTCATAATAATGCTGAATCATGAATACTGAGCTAAACATATTTACAAAGACAAAAACAAGAAGAGTTCATACCAACTTTTCTTCACCGCAATCATTTCATCAAATATCGTCATTATTGCCTTTCACTTGCACGACCGAATGATATGAAAATAATAATAGTGCAAGAGTGTCGTGGATTAAGCTGGAATCTGCAAACATTTATTCAAAGGAGAAGACAAAGTAATAGTGGCTCTTTGTTAGTTCAACAATAAAGCATATGAGAGCCACTCAACGTTTTCATCGTGGTCTTCTCCTTACTACGACTCAATGAAAAGAAAAGAAATTCAGAGAAACACACTGAAATATTTTTGGAGTTTTTGAGTTTTTCTGAAGAAAGCAAATTAACGAAGGAAAAACAAAAAACGAGAAAAACTATTTACATGGGAAAGCTCCCAACAAGTAAAAGAAGAAACAAGAAATCTTTTTGGGGTTTCTTTTAATACTATGAATTAACTAAGCAAGGAAGAAACTACAACTAATTTTTGGATTTGAAAGTTTTTTCGAACACACGAGAAGAAAGCGAAAATAAAAATAACATGGATATTCAATGAAAAAGGATGAACACCGACAACTGGAATGAATGTGTGAACATGAATGTAATGTCGGTGAGAAATACGTACTCCCCCAAGCTTAGGCTTTTGGCCTAAGTTGGTCTACGGCGACGGATCGAAGTCAGCACCTCTAGGGTAGTACTGAGGCTGCTGAGGGTCCCACTGGTAAAAGGGCTCCTGAGGCTCCCACTGATAAACGGGCTCCTGATACGGCTCTGGCTCAGGTGCTGGCTCTGGTGCTTGGGGCTGTGTCAAGCCCCAATAAGCATAAATATCCTCAGGCATCATGGTATATCGGCCCCTGTGAATGTCAAACAAAGTAGGCGCAGGCAAACTAATAATCTCCCGAGTACCCTGACTGAATACCAAGTTATATCTAAAACGAACGTCTCCAGAATCAATAAAGTTGTGCCCAACCATGCTATCATAATCAAGATACATAATGGGTAAAAGTCTCTCTTCCCTCTCGTCGTGCCTGATAGGAATCTCAAAGTGTTCAGCGAGACGGGAAGCATAAATACCGCCATAAATAACGCCCTTCGAACGGTTGGTGTGTAACCGCCGGGCGACCATCGCACCCAAGCTGAAAGTTCTATCACCATAAAGAGCATGGCGCAAAATAGCAAGTTCAGGCGAACTGAGCGTGCCACTCTCCCAACGACCAGTCAAACACCTCCCGGCAAATAATGAGTAATAGCGCAAAACAAGGAAATGTAAGCTAGCAACCCTAGCCTCAGAAACTACTCTCGACTCCCCTACGGTCACCTCAGAGATGAACTCCGAGACATCCCTAGGATGTGGCTCTACTGGGCTGCCCTCATTAGGAAGTTTGCACACTTGGCAAAAATCCTCAAGTGTCATCTCTTTAGGAATATCATATAGGTTAAATGACACCATGGGTATATCTCGCCTAGAATGAAAGTGAAAACTTTGCACGAAAGTATTTGTGAGGAGAAGATACTGATCACACTTATCTTCGAGGAGCGGGATGATGCCGACATTGTTGGCCAAATAGTAGAAATCGTCGTAAATTCCCGCATCCCTCAAAAATGTGTCGCATGGCCATTCGCACGGCTGCACCTCGGCTGCACGAGGAAGAGGGTACTTGGGCTTTGGAGTCCCCTTAGGACTCCGGCTCGAGGAACCTCTCAACCTCCACTTGAGCATTTTTTTTCTGAAATTTTTAGTGACTCAAAATAAAAGTGAATGAAACTCAATAAAATTTATAGCAACTACTCCCACAAGTATCTAGAGGCTATATCATGCATCAAAACTACTTTGGACCATACAAATTCAACATGCAAGCTCATAAACATGGTCACCACAGCAGCAAAAGTTTACAAAGTATAAGGCACTGGAACAAAAACTAATTGGAGCATTAGAGGAGTCACATACCAAGGAGTAATCCCAAAACAGTTTTGGAAACGGAATTCCGAGCAAGGAGATCAAAAATCACACCAAAATGAGCAAGAACACAGGCTTGGGAGCAAGTTTGATTTTTTCTGGAGGAAGAAGAAGGGTGTGGGTGGCTGGGATAAGTGAGTGGGTCCCTGTAGGACCCACAAGCCTGCTGGGCACGCCCAGGTGGGGTGGCCGCGCCCTGTGAGCTTGTGGCTCACAGGTGCACCCCCCCTGGTGTGTGTTCAGTGCCAAAAATTCTTAAATATTGCATCAAAAATCATACTAAATTTTTAGGGCATTCTGAGAACTTTTATTTTTGGGCCATTTTTTATTGCACGGATAATTCAGAAAACAGGATAATCATGGCATTTCCACTTTATTAAACTTTAAATAACATAGAGCAAAAGGTGGGTACAGAAAGTTGTGCTTACGAAATTCATCGACCACATACCCCTAAAAAAGAATCCATTAATAAGGTTGATCAAGTCTTATTAACAAACTATTTCCGAATGGCATGAAACCGAAGAATTTTCGTATAACACTATGTTACCTCAACGGGGATATGCATTTCCCCAACAATAAGAATTTCATATTTCTTTTTGGCAGTAGGAAGAGGGAATTTGAATCCTCCAATAGTGATTGTCGAAACCTTTTCAATAGAATTGATACCATTCACCGAACTTTGTTTCTTCGGGAAATAAACCATATGCTCATTACCATTGACATGAAAAGTGACTTGTAACATCCCAAAATTCTAAATTTTGGAATGTTATATTAATTAAATAAATATGATTGATTGTTTGATTGTTTGTTTGATTGATTGACTGAAAGTGAGTGAAATCTGAAACTTTTTGAAAGTTTAATGAGAGGGAATGAAATAACTTTCCCAAAACTTTCACTTTGCATTTTGATCTCAGTGAATTCAAATTCATTTCAATACAAAACCCTGGAGTGAAGATACCATGACTTCTTCCATTTAAATGAAAGGGTTTTGAAAAGATTTGAATTCCATTTGAAAATATTTCAAACTTCATGCCACTCAAGGATTTCATGAGAGAAGTAATATGACACTTCAAATAATCAGAGGCATTTGAAATATATTTGGCCAAGGAAAAACAGAAAAGATTTGAAAGTGGTTTGAAATTCAAATTCAAACCCAATTTTGAGTTATTTGGTTTTTATTCAAATTATTTTTCTCCAAAAATAAAATACATGGAAAATAGGGTAACATGATTCCCTTCAACATAAAAATGGAGAAAAATAAATTTGAAATCATTTTGGTATTTTAAAATAATTTTCATTTCATTTTAAATGCAACAGTAGCACTGTTTGAATTTTGAGATTTTGTGTGAATTTTATTTGAACTTGCAAAATAGTTAATAATTTAGGGTTTATTTTTCTGATCATTTTTATATATAATATGTCTATATAAAAGTGTTATTATTTTCTATTTATTTAGTTTTCTTCTCTGTCTTTTATTTTTTTTAAAGAAAATTTTGGCCGAAGCCCAACTGGCCACAGTAGCAGGCCGGCCCATTTGTCTCTCGCACGCGCCGAATCTCTTTCGGATCGGCGTCCGATCCATTTACGTTTCCCTCCCTCTCGCTGACAATGGGGCCCACTGCCCGATCCGAATCCCCACCTGCCTTTCTTCCTCCTCCTTCCTTACCTCGCCGGCGCTCCGCCGTGGCAGGAAATCCCTTTCGGGATCGACCGAATCTCCTCGCCGCCCCCTCCTCCACGGCTCCCCTCCTACAAAACCCGACCCCCTCGACCAATCCCGCCCCTAAACCCCCTTGGAGAACCCCTGCCCTCACCGCAATTTGTCGCCGTCGCCACGTACTGCCGCTGCACGCTGTCGCTCGTCGCCGTCGTTCCAGCCCTCGCCGTCACCACCGTCGTCTTCGCTGCGGTCGTCTTCGTCACTGGAGCAACTTCCCCGAGCTCGAGGACCCCTGGAATGCCGCCCCCGTCGACCACAGCCGCCGCCGTCGCAGTCGACCTCACCGCCGCCGATGTAAGCCACCAGAGCCAACCCTCACCGTTCGATCTAGATCTAGTGGCTAGGATTAGATCTGTTTTTTTTATTTTGCTCGTGAATCATTTTCTTTACAGTTCGGTCGTCCGCCAGTAGTTCTAGCATGCGCTCACCCCGTAGCCAATAGCGTAGTGCCACGTGTACCACCGTCCGACGCTTAGTCGTTTTTCTTTTCTGTTTTTATTTGTATTACAGAATTAGTTCTGTTTTTAGATTGTTAATATCTTTTATGTTTTAAGTCCAAATTTAGTGATTCTTTTTGCATTAGTTTCAAAATTTTATAAAGTTTCTGTTTGTGCAATTGGATTTCAAATTTGAAGTTTCTAATTTTGAATTTGATGAAATTTTCTCAAATCACTATATCTTGTTTAAAAATAGGTTTTTGATTGATTCTTTTTGCTACTGTTTTCTTATTGCTTTGTTTATCCAGTAGTTTTTAGTGATCTGTTTTTGGTATATTTTAAATTAGGTTTTTAGTTAAAACTGTCGGAATCGAGGCTCCGGGGACCCAAAGGTTCGAACAACGGGGTGAGCTCGTTCCTACCTCCTCGTCCCCTACCACAGCTAAATTACGGCGAAGCTACGGCGAGAGCGCGCCAGCTGGAGCGGGCCGGAGACGCAGCGGTTTACCCAGGTTCGGGCCACCTTGCGGTGTAAAACCCTACTCCTGCTTGGTTGTGATTGCTCTAGCGCGCGCGCGAGAGAGAGAGAGTACAAGGTTCGGGGCTCCCGGAATCGGTTGAAGATCCCCTCTACAGCGGCACCATGCCCTCCTTTTATATCTGCCTTGGTCCTCTTCCCCCGAAAACATTGGCGGGAAGGGTTGCCACACAACGGCAAGTTTGAAGGGGGACAGGGGCGCAGTCTATCTTGACAAAAGGTAGTCTTCGCCTGCAAAGCGACCGTCCATGACGCGCCGGTGGGTTTGGGGACGACCTCCGCCCTGCGCGCCTGCCGTCTTGGTCTTCTTTCACCGATCGGGCAACCTTTGGGGGTTGCTTTGGGAAACGGACTGCTGGCCTTGCTCCTTTAGCGCAAAAGGGGAAAACCTCTCCATCCGCGCCTGCTGGCTCGGCCCCTGCCGCCGTTTGTCACCGCGCGCGTCACCCACGTGGTGGGCACGAGACCGCGCGACCGAGCCGAACAGCACTTGTCTTGCGTGCCTTCGAGAGGGTGCCTCGGGAGGCAACCTCAGGAGGCCGCCTCGCGAGAAGGCCTCGCGAGGCTCTTGGTGAAGTTGTGGTTGAGTCTTGCTTGCCCGCTCCCTGAGGAGGGGTCCTCGAGAGGCTAGAACCTCGCGAGGGGTCTTGCTTGAGGCGCCCGCTGGTGGCCACCTGTTGGGCCCCCGCTAGGCGTTGCGCCCTGGGTCGCAGGCAGACGAGCCGGGATACCCTGGGTCCCACGGGCCCGACAAAAACAGTATTGTTTTGTTTATATAGTGTTTTAGTCATTAAATTAAAGTTTTTAATTATTTTTAGTTGGTTCTTTTTGTAGATTTTAACATGTCATATTATGCTTCTGTTATACTATAGTAGATAAGTTTTATAATTAATTAGTATTGTTTAGCCACTGTTTTGTATTTTTATTTCCTTAGCCATAATTATAGTGAATAGAATTAGTTTCTTTAGTTTCAAAAGTAATTCTTTTGCCACTTTACTTTAGTTAATTATTATTTCTGTTAAATAACAATAATTTAGTTTTTGGTAATTATTTAGTATTGTTTTAGTTATTTCTTGGTTGTTATAATTTTTTTGGTTATAACTAGATAGTTATACTAGCTATTAAATAGTTACTTTTTGCTAGTAAATAATTTAGTAAATTAATTTTTGTTGTTTTATTAAAATTATATTTTTCTTTACTATAGCATAATTATTTAGGTTAATTTAGTGCTGTTACGTGAGTTATTGATTGCTATTGTGTGAGTTGGTTTCTCCCTAGTTTTCTTTGAGGTTTTTCTTTGGATTTTTATTTGGATTTCTTTGACTTCATTATTGTTTTCTTTATTTATTTGCTTTATTCGATTGATTGTTATTTTGATTGTTAGAATTGATTGCTAGATGGAATGCTTATGTGAATACAATGTTTGACTATATAGATATTCATCGGAGAGTGACGAATAGTTCTATCAAGTATTTCTGAGAGCGATATTATATTCAACAACTTTACCAGGCAAGTTCACTTTGACCATACTTTCATACCTATGTTTTTATTGCATTTAGTGTCACTTTTTCACCATTCCTTCAGTAGTATATTGAATCTTGTAGTTCAGTAGAAGCATGAGGTAGGAACCCACACCCCTGATAGTAAACCCCGGGAACGTCATTCATTTTAATGCTACGCTTTAGTAGACGGGGATTGGTATGAGAGTTCATGAGTGGTGTGAGAAGGAAGACTCTACGTCAATGATGACAACTTCAAGATTGATGACGACAACTTCAAGATGGCAATTTCAAGGCCTGCATCTACAAGACCTCAAGACTCAAGACAAGAATTCAATATACCTCTGGGTGGAGAATGGATAAGAAGGGTACCTTGGTGTGCCCAGTACTCAGTGATTCTGGAGAAGCGCCGTGATATCATGCGGAAAGCTCCACCCAGGCTCAAAGAGACGGAAGAATACTTCATGCCCGGAAGCTTACCTGTGCAGCCACAAGTCATTATGGGCTCTGGCTTGGTTGAACTTAGTTGTGACTCTGGCTAGGACGGTGCTAGCAGATGTAGTCGACGGTAGGATTGGATGGGCACTGGACAGTGGTCATGGGAACTCTTTGAAAGACCATGTTTCATTCGTCCTGTTCTCAAACACCCGGCAGTGCGAGGACTTAAAAGGAGGGAATGATTCTTGTGGGTAAAGTGCACAACACTCTGCAGAGTTAAAACCTAATCGATTAGTCGTGTCCCTGGTTACGGACAACTTGAGCCTCAGGACTTGGATCTATCTCTGAACTCTCAACACCGGACTGATAACTAATTGTGGGCAACATATGATACTTGTGGGCTATGAGACATCGGTTAGCGGAACCAAGTCATAGTAGATAACTCAGTAGTGAGGACTCCTGATATTCCTTTGTTGTAGGGAAAATAAAAACCAGCTTTTATGCAAAAACTCAGACACGGAGCCTCAAAGCCATATTGCATATAGAATAGTCTTTATCATCTGTTTCTTATTGTGATCTTGCCGGTACATTCAATGTACTGACCTACACGTCTGCAACGTATCATGTTGCAGATATTTTCTACGACAAGTAAGAGTTACGATATAGGGTTACGGTCTACACTCAACTTGCCGCTGGCGTTGATGGGACTCCACACCCCTATTGCTATGTTTCCGCTGTGACATATATAAGGTATACTCTGGATCTACGGTATTTATTTACATGTGATGTTATGGTATTTCATCAAAGTACTGTGTGTGCCAGCATACTGATCCAGGGATGGCACAGAAAGCACAGAGACTTGACCGTATTGGGTCGGGTCGCTACATGACTTTGCTTTTGTTGCAATCAATAACAGCCCTCTGGCATATCCAGTATAACAAAGTCTATTAAGATAGTAACATTTGCAACAACAACGGGCACATCCTCGCAAGTTCCAATAGGTATAGCAGTTGATTTATCAGCCATTTGCAAAGATATCTCAATAGGAGTAAGCTTATTCAAATCAAGTCTTCTATATAAAGAGAAAGGCATAATACTAATGCCGGCTCCTAAATCACATAAAACAGTTTTAACATAACTTCTTTTAATGGAGCATGGTATAGTAGGTATTCCTGGATCTCCTAACTTCTTAGGTACTCCACCCTTAAAAGAATAATTTGCAAGCATGGTGGAAATTTCAGCTTCAGGTATCTTTCTTTTATTTGTGACAATATATTTCATATATTTAGCATAAGGAGGCATTTTCAACATATCAATCAAGCGAGTGCGAAAAAGACTGGTCTAAGTATTTCAACAAAGCGCTCAAAGTCTTCCTCATCCTTATTTTTAGATGGTTTGGTAGGAAAAGGGATAGGTTTTTGAACCCATGGTTCTCTTTCTTTTCCATGTTTTCTAGCAACGAAGTCTCTTTTATCATATCTTTTATTCTTAGGAGGTGGGTTATCAAGATCAACAGCAGGTTCTATTTCTACATCATTATCTGGTTGAGCATCATCATGAACATAATTATCATTAAGTGGATGCTCATTACCAGATTGTGTCTCAGCATCAGAAATAGAGACATCATTAGGATTCTCAGGAGGTTTTTCTATCTCAGGTTCACTAGAAGCATGCAAAGTCCTATCATTATTCCTTTTCTTTTTCTTCTTAGATGGAATAGGTGCATCAGTGTTAATTCTTTGAGAATCTTGTTCAATTCTTTTAGGATGACCTTCAGGATACAGAGGCTTCTGAGTCATTCTACCTCCTCTAGTAACAACTCTAACAGCATGATCATTCATTTTATTATTCATCTCATCAAGCAAATCATTTTGGGACTTAGCAACTAGTTCTAGCTGAATCTGAACCATAGAAGCATGTTTACTTAAGCTTTTAACATCATTAGCAGTTCTGAACATCAAATCACTCAAGCAATCAATCATGATGGAATTTAATTTTAATTGATTGCTAACATACATATTAAAGTGTTCTTGTTTCACAGTGAAATTGTCAAATTCATCCAAGCTGTGGCTAGCAGATTTATTGTAAACAATATCACCTTCATCGAATCTACGAAGAGAATTTACCTCTACTACCTGTGTTGGGTGATACGTCTCCAACGTATCTATAATTTATGAAGTATTCATGCCATGTTCATAACAATTTTATATGGTTTTGGTATGATTTGATTAGAACTAACCCGGACTGACGCTGTTTTCAGCAGAACTACCGTGGTGTTGTTTTTTGTGCAGAAATAAAATTTCTCGGAATTGGATGAAACTTTTTGACGATTTTTTTGGACCAAAAGAGACCCCCGAAGCTTTGTGGAAGGACCAGAAGCCTCACGAGGTGCTCACAAGGTAACACAGCCCGCCTTGGGGGGGTCGCGCCGTGAGACCTTGTGGGGCCCTCGTAGCTCCTTATCGCGTGATTCCAACGCTGAAAAATCCTATAAATAGAGAAACCCCAAAAATAAACCTAGAACTTCGACGCCGCCGCCGCAAGCCTCTGTACCGAAGAAATACCATCTAGAGCCCTGTTCCGGCACCCTGCCGGAGGGGGGAATCATCACCGGAGGCCATCTTCATCATCCCGGCGGCCTCCATGACGAGGAGGGAGTAGTTCACCCTCGGGGCTAAGGGTATGTACTAGTAGCTATGTGTTTGATCTCTCTCTCTCGTGTTCTTGATTTGGCACGATCTTGATGTACCACGAGCTTTGTTAATATAGTTGGATCATATGGTGTTTCTCCCTCTCTATCTTGTTGTGATGAATTGAGTTTTTACCTTTGAGGTTTCACTATTATCGGATTGAATACTTTTATGGATTTGAGAACACTTGATGTATGTCTTGCATATGAATACCCGTGGTGACAATGGAGTATTATATTGATTCACTTGATGTATGTTTTGGCACTCAACTCATGGATTCCCGAGGTGACATTGGGGTAATCTATGCATAGGGGTTGATGCACGTTTTCGTCCTACTTTCTCCGGTAGAAATCTTGGGGCACTCTTTGAAGTTCTTTGTGTTGGATTGAATATTATGAATTTGAAGTTGTTTGATGCATATTGTATAATTGGCTCATGGATACTTGTGGTGACATTGGAGTATCTAGGTGACATTAGAGTTGATTGATGTGCATCATATGGTGTTATTTTAGTATGAACTCTAGGGCTGTTTGTGACACTTATAGGGATGGCTCAATAGATTGATCGGAAAAGATAACTTTGAGGTGGTTTCGTACCCTACAAACAATTTCATCTTATGTTCTCCGCTAGATAAGAACTTTGGAGTGATTCCTTGTCACACGTTGAGGGATTGTTTTCAAGCATTGCAATACCGTTTGTGCTCACTTTTGTTACTTGCTACCTTGCTGTTTTTATATTTTCAGATTACAAAAACCTATATCTACTATCCATACTACACTTGTATCACCATCTCTTCGCCGAACTAGTGCACCTATACAATTTGCCATTGTATTGGGTGTGTTGGGGACACAAGAGATTTCTTGTATTTGGTTGCAGGATTGTTTGAGAGAGACCATCTTCATCCTATGCCTCCCACGGATTGATAAACCTTAGGTCATCCACTTGAGGGAAAATTGCTACTGTCCTACAAAACTTTGCGCTTGGAGGCCCAACACGAGTCTACAAGAATAAAGTTGTGTAGTAGACATCAAGCTCTTTTCTGGCGCCGTTGCCGGGGAGGTCAGTGCTTGAAGGTATATCTTTAGATCTTGCAATTGAATCTTTTAGTTTCTTGTTTTATCACTAGTTTGGTTTTGTAAAAGAAAACTACAAAAAAATGGAATTGAGGTTGCCTCATATGCTTCATCTTTATAATGTCTTTCTTGAAAATGATGGATCGGAAAATTGTGCAAAAGTGTTAGAAGAAGAATTTAATAAAATGTTTGGCATAAAATCTTTGAATGATGAGCATGATTGCAATGTTGTTAGTATGAATTCTATGAATATCCATGATGCTAATGATATGCAAATCCATAAGCTTGGGGATACTATGTTTGATGAATATGATATTTTTAACCCCCCAAGTTTTGATGAGAAAATTTATTATGATGATAGCATGCCTCCTATTTATGATGATTATATTGATGAAAGTGGGTTTGGAAGAGTGTCAACTCTAGGTACTCATGATCCCACTATTTTGGAGGGTGTTGAACCTTATTGCGATAATTATGAAAGTGGATTTGGAGAGGTCATGACTTTATTTAATGATGATTCCACTATTTTGGAAGAGGTTTCAATTGATTATGACAACAAAGTTGCTATCTATGATGATTATTGTGATGACATGTATGCTATAAAGAATAATGGTAACCTTGAAACTTGTCATCATGATTTTAATTTTCAATTGGATTATGCCAATCAAGTATCACATGATAGTTATTTCATTGAGTTTCCTCCCACTACTATTGATGAGAATAAATTTGCTTATGTGGAGAGTAAAAAAAAATTATGCTTGTGGATCATAAACAGAATGCTTTATGTGATACCTATATTTTTGAATTCATTCATGATGCTACTGAAAATTATTATGAGAGAGGATCATATGCTTGTAGGTGTTGCAATAATATTGAGTTTCCTCTCTATGTGTTGAAAGTTTTGAAGTTGCACTTGTTTTGCCTTCCTATGCTAGTTGATTCTTGCTCCCATAAATTGTTTGCTCACAAAATACCTATGCATAGGAAGTGGGTTAGGCTTAAGTGTGCTTGCCATATGTTTCATGATGCTCTCTTTGTGTTTCAATTTTTTACTTGTATGTGAGCATCATTGAAATCATCATGCCTAGCTAAAAGGCATTAAAAAAAGCGCTTGTTGGGAGACAACCCAATATTTATCCCTACTATTTTTTTGTGTTCACATGATTAAGCTACTGTAGTAATCATGTTTTATATGTTTTCTTTCAATAATGTGCCAAGTAAAGCCTTTGGGATAGTGTGGATGCTTGTTGATTTGATTCTGTGCAAAAACAAAACTTTTGCGTCCAGTGCTAGAATTTCTATTCTATCCTGGAGCGTGAGAAAATTGTGAATTTTTACAGAGTATTGGGTAACAAATGTTTTACGTTTTCCTAATTTTTCAGAGTTTTTGGAGGTACATAAGTATGGTTTTTAAATCGCTCACTACATGCTGTTCTGTTTTTGACAGATTCTGTTTTTATTGCATAGTTTGCTTGTTTTAGTGTTTCCATAGCTTATATTATGAGATATAAATAGTGGAAATGATTATGTGAGAACAATTATGAATCTTGTCTTGACAGTACCTAAGTGGATGATTTATTTTTATCATACTAACCTATCTCACAAGTTCCATATGCTTAGTAGTAGTTTCACATTGGGTTTGGAAAGTAAAATCTATTGAAATTTGACAATCACAATATTGGTCATACAAGCAATTCATGAATGATTAGTATATGGAAGAGAAATTTCACATACAAATATATTATCTTGGACATCTTTTATGATTGTGAATACCCATTAATTATTTTGAAACTTGAGCAAATTAGTTGAAGTTGGACAAGGAAGACAACGTAATGAGTTATGTTTGGGTATATTTGCATAGAAGTTATATTGTTATGGATCTTCCAACATGTGGTGCTTGTTTAGAATCTTTTGCTAGCAAAAATCTCTGTACTAAGCGGGAATACTGCTTGTGCATCCAAAATCCTTGATCCAAGTTTCTTCCATGAGTGTCCACCATACCTACCTATATACGGTATTACTCTGCCGTTCCAAGTAAATTTGCATGTGCCACCTCTAATCATTCAAATAAGCATCTGTTTTGTGTGCCCGTACCGCTCATGAAGCGGCAGGGGGTGGTCAGTATCTTCCATGTTATGCGGGTTATTCTCATGATGGGTGTTTATTCACTTGTCATTGCATGAGAGAGGGCGGTAGTTGGGATGCCCAGTCCCGCAAAACAAAAATATATAATTAAACAAACTCCCCCAGAAAGTTGATTGTATGGAGGGCACCCGAGGATTCGGCTAGCCATGGCTTGTGTTTGAATGGTTGAGGGGGAGTAAACTTTACCTTTCCGCTTGGGAACCGCCTATAATGTGTTTAGCATTGGAAGATATTGAGAATGCTTAGTCGTGATGTTGACAGGAAAAGCACACCACTCAAAATGTATTCATCTCTGTTTTAAGCAATGAGCTCTGGCACCTCTGCAAATCCCTGCTTCCCTCTGCGAAGGGACATTCCATTTACTTTTATGCTATTTACTTTCTTGTTATTTATTTTTGTTGAGTCAACTTCTTATTCCAACCTATTCTCTAGTTGGCAAGCATCATGTGGTGGGGATAGATCCAGGCACATATAGCCATTCAAATATATTTGATCATGATTTATTATTGTTGACAATTATCTCTATGATAAATAAGTTGGGAGGCGAAACATCAAGCCCCTATCTTTCTCTGTGTTCAATGGATGCTATTTGTTCTAAAAATATGCTTTGAGTATTAGCAATCATAGAAGACTATATGATAATTGAGTATGTGGAGCTCTTACTTAGACTTTGTTGAAGTTAAGTTGAATTGCAATTGTTTAGTGACTAAGAACATAGGTTGTTAAGTTTCAAGAGAATGCATTGTTTGAACCATAACATGTGAATTGATTGCTACTTTATCATGATGAGTTTTATGAGAAAGAGTTGCTGTTATGATGCTAGGAAAAGTGATTGGAATTATCATTGATCAAACTTATGCACTATGCTAGCATTCACACTTCATAAATTATTTCTTTTATCATTTACCTACTCGAGGATGAGAAGGAATTAAGCTTGGGGATGCTGATACATCTCCAATGTATCTATAATTTATGAAGTATTCATGCCATGTTCATAACAATTTTATATGATTTTGGTATGATTTGATTAGAACTAACCCGGACTGACGTTGTTTTCAGCAGAACTACCGTGGTGTTGTTTTTTGTGCAGAAATAAAAGTTCTCGGAATTGGACGAAACTTTTTGATGATTTTTTTGGACCAAAAGAGACCCCCGAAGCTTCGTGGAAGGACCAGAGGTTCACGAGGTGCTCACAAGGCAACACGGCGCGCCCTAGGGGGGTCGCGCCGTGATACCTTGTGGGGCCCTCGTAGCTCCTTTTCGCGTGATTCCAACGCTGAAAAATCCTATAAATAGAGAAACCCCCAGAAATAAACCTAGAACTTCGACGCCGCCGCTGCAAGCCTCCGTACCGAAGAAATACCATCTGGAGCCCTGTTCTGGCACCCTACCAAAGGGGGGAATCATCACCGGAGGCCATCTTCATCATCCCGGCGGTCCCCATGACGAGGAGGGAGTAGTTCACCCTCGGGGCTAAGGGTATGTACTAGTAGCTATGTGTTTGATCTCTCTCTCTCGTGTTCTTGATTTGGCATGATCTTGATGTACCGTGAGCTTTGTTAATATAGTTGGATCATATGGTTTTTCTCCCTCTCTATCTTGTTGTGATGAATTGAGTTTTTACCTTTGAGGTTTCACTATTATCGGATTGAATACTTTTATGGATTTGAGAACACTTGATGTATGTCTTGCATATGAATACCCGTGGTGACAATGGAGTATTATATTTATTCACTTGATGTATGTTTTGGCACTCAACTCATGGATTCCCGAGGTGACATTGGGGTAATCTATGCATAGGGGTTGATGCACGTTTTCGTCCTACTTTCTCCGGTAGAAATCTTGGGGCACTCTTTGAAGTTCTTTGTGTTGGATTGAATATTATGAATTTGAAGTTATTTGATGCATATTGTATAATTGGCTCATGGATACTTGTGGTGACATTGGAGTATCTAGGTGACATTAGAGTTGATTGATGTGCATCATATGGTGTTATTTTAGTACGAACTCTAGGGCTGTTTGTGACACTTATAGGGATGGCTCAATAGATTGATCGGAAAAGATAACTTTGAGGTGGTTTCGTACCCTACAAACAATTTCATCTTATGTTCTCCGCTAGATAAGAACTTTGGAGTGATTCCTTGTCACACGTTGAGGGATTGTTATATGATTCAATTATGTTAGCACTGTTGAGAGATTGCACTAGTGAAAGTATGAACCCTAGGCCTTGTTTTCAAGCATTGCAATACCGTTTGTGCTCACTTTTGTTACTTGCTACCTTGCTGTTTTTTTATTTTCAGATTACAAAAACCTATATCTACTATCCATACTACACTTGTATCACCATCTCTTCGCCGAACTAGTGCACCTATACAATTTGCCATTGTATTGGGTGTGTTGTGGACACAAGAGATTTCTTGTATTTGGTTGCAGGATTGTTTGAGAGAGACCATCTTCATCCTATGCCTCCCACGGATTGATAAACCTTAGGTCATCCACTTGAGGGAAAATTGCTACTGTCCTACAAAACTTTGCGCTTGGAGGCCCAACACGAGTCTACAAGAATAAAGTTGTGTAGTAGACATCAAGCTCTTTTCTGGCGCCGTTGCCGGGGAGGTCAGTGCTTGAAGGTATATCTTTAGATCTTGCAATTGAATCTTTTAGTTTCTTGTTTTATCACTAGTTTGGTTTTGTAAAAGAAAACTACAAAAAAATGGAATTGAGGTTGCCTCATATGCTTCATCTTTATAATGTCTTTCTTGAAAATGATGGATCGGAAAATTGTGCCAAAGTGTTAGAAGAAGAATTTAATAAAATGTTTGGCATAAAATCATTGAATGATGAGCATGATTGCAATGTTGTTAGTATGAATTCTATGAATATCCATGATGCTAATGATATGCAAAGCCATAAGCTTGGGGATGCTATGTTTGATGAATATGATATTTTTAACCCCCCAAGTTTTGATGAGAAAATTTATTATGATGATAGCATGCCTCCTATTTATGATGATTATATTGATGAAAGTGGGTTTGGAAGAGTGTCAACTCTAGGTACTAATGATCCCACTATTTTGGAGGGTGTTGAACCTTATTGCGATAATTATGAAAGTGGATTTGGAGAGGTCATGACTTTATTTAATGATGATTCCACTATTTTGGAAGAGGTTTCAATTGATTATGACAACAAAGTTGCTATCTATGATGATTATTGTGATGACATGTATGCTATAAAGAATAATGGTAACCTTGAAACTTGTCATCATGATTTTAATTTTCAATTGGATTATGCTAATCAAGTATCACATGATAGTTATTTCATTGAGTTTCCTCCCACTGCTATTGATGAGAATAAATTTGCTTATGTGGAGAGTATCAAAAAAATTATGCTTGTGGATCATAAAAAGAATGCTTTATGTGATAGCTATATTTTTGAATTCATTCATGATGCTACTGAAAATTATTATGAGAGAGGATCATATGCTTGTAGGTGTTGCAATAATATTGAGTTTCCTCTCTATGTGTTGAAAGTTTTGCAGTTGCACTTGTTTTGCCTTCCTATGCTAGTTGATTCTTGCTCCCATAAATTGTTTGCTCACAAAATCCCTATGCATAGGAAGTGGGTTAGGCTTAAGTGTGCTTGCCATATGTTTCATGATGCTCTCTTTGTGTTTCAATTTTTTACTTGTATGTGAGCATCATTGAAATCATCATGCCTAGCTAAAAGGCATTAAAAAAAGCGCTTGTTGGGAGACAACCCAATATTTATCCCTACTATTATTTTTGTGTTCACATGATTAAGCTACTGTAGTAATCATGTTTTATATGTTTTCTTTCAATAATGTGCCAAGTAAAGCCTTTGGGATAGTGTGGATGCTTGTTGATTTGATTCTGTGCAAAAACAAAAACTTTTGCGTCCAGTGCTAGAATTTCTATTCTATCCTGGAGCGTGAGAAAATTGTGAATTTTTACAGAGTATTGGGTAACAAATGTTTTACGTTTTCCTAATTTTTCAGAGTTTTTGGAGGTACAGAAGTATGGTTTTTAAATCGCTCACTACATGTTGTTCTGTTTTTGACAGATTCTGTTTTTATTGCATAGTTTGCTTGTTCTAGTGTTTCCATAGCTTATATTATGAGATATAAATAGTGGAAATGATTATGTGAGAACAATTATGAATCTTGTCTTGACAGTACCTAAGTGGATGATTTATTTTTATCATACTAACCTATCTCACAAGTTCCGTTAAGTTTTGTGTGATTGAAGTTTTCAAGTTTTGGGTGAGACATCGATATGAGGAGAATAAGGAGCGGCAAGACCCTAAGCTTGGGGATGCCCAAGGCACCCCAAGGTAATATTCAAGGAAGACTCAAGCGTCTAAGCTTGGGGATGCCCCGGAAGGCATCCCCTCTTTCGTCTTCAACATTATCGGTAACCTTACTTGGAGCTATATTTTTATTCATCACATGATATGTGTTTTGCTTGGAGCGTCATTTTCTTTTGTTGAGATTGGCTTGCTGTTATAAATAATCATGTTTTGTATCTATTAGTTCAATAAAATGCCAATTATAGCCTTTACCATGCTTAGTTTGCAAGTTTATGTGTTGCTGTTTGAAAACAGAAAGTTTTCTGTTATGTCCTGAATTTTTGTGAATTGTCAGAACATGATAAGAATCTGAAATTTTTACACAGTAAGCATTCATGAGTTCTCTGTCACGTGGTCATTTTTCAGAATTTTTGGAGTTAGGAAAGTATGAATTTTAAATCCCCCTTTACAGACTGTTCTGTTTTGGCAGATTTCGGCTATAGTTGCATTGTTTGCATAAGTTGCTTGTTTAATGTTTCTATTTGTGGATAGGAGTATTAAATATGTAGAGGCATTTAGTATGCAATGTCTAATTATAATTTTAGTGATTTGTTACAGTAGAAAATGTTAAGGTTTTGAGTCGATTTATACTAACTTATCTCATGAGTTCTTGTTGAGTTTTGTGTGGATGAAGTTTTAAGATTTAGGAGAAGCCATGATATGAGAGGAATTAAGGAGACACAAGAGCTCAAGCTTGGGGATGCCCAAGGCACCCCAAGATAACATTCCAAGAAGTCTCAAGCAACTAAGCTTGGGGATGCCCCAGTGGGCATCCCACCTTTCTTCATCAACACCTATCGGTTAGCCTAAGTTTTTACTTGTTCACATGATATGTGCTATTATTGGAGTGTCCTTTTATTTTCATTTTGTTTGCTGTTAGAATAAAATTATCAGATCTGAAATATTTATTTGGAGAGAGTCTTCACATAGCTACTTATTTACTTAACTACTCATTGTTCTTCACTTAAATCTTTTGGAGTAGTTTGTTATTCATTCTTGTGCTTCACTTATATTCTAAGAATGAATTGTTGAATGAATTGAATATCATAAATCTGAAATTATATATGTTCCATATGCTTAGTAGTAGTTTCACATTGGGTTTGGAAAGTAAAATCTATTGAAATTTGACAATCACAATATTGGTCATACAAGCAATTCATGAATGATTAGTATATGGAAGAGAAATTTCACATACAAATATATTATCTTGGACATCTTTTATGATTGTGAATACCCATTAATTATTTTGAAACTTGAGCAAATTAGTTGAAGTTGGACAAGGAAGACAGCGTAATGAGTTATGTTTGGGTATATTTGCATAGAAGTTATATTGTTATGGATCTTCCAACATGTGGTGCTTGTTTAGAATCTTTTGCTAGCAAAAATCTCTGTACTAAGCGGGAATACTGCTTGTGCATCCAAAATCCTTGATCCAAGTTTCTTCCATGAGTGTCCACCATACCTACCTATATACGGTATTACTCTGCCGTTCCAAGTAAATTTGCATGTGCCACCTCTAATCATTCAAATAAGCATCTGTTTTGTGTGCCCGTACCGCTCATGAAGCGGCAGGGGGTGGTCAGTATCTTCCATGTTAAGCGGGTTATTCTCATGATGGGTGTTTATTCACTTGTCATTGCATGAGAGAGGGCGGTAGTTGGGATGCCCAGTCCCGCAAAACAAAAATATATAATTAAACAAACTCCCCCAGAAAGTTGATTGTATGGAGGGCACCCGAGGATTCGGCTAGCCATGGCTTGTGTTTGAATGGTTGAGGGGGAGTAAACTTTACCTTTCCGCTTGGGAACCGCCTATAATGTGTTTAGCATTGGAAGATATTGAGAATGCTTAGTCGTGATGTTGACAGGAAAAGCAAACCACTCAAAATGTATTCATCTCTGTTTTAAGCAATGAGCTCTGGCACCTCTGCAAATCCCTGCTTCCCTCTGCGAAGGGACATTCCATTTACTTTTATGCTATTTACTTTCTTGTTATTTATTTTTGTTGAGTCAACTTCTTATTCCAACCTATTCTCTAGTTGGCAAGCATCATGTGGTGGGGATAGATCCAGGCACATATAGCCGTTCAAATATATTTGATCATGATTTATTATTGTTGACAATTATCTCTATGATAAATAATTTGGGAGGCGAAACATCAAGCCCCTATCTTTCTCTGTGTTCAATGGATGCTATTTGTTCTAAAAATATGCTTTGAGTATTAGCAATCATAGAAGACTATATGATAATTGATTATGTGGAGCTCTTACTTAGACTTTGTTGAAGTTAAGTTGAATTGCAATTGTTTGGTGACTAAGAACATAGGTTGTTAAGTTTCAAGAGAATGCATTGTTTGAACCATAACATGTGAATTGATTGCTACTTTATCATGATGAGTTTTATGAGAAAGAGTTGCTGTTATGATGCTAGGAAAAGTGATTGGAATTATCATTGATCAAACTTATGCACTATGCTAGCATTCACACTTCATAAATTATTTCTTTTATCATTCACCTACTCGAGGACGAGAAGGAATTAAGCTTGGGGATGCTGATACATCTCCAATGTATCTATAATTTATGAAGTATTCATGCCATGTTCATAACAATTTTATATGGTTTTGGTATGATTTGATTAGAACTAACCCGGACTGACGCTGTTTTCAGCAGAACTACCGTGGTGTTGTTTTTTGTGCAGAAATAAAAGTTCTCGAAATTGGACGAAACTTTTTGATGATTTTTTTGGACCAAAATAGACCCCCGAAGCTTTGTGGAAGGACCAGAAGGTTCACGAGGTGCTCACAAGGCAACACGGCGCGCCCTAGTGGGGGTCGCGCCGTGATACCTTGTGGGGCCCTCGTAGCTCCTTTTCGCGTGATTCCAACGCTGAAAAATCCTATAAATAGAGAAACCCCTAGAAATAAACCTAGAACTTCGACGCCGCCGCTGCAAGCCTCCGTACCGAAGAAATACCATCTGGAGCCCTATTCTGGCACCCTACCGAAGGGGGAATCATCACCGGAGGCCATCTTCATCATCCCGGCGGTCCCCATGACGAGGAGGGAGTAGTTCACCCTCGGGGCTAAGGGTATGTACTAGTAGCTATGTGTTTGATCTCTCTCTCTCGTGTTCTTGATTTGGCATGATCTTGATGTACCGCGAGCTTTGTTAATATAGTTGGATCATATGGTGTTTCTCCCTCTCTATCTTGTTGTGATGAATTGAGTTTTTACCTTTGAGGTTTCACTATTATCGGATTGAATACTTTTATGGATTTGAGAACACTTGATGTATGTCTTGCATATGAATACCCATGGTGACAATGGGGTATTATATTGATTCACTTGATGTATGTTTTGGCACTCAACTCGTGGATTCCCGAGGTGACATTGGGGTAATCTATGCATAGGGGTTGATGCGCGTTTTCGTCCTACTTTCTCCGGTAGAAATCTTGGGGCACTCTTTGAAGTTTTTTGTGTTGGATTGAATATTATGAATCTAAAGTTGTTTGATGCATATTGTATAATTGGCTCATGGATACTTGTGGTGACATTGGAGTATCTAGGTGACATTAGAGTTGATTGATGTGCATCATATGGTGTTATTTTAGTACGAACTCTAGGGTTGTTTGTGACACTTATAGGGATGGCTCAATAGATTGATCGAAAAATATAACTTTGAGGTGGTTTTGTACCCTACAAACAATTTCATCTTATGTTCGCCGCTAGATAAGAACTTTGGAGTGATTCTTTGTCGCACGTTGAGGGATTGTTATACGATTCAATTATGTTAGCACTGTTGAGAGATTGCACTAGTGAAAGTATGAACCCTAGGCCTTGTTTTCAAGCATTGCAATACCGTTTGTGCTCACTTTTGTTACTTGATTCCTTGCTGTTTTTTAATTTTCAGATTAGAAAAACCTATATCTACTATCCATACTACACTTGTATCACCATATCTTCGCCGAACTAGTACACCTATACAATTTGCCATTGTATTGGGTGTGTTGGGGACACAAGAGATTTCTTGTATTTGGTTGCAGGATTGTTTGAGAGAGACCATCTTCATCCTACGCCTCCCATGGATTGATAAACCTTAGGTCATCCACTTGAGGGAAAATTGCTACTGTCCTACA
The DNA here is from genome assembly GCA_039707655.1 of Elymus sibiricus. Lineage (NCBI taxonomy): Eukaryota > Viridiplantae > Streptophyta > Magnoliopsida > Poales > Poaceae > Elymus > Elymus sibiricus. The sequence goes on along the minus strand of CM077666.1, from coordinate 172,435,828 downwards.
AAACTCTGCGCTTGGAGGCCCAACACGAGTCTACAAGAATAAAGTTGTGTAGTAGACATCATTGGGATGTCGAGCCCATGTTTTTCTTAAATAGATGGTAAATTCTTAACATCTTCAGCTTTAATACCCTTTTCTTTCATAGATTTCTTAGCTTCTTGCATATCTTCTGGACTGAGGAATAGAATACCTCTCTTCTTCGGAGTCGGCTTAGGTGGTGGTTCAGGAAGTGTCCAGTCATCGGCATTTCTCAACATATTATTCAATAGTTCTTCAGCCTGTCCAATAGTTCATTCCCTGAAAACAGAACCAGCACAACTATCTAGGTAGTCCCTAGAAGCATCGATTAGTCCATTATAAAAGATATCAAGTATTTCATTTTTCTTAAGAGGATGATCAGGCAAAGCATTAAGTAATTGGAGAAGCCTCCCCCAAGCTTGAGGGAGATTCTCTTCTTCAATTTGCACAAAGTTAAATATTTCCTGTAAGGCAGCTTGTTTCTTATGAGCAGGAAAATATTTCTCAGAGAAGTAATATATCATATCCTGGGGACTATGCACACAACTAGGAGCAAGAGTATTAAACCATTTCTTAGCATCACCTTTTAATGAGAAAGGAAACAACTTAAGGATATAGTAGTAGCGAATTTTCTCCTCATGTGCAAATAAGGTGGCAATATCATTCAATTTAGTAAGGTGTGCCACAACAATTTCAGTTTCATAACCATGAAAAGGATCAGATTCAACCAAAGTAATTAACTTAGGATCGACAGAGAATTCATAATCCTTATCGGTAACAAAGATAGGAGAGGTAGCAAACTTAGGATCATATTTCATTCTCTGCATCATAGATTTTTCTTTCAACTTAGCAAGCAATTTTCTAACATCATCTCTATCATTACAAGCAAGAATTGCCCTAGCTGTCTGTCCATCGAAAACATAACCATCAGGTATCTTAGGCATTTCAACTCTAGTAGGAGGACTAGGCATAATAGGTGAATCATAATTTTCAAGAGTTTCATCGATTTCAGCATTCTCAATTTCTTTAGCTTTAGCAAGTTGTTCATCAAGAAATTCACGTAGTGGCACAGTATTATCAAGCATAGTACTAGCATCATCATGAGTATCATTTATAGCAGAATTAGTATCATCAATAACTTGCGACATATCAGAATGAATAACAGGTGGTGGTGTCGCAAGCCTACTCAAAACAGAAGGTGAATCAAGTGCAGAGTGTGATGGCAGTTCCTTACCTCCTCTAGTCATAGAGGGGACGATCTTGGTCTTAGCGTCTTTCAGATTCTTCATAGTGATCAACAAATATAAATCCCAAGTGACACAACAAATAGAGCTATGCTCCCCGGCAACGGCGCCAGAAAAAGGTCTTGATAACCCACAAGTATAGGGGATCGCAACAGTCTTCGAGGGTAGTATTTCACCCAAATTTATTGATTCGACACAAGGGGAGACAAAGAATATTTGTGAGTATTAGCAGTTGAGTTGTCAATTCAACCACACCTGGAGAGCAAATATCTGCAGCAAAGTATTTAGTAGCACAGTAGTATGAAAGTTTTGATAGCAGTGGTAACAGTAGCAATAGTAACAAAGACAGTAACAGTAGCAGTTTTGTAGTGATTGTAACAGCAGCAGCAGCGAAAGTAACTTAGCAAAGATCAATATGCGAAAAGCGTAGGCATTGGATCGGTGATGGATAATTATGTTGGACGATATTCATCATGTAACAGTCACAACCTAGAGCGATACACAATAGCTCCAATTCATCAATGTAATGTAGGCATGTATTCCGTATATAGTCATACGTGCTTATAGTAAGAACTTGCATGACATCTTTTGTCCTACCCTCCCGTGGCAGCGGGTTCCATAAGGAAATCTAAGGGATATTAAGGCCTCCTTTTAATAGAGAACCGGAACAAAGCATTAACACATAGTGAATACATGAACTCCTCAAACTACGGTAATCACCGGAAAGAATCCCAATTATTGTCACCTAGGGGTATGCGGATCATAACACGTAATAGGTGCATATAACTTCCAAGATAGGATCAACAACACAAATATATTCATGAAAACATAAAGGGTTCAGATCTGAAATCATGGCACTCGGGCCCTAGTGACAAGCATTAAGCATAGCAAAGTCATAGCAACATCAATCTCAGAACATAGTGGACACTAGGGATCAAAGCCCTAACAAATTGACTCGATTACATGATAAATCACATACAACCCATCACCGTCCAGCAAGCCTACGAAGAAATTACTCACGCCGGGTGGTGAGCATCATGAAATTGGTGATGGAGGATGGTTGATGATGACGACGGCGTCGAATCCCCCTCTCCGGAGCCCCAAACGGACTCCAGATCAGCCCTCCCGATGAAGAACAGGAGGTGGCCGAAGCTCCATATCGTAAAACGCGATGATTCTTTCTCTCTGATTTTTTTCTGGACGAATAGGTACTTATAGCATTGGAGTTAGGGTTGCCGGAGCTGCCAGGGGCCCACAAGCCTGCGAGGCGTGCCCTGGGGGGGTGGGCACGCCCCCTGGGCTTGTGGCGCCTGGGTGGCCCCCCTCTGGTAATTCTCTTCGCCAGTATTTTTTGTATATTCTGAAATAACTCTCCATAAATTTTTAGGTCCATCCGATAACTTTTATTTCTGCACAAAAATAACACCATGGCAATTCTGCTGAAAACAGCGTCAGTCCGGGTTAGTTCCATTCAAATCATGCAAATTAGAGTCCAAAACCAGAGCAAAAGTGTTTGGAAAAGTAGATACGTTTGGGACGTATGAGGGCACTGCTCATTTACCCTTGCTCTTCGCTCCATCGTCTTCTCCCTTGCGCCAGAACAGATTCCGCCGCCACCGATTCGCATCTTTTCCATATTCCCCTTCTCCTCTGAGCGATCATGGCACCCAAAAAGGCCGAGACAGAGGGGAAGAAACCCACTAAGCCCGTTGATCCAGAAGCAGAGAGGAGGAAGGTGTAATTGGGGCAACGGCGGAGGGAAAATGCGGTTTTCTCGCCGCCGGCTCTAGACAAGAGTGCTCTCATCGATAGGTATGCATATATGTGGGGGAGAGACACCAAAGATCACAGAGCTCCAGTGGTACTCCCTGCTGACAGTAAGCCTTCTGGAGATGCGTATCCATTCTTCTGCGCATACTTTTATTGCGGTCTGGTTCCCCCCTATTCTGATTTCTTCACTGAGATGATGTACACATTTGGGTTCCGGTTTCTAGATTTCACTCCGAAAGCCATGACTTGCATGTCAGTCTTCGCCCATTTGTGTGAAAATTTCGTTGGAGTCGTCCCCAATGTTGCTCTTTTTCGCCATTTCTTCATTCCCCGCATCGAGGATGATGCGCTCTCCGGCAGTGTGATCTGGATCCCTCGGACTAAAGCCAAGGAGAAATATCTTGCCGGTCTGCTGCATCCGAAGTGGCAATATAAGCATTCTCATTGCAATTTACCACACAAAACATATACATTTCCTCTAGATTAGTTTCAATGTTGTCTGTGAGAATGAATACTTCAAACCAACTATTTTTATGTGTCAATTCCTCACACCCCAAAAATAGATAAAGATCATTATATAGTTCAAGGGCGGTCAAGTCATTACAATGTTTAGCCATGATTCGATCATGAAAAAGTATGCATTGAAAATTAAGGTGACCAACTTTATTGCAAAGTTCACAAGTAATGGGATGAAGAGAGCATAACTTTGTAGCAAATTCATCTATCACTTTGAGCAAAAAATTGGTTCTACCATGTTTATGCTTCTTACAAAATCTATCATCCCTATAAGGCATGTCTTCACAAACTTTATGCACTCCACAAAAATTGACATGCTTATAAGAAACATTTTTGTCATGACTAGTGCAATCATCATTAGTATTTTGGATATTCATAGTATTCATACTAACAACATTGCAATCATGCTCATCATTCAAAGATTTTATGCCAAACATTTTATTGAATTCTTCTTCTATCAATTGAGCATAATTTTCCGCTCCATCATTTTCAAGAAAAACATTATAAAGACGAATAATATGAGGCAACCTCAATTCCATTTTTTTTGTAGTTTTCTTTTGTAAAACCAAACTAGTGATAAACAAGAAACTAAAAGATTCGATTGCAAGATCTAAAGATATACCTTCAAGCACTCACCTCCCCGGCAACGGCGCCAGAAAAGAGCTTGATGTCTACTACACAACTTGTTCTTGTAGACTCGTGTTGGGCCTCCAAGCGCAAAGGTTTGTAGGACAGTAGCAATTTTCCCTCAAGTGGATGACCTAAGGTTTATCAATCCGTGGGAGGCATAGGATGAAGATGGTCTCTCTCAAACAACCCTGCAACCAAATAACAAAGAGTCTCTTGTGTCCCCAACACACCCAATACAATGGTAAATTGTATAGGTGCACTAGTTCGACGAAGAGATGGTGATAAAAGTGTAGTATGGATAGTAGATATAGGTTTTGGTAATCTGAAAATATAAAAACAACAAGGTAGCAAGTAACAAAAGTGAGCACAAACGGTATTACAATGCTTAAAAACAAGGCCTAGGGTTCATACTTTCACTAGTGCGGTCTCTCAACAATGCTAACATAATTGGATCATATAACCATCCCTCAACGTGCGATAAAGAATCACTCCCAAGTTCCTATTAGCGGAGAACATAAGATAGAAATTGTTTGTAGGGTACGAAACCACCTCAAAGTTATCCTTTCCGATCGATCTATTGAGCTATTCCTATAAATGTCACAAACAGACCTAGAGTTCGTACTAAAATAACACCATATGATACACATCAACCAACTCTAATGTCACCTAGATACTCCAATGTCACCACAAGTATCCGTGAGTTGATTATACGATATGCATCAAACAACTTCATAATCATAATATTCAATCCACACAAAGAACTCCAAGGAGCACCCCAATGTTTCTATCGGAGAAAAGGTAATGAAAACGTGCATCAACCCATATGCATAGATTACCCCAATGTCACCGTGGGAATCCGTGAGTTGAGTGCCAAAACATATATCAAGTGAATCAATATAATACCCCATTGTCACCACGGGTATTCATATGCAAGACATACATCAAGTGTTCTCAAATTTGAAATATTCAATCCGACAATAACGAAACCTCAAAGGGAAAAGATTCGATTCATCACAACAAAAATAGAGAGGGAAGAAACACCATATGATCCAACTATATTAACAAAGCTCGCGATACATCAAGATCGTGCCAAATCAAGAACACGAGAGAGAGATCAAACACATAGCTACTGGTACAAACCCTCAGCCCCGAGGATGAACTACTCCCTCCTCGTCATGGAGACTGCCGGGATGATGAAGATGGCCTCCGGTGATGATTCCCCCCTCCGGCAGGGTGCCAGAAAAGGGTTGTGGATTAGATCGTGGAGGTACAGAGGCTTGCGATGGCGTAAAAACTCATCTAGGGTTATTTCTGGGGGTTTCTCTATTTATAGGATTTTTCAGCGTTGGAATCAGGTCAGACGGAGCCACGTGGGCCCCACGAGGTACCAGGGCACGCCTGGGGGGTGGCGCGCCCTGGTGCCTCGTGGGCACTGGGTGGCCCCCCTCCAGTGGGTCTTGGTTCCAGTATTTTTTATTTATTCCATAAAAAATCTCCAAAAAGTTTCATCCAATTCCATGAACTTTTATTTCTGCACAAAAAACAACACCATGGCAATTCTGCTGAAAACAGCGTCAGTCCGGGTTAGTTCTAATCAAATCATACCAAAACCATATAGAATTGTTATAAACATGGCATGAATACTTCATAAATTATAGATACGTTGGAGACGTATCATGCATCACGCCGCTGCAGATGAGAAAAAGGTATGCTTGGGAATATCAGAATGATGCTGACATCATGCGGCTACACACAGGGCTGGATAATAATCTGATAGTCCTGGAGCACATCAGTCTTTGCCATCAGCTATTCAGGGTTTCCGACACGTTTCACTTGCCGGCTAAAGTAATCGCGCTATGCATCAATTCCGCCAAGGATTCCATCTTGGCGATGATGCCAGAGTGCAACGCTCAAGGAGTCGAAGCTCTCTGGCAAAAACCTTCGCTTGAAGATGAAATGGCTTGGGCTGCCAACTTGATGGAGAGAGCTACTCGAGAAGAGAAGGATCTCATCTGCGCCACCAAAGACGAAGAGTTGGCATATATCGCCAGCAAGGCTGAAGAAGCCTTGAGAGCCAGCAAGGCTAGTGGTTCCCGGGCCACGGCAACTGAGGAGGAGGAGGCAAACCCCGATGAAGAAATCGCTGAAGAGCATCAAGAGGAGCCTGCCGGGGAAGAAGTTGACGGTGAATTCGAAGAAGAAGGAGAACTTCAAGCTCCGAAGAAGAAAGGACGTGTTCTTCGGAAAACAATCAGCCAGGAACCAGCGCGTCCCTCTTCATCAAGAACAGGTCCTGTCGTGAAGAAGACGACCACCAAAACTGGCCAGCAACAAGAAGTTCGTCGGCAAGCAACTCGGCGTCCTCGAGCTCAACGTACTTCTTCCCTGCAAGCAGTTGCCGGAGAAGTTGGGTCTTCACAACCGGCAGCTTCGCATCCACCGGCGATTAAGAGGGCTAGGGAATCACCTCCGCCAGTAAGATGGGACCTCTCCATTCTCAGGGACCGCGAGGAAGAAGAGTAAGTATAACCATCTGTCTTTGTTAAATATTGAATTTGTCTTGGCTATCATTTTGACTTGATTTCCTTTGTCTTCACAGAGATACAGAAACACTCGTGCATAGGGCAAAGTGAACCAAAGCTGCAACAGAACACGAGCCTGCGACAAGTGCTGAGCGGGGGGTGACATCTTCTGATGCTACTGTTACCAGCCCCCAGCCTAGCCCCCAGCACGAGACCGTGGTGCAGTTTCCGCTCATGAGCATCGGCGCTGATGTTCTTCCTTCTGATCTTGACAAAGAGATGGGAGAAGTTCACCAGGAAGAAGAGCGCCCGGAGGCGGATTCCGCCATGGCTCCTCTGTCAACCATCATCCCGAAAAGCGCTTCGCCGGCAAGGGCTTCCACTGATGAGCATGTCCGCACCGAGGTCATACCGGCAAACGAAGCTGCCGATAACCGTGCGACGACAACTAAAGTTGTCGGGGAAGGGGACATCCCTTCTCAACAGAACCCAACAGGTAATCCGCTTGCTTCCAAGTACTCTCCAAATCTTTGTTTTCTTGAACATGACTCGTAAATCAAATTTCTTTCTGCTCTTTGCTTCTGTCCAACCTTGCAGATCCAGCTTCTCCTGAAGAAGGGGAAATCACTACAAATATATAAGAAATTGCAAAGAACGCTGCTGACGAGGCTGCCAAGATTTCTGCTGAAGAGACTGCCATGTCTGTCATTGAGGAGGCTCGGAAATCTCCCGAAGAACTAGAGAAGTCCTCCGGCAACACGTCTGACCCCGTTCAGACAGATACAGAAATGGTGTTGGTTGGCGCTGACAAATCAAATCCCGACAACCATCCTATGGCACCAAGCACGCAAGTCTTGATGGATGCCTTGACGCTTGTCGCTCCTCGGCAAGGATCTGGAGCCCCCAGCTCGTCTGGTATTGGGGGCCAAACTTTGATGACAAAATTGCTCAAATTTAATCCCCTTCTCCCAAAGTATCATTGAAGCATACAATGATGCTGATGGCGCGGCAGATCTTTCTTTCCTAAAAACCATGGCTGCCAGTTTTAAGGATGTGCAAGATCGCTATAGCAGACGTTGGGACAAACTTCAAGAAGAGCACAAAGCCTTGGAGCTAGCCAAAGAGAAGTTAAAGGAGAAGGCGGAGGAGATCCACACATGGTATAATGAACAATCTCGCAATCTCAGAAGGCAGGAGGAAAAACTCGTTATTGCTAAGGAGGAAGCAACAACTCTTGACGGCAAGCTGGCAATGTGCGAGGTGCAGCTGAACGCCAGGGAAAAGATCTTGGCGCAAGAAGAAGCCCTTGCCAAGGATGAAGAGATTGAAAAGCTCCTCGAGCAAAGGACACAAGAGCTGGAGAAGAATCATAAAGAATCTATTGAAACTCAAGCTCGAGAAAGTGCCGCCAAGCTCAAGGAAGTCACTGATGAGGTTGCTGTTGCCGCTTCTGCCAAGGCAGATTTAGAATCACAAGTGGGCAAACTAAAGGAAGATCTTGTCGACAACAATAAGGAGATTGAGACTCTCAAAGATGCAGCGCAGAAGGTAGCTCATACCCTAGGGGAGCTGCAGACGCAGCTGGCATCCAAAAGTCAAGATCTTAGTAAGGCCGCCGAAGCAACAGAAGATCTGAAAGCTAAACTTGCCACTTTGGAGAAAAATCTTGAATCCGCCAAGGAAAGACAGACAATCTTGACAGAAAATCTTGAAGCAGAGGAGATCTTACGAGCAGATGCTGAAAACAAGTTCACCCAGCTACGAGAAGTTCTCTCCCTCTGGACCAACAGGCTCGTCAATATTGCAGAACGCATAACTGCTCAACTTGCCGTCATGGATATGAAGAGTTTGAGTTTCACAGTCAATGACAAGGAGGCTGCCAGCGCCAGGCTGACCAAATTCTTCGATGGTCTTATTGATGCCTTGAAAATTTATCACGAAGAAAGAGCCGCTTCATTTGCTGATGAATCCCGGAAATTTGGCCGCGAGGTCCTTTATAAGGTGCTTGTCAAAGTCGCATATCATAATCTGATGACTCACAAGTATAGGGGATCGATCGTAGTCCTTCCGATAAGTAAGAGTGTGGAACCCAACGAGGAGCAGAAGGAAATGACAAGCGGTTTTCAGCAAGGTATTCTCTGCAAGCACTGAAATTATCGGTAATAGATAGTTTGATAGCAAGGTAATTCGTAACAAGTAACAAGTAGTAATGGTGACAAAGGTGCAGCAAGGTGGCCCAATCCTTTTTATAGCAAAGCACAAGCCGGAATGAACTCATATAATAAGCAAAGCATTCTTGAGGACACATGGGAATTTCATCTAGTCACTTTCATCATGTTTGTTTGATTCGCGTTCGCTACTTTGATAATTTGATATGTGGGTGGACCGGTGCTTGGGTGTTGTTCTTACTTGAACAAGCCTCCCACTATTTGACATAGAATATTTAATGGGGCCTCACAATCATAAAAGATGTCCAAGATAGTATATTTATATGTGAGACCTCTCTTCCTTTATTACTTTTTCATGAATTGCCACAATGACCAATGCTATGTTTGTTAACTTCCAACAAGTTTTATCAATTATACTTATTTTATGTGAAGTCATCACTCCCCATGGGATTAGCATATGATCTTGCTTTTTTATTCTCTTTATTTTATTTCGAAGATTGGATCAACACAATCAAAACACTCAACTCAAACTACTCTTTATTATATAACTTTCACACGATTACATAGATAGATAGATCACAAAGCAAGCACTCAAAACTAAATCATACTAAAACTTTATTCTTCTAAATCATGAAATAACTAAGGATCGAACTAAGATAGATAATGATGATAAAAGTGATGGTGATACGATACCGGGGCACCTCCCCCAAGCTTGGCACAAGCCAAGGGTGGTGCCCATACCCGTGTACTCAAGTCTCCTTCTTCGGTGATGGTGGTGATGAAGTGATGGGCTTGTCCTTCAAAATACTCAACAAGATATCTTTCAAACCCTGATTTCCCGAAGCAACTGCTGGATCATGGTGGCATTCCCTTGCACTTCAACCATAATGTGTTTATTCTCTGGCCACCATGAGCCCTTTCCTGCATCATTCTCACTTGGACGGGAAATATCCCAATTGGAAGGTATGTGCATACGAGGGGTGTTTTCAACCCCATAATTGTGGACCAAATTATGAAAATCGTTCCAATGTAACCTGTGTAAGGGTCTCCTAGGAGGAAGCCCTTCTGGTACCTCTGGACTCCCATGGCTTGTAGTGCTTCTCATGGCTTGATGAGGATTTGGAGTTGTGGAGATGCCGGCACGGGTACCCCTCTCGGAAGCCGGAGGGGTGGACCTCCAGCGAATCTCCATCATCTTCTTCCATGGTAACCTCTTCTTCCTCCTCCCTCCTGAGTTCCATCTGCAGCAACCAAGCATCGTCTCCCACGTTGTTGGAGGAAGAGGAAGACATGATGCCTGGCCTCGAAAATCTGACAGGAAACAGCACGAAACAAGAACAGAGGAGAAACTTGCGATACGGTGGACAAAACATTCGAGAGTATATATAATGAATTTTTCCCGTGCAGGACAAGTAATATGGAAGAAAAACGGAGTCAGGAAAGTCCACCGGGAAGCCACAAGCTTGGTAGGCATGCCCTGGGGGGGTAGGGCGCGCCCCCCAGGCTTGTCGCTCCCTCGTGCACTTTTCGGACTGTTTATTATTTTCCTAATTTTTTATATATTCCAAAATGAACAGAAAATACTTTTATGGAAGTTTTGGAGTCGGTTTACTTACCATACCACATACCTACTCCTTTTCAGGATTCTGGAGCGTTCCGGAAGGTTTCTTCTATGTGCTCTTCCGGTGTCATTGTTTGAATAATATTAGTTTCAACATTAATGGGCGTACCTGAGATATAATGTTTAATTCTTTACCCATTAACCACTCTCGGATTATTGCCTCTGGAGTTGTTTATTTTGATGGCTCCGGAGCGATAAACTTCTTCGATGATGTATGGTCCTTCCCATTTAGAGAGAAGCTTTCCTGCAAAGAATCTTAAACGAGAATTGTATAATAGAACATGATCATGTACTTTGAATTCCCGTTTTTGAATTCTCTTATCATGCCATCTTTTAACCTTTTCTTTAAATAACTTGGCATTTTCATAAGCTTGGGTTCTCCATTCATCTAGAGAGCTAATATCAAATAACCTCTTTTCACCGACAAGTTTAAAATCATAATTAAGTTCTTTAATTGCCCAATATGCCTTATGTCGGGGATATAACTCCACGATATGACCCGGCTCATGACGTTAAGCCGCCCTGAGACTTAACTCATCTCTGGGCTTAAGCCGCCCTGAGACTTAGTCATTTCTGGAGATGAGTCCTGAAGATGAGCCCCGAAGATGAGACCCGGCTGCTACAGTGCCAGGGAGTTAACCCGGCTGCTACAGTGCCAGGGAGTTAACCCCGGTGCTACAGTGCCAGGGAGTTAACCCGGCTGCTACAGTGCCAGGGAGTTAACCCGGCCTGCTACAGTGCCATGATGTTAACCCGGTCTGCTACAGTGCCAGGATGTTAACCCGGTCTGCTATAGTGCCCGGGTGTTAACCCGGTCTGCTACAGTGCCAGGATGTTAACCCGGCCTGCTACAGTGCCAGGATGTTAACCCGGCCTGCTACAGTGACCCGGGCGAGGAGTCAAAATACAAGATGGAGACCCTTTAAACTTGGAAGACACGGATGACTTAGAGTAGGACTCCAATCACGGGTATACCCCGGAATCTCATGTAAGCCGCCCCTTCAACTTATATAAGGAGGGGCAGGGCACCCCAAGAGGGACAGGGTTTTTAGAGGTCTAGATAGACAGATAAGTCTGGACAGATGTTTGAGCAGGTCTCAAGACAGACGTTTTGATAGCTCTCGAGACAGAGTCAGGGAAACAGCACCCTTGTAATCGTGATTATGATCATCAATATCAATCAAGCAGGACGTAGGCTTTTACCTCCACCGTGAGGGGCCGAACCTGGGTAAACTCGCGTCTTCTCGATTCCGATCAACCCCGTTCAAGCTACCACTTAGCTGCGATGGCCTCACCACTAAGTCCTTTCATGAGGACATCTGCCGTGACAAAACCACGACAGTTGGCGCCCACCGTGGGGCTCGCGCACGGTGGTGTTGAGTTCTTGGAGGGATCTCTCCCAGGGATTGAGAAGTTTGCAATTTTCCGGATGAAGAAGAGTCGGTTTGGAAAGATCTGCATCAGCTTCGAGTTCATCAATCTATGATTTAAGTTCAAGAAAGTTAGGGTTGCGTCTGTGCGCCACCGCAAGTCGCCGAGATCGACATAAGTTTTCGCTACAGCAAACATACTGCAGTATACGTCAGATGTCGGGATTTGACGACCGGGTCCGATTCCTACCATACTTCACATCCACGTCAGTTGTTTTTCACGAGAGGATCAAATCGCGGGGTAAAACAGAAATCTGCCGTTTTCTGGCATGAAGACCGAAGCCTGCTACAAGTCAATCCATAGCCGTCAAACAAGTATTACTTCAATTAGTACTCCGTTCCGTGAGGAAGTTTACAAGCGCCTGTGCTACGAATCAGTCGGGGGATAACACAAAAACTTAAGCCGCCTGCTCTGTGGTCGGATTACCTGCTCTGTATCCGTTTTGATGGGGTCTAACACACCGAACGTACTCGAACTCCGGACCTCAAGCTGAGTGCACAAACTAGCCGAGACGACCTAGCAAGAACAGCTTCGTTCGCCTCTGTCTGTGACCGCGATGAGCTAACCCGGCCGAGCGGCTCGCCTCCGCCACTCCGAGCCGCCGCCTTCGTCGTGGCTTACTCTGAGCCGCCGCCTTCGTCGTGGTCTACTCTGAGCCGCCACCTCCGTCATGGCCTACGCCGAGCCACCGGCCCCGAGCTGCCCCCTTTGCCGGTCTCCGTCGAGCTGGCCTCGAGCCGCTTCTACCTCGACGCCTGCGGCTTCGCCTCCGTGAACCGCCCTGAGCTTGCCCTCGCTGCGAGCCGCCGCTGGCCGGAGCCGCCGCCGCTCGCTTCCGCAGAGTCGCCATGGCCTGCCCTCGCCGCGAGCCGCCGCCACTCGCCTCCGCAGAGTCGCCATGGCCCGCCACCTCGCCGTCAGGGACGCGCCTCCTCTGCCACGGCCATCGCTGAGCCGCCCTCCCCGAGTCACCGGCCTCTGCAGCCTCGCCACGAGCCGCCAGGCTACTACGGGGGCTGCTACGGCCTCACCTTCGAGCCGCCCCGGCTTTATTCCGCCTCCAAACCGCCTCACCGCTACGGACTCGTCCTGCGCCGAGCCGCCCGGACCGCTCGCTTCTGCCGCGGCCTACTTCGAGTCGCTCCAGCCTCAACCACTGCCGCTGTAACTCGCCTCGCCAGGAATTTCTTCAGCCGCAGCTATAGATCCCGCCTCGCATGTCGGCCCGCCTTGGTCTCAGCCTCTGCCATGAGTGGACAAGTCGCCTCCGCGACGGGCCACCTCCGCTCAATCTCACTACAAACTTCGCGCTAAATCACCGACAGCCGCCTTGCCGCAGGCCTCTCACCCGCCGGCCTGCTCGCGCCTGAGCTGCCCATTGTGGCTCCGGCGCTGCTCCTTCGTCCACCGTCACCTCGCCGGCCTCGCATTGAGCTGCCGGCCGCCATCGTTCCCTGCGAGCCACCTCACCCGCAGCCGCGCCGAGCCGCCGCCATCTCCGCGGCCATGACCCGCTGCCACCAAGCCACCTCACCTGCAAGGTGAGTCGCCATACCGGCCTTACCTGGCTGCCTCCACCTCAAGACGTCGTGGCCGCCTGGTTGAGTCGCCGGCGCCTCGTGCCGTCTCGCTTGAGCCGCCCCTGCCTCGCGGTCGCCTCCGCCTCTGAGCTGCCGCAAGTCGCCGTCTCGCCCTCAAATCGCCTCCGCCTTCTCGCCCGCTCAAGCCTCTTGCTCAAGCTGCCGTGGGGGAGCCCCGCGACCCGGCCGCCCTCGAGTCGCCCCCGCGGCTTCACTCGCCGTCGCGCCAAGACGCCGTGAGCCGGCCCTGCCCTCTCGCCGTTGCAGCGGCTTCGACACCGCTTCGAGTCGCCCCGTCCGCGAGCCGCCGCTTCCACCAGCCTCCATCGAGCCGTCGCCGCCTCTGTGGCCGGCCTCGCCTCCGCCTCTGCCGCGTGACGCCCAGCTTCTAGCCTCCGCCTCGAGCCGCCCCGACCACCCGGCCGCACGGCTGTGTTGTCCGCGCGCGCGCTCCTCGGCTGCCCCCGTGAGTCCGCAGCCGGCTCTGCCCCGCCCCGCGCCAGCTGCTACCGCACGCTCCCCTGCCGGCTGAAGAAAAAGACAGGAGGAGGCCAGCTGGAAGAAAGCAAAGTGGCCAGGTGCGGAAAAAAAAGTGAAAGGGTCAGTACGACCTGGAGGAGGACGCGGGATGTAGGCACGGACTCGACTCCGCTGCTCTGGTCTGCCCCGCCAGTCCGTTCCGAGCCGCCCAGCTCCGGTTCCGCTACGGTCGCGCTGCAAGCCGCTTTATCTCCGCCGGAGAGAGTAGCTAAACTCGCCGTTGAAATTACTGGAGGGGATCCACGACGCTATATACGGATCATCTGACATCCGGATGAATCAGGAGAAATCTATCCGGTCTATTTTTATTTGATACATTTTTATTTCTTTTGAGAACAATTACTCTGGCCTGCGATATTTTTTTTGTGCAGGACAATTATTCACTGCAAGGGCGATCGTCGTGCCACGGATATAAAGCTCGCGCCAAAATTATCATGCGCCAGCATCCGACCGTGCTGTACTGCTCAATGAACGTGTGTGCAAACCGCCGCCCATGTGGTTCGGTCTATATCAACACGCGGTAGACTCATCCGCTCACGTCGCGGCCGATTCATCCGTCCGCGCCCGCGGCCGACTCGCGCTTCCACGCTTACAACGCCACGGGCGACCCCCGTGTCCTCGCCAGGTTACCGGCCGACTCCCATATCTACATCAACACACTGGATCCGCGCCCATCTGCACGAACTGCTCAAACGGACGCCACCGCCCCCGTGGTCCGGTCTATTCCAACAACTCTGAAGCAAATAAAAACATATTATCATACCCTGCCTGCACCGGATGGCTCAATGGACAGGCGCACAAGTTGCCGCCGCTGCGGTTTGGTTAACTTCAACAAAAAGCCGGGACAAACCATCAGCCGGATTACTGACACGGGATCATCTATAACCAGCCACGGTCGACCTCAACTTTTCGCGGATTCACGTCGCATCATCAACACCAAGGACATACAACGAGTGTTGCGAAGATCATCAACTCGCCACACGCCTCTGGTTTCAATAAAATTCAGCTCTCAGCTGTCAGCTATATGCCGGTTTATGACACGACCAAGTGTGACGAGTCTCAAGCCAACTCCCCGAGTCGACTTAAGACTTAGGGGCTACACAGACATGACCCGGCAGACTCAGGCGGTTTCAACAAACACAAGAACCCCGGATCATTGCAAGGGAGACAACCTGGATCTGGGGGCTGCTGCCATATCGGCAAAAAAGGTTACCATAGAAGACTAGTCGCCATGATGCGCAGTCTCAACATCGGTATCCTACTCAAAAAATGGTCAAAGGAATCAAGCCGGCTATGCTGAGCATTTTTTCCATGATCATATGGTTACTTGGGGGCTTCCAACTCATCGAGTTTAGCTTACAAAACCCTTTAACCTGGCGAGATGCCGTAAGTTGGTTAAACCTGCCTGTTAGCAAGATGCTACTCCCTAAAAAACGACCCGGCGTACGCCTGATGAGTCAATCACAAAGGTGACCCTGAATTCATCGGAGTTAAAACGCTCGATTGGTTGTGTGAGAGCCGGCTTTCAGAAAGCGAGGATAAACCAACCAGCCAAATTATACTTGGTTAAACCTGCCTGTTAGCAAGATGCTACTCCCTAAAAAGTGACCCGGCGTACGCCTGATGAGTCAATCACAAAGGTGACCCTGAATTCATCAGAGTTAAAACGCTCGATTGGTTGCGTGAGAGCCGGCTTTCAGAGAGATAGGACAAACCAAAAGAGGCCAAAAAGCCTGCTTCCACAGGAAGCGAAACCAAGACTCGAGCCTTGAAAGTCGGTCTTATGTCGTGCCTCGAAAGCCGACATTTTTATACTCTGTTATCATACATCATCATGCATTGCATCATACATTGCATCATCGTGGCGTCATCATACCATGCTTCATATATGCATGGATATCCTGGTTTATATTGCAGGAGCCAGTTTTCAAACCGAGTTATATTATTTAAAATCTTTAATAGCCAACATGGCTGGATTTTCATTATGGTTATCATAACCAGCATTGGATGATTGAGGTTTTCAAAAGCCGCTTTAGAAAAATGGTTATTATTTCCTCATCCAAAAATACCAGCTTACTGCAAGGAGCATGGTTCAATATTGATATGCAAGGCATTCAGCAACTTCATCCATACAGTGGATATGATTTATTTTACAATGGAAGGAATAGTCCCAAGTCGCTGCAGGCACACGACCCGGCACTTGGGGGCTACATTATTCAAATTAAGATTACATCAAAGTATGCAAGTCCGATGTCACTGCAAGCATGCACCATGGCACTTGGGGGCTAATGCAAGTTGCTTTTCAAATCATCACATTGTCAACACACCCGGTTATCTCAAGGAGATGAGCAGGCCTTTCATCATTTTCTAAGTCCCAGCCCAGTCTTATCTTACTGAGCCGGCACTTGAGGGCTACAACATTCAGTTCTTTACCAAAGTCATAAGGTCCCAATTGGAAGACCCGGCCCATCACATATTGATGACCCGGCACTTGGGGGCTACACATCGCTCTTCAAGGTTATATAATCCGATCTGCAAAAGTCCCTGCTCATTATTGCATAATGACCCGGCCCTTGGGGGCTACACTGGCTGAAGTTTTATGAGCATAAGACAAATACAAAGTCCCAGGTTGCTGCAAGCAAACGACCCGGCACTTGGGGGCTACAACAGTCCAAGTTGTTTAAATAAATCAAAAGGTCCAAGTTGAAGACCCGGCCCATCATATACGGTTGAGCCGGCCCTTGGGGGCTACACATGTAAAGTGCAAAACTTTCAGTTCATGATTGAAGACTCAGACGGATAACCCGGATTTTTATCCAAAGTTGCAATATTTATATTTAAGCAAGTCTTAAGCTATCGCTTTGCTCTACTCTTAAGAATTGGGGGCTACAGGTTATCTCCTCCAAGCTATTCAGACAAGCCAGCTCAACATCATACCGATTTTTTATTCATCAAAGTCTGAAGCATTGAAAGTTGGCACAACATCAGACGGATTTTTTCTTTTTATCAAGCCAAGACAGCTTGAAGACAATTCAAAAATATCATCAGGGTTATTTTTTCTGCATAGAACCGGCATCAACATATTGATATGGAAGAAACTCAGGAGCTTAGCATGAATAAATCCAAGCTAATCTGGGGGCTAATGTCGGGGATATAACTCCACGATATGACCCGGCTCATGACGTTAAGCCGCCGTGAGACTTAAGTCATCTCTGGGCTTAAGTCGCCCTGAGACTTAGTCATTTCTGGAGATGAGTCCTGAAGATGAGCCCCGAAGATGAGACCCGGCTGCTACAGTGCCAGGGAGTTAACCCGGTCTGCTACAGTGCCAGGATGTTAACCCCGGCCTGCTACAGTGCCAGGATGTTAACCCGGTCGGCTACAGTGCCCGGGTGTTAACTCGGTCTGCTACAGTGTCAGGATGTTAACCCGGTCTGCTACAGTGCCAGGAATGTTAACCCGGTCTGCTACAGTGACCCGGGCGAGGAGTCAAAATACAAGATGGAGACCCTTTAAACTTGGAAGACACGGATGACTTAGAGTAGGACTCCAATCACGGGTATAACCCGGAATCTCATGTAAGCCACCCCTTCAACTTATATAAGGAGGGGCAGGGCACCCCAAGAGGGACAGGGTTTTTAGAGGTCTAGATAGACAGATAAGTCTGGACAGATGTTTGAGCAGGTCTCAAGACAGACGTTTTGATAGCTCTCGAGACAGAGTCAGGGAAACAGCACCCTTGTAATCGTGATTATGATCATCAATATCAATCAAGCAGGACGTAGGCTTTTACCTCCACCGTGAGGGGCCGAACCTGGGTAAACTCGCGTCTTCTCGATTCCGATCAACCCCGTTCAAGCTACCACTTAGCTGCGATGGCCTCACCACTAAGTCCTTTCATGGGGACATCTGTCGTGACAAAACCACGACACCTTATGTTCTAACTCAAGAGGTAAATGACATGCTTTTCCATAAATCATTTTATATGGAGACATACCCATAGGATTTTTATAAGCAGTTCTGTAAGCCCATAGTGCATCATCAAGTTTCTTAGACCAATTCTTTCTAGATCTATTGACGGTCTTTTGCAAAATTAATTTTATTTCTCTATTAGTTAATTCAACTTGACCACTAGACTGAGGATGATAAGGAGATGCAATTCTATGATTAACATCATATTTAGCAAGCAATTTACGGAAGGCACCATGAATAAAATGTGAACCACCATCGGTCATTAAATATCTAGGGACTCCAAACCTCGGAAATATAACTTCTTTAAGCATTTTAATAGAAGTGTTATGATCAGGACTACTAGTTGGAATAGCTTCTACCCACTTAGTAACGTAATCAACAGCAACTAAAATATGAGTATACCCATTAGAGGAAGGAAAAGGTCCCATATAATCAAAACCTCAAACATCAAATGGTTCGGTAACAAGTGAATAATTCATAGGCATTTCCTAATGTCTACCAACATTACCAATTCTTTGACATTCATCACAAGAAAGGACAAACTTATGTGCATCTTTGAAAAGAGTAGGCCAATAAAAACCAGATTGTAATACCTTGTGTGCAGTTCTATCTCCCGCATGGTGTCCTCCATATGCTTCGGAGTGACACTTTCGTAGAATTTGTTCCTGTTCATGCTTAGGTACACAACATCTAATAACACCATCTACTCCTTCTTTATATAAATGTGGGTCATCCCAAAAGTAATGTCTTAAATCAAAGAAGAACTTTTTCTTTTGTTAGTATGAGAAACTAGGTGGTATATATTTAGCAACAATGTAATTAGCATAGTCTGCATACCAAGGAGTGTTATGAGAAGCATTTATCACAGCTAATTATTCATCAGGGAAGTCGTCATTAATAGGAAGTGGGTCATCAAGAACATTTTCCATTCTAGACAAATTATCTGCTACGGGATTCTCAGCTCCCTTTCTATCAACAATATGCAAATCAAATTCTTGTAGCAAAAGAACCCACCTAATAAGTCTAGGTCTAGCATCTTTCTTTTCCATAAGATATTTAATAGCAGCATGATCAATGTGAATAGTAACTTTGGAATCAACAATGTAAGATCTGAATTTATCACATGCAAACATAACTGCTAAAAATTCTTTCTCAGTAGTAGCTTAATTTCTTTGAGCATTGTCTAGAGTTTTACTAGCATAATGAATAACATTCAATTTCTTATCAACTCTTTGACCTAGAACAGCACCAATAGCATAATCACTAGCATCACACATAATTTCAAAGGGTAGATTCCAATCAGGTGGTTGAACAATAGGTGCAGAAATTAAGGCTTTCTTAAGTATTTCAAAGGCTTCTACGCAATCATCATCAAAAACAAATGGAACATCTTTTTGCAAAAGATTGGTAAGAGGCCTAGAAATTTTAGAGAAGTCTTTTATAAACGTTCTATAGAAACCAGCATGACCAAGGAAACTTCTTATACCTTTGATATCTTTAGGACATGGCATTTTCTCAATTGCATCAACTTTAGCTTTATCAACTTCAATACCTCTTTCAGAAATTTTATGCCCAAGGACTATACCTTCATTCACCATAAAGTGACACTTCTCCCAATTCAAGACAAGATTAGTTTATTCACATCTCTGCAAAACTCGATCAAGGTTGCTTAAGCAATCATCAAAAGAAGTTCCGTAAACGGAGAAATCATTTATGAAAACCTCAACAATCTTCTCACAAAAGTCAGAGAATATAGCAGTCATACATCTTTTAAAGGTAGCGGGTGCATTACATAAACCAAAAGGCATACGACGATAAGCATAAGTTCCAAAAGGACAAGTAAAGGTGGTTTTCTCTTAATCTTCTTGTGATACAGATATTTGAGAAAAACCAGAATATCCATGTAGGAAACAAAAGTGTGTATGCTTGGATAATCTTTCTAACATTTGATCAATGAAAGGCAGAGGGTAATGATCTTTTCTAGTAGTTTTATTTAATTTCCTGAAATCAATTACCATCCTATAGCCAGTTACAATTCTTTGTGGAATGAGTTCATTTTTATCATTAGGATCAACGGTAATACCTCCTTTCTTAGGAACACAATGAACAGGGCTTACCCATCTACTATCAGCTATGGGATAAATTATACCTGCCTCCAGAAGCTTTAATATTTCAGTTCTTACCACATCTTTCATTTTAGGATTCAAGCGACGTTGAAGATCAATGACAGGTTTAGCATCTGGCTCCATATTAATCTTGTGCTGACATAGAGTGGGACTAATGCCCTTAAGATCATCAAGAGTATATCCAATAGCAGCACGGTGCTTCCTCAGAGTTTTAAGTAATCTCTTTTCTTCATGCTCTGAAAGGTTAGCACTAATAATAACAGGATATATCTTCCTTTCATCAAGATAAGCATATTTAAGTGTATCAGGTAGTTTCTTTAATTCAAACACATGATCACTCTTGGGTGGTGGAGGATCTCCCAATGTTTCAACAGGCAAATTATGTTTAAGTATAGGCGCTTGTTTAAAGAATAATTCATCTATTTCATTTCTTTCATTCATATGCATATCATTCTCATGATCTAACAAATATTGTTCTAAATGATCAGTAGGAGGCACAGCAATAGAAGGAAGACCTATAATTTCATATTTATTGGGTAATTCTTTATCATGAGGTTGTCTACGAAACTTAGAGAAATTAAATTCAAGAGATATATCACCAAACTTAACTCTAACCTTCTCTTTAACACAATCAATTTCAACATTAACGGTATTCAAGAAGGGTCTACCAAATATAATGGGACAAAAATTATCTTGTTGTGAACCAAGTACTAAGAAATCAGTAGGGTATTTGATTTTACCACACAAGACTTCAACATCTCTAACGATCCCAAGTGGTGTAATAGTATCTCTGTTTGCAAGCTTAATAGTAACATCAATATCTTCAATCTCAACAGGTGCAATATCATTCATTACTTCTTGATATAAAGAAAACGGAATAGCACTCACACTAGCACCCATATCGCATAAATCATGATAGCAATGATCTCCAATCTTAACAGAAACAACAGGCATGCCAACTACGGGCTTGTTCTTGTCTAACATGTCTCGTTCCTTTCTAACAGGTTTAGCAATTCTAGCAGCCTCATCACAAAAGTAAATAGCTTGCCCATCAATATTATCAACCAAAAGATCTTTAACCATTGCAATATTATGTTCAACTTTAATTTGTTCAAAAGGTCTAGGTATTCTTATATTACTTTTATTAACCACGGTTGAAGCTTTAGCATGTTCCTTCATCCTAACAGGGAAAGATGGTTTTTCAATATAAGCAGTAGGCACAACTGGATCAACATTGTAAACAATTGTTTCTTTTTTAACAATAATGGGTTCCTCTTTTAATTCAATAGGTGGATGATATTTAAACCATTTCTCCTTAGTGAGATCAACAAGAGCAGCAAAAGATTCACAAAAGGTATCTACTATCTCAGAGTCAAGTCCATATTTAGTACTAAACTTATGAAAAGCATCAGTTTCCATAAAAGATTTAACACAATCAAACTCAAGATTTATACCTGACTCTTTAACTTTGTCGATTTCCCAATCTTCTGAGTTGTGTTTAATTCTTTCCAGAAGATCCCATTTGAATTCAATAGTCCTCTTCATAAAGGAGCCAGTAGAAGAAGTATCGAGCATGGATTGATCATTATGGGAAAGCCGAGCATACAAGTTCTGAATAATTATTTCTCTTGAGAGCTCATGATTGGGGCATGTATGAAACATATACTTAAGCCTCCCCCAAGCTTGAGCGATACTTTATCCTTCACGAGGCCAAAAATTATATATATAATTCCGATCACGATGAACCAAATGCATAGGATAAAATTTCTGGTGAAATTCCAGCTTCAACCGGTTCCAATCCCATGTTCGAGTATCATCACATAGCCTATACCATGTCAATGCCTTTCCCTCCAAAGATAAAGGGAATACCTTCTTCTTAACTCCATCTCTGGATAGACCAGCAAACTTAAACAATCCACAAATTTCATCCACATATATCAAATGCATATCAGGATGCACCGTTTCGTCTCCTGCATAAGGATTAGCTAGCAGTTTCTCTATCATACCCGAAGGAATTTCATAGTAAATATTTTCAGTAGGTTGAGGAGCAACTCTTAATGCTTCCGGTTGAGGTGAAGATACCCCGAACAAACCCCTTAAAGGATTACTTTCCATAGTGACAAGTGACGGTAAATTTCAGCACGTAATATAAATGTTTCCTTACCAAATTCCACTCACCAAAGGCGCTTCACTCCCCGGCAACGGCGCTATAAAAGAGTCTTGATGACCCACAAGTATAGGGGATCGATTTTAGTCCTTTCGATAAGTAAGAGTGTCGAACCCAACGAGGAGCAGAAGGAAATGACAAGCGGTTTTCAGCAAGGTATTCTCTGCAAGCACTGAAATTATCGGTAACAGATAGTTTGATAGCAAGGTAATTCGTACCAAGTAACAAGTAGTAATCGTAACAAAGGTGCAGCAAGGTGGCCCAATCCTTTTTATAGCAAAGGACAAGCCGGAACGAACTCGTATAATAAGCAAAGCGTTCTCGAGGACACATGGGAATTTCATCTAGTCACTTTCATCATGTTTGTTTGATTCGCGTTCGCTACTTTGATAATTTGATATGTGGGTGGACCAGTGCTTGGGTGTTGTTCTTACTTGAACAAGCCTCCCACTTATGATTACCCCCTCTCCAAAGCATCCGCAACTACGAAAGAAGAATTAAGATAAATCTAATCATAGCATGAAACATATGGATCCAAATCAGCCCCTTAAGGAATAGCGCATAAACTAGGATTTAAGCTTCTGTCACTCTAGCAACCCATCATCTAATTACTACTCCACAATGCCTTCCCTTAGGCCCAAAGATGATGAAGTGTCATGTAGTCGACGTTCACACGACACCACTAAAGGAAGCAACAACATACATATCATCAAAATATCGAACGAATACCAAATTCACATGATTACTTATGACAAGACTTCTCCCATGTCCTCAAGAACAAAAGTAACTACTCACAAATCATATTCACGTTCAAGATCAGAGGGGTAATGAATATCATTAAGGATCTGAACATATAATCTTCCACCAAAAAACCAACTAGCATCAACTACAAGATGTAATCAACACTACTAGCAACCCACACGTACCAATCTGAGGTTTTGAGACAAAGATTGAATACAAGAGATGAACTAGGGTTTGAGATGAGATGGTACTGGTGAAGATGTTGATGAAGATTGGTCCTCCCACGATGAGAGGATCGTTGGTGATGTCGAGGGCTTCGATTTCCCACTCCCAGAGGGAAGTTTCCCCGGCGGAATCGCTCCGACGGAGAGCAAAAGTGCTCCTGCCCAGGTTCCGCCTCGAGACGGCGGCGCTTCGCCCCGAAAGTCTTCTCTTAATTTTTTTTCTAGGGTAAATGGCTTCATATAGGGGAAGATGGGCCCTGGAGGCCTGCCAGGGGCGCCACAAGCTCGGGGGCGCGCCCAGGGGGTAGGGCACGCCCCCCAGGCTTGTTGCTTCCTGGTGGGTCCCCCTCTGGTATTTCTTCAGCCAATATATTTTATATATTCCAAAATAATTCTCCGTAAATTTTCAAGTCATTTGGAGATGTGCATAATAGCTATCTCTGTTGCACCCCTTTCCGGTCCAGAATTCCAGCTGCCGGAAATCTCCCACTTCATGTGAAACTTGCAAAATAAGAGAGAAAAGGCATAAGAATTGTATCATAAAGTGAAATAATGATCCAAAACATAATAAATAATAGTAGGAAAACATGATGCAAAATGGACGTATCACAATCCTGACGTTGATCTCTCTGGGGCCTTCAAAAGCTTGTCGCAGAACATTGACATCATAGCTATCGACAAGGTCGTTGCTCCAATAGCTGATAGAGTCCTTCATGTTCCCAGGCATCAAGGCGATCTTCAGAATTAGCCTTGTCATTGTATTTGTCACCAGTGCTATCATGTAAAAGACAAATTTGATCTTAAGTCAGATCTGCACTGTGTTTGTGATGTAATGCAACTTATGCTAATGGAATGGATGTATGCTATTTTCCTTGCTTTATCTTGTCTTTGCATGATTTTTTATACCCTACGCTTGCTGGAGGCTTGCCAGTGCGCACGCTCTTGCCGCGAGTGCTTGAGGAACGGATCCTTAGCAGCCTGCCGGAAGTGCCGCTGCCGGCAAGTTTACCTTTGGCGATCTCAATGCGGCTACTTAAGTTGTTGAGCAGACTCAAAACAAAGTAAGAGCGCAATTGATCACGACAAGGTTCCTTATCGTGCAGGTTTCTCATACAAAGGAAAAAATCGTTCAAGGACAATTGCAACTACAACAAAGAATTTGTTTTAAAGTTTTTCAACTTAGCTTTTTCTTTGTTGTACTTCTTGTTATAAAATGATCACTTGAACGTCATTTGCTGGTATCTGCACCATCATTCCCCCCGGGAAACTTGCACGTGAGGGAACCTTCTGTCCTTTGGGAAAAAGAAAGAAGAGAAAGAGGAGATTGGAGACCTTGATGGCTCGTTAATCATTTCATACAAGGCGAAGTGTAACACAACATCACATGTAATCATACACAAGTAAAAATGTACTTTAACAAAGTGTTGTGAAACACTTAGCTTTATTTCACTTATGCACAGGGTCTGCGTCTGGCTTTGTACAAAGGGTTACATGTCTTGCCGACAAGGCTCATACAAAAGGTGTTGCCGGGGGGCCCGGCATCTGCGCCTCATGGGTAGAACTTGCGAAGATGCTCAATGTTCCATGAGTTTTGCACTGGAGTGCCATCTTGGGTCTCCAGACGGACTGCGCTAGGTATGGTGACTCGTACTACCCGATAAGGGCCTTCCCACTTTAGCGTCAACTTGCTTGATCTCTTGGCGGATTGGATGCGCCGAAGAACAAGGTCGCCTTCCTCAAGGCTCCGGGCATGAACCTTGCGGCTGGGGTAGCGGTGCAAAGCTTGCTGGTAGTGTGCAGCTTGCACAGCAGCCCGAAGACGATCTTCCTCAAGGAGCGTGGCATCATCTTGCCGCAGCTGCTCTTGCTCTGCTTCATCATAAGAGAGCACTCGAGGTGACCCGTACATGAGTTCCGTGGGGAGCACCGCCTCTGTACCATAAACTTGGGAGAAGTGTCTCTGGCCAGTGGCTCGATTTGGTGTCGTCCTGAGTGACCAAAGAACCGCTGGCAACTCATCAATCCAGCGCCTTCCGCACTTGTGCAGTTTGTCAAAAGTTCTTGTCTTGAGGCCCCGCAGCACTTCAGCATTTGCTCTCTCCACTTGGCCGTTGCTTCTCGGGTGAGCGACAGACGCAAAGCAGATCTTGCTTCCAAGGTCTTGGATGTACTGCATGAAGGTGCGGCTCGTGAACTGTGTACCATTGTCGGGGATAATCCTGTTGGAACACCAAAACGGCAAACTAATCCTTTGAAGAACTTGACGGCTGACTGTGCTGTCACCTTTCTCACTGGCTCTACCTCAGGCCACTTTGTGAACTTGTCGATTGCGACGTACAAGAACTCAAAGCCCCCGGTAGCACAAGGAAAAGGGCCCAAGATATCGAGCCCCCAGACTGAGGAGGGCCGGGAGAGAGGGATCGTTTGAAGGGCTTGAGCTGGCTGATGTATATTCTTGGAATGGAACTGGCACGCTTCACACTTGGTTACTAGCGCAGTTGCATCCTGGAGAGCAGTGAGCCAATAGAAGCCTTGCCGGAAAGCTTTGCCGACAAGGGCCCTTGATCCTATGTGAGAGCCACACATGCCTCCATGTATCTCCGCCAACAGCTTCAGTCCATCTTCCTGGCAAATGCACTTTAATTTCACCCCATTTGGTCGCTTTCTGTGTAGAATGTTGTCAACAAACTGGTACATACTTGATTGACGGGCTTCTTTTTCAGCTTCTTCTTGATCATCGGGAAGTTCTCCTGTTTGAAGGAAGTGGACGATCTGCTGCGCCCATGCCGGAGCTTGTGGCTCGACAACAAGGACTAAAGGCATCTCTTCATGTGCGGGAATGTTTGCCTCGACGACAAGAACTTGGGGTTCTGGTCGAGGCTACTGCTCACCGGCAAGCGCAGTGTTATCTCTGGCAACTTCCTTGTCGGTGGCTTGTGGGAGCTCTGCCGGGAAGTACTTGCCGGTGTTCAACTTTCTTCTTTTGCTTGGCCGCATTGATGGTGTCACAGAGGGTTGAGTCAAATGGAGCACAAAAGTTCCTAGTTCCACAGGTAGCTTTTGGGAGGCACGCTTTGACAGATCATCAGCAATGTTGTTTTCCGCACGAGGGATGTGCTCTGTTTGTAATCCATCAAAGTGCTCATCCAATTTTCTCACTTCTTCCACATACGCTTCCATCAATGGGCTCTGGTAATATTTATTAACTTGTTTTACAACAAGCTGCGGGTCGCCACGGATGATCAACTTTCTGATTCCAAGGTCCACTGCGATCCTAAGACCGGCAAGAATCCTTCATACTCAGCAGTGTTGTTTGTAGCCTTCTCCCTGGGAAAGTGCATCTGTACCACATATTTGAGGCGCTCTCCGGTGGGTGCGACAAGCAGCACTCCAGCACTGGCGCCTTGCAGCGAGAAGGCACCATCAAAATACATGATCCATTCTTTAGTTGTTTCCTTGTCGGGAAGAGAAGTCTCTTGAATTTTTCGTCTTGCGTTGGTGTCCATTCTGCAATGAACTCCGCCAAGGCTCTGCTCTGTATGGTTGAGGTACTTTCAAACTTAAGTGCAAAGCTTGACAATTCCAACGCCCACTCCACTATCCTGTTGGTGGCATCTGGATTTCTCAAGATACGCTGCAACGGAAAGCGAGTGACGACAGTGATCTCATGTGCTTGGAAGTAATGACGCAGCTTTCTCGAGGCAATGAGAAGGACGAAAAGTAGCTTTTGCACACCAGAATACCTTGACCTAGCCCCTTGCAAAAGGGAACTAACAAAGTAAACTGCGTACGACCATCTATGGGACCATCGAAGCCCCTTTGCGGTTCGACTGTGGGGATGCGCAAGCACAAAGAGCAGAATCAGCAATCAACGCAAGGGTCTTACCCAGGTTCGGGCCACCGTGAGGTGTGAAACCCTACTCCTGCTTTGTTGTATTGGTTGTGTTTGAGCTCAAATACAAGGAGCACAACTTGCCAGCAAGAGTGCGGGAAGTGCAGCTACGCATGCAAAATGAGCAAAGTGTCGACCCTACGCTTGCCGGAGGCTCGCCAGTGCACACGCACTTGTCGCGAGCGCTTGAGGAACGGATCCTTAGCAGCCTGCCGGAAGTGCCACTGCCGGCAAGTTTACCTTTGACGATCTCAATGCGACTACTTAAGTTGTTGAGCAGACTCGAAACAAAGTAAGAGCACAACTGATCATGACAAGGTTCCTTAGATGTCATGCGTATGACCATCTATGGGACCATCGAAGCCCCTTTGCGGTTCGACTGTGGGGATGTGCAAGCACAAAGAGCAGAATTAGCAATCAACACAAGGGAATTACCCAGGTTCGGGCCACCGTGAGGTGTTAAACCCTACTCCTGATTTGTTGTATTGGATGTGTTTGAGCTCAAATACAAGGAGCGCAACTTGCCAGCAAGAGTGCGGGAAGTGCAGCTACGCATGCAAAATGAGCAAAGTGTCGACCCTTGTAAAGGTTGCCCTGGTCCTCCTTTTATAGATCAAGGGGTAACCACAGTGGCAAAACAGTCTTTACATATTGATTAGATAGCTAACAGTGCTATCATACCTAACTCTGCCAGATTAGGACAAACGCATTAAATGCGCCGTTAGGTGTCATGTGGAGGAGGAGCCCCGGCAAGGTTTCTGCACCGCTCGCCCAGCTACCTCCTATAATCTGGACACGCCTCCTGGACGGGTGTCATTAAAGCTAATTCTCCTTCCAGCGTGCTGACACGTGCCCCGACAAGTCTCACCAAACCACCTGCCCGCTCAACACCTCATCGATTAGCAACCAGCTGCCCGATGAGGTCGAGCGAGGAAGAGACAGTAAGGGCTTGCCGGCACGAAGCTTGCCGGGCCTTCAGCTTACCGGCGCATATCCTGCCGGCAAGTGCTGCCTCCATCTTCAGTACTAGCTAAATACTTCCCGATGGTTCATCTTGATATCTTCTCCATGGTTTTGCAACCAAGCCTTGAGTCTTGATATTGGTAGTCTTCCATCAAGTCCTGGTCATCAGGTAAGCTACCGCTGTCTGTGCATAAGTCAGGGTATAAAATGCCCATGTTTTATACACCGACACTACTACAATGAAAGAGATTTTTAAATTTGCAGGCTGCGGCTCTAGATGCTGATAGATATTTTAATTTTTAGAAGACCACAAAACACACGGTTGCTATGGCATACCGTGTGCGTTAATGATCCATACGTCAGTTAGAAAACATCGCACACATACCATCACGATCGCCCATGACTGAGTTAATCAACTACACGTGTATAATTTTTTGAATATGGGATCCGCCAATTTTCTCTTTTCTCGGACACGAGTATATTATACGCTTCATCTGCGTTTTGTGTTTCGCGTGCGTAAGTTTCGAGTTTCGCAGCAAAATTTTCAATAGGCGCAAAATTTCAGAATTTATCCCCCCATGCCCACCCATCACATTTCCGCAGTATCTCCCCACCCTTCCCCCCTCCCGGCAGCTCAAACCACCGCCACCGCAACCACAGCTTCAACCACATCTACGTTCTGCCCGAGCCTCATTGATCCAGTCAGGAAACGCACCGATCTCCATCACCGCCCTGGCCTGATTGCTTAGATGGCGCCTGCGAAACATCCTCATGCCTCCAAATCCCGACCCCCTACTCTAGAGCATCGTCGCGTAAGCGTAACCATATATCACACAGGAGGTCGAGGAGCTGATGGCAGTCGATGGTGCAGTGGCCGTTGTGCGTGTCGACCCGGAGAAACACCTCGCCTCCGCCACCGTCGACTTGGTGCGGGCTCTGGCCCAGATGAAGTGCCCCAGCAACTACCCCTCGGGATTTACCAAGTACGAACTGTCCAGTTCAATTTTACCACCACTAGTTGCAATGGCTATGTTTTGTACAGTTGATGTATTAAGCCTGTTGTAGTTAACACGCCTAACCATTCTTAGCTATTTTCCCTACCTTTTTATAGACAACTGGGCCATTCTCTGCTCTAGCAGCACTTGCCTTGTGATGTTTAACTCTGTCAATTTCAATTTCATTAGTACCAGTTTCAATGGCTATATTAGATTGTCTGTACTTAACACATGCCATGTTTATTTCAGTAATGTACACTGTCATGTTCAAGTATGAACTGCCCAGTTAAATTTCACCAATACCAGCTAGAAACTTACAATGCCTGACTTAGGTTGCTGTTGAGCCTGTTGTAGCAAACAGTTCTATCCATTTTTTAATCTATCCCTTTACTACCGTGCTACTCTTCACAATGAAGATATCACTACAGATAATGTCGTTTTATTACCATTTCTATTTTTGGTGGATGTTAACCCTATTGTAGTTAACATGCCTTTCCATGTACTTAGACAGGGCCACAATGGGAAATGATGTTGTTTACCGTCGAGGTTAATTCCATCCCAATGTCTTATAGTATTTTACATCATTTGTGCAATTGCAGTTTAGCTTGTAGCATTTACTTGCTTCTTGTAGGTACACATGTCAGCGGCACTAATCCACTCTTCAACCCGAAGGAACACCTCGCCTCCGCCGCCGCCGACTTGGGGTGGGCTCTCGCCCAGATGAAGTGCCCCACCAACTACCCCTCGGGATTTACCAAGTAGGAACTGTCCAAATCAATTTTACCAATACCAGTTGTAATGGCTATGTTTTGTACGGTTGATGTATTAAGCCTGTTGTAGTAAACACGCCTAACCATTCTTAGCTATTTTCCCTACCTTTTTATAGACAACTGGGCCATTCTCTGCTCTAGCAGCACTTGCCTTGCAATGTTTAACTCTGTCAATTTCAATTTCATCAGTACCAGTTTCAATGGCTATATTAGGTTGTCTATACTTAACACATGCCTTGTTTATTTCAGTAATGTACACTGTCATGTTCAAGTATGAACTGTCCAGTTCAATTTCACCAATACCAGCTAGGAACTTACAATGCCTGACTTAGGTTGTTGTTAAGCCTGTTGTAGAAAACAGTTCTATCCATTTTTTAATCTGTCCCTTTACTACCGTGTTACTCTTCGCAATGGAGATATCACTAGAGATGTTGTCATTTTATTACCATTTGCTATTTTTGGTGGATGTAGTTAGCCTGCCTTTCCATGTACTTACGCAGGGCCGCAATGGGCGATGATGTTGTTTGCCATCGAGGTTAGTTGCATCCCATGTCTTATAGTTTTTTACGTCATTTGTGCAATTGAAGTTTAGCTTCTAACATTTACTGGTTGCTTGTAGGTACATATATCAGCAGTACTGATCCACGCTTCGACCCCTTTTGCGTATGGGGCAATGCGATATTCATGAACAAGCGTCAAGTGAGGAAACTAAGAAAGATTGTTAGGCGGAAGAGACGAGTCATGGGAATTAAACTCTTTATTTACACTTTATCCAAGACAAAAGTGAACTTTAGGATGGTAAGTAATCTGTTGCCTTTTCCCCCTGCCCACAACGAGTTACTCTAATAGACATGAATTTCTAAAAGTTTTATCTTTTCACTGATTTCCGAAGCAATTTACTCATGGTTACCTTGCAAACTACATGATCGGAGTGGAGGCAACTAAGTTTAAAGTATATAATTCATACTACCATGATAATAGTCTAGAAGTCTTCCTGAAGGCGGTGAAGGATGGGAGGGCGATCGTCACAAGGGGTTGGACAAAACTTGTGCGCGCCTTTGGCATGTAGGAGGGCACATTATGGGCATTCCGCTTCTGCAACACTATCGACAGCCAAAATGATTTACAGTTCTCTCTTCACCTTTACCGCCTCTAAATAATGTGGTTCATCATAGTTAATCTGTTGCCTAATTATGTAATTACTTAACACATTGTACTGAGATTTTAATTTATGGATTAGTTGTTGAACCATTGTGATGAGAATATGAAATATTTAAATTCCACACTATTCAAAATTTGAATTTTTCCAATTCGAATAATAAATTATAGGAAAAAATAAAATTAAACAACAGGGATTAAAACACCGTACACATGGTTAGAAAGAAAACAGCGTGTGTGATGGTAAAATAAAGAACACATGGTTCTTTCACGGAAAACGTATGCGATACTCAGTGGTCGAACGCACGGTTTATTCTCATACACGTGTGGGATTGCCATAAGTATCACACACGTTTCCGTACGATGTGCGTGTGCGATTCTTGGTCATACCACAAACGTTTCAAACCTGTATGCATGTGTAATATCAGATAAAAAGAAGACATTTCACATTTGGAGACCGTGTGTGATAGGTATACCTATTGCACACACTTTTGAAAATGGACACATTGGCGATAGTAGAGACACCGCACACATTTTATATTTTTGAACTGTGTGTGATAGTGTGCGTACCGCAAACAGACCGGTAGAAATAAATGTTTGTGATATCCACCTTTTGCACACGTGGATATCTGCGAAATCGTTTCTGATGTCTCGCGGATCACAAACGTAATGCCCGTCTCTAACGTGTGGGATAGTCCGCGACTTCACATACGATTACTTTACGAAAATCGCCAACAGCGGGTCACCCTATTGTAACTAACCACTGGGGGTGTTACTCACCCTAATGATGCCATGTCACCAGGCTTGCTAAGCTAAATTGCCACTTGATAGAAATCAAAGTCAAATTCAAACTTGAAATGCAAGTCAAATATTTACATCACCAACATGCAAGCAAAATAGTTCATAATTTTGCAAATAATCACTAAGTAATTGTCTTGGAGAAACCAATCTTATTTGAAATATCAAATTCCCCTAACCTTTTTAAAACAGTGCCAAAACAGCAACATTTAACCCATTTATATTTAAACCAAATTCAAATGGATTCATTTAAATCCCAAATTTATTGTGGTCGTACAGCATATTGCCGAGTATTTATTGAGGCTAGTTTCACGTTTTACAAAAGTCGTTTGATCCTAAAAAGAAAGGCAAAATAGTAGCTAAACTAGAAAACAGAAAAAGAAATGGAAAAACGAAAAGCTAGACTGTGCACTTGTAGCCCAGTGCTACAGTACACAGCCCAGCCCACCAACGGCCTTCTCCTCCATCTGTACAGAGGAGGAGGCAAAGGCATGGCGTGGCCGCCATCCACGGCGCCAGGGCCACCGATGCTCGACGTCTGGCGCTACAGGGACACCTGGGAGAGGATAAGGCCAACACCCCCGATGCCCTAGACAACCCTAGCTCACTCCTCCCCTTCTCCTCGCTCGATCCCCTCGATCCTGAGCTCGGCCGTCGCCATGGCCGTCGTTGTAGCCGCGGCCACCGTGCTCCCCGCTGCCTGAGATCACGTCCAGGAGCTCCGCCTTCGTCATCTCCTTCACCCTCGTGGTAGGGTTCGAGCTATGAGGCACCGTACGTTCGCCATCGCCGTCGTCTTCGCCCACGGCCACCGCATCTAGTCGTCGAGCTCGTCGCGTTCGGCCACCCCCGCACCTCCTGACCACGTCTATGAGCTCCGCGGTGAGCTCCTCTGCCGATTCCCCCTCTTCCCCCTTGTTTTCGTCGCCGTAGCCACAACCCGCATCATTCCAAGGCCGTGCCCGGAGCTCCGCTCCCGCACGCGCTGGCCGCTCACTGCCTCGCGCTGCCGCGCCTTGGCTGCGCCCGGCCGAGCCCGTGCGCGCCCGCGCCCATCCCTGCTGCCCTGCTGCAGCCGCGCTCGCCGCGCCCTGCCAGCTGCCACCGCGCTTCGCCCGCTGCTGCTGCGATGCTTCTGCTGCGGCTGTTGCTGCTACTTGTCGCTAGCTACTACCGCCTGCTGCCGCCGATGCTGCTGCCCACCCCCGCCGGCACTTCCCGCGTGCGCCCGCCGGAGCTCCCCGCAGTTGCCCGCCGCTGCTCCTGACCGCGGCCGCCGGAGCCCTCTGCTCCCGTGCGCCTCAGCCACTGGATGTGAGGCCGGTCCTGTTGACTTAGTTAAGGTTAATTAGTAGTTAGGTTAGCTTCTAGCAAATGACGTGTGGGACCCCCGTATTTAAATTAAGTAAATCAATTTGGAAATTGTTAAAATCCTAACATGTGGGCCCCCAACACTGTTCACTGTTGACTCAGTCAACAGCTGACTGGGCTGTTGACTTTGCTCTGGCCCCACATGTCATTGACTGTGGCTGGTTCTGCCCTGTGTAACAAAAGTACTTACTATTTTATTTTCGAAATTAAATTAAATCCAGTAAATTCCAGAAATTGTTTAAAACTTTGAAAATTCATATAAATTCAACCGTAACTCGTATGAAAATGTTTTCTATATGAAAAATGATCAAAAAAATAAGACGAATCCAAATATGCCATCCACATACTTGCCACACCCCTCTAAACTATCGAAGATGGAACCTTCCCCTCCGGATCAATATACCGATAAGCACCTGGAGCTGGGAAAATATTCCCGGATATTTTCCCTCTCCGTCTAAAATAATTAGTGAAGCATTAAAGCACATAATCAACCCTTACTGACCTGACATGCATCTGTGTGCATTTGTTTGCCTGTTATTTATTTGTTTCTTCCTCCTCTTTCTTCTCCGGTAGACCCTGCGATTGCTGCCGATGCCCCTGTGATCGACTACGTCACGGACGACCCTTCTTCCCTTTCAGCAGAGCTTCCAGGCAAGCAAACCCCCTTGATCATTCCTATATCGCCCATTCTTTCTCTCTCGTGCTTGCATTAGATTTTGCTGCTGTATTCGATTGCTCCTATTCTGATGCATAGCCTGATTTTGTAACCTGCTGTTGATACTTTACCTATTGTCCTATATGCTTAGTATATGCTGGTTAGTGATCCATCAGTAGCCCTACCCCCTTGTCCGTGTTGCCATGCTTAGCTTCCGAAGGCTTCGATCACGTGATCGATGTGCAGAGACCGACACAGCCCCTCACATCCCCTTAGTTGCATGACTCTGCAGAGCTACTATCGAGTGCCGAGGGTGATACCTCCTACCTCACTCCTGATGATATCTCTGTAGCGTAGCTAGTCGGTTGTGGGTTACCGAGGGTGATTCCTCTTTCACCACCTCCGATGATGAGTCTGTCGTGCAACCCCTCAAGTGTGAACCCATCGAGGGTGATTCCTCCAAGTTCACCTTGACGGATACATCGAGTGGGAGTCCATCGAGGGTGATTCCTCGGACTTCCCCCTTGATGATAAAAACACACTGTTACCTTTAATTGTTGCCCCTTTTTAACTATTACTGCGGGGCTGAAGGGACAGGCGGTACCACCCCGGTAGAGGTGGACCTGAGTTCCCGACAGTCTCTGGATAAGTTGTGTTGACCAGGAGGGTACCCGTGAGATAATTACGTGGCACGACCGGGCAGGCAGAGACCGCTGCAGGAGAGAGATGAGCCTGGCCCTTGCCGTAAGTCTGTGAGACGGGGCGACAGGAGCACTGATCGTCACCGCGCGCTCCCAACACATTAATGGGTTTGGATATGTGATCTGAGTAGGCCTCTGGCCTTTTTCGCACTAACCACCACGCGGGATAAGTTATGGGCACTAGGCGTCGTACAATTCTTCCGAAAGCTCTGTCAGACGTCCAGTTCAGCATTGTGGCACGGTCGGATCACGCCATACAGGACAGAGGTGGCGCAGGTATTCGCCGTCCTCACAATGACCCAGAGTGCAAAGGGCGATGGGCCCAAGACCCCTGAGCGCTTAGGATGTAGACCGGCGGGGACCTCTATGCGGAGCCTAGGTAGGACTACATCGTGTCGATCAGCCGAGGCCGGGCATGACCCGATAAAAGTGTGTCCGGCCAGAGTTAATCGAGCGTGTTGGGTAAGTTGGTGCACCCCTGCAGGGAAGTTATCTACTCGAATAGCCGTGTCCAGGGTAACAGGATGCTCGGAGTTGTATCCCGATCTACTACAACTAGAACTGGATACTTATGGTACTTAATGATATGATTGCTCCGGGATTGCTTTCTCGCAGGGAGTCGAGGAAGGATCTCTGGGCGTTGCTAATATATACTTATTACTATATCGTATGTTATTCTACTCTCTTCTGTTGCTGCAAGACGCTGGAAGATGCTAGTCTTCGATAGGCTAGGCCTTCCCTCTATTCTGGCATTTCTGCAGTCCAGTCCACAGATATAGCCCCTTTCATTTGATACCGATGCATACTTAGCATAGATCTGATGTAAGTCTTGCGAATACTTTGGATGAGTACTCACGGTTGCTTTGCTACCTCTTTTCCCCATACCTGTTTGCTGCGATCAGATGACGGAGCCCCGGAGACAGCTGATCCCGTCGACGACTACTACCCCGATGGAGCCTACTACTACGTGGAGACCGACGACCAGGAGTAGTTCGGAGGCTCCCAGGCAGAAGGCATGCGCCTTTTCGATCTAGATGTCGTTGTTTTGCTCAGCCTTCTTAAGGCAACTTTGTCTAATTATGTCTGTACTCAGATGTTGTTGCTTCCGCTGACGCTTGTGTAAACGAGCTTATATATTCGAGCCCTCGAGGCCCCTGGCTTGTAATATAAAGCTTGTATTATTTTAGTTTGTGTCTAGAGTTGTGTTGTGATATCTTCCCGTGAGTCCCTGGGCTTGATCGTGCGCATGTGCGTGTATGATTAGTGCATGGTCGAGTCGGGGGCATCACACCTATCACAGACGTTTTCTGGGTCGTATGGGATAGACCCCCCTATCGCACACACATGCAAGGCGATGGTTTAAAACTCTGTCGTGGAAAGGGGGTAAAAACCGTTTGTATAGCACGTAATGGTACCAGTGTACGTTTCCCAACAGTGGCATCATGAGCAGTTCTATGAGTAGATGCAGGTTTCGATTTAGATCACATGTGGATGTGAGGGTTTGATGTTCTTGCTATGCTTCCCTTGAGTGTTGCTTCGGTTTAGTTCATTGACGGCATGATGTCGCTTTTACAAAGTTCTGACAATTGATCGGCTCTGGCTGTCGACGATCTGCTAACAGTTCCTTGGGCTTCATCATAGCCAAGAATAGTGAACCGTCGCGTACACAAGAGGGCGATGAAGATGAATGATCTTCTATGGGGTCACACGTATTTGACAAAGTTTAGTGTGGGGGCAGAGATAATTAATTAAGTCTCTTCTTTCACACACCCCGAAAGTTAATCTAGCAACAAGAATTATCGCCTTGATGGTGTGTGATACGTCTCTCCTACTTGTGAACTGCGTTGGGATTTCCCCGAAGAGGAGAGGATGATGCAGTACAGTAGAGATAAGTATTTCCCTCAGTTAAGAACCAAGGTTATCAATCCAGTAGGAGAACCACACAGAACCTCGTTAGCAGCACCTACACACACAAAAGCCAATACTTACACCCAATGCAAACAAGAGGGTTGTCAATCCCCTTGGCGGTTACTTGCAAGGATTAATTCTGATAGTGATAGATAGATAAAGTAAATTGCAAAACAAAAGAAAGGAAATAAAATTGCAGCAAGGTATTTTTGATTTTATATATGATGGATAAATGACCCGGGGGCCATAGTTTTCACTAGAGGCTTCTCTCTCGAACGCGTAGGATATAGTGGGTAAACAAATTACTGTTGGGCAATTGATAGAAAAGCGCATAGTTATGACGATATTCAAGGCAATGATCATGTATATATGCATCACATCCGAGACAAGTAGACCGACTCCTGCCTGCATCTACTACTATTACTCCACCCATCAACCGCTATCCAGCATGCATCTAGGGTATTAAGTTAATGAAAGCAGAGTAACGCCTTAAGCAAGATGACATGATGTAAACAAAGTAAATTCAAGCAATATGATTAAACCCCATCTTTTTATCCTTAATGGCAAAGATACAAATATGTGTCTTGTCCCTTTCTGTCATTGGGATATAGAACACCGCAAGATTGAACCCATCACAAAGCACCTCTCCCATTGCAAGATAAATCAATCTAGTTGGCCAAACCAAACGGATAGATCGGAGAGAAATACAAAGCTATAACAGTCATGCATAAATAAGTTCAGAAAAGACTCAAATATTTCTCATGAATAATCTGATCATAAACCCACAATTCATCGGATCCCAACAAACACACCGCAAAAGAAGATTACATCAAATAGAACTCCAAGAACATCGAGGAGAACATTGTATTGAAGATCAAAGAGAGAGAAGAAGCCATCTAGCTACTAGCTATGGACCCGTAGGTCGGTGGTAAACTACTCACACATCATCGGAAGGGCGGCAAGGATGATGTAGAAGCCCTCCGTGATCGTATATTGGGAATATTTGGGAATTTATAGCATTGGAATTAGGTCAAGATGTTCCATGAGGGGCCCACAAGCCTGGGGGCGCGCCTAACCCTCTGGGCTTGTAGTTCGCTCGTGACTCATCTGGTCTTCTCCTGAAGCTTCTAGGGTCCCTTCTGGTCCAGAAAAAATTAATCCAAAGTTTTTTCTCCGTTTGGACTCCGTTTGATATTGATTTTCTGAAAAGCCAAAAACAGGCGAAAAACAGCAACTGGCACTGGGCACTAGGTTAATAGGCTAGTCCCAAAAAAATGATATATAATTGCATATAAAACATCCAAGATTGATACTATAATAGCATGGAACAATCAAAAATTATAGACATGTTGGAGACGTATCAAGCATCCCCAAGCTTAATTCCTGCTCGTCCTCGAGTAGGTAAATGATAAAAACAGAATTTTTGATGTGGAATGCTACCTAACATGTTTCATCACGTAATTCTTTTTTATGGTATGAATATTAAGATCCGAATGATTCAAAGCAATAGTCTATAATTTGATATAAAGACATCAATACTCAAGCATACTAACAAATAATCATGTCTTTCAAAATAAAAATGCTAAAGAAAGTTATCCCTACAAAATCATATAATCCTATCATGCTCCATCTTCATAACATAAAGTATTTATCACGCACTACCCTGATGACAAGCCAAGCAATTGGTTCATACTTTTTAACACGCTTCAGCTTTTTCAACCCCCATGCAATACATGAGCGCAATCTATGGATATAGCACTATGGGTGGAATAGAATATAATGGTAGAGATTAATAAGGGGAAGTCAAAAAGAAGAAGATAGTCTCACATCGACGCGGCTAATCAACGGGCTATGGAGATGCCCATCAATTGATGTCAATGCAAGGAGTAGGGATTGCCATGCAACAGATGCACTAAGATCTATAAGAGTATGAAATCTCAAAATAAAAACAAAATGGGTGTGCATCCAACTTGCTTGCTCATGAAGACCTCGGGTATTTGAGGAAGCCCATCATCAGAATATACAAGCCAAGTTCTATAATGAAAATTTCCCACTAGTATATGAAAGTGACTACATAGGAGACTCTCTATATGAAAAACATGGTGCTACTTTGAAGCACAAGTATGGAAAAAGATAGTAACACTGTCTCTCTCTTTTTCTCTCATTTTTTTTCGTTGGGCTCTTTTTGGCCTCTTTTTTTTACCCTCACTGGGACAATGCTCTAATAATGATGATCATCACACTTCTATTTACTTACAACTCAAAAATTACAACTTGATACTAGAACAAATAAGACTCTAAATGAATGCCTCTGACAGTGTACCAAGATGTGCAATGATACTAGCATAACATGTATGAAAATGATGAACGGTGGCTGAGCCACAAATACTATGTCAACTATATGATCATGCAAAGCAATATGATAATGATGATGTATGTCATAATAAATGGAACGGTGGAAGTTGCATGGCAATATATCTCGGAATGGCTATGGAAATGCCATAATAGTTAGGTATGGTGGCTGTTTTGAGGAAGATATAAGGAGGCTTATGTGTGATAGAACATATCATATCACGGGGTTTGGATGCACCGGTGAAGTTTGCACCGACTCTCGAGGTGAGAAAGGGCAATGCACGGTACTGAAGAGGCTAGCAAATTGCGGAAAGGTGAGAGTGCGTATAATCCATGGACTCACATTAGTCATAAAGAACTCACATACTTATTGCGAAAGTTTATTAGCCCTCGAAGCAAAGTACTACTACGCATGCCCTAGGGAGATAGATTGGTAGGAAAAGACCATCGCTCGTCCCCAACCGCCACTCATAAGGTAGACAATCAATAATAAATCATGCTCCAACTTCTCAGCATAACGACAGACCATACGGCTTCGGGAATCGCAAACCTTAACACCAATATTCTTACTAAACCACAATTATCTACTAGCACCTCCCACATATTACCATCTTAATATCACAAAACTATTGCAAGGAATCAAACTTATCATATTCAGTGATCTACATGAAAGTTTTTATTATATCCCTCTTGAATACCTATCATATTAGGACCAAATTCATAACCCGTGCATATTACCATTGCTATTTATTAGACTCGCAAAAAGATATAAGTGAAGCATGAGAGTGCAACTATTTCTTTAAAATATAACCACCGCCGTGCTCTAAAAGATATAAGTGAAGCACTAGAGCAACTGCCTAGCTCAAAAGATATAAGTGAAGCACATAGAGTATTCTAACAAATCGAATAATGTGTGTCCCTCTCAAAAAGGTGTGTTCAGCAAAGATGATTGTGGCAAACTAAAAATAAAAAAAAGCAAGCACACAATAACACAAGGTGCTCCAAGTAAAACACATATCATGTGATGAATAAAAATATAGCTCCAAGTGATATACCGATAGATTGTAGACGAAAGAGGGGATGCCATCTAGGGCATCCCCAAGCTTAGACGCTTGAGCCTTCCTTGAATATTACCTTGGGGTGCCTTGGGCATCCCCAAGCTTAGGGTCTTGCTGCTCCTTATTCCTTCATCCATCATGGTCTCACCCAAAACTTGAAAACTTGAGCACACAAAACTCAATAGAAACCTCATGAGATCCGTTAGTATAACAAACAAATCTTAAACTTTAGGTACTGTTATAAATTGATTCATATTTAATATTGGAATAATGCTACTGTACTCCAACTTCTCCATGGCTTATACCCCCCCCCCCCGATACAATCCATAGATTCATCAAAATAAGCAAACTATGCAACAAAAAAGAATCTGTCTAAAACAGAATAGTCTGTAAAGATCTATTTAAAAGCCATACTTCTGTAACTCCAAAAATTCTGAAAAATTAGGACAACATAGACAATTCATATTCCAATACTGTGTAAACAATTTAGAATTTTATCACGCTCCAGTACAGAACCAAAAATCCAGCACCGGACTCAAAACTTTCTGTTTTCAAACAGCATCAATCATACTATCATCCAAATCATCCCAAAGGCATTACTTGGCACAAACACTAATTAAAAGATAAAAACACAATCATAACAGAAGCTATAATTGTGTGACACAAGAAAATAAAAATTGCAATAAAGATAAATATTGGGTTGCCTCCCAACAAGCGCTATTGTTTTATAACCCCTAGCTAGGCATAATGCATAGTTTCAAGTATTGTCATCCTTCATTTTTGCTAATTTAGGTGGGTTATTCTTGAAACCAGGAGGTTCTTTGCGCTTCCCATTACCTTCAAAAAATAAGGCAATTCTATTATCTAAAGTGTCTAACCGCTTGTTGCAAATAGTAAGAAGATTATTCATGCGATTGAGATTTCCACTAACATTTTTAAGAGGCTCATTAGATTTTTGTAACGCAACCAAGTTTTTCTGCATGTCACCTATTTTTTCCAAAATTTGGATCCCCTCTTGAGTATAATTAAATCCTTTTTTCGAGGGTGGAGTCGACGCCGGTGACGAGGTCACCACCAGTCGACGCGCGGGCGAGTGCTCGTTCGAATGAGCCAAGCCGCGCGCCAAATGGCTCGCCGTAGCCGAATTCCGGCTAGCGCCCGTGGCCTCCGCCGTGTTTTTTCAGTCGCCGGCGGCTAAACGCCGGTGGCCGCCGACGTGGCTGGCCTGGGGCCCACCCTGGGTCGCTGACCAGTGGGTCCCTGGGCCCGGTTGACCGCGTTGACTGGTCAACCGTGCTGACGTGGCAACTACTATCGCTGACAAGTGGGCCCCATCTGCTAATTAGTCTAATTAAACTGTTTTCTAAATAAACTTAATTAATTAACCTAATTAGACACTGACATGTGGGGCCTACGAGTTAATTAACTTCTGTTTAGTTTAAATTACTCTAATTAGCCCAGAGTCACTGACCAGTGGGGCCCAGCTGTCAGGTTTGACCTGGAACAGCTGGGTTTGACCTGGTGACGTCATGCTGGCATCATGCTGATGTCATCTGCTACTGTTCTGGATAATGCAAATTATTTAATTAGATTTAATTCCAGAAATTTTAGAAAAAGGTTTAAATCTTTGAAAATTCATAGAAATTCAACCGTAGCTCGGATCGAAAAGTTTTCAACATGAAAGTTGATCAGAAAAACGAGACGAATTCGAATATGTGGTCAAAATGCTTGACCATTACTCCTATCTATCTGAACATGGAACCTTCCCCTCCGGTTCAGTATACCGAAATCTGCCTAAACGCCGGGAAAATATCCCAGATATTTTCCCGCTTCGTCTGCGACATGTAGCCTTGCATTAGGTTACCACCAGCACTGCATTTTGCCATGCCATGCATTGTGTTGCAATTTTTTGCTTTTATTTATTGTTTCTTCCCCCTCTTCTTATCCGGTAGACTCCGAGACCGCCGACGAACCGGGGATCGACTACACCGTTGAAGATTCCTTTTCGCCTGCAGAGCAACTAGGCAAGCAAACCCCCTTGAGCATGCCTATATCACCTATTCCTCCTCCCTCCTGCTTGCATTAGAATTTGCTACTGCTTTTGATTGATCCTAATCTTATGCATAGCCTGTTTTTGTAAACTGCTATCGATACCTTACCTGCTATCCTAAATGCTTAGTATAGGTTGGATGGAAATCCATCTGTGGCCCCTCTTCCTTGTCCTAGTTGCCCCGCTTAGTTACCAGTGCCCTGATCGATGTGATCGACGGGCTGAGACCAGCACATCACCGCACACCCCCTAGGTTGCACGACTCTGCAGAGCCACCATCGAGTGCTGAAGGTGATACCTCTTATCTCACTCCTGATGTTGCCTCTGTAGTATAGTTAGTCGGTTGTGGGTTAACAAGGGTGATTCCTCTTTCACCACCTCCGATGAAGCTTCTATCGTGCAACCCCTCAAGTGTGAAACCATCGAGGGTGATTCCTCTGGGTTCACCTTGACGAATACATCGAGTGGGAATCCAACGAGGGTGATTCCTCGGATCCCATCTTGATGTTATGGACACACGGGTACCTTGGCCTTATCACAGAAACCTGATAAAGTCGGGTCGACCCCGAGGGGTACCCGCGAGAGATGTGAAGTCGGGTTGACCATGACGGTACCCGCGAGATAATTACGTGGCACGGCCGGGCATTCCTAGCCCTTGCCGTAAGTCCACGAGACGAGGTGACGGGGTCACATGATCGTGGATCTCTGCTCGTTTCCGCGAGCTCCTAATAATTCACTAATGGATTTGGGTATTTGATCTGAGTTGGCCACTAGCCTATACGCACTACCACCACGCGGGATAATAGTTTAATGGGGCCCTCGGCGCCGTATGTATCAGCTGTCGGTACCAAAACCGGCAGATCTCGGGTAGGGGGTCCGAACTATGGGTCAAGGAGTCGATGGTAACAGAGAGCGTAGAGACAGCGATTTACCCAGGTTCGGGCCCTCTCGAGGAGGTAAAACCCTACGTCCTGCTTGATTGTATTGATGTGATTGTATGAAGGTTACAGAGTTGATCTACCTTGAGATCAGATGGGCTAAACCCTAGATTATGAGTCTCTTCCCTATGGACTAAACCTCCTGGTTTATATAGACACCAGGGGGGCCCTAGGGTTACATATGGTTGGTTATCATCAGGGATAAACATGCCGGTTACGCCATCTATTCCTTGGAAGAGACGCCAAGACTTCAGAGATTTCCTTCTATCATACGGGGTCGTCCACAATCCAGCCTTCCATCGACGTGTAGAGAGCGGCCCACCAATCCGGCCCATGAGAGACAGGCCGGCAGCCCGAGTACCCCCTAGTCCGGGACACCCTCAGTAGCCCCCGAACTAGTCTTCGAAGCCGAG
Source organism: Elymus sibiricus (assembly GCA_039707655.1). NCBI lineage: Eukaryota > Viridiplantae > Streptophyta > Magnoliopsida > Poales > Poaceae > Elymus > Elymus sibiricus. The sequence goes on along the minus strand of CM077666.1, from coordinate 172,392,539 downwards.
GTAGATGCCGAACACCATCGGCTTTGTGGACCAGTTCACTTTCCTTCGTGACACCGGTAACAGACCTGTATTACTCCAAGTTGTATTTTCAAGCATTATCCGGTCGTGTATGCGCCGAACTGTATCTTGGTAACGAAGTATAATAATAACTTAGCCCCGAAGGCTAGCCGCTTCAGCGTGAACAGTGTTCTCATCTGACAACTTTTACCGAAGGGTCACACCTTGCCACGACCGCAAGTTGGTTTATGACAAACTCGATTCGCGGTTCGAGGTGGTTCTCATTGGCACGTTCCATCGATATGGAGATCGTGTCCTGTTTTCAAGGGATATGATCAATAATCCGCCTCACCCCACGCGCGCATAATGGCACGGTTATACGGGGAAGCGGCGAGGACTGCGGCGCAGTAAAGGGACCGTGGGTTTTACAGCCAATAAAAGGGGCACAGTCCTTGTTTCGGTCGCACGCTGTCATTCCCCTCTATCGCCATTGCCTTCCCCATCTCTTGAGATCCAACACCTAGATCTGCTCTCCCTCCCCAGAACCTTTCCATCCACCCGCCTAATCCAGCAATGGCGGGTTCCGGTTCCAAGGGCAAATGGGAGGCGTCCGTCGTCACCGAAAGCGCCATCATGGAGTTGAAGGGTGCGGGATATCTCCCTGCCGACGTAGCCCACCGTGCTCCAGAGGCCGGCAAGGCCGTCCCCACGCCGCGACTGGGCGAAAGGGTGGTGTTCGTCCCCCACTTCCTCCGAGGTTTAGGATTTCCCCTTCACCCCTTCGTCAGGGGTCTTATGTTCTTTTACGGGCTTGACTTCCACGATCTCGCGCCGAATTCCTTTCTACATATCTCGGCCTTCATCATCATCTGTGAAGCCTTTCTCCGGATCCGGCCACACTTCGGCATGTGGCTGAAGGTCTTCAACATTAAGCCGAAGACCGTCGACGGCCAACAAGCGGACTGCGGGGGTGCTATGGTCAGCAAACTCCCCCGAGTGGAATGGCCAGAGGGCACCTTCATCGAGACCGTCAAGGTTTGGCAGAGGGAATGGTTCTACATCACCGAGCCGAGGAGCGCGGGTTGGGGGGCGATTTCGGCCTTCCGATCCGGACCCCCTACGAGGCTGATCTCGTGGACCAAGAAAAGCCTCGACTGGGGGGCGAACAAGGAGGTGGCGCAGTTGCAGAAACGGATCACCAAAATGATAGCGCAAGGCGTCCAGCTGCCCAACGTGATCCAGATCATGCTCGGCCGCCGAATCCTTCCATGCCAGGACAGGGCCTCCCCCATGTGGACCTACAAGCCCGAAGACCCGGTCACAGTGCGCAACTTCTTCCGCACCACCCACGCCCAGCTATGGAGAGCGCTGTTCAAGCCACAGAAGGACTGGCCGGCCGAGGGAGAGGACATCGGACTTGACGCCGCAAACCCCCCACGGGAGGTATGACTAAGTTTGTTCTTGTATCCGAACTATTTCCCTTTAATAAGCTACTCAGCTTCTCGACTTCTCATCCACAGAAATGGCTGAAGAAGGCCCAGCGGATTGATAGTCCGGCGCCGCTGCCAGAGGGACCCAGGACGCCCCTCCTGACGGCCATGTTGGCCGTGGAGCCGTAAGAGGTGCCGGAAAGGAAGGAGAAGAAGAAGCAACAGGGGGAGGCCAGAGAGGGCCTCCGCTCCCGAATACCCCCGGGTGGTAGATCCGGGGACACCAATGCTCCCTCTGCGCAAGAGGAGGATAAGGAGCAAGGAGAGGACGGGGAGGCGGACGATTCCTCCCGAACAGGGAAGAGGGCGGCGTTCGAGGATGCCGAGGAGGAGCCCCCTCGATCCGCTCCCAAAAGACCGTGCAAGGCCAAGGTAGCCTTGTCCGGCGATAGCTCGGCTTCTACCGAGGACTCTGAGGCCTCAGAAGAGGTTCCTCGAAAAATTCCCAGGGCCAAACCGCAGGCCCAAAGGTATGCGCTCTAGCGATTACCTGACCGTCTTTAGTCGAACTGGGCTGATACTGATCAAGTTTCCATGTGCAACTTTGCAGTCCGCTGCGCGATCTCCCCGCCGACCGAGTCTCAGAGGGGGATTCTCCACCGGCGGCGCTAGCGGAGAGCGGCACTGGATCCCGTGCCTCGCCTTCCCCAATCGTGAAGGAAACCGAGGAGGTCCTGTCGAGGAGGACTCCTCCCATGCCACATACAGGGGAAGGAGGCGATACTATCATGGCCGAGGTGAATGCCTCAGTCACCGAAGACCAAGAGGGGAGGGCCCCTCTAGTGAACGAAAGGGAGGAGCTCGGACAAACCGAGCTCTCTCCGAGGACCACTCCAGAGATGTCAAGGCGTCCCGAGTCCGGTGCTCCGGACTTGGAGAAGGAAGGAGCCGGAGTACCACCGCCACCCCCGCCTGCCCAAGAGTAGGCATCGACCAGGTGGCTGGACGAGATGGAGGACGCTGTAACCTGCTCCTCCATCGCCGAAGAGCACCGTGCACTTATGGGCGCGGTGCTACAGAGTATTCGGTCCGTGGATAACGGACTGAAGGAGGCTTTTAGTGGCCTTCTGACCGGCTTCAAGGTGAGTGAAGTAATGCTTTCTCCTTATGAAAATTCATTTGTGCAAATATATAGCCTCATACATAGTAGCCCCCGAGACTCTGACCGGCTGAACAAAGCCGGTCGGAGGATCAAAAATCGACATCTCGGATATTAACGGGTGCAGAATAATGCGCAGGCATCATCCTCGGCCGCAGCTGCCAACGCCGAAGAGTTGGCCGAGCTGAATCGGAAGCTTAAAAGCTCCGAGGACGATCTGAGCCTGGTGAACAAGAGGTTCGACGAGGCGCAAGGTAAGGCCGAGTTATGATAGTGAATACAGCCGTAGATTTGAAGCAGTGTTCGATGTATCCTAACAGAGATAACCGATTGAACTGCAGCTGCCGCCGCGGAGGTCGAAAGCCTCAAGGCCGCACTGAGGACAGCTCAGGCGGACGCGGCGACGCAAAAGTCGGCAGCCGAACAGGCAGCTGCCGAGCTGGTGGCGCTAAGAACCACAAGTGAAAAGCACGAGGCCAGGGTGCTGGAAGTGCAGCAGGAGCTCGGGGATGCCGTCACAAGATGTGAGGCCCTCGAGTAAAAGAATAAGGAGCAGGCCGCCGAGCTGACCTCGTTAGCAGTGGCGGCTAAGGAAGCGCGGACAGAGGCACGCGGTTACCAAGAAGAGCTCCGCCAAGTCAGGCTGATCGCGGACGGTAAGCCGTACTTGTTACAATGTGTCTTTGGAGGTAACAGGTTCGCGTTGCTCACGCGGGTATGGCATTCCGCGGGCGCCTTTGCGGACCTCCCGAAGAGTGCGGCGGATGCGGCGAGGTTCTTCGCCGGCCAGGAGGGTTGGGCCGAGCAGAGGCTTTTCTGGGCGCAATTTCAAGCGCCCGAACACCCTCCCCTCCTTAACAACTAGATGAAACAGCTAATGGAGCTGCATCGGATGGCGGAGCCGGTGATGAAGGACCTCTGCGTCAAACTATGGCCGTCGGAGCCGCTGCCAAGCAGCTACTTCGGTCTGGTGCAGAGGCTGTTCGGCGCTCCTGCTCAGGTCGATGCCTGGAAGCGCTCCACATGTATCGAGGGTGCTCGGATGGCCTTCGGCAAGACAATGGTACATTGGCCGAAGCTAAAACCCGCTGAGATAGCCACCGGACCTCCGCCGCCAGGGAAAGAGCATAGGCGTCCCGAGCAGTACTTTCCGACCGTGATGGACAGTGCTCGGGCAGTAGATGCCCAATGCCCAAAAGATGTAGTTTATGAGTAGATGTAGTTTCCTTGTAACCAAGGAGTTGATACTTTTGCTTTATTTTAGTGCAAACGATCGGCTATGGATATAGTGCTGGATTAATTTTGACTCCTGTGCGGCCGATTTGAAAATGAAAGTTACCAGTCGTCGGCTTCAGCCCCCTGGCAGATACTGCATGGGGTGTTTTCTCGTAATACGTGAACCCTTAGCCGACATCTCGGTGCCCGGGGGCGGTTGTATGTACGGAAAATGAGGCAATCAGACTATGTGGTTTTAGTGCTTTCACTTAGCCAGAGGAGCTTGACGGTGGGGGCCGGTGACGAGCCCCCGGTGTTTGTGATATTCGGACGAGCCGCGGTTGATACCATCATCACATGGTTTCTGTGACAGAGAACCCTTCGTATGACACGGACTAACCTCCAATGATTTTAGGCTAACGCCAGTCATCGGATCGCCGACCAGTTCTTGCTTATTGGGACAGTCAGTTTTCGGCTTTCTCCACTAAGGTACTTGACCAGGCGAGCTAGAAGTACAATCGCAGTGGTTCTCCCTTTACCCTCTTAGCCAAACAGTGCGGAACGTAAGAGGGTAAACACAGGAGCCGGGCAACCCAACTATTGACCAAAGACGCAATTCGGAACTGATTCATATAATGCAATATCCGTGACACCGAGCACATGAAAAGAGAAGTGCCGGTATAAAGTTTTATGGCAAGATCTATGGTCGAGCCCCCGGTCTATTAGCCGGTTTAAAATAAATGTATCGTGATAGTGTACTTCGGCGGAAAAAGGCGGAAAGGAATATGCAACGTGAATGACTGCACGAGTATACCATAATAAAGTGGTCTTTACTTCCTTTGAATGTGTGATGTCCAACCGTACAATCCGTATTGCCGAAGTAGCTTAAATAGATACTTTAAAGGAATGTATATATTGAGAGTAAAGGTTTACACAGGGCTTCCATGAGTGGTTTGACGTCCCTACTACGCCCTGCTGCACGTCTGCGCCTTTGCTCGTCAAGAAGCTGTCGTGGAAGCGAAGCTGTCCGCCGTGTATTCGGTGGAAGAAGTAATCTTTGGCGGGCGAGCCCTTGAAAGAGGGTTTTGAGAAGTCGCCGTGGTATATCAGCTGGACGCTGATCGGGCCCTAGATGGTGCCCATTGTTGATGTCGATTTGAAGACATTTGGTGGCCACTGGTCGGTCAAACCGAGCTCTGGACCTTTTGTTTGCTGTGTCCCCACAACTGCCCATGGAATTTTGAGCGCGAAATTGTGCACGCGAGGCACGTATTTCGCGACTAGGTGGGCCGTGTTGTGGGGCGCGTATCCCTATTTGGGTGGAGCATGGGAGCGCGCCAGGACCGAGGCTGCAGCTCGGGAGCGCTTGCATGTGTCCAGTGTCTTGACAGTGGACTGGGATTGCGACGCCTCTTCGGCAGCTTGGACTTCGGCGGCGAGAGCCGCAGTGTGTTCCTCTGTTCGGAGCGAGCGCTTGGTATTATCGTTAATGGTAATAACGCCCCTTGGTCCTGGCATCTTCAGCTTCAGGTACGCATAGTGTGGGACGGCGTTAAAGCGAGCGAAGGCGGTCCGTCCGAGGAGTGCGTGATAACCACTGCGGAAAGGAATGATATCGAAGATCAAGTCCTCGGCGCGGAAGTTGTCGGGCGAGTCGAAGACTACTTCCAAAGTCACGGATCCCGAGCAGCGTGCCTCGACGCCAGGTATTACACCTTTAAAGGTGGTGTTGCTGGGTTTGATCCTTGACGGGTCGATCCCCATCTTCCTCACTGTATCTGCATAAAGCAGGTTAAGACTACTACCTCCGTCCATCGAGACTCTAGTGAGGTGAAATCCATCGACGATGCGGTCGAGTACCAGAGCCGCCGTTCCTCCATGGCGTATACTGGTCGGATGATCTCGACGGTCGAAAGTGATCGGGCAAGCCGACCAAGGGTTGAATTTCGGGGCTACCGGCTCTAAGGCATAAACATCCCGAAGTGCGCGTTTCCGCTCCTTCTTTGGTATATGCGTGACGTAGATCATGTTCACGGTTTTGACCTCCGGAGGGAACAGTTTTTGGCCTCCATTGTTCGGCCCACGAGGTTCGTCGTCGTCCTCACTGCGGGGGCCCTTGCCCTGTTCTTCGGCTGTGGCCTTGCCGGCCTGCTTGATTACCCAACAATGACGGTTGGTGTGGTTAGCTGGCTTGTCGGGGGTGCCGTGAATCTGGCAGGGCCTATCCAATATTCTGTCCAGTGCAGACGGGACATCTTGGTTCCCATTAGAGGGTTTTCTCCGCTGTCCCAATTTCGAGCCGCTGAATCCGGCGTTCACTGCTGCGTCATCGGCTTCGCCGCCGTTGTTTGAGTGTCGGCGCTTGTTGTTCCTATTGCGCCGGGGTTTGCCATTCCCATCCCGGGTCTCTGAAGTACCGGGGTCTTCGGGGTGGTTGCTTCGACAAGCTAACCAGCTATCCTCACCCGCGCAAAAGCGGGTCATGAGAGAAGTAAGGGCCGACATTGTTCTTGGCTTGTCTTGGCCGAGCTGGCGAGCGAGCCACTCGTCCCGGATACTGTGTTTGAATGCCGCAATTGCTTCGGCGTCCGGACAGTCGACGATCTGGTTCTTCTTGGTCAAGAACCGGTTCCAAAATTGCCGGGCTGACTCTCCGGGCTGTTGGATAACATGGCTTAGGTCATCGGCGTCCGGTGGTCGAATGTAGGTGCCCTGAAATTTAGCTCAGAATGCATCTTTGAGTTCTTCCCAGTTCCCGATGGAGTTTTCGGGTAGGCTGTTCAGCCAATGCCTGGCCGGTCCCTTAAGTTTCAGTGGTAAGTACCTGATAGCATGGAGATCATCTCCTCGAGCCATATGAATGTGGAGAAGAAAATCCGCAATCCACACAGCTGGGTCAGTTGTCCCATCGTAGGATTCTATATTAACGGGTTTAAACCCCTCGGGGAACTGATGCTGCATCACCTCGTCAGTAAAACACATTGGGTGTGCGGCGCCCCTGGCCCGGGTCGCGTCGCGCCGAAGATCAGTTGTCATCCGGGCACGGTGCTGATCCCGAGCCCTGTCGTTTCTATCGCGCCAGGCCTGGTATCCGTCCCGTCCAGCGGGTGCGTATCCTGTGGGTCCATAGATGGACCTCGACTGAATCGCTCGTGTGTTCAGGTCGTGGCGCAGATCGTATTGGTCATCCGGTTGAACCGGGTCTTTGCCTGCTCAGCGAGAAGGCACGAGTGGGTATTCGGCTTCCCTGGCCGTCCTATCCCATCCTCGAGGGGGCACGGGTGGGAGTTTGGCTTCTCCGGCCGCTCTATTTCATCCTCGAGGGGGCGCGGGTGGGTGTTCAGCTTCTCCAGCTGTTCTATCTCGTCCTCGTGGGGGCACGGATGGGAGCTCGGCTTCCACAGCCGGCCTATCTCGTCCTCGAGGGGGCCGGTCGGGCTGGTCTGCGTAAGTTCGTCTGGGAGGTACGGGCTCGAAGGCCTCATCCTCGAAGTCTGGAAGGAGGCGCCGCCGCGGATAACTCCTATATTGGCCCTGACGTTGATCGTCGAGGCCTTCTTCGGCGGCTAGGACCATCGTCCATCTATCGTTGAGTGTATCCTGCTCGGCCCTGAGCTGTTGTTGTTTCATCTTTAAGCTTCGGGCAGTGGCAATGAGTTGCCGTTTGAATGTTTCTTGTGCCAGGGGATCCTCTGGGACGATAAAGTCCTCGGGTCCGAGGCTATCTTCCTCTTCGGATGGGGGGAGGTAAATACTGTCCTCGGAATCCTCGAGGTCCTCGGGGTCACCCTAGTCCTCATGCCCTTCAGGGGAGTCAGGTCGTTGCTCGGGCGTGTTGTCGCCGAGCTCCCCCAAATTATCCGGAGTCTCGTTAGCTCCGGTGTCGTTTGTGTTTGTGTGATTTTCCTTGCCCTTCCCCCGCCCTCTGGCTCGCCGTCGTCGGCGTCTGGGCGGGTCTTTGGTGGTGTCGTCGCCTCCTTTGTTGGTTGTGTCACTGTCCTTCACGGGGGTGTCAACCATGTAGACGTCATAAGTGGAGGTGGCGGTCCAATTTCCGGTATTTGTAGTGGCAAGGAAGGTGTCCGTGGAGGGCGGGACGTCCATGTCCTCGTCCATGTAGTCAGCCTCCTCGGAGGTGTAGTCCAGCGTGTCGGTTAAATCTTCGACAGTGGCTACCAAGTGGGTGGTGGGTGGGACGCAAAATTCCCCGCGGCCGGCATCCTGTCCGACCTGCTCCTGGTCCGAGGACGGGCCGTCCGCGATATTTATCATCTGGATCCGGTCCAGCATCTCGCTTAAAATCGAGGGATCCACCGGATCTATGTTCGGACGGTCCCTGGAGTTGAGCTCCGGCGCGTCGTTAACGGGAGTGTGCTCGGCCAAGGGTGACCCCTGGTTCTCCGGCACGGGGTTGGAGCCAAACTCAAGGTCAGGTCCGATCTGAGGCCCGCCACGAGGACTGGGGCGGGGAAGGGATCCGAAGTCAAGGCCTCGGGGTTGGTGGGTTCCTCGGGTAAGGCCGAGAACCCAGTAAAGATCAAATCGCCTCGAGCGTCGGCGACGAACTGAAGGCCGCCGAACCTGATTTCCTGCTCGGGGGCGAAGTTGCCGACCTGGTCGAGGTGACCGGTCGGATCGGCGTATAACACGATGCTGCCGAACGCGAAGAGCTGGCCGGGGATGAAGATGTCCCTGCTACGAACTCTGTCGCTGAAGAGAAGAGCTGTCCGAGGACGATGATATCCCCACTGCAGATTCCATTGCTGAAGAACTATCCGGGGACGGCGAGCCATTGATCCTTGGCAACCCACGACGGGACTCTCAATGAAAGCACCAATGTCGGTACCAAAACCAGCAGATCTCGGGTAGGGGGGCCGAACTATGGGTCAAGGAGTCGATGGTAACAGAGAGCGTAGAGACAGCGATTTACCCAGGTTCGGGCCCTCTCGAGGAGGTAAAACCCTACGTCCTGCTTGATTGTATTGATGTGATTGTATGAAGGTTACAGAGTTGATCTACCTCGAGATCAGATGGGCTAAACCCTAGATTATGAGTCTCTTCCCTACGGACTAAACCTCCTGGTTTATATAGACACCAGGGGGCCCTAGGGTTACATATGGTCGGTTATCCTCAGGGATAAACATGCCGGTTACGCCATCTATTCCTTGGAAGAGACGCCAAGACTTCAGAGATTTCCTTCTATCATACGGGGTCATCCACAATCCAGCCTTCCATCGACGTGTAGAGAGCGGCCCACCAATCCGGCCCATGAGAGACAGGCCGGCAACCCGAGTACCCCCTAGTCCGGGACACCCTCATCAGCCGAAAGCTCTATCAGATGTCCAGTTCAGCATTGTGGCACGGCTGGGCCGGCGCCATCCAGGACAGAGGTGGCGTCTGGATTCGCCCTGCTTGCAACGACCCGGAGTGCAAAGGGCGATGGGCCCAAGACCCCTGAGCACTTAGGATGTAGACCGGCGGGGGCCTCTCTGCTGAGCTCTAGGTAGGGCTATGTGTCGATCAGCCGAGGCCGGGCATGACCCAGAAAAGTGTGTCCGACCGGAGTTAATCGAGCGTGTTGGGTAACAGTAGTGCACCCCTGCAGGGAAGATTATCTATTCGAATAGTCGTGTCCACGGTAACAGGACGCTCAGTGTAGTATCCCAATCCACTACAACTTGAACTGGATACATGCTACTTTAATTTGAAGCTCCGGGATCGCTTTCTCGCAGGTAGTCGAGGAAGGATCTCTAGGCTTGATTCTACATGCTTGTTACTTTATGTTATGCTGCTAATCTGCACTCTTCTAATGTTGCAAGACGCTGAAGATGCTAGTCTTCGATAGGCTAGGCCTTCCCCTCTATTTTGGCGTTCTGCAGTCTAGTCCAGAGATACAACCCTTCTTTTAAAACCTATGCATAAGTAGTATAGATCTGATGTAAGTCTTGCGAGTACTTTGGATGAGTACTCATGGTTGCTTTGCTTCCCTTTTTCCCATACCCGATTGCTGCAACCAGATGATGGAGCCCCGGAGCTAGCTGACCCAGTCGACGACTACTACTACCCCTCTGGTGGAGCCTACTACTACGTGAAGACCGACGGCCAGGAGTAGTTTAGGAGGCTCCCAGGCAGGAGGCCTTGCCTCTTTCGATCAGAGCCGTTATTTGTTTTCGCCTTCTTAAGGCATCTTTGTTTAACTTTGTGTCTGTACTCAGATATTGTTGCTTCCGCTAACGCTTGTGTAACTCGAGCTTATGTATTCGAGCCCTCAAGGCCCTTGGCTTGTAATATAAAGCTTGTATTATTTTATTTTGTGTTTAGAGTTGTGTTGTTATATCTTCCCGTGAGTCCCTGGGCTTGATCGTGCGCATTTGCGTGTATGATTAGCGCACGGTCGGGCCGGGGGCGTCACAAGTTCCCACTATTTCCTCTATTATTTCATAAGTAGTATTAGCATCACTATCAACGAAATTTCCTTCAGTAGCGAAATCCAAAAGTTGTCTATTGGGCATAGTTAGCCCCACATAAAAATTTCGTAGCAAGATTTTCATATCCCCTTTTATGGTGCAAACACGATAAGATTCCATTATCCTATACCAAGCATCTTTTAAAATTTCTCCTTGTTTCTGTTTGAAGTAAAGAACTTCAAAGTCCGTAGACAGAGGAGGGATAGTGACACTAGTCATAATGACCAAGCAAGCGAGCAAACAAGCGAAAAAAATATTTTGTGTTTTTGTAAAATTGTTTTAGAAGTGGGGGAGATGAAAACGAGAGGCAAATGCAAATAAAAAAGGCAAATGAAAATAAGAGCAAGTAGATGATAGTTTATGCGAAGGTACTTGATAGGTTTTGGTGATGTCTCCCCGGCAACGGCGCCAGAAATTCTTCCTGCTACTTGTGAACTGCGTTGGGATTTCCCCGAAGAGGAGAGGATGATGCAGTACACTAGAGATAAGTATTTTCCTCAGTTAAGAACTAAGGTTATCAATCCAGTAGGAGAACCACACAGAACCTCGTTAGCAGCACCTACACACACAAAAGCCTAGGGGCGCGCCCTCCGGACTTGTCGCTCCCTCGTGACTCATCTGGTCTTCTCCCGAAGCTTCTAGGGTCCCTTCTGGTCAAGAAAAAATTAATCCAAAGTTTTTTCTCCGTTTGATATTGATTTTCTGAAAAGCCAAAAACAGGCAAAAAACAGCAACTGGCATTGGGCACTAGGTTAATAGGTTAGTCCCAAAAAAATGATATATAATTGCAAATAAAACATCCAAGATTCATACTATAATAGCATGGAACAATCAAAAATTATAGATACGTTGGAAACAATGATTGTTCCATGCTATTATAGTATCAATCTTGGATGTTTTATTTGCAATTATATGCAATTATATATCATTTTTTTGGGACTAACCTATTAACCTAGTGCCCAGTGCCAGTTGCTGTTTTTTGCTTGTTTTTTTGGCTTTTCGGAAAATCAAAATCAAACAGAGTCCAAACAGAGAAAAAACTTTGGATTAATTTTTTCAGGACTAAAAGAGACCCTGGAAGCTTTGGGACAAGACCAGAAGAGTCACGAGGGAGCGACAAGCTCGGGAGGCGCGCCTAGGGAGGGTAGGCGCGCACCCGAGGTTTGTGGGCCTCTCGTGGCACCTCTTGACCTAATTCCGCCGCTATAAATTCTCAAATATTCCCCATATACCAGAGAGCCACCTCGAATAACTTTTTCGCCACCGCAAGCTTCTATTCTTCCGTGATCCCATCTGGAGGCCTTTTCCGGCGATCTGTCGGAGGAGGAATCGATTACGGAGGGCTTCTACATCAACCTTGCTGCCCTTTCGATGATGTGTGAGTAGTTTACCACAGACATACGGGTCCATAGCTACTAGCTAGATTGCTTCTTCTCTCTCTTTGATCTTCAATACCATGTTCTCCTCGATGTTCTTAGAGTTCTATCCGATGTAATCTTATTTTGCGGTGTGTTTGTTGGGATCCGATGAATTGTGGGTTTATGATCAGATTATTCATGAGAAATATTTGAGTCTTTTCTGAACTTATTTATGCATGATTGTTATAACTTTGTATTTCTCTCCGATCTATCCGTTTGGTCTGGCCAACTAGATTGATTTATCTTGCAATGGGAGAGGTGCTTTGTGATGGGTTCAATCTTGCGATGCTCTATCCCAGTGACAAAGTAGGGGACAAGACACGTATTTGTATTGTTTCCATTAAGGATAAAACGATGGGGTTTATTCATATTGATTGAGTTTACTTTGTCTACATCATGTCATCTTGCTTAAGGCGTTACTCTGTTTTTATTAACTTAATACCCTAGATGCATCCTGGATAGCGGTCAATGGGTGGAGTAATAGTAGTAGATGCAGGCAGGAGTCGGTCTACTTGTCTCGGACGTGATGCCTATATACATGATCATTTCCTTGAATATCGTCATAACTATGCGCTTTTCTATCAATTTCCCAACAATAATTTGTTTACCCACCGTATGCTATGTGTTCGAGAGAGAAGCCTCTAGTGAAAACTATGGCCCCCGGGTCATTTATCTATCATATATAAAATCCAAAAATACCTTGCTGAAATTTTATTTCTTTATTTTACTTTGCAATTTACTTATCTATCTATCACTATCAGAATTAATCCTTGCAAGTAACCGCCAAGGGGATTGACAACCCTCTTGTTCGCGTTGGGTGCAAGTATTTGCTTTTGTGTGTGTATATGCTGCTAACGAGGTTCTGCTTGGTTCTCCTACTGGATTGATAACCTTGGTTCTTAACTGAGGGAAATACTTATCTCTATTGTACTGCATCATCCTCTCCTCTTCGAGGAAATCCCAACGCAGCTCACAAGTAGCAGGAAGAATTTCTGGCGCTGTTGCTGTGGAGACATCATCAAAACCTATCAAGTACCTTCGCATAAACTATCATCTACTTGCTCTTATTTTCTTTTGCCTTTTTATTTGCATTTGCCTCTCGTTTTCATCTCCCCCACTTCTCATAAAAAATTATGAAAATACCAAAAATATTTTGTGTGCTATCTTTGCTTGTGTTGCCATGTGCTTTCTATTTGCTTGCCTCTTCGCTTGCTAAAAATTATTGATATGGATCCTCATCCACATGCTAATCTTTTCAAAAAATCCAATTATGATGAACCAATTGCTAGTGAGTTGAGTGCACTAGATTATCTTTATGAAGTTTTGCTTGAAAATCATGAATCTGAAAATTGTGATGAAGTGTTAAAAGAAGAAATGTATAAAGTGATTCATGATAGCTCCTTGAATGAAAAGCGTGATTGCAATGATGTTATTATAAATTCTATTAATGTCAATTGTGCTAATAATATGCAAAACTACGAGCTTGGGGATGATAATTTTGTTATGTCCACTACTTATTGCGATGATCATGATTGGGGTGATAATGCTTCTTATGATCTTGAAAATTTATTTAAGCCTCATGATGAATATGTTATAGATAATAATGTTTGCAATAACATTGAAAGTAGGTTTGGAAGAGTGTCAACTTTAGGTAAAAAGAATCCCACATATTCGGAGAGTGTTCAATTCTATGAAATTTTTGATAAAAGTGGGTTTGGAGAGGTCATGACTTTAGTTGATGTTAATCCCACTATCTTGGAAGATTATAAAACTTTTATGCATGTGGATCATGAAGAGAATATTTTACATGATAGCTATATTGTTGAATTTGATTACGATCCTACATGTAATTATTATGAGAGAGGCAAATATGGTTGTAGAAATTTTCATGTCACTAAATTACCTCTCTTTGTGTTGAAATTTTTAATGCTTCATTTTTCCTATTTGCATATGCTAGATATTGCTTGCCTTGATAATTTGTTTTCCTATAAAATGCCTATGCATAGGAAGTATGTTAGACTTAAATGTGTTTCTCACATGTTTTATGATGCTCTCTTTGTGCTTCAATTCTTGTCTTTGACGTGAGCATCATTTAAATCTCAAAGCCTATCTTAATGGCTATAAAGAAAGAACTTGTTGGGAGACAACCCAATACTTTTGTTTTCTGTTTGTGTGTTTACACAATTATAGCTACTGTTATGATTCAGTTTTTATCTTTTAATTAGTGTTTGTGACAAGTAATGCCTTTGGGATGATTTGGATGATAGTATAATTGATGCTGTTTGAAAACAGAAAGTTTTGAGTCCAGTGCTGGATTTTTGTTTCTGACCTGGAGCATTATAAAATTCTGAATTTTTTACACAGTATTGGTATATGAATTTTTTTACGTTTTCCTAATTTTCCATAATTTTTGGAGTTACAAAAGTATAGATTTTAAATAGATCTTTACAGACTGTTCTGTTTTAGACAGATTCTGTTTTTGTTGCATAGTTTGCTTATTTTGATGAATCTATGGATTGTATCGGGGGGTATAAGCCATGGGTAAGTTGGATTACAGTAGAATTATGCCAATATTAAATATGAATCAATTTATAACAGTACCTAAAGTTTAAGATTTGTTTGTTATACTAACGGATCTCATGAGGTTTCTGTTGAGTTTTGTGTGCTGAAGTTTTCAAGTTTTGGGTGAGACCACGATGGATGAAGGAATAAGGAGCGGCAAGACCCTAAGCTTGGGGATGCCCAAGGCACCCCAAGGTAATATTCAAGGAAGCCCCAAGCGTCTAAGCTTGGGGATGCCCCGGATGGCATCCCCTCTTTCGTCTACAATCTATCGGTATATCACTTGGAGCTATATTTTTATTCATCACATGATATGTGTTTTACTTGGAGCGTCTTGTGCCATAGTTTTATTTTTTTTGTTTGCTTTTTAGTTTGCCACAATCATCTTTGTTTAACACACTTTTTGAGAGGGACACACATTTATCGTGATTTGTCAGAATACTCTATGTGCTTCACTCATATCGTTTGAGCTAGGAAGTTGCTCTAGTGCTTCACTTATATCTTTTAGAGCACGGTGCTAGTTATATTTTACAGAAATAGTTGCACTCTCATGCTTCACTTATATCTTTTTGAGAGTCTAATAAATAGCAATGGTAATATGCACGGGTTATGAATTTGGTCCAAATATGATAGGTATTCAAGAGGGATATAATAAAAACTTTCATGTAGATCACTGAATATGATAAGTTTGATTCCTTGCAATAGTTTTGCGATATTAAGATGGTAATATGTGGGAGGTACTAGTAGATAATTGTGGTTTAGTAAGAATATTGATGTTAATGTTTGTGATTCCCGAAGCATGCACGTATGGTCTGTCGTTATGCTAAGAAGTTGGAGCATGATTTATTATTGATTGTCTACCTTGTGAGTGGCGGTCGGGGACGAGCGATGGTCTTTTCCTACCAATCTATCCACTGAGGGAATGTGTAGTAATACTTTGCTTCGAGGGCTAATAAACTTTTGCAATAAGTATGTGAGTTCTTTATGACTAATGTTTGTCCATGGATTATACGCACTCTCACCTTCCCGCAATTTGCTAGCCTCTTCGGTACCGTGCATTGCCCTTTCTCACCTCGAGAGTCGGTGCAAACTTCGTCGGTGCATCCAAACCCCGTGATATTATACGCTCTATCACACATAAGCCTCCTTATATCTTCCTCAAGACAACCACCATACCTACCTATTATGGCATTTCTATAGTCATTCCGAGATATATTGCCATGCAACTTCCATCGTTCTGTTTATATGACAGACATCATCATTGTCATATTGCTTTGCATGATCATATAGCTGACATAGTATTTGTGGCTCAGCCACCGTTCATCATTTTCATACATGTTACGCTAGCATCTTTGCACATCCTGGTACACTGCCAGAGGCATTCATATATAGTCATATTTGTTCTAGTATTGAGTTGTAATTTTGAGTTGTAAGTAAATAGAAGTATGATGATCATCATTATTAGAGCATTGTCTCAGTGAGGAACTTAAAAAAAAGAGGAAAAAATGAAAAAAAATAAAAGAGGCCAAAAAGAGCCCACCAAAAAAAATGAGAGAAAAAGAGAGAAGGGGCAGTGTTACTATCCTTTTCCATACTTGTGCTTCAAAGTAGCACCATGTTTCTTTCATATACAGAGTCTCCTATGTTATCACTTTCATATACTATTGGGAATTTTTCATTATAGAACTTGGCTTGTATATTCTGATGATGGGCTTCCTCAAATGCCCGAGGTCTTCATGAGCAAGCAAGTTGGATGCACACCCACTTAGTTTTTATTTTGAGCTTTCATACACTTATAGCTCTTAGTGAATCCGTTGCATGGCAATCCGTACTCCTCACATTGACATCAATTGATGGGCATCTCCATAGCCCGTTGATTAGTCGCGTCGATGTGAGACTATCTTCCTTTTTTGACTTCCCCTTATTAATCTCTATCATCGTATTCAATTCCACCCATAGTGCTATATCCATGGCTTGCGCTCATGTATTGCGTGGGGGTTGAAAAAGCTGAAGCGCGTTAAAAAGTATGGACCAATTGCTCGGCTTGTCATCGGGGTAGTGCATGATAAATACTTTATGTTAAGAAGATGGAGCATGACAGGATTATATGATTTCGTAGGGATAACTTTCTTTAGCATTTTTATTTTGAAAGACATGATTGTTTGTTAGTATGCCTGAGTATTGATGTCTTTATGTCAAATTATAGACTATTGCTTTGAATCATTCGGATCTTAATATTCATACCGTAAAAGAGAATTACATGATGAACATGTTAGGTAGCATTCCACATCAAAAATTATGTTTTTATCATTTACCTACTCGAGGACGAGCAAGAATTAAGCTTGGGGATACTTGATACGTCTCCAACGTATCTATAATTTTTTATTGCTCCATGCTATTATAGTATCAATCTTGGATGTTTTATATGCAATTATATATCATTTTTTGGGACTAACCTATTAACCTAGTGCCCAGTGTCAGTTGTTGTTTTTTGCTAGTTTTTGGCTTTTTAGAAAATCAATATCAAACAGAGTCCAAACGGAGAAAAAACTTTGGATTAATTTTTTCTAGACTAAAAGAGACCCTGGAAGCTTCGGGAGAAGACCAGAAGAGTCACGAGGGAGCGACAAGCTCGGGAGGCGCGCCCAGGGGGTAGGCGCGCCCCAGGCTTGTGGGCCCCTCGTGGCACCTCTTGACCTAATTCCGCCACTATAAATTCTCAAATATTCCCCATATACCAGAGAGCCACCTCGAATAACTTTTCCGCCGCCGCAAGCTTCTATTCTTCCGCGATACCATCTGGAGGCCTTTTTCGGCGATCTGCGAGAGGGGGAATCGATCACCGAGGGCTTCTACATCAACCTTGCTGCCCTCCCGATGATGTGTGAGTAGTTTACCATAGACCTACGGGTCCATAGCTAGTAGCTAGATGGCTTCTTCTCTCTCTTTGATCTTCAATACCATGTTCTCCTCGATGTTCTTGGAGTTCTATCCGATGTAATCTTCTTTTGCGGTGTGTTTGTTGGGATCCAATGAATTGTGTGTTTATGATCAGATTATTCATGAGAAATATTTGAGTCTTTTCTGAACTTATTTATGCATGATTGTTATAGCTTTGTATTTCTCTCCGATCTATCTGTTTGGTTTGGCCAACTAGATTGATTTATCTTGCAATGGGAGAGGTGCTTTGTGATGGGTTCAATCTTGTGGTGCTCTATCCCAGTGACAAAGTAGGGGACAAAACATGTATTTGTATTGTTGCCATTAAGGATAAAACAATGGGGTTTAGACATATTGATTGAGTTTACTTTGTCTACATCATGTCATCTTGTTTAAGGTGTTACTCTGTTTTTATTAACTTAATACCCTAGATGCATGCTGGATAGCGGTCGATGGGTGGAGTAATAGTAGTAGATGCAGGCAGGAGTCGGTCTACTTGTCTCGGACATGATGCCTATATACATGATCATTGCCTTGAATATCGTCATAACTATGCGCTTTTCTATCAATTGCCCAACAATAATTTGTTTACCCACCGTATGCTATGTGTTCGAGAGAGAAGCCTCTAGTGAAAACTATGGCCCCCGGGTCATTTATCTATCATATATAAAATCTAAAAATACCTTGCTGCAATTTTATTTCTTTTATTTTATTTTGCAATTTACTTATCTATCTATCACTATCAGAATTAATCCTTGCAAGTAAACGCCAAGGGTATTGACAACCCTCTTGTTCGCGTTAGGTGCAAGTATTTGCTTTTGTGTGTGTAGGTGCTGCTAATGAGGTTCTGCTTGGTTCTCCTACTGGATTGATAACCTTGGTTCTTAACTGAGGGAAATACTTATCTCTACTGTACTGCATCATCCTCCCCTCTTCGAGGAAATCCCAACGCAGCTCACAAGTAGCAGTGTGCGTAGGTAGCTAGTGTTATCCGGAAACTCTAGAAGCCACGTAATTAAAATTTGCCAAACCGATTAGAGGATGTCTAACTTGTTTTTGCAGGATTGCATATGACGTGGTATAGCCTTTGTCATGATAATGAGTTTATGTATGAGATGGTTATATGTTGTAATGTTAAGTGGCCTGCGCGTCACGGCATGATGGCTGGAGCCACGTGATTGCCACCTTAATGTAATAGATGTAAAGATAGCCTACATGTTACACGGAGGACCCAGAGCTTTACCAGGCGCAGGAGAACAAATTCATTGCCATGGCGGTAGTTTTCAAAATTGTCGCCACGACAACGATTCCGGAGAAAACTTCATAAAGACCTCGGTGGACCATGGAGATGTTCCCAGCGCCCAGGACTATACCATATCATGCTATTACGAATTACCTGAGATGTTTATCCCTTTGTTGGTTGCACCCTTTGATTACGCAGTAGTCAATTATTAGGGTGATCTCTCACAGTAAATATCAAGTTAAAAGGTTCTCTTTACAGTGTTGCTACCGTCTATAACACGTAGCATTCCGGATTGCGTCATGTCCACATGAGTACAAACGGGTTGTGAGGTGTAAGACGGGTGAATGGTCAAACCATGTGAGCAGATAGCACTCAGTTGTCTTGAAGTTCTGGCAGAATCGTTCTGAGCTCGGAGCACGAAGCATCGAAAGATGAACAAGAATCATATGGAGATATGATCGGCAAAAGTTTGCCTACCGGTCAAAATTCTCATCATCAGTGATGTCCACATCAATGGCTGAGAATAAGATCAGGGTCTTGAATCACTCACTATCAATTATGAGAGATATTTATTTGAGTGGGAGTGCACTTTATATTAAAATTTGTTTAAACACTAGTGCAAATTAATTATGAAAATGTGTAAAGTGAATCTTGTGTTTCTTGTTGTAGATCAATGGCTTGCAATAGTTTCAATTTAGCACCTCTGTTTGAGAAAGAAAAGTTAGCTGCAAATGCTGGAAACTATGAGGATTGGGTCCACACTCTGAGATGCGTTCTCAGCAGTGCTAAGAAAGAATATGTGCTGGATCAACCACTTGGTGATTACCCGGCGCCTGGAGCATCTCAAGATATCATCAATGTGTTTATATCTCGCAAGAATGATTTCAGTGTTGTCAAAAGTATAATGCTATCTTGTATGGATCAAGTGTTACAAAAACGTTATCAACAACTCAGTACCGTCGAGATTGTCGAGGCACTGGAAGTTCTGTACCACAAAGAACCAGCTGAAGTTCATGAGATGACTAAAGCAATGGATGAGTGCAAGACAGCTGAAGTTGGTGAGCAAGGTGTCAGGCTTGCAGACTATTATGATAGTATTAATGCAATGGAAATTGATTTTCCCAAGACACCAGAAAATGATTTGATCCTTACTTCGCTTTATGAAGCGATGCTCAAAACCAATGAAATCGGGATGCAGAACCAGCAAAAGTTGCTCGTGAACAAAACAGAAAGTTTCAAAAAGAAACGCAACACCAAAAGGAACAAGGGTGGAGCTTCTTGGAGACTATATGTTTCTACTACAGAGAGAAAGGACACTGGAAGAGAAATTGCTTGAAATATCTGGTGGATAAGAAGAACTCGTCTTGTGGTAAAGGTATAAAAGATATACTAGTTAATGTTATTGATATTCTACTTGCTGAAACTCCAAGTCATGGGTATTTGATACCGGATCTGTTGCTCACATCTGCAACACGATGTAGGGACTATGGAAGATTCGCAAGCTGAAAAGAAATGAAGTTGTGATGCGTGAAGGGAATGGTGATGGGATTGTCGCTCAAGCCCTCGGTCTCATGTCTTTAAGTTTATCTTAGAACTAAGTAATTGTTATTTTGTTCCGAAGTTATGTAAGAACATTATCTCTGGATCATGTTTGATAAGTGATGGTTATTCTTATAAATCAGAGAACAATGGTTGTTCAATATATTATAAGGATATGTTTTATGGATTTGCACCCATGGTTGGTGGTTTATTCATATTGGATCTTGAATGTGAAAAAGATGTCTATAACATTAATGCTAAACGTGTTAAGAAGACTGATAATACCACTTACATGTGGCACTACCGTCTTGGTCATATCGGAAAGAAACGTATGCAAAAGCTTCATAAAGATGGAGTATTAACATCGTTTGATTTTGAATCATTCGAAACATGCGAAGCTTGTCTGATGGGTAAAATGACTAAAACTCCATTCACTAGTCATCCTGGCTGGGCGCTTGAATTATTGGATATAATACAAAGTGATGTATGTGGTCCAATGAGTATACCGGCGCGCGGTGGATACTTATACTTCGTAACCTTCACTGATGATTTGAGTAGATATGGTTATATCTACTTGATGAAACATAAGTCTGAAACATTTGAAAAGTTCAAAGAATTTCAGAACGAAGTTGAGAATCATCGTGGCAAAAAGATAAAGTTTCTACGATCAGATCGTGGTAGAGAATATCTAAGTCGTGAGTTTAGCAAACATCTAAGTGATTGTGGAATTGTCTCATAGCTTACTCCTCCAGGAACTCCACAAAGGAACGGAGTGTCTGAAAGGCGTAACCGGACCTTGTTAGACATGGTGAGGTCAATGATGTCATTTACCGATCTACCTTTATCATTTTTGGGATATGCGCTTGAAGCAGCAACATATACACTAAATAGAGCACCGTCTAAGTCAGTTGAGACGACACCATATGAGTTATGGAATGGGAAGAAACCCAATTTGTCGCATCTCAAGATTTGGGGTTGCGAGACTTATGTAAAATGTTTACAGCCAAATAAACTTGATCCCAAAGCAGACAAATGCTACTTTGTAGGTTATCCCAAAGAAACAATTGGGTATTCCTTCTACCAAAAGTCCGGAGACAAAGTGTTTGTCACTAAGAATGGACACTTTCTCGAGAAGGAGTTTCTCGCTAAAGAAGTAAGTGGGAGGACAATACAGCTTAACGAGATTACTGAATCTTCAGAAGTGAACAAGACTAATGAAACAGAATTTGTTCTAGAAGTTGTCCGCACAACTGAACCGGAAGTTACTACACCAGTTGTAGAAACTCCAGTTAAGGTTGTAACTGAACCGCGTAGGTCAGGAAGAGTTATCGAACCTCCTGAATGGTTTCACTATAAAAATATTCATCTTAGAAGAAGATGAACCTGCGTACTATAGAGAAGCGATGGCGGCGCCCAGCTCAAAAGAATGGCTTAAAGCCATGCAATCCGAAATGGAGTCCATGTACAAGAATCAAGTTTGGAACTTGGTTGATCCTCCAGAGGGTGTGAAACCCATACAATGTAAATGGATCTTCAAGAGAAAAACAGATGCGGATGGTAATCCTACTATCTATAAAGCAAGGCTAGTTTCGAAAGGGTTTTCGCAGGTTGAGGGAGTTGATTATGACGAGACTTTCTCACCAGTAGCAATGCTAAAGTCTGTGTGGATTATGATGGCTATTGCTGCATATTTCGATTATGAAATATGGCAGATGGATGTCAAAACTACTTTCCTAAATGGTTATTTGAAAGAGGATGTATATATGATACAACTAGAAGGTTTTGTCGATCCAAAGGATGCCAAAAAGGTGTGCAAGCTTCAAAGGTCTATCAATGGTTTGAACCAAGCATCAAGGAGCTGGAATCAATGTTTTGATGAAGTGGTAAAAGAGTTTGGCTTCATTAAAAATGATGAAGAAGCTTGTGTATACAAGAAGTTTAGTGGGAGCTCCATGGCATTTTTAATCTTATATGTGGATGACATATATTGCTGATTGGAAATGATACAAAGTTTCTTAGTACGATAAAGGACTATTTAAAGAGTGTGTTTTCAATGAAAGATTTGGGTGAAGCTGCATATATATTGGGCATAAAGATCTATAGAGATAGATCAAGACGTCTAATTGCGCTAAGCCAAAGCACATACATTGACAAGGTTTTAAAGAGGTTTAAAATTGAGAATGCAAAGAAAGGATTTCTCCCAATGTCACATGGCACAACACTTAGCAAGAATCAATGTCCCAACACAGTTGATGAGCGAGTGCAAATGAGTGGGGTACCATATGCCTCTGCAATTGGATCCATCATGTATGCTATGATATGTACTAGACCAGATGTTTCATATGCACTAAGTGTTAGTAGAAGATACCAAAGTGATCCTGGAGTGGCTCACTAGGCAGCTGTTAAAAATATTCTTAAGTGCCTCAAGAGAACAAAGGACATGCTCGTTGTTTATGGAGGAGATGAAGAACTCGTTGTAAATGGTTACACTGATGCTAGCTTCATGACTGATATAGATGACTATAAATCTCAATCGGGATATGTTTTCACCCTTAATGGTGGTGATGTGGTTTGGAAGAGTTTCAAACAGATTATTGTTACGGATTCTACGACAGAAGCAGAGTATATTGCAGCTTCAGAAGCTTCGAAGGAGGCGGTCTGGATCAAGAAGTTTCTAGAAGAAGTTGTTGTGGTCCCAAGTGCGATGAATCCGATGGCACTCTATTGTGATAATAGTGGTGTCGTTGCTCAAGCAAAGGAACCAAGATCCCACATCAAGACCAGACACATCGAGCGCAAGTATCACATTATCCGACAGTATGTCGAAAAGGGTTTTGTGAAGGTTCTCAAGGTTCACACGGATTTGAATGTGCTAGACCCGATGACGAAGGCTCTACCACGAGCAAAGCATGAGCAACGCCGGATAGCCATAGGTGTTAAAGAGACTATGTAAACTAGATTATTTACTCTAGTGCAAGTGGAAGGCTGTTGGAATATGACCTAGAGGCAATAATATTGTATTATTTTATTTCCGTTTTCATAATTAAGAGTTTATATTTCATGCTATAACTGCTATGATCCTGGAATATGTGATTCAGTGGAAAACTCATATGCATGTGTGGAATGATAAATGCTAAAAAATAGATTCCTAGGCTTGCCTCTAAGACTGGCTTAAGTGTTGTTGGTGGTCATGTTTTCCGGATCTTAGGATATCGTTAAATGTAACGATAGTCCTAAAACAACATTGAGGGTATGACGTTAGAAGAACGATCATATTGAATTGACCCAACTTGTTTATTATGCATTGAGATAATATCGTTTGAAATCAATTGTTATAACACGGAGTGTTAGCATGTGTTTTAGTTCCTCAGACCATGAGAGTATCTTAGTCACTTCCTACTGTGCGGTGGACTTTGGGGTTTCTCAAACGTCATCTGTAACTAGGTGATCATAACGACAACTTACAGGTTCATCGGAAAGTTTGACAAGGGACTGGATAGCTTGAGAGTGGGATTTGCTCCTTCAACTATGGAGAGATATTCTTAGGGCCCTCTCGATGTGATGGCATCCATCATCATCTGGCCAGACACAGGTGACTACGTCACGGGGATGCCGGAACACTTCAACGAGAAAGAAGAACAAAACTGGTAACGAGGGTGGCGGTATAGCGAGCATGTGCATGACTCGGGAGGATACAGACGCACCTCGGGTTTTGTAAAGTATCACGAAGCAAAGGGAACATCACATGATAACCAAAGGTTCACTCGAATGCCATTCGTGTAATCATGGGGATTGATATGGATGTCCACGGTTCCGCTATCGGTCATTGGACGAAAGAGTTTCGTTCATGTCTATGATTTACTGAACCTACTGGGTCACAAGCTTAAGGTAATCACGATCTGCTGAGTGTTAGTAGGAAGAGAGTATTGAGGATTTATTTGTGGAGTTGTTTCATTAATATTCGGAATAGAGGAACCAGAAGCGTTCCGGGGTCACCGAAAGGGTTTCAGAGTTTATCGGGCAATACCGGGTATTACTGATAAATAATATATAGGTGGAAAATGTTTTCGGAGATTTTAAATTAATAATAAAATGCTCTAGTAATTGTTAGAGGGTTTTTATATTTCATTTAATATCAATGGGCCTTAAAAGGCCAATTGGTGGAAGGAGTATTGGGCCACCATGGCCCAATAGGAAGTGGCGCCCCCTCTTTCCTTGTGGGGGGGCGAATTGGACTAGGGGAGGAGTCCAACTCATCCCCCTTGGCCAGCACCCAAGGAGGGACTTTCCCTCCTTGGTGGCTGCCCCTCTCTCCCCCTCCAACCTATATATACATTAGGTATTGGCCCTTTTGCACATACAAGTTTTGGAGCCTCCTCTAGTTCCTCTAGTTCTAGTTCTAGTTCTAGTTGATCCTAGTTGATCAATTAGAGCTTGACCTAGATGCTCTAATCCTCATAATTAGAAGCTCGGTGTGGTTCTAATCTCCTCCCTCTAATTCTTCGGCGATGATTAGCTCTGGACGGCGAAGCACTGCCGGATCGGGAAGACTATACGCTTGCAACCAAGTAGAGAGGTCGTACTTTCGGTCTTCTGTCCGAGGGATCGTCCGAGGGTGGTTCGCGGGATTGTCATCAACGGTACGGGGACTCCAAGTACGATCTACACTGACTCATCTACTTCTGCTGCACTCCGGAGTCGGTAACGACCGTGATCCAAACCTTATATGCATCTTCATATTGTTCCTGGGTGATCGTAGGGCGATTTTATTTTGTTTTCTACTATGTTTCCCAACGAGAAAATCATATAAATTGTTGCCAAAAGTATGTGGAAATAGTAGGATAATGGCACGAAACAATCAAAAACTATAGATACGACAAAGACGTATCACTCCCCCAAGCTTACAATCAAGCCGGAGAGATCCCGGTGCCTAGCATTTTATACTCACCCATGGGTATCCTTGCAAGCGGTGGAGATGTTCTTGGAGCATTCTTTGATCTCCTCAATCACCGTCTGCTGATCATCCACAACCCTGGTCAAGAACTCAAGTTGTGCAGTGTTTTGATTAAGAGTTTCAACCATGAGACCGATCTTATGGAAGAGACCATCGACCCCTGCCTCCAGGTCTTTGTTCATCAACCAATAAGAATCAACCCTTCTCCGATAGTGTTCACACAGGCTTTTGAAACTTGCTCAAGATTCTTGATCTTTTCCTTTATCTCCTCTGGGGTCAGTGGCTCCTTTCCCCACACACATCGTGGCCGTCAAGATCTGTGGTGCCCATCATCAACCTCATGCAGCTGTTCGCCAATGTCTGGGTGAATCAGTTCAAGCCAGTATTTCTCGGCCATGAAGTGTTGCCGTCCTGGACTCACAACTTCTCGCTTACACCGTGCTACAATACCAAGAAGTGCACCCACACCAATGGAAAGGACAACGACCCCGACGCCATGGGAAACGCCCCTTCTCGATGGTAACTGGTCCTTTAGGTTTTATGGAAACTTCAAAGACGAAGGCGTCGTGTATTCATGGGAGGTCCTCGTCCAGGTATTCTTCCCTTCATTCACCCTCTCGCTCGCTTACCTGTTAGTTTACCCGCAAGAAAACTTATGTGTACTACTGTATTGTACGAACCTGAGCTAGGGTGGGCTGCCTTTGTCTTTTCCAAATGGATGGTTGGCTGTTATATATTTCTTTGACCATCAGATCGTTATTACTTAATTGTTCTATTATACTATCCAAAGCTTCCACTTATGCCTTCAGTAAAAGCACTCTGAAAGTTGATAAAAATAACACTCCGAAAGTTGATCCAAACACTCTGAAATATTCATTTCATTTGAAATCCGTTTACATATATTTCTATGCAAACTGAGCTCATTAATACAGATGTTAATTACGTCGAGATTGCTCCTATGAGCACATTCATAGACCTCAACACGGATGTCCTCATTAAAGGTTGTGTGTGTAATATATTTTAAATTCTTTTTGGTTTGATTATACAGCTTCCAAAACATGGCAAGAACGAACTTGCTCATATGAGCACATTCTTCTTTTGTTTTTCAAGGACGAGTAAATATACAATCTTTTTAGTTGAGTATGAGAGTGAATTGGTCACTGCAATAGAGTGGTTGCACGTAGATATATCAATTACATGAAGACAGAGTAACTGCCACTAATCAGAATGTTAAAGTGTATTCTTTTGTTTCTCCGAGGATGCTACAGTAAGTCTGTGTCTAGAAAGAATTTGATTCTGCAAAATTCACACACTATAGCATATATACCATTGAGTAAGATAACCCTCTATTTAGTGTTATGATGTCATTAGTATACAAAGTACGCCTCCAGCCCTACCATCTATACTGAACCTGTACGCTTACGTGGATTCTTCATAATATGCTACTACGATTTCCTTTGTTGTTGTCGACTCGTTTGGGGGAGCCACCTGTCAGCACCATGTCAAGCAGCAGTTGTGCGGTTTAGTATAAAATCTTAATTAGACATGGCTAGGATATTGAGGGCCTGTAGGGGCCTTTTAATTGCCTAGAATGATCAGCTCTTTTCTGGACAGGTTTTTCACTCCAATGAGTTCTCTATATCTGTTCAGTTTACATTCACTCACACTGGAGAACAATGGATTCTGACTAATGTGTATGGACCATGCCAGTATGATGATAGAACCAGGTTCATTGATTGGTTTCACAACTTTCAGATTGATGATGATAATAACTGGATTATACTAGGAGATTTCAACTATGTTAGATACCCTCATAACAGAAGCAGGGTGGTAATATCAATGATATGCTACTTTTCAATGAAGCCATCAACAGACAAGCACTGGTTGAGATCCCTTTAAAAGGCAGAAGATTTACCTGGAGTAACATGCAAGAAGCTCCACTCCTAGAGAAATTAGATTGGTGTTTTGTAACATCCCCATGTAATAGCTACAGTGATCACCCTTTTGGTAATGCCAAGTCACCATGATTAACCATGCTTGATCATCATTTGCATCATATCTCATTTCAAATTCCAGTTCAAAATGAAATTCAAATATAAAGTGAAAGTAAAAGTTGTTCAAATTTGGAAAACTAAAATGTTCATAATATTGCAAATAATCCAAAAGCAATTATAAAATTGTAATCTACATTAATTGAATTAGTTAAGTGACACTAACATCATGGAACAGCACCAAAACAGAAGTATTTAATCCATTTCCATTTAAATAAAATCCAAATGAAAAGATCTGGACGCCAAACCTTTTATGGCAGTGCTAGTAATTGCACTGTATTTGTTTGGGCAAGACTCATGTTTTACAAAATTGGAAAAGTGCAAAAAGAAAAGGCAAACCAGAAAAGAAAAGAGAACACAGAAAAGAAAAGACAGAAAAAGAAAAGGGGCCACGCTGCTGGGCTCTAGTCAAACCAGCCGACCCAGCCCACCCGCACGGTCGCCTCCCTCCTTCTCCTGTTCCTCCTCGGTCGCTCGCGCGCGTTCGACCGCTCCCGTCGCCGGCGAGCCGTTCCTGCCGCGCCCGGCCTGCCCGCATCGCTACAGGAGAGCGGGAGGATAAGATCGCCCCCCTGGGAACCCTAGCCGCCCCGGATATTTCTCCCTCTCCTCCCCTCGCTCTCTCTCCCCCCCCCCCACACCCGAGAGCCTCCTCCGCCGCATCGCTGCTCCGCCGTGGCCACCGGCGTCCCCGAGCCCGGCGACCGTGCCCGGGAGGCGCGTCTGCCTCGGCTACTTCATCTGCGGGGCTCCGTTCGAGCCAAGCGACACCATAGCCCGCGGATCGAGCCGCTCCCATTTTCGGCATCTCCGGTGATCACCGTCAACACCGGCGACCTCCGCGCTCCTAGCTTGTCGAGGGCTTTCCGTAGCCGCGCGGTGAGCCTTCATCTCTCCTCTCCCCTCTTCTTCTTCGCCATTCCGCGCTCATAGTCGCCGCTTACACCGTGCCCGCACGAGTCGCCGCACGAGCTCCGGCGACCAAACGCCCGCGCTTTGCTGTCCATCAAGCTCGCAAGCTCGCGTAGAGCACCCCTGCATTTTTGGTTCGAACAAAAGCACGCTGCCCCGTCGTTTCCGCCGTCACCCGAAAGCCACCGCCGCCGTCGTCGACGTACAGCTCCACTCCGACCACCGTAGCTAGCGCCGGTAGGCTAGATCGACGCGGCGTGTTCTTCTCGTTCGAACGCCGCAAGAAACGCGCGAAATGGTCCACCGTACGCAAAACCCGAGCTCGCCGAAGCTCTATGCCGCGTCCGGCGCTCGCCAGAGCTTGTTCCGGCGTCGGCGTCCGACGTGTCACCGTGTGGGGCCCACCTAGTGACCCTGACAGTGGGCCCCGCCGCTCGTTTGACCGCGTTGACTCCGGTCAATGCGCGCGCACTGTTCACTGCTGACTCTGCCATGTGGGTCCCCTGTGTCAGTATGTTAATTAGTGACTAATTGCACTTAATTTAATTACACACTGATTAATTAGGTCACTGACAGGGCGGGCCCACCTGCTAATTAGTTTCTGTTAAGTTTAAATTAAACTCTAATTAGGCCACTGTGGATGACATGTGGGACCCACTGGTCAGATTGACCAGTCCACCGACTCAGTTGACCGCTGATGTCACACCCGCGTCATGCTGACGTCACCCTGCACTGTTTCGGATAATTCTAATTTAAATAATTTCAGAAATTCCAAAAAATGATTAAAACTTTGAAAAATCATATAAAATAAACCGTAACTCGGATGAAAATAATTTATATATGAAAAATGATCAGAAAAATGTGTAGAATCCGAATATGCCACCCACATACCTGCCACACCCCTCTAACATACCGAACATGGGACTTTTTGCCCGTATTCGATAGATGAATAGTGCATAACTTTAATAAAATAAATTCCTAAATTAACTAAAACATTTAGATAGGCGGTATAACACCTCTGCATATCATTTAGGCATGTCATGCATCCCTGTTGCATTGTTGCCGTGTATTTATTCTTTCTTCCCCCTCCTTCTCTCCCGATAGCCCCCGAGACTGCCGACGACACTGCAGTGTACGACGACGTCGCCGACGACCAGACCACTTCAGCTGAGCTTCCAGGCAAGCAAAACCTCCTTGATCATCAGATATCGCCCATTCCTTCTCTCTTATTCTTGCATTAGAATTGCCCCTGCTACTATTCCGATAGCTCCTATTCTAATGCATAGCCTGATTTTGTTGTCTGCTATTGATACTCTACCTGCTGTCCCACAATGCTTAGTTAGCTATGCTACTGCTTCATCTGTGGCCCTTCACCCTTGTCCGTATGCCATGCTTGATACCGGGCCGTGATCACTCTGGAGATGATCACGGAAATGTTTACACATTGCAATACTTAAACTGTTAAACTCGGGCTGGCCCCAAGGGTGCCCGCGAGAGAATACTATTAAAGACGGGTCAGCTCCAAGAGCACCCGCGCGTCATGCATTACCAAGTTGGAGCGACAGGAACCCTGTTCGTCTCTGCGAGTTACTAAATACGCCTAACGGATTTGGGTATTTGATCTGAGTGGGTCGTTGGCCCTATACGCACTACCACCACGTGGGATAATGGTTATGGGACCCTCTACGTCGTATGTATCAGCCGAAAGCTCTTCAGACGTCACAGCTCAGAGATGCGGGCTGATTGTTGGGGTGGGCTGGTTACGTCACTGGTGTATTCAGTGTCGCGCCTGGGCCCCGACCACCCTCGCAACGTGCAGGAGTGCAGAGGGCGATGGCCCAAGACCCCTTTGCACTTAGGATTTAGACCGGCGTGTTGACCTCTCTGCTGAGCCTAGGTAGGACTGCGTCGTGTTGATCACCCGAGGCCGGGCATTACCCAGCAAGTGTGTCCGGCCAGATGTGATCGAGCGTGTTGGGTAACAGTAGTGCACCCCTGCAGGGAAGTTATCTATTCGAATAGTCGTGTCCATGGTAACAGGACGCACAGAGTTGTATCTTGATCTGCTACAACTACAAACGGATACTGTCACAATACTAAACTGTTACTACTGCTCTCGGGATCACTTTCTCGCAGGGTAGTCGAGGAAGGATCTCAGGGCTATACTAAACTATGATTGATATATATTATCTTGCTCTATTCTCTTCTGATGCTGCAAGATTGCTTCAAGATGCTAGTCTTCGATAGGCTAGGCCTCTCCCCCTCTGTTCCAGCATTTCTGCAGTTTAGTCCAAAGATATAGCCCCACTCCTTTGATACAATGCATTTTAGTATAGTTCTGATGTCAGTATTGCGAGTACTTTGGATGAGTACTCACGGTTGCTTTACTATTCTTTTTCCCCCATACCCGATACTTGCGACCGGATGACGGAGCCAGACGCCACCACAGGATACTACTACCAGGAGAGTCCCGGAGGCACGTACTACTAGGTTGAGCCAGCCGACCAGGAGTAGTTCAGAGGCTCCCAGGCAGGAGGCTTGCGCCTCTTCGATCAGTATCGTTGTTTGTGCTAGCCTTCTTAAGGCAAACTTGACTAACTATGTCTGTACTCAGATATTATGGTTTGTATGACTTATGTATTCGGGTCCTCGTGGCCCCTGGTTTGTAATATGAAGAATTATGTTTAGAGTTGTGTTGTGATATCTTCCCGTGAGTCTCTGATCTCGATCGTGCACGTTTGCGTGTATGATTAGTGCACGGTCGAGCAGAGGCGTCACAAGTTGGTATCAGAGCCGACTGCCTGTAGGAATCCCCTTCCGATTCCTTGGTCGAAGTTGAGTCTAGATGTTGAAAACTATTTTACTAACAGCGTTGTGTGGCTTACGGGACCACGATTGCACATGGATGGGATTAGGATCTTTTATTCCTCTTCCTTACTCTGGGATTCTATTCTCTCCTATATTCGGGTTAAAATTTTACTAACTCTGACTCTAGGTTCTCGTGATCACATCCACCCGGCACTTTGATTATCTGCAATATTACTTCCTTGAATGCACGATGCAAGAATTCACTCACTGTCATTTGACAATCTTGAATTTCCTCTGTTTCAGATGGATCGCTTGTTTCCGCCGCGCCCTGCGACGCAGCTTGTGCTTCGCACTTGGGCTCGTGATGCCCCTGGTTTTCTAGTTGTCCTGATCGCCCTCCTGACCAGACTGAGCTACCGCTGGTACCCTGAGTACATGGTTTACGAGGATTACCGCGAGTTCAACCAGGAGCAGTACCATGATGATGTTCGTATCTTTGATCAGCGGGACAACTCTGACACTGAGTTGCACACTTTTCACGGTATCGACGTGACGATTGAGATGGCAGTCCATGATGCCGCTTATTCTGCTGGCCCACGTCTCCGTGGAGAGCATAGTCGCTTGGATGCCTCTGAGTTCCGATACATCCCGTATGCACCTGCTGGAGATGCTACCAGATACTACACAGCTGTCTGTGCCCCTATCGAGCGACGTTGATATGACCCGCAGGTTTTGATTCAGAGCACTCAGGCTCTGGATCGCACTACCCGGGCTCTCGCCGTCGAGTTGTTTGCCACTCGAGCACGTCTCTACGATGCTATGACACAGTTGCTGCCAGCTGTTCGTGCAAGGATACATTCAGAGTACATCCTTTACCCGCGCAGGACTCAGATGCCGGACGGTATTGATTGGCCTGCTGTAGGAGGTCATACACCTGCACGTGGACCTCTTCTTCCAGTTCGAGACCGGGTTCTGCATCAGAGTGCACACGGAGAGCAGGACTTTTCTGCCGTGGATACTCATCGTCCGCACTTGTAGTTACCCCGTTTCAGTGGTTTTCCCCGACGTTGATGTAGCCTTTGCTATGTCTCGTTGTGTATTCCTCACCGCGTGCCTGCGCGCCACCTAGTATGTCTAGCTGTTTAAATTGCGAACTTATGCTGTCCGCGTGTTACCGACTCTGTGTATGGATCTGTATGTCTTAATTGACTACTGTTATGTATCTATTGCACTACTTAATTGTTGTCGTGTTACATCATGCTTGTCTCTAAACACTTGCAGTTGCTTTTACTAAACTGCCCCCTGTTAAATTTTAGCAGGATGGTTAGACCAGGTGGTCGTGGTCATGGCCGTGCTCCCGAAGGGCCACCACCGCCAGACTATATGGCAGCTATGATGCAGCAATTCGAACTGAACCGCCAGTTCATGGTTGGGATCATGGCTCAGTTCCCGCAGCAGAACCAGAATGCTCAGAACCAGCCACCTGCCCCAATAACTCTGCAGGAGTTTGTGCGTCTCAACCCTACTACTTATCGCAACTCTGAACAGCCACTGGATGCTGATGACTGGCTTCGCGACATCGCCTACGAGATGGAATCTGCCAGTGCCGCCCCTGAAAACCTTGTCACCTTCGTGTCCTACTTCCTGAAGGGCCCCGCTGCTCAATGGTGGTCCACCCATAGGCGTTCACTACCTGAGGGGACAGTCATCACTTGGCTTGAGTTCCAGACTGCCTTCCGTGCTCGCTACATTCCTCAGGGAATCATGGATCGGAAGAGAACAGAGTTTCGCAACCTCACTCAGGGCAATAGGACTGTCGAAGCTTATCAGCATGAATTCCTTAACCAGTCCCGCTATGCTGAAGAAGACATAGCCACCGATGCTCGTAGACAGGAGAAGTTCCGTAATGGACTCCACCCAGACCTCAAGCTTGCACTTGCTGCTCAAGACTTCACCGACTTTGCCACCCTCGTGAACAAGGCTATCCTGGTCGAGACTGCTCAGATGGAGCACAAAGAGTCGCAGAAGCGCCATCGTGACATTGGCTCATCTTCGAGCTCAGAACAAAGGCGTAAGATCTGGATTCCTAATAGCATGTATCGTCAAACTGCCCCTGCACTGAAGCCTTCCTATGTTGCACTTCATCTGCCTCCTCCACCACCGAGGCAGCCAAGAGCTCAAGCTGCTCCACCACGTGCTGCTCCTCTTTGTCCTGAAGATGGTCTGTGTTTCAAGTGTCGCAAACCAGGTCACCTTGCCAAGGACTGCCGCCAGAATCAGAATCAATTGGCATTTCCTCGCAATGGCCGTGGCAACAATCAGACCCGCAACTATAATACTGGGCCTGCTGCTTATGGACGTGGACAAGCTTACCACGTCGATATTGAAGAAGTTCAGGATCAACCTGATACTGTGATGGGTACCCTTCTCGTTAACTCAGTACCCGCTTCTATTTTATTTGATTCAGGAGCATCGCATTCATTCATGTCAGGAACATTTGCATTCATGCATGGCATACAATATGAAGAGATGCATACTCCATTGGTCGTTAAAACCCCTGGAGGCCATTGTCAAACCTCCATGATGGCGCACAATATCCCTGTTGAAATCAAAGGATTGGAATTCCTTGTTTCACCCATCATTTTGAATTCTTCCAATATAGACCTCATTCTGGGAATGGATTGGTTGAAAGCTCACATTGCTTCAATCAATTGTGCCACCAAAGTCGTCCAACTCCTTCACCCCTCCGACGAGATAGTGAACTATACCGCCCGAGTTACCCGGAATGCCGAAGCTCAGATATATGCTCTGAATGCATTGAATGCTTCACCTCTTGAGGGAATTGAGAACATTCCAGTCATTCGCGATTTCCCGGACGTCTTTCCAGAAGAACTTCCAGGAATACCCCTTGTTAGAGCCGTTGAGTTCGTCATCGACTTGAAACCGGGCACCACTCCTATTGCTAAGCGCCCATACAAGATGCCGCCGCATGAACTCCTTGAACTTAAGGAGGAAATGGACAAGTCACTGAAAAAGGGTTTCATCCGCCCCAGTTCTTCTGCTTGGGGAGCACCTTCTCTCTTTGTTAAGAAGAAGGATGGAACAAACCGATTGGTCCAGGACTATCGGCCTATTAACCAAGCAACAATCCAGAACAAATATCTACTTCCCCGGATCAATGATATCTATGATCAGCTTGCTGGATCCTCTGTGTTCTCTAAACTCGACTTAAGGTTGGGTTACCATCAGATCCGAGTTCGCAAAGAGGATATTCCGAAGACCGCTTTCGTTACTCGCTATGGATCATACGAGTACACCGTTATGTCCTTCGGATTAACTAATGCTCCGGCAACTTTCTCTCGATTGATGAACTATATCTTCATGGACTACCTCGACAAATTCGTCGTCATATATTTGGATGATATCCTTATATTTTCCAAGAATGAAGAAGAACACGCCGAACATCTTCGGCTTGTATTGGAGAGACTTCGAGAACATCAACTGTATGCCAAAATTTCCAAATGTGAATTCTGGTTTTCTGAGGTGACCTATCTTGGTCATGTGATTTCCAAAGACGGCATTGCTATTAACCCAGAACGAGTTCAGACTATTCTTGACTGGACTCCTCCGAAGAATGTCAAGCAAGTCAGAAGTTTTCTCGGTCTTGCTAGCTATTGCCGCCGTTTCGTCGAGAACTTATCCAAGATTGCTAAACCACTGACTGATCTGCTTCACAAAGGCATTAAATTCGAGTGGACAGAAAAATGTCAGGAAAGTTTTCAGACACTTAAAGATAAGCTGACATCTGCCCCAGTGCTAGCTCCCCCTGATTCCCGAAAGGACTTTGTGATATACTGCGACGCATCCCGTCAAGGATTAGGCTGTGTCCTAATGCAAGAGCGTAAAGTGATAGCTTATGGCTCTCGTCAATTGCGTCCTCACGAAGATAAGTATCTAACACATGATCTCGAGTTAGCAGCAGTTATCTATGCTTTGAAGTTGTGGCGACATTACCTTCTCGGTAATCGTTGCGAGATATACACGGACCACCAAAGTCTGAAGTATCTGTATACTCAACCAGATTTGAACCTTCGTCAACAAAGATGGCTCGAGACAATAGCAGATTATGACATGGATATTTCTTATACCCCTGGCAAGGCTAATGTAATGGCCGATGCATTGAGTCGCAAGTCTTACTGCAACAACCTCACGGTTCAGCAAGCACAACCCCTTCTTTATGAAGAACTTCGTAAGTTGAACCTCCATATTGTTCCTCAGGGTTATCTCAATACCCTGGTTGTTGAACCAGATCTCGAGGACCTCATCAAGCATATACAGAAGGCTGACTCTGAGGTCAAGAAAATTAAGCGCGATCTCAAGAAGGGAAAGCCCTCATTCTTCACTGTTGATACTGATGGCACCGTGTTCTTCAAGAATCGCTTAGTGGTTCCTAGAACGGGACACCTGAATCTGACCCCGCGTGTCATGAAAGAAGCTCACGATACGCCTCTTTCAATTCACCCCGGTAGCACCAAGATGTACCAAGACATTCGTCAACGGTACTGGTGGCCTGATATGAAGCATGACATTGCTCGTTATGTGGCTGAGTGTGACGTTTGCCGTCGCATCAAGGCAGAACATCAAAGGCCTGCTGGACTTCTTCAACCACTTGATATTCCTGAATGGAAATGGGACAAGGTCGAAATGGACTTCATCACTAGTTTTCCCAGGTCGCAGAAGGGTCATGATGCTATATTTGTCGTCATTGACCGTTTCTCCAAGGTTGCTCACTTTCTGCCAGTCAAGGAGGCAATCATTGCTAGCCAGTTAGCAGACTTGTATGTCTCCAGAATCGTGTCACTCCACGGTGTTCCGTTGGAGATCAGTTCAGATCGTGGCAGCCTCTTTACCTCCAGATTTTGGAACAGTTTCCAAGAAGCTATGGGAACTCATATGTCCTTCAACACCGCATTTCATCCCCAGTCCCAGGGACAAGTTGAACAAGTCAATCAAGTGCTTGAGGATATGCTTCGAGCTTGTGTCATCTCATTCTGTAAGAAATGGGAGGAATCTCTCCCATATGCTGAATTCTCGTACAACAATAGCTATCAAGCTAGTCTGAAGATGGCACCATTTGAAGTTCTCTATGGACGTAAGTGCCGAACCCCTCTGAATTGGTCAGAAACTGGGGAACGCTCACTCGTTGGACCGGACATTATTCAACAAGCTGAAGAACAAATCTGCATTGTTCGTGAACATTTGAAAACTGCCCAGTCTCGTCAGAAGAGCAACTATGATCGAAAGCACCAGGTAATGGTTTATCAACCTGGCGAACAAGCTTACCTTCGTGTCACTCCGATGAAGGGCACTCATCGATTTGGAATCAAAGGCAAGTTAGCTCCTCGCTACATTGGTCTGTTCCGTATTCTCGCCCGTCGAGGAGAAGTGGCATATCAATTGGAATTGCCGCCGAACCTTTCTCAAGTGCATGATGTCTTTCATGTGTCGCAACTCCGTCGCTGCTTTAAGGATCCTATCCGAGCAGTGGATCATGAAATGCTTGAGCTGCAAGAGGATCTTTCTTATCAAGAGTATCCGATCCGCATTCTTGATCAAGCTGAACGTCGAACCCGTCAGAAGGCAATCAAGTTCCTTAAAGTTCAGTGGTCGAATCATTCTGAGGATGAAGCCACTTGGGAACGCGAGGATCGTCTTCGTGAAGAATACCCCACTCTCTTCCAGCCTACCTCTTAATTCTCGGGACGAGAATTTCTTTTAGAGGAGGAGAATTGTAACATCCCCATGTAATAGCTACAGTGATCACCCTTTTGGTAATGCCAAGTCACCATGATAAACCATGCTTGATCATCATTTGCATCATATCTCATTTCAAATTCCAGTTCAAAATGAAATTCAAATATAAAGTGAAAATAAAAGTTGTTCAAATTTGGAAAACTAAAATGTTCATAATATTGCAAATAATCCAAAGCAATTATAAATTGTAATCTACATTAATTGAATTAGTTAAGTGACTCTAACATCATGGAACAGCACCAAAACAGAAGTATTTAATCCATTTCCATTTAAATAAAATCCAAATGAAAAGATCTGGACTCCAAACCTTTTATGGCAGTGCTAGTAATTGCATTGTATTTGTTTGGGCAAGACTCATGTTTTACAAAATTGGAAAAGTGCAAAAAGAAAAGGCAAAACAGAAAAGAAAAGAGAAAACAGAAAAGAAAAGACAGAAAAAGAAAAGAGGCCGCGCTGCTGGGCTCTAGTCAAACCAGCCGGCCCAGCCCACCCGCACGGTCGCCTTCCTCCTTCTGTTCCTCCTCGGTCGCTCGCGCGCGTCCGACCGCGCCCGTCGCCGGCGAGCCGTTCCCGCCGCGCCCAGCCTGCCCGCATCGCTACAGGAGAGCGGGAGGATAAGACCGCCCCCCTGGGAACCCTAGCCGCCCCGGATATTTCTCCCTCTCCTCCCCTCGCTCTCTCTCCACCCCACACCCGAGAGCCTCCTCCGCCGCATCGCTGCTCCGCCGTGGCCACTGGCGTCCCCGAGCCCGGCGACCGTGCCCGGGAGGCGCGTATGCCTCGGCTACTTCCTCTACGGGGCTCCGTTCGAGCCGAGCGACACCGTAGCCCGCGGATCGAGCCGCTCCCGTTTTTGGCATCTCCGGCGATCACCGTCAACACCGGCGACCTCCGGGCTCCTAGCTTGTCGAGGGCTTTCCGTAGCCGCACGGTGAGCCTTCATCTCTCCTCTCCCCTCTTCTTCTTCGTCGTTCCGCGCTTGTAGTCGCCGTTTACACCGTGCCCGCACGCGTCGCCGCACGAGCTCCGGCGACCAAACGCCCGCGCTTTGCTGTCTATCAAGCTCGCAAGCTCGCGTAGAGCACCCCTGCATTTTTGGTTCGAAAAAAAGCACGCTGCCCCGTCATTTCCGCCGTCACCCGAAAGCCACCGCCGACGTCGTCGACGTACAGCTCCACTCCGACCACCGTAGCTAGCGCTGGTAGGCTAGATCGACGCGGCGTGTTCTTCTCGTTCGAACGCCAGAAGAAACGCGCGAAATGGTCCACCGTACGCGAAACCCGAGCTCGCCGGAGCTCTCTGCCGCGTCCGGTGCTCGCCGGAGCCTGTTCCGGCGCCGGCGTCCGACGTGTCACCGTGTGGGGCCCACCTAGTGACCCTGACAGTGGGCCCCGCCGCTCGTTTGACCGCGTTGACTCCGGTCAACGCGCGCGCACTGTTCACTGCTGACTCTGCCATGTGGGTCCCTGTGTCAGTATGTTAATTAGTGACTAATTGCACTTAATTTAATTACACACTGATTAATTAGGTCACTGACAGGGCGGGCCCACCTGCTAATTAGTTTCTGTTAAGTTTAAATTAAACTCTAATTAGGCCACTGTGGATGACATGTGGGACCCACTGGTCAGATTGACTAGTCCACCGACTCAGTTGACCGCTGACGTCACACCCACGTCATGCTGACATCACCCTGCACTGTTTCGGATAATTCTAATTTAAATAATTTCAGAAATTCCAGAAAATGATTAAAACTTTGAAAAATCATATAAAATCAACCGTAACTCGGATGAAAATAATTTATATATGAAAAATGATCAGAAAAATGTGTAGAATCCAAATATGCCACCCACATACCTGCCACACCCCTCTAACATACCGAACATGAGACTTTTTGCCCGTATTCGATAGATGAATAGTGCATAACTTTAATAAAATAAATCCAAATAAATTCCTAAATTAACTAAAACATTTAGATAGGCGGTATAACACCTCTGCATATCATTTAGGCATGTCATGCATCCCTGTTGCATTGCTGCCGTGTATTTATTGTTTCTTCCCCCTCCTTCTCTCCCGATAGCCCCCGAGACTGCCGACGACACTGCAGTGTACGACGACGTCGCCGACGACCAGACCACTTCAGCTGAGCTTCCAGGCAAGCAAAACCTCCTTGATCATCAGATATCGCCCATTCCTTCTCTCTTATTCTTGCATTAGAATTGCCCCTGCTACTATTCCGATAGCTCCTATTCTGATGCATAGCCTGATTTTGTTATCTGCTATTGATACTCTACCTGCTGTCCCACAATGCTTAGTTAGCTATGCTACTGCTTCATCTGTGGCCCTTCACCCTTGTCTATATGCCATGCTTGATACCGGGCCGTGATCACTCTGGAGATGATCACGGAAATGTTTACACATTGCAATACTTAAACTGTTAAACTCGGGCTGGCCCCAAGGGTGCCCGCGAGAGAATACTATTAAAGACGGGTCGGCTCCAAGAGCACCCGCGCGTCATGCATTACCAAGTCGGAGCGACAGGAACCCTGTTCGTCTCTGCGAGTTACTAAATACGCCTAACGGATTTGGGTATTTGATCTGAGTGGGTCGTTGGCCCTATACGCACTACCACCATGTGGGATAATGGTTATGGGACCCTCTATGTCGTATGTATCAGCCGAAAGCTCTTCAGACATCACAGCTCAGAGATGTGGGCTGATTGTTGGGGTGGGCTGGTTACGTCACTGGTGTATTCGGTGTCGCGCCTGGGCCCCGACCACCCTCGCAACGTGCAGGACTGCAGAGAGCGGTGGCCCAAGACCCCTTTGTACTTAGGATTTAGACCGGCGTGTTGACCTCTCTGCTGATCCTAGGTAGGACTGTGTCGTGTTGATCACCCGAGGCCGGGCATTACCCAGCAAGTGTGTCCGGCCAGATGTGATCGAGCATGTTGGGTAACAGTAGTGCACCCCTGCAGGGAAGTTATCTATTCGAATAGCCGTGTCCACGGTAACAGGACGCTCAGAGTTGTATCTTGATCTGCTACAACTACAAACGGATACTGTCACAATACTAAACTGTTACTACTGCTCTCGGGATCACTTTCTCGCAGGGTAGTCGAGGAAGGATCTCAGGGCTATACTAAACTATGATTGATATATATTATCTTGCTCTATTCTCTTCTGATGCTGCAAGATTGCTTCAAGATGCTAGTCTTCGATAGGCTAGGCCTCTCCCCCTCTGTTCCAGCATTTCTATAGTTTAGTCCAAAGATATAGCCCCACTCCTTTGATACAATGCATTTTAGTATAGTTCTGATGTCAGTATTGCGAGTACTTTGGATGAGTACTCACGGTTGCTTTACTATTCTTTTTCCCCCATACCCGATACTTGCGACAAGATGACGGAGCCCAGGAGCCATACGCCACCACAGGAGACTACTACCAGGAGAGCCCCGGAGGCACGTACTACTGGGTTGAGCCAGACGACCAGGAGTAGTTCGGAGGCTCCCAGGCAGGAGGCTTGCGCCTCTTCGATCAGTATCGCTGTTTGTGCTAGCCTTCTTAAGGCAAACTTGACTTACTATGTCTGTACTCAGATATTATGGTTTGTATGACTTATGTATTTGGGTCCTCGTGACCCGTGGTTTGTAATATGAAGAATTATGTTTAAACTTGTGTTTAGAGTTGTGTTGTGATATCTTCCCGTGAGTCTCTGATCTCGAGCGTGCACGTTTGCGTGTATGATTAGTGCACGGTCGAGCAGGGGTGTCACATGTTTCATATCTGAGTCTTGGACATTGTCATATCCATCCACTTTTGCATATCCTCTTGCCAAGACTGCATCTGACCATGTCCTTATCATGATCAAGATTGGCACTCCCATTCCCAAAGCACAACTATTCAGATTTGAGAACTATTGGATGGAGCACCCACAATTCAAAGAGGTGGTTCAAAATATCTGGCTACAAGAAGTTGATGGGCAAGATAGTGCAAAAATCATAGCAGCCAAATTCAAAAGGCAAAGAAAGGGGCTTAAAATATGGGTGAAAGACCTTTCTGACTTAAAGAAGATTATCAGTAATACCAATTTCATGATTCTTTGTTATGATATCATTGAGGAATACATAGAACTCTCTACTGTGGAGCATAATGGCAGGAACATTCTTAAATCTCACATTGAGAAGATTCTGGAGCAGCAAAAGATTTATTGGAAACAAAGGGCTACTATCAGAAATATTAAGATGGGGGAGGCCAACACCAGATTCTTTTAGGCCAGAGCCACCATTAAATTCAGACATAACCATATTGCTATGTTACAAGATGAATTGGGCTTCCAACATCATGAGCATCATGCTAAGGCCTCTATTCTCTACAGAGCATTCAAAGAGAGAATGGGAACCACCACTAACACAGAAAACCCTCTTCTTCTGCATCATCTTCTGCAGACACAAGAGGACTTAAGGGCACTTGAGGTCGCATTCACTAAAGATGAAATTGATAAGGTAGTCAGGAATATGCCAAGTGATAAATCACCAGGGCCAGATGGTTTTAATGTTGCCTTCCTCAAAAATTGTTGGGAAATTATTGCCCTTGATTTTTATAAGCTCATTGAAGACTTCCATGCAGGGAATGTGAACATTCAGAGTATCAACTACTCCTTCATCACACTTATTCCCAAAACAGATGCTGCTATTACACCAGGAGATTTTAGGCCTATCTCCCTCCTCAATTGCACTCTGAAGATCATTACTAAGCTTCTGGCAAATAGGTTGCAGAAGATCATCCTCAGGCTTATCCACAAAAATCAATATGGGTTTCTTAACAAGAGATGCATTCAGGATTGTCTGGCATGGACCTATGAATACATACACCAATTGTGACACCCCTGATTCAATCGTGCACTAATCATACACGCAAACATGCACGATCAAGATCAGAGACTCACGGGAAGATATCACAACACAACTCTATGACACAAAGGATAAACATAACACTTTATATTACAAGCCAGGGGCCACGAGGACCCCAATACATAAGTCATCAAGCAAATATTATCTGAGTACAGACATAGTTAAACAAGTTTGCCTTAAGAAGGCTGAGCAAAACAACGACGCTAGATCGAAAGGCGAGGCCTCCTGCCTGGAACCTCCGGACTACTCCTGGTCGTCGGTCTCCATGTAGTAGGCTCCGCTGGGGTAACCTGCATCCGCGGTGCTACCATCTGTTGCAGCATCCGGGTCAAAAGAAAAGGGGTAGCAAAGCTACCGTGAGTACTCATCCAAAGTACTCGCAAGACTTACATCAGAGCTACACTACATATGCATCGGTATCAAATGAAGGAGGGTAGTATCTATGGACTACACTGCAGAAATGCCAGAATAAGGGGGGAGAAGCTCATCCTATCGAAGACTACATCTTCTGCGGCCATCGTCTTGAAGCAGCAGGAGAGAGGAGCTTACAAGGTAACATGCATCAGCGTATAGCAATAAACCTACCCAGAGATCCTCTCCTCATCGCCCTGTGAGAAAGCGATCTCCGGGGTTATCTGTCACTTATCTGGGTGTGTTTTATCAAGTATCCGGTTTTAGTTGTAAGAGGTCAGAATACAACTCCAAGTCGTCCTGTTACCGTGGACACGGCTATTCGAATAGATAACTTCCCTGCAGAGGTGCACCACATTACCCAACACGCTCGATTACCTCTGGTCGGACACACTTTTCT
Source organism: Elymus sibiricus (assembly GCA_039707655.1). Taxonomy (NCBI): domain Eukaryota; kingdom Viridiplantae; phylum Streptophyta; class Magnoliopsida; order Poales; family Poaceae; genus Elymus; species Elymus sibiricus. The sequence continues at coordinate 172,350,310 of CM077666.1, read as the reverse complement.
GGGTAATGCCCGGCCTCGGATGATCAACACGTTGTAGTCCAACCTAGGCTCTCCAGAGAAGTCAACACGCCGGTCTAAATCCTAAGCGCGAAGGGGTCATGGGCCAATCGCCCTAAGCGCTCCTGCACGTTGCGTGGACGGCCGGGATCAGTCCTGGCTACCTCTTTATACAAAGCAGGCGCTTACGCGGACCACCCGGGCGCGTGCCGCTCAACTGTGACGTCTGTAGAGCTTTCGGGAGAAATCGTACGACGCCGAGGGTCCCATAACCATTATCCCGCGCGGCGGTTAGTGCGTATAGGCCAGCGGCCCACTCAGATCAAATACCCAAACTCGTTAATCATGTTATTATGAAGTAACCACAGACATCGACCAGGGACCAGGCCCACCTCTCTCCTGGGTGGTCTCTACCTGCCATGTCGTTCCGCCAGAAAGAATCACTCAGGCGGCCGTCGGGTAAAATGTCCTTTCAGCCCCCAGTCCGTGAATCACTCGCGGGTGCTCTCCGAGCCGACCTGACTTTAGTCATATTATTTAACATGTATAGTGTACATAATATATCCGTGATTACCGCCCAAAGGGATCACAGCCCGATAGTATAGCATGGCAGATGGACAAGAATGTAGGGCCACTGATGGAATACTAGCATACCTATACTAAGCATAAAGGATAACAGATATGGTATCAACAGTAGTAGCAAGAACAGGCTATGCAGCAGTATAGGATCAACTGATAAGGCAGTAACAGTAACACTACTCTAATGCAAGAAGTAGAGGGAAAGAATAGGCGATATCGGAATGATCAAGGGGGTTTTGCTTGCCTGGAAGCTCTGTCGAGAAGGAAGGGTCGTCGACGTCGTAGTCGTACTGGGTGTCACCGGCAGTCTCGGGGTCTACCGGAGAAGAAGAGGGGGAAGAAACAATAAATACAAAGCAAACAAATGCAGCACAAGGCATGACATGGCAGTATGTGATGATGATATGCACTAATGCATTCCTAGGCATTTTAAAAGAAGAGGGAAAACATCTGGGAATGTTTTCCCAGCTCCAGGTGTTTTTCGGTATATTGATCCAGGGGCAAAATGTCAATGTTCGCTAAGTTAGAGGGGTGTGGCGGGTATGTGGATAGCATAATCGGATTCGTTATATTTTTCTGAGCAACTTTCATATATAAATATTTTCATCCGAGTTACGGTTTAATTTATATGATTTTTCGAAATTTAAATGAATTTCTGAATTTCTGAATTTAATTTAATTCGAAATTATATTAAATATTAAAGCCGACTGCCTGTAGGAACCCATTCCACACTCCTTGGTCGAAGTTGAGTCTAGACTTGAAATAAAAACTATTTACTAACTGTGTTGTGTGGCTTACGGGCCCACATCACCTATGGGTGGGATTAGGATCTTTTATTCCGCTCCTTTACTCTGGGGTTCTGATCACTCTTCTCTTCGGGTTAAAACTTTACTAACTCTAACTCTAGGATCACGCAATGATTTCATTCTGGAGCCCCGACTACTTTCAGTTACCCCTTCGTTATGCTATACCTTCAGTTTCCGAAGTTTGACTCCTTTGAAACATTTTTGCTTTCAGATGGATCCTACGAGACAGGTCGTGCGCCACACGACGGCTGTTGGGGCCTCTGGCTCACCTGCTGTGCTAGTTGAGATGATGACCTACCTGGGTTATCGCTGGCATCCTGAGTACACCGTGTACGAGCAGTACCAGGACTTTAACCAGGAGCAGTACCGTGCCATCATCCGTATCTATTCTTGTGGTGATGACTCCCCCTCTGTGATGCACACCGCTCATGGTGTTGGAGTGACCATTGATATGGCAGTCCACGATGCTGCTTACGTATGTCTGACACGTCTTCGTGGAGAGTATTGGGACTTGGATAACTCCCCTTTCAGACACATTGCTATTGCATCCAATGAGGGTGAACAGGGATACTACACGGCTGCCTACACAACTCTCACCCGCGAGCCTTTCTACCACCAGACCTTGGTCCAACATGCTGATGGTCTGGATCGAGCTAACTGAGCGCTTCGCCACGAGTTGTACGCCACGCGTGTGCGCCTTTATGACGCTCTGGCGCAGTTGCTCCCCTTGGTCATATCTGGACAGCTGCACCGTTCTGTGCTCTACCCTGCTCGGACCGTGATGCCCCCTGGTGTCGGTTGGCCTGATGTTGGAGGCTACACTCCCGCTCGTGGTCCTCTTTTGCCACGTGAGCGTCAGCTTCCACACCAGAGTATCCACGAACCGCAGGATCCTTCCGTGGAGGATTTCCCGACGCGTCACCAGCAGATGTCAGGATACATTCACTTCTGTAGTTTCCTCTGGGACTGATGTAGCCATACTTATTAGTATCAGTTACATTCGTCGCGTGCCTGCGTGCCACCTGCGATGTCACTAATCCCTGTACTAAACTCTATGTATGACCCCTTTTGTAAGATATGACTATTACTAAGTATTCCGTCGCATTCCCCATACTTTTCTGTCTTACCTGCCTGCATTTATAATTGTTAAACGATCCATGGTGTTCTATTCAGAATGGCCGAGAGAGGTAACCGTGGTCGTGGTCGTGGACGTGGTGATGACAACCCACCCCCTCCACCATATGTTGCCGCCATGATGGCACAGTTTGAGCTGAACCGTCAGTTTATTGAAGGAATCATGAACCAGTTCCCCAACCCCAACAACCAGCACCACCATGGACAAGTCACACTTCAGGACTTTACGCGTCTCCACCCAGCTATCTACCGCACCTCAACGAACCCACTTGATGCTGATGACTGGCTTCGTGACATCACCTTCGAGTTGGAGTCTGCCAATGTTGCCCCTGCCAACTACGTCACCTTTGTGGCGTACCATCTGAAGGGTCTAGCTGCACAATGGTGGGACAGCCACAGGCGTATGCTGCCTGTCGGTACTGTCGTCACTTGGGAGGAATTCCAGACTGCCTTCCGGGCACGTCACATTCCCCAGGGAATAATGTACAGGAAGAAGGAGTTCCACAAACTCGTTCAAGGCAGGATGATTGTTGATGTATATCAGCGGGAATTTCTCAACTTGTCTCGCTACGCAACAGACGATGTCTCCACTGATGCACGCAAACAGGAGAAGTTTCGTGATGGACTGAACCCTGACTTGAAGCTCGCACTCAGTCTCCACGAGTTCACCGACTTTGCCACTCTTGTCAACAAGGCCCTTCAGGCTGAGACCAGTCGTATTGAGCACCAGGAGACCATCAAGCGCACTCGTGACGTTGGCTCATCTTCGGGCCCGTCTGCTCAGTGGATTCCGCACAATGTTTACCCGCAAGCTGCCCCAGCACCGAGGCCTTCCAATGTTGCACCTCGTCTGCCCCCACCACCACCAAGATAGCCCAGAATTCAAGGTGGACAGCCCAATACTATGGCTCCTCGTCCCAATGATGGACTATGCTTCAAGTGTGGACAGCCAGGTCACCGTGCTAGAAACTGCAATCTGAACCAGAACCAACTAGCACTTCCTTCCACTGGTTGTCGAAATGGCCGTGGCAACAACACTAATACCGGGCCGCCTTCATTCGGTTGTGGTCATGCCAACCATGTTGACGCTGAAGAAGCTCAGGAGGAACCGAACATCGTGATGGGTACCCTTCCTGTTAATTTAGTACCCACTTCTGTTCTTTTTGATACAGGAGCATCGCATTCATTTATATCTAAAGCATTTGCACTCGCGCATGACATGACACTTGAATCATTACCTTCCCCATTAGTGGTTAATACCCCCGGATCCCAATGTCGGACCACCAATGTGATCCCTAATGTCTCCATTGAAATTGAAGGACTAGAGTTCTTTGCCTCTCCCATCGTTCTCCAGTCTTCGAACATCGATGTCATCCTTGGTATGGATTGGCTGAAAGCTCATTGTGCTTTGATCGACTGTGCCACTAAAACAGTCCAACTCTTACACCCCTCCGACCACATAGTGAGCTACTCAGCTCGAAAGATCAAAAATGCTGAAGCCCAGATATATGCCATAAATGCTTTGAATGCAACACCGTTGCTTAATATCGAGAACATTCCGGTCGTCCGTGACTTCCAGGATGTCTTTCCAGAAGAACTTCCAGGGATACCCCCTGCTCGAGCCGTCGAGTTCGTCATCGACTTGAAACCAGGCACCGCTCCTATTGCCAAGCGCCCCTATAAGATGCCGCCACATGAACTTCTCGAGCATAAGAAGGAAATCGAAGAATCACTTCGTAAAGGATTCATTCGCTCCAGCTCCTCTGCTTCGGGAGCACCTTCTCTTTTTGTTAAGATGAAGGATGGTACGAACCGGTTGGTCCAAGATTACCGACCTATCAATCAGGTGACGATTCAGAACAAGTACCCCCTTCCTAGGATCAATGACTTGTATGACCAACTTGCTGGATCATCAGTCTTCTCTAAACTCGATTTGAGGTTAGGATACCATCAGATCAGGGTCCGCGAAGAGGACATTCCGAAAACTGCCTTTGTTACTCGTTATGGTTCATACGAGTACACCGTCATGTCCTTTGGCTTAACCAATGCTCCAGCCACCTTCTCTCGATTGATGAACTACATCTTCATGGATTACCTCAACAAATTCGCCGTGGTTTACCTTGATGATATTCTGGTCTATTCCAAGAATGAAGAAGAACATGCCGAACATCTTCGGCTTGTACTAGAGAAGCTTCGAGACACCAACTTTATGCCAAATACTCCAAGTGCGAGTTCTGGTTACCTGAAGTGACCTATCTTGGCCATGTCATCTCTACAGAAGGCATTGCTATTAATCCTGAACGAGTTCAAGCTATTCTTGACTGGACTCCTCCTAAGAATGTCAAGCAAGTTAGAAGTTTTCTCGGACTCGCCAGCTATTGCCGTCGTTTTGTCGAGAACTTCTCCAAGATTGCTAAACCGTTGACTGACCTGCTCCACAAGGGCAAGAAGTTTGAGTGGACATCCAAATGTTAGGAAGGTTTCCAAACTCTGAAAGACAAGTTGACTTCTGCCCCAGTGCTTGCTCTCCCCGATACACACAAAGACTTCGTGATCTACTGTGACGCCTCTCGGCAAGGATTAGGCTGTGTCCTGATGCAAGAGCGTAAAGTGATTGCTTATGGCTCTTGCCAGTTGCGTCCTCATGAAGAGAACTATCCAACGCATGATCTCGAACTTGTTGGAGTTATCTATGCTTTGAAGTTATGGCGACATTACCTCCTTGGTAATCGTTGCGAGATCTTCACAGATCATCAAAGTCTGAAGTACTTATTCACTCAGCCAGATCTGAACCTTCGTCAGCAAAGATGGATGGAGGCCATATCAGATTATAACTTGGGCATTTCTTATACCCCAGGCAAGGCTAACGTAATGGCTGATGCCTTGAGTCGCAAGTCCTATTGCAACAACCTCATGGTACAACAAGCTCAGCCCCTTCTTCATGAAGAACTCCGCAAGCTGAACCTCCATATTGTTCCTCAGGGTTCGCTCAACACCATGGTTGTTAAACCAGATCTCGTGGGCTCCATCAAGAGAATTCAGAACTTTGACTCTGACATTGAAAAGATTAAGAATTACCTCAGAGGAGGGAAGCCCTCATTCTTCACCGTTGATAATGATGGCACCTTGTTCTTCAAGGGTCGCCTAGTGGTTTCTAGCAAAGATAACCTGGACATGAACCAGGATGTCATGAAAGAAGCTCATGATACACCTCTATCTATTCATCCGGGTAGTACCAAGATGTACCAAGACATTTGTCAGAGATTCTGGTGGCTGACATTGCTCGCTATGTTGCTGAATGTGACGTTTGCCGTCGTATCAAAGCAGAACATCAAAGACCTGCTGGAACTCTGCAACCCCTTACTATTCTTGAATGGAAATGGGACAATGTTGAGATGGACTTCACAACCGGTTTTCCCAAATCGCAGAAGGGTCATGACGCTATTCTTGTCGTCATTGACCGACTTTCCAAGGTTGCACATTTTCTGGCCGTCAAGGAAACCATCACTGCTAGTCAGTTGGCAGATCTGTATGTTTCCAGAATTGTTTCACTGCACGGTATTCCATTGGTAATCAGCTCAGACCGTGGCAGCCTTTTCACTTCAAGATTCTGGGGAAGTTTCCAGGAAGCTATGGGGACTAATTTGTCCTTTAGCACTGCTTTTCACCCTCAGTCCCAGGGTCAAGTTGAACGAGTCAACCAAATTCTTGAAGACATGCTTCGAGCTTGTGTCATTTCCTTTGGCAAGAAATGGGAGGAATCTCTCCCGTATGTTGAATTCTCATACAACAATAGCTATCAAGCTAGTCTGAAGATGGCCCCCTTCGAAGTGTTATATGGACGAAAGTGACGAACTCCTCTGAATTGGTCAGAAACTGGGGAACGGCCCCTCTTCGGTCCGGATATTATCCAACATGCCGAAGAATAAGTCCGCGTTATTCGCGAGAATCTGAAGACTGCCCAGTCTCGTCAAAAGAGTCAGTATGACCGTCATCACAAAGATATGGTCTATCAGCCTGGCAAAAAGGCTTATCTTCGAGTCACACCGATGAAAGGTGCTCACCGTTTCGGGATCAAGGGCAAGCTAGCTCCTCGCTACATTGGTCCTTTCCCCATACTCGAAAGACGTGGAAAAGTGGCATACCAATTGGAAATGTCGTCGAACCTTTCTCAGGTTCACGATGTCTTCCATGTGTCACAACTCCGCCGCTGCTTCAAGGACCCTATCCGAGCAGTGGACCATGAAGTGCTTGAATTGCAACAAGACCTCTCTTATAAAGAGCATCCGGTCCGCATTCTTGATCAAGCTGAGCGTCGCACCCGTCAGAAGACAATCAAGTTCCTAAAAGTACAGTGGTCAAACCATTCTAAAGATGAAGCCACTTGGGAACACGAGGATCGTCTTCGTGATGAATACCCCGCTTTGTTTCCATCTACCTCCTAAATCTCGGGACGAGATTTCTTTTTAGTGAAGGAGATTTGTGACACCCCTGTAATTAAGCTACAGTGATTCATGACTAATGATGCCATGTCTCCACTTTTTGCTAAGCTTAATTGTCTCTTAGTTGAAAACCAATTCAAATTCAAATTCAAATGCAAGTTGAATAATTAAATTTTCAAACAATAAAATAAAAATGTAGGTTTGGTTGCAAATATTCACTAACTAATTGTCATGTAAGAACCAACATTTTTCAAGATATTTAAGTGCCCCTAAACTAATTGAAACTGAGCCAGCAGCATTTAATTAAACCAATTTAAATTAAATAAATATGTAAACTATTCAACAATATTTGAAACTTGTTGTGCTAACTCAAAATATTGCCTAGTATTTATGTGATAAATTGCACATTTAACTAAATTCATTTGGAGCAAAAATAAAATACAAAACGGTGAGAGAAATAAAGAAACAGAAAGGAAAAGAAAAGGGCCAAAGACCCACTGTGCACTTGGGCCATCAGTGCACAGTGCGGCCTGGCCCAGCCACCCCGGGTCGTCCCCTACCTCTGTTCATCAGAGGCTGGGTGGATGCCACGCGCTCGTTCGTGGCCGCGGATGGCCACGTGCCGGCCATCCGCCGCTCCCCCGGCGTCCTACAAGTCGCCGTCGAACCCCTCGCAAAACCCTAGCCCTCAAACTCCCTTCGCCCGCGCTGTTCCTCTCCTCCCCTCGCTGCACCGAGCCACCGTCGCCATGACCGACCTCGCCCACGCGCTCACCGACGCCCCCGCCGCCTTGGAGCGTGTCCGTCCGCTCCGCCACCATCCGCTACGTCGTCTGCGCCTGCGAACGCGACCCGGGAGCCACCACAGCACCGGATCCGTCGTCTTCCTCTCCATCGGCCGCCGCCACTTCACCGGCGATTTCGTCGCCGTCACCGCATCCCGCGCCTCCCCGAGCAGCTCACCGTCAACGATGTGAGCAGGCGCACGTTTCCCCTCTCTCCCTGCGGTCGCTCTCTCCCTCTTGCTCACCTTGCCGCCGTAGCCGAGCTCACCGCCGCTGCTCATCTCGCCGTCGCGGCTTCGGCCCTCCAAGCTCGCACTCGAGCATGGCCCCGTGCTCCTGGGCTCCCCAGGAGGCCAACGCGCCCGCTAGCTCTTCTTCCCGTGCCCTGCATCGCCGAGACCAAGCTCGCCCGAAGCCGCCGCCGCTCAACGTCGCCGCTCCGGCCAACTCCGACCGTCCCAGCTGCTACCACCGCCATGGATCGACGCGCAGCTCTGCCCACGTTCGATCCCGCCCTTCCGCACGCCATTTGGTCGCCGGAGGCGTGATCCCGAGCCTCTCCGCCGTTTCCAGTGGACGCCGGGGCACCGTCGCCGGCGCGCCACCGTGTTCAAATGCCGGTGGGTCCCGCCAGGTGGACCCCGCGTGTACTAGCCACTAATCCCCCCTTCAGCCACTGACATGTGGGGCCGCCACTGTAGCATTTTGGATTAGTTTAAAATTAACCAAATAATTAGTATAGCCACTGACAGCTCGGCCCCACCATTTAATTAGATTAATTAGGTTTAACTAAAACCTGTTTTATTAGATGTCTCACTGACCAGTGGGACCCACTGGTCAGGTTTGACCAGGCAACAATCAACTGTTGACTGCTGACTGGGCTGCTGACTCAGCTCACAGGCCCCACCTGTCAGCCACTCATGCACACATCTGGGTACACTTTCTGTGTACCCATAGCAAGGAATATATTGGCGGATGAATTAGTCGTTGTTGTTCTTGTTTCTTTAGTCCCCTTAGTAATCCCTATACCGGTCATGTTTCTTGGATTATTTACAAGCGGTATTCAAGCTCTTATTTTTGCAACATTAGCCGCAGCCTATATAGGTGAATCCATGGAGGGTCATCATTGAATTGACTAGTTTTGGCAATAGTATTTTTTGCTATGGGTACACAGAAAGTGTACCCAGATGTGTGCATGAGTGGCTGACAGGTGGGGCCTGTGAGCTGAGTCAGCAGCCCAGTCAGCAGTCAACAGTTGACTGTTGACTGGTCAAACCTGACCAGTGGGTCCCACTGGTCAGTGAGACATCTAATAAAACAGGTTTTAGTTAAACCTAATTAATCTAATTAAATGGTGGGGCCGAACTGTCAGTGGCTATACTAATTATTTGGTTAATTTTAAACTAATCCTAAACGCTACAGTGGCGGCCCCACATGTCAGTGGCTGAAGGGGGGGATTAGTGGCTAATACACGTGGGGTCCACCTGGCGGGACCCACCGGCGTTTGAACACGGTGGCGCGCCGGCGACGGTGCCCCGGCGTCCACTGGAAATGGTGGAGTGGCTCGGGATTGCGCCTCCGGCGACCAAATGGCGCGCGGAAGGGCGGGATCGAACGCGGGCAGCGACGTGGAGCGGCGGTGGCTTCGGGCGAGCTTGGCCTCGGCGATGCAGGGCACGGAGAGAAGAGCTAGCGAGCGCGTTGGCCTCCTGGGGAGCCCAAGAGCATGGGGCCGTGCTCGAGTGCGAGCTCGGAGGGCCGAGGCCGCGACGGCGAGACGAGTAGCGGCGGCGAGCTCGGCTGCGGTGGCAAGGCGAGCTAGAGGGAGAGAGCGACCGCAGGGAGAGAGGTGAAACGTGCGTCTACTCACATCGTTGACGGGGAGCTGCTCGGGAGGCACGGGATGCGGTGACGGCGACGAAATCGCCGGTGAAGTGGCGGCGACCGACGAAGAGGAAGACGACGGATCCGGCGCTGTGGTGGCTCCCGGGTCGCGTTCGCAGGCGCAGACGACGTAGCGGACGGTGGCGGAGCGGACGGACACGCTCCTAGGCGGCGGGGGCGTCGCTGAGCGCGCGGGCGAAGGGAGTGCGAGGGCTAGGGTTTTGCGAGGGGTTCGACGGCGACTTGTAGGACGCCGGGGGAGCGGCGGATGGCCGGCACGTGGCCATCCGCGGCCACGAACGAGCGCGCAGAGTCCACCCAGCCTCTGATGAATAGAGGTAGGGGACGACCCGGGGTGGCTGGGCCAGCCGCACTATGCACTGATGGCCCAAGTGCACAGTGGGTCTTAGGCCTTTTTCTTTTCCTTTTCTGTTTCTTTATTTCTCTCACCATTTTGTATTTTATTTTTGCTCCAAATGAATTTAGTTAAATGTGCAATTTATCACATAAATACTAGGCAATATTTTGAGTTAGCACAACAAGTTTCAAATATTGTTGAATAGTTTACATATTTATTTAATTTAAATTAGTTCAATTAAATGCTGCTGGCTCAGTTTCAATTAGTTTAGGGGCACTTAAATATCTTGAAAAATGTTGGTTCTTACATGACAATTAGTTAGTGAATATTTGCAACCCAACCTACATTTTTATTTTATTGTTTGAAAATTTAATTATTCAACTTGCATTTGAATTTGAATTTGAATTGGTTTTCAACTAAGAGACAATTAAGCTTAGCAAAAAGTGGTGACATGGCATCATTAGTCAGAAATCACTGTAGCTTAATTACAGGGGTGTCACAGCAATGTAACCAGACCAGAAAGGAAATTATTATGTTGAAACTGGATTTCCAAAAAGCCTTTGATATGCTTAACCATGATACTCTCATTCAGATATTGCAAGCCAAGGGATTTGGGGAGAAATGGATACAATGGATTAAAATGATTTATATCATTGTCTACTCATTAGTACTTCTAAATGGTATCCGAGGGAAACAATTCCTTTGCAAAAGGGAGTTAGACAAGGAGATCCTCTCTCACCACTCTTTTTTGTCATTGCTGCAGACCTGCTACAAAACATGTTTAATGAAGCCATGAACAATTCTCTGATTGAATCTCTCCTGATACATCATAACAACACCGATTTCCCTATCATACAATATGCTGATGATACCATTTTGGTGGTCAAAGCTGAGGCCGGACAGCTCACACATATCAATAATCTGCTACTACATTTTGCAGCTTACACTGGGCTTCAAGTCAATTACTCTAAATCCATAATGATCCCCATCAACACACCTGAAGATAAGATGAATGAGCTGTTAGTGCTGCTGGGTTGCAAAATAGGTTCCCTCCCACATTCATACCTTGGACTTACTTTAAGCATCAGTAAATCCAGAGTTGATGACTTCATCCCCATGCTTAAGAGAATTGAGAACAGATTAATGGGATGTTCCACTTTGCTTTCTACTGGAGACAAACTCATTCTCATCAAATCTGTCTTTTCCAGCATGCCAATATTTTTATGTGCTCCCTATCAATCCCTGCGACTGTGGTCAATCAACTGAATATCTTCCTCAAAAATTGCTTCTGGAGAGAATATGGTACTGAGGAGAGCGGGACAACATTGATTTCCTGGGATAATGTTTGCCTCCCTAAAACCCATGGAGGTCTAGGTGTCCAAGATATTCACACTCATAATCAAGCTTTACTCATGAAATACCTTCACAAATTTATGAACAAGACATTCCATGGGTACATATCATCTGGGAAGCTTATTACTCTCACTCTTTGCCTAGTGAGAGACTTGTGGGTTCCTTCTAGTGGAAAGCAATCTTAAAGTTGTTACCTAGTTACAAATAGTTTGCTGTATGCAAACTAGGAATAGGAGATACCATTCTGTTTTGGTCTGATAATTGGCCTGGCACTCCACTACAAATCAAGTTTCCAGAACTATACTCTCTCACCAACAATAAAGATATTAGTCTCCAAGGAGCTCATGATCTGCTAGACTACACCACTCTTTTCCACAGGCCACTTTCCCAACAAGCTTACCTGCAATTCAACAATCTGACTGCTACCATGGAGGAGAGAACTATGACAACTACACAAGATAGGTGGACCTGCCCTTGGATTTCCCACAGTACTCCTCTATGAAGATGTATCATCTATTGATGGGGCAGAGCAATACCCACACCATCTTTAAACATTTTGGAGCCGTCCTGCAGACTCAGACATAAGATTGTTTTTTCTGGCTACTGCTTCATGACAGAATAAATACCAGGAACATGCTACACCGCAGGGGTATTCACTTGAACGATTACAAATGTGCCCTATGTGCAGATGACACCGAGGAGACTCTGCTTCACCTTTTTTTTTGGGACTGCCCATTTGCATTGCATTGTTGGGATCAGATTCTTCCTTCCAGACGTAGAGGAATAACTGCATATGATGAAATCCTTCTGGCCCTTCAAGCTCTTCCAAGAGAATTGGCTCTAAAAATTGTGTTAAATGGATGCTGGGGCATTTGGTCAGTGAGAAATGATAAAGTCTTTAGATCGGCAGTGCCACATTTACAGGGATGGATCCATTACTTGCATGAAGGGCTTTGAATGGACACATCAGGGCCAGTCCACAAAAGGCTGAGAAGATTAAGCGTTGGATTGAACAAAATCTTTACTAGTTTAATTATGTTGCCTAGAGTTGGTATAGGTTGAGTTTTACTATTGTTCTTTTTATTTCTTGTTTGTGCATACTTTATTTTATTAATGGAAAATACCGTAGAACGATTGTTCTATGGTCTCAGGTCAAAAAAAGAGGATATTGAGGGCCAGGTTAATTCCAAGAAGAGGGTCTTCTGAACGTTGTTTCCTTATCGCTGAAGACATGTGTATGACTCTGAGGAACGTGGGTAGGCTGGCTATGTCGCCGAGGTTGAGAGGGTGAGCCTACCACCATTTCTGATTAATGTTGTTTATGTTTAGAGCCGGTCCTAACAACCATATACACCTAAAAAAGCATCATAATCTAATGTTATCTCACCTAAAAGAAAAGCATCCTAATCTAATGTTATCTCTGATTTCTTTTGTGAATGTTACTGTTCGTAATACGTGAGCTTGTGTAACGTCTTTGTTTTGTTGGTGTCCATCGGGAGTATTCTTATGCATGATTGCTTCTTCAGACTGCAAATGAAGCTGGTGCACTCCGGGTGGCGAAGAATAAACTTGAGAAGAAGTTGGATGATATTACTTTTTTAGACTTACTCTCGAAAGGAGAATGCGGGTATGTTTTTCTCTGTCTTCATTGCTTTTGTGTTTATTGTGATCCCTTTATTTTGGATGTGCTACCGTGCATGTTGTAGATTTGAGACAGTTATGCTTGTTCCTGCCAATATAAGGACAAATATTTTTCGCGTCTTGCAAATTCGTTGTTTTTCTGAACATTTCTTCTATGATTGTTGTCCTGCATTTGATGTTCTATGAATGTAAATGAATCAGCAGGTGTGACAGCGTTCATTGATAGTTTCCCTTTATTTTGGTTCTGATTATAGTGAATTTTTGCTCCTTGACGCATGGAATATTAAAGAATTCGATGTTCTATGAATGTAAATGAATCAACAAGGACTTGTTGATTGATGCTAGCATTGATGCTATTGCTGATTGTTACTTAGTACTTTCGCTGAAGCAGTCCTCTCTTGTTTCCACAGAACATAGTCGAATCATTATTCGAGAAGAATTCATTATTGGAAAATGAACTTAGTACAACTTGTAAAAATAGTGACTATACGATGGAGAAACTGGAAGATGTGGAGGGAAATGCACCGCCTCTTGTTCTAACTTGTGCATTGTTTATTAGAGTCTTTATACTCACCCTTGATGCTTTATGCTTGTAGGTAAACCCGAGGATTACATGCATGGGAATTTTGGGAGTAGCACCATAACTTTCTTCACTACACAAATTTCATACATATTACCTCATACGTCTCCAACGTATCTATAATTTATGAAGTATTCATGTCATGTTTACAACAATTTTATATGGTTTTGGTGAACTTTTATATGATCTGAATGGAACTAACCCGGACTGACGTTGTTTTTAGCAGAACTACCATGGTGTTATTTTTTGTGCAGAAATAAAAGTTCTTGGATTGGGCTGAAAATTTACGGTGATTTTTTATGGACCAAAAGAGACCCCTGAAGCTTTGAGGAAGGATCAGAAGACCCACGAGGAAGTGACAAGCTCACCCCACGCGCCCTGGGGTAGGGAGGGGCGACTGAGCTTGTGGGTCCCACGAAACTCCGATTGGCGTGATTCCAACGCTGAAAAATCCTATAAATCCAGAAACCCCCAGAAAGAAACCTAGAACTTCCATGCCGCCGCCGCAAGCCTCTATTCTGAAGCAATCTCATCCGGAACCCTTTTTCGGCACCCTGCCGGAGGGGGTAATCATCACCGGAGTCCATCTTCATCATCCCGGCGGTCACCATGACGAGGAGGGAGTAGTTCACCCTCGGGGCTGAGGGTATGTACCAGTAGCTATGTGTTTGATCTCTCTCTCTCATGTTCTTGATTTGGCACGATCTTGATGTACCACGAGCTTTTAAAAAATAGTTGGATCTTATGGTGTTCTTCCCTCTCTATCTTGTTATGATGATTGAGTCTTTCCCTTTGAGGTTTTATTGTTATCGGATTGAATATTTTGGATTTGAGAACACTTGATGTATATTTTTCATGTGGATACCCATGGTGACAATGGGGTATTCTATTGAGTCACTTGATATATGTTTTGGTAATCAACTTGCGGATTCCCGAGGTGACATTGGGGTAATCTAGGCATAGGGGTTGATGCATGTTTTGGTCCTACTTTCTCCGATAGAAACTTTGGGGTACTCTTTGAAGTTCTTTGTTTTAGATTGAATATTATGAATCTGAAATTGCTTGATGCATATCGTATAATTGACTCACGGATACTTGTGGTGACATTGGAGTATCTAGGTGACATTAGAGTTGATTGATGCGTATCATATGGTGTTATTTTAGTATGAACTCTAGGGCTGTTTGTGACACTTATAGGGATGGCTCAATAAATTGATCAGAAAGGATAACTTTGAGGTTATTTTGCTACCTACAACAATTTCTTCTTATGTTCTCCGTTTGCTAGGAACTTTGGAGTGATTCTTTGTCGCACGTTGAGGGATTGTTATATGATTCAATTATGTTAGCACTGTTGAGAGATTGCACTAGTGAAAGTATGAACCCTAGGCCTTGTTTTCAAGAATTGCAATACCGTTTGTGCTCACTTTTGTCACTTGCTACCTTGCTGTTTTTATTATTTCAGATTACAAAAACCTATATCTACTATCCATACTACACTTGTACCACCATCTCTTCGCCGAACTAGTGCACCTAGACAATTTACCATTGTATTGGGTGTGTTGGGGACTGAGGGTGCCTGGACTAGGGGGTACTCGGGCTGCCGGCCTATCTCTCGTAGGCCGGACTGGTGGGCCGCTCTCTACACGTCGATGGAAGGCCGGATTGTGGACGACCCCGTATTTCATAAGGAAACCTCCGAAGTCTTGGCGTCTCCTCCAAGGAATAATTGGCGTAACCGACATGCTTATCCCTGATGGTAACCGACCATATGTAAACCCTAGACCCCCTGGTGTCTATATAAACTAGGAGGCTAGGTCCGTAGATGATCATATTCATTACCTAGGGTTTAGCCCAATCGATCTCGAGGTAGATCCACTCTGTAACCTTCATACAATCACATCAATACAATCAAGCAGGACGTAGGGTATTACCTCCTCGAGAGGGCCCGAACCTGGGTAAATCGCTGTCTCTACGTTCCCTGTTACCATCGACTCCTTGACCCATAGTTCGGATCCCCTACCCGAGATCTGCCGGTTTTGGTACCGACATTGGTGCTTTCATTGAGAGTTCCGTCTTGAGTCGCCAAGGATCGATGGCTCGCCGTCCCCGGATGGCCCTTCAGCAATGCAATCTGCGACGGGGACATCTTCGTCCTCGGACAGCTCTTCTCTTCAGCGACGGAATCCGCAGCGGGGACATCTTCGTCCCCGGACAGCTCTTCGCATTCGGCAGCATAGTGCTGCACGCCGATCCGACCGGTCACCTCGACCAGGTCGGCAGTTTCGCCCCCGAGCAGGAGATCAGGTTCGGCGGCCTTGAGTACGTCGCCGATGCTCGAGGCGATCTGGTCTTCACTGGGTTCTCGGGTTTACCCAAGGAACCTACCAATTCCGAGGCATCGACCTCGGATTCCTTCCCCGCCGCTGTCTTCGGGCCGGGCTTCAGTTCGGATCTGGCCTCGAGTTCAGATCCAACCCCGGCGCCGGAAAACCAAGGGTCACCCTTGGCCGTATACACTCCCGTTATCGGCACGCCGGAGCTCAACTCCAACGGCAACCCGAACATAGATCCGGTGGACCCCTCGATTTTAAGCGAGATGCTAGACCGGATCCAGAAGATAAATATCGCGGATGACTCGTCCTCGGACCAGGAGCAGGTCGAACAGGATGCCAGCCGTGGGGAATTTTGCGTCCCACCCACCACCCACTTGGTAGCCACTATCGAAGATTTAACCGACATGCTGGACTACGCCTCCGAGGAGGCTGACGACATGGACGAGGACATCGACGTCCCGCCCTACACGGATACCTTCCTTGCCACTGCCAATACCGGAAAGTGGACCGCCACCTCCACCTATGACGTTTACATGGTCGACGCCCCCATGAAGGACGGCGACATGACCAAGAAGGATGGCGACGATCCCGCCGAAGAACCGCCCAGACACCGACGACGGCGAGCTAGAGGGCGGGGAAAGGGCAAGGAAAATCACACAGACACGAACGGCACCAGAGATAACGAGACTCCGGACAACTTAGGGGAGCTCGGCGATAACATGCCCGAGCAGCAACCCGAAGCCCCAGAAAGGCACGAGGACCAGGGTGACCCCGAGGACATCGATGATTCCGAGGACAGTAATTACCTCCCTCCGTCTGAAGAGGAGGATAGCCTCGGACCCGAAGACTTTATCGTCCCTGAGGATCCCCTGGAACAAGAAAAATTCAAGCGGCAACTCATCGCCACTGCCCGAAGCTTGAAGATGAAACAACAACAGCTAAGGGCCGAACAGGATACGCTCAACGACAGATGGACAATGGTCTTAGCTGCCGAAGAAGGCCTCGACGATCAACGTCAGGGTCAGTACAAGAGTTACCCACGGCGGCGCCTACTCCCAGAATTTGAGGATGAGGCCTTTGAGCCCATGCCTCCCAGACGAACTTATGCAAACCAGCCCGACCGCCCCCCTTGAGGACGGGATAGGCCAGCTGTGGAGCCCGAACTGCCCCCCGCACCCCCTCGAGGACGGGATAGGGCGGCCAGGGAAGCCGAACTCGCACCCGCGCCCCTTCGAGGACGGGATAGGGCGGCTGGGGATGCCGAATACCCACCCGCGCCTCCTCGCCGAGCAGGCAAAGACCCGGTTCAACCGGATGACCAATACGACCTGCGCCGCGACCTGAACGCTAGAGCGATCCAGTCGAGATCCATTTATGGATCCACAGGATATGCCCCCGGTGGACGGGATGGATACCAGGCCTGGCGCGATAGAAACGACAGAGCTCGAGAGCAGCACTGTGCCCGGATGACGACCGATCTCCGGCGCGATGTGGCCCGGGCCAGGGGCGCCGCACACCCAATGTGTTTCACTGACGAGGTGATGCAGCATCAGTTCCCCGAGGGGTTTAAACCTGTCAACATAGAATCCTATGATGGGACAACTGACCCAGCCGTGTGGATTGAGGATTTTCTTCTCCACATCCATATGGCTCGAGGAGATGATCTCCACGCTATCAAGTACTTACCGTTGAAACTCAAGGGACCAGCAAGGCATTGGCTGAACAGCCTACCAGAAAACTCCATCGGGAGCTGGGAGGAGCTCGAGGATGCATTCTGAGCTAACTTTCAAGGCACCTATGTTCGGCCACCAGACGCTGATGACCCGAGCCATGTCATTCAACAGCCCGGAGAGTCAGCCCGGCAATTCTGGAACCGGTTCTTGACTAAGAAGAACCAGATCGTCGACTGTCCGGACGCCGAAGCAATTGCGGCATTCAAACACAGTATTCGGGATGAGTGGCTCGCCCGCCAGCTCGGCCAGGACAAGCTGAGAACAATGTCGGCCCTTACCTCCCTAATGACCACTTTTGCGCGGGTGAGGATAGCTGGTTAGCTCGTCGAAGCAACCACCCCGAAGACCCAGGCACTTCAGAGACTAGGGACGGAAACGGGAAACCCCGGCACAATAGGAACAATAAGCGCCGGCACTCAAACAACGGCGGTGAAGCCGATGACACATCGGTAAACGCCGGATTCAGCGGTTCGAAATCGGGACCGCGGAAAAAACCCTCTAAAGGGAATCGCGACGGCCCGTCCGCGCTTGACAGAATATTGGATAGGCCCTGCCAGATTCACGGCACCCCTGACAAGCCCGCTAACCATACCAACCATAACTGTTGCGTAATCAAACAGGCCGGCAAGGCCACAGCCGACGAACAGGGCAAGGGCCCCCGCAGCGAGGATGACAAAGAACCTCGCGGGCCGAACAACGGAGGCCAAAAGCAGTTCCCTCCAGAGGTCAAAACCGTGAACATGATCTACGTCACGCATATACCGAAGAAGGAGCAGAAGCGCGTGCTTCGGGATGTCTACGCCTTAGAGCCGGTGGCCCCGAAATTCAACCCATGGTCGGCTTGTCCGATCACTTTCGACCGTCGAGACCATCCGACCAGTATACGCCATGGAGGAACGGCGGCTCTGGTGCTCGACCCCATCGTCGACGGATTCCACCTCACAAGAGTCCTTATGGACGGAGGCAGCAGCCTCAACCTGATTTATTCAGATACAGTGAGGAAAATGGGGATCGACCCGTCAAGGATCAAACCCAGCAAAACCACCTTTAAAGGTGTAATCCCAGGTGTCGAGGCACGCTGCTCGGGATCCGTGACATTGGAAGTAGTCTTCGGCTCACCCGATAACTTCCGCAGTGAGGACTTGATCTTCGATATCGTCCCTTTCCGCAGCGGCTACCATGCACTCCTCGGCCGGACCGCGTTCGCCCGCTTCAACGCCGTCCCTCACTATGCATACTTGAAGCTCAAGATGCCCGGACCAAAGGGCGTTATTACCATTAACGGTAGTACCGAGTGCTCGCTCCGCTCAGAGGAACACACGGCGGCTTTGGCCGCCGAAGTCCAGGCCGCTGAAGAAGCGTCGCAAGCCCAGTCTACTACCAAGCCACTGGACGCACGCAAGCGCTCCCGAGCTGTAGCCTTGGTCCCGGAGCACTCCCATGCTCACCTCAAATAGGGATACGCGCCCCATAGCATGTCCCACCTAGCCGCGAAAGACGTACCTCGAATGCACAATTTCGCGCTCAAAATTCCGTGGGCAGTTGTGGGGACACATGAAGCAAAGGTTGAAAGCTCGGTTTGACCGAACAATGGCCAACAGATATCTTCGATTCAACTTCGACAACGGGTACCATCTCGGGCCTGATCAGTGTCAAACTGATATACCACGGCGACTTCTCCAAACCCTTCTCCAAGGGCTCGTCTGCCGAACATTACTATTTCCGCCGACTGTACGGCCGACAGCTCCTCACACGGAAGCTTTTTAACAAGCAAAGGCGCAGACGTGCAGCAGGGCGTAGTAGGGACGTCAAACCACTCATGAAGGCCCTGCGTCAACCTTTACTCTAATGTATTTTTTCTTACAAGTATCTATCAAAGTTACTTCGGCAATCCGGATTGTACGGTTGGACGTCACATATTCAAAGGAAATAAAGACCAAGTTTTCTCTGTTAATTGCGCATTCATTCACGATGCATATTCCTTTCCGTTTTTGAGGCCGAAGTAAACTATCACGATACATCTTTTTTTTAAGTAACCGGCTTATAGACCGGGGGCTCGAACATAAGTCTCGCCTCAAACTTTATCCCAGCACCTACTTTTATTTTATGTGCTCGGCGTCACGGATATTGCACTATATGAATCAGTTCCGAATTGCGACTTTGGTCAATAGTTGGGTTGCCCGGCTCCTGTGTTTACCCTCTTACGTTCCGCACTGTTCGGCTAAGAGGGTAAAGGGAGAACCACTGCGATTGTACTTCTAGCTAGCCTGGTTAAGTACCTCAGTGGAGAAAGCCGAAAACTGACCGTCACAATATGCGAGAACTAGTCGGCGATCCGATGACTCGTGTCAAACCAAAAATCGTTGGAGGTTCATCCGAGTTAAACGAAGGGTGTTCTGTTACAGAAACCATGTGATGATGGTGTCAACCACGGCTCGTCCGCATATCACAAACACTGGGGGCTCATCACCAGCCCCCGCAGTCAAGCTCCTATGGCTAAGTGAAAGCACTAAAACCACATAGTCTGATTGCCTGGTTTTCCGTACATACAACCGCCTCCGGGCACCGAGACCTCGGCTAAGGGTTCAAGTACTACGAGAAAACACCCCATGCAGTATCTGCCAGGGGGCTGAAGCCGACGACTGGTAACTTTCAGTTTCAAATCGGCCGCACAGGAGTCAAAATTAAACAGGCATTATATTAATAGCCGACAACTTGCATTACAATAGAGCAAAAGTTTCAACTCCTTGGCTACAAGGAAAACTACTCTACTCATAAATTACATCTTTTGCGCATTGAGCCTCTACTGCCCGAGCACCATCCATCACGATGGGAAAGTATTGCTCGGGACGCCTATGCTCCTTCCCTGGCGGCGGAGGCCCGGTGGCCATCTCGGCTGGCTTTATCTTCGGCCAATGTACCATTGTTTTGCCGAAGGCCATCCGCGCCCCCTCAATGCATGTGGAGCGCTTCTAGGCGTCGATTCGAGACGGGGCGTCGCACAGCCTCTGCACCAGACCGAAGTAGCTGCTCGGCAGCGGCTCCGTTGGTCGTAGCTTGACGCAGAGGTCCTTCATCACCGGCTCCGCCATCTGATGCAGCTCTATCAGCTGCTTCATTTGGTTGTTGAGGAGGGGAGGATGTTCGGGCGCTTGAAATTGCGCCCAGAACAGCCTCTGCTCGGCCCTACCCTCCTGGGCGGTGAAGAACTTGGCCGCATCCGCCGCACTCTTCGGGTGGTCCACAAAGGCGCCTGGGGAACGCCATACTCGCGTGAGCAACGCGAACTTGTTACCTCCAAAGATACTTTGCAGCAAGTACGGCTTACCGTCCGTAATGAGCCTGACTTGGCGGAGCTCCTCTTGGCAGCCGCGCGCCTCTGTCCGCGCTTCCTTGGCCACCGCCGCTAATGAGGCCAGCTCGGCGGCCTGCTCCTTATTCTTCTGCTCGAGGGCCTCACATCTTGTGACGGCATCCCCGAGCTCTTGCTGCACTTCCAGCATCCTGGCCTCGTGCTTCTGGCTCGTGGTTTGCTCCACAGCCAGTTCGGCGGCCGCTTTCTCGGCTGCCGACCTCTGCTCCGCCGCCTCCAGCTGCGCCGCCTTTAGTGCGGCCTTGAGGTTTTCCACCTCTACGGAGGCAGCTGCCGCGACGTCAGTGACATCCGTTAGGATACTTCGAAACCTACTTACAAAACGCAATGGTTGTACGCAAGTTCGGCAGTCCGGACTTACCTTGCGCCTCGTCGAACCTTTTGTTCACCAGGCTGAGGTCGTCCTCAGAGCTTTTGAGCTTCCGATTCAGCTCGTCCAATTCCTCGGCGTTGGCGGCTGCTGCCGAAGACGACGCCTGTGAATCACTCTACGCATGTTAGTATCCGAGCTATGGATTTTTGATCCTCTGACCGGCTTCGGTCGCGCCAATCAGAGTCTCGGGGGCTACTGTGTATGAGGCTATACATTTATACAAAAGAAATTCTTTAAGTCAAAACATTACTTGGCTCACCTTGAAGCCCGTAAGAAGGCCATTGAAAGCCTCCTTCAGTCCGTTATCCACGGACCGAAGACTTTGCAACACCGCGCCCATAAGGGCACGGTGCTCTTCGGTGATAGAGGAGCTGGTTAAAGTATCCTCCATCTCATCCGGCCACCCAGTCGACGCCCGCTCTGGGGCGGGCGGGGGCACCTCGGTTTCTTCCCTCTCAGGGGCCGGAGTGTCCGGCTCCGGACGCCTTGACGTCTCCGGAGCCGCCCTCGGAGAGAGCTCGGATCATCCGGGCTCCTCCTCTTCGTTCACCAGAGGGGCCTTCCCCTCCTGGTCTTCGGCGACCGAGGTATTTACCTTGGCCATGATGGTGTCGCCTCCTCCCCCTGTATGCGGCACGGGAGGGGTCCACCTCGACAGGACCTCCTCAGCCTCCTCGACGTTTGGGGGAGGCGAGGCTCGGGATTCGGTCCCGCTCTCCGCTGGTGGAGAATCCCCCTCCGAGACTCGGTCGGTGGGGAGATCACGCAGCGGGCTGCAAAATTACAAACGGAAACATGATCAGCGTCAAAACCCAGTTCGGCTACGGACGGTCAAGCAGTTACTAGAGCGCATACCTTTGAGCCTGTGGCTTAGCCCTGGGAATCCTCCGAGGAACCTCTTCGGAGTCCTCGGCAGACACCGAGCTGTCACTAGACAAGGCCACCTTGGCCTTGCGTGGTTTTTTGAGGGCGGGTTGAGGCAGCTCCTCTCCGACGTCTTCGGACGCCGCCCTTTTCCCTGTTCGGGAGGAATCATCTTCCTCCCCTTCTCCTTCCTGCTCCTTCTCCTCCTCGTGTGTGGAGGGAGCGTGGGTGTCCCCGGATCTAGTGTCCGGGGGTCCTCGGGAACGGAGGCCCTCTCTGGCCTCCTTCTTCAGGTCCTTTTTCTTTTCCTTCCTCTTCGGCGCCTCGTATGGCTCTACGGCCAACATGGCCGCCAGCAGGGGCGTCCTGTGTCCCTCTGGCAGCGGCGCCGGACTGTTGATCCGCTCGGCCTTCTTCAGCCAGTTCTGCGGGTAAGAAGTGAATGGCTAAGTACCTTATTAAAAGGGAACAGTTCGGATATAAAGGCAAAATTAGTCGTACCACTCATGGGGGATTTGCGGCGTCGAGGCCGATGTCTTCATCCTCGGCCGGCCAGTCCTTCTGCGGTTTGAACAGCGCCCTCCACAGCTGAGCGTGGGAGGTGCGAAAGAAGCTACGCACGGTGGCCGGGTCTTCGGACTTGTAGGTCCACATGGGGGAGGCCCTGTTCTGGCATGGAAGGATTCGGCGGCCGAGCATGATCTGGATCACGTTGGGCAGCTGGACGCCTTGCGCTATCATTTTGGTGATCCGTTTCTGCAGCTGCGCCACCTCCTTGTTCGCCCCCCAGTCGAGGCTTTTCTTGGTCCACGAGATCAGCCTCGTAGGGGGTCCAGATCGGAAGGCCGGAATCGCCCCCCAACCCACGCTCCTCAGCTCGGTGATGTAGAACCATTCCTTCTGCCAGACCTTGACGGTCTCGATGAAGGTACCCTCCGGCCACTCCACTCGGGGGAGTTTGCTGACCATAGCACCCCCGCAGTCCGCCTGTTGGCCGTCGACGATCTTCGGCTTGATGTTGAAGACCTTCAGCCACAGGCCGAAGTGTGGCCGAATCCAGAGAAAAGCCTCGCAGATGATGATGAAGGCCGAGATGTGGAGGAAGGAGTTCGGCACGAGGTCGTGGAAGTCGAGCCCGTAGAAGAACATGAGACCCCTGACGAAAGGGTGAAGGGGAAATCCCAAACCTCGAAGGAAGTGGGGGATGAACACCACCCTTTCACCCTGCCGCGGCATGGGGACGGCCTGACCGGCCTCTGGAGCCCGGTGGGCGACGTCGGCAGGCAGATACCCCGCGCCCTTCAGCTCCAGGATGGCGCTTTCAGTGACGACGGATGCCTCCCATTTGCCTTTGGACCCGGAGCCCGCCATTGCTAGATCGAACGGGTTGTTGGAAAAGCTCTCAGTTGGGAGAGCGGATCTGGGCGCTGGAGCTCAGAAGACGGGGAAGGCAATGGCGAAGGGGAGAACGAGAGCGTACGAGAGGAGCGAAGGCTGGGCCCCTTTTATGGGCTGTAAAACTCATGGTCCCTTTACTGCGCCGCAGTCCTCGCCATTTCCCCATGTAATCGTGCCATTATGCGCGCGTGGGGTGAGGTGGATTATTGATCATATCCCTTGAAAACAGGACACGATCTCCACATCGATGGGACGTGCCAATGAAAACTGCCTCGAACCACGAATCGAGTTTTTCATAAACCAACTCGCGGTCGTGGCAAGGTGTGACCCTTTGGTAAAAGCTGTCAGAAGGGGGTACTATTCACACCGAAGTGATTAGCCTTCGGGGCTGAGTTATCGATACATCGCAGGTAACCTATGTATATCTTGGGACGTATACGGCTAGGCGACGCTCAAGAATTCGGCTCTGAGGAGATTCAGACCGGTCATCGATATCACAGAAGGAAGGGAACTGGTCCACGAAGCCAACGGTGTTCGGCATCTACCTTGACTTTGAAGACTAGTTCGGGGGCTACTGAGGGTGTCCCGGACTAGGGGGTACTCGGGCTGCCGGCCTATCTCTCGTAGGCCGGACTGGTGGGCTGCTCTCTACACGTCGATGGAAGGCCGGATTGTGGACGACCCCGTATGTCAGAAGGAAACCTCCGAAGTCTTGGCGTCTCCTCCAAGGAATAATTGGCGTAACCGACATGCTTATCCCTGATGGTAACCGACCATATGTAAACCCTAGACCCCCTGGTGTCTATATAAACCAGGAGGCTAGGTCCGTAGATGATCATATTCATTACCTAGGGTTTAGCCCAATCGATCTCGAGGTAGATCCACTCTGTAACCTTCATACAATCACATCAATACAATCAAGCAGGACGTAGGGTATTACCTCCTCGAGAGGGCCTGAACCTGGGTAAATCGCTGTCTCTACGTTCCCTGTTACCATCGACTCCTTGACCCATAGTTCGGATCCCCTACCCGAGATCTGCCGGTTTTGGTACCGACAGGGACACAAAAGATTTCTTGTATTTGACTGCAGGGTTGTTTGAGAGAGACCATCTTCATCCTACACCTCCCACGGATTGATAAACCTTAGGTCATCCACTTGAGGGAAATTTGCTGTTGTCCTACAAAACTCCGCGCTTGGAGGCCCAACAGAGTCTACAAGAATAAAGTTATGTAGTAGATATCATTACCTTGTTAGCCCCATCTTTTGAGAACTTCGTATATCTTCTACCTTCTATGCGTCGTGGTTTGATTTGGGAGTTTGAGAGTTATTCTTTCAGTCATTGTGGTTTGACTATCGGTCAACATTTACTTTATTGCATATGGTTATCAGAGATGTTCTTGGTTATGGTTGTATATGTTTTCATAACTTAGCGGAGCATTGTGCTTCTTTGTGCTTGGGTCATGTCCTTGTGCTACATAATTATATGAATTGCATGTGGTGGATGTCCTTAGAAACAGAGGAAGCTTTGTTGAACTTTCTTATGAAGGCATCTTTACTTCCAAAAGCTGTGTATGTGATAGCATAAAAAGGTGCTAACTAGCTTGGGGTGTTATCCAAGACCCCAAAGCGATGCAACTAATGAATATAGTCGTTGTAGCAATTGTAGCAATCTCGTGATTGGTTCTTCCTAATAACCCTGGCAGGCAGGTAGTGAACGTCGTAGCTTGCAATGGTGATCAACAACGTGCGTGACTGTCGGGCCCATGGTGAGGCGAGGGCTCAGAGCCGACAGTGGAGTAGAAGAGTTCGCACAGGGGCCTCTGAGACGCTAAGGCCGGCCCTGGATTTCTGGTTAATGTTTAAGCTTCTGGAATATACTATAGTTGTTGAACGTTAACACTGAGAAAAATTAAACCGAGCCAAAATTAAGTTCTGAGTCGTGGGAGTGTGTGTGTGTGTGTGTGTGTGAGAGAGAGAGAGAGAGCAGAGAAGAGAGATAGAGAGAGAGATTTAGTCTGAAATATAGCACAGTGCATTGTTACGTGTTTGAAACTCAAAGTATGTGTTGATGGAGGGATTGCTGAGTCGGATCTGTCATTAACTGAGGTGGCGAACATGGAAGAATGTCGAGATGGTTGGTGGAGAAAGAAGAAGATGTTGAATGATTTATTGATAGATGGTTCATCCAGTTTGCATGGTGAGTATTTTATGTTGCACATTCTACATCTTTCACGTGAAATCTTCATGCTAATTATATATTGCTTGTGGAGGATGGTTATGAGTTGAGATTTTTTTTTATGCTTGTTGATATACCATGAAAATGAAGCTAAAGACAACATTCCAGAGCTTGTATGGGAATGCGAACCAACCTGTGGTTGGATGGTTAGAGGGACCGTGGTATCCCCAGCCCACCAGGGTTCAAATCCTGGTGCTCGCATTTATTCCTGAAATTATTTCAGGATTTCCGGCGATGCGCATTCAGTGGGAGGAGACGTTCCCGTCGACGACGAGGTGCCTACGGTGACTTCGTAAATTTCAAGATGATATGCCGGCTCAGTCTCTCGGAGGTGCTCATAGGGGTAGGGTGTGCGTGTGTGCGTTCATAGGGGTGAGTGTATGCGCGTGTATATGAGCGCTTGCGTCTGTACTGTGTTCAAAAAAGAGCTTGTATGGGAATATCTTAAACGTATCAAGTAGATTTTAATTTGTAACTTACAATTATTTGAATCATGGCTCTCAATGTATACATTGTCGAGTTATATTGCAAGTGAAACAGATTTCAACTATTTTCTAATTGTTGCAGCTATCTTTTTTATACATGCGAAATTTGATATGCATTATATTTATAGATGCAATCAGAAAAATTTATACATGTGAAATTTGATATGCATTCTTCTTTGCGGGTGTAACCCCCAAAAAAATAAAAGGCCCGTGGCAACGCACGGGCGTTCTATACTGGTTACTTGTATTTGTAGAAATTAGTGGTAGAGATATACTATAAATCTTGGAGAAAACGGCCCAAAATGCTCGGAGCAAAATGATACTTAGATATTACTAACAGAAATAGCAGGGGCTCTCATATAAATCTCGGAGAAGACGGCGCCTAAATCGGAAAAAGGCCTAGTGCGCTAAATCGTCTCCTACTTTTTTGTGCTCCCGGCTTTCTCGTTGCGGCCGGCGTCGCTTCTCCCGCAGGTTTGTGTGCGTGCCCTCCTCCTCTCGCGCCCGGAGCTCAGATCGCCGCGGATTCCTTGCCCTCCACGCAGCGGCCTCCCCCGCTGGGTCCGCGCGCCGTCTAGGGATCCCGGCTCCTCCTCCGCGGCGACCGATGGCTGCTCTTCTGGCGCCCGCCATCTCCGGCGAGGTACGCGCCTCCGACCCAACCCTGCCTCGTACGAAAACCCTAGATCGCTTGAGTCGCGTGAGGAATCTCGCTCCGTTTGGCTCGTAAGGATGCTGCGTGGTGTTGCTGTTGGCGCGATTGCACCTTGTTCGTGTTGGAATTTCGCCCGGTTGGTTCTGCTGGGGAGACGATTGGGCTCGCGCCGAATCATGCATTGATTTTGCAATAGGAGGCGTGTGAGACGGTGAATTATTTCAGTTACTTTTGCTCGATGATCATAGTGCCATTGAACTGCCGTTAGGCTAAGGCTTCTATTGCCGATCCTAGTCGTTGTATGCTAAATAAATGTACATCGTTTTATCTCCATTGAACAGTGAGCTATAAGGTTAGGCGAGCATTGCTTCGCTGCAGACATTATAACTATTACGCTGCTGTTTGCAATATGGTCAAATTTGATTTGGGTTTGATGGATTTTCTAGATTATGACTGGATTCAGCTTAAAATAACCGTTCTGTTCGACTGCATAGTCACTATTGACCAAATCAAAGTATGCCGGTGTGCCAGGGTTCGATCTTGTTTGGTGTACTTTGGTGCTCTTGTGGTTCGTTTCTCACGATCCAAGTAGTTGAATTGAAACATGGAGTGGTAGTGTTTGCAATGGCTCTTGTTGCATTTAGATTTTTGAGTTTCAGATAGTTATGCTGATACACTGACTTCTGGCTGACCCATTGATTGTAATTGTATCTTGTGTTATTGTCTGATAACTTGTCTAAACTTGTAAGCATCCTGGATGGATTCTCACTTCGTCTTGGATGCAATCGTTACTTGCAAGTGAAAATTATGCATTGTGCTGAAATCCTGAGACTGTGTTTCATCTCATAGGTTGGTTTGCGGCTTTTACTGGCACCACTAAGCTCAAATGTTGTCATCCGCACAGCCAGGTATACTTGAAACGCTGTAAATTAATCGGCATGGTTTTCATCTGGATGTTTAATTGTTTATTTCCTGTCGTGCTTCTTGTAAGTTGATTGTTTCTTTGGCTAGTTCGTTTTGTTAAGGTGTTTGCTTATTGTGATTTTTAGGCGCATTGAGCGTGTTAGTGAAATAATTGTACTATCATTTGGAAATCAGCACCTTTTTTTAGTTTTTATCTTGCTACATGCTGTCAAATTGTTGCCATCATCAATAAGTATTTTGTTCATATTAGCAACAGCTACTTATTTGGTCTATGCTGAAAGCAAGTGTCACATCTCATATGCATATGCTCATGTCCTAAATTTTAGCTACGTGAGACGAGCATAATCTGTATTATCGAGGTGACAAGATGCTAATGTGTAGTTAGATGATTGTCTAGCAGGATGCAACTTATACTTATTGTAGCAACCCTGTTAATAGATGAGCTATTGTTTTTGTTGTGGAAGAAATTCATCATATGATCCTCACTCTGTGCTGGTTCAGTTGTGCGGTGGGCATTGGTCTTCCTGTATACTCCACTTACAGGGCTATAGAAAAGAAAGATCAAGATGAGAAAGAACGGTTGCTCCTTTATTGGGCAGGTATATAATAAATGAATTTGTAGTAAAATTTTCATTTCTACTGTTAAGCAACTTCTCTCAATGGACATTTTTTAGGCATATTGCTGTATTTTGTTATGCTAAATGAAAGTGAATCTACCTTTCTAACTTTTCCGTATGGGTGTCTACTCTTGAAATAAAAAAATTCTAGGCGCAGTGGCTATAGTGATGTAATTATATTACGAGATTTGTATGTACATTTCTAAACAATAGGAAACAAACGATAAAATTCACTTTACATGGACACAAATGGACAATTCCAAAAGCATATGTATCTTCACTCTATTTTTGTTTAATTTCATGCCCAAGATTTTCTAGATCTGTTGTTGCTTGTAACATTTAATATCCAATTGTTTTGCAGCATATGGATCTTTTAGCATTGTGGAATCCTTTGCTGATAAGCTTGTTTCAAGGTATGAACAGTATTTGTCAAGGTCGAAGAGTACTTTCTCATTATTTGTAGCATTGATATGAATTGGAATGACACTGCAATGTGGCGTCTTTGTATCCCTTTGTAGCTGCCCCTTGCATTTTGGTATCAGATTCCATGTTAGGCATCTTTAAATTCAAATATGCATACTGAATACTGAATATGTCCTATATATGGAAGTAGTACGTCCTTATAGTTATAGGGCACAATTGATATGCGACCAAATGATTTCAAATTGTACAAACTATTATAGTACCACAAAATTTGTTTGTGAATTGCCCACAAAAAAGTACCACAGAATGCTTTTATTCACCTACCATAAGTATTTAGGGTAAATTTGATATATGCCACTACAAAGTTTATTTAAGTAGCATCAGTTTGTTGAATCTTGAATGTATCCTGTATTTGTGAATTGTGATTACTTCTGGCCCTCATCCTGTTATTACTGGTATAAAGCTGCAGTAAAAATGTAAATAGTGGTCTCAGGTGTGCTGTCCCGTGATGATTTATTAAATTTGTGATGTTATCTTTCTACTTAACCTCTGCACCACTGCCCTTGATGATTGCTCCTAGTAAGTTAACATACTGGCATGGACTGAAGTGCCTGCTCTACTTCAGCGAGTAATAAAGTTCCAAATACCAAAGGGGACAGGAGTGGCCGGGTTTCTGTTGTTCTACTACTTCTACATATTACTTATTAAAGCGTAACTCATTACTTCCGTGAATAAGATCTTGAAAATTTTGAAATTCAAAACTAGTTTGTCAAGCCAGACTGGTTTGGGGGCCATAAATTGTCTGGTTTACAGGAGAATAACAAAACCATACAGGTGTAACCCATTCGTGATCATGATTTGGACATAAAAATTGTACTGGAACTTGCAACCAGTGGGCAATTGCTAGAAACGGTTCAGGACTGAAAAAACGTAGGAAGCACTGAGAATAATTTGAGTAAAAAAACATGCAGAGTAATATTGGTATGCTTCAGTTTGATATTATGTTATTTTGTCAACATGGGCAATTGTCGTGTTTCTTATTTCTTCTCTACGGTTTACGAGTTGACGAGTCGATGAGTCGTTCCGAGGTTGAGACTCGTAGACTAAGCGTGACTAATCGACACTAGTCGACACTGAAGTTGTGACTCATAGACTAGTTGACACTGAAGTGTAGTCGGCCCTGGAGTTGAGACTCATAGACTAGTCAACTCGTAATCCACTCCAGTGAATGATTTGTATGATGCATCTAATTGTATTATAACCATTGTAAGCGAGTTATTTCCAGTTCTACCTCTCCTAGATACTATTTTTGATCATTTTGTACTCTGTTATTGTTTTGCAGTGTTCCTCTCTATTACCATGCAAAATTCGCTATCCTTATATGGCTCCAGTTTCCTTCAAATGGTGTAAGTCATAAACCAACTATTGTTCCGAAAATGTTAATATCTTTCTTTTATGTTCCTACATCTATATGTACAACCGAAAGCTGTACGCTATGATAGTTTTTTTATTGTTTAAATGACCCATAGAGAAGTAAAATAAACAAACATTATTTTTTACATGATGTTTGTTATGAACTTAACATGTAACAAACTAGTTTTTTGAAAAGGATAGATATTCTATGTGAATAGCAACGTTGGACAGAGGTATGTCAAACTTTTTCTACACCAAGGTTATCAGAATCAAGAAATATAAAACTGAAAACTCACTTGACTTAGTTAGTTGAGAATTCTGATGGTTAATCGATTGATATGATTGTGACATTAAAAACTGCAGTCGTAGTGGAACCTGACAATTCGCGAGGTTTGTATTTCTCATAGGATGATGTAGCCGGTAGCATTTGATTCTTGGCTATATACAATCTGAAACCAAACCAAACATATATATGCCACCCAGAGTTTTGCCGGTTCCAGATATTCCATCGAAAAATCTCTCAAAGTACCACTCAGAATTTCACCACCACCACCAACAACAACAAACAAAGCCTTTAGTCCCAAACAAGTTGGGGTAGGCTAGAGGTGAAACCCATAAGATCTTGCGACCAACTCATGGTTCTGGCACATGGATAGCAAGCTTCCACGCACCCCTGTCCATGGCTAGTTCTTTGGTGATGCTCCAATCCTTCAGGTCTCTCTTTACGGACTCTTCCCATGTCAAGTTCGGTCTACCCCGGCCTCTTTTGACAATATCAGCACGCTTTAGCCGTCCGCTATGTACTGGGGCTTTTGGAGGCCTGCGCTGAATATGTCCAAACCATCTCAGACGATGTTGGACAAGCTTCTCTTCAATTGGCGCTACCCCAACTCTATCTCGTATATCATCATTCCGGATTCGGTCCTTCCTTGTGTGGCCACACATCCATCTCAACATGCGCATCTCCGCCACACCTAACTGTTGCACATGTCGCCTTTTAGTCGGCCAACACTCAGCGCCATACAACATTGCGGGTCGAACCGCCGTCCTATAGAACTTGCCTTTTAGCTTTTGTGGCACCCTCTTGTCACAGAGAATGCTAGAAGCTTGGCGCCACTTCATCCATCCGGCTTTAATTCGATGGTTCACATCTTCATCGATATCCCCATCCTTCTGCAACATTGATCCCAAATATCGAAAGGTGTCCTTCTGCGGCACCACCTGCCCATCAAGGCTAACATCCTCCTCCTCCTCGTGCCTAGTAGTACCGAAAGCGCACCTCATGTACTCGGTTTTAGTCCTACGAAGTCTAAAACCTTTCGATTCCAAAGTTTGCCTCCATAACTCCAACTTCCTGTTGACCCCCGTCCGACTCTCATCGACTAGCACCACATCGTCCGCAAAGAGCATACACCATGGGATATCTCCTTGTATATCCCTTGTGACCTCATCCATCACCAAGGCAAAAAGATAAGGGCTCAAAGCTGACCCTTGATGCAGTCCTATCTTAATCGGGAAGTCATCAGTGTCGCCATCACTTGTTCGAACACTTGTCACAACATTATCGTACATGTCCTTGATGAGGGTAATGTACTTTGCTGGGACTCTGTGTTTCTCCAAGGCCCACCACATAACATTCCGCGGTATCTTATCATAGGCCTTCTCCAAGTCAATGAACACCATATGCAGGTCCTTCCTTTGCTCCCTATATCTCTCCATAAGTTGTCGTACCAAGAAAATGGCTTCCATGGTCGACCTCCCAGGCATGAAACCAAACTGATTTTTGGTCACGCTTGTCATTCTTCTTAAGCGGTGCTCAATGACTCTCTCCCATAGCTTCATTGTATGGCTCATCAGTTTAATTCCACGGTAATTAGTACAACTCTCAACATTCCCCTTGTTCTTGAAGATTGGTACTAATATACTCCGTCTCCATTCTTCTGGCATCTTGTTTGCCCGAAAAATGAGGTTGAAAAGTTTGGTTAGCCATACTATCGCTATGTCCCCGAGGCCTCTCCACACTTCAATGGGGATACAATCAGGGCCCATCGCCTTGCCTCCTTTCATCCTCTTCAAAGCCTCCTTGACCTCCGACTCCTGGATTCGCCGCACAAAAAGCCTGCTAGTATCAGCAAAGGAGTCGTCCAGATCAATGGTAGAGCTCTCACTCTCCCCATTGAACAGCTTGTCAAAGTACTCCCGCCATCTATGCTTAATCTCCTCGTTCTTCACCAGGAGTTGATCTGCTCCGTCCTTGATGCACTTGATTTGGTCAACATCCCTCGTCTTCCTCTCTCGGATCTTGGCCATCTTATAGATGTCCCTTTCGCCTTCCTTCGTGTCTAACCGTTGGTAGAGGTCCTCATACGCCCGGCCCCTTGCTTCACTCACAGCTCGCTTTGCGGCCTTCTTTGCCATCTTGTACTTCTCTATGTTGTCTGCACTCCTATCCAGATATAGGCGTCTGAAACACTCTTTCTTCTCCTTAATTGCCTTCTGGACATCATCGTTCCACCACCAGGTATCTTTAGCTTCTCTTCTACTTCCCCTGGACACTCCAAACTCCTCTGAGGCCACCTTACGAATGCAAGTCGCCATCTTCATCCACATGTTGTCTACATTACCTCCTTCCTCCCAAGGGCCCTCCTTAATGACCCTCTCCTTGAACGCCTGAGCTACCTCCCCCTTGAGCTTCCACCACTTTGTTCTAGCGACTTTGGCACGCTTGTCCCGCTGGACACGAATCCGAAAGCGGAGGTCAGCAACCACAAGCTTATGCTGAGGGACAACACTCTCTCCAGGTATCACCTTACAGTCTAGGCATGCACGCCTGTCTTCTCTTCTCGAGAGGATGAAATCAATCTGGCTAGAGTGTTGCCCATTACTGTAAGTCACTAGATGTGATTCTCTCTTCTTAAAGAGGGTGTTAGCTATGATCATGTTGTAGGCTAGCGCAAAGCTTAAGACATCTTCTCCTTCTTGGTTCCTGATGCCATAGCCAAAACCCCCATGCACCCCTTCAAAACCTGTGTTAGATGTGCCCACGTGGCCATTGAGGTCTCCTCCTATGAAGAGCCTCTCGCCAATCGGTACACTCCTAACCATGTCCTCTAGGCCTTCCCAGAACTCCCTCTTGGTGTTCTCATTGTGGCCTACTTGCGGGGCATACGCGCTGATAACGTTGAGAACTAAGTCCCCAACTACCAGCTTGACCAGGATAATCCGGTCCCCACGTCTCTTGACGTCTACCACTCCATCCTTGAGGCTCTTGCTGATCAAGATGCCTACTCCATTTCTGTTTGCAACCGTCCCCGTGTACCACAGCTTGAAGCCGGTACCCTCCACCTCCTTCGCCTTTTGTCCCCTCCATTTGGTCTCTTGGACGCAAAGGATATCAACGCCTCTCCTCACCGCGGTATCAACTACCTCCCGAAGCTTACCTGTCAGAGACCCTACGTTCCAGCTACCTAAGCGAATCCTCCTAGGCTCGGCTAGCTTCCTTACCCTTCGCACTCGTCGAGTCAAATGCGAAGACCCTTGCTCAATTTCCACTACACCCGGGCGCCGATGTAGCGCGCCACTAAGGATGCGACGACCCGATCCTCGCTTACTTGCCACCGTATCCAGATCAAGATACGGCGCGCCACCTAGGGGGTGACGGCCCGGCCCTTGTCCATTTTCCACCACATCCGGGTTCCGATGTGGCGCGTCGCTGAGAGGGTTACGCCCCAACGAAAATCTTTTGGGTTTCATCTCCATAAGAGTGGCTGAGTTTTGACGTTGGCTCGCCAAGCCTATCACAACCCTCCTCCTTTATCCGGGCTTGGGACCGGCTATGTTGAGACAACATAGGCGGAGTTACCACTCTGAATTTCACCAAGTCCTAATATTATCACTTCCAAACTGTACCAATTAATTGGAATACGAGGTACACATTTATTACGCCGCATGTATAAAAATCAGCATAAAGGGGCAAAATAATTCTTTTCAATTGTCTGTTAACAGTCAACTAATAGAAGTTGAATATTTCAGACTTGGTTAAATTCTGAGTGTTATATTTGGAAGAGGGGATTTTTTTTATGGCATATTTGGCACTAACAGGATTCGTGATGTTCATGTCATCTGTTCTCAGTGCATTCCTTGGCCCAGTATTCTTTTCCTTAAGAAAGACTCGTGCTATGATTAATTGATTGTGTGGCCGAAAGCCCGTGATTTGAAATTTTGTATAGAGCTTTAAGCATCATGTTCATGCCTGTGCTGCAAATTTTCTGCTGCTTTTCAGCCAGATGACATTGTTGACTAGAAGTTAAATCTAAAGGATCTGGTATAATTATTGTCCTTCATCATTACTAATAGAGGTGTCCTTTTTTGTCCTTTCAGGGATCAAAGCATGTGTACAGAAGATACCTGCGCCCGTTTTTCCGGAAGCATCAAGCAAAAATTGATAGAATCCTGAATATTTTGTCCAAGGAACTTGTAAGTGTGTTTTGTATTTATGTCCGTATACATGTTTTAATGAATATATTACTAATGGACATCAAATTCTCAACAAAACCAGACGAAGTTTGTGAGCAACCATGAAGATGAAATTCGTTTTGTAGAGAACATGGCCATCAGGGGTGCTACAACAGGTACAGAACGAGAACTAGATCCTCTATGATTGACAAAAAAACAGCATGCTTGTGCAGACAATGCTTAATATTGGGTGTACACGACAACTTAAATATCTGATTGTAAATTGGGGCCCTAACTTGTACATAATCATTGATTTTGGTTATATGCTATTAGGCTTGCATGGACATGGAGATTGATCTTTACTGGTCCTATTTCCCTCAATCAGTATATTATTTCAGTCATGTTTTGTTGTTCCCGTCTTGCCAAATCCTTAATCATTTTAACCACTCTTTCTTAATATTTTGGACTACAGACAGTCTCTCTCTTCATCAGCTTACTACTGTATACTGCAATGCCTTTTATGCGCTATTCTGCTTCTTAGAGTTATGCTCACAAGTTTACATTTTCTAACCTGCGATTGCACCATGCTGCTTAATATTTTTTACATTAAGAACTTCACAGTTGAAGGTAAATAAAATAATTTGCGTTACTTGTGTGTGGAACAGCAAGTTACATCGTAAATGACCTTGACCAACCTGGACAATCAGAAGAAGTTAGCGTGACTGAAGACCCAAATTCAACTCCAACAGAAGAGCCAGACACACCTAGGAGTTGAAACTTGAGCTTGGTTGCCACACTTGCCAGTCTCCCCGCAAGATGTGTCTGGTACAGCAAGTACCATCACTCTGCAGAAATGATCCTTTAGAACTGTGAATATGTGTTTCTGAACAACTCGGATTACGTTTCAAGCTATAGGAGTGGACACTGTCCACTTGTATCAGAGTACTCCTCGTATTATGGTGCTACAAAAGTTGCAGCACAAGTTTGTGGGTGACTGTTTGAAATCGACTGGAGTGTTACAATATACTTGCAGTTTCGTACGTACGTTGTTGGATTGTCAATACTCTCTCTTATTATCATGCTTCGTGCAACTGCAGCCATGAGTTGACAAAGTAGTACGCGTAGCTTCTATTTTTAACTCAAGCTATATTGCATAGTTCGCCAATTCTTACTCGTTATGTTAAACATTCATGTGTAGATAAAATGTACACTGATTGCTGTGGATCATCGGTTACCTCGAATGTACGCTAGCAGATGCAGTTAAAAGTCTAAATTTGCTGAACGATGCCATGTCATGGTAGTTGAAACTCGCTTTGGCCTACTAGAACTGTTCGTTCAACGCTTATGACCCAACCGCACACGCATTTTCTTGTTGGGCGGCGGCTGCTTTATTCGTCATCTCTGACCAGGGTGGTAACTGAACACGAACGAAGACACATTTGGAGCGACTATGTACGTCCTTAGTATAAAAAATGCCGCAAGTGATTGAAGATTCAACTTTGAACCAACGTTCTTTATTCAGTCTCTCAACCTGTTACAGAGCCAACTTTGAACCAATTATGTACTTATATACTTGAAAAGTTTAACACCTCTTATTTGACTTTTCACTATTTTGAAATATGAAAAAGATGCAAATCTAAAATGCAAAGGTCGTTTTATTCAAAACCTCAATCATCACATCCCCTCTCCCCACTTCACACTTTGAAACACGCTGTTCTTATAGAGAGAAAAGTGCTAATGTGGGATCCGCTCAAGGACCCACAGGTTTAGGTCGCTGTAAGTAAATACTCCCTCGGTTCCTAAATATAAGACTTTTTAGAGATTTCACTATGGACTACATACAGATGTATATTAGACATATTTTAGAGTTTACATTCACTCATTTTACTCCATATGTAGTCCATTGTGAAATCTCTAAAAGGTCTTATATTTAGGAACGGAGGGAGTACGTAACTAGGAATATGAAAAATTGTGTTTTTGGAATTTGCAATAATGTGATGGGCGAACGATGGGAATTGAACCCGCGCATGGCGTTGCAATTGATGTTCGATCTCAAAGAGGAGATGTTCAAAAAGTAGGTTTTTATGATCCAATAAAGAATCAAACTTTGACCTTGAAAAAAAGGGGATATTCTCAACTTTCATTGGCATACGGTTTTAACCTCTAATGCAAAGTCAAAACTTCACAAATCGGCACAGCCAGATTTCCATGTTTCATTTCAAGACAATTGATACCACTGTTTTTGAGCTTTATAAGACCGTACTCTGATTTACCCGATATGTAAGATAGTGCAAGGGATGCGATGCAACTACAGGTCTTGCTACCCTATACGCTAAGTTCCACAAAACATTTCATACAGAAAATAGACAGGCATGATACAAAATCAGATAATTATACATTTACTTGAACCAGCATACAAATCCTAGCAATAATACTGCTTTCATGTTTTACTCGAATCAGATAACCTCAGTGTCGTTACTAGTTACTCCCTTTGTAAACTAATATAAGATCGTTTAGACACAAGAGGACCATAAACATCATAGGATCAGCAGCAGAATAGAAAGAAAGAAAAACAGAGCAAAAACAGACGGCTATCGACAATGTTATCACAAAATAATCATTCATTTTGATGAAGAATTGACAATTCTAGTCTCTTTGGAGGAATCTTGTATTCAAGACCCGCCTGAACTAACCAAAAGAATACTAGTTAGGACACTGATGAAGTAATTAAAAGAGGTTGTTTACTGAATATCCTGAACTGCTTTCAGCTACCAATCTGTGACCGGATGCTTTGTTTGTTTCAACACCACCATCTCTGACTTTGCCACCAAAAATTCAAGAATAAAAAAGAATAATTATTATTTACTAGGACCAGCAACTATTCTTTGGTAAAAATAACCACCTTGCAAAATGATGGTTTCATCGACTGTGGACTCCTTCAGTCACTTCTGATCCGTCTGCAGCTGCTCAAGCCAAGCACCAATGGCCATCTGATCCAATAAATCAGCCTGATTGTTCCAGTCAGGCCTGTTTGCCGATCCAGAAGCCATGCCCAGCATTTCACCCCTGTTGCTATTCAGTGACCGCCCCCATGGCGCATCTGGCTCCTTCTCTGCAAACCCTGGTTGCTCAGGGCATCTCAATCGATCCAGCTCCTCACCATCAACACCCCAGTCAACCTTGCCCATTGGGGAAGAACCCACATTGCCCCATGAAGCAGCATTAGAATTCCGTGGCGAACCCACGGATGGCAGCTGGTGCTTGTTCAGGGAAGAGAACTGCTCATACATCTCACGCTGCGTGACAGTGGCTCCGAAACGGGCACCTATGGGCGATGTTGGCTCCATGAGCCGAGGGGATCGAGGAGACATGCCACCAATCGGAGAATGGACAAGCGCTGCCGGATCAAGAGCCCTTGGTGAGTACATTCTGTTGGTGTTGACAGGTGAGAGGAGACCCTTCTGCTGATGAAGCTTGTTAAGGATGGCTGATTTGTGGGCTGGTGAGTAGGCTGAGTGACCTTGATCATTGGTGAACCTCGGTGACATTGCCATCTCTGAAGCATACATATCTTCAAGACTGGTGGGGGCAATTGCTGTAGGCCTGATGCTAAGGCCAGTAGAAAGACGGGGCTGGGGACGGCTGCTGGGTGGGAGGCAGAGTGCCCCAAGGTACTGTGATTCCCAATCGAGGAGCAAGCCAAGGTCTTCAACGGTCGTATCTCTTGCATTGAAAGAAGAACGCAGCCTGCTACCTTGAAGCCAATGCGCAGAAGCAGCTCCGCCATTGTTCAAGGCAGATGGTGACCCAGGAGGTGGCGCAAAGTGCCTAGGAGATCCAGGAAGAAGCCCAAGTGCAGCGGCGGCAGTCATGTCGATGGATGAAGTTGCACGGGGTGATAGCAGACCAGCACCGTGAGGCACATGGCGGAGCTCATCTTCATCATGTGCGAAGAAGCAGATGCGGCGGGCGCAAGCAGCTCCCTCCTTGCAGAGCCTGGTGCGGTACTGTGTCGGGTGCAGCCAGCTCTCGAACACGCCATGGGAGAACTCACAGTTGTCGCCACTAGGACAGCCGCCAGGGCGCCGGAAGTTGGGGCAAGGCACCGCAGTGTACGGGTGCTTGCGGGGGTGACGGCGGCGAGCGTTTTCGCCGGGGTGCACGAAGGGGCACTCGGTCCAGTCATGCGAGTAAGCACGGGAGCACGGACGCACCTTGAAAGCAAACATGCGGAACTCGTCCGAGGCATAGACGCTGCTCTTGATGTCTGGCAGCGTCGGATCCACCGGGTACTCCTTCTTGGCGCGATCCACGGTGATGGGAGACAGCGACGACGAGCGCGACGACGGCGACCTGTTGCCCTCGTCGTCTGGCGAAGACGAAAGCGGCGGGGACGACGCCCCAGAAGCTGCCGAGGTAGCGACGGCGAGGGCCCGGCGGCGGCCAAGAAGTATCTCGAGATCGCCCAGGGCGTCTGCCGAAGCCGGAGGAGCCCGAACGACGTCTGCCGGGACGCGGCCGGTGGAGTCGGCAGTAGCTGGGTCCGCACCGGCGTCAAGCAGCATCTTGACGACCTGGACGGCGTTGCAGGAGCCGCCGGAGGCGGCACAGTGGAGCGGGGTGAAGCCGTCGCCGCCAGGTCGACGAGCTACATCGACCCAGCCGTTGCGGCCGAGCAGCAGCGAGACGACTCGCGCGCTGCCGTACGTGGCCGCCACCATGAGCGGCGTGCGCGGCTCGTACGCCTTGCTCCGGCCATACCACAGCCCGACGTCATCGGCCAGCTCCGCCGCCTCCTCGCCAGCTCCCTCGAGCGCCGACTTCATCCCATCGACGTCGTCCGCCGCCGCGAGCTCGAGCAGCGCCGCGAGCCTGTCCCGCCGCCCAGCGCCGGCAGCCTGAGCGCGGTCGAGATCGGGAAGGTCTCCCATTGCTTGTGCTAGCGGACAGGACGATACAACAAGCTCAACACATCTGCGAAAGAGGCAATACTAGGAGGGGTTATATAGATTCAGCAGCTGGAGGAGATGGCCCCGGAATCGGGATCAGAAATCGTCCAACAAGGAAGGCGAGGAAAAGGAAAGATTGGGGCCGACGAATCGGAGCTCTGCCTCGTATGGTAGGGAACCAATCAGCCGAACCCAATCAGGATAGCGCCGGGAGGGAGCGGAGCAGTCGCCGATCCGAACACCGGAATCGACGGGAGGAAGGAAAGGATTATTAGGAAAGTAATAAATGAGCAGTATCAATTTACCTCCCGGGGCGGGATGATCCACCCCTATGCAATCCCAATCCAATCCGGTCTAGCTGGATCGGAGGAGGAGCTCCTCCCGTCCGGCGGCGGCTACCTTCGCCGGAGAGGAGAAACCAAAACTGCCTTGGGGGACGGAGCAGAGCCTAGTGGTCTAGAGAGAGAGGGGGACAGCGGGGAGGGAGGACTCGCAGTTTACTGGTGGTGGTGATGGTGCCGAGGAGTTAAATTGTCTCATTCCTCGGGCGCAGCGGCCTTCGACGCCCCAGAGATCTAGCCCTCCGGCTTCACCGGTCACTGACATGTGGTCCCAGTGGCGCACGGGGCCACGCTGTCAGTGAGAAGGCTGGAGTAGCGTAGGGGTAGGCGCGGTGCGGGGTTTGTAAATGGGAATTCACTGCGTGGTGGGTCCCGGGCGGGATTCAAACAGGCGGGTGGTGCTGACCGCTCGCGTCGCGGTGGGGTCGGGGCGGCTGCTGCCCGCTCCGCGCTCGGACACGCGGGCTTGCATCCGGCCGTCGGTCTGCGGGACGGACGGTGCGGATCGCGCGGGGCAGGTGGCGGACGTGAGATTCGGCGCCGAAAGCCTCGGTTGTATCTCCGTCGAGCCGTACCGAAGGTCGGTTTCGCTCGGGGGGAAAGAAAGGTCGTCGGTGGCCCACTACCACGTGCTCGCGGTGCATGGTGGACCACCCTCTCCGGCGCCCCGCGAGAGCGTGGCAAACGTGGGTTGCGGTGGCCTCGGTCCAGTGGGGATGGTGCGCGCGGCGGGCGGACGCGCCGAGGGGACCGCGGAGGTGGATTGGAGTTGGGGAGATGGGCCGGTGGAGTCCGCGGGGAGCGGGCGGCTGTCAAAGTTCGTGTGCTCGGACGTGGGCCACGCCCGTCGGCGGAAGGACGGGAGAACCGTCGTCACGTACGCGCGGCAACGGAACGGATGTACGTTTCCCTGTCCGTCCGCTTCAGTTCGTTGCAGTTTTTCTGGTCCGTGCGTGTTTATCGGGTTGAGCTAAAAAAAACGTACTCATATTTTTTTTTACATAAGAATTTGTTTGAATTCAAACTATGCAAAGTTTGATCAAACTTATATTAAAAATTATCAACATCTGTACTAAAGTTATACTGTATGGATTAACTTCATGATGCATCTAGTGATATTGATTTCGTATTGTGAAGAGTCAACTCGCTCGCTCCCCATGCGTAGCGCTCTCGTGACTCGCTCGCCGCACCTAGCACACGCCACCGCCGCCGCCGCAACCACCGCCTCCACCGCCGCTCCCCCGACCATCTCCCTCCCGCATACCCCTCCCCATGCCCCGCTCATCCAGATCTACCGGGATGCCGTTGGGGACGGGGAGGGGGTACCAGATCCCACTCCCTCTGGTTTACCAAGCGTTCCCAGATCTCCTGCAGCCGCTCGAGTCGATCTCGGCGGAGGCCCAAGCAGAGACCAGGGCGAGGCGCTGGAGGGAGCGAGCGATGCGGATCAGGGACGATGCTCTCTCATCAACGCAGTGCGTGAGGGAGTGGAGAGAAGCAGAGGAGAAAGTGGAGGAGGGATCAGATTTGAATTCCGTCGCCAGGAGGTATGCTCAG
This sequence comes from Elymus sibiricus, assembly GCA_039707655.1. Lineage (NCBI taxonomy): Eukaryota > Viridiplantae > Streptophyta > Magnoliopsida > Poales > Poaceae > Elymus > Elymus sibiricus. Next base: position 172,308,621 of record CM077666.1, on the reverse strand, counting down.
GTATGCAAGGATCACGCGGATCGGGAATTGCTGAATCTCGCCTGGAGGATTTTCTTCGAGGGCAACTGGGAGGAGAAACGCAGGATGCCACATCTGTCCGAGCCACCAGTGGCATTCGTCAATTGGGCGAAGCAGGAGGCGAAATCGGAGGACCGGACTCGAGCAGAGAGGTGGGATTGCATTGTGGGGCTGATGCCTACCTGCACCCCGCCGCCCCCGGAGCCAGTGGATCCCTTGCCGTATCTCTCGCCACCGCCGGCAACAGACTGAGTGGCAGGTCAGAGTTTGACGAAGATGTTGTGGGGTTCGCGGAAGGACACATTAACTACCTCGCAGCCAACATCTGGAAGCCGCCGGACTCGTCTCGCTGTAGACGGTCATTCTCAGCTTATCACCGCCACCACTCCTGTGAGCATGGAACTGGGCAAGGTGGCCAGGAGGCTGTAGCGATTGGCACTGTAGGAATTCATTCGCAATCTGGGGTGAATGAAGATCTTACGCATAAGCAGGAATTGGCCTCGGGGACTCCTGTGACTGATCTGCTTGCTGCTAATTTCGTTGATCCCCCTGGCATCACCATGGATCCTGATGCGGGGACTGAAGAGGAACCTGTGGTGGAGCAAGAGAGGGAGAAGAACAAGAGCTTCGCTCCTGGCTCTGTCTCTAATGGTGTCGAAATGAGTAGCGACTTTGGTCTGGATGAGCTGGCCAATGATCGGCACTCAGTGGCCGCGGCAGATGAGCAATTCCAGCAGTATGATGGGTGCGTTGACAATGGTAGTCCCACCCTGTTGGTGTTACAGCAAGCAGGGGGATTCAGATTCCTTCAGTGTTCTCGCCGCGCCAAAGTTCGAAAGCTAAAAGAGGGGCAGGTGGAAGACACCCTGTCTGGTCCCATGCCTTGCGGGCACGATGACTCGGCAGAAGAATTCCACCGTCAGCTGTGGATCTCTATAAAAACAGGCCCTGTAGGAAACCCTAGCACTCCAGCCTCTCACTCCCACCACACCAATCCTGCCGCCACCACCGTGCAAGTAGCTCCAACGATGGCTGATGGAGGTCGAGGCCGTGGAAGGGGTAAAAATAAGGGGGGTAGAGGAGCCAGCTATGGGAATTGGCCTCAGGATCAGCAGCTGATGCACCCGCCGCTGGGTCCTCCGCCGCAACAATTTTTTGGGTATGGTTTTCAGGGGGCGCCGCCCGCCGTGGAACCTCCAGGGACAGTTCCCCCAACCCTACCCACAGCAGCAGTGGGGGGGGGGGGGGGGCAGCCGCAGTGGTTTGGGCCCTCGCCACCACTGTAAGGGCCGCTTCCAGGACAAGGAGCCGTAAGTGGTGCCTCAGATCACAACAACAGTTCGGCTGGGACGCAGAGTGGGTAGTGCAGCTCTAGGGCTAGGTTTCTACCATGTAGATGCTCCAGATGTCAATTCCCAACACCATGGTGGTCTGAAGAACGTGGGCATTGTGCTGGTGGAATCTGGAGAAGTGACCAAGCAAGAACTAGCCAGAGAGTTTTCTGATATCTACAAAACCAACTGGCCACGGCCAATCAACGCTCTTAATGAATGGACCTTTCTGGTCAAATTTCCCCCTGAGATTGATGTGGAGCATGTAGCTGGTTACCCCTGTTTTGGCCTGAAAAAGACAATGTCATTGTTAATGTGGAAGTCTGGAAAGGCAATGTAGAATCTGAGGAGGACCTGCAAGAGGTTTGGATCAAGATTAGAAAGATGAACCCAAAATGGTGTGAGTGGAGTATGTTGGACCAAATCACATCAACTATGGGGGTGCTTGTAGATGTTGACTGGCAACACAACTTCCAGTCTTTCTATGAAACTGTGAGGGTCAAGATCTCATGTAAAGATCCATCTAAAATTCCAAGGGAGAGACTGTTTGGGATTAAGGGCAAGATTTATAGGTTGTTGATTGAAGTAGAACCACCTAGAAATGCTGGAGAGGTTGCTACTCCTACTAATTCTTCTCTGGAGACTCAGACATCCATGGACTCTGATCCTAGAGGGAATAACTCTACTGATGGCAAATCTCAAACAGGGTCTAGAACTGGTTCTGACTCAAGCTCCCTTGCTGGCAATGGGGCCACCAACCCTAGGACCCAATCACTTGGACACAACCACTCTTTGGGAGATGCTACTACACCCATTACCATGCTGAAAACTGTGACGCCCCCGACTTAATCGTGCACTAACCATACACGCAAATGCACACGATCAAGCCTAAGGACCCACGGGATGATATCACAACACAACTCTAAACACAAATAAAAGTCATACAAGCTTTATATTACAAGCCAGGAGCCTCGAGGGCTCGAATACATAAGCTCGAGTCATACAAGCATCAGCGGAAGCATCAGATATCTGAGTACAGACATAAAGTTAAACAAGATGCCTTAAGAAGGCTGAGCAAAACAACGACATAAGATCAAAAAGGCGCAGGCCTCCTGCCTGGGTGCCTCCTATCTACTCCTGGTCGTCGGTGGTCTCCACGTAGTAGTACTCTCCACCAGAGGGGTAGTAGTAGTCGTCGACAGGGGCAGCTAACTCCGGGGCTCCGTCGTCTGATCATAGCAATCGGGTATGGGGAAAAAGGGAAGCAAAGCAACCGTGAGTACTCATCCAAAGTATTCGCAAGACTTACATCAGAACTATTCTACTTATGCATCGGTATCAAAGAGGAGCAGTGGCACTGGACTGGACTGCAGAAATGCCAGAATAGAGGGAAGGCCTAGCCTATCGAAGACTAGCATCTTCAGCGTCTTGCAGCACTAGAAGAGTGCAGATTAGTACATAAATATAGTAGTAGCAACAAGTATAACAGTAGCCATGCCCAGAGATCCTTCCTCGACTCCCTGTGAGAAAACGATCCCGGAGCTAACATATTTTAAACATCACCAGTATCCAGTTCTAGTTGTAGTAGATCGGGATACTTTCCGAGCGTCCTGTTACCGTGGACACGGCTATTCGAATAGATATACTTCCCTGCAGGGGTGCACTACTGTTACCCAACACGCTCGATTAACTCTGGCCAGACACACTTTTCTCGGTCATGCCCGGCCTCGGCTGATCGACACGACGTGGTCCTACCTAGGCTCAACAGAGAGGCCAGCACGCCGGTCTACAACCTAAGTGCTCAGGGGTCTTGGGCCCATTGCCCTTTGCACTCCTACGCGTTGCGTCGGCGGCCGGGAGCAGACCTAGCCCCCTTAATACAAGCGCGGGCGTTCCCAGTCCAACCCGGCGCGCGCCGCTCAATCGCTGACATCTAAAGAACTTCGGTTGATACATACGACGCCGAGTGCCCATACTATTCCCGTGTGGTGGTTAGTGCGATAAGGCCAAAGGCCTACTCGGATCACATATCCTAACCCATTAGTGTGTTGGGAGCTCGCGGAAATGAGCAGAGACTCACGATCATGTGACCCCGTCGCCCCGTCTCGTGGTCTTACGGCAAGGGCCAGGAATGCCCGGCCGTGCCACGTAATCATCTCACGGGTACCCTCATGGTCAACCCGACTCCACATCACTCGCGGGTACCCCTCGGGGCTGACCCGTCTTTAACAAGTCTCTGAAGTAATTATATGGTAACCGTGTGTCCAACACATCAAGTAGGAATCCGAGGAATCATCCTCGTTGGATTCCCACTAGATGTATCCGTCAAGGTGAACCCGGAGGAATCACCCTCGATGGGTTCACACTTGAGGAGTTGCACGACAGAAGCTTCATCGGAGGTGGTGAAAGAGGAATCACCCTCGGTAACCCACAACCGACTAGCTATTCTACAGAGGCAACATCAGGAGTGAGATAATAGGTATCACACTCGGCACACGATGGTAGCTCTGCAAAGTCGTACAACTTAGGGTTGTGCGGTGATGTGCTGGTCTCAGCCCATCGATCACCTAGATCGGGGCACTGGTAACAAAGCGGGGCATCTAGGACAAGGATGGGGGCCACAGATGGTTCACTACCAACCTATACTAAGCATTTAGGATAGCAGATAAGGTATCAATAGCAGCTTACAAAAACAGGCTATGCATCAGAATAGGTATTTCAGAACAACAACTGTAGCAATTCTAATGCAAGCATGAGGGAGAAAGAAAAGGTGATATAGGCATGTTCAAGGGGGTTTGCTTGCCTGGAAGCTCTGCTGGGAAAGAGGGGTCGTTGACGGTGTAGTCGTACTCCGGAGCTGCGTCGGTCTCGGGGTCTACCGGATAAGAAGAGGGGGAAGAAACAATAAATAAGAGCAAACAAATGCATCACAATGCATGACATGGCAATATGCAGTGCTGGTGGTGACCTAATGCAATGCTACACGTTGCAGACGAAGCGGGAAAACATCTGGGGATATTTCCCCGGATACAGGCATCTGTCAGACAGATGAACCGAAGGGGAAGGTTCCATGTTTGCATGGTTGTGGGCATGGGAGAGATAAACGGAGGGCGTATTCGGATTCGTCTCGTTTTTCTGATCAACTTTCATGTAGAAAACTTTTCGATCTGAGCTACGGTTTATTTTCTACGATTTTTCAAAGTTTTTAATTATTTTTTGAAATTTCTGGAATTTAAATCTAATTCGAAAATAACAAAAAAGGGATTTATTGCATCAGCATGATGTCAGTGTGACATCAACAGTCAACTCCAGCTGGTCCAGGTCAAACCTGACCGCTGGGACCCACATGTCATACACAGAGGGGTAATTAGAGTTAAATTAAACTAATCAGAGGTTAATTAGTAGGTGGGGCCCCACTGTCAGTGTCTAATTAAGTTTATAATTAAATTTTAATTAAAAAAACCATTAATTAATGGGTGGGGCCCGCCTGTCAGTGGCTGTGGTTGCCGAGTCAGCAGGGTTGACTGGTCAACCCAGTCAACTGGGGCCCCTGGGCCCACTGGCAGCGACCCAGGGGTGGACCCCAGGTGTGCCACGTTGGCGGTGGCCGGTGGCTCGTCGCGGGCGACCCCCAAATGCGGCGGAGGGCCATGGGAGGCGCCGGAAATCGGCTACGGCGAGCCATTTGGCGCGTGCGACCCCGCGTTCGAACGAGCGGACGAGGCTGCGTCAAACCGCGGTGGTGGCATGGCCGGAGATGGCCTGTGGCGACGGCGGCGAGCAGTGCGGCGGACGCCGGCGTACGGGTGCGGGTGGAAACGGCGACGCGGTGCACGGCAGAGCAGACGGGCGACGGCGTTGGGCTCCTACGAGCTCCAGGAGCTCGATGCGGTGCTCGGTCACGCATGACAGTGGCTATGGCCACGGCGGCGAGCTCGTCGGCGGCAACGCGTTCGGCCACAGCGGGGCAGCTAGCTAGGAGGCGCGCGCGAGCTCAAAAGAGAGAGAGGAAGAGGCGGAGCTCACCGGGGAGGCTCACGGTGGCCCGGTGGAAGCTTAGTAGCAGCGGTGGCGCCAGAATCGGCGCGGATCACCGGCGACCCAAGGAGGAAGAAGAGCTCGCCGCGGTTGCTGTGGTGGCTCCGAGCTCCAACGGAGGGCACCCGACGGCATAGAAGACCACGGCGAAGCGCTACGACATGCCGGCGAGGCGGGAGATGGACGGTGGCCGCGGGATCGACGGCGATGGCGACGGGGGCGCTCGGGTGCGAGAAAGAGAGGGTGAGCGAGCGAGGGAGAGAGTGGCGAAAGTGGCTAGGGTTCGCCAGGGGGTTGCGGGCGACGCCCTTATCCACTCCGCGGCGGCGACGGTGGCGGGGATGGTCAACACGTGGGGATCCGCGGCCGCGGCCGCGGCCGTGCGCGCGGTGACACGCAGGGGAGAGAGAGAGCGGGAGGAGGGAGAAAGAGGGAGGTGGGCTGGGCCGTGCCACTATGCACTTAGGCCCAGCTCACAGTAGCTGTTTAGGCCTTTTCCATTTTTATTTTCTGTTTTCTTTTTGCAGAAAAGATTTGCAGATAATTTGAGCTGCCAAATGCATTTTGTAAATTTTGCACTGCCACAAAAAGTTTGGAGGCAATTTGAATTCATTTGAATTTTCCATAAATGAAATGGCATTTAAATTGTTGTTTTTGCACTGTTTTAAATGCTCTAGTCCATTTTAGCAAATAGGTGATGTTGTTTTCCTGAACAAGAATTTGTTTTGGAATATTTGCTAAATCATGAACTATTTTTCAGCAATTTTTGAGCAACTTCAAATTTCACTTATGTTTTGAATTGAATTCAGTGGTGGAATTTGAAATGAGATTTGAATCCACTTTGATCAAGCATTGCAAATCACAGTGACTTAGCATAATCATTATGGATCACTGTTGCTCATTACAGAGGGGTGTTACAATTCTCCTCCTCTAAAAGAAATTCTCGTCCCGAGAATTCAGGAGGTAGAAGTGAAAAGATCGGGGTATTCTTCGCGAAGACGATCCTCGCGTTCCCAAGTGGCTTCATCTTCAGTATGATTTGACCACTGCACTTTAAGGAACTTAGTTGTCTTCTGACGGGTCCGACGTTCAGCTTGATCGAGAATGCAGATCGGATGCTCTTTATAAGACAGGTCATCTTGCAATTCGAGCAATTCATGATCCACTGCTCGGTGCGGATCCTTGAAGCAACGGCGAAGTTGCGATACATGAAAGACATCGTGGATATGAGAGAATTGCGATGGCAACTCCAATTTATATGCCACATGTCCACGTCTGGCGAGAATGCGGAAGGGGCTGATGTAGCGAGGAGCTAGCTTGCCCTTGATTCTGAAGCGATGAGTGCCCTTCATAGGAGTGACATGCAGATAAGCTTGCTCACCAGGTTGATAGATCGATCCCCAGTGTTTACGATCATAATTGCTCTTCTGGCGAGATTGAGCCGCCTTTAGATTTTCCCGGACAATACAGACTTGCTCTTCGGTGTGTTGGATAATATTCGGACCAATGAGCGGCCGTTCCCCAGTTTTGGCCCAATTCAGAGGGGTTTGACACTTACGTCCATATAATACCTCGAAGGGGGCCATTTTCAAGCTAGCTTGATAGCTGTTGTTGTAAGAGAATTCGGCATACGGGAGAGATTCCTCCCACTTCTTGCCATACGAAATGACACAAGAACGCATCATATCTTCAAGCACTTGATTCACTCGTTCAACTTGGCCTTGGGACTAGGGGTGATACGCAGAGCTCTAGGTTATATGAGTTCCCATAGCCTCTTGAAAACTTGCCCAGAACTTAGAGGTGAAAAGGCTGCCACGGTCTGAACTGATCTCCTTCGGAATACCGTGGAGTGATACAATGCTGGAGATATATAACTCTGCTAACTAACTAGCAGTGATCGTCTCCTTGACTGGCAGAAAGTGTGCAACTTTGGAGAGTTGATCGATGACGACAAGAATAGCATCATGGCCCTTTTGTGACCTGGGAAGACCAGTGATAAGATCCATTTGCACTTTGTCCCATTTCCACTCAGGAATAGGGAGCGGTTGTAGAATTCCAGCAGGCTTCTGATGTTCTGCTTTAACGCGACGGCAAACGTCACATTCAGCAACATATCGAGCAATGTCCTGCTTCATTTTAGACCACCAGTACCTTTGACGGAGATCACGGTACATCTTGGTGCTACCCGGATGAATAGACAGTGGTGTATCATGGGCCTCCTTCATGACTTTGTCGGTCATAAGTTCGAACCGAGGTACTACAATGCGATCTCTGAAATACAAAGTTCCGTCTTCTGTAAGCGAGAAATCCCTGGACTTTTCGAGGTCAAGAGCTCTTTTCATCTGATCAACTTCAACATCTTTTGCTTGCGCAGACTTTACAGCTTTCTCAAGATCTGGCTGCAAGATAAGGGTATTAAGAGAACCCTGTGGAACGATATGAAGGTTCAACTTGCGAAGTTCTTCATAAAGAAGGGGTTGAGCTCGCTGAACCATGAGGTTGTTACAATAGGACTTGCGGCTCAAGGCATCGGCCATCACATTAGCCTTGCCAGGGGTATAAGAAATACCGCAGTCATAGTCTGTAATGGTTTCTAACCATCGTTGTTGACGGAGATTGAGATCCGGCTGAGTAAACAAATATTTCAGACTTTGGTGATCAGTGTATATTTCACATCGATTACCAAGGAGATAATGTCGCCATAACTTCAATGCATATATCACTGCAGCAAGTTCAAGATCATGCACTGGATAGTTCTCTTCGCGAGGACGCAACTGTCGCGAGGCATAAGCAATTACTCTGCGCTCTTGCATCAGGACACAGCCTAATCCTTGACGAGAGGCGTCGCAATAAATGACGAATTCCTTGCGAGAATCCGGAGGTGCAAGCACTGGTGCAGAAGTCAGCTTGTCCTTGAGAGTCTGGAAACTTTCCTGACACTTATCTGTCCACTCAAACTTAACGCCTTTGTGAAGCAGATTAGTCAGAGGCTTGGCAATCTTAGAAAAGTTCTCGACAAATCGACGGCAATAGCTTGCGAGTCCGAGAAAACTTCTGACTTGCTTGACATTCTTCGGAGGAGTACAGTCAAGAATAGCATGAACTCGTTCTGGGTTGATAGCAATGCCATCCTTGGAAATTATATGTCCAAGTTAGGTTACTTCAGATAACCAGAATTCACACTTGGAATACTTGGCATACAGCTGATGCTCTCGAAGCTTTTCCAAAACAAGACGAAGGTGTTCAGCATGTTCTTCTTTATTCTTGGAATATACCAGATTATCATCCAGATAAACCATGACAAATTTGTCGAGGTAATCCATGAAGATATAATTCATCAGGCGGGAGAACGTTGCTGGAGCATTGGTTAAGCCGAATGACATGACAATGTACTCGTATGAGCCATACCGAGTAACAAAAGCAGTCTTGGGGATATCCTCTTCACGGACGCGGATCTGATGATAACCCAACCTCAAGTCGAGTTTAGAGAATACTGAAGATCCAGCCAGCTGATCATACAGATCGTTGATCCGAGGAAGCGGATACTTGTTTTGGATGGTGGCCTGGTTAATAGGTCGGTAATCTTGGACCAACCGGTTCATACCATCTTTCTTCTTGACAAAGAGAGAAGGTGCTCCCCAAGCAGAGGAACTTGGGCGAATGAAACCCTTGCGAAGTGATTTGTCGATTTCCTCCTTAAGCTCAAGGAGTTCATGCGGTGGCATCTTATAAGGACGCTTTGCAATAGGAGTGGTGCTTGGTTTTAGGTCAATGACAAACTCGACAGCTCTAACAAGGGGTACTCCTGGAAGTTCTTCTGGGAATACATCTTGGAAGTCGCGAACGACTGGAACATTTTCGATCCCCTCAAGAGGAGAAGCGTTCAACGCATTCAGGGCATAAATTTGAGCCTCGGCATTTTGAACGATATGAGCATGGTAATTTACTATCTCATCCGAGGGGTGCAGAAGTTGGACGGCTTTAGTGTCACAATTGATTAAGGCGGTATGAGCCTTCAACCAATCCATTCCCAATATGAGGTCGACTTTGGAAGACTTCAAAATAATGGGAAAGGCATGGAAGTCCAATCCCTCAATCTCAATGGTGACATTGGGACTGAACAAGGAAGTTCGGCATTGGCCCGTGGGAGTGTTAACCACTAGCGATTGGTGCAGCTCTTCACATTTAATGTCATGCATGCGCGCAAAATTTTCTGATATGAAAGAATGCGATGCTCCTAAATCAAATAAAACAGAAGCTGGTACTAAATTAACAAGTAGAGTACCCATCACAGTAGCTGGTTGGTCTTGATCTTCATTCATGTTGACATGATAAGCCTGACCACGACCATAAGAAGGCCTGGCATTGCTGTTGCGAGGCTGATTGTTGCTACGGCCATTACCACATCCAGCTGACAGAAGCATAAGCTGATTCTGATCCTGAGAGCAGTCTCTGGCACGGTGACCTAGACGACCACACTTGAAGCAGAGTCCATTATCAGGACGGGGAGCAGGAGCTCGAAGCATTGGGGCTTGAGGTCTCAGCTGTCTCGGAGGTGGAGGAGGCAGACGAGGTGCAGCGTATGATGGCCTTGGAGCAGGAACAGATGGACGGTACATGCTGTGAGGAATCCATATGCGGCGCTTCTGGGAAGACGAGCCCAAAGATGAGCCCGCTTCTTGGGTGTGCTTGAGCGCGTCCTTGTGATCCTTCAGACCAGTCTCAACCAGAATAGCTTTGTTCACCAAGGTGGAGAAATCAGCGAAGTCTTGGACAAGCAGTGCTAGCTTGATATCTGGGTTGAGCCCTTCATGGAACTTCTCCTGTCTGCGGGCATCAGTAGCAATATCCTCTTCAGCATAGCGAGATAGTTCAAGAAACTCCCGCTGATAGACCTCCACAGACTTGTTGCCCTGGGTAAGGTTGCGGAACTCATGCTTCTTCCGGTCCATAACTCCTTGCGGAATGTAACGGGCACGGAAAGTAGCTTGGAACTCCACCCAAGTGATGATGGTTCCAACAGCTAAGGTATGCCTGTGACTGTGCCACCATTGAGCTGCGGGTCCCTTCAGAAAGTATGACGCAAATGTGACATAGCTAGCAAGGGCCACATTAGCAGACTCCATCTCAAATGTGATGTCACGGAGCCAGTCATCAGCGTCAAGTGGCTGAACTGAGTTGCGGAAAATGGTTGGGTTGAGGCGCACAAACTCTTGCAAAGTTATTGGTGCTGGCTGCTGGTTGGCATTTGGACGAGGAAACTGATCCATAACCCCTTGGATAAATTGTCGGTTCAGTTCAAACTGCTGCATCATCCTAGCCATATAGTCGGGCAGTGGTGGATTGTTGGCACCACGGCCATGACCTGCGGGTCTAACCATCCTGCTAAAATCAACAGGGGGTAGTTTAGCAACGAGCATTGCAATTGTATGGAATCATTCATGAAGTAACACGCACAACAAAGGAAGTGCAATAGATACAACATCATAGTCAAACATGACATGCAGATCCATACATAGATTCGGTTACAAGCCAGCGTTACAACAACGGAAAGGAAAGCTAGACAACTAGGCGACACGCAGGCATGCGGTGGAAGGATACAACAACGGGACATAGCGATAGCTACATCAACGTCAGAGAAAACCACTGAAGCCAGGCAGCTGCAGGTGACGACGCAGGGTACCCTCGATATAAGGATCATGCGCTCCGTGAACACTCTGGTGCAGAACCTGGTCCCGAACTGGAAGAAGAGGACCACGTGGAGGAGTACAACCTCCAACAGCGGGCCACTCAAGACCTGGTGGCATCTCCGTCCTGCGCGGGTAAAGAATGTACTCTGGATGCATCCTCGCACTGACTGCTGGTAGCAACTGTGTCAGAGCGTCATAAAGACGAGCACGAGTGGTGTACAACTCGACAGCAAGAGCTCGGGCAGTGCGATCCAGAGCCTCAGTGTACTGAACCAAAACCTGTGGGTCATAATGACGTCGCACGTAAGGTGTACAGATAGCAGTGTAGTACCCACTCTCATCCCCAGCGGGGGCATATGGGATATATCTGAAAGCAGTCTCCTCCAAGCAACTGTGCTCTCCACGGAGACGAGCAATAGCAGTATAGGCAGCATCATGGATGACCATGTCAACAGTCACTCCAACACCATGAAAGGTGTGCAACTCAATGATAGAGTTGTTCTGCCGATCAAAGATACGAACCACAGCGTGGTACTGCTCCTGGTTGAACTCGCGGTAATCCTCGTAAATAGTGTACTCGGGGTACCAGCGATATCCCAGCCTGGTCAAGAGATCGACCAAAATAGCAGGGAACCCAGTCGCATCAATAGCCATAGTGTGGCGTACGAGCTGCCTTGCAGGACGCATCTGAAACAAGGGAGTGCAAGATGTAAAATGACAGTGTGAGCAGCATATGATAACTTGGAAAGGAATGATTGCAGATAATCCAGCTCTCCGGGTGAATGTGAACACGAGAACCTAATGTTAGTGTTAGCAAAATCTTTAACCCGAAAGGAAGAGAGATCAGAGTCCCAGAGTAAGGAAGAGGAATAAAAGATCCTAATACCACCCATTGGCGACGTGGGCCCGTAAGCCACACAGCCATGTTAGTAAAACGGTTTTTCAAGGACTAGACTCAACTTTGGCCAAGGAGTTGGAAAGGGGGGGGGGGGGGTTGCTACAGGCAGTCGGCTCTGATACCAACTTGTGACGCCCCCGACTTAATCGTGCACTAACCATACACGCAAATGCACACGATCAAGCCTAAGGACTCACGGGATGATATCACAACACAACTCTAAACACAAATAAAAGTCATACAAGCTTTATATTACAAGCCAGGGGCCTCGTGGGCTCGAATACATAAGCTCGAGTCATACAAGCATCAGCGGAAGCATCAGATATCTGAGTACAGACATAAAGTTAAACAAGATGCCTTAAGAAGGCTGAGCAAAACATCGACATAAGATCGAAAAGGCACAGGCCTCCTGCCTGGGTGCCTCCTATCTACTCCTGGTCGTCGGTGGTCTCCACGTAGTAGTACTCTCCACCGGAGGGGTAGTAGTTGTCGTCGACAGGGGCAGCTGACTCCGGGGCTCCGTCGTCTGATCATAGCAATCGGGTATGGGGAAAAAGGGAAGCAAAGCAACCGTGAGTACTCATCCAAAGTACTCGCAAGACTTACATCAGAACTATTCTACTTATGCATCGGTATCAAAGAGGGGCAGTAGCAGTGGACTGGACTGCAGAAATGCCAGAATAGAGGAAAGGCCTAGCCTATCGAAGACTAGAATCTTCAGCGTCTTGCAGCATTAGAAGAGTGCAGATTAGTACATAAATATAGTAGTAGCAACAAGTATAACAGTAGCCATGCCCAGAGATCCTTCCTCGACTCTCTGCGAGAAAGCGATCCCGGAGCTAACATATTTTAAACATCACCAGTATCCAGTTCTAGTTGTAGTAGGTCGGGATACTTTTCGAGCGTCCTGTTACCATGGACACGGCTATTCGAATATATATACTTCCCTGCAGGGGTGCACTACTGTTACCCAACACGCTCGATTAACTCTGGCCGAACACACTTTTCTCGGTCATGCCCGGCCTCGGCTGATCGACACGACGTAGTCCTACCTAGGCTCAACAGAGAGGCCAGCACGCCAGTCTACAACCTAAGTGCTCAGAGGTCTTGGGCCCATCACCCTTTGCACTCCTACGCATTGCGTGGGCGGCCGGGAGCAGACCTAGCCCCCTTAATACAAGCGCGGGCGTTCCCAGTCCAACCCGGCGCGCGTTGGTCAATCGCTGACGTTTGAAGAACTTCGGCTGATACATACGACGCCGAGTGCCCATACTATTCCCGCGTGGTGGTTAGTGCGATAAGGCCAAAGGCCTACTCAGATCACATATCCTAACCCATTAGTGTGTTGGGAGCTCGTGGAAACGAGCAGAGACTCACGATCAAGTGACCCCGTCGCCCCTTCTCGTTGTCTTACAGCAAGGGCCAGGAATGCCCGGCCGTGCCACGTAATCATCTCACGGGTACCCTCATGGTCAACCCGACTCCACATCACTCGCGGGTACCCCTCGGGGCCGACCCGTCTTTAACAAGTCTCCGAAGTAATTATATGGTAACCGTGTGTCCAACACATCAAGCAGGAATCCAAGGAATCATCCTCGTTGGATTCCCACTAGATGTATCCATCAAGATGAACCCGGAGGAATCACCCTCGATGGGTTCACACTTGAGGAGTTGCACGACAGAAGCTTCATCGGAGGTGGTGAAAGAGGAATCACCCTCGGTAACCCACAACCGACTAGCTATTCTACAGAGGCAACATCAGGAGTGAGATAAGAGGTATCACCCTCGGCACTCGATGGTAGCTCTGCAAAGTCGTACAACTTAGGGATGTGCAGTGATGTGCTGGTCTCAACCCATCGATCACCTAGATCGGGGCACTGGTAACAAAGCGGGGCATCTAGGACAAGGATGGGGGCCACAAATGGTTCACTACCAACCTATACTAAGCATTTAGGATAGCAGATAAGGTATCAATAGCAGCTTACAAAAACAGGCTATGCGTTATAATAGGTATTTCGGAACAACAACTGTAGCAATTCTAATGCAAGCATGAGGGAGAAAGAATAGGTGATAGAGGCATGTTCAAGGGGGTTTGCTTGCCTGGAAGCTCTGCTGGGAAAGAGGGGTCGTCGACGGTGTAGTCGTACTCCGGAGCTGCGTCGGTCTCGGGGTCTACCGGATAAGAAGAGGGGGGAGAAACAATAAATAAAAGCAAACAAATGCATCATAATGCATGACATGGCAATATGTAGTGCTGGTGGTGACCTAATGCAATGCTACACGTTGCAGACGAAGCGGGAAAACATCTGGGGATATTTCCCCGGATACAGGCATCTGTCAGACAGATGAACCAGAGGGGAAGGTTCCATATTTGCATGGTTGTGGGCATGGGAGAGATAAATGGAGGGCGTATTCGGATTCGTCTCGTTTTTCTGATCAACTTTCATGTAGAAAACTTTTCGATCTGAGCTACAGTTTATTTTCTACGATTTTTCAAAGTTTTAAACTATTTTCTGAAATTTCTGGAATTTAAATCTAATTCGAAAATAACAAAAAAGGGATTTATTGCGTCAGCATGAGGTCAGTGTGACGTCAGCAGTCAACTCCAACTGGTCCAGGTCAAACCTGACCGCTGGGACCCACATGTCATACACAGAGGGGTAATTAGAGTTAAATTAAACTAATCAGAGGTTAATTAGTAGGTGGGGCCCCACTGTCAGTGTCTAATTAAGTTAATAATTTAATTTTAATTAAAAAAATGTTAATTAATGGGTGGGCCCCTCCTGTCAGTGGATGTGGTTGCCTAGTCAGCAGGGTTGAATGGTCAACCCAGTCAACCGGGGCCCCTGGGCCCACTGGCAGCAACCCAGGGGTGGACCCCAGGTGTGCCATGTCGGCGGTTGCCGGCGGCTCGTCGCCGGCGCCCCCAAACGCGGCGGAGGGCCATGGGAGGCGCCGGAAATCGGCTACGGCGAGCCATTTGGCGTGTGCGACCTCGCGTTCGAACAAGCGGACGAAGCCGCGTCGAACCGCGGTGATGGTGTGGCCGGAGATGGCCTGTGGCGACGGCGGCGAGCAGTGCGGCGGACGCCAGCGTACGGGTGCGGGCGGAAACAGTGACGCGGTGCACGGCAGAGCAAATGGGCGACGACGTTGGGCTCCTACGAGCTCTAGGAGCTCGATGCGGTGCTCGGTCGCGCGTGACAGTGGCTATGGCCACGGCGGCGAGCTCGTCGGCGGCAACGCGTTCGGCCACAGTGGGGCAACTAGCTAGGAGGCGCGCGCGAGCTCAAAAGAGAGAGGGGAAGAGGCGGAGCTCAAAGGGGAGGCTCACGGTGGCCCGGTGGAAGCTTAGTAGCAGCAGCGGCGCCGGAATCGGCACGGATCACCGGCGACCCGAGGAGGAAGAAGAGCTCGCCGCGGTTGCTGTGGTGGCTCCGAGCTCCAACGGAGGGCACCAGATGGCATAGCAGACCACGGCGAAGTGCTACGACATGCCGGCGAGGCGGGAGATGGACGGTGGCCGCGGGATCGACGGCGATGGCGACGGGGGTGCTCGGGTGCGAGAGAGAGAGGGTGAGCGAGCGAGGAGGAGAGGGGGGAAAGTGGCTAGGGTTCGCCAGGGGGTTGCGGGCGACGCCCTTATCCACTCTGTGGTGGCAACGGCGGCAGGGATGGTTGACGCGTAGGGATCCGCGGCCGTGGCCGTGCGCGCGGTGACACGCAGGGGAGAGAGAGAGCGGGAGGAGGGAAAAAGAGGGAGGTGGGCTGGGCCGTGCCACTGTGCACTTAGTGTTGGAAATATGCCCTAGAGGCAATAATAAATTGGTTATTATTATATTTCCTTGTTCATGATAATCGTTTATTATCCATGCTATAATTGTATTGATTGGAAACTCAAATACATGTGTGGGTACATAGACAACACTGTGTCCCTAGTAAGCCTCTAGTTGACTAGCTTGTTGATCAAAGATGGTTAAGGTTTCCTAGCCATGGACATGAGATGTCATTTGATAACGGGATCACATCATTAGGAGAATGATGTGATGGACAAGACCCAAACTGTAAACGTAGCATTTGATCGTGTCAGTTTATTGCTATTGTTTTCTGCATGTCAAGTATCTGTTCCTTTGACCATGAGATCATGCAACTCACTGACACCGGAGGAATACCTTGTGTGTATCAAACGTCGCAACGTAACTGGGTGACTATAAAGGTGCTCTACAGGTATCTCCGAGGGTGTCTGTTGGGTTGGCATGGATCAAGACTGGGATTTGTTACTCCGTATGACGGAGAGGTATCTCAGGGCCCACTCGGTAATACAACATCACGATGAGCCTTGCAAGCAATGTGACTAAAGTGTTAGCCACGAGATCTTGTATTACGGAACGAGTAAAGAGACTTGCCGGTAACGAGATTGAACTAGGTATAGTGATACCGACGATCGAATCTCGGGCAAGTAACATACCGAAGAACAAAGGGAACAGCATACGGGATTAACTGAATCCTTGACATAGAGGTTCGACCGATAAAGATCTTCGTAGAATATGTAGGAGCCAATATGGGCATCCAGGTCCCGCTATTGGTTATTGGCCGTAGAGGTGTCTCGGTCATGTCTACATAGTTCTCGAACCCGCAGGGTCTACACACTTAACGTTTGGTGACGATTAGTATAATTGAGTTATTATGTTGGTGACCGAAAGTTGTTCGGAGTCCCGGATAAGATCCCGGACATGACGAGGATCTCCGGAATAGTCCGGAGGTAAAGATTGATATATGTGATAATAGTGTTTTGATCTCTGGAAGGGTTCCGAAGTTCACCGGAAGGGGTTCCGGATGTTTACCGAAGTGTTCGGATGCAGCAACACTTTATATGGGCCAAAGGGATAAAGCCCACGAGGTATTGGAAAGTGCAAAAATAGTTTTGCTGCCGCGTAAGCGGTACTACCGCTTGGTGAAGCGGTACTACCGCCCGAGCGGTACTACCGCTTGTGTGAAGCGGTACTACCGCCCAAGCGGTACTACCGCTTGTGTCAAGCGGTACTACCGCTTGTGCGCGGCTGTGCACGATTCGGCAGGGTCCGAATTGGACTCTTTTCCTGCGGGCCAAACCGACCTTGTGCGGGCAAAACCGACCCGGAGGAGGCTTTTACTCCAAGTTTAGACCCCAAGGCTCAACATATAAATAGAGGGGCAGGGCTAGCACACGGGATTGATCAAGATTTCCCCAAGCCGTGTGCGGCAACCCTAACCCTCTAGTTCCTCCGTCATAATCTCCGTAGTGCTTGGCGAAGCCCTGCAGAGATTGTTCCTCACCACCATCACCACGCCGTCGTGCTGCTGGAACTCAACCACTACTTCACCATCGCTCGCTGGATCGAGGAGGTGAAGGCGTCATCAAGCCGTACGTGTGTTGAACGCGGAGGTGCCGTCCGTTCGGCACTAGATCGGAAGGATCGTGATTGGATCGCGGGACGCTCGGCGATTTGGATCGCGAAGACGTTCGACTACATCAACCGCGTTTATTAACGCTTCCGCTTAGCGATCTACAAGGGTATGTAGATTCACTCTCCCTCTCGTAGATGCTCATCACCATGGATAGATCTTGCGTGTGCGTAGGAAAATTTTTGTTTCCCATGCAACGTTCCCCAACAGTGGCATCTGAGCTAGGTCTATGCGTAGATGAGATCTCGAGTAGAACACAAACGAGTTGTGGGCGTGGGTGTATACATATTGCTTGCCGTTACTAGTTGATACTTGATTCCGCGGTATTGTGAGATGAAGCGGCCCGGACCGACATTACGCGTACGCTTACGCGAGACTGGTTTCACCGCTGCGTGCACTTGTTGCATAAAGGTGACTGGCGGGTGTCTGTCTCTCTCACTTTAGTTGAATCGGTTCAATGAAGAGGGTTCTTTTAGAAGATCAAAAAGCAATCACTACACCACGTTGTGGTTTTGCGTAGGTAAGAATCGTTCTTGCTAGATACCCGTAGCAGCCACGTAAAATTTGCAACAACAATTAGAGGACGTCTAACTTGTTTTTGCAGGGTATGTTGTGATGTGATATGGCCAATTACATGATGAGATATATGTGATGTATGAGATGATCATGTATTGTATAGAATATCACGACTTGCATGTCGATGAGTACGGCAACTGGCAGGAGCCATAGAGTTGTCTTTAATTATTGTATGACCTGCGTGTCAATCATTAAGCGCTATGTAATGCTTTACTTTATCGCTAAACGTTAGCTATAGTCGTGGAAGCAACAGTCGGCGCGACAACCTTATGGCGACACGTTGATGGAGATCAAGATGATGGAGATCATGGTGTCATGCCGGTGACGATGGAGATCATGCCGGTGCTTTGGAGATGGAGATCAAAAGCACAAGTTCATGGCCATATCATGTCACTTATGATTTGCATGTGATGTTAATCCTTTTATGCATCTTATTTTGCTTAGGACGACGGTAGCATTATAAGGTGATCCCTCACTTAAATTTCAAGATAAATTGTGTTCTCCCCAAGTGTGCACCGTTGCGAAAGTTCGTCGTTTCGAGACACGCCGTGATGATCGGGTGTGATAGACTCTACGTTCGCATACAACGGGTGTAAGCCATGTTACACGTGCGGAACACTCGGGTTAAACTTGACGAGCCTAGCATGTACAGACATGGCCTCGGAACACAAGAGACCGAAAGGTCGAACATGAGTCATATAGTAGATATGATCAACATGAAGATGTTCACCATTGAAACCACCTCAACTCACGTGATGATCGGACTTGAGTTGGTGGATTTGGATCATGTTACACTCGAATGATCGGAGGGATGTCAATTTGAGTGGGAGTTTTAAGTAATATGATTAACTAAACTCATTATCTAAGAACAATAGTCTAAGTTGTCTTTGCTATATTTATGTTGTAGATCATGGCTCGCGCGGTAGCACCCCTGAATTTTAATGCGTTCCTAGAGAAAGCTAAATTGAAAGATGATGGAAGTAACTTTGTGGACTGGGCCCGTAATCTAAGGATTATCCTTACGGCTTCCCAGAAGGCTTATGTCCTTGATGCACCGCTTGGTGATCCACCCGCTCCAGTTGAGTCTCTAGACGTTGTGAACGCCTGGCAGGCTCGTTCTGATGATTACTCAATAGTTCAATGTGCAATGTTGTATGGCTTAGAACCGGGACTTCAAAGACGTTTTGAACGTCATGGAGCATATGAGATGTTCCAGGAGTTGAAGTTTATCTTTCAGAAGAATGCCCGGATCGAGAGATATGAGATCTCCGATAAATTCTATGCTTGCAAGATGGAGGAGAACGGGTCTATCAGTGATCACGTGCTCAGAATGTCTGGGTACTCCACCCGTCTGGCTGAGTTAGGGATGCCCCTTCCGCCAGAGGCTATCACTGACAGAGTTCTTCAATCATTGCCACCTAGCTACAAGAGCTTCGTGTTGAACTATAACATGCACGGGATGAACAAGTCAGTCGCCGAGCTGTTTGCGATGCTGAAAGCCGCTGAGTCTGAAATTCAGAAGGAGCATCAAGTGTTGATGGTCAATAAAACCACTAGTTTCAAGAAAAATGGCAAGGGTAAGAAGGGTAACTCCAAGCAGAGTGGCAAAGCAGTTGCTCCTCTCGTGAAGAAACCCAAGGCTGGACCCAAACCAGAAACTGTGTGTTTTCATTGCAAGGGAACTGGACACTGGAAGCGGAATTGCCCCAAGTATTTGGCTGACAAGAAGGCGGCCAACAACAAACAAGGTATATATGATATACATGTTATTGATGTGTACCTTACCAACTCTCGTTGTAGTGCCTGGGTATTTGATACCGGTGCGGTTGCTCATATTTGCAACTCAAAACAGGAACTGCGGAATAAACGGAGGCTGGCAAAGGACGAAGTGACGATGCGCGTGGGAAATGGTTCCAAGGTTGATGTGATCGCCGTCGGCACGCTCGCTCTTCGATTACCGTCGGGATTAGTGATGAACCTAAATAAGTGTTATTTGGTGCCTGCGTTAAGCATGAACATTATATCTGGATCTTGTTTATTGCGAGACGGTTACTCATTTAAATCAGAGAATAATGGTTGTTCTATTTATATGAGTAATATCTTTTATGGTCATGCACCCGATGTGAAGGGTTTATTCTTATTGAATCTCGATAGTAATGATACACATGTTCATAACATTAATGCCAAAAGATGTAGAATTGATAATGATAATACCACTTTCTTGTGGCACTGCCGTTTAGGTCATATTGGCGTAAAACGCATGAAGAAGCTCCATGCTGATGGACTTTTGGAGTCACTTGATTTTGAATCACTTGACACATGTGAGCCATGCCTCATGGGCAAGATGACTAAAACGCCGTTCTCTGGAATAATGGAACGGGCAAGTGACTTATTGGAAATCATACATACTGATGTGTGCGGTCCGATGAGCATTGAGGCGCGCGGTGGTTATCGTTACTTTCTCACCTTCACTGATGACTTAAGTAGATATGGGTATATTTACTTGATGAAACACAAGTCTGAAACATTTGAAAAGTTCAAACAATTTCAGAGTGAAGTTGAGAATCATCGTAACAAGAAGATTAAATTCCTACGATCTGATCGAGGGGGAGAATATCTGAGTTATGAGTTTGGCAGTCACTTAAGACAATGTGGAATTGTTTCACAACTAACACCGCCTGGAACACCACAGCGTAATGGTGTGTCCGAACGTCGTAATCGAACCTTATTGGATATGGTGCGATCTATGATGTCTCTTGCCGATTTGCCACTATCGTTTTGGGGTTATGCATTAGAGACAGCTGCATTCACTTTAAATAGGGCACCATCGAAATCCGTTGAGACGACGCCATATGAACTTTGGTTTGACAAGAAGCCAAAGCTGTCGTTTCTTAAAGTTTGGGGATGTGATGCTTATGTCAAAAAGCTTCAGCCTGAAAAGCTGGAACCCAAAGCGGAGAAATGCGTCTTCATAGGATACCCAAAAGAGACAGTTGGGTATACCTTCTATCTCAGATCCGAAGGCAAAGTGTTTGTCGCTAAAAACGGAACATTTCTTGAGAAAGAGTTTCTCTCGAAAGAATTGAGTGGGAGGAAGATAGAACTTGATGAGGTTGTTGAACCTTTACTTCAACCTGAGAGTAGCGCAGCGCAGAAAGTTGTTTCTGTGGAGCCTACATTAGCTGAAGAGGAAGTTAATGATGATGATCATGAAGCTTTGGATCAAGTTGCTATCGAACCTCGTAGGTCGACAAGGACGCGTACTGCTCCCGAGTGGTACGGCAACCCTGTCTTAGAGGTCATGTTGTTAGACAACGATGAACCTACGAGCTGTGGAGAAGCGATGATGGGCCCGGATTCCGAGAAGTGGTTAGAGGCCATGAAATCCGAGATGGGATCCATGTATGAAAACAAAGTATGGACTTTGGAAGTATTACCTGAAGGGCGTAAGGCCATTCAGAACAAATGGATCTTTAAGAGGAAGACGGACGCGGACGGTAATGTTACCGTCTATAAAGCTCGACTTGTGGCAAAGGGTTTTTCACAAGTTCAAGGAGTTGACTACGATGAGACCTTCTCACCCGTAGCGATGCTTAAGTCCGTCAGAATCATGCAAGCATCTCGGAGTTGGAATCTTCGTTTTGATATAGTGATCAAAGCGTTCGAGTTTATACAAGTTTACGGAGAAGCTTGTATTTACAAGAAAGTGAGTGGGAGCTCTATAGCGTTTCTAATATTATATGTGGATGACATATTGCTGATTGGAAACAATATAGAAATGCTGGAAAGCGTAAAGGAATATTTGAACAAGAGTTTTTCAATGAAGGACCTAGGAGAAGCTGCTTTCATATTAGGCATCAAGATCTATAGAGATAGATCAAGACGCTTAATAGGACTTTCACAATGCACATACCTTGATGAGATTTTGAAGAAGTTCAAAAATGGATCAGTCCAAGAAGGGGTTCTTGCCTGTTTTGCAAGGTGTGAAGTTGAGTAAGACTCAATGCCCAGTGACTGCAGAAGATAGAGAAAAGATGAGTGTCATCCCCTATGCTTCGGCCATAGGCTCTATCATGTATGCAATGCTGTGCACAAGACCCGATGTCAGCCTTGCCATAAGTATGGCCGGAAGGTTTCAAAGTGATCCAGGAATGGAACACTGGACGGCGGTCAAGAATATCCTGAAGTACCTGAAAAGGACTAAGGACATGTTTCTCGTTTATGGAGGTGATCAAGAGCTCGTCGTAAAGGGTTACGTCGATGCAAGCTTTGACACTGATCCGGATGACTCTAAGTCGCAAACCGGATACGTATTTATTCTTAATGGGGGTGCGGTTAGCTGGTGCAGTTCCAAGCAAAGCGTGGTAGCTGATTCTACATGCGAAGCGGAGTACATCGCTGCCTCGGAGGTGGCGAAGGAAGGTGTCTGGATGAAGGAGTTCATGACAGATCTTGGAGTAGTGCCTAGTGCACTTAACCCAATGACTCTGTTTTGTGATAATACTGGTGCCATTGCTCTAGCCAAGGAACCAAGATTTCACAAGAGGACCAGACACATAAAACGACGTTTCAATTCCATCCGCGATTACATCAAGGAGGACGACATAAATATTTGCAAAGTACACACGGATCTAAATGTTGCAGATCCGTTGACTAAACCTCTTCCAAGGGCTAAACATGAACAACACCAGAACTGCATGGGTGTTCGATTCATTACAATGTAAATCACATAGTGATGTGAACTAGATTATTGACTCTAGTGCAAGTGGGAGACTGTTGGAAATATGCCCTAGAGGCAATAATAAATTGGTTATTATTATATTTCCTTGTTCATGATAATCGTTTATTATCCATGCTATAATTGTATTGATTGGAAACTCAAATACATGTGTGGGTACATAGACAACACTGTGTCCCTAGTAAGCCTCTAGTTGACTAGCTTGTTGATCAAAGATGGTTAAGGTTTCCTAGCCATGGACATGAGATGTCATTTGATAACGGGATCACATCATTAGGAGAATGATGTGATGGACAAGACCCAAACTGTAAACGTAGCATTTGATCGTGTCAGTTTATTGCTATTGTTTTCTGCATGTCAAGTATCTGTTCCTTTGACCATGAGATCATGCAACTCACTGACACCGGAGGAATACCTTGTGTGTATCAAACGTCGCAACGTAACTGGGTGACTATAAAGGTGCTCTACAGGTATCTCCGAGGGTGTCTGTTGGGTTGGCATGGATCAAGACTGGGATTTGTTACTCCGTATGACGGAGAGGTATCTCAGGGCCCACTCGGTAATACAACATCACGATGAGCCTTGCAAGCAATGTGACTAAAGTGTTAGCCACGAGATCTTGTATTACGGAACGAGTAAAGAGACTTGCCGGTAACGAGATTGAACTAGGTATAGTGATACCGACGATCGAATCTCGGGCAAGTAACATACCGAAGAACAAAGGGAACAGCATACGGGATTAACTGAATCCTTGACATAGAGGTTCGACCGATAAAGATCTTCGTAGAATATGTAGGAGCCAATATGGGCATCCAGGTCCCGCTATTGGTTATTGGCCGTAGAGGTGTCTCGGTCATGTCTACATAGTTCTCGAACCCGCAGGGTCTACACACTTAACGTTTGGTGACGATTAGTATAATTGAGTTATTATGTTGGTGACCGAAAGTTGTTCGGAGTCCCGGATAAGATCCCGGACATGACGAGGATCTCCGGAATAGTCCGGAGGTAAAGATTGATATATGTGATAATAGTGTTTTGATCTCTGGAAGGGTTCCGAAGTTCACCGGAAGGGGTTCCGGATGTTTACCGAAGTGTTCGGATGCAGCAACACTTTATATGGGCCAAAGGGATAAAGCCCACGAGGTATTGGAAAGTGCAAAAATAGTTTTGCTGCCGCGTAAGCGGTACTACCGCTTGGTGAAGCGGTACTACCGCCCGAGCGGTACTACCGCTTGTGTGAAGCGGTACTACCGCCCAAGCGGTACTACCGCTTGTGTCAAGCGGTACTACCGCTTGTGCGCGGCTGTGCACGATTCGGCAGGGTCCGAATTGGACTCTTTTCCTGCGGGCCAAACCGACCTTGTGCGGGCAAAACCGACCCGGAGGAGGCTTTTACTCCAAGTTTAGACCCCAAGGCTCAACATATAAATAGAGGGGCAGGGCTAGCACACGGGATTGATCAAGATTTCCCCAAGCCGTGTGCGGCAACCCTAACCCTCTAGTTCCTCCGTCATAATCTCCGTAGTGCTTGGCGAAGCCCTGCAGAGATTGTTCCTCACCACCATCACCACGCCGTCGTGCTGCTGGAACTCAACCACTACTTCACCATCGCTCGCTGGATCGAGGAGGTGAAGGCGTCATCAAGCCGTACGTGTGTTGAACGCGGAGGTGCCGTCCGTTCGGCACTAGATCGGAAGGATCGTGATTGGATCGCGGGACGCTCGGCGATTTGGATCGCGAAGACGTTCGACTACATCAACCGCGTTTATTAACGCTTCCGCTTAGCGATCTACAAGGGTATGTAGATTCACTCTCCCTCTCGTAGATGCTCATCACCATGGATAGATCTTGCGTGTGCGTAGGAAAATTTTTGTTTCCCATGCAACGTTCCCCAACACTTAGGCCCAGCTCACAGTAGCTGTTTAGGCCTTTTCCATTTTTATTTTTTGTTTTCTTTTTGCAAAAAAGATTTGCAGATAATTTGAGCTGCCAAATGCATTTTTTAAATTGTGAAACTTGTCCACAAAATTACATTGCATTATTTTGCACTGCCACAAAAAGTTTGGAGGCCATTTGAATTCATTTGAATTTTCCATAAATGAAATGGCATTTAAATTGCTGTTTTTGCACTATTTTAAATGCTCTAGTCCATTTTAGCAAATAGGTGATGTTGTTTTCCTGAACAAGAATTTGTTTTGGAATATTTGCTAAATCATGAACTATTTTTCAGCAATTTTTGAGCAACTTCAAATTTCACTTATGATTTGAATTGAATTCAGTGGTGGAATTTGAAATGAGATTTGAATCCACTTTGATCAAGCATTGCAAATCACAATGACTTAGCATAATCATTATGGATCACTGTTGCTCATTACAGAGGGGTGTTACAAAAACCCACTTACCTGAGTCTGAATTCTCCCCCAGGATCAAAGCTCTGGAACTCTTGTTGAACTCAGAACAAGGAGATTCAGCTGGATTTAATCTCTTGAGAGAGATGGAGTTACTAGATGATGATGAGGAGTTGGGTGAGGAACTGGATGATGAAGCGATGGAGGAATTGGAAATGGAAGACAATGAAGATTATGGTAACCAGATTGATAATGACCAGTATAACCTGGATTTCCCCGTGCTTGCTGGTGATGCTGGAGGCAAAGCTGCTAAGTGGGGTCCAGTGCAAGCAACTAGGATGAGTGCTAGAGTGGCTGGGACTATCATGGAGAAAGCTCAACAATTCAAGGACGTGCAGAACTTGAAGTGCAAAAAGAGCATGGTAAAACAAACACTCCCTTCTCCTTGTTCAATAATTCTTCATTTATCTCTGTTGCTTCCAGTATAGGTGTAGATATTGATTTAAACAGTTCTGGTACTATGATGCATAGTTTGTCTAGTAAAGTTGATGGAGTAAACTAGGACATGGCTGTGGGCCATGCTCCTGGGGAAGCAAGCTCCAGTAGTGTAAATGGTGAAAACCCTATTCTAGATCCACCTTCTAGTCCAAATGAGGGGTTGTGGTCTCTAGTGTGCAAACACAGGCGGGGCAAGCACCCCAAGACTATGGTGATTGATGACCCACAAGTATAGGGGATCAATGGTAGTCTTTTCGATAAGTAAGAGTGTCGAACCCAACGACGAGCAGAAGAAAATGACAAGCAGTTTTCAGCAAGGTATTCTCTGCAAAGCACTGAAATTGTAGGTAATAGATAGTTTGGTAGCAAGATAATTCGTAACAAGTAACAACTAGTAACGGTAACAAAAGAGCAACAAGGTGGCCCAATCCTTTTTATAGGAAAGGACAAGCCGGAACGAACTCGTATAATAAGCAAAGCGTTCTCGAGGACACATGGGAATTTCATCAAGTCATCATGTTTGTTTGTTTCGCGTTCGCTACTTTGATAATTTGATATGTGGGTGGACCGGTGCTTGGGTGCTGTTTTTATTTGAACTAGCCTCCCACTTATGATTACCCCCTCTCGCAAGCATCCGCAACTACGAAAGAAAAATTAAGATAACTCTAACCATAGCATGAAACATATGGATCCAAATCAGCCCCTTACGGAATAGCGCATAAACTAGGGTTTAAGCTTCTGTCACTCTAGCAACCCATCATCTAATTACTACTCCACAATGCCTTCCCGTAGGCCCAAAGATGGTGAAGTGTCATGTAGTCGACGCCCACACGACACCACTAAAGGAAGCACAACATACATAGCATCAAAATATCGAACGAATACCAAATTCACATGATTACTTATGACAAGACTTCTGCCATGTCCTCAAAAACAAAAGTAACTACTCACAAATCATATTCATGTTCAAGATCAGAGGGGTATTGAATAGCATTAAGGATCTGAACATATAATCTTCCACCAAATAAACCAACTAGCATCAACTACAAGATTTAATCAACACTACTAGCAACCCACAGGTACTAATCTGAGGTTTTGAGACAAAGATTGAATACAAGAGATGAACTAGGGTTTGAGATGAGATGGTGCTGGTGAAGATGTTGATGAAGATTGGTCCTCCCACGATGAGAGGATCATTGGTGATGTCGATGGCTTCGATTTTCCCCTCCCGGAGGGAAGTATCCCCGGCGAAATCGCTCCGCCGGAGAGCAAAATAGCTCATGCCCAGGTTCCACCTCGAGACGGCGGCGCTTTGTCCCGAAAGTCTTCTCCTGATTTTTTCTAGGGCAAATGGCTTCATATAGCAGAAGGAGGGGGCCAGAGGCCTGCCAGGGGCCCCACAAGCCAGGGGGGTAGGGCGCGCCCCCCAGGCTTGTGGCTTCCTGGTGGGCCCCCTTCTGTTGATTTATTCGCCAGTAGTTTTTATATATTCCAAAATAATTCTCCATAAATTTTTAGGTCATTTGGAGTTGTGCAGAATAGCTATCTCTGTTTCACCCCTTTCAGGTCCAGAATTCCAGCTGCCGGCATTCTCCCTCTTCATGTGAATCTTGCAAAATAAGAGAGAAAATGCATAAGAATTGTACCATAAAGTGAAATAATGATAAAAACATGATAATTATTGGTAGAAAATCATGATGCAAATTGGACGTATCAACTCCCCCAAGCTTAGACTTCGCTTGTCCTCAAGCGAAAGCCAAAATCGATAATCATGACCACATGTTTAGAGAGAGAGGCGTCGATAAAAATAAAATACGGACATGGAGCATCATGATCTTTATTATAACAACAATATATCATCATAAAACTTCTCATGAAAAAGTGACAATTCATCCACAAATTAAAGTATGAACCACAAATATTTAGTAAGATATCCTTCAAGCTCTGGACCTCCCGAAGCAACTGCTGAATCGCGGTGGCATTCTTTTGCACTTCAACCATAATATGTTTATTTTCTGGCCCCCATGAGCTCTTCCCAGCATCATTCTCACTTGGACGGGAGATATCCCAATTGGAAGGTATGTGCATACGAGGAGTGTTCTCAACCCCATAATTGTGGACCAAATTATGAAAATTGTTCCGATGTAACATGTGTAAGGGTCTCCTAGGAGGAAGCCCTTCTTGTACCTCTGGGCTCCCATGCCTTGTAGTGCTTCTCATGGCTTGATGCGGATTTGGAATTGTGGAGATGCCGGCAAGGGTACCCCTCTCGGAAGCCAGAGGGTGGACCTCCAGCGAATCTCCATCATCTTCTTCCATGGTAACCTCCTCCTCCTCTCTCCTGAGTTCCATCTGAAGCAACCAAGCATTGTCTCCCACGTTGTTGGAGGAAGTGGAAGACATGATGAATTTTTCCCATGCAAAACAAGAACAGAGGAGAAACTTGCGATGCGGTGGTCAAAACACCCGTGAGTATATATAATGAATTTTTCCCATGCAAAACAAGTAATATGGAAGAAAAACGGAGTCGGGAAAGTCCACGAGGGCGCCACAAGCCTGGTAGGCGCGCCCTGGGGGGTAGGGCGCGCCCCCCAGGCTTGTCGCCTCCTCGTGCACTTTTCGGACTGTTTATTATTTTCCTAATTTTTTATATATTCCAAAACGGACAGAAAGTACTTTTATGGAAGTTTTGGAGTCGGTTTACTTACCGTACCACAAACCTACTCCTTTTTAGGATTCTGGAGCGTTCTAGAAGGTTTCCTCTATGTGCTCTTCCGGTGTAATTGTTTGAATAATATTAGTTTCAACATTAATGGGCGAACCTGAGATATAATGTTTAATTCTTTGCCCATTAACCACTCTCGGATTATTGCCTTCGGAGTTGTTTATTTTGATGGCTCCAGAGCGATAAACTTCTTCGATGATGTATGGGCCTTCCCATTTAGAGAGATGTTTTCCTGCAAAAAAATTTAAACGAGAATTGTATAATAGAACGTGGTCACCTACTTTGAATTCCCGTTTTTGAATTCTCTTATCATGCCATCTTTTAACTTTTTCTTTAAACAACTTGGCATTTTCATAAGCTTGAGTTCTCCATTCATCTAAAGAGCTAATATCAAATAACCTCTTTTCACCGGCAAGTTTAAAATCATAGTTGAGTTCTTTAATTGCCCAATATGCTTTATGTTCTAACTCAAGAGGTAAACGACATGCTTTTCCATAAACCATTTTATATGGAGACATACCCATAGGATTTTTATAAGCAGTTCTATAAGCCTATGGTCTTTTGCAAAATCAATTTTATTTCTCTATTAGTGAATTCAACTTGACCACTAGACTGAGGATGATAAGGAGATGCAATTCTATGGTTAACATCATATTTAGCAAGCAATTTACGGAAAGCACCATGAATAAAGTGTGAACCACCATCAGTCATTAAATATCTAGGGACTCCAAACCTCGGAAATATAACTTCTTTAAGCATTTTAATAGAAGTGTTATGATCATCACTACTAGTTGGAATAGCTTCTACCCACTTAGTAACATAATCAACAACAACTAAAATATGAGTGTACCCATTGGATTTAGGAAAATGTCCCATATAATCAAAACCCCAAACATCAAAAGGTTCAATAACAAGTGAATAATTCATAGGCATTTCCTGACGTCTACCAACATTACCAATTCTTTGACATTCATCACAAGATAAGACAAACGTACGTGCATCCTCGAAAAGAGTAGGCCAATAAAAACCAGATTGTAATACCTTGTGTGCAGTTCTGTCTCCCGCATGGTGTCCTCCATATGCCTCGGAGTGACACTTACATAGGATTTGTTCATGTTCATGCTTAGGTACACAACGTCTAATAATACCATCTAGTCCTTCTTTATATAAGTGTGGGTCATCCCAAAAGTAATGTCTTAAATCAAAGAAGAACTTTTTCTTTTGTTGGTATGTGAAACTAGGTGGTATATATTTAGCAACAATGTAATTAGCATAGTCTGCATACCAAGGTGTATTACGAGAAGCATTTATGACAGCTAATTGTTCATCAGGAAAATCATCATTAATAGGAAGTGGGTCATCAAGAACATTTTCCATTCTAGACAAGTTATCAGCTACGGGATTCTCAGCTCCCTTTCTATCAACAATATGCAAGTCAAATTCTTGTAGCAGGAGAACCCACCTAATAAGTCTAGGTTTAGCATCTTTCTTTTCCATAAGATATTTAATAGCAGCATGATCAGTGTGAATAGTAACCTTGGAATCAACAATATAAGATCTGAATTTATCACACGCAAACACAACTGCTAAAAATTCTTTCTCAGTAGTAGCATAATTTCTTTGAGCAATGTCTAGAGTTTTACTAGCATAATGGATAACATTTAATTTCTTATCAACTCTTTGTCCTAGAACAACACCAATAGCATAATCACTAGCATCACACATAATTTCAAAGGGTAGGTTCCAATCAGGTGGTTGAACAATAGGTGCAGAAATCAAGGCTTTCTTAAGTACTTCAAAGGCTTCTACGCAATCATCATGAAAAACAAATGGAACATCTTTTTGCAAGAGATTAGTAAGAGGCCTAGAAATTTTAGAGAAATCTTTTATAAACCTTCTATAGAAACCAGCATGACCAAGGAAACTTCTTATACCTTTGATATCTTTAGGACATGGCATTTTCTCAATAGCATCAACTTTAGCTTTATCAACTTCAATACCTCTTTCGGAAATTTTATGCCCAAGAACTATACCTTCATTCACCATAAAGTGGCACTTCTCCCAATTCAAGACAAGATTAGTTTCTTCACATCTCTGCAAAACTCGATCAAGGTTGCTCAAGCAATCATCAAAAGAAGTTCCGTAAACGGAGAAATCATCCATGAAAACCTCAACAATCTTTTCACAAAAGTCAGAGAATATAGCAGTCATACATCTTTGAAAGGTAGCAGATGCATTACATAAACCAAAAGGCATACGACGATAAGCATAAGTTCCAAAAGGGCAAGTGAAGGTGGTTTTCTCTTGATCTTCAGGTGACACAGGTATTTGAGAGAAACCAGAATAACCATCTAGGAAGCAAAAGTGTGTATGCTTAGACAATCTTTCTAACATTTGATCAATAAAAGGCAAGGGGTAATGATCTTTCCTAGTGGCTTTATTTAATTTCCTGAAATCAATTACCATCCTATAACCAGTTACAATTCTTTGTGGGATAAGTTCATTTTTATCATTAGGAACAACGGTAATACCTCATGTAACCCCCCCATGGGTTAACTACAGTGACCACTTGCTAATCATGCCATGTCATCCAATTTTACTAAACCAAAATGCCACTAGTCTCTAATCAAACTTAAATTTAAATTCAAATATAAGTCAAATTATTATCTCCTCAAACATGTAAAGTAAAGTGTTCATATTTTTGTAAATAATCAGTAGGTAATTGTCATGAAGGAACCAACATTAATTGAAATATTTAAATGACCTTAATTAATTAAAACAGTGACCAAAACAGCCAATTTAATCCATTTCCAATTAAACAAAATTCAAATGAAATTGTTATGCCTCCAAACTTTTTGTGGCAGTACTAGATATTGCCTAGTATTTGTTTTGGCCAATTACACATTTTACAAAAATCAAATGGTGTGAAAAGAAAAGGCAAGACAGAAAAGAAATGAGAAAGCAGAAAAAGAATAGAAAATTGGAAAGGATGCACTGTGCACTCGGCCTGGTTAGTCTACAGGCTGGCCCGGCCCATTTGGGTCGGCCTTTCTTCCTCCTCGCGCTGAACAGGGGAGGCCGAGCGCGCCCTGGCCGTCCGCGCGCGGATGAGCTCGCTGTCGAGCATCCCGCGACTACCCTACGTGGATAAGGGCACCCCTCACTCTCTCTCTCTCCCCCGCAAACCCTAGGCCCCCCGAATCTTCCCCCTCGCGCCTCCCTCGTTCTCCCCCACGTTCGGCCGAACGCATCCATGGCCGCGCCTCCATAGCCGACGCGGCCACCGACGTCCCCTCATCACGGCAACCTGTCCAGGAGCTCCGCAGGCGAGCGCTTCTTCCTCCTCGTCATCGCATCGGAGCTGGGAAGCGCCACCGTCGCCGCACGCGTCGTTTCCCCTCATCGGCCGCCGCCGCTAACCTCCCCGTCGATCTGCTCCCTCCGAGCTCCTCCGGCCTCCTCGAGCCCTCCTCTGCATCGCTGTGAGCGCCGCCTCGCTAGCTCTCTCTCTCGCGCGTTTTGATGCCGCAAACGCCGTAGCCGAGCTCGCGTGCTCCGGCCGCCGTCGGCCGTCGTCGTCACGGTCGCTGCCGGCCACCCCAGCTTTCCCCACTACCACGTGCAGACGCGCGGCACTGCGGCCGTTCGGTAGGACCGAGCGGCGGACCAAATGGTCGCCGGAGATGGCCGCTAGGGCCTCGCCGCCGCCTCTGTACACCGTCGCCGGCGCGCGCGCGGTTTAAACACCGGTGGGCCCCGGCCGTCAGCTAATTAGGTTAGGGCCTAACCTCTAATTAAACTAACCCTAGCCCTAATCAGCCGCTGACTAGTGCGCCCTCTGTTAAAAAAAACGGTTGGATTAAAAACGTTACACTAACATGTGGGTCCCATTACACTGTAGCAATTAATTAAGTTAATAACACAGTTTAACTGAAATGTCTCTATGACATGTGGGGCCCAACCCTAATTAGCCACTGTTAATTTGAATTAACCCTAATATTAGCTCTGTCACTGACATGCGGGTCCCACTGGTCAGGTTTGACCCTGGCCAGCTGGGTTTGACCGATGACGTCACTGTGATGTCATGCTGACGTCACCTATAACTGTTTTGGATAATTCGAATTTAAATAATTAAATTAATTCCAGAAAATGTTTAAAACTTTGAAAAATCATATAAAATAAAACCGTAACTCGGATGAAAATAATTTATATATGAAAAATGATCAGAAAAATATGAAGAATCTGAATAACCTATCCACATGCCTGCCGCACCCCTCTAACATACTGAACATGGAACTTTTTGCCCGTTTCCAATAAATGAATAGTGCATGACCTTAATAAAATAAATCCAAATAAATTCCTAAATTATCTAAAACAATTAGTTAGGCAATATATCACATCTGCATATCATTTAGGCATGTCATGCATCGCTGTTGCAATGTTGCCGTGTATCTATTGTTTCTTCCCCCTCCTTCTCTCCCGATAGCCCCCGAGACTGCCGACGACACTGCAGTGTACGACTATGTCGCCGACGACCAGACCCCTTCAGCTGAGCTTCCAGGCAAGCAAAACCCCCTTGATCGTCAGATATCGCCCATTCCTTCTCTCTTATGCTTGTATTAGTATTGCTTC
This sequence comes from Elymus sibiricus, assembly GCA_039707655.1. Lineage (NCBI taxonomy): Eukaryota > Viridiplantae > Streptophyta > Magnoliopsida > Poales > Poaceae > Elymus > Elymus sibiricus. The sequence goes on along the minus strand of CM077666.1, from coordinate 172,275,684 downwards.
TGTTGTTGCTCCGATAGCTCCTATTCTGATGCATAGACTGATTTTGTCGCCTGCTACTGATACATTACCTGCTATCCTATGATGCTTAGTTAGCTATGCTATGTTTCATCAGAGGCCCTTCACCCTTGTCCGTTTTCCATGCTTGTTACCGGGTCGTGATCACTCTGGGTGATGATCACGGAAATGTTTACACTACTGCATTACTTAAACTGTTAAAGTCGGGCTGGCCCCAAGGGTGCCCGCGAGAGAATAATATTAAAGACGGGTCGGCTCCAAGAGCACCCGCGCGTCATGTTTTACCCAGTCGGAGCAATAGGAACCCTGTTCGACTCTGCGAGTTACTAAACATGCTTAACGGATTTGGGTATTTAATCTGAGTTGGCTACGCGCCTATACGCACTACCACCACGTGGAATAATGGTTTAATGGGGCCCTCTACGTCGTATGTATCAGCCGAAAGCTCTTCAGATGTCACAGCTCAGAGATGCGGCCTGATTGTTGGGGTGGGCTGGTTACGTCACTTGTTTATACAGTGTCGCGCCTGGGCCCCGACCAGCCACGCAACGTGCAGGAGTGCAAAGGGTGATGGGCCCAAGACCCCTTCGCGCTTAGGATGTAGACCGGCGTGCTGACCTCTCTGCTGAGCCTAGGTAGGACTGCGTGTAGGATCGAAAGTATGTCTAGAGGGGGGGTGATTAGACTACTTGACCAAATAAAACCTAACCTTTTCCCAGATTTTAGTTGTAGGCAGATTTTAGCAATAGTACATGTCAAGCATCACCCTACACATGCAATTCTAAGAGTATAGCAGCGGAATGTAAGCAATTGCATATGTATGTAAAGGAGGGATTGGAGATTTCAAACGCAATGAAGACACGGTGGTTTTTGGCGTGGTTCCGATAGGTGGTGCTATCGTACGTCCATGTTGATGGAGACTTCAACCCACGAAGGGTAACGGCTGCGCGAGTCCACGGAGGGCTCCACCCACGAAGGGTCCACGAAGAAGCAACCTTGTCTATTCCACCATGGCTTACGTCCATGAAGGACTAGCCTCACTCGGGGTAGATCTTCACGAAGTAGGCGATCTCCTTGCCCTTACAAACTTCTTGGTTCAACTCCACATCTGGTTGGAGGCTCCCAAGTGATACCTAACCAATCTAGGAGACACCACTCTCCAAAAGGTAATAGACGGTGTGTTGTTGATGAACTCCTTGCTCTTGTGCTTCAAATGATAGTCTTCCCAGCACTCAAACACTCCTCACAGATTTGGCTATGGTGGATGAAGGATTTGAGTGGAAAGCAACTTGGGAGAGGCTAGAGATCAAGGTTCAAATGGTAGGAATGGAATATCTTGATCTCAACACATGAGTAGGTGGTTCTCTCTCAGAAAATGTATGGTGGAAGTGTAGGCACGTTCTGATGGCTCTCCTTACTGATAAGGAGGGGTGGAGGGGTATATATAGCCTCCACACAAAATCCAACCATTACACACTTTTGACCCAACTCGGTGGCACCGAAACGATAATCTCGGTAGCATCGAACTGTGTAAAAGATATGAACTTTAGGAATCTCGGTGGGACCGATACAAACAACTCGGATGGACCGAAGTGCAATGGCTAGGGCAATCCTCATCTCGGTGACACCGATTGCATCAACTCGGTAGGACCGAAGTGAAGCAATAAGGCAACAGAGAGTTGGCAAGCCATCTCGGATAGACCGATATGCATAACTCGGTGAGACCGAAGTGAATGCAACCGATTACAGAGAGTTGGCAAGGCCATCTCGATGGGACCGAGATCCGTTTCGGTGGATCCGATTTGTTAGGGTTTGGCAGTGGCTAAGTCTTGGATGAACTCGGTGGGGCCGGATTGGAAGTTTCGGTGGGGCCGAGTTAGACTTTAGGTTTAGGACATATTTGGGTAGAGAGAGAGTGGTTGAGGGTTTAGGAATTACTGTCACTAAGCACTTGAGCAAAAGGACCATTAAGCAACACCTCATCCCCTTTTAATAGTATTGGCTTTCCTATGGACTCAATGTGATCTTGGATCACTAAACCAAAAATGTAGAGTCTTGATCCTTTGCCAATCCTTGTCCTTGGCATTTTGAGGGGTCCACATCTCTAGTCCATGCCATGCCAATCATTGAACATCCTGAAATCTTAATCTTGAATGGACATTAGTTCCATGAGATATATGTTGTTATGAATTACCAAAACCACCAAGGGAGCAAATGTGCTTTCACTGCATCGTGTCGATCACACGAGGCCGGGCATTACCCAGCAAGTGTGTCCGGCCAGATGTAATCGAGCGTGTTGGGTAACAGTAGTGCACCCCTGCAGGGAAGTTATCTATTCGAATAGCCATGTCCATGGTAACAAGATGCTCAGAGTTGTATCTTGATCTGCTACAACTACAAATGGATACTGTCACAATACTAAACTGTTACTACTGCTCTCGGGATCACTTTCTCGCAGGGCAGTCGAGGAAGGATCTCAGAGTTTACTAAATATGATTGATTATATATTATCTTGCTCTACTCTCTTCTGATGCTGCAAGATTGCTTCAAGATGCTAGTCTTCGATAGGCTAGGCCTCTCCCCCTCTGTTCCAGCATTTCTTCAGTTTAGTCCAAAGATATAGCCCCATTCCTTTGATACCAATGGATATTAGTATAGTTCTGATGTCAGTCTTGCGAGTACTTTGGATGAGTACTCACGGTTGCTTTGCTACTTCTTTTTCCCCATACCCGGTTACTGCGATCAGACGACGGAGCCCCGGAGCCAGACGCCACCGCAGGAGCTTACTACCAGGAGAGTCCCGGAGGCACGTACTACTGGGTTGAGCCAGCCGACCAAGAGTAGATTCAGAGGCTCCCAGGAAGGAGGCCTGCGCCTTTTCGTTCAGTGTCGTTGTTATGCTAGCCTTCTTAAGGCAACTTGTTTAACTTTGTGTCTGTACTCAGATACTGTTGCTTCCGCTGATGCTTGTATGACTCGAGCTTATGTATTCGAGCCCTCGAGGCCCCTGGCTTGTAATATAAAGCTTGTATGACCTTTATTTGTGTTTAGAGTTGTGTTGTGATATCTTCCCGTGAGTCTCTGATCTCGATCGTGTGCATTTGCGTGTATGATTAGTGCATGGTCGAGCAGAGGGCGTCACAAGTTGGTATCAGGGCCGACTGCTTGTAGGAAGCCCCCTTCCGATTCCTTGGTCGAAGTTGAGTCTAGTCGTTGAAAAAAACTATTTTACTAACAGTGTTGTGTGGCTTATGGGCCCACGTTGCACATGGATGGGTTTAGGATCTTTTATTCCTCTCCTTTACTCTGGGACTCTGATCTCTCTTCTTTTCGGGTAAAGATTTTGCTAACTCTAACATTAGGTTCTCGTAACTACTTCCTCCCGGAGAGCCCATCATTCCAGATGATCGCTTGATGCACCAGAAGGTTCAGAAGATACTCTTCAGTGATTCCCGAGACCCTATGTGCCCACCGTCTTTGCAATTCTCTACCACTGATAAATCCTTGTGGTTAACTACCTGCACTTGCCATTCATACAATCATTCCTTGCCGCTCTTGTTATTACAAGATACTCCGAAACTTTTTCCTATGTTCTGAGAATCCATTGTGCCTACTGCCTTGCAGCTCCTTTCCGCATGAATACACCTACGAATAGCTCCTCACACTTACCGGGGATTCGTTCATCCCAGTTGTTCATGTGTTTCGCCAAATGCTTCGTAATGCTATCTGATCTTCCGAAAATCCTCTACAGCCTATTGCTCTTGAAATTCTTGCCTGTTTGCATTATGGCTAATTCCATATGTCAAGTAATCTCCGTTGACATCCTTTGTCATTATCATCTTGAGTCCCCTGATTCAATACATTTGCGAATGCTCACAATCATCAATCCATTTCTAGAATTCATCCTTACGGCTCAGATATCATTTTGAACATGAGCTGGTTCTCAGCAAATCAAACCTTGATTGATTGTCCGTCTAATTCTATTCAACTTACTCATCTTTCGATCAGGGCGTCTGCTTCTGATCCCCCGATTTCGAAATCATAATTCCTTTGTAATTAAGCTTTGAATTATTCAGTTATTTCTATAATCCGATGCTTTTACATTCTCTCTTCTTCCGGTTGAGTACCGATGCTCACCTCAGCTTCGTTGTGGACCGCCAGACCCTTTGCTGGATTATTATCCGATAGTGTCCTTCGTATTCAAAAATCTTGTGATTTCTCCACTGATACAAGCTACCTTTGCGAATTGTATCCTCTGCTTTTGTCGTCGTTACTCTGCTTCGAGATGGTATCCGTTGCTTCTATAAGTGTGTTGTATAGATTCGTAAAATGTCTCGATGGCTTGAATATATGCTTTTGTTATCTGTGTGAGCCCAGTAATCATCATGGCTCATACTCTTCTGGTGTTACGCCGGATAAAATTTCAACACTACAACTTCATCAAAAGCGAGAAGCAAATGAAAGGTTATGCGTTGTAGAAGTGGGAGTCGACCTTGAACTCTGTGTTCATGCCCATGGAAACGATGTAGACCGTCACGGAAGCTTCTTGCAACATATTTATTCATTTGTATAACTCTTCCGGTATCATTAAATTTGAGCCACCGCTGTTATGGTTCCAACCATGCTGTCCTTATTCAATATATCTGAAAGGAATCCATTCCTGCGCCTCGTCTATTTTTCGACAAGGTTAAAATATCTGCTGCCCGCAGCTCAACGATTCAGATCGGTTTCTATTCTGTTCCACCCTTGAATATTACCCTCTGGTATCTCGAGGATATCATGCCATTGCACTACATCTTATGAATTATTGAGGAAGTAATACCTTTCCCTGTCTTAGTCATTCCACGGGTTCTGGGTTGTTGTCAACCGAGAACATCGATTAGTGAATCGTATCCGCACTGTAATTCAATACCCTTAGTAAATTTGTTGCTGGGAAATTTAAACTCAATCTTATCATTCCTAGATTACCGCCTACATCCTTATCACGCTACCTTTGACCGTGCTACCTCGTCCTTCTTTGGTGCACGAATTCTTCAGACCGTGAGCAAAGCTTACGTCGAGTTTTCAACATCATTTTGTTATCTTGAAAAGCAACTCTGATTCTGAGATTGCATCTTATTTGTGGTTCCTATAACCTTTTGCTTCACCATTCCTTACACTTGATGTCGTCGCTGTTCGATTGCATCCTCTTGAAACCTCTCGACAAAATGTGTTGTGGTCATCGACAACATGTTGTCTTCTTCCAAGATGGGAATCGAATCCATGATGAGAAATACCAACCTTGCCCTCCCGAAGATTTGTGCTACCATCGACAATACCCTTGCTTTCCTTCCAACACAGACTTGGTCATGTTTATGTCATACATTGAGTTCCTTGCTGTTTTTGAAATTGTTCCTTGTGCATTTCTTATGATCTTCAGACCCAGCCCTTGCTTAAAACATTAGGTCATTGCTACCCTGAAGCATGATTGTGGTACTCCTAGTATCAACAAGAACATTGGAAGCGTAATGCTAAATGATTCTTGATCTATTATCCAAACACCGTTGTATGGGTAAACATCATGATTCTTCTTGCCCCTTTTACCTAAAAGGATATGCCCTTGCTGACTTGTCTTGGATATCATGCTCTGTTTGTTCATGCGAAGGATATATTCCTAATATTTGTGTATAAACACATTTTCCTTTCCATTGGTTTGTTTAATTCTGATAAACACATTTTCCTTTCCATTGGTTTGTTTAACCTTTCTTATGATCTATATGATCTACGCAGTAATAATTCTTTGCCTATGCAAACACCTCAGTGTACAACTCAGTCAGAAAAACCCTGTTACTATTGCTGTTAACATTCCGGTAACCACCGATGGACGAGAACTTTGCCTATTGGTCCACCTCGTATTAACGAGCAGGAAAATGGTTCTCTTCGTCCCCCGCCCTTGGTACCGACGTTGTTGCCAACATAGCTGACAAACTATCCTCTGACATGCCTTGCTATCGTGACCATGCAAAATGTCACCGCCCTTCCTACTCTTAATCCACCCTTACCACAGTTCCACATGATCAAAACCTGACTCTCCTGTGCACCCCCTGTTTCCAAAGTTATTCCTCGTGCTTGGCTTCATTTGTATTTCACGAGCCATCTTCCCTAACATGTCCTATCCGGTATCAGATGCAATACTTATTCCCGTTGTTCTGAACCCCTTTCACCATCTGGTTAGTCATCGAACGATTGCCTATCCACTTGAAACTTCTTATTGTACCTTCTTACTTTGCTCTCGATGTTTTTCTTAAGTACCAACTCGAGAGATACCATGTACCTCGTTCCCTGAGTCCACTTCGATTGATTAACTTTGAACAGATCCGACCCCCTTAAGTTTCCCCTCTTACCCTAATCGTAAGTACAATGTAGACCCTGAACAAAGGATGACGACTTCATCATGATGACCTGAATCAGAGAAATGAAGACATCAACGAAAGAGAACAACTTCTTCGAGAAGGGCAACAAGAACAAGAAGACTCGTTAGAATTTCGCAACCAAATATTTCCCCCTTACTCTACCTCTTAAATCTCGGGACGAGATTTCTTCGAGTGGAGGAGATTTGTAACACCCCCATGGGTTAACTACAGTGACCACAAGATAATCATGCCATGTCATCCAATTTTACTAAACCAAAATGCCACTAGTCTCTAATCAAACTTAAATTTAAATTCAAATATAAGTCAAATTATTATTTCCTCAAACATGTAAAGTAAAGTTTTCATATTTTTGTAAATAATCAGTAGGTAATTGTCATGAAGGAACCAACATTTATTGAAATATTTAAATGACCTTAATTAATTAAAACAGTGACCAAAACAGCCAATTTAATCCATTTCCAATTAAACAAAATTCAAATGAAATTGTTATGCCTCCAAACTTTTTGTGGCAGTACTAGATATTGCCTAGTATTTGTTTTGGCCAATTACACATTTTACAAAAATCAAATGGTGTGAAAAGAAAAGGCAAGACAGAAAAGAAATGAGAAAGCAGAAAAAGAATAGAAAATTGGAAAGGATGCACTGTGCACTCGGCCTGGTTAGTCTACAGGCTGGCCCGGCCCATTTGGGTCGGCCTTTCTTCCTCCTCGCGCTGAACAGGGGAGTCCGAGCGTGCCCTGGCCGTCCGCGCGCGGATGAGCTCGCTGTCGAGCATCCCGCGGCTTCCCGACGTGGATAAGGGCACCCCTCGCTCTCTCTCTCTCCCCCGCAAACCCTAGCCCCCCCCGAATCTTCCCCCTCGCGCCTCCCTCGCTCTCCCCCATGCTCGGCCGAATGCATCCATGGCCGCGCCTCCATAGCCGACGCGGCCACCGACGTCCCCTCATCACGGCAACCTGTCCATGAGCTCCGCAGGCGAGCGCTTCTTCCTCCTCGTCATCGCATCAGAGCTGGGAAGCGCCACCGTCGCCGCACGCGTCGTTTCCCCTCGTCGGACGCCGCTGCTAACCTCCCCGTCGATTTGCTCCCTCCGAGCTCCTCCGGCCTCCTCGAGCCCTCCTCTGCATCGATGTGAGCGCCGCCTCGCTACCTCTCTCTCTCTCTCTCTTGCACGTTTTGATGCCGCAAACGTCGTAGCCGAGCTCGCGTGCTCCGGCCGCCGTCAGCCGTCATCGTCGCGGTCGCTGCCGGCCACCCCAGCTTTCCTCACTACCACCTGTAGACGCGCGGCACTGCGGCCGTTCGGTAGGACCGAGCGGTGGACCGAATGGTCGCCGGAGATGGCCGCTAGGGCCTCGCCGCCGCCTCTGTACGCCGTCGCCGGCGCGCGCGCGGTTTAAACACCGGTGGGCCCCGGCCGTCAGCTAATTAGGTTAGGGCCTAACCTCTAATTAAACTAACCCTAGCCCTAATCAGCCGCTGACTAGTGGGCCCTCTGTTAAAAAAACGGTTGGATTAAAAACGTTACAATGACATGTGGGTCCCATTACACTGTAGCAATTAATTAAGTTAATAACACAGTTTAACTGAAATGTCTCTATGACATGTGGGGCCCAACCCTAATTAGCCACTGTTAATTTGAATTAACCCTAATATTAGCTCTCTGTCACTGACATGCGGGTCCCACTGGTCAGGTTTGACCCTGGCCAGCCGGGTTTGACCGATGACGTCACTGTGACGTCATGCTGACATCACCTGTTACTGTTTTGGATAATTCGAATTTAAATAATTAAATTAATTCCAGAAAATGTTTAAAACTTTGAAAAATCATATAAAATAAACCGTAACTCGGATGAAAATAATTTATATATGAAAAATGAGCAGAAAAATATGAAGAATCCGAATAACCTATCCACATGCCTGCCGCACCCCTCTAACATACTGAACATGGAACTTTTTGCCCGTTTCCAATAAATGAATAGTTCATGACCTTAATAAAATAAATCCAAATAAATTCCTAAATTATCTAAAACAATTAGTTAGGCAATATATCACATCTGCATATCATTTAGGCATGTCATGCATCGCTGTTGCAATGTTGCCATGTATTTATTGTTTCTTCCCCCTCCTTCTCTCCCGATAGCCCCCGAGACTGCCGACGACACTGCAGTGTACGACTACGTCGCCGACGACCAGACCCCTTCAGCTGAGCTTCCAGGCAAGCAAAACCCCCTTGATCGTCAGATATCGCCCATTCCTTCTCTCTTATGCTTGCATTAGTATTGCTTCTATTGTTGCTCCGATAGCTCCTATTCTGATGCATAGCCTGATTTTGTCGCCTGCTACTGATACATTACCTGCTATCCTATGATGCTTAGTTAGCTATGCTATGTTTCATCGGAAGCCCTTCACCCTTGTCCGTTTGCCATGCTTGTTACCGGGCCGTGATCACTCTGGGTGATGATCACGGAAATGTTTACACTACTGCATTACTTAAACTGTTAAAGTCGGGCTGGCCCCAAGGGTGCCCGCGAGAGAATAATATTAAAGACGGGTCGGCTCCAAGAGCACCCGCGCGTCATGTTTTACCCAGTCGGAGCAACAGGAACCCTGTTCGACTCTGCGAGTTACTAAACATGCTTAACGGATTTGGGTATTTAATCTGAGTTGGCTACGCGCCTATACGCACTACCACCACATGGGATAATGGTTTAATGGGGCCCTCTACATCGTATGTATCAGCTGAAAGCTCTTCAGATGTCACAGCTCAGAGATGCGGCCTAATTGTTGGGGTGGGCTGGTTACGTCACTTGTTTATACAGTGTCGCGCCTGGGCCCCGACCAGCCACGCAACGTGCAGGAGTGCAAAGGGTGATGGGCCCAAGACCCCTTCGCGCTTAGGATGTAGACCGGCGTGCTGACCTCTCTGCTGAGCCTAGGTAGGACTGCGTCGTGTCGATCACACGAGGCCGGGCATTACCCAGCAAGTGTGTCCGGCCATATGCAATCGAGCGTGTTGGGTAACAGTAGTGCACCCCTGCAGGGAAGTTATCTATACGAATAGCCGTGTCCACGGTAACAGGACGCTTAGAGTTGTATCTTGATCTCCTACAACTACAAATGGATACTGTCACAATACTAAACTGTTACTACTGCTCTCGGGATCACTTTCTCGCAGGGCAGTCGAGGAAGGATCTCAGAGTTTACTAAATATGATTGATTATATATTATCTTGCTCTACTCTCTTCTGATGCTGCAAGATTGCTTCAAGATGCTAGTCTTCGATGGGCTAGGCCTCTCCCCCTCTGTTCCAGCATTTCTGCAGTTTAGTCCAAAGATATAGCCCCATTCCTTTGATACCAATGCATATTAGTATAGTTCTGATGTCAGTCTTGCGAGTACTTTGGATGAGTACTCACGGTTGCTTTGCTACTTCTTTTTCCCCATACCCGGTTGCTGCGATCAGATGACGGAGCCCCAGAGCCAGACGCCACCGCAGGAGCTTACTACCAGGAGAGTCCCGGAGGCACGTACTACTGGGTTGAGCCAGCCGACCAGGAGTAGATTCGGAGGCTCCCAGGCAGGAGGCCTGCGCCTTTTCGATCAGTGTCGTTGTTATGCTAGCCTTCTTAAGGCAACTTGTTTAACTTTGTGTCTGTACTAAGATACTATTGCTTCCGCTGATGCTTGTATGACTCGAGCTTATGTATTCGAGCCCTCGAGGCCCTTGGCTTGTAATATAAAGCTTGTATGACCTTTATTTGTGTTTAGAGTTGTGTTGTGATATCTTCCCGTGAGTCTCTGATCTCGATCGTGTGCATTTGCGTGTATGATTAGTGCACGGTCGAGCAGAGGGCGTCACACCTCCTTTCTTAGGAACACAATGAACATGACTTACCCATCTACTATCAGCTATGGGATAGATTATACCTGCCTCCAGAAGCTTTAATATTTTAGTTCTTACCACATCCTTCATTCTCGGATTCAGCCTTCTTTGATGGTCAACAACGGGTTTAGCATCTGGCTCCATATGAATTTTATGCTGACATAAAGTGGGACTAATGCCCTTAAGATCATCAAGAGTATATCCAATAGCAGCTCGGTGCTTCTTCATAGTTTTAAGTAATCTCTTTTCTTCATGCTCTGAAAGGTTAGCACTAATAATAACAGGATATATCTTCTTTTCATCAAGATAAGCATATTTAAGTGTATCAGGTAATTGTTTTAATTCAAACACATGATCACCCTTGGGTGGAGGTGGATCTCCCAAGGTTTCAATAGGCTAATTATGTTTAAGGATAGGTGCTTGTTTAAAGAACAGCTCATCTATTTCATTTCTTTCATTCATATGCATATCATTCTCATGGTTTAGCAAATATTGTTCTAAAGGATCAGTAGGAGGCACAGCAATAGAAGCAAGACCAATAATTTCATCCTTATTAGGGAATTCTTTATCATGAGGTTGTCTATGAAACTTAGAGAAATTAAACTCATGAGACATCTCACCAAAATTAACACTGACAATTTGTTTAGTGTAATCAATCTTGGCACTAACTGTATTCAAGAAAGGTCTACCAAATATAATGGGACAAAAATCATCTTGTGGTGATCCAAGAACAAGAAAATCAGTAGGATATTTGCTCTTACCACACAAGACTTCAATATCTCTAACAATCCCAAGTGGTGAAATAGTATCTCTATTTGCAAGCTTAATAGTAACATCAATAACTTCAATCTCAACAGGTGCAATATCATTCATGACTTCTTGATAGAGAGTAAACGGAATAGCACTCACACTAGCACCAATATCACATAAACCATGATAGAAATGATCTCCAATTTTAATAGAAATAACAGGCATGCCAATTATAGGTTTGTTTTTATCTTTAGTGTCTGGCTTAGCAATTCTAGTTGCCTCAGCACAAAAATATATGACATGTCCATCAATATTATCAACCAAAAGATCTTTAACCATTGCAATATTAGGTTCAACTTTAATTTTTTCAGAAGGTCTAGGTGCTCTAATATTACTCTTATTAACCACTGTTGAAGCTTTAGCATGTTCCTTAATCCTAACAGGGAAAGGAGGTTTCTCAATATAAGCAGTAGGCACAACTGGATCAACATGGTAAACAATTGTTTTTTCTTTAACACTAACGGGTTCTTCATTCAATTCGATAGGTGGATGATATTTAAACCATTTCTCCTTAGGGAGATCAATATGAGCAGCAAAAGATTCACAAAAGGTAGCTACTATCTCAGAGTCAAGTCCATATTTAGTACTAAACTTATGAAAAGCATCTGTTTCCATAAAGGATTTAACACAATCAAACTCAAGATTTACACCTGACTCATTACCTTTGTCGATTTCCCAATCTTCAGAGTACATTTAATTCTTTCCAGAAGGTCCCATCTGAATTCAATAGTTCTCTTCATAAAGAAACCAGTAGAAGAAGTATCAAGCATGGATTGATCATTATGAGAAACCCGAGCATAATTTTTTTGAAGAATTATTTATCTTGAGAGCTCATGATTGGGGCATGTGTGCAACATATACTTAAGCCTCCCCCAATCTTGAGCGGTACTTTCTCCTTCACGAGACCAAAAATTATATATATAATTCCGATCATGATGAACCAAATGCATAGGATAAAATTTCTGGTGAAATTCCAGCTTCAACCGGTTCCAATCCCATGTTTCAGTATCATCACATAGCCTATACCATGTCAATGCCTTTCCCTCCAAAGATAAAGGGAATACTTTCTTCTTAACTCCATCTCCGGATAGACCTGCAAGCTTAAACAATCCACAAATTTCATCCACATATATCAAGTTCATATCAGGGTGTACCGTTCCATCTCCTGAATAAGGATTAGCTAGCAGTTTCTCTACCATACCCGAAGGAATTTCATAATAAATATTTTCAGTAGGTTCAATAGGTTGAGGAGCAACTCTCAATGCTTCCGGTCGAGGTAAAGATACCCCGAACAAGCCCCTCAAAGTATTACTTTCCATAGTGACAAGTGACAATAAATTTCAGCACGTAATATAAATGTTTCCTTACCAAATTCCACTTACCAAAGGCGCTTCACTCCCCGGCAACGGTGCCAGAAAAGAGTCTTGATGACCCACAAGTATAGGGGATCAATCGTAGTCCTTTCGATAAGTAAGAGTGTCGAACCCAACGAGGAGCAGAAGGAAATGACAAGCGGTTTTCAGCAAGGTATTCTCTGCAAGCACTGAAATTGTAGGTAATAGATAGTTTGGTAGCAAGATAATTTGTAACAAGTAACAAGTAGTAATGGTAACAAAAGTGCAGCAAGGTGGCCCAATCCTTTTTATAGCAAAGGACAAGCCAGAACGAACTCGTATAATAAGCAAAGCGTTCTCCAGGACACATGGGAATTTCATCTAGTCATTTTCATCATGTTTGTTTGATTCATGTTCGCTACTTTGATAATTTGATATGTGGGTGGACCGGTGCTTGGGTGCTGTTCTTACTTGAACTAGCCTCCCACTTATGATTACCCGCTCTCACAAGCATCCGCAACTATGAAAGAAGAATTAAGATAACTCTAACCATAGCATGAAACATATGGATCCAAATCAGCCCCTTACGGAATAGCGCATAAACTAGGGTTTAAGCTTCTGTCACTCTAGCAACCCATCATCTAATTACTACTCCACAATGCCTTCCCTTAGGCCCAAAGATGGTGAAGTGTCATGTAGTCAACGTTCACACGACACCACTAAAGGAAGCACAACATACATAGCATCAAAATATCGAACGAATACCAAATTCACATGATTACTTATGACAAGACTTCTCCCATGTCCTCAAGAACAAAAATAACTACTCACAAATCATATTCATGTTCAAGATCAGAGGGGTATTGAATAGCATTTAGGATCTGAACATATAATCTTCCACCAAATAAACCAACTAGCATCAACTACAAGATGTAATCAACACTACTAGCAACCCACAGGTACCAATCTGAGGTTTTGAGACAAAGATTGAATACAAGAGATGAACTAGGGTTTGAGATGAGATGGTGCTGGTGAAGATGTTGATGAAGATTGGTCCTCCCATGATGAGAGGATCGTTGGTGATGTCGATGGCTTCGATTTCCCCCTCCCGGAGGGAAGTATCCCCGGCGGAATTGCTCCGCCGGAGAGCAAAATAGCTCCTGCCCAGGTTCCACCTTGAGACGGCGGCGCTTCATCCCAAAAGTCTTCTCCTGATTTTTTCTAGGGCAAATGGCTTCATATAGCAGAAGGAGGGGACCAGAGGCCTGCCAGGGGCCCCACAAGCCAGGGGGGCGCGCCTGGGGGGGTAGGGCGCGCCCCCCAGGCTTGTGGCTTCCTGGTGGCCCCCCTTCTGTTGATTCTTTCACCAGTATTTTTTATATATTCCAAAATAATTCTCCGTAAATTTCTAGGTCATTTGGAGTTGTGCAGAATAGCTATCTCTGTTTCACCCCTTTCAGGTCCAGAATTCCAGCTGCCAGCATTCTTCCTCTTCATGTGAATCTTACAAAATAAGAGAGAAAAGGCATAAGAATTGTACCATAAAGTTAAATAATGATAAAAAACATAATAATTATTGGTAGGAAATCATGATGCAAATTGGACGTATCAGTGATCAAATGAATGCCCTTTTTTGGAATGTAAGGGGCATTACCGCCCTTGGTAGGAAACCTCTAATTATTGATACTATTAACAAAACTCATGCTATTATTCTAGGTTTCCAAGAAACTAAGAAAGAGGATTTCCATACCTCTTACTTAAAATCTCTAGTGGGAACCAGAGACTTTGACTGGCACCACTTACCATCAGAAGGCTTTGCTGGAGGCATCCTGATGGGTGTTGATTTAGATATCTTTGAGGTAGTTTGTTGGTCACATCTAGATTTTTCTGTGAGCTTCTTGTTGAAGCTCAAATCTAATGGTCAAACTTTTAGAGTGGTTACTGTCTATGGCTCTCCTTATGAAGAAGGAAAATAAGCCTTTATTTCAGAACTACATACTCTGTTTGTTGATATTTCTATCCCCACACTTATTGGTGGAGACTACAACCTAGTTAGGAATACTAGAGATAAAAGTAATGGTGTGATCAATCATAAATGGAGTGCCCACTTTAATGCTTGGATAGAAATTTGGGGGCTATTAGAAATTAAGCTCTCTAGTAGAAAATTTACCTGGGCCAATAACCAGGTGGATCTTATCATGTCCACCATAGACAGACTTTTCTGTGATACTGATATGGATAAGTTATTTCCTTTAGCTTCATGTAGAGCTCTACCCAGGTGTGGTAGTGACCATACCCCCCTTACTTTGGGACTATGGGGTGGACTCACAGCCCAGAAAAGGGGGCTTTAAATTTGAAAAATGGTGGCTACTAAGATCAGACTTCTCTAACTTGGTCCACAAAATTTGGACTGAGCACATCAACAACGGCTCTCCTCTAGAGAATTGCAGGGAAAAATTAGGAAAATTAGGAAAGTTACCAAAGGTTGGAGCTCCAATGTGGAAGCCGGCCTTAGGAGGTACAAAAAAGTTCTCATAGAAGAATTTGATATTCTAGATGTCAAAGCAGAGACCTCTGATCTTTCTGAAACTGAGTTCACCAGGATGAAATTCATCCAATCTAAGCTGCAGAAAATCTGGCTTCAGGAGGAAACTAAAGCCAAACTGAGATCCAGAGACAGAGAGATCAAAGAGGGTGATAGGAACACGGCCTATTTTCAAGCAGTAGCAAACCAAAGGAGGAGGAAAACTCTTATCCACTCCCTAGATAGTCATAATGGGCCAATTACTGACCTTAAAGACATGTTGAATGTAGCCAGTGATTTCTACAAGGATCTTTTAAAAAAAGAAACCAGTAGTGGTTTCAAGCTTAAAACTGATTTTTTTTCTCTGTTGAGGAAATGGTCACTCAAGCTGAAAATGACTCCCTAAAAGCCTCTTTCTCTGAAGAGGAGGTCAAAAAAGCAGTGTTTGAATCTTACCCAGATGGTGCCCCTGTCCCAGATGGGATTCCTTTTTTCTTTTACCAGCACTTATGGGCCCTAGTTAAACATGATCTAATGGCCATGTTTGAGGAATTCCACAAAGGCACACTAGACATTTACAGGTTGAATTTTGGTATGCTCACTTTAATTCCAAAAGAACGTGAGGCTACTTCCATGAAAAAATTTAGACCTATTAGTCTGATTAATTGTAGCTTTAAGATATTTTCTAAGGTACTTACTAATAGACTTTCTAAAATCCTGCAAAGGCTGATTGCTAGTAACCAATCTGCATTCCTAAAAGGTAGGTACATACTAGAGAGTGTGGTCACTGCACATGAGGTAGTGCATTCGGTCCACTCTAGTAAAAAATAGGGCTTGTTTTGGAGCTTGATTATGAAAAAGCATTTGACAAAGTAGATCTAGACTTCCTGGCTGATCTTCTAAAGAAGGGGGGTTTTGGAAATAAATGGCTGCTGTGGATACAACAACTTACCCATAATGGCTCTGTGGGAGTCAAAATAAATAACGTAGAAAGTGACTTCTTCCTCACTGGGAAAGGCCTCAGACAAGGCAACCCTATCTCACCTCTTCTTTTTAACCTAGTAGTAGATGTGCTCACTAAGATGTTAGCCAAAGCAGCAGATCTTGACCTGATTGCTGGTCTTTGCCCTGAGGTTTGCCCTTGTGGTATCATCTGCCTGCAATATGCAGATGATACCATTCTATTCCTGGATAATAAGATCTCTCAGGCCAAAAACCTCAAAACGGTCTTGACCTATTTTGAACAGGTGTCTGGCATGAGAGTCAATTATAGCAAAAGTGAACTCATTCCCATCAACATAGAGGATGCTGATTTTCAAGAATTCCTCTCTGTTTTAGAATGTAGTGGGGGTGTTTCCCTATCAAATATCTGGGAATACCTCTCCATTATGATAAATTGAGGAGAGAGGACATCCAACCACTCATAGATAAAATCTTGAAGAGGATTGCTGGGTGGAGGGGGAAACTCCTTTCTTGTAAAGGTAGATTAGTACTCACTACAAAAAAAAATCCGTGATGATACATCTTTGTCACAGTAGGTCAAGTTTTCTGTCATGCATGTACATCCGTGACAATTTTATGACAGAATCAAGATAGTCATACCTGTGCTGTCGTATAAGTGTTCCATGACAATACTGAAATTATCATCACGGGAGTGTCCACTTCCATGACGATAAATGTCGCGTCATGGAAGTGTTTTCGTCAAGGGTAACCGACACGTGGCATCCACCATAACGGGTCACCGTTAAGCTATCGGGTTCTGGTTTGGATCCGATAACCCATTAGCAGCTCTGACCAATGGCGATTTTCCACGTGTAAATTTCTCATTCGCCAGCGGATCCACGTGTCAGCTCGGCGTTGCTATAGATGTCATTCGTCCAATGGACAAGACGTGCCTATGATACGTTGACACGTGGCACGGCCCAACAGTGGCCCATTTGACCTAAATGAGCCGGCCCAGCCAAAGGCTCACAAGATTTTGTCAGACACTAGTGGACCGGCCCGTTAACAGCCTGCCACGGTTTGGGCCAAATTACGGCCCATATCAGATCATGTTTTGGGCCAAATTATGGCCCATAACAGATCCGGCCCGTTAACAGGCCACTGTGCTTTTGGGCCCATTGTAGGCCCGGTTTGTATCTCGGTCTATTTAAGGCCTGTTTAAAAATTCGGCCCGATATTTGTTTCGGCCTGTTAGCCGCTGTTGCTGCATATGGGCCGTTTTCGGCCCGGTTTAACTTTCGGCCATTTAACGGCCCGTGCTGCAACTGGGCCGATTTCTAGTCCGAAGTGACTTTCGGCCTCTTAACGGCCCGTACTCTTCATGGATAAATTTCAGCCCAACCTGACTAACGGCATGTTAAAGGCCCGTGACATAGTTGGGCCAAATTATGGCCTACTTCGCATCCGGCCTGCTTACAGCCCATAATTTTTTTGGGCCAACCAAGGCCCGTGATAAATTTTGGCCTGTTAACGACTCGTATGCAATTGGGCCAATCATGGGCCTACGGATGTTTCGGCCTGCTTCCGGCCCATGAATTGTTCGGCTCAATTCAAGCCCAATCTCCTTTTCAGCCTGTTAAAAGCCCATGGAAATTTCTGGCTACGGCCCACATTTTACTCGGCCTGTTAAAGGCCGAAAAATACTTTATTTTTAGGCCTAATAATGGCCCGAGATGATTATAGGTCGACTTTCCGGCCCATATATAACTAGTTACGGGCCGGCCCGTTTGGGTAGCATATTTTCTTTTTATATACCGCTGACAGACCGATAACGTATTGGGCCGTTGAGCTCCGTTGAAGCTACCGGCCTAAATTATAGCATACCGACTAAGAATAAACCTAGACTATACAATAATGAAATTACGGAATATTACATCCACTGGGCATCAAAGTTCGCCACCATTGATAATAAAGGGCAACCAGACCGCATATTACATACACTGGGCATCAATGGTCGCCAACAGTGCAAAAAACGCGCCGACTAAATAATAGACAAAACCAACAGCACTTCAACACAGTTCAAGAAACGTTAGTCCTACCCCGGTGCTGCAGCGCAAGCAGCTGAACAAGCTGATGAGACCTCAGTTGTCTGAATGTTAAATCCTCTAGCTCTAGCCGCGTAGCCATAAAGCACGCACGGGTGTCCTCTTTGATCTTCGTTAGAGATTGTACTTCAAGTCGGACCTGAGCTGCACCAAGTCTTTCAGCTTGAAGTTGAGACTGAAGAAGTCGAACTGATTCAGGCAGCAACTTAACCAAGGTTGTGTCACAGCTGCTGGTGAGTCTCTTGAACTCACTGTCTTCATCAAGACATAACCTTGGGGTCATCTCGCTCTCTTCAAGATGGTTTACCTTCTTCGCTGCAATATAAGTGATAGGTACCAGCAATGGGTTTGGCTCACTATCTTCCCTAAAGTTCTGCCTGGCGTCAGAGATATTAATCTGAAAGAGAAAGAAGGAGACAGAGAGCAAGTTTCACAAATATATAAGCAACGATGGGCAGTGTGTGACAATTCCATCCCATTTTATATTGGCAAATTCAGAGATACAATTTAAAATAGCATTAACATAATACGTCATTGTCCGTATCATCGGCAAAATCAGTTAAGACAAAGCAGCAAATGAGATGATGCAGGCATGGGCAACTTCCCCACACCACCGGATTAGAGATCTAGAACACATGCATACATGCAGGGCTAAAGAAAATCAATGCATCTGTTCTGATTAATGTGAATGGTATGAATAAGGAACATGTTTTTACAACTACAATTTGAAACTGACAGTTGTTGCAAACATGCAATCTGATGCAAACACCAAAGTAAAAAGCAGTGGAGGAAATGATGCCTATCCAAATCTATACTAGAACAAAGTTTGAAGGCTTGAGAAGGATGGACTTACATTACATGTTAACATGGGCTCGACAAAGCCCTTCTCCATGTCAATGGAATGATAATTCAAGAAATTCCCCAAAGAAACTTCTTCATAAGTGTTGCCTTTATTCTACATTTTTTAAAGAGTAAATATAGATCTAATAATATTGGAAGAAATAGAGGACAATGAAGCTCAGATGCAGAGTGATGTTACATAATCAAATAGCAATCAATTAAGTATAGTGTTACAAGGCAAAAGGTACTAACAAGAGGAATGCAAACCTCAACTTGTGCAGTGGCATTGGCTTTATTCAACCTTTCGGTAAGAGTAAATGTAGATCTGATAATTTGGAGAAAATGGAGGGCAGGGCAGATAAGATGCAGAGTAATGCCAAACAATCAACTATCTCTCAATGTAAGTACAGTAATACTATTTCCATCCGGAATTACTTGTCGCTGAAACGAATGTATCTAGCACTATTTTAGTTCTAAATACATCCAATTGAGCAACAAGTAATTCGATACGGAGGGAGTACATGACAACAGGTAATTACAAGAGCAATCCAGAACTTCATAACCATTGGGATTATTCTACATTTATGTAAGAGTAAATATAGATCTTATAATTTTGAGCAAACGGTGGATAAGGAAGCTAACATGCACAGTGATGCTACATAATCAAACAACAATGAGTGTAAGTATGGTGATAAAGGGCAAGAGGTACTGACAAGAGCAATGTAGTGCGCAGTATTTTTGTGAGATCCTATGATCCCTTGAGAATGGATCACTGCCTTTTGCAAATACTTTGTTTGTACTCCTTCAGGATCTGCAATCACCCTCTTCCTTTTGGACATCTATTACGAAAGAACAACATTTGAGTGGAAAAACCTAGACACATGGTATAGGTATAGAAAATGGATAGGCATGGCATATTCTCTTATATGATGTGTAAACTAAGCAGATGGTGGTGTAACAAAGTAGAAGTTATGCAAGATACGTGCGACCAATACAACCTTGCCAAGTTAGAGCAAGCACCTCGATGGGTGAATAAGATAGGCCATCTGACTCTGACTCATCTGGAGAGCTATAGACTTGGGTCTCTATCTAGGTCAGAATCGTCTTTAGGATCATATTCTGCAATGGAATCTGTAGATGGGGAGCGTGTGTGTTCCATTGCATCCAGACAGGATCTCAATCCCTTGATGCCAAGTTTGTTAGCCAGTGGATTGTTCTGCAATATTCCTCTGGTGCGCCCATTGCCATATTCATTATGATCATGTTCAATACTTGACATGCATGAAAACATAAAAATAAGTGAGATTATCTTTGTAATGCATATGGGATTCTAATCCAATAGTGCCTCCCTGTAAACCCCTATGTGCTATCTCTATGCAATTCTTCTGAGAGATGCCATGTGTGTTGTAATTTGGTGTGTGCATTAATATAGTGTGGCCTGCTACTCAAAATATAGGCTCCTTGTTGAGAGCTCCAGAAGTAATGATACTTCGCAGATGACAGCTTCAAAATATACTAAGGATGAACAACTCGGCCTGACCTGTCGACCGCAAATGTCTCTGCTCCTCTTCCCAAAGAAGGAACATACTGTACTTATTAAAGAACAAGAGAAGATGATCATGTTAAAGAAGAGCAAAAGAGCAAGCAGATTGTAGATATTGCAAGTCTTTCTATACAATGTCTGTTGCCCACCCATGATGAACCAGAGCACACAGAGAAATACTATTCCTTTTTGTTTCTCTATATGTGGCTCACATGCATTTCGAAACTAAAGTAGGAACATTTAGCTGACCAATTAAATCAGTCTCTGTCTTACTAATATCAGCATCATATCAGATTCGAATTTGTACAACTAAGCTTGTTTAGCTTGATGGGTGGAGCAGTGCTCTTATGACACGAATCACGTAGGCTGATCGTAGTGATCATAAAAGGGGGAAACCCTAAGCATGATGAGTATAGTGTTGACCGTGGCATGGCAGATCCGAAGCTCCAAACCGCACAAAGGCTACTTAGCAACCAATGTATGCTTTCAACTAACAACTAAGATTTGGTATGGACAAGATAGTACAGTAAACAAGTGACAAAGAAATGCAATTCCCTGCTGTCTCTCTATATGTTGCCACATGCATTTGGAAACTCAAGTGGGAGCATTAGCTGACCAATTAAATGTGTGTCTGTTAACTAATATCAGTATCATATCACATTCGTATTTGAACAACTAAGTTTGGAATTATGAGTGGTGTGTTGTTTAGCTTGAAGGGTGGAGTGCTGCTAGTACGACACAAAGCACCTACGCAGATCATAGTAGTGTAGATAAAAGGGGAAAACCCTAAGCATCACGAGTGAAATCAGGAAAGTGGAACTAGCTTTAACATATGGGATTGTATTGCCGGTACGGCTGGAAATGCTTCGAATCCCCTACAGGGGCAGCTCTATTCAACTGAAGGCGCAATACTGTTACTATCAGTCTAGACTCTCAAAGGCGACACAGCTCCTAGCATTTCCTAGATATTATGGCAGACCAACTAGAATAGTTGAAAGCATCCATCAGAAGCGACCCAATATACATGTCAACTGCAAATGTCCCTGCTCCAGTTCCCGACAAGGAACATACTGTACTACTATAGTTATTAAGAAGAACAGAAGAGGAACATGTTAAAGAAGAGCAAGCAGATTTTGGATAATACAATGTGTG
This sequence comes from Elymus sibiricus, assembly GCA_039707655.1. Classification (NCBI taxonomy): domain Eukaryota; kingdom Viridiplantae; phylum Streptophyta; class Magnoliopsida; order Poales; family Poaceae; genus Elymus; species Elymus sibiricus. The sequence continues at coordinate 172,254,120 of CM077666.1, read as the reverse complement.
TTGCCCACCCATGATGAACCAGAGCGCATAAAGATATGCAATTCCCTGCTGTCTCCATATGTGGCGCACATGCTTTTCGAAACTAATGTTGGAACATTAGCTGACCAATTAAATGTTCTCTGTTTTAGTAATATCAGCATCATATCAGATTCGTATTTGAACAACTAAGCTTTGGAATTATGAGTGGCATGTTGTTTCGCTTGATGGGTTGAGGAGCAGTGCTGGCATGACACGAAGCACCTAGGATGATGGTACTGAATATAAAAGGGGAAAACCATAAGCATTGAGAGTATAGTGTTGACCGTGCCATGGCGGATCTGAAGGTGCTAACCGGACAAAGGCTACTTCGCAACCAATGTTTGCTTTCAACTAACAAATAAAGATTAGGTATGGACAAGAAAGTACAGTAAACAAGTGACGATCTATTTCCGGGTGAGATCAATAACTTAAGCAGATATGAAAGAGTACCACCTCTCTTGCAATGTCGTGTAGGCCTCTGCTGATACGTTGAGGGTGCTGCGGGTGCTATGGTTGTCGGCGGCGTGGAAGCAGATCTGAGATGGTAGTCGGCAGCATCGGGGGATAAGTCCTGTTGCCGTGGACGAGACAGTCGTAGGAGCGGCCACGGCAAGGTGGACGACGGCGCGGATGAAGCGAGAGGACGCGATGCTAGGATCCTGATCCGGCGCGGTGGATGAGAGACGTCGATCTCTTGTAATGGACGACGGCGTTGGGGTAGCTGCTCCGGCATGGTGGAGGAGGACGGTGGTGAATGGGGTGGCGGACGGAAGAGGCTGGGGTGGAGAGGGTGTTTTGGCGCCCATGGAGTAAGAATGGGGAAATGGAGCAAGAGAGGAGGGGGGAACCATGTCTTTGGGACGTGCTTGTCTGAAATGTGGGGAAGTTACCAACTTAGCCCCCGTTTAAAATTTCAGACGTCTCGTCGGTTGGGGATAGGACGGTAATCTCGCATCTCCCCAATATTTGCCGAGAGCGATTTCGGGCGAGGAGAGGGTGTTTTGGCGCCCACGGTTGGCGCCCACGGTGTATGAACAAGGGTGACAGGTAGGGCGGTTGTGTCACGTATGAGTGAAGTTACAAACCTGCCCCTACTTAAAATATTAGCCTAGATCGATTTCGGCCGAGGAGAGTTTGTTTTGCCGCCCACCGTGTATGAATGGGGAAATGGAGGGGGAGAGAGAGGTCTTTGGGACGAGCTTGAATCAAATGTGTTTTGCCGCCCACGTTTGGTGCCCACCGTGTCTGAATGGGGTGAGAGGCGGTCGTGTCACGTCTGAGTAAAGTTACAAACCTACCCCTATTTAGAGCAGTGGAAATCAGGCAGATAGGTTGTGCGCGTTAGGGGTAGACAGTAATTTCCATCTCCCAAACACTGGTTTTGGGTAGCCGACGTGGGAGTGGGTGTTTTTCCGCTTCTTTCGAATTTTGGGAGAATGAGCATTCAAGTTTACCCTGCCAACTAAATTTGAACCCATTTTGTATTCGATTACGAATCTTTATAAATCATTCTATGTTTTTTAGATATCTTCAAGCACAACAAAGATGTATTCCACCTTTATATATGAATATGATTTACAAATGCCATGATACTCTAATTCATAAGGTTGAATCCACTTTGAGTCAAACAGTTATTTCATCCAACACAATCTGCTCACACGAAAAACAGTTCACCTTATGTCCACTCCTACAAGTACTGAGGATTGTCTCGCCTAAGAAAATCAGATCATTACAAGCAATGGATAACAAATAAGGGGTCTTACAACATAATCCATTCACAAACATGACACAACATGCAAGTATACTAATGACAATTTCAACTGGTATCTAAAGAAGAACTAGGATTAGCCTGGGCTTCAGATAGCAGAAGTAGCAGGACCTTCTCCGTCTCCAAATGCAACTGTCTTACTTGCTCCACATCTTTGTTTGCTTGCATAATGCGTGCAACTAATTGCATAATTTCCAGCCTCATGATCAGGATTACTTCATTCATGGCAGCCACACCCTCTCTTTCTGCCTCTAGTAGAGCCTCAAGAACTATAATATCTGTGCTCTCCAATGGGGTTGCCTTTGAACTGCTACCATCTGGTAACATGGATGGTGCATTGCTTCCACAAATAGATCCTGGGGGTGTACATTGTGTCCTCGTTTGAACTGCATCCTGAAAGGTTTCCGCTGGACATAAGTAACAGATAGTTATCGCATGATCCAGGCAGTCAGCTTACATGGTAAACTACATACGAATTATTGCCGAGCATGGCAAGCTATATTTAAATGGTTCAAAGTTGCATCAGCCAAAAACAAATTAAAATGGTTAGCTGAAAGGCAGTGTACGACAACTATATTTAGTTGCCCAAGCATATAAACAGTTGAAATATTCTGAGAAAGCACTTAAACAGTGTGACCTCATATAAAATAGCAAGATAGTCTTGTGATGGAGTTAATAGGAAAAGTTAAGGAGTCAAATGAAGTATGCATGCATTTCTTTACGATAGTACGATAGGCACTTCTGACACATTGGCCAACTCAGGTATAGCCTAACAAGTACTCCCTCGGTAAACTAATATAAGAGCGTTTAGATTACTAAAGTAGTGATCTAAACGCTCTTATATTAGTTTATGGAGGGAGTAACAAACAATCATTCTAATCAAGCAATATAGCAAAGCTGGCAACTGAACTATTTGTAATTCAGTAGGATTACAGGTTGAGGGCACAAGCCAAGAAAGCAGCCCACACGCATGACATTTCATAGTAACTAAAACACACCGGCTTTCAATATATGATAAAGGTAGACCCGGGGGCCATAGTTTTCACTAGAGGCTTCTCTCTTGAAAATAGCATACGGTGGGTGAACAAATTACCATTGGGCAATTGATAGAAAAGCAAATAATCATGACGATATCCAAGGCAATGATCATGTATATAGGCATCACGTCTGAGACAAGTAGACCGAAACGATTCTGCATCTACTACTATTACTCCACACATCGACCGCTATCCAGCATGCATCTAGTGTATTAAGTTCATGAAGAACGGAGTAACGCCTTAAGCAAGATGACATGATGTAGACAAAGTAAACTCACACATGAATAAACCCCATCTTTTTACCCTTAATAGCAACGATACATACGTGTCATGTCCCTTTCTGTCACTGGGATTGAGCACCGCAAGATCGAACCCATTACAAAGCACCTCTCCCATTGCAAGATAAATCAATCTAGTTGGCCAAACCAAATCAATAGATCGGAGAGAAATACGAAGCTATAATAATCATGCATAAAAGAGTTCAGAGAAAACTCAAATAATATTCATGGATAATCTGATCATAAACTCACAATTCATCGGATCCCAACAAACACACCGCAAAAAGTGATTACATCGGATAGAACTCCAAGAACATCGAGGAGAACATTGTATTGAAGATCAAAAAGAGAGAAGAAGCCATCTAGCTACTAACTATGGACCCGAAGGTCTGTGGTAAACTACTCATGCATCATCAGAAGGGCAGCAAGGTTGATGTAGAGCCCCTCCGTGATCGATTCCCCCTCCGGCAGAGTGCCGAAAAAGGCCTCCAGATGGGATCTCTCGAGAACAGGAACTTGCGGCGGCGGAAAAAGTTTTTCGTGGACTCCTCTGTTGGTTTCCTGATTTTAGAGAATTTATAGAGGTGGAATTAGGTCAAACGGAGCAGAGGTGGACCCACGAGGCACCAGGGCACGCCACCCCCCCGGGGCGCGCCCTGGTGGCTCGTGGCTACCTCCTCTGTCTTCTGGCCTCCTCCCGAAGCTTCTAGTGTCTCTTATGTCCAGAAAAAAATCTCCAAAAAGTTTCGTGGCATTTGGACTTCGTTTGGTACTGATATTCTAGAAAACCAAAAACAGCAACTGGCACTGGGCACTAAGTTAATAGGTTAGTCCCAAAAAATGATATATAATTGCTTGTAAATGTATATAAAACATCCAAGATTTATACTATAATAGCATGGAACAATCAAAAATTATAGATACGTTGGAGACGTATCAGGAAGTCATCGTGCTAAGGCCCCACATGCTCAGCCGTTGAATAGAACGTAGATCCAAGTTTATGGAAACAAGTATCAATAATACGTTTGTATTTCCATAGTTTCGAGTTTTCCATCAAGATATTAGTCACCCATGGTCGATATTTAGTTTGAATTACGTACACATACATACTATGTAACTAGCCGTGCTTATAGACTTCCAAAGCTTAGCTTTCACTCCTACTTACAATATGTAGAGTATTTAACAAAAGACTATCACTTTCAACCAGCCCTAGCAAGAAACTATTGTACAAAAAATAGCAAAAACATACCAAAAATTTCTCAATCCGTGCCAAAAAACTACTACCAAACTCCTAAAAAAACTAGTACCAAGTGCCTATTAGGCTCGTTTAAACCCGTTTATGACAGGGTTGGCCCACACGTTCGTTCTGATGACGCACCTTAAGTCAACACCGTATGTTTGACTGTAGAGTTGACTGTTACGATAGGTGGGACCCACATGTGAGCATCTATCCTCTTCTTCAAACAGTTCGTATGCGTGTTCGTCGCTGGCGCCGGTGATGGGCGAGCTGGCCGCCGCTCCGGCGGACGGGCCGGCCGCCACGCTGGCCTCCGCACGGGCTGGCTGACTGGCCCGAGCGCGGCTCACACGCGAGCAAGCCACCGCGCTGGCCTCCGCACGGCCTGGCTGGCTGGCCTGACTGCGGCTCACGCACGAGCAAGCTGCCGCGCTGGCCTCCGCCCGAGCTGGATGGCTGGCCTTAGCACGGCACGCGTGAGCAAGCCACCGCACCGCCATGCCAAGCTAGCTAGCAAATCTTGCACACAAGCAGTTGGATGCATCCAACAGGTTGTGTGCTAGCTTGGCTAGCTAGCGGCCGCGAGCGTCGCGTCGAGCTGGCTTCCGGCTGATGCAAGATGGGCTCCGCGCCGACGGCGCTTTTGACCTCGCTTTCAGCCGGCGGCGGTGGCTGCCTCCCATGGCCGAGGATTACTAGGTGGACGGGCCGGAGGTAGGAGGTGACTCGGGGATATTTTTTTAGACTGACATGTAGGTCCCACAAGTCATAACGCCTAAGTTGCCGGTCAAACAGACGGCGTTGACTTAAGGTGCCACATGGGTGTAAACGAGCCTAATCGGCACCTGGTAGTTTTTTGCGATGGTTTAAGAAATTTTTGGTATGTTTTTGCTATTTTTTGTAGAGTGGTGGTTTCTTGGTATGGCTGGTTCGAAAGTGGTAGTTTTTGTTAAATACTCCAATATGTATAAGGAACAATCTACTAGCGACAAATAGGAATTCTACATTGCATTGTACTAGTGGTCGCGGATAGCCCAGCCACGTGCATGGGTTTTCCCTCCCGTATATTTTGCACGTGCCATCATCTCGTGGCTCGCGTAGAGTAGCAGCCGCCCTCGCCTGCTGCTTCCTCAGTTGCCATCCTTAATGCCGCCTCCCAATTAAGCCGAAGGAGCCGGAAAAGCCTGGTGCCGCATTGGGAATTGTGTAATATGGCTCTGGACCTGGACCTAATGTAAAAGTACTCTGTAGCTTGTGGCGTTGCACGCATGGACTTCGCTCCTTATAGTACAAAATTAGCTTGAAAAACGTTTTCATTATATGGGATGGAGGGAGTAGAATAGTTGATTTGTTAGACTTTTCTGGAGCCATGTGATTGTTTCTTTCTTTTGCAAAAATCATGGAAAAGTTGTATTCATAAATTGAACATTGCACGTGCTGTGCACGTACGCGTGTACTAGTGGAAAAGAAAAAGCCTACTCTCGCGGTATGAAAGAACTCAAATGTTTTGCCCCCGCAATAGTGTGTGCGTGAGAGGAGCGGCTGAGCAGGCCAGCTACGCGCATGAATAGAGCAGCAAGCAGGTCTGCAGTACGCAGGTGTACTACTTTCCCTGCATTGATAGTTACAGCGATGGTTCTAGAGAACAGTACTACTGCTACTTCCTGGCTAGTTTACTAGTCCCCATTGTATTTTGAGTTAAAGTTTGATCACATATTTGACTAGCAAAATGTTAATGCATGTCGCCGAAAATTATATTGTTGGATTCAAATTTGAATGTACTACCCTCCACTTGCTACTTGTGGCACCCCGGCTCAGAGGAACCGGAACACCCCGTATTCCAGCCCAGAGATCAAGTCTTCTGGAATACGACACTGCTTGGCATAGAACAAATCAGCTCTTTATTACAAATAATACGGGGTACAAGGGTCCGATATAACAAAGAATTACATCGGCATGGTGATACTACGCCTGCTAAGGTAGCTCTATGCTAGCAGCGGAACAACTCGTAGCAGAATAAATTCTAGCAGCGGAACAACGACGACGGTGATGAACTCCACTCCGCAGGGACTCTGGCTGGGACGCATCCTAGAGCGCAACCTCGGGATCCTTGACAAACAATCAATCACGGCATCACCTGCAATCTGGCATGACACGCCAGGTGAGTACTTTGAATGTACTCGCAAGCTCACAGCAACCAAAGCAATCAAGACAAACAACAACATGACATTTACAGGTTAATCATCCATGATGAATATGATACTACTAGAACAACATGAGCATGGCATGTATCAACATGAGAGTGAGCATGGCATGTACAAGTTACTCATGATATGAACATGATGATACTAGCACTAGCATGCAAGAGGGGTCGACGTTTAAGGTCTCATGGACCAACTTACTCTGCTCGGAGGTTATCTCGTAACCACAAACTTACCATCATGATCATCACACGATCACCTCAGGATCAACCAAGCTTGGTATCAACTATACCATCGTGATCATCACATGACCACACGGAGCTTGATCTCTACCTGTGATCATCGCATGACCACATAAAGATCAACCAACTTCGTTCCTCATGGAACCGGGGTTGTTATTATTCAGATTATTATTACTGTTGACCCATAGTGTGACCTACTATGAACTGTGTCCATGATCGAGGACGCGGCTATCGATAGATTATACACTCTGCAGAGGTTAGTACACTGTACCCACACTACGGAACTCATGGCCTCATGCTCCCATTCGGGTGGACCAATGACATTCCAACAAAACCAATCTATTGCATGACACTCTCCCGGCCACTCCGACAAACTCCCCTTTGGGCTATGTCCTGGGTGACCCCGATGCCAACTCGTGACATCCGCCACCTCTGTGGCTGCCACCGTCGTGGCCAAGCATAAACATCGTCCCAAACGGGGACCTCGGTACCATAAAACTCGGGTACTCAAGGCTTATGGCCGCCTACCTGATCAGGGTAGCGCGCACACATAACCTTCCCTAGTAGGAGGCACCGGTGAGAGGCATGACAATAGACCGCATTAGGGCCTCCCCATCCAGGCAAGTGTGGTTGCACTGGTGAGCTCGATTCGGTGGCACCATGACTCAGCCAACAGATTTGTTCAAGTTCGATTAATGTCAGGTTCAACTTGAATGATGATGAGCTGAGTCATAACAACATAATGAAATAACAATGCATATGAGCATGATAACAGTGTAACCACGGATGGGAAACATAACCATTTAACATCATTACCTTAACCATGATAAATCATTTAGTCTACGGGATGCAAATGAGCATGGCATAATGACGGTCATGAATATAACAAGTATTTTCATATCAAACCATAATGATCCATTTGAGCATATCATTATCACTAGCATATGGAATGATTACAAGAATAAAACATGATAAAAATATCCTTAGCAATTAATCATATCACTTACTAGATGAAAATGAACATGGCATAAGCAATGAGCATGGATTCACAAGCATATTCGAAGCATTCACAAAATAATTAAATGAGCAAACAATTATTAAATATTCAAGTGGAAACCATGGCTACTGCAATGCCATCATGCAAGTGGCTGTGTGGCTTGCCTGGGGTTGATAGATTCACCGGGGAGAGGTGCGATGAACTCGCGGAAAGAATCGCCAGAAAAGTTTCCCTCTCGGCGGAGCTGTTTTAAGGGCAAGGGCAAAATGGTCATTTTCATAGTGTGACAACCTCATGAAAATGATACCATCGGAACGGGCTCGATGAACTGAGATCGTGGGCTTTTGAATCACCTAAATCAGAGTTACGGTTGCCGAGTTACGGCCGTTCGTTCGTTAGGCAGAAAAAGAATAAAAATCTGTCCACTTCTGCCCTTAACGGACGAACGTCCGCAAATTAAAGGTTTCGGCGCCGGGCTGAAAAAGAGGAAGCGCATTTTCAGAAATACGCCTTCGCAGTAATGAAAGCGTATTTCTAACAGACAACGCAGCAGAGTACGCTTTCAGTTAAACGAAGACGTACTTCTCCGAAGTACGCTTCCACTTAAAATCCTGCGGGCCCGGAGTCAACGCCCCGGTGCGGCTGACCGGTGGGACCGAAGGAGAGGCGGGGCCCGCCTGGCCAGCTGGGCGGGGTCAACGTCGTCTTCCTCTCGCTCGCCCGTGGAGCAGAGGAGGGCGCGCGGCGCCGGCGCTCGCACGGGCGGCTCCGGCCACCTCCGGCGGCGCTGGAGACACCGACGAGCTCAGCGAGGAGCGCCGCATCCGTCCCCGCACCGCACGGATGCCGGGAAGATACGGAACAACGGCGGCTTGGCTCACGGCGGACGGCGGCTCGGCCATGATGGGCACGGGCACTACGGTGGTCCGGCGAGCGAGGGGGAAGTCGGGGAAGCTCCGGAAGGCTCCGGGGGTTCCTCTGGTGGTGGCTAGGAGGGAAGGAGAGGCTTGGGTGGCTCGAATTTGAGCGAACTCCGGCGATGCCCGTGGCGGCCGTGAGGAGCAAGGAGAGCTCCTTGAGCTCGGTTGAGATGTCGGAGACGCTACTGGGAGGGAGGAGAGGAGGTTGGCGAGGTCGAGGGAGCTCGGGGTGGGCTTATATAGCCGGAGAGAAGATGCAGAGCCGGATGCCGCCACGGACGCGCAGTCGATGCCCTGACGCGGCCGCGTACGCATGGGCACGCGCGCGGGGGGGTTGATGGCGACTAGAGGGAGCTAGTGGAGGTGTAGACGCGGGATGGAGGACTTCCGGTCGGCCACTCGGCCACTGTGTTCACACGGCCGGGGCTGCCGTGGCGCGAGGAGAGCGAAGGAGGAGGGGGCAACGGCTGGGGAGCGAGCGCGTGGCTACCGCGGGGCTCGAGGACACGCTAGGACGCGCGGAACCGGCTGGGAAAAGAATGCCCGAGGCAAGACGACGAACAGAGCGCGCCCAACGCTTGCCAACAGCGTGGTCACCGCATGGCATGGCGAGGAGAGGGCGTGATGGCCTGCCAAAAGATGTCTACCGTGTAGTCCATCCAGAGTAGGGACTCCATGAGTTGATGGATCAAAGAAAAACCACTGTGAGATGATGGGAGTGATCGACTGAAGTTTGCTGTAGCAAACTAGAGCATGAAGTAGTGATCAAACAGGATGGGATAAGAGCTAACCAGGATGTCACAGAGGTTTAGGGTAGGAAGGACTACAGTCCTATGGAGTATGAAAGGATTTGGACCAAAATTTCACATAGTTGCTTCACAACTACATAATCTGGCCCAGAAACTATATCATGAAGTAACACTCACATGGATGATATGATTGGGCTGAAAATTGGTGGAGGATGATGATTTAGGCATATGAAGGCACTGCAAAAATTTCATACCATTTGGATACATAAAAATGGTACTTCCTTCACAATGCTTTCTAATGGATAGAAACTTGGGGGAATTTTGTAGAGAAAATGGCTTGACAAATTGATGTGAATTTTGGTATGCTCAAATGATACAGGGATATTTAGGTCCTGGATTAATTTCAGATTTTATGAAGCAATATAAAATAGAGTTTCTTCACAAACTGAAATTGTGTCCAGAAACCAAGATTTGAAGGTGTGCTCACATAGATTGTTGGATGGTTATGAAATTTGGTGGAGAGTAATGATTTGATCATATGGATGATCTCCCAAAATTTCAACTCATTTGGATAAGCCTAGCTAGTACTTCCTTTACAAAGCTTCTCTCTAGACAGAAACTTTGGAAATTTGCTGAGGAAGTTTTACTAGGCAAATGAAGCTGAGTTTTGGCATGTGGCAATTATTTGGATATGAGAGAGTGACCAAAATTTTTGAGGGCAATCAAGAAAAGATAAATGCACTTCCTTCACAAAGTGCCATACTGGACAGAATAGGAAATGAATATTCCTGAATTATTTTTGAACTAGGCAAGGATGGATTTTTGACATATTTGTGGAAGATATGATCCAAAGAATTTATGAGAATTTTGTGGGAATTTTGGGAAAGACAGAAATATAGGTTGCTTCACAACCTAGAGCAAACAGGGTTATTCCTTTAATAGAAAAAGGAATATTCCCAAGGAATAAAAATTTGGGGTTGGCTAAGATGGAAATGACAGGGCCTTGAGAAAGATTTGAGAATGACAAGCCACTAGGAAGTGGCAGGAGAGAAGATTTTTCCAGGTTTCAAGACCACATAGCCACGGAAAAAGAACTCCAAATAAAAATTCGAAGAAATCCAAAAGAAGAAGAAAGAGCCAAAAATCGGGGTGTTACACTACTGTAGCTCCTTGGCCTTGAGATTCAAAAGTTGAAAACTGGTACACTAATAGCATCTGCAATAGTCTGTATGATAGATTCGTTGTCATATACAAGTTCTCCAATGAATCATACTCTGATGGGTACCACACACATTAAATTAATAAACAAAACCTGATGACCAACGCCCGAGAGAAGGAAATTGGGGAGCCAGCTGCAGGAGCTCTCACCAGGTCAGTCAGGGCCCACAGAAATGAATGTAATTATCTCGGAGCTTGTGCCCGGAAAGTTGAGTACTGGTACTACTCCTATATTAAATATTAAATAACACGTAACTGCACCATCGCAGTACCGCTAATGCGTGCCCGCATAACTTCCTTCACGAAGGGACGAGGCCCTGCGGTTATGCTCTTATCTCCTCCTCGCCAGTTCCCCTCCCGAAGAGACCAAGGCAGTTCATCGCTGCTGCCATGGATTCGCCAGGCGGTTCTCCTCCTCGCCGGGGCTGGGAGACCTTGGACGATGATTCTCTGGGAGAAATCGCACGCCGCTCCGACTTCCTCACCGCCGCAAGACTCGGTGCTTCCTGCACCAACTATTTTAAGATGGTGCGTAAACATGCTTGGGAGAAGGCCATGCTTGTTGGTCTTCCATGCGTCCTCGAGGAGAAGGTTATTCAATGGGACTCTAGTCCACCGCAACGTGGCCGCAGTTGCATCTTGACGCCGCTTGAGTTGCCGACGTTGAGAGGCAGTCGGATTTTGTCCGATGAGAAGGTCACTCATTGTGTTTGATCATGTAATGTATATTCTAAAAATACTTAGTTATTCCATCCTGTAATTTCTCCGCTGCCCACCGTCCCACAAGTTTGGGTTGGTGCCAACGGAGACTGGCTTGCATACCTACGGCCGGATACCACCATTATTTTGCACAACATCCACAGCAGTGCGTCCGTTCTCGTAGACCCCTTGTCAAGCATTGGGATCGGCCTTCCGGACTGGAACAACTTGAATAGGTATGATGAAGCCACCATGAGATTGAAGAAGATAGCAATTGCGGACCCGCCGACCAAGCACCGCAGCTACGATGATTACTATCTCATCGCGGTGTTCGACATAAGGATTGCCATCAATAAGAATGGCCCTGACGGCAGAGGCTGGCACATGTTGGCCGCGACAGATTTGTACCCGCACAAGTTTGAAGACGCCGTGTGCCATGTAGGCCGCATCTTCGCCGTGACAAGCCAAGGGACTTGTTTCATCTAGGTGCCATCCTATGGTACGGGAGATAACAAACGGAATGCACTAAACATCATTTGCATCCCTAACGGTACTCCATTATTTTGCAGGGACCACGCATCCCCCGATCAAAATTAGATCGCCGATCCTGGATGTGTTGGATTATGTGCATCCGCCATTTGTTCTAACTTGGAACCTTGTAGTTGACTTTGGCAAATTAGGATCAAATATCTTATCAGTGGTTAGCCATGGTACCATTGATGTGCAACAAGGTGCCATGATCTACCACGATCGGACCCTCACCATGTACCTAGGTATTCCATTCTCTCATTGCCTTCTCTTTCATTGTACTAGTAGTAGTAGTACTACTACTACTACTACTTCGGATCCATAGTACTAGTGGGTCGCAGGGATCGGCGGGAGTAGTACTTTTTACCTAGGAGTACGTGTATAGCTGCCTCTTGAATCCACTCCCACCATTTTTGTTTTTTCATGTCTTATCTCCTCCGTGTAGCCAAAAATGGCTATATATAATCAGTCAGTTATTGAACTTCCTCTATAGTATAGTAGTACTACTCGCTGCACAATATTACTGCGTGCCATATTTGAGCACAACATTATCCTGCATGGACCTTGACCATGTACGTCACCATGTTTCCAGAACTGAGATGCCACGTGTACCAGATGGACGGCTCCGAGTTCGACCCCCGTGATGCTATGTGGGAGCCGAGGGACACTCTTGGAGAGTACTCACTTTTCATTGGGGACAGCTACCCCATTGTCAAACAGATGCCACCTTCCGTGCACGACACCGAAGGCCTGCTGTTCATGAAGCATGGTTGTGTCTTCAGTGTGCACCGCCGGTTGAACATGTTGGGACACGCAATCCCTGATTTATGCCGCATCAGCTTGGATGAGTCTCCATCGTGTGGAACCGGACTAGAAAGCTGCGACAATGATTCCCGTTGCCCACCGCTATGGATCGTGCCATCTATGAAGAACACCTGGGACTGGAACCTGGAGGACGACATGGAGCCCATCTATAACATGTAAGTGGAGTATGGTAAATTGTGAATGGTAGCGCTGCAAATATATGTAGAGTAGTCGTGCACAAATTTATCACATGAAGTGGAGATGAACTTGTGTGGCATGTTGGCATTTGTCCTTTAGAATTTACTAGTAGATGTGTTATGTGTACGTGCAACTTGTGTGGCTGTTCCACGGGCACCAACACGCTTTGTGAGAAAAAAAGGTGGCACAACTTTGGCTATAGGTGATGTGGCAGCATCATACAGTAGCGGTTGTTCGCTATAGTTGTACGACTGCTCGTACTCCTATAAACCTTGCGCTTGGCTCTTCGCCTCTTCGGGAGGTCCAAGTTCAACAATGATGGTACTACAGTACTATATGCTTCTGGCAATCTGACACCGAATGAACTGCCGCAAGTCCATCGCGTGAGCGAGGGCGAGGGAGAGCACGCTGTAGTCAAAAGCTTCTCCTCGTCTTGCGAGCCACGGCACGCGTGGGCGAGGGAGAGGGCGTAGGCATACTAAGCAAGCTTCTCCTCGTCCTGCGAGCCACCGTGCGCGTAGGCGAGGGAGAGGGCGTAGTAAGCAAGCTTCTCCTCGTTCTGTGAGTTGACGGGACACAGTAGTACTAGTAGTCCATACTGCCTCCTTTTCGGTTAATATGGCTTAATTTGAAATGAGATAAATACAGTGGCGGTCACTGTATTTGTAACAATACGGTTACTAGACTTCGTAATACGCTCATTACGGTCACTATATACGTTTTGCGGTGATTATACGGTCACTAGCTCACCGTAGAGCACCGTATTGCACTCCGCTGACCGGCCAAATAGTGTACGTGGCACTTTCTTGACTGGTTAGATTGGCACGTGGTTTCTGGGTCCCACCTGTCAGTTGGCAGAGTAAAGAAATAAGTTAAACAAAACTTTACACAGGCATGACAGGAGTCCAACCCTTGCGCGCGAACCACCCTGGCTTTGTATGTGAGTGCATGCACGTGTAGGTTGAGGACTTGAGCGTGAGCGTGTGTGTTGCGTCGTTTGCTGTGTGCCGCATGCATGGCTGCATGAGTGTTGCGTGCGTGCATGTGTACGTGTGAGTGTTGCATGAATGCGTGAGGGTTCTAGTCCCTCCCATTCACATGTTCATATTTCAAGCTTCATTAAAACGTTGCATGCAAGAATTACTCCAATGCATGTAAAAGTCCTGGTCATTTGTTGTTCACGCATGCACGCATGCATTGCAATTAATACGTTCGTAAACACAATTTTCTTGAGGAAAACAAGCCCATTAATTGAGTACTTTTGCAAAGTACTACAGTAGTACTAGTACAAAAAATTCTTCTGGCACTCATCATCTACTATTACCTTGGTTGATGAATCTTTTTTATTAAGTTGTATATAAACCGGAATGAGGGAGTAGGTACTACTACGTAATTGGCGCCGGGAGCCTTGGCCAATGGTTCTTAATGTTGGACAGGATGAGAGTAGAGGCATAAATAGGAAGTCTTGGCGATCCATTATTCCCCATCGGTCTATTCAACTACTAGTCTTCACAGTGAAGTGACAATACACGCTGCAGCAGATGGGACACTTGATTAATAAACTGAGCCAGCGTGCTGGTGTTACTAAATCAGCCTTACCCTGTAGTGCCATCATGTCTGCCAGTGGAGCACGCTTCCGCAATTACGCATACGCACCTCTCTCTTCCGTTGACTGACATATGGGCCCGCTTGACGTAGACCCACATGTCATCTGCTTAACTATTTACACTCGTGTATACTAGTAGTACTAGTTGAATTGAGATTTAATGCACCTTCTTCCCCGTCTCTCCCTCTTCTTCCTCCTCTCTTCCCCATGGACGTCCCTTCCCCATCTTCGCCCGCACACCATTTTCCAGTGCTCACTGCTCGCCCTCCCGCGCCATCTTCCTCGGTCGCTCGCGCGCACCATCTCCCCCCCACTCACTGCTCGCCCACACACGCCATCTTCTTCTCTCGCCCGCCCGCATCCACTTCCCCGCTCGCCCGCACGCACCGAAAACCCCAATCACTCAGCGCCCTAAAAAACCCAATGGCAGAACCGACTGGCACTCAGAGTCGTGATTGGAATTCCCTTCATGATGTTCTCTTGGAGCAGATCTGTAATCATATGGACCTGCTCAGCAACGTGCGTCTGGCCGCATGCTCGGTGTCTATGCACCGTCTACTTATCGGCAGCCGGTCGACCCTTTTCAAGACACCCTGCTTGTTGATGACCGATCCTCGCAACTGGCCCAGACACCGACGTGACGATCCTACGGAGGTTGCTGTCGTGCCCCTCGACATGCTACCACTCCCCGCCCACTTGCCCTTCATGCGCCACCACTACTAGGCGGGCATGAAGGCCAACTGGATTGTCCTCATCCACCAATCGGGTAGTCCGTGGCGTCTCGTGGATATCTACACCCAGCGAGAGATCACCCTTCCATCGTTGGATGCTGCCGACATCCAGCCTCGCGGCCCGCCGGACACTCCTGCCTACTTGGTTGGACCTCCGTTTGCTGAAGGTTGTAATCTACGAAGTACCCACACCATCAGAAGACTACATAGATTACAAGCTCATTGCCTTGTTCGACGGGGGATTAGCCTATCTGGAATCCGGTCGCCATACATGGTTATGGCTCATCATCAATCATGTTTACCCTCCATTTCTGTCTGATGCTATAGTGCACGATGGCATCGTTTACGCGGTGGACAGACAGATTGGCTACATATACTGGTGGAATCCATCGTCGTGTAATTGTTCTATCTCATCTCATCTTTACCATATGAATAGGACTACCTGTTCATTGTTAGAAATTTAGAATAGATAGTATGACTATAACCACATCATTGCTATATGTTCCTCTCATTTCCTAGATTTTTATAACCACACATGTTATTGTTAGAGTTGATATGAGAACAATTGGCATCTAATGATTGTTAGAATAGATATTATGAGTATAACCACATCATTGCTATATGTTCCTCTCATTTCCTAGATTTTTATGACCACACACGCATGTTATTGTTAGAGATGATATGAGAACAATTGGCATCTAATGATTGTTAGAATAGATATTATGAGTATAACCACATGATTGCTATATGTTACTCTCATTTCCAAGATTTTTATAACCACGCATGTTATTGTTAGAGTTGATACAAGAACAGTTGGCATCTAACTGTTATGGTAGAATATGAGTAGGCCCTGGCATAGTTGTTTTCCTCTCATTTTTACATCCTCTTTGAACCATGACATATTGCTAGAATATGAAAGCCATTGGCATTTTTTAAAAATTAGGGTATGATTATGACCACGGCATTGTAATTCTCTGGCTATGATCTGTGTCACTGTTATAATAATCTTAATTCCACACATACTCTGAACATGATTGTATATTTTTGTCCTTTTGGTCTCCAATTTGATTTGTTGCAGCAGACGCAAATGCGCTGGCCTTTATAATTCCAGCACCTGGAAATATAAATGTCAATGGGTGGTGGTTTATCGCTCGTTCAGCTGACGGTGGGCATTTGATGCTCATTCGCACGTACCAAAGTGACCAAACCATTTCATCAAACCACATTGATAACCCACAAGTATAGGGGATCGCAACAGTTTTCGAGGGTAGAGTATTCAACCCAAATTTATTGATTCGACACAAGGGGAGCCAAAGAATATTTGCAAGTATTAGCAGTTGAGTTGTCAATTCAACCACACCTGGAGACTAAATATCTGCAGCAGAGTGATCAGTAGCACAATAGTATGGTAGTTTGATAGCAATAGCAATAATAGTAACAGTAACAGTAACGGTAGCAGCAATAGTTTTGTAACAATTGTGACAATAGTAGCAATAGTAGTAACTTAGCAAAGAACAATATGTGAAAAACTCGTAGGCATTGGATCGGTGATTATGTTGGATAACATTCATCATGTAACAGTCATAACCTAGGGCGACACAGAACTAGCTCCAATTCATCAATGTAATGTAGGCATGTATTCCGTATATAGTCATACGTGCTTGCGATAAGAACTTGCATGACATCTTTTGTCCTACCCTCCCGTGGCAGCGGGGTCCATAAGGAAACTAAGGGATATTAAGGCCTCCTTTTAATAGAGAACCGGAACAAAGCATTAACACATAGTGAATACATGAACTCCTCAAACTACGGTAATCACTGGAAAGAATCCCAGTTATTGTCACCTTGGGGTATGCGGATCATAACACATAGCAGATGCGTATAACTTGAAAGATCAGATCAAGAACACAAATATATTCATGAAAACATAAAGGGTTCAGATCTGAAATCATGGCACTCGGGCCCTAGTGACAAGCATTAAGCATAGCAAAGTCATAGCAACATCAATCTCAGAACATAGTGGATACTAGGGATCAAGCCCTAACAAAACTAACTCGATTACATGATACATCTCATCCAACCCATCACCGTCCAGCAAGCCTATGAAGGAATTACTCACTCCCGGCGGTGAGGATCATGAAATTGGTGATGGAGGATGGTTGATGATGACGATGACGGAAGATCCCCCTCTCCGGAGCCCCGAACAGACTCCAGATCTGGCCTCCCGATGAAGAACAGGAGGTGGCGGCGGCTCCATATCGTAAAACATAATGAAACTTCCTCTTTTATTTTTTTTCTCTGGAATTGTGAATTTATAGGCTTGAGATTAGGGTCAGCGGAGCCACGTGGGCCCCACAAGCCACCAGGGCGTGCCAGGGGGTGGGGGTGGCGCGCCCTGGTGCCTCGTGGGCAGCAGGTGGCCCCCCCTCCAGTGGATCTTGGCTTCAGTATTTTTTATTTATTCCATAAAAAATCTCCAAAAAGTTTCATCCAATTCCGAGAACTTTTATTTCTTCACAAAAAACAACACCATGGTAGTTCTGCTGAAAACAGCGTCAGTCCGGGTTAGTTTCATTCAAATCATGCAAATTAGAGTCCAAAACAAGAGCAAAAGTGTTTGGAAAAGTAGATACGATGGAGACATATCAACTCCCCCAAGCTTAACTCATTGCTTGTCCTCAAGCAATTCAGTTGACAAACTGAAAGTGATAAAGAAAAACTTTTACGAACTCTTTTGTTCTTGTATCTATACATATGCTTAAATAATTCCCAGGGTTTCAGCAAAGATTATAACTAACCATGCAAATGATAACTCTTAGAAATTATATTCACTCATATCAATGGCATAATCAACTAGCGAGCAATAATAAGATATCTCAAATGCCAACACTTTGTCAAAACAATCATGATATAATATGACAACATGGTATCTCGCTATCCCTTTCTGAGACCGTAAAACATAAATGTAGAGCACCTCCAAAGTTCAAGCAGCGACTAAACATTGTAATTCATGGTAGAAGAGATCCAGTCATGATGCACACAACATTAACTATACACAATGCATGAGAATGACAATAGTGCTCTCAGGACTGGTGCTTATTTGAGAAGGTGGTGACTCAACAATAAAAATAAAATAACATAAAATTAAATAGATGGGCCCTTCGCAGAGGGAAGCAGGGATTTGCAGAGGTGCCAAAGCTCAAAGCTTAAATCAGAGATAAATATAATTTTGGGAGGTATGCCTTTCCTGTCAACGTCATGACCGAGAGTTTTCAATATCTTCCATGCTAAACAAATTAGCGTCGGTTCCCAAGCGGTAAAGTAAAGTTTACTCCCCCTCCACCAAGAATCACAAGCCATGGCTAGCCGAATCCTCGGGTGCCCTCCATACCAACAACTTTCTGGGGGAGTTTGTTTTATTATTTTGCAATTTTAATCATGGGACCGGGCATCCCGATTACCAGCCCCTCTCGTGCAAGGACAAGTGAATAAACACTCATCATGAGAATAACCCGCTTAGCATGGAAGATATTGACCGCCCCCTGTCGCTCCATGAGCGGTACGGACACACAAAATGGATGTTCATTTGAATATTTAGAGGTGGCACATGCATATTTACTTAGAATGGCAGGGTAATACCGCATATAGGTAGATATAGTGGACTCATCTGGAATAACTTTAGTTTAAGGGTTTTGATGCACAAGCAGTATTCCCGCTTAGTACAGGCGAAGGCTAGCAAATAGGTTGAGAAGCGACCAGCTAGAGAGCGAAAATGGTCATAATCATGCATTATGAATAATCAACATTGAATACTAGCATGAGTAGGATATAAGCATCATGAACATAAATATCCTGGAGGCTATGTTGGTTTTGAATCAACTACATGCGTGAACATGTGCCAAGTCAAGCCACTCTAAACATTCAGAGGAGGATACCATATCATCATACTACATCACAAACATTTTAATGCATGTTGACACCCAAGATAAATCATTATCCACTCCTAGCTACTTAAGCATGGCATGAGCAACTATAATCTCTAATTGTCATCATAAACATGTTTAATCATAATATGTTGAATCATGGATACTGAGTTAAACATATTTACAAAAACAAAAACAAGTTGAGTTCATACCCGCTTTTCCTTGCCATAGTCACTTCATCAAATTATCGTCATTATTGCCTTTCACTTGCACGACTGAATGATGTGAAAATAATAATAGTGCAAGGGTGCTGTGAACTAAGCTGGAATCTGCAAACATTTTATTCAAAGGAGAAGACAAGGTAATATGGGCTCTTTGTTAGATCAACAATAATGCATACGAGAGCCACTCAACATTTTCATCGTGGTCTTTTCCTTACAATGACTCAACAAAAGAAAAGAATTTCAGAGAAACACACTCACATATTTTTGGAGTTTTTAGTTTTTTCTTGAAGGAAGCAATTTAAAGAAGACAAAACAAAAACGAGAAAAAAAACTATTTATACGGGAAAGCTCCCAGCAAGCAAAAGAAGAAACGGGAAATCTTTTTGGGTTTTCTTTTAATACTACAACTAATTAAACTAGAAAGAAAAACCGAAAAGAAGCGAGAAATGTTTTTGGATTTTCTCAAAGTTTTTTTTTTCAAACACACAAGAAGAAAGCAAATAAAACTAACATGGATTATAGAATGAAAGAGGATGAACACCGACAACTGAAATGAATGTGTGAACATGAATGTAATGTCGGTATGAAATACGTACTCCCCCAAGCTTAGGCATTTGCCTAGCTTGGTCTATGGCCATCCGTTGTAGCCATCCGGTCCCATATGAAAGTGCTGAGGCGGCGGCACCTGAGCGTCCCAATCCTGGGCCTCATCCTCTGCCGCTGCCAATGCGTTCCGGTAAGCAACGATGTCCGATGGCATAACAGTATATCCGTTCCTGGCTTGAGAATCAAACAAAGCAGGTGTAGGCAACGTAATAATATCACGAGTATCCTCACTAAAAACCAAGTTATAACGAATGTGGTGAGGAGGCTCAGGAGCATCAAGAAAGTGGTGGTCCCTCATAGACTGGTGATCTAAGTAAACTCTGGGCAACAAATAATCATGTGGGCATATGTTAACATTAAAACGTCTCGCTAAGCGAGTAGCATAAATACCACCATGAATTTTACCCTTTGTCCTATTAGTGTGCAGGCGGCGTGCAATGATAGCTCTCAGGTTACAAGTGTTGTCATTATGCAGTGCGTGGCGTAAAATGGCAAAGTCAGGTGCACATAGTGCACCACCTTGCTCTCTAGCAGTCAAGCATTTTCCTATGAATAAAGCAAAGTAATGAACAGCGGGAAATTGCAAGCTAGTGACTCGGGCTTTCGACACGCCCCTTTCCTCTCCCACAGTTAAAGTGTGGAGGAAGCCCTCAAACTCCTTCGGTCGAGGCTCTCTTATTTCCCCATCAAAGGGGATCAAACAAATCTCACAAAACTCAGCAAGCGATATCTGATCATGTTCAGCATATAAATCAAAACACACCACAGGGGGTTCGAGCCTATTCAGGAAATGAAAGTTTTGCACAAAGGAATTCGTAAGGATGTGGTGCTGGTCACACTCATCTGCGAGGAAGTTGGTCAATCCGGCATTGGCAACAAATTGCGCGAACTCTTGGTAGAATCCGGCTTCGTTCATGAAGGCATTGTGCGGCCATTCGCACGGCCGGACCTCCATCCTATGTGGAATGTTGAGGTCGCTGTCCGAGGAGTCTTCAAGGACTCCCTTGGCGTTCCGCTTCGAGGAACTCCTCCGGAAGAAATTCATTTTCCTAAGAGCAAATTTCTGGAAAAAAAATTTGGGCCATAAAAAGATGTTAACAAAACTTCACAAAATTGATAGCAACTACTCATACAAGTGCCTAGAGGCCATATCAAGCATTCAAACTACTTAGGACTCAAAGAATTCAACATGCAAGCTCATTTTCGGTAGCACCAAGAGCAGCTAATTATGCAAGATATAATCCACTAGAGCAAAAACTAATTGGAGCAAATGAGGAGTCACATACAAAGTACCAATCTCCCAAAACAGTTTCGGAAACGGAGTTCCGAGCAAAGAGATCGAAAATCTCAGGTTTGGGAGCAAGAACACGAGAGAGAGAGCTACCAGGAATTTTTGCTAGAGGTAAGAGGCGAAGTGGGCTGAAGGAATAAGTGAGGGGGTCCCTGTGGGACCCACAAGCCACCAGGGCGCGCCCAGGGGGGTGGCGCGCCCTGGTGCCTCGTGGTCACATGGGGCATCCCCCTGGTATGTTTTTAGTGCCAAAAATTCTTAAATATTCTATAAAAATTCATGTAAAAATTTCAGATCATTCTGAGCACTTTCATTTTTGGGCACTTTTTTATTGCGCGGATAATTCAGAAAACATGATAATCATGGCATTTTATTGCATCTAACTAAAAATAACAGAAAACAAAAAGTGGGTGCAGAAGGTTGTGCTTACTAAATTCATCGACTACATGCCTCTCAAAAAGAATCCATTAATAAGGTTGATCAAGTCTTATTAACAAACCATTTCCGAGTAACATGAAACCGAAGAACCTTCGTAAAACACTAGGTTACCTCAACGGGGATGTGTACCTCCCCAATAATAAGAGTTTCATATTTCTTTTTGACAGTAGGAAGAGGGAGTTGAAAACTTCCAATAGTAATTGTCGGAGTCTTTTCAATAACATAAATACCGTTTACTTGAAATTGTTTCTTCGGAAAGTGCACCGTATGTTCATTACCATTGATATGAAAAGTGACCTTGCTTTTTTTGCAATCAATAACAGCCCCTGCAGTATTCAAAAAGGGTCTACCAAGGATAATCGACATGTTGTCGTCCTCGGGCATATCAAGTATAACAAAGTCTGTTAGGATAGTAACATTTGTAACTACAACGGGCACATCCTGACAAACACCGATAGGTATGGCAGTTGATTTGTCAGCCATTTTTAATGATATTTCAGTGGGAGTGAGTTTATTTAAATCAAGTCTTTTATATAAAGAGAAGGGCATAACACTAACACCGGCTCCTAAATCACACAAAGCAGTTTTGACATAATTTCTTTTAATGGAGCATGGTATAGTTGGTATTCCTGGATCTCCGAGTTTCTTAGGTACTCCGTCCTTCAAAGAATAATTTGCAAGCATGGTAGAAATTTCAACTTCAGGTATCTTTCTTTTATTTGTGACAATGTCTTTCATATATTTAGCATAAGGGGCCATCCTTAAAATATCAGTCAAACGAGTACGCAAAAAGACTGGCCTAAGCATTTCAGCAAAGCGTTCAAATTCTTCCTCATCCTTATTCTTAGATGGTTTAGGAGGAAAGGGCATGGGTTTTTGAACCCATGGTTCTCTTTCTTTACCATGTTTTCTAGCAACGAAGTCTCTTTTATCATAACGTTTGTTTTTAGGAGGTGGGTTATCAAGATCAACCGTAGGTTCTATTTCAACATCATTATCAGGTTCTTTATCATTATCTAGTTGGGCATCCACATGAGCATCATCATTATTATTATCATCAGGTGAATGTTCATTACCAGATTGTGTTTCACCATCGGAAATAGAAACATCATTATTATCCTCCAAGGGTTTTTCTACCTCAGGTTCACTAGAAGTATGCAAAGTCCTATCATTTTTCTTTTTCTTTTTAGATGGACTAGGTGCATCAACATTAATTCTTTGAGAGTCTTGTTCAATTCTTTTAGGGTGACCTTCAGGATAAAGTGGCTCTTGAGTCATTCTACCTCCTCTAGTCATTACTCTAACAGCATGATCATTCATATTATTATTCATTTCTTTGAGCAATTCACTTTGAGATTTAGCAACTTGTTCTAATTGGGTTTGAACCATAAATGCATGTTTACCTACACCTTTGACATCATTAGCAATTCTAAACAACAAGTCACTCAAGCGATCAATCATGTAGGCATTTCGTTTCAATTGTTTCATAACATTTGCATTGAAATGATCTTGCTTAATAATATAATTGTCAAATTCATGCAAGCATTGACTAGGAGGTTTGTTATAAGGAATATCACCTTCATCAAACTTTATAAGAGAATTTACCTCTACCGCCTGTGGCGGTGTGTCAAGACCATGTATTTCCTCAATAGGTGGCAAATTCTTAACATCTTCAGCCTTAATACCTTTTTCCTTCATACATTTCTTTGCTTCTTGCATATCTTCAGGACTGAGAAATAGAATACCCCTCTTCTTCGGAGTGGGCTTAGGCGGTGGTTCAGGAAGTGTCCAATCATTATTATTCTTCAATATATTATTCAATAGCTCCTCAGCTTGTTCAATAGCCCGTTCCCTGAAAACACAACCAGCACAACTATCTAGGTAGTCCCTAGAAGCATTGGTTAGTCCATTATAGAAGATATCAAGTATTTCATTTTTCTTAAGAGGATGATCAGGCAAAGCATTAAGTAATTGGAGAAGACTCCCCCAAGCTTGAGGGAGATTCTCTTCTTCAATTTTCACAAAGTTAAATATTTCCTGTAAGGCAGCTTGTTTTTTATGAGCAGGAAAATATTTTTCATAGAAGTAATAAATCATATCCTGGGGACTACGCAAACAACCAGGAGCAAGAGTATTATACCATATCTTAGCATCACCCTTTAGCGAGAAAGGAAATAACTTAAGAATATAGTAATAGCGATTTTTTTCCTCATGAGCGAATAGGGTGGCTATATCATTTAATTTAGTAAGATGTGCCACAACGGTTTCAGTTTCATAGCCATGGAAAGGATCAGATTCAACCAAAGTAATTAACTCAGGATCGACAGAGAATTCATAATCCTTATCAGTAACAAATATGGGAGAGGTAGCAAACTTAGGATCATATTTCATTCTCTCCCTCATAGATTTTTCTTTCATTTCAGCAAGCAATTTTATAACTTCATCTCTATCATTACAAGCAAGAATGGCTCTAGCCGTCTCCCTATAAAAGACATGTTCATCAGATGATTCAACTCTAGTAGGAGAGCTAGGCATAATAGGTGAGTCATAATTCTCAAGAGTTTCAATATTTTCAATTTCTTTAGCTTTAGTAAGTTGTTCATCAAGAAATTCACCAAGTGGCACAGTATTATCAAGCAAAGTACTAGCATCATCATATGTATCATTCATAGCAGAAGTAGTATCATCAATAACTTGAGACATATCAGAATTAATAGCAGGTGGTGGTGTTGCAAGCTTACTCAAAACAGAAGGTGAATCAAGTGCAGAGCTAGATGGCAGTTCCTTACCTCCCCTCATCTTAGAGGGAACGATCTTGGTTCTATCATCCTTAAGATTCTTCATAGTGATCAACAGATATAAATCCCAAGTGACTCAGCAAATAGAGCTATGCTCCCCGGCAACGGCTCCAGAAAAAGGTCTTGATAACCCACAAGTATAGGGGATCGCAACCGTTTTCGAGGGTAGAGTATTCAACCCAAATTTATTGATTCGACACAAGGGGACCAAAGAATATTTGCAAGTATTAGTAGTTGAGTTGTCAATTCAACCACACCTGGAGACAAAATATCTACAGCAGAGTGATCGGTAGCACAGTAGTATGGTAGTTTGATAGCAATAGCAATAACAATAACAGTAACGGTAGCAACAATAATTTTGTAACAATTGTGACAGTAGTAGCAACAGTAGTAACTTAGCAAAGAACAATATGTGAAAAACTCGTAGGCATTGGATCGGTGATTATGTTGGATAACATTCATCATGTAACATTCATAACCTAGGGCGACACAGAACTAGCTCCAATTCATCAATGTAATGTAGGCATGTATTCCGTATATAGTCATACGTGCTTGCGATAAGAACTTGCATGACATCTTTTGTCCTACCCTCCCGTGGCAGCGGGGTCCATTAGGAAACTAAGGGATATTAAGGCCTCCTTTTAATAGAGAACCGGAAGGAAACATTAACACATAGTGAATACATGAACTCCTCAAACTACGGTAATCACCAGAAAGAATCCCAATTATTATCACCTTGGGGTATGCGGATCATAACACATAGCAGGTGCGTATAACTTGCAAGATCGGATCAAGAACACAAATATATTCATGAAAACATAAAGGGTTCAGATCTGAAATCATGGCACTCGGGCCCTAGTGACAAGCATTAAGCATAGCAAAGTCATAGCAACATCAATCTCAGAACATAGTGGATACTAGGGATCAAGCCCTAACAAAACTAACTCGATTACATGATAAATCTCATCCAACCCATCACCGTCCAGCAAGCCTATGAAGGAATTACTCACTCCCGGCGGTGAGCATCATGAAATTGGTGATGGAGGATGGTTGATGATGACGATGACGGAAGATCCCCCTCTCCGGAGCCCTGAACGGACTCCAGATCTGGCCTCCCGATGAAGAACAGGAGGTGGCGGCGGCTCCATATCGTGAAACGCGATGAAACTTCCTCTCTTATTTTTTTCTCTGGAATTGTGAATTTATAGGCTTGAGATTAGGGTCAGCGGAGCCACGTGGGCCCCACAAGCCACCAAGGCGCGCCAGGGGGGTGGCGCGCCCTGGTGCCTCGTGGGCAGCAGGTGGCCCCCCTCCAGTGGATATTGGCTCCAGTATTTTTTATTTATTCCATAAAAAATCTCCAAAAAGTTTCGTCCAATTCCGAGAACTTTTATTTCTGCACAAAAAACAACACCATGGTAGTTCTGCTAAAAACAGCGTCAGTCCGGGTTAGTTTCATTCAAATCATGCAAATTAGAGTCCAAAACAAGAGCAAAAGTGTTTGGAAAAGTAGATACGATGGAGACGTATCACACATGTAGTACAATGCGTGGGGCGTTCGCGACTGTGATGGCTATGGCTGTTGTGTCTTCGAGAAAGATCCGAGCTCCGTTAGGCCAGGCGTATTCAATTGGAGGTGGGTTTACAGCCTCGGCAACCACTCCCTGTTCCTCGGGCTCAATTATCCGACCATCCAACCAATCATCGAACATATCACCGGCGATGATTATCGTGCTATGCAAGTTCCATTCGCCAGGGGGAACTGTGTTT
Organism: Elymus sibiricus; assembly: GCA_039707655.1. Taxonomy (NCBI): domain Eukaryota; kingdom Viridiplantae; phylum Streptophyta; class Magnoliopsida; order Poales; family Poaceae; genus Elymus; species Elymus sibiricus. Next base: position 172,227,839 of record CM077666.1, on the reverse strand, counting down.
ACACATCGTACCATGGATTTCATGAAGCACCATATCCAGAGATTCGTCAACACAGCTTGTTGCCAGATGAACTTCAGTGTGTGAAAGGCATCAAGCTTCCAAGCGATGAATGGCTTTTGCAAACCCGACATGCGGCAATGTGGTTTATGCCAACAGCTAATATGCACAACTTGATTCGTAGTGATATCTAGACTGAGCCATGTATCCTGCTAGTTGTCGCATGATCCTGTTATGTTGGTTATTTTGTACTGTAGTTAGTTTGAAGGTTAAATACCTTTCTGGGATCAAGTGCATCCTACATCACCTGTGTAGCATGTATTTTGATAATGATGATGGAGATGCTGTGCAGAAGCCATATATAGCAATTAAGCTTCAAGTGCGTACTTGTTCGTGAAAGTGTTGTCCAATGGGAATTAAATTTTGTATTACTCATGTAGCCTACAAGTCTGTCGCACAGCCTTATAACTTTGTAGTCACATGTTTGTAAGCTCCTTCTAAACACTCTTGCATAATGTCCTTAAAACTAAGGCTTTAGCAACGCCCCTCTGATATTATTTAAAGCAATATGGACGCAACATGGAGATTGGATGAATGTACACCATTTCTAAAATTTGTACTACTAGTAGTCCTCTATACCGTATATTGCGCTACTCGTACTAGGTAAGTAGTACTTGTACGACTAGTAGTACCAGTACACGTCGGTCAAATTATTCATCATGTCCTCACATTGAATTGACGTGACAACACGCTGCGCGTGAGGTGACACAAGAGTCCCGGCTGCGTGTTCGGTTCACCAAAGTGAGCCTCACCCCTTTGGTAGTCCAGCAGCACTCTCCCGTTCTCTCCCATTCTTCCCGCCTCCCAGCCGCCGCCTTGTTCCAATCCAGTTGGTACGATGGGCGATGAGCTAGTGGAGCTGCTATACTTCATTGCAAGTAGTCAAAAGGAAGACACTGAGAAATTTGATCTCAACAAGGAAGCTCTTCAAGCTAGCCGCATGAAGGGTGGAACCAGCGAGGACGCTCCTGTGAGTATTCATCCCGTCGCCCTGTATGTTGATTTCGATCTTTATGGGATTTTTCAAGTCTTAAGAGTATGCATGTAATAATGAAGCCGAGACCCCAGTTTGTTCGGGCGTCATGGATTTTAGATTTGGAGTAGCACTTATCTGTCGAAATCTTTCATCATTTACTTAAACAGTTGATTGATCATACATTGAGTACCATTTAACTGGAATTAACCGCTACAAGTGTTGGAAATATGCCCAAGAGGCAATAATAAATTGGTTATTATTATATTTCCTTGTTCATGATAATCGTTTATTATCCATGCTATAATTGTATTGATTGGAAACTCAAATACATGTGTGGGTACATAGACAACACTGTGTCCCTAGTAAGCCTCTAGTTAACTAGCTCGTTGATCAAAAGATGGTGAAGGTTTCCTAGCCATGGACATGAGATGTCATTTGATAACGGGATCACATCATTAGGAGAATGATGTGTTGGACAAGACCCAAACTATAAACGTAGCATATGATCGTGTCAGTTTATTGCTATAGTTTTCTGCATGTCAAGTATCTGTTCCTATGACCATGAGATCATGCAACTCACTGACACCGGAGGAATACCTTGTGTGTATCAAACGTCGCAACGTTACTGGGTGACTATAAAGATGCTCTACAGGTATCTCCGAGGGTGTCTGTTGGGTTGGCATGGATCAAGACTGGGATTTGTTACTCCGTGTGACGGAGAGGTATCTCAGGGCCCACTCGGTAATACAACATCACAATGAGCCTTGCAAGCAATGTGACTAAAGTGTTAACCACGAGATCTTGTATTACGGACCGAGTAAAGAGACTTGCCGATAACGAGATTGAACTAGGTATAGAGATACCGACGATCGAATCTCGGGCAAGTAACATACCGAAGAACAAAGGGAACAGCATACGGGATTAACTGAATCCTTGACATAGAGGTTCGACCGATATAGATCTTCGTAGAATATGTAGGAACCAATATGGGCATCCAGGTCCCGCTATTGGTTATTGACCGTAGAGGTGTCTCGGTCATGTCTACATAGTTCTCGAACCCGCAGGGTCTACACACTTAACGTTTGGTGACGATTAGTATAGTTGAGTTATTGTGTTGGTGACCGAAGGTTGTTCGGAGTCCCGGATAAAATCCCGGACATGACGAGGATCTCCGAAAGAGTCCGGAGGTAAAGATTGATATATGTGATAATAGTGTTTTGATCTCCGGAAGGGTTCCGGAATTCACCGGAAGGGGTTCCGGATGTTTACCGAAGTGTTCGGGTGCAGCAACACTTTATATGGACCAAAGGGGTAAAGCCCACGAGGTATTGGAAAGTGCAAAAGGAAGTTTTGCTGCTGCCTTAAGCGGTACTACCGCTGGTAAGGCAGTACTACCGCGTAAGCGGTACTACCGCTTGTGTGAAGCGGTACTACCGCTCAAGCGGTACTACCGCTCATGAGCGGTACTGCTGGAATCCGAGTGGGACTCTTTCCGTGCGGGCCAAACCAACCTTGTGCGGGCAAAACCGACCTTGTGGAGGCTTTCTCTCCAAGTTTAGACCCCAGGGCTCAACATATAAATAGAGGGGCAGGGCTAGCACACGGGATACATCAAGATTTCCCAAGCCGTGTGCCGGCAACCCTAACCCTCAAGTTCCTCCCGTCATAATCTCCGTAGTGCTTGGCGAAGCCTTGCAGAGATTGTTCCTCACCACCATCACCACGCTGTCGTGCTGCCGGAACTCATCCACTACTTCACCATCGCTCGCTGGATCGAGGAGGTGAAGGCGTCATCAAGCCGTACGTGTGTTGAATGCGGAGGTGCCGTCCGTTCGGCGCTAGATCGTGTTTGGATCGAGGGACGACTTGCGATTTGGATCGCAAAGACGTTCAACTACATCAACCGCGTTTCTTAACGCTTCCGCTTAGTGATCTACAAGGGTATGTAGATTCACTCTCCCTCTCGTAGATGCTCATCACCATGGATAGATCTTGCGTGTGCGTAGGAAATTTTTTGTTTCCCATGCGACGTTCCCCAACAGTGGTATCAGAGCTAGGTCTATGTGTAGATGAGATCTCGAGTAGAACACAAAGGAGTTTGTGGGCGTTGATATTCAGATTGCTTCCTCCCTTGGTCTTTTCTTGTTTCGGCGGTATTGTGGGATGAAGCGTCTCGGACAAACATTACTCGTACGCTTACGAGAGACCGGTTCCATCAACTGACATGTAACTTCGTTGCATAAAGATGGCTGGCGGGTGTCTATCTCTCCTACTTTAGTCGGATCGGATTTGACAAAGGCGGTCCTTGAGAAGGTTGAAAAGCAATTTTTGTATCACCGTTGTGGTTTTTGCGTAGGTAAGAATTGTTCTTGCTAGATACCCGTAGCAGCCACGTAAAACTTGCAACAACAATTAGAGGACGTCTAACTTGTTTTTGCAGGGTATGTTGTGATGTGATATGGCCAATTACATGATGAGATATATGTGATGTATGAGATGATCATGTGTTGTATAGAATATCACGACTTGCATGTCGATGAGTACGGCAACTGGCAGGAGCCATAGAGTTGTCTTTAATTATTTTCGCCGTTTTGCTTTACTTTATCGCTATGAGTTAGCAATAGTTGTGGAAGCAACAGTCAGCGCGACAACCTCATGGCGACACGTTGATGGAGATCAAGATGATGGAGATCATGGTGTCATGCCGGTGACGATGGAGATCATGCCGGTGCTTTGGAGATGGAGATCAAAAGCACAAGTTCATGGCCATATCATGTCACTTATGATTTGCATGTGATGTTAATCCTTTTATGCATCTTATTTTGCTTAGGACGACGGTAGCATTATAAGGTGATCCCTCACTTAAATTTCAAGATAAAATTGTGTTCTCCCCGAGTGTGCACCGTTGCGAAAGTTCGTCGTTTCGAGACACCACGTGATGATCGGGTGTGATAGACTCTACGTTCGCATACAACGGGTGCAAGCCAGTGTTGCACATGCGGAACACTCGGGTTAAACTTGACGAGCCTAGCATGTACAGACATGGCCTCGGAACACAAGAGACCGAAAGGTCGAACATGAGTCATATAGTAGATATGATCAACATGAAGATGTTCACCATTGAAACCACCTCAACTCACGTGATGATCGGACTTGAGTTGGTGGATTTGGATCATGTGACACTCGAATGACCGGAGGGATGTCAATTTGAGTGGGAGTTTTTTAAGTAATATGATTAACTAAACTCATTATCTTGAACAATAGTCTAAGTTGTCTTTGCTATATTTATGTTGCAGATCATGGCTCGCGCAGTAGCACCCCTGAATTTTAATGCGTTCCTAGAGAAAGCTAAGTTGAAAGATGATGGAAGTAACTTTGTGGACCGGGCCCGTAATCTAAGGATTATCCTTACGGCTTCCCAGAAGGCTTATGTCCTTGATGCACCGCTTGGTGATCCACCCGCTCCAGTTGAGTCTCTAGACGTTGTGAACGCCTGACATGCTCGCTCTGATGATTACTCAATAGTTCAATGTGCAATTTTGTATGGCTTAGAACCGGGACTTCAAAGACGTTTTGAACGTCATGGAGCATATGAGATGTTCCAGGAGTTGAGGTTTATCTTCCAGAAGAATGCCCGGATCGAGAGGTATGAGACCTCCGATAAGTTCTATACTTGCAAGATGGAGGAGAACGGGTCTGTTAGTGATCACATACTCAGAATGTCTGGGTACTCCACCCGTCTGGCTGAATTAGGGATGCCCCTTCCGCCAGAGGCTATCACTGACAGAGTTCTTCAATCATTGCCACCTAGCTACAAGAGCTTCGTGTTGAACTATAACATGCACGGGATGAACAAGTCAGTCGCCGAGCTGTTTGCGATGCTGAAAGTCGCTGAGTCTGAAATTCAGAAGGAGCATCAAGTGTTGATGGTCAATAAAACCACTAGTTTCAAGAAAAATGGCAAGGGTAAGAAGGGTAACTCCAAGAAGAGTGGCAAAGCAGTTGCTCCTCCCGTGAAGAAACCCAAGGCTGGACCCAAACCAGAAACTGTGTGCTTTCAATGCAAGGGAACTGGACACTGGAAGCGGAACTGCCCCAAGTATTTGGCTGACAAGAAGGCGGCCAACAACAAACAAGGTATATATGATATACATGTTATTGATGCGTACCTTACCAACTCTCGTTGTAGTGCCTGGGTATTTGATACCGGTGCGGTTGCTCACATTTGCAACTCTAAACAGGAACTGCGGAATAGGCGGAGGCTGGCAAAGGATGAAGTGACGATGCGCGTGGAAAATGGTTCCAAGGTTGATGTGATCGCCGTCGGCACGCTCTCTCTTCAATTACCATCGGGATTAGTGATGAACCTGAATAATTGTTATTTAGTGCCTGCGTTAAGCATGAACATTATATCTGGATCTTGTTTATTGCGAGACGGTTACTTATTTAAATCAGAGATAATGGTTGTTCTATTTATATGAGTAATATCTTTTATGGTCATGCACCCGAAGTGAGGGGTTTATTCTTATTGAATCTCGATAGTAATGATACACATGTTCATAACATTGATGCCAAAAGATGTAGAATTGATAATGATAATACCACTTTCTTGTGGCACTGCCGTTTAGGTCATATTGGCGTAAAACGCATGAGGAAGCTCCATGCTGATGGACTTTTGGAGTCACTTGATTTTGAATCACTTAACACATGCGAGCCATGCCTCATGGGCAAGATGACTAAAACGCCGTTCTCTGGAACAATGGAACGGGCAAGTGACTTGTTGGAAATCATACATACTGATGTGTGCGGTCCGATGAGTATTGAGGCGCGCGGTGGTTATCGTTACTTTCTCACCTTCACTGATGACTTAAGTAGATATGGGTATATTTACTAAATGAAACACAAGTCTGAAACGTTTGAAAAGTTCAAACAATTTCAGAGTGAAGTTGAGAATCATCGTAACGAGAAGATTAAATTCCTACGATCTGATCGAGGAGGAGAATATCTGAGTTATGAGTTTGGCAGTCACTTAAGACAATGTGGAATTGTTTCACAACTGACACCGCCTGGAACACCACAGCGTAATGGTGTGTCCGAACGTCGTAATCGAACCTTATTGGATATGGTGCGATCTATGATGTCTCTTGCCGATTTGCCACTATCGTTTTGGGGTTATGCATTAGAGACAACTGCATTCACTTTAAATAGGGCACCATCGAAATCCGTTGAGACAACGCCATATGAACTTTGGTTTGGCAAGAAGCCAAAGCTGTCATTTCTTAAAGTTTGGGGATGTGATGCTTATGTCAAAAAGCTTCAGCCTGAAAAGCTGGAACCCAAAGCGGAGAAATGCGTCTTCATAGGATACCCAAAAGAGACAGTTGGGTATACCTTCTACCTCAGATCCGAAGGCAAAGTGTTTGTCGCTAAAAACGGAACATTTCTTGAGAAAGAGTTTCTCTCGAAAGAATTGAGTGGGAGGAAGATAGAACTTGATGAGGTTGTTGAACCTTTACTTCAACCTGAGAGTAGCGCAGCGCAGAAAGATGTTTCTGTAGAGCCTACATCAGCTGAAGAGGAAGTTGATGATGATCATAAAGCTTCGGATCAAGTTGCTATCGAACCTCGTAGGTCGACAAGGACGCGTACTGCTCCTGAGTGGTACGACAACCCTGTCTTAGAGGTCATGTTGTTGGACAACTATGAACCTATGAGCTATGGAGAAGCGATTATGGGCCCGGATTCCGAGAAGTGGTTAGAGGCCATGAAATCCGAGATGGGATCCATGTATGAAAACAAAGTGTGGACTTTGGAAGTATTACCTGAAGGGCGTAAGGCCATTCAGAACAAATGGATCTTTAAGAGGAAGACAGACGCGGACGGTAATGTCACCGTCTATAAAGCTCGACTTGTGGCAAAGGGTTTTTCACAAGTTCAAGGAGTTGACTACGATGAGACCTTCTCACCCGTAGCGATGCTTAAGTCCGTCAGAATCATGTTAGCAATAGCTGCCTTTTTCGATTATGAAATTTGGCAGATGGATGTCAAAACAGCGTTCCTTAACGGTTTCCTTAAGGAAGAGTTGTATATGATGCAACCAGAAGGTTTTGTCAATCCAGAGAATGCTGACAAAGTTTGCAAACTCCAGCGATCCATTTATGGACTGGTGCAAGCATCTCGGAGTTGGAATCTTCGCTTTGATGAGGTGATCAAAGCGTTCGAGTTTATACAAGTTTACGGAGAAGCTTGTATTTACAAGAAAGTGAGTGGGAGCTCTATAGCGTTTCTAATATTATATGTGGATGACATATTACTGATTGGAAACAATATAGAAATGTTGGAAAGCGTGAAGGAATATTTGAACAAGAGTTTTTCAATGAAGGACCTAGGAGAAGCTGCTTTCATATTAGGCATCAAGATCTATAGAGATAGATCAAGACGTTTAATAGGACTTTCACAAAGCACATACCTTGATAAGATTTTGAAGAAGTTCAAAATGGATCAGTCCAAGAAGGGGTTCTTGCCTGTTTTGCAAGGTGTGAAGTTGAGTAAGACTCAATGCCCAGTGACTGCAGAAGATAGAGAAAAGATGAGTGTCATCTCCTATGCTTCAGCCATAGGCTCTATCATGTATGCAATGCTGTGCACAAGACCCGATGTCAGCCTTGCCATAAGTATGGTCGGAAGGTTTCAAAGTGATCCAGGAATGGAACACTGGACAGCGGTCAAGAATATCCCGAAGTACCTGAAAAGGACTAAGGACATGTTTCTCGTTTATGGAGGTGATCAAGAGCTCGTCGTAAAGGGTTACGTCGATGCAAGCTTTGACACTGATCCGGATGACTCTAAGTCGTTAACCGGATACGTATTTATTCTTAATGGGGGTGCGGTTAGCTGGTGCAGTTCCAAGCAAAGCGTGGTAGCTGATTCTACATGCGAAGCGGAGTACATCGCTGCCTCGGAGGCGGCGAAGGAAGGTGTCTGGATGAAGGAGTTCATGAAAGATCTTGGAGTAGTGCCTAGTGCACTTAACCCAATGACTCTGTTTTGTGATAATACTGGTGCCATTGCTCTAGCCAAGGAACCAAGATTTCACAAGAGGACCAGACACATAAAGCGACGTTTCAATTCCATCCGCGATTACATCAAGGAGGACAACATAAATATTTGGAAGTACACACGGATCTGAATGTTGCAGATCCGATGACTAAACCTCTTCCAAGGGCTAAACATGAACAACACCAAAACTGCATGGGTGTTCGATTCATTACAATGTAAATCACATAGTGATGTGAACTAGATTATTGACTCTAGTGCAAGTGGGAGACTGTTGGAAATATGCCCTAGAGGCAATAATAAATTGGTTATTATTATATTTTCTTGTTCATGATAATCGTTTATTATCCATGCTATAATTGTATTGATTGGAAACTCAAATACATGTGTCGGTACATAGACAACACTGTGTCCCTAGTAAGCCTCTAGTTAACTAGCTCGTTGATCAAAAGATGGTGAAGGTTTCCTAGCCATGGACATGAGATGTCATTTGATAACGGGATCACATCATTAGGAGAATGATGTGATGGACAAGATCCAAACTATAAACGTAGCATATGATCGTGTCAGTTTATTGCTATAGTTTTCTGCATGTCAAGTATCTGTTCCTATGACCATGAGATCATGCAACTCACTGACACCGGAGGAATACCTTGTGTGTATCAAACGTCGCAACGTTACTGGGTGACTATAAAGATGCTCTACACGTATCTCCGAGGGTTTCTGTTGGGTTGGCATGGATCAAGACTGGGATTTGTTACTCCGTGTGACGGAGAGGTATCTCAGGGCCCACTCGGTAATACAACATCACAATGAGCCTTGCAAGCAATGTGACTAAAGTGTTAGCCACGAGATCTTGTATTACGGACCGAGTAAAGAGACTTGCCGATAACGAGATTGAACTAGGTATAGAGATACCGACGATCGAATCTCGGGCAAGTAACATACCGAAGAACAAAGGGAACATCATACAGGATTAACTGAATCCTTGACATAAAGGTTCGACCGATATAGATCTTCGTAGAATATGTAGGAACCAATATGGGCATCTAGGTCCCGCTATTGGTTATTGACCGTAGAGGTGTCTCGGTCATGTCTACATAGTTCTCGAACCCGCAGGGTCTACACACTTAACGTTTGGTGACGATTAGTATAGTTGAGTTATTGTGTTGGTGACCGAAGGTTGTTCGGAGTCCCGGATAAAATCCCGGACATGACGAGGATCTCCAGAAGAGTCCGGAGGTAAAGATTTATATATGTGATAATAGTGTTTTGATCTCCGGAAGGGTTTCGGAATTCACCGGAAGGGGTTCCGGATGTTTACCGAAGTGTTCGGGTGCAGCAACACTTTATATGGACCAAAGGGGTAAAGCCCACGAGGTATTGGAAAGTGCAAAAGGAAGTTTTGCTGCTGCCTTAAGCGGTACTACCGCTGGTAAGGCAGTACTACTGCGTAAGCGGTACTACCGCTTGTGTGAAGCGGTACTACCGCTCATGAGCGGTACTACCGCTTGTACGCGGTACTGCTGGAATCCGAGTGGGATTCTTTCCGTGCGGGCCAAACCGACCTTGTGCGGGCAAAACCAACCTTGTGGAGGCTTTCTCTCCAAGTTTAGACCCCAGGGCTCAACATATAAATAGAGGGGCAGGGCTAGCACACGGGATACATCAAGATTTCCCAAGCCGTGTGCCGGCAACCCTAACCCTCTAGTTCCTCCCGTCATAATCTCCGTAGTGCTTGGCGAAGCCCTGCAGAGATTGTTCCTTACCACCATCACCACGTCGTCGTGCTGCCGGAACTCATCCACTACTTCACCATCGCTCGCTGGATCGAGGAGGTGAAGGCGTCATCAAGCCGTACGTGTGTTGAACGCGGAGGTGCCGTCCGTTCGGCGCTAGATCGTGTTTGGATCGAGGGACGACTTGCGATTTGGATCGCGAAGACATTCGACTACATCAACCGCGTTTCTTAACGCTTCCGCTTAGCGATCTACAAGGGTATGTAGATTCACTCTCCCTCTCATAGATGCTCATCACCATGGATAGATCTTGCGTGTGCGTAGGAAATTTTTTGTTTCCCATGCGACGTTCCCCAACAGCAAGTCCAAGAAGGATTGGCCGGTGCTGCCGGCTGGCGTCAAGTTCGATCCCATGGATCAGGAGCTGATCGAGCACCTTGAGGCTAAAGTGAGTGTTGACAGCGCGAGATCTCACCCTCTCATCGATTTGTTCATACCGACCATCGACAGCGAGCACGGCATATGCTCCACCCATCCTGAGAAACTTCCAGGTGAGACACCGATCGACCGTCTACTTGCACAAAATATATTCCTTTCTTTTTACAAATTTTTGATGTATGCTGCCCGGCCTGGGATTGTATTTCACCAATACTGCAGGTATCACACTGAGTGGCCTAAGCAAGCATTTCTTCCAGTGCAACTCTAGGGCATTCAAAAGGGGTACACAGACACGTCACAAGATACAATCGGAGTGCGGCATGCACGCGATGTGGCACAAGACCAGCAATACCATGCCGGTGATGGTCAACGGTCGGCAGAAGGGCAGCAAAAAGGTTCTGGTGCTGCACACCAACAAGAACTTCGACCAGCAGAGGACCAACTGGGTGATGCACTAGTACCACCTCGGGGACCTCGAGCAAGAGAAGGAGCGGGAGCTGGTCATCTGCAAGATCTTCTACTAGACGAAAACGAGGGCCAGGACTAAAAGGATTATAAGTTAGTTTGGTAGTACTAGTTCTACCTGGTCGTCTGCAAGTTGGTGTTGTTGTTAAGGATCTTTCGGTCTGAACTTGGCATTTCCTTCCAACCATCACGTCGAGGGTCGACGTGGATATAACGCTGAAGTAATTGTTGCAAAACGAATTTTCAGGCACCTGATATAAGTAGCAAAAGCACCTGCCGTTCGAATTCCTAGTTCTCCAAAATTTTACTAACATCTTCCAGTATGCAGGGGATCCATCAGGTTTCACAGGCTGACAGTTGGACGCAGCACGTCGGGACTGGGCTATGGCACGCCAAGCCCAGCTGCAAATTGTTTTTTTAGACATAGCTGCAAATTGTTAAACAGAGGAGCGATGGATTTGGGCCTTTAAGAACAGTTAAGTGTCGGGACCTCGATCGCGGGAAGCGCCTCCCATGCCATCCCTCTAACCCACATACCACAAACAGTATAACTAAAAAAAACCTGCATACAACATGTTCTCTCATTCGAATTCTCGGTTAACCAAATTTTTTAACATGCGTGAGAAACGGGAGCCGCCGCTTCCAGCGATCATTTTTGGACTAAAAAAAGGCCTAGTCGGCTATCGTTTAGTTGAAATATGTAAAGTGTTCCATAAGAAAAAGAAACATGTAAAATGTAATGAATTTGGTCCGGTTTCGATGAAAATCATCCGATTTGCATGAAATTCATCCGTGGGACCAGAAGAGGGCTGTCCATACAGAGGCTAACAGTACGGACCCAGCAGGTCCATGGCCGTACGCAAGCAAGTGCACACACTTATTATCACGATGGCAAAAATAGGCTGACGTCTGAGACCCATGAAATTTTCAACGTAGTCAATAAATGAGAGAATTCTACAAGGAGAGACTGAAAACTGGGATCCAGCAGGTAGTATATATATTTTTTAGGTCGAGCAAATATTTACTGGGCGGTAGACTGCCCAGGTTATGTTTTGTTTATTAACAGGCGCAGCCCATGATGACATCCGGCCATAAGGATCTAGCAAGTATCAACTGGCCTCTGGGCCGCCCAGCCTTGGTTTTATTTTTTCTTAGAACATCAGCAGCCCAGCTGTTTTTGCTGAAGAAAACGCATAGCCCAGTTCTATTTATGTCTCGATTCTCAAAAAAAAAGTTCTATTTTTGTCATCTCTACTTTATATATATATATATATAGTTTTATTAGTTTATATATTATATTCGCAAAAAAAAATAGTTTATATATTAAGTTGTGGGCCTACTAAGTTGATGCGTACGCAAGGCTATGTCAACTTAGTCAACAAATCGACTCTACCAGCGTGAGACCGTTAGATGTCAATCCAACTGCCGGCGTGCTTCTTCAATCTCTGATCTTCCTGCTCCAGCCGCCCAAACCAGCGCCGGCATCGCCTGCTCCCGCCTTCCGTGGCCGGCTGTTCTGTCGCGCAGGCCTCACCGTCCCACCCTACTCCCATCGCTTGCCAGACCATCCCTGTACTGACCCACACCTCCTGTTATTCTCTGGCGACGACAGCCTCACACCGCAGCTGAGCCAGTAAACCCTCGTATTCCCCTCCGCGTGAGCATCCACTGTCGAGTCTTCCCTGGCTCCGGGTCGTTCCCTCCCTAGGCCTCGCCGTCGTCCACCGCCTTGGTGCTCTCGGCACGGCGTCGTAAATGTGGTCAACGAACGACATCCATCGGAAGATGACTGTATGTGGACAGGCTGACAGCTGGGACCCACGAGGTCCAAGGTTGCACGCAAGGAAGTGCCTCCTTATTACGCGGAAGAAAAATGATTCCACTCCCTGACAGCTGGGACCCACCGGCTACAGCTTCGCACGCAAGGAAGCTCCTCCTTATTACATGAAAAAAAATGCTTTCTCCCATTAGTTTGCTGACATTTGGGACCTACGACATTGTCAACGTACTACGAGAGAATTGCATATGGAGCGGCTGACACGTGGGACCCAGTTGCTCGAGCAGTTTTGTTGTTGTTGTTGAGACGGAGTAGGTTATCAACTGGGCTGTGCGGTGTCTGTGGCCCGTCTAGCCCAGGCTTTTATTTTTTGTTTACAATGTGACGAGCCCAGCTGTTTTTTTTCACGGTGAAAATGACTAGCCCACCTTTTTTTCGTAGAATAGCCTACACAGGCTGGTTTCTTTTTCTCCGTCCTGCTGGGCTGCAAATATATCAAGACGACGAGGGATACATTCGGCCTGCCCAGACAAAAAGGGCTTTAAATCATATAAGTAATATGAAATGGGCTGTATATATATAAAAACAAAGAAAATGGGCAACTAATTTCAAATTGCGAATTTTCTTTTATTTTTTGATATTTCAAATTTCATTGGATTTTAACATAATTTAAATATATTTTAAATTTAGTTATTACCGGGCTCGAAATTTTGGGATTAAAAATAGTTCGGCAATTTCAATGAAATATCATCGAAATTTTTAATCCTGTCCTTGGAGAAAATGGTCAGGTAATCTAAAAATATAATATGGGCTGCAATAAATTACGTAAGAATTAGCAATTGGTCTGTAAATTTAGGAAAAATAGCAAATGGGCTATATGTTGTCCGCCACAGATGTTATGCTGACTTGTGGGCCTACTAAGTTGACGCGTACGCAGGGCTTTGTCAACTTATAGTCAACAAACGATTCTAGCAGCAGTGACCGTTGGATGCTAATCCAACGGCCGTGCTGCTTCTTCAATCTCTGATCTTCTTGCTCCAACCGCCCAAACCAGCGCCGGCGGGACCGCCTACTCCAGCCTCCCGCGGCCGGCTATGCTGCTGTGCAGGCCACATCGCCCCACCCTACTCCCATAGCTGGCTAGGCCATCCATCTACTCACCCACACCTCCTGTTATTCTCTGGTGACGACAGCCTCACACCGCAGCCGAACTAGTAAACCCTCATACCCCCCTCTGCGTGGGCAACCACTGCCGCATCTTCCCCGGCTCCGGGTCATTCCCTTCCTAGGCCTCGTCGTCGTCCACCGCCTTGATGCTCTCGGCACGACGTCGTCAACGCGGTCAACAAACGACAGCCATCGGAAGAGGACTGTACATGGAGAGGCTGAGAGCTGGGACCCACGAGGTCCATGGTCGCACGCAAGGAAGTGCCTCCTTATTACGCGCAAGAAAAATGATTCCTCCCCTTGCTTACTAGGACCCACCTTATTTGGAGGCTGACTTGTGGGCCTACTTAGTTGACCCGTACACAAGGCTTTGTCAACTTAGTCAACAAACGATTCTAGCAGCAGTGACCATTGGATTTTCATCCAACGGCCGTGCTGCTTCTTCAATATCTGATCTTTTTGCTCCAGCCGCCCAAACCAGCGCCGGCGGGACCGCCTACTCCTGCCTCCCGTGGCCGGCTGTGCTGCCGCACAGGCCTCACCGCCCCACCCTACTCCCACCGCTGGCCAGGCCTTCCCTCTACTCACCCACATCCCTTGTTATTCTCCGACGACGGCAGCCTCACACCGCAGCCAAACCAGTCAACCCTCGTACTCCCCTTCGCATGGGCATCCACTGCCGTGTCTTCCCCAGCTCCGCGTCGTTCCCATCCTAGGCCTCGCCGTCGTCCACTGCTTTGGAGCTCTCGGCGCGGCGTAGTCAACGTGGTCAATGAACGACAGCCATCGGCAGAGGACTGTACGCGGTGAGGCTGACAGCTGGACCCACCAGCTACATCTTCGCACGTAAGGAAGTGCCTCCTTATTACGCACAAAAAAAATGATTCCTTCCCCAGACAGCTGGGACCCACCTGCTATATCTTCACACGCAAGGAAGTGCCTCCTTATCGTACCTGACAGCAGGGACCCACCCGGTCAAAGCATATGTAGCGTTGTTTGTCTGGTCGCGAACGTGTACGTACATACTGGTCGATCGGTCTCTCTGCAAGGATGAACCATGGCCGAGTAAGTGGCGGCACGTGCCGTAGTTGAGCCCCCGACATAGCAGTTCAGACAGTCCCGTCTAAATCGTGTACACGTACGTACAGCCACACGGCAAAGAATACGGCCATGTACGTACATACGGGCGGGGTCTAGAACGCGTACTCACGCATACGTACGGCCAGGGCTCGTGTACATGGAGAGAGGCAACGGACGGCAGCAACGGCCTCCTGTTCATCAGCGGCCAACCGGCTGGGTCGGAACGAAGGAAACAACGTCGTGTTCATCGAGAGCCAAGCGGCTGGGTCGGAACGCGTCCTGTTCATCGGGAGCCAACCGGCTTGGACGGAACAGCCAAAACGGGGTCCTGTTCATCGACTCGGGGTCTGGCCTACCGCAAAATGGAGGAAACGGCCTTCTGTTCGAGCGCCTACGGTCGAAACAGGGTCCTGTTCATCGGCTGGGGGTCTGGCGTACCGCAAAACAGAGGAAACGGACTTCTGTTCGAGCGCCTATGGTCGAAATGGGGTCCTGTTGATCGGGAGGGCTCTGGCGTACCGCAAAACGAAGGAAACAGACTTCTCCCCAACTGCCTACGATCGAAACAGGGGTCCTGTTCATCGGGAGGGGTGTGGCGTATCGCAAAACGGGACTCCACGGGCTACTGTTCATCCACGGTCGACCTCCCTCCACAGCCTCCACCAGAAACTGTTCATCCACCGTTGACTTCCTCCAGCCTCCACCGGCTACTGTTCATCCAGCCTCCATGGGGTCCTGTTCATCCACCCCCAACCGGCTGGCCTCCTCGGGGTCCTGTTCATCCAGCGCAAACCACCTTCACACGGCCAGGGTACTGTTCATCCACAGCCAACCCACCGGCTGGGGTGGGGCGTACGAGCGGGCGGCAGCAACGGGAACTGTTCATCCATAGCCAACCAACCGGCTCGATCGATGCGTCTCGACTCGTGTCTATGTGTATCACGCGCGCGGCAGCAACAAGCACTGTTCATCGAGAGGTAAACCCAACCGGCTAGCTACGTCTCGCACGGGGGCTCGATCGGCTTCAGTAAGCAGCGAGAAGGATCGATCGGGTTCAATTAGCAGCGAAGGAATCGCTCGGGTTCAGTTAGCAGTGAAGGGATCGATTGGCTTCAGTTAGCAGCGAAGGGATCGATCGGGTTCAGTACGTAGTGCGAGGGGATCGATCGCTCGTGTTCAGTACGTAGTGCGAGGGCGATCGATCGCTCGGGTTCAGTAAGCGAACATACGCCTCGCTCGGGTTCTGTTAGCGAGCGCCTCGCACACACACGCGCGTACGAGAGAGAAACACACAAAACCACACTGCATCGCTCGGCCCGACCACCCACCGTAACCGGGAACTCCCCAAAAATTTCCTCGCGCTCACTTCTACCACGATTTTTTACGTCATGGACGGCCCAAAGAATGTCATGCGGGTGCGTCTCTGGCCCGCCCAGGACGAAAAGCCCATTTTCTGTCATAATTTTTTGTCATAGAAGTAGGAGCCCACCATATCTATGATGATACGTGTTTTTGTCACAATTATTGTCATAGAAGTGGCACAACCATGACAGAAAAAGTTTTCGTTCGGGCCATAATGTCACAGATGTGTCTTTTTTTGTAGTGACTTATTCAGGCTTGTCTTGCTAGTATACCTCTTTATTTACTATCCTTCTTTAAATTCCCAAAATGTGCTATTGAACTGATTAATTCTCAAATGGCCAATTGCCTGTGGAATGATTTTGAGGGGCATAGAAAGCTTCACCTAGCTAACTGGAGACTAGTTTGTATGAAAAAAGAATTTGGAGGTTTGGGCATCCCAAACCTCCAAGACATTAATTTGTGCCTGCTGGGCTCTTGGGTGAAAAGATACTATGAGGGGAGGGCAAACCTTGGAAAATGATCATTGATCACAAGTACATGGCTGGAAAACCTAATCTCTTTGCCCCCAACTCTGCCCCCAAAGCTTCTAGATTTTGGAAAGGGGTCAAGTCCATTTTTCAAGCTCTGAAATTTGGCTATAGGTGGAAAGTTGGTAATGGGAACAACATCAGATTTTGGGAAGATACTTGGTATGGTACTTCCCCATTAGCTGTTCAATTTTGGCCTATCTACTCCGTTTGCAATGAGCAAACCAAATGCATTAGTGAGGTTTGGGATGGCCACCAGTTAAAACTGACTTTTAGAAGAAATTTTGATGACAAACTCATGGAACAATGGTACCAGTTGACTGAGTTGGCTGGAAGCATTATCCTTACTGACGACATCGATTCGCTAGTTTGGCAGTTGGAGAACAAAGGGCAATACTCAACTAGTTCTCTTTACCATGTGATTAATTTCAGAGGGGTTCAGCCTGTTTTCGTTCCTTGTGTTTGGAAACTTAGAGTTCCCCAAAAAATTCATGTTTTCCTCCGGTTGCTTGATAATAACAAGCTTATGACTAGAGACAACCTTAGGAAAAGGCAGATTATCAAACCCCTTGACTGTGTTTTCTGTTCTGAACTAGAAACTATTTTCCATCTCTTCTTTGATTGTGCGGTAGCTAAACAAGTTTGGTCTTTTATAAAAAATCAGTTCAATACCAAGATTGGAACGGATTTTGAATCAGTAGCTAGATTCTGGGTCTCCAATAACAAGAACTCAGCTGTTAACACTGTTAGCGCTGCTGTAGTATGGAGTCTTTAGAAATTTAGAAACTCTATTATTTTCGATAACACAGTCTGGGTCTCTATTAAACAGGTTCTGAGACTGACCCTGAGAATGATCAAGTACTGGACTGTTCTCTCAGCAGAACAGAGTGGGATGAGGCTGGAGGCCTTCTCAGGGCAGCTAGCGAGATTCGTCCAGCATCCCCTGATGCTTACATGTGGCTGAAGACATGCTCGGCTCCCTGGGACAAGCTCAAAATCGCCGACGCCGACACCTACCTCGCTTCGCCGGTCAATAAGAGGGACACTGGGTGTGAGACCATGATAGCCAGCCCCGTTTCGATGCTCACGGCATGCTGGTCCCAACAAGCTGCTGCGGCACCTCCGATGAAGGCCAGGAAAGCTTCCTAGGGTCTTGTCTGTGGGCTGTAGTGTGTGTGTTTTCCTCTCCTTCTGGAGCTTTATGTATTCTGATAAATCTTGCCATGCGTGGCTTTTCTTTTCATTCCTTGCTGAACTGCTCCTCTTAGCGAGCTGATTGTAAGACCTGTCCGTTTTGGTTTCATTCAAGTAATGGAACCGGGGAGGAGCCTCCCTGTTCTTCTCCTCCCTGTTCTTCTAAAAAAATCGTATTGTGAATGTTGATATTTTTCTATAAAGTTGGTCATACTTTATGATATTTGACTTCAGACAAATTTTTTATGCAAACTAAAAAGAAACGGAGGATGACCAAAATTAATTTTAGAATAGAAGAGAGAATATTTTGGATGCTAATATTCGACCGACGTTCCTCTTGGAAGAGGAGTGGCGCGAATGAGCCAATCGCCCAGGAGAAGAGGAATCAGTGAACGTTTTCGTTCGCTACGAGATCCTCCCAGCGCGGCCCCCTCGTTAGCAATGGGTGTGCCTATGTCTCGCTTATAGCAAGGCAGATAGCAGCCGCGGGAGCTACAGTATCGGGCCGGCCCACTAGCGCTACAGTTCGGAAAAAACTGAGTTAAAAATGCGTGTATGAGAGGAATCGATCCTAGGATCTCCTTGATGCGAGACAAGGCTGCTAGCCATTGCGCCAGCATCAAGTTGGTGTCTACCACATAGGGCGCGACCTACTAAAAGGGGAAAAAGCCGGTTTTTATACTGGTTCGTTTCTTCTCCTGTTTATACTGATTTTTTTTCTTTTCTTTCTTTTTTCTTCATTTTAATTCGGTTTTTTCTGGGTTTTTTCTTTCCCCCTTTCCTTTCCTTTTTTGTTTGGTTTTCTTATTTTCTTCTCTGTTTTTTTGTTTTTCTTTGTTTCTTTCATTGTTTTTATCGGTTTTTCTTTTCTCACTCATTTTACTTCTTTTGTTCTTCTGTTTTTTGTTTGTTTCTTGGTTTTCAATGCTTTTTCGTTTTCTTTTCTTTTTTCTTCTCTGCCTTTTTGTTTTTTTTCATTCTTTCTACATTTGTTTCTTCGGTTTTATTTTACATTTCTTTTTTTGCTTTATTTCATTTATTTTTTGATTTCATTTTCATTTTTCTTTGTTTATTTTGGTTTTCATTCTATATTTTTTTGTATATGTCAACAACATTTTTCTAATACACGTTTAACATTATTTCAACACAAATTTAACATTTTTTTAATACATGGTCAGCATTTTTTCTATACACATTTTTAACATTTTTCAAATAAAAGATTAACATTTTTTGAATACATGGTCAACATTTTTTCTATACACACTTTTACACTTTTTAAAATACTTGATTAACATTTTTCAAATACAAGATAAACATTTTCTAATACATGGCCAACATTTTTTCTAGGCACATTTAACATTTTTTCAGATGCTTGATTAATATTTTCGAAATGCAATATTAACATTTTTTGAACACTGTCGTGGCTACGACCATCTATGGGGCCATCTAGCCCCTTTGTGGTTCGGCTAGGGATATCGACGAGCACAAAGAGTAGAATCAGCAGAGGAACGCAAGGGATTTACCCAGGTTCGGGCCGCTGTGAAGCGTAAAACCCTACTCCTGCATTGTGTATTAGGGGTGCGTAAGTACAAGTATAAGGAGCGCTTCTCCCGGTAAGGTGCGAGGAGAGCACCTACGCATGCAAGTCGTGCAGGAATGATCTAAAAAGCGAACCCTTGTAACCGTTGCCCTGGTCCTCCTTTTATAGCTCAAAGGGGTTACCACAGTGGCAAAACAATCATTACATAGTGATTAGATAGCAAATAGTGCTATCACACCTAACTCTGCCAGTTTAGGACAAAAGCATTAAATGCTCCGTTAGGTGTCATGTGGAGAGGTAGCCCCGGCAAGGTTTCTGCACCGCTCACCCAGCTACCTCGTATTATTTTGACACGCCTTCTGGACAGGTGTCATTAAAGGCGAATCTTCTCCCTGCATGCTGACACGTGCCCGACAAATCTCACCAACCAGCCTGCGTGGTCGACACCTCACCGATTAGCGACTAGCTGCCCGGTGAGGTGGATCGCCGACGAGCTGGCGAAAGCTTGACGACACGGAGCTTGCCGGGTCTTCACCTTGCCGGCTTGGCCTTGCCGGCAAGAAATGTCTTCATCTTCAGTACTAGTGGAGTGCTCATTGATGCTTTGTCTTGAAGTTCTCTCCAGTGGCTTCTGCAACTGGGCCTTGAATCTTGGTCTTGGTGGTTTTCGGCAAGTCTTGGTCCGCAGGGAGGCTGCCACTGTCTGTGCATAAGTCAGGGTATAAAATACCCATGTTTTATACACCGACAGGAGCCCCCGGGCCTGGGCCATACGTGCGTCCGAAGCGTCGTTGGGCTAGGCCCAAACAATGCACAGACACGCGGCGGGAAAACTGCAGCTGTAATTTTTAGTCATGATGGCTATCCTGACGCACGTCCAATCCACACATTAAATGCGGGTTGTGGGAACGTGGACTGTTGCGGTTATTTCGCGGTAGTGCGTCTGTAAAAAGCGCTGCTGGGGTAAACAGTGAAGAGCCAGCCCCCTCGCGCCTTCCCCATAAAAAGGCAACCGCGAGGAGGCGCAGCTCATTCGCCCCTGCCTTCCCCTGCTTCATGTTCTTCCTTCTGCCAGAGCCCCTTTTCGCCGCTGCCGCCATCAATTCGCACGTCACTTCGACCTTATTCTTCCTCCCAAGTCCTGATGGCGCCCAAGAGAGCCGACGTGGCGGGGAAGAAGCCCGCCAAGCCGCTCGATCCCAAGGCGAAGGAGAAGAAGAAGGCGTTGGAAGAGCTGGAGAAGCGGCGGAGAGAAAATGCGATCTTCTCGCCATCTTCCATGGATGGCAACGATCTGATCAAGAGGTACGCGTACATGTGGGGAAGGGACACCAAGGATCACATGGCCCCAGTGGTGCTTCCTGAAGGCGACAAGGACCCCACAGATTCGTATCCATTTTTCTGCGCTTATTTTTACTGCGGTCTGGTTCCTCCATTCTCAGATTTCTTCAGCTCCATGATGTTCAGTTTTGGGTTCAGACTGTTGGATTTCACTCCAAATGCGATGACTTGTATGGCGGTCTTCGCCCATCTGTGCGAGAACTTTGTCAGAGTTGCCCCCAACGTAGATTTGTTCCACCACTTTTTCGTTCCCCGCATCAAGGATAAGTCGCTCTCTGGCAGTGTGACATGGATCCCTAGGGCAAAAACCAAGGGCCAATACCTTGCCGGGCAGCTCCACCTCAAGTGGGACGAGTGGAGGGCAGAATGGTGCTAGATCCAGGAAAAGGATTTCCCTCAGTTCTGTATATCGCGTACAACGAGAGTTCTACGCGGAAAGAATTGGAGCAATCTTGGCACCGCCGATGAGAAACTTCGCCCGGCACTGAACAGAATCGCCCGTCTCAAGGCCGCCAAGCTGACCATAGAAATGGTTGGCGCTGATTTCCTCCGGCGACGCATCGCGCCGCTGCAGAAGAGAGAAAGATTCACTTGGGAATACTAGAACGCCGCTGATATTATGCGATTGTATCCTGGGACCGGCAACAACTTGACGGTCATGGAGCATGCCTGCCTCTGCGAACAGTTGTTCCAGAAAACTGGCACATTCCATTTGTCGGATGGAATTATCCCGCTGCACATCAACTCCGCCAAGGACTCCATCTTGTCGATGATGCCGAATTGCGATGCTCACGGAGTCAAAGCGGACTGGCCAATGCCCACCTTGGCGAACGAGATGGATTGGGCCTCCAACCTGATGGAGAAAGCTTCCCGGAAGGAAACGGATCTCATCTGGGCCACCAATGATGAAGAGCTAGCGTACATCGCCAGCAAGGCCGCAGAGATCGCGAGGATCAACGCGGCAGGCGGTCCTGGCGCCGCGGCAGCTGAGGATGATGACGAAGAGCATCACGAGGAAGAAGCTGCCGAAGAGCAATAGGAAGAGCCTGCCGGGGGCAAGACTGCCGGAGCTGAGGTTGCCGGGACTGAGGTTGCCGGAGAGCCTAAAGAGGAAGAGGGTCCACAAGCCCCGACAAAGAAGAAACGCCGTCTTCGAAGGGCGATCAGTCAGGAGCCGGTGCACACTTCTCTGCCAGGATTTGGCCCTACTGTGAAGAAGACGACCATGAGGACCGGCCACCAAGAAGAAGTACGCCGGCAATCAACTCGACATCCTCGAACTCCATCTTCCCAACAAGGGGTTGCCGAGGAAATTGAACCCACTAAACCGACCGGTCCACCTCCTCCGGCACTTAAGAGGGCTAGAGAATTGCCTCCGCCAGTGATATATGATTTCGACGTCCTCGGCGAGTCTGAAGAGGAGGAGTAAGTGATTTTGCTCATTTCCATCAAGCTTTGATTTCATCTGATTGCCGTTCTGATTTGATTTCCTTGTCTTGACAGAGATCTAGAATCACTCGCGGAGCGGGCCAAGCCTGCAACAGAACAGGATCCCGCGGCAAGTGCCGGGCAGGGGGTTGCAACGGTTGAAACCATTGTTACAAGCCCCTAGCCTAGCCCCCTGCGCGAGGATGTGGTGCAGATGCCTCCCGCCAGCGCCAGCGCCGAAGTTCCTCCCTCTGAGCCCGTCAAGGAGATGGGAGAGGTCCGCCACGCGGAAGAACACCAAGAGGCGGACCCCACTGTGGC
The DNA here is from genome assembly GCA_039707655.1 of Elymus sibiricus. Lineage (NCBI taxonomy): Eukaryota > Viridiplantae > Streptophyta > Magnoliopsida > Poales > Poaceae > Elymus > Elymus sibiricus. The sequence goes on along the minus strand of CM077666.1, from coordinate 172,205,371 downwards.
TTCCCCGCCAACCATCGTTCCGGAGAGTGCTTCCCCGGCAAGGGCCTCCACCGATGAGCATGTCCGCACGGAAGTTATCCCGCCAAGCGAAGCGGCCAATAACCGTGCGTCGGAAACACAGGCTGCCGGGGAAGGAGATGCCCTTCCTCATCAAACGTCAACGGGTAATCCTCTTGCCTTTACACGCTTCTCATAGAATTTTTTTTCTTGAACTTGACTTGTAAGTTGAATCTCATTCTGCCTTCGCTTTTGCTTCACCCCACAACTCCAACTTCTCCCGAAGAAGGTGAAATCCTTGTCGTGGTAGCGAATATTGTGAAGGATGCCGCTGATGAAGCCACCAAGGTTGCCGCTGATGAAGCCACCAAGGTTGCCGCTGAAGAGAACCTTGTGCAAGCCACCAAGGAGATCAGAGAGGTTCACGAGGAGCCTGAGAAGACCTCTGGTGATACGTCCGACCCCGCCAGGATGGATGTGGAGAAGGCGCCCGTCAACACCGATGCACCGAACCCCGACAACCAACTAGCGGCGCCAACCTTGCAGGTCCCGTCAAGCAGCTTGGCATTGATCACTTCTCAGCATGAGTCTGGAGCCCCCAGTTCATCTGGTACCGCGGGGCCAAACTTTGATGAAGAAATCGCTCGGATCTTACTCCCTCTGTCCCAAAGAACCTCCGAGGCCACTGATGCTACTGACAACTCTAAAGATCTTGCCTTCATGGAGATCATGACCGTCGGGTTCAAGGGCGTCCAAGAAAGGTACAGCCGAAGATGGGACAGAGTCCAGGAAGAGCGCAAAGCTACGGATCTGGTTGACCAAAAACTGAAGAAGAAAGTGGACGAGCTGCGCACATGGTATAATGAGCAGGCCCGCAACCTTGTAAGGCAGGAGGAAAAGCTTAATGCCGCCAAGAATGAAGCGGCAATCCATGACGGCAAGTTGGCGGAGCGCGAGGCGCTGCTCAACGCCAAGCAGAAAGACCTTGCCGCACGAGAGGGAGCCCTTGCCGCCACTCTCTGCGGCAAAGATGAAGAGATTGAGAAACTCCTTGAGCGGAGGACGCAAGAGCTGGAGAAGAATCACAAGGATACTATTGAAACCCAAGCTCAAGATAGTGCCGCCAAGCTCAAGGAGGCTTCCGACAAAGTTGCTGCCGCCGCCGCCGCCAAGACAGAGCTGGAGTCCCAAATGGCCAAGTTGAAGGAAGATCTTGCTGGTAGCGGCAAAGAAGTCGAGAATCTTAAGAACGAAGCGCTGAAGGCAGACCGCACTCTAGGGGACTTGCAGACGCAGCTGTCGTCTAAGAATCAAGATCTTGATGCCGCCGCCAAGACAATTGAAGATCTGAAATCTCAAATGGCCACCTTGGTATCAGATTTGGAATCCACCAAGGAGAGGGAGAGAGTCTTGACGGAGAAGCTGGAAAAGGAAGAGGCTTTGAAGAAGGATGCCGAAAACAACCACGCCCAACTGCATCATAACCTCTCCCTCTGGACCGGCAGGCTTGTCAATGCCGCTGAGCGCATCTCTTCCTAGATTGCCGTCATGGACATGAAGAGCTGGGGCTTCACTGTCAACGACAAGGAGGCCACCAGCGCCAGACTGACCAAGCTCTTCGAGGGCCTTATTGATGCCTTGAAGACGTATCACGAGGATAGGTCTACTTCATTTGCTGATGAATCCTGGAAGTTTGCACGTGAAGTTGTATACAGGGTGCTGCTCAAAATTGCTCATCGCAATCCCGGCCTTGATCTCTCCGGGGTCTTCAGGAAGCTGCCGGAGAACACCAACGTTACCGCCGCCGACAAGATTGCTGCTCCTCTTGCCGACAAGGCTCTCCAAATTCCCAGGATCCAGGGTGATCGTCGGGATTGAGCTTGTCGTTATATCCATCGCTGTGCTGTCATGTAAAAGATACATTCGATCTCATGTTAGATCTGCACTGCTTTCGCGATGTAACATAACTTATGCTGACGGAATGAATGTGCGCCGTTCCCCTTGTTTTATTTCGTCTTTGTATGATTGTGTTCCCTGCGCTATTCGGAAACTTGCCGGTGCACACACTTGCCGCGAGCGCTTTGAGGAACAGGTCCTTAGCAGCCTGCTGGAAGTGCCGCTGCCTGCAAGGTAGCTTGTCGGGCTAGAACGCAGCTGCTAAGCTTGCCGAGCGGACTCAAGGCAAACTAGAGCGTGAACTTATCGCGACAAGGTTCCTCCGCGTGCAGGTTTTTCATACAAACACAGAATCGTTCAAGGGAAACTGCAAGCGTAACAAGGAAAAAGTTTCAAAGTTTTTCAACTTAGCTTTTTTCAACTTAGCTTTTCCTTGCACTGTTTTCCTCGCTGTACGAAATGATCACTTGAACGTCATTAAAATGGTACCCCATCATCACTCCCCCCGGGAAACTTGCACGCAAGGGATCCTTCTGTCCTTTAAGAAAAAAAAGGAATAGAAAAGAGTGGTTTGGGAACCTTGACGGTTCATCAGCCATCTCATACAAACTAAAGCGTAATCACAACATTACATGCATACATAAAGGAAAAATGTGCGATAAGTTGTGAAACACTTAGCTTTATTATGCACAGGATCTGCGCCTGGCTTTGTATAAAGGGTTACAAGTCTTGCCGACAAATCTTGTACAAAAGGGGTTGCCGGGAGACCTGGCAATCCGCGCCTTATGGGTAGAACTTGCGAAGATGCTCAATATTCCATGAGTTTTGCATTTGAATGCCATCTTCGGTCTCCAGACGGACTGCGCAGGTTTGGTGACTCGTACTACCCGATAAGGGCCTTCCCACTTCGGCGTCAACTTGTTCGATCTCTTGGCGGACTGAATGCGCCGAAGAACAAGGTCGCCTTCCTCAAGGCTTCGGGCGCGCACTTTGCGGCTATGATAGCGGCGCAAGGCTTGCTGGTAGCATGCAGCTCGCACAGCCGCCCGAAGACGATCCTCCTCAAGGAGCATTGCGTCATCTTGCCGCAACTGCTCTTGCTCAGCTTCATCATAAGCGAGCACTAGAGGTGACCCGTATATGAGTTTCGTGGGGAGCACCGCTTCTGCACCATAGACTAGGGAGAAGGGTGTTTGGCCGGTAGCTCGATTTGGTGTCGTCCTGAGTGACCAAAGAACTACCGGGAATTCATCAATCCAGCGTCTTCCACATTTGCGCAACCTGTCAAAGGTTCTTGTCTTGAGGTCTCGCAGCACTTCAGTGTTCACCCTTTCCGCTTGGCCGTTGCTTCTCGGGTGAGCAACAAATGCAAAACAGATTTTGCCGCCAAGGTCCTGGACGTACTGCATGAAGGTGCGGCTCGTGAACTGCGTGCCGTTGTCGTTGATGATTCTGTTAGGAACCCCAAAATGGCAAACTAATCCTTTAAAGAACGTGACAGCCGATTGCGCTGTCACCTTCCTCACTGGCTCCACTTCAGGCCACTTTGTGAACTTGTCGATTGCAACATACAAGAACTCAAAGCCCCCGGTAGCACGGGGGAAGGGGCCCAAGATATCGAGCCCCCAGACCGAAAAGGGCCAGGAGAGAGGGATCATTTGAAGAGCTTGAGCTGGCTGATGTATGTTCTTTGAATGGAACAGGCATGCTTCACTCTTGGTTACTAGCTCAGTTGCATCCTGGAGGGCAGTGGGCCAATAGAAGCCTTGCCGGAAAGCTTTGCCGGCAAGCGCCCTTGATCTTATGTGAGAGCCACATATGCCTCCATGTATCTCTTACAACAGCTTCAGTCCATCTTCCCGGCAAATACACTTTAATTTCACACCGTTTGGCCTCTTTCTGTATAGTGTGTTATCCACAAACTGATACATACTTGACTGACGGGCTACTTTCTCAGCTTCTTCTTGCTCATCGGGAAGTTCTCCTGTTTGAAGGAAATGGACTATCTGATGTGCCCATGCCGGAGCCTGCGGCTCGACGACAAGGACTAAAGGCATTTCTTCGGCCGCGGGAGCGCTTTCCTCAGCGGCAAGAACCTGGGGTTTTGCGCGAAGCCGCTGCTCACCGACAACCGTGTCGTTGTTCCCGGCAACATCCTTGCCGGCGGCTTCTGGGAGTTCTGCCGGAAAGTACTTGCCGGTATTCAACTTCCTTCTCTTACTAGCCTGCATTGATGGAGTGACTGTTGGTTGATTCAAATGGAGCACAAAAGTTTCCGGTTCCACAGGTAGCTTTTGAGCAGCACACTTTGACAGGTAATCACCAATGTTGTTTTTCGCATGAGGGATGTGCTCTGTTTGCAACCCGTCAAAGTGTTCCTCCAATTTCCTCATTTACTCCACGTATGCTTCCATCCACAGGCTCTGGTAATCTTTGTTTACTTGCTTCACAACAAGCTGCGACTCACCATGGATGATCAACTTCCTGATTCCAAGGTCCACTGCGATCCTAAGACCGGCAAGGAGTCCTTCGTACTCAGCGGTGTTGTTTGTAGCTTGCTCCCTGGGAAAGTGCATTTGAACCACATACTTGAGGTGCTCTCCGGTGGGTGCGACAAGCAGCACTCCGGCACCGGCGCCTTGCAGCGAGAAGGCACCATCAAAATACATAATCCATTCTTTGGCCGTCTCTTTGCCGGGGAGAGTTGTTTCTCGAATTTCTTCGTCTTGCGTTGGCGTCCATTCTGCAATGAACTCCGCCAAGGCTCTGCTCTGGATGGTTGAAGTGCTTTCAAACTTAAGTGCAAAGCTTGACAATTCCAACGCCCACTCCACTATCCTGCCAGTTGCCTCTGAATTTCTCAAAATGCGTTGCAACGGAAAGCGAGTGACGACGGTGATCTCGTGTGCTTGGAAGTAGTGACGCAGCTTTCTCGAAGCCATAAGAAGGCCGAAAAGCAATTTCTGCACTCCAGAGTATCTTGATCTAGCCCCCTGCAGAAGGGAACTAACAAAATACACGGGTCGCTGCACCACTTTCTTCTTCGGCACCACTTGTTGATTAGCTTCATTTGCCTGCGCTGTTTCTGACTTGTCGGCACCAGACTTTGTCGGAGAAGATTCCGGTTTGTTGCTAGACGGGCTTGCCACGGCTGCTTCCTCATCATCAACTTCCCTCTGTGCCACTAATGCAGCACTAGCCACTTGATTTGTTGCCGCTACATATAGCAGCAACGGCTCTTGTGGTCTAGGCGCAACTAGTGTTGGCGCGGAGGAGATGTATCTTTTCAAATCCTGCAGCGCGGCCTCCGCTTCCGGAGTCCATTTCATTGGACCTGCCTTTTTCAAAATCTTGAAAAACGGCAGAGCGCGCTCAGCAGATCTTGAAATGAACCTACTCAAGGCAGCAACACAGCCGGCAAGACGCCGTACATCCTTAACGCTTTTTGGTGCTTGAATATGCTCAATTGCTTTGATCTTGTCGGGATTTGCATCAATTCCACGTTGAGATACAAAGAATTCGAGAAGTTTGCCGGATGGAACGCCGAACACACACTTCCCAGGATTGAGCTTCAAATTGATTTTGCGCAAGTTTGCAAATGTTTCTTCTAAATCTTGAATGAGGGTTGATTTGTCCTTGGTTTTGACCACTATATCATCCATATATGCTTCCACATTCCTGTGCAGCTAGGGCTCAAAACCAATCTGGACTGCCCTTGCGAATGTTGAACCGGCACTCTTTAATCAAAAAGGCATACGCACGAAGCAGTATGTGCCCCATGGAGTAATGAATGCGGTTTTCTCCTCATCCTCCTTGGCCATGAATATCTGATGGTACCCAGAATATGCATCAAGGAAGGAGAGTAAATCACAGCCGGAAGTAGAGTCTACGATTTGATCAATGCGCGGCAAGGGGAAAGGATCCTTTGGACATGCTTTGTTAATATCAGTGTAGTCAATACAAAGTCTCCACATTCCATTTGCTTTGCGCACCACGACTGGATTTGCCAACCAAGTTGGATGTAGTACACCTCTAACCAGGCCTGCTGCTTCAAGTTTATTGATCTCCTCGGCAATGAATTGTTGCCGCTCCAAAGCTTGTTTCCTGACCTTCTGCTTGATGGGCCGAGCGTGGGGACAGACGGCAAGGTGGTGCTCAATTACCTCCCTGGGAACACCGGGGATGTCAGATGGTCGCCATGCGAACACATTGACATTCGCTCGCAGGAAGGCAATGAGCGCGCTTTCCTATTTGCTGTCAAGGGTGGCACTGATGGTGAAGGTACCATCAGTGCCGTCCTCCCTCGCCGGCACCTTTTTGGTCGCTGGTGAAGTGGCTTTGGACTTCTTACCGGTGGAGCACTCCGGCAAGTTTTCAACAGGCACGCAGCACTCTGAAGAGGTGCACTTCCCTGAATCCTTGTCAGAGGTCTTGCCGGACTTCTTGCTTTCCTTCTTCTTGGCGGGAGCTGGCGCCTTGACAGCCTCTGCTGCAACCGCATCTCTGTACATCTTATCGACGCAAATAACTGCATCTTTCTTATCGGAGTTGATGGAAATGACACCCATCGGCCCTGGCATCTTCAACGTATTGTAAGCATAGTGAGATGCTGCCATGAATTTTGCCAAGGCTGGGCGGCCAAGAATTCCATTATACGGCAAGGGGATCTTGACAACATCAAACACAATCTTTTCCGTTCTGTAGTTCAATTCCCCGCCAAACGTCACCGGCAATGTGATCTTTCCCTTGGGAAGGCTTCTTCCGGGGTTAACTCCTTGAAACGTGCCTGTTTTCTCGAACTCCTCGTTGGGAATCAGCAGCCTCTTGATTACTTCTAGAGAAATCAAGTTCAGGCCGGCCCCACCGTCAACTAACATTTTCGTGACCTGGAGGTTGCGAATTGTTGGCGAAACCAACAACGGCAAACACCCAACCGCGGTTGTGCGATCAGGGTGATCCTCGGCATCGAAAATGATAGGCGTGTGTGACCACGTGAGTGGCTTTTGAGAGCCCATTGCCGGTTCTGCCGCATTAACCTCACGCGCCCACTGCTTAAGCTGGCGGTGAGAGGAGTGCAAAGATGCACCTCCGTCAACGCACATGGCCTCAGTTGCCTTCTGGAATTCTTGTTCACTGGACTCTCCATTATCCTCTTCCTCTTCACTTCCATCATCTTCCTCTTTCTTTTCGCGGCCTCTAGCAGGTTTCTCTTTCTGCCGCTTGGCCTTGCCGCGACGGCCTCCTCGACCACCACGGCCCTTTTTGCCGGATCCACTGGCACCATCCTGACCCTTTTCTTTGTCGCGTTTCTCATATTCAGCCTTCTGTTTCTCAACAAGGTGCTCGACTTGTCGGCATTCTTGGAGATCATGGCCCTTGGTGCGGTGAATCTTGCAGTATGGCCCATCAGACTTGCCGGTCTTCTCGTTTGCCGCCGCCTCCTGGCAAGCGGCGCATACAGCAGCCTCCTTGCCGGAGTTATCAGTTTTAGCTTTCTTGGCGGACTCAGAGTTGCCGGAGCCCTCAACAGCCATAACTGTCTTGCCCTTGCGCTTCCTGTTGCGCTTTCGGCCCTTCTTCTTCGGGGTGGCAGCATCATCGTCCTCGGAATCTACCTCGGCACCAGCGTCCTCCCCGGGAAGCCTCCTTCCTTCTTCAGCACGTGCACACTTATCCGCCAACATATAGAGCTCGTTGATGGTCTTGGGCAACTTGACGTTCATCTTCTCCCGCATCCTCCGATTGCGCACATTCGTATGAAAGGTGGCAATGACGGCTGCGGGGTGCACATCTGGAATGTTACGGTGCACACGGCTGAACCTCTGGATGTACTTGCGCAAAGTTTCACCATCCCTTTGCGGGATTACTTGCAGGTCGCTGGGCTGTCCAGGGGCCTTGTGGCCTCCGGTAAAGGCACCAACAAACTCATTACAGAGATCTGCCCACGAAGAAATGGAGTTCTCCGGCAAGTTCATCAGCCAAGATCTCACGTTGGGCTTCAGTACCAACGGAAAATAGTTGGCGAGGATTTTCTCATCTCTTCCTCCGGCAGCTTGCACGGCAATCGTGTAGATGCCCAGAAACTCTGCCGGGTTCAGCTTGCCGTCGTACTTCTCTGGTACTTCTGGCTTGAAGGCCCGGACGGATGGCCATCGGACTTGCCGTAGCTCACGGGTGAAGGCAGGACATCCAAACTCGTAAGGCAGATATCCGCCAACCCCCGGCGCAGGCTCATCAACGATGGGGCCGTTGCGCACGTCGGATTGACGGCGCGCCTCCCGGCGCCGTTCAATGGTGGTGCGAGCATCCTCTACCCGCCTGTCTCGCAGCACTTGCCGCTGATCTTGCCGCGCTCGCGGATCCGAAGAGGCCATCGACATCTCGTCGGGCTTGAAAGATCGCTGAGCTTGCCGCAGTTGTTGGCGTTGCTGCTGTTGAGACTGTTGCCGCGGAGGTGATTGCACCGTTAGCGCGGCACCGTCAACGCGGCCACCAGTTGGAGCTACTGGTGCGGTTTGCGGACGCCGTGAGGGCTCCGCTTGCTGTGACTTGCTGGCCTCGGCATACCCAATCAAGCTTTGGATGGTGGCTCTCCACTCATCCATCTTCTCTGCTGCCGGAGGGAAGTTCAGCAGCATCTGGGCTCGCGCCATCGCCTCTGCTGCTGTGGCTGGCATGGCCGGAAGCGAAGAGCGCGACGTCGCTCTACTCCTGGCAGAGCCAGCAGGAGCGCCATTGCGGTCTTGCTGCCGTGGCACATGATCAACAGCGGGTTGTCGTGGCGGAGGTGGTGCCTGAGGATCTGGGAGTTGATCAACAGGGGTCTTGCCATGAGGTCGCCGCCGCTCGGAGTTGTCGATGCCGCTCGGAGTCACACCGCACCCATCTTGAGACGAGCGTGGCGTACGCCTCGATGCAGCATCTCTGGATGTCGCTGCGACAGGATCTTGGCTCGCGCCGGCCAGGGCATTGTTGCTCCGGTGGCTGCATTCGTCGACGCGGGGAGGAGGAGGAAGACGTCCATCTGCTCTGCCCGCGCCGTCGCGGCTTTGCTCGCCAGAGGGTCGTGGAAGATGACCATCTCCAGCGCCTCCGCCTCCCGCTCCAGCCACGGTAGGCATGGCGACCGCGCCGCCTGCGCTGGTCGTGCCAACCACGACGTCCGCACCGCCTACGCCGGCTGTGCCGCCTGCGCCGCCTGCGGATACATGCGAAGGAACCTTGGAGGTGGAAGGAGCCGTCATCATGATGCCCTTCTTCTTGGACGCCATCGACGATGAGGAAGGTGATGAAGCTGACGAAATTGACGCGTAATCCGTTGATTCAGGTTCGCCCAAGCGATTCCCCTACCTGGCGCGCCAAAGATGTCGTGGCTACGACCATCTATGGGGCCATCTAGCCCCTTTGTGGTTCGGCTAGGGAGATCGACGAGCACAAAGAGCAGAATCAGCAGAGGAACGCAAGGGATTTACCCAGGTTTGGGCCGCTGTGAAGCGTAAAACCCTACTCCTGCTTTGTGTATTAGGGGTGCGTAAGTACAAGTACAAGGAGCGCTTCTCCCGGCAAGGTGCGAGGAGAGCAGCTATGCATGCAAGTCGTGCAGGAATGGTCTAAAAAGCGAACCCTTGTAACCGTTGCCCTGGTCCTTCTTTTATAGCTCAAAGGGGTTACCACAGTGGCAAAACAGTCATTACATAGTGATTAGATAGCAAACAGTGCTATCATACCTAACTCTGCCAGTTTAGGATAAAAGCATTAAATGCTCCGTTAGGTGTCATGTGGAGAGGTAGCCCCGGCAAGGTTTCTGCACCGCTCGCCCAGCTACCTCGTATTATTGTGACATGCCTTTTGGACGGGTGTCATTACAGGCAAATCTTCTCCCTGCATGCTGACAAGTGCCCGACAAATCTCACCAACCAGCCTGCGCGGTCGACACCTCACCGATTAGCGACTAGCTGCCCAGTGAGGTGGAGCGCCGACGAGCTGGCGAAAGCTTGCCGGCACGGAGCTTGTCGGGTCTTCACCTTGCCGGCTTGGCCTTGCCGGCAAGAAATGTCTTCATCTTCAGCACTAGTGGAGTGCTCGTTGATGCTTTGTCTTGAACTTCTCTCCAGTGGCTTCTGCAACTGGGCCTTAAATCTTGGTCTTGGTGGTTTCCGGCAAAACTTGGTCGGCAGGGAGGCTGCCACTGTCTGTGCATAAGTCAGGGTATAAAATACCCATGTTTTATACACCGACAAACACATGGTCAAAAAAATTTCTATACACATTTAACATTTTCCAAATACTTGTTCAACATTTTTTCAAATGCTTGATTACATTTTTTATATACGTGATGAAAAAAATTCATCATTTTTTTAATACATGGTCAACATTTTTCAAATGTTTGATCAACTTTTTTTTCAAAATCTTGATTAATATTTTTATATAAATGATCCAGAAATTTCGTCATTTTTTTAGTACATGGTTAACATTTTTTTATAGACCTTGAACATTTTTCAAATGCTTGATCAACATTTTTTTTCAAATACATGTTCACAAAAATTTCAAATGCTTGATTAAAAATTTTAAATACATGATCAAAAAAATTATATACATTTTTTATACATTTTTCGTATAGGTGATAAACATTTTTCTTTATACACATTAAACCTTTTTCAAATGCTTGGTCAACATTTTTTAAATGTTTTTATAGATTTTTTTTTGAAATGTATATATTTAGAATATTTTAAAGTATAAACAAAAGTAAAAAATAAGCAAAAAACGAAAACAGAAAACGTAAAAAAGAAAAAGAAAAAGGAGGTTGTTGCCTCTCACGCTCCTGGGCTACATATCGCTGAACGCGAGATATAGCGGCACGCAACTGGGAGCCGATGATGGGCCGGCCCAGTAGGGACATAGGGCGCCGCGCTGACGTCAGGCTAATTTCATTTTTCTTCCTCTTCTTATATATTTTTTATTTAAAATAAATATATTGAAAATTTAAAATTTACTAGAAAAAAATTTAATACATTGAATTTGAAAAATGTTAACATAGTATAGAAACATGTTCGCAACTAAAAAAATTGATAGCTTTCAAAGAAAAAGTACGTTCGCAACATAGTATAGAATCAGCCGAGTCATCCATTGTGTCGAGAGGTGATGAGGCACCGGCAGCCACTATGTCTTTTCCACCAAGGTTACCAATTCTACACCTATGCTTGCTCCAAATGAAAACTGAGTTTGTTTTGTGCCAAATGAATATTGAGTTCGATTTGTATATATTCATGTAATCCATAGCCAAAACTTGGAAACTACAACCAAGAAGAAGTGAAAACATAACCAAACATTAGAGACTACAAACAAGAAAAATGCAAAAGGGGGAAAAAGGTGACCTTTCCTGATTCTGAATTTTAATATCACATATTATGCATAGTTAATGTTGTTGTTTGCTGCCATACATGTATCAAATATTATCCATATGTACTGCTGCCATAAATGCAATGCAATTTGATAGCCATGTTGTTATTTTTAAGGGCCACAAGCAAGATGGAGCTTGCTAAAAAGGATGAAAACAATCCTATGGTGCCATTTGACAGCCCTGCAATGGGCACAAGAAGCAAAAAAACTTACCCAGCCAGCCCTGCAATGAGCACAAGAAGCAAAAGAAGGCTCAACTTGTGATCTTCATCTAATTTCTTTCACTTAAAGTCACTTTTGTTGCTGCTCATGTCATGTTGTGTGGACTTGGACTCATGTATGTGAACCTAAAACCACTTTTGTGCTACTCATGACATGTATGTATGGACTTGGACTATGTATGTGAACCTGGATATGATTTGAGGCACTTTTGGGTTGCTAATATGATGTATGTGTGGACTTGAACTCGTATATGTGAACCTGGATATGTTGCAGGTCATATATGTGTACTTGGATGTGAGCCTGGATGTTTATGTCTCATGCCATGGGCAAAATTGAAAATTGTGTGTTGAATTATGTATATGTGAATTGTGTCCAGAGGATATGGTATCAAATTACAGGGGAGGTTCTGCCCAATTTTTGAATTAAATTTTGAAATAATTAAAATAATTGTGTGCAGGAGAAACGAAATTTGTGCATGTTTACAGGGGAGGTTATGCACAATTTTGCAATTAACACCAGAAAAAAGTTATTTGTTCTCATGTGAATGATTTTGGTCACAAGTTGCATCAGGGGTAAAATCATCTTTTTATGTGTCATTTAACACCGTTAGTACTCAAAATAGACGGAAGTGTCACAAAGGGAACAAATTTTAGCATTGTTGTTAGATAAAGAAGAAAAAGTTTTTCGGTGTCAAATAGGGCATCTTTTTTTTAAGCCAGTGTTAAATAAGGAATTCTCTCAAAAATGTTTCTGCGTTTCAATAAAATGTAAGTGCAATTTTAAAAAATTGTGCATACAATGTAAAAATATGTTTCATACCCTTTACATAAAAATATTTGTGCTATTTACAGAAAAAGTTTATACAATGTAAAAATATGTACGTGACATTTTGAAGAAATGTTCCGCGTTTCAAAAAAAATGTTTGTGCCATTTACAAAAAAGGTTTATACAAACATAGAAAAAAGTTTAGAATAAATGTTTATTACCATTAGAAAATGTACAACATGTATTTGCAAAATGGTACTGTGTATTCAAAAAAGTGTTCAAAACATTTTTTAAATGTGCATCATTTATTTTAAAATTGTCCAACGTGTATCGAATAATGTTTGATATGTGCTCTAAAAATGTACTCCCTCCTTCCTATTATGTTAGGCGCCTAAGTTTTTTGCACGAAAATTAGCACGCGGTGATCCCTCCTCCACGATATCCTCTAACTACCTGGTTGACCAATCCTATTTCATCTCTAGCGTATATTACCTCTTGTGCGCCGGAGGCAATCGAAAATACAGGAGGAGAAAATCGTGGCAGTCAGTTAGCTGCTAACCGCATGGGAGAGAGGGTGTGGAGAGAGAAAGAGAGTTGCATGCGGGAGTAGGGGAGTTAACACGCCTTAGATTATAGGATTTTCTAGAAAGGTTAAAACGCCTTAGATATTGGGAAGGAGGGAGTACATTGTACCGACAAAAAAGTAGACATGTGTTAGAAAACTAATAAAACCCAACAAAGAAACAAAAATAAAAGCAAAAAAACCCACGGAAAATGAAGAAATAAACAAAAAAGATATAACAAAGAATGAAAGAAAACAAGTGAGAAAACAAAGAAAAACAATGCATAACAAAGAAAACAAAACTCAAAGAAAGCCGGTGAAGAAAACCTGTAGGAAAAGCAGAAGAAACAGAAAAATAAATAAATAAAACTAGAGCAAAGCGAAGTACAATGACACAAGCGAGCTGCGCTAACGGATAGCCCATATGCACGCTCAGATGCTATACTCGCTAGAAGCAAGATATAGCATTCACGATTAGCTACCGCCAATGAACGTCATGTGCAGGCTGAAAAAGGCCGAGGTTAGAGGAGAGTGAAGTTATGGTGCCTGAGCACCATGGTGCTTGTTTTTAAAAAATAAGTAAATCAAGAACCATGTTTAGAAGCTTCAGAAAAATTAGACAAAAAAAAGTGAAAATTTGTATGTGTTCACTACGGATCCATAAAATTTTGTTTTGGAAAAATGTTATCTGTAAGCTGTACAAAAAAACAAAATTTTGGCCCAAAAACAAACAAAAAGTGACCCATTTGAAAATACATATTTGTCTTTTTTTGTACGCCACGTGTGAAAGTAAAATGTTATGAAAATTTGCACATACGTAGTATACATGTCCGTGGGTGTCTACCAAAACTTTCAAAAACAAAACCATTGTACAGTATAAAATGTTTTTTTAAACGAGGACCAAGGTGTCGTGCACCATTGGCAATTTTCGCAAGTTGGAGTGCCTATAAAAAAAGTACCAGGCCTTACATCCCAGAAAACACAAATTATAGAAAGAAAATTGAACATGCTACATTTTTTAAGAAAAAATAGATAAACTATCACATCTAGGAAAAATTATATGTATAGCAAAAATTGTTAGTTGACATGTGAACAAGAAACAATATTCTAACTAAAAATAAACATCATATAAAACTCCCTCCATTGACTATAATACGTTTTGGATATCTCAATATAGACTATATGCGGACTGAAATGAGTGAATAAAGTTATAACATCTTTATAATTGTGAACGATGGGAGTACATGATAAAATTTAGGAAAAACAAACAAAAAAGGAAAATGGAATTATCGAGATAATAAAGATGCCATAACAATAAAAATAAAAATGCAATGATGCAAGTATTAAAATTGCCATGCTCTGTATTTTCTTTGTCTAAAACCAAAAATCATACAAAAGGAAAGTGCCATGTCTTGAGAAATACATGTATAGCCACATCAGGAAAACAATTGTCATATCTAGAAAATTTATATAAACTGCCCATCTATAAGAAAAATGTATATCAAAAACTGCTAGTTGCCATAGTGAACAAAAACAATATTTTAACTAAAATGTCATCATATAAAATCATGCATGGCAAATTTATACAAAAAACGAAATTGCCATGATCGATATAATAAAAATTTCATGACATTAAAAATAAAAATGTCATGATGCAAATATTAATGCCATGCTCTCTTTTTTCAAAAATTTAAAATGCCATGCCAATAAAAAATAATTTGCCATGCTATAGATGAAAAATTGCGATGCTTCTATAATAATAAAAATGCCATTCTCTTATAATAAAAATGTCATGGCAAAAACATCAAAATGTTTGCCGTGGATAGTTTATAGCTAAAAAACAAGGAAATGACATGGCAAAACTTATATGAAATTGAGGGATACTCATGGCAAGAAATTAGCAAAAAGGTTTGTATATAAAACATGGCGAAAAAAATATCAAAATTTCGCCATGTATTTGAGGAATCAATGCCATGTTTTGAGTACACAAAAGATTTATGAAAAATGCCATGCTATTTTTACAAAAGTGCTATGCAAAAAATAAAATTGTCATGGTTTTCAGGGCACTTTCTCTAATTTTTGCCATGGACTATAACTAACAAACATGGCAAGTTTTTTGAAAATGTGGACATGGAAAATTCACTATATTTGTTCTTTAACATAAAAAAAAGACAAAAAATGTAGGAAAATGCCATATGCACATGGCAGATTTAGAAAGAAAAAAAGGTTTTTGTTCTTTGAGAAGGATGATTTTTTTTTGGAATGAGCCAATGGGTTACAACGAACACTTGGCAACCTATGATTTAATTTGGAATGCTATATACAAAAAAACTGCCATGCATTCCATCGTCCACCTCTCCCCCTATGGCAAAAATTCCCATGATATGTAACAACCAGGATTTGCCATGGTATATACTGTACAATTGTCATGGTTTTTACAATATAATTTTCCATGGGGACACATATAAAATAGAATTGACATGGTCTATACTAAACATACAATTGCGACGAGTAGTGAACAAAGCACAATGTAAAAAGTAGATACTAGAATTCGCCATCCATAATCGTGGTCTTCAAATCAAGTTCCAAATATTCACACTACATGTATATACACGTATCTGAATATTTGTGCACCAACCGGCTTGCATGCGGGCGTAAGACACGTGCATTCTAACATGCTCACAATGAATCGATGTTGGACTTGATCCTTGATGCGTGTATTTTATTTAGTACATCCTCGATGCGTGTAAGAGAAGGGAAAGAAAAGGTTAGTCTTACGATGGATGAAAACTGGAGGGCTCTATGACGTACGAATAATTCGGAGGAACGCTCATTTTTTTCAGTTTTACGGGTGGCGAGGTGGATAATTTACTTCAACTTTAGGGGCAGTTTCGATGACAGATGAAAAATTCAGAGAAACAATTAACGAAGAGTTTTTTTTTCACTTACGGGTGGTGGGGTGGGTAATTTACTTCAACTTTAGGACAGTTTCATTGACTGGCGAAAAAAACAGAGAAAGAATTAACAAAGAGTTTTTTTCACTTCGGGTGGCATGGTGGGTAATTTATTTCAACTTTATGGGTAGTTTGCGAACCAACCTGTGGTTGAATGATTAGGTGGACAATGGTATCCCCAGCCCACCAGGGTTCAAGTCCTGGTGCTCGCATTTATCCTGGATTTATTTCATGATTTCCGGCGATATGCGTTCAGTGGGAGGAGACGTTACGAGGCGCCTACGGTGACCTCGTAAATTCTCAGGATGATATGCCGGCTCAGTCTCTCGAAGCTGCTCATAGGGGTACGGTGTGCGTGTGTGCGTTCATAGAGGTAAGTGTATGTGCGTATATATGAGCGCTTGCGTCTGTACTGTGTTCAAAAAAAACTTCATGGGCAGTTTAAGGTAGATGGACGGACCAAAAAATTGGAGAAACACATCATCCTTTAATATTAGGTATAGATCAGCATAATTGCCATCTCGATTTGTATTCGCAAATCACATTGACTGAACTAAGCACCGGGTGCTCCTCAAGTTAGATATCTCTCGAGCGTTTGACTCCGTGTCTTGGCCGTTCCTGCTTGAAGTCCTCCGCCACCTTGGATTTGGGCAGAGGTGGCGCGCTTGGGTGGCCATCCTTCTGTCTTCGGCGAGCACGCGCGTTCTCATTAACGGCTCGCCGGGGCCACCGATTCTGCATGCCAAAAGGCTCCGGCAGGGAGACCCCTTTTCACCGATGCTCTTTACGCTAGTGATCGACGCCCTCAATTCCCTCCTCCAGCACGCTCTTAGTGCAGGAATCCTCCGCAGGTTGACTGCGTGGCGCCTGGCGTCTAGTGTTTCTCTCTACGCCGACGATGTCGCCATCTTCTGCCACCCGGACGCCAACGACTTGCGCGCGGTGCGGACCCTTCTTCGGGTGTTTGGCTCGGCCTCCGGACTGCACACTAACTTGGCCAAATCTTCGGCAACCCTGATTCAGTGCTCGCTGGTAAATTCTCTCACTAGATTTGATGAAGGTGATATTTCGTATAATAAATCTGCTAGTCAATGCCTGTATGAATTTGATAATTACATCATTAAACAAGAACACTTTAATTTGTATGTTAGCAATCAACTAAAACGGAATGCCATCATGATTGAACGCTTGAGTGATTTGATGTTTAGAACTGCTAATGATGTTAAATGCTTGAGTAAACATGCTTCTATGGTTCAGACTCAGCTAGAACAAATTGCTAAGTCACAAAATGATTTGCTTGACGAGATGAATAATAAAAAGAATGATCATGCTGTTAGAGTTGTTACTAGAGGAGGTAGAATGACTCAGGAACCCTTGTATCCTGAAGGTCATCCTAAAAGAATTGAACAAGATCCTCAAAGAAATAATATTGATGTACCTAGCCCATCTAAGAAGAAAAAGAAAAAGAAAAATGATAGGACTTTGCATGCTTCTAGTGAACTTGAGGGGGAAAAGCCTCCGGAGAATCATAATGATGTTTCTATTTCTGATGCTGAGACAAAATCTGGTAATGAACATGCACCTAGTGATAATGATAATGATAATGATAATGAAAATGATGCCGTTCATGTTGATGCTCAACCAGATAATGATGTAGAAATAGAACCTGCTGTTGATCTTGATAACCCACCTCCTAAGAATAAAAGATATGATAAAAGAGACTTTGTTGCTAGAAAACATGGAAAGGAAAGAGAACCATGGGTTCAAAAACCTATGCCTTTTCCTACTAAACCATCTAAAAATAAGGATGATGAAGACTTTGAGCGCTTTGTTGAATTGCTTAGACCTGTCTTTTTGCGCACTCGCTTGATTGATATGTTGAAAATGTCTCCTTATGCTATATACATGAAAGATATTGTCACTAATAAAAGAAAGATACCTGAAGCTGAAATTTCCACCATGCTTGCAAATTATTCTTTTAAGGGTGGAGTACCTAAAAAGTTAGGAGATCCAGGAATACCTACTATACCATGCTCCATTAAAAGAAGTTATGTTAAAACTGCTTTATGTGATTTGGGAGCCGGTGTTAGTGTCATGCCTTTCTCTTTATATAGAAGACTTGATTTAAATAAACTCACACCTACTGAAATATCTTTGCAAATGGCTGATAAATCTACTGCTATACCTATTGGAATTTGCGAGGATGTGCCTGTTGTTGTTGCAAATGTTACTATTTTAACGGACTTTGTTATACTTGATATGCCCGAGGACGACAATATGTCAATTATCCTTGGAAGACCCTTTTTGAATACTGCAGGGGCTGTTATTGACTGCAACAAAAGCAAGGTCACTTTTCATGTCAATGGTAATGAGCATACAGTTTATTTCCCGAAGAAACAAACCTCAGTGAATGGTATCAACTGTATTGAAAAGGTTTCGACAATCACTATTGGGGATTTCAAATTTCCTCTTCCTACTGTCAAAAAGAAATATGATTTTTTTATTGTTGGGGAGATGCATATCCCCGTTGAGGTAACTTAGTGTTATACGAAAATTCTTCGGTTTCATGTCACTCGGAAATAGTTTGTTAATAAGACTTGATCAACCTTATTAATGGATTATTTCTGAAGGGGCATGTGGTTGATGAATTTAGTAAGCACAAATTTCTGTACCTACCTTTTGCTCTCTGTTAATTATAGTTTAATAAAATAAAATGCCATGATTACCCTGTTTTCTGAATTATCTGTGCAATAAAAAATGGCCCAAAAATAAAAGTGCTCAGAATGCAATAAAATTTTGACATGATTTTTTCTGGAATATATAAGAATTTTTGGCACTGAAAACAACCCAGGGGGGTGCACCTGTTGCCCACAAGGCAGCAGGGCGCGGCCACCCCCCACGGTGTGCCAAAGTGCCTTGTGGGTCCCACAGGGACCCACTCACTTATCCATTCAGCCCACTTCATCTCCTACCTCCAGAAAAAAAATCTTTGTAGCTCTCTCTCTCGTGTTCTTGCTCCCAAACCTGAGATTTTCGATCTCTTTGCTCGAAGCTCCGTTTCCGAAACTGTATTGAGGGATTGCTCCTTGGTATGTGACTCTCCCATTGCTCCAATTAGTTTTTGCTTTAGTGGATTATATTTTGCATAAATTGCTGCTATTGGTGCTACTGAAAATGGGCTTGCATGTTAAATTCCTTGAGTTCTAAGTAGCTTGAATGCTTGATATAGCCTCTAGGCACTTGTATGAGTAGTTGCTATCAATCTTGTGAAGTTTTGTTGACATATTTTTGTGGTCCAAAAATTTTCAGAAATTTGTTCTTAGGAAAAATGAACTTTCTTCGGAGGAGTTCGTTGCGTCGGAGCTCCAAGGGTGCCCTTGAGGATGCCCATGACCATGACCTCAACACCCCGCGCAGGACGGAGGCCCGACCATGCGAGTGGCCACACAACACCTTCATGAACGAAGCTGGGTTTCGTCAAGAGTTCACACAATTTATTGCGAACGCCGGGCTAACCAACTTCCTCGCAGATGAGTGTGACCAGCACTACATCCTTACAAATTCCTTTGTGCAAATTTTTTATTTTATGCCTAGGCTCGATATCCCCATGGTGCGTTTCGATTTATATGCTGAACATCATGAGTTAACGCTAGATGAGTTTTGTGAAATATGCTTGATCCCTTCTGATGGGGATTTGAGGGAGCCTCGGCCTGAGGAGTTCGAGGACTTCCTTCGCACTTTGACGGTGGGAGAATTTAGGGGCGTTTCAAAAGCCCGTGTTACTAGCTTGCATTTTCCTGTTGTGCACTACTTTGCTTTATTCATAGGAAAATGCTTGACCGCCAGGGAGGAAGGTGGTACGCTCAGTGCCCCTGACCTCGCCATCTTGTGTCGTGCTATTTACGACGATAACACTTTTAGCTTGGGAGCTATCATTGCAAGCCGCTTACACACCAACATAACTAAGGGTAAAATTCATGGCGATATTTATGCTTCGCGTCTTGCGAAACGTTTTAATGTTGCTATCTGCCCAAATGACCACTTGTTGCCCAAGGCTTATTTAGACCAATAGTGCATGATCGATCACCACTTTATTGATGAACCTGAACCTCCTCAGTATATTCGTTATAATCTGGTTTTTAACGAGACAACTCGCGATATTATTCCATTGCCGGCACCCTCTTTGTTTGACTCTCATGCCAGGAACGGATGCACCATCAGGCCGGCATACATCACAGCTTACATGAACGAGCTGGCAGCAGCGGAGGATGAGGCCCAACAGTGGGACCCTCAGGTGCCTCAGCCCCAATACTATGTGCCCGGTCCTGATGGATACTACGGATGGTGATTACCAAGCTAGGCCAAAATCCTAAGCTTGGGGGAGTACGTATCTCTCACCGACATTACATTCATGTTCACACATTCATTCCAGTTGTCGGTGTTCATCCTTTTTCATTGTATATCCATGTTAATTTTATTTTCGCTTTCTTCTTGTGTGTTTGAAAAACTTCTAAAACCCAAAAATATTTCTCGTTTCTTTTCGGTTTTTATTTCTTGTTTGTTAGTTCGTAGTATTAAAAGAAAACCCAAAAAGATTTCTCGTTTTTTCCTTTGCTTGTTGGGAGTTCTCCCGTGTAAATAGTTTTCTCGCTTTTCATTTTTCTTCCTTAATTTGCTTCCTTCAGAAAAACTAAAAACTCCAAAAATATTTTAGTGTGTTTCTCTGAATTCCTTTTCTTTTCGTTGAGTTGTCATAGGGAGAAGACCACGATGAAAATGATGAGTGGTTCTCATATGCTTTATTGTTGATCTAACGAAGAGCCAGTATTACCTTGTCTTCTCCCTTGAATAAAATGTTTGCAGATCCCAGCTTAGTCCATGGCACACTTGCACTATTTTTATTTTCACATCATTTGGTCGTGCAAGTGAAAGGCAATAATGACGATGATTTGATGAAGTGACTGTGGCAAGGAAAAGCTGGTATGAACTCTTCTTGTTTTTGTTTTTGTAAATATGTTTAACTCAGTATCCATGATTCAGCATATTATGAGTAAACATGTTTGTGATGACAATTAGAGATTATAGTTGCTCATGCCATGCTTAAGTAACTAGGAGTGGATAATGATTTATCTTGGATGTCAACATGCATTAAAATAGTTATGATGTAGTACGTTAATATGGTATCCTCCTCTGAATGTTTCAAGTGGCTGGACTTGGCACATGTTCATGCATGTAGTTGATTCAAAACCAACATATCCTCCATGATATTTATGTTCAGGGTGACTATATCCTACTCATGCTAGTATTCAATGTTAATTATTCTCAATGCATGATCATGACCGTTTTCGCTCTCTAGTTGGTCGCTTCTCAACCTATTTGCTAGCCTTCACTTTGTACTAAGCGGGAATTCTGCTTGTGCATCCACAATCCTTAAACCAAAGTTGTTCCAGATGAGTCCACTATATCTACCTATATGCGGTATTACTCTGCTGCTCCAAGTAAATTTGCATGTGCCACCTCTAATTATTCAAATAAACATCCGTTTTGTGTGCCCGTACCGCTCATGGAGCGACAGGGGGCGGTCAGTATCTTCCATGCTAAGTGTGTTACTCTCTAGATGAGTGTTTATTCACTTGTCATTGCACGAGAGAGGCTGGTATTTGGGATGCCCAGTCCTATGCTCAAAATTGAAAATACATAATGCAAACAAACTCCCCCGGAAAGTTGTTGGTATGGAGGGCACCCGAGGATTCGGCTAGCCATGGCTTGTGTTGGTATGGTGGAGGGGGAGTAAACTTTACCTTTTCGCTTGGGAACCACCTATAATGTGTTTAGCATGGAAGATATTGAAAACTCTCGGTCGTGACGTTGACAGGAAAAGTACACCTCTCAAAAATTATTTTTTTATCTCTGATTTAAGCTTCGAGCTCTGGCACCGCTGCAAATCCCAGCTTCCCTCTGCGAAGGGCCTATCTATTTACTTCTATGTTATTTACCTTATGATTATTTTGCTTTTATTGTTGAGTCTCACCTTCTTGCACTAAGCGCCAATCCTGAGAGCACTATTGTCATCCTTATGCATTGAGTATAGTCAATGTTGTGTGCATCATGACTGGATCTCTTCTACCCTGAATTACAATGTTTAGTCGCTGCTTCAACTTTGGAGGTGCTCTGCATTTATGTTTTGCGGTCTCAGAAAGGGCTAGCGAGATACCATGTTATCATATTATATCATGATTGTTTTGACAAATTGTTGGCATTTGAGATATGTTATTATTGCTCTCTAGTTGATTATGCCATTGATATGAGTAAATGTAGTTTTTAAGTGTTATTATGAGCATGGTTAGTTCATGATCTTTGCTGAAAACCTGGGTACTATTTAAGCTTATATACGGATACAAGAACAAAAGAGTTCATAAAAGTTTTTCTTTATCACTTTCAGTTTGTCAACTGAATTGCTTGAGGGCAAGCAATGAGTTAAGCTTGGGGGAGTTGATACGTCTCCGTCGTATCTACTTTTCCAAACACTTTTGCTCTTGTTTTGGACTCTAATTTGCATGATTTGAATGAAACTAACCCGGACTGACGCTGTTTTCAGCAGAATTCCCATGGTGTTGTTTTTGTGCAGAAATCAAAGTTCTCGGATTTGGATGAAACTTTTTGAAGAATTTTTACGTAATATATAAAAATTATTGGTGCAAGAATCAACAGAAGGGGGCCACCTTCTGCTCACAAGGCAGTAGGGCGCGACCCCCCTAGGGCGCGCCGTGGTGCCTTGTGGGGCCCACAGGCGGCCGTCTGACCTAATTCCAACGCTATAAATTCTATTTCCCCGAGAAAAAAATAGGAGAAGAAGTTTCATCGCGTTTTACGATACGGAGCCACCGCCACCTCCTGTTCTTTATCGGGAGGGCTGATCTGGAGTCCGTTCGGGGCTCCGGAGAGGGGGATCCGACGCCGTCGTCATCATCAACCATCCTCCATCACCAATTTCATGATGTTCACCACCGAGCGTGAGTAATTCCTTCGTAGGCTTGCTGGACGGTGATGTGTTGGATGAGATTTATCATGTAATCGAGTCAATTTGTTAGGGCTTTGATCCCTAGTATCCACTATGTTCTGAGATTGATGTTTCTATGACTTTGCTATGCTTAATGCTTGTCACTAGGGCCCGAGTGCCTTGATTTCAGATCTGAACCCTTCATGTTTTCATGAATATATTTGTGTTCTTGATCCTATCTTGCAAGTTATATGCACCTATTACGTGTCATGATCCGCATACCCCAAGGTGACAATAATTGGGATTCTTTCCGGTGATTGCCGTAGTTTGAGGAGTTCATGTATTCACTAAGTGCTAATGCTTTGTTTCGGTTCTCTATTAAAAGGAGGCCTTAAGATCCCTTAGTTTCCTTAAGGACCCCGCTACCACGGGACGATAGGATAAAAGATGTCATGCAAGTTCTTATTATAAGCACGTATGACTATATACGAAATATATGCCTACATTACATTGATGAATTGGAGCTATTGTGTATCGCCCTAGGTTGTGACTGTTATATGATGAATATCATCCAACATAATTATCATCACCAATCCAATGCCTACGACTTTCTCATATTGGTTTCTGCTAAGTTACTTTGTTGCTACTGCTTTACACTTGCTACAAAACTTCTACTGTTACTGTTACCGTTACTAGTGTTACTGTTGTTGCTGCTATCAAAACTATCATATTACTGTGCTACTAAAGCAGATATTTTATCTCCAGGTGTGGTTGAATTGACAACTCAATTGCTAATACTTGCAAATATTCTTTGGATCCCCTTGTGTCGAATCAATAAATCAGGGTGGAATACTACCCGCGAAAACTGTTGCGATCCCCTATACTTGTGGGTTATCATCTTCCATCATTCTTCTCATTGCTTGGTCCATCTGGAACCATCGCAATGCCTGCATTTTCGACGGGATGCAGCCTTCTATCACTCACCTCTCCGTCACCATGAAGGACGAGGCCAGAGCATGGGCTAAGGTGGGAGCCACGGGACTCGCCATCATGATACCATACCTGTTGTAGCTTAGCTTGGGCTGAGCAACCCAAGGCTTCTCTGCTCGCGTTGTTGTTGGCGACATCCCTATGCACGCTGGGCAACAACGCCCCCCCTTCTTTCTCTTGTACTCTTGTACAACAAACTTCTACCTATCTATGAATGATATGCAAGCCGTTGCGTATTCGTGAAAAAAAAACTAAGCGCAACATACACAATCAGCTAGCTAAGAAGCTACTTGATGAAGAACTTGCGAACACAACACGTTGCTCCACAAATCTCATCAAGACATATTGTTGTGCAAAAAAAAGTGAGCTGATAGATTAAAAAAAAGACATTACTAGGAGACAGTAAGAAAAATATTTTTCCAGATGTGGCAGTTTCAACGTGACGTGCCTCGTGATGGGACATTAAGACAAATTATATTGGAATGCAGCAAGATAATTTCAACCGAGAGTGGCATACAAAAAACAGAGCAGGTTATTAATTTGCCATGGCATGAAAACATAAATTGCCATGGCATCAAATCATAATTTTCCATGGCAAAAACCATAAAAAATTATTACCTAGGGCACCTAGATTGTCATGGTTCCTAAATTTGCCATGGTTTAAGAATTTGTATTCTAACAAAAATGCCATGTCACCATTGTCACAACATGTTCAATCACATACCAAAATTGCCATGATAATGAAAATGCTAGATGTTGGGGAACGTTGCATGGGAAACAAAAATTTTCCTACGCACACACAAGATCTATCCATGGTGATGAGCATCTACGAGAGGGAGAGTGAATCTACATACCCTTGTAGATCGCTAAGCGGAAGCGTTAATAAACGCGGTTGATGTAGTCGAACGTCTTCGCGATCCAAATCGCCGAGCGTCCCGCGATCCAATCACGATCCTTCCGATCTAGTGCCGAACGGACGGCACCTCCGCGTTCAACACACGTACGGCTTGATGACGCCTTCACCTCCTCGATCCAGCGAGCGATGGTGAAGTAGTGGTTGAGTTCCAGCAGCACGACGGCGTGGTGATGGTGGTGAGGAACAATCTCTGCAGGGCTTCGCCAAGCACTACGGAGATTATGACGGAGGAACTAGAGGGCTAGGGTTGCCGGCACACGGCTTGGGAAATCCTGATGTGTCCCGTGTGCTAGCCCTGCCCCTCTATTTATATGTTGAGCCTTGGGGTCTAAACTTGGAGTAAAAGCCTCCTCCGGGTCGGTTTTGCCCGCACAAGGTCGGTTTGGCCCGCAGGGAAAGAGTCCAACTCGGATCCCTGCCGAACCGTGCACAGCCGCGCACAAGCGGTAGTACCGCTTCAACAAGCGGTAGTACCGCTTACGCGGCAGCAAAACTACTTTTGCACTTTCCAATACCTTGTGGGCTTTATCCCTTTGGCTCATATAAAGTGTTGCTGCACCCGAACACTTCGGTAAACATCCGGAACCTCTTCCGGTGAACTTCGGAACCCTTCCAGAGATCAAAACACTATTATCACATATATCAATCTTTACCTCCGGACTATTCCGGAGATCCTCGTCATGTCCGGGATCTTATCCGGGACTCCGAACAACTTTCGGTCACCAACATAATAACTCAATTATACTAATCGTCACCAAACGTTAAGTGTGTAGACCCTGCGGGTTCGAGAACTATGTAGACATGACCGAGACACCTCTACGGCCAATAACCAATAGCGGGACCTGGATGCCCATATTGGCTCCTACATATTCTACGAAGATCTTTATCGGTCGAACCTCTATGTCAAGGATTCAGTTAATCCCGTATGCTGTTCCCTTTGTTCTTCGGTATGTTACTTGCCCGAGATTCGATCGTCGGTATCACTATACCTAGTTCAATCTCGTTACCGGCAAGTCTCTTTACTCGTTCCGTAATACAAGATCTCGTGGCTAACACTTTTAGTCACATTGCTTGCAAGGCTCAATGTGATGTTGTATTACCGAGTGGGCCCTGAGATACCTCTCCGTCACACGGAGTAACAAATCCCAGTCTTGATCCATGCCAACCCAACAGACACCCTCGGAGATACCTGTAGAGCACCTTTATAGTCACCCAGTTACGTTGCGACGTTTGATACACACAAGGTATTCCTCCGGTGTCAGTGAGTTGCATGATCTCATGGTCAAAGGAACAGATACTTGACATGCAGAAAACAATAGCAATAAACTGACACGATCAAATGCTACGTTTACAGTTTGGGTCTTGTCCATCACATCATTCTCCTAATGATGTGATCCCGTTATCAAATGACATCTCATGTCCATGGCTAGGAAACCTTAACCATCTTTGATCAACAAGCTAGTCAACTAGAGGCTTACTAGGGACACAGTGTTGTCTATGTACCCACACATGTATTTGAGTTTCCAATCAATACAATTATAGCATGGATAATAAACGATTATCATGAACAAGGAAATATAATAATAACCAATTTATTATTGCCTCTAGGGCATATTTCCAACAGTCTCCCACTTGCACTAGAGTCAATAATCTAGTTCACATCACTATGTGATTTACATTGTAATGAATCGAACACCCATGCAGTTCTGGTGTTGTTCATGTTTAGCCCTTGGAAGAGGTTTAGTCAACGGATCTGCAACATTTAGATCCGTGTGTACTTTGCAAATATTTATGTCGTCCTCCTTGATGTAATCGCGGATGGAATTGAAACGTCGTTTTATGTGTCTGGTCCTCTTGTGAAATCTTGGTTCCTTGGCTAGAGCAATGGCACCAGTATTATCACAAAACAGAGTCATTGGGTCAAGTGCACTAGGCACTACTCCAAGATCTGTCATGAACTCCTTCATCCAGACACCTTCCTTCGCCGCCTCCGAGGCTGCGATGTACTCCGCTTCGCATGTAGAATCAGCTACCACGCTTTGCTTGGAACTGCACCAGCTAACCGCACCCCCATTAAGAATAAATACGTATCCGGTTTGCGACTTAGAGTCATCCGGATCAGTGTCAAAGCTTGCATCGACGTAACCCTTTACGACGAGCTCTTGATCACCTCCATAAACGAGAAATATGTCCTTAGTCCTTTTCAGGTACTTCAGGATATTCTTGACCGCCGTCCAGTGTTCCATTCCTGGATCACCTTGAAACCTTCCGACCATACTTATGGCAAGGCTGACATCGGGTCTTGTGCACAGCATTGCATACATGATAGAGCCTATGGCTGAAGCATAGGGGATGACACTCATCTTTTCTCTATCTTCTGCAGTCACTGGGCATTGAGTCTTACTCAACTTCACACCTTGCAAAACAGGCAAGAACCCCTTCTTGGACTGATCCATTTTGAACTTCTTCAAAATCTTATCAAGGTATGTGCTTTGTGAAAGTCCTATTAAGCGTCTTGATCTATCTCTATAGATCTTGATGCCTAATATGAAAGCAGCTTCTCCTAGGTCCTTCATTGAAAAACTCTTGTTCAAATATTCCTTTACGCTTTCCAGCATTTCTATATTGTTTCCAATCAGCAATATGTCATCCACATATAATATTAGAAACGCTATAGAGCTCCCACTCACTTTCTTGTAAATACAAGCTTCTCCGTAAACTTGTATAAACTCGAACGCTTTGATCACCTCATCAAAACGAAGATTCCAACTCCGAGATGCTTGCACCAGTCCATAAATGGATCGCTGGAGTTTGCAAACTTTGTCAGCATTCTCTGGATCGACAAAACCTTCTGGTTGCATCATATACAACTCTTCCTTAAGGTAACCGTTAAGGAACGCTGTTTTGACATCCATCTGCCAAATTTCATAATCGAAAAAGGCAGCTATTGCTAACATGATTCTGACGGACTTAAGCATCGCTACGGGTGAGAAGGTCTCATCGTAGTCAACTCCTTGAACTTGTGAAAAACCCTTTGCCACAAGTCGAGCTTTATAGACGGTGACATTACCGTCCGCGTCCGTCTTCCTCTTAAAGATCCATTTGTTCTGAATGGCCTTACGCCCTTCAGGTAATACTTCCAAAGTCCATACTTTGTTTTCATACATGGATCCCATCTCGGATTTCATGGCCTCTAACCACTTCTCGGAATCCGGGCCCATCATCGCTTCTCCATAGCTCGTAGGTTCATCGTTGTCTAACAACATGACCTCTAAGACAGGGTTGCCGTACCACTCGGGAGCAGCACGCGTCCTTGTCGACCTACGAGGTTCGATAGCAACTTGATCCAAAGCTTCATGATCATCATCATTAACTTCCTCTTCAGCTAATGTAGGCTCCACAGAAACAACTTTCTGCGCTGCGCTACTCTCAGGTTGAAGTAAAGGTTCAACAACCTCATCAAGTTCTATCTTCCTCCCACTCAATTCTTTCGAGAGAAACTCTTTCTCAAGAAATGTTCCGTTTTTAGCGACAAACACTTTGCCTTCGGATCTGAGATAGAAGGTATACCCAACTGTCTCTTTTGGGTATCCTATGAAGACGCATTTCTCCGCTTTGGGTTCCAGCTTTTCAGGCTGAAGCTTTTTGACATAAGCATCACATCCCCAAACTTTAAGAAACGACAGCTTTGGCTTCTTGCCAAACCAAAGTTCATATGGCGTCGTCTCAACGGATTTCGATGGTGCCCTATTTAAAGTGAATGCAGCTGTCTCTAATGCATAACCCCAAAACGATAGTGGCAAATCGGCAAGAGACATCATAGATCGCACCATATCTAATAAGGTTCGATTACGACGTTCGGACACACCATTACGCTGTGGTGTTCCAGGCGGTGTCAATTGTGAAACAATTCCACACTGTCTTAAGTGACTGCCAAACTCATAACTCAGATATTCTCCTCCTCGATCAGATCGTAGGAATTTAATCTTCTTGTTACGACGATTCTCAACTTCACTCTGAAATTGTTTGAACTTTTCAAATGTTTCAGACTTGTGTTTCATTAAGTAAATATACCCATATCTACTTAAGTCATCAGTGAAGGTGAGAAAGTAACGATAACCACCGCGCGCCTCAATACTCATTGGACCGCACACATCAGTATGTATGATTTCCAATAAGTCACTTGCCCGTTCCATTATTCCAGAGAACGGCGTTTTAGTCATCTTGCCCATGAGGCATGGCTCACATGTGTCAAGTGATTCAAAATCAAGTGACTCCAAAAGTCCATCAGCATGGAGCTTCCTCATGCGTTTTACGCCAATATGACCTAAACGGCAGTGCCACAAGAAAGTGGTATTATCATTATCAATTCTACATCTTTTGGCATCAATGTTATGAACATGTGTATTATTACTATCGAGATTCAATAAGAATAAACCCCTCACATTGGGTGCATGACCATAAAAGATATTACTCATATAAATAGAACAACCATTATTCTCTGATTTAAATGAGTAACCGTCTCGCAATAAACAAGATCCAGATATAATGTTCATGCTTAACGCAGGCACCAAATAACACTTATTTAGGTTCATCACTAATCCCGACGGTAATCGAAGAGCGAGCGTGCCGACGGCGATCACATCAACCTTGGAACCATTTCCCACGCGCATCGTCACTTCGTCCTTTGCCAGCCTCCGTCTATTCCGCAGTTCCTGTTTTGAGTTGCAAATATGAGCAACCGCACCGGTATCAAATACCCAGGCACTACAACGAGAGTTGGTAAGGTACACATCAATAACATGTATATCATATATACCTTGTTTGTTGTTGGCCGCCTTCTTGTCAGCCAAATACTTGGGGCAATTCCGCTTCCAGTGTCCAGTTCCCTTGCAATGAAAACACACAGTTTCTGGTTTGGGTCCAGCCTTGGGTTTCTTCACGAGAGGAGCAACTGCTTTGCCACTCTTCTTGGAGTTACCCTTCTTACCCTTGCCATTTTTCTTGAAACTAGTGGTTTTATTGACCATCAACACTTGATGCTCCTTCTGAATTTCAGACTCAGCGGCTTTCAGCATCGCAAACAGCTCGGCGACTGACTTGTTCATCCCGTGCATGTTATAGTTCAACACGAAGCTCTTGTAGCTAGGTGGCAATGATTGAAGAACTCTGTCAGTGATAGCCTCTGGCGGAAGGGGCATCCCTAACTCAGCCAGACGGGTGGAGTACCCAGACATTCTGAGCACGTGATCACTGATAGACCCGTTCTCCTCCATCTTGCAAGCATAGAACTTATCGGAGATCTCATATCTCTCGATCCGGGCATTCTTCTGAAAGATAAACTTCAACTCCTGGAACATCTCATATGCTCCATGACGTTCAAAACGTCTTTGAAGTCCCGGTTCTAAGCCATACAACATTGCACATTGAACTATTGAGTAATCATCAGAACGAGCCTGCCAGGCGTTCACAACGTCTAGAGACTCAACTGGAGCGGGTGGATCACCAAGCGGTGCATCAAGGACATAAGCCTTCTGGGAAGCCGTAAGGATAATCCTTAGATTACGGGCCCAGTCCACAAAGTTACTTCCATCATCTTTCAACTTAGCTTTCTCTAGGAACGCATTAAAATTCAGGGGTGCTACTGCGCGAGCCATGATCTACAACATAAATATAGCAAAGACAACTTAGACTATTGTTCTTAGATAATGAGTTTAGTTAATCATATTTAAAAAAAAACTCCCACTCAAATTGACATCCCTCCGATCATTCGAGTGTAACATGATCCAAATCCACCAACTCAAGTCCGATCATCACGTGAGTTGAGGTGGTTTCAATGGTGAACATCTTCATGTTGATCATATCTACTATATGACTCATGTTCGACCTTTCGGTCTCTTGTGTTCCGAGGCCATGTCTGTACATGCTAGGCTCGTCAAGTTTAACCCGAGTGTTCCGCACGTGCAACATGGCTTACACCCGTTGTATGCGAACGTAGAGTCTATCACACCCGATCATCACGGCGTGTCTCGAAACGACGAACTTTCGCAACGGTGCACACTTGGGGAGAACACAATTTATCTTGAAATTTAAGTGAGGGATCACCTTATAATGCTACCGTCGTCCTAAGCAAAATAAGATGCATAAAAGGATTAACATCACATGCAAATCATAAGTGACATGATATGGCCATGAACTTGTGCTTTTGATCTCCATCTCCAAAGCACCGGCATGATCTCCATCGTCACCGGCATGACACCATGATCTCCATCATCTTGATCTCCATCAACGTGTCGCCATAAGGTTGTCGCGCCGACTGTTGCTTCCACGACTATAGCTAACGTTTAGCGATAAAGTAAAGCATTACATAGCGCTTAATGATTGACACGCAGGTCATACAATAATTAAAGACAACTCTATGGCTCCTGCCAGTTGCTGTACTCATCGACATGCAAGTCGTGATATTCTATACAACACATGATCATCTCATACATCACATATATCTCATCATGTAATTGGCCATATCATATCACATCATACCCTGCAAAAACAAGTTAGACGTCCTCTAATTGTTGTTGCAAATTTTACGTGGCTGCTACGGGTTTGCAAGAACCGTCCTTACCTACGCAAAACCACAACGTGGTGTAGTGATTGCTTTTTGATCTTCTAAAAGAACCCTCTTCATTGAAATCGATTCAACTAAAGTGAGAGAGACAGACACCCGCTAGCCATCTTTATGCAACGAAGTTACATGTCAGTTGAAGGAACCTGTCTCGCGTAAGTGTACGCGTAATGTCGGTCCGGGCCGCTTCATCTCACAGTACCGCCGAATCAAATATCAACTAGTAACGGCAAGCAATATGTATACACCCACGCCCACAACTCGTTTGTGTTCTACTCGAGATCTCATCTACGCATAGACCTGGCTCATGATGCCACTGTTGGGGAACGTTGCATGGGAAACAAAAATTTTCCTACGCACACACAAGATCTATCCATGGTGATGAGCATCTACGAGAGGGAGAGTGAATCTACATACCCTTGTAGATCGCTAAGCGGAAGCGTTAATAAACGCGGTTGATGTAGTCGAACGTCTTCGCGATCCAAATCGCCGAGCGTCCCGCGATCCAATCACGATCCTTCCGATCTAGTGCCGAACGGACGGCACCTCCGCGTTCAACACACGTACGGCTTGATGACGCCTTCACCTCCTCGATCCAGCGAGCGATGGTGAAGTAGTGGTTGAGTTCCAGCAGCACGACGGCGT
The DNA here is from genome assembly GCA_039707655.1 of Elymus sibiricus. NCBI lineage: Eukaryota > Viridiplantae > Streptophyta > Magnoliopsida > Poales > Poaceae > Elymus > Elymus sibiricus. The sequence continues at coordinate 172,173,403 of CM077666.1, read as the reverse complement.
GGTGATGGTGGTGAGGAACAATCTCTGCAGGGCTTCGCCAAGCACTACGGAGATTATGACGGAGGAACTAGAGGGCTAGGGTTGCCGGCACACGGCTTGGGAAATCCTGATGTGTCCCGTGTGCTAGCCCTGCCCCTCTATTTATATGTTGAGCCTTGGGGTCTAAACTTGGAGTAAAAGCCTCCTCCGGGTCGGTTTTGCCCGCACAAGGTCGGTTTGGCCCGCAGGGAAAGAGTCCAACTCGGATCCCTGCCGAACCGTGCACAGCCGCGCACAAGCGGTAGTACCGCTTCACACAAGCGGTAGTACCGCTTGGGCGGTAGTACCGCTTCACACAAGCGGTAGTACCGCTCGGGCGGTAGTACCGCTTCAACAAGCGGTAGTACCGCTTACGCGGCAGCAAAACTACTTTTGCACTTTCCAATACCTTGTGGGCTTTATCCCTTTGGCTCATATAAAGTGTTGCTGCACCCGAACACTTCGGTAAACATCCGGAACCTCTTCCGGTGAACTTCGGAACCCTTCCAGAGATCAAAACACTATTATCACATATATCAATCTTTACCTCCGGACTATTCCGGAGATCCTCGTCATGTCCGGGATCTTATCCGGGACTCCGAACAACTTTCGGTCACCAACATAATAACTCAATTATACTAATCGTCACCAAACGTTAAGTGTGTAGACCCTGCGGGTTCGAGAACTATGTAGACATGACCGAGACACCTCTACGGCCAATAACCAATAGCGGGACCTGGATGCCCATATTGGCTCCTACATATTCTACGAAGATCTTTATCGGTCGAACCTCTATGTCAAGGATTCAGTTAATCCCGTATGTTGTTCCCTTTGTTCTTCGGTATGTTACTTGCCCGAGATTCGATCGTCGGTATCACTATACCTAGTTCAATCTCGTTACCGGCAAGTCTCTTTACTCGTTCCGTAATACAAGATCTCGTGGCTAACACTTTTAGTCACATTGCTTGCAAGGCTCAATGTGATGTTGTATTACCGAGTGGGCCCTGAGATACCTCTCCGTCACACGGAGTAACAAATCCCAGTCTTGATCCATGCCAACCCAACAGACACCCTCGGAGATACCTGTAGAGCACCTTTATAGTCACCCAGTTACGTTGCGACGTTTGATACACACAAGGTATTCCTCCGGTGTCAGTGAGTTGCATGATCTCATGGTCAAAGGAACAGATACTTGACATGCAAAAAACAATAGCAATAAACTGACACGATCAAATGCTACGTTTACAGTTTGGGTCTTGTCCATCACATCATTCTCCTAATGATGTGATCCCGTTATCAAATGACATCTCATGTCCATGGCTAGGAAACCTTAACCATCTTTGATCAACAAGCTAGTCAACTAGAGGCTTACTAGGGACACAGTGTTGTCTATGTACCCACACATGTATTTGAGTTTCCAATCAATACAATTATAGGATGGATAATAAACGATTATCATGAACAAGGAAATATAATAATAACCAATTTATTATTGCCTCTAGGGCATATTTCCAACACTAGAACCATAAGATTTGGGATGAAAATGCTTGCACATGATCAGTATGCAGCAAAAACAACATCAAAAGGGGACCGCGGGGGTCATCGGTTCACCGTGCGGAGGAGAATCACTCGACGTTAATGTGGTTGACATTGGAGGTGTCCACTGGCGGACATTGGAGATGTGGCTAGCGCTACGCAGCAGCAGCATATCCCCCCTAGTGCTCCTGCAGCAGCTCCCCTCGTGCTCCCCGCAAGCAGCAGCAACATATTCACCGGTGTTCCACCATGGCTCCTCCCGCTGATCTCGTACCTGCGCCCGCCGCCGCGGTCGACGAAGCACCTGTCGCCGCATATGTGTGATGCCGCATCATGGCAAGGCAGTCTCTCCCCGAGCGCCCGCATCGCCTCCCGACAGTCCTCCTCTGCCTCACTAACCACATCCAAGCCACTGTGCGACAAAGATGACGCACCCGCTCTGCTGCATACGTCGTGGCGGCCACCTCCTTGCACTAGTCTCTAGGAACCTCGAACACAGCTCCGTCCCACCCCTCATCGACCTTGAACCGGTGCCACGGCCGCTCATCATCGGGGAGCCACCGGGAGCCCTGCTTGTGCAGCCACGCTGTGGCACACTGGGCCTCATATTTGTTGTCCAAATGTGCCCAGTCTACCGCACCACGCCCCTGATGACGGGCAATGGCGGAGACGGGATGAGGTGATGTAGGGCCAAGCCCTTGTTTGCCCGATCTTCTCAAATTGGAGGTGGATTTGGGGAAGAACAAAAGCGGGAAAACACTCTATTGGACAAAATCCACACACAAGATACCCAAATCACAAGACAAATGGATAGATCTCGAGCATTCAATAACAACAAAGGAAAAGATACAAAGGTAGTTCATCCAAATATCTAGGAGAGATGGGTCTTGAATTCCATGAAGGAATCTTCCCCACAAGTGGATGTCTTGGTACTCCTTGGAATCTTTCCCTCAAGAGGAGGTCTTCATCTCCATGAGAGGAGACATCTCCAGGAAGGAGTAATCCCACAAGGGGAGGTACATGAGCTAAGCTCTATAGTTTTGGTTATATTCTTATCTAACCCTAGAAAGGAGGGGAAGGTGTAATTATAGTGTTAGGGGTGAAAGGGTAAGAGATACAAGGCCCAAAACTGCGTGTAGGCAGGTCGAATGTCTCGGCAGGATGCCAGATGTTCGGGCTCAGGATGATGGGATGAATGTCTGGGCATGGGGGGCGGATGTCCGGACAAGCGGGTCCAGGCTCCTGTTGAGGTTGTCGAATTTCCGGGCTAGGGCCGGATGTCCGGGCCCTCGAGGTGGTGCAGGATGTCCGGCTTGTGGCTCGGATGTCAGGTTGCTGATGCTCCAGCCGCCTCGTCTTCCGTCTTTGTATCCATGCATGCTTCCTTCGCGGATGGAGTGGGTGTACTCTTGTGCCTGGACTCCTCCTCGACTTGCTTGATGCTTGGCTCAAACCTATACATACACGAGAGAGGGTCAAGTAGTATACCATCCTTGAAGGGCACAAGTTGACACACGAAAAGGAGAAGATTCACCATGGCATGTGTGATGTGTGTGTCCCTTGGCGATGGAGCCAAGTCCATGGTGATGACTCTAGGGTGCTCCACACCAGGAGGGGAGCCCGACCGCCGCGTTACGCCTACCGACGGCCATCGACGGAGAGGGGGAATGATGAAGGGAAAAACCCTAGGTGGCTCGATGTTCACGAATTGGAGGTGGATTCGAGGAGGAACACGAAGAATAAGAGGTGAAAATGTGGAGAAATCAAAGGGGAAGACACTCTATTGGACAAGATTCACTCTAAGTACTCCTCAAATCACAAGCAATACAAGAGGTTCATCAAGATCCAAGAACAACAAGGAAAATAAAGATACAAGGTAGTTCATCCAAATATCATGGAGAGATGGGTCTTGAATCCATGGGTGGATCTTCCCTAAAAGGGGTCTTGAATCCCTAAGGATCTTCTCCAATGGAGGTCTTGAACTCCAATGGAGTCTCTCTCTCTCTCTCTCTATCTCTCTCTCTCTCAAGAGGAGTCCCACAAGGGGAGATACATGAGCTAAGCTCTAGTGTAGTTCTAGCCTTAGCTAACCCTAGAAATGAGGAGGGGAAGGAGTATATATAGGTCCAAGGCATGAAGAGACAAGTGAGGGTGAAATGGGAAAGATACATGGGCCAAGCCCAACACATGCACGCAGGCAAGTCCGGGCACCTGGGGTCCATAGGTCCAGGCACCCGGGGTGTCCAGGGGCTTTCTTCGAAGGTCTTCTCGGTCCCTTCTTCGCTTCCATGCTTCCCTATTGGATGGTGTAGATGTTCTCTTGCGCTTGAACTCCTCCTCGTCATCAATGAAGCTCCGGTAATACCTATGCATGCACACGATAGGGGTGTCAAGTAGTATACCATTCTCGAAGGGGTCAAGTGAACACGCATAAAGGAGATGATTCACCTTTATGTATGTGAAGTTGCGCCAATGCCCAATTGCATGCACATTTGTCCTAATGTGATCATGCATGCACATTTGTCCTAGTGTGATCATCCATGCATATTTGTCCTACTCAGATCATGCATTCCATTCCTAGCATTCCGTTCAAACCGAACACATATAGCAAGGTTACTATTCGAAGCACTAGGATAACACATTTGATCATAGCCAGATTGTAAGCAAGCATTCATAGAGCAAGAACATAGCAAGAACACATGAAGAACATAGCCAACATTCCGATCATGCATGCACACATCAAGAACCTAGCAAGCAATGTTATCTTAGAAAAAACCTAGCAAGCAATATGATCATAGCAACAACCTAGCAAGCAGTATGATCGTAGCAAGAACCTAGCAAGTATTCATGCACATAGGAACAACCTAGCTAGCAAGCAATTTGTAAGCATGCAACATAGCATGGATGAATCGATTCAAATCAAATCGAACAAACAACCTTCATGGATGGGAGCACAGGGACAAGATTACGTACCGCCTGCGCCGAAGCGGTTGCCGCCGGAGGGACCGACCGACGTGGATGGAACCCTGGCAGAACAGGGTCTGCCCGACGCAGATGGCCCGACTATTGCACGACCCAACAGGTGTAAACATCTCGACCCAAGGGCATGACCGATGGGCTTCCCTCCTCCACCACCACAGCCGATGTGTTTCCCTCAACCGCCGCAACCGATGGAATAAAATGCACAGAACCACCACAATCTTGTCGTCATTAGCAAAAAAACCACCACTTTACAAACATGTTGCAAAAATCACCGCACCAAAAAGTTTGACAGTTGCAAAAAAACACTCACGCTAAATGCTAAATGCTAAATGCTTTAATGACATCACTAATTGTCCCACCCGTCAGGCTGAGTTGCCAGACAAAATTGCCACGTAGACACTTGGACTTGGTCTTCTTCTTCCTTCTCCTTTCTCTCTTTGTCATTTTATCAAACATGTATTGAGCGTGCACCACCGGGAGACACGCCGGAGCAGAGCTCCCGTAGCAGCGACGGTAATCCCATGGCCGTCGCCTGTTGGTCCTTTGGCGAGCCCGCCTCCGCACGAACCCCGTCAGCCCTGCTCCGCCTCCACCTCGCCTGGCCTCCTTTATCCCGGCCGCTGATTCCAATGGCTTGCCTTGCCCATCCCCTTGTTGTCCACGAGCATGAGCTACCATAGCGTCTGAATCGCTCTTGGAATCGACCACATCAGCGACAGCGGCGTCAGGGGCGACGACTTTGGCGGGTTTCTTCCGCGGCGAGGAGAAGTTGAACTCCCGCAGGGCTTCCTTCGCCCAGCACCCGAAGTAGTCTTGATCTGCCATGGTTGCTGCGGGTCTTCGGATGTCACTCCGCTGCAAGCCGGGAGTTCAAGGTTGCCATCACGTCGCCGGGCTGGAGACACGGGTGCGAACCGCGCTGAGTGGGCTACTAGGTTGTCGAGGCCGCTTGCTGAGTGCTGCTTGTGAACTGTGTTGGGATTTCCCCGAAGAGGAGAGGAGGATGTAGTACAATAGAGATAAGTATTTCCCTCAGTTAAGAACCAAGGTTATCAATCCAGTAGGAGAACCACCCAGAACCTCGTTAGCAGCACCTACACACACAAAAGTAAATACTTGCACCCAACGCAAACAAGAGGGTTGTCAATCCCCTTGGCGGTTACTTGCAAGGATTAATTCTGATAGTGATAGATAGATAATTAAATTGCAAAACAAAATAAAGGAAAAAAATTGCAGCAAGGTATTTTTGGATTTTATATATGATGGATAAATGACCCGGGGGCCATAGTTTTCACTAGAGGCTTCTCTCTCGAAACATAGCATACGGTGGGTAACAAATTACTGTTGGGCAATTGATAGAAAAGCGCATCGTTATGACGGATTCATGGCAATGACCATGTATATAAGCATCACGTCTGAGACAAGTAGACCGACTCCTCCCTGCATCTACTACTATTACTCCACCCGTCGACCGCTATCCAACATGCATCTAGGGTATTAAGTTAATGAAAACAGAGTAACGCCTTAAGCAAGATGACATGATGTAGACAAAGTAAACTCAAACAATATGAATAAACCCCATCATTTTATCCTTAATGGCAACAATACAAATACGTGTCTTGTCCCTTCCTGTCACTGGGATAGAGCACCGCAAGATTGAACCCATCACAAAGCACCTCTCCCATTGCAAGATAAATCAATCTAGTTGGCCAAACCAAACGGATAGATCGGAGGGAAATACAAAGCTATAATAGTCATGCATAAATAAGTTCAAAAAATACTCAAATATTTCTCATGAATAATCTGATCATAAACCCACAATTCATCGGATCCCAACAAACACACCGCAAAAGAAGATTACATCGGATAGAACTCCAAGAAGATCGAGGAGAACATGGTATTGAAGATCAAAGAGAGAGAAGAAGCCATCTTGCTACTAGCTATGGACCCATAGGTCTATGGTAAACTACTCACACATCATCGGAAGGGCAGCAAGGTTGATGAAGAAGCCCTCCGTGATCGATTCCCCCTCCGGCAGAGTACCGGAAAAGGCCTCCAGATGGGATCGCGGAAGAACAGAAGCTTGCGGCGGCGGAAAAGTTATTCGAGGTGGCTGTCTGGTATATGGGGAATATTTGAGAATTTATAGGCTTGGAATTAGGTCAAGATGTGCCACGAGGGGCCCACAAGCCTGGGGGGCGCGCCTCCCGAGCTTGTCGCTCCCTCGTGGCTCTTCTGGTCTTCTCCCGAACCTTCTACGGTCTTTTTTAGTCCAGAAAAAATAATCCAAAGTTTTTTCTCCGTTTGGACTCTGTTTGATATTGATTTTTTGAAAAGCCAAAAACAAGCAAAAAACAGCAAATGGCACTGGGCACTAGGTTAATAGGTTAGTCCCAAAAAATGATATATAATTGCATATAAAACATCCAAGATTGATACTATAATAGCATGGAACAATCAAAAATTATAGATACGTTGGAGACGTATCAAGCATCCCCAAGCTTAATTCCTGCTCGTCCTCGAGTAGGTAAATGATAAAAACAATTTTTTTGATGTGGAATGCTACCTAACATGTTCATCATGTAATTCTCTTTTACGGTATGAATATTAAGATCCGAATGATTCAAAGCAATAGTCTATAATTTGATATAAAGACATCAATACTCAGGCATACTAACAAACAATCATGTCTTTAAAAATAAAAATGCTAAAGAAAGTTATCCCTACAAAATCATATAATCCTGTCATGCTCCATCTTCTTAACATAAAGTATTTATCATGCACAACCCCGGAGACAATCAAGTAATTGGTTCATACTAAGTGGAAGATAGTCAAAAGAAAGGAAGATAGTCTCACATCGACGCGGCTAATCAACGGGCTATGGAGATGCCCATCAATTGATGTCAATGAGAGGAGTAGGGATTGCCATGCAACGGATGCACTAAGAGCTATAAGTGTATGAAAGCTCAAAATATAAACTAAGTGGGTGTGCATCCAACTTGCTTGCTCATGAAGACCTCGGGCATTTGAGGAAGCCCATCATCGGAATATACAAGCCAAGTTCTATAATGAAAAATTCCCACTAGTATATGAAGGTGACAACATAGGAGACTCTCTGTATGAAAAACATGGTGCTACTTTGAAGCAAAAGTATGGAAAAGGATAGTAACACTGCCCCTTCTTTTTTTTCTCTTTTTTTTGTGGGCTCTTTTTGGCCTCTCTTTTTTTCTTTCTTTTTTAATTTCCTCACCGGGACAATGCTCTAATAATGATGATCATCATACTTCTATTTACGTACAACTCAAAATTATTACTCGATACTAGAACAAATATGACTCTATATGAATGCCTTTGGCAGTGTACCAGGATGTGCAATGATGCTAGCATAAAATGTATGAAAATGATGAACGGTGGCTGAGCCACAAATACTATGTCAGCTATATGATCATGCAAAGCAATATGACAATGATGATGTGTGTCATATAAACGGAACGGTGGAAGTTGCATGGCAATATATCTCGGAATGGCTATGGAAATGCCATAATAGGTAGGTATGGCGGCTGTTTTGAGGAAGATATAAAGAGGCTTATGTGTGATAGAGCGTATCATATCACGGGATTTGGATGCATCGGCGAAGTTTGCACCGACTCTCGAGGTGAGAAATGGCAATGCACGGTACCGAAGAGGCTAGCAAATTGCGGAAAGGTGAGAGTGCGTATAATCCATGGACTCACATTAGTCATAAAGAACTCACATACTTATTGCGAAAGTTTATTAGCCCTCGAAGTAAAGTACTACTACGCATGCCCCTAGGGGGGAGGTTGGTAGGAGTTAACCATCGCGCGCCCCCGACCGCCACGCAAAGGAAGACAATCAATAATAAATCATGCTCCAACTTCTTAGCATAACGACAGACCATACATGCATGCTTCGGGAATCACAAACCTTAACACCAATATTCTTACTAAACCACAATTATCTACTAGTACCTCCCACATATTACCATCTTAATATCGCAAAACTATTGCAAGGAATCAAACTTATCATATTTAGTGATCTACATGAAAGTTTTTATTATATCCTTCTTGAATACCTATCATATTAGGACCAAATTCATAACCCGTGCATATTACCATTACTATTTATTAGACTCTCAAAAAGATATAAGTGAATCATGGGAGTGCAACTATTTCTTTAAAATATAACCACCGCCGTGCTCTAAAAGATATAAGTGAAGCACTAGAGCAACTGCCTAGCTCAAAAGATATAAGTGAAGCACATAGAGTATTCTAACAAATCACGAATAATATGTGTCCCTCTCAAAAAGTTGTGTTCAGCAAAGATGATTGTGGCAAACTAAAAAGCAAACAAAGAAAATAAAACTATGGCACAAGACGCTCCAAGCAAAACACATATCATGTGATGAATAAAAATATAGCTCCAAGTGATATACCGATAGATTGTAGACGAAAGAGAGGATGCCATCCGGGGCATCCCCAAGCTTAGACGCTTGGGTCTTCCTTGAATATTACCTTGGGGTGCCTTGGGCATCCCCAAGCTTAGGGTCTTGCCGCTCCTTATTCCTTCATCCATCTTGGTCTCACCCAAAACTTGAAAACTTCAGCACACAACACTCAACAGAAACCTCGTGAGATCCGTTAGTATAACAAACAAATCTTAAACTTTAGGTACTATTATAAATTGATTCATATTTAATATTGTAATAATTCTATTGTACTCCAACTTCCCCATGGCTTATACCACCCGATACAATCCATAGATTCATCGAAATAAGCAAACTATGCAACAAAAACAAAATCTGTCTAAAACAGAACAATCTGTTAAGATCTATTTAAAAGCTGTACTTATGTAGCTCCAAAAATTCTGAAAAATTAGTACAACGTAAACAATTCATATACCAATACTGTGTAAAAATTTCAGATTTTTATTACGTTCCAGTTCAGAACCAAAAATACAGCACTGGGCGCAAAACTTTCTGTTTTCAAACAGCATCAATTATACTATCATCCAAATCATCCCAAAGGAATTAGTTGGTACAAACACTAATTAAAAGATAAAAACAGAATCATAACAGAAGCTAAAATTTTGTGACACAAGAAAAATAAAAATTGCAATAAAGATAAATATTGGGTTGCCTCCCAACAAGCGCTATTGTTTTATGCCCCTAGCTAGGCATAATGCATTGTTTCAAGTATTATCATCCTTAGTTTCCAAATCCTCAATTATACATCCACTCCTTCTAGGAAGCCTAGCATCGGAATTTTTTATCATCACACTCATAGGCACAAAGTTAAGAAATTTGCTTTCATAGATAGGTTCTTTTATTATCTTGATAAAGCTTGGATGCACACTAATCATTTTTAGATCCTCGTTTCCCTCACTAGATGATGCTCGATTATTCTTAGGTACATACATGAATCTGCAATTTTTGGTGGGCGGAGTCCTATCAATATTTTTAACGGAAGAAAAAGCGGAGCCCAAATTATTAATAATTTCTTCTAACTTATCGATTCTAGCGGGACCTTGTTCTATCCGTTCATTAATTGTTGGTTATTTTTCCTTTAACCTCTTTAATGTATTCCCTATCTTAGAACCAAATTGAGTAATATGATTATGGACCTTTTTGTCTAGATTCTCAATATGTTCGATAGTGGGCATTTTATTTTCAATAGCTTCTAACCTTTGCATAACATGTTCCAAAGTCAATGCCGTTTCATAAATAATGATAGGTGGTGATCCCACTAAATTTCCCATGGCATTGAAAGCATCCATAGGATGACTACTCAAGAAATTCCCTGCGGTAATAGTGTCTAGCACAAATCTATACCAAGTAGTGATACCCACATAAAAATTGCGAAGAAGAACGGTAGTGGATTGCTTACGAGTAGACCTATTTTGAGCGTCGCAAATCCTATATCAAGCATCTTTTAAATTTTCTCCTCCCCTTTGTTTAAAATTAAGAACTTCATTTTCAGGGGTGCAAGTAACAATTGAAGAACTAGCCAGATTTACGAAGCAAGCAAACGAGCGAATAAAATATTTTTGTGTTTTTATAATTTTGTATTAGAAGTGGGGGAGATGAAAACGAGAGGCAAATGCAAATAAAAAGGCAAATGAAAATAAGAGCAAGTAGATGATAGTTTATGCGAAGGTACTTGATAGGTTTTGGTGATGTCTCCCCGGCAACGGCGCCAGAAATTCTTCCTGCTACTTGTGAACTGCGTTGGGATTTCCCCAAAGAGGAGAGGATGATGCAGTACAGTAGAGATCAGTATTTCCCTCAGTTAAGAACCAAGGTTATCAATCCAGTAGGAGAACCACACAGAACCTCGTTAGCAGCACCTACACACACAAAAGCAAAGAGGGTTGTCAATCCCCTTGGCGGTTACTTGCAAGGATTAATTCTGATAGTGATAGATAGATAATTAAATTGCAAAACAAAATAAAGGAAATATAATTGCAGCACGGTATTTTTGGATTTTATATATGATGGATAAATGACCCGGGGGCCATAGTTTTCACTAGAGGCTTCTCTCTCGAAACATAGCATACGGTGGGTAACAAATTACTGTTGGCCAATTGATAGAAAATCGCATAGTTATGACGGATTCATGGCAATGATCAAGTATATAGGCATCACGTCTGAGACAAGTAGACTGACTCCTACCTGCATCTACTACTATTACTCCACCCATCGACCGCTATCCAACATGCATCTAGGGTATTAAGTTAATGAAAACAGAGTAACGCCTTAAGCAAGATGACATGATATAGACAAAGTAAACTCAAACAACATGAATAAACCCCGTCGTTTTATCCTTAATGGCAACAATACAAATAAGTGTCTTGTCCCCTTCTGTCACTGGGATAGAGCACCGCAAGATTGAACCCATCACAAAGCACCTCTCCCATTGCAAGATAAATCAATCTAGTTGGCCAAACCAAATGGATAGATCGGAGAGAAATACAAAGCTATAGCAATCATGCATAAATTAGTTCAGAAAAGACTCAAATATTTCTCATGAATAATCTGATCATAAACCCACAATTCATCGGATCCCAACAAACACACCGCAAAATAAGATTACATCGGATTGAACTCCAATAAGATCGAGGAGAACATGGTATTGAAGATCAAAGAGAGAGAAGAAGCCATCTAGCTACTAGCTATGGACCCGTAGGTCTGTGGTAAACTACTCACACATCATCGGAAGGGCGGCAAGGTTGATGAAGAAGCCCTCCGTGATCGATTCCCCCTCCGGCAGAGTACCGGGAAAGGCCTCCAGATGGGATCGCGGAAGAACAGAAGCTTGCAGCGGCGGAAAAGTTATTCCAGGTGGCTCTTGATACGTCTCCAACGTATCTATAATTTATGAAGTATTCATGCCATGTTTATAACAATTTTATATGGTTTTGGTATGATTTGATTAGAACTAACCCGGACTAACACTGTTTTCAGCAGAACTACGATGGTGTTGTTTTTTGTGCAGAAATAAAAGTTCTCGGAATTGGACGAAACTTTTTGACGATTTTTTTGGACCAAAAGAGACCCTCGAAGCTTCATGGAAGGACCAGAAGCCACACGAGGAGGTCACAAGGTATCACGGCGCGGCCTGGGGGGCTGTGTGATGTTGCCTTGTGGGCCCCTCGTAACTCCTTTTTGCATGATTCCAACACTGAAAAATCCTATAAATAGAAAAAAAAAACCAGAAATAAACCTAGAACATCGCCGCTGCCGCCGCAAGCCTCTGTACTGAACAAAACTCATCCGGAGCCCTATTCCGGCACCCTGCCGGAGGGGGAAATCATCACCGGAGGCCATCTTTATCATCCCAGCGGTCTCCATGACGAGGAGGGAGTAGTTCACCCTCGGGGCTAAGGGTATGTACCAGTAGCTATGTGTTTGATCTCTCTCTCTCATGTTCTTGATTTGGCACGATCTTGATGTACCGCGAGCTTTGTTAATATAGTTGGATCAAATGGTGTTTCTTCCAACTCTATCTTCTTGTGATGAATTAAGTCTTTCCCTTTGAGGTTTCGTTATTGTCGGATTGAATATTTCAGATTTGAGAACACTTGATGTATGTCTTGCATGTGGATACCCGTGGTGACAATGGGGTATTCTATTGAGTCACTTGATGTATGTTTTGGTGATCAACTTGCGGATTCCCGTGACCTTGGGGTAATCTAGGCATAGGGGTTGATTGCACGTTTTCATCTTCTTTTCTCCGATAGAAACTTTGGGGTGCTCTTTGAAGTTCTTTGTGTGGATTGAATATTATGAATCTGAAGTTGTTTGATGCATATCGAATAATCAACTCATGGATACTTGTGGTGACATTGGAGTATCTAGGTGACATTAGAGTTGGTTGATGCGTATCATATGGTGTTATTTTAGTACGAATTCTAGGGCTGTTTGTGACACTTATAGGGATGGCTCAATAGATTGATCGGAAAGGATAACTTTGAGGTGGTTTCGTACCCTACAACAATTTCATCTTATGTTCTCCGCTAATAGGAACTTTTGGAGTGATTCTTTGTCGCACGTTGAGGGATTGTTATATGATTCAATTATGTTAGCACTGTTGAGAGATTGCACTAGTGAAAGTATGAACCCTAGGCCTTGTTTTCAAGCATTGCAATATCATTTGTGCCCACTTTTGCTACTTGCTACCTTGCTGTTTTTATATTTTCAGATTACAAAAACCTATATCTACTATCCATACTACACTTGTATCACCATCTCTTCGCCGAACTACTGCACCTATACAATTTACCGTTGTATTGGGTGTGTTGGGGACACAAGAGATTTCTTGTATTTGATTGCAGGGTTGTTTGAGAGAGACCATCTTCATCCTACGCCTCCCAAGGATTGATAAACCTTAGGTCATCCACTTGAGGGAAATTTGCTACTGTCCTACAAAATTCTGCACTTGGAGGCCCAACAACGTCTACAAGAATAAAAGTTGCGTAGTAGACATCAAGCTCTTTTCTGGCGCCGTTGCCGGGGAGGTGAGTGCTTGAAGGTATATCTTTAGATCTTCCAATTGAATCTTTTAGTTTCTTGTTTTATCACTAGTTTGGTTTATAAAAGAAAACTAAAAAAATGGAATTGAGGTTGCGACAAATGCTTCATCTTTATAATATCTTCCTTGAAAATGATGGATCAGAAAATTGTGCCAAAGTGTTAGAAGAAGAATTCAATAAAATGTCTGGCATAAAATCTTTGAATGATAAGCATGATTGCAATGTTGTTAGTATGAATTCTTTGAATATCCATGATGCTAATGATATGCAAATCCATTAGCTTGGGGATGCTATGTTTGACGAAGTTGATCTTTTTAGTCCCCGTAGTTTTGACGAGCAAATTTATTATGATGATAACATGCCTCCTATTTATGATGATTACATTGATGAAAGTGGGTTTGGAAGAGTGTCAACTCTAGGTACTAATGATCCCACTATTTTGGAGGGTGTTGAATCTTATGGCAATAGTTATGAAAGAGGGTTTGGAGAGGTCATAACTTTATTTAGTGATGAATCCACTATTTTGGAAGAGGTTTCAATTGATTATGACAACAAAGTTGCTATCTATGATGATTATGGTGATGACATGTATGCTATAAAGAGTAATGATAACCATGAAACTTGTTATCATGATTTTAATGTTCGATTTGATTATGTCAATCAAGTATCTCATGATAGTTATTTTGTTGAGTTTGCTCCCACTACTATTGATGAGAATAAATTTGCTTATGTGGGGAGTAATGAAAATTGTATGCTTGTGTATCATGAAAAGAATGCTTTATCTGTTACATTGTTGAATTTATTCATGATGCTACTAAAAATTATTATGAGAGGGGAATATATGCTTATATATATTTCAACAACATCAAGTTTCCTCCCTTCATGTTGAAAGTTTTGAAGTTATACTTTGTTTGCCTTCCTATGCTAGTTGATTCTTGCTCCCATAAATTGTTTGCTCACAAAATCCCTATGCATAGGAAGTGGGTTAGGCTTAAATGTGCTTGTCATATGATTCATGATGCTCTCTTTGTGTTTCAATTCTTTACTTTTATGCGAGCATCATTGAAATCATCATGCCTAGCTAAAAGGCATTAAAGAAAAGCGCTTGTTGGGAGGCAACATAATACTTATACCTACTTTTTTTGTGTCCACATGATTAATCTACTGTAGTAATCATGTTTTATATGTTTTCTTTCAATAATGTGCCAAGTAAAGCCTTTGGGATAGCGTGGATACTTGTTGATTTGATTCTGTGCTAAAACAGAAACTTTTGCGTCCAGTGCTGGAATTTCTGTTCTGTATTGGAGCGCGAGAAAAATCTGAAATTTTTACACAGTATTTGCTTAAAAACAATTTACATTGTCCTAATTTTTCAGAATTTTTGGAGGTACATAAGTATTCTTTTTAATTCGCTCACTACATGCTGTTCTGTTTTTGACAGATTCTGTTTTTATTGCATAGTTTGCTTGTTTTAGTGTTTCCATAGCTTATATTGAGTAATATAAATTATGGAAATGATATAATACAGTAGGAATTATGTGAGAAAAATTATGAATCTTGTATTGACAGTACCTAAGTGGATGATTTATTTTCATACTAACCTATCTCACGGAGTTCTGCTAAGTTTTATGTGATTGAAGTTTTCAAGGTTTGGGTGAGATAACGATATGAGGAGAATAAGGAGCAGAAAGACCCTAATCTTGGGGATGCCCAAGGCACCCCAATTTAATATTCAAGGAGGACTCAAGCGTCTAAGTTCGGGGATGCCCCAGAAGGCATCCCCTCTTTCGTCTTCAACATTATCGGTAACCTCACTTGGAGCTATATTTTTATTCGTCACATAATATGAGTTTTGCTTGGAGCGTCATTTTATTTTGTTGAGATTTGCTTGTTGTTAAAAATAATCATATTTTGTATCTTTTAGTTCAATAAAATGCCAATTATAGCCTTTACCATGCTCAGTTTACAAGTTTATGAGTTGTTGTTTGAAAACAGAAAGTTTTCTGTTATGTCCTGAATATTGGTGCATAGTCAGAACATGATAAAATCTTGAAATTTTTACACAGTAAGAATGCATGAGTTCTATGTCACGTGGTAATTTTTCAGAATTTTTGGAGTTAAAGAAGTATACTTTTATTCCATCCTTTACAGACTGTTCTGTTTGGACAGATTTTTATTATAGTTGCATTGTTTGCATAGGTTTGCCTATTTAGTGTTTCTATTTGTGGATAGGAGTATTAAATATGCAGAGGCATTTAGTATGCAATGTTTAATTATAATTTTAGTAATTTTCTACAGTAGAGAATGTTAAGGTTTTGAGTTAATTTATGCTAACTTATCTCACGAGTTCTTGTTGAGTTTTGTGTGGATGAAGTTCTTAAGATTGAGGGAAACCGTGATATGAGAAGAATTAAGGAGACACAAGAGCTCAATCTTGGGGATGCCCAAGGCACCCCAAGATAACATTACAAAAAGTCTCAAGCAACTAAGCTTGGGGATGCCCCGGTAGGCATCCCACCTTTCTTCATCAACACCTATCGGTTAGCCTAAGTTTTTACTTGTTCACATGATATGTGCTATTCTTGGAGTGTCCTTTTATTTTCATTTTCTTTGCTGTTTGAATAAAATACTTAGATCTGAAATCTTTATTTGGAGAGATTCTTCACATAGCTACTTAATTGTTTGACTACTCATTGTTCTTTACTTATATCTTTTGGAGTAGTTTGTAATTTACTCTCGTGCTTCACTTATATCCTAAGAGTGAATTGTTGAATGAATTGAATGTCATAAATCTGAAACTATATATGCTTCATATGCTTGTCCCATGGGGAGTAATGACTTCACATACAAGAAGTATAAGTGGTAAAATTTATTGAAAGTTAGCAAACATAGCATTGGTCACTTGAACAATTCATGAAAGAATATTGAAGGAAGAGAGATTTCACATATAAATATACTATCTTGGACATCTTCTATGATTGTGAGCCCCCATTAATTATTTTCAAGCTTGATCAAGTAGTTGACGTTGGACAAGGAAGACAACGTAATGAGTTATTTGGGTATATTTGCATAAAAGTTATATTGTTATGGATCCTCCAACATGTGGTGCTTGTTTAGAATCTTTTGCTAGCCAAAATTTCTGTACTAAGCGGGAATACTGCTTGTGCATCCAAAATCCTTGAGCCAAGTTTCTTCCATGAGTGTCCACCATACCTACCTATATACGGTATTACCCTGCCGTTCCAAGTAAATTTGCATGTGCCATCTCTAAAACCTTCAAATAAACATCTGTTTTGTGTGCCCGTACCGCTCATGGAGCGACGGGACGGTCAGTATCTTCCATGTTAAGCGGGTTATTCTCATGATGGGTGTTTATTCACTTGTCATTGCACGAGAGAGGCTGGTAATCGGGATGCCCAGTCCCTTAAATAAAAAAAAAATAAAAATAAAAGCTCCCCCTGGAAAGTTGAAAGTTTGGAGGGCACCCGTGAATTCGGCTAGCCATGGCTTGTGTTTGAATGGTTGAGGGGGAGTTAAACTTTTCATTTCTACATGGGAACCGCCAATAATGTGTTTAGCATGGAAGATATTGAATACCTTAGTCGTGACGTTGACAGGAAAGGCACACCACTCAAAATGTATTCATCTCTGTTTTAAGCTATGAGCTCTGGCACCTCTGCAAATCCTTGCTTCCCTCTGCGAAGGGACATTCTATTTACTTTTATGCTATTTACTTTCATGTTATTTATTTTTGTTGAGTCAACTTCTTATTCCAACCTTTTCTCTAGTTGGCAAGCATCATGTGGTGGGGAAAGATTCAGGCACATATAGCCATTCAAATATATTTGATCATGATTTATTATTGTTGACAATTATCTCTATGATAAGTGAGTTGGGAGGCGAAACATCAAGCCCCTATCTTTCTCTGTGTTCGATGGATGCTATTTGTTCTAAAAATATGCTTTGAGTATTAGCAATCATAGAAGACTATATGATAATTGAGTATGTGGAGCTCTTACTTAGACTTTGTTGAAAATGAGATGCATTGAAATTGTTTGGTGACTAAGAACATAACTTGTTATGTTTCAAGAGAATGTATTGTTTAAACCATAACATGTGAATTGATTGCTACTTTATCATGATGAGTTTTATGAGAAAGAGTTGCTGTTATGATGCTAGGAAAAGTGATTGCAATTATCATTGATCAAACTTATGCACTATGCTAGCATTCACACTTCATAAATTATTTCTTTTATCATTTACCTACTCGAGGACGAGCAGGAATTAAGCTTGGGGATGCTGATACGTCTCCAACGTATCTATAATTTATGAAGTATTCATGCCATGTTTATAACAATTTTATATGGTTTTGGTATGATTTGATTAGAACTAACCCGGACTGGCGCTGTTTTCAGCAGAACTACCGTGGTGTTGTTTTTTGTGCAGAAATAAAAGTTCTCGGAATTGGACGAAACTTTTTGACGATTTTTTTGGACCAAAAGAGACCCCCGAAGCTTCGTGGAAGGACCAGAAGCCTCACGAGGAGGTCACAAGGTATCACGGCGCGGCCTGGGGGGCGTGTGCTGTTGCCTTGTGGGCCCCTCGTAACTCCATTTTGCGTGATTCCAACGCTGAAAAATCCTATAAATAGAGAAACCCCTAGAAATAAACCTAGAACTTCGCCGCCGCCGCCACAAGCCTCTGTACCGAAGAAAACTCATCCGGAGCCCTGTTCCGGCACCCTGCCGGAGGGGGAAATCATCACCGGAGGCCATCTTCATCATCCCGGCAGTCTCCATGACGAGGAGGGAGTAGTTCACCCTCGGGGCTGAGGGTATGTACCAGTAGCTATGTGTTTGATCTCTCTCTCTCGTGTTCTTGATTTGGCACAATCTTGATGTACCGCGAGCTTTGTTAATATAGTTGGATCATATGGTGTTTCTTCCCTCTCTATCTTCTTGTGATGAATTGTGTCTTTCCCTTTGAGGTTTCGTTATTGTCAGATTGAATATTTCAGATTTGAGAACACTTGATGTATGTCTTGCATGTGGATACCCGTGGTGACAATGGGGTGTTCTATTGAGTCACTTGATATATGTTTTGGTGATCAACTCGCGGATTCCCGTGACCTTGGGGTAATCTAGGCATAGGGGTTGATTGCACGTTTTCATCTTCTTTTCTCCGATAAAAACTTTGAGGTGCTCTTTGAAGTTCTTTGTGTGGATTGAATATTATGAATCTGAAGTTGTTTGATGCATATCGAATAATCAACTCGCGGATACTTGTGGTGACAATGGAGTATCTAGGTGACATTAGAGTTGGTTGATGCGTATCATATGGTGTTATTTTAGTACGAACTCTAGGGCTGTTTGTGACACTTATAGGGATGGTTCAATAGATTGATCGGAAAGGATAACTTTGAGATGGTTTCGTACCATACAACAATTTCATCTTATGTTCTTCGCTAATAGGAACTTTGGAGTGATTCTTTGTCGCACGTTGAAGGATTGTTATATGATTCAATTATGTTAGCACTGTTGAGTGATTGCAATAGTGAAAGTATGAACCCTAGGCCTTGTTTTCAAGCATTGCAATACCGTTTGTGCCCACTTTTGCTACTTGCTATCTTACTGTTTTTATATTTTTAGATTACAAAAACCTATATCTACTATCCATACTACACTTGTATCACCATCTCTTCGCCGAACTAGTGCACCTATACAATTTACCATCGTATTGGGTGTGTTAGGGACACAAGAGATTTCTTGTATTTGATTGCAGGGTTGTTTAAGAGAGACCATCTTCATCATACGCCTCCCACGGATTAATAAACTTTAGGTCATCCACTTGAGGGAAATTTGCTACTGTCCTACAAAACTCTGCACTTGGAGGCCCAACAACGTCTACAAGAATAAAAGTTGCGTAGTAGACATCATCTCTCTGGTATATGGGGAATATTTGAGAATTTATAGGCTTGAAATTAGGTCAAGATGTGCCACGAGGGGCCCACAAGCCTGGGGGCGCGCCTCCCGAGCTTGTAGCTCCCTCGTGGCTCTTCTGGTCTTCTCCCGAACCTTGTAAGGTCTCTTTTAGTCCAGAAAAAAAATAATCCAAAGTTTTTTTCTCCGTTTGGACTCTGTTTGATATTGATTTTCTGAAAAGCCAAAAACAAGCAAAAAATAGCAAATGGCACTGGGCACTAGGTTAATAGGTTAGTTCAAAAAAATGATATATAATTGCATATAAAACATCCAAGATTGATAATATAATAGCATGGAACAATAAAAAATTATAGATACGTTGGAGACGTATCACTGAGCTCCTGCCCCGGCGGCTGCTTGTCAGTGACCCTTCCTAATCTATCAACGATGGGCTGTCACTCTTGGGCCAGGCCTGCTTTGAAGAGACAATACAAATACGAGGAGAGGGCATCGTGTAGAAGCGGCTTGGATCTGAAGGGCTTCGGCCTTGGCTTGGTTGTTCGTCTCTTTCCCTTCCTCCTATGTACTGCTCATCTTCTTCCTCTGATCTCCTTCTTCCTCGGTGTAATTCGAGTTGTACTCAGTGAATCAGTGATCAATGGAGTGACTCCTTAGCTGGTTGCTAACATTTGGCATCAGAGCCGTTCGATCCTCCTCCAAAATTTCTCAAAATCTCCACCAAAATTTGTTCTCCAACCATTGCTTGCAACCTGTTTGACAATATGCCAACCCACAAACTCGCCTGCCCTGAGGGAGTTCTTCATGTCCGGATCAACAATTAAAATCCACCAAGAGCTGACCGTCGATGTGCTTTGCCGATTATTCCATCAGTCCAGTGATGGCAACATGTTGTGCGCATTCGAGCGGATGATGGACGGGATGTACGGCGTGGAGGCCCACGTCCAGTTCGGGTCTCGGTGGAAGGCGGCTAGAGCTCGTGTTGCTCTGGATGGCCAAGCCATCTACGACGGGAGCTGCTTCCTCACTGTCGACCTCGTTCCACCGATCTACTCCGCCATCACAACGCCCGACCACGACGAGCTGGCCCCGACATACTTCTTCGACGACACACCGTATGCAGAGTGGGCTGAGGCGCTGGCCGCAGCCGAGCGCCACGACGAGGTGGTCGACCCCAGTGATGAACTCCAGCTTGTCCCCGAGATGGACCTCACCAGTTCCGATAAGGATGGCGCTGGTACTGTGGCTCTCACCTCTGATGCCGCAGGTTGTTGTTGGGGAGTCTACAACTAGCCACGGAGGAGACACCGACACCGGTGCAGCACCGGTCGTTGCCCCAGCTTCCCCTGCTCCGACACCCACCCCTATTCCGACGCCCACCACCTGTTTGACGGGGTGCCCAAGCTGCATCGCATCTGAGGAGTCGGCACTCACCTCGTCCGCAGAAACACCTTCATCCATGACCACCGTCGACGTCGTTCCCGAGCTCGCTACACCAGTGGACAATGATGAGGCCATTGATGTTGTCACCACAGATTTCGCTGCCCTGGTCGTGTTCCCTATCAATGGCATCATCAGTATCACCAAGGAGCAAGCAGAAGAAATGGGTGATCTTCACCTTCTCAAGGATTCTGTACTGATGAATTCATGGTTCAAATTTTGCCTAGTGAAGTTCCTGTTCCAAGATGATTATGCACATGAAGCTCGATCTGGCTGCCACATTATTGACACTGGCTGCCACATTATTGACACTGGCTGCATGCCGTTTGTTGATCATAGTGAGACTGACTTTCAACCAGAGTGCGAGACACTTGCTATATGCTGCCCCAGTATTCCAGATGTTGCTTGGGCGGATAAGGTTTCGTTCCCATTTCGTAAGTCTGTTGTCAAGTTAGAAAATCACAATGGAAAATTGCAGAAGTATTTTGTTTTTCTGGTAGAACTGAAACTATGCCCTTCCTGTGAGCCACTCGTGTTGAGTGTGACATTGGCAAGTGTTGTATCTGACACCGATCACAAGCTTGTGATGCTTCAACGAAAAATTGGTGAAGGAGCAGTCAATATGCAATTTCGTGGACCATTGCATGAGGTACGGGTATACTGGTCATTACCATTTTCCTCTAGCTATCATTGGATGGACTCTTGGTTTTTTCAGTATGGTAGCTATAGCAGGCTTAGGTCCGGAAGTACTAAATATCTTGGTCCTGCATATTTTCTCTGCACAGCGGTATGTTTGTTTGTGAAATCATCTGATGCTCGTACATATTTTGGAGGAAGATGGATTCATATGAACATGTCTGGTATTCTTTCTTTCTCCCTGCCACCACCAAAACCACCTGACACTTATGGAATTTTTGGTGCTCTTATGGCTCCTCACAGTAGGCTGGGTGTTATAATTCTTGGAGTTGCTGTAGTATGGTTTCATTTGAAAATGGATAAGCTCATTGAATACTATTCAGCAGCGAGGACCATAATTCTGGAGGCTCAGTTGATGCATAACTTGCTTGTAAAGTTTATGCGACTTCCTTGGCCCTCATGGCAGCGTCATTTATCAATCTTTACTGTGATGGTCCGTCCTTGTGATATCTCAGTCTGCACTCTTCATGTCCAGTTAATGAGAACAAATACTTATCTGTTTTGCTGGGATTCAAGGGCTCTTATGGTGCATCCATCTAGTTCAGAATTTTTCCAATGGGAGATTGCTTGGTCATTTTGCTATGAGTGTTCTATTTTCGACAATATATCAATGCGGTTCATATGTGAGCGTTCGGTGGCTGTGATTTGGTACATATTCTTTCAAGGGCATGTTGAGTTCTCTGGCAACATATATCTGCAAATAATGGTTCCATGCTCTTCTCTTGAATTGAATTTTTTTGCTTTGCACTACCGGAGAGGCTTCAACCTCCAATTCTCAATTATCACAGTGGATTATTACTTGGTGGTTCTCTGTATCAGTTGTTTTGGAGGACACTGCATGTTCCGATTTTGGAGAAGTTAACAATTCCATGGACTTAGCCGGTCCCAAGCCCGGATAAAGGAGGAGGGTTGTGATAGGCTTGGCGAGCCAACGTCAAAACTCAGCCACTCTTATGGAGATGAAACCCAAAAGATTTTCGTTGGGGCGTAACCCTCTCAGCGACGCGCCACATCGGAACCCGGGTGTGGTGGAAAATGGGCAAGGGCCGGGCCGTCACCCCCCAGGTGGCGTGCCATATCTTGATCTGGATACGGTGGCAAGGGAGCGAGGATCGGGTCGTCGCATCCTTAGTGGCGCGCTACATCGGCGCCCGGGTGTAGTGGAAATTGAGCAAGGGTCTTCGCATTTGACTCGACGAGTGCGAAGGGTAAGGAAGCTAGCCGAGCCTAGGAGGATTCGCTTAGGTAGCTGGAACGTAGGGTCTCTGACAGGTAAGCTTCGGGAGGTAGTTGATACCGCGGTGAGGAGAGGCGTTGATATCCTTTGCGTCCAAGAGACCAAATGGAGGGGACAAAAGGCGAAGGAGGTGGAGGGTACCGGCTTCAAGCTGTGGTACACGGGGACGGTTGCCAACAGAAATGGAGTAGGCATCTTGATCAGCAAGAGCCTCAAGGATGGAGTGGTAGACGTCAAGAGACGTGGGGACCGGATTATCCTGGTCAAGCTGGTAGTTGGGGAGTTAGTTCTCAACGTTATCAGCGCGTATGCCCCGCAAGTAGGCCACAATGAGAACACCAAGAGGGAGTTCTGGGAAGGCCTAGAGGACATGGTTAGGAGTGTACCGATTGGCGAGAGGCTCTTCATAGGAGGAGACCTCAATGGCCACGTGGGCACATCTAACACAGGTTTTGAAGGGGTGCATGGGTTTTTTGGCTATGGCATCAGGAACCAAGAAGGAGAAGATGTCTTAAGCTTTGCACTAGCCTACAACATGATCATAGCTAACACCCTCTTTAAGAAGAGAGAATCACATCTAGTGACTTACAGTAGTGGGCAACACTCTAGCCAGATTGATTTCATCCTCTCGAGAAGAGAAGACAGGCGTGCATGCCTAGACTGTAAGGTGATACCTGGAGAGAGTGTTGTCCCTCAGCATAAGCTTGTGGTTGCTGACCTCCGCTTTCGGATTCGTGTCCAGCGGGACAAGCGTGCCAAAGTCGCTAGAACAAAGTGGTGGAAGCTCAAGGGGGAGGTAGCTCAGGCGTTCAAGGAGAGGGTCATTAAGGAGGGCCCTTGGGAGGAAGGAGGTGATGTAGACAACATGTGGATGAAGATGGCGACTTGCATTCGTAAGGTGGCCTCAGAGGAGTTTGGAGTGTCCAGGGGAAGTAGAAGAGAAGCTAAAGATACCTGGTGGTGGAACGATGATGTCCAGAAGGCAATTAAGGAGAAGAAAGAGTGTTTCAGACGCCTATATATGGATAGGAGTGCAGACAACATAGAGAAGTACAAGATGGCAAAGAAGGCCGCAAAGCGAGCTGTGAGTGAAGCAAGGGGCCGGGCGTATGAGGACCTCTACCAACGGTTAGACACGAAGGAAGGCGAAAGGGACATCTATAAGATGGCCAAGATCCGAGAGAGGAAGACGAGGGATGTTGACCAAATCAAGTGCATCAAGGACGGAGCAGATCAACTCCTGGTGAAGAACGAGGAGATTAAGCATAGATGGCGGGAGTACTTTGACAAGCTGTTCAATGGGGAGAGTGAGAGCTCTACCATTGATCTGGACGACTCCTTTGCTGATACTAGCAGCCTTTTTGTGCGGCGAATCCAGGAGTCGGAGGTCAAGGAGGCTTTGAAGAGGATGAAAGGAGGCAAGGCGATGGGCCCTGATTGTATCCCCATTGAGGTGTGGAGAGGCCTCGGGGACATAGCGATAGTATGGCTAACCAAACTTTTCAACCTCATTTTTCGGGCAAACAAGATGCCAGAAGAATGGAGACGGAGTATATTAGTACCAATCTTCAAGAACAAGGGGGATGTTCAGAGTTGTACTAATTACCGTGGAATTAAACTGATGAGCCATACAATGAAGTTATGGGAGAGAGTCATTGAGCACCGCTTAAGAAGAATGACAAGCGTGACCAAAAATCAGTTTGGTTTCATGCCTGGGAGGTCGACCATGGAAGCCATTTTCTTGGTACGACAACTTATGGAGAGATATAGGGAGCAAAAGAAGGACCTGCATATGGTGTTCATTGACTTGGAGAAGGCCTATGATAAGATACCGCGGAATGTTATGTGGTGGGCCTTGGAGAAACACAAAGTCCCAGCAAAGTACATTACCCTCATCAAGGACATGTACGATAATGTTGTGACAAGTGTTCGAACAAGTGATGGCGACACTGATGACTTCCCGATTAAGATAGGACTGCATCAAGGGTCAGCTTTGAGCCCTTATCTTTTTGCCTTGGTGATGGATGAGGTCGCAAGGGATATACAAGGAGATATCCCATGGTGTATGCTCTTTGCGGACGATGTGGTGCTAGTCGATGAGAGTCGGACGGGGGTCAACAGGAAGTTGGAGTTATGGAGGCAAACTTTGGAATCGAAAGGTCTTAGACTTAGTAGGACTAAAACCGAGTACATGAGGTGCGCTTTCGGTACTACTAGGCACGAGGAGGAGGAGGATGTTAGCCTTGATGGGCAGGTGGTGCCGCAGAAGGACACCTTTCGATATTTGGGGTCAATGTTGCAGAAGGATGGGGATATCGATGAAGATGTGAACCATCGAATTAAAGCCGGATGGATGAAGTGGCGCCAAGCTTCTAGCATTCTCTGTGACAAGAGGGTGCCACAAAAGCTAAAAGGCAAGTTCTATAGGACGGCGGTTCGACCCGCAATGTTGTATGGCGCTGAGTGTTGGCCGACTAAAAGGCGACATGTGCAACAGTTAGGTGTGGCGGAGATGCGCATGTTGAGATGGATGTGTGGCCACACAAGGAAGGACCGAATCCGGAATGATGATATACGAGATAGAGTTGGGGTAGCGCCAATTGAAGAGAAGCTTGTCCAACATCGTCTGAGATGGTTTGGACATATTCAACGCAGGCCTCCAGAAGCCCCAGTACATAGCGGACGGCTAAAGCGTGCTGATATTGTCAAAAGAGGCCGGGGTAGACCGAACTTGACATGGGAAGAGTCCGTAAAGAGATACCTGAAGGATTGGAGCATCACCAAAGAACTAGCCATGGACAGGGGTGCGTGGAAGCTTGCTATCCATGTGCCAGAACCATGAGTTGGTCGCGAGATCTTATGGGTTTCACCTCTAGCCTACCCCAACTTGTTTGGGACTAAAGGCTTTGTTTGTTGTTGTAACAATTCCATGGACTTGTTGCTTTTTTGTGTGGTTGAGTTGCTTGTCTATAATTCTGAACTTTCCCAATGGATAATAGCTTGGTTTCTCAAGTTGGGGCACTCTGCTGGTGCTTTCACGTTGTGGCAAGCCTTCTCTCAGTCACCGGCATTATGGCATTTTACTGTTCTTGGTAGTACTTTGGAAACAAGTATGATTACTCGTCCTCTGGTCTTGCTTCATTGGCATCCATGTGTTGATTTCATAAATGCCAATTGGCTTTATTGGAAATGCTTTTCCATGGACGAAAATTTCAGTTTGTCGCAGTTTGTGACAATAATTCTGTGTGTAACCTCACCATGGGACCATGCTCCGCTCAGGTTGATGGCTCTTGCAAGGGGGAAGTTCACAAGTAGGTACATACAAATTACGTACAGTAAGCTTGCTCAAGTTACTAGTGATTCCTCTTCACCTTATAATTCACCCGCCACAACTGATTCTATATGGACCAAAGACAGAGGAAAATTATACTAGAGTCTTGGTATTTTCTTGGGCTTAAGAAATTGCAGAGGGCTGGAGCACTGGACACAAGAGTCTGAATTGGATTTGAGTCAAATACCAGTTTCAGAAACTATAGCCAAGTGGAGTACCAAACATTAGAATGAATATTGTGTGCCGAACTCTTCATCAATGCCAGGGATATTTTCTTGATGGGAGGATTGCTACCTTGTCCATGATAAAAAAAATGGAGAAGCTATCAAATATGTGTGGGTTGCGGGTGACAACTATGCATGGTTGCTTAGTCCAGAGCAGTTCTATACCAACCTTGATGGAATTCTGCCGTTCCTATGGGACTTAGGTGACTCCACCACGGTTACAGCTCGTGAGTTTGCTCCTGATAGGCCTGCCGGGCGTATTCAAGCCAACCTTGTTATGCTGAAAGTTGTGCAGTTGACTTGGAATCCAGGCGACTTCGAAATGGTGATTGACTCTGCTTTGATCTCGAAGAATCTCGCGGTCATGCTTGCTATTGGCCATGGTGCCAAAGATGATACTGTGAAGGGCGACATGCCAGTGGCATGGGATCCTGGAGGGTTGACACACTGTCGGCTTGAGGACAAGCCGAAATTTAAGAGGGAGGGATTGTCAGCGACCCTTCCTAATCTATCAACGATGGGCTGTCACTCTTGGGCCAGGCCTGCCTTGAAGAGACAATACAAATACGAGGAGAGGCGAAATCACTAATTAAGAAGTACTCCTTCCAAAGATCACTTCCATCTCCACAGGTTGCGACAAGTGACGCACTGCATGCGCGCCACTTGTTGCAACCCGGGAGTTTTTCCTTTTTTCGTAGATCCGTTTATTCAAAACGTTTTATCTCTTAAACCGTGCGTCCAAATCTTGAACCGTTTTCACCGTTGGATTCCTCGCGTCAAAATCTTCAAAACTAGATCCCATGTTGATAGGTTTTGACGAATTTTTTTTCACGAAAAAAACCGCTCGAAAAAAACCGGACGAAAAAACCGAACCGGAAGCACATTTTTTTCCTTTCCGAAAGAGGCATGGTCGTGTCTCTCGCGAAAGCAAAACCGTGCCTCTCGCGGAAGAAAAAAAAACAAAAAACGCGTTTTTTTCCGTTTCCGAGACGCACGGCCGTGCCTCTTGCGAAAGCAAAACCGTGCCTCTCGCGGAAGAAAAAAAAACAGAAAACGCGTTTTTTTTCCGTTTCCGAGAGGCACGGCCGTGTCTCTCGCGGAAGCAAAACCGTGCCTCTTGCGGAAGAAAAAAAAAACAGAAAACGCGTTTTTTTTTTCGTTTCCGAGAGGCACGGCTGTGCCTCTCGCGAAAGCAAGATCGTGCCTCTCGCAGAAGCAAAACCGTGCCTCTCGCGGGAGAAAAAAACACCGCGTTTTTTCACGCAATTTTTTTTTTGGTCCAAAAGCTAAGGAAGACCGATGGAAAACCAAAAAGCCGAAAACCCCCGAAAAAACCCGTTTAAAAAGCCGAAAACACGTACGGAAAAATAAAAAAACCAAAATCCGAAGGGAACGCCCCGAGCGCGACACGTGGCGGCGGCTGAGAGCGCGCTAAGTGGCACGCTCTCAGCCCACGCAAGTGATCGTTGGGGAGGCTCCGAGGGAGCGCTCCTTAGCTAGTTGCTCTCGAGGAGAGGGCATGGTGTAGAAGCGGCTTGGATCAGAAGGGCTTTAGCCTTGGCTTGGCTGTTCGTCTCTTTCCCTTCCTCTGTACTGCCCATCTTCTTCCTCTGATCTCCTTTTTCCTCAGTGTAATTCGAGTTGTACTCGGTAAATCAGTGATCAATGGAGTGAATCCTTAGCTGGTTGCTAACACTGCTGATGCTGAGTGGGAATTGATTGCTGGTTGTCGAGGCCACTTGCTGCGGCCGGCCAGGTTGTCGAGGCTGCTGCTACTGCTGAGTGGGAGGTCAAGGCTGCTATGGCCGCGCGGAGGAGGCCGGGCTCGTTGCCCCGGCCCACTAGAAGCGCCACGGGGAGCCGCCTGAGGCCGAGGGCCGCAGACGCACGAGGAGGAGCGGGACCAAGGGTCACTCACCGTTCGGGATCGGGGTGGAGTCCGGGCACGTCGGCGGCCACTACGCCCCGCACCCCGGCCGAGGATAGGAGGGGAAGGGCGCCGGAGGAGCGGAGGCGGCTCCCCGGCCGGTCTCCTGCGGCGGCGCGAGGCACGAGGTGCATCTATCGTGGCTTTGTTTGATGCACATCCGCGTGGCAGTTTTTTTAGCCAACTCAGCTCAATGGACGGTTTGGACCAGTTAGTGACGTCATCAAAGCACTTAACATTTAGCGTCAGTGTTTTTTGTCACTCTCAGTTTTTCGACACGGTGAAATTTGCAATGTTTTCGGTGAATTTTGCAATGTTTTGTAAAGTGATGGTTTTTCGCTAATGGCGACACAATTGTGGTGGTTCTGTGCATTTTACTTCAGGCGATGTGCTGCTCGCAGCCATACCGACCGGCACGAACGCCGACGGTGGGTCAACAACCACTGACTGCGGCCTGGTGCAGATGAGGGATGGCGACTTGATACCCATCAGCACGCCAATGCTCTGTCTGGTCACGTCGGCCAGCCACCAGTCGTGGACTGGGTTGCCGTTGGTGGGGATGGGAGTGGGGCGATATGGTTGAGGGTTGACCATCGGAGAAATCGTAGGGGTGGTGAGAGAGAGAGAGGGAGTGTTGTGTGAATGCACAGTAGACGGTGACTGGCGAGAGGGGAGGGTGTTATTAGACGCCCCGTCGTCTCCCGCACTTCCCAACGCGTGCAGGCGAGAGGCGCGCGTGGCTCTCTCGAGCCTGGCTCTGGATTCGGCCGTTTCTTCTCAGCCTGGCCTAGGACTGCTTTAAGGTTCGTGCGGCCAGGAAACACGTGCAGCCCAAGCAACCAACACCTGATTTTTGCACACCGTGGGCCTGGTTATGTCTCCTGGCAACCAAACGCCCCCAAATACATACTCCATCCGTTTTTATTTACTCCATATATTAGTTTTGTTTAAAGTCAAACTTTAGTAACTTTGACCAAGTGTATAAAATAACATTTGCAATACCGAATCAATATTATTGGATTCATCATTGAATATATTTTCACACTACATATATATATTCATTATTACAAATGTTTATACTGTTTTCTATAAACTTGGTCAAATTTTATAAATTTTGACTTAGAACAAAACTAATATGCAGAGTAAATAAAAACAGAGGGAGTACATAATATAGTGGTAGAAATAGTTGTTGATTCTTCATTCACCAATGTCACAGAAAAACGAATGGCAGTTCGCACAGATAATTGTCATCACCAATGTTCGGAGTCTAGCACTTCAGCCAAATTCAGAAATGAAAATGTGGCAGGACAAAAGGGTGCCATACCTATACCGCTGTTCATTTTTGGAAGATGATAACAGATTTTAGTCAAGCCCGGCCAGCAGGGGTTCCGTTCAAACCAAACGAGGAAACATGTATTCAAAGTTTCACCCGTTTCTAGACAACAAAATTGCAGATAACACAAACACTGAAGCAATTCAACCGATGCAATGATTAATCGCGTCACTGTTTGGATTTTGTCATCACAGAAAAAGGTCACGATGCTGGCTATTACACATGAGACTTCAAAATTACAATAAAAAAAGAGAGTCTATAGAACTGTAAGTAGCTATTGCAAAAAATACTACCCTATTTGCACCTACGTCTCCCTTTCCATCCTTCTGATATCAAAAACCTGATACGGTGAGCAGTTGGCTACCTGAAGAGATTCAGATCAGAATGGATGAAGGCCGTGTGGGATATGAAAGGAACGTTCGGATACATCCCACAGAGAGCACAGCGCATGCACTCTAGCACCGTGAAGATCTGCATGAAAGCAATGGCCATCCAGAAATACTGCATGGGCTTCCCCTGATACACGAAGCTGGGCATCCAGGTGCACATTGTTGCCACTGCTTGGGAGCCCGTGTCCAGGAGGATGGCCAAGATCACATGGAACCTCATGAAGTGGGGTGACCACTTGCGTCTCACCACGAAGAAGTACACAGTCATAAATATCACCAGCAAGAGCCACCCTGGAAGCAGTGTCATGGTGTCGATGAAAGTATAAACCAATGAAAACCCCTGCAAGTACGTGTGCAACTGGTAGATGACATCGGCATATGACCACATGTTGTGGAGTGGCAGCAAATATGGCACACATGCAAGAGTTCTCCACCACCATCTTGGCTTGGAAGTCAATTCAGGGTAGCTGAATGATGCTAGAGAGGAAGCTCGACAACCAACTTCCGATCTTCGACGCTGATTCTGCCGGGTCAATAATGATGGAATGCCCTTGATCGAACGCTCCATCGGAAATGATGTGAGCATGTCATGGTGAAGAAAACCAGTGCCGGCTGCAAGATATACAGTGAAATGTGAGAATCAAAGAATGAATTAAGTATCAGAATCAAAGAATGAATTAAATGTAAGAATCCAAGAAGGTGATGAAATGAAATGTAAAGGAAATACCTAACAAGAAGACATAAGCTGACACGTACTATATGTGCAAAACTGTCTCAATTCCAATATTTATTCTAGCAAATATCAAAGAACGATATAAGCTCTCTTCAATGGATCATAAGTTAATTATGGTATTTATTAGCCTGATTTACTAATCAGTAAACAATCATCTTTCATGTTTACTTCATGCCACTGGCTTAACCATGAAATATCCATTTATATCATATTTTATACAGTAAACTGCCTAAAAAACATTGGCTCCTTACAAGTAATCAAGGGGGCAGAAATCTTAAAACCATGAACTTAATCTTATATATTAACTATTGTAACTGCTAAGCATTACAGCAAAGAGGGGCCCAGCGACTGGTGACGCATGGCGAGGCCAGCGAAGCAACAGCAAGAGCCAATGATTTTTTTTAAGTAATCACCCACACCACACTTTCTGATAGTAAGTATTAATTCCTTGATGTTTTAACCTGAAAACTGGACTGATTCTAGGTCTGCCCCATGTCTGTCATCTACATGCTGGTATTTGCCACCAATGGGGATTCTTTTTCTAGAAAGATAAAATAACATTGGCATTTATATTACCAGAAGTATAATAACTGCTACGTATGCTTTTGCAGGGGGTCCTTGGTGAGAATTCTTCATTGTACAAAAGGTAATAATTGAGAATTCATGGACAGTGTCAAATTCAGCACGATACTTGCAGCCTTGCAGGTCAATTTACTAAAAAATCGACATTTTTTTCCTCCAACGCGTAGGAGAGCTGTGCATCATTATATTAAGAAGAGAAAGGAGTCTAATAAGACTCATCCAAGCCAATTATGGCAGGGTTCTAGTACAAAGGATGGCCAAGAAAGATAAAACAACGACCATGACCCATATGAACATTAACATTTTTGTGTTTTTCCTTCTTTTTGTTTAGATTTAATAAATTATTTAATGCCCCAACGGTACATTAAAGAATTGAGAATTCTAATAATTGAGAATTCATGTACAGTTGTCAGATTAGATTGGATATGGAACACATGACCATACACTTCTAATTTTGCATTTGTGCTGCGCACCCATGCCAGTCCTGGAGCAGAATTCTATCTACTTAAAGAAGTTTATGGATATTCTAAAGAAGTCCATCATGGAGCACTGAAAGTATTACATCCAGCCTTCAGATTCATATAACTGGCGCCTAACACTGCTTTTTTATGCACTCTATAAACTTAATAACTTATACTCCCTCCGATCCAAAATTCAAGTTTAGTTCAAATTTGAACTAAAATCACGACACTTATTTTGGATTGGAGGGAGTATATGAATCCAGATTTCCCCATATTAACCTGAAGTAACAAATTCATATCGTCATTATG
Organism: Elymus sibiricus; assembly: GCA_039707655.1. Taxonomy (NCBI): domain Eukaryota; kingdom Viridiplantae; phylum Streptophyta; class Magnoliopsida; order Poales; family Poaceae; genus Elymus; species Elymus sibiricus. Next base: position 172,141,218 of record CM077666.1, on the reverse strand, counting down.
AGATTGTCCTTATAATATCTTCACCAATTGTGCAATGAGATCAGATAACGGTGTTACATCTACACCTTATTGTCCTTTCTGATTATTAAAGAACTCCTTCGAGATAGATAGCAGTGTATGTTCCTGTGTTTTCACCATTAAATTTTGCAGAATCTTTGTATGAATATTTCGTGTTGCAATTGCCGGTTAATATTTGTTGCAGACGTTCCCCATTTCTCTGCCCTACCAGCCTACCAGAAGCATGCAAAAGAAGAGGTGATGATGCAGGTAGTGTCATCTCAAAACTTCCCTTTGGTGCTCACTTCTTCGCTTCAAAATGTTATTCCTCTATCCTTCTACCCGACAAACTATCAGTATAACTTTGCTTTGGGGGGCTAAGGGTTAAGGAAGATCTACCATATATGTTCAGAAGAGCATAAGCATCATGATTGCAGTAAACTTAACAAAAAGACAATTAGATCGTTATATGCATTACCTCGTACAGCTTGCACCGAAAATTTCTTCCTCTTGGATGAAAGCCGAGCACTCTTTAGACCCGGTGATCCCGCTGGGATACGAATGCAAGATCTTCTTAAGAGAGGAGGCTTAGCAGCAGGAAAAGCAAGCAGCTGCGCATGCCCAGCAGATAAGCCTTGACAGAGAACCATTTTTGTATAAGCCCTGCCTTGCACAAAGCACAGTTACCTGGATAAGCAGGTAAATGAAGTTTAGCAATATAGCACTGAACTCACACAACTACGGAGCTATTCATAATCACATAAATGATACGTTCGTTCTCTAAAAAGCACTTAATTCGTTTTCTCAACAAATTTTTTTTGGAACCATCCAAAAGGCAGAGCTAATTCCAACTAGTAAGAAGGGGTAATTACAATACTGAAACACGACAATTTCCTCCCTAATTCAAGGGTGGTCATGACGTCGGGGATGTGGATTACGTTGGCACCCACATTTCTCTTTGCCTTAAACAAATAGCTATCGGCATTCCACCACGCGACAAACGATTCCGCAACAAATTGGATCGACGGCCGTATGATCCCGAAAGGAAATATCTGGATTAAGTTGCTCACGGCAGAAGGGAAGACGACAATGGCAGAACTCGTGGAACAATCGAGGCAGGTTAGGGTTCTTCACCGAAGGATAGGCCAGGGGGAGGAGGCGGAGGATGGCAGCGATCTTACGAACCTGTGTGCTAAGGTGGAATGAGGCCTCGGTGCCCTCGGCGCCACCGCCGTCGCGAGAGGAAGAGGATAAGAGGGCCGGAGGGGGCTTGCGTCGTTTGCCTTTGCTCCCAGTCTCCCACGCAACGTGGCGCCCATCCGTCCTTCGCCCCGCTTTCCCTGTCCACGAGAAAAAAAATAGAATCTCTGCTCAGGAGGTGATAGTCTCCGTTTCATGGTTTTTTTTCGTCTCACCTCTCGTCTTTTTCTGGGTTTTTTTTCGTCTCTCCTACCACCTTCGTCTGGTTTATTTTCGTCCCTCCTCCCGCAAACCATCTATACCCCTGAGTTTTTTCGCTTCATCACGCATGGTTTCTTTCCCTTCATCACGCACGTATAACGAAAGAAAACCATACAACGGCTCCCCTCGATCTATCTATTTGCTAGGTCGATAGCGGACCCAGTCGCCCGCCGCCGAGGTACGAGATTGGCGCCGCCGACATCTGAGAGGAGCCGCCACGGGACCTCATCGCGGAGCTGTTCGCCGCTGCGGAGGTACGAGATCGCCGCCGTGGAGGCACGAGAGGAGCCGCCGCCGCCTTCATTGCAGACCTCATCGCGGAGCCGTTCGCCGCTGCCGAGGTACGAGATTGCCGCCGCCGAGGTACGAGATCGCCGCCACGGGACCTCATCGCGGAGCCGTTCGCCGCCACGGAGGTACGAGATCACCGCCGACGCCTTCATTGCGGACCTCATCGCGGAGCCGTTCGCCGCCGCCGAGGTATGAGATCGCCGCCGCCTTCATTGCGGACCTCCAGGTCGCCGTAGGACTTTGCCGTCGCCGCCTGTGCTAAACCCCAGAATTGACATGTTGTTTCTGTAGTGAGCCCTTCAAATATCAAGTGGGGTGTGTGTGTTGCATCTGATGTGCACGAGCTCAACCTGGTGAGCTCCTGGGAGAAGAAAAACGGAGCCACAACAGCCCAGGCGAGCTCGAGACGACGAAGGTGCCACAGGTGGTGTGAGAGAGGAGATGGTCTCCATCCGAGGTCCGAGGACCAGCCATGACGTCGAGCTGCTGCAGGTTGGAGTCAGGAGTAGTGTTCGCACCCCGGCGTGTCCCAGTATGTGCTTTGGAAGATACGCATCAATCTCAACAGACTCTGATGCGTCCACATTATTTGCTTCAGAGACTGATAGCAGCTCTCCGATGTAGTAAGGAGAAACCAAGAATGACAGAGCATCCTCGTGTCAAACTCAACACACCCTGACACTTCTCCATTGTTTGATTCAGAAACAGGCAGAAACAACTGCCAACTGCTATCTCTGAATTTCTTTAAGGTTGTTTCTCTTATCTCTATTCTGATGTACATGCATCTTCCCTTGCTATCTTTCATATATATATGTGCTACAACCATGCCTTTTTTTCTCCTGTAAATGTGCTACAGATATGTCAAGCAAAGTAGTCTTCATGTGCGAGGAAGCAAAGAAGATATGAGGCTATGCAATCATGCTCCATGTTAGTTGGAAGTCCAATCTCGGCTTGATTACCGCTCTTTAAGCAAAATTATTAGTAACAGATCTTATCCTAGGTGATTCTTGCTTAAACGATTTTAGAAGCACAACTATCACTATGTGCACTTAATAAAATGCAAGTCCGAATGCAGATGCTGAAAATATTTTGGAAATTATACATTATTCAATCTTCTAGTTTGCGATTTGCTTTTTGCTTATGTTTTCCAGAAATGTACAAACGAGTGTCATGTGTCATCTATAGCATGCCCCCTTTGTCTGAATGTTCAACTAGAAGAGTTTCATCTCATTTGGCAAGGAGCACTGCAATAATACATGCAACTCTTCACAGTTACTAACACGAAGTTGCACTCAGGCTCTCGCATTGACTAAAGAGTTATTGTCGGTATGTATCGTTGTTTAATTTTTACAGTCTATAGGTTTATTTATATGGCCAGTATTGATCTCAAGGATAACATACTGTAATTTCCTCTATTACTTCTGGTCAATATTGCTGTAACTACAGTCACTCCCATTCAAAATTTTCTTTAGAGGAACTACAACAGGTATTTTGCTGACCTGAACAATGAACTAAGGAAGACAAAAGGTTCAGGGCATATGCGAATAGTTGAAGTTTTATATTTGTGGACAAGGGAGAAACGCCTAAATTAGAAGGCAGAGTAGAATTTTATATTCAGTTGTTGCAGTGCGGCTTTTTGAAATCCTTAGCACGATTATCCCAGAGATGAAGATTAGATGCCACCGTGGATTTGTCTGGCTGTGAATCATGGTCATGAAATACGTTCATGTTGTTTTCTTTCCAGATGCTTTAAAGCAGACAAGCGATGATGTTGGAATAAGAGGTTGCTTGATTCCCTTTTACGTACTGCAGCCTCTTAGATTATAAGATTATTGTCTCTTAGATTATAAATTTCATGATATCAAATTGTACGTACTGCAAATTTTCTCCTTTTTACCGCCCGCTTAATTGTAGCAGCAATTCACTGGTTAAATAGAATAACTAGAAAATGATGCTCCATGCATAACTAGAGCCGTTGATAGCTTGTCCACCTAGATTATTTTACACTCCCTTCGTAGGAGAATTTAGCTTAGATTTATGAATGTACGTGCGAGTTTGAAACTGAATTAATACTACCAAGGAAGATATGAGATTGAAAAAAGAGTACCTACCTAATACCTACAGAGGTGGCTAATCCTTCCAGTGACCTATATATGTAACTACGTAAGTTAGGCTCGATTCCAAGTTAGCCTATACTATTGTGTCAATTTAGTTTATTCTGTTACCACTTGCATATATTTTAATATATCCATTGTTGATTTAGCTGAACATTTTTTGAGCAAAAATTCTACGAAACTTGTAAGGCATCGTGTTGAAAATCTGCAAGGAATAATTAATGACCCTTTTACCAAATACATTATGATCATCGATCAATTTTTATATGTTAGTTGTCCCGCGACACGGATCACTTGTTCCTGGAACTTCCCTTGCTGAAGGAGAAACTGGAGAAGTACATCGACGAGGCCTCGGCGATTGGATCATGGAGCCAGAACGCACTTCGCACCACCACGGATGCTTGGCTGAAAGCCTCGCTGCATCACCAGGGATTTGAAATGGGGCGTCCCTGTCCCACATGAGAAGTACAAGGATAAAGTTTGCCATCTGAGCACGCAGAGATTCATTGGGAAATTTTATCTCTCTCCATGTTTGTATTAATGTTTGTCCATGTGATGAATGACATCAGGTGTTCCATGTCTGGTTTGATGCGCCGATTGGATATTTTTCCATCACGGCATGCTACACACCGGAGTGAGAGAAGTGGTGGAATATCTCAACTATGAATCAGGTATCACATAGGTTTTGTGTTTTTTCCATTTTCAGGCCATTATTTCTTCTTCTGATCTTGAGTGCCTCATGTTAGAGATTTGCAGAGTCTTCAGCAACGACGCCAAAGACACAAATATTCCTACTGATTTTGCTTAGTAACACACGGGCAATATCCCATATGCTTACTTTCTATATATGTTGTGCAACTGTTCATGTCCACCTATTTTAGTCTATGACCAGAAAGAACATAGGTCCATGTGCACATGATCTGCATTGTACCATGTTCATATTTTTGAGAGTTGGAGGTTCGTTCAGAAAGTTTGGAGGACTCGAAAAGGTGTTGCCATCTATAGACCTTCAAGGGTAAGTTTGCATTAACCTATCTGAAATTTAAGTCTGCTTCTGTAGGTTGGTCGGAATCCTGGATGTGATAACTGATTTAGTCTATTTCTAAGTTTTTTAGCTAATTTACATCCGAATTTAATTTTTATTTGAGAATGCCTCTTCTGTGCAGGTTTTCTATTTTGTGACATTTGTTTCGCCAAGTTTGGAATATGTTGGGACTTCTCCATGGAAGTGATTTGAGTTTTTTTGTATGTTTCGGTTCACAATTAGCTTGGCGATCTCCATTAGTCATGGTTTACTATTGATTATTTTTGGTTCATTGTGTATCTTTGACTATCCAACTCCATGAATGAATCCATGTACATGTCTTTATTTTACTGTTCTGTCTTGAGAGCACACATATTGAGTTGTGCAGGGAGTATATACCAATTGAGTTGTGCAGGTTAGTATCTATCTATATGCATTGTAGCCCGTAGCAACGCACAGGTGTTCTACTAGTAAATATTGTTTCGCACTTTCCTAGGTGAATTTGATCCTAACCCACCTTTACTGTGTTGCTGACTGGTGGGTCCAGACCTCACGTGTTAGTGAGAGGGCAAATTCTCAAAGGAAAACGTTAAGGGCCTCTTTGATTCGCAGGATTTTGAAAATGTAGGAATAGGAAAAGTATAGGATTGGAGTGGCATGCCAACTTGAATCCTATAGGATTAGCAAGGAGTGTTTGATGCCACATGAAAAACAAAGGAATTGTAAAAAGAGGTTGGAGTGGATGTTAGATTTCCTATAAAATGTAGTACAAAAGATTCCATAGGAAAAATTCCTATGGAATCCAATCCTATGAATCAAAGGGCCAACATAGGAAAAATTCCTAAGGCTTTCGATCCTCCAGAAATCCTATAGAATTCCTTTGAATCAAAGGAGCCCTAATTTTCAACCGGCTGATTTCCTCGCTACATAAACCGCCGAGGACACATGACACGTGTCTGGCCCCACGCACCGCTTCCCTTCCCTTATCTCCAGAAGCCGCTCGTTCTTTGTTCGTCTTCCTCCCCCGATCCCAATCCCTTCTGCGCTCTCTTTCTCTCTACCACCCCTCATCCATTTCACCTTCTTCTCAAACGCTCCTACGCCACCGTCGCTATCCATGTGCCCCGTCCTATCTGGTCCACGCATGCTACTTCCTCCCCCCCCCAGCTGCAATCCATGGGGATCTCCGCAATTCCTGCAAGCAGAGGAGAGCTGCACAACACCGAGCTCCGTCGTGCCAGCACCGGTGCTCCAGTGCGGGCCGGTGTAGCCCTGCAGTTGCCGTTACGAGCACGTTGGATGCAACACAGTTGGCGCTACCGAGGAGTGTTGCAACCGGTGGATCTCGTCGGCGGTGGGGGATGCTTCCAACGCAACGCGCGTGGTGTTGCGTCCTCACAAATCTCAGCGGAAGGCAGAGCTGCAATACAACACGACGGTGGACGGCGGAGCTGCTGTTGCAACGGGGCTTCTCTCCTCAACTCCGGCTACAATGGAGCTTCATCATGCCGCCGGTGCTGCCATGAGCGTCGGTCATACGTTACATTGGAGCTTCACCAGAGCCGTCGGTGCTGCATTGGAGCTCTACCGGAGTTGCATTGGAGCTTCACCAGAGCTGTCGGTGCTGCGTTGGAGCTCTGCCGGAGTTGCATTGGAGCTTCGCCGGACGTCGTCGGTGCTGCATTGGAGCTCTGCCGAAATTGCGTTGGAGCTTCGTCGGACGCCGTCGGTGCCGCGTTGGAGCTTCGCCGGACGCCGATGGCGTGCCATGAGAACTACGATAGAGCTTTTGCCGGGGTGCAGCACCGCTGCATCGAAGCAGTCGCGCTTTACTGCTATTGTGGTGTTACTGTGATCAACCTGCACTAGCACGCTGATCGGACGGCTTCCTAGCCGGATAATTTCTTAGACCGGATGATTTCTCAAAGTGTAAACTAAAATGTGGGTTATAACCAAATGCCCCTTTCGTTTTTCTCTCAAGAAGTGAAAAAGAGAAACCAGCAGCCGGAGTTGAAAGAGCTGTAGACGGCCACTGCCACAACATTGAATATTTTGCGACAAGGCCTAAAATTGTCCAACTCATACAACACCAATCTTATATAAATAGAAAATAACACACGGATCTTTGGGTGTATCGTCACTGTCTTTCTCATGCACTCATCCGTGATGTGCCATGAGCAAAGCTTGATGCCGCCTCTGGATCTTCCGAACACCCTTGTTGCCATGGTAACGTTGTTGTCACAGCGGCCAAGCACTCACCAGTCAGAGCTAGAGGAAGCCCACAATGACAAACTGAAGATCATATCGTTGTCCCAAAGAAGAAAGCAACAGAGATGGTTGGACAATCATCGTGATTTGTCCACACAAATTATATCAGTGCAATGCTGAATATATAGATAGGATCTCTACAAGTACACAGCTGCAGGTAAAACCTTTAGCCCTAGTCCATTTCTTTATTATTGTGTTCTATCGATTTAACTGTGTGATTTGGTCCAGGAAAGTGGAACTCTTTTAGTAATAAGTTCTTACAGAAATTACCTTTTCAAGGCATGACTTTCAGTGAGTACGATAACCTGGGGTCGCTCTAGGGAAAAAGAAAACTATCTACTTTCGAAACCGGGTCAAAGGTAATCAACTTTTTTTCTGGAGCAGTTGCTGGGGAAGCTTAATTGCTATCTTGGTAAGGTCACTAGAGTCCTTGTTTATTTTAGTTTTAGGTTTTAGTTTGTTTTTCATCCTTAGTTATTTTCTGCAAGTTTACAAAAACTAAAAAAAAAGTGTAATGGCTACTAAAAAGCTTGGGGAGTTTGCAACTCCAATTGAAGATTATATGTGTGCGCCAATTGCACAACCTAATGTCGCGGTTGAACAATATGAAATTAAACCTAACCTTCTTACGATGGTTCAAAAAAATCAATCCGGAGACTCAACTTCTGAAGACGTGTTTGCTATCTCGTAAGAGTGGTTGGGTATCCCCAAAGTGTAAGGGTGATGTAACCTAACAATAAGTATTTAGCTCAGTAGAGAACCAAGATTTATCGAACCAGAAGGAGTTCTCCCAGCAAACAAAGTCACTAGTACATGCACACACAACACATCACAAACTTGTCCCCAACACGTCAAGAAGGTTGTCAAGCTTCTTGTCTTGCTAGTTATAAGGTTAAATTGCACGGGATAATGATAGTTGATAGAAAGGTAAAACGATAAAAGAATAGTAATTGCAATGAAGATTTCAGTAAAGTAGAATAGACCCAGGGGCCATAGGTTCACTAGTGGCATCTCTCTCAAACATACAAGTGTGGTTTGGTGAACAAATTACAGTTGGACAGCGATTAAATTGCAATATTTATATTTATGACTATGATCATTCATAGTATAAAGTCTGATCTACTTTGGTTAAAATATAGGGTGTCCCCTGATCTCAGTGATTATATCACTTCATTTGTAAACTCACTTTAGACACTTGGTTGTGACTCCTTCTCCTCTCTCTATCGTGTGGGAATCTTTATCTCCCACTCATGTAAATATTATTATTATCATTATTATTATTATTTTAATATAGCATATTAGGAGACTCTTGATACGTATCCGTCGTATCTATAATTTTTGATTGTTTCATGCCATTATCCTACAATTTCCACATACTTTTGGCAACATTGTATATGATTTCTTGGACTAACATATTGATCCAGTGCCCAGTGCCAGTTCCTGTTTGTTGCATGTTTTTTTTTCGCAGAAAATTTATATCAAACGAAGTCCAAACGCGATAAAAATTTATGGAGATTTATTTTGGAATATATGTGATTTTTGGAAAAGAGAATCAACGCGAGACGATGCCCGAGGGGGCCACAAGCTCAGAGGGCGCGCCCCCTACCCTGGGCGCGCCCAGCAGGCTTGTGGCTGCCTCGTAAGGCGGTTGGGGCCCTTCTTTTGCCGCAAGAAAGATAATATACGGAAGAAAATCCCCTCAAAATTTCAGCCCAATCGGAGTTACGGATCTCCGGGAATTTAAGAAATGGTTTTTGGCCAGAAAACAGGAACACGAAACAGAAGAGAACAGAGAGAGAGAGATCCAATCTTGGAGGGGCTCCTGCCCTTCGGGGGCCATGGAGGCCATGGACCAGAGGGGGAACTCTCCTCCCATCTAGGGGGGAGGCCAAGGAAGAAGAAGATGGAGGGGGGCTCTCTCCCCCTCTCTCCCGGTGGCGCCGTAACGCCGCCAGGGCAATCATCGTGACGGCGATCTACACCAACAACTTCGCCGCCGTCAACACCAACTCTCTCCCCGTCTATGCGGTGGTGTAACACCTCTTCTCCTCGCTGTAATCTCTACTTAAACATGGTGCTTAACGCTATATATTATTATCCAATGATATGTGGCAATCCTATGATGTTTGAGTAGATTCGTTTTGTCCTATGGGTTGATTGATGATCGTGATTGGTTTGAGTTGTATGTTTTATTTTGGTGCTGTCCTATGGTGCCCTCCGTGTCGTGCAAGCGTGAGGGATTCCCGCTGTAGGGTTTGCAATACGTTCATAATTCTCTTATAGTGGGCGGCTAGAGTGACAGAAGCTTACACCCGAGTAAGGGGGTTGTTGCGTATGGGAGTAAAGAGGACTTGTTACTTAATGCTATGATTGGGTTTTGCCTTAATGATCTTTGGTAGTTGCGGATGCTTGCTAGAGTTCCAATCATAAGTGCATATGATCCAAGTATGGAAAGTATGTTAGCTCATGCCTCTCCCTCATATAAAATTGCAATAATGATTACCGGTCTAGTTATCGATTGCCTAGGGACAAATCCTTCTCTTGTGCTATAAAAAGCTTTCTACTAAACAACTAACTTTTATTATCTTGCAATTTACTCGTAGTTTTATTCCCGCTAAGTACTCCTAGTTTTCTTCTTACAAAGTAGTTCTAGCATTACACCTACAAAGTAGTTTTATTCTTGTTCTAGGTAAAGCTAACGTTAAGTGTGCGTAGAGTTGTATCGGTGGTCGATAGAACTTGAAGGGAATATTAATTCTACCTTTAGCTCCTCGTTGGGTTCGACACTCTTATTTATCGAGAAAGGCTACAACTGACCCCCTATACTTGTGGGTTATCACCTCTCCTACTATTTTAAGTCAAAAAAATCATTCATAGTATTATCTCATATAGGTATTACGTCCGTGATAATTAGTAGACCGTTATCCAACCGCATCTACTACTAATACTCCACTATAAGACCGCTATCTAGCATGCATATCAAAATATTAAGTTGTAAGAAACAGAGCATTGCAATAAGCATGATGGCATAATATAGACAGTAAAATATCAATCAATATGATGAGAAACCATCGTTTTATCCTTAATGGCAACAATACAATATGTGTCTTTGTGTCTTGTCCCTTTCTATCACTGGTATATAGATCACCAAAAGATTAGAACCCACTACAATGCACATCTCCCTTTGAAGAAAACCCCATCAAACTTGGCCAAAGAAGATAAATAGATCGGAAAGCATACAAAGCTATTCAATTAGACAACAAATAAACCTCAAAAAATTCAGTTGAATTCAATGAACAATCTGATCATAAAGTGACAATTCATCATATCCCAACAAAACACATTCACGAATTACATTAGATGGATCCCGATCATGTGAGGCAGCTCATGGGAACTTATATTGAAGATCAGAGAGAGACATCTAGCTACTGCTATGGACCCTAAGGTCCTAAGGGAGCTACTCACACGTGGTCATGGACACAGCAAGGTTGATGAAGAAGCCTCCGACAATGGATCCCCCCTCCGGCAGAGTGCTGGAACATGCCTCCAGATTGGATCTCCTCGGAACAGAAACTTGCAGTGGCGGATAAATCGGAGAAAATTGGTATCGAGGGTTTCGGGAATTATAGAATTTATAGGCGGTACTCTTGGGGCCACCATGGGGCACGCCACCAGGCCACGTGGAGGCCCTGTGGGTCCCCTGGCCTCCCTCTGGTGCTTTCTGGAACCTTCATTACCCGAAAAAAATTGTATTATATCGATTTTCTAAAAATTCAAAAACATGAAAAAAAAACAACTGACACTGAGCACTAAATTAATAGGTTAGTCTAGAGCAATAATATAAAATGCTATATAAAGTATACAAAAGTGATAATATAGTAGCATGAAACAATCAAAACTATAGATACATTTGAGACGTATCAGGATGCAGGTATGCATTTGCACACTTTTACCGAACTTTGTGATATGACTCTAATTAAATATGTCAATCCTAATGTAGTTAAACTGTGATTATTTCCTTTCTCCCTGAGATGAAAGCAGAAAAGTGGGTTTTGGCATTGCCAAAAGGAGCCATTACATCATGGGATAGTTGTTGCATTACTTTTATGACAAAATATTACCCTGTCGGTGTATAAAACATGGGTATTTTATACCCTGACTTATGCACAGACAGTGGCAGCTTCCCTGCCGGCCAAGGCCAAGATTCAAGACCCAGTTGCAGAGGCCACTGGAGAGAAGATCAAGACGAAGCATCAAGTTCTACACCAAGGACAACCTTTGCCGGCAAGGCCGAGCCGGCAAGGTGAAGGCCCGACAAGCTCCGTGCCGGCAAGCTCTCACTAGCTGTTAGCGCTCCACCTCATCGAGCAGCCAGTCGCTAATCGATGAGGTGTCGAGCTCGCAGGCAGTTAGGTGAGATTTGTCGAGCACGTGTCAGCAAGCTGGAGGGAAATTCGCCTTTAATTGACACCCGTCCAGAAGGCGTGTCAAGTTAATAGGAGGTAGCTGGGCGAGCGGTGCAGAAACCTTGCCGGGACTACTCCTCCACATGACACCTAACGGGGCATTTTTTGCTTTTGTCCTAAACTGGCAGAGTTAGGTATGATAGCACTGTTTGCTATCTAATCAACTTGTAATGACTATTTTGCCACTGTGGTGACCCCTTGAGCTATAAAAGGAGGGCCAGGGCAACCATTACAGAGAGGGATCGATCGCCCGATCAACCCTTGCACAACTTGCATGCGTAGCTGATCTCTCTGCACCTTGTCGGGAGAAGCACTCCTTGTACTTGTGCTCATACACATCCAATATACAAAGCAGGAGTAGGGTTTTACACCTCACGGTGGCCCGAACCTGGGTAAATTCCTTGCGCCCTTCTGTTGATTCTGCTCTTTGTGCTCGTCGATCTCCCTAGCCGAACTGTGAAGGGGCTAGATGGCCCCATAGATGGTCGTACCCCCGACATCTTTGGCGTGCCAGGTAGGGGGATCGCTTGCGCGAACCTAAATCAGCAGATTGCGCGTCGATTTCATCAGCTTCATCATCGTCTTCATCATCATCGATGGCCCCCAAGAAGAAGGGCATCACGATGACGGATCCTCCCACCTCCAAGGTTCCTTCGCATGTATCCGCAGGCGGCGCAGCCGACACGTGCGGTGCGGACACCGCGGTTGGCACGACCGGCGCAGGTGGCGCGGTCGCCATGCCCACCATGGTCGGAGCAGGAGGCGGAAGCGCTGGAGGCGGAAGCGCTGGAGGCGGTCGACTTCCTCGACCCTCTGGCGAGCAAGGCCGCAACGGCGCGGGCGGAACGGATGGACGTCTTCCTCCTCCTCGCCGCGTCGATGAGCGCAGCCACCGGAGCGACAATGCCCGGGCCGGCGCGAGCCAAGACCCCGCCACGGCGACGTCCAGAGACGCTGCATCAAGGCACACATCGCGCCCGTCGCATGATGGGCGCAATGTGACTCCGAGCGGCGGCGTCCACACGGCAAGACGCATGTCGATCAAGTCCCAGATCCTCAAGCTCCACCTCCGCCACGACAGCCTGCTGCTGAACATGCATCGCGGCAGCAAGATCGTGATGGCGCTCCTGCTGGCTCTGCCAGAAGTAGAGGGACGTCACGTTCTTCGCTTCCGGCCATGCCAGCCACAGCGGCAGAGGCGATGGTGCGAGCCCAGATGCTGCTAAACTTTCCTCCGGCAGCAAAAAAGATGGATGAGTGGAGAGCCACCATCCAGAGCCTGATTGGATTTGCCAAGTCGAGCAAATCACAGCAAGCGGAGCCATCTCAGCGCCTGCAAACAGCACCAGTGGCTCCAACTGGTGGTCGTGTTGAAGGCATTGCGCCAACGGTGCAGTCACCTCCGCGGCAACAGCAACAACGTCAGCAACCACGGCAAATTCAGCGATCTTTTGAGCCCGATGAGATGTCGATGGCCTCTTCAGATCCGCGAGCACGGCAAGATCAGCGGCAAGTGCTGCAGGACAGGCGGGTAGAGGATGCCCGCACCACCATTGAACGGCGCCGGGAGGCGCGCCGTCAATCCGATGCGCGCAACGGCCCAATCGTTGATGAGCCTGCGCCCGAGGTTGGCGAATATCTGCCTTACGAGGTTGGATGTCCAGCCTTCACTCGTGAGCTGCGGCAAGTCCGCTGGCCATCCGTCCGGGGCTTCAAGCCGGAAGTACCAGAAAAGTACGACGGCAAGCTGAACCCGGCAGAGTTTCTGGGCATCTACACGATTGCCGTGCAAGCTGCCGGGGGGAGAGATGAGAAGATTCTTGCCAACTACTTTCTGTTGGTACTGAAGCCCAACGTGAGGTCTTGGCTGATGAACTTGCCGGAGAACTCCATTTCTTCATGGTCAGACCTTTGCAATAAGTTCGTTGGTGCCTTTACCGGAGGCCACAAGGCTCCCGGTCAGCCCAGCGACCTGCAAGTGATCCCGCAAAGAGATGGTGAATCTCTGCGCAAGTACATCCAGAGATTTAGTCGTGTGCACCGCAATATCCCAGACGTACACCCCGCAGCTGTGATTGCCGTCTTCCACATGAACGTGCGCAATTGAAGGATGCGGGAGAAGATGAACGTCAAGTTGCCGAAGACCGTTAACGAACTCTACACGTTGGCGGATAAGTGTGCGTGTGCTGAGGAAGGAAGGAGGCTTCCCGGGGAGGACGCTGGTGCCGAGGTGGATTCCGAGGACGACGATGCTGCCACCCCGAAGAAGAAGGGCCGAAAGCGCAACAGGAAGCGCAAGGGCAAAACTGTGATGGCTGTCGAAGGGTCCGGCAACTCCAATACCGCCAACAAAGCCAAAACGGAAGGCTCTAGCAAGGAGGCTGCTGTATGCACCGCTTGTCAGGAGGCGGTGGCAAACGAGAAGGCCGGAAAATATGATGGGCCATATTGCAAGATTCACCGCACCAAGGGCCATGATCTCCAAGAGTGCCGACAAGTCAAGCACCTCGCGGAAAAGCAGAAAGCTGAATATGAAAGACGCGACAAGGAGAAGGGTCAGGATGGTGCTGGTGGATCCGGCAAAAAGGGTCATGGTGGTCGAGGAGGTCGCCGCGGCAAGGCCAAGTAGCAGAAAGAGAAGCCTGCTAGAGGCCGAGAAAAGAAAGAAGAAGACGATGGAAGTGACGAAGATGATGACGACGAGTCCAGTGAACAAGAATTCCAGAAGGCAACTGAAGCCATGTGCATTGATGGAGGTGCATCTCTGCACTCCTCTCACCGCCAACTCAAGCAGTGCGCATGTGAGGTTAATGCAGCAGAACCGGCAATAGGCGCCCAAAAGCCACTCAAGTGGTCACACACGCCTATCATTTTCGATGCCGAGGACCACCCTGATCACACAACCGCGGTCGGGTGTTTGCCGTTGTTGGTTTCACCGACAATTCGCAACCTCCAAGTCACAAAAATGTTAGTTGACGGTGGGGCCGGCCTAAATTTGATCTCTCCAGAAGTAATCAAGAGGCTGCAGATTCCCGACGAGGAACTCAAGAAAACAGGCACTTTTCAAGGAGTGAACCCGGGAAGAAGCCAGCCCAAAGGGAAGATCACATTGCCGGTGACGTTTGGCGGGGAATTGGACTACAGAACAGAGAAAATTGTGATTGATGTTGTTAAGATCCCTTTGCCGTATAATGGAATTCTTGGCCGCCCAGCTTTGGCAAAGTTTATGGCAGCATCCCACTATGCCTATAACATGTTGAAGATGCCAGGGCCGATGGGTGTCATTTCCATCAACTCAGATAAGAAAGATGCAGTCATATGCGTCGATAAACTATACAGAGATGCGGTTGCAGCAGAAGCCGCCAAGGCGCCAGCTCCCGCCAAGGAAAAGAAAAGCAAGAAATCCGGCAAGACCTCTGACAAGAATTCCAGGAAGCGCACCTCTTCAGAGTGCTGCGCGCCTGTTGAAGACTTGCCGGAGTGCTCTACCGGCAAGAAATCCAAGGCTACTACACCAGCAACGAAGAAGGTGCCGGCAAGGGAGGAGGTACTGACGGTACTTTCACCATCAGCGCCACCCTTGACAGCAAATAGGAAAGCGCGCTCGTTGCCCGCCTGCAGGCGAATGTTGATGTGTTTGCATGGAAACCATCTGACATCCCCGGTGTTCCCAGGGAGGTAATTCAGCACCACCTTGCTGTCTGTCCCCACGCTCGGCCTGTCAAGCAGAAGGTCAGGAAGCAGGCTTTGGAGCGGCAACATTTCATTGCCGAAGAAATCAAAAAACTTGAAGCAGCAGGCTTGGTTAGAGGTGTACTACATCCAACTTGGTTAGCAAATCCAGTTGTGGTGCGTAAAGCAAGTGGAAAGTGGAGACTTTGTATCGACTACACTGATGTTAACAAAGCATGTCCAAAGGATCCTTTCCCTTTGTCGTGCATTGATCAAATTGTAGACTCTACTGCTGGCTGTGATTTACTATCCTTCCTTGATGCATATTCTGGGTACCATCAGATATTCATGGCCAAGGAAGATGAGGACAAAACCGCATTCATTACTCCATGTGGCACATATTGCTTCGTGCGTATGCCTTTCGGATTAAAGAGTGCTGGTTCAACATTTGCAAGAGCAGTCCAAATTGGTTTTGAGCCCCAGCTGCACAGGAATGTGGAAGCATATATGGATGATATAGTGGTCAAAACCAAGAACAAATCAACCCTCATTCAAGACTTAGAAGAAACATTTGCAAACTTACGCAAGATCAATTTGAAGCTCAACCCCGAGAAGTGTGTGTTTGGCATTCCATCCGGCAAACTTCTCGGGTTCTTTGTATCTCAACGTGGAATAGAAGCAAATCCCGACAAGATCAAAGCAATAGAGCAGATTCAAGCACCAAAAAGCGTCAAGGATGTGCGGCGTCTTGCCGGCTGTGTTGCTGCCTTGAGTAGGTTCATTTCAAAATCTGATGAGCGCACCTTGCCATTTTTCAAGATTTTGAAAAAGGTAGGACCAATGAAATGGACTCCGGAAGCGGAGGCCGCGCTGCAGGATTTGAAAAGATACCTCTCCTCCGCGCCAATGCTAGTTGCGCCTCAACCACAAGAGTCGTTGCTGCTATATCTAGCGGCAACAAATCAAGTGGTCAGTGTTGCATTAGTGGCGCAGAGAGAAACTGATGATGGAGAAGCAGCAGCGGCAAGCCCGTCCAGCGACAAACCGGAATCTTCTCCGGCAAGGTCTGGTGCCGACAAATCAGAAACAGCGCAAGAAAATGAAGCTGATCAGCAAGTGGTGCCGAAGAAGAAGGTGGTGCAGCGACCGGTGTATTTTGTTAGTTCCCTTCTACAGGGGGCTAGATCAAGATATTCTGGTGTGCAGAAGTTGCTTTTCGGTCTTCTTATGGCCTCAAGAAAGCTGCGTCACTAGTTCCAAGCACATGAGATCACCATCGTCACTCGCTTTCCGTTGCAGCGTATTTTTAGGACTCCAGATGCAACTGGCAGGATAGTGGAGTGGGCGTTGGAATTGTCAAGCTTTGCACTCAAGTTTGAAAGCACATCAACTATTCATAGCAGAGCTTTGGCGGAGTTCATTGCAGAATGGACGCCAACGCAAGACGAGGAAATTCAAGAATCTGCTCTCCCCGGCAAAGAAACAGCTGAAGAATGGATCATGTACTTTGATGGTACCTTCTCACTGCAAGGCACCGGTGCTGGAGTGCTACTTGTCGCACCCACCGGAGAGCACCTCAAGTATGTAATCCAAATGCACTTTCCCAGGGAGAAAGAAACAAAAAACACTGTTGAGTACGAAGGACTCCTTGCCGGTCTCAGGATCGCAGCAGACCTTGGGATCAGAAAGTTGATCGTCCGTGGCGACTCGCAGCTCGTTGTGAAGCAAGTAAACAAAGACTACCAGAGCCCGTTGATGGAAGCGTATGTAGAAGAAGTGAGTAAATTGGAAGAGCACTTTGACGGATTGCAAACAGAGCACATCCCTCGTGCGACAAACAGCATTGCTGATCATCTGTCAAAGTGTGCCGCTCAAAAGCTACCCGTGGAACCGGGAACTTTTGTGCTCCATTTGAATCAACCATCAGTCACTCCATCAATGCAGGCCATCAAAAGAAGAGAGTTGAACACCGGCAAGTATTTTTTGGCAGAGCTCCCAGAAGCCGCCGGCAAGAAAGTTGCCGGGAACAACGACACGACCGCTGGTGAGGAGCGGCTTCGCGCAGAACCTCGGGTTCTTGTCGTTGAAGCAAGCGCTCCCACGGCCGAAGAGATGCCTTTAGTCCTTGTCGTCGAGCCGCAGGCTCCGGCATGGGCACAACAAATAGTTCATTTCCTTCAAATAGGAGAACTTCCCGATGACCAAGAAGAAGCTGAGAAAGTAGCCGTCAGTCAAGTATGTATCAGTTTGTGGATAACACGCTATACAGAAAGGGACCAAACGGTGTGAAATTGAAGTGTATTTGCCGAGAAGATGGACTAAAGCTGTTGGCGGAGATACATGGAGGCATATGTGGCTCTCACATAGGATCAAGAGCACTTGCAGGCAAGGCTTTCTGGTAAGGCTTCTATTGGCCCACTGTCCTCCAGGATGCAACTAAGCTAGTAACCAAGTGTGAAGCATGCCAGTTCCATTCGAAGAACATACATCAGCCAGCTCAAGCTCTTCAAACAATCCCTCTCTCCTGGCCCTTCTCGGTCTGGGGGCTTGATATTTTGGGCCCCTTCCCCCGTGCTACCGGGGGCTTTGAGTTCTTGTACGTTGCAATCGACAAGTTCACAAAGTGGCCTGAAGTGGAGCCAGTGAGGAAGGTGACAGCATAGTCAGCCGTCAAGTTTTTCAAAGGATTAGTTTGCCGTTTTGGTGTCCCTAACAGGATCATCACCGACAACGGCACACAATTCACGAGCCGCACCTTCATGCAGTACACCCAAGACCTCGGCAGCAAAATCTGTTTTGCATCTGTTGCTCACCCAAGAAGCAACGGTCAAGCAGAAAGGGCAAATGCTGAAGTGCTGCGAGGCCTCAAGACAAGAACTTTTGACAGGCTGCGCAAGTGTGGAAGACGCTGGATTGATGAGTTGCCGGCGGTTATTTGGTCACTCAGAATGACACCAAATCGAGCTACCGGCCAAACACCCTTCTCCCTAGTCTATGGTGCAGAGGCGGTGCTCCCCACGGAACTCATATACGGGTCACCTCGAGTACTTGCCTACGATGAGGCAGAGCAAGAGTAGCTGTGGCAAGATGACGCAACGCTCCTTGAGGAAGATCGTCTTCGGGCGGCTATGCGAGCTGCACGCTACCAGCAAGCCTTGCGCTGCTATCATAGCCGCAAAGTGCATGCCCGAAGCCTTGAGGAAGGCGACCTTGTTCTTCGGCGCGTTCGGTCCACCAAGAAATCAAACAAGTTGACGCCGAAGTGGGAAGGCTCTTATCGGGTAGCACAAGTCACCAGACCTGGCGCAGTCCGTCTGGAGACCGAAGATGGCATCCCAGTGCAGAACTCATGGAATATTGAGCATCTTCGCAAGTTCTACCCATAAGGCGCAGTTGCCGGGCCTCCCGGCAACCCCTTTTGTACAAGCTTTGTCGGCAAGACTTGTAACCCTTTGTACAAAGCCAGGCGCAGACCCTGTGCATAAAATAAAGCTAAGTGTTTCGCAACTTTTTGTACATATTCATTTATGTATAAATGCATGTGATGTTGTGATCACACTTTAGTTTGTATGAAATGGCTAATGAACCGTCAAGGTTCCCAAACCACTCTTTTCTCTTCTTTCTTTTTCTCAAAGGACAGAAGGATCCCTTGCGTTCAAGTTTCCCGGGGGGAGTGACGATGGGGGTACCATTTAATGACGTTCAAGTGATCATTTCATGCGACAAGAGAGACGGTACAAGGAAAAGCTAAGTTGAAAAACTTTGAAACAAATTCCTTATTACATTTGCAATTTCCCTTGAACGATTTAGTCTTTGTATGAAAAACCTGCACGCCAAGGAACCTTGTCGCGATCAGATTGCGCTCTTATCTTGCCTCGAGTCCGCTCGGCAAAATTTGTAGCAGCATTATGACCGTCAAGTCACCTTGCCGGAAGCGGCACTTCCAGCAGGCTGCTAAGGATCCGTTCCTCAAAGCGCTCGCGGCAAGTATGCGCACTGGCAAGGCTTCTGGCAAGCGTAGGGTATAAAAACATGCAAAGACAAAATAAGACAGGGGAAACAACGTACATTCATCCATCAACTCAAGTTATATTACATCACAAAAGCAGTGCCGGTCTGACATAAGATCGAATGTATTTTTTACATGACAGCACAACGGTGGATATAGCGGCAAGCTCAATCCCGGCGATCACCTTGGATCCTAGGAACCTGGAGAACCTTGTCGGCAAGAGGGCCAACAATCTCGTCGGCGGCAGTAACATCGGTGTTCTCCGGCAGCTTCCTGAAGACCCCGGAGAGATCTAGGCTGGGATTGCGATGAGCAAGTTTGAGCAGCACCTTGTATACAACTTCACACACAAATTTCCGGGATTCATCAGCAAACACGGCAGACCTGTCCTCATGATATGTCTTCAAGGCATCAATGAGGCCCTCGAAGAACTTGGTCAGCCTGACGCTGGTGGCCTCCTTGTCGTTGACGGTGAAGCCCCAGCTCTTCATATCCATAACGGCAATCTGGGAAGTGATGCGCTCAGCAGCATTGACAAGCCTGCCGATCCAGAGGGAAAGGTTATCGTGCAGTTGGGTGTAGTTGTTTTCAGCATCCTTCTTGAAGGCCTCTTCCTTCTCCAGTTTCTCCGTCAAGACTCTTTCCCTTTCCTTGGCGGATTCCAAATCTGTTACCAAGGTGGCCAATTGGGATTTTAGATCTTCAATTGTCTTGGCGGCGACATCAAGATCTTGGTTCTTAGACGACAGCAGCGTTTGCAAGTCCCCTAGAGTGCAGGCTGCCTTCAGCGCTTCGTTCTTAAGAGCCTCGACTTCTTTGCCACTACCGGCAAGATCTTCCTTTAATTTGGCCATATGGGATTCCAATTCTGTCTTGGCGGCGGCAGCAGCGGCAACCTTGTCGGAAGCCTCCTTGAGCTTGGCGGCGCTATCCCGAGCTTGGGTTTTGATAGTATCCTTATGGTTCTTTTCCGCTCTTGCGTCCTTTGCTCAAGGAGTTTCTCAATTTCTTCATCTTTGCCGTAGAGAGTGGCGGCAAGGGATTCTTCCCGTGCGGCAAGATCTTTCTCTTTGGCATTGAGCAGCGCCTCGCGCTCTGTCAACTTGCCGTCACGGATTGCCGCTTCTTCTTTGGTGGCAGTAAGCTTTTCCTCTTGCCTTACAAGATTGCGGGCCTGCTCATTATACCATGTGTGCAGCTCGCCCGCTTTCTTCTTTAATTTCCGGTCAACCAGATCCGCAGCTTTGCGCTCTTCCTGGACCCTGTTCCACCTCCGTATGTACCTTTCTTGGACACCTTTGAATCCGACGGCCATGATGTAACACCCCGATTTTTGGCCCTTTCTTTTTCTTTTGGATTTCTTCGAATTTTTATTTGGAATTCTTTTTCCGTGGCTATGTGGTCTTGAAACCTGGGAAGATCTTCTCTCCTGCCACTTCCAAGTGGCTTTTCATTCTCAAATCTATCCCAAGGCCATGTCATTTCCATCTTAGCCCAACCCCAATATTTATTTCTTCGGAATATTCCTTTTTCTATTAAAGGAATAACCCTGTTAACTTTAGGTTGTGAAGCAACCTATATTTCTGCCATTCCAAAAATTCCCAAAATATTCTCATAAATTCTTTGGATCATATCTCCCACCAATATGCCAAAACCCATCCTTGCCTAGTTCAAAAATAATTCTGGAATATTCATTTTCCATTCTATCCAGAATGGCACTTTGTGAAGGAAGTGCTATTTATATTTTCTTGATTGCCCTCAAAATTTTTGGGCACTCTCTCATATCCAAATTATTGCCACATGCCAAAATTCAACTTCATTTGCCTAGTAAATCTTCCTCAGAAAATTTCCAAAGTTTCTGTCCTGAGAGAAGCTTTGTGAAGGAAGTACTAGCCGAACCATCGCATCAGTAAGACTGTAGATTGGAGGGACAACACGGTAGACATCTATTTGCAGGCCATCGTGCCCTCTCCTCGCCATGCCATGCGGTGACCATGCCGTTGGCATGCGTTTGGCGCGCTCTGCGCGTCGGCTAGCTCCAAGCACTGTCCTCCCGGCCGCTCTCGCTCGTCTCACCGTGTCTACCGCGTCGCCCATAGTCCCCCGCGTCCGCTTGTGCCCGGGCCCCCTCCTCCTTCGCCCTCCTCGCGCCACGGTGGCCGCGACCACGTACGCACAGTGGCCGAGTGGCCGACCGGACTCCGCGCCGCCTGCGTCTGCCCTCCTCTGCGCCTCCACTACCCCTCTCCCGTCACCGTCCGAGCCAGTCCGCGTGCGCACGCGTATGCGGGCATGTCAATGCGTCCCCCCGAGCACCGTGGCGGCATCTGGCGAGGGCATCTTCGCCGCGGCTATATAAGCCCTCCCCGGTGCTGCCTCTCCTCTCCAAGCTCTTCTCCACCCTCCTCTAGTCCGCCCAGACCAGCCAAACGAGCTCGAGGAGCTCCCTACGCTCGCCATTGCCGCCATGGCCACAGTCGGTCTCGGCCCAAATTCGGTCGCTCTGGTCTTTTTCCCTCCCCCTCGACCTCACCATGGCGCTCCCCTATCCGCCCAAAGCTCCCCAACCCCTCTGTCCACCCTCTCCTCCACCACGTCGTGCTCCCCAAGCTCACCGTGGCCGCCGTCCGCCTGTCTTGGGGCCGCTCGTCTCCGACCGCCCTCGCGGGCAGCGAGACCTCCAGTGGGCGCGGCACGGAGCGGGCCTTCCTCCTGGACCGGCGCCTCGCCCTCAGGTGCGGAGGAGCGGCCGGCATCGTCGTCGGTGCACGCGCCATCCCTCCCCTGCTGCTGCTCGTCAAGAGGAGGAAGGAGGAGGCGGGAGGGGAGAGAAGGTCAACGCAGGGCCCGCACGTCATAGACCCAGTGGCCGGGCCCGCACATCTTAAGTGGAAACGGTTTCGGCCAAATACGCTTTCAAAATCTGAAAGCGCACTCCGGCGTATCTCCAGGGCAAAATACGTTTTCTCTATGTTAAAAGCGTATTTCCCTGAAAGGCGCTTTCTATCTCCTGTCGCCGGCCGAAACTGCTAATTAGCGGACGTTCGTCCGTTAGCAGCAGAAATGAATATTTTTATTTAATTTTCTGCTTAACGAACGAACGGCCGTATCTTCGCGACCGTGACCCCGAATCAGGTGATTCCAAAGCCCACGATCTCAGTTCGTCGAGCCCGTTCCGATGGTATCATTTTCATGAGGTTGTCACACTATGAAAATGACCATTTTGCCCTTGCCCTTAAAACAGCTCCGCCGAGAGGGAAACTTTTCCGGCGATTATTTCTGGGAGTTCACCGCACCTCTCCCCGATGGTTCCTCCATCCCCAGGCAAGCCACAACAGCCACTTGCATGATGGCATTGCAATAGCCATGGTTTCCACTTGAATATTTAATAATTGTTTGCTCATTTAATTCTTTTGTGAATGCTTCGAATATGTTTTGTGAATCCATGCTCATTGCTTATGCCATGTTCATTTTTCATCTAGTAAGTGTTATGATTAATTGCTAAGGATATTCTTATCATGTTGTATTCTTGTACTCATTTCAGATGCTAGTGATAATGATATGCTCATATGAATCATTATGGTTTGATATGAAAATACTTGTTATATTCATGATCATCATTATGCTATGCTCATCTGCATCCCGTAGACTAAATGAGTTATCATTGTTGATGCTATGTTGTTATATGGTTATGCTACCCATCCATGGTTACACTGTTATCATACTCATATGCATTGTTATTTCATTATGACTCAGCTCATCACCATTCAAGTTGAACCTGACATTAATCGAACTTGAACAAATCTGTTGGCTGAGTCATGGTGCCACCGAATCGAGCTCACCATTGCAACCACACTTGCCTGGATGGGGAGGCCCTAATGCGCTCTATTGTCATGCCTCTCGCCGGTGCCTCCTACGAGGGAAGGTTATGGGCGCGCGCTACCCTGATCAGGTAGGCTACCATAGCCTTGAGGACCCGAGTTTTGATGGTACCAAGGTCCCCGTTTGGGACAATGTTGATGTTTGGCCACGACGGTGGCAGCCACAGAGGTGGCGGATGTCACATGTTGACATCAGGGTCACCCAGGACATAGCCTAAAGGGGAGTTTGTCGGAGTGGCCGGGAGAGTGTCATGCAATAGATTGGTTTTGTCGGAATGTCGTTGGTCCACCCGAATGGGAGCAAGAGGCCATGAGTTCCGTAGTGTGCGTACAGTGTACTAACCTCTGCAGAGTGTATAATCTATCGATAGCCGCATCCTCGGTCATGGACACAGTTCGTAGTAGGTCACACTATGGGTCAACAGTAATAATAATCTGAATAATAACAACCCCGGTTTGATGAGAAAAGAAGTTGGTTGATCTTTATGTGGTCATGCGATGATCACAGGTAGAGATCAAGCTCCGTGTGGTCATGTGATGATCACGATGGTATAGTTGATACCGCGTTTGGTTGATCCTGAGGTGATCGAGTGATGATCACGCTGGTAAGTTTGTGGTTACGAGATAACCTCCGAGCAGAGTAAGTTGGTCCATGAGACCTTAAACGTCTACCCCCTTGCATGCTAGTGTTAGTATCATCCTGTTCATATCATGAATCATATGTACATGCCATGCTCATGTTGTTCTAGTAGTATCGTGTTCATCTTTGATGATTAACCTGTAAATGCCATGCTGTTGTATGTCTTGATTGCATTGGTTGCTGTGAGCTTGCGAGTACATTCAAAGTACTCACCTGGCGTGTCATGCCAGATTGCAGGTGATGCCGTGATTGCTTGTTTGTCGAGGACCCTGAGGTTGTGCTCTAGGATTCGTCCCAGCCAGAGTCCCTGCGGAGTGGAGTTAATCACCGTCGCCGTTGTTCTGTTGCTAGAAGTTATTCCGCTA
Organism: Elymus sibiricus; assembly: GCA_039707655.1. NCBI lineage: Eukaryota > Viridiplantae > Streptophyta > Magnoliopsida > Poales > Poaceae > Elymus > Elymus sibiricus. The sequence goes on along the minus strand of CM077666.1, from coordinate 172,117,030 downwards.
CGAGTTGTTCCGCTGTTAGCATAGAGCTATCTGAGCAGGCGTAGTGTCGCCGTGCCCCTGTAACCTTTGTAATATCGGACCCTTGTACCCCGTTTATTCGCAATAAAGAGCTGATTTGTTCTATGCCAAGCAGTGTCGTATTCCAGAAGACTTGATCTCTGGGCTGGAATACGGTGTGTTCCGGTCTCTCTGAGCCGGGGTGCCACAGCGATTGGTATCAGAGCAAGGTCTGGCTGTAGGACGCCCTAGTCCGCGCGAGCGTTAGAAACCGTTAGTATCGAGTCTAGCTTGCTTGTTGCATTTGGCTGATGCATTTGTTTGCTGCATAGCATGCATATAGGCTTATTATATTATCGCTAACGGTTGATCTTGTGAGTGTAGGTGGCATCGGTTTTGATCCGCTACCTGCAACCTCCTGTTTTGCATTCTCGCTCTGTGGTGCTTGGTGTCATCTCTGGCCCAGCGGAGTGACGCCGAGGTACCTAGTGGTGTCGATCATTTGCAGGATTCATGCACAGGTATCGCACCAATATTTTCTCTTCAGCCACTCCTATCGTTTCGGTGGTAGACATGTTTCTATCCCGGATCGTGTCATCAACCCATCGTGTTGGCCACCCTTACTGGTCTTTGTTACCAGAAAAGGGCAATGCCAGCAGACCCTGCTTTTCACCGCTATCCCACCCTTTTCCTGGATGAGTACGGTTCCCTTCCATACGCTTGATGATGATGTGGCCGTGACATCCGTGTCTCGCTACATGATCACCGAGTCCGTCCTCATCCCTAAGCCGGTCCGGATACAACCGGTGCTGATTCATCGCTTGGTGTAGCTCTGCTTACACCAATCCCTCCACACGCTGATCCATTTTCGTGCACACCGCCACAGCATATTAGATCGTAGTACCGGAGTTCCATTGAGAATTGTGTGCTTAGGTAGGCATGCATAGTGAGGTGAATAGCTGTAAAATGTGAAGTTGCTTGTATGTAATCTTAATGCTGTGTGTGTTTTTGTTTGAGTCGTTTCTTTTGCTTCTTTCTTTGCGCCTTCGGTGTTACCTTATTTCCCCTTATGAAAGTTGCTCATCAACCGACACCGGACCCGAAGAAACAGTGATGAGTTCAAACATTCGGAAGCTCAACTAAACAGTATAGCATTCTCAGCCGACTGCATCGTATTGGGAATATTTGGTTTGAATACAAATGATATTCTGGATCGACTATCAACATCAAGATTTACATCAGTGGAGCAACTTTCACAGCAGTAATGAACCAGCTAGAACACAATTTGGGTGCAAGGCAACAGTACATTATCAATCAAAGGAATATCAATGGTGTATATATATGGCATTCAGTCCGCATATCACCAAGAGAAGCTTCTGGTGTAAGCAACCCAGTCTTCCTCCGCACGCTACCAGGGAAGCTTACGCCACAAGGTTCTGCAATCTTCCTCAGTACGATATGTGGATAGCTTACAGTGTAAGATAATCAGTCTTTTTCGGTAAGCCACCGCAGAAAGCTTCCGGCATAAGGCACCGAATCTTCCTCAGTAAGCAACCAGAGGAAAAGCTTCTGAAGTACGATACCCAGTCTTCTTCAGCACGCTATCCCGGCAAAAGCTTCGGACGTAAGCTATTCAGTCTTCCTCAACACGCTACTCTCAGATGGCTTCCAACACCAGCTATCCAGTTTTCGTCAGCACGGCACTACCAACAGTCATCGTCATTGGTACAAGATATTACTGTGACGCCCCTGCTCAACACGTGCACTAATCATACACGCAAACGTGCACGCTCGAGATCAGAGACTCACGGGAAGATATCACAACACAACTCTAAACATAATTAAAAGGCATACAAGCTTTATATTACAAGCCAGAGGGCTCGAATACATAAGCTCGAGTCATACAAGCATCAGCGGAAGCAAAAGCATCTGAGTACAGACACAAAGTTAAACAAGATGCCTTAAGAAGGCTAGCACAAAAGTAACATCGATCGAAAAGGCAAGGCCTCCTGCCTGGGAGCCTCCTAACTACTCCTGGTCGTCGGCGTTCTCCACGTAGTAGTAGTGGCCTCCGGGACTCTCCTGGTAGTAGCCGTCTGTGGTGGCGTCTGGCTCCTGAACTCCATCATCTGAATTTATCAAGTGGGTAGGGGAAAAGAATAGCAGAGCAACCGTGAGTACTCATCCAAAGTACTCGCAAGACTGACATCAGATCTATACTAATATGCATCTGTATCAAAGGAATGGGGCTATATCTTTGGACTAAAATGCAGAATGCCAGAATAGAGGGGGAGAAGCCTAGCCTATCGAAGACTAGCATCTTGAAGCAATCTTGCAGCATTAGAAGAGAGCAGAATATCATATTTAAATTAACAAGCATGTTGAAGCAAAGCCCAGAGATCCTTTCTCGACTCCCTGCGAGAAAGCGATCCCGGAGCTTACAATTAATTAACATGAATCCAGTTCAAATAGTAGTAGATCGGGATACAACACTGAGCGTCCTGTTACCGTGGACACGTCTATTCGAATAGATAACTTCCCTGCAGGGGTGCACTACTGTTACCTAGCACGCTCGATTACATCTGGGCGGATACACTTGCTGGGTAATACCCGGCCTCGGGTAATCGACACGAAGCAGCGTTCTAACTAAGCTCAGCAGAGAGGTCAACACGCCGGTCTAAATCCTAAGCACGAAGAGGTCTTGGGCCATCGCCCTTCGCACTCCTGCACGTTACGTGGCTGGTCGGGGCCCAGGCGCGACACCGAATACACCAGTGACGTAACCAGCCCACCCCAACGATCAGCCCGCATCTCTTAGCTGTGACGTCTGAAGAGCTTTCGGGAGAAACGTACGACGTAGAGGGTCCCATAACCATTATCCCACATGGTGGTAGTGCGTATAGGGCTAACGACCCACTCAGATCAAATACCCAAATCTGTTAGGCGTATTTAGTAACTCGTAGAGACGATCAGACTACCTGTCGCTCTGACTTGGTAACACACGGATCACGACCAGGGTGGTCTCCGCCTGCCCTGTCGTTCCGCCACAATAATCTCTCGCGGGTGCCCTCCTGGCAAACCCGACTTCATATTTCCCCGCGGGTACCCCTCGGGGTCGACCCGCCTGTAATAAAGGCCAAAGTAATAGTGTGTCCAAGTATCGAGAAGGGACGAGGAATCACCCTCGATGGATTCCCACTCGAGGAGTTGCACGACTGTAGCTTTATCGAAGTGATGAAAGAGGAATCACCCTCGGTAACACACATCCGGATAGCTATTCTACAGAGGAATCATCGGAAGTGAGATGAGAGGATTCACCCTCGGCACTCGATGGTAGCTTTGTAGAGTCGGGCAACTTAGGGGGGTGTGCGGTGATGTGCTGTTCTTAGCCCGACGATCATTCAATCAGGGCACAGATACTAAAGCGGAGCAACTACAGCAAGGGAGAAAGTCCACAGATGGTTTACCATGCAACCTATACTAAGCATCTCGGATAGTAGGCAGGTACCAAAAACAGTTACAAGGACAGGTCATGCATCAGAATAGGATAAAACAATAGTAGTAGCAATTTCTAATGCAAGCAGGAGGGAGAAGGAATAGGTGATATAGGCATGCGTCAAGGGGGGTTGCTTGCCTGGAAGCTCTGCTGAAAGGGGCTGGTCGGCAGAAGGCTGCTCGTCCAGAGCGTAGTCGATCTCAGATGCGTCGGTGGCGGTCTCGGCGTCTATCGAGAGAGAAGGAGGGGGAAGAAACAATAAATTCACGGCAATAATGCAACAGGGATGCATGACATGTCTAAATGATATGCAGAGGTGCTTTACTGCCTATCTAAATGATTTATTTAATTTAGGAATTTATTTGGATTTATTTTATTAAAGTTGGGCACTATTCATATACCGGATACGGGCAAAATGTCCCATGTTCGGTAAGTTAGAGGGGTGTGGCAGACATGTGGTTAGGTTATTCAGATTCTACACATTTTTCTGATCATTTTTCATATATAAATTATTTTCATCCGAATTACGGTTTAAAAGATATGATTTTCTAAAGTTTTTATTAATTTCTGGAATTTCTGAAATTATCTAAATTAACATAATCCGAAACAGTGCCAGGGTGACGTCAGCATGACGCATGCATGACATCAGCAGTCAACAGCCCTGTTGACTGGTCAACCTGACATGCGGGTCCCGCCTGCAGCGTCTAATTAGGCTAATTAGGGTTAATTAATCTAATTACAGATTAATTGGGTTAATTAATAATTAGTTTACTTAAACAGAGTTAATTAATTAATTAATTAATTAATTAATTATTTTAATTCTTTTATTTATTTTATTTTATTTATTTTTCGTTTTTCTTTTTCGTTTTTTCGTTTAAAACAGGGGCGGGCCCCAGGTGTCAGTGGGCAGGCCGGACATGTCCGCGGTGTGCCCATCCGGGCGCCGGACATGTCCGCGGCCACGTACGCGCGGGCACAGAGGGGAGGGCTGGACACGTTCGGGCGGCGCGGCGTCGGCAGCGGAGCGCGTGCGGCAGCGAAGCGCGTGCGCGTGCGGCGCTAGCAGCGGCGGGAGGCGGCAGGGGAGCGCGGCAGCGGCGGCGGCGGGCAGGTGGAGCAGCAGCAGCAGCGGTGGCGAGCGGGGCGCGGGCGCGCGGGCAGCAGCGGAGCGGGCGACGGATGCGGCCAGGTGAGGCAACGCGCGCGCGGGAGGAGGAGTCCAGGGGCGGGCGCGGCGGCGATGGACGGCGTCGGCGAGCGGACGGGACGGCGGCGACGACAGAGAGAGGGGGGAGAAGACGGGGTCCTCACCCCCGTTGCAGGTGAACGCCGGCGAGGCCCGGGGAAGACCGGTGAGGAGGAGGTCGGGGACGAGGGCGACGGCGACAGGCGGCGACGGCGGCGGCGTCCGGGTCGAGGGGAAGGAGCGGCGTCGGGCGTGGGGGAGGAGTGGGGTGGGGATCGATTTTAGGGTTCGGGGTGGGGGAGTATGTAGTGGGGCGGCTGGGCCGAGGCCCAGTTGGGCCAGGGGCTTTTCTTTTCTTTTTAGTTTTATTTTCTTTTTATCTTTTGTTTTTCTTTTAATTTCTGTTTTATAAAAGGTTTAGACACAAATTGATTTTTGTAAAATTGGAGACTTAGCCCAAAATTAACAGTTACTTCCAAAAATTGGTTTGGAGTTAAAAGAATTTCATTTGAATTTTACAAAAATAAAAAAGACATTAATTATTGCTGTAATGGATCTGTTTTAGGATGTTAGGGTAATTTAACTAATTCAACAAATGTTTATTATATTTTTATAATTGCTTCTGGATTATTTGCAGCATTATGAACATTTTGGTTTTCAAATTTGAACAAATTTTATTTTCACTTTAAATTTGAATTTCCATTTGATTTGGAATTTGAAATGAGGTATGATGCAATGATGATCAAGCACTGTTCAACTTGATGACTTGGCATGATTAAGAGGTGATCACTGTGCTTAATACCTGGGGATGTCACAATTACACAGTGAGTTGGCAGCATATGGCAGTGCATCCCAAGAATCAGATCCGCAACAGTTGGTCAGAAGCAAGAATCAGTCAGGACCCAAGTGTCTGCCTCGGGAATCAAATGCTCAGCTACCCATGCTTCCATATATATATTGTGATCATACTGCCAAGGTCATGCAGGTCACTCGTACGATAATGCAAGCACAGTGAGAATCCGACCATCACATGAATTGTGTAAGAGGAAGAAAGCAAGTATACACCTCAGTGTGACGCAATGTCTGACAAGCTATGAAGCAAGACAGTGTTGGGACAACAATCCTGACAGTGGATATCAAGGCCAGCTTCCTCTCAACCGACAAAGTGATATCATTAACCTCTGTCACTGTCATGTATGATTGCCCACAGCAGTGAGCTCTGTCCAAGTAACTATGAACCTGGCATATGATCATGATGAACGCTTGCTTACCTTTCCTGGTAACGGCACCACGCCTGTGTTCTGAGCTGTTTTCGGCCGTCCAGGGTGGATGTCGCCTTTATATTTCTCTTTTCTACAACTGTCCCGTGTTCTGAGCTGTTTTTCGGCCATCTCGGGCATCTGTTGAGTTTCTTTTTGTACCAATGACCCTATGCTCTGAGCTGTTTTTCAGCCGTCTTAGGGAACTTCTACATTCTTCTTATCAACACTGCCTCATGCTCTGAGCTGCTTTTCAGCCGTCGTGAGCCATGGTTGAGTTATTTCAGTAATGTCCCAGATCTGAGTTGTAAAGACCGTTCTGGTGGCTACTGATTTATTTGCCGATTTTATGCAAAGGTTTGGATGATCATTGCCATACAGTTAGAGCTTGAGAGATGATAAACTTGCCAGTTAAACGTTGCTACACTGCCTGAGGATAAGGATAAGGTATGATTGCCGGAATATTGCACCTGACAGCACCTATGGTCACACGAAGAATTAAAAGATATCTATGGCCAAGTTCTTTCAGCAAAGGATCCAGACAAAGAAAACAATAATGAAGGAGCAAGACCGGCAATACGGGTATGATAATTGTGGCATGAACAACACGGTACGGGTACCCAAGATAGTCTGATTCCGTATTAATCACCACGAACACACACCCAAGGGGTCTACTCTGTTTGTAAGGACCTCATATCAAGGTGACAGTTGAATCATCGGTACGGATCTGAGACAAAGAAGTCAGCAAGATTTAGAACTACCTACAAGTAGTCAGATTCCGCCAAGACGAGGGTTATGATTCTCAGCATTGTATTGAACCCGGAGGATATGCACCTAGTAATCCGATGCAATGATTAAATGTTTCATGTCCACCGAGGAAATTGCTCACAACTCCATTGATACTATCAGTGCTGAATATAAGAATGACACGTCAGTGGGGAAATCACTCCCGGACTTATGGAAATCCCGATCATGATAATATCAGACAAGCCAGCAGACATAAAAGAATTGGAGTCAGAGCAAGGATGAACATATGAAGGAAGACATGTCAGAATGTTGAATGCAGTGAAGCAAACCACCCCAGAGCAAGGTAATCACATCATATGAAATTCAGTGGGAACATCATATGAAGGAAAAAGGATACCCGAGTTGGAAACGGTTTCCTTAAGTCAGAATATTCATACTGGTTCCCTGAGCAACCAAATCTCGAGGACGAGATTTATCGTAAGGGGGTAGGTTTGTAACACCCCGATTTTTGGCCCTTTCTTTTTCTTTTGGATTTCTTCGAATTTTTATTTGGAATTCTTTTTCCGTGGCTATGTGGTCTTGAAACCTGGGAAGATCTTCTCTCCTGCCACTTCCAAGTGGCTTTTCATTCTCAAATCTATACCAAGGCCATGTCATTTCCATCTTAGCCCAACCCCAATATTTATTTCTTGGGAATATTCCTTTTTCTATTAAAGGAATAACCCTGTTAACTTTAGGTTGTGAAGCAACCTATATTTCTGCCATTCCAAAAATTCCCAAACTATTCTCATAAATTCTTTGGATCATATCTCCCACCAATATGCCAAAACCCATCCTTACCTAGTTCAAAAATAATTCTGGAATATTCATTTTCCATTCTGTCCAGAATGGCACTTTGTGAAGGAAGTTCTATTTATGTTTTATTTATTGCCCTCAAATTTTTTGGGCACTCTCTCATATACAAATTATTGTCTCATGCCAAAATTCAGCTTCATTGGCCTAGCAAAACTTCCTCAGCAAATTTCCAAAGTTTCTGTCCTGAGAGAAGCTTTGTGAAGGAAGTACTAGCTAGTATTATCCAAATGAGTTGAAACTTTGGGAGATAATTTATATGATCAAATAATTGCTCTCCACCAAAATTCATCTTCATCCAATCATCTATGTGAGCACACCATCAAAACTTGGTTTCTGGTCAGAATTTCAGTTTGTGAAGCAACTATATTTTATATTGCTTCACAAATTCTGCAATTAATCAAGGACCTAAATATCCCTAAATAATGTGAGCATGCCGAAACTCACATTATTTTGCCAAGCCATTTTCTCTGCAAAATTCCCCCAAGTTTCTGTCTAGCGAGGATCATTGTGAAGGAAGTACCAATTATACTCATCCAAATGTGATGAAATTTTTATGGTACCTTCATATGACCAAATCATCATCCTAAACCAAATTTAAGCTCAATCAAAACAACTTTGTGAGTGCTACTTCCTGATCAAGTTTCTGGGCCAGATTTGGCAGTTGTGAAGCAACTATGTTAAATATTAATCCAAATCCTTTCAAATTTCACAGGATCATATTACTTCCTACCCTAAACCTCTGTGACATTCTGGTTAGCCCTTAACCCATCTCATTTGATCACTACTTCATCCCTAAGTTTGCCACAGCAAACTTCAGTCGATCATTCCCATCATCTCACAGTGTCTTTAGCCGAACCATCGCATCAGTAAGACTGTAGATTGGAGGGACAACACGGTAGGAATCTTTTTGCAGGCCATCGTGCCCTCTCCTCGCCATGCCACGCGGAGACCATGCCGTTGGCATGCGTTTGGCGCGCTCTCGCTCGTCCCACCGTGTCTACCGCGTCGCCCACAGTCCCCCGCGTCCGCTCGTGCCCGGGCCCCCTCCTCCTTCGCCCTCCTCGCGCCACGGTGGCCGTGGCCGCGTACGCACAGTGGCCGAGTGGCTGACCGGACTCCGCGCCGCCCGCGTCTGCCCTCCTCTGCGCCTCCACTACCCCTCTCCCGTCACCGTCCGAGCCAGTCCGCGTGCGCACGCGTACGCGGGCGTGTCAGTGCGTCCCCCCGAGCACCGTGGCGGCATCTGGCGAGGGCATATTCGCCGCGGCTATATAAGCCCTCCCCGGTGCTGCCTCTCCTCTCCAAGCCCTTTTCCACCCTCCTCTAGTCCGCCCAGACCAGCCAAACGAGCTCGAGGAGCTCCCTACGCTCGCCATTGCCGCCATGGCCATAGTCGGTCGCTCTGGTCTTTTTCCCTCCCCCTCGACCTCACCATGGCGCTCCCCTATCCGCCCAAAGCTCCCCAACCCCTCTGTCCACCCTCTCCTCCACCACGCCGTGCTCCCCAAGCTCGCCGTGGCTGCCGTCCGCCTGTCTTGGGGCTGCTCGTCTCCGGCCGCCCTCGCGGGCAGCGAGACCTCCAGTGGGCGCGGCACGGAGCGGGCCTTCCTCCTGGACCGGCGCCTCGCCCTCAGGTGCGGAGGAGCGGCCGGCATCGTCGGCGGCGCACGCGCCATCCCTCCCCTGCCGCTGCTCGTCAAGAGGAGGAAGGAGGAGGCAGGAGGGGATAGAAGGTCAACGCGGGGCCCGCGCGTCATAGACCCAGTGGCCGGGCCCGCACATCTTAAGTGGAAACGGTTTCGGCCAACTACGCTTTCAAAATCTGAAAGCGCACTCCGGCGTATCTCCAGGGCAAAATACGTTTTCTCTATGTTAAAAGCGTATTTCCGTGAAAGGCGCTTTCTATCTCCTGTCTCTGGCCGAAACTGCTAATTAGCGGACGTTCGTCCGTTAGCAGCAGAAATGAATATTTTTATTTAATTTTCTGCCTAACGAACGAACGGCCGTATCCTCGCGACCGTGACTCCGAATCAGGTGATTCCAAAGCTCACGATCTCAGTTCATCGAGCCTATTCTGATGGTATCATTTTCATGAGGTTGTCACACTATGAAAATGACCATTTTTCCCTTGCCCTTAAAACAGCTCCGCCGAGAGGGAAACTTTTCCGGCGATTCTTTCCGCGAGTTCACCGCACCTCTCCCCGATGGTGCCTCCACCCCAGGCAAGCCACAACAGCCACTTGCATGATGGCATTGCAATAGCCATGGTTTCCACTTGAATATTCAATAATTGTTTGCTCATTTAATTCTTTTGTGAATGCTTCGAATATGTTTTGTGAATCCATGCTCATTGCTTATGCCATGTTCATTTTTCATCTAGTAAGTGTTATGATTAATTGCTAAGGATATTCTTATCATGTTGTATTCTTGTACTCATTTCAGATGCTAGTGATAATGATATGCTCATATGAATCATTATGGTTTGATATGAAAATACTTGTTACATTCATGATCATCATTATGCTATGCTCATCTGCATCCCGTAGACTAAATGAGTTATCATTGTTGATGCTATGTTGTTATATGGTTATGCTACCCATCCATGGTTACACTGTTATCATACTCATATGCATTGTTATTTCATTATGACTCAGCTCATCACCATTCAAGTTGAACCTGACATTAATCGAACTTGAACAAATCTGTTGGTTGAGTCATGGTGCCACCGAATCGAGCTCACCAGTGCAACCACACTTGCCTGGATGGGGAGGCCCTAATGCGGTCTTTTGTCATGCCTCTCGCCGGTGCCTCCTACGAGGGAAGGTTATGGGTGCGCGCTACCCTGATCAGGTAGGCTACCATAGCCTTGAGGACCCAAGTTTTGATGGTACCAAGGTCCCCGTTTGGGACAATGTTGATGTTTGGCCATGACGGTGGCAGCCACAGAGGTGGCGGATGTCACATGTTGACATCAGGGTCACCCAGGACATAGCCCAAAGGGTAGTTTGTCGGAGTGGCCGGGAGAGTGTCATGCAATAGATTGGTTTTGTCGGAATGTCGTTGGTCCACCCGAATGGTAGCAAGAGGCCATGAGTTCCGTAGTGTGGGTACAGTGTACTAACCTCTGCAGAGTGTATCATCTATCGATAGCCGCATCCTCGGTCATGGACACAGTTCATAGTAGGTCACACTATGGGTCAACAGTAATAATAATCTGAATAATAACAACCCCGGTTCGATGAGAAAAGAAGTTGGTTGATCTTTATGTGGTCATGCGATGATCACAGGTAGAGATCAAGCTCCGTGTGGTCATGTGATGATCACGATGGTATAGTTGATACCGTGCTTGGTTGATCCTGAGGTGATCGAGTGATGATCACGATGGTAAGTTTGTGGTTACGAGATAACCTCCGAGCAGAGTAAGTTGGTCCATGAGACCTTAAACGTCGACCCCCTTGCATGCTAGTGTTAGTATCATCCTGTTCATATCATGAATCATATGTACATGCCATGCTCATGTTGTTGCCATGCTCATGTTGTTCTAGTAGTATCGTGTTCATCTTTGATGATTAACCTGTAAATGCCATGCTGTTGTATGTCTTGATTGCTTTGGTTGCTGTGAGCTTGCGAGTACAGTCAAAGTACTCACCTGGCGTGTCATGCCAGATTGCAGGTGATGCCGTGATTGCTTGTTTGTCAAGTTCCCTGAGGTTGCGCTCTAGGATACGTCCCAGCCAGAGTCCCTGCGGAGTGGAGTTCATCACCGTCGCCGTTGTTCCGTTGCTAGAAGTTATTCCACTACGAGTTGTTCCGCTGCTAGCATAGAGCTATCTGAGCAGGCGTAGTGTCGCCGTGCCCCTATAACCTTTGTAATATCGGACACTTGTACCCCGTTTATTCGCAATAAAGAGCTGATTTGTTCTATGCCAAGCAGTGCCGTATTCCAAAAGACTTGATCTCTGAGCTGGAATACGGGGTGTTCTGGTCTCTCTGAGCCGGGGTGCCACACATGATTTCCATGAAGGCAAGATCTTCAACGTTGTCAGAAGCATCAGTGGCCTCGTCGGTTCTTTGGGCCAGAGGGAGCAGGATCCAAGCTATTTCCTCATCAAAGTTTGGCCCCGCAGTACCAGATGAATTGGGGGCTCCAGATTCATGCTGAGAAGTGATCAGTGCCAAACTGCTTGATGGGATCTACAAGGTTGACGCCGCTGGTTGGTTATCGGGTTGGACGTGTCAGTGTTGACGGGCACCTTCTCCACATCCATCCTGGCGGGGTCAGACGGGTTGCCGGAAGACTTCTCAGGTTCTTCGGGGATTTCTCTGATCTCCTCAGCAACTTGCACAAGGTTCTCTTCAGCGGCAATCTTAGCGGCTTCATCAGCGGAATCCTTTGCAATATTTGCTACCTCCACAAGGATTTCACCTTCTTCGGAAGAGGTTGGAGCTGTGGAATGAAGAAGAAGCAAAGGAAAAATAAGATTCAATTTACAAGTCAAGTTCAAGAAGACAAAAAAATTATGTGAGAGGTGTGTAAAGGCAAGAGGATTACCCATTGACGTTTGTTGAGAAAGGGCATCTCCTTTCCCGGCAACTTGTGTTCCCGACGCACGGTCATCGGCTGCTTCGCTTGTCGGAGCAGCCTCCGTGAGGACAGGCTCATCGGTGGAGGCCCTTGCCGGAGAAGCACTCTCCGGAGTGATGGTTGACGGGGAAGCCACAGTAGGATTCGCCTCTTGACGTTCCACCTCTTGGCGGACCTCTCCCATCCCCTTGTGACGGTGTCCTAGATTAGGGGGTGCTAATCTAGCTCGCTTGTCTCTTCGGTTGGGCCGATGGGCCCTCGTGCGTGATCGAGGTGGACTCCGGAGGCCGTGTACAGGAGGCGTGATCAAGATTGTCTCCACCGAAGACTTGATGTATACTCCATGATCTCTCCTGCCGCCCTGCTCCTGGATACCGACCTTGTAACCCTAGATCCCCTCCCTGGCATGTATATAAGCCAGAAGGTTTAGCCCGTAGAGGGGACATCAACGCAACATCATTCACCTAGCCCTATAGTTAGACATACATTACGATCTCGAGGTAGATCAACTCTGTACTCGATACATCTCCATCAATATAAACAAGAGCAGGACGTAGGGTTTTACCTCCTTAGAGAGGGCCTGAACCTGGGTAAATCATCGTCTCCTTTGTTCCTGTTACCACCGATCCGATATCCACAGCTCGGGACCCCCTACCCCGAGGTCTGCCGATTTTGACACCGACACCTTGTCAGGCTCGGAAGACGGAATTTCAACGCCCGCACCAGTTGGCGGGGTCTGCACCACATTATTGTCCTGGGGGCTGGACTGGGGGCTGGAAGTGATGGTTTCCACAGTTGTGCCCCCCTACCCAGCACTTGTCGCAGGATCATGCTCCGATGCAGACTTGGCTCGTTTCGTACGGTGTGCGAGCAGTTCTGGATCCCTGCCAAGACAGAAGAAATCAAGTCAAGATGGCGATCGAATGCAATCAAGACTTGGTAAAGATAAAATAACTTCACTTACTCCTCTTCAGACTCGCTGAGGACAGAGAGATCATATCTTGCCAACGGAGGCGATTCTCTGGCCCTCTTAAGCACCGGAGGAGATGAACTTGCCGGCTGAGAAGATTTGACATCTCCGGCAGTCTCTTGCTGGGAAGATGAAGGCTGAGTTCGCGGATGCCTACTTGGTTGCCGGTGCACCTCTTCCTGGCGTCCAGTCTTGGTGGTCGTCTTCTTTACCGTAGGGGCTGCCTTTGGTGAAGAAACACATATTGGCTCTAGACTGGCTGCCCTTCGAAGACGGCGTCTCCTATTCAGGGCTGGAGGACCTGCTTCCTCTTCCGCCTCGAGTTCACCGGCAACCTCAGTCCCGACAATCTCGGTTCCGGCAATTTCAGCTCTGGCAACTTCGTCCCCGGCAGGCTCTTCTTGGTGTTCTTCGGCAGCTTCTTCGTCAAGATGTTCTTCATCGTCATCCTCGGTTGCCGCGGCACTAGAACCGCTAGCTGTGCTAATTCTTGCGGCTTCTGCGGCTATGCTGGCGATATACGCCAGTTCCTCCTCCTTGGTGGCCTGGAAAAGATCTCTTTCTTTTCGGGTGGCCTTTTCTGTTAAATTGGAGGCCTAGTCCATTTCATTCACCAGGCTAGGCAGCGGCCAATCTGCATTGACTCCATGGGCGTTGCAATCCGGCATCATCGCCAAGATGGAATCCTTGGCAGAATTGATGTGCAGCGGGACGATCTGGCTCGGCAAGTGAAATGTGCCAGTGTTTCTGAACAACTGCTCACAAAGTGCGGCATGCTCCAGAGTCGTCAGATTGTTGCCGGTCCCAGGATACAGCCCCATGATATCAGCAGCACTCTGGTAATCCCAAGCAAACCTCTCTCTCTTCTGTAGCGGCGCGATGCGTCACCGAAGGAAATCAGCGCCAACCATTTCTATGGTCAGCTTGGCCGCTTTGAGGCGAGCGATCCTGTTCAGCGCCGGGCGGAGCTTCTCGTCAGTGGTGCCAAGATCACTCCAATTCTTGCCGCGTTGAACACTCACTATCCGCGGCAAGGAAAATTGGGGGAAATCCTTCTCCTCGATCCAGCACCACTCTGCCCTCCATTCGTCCCATTTGAGATGGAGTTGCCCGGCAAGATACTGGCCCTTGGTTTTTGCCCCGGGGATCCATGTTACGCTACCGGAGAGCCACTTGTCCTCGATGCGGGGAACGAAGAAGTGGCGGAACAGATCTACGTTGGGAGCAACTCCGACAAAGTTCTCACACAGATGGGCAAAGACCGCCATGCAAGTCATCGCATTTGGAGTAAAATTCAGCAGTCTGAACCCGAAGCTGAACATCATCGCGCTGAAAAAGTCAGAGAATGGAGGAACCAGACCGCAGTAAAAGTAGGCGCAGAAGAACGGATACGAATCTGATGGAATCTTGTCGCCTTCAGGAAGAACTACTGGGGCCTTGTGGTCTTTTGTGTCTCTTCCCCACATGTAAGCGTACCTCTCAATCAGAGTGTTGGCATCCATGGAAGACGGCGAAAAGATCGCATTCTTGATGTCTACTACACAACTTATTCTTGTAGACTCGTGTTGGGCCTCCAATCGCAGAGTTTTGTAGGACAGTAGCAATTTCCCCTCAAGTGGATGACCTAAGGTTTATCAATCCGTGGGAGGCGTAGGTTGAAAATGGTCTCTCTCAAACAACCCTGCAACCAAATAACAAAGAGTCTCTTGTGTCCCCAACACACCCAATACAATGGTAAATTGTATAGGTGCACTAGTTCGGCGAAGAGATGGTGATACAAGTGTAGTATGGATAGTAGATATAGGTTTTTGTAGTGCGAACAATAAAAAACAGCAAGGAGCAAGTAACAAAAGTGAGCATAAACAGTATTGCAATGCTTAAAAACAAGGCCTAGGGTTCATACCTTCACTAGTGCAATCTCTCAACAATGCTAACATAATTGGATCATATAACCATCCCTCAATGTGCGATAAAGAATCACTCCCAAGTTCCTATTAGCGGAGAACATAAGATAGAAATTGTTTGTAGGGTACGAAACCACCTCAAAGTTATCCTTTCCGATCGATCTATTGAGCCATTCCTATAAGTGTCACAAACAGCCCTAGAGTTCGTACTAAAATAACACCATATGATACACATCAACCAACTCTAAGGTCACCTAGATACTCCAATGTTACCACAAGTATCTGTGAGTTGATTATACGATATGCATCAAACAACTTCATAATCATAATATTCAATCCACACAAAGAACTCCAAGGAGCACCCCAAAGTTTCTATCGGAGAAAAGATAATGAAAACGTGCATCAACCCCTATGCATGGATTACCCCAATGTCACCTCGGGAATCCGCGAGTTGAGTGCCAAAACATACATCAAGTGAATCAATATAATACCCCATTGTCACCACGGGTATTCATATGCAAGACATACATCAAGTGTTCTCAAATCTGAATATTCAATCCGACAATAACAAAACCTCAAAGGGAAAAGATTCGATTCATCACAACAAAGATAGAGAGGGAAGAAACACCATATGATCCAATTATATTAACAAAGCTCGCGGTACATCAAGATCGTGCCAAATAAAGAACATGAGAGAGAGAGAGATCAAACACATAGCTACTAGTACATACCCTCAGCCCTGAGGGTGAACTACTCCCTCCTCGTCATGAAGACCGCCGGGATGATGAAGATGGCCTCCGGTGATGATTCCCCCCTCCGGCAGGGTGCCGGAAAAGGGCTGTAGATTAGATCGTGGAGGTACAGAGGCTTGCGACGACGTTAAAATTCATCTAGGTTAACTTTCGGGGGTTTCTGAATATATATGATTTTTCAGCATTGGAATCACGCAAAGAGGCGCCACAGGGGGCCCACGAGGCACCAGGGCGCGCCTGGGGGGGCAGGCACGCCCAGGTGGCTCGTGGGCCCCCTGTGGCTCTTCTGCTGCTTCCCCGAAGCTTCTTGGGTCCGTTTCCTTCCAGAAAAAATCGTCAAAAAGTTTCGCTGCATTTGGACTTCATTTGATATGGATTTTCTGGAAAACCAAAAACAAGCAGAAAACAACAACTGGCACTGAGCACTAGGTCAATATGTTAGTCCATATACACCAACAGGAGCCCAACGACGCTTCGGACGCGCGTATGGCTCAAGCCCGGGGGCTCCTGTTGGTGTATAAAACATGGGTATTTTATACCCTGACTTATGCACAGACAGTGGCAGCTTCCCTGCCGGCCAAGGCTTGCCGGAAACTGCCAAACATCAAGATTCAAGACCCAGTTGCAGAGTCCACTGGAGAGAAGATCAAGACGAAGCATCAAGTTCTACACCAAGGATAACCTTTGCCGGCAAGGCCGAGCCGGCAAGGTGAAGGCCTGGCAAGCTCCGTGCCGGCAAGCTCTCACTAGCTGTTAGCGCTCCACCTCATCGAGCAGCCAGTCGCTAATCGATGAGGTGTCGAGCTTGCAGGCAGTTAGGTGAGATTTGTCGGGCACATGTCAGCATGCTGGAAGGAAATTCGTCTTTAATTGACACCCGTCCAGAAGGCGTGTCAAGTTAATAGGAGGTAGCTGGGCGAGCGGTGCAGAAACCTTGTCGGGACTACTCCTCCACATGACACCTAACGGAGCATTTATTGCTTTTGTCCTAAACTGGCAGAGTTAGGTATCATAGCACTGTTTGCTATCTAATCAACTTGTAATGACTGTTTTGCCACTATGGTGACCCCTTGAGCTATAAAAGGAGGGCCAGGGCAACCATTACAGAGAGGGATCAATCGCCCGATCAACCCTTGCACAACTTGCATGCATAACTGCTCTCTTTGCACCTTGCCAGGAGAAGCACTCCTTGTACTTGTGCTCATACACATCCAATATGCAAAGCAGGAGTAGGGTTTTACACCTCACGGTGGCCCGAACCTGGGTAAATTCCTTGCACCCTTCTGTTGATTCTGCTCTTTGTGCTCGTAGATCTCCCTAGCCGAACTGCGAAGGGGCTAGATGGCCCCATAGATGGTCGTACCCCCGACATACCCACATGCTAAAACCATGGAATTATGTTCCAACATCACATGTTTTAGACAAGAAGAACATGATCCACTAGAGCTTGCATGAGAACGAATGAGGGAAGCTGTTAGGAATTGTCCTAACCATGGCGTGGAGGAGTGGTTAATACTCCATGTGTGCTATAATGCTTTAAATCCTTTATCTAAAAATATGCCTGATACAACTGGAGGAGGAACTATAATGGGAAAACCAATTGCTTTTGCGAAGAAACTTTTAGACAATATGCAAGAGAATCTTGCACAGTGGCATGTTTAGAGATTTGCATCGAGAAAGATAAATTCCATCAGAAAATAAAAGAATGAACAGTTGACTACAATAAATTAAGAACTTATGTGTATGATCGAAGGTAAGGAATAAATCCCTACAAACGCAACTAATGGTGTTGAGATTGATGATGTTAACTTCATTGCTCGCAATAGTTACAACCCTGCTTGGAAGAATCAAAATTATGCTCCTATTTTTTCTAGGCCACCATATTCTAGCAATCCAAGAACTTCCAACAATTTTAATAATGGAGTTGATAACGGTAACCATCAATGTCTTGACAATGCTCTCTTTTTCCAAGAATCTAAGCAGAACAATACTTTTATTACAATGAAATCTCTGATACTAGTCTCAGTTAGATGACCAGTAATATCATTGAACTAACAAATGATGTGCATACTCTTGAAGAAAGAAGGCGTAATATGGAAATGCAAGTCTCTAGAATAAGTGAGAGTTAAACTCTCATTCTTGCTAAGTCGTAGACAAACCAAAACCTAAGCTGGTAGAAAATGAAAAAAAAGATGAGAAGGGACGAAAAGATGTCTGGGGGACTTGGCAATAGTCATGCTCCCGATCATAGTTACTATGTGTAAGATTTTGTAAGGATGGTGGACTTGAAGCATCCAAGCCCATAGGTAAAAGGCGATGAAGCGCAACAAAACTTTATACAGCAAGTTGCGGTTAAGGCATGTGAGCTAGATATGGAATATAAAAGGTTGCATGACAAATTAACAGCTAAGAAGAAGATATTTTTGAACCAACAATTGGGTTTGAGATTGGCATGAACAAATGCAATGCTTTAATGTCAATTAGATGCAAGTGTTTCCACTTTTACAAAATGTTTATATGATAAGCTTAATCTCGATAGTTTTTGTTGTTAGTGAAATAAAATTGAATATGGTTGATTCCACATACACAAAGCTGTGGGCATTAAACACAATGTAATTCTTCAAACCTATGGATGCCCATCTATTATTCATCTAGTTATAGTTGATATGCCTGAAGACTACTATTGCTATAATCAATGTTCATAAGGGAAAAGATTCAATCTTCTGAGTTTCTGTATTGTGTCGGCTAGCCTTTGGTTTTAACTCATCGGTAGCCGATCATGAGAACTGTGGCTGCAAAAAAGGAGCACTCATGTTGCCAACATAGCCGAAGCAGCAGTCTATGGACGAACGATGGAGCAGGGCGACCAGCTTGGCCAAGACACAAGTGGAAAATCTCATGACCGGAAAAGTTGGCAAATAACTAAGAAAGAAAACACTTCGGCCAGCTAGCGGCGCAAATTTGAATAATGGCTGTTACAGCCCCCAAGTCCAGTCTGGTGGAACAAAATCAAACGGCCAGAAAACCAGACTGGGTAAATTATTTAGAATGATAAAAATGAACAAAGGTAAAACATCTTTATCCAACACATATATAATGTCTGAACGAACTAAACATAGAGTAAAAAAACTAAAGAGTTTCAATATGAGAGAGGCTTAGCTGTTTTTATGCTTCAGGTGTTGATGACGCGGTTTGGACTTGCGGAGGGACAAGTTCTCAGCCCCCGAGCCAGCCGATGTGGCGAGGCCGAAGCCCAGAGCCAAATGATGTGACGGAGCAAGTCGGTGTGGCAGAGCAAGGAGGTCAGCCCGATGAGGTGATGATGCGGCGTGGTCAACGTCGGCTCGATGAAGTGACAATGAGGTGATGCCGGCACAGGACGGAATCTGCGAGGGGACTGCTACTTGTGAGCTGCATTGGGATTTTCCCCGAAGAGGAAGGGTGAAGCAATATAGTAGCGGATAGTATTTCCCTCAGTAGAGAACCAAGGTTATCGAAGCAATAGGAGATTCACACAGACAAAGGTCGACAGTACCTACACACACAAACAAAATACTTGCACCCAACGCGGGCAAGAGGGTTGTCAATCCCCTTGTACTCGTTAATTGCAAGGATTAATTCTGATAGTGATAGATATATAAATTGCAAACGGAAATAAAAAGAAATAAATTGCAGCAAGTAAATTAGGGTTTTAGCAAATATGGTGAATGGACCTGGGGGCCATAGTTTTCACTAGAGGCATCTCTCTCAAGAACATAGCATATGGTGGGTAAACAAATTACTGTTGGGCAATTGATAGAAAAGTGCATAGTTATGATGATATTCATGGCATGGTCGGTACATAGGCATTACGTCCATGACAAGTAGACCGACTCCTGCCTGCATCTACTACTATTACTCCACCCCTCGACCGCTATCCATCATGCATCTTGAGGTATTAAGTTCATAACAAACAGAGTAATGCTTGAAGCATGATGACATAATATAGACAAAATAAGTCCAATCAATATGATCGAACCCCATCGTTTTAACCTTAGTAGCAACAATACAAATACGTGCCTCGCTACCCCTCCTGTCACAGGGTGAGGACACCGCAAGATTGAACCTACTACTATGCACCACTTCCACTGAAGATCTAATCATCAACTTGGCCAAAGAAAACTCATAGATCGGAAAGCATTACATAGCTATAACAATCACACATAATAAAGTTCAGAATGTAACTCAATTACTTTCAATGAACAATCTGATCATAAACCCACAATTCATCGGATCCCAACAAACACACCGCAAAAGAAGATTACATCGAAGAGAACTCCGAAGAGAATGTTGTATTGAAGATCAAAGAGAGAGAGAGAAAGACATCTAGCTAATCACTATGGACCCGTAGGTCCTCTGGGAAGAACTCACACATCATCGGAGGTGCAACAAGGTTGATGTAGAAGCCCTCCATGATCGATTCCCCCTCTGGCAGAGGACTGGCGGAGGCCTCCGGATGGGATCGCGAAAGAACAGAGGCTTGCGGTGGCAGAATAATTGTTTTGGGTCTCGCTCTGGTGGTTTCTGGATTTATGAGAATTTATAGCACCGGAATTAGGTCAAACGGAGCTATGAGGGGCCCACTAGCTCAGGTGGCATGCCCCCAGGGGGCGTGCCGTGTGAGCTTGTGGCCCTCTCGTATATCTTCTGGCCTCCTCCCGAAGCTGCTAGGGTCCCTTCTGGTCCAGAAAAAATCACCTTAAAGTTTCATCGTGTTTGGACTTCGTTTGGTATGATTTTTCTGTTGTGACGCCACTGCTCGACCGTGCACTAATCATACACGCAAACGTGCACGATCGAGATCAGAGACTCACGGGAAGATATCACAACACAACTCTAGACACAAATTTAAACATAAATCTTCATATTACAAACCAGGGGTCACGAGGACCCGAATACATAAGTCATACAAACAAATATTATCTGGGTACAGACATAGTTAGTCAAGTTTGCCTTAAGAAGGCTAGCATAACAACGACACTGATCGAAAAGGCGAAGGCCTCCTGCCTAGGGCCTCCGAACTACTCCTGGTCGGCGGGCTCAATGTAGTAGTAGGTACCTCCGGGGATCTCCGGCTCCTGGACTCCGTTGTCTGATCGCAGTAACCGGGTAGGGAAAAAAAGGTAGCAAAGCAACCATGAGTACTCATCCAAAGTACTCGCAAGACTTACATCAGAACTATACTAGGTATGCATCGGTATCAAAGGAATGGGGCTATATCTTTGGACTAAACTGCAGAAATGCCAGAATAGAGGGGGAAAGGCCTAGCCTATCGAAGACTAGCATCTTGAAGCAATCTTGCAGCATCAGAAGAGAACAGAACACAGCAGCATATAATAAGTATATATTAGCAATGCCCTGAGATCCTTCCTCGACTACCCTGCGAGAAAGTGATCCAGAGAGCAGTAGTAACGGTTTAACATTGTAATAGTATCCATTCATAGTTGTAGTAGATCAGGATACAACTCCGAGCGTCCTGTTACCATGGACACGGCTATTCGAATAGATCACTTCCCTGCAGGGGTGCACTACTGTTACCCAACACGCTCGATTACTTCTGGCCGGACACACTTGCTGGGTAATGTCTGGCCTCGGATAATCAACACGGCGTAGTCCTACCTAGGCTTAGCAGAGAGGTCAGCACGCCGGTCTAAATCCTAAGTGCGAAGGGGTCTTGGGCCCATCGCCCTCTGCACTCCTGCACGTTGCGTGGCTGGTCGGGGCCCAGGCGCGACACTGTATACACAAGTGACGTAACCAGCCTACCCCAACGATCAGCCCGCATCTCTGAACTGTGACATCTGAAGAGCTTTCGGGAGAAACGTACGACGTAGAGGGCCCCATAAACCATTATCCCGCGTGGTGGTAGTGCATATAGGCCAGTGGCCAACTCAGATCAAATACCCAAATCCGTTAGGCGTGTTTTAGTAACTCGCAGAGACAAACAGGATTCCTGTCGCTCCGACTTGGTAACACGCGGACCACGACCAGGGACCAGGCCCACCTCTCTCCTAGGTGGTCTCCGCCTGCCCTGTCGTTCCGCCACAATATCACTTGCGGATGCTCTTGGAGCCGACCCGTCTTTAATATTATTCTCTCGCGGGCACTCTTGGAGCCGGCCCAACTTTAACAGTTTAAAGTATTGCAATATGTGAACATTTCCGTGATCATCACCCAGAGTGATCACGGCCCGATAACAAGCCTGGCAAACGGACAAGGGTGAAGGGCCAGCTGATGAAATATAGCATACCTAACTAAACATCATAGGATAGCAGGTAAGGTATCAATAGCAGGCGACGAAATCAGGCTATGCATCAGAATAGGAGCTATCGGAGCAACAACAGAAGCAATTCTAATGCAAGCAATAGAGAGAAAGAGTAGGCGATATCTGGATGATCAAGGGGGTTTTGCTTAACTGGAAGCTCTGCTGAAGGGGTCTGGTCGTCGTCGATGTAGTCATACTCAGCAGTGTCGTCGGCAGTCTCGAGGTCTATCGGGAGAGAAGGAGGGGGAAGAAACAATAAATACACGGCAAACAATGCAACAGGGATGCATGACATGTCAACATGCAGTGCTAGGGGTGCTCTAATGCAGTGCTAGTTATTTTGGTCGGAGCGGGAAACATCTGGAGGTGTTTTACCAGCTCAGGGCATTTATCGGACAGATGAATCGGAGGGGAAAGTTCCATGTTCACCATGTTAGAGAGGGCTGACAGGTATGTGGGTAGCGTATTCGTATTCGTCTTATTTTTCTGATCATTTTTCATATATAAATTATTTTCATCCGAGTTACGGTTTATTTTATATAATTTTTCAAAGTTTTATTGAATTTCTGCAATTGTTTTAATTATTAAATTTGAAATTATATATAGCAAAAATGCTAAATGCACCCAGCACAGTGTACACATAAGTGTACACAGTGGCTGATAGGTGGGGCCTGTTGACTGAGTCAACTGCCCAGTCAGCACCCAGTCAGCAGTGGCTGATAGGTGGGGCCAGTGCTGAGTCAGCACGCTGACTCAGCAGGGCTTATCCAAATGAACAGTAACAAGGGGCCCCACATGTCAGTTTATTTAAATATCTAACAGTTTTTATTAGACCTAATTAAACTACATGGGGCCCCGCTGTCAGTGGGCATTAGGCGTTTTGGTTAGTGGTTAATGACGTCCACGTCAGCGGGGTTAGCGGCGGCGAGGAGCTACAGCGCGCCGGCGAGGCAGAGAACGCCGGCGATGGCCGTGCGCTCGCCTCCGGCGACGGCTGGCCACGCGGTTAGGTGCTACAAAAGCAGCGCAAGGAGGCATGTTCGATGACGGTCTCGGGGTGGACGGAGATGGGCTGTAGCGGCGGCGGCAGCGAGCTGGGCGGCGGCCGTAGTTCGGCAAGGTACGGGCGCGGGCTTGCGAGGTGCTAGCGCTCGAGCTAAACAGCCCGCTGGCCTCCTGGGAGGGCCAGGAGTGCGATGCGGGGCTTGTGTTGTAGGGTAGAGACCCTAGATGAAGATCTTTTCACACTTGGAGTGTATGAGGGATGAACTCACAAGAACACAAGAGAGAAATCACTCAAAACAAACCCAAATCACACATCCACTAGAGTAGCATACATAGATCCACAAGCATACATAGACAATCAAAGGAAAATAGCACAAAGATAAGGTTCTTCCCACTCCAAAGGAGGTGAGGTCTTGATGATCCTATGATGGGGATCCTTCCCTAGAAGAGGTCTTGAATCCACAAGGGGATCTTCTCTCTAGGAAGTCTTGATCTCCAAGAGGAGGGGTAGATGAGCAAAGCCCTCTATGAATATCTCAATACACTTTGCTAACCCTAACAAATGACCCAGGTACGGAATATATAGTAGGTGGGAGGTAGGGGACGAAGAGAGGGCAAAACAGGCAAAAGTCAGCCACCTCGCTGGGTGGCCTGTGCGCACGGGGTAAGTGAGGGCCGTGCGCACGGGGGTCCCGTGTGCACAGTACACGCCCGTGCGCACGGGCTATCAGCAGCTACAGCGACGGGTCCCGTGCGCACGGGGTCTTTTGGGGCCCGTGCGCACGGGGTATCTAGAGACTTTCTGGGTAGCCCGTGCGCACGGGGTCGCCTGGGCAGGACTTCTCCTTCCAGCTGTTGGCCTCCGTCTTCCGTGCGGTGCTCCCATCCTTCTTCCTGGACTTGATGAGGCTCCCTAGCTTCTCGGTGGTCGACTCCATCATGCCTAATGATACATAGAGTTTCTTTGTGAGGTAGCATCCAAGTCCCATCCATATCCATATGAAAGTTGTAAAGGAGTGAGTTCACCTCGTTCTCGATGGCACGTGCGCGAGATCTTGTCATAGGTCCACTTGGTGCTTGGTGAGGTGGTGAGGTATCCATGGGGATGATCGAAGGATGCTCTGCATCATCTCCCCCCCCCCCTTGGGAAAGATCCGCCCTCGGATCAATATCTTCATCACCATGGTAGGGGGATATATCCTTGACGTTGAAGGTGTCGCTCACGTTGTACTTGTCTCGCAGGAGGTCAATCTTGTATGCATTGTCGTTGATGCGTGCTAGCACCTTGAATGGCCCATCGGCGCGAGGTAGAAGCTTGGACTTGCGTTCGTTGGGGAAGCGATCATTGCGAAGGTGTAGCCATACGAGATCACCGGGGTTGAATATCATTGGATGCTTGGTTGCGTTGAGCTTGTTGGCGAGTCGTTGTACTTGGCGTTCTATCGTGAGCCTTGTGTCTTCATGCACCTTCTTGATATATGTTGCTCTTGCGCTTGCGTCCAAGTTCGCTCGCTCTTGTAGTGGTAGCGGTAAGATGTCCAATGGCGACAAAGGGTTGAAGCCATAGACCACTTCGAAGGGAGACTTGCCGGTGGTAGAGTGTCTAGCTCGATTGTAGGCGTACTCGGCGATCGGTAGGCATTCTTCCCATTCCGTGAGGTTATTCTTGATCAATACGCGAAGTAGTGTAGAGAGCGTCCGGTTGGTGACTTCCGTTTGAGCATCGGTTTGTGGGTGATACGCCGACGTGAAGAGGAGCTTGATCCCGAGCTTGCCGCATAGTGTCTTCCAAAAGTAGTTTAGGAACTTGACGCCGCGGTCCGATTCAATCGTCTTGGGCATTCCATGAAGTCGCAAGATTTCCCTACAAAACAAGTTTGCAATATGTGAAGCATCGTCGTTCTTGTGACATGGAATAAAATGTGCCATTTTAGAGAAACGGTCAACAACTATAAAAACCGAGTCTTCCCATGGATGATATGGTATAGGAAGTGGCATATGTAACCCATGAGATTGAGCTTGTGACTTAGCTTTGCGACATGTGGAGCATCGGTTGGTGTAGCGTGCGACATCGCGAAACATCTTGGGCCAATAGTACTTGTTGGAGAGCGTGGCAAAAGTCTTGTCGCGACCGAAATGTCCCATAAGCCCACCGCCGTGAGCCTCTTGCAAAAGCAACAAACGAAGAGAAGACTTGGGAACACAAAGTTTGTTAGCGTGCATAAGGTATCCATCCTTGATATAATATCGCTCCCAATAAGTGTTAGCAAGACATTTGGCATAAGGAGTTGCAAAAGAATCATCATGCTCATATAAATCTTTAATGTGCTCAAAGCCAACAACATTCAATTCAAGTTGAGTAACTATCATGCACTTGCGGGAAAGAGCGTCCGCTACAACATTCTCCTTTCCCTTGATATATTTGATGATGTAAGGGAAGGACTCAATAAATTCACTCCATTTAGCATGCCGTTTGTTCAATTTTGTTTGACCTCGAAGGTACTTAAGCGTTTCATGATTGGTATGGATGAAAAATTCACGAGGTCGGAGATAATGCTCCCAAACATGCAAGACTCTCACCAAAGCATACAACTCTTTTTCATAGATGGGATAATTAAGTTGTGCACCGGAAAGCTTTTCGCTAAAATATGCAATGGGTCGCTTTTCTTGCATTAAAACACCACCTATGCCGTTACCACTAGCGTCACAATGCACTTCAAATGTTTTCTCAAAGTTTGGCAAGGCAAGAATTGGAGCATGTGTAAGCAAATTCTTAAGCTCATGAAATGCGGTATCTTGCGAAGGTCCCCAAACAAAAGGAGCGTTCTTCTTACTCAAAGCATGTAATGGTGAAGCAACAGTGCTAAGTAAAATCCGGCTAGACCAAGGAAGCTACGCACTTGTTGGAAGTTGGTTGGTTGAGGCCAAGCTTTAATAGCATAAATTTTAGACTCATCAACTTCAACACCCTTAGAAGAGACAACAAAGCCCAAGAAAACAAGCTTATCAACACCAAAAGTGCATTTTTCCATGTTAGCATAAAGTCGCTCGTTTCTAAGAATTTGCAATACTTCTCTACGGTGTTTGACATGATCTTCGAGAGTTTGACTAAACACAAGGATGTCATCAAAGTAAACCACAACACAAATGCCAATTAATTTGCGAAGAACATAGTGCATGACACGCATAAAAGTGCTAGGTGCTTGCGATAAACCCATAGGCATGACTAACCATTCATACAAGCCAAATTTGGTTTTGAAAGCGGTTTTCCATTCATCACCTTCTTGCATGCGAATTTGATAATAACCACTTTTAAGATCAATTTTTGAGAAAACGGTGGCTCCACTAAGTTCATCAAGCATGTCATCAAGGCGTGGAATGGGATGGCGATATCTAACGGTGATAGCATTTATGGGACGACAATCGGAACACATGCGATAGGTACCATCTTTCTTAGGCACAAGAATTACCGGAACAGCACATGGACTCAAGCTCTCGCGTACAAACCCATTCTCCATGAGATGTTGGACTTGCCGTTGGATTTCTTTGGTCTCGTCGGGGTTGACGCGGTATGGTGCCTTGTTCGGTAGGGGTGCGCCGGGGATGAGGTCGATGCGGTGTTCGATTCCGCGTAGAGGAGATAGGCTGGGAGGTAGTTCATCGGGAAACACGTCCTTGTATTCCTGCAAGAGATGAGACAACACTAGAGGAAGATGTTGTGAAGTATTAGTCCGCTCAGCTTCACCTTTGCATAAAAGCACAAAGTGAACAACACTAGATGGGCTCTCACTCACATCCCTCAAATCTCTTTTGGTGGCTAGTAGAACTAAGTTTCCCTTGTCGTTCATCGTGGAGTCACTCAATTTTGGCTTGTGGCGCTCACTCTCTTTGTGGCGGTTCACTCTCTCACTAGTCTCTCCACGATGGCCCGATGCTTGATTGTCGGCGACGACTTGACTTAGAGACATTGGTCGGAGAACGAATTCCTTGCCCTTCATCTTGAAACTATAGTGGTTGGTCCGTCCGTTGTGGATGACGCCGCGATCGAATTGCCAAGGTCGCCCAAGTAGGAGGTGGCATACGGACATGGGAACCACATCACACTCCAAGGTATCTTCGTAGGCGCCGATCTTGAAGGATACGTGGACGGTGTGCTCCACTTGAATTGTGCTGGAGTCGCTAAGCCATTGGACCTTGTAGGGGTGAGGGTGCTTCTTCTTGACCAATTGTAGCTTGGAGCATAATTCTTCACTTGCCAAATTGTGACAACTTCCGCCGTCGATGATGACCTTGACAGACCGTCCTTGGATGCCCTCTTTGGTGTGGAAGATGTGGCAACGTTGGTCCTCGTCTTGATGTTGTTGAAGTGTTAAGACCTTGGAGACAACAAGAGCGGGGCTCGCATCATTGTAGCAATAGATTTGTGCATCTTCGTCTTCATTCACTTGTCGGTGCATAGCCACATGCTCGAGGGCTTCCATTTCATCTTCGCTCATTGAGTCGTAGGTGCCGTCGTCGTTGAGGATCATTGTGCGTCGAGTTGGACACTCGAAAGACTTGTGGCCGCGGCCCTTGCAAGTGAAGCACTTGATGTCACTTGTCTTGTTGGCATCCGTAGCAGGTGTCGAGGACGAAGGCTTCTGCTTGGAGCTGCTTGTAGTAGTAGGATGGCGACTCGAAGATGTCGAAGGATGCTTGGAGCTTGACTTGTCGCCGGTACTTGAGGTAGTTCGAGTCGTTGAAGGAGTTGTCGTAGTCGTTGAAGCTTGAGTGTAAGAACTGTAGGTCTTGGAAGAGTACTTGGAGTACTTGTAGTCGTCTTGCACTTGTCGCTCCGCCTTGGTCGCTTGGTGCACTAGTTCGAGGAGGTTGGAGTACGGTTGGAAATCCGCTATCTTCTTGATGTGATGGTTGAGGCCATTCAAGAAATGTGCCATAGTTTGTTCATCATCTTCCTTGACATTGGCTCGTATCATGGAAACTTCCATTTCTTGATAGTATTCTTCAACCGACTTGGTTCCTTGCTTGAGGAGTTGGAGTTTCTTGAAGAGGTTGCGGTTGTAATGTGTAGGCACAAAACGAGCTCTCATGACATCTTTCATTTGATTCCAAGTCGCGATGGGTGGCTCGCCCTTTTCTTGACGTCTTGCGATCACTTGCTCCCACCAAATGAGAACATAGTCTTGGAACTCTAGAGATGCCATGGCGATCTTCTTTTCTTCGTCGTAGTTGTGAAGGCGAAATATCTTGTCGACCTTCAATGCCCATGAGAGATATTCTTCGGGATCGTTGCCATCGTGGAACTTGGGCATGGTGAACTTGAGCTTGCCGAAACGTTGTTCCTCCTCATGTCTTCATTGGTGATGTCGCTCTTGCCGTGGTGGTGGATCGTCATCGTCATGCTCCGCTCGATTTGCTTGACGCGGTGGTCTTGGAGGTGGAATCCGAGTGCGATTTCGTCTTTCTTGGCGCTCCTCGAGGTGAGCTTCTTCTTCTTGTTGTTCATGTCATAGCGCTTCTTCTTGTTCACGCACACGACGGTTGCGCTTGTTCACGGCATGAGTTGCTTCTCGGAGAGCACGTTGCGCTTCAAGTGCTTGTTCTTCTCGGCGTAGTAGTTCTTGTCGGAGGGCGTCGCCGTCTTGGTCATTTTGTCTTGAACGTGATGGTACTTGGTCTTGGCGCACTTGACGTTCTCGTGCTCGAAGTCGGTCTTGTAACCCATTGCCATGGAATGGATTTTGTGGAGCTTGATGATCGTCATGATTGTTGCGCCGATGACAACGTGCTCGAGATGGACTTGAGCGTGAAGAAGAATCCGAAGAGTGTCGACTTGAGTGATGCCGTCTTGAAGATGAAGTCGTGGAAGTGGCGCGGTTGGCCATGATGTCTCGCAATTCCTCCATTTGAGATGAAAGCTTGGCGTCGAAGTAGTCCCTTGTTCGTGTATCGGAGTGATGCAAGTCGGTGGCGAGTTGCTCGATGCGATCTCCCAAAGCTTCACTTTCTTGGTGTAGCGCTCGTTGGACGCCGAAGAGATGACCTTTGGTGACGTAGTCGTGCGTCTCCTCTTGCTCTTCAAAGAGCGGGTTCCTCGATGCACTTGGCCTATCCATCATAGTCAAGTGGTGGTGAGTAGGAAATGAGAGAACAATACCAAAGTTACCTTTTCCGATGATTGAGGATGTATCAAGTATCACTCAATGTAATGCAACAATAGTAGAATTGGTACCGGGTTTGTTTCTCACACCTACAAAGTAAGGCTTATGGAGTAGCTTGGTTAGGATGAGTGGCACAAAATTCAAGCAAGTGTTAGTCAAGATATCGAAAATGTTGAGAAGATTCACAAATTGCAAGTAAGACAAATAGATCAACACCCTAGTAGAACACTTGGAACACACACACGAAGATGAAATGGGATCCACACAACCAAGGAATGAGCTCAAAATGCGACACCACGGAAAATGCTCTTGTTGCACAGATGCTAGAGAGACACTAGCTCGATTGCTCAAATGGGCTAGATACGCTTTGTGCACCAACCTAAGAGAGTAACGTGCTTGTCTTCAATCCCAAGTATGATATGTATGTCCTATATGATCTACTATGCAAAAAGGCTCAATGCTATTGCTTACAAGCTCTTGTTTCTTCTCTTTTGCTTAAAAGCTTTTTCTGTTTTTTTTACTATGCCAAAATGCTTGATGCTAGAGCCGATATCTAAGACAAGTAAGTAAGATATGCACGGGAGAGACTTATGGCACGATGATGATAGCAAGATAAATGCACGCTAAATGTAGCTATGCGGAGTAGGCCTATCACAATGGTGCACAAATACGTGGCCCGACAATTCTCAACTTGCTAGTCTCGATGGGTAGGTGACGCAAAATGGCTCAAGGCTATCAATGCAAAGGCAAGTGGTAAGTACAAGGTGTCGTCGAGGTTACCATCCTCGGTTGGTATGAAATGAAGTGGTCGATGTCGAAGTCGAGGTCGGGGCGATGATGATGATGATGAACCGTCCCTAAGTAGCCGAAACACCTTAGGACACGACAACCGCAACTCAAAATCTCA
The DNA here is from genome assembly GCA_039707655.1 of Elymus sibiricus. Taxonomy (NCBI): domain Eukaryota; kingdom Viridiplantae; phylum Streptophyta; class Magnoliopsida; order Poales; family Poaceae; genus Elymus; species Elymus sibiricus. Next base: position 172,086,902 of record CM077666.1, on the reverse strand, counting down.
AAGAAACACGTGTGTTAGTGCGGAAGACGAAAGGGGTGCAAAAGTGTGGTAAAATTGGACGAAAACAGGAAATGGAACAGCTCCCTGATTAGCCTGTGCGCACGGGGTAAGTTGGGCCCGTGTGCACGGGGCTCCGTGTGCATGGGGTATCGGGGGCCCGTGCGCACGGGGTCGGCGGCTGCGGATGAACAGCCCCAAATCCGTGGCAAAAGTGCAAAATTACGGGGAAAGTGGTGCTGGGGAAGATGGGGGAAGGTGGAAAAAGGGTAGATCTAGTTGTCAAACAAGAAATTCGTGGACTAAAACAAAAAAATCTCACAAGATCTAACAAATGCAAAAAAAATTGGGATGGCTATTTTTGTGGGGATTTTCGAAATTGGGACAAAACAAAGCAAAATCAGGCTAGAAAGTGGGGGGTAGGGACTCCAAGATGTGAATCAACCTGGCTCTGATACCATGATGTTGTAGGGTAGAGACCCGAGATGAAGATCTTTTCACACTTGGAGTGTATGAGGGATGAACTCACAAGAACACAAGAGAGAAATCACTCAAAACAAACCCAAATCACACATCCACTAGAGTAGCATACATAGATCCACAAGCATACATAGACAATCAAAGGAAAATAACACAAAGATAAGGTTCTTCCCACTCCAAAGGAGGTGAGGTCTTGATGATCCTATGATGGGGATCCTTCCATAGAAGGGGTCTTGAATCCACAAGGGGATCTTCTCTCTAGGAGGTCTTGATCTCCAAGAGGAGGGGTAGATGAGCAAAGCCCTCTATGAATATCTCAATACACTGTGCTAACCCTAACAAATGACCCAGGTATGGAATATATAGTAGGTAGGAGGTAGGGGACGAAGAGAGGGCAAAACAGGCAAAAGTCAGCCACCTCACTGGGTGGCCCGTGCGCACGGGGTAAGTGAGGCCCGTGCGCACGGGGGTCCCGTGTGCACGGTACACGCCCGTGCGCACGGGCTATCAGCAGCTACAGCGAGGGGTCCCGTGCGCACGGGGTCTTTTGGGGCCCGTGCGCACGGGGTATCCAGAGACTTTCTGGGTAGCCCGTGCGCACGAGGTCCATTAGGCCCGTGGGCACGGGGTCGCCTGGGCAGGACTTCTCCTTCCAGCTGCTGGCCTCCGTCTTCCGTGCGGTGCTCCCATCCTTCTTCCTGGACTTGACGAGGCACCCTAGCTTCTTGGTGGTCGACTCCATCATGCCTAATGATACATAGAGTTTCTTTGTGAGGTAGCATCCAAGTCCCATCCATATCCATATGAAAGTTGTAAAGGAGTGAGTTCACCTCGTTCTCGATGGCACGTGCGCGAGCTCTTGTCATAGGTCCACTTGGTGCTTGGTGAGGTGGTGAGGTATCCATGGGGATGATCGAAGGATGCTCCGCATCAGCTTGGCAGCGCCGACCACGGGCTATGGCCACGGAGCGACCAGATACGGCGACGGCAGAGCTGCGGGTATGATGCATTCATGTGGGCGAGCTCGAAATCGAGCTCGGGAAGGAGGGAGAAGGTGCACGCGCTCACAGTGTTCGCGCAGGAGGGCTCGGGGAGGCGTGGGGAGGTCGGAGACGAGCGCATCGAGCGACGGCCGATGCGGATGCCGACGGAGGGAAACGGCGAAAGCGACAGCGATGCGGCGCCTCGGTCCAAACCAGAAGGCGCAGGCGGCGTAGGCGATGATGACGGAGCTCCCAGACGTGGTCGCAAGCTAGGGGGAGCTTTGTGGCCGTGTGGTTCATAGAGATGCGGCCATGGCCATGCTCGGGCGTTGACGAAACCGGAGGGGGAAGCGAGGAGGGGGGAAACTGAGGGTCCTAGGGTTTGCGGGAGAGAGAGAGGCATCGAGGGGAGGTCTTATCCGGCATTGGGGACCGCGGGATGGATGACAGTGAGCTCATCCGCGCGGACGGACGAGCAGTGTCCAGCGCGTGTGGTGAGCAGGAGGTTGAAGGAAGCGAGGCGGTGGGCTGGGCTAGATACTGTTGACCTAGAGCCCAGTCCACCAGTAGCTTAGGTCTTTTTCTTTTTATTCTTTTCTATTTTTTTTGCTACTGTTTTGGATTCATTCGAGCTAGTAAATGATTTTTATTGGAGATGAAACTTGGCACATAAATACTACTCAGTGCTCTGAGCTAGCACAACAAGTCTCAATTTATTTTGAATAGTTTAACTATTTATTTAATTTTGAAAAGGCTTAAAATGTTGCTGCTGGTCCACTGAAATGGTTGCTAAGGTCAATTTGGGAACTCAAACAATGTTGATTTTATTTTTATAATTGCTTTGGGATAATTTGCAATAACATGAACTATTTTGTTTAATTATTTGAAGAAGTATATATTTGACTTGTATTTTGTATTTGAATTTGAGTTGGATTATTTTCTTAATTGCATTTCTTAGGATTTAATGATGATGACTTGGCATCATTAGTGTGAGGTCACTGTAGCTTGACACTGGGGGTGTTACAAATCTCTTCCACTACAAGAAATCTCATCCCGAGATTTAAGAGGTGGGGTAAGGGGGCTCTTTGGGAGAATGGACCTTTGCAGGGTCGATTATCTGGTGGATAACTCAGGGAAGGTGATAGGAAGTATCTCTCGAATTGAAACTTAAGACAAACATCGAGAGCAAAGTAAGAAGGTACAATAAGAAGTTTCAAGCGGATAGGCAATCGTTCGATGCCTGAAACAGAGTGTGAAAGGGGTTCATAGCAACGGAAATAGATCATCTCTCGGGAGGTGGCTCATGATTTACATACGAAGCCAAGTGCAAAGGATACTTCGGAATCAAGGATGTATAGGAGAGTCAGGTTTCGATCCGGTGGAACTGTGGTGAGGGTGGATTAAGAGTAGGGAGGATGGTGACATCTTGCACGGTCACGATAGCAAGACATGTCAGAGGATAGCTTGTCAACTATGTCGGTAGCAAGGGCGGGGGACGAAGAGAACCATTTTCCTGCTCGCAAGGCGAGGCGGACCAATAGGCAAAGTTCTCGTCCACCGGCGGTTACCGGAATGTCATCAACAATAGTAACAGGGTCTTACTGACAGAGTTGTACACCAAGGTGTTTACATAAGTAGAAAATTACTACTGCTTAGATCATATAGATCATAAGAAAGGTTAAACAAACCAACAGAAAGGAAAATGTGTTTATCAGATTTAAACAAACCAATGGAAAGGAAAATGTGTTTATACACAAGTATTAGGAATATATCCTTCGCATGAACAAACAGAGCATGATATCCAAGACAAGTCAGCAAGGGCATATCCTTTTTGGGCAAGAAGAATCATGATGTTTACCCATACAACGGTGTTTGGATAATAGATCAAGAATCATTTAGCATTATGCTTCCATTGTTCTTGTTGATACTAGGAATACCACAATCATGCTTCAGGGTAGCAATGACCTAATGTTTTAAGCAAGGGCTGGGTTTGAAGATCACAAGAAAACACATGGAACATTTTCAAGATAGCAAGGAACTTAAGGTATAGTCCAAAACATGACCAATTCTGTGCTGGAAGGAAAAGCAAGGATGTTGTCGATGATAATACAAATTATCGAGGGGCAAGGATGGTACTTCTCACCATGAATTCAATTGACACTTGGAAGAAGCCAAAATGTTGACGATGATCACGACACAATTTATCGAAAGGTTTCAGGAAGATGTAATTGATTGATAACATGATCAAGGGGAAGAAATGGGGAAGCAGAAGGTCAATGTGTTATAGGGTGGATTTGATTCACTTATCGGTGTTCTTGGTTGACAACAAACCAGAACCCGTGGAATTACTATGATGGGGAAAGGTATCACCTTATCAAAGCTTCATAAGATGTAGTGCATTAGCACGATATCCTTGAGATACCAGAGGGTAATACTCGAAGGTAGAACAAGTAGAAGCTAGAGTGGTGTATTGATCTACTGAAGACAAGTGTTTTAACTTGTCAGAGAAATGGAATCAAAGGAGAACAACATGGTCAGAACCACGATTACAAAGGATCAAAGCATGGATACAAGGTGAATTTATACCAAGGGGATAATTATTTTTACGATAAGCTTCCACGATAAGTTCTACATCGTTTCCATGGGCATGAACACAAAGTCCACGGTCGACTCCCACTTCTTCAACGCATAACCTTTCATTCACTTCTCGCTATCGATGAAGTTGTAGTGCTGAAAATTAACTGGCGAAACACCAGTAGAGTATAACTCATAGAAGTTTCCGGGTTCACACAGATTAGGGAAAGCATAGGTTCAACCCATCAGGATATTTTAGAAACCTATACAACACAATTATAAAAGCAATGGATACAAGCTCGAAAGCAGAGGGCTGACGACACAGAGCAGATGATACAATCCGCAAAAGGCCTTTTGTATCAGGGGAAATTCATCAATGATTGAAAATTACAAGGGAACTGTTGGTTAGAAATCCACCAAAAGATCAGGTGGTCCGCAAAGGATCTGAAGCGAGTATCGGTACTCAACCAGAAGAAGAAATAATATAAGGGCATCAGAGTATAGGAACATCTGAATAATTCGAAGCTTATTTACAAAGGAATTATGATTTCCAAATCGGGGGATCAGAAGGAGACGCTCTGATCGAAAGATGAGTAAGTTGAATAGAATTAGACAGAGAATCAATCAAGGTTTGACTTGCCGAGATCCAGATCATATTCAAAATGATATCTGAGCCGTAAGGATGAATTCTAGAAATGGATTGATGATTGCGAGCATTCGCAAATGTATTGAATCAGGGGACTCAAGATGATAATGACAAAGGATGTCAACGAAGATTACTAGACATATGGAATTAGCCATAGTGCAGGCAGTCAAGAGTTTCAAGAGTAATAGGTTGCAGAGTATTATCGGAAGATCGATTAGCAATACGAAGTATTTTGTGGAACAGTTGAGCAACTGGGGATGAATGTATGAACGGCAATTATGTGCAGTTATCCACAGGGATTTATCGATGGTAAAGAATTGCAAGAGTGGTGGGCACAAGGGACTTGGGGATTCATCGGAGAGTGTCTTCCTAACCATCTGGTACTTCAAGAGTAGCGGGAACATCTGTATCAAGTGGCTCTTCGGGAGAAAATGGTTAAGAGAACCTAGCGTCAGAGTTAGTAAAATTTTAACTCGAATAGAAGAGAGAGTAGATTCCCAGAGTAAGGAAGAGGAATAAAAGATCCTAATCCCATCCATTTGCGATGTGGGCCCGTAAGCCACACAACAATGTTAGTAAAATAGTTTTTCAAAGACTAGACTCAACTTCGGCCAAGGAGTTGGAAAGGGGGTTCCTACAGGCAGTTGGCTCTAATACCATCTTGTGACGCCCCTGCTCGACCGTGCACTAATCATACACGCAAACGTGCACGATCGAGATCAGAGACTCACAGGAAGATATCACAACACAACTCTAGACACAAATTTAAACATAAATCTTCATATTACAAACCAGGGGTCACGAGGACCCGAATACATAAGTCATACAAACAAATATTATCCGGGTACAGACATAGTTAGTCAAGTTTGCCTTAAGAAGGCTAGCATAACAATGACACTGATCGAAAAGGCGAAGGCCTCCTGCCTAGGGCCTCCGAACTACTCCTGGTCGGCGGGCTCAACGTAGTAGTAGGTACCTCCGGGGATCTCCTGCTCCTGGACTCCGTCGTCTGATCGCAGTAACCGGGTAGGGGAAAAAAGGTAGCAAAGCAACCGTGAGTACTCATCCAAAGTACTCGCAAGACTTACATCAGAACTATACTAGGTATGCATCGGAATCAAAGGAATGGGGCTATATCTTTGGACTAAACTGCAGAAATGCCGGAATAGAGGGGGAAAGGCCTAGCCTATCGAAGACTAGCATCTTGAAGCAATCTTGCAGCATCAGAAAAGAATAGAACACAGCAGCATATAATAAGTATATATTAGCAATGCCCTGAGATCCTTCCTCGACTACCCTGCGAGAAAGTGATCCCGATAGCAGTAGTAACAATTTAACATTGTAACAGTATCAGTTCATAGTTGTAGTAGATAAGGATACAACTCCGAGCGTCATGTTACCATGGACACGGCTATTCGAATAGATCACTTCCCTGCAGGGGTGCACTACTGTTACCCAACACACTCGATTACTTCTGGCCGGACACACTTGCTGGGTAATGTTCGGCCTCGGATAATCAACACGGCGTAGTCCTACCTAGGCTTAGCAGTGAGGTCAGCACGCCGGTCTAAATCCTAAGTGCGAAGGGGTCTTGGGCCCATCGCCCTCTGCACTCCTGCACGTTGCGTGGCTGGTCCGGGCCCAGGCGCGACACTGTATACACAAGTGACGTAACCAGCCCACCCCAACGATCAGCCCGCATATCTGAACTGTGACATCTGAAGAGCTTTCGGGAGAAACGTACGATGTAGAGGGCCCCATAAACCATTATCCCGCATGGTGGTAGTGCGTATAGGCCAGTGGCCAACTCAGATCAAATACCCAAATCCGTTAGGCGTGTTTTAGTAACTCGCAGAGACAAACAGGATTCCTGTCGCTCCGACTTGGTAACACGCGGACCACGACCAGGGACCAGGCCCACCTCTCTCCTAGCTGGTCTCCGCCTGCCATGTCGTTCCGCCACAATATCACTCGCGGATGCTCTTGGAGCCGACCCGTCTTTAATATTATTCTCTCGCGGGCACTCTTGGAGCCGGCCCGACTTTAACAGTTTAAAGTATTGCAATATGTGAACATTTCCGTGATCATCACCCAGAGTGATCACGGCCCGATAACAAGCCTGGCAAACGGACAAGGGTGAAGGGCCAGCTGATGAAATATAGCATACCTAACTAAACATCATAGGATAGCAGGTAAGGTATCAATAGCAGGCGACGAAATCAGGCTATGCATCAGAATAGGAGCTATCGGAGCAACAACAGAAGCAATTCTAATGCAAGTAATAGAGAGAAAGAGTAGGCGATATCTGGATGATCAAGGGGGTTTTGATTGCCTGGAAGCTCTGCTGAAGGGGTCTGGTCGTCGTCGACGTAGTCATACTCAGTAGTGTCGTCGGCAGTCTCGGGGTCTATCGGGAGAGAAGGAGGGGAAGAAACAATAAATACATGGCAAACAATGCAACAATGATGCATGACATGTCAACATGCAGTGCTAGGGGTGCTCTAATGCAGTGCTAATTATTTTGGTCGGAGCGGGAAACATCTGGAGGTGTTTTTCCAGCTCCGGGCATTTATCGGACAGATGAATCGGAGGGGAAAGTTCCATGTTCACCATGTTAGATAGGGCTGACAGGTATGTTGGTAGCGTATTCGTATTCGTCTTATTTTTCTGATCATTTTTCATATATAAATTATTTTCATCCGAGTTACGGTTTATTTTATATGATTTTTCAAAGTTTTATTGAATTTCTGGAATTGTTTTAATTATTAAATTCGAAATTATAAATAGCAAAAATGCTAAATGCACCCAGCACAGTGTACACAGAAGTGTACATAGTGGCTGACAGGTGGGGCCAGTTGATTGAGTCAACTGCCCAGTCAGCACCCAGTCAGCAGTGGCTGACAGGTGGGGCCAGTGCTGAGTCAGCACACTGATTCAGCAGGGCTTATCCAAATGAACAGTAAAAAGGGGCCCCACATGTCAGTTTATTTAAATATCTAACAGTTTTTATTAGACCTAATTAAACTACATGGGGCCCGGCTGTAAGTGGGCATTAGGCGTTTTGGTTAGTGGTTAATGACGTCCACGTCAGTGGGGTTAGCGGCGGCGAGGAGTTACAGCGCGCCGGCGAGGCAGAGAACGCCGGCGATGGCCGTGCGCTCGCCTCCGGTGACGGCTGGCCGCGCGGTTAGGTGCTACAAAAGCAGAACGAGGAGGCGTGTTCGATGGCGGTCTCGGGGCGGACGGAGATGGGCCGTAGCGGCGGCGGCAGCGAGCTGGGCGGCGGCCGGAGTTCGGCAAGGTACGGGCGCGGGCCTGCGAGGCGCTAGCGCTCGAGCTAAACAGCTCGCTGGCCTCCTGGGAGGGCCAGGAGCGCGATGCGGGGCTTGGCAGCGCCGGCCACGGCAGCGACCAGATACGGCGATGGCGGAGCTGCGGGCACGATGCATTCATGCGAACGAGCTCGAAATCGAGCTCGGGAAGGAGGGAGAAGGTGCACGCGCTCACAGTGTTCGCGCAGGAGGGCTCGGGGAGGCGCAGGGAGGTCGGAGACAAGCGCATCGAGCGGCGGCTAATGCGGATGCCGACGGAGGGAAACGGCGAAAGCGACGACGACGCGGCGCCTTGGTCCAAACCAGAAGGCGCAGGCGGCGTAGGCGATGTCGACGGAGCTCCTAGACGTGGTCGCAGGCGAGGGGGAGCTCTGTGGCCGCGTGGTTCACAGAGATGCGGCCATGGCCATGCTCGGGCATCGATGAAACCGGAGGGGGAAGCGAGGAGGGGGTAAACTGAGGGTCCTAGGGTTTGCGGGAGAGAGAGAGGCGTCGAGGGGAGGTCTTATCCGGCGTTGGGGACCGCGGGATGGACGACAGCGAGCTCATCCGCACGCGAACAGACGAGTAGCGTCCAGCGCGTGCGGTGAGCAGGAGGTTGAAGGAAGCGAGGCGGTGGGCTGGGCTAGATACCGTTGACCTAGAGCCCAGTCCACCAGTAGCTTAGGTCTTTTTCTTTTTATTCTTTTCTATTTTCTTTTTTTGCTACTGTTTTGGATTCATTCGAGCTAGTAAATGATTTTTATTGGAGATGAAACTTGGCACATAAATACTACTCAGTGCTCTGAGCTAGCACAACAAGTGTCAATTTATTTTGAATAGTCTAACTATTTATTTAATTTCGAAAAGGCTTAAAATGTTGCTGCTGGTCCACTGAAATGGTTGCTAAGGTCAATTTGGGAACTCAAACAATTTTGATTTTATTTTTATAATTGCATTGGGATTATTTGCAATAACATGAACTATTTTGTTTAATTATTTGAAGAAGTAATTATTTGACTTGTATTTTGTATTTGAATTTGAGTTGGATTATTTTCTTAATTGCATTTCTTAGGATTTAATGATGATGACTTGGCATCATTACTGTGAGGTCACTGTAGCTTGACACTGGGGGTGTTACATCTGTGAAACAATAAAATAGGCAAAAACAAAAACTTGCACTGGGCACTAGGTTAATAGGTTAGTTCCCAAAAATGATATAAAATTGCATATAAAGTATACATGATTGATAATATAGTAGCATGAAACAATCAAAAATTATAGATACGTTGGAGACGTATCAACATCCCCAAGCTTAATTCATGCTCGTCCTCGAATAGGTGAATGATAAAAATAGATTTTTTGATGTTGAATGCTACCTAGCATGTTTATCATGTAATCTTTTCATGGTATGAATATTAAGATACGAATGATTCAGGGCAATAGTCTATCATTTGAAATAAAGACATCAATACTCAGACATACTAGCAAACAATCATGCCCTTTCAAAATAAAGAATGATAAAGAATGTTATCCCTACAAAATCATACAGCTTAGCATGCTTAGTCTTCCTAACACGAGATATTAATCATGAACTACCCGATGACAAGCCGAGTAATCAAATTATACTTTTTCTAGCTTCAGCATTTTCAACTTTTACGCAATACTTGAGCGTGAGTCAAGGACTTGGCACTTTGGATGGCAAAGAGAATAATGATGGGGGTTCATAAGGGAAGACAAAAATAGAGAAAGTCTCACATCAACACGGTTGACCGTTAGGCAATGGAGAGGCCTTACAATCGATGTCAATGTGAGGAGTAGGGATTGCCATGCAACGGATGCACTAGAGCTATAAGTGTATGAAAGCTCGCTACAGAAACTAAGTGGGTGTGCATCCAACTTGCTTGCTCATGAAGACCTCGGGCATTTGAAGAAGCCCGTCATCGGAATATACAAGCCAAGTTCTATAATGTAAAAATTCCCACTAGTACATGAAAGTGACAAATTAAGGAGACTCTCTATATGAAGAACATGATGCTACTTTGAAGCACAAGTGTGGTAAAAGGATAGTAGCATTGCCGCTTCTCTCTTTTTCTCTCATTTTTCTTTTTTTCTTTTTTTCATTTTTTTCATTTTTTTAGAACAATATCATGAACCTCATCCCCACTTTTTTGAGGACTCATCATTCTCCATCGTTCTTTACCTCAAGGACAATGCTCTAATAATGATGATCATCACACTTTTATTTACTTACAACTCGATAAAACTTAAAAAGAATATGACTCTATATGAATGCCTCTGGCAGTGTACCAGGATGTGCAATGATCTAGCGTAACATGTATAACAATGATGAATGGTGGCTTTGCCACAAATACCATGTCAGCTCTATATGATCATGCAAAGCAATATGATGATGAACACACAAGTCATGTGTATGGTGATGGTGGAAGTTGCATGGCAATATATCTCGGAATGGCTATGGAAATGCCATGATAGGTAGGTATGGTGGCTGTTTTGAGGAAGGATATATGAGGCTTATTTGTGATAGAGCGTATCATATCATGGGATTTGGATGCACCGGCGAAGCTTGCACCGACTCTCGAGGTGAGATAGGGCAATGCACGGTACCAAAGAGGCTAGCAAAATATGGATAGGTGGAAGTGCTTTAGTCCAAGAACATCACATTAGTCATAAAGAACTCAAGTACTTATTGCAAAAGTTTATTAGCCCTCGAAGCAAAGCATGACTTTTCATACCCCTAGGGGGATAGATTGGGAGGAAAAGACCATCGCTCATCCCCGACCGCCACTCATAAGGTAGACAATCAATAATAAATCGTGCTCCAACTTCATCGCAAAACTAAAGACTATACGTGCATGCTTCGGGAATCACAAACTTTAACATCGATATTTCTACTACACCATGATAATCAACTAGTATACCCACATATTACCATCTTTATATCGCAAAACTATTGCAAGGAATCAAACTTATCATATTCAGTGATCTACATGAAAGTTTTTATTATACCACTCTTGTATACCTATCATTTTTAGACCAATCATATAACCCGTGCAAATTACCACTTCCTATTCAAAGACTCTCAAAAATATATAAGTGAAGCATGATAGTGCAAATGATTTCAATAAAATATAACCACCACCGTGCTCTAAAGATATAAGTGAAGCACGTGAGCACCTGCATAACTCAAAAGATATAAGCGAAGCACATAGAGTATTCTAACAAATCATGATGAATGTGTGTCTCTCTCAAAAGGTGTGTCTAGAAAACAATGATTGTGGCAAACTAACAAGCAATCAAACTAAATAAAACTATGGCACAAGACGCTCCAAGTAAAACTCACATCATGTGATGAATAAAAATATAGCTCCAAGTAACATATCGATGAATTGTAGATGAAAGAGGGGATGACATCCGGGGCATCCCCAAGCTTAGACGCTTAGATATTCCATGAATATTACCTTGGGGTTCCTTGGGAATACCCAAGCTTAGGGTCTTGCCACTCCTTATTCCTTCATTCATCGTGATCTCACCCAAAACTTGAAAACTTCAGCACACAAAACTCAACAGAAACTTCGTGAGATCTGTTAGTTAATAAATCAATCATCCACTTTAGGTACTGTTATAAATTGATTCATAATTCTTCTTGCATAATATCTACTGTATTCTAACTTCTCCATGACTTATACCCCGCGATACAATCCATAGCATCATCAAAACAAGCACAATATGCAATAAAAACAGAATCTGTCTAAAACAGAACAATCTGTAAAGATCTGAATTAAAGTCATAATTATGTAACTCCAAAAATTATTAAACATTAGGACAACGTAAAAAATTTGTATTCCAATACTTTGTAAAAATTTCAGAATTTAATCACATTACAGTACAAAATTAAAACTCCAACACTAGGCGCAAAACTTTCTGTTTTCAAACAGCATCAATTATACTATCATTCAAATCATCCCAAAGGCTTTACTTGGCACAAAAACTAATTAAAAGATAAAAACACAATAATTACAGTAGCAGTAATCATTTCATCACACAAAAAGGATAAATGAAAAATAAAGATAACTATTGGGTTGCCTCCCAACAAGCGCTATTGTTTAATGCCCCTAGCTAGGCTTAATGCATAGTTTCAAGTATTATCATCTTTCAAAGTAATTCCATAGGTGGCTTTCATAATGGATTCATATGGTGGTTTAATTATCTTCCTTGGGAAGTGTTCCATCCCTTTCTTTAGTGGAAATTGGAACCTTATATTTCCTTCTTTCATATCAATAATGGCACCTATGGTTCGTAGGGAAGTCCTACCAAGTATTATAGGACAAGACGGATTGCATTCAATATCAACCACAATGAAATCCACGGGTACATAGTTTCTATTAGCAATTATGAAGACATCATTAATCCTACCCAATGGTTTCTTAATTGTTGAATCCGCTAAGTGCAAGTTGAGAGAACATTCATTCATATTGGTGAGACCTAGAACGTCACATAAAGATTTTGGTATAGTAGAGACGCTAGCACCTAGATCACACAAAGCATTACATTCAAAATCCTTAATCTTAACTTTAATACTAACTCCTTTCCGGTTTATAAGACTTGCGCGTATCCCTAGATCTATAATTTGACCAACATAAAATGAGGTGTATAGTCTAAAAATTATACCATTAGAAAGTAGACGATTTGAAGTTTCTAATGATATATATTTTGTGATATATAATTTGTATTACATTGGTCTATTTGTCAACTTAGAGATACACACAAGCCTTATAAAACTGGAAAGGAGGTAGTAGTAGGTTCCCATTCATCTTGTAATTTCCTTGGTATTGATACTTCCAATTCTATCTTTTGTTCATTTGCTTTAATAATGGCTTCTATGATGTGTTTAGTAAAAGCTTTATTTTGTTCGTAAGCATGGGGTGAATTTATCATGGATTGCAACAAGGAAATACATTCAATCAAAGAACAATTATCATAATTAAAGTCATTGTAATCCAAAGTAGTGGGCACATCACTATCTAAAGTTTTCAAAACCACTTTTATTGTTGTTATCATTAAGATCATCACCCTCCGAACAATTGGGATGCCTTCTAATTAAAGTGACTCATCTCCAGTCCCTTTATAATCAAGTTTTATATTACTAAAGAAAGATTCAATAGGTGTCACACCAATCATTTTAATGTCTTCATCATTATTATCATTAAAACTGGGTGCGGGTGCTTTTTCTATAAATTCACGTTTAGCTCTCAACCTCACAATTCCTTTTCTACTTTCATCCATGGTGACTTGGATAGACTTTAAAGATTTAGGTATTACATCATTTTTATGTGGCAAAATTTTAATTTTGAGCATATCCACATCATGAGCAATTCTATCCATATTTTTAGACATGTCATCAACTTTATTTAGTTTTTCTTCTACCACAGCATTGAAAATATTTTGAGAACTAATAAATTCTTTAATGTTGTTCTCAAGTTCAGTAGGTATCCTATTATTATTATTATTATATGAATCACCATAATTATTGGAGGGATTACCGGGATACGGTCTAGGATTGAAATTCCCTCTATAAGCATCGTTGTTGAAATTATTTCTAGCAATAAAATTCACGTCAATAGCATCATTGTTTTGCTCAATCAAAGTATATAACAGAATATCATTGGGATCAACATGAGCGTTCTTACTAGAAAACATATTCATAAGAGCATCCATTTTCTCACTCAAACTAGTAATTTCTTTGACAGAGTCTATCTTCTTACCAGTTGGAGCTCGTTCGGTGTGCCATTGAGAATAATTTGTCGTCATATTATCGAGAAGCTTTGTGGCTTCGCCCAATGTAATTCCCATAAAGGTACCACCTGCAGCAGAGTCTAGAAGATTTCTCGACACAAAGTTTAGTCCCGCATAAAAGTTTTGTATTATCATCCATAAATTTAATCCATGAGTGGGACAATTTTTAATCATCAATTTAATTCTCTCCCAAGATTGTGCAACATGTTCTTGCTCATGTTGTTTGAAGTTCATGATTTGATTTCTAAGAGATATTATCTTAGCAGGAGGAAAGTACTTAGCAATAAAACCATCCTTACATTTATCACATGAATCAATACTATTGCGAGGTAAGGATGAAAACCAAGTTTTAGCACGATCTCTTAGTGAGAAAGGAAATAATTTCAACTTAAGAATATCATTATCCACATCTTTTTTCTTTTGCATATCACATAATTCAACGAAGGTATTAAGATGGGATGCAGCATCTTCATTAAGATTTTCAGCACATTGTTCTTTCATGATAAGATTTAGCAATGCAGCATTAATATCATAGGACTCCGCACTAGTGGCGGGAGGAGCAATTGGAGTACTAATAAAATCATTTTTATTAGTATTCAAAGTCACACAACTTAGTGTTTTTTGAGACATAGTGACAATTCAAGCAAGAGAGCAAACAAGATAATTGATATGTCTCCAACGTATCTATAATTTTTGATTGTTCCATGCTATTATAGTATCAATCTTGGATGTTTTATTTGCAATTATATGCCATTATATATCATTTTTTGGGACTAACTTGTTAACCCAGTGCCCAGTGCCAGTTGTTGTTTTCTGCTTATTTTTGCCTTTTCAGAAAATCATTATCAAAAAGTGTCCAAACGAGAAAAAAAAACTTTGGATTAATTTTTTCTGGACCAGAAGAGACCCAGGAAGCTTCAGGAGAAGACCAGAAGAGCCACAAGGAGACGGCAAGCCTGGAGGGCGCGCCCCAGGGGGTGGCCGCGCCTCCCAGACTTGTGGGCCCCTCGTGGCACATCTTGACCTAATTACTTCGCTATAAATTCACAAATATTCCCTAGCCAACGGAGAGACAAAAGAGAAAACCTTTCCACTGCTGCAAGCGTCTGTCCTTCCGCGATCCCATCTGGAGGCCTTTTCCCATGACACCCCGATTTTTGGCCCTTTCTTTTTCTTTCAGATTTCTTTGTATTTTTATTTGGAATTCCTTTTCTGTGGCTTTGTGGTCTTGAAACCTGGAGAGATCACCTCTTCTTCCTCTCCCAAGTGGCTTGTCACTCTCAACTCTTTCTCAAGGCCATGTCATTTCCATCTTAGCCCAACCCCAATTTTTATTTCTTTGGAATATTCCTTTTTCTATTAAAGGAATAACCCTGTTTGCTCTAGGTTGTGAAGCAACCTATATTTTTGTCTTTCCAAAAATTCCCACAAAATGCTCATAAATTCTTTGGATCATATATTCCACAAATATGTTAAAACCCATCTTTTCCTAGTTCAAAAATAATTCAGGAATATTCATTTCCTATTCTGTCCAGTATGGCACTTTGTGAAGGAAGTGCTATTTATCTTTTGTTGATTACCCTCAAACTTTTTGAGAAACCTTTCATATCCAAATAATTGCCACATGCCAAAATTCATCTTTATTTGTCTAGTAAATCTTCCTCAGCAAATTTCCAAAGTTTCTGTCCAGAGAGAAGCTTTGTGAAGGAAGTACTAGCTAGGCTAATCCAAATGAGTTGAAATTTTGGTAGATAATTCATATGATCAAATCATTACTCTCCACAAAATTTCATCTCTATCAAACAATCTATGTGACCACACCATCCAATCTTTGTTTCTGGTCATAATTTCAGTTTGTGAAGCAACTATATATTATATTGCTTCATAAAATCTGAAATTAATCCAGGACCCAAACATCCCTATATACATTGAGCATGCCAAAATTCACATCATTTTTCCACGACATTTTCTCCAAAAAATTCCCCCAAGTTTCTGCCCAGTAGAAAGCATTGTGAAGGAAGTACCATTTTTATTTATCCAAATGGTATGAAATTTTTACAGTGCCTTCATATGCCCAAATGATCATCCTCCACCAAATTTCAGATCAACCCAATCATCCATGTGAGTGCATCTTCCATTTTCCCTTTTCTTTCCAGTGTGGTACATTGTTAAGCAAGTGCCACCTAGGGTTCTCCTCTTCAGCTGCAAAGTTGCATTGACAGTCATCTTAGTGTTTGATCACCCTCAGCCAAAACTCAGGTCCATTGGACTTGCTCTCTACCCACACCATTGATCAAACACCTTCCTGATGCTTGGTGCATGAGCCTAGTCCAGCCATTCTTCGAGCCATTGTTCTTGTTTCCTTGCTCTCAGCATCTTCTGGGGGAGTGACCAACCTACCAGACATACCCGGGCCGCTCAGAACATGGGGCAATGCCACTGTTACGCGGTGACCACGCGTCTGGCATGCCGTTCGACGCGCTATGGACGTCGGGACCCTTCTGCCGCCGCCCAAACGTCATCCTCGCGCCACCGCGCATGTCCACAGCGTTGCTCTTCTCCTCCTGCATCCACGCGCCCCCTCTGGACCCCTCTCCCCCTCCTCTTTCCGCTCCTACGAGCCACACCGCACCTGCCAGTGGCCGTCGTCGTTTTGCCGCTGTCCTCTTCCTCCTCCTCGATGCTCTGGCACTCCACTACCACTCTCCCATCGCCATCCACGCCTGCCCGCGTGCGCACGCATATGCGGTCGTGCCAGAGCACCTTCCGCGCGCCCTTGGCGGCACTCGAGCTTGGCATCTCCTCACCGGGCTATATATAACCGTCCCGAGACATCCCGAGCTCACCAACCTCTCCCTCTCCCTCCTAGCACCCCCCGGCCTCTCATTTGAGCTCGAGGAGCCCTCCTCCCCTCCCATGGCCGCCACAGTCGTCGACGACCTCTGCTCAAATTTGAGCAAGCCCGGCCTCCTCCCCTCCTCCTTTCTCCACCAAAGAACCCCCCTGAGCCTGGCGCACCTCCCCATCTCCTCCGTTCTTCTCCACGGCGCCTGTGGGCTCGGCTCCAAGTTTGGCCGAGGGCCACGTCCGTCGGAGCCCAAGCCGCCGTCGCCCTGGTCTTCCTCGAGGCCCGTGTACCCCCGGGATAGATACGGCTCCCTCCCCTGAGCACGCCGGTGGCCGGAGCGCCGCCAGAGGTGCCCTGAGTCGCCGGGACGGGCGCCGGCGAGCTCGAGCCCCTGCTCTGTCCCGCGCGCTCGGGGTTGAAGAAGGTGACCTGGCCTGGCGGGCCCCACCGCCTCTCGGGTCCCACCGGTCAGCCTAACAGGGCGTTGACCCGGGCCTGCGTTTTTTAAGTGGAAACGTATTTTGCGTATTACGTTTTCCTCTGAAGAAAGCGTACTGTGCTGTGCTTCGGCTAAAAATGTGTTTTCCTCATGCTGAAAGCGTATTTTGCTGAAATACGATTTCTGTTTTACCCCACCAGCCGAAACCCTTATATTGTGAACGTTCACCCGTTGGCAGCAGAAATGGACAGATTTTATTTGTTTTTCTGCCTAACGAACGAACGACCACAACTTTTTAACCGTGACTCCGATTCAGGTGATTCAAAAGCCCACATTCTCTATTCATCGAGCCCGTTCTGTTGGTATCATTTTCACCATGTTGTAACATTCTGAAAATGACCATTTTGCCCCTGCCCGTATTCAGCCCCCTTCGAGAAGGAAACGTTTCCGGCAAAAAAAAATCCGCGAGGGTCTCGCGCTTCTTCCCGACGAATCCTTCATCCCCACGCAAGCCACAACAGCCACTCGCATGATGGCATTGCAATAGCCATGGTTTCGACTTGAATGTTCGAATAATTACTTGTTCATGTAATTATTTTGAATGATACTTATATGCCCGAGAATCCATGCTCATTTCTTATGCCATGTTCATTTTCATCTAGTAAGTGAAATGATTAAATGCTAATGTTATTATCATGTTTCATTCTTGTAATCATTTCCAATGCTAGTGATAATGATATGCTCATATGAATAGTTAGGGTGTATTATGAAAATACTTGCGATATTCATGATCATCTTTATGCCATGCTCATGTGCAACCCGTAGGCTAAGTGATTTATCGTTGTTGATATTATGATGTTAAATGGTTACGTTGCCCATCCATGGTTACACTGATATCATGCTCATATGCATTGTTATTTCATCATGTTATTTTGTTATGGCTCAGCTCATCACCATTCAAGTTAAACCTGACGTTCATCGAACTTGAACAAATCTGTTGGCTGAGTCATGGTGCCACCGAATCGACCTAACCAGTGCAGCCACACTTGCCTTATGGGGGGGCCTAATTCGGTGTATTGTCATGCCTCTCGCCGGTGCCTCCAACTAGGGAAGGTTATGTGCGCGCGCTACCCTGATCAGGTAGGCGGCCATAGCCTTGTGTGCCCAAGTTGTATGCGCGCGAAGGTCCCCGTTTGGGATGATGTTTTAGTTTTGGCAATGACGGTGGGAGCCACAAAGGTGGCGGATGTCACGAGTTGACATCGGGGCCACCCACGACATAGCCCAAAGGGGAGTTTGTCGGAGTGGCCGGGAGAGTGTCATGCAATAGATTGGTTTTGTCGGAATGTTGTTGGTCCACCCGAATGGGAGCACGAGGCCATGAATTCCGTGGTGTGGGTACAGTGTACTAACCTCTGCAGAGTGTATAATCTATCGATAGCCAGGTCCTCGGTCATGGACACAGTTCGTAGTAGGTCACACTATGGGTCAACAGTAATATTAACCTAAATAATAACAACCCCGGTTCGATGAGAAAAGAAGTTGGTTGATCTTTATGTGGTCACGAGATGATCACGATGGTATTCTTGATGATGGTTGATCATGAGGTGATCGTGTGGTGATCACGACGGTAAGAAAGATTGATACCTATGGTGGTTACGAGATAACCTCCGAGCAGAGTAAGTGGGTCCATGCGACCTTAAACATCGACCCCCTCTCATGCTAGTGCTAGTATTATCATGTTCCTATCATGAGTAACATGTACATGGCATGCTCACTCTCATGTTGTTCTAGCGGTATCATGTTCATCATTGATAATTAACCTGTTAATGCCATGCTGTTGTTTGTCTTGATTGCTTTGGTTGCTGTGAGCTTGCGAGTACATTAGAAGTACTCACCTGGCGTGTCATGCCAGATTGCAGGTGATGCCGTGATTGCTTGCTTGTCGAGGATCCCGAGGTTGCGCTCTAGGATGCGTCCCAGCTAGAGTCCCTGCGGAGTGGAGTTCATCACCGTTGTCGTTGTTCTGCTGCTAGAAGTTATTCCGTCATTACGAGTTGTTCCGCTGCTAGCATAGAGCTATCTGAGCAGGCATAGTATCCCCGTGCCTTTGTAACCTTGGTGCCTTCAGAACCCTTGTACCCCGAGTATTTGTAATAAAGAGTTGATTTGTTCTATGCCAAGCAGTGCCGTATTCCAGAAGACTTGATCTCTGGGCTACAATACGGGGTGTTCCGGTCTCTGTGAGCCGGGGTGCCAC
Organism: Elymus sibiricus; assembly: GCA_039707655.1. NCBI lineage: Eukaryota > Viridiplantae > Streptophyta > Magnoliopsida > Poales > Poaceae > Elymus > Elymus sibiricus. Next base: position 172,067,547 of record CM077666.1, on the reverse strand, counting down.
AGCGCTTGGTATCAGAGCAGGTCTGGCTGTAGGACGCCCTAGTCAGCGCGAGCGTTAGAAACCGGTAGTATAGAGTCTAGTCGGTTGATACATCTCCAATGTATCTATAATTTATGAAGTATTCATGCCATGTTTATTATAATTTTGTATGATTTTGGTGCACTTTTATATGGCTTTTATATGATTTTTATGGACTAACATATTGACCTAGTGCCTAGTGCCAGTTGCTATTTTCTGCTTGTTTTTGGTTTTCCAGAAAATCCATATCAAATGAAGTCCAAATGCAGCGAAACTTTTTGACGATTTTTTCTGGAAGGAAACGGACCCAAGAACCTTCGGGGAAGCAGCAAAAGAGCCACAGGGGCCCCACGAGCCACCTGGGCGCCTGCACCCCCAGGCGCGCCCTGGTGCCTCGTGGGCCCCCTGTGGCACCTCTTCGCGTGAATCCAACGCCAAAAAATCATATATATTCAGAAACCCCCGAAAATTAACCTAGATGAGTTTTTACGACGCCGCAAGCCTCTGTACCTCCACGATCTCATCTACAGCCCTTTTCCGGCACCCTGCCGGAGGGGGGAATCATCACCGGAGGCCATCTTCATCATCCCGGCGGTCTCCATGACGAGGAGGGAGTAGTTCACCCTCGGGGCTGAGGGTTTGTACCAGTAGCTATGTGTTTGATATCTCTCTCTCGTGTTCTTGATTTGGCACGATCTTGATGCATCGCGAGCTTTGTTAATATAGTTGGATCATATGGTGTTTCTTCCCTCTCTATCCTTGTTGTGATGAATCGAATCTTTTCCCTTTGAGGTTTCGTTATTGTTGGATTGAATATTTCAGATTTGAGAACACTTGATGTATGTCTTGCATATGAATACCCGTGGTGACAATGGGGTATTATATTGATTCACTTGATATATGTTTTGGCACTCAACTCGCGGATTCCCATGGTGACATTGGGGTAATCTATGCATAGGGTTTGATGCACGTTTTCATTATCTTTTCTCCGATAGAAACTTTGGGGTGCTCCTTGGAGTTCTTTGTGTGGATTGAATATTATGATTATGAAGTTGTTTGATGCATATCGTATAATCAACTCACGGATACTTGTGGTGACATTGGAGTATCTAGGCGACATTAGAGTTGGTTGATATGTATCATATGGTGCTATTTTAGTACGAACTCTAGGGCTGTTTGTGACACTTATAGGAATAGCTCAATAGATCGATCGGAAAGGATAACTTTGAGGTGGTTTCGTACCCTACAAACAATTTCTATCTTATGTTCTCCGCTAATGGGAACCTGGGAGTGATTCTTTATCGCATGTTAGGGATGATTATATGATCCAATTATGTTAGCATTGTTGAGATATTGCACTAGTGAAAGTATGAACCCTCGGCCTTGTTTCTAAGCATTGCAATACCGTTTATGCTCACTTTTGTTACTTGCTACCTTGCTGTTTTTTATTGTTCGCACTACAAAAACATATATCTACTATCCATACTACACTTGTATCACCATCTCTTCGCCGAACTAGTGCACCTATACAATTTACCATTGTATTGGGTGTGTTGGGGACACAAGAGACTCTTTATTATTTGGTTGCAGGGTTGTTTGAGAGAGACCATCTTCATCCTACACCTCCCACGAATTGATAAACCTTAGGTCATCCACTTGAGGGAAAATTGCTACTGTCCTACAAAACTCTGCGCTTGGAGGCCCAACATGAGTCTACAAGAATAAGTTGTGTAGTAGACATCATCGGTTTGCTGCATTTGATTGCTGCACTTGTTTGTTGCATAGCATGCATGTAGACTTATTATATTGTCACTAACGGTTGATCTTGTGAGTGTAGGTGGCATCGGTTTCGATCCACTACCTGCACCCCCCCCCCAGCTTTGCATACCTGCTTTTTGGTGTTTGACGTCATCTCCGTCCCAGCGGAGTGATGCCGAGGTACCAAGTGTCCAGACACCCCTTGCAGGTATCGTGCAGATATCTTTTCTTCAGCCACATATATAGCTTCGGCGATAGACATGCTTCTATCCCGAATCTTGCCATCCAACCCACCGCTTTGGCAACCCTTACTGGTCTTTGTTACCAGAAAAGGGCAATGCCAACAGACCCTGCTTTACACCGATATCCTACCCTATCACCCATTCTCTGGACGAGTACGGTTTCCTTCCGTCCACTTGATGATGTGGCCGTGACATCCGTGTCTCGCTACATGATCACCGAGTCCGTCCTCATCCCTAAGCCGGTCCAGATGCAACCGGTGCCGAGCCAGCTCTAGGTGTAGCTCTATTTACACCAACCGCTCCACACGCTGATCCACTTTCGTGCACACCGCCACAGCATACTAGACCGTAGTACCGGAGTTTCTGCGAGATTTGTGTGCTTAAGTAGGCATGCATATTGTTGTGTATAGCAGTAAAATGTGATGTGCTTGTATGTAGTCCTGATGCCTTGTGTGCTTTTGTTCAGAAGTTTCTTTTGCTTCTTTCTTTGGGCCTTCGGTGTTGCCTTACCTCCCCTTATGAAAGTTGCTCATCAACCGACACCGGACCCGAAGAAACAGTGAGGAGTTCAAATATTTAGAAGCTCGGCTAAGCATTATGGACTTCTCAGTCGACTGTATTATTTTGGGAATATCTGGTCTGACTGCAAATGACATCCTGGAGTAATTACCAACATCAAGTTTACAACAGTGGTGCAATCTTCACATCAGTAATGATTAAATCAGCCGGAAGACAAGTGGTGTGCAAGACCAACAGTATATTATCAGTCAAAGGAATATCAAAGGTGTATATATATATGGCATTCAGTCCGCATATCAGAGAGAAAAGCTTCTGGTGTAAGCAACTCAGTCTTCCTCCGCACGCTACTAGAGAAGCTTACAATGCAAGGCTCCTCAATCTTCCTCAGTACGATATGTGGATAGCTTCCAGCATGAGATACTCTGTCTTCTTCAGTAAGCTACCCCAGAAAGCTTATGGCATAAGTCACCAAATCTTCCTCAGTAAGCAATCTAGGGAAAAGCTTCTGAAGCACGGTACCCAGCCTTCTTCAGCACGCTATCCCGGCAAAAGCTTCAAGTGTAAGATATCCAGCCTTCCTCAGCACGATACTCTCGATAGCTTCCAACACAAGCTATCCAATCTTCGTTATTACAACACTACAAACAGTCATCGTCATTGGTACAAGATGTTACCCAGTGAGTTGGTAGTATCGGGCAGTGCATCTCAAGAATCAGATCCGCAACAGTTGGGTCAGAAGCACGAGCTAGTCAGGACCCAAGTGTCTGCTTCGGGAATCAAATGCTCAGCTACACACACTTCCATATATATTGTGAGCATGCTACCAAGGTCATGCAAGTCACTCATACGATGATGCAAACATGGTGAGAATCCGACAACCACATGAATTATGAAGAAAGCCAGTATACACCTTAGTGTGATGCGAGGACTGACAAGCTATGAAGTAAGACAATTTGGAACAACAATCTGGACAGTGGAGATCAAGGCCCGTTTCCTTCCAACCGACAAAGTGATATCATTAACCTCTGTCACTGTCATGTATGATTAACCACAACAGTGAGCTCTATACAAGTAACTGTGAACCTGGTATATGATCCTGATGAACCCTTGCTTACCGCTTCCTGGTAATGGCACAACGCCTGTGTTCTGAGCTGTTTTCGGCCATCCCGGGGTGGATGCCGCCTTTATATTTCTCTTTTCAACAACTGGCCCGTGTTCTGAGCTGCTTTTCGGCCGTCTTGGGCAGCTGTTGAGTTTCTTTTTGTAGCAGTGACCCTATGCTCTGAGCTGTTCTTCGGCCATCTTAGGGAACTGCTACATTCTTCTTATCAACACTGCCTCATGCTCTGAGCTGCTTTTCAGCCGTCGTGAGCCATGGTTGAATTATCTCAGTAATGTCCCAGATCTGAGTTGTAAAGACCGTTCTGGTGGCTACTGATTTATTTGCCGATTTCATGCAAAGGTTCGGATGATCATTGCCCTATAGTTAAAGCTCGGGAGATGATGAACTTGCCAGTTAAGCATTGTTGCATGGTAATAGGATAAGGTATGCTTGCAGGAATATTGCACCTGACAGCACCTATGGTCACACGAAGAATTAAGGGTATATATGGCCAAGCTCTTTCAGCAAAAGATTCAGAAAAAGATAACAATAATGAAGGAGCAAGACTAGCAATACAGGTATGGTAATCATTGCAGGAACGACACGGTACGGATACCCAAGACAGTATGATTCCGTATCAATCACCAGGGATAGACACCCAAGAGGGTTATGATTCCCAACATGGTTTTGAACCCAGAAGGCATGCATCTAGTTACCCGATGCAATGATTGAATGTTTCACGCCCACCGAGGAAATTTGTGCACAACTCCATTGATACTATCATTGCTGGATATTAGAATACCACGTCAATGGGGAAATTCCTCCCGGACTTATGGAAATTTCAGTCATGATAATATCAGATAAGTCAGCAGACATGAAAGAATTGGAGTCAGCATAAGGATGAACATATAAGGTAAGACCTGTCAGAATATGGATCCGGTGAAGCAAACCACCCCAGAGCAAGGTAATCAGATCATATGAAATTCAGTGGGAACAACTTATAAAGGAAAAGGATACCCGAGTTGCAACCGGTTTCCTTAAGTCAGAATATTCATACTTGTTCCCTTAACAACCAAATCTCCAGGACGAGATTTTTGTAAGGGGGGTAGGTTTGTGACACCCCGATTTTTGGACCTTTCTTTTTCTTTCAGATTTCTTTCGATTTTTATTTGGAGTTCCTTTTCCGTGGCTTTGTGGTCTTGAAACCTGGAGAGATCACCTCTTCTTCCTCTCCCAAGTGGCTTGTCACTCTCAACTCTTTCTCAAGGCCATGTCATTTCCATCTTAGCCCAACCCCAATTTTTATTTCTTGGGAATATTCCTTTTTCTATTAAAGGAATAACCCGGTTTGCTCTAGGTTGTGAAGCAACCTATATTTCTGTCTTTCCAAAAATTCCCACAAAATTCTCATAAATTCTTTGGATCATATCTTCCACAAATATGTCAAAACCCATCCTTGCCTAGTTCAAAAATAATTCAGGAATATTCATTTCCTATTCTGTCCAGTATGGCACTTTGTGAAGGAAGTGCTATTTATATTTTCTTTATTACCCTCAAACTTTTTGAGCAATCTTTAATATCCAAATAATTGCCACATGCCAAAATTCAGCTTCATTTGTCTAGTAAATCTTCCTCAGCAAATTGCCAAAGTTTCTGTCCAGAGAGAAGCTTTGTGAAGGAAGTACTAGCTAGGCTAATCCAAACGAGTTGAAATTTTGGTAGATCATTCATATGATCAAATAATTACTATCCACCAAATTTCATCTCTATCAAACAATCTATGTGAGCACACCATCCAATCTTTGTTTCTGGTCATAATTTCAGTTTGTGAAGCAACTATATTTTATATTGCTTCATAAAATCTGAAACTAATCCAGGACCCAAACATACTTATATAAATTGAGCATGCCTAAATCCGCATCATTTTGCCATGCCATTGTCTCCACAAAATTCCCCCAAGTTTCTGCCCAGTAGAAAGCATTGTGAAGGAAGTACCATTTTTAGTTATACAAATGGTATGAAATTTTTACAGTGCCTTCATATGCCCAAATGATCATCCTCCACCAAATTTCAGCTCAACCCAATCATCCATGTGAGTGCATCTTCCATTTTCCCTTTTCTGTCCAGTGTGGTACATTGTTAAGCAAGTGCCACCTAGGATTATCCTCTTGAGCTGCAAAGTTGCATTGACAGTCATCTTAGTGTTTGATCACCCTCAGCCAAAATTCAGGTCCATTGAACTCGCTCTCTGCTAACACCATTGATCAAACACCTTCCTGATGCTTGGTGCATGAGCCTAGTCCAGCCATTCTTTGAGCCACCGTTCTTGTTTCCTTGCTCTCAGCATCTTCTGGGGGAGTGATCAACCTACCAGACATACCCGGGCCGCTCAGAACGCGGGGCAATGCCACTATTATGCGGTGACCACGCGTCTGGCATGCCGTTCGACGCGCTCTGGACGCCGGGACCCCTCTGCCGCCGCCCAAACGTCGTCCTCGCGCCACCGCGGCATGTCCACAGTGTTGCTATTCTCCTCCTGCATCCACGCGCCCCCTCTGGACCCCTCTCCCCCTCCTCTTTCCGCTCCGGCGAGCCACGCTGCACCGCGTGCCCGTGGCCATCGTCATTTTGCCGTTGTCCTCTTCCTCCTCCTCAATGCTCTGGCACTCCACTACCTCTCTCCCATCGCCATCCACGCCTGCCCGCGTGCGCACGCGTACACGATAGCGCCAGAGCACATTCCGCGCGCCCTTGGCGGCACCCGAGCTTGGCATCTCCTCGCCGGGCTATATATAGCCGTCCCGAGACCTCCCGAGCTCACCAACCTCTCTCTCTCCCTCCTAGCACCCCCTGGCCTCTCATTTGAGCTCGAGGAGCCCTCCTCCCCTCCCATGGCCGCCACGGCCGTCGACGGCCTCTGCTCAAATTCGAGCAAGCCCGGCCTCCTCCCCTCCTCCTTTCTCCACCAAAGAACCCCCCTGAGCCTGGCGCACCTCCCCATCTCCTTCGTTCTTCTCCACGGCGCCCGTGGGCTCGGCTCCAAGTTTGGCCGAGGGCCACGTCCGCCGGAGCCCAAGCCGTCGTTGCCCTGGTCTTCCTCGAGGCCCGTGTACCCCCGGGATGGACGCGGCTGCCTCCCCTGAGCACGCCGGTGGCCGGAGCGCCGCCAGAGGTGGCCCGAGTCGCCGGGACGGGCGCCGGCGAGCTCAATCCCCTGCTCTGTCCCGCGCGCTCGGGGTTGAAGAAGGTGACCTGGCCTGGCGGGCCCCACCGCCTCTCGGGTCCCACCGGTCAGCCTAACAGGGCGTTGACCCGAGCCCGCATTTTTTTAAGTGGAAACATATTTTGCGTATTATGTTTTCCTCTGAAGAAAGCGTACTCTGCTTGTGCTTCGGCTAAAAATGTGTTTTCCTTATGCTGAAAGCGTATTTTGCTGAAATACGCTTTCTGTTTTACCCCGCCGGCCGAAACCCTTATATTGTGAACGTTCACCCGTTAGCAGCAGAAATGGACAGATTTTATTTGTTTTTCTGCCTAACGAACGAACGGCCACAACTTTTTAACCGTGACTCCGATTCAGGTGATGCAAAAGCCCACGTTCTCTATTCATCGAGCCCGTTCTATTGGTATCATTTTCACCATGTTGTAACATTCTAAAAATGACCATTTTGCCCCTGCCCTTATTCAGCCCCCTTCGAGAGGGAAACGTTTCCGGCAAAAAAAATCCGCGAGGGTCTCGCGCTTCTTCCCAACGAATCCTTCATCCCCAGGCAAGCCACAACAGCCACTCGCATGATGGTATTGCAATAGCCATGGTTTCGACTTGAATGTTCGAATAATTACTTGTTCATGTAATTATTTTGAATGCTACTTATATGCCTGAGAATCCATGCTCATTTCTTATGCCATGTTCATTTTCATCTAGTAAGTGAAATGATTAAATGCTATTGTTATTATCATGTTTCATTCTTGTAATCATTTCCGATGCTAGTGATAATGATATGCTCATATGAATAGTTAGGGTGTATTATGAAAATACTTGCGATATTCATGATCAACTTTATGACATGCTCATGTGCAACCCGTAGGCTAAGTGATTTATCATTGTTGATATTACGATGTTAAATGGTTACGTTGCCCATCCATGGTTACACTGATATCATGCTCATATGCATTGTTATTTCATCATGTTATTTTGTTATGGCTCAGCTCATCACCATTCAAGTTAAACCTGACGTTCATCGAACTTGAACAAATCTGTTGGCTGAGTCATGGTGCCACCGAATCGAGCTAACCAGTGCAGCCACACTTGCCTTATGGGGGGGGCCTAATTCGGTCTATTGTGAAAGCACATTTGCTCCCTTGGTGGTTTTTGTAATTTATGCCAACATACATGTGTTGGACTAATGCTTTTATCTAGTGAATTTCAGACAAGTTCAACAATGGCGTGGCGTGGACAAGAGGACGTGGAACCCCTTCAAAATGCTAAGGATAAGGATTGGCAAAAGATCAAGACTCTACATTTTTGGTTTAGTGATCCAAGATCACATTGAGTCCATAGGAAAGCCAATACTATTAAAAGGGGATGAGGTGTTGCTTAATGGTCTTTTTGCTCAAGTGCTTAGTGACAGTATTCCTAAACCCTCAACCACTCTCTCTACCCAAATATGTCCTAAACCTAAAGTCCAACTCGGCCCCACCGATTTTTCCTTTCCGGCCCCACCGAGTTGATCCAAGAATTAGCCACTGCCAAACCCTAACAAATCGGATCCACCGAAATGGATCTCGGTCCCACCGAGATGGCCTTGCCAACTCTCTGTAATCGTTTGCATTTACTTCGGTCTCACCAAGTTTGCAAATCGGTCTCACCGAGATGGCTTGCCAAGTCTCTGTTGCCTTATTGCTTCACTTCGGTCCAACCGAGTTGATGCAATCGGCGCCACCGAGATGAGGTTTGCCCTAAGCCATTGCACTTCGGTCCATCCGAGTTGTCCGTATTGGTCCCACCGAGATTCCTAAAGTTCATATCTTTTACATAGTTCGGTGCTACCAAGATGATTGTTTCGGTGCCACCGAGTTGGGTCAAAAGTGTGTAACGGTTGGATTTTGTGTGGAGGCTATATATACCCCTCCACCCCATCCTTCTCAGTAAGGAGAGCCATCAGAACGTGCCTACACTTCCACCATTCATTTTCTGAGAGAGAACCACCTACTCATGTGTTGAGATCAAGATATTCCATTCCTACCATTTGAACCTTGATCTCTAGCCTTTCCCAAGTTGCTTTCCACTCAAATCCTTCTTCCACCATAGCCAAATCTGTGAGGAGTGTTTGAGTGCTGGGAAGACTATCATTTGAAGCACAAGAGCAAGGAGTTCATCAACAACACACCGTCTATTACCTTTTGGAGAGTGGTGTCTCCTAGATTGGTTAGGTGTCACTTGGGAGCCTCCAACCAGATGTGGAGTTGAACCAAGAAGTTTGTAAGGACAAGGAGATCGCCTACTTCATGAAGATCTACCCCGAGTGAGGCTAGTCCTTCGTGGAGGTAAGCCATGGTGGAATAGACAAGGTTGCTTCTTCGTGGACCCTTCGTGGGTGGAGCCCTCCGTGGACTCGCGCAGCCGTTACCCTTCGTGGGTTGAAGTCTCCATCAACGTGGACGTACGATAGCACCACCTATCGGAACCACGCCAAAAATCCACCATGTCTTCATTGCGTTTGATCTTCCATACTCTACCCCTTTACTTTCCGTATTCTTGCATGCTTTACTATTTCCGCTGCTCAATCTCTAGATATGCATGTGTAGAAAGTATTGGAGTTATCTTAGCTTGTGCCAAAATCTGCCTAAGTTCCAAGAGAAATTAAAAACTGCTATTTTGGCTGGTTAGGAGTCTATTCACCCCCCCCTCTAGACCTATCTCCTCGATCCCACAATTGGTATCAGAGCTTTGGTCTCCATTGCTTTGGTTTCATCACCATTGGAGGGAGATGGATATGTCTACGTTCGGGAGTATTAGACGTAGAGTGCCTATTCTCAATGGGGAGTATTACAACTTTTGGAGGGATGAAATGCTTGATATCTTTGATCAGTTTAACTTGAGCAAGTATATTCATAATCCTTATGTGCCCCCTATTGATCCCTTGCATCGTACTCATGAAGAGGAAATTGATATGCTTCGTAATCTTAGAACTGTCAATCTTATCATTAGAGGAGTACCTAAGATTGTGCTTGGTTGTATGTGAAACTTTGCATGTGCTTATACTCTATGGCATGATTTAGAAAAGCGATATCCCGATTATTCTCTAAAGAGTTTTGATAAGATTCTTCATAAGGCTGTTGTTTTTCACAAGATGAGTCCTAATGATCCTAAGTTTGATGATTGCTTGTTTGAGCTTCGTGATCTCATGCGTGCCAAAGGAGATGTTAGAACTATTTGCAATATTATCATGGAAACTATTAGAATTCATAAACTTGAACATTGTCATGATCATGAAACTAATAAATCTGTTGCCTCTTGTGAGGATCATATGCATGATGATGATGATGTCGAACATGGCTACTATGATGAAGACGAAGATTTTGATGCTGAATTTGAGAAGACCTTGAGGAATCTCAGTCTTATGGCAAATCTTCGAGATTATATGGCTGGAGGAAAAGAGTGGATTCTCGATAGTGGATGTACCGATCACATGACCGGAGATAGAGACGTGTTTCGTGAGCTTACTAAAAATGATGGTCCACGCAAGTATGTGACTTTTGGAGACAACTCCAAGGGTAAGGTACTTGGCCTTGGTAAGGTGGCCATATCCAATGATAGCTCCATACAAAATGTTATGCTTGTTGAATCTCTTGGTTACAATCTTCTTTCCGTATCTAGACTAGCTGATTTTGGCTTTAATGTTCTATTTACCAAAGTAGATTGCCAAGTGTTTCGCCAAGATAATCATAATATAGTCTTTACCGGCATTCGTAGAGGTGATCTATACATTGTTGATTTCACTAAGAGAGCCCAACCTCGTACTTGTTTAATTGCAAAATCTTCTAAAGGTTGGTTATGGCATAGAAGACTTAGACATGTTGGTATGCGTAACCTTGATAAACTTGTTAAAGGAGATCACATTCTTGGAGTGAAAGATGTTATATTTGACAAAGATAGACTTTGTAGTGCTTGCCAAGCAGGAAAACAGGTTGGAGGAAGCCATCCCGTAAAGAACATTATGACCACGAGGAGACCACTCGAGCTACTTCATATGGATCTTTTTGGTCCCAACGCCTATAAGAGTCTTGGTGGTAACTCTTTCGGTTTGGCCATTGTTGATGATTTTTCCAGATTTACGTGGGTGTTCTTTCTTGATGACAAATCGCAGGTACAAAAGATCTTCAAGAACTTCGCAAGAAAGGCTCAAAATCAATTTGAAGTAAAGATCAAGAAGGTTCGGAGTGACAACGGAACGGAGTTCAAGAACGCCAATGTGGACACCTTTCTTGATGAGGAGGGTATTTCACATGAGTTCTCGGCTACGTACACACCTCAACAAAATGGAGTTGTTGAGAGGAAGAACCGTACACTTATTGAGATGGCAAGAACGATGCTTGATGAATACAAGACGCCAAGACATTTTTGGGCGGAAGCAGTTGAAACAGCTTGTCATGCAACAAATCGACTATATCTTCACAAGCTTCTTGGTAAAACGGCGTATGAACTGCTCACCGGTAACAAACCACAAGTTGGATACTTTCAAGTATTTGGCTCAAAATGTTACATTCTTGATAAGCATCGTCGTTCAAAATTTGCTCCTAAATCTCATGAAGGTTTCCTACTTGGTTATGGATCGAACTCTCACACTTACCGTGTCTACAACAACTTCACTCGAAAAGTTGAAGAGACGGTAGATGTGAAGTTTGATGAGATTAACGGCTCGCAAGTCGAGCAATTGCCACTTGATGTAGGAGATCAAGAACCATCGGAAGCAATCCAAGACTTGCCCATTGGCAAGATTCGCCCTGTGGAAGTAAAGGAGAGTACCTCGTCTATTCAAGTGTATGCCCCAACCTCACATCGAGGTGAACGACAAGCTGATATGGAGGCATCCACAAGTGGAACACGTTAAGACGATGGGAATGAGGAAGTGCAACAAGATGATCCACCTCAACCTCCTTCTCCACCTCCACAAACAAACAACGACAACATCAACGAAGAAGAAGAAGATGATGATGATGAGGAAGCCTCACCACAACCCAAGAAAAAGCTACCTCGAGTTAGAGCAAGGATCGACAAGGATCATCCCGTCGAACAAATACTTGGAGATATCCAAACCGGTAGAATCACTCGCTCTAAATCTCGTTTAGCTAACTTTTGTGAGCATTACTCATTTATCTCTAGTGTTGAACCCTTGAAGGTAGAAGATGCTCTCAAGGACCCCGACTGGGTGAATGCAATGCACGAAGAGCTACACAACTTTGAGAGGAACCAAGTGTGGACATTGGTTGAGAAGCCTAAGGAAGAGCAAAACATCATTGGAACCAAATGGGTGTTTCGGAATAAGCAAGATGAAGATGGACAAGTTGTACGCAACAAGGCTCGTCTCGTAGCACAAGGTTACACACAAGTCGAAGGTATGGACTATGGTGAGACCTATGCCCCCGTTGCAAGACTTGAATCCATTCGCATTTTACTTGCTTATGCTAATCACCATGATATCAATCTTTACCAAATGGATATTAAAAGTGCCTTCTTAAATGGTGAAATTGAGGAGGAAGTATATGTTAAACAACCTCCCGGCTTTGAGAATCCCAAGAAACCTAATCATGTGTACAAACTTCGTAAAGCTCTTTATGGTCTCAAACAAGCCCCTAGAGCTTGGTACAAATGCTTGACAAAGTTTCTTCTTGAAAAAGGTTTTGAAATTGGGAAGATTGATTCAACTTTGTTCACTAAGAGGGTTAATGGAGAATTATTTGTATGCCAAATTTATGTTGATGATATTATCTTTGGATCTACTAACCCCTCTTTTAGTGAAAAGTTTGGAACGTTGATGTCGGAGAAGTTTGAGATGTCTATGATGAGTGAACTCAAATTCTTTCTTGGTTTGCAAATCAAGCAAACTAGGGAAGGTACCTTTGTCTCTCAAACAAAGTATACCAAGGACTTATTCAAGAAGTTCAATATGCAAGAGAGTAAAGGTATGAAAACTCCCATGCCCACGAGTGGACATCTTGACTTGACCAAGGATGGCAAACCGGTTGATCAAAAGGTTTATCGATCTATGATTGGTTCGTTACTATAGCTATGTGCCTCCCGACCCGACATTATGCTAAGTGTGTGCATGTGTGCACGATACCAAGCAGCACCAAAAGAGTGTCACCTTAAGGCGGTTAAAAGAATTGTGAGATACTTGATACATACACCAAACTTTGGCATATGGTATCCCAATGGATCTTCTTTCAATCTTGTTGGCTACTCCGATTCGGACTATGCCGGAGACAAGGTTGACAGAAAATCCACTTCGAGTACATGTCAATTTCTTGGTAGATCTCTTGTGTCTTGGTCCTCCAAGAAACAAAATTCCGTATCTCTATCTACTGCCGAAGCGGAATACATTGCCGCGGTATCATGTTGTGCTCAATTACTATGGATGACACAAACTCTTAAAGATTATGGTGTGTATGTGAGACATGTACCATTACTTTGTGACAATGAGAGTGCTATTAAGATAGCACACAATCCCGTGCAACATTCTCGAACTAAGCATATTGAGGTTCGTCACCATTTCATTCGAGATGATGTTGAGAAAGGTGATATTGACCTTAAACATGTTCGTACTGACAAACAATTGGCGGACATCTTTACCAAACCCCTTGATGAGAAAGTGTTTTGTCACTTGAGAAGTGAGTTGAACATCATTGATGCTTCAAACATGAACTAGAGGTTCATGTGGATGCATACAAGGGCATGAGCATTCTTGACTAATCCATGATATCCTTCATGATCATTTTATATCTTGGACATTTTGCTCCCTTGTATGGTATCTAACCTTTTGTAGGTACTTGGACAAGCTTCATGTCACAAGATTGCATCACACTCTTATCTTGAGCAATCTTGTATAACCCAAGTATCAACAATTGATGGAGGAACAAGGAACAAGACAACCTAAGCATATCCTTTGACAACATTTGAGTTATGCTTCATTCTTGTCATTTTGGATATACATGTTGTTCCTTGCAAAACTAACCCATGTAGGAAGATGAACTACAAATGATAGGATAGCTCCAAACTTCAATTCATGAGCATCCACTTCAAGTTCAACTACATGATGGACTTCACCACCAAATACCAATGTAAGTTCTCACATCTTAGAGAAGCTTCACTCAAAGACATGAGCTAAAGCAACTCAACAAGATGTGAATACATTGAAATGCTTAAAAGAAAAATGGCAACCCCATTTTGATCAAGTGTTTTCACTTGACTCCTAAGTCAAAATACTCTAACATGGGTGACCTAGTCGCCGACCCATCTAGATGAAGTTCTCTAGTGTTTCTTTTGTTTGTTCTCTTCTTGCTAGAGTGTTTCTTTTCAAAAAAAAACTTCATCTAAACGTTTCTTTGCTTCTTTTCTGTTTCTTCTCTTTTAGCTTGATTCGCAGTTAATTCTTTGCAAATCCTTGTGAGATTTCCTTGCCTAGTGAGCTGAGTTGACAAAATATTCCATTGCATCAAACTCGGTTCCACCGAATTGTCTCAACTCGGTGTCACCGATTTTGACTGCTCTAAGGAATTTTCTGTTAAATTTTCCCCGAGTTTTTCTGCTCCAGCTCCACTCGATGATTCTTATCCTCTACATGCATCTAGCTGTATTTCTCAAGGACCAAACTCACTTAATCAATAACCTTGAAGTCCCTTCTTGGAAATTGATGTCAAAGGGGGAGAGAGGAATACATCAAAGCTTAAGCTTATCTATTCAAAACAAAGATGCACCTTACAAGAGGAGAGAATGTTACATGTTTCTAAGAGGGGAGAAACATGATTAGTCTGTTCTTTGGCTGTTGTTTGAGTTTTCTCACCCTACCTACTCCCAATATCCATGTCAGATTCAGGGGGAGAGGAATTTCTTTAAGGGGAGACAGCTATTTCTTTTGGGGACATGTCTACTTCAAAATGGTATTCACCTAGTGATACTCTCTTCTACATGTCATCCCAATCTTGGTTTCTTGTTGATCTTGTGTCTTTTTCATGAAGAAATTATCTTGTGTTATCTAACCCTGTTTTCTCAAGTGTATTTCTTCAGGTACTTGATCAAGAACTTCAAGGTAAGCATATGCATCACACTCATGTGCATGATTGACCTCTTGCTAGTATATCCTGTTTGCAAGAAGACAATCATGGACATGTGGACACCTAAATGCTATATATATTGCTCTGATGCATATCGCCAAGATACATGTTGCATGTATATCTCCCATGTGATATCATCATATTATATGCACCTCTCCAGGGGGAGTTAAATGGGATCCATACATGTTACATGTTTCCTTCAAAGCTTTCATACATACCTCTGCTACATCTATATTTGAAGCTTTGATGTACGTTGTCATCAATTACCAAAAAGGGGGATATTGAAAGCACATTTGCTCCCTTGGTGGTTTTGGTAATTTATGCCAACATACATGTGTTGGACTAATGCTTTTATCTAGTGAATTTCAGACAAGTTCAACAATGGCGTGGCGTGGACAAGAGGACGTGGAACCCCTTCAAAATGCTAAGGACAAGGATTGGCAAAAGATCAAGACTCTACATTTTTGGTTTAGTGATCCAAGATCACATTGAGTCCATAGGAAAGCCAATACTATTAAAAGGGGATGAGGTGTTGCTTAATGGTCTTTTTGCTCAAGTGCTTAGTGACAGTATTCCTAAACCCTCAACCACTCTCTCTACCCAAATATGTCCTAAACCTAAAGTCCAACTCGGCCCCACCGATTTTTCCTATCCGGCCCCACCGAGTTGATCCAAGAATTAGCCACTGCCAAACCCTAACAAATCGGATCCACCGAAATGGATCTCGGTCCCACCGAGATGGCCTTGCCAACTCTCTGTAATCGTTTGCATTTACTTCGGTCTCACCAAGTTTGCAAATCGGTCTCACCGAGATGGCTTGCCAAGTCTCTGTTGCCTTATTGCTTCACTTCGGTCCAACCGAGTTGATGCAATCGGCGCCACCGAGATGAGGTTTGCCCTAAGCCATTGCACTTCGGTCCATCCGAGTTGTCCGTATTGGTCCCACCGAGATTCCTAAAGTTCATATCTTTTACATAGTTCGGTGCTACCAAGATGATTGTTTCGGTGCCACCGAGTTGGGTCAAAAGTGTGTAACGGTTGGATTTTGTGTGGAGGCTATATATACCCCTCCACCCCATCCTTCTCAGTAAGGAGAGCCATCAGAACGTGCCTACACTTCCACCATTCATTTTCTGAGAGAGAACCACCTACTCATGTGTTGAGATCAAGATATTCCATTCCTACCATTTGAACCTTGATCTCTAGCCTTTCCCAAGTTGCTTTCCACTCAAATCCTTCTTCCACCATAGCCAAATCTGTGAGGAGTGTTTGAGTGCTGGGAAGACTATCATTTGAAGCACAAGAGCAAGGAGTTCATCAACAACACACCGTCTATTACCTTTTGGAGAGTGGTGTCTCCTAGATTGGTTAGGTGTCAGTTGGGAGCCTCCAACCAGATGTGGAGTTGAACCAAGAAGTTTGTAAGGGCAAGGAGAACGCCTACTTTGTGAAGATCTACCCCGAGTGAGGCTAGTCCTTCGTGGACGTAAGCCATGGTGGAATAGACAAGGTTGCTTCTTCGTGGACCCTTCGTGGGTGGAGCCCTCCGTGGACTCGCGCAGCCGTTACCCTTCGTGGGTTGAAGTCTCCATCAACGTGGACGTACGATAGCACCACCTATCGGAACCACGCCCAAAATCCACCGTGTCTTCATTGTGTTTGATCTTCCATACTCTACCCCTTTACTTTCCGTATTCTTGCATGCTTTACTATTTCCGCTGCTCAATCTCTAGATATGCATGTGTAGAAAGTATTGGAGTGGTCTTAGCTTGTGCCAAAATCTGCCTAAGTTCCAAGAGAAATTAAAAACTGCTACTTTGGCTGGTTAGGAGTCTATTCACCCCCCCCTCTAGACCTATCTCCTCGATCCCGCATATTGTCATGCCTCTCGCCGGTGCCTCCAACTAGGGAAGGTTATGTGCGTGTGCTACCCTGATCAGGTAGGCGGCCATAGCCTTGTGTGCCCAAGTTGTATGCGCGCAAAGGTCCCCGTTTGTGACGATGTTTTAGTTTTGGCCACGACGGTGGGAGCCACAAAGGTGGCGGATGTCACGAGTTGACATCGGCCACCCATGATATAGCCCAAAGGGGAGTTTGTCGGAGTGGCCGGGAGAGTGTCATGCAATAGATTGGTTTTGTCAGAATGTCGTTGGTCCATCCGAATGGGAGCACGAGGCCATGAATTCCGTGGTGTGGGTACAGTGTACTAACCTCTGTAGAGTGTATAATCTATTGATAGCCGCGTCCTCGGTCATGGACATAGTTCGTAGTAGGTCACACTATGGGTCAGCAATAATATTAACCTGAATAATAACAACCCCGGTTCGATGAGAAAAGAAGTTGGTTGATCTTTATGTGGTCACGAGATGATCATGATGGTATTCTTGATGATGGTTGATCATGAGGTGATCGTGTGGTGATCACGACGGTAAGAAAGATTGATACCTATGGTGGTTACGGGATAACCTCCGAGCAGAGTAAGTGGTTCCATGGGACCTTAAACATCGACCCCCTCTCATGCTAGTGCTAGTATTATCATGTTCCTATCATGAGTAACATGTACATGCCATGCTCACTCTCATGTTGTTCTAGCAGTATCATGTTCATCATTGATAATTAACATGTTAATGCCATGTTGTTGTTTGGCTTGATTGCTTTGGTTGCTGTGAGCTTGCGAGTACATTCAAAGTACTCACCTGGCGTGTCATGCCAGATTGCAGATGATGCCGTGATTGCTTGCTTGTCGAGGATCCCGAGGTTGCGCTCTAGGATGCGTCCTAGCCAGAGTCCCTGCGGAGTGGAGTTCATCACCGTTGTCATTGTTCCGCTGCTAGAAGTTATTCCGTCACTACGAGTTGTCCCGCTGCTAGCATAGAGCTATCTGAGCAGGCATAGTATCGTCGTGCCTTTGTAACCTTTGTGGCTTCAAAACCCTTGTACCCCGAGTATTTGTAATAAAGAGTTGATTTGTTCTATGCCAAGCAGTGCCGTATTCCAGAAGACTTGATCTCTGGGCTGGAATACGGGGTGTTCCGGTCTCTCTGAGCCGGGGTGCAACATTTTCGGTACTCTGCCGGAGGGGGAATCGATCATGGAGGGCTTCTACATCAACCTTGCTGCCCTTCCGATGATGTGTGAGTAGTTTACCACAGACCTACGGGTCCATAGCTAGTAGCTAGATGGCTTCTTTTCTCTCTTTGATCTTTAATACCATGTTCTCCTCGATGTTCTTGGAGTTCTATCCGATGTAATCTTCTTTTGCGGTGTGTTTGTTGGGATCCGATGAATTGTTAGTTTATGATCAGATTATTCATGAGAAATATTTGAGTCTTCTCTGAACTCTTTTATGCATGATTATTATAGCTTTGTATTTCTCTCCGATCTATCGATTTGGTTTGGCCTACTAGATTGATTTATCTTGCAATGGGAGAGGTGCTTTGTGATGGGTTCAATCTTGCGGTGCTCAATCCCAGTGACAGAAGGGGACATGACACGTATTTGTATTGTTGCCATTAAGGATAAAAATATGGGGTTTAATCAAATTGCTTGAGTTTACTTTGTCTACATCATGTCATCTTGCTTAAGGCGTTACTCGGTTTCATACTTAATACCCTAGATGCATGCTGGATATCGGTCGATGGGTGGAGTAATAGTAGTAGATGCAG
The DNA here is from genome assembly GCA_039707655.1 of Elymus sibiricus. Lineage (NCBI taxonomy): Eukaryota > Viridiplantae > Streptophyta > Magnoliopsida > Poales > Poaceae > Elymus > Elymus sibiricus. The sequence goes on along the minus strand of CM077666.1, from coordinate 172,048,909 downwards.
GCAGGAGTTGGTCTACTTGTCTCAGACGTGATGCCTATATACATGACCATTGCCATGAATCCGTCATAATTATTTTCTTTTCTATCAATTGCCCAACAGTAATTTGTTTACCCACCGTATGTTATGTCTTCGAGAGAGAAGCCTCTAGTGAAAACTATGGCCCCCGGTCTACTTTATCATATATTAAAAACCTAAAAATACCTTGCTGCAATTTATTTACTTTTATTTTAACTAGTATTTTATTTTATCTATTTATCTCTATAAGATTTAATCCTTGCAAATAACCGCTAAGAGGATTGAAAACCCTCTTATTTGCGTTGGGTGCAAGTGTTTGCTCTTGTGTGTGCAGGTGCGCTTAACCGAATTTTGCTTGGCTCTCCTACTGGATTGATAACCTTGGTTCTTAACTGATGGAAATACTTATCTCTACTGTACTGCATCATCCTCTCCTCTTCGAGGAAACACCAACGCAGACTACAAGTAGCAGGAAGAATTTCTGGCGCCGTTGCCGGGGAGACATCATAAAAATTACCAAGTACCTTCGCACAAACTATCATCCACTTGCATTTATTTGCATTTGCCTCTCGTTTTCATCTCCCCCACTTCTAATTTTTTTTTACAAAAACACAAAAATATTTTATTTGCTTGCTTGCTTGCTTGCTTTTATTGCCTTCATGTCAAACACACAAGAACAGAAAATAAAACAAAAAGTTAAGATACTATGGATCGTCATCCACTTGCTAATCTTTTCAAAAAATCCAATTATGAGGAACCAATTGCTAGTGAGTTGAGTGCACTTGATTATCTCTATGTAGTTTTGCTTGAAAATCATGAAAATTGTGATGAAGTGCTAGAAGGAGAAATTTATAAAGTGATTCATGATAGCTCCTTGATTGAAAAGCATGATTGCAATGATGTTATTATAAATTCTATTAATGTCAATTGTGCTAATTATATGCAAAGCTATAAGCTTGGGGATGAAAATTTTGTTATGTCCACTACTTATTGCAATGATCATGATAGGGGTGATAATGCTTCTTATGATCTTGAAAATTTATTTAAGCCTCATGATGAATATGCTATTGATAATAATGTTTGCAATAGTGTTGAAAGTGGGTTTGGGAGAGTGTCAACTTTAGTTAAAAAGAATCCCACATATTCGGAGAGTGTTCAATCTTATGAATTTTTTGATGAAAGTGGGTTTGGAGAGGTCATGACTTTAGTTGATGATAATCCCACTATTTTGGAAGAGTGTCAAATTTGCATGCATGTGGATCATGAATAGAATATTTTATATGATAGCTATATTGTTGAATTTGATTATGATCCTACATGTAATTATTATGAGAGAGGAAAATATGGTTGTAGAAATTTTCATGTTACTCAATTACCTCTCTTGAAGTTCAAATTGTTAATGCTTCGTTCTTTTTCCTTGCACATGCTATATACTTCTTGTCTTGATAATTTGTTTTCCTACAAAATGCCTATGCATCGGAAGTTTGTTAGACTTAAATTGCTTTTTCACATGTTTTATGATGCTCTCTTTGTGTTTCAACTCTTATCTTTTATGTGAGCATCATTAATATTTCAAGCCTATCTTAATGGCTATAAAGAAAGAGCTTGTTGGGAGACAACCCAATACTTGCTGTTCTTGAGTGTTTACACAATTATAGCCTCTATTATGATTGTATTTTTATTTTTTAATTAGTGTTTGTGCCAAGTAATGCCTTTGGAATGATGTTGATGATAGTATAATTGATGCTATTTGGAAAACAGAAAGTTTTGTGTCCAGTGCTGGAATTTTAATTCTGTACTGGAGCATAAGAAAAATCTGAAATTTTTACACACTATTGGTATATGAATTTTTTACGTTGTCCTAATTTTTCAGAATTTTTTAATTTACAGAAGTATGGCTTTTAAATAGATCTTTACAGACTGTTCTGTTTTAGACAGATTCTGTTTTTGTTGCATAGTTTGCTTATTTTGATGAATCTATGGATCGTATCGGGAGGTATGAGTCATGGAGAAGTTGGAGTACAGTAGAATTATGCCAATATTAAATATTAATCAATTTACAACAGTACCTAAAGTTTAAGATTTGTTTGTTATACTAACGGATCTCACGAGGTTTCTGTTGAGTTTTGTGTGCTGAAGTTTTCAAGTTTTGGGTGAGACTACGATGGATAAAGGAATAAGGAGCGACAAGAGCCTAAGCTTGGGGATGCCCAAGGCACCCCAAGGTAATATTCAAGGAAGACTCAAGCGTCTACGCTTGGGGATGCCCCGGAAGGCGTCCCCTCTTTCGTCTACATTCTATCGATAACTCACTTGGAGCTATATTTTTATTCATCACATGATATGTGTTTTACTTGGAGCGTCTTGTGATATAGTTTGTTTGCTTTTGTTTGCTTTCTAGTTTGTCACAATCATCTTTGCTGAACACACCTTTTTGAGAGGGACACACATTATTCGTGATTTGTTAGAATACTCTATGTGCTTCACTTATATCTTTTGAGCTAGGCATTTGCTCTAGTGCTTCACTTATATCTTTTAGAGCACGGCGGTGGTTATATTTTAAAGAAATAGTTGCACTCTCATGCTTCACTTATATCTTTTTGAGAGTCTAATGAATAGCAATGGTAATATGCACGGGTTATGAATTTGGTCCTGATATGATAGGTATTCAAGAGGGATATAATAAAAACTTTCATGTAGATCACTGAATATGATAAGTTTGATTCCGTGCAATAGTTTTGTGATATTAAGATGGTAATATATGGGAGGTATTAGTAGATGATTGTGGTTTAGTAAGAATATTGGTGTTAAGATTTGTGATTCCTGAAGCATGCACGTATGATCTGTCGTTATGCTAAGAAGTTGGAGCATGATTTATTGTTGATTGTCTACCTTATGAGTGGCGGTCGGGGACGAGCGATGGACCTTGTCCTACCAATCTATCCCTCTAGGGGCATGCATAGTGGTACTTTGCTTCGAGGGCTAATAAACTTTCGCAATAAGTATGTGAGTTCTTTATGACTAATGTGAGTCCATGGATTATACGCACTCTCACCCTTCCGCAATTTGCTAGCCTCTTCGGTACCGTGCATTGCCCTTTCTCACATCGAGAGTTGGTGCAAAATTCGCCGGTGCATCCAAACCCCGTGATATGATACGCTCTATCACACATAAGCCTCTTTATATCTTCCTCAAAACAGCCACCATACCTACCTATCATGGCATTTCCATAGCCATTCCGAGATATATTGCCATGCAACTTCCACCATTCCATTTTTATGACACACATCGTCATTGTCATATTGCTTTGCATGATCATAGAGCTGACAAAGTATTTGTGGCTCAACCACCGTTCATCATTTTTATACATGTTACGCTAGCATCATTGCACATCCTGGTACACTGCCAGAGGCATTCATATAGAGTCATATTTTTTTTCTAGTATCGAGTTGTAATGTTGAGTTGTAAGTAAATAAAAGTGTGATGATCATCATTATTAGAGAATTGTCCCAGTGAGGAAAGGATGATGGAGACCTTGATTCCCCCACAAGTCGGGATGAGACTCCGGACGAAAAAAAAGAGGCCAAAAAGAGCCATGAAAAAAAATGAGAGAAAAAGAGAGAAGGGGCAATGTTACTATCCTTTTTCCACACTTGTGCTTCAGAGTAGCACCATGTTTTTCATATAGAGAGTTTCCTATTTTGTCACTTTCATATACTAGTGGGAATTTTTCATTATAGAACTTGGCTTGTATATTCCGATGATGGGCTTCCTCAAATGCCCGAGGTCTTCATGAGCAAGCAAGTTGGATGCACACCCACTTAGTTTTCATGTTGAGCTTTCATACACTTATAGCTCTTAGTGCATCCGTTGCATGGCAATCCCTACTCCTCGCATTGACATCAATTGATGAACATCTCCATAGCCAATTGATTAGCCTCGTCGATGTGAGACAATCTTCTTATTTTTGACTTCTCTTATTTATCTCTACCACCACACTCTATTCCACCTATAGTGCTATATCCATGGCTTGTGCTCATGTATTGCGTGGGAGTTGAAAAAGCTGAAGCGCGTTAAAAAGTATGAACCAATTGCTCGGCTTGTCATCGGGGTAGTGCATGATAAATACTTTGTGTTAAGAAGATGGAGCATGACAGGATTGTATGATTTTGTAGGGATAACGTTCTTTAGCATTTTTATTTTTAAAGACATGATTGTTTATTGGTATGCCTGAGTATTGATGTCTTTATATCAAATTATAGACTATTGCTTTGAATCATTCGGATCTTATTATTCATACCGTAAGAGAAAGATTACATGATGAAACATGATAGGTAGCATTCCACATCAAAAATTCTATTTTTATCATTTACCTACTCGAGGACGAGCAGAAATTAAGCTTGGGGATGCTTGATACGTCTCCAACGTATCTATAATTTTTGATTGTTCCATGTCATTATAGTATCTATCTTGGATGTTTTATATGCAATTATATGCCATTATATATCATTTTTTGGGACTAACTTATTAACCCAGTGCCCAGTGCCAGTTGTTGTTTTCTGCTTGTTTTTGCCTTTTTAGAAAATCATTATCAAAAAGTGTCCAAACGAGAAAAAAACTTTGGATTAATTTTTTCTGGACCAGAAAAGACCCAGGAAGCTTCGGGAGAAGACCAGAAGAGCCACGAGGAGGCGGCAAGCCTGGAGGGCGTGCCCCGAGGGGTGGTCGCGCCCCCCAGGCTTGTGGGCCCCTCCTGGCACATCTTGACCTAATTCCTTCGCTATAAATTCACAAATATTCCCAAACCAACAGAGAGACAGAAGAGAAAACCTTTCCGCCGCCGCAAGCCTCTGTTCTTCCGCGATCCCATCTGGAGGCCTTTTCCGGTACTCTGCCGGAGGGGGAATCGATCACGGAGGGCTTCTACATCAACCTTGTTGCCCTTCCGATGATGTGTGAGTAGTTTACCACAGACCTACGGGTCCATAGCTAGTAGCTAGATGGCTTCTTCTCTCTCTTTGATCTTCAATACCATGTTCTCCTCGATGTTCTTGGAGTTCTATCCGATGTAATCTTCTTTTGCGGTGTGTTTGTTGGGATCCGATGAATTGTGAGTTTATGATCAGATTATTCATGAGAAATATTTGAGTCTTCTCTGAACTCTTTTATGCATGATTATTATAGCTTTGTATTTCTCTCCGATCTATCGATTTGGTTTGGCCTACTAGATTGATTTATCTTGCAATGGGAGAGGTGCTTTGTGATGGGTTCAATCTTGCGGTGCTCAATCCCAGTGACAGAAGGGGACATGACACGTATTTGTATTGTTGCCATTAAGGATAAAAAGATGGGGTTTAATCATATTGCTTGAGTTTACTTTGTCTACATCATGTCATCTTGCTTAAGGCGTTACTCTGTTTCATACTTAATACCCTAGATGCATGCTGGATAGCGGTCGATGGGTGGAGTAATAGTAGTAGATGCAGGCAGGAGTCGGTCTACTTGTCTCGGACGTGATGCCTATATACATGATCATTGCCATGAATCCGTCATAATTATTTGCTTTTCTATTTATTGCCCAACAGTAATTTGTTTACCCACCATATGCTATGTGTTCGAGAGAGAAGCCTCTAGTGAAAACTATGGCCCCCGGTCTACTTTATCATATATTAAAAACCTAAAAATACCTTGCGGTAATTTATTTACTTTTATTTTAATTAATATTTTAGTTTATCTATTTATCTCTATAAGATTTAATCCTTGCAAATAACCGCTAAGAGGATTGACAACCCTCTTATTTGCGTTGGGTGCAAGTGTTTGCTCTTGTGTGTGCAGGTGCGCTTAACGGAATTTTGCTTGGTTCTCCTACTGGATTGATAACCTTGGTTCTTAACTGAGGGAAATACTTATCTCTACTATACTGCATCATCCTCTCCTCTTCGGGGAAACACCAACGCAGACTACAAGTAGCAATATTTTTATTTTTTTATTTTTTTAACAAGACAAATAAAAGCAAATAAAAGTAGAACAAGTAAATGATAATGTGTGTGAAGGGACCTTGCTTTGTTTGATGAAGTCTCCCCGGCAACAGTGCCAGAAATTCTTTCTGCTACTTATGAGCTGCGTTGGGATTTTCCCCGAAGAGGAAGGGTGAGGAAATATAGTAGCAGATAGTATTTCCCTCAGTAGAGAACCAAGGTTATCGAACTAAGAGGAGATTCACACAGACAAGGGTCGACAGTACATACACACACACAAACAAAATACTTGCACCCAACGCGGGCAAGAGGGTTGTCAATCCCCTTGTACTCGTTAATTGCAAGGATTAATTCTGATAGTGATAGATATATAAATTGCAAACAAAAATAAAAAGAAATAAATTGCAGCAAGTAAATTTGGGTTTTAGCAAATATGATGAATGGAACTGGGACCATAGTTTTCACTAGAGGCATTTCTCTCAAGAACATAGCCTACGGTGGGTAAACAAATTACTGTTGGGCAATTGATAGAAAAGCGTATAGTTATGATGTTATTCATTGCATGATCAGTACATAGGCAGTATGTCCATGACAAGTAGACCGACTCCTTCCTGCATCTACTACTATTACTCCACCCCTCGACCGCTATCCAGCATGCATCTTGAGGTATTAAGTTCATAACAAACAGAGTAATGCTTGCAGCATGATGACATAATGTAGACAAAATAAGACCAATCAATATGATCGAACCCCGTCGTTTTACCCTTAGTAGCAACAATACAAATACGTGCCTCGCTACCCCTCCTGTCATAAGGTGAGCACACCGCAAGATTGAACCTACTACTATGCACCACTTCCACTGAAGATCTAATCATCAACTTGGCCAAAGAAAACTCATAGATCGGAAAGCACTACATAGGTATAACAATCACACATAATAAAGTTCAGAATATAACTCAATTACTTTTAGTGAACAATCTGATCATAAACCCACAATTCATCGGATCCCAACAAACACACCACAAAAGCAGATTAAATCGAATAGAACTCCAAAGAGAACGGTGTATTGAAGATCAAAGAGAGAGAGAAAGACATCTAGCTAATCACTATGGACCCGTAGGTCCCGTGGGAAGTACTCACACATCATCGAAGGTGCAACAAGGTTGCTGTAGAAGCCCATTCCCCCTCCGGCAGAGTACCGGCGGAGGCCTCCGGATGGGATCGCGAAAGAACAGAGGCTTGCGGTGGCAGAATAATTGTTTCGGGTCTCACTCTGGTGGTTTCTGGATTTATGGTAATTTATAGCGCTGGAATTAGATCAAACGGAGCTACGAGGGGCCACAAGCTCAGGTGGCTCCCCCCTGGCGGGGAACCATCTGAGCTTGTGCCCTCTCGTACATCTTCTAGCCTCCTCCCAAAGCTCCTAGGGTCCCTTCTGGTCCAGAAAAAATCACCGTAAAGTTTCATCGTGTTCGGACTTCATTTGGTATGGTTTTTCTGTGAAACAATAAAATAGGCAAAAACATAAACTGGCACTGGGCACTAGGTTAATAGTTTAGTTCCCAAAAATGATATAAAATTGCAAATAAAACATATAAGATTGATAATATAATAGCATGAAACAATCAAAAATTATAGATACATTGGAGATGTATCAGGGACCATGTCGGTGTGCCAATGTCGGTGCAGGTCGGCTCGATGGAATGGCGGCGCCTTTGGGTTGGGCAGTGTCAAGGCGATGCTCCCAGATTCGGACACGAAGATGTCTGGGGTTAGCGGGGAGACGATGTCGGCGCGGTGAAGTGACAGACCTACGCGATGTGATGAAATCTGAGCTTGCAGACCAGGCTAAAATCTGCGAAGCGACGAGGTTGACCCGGTGCGATATCGGCGCGATGGGAGAGAGCACCTCAGATTAGGCTCAAACTTTGCAAGCGTGTGCTTGATAACATAGCACATTACCCCATACAAAATCTCCTCAAGATGAACTCGGGTCGGATTTGTTCCACGTAGAAAATAGTTTCTCAAATTGGAGCAATTCTCGGGCGTTACCTGGCGTTTGAACCATTGTGAGCTCAAATTTTGGGGGGTTGTAGACATGACCATTCCGCACAACTTGAACGATGCGATCTTCCAAAGGATGTCCGAGTTGATAGATAGCCTCTTTCTTCCAAACTCGCATGGATTTTCGTCCAGATTTGACAGTGCCCTGCCTTTTCAGAAGTAGTTGGAGATCCCACCATTGGAATGCCTTGAAATTTTACAGGGTTAATGTAGATGCAATTTTGCACAATCCCACTAAAGGGATCAGTGCAACGATGCTCGAGGAGGAAGGGCCGACTGAAAGGATCGGTATGGACGACTAGAAGAGGGGGTTGAATAGGCGACTAACAATTTTTAACTTTGTTCTCAATTTTAGGCTCAACTAAAAGTCAGGTTGTCTACATATGCAACTAGGTGGACAACCTATATGATAAGCACAACGAGCAACACAAGTTAGCAAGGGTAAAACACAAGGCAAAAGCTAGCAACAAGTAAAGGTACGAGATAACCGCAAGTGGAGACGATGAAGACGAGGATGTGTTTCCGAAGTTCCCTCCTTTAGGGGAGGTATGTCTCCGTTGGAGGGTGATGTCTACTACACAACTTATTCTTGTAGACTCGTGTTGGGCCTCCAAGCGCAGAGTTTTGTAGGATAGTAGCAATTTTCCCTCAAGTGGATGACCTAAGGTTTATCAATCCGTGGGAGGCATAGGATGAAGATGGTCTCTCTCAAACAACCCTGCAATCAAATACAAGAAATCTCTTGTGTCCCCAACACACCCAATACAATGGTAAATTGTATAGTTTCACTAGTTCGGCGAAGATATGGTGATACAAGTGTAGTATGGATAGTAGATATAGGTTTTTGTAATCTGAAAATAAAAAAACAACAAGGTAGCAAGTGATAAAACGGAGCACAAACGGTATTGCAATGCTTAAAAACAAGGCCTAGGGTTCATACTTTCACTAGTGCAATCTCTCAACAATGCTAACATAATTGGATCATATAACAATCCCTCAACGTGCGACAAAGAATCACTCCAAACTTCAATCTCTCACGCACCAATACAGAATAGAAATTCCAGCACTGGACGCAAAAGTTTCTGTTTTTGCACAGAATCGAATCAACAAGTATCCACACTATCCCAAAGGCTTTACTTGGCACATTATTGAAAGAAAACATATAAAACATGATTACTACAGTAGCTTAATCATGTGGACACACAAAAACAGTAGGTACTAACATTGGGTTGTCTCCCAACAAGCGCTTTTCTTTAATGCCTTTTTAGCTAGGCATGATGATTTCAATGATGCTCACATAAAAGTAAAGAATTGAAACACAAAGAGAGCATCATGAAGCATATGACAAGCACATTTAAGCCTAACCCACTTCCTATGCATAGGGATTTTGTGAGCAAATAGTTTATGGGAGCAAGAATCAACTAGCATAGGAAGGCAAAACAAGCATAACTTCAAAACTTTCAACACATAGAGAGGAAACTTGATATTATTGCAACACCTACAAGCATATGATCCTCTCTCATAATAATTTTCAGTAGCATAATGAATTAAATCAACAATATAGCTATCACATAAAGCATTCTTTTCATGATCCACAAGCATAGAAATTTTACTACTCTCCACATAAGCAATTTTCTTCTCATTCATAATAGTGGGAGCAAACTCAACAAAATAACTATCATGAGATACATGATTGGCATAATCCAATTGAAAATTAAAATCATGATGACAAGTTTCATATTTATCATTATTCGTTATAGCATACATGTCATCACAATAATCATCGTAGATAGGAGGCACGCAATCATCATAATAAATTTTCTCATCAAAACTTGGGGGACTAAAAATATCATCTTCATCAAACATAGCATCCCCAAGCTTGTGGCTTTGCATATCATTAGCATCATGGATACTCATAGAATTCATACTAACAACATTGCAATCATGCTCATCATTCAAAGATTTTATGCCAAACATTTTATTGAATTCTTCTTCTATCAATTGAGCACAATTTTCCGCTCCATCATTTTCAAGAAAGACATTATAAAGATGAATAATATGTGGCCACCTCAATTCCATTTTTTTTAGTTTTCTTTTATAAACCAAACAAGTGATAAAACAAGAAACTAAAAGATTCGATTGCAAGATCTAAAGATATACCTTCAAGCACTCACCTCCCCAGCAACGGCGCCAGAAAAGAGCTTGATGTCTACTACACAACTTATTCTTGTAGACTCGTGTTGGGCCTCCAAGCGCAGAGTTTTGTAGGACAGTAGCAATTTTCCCTCAAGTGGATGACCTAAGGTTTATCAATCCGTGGGAGGCATAGGATGAAGATGGTCTCTCTCAAACAACCCTGCAATCAAATACAAGAAATCTCTTGTGTCCCCAACACACCCAATACAATGGTAAATTGTATAGGTGCACTAGTTCGGCGAAGAGATGGTGATACAAGTATAGTATGAATAGTAGATATAGGTTTTTGTAATCTGAAAATAAAAAAACAGCAAGGTAGCAAGTGATAAAACGGAGCACAAACGGTATTGCAATGCTTAAAAACAAGGCCTAGGGTTCATACTTTCACTAGTGCAATCTCTCAACAATGCTAACATAATTGGATCATATAACAATCCCTCAACGTGCGACAAAGAATCACTCCAAAGTTCCTATTAGAGGAGAACATAAGATAGAAATTGTTGTAGGGTACGAAACCACCTCAAAGTTATCTTTTCCGATCAATCTATTGAGCCATCCCTATAAGTGTCACGAACAGCCCTAGAGTTCGTACTAAAATAACACCATATGATACGCATCAACCAACTCTAATGTCACCTAGATACTCCAATGTCACCACAAGTATCCGTGAGTTGATTATTTGATATGCATCAAACAACTTCATAATCATAATATTCAATCCACACAAAGAACTTCAAAGAGTGCCCCAAGATTTCTACCGGAGAAAGTAGGACGAAAACGTGCATCAACCCCTATGCATAGATTACCCCAGTGTCACCTCGGAAATCCGCGAGTTGAGTGCCAAAACATACATCAAGTGAATCAATATAATACCCCATTGTCACCACGGGTATTCATATGCAAGACATACATCAAGTGTTCTCAAATCCATAAAAATATTCAATCTGATAATAGTGAAACCTCAAAGGTAAAAACTCAATTCATCACAACAAGATAGAGAGGGAGAAACACCATATGATCCAACTATATTAACAAAGCTCGCGGTACATCAAGATCGTGCCAAATCAAGAACACGAGAGAGAGATCAAACACATAGCTACTAGTACATACCCTCAGCCCCGAGGGTGAACTACTCCCTCCTCGTCATGGAGACCGCCGGGATGATGAAGATGGCCTCCGGTGATGATTCCCCCCTCCGGCAGGGTGCCGGAAAAGGGCTCTAGATGGGATCTCCTTGGTACAGAGGCTTGCGGCGGCGTAAAAACTCATCTAGGTTAACTTTCGGGGGTTTCTGAATATATATGATTTTCCAGCGTTGGAATCACGCAAAGAGGTGCCACAAGGGGCCCACGAGGCACCAGGGCGCGCCTGGGGGGGTGGCGCGCCCTGGTGGCTTGTGGGGGCCCTGTGGGTCTTCTGCTGCTCCCCTGAAGCTTCCTGGGTCTGTTTCCTCCCAGAAAAAATCGTCAAAAAGTTTCACTGCATTTGGACTTCATTTGATATGGATTTTCTGGAAAACCAAAAACAAGCAGAAAACAGCAACTGGCACTGGGCACTAGGTCAATATGTTAGTCCATAAAAATCATATAAAAGCCATATAAAAGTGCACCAAAATCATACAAAACTATAATAAACATGGCATGAATACTTCATAAATTATAGATACATTGGAGATGTATCAGCATCCCCAAGCTTAATTCCTGCTCGTCCTCGAGTAGTTAAATGATAAAAGAAATAATTTATGAAGTGTGAATGCTTGCATAGTGCATAAGTTTAATCAATGATAATTTCAATCACTTTTCCTAGCATCATATCAGCAACTCTTTCTCATAAAACTCATCATGATAAAGTAGCAATCAATTCATATGTTACGGTTCAAACAATGCATTCTCTTGAAACTTAACAACCTATGCTCTTAGTCACCAAACAATTGCAATTCAACTTATCAAAGTCTAAGTAAGAGCTCCACATACTCAATTATCATATAGTCTTCTATGATTGCTAGTACTCAAAGCATATTTTTAGAACAAATGGCATCCATCGAACACAAAGAAATATAGGGGCTTAGTGTTTTGCCTCCCAACTTATTTATCATAGAGATAATTGTTAACAATAATAATTCATGATCAAATATATTTGACTGGCCATATGTGCCTGGATCTTTCCCCACCACATGATACTTGCCAACTAGAGAATAATTGAGGTTGAAATGAGAAGGAATACTATTGACTCTTACATAAAAGTAAATACATAAAAGTAAAAGATAGGCCCTTCGCAGAGGGAAGCAGAGGTTGTCATGCGCTTTTTATTTTTGGATGCACAAGCTCTTAATGCAAAGGAACGTCACGTTATATTGCCCCTTGTGATAGCAACCTTTATTATGCAGTCCGTCGCTTTTATTTCTTTACCATCACAAGTTCGTACAACGCTTATTTTCCCTTACAATAAAATATCATACATATTTTAGGAGCAATTTTTATTGCTTTTTGCACCGATGACAACTTACTTGAAGGATCTTATTCAATCCATAGGTAGATATGGTGGACACTCATGGCAAGAAACTGGGTTTAAGGGTTTTTGGATGCACAAGTAGTATCTCTACTTAGTACAATTTTTTGGCTAGCAAAAGATCCTAAGCAAGCACCACATGTTGGAGGATCCATAACAATATAACTTCTATGCAAATATACCCAAACATAACTCATTACGTTGTCTTCCTTGTCCAACTTCAACTAATTTGCTCAAGTTTGAAAATAATTAATGGGTATTCACAATCATAAAGATTTCCAAGATAATATATTTATACGTGAAAGTTCTCTTCCTTATACTAATCATTCATGAATTGCTTGTGTGACCAATATTGTGATTATTAAGCTTCAATAGATTTCACTTTCTAAACTCAATGTGAAACTACTACTAGACATGATACAAGCATATGAAGCATATATAATTTCAACTTTATGATATTCAATTCATTCAACAATTTACTCATAGGATATAAGTGAAGAACAAGAGTAAATGACAAACTACTCCAAAAAGATATAAGTGAAGACCAAATAAGTAGTTAAGTAAATAGGTAGCTATGTGAGGACTCTCTCTCATTTAAAAATTTCAGATCTTAAGTATTTTATTCAAACAGCAAACAAAATGAAAATAAAAGGACACTCCAAGAATAGCACATATCATGTGAACAAGTAAAAACTTAGGCTAACCGATAGGTGTTGACGAAGAAAGGTGGGATGCCTAATGGGGCATCCCCAAGCTTAGTTGCTTGAGACTTCTTAGAATGTTATCTTGGGGTGCCTTGGGCATCCCCAAGCTTGAGCTTTTGTGTCTCCTTAATTCCCCTCATATCATGGCTTCTCCTAAATCTTAAAAACTTCATCCACACAAAAACTCAACAAGAATTCGTGAGATAAGTTAGTATAAATCAACTCAAAACCTCAACATTCTCTACTGTAGAAAATCACAAAAAATATAATTAAACATTGCATACTAAATGCCTCTTCCTATTTAATACTCCTATCCAAAAATAGAAACATTAAACAAGCAACATATGCAAACTATGCAACTATAACCGAAATCTGCCAAAACAGAACAGTCTGTAAAAGGGGAATAAGAATCCATACTTCCCAAGCTCCAAAAAATTCTGAAAAATTACCATGTGACAGACAACTCATACATTCTTACTGTGTAAAAAATTCAGATTTTTATCATGTTCTGACAATTCACAAAAATTCAGGACATAACAGAAAACTTTCTGTTTTCAAACAGCAACACATAAACTTGCAAACTGAGCATGGTAAAGGCTAATTGGCATTTTATTGAACTAAACTATACAAAACATTATTATAAATAACAGCAAGCAAATCTGAACAAAATAAAATGACGCTCCAAGCAAAACACATATCATGTGACGAATAAAAATATAGCTCGGAGTGAGGTTACCGATAATGTTGAAGACGAAAGAGGGGATGCCTTCCGGGGCATCCCCAAGCTTAGACGCTTGAGTCTTCCTTGAATATTAACTTGGGGTGACTTGGGCATCCCCAAGCTTAGGGTCTTGCTGCTCCTTATTCTCCTCATATCGATATCTCACCCAAAACTTGAAAACTTCAATCACACAAAACTTAACGGAACTTGGTGAGATAGGTTAGTATGATAAAAATAAATCATCCACTTAGGTACTGTCAAGACAAGATTCATAATTGTTATCACATAATGCATACTGTATTCTATAATTTCCACAATTTATATCTCATAATATAAGCTATGGAAACACTAAAACAAGCAAACTATGCACCGAAAACAGAATCTATCAAAAACAGAACAGCATATTGTGGGCGATTTAATAACCATACTTCTGTACACCCAAATATTCTGAAAAATTAGTAAAATTTAGATAATTTGTAACCAAATACTCTGTAAAAATTTAAGAATTTTCTCACACACCAGTACAGAATAGAAATTCCAGCACTGGACGCAAAAGTTTCTGTTTTTGCACAGAATCGAATCAACAAGTATCCACACTATCCCAAAGGCTTTACTTGGCACATTATTGAAATAAAACATATAAAACATGATTACTACAGTATCTTAATAATGTGTACAAACAAAAACAGTAGGTATTAATATTGGGTTGTCTCCCAACAAGCGCTTTTCTTTAATGCCTTTTTAGCTAGGCATGATGATTTCAATGATGCTCACATAAAAGTAAAGAATTGAAACACAAAGAGAGCATCATGAAGCATATGACAAGCACATTTAAGCCTAACCCACTTCCTATGCATAGGGATTTTGTGAGCAAATAGTTTATGGGAGCAAGAATCAACTAGCATAGGAAGGCAAAACAAGCATAACTTCAAACTTTCAACACATAGAGAGGAAACTTGATATTATTGCAACACCTACAAGCATATGATCCTCTCTCATAATAATTTTCAGTAGCATCATGAATGAATTCAACAATATAGCTATCACATAAAGCATTCTTTTCATGATCCACAAGATTAGAAATTTTACTACTCTCCACATAAGCAATTTTCTTCTCATTCATAATAGTGGAAGCAAACTCAACAAAATAACTATCATGAGATACGTGATTGGCATAATCCAATTGAAAATTAAAATCACGATGAAAAGTTTCATATTTATCATTATTCGTTATAGCATACTTGTCATCATAATAATCATCATAGATAGGAGGCATGCAATCATCATAATAAAATTTCTCATCAAAACTTGGGGGACTAAAAATATCATCTTCATCAAACATAGCATCCCCAAGCTTGTGGCTTTGCATATCATTAGCATCATGGATACTCATAGAATTCATACTAACAACATTGCAATCATGCTCATCATTCAAAGAGTTTATGCCAAACATTTTATTGAATTCTTCTTCTATCAATTGAGCACAATTTTCCTCTCCATCATTTTCAAGGAAGACATTATAAAGATGAATAATATGTGACCACCTCAATTCCATTTTTTTGTAGTTTTCTTTTATAAACCAAACTAGTGATAAAACAAGAAACTGAAAGATTCGATTGCAAGATCTAAAGATATACCTTCAAGCACTCACCTCCCCGGCAACGGCGCCAGAAAAGAGCTTGATGTCTGATACGTCTCCAACGTATCTATAATTTTTTATAGTTACATTCTGTTATATTATCAATCTTGGATGTTTTTATATACATTTACAGCAATTATATATCATTTTTTGGGAGTAACCTATTAACCTAGTGCCCAGTGCCAGTTGCTATTTTCTGCCCTGTTTTTGTTTCACAGAAAATCAGTACCAAACGAAGTCCAAATGCCACGAAACTTTTTGGAGATTTTTTTTGTTGGACAAGATAAACACTAGAAGCTTCGGGAGGAGGCCAGAAGCCCCAGGGGGTGCCCCCCCAGGCGCGTCCTGGTACCTCGTGGGGCCCACAGAGCTCCGTTTGACCTAATTCCACCACTATAAATTCCCAAAAAATTAGAAACCCCCAGGGGAGTCCACGAAATACTTTTTCCGCTGCCGCAAGTTTCTGTTCTCGAGAGATCCCATCTGGAGGCCTTCTCAGGTACTCCGCCGGAGGGGGAATCGATCACGGAGGGGCTCTACATCAACCTTGCTGCCCTTCCGATGATGCGTGAGTTGTTTACCACAGACCTTCGGGTCCATAGTTAGTAGCTAGATGGCTTCTTCTCTCTTTTTGATTTTCAATACAATGTTCTCCTCGATGTTCTTGGAGTTCTTTCTGATGTAATCACTTTTTGCGGTGTGTTTGTTGGGATCCGATGAATTGTGAGTTTATGATCAGATTATCCATGAATATTATTTGAGTCTTCTCTGATCTCTTTTATGCATGATTATTATAGCTTCATATTTCTTCTCCGATCTATTGATTTGGTTTGGCCAACTAGATTGATTTATCTTGCCATGGGAAGATGTGCTTTGTAATGGGTTCGATCTTGCGGTGCTCAATCCCAGTGACAGAAAGGGACATGACATGTATGTATCGTTGCTATTAAGGGAAAAAATATGGGGTTTATTCATGCATGAGTTTATCTTGTCTACATCATGTCATCGTTCTTAAGGCGTTACTCCGTTCTTTATGGACTTAATACACTAGATGCATGCTGGATAGCGGTCGATGCGTGGAGTAATAGTAGTAGATGCAGGCAGGAGTCGGTCTACTTGTCTCGGACGTGATGCCTATATACATGATCATTGCCTTGGATATCGTCATGATTATTTGCTTTTCTATCAATTGCCCAACAGTAATTTGTCTACCCACCGTATGCTATTTTCTCGAGAGAAGCCTCTAGTGAAAACTATGGCTCCCGGGTCTATCTAAATCATATTACTAAAACCCTAAAAATATTTCTGCACTTTTCTTTTATTTATTTTATTTTGTATTTTTGTTTCTATCTATCTATCTATCACATACAATTTAATCTTGCAATTGACCGCCGAGGGATTGACAACCCCTCATTTGCGTTGGGTGCAAGGATTTGTTGTTTGTGTGCAGGTACTGCTAACGAGGTGTTGCGTGATTCTCCTACTGGATTTATAACCTTAGTTTCATAACTGAGGGAAATACTTACCTCTGCTGTGTTGCATCATCCCTTCCTCTTCGGGGATAATACCAACGCAAGCTACAAGTAGTAGGAAGAATTTCTGGCGCCGTTGCCGGGGAGACATCATCAACATCTATCAAGTGCCTTTGCATAAACTCTCATCTCCTTGCATTTACTTTATTTTCCTCTCGTTTTCATCTCCCCCACTTCTAAAACATTTTTACAAAAATACAAAAATATTTTCTGTTTGCCTTTTTCTTGTTTGCTTGTTTGCTTGCTTGTTTTATCATCATGGCTAGTTCTTCGCTCGTCACTATTACCCCTGAAAATGAAGTACTTAATTTAAACAAAGGGGAGGAGAGAATTTAAAAGATTTTTGGTATAGAATTTGTGATGCTCATAATAGATCAACTCGTAAGCAATCCTCTACCATCCTTCTTCGCAATTTTTATGTGGGCATTACTACTTGGTATCGATTTGTGCTTGATACTATTACTGGAGGGAATTTCTTGATGTGTCCCTCTACGGATGCTTTTAATGCTATGGGAAATTTAGTGGGATCCCCACCTATTACTCTTAATGAAACAACTTTGACCTTGGAACATGTTATGCAAAGGTTAAATGCTATTGAAAATAAAATGCCTACCGTTGAGCATATTGAAAATTTAGATAAAAAGATTCATAACCATGTTACTCAATTTGGATCAAAAGTAGGGATTACTCTTAAGATGCTAAAAGAGAAAGAACCAACAGTTAATGAAAGGGTGGAACAAAGTCCCGCTAGGATCGATAAGTTGGAGGAAATTATTAATAAATTAGGTTCTGCTTTTTCTTCAACTAAAACTAATGAAAAAATTACTCCTAGCAAGAATTGCAAGTTTATGTATGTCCCTAAAACCAATGGTGCTACTTCTAGTAAGGGAAATGAGGATCTTAAAAGATTAGCGTGCACCCTGATTTCATTGGTACAATTAAGGAACCTATTCACAAAAGTAAAATTCTTGATTTTGTTCCTAGAAGTGTGATGGTGAGAAACACCTATGTTAAATCTATTAGGAAAAATGGATGTGTGATTGAGGAGTTGGAAACCAAAGATGACAATACTTGAAACTATGCATTATGCCTAGCTAGGGGCATAAAACAATATCGCTTGTTGGGAGGCAACCCAATGAATAATTTTTTTTTTCTGTTATTGTGTGTTTTCACAATTATGCTACTGGTATGATTGTGTTTTTGTGTTTTTAATTAGTGTTTGTGCCAAGTAAAGCCTTTAGGATGATTTGGAAGATAGTATAATTGATGATGTTTGGAAAACAGAAAGTTTTGCGTCTAGTGCTGGAATTTTGTTTCTGTACTGGAGCGTCAGAAAAATCTGAAATTTTTACACAGTAGTGGTATATGAATTTTCCACTTTGTCCTAAGTTTTCAGAATTTTTGGAGCTACAGAAGTATGGCTTTTAAATAGATTTCTACAGACTATTCTGTTTTTGACAGATTCTGTTTTTTTATGCACTACTTGCTTGTTTTGATGAAACTATGGATTGTATCGGGGGGTATAAGCCATGGAGAAGTTAGAATCCAGTAGGTATAATGCAAATATAAAATATGAATGGGTTTGCAACAGTACTTAAAGTGGTGATTTATTTTGTTATACTAACGGATTTCATGAAGGTTTTGTTGAGTTTTGTGTGATTGAAGTTTTCAAGTTTTGGGTGAGATCACGATGGATGAAGGAATAAGGAGTAGCAGGAGCCTAAGCTTGGGGATGCCTGAGGCACCCCAAGGTAATATTCAAGGAAGACTCAAGCGTCTAAGCTTGGGGATGCCCCGGAAGGCATCCCCTCTTTCTTCTACCAACCATCGGTAATTTTACTTGGAGCTATATTTTTATTCGTCACATGATATGTGTTTTACTTGGAGTGTCTTGTATTATATGAGTCTTTGCTTTGTTTGTTTTTTAGTTTGTCACAATCATCCTTGCTGAACACACCTATCTTGAGAGAGCCACACATTTATCATCATTTGTTAGAATACTCTATGTGCTTCACTTAAATTTTTTGAGCTAGGCAGTTGGTCTAGTGCTTCACTTAAATCTTTTTGAGCACGGTGGTGGCTAAATTTTGAAGAAATAAACTCTCATGCTTCACTTATATTATTTTGAGAGTTTATTGAAATTTTGAAGAAATGAATTCTCATGCTTCACTTATATTATTTTGAGAATTGATAAGATTGAAATTTTGAAGAAATATTTGCACTCTCATGCTTCACTTAAATCTTTTTGAGAGTTGATGTTAGTAACGGTAATTTGCACAAGATATGAATTTGGTCCCAAAGTGATGAATATTCAAGAGGGATATAATAGAAACTTTCATATAGATCATTGGATATGATAAGTGTGATTCCTTGCAATAGTTTTGCGATATGGAAATGATAATATGTGAGTCATGTTAGTGAGTAAGTGTGATTTAGTAAGAATATTAGTGTTAAGGTTTGTGATTCCCTATGCATGCACGTCAAGTCCATAGTTATGCAACAAAATTATATCCTACTTATGGTGCATTATTCGGTGTTAGTTATGTTCAATGCATGTTTATGACCGTTTTCGTTTTTTGGTTGGTTGCTTCTCAATCTATTTGCTAGCCTTCATTTGTACTAAGCGGAAATACTGCTTGTGCATTCAAAATCCTTAAACCCAAGTTGTGCCAAATGAGTCCACTATATCTACCTATATGCGGTATTTCAACGCCGTTCCAAGTAAATTTGCGTGTGCCAACTCTAATTTTCAAAATAATTTTTCCGTTTTGTGTGCCCGTACCGCTCATGAAGCAGCAGGGGGTGGCCATTATTTTCCATGCTAGGTGTGTTATTCTCACGATGAGTGTTTGTTCACTTGTCGTTGCACGAGAGAATGGTTGGTAATAGGGATGCCCAGTCCCACAATGAAATCAAAAATTAATAACAACAAAATTCCTTGGAAAGTGTTGGTATGGAGGGCACCCGTGGATACGGCTAGCCATGGATTGTGAAAGAATGGTGGAAAGGAAATAAACTTTATTTTCTGTTTGGGAACCGCCTATGATGTGTCTAGCATGGAAAATATTGGGAATTCTCGGTCATTTTCGTTGACAGGAAAAGCATGCCTCTCAAAATAATTCTATCTCTTTAATTTCAGCCTTGAGCTTTGGCACATTTGACAAATCTCTGCTTCCCTCTGCGAAGGGCCTATCTATTTACTTTTATGCAATTTTTACTTTTATTTGAGTCTCCATCTTCTCTTACAAAAGCACCAACTAGAGAGCACTATTGTCATACTTGTGCATTGTCTGTAGCTAATATTTGAGTGTGTTTCATGAATGGATCAATGATTGAGCATAATGGGCTAGGGATAACTTTCTTTAGTGTTGATATTTTGAAAGACATGGTTGCTTGTTAGCATGCTTGAGTATTTATATCTTCATGTCAAATTATAGACTATTGCTTTGAATCATTCAAGTCCAATGTCCATGCTATAAAATAAAAGAATATATGATGAATATGATAGGCAGCATTCCACGTCAAAAATTCTGTTTTTATCATTTACCTACTCGAGGACGAGTAGGAATTAAGCTTGGGGATGCAGATACGTCTCCAACGTATCTATAATTTTTGATTGTTCCATGCTGTTATATTATCAATCTTGGATGTTTTTATATACATTTACAGCAATTATATATCATTTTTTGGGACTAACCTATTAACCTAGTGCCCAGTGCCAGTTGCTGTTTTCTGCCCTGTTTTTGTTTTACAGAAAATCAATACCAAACGAAGTCCAAATGCCACGAAACTTTTTGGAGATTTTTTTGCTGGACAAGATAAACACTAGAAGCTTCGGGAGGAGGCCAGAAGCCCCAGGGGGTGCCCACGAGGCACCAGGGCGCGCCTGGGGGGGGGGCAGGCGCGCCCTGGTACCTCGTGGGGCCCACAGAGCTCCGTTTGACCTAATTCCACCACTATAAATTCCCAAAAAATCAGAAACCCCCAGGGAAGTCCACGAAATACTTTTTCCGCCACCGCAAGTTTCTGTTCTCGAGAGATCCCATCTGGAGGCCTTCTCAGGTACTCCGCCGGAGGGGGAATCGATCACGGAGAGGCTCTACATCAACCTTGCTGCCCTTCCGATGATGCGTGAGTAGTTTACCACAGACCTTCGGGTCCATAGTTAGTAGCTAGATGGCTTATTCTCTCTTTTTGATCTTCAATACAATGTTCTCCTCGATGTTCTTGGAGTTCTATCCGATGTAATCACTTTTTGCGGTGTGTTTGTTGGGATCCGATGAATTGTGAGTTTATGATCAGATTATCCATGAATATTATTTGAGTCTTCTCTGATCTCTTTTATGCATGATTATTATAGCTTCGTATTTCTTCTCTGATCTATTGATTTGGTTTGGCCAACTAGATTGATTTATCTTGCCATAGGAAGAGGTGCTTTGTAATGGGTTCGATCTTGAGGTGCTCAATCCCAGTGACAGAAAGGGACATGACACGTATGTATCATTGCTATTAAGGGTAAAAAGATGGGACTACTTGTATGCTGGATAGCGGTCGATGAGTGGAGTAATAGTAGTAGATGCAGGCAGGAGTCGGTCTACTTGTCTCGGACGTGATGCCTATATACATGATCATTGCCTTGGATATCGTCATGATTATTTGCTTTTCTATCAATTGCCCAACAGTAATTTGTCTACCCACCGTATGCTATTTTCTCGAGAGAAGCCTCTAGTGAAAACTATGGCTCCCGGGTCTATCTAAATCATATTACTAAAACCCTAAAAATATTGCTGCACTTTCCTTTTATTTATTTTATTTTGTATTTTTGTTTCTATCTATCTATCTATCACATACAATTTAATCTTGCAATTGACCGCCGAGGGATTGACAACCCCTCGTTTGCGTTGGGTGCAAGGATTTGTTGTTTGTGTGCAGGTACTGCTAACGAGGTGTTGCGTGATTCTCCTACTGGATTGATAACCTTGGTTTCATAACTGAGGGAAATACTTACCTCTGCTGTGCTGCATCATCCCTTCCTCTTCGGGGATAATACCAACGCAAGCTACAAGTAGCAATGTCTACTACACAACTTATTCTTGTAGAGTCGTGTTGGGCCTCCAAGCGCAGAGTTTTGTAGGACAGTAGCAATTTTCCCTCAAGTGGATGACCTAAGGTTTATCAATCCGTGGGAGGCGTAGGATGAAGATGGTCTCTCTCAAACAACCCTGCAATCAAATACAAGAAATCTCTTGTGTCCCCAACACACCCAATACAATGGTAAATTGTATAGGTGCACTAGTTCGGCAAAGAGATGGTGATACAAGTGTAGTATGGATAGTAGATATAGGTTTTTGTAATCTGAAAATAAAAAAACAGCAAGGTAGCAAGTGATAAAACGGAGCACAAACGGTATTGCAATGCTTAAAAACAAGGCCTAGGGTTCATACTTTCACTAGTGCAATCTCTCAACAATGCTAACATAATTGGATCATATAACAATCCCTCAACGTGCGACAAAGAATCACTCCCAAGTTCCTATTAGCGGAGAACATAAGATAGAAATTGTTGTAGGGTACGAAACCACCTCAAAGTTATCTTTTCCGATCAATCTATTGAGCCATCCCTATAAGTGTCACGAACAGCCCTAGAGTTCGTACTAAAGTAACACCATATGATACGCATCAACCAACTCTAATGTCACCTAGATACTCCAATGTCACCACAAGTATCCGTGAGTTGATTATTCGATATGCATCAAACAACTTCATAATCATAATATTCAATCCACACAAAGAACTTCAAAGAGTGCCCCAAGATTTCTACCGGAGAAAGTATGACGAAAACGTGCATCAACCCCTATGCATAGATTACCCCAGTGTCACCTCGGGAATCCGTGAGTTGAGTGCCAAAACATACATCAAGTGAATCAATATAATACCCCATTGTCACCACGGGTATTCATATGCAAGACATACATCAAGTGTTCTCAAATCCATAAAAATATTCAATCTGATAATAGTGAAACCTCAAAGGTAAAAACTCAATTCATCACAACAAGATAGAGAGGGAGAAACACCATATGATCCAACTATATTAGCAAAGCTCGTGGTACATCAAGATCGTGCAAAATCAAGAACACGAGAGAGAGATCAAACACATAGCTACTAGTACATACCCTCAGCCCCGAGGGTGAACTACTCCCTCCTCGTCATGGAGACCGCCGGGATAATGAAGATGGGCTCCGGTGATGATTTTCCCCTTCGGCAGGGTGCCGGAAAAGGGCTCCAGATGGGATCTCCTTGGTACAGAGGCTTGTGGCGGCGTAAAAACTCATCTAGGTTAACTTTCGGAGGTTTCTGAATATATATGATTTTTCAGCGTTGAAATCACGCAAAGAGGTGCCACAGGGGGCCCACGAGGCACCAGGGCGCGCCTGGGGGGGGTGGCACGCCTTGGTGGCTTCTGGGGCCCCTGTGGGTCTTCTGCTGCTCCCCCGAAGCTTCCTGGGTCTGTTTCCTTCCAGAAAAAATCGTCAAAAAGTTTCACTGCATTTGGACTTCATTTGATATGGATTTTCTGGAAAACCAAAAACAAGCAGAAAACAGCAACTGGCACTGGGCACTAGGTCAATATGTTAGTCCATAAAAATCATATAAAAGCCATATAAAAGTGCACCAAAATCATACAAAACTATAATAAACATGGCATGAATACTTCATAAATTATAGATACGTTGGAGACGTATCAGAGGGGTGTGGAGGCACAATGCTCCCAAGCGTCCCATGGACTGATATGTCTCCAACGTATCTACTTTTCCAAACACTTTTGCTCTTGTTTTGGACTCAAATTTGCATGATTTGAATGAAACTAACCCGGACTAGCGTTGTTTTCAGCAGAACTACCTTGGTGTTGTTTTTTGTGCATAAATAAAAGTTCTCAGAATTGGACGAAACTTGGCGGAGATTTTTTATTGAATATATAAAAAATACTTTAGCAAACACCTGCGAGAAGGGGGCCACCAGTTGCCCACAAGGTAGGGGGCACGCCCTGCTGCCTTGTGGGGCCCACGTGCGGCCGTCAGACCTAATTCCAGTCCTATAAGTTCCGCCTTCCCGAGAAAAAAAAATAAGAGAAGAAGTTTCATCACGTTTAACGATACGGAACCGCCACCTCATGTTCTTCATCGGGAGGCCTGGTCTGGAGTCCGTTCGGGGCTCCGGAGGGGGCAATTCGTCGCCGTCGTCATCAACAACCCCTTGCTACTTGTAAACTGCGTTGGGATTTCCCCGAAGAGGAGGAGTGATGCAGCACAGTAGAGATAAGTATTTCCCTCAGTGAGAACCAAGGTATCAATCCAGTAGGAGAACCACGCGGAACCTCGTGAACATCACCTACACACACAAAAGCAAATACTTGCACCCAACGCGGCCAAGAGGGTTGTCAATCCCCTTGAACTCATTATTTGCAAGGATTAATTCTGATAGTGATAGACAGATAAAATAAATTGCAAAATAATATAAAGTAAATAAAATTGCAGCAAGGTATTTTCAGGTTTTTTATATGATTTAAATAGACCCGGGGGCCATAGTTTTCACTAGAGGCTTCTCTCTTGAACACATAGCATACGGTGGGTAAACAAATTACTATTGGGCAATTGATAGAAAAGCGCATAGTTATGATGATATTCAAGGCAATGATCATGTATATAGGCATCATGTCCGAGACAAGTAGACCGACTCCTGCCTGCATCTACTACTATTACTCCACCCATCGATCGCTATCCGGCATGCATCTAGAGTATTAAGTTAATAAAAACGGAGTAACGCCTTAAGCTAGATGGCATGATGTAGACAAAGTAAACCCAGTCAATATGAATAAACCCCGTCATTTTATCCTTAATGGCAACAATACAAATACGTGTCTTGTCCCCTACTTTGTCATTGGGATATAGAACACCGCAAGATTGAACCCTTCACAAAGCACCTCTCCCATTGCAAGATAAATCAATCTAGTTGGCCAAACCAAACAGATAGATCAGAGAGAAATATAAAGCTATAACAATCATGCATAAAAGAATTCAGAAAAGACTCAAATATTTCTCATGAATAATCTGATCATAAACCCACAATTCATCGGATCCCAACAAACACACCGCAAAAGAAGATTACATCGGATAGAACTCCAAGAAGATCGAGGAGAACATTGTATTGAAGATTAAAGAGAGAGAAGAAGCCATCTAGCTACTAGCTATGGACCCGTAGGTCTGTAGTAAACTACTCACACATCTTCAGAGGGGCAGCAAGGTTGATGTAGAATCCCTCCGTGATCGATCCCCCCTCCGGCAGGGTGCCGGAAAAGGCCACCAGATGGGATCGCGGAAGAACAAAAGCTTGCGGTGGCGGAAAAGTTATTTCGTGGGGCTCTCTATTGGTTTCCCAATATTTGAGAATTTATAGAGGTGGAATTAGGTCAAAAGGAGCCACAAGGGGCCCACAAGGCATCTTGGCGTGCCCCCCCTAGGGGCGCGCCCTGTTGCCTTGTGGCTTCCTCGTGAGGCTTCTAGCCTCCTCCCGAAGCTTCTAGGGTCTCTTTTGTCCAGAAAAAAATCGTCAAAAAGTTTCGTAGCATTTGGACTCCGTTTGGTACTGATTTCCTGAAAAACCAAAAACAAGCAGAAAACAGCAACTGGCACTGGGCACTAGGTTAATAGGTTAGTCCCAAACAATGATATAAAATAGCATATAATTGCATATAAAACATCCAAGATTGATACTATAATAGCATGGAACAATCAAAAATTATAGATACGTTGGAGACGTATCACCCCTCTTCATCGACAACCTCATGATGCTCACCACCGGAAGTGAGTAATTCCATTGTAGGCATACTGGAGGTAGATGGATATGGATGGCATTGATCATGTAATCGAGTCAACTTGTTAGGGCTTGATCCCTAGTATCCACTATGTTTTGAGATTGATGTTGCTATGACTTTGTTATGCTTAATGCCTGTCACTAGGGCCCGAGTACCATTATTTCAGATCTGAACCCTTTATGTTTTCATGAATATATTTGAGTTCTTGATTGATGGCTCAAGAATTTGTGATGTTTTCTAGTGATTCTTACTTGGTTTTCATCGGATTTCTATTACTCTTCGGATATTCCTAACATTAATCCCTCGAAAGAGAATAAAATCCATTTCTCTAATGTTTGGCAGGAAATATCATGTTTGGAAAGAAACCAAGGAGGATTACAGCAAATCAAGTCAATTAGAGCAACTTCCATGAAGAGACCCAAGCCACCAGGAGCAGCAGATCAAAAGACGACGTTCCATACGACCGCAAGTGCTTGTATGAGCGGTCGTATGGAGTGCCAACAGCTCCACAACATCAATACAAGACACTTTCGTGAAGGCACCCTACTCATTGGTTATGTAAGCATGGCATGACTCCGCCTTCACCGCATAAATATATATCATGAGCACCCCGGTGTCAAACCAGGCAATTGGATCATACTTTTTAACGTGCTTCAACATTTTCAACTCCACTCAATACATGAGTGTGAGACATGGACATTAGCACTATAGGCAGAATAGAATACGGTGATAGAGATATATAGGAGAAGTCAAAAAGGAAGAAAGGCTCGCATTAACTCGGCAGATCAATAGGCAATGGAGAGGCCCATCAATCGATATCAATGCGAGTAGGGATTGACATGCAACGAATGCACTAAGAGCTATAAGTGTATGAAAGCTCAATGGAAACTAAGTGGGTGTGCATCCAACTTGCTTGCTCATAAAGACCTCGGGCATTTGAGGAAGCCCATCATTGGAATATACAAGCCAAGTTCTATAATGAAAAATTCCCACTAGTATATGAAAGTGATAACTCAGGAGACTCTCTATATGAAGAACATGGTGCTACTCTGCAGCACAAGTGTGGTAAAAGGATAGTAGCATTGCCCCTTCTCTCTTTTTCTCTATTTTTCATTTTTTAAGAACAATCTCATGGACCTCATCCTCACATTTTGGAGGACTCATTAGACTCCATCATTCTTTTCCTCACTGGGACAATGCTCTAATAATGATGATCATCACACTTTTTATTTACTTACAACTCGATAAACTGATATGAGATGACTCTATATGAATGCTTCTGGCAGTGTACTAGGGTGTGCAATGATCTAGCGTAACATGTATAACAATGATGAATGGTGGCTTTGCCACAAATATCATGTCAGCTCTATATGATCATGCAAAGCAATATGATGACGAACACACATGTCATATGACGGAACGGTGGAAGTTGCATGGTAATATATCTCGGAATAGCTATGGAAATGCCATGATAGGTAGGTATGGTGGCTGTTTTGAGGAAGATATAAGGAGGCTTATGTGTGATAGAGCGTATCATATCACGGGATTTGGATGCACCGGCGAAGTTTGCACCGACTCTCGAGGTGAGAAAGGGCAATGCACAGTACCGAAGAGGCTAGCTAATTGCGGAAAGGTAAGAGTGCGTAATTGTCCATGAACTCACATTAGTCATAAAGAACTCATATACTTATTGTGAAAGTTTTATTAGCCCTTGAAGCAAAGTACTACTCGCATGCCCCTAGGGAGGAGGTTGGTAGGAGTTAACCATCGCGCACCCCCGGTTATGACAGCACTCAAGGATTTAAATCAGAAAAAAAATGCTCAAACCTCCCCACCATGCCATGATGGACACTTGAATGGGTAGTGCATAACAAGCTTTAATATCGATATTCTTGCTAACCAATGATCATGAACCAATACCCTTTCATATTACTACATCAATATAATTAAAACATACGTTTCATATATACTTAGTGATCTACATGAAAGTTTTTATTATACCACTCTTGAATACCTATCCTTTTTGGTCTAATCTAATAACTCGTGCACATTACCACTTCCTATTAACACTCTAACAAAGATTTAAGTGGAGCATGAGAGTGCAACCATTTCTATAAAATATAACCACCGCCGTGCTCTAACAAGTATAAGTGAAGCACAAGAGCAACTGCCTAGCTCAAAAGATATAAGTGAAGCACAAAGAGTATTCTAACAAATCACGATAATTGTATGTCTCTCTCAAAAGGTGTGTTCAGCAAACAATGATTGTGGCAAACTAAAAGGCAAACAAAACTATAGCACAAGACGCTCCAAGTAAAACTCATATCATGTGATGAATAAAAATATAGCTCCAAGTAACATACCGATAGATTGTAGACGAAAGAGGGGATGCCATCCGGGGCATCCCCAAGCTTAGACGCTTGGGTCTTCCTTGTAATATTACCTTGGGGTGCCTTGGGCATCCCCAATCTTAGGGTCTTGCCGCTCCTTATTCCTTCATCCATCATGATCTCACCCAAAACTTGAAAACTTCAGCACACAAAACTCAACAGAAACTTCGTGAGATCCGTTAGTATAACAAACAAATCATAAACTTTAGGTACTGTTGTAAATTCATTCATAATTTTTCTTGCATAATACCTACTGTATTCTAAATTCTCCATGACTTATACCCCCAGATATAATCCATAGTTTCATTAAAACAAGCGAACTATGCAATAAAACAGAATCTGTCTAAAACAGAACAGTCTGTAAAGATCTGAATTAAACTCATACTTATGTATCTCAAAAAATTCTGAAAAAATAGTACAGCGTGAAAAATTTGTATTCCAATACTGTGTAAAAAATTCAGGATTTTATCTTATTCTAGTACAGAATATAAATTCCAGAACTGGGCACAAAACTTTCTGTTTTCAAACAGCATCAATTATACTATCATCCAAATCATCCCAAAGGCATTACTTGACACAAACACTAATTAAAAGATAAAAACACAATAATTACAGTAGCAATAATCATGTGACTCAATAAAAATTTCAATAAACATAAATATTGGGTTGCATCCCAACAAGCGCTATTGTTTTATGCCCCTAGCTAGCCATAATGCATTCTTTCAAGTATTGTCATCCTTCGTTTCCAATTCCTAAATTATACATCCATGTTTCCTAGGAGGGTTGGCATGCATATCTTTAATAACCACACTTCTAGGAACAAAGTTAAGGAATTTGTTTGTAATAATAGGTTTCTTTATCATATCAATGAAGTTGGGGTGCACACTAATCATTTTAATATCTTCGTTTCCCTTACTAGATGAAGCACCTTTACTTTTAGGAACATACATAAAATTGGAATTATTATTTAGAGGAGTCCTCTCGATAGTTTTTACGGAAGAAAAAGCTGAACCCAAATTATTAATAATTTCTTCCAACTTATCAATTCTAGCGGGACTCTGCTCTACTCTATCATTAATGATTGGTTCCTTTTCCTTTAGCATTTTTAATGTGGTTCCTACCTTTGAGCCAAATTGAGTGACTTGATTGTGGACCTTTTTGTCTAGGTTCTCAATATGTTCAATAGTAGGCATTTTATTTTCAATAGCTTCTAACCTTCGCATAACATGTTCCAAAGTCAATGTTGTTTTATTAATAGTAATAGTTGGTGATCCTACCAAATTTCCCATAGAATTGAAAGCATCCATGGGGTGACTACTCAAAAAGTTACCTCCGGTAATAGTGTCTAGCACAAATCTATACCAAGTAGTAACACCCACATAAAAATTGCGAAGAAGAATGGTAGTGGATTGCTTACGAGTAGATCTATTTTGAGCATCGCAAATCCTATACCAAGCATCTTTTAAAATTTCTCCTCCCCTTTGTTTAAAATTTAGAACTTCATTTTCAGGGGTACAAGCAACAAGTGAAGCACTAGCCATAGCAACGAGCAAGTAAAACAAACAAGCAAAGTAAAATATTTTTGTATTTTTAATTTTTTATCAAGACTAAATAAAAGCAAATAAAAAGGTAAAATAAATAAATGATAAGTTTGTGTGAAGGGGCCTATAGGAATTTGAAGATGTCTCCCCGGCAACGGCGCTGGAAATTCTTTCTGCTACTTGTGAGCTGCGTTGGGATTTTCCCCGAAGAGGAAGGGTGAATCAATATAGTACCGGATAGTATTTCCCTCAGTGAGAACCAAGGTTATCGAACCAATAGGAGAACCAAGCAAATCCTAGTCAAACAGTACCTGCACACACACAAACAAATACTTGCACCCAACGCGGGCAAGAGGGTTGTCAATCCCCTTGTACTCGTTATT
The DNA here is from genome assembly GCA_039707655.1 of Elymus sibiricus. Classification (NCBI taxonomy): domain Eukaryota; kingdom Viridiplantae; phylum Streptophyta; class Magnoliopsida; order Poales; family Poaceae; genus Elymus; species Elymus sibiricus. The sequence continues at coordinate 172,018,367 of CM077666.1, read as the reverse complement.
TGCAAGGATCAAAACTGGTAGTGGTAGAAGTATAAATTGAAAAGTAAATAAAAAGTAAAATAATTACAGCAAGGAAATTTAGGTTTTAGTAATATGATAAAAGTAGACCCGGGGGCCATAGTTTTCACTAGAGGCTTCTCTCTCGAAACATAGCATACGGTGGGTAAACAAATTACTGTTGGGTAATTGATAGAAAAGCGCATAGTTATGACATTATTCATGGCAATGATCATGTATATAGGCATCACGTCCATGACAAGTAGACCGAAACGATTATGCATCTACTACTATTACTCCACTTTGAGAGCGCTTCTATGCTTGCCTCTCTACGTATTAAGTTCATATTAAACAGAGTAATGCATGAAGTATGATAAAATGATGTAGACAGAATAAACTCAAGCAATAGGAATAAACCCCATTGTTTTACCCTTATTGGCAACAATACAAATATGTGCCTCGCTACCCTTTCTGTCACTGGGTGAGGACACCGCAAGATTGAACCCAACACAGAGCACCTCTCCCACTAAAGATAAATCAATCTAGTTGGCCAAACCAAACGGATAGTCGGAGAGAAATACAAAGCTATAATAATCATGCATAATAAAGTTCAGCAAAGACTCAATTACTTTCAATGAATAATCTGGTCATAAACCCATAATTCATCGGGTCCCAACAAACACACCACAAAAGAAGAATACATCGAATAGAACTCCATGGAGATCATGGAGAACTTTGTATTGAAGATCAAAGAGAGAAAATAAGCCATCTAGGTACTAGCTATGGACCCGTAGGTCTGTGGTAAACTACTCACGCATCATCGGAAGGGCAACAAGGTTGATGTAGAAGCCCTCCGTGATCGATTCCCCCTCTGGCAGATCACCGGAAAAGGCCTCCAGATGGGATCGTGGAAGAACAGAAGCTTGCGGCGGCGGAAAAGTTATTTCGGCTGGCTCTCTGTTGGTTTTGGGATTTATGGGAATTTACAGAAGTGGAATTAGGTCAAACGGAGCTGCGTGGGACCCATGAGCTCAGGTGGAGCCCCCCAGGGGCGCACCAGGTGAGCTCGTGGCTCTCCCGTATGTCTTCTGGTCTCCTCCCGAACCTTCTAGGGTCCCTTCTGGTCCAGAAAAAATCATCGTAAAGTTTCAGCATGTTTGGACTCTGTTTGGTATTGATTTTCTGAAAAGCCAAAAACATGCAAAAAACAGCAACTGGCACTAGGCATTGGGTTAATAGGTTAGTTCCCAAAAATGATATAAAATTGCATATAAAGGATATAAATTATCTAAGATTTTTAATATAATAGCATGAAACAATCAAAAATTATAGATACGATGGAGACGTATCAAGTATTCGATAGACTGTGATCTTATTACAGAAGTTAAAAACCATGCCTTTGCAGGAACCGAAGAGGAAGACCCTCAAGCACATCTTATGTTCTTTGATACTTTGTGTGGGACTTTCAAATTGAAAGATGTGTCACGAGAATTCGTATTGCTAAGACTCTTTAGGTTTTCTTTAAAAGGGGATGTAGAGAAATGGTATAATCGCTTACCTCAAGGGAGTATAACCAGCTGGCTGATGTGTGCTGAAAGATTTATGACAATTTTTTTGCCAAGCTCAAAGATTACTAAATTGCGAAGAAATCTCACCCTATTCGTTCAAGAAGATGCTGAAAGTTTATATGAAGCATGGGGGAAATATTCTAAATTTTTGAGTTTGTGTCCTAACCATGGTTATGCAGAATATGTTATACTTCATATGTTTTATCATGGAATTAATGAGGAATCAAAATTCATTCTTGATTTAAGTGAAGGAGAATGATTCATGTCTTTAACTCTTGAAGAAGGAAGATAACTTATAGAGAAGATTGTGACTGCAAAAGAATAGTGGAATATTGAGGAGCCAACCAAGCCCACTGGCAAAATATATCACGTTGAAGATATGGAGGAATTTAAAAAGGTCACTCAAGAAAAAGGTAAACCTGTTGAACAAGTTGTTAATGAGAAAGTGGATATATTTAGTATTTATCAGTGGGAGGACGAACTTCAAGAAACAATGAACAAGTTCAAATTCCATCAAGACAATTTCAACAGATATTTCCGGAGATGCATTTATCATAATAAAAAGGTTATAACCTACCTCTCCAATGAGGTAGAAGGGTTAAGTCAAACGGTAAAGAATCTCGATAAACACTCTCGCATGATAGAAACCCAATGCTCTCAAATTTCTGAAACTCAATCTTTGATTCTTTCTAAATTAGATAAAGATAACCTTGTTACTACTAATGAAATCTCGACTCGTAGTGGTAAAAGAACACAGGACCCTAAAGGCCCGGAGTGGTACGAGAAGGAACAAGAACAAAGAAGAAGAGAGAGCCAGAGTCAAACTCAAGAGGACAGAGAACTCCTCTTTAGTGAGGAAGAACCAGAAGAACAGGTCCATCAGGATGCTCAAAGTAATGAAGCAGAGACAGACAAAGAAGTCGATCCTGATGCTGAGACGATAGATGGTGACAATAACGAAGAAGAAGTAGCTCCAGAAGCTAAAAGAACTAAAGAACCAAGGGTGGAAAAGAACACTGGACCGCCTTATCCCACTAGAGGAGAAAGCAACCAAGCATCAAGGAATAAAGAAAAAGGTAAGGAAAAGGAGAAGGATAAAGGTAAAACAAAGAAAACACTTTCTTATCCCAAGGCTGTAAGACCACCTTTGAATGATGCACTTTATTCCTCCTTCCTACAAGCTATAGCTGATCTTAAAGTTTTGATGCATGTAACTGATATATTAAAGATTTCTACTTTTGCCAAGTTCATGCGTGGCATCGTTAACAATAAGAGAAGTATGAATTTGAAGGAACAGGTAGCTACTATAACGGAGTATCCCTTTGAGGATAAGATACCTAAGAAGCTGGGAGACCCAGGTATACCTACCATACCTTGTTCAATTGGTAATATAGATATAAGAAATGCCCTTTGTGATGTAGGAGCAGGGGTGAGTGTGATGCCTCTAACTCTCTATCACAAGTTGAACCTAGCTGATTGTGTGCCCACAAGTATAACCTTGCAGATGGTAGATAAGTCCACAAAGAAGCCGGTAGGAGTGGCCGAGAACATACCATTAAGATTAGATGGGCATGTTATATCTACTGACTTTGTTATTCTTGATATGCCCGAAAATGAAAAATTATCCATCATTCTCGGTAGGCCATTTTTGAATACCGCAGGTGCGGCGTTGGATTGTGCCGAAGGGAAGGTAATCTTCAGAATTTGCGATGATGAAATAGTGAAATATTTCCCGAAGAAGCCAGGAGCAAAGGAAAAGTACATCCCCCCACCTAAGCGAGTATGCGCGGTAAGTAAAGAGAATCTCAGGCCATCGGAGACCTAAGATAACACTGAGGTACGAGGTTGAGCTTAGCAACCTAAACACCAGTGCTGAATGGGAGGCAACCCGTTATTTTATAAAAAAATTGCATTGTTATTGTGCTCTCATAAATAATCTGATGAAAAGTTCTCGAAAAGTTTTTGTTTTTGACTTTGTGCCATAGGATAAAAATCGAAGAAAGAAGGTAGAAGGAAGAGGCTAAAGAGACAATAAAATATGGAGAAAGACGGTGTATTATGCGACCACCCGCGCTCGTTTGAGCGGTCGCATGTAAAGCCAGAGGAAACGTTGAAAGTGGTCAGGGAGATCGACGGTGTATCATGCGACCGCTCACACTCGTATGAGCGATCGCATGAGACCCACATCGAAATTCATCAAAGACATCCAGCATGGAAGACGGTGTTCCGAACGACGGCGAGCGCCCGCACGCGTGGTCATTTGAGCCCTTGAGCAGAATGCACAAAGGATACAGGGCAAAAGACAGCCTTCCATACGAGCGCTCGTGCTCGTATGGGTGTCTGTATGATGTTCTACCCCGAACGTCTTCGGCATACAGGATGAACGACAGCGTTCCATACGGGCGCTCGCGCTCCTATGAGCGGTCGTCCCAGGTACGCAAACCCTAGATCAACAGAATTAAACGTGAGACGGCATTTCATATGGGCGCTCGTGCCCGTAAGTGGTCGTATGAAGTGAAAATTCATATATTGACGCCGCCGGCGCAGGGGGATCTTCTTCTTCCTCCCCCCATCGCCCAAGTCTCTCACATCTCTCTCTCAAACCCTAACTAAAATCCTCCAAATCCTCCGTTTCTTCATGAATCCGTGCATCTTCATCCTCGGTGAGTTTCTCCTCCGATCCATGGTTCATTTGCAATTTTTGATGGTGATTTCATCCTTGTTCATATCCTAGATGAGATGCAAATATTTTTGTTTTCCGGTCGATTTGAATGTTAGGATTCAAAGTAATTGGTTAGGATCGATCTTAGGTAGTATTAGAACTCGATCCCCACGTAAAACTTACATTTTTCTGTTGTTGTTTTTGTTGTGTGTAGGAAATGATGAGACCGACGATCGCCGCAGGGAAGAAGGACATGGGCTCGCGCTCCAAGCATGCCGCGAACGAGGGGGATGACCTCTGTACTGTTGTGAACAAGGACTTTGCATGAGTCAACAGCCGGGGGATGATGCCCACGCGATGGAAGTGTGCCGCATTCCTGGAGTCCAAAGGGCTTCACAATGACTTCGCGTGGCTAGTGGACAATGCCGGGATGGGAGTTTTCTGTAACTTCCATTACCTGACGTACCACGGCATCACCGTCGAGTTCCTCACCTTCGAGCACACTCTCGAGGATTCGAGGGTGCCACCGAGCTGCCCCTTCACACTTGGAGGAGTGCCATGTTCGATGTCGCTCGAGCAGTGGTGCAACGTCTTCGGGTTCGAGAACCGTGGAGTTCTTCACAGCCAAGGCGTGCCCACCACCGATGCTTCAGCGAGTTGGGACCTCGTCTCCGTCCAGGACGAGCATGACTTCTCTGGTAAGAAGGTATCGAACATCTAGAACCCCGCCATTCGTTACTTCATGATTTTCCTTGCCAACACTATATTTGGTAGGGAGAACCTCGGGGGCATCTCGAGCTATGACATGTGTGTGCTCCATGCAGCACTCCACCCCAACTATGCTCTCAAGCCTAACTTGGGAGCTTTTCTTATGATTCACCTCGGTAGGCAGCACAAGCAGCCGAAGGGGAGTGTTCTCGTGGGAGGCATAGTGACTCGGATTGCCGAGCATTTTAGCCTCAATTTGGATGACATGCAGCACATTCCAGGCCCTACGGTGCTTAACCATAGGATTATGACTAACATACATTTTATTGGACCGGTGCAAGGGGAGCATTGCTACAAATGCCCCCTACCTAATGGTCAGACCACCGTTGTGCACTTGCTCTTGCCGCAAGCATTTACTGTATCTGCGCATGATATGTGGGTGCTCTCTATCGATGAAATTAATGAGCACACACACGCAGCTGGGTTTGGGAATGATATTCACCCCGAGCCAACACCTAAGTGGGATGCCGCTGCTGATTGGTTTGGTCATGGTTGGGATGCATGGGGTAATGCACCTTAACAGGCACCCCAATATGCTCCTCAGGTTAACTTTGGGCAGGGCAATGACTATGTGCCCAGGATAGAGTTTCAGCAGTTGCAGCAGCAGGTCAGAGGGATCCGTACGGACCTCCGTGAGACTAACAACAACATCCACCTGCTCAATAGGAACATACAGTCCCTCTTTGCTTTTTGGCAGCTGCACCCTGGCATAGGAGGTCAGTCCTCTAGCGCTCCATCTCAGATGCAGTGGCCTCACACTGCTCCGAGGGGCGACGATGACGAGGACCTGGACTAGAGAGTAGGCCAAGAGCCTAAGCTCGGGGAGCTTATCCCCTAGTTATCCATGCATGCATATTTTATTTTTCTTCTTTTTTTCTTTCTTTTTAGCATGTTTATTTTTAGTTTGCATAATAAATTTGAAGAGCGAGCCTTGCTCTTGCTTTGTTGGAATTCTCTTCGTTTGTATTTTGTTTCTTCAATCCCACAGGTTTGCTCACCACTAGCAAGTTGGAAACGAAGAAAATGAAGTGGAGATTTGACTGAGGGAAGGAGTGAGCCAGCACGAGAAGGTATATCATATACATAATCCCTTGTCTCGCAATATTATTTGAGAAAGAATTTTCATTTGACTGGCTGCACTTAAGTGACTTCCCCGCGTTAGTTGAATATCATGTAGTCATAACTCCCAACTTTAGATTTTGCTAGTGAAACCTTGTGGTGAAGCATGATTTTGTTCTAAAAAGAAATTCTAAGAAAAACTTAGGGGCTTGAATTTTTTAAGAGAACGAGCATTCAAATACTCCAACTCCATATGCTGAATTTGATTGACTTGATTTCACCTATTGATAGAGTTATTTGGAGGAATGAACATTTGAAATGATTGGGGTTATGCCAAGATTTATTCGCGATACTAAAATCATGAGGCTCCAGCTCATGGCTGGCTTCATGTCCCGTTGCTATATGTTGAGATAATTCGCGTAACTGCGACACCGTCACGAACTTGGAGATTGAGTGGTAAATGATCGACCTTCTCCAAGGGAGTGTGTATGTGGTAAATAAGAGCACTGATCGCTGAGCTCGAAAGAGACAACCAGTCTTGATCCATAGTGCACAAACTTAAGCCACAGCGGAACCTAATTGCATATAGTAAATTTTGGCATAACCCCATCACCGAAAGTTGAAATTCCAAAGGGTGACGATTGAGAGAAGTGTTTGAAAGCCATGACTAGGAAGTACTTGTGGGTGTCAATGAAATGCTTGAATTCTTTGCTCTCTTCACGTCCAAAACCCCTAAACATTTGTTTAATGATGAACTTAATATGAATATTCATTCAAGGAAGAAATGTTTTCGCTTGCCTAAGCACTTGGTTAACAAAGAAAATTTGGTTTGAAAAATTATGACTAGTGATAGGAAACTATATGTGGTTAGGCAACGAGTTTGAGTCCAGCTTTTCGAATGCGAATACTTTCTTGAATAAAATTGCAAGGTAAGAGAAGATGGGTATGATGTATCCTCTCGAGCCGGTAAAACTTCTCTCTACTCAATCAAGCTTCATTTCATTCTCTTGATTTCTTGTTTGCTCGAGGATGAGCAAATGCTAAGCTTGGGGGAGTTGATGGCTCGAGAACTTGTGATGTTTTTCTAGTGATTCTTACTTGGTTTTCATCGGATTCCTATTACTCTTCGGATATTCCTAATGCTAATCCCTCGAAAGAGAAGAAAATCCATTTCTCTAATGTTTGGCGGGAAATATCATGTTTGGAAAGAAACCAAGGAGGATTACAACAAATCAAGTCAATTAGAGCAACTTCCATGAAGAGACCCAAGCCACTAGGCGCAGCAGATCAAAAGACGACGTTCCATACGACCGCAAGTGCTCATATGAGCGGTCGTATGGAGTGCCAACAGCTCCACAACGTCAATACAAGACACTTTCGTGAAGGCACCCAGGGCAGGAGAGAACCCTAGCCGCCGCCACAACCTCCAGAATAGAAGAGGAGGAGATCCAAAGAACCTTCGGAGATCTTCTTAGTTTTGGTCATTTCATCTCCATCATCATCATCATCACCCCCTTCACTATTGTAAGAGGAATTCCAATTTGCAAGAACAATTGTAACTCTATTGAATCTCATCTGGAGATCAAGACTATTTGAATCATCCATTTCATCTTATTGTGGGTCTTCATGGTATTATCGATATGGTTTTCATGGGTTTTATCTCCATTGTGATTGATTCCCCTCTTATGATGTGTGAGTAATTCTCTATAGGCGTGGGAGATGTAGGTGAGTGGTAAGATTCATATGTGCCTATTCTATATGTCATCATTTGTATTTGTAGTAGTATGATCTGTCCAGTACGTTGTTATGTTGTGGTGAACTCTATGCGTGTTGTCTAATTTAAGGGCCCAGGTAGCATGATCTCAAGACCTACACAGGTAACACATATTTTTTAGGAAATATGTGACCTCTGACATGACAGGTGGAGATATCTATGAGGACCGAATACAATATGAGATAACGGTGATCCATTAAACTTAATGCTTGGTTCCGGTCCAAGGACCTTAATTATGGAAACGACCACTCTGTGGCAACGGAGAAGCAGGGCCATAGAATGAAATATAATCCCGCATGGAGGAGTTTCATAACCTTAGGGTGATCCGCCTACAGAACACACATATCAAATACTATGAGTATAATACAAGGTAACTGGTATTGCCGTCGCACTGGCACACCTGATATATTCTTACCATGAACTGAATTCTCTCCGCACCTAATCTCTCCATTGCAGGAAACGCAACCTTTATTTTCGTTCATGTTATTTACTTATATCAGTTCTACATTCGTTGCTTAAACCTTTTATCCACGTTACTCTGGTTTATTCGTTTGCTAGGACAGTAACAATATTTGCAGAAGCTCGAGCAGTTACTTCACACAAGAACTGTGACACCTTGTGTGTGATAGAAGCGCTATTATAAATACTCTCCTCCGCTCTTCGTTGGGACGATTACTCATTGGGATACTTCTGCGAAAGTGCTACACTACCCTGTTTGGCTTGCAGGCATCATTGATCCTATCTGCAAGTTATATGCACTTGTTATTGTTCTGAACTGCAGACCCCAAGGTGACAATAATTGGGATACTCTCCGGGGATGACTGTAATTTAAGGAGTTCATGTATTAACTATGTGTTAATGCTTTGTTCCAGTTCTCTATTAAAAGGAGCGCCTTAATTACCCTTAGATTTTCATTAGGACCCCGCTGCCATGGGAGGGTAGGACAAAAGATGTTATACAGGTTCTTATTATAAGCACGTATGACTATATACGGAATACATGCCTACATTTAATTGATGAATTGGAGCTATTGTGTATCGCTCTAGGTTGTGATTGTTACATGATTGATGTCATCCATAATATCCATCGCTACTCCATGCCTACGCTTTGCTCACATTGTCTTTGCTAAGTTACTACTATTGCTGCTACTGTTCCAACTACTACACTGTCAATGTTACTATTACTATTGCTACTGTTACCGCTACTATCAAAACTATTATATTACCATGCTACTAATATTTTGCATCAGAGAGTTTGCTTCTCACGTGTGGTTGAATTGACAACTCAACTGCTAAGGCTTATAAATATTCTTTGGATCCCCTTGTGTCGAATCAATAAATTGGGTGAAATACTACCCTCGAAGACTGTTGTGATCCCCTATACTTGTGGGTCATCAAGGACTCATCCTATTCTCCTCACGCCCTCGCACAATGCAAGGTGCCGCGAGTCCGCTAGTGGTGCCCTTGAAGGCGACAATCGGGATCTTTGCAAATGAGGTTGGGGCTCTCTCCACAACTTAATTGGAGGCTCCCAACACCACCACGAAGGTTCACCATAATGGATTGTGGCTCTGAGGTGACCTCTTCCGTCTAGGGTGCCCATGTGGAAATATGCGCTAGAGGCAATAATAAAGTTATTATTATTATATTTCCTTGTTCTTGATAAGTGTTTGTTCTCCATGCTATAATTGTATTAACCGGAAACTCAAATACATGTGTGGATGCATAAACAAACACTGTGTCCCTAGTGAGCCTCTACTAGACTAGCTCGTTGATTAAAGATGGTTAAGGTTTCCTAACCATAGACATGAGTTGTCATTTAATAACGTGATCACATAATTAGGAGAATGATGTGATGGACAGACCCAATCATAAGCTTAGCATATGATCGTGTCACTAAGTTCAAATTGCTATAGCTTTCTTAATGTCAAGTATCTATTCCTTAGACCATGAAATCATGCCACTCCCTAATACCGGAAGAATGCTTTGTGGGTATCAACCGTCACTTCATAATTGGGTGATCATAAAGGTGCTCTTCAGGTATCTCGAAAGGTACTAGTTGGGTTGCATGGATCAAGACTGGGATTTGTCACTCCATGTGATGGAGAGATATCTCTGGGCCCTCTCAGTAAGACAACATCCTAAGTAGCTTGCAAGCTTGCGACTAATGTGTTTAGTCACGAGGATATTGTATTATGGAACGAGTAAAGAGAACTTGCCGGTAACGAGATTGAACTAGGTGGTGATACCGACGATCGAATCTCGGGCAAGTGAAATATCGCAAGACAAAGGGAATGGAATACGGGATTGTTTAATCCTCAACATTGTGGTTCAAACCGATAAAGATCTTCATTGAATATGTGGGAGTCATTATGGGCATCGAGGTCCCGCTATTGATTATTGATCGGAGAGTTGTCTCGATCATGTTCACATGTTCTCGAACCCATAGGGTCACACACTTAACGTTCGGTAACGCTAGGGTAGTAATGGGATATTCATAATGGTGAGACCGAAGATAGTTCGGAGTCTCGGATGGGATTCGGGACATCATGAGGAGCTTCGGAATTGTCTGGAGATAAGGTTTCATATAAGGAAAGTGGTTTTCAGGGTTTCGGAAAAGTTCAGGAATTTTCCGGTATCGTATTGGAGTTTCGTAGAAATGTTCTGGGGGTCCCACAGTGGGGCGCACCAGCCCTACATGGGCCAGGTGCAGCCAGCCCCAAAGTCCCATGCGGCTACGGGAAACCCTGGCCCAAAATATGGAAGGGGGAGACTTGGAGGACAAGTCCCCCCCCCCCCCTTGGCCACCGCCCCCAAGGCTTGGAGGGGGCCCAAGCTGGCCGCACCCCCTCAGCCCCTATATAAAGAAAGAGGAGGGGCTGGGCACAGCCATCCCAAGCCCTTGCTACTGCCCTCCCTCTTTCCCTCCACCTCCTCCTCTTCAGCAGCTTGGCGAAGCCCTGCAGGAGCTCCACCATAACTCCACCACCACGCCGTTGTGCTTCTGGCCTAGATCCCATCTACCTCTCCCTCTTGCTTGCTGGATCAAGAAAGAAGAGACGTCACCGAGCCGTACGTGTGCATATCCCAGAGGTGCCGTTCGTGCGGTGCTTGATCGGATTGGATCACGGAGAAAGTACGACTACATCAACCACATTCGTTAGAACATTTCCGCTCTCTGTCTACAAGGGTATGTAGACTCTCTCCCACTTGTTTCTAGCATCTAGTAGATTAGATCTTGGGTGAATTCGTTATCTCATAGGATTTTTTGTTTTTGTTTTCCTTGCAACGAATCCTATCAGCCCAAACACCCAAGAGTAACAAGATCCACAACAAAAGTATGAGGGAATCAAATTTCCTTTGGTGGAAGTGTAGATCTAGGTGTCCGCCCCTCAATCCCTAGCAAATCAACAAGTTCGGTTGGCTAAAGAAGGAGATCGGGCAAGATAATGCTTTGGAAACAATGGAGGAGAGAGAGAGGTAAGAGGTAAGTGGGAGGTGGAAGAACCACCTCTTTTTATAGTCTCACCCCAAATCCAACTGTTACACGTAGAATTGCACTGGCGCAGTACAACTGACCCAGGCAGAAGTACCTAGCTGCAGCACCGGAGTGGTACAACCACCCGGCATACCGCTTGTACCGGCTATTATAAAAATAGACGGAACTACCATCCCACAACCACCCTGAACCGCTCATACAAAACGAGAGGAATCAGCCTACTAGCGGTGGTTCGAGCAGTACAAGGGCTGGTACAACCGCCCAGAAAACGGCCTCGAGTAGTTGCTAAGTCCAGGGCGGTACAACCCCCGGGACACCGGTTGTACCGGCTATTAAATAAATAGCCAAAATTACCGTGCACCTACCGCCGGCTACCGCTCGCCATACCTGAGGGAATCACCCCTCAGGCGGTGGTTGAGCCGGTGCTTCAGCCAGTAATACCGCCCGCACAAGGAGCGGTACAACCGCCGCTACCCGCGGTACAACCATCATGGCAGTGACTGCGTTGACCACTCCGTAAGGGAGCGGTACAACCGCACTCACTTGCGGTACAACCGCTCTGGAGAAAATTTTCTGCATAGGTTAGACATGAGGTTCTCTCCTCGAAATGGAAGGCTATATAGTGGGTGCAATATTATCAGTGTGCGTGTTTGATTCCACCCTACCTTCCGATGTGGACCCCCTCTTAATATGGATTTCCTATGACCAAAGAAAAACACGTTAGAAATGTCATTTTCGCTCCTTTTTGTCCGGAGGGGTTCCCAACCGTCTTGTGCCATATTAAGTATACCTGAGTAGCTTAGGCACACGGTTAGTCCGCAAAATTGCATTGTCATCAACACCAAAACACTTAAGACGGGAAATGCCCTTAATGGGCGTAACAATTCTGTTGTTCATGTAATTCTACACGGTCACACGAGAGCATTGTTGATGCCGGGCCTCCAAGCTCCATGGACAAAATTTTCAAAGATCTCGGTTGAGATCGAAGTTCATGTTGATGAAGAAGCCTGTACGATCTCTGGGTTCACCACGCGAGACCTGTATGGGCCACCACTATCGAGATGATTCCAGTAGATCCCTCGGTTCAGGCCCCATGATAGAGGTAAAACCCTACTCATGCTCTACGTATATTGCAATTGAGATGTACAAAGTACATGTATAAAACCAAGGGATTGTATGATCTAAGTTGTCTCTATCGACTAGCTCGGCCCCGGCTTATATAAGATACCGGAGCCCTAGTGTTAGAAGAGTCCTAATCGGCTAGATCAGAGGAGGGAGTCCTCCACGGATCCAGTTTCCTCGTCTTCAATAGCAAGGCTTCTCGAAGCTTCCTTCTACTGGGCCCGTGGGCCAGCATGATGGCCCAAGGTGGAACCGATCTAGGGGGCCTCGGGCCAGCCTACTTGGGCCGACACCCGACAAGGTGAGGCACCCCTGGGCCGTAACACCGTCAATATGGATGCCATTGATCTTATTGGCCCGGACAACATTGACTTTCAGGATGAATGGGTCAATGAAGAGCCTGGATTTCTTTGCATACATAATCTTGACCGTGGAGAGCATCGCGGCACCATTTATAGAACTTACTTCGTAGGTTGAATGACTCTTTGCTAGCCCCTGGGCTAGGATGCAACTTCACACTGGACATTTCTCTGCTCCTTGTGTTGGTAGCAAGGCATGGTTTGTATCTTTTTGCACAAAAATATCTTCCTTCTCAGCATTCGTTTCAGCAGACAAATCAAATCCTAAACAAGTAATACAATGACATTCCAGTTACTTGTAAATTACAAAGTCCAAATTTGCTGCTGGAATATACATGCATGCAGATAACAACTCCATGTGTGCATGCACCGAAAAAATGTGGGACCCGGCCCTCCTCGGGATCACAATACACATTATAAGAGTAAGAAGACAACTGCTTATACAGTTCCTAGACATGCACTCTTCAGTCTGTTGGACTGATGACTTTGGCATAAGAGTTGGCAAAGCGTCACCATGGCTCTTAAAAGTTACTCTCTTCATCCATATATATAGGGCCTAATGCGTTTTTCAAAATTGCCTTTGACTATTGATAATATTAATAGTATATGATATGTACAATGTGAAAATTATATCATTGGAAGCTCCTTTCACGTACGAATTTGATGGTATACTTTGTGTAACTTGCATGTCATATATTATTGCTCTAACATGTGGTCAAAGTTAACCTCGAAAAACGCATTAGGCCCTATATAGATGGATAGAGGGAGTAGGATCTTTGGGTAGAGTTAACGTTATTCTCTAGAACATTTCAAAATTTCAATTACCATAAGGGAACACACATAACAAGATTGTATATTTTTTACAATGAAATTGGTGGCATAATTCAAGAATACTATGTTTTCCGCGATAACTTTGTTGTATTCTTTTGCATAGCAATGAATAACAATCTACATAGTACACCATTATTGATATTCTCCATGTTTTCGTTGCATTTTGTATTTGATGTGAAATAAATTTCATTTTGTGATAGCAAAATGGCATTATTTCTGAATTTTATTGGTACATATTGTGGTTTGTAGTTTTAATATTGTTGGCCTATTGAATTTCTTAGAAAGAGCTTCATACACAACAATAAAGAACAGAACAGCGCAGCAAAGCGCACATTTGCTTCTAGTAAGAGAGTAAACTACTCCCTCCGTCCCATACTGTAAAACGTTTTTGGAAACTAACATAGCTTGCAAAACCGTCTTACATTGTAGGATGGAGGGAGTACATGTCATGTAGTCTCATTTTGCTAGAGTTACTTTGTACCGTAAAATCCGAAATTAGGGCATCTCCAATGGCGACCCGCAAATTCCCTCTCGCATCCGTCCGCGAACAGGGGAGGGGGGGCAGTTCGCGGACACGGATGCGGGAGGCGGCCATCCAATGCTACCCGCATACATTTCAACCACTCTTTGAACCAACCGGACGAATTACATGCAAACACGACAGATTTCATACAAACCGGACAAAAACATTTACATTTTGGACATATTTTAACTAAAAAAGGTAAAACTATGTGCACGTCCGGCCGCGCGAAGCTCCATTCCCACGACACGGATACACTACACTAGTTTACGGCCTGCCGCGACGGATCCCTTTGTCTTCCCCATGTCCAGCAGCCCGCTCATCGGACTGCCGGGAGCCCCGGAGGTATATTCATCCCCCGTATCTTCCCTATGTCTAGCTGCGCCGCTCATCGGAGTGGCAAAGGGGGTGCTTCAGCCGCAGGGGAAGGAGGACACTTCAGCCGGAGGGGAAGATGCCTACTCCGCTTCCGTGAAGCCCAGGCGGGAGTCGACGATGGTCTGCGCTAAAGAACCGGGCAAGTCACCGGCTGTGCAAGCCGGCGACAAGCCGGTGGTGGCCTTCTAGGACCCAAGCGGAGGCGGCCTCCCGTGTTCTACTTTCCCTCGATATTGGCGGAGGCGGCGGGCGCGGACGTGCTAGCCACTGACTCGTCCATCTCCGCATCTTTCTCCACCGACTGGGCGCGGTGCCGACAACGTTCACGGCGGCTGGCCTCGTCCACACGCCGACTTGGAGCGACAACTTGCTCCGTCGGGCTAGGCGAGGGAGGTGGAGCAGCAAGCTGCCTGGCTCGTATCCGGCGGGCTCGGCGGGCCACCCAGCCGGCTTTTATGCCGGAGAACTGCTCTGCCTGCTCGTCGGATGCCATCGAAAGGGTGGAAAAAATGATGGAAGGAGGAGATGGGGAGCGACGGAGTGGTGCGATTCTTGCCCGGCGTCTGGCCTCCTTTAAATAGCTGGCTGACGGGAGGAGCTTGCCCGGTGTTTTGGTTAATGCCGATCCACTCGCGGGTTTAATGGAGCCGTTTGAATGCGGTGAGGAGGTGTGTTCAGCTGGGCATGCAGCGGCCGGCGCACTGCTTCAATGACGGAGGCAGTGAGAGGTCGCGTCCGCTCTGGGCCGGCTTCAATGTGGAGCGGCCGCTCTACAGCGACATGGAGGCGGGCAGCTAGCGTTGGGCGGGAACGCGCACGGGCGAGGGAGGAAAGGGTTTGGGTGGGCCAGGGTGGTCAGAAGCAGGCGTAGGTGTTGTCCGGACACTCACAAAGCCCCCACGTTTGTCTCCGGTTTGCGGGAGAAAGTGTGTCCGGACCACCCTGGGGACCGATGCAGAACTGCGTTGGATTGCACAATACGTCCGGACAGCGCAGTCCAGACGGTTACGGGTGGTTTGAGGGTTGGAGTTGGAGATGCCCTTACGTTCCTAAACATCTCGAAAAAACTGAGTCCACCGTAGTTAATAGCAAATTATATGTAGTTAGAGCATCTACAGCCGGGCGCCCCAAACCCGCCTCATACACCCGGGCGGGCCGCCCGGTTACTGTCCGGTCATGAATTTTCGACCCAGACGGGCGCCTCAAACGGGCCTCAAACTCCCGGGCTGACCGGCACCCCTCATATCCACCTCAAATATGGGGCGGATATGGGGGCGCCCGGGCGCGTCCGCCACGTAGGACTGACGATGGGGTCCCACGCGGACTCGCCCGGAAACCCGGCGGTCCGACGGATGCCTCCTCCGTCGCCGCGTGGCGCCGCTCCAGCTTGCCGCCCGAGGCCAAATCCGGCTATTTAAGCCGGCCGGCGTCCCCCAACTCTAGCCCATCCACCACCTCCCTCTCTGCGCCACCACCCGAGCCCGTCTGCCTCCTCTCCACCGCTCTCCCACGCTCTCCGGCATCGCCATGGTCCGGCGGCTGATCACCACGTACGCTATGCTCACGCCGGAGCGCCGGAGGCAGATCGCGGAGGAGATCCAGGCAAGGCGCGCCGCCCGCATCGCTGCCGGGCTGCCTCCGGACTCGCCGAAGCCGGAGGAGGACGAGGAGCAGCAGCCAAATGAGGAGCAGGGAGAGCCACTGCCGGAGCCCATGGAGGTGGCGGATCCGGAGGAGGACGAGGCGAAGCAGCCTGCTCCGGGGTTCAACATGGCGGAGGCGGAGGCGGAGTTCGCCGTCGCCCAAGCCGCGGAGATGGCGGAGCAGCAGGCCATCCTGCAGTCCATCCAGGATGAGGCCTACGTGGAGGCCAACCGGCAGTTCCTCCGGCAGGAGCAGGCGGCGTCCGACGCGCTCTTCGCCGAACTCGACGCGGAGATAGAGGAGGAGGAGGCCGGAGGCGCGGGAGCTGCAGCTGCCGCCCATGCTGCCGGAGCCGGGCACGGAGATCGTCGACATCTACGACGAGGAGTAGCTAGATCATCTAGATAGTGTGTAGGTTTTATCGTTTGCATGCTTTTGTATGGATTTGAGAATCTAGTATGAGATGTTCGGATGCAGTTGTGCTAATTTGAGGAGTGTCCGGTCACTGCCCGCGAACGCGCTGGCCGCATCCGCGGGCGTTTGAGGGTTATATTTGTCATATGCGGCTGTAGATGCTCTTAGCGCTAATTAGTTTCAATTTTGGAAACTTCACATAGTAGTACGCAGCGGCCACCAAGGATTTGCCATGCTTCTGATCATACGGCCACGAAGCGGTCCGATAAGAAGCCATGTCTCCAACTCCTCACCATGACCTTTGTCTATTGCGAACGTGCCCATTTGCTTGGCTGCGTTTGCAAGCCGGATATGATAATAGTAGCAGCAGCTGCCGCTGCAATTTCCTTTGGATCGTTTGACCGCGACTCGGCAATCAGGTAGCCTCCCTCGACGACCATCAACTACTCTTAGCACCCGGAGTACACCTTTTCTTTAATTTGACGATCCAGAAAGGCTCCCGCCCCGTGTGTTTCTTATGATTACGCACGAATGGAAGCATCGGCCTCCCACTCCCAGTATCTTGATTCGAAGCAACCGCCACCGCATGCATGACCGTCGCGTTCGGGCATCCGCATCCTCTCCTCCTTCCCTGCCGTCTGACCACGTCCACACTGCCCTCATCCACTTCAATCATGGAATAGACTTGTTTTCTCAAGGCGGGCAGCAGCAACAGCAACAGCAAGTTGACCAGATATTCCGTTACCCAGGCAGCCCGCTCTGTTGCCACCAGCATGCTTTGCAGGAAAACGGCAATAATTTTGAATTTTCTAGCAGTAAAAACATTGCCGAGCTCTAGAAGGTTTTTCAAGAACGGAGTTGGGCTTCCCAACCTACGGCGACCGAGCACGCGTGCGTGGTGGACGGTTCGGGACCAAGGATGACGGCTCTTCCCGTTCAGCGTCGTGCCACGAGGAAGCACCGGATCGCAGCGCAGGGTGCGTGTCCAGTTGCGTACCATCACTCGTGGTCGCGCCGTGGCAGTATAATACGTCGTTCGTTCGGAGTCACCGTGTGCCTTGGCAGGACTGGACAGGAGAATATAGGAGAGGGAGTGTGTGAACGCCTCGACGTCGACCGACCCGCTTTCCTCTGGCACGCACACGCTCTTCCCGCTCGCGCGATCCGCGGGAGGCAACGCGGGGACATGGATGCCCGGTTTCCGTTGACAGGGCAGGGACACGGAATCCGTGCCTTCTCAACAGAGAGTATTCCTACCGAACCAGGAAGAAAGGAAACCAAAACGGAGCTGTGCCACTCAAGACCACCGAGGATTAGCACGGGTTACATAAAACTCGCTGAATTAGTTAGAGGAACCAATCAACAGGGGAAGGGATGCGAAAATCGTATGTTTGTGTACGGTGGACATTCAAATTCCCATTTATGCCCGCATGAACAATAAAAGGAGGTGACCGAGCCACACCTTTCAGTACGACTTCGCTCTAGTATATGTATGTTCGACATGCCAATAAGTTACTCCATTCATCCATATATACAGGGCCTAATGCGTTTTTTGACACTGCCTTTGACTTGTTTATTGATAAGATTAATAGTATATGAGGTGTATAATGTGTAAAATATATCATTGAAAGCTTCTTTCACATACGAATTTGACGGTATGCATTGTGTAACTTGCATGTCATATATTATTACTTTAACATGTGATCAAAATTAGTCTTGAAAAAAGCATTAAGCCCTATACATATGGATAGAGGGAATACGTGGAACTGCAAAAAAGAGTGAAGAGTATATATTTTGTGACCCGTGCAAAAAATAATCCAAAGCACTACAAGGTAGTACTATATTAGAGTAATCGCAATAGCTTCCTTATCCGTCAAAAAATACCATTTATGAGGAGTTGAGACCAAAATAGCTATCCAGCAGCTTCTGTCAATCCGGATTTTTATTACGGGATTCCATATAATCCCCCCTCCCCAACTCTCCTCACCTTTACGGGAAGGTACCCTTTCAGTATAATTTGACGGGCAGGAAACTGCCTGGACTTTCACGAGAGGAGATCTGGCACCGCCCCCCATGCCTGTGCCGGGCCACAGCTAAACCGCCCCGCGCCGCACCTCGCTGGCTACTCATGTCACTGACTTGTTTTTTTTTTGCGTGAAAATCTCCGATCTATTCATCTTCAATTATGACAGTACAACAAACATCAGAAATAATAAAAGTTACATCTAGATCCGTAGACCACCTAGCGACGACTACAAACACTGAAGCGAGCCGAAGAAGTTTAGCGGAAGCTTAAAAAAGTAGTTTAGCAGAAGAAGTTTTACGAAAGCTTAAAAAAATAGTTATCAGACAACTTCCCCTAAATTATATAGACATCCCATAAAACGACTTTTACGAAAAGATTTTTAGGGAAGCTATTGGAGTTGCCCTTAGTCCATGTTCTTTGATTTTTTTTTTGTAACCATGAATGAGACCATTTTTCGAATATCCACACTACTGACACAAGACGTTCTTGGTTATTTGGAAACACTTACATCTGATTGCAAAAAACTTGATTGGCACCTTATGCCCTTGTTATTCTCTTACTAATTATTTTTATGTAGTTAATTTCAAATCGCCTCCAAAGCTAATTAAACTGCCCGGGCAGTGCACACCAATCATTTTAAAATGGAAGTTGCCAACGAAATAAGTTGTGTAGCATGCAGTTTTCTTTACCTCATCATTGGCACATGACTATCTTTGTAAGTGATGTATGGTGACTTTGTATTTTTAGATGAACATAGTCATAAATTCTCTATTACTCCGGTTGGATAGAGGAGAATGCTTCCATATCAAGACATCTCTAATCTTGTTGGTAAAACCTGAAATTAGTAGGGGGGTTTTGCGGAAAAACTTCTGATCTATTCATCATCTATTATGGCAGCAGAAAGACCATCATTTGTCATCCATATTTGCAAACCACCTAACAACGAATACAAGCACTGGAGCGAGCCGAAGACGCGCAATTGTCATCACCCCTCCCCCCTCACCAGAGCCGAGCAAAAACTTGTTGTAGACAGTCGGTAAGTCGTCGCACTAAGCCCCCAGAGGACTAGCACACCAAAACAACAAACGCTACCGATGAAGAGAAGCGTAGGTCAGAAGGATCCAAACTGTAAACACACGAACAAAGATTGAAACCACTGAGATCCACCGAAGGCCAACAGCGACCGAATCCATGAGATCCGTCAGAGACACACCTCCACATGCCCTCCAACAATGCTAAACACACCGCCGGGATGGGGCTACGCGGGAAGACGATATTCCATCTTCAGGGAGCCGCCGTCACATCGTCTTCCAAATCAGGATTCAATCTAATCGACCTAAAAAACACCTAAAAACTAAGCAGGAACCCTCCCGCAGGGAAGTGCTGAGGTCCACCGCGCCTCCATGGCTCTAAGGCCATCGGAGACGGGTGGACCGACAGCGACACTAACAGGAGGCGGAGAAACCCTAATCGTCTGGACCGTCACAAGAGGAGGCGAAGGGGTGCGCATCACGTTAAATTAGTAGGAGTCTTGATATTCTTGGAAGAAATCAATAAGGATACATAGTAAAACTGTATTATGACGAATCACAATCTACACATAAACTTCAAAAAAAAAAAACTAGCGGGTTATACATTCTCTCACATTCAACAGGAACAACCTAAGAGATCATGCTGGATCCATCATTTTTACATCATGTTGGCATTTTTACTCATGTGGAGATATATTGGAAGCTGAATTGTTGGCTTTGAAAGAAGGAATTTCCTTGGCACTACAATGGAGTAATTTACCCATCGACATTGAAACAAATTGTTTGGAGGCCATCACCATGATAAGAGAAGGAGCTGGAAATAAATCAAAATATGCTTTTATAGTTAGAGAGACCATCAATAGTATGGGAGAGAGAGATTCTTGCATTACTCATTCTCGTCGGAACAGTAACAGGGCTAGTCACTTCATGGCTAATTTTGGTAGGTTGCAATGCCGAACTGCGGCTTGGTTAGGCTCTGGTCCGAAAGAGGTACCGGAGATTGTTGAACGAGATGTAAATTGAACTTCGAGTAATGCAAGAATTATGTTCGCAAAACAAAAAAAACAGGAACAGCCTAAGGTACGGGAGAACAGAAGATACCCTCATCATCTCACCCACTTTTAGTCCATTTTACCTCCTCTTTATATCTTGCAAGGCCAAAGAAAACGCACAGAGTAGCACATGATGTTGATTATGAGAGGCGTGACAGCAGCCCCTTGCTTGATTTCCACGGTGGGATTAAATGTTTCTTTTGTACCCATGAAAACGTTGCGCTGGCTGCTATGATTAGACAGCACAAAAATTTGCACAGATCATGGTTGATGACAATTTAAATCCACCCACCAAACCTGCCTTTTTCCTTTTTTTTTTCGAGAAACTTCCAATCTATTCATCTTCAATCATGGCAGTACAAAGAACAACAGAGGTAATAAAAATTACAACCATGTCCGTGGACCACCTAGCGACGACTACAAGCACTGGAGCGAGCCGAAGGCGCGCCGCCGTCATCGCCCCGCCCTCACCGGAGCCGGGCAAACCTTGTGGTAGTAGACAGTCGGGAAGTCGTCGTGCTAAGGCCCCATAGGACCAGCGCACCAGAGTAGCAACCATCGCCGATGAAGAAAGTCGTAGATCAGAAGAATCAAACCTGTAAACACCTAAACAAAGGCGAACGAAGACCGGATCCAAACAGATCCACCGAAGACCAGCACCGACCGAATCCCGCGAGATCCGACGGAGACAAACCTCCACACGCCCTCCGATGATGCTAGACACACCATCGGGACGGGGATAGAACGTGGGAGACATTATTCCTACTATGGGATATCGCCGCCGCCACACAGCCCCAACCAACACGCTGAATCTAACAAGAACGAGAACGGGGTCCCTCCCGCCGGCGGGGGGCCGAGATCCTCCGCACCTCCATGGCCTAGAGGCCATCGGAGATGGGGCGGACCGGCGGCGGCGCCGACGGGAGGAGAAGAGCTTTTCTTGTGGAGGAGGAAAGAGATAAACAATAGAACTTTAAACCTGCCTTTTCCTTTATTTACTACCCCACTATAGTATACGCAGTCCCTTCGTCACTCTCCCAAAAAGTTCTCCCAAAGTCATCTTCGCCATTAAACAATGCCGCGTACATAAAAAACGCAATGGAAATAAACAAAAAACACATCAAACAAGCAGGCAGAAAACGAGAGAAAAAGGCAACGCAACATACTAGTACTCCAGAGAGCAAGCAAGGCTCTGCTCGGCGAGAGAGATCTTTGACCGGCTCCGGTCTCTGTCGCCCCTCTCCTTCCTCCTCATCTCATCGGCCCCGTCCGTCGCTGCCACTGGCGGATTCCCACACGGCCCGCCCAGACGCCGCCACCGCTGACCGCTTCCACACCAAATCCCCGCACCGATTTAACCACCCCACTCCCCCTCCCCACCCCTATCCCCCTCCCCCCCCACACCCACACCAGACGCGCACGCCGCCCACCATTTTCTCGATTTGGCCCCTTCCCCTCTCTGCTCTGCTCTGCTCTGCCCGCAGATCTCCTCTGGTCGGCTCCGCTGTTTTTTTTCCTGATTCGGCAGTCCGGGTGTTTGGCGGGAGATGGGCAACTGCTGCGTGACGCCGCCGGCGGTGGACGGCGGTGGCGGCGGGGCCGGGAAGCAGCAGAAGGAGCCGAAGCAGAGGAAGGGCAAGAAGCCCAACCCCTTCTCGATCGAGTACAACCGGTCGGCGCCGCCGGGGGCCTCCAGGCTGGTGGTGCTGCGGGAGCCCACGGGCCGGGACATCGCCGAGAGGTACGAGCTGGGCGGGGAGCTCGGCCGCGGGGAGTTCGGGGTCACCTACCTCTGCACGGACCGCGCCACCAGGGAGGCCCTCGCCTGCAAGTCCATCTCCAAGAAGAAGCTCCGCACCGCGGTGGACATCGAGGACGTGCGCCGCGAGGTCGAGATCATGCGCCACCTGCCCAAACACCCCAACATCGTCACCCTCAGGGACACGTACGAGGACGACAATGCCGTGCACCTCGTCATGGAGCTCTGCGAGGGCGGGGAGCTCTTCGACCGGATCGTCGCCAGGGGACACTACACGGAGCGCGCCGCCGCTGTGGTCACCAAGACCATCGTCGAGGTCGTGCAGGTGAGAATAAATAGCCCCCTTGATTCCTTCCCTTGCTTTTTGGCTACACTCACGGGATGCGTTCATTCTGTGATTCACGCAAGAAATATTTGTTGGCTACCTGTCACATGATTCTGGTGTCTATATGTTCCATTGAATAGGTTATGATCTAATCTGTGAAGCAATTAATTTCTGCATTTGCTCTTGTTCATTCGGGCTATTAGCTTATCAAGGACCACATCTTTAGCTTGGTAGTAGTAGTTAGGTTGCTGCAACTTCCCTTTTTTGTCTGTGTAGTGAATAACGTGTGCATTTGTTCACTATCAGATGTGCCACAAGCATGGAGTGATGCACCGGGACCTCAAACCAGAGAATTTCTTGTTTGCAAACAAGAAAGAAACCGCCGCGCTGAAAGCAATTGATTTTGGCCTGTCTGTTTTTTTCACTCCAGGTACAGTCATATGATATCCTATATTAGCTATCACTGAAGTTTTCCATTTTAGCCCGTCTGTCACTTGTTGATGATATTGTCAGAGGACAAAGCTAATATAGTAGCCTGTCTTATGCTGTCTATTTTTACATTGTATTGTTTGCCTAATGTGCTAATTGTTCGTGATGTGTAGGTGAACGGTTCACTGAGATTGTTGGAAGTCCTTATTACATGGCTCCAGAGGTGTTAAAGAGAAACTATGGCCAAGAGGTTGATGTTTGGAGTGCAGGAGTGATTCTTTACATCCTTCTTTGTGGTGTCCCTCCATTCTGGTCAGGTCAGTTTTGTACCTGAAAATGGTCAATTGTTTTGGTGGCATCAGTCAACTACATTAAACATTTAGGATACTAAAAATGGACCGTGTTCTGATGTCCTGTCTGCACAAAGGGGCCATGTGTCACCTTCTACACTGAAGCTTTGTTTTCCTTATTTTGCCTCTGGAGTGATTGGCCTGTGGACTGTGGTTGAGAAAAACATATTTATCTTGCCCTATTGAATGCTCTTTCTGAATAATATGTTGTTGCTTCCATTTTATAATGCAGAAACTGAACAAGGTGTTGCTCAAGCAATTATCCGGTCTGTCATTGACTTCAAAAGAGATCCATGGCCAAGGGTCTCAGATAATGCAAAAGACCTTGTCAGGGGAATGCTTAATCCAGATCCAAGGAGGCGGTTGACAGCTCAGCAAGTGCTTGGTAATAATCAAATTTCCACACAAGTTAACTGTACTGTATTGCATTCCTTCTGTTCTTCTTAAACGGATACAGAATTACATACCTTGTGTAAATTTCTGAAGATTTCCGCCCTAAGATCATTTAATTGCATTGCTTGTGTCTCATGTCCATAATTTGTATTTTTTTCCAGATCATCCCTGGTTGCAGAATATTAAGAAGGCTCCAAATGTCAATTTGGGTGAAACAGTTAAGGCCAGACTTCAACAGTTCTCTGTGATGAACAAGTTCAAGAAGCATGCACTTAGGGTATACATCAGTCTGACTTGAACCAATCCTCTTTCACGTTAGACTTACTTTCTAGGAATCTCCTTACATATTTGTATTTACTACAGGTCATAGCTGAGCATCTTTCGGTAGAAGAGGTGGCCGGCATAAAGGATATGTTTGAAAAGATGGACCTTAACAAAGATAGTATGATTAATTTTGATGAATTGAAGCTTGGTCTGAATAAACTTGGCCACCAAATGCCTGATGCAGATGTCCAAATACTAATGGATGCTGTGAGTACTCATTATTTTTCTTTATTCTGGGAAACTTTTGCAACTCTTCGTTATTAGACTGGAATGTTTTGTTTCTATGTAGAATCACCATCTCCACAGTTTTATCGACTGGGTTTCATAAGTATCATATCAGAATTCAAAGATCATACCTGGTAAACTGGATGAAATGGAATTGTTAGCATATTAGTGATAGAGATTGTAGAAACACCCCTCTAAAATTTCAAGTGAGGAACTTGTAAGGCAGTATAGCAAATGTTCTTTAAGTTTTTCTTTCCTGAATTTTTTTTCCGAGAAAACGCAAAAGACCTTTGCGTTTCATTTCATTGAAAAGGAAGGAGTTTGGGTTACAATCCTCCTAGGAGGCAATCATACAAAGCAAGAATGCAAAATCAGTGTACGTCCCAGGTCTGCGGGGTGAGGGCACGAAGTCCCAGCGCTCCGGCTCTGGCCCAGAGGGCCGCCTCCTCCTTGATCTTAGTCATCAGTGCAGCAAACGAGGGGCTGGCTCTGTCAAAGACGCAGTCATTCTGGTGTTTCCAAAGCATCCAGGGTATGAGCAGGGTCGCGGAGGCGAGGCCCTTGCGCATGGGCTTGGGCGTCAGCTGTCTCGCGGAGAGCCACCAGGAGTTGATCGATGGCTCGCTGTCGGGTGGGTTGCAGGGTACCCTCAGCCAGCTCAGAACCTCGTACCATACCTGCCGGGAGAATGGGCAGGCGAGGAGTAGATGCTGGATGGTCTCCGGTGCTTGGTCGCAGAGCGGGCAGCGCGCGGGGTGCTGCAGGCCGCGGCGGGCGAGGCGGTCAGCGGTTCAACATCAATCAAGATGGGCGAGCCAATGGAAGAATCGGACGCGAGGCGGTGCCCAGCACTTCCAAGTAAGCTTCCAGGCGTCGCAGGTGGTGGATCCGTGGAATGTGGCAAGGTAGGCAGATTGCGCGGTGTAGGTGCCCTTCGAGCTCCACTTCTAGAGGAGGCAATCCGGCTCGACGGAGAGTGTCGTATGCTCGATCAAGTGCCATAGCTGTAGGTATTCGCCGATCTCTTGGATGCCAATGGTGCCCTGGATGTCACGCGCCCAGCTGTTAGCCTGAAGGCCGTCCGCCACCGTCCGCAGCTTGCGGCGGCGTTTGGGGATGCAGGAGTATAGCTGTGGCGCGATCTCACGGACCGAGCGGCCGGCGATCCAGCGGTCTTCCCAGAACAAGGCCAGCTGGCCATTGCCGATTTGCATCGTGGTCGAGGCGAAGAAGAACGCGCGCTCGTCAGCAGAGAACTGCAGATCGAGGCCGCTCCAAGCTCTGGTGCTGTCGGTGCGGCTCAGCCACAGCCACCGTGTGCGGAGCGCGAGGCCGGTGCGCTCGAGGTCGTGGACGCCGAGTCCTCCAAGCGAGATCGGCCGTGCGACGCGCCGCCAATTGACGTGGCAATTGCCACCATTGGCCTCAGCGCGCCCAGCCCAGAGGAATCCCCTTTGGATTTTCTCAAGCGCCTTGAGGATCTTCTTCGGGGGTGCCAGCACCAGCAGCTGATGGATAGGGATTGCGCTGAGCACGGCCTTGACGAACGCGAGGCGGCCGGCCTTGTTCATGAGCCGTGCCTTCCATGTAGGGAGCATTCCTGAAATTGAAAAGAACATTTAGCATTAGATGGGTACACTTTCTACATATTACTATGTGTTGAAGGCGAGGGGTATTTTTATTATATATTTACCATGTGTGAATGTTATGGCAGGCTGACGCTGATGGAAATGGGTGCTTAGACTATGGAGAATTTGTTACCCTGTCTGTTCACCTGAAAAAGATCGGCAATGACGAACATCTGCATAAGGCATTTGGATACTTTGATCGGAACAAGAGTGGATATATTGAAATTGATGAACTCCGGGAGTCATTAGCTGATGATCTGGGACCAAATCATGAAGAGGTTATCAATGCCATCATCCGTGATGTAGACACTGACAAGGTATGTTGTTAACTCACCAACTGGTTGGCAAAGCATGCTAGTTTTGTTTCTCGTCCTTTTGACCGGACGGCTATCATTCGACTCTGACTGAAATGATGAACATTGTGATTCATAAATTGTAGGATGGCAAGATAAGTTTTGATGAGTTTGTGGCAATGATGAAGGCCGGAACCGACTGGAGGAAAGCCTCGAGACAATATTCGAGAGAACGGTTCACTAGCCTCAGCTTAAAGCTGCAGAAGGACGGATCGTTGCAGATAACAAGTACCCAATAGTAGATGATAACGCGATAGGCAAGTTGTGAATTCCAGATGAAAACCAACCTTGTGTAGCTTCCTGGTTTTTTGTTGACAAGTATTTCTTTTGTTCATCCAGACCATTACGAAAAGTACTACGCCTTTGATGAAAGGTAGTGTACAAGAGAAAGAGGAAAAAGTTTGTGGATGTATTCATTTCCTCTCTTCTGTTGACCATTGTGTTTTGTTCATCTGTTTGGTTGGTAGTATATCCTGAAGCTGAAATGGTAGAAGTAAACTTGACAAATTATTTCCAAAGAAAATGCTATGCATATAATACCTTGAATTCAAAAGCAGTATTTCAGCCACGCGATATATGCAAAATGTGTATACGTATATTACTCCCTCCGTCCCAAAATAAGTGACTTAACTTTGTACTCCCTCCGTAAAGAAATAAACGTTTAGATCACTACTTTAGTGGTCTAAACGCTCTTATATTTCTTTACAGAGGGAGTATTATTCTGCAAGTATCATTGTAGAGGATCTGTGCAGAGGTTCATCAATCACCAAAACTTGACAACATAATCTATAACTATGTAATGATAGTTGAGCATGCGGAGTTTACTTTTGGAGTGTTGAGAGCCTGTTCCAGTCTGTTAGCCAGAAATGGTCCATGCATGTGATGAACGGAACATGTGGATTTGAACACCTAAAGTTGGACTTGATAGCCGGTCAAGAATCTATGGCATTTGCACAGGCACGGGGCAAAGGATGACTCATTGAACATTGCCAGAAAAATCGTTGGATCTGGTCGGCACAAGTTGCAGTCTCGTTGGTTGGCACGGATATTTCATACTGTATTTGCGACCGAAAGGGAGTTGCCGTCCTCTGGCAGACACCTCAACAGCAGCCAGCAGAAGCAGATTAGGTCCGGGGGCATTGGATGTTTGGACCAGTTCAAGTTGTCTTTGACCTGTGTGTGTTCTCGGCTGATGTCGCACGGGGCCTCTCGTTCGCCTGGTTTCTGTCTACGTTGCATCCCGCGTGATCTTCATATCTGGTCAGCATCTGCTGCTGCTGGTGCTATGTGTGAACGCGTCATGGACCCGGCGACACTTGTGTCAATAAATGATATCTGGAAGGTTAGTCTCAAGTGATCAGTGGGCAACGATGATGTCGGTGATGCAGCCAATGGGAGTTCGCTGGTCTTGCGATTTCAAGCTGAAGCGCTGTTGGTTCTTGATGACGAGGTGTCACCTTTCGAAGCCAAGTTGCGCTAGAAATCACCAGGGATTGAGGGAACTGGTGTTTTCTAGCGACAGCTTACCTCAAACGCTGTAGCATATGATTATATTTATACCCCTAAGCATAAGGAAGATGCACCTGAGATGCTATTCATACTTTATGTTGAAAATCCGCTCAAGATTCTACACACGCAAGCTAAGAGCATCTACAACAGGACCCCATATCAGCCCCAAACGCCCAGGCGGGCTGTCCCGTCACTGGACGAAAAATTACCGCTCACGCAAATCCGGCTCAAACGACTGGATTGACCGACACTCTCCATACCCGGCCCATATCTGGGATGGATATGGGGACGCCCGGACGTATCCGCCACATAGGGCTGGCCGCAAGGGCCCGCGCCAATTCTCCCATATCCATCCTCCTCCCTGCCCGATCAGCCCTCTCCTCTTCTCTTTTGGCCCTCATCCGTACAGTCGTCACCGGAGTTCCACCGCCATCGTTGCTCCGCCGTCATCCCCAACCTAGGGCTTCGCCACCGGAGGCCCCAACCCACACCGCCGCTGACTGTGCCACAACCGATCAAGGTCGCCGCCACCGGACGCCGCCCTGCTATATACACCTCGCGCTCTACGTGTTCGATGAAATGTCCGAGCCGTTTTTTTTGATTTTCTTGGTCATTACTTCTAGGTCACCAATGGATTCGTCGTGGAATGATGGTTATGGGAACCCCGAGCTTGACAAATTCATATTCAACGAGTTCATCGCCTCGTCGGATCCGGACGATGAAGATGCTGAAATGATGATGATGATGAGCAATCAAGAGGAGATGGAGAAGGCAGAGGAGCACGTCCTGAACTTCGAGGGCTCCATAAAGGGCCGGAGAGTTATTCCACGGGATAGGATTTACGGTACACGACTTCTGTACACAGAGTACCTCGCGTCGAAGCCAACATACCCTGAAAGTTTCTTTCGACGTCACTTCCGAATGAGCAGAAATTTGTTCTTGTGTGTAGTGAATGCCGTGGAGAAGGCCGATGACAACTTCAAGCTGAGGAAGGATTGTTGCAGACAACTTTCTATCTCTCCTCTGCAGAAATTCACGACTGCTCTCAGAATGCTTGCTTATGGTAAAGCCGCAGATGCAATTGCTACTGAAATCCGGATGAAAGAGATCATGGTCTTGAACACCACGGTGCAATTTGCACGCATTGCGATGAAGGTGTTTGGACCAGAGTGCCTGAGAGAACCAAACTGTGGATGACACAGAAAAATTGTTGGCAATTGGAGTATCAAGAGGATTCACAGGTATGTTGGGTTCAGTTGATTGCAGGCACTAGCAATGGAAGAACTTCCCAAAAGGTTTGCGTGTCCAATACCAAGGTCACGTCAAAGAAGCCATCATCAACTTGAAGTAGTGGCATCGAAGGATTTGTAGATTTGGCATGCTTTCTTTGGCACGCCAGGTTAGTGCAATGACATCAATGTGCTCCAACGATCTCCTTTGTTCAATAGACTTTGTGATGGGGAAGCTCCACTGTGCAACTACACCATCAATGAACACAATTACAACACGAGGTACTACCTTGCCGATGGTAACTATCCTTAGTGGGCGGCGTTTGTGAAGACCATATATGATCCCCAAGGCAACAAACAAAGCCACTTTGCAACAATGCAAGAGGCATCTAGGAACGATATGGAGAGGGCATTTGGAGTGCTTCAAGCTCGTCGGGGTATTGTTTGTGAAGTTGCGATGATGTGGGAAGCGGAGACACTTTGATAGCTCATGACATGTTGTGTAATCTTACACAACATGATTGTTGAGGATGAGGGTGCAGGGGCAGCCCGCAGGCATTGAGAAGTCCGGTGTTCAGGTCCTCCTCCCAGAACAAGAGGCAGAGATCATTGCCAACTTTTTGGAGATGCATCAACAACTGCGAGACAAGCATGTGCATATGCAACTTCTAGATGATCTTGTGGAGCATATGCAGATCCACATTGGAAATCAGTAAACTTTGCTTTTAGTTATCAATATGCACTATGAACAATATTTATGTTTGAACTATGTTTGAATTATGTATTCTTAAGTACGAATAATTTTTATTTGTTACACTGCTTATTATTTGGCCAAGATGATCGACGTGAATGTGTTTGCATGTATTTGATGTTTTGAAAGTAAGGATTGTGGTTGTAAATTGAGTTATTGAGGGCCGCCTGGTCACTGTCCGCGGGCGTGTTCACAGACGTATAGGGCCTCGGATTAGGCAATTCCGGTTGTAGATGCTCTAAGCTAATGAAACTAGTCCTTATAACCCGTAAAAAAGCAGTCCTTATGAGATGTCGCATGACGCGACCAAGCCAAAAAGAAATGCACCGATTTTTTCCACGTTTAAACGCGTGGAGTAATCAACAAGTCACGTTTACAAAGTGGAGATCTCTAACAAAGCATCATCTTTTCTTTTTGCCGAAAGGCCACATATTAAGTAGCGCAAACCCTTAAAAAAACGTCTTTACAAATACTAAAAAATTAATATAAATTGTTGGGGGTCGTCGAAGTCTTCTTCTTCCTACATCCACCGATGGCGCATCAAGTTGTCGTCTCTGAGCCTCCGTCTCAGTGGAGCAAACTTGTCGAAACCAAGAAGCTTGTAGAAGCAATAGCCGAAAAAACGTTGATGTAGAACAAAGGATGCCAGCGGCCGCGGTCTGCGTAGCAAATCGCCGTCCTGAAGAAGAAAACGCCGGAGTAGACATGTGGAACACCCTAGGTCCGACCAGACGGAGCTGGGAAATAAAACCCTCCCATGCTCCCCAACAAGGATGAAGTTGACCAACCTTTGTTGGTCTGAATTAGAGCCCGAGAATCAAAGCGTACGACCACGTTGTTCGTTCAGCAGGGTAGTGCCACTAAGACAAACCCGCAGAAGAAAAAGGCAGAGCTGAAGTACTAGATTAGGGAACACAACATCTTCCACACGCCTATGAATAATACGAAGAGGGCAAGAGGCACCACCAGAACGAGGGAAAGGAGAGAAGGACAATGTGGAGGGTACCCAACTAGACGACGCGACTGAGGACTGCGTGTTTGGGGTGTGGGAAAAAGACGGGGCGTTCTTTGTGAGATCTTCCTATCAAGCTTTCCTCGACAGTAGAACGCAGTGTCCGACTGCGACAACAATTTGAAGTTTATGTGCGCCCATTTCATGCAAGGTTTTTGGCCTGCTCGCATGAAATAGATGTTGGACTGCAGACAAGCTCAGTCCGAGGATTACACACCCGGCAGCATGCCCCTTCTGTGATAAGGAGTCGGAAAGCTTGCAGTGCATCCTCCTCGGCTGTATGCTAGCAAGGGAGGTTTGGACAGTGATCCTAACTCACCCGGCAAAGGTTCAACAGATCCCTGATATGGCTACAAATTTGGTTAGCTGGTGTGCCAACAAAGAAGAAAAACATCTCTCTGGTAGCATTAGGACGACAATGATGCTGGTCACGTGAAGCTGACGCATCGTAATGTTTAATGGGAGCCTACCCAAGGCGACGATCGTGCTACACAAAGTGTAGGACGAGGGGACAACTAGCGTGCGGCGAAGCTTATTCGTAGGGATGGATTAGCAGAGTAGTTGAGTCCCCCTGATACACCAGCGGGAGGCGAATTCTCTTCTTGCTTCTAGACTCTTCTTCTCCGGCGATTCTTCAGTGATGCCTCCCTAGTGGGATTTGAGCGACTTGCTCCTGATTCCTCTTCCTTAATTTAGCTCCTGATTTGTTCTTCCTCTCTCATGCCTCCCGATAGTTCCTCCTTTGCTTCAGCCAATCATCATCTCTCCCAAATCCCCTCTATCCACCCAGTTCTTCTGCCATCCAAAGAAGATTCAAGCTGCCATGATGATGGGTTTCACTTCCCTCGTCGGCAATCCACGACAGAAAAGGGGATCCGAGCACCAGCACAATCCGGACCCCTTTACCTCCTTGAATTCTCCCCGCAATCCCCTCCTACGCTCTCCATCCAGTCCAGCCGCCAGCACAATCCCACCCCCCTTCACTTCCTTGGCTCCATCCCGCAGCCCCATCCTAACCTCTCCACCCAATCCAGCTCCATCAACTTACCACACTTCTCTATCAAGGATCCGACATGCCAACCCAAGGCCTCCTCCTATTCCTCTCTAGATCCAACGTGACACCCCACCAACACTTCCTCATGTGTGCCCTAATCGCTCCAATAGTCCAATCAAAGGTGATGATGGGTTGCAGGTGAATCAAATTCGGATTCGATTTACTCGGTTGCATCATCCAGGAGGGAGAACTTGCCACTGGGACATCCATGGTAGCACTGGAGATGTAGTACTCGCCTCCACTACTCCAAGGAATGATGGTAAATGTCCTTTTGACCTTGACACTGAATCTGATGTGGAGACTAGACAACATAGAGATCGCATTATAGTTGGCACTAGCACCGGGCAAGGAGCCAACGACAATATGAATCTACTTTGTTGGAACTGCGAAGGGGCAGGTAGGGCACTATACAATAATAAAATGAAGTATATTGCCAATTTGATGTCATCGACGAAAGCTAAGATTACTTTTATCTCAGACACTCTTTCGTCTATGATTAATTCACATAATCTAGTCAATCGTTTTCCTATTGGTGCTACTTTTGTTGTTCCCGCGGAAGACCCATCCGGAGGCCTTTGGATCATGTGGGTGGATGACATCAACTTAGATATCTACTACTCTAGTCAGAATGTGATCTTAACATCGGCTGTGCATACTAGTTCCAACTTTAGTTTCACGTTAGTATGTGTTTATGGTGTAGGAACGAAGTATGTCTACCAGAGGGGGGGGGGGGGGTGAATGGGAGTTTTAAAATTTCTTTTGGAAACTTCAAAACTCTCGGAACCCAGCAGCGGAATGGAAGATAATTGATTGCAGTGAGTGAAAGTAAACTAACGAACTAAAACTAGATGCAGTCATCGATGATAATCACATGGTTGTATTCAGTCATGCAAAGCAATTCGAATGATAAAGTGCGAAGGAATAACCAGTGATGCTCAATGGCAACAGAGAATTTGTTCGACCAGTTCGTCCTTCTGCACAAGGACTACGTCTGGTTGGAGGGGTTGTGATTTAACACAGAAGATAAACTCTCTTCGCCCTATTCTCCTCGACAATTGGTTCGTCAACCAATGCTGATTACTCGTTGTAGATACTTGAGGTGATCTCCGAACCTTTACAGACTTCTTCTTCGAGAACCACAATCACTCTGGGTCTCTGAAGAAATTGACACCTAACCATCTAGAGAGTTTGCAGCTCTCAAGAGTAATAGGTGGAGCGTGCTGGACTTAGATTAGAGTGATGCTAAACCACTATCTAATTCTTCGGCTCTAGGGTTTTTCTCTTGGTGGATTTTAAACTCAAATCACTCTGGAGAGGGGGTTGCTCAACAATCTTCTCGGAATCAAATGGAGCAGCCACCAGACAAAGCCGATGCGGGGTGGCTATTTATAGCCGCAACCTTCCCTCATGGGAAATGACCATTTTGGACATGCGGTCCAGCCAATGGCCAACCGACATGTTTACAACGGTCGGATTTGAAAGCAACGGTAACTTTACTTGAGGGGCAAGTAATGCTAACTCTTCGGTCAGAGACAAATCTCTCGAAGCACAGTCTCTTGCTGGCAAGTATTTGCTCGGAACACAAAGAGATTTCTCTCACAACTCTCATAGGATTGAGTTTAGCATTAGAGAATCAAAGCTTCGAACACTATACCCCTCTCAATAGTATGGTGGTCCTATGACTCAATAAAAGAAAAGAAGAACAGCGAAAGGAATGCTACGTCTTCACTTCGTCTTCGACTTCTTTTGACTGCAGTCACTTCCTTCGGATGCCACCGAATTAATTGTTTTACATCAGCAATTTTAGGGGTCACTCTTCACAACATAAGCTTCATGGATAATGCTAGCTGCCACGCAGGGCATATCCTTCAGATTTTATATCAAACTCCTCATGACTTCAGGGACCTGTTACTCTGTGTGCACTAGCAAACAAATTAGTCCCTTACTGTTTATGTCAACAATCTTCAAAACATAAGGAGGCAAATCATTGCACCAACAATCTCCCCCTTTTTGAACGATTGTTGACAAAATAGATAATCATCGAAGAGAGATAGATAAGTGACAAGAAACACAGTGAGAGTGATAAAGTGTTACTGTTATCGAAGATGAAATATACTCCCCCTGAATGTATGCAGGGAATTAATTTTATGATGAGATTCTCCCACAATAATATGTATATATGGAGGAAATTTCAATCGTTCGAGATAATGATTCGCACATATGAGATAAAATCCATTGCTAGTATAGTGCAATCATTCGTAACTTCCGATAATAAATCCACCTGCAAAATAGATACTTCGAGAGAATAGATACTGCAAGGGGGTTATTAACATTACAACATACAAGTTACTGTGAGTTTTACAATTTAGTACAGATAAACACGAAACTGAAGTTGCAAACTCGAGAGAACAACAAATTCAAACAAACACCAAAAAGCAAATCTATCGAACTCGATGTAATTCTCCCCCTTTTTGTCAACAAGTGGCAAAAAGGTGAGGAATAACAGAGCCCAAGAACCAACAAAGTTCACTCTGCAGCATTGCCAGATGAACTGTCTGAGGTAAGATCTTCTTCGGAAGTGACAGGAATTCCATCATCTTCAGCAACAATAGGATTTCCTTCAGGCATAAGAACTGGGTGCTGAGCAGACGAACTTGGCATATTTGGATCAACCACAGGAGGAACATTGGACAGAGGATTGCCTTCAGAAGGTTTGACAGTTGGTGAAGTGGCTTCAGACTCTTCGAGCAATTTGCGAATCTGGAGATGAAGAATATCTAAGGAATGTTCTCGAGTAGGTAGAGGAGGAGTGCTGCTCTCCTTGAAATCATCCACACTGAAACCTTTGTCAATGTAGTCATAGAGCTCTTGAAGGTTCACATTCAGCAATTGCTTTTCAGTGAAGAATTTTCGAACCAATTTCCAGAGTCTTTTCTTATTCTCAACGGCTATCAGATGTACCATTCTGGTGCAATTGTTGATAATGTTCATTTCATTGGCCAGATGTTCTTTCTCCCGACGATCATCAGCCATGTGTTGCAGGAGAAGCTGTTGCGTTCGCATACTGACTTCAAAGTGAGATGGTGGCTGAGAAGTAGGCATTCGCAGATGCTGAGGAAGCCGAGGACCATCAAAATGATTGTGATAATCATCAGCGGATTGCGATGGTTTTCTTGAAGAAAATTCTTCCATAGCCTTCATTGTGTCTCGGACAGGAGGAATGAAACTTTTGTGACTGCACTTGGCCAGATATACAGTTTTCATGGCATGATCGATAACCTTTTGAATCCAAGATGCATACACTTTGACGCAGAATGGAAATTGAGCAGCGTCTTTCAGAATGCGAAGGAATAGGTCTTCAACATCAAAGGTATACCGTTCGGAGATGGCATAAATAGTATTGCGAAGGATATCTGATATTGACTTGTCAGTATTCATGCCGGCCAGAGGGCAGATGGTGTATGTGAGCAGATGGTACAACGTCTGGTTCTCGAATGTTAAATGTTCAGGAAGTGGAGGACTAGAATAATCTCGAATCTTCTCTTTGTCCATAGTACACTTGAAATCTTCATCAGAGATGACATCAATGATGTGCATCCAGATTTCAGTAGTTCCATGCTCAAAGAGAGGGAAATGAAAGTGTGATGTGAAATCTGTGGAAGTGCACTTGATCCTTTTTTCCTTCAGTCATCCATTCGAAGATCCACTTGGAGCTATCATTCTCATCACCAGAGATGTACAATGTTGCATAGAACTGAAGAATAAGCTCTCGGTTCCAAGGATGCTCGAATTCAAACACCTTTGTGAGATAGAAATCATCCAAGTCTTGAAGCAATTGGTTGAAGCACCCAAGGATTCTCATCGCAGGAATGTTCGGGAATTCATGAGGGAAAATCTTCCTGCTTTCATAGAGCACAGAAGACTAATAGATAGCCTGTTCCTTAGTCCAGAAGCGAAGGGAATCAGAAGTGCGAAGACCATCCTAGGGGCTAGTCTAAAAGAACTTGGGATGTGAATGCTTGTTGAACAAAGGACCTTTAGCACCAGCACCAGCAGAGAAGATAGACAGTTCTTCTCGAGGAAATGGATAATTGAGTTCTTCCTCGGGTGTAAGAAGTTCATCACCATAGATGACTGAATCAGGATGACGGCCAGAAAGAGACCGACGAACAGATGGACCAGCATCAACATTTCTTGTATTTGTGTCAGCTGTCAGCTGAAGCATTGAAGGAGCAGAAGTCACAAACGGAGGAGCTGTGTTAACAGTCGGTTGAGCTTCGGGAATTACATGAGCTGATTCTTGCTCAGGAGGTGGTACTTTACTTTGCTCAGGCGGCTGTTGTTGTTGTTGCTCGATTACCAGTGGTTCCGAAGGAACTGGGGCATCTGGAGCAGGTGCATACGTCTCAGAGCGAACAACTTCACCTTCCTCTGGGGCAGACCGGATGGGAGAAACTGTTCGAATAGGTGAGGCCACATGCACTGTTTCAGTTAGCCTTGGCAAAGGTTGAGCTTCAGTTTCCAGAACAGGAGGCTCCGAGCGAATGACAGGCTCAGGAGTCTTTTCTTTCCTTGGAGAGACAACAGAAGAAGGAGGCGGAAATGTCTTGCTGTGCAGACGGTGCTTGCCTTCCAGCAGTTTTCTTTCGTTGCTTCTGTTGAGCAACAGTATCAACATGGCCCTTGACGAGATCATTGTAGCTTGTGACTTGGGCTTGATGCGCATCACAGATCTTGCGAACAATGCCATCCAGATCTGAGTGAAAACCTAGGCGTCTGCGACAAAGCATTGTCAAGGTACGATTGATATCCTTGTACGAGTCTTCGAGCTCTCTAATGAAATTTTTGGAGGAGGTGGTTTTCATTCGATCGCCATGGACAAGCAGCTCAGCAGATAGGGAGTTAATTTCAACAGCGTCCTCTCTCATGTCATGAACAAGGGATGCAGCTTGTTCGACAACCTCAGCAGGAATGGGCAAAGATGCCACTTCTCCATCGAATGGATTTTCCACAAATTTATTGAGCTGTTCCATGATAAATATGTGATTATAGGAATGAGGAGCACTTGATTCATGGACAGGAGCAGTTTGCACTGTAACTTGCTCGGTTGGAGGCATCGAGGCCAGAGGCTGAGTTAGGGTAGGCACAAACTTGGCAGCCTTCTTCTTCGGAGCATCAACAGCTTTATCTTTCGGTGCATCCGCAGCTTTCTCTTTCAATGCATCACCAACTTTCTCTTTCGCACTTTGCTCGGTTGTGGGTGCCTTCAGTTTCTTCAAGGCAGGCTTGGGAATTTGCTCGCTTGGCTTGGCAGATTTCACAGGAGCTTCGTCAACCAAATCTTTCAGATTTATAGCATTCGGACCGGGAGTGGTGTCGACATGCTTCACCAATGTAACAGTGGTAGGAGGAGTTTTTCTTACAACAATTTTGTTCGGCGGAGCCTGAGGAACAGCTGAAGTTCGCAGATTAGGCAACACACAGTAGAAGTAGTGATATTCACTTGCTCGCTAAGAGTGGCAGCAACTTCTTCTTTGGTGAGAGGAGAATCATCATCATCAGAAGAGCCACTCATTTCAAATTCATCAACAGGTGGAGCCTTCTTTTTCCTCGAAGCACCCTTCCTTTTCGAAGCAGAGCTGGGATCATGCTTTCGTTTAGTGCACCCTTCAGATTTTCCTTTAGCCTTTTTCTTCTCGACATCATCTTTGAGAAGGCGAAGGTTTTCCTGTTCATGAGCCTTTTCCTTTTCAGCCTTTTTGGCTCATTTGATAGCATTGCGCTAATGCTTGGCAAGCTCATCTGGATAGTCAATAGGCGTACGCAGTGATGACTCGTCAGCATCTGGTGGTGGAAGAGGTCTTGCTTCGGGACCCTGGCGAGGTATGAGAGAAATTTCCCGGCAGTCACCCCACGGTGGATGAAATGCAAAGTTCTGAGAAAACCGAGGGTGAACAAACTTGTAGTTGAACCATTTTCGCACCCAATGGCACCGAATCCATTGCAGACGCATATCTCTGTCATTTTTGGTTTCTCCTTCGATAGTATCATATCGGTCATGAGAGATATATTCAGCAGTATTGGTATATGGCTGTCTGCCACCTTTCCTCTTTTTCTTCGGAGCAGTCTCTTCTTGCTCATTGTCTTGATCATCAGTTTTCTTACGCTTGTTTGAAGAGGGGCCTACCATTGGGCCCTTTGCATTCGGTGCCTTAGATTCATCTGCTGTGCCTAGAAACAGATCTTCTTCTCTGTCAGTGCGACCCACTGGTTGGGCAGAATCTTCGACAGACTACATTTTCCTGTGAATAAGAATAGATGCGAGGGAAAATGGGGTAGGGTTACGAATGCACACAACGAAGATTTTGACAAGAAAAACATTTTTCAAAGAAATCAGATGCAGACTTTGAGCAGTGTTTCAAATGAAAGAAATGAATAGAACGAACTAGTAGGTTCAAAAGAAAGTACTAGTTAACGAGCTATGTATTCCATTCGTTCGAGATAGAACACAAACCCTAGATCTGAAATGAGAGGAGCGATGAAAAACTACAAACCGCATCTAGACGTTTTAACCTATTGGTGTGGATCTGAGAAATACAGTAAAAACATGTGGAAATTACTGCGGATGAACTCGAACAGCTAGACGGAGGCACGAGTTCGTACTGCACATACCCTAGCTTGGCGATGTGTAGCCACTACGGCGGCGCGGGGTGGAGGATGACCCGCGACGGCAAGGAAGGACTTCGGCGACCTCCTTCCGGCAGCTAAGCGGCGAGGATGATCGGCGTCGTCACGCTCGAGGTGGAGCAGTACGGTAGTGGTTCGGAAGGTGACGATGGCGGAGAGATGAGGTGAATGAGAGTGGATGGGGGCGGCCGTGGTATTTATATGTGAGGAGAAATAACCGCACCCGGTGAATCTGATTGGATGGCCATAGTCAAATGACTTTTGCTACACCCAGATAAGCGAGTAGTTGCCGAGTAGCACGTGGCAACCGTCATCAAAGACGTGGTCCTGACTTGGGTGGGAAACCCCAAATTTTGGACGGCTTTCGCCAAATTAGATTAAGTTTGGACCGAAACAAAATCATGGTCAAGGACACCAGATAAGTTTCGTTGCCAGATGAAATTGTGCATTCATAACGGAATAACATAGACTAGAAGAGGTAGAAGAGAGGGAAAACAGGGTCCTAGGCATTTCACTCAGTCGAAGAAGAATAAACAACCGAAACGATAGCTATGAGTGAAATACATTCGGACTAAACACGAAACATGCCAAACAAAAAACAACTCTTCGAAGAAAGTATGGTGGCGTGACCCACCGTATAAGAACTGTATGATCCCGAGCATCGCATAACTAGTCGTGGCACTCGGTTAGTCTAGTTCTTTGCTAATGTATTCACTCTCAGAAAGAAAATTTCACTTTGTCGAAATTTTCAGACTCTTCGAGTGTTATGCGCCCTTTCCTTCTAAGATGTGGAAGTGTTGATATGGGTGCCAAGTGCAGCTTACTGCACGTTTGCTGAATCTAGGATATTTAGCTCACATCGTAACGCACATAATCTTTTCTCATCGAGAGGCTTGGTGAAGATATCAGCGAGATTTTCTTCGGTCTTGACGTGACTAATCACAATATACTCTCAAGCAAGATGATCGCGAAGGAAATGATGTCTGATATCAATATGCTTGGTGCGAGAGTGTTGCACTAGATTGTGTGCAATTTTGATTGCACTCTCATTGTCGAACAATAAAGGAATCTTCTTGACCTTGACACCATAATCCTTCAGAGTCTGCTTCATCCACAGCAACTGAGTGCAACAAGCGCCAGCAACAATATATTCGGCCTCAGCCGTAGATAAGGACACACAGTTCTGCTTCCTTGACGATCAACATACCAAAGATCTACCGAGGAAATGGCATGTCCCCGAAGTAGATTTCCTATCAACCCGGTCACCTGCATAATCTGAGTCTGAATATCCAATGAGGTCAAACTGTGCTCCCTGGATACCATAAACCTAAGGTGGGGGTGTGATCCAAATATCTCAGAATACGCTTGACCACTTGGTGATGCGATTCTTTCGGTGTAGCTTGAAAATGAGCACACATACAAACACTCAACATAATGTCAGGTCTGGATGCACAAAGGTAGAGCAAAGAACCAATCATCGAACGATAAGCCTTTTGATCATAATCTTTACCGTACACATCCGCATCTAGTTGACCATTTGTAGGCATAGGACTTTTGTAGCCCTTATGATTGCAATCTTGCATCTTGAACTTCTTCAGACAGTCTCTCAGATATTTCTCCTGCGAGATAAAAATGTCATTCTTCTGTTGACGAATTTGCAATCCGAGAAAGAACTTAAGTTCACCCATCATCGACATTTGATATTTCTCGGACATCATTCGTCCGAATTCCATGCTGCAAGCATTGTTAGTACAACCGAAGATAATATCATCCACATATATTTGACAGACGAATAGATCACCATTAATAGCACGAGTGAATAGAGTGGAAGCAGTGGATCCTGGCTTGATTCCCTTTTCGAGCAGAAACTTCTTCAGAGTGTCATACCAGGCTTGAGGAGCTTGCTTGAGCCAATATAGAGCCCTTTTCAACCTAAAAACTTTGTTAGGGAATTGAGGATTTTCAAAGCCAGGTGGCTGTCTAACATAGACTTCCTCATCGATTTCACCATTGAGGAAAGCACTTTTCACATCCATTTGATATAGCAAGATATCATTATAATTTGCATA
Organism: Elymus sibiricus; assembly: GCA_039707655.1. Lineage (NCBI taxonomy): Eukaryota > Viridiplantae > Streptophyta > Magnoliopsida > Poales > Poaceae > Elymus > Elymus sibiricus. Next base: position 171,977,567 of record CM077666.1, on the reverse strand, counting down.
GGCAAGAAGAATGCGAATGGCCTCAAGACGAGCAACAGGAGCATAAGTTTCACCGAAATCTATACCTTCTACCTGTGTATACCCTTGAGCAACCAGTCGTGCTTTGTTTCTTATCACAATACCATCTTCATCTTGTTTGTTTCGGAAGATCCATTTGGTGCCGATGATATTGTGCTTCTTAGGATTCGGTCGATCGACCAATTCCCACACATCATTTAGTTCGAATTGCACCAACTCTTCTTGCATAGCATTCATCCAATCGGGATCATTCATGGCTTCTTCATACTTGGTAGGTTCTGCTAATGAGACAAAAGAGAAACTGCCACAGTAGTTAGCCAAATGAGTGCGAGAGCGAGTGGTTGGTCTGTGACCTGGATTCTCGAGTTCTTCGAGAATTAATGAAGGGTCAACTCAATTTGCAACTCGTGGATGAAGATTTCATTCTGGAAGATTATTTTCCTCAGTATCAGCATCTGGATTGGCATTTGCATTGCCATTTTCATCAAGATTGCCATTTTGCTTTGCATTGGGGTTGCCATTTGGGTTTGGAGCAGCATTTTCTTCGGCAGTGGTTTGACGAGTTCTTCTTTGAACTGTGGGAGCATCATCATCGGAGGAGTCATGAGCATTCCCTTCAACTGGCCTGACATCGCCGATGGCCATTTGCCGAATAGCATCCGAAATCGGAGGTTCATCTATCACATTTGGCAGGTGCTCCTTTTGAGAGCCGTTAGATTCATCGAACCGCACATTTACCATTTCCATAACTTTCCCGTGATAAGAGTTATAGACCCAATAAGTATGCGAGTTCGAGCCATAACCAAGAAGAAAGCCTTCATGTTCTTTAGGTGCAAATTTAGAATTGTGATTCATATCATGAATATAACATGGTGCACCAAAGACACGTAAATAAGAAACATTCGGTTTCTTGCCAGTGATAAGCTCATATGAAGTTTTCTTAAGGAAGTTGTGAAGATAAACACGATTCACAACATGGCAAGCAGTGTTAATGGCATCAACCCAGAAATGAATGGGAGTTTTGTACTCACTGAGCATTGTTCTAATCATCTCGATGAGAGTTCTATTCTTTCGCTCAACAACTCCATTCTGTTGGGGAGTGTATGCAGCTGAGAACTCATGAGTGATACCATTTTCATCTAGAAAGTCCTCGATATTGGTATTTTTGAATTCCGTGCCAGTGTCACTTCTGACATGCTTGATGCGCATGTCATATTCATTCTGAGCTTTCTTGGCGAATCTTCTGAAGATATCTTGGGTGCAGGTCTTGTCTTCGAGAAAGAATACCAAGTATAACGAGAGAAATCATCAACGATAACCAGACCATAATGACTTCCACCGAAGCTGGCATAGTTTTGAGGCCCGAATAAATCCATATGAAGAATTTCCAGTGGTCTCGTCGTGGTCATGATGGTTTTTGACGAGTGATGCTTCTTGGCCAACTTTTCGGCCTCACACGCAGCGCAGAGACGATCCTTATCGAATTTCACATCATGAATGGCACGAAGATGATTTTTCTTCACAAGCGTCTCCAAGTTCCTCATACCTGCATGACCAAGTCTTCGGTGCCACAGCCAACCTTCGGTTGCTTTTGCAAGCAAGCAAGTTTGAACTGAGGGACCCTTAGAGAAATCCACAATATACAAATCACCCTTTCTATTTCCCTCAAAGATGAAGGAATTGTCAGTGGCCATAAAGACAATGCATTTGGTGATGGAAAATAGAACTAGCATGCCTAGATCACAAAGCTTGCCAACTGACATCAGATTGAATCCAAGAGACTGAACAAGTAAAACATCATCAATGATCTTGTCCTTGGATATAGCAATTTTACCTAGCCCAATTACCTTTCCTTTGTTGTTGTCGCCGAAAGTAATATACTTCTGAGACGAAGCAGTTAAGTTGGGGTTGACAAACAATGATTTGTCTCCGGTCATATGACTAGTGCATCCACTATCCATAATCCATTCAGTGCACCCGGAGACATAGTCCTGCAAGAGAATTAGGCTTTCTTAACAACCCACATCTTTGCAGGTGGCTTTGAAACATATGAGCGAGCAGGAAAAGATTTATTTTGATAGCCATAAGAATTGTTTCTTGAAGGTTTAGCATAATCAAATGAATACACATTGAAGTTCTTCCCACACAAATGAGCATGATGGTTTGAGGAGGTATGCATGTATTCATTCTGTCGAGCCTTCTCGAGTATGTATCGAGCATTTTCAGCCTGCATGGTTAGTAACACAGTAACATGTAATGCCTCGATAGTTTCCTTAGGCACCCAGATGGTTTTCTTCGGGGGTCCATTCCTGCTATTTTGTCCAACATAGCGAGCAACAGTCTCACCACGTTGGTTCTTGAACAACTTATAGTTGTCCAGAGAATCATCATAAGAGTATTCAGGAATGGGACAGTCATATCTCGAGAGTAAAGCAGGGTCGAGCGTTTTGCTCTTAGCAGGTACCCACACAGTGTGAGGATATTGATCAGGTTCCCAGTATGAACCATTTTCATTTAATTTCCTTTCGAAACCCAAACCCTCTTTCCTTGGATTTTTGTGAAGGATGGTTTTCTTCAGAACATCACACAGGGTTTGATGTCCTTTGAGACTTTTGAACATTCCCGCCTGAAGAAGATCCTTCAAGTTGGCATTTTCATCAGAGACAGAACCATTATCCTCAAGTGAGGGGTTAGCCTTGACAGAAGATTCAACATTTGATTCCGCATTACTACGTTCAAGGCACTTCAAGCAAGGTGGTATGAAAGCTTCAGTTTTCTCCTTGAGTTGTTGGGTGAGAAGAGAATTTTCCCTAATTAAATCATCATGAGCCTCTCTCAGCGACTCGAGTTCCTGTTTTCTTTTCAGGTAGTCATAGGTCAATCTCTCGTGGTCTACTGAGAGAAAATCATGACGATTACTCAATTCTTCCATTCGAGACGTGAGAGCAGAATGCTCTTCAGTCATAGACTGGTTTTTCTCCATCTCCTCAACCAACAACCCTTCGGATTTCCTAAGAGTTTTCTCAATTATTTTGAGAGAGTTTTGTTGCTTCTTAGCAATTTTGATTAGCTTGGCATGATCATCCTCATCAGAAGAAAATTGATCACTAGTGTAAACCTTGTGATGTTTGGAGGATACCTTGTCTTTTGAGGCCTTAGCCATGAAGCAGAATGCTGGTGACTCATTGTCGCTCGAATGGTTCTCGAAGAAGTTTGTGGTCGGAGCAGTTTTGCAAGCTATGCCTGCCATTCCAGAGTTCGAATTGTCATCAGATTCAGCAACTTCTTTGGAGTCAGATGATTCTTCCTCGTCAGAATCCATCTCCTTGCTGATGTACGCCTTGGCCTTGTGAGAGGTATTCTTGTGGTTGGACGAGGACTTGGATTGATTCCGTGAAGAAGATCTTGACGAAGATTTGGAGTAACTGTCCTTCTTCTTGAAAAACTTCTTGGATTTCTTCTCGTCATCTGAGTCGTAGTTCTTGCTCTTCCCTTTTCCATGGTTGCTGTTTCCCGAATCAAATATTCCACTGGCTCATATTTCAGCTTCCCAGAGAGGACAGTCTGAGATGAAATGTCCTGGTTTCTTGCACTTAAAATAGGTGTATTCTCCCATGGGTTTTGACGGGGACTTTGAACTTCCAGAGTTGCTAGATCCTTTTCTCTGAAACCGATCTTTCTTTTGAAAGTGCTAGCATCTTTTGGTGATCAGTGCAAGATCTCTGCTGATCCTGTTAGGGTCATCAGAATCTTCTTCGGCATTGTCTTCAGACGAGGAATTTGCCACCGCCTTGAGAGCGTGGCTCTTTCATTGACTAGAGCCATAGAGATCTCTCTTCTCTTCTTCCTGTTCCTCGTGGGTGTTCAGACTTTCCATGATATCATCAGAGTCAAGTGTCTTGTAGTCACCTCATTCACGGATCATCAGAACAAGGGTATCGAAGGAACTATCAAGCGACTAGAGCAACTTCTTCACTACTTCATGTTCAGTGATGTCTTTGGCGTCGAGACCTTGCAATTCATTCGCGATGTCACTCAGACGATCAAAAATTTGCTGACAACTTTCATTGCCAATTCTCTTGAAATGGTGAACTTCGCACGAAGAGTGTCAATGCGAGCTTCTTTCTGAGTTGAAACGCCTTCATTGATCTTCTCGAGGATGTCCCACAAATCCTTTGCAGTTTCACACAGGCGATAGCGAAGAAACAGTGCACGAGAGAGATGGCCACCAATTTCATCCTTGGCCTGAGCATCCATCTGGATAAGTTTCTTCTCATGTTCAGTGGGGACTTGAGGTATTTCCATAGTGAATCCATTTTGCACCACGTTCCACATCTCATCATCAATTACTCGGAGACGGATCTTCATTTTCTCCTTCCAAAATGGATAGTCCGTCCCATCAAAGATAGGGATCTTGAGATGCGACTTGTAACTCATTGAAGACATACTTAAACTCCAAGTTTGTTAGACCAAAATGAGCAGAGTCAAGAAGTACCTTTCTCTGATACCAATTGTAGGAACGAAGTATGTCTACCGGGGGGGGGGGGGGGTGAATGGGAGTTCTCAAATTTCTTTCAGAAACTTCAAAACTCTCGGAACCCAGCAGCGGAATGAAAGATAACTGATTGCAATGAGTGAAAGTAAACTAACGAACTAAAACTAGATGCAGTCATCGATGATAATCGCATGGTTGTATTCAGTCATGCAAAGCAATTCGAATGATAAGGTGCGAAGGAATAACCAGTGATGCTCGATGGCGACAGAGAATTTGATTGACCAGTTCGTCCTTCTGCACAAGAAATACGTCTGGTTGGAGGGGTTGTGATTTAACACAGAAGATAAACTCTCTTCGCCCTATTCTCCTAGACAATTGATTCGTCAACCAATGTCGATTACTCGTGGGAGATACTTGAGGTGATCTCCGAACCTTTACAGACTTCTTCTTCGAGAACCACAATCACTCTTGGTCTCTAAAGAAATTGACACCTAACCGTCTAGAGAGTTTGCAGCTCTCAAGAGTAATAAGTGGAGCGTACTGGACTTAGATTCGAGTGATGCTAAACCACTATCTAATTCTTTGGCTCTAAGGTTTTTCTCTCGGTGGATTTTAAACTCAAATCACTCTGGACAGGGGGTCGCTCAACAATCTTCTCGGAATCAAACAGAGCAGCCACCGGACAAAGCCGGTGTGGGGTGGCTATTTATAGCCCCAGCCTCCCCTCATGGGAAATGACCATTTTGGACATGTGGTCCAGCCAATGGCCAACCGACACATTTACAACGGTCGGATTTGAAAGCAACGGTAACATTACATGAGGAACAAGTAATGCTAACTCTTCGGCCAGAGACAAATCTCTCGCAGCGAAGAAGATCACAGTCTCTTGCTGGCAAGTATTTGCTTGGAACACAAAGAGATTTCTCTCACAACTCTCATAGGATTGAGTTTAGCATCAGAGAATCAAAGCTTTGAACACTATACCCCTCTTATAGTACGGTGGTCCTATGACTCAATGAAAGAAAAGAAGAACAACGAAAGGAATGCTACGTCTTCAATTCGTCTTCAACTTCTTTCGACCGCAGTCACTTCCTTCGGATGCCACCGAACCAATTGTTTTACGTCAGCCATTTTAGGGGTCACTCTTCACAGCATAAGCTTCATGGATAATGCTCACTGCCACGCAGGGCATATCCTTCGGAGTTTATATCAAACTCCTCATGACTTCAGGGACCTGTTACTCTATGTGCACTAGCAAACACATTAGTCCCTTACTGTTTATGTCAACAATCTTCAAAACATAACGAGGCAAATCATTGCACCAACAGTGATCCTTGATACGTCTCCAACGTATCTATAATTTATGAAGTATTCATTCTATGTTTATTATAGTTTTGTATGATTTTGGTGCACTTTTATATGGCTTTTATATGATTTTTATGGACTAACATATTGACCTAGTGCCCAGTGCCCGTTGTTGTTTTCTGCTTGTTTTTGGTTTTCCAGAAAATCCATATCAAATGAAGTCCAAATGCAGCGAATTTTTTTGATGATTTTTCTGGAAGTAAACAGACCCAGGAAGCTTCGGAGGAGCAACAGAAGAGCCACAAGGGCCCCACGAGGCACCTGGGCGTGCCTGTCCCCCCCAGGCGCGCCATGGTGCCTCGTGGGCCCCCTGTGGCACCTCTTTGCATAATTCCTGTAGGGGATCGCGACAGAAACAAAAAATTTCGGTACAGCAAGCACGCCCAGGACCACTATGGAGACTGCATACAAGGTTTGATCTAATCCGTACCGACTCGTAGCGCAGCGGAAGAAGAGTCGGTGTAGATCGTCGGTGCAGATCCCCGCAGCTAGGATTTACAACCTCCCAACCGCGAGGATGTACTCCCTCGTCGGACAGCCCTTCGGGAGGCGGTCAGACAGTCCCTCGGACGATGTCGCGGACAGTCCTTCGGGAGGACTCTCGAAACCCGAACGGTAACTCGGACAGCCTTTCGGGAGGACACCCGAAACTCGAACGGTAACTCGGACAGCCCTTCAGGAGGACACTCGAAACAGCCCCTCGGGCAAAAGATCGAAACTACAATCTGTCTACGGGGTTGCACACATACGGTGTCAGCTATCCGGCAGGGCTTCGCCGTCCAGAGCTAGTTCCTGCCGGAACCCAGACAGCCTTTCGGCTCTACGAAACTATTTCGCTGGGAGGGAGAGAGAGAGCCAGACGAGCATGGCATGTGTATGAGAGCAAGGATGATGTTTGGAGTGCACCCCTCCACCTCTATTTATAGGATAGCCAAGGGGTAAAGTTGGCATTCAAAAATACCAAAAGTACCCCCACTTTATGCCTTTCATAAAAGAATAAAGCAAAGAAGGATGGCAAGTGGAGCTCCAAGGAGCCCCACCTCCCTTGGCCGGCCACTCTTGGGGGCCCCCCCATGAGGGGGCTTCCTTGGCTCCCAAGTCCTTCTAGAAGCCTTTTGGAAAATATCCCAAAAGGTGCTTTCCAAAAAATATCCAAAAAGCACTTTCACTATTCATGAAGACATTTTTCTGCGTCCGTTAAATCCCAAATTATTTCTGTGTGCCTAGAATAATTCCAGTACCCACAAAAACAATTTTGAACGCATTCCGAAACAATTTCGGAACAATGTTTTTCTTCAGCGAAAAGCAACCAAAGCGGTTCCGGCAGCTCCGGAACATTTCCGGTTTTTATCCCGGAAAATTCCCAGAAGTTTCCAGAACACTTCTGGCATTCTCCAAGAATTTCCAGGCGTTTGCCAAAGCCAATTTGACTTAATGGAATACCCTGAAACAACTTTTCAGTTTCACCGAAACTATTCCGGTGTTCTCTCCGGAACGTTTCCGTTTCGTCCGAAACTTTTTCGGTGATTTTCTCTCAGACTCCCCGTCTATTATTCAGCAGATAGATGACCCTTAAGCGTGTGACCCTATAGGTTCGGTGAAGTATAGACATGACCCGGAACACTTTCCGATCAATGATCAACATCGGAGCCGTGGACACCCATATTGACCCCTATACCCACACGAATGAATATCCGAGTGAACCTCCAGTTGCCGTGTGCTATTCCTGTTGCTTCACGATATATTACAAATACCCGAGGTGAGATTTATTGCATCCCCGTGGATCAACAACTTGTCCACTATGCAAGTTACCTCGTTACCGGTTTTGTTCTCTTTACTCATTTCCGTGTTCCGGCATCCCAGTGATCAAATCACAAAGTGTCTGGCCAGACGATGATGGATACCGTAACACCGAGAGGGCCCGAGAATATCTCTCCATCGTCGGAGGAGCAAATCCCAATCTTGAGCTATCTCGTTACTTGCCATACTTTTCCGTGAACCCGTAAGCCTCCGTAATAGCCACCCATTTACGGATGACGTTTAACAAACCCCAAAGTTCACGAAGCAAGTACGAAGGAACTCGATACTCTCATGGTCTAAGGAATTATGCAAACATTAACTATCTCTGTGTTATTAACCATTAACTTGTGACGAATGAATCTCATAGCATAACATCAATTCGGGTCGATTCAACACAAGTGTTCTACTAACATTGTGCCCTCAAAATTGCCGGCATAGACATGCCCATGATCAGGAAAACAGGATCATCATGCAATACTTGAGCCAGTCTTAGAGGCAAGACTAGGAATACATTTTAGCGTTTATTATACCACACGTGCACATGAGTTTCCCTCCGAACCTCGTGGTTATTGCAGACTCGAGAATCATTGCAGTTATAGCATGGAACATAAACATTCATTACAAACTCGGAGATACAAAATAACTGTTATTACTGCCTCTAGGGCATATCTCCTACAGACTCCCACTTGCACTAGAGTCATAATCCAGTTACATGGCGTCCCTAACACCAATGGCTGTTCGGTGCTGCTCATGCTTTGCTCGTGGTAGAGGCTTTGTCATCGGGTCTGACACGTTCAGATCCATGTGAACTTTGCGTACTTTCACTAAACCCGCTTCGACATGATGTCAAATGAGTTTATATTTGCGTTCAATATGTCTTGTCTTATGGTGCGAACTTGGCTCCCTTGCCTGAGCCACGGCACCACTATTATCACAATAGATCTCCACCGGGTCCAGAGCACTTGGAACCACACCAAGGTCTTCAAGAAATTGCTTGATCCAGACCGCCTCCTTGGAGGCTTCTGAAGCAGCAACATATTCTGCCTCCGTCATAGAATTCGCCACAGTCTTTTGTTTGGAACTTTTCCAATCAACTGCACCGCCGTTCAATATGAAAACATAGCCTGATTGAGATTTGAAGTCATCTGGGTCAGTCATGAAGCCTGCATCAGTGTAACCACTTACTGTCAGGACCGGTTTTCCAGGATATTAATTTCCTAGTAAATGGTCCTTGTGCTCACCAGCCCCAGGATTACTGTTAGCTGATGAGGCACAATCTTGATACAGAAATTCCAAGCAAGATACAAAATATGTAGTACAAGACCATTGTAGTCTATGAGTACAACAAAAGGTTTGCTAGTGGTTGATGGCGGAAGCGGTTCGGGGTCGTCAGCGTCTATGGGACTCCATTTCCCACAGGAACAGCTGACCTGGATAACTCCTATCTTCGCGCGGCTGATATCATCAGTGCCTAGGTTCCGGGGCTGTCGTCATTTCGCTCCTCTCCAAGCAAGAAATCTGGCCAAGACAATAGCCAGGGACAAGCCAGTGAGTACTTTGAATGTACTCGCAAACATCATGAAAACAGGTATAATATAACAAATGATAATCATGCACTGAAATAATTCATGATCACTTAATCAGTCACGAAATAAAATTCATGACGCATGCAAGCAGGTCATTCATATTAAACAGAAATAAGCAATCAGAGAATAAAAATATAATAAACCGATCGGGTGTCTGAAGCGACGCCTCGAAAGGATAAAAATATAAAACATGCCACAGTCGGGCGTTTGAGCGACACCACATAAAGGGCTTATAACGAAAATAAATAACAGCATGCCACAGTCGGACGTCTGCGCGACATCACAGAAAGGGCTTATATTGAAAAGTAAACGACAAGCATGCCACAGTCGGACGTCTGCGCGACATCACAGAAAGGGCTTATATTGAAAAGTAAAGGACAAGCATGCCACAGTCGGACGTCTGCGCGACATCACAGAAAGGGCTTATATTGAAAAGTAAAGGACAAGCATGCCACAGTCGGACGTCTGCGCGACATCACAGAAAGGGCTTATATTGAAAAGTAAACGACAAGCATGCCACAGTCGGACGTCTGCGCGACATCACAGAAAGGGCTTATGTTGAAAAATAATAACAACGAGTATCCAGGAGGTAGAACCGTCCCAAGGATACTCAATAATACAAATTAAAAAAAATGGTTAGTCCACAATAATAATAGTCAAAATCATCATTTGTCACATGCCATGATTAATATTCCGGTTTAGAAGTTTTCCTCCGAAGACCGACACTAAGACCGACACTTGACCCATCCCAGACTGTAGTCCTTAACCGCGGACACGGCTATTCGAATAGATATAAACTCTGCAGAGGGTGTACTCTTTACCCACGAGTAACGGATTTCCTTAGTCCACCGGGACTAATTCCGTTTACGGTCTTTGAATTGAAAACACACCTGACTTGCACATACCAGCATAACTTACCGATGCCTGGAATCACCCACGACACTCGTTAAGCAAAACTCTAAGTGGGGAGGCTCCAACCTCGATTAGCATGGGATCGAATTTATATTCGCGCGCTCTAAGGGGTGCCCCCCTCTCGGTCCCGGACCGGAAACACCCATGCCCCCGGACCAGGTGGCCTGCCTACCGGATGCACCCGGTATCTTCCACCATGGCCTCTCTGTACGGTGTGTGCCAAGAAAGGGGTTGACAACTTACTGAACCGTACCCTACCTGTGGCAGGGACGAGTGGTAGTACGAAACAAGTATGGGGGTTACTGGAACAAGACTCGATCTATGGTCGACTCAGGAGGCTTATGTGTTCCCTGCATGGTTAGCACAACAATTATTTTCACAGCATCAGACAGAAATCACCGCTCTTCATACCCCCTCATGCCTTACTGACCATCCTCGCTCCAACGAGATGTCAGTACCGAGCTCGTGTCTACCCGAGACAGAGACTTCTCCGGATTCCTTCCGGTGGGCATGTGAGGTATAGGAGGGTGAATACTGTCACCGTATTTTATTTCCAATAGCAAGAAATTTTTCATCATGCACTCCAGGGCATGCTCAAAATACCATATGAAATAACGAATGTTTCCAAAACAACTTGGTGTTGTAGTCAAGCCAAAACAACACACAACAAACATTAAACCAGGTTTCAGAATGCTTGCCTTTCAGGTGCAGAGGTGTAGGGTGCACCACAAAACTATTGAAAGTTTTCTTCCCTCTCCGATTCCTATTTCGAAAAGTATTTGAATTAACACGCAATTCAAAATAGTACAAAAAGTTGTCTTGGAAAATTTTCAAATAAATATGAAAATAAACTAGATGAAATTTCAGAGAGGTAGGAAAAAGAATCAATTCATTTGGAGTTTTATTTAAAAAGATATGGCCAGTCAAAGTTTCAGTCAAACTCTGTTTTTAATAAAATCAGAAAAAGGAAAACGGTTCGGGTGGAAATACGTTTTCGGAAACAGAATGCGTACTTCGGTGGGTTTACGCTTTCCAGAAACAGAAAACGCCTGCACATCATTACGCTTACCTGCGAAGAAGACGTACCCAGGGGACAGCGCCACTGGCCGAATGGATGAGTGACCGACAGGTGGGACCCACCTGTCGGGTTCATCTTCTTTCTCTCCGCGCGCGAGGACAGAGAGCAGGGGCGAGCTTCGGGCGGCGATTGCCGGCGCTAGAAGGTACCTCTCCCGGAGCTGCGCACACCGGCGTGCTCAGGAGGGAGGGCCCCATCCTCTGGAGGGCAAAAAGGGCGCCCGGGAGCTCGGGGCTAAGCACCTCTTCCTCCGAGGCGGACCGGGAGCTCCGGCGATCATGGCGTCGGCCTACTGCTGCCACGGCTCAAATTGACAGGGGGAATGGGCTCTATAGGTCCTGGGAAAGCCACTGGTGCAGAGCTTGGGGAAGGGGAGGCCCTAGTCTGGCCGGAATCAACCGGAGGGCGGCGGCGGTGGTTCGGCTAGGGACAGGGGAGAATGGGTTCCTCTGGTAAAATTGGAGCTAGGGGGTGGTTCACAGGGGACTGCAGGTTCGCGGTGAGGACGGCAGGGGGCTCGAGGGGTCCTATTTATAGCGTGACGAGGTCGGTTCCGAGGCGGCCGTGGATAAGATCGCCGGAGAACCGACGTTCTGTTGCTGCAGGGCGATGTGGCGGCGGCTAGCGGTGTTGGCAGGGCGAGAGGATGAGGACGGCATGTCCCAGAGGGCAGCTGGCGAGCTGGGGCGGCTTGGGCGGTGCTGCCATGGCAGGGGCACGCTGCGGCCGTCCGCTAGCTGCCATGGCCGACCTGACGGCGGCGCTGTAGGGAGGCTTGGCTGGCTCCGACGAGCGGATAAGAACGGGGCGTGGCCCTGCGGGCTAGCAAGGGCCAGGGACAGGGGAGAAGGACGCGGCGGCTCGGGCAGATGCGTGCAATACGCACGTTCTGCTCGCGCCCGGCGCTCGCACGGCATGTGCTCGATGGAATGCCAGGGAGGCTAAACCTGCTCAGGGGCTAATGAAAATTAACAGGTCTCGGCTAAATGCAATGGGAGGTCTAGGGGACATGATGGTTTGGTACATAGAACAAGTTCACAATGCAAAACTAAAACCATGCCAAAATCTGGACATGCACTACAAGTGCTCGGCAAAATGACAAGGCCCTCCAGGAGACTCCAATGCACATGGGGTTAAGCAGGGGTGGGTTTTAGGGCAAAGCCAATCCATATGACATGCTGCTCTGGTCATTTGAGCAACTTCATAATGCAAGTCTAAAAGCAATGCCAAATCTGGCCATGCTCCTAACCTGCTTGATGAAATGCCAAGGGCATCTAGGCATCTCTTCTGGTGGCCAAAATTTCCAGATTAGAGTCTCTTTAGATGTAGGTTGGGATGGCGAGGCTAGATTGGGAGAAACAGAAACTTGTTAATGCAATTCTTGGAGAAAAGCAAATCTGGGCAGAAACTGAAGACTATTATTTCATGTGCAAAAATTATTTCAATGGATCCAATATTCTGGACTTAAGGGTTTGGTAGCAAATATTAATAGCAGGAAAAATCTCAAGAGTGATGGGGCAAGATAAAATAAGGTTGTAGTACAAATTACCAATCTGGGCCAGAATAAAGATGAGGATGGTTTGCTCAAATATTCCAAAGAACTCAAATGTATTATTGCATAAAACTGAGTTATATACTTCTATTGACATCCCAGAATTTTTATAGAATTTTTAAAGGATTATTTAAATAGGTTGTAGTGCAAACTGCAATTTAAACCAGATTTGAAAACTTGAAGTGGTGCTCAAACTTTACAATTGACAAAGCTAGGTTTTTGCATAAAAGTGATCCAGGGACACCACATAACTTCTACAAATTTTTTGTAGAGTTTATTGATGAAGTTATAAAATAGTAGCAGTGCAATTGGGGTTCTAAAAGTGTTAAAAGGCTATTGAATGAATTAAATCTTGACAAATTTTTATTATAAGAATTATTCCACTGGTTTGAATGGATGAAATAAAATGATTTAATAAAACATTCAAGTCCCACCATATTAATCAAAAAGTTTCAGATAAGAGGAAAAATTTGAAATCCAGGGAAAAGAAATGGCTCTGAAATCCACAGAAAAATTCCAGAAAATAGAAAATAAGTATTCCTGGAAAAAATTTAATTAATAAAACATGATTAAATTTTTGGGGTGTTACAACACTACCCCCCTTAAGAAAAATCTCGTCCTCGAGATTTGCTAAAGGACGTAATTTGCAAAAACATCATTCGTACCACAAGGCAATCGTAACAAGAGAAACAAATATTTTATACGCACACGATTGGATGGAATTACAGTAAAATCGCTGACTAATGTGCGGTTGTGGTGTTCTAGCGAGGTAATTGATTAGGTGACAAAAGAACACGCGGTCTTGTATTTAATGCACGCGTCCTGTGAGTCGTATAACGCGAGGGCAAGCACATTAAATTTTTGTTGGAAAAACATTTTTCATCGCAGTGGTCTTTTAAAAAAAACCTTGCTATTAAATTTGCTATAATGAAAACAATTGATTCTTAAATCACAGCAAACAACTGCACCCAACACAATAAACTCATACAGAGAATTTTAAAACACAGCATCAGATATCACAACAAGCAGTCAAAAAGCCACATAAACTAATACAACTAAAGAGCTGATGGTCCAGGTAATAAACTATAGTTCACGAGTAATTATTCCCTGCAGTGGGATATATCCTTCGTCTACTGGGGAGCGGACGGGAGACTCTCAAAATGCGTCTCTCTTATTCTGGCCTCAGGGGTCTGCTAATGGTGGCTTGGGTTTATCACAGCAAGGGTGTGGAAAAATCCCACAATTATTTTTATAAAATCCCTCGGGATTGCATCTGGGGTCATTATATGCATCCCAAGGTGCGACCAAAATGAACAAATGGCTGTGAAGGCAGTGCACAAGGTGAGAGATGCTTGGCAAGGTCACGGAGTGGCCTTATGTATAGCATCTGGGCTAGATGACATATTGTGGTGTGGGGCAAACTAGTTTTGATGATTCTGCTCTATGGGAAGCCAGGGTCAACGCCACAGATACACGTATCTCACAAAAGTGACGTATTACTGTGGTTGACGTCTGGGGTGGGTTTTGGTATCTACGCCTGGAATTTAATATGCAATCGAACGCCAACGTACTTATATGCGAATGCTATTAAAATAACGGCATGCAAACAAGCTGCATCTTACTCAAGGCGACTACAAGGTCACACGATTACAAGGCGCAGAATACTAAGATTCGATAATACTCGAGTAACTTAGTCTACCTCGTTAATATCTAAATGAGCGTGCCTTGTGGATGTCGAGGCTTCTCCAGGGGCTTCTCCGTCAGGGTTTGCTGGCTGGGGTTGCGGAGCTGCAGGGTCGGGGTAGCGATGATGACCATCGCAGGGGTTGGAGGTTACAATCCCGTCGGAGCGTGTCCCCAAAATGCGACGGAGCTCCTCCGGGGATGCAAATGCATTACGGTCGGCTGCAGGGGCAGACCTCAAGGACTCAATTGGCTGTCCGAACAGCACGACTGGGTTGTCGGCGTCGGACGCATTTTCTCCTCTTGCCGGGGCTTGACGGGCAAGTTCCCCACGAGCTGCGAGCAGATCAAGAGTGACCTGATCGAACAATGTCTCTAGTGCGCCCACATAGCGCACCAGATGCAGCAAGGCAGGGTCCGTCTTGTGGTCTCCGTTGGCAACCTGGGGTGGCCTACTATACCCGTCACGGCTAGGATAGTAGTAGAACGAGCGGCAGTTAACTCTTGGCGACAGGTGCCGGAGTTGAACTATAGCCTCCCGAGCGGCCAGCTGGATGGCTTGCGGCTCAAAGGAAGTTGTCCTTCCGGCGAACCTGTAGGGGCGTTCTGGCGCCATACCTCTACCATAGATGTGCACCGTGGCCCAGAATTGACGGCTCTCACCGCTCCTGAGCCCTTGGTATACCATAAATTCTGGGGGCTCTTCTATCGCAAAGGCACGACGGGTGAGGTTTGCTAGCACGGTCACAAAACCTCCAAGGTTGGTTGCTGTGGTTTCATTGTGAACAATGGGGCCAGGCATCTTGGCTTGGTTTTTGGGGTAGAGGCTGTGCTGTGCTGGGTTGGGGCTAACGTCCCTTTTATAGATAAAAAGAACGGAGTCTTCCTTCGCACGCTTGCGAATGAGACAATTTAGGTGTCGGTCACGGGCGCGTGATCGACGGGCTAGGCTGATAGGTTGGGCACCGACTGCCAAAAGGTGTCGGGGTCACTGTGTGGCTATCGTATCCGAGAAGCTTGGCTGAGGTTAGGTTGGGGCCTAATAGGTGGGTTAACCTAGGTTTATTGACCCGGCTAAGATAGGATTAGCCAATGGTCAGCCTGGCTCTGATACCAAGGTTGTCAGGACCGGTTTTCCAGGATATTAATTTCCTAGTAAATGGTCCTTGTGCTCACCAGCCCCAGGATTACTGTTAGCTGATGAGGCACAATCTTGATACAGAAATTCCAAGCAAGATACAAAATATGTAGTACAAGACCATTGTGGTCTATGAGTACAACAAAAGGTTTGCTAGTGGTTGATGGCGGAAGCGGTTCGGGGTCGTCAGCGTCTATGGGACTCCATTTCCCACAGGAACAGCTGACCTGGATAACTCCTATCTTCGCGCGGCTGATATCATCAGTGCCTTGGTTCCGGGGCTGTCGTCATTTCGCTCCTCTCCAAGCAAGAAATCTGGCCAAGACAATAGCCAGGGACAAGCCAGTGAGTACTTTGAATGTACTCGCAAACATCATGAAAACAGGTATAATATAACAAATGATAATCATGCACTGAAATAATTCATGATCACTTAATCAGTCACGAAATAAAATTCATGACGCATGCAAGCAGGTCATTCATATTAAACAGAAATAAGCAATCAGAGAATAAAAATATAATAAACCGATCGGGTGTCTGAAGCGACGCCTCGAAAGGATAAAAATATAAAACATGCCACAGTCGGGCGTCTGAGCGACACCACATAAAGGGCTTATAAGGAAAATAAATAACAGCATGCCACAGTCGGACGTCTGCGCGACATCACAGAAAGGGCTTATATTGAAAAGTAAACGACAAGCATGCCACAGTCGGACGTCTGCGCGACATCACAGAAAGGGCTTATATTGAAAAGTAAAGGACAAGCATGCCACAGTCGGACGTCTGCGCGACATCACAGAAAGGGCTTATATTGAAAAGTAAAGGACAAGCATGCCACAGTCGGACGTCTACGCGACATCACAGAAAGGGCTTATATTGAAAAGTAAACGACAAGCATGCCACAGTCGGACGTCTGCGCGACATCACAGAAAGGGCTTATGTTGAAAAATAATAACAACGAGTATCCAGGAGGTAGAACCGTCCCAAGGATACTCAATAATACAAATTAAAAAAAATGGTTAGTCCACAATAATAATAGTCAAAATCATCATTTGTCACATGCCATGATTAATATTCCGGTTTAGAAGTTTTCCTCCGAAGACCGACACTAAGACCGACACTTGACCCATCCCAGACTGTAGTCCTTAACCGCGGACACGGCTATTCGAATAGATATAAACTCTGCAGAGGGTGTACTCTTTACCCACGAGTAACGGATTTCCTTAGTCCACCGGGACTAATTCCGTTTACGGTCTTTGAATTGAAAACACACCTGACTTGCACATACCAACTTAACTTACCGATGCCTGGAATCACCCACGACACTCGTTAAGCAAAACTCTAAGTGGGGAGGCTCCAACCTCGATTGGCATGGGATCGAATTTATATTCACGCGCTCTAAGGGGTGCCCCCCTCTCGGTCCCGGACCGGAAACACCCATGCCCCCGGACCAGGTGGCCTGCCTACCGGATGCACCCGGTATCTTCCACCATGGCCTCTCTGTACGGTGTGTGCCAAGAAAGGGGTTGACAACTTACTGAACCGTACCCTACCTGTGGCAGGGACGAGTGGTAGTACGAAACAAGTATGGGGGTTACTGGAACAAGACTCGATCTATGGTCGACTCAGGAGGCTTATGTGTTCCCTGCATGGTTAGCACAACAATTATTTTCACAGCATCAGACAGAAATCACCGCTCTTCATACCCCCTCATGCCTTACTGACCATCCTCGCTCCAACGAGATGTCAGTACCGAGCTCGTGTCTACCCGAGACAGAGACTTCTCCGGATTCCTTCCGGTGGGCATGTGAGGTATAGGAGGGTGAATACTGTCACCGTATTTTATTTCCAATAGCAAGAAATTTTTCATCATGCACTCCAGGGCATGCTCAAAATACCATATGAAATAACGAATGTTTCCAAAACACCTTGGTGTTGTAGTCAAGCCAAAACAACACACAACAAACATTAAACCAGGTTTCAGAATGCTTGCCTTTCAGGTGCAGAGGTGTAGGGTGCACCACAAAACTATTGAAAGTTTTCTTCCCTCTCCGATTCCTATTTCGAAAAGTATTTGAATTAACACGCAATTCAAAATAGTACAAAAAGTTGTCTTGGAAAATTTTCAAATAAATATGAAAATAAACTAGATGAAATTTCAGAGAGGTAGGAAAAAGAATCAATTCATTTGGAGTTTTATTTAAAAAGATATGGCCAGTCAAAGTTTCAGTCAAACTCTGTTTTTAATAAAATCAGAAAAAGGAAAACGGTTCGGGTGGAAATACGTTTTCGGAAACAGAATGCGTACTTCGGTGGGTTTACGCTTTCCAGAAACAGAAAACTCCTGCACATCATTACGCTTACCTGCGAAGAAGACGTACCCAGGGGACAGCGCCACTGGCCGAATGGATGAGTGACCGACAGGTGGGACCCACCTGTCGGGTTCATCTTCTTTCTCTCCGCGCGCGAGGACAGAGAGCAGGGGCGAGCTTCGGGCGGCGATTGCCGGCGCTAGAAGGTACCTCTCCCGGAGCTGCGCACACCGGCGTGCTCAGGAGGGAGGGCCCCATCCTCTGGAGGGCAAAAAGGGCGCCCGGGAGCTCGGGGCTGAGCACCTCTTCCTCTGAGGCATTCCGGGAGCTCCGGCGATCATGGCGTCGGCCTACTGCTGCCACGGCTCAAATTGACAGGGGGAATGGGCTCTATAGGTCCTGGGAAAGCCACTGGTGCAGAGCTTGGGGAAGGGGAGGCCCTAGTCTGGCCGGAATCAACCGGAGGGCGGCGGCGGTGGTTCGGCTAGGGACAGGGGAGAATGGGTTCCTCTGGTCAAATTGGAGCTAGGGGGTGGTTCACAGGGGACTGCAGGTTCGCGGTGAGGACGGCAGGGGGCTCGAGGGGTCCTATTTATAGCGTGACGAGGTCGGTTCCGAGGCGGCCGTGGATAAGATCGCCGGAGAACCGACGTTCTGTTGCTGCAGGGCGATGTGGCGGCGGCTAGCGGTGTTGGCAGGGCGAGAGGATGAGGACGGCCTGTCCCAGAGGGCAGCTGGCGAGCTGGGGCGGCTTGGGCGGTGCTGCCATGGCAGGGGCACGCTGCGGCCGTCCGCTAGCTGCCATGGCCGGCCTGACGGCGGCGCTGTAGGGAGGCTTGGCTGGCTCCGACGAGCGGATAAGAACGGGGCGTGGCCCTGCGGGCTAGCAAGGGCCAGGGACAGGGGAGAAGGACGCGGCGGCTCGGGCAGATGCGTGCAATACGCACGTTCTGCTCGCGCCCGGCGCTCGCACGGCATGTGCTCGATGGAATGCCAGGGAGGCTAAACCTGCTCAGGGGCTAATGAAAATTAACAGGTCTCGGCTAAATGCAATGGGAGGTCTAGGGGACATGATGGTTTGGTACATAGAACAAGTTCACAATGCAAAACTAAAACCATGCCAAAATCTGGACATGCACTACAAGTGCTCGGCAAAATGACAAGGCCCTCCAGGAGACTCCAATGCACATGGGGTTAAGCAGGGGTGGGTTTTAGGGCAAAGCCAATCCATATGACATGCTGCTCTGGTCATTTGAGCAACTTCATAATGCAAGTCTAAAAGCAATGCCAAATCTGGCCATGCTCCTAACCTGCTTGATGAAATGCCAAGGGCATCTAGGCATCTCTTCTGGTGGCCAAAATTTCCAGATTAGAGTCTCTTTAGATGTAGGTTGGGATGGCGAGGCTAGATTGGGAGAAACAGAAACTTGTTAATGCAATTCTTGGAGAAAAGCAAATCTGGGCAGAAACTGAAGACTATTATTTCATGTGCAAAAATTATTTCAATGGATCCAATATTCTGGACTTAAGGGTTTGGTAGCAAATATTAATAGCAGGAAAAATCTCAAGAGTGACGGGGCAAGATAAAATAAGGTTGTAGTACAAATTACCAATCTGGGCCAGAATAAAGATGAGGATGGTTTGCTCAAATATTCCAAAGAACTCAAATGTATTATTGCATAAAACTGAGTTATATACTTCTATTGACATCCCAGAATTTTTATAGAATTTTTAAAGGATTATTTAAATAGGTTGTAGTGCAAACTGCAATTTAAACCAGATTTGAAAACTTGAAGTGGTGCTCAAACTTTACAATTGACAAAGCTGGGTTTTTGCATAAAAGTGATCCAGGGACACCACATAACTTCTACAATTTTTTTTGTAGAGTTTATTGATGAAGTTATAAAATAGTTGCAGTGCAATTGGGGTTCTAAAAGTGTTAAAAGGCTATTGAATGAATTAAATCTTGACAAATTTTTATTATAAGAATTATTCCACTGGTTTGAATGGATGAAATAAAATGATTTAATAAAACATTCAAGTCCCACCATATTAATCAAAAGGTTTCAGATAAGAGGAAAAATTTGAAATCCAGGGAAAAGAAATGGCTCTGAAATCCACAGAAAAATTCCAGAAAATAGAAAATAAGTATTCCTGGAAAATTTTTAATTAATAAAACAAGATTAAATTTTTGGGGTGTTACACTTACAATGAGCTCTTCATCACCTCCGTACACAAGGAGTAAATCCTTGGTCCGTCTGAGGTACTTAAGAATACCCTTGACTGCGGCCCAGTGTTCCAATCCTGGATCACTTTGGTACCGGCTGCTAGCACTTAGTGCATAGGAAACATCCGGTCTTGTACATAGCATGGCATACATAATAGAACCAACTGCCGAGGCATATGGAACATCATTCATCTGTACTCGCTCGTCGAGAGTCTGAGGACACTGATTCTTGCAAAGCACTGTGCCAGGTGACATGGGAAGTAGGCCTTTCTTGGAGTTCTCCATGTTGAACCTTTTCAACACCTTGTCAATGTACGTGCTTTGGCTAAGCGCTATCAGGCGTCTTGATCTATCTCTATAGATTCTGATGCCCAATACATATGCCGCTTCGCCTAAGTCTTTCATTGAAAAACTCTTTTTCAATGAGTCTTTTATTTCGCTAAGGAAATTCACGTCATTTCCAATCAACAATATGTCATCCACATACAAGATTAGAAATGCTTTTGCGCTCCCACTAAACTTCTTGTAGACACAAGATTCTTCGTCATTCCTGATGAAGCCAAACTGTCTGACCACTTCATCAAAATGAATGTTCCAGCTCCTTGACGCTTGCTTCAGACCATAAATGGCTTTCTGAAGTTTGCATACCTTTCCAGCATCCTTATGGATGACAAAACCTTCTGGCTGTATCATGTATACATCCTCTTTGAGGTTTCCATTTAGGAAAGTCGTTTTGACGTCCATCTGCCATATTTCATAATCGAAATAAGCAGCAATTGCTAGTAATATCCAAACAAACCTAAGCATAGCTACGGGCGAGAAAGTCTCGTCGTAGTCCACTCCTGGAACTTGCGTGAACCCTTTCGCGACAAGTCTAGCTTTTTGGATAGTAATGTTACCATCCGCGTCCGTCTTTATTTTGAAAATCCATTTACAACCAATGGGCTTTACGCCCTCTGGAAGTTCTTCCAAGTTCCAAACTTGGTTTTCGTACATGGATTCCATTTCGGATTTCATGGCCTTGTGCCATTCCTTTGAGCTGGGCCTCACCATCGCTTCCTTGTAGTGCCCAGGTTCATCGTCTTCAAGAATGAATATTTCGTTATGAAACCACTCAGGTGGCTGGATAGCCCTACCTGGTCTGCGCGGTTCAGTTACAACATTGTCTGAAGTTTCCGCATCACATGCGACAACTTCCGACTCGGTTGTAAGGATAATTAGTAGAATTTCTTCTGGTTCTTTAGCCATATAAACGGTTGCCGAAGATTCACTAATCTCATCAAGTTGTACTGTCCTCCCACTCACTTCTTTAGCGAGAAACTCTTTCTCGAGAAAGACTCCGTGTTTTGCAACAAACACTTTGTTCTCGGAGGCGTGGTAGAAATAATGCCCAACTGTTTCCTTGGGATAACCTACAAAGTAACATTTGTCTGATCTGGGATCAAGTTTGCTTGGCTGTAAATGCTTTACGTATGCTTCACAACCCCAAATTTTGAGAAACGACAGGTCGGGTTTCTTCCCGTGCCATATTTCATATGGCGTCGTCTCAACAGACTTAGACGGTGCTTTGTTTAGTGTGTGAGCGGCAGTTTCTAGTGCATGACCCCAAAAAGATATTGGTAGATCTATAAGAGACATCATCGACCTTACCATGTCTAACAAGGTTTGGTTACGTCGTTCCGACACTCCGTTTCGCTGCGGAGTTCCGGGAGGCGTAAGCTGTGAAACGATTCCACGGTCACTCAGATGTTGGCCAAACTCATGACTAAGGTATTCGCCCCCACGATCAGACCGTAGAAACTTAATCCTTTTGTTACGATGATTTTCTACCTCATTCTGAAATTCCTTGAACTTTTCAAAGGTTTCCGACTTATGCTTCATCAAGTAGATATATCCATACCTACTCAAATCATTCGTAAAAGTCACAAAGTAGAAATACCCACCCCGTGCGATTGTGCTCATTGGACCACATACATCACTATGTATTATTTCCAACAATTCACTCGCCCGTTCAGGATGACCCGTGAACGGCGTCTTGGTCATTTTTCCCATCAAGCAAGCTTCACATGTGTGAAATGATTCAAAATCAAAAGACGGTAAAACTCCATATTTATGGAGTCTTTGCATGCGTTTCTTTCCGATGTGGCCAAGGCGACAGTGCCACATGAAAGTGGTGGTGGTATCAGCCTTCTTAAGGCGTTTAGCATTCACGTTAAAGACATCATTTCCACATTCAAGATTTAGTATGAAAAGGCCCCCAACAATGGGTGCAAATCCATAAAACATATCCTTACAATAAAGTGAACAACCATTGTTCTCAGACTTGTACGAATACCCATCGTGTACTAAACATGATCCAGAGATAATGTTTCTACACAATAGTGGAACAAAATAACAGTTATTTAGTTCTAAGATAAATCCTGAAGGGAGACGTAGAGGCATAATGCCGACGGCTTGAGCGGCGATCCCAGCGCCGTTCCCGACGCGCATCACGACTTCATTCTTTGCTAACTTGCGCACCTTCTGAAGTCCCTGTACCGAGTTGCAAATGTGAGCAACCGATCCGGTATCAAATACCCAAGACTTAGAATTTTCGCTAGCAAGCAAAACGTCAATGACATTAACCCGTATAACAGTTATACCTTTCTTCTTATCTGCCATGTATATCTTGCAGTTCCTCTTCCAGTGTCCAGTGCCTTTGCAGTGAAAACACACAGTTTCAGCCTTGGCTCCGCCCTTAGGCTTGCCTTTCCTTTTGAAACTGGCGGTTTTGTTCACCAGCAACTTTTGCTGATTCTGCAGTCCTATCTCATTTGATTTGAGCATCGCTTCATAAAGCGAGGTAAGGATCAAATCATTACCAGGTGTCTTTGGAAAATTAATTCCCCTTTCAGCCATACTATCATAATAGTTTGCTAGTCTGACACCTTGCTCATTTACTAGAGATTCCTTATGTATATTGCATTCTTTCATGGCTTCAGTCATCTCATGAACTTCAGCTAAATCCTGTTTGTGATACAGAACATCTAGTGCCTCGATAATCTCGAAGGTACTAAGTCGTTCATAACGTTTTTGTAGCACAAGATCCATGCAAGATAACATAAGTTCTTTAACAACACTGAAATCATCCTTTCGTGAGTCAAACATGTGGATGATATCCTGAGCCATTTCTGGCATAGGGGATTCATCTAGAGGTTGATCAAGCACATAGTCTTTCTTAGCATCCCTGAGGACAATCCTCAGGTTACGGACCCAGTCCGCATAGTTGTTTCCAGTCGCAGCTAATTTCTCTTTCTCTAACATCGGGCCTAAGTTGAACGCGGTGTTGCGAGCCATTTGATCTACAACGAAAACACAAGTTTCACTTAGACTTTGTTTATAATGATTTTTGGCACTAGTGAATAAACAATTTTATTCTAAAGTGCGCTCCCACTCAAATCAATATCTCTCAAAATTGATTATGAGTGATTCAAGATCCGCGTTTTGATTGTTCGCCATTGGTGTAACACCACTGATGACGAAAATCTTAACCGGTAGGCCAACTTGCCAATCACATCTCTATGTGACTCTTGTTCATCTTTTGATCCGTGTGTTTTGAGCTCATGACAGTCATGCCTGAACGTCAAGTCAACCAAGTGATCTTACTGCGAGGTCTCAACTCACCCGCCTCACACTTCACTAATCGTTCGTACCCGTGTGACACGGCGCACCCCGAAAATATAGGTGCCGTGACGGTGCTACACTTGGGAGAACACTATCTACTTGATATTTTTAGTGAGAGATCACCCTAATAAAAAGCGACTACCACGCAATCAAGAAGGGTGCATCATAAGGGATAAATATCTCAGGCAATTCATAATAGCATGATATGGTATAGCCCTTTCTGACGGAGAAGTCAAGTATTTCTTCGTCTTCGGCATTTGCGTCGGTGTTCACCTTCGCGAAGATTGCCACCACCTTGTCGATGCACCAGATAATATTGCTATCTCTATAGCTAATAAAATAAGTGCATTACTTAAGGTTGACATGCAGGTCATTAAAGTGACAATCATATGGCTCCAGCCATCATGCCGAATCATGACACGCAGGTCATGTTAATAAATTTACATCATATAGTCATCTCATACATAATCGAATTAATATGAGCATTGCTATACCACATCACATGCACATCCTGCAAAACCAAGTAAGACGCCTCTAATCGGTTTATGCAAAATTTTATTTTACGTGGCTTCTAAGGTTTTGACTTAAACCGCAGCTACCAACGTTTTATCATCAAGTATGATTATTCAAGTCGCTAGATTAACATCTCGGGGTGTATGAAACACGAGATAATTAAATCTCGAGCCCCATACTAAACTTCGTCATACGCATGACCCCCGTGCAGATCATATCTGCATTGCCCTTTCATCTGCGAATTTCATCTTTCTTTTGACTATGGCGGAACCCAAAGAACTGATAGCACTTCGTTGATCAATCAGGATCGCGGATTGCCAGAACTTTGTGAAATTCCACCATGCTGTCTCGAGATCAGAAATACGCAAATTCTAGGGAAGCAACAAGAACATCGGGTAACAGATTTCATCTGTCACCCGCATAAATAATTTTCAGCAATAGATCTCATCTACTCCAAAATTATATTATGCAATACGCATACATCTCCATGTATTCTAGATCGTAACCTACATCTACGCATAGCACGGCTCATGATGCCACTGTAGGGGATCGCGACAGAAAACAAAAAAATTCGGTACAGCGAGCACGCCCAGGACCACTATGGAGACTGCATACAGGGTTTGATCTGATCCGTACAGACTCATAGCGCAGCGGAAGAAGAGTCGGTGTAGATCGTCGGTGCAGATCCCCGCAGCTAGGATTTACAACCTCCCAACCGCGAGGATGTACTCCCTCGTCGGACAGCCCTTCGGGAGGCGGTCGGACAGTCCCTCGGACGATGTCGCGAACAGCCCTTCGGGAGGACCCTCGAAACCCGAACGGTAACTCGGACAGCCCTTCGGGAGGACACCCGAAACTCGAACGGTAACTCGGACAGCCCTTCGGGAGGACACTCGAAATAGCCCCTCGGGCAAAAGATCGAAACTACAATCTCTCTACGGGGTTGCACACATACGGTGTCAGCTATCCGGCAGGGCTTTGCCGTCCAGAGCTAGTTCCTGCCGGAACCCAGACAGCCTTTCGGCTCTACGAGACTATTTCGCTGGGAGGGAGAGAGAGAGCCAGACGAGCATGGCATGTGTATGAGAGCAAGGATGATGTTTGGAGTGCACCCCTCCACCTCTATTTATAGGATAGCCAAGGGGTAAAGTTGGCATTCAAAAATACCAAAAGTACCCTCACTTTACGCCTTTTCATAAAAGAATAAAGCAAAGAAGGATGGCAAGTGGAGCTCCAAGGAGCCCCACCTCCAAGGAAAATTGTGCTCAATTGATAGAAGAAGAATTCAATAAAATGTTTGGCATAAAATCTTTGAATGATGAGCATGATTGCAATGTTGTTAGTATGAATTCTATGAATATCCATGATGCTAATGATATGCAAAGCCATAAGCTTGGGGATGCTATGCTTAATGAAGATGATCTTTTTAGTCCCCCTACTTTGAATGATCAAATTTGGTATGATGATTGCATGCCCCCTATTTATGATGATTATTGTGATGATACTTATGTTGTGAAAAATAGTGATTATTATTATTATAATACTTGTTATAATTATGAAAGTCCTTTTACTGAACATCACTCTTTTAATGTGGAAACAATTTATAGTATTCGAGTTTCATACGATACTCCCACTATTATGAATGAGAAGAAAATTGCTTGTGTGGAGAGTAATAAAAATTCTATGCTTATGTATCATGACAAGAATGCTTTGTGTGATGGATATATTGTTAAATTTCTTCATGATGCTACTGAAAATTATTATGAGAGAGGATCATATGCTTGTAGGTGTTGCAATAATATCAAGTTTCCTCTCTATGTGTTGAAAGTTTTGAAGTTATACTTGTTTTGCCTTCCTATGCTAGTTGATTCTTGCTCCTATAAAATATCTTCTCACAAAATCCCTATGCATAGGAAGTGGGTTAGGCTTAAATGTGCTAGTCATATGCTTCATGATGCTCTCTTTGTGTTTCAATTCTTTACTTTTATGTGAGCATCATTGAAATCATCATGCCTAGCTAAAAAGGCATTAAAGAAAAGCGCTTGTTGGGAGACAACCCAATATTTACGCCTACTGTTTTTGTGTGTTCAAATGATTAATATAATGTAGTAATCATGTTTTATATGTTTTGTTTCAATAATGTGCCAAGTAAAGCCTTTGGGATAGTGTGGATGCTTGTTGATTTGATTCTGTGCAAAAACAGAAACTTTTGCTTCCAGTGCTGGAATTTCTATTCTGTACTGGAGCATGAAACAATTCTGAAACTTTTACATGGTATTAGGTTACAAATGTTTTACGTTGTCCTAATTTTTCAGAATTTTTGGAGGTACATAAGTATGGTTTTTAAATAGCCCACTACATGCTGTTCTGTTTTTGACAGATTCTGTTTTCGGTGCATAGT
This sequence comes from Elymus sibiricus, assembly GCA_039707655.1. NCBI lineage: Eukaryota > Viridiplantae > Streptophyta > Magnoliopsida > Poales > Poaceae > Elymus > Elymus sibiricus. Next base: position 171,950,824 of record CM077666.1, on the reverse strand, counting down.
TTGCTTGTTTTAGTGCTTCCATAGCTTATATTGAGTAATATAAATTGTGGAAATGATAGAATACATTAGGAATTATGTGAGAACAATTATGAATCTTGTCTTGACAGTACCTAAGTGGATGATTTATTTTTATCATACTAACCTATCTCACAAGTTCCGTTAAGTTTTGTGTGATTGAAGTTTTCAAGTTTTGGGTGAGATATCGATATGAGGAGAATAAGGAGCAGAAAGACCCTAAGCTTGGGGATGCCCAAGTCACCCCAAGTTAATATTCAAGGAAGACTCAAGCGTCTAAGCTTGGGGATGCCCCGGAAGGCATCCCCTCTTTCGTCTTCAACATTATTGGCAACCTTACTTGGAGCTATATTTTTATTCGTCACTTAATATGAGTTTTGCTTGGCGCGTCATTTTGTTATGTTAATATTTGCTTGCTATTATCAATAATCATGTTTTGTATCTTTTAGTTCAATAAAATGCCAATTATAGCCTTTACCATGCTCAGTTTGCAAGTTCATGTCTTGCTGTTTGAAAACAGAAAGTTTTCTGTTATGTCCAGAATATTCCTGAATAGTCAGAACATGATAAAAATATGAAATTTTTGCACAGTAAGAATGCATGAGTTCTATGTCACGTGGTAATTTTTCAGAATTTTTGGAGTTAGGTAAGTATGAATTCTTATTCACTCTTTACAGACTGTTCTGTTTTGGCAGATTGCTGTTATAGTTGCATTGTTTGTATATGTTTGCTAGTTTAATATTTCTATTTGTGGATAGGAGTATTAAATATGCAGAGGCATTTAGAATGCAATGTTTAATTATAATTTTAGTGATTTTCTACAGTAGAGAATGTTAAGGTTTTGAGTTGATTTATACTAACTTATCTCACGAGTTCTTGTTGAGTTTTATGTGGATGAAGTTTTTAAGATTTAGAGAAACCGTGATATGAGAGGAATTAAGGAGGCACAAGATCTCAATCTTGGGGATGCCCAAGGCATCCCAAATTAATATTTCAAGAAGTCTCAAGCATCTAAGCTTGGGGATGTCTCGGTAGGCATCCCACCTTTCTTCATCAACAATTATCGGTTAGTCTTGGTTGAGCCTAAGTTTTTGCTTCTTCACATGAGATGTGCTATTCTTGGATGTCATTTTATTTTGTTTTCTTTGCTGTTTGAATAAAATACTTAAGATCTAAAATTTTTAAATGAGAGAGAGTCCTCACATAGCTACCTATTTACTTAATTAATCTTGTTCTTCACTTATATCCTATGAGTAAATTGTTGAAATGAATTGAATATCATAAAATTTGAAATATATATGCTTCATATGCTTGTCCCATGGGGAGTAGTGACTTCACATACAAGAAGTATAAGTGGTAAAATTTATTGAAAGTTGACAAATATAGCATTGTTCACTTGAACAATTCATGAAATAATTTTGAAGGAAGAGAAGTTTCACATATAAATATACTATCTTGGACATCTTCTATGATTGTGAGCCCCCATTAATTATTTTCAAGCTTGATCAAGTAGTTGACGTTGGACAAGGAAGACAACGTAATGAGTTATGTTTGTTTATATTCACATAGAAGTTATATTGTCATGGATCCTCTAACATGTGGTGCTTGCTTAGGATCTTTTGCTAGCCAAAAATTCGTACTAAGTAGAGATACTACTTGTGCACCCAAAAGCCCTTAAACCCAGTTTCTTGCCATGAGTGTCCACCATATGTACCTATGGATTGAATAAGATCCTTCAAGTAAGTTGCCATCGGTGCAAAAAGCAATAAAAATTGCTCCTAAAATATGTATGATCTTTTATTGCAAGGGAAAATAAGCGTTGTACGAAATTGTGATGGTAAAGAAATAAAAGCGACGGACTGCATAATAAAGGTTGCTATCACAAGGGGCAATATAACGTGACGTTCCTTTGCATTAAGGGCTTGTGCATCCAACAACAAAAAACGCATGACAACCTCTGCTTCCCTTTGCGAAGGGCCTATCTTTTACTTTTCTGTATTTACTTTTCTGTATTTACTTTTATGCAAGAGTCATTAATGTTCATCTCTATTCCGCTATATTTATTCTTTAGTTGGCAAGCATTATGTGGTAGGGAAAGATCCAGGCACATATATCCAGTTGAATATAGGTGATCATGAGTTATTATTGTTGACATTATCCATGAGATAAATAAGTTGAGAGGCAAAACATTAAGCCCCTGTCTTCCTATGTGTTTGATTGAAACGGTTTGTTCTAAAAATATGCTTTGAGTGTCAACAATCATGGAAGACTAAATGATGGTTGAGTATGTGGAATTTGCTAGATCAGAGCTCTTACATAGACCCTTCTTGAAAATAAGATGAATTGCAATTGTTTGATGACTGAGAACATAGTTTGTTAGTTTTCAAGAAAGTTTATGGCCTATACTTTAAACATGTGAATAGCTTGCTACTTGATCATGAGAAGTTTTATGAGATGAGCTACTGATTATGATATATATTGATGCTAGAAAAAGTGACTGAAATTATCATTGATCAAACTTATGCACTATGCTAGCATTGACACTTCATAAATTATTTCTTTTATCATTTACCTACTCGAGGACGAGCAGGAATTAAGCTTAGGGATGCTGATACGTCTCCAACGTATCTATAATTTATGAAGTATTCATGCTATGTTTATTATAGTTTTGTATGATTTTGGTGCACTTTTATATTGCTTTTATATGATTTTTATGGACTAACATATTGACCTAGTGCCCAGTGCCAGTTGCTGTTTTCTGCTTGTTTTTGGTTTTCCAGAAAATCCATATCAAATGAAGTCCAAATGCAGCGAAACTTTTTGATGATTTTTTCTGGAAGAAAACAGACCCAGGAAGCTTCGGAGGAGCAGCAGAAGAGCCACAAGGGCCCCACAAGCCACCTGGGCACGCCTGCCCCCCCCCAGGCGCGCCCTGGTGCCTCGTGGGCCCCCTGTGGCACCTCTTCGCGTGATTCCAACGCTGAAAAATCATATATATTCAGAAACCCCCGAAAGTTAACCTAGATGAGCTTTTACGCCGCCGCAAGCCTCTGTACCTCCACGATCTATTCTACAGCCCTTTTCCGGCACCCTGCCGGAGGGGGGAATCATCACCGGAGGCCATCTTCATCATCCCGGCGGTCTCCATGATGAGGAGGGAGTAGTTCACTCTCGGGGCTGAGGGTTTGTACCAGTAGCTATGTGTTTTATCTCTCTCTCACGTTCTTGATTTGGCACGATCTTGATGTACCGCGAACTTTGTTAATATAGTTGGATCATATGGTGTTTCTTCCCTCTCTATCCTTGTTGTGATGAATCGAATCTTTTCCCTTTGAGGTTTCGTTATTGTTGGATTGAATATTTCAGATTTGAGAACACTTGATGTATGTCTTGCATAAGAATACCTGTGGTGACAATGGGGTATTATATTGATTCACTTGATATATGTTTTGGCACTCAACTCGTGGATTCCCGTGGTGACATTGGGGTAATCTATGCATAGGGGTTGATGCATGTTTTCATTATCTTTTCTCCAATAGAAACTTTGGGGTGCTCCTTGGAGTTCTTTGTGTGGATTGAATATTATGATTATGAAGTTGTTTGATGCATATCGTATAATCAACTCATGGATACTTGTGGTGACATTGGAGTATCTAGGTGACATTAGAGTTGGTTGATGTGTATCATATGGTGTTATTTTAGTACGAACTCTAGGGCTGTTTGTGACACTTATAGGAATAGCTCAGTAGATCGATCGGAAAGGATAACTTTGAGGTGGTTTCGTACCCTACAAACAATTTCTATCTTATGTTCTCCGCTAATAGGAACTTGGGAGTGATTCTTTATCGCACGTTGAGGGATGATTATATGATCCAATTATATTAGCATTGTTGAGAGATTGCACTAGCGAAAGTATGAACCCTAGGCCTTGTTTCTAAGCATTGCAATACTGTTTATGCTCACTTTTGTTACTTGCCACCTTGCTGTTTTTTATTGTTCGCACTACAAAAACCTATATCTACTATCCATACTACACTTGTATCACCATCTCTTCGCCGAACTAGTGCACCTATACAATTTACCATTGTATTGGGTGTGTTGGGGACACAAGAGACTCTTTGTTATTTGGTTGCAGGGTTGTTTGAGAGAGACCATCTTCATCCTATGCCTCCCATGGATTGATAAACCTTAGGTTATCCACTTGAGGGAAAATTGCTACTGTCCTACAAACCTCTGCGCTTGGAGGCCCAACACGAGTCTACAAGAACAAGTTGTGTAGTAGACATCAATCCTCATCGTCGTAAGCCAAAGAGCATGGCTTTGGGAAGAACCATAAAGTTTGCAAATTAAATCTAAGCTGACATAGATCACCGAATACAAACCATCAAATCATGGTATTCAATTTTTTTAAACATGAACATTCTCTTGAAAAAAACATGAGCACTTTTTCAAATTACATGAATATTATTCAAGGGATTTCTATTTTCGTGCCCCTGCTTCCTTAGTTCTCCTCAGTTTTGCCTCGCCCAACTAACGCTGCTCACTTTTGCCCTCCCCCTCCACCACCCACTCGCAAAAGCCCAAACGGAGCACTTCCGTCCGGTCATAGCCTTTGACCGTTACCTCCTGACTAGTGGGGCCGTGTGATATCCTGACAGGTGAGGTCGGTCCACTCTCTCACCACAGTGCTGACATGGTAGAATCCTGACATGTGGGGTCGAGGCAACTTATGACATGTGGGACCACGTGATACCCTGGCAGGTGTGGTCGGGCCACTCTCTCTACCCACAGTGCTGTCTCGGTAGAATCCGGACATGTAGGCTCGAGGCAACTTATGACATGTGGGGCCGCGTGATACCCTGGCAGGTGGGGTCAGGCCACTCTCTCTCCCCACAGTGTTGTCTCGGTAGAATCCGTACATGTGGGGTCGAGGCAACTTATGACATGTGGGGCCGCTTGATACCGTGGCAGGTGGGGTCTGGCCACTCTCTCCCCACAGTGCAGACGCAGTAAGATCCTGACTTGTGGGGCCGAGGCTGTCGGAATCGGGGCTCCGGGGACCCTGGTTCAAAAACATGGGGCGTGCTCGTTCCTACCTACTAGACGGTGACCACGGCGAGGCAACGGCGAGAGGCGGTCTTCGCCTGCAAAGGTGTTATCCATGACACGCCGGTGGGCTCGGTGATGACCTCCGCCCTGCGCGCCTTATCGTCCTAGTCTTCATACATGAAACGGGCAAGCTTTGGGACTTGCTTTGGGGGTGGGGAAGCTAGCGCTGCCCCCTTAGTACCAAAGAGGAAATCCTCCCTGACTGCGCCCGATGGCACAACTCTGCTGCTGTCGTTGTCTTGCGGGGGTGCGTCATACACGTGCTATGCACGAGACCGCCAGGCTGGCGCCGGGAGGAGCCCCGCTCGAGTGGCTTCGGGAGGCTGCCTCGGGAGGCCACCTCGCGAGGCTTCCTCCTGTTGCTGCTAAGTCTTGGTGGTCCGCTCCTTGTGGAGGGGTCCTTGTGAGGCTGGCGCCTCGCGAGGTGTCTTGCGGCGCCCGTGGCTGGGCCGCCTCTTGGTCCTTCGCCAGGCGTTGCTTCCTGGGCCGCAGGCAGACGGGCCGTGGTACCCTGGTTCCCACTGGCCCAACAGTAGCCCCTGGGCCCATGGCGCGCACGTTCCTGCTCGTTGGGAGCGAAACTCCGCAGGCCCTAACCGACTGCGGGGCCCAGGCTGGGACGCGTGGCGCGCGATAGGACGGGGGACACCCAGCTTCCCCACTACGCCTTGGTAACCATCCGCCCTGCCATAAAACTGGCCCACGCGTGGCGCAGAATCATCATTGCCTTCATTCTCTTCTCCCCGCCTCCTAGCGCCCAACTCCTCGCATCCTCTTCCTCCTCTCGCCTCCAAAGCTTCTCCGTGCAGCAATGGCGCCCACTGGCAAGAAGGGCAGGGCGGCGGCCGCGGCCCCGACCGCACCGGCCGTGGAGATGGCTCTGTCGCGCTCCATTATCGCCAACAGGGAAGGCTTGGACAAGGCCGCCACCAACGAGTGGAAGGCGACGCAGATCTGGCCAGGCGTGAGCTAGAGGCGACGACCTTCCCCCTCTTTGTCCACAACGTCTACACCGGCTTGGTGCTGCCGTTCTCCGACTTCTTCAACGCCATTCTTTTGCACTACCAGATCCACGCGCTCCACCTCCAGCCGAACTCCGTCCTCCTCTCCATCTTCGCCTTCTTCTGCGAGGCCTTCATGGGCATGATGCCCTCGGTGGCGCTCTTCCACCACTTCTTCAGCCTGTGGCTGACCGCAGTGAACCAGTGCTCTGTGTGTGCTTCGTTCCTCAACGTCAAGGGGACGAAGGATGACACCATCAACCTGAGGATCTCGAGGAAGGTGGAGGGCTATAGGCAGCACTGGGTCTATGTGGTAGCGTGCCAACATAGCCCGCTGCTGATGATCCCGACGGACCTTGCCGCAAAGAGCTCTGGCTGGGAGCACGAGAAGCTCACCGACCCGAGGCTGGTGCCCTTGTGGGAGAGGATGGCTGAGCTGAAGGTTGCTGGGCTGATGGGGGCGATGGTCGTGAAGGAGTTCTTGTGGCGACGCATCGTGCCACTCCAGAAGCGCTCGCATCCAGTGTGGGAGATCATCGCCCCGAAGGACCCCATCAGGCTGAGCATCGACAATCTGATGCCGGAGGTGCAGGAGGAGATCATGCTGATCTTGGTCGGTGGCGGCGCGGAGGATCCGCCTCAGGATGCGCTCCCACTCTACCTCTACAAGGAAAGGGAGGATCTGGTCGCGGAGATGCCGATCTTCGACCAGTGGGGCCTGGTGCCCCCAGCTCAGGAGACCGCGGCGATACTGAGGCCTCGGCAAGTGCCGCGGAGGGGAGCGATGGCGGGCCTACCCTGCGAAGCCGCCGCTAGCTTATCTGCGATCTCGAGGACGACGACAACGACGGCGCCCAATATAGGGTTGCGCCCTCCCAGCCTGCTGGCGCAGAAGGTGAAGGGAGCACCAGCGCGACGGCTGACGAGCTGCGCGTGGAGAAGACAGGCACCAGCAGCGGGGTCACCGAGCCCCCTGCGGAGAAGACTGGCACGGATGGCAGGGCAACCGAGCCCCCCGCCAAGAAAGATGGCGCCAAGGACGGGGCTACCAAGCCTCGCGCCACTCCCTCCGGGGGCGATGCGAGCGAGCCTCGTGAAAATGGCAGCGGCGGGCGCCCGCTGCCAGTACTGAAAAAGAGGAAATGGGTCCCCAACGATGAGTAAGTCACCACGCCTTGCTCTCTTTCCTTTTCGTTTTTCCTCCTTCCTCTCGAGGCCTTGGGCTGAACCCTCACTCGCGCAGGGGGCCCATGAAGAAGAAGAAGCCGAAGACCCCTAGCTCGAAGGGGGCCCCGACGCCAACCATAGGCACCGAAGGGCGTGCAGAGGCCACCCGCCACCCCGAAGCTGAAACGGGGCGCACGGAGGTGGAAGAAGAGCATGTGGCACCTCCGGAGCCGCGCGTGGATGCGGCTCCTGAGGCCGAGGAAGACGAGCCTCGGGAGGCGGCCTCTGGAGGAGGGGCCGCGCCTCTCGAGGCGCCCGCTGCAGAAGGGGACGCAACGATGGAGGAGGCTGAGGCGCCAACTCCCCCGCCGAGCTCCACCTCCGCCAAGGAGGCTGCAGCTACCGGCGGCGCCTCAGCAAGCCCCCAGCGCTCGCCGGTGCGCAAGGCTCTCACCGCGGGTGAGACGCTGGATCGCCAGGTGGTTGCCGCCCAGGTCTCCTACGAGCCCGCGGAGTTCGCCGCCACGGCAAGAGGAGGAGGAGATCCCGGCGAGCCCCCCACTTCTGACGAGCAACGCGGCTCCAGAAGGGAGCATGGGTGCGGAGGCCCAGAGGGGGCCCGACGCCGGACCCTCCCAGGCTGTGACAGCGGAGGGCGGCGTGGAGCCGAGTTCGAACTGGGCCCTGCAGCTCATGGACCGCAGCACCTTGCTCAAGCGCGGGGTTCTGCGGAGCACCAGGGCGGCTCTAGGCCAGCTCGAGGCAGAACTCCTGGCGGAGGAAGCGCGCTTCGTCAGGGAGCGTGTGCGCCTCGCGGAGGGGTGGCGGCAACTCAACGTCGCCGTCAAGCTGGGTCGGTGCCAAGACAAAGCCGCGCGGGAGAAGCGTGAGAAGGCCGCCTTCGACGCGAAGGAGATCTTCAAGAGCGCCGTCCAGGAGGCCGACGCGGCCGACAAGCGCCGCGAGGAGGTGGAGGCTCGTGTGAAGGTGCTCCGGGAGCAGCACGCGATGCAGACGCAGCTGCTCCAGGCGCGGGAGTACGAGCTCGACAAGCGCGTCGAGGCTCTTGTGGGCCACGGGGCGGATCTCGCGCTCCACGAGCGGGAGCTCGCGAGGACGACAACCGAGCAGGCCGCAGAGCGTGAGCACCTGGAGACGCTGGATCGCCACGTGGCTGCCGCCCAAGCCTCCTACGACTAGCGCATGGGGAGGCCCAACGCTCAGCTGGAGGCCAAGGAGAAGAAGATCCAGGCGGACGCTGACGTGAAGACCGAGAGGATTCGACAGGCGCTTGCCGTGGATCACAGTAAGAAGCTGAAGGCTCAAGAGGACCGCTTCAAAAAGAAGCGCGAGGAGCTCCAGCAGGAGATCAACGGCCTCTAGCAGGTGCTAACGGAGGTGGAGAGCAGGCAGGAGACTGCGCTCAAGGCCAAGGCTGTCATGGAGGGGGAGCTGGCCTCCCTCCAGCAGCAGGTGGGCAGCGTCTCCAATGTCGTCGAGCAGGCTAGGGATGAGGCGGCTCGGGCGCGGGGGTGGCAGCACGAGCGCGCCAAGATGTTCCACTCTCTCCAGCTCCGAGCCCGCGGTGCCCTGACCACCATCTTCTAGGAGAGGCTCGGGGTGCCCCTTGAGACCCACGATGCCAGCTACCTCGACTTCTTCACCAAGCTCGTGGAGAGGCTTGAGGTCGGGGTCAAGCGGGTGAACGGCATAATCAAAGACGAGTGCCGCGACCTCCTCAGCCAGGCGGCGACGCGCATCTTCAGCAATCTCCTTCGCACCGACGCCAACTTCAACTTCGACAGGGTGATGGCCCCTATCCCCGAGGAGCTCCGCGACGGCCTCAGGAAGGCGGTGGAGGACCATGTGGACGCCCTGCTCGAGAAGTTCTCCCACGACAGCAAAAGCTCCGGTGAGGTTGAAGATGGTGAAGGCGACGGCGAAGAAGGCGATGGTGACGAAGACGGTGACGGCGCATCCTCTTAGGCCCTTTCTCTCTTGTTATCCTGCGTCGAGATTGATGTAGCCCCGCGGGGGCGTGAAAACATGACTTTTGCACTTAAGTTAAGTACTTAATGATTTGCTGTAATTCGCGCTCCTCGTGAGGCCCTCTCGCGAGGCTTGTTTTCCACTTCTTGCATGCCTTGGTGCTCTACATCGTTAGGACCCAGCCCCCGAGAGGGCTACGACCGTCGCTGGTATGTTAGGACGTGTGCCTAGACAAGGCCAGAGGGCATAGGGCTCTGAGAGGCGGTAAGGGCTCCTGAGGCGCGATGCTCAGTAAGCCCCCCTTTGACGTGCAAGCGGCTTGCGCAAAGGAGAAAACATCAGCACTCAGCGAGGTTGCTGGGAGAGGAGAGCTCACGAGGTGTTTTTAGACTTAGCTTTTTCACAAGTGTGGCGCTTGCCATGCCGTGGCTGCGGAGTGCGCCTCATGAGGCTCTTGCTCGTGAGGCCTCCCGTTAGCACTTGGTGAAGATGGCGCCACTGGTTGCCTCACGAGGCAGCGCTCATGAGGCTTCTTGCGGTTTTATAGAGGCGACGAGCCGCGATCGCCTCGCGAGGCAGCGCTCGCGAGGCCTTCTGAGTGCCCTGCGTCAATGATGAACAGATTCCGGCAAGTTTCACAAATAGAGGAGCAGTGCGCGCTTGCTGGTTCGCTCATGGGCGTCACGCGAGGAGACAAGGCACCAAGGACCTTGGTGAGGTGACATGCACGGGAGCAGGCCCGCGAGCCAGAGCTCAGTCACTTGAGTTTTGCAGTGCTGCTGGGACTGACCCGAGCACATGCACCGTGTCTAGCCCCCGCTCGCGTGATGCGCAGGAGGGAGATCGCGAGCATGCACGACTCCTAAAGTAGATAACTTACCAAACACACATGATATTTTAGGAAATAAAGCTTTACTACAGCGTAATAATAAGGTTCATTACACAACCAAAAAGATGAGGCTGCCGTGTCTGGCACGGGTCAGCTTGAGGATGGTGCAGCCACGTGGTGCCCTCAGTTTCACATCCAAAAGAAGAGGCTGCCGTGTCCGGCATGGGTCAGCTTGAGGATGGTGCAGCCAGGCGGCGCCCTCAGTTTCACATCCAAAAAGAAGGGGCTGCTGTGTCCGGCACAGGTCAGCTTGAGGATGGTGCAGCCAGGCGGCGCCCTCAGTCCGATCGTTCCACCAGCGCTGAGCATGGGGCTTCCACTGGGTTGTGGGAGGGAGCTCTCGCGGGCCCATCAGGCAAGCGCAAAGAGAGGCTCCGGAGCGTGTACAACCCCATTTCGTTCGTACGTGTGAGGTCACGGGTAGAACTTGCGGAGGTGTTGGATGTTCCATGTGTTGGGCACCGGAACACCCTCCACCGTCTCCAGCCGAGCGGCGCCAGGCCGGGAGACATGGGCAACCCTGAATGGGCCTTCCCACATGGGTGAGAGCTTGTGGAGTCCTTCTCTGGAGAGGATCCTTCGCAGGACAAGATCGCCAGCTTCGAGGGTGCGTGGACGTATGTTGTGGCTGTGATAGCGACACAAAGCCTGCTGGTATTGGGTAGCGTGTAGAGCGGCCTGGCGACGGGCTTCCTCGAGGAGCAGCAGATCAGCCTCTCGCGAGCCGTCCTGATGAGCCTCGTTGAAGGCGAGGACTCGCGGAGACTTGTGCTTGAGCTCAGAAGGAAGGACCGCTTCCACTCCGTAGATGAGGAAGAAGGGAGTTTCGCCAGTGGGCTTGGTTGCTGTCATGCGGATTGACCATCGCACGGACTGGAGCTCGTCAAGCCAGCCTTTGCCGCAAGCTTCAAGCTTTTTTTGAAGCTTCGTGTCTTGAGGCCCTTGAGGAGCTCGGCGTTAGCACGCTCGGCCTGGCCGTTGCTTCGCGGGTGCGCCACAGAGGCGTAGCAGATCTGCGTGCCAAGGCTGGCGCAGTATGACTTGAAGAGGCCACTGGTGAACTGTGAGCCATTGTCAGTGATGATGCGATTGGGGACACCAAAGCGGCTCACGAGGCCCTTGATGAACTTGACGGTTGATCCTGTCGGGATGGTGCGGACAGGCTCGACCTCTGCCCATTTGGTGAACTTGTCGATGGCGACGTAGAGGTAGCGGTAGCTGCCAGCTGCGCGCGGGAAGGGTCCCAAGATATCCAGCCCCCTGACCACGAAGGGCCATGAGAGTAGGATCTTCTGGAGGCCTTGCGCCGGTTGGTGGATTTGCTTGGCATGGAATTGGCAGGCTTCGCAGGATTGGACCAGCTCGGTGGCGTCTTGAAGTACGGTGGGCCAGTAGAAGCTGCTGCGGAACACCTTGCCGGCGAGGGTGTGCGATGAGGAGTGGTGGCCGCAGTCTCCTCCGTGGATGTGGGCCAGCAGCTCACGACCTTGCTCTTCGGAGATGCACCACAATGCGACACCATTGGGGCGCCTGCGGTAGAGCTTGCCATCCTTCAGGCAGTAGGTCGTGGCCTGGCGGGCCACGCGTTCGGCCTTGGAGTCCTTCTCTGGGAGGGTGCTGTCCTCCAGATAGGTCTTGAATTCATTGGCCCAGCTGTCAGCTTGAGGCTCCAGCGCCAGCAGTAGGCGAGCGCCTGACAATGGGTCGCAGTTGGGTGCGCCTGAGGGTGGTGCGGGAGGGAGCTCCTCATGAGGCACCGTGACGCTACCGGCAGGCGGCGTAGCTAATGGCTTCAAGAGCCTTTCCTCGAAGACACCGGGCTTTTGAGGCTCGTGGCGAGACGCCCGCTTGGCGATGTCATCTGCTTCCTTGTTGCTGCTGCGAGGAACATGCTGGAGCTCCATGCCAAGGAAGCGCTTCTCGAGCTTGCGCACCTCTTCCAGATAGGCGGCCATGTGCTCATCCTTGGGCTTGTAGCTTTTGTTGGAGAAGCTGACGAGGAGCTAAGAGTCGCCCTTGATGATGATGCGCTTGATGCCCATACCAGAGGCAACCTTGAGCCCGGCGATGAGGCCTTCATACTCTATGATGTTGTTGGAGACCTTGTCGTCATTCTTGAAGCAGAGTTGGACATCGTAGTAGATCTTGTCTCCTGTTGGCGAGGTGAGCACGACACCAGCCCCCGCGCCCTGCCGGGAGAACGCGCCATCGAAGTGCACGGTCCTGCCACCAGGTGCTACATCCCCAGGCAGGAGGGATTCGTCCTCGCGAGGCTCCTCTTGGTGCGGGTCCGTCCATTCTGCCACGAAATCTGCCAAGGCTGTGCCCTTGATCGTCCTTGTGGTGCAGAATTCCAGCTCGAAGGCCTGCAACTCGATGTTCCACTCGGCGACACGGCCAGCGGCGTTGGGGCAGCGCAGGACTTGCTCCAGGGGGTAGGATGTGATCACCTTGATTGGATGGTCTTGGAAGTAGTGGCGCAGCTTCCTGGAGGTGATGAGGAGCGCGAGGAGGAGCTTCTGCTGCATGGGGTAGCGCTCGCGTGCATCCCGCAACACCGTGCTGACGAAGTACACGGGGTGCGCGACGAGGCGCGTAGTTGCAGCGGCAGCTTGCTCTCCGGAGGGTCCAAGAGGCTCGTGAGGCTCAGAGGGCTCGGGAGGCGGCTCGCGAGGCGGCTCCTCAGGGGCCTCCTGAGGAGGGCCCTCAGCAGGTGATGGCGCGGCCTCAGTAGGCGCCGATGCGGCCTCAACAGGCTTCTTCTGGATGCAGGTGCGTTCCTCCCGTACCGCCACCAGGGCCGCGCTGGCAGTCTGGGGAGTGGCTGCCAAGTACAGGAGCAAGGGCTCGCGAGATCATGGCGCGACCATGATGGGCGGGCTTGTCAGGTATCTCTTGAGGTCCTCGAAGGCCGCGTCAGCCTCAGGAGTCCACTTGAAGGGGTTGGATCTCTTCATGAGCTTGAAGAACGGCAGGGCTCGCTCGCCGAACTTGGAGATGAAGCGCCCAAGCGAGGCCATGCATCCCGCCAGGCGCTGCATTTCCTTGAGGTTCTGGGAAGGGTGCATCCTCTCGATAGCCTTGATCTTCTCGGGGTTTGCCTCGATGCTGCGGTGGGAGACCAGGAAGTCAAGCAGCTTGCCGGAAGGGACTCCGAAGACGCACTTGTCAGGCTTGAGCTTGAGGTTGACCTTGCGCAGGTTGGCGAATGTTTCCTCGAGGTCCGTGATGAGGGACCAGGCCTCGCGCGTCTTGACAACGATGTCGTCGACGTAGGCCTCCGCATTTCTTCCCATCTGGGGCCCCAAGGCGATGCGCATCAGCATCTGGTAGGTGGCTCCGGCACTCCTCAGACCGAAGGGCATGCAGATGTAGTAGTATATATCGTAGGGGGTGATGAAGGCCGTTCTCTCCACGTCTTCCGTTGCCATCTTGAGCTGGTGGTAGCCTAAGAAGGCATCTAGGAAGCACATCAACTCACACCCGGCGGTGGAGTCCACGATATGGTCGATGCGAGGCAACCGGAAGGGATCTTGAGGGCAGGCTTTGTTGAGGCCCGTGAAGTCGACGCACATTCGCTCCTTGCCGCCTTTCTTGGGTACCACGACTGGGTTGGCGAGCCATTCGGGATGGCGCACCTCACGGATGACTCCTACCTCTTGCAACTTCTGGACTTCTTTGACGATGAACTCTTGTTTCTCTGGCGCTTGGCGCTGTGCCTTTTGTTTTACGGGGCGTGCGTTGGGGCACACCGCTAAGTTGTTCTCGATCACCTCCCTCGGCACACCGGACAAATCAGATGTTGTCCAAGCGAACACATCCGCATTTGCCCGAAGGAAGGCGATGAGCGCGCCTTCCTATGCAGGGGAGAGGCCAGTGCCGATGGTGAAGGCAGGGCCTGAGCCGCTGCCGTCCACCGACACTTTCTTTGTCTCGGTGCGTGCCTGAGAGAACAACTGCTTCTTCTTCGCGGGTGCGGCCTTGGGAGGCCCGGCTTCGTCCTCATCAGCGGGATAGGCGGTGGCGGCAGCCTTGTAGGCGGTCTCGAGGGAGCGGACCACGTCCTTTTCGTCACAGCGGACAGTGATGATGTCGCTGCAGCCCGGATCTTGAGGACGTTGTAGGCATGATGGGTCACTGCCATGAACTTGGAGAGCGCGGGGTAGCCCAAGATGGCGTTGTACGGTAGGCCGATGTGCGCCACGTCAAAGTCGATGAGCTCAGTGCGGTAGTTCTTGCGGGTGCCGAAGGTGACGGGAAGGCGCACCTGCCCCAGAGGCAGCGTGGAGCCATTAGTGACGCCTGAGAAGGGCCTCGTCGACATCAGTTGCTCGTAGGGCACTTGGAGCTTCTCGAAGGTCTTGATGGAGATCACGTTGAGGCCTGCGTCTCCGTCGACAAGCGTCTTGGTGACAGCAACGTTGCTGATGGTGGGGGTGCACAGCATGGGGATCGTGCCCACAGCCTCCATGGACTTGGGGTGGTCCTTGGAGTCAAAGGAGATGGCGTACTGCGGCCACTTGAGGGGCTGAGAAGCCTCAGGCCTCGGGAGGGCTGCGTTCACCTCGCGAGAGAACTACTTGAAGTGGCGATTGGACGGGGGAGCCTGAGCCCCGCCAAGGATGCAAGCCACCTCATGAGGTTCCTGGTAGCCCCCGACGCCCTCATTAGGCTGGTTGCCATTGTTCCTTCGGGGCGGCGGCGGCGGCAGAGCGGCGTTGGCCTGCCGCAGCTGGTCGCACCAGCCCTGCCTGAAGTTGTTGTTGCCGTTGTTGCCATGATCGTCCCAGCGGTTGTTGTTGCGGCCGCCGCGCCCATCCTGGCCGCTCTCGCGAAGCAGCTTGAGCTCGTGGCAGTCTTTGGTGTTGTGGGAAAACATGTCGTGGTAGGCGCAATACGGGCGGCTGAAAGGATCTAGATGACGACTAGAGGGGGGGGGGTGAATAGGTGTTTTTAAACTTTTACGGATTTGGCTTTATCCTAATGCGTAATTAAACTAAACGGATACTTTTCAAGCACAAATCCTAAATATGTTAGGCTCGACTAAGTGCACCAACAACCTATGCTAAACAAGATAGGCACTTAAGGAAACTAGCAAGCACAAACTATATCACAAGATATGGAAATGTAGGAACAACTAAGCAATTCAACTAGCACAAGATATATCAATGAGAGGAAGTATGAATTGCGGAAAGTAAAGGGTGTGGGTATGAGATAACCACAAGTGAGTCGGGGACGCGGATTTATCCCGAAGTTCACACTCATGAGAGTGCTAATCTCCGTTAGAGCGGTGCTGAAGCCAAAGCTTCGGGGCGCCACCAAGTGACTCACCGTATTCTCCCTTTCGAGTCACCCCCAACGGATGAGCCTCGATTCACTCGGGGTTGGTCTTGAAGGCGACCACCACACCTTTACAAACTTCTCCGGAGCACACCACAAGAAAGGAAGCTTCCGGAGGAACCTTGGCCACCTAGGCCAATTCACACCCTTCCCCGGAGCACACCACAAAAGGAAGCTTCCGGAGGGAACCTTGGCCACCTAGGCCTCTTCACAATCTTCTCAAGTATATCACCAAACCGTCTAGGAGGCGGAAACCTCCAAGAGTAATAAACTCACGGACTCTCACTCGAACTAATCGATGTGGGGAGCCCAAAATAATGCAACAAAAGCAAAGCAAGGTCATGCAACAAATGCTCAACTCACTCTCTCAATCTTACAAGATGCAACTCAAGAAAGTAGGAGATTGAAGAGAGAAGATGCAATGGAAGAAATCAACGAATGACTCCAAGAACCATCCACAAATCCCCCTTCACATAGAGGGGAGATAGGGGTTTGAGAGAGGTGGTAAAAGGCTCAAAATGGTGTTTAGAAAGTGTAAGAACCAACCCGCAACCGGTGGGAGGAAGGAGCCCTTAAATAGCCAAACTCCGAAACTAGCCGTTGGGGCTCAACGGGCTGATTCTGGACACCCCGTGCACACGGGGGTTGAGACCCCGTGCCCACGGGGTCCCGTGCGCACGGTACAAGCCCATGTGCACGGATCCCCCGTACACACGGGGTCAAAACCCCGTGCCCACGGGGTACCCAAAACAGCCTGCAGCAGCCCACTAAAACATGCACAACTTTGGCATACGAACTCCGAATTCGATGATCTTGGGCTCGTTTTGAAGGAAAAGCCCAAGGTCCTCACATAGAGAACCACCCAAGATCAACAAGAAAGAATGATGCAAGTAATGCAAAGGTTTGAGCTCTCTACATGCGACGTGATCAAGCTACTCGCCCGAAAGTCCCTCTTGATAGTACGGCTATCAAACCTATAATCCGGTCTCCCACCAAGCACTATGAGACCGGCAAAACTAGGAAAACCTAGCTAAGTTATACCTTTGCCTTGCATATTCAACTTGATCTTGATGATGACTTTAATGCTTGCCTCAAGTTGGAATCCCTTTCTTGTCCACAACCACTTGGTGAAGATACTCGAATTGCTTCCTCGTAATGCAATAAGGGAAGCCTTAACTTAAGCCCATCTTCACATGCACATTATCATGATGTGGACCGCAAGCTTCAAAGCATATAACCTCCGGCTTCTCATCTTGCACTTGGACTCCTCGAACCCGATGACCATCACCACTTGATGTCATCCACACATAGGCTACTTGAAATCTTTCCTTTTGATGCAAGCCCATGAGAAACACCTAACCCACATAGACATAACAAACACATAGCATGGGTTAGGTAACAAAGCACAATTCATAACTACTTACCATACCACTAGATCACTTGATCCCATGTGGTACAATGTTTGCGCTTTGTGAGTTGACCATCTAGATATAATCTTCGAGCTTCATCTTGGTCAACCAACATCTTTACTTTATGCCCCATATTGGTTTCTTGAAAGCCACAATGAACTCTTCATTTCCCTTCATTGCTTCAACACTATATCACCAAAGACTCTTTCATGACCATATCAAGTTCCACTATGAATATCATCTTGGTCACCACTTGCCCTTCTAAAAACTCCATCACAAGCTCTTGAGAGGCACAATGAATTCTTCACTCTAGTTGCTTGCTTCAAGACTTGATCAACCTAAACCCAACACATGAGCTCATCATGATCTTGTCTTGAAACCATAACTTGAATTCTTCTCTTTGATTATTCTCTCAAGCCCTTGATCCTTAAAAGCCCAAATATGTCAATCATTGAGATCCTCCAATGAACTCCACCATGAACATAATTAGATTAGGCATTGAAATCAATCTTGATGGTTTCAATAGAAATCCCCGAAGACTAACTTGAAACCTCACTGGACATGGGATCTCGAAAGCCAAACACCTAGGCCCCGTTAACACGGGGTATCCAGAGAGTTGACACTCGACCCCGTGCGCACGGTACAAGCCCGTGAGCACGGTGTATCTAGAGAAGGATACCATAAGGACTTCTTCGGATGCTTTGATGGCATTCTTCACAAAACAACCCAATGCACTTCAAGCATCACTATGGAACATATCTTCATATAAGATTCAATGCACTTGATGCTCTATAGGAATTGTCATCCCAATGCACTTCAAGCATCACTATGGAATATATCTTCATATAAGATTCAATGCACTTGATGCTCCATAGGAATTGTCATTTAATACCAAAGCTTAGAGCAAATATATCTTCATATATATGGACTTCATCCTTGATTCCATCCAATATCCTTGAGGCACCATCTATGGACAAAACCTTCAAATATATCTCACTGAAAACATTAGTCCATAGAGATTGTCATTAATTACCAAAACCACACTTAGGGGCTACATGCCCTTTCAATCTCCCCCATTTTGGTAACTGATGACAATCTCAACAAGAGGGTTAATATAATGAATTTAAAACAAGTATGCAATCTATGCGAGAATAAATTGTATACTTGAGGTGGTTTTGATAGCCTCAAATATCACAAAGATAGTTGATGTTATCAAAAACGGTTGTACTAGCATCGAAATACTACACAAGAATTTGATGCTAGTAGAACCACACTATATAGAGAAAACTCCCCCACAATATATGCACGTGAAAGAACTTGGTGGAGTTTTCTCTATATACACATCCATGCAACAAGCAAGCACAACAAATGTAGATATGCATGAATGACAAGAACCAACCTACTTCTCCTAAACCCTCTAAACTTCTCCTCCATTGGCATCAAATGCCAAAATGGAAGAAATCCAGAAGGCCAATATAGTATGAGTTCCTCCTTAATTTGCGCATTTCTCATATGTGAGTGGAATCAAATGCACATACCCATTTATGAATAAATGGAGGAGCTCAAACTATATTGGGGATCCATAGAATGCAACAAGAAGATAAAACATGAGAATCAACCACGAAAAAGATCCAAAGAACATATTTTGGACAAGGGATAAAGGAGATATCCAATATGATAATCATGCTAAGCATGGGTCCAAAATATATCCAACAACTCACGAGTGCAATGATATATGCAATACATACAAGCACTTACTACTCAACCTCTTACCAGATTCACCAAAGAATAAAAAGAGACAATCCAAGTGACTGGCGAGGAATAAAGGATATCAAAGAGGGATATGCACTTTCTCATGTGTATGAGTTTCTTAAGTGGCCAACAATCATCAAGATGAGCATCCACAAAGAAACTTGCACACACAAAAAAGATACAAAAGATAAGAGCATGATATCAATGAATGAATCCATCATTATACAAACTTGATCTTTAGCATAAGAGCTATGTCACATGGCACATGGCACAAGGCACATGGCGTAAATTGATCTCATTTGCATAAAAATGAATTACTAAGCATGAGATAAAAAACCACAACCAAATTGAGTGTTTTTGTAAATTTATCAATATTGCACATAAGAGCACTTTGAGAAATTGGTATGCAATAAATTGCTTAATTGGCATATTTGGGATAAGTGGACCATGAGCATGGTTTTATAGATCCCCATGATATGCTTCTTCTTAAATGTCTCATAGATGCAATAAGGAGGTTTAAGCTTTTGCAAAAAACACAAACTCAACAAGTACTAATCTTGCAATGATGCAACATACATAATGTTGACTCTAATTTAAATAAATGCAAGAGGTAAGTACTTGTTACCGAGAGAGCATTGTTTCAAGGGGCCCTTGATCTAGCACGCGAACATGAGGGACTTGATCTTGTTCTTGGATAGGTACATGATCTCCCATAGCATCTTGCTCTTGTGTTGGGGGTGATGACTTCCCTTGTGATGGATCCACAAGAGGGGCTCTTACTCCTTCTTCTACATGGACATGGGGTGTTTCTTGTGGAAGAATATGACCAATCCCCATTGTACTTGTAGCTTGGGAAGGAGCCTCATCACCTACAACACTTGAAACAATTTGCTTTGCATGGAAGCCATTATCCTCATCAAACTCCACATTCGCCGTTTCCTCAATACATCCCGTGGATTTATTGAGAATAAGAAAGTGTGGGAGCTTGATGCATATCTAACAAAAAGACCCAAATTTTGTTAACCGGGTTTTCATGATGAGAATGAAACACTTACAACCGAACCGGGTTTTCATTTATCTTCTCCCTCAAATCAAAGAATCAATCAAGCTTGGCTCTAATAATTTCCCATGGTGTCTCCACCTTCCTCGTGAATAAGCCAAGCATCCAATGCTTCTCCAAAGTACCTAAAACATATTAAGGTACAATTTGGTCCCCAAACATATTGGGTCCGAAGTAGTTAACACAACCACAATACATAGGGCAAACTCCACATTAAATATGTGCAAAAGGATATGAACTTGAAGTTTATGCACACTTTCAATCATTAATGATTTTATGGAGTTTACCCTATATAGAGGATCAAGTAGAGCAAGCAAGGCATGAAGAAGAATATAAATAAAAATGCAT
Organism: Elymus sibiricus; assembly: GCA_039707655.1. Taxonomy (NCBI): domain Eukaryota; kingdom Viridiplantae; phylum Streptophyta; class Magnoliopsida; order Poales; family Poaceae; genus Elymus; species Elymus sibiricus. The sequence continues at coordinate 171,930,745 of CM077666.1, read as the reverse complement.
GCACAAGCCTACCAAGATCCAAAGAGAAACAATTTGGACAAAAGAACAAATAAACGATGAATACTCCAATAATAACATAAAGCATTCAAGTTGTCCAAATTATATCAAAGTGACGAATCCACACAGGACCGCACACAAAGTACAACATATGAACTAAGCAAAAACTAATGAGCATATAGGATATACATTACACACATGCTCAAAGGCTTATCTCACTCAAGTAGATAATAGATAGTACAAGCAGTGAGATAAGGCAAGTTGAAACACGAGCCGAGAAGAAGATGTTCATAAAGTTCTACCACATGAAGAAATACCAATTGTAAGAGAATACAAATGGTATTTGGAATTAACACTCGGTGGTATATTCCGAAGATGCACAAGATCAGAAACATAAACCAAAGCACATGAGAGATTTATAGCGTACTTGGCCGGGTGGGCGTTTCTGCCCATTGGACCCCGTGCACACGGGCTAGGTCAGCCCCGTGCGGACGGTGTGTCCAGAGAAGAAACCACCACCCCGTGCGCACGGGGTATCCAGGGAGTTACGCAGTACCCCGTGCGCATGGAGCACCCAGAAAGTTACGCAGTACCCCGTGCACACGGGGGTCAAAGACCCCGTGCGCACGGGGTATCCAGAACTTTTCTGTTGCAACTTTCTGGATACCACGGCAAGCACACTACAAAGGCAAATAAAAACCAACAAGAGATAATTAATGGATACTCTGAGAATTTGAATTTCAAATGAGCTTGACATACCACATAGTGACTAGATAATATTGAATATCAATACTATGTGGTATTTCTCATATTCACATTTTGGGTTTGTGATGTGCACAAAACATAACACTCCCCCATAATGTGATGATCCACTAATATCTCGCAAGAGCCAAACAAGATACAATAAGGCTCAAAACAACAAACACACTATATGATGTGCAATGCAACCTACACATGCTAGATAACACAAATCAAGCATACTAGGAAACACAACATATAAATGCACATGCTAGATACAAAACCTAAGCATGCAAGGGGCAAGTAACTTTCAATGTAAGCAATATAAATACAAGTTACCGCAAAGAGGAACATTGGATAGATATTATGAAGATAATCCACATGACTTGGGTCGAACAAATAAATGGTGAATATTCTTTTCTTCATGAACTAGCCAAATCTCCAATGTCCTCCACACACCTATTGATCAAGGTTGAGCTTGATGGTCCCCAACCAAGTTGGGTCCTAAGAAGTTAGTCACAATAGGCTTGGCAACCCAAATGGCCTTTTCCATTTCCAAACCACTTTGGGCGCCAACAAACTTGGCAAACAAATTGCCAACAACATCCTTCCTAAGCGAATAATGATCATTGACTAGAGGAGGCTTAGGGATGTTACCGTTGGGGCAAGATGAGGATATGTGTCCCTTCTCATGAAAAATATAGCAATATGTGCTCCCCCTTCTCTTCTTCTTTATTTTCTCAACTTGGGGAGCATTATCTTGGTTCCTCATTGGTGGTGGCCTTTCTTCAAGTTGAGGTTGACCTTGAGATTGAACTTGAGGTTTACCTTGAGATTGAACTTGAGGCCGCTTCCCTTGTTGCTTCACATTTGAAGCCTTCTTCTTCAATGGACAAGATCTCACATGGTGTCCAACATTCTTGCACTTGAAGCATGTAATGTTGGCCTCATTCTTGACTTGGTCTTGTCCCTTCTTCTTGTTCTTGGACTTCTTGTTGTTGGAAGTGAAACCAAGTCCACCCTTGTCATGAGGGGATTTTTGAAGACTCAAGATATTTTTGAGAGTGGAGTTCCCTTCATGACACTTCTCCAAGTCTTTCTTCAAAATAGTGACTTGGGCCTTGAGCTCTTTGTTTTCCTCTACAAGGTTAGTATCAACAAAAGTACTAGAGGAAGTAGAAGCTTCATTGTTAGAGCAACAAGGCAAGGAGAGCAATTCATCACAAGAATTGGCAATAATATGTCTAGATGAATCACTAGGACTAGCACATGTCAATAAAGCATTTTGAGTAGAAATAGTGCTAATGTCCACATGAGGCTCACGAGATGTTACCTTAGTCACAATAGCCTCATGAGCTAACTTTAGCCTTTCATGGGAGATTAGAAGGTCATCATGAGAGCCCGAGAGCTTTTCATGACTTTCTTCTAATTTCCCATAATTGCTAGTTAGCAAAACAAGTTGAGCCCTTAGCTCAACATTCTCCTTCAAGATAGATGCTTCACAAGATGTAGAGTTAGTAGCACAAGCATCATTGACAATATGAGAGGAGCTAGAAGAAACTGTTGGAAATATGCCCTAGAGGCAATAATAAAATGGTTATTATTATATTTCCTTGTTCATGATAATCGTTTATTATCCATGCTATAATTGTATTGGTTGGAAACACAAATACATGTGTGGATACGTAGACAACAACATGTCCCTAGTGAGCCTCTACCGGACTAGCTCGTTGATCAAAGATGGCCATGGTTTCCTGGTCATAGACATGAGTTGTCATTTGATAACGGGATCACATCATTAGGAGAATGATGTGATGGACAAGACCCAAACTATGAACATAGCATATATGATCGTGTCAAGTTTATTGCTATCGTTTTCGCATGTCAAGTATCTGTTCCTATGACCATGAGATCATGCAACTCACTGACACCAGAGGAGTACCTTGTGTGTATCAAACGTCGCAACGTAACTGGGTGACTATAAAGATGCTCTACAGGTATCTCCGAAGGTGTCTGTTGAGTTGGCATGGATCAAGACTGGGAATTTGTCAGTCCGTATGACGGAGAGGTATCTCAGCGCCCACTCGGTAATACAGCATCACAATGAGCTTGCAAGCAATGGGACTAAAGAGTTAGCCACGGGATCTTGTATTACGGAACGAGTAAAGAGACTTGCCAGTAACGAGATTGAACTAGGTATGGAGATACCGACGATCGAATCTCGGGCAAGTAACATATCGCCGGACAAAGGGAATTGCATACGGGATTGACTGAATCCTTGACATCGTGGTTCAACCGATAAAGATCTTCATTGAATATGTAGGAACCAATATGGGCATCCAGGTCCCGCTATTGGTTATTGACCGAAGAGGAGTCTCGGTCATGTCTGCATATTCCCGAACCCGTAGGGTCGCACGCTTAACGTTCGGTAGCGCTAGGGTAGTATTGAGATATTAATAGTGGAAAGTCCGAAGGTTGTTCGGAGTCCCAGATGGGATCCGGGACATCACGAGGAGCTCCGGAATAGTCCGGAGGTAAAGATTCATATATGGAAAGTTGTTATCTGGGTTCCGGAAAAAGTTCGAGTTTTTTCGGTATTGTACCGGGAAGGTTCTAGAAGGTTCCGGAGTGGGGCCCACCTGCATGGGGGACCCACATGAATGTGGGTAGTGGGGAAAGTCCCCACAACCCTGGTCTAGGCGCACCAAGATCCTCTCTTAAAAGGAATAGTATCATATCCCAAAGGGATAAGAGCAGGATCCCTAAAATGGGGGGATAGTGATCGGTGGGGAAGGAAAGGAGGGATTTCCTTCCTCCCCCTTTGGCCAACGACCCTAGGGCCTTGGAGGGCAAGCCACCAGCCCCCTCCACGCCTATATAAAGGTGGGGAGGCATTGGGGGTAGCCACCCCTTGGACCCTTGCCCGTTACCTCTCCCAACTCCTCCCACGTTTCACCGGTACGCGCTTGGCGAAGCCCTGCCGGAATTCCGCTGCCACCACCACCACCATACCGTCGTGTTGGTCCCGATCTCCTCTACCCCCTCTCTCTCACTTGCTGGATCAAGAAGGAGAGGACGCCGCCGAGCCGCACGTGTGCTAAACTCGGAGGTGTCGTCCGTTCGGCACTTGACCGGGAGTTCGTGGACAGATCGTGATTGGATCGCGAAGACGTTCGACTACATCAACCACGTTTCTTAACGCTTCCGCTTAGCGATCTACAAGGGTATGTAGATGCAATCTCTCCTCTCGTAGATGTTCATCTCCTAGATCGATCTTGGTGAGCGTAGGAATTTTTTTGTTTCCCATGCAACGTTCCCCAACAGAAACTAGAGACTTCACATGAGTAGCTTGAAGTTCCTCATAAGACTTAGAGAGTTTGGTGAGCTCTCCTTTGACATTCTTGTAGCCAAGGTCAAGGTGCTAAAAATCCTCTTTAAGTTGATCATGAGCAACTTCAATCTCTTCTTTGGAAGATTCAAAGTCTCTAAGAGTTTCTAGAGCATCAAGAAAGTTACAATCAAGTTTTTCATTTTGTTCTGGCTCTCCGTGAAGTAAATCATTACACTTTCCAAAATGAGCAATAAGATCTTTAAACATCACATAAGTGTTCTTATTTACCCCATGAAGAGAATTACCAATTTCATATATTTCTTGACTCATATCCCTATCACATTCTGTCGTGGTACGACCATCTATGGGGCCATGCAGCCCCTTGTGGTTCGGCGGGGAAGATCGACGTGCACAAAGAGCATGAACAATGGAACGTGAGGGATTTTACCCAGGTTCGGGCCGCTGAGAAGCGTAAAACCCTACTCCTGCTTTTGGTGTATTAGTGGCCTGGAAGCACAGTACAAGGAGCGCTTCTCCGGCAAGGTGTGGAGAGAGCAGCTACACGAGAGGTGCTTGTGTTTGAAAAGGGGTCCGAATCCTCTAAATTGTTGCCCTGGCCCTCCTTTTATAGTTCAAGGGGTTACCATAGTGGCAAAACAGTAATTACAGCGTGACTAGATAGCAAACAGTGCTATCATACCTAATTCTGCCAGTTTAGGACAAAGGCATTAAATGCAACATTTAGGTGTCGTGTTGAGAGGTAGTCCCGGCAAGGTTTCTGCACCGCTTGCCCAGCTACCTCGTATTATCTTGACACGCCTCCTGGACGGGTGTCTTTAGAGGCAAATCTTGTACCAGCGTGCTGACACGTGTCCGACAAGCCTCACCAACCACCCTGCGCGGTCGACACCTCGCCTGTTGGCGAACACCTGTGCGGTGAGGCGGAGCGCTGGAGGACTGGCATAAGCTTACCGGCATGGAGCTTGCCGGGTCTTCACCTTGACGGTTTAGGCTTGCCGGCAAGGAATGTCTTCATCTTTGGTACTAGTTGAGTGTCGAGCCTTGAGATTTTCTCTGGTAGCTTCTTCGGCTGGACTTGGAGTCTTGGTCTTGGCAGTTCCCGGCAAGGCCTTGGCCGGCAAGGAGGCTGCTACTGTCTGTGCATAAGTCAGGGTATAAAATACCCATGTTTTATACACCGACAGGAGCCCCCGGGCCTGGGCCATACGCGCGTCCGAAGCGTCGTTGGGCTAGGCCCAAGTAATGCACTGACACGCGGCGGGAAACCGTCGTTACAATTTTTGCCATGATGGCCTTCATTCTTTGAGATCTTCTTTGCATCTTCACTAATCTGGACTTGGGTGTGTCCTCGGCTGTCTTTCGGCAACTCTTGCCGTCGGGCTAGGCATGAACCAGCGCGCGTCTACGCATGGCAAGGAGTAACTGCCATATCTGTCTTTACTCCTCCTTTTTCTGCGCCCCTCCATCACGCGCGTCTGCATACATGCAAGGCAGTGGATTGGTGAAGAGGGGTGGTCGTTGGAGTGGTGCGCCTGGTAATGGGTGCAGAACGCGGGATTGGCGAACTTGGACGGTCGCCGGAGTAGTGCGCCCGTCCGTGAGTGCAGAGCGCAGGATTGGGGAGATTGGGTGGCCGCCCGAGGATGGTGAAGAGCCAGCCCCCGCATCCTCCCTATAAAGAGGGGGCTGCGGGATGCGATGCTCATCCACTTCCTTCGTCCCACCCTTCCCGCGGCTGCCATCTTCACCTTCTCCCTCTTCCCTCCTCCCGCTTCCGTGGCCACCATGGTGAGGGGGGAAGGTCGGGCTCGTGGATCTGTCACCGCCAAGAGGGCTTCTCTTCGGGATCGTGCTGGCGCTTCTGCTACGGCCGCGGAGGCCGGCCCCAGTGCTCGGGGGGGAACCGCGGGTCGTGGCCGCGGAAGACGCGACGCCCGGGGACAAGGTGGCCGTGGCGGTGCGCTTGTTACTCCGCCTCTGGCCAACCAGCCCTTGGCAGAAGATCACACGGAGGACACAGCGCGCGAGTTCGTCGTGGAGCTGCGCGACCGGCCACGGAGCCGGCTACGGCTTCCTCGCCCTTTCGCCAGGGAGATGGAGGGCGTCGACTTCGCGGTTTGTGGCTGCGTGTTGACGGCTGCTGCAATGGCTCGGTCTGGGTGGCCGTCGAAGCTTCCGCCAATGGCATCTTGTACTTCACGCGAGGGTGGAAGTCCTTCGTCCGTGCTCACTGCCTAGGGCAGGGGCATCTCCTCCACTTCAGGCTGGACGGGCCCGACACGCTCGTCGCGAAGTTCTTCGGGGCTTCAGGCGCTCGTCTGGAGTGCTGCGTGGAAAGCTCGAGCGACTCCGACACCGCTTCCTCCAGTGAGAATGAGGATGATGATGACGGCGGCGCTCCAGGCGTGAAGGTCGAGGACGACGGCTCCGACTCCTTCGTCTCGTATTGATCACCGGCAGCACCATCATCTGGCTCTCCGGGAGCGATCCGCCTAGGCGCCCCTTTTGCCCTTGTATTGCACTTGAGATGAACCCTGGCAAAGGGCCAAAGAAAATGTAATCGAGTGCTTTCTTAATGAGTATCTCGTCGTTGTCGGGATTAGACAAATGTATGCTGTTTCCCTTGTCTTATTCGTTTTTGCATGAATGTGCTCCCTACACTTATTGGAAGCTTGCCGGTGCGCACACTTGCCGCGAGCGCTTCGAGGAACAGGTCCTTAGTAGCCTGCTGGAGGTGCCGCTACCGGCAAGATAGCTCGTCGGGCCAGAACGTAGCCGCCAAGCTTGCCGAGCGGACTCGAGGCAAACAGGGGCGCGAGCTGACCGCGACAAGGTTCCTCTCGCGTGCAGGTTTCTCATACAAAGTGCAAAATCGTACGCTTATTGGAAGCTTGCCGGTGCGCACACTTGCCGCGAGCGCTTCGAGGAATAGGTCCTTAGTAGCCTGCTGGAGGTGCCACTGCCGGCAAGATAGCTCGTCGGGCCAGAACGCAGCCGCCAAGCTTGCCGAGCGGACTCGAGGCAAACAGGGGCGCGGGCTGACCGCGACAAGGTTCCTCTCGCATGCAGGTTTCTCATACAAAGTGCAAAATCATTCAAGGGAGAACGCAAATGTAATCAAGGAAATTTTTTAAAGTCTCCCAACTTAGCTTTTCTTTGTGTCGTTTCTCTCGTCGCATGAAATGATCACTCGAACATCATTTAGAAATGGCCCCCATCTCCACTCCTCCCGGGAAACGTGCGCGCGAGGGATTCCCTTGTCCTTTTAAGAAAAAGAAATAAGAGAAAAGAGAGTTTTGGGAACCTTGACGGTTCATTAGCCATCTCATACAAACTAAAGTGTAAATCACAACATCACATGCATCGACATATAAATGAATATGTACGAGGAGTCGCGAAGCACTTAGCTTTATTATGCACAGGTTCTGCGCCTGGCTTTGTACGAAGGGTTACATGTCTTGCCGACAAGGCTTGTACAAAAGGGGTTGCCGGGAGATGTCCCGGCAATTGCGCCTCACGGGTAGAACTTGCGAAGATGCTCAATATTCCATGAGTTTTGCACTGGGGTGCCATCTTCGGTCTCCAGCCGGACTGCGCCAGGCCTGATGACTCGTACTACCCGGTAAGGGCCTTCCCACTTTGGCATCAACTTGTTTGATCCTTTGGCGGACTGGGCGCGCCGAAGAACAAGGTCGCCTTCCTCAAGGCTTCGGGCGTGCACTTTCCGGCTATGGTAGCGGCGCAAGGCTTGCTGGTAGCGTGCAGCTCGCATAGCCGCCCGAAGACGATCTTCCTCAAGGAGCAATGCATCGGCTTGCCGCAGTTGCTCTTGCTCAGCTTCATCATAAGCGAGTACTCGAGGTGACCCGCATTTGAGTTCCGTGGGGAGCACCGCCTCTGCACCATAGATTAGGGAGAAGGGTGTCTGGCCGGTAGCTCGATTTGGTGTCGTCCTGAATGACCAAAGAACCGCCGGCAACTCATCAATCCAGCGCTTTCCGCACTCGCGCAGCTTGTTGAAAGTTCTTGTCCTGAGACCACACAGCACTTCAGCATTCATCCTTTCTGCTTGGCCGTTGCTTCTCGGGTGAGCGACAGACGCAAAACAGATTTTGCTGCCAAGGTCTTGAATGTACTGCATGAAGGTGCGGCTCATGAATTGCGTGCCGTTGTCGGTGATGATCCTATTAGGAACCCCAAAACGGCAAACTAATCCTTTGAAGAACTTGATGGCTGATTGTGCTGTCACCTTCCTCACTGGCTCCACTTCTGGCCACTTTGTGAACTTGTCGATGGCGACGTACAAGTACTCGAAGCCCCCGGCAGCGCGGGGGAAGGGGCCCAAGATATCGAGCCCCCAGACCGAAAAGGGCCAGGAGAGAGGGATCATTTGGAGATCTTGAGCTGGTTGATGTACATTCTTTGAATGGAACTGGCATGCTTCACACTTGGTTACTAGCTCAGTCGCATCCTGGAGGGCGGTGGGCCAATAGAAGCCTTGCCGGAAAGCTTTGCCGGCAAGTGCCCTTGATCCTATGTGAGAGCCACATATGCCTCCATGTACCTCTGCCAACAGCTTTAGTCCGTCTTCCCGGCAGATACACTTCAAGTTCACACCGTTTGGTCATTTTCTGTATAGGATGCTATCCACAAACTGATACATACTTGACTGGCGGGCTACTTTCTCAGCTTCCTCTTGCTCATCGGGAAGTTCTCCTGTTTGAAGGAAACGGACTATCTGCTGTGCCCATGCCGGAGCCTGTGGCTCGACGACAAGGACTAAAGGCTTCTCTTCGGCCATGGGAGTGCTTGCTTCCGTGGCAAGAACCTGTGGTTCTGCGCTAAGCCGCTGCTCATTGCCAACCGTGTCGTTGTTCCCGGCAGCATCCTTGCCGGTGGCTTCTGGGAGCTCTGTCGGAAAGTACTTGCCGGTACTCAACTTTCTTCTCTTACTGGCCTGTGTCGATGGAGTAACTGTGGGTTGATTCAAATGGAGCACAAAGGTTCCCGGTTCCACGGGAAGCTTTTGCGCGGCACACTTTGACAGGCTATAAGCAATGCTGTTTTCCGCACGAGGGATGTGCTCTGTTAACAGTCTGTCAAAGTGTTCCTCCAATTTCCTCACTTCTTCCACATATGCTCTCATCAATGGGCTCTGATAATCCTTATTCACTTGCTTCACAACGAGCTGCGAGTCACCGTGGATGATCAATTTCTTGATTCCAAGGTCCACTGCGATCCGAAGACCGGCAAGGAGCCCTTCGTACTCAACAGTGTTGTTTGTAGCTTGCTCCTTGGGAAAGTGCATTTGGACCATGTACTTGAGGTGCTCCCCGGTGGGTGCGACAAGCAGCACTCCGGCACCGGCGCCTTGCAGCAAAAAGGCACCATCAAAGTACATAATCCATTCTTTTGCTGTTTCCTTGCCGGGGAGAGCCGTTTCTTGAATCTCTTCGTTTTGCGTTGGTGTCCATTCAGCAATGAACTCTGCCAAGGCTCTGCTCTGGATTGTTGAAGTGCTTTCAAACTTGAGTGCAAAGCTTGACAATCCCAACGCCCACTCCACTACTCTGCCGGTTGCCTCTGGATTTCTCAAGATGCGTTGCAGCGGGAAGCGAGTGACAACGGTGATCTCGTGTGCTTGGAAGTAGTGACACAGCTTCCTTGAGGCCATAAGGAGGCCGAAAAGCAACTTCTGCACTCCAGAGTATCTCGATCTAGCCCCCTGCAGAAGGGAACTAACAAAATACACCGGTCGCTGCACAATTTTCTTCTTCGGCACCACTTGCTGATCAACTTCATTTACTTGCGCTGTATCTGCCTTGTCGGCGTCAGACCTTGCCGGTGAAGATTCCGGTTTGTCGCTGGATGGGCTTGCCGTGGTTGCTTCCTCTTCATTGATTTACCTCTGTGCCACTAATGCAGCACTAGCCACTTGATTCATTGCCGCTACGTATAGCAGTAACGGCTCTTGTGGTCTAGGCGCAACTAGTGTTGGCGCAGAGGAGAGGTATCTTTTCAAGTCTTGCAGCACGACCTTCGCTTCCGGAGTCCATTTCATTAGACCTGCCTTTTTCAAAATTTTGAAGTATGGCAAGGCGCGCTCGACAAATCTTGAAATGAACCTACTCAAAGCAGCAACACAACCGGCAAGACGCCGCACATCCTTGATGCTTTTCGGTGCTTGAATCTGCTCAATTGCCTTGATCTTGTCGGGATTTGCCTCAATTCCCCGCTGAGATACAAATTCTATACAAAGTGTAGTCTATACAAAATGGGAAAGGATCTTTTGGACAAGCTTTGTTGATATCAGTGTAGTCTATACAAAGTCTCCACTTCCCGTTTGCCTTGCGCACCACCACTGGATTTGCCAACCACGTGGGATGTAACACTCCTCTGACCAGGCATGCCGCTTCGAGTTTATTGATTTCTTCGGCAATGAACTGCTGCCGCTCCAAAGCTTGCTTCCGGACTTTCTGTTTGATGGGCCGAGCGTGGGGACAAACGGCAAGGTGGTGCTCAATTACCTCCCTGGGAACGCCGGGGATGTCAGACGATCGCCATGCGAACACATCGACATTTGCCCGCAGGAAGGCAACGAGCGCGCTTTCCTATTTGCTGTCAAGGGTGGCGCTGATGGTGAAGGTACCGTCAGCGCCGTCCTCCTTCGCTGGCACCTTCTTGGTTGCCGGTGCAGTGGCCTTTGATCTCTTACCGGTAGAGCATTCCGGCAAGTCTTCAACGGGTGCGCAGCACTCTGAAGAGGTGCGCTTACCGGAATCCTTGCTAGAGGTCTTGCCAGAGTTCTTCTTTTCCTTCTTCTTGGCGGGAGCTTGCGCCTTGGCTGCCTCTACTGCAACCGCGTCCCTGTACATCTTGTCGACGCAAATGACTGCATCTTTCTTGTCGGAGTTGATGGAAATGACACCCATCGGCCCTGGCATCTTCAATGAGTTATAAGCGTAGTGAGACGCTGCCATGAATTTTGCCAAGGCTGGGCGGCCAAGAATTCCATTATACGGCAAGGGGATCTTGACGACATCAAAGACAATCTTTTCAATCCTGTAATTTAGTTCCCCGCCAAACGTCACCGGCAATGTGATCTTTCCCTTGGGCTGGCTTCTTCCCGGGTTCACTCCCTGAAACGTGCCCGTTCTCTCGAGTCCCTCGTCGGGGATCTGCAGCCTCTTGATAACTTCCGGAGAGATCAGGTTCAGGCCGGCCCCACCATCAACTAACATCTTTGTTTCCTGGAGGTTGCGAATTGTTGGCGAGACCAACAACGGCAAGCACCCGACCGCAGTTATGCGATCAGGGTGGTCCTCAGCATCAAAGATGATAGGCGTGTGTGACCATTTGAGTGGTTTTTGAGAGCCCATTACCGGCTCTGCCGCGTTAACTTCATGAGCCCACTGTTTAAGTTGGCGGTGGGATGAATGCAAAGATGCGCCTCCATCAACGCACATGGCGTCAGTTGCCTTCTGGAATTCTTGTTCGCTGGTCTCATCATCATCCTCTTCTTCTTCACTTCCATCATCTCCCTCTTTCTTTTCACGGCCCCTAGCAGGCTTTTCCCTCTGCTGCTTGGCCTTGCCGCGGCGGCCCCCTCGACCACCGTGGCCTTTCTTGCCGGACCCACCAGCACCATCTTGACCCTTTTCCTTGTCGCGCTTCTCATATTCAGCCTTCTGCTTCTCGACAAGGTGCTCGACTTGCCGGCACTCTTGGAGATCATGGCCCTTGGTGCGGTGGATCTTGCAGTACGGCCCATCGGACTTGCCGGCCTTCTCATTTGCCACCGCCTCCCGACAAGTGGCGCATGGAGCTGCCTCCTTGCCGGGACTCTCTGTTTTGGCTTTCTTGGCGGGCTCAGAGTTGCCGGAACCTTCGACGGCCATCACAGTTTTGCCCTTGCGCTTCCTGTTGCGCTTTCGGCCCTTCTTCCCCGGGGTGGCAGCATCATTGTCCTCAGAATCTACTTCGACGTCAGCGTCCTCCCCGGGAAGCCTTCTTCCTTCCTCGGCACGTGCACACTTATCCGCCAGCGTGTAGAGCTCGTTGACGGTCTTGGGCAACTTGACGTTCATTTTCTCCCACATCCTCTGATTGCGCACATTCGTGTGAAAGGCGGCAATCACGGCTGCGGGGTGCACGTCTGGAATGTTGCGGTGCACACGGCTGAATCTCTGGATGTACTTGCGCAAGGTTTCACCGTCTCTTTGTGGGATCACCTGTAGATCGTTGGGCTGTCCAAGAATCTTGTGGCCTCCGGTAAAGACACCAACGAACTCGTTGCAGAGGTCTGACCACGAAGAGATGGAGTTCTCCGGCAAGTTCATCAGCCAAGACCTCACGTTGGGTTTCAGTGCCAACGGAACGTAGTTGGCGAGGATTTTCTCATCTCTTCCTCCGGCAGCTTGTATGGCAATCGTATAGATGCCCAGAAACTCTGCCGGGTTCAGCTTGCCATCGTATTTTTCTGGCACTTCTGGCTTGAAGGCTCGAACGGACAGCCACCGGACTTGCCGCAGCTCACGAGTGAAGGCAGGACACCCAACCTCGTAAGGTAGGTATCCGCCAACCCCTGGCACAGGCTCATCAGCGACGGGGCCGTTACGCGCGTCGGATTGAAGGCGCGCCTCGCGGCGCCGTTCGATGGTGGTGCGGGCGTCTTCAGCCCGCCTGTCTTGCAGCACTTGCCGCTGATCTCGCTGCGCTCGTGGATCCGAAGACGCGATCGACATCTCGTCGGGTCCAAAAGACTGCTGGGCTTGTCGCGGCTGTTGGCGTTGCTGCTGTTGAAGCTGTTGCCGCGGCGGCGACTGCACCGTTAGTGTAGTTCCGTCAGCGTGGCCACCAGCTGGAGATGCCGGCGCCGGTTGCGGACGCTGTGAGGGTTCCGCTTGCTGTGATTTACCGGCTTCAGCAAATCCAATCAAGCTCTGGATGGTGGCTCTCCACTCGTCCATCTTCTCTGCTGTCGGAGGGAAGTTTAGCAGCATCTGAGCTCGCGCCATTGCTTCTGCCGCTGTGGCTGGCATGGCTAGGAGCGAAGAGTGCGACGTCGCTCTACTCCTGGGAGAGCCAGTAGGAGCGCCATCGCGGTTCTGCTGCCGCGGCACATGATCAGCAGCGGGTCGCCGTGGCGGAGGCGGTGCCTGAGGATTTGGGATTTGGTCCATAGGTGTCTTGCCATGAGGTCGCCGCTGCCCGGAGTCGTTGGCACCGCTTGGGGTTGTACCGCGCCCATCGTGTGAGGGGCGCGGTGTCTGTCCTGAAGCAGCATCCTTGGACGTCACCGCGGCGGGGTCTCGGCTCGCGCCAGCCCGGGCGTTGCCGCTCTGGTGGCCACGTTCGTCGTCGCGGCGAGGAGGAGGAGGAGGAAGGCGCCCGTCCGCTCCGCCTGGGCCGTCGCGGCTCCGTTCGCTAGAGGACCAACGAGTTCGACCGGTTCCGTCGTGCTCGTCCCTTGTGCCGGCCGCGGTGGGCGTAGTGACCGCGCCGCCCGCGCTGGTTGTACCGACCGTAGTACCCGCACCGCCCGCGCTGCCTGCGGACGCGTGCGAGGTGGTCGTCATCGTGATGCCCTTCTTCTTGGGCGCCATCGATGACGAGGAGAACGGTGATGAAGTTGATGATGAAGATGAAGAAGATGCGCGGTCCGCTGATCAAGGTTCGCACAAACGCCTCTCTGCCCCTACCTGGTGCGCCAAAGATGTCGTGGTACGACCATCTATGGGGCCATGCAGCCCCTTGTGGTTCGGCGGGGAAGATCGACGTGCACAAAGAGCATGAACAATGGAACGCGAGGGATTTTACCCAGGTTCGGGCCGCTGAGAAGCGTAAAACCCTACTCCTGCTTTTGGTGTATTAGTGGCGTGGAAGCACAGTACAAGGAGCGCTTCTCCGGCAAGGTGTGGAGAGAGCAACTACACGAGAGGTGCTTGTGTTTGAAAAGGGGTCCGAATCCTCTAAACTGTTGCCCTGGCCCTCCTTTTATAGTTCAAGGGGTTACCACAGTGGCAAAACAGTAATTACAGCGTGACTAGATAGCAAACAGTGCTATCATACCTAACTCTGCTAGTTTAGGACAAAGGCATTAAATGCAACATTTAGGTGTCGTGTGGAGAGGTAGTCCCGGCAAGGTTTCTGCACCGCTTGCCCAGCTACCTCGTATTATCTTGACACGCCTCCTGGACGGGTGTCTTTAGAGGCAAATCTTGTACCAGCGTGCTAACACGTGTCCGACAAGCCTCACCAACCACCCTGCGCGGTCGACACCTCGCCTTTTGGCGAACACCTGTGCGGTGAGGCGGAGCGCTGGAGGGTTGGCATAAGCTTGCCGGCATGGAGCTTGCCGGGTCTTCACCTTGCCGGTTTAGGCTTGCCGGCAAGGAATGTCTTCATCTTTGGTACTAGTTGAGTGTCGAGCCTTGAGCTTTTCTCTGGTAGCTTCTTCGGCTGGACTTGGAGTCTTGGTCTTGGCAGTTCCCGGCAAGGCCTTGGCCGGTAAGGAGGCTGCTACTGTCTGTGCATAAGTCAGGGTATAAAATACCCATGTTTTATACACCGACACATTCATCATTACTCTCATCATTATCATTACTATGAGTAGATGATACCTCGGTAGTACCTTTTGCCATGAGGCACATGTGAACATCGGAGGTTGATGATGATTCTTTTGGAGAGGGAGATTCTTCATCATCAAGAATAGGATATCCATGTCCATCCTCTTGACACTCATAGCATTTCCTCTCCAACGTGGTGATGTCCTTCTTTGCTCGTCTAGCAATTTCTCCATTAATGATGTGTGCACTATTTTTCTTTATTTCCTCTACATTGTTAGTCAAACAACAACTAGAGGAAATAGAAGCATATAGATCATGGCAACAAGGAATATCAAGCATATCATCACAAGATGTATTCAAGGAGTCTCTATATGATATGCATGGACTATCAACACAAGAATGTATGTCATTTTTGCTAGATGTGTTCAAGTCCAAAGAAGCTACAACATTAGCATTTATGCATGAAAGATCAACAATGTTGAGCACAACATCATCATCACAAATGATATTTCCACTCACCATGTCATTACCTTGGGACATGCCATATGATGGTGAGGTGGAAGAATTTGAAATGACCAAGCACACGGAGGGGGAAGCAATATGGAGTTCTTCATGATATGAAGATGTGGAGAACTCCTCAAGTGACACCCCCGAAAGATGATTGACATCATCAAGATTGGACCCACCATATATTTCTTCAAGTTTGGTCCACATCTCATGAGCCGACACACACGTCATGATTGACTCAAACACTTCGAGGGATATATACCGGATTAAGGCATTCTTAGCACCATACCCACAAAGCATATCATCATTTTCCTCACTAGTTGGAAAAAGTTCATCCTTCCACGGAGAAGCCCCTACAATAACAATTCGCACAAAATTTGGACCCATGGCCCGGAAATGACAAAGCATGCGAATTTTCCACAAGTGATAGTTTGTGCCACTAAAACAAAAAGTGTCATCGTGCACTATACCACTAGTCGACATCTTTACTCTCTAGGCGATGAAGCCTAGCAAGGAGAGACCAAAGCTCTGATACCAATTGAAAGGATCTAGATGACGACTAGAGGGGGGGTGGGTGAATAGGCGTTTTAAAACTTCTACGGATTTGGCTTTATCCTAATGCGGAATTAAACTAAACGGATACTTTTCAAGCACAAATCCTAAATATGCTAGGCTCGACTAAGTGCACCAACAACCTATGCTAAACAAGATAGGCACTTAAGGAAACTAGCAAGCACAAACTATATCACAAGATATGGAAATGTAGGAACAACTAAGCAATTCAACTAGCACAAGATATATCAATGAGAGCAAGTATGAATTGCGGAAAGTAAAGGGTGTGGGTATGAGATAACCACAAGTGAGTTGGGGACGCGGATTTATCCCGAAGTTCACACTCATGAGAGTGCTAATCTGTGTTAGAGCGGTGCTGAAACCAAAGCTTCGGGGCGCCACCAAGTGACTCACCGTATTCTCCCTTTCGAGTCACCCCCAATGGATGAGCCTCGATTCACTCGGGGTTGGTCTTGAAGGCGACCACCACACCTTTACAAACTTCTCCGGAGCACACCACAAGCAAGGAAGCTTCCGGAGGAACCTTGGCCACCTAGGCCACTTCACACCCTTCCCCGGAGCACACCACAAAAGGAAGCTTCCGGAGGGAACCTTGGCCACCTAGGCCTCTTCACAATCTTCTCAAGTATATCACCAAACCGTCTAGGAGGCGGAAACCTCCAAGAGTAATAAACTCATGGACTCTCACTCGAACTAATCGATGTGGGGAGCTCAAACTAATGCAACAAAAGCAAAGCAAGGTCAAGCAACAAATGCTCAACTCACTCTCTCAATCTTACAAGATGCAACTCAAGAAAGTAGGAGATTGAAGAGAGAAGATGCAATGGAAGAAATCAACGAATGACTCCAAGAACCATCCACAAATCCCCCTTCACATAGAGGGGATATAGGGGTTTGGGAGAGGTGGTAAGAGGCTCAAAATGGTGTTTAGAAAGTGTAAGAACCAACCCCCAACCGGTGGGAGGAAGGAGCCCTTAAATAGCCAAACTCCGAAACTAGCCATTGGGGCTCAACGGGCTGATTCTGGACACCCCGTGCACACGGGGGTTGAGACCCCGTGCCCACGGGGTCCCGTGCGCATGGTACAAGCACGGCCCCGTGCACACGGGGTCAAAACTCCGTGCCCACGGGGTACCTAGAACAGCCTGCAGCAGCCCACTAAAACATGCACAACTTTGGCATACGAACTCCGAATTCGATGATCTTGGGCTCGTTTTGAAGCTATGGAAAAGCCCAAGGTCCTCACATAGAGAACCACCCAATATCAAAAAGAAAGAATGATCCAAGTAATGCAAAGGTTTGAGCTCTCTACATGCGACGTGATCAAGCTACTCGCCCGAAAGTCCCTCTTGATAGTACGGCTATCAAACCTATAATCCGGTCTCCCACCAAGCACTATGAGACCGGAAAAACTAGGAAAACCTAGCTAAGTTATACCTTTGCCTTGCATATTCAACTTGATCTTGATGATGACTTTAATGCTTGCCTCAAGTTGGAATCCCTTTCTTGTCCATAACCACTTGGTGAAGATACTCGAATTGCTTCCTCGTAAATCAATGAGGGAAGCCTTAACTTAAGCCCATCTTCACATGCACATTATCATGATGTGGACCGCAAGCTTCAAAGCATATAACCTCCGGCTTCTCATCTTGCACTTGGACTCCTCGAACCCGATGACCATCACCACTTGATGTCATCCACACATAGGCTACTTGAAATCTTTCCTTTTGATGCAAGCCCATCAGAAACACCTAACCCACATATACATAACAAACACATAGCATGGGTTAGGTAACAAAGCACAATTCATAACTACTTACCATACCTCTAGATCACTTGATCCCATGTGGTACAATGTTTGCGCTTTGTGAGTTGACCATCTAGATATAATCTTCGAGCTTCATCTTGGTCAACCAACATCTTTACTTTATGCCCCATATTGGTTTCTTGAAAGCCACAATGAACTCTTCTTTTCCCTTCATTGCTTCAAGACTATATCACCAAAGACTCTTTCATGACCATATCAAGTTCCACTATGAATATCATCTTGGTCACCACTTGCCCTTCTAAAAACTCCATCACAAGCTCTTGAGAGGCACACTGAATTCTTCACTCTAGTTGCTTGCTTCAAGACTTGATCAACCTAAACCCAACACATGAGCTCATCATGATCTTGTCTTGAAACCATAACTTGAATTCTTCTCTTTGATTATTCTCTCAAGCCCTTGATCCTTAAAAGCCCAAATATGTCAATCATTGAGATCCTCCAATGAACTCCACCATGAACATAATTAGATTAGGCATTGAAATCAATCTTGATGGTTTCAATAGAAATCCCCGAAGACCAACTTGAAACCTCACTGGACATGGGATCTCGAAAGCCAAACACCTAGGCCCAGTTAACACGGGGTATCCAGAGAGTTCACACTCGACCCCGTGCGCACGGTACAAGCCCGTGAGCACGGTGTATCTAGAGAAGGATACCATAAGGACTTCTTCGGATGCTTTGATGGCATTCTTCACAAAACAACCCAATGCACTTCAAGCATCACTATGGAACATATCTTCATATAAGATTCAATGCACTTGATGCTCCATAGGAATTGTCATCCCAATGCACTTCAAGCATCACTATGGAATATATCTTCATATAAGATTCAATGCACTTGATGCTCCATAGGAATTGTCATCCCAATGCACTTCAAGCATCACTATGGAATATATTAGATGACTGAGGTCCAGCAGGAGATCAATGAGCTAAAGACTCAGATGGATGCCGAGGCGGAGCGCCTTAAGGCGGATGCTTTTCGTCTTGAGTTGGAACAGCAGTCAGCAGCGGCGGTTCAACGGATGAGGCATCAGTCCCGCTTGCCGGATCAGTATGAAGCAAGGAATCTTTTCAACACGCCAGGAACGGGGCAGAACGTGCCTTTGGCCGTAACCCGGACGGCGGAAGTGCCTGGAAGCCGGCCGGCGGGTCAGCATCAGCAGATTAACCCACCCGGGCGGAACTAGGCGACACCAACCTCTTTCCCTACACCGGCGGGTCATTACTCTAACCCGGCGGAAAACATGGTGGTGGCGGCAACCCGGCTTGCTGCTATTCCAATCCCCGACGAGTCGCCCTTCGCGGAAGAGGTGCGGAACGCGGTTGGATACCTGCAGACGGCGGTGGCCCAGCAGGAGAAGTATACTTACAGCCGGAGTCGCGTACATTCAACCCCCATCCCCAGTCGCAGCTACAGCCGGCGTTATGAGTCACCGGCGGTTTCCAGCAGTGAGCGGCGTCGGAACCCGCCGCGGGCCGACCGGGCGGCTTTAGATGCCCAAGCACTGGTGGATCGGGCGAGAGCACAGCGAGAAGCGGCGGCTCTGGCGGCAGCGGCGGCTTATCAGGAGCCCACAGTTGCACCCTCTGTCTCAGTTGGAGCGGTGTTAACCTCCAGGGCGGTGGGAGTGCCGTGCTTAGGGCCGGGTCTTCGGAACGAGCGCCTGCCAAAGGATTTTAAGGGCCCTCGCAAGGTGCCCAACTATACAGCCGACTTACCTCCGGAGGCTTGGATTGAAAGCTATGAGCTGGCCATGGAGATGTTGGATGTTAGTGATGCGGTATGCGCCAAGTACTTTATCATGATGCTGGAAGGGCCGGCTCGCACGTGGTTGAACGGATTGCCACCCAACACCATTACTTCCTGGGCCGAGTTGAAGGCGAAATTTATCAAAAATTTCAAAGGAACGTGCAAGCAGCCCATGACGATCGTGGATTTGGATCATTGTGTGCAACAGGCGGATGAGTCGGCCCATCATTGGGTCCGGCGGGTTTCGACCATCGTCCACTCCTCAGAGCAGATTACGGCGGCTCAAGCAGTTTTGATTCTGGAGAAGAATTGCCACTTCACGCCTTTAAAACAGAAGCTTGGCCGGCTCAAGCGCTCGTGTCAAGACATGGGGGAGCTCATGGCGGCTCTCACCAAATATGCTGACTCTGATAACACGAAGGACCCGGGCTCTGATGATGAAAAATCAGGTCAGGGGAAGAAGAGTAACAATGGAAAGGGTCAGCAGCAGAACGCGGCCGGGAACAGCAACCCTGGCAAGCGGAAGAACCCGGACGGCGGGTCAGAGCTGGTAGCGAATACCAGCACCGGAAACAACCGTGCCAAGGGCAACGGGAATTTCAGGCCGCCCTTTAACAAGGGTAAGACTCCTTTTAACCTGGAAGAGCTGTTGAACAAACCTTGTCCAGAGCATAGTCGGCCTGATAGGCCGGCGAACCATACATGGAGGAATTGCCACATTATGCGACAGTTTCGAGATTACAGCCTTCAACAGCATCGTAATAACGGCAATGGTCCGTCTGGCGGCTCAGGGCCAGGCGGGTCAGGAGCCGGCTTTGGTCCTGGCGGCTCAGGGACGGGTTACCAGAATCAGGGCAATCAAGGAGGACATCATCAACAGTATGGAGGCGGTGGCCAACAGCAGCATAACCAGTCAGGTTTTCAGAGCAACCCGAAACAGCTTAGTGGGGGTCAGTATCATGTTTTCACAACCAGCCTTGACAAGCGAGACCAGAAGGTACGTAAGCGGGCGGTTAATGCAGTCATGCCGGCTCTCCCGCAGTATTTGAAGTGGTCTGAGTATGACATCACTTGGAGCAGGGCGGATCACCCGCCGCGGGTTGACAACCCGGGGCAACTAGCTTTGGTGGTTGCCCCCCAAGTCGGTGGATATATGTCCACGAAGGTGCTTATGGATGGTGGCAGCAGCATCAACATTCTCTATTACGACACTTTCAGCCGGATGGGTTTGTTTGACAAGGATCTTAAGCCGTCTTCCACAGTATTTCATGGTGTGGTGCCTGGTAAGTCGGCTTATCCAGTGGGCAGGATTTCTCTGGAAGTCGCCTTTGGTGATGAATACAATTACAGGGTGGAGTCCTTGTGGTTTGAGGTAGTCAAAATTAAAAGTCCGTATCACGCTTTATTTGGACGGCCGGCTTACGCCAAGTTCATGGCTAGGCCTTGTTATGTCTACTTACAGCTCAAGATGCCCGGGTTAAGAGGAACGATTACGGTGCACGGTGATCGGAAGACGGCTCTTGAGTGTGAGGAAGGTGATGCAGCTTACGCAGAGTCAAGTTGTGCAGAGGCAGAGCTCAAGTTCTACAAGGAGAATGTTGATCCGGAGGATATGACTCCGTTGAAGAAACCTACTACAGAGACTGAGCCGCCTCTTAAGTTTTTGGCGGATGATACCAAGCTGGTGGATTTCACAGAGGGCGACTCATCTCAACAGTTCACTATCGGGGCAAACATGGACCCCGCATAGGAAAGCGCGCTCATCAAATTCATCCGTGAGAATCGGGACATCTTCGCATGGAAGCCGTCTGACATGCCGGGTGTACCGAGAGAGTTTGCTGAGCACCACCTTAATGTGGATCCTAAGTTCAAGCCGATCAAACAGTTCCTACGGCGGTTCAATGAAGAGAGGCGCAAGGCCATTGGAGAAGAGGTGGCCCGGCTCTTAGCAGCAGGGTTCATCGTGGAGGTGTTTCACCCGGAGTGGCTAGCTAACCCGGTGCTCGTCCTTAAGAAGAACGGCACTTGGCGCATGTGTGTGGATTACACGGACCTTAACAAGGCCTGTCCAGTTGACCCGTTTGCTCTTCCCCGTATTGATCAGATCATTGATGCCACGGCGGGTTGTGAGAGCTTATGCTTCCTGGACGCTTATTCAGGTTATCATCAGATCAAGATGGCAGTCAAGGACCAAGAGAAGACGGCTTTCATCATGCCTTTTGGTGCCTTCTGTTATGTGTCTATGCCATTTGGGCTCAAGAGTGCCCAGGCGACTTACCAGCGTTGTGTGCAGAACTGTCTTCACAGTCAAATCGGACGTAACGTTCATGCTTATGTGGACGATATTGTGGTTAAGTCAAGAAAGAAGGAAACTCTGCTGGAAGACCTGAAGGAAACTTTCGATAACTTACGGGTTTACAAGATGATGCTTAACCCAGCCAAATGTGTTTTTGGAGTCCCTGCAGGCAAGCTCTTGGGGTTTTCTGGTCTCAGAGCGAGGAATTGAAGCTAACCCGGACAAGATTCAGGCTATCACGTCTCTGGCTGAGCCGGCGTGCATCAATGATGTTCAGCGTCTGGCGGGTCGGATCGGTGCCCTGAGCCGGTTCAGAAGCCGCCTGGGTGAGAAGGCGATTCCTTTGTATCAGATGATGAAGAAAACAGACGATTTTGTCTGGAGCAAAGCGGCGGGTGAAGCGTTCGAGGCACTCAAGAGACAGTTATCTGAGCCGCCGGTCTTGGCTGCTCCGGCTGAGAAGGAACCATTGCTCCTTTATGTGGCGGCTAACAACAGGGCAGTCAGTGCTGCGGTTGTGGTGGAACGCAAGGAGGCAGGAAAGGAGTATCCGGTTTAGAGGCCGGTTTACTACGTCAGCGAAGTCTTGATTGAATCCAAGCAAAGGTACCCGCATTGGCAGAAACTGATCTATGGGGTATTCATGGCAAACCGTAAGCTAAAGCACTACTTCCTGGGTCACCCGATCACAGTGGTTAGCTCTGCCCCGTTGGGAGACATAATTCAAAACAGAGAAGCCACTGGCCGGATTGCTAAGTGGGCATTGGAGCTGGGACCTCTTAATCTGAAGTATGTGCCTCGCACTGCTGTTAAGTCTCAAGCTTTGGTGGACTTTATAAACGACTGGACCGAGTGTCAGTCGCCGGAGGAGAAGCCGGACAACACTTATTGGACGATTCACTTCGACGGGTCTAGACAGCTAGAAGGCTCGGGGGCTGGAGTTGTCTTAGCTTCCCCCAAAGGTGATAAGTTCTGTTATGTGTTAAGACTAATGTTTCCTTGTACTAATAATGCAGCTGAGTATGAAGCTTTGCTTCATGGCCTCCGGGTTGCTAAGGAGATGAATCTGAGCCGGGTTAGATGCCTTGGCGACTCAGACCTTGTGGCTCAGCAAGTCTCAGGCACGTGGGACTCCAAAGACCCACGGATGGCGGCTTATCGTCAGGCGGTAGACGTCATTGCGGGTCACTTCAAGGGTTATCAGGTGGATCACATTGATCGTCGCAAGAACGAGGCGGCTGATGCATTATCAAGACTTGGCTCTCAGCGTAAGCCGGTGCCGCCTAACGTTTTCTTGGACGTGTTATATCACCCCTCAGTTAAATTACCTTCGGAGGAAGACCTGGCTATTCCTGACCCGGAGGGGCAGCTGGTGGCGGCTCTGCGTGCTATTCCTGACTGGACGTTGCCTTACATGGCGTATCTAACTCGTGGCGAGTTACCTGAGGAGGAGACCTTGGCGAGGCAAATCGTCAGACGATCCAAGTCCATGACAATCATCAATGGCGAGTTACATAAACACAGCGTTACGGGCGTCTTCCAGCGTTGTGTTTCACCTGAGGAAGGCAAGGAGATCCTGAATGAAATTCACGCTGGAGACTGTGGTCATCATGCCGGCTCAAAATCTCTGGTGGCCAAGGCTTTTCGACATGGTTTCTTCTGGCTGACGGCTCATAAGGACGCGGAAAACTTAGTTCTCAAGTGTGATGGCTGTCAAAAGTTCGGTCGACGTGTTCACGTGCCGGCTCAGGAATTGCGCATGATCCCAACTACTTGGCCGTTCGCGGTCTGGGGGCTTGATATGGTCGGGCCCTTCAAGAGGTCCAAAGATAAGAAGACCCACCTTTTGGTGGCGGTTGATAAATTTACAAAGTGGGTGGAGGCTGAGCCGGTCAGTAAGTGTGACGCAGCTACGACGGTTCAGTTTGTCAAAAAATTGATCTACCGTTTTGGTTACCCTCACAGTATAATCACAGATAATGGCACAAACCTATCCAAGGGGGCTATGCAAGCTTTCTGTGAAAACGAACACATCCGGCTTGACGTTTCTGCTGTGGCTCATCCACAGTCCAATGGTCAGGCGGAGCGTGCTAACCAGGAAATCCTGAGAGGTATCAAGCCCCGGCTTCTGGTTCCTCTACAGAGAACGCCGGGTTGCTGGGTTGAGGAGTTACCATCAGTCTTATGGAGCATCAATACAACTCCCAACAGATCAATAGGCTATACGCCTTTCTTCATGTTTTACGGCGCAGAAGCCGTATTACCAAGTGATATACGTCATGACTCGCCAAGAGTGGCGGCTTACGTTGAGGCAGACAATGAGACGGCGCGTCAGGACGCGTTGGATGCTTTGGATGAAGAGCGTGACCTGGCGGCGGCTCGATCGGCGATTTATCAGCAAGACCTGCGCCGCTATCACAGCCGCCGAGTCAAGACCCGGACATTCCAAGAAGGCGATTTAGTGTTGCGCCTGATTCAAGATCAGACGGACGCGCACAAGTTGTCTCCTCCATGGGAAGGGCCCTTTGTGGTTAGCAGAAACCTCAACAATGGGTCATACTATCTCATTGACGTACGGGACGAGTCACGCACTTCTGGGAAGAGACCTATCGGCCGTGGAACATAGCTCATCTGCGGCCTTACTACACCTGAGTCATCGACTCCCTCCATTGTATATCATCATTGTATATATATAATAAAGTTGGCATCCCTGCAAGCCGGGGCCTCTGCCGTTTTACGTATCTCACATTGATCACAGATGGATACAAATTATACGATCACTTGGGGGCTTTTAACCCGCCGGGTTAAGCTTCAACCCTCTTGGTCAGGCTCTTCAGCCGGAGTTACAAGGTCATTTTGGGGTTTCTAACCCGCCGGGTTAAGCTTCAACCTTCTTGATCGGCTCCTTAACTACAATATCACCACCAACTGGCGGCTTACAATATGGCGGCTTATAGGTTGGTGTGCAAGTTGATAATATCAACAAAGATCACTAGGGGTGCAGCAAGTTATGAACTTACCCTCTTTTCGATCTACAATTCCGGGGTATACCTGCCTGTAAGTAGATGCGCTTTGTCAGGGGTGCAGCGAGTTCTAAAACTCACCCTCTGCAAAGGCCTCTTACAGCGGCGAGGCAACCCCTTACATCTACAATTCCGGGGTATACCTGCCTGTAAGTAGATGCGCTTTGTCAGGGGTGCAGCGAGTTCTAAAACTCACCCTCTGCAAAGGCCTCTTATAGCGGCGAGGCAACCCCTTACATCTACAATTCTGGGGTATACCTGCCTGTAAGTAGATGCGCTTTGTCAGGGGTGCAGCGAGTTCTAAAACTCACCCTCTGCAAAGGCCTCTTACAGTGGCGAGGCTAACTCCTGTAAGGCCGGGTTATACCTGCCTGTAAGTAGCTGCGCTTTGACCAGGGGTGCAGCGAGTTCTAAAACTCACCCTCTGCAAAGGCCTCTTACAGCGGCGAGGTAAACTCTTATCTGTCATGGCGGGTTATGCCTGCCTGTAAGCAGCTGTGCTTTGTCAG
The DNA here is from genome assembly GCA_039707655.1 of Elymus sibiricus. Taxonomy (NCBI): domain Eukaryota; kingdom Viridiplantae; phylum Streptophyta; class Magnoliopsida; order Poales; family Poaceae; genus Elymus; species Elymus sibiricus. Next base: position 171,905,604 of record CM077666.1, on the reverse strand, counting down.
GGGTGCAGCGAGTTCTAAAACTCACCCTCTGCAAGGACCTCTTACAGCGGCGAGGCAAACCCTGATCCGCCGCGTCCCTCTCTGGTTCACTACGCTCTTATCAGTTATTAAGAGTTCAAAGTAGTAAGATTACCCAGTTGAGCCGGCTTATGTATTCAGAAAGAAAGGTAAGATCATGAGATTTCACGTCTCCGGGTTAGGCTTTTTAAAGCCGCCTTTACAATAGTACAGAACATGTTTCTGTCTTGTTTTATTTTGCCGGGTTTTATCTATAAGGTAAGATGCCGCGCACTTTGGCATCATAAGCCGGACAAAGACAAGCGAAGAATATATAAAGATTGACAAGATTTATACGTGCACGATGGCACGGGTCAGACAGTGAAAGGGTTTTTCTAAAGCCTATTACAAAGCCCTCATCGAGAGCCCAACAGGCAGCAGACAAAAGTTTTGTACAACTCAATTGGCGGCTCAGGAGGCCGGGTTATCAAATACAAAGTTCAGCTTGCGGCGGGTCATCCTGCTCCGGATCTTTGACCTCTTCGATCTGAAGATTGTCCATGTCCCAGTTGCAGTGTGTTAGTGCTTCAAACCGGGCATCTTCAAAGATAGGAGACGGGTCAATCTCAGGTGCGAAGAGATGCTTACGGCGGGCAGGAGTCAAGTCTCTGCATTCAAAAGTTGGACCGCGTATTTTCTTGGAAGTCTCGCTGTAAGCCGCCTGGTAGGTTGACATATCAAGTTCCTCCACCAGCTTGGAGGCAAGAACCCTGGAAGATCTTCTGCATTGAGCATAGTCTTCTGCAGTGAATTCAGAGTCATCGTCTTTCTTGGATGGGAACCCGTCCATCATCTCTTCAGCAGTCAGCTCAGGAGCGAAAGCTAGGCACCGGCTTAGTGCGGATAGAGCTCCCTGCCTGGTGGCTGATCTTTTGAGCTCGTCAATCTGCTTGGGCCGCATGGACAGCAGTTCTATGACTCCTTTCATATGCTTGGGGATGCTCTTCTCAGTCAGCATTGCTTTGACGGTCAGAAGAGTCCCGCAGTAGAGTTGTTCGGCTAAGGAGTACACTGCCTTCAGCTTCATCAGGCTGTCAGATGACAATTGGCGGCTCCTTTCGCCTGCAAGGAAAGATTGGGTGGTATAAGCCGCCAGCAGTATTATTTAGCATGGACAGGAAGATCACTAAGTACCATATGCTTACCAAAGATAGCAAAGGTCATCCTTGATATATGCTGTTTCAGTGTCTGCAGCTCTGCTGATACAGTTGTAAGCCGCCCTTCAGCATCTTCTGCACGTTTGGTCAGGGCGGCTTGATGTGTTTCAGTATTCTTCTTGAAAAGCGCAAAGTCAACTTGCGTCTTCTCAAGATCTTCGACGGTAACCCGCCATTTGGTTACCGCCTCTGACCGGGCGTTTTGTTGCAAAGCAAGGTTTTTCTTTAGGCTGGCCATTTCGGACTCAGCCGCCTCCAGAGCATCCTGTGACAATACAAAAACAGGAAAAGGGTTCAATGGTCACGATAAGTTAACAGTGAGGCAGTTACGCTACAAGTCTCAAGCAGATTGCAAGCAATATACTCGACACTTGGGGGCTAATGTCTGTTTTGTTCTTCAAGGCTACAGTCCTGGCTCATCTTTGGAAAGATAAGCCGGCCCTTGGGGGCTACAGATCACGCTCTCAAGTCCTAACATTAAGTCCCGACTCATCTTTGGAAAGATAAGCCGGCCCTTGGGGGCTACAGGCGACGTTCAAGTCCTTCATTACAGTTCCGGCTTATCTTCGAAAAAATAAGCCGGTACTTGGGGGCTACAATCAGCATTTTCAAAGCTTCCAATGAAATTCCGGTTCATCATTTCATGCTAACCCGGACTTGGGGGCTACCATTGATCAAACTCTACACATTGAGTATCGGCCTACTATCTATACTAACCCGATACTTGGGGGCTACAGCTCAAGTTATAAAGTATGTTGCTAAGGAAAGACCCGGTTTATTATTCGAAATATTAATCCGGTTCTTGGCGGCTTTGAAAGGATATAAGGTTAAAGCTGGTAAAAATATTACCTCATATTTCTTCCTCATAAGGCTGACAAGCTTCAGCTCCATGTTCCGGCTTGACTCCAGGCGATTCAAGAACCCAGCGTGAAGCTCGTCAACGGTAAAATTCTCCAGTACAGGGTGTTCAAAATTAAACGTCTCAAGTGAAGAAGCTTCAGCCTTGCCAGAGTGCCGTGACAGAACACGAGGCTCAGGAGTTCGGTGGCCTGCCCCAGTTATAGCAACTTCTGGAAGGACTGTGTCTTCACCGGCTGGAGAAGGACTGGGCGGCTTAGGGTCATCTCTTGTAGGGCTTTCGGCCGCCGTGTCATGACCCGCCAGCTCAGATGGCTTGTGAGCATCTTCAGATGCATCTTTTGTAATGTCAGCAGCTGGTGAAGGGGAGACCGGCTTAGCAAGCACTGGTTCTTTGGCAGTAGGGGCGGCAGTAGACCCGCCAGTCTTCCTTCGTTTTGCTTGGGCCCTGGAAGGCGCAGATGATGGTTACACATATGTCAAGGACATTGAAAACAGTCAGCGCAAAGTAAATGTACGCACTCCGGGTTGATTTTCATTGGAGGCAGCTTTGACGCGGTTGAGTCGCCAGATGAAAGTGGAGAATCCTAAAGGCAGCCAAAACAATATAAGACAAAGTAAGGTTACAATGCAAGGTTGATGAAAGCTATGTTTCAGTTAAAGGATACCTCAGCTGGCCGTTTGCGTTGAGCCGGGGCATGTGGTAACCCGGTCACGAGATCTTCAGAGCCGGCGCTCCGGGTCTGACGTCGGGAGGTGTGCTGTTGTTTTTTCAAAAGGAAATTGGGATCTAAGTGAGCAAGAGGATGAGAGAAGGGGACTTTCCGGACGACCCGCCGAACTCTGTCTTGTGGAAAGATCTCTGAGTCAGAAATGTCAAGTACCTCAGGAGCGTTTGCGTGGCTTGCCTCCGTTTCGTCCTGTGAGTAATTATTGTCAATAAGTTGCATAAAGAGACGGCCAAGGGAGTCAAGTTCTACCTCCGAGTCATCAGTTTCAGGCGGCTCTGGAGTGGTGGTTTTCTTCTTCTTCTTAGCAGTGGTTTTCGCCCTTGGTTTCCTCATTGGCAGGTTAAACTTCTTTTTCCAGAACGGGGAGTTGGCCTATACATAAGCCGCCGGCAAAGGTTAGAAGGTGCAAAACATGGGATCAATTGAAGGAAAAGAGACTTACGTCTGGAGCCGGATTCTTGGTGTAGAAGGGCTTTAGCCCAACCTTGTTGCAAGCCTCCTGACTTTCACCAAGGAGTCCCTTGACGCCAGTGTTGATATCTTCGTCAGTCAAGGGAGTGTTCTTGAAACAAAGAGGGTCATTGGGTTCACCCGTATATTCGCACATGAGCCGGTCACGCCGGCTCAGTGGCATGATCTTCCAGCTTACCCAGCAGCGGGTTAGGTCAACACCTGTCAAGCCGTTTGCGAGTAAAGCCTTGACTTTAGTGTAAGCCAGGGCATACTTTGATCGTTCGGCGGCTGTCATCCGTGCTGGGAGGGGGTTTTCATTGGTAAAGCAGAGCCGGGTTGGACGATAACCCGGCAGGGGATTTTCGCCTTCAGGAGAAGTATCCTTACAATAAAACCAAGTTTTATTCCAGTCTTTGGGATGACTTGGCAAGGTAGCTGAAGGATATGGCAGGTCTCTCCGTCTCTGGATGGTAATACCACCAAGCTCCAAGCTGGGTCCAGCCGCCATTTCAGTTTGGCGGTTTGCATAGTGGTAGTCGTGGAAGAGGTCAACAGACGGCTCTTCTTGCAGATAGACTTCACTTAAAACTTGAAACTGGCAAATATTGGTGACTGAATTTGGGCCTATGTCTTGGGGGTGGATCTTGAAGAAGTGAAGGACGTCTCGAAAGAACTTTGACCCGGGAGGGTAGAACCCGCGAAGGATATGATCAGTGAATATGACAATCTCCCCCTCCTTGGGTTCAGGCCTCTTCTCCGATCCTGGGACCCGCCAGTGTATTTCATCTTTACCCGGCAGCATGCCAGACTCAACAAAATTAACTAGGAGCTCTTCAGTGACTCCAGAGCTGACCCAGTCACAGGAGGATGGAATCCTTGACATGACGACGGGTTATGCTACAAAGAAAGAAGATATGGCGAGTTAGAAGAACACTTGCTGGGTAAGGCAGTCATGGTCAGCATGACAACGAAAGAGTTAAGCCGCCAAGGTAATTGGCGGAGAGCCGCCAAAGCAATGGCGAGTTACGGGGACAAAGAAGTATTGGAAAGAAAACGGCTAAGTGCAGAAACAGATTTTGCATATCATCTCTTCATTGCAAGATCTACAGGCGAAGAAAAATGAAAATAGGTATGATCTAAAAATAACAGATTAATCTATCCGCAGCAATGAGTGCTATATGGACCTAAAGCGAATGGGGCATTGGCCTCGGAGGGATACCCGCAGCAGATGGGCAACATTATGAGGCATGGAGTAGTGCTCAATGCCATGATGGTGCTGATGAATGGCGACGAACTCTCAAGAACTCCGATGAACTCGAGAAACCCTAACGGGGGAGATGCAGATTCGAGCAAGGATGGAGGAAGATACCTTCTGGGTGCGGAAGCCGCCGGCGAGATTCTGATCCGGTTCGAGCTGATGCGGCGGCCGGCGATGAGGGCGACGGTGAGGCTCAGTTGCGGGCGGTGGAGCTCCAGAGGTGCGGGCGAGCCGAAGGAAGAAGATGACAGCGATGGGGAAGGAAGCGGAGAAAGAGAGAGGGGGCACACGTGTCCTATTTATAAGGTGGAAGGGCAAACAGTGCGCGCGAAAATTTGGGAAGCACAGTAAAGATTAACCGAACGCGGCGCCTCGATTTTCGGGATGACCCTTCAATGAGAAAGATCCGTTACAGACGTCATGGAATCTTTTTCAAATACTCAGGATGACGTCATGGCGGGTTACAGACTATTTTTCCGGATGACAGAAATATAAAGACTCACCGCCGAGTAAGTTGAAGATTGACATGAGCTGGCTCAAATCAACCTGGGGCCTAATGTTGGGGATATAACCCCGTGGTAAGACCCGCCCAGGAGGGGCCGGGTCACACCAGGCGGCTCGTAAGCCCAAGACCTGTAAGGTGGGCCGAAGGATCAAGGCCAGGCTACGTGGCGGCTTGCCAGACAGGCCAAGACAGAGGCCCAGAGACGGAAGAAAGTATGATGACCCGGGTGGCCAAGCCGCCCGGTGGCGGCTTACTCAAGATGGTATGGCGGCTTAGAGACAGAGTAGGACACGTTGTGTGAGTCGGTTTGAGACTCGTGTAACCCGGGCCTTGACCTCCTATATAAAGGCCAGGCCCCGGGGCGGCTTGAGAGAGAGATCAAGTAATCGAGAACTAGGTCAAGCAATCCGCTCCCTTGTAATCGATACTCCAGTTAATACAATACAAGCAGGACGTAGGCTTTTACCTCGACAGGAGGGGCCGAACCTGGGTAAACTCGTGTCCTTCGTCCCGATCAACCCCTTTGAGTCCACTGCTATGGCGATGGCCTCGAACCTAAGTCTTCGGACATCTGCCGTGTTAAAACCACGACAAGATTCAATGCACTTGATGCTCCATAGGAATTGTCATTTAATACCAAAGCTTAGAGCAAATATATCTTCATATATATGGACTTCATCCTTGATTCCATCCAATATCCTTGAGGCACCATCTATGGACAAAACCTTCAAATATATCTCACTGAAAACATTAGTCCATAGAGATTGTCATTAATTACCAAAACCACACTTAGGGGCTACATGCCCTTTCAGCGGCCATCCTTCTTGGGCTCGTCGTGGTCGCGGCCGTGCTTCCGTTCGGGCTCCGCCGCAAGCACGACAGGGCCCTTACACTTGGCGTCCTTACTCTTGGCCTTGGCAGCATCGGTCGCCGCATCTGGGTCGTTGTGGATGAAGAGGGGGACCCTCCTCAGCCTTGGCGCACCTGTCGGCGAGGTCGAATAGCTCGACCATGGTGTCAAGCTCATCATTGATGGTGAGCTTCTCGCACATCCGGACGTCCATGATGCCGGAGGAGAACATGGAGATGATGGCGGCGTCGGAGACGCGTGGAACCTTGTTGCACACTTGGCTGAAGCGCTGGATGTACTTGCGGAGAGTCTCGTCAGGGCGCTGGCGCACGGCGCGCAAGTCGTTGAGCATGAGGGGGCGCTCGTGCGTGCCCTTTAAGTTGGTGATGAACTGCCGACACAGCTCGGCCCACGAAGAAATGGATGCTTCGGGAAGGTTCATGAGCCAGGACCGTGGGGCGTCCTTGAGGGCCATGGGGAACCAGTTCGCCATGACCTTGTCGTCACCGTTCGCCGCCTCGATGCTCGGAGTGTAGAGGTGCAGGAACTCCGTGGGGTTGGGGGTGCCGCGTAGCGAGGAGGTAGGTCCGGACTGAACTTCGTGGGTCACACCACGCGGCATAGCTCACGGGTGAAGGCACGGCAACCCCCGCTGCTCGAGGCGACGCCGCCAGCGAGGGCAGCACGGTTCTGGCGACCAGCCGCCCCGACCTCCTGGACAATACGGTCCTGGCGCTTGCGCTGCTGCTCGAGGAACACGCACGCGTCGGGCGGCGCGCGTCAGATGATCTGGCAGCTCTCGTTGTCGGGGTCTGGTGAAGACGCGTTGCGGGACGGCTCTCTGCCCGCGCGCTGCGGTGGCGCCCAGCGTCCCCGTTGGGCGGAGGAGGCGGTGGAGGCGCGCCATGCGCCACTTCCCCGGCGTGTAGCGACGAAGGGTGGAGCTAGTGAGAGGGCACAGGGGCATCTCCGGCGGTGTTGACGAGCTCGGTGATGCGGGAGAGCCAGGTGTCGTAGTCGGCATCGGTGGGGCGGTAGCGCAGCAACTCACGCGCCATGAGCAGCGCGGCCTACAGACCCGGCGGCTCGCGGCGGGCGAGCGAGGAGGCAGTGGCGGTGTGGCCAGCCGGCTGCATGGACGGGTACAGGGAAGAAGCCTGCTGCTCCCTGGCAGCGGGGTCAGTGGCGGCGTCGGCGTGGCGACGGTGGTTGTCACGGGTGACTGGCTCCGTCTAGGCCACCCTGACCGCCCTGCGCGCTCATGTCGAGCGTCGGCCATGGTGATGTTGAAACGGACGGAATGGAAGCGAACGCCCCCCTACCTGGTGCGCCAAATGTCGAAATCGGGGTTCCGGGGACCCTGGTTCGAACACTGGGGGCGCGCTCATTCCTACCTGCTAGATGGTGACCATGGCGAGGCTACGGCGAAGCACGCTGCGCGCAAGGCACGACAAGGGACACAACAACTACCCAGGTTCGAGCCACCTTGCGGTGTAAAACCCTACTCCTGCCTGTGTTTGGGATTATACTGGGCAAGAGCGTTCTTGCATACAATATTGGGGAAGAAGGAAGCGATCCCCTTCTATGGTGGCTGCACTGCCCCTTTTATAGCCGCCTCGGTCCTCTTCCCCCGAAAACGCTGGCGGGAAGGTAGCCACACAACGGCGGTTTTGAAAGGGGACACGCGCCCAGGCTTATCCTGACAAAAGGTGGTCTTCGCCTGCAAAGGTGTTATCCATGACGCACCGGTGGTCTCGGTGATGACCTCCTCCATGCGCGCCTTATCGTCCTGGTCTTCATACACGAAACAGGCAAGCTTTGGGACTTGCTTTGGGGGGCAGCTGGCGCTGCCCCCTTAGCACCAAAAAGGAAATCATCCCGGACTGTTCCCACTGGCATGGCTCTGCTGTTGTTGTCATCTTGCGGGGGTGCGTCACCCACGTGCGGGCACAAGACCGCCAGGCTGGCGCCGGGCGGAGCCCTGCTCGAGTGGCTTTGGGAGGCTGCCTCAGGAGGCCGCCTCGCGAGGGGGTCTCGTGAGGCCTCCTGCTGCTGCTGCTCAGTCTTGGTGGTCCGCTCCTGTTGGGGAACGTCACATGGGAAACAAAAAATTTCCTACGCACACGCAAGATCTATCCATGGTGATGAGCATCTACGAGAGGGAGAGTGAATCTACATACCCTTGTATATCGCTAAGCGGAAGCGTTAAGAAACGCGGTTGATGTAGTCGAACGTCTTCGCGATCCAAATCGCAAGTCGTCCCTCGATCCAAACACGATCTAGCGCCGAAAGGACGGCACCTCCGCGTTCAACACACGTATGGCTTGATGACGCCTTCACCTCCTAGATCCAGCGAGCGATGGTGAAGTAGTGGATGAGTTCCGGCAGCACGACGGCGTGGTGATGGTGGTGAGGAACAATCTCTGCAGGGCTTCGCCAAGCACTATGAAGATTATGACGGGAGGAACTAGAGGGTTAGGGTTGCCGGCACACGGCTTGGGAAATCTTGATGTATCCCGTGTGCTAGCCCTGCCCCTCTATTTATATGTTGAGCCCTGGGGTCTAAACTTGGAGAGAAAGCCTCCACAAGGTCGGTTTTGCCCGCACAAGGTCGGTTTGGCCCGCACGGAAAGAGTCCCACTCGGATTCCAGCAGTACCGCGTACAAGCGGTAGTACCGCTCATGAGCGGTAGTACCGCTTGAGCGGTAGTACCGCTTCACACAAGCGGTAGTACCGCTTACGCGGTAGTACTGCCTTACCAGCGGTAGTACCGCTTAAGGCAGCAGCAAAACTTCCTTTTGCACTTTACAATACCTCGTGGGCTTTACCCCTTTGGTCCATATAAAGTGTTGCTGCACCCGAACACTTCGGTAAACATCCGGAACCCCTTCCGGTGAATTCCGGAACCCTTCCGGAGATCAAAACACTATTATCACATATATCAATCTTTACCTCCGGACTATTCCGAAGATCCTCGTCATGTCCGGGATCTCATCCGGGACTCCGAACAACCTTCGGTCACCAACATAACAACTCAACTATACTTATATCGCCACCAAACGTTAAGTGTGTAGACCCTGCGGGTTCGAGAACTATGCAGACATGACCGAGACACCTCTACAGCCAATAACCAATAGCGGGACCTGGATGCCCATATTGGTTCCTACATATTCTACGAAGATCTTCATCGGTTGAACCTCTATGTCATGGATTCAGTTAATCCCGTATACTGTTCCCTTTGTTCTTCGGTATGTTACTTGCCCGAGATTCGATCGTCGGTATCTCTATACCTAGTTCAATCTCGTTACCGGCAAGTCTCTTTACTCGTTCCGTAATACAAGATCATGTGGCTAACTCTTTAGTCACTTTGCTTGCAAGGCTCATTGTGATGTTGTATTACCGAGTGGGCCCTGAGATACCACTCCGTCACACGGAGTAACAAATCCCAGTCTTGATCCATGCCAACCCAACAGACACCCTCGGAGATACCTGTAGAGCACCTTTATAGTCACCCAGTTACGTTGTGACGTTTGATACACACAAGGTATTCCTCCGGTGTCAGTGAGTTGCATGATCTCATGGTCATAGGAATAGATACTTGACATGCAGAAAACAATAGCAATAAACTGACACGATCATATGCTATGTTCGTAGTTTGGTTCTTGTCCATCACATCATTCTCCTAATGATGTGATCCCGTTATCAAATGACATCTCATGTCCATGGCTAGGAAACCTTCACCATCTTTTGATCAACGAGCTAGTTAACTAGAGGCATACTAGGGACACAGTGTTGTCTATGTACCCACACATGTATTTGAGTTTCCAATCAATACAATTATAGCGTGGATAATAAACGATTATCATGAACAAGGAAATATAATAATAACCAATTTATTATTGCCTCTAGGGCATATTTCCAACAGCTCCTTGTGGAGGGGTCCTCGTGAGGCTGGCGCCTCGCGAGGTGTCTTGCGGCGCCCGTGGCTGGGCCGCCTCTTGGGCCTTCGCCAGGTGTTGCTGCCTGAGCCGCAGGCAGACAGGCCGTGGTACCCTCGTTCCCACTGGCCCGACAGACGCAGCTTATGACAGGTGGGGCCGAGGCAACTTATGACAGGTGGGCCGGCGTTGCATATGACAGGTGGGGTATATTCTCTCTATCATTTGTCAACGGCCGACCGCGCACAACCCTGAGCACCATCCCCACAGAGCAACCATAGCCATGGCCGCAACTTGCCCGCATCGCCGGATTTGATTTCGGCGCCGACCAGCGGCCCGCGGCGGTGCACGTCCGCCACGGCACCAACAATATTTCTCTGCCCGCATTGTCCCTCTAGGCCAACGTACTGCACGCAAAGCTACCGCCGCCACATCCCCCTCCCCACCATCTGGATTTGCTCTGCCGTCGAAGACAACCACCTACAGCTAGGCGACATTTCTTAGTGAGCTCTCGGATCCTGATCCGCCTTATTCAAGAGCTTCTGAACCATTTCCCTTAATCTCGTCTGAACAACTAATTTCAGGGGCGCCGTCGCGGTAAATGTCCGGTCGCAGTGGTTACAGCGGCGAGGTGAGATTTGGAGGAGGTTCTGTAGTTACCGCTCACGGCCTATCTAAATGATCCCTTGTTTAATTTGTAGTGTTAATTTACTTTTGGATGGATTATTATAGTTTAACAGGCAGGATGATGATCCTTGGTATATTGCATACCAAGATGAGTCAATCCAGTGGGGTAGAGAGAAGATGGCATTGGAGGAGGTGGTGGCTAATTTGGGTGTTGAATTAGCCAGTAAAAACAGATTGATTGTTGAGCTGAAGCGTACTATTGTGGAAGAAAGGAGAATTGCTCCCAACGATAAGTTGAAATTAGAGACTGATCTAGCCATATTTGATCATGTGGTAGAGGAGCTGCAAATGGATGGAGAGGAGAAAGCAAGAGTCATACAAGGACTTGAAGTGAAGGAAGAGGAGAAAAACAGATACATGGTGGCACTTACAATAGTTGTCATCTCTTTACTAGCTCTTTACTATGTAGTTAAGGTAAATTGAAATAAATTAATGTAGAGATCTCCAAATATGATGGGCTATTGAGCTAGTTTGTACCCCTGCAATCGGGGCAAGATGTGACATCTTGTTAACCCCTTGGAATTTAGTCCACATGATATGCAACTTTGTTTGTAAAAGTTTCAGGCAAAAGATGCCCTCCCCTTCTTTTTAGGGATCCCATCCCTTCTTTATTAGGCATCCACATGATATCCAGTTTCCATACAAATCATATGCTATTTTGTGTCTACAAATTGGAAATTTAAGGAATTGAAAACATCGTGGTCTGTGAACTGGTCCACTTCAAATTAGCCTTGCATCCAAATGTTTAGGGATCCCAAATGTTTATTACACCAGCATGTTCAAGACAGCAGCTTGACAACATAGCAAATAATGCTACTACTACAACACATTTCAGCACAAATTTCTCTCCCTCTAATTTCTTCTGCTTAACCCTTAGCTGGTTAATAGCAGCAGGATTTTCAGCATCTTTCTTTAATAACACCTCAATTTGCATATCCTTCCTCTTGATCAAATCATCTGTCCAAGCCTTCTTCTACAGCAACTCTTGATTCCATGCTTTGTAGGCCTGTAATTCAGTAAGAACTCGGGGATCCTTTTCTCTTTTGAGCCGATGATACGTCTCCAATGTATCTATAATTTTTTATTGTTCCATGCTATTATAGTATCAATCTTGGATGTTTATTATGCAATTATATATCATTTTTTCGGACTAACCTATTAACCTAGTGCCGAGTGCCAGTTGCTATTTTTTTGCCTGTTTTTGGCTTTTCGGAAAATCAATCAAACAGAGTCCAAACGAAGAAAAAACTTTGGATTAATTTTTTCTAGACTAGAAGGGACCCTAGAAGCTTCAGGACAAGACCAGAAGAGTCACGAGGGAGCGACAAGCCCGGAGGGCGCGCCCAGGGCGTAGGCGCGCCCCCAGTCTTGTGGGCCCCTCGTGGCACCTCTTGACCTATTTCCAGTGCTATAAATTCCCAAATATTCCCAATATACCAGAGAGCCACCACGGATAACTTTTCCACCGCCGCAAGCTTCTGTTCTTCCGCGATCCCATCTGGAGGCCTTTTCCGGCAATCTTCCGAAGGGGGAATCGGTCACGGAGGGCTTCTTCATCAACCTTGTTGCCCTTCCAATGATGTGTGAGTAGTTTACCACAGACCTACGGGTCCATAGCTAGTAGCTAGATGGCTTCTTCTCTCTCTTTGATCTTCAATACAATGTTCTCCTCGATCTCCTTGGAGTTCTATTCAATATAATTTTATTTTGCGGTGTGTTTCTTGGGATCCGATGAATTGTGGGTTTATGATCATATTATTCATGAGAAATATTTGAGTCTTCTCTGAACTCTTTTATGCATGATTGTTATAGCATTGTATTTCTCTCCGATCTATCCGTTTGGTTTGGCCAACTAGATTGATTTATCTTGCAATGGGAGAGGTGCTTTGTGATGGGTTCAATCTTGCGGTGCTCTATCCCAGTGACAAAGTAGGGAACAAGACACATATTTGTATTGTTGCCATTAAGGATAAAAAGATGGGGTTTAATCATATTGCTTGAGTTTACTTTGTCTACATCATGTCATCTTGCTTAAGGCCTTAGTCTGTTTTTGTTAACTTAATACTCTAGATGCATGCTGGGTAGCAGTCGATGGGTGGAGTAATAGTAGTAGATGTAGGCAGGAGTCGGTCTACTTGTCTCGGACGTGATACCTATATACATGATCATTGCCATGGATCCGTCATAACTATGCACTTTTCTATCAATTGCCCAACAGTAATTTGTTTACCCACCGTATGCTATGCGTTCGAGAGGGAAGCCTCTAGTGAAAACTATGGCCCCGGGTCTACTTTTATCATATATTAAATCAAAAATTACCTTGCTGCAATTTTATTTACTTTATTTTATTTAGCAATTTACTTTATCTATTTATCACTATCAGACTTAATCCTTGCAAGTAACCGCCAAGGGGATTGACAACCCTCTTGTTTGCGTTGGGTGCTAGTATTTGCTTTTCTGTGTGTAGGTGCTGCTAACGAGGTTCTATGTGGTTCGCCTACTAGATTGATAACCTTGGTTCTTAACTGAGGGGAATACTTATCTCTACTGTACTGCATCATCCTCTCCTCTTCGGGGAAATCCCAACGCAGTTCACAAGTAGCAGGAAGAATTTCTGGCGCCGTTGCCGGGGAGACATCACCAAAACCTATCAAGTACCTTTGCATAAACTATCATCTACTTGCTCTTATTTTTATTTCCATTTGCCTCTCATTTTCATCTCCCCCACTTCTAAAACAATTTTACAAAAACACAAAAAATATTTTCGTTGCTAGTTTGCTTGCTCGACCATTATGGCTAGTTCTTCAATTGTTACTTGCACTCCTGAAAATGAAGTCTTAAATTTTAAACAAAGGGGGAGAAAGTTTAAAAGATGCTTGGTATAGGATAATGGAATCTTATCATATTTGCACCATAAAAGGGGATATGAAAATTTTGCTTCGATACTTTTATGTAGGGTTAACTATGGCCAATAGACAACTTTTGGATTTTGCCACTAAAGGGAATTTCATTGATAGTGATGCTAATACTGCTTATGAAATAATAGAGGGAATAGTGGGAACTCCACCCTCGCAAAAAGGATTTAATTATACCCAAGAGGGGATCCAAATTTTGGAAAAATTTGGTGACATGCAGAAAAACTTGGTTGAGTTACAAAAGTCTAATGAGCCTCTTAAAAATGTTAGTGGCAATCTCAATCGCATGAATAATCTTCTTACTATTTGCAACAAGCGGCTTGACACATTAGATAATAGAATTGCTTTATTTTCTGAAAGTAATGGGAAGCGCAAAGAACCTCCCAGTTTTGAGAATAACCCACCTAAATTAGCAAAAACTAAGGATGATAATACTTGAAAACTATGCATTATGCCTAGCTAGGGGCATAAAACAATAGCGCTTGTTGGGAGGCAACCCAATATTTATCTTTATTGCAATTTTTATTTTTCTTGTGTCACACAATTGTAGCTTCTGTTATGATTGTGTTTTTATCTTTTAATTAGTGTTTGTGCCAAGTAATGCCTTTGGGATGATTTGGATGGTAGTATGATTGATGCTGTTTGAAAACAGAAAGTTTTGAGTCCAGTGCTGGATTTTTTGTTCTTTACTTGAGCGCGATAAAATTCTGCATGTTTCACACAGTATTGGTATATGAATTGTTTACGTCTTCCTAATTTTTCAGAATTTTTGGAGTTACAGAAGTATAGCTTTTAAATAGATCTTTACAGACTGTTCTCTTTTAGACAGATTCTGTTTTTGTTTCATAGTTTGCTTATTTTGATGAATCTATGGATTGTATCGGGGGGTATAAGCCATGGGGAAGTTGGAGTACAGTAGCATTGTGCCAATATTAAATATGAATTAATTTATCACAGTGCCTAAAGTTTAAGATTTGTTTGTTATACTAACGGATCTCACGAGGTTTCTGTTGAGTTTTGTGTGCTGAAGTTTTCATGTTTTGGGTGAGACCACGATGGATGAAGGAATAAGGAGAGGCAAGAGACTAAGCTTGGGGATGCCCAAGGCACCCCAAGGTAATATTCAAGGAAGACTCAAGCGTCTAAGCTTGGGGATGCCCCGGATGGCATCCCCTCTTTCGTCTACAATCTATCGGTATATCACTTGGAGCTATATTTTTATTCATCACATGATATGTGTTTTGCTTGGAGCGTCTTGTGCTATAGTTTTATTTTCTTTGTTTGCTTTTTAGTTTGCCACAATCATATTTTCTGAACACACTTTTTGAGAGGGACACACATTATTCGTGATTTGTTAGAATACTCTATGTGCTTCACTTATATCTTTTGAGCTAGGCAGCTGCTCTAGTGCTTCACTTATATCTTTTAGAGCACGGCGGTGGTTATATTTTAAAGAAATAGTTGCACTCTCATGATTCACCTATATCTTTTTGAGAGTCTAATAAATAGTAATGGTAATATGCATGGGTTATGAATTTGGTCCTAATATGATAGGTATTCAAGAGGGATATAATAAAAACTTTCATGTAGATCACTGGATATGATAAGTTTGATTCCTTGCAATAGTTTTGCGATATTAAGATGGTAATATGTGGGAGGTGCTAGTAGATAATTGTGGTTTAGTAATAATATTGGTGTGAAGGTTTGTGATTCCCAAAGCATGCACTATGGTCTGTCGTTATGCTAAGAAGTTGAAGCATGATTTATTATTGATTGTCTACCTTATGAGTGGAGGTTGGGGACGAGCGATGGTCTTTTCCTACCAATCTATCCCCCTAGGGCCATGTGTAGTAGTACTTTGCTTCAAGGGCTAATAAACTTTCGCAATAAGTATGTGAGTTCTTTATGACTAATGTGAGTCCATGGATTATACGCACTCTCACCCTTTCGCAATTTGCTAGCCTCTTCGGTACCGTGCATTGCCCTTTCTCACCTCGAGAGTTGGTGCAAACTTCACCGGTGCATCCAAACCCCGTGATATGATACGCTCTATCACACATAAGCCTCTTTATATCTTCCTCAAAACAGCCACCATACCTACCTATTATGGCATTTCCATAGCCATTCCGAGATATATTGCCAAGCAATTTCCACCGTTCTTTTATATGACACGCATCATCATTGTCATATTGCTTTGCATGATCATATAGCTGACATATTATTTGTGGCTCAGCCATTGTTCATCATTTTCATACATGTTACGCTAGTATCATTGCACATCCTGGTACACTGCCGGAGGCATTCATATAGAGTCATATTTGTTCTAGTATCGAGTTGTAATTTCTGAGTTGTAAGTAAATAGAAGTGTGATGATCATCATTATTAGAGCATTGTCCCAGTGAGAAAAAAAGGAGGGCCAAAAGAGCCCAGCGAAAAAAAGAGAAGAAAAAAATGAGAGAAAAAGAAAGAAGGGGCAGTGTTACTATCCTTTTCCATTCTTGTGCTTCAAAGTAGCACCATGTTTTTCATATAGAGAGTCTCCATGTTGTCACTTTCATATACTAGTGGGAAGTTTTCATTATAGAACTTGGCTTGTATATTCCGATGATGGGCTTCCTCGAATGCCTGAGGTCTTCATTAGCAAGCAAGTTGGATGCACACCCACTTAGTTTTTATTTTGAGCTTTCATACACTTATTGCTCTTAGTGCATCCGTTGCATGGCAATCCCTACTCCTCGCATTGACATCAATTGATGGGCATCTCCATAGCCCATTGATTAGCCGCATCGATGTGAGACTATCTTCTTCTTTTTGACTTCCCTTATTGATCTCTACCACCATATTCTATTCCACCCATAGTGCTATATCCATGGCTTGCGCTCATGTATTGCGTGGGGGTTGAAAAAGCTGAAGCATGTTAAAAAGTATGAACCAATTGCTCGGCTTGTCATCAGGGTAGTGCATGATAAATACTTTATGTTAAGAAGATGGAGCATGACAAGATTATATGATTTTGTAGGGCTAACTTTCTTTAGCATTTTTATTTTGAAAGGCATGATTGTTTGTTAGTATGCCTGAGTATTGATGTCTTTATATCAAATTATACACAATTGCTTTGAATCATTCGGATCTTAATATTCATACCGTAGAAGAGATTACATGATGAAACATGTTTGGTAGCAATCCACATCAAAAACTCTGTTTTTATCATTTACCTACTCGAGGACGAGCAGGAATTAAGCTTGGGGATGCTTGATACGTCTCCAACGTATCTATAATTTTTGATTGTTCCATGCTATTATAGTATCAATCTTCGATGTTTATTATGCAATTATATGCAATTATATATCATTTTTTGGGACTAACCTATTAACCTAGTGCCTAGTGCCAGTTGCTGTTTTTTGCTTGTTTTTGGCTTTTCAGAAAATCAATATCAAACAGAGTCCAAACGAAGAAAAAACTTTGGATTAATTTTTTCTGGACCAGAAGGGACCCTAGAAGCTTCGGGAGAAGACCAGAAGAGTCACGAGGGAGCGACAAGCCCGGAGGGCGCGCCCAGGGGGTAGGCGCCCCCTTCCCAGGCTTGTGGGCCCCTCATAGCACCTATTAACCTAATTCTAGCGCTATAAATTCCCAATATACCAGAGAGCCACCACTAATAACTTTTCCGCCGCCTCAAGCTTCTGTTCTTCCGCGATCCCATCTGGAGGCCGTTTCCGGCAATCTAACAGAGGGGGAATCGATCACGAAGGGCTTCTTCATCAACCTTGCTGCCCTTCCAATGATGTGTGAGTAGTTTACCACAGACCTACGGGTCCATAGCTAGTAGCTAGATGGCTTCTTCTTCTTCTCTCTCTCTCTCTCTCTTTGATCTTCAATACAATGTTCTCCTCGATCTCCTTGGAGTTCTATTCGATGTAATCTTCTTTTGCAGTGTGTTTGTTGGGATCCGATGAATTGTGGGTTTATGATCAGATTATTCATGAGAAATATTTGAGTCTTCTCTGAACTCTTTTATGCATGATTGTTTTAGCATTGTATTTCTCTCCGATCTATCCATTTGGTTTGGCCAACTAGATTGATTTATCTTGCAATGGGAGAGGTGCTTTGTGATGGGCTCAATCTTGCGGTGCTCTATCCCAGTGACAAAGTAGGGGACAAGACACGTATTTGTATTGTTGCCATTAATGATAAAAAGATGTGGTTTAATCATATTGCTTGAGTTTACTTTGTCTACATCCTGTCATCTTGCTTAAGGCGTTACTCTGTTTTTGTTAACTTAATACCCTAGATGCATGATGGATAGCGGTCGATGGGTGGAGTAATAGTAGTAGATGCAGGCAGGAGTCGGTCTACTTGTCTCGGACGTGATGCCTATATACATGATCATTGCCATGAATCCGTCATAACTATGCGCTTTTCTATCAATTGCCCAACAGTAATTTGTTTACCCACCGTATGCTATGCGTTCGAGAGAGAAGCCTCTAGTGAAAACTATGGCCCCCGAGTCTACTTTTATCATATATTAAATCTAAAAATACCTTGCTGCAATTTTATTTACTTTATTTTATTTAGCAATTTACTTTATCTATCTATCACTATGAGACTTAATCCTTGCAAGTAACCGCCAAGGGGATTGACAACCCTCTTGTTTGCGTTGGGTGCAAGTATTTGCTTTTGTGTGTGTAGGTGCTGCTAACGAGGTTCTGTGTGGTTCTCCTACTAGATTGGTAACCCGAGGGAAATACTTATCTCTACTGTACTGCATCATCCTCTCCTCTTCAGGGAAATCCCAACGCAGTTCACAAGTAGCAGCCGACGCACCATGTCACGCAAATCAATCAAATCCTGCTTCAAGAACTCGGGCACTTCTGGATCAGCCCATTCGAAGAACTTATAGCCACCAACCTATGATATTAACACTATTTTGAGTCAAGATTATATTTTCATTTAATGGCCAAAAAACATGGGAAATGAGAAGAAATAGGAAATCACCCGAACTCTTTTGCAGCAGAAATATCTCCGTCCTGGGTTGGAATCGCTCCAAGAAATCCACCTAGAAGCCTTCTCATTGCACCAACAAGGTTTATATAGAGAATACTGCAGCGGCTTTTCTCTGTACGGTATTGGGGTAGAGAAGGAGGATTCCTCGAGGCTGTACCATGTAGTGCTGTTGACGCTAGAACTGGACATGTCCTAGCTTTGTGCATACTTATGAAATTAAACAAAAATGTCAATGGTCATAAAGCAGATCATCGACCAGCTCAATGTGTAGTAGCGGTGGTGATAAACTAGCTCAATGTGCAGTGGCATTGGTGAAAACTGGCTCAATGTGCAGTGGCATTTGTGATAAAGTAGCTAAATGTGTAGTAGTAGTGGTGATAAACTAGCTCAAAAAACTAGGCATGTACTAAATGTAACCCCAAAATACTCTATCGTTCTTACTGGCACCAAACGCTCAGATTCGCGGAGATCCTCACCACGACACCCCGCTCAGATCCATGGAGATCCTCACCGCGACGCCCCACCCAGATCCGTCCAGATCCGTGTAGCCGACACAAGGCGGCGAGGAGGACAGGGGGGGTGAGGAGGAGGTCGAACTTGCCGTCGCCGACCGGGATTTAGGGTTCGAGTAGAGAGGGGGGAAAGGGGGAAATGCGGCGGCGCG
The DNA here is from genome assembly GCA_039707655.1 of Elymus sibiricus. Classification (NCBI taxonomy): domain Eukaryota; kingdom Viridiplantae; phylum Streptophyta; class Magnoliopsida; order Poales; family Poaceae; genus Elymus; species Elymus sibiricus. The sequence goes on along the minus strand of CM077666.1, from coordinate 171,886,526 downwards.
AGTGAGATCCAGTGGCTTATCTGTCACTTGTCCCTCTTCTGCCGCTGCCAGGTGGGCCACGGAACACCCGACCGAATCCAGCCAATCAGGTCACCTCTCGCAGATCGACCATGTGTAACCCTAGCGCCTGATCCAAACCTTCCCCGAACTATGATCCAATGGCTCGGATGGTGCGGGGTTTTGAGGGGTTTTGAGAGGGTTTTGAGGGGTTTTGAGAGGGTTTCAGTGATTAGGGTTGAGCATAACTAATTTTAAAAAAATCAAAAAATATGAAACTTGTGCACATCATTGTTTTATGTTACTAGGTTGCTAGGAAAAATAAGAAACCACGTCTATGGATATTTTCATGAAATTCCCTTCACATAACTTAGCTATCACCAACAAGGTTGCATGGTTTTCAAGGGAAATGAGCTAGGGTTTAGGGTTAACCATAGCATAGTTTGTCCAAACGATCCCATATTGGGCATGGACCCTATATTTGCAAACTAGACGTCAAGGTTTTTTTAGCTCATTCAGAGAAGGTCAAAAAAATTGCTTAGAAATGGGGCTGTCTATCCTAGCTTTGGAGCTCATTTGGAGCACATTTTTCATGCCCCAAAAGAGACGTCTTCAAAGTACTTCACAAAAGAGACGTCTTCAAAGTACTTCACAAAAGTAGCATTACATCACACAAAATGACAAATATCAAATTGTTCCTACTGAAATCCAAATTCACAACATTACAAAGTTCAAACTCAAGTTCAGAACATCGAAAGGTACACAACATTACAAAGTTCAAGTTCATGTTCACATCATTTCAAAGTTCAAACTCAATTTCACATCATTTCAAAGTTACAACTCAAATTCCAATCCTTTTCTGTCTCCTTGTGTTTCTTGTTGGATTCACCACCTTGCTCCTTGTGTTCCTTGCTGGGTTACTGGGTAGATTCACTGACTTTGTTCGTTTGGTCTTCACAACAGGTTCTGGCGGTGGAGAGGTGAAGGAGTACTTCCAGTAACAGAACATGTGATGGCCAATGGGCAAACAGCTTCAGGTGCCACAGGTTGAATTGATCTTTCATCGGCTTCTAGCGCTTGAAAACCATCGAGAGCCATTCTTTGAAAGTCATCATCAGATGTGGCTTCAACAGTTGGTTCACCTTTAGTTGATGTCAAATCAACTTGTGCTATGTTCCTTTTAGTCCCTTTCTTTGCCTTTGTTATATTCTTCTGTGTGCTTATCCTAGAGCTGTTGATAGAGAGACAACATTAAAATTTGTTTCCCTTAAAAAAATGAGAACAAATGCATAAAGAGAAGGCACACATACCAAGTTGTACTTGCAACCAATGATAGCTCAACTGGCTCAAGTGGCTGAAGTTGTGTTTGTTCTAGTTCTTCTAGTTTTTCTACAGCTGCTTGTCCTTCTGCTCCTTCTTCTAGCGCTTCATGATCCTCTGCATTTTCGGCACCCCATTGATCATCCTCTCCAAATGATGGATCCACTGGATTGGTTCAAATCCTAGCAATATGGCCTAGTCCTCCACATCTTTTGCACTTGCGCATCCTACGCGTACCTCCCTCTGCACTTGACCTTATCATGTTCTTCCTCGGCCTTCCTGGTGGTCTAACTAAAACTGGAGCGTGAAGCTTAAAACCTGGATCGATGATGGTCCATTGGTCTTTTTCCAACAATGCAGGCACGTTCTCAGCATATGTTGCCTTAAACTTCAAAATAGAGAAGTATTCAGACACATACTGATCAACCTCACCAACTTCACCCCCGATGAGTGTCATGAAAAACAGGGCATGTATGCATGGCTGCCCACGGATCTGCCATTGTCTACAACTGCATGTCTTACTACTTAAATCCACTGGGTACCTCCATTCCCTGTTTTTAGTGTCAGTATATGTTACCTCAGCCTCGTGTGTTGATCGTCTAATGCATTTCATCCTAAATCCTCTTGCCCTAGCATGCAATGCCTTTATCACAGACAGGATTATGACATGGCCAACATATTGTGTATCTGCAATTCTTCTACGCAAATCCATCTTTATCATGATCATTTACCTAATCTTGTCAAATGCTTGCCACAACATAAGCCCTTTCACTGACTTAATTTTTGAATTGAAACACTCGGCAAGGTTATTGGTCACATAGTCTACCTTGCATATTTCATTGAATTTGCTTCTTGACCACACCATTCCATGATGCGCTTCCATGTATTCCCGCACAGCAGAATTTTCAGCATACAAAACTCTCAAGTGGTGCTCATGTTTCTTCAAGCTGCAAGTGTATGATGCTGGCCATAGGTTCTCATCATACACTTTACCCCTGAATTTCTTTGTAAAATTAGTAGCTAGGTGTCTCATACATTCCCTATGCTCAACTCCAGGGAAAACTACATCTACTGTAGTCTCTAAATCCTTGCAAGCATCTATGTGTATAGCCAATCCTGGTGGCTGCCCTATAATGTTGCGCAAATTCTTGAAAAACCACACCCAACTTTCCTCCGACTCCATCTCCAACACACCATATGCCACTGGGAAAAGCAAGTTGTGTGCACCAACTGCACAAGTAGCTACTAGCTGTCCCCTAAATCTTCCATTCAAAGTTGTTGCATCCACATCCAAATAAGGCCTACAACCGTCCAGAAACCCCTTCCATCAAGCCTTGAAACAAACAAAAGCCCTCCTAAAACATTCCTTCTCAAATGTCTCCCCCCTAATTTTGTACTGTATAGTATGCTTGTCAAGCTCTACAACACTGCCTGGACTTGCCATCTCCACTTCAGCTTTGTAGGTGTACAACAAATCAAAACTTTCATTCCATGGACCATTAATTCTGTCAAGAGCCATTGCCTTTGCATAAAAAAATCCTCATGTATGGTATGTTCATCTTATACTTGACAAATAACAACTTGTGTAGTGCTGTAGGACCAAGTGTTGGTGTCTCTCTAAGCATATCCATGATTGCATCTGCCACCCACCTAGTTTTTGCTAATTTTGTTGTTTGGGCCTTCCCCCCTCCAGGTGGGCAAGTGTGCTTCTGTGGGTTCAGTTTGACCTGAAATTCAATGAAACAAGTGTATCAAAGAAAAGGGATCAAACATCACTGAAACTAATGTTCTATGCAAAATTAAATACCTGAATATATTTACTTGTACACATATGGGAGGCATGCAACCTCCACCTACACCTCTCATATGGACAGTGAACCGTCAACCTTTTGGGTTCACTCTTGCCAATCACAAAATCATTTTGAGTGAGAATGCAGTATGTAGTCAGTTCATTCCGACAGTCCATCATCGATTCAAATATTGTTCCTGGAGTAAGCTTAGGATCGTTCATGTCCCACTCAATTGTTGGCATGTCCTCACCAGCGTATTCTTCTGGAACCAACATGTCAGCATTCTCGTCCTTCTCTTCATCATCAGTGTCATAAAATCTAGCAAGGCCGGTTGGCTCCTCCTGGTATTCGTCCTCCATTGCTTGTTTGCTGAATTCATCAACCAATTCAGGGTACATCCTCTCATCCTCGTCATCGTTTCGAGGCACTACCTCATCAGGCTGTGCATCATCTTCTACATCCACTGCCGCACTCCACTGGTGCAGCGACGTGCTATACAAACAATTTTTAACCCCTTTCCACGACAGAGTTTTAAACCGTCGCCTTGCCTGTGTGTGCGATAGGGGGTCCTTCCCACACGACCCAGAAACCGTCGGCGATAGGGAGCACACAAGCATATGTTTCGCAGGACTAAGCGTATGTGATGCCCGTATCTATCCCAAACGCGAGTTGTCACACAACTGTTTGTGATCTATCGAATATCCCAAACACTCCATCCTTGCTACTCGTGTGTGCTCGCATTACCATCGCACTCGGTATTCTGTGGTGCAACGTTTACGATGCGCGCCCCATCACAAATAGTTCACGATTGTAAAACGTGTACGATAAGGAGACTATCACACACATTCACTTTTCCCAAACCGTATGTGATTATATAATTAAGAAGATAAGTTAATCATCGTATGTATGTCGGATGAGTTTATGAAACGTCCGACTGTCGTACGAGTGTCGGATGATATAACTATCGCACATGCTATTTTGTGGTGCAATGTTTACGATGCATACGTCATCAGAAACAGTTCATGATTGTAAAGCGTGTATAATGAGGCGACTATCACAAACATTTAGTTTGCTCGCACCGTTTGTGATTGTCGTGGGTACGACCATCTATGGGGCCATCTAGCCCCTTTGTGGTTCGGCTAGGGGAATGCGCAAGCACAAAGAGCAGAATCAACAGAGAACGCAAGGGATTTACCCAGGTTCGGGCCACCGTGAGGTGTAAAACCCTACTCCTGCTTTGCTGTATTGGATGTGTATGAACACAAGTACAAGGAGCGCTTTCTCCGGCAAGGTGCGGGAGGAGCAGCTACGCATGCAAGTTGTGCCAGGGTTCGATCGGGTGATTGAGCGATCCCTTCTAAATGTTGCCCTGGCCCTCCTTTTATAGCTCAAGGGGTTGCCACAGTGGCAAAACAGTCATTACAAGTTGATAAGATAGCAAACAGTGCTATCATACCTAACTCTGCCAGTTTAGGACAAAAGCAATAAATGCTCCGTTAGGTGTCATGTGGAGAAGGAGCCCCGGCAAGAATTCTGCACCGCTCACCCAGCTACCTCCTATTAACTTGACACGCCTTCTGGACGGTGTAATTAAAGGCAAATCTCCTTCTAGCATGCTGACACGTGCCTGACAAATCCCACCTAACTGCCTGCGGGCTCGACACCTCATCGATTAGCGACTAGCTGCTTGATGATGTGGAGCGCTAACATCAAGCGAGGGCTTGCCAGCACGGAGCTTGCCAGGTCTTCACCTTGCTGGCCAACCTTTGCCAGGAAAGGTTATCTTCAGTGTTTGAACCTGATGCTTCGTCTTGATCTTCTCTTCAGTGGATTCCGCAACTGGGTCTTGAATCTTGGTGTTTGGCAGTTTCCGGCAAGCCTTCGGCCGGCAGGGAGGCTGCCTTTGTCTGTGCATAAGTCAGGGTATAAAATACCCATGTTTTATACACCGATAGGAGCCCCCGGGCCTGGGCCATACGCGCATCCGAAGCGTCGTTGGGCTAGGCGCAAAACAATGCACAGACACGCGGTGGGAAAACTGCCGCTGTAATTTTAGTCATGATGGTTTTGCTGATGCACGTCCAATCCACGCATTAAATGCGGGACGTGGGAACGTGTACTGTTGTGGTTATTTTGCGGTAGTGCGCCTGTAAAAGCGCTGCTGGGGTAAAACAGTGAAGATCCAGCCCCCTCGTGCCTTCCCCATAAAAAGGCAATCACGAGGAGGCGCTGCTCATTCGCCCCTGCTTTCCCCCTAGTTCATCTTCTTCCTCTGGCCAGAACTGCTTCCGCTGCCGCTGCCACCGATTCGCATCTCAACTCGACTCCCTTTCTCCTCCTCGAGCCCTGATTGCACCCAAGAAGGCCGACGCGGAGGGGAAGAAGCCTGTCAAACCGCTCGACCCCAAGGCGGAGAAGAAGAAGAAGGAGTTGGAGGAACTAGAGAAGCGGCGGAGAGAGAATGCGATCTTTTCGCCGTCTTCCATGGATGCCAACACTTTGATCGAGAGGTATGCTTAGATGTCGGGGAAGGAGACCAAGGACCACAAGGCCCCAGTAGTTCTTCCTGAAGGCGACAAGATTCCATCGGATTCGTATCCGTTCTTCTCCGCCTACTTTTACTGTGGTCTGGTTCCTCCGTTCTCAGACTTTTTCAGCGCGATGATGTTCAGCTTCGGGTTTAGATTGCTGGATTTTACTCCAAATGCTATGATTTGCATGGCAGTCTTTGCCCATCTGTGCGAGAACTTTGTCAGAGTTGCCCCCAACATAGATCTGTTCCGCCACTTCTTCGTTCCTCGGATTGAAGACAAGTCGCTCTTCGGCAGCGTGACATGGATCCCCAGGGCAAAAACCAAGGGCCAGTATCTTGCCGGGTAACTCCATCTCAAATGGGATGAATGGAGGGCTGAGTGGTGCTGGATCCAGGAGAAGGATTTCCCCCAATTTTGCTTGCCGCGGACAGTGAGGGTTCAACGCGGCAAGAATTGGAGTGATCTTGGCACCACTGACGAGAAGCTCCGTCCGGCGCTGAATAGGATCGCTCGCCTCAAGGCCGCCAAGCTGACTGTAGAAATGGTTGGCACTGATTTCCTCCAGCGGTGCATCGCGCCGCTGCAGAAGAGAGAGAGAGATTTTCTTGGGATTACCAGAGTGCCGCTGATATCATGCGGCTGTATCCTGGGACCGGCAACAATCTGACAACTCTGGAGCATGCCGCACTTTGCGAGCAGTTGTTCAGAAAGACTGTCACATTTCACTTGCCGAGCCAGATCGTCCCGTTGCACATCAATTCTGCCAAGGATTCCATCTTGGCGATGATGCCGGATTGCAACGCCCGTGGAGTCAATGCAGATTGGCCGATGCCTAGCCTGGTGAATGAAATGGACTGGGCCTCCAATTTAACAGAAAAGGCCACCCGGAAAGAAAGAGATCTTGTCCAGGCTACCAAGGAGGAGGAGCTGGCGTATATCGCCAGTATAGCCGCAGAGGCCGCAAGAATTAGTGCAGCTAGCGGTTCTGGTGTCGCGGCAACTGAGGACGACGATGAAGAACATCCCGACGAAGAAGTTGCCGAGGAACACCAAGAAGAGCCTGCCGGGGACGAAGTTGCCAGAGCTGAAATTGCCGGAACCGAGATTGTCGGGACTGAGGTTGCCGGTGAACCCGAGGCGGAAGAGGAAGCATGTCCTCAAGCCCCGAAGAGGAGACGCCATCTTCGAAGGGCAGCCAGTCTAGAGCCAGTACGTGCTTCTTCACCAAAGGTAGCCCCTACAGTAAAGAAGACGACCACCAAGGCTGGACGCCAAGAAGAGGTGCGCCGGCAACCAAGTAGACGTCCGCGAACTCAGCCTTCATCTTCCCAGCAAGAGACTGCCGGAGATGTCGGATCTTCCCAGCCGGCAAGTTCATCTCCTCCGGCGCTTAAGAGGGCCAGAGAATCGCCTCCGCCGGCAAGATATGATCTCTCCGTCCTCAGCGAGTCTGAAGAGGAGGAGTAAGTGATATCGCTCATCTTCATCAAGTCTTGATTTCATTTGATTGTTGTTTTGACTTGATTTATTCTGTCTTGATAGGGATCCAGAACCACTCGCGCACCGGACGAAGTAGGCAAGGCCTGCAACAGAACAAGATCCCGCGGCAAGTGCTGGGCAGGGGGTTGTAACGGCCGAAACCATTGTTATCAGCCCCCAGTCCAGCCCCATGCGCGAGAACGTGGTGCAGATCCTGCCCACTAGCGCCAGCACTGAAGTTCCTCCCTCTGAGCCTGATAAGGAGATGGGACAGGTCCGCCAAGAGGCGGATCCTACTGTGGCTTCCCCGTCAACCATCATTCCGGAGAGTGCTTCTTCGGCAAGGGCCTCCACCGATGAGCCTGTCCGCACGGAAGCTACTCCGACAAGCGAAGCCGCCGATGACCATGCGCCGGCAACACAGGTTGCCGGGGAAGGATATGCCCTTCCTCAACAAACATCAATGGGTAATCCTCTTGTCTTTACACATCTCTCACGATTTTTTTTTGTTTTCTTGATCTTGGCTTGTAAGTTGAATCTTATTTTGCCTTTGCTTCTGCTTCACTCCATAGTTCCAACCTCTCCCGAAGAAGGTGAAATCCTTGTGGAGGTAGCAAATATTGCAAAGGATGTCACTGATGAAGCCACCAAGATTGCCGCTAGAGAGAACCTTGTGCAAGTTGCCGAGGAGACCAGAGAAATCCCCGAAGAACCTGAGAAGTCTTCCGGCAACACGTCTGACCCCGCCAGGGTGGATGTGGAGAAGGCGCCCGTCAACACTGACACGCCGAACCCCGATAACCAACCAACGGCGTCAACCTTGCAGATCCCATCAAGCAGTTTGGCGCTGACCACTTCTCAGCACGAATCTGGAGCCCCCAGTTCATCTGGTACTGCAGGGCCAAACTTTGATGAGGAAATAGCTCGGATCCTGCTCCCTCTGACCCAAAGAACCGACGAGGCCACTGATGCTTCTGACAACGCTGAAGATCTTGCCTTCATGGAAATCATGGCTGTCGGATTCAAAGGTGTCCAAGAAAGGTACAGCCGGAGGTGGAACAGGGTCCAAGAAGAACGGAAAGCTACGGATCTGGTTGACCAGAGATTGAAGAAGAAAGCGGACGAGCTGCGCACATGGTATAATGAGTAGGCCCGCAATCTTGTAAGGCAAGAGGAGAAGCTTATTGTTGCCAAAGAAGAAGCGGCAATCCGTGACGGCAAGTTGACAGAGCGCGAGGCGTTGCTCAACGCCAAAGAGAAAGATCTTGCCGCACGGGAAGAATCCCTTGCCGCCACTCTCCGCGGCAAAGATGAAGAAATTGGGAAACTCCTTGGGCAAAGGACGCAAGAGCTGGAAAAGAACCACAAGGATACTATTGAAACCCAAGCTCGAGATAGTGCCGCCAAGCTCAAGGAGGCTTCCGACAAGGTTGCCACTGCTGCCGCCGCCAAGACAGAATTAGAATCCCAAATGGCCAAGTTAAAGGAAGATGTTGCCGGTAGCAGCAAAGAAGCCTAGACTCTTAAGAACGAAGCGCTGAAGGCGGCCCGCACTCTCGGGGACCAGCAAACGCAGCTGTCGTCTAAGAATCAAGATCTTGAAGCTGCCCCCAAGACCTTTGAGGATCTAAAATCCCAACTGGCCACCTTGGTAACAGATTTGGAATCCGCCAAGGAAAGGGAGAGAGTCTTGATGGAGAAACTGGACAAGGAAGAGGCCTTGAAGAAGGATGCTGAAAACAACTACACCCAACTGCACGATAACCTTTCCCTCTGGATTGGCAGGCTTGTCAATGCTACTGAGCGCATCACTCCCCAGATTGCCGTTATGGATATGAAGAGCTGGGGCTTCACCGTCAACGACAAGGAGGCCACCAGCGTCAGGCTGACCAAGTTCTTCGAGGGTCTTATTGATGCCTTGAAAACACATCACGAGGACAGGTCTGCCGCGTTCGCTGATGAGTCCCGGAAGTTTGCGCATGAAGTTGTATATAAGGTGCTCCTCAAACTTGCTCATCGCAATCCCAGCCTTGATCTCTCCGGGGTCTTCAGAAAGCTACCGAAGAACACTGACGTTACTGCCGCCGACAAGATCGCTGCTCCTCTTGCCGACAAGGTTCTCCAAGTTCCCAGGATCCAGGGTGATCGTCGGGATTAAGCTTGTCGTTATCTCCATTGCCCTGCTGTCATGTAAAAGATAGATTCGATCTTATGTCAGACTGGCACTGTTTTTGTGATGTAATATAACTTGTGCTGATGGATGAATGTATGTCGTTTCCCCTGTCTTATTTTGTCTTTGCATGTTTTTATACCCTACACCTGTCGGAAGCTTGTCGGTGCATGCACTTGCCGTGAGCGCTTGAGGAATGGGTCCTTAGTAGCCTGCTGGTAGTGTTGCCGCCGACAAGTTTTCCTTTGATGTTTTCAACGCAGCTACTTAAATTGTTGAGCGGACTAAAAACAAAGTAAGAGCGCGAATGATTATGACAAGATTCCTTTGCGTGCAGGTTTTTCATACAAACACAGAATCGTTCAAGGGAAATTGCAAATATGACAAAGAATTTGTTTCGAAGTTTTTCAACTTAGCTTTTTCTTGCACTGTCCTCTCTTATCGCACGAAATGATCACTTTAACGTCATTTAAATGGTACCCCCATCCTCCCCCCTGGAAACTTGTACGCGAGGGATCCTTCTGTCCTTTGAGAAAAAGAAAGAAGAGAAAAAAGTGGTTTGGGAACCTTGACGGTTCATCAGCCATTTCATAAAAATCAAAGCGTAATCACAACATCACATGCATTTATACATCAATGAATATGTACAAAAAAGTTGTGAAACATTTAGCTTTATTTCACTTATGCACAGGGTCTGCACCTGGCTTTGTACAAAGGGTTACAAGTCTTGCCAACAAAGCTTGTGCAAAAGAGGTTGCCGGGAGGCCCGGCAACTACGCCTTATGGGTAGAACTTGCGAAGATGCTCAATATTCCATGAGTTTTGCACTGGGATGCCATCTTCGGTCTCCAGACGGACTGCATCAGGTTTGGTGACTCGTGCTACCCGATAAGGGCCTTCCCACTTCGGCGTCAACTTGTTTGATTTCTTGGCAGACTGAATGCGCCGAAGAACAAGGTCGCCTTCCTCAAGGCTTCGGGCATGCACTTTGCGGCTATGATAGCGGCGCAAGGCTTGCTGGTAGCGTGCAGCTCGCACAGCTGCCCGAAGACGATCTTCCTCAAGGAGCATTGCGTCATCTTGCCGCAGCTGCTCTTGCTCTGCCTCATCGTAGGCAAGCACTCGAGGTGACCCGTATATGAGTTCCGTGGGGAGCACCGCTTCTGCAACATAGACTAGGGAGAAGGGTGTTTGGTCGGTAGCTCGATTTGGTGTCGTTCTGAGTGACCAAAGAACCGCCGACAACTCATCAATCCAGCGTCTTCCACACTTGCGCAGCCTGTCAAAAGTTCTTGTCTTGAGGCCTCGCAGCACTTCAGCATTTGCCCTTTCCGCTTGACCGTTGCTTCTCGGGTGAGCAACAGATGCAAAACAGATTTTCCTGCCAAGGTCTTGGGTGTACTGCATGAAGGTGCGGCTCATGAATTGTGTGCCGTTGTCGGTGATGATCCTGTTAGGGACACCAAAACGGCAAACTAATCCTTTGAAAAACTTGACGGCTGACTGCGCTGTCACCTTCCTCACTGGCTCCACTTCAGACCACTTTGTGAACTTGTCGATGGCGACGTACAAGAACTCAAAGCCCCCGATAGCATGGGGGAAGGGGCCCAAAATATCAAGCCCCCAGACCAAGAAAGGCCAGGAGAGAGGGATTGTTTGAAGAGCTTGAGCTGGCTGATGTATGTTCTTCGAATGGAACTGGCATGCTTCACACTTGGTTACTAGCTCTGTTGCATCCTGGAGGACAGTGGGCCAATAGAAGCCTTGCCGGAAAGCCTTGCCGGCAAGTGCTCTTGTTCCTATGTGAGAGCCACATATGCCTCCATGTATCTCTGCCAACAGCTTTAGTCCATCTTCCTGGCAAATACACTTCAATTTCACACCGTTTGGTCTCTTTCTGTATAACGTGTTATCCACAAACTGATACATACTTGACGGACGGGCTACTTTCTCAGCTTCTTCTTGGTCATCGGGAAGCTCTCCTGTTTGAAGGAAATGAACTATCTGCTGTGCCCAAGTTGGAGCCTGCGGCTCGACAACAAGGACTAAAGGCATTTCTTCGACCGTGGGAGCGCTTGCCTCAGCGGCAAGAACCTGAGGTTCTGCGCGAAGCCGCTGCTCACCAGCGGTCATGTCGTTGTTCCGGCAACTTTCTTGCTGGTGGCTTCTGGGAGCTCTGCCGGAAAATACTTGTCGGTGTTCAACTTTCTCCTTTTGCTGGCCTGTGTTGATGGAGTGACTAATGGTTGATTCAAATGCAGTACAAAAGTTCCCAGTTCCACGGGTAGCTTTTGAGCGGCACACTTTGACAGATGATCAGCAATGCTGTTTTCCGCACGAGGGATGTGCTCTGTTTGCAATCCGTCAAAGTGCTCTTCCAATTTCCTCACTTCTTCCACATACGCTTCCATCAACGGGCTCTGGTAATCTTTGTTTACTTGCTTCACAACAAGCTGCGAGTCACCACGGATGATCAACTTTCTGATCCCAAGGTCTACTGCGATCCTACGACCGGCAAGGAGTCCTTCGTACTCAGCAGTGTTGTTTGTTGCTTTCTCCCTGGGAAAGTGCATTTGGATTACATACTTGAGGTGATCTCCAGTGGGTGCGACAAGTAGCACTCCAGCACCGGCGCCTTGCAGCGAAAAGGCACCATCAAAGTACATGATCCATTCCTTAGTTGTTTCTTTGCCGGTGAGAGCTGATTCTTGAACTTCCTCGTCTTGCGTTGGCGTCCATTCTGCAATGAACTCTGCCAAGGCTCTGCTCTGAATAGTTGATGTGCTTTCAAACTTGAGTGCAAAGCTTGACAATTCCAACGCCCACTCCACTATCCTGCCAGTTGCATCTGGATTCCTCAAAATACGCCGCAATGGAAAGTGAGTGACGACGGTGATCTCATGTGCTTGGAAGTAGTGACGCGGCTTTCTCGTGGCCATAAGAAGACCGAAAAGCAACTTCTGCACACCAAAATATCTTGATCTAGCCCCCTGTAGAAGCGAACTAACAAAATATACTGGTCGCTGCACCACCTTCTTCTTCGGCACCATTTGGTGATCAGCTTCATTTACTTGCGCTGTTTCTGATTTGTCGGCACCAGACCTTGCCGAAGAAGATTCTGGTTTGTTGCAGGACGGGCTTGCCACTGCTGCTTCTCCGTCATCAGTTTCCCTCTGCGCCACTAATGCAGCACTGACCACTTGATTTGTTGCTGCTAGATATAGCAGCAACGGCTCTTGTGGTTGAGGCGCAACTAGTGTTGGCGCGGAGGAGAGGTATCTTTTCAAATCCTGCAGCGCGGCCTCCGCTTCCGAAGTCCATTTCATTGGTCCTGCCTTTTTCAAAATCTTGAAAAACGGTAAGGCACGCTCAGCAGATTTTGAAATGAACCTACTCAAGGCAGCAACACAGCCGGCAAGACGCCGCACATCCTTGACGCTTTTTGGTGCTTGAATCTGCTCAATTGCTTTGATCTTGCCGGGATTTGCTTCTATTCCACGTTGAGATACAAAGAACTCGAGAAGTTTGCCGGATGGAATAGCAAAGACACACTTCTAGGGGTTGAGCTTCAAATTGATCTTGCGCAAGTTTGTAAATGTTTCTTCTAAGTCTTGAATGAGGGTTGATTTGTCCATGGTTTTGACCACTATATCATCCATATATGCTTCGACATTTCTGTGCAGCTGGGGCTCAAAACCAATCTGGACTGCTCTTGCAAATGTTGAACCAGCACTCGTTAAACCAAAAGGCATAATCTCGAAGCAGTATGTGCCACATGGAGTAATGAATGCAGTTTTCTCCTCATCTTCCTTGGCCATGAACATCCGATGGTACCCAGAATATGCATGGAGGAAGGAGAGTAAATCACAGCCGGCAGTAGAGTCTACAATTTGATCAATGCGCGGCAAAGGGAAAGGATCCTTTGGACATGCTTTGTTAATATCAGTGTAGTCGATACAAAGTCTCCACTTTCCATTTGCTTTACGCACCACAACTAGATTTGCTAACCAAGTTGGATGAAGTACACTTCTAACCAAGCTTGCTGCTTCAAGTTTTTTGATTTCTTCGGCAATGAACTGTTGCTGCTCCAAAGCCTGCTTCCTAACCTTCTGCTTGACGGGCCGAGCATGGGAACAGACAGTAAGGTGGTGCTCAATTACCTCCCTGGGAACACCGGGGATGTCAGATGGTCGCCATGCAAACACATCAACATTCGCCTGCAGGAAGGCAACGAGCGCGCTTTCCTATGTGCTGTCAAGGGTGGCGCTGATGGTGAAGGTACCGTCAGTGCCATCCTCCCTTGCCGACACCTTCTTTGTTGTTGGTGGAGTGGCCTTGGATTTCTTGCCGGTAGAGCACTCCGGCAAGTCTTCAACAGGCGCGCAGCACTTCGAAGAGGTGCGTTTCCCGGAATTCTTGTCAGAGGTTGCCGGATTTCTTGCTTTTCTTTTCCTTGGCGGGAGCTGGCGCCTTGGCGGTCTCTGCTACAACCGCATCTCTGTATAGTTTGTCGATGCATATGACTGCATCTTTCTTATCTGAGTTGATGGAAATGACACCCATCGGCCCTGGCATCTTCAACGTCTTATAGGCATAGTGGGATGCTGCCATAAACTTAGCCAAAGCTGGGCAGCCAAGAATTCCATTATACGGCAAGGGAATCTTAACAACATCAAACACAATCTTCTCTGTTCTGTAGTTCAATTCCCCGCCAAACGTCACCAGTAATGTGATCTTCCCTTTGGGTTGGCTTCTTCCCGGGTTCACTCCTTGAAAAGTGCCTGTTTTCTCGAGTTCCTCGTCGGGAATCTACAGCCTCTTGATTACTTCTGGAGAGATCAAATTTAGGCCGGCCCTACCGTCAACTAACATTTTCGTGACCTGGAGGTTGCGAATTGTCGGTGAAACCAACAACGGCAAACAACCGACCGCGGTTGTGCGATTAGGGTGATCCTCGGCATCGAAAATGATAGGCGTGTGTGACCACTTGAGTGGCTTCTGGGCACCCATTGCCGGTTCTACCGCATTAACCTCACGTGCTCACTTCTTGAGTTGGTGGTCAGAAGAGTGCAGAGATGCACCTCCGTCAATGCACATGGCTTCAGTTGCCGTCTGGAATTCTTGTTCACTGGACTCGTCGTCATCCTCTTCGTCACTTCCATCGTCTTCTTCTTTCTTTTCTTGGCCTCTCGCATGCTTATCTTTTTGCTGCTTGGCCTTTCCGCGGTGGCCTCCTTGACCACCACGACCTTTTTTGTCGGATCCACCAGCACCATCCTGACCGATCTCCTTGTCACGTTTTTCATATTTAGCTTTCTGCTTTTCAGCGAGGTGCTCGACTTGTCGGCACTCTTGGAGATCATGGCCCTTGGTGCGGTGAATCTTGCAATATGGCCCATCAGATTTGCTGGCCTTCTCGTTTGCCGCCGCCTCCTGACAAACGGCGCATACGGCAGCCTCCTTGTCGGAGCTTTCCGTCTTGGCTTTCTTGGCGGTGTTAGAGTTGCCGGACCCTTCGATAGCCATCACTGTTTTTCCTTTGCGCTTCCTGTTGCGCTTTCGGTCCTTCTTCTTTGGGGTGGCAGCATCGTCATCCTCGGAATCCACCTCGGCACCCGCATCCTCCCCAGGAAGCCTCCTTCCTTCCTCAGCACGCGCACACTTATCCGCCAACATGTAGAGTTCGTTGACGGTCTTCGGCAACTTGACGTTCATCTTCTCCCGCATCCTCCGATTGCGCACGTTCGTGTGGAAGGCGGCAATCACAGCTACGGGGTGCACGTCTGGGATATTGCGGTGCACACGACTGAATCTCTGGATATACTTGCGCAAAGATTCACCATATCTTTGTGGTTTCACTTGCAGGTCGCTGGGCTGACCGGGAGCCTTGTGCCCTCCGGTAAAGGCACCAACAAACTCATTACAGAGATCTGACCACGAAGAAATTGAGTTCTCTGGCAAGTTCGTCAGCCAAGCCCTCACGTTGGGCTTCAGCACCAACGGAAAGTAGTTGGCAAGAATCTTCTCATCTCTCCCCCCGGCAGCTTGCACGGCAATCGTGTAGATGCCCAGAAATTCTACCGGGTTCAGCTTGCCGTCGTACTTTTTTGGTACTTCTGACTTGAAGACCCAGACGGATGGCCAGCAGACTTGTCGCAGCTCATGAGTGAAGGCTAGACATCCAACCTCATAAGGCAGATATCCGCCAACCTCGGGCGCAGGCTCATCAACGACTGGGCCGTTGCGCGAGTCGGATTGACGGCGCGCCTCCCGGTGCCGTTCAATGGTGGTGCAGGCATCTTCTACCCGCCTGTCCTGCAACACCTGCCGCTGATCTTATCGCGCTCGCGGATCCAAAGAGGCCATCGACATCTCGTCGGGCTCAAAAGATCGCTGATTTTGCCGTGGTTGCTGTCGTTGCTGATGTTGCCGCGAAGGTGACTGCACCGTTGGCGCAGCGCCTTCAACACGACCACCAGTTGGAGCTACTGGTGCTGTTCGCGGGTGCCGAGATGGCTCCGCTTGCTGTGATTTGCTCGACTCAACAAATCCAATCAAGCTCTGAATGGTGGCTCTCCACTCATCCATCTTTTCTGCTACCGGAGGAAAGTTCAGCAGCATCTGGGCTCGCGCCATCACCTCTGCTGCTGTGGCTGGCATGGCCGGAAGCGAAGAATGCGACGTCGCTCTACTTCTGGCAGAGCCAGCAGGAGCACCATCGCGACCTTGCTGCCACGGCGCATGTTCAGCAACAGGCTATCGTGGTGGAGGTGGAGCTTGAGGATCTGGGACTTGATCGACAGGCGTCTTGCCGTGCGGACGTCGCCGCCCGGAGTCGTCGAGGCCGCTCGGAGTCACATTGCGCCCATCATGCGATAGGCGCGATGTGTGCCTTGATGCAGCGTCTCTGGACGTCGCCGTGGCGGGATCTTGGCTCGCACCGGCCCGGGCATTGTTGCTCCGGTGGCTGCGCTCGTCGACGCGGCGAGGAGGAGGAAGACGTCCATCCATTTCGTGTCGTTGCCGCTTTGCTCGCTAGAGGGTCGAGGAAGTCGACCGCCTCCAGTGCTTCCACCTCCTGCTCTGACCACGGTGGGCATGGCGACCGCGCCACCTGCACTGGTCATGCCAACCGCGGTGTCCGCACCGCCCGCATCGGCCGCGCCGCCTGCGGACACATGCGAAGGAACCTTGGAGGTGGGAGGATCCGTCATCGTGATGCCCTTCTTCTTGGGGGCCATCGATGATGACAAAGACGATGATGAAGCTGATGAAATTGACGTGCAATCTGCTGATTCAGGTTCGCGCAAGCAATCCCCCTACCTGGCGCGCCAAAGATGTCGTGGGTACGACCATCTATGGGGCCATCTAGCCCCTTTGTGGTTCGGCTAGGGGAATGCGCAAGCACAAAGAGCAGAATCAACAGAGAACGCAAGGGATTTACCCAGATTCAGGCCACCGTGAGGTGTAAAACCCTACTCCTGCTTTGCTGTATTGGATGTATGAACACAAGTACAAGGAGCGCTTTCTCCGGCAAGGTGCGGGAGGAGCAGCTACGCATGCAAGTTGTGACAGGGTTCGATCGGGTGATTGAGTGATCCCTTCTAAATGTTGCCCTGGCCCTCCTTTTATAGCTCAAGGGGTTGCCACAGTGGCAAAACAGTCATTACAAGTTGATTAGATAGCAAACAGTGCTATCATACCTAACTCTGCCAGTTTAGGACAAAAGCAATAAATGCTCCGTTAGGTGTCATGTGGAGAAGGAGCCCCGGCAAGGATTCTGCACCGCTCACCCAGCTACCTCCTATTAACTTGACACGCCTTCTGGATGGTGTAGTTAAAGGCAAATCTCCTTCTAGCATGCTGACACGTGCCCGACAAATCCCACCTAACTGCCTGCGGGCTCGACACCTCATCGATTAGCGACTAGCTGCTTGATGATGTGGAGCGCTAACATCAAGCGAGGGCTTGCCAGCACGGAGCTTGCCGGGTCTTCACCTGGCCGGCCAACCTTTGCCAGCAAAGCTTATCTTCAGTGTTTGAACCTGATGCTTCGTCTTGATCTTCTCTTCAGTGGATTCCGCAACTGAGTCTTGAATCTTGGTGTTTGGCAGTTTCCGGCAAGCCTTCGGCCGGCAGGGAGGCTGCCACTGTCTGTGCATAAGTCAGGGTATAAAATACCCATGTTTTATACACCGACAGGAGCCCCCGGGCCTGGGCCATACGCGCGTCCGAAGCGTCGTTGGGCTAGGCGCAAAACAATGCACAGACACGCGGTGGGAAAACTGCCGCTGTAATTTTAGTCATGATGGTTTTGCCGATGCACGTCCAATCCACGCATTAAATGCGGGACGTGGGAACGTGTACTGTTGCGGTTATT
Organism: Elymus sibiricus; assembly: GCA_039707655.1. Taxonomy (NCBI): domain Eukaryota; kingdom Viridiplantae; phylum Streptophyta; class Magnoliopsida; order Poales; family Poaceae; genus Elymus; species Elymus sibiricus. The sequence continues at coordinate 171,868,856 of CM077666.1, read as the reverse complement.
TCGCGGTAGTGCGCCTGTAAAAGCGCTGCTGGGGTAAAACAGTGAAGATCCAGCCCCCTCGTGCCTTCCCCATAAAAAGGCAATCACGAGGAGGCGCTGCTCATTCGCCCCTGCTTTCCCCCTAGTTCATCTTCTTCCTCTGGCCAGAACTGCTTCCGCCGCCGCCGCCACCGATTCGCATCTCAACTCGACTCCCTTTCTCCTCCTCGAGCCCTAATTGCACCCAAGAAGGCCGACGCGGAGGGGAAGAAGCCTGCCAAACCGCTCGACCCCAAGGCGGAGAAGAAGAAGAAGGAGTTGGAGGAACTGGAGAAGCGGCGGAGAGAGAATGCGATCTTTTCGCCGTCTTCCATGGATGCCAACACTTTGATCGAGAGGTATGCTTAGATGTTGGGGAAGGACACCAAGGACCACAAGGCCCCCCAGTAGTTCTTCCTGAAGGACCACAAGGACACCAAGGGCTTGCCGGCACAGAGCTTGCCGGGTCTTCACCTTGCCGGCCAACCTTTGCCGGCAAAGGTTATCTTCAGTGTTTGAACCTGATGCTTCGTCTTGATCTTCTCTTCAGTGGCTTCCGCAACTGGGTCTTGAATCTTGGTGTTTGGCAGTTTCCGGCAAGCCTTCGGCCGGCAGGGAGGCTGCCACTGTCTGTGCATAAGTCAGGGTATAAAATACCCATGTTTTATACACCGATAGTGATATTGTCTAACATCACACACGCTTTGCAAACGGCAATTGTGTGCATGGTCGCACACATTTTCTCTCTATGAAACGTGTTGGATTATGAGGTATATCACACACGTTGTGCTTTATAGACCGTGTGCAGCGTAATGACCTGCAGAGCGTATTTTCACCCTAATTTAATCGCTGCAATTTAAAATTGTACCGAATTTGAATTTGAATTTGAAAGTAGGCAATAACTTTATACATATCCATCAGGTTCAACAACCAATGCATTATTCGATTCACAGGTACATATGTTCAAGAATTACATCAAAAAAAAAAGGAATTACAGAAGCACCAAATAAAGAATGATGAACCAGGTTTGTATACTTGTATTAAAGATGGTAAAGAAAGAGGCGAAAGACATTTTGGTTGCCGAACAAGGTGAAGCGTAATGTCCATATTGTGCCCTCCTCCATGCCGAAGGCATGCACGACTCTAGTCCAACCCCTTGTGATGGCCGACCGCCCATCCTTCACTATCTTCATGAGGACTTCTAGATAGTCATTGTAGTCTGGTACAAATACTTTAACCTTTGCATGCCCACCAATCATGTAGTTTGAGAGGTAATCTTGAGTAAACTGCTTTGGGAACCACTGCAAAGGAAAAAAGATTCAGACATTGTCATCTAACACAACTCATTATGGGCAGTAAAAAGAAGCCTGCAGAGTTCTTACTTACCATCCTGCAGTTCACTGTTGTCTTGGATAAAGTGTAAACAAATAGTTTAATTGCAATCTTTTGACCCATTTTACTAACAATCTTTATCTGTTTCCTCACTTGATGCTGGTTCATGAATATCTCATTGCCCCATATGCAAAAAGGGTCGAAGCGCGGATCTTTACAAATGACATATGTACCTACTAGCACCAAGTCAATATTAGAAGCTAAACTGCAATTGCACAATGATGTAGTACAATTCTCCCTCCGTCCCATTATATAAGATCTTATTACATCCAATATATACTCACATATTGGATGAATTAACATCTTATATTATGGGCCAGAGGGAGTATATATAAGCCATGGGATGAAACTAACCTCGATGGACAACAACAGTCGTTCCCAATATTGTCCTGTGTAAATACATCGAAAGGCATGTTAAGCACAACAGGCTAAACATCAACCAAATATATCCAAGGTAGACAACATAATCTCCAAATGATAGCTTCAATGTGCAGGTATAAGCAAGCTAGTTAAGCAAACAAGTGGAAAGGTGTGTTAACTACAACATGCCTAACAATTAACAACTACCAAATATAGTCATTCAAACTGGCATTGTGCAGGTTTAAGCACACTAGTTATTGTAAAATAAAAATGGAAAGGGGTGTTAACTACAACAGGCTTAACAGCAACCAAATATAGTCACATAGGTGTATTGTTGAAATTGCATAGATCGTACCTTCTGCTTAAACATCAAATTGTACAATTGAACATGACATTGCAAAAAGACTGAAATAAACAGTGGGTGTGTTAACTAAACCAGGCTAAACAGGAACCAAATATGGCCGTTGAAACTGGTAATGATGAAATTGAACTGCACAGTTCATACTTGCACATATAAAACATCACATTGTGAATAACTGAAATAAACAAGGCATACTATGAACAACCAAATATAGTAATTGAAACTGGACATATGCTAACTACAAACAACCAAACAACCACAAGCCGTTAAAAGAGGCATATGCTCGCTACAACAGGCTTAACAACAACCAAATATAGTCATTCATAGTGGAATTGTTGAAATTGCATAGAACGTAGTTTGTGATTATACATCAAATTTTATAAATGAACATCATAATGTGAAAAAATAGGGGGCGTATTACCTACACCAGGCTTAACAGGAAACAAATATGGTCATTGAAGTGGTATTGATGAAATTGTACTGTGATACGTCCATTTTGCATCATGTTTTCCTACTGTTATTTATTATGTTTTTTATCATTATTTCACTTTATGATACAATTCTTATGCCTTTTCTCTCTTATTTTGCAAGTTTCACATGAAGAGGGAGATTGCCGGCAGCTGGAATCCTGGACCGGAAAGGGGTGAAACAGAGATAGCTATTCTGCACAACTCCAAATGACCTGAAAATTTATGGAGAATTATTTTGGAATATATAAAAAATACTGGCAAAAGAATTACCAGGAGGGGGCCCACCAGGAAGCCACAAGCCTGGGGGCGCGCCCCCCGAGCTTGTGGGGCCCCTGGCAGGCCTCCGGCCCCCTCCTTCTGCTATATGAAGCCATTTGACCTAGAAAAAATCAAGAGAAGACTTTCGGGATGAAGCGCCGCCGTCTCGAGGCGAAACCTGGGCAGGAGCACTTTTGCTCTTGGCGGAGCGATTCCGCCGGGGAAACTTCCCTCCGGGAGGGGGAAATCGAAGCCATCGACATCACCAATGATCCTCTCATCGTGGGAGGACCAATCTTCATCAACATCTTCACCTGCACCATCTCATCTCAAACCCTAGTTCTTCCCTTGTATTCAATCTTTGTCCCAAAACCTCAGATTGGTACCTGTGGGTTGCTAGTAGTGTTGATTACATCTTGTAGTTGATGCTAGTTGGTTTATTTGGTGGAAAATTATATGTTCAGATCCTTAATGATATTCAATACCCCTCTGATCTTGAACATGAATATGATTTATGAGTAGTTACTTTTGTTCTTGAGGACATGGGAGAAGTCTTGTCATAAGTAATCATGTGAATTTGGTATTCGTTCGATATTTTGATGATATATATGTTGTTGCTGCCTTTAGTGGTGTCGTGTGAACGTCGAGTACATGACACTTCACCATCTTTGGGCCTAAGGGAAGGCATTGTGGAGTAGTAATTAGATGATGGGTTTCTAGAGTGACAGAAGCTTAAACCCTAGTTTATGCGCTATTCCGTAAGGGGCTGATTTGGATCCATATGTTTCATGCTATGGTTAGATTTATCTTAATTCTTCTTTCGTAGTTGCGGATGCTTGCGAGAGGGGGTAATCATAAGTGGGAGGCTTGTTCAAGTAAGAACATCACCCAAGCACCGGTCCACCCACATATCAAATTATCAAAGTAGCGAGCGTGAATCAAACAAACATGATGAAAGTGAGTGGATGAAATTCCCATGTGTCCTCGAGAACGCTTTGCTTATTATACGAGTTCGTTCCGGCTTGTCCTTTGCTATAAAAAGGATTGGGCCACCTTGCTGCACCTTTGTTACCATTAGTACTTGTTACTTGTTATGAATTACATTGCTATCAAACTATCTGTTACCTACAATTTCAGTGCTTGCAGAGAATACCTTGCTGAAAACCGCTCGTCATTTCCTTCTGCTCCTCGTTGGGTTCAACACTCTTACTTATCGAAAGGACTACGATTGATCCCCTATACTTGTGGGTCATCAAGACTCTTTTCTGGCGCCGTTTCCGGGGAGCAAAAGTGCCTTTGGTGAGTGCAATTTGGTAAGGAAACATTTATATTACGTGCTGAAATTTACTGTCACTTGTCACTATGGAAAGTAATCCTTTGAGGGGTTTTCTCGGGGTATCTTCACCTCGACCGGAAGCATTAAGAGTTTCCCCACAACCCACTGAACCTACTAAAAATATTTACTATGAAATTCCTTCGGATATGATAGAGAAACTGCTAGCTAATCCTTATGCATGAGATGGAACGGTGCATCCTCATATGCACTTGATATATGTAGATGAAATTTGTGGATTGTTTAAGCTTGCAGGTCTATCCGAAGATGGAGTTAAGAAGAAGGTATTCCCTTTATCTTTGGAGGGAAATGCATTGCCATGGTATAGGCTATGTGATGATACTGAAACAGGGGATTGGAACCGATTGAAGCTGGAATTTCACCAGAAATTTTATCCTATGCATTTGGTTCATCGTGATCGGAATTATATATATAATTTTTGGCCTCGTGAAGGAGAAAGTATCGCTCTAGCTTGGGGGAGGCTTAAGTATATGTTGCATACATGCCCCAATCATGAGCTCTCAAGAGAAATAATTATTCAAAAGTTTTATGCTCGACTTTCTCATGATGATCGATCCATGCTCGATACTTCTTATAATGCTTCATTTATGAAGAAGACTATTGAATTCAAATGGAATCTTCTGGAAAGAATTAAACACAACTCTGAAGATTGCGAAATCGACAAAGGTAAAGAGTCAGGTATAAATCTTGAATTTGATTGTGTTAAATCTTATATGGAAACTGATGCTTTTCATAAGTTTAGTACTAAATATGGACTTGACTCTGAGATAGTAGCTACCTTTTGTGAATCTTTTGCTGCTCTTGTTGATCTCCCTAAGGAGAAATGGTTTAAATATCATCCACCTATTGAATTAAATGAAGAAGCTATTAGTGTTAAAGAAGAAACAATTGTTTACAATATTGATCCAGTTGTGCCTACTGCTTATATTGAGAAACCACCTTTCCCTGTTAGGATTAAAGAACATGCTAAAGCTTCAACTGTGGTTAATAAAAGTAATATAAAAACACTTAGAACTTTTGAGCAAATTAAAGTAGAACCTAATATTGCAATGGTTAAAGATTTTTTGGTTGATAATATTGATGGGCATGTTATTTACTTTTGCGAAGAGGCTGCTAGAATTGCTAAACTTGTTAGGAATGAACGAGATATGCTAGATAAGAATAAGCCCGTGGTTGGTATGCCTGTTGTTTCTGTTAAAATTGGAGACCATTTCTATCATGGTTTATGTGATATGGGTTCTTGTGTGAGTGCTATTCCGTTTTCTTTATATCAAGAAGTAATGAATGATATTGCACCTGTTGAGATTGAAGATATTGATGTCACAATTAAGCTTGCAAATAGAGATACTATTACTCCACTTGGGATTGTTAGAGATGTTCAAGTCTTGTGTGGTAAGATCAAATACCCTACTGATTTCTTAGTACTTGGTTCACAACAAGATAATTTTTGTCCCATTATATTTGGTAGACCCTTCTTGAATACCGTTAATGCTGAAATTGATTGTGTTAAAGAGAAGGTTAGAGTTAAATTTTGGGATGTATCTCATGAATTTAATTTCTCTAAGTTTAGTAGACAACCTCATGATAAAGAATTACCCAATAAAGATGAAATTATAGGTCTTGCTTCTATTGATGTGCCTCCTACTGATCCTTCATAACAATATTTGCTAGACCATGAGAATGATATGCATATGAATGAAAGAAATGAAATAGATGAATTATTCTTTAAACAAGCACCTATTCTTAAACATAATTTGCCTGTTGAAACCTTGGGAGATCCTCTACCACCCAAGAGTGATCCTGTGTTTGAATTAAAGAAACTACCTGATACACTTAAATATGCTTATCTTGATGAAAAGAAGATATATCCTGTTATTATTAGTGCTAACCTTTCAGGATATGCTCTTGATGATCTGAAGGGCATTAGTCCCACTCTATGTCAGCACAAGATTAATATGGAGCCACATGCTAAACCTCTCATTAATCGTCAATGTCACTTGAAAACTAAAATGAAAGATGTGGTAAGAACTGAAATATTAAAGCTTCTGGAGGCAGCTATAATTTATCCCATAGCTGATAGTAGATGGGTAAGCCCTGTTCATTGTGTTCCTAAGAAGGGAGGTATTACCGTTGTTCCTAATGATAAAAATGAACTTATTCCACAAAGAATTGTAACCGGCTATAGGATGGTAATTGATTTCAGGAAATTAAATAAAGCTAATAGGAAAGAGCATTACCCCTTGCCTTTTATTGATCAAATGTTAGAAAGATTATCTAAGCATACACACTTTTGTTTCCTAGATGGATATTCTGGTTTCTCTCAAATACCTGTATCACAAGAACGAAGATCAAGAGAAAACCACATTTACTTGCCCTTTTGGAACTTATGCTTATCGTCGTATGCCTTTTGGTTTATGTAATGCACCCGCTACCTTTCAAAGATGTATGACTGCTATATTCTCTGACTTTTGTGAAAACATTGTTGAGGTTTTCATGGATGATTTCTTCGTATACGAAACTTCTTTTGATGATTGCTTAAGCAACCTTGATCGAGTTTTGCAGAGATGTGAAGAAACTAATCTTGTCTTGAATTGGGAGAAGTGCCACTTTATGGTAAATGAAGGTATAGTCCTTGGGCATAATTTTTTTAAAGAGGTATTGAAGTTGATAAAGCTAAAGTTGATGCAATTGAGAAAATGCCATGTCCTAAAGATATCAAAGGTATAAGAAGTTTCCTTGGTCATGCTGGTTTCTATAGAAGGTTTATAAAAGACTTCTCTAAAATTTCTAGGCCTCTTACTAATCTTTTGCAAAAAGACGTTCCGTTTGTTTTTTATGATGATTGCGTAGAAGCCTTTGAAATACTTAAGAAAGCCTTAATTTCTGCACCTATTGTTCAACCACCTGATTGGAACCTACCCTTTGAAATTATGTGTGATGCTAGTGATTATGCTGTTGGTGCTGTTCTAGGTCAAAGAGTTGATAAGAAATTGAATGTTATTCATTATGCTAGTAAAACTCTAGACAGTGCTCAAAGAAATTATGCTACTACTGAGAAAGAATTTTTAGCAGTTGTGTTTGCATGTGATAAGTTAAGATCTTACATTGTTGATTCCAAAGTTACTATTCACACTGATCATGCTGCTATTAAATACCTTATGGAAAAGAAAGATGCTAAGCCTAGACTTATTAGGTGGGTTCTTTTGCCACAAGAATTTTATTTGCATATTATTGATAGAAAGGGAGCTGAGAATCCCGTAGCTGATAATTTGTCTAGAATGGAAAATGTTCTTGATGACCCACTTCCTATTAATTATGATTTTCCTGATGAACAATTAGCTGTGATAAATGCTTCTCGTAACACTCCTTGGTATGCAGACTATGCTAATTACATTGTTGCTAAATATATACCACCTAGTTTCACATACCAACAAAAGAAAAAGTTCTTCTTTGATTTAAGACATGACTTTTGGGATGACCCACATTTATATAAAGAAGGAGTAGATAGTGTTATTAGACGTTGTGTACCTGAGCAAGAACAGGAACAAATCCTACAGATGTGTCACTCCGAAGCATATGGAGGACACCATGCAGGAGATAGAACTGCACACAAGGTATTACAATCTGGTTTTTATTGGCCTACTCTTTTCAAAGATGCACGTAAGTTTGTCCTCTCTTGTGATGAATGTCAAAGAATTGGTAATGTTGGTAGACGTCAGGAAATGCCTATGAATTATTCACTTGTTATTGAACCATTTGATGTTTGGGGTTTTGATTATATGGGACCTTTTCCTTCCTCTAATGGGTATACTCATATTCTAGTTGTTGTTGATTACATTACTAAGTGGGTAGAAGCTATTCCAACTAGCAGTACTAATCAGAACACTTCTATTAAAATGCTTAAAGAAGTTATATTTTCGAGGTTTGGAGTCCCTAGATATTTAATGACTGATGGTGGTTCATATTTTATTCATAGTGCTTTCCGTAAATTGCTTGCTAAATATGATGTTAATCATAGAATTGCATCTCCTTATCATCCTCAGTCTAGTGGTCAAGTTGAATTAACTAATAGAGAAATAAAATTAATTTTGCAAAAGACCGTTAATAGATCTAGAAATAATTGGTCTAAGAAAATTGATGATGCATTATGGGCTTACAGAACTGCTTATAAAAATCCTATGGGTATGTCTCCATATAAAATGGTTTATGGAAAAGCATGTCATTTACCTTTTGAATTAGAACATAAAGCATATTGGGCAATCAAAGAACTTAACTATGATTTTAAACTTGCCGGTGAAAACACGTTATTCGATATTAGCTCCCTAGATGAATGGAGAACCCAAGCTTATGAAAATGCCAAGTTATTTAAAGAAAAAGTTAAAAGATGGCATGATAAGAGAATTCAAAAATGGGAATTCAAAGTGGGTGATCATGTTCTATTATACAATTCTTGTATAAGATTCTTTGCAGGAAAACTTCTCTATAAATGGGAAGGACCATACATCATTGAAGAAGTTTATCGCTCCGGAGCTATCAAAATAAACAACTCCGAAGGCAACAATCCGAGAGTGGTTAATGGGCAAAGAATTAAACATTATATCTCAGGTACGCCCATTGCTACTTGTAGTCTGCGTTGATATTTCCCCGAAGAGGAGAGGATGATGCATTACAGTAGAGATAAGTATTTCCCTCAGTTAAGAACCAAGGTTATCAATCCAGTAGGAGAACCAAGCAAAATTCCGTTAAGCACACCTGCACACACAAGAGCAAACACTTGCACCCAACGCAAATAAGAGGGTTGTCAATCCTCTTAGCGGTTATTTGCAAGGATTAAATCTTATAGAGATAAATAGATAAACTAAAATACTAATTAAAATAAAAGTAAATAAATTGCAGCAAGGTATTTTTAGGTTTTTTATATATGATAAAGTAGACCGGGGGCCATAGTTTTCACTAGAGGCTTCTCTCTCGAACACATAGCATACGTTGGGTAAACAAATTACTGTTGGGCAATTGATAGAAAAGCAAATAATTATGACGGATTCATGGCAATGATCATGTATACAGGCATCATGTCTGAGACAAGTAGACCGACTCCTGCCTGCATCTACTACTATTACTCCACCCATCGACCGCTATCCAGCATGCATCTAGGGTATTAAGTATGAAACAGAGTAACGCCTTAAGCAAGATGACATGATGTAGACAAAGTAAACTCAAGCAATATGATTAAACCCCATCTTTTTATCCTTAATGGCAACAATACAAATACGTGTCATGTCCCCTTCTGTCACTGGGATTGAGCACCGCAAGATTGAACCCATCACAAAGCACCTCTCCCATTCCAAGACAAATCAATCTAGTAGGCCAAACAAAATCGATAGATTGGAGAGAAATACAAAGCTATAATAATCATGCATAAAAGAGTTCAGAGAAGACTCAAATATTTCTCATGAATAATCTGATCATAAACTCACAATTCATCGGATCCCAACAAACACACTGCAAAAGAAGATTACATCGGATAGAACTCCAAGAACATCGAGGAGAACATGGTATTGAAGATCAAAGAGAGAGAAGAAGCCATCTAGCTACTAGCTATGGACCCGTAGGTCTGTGGTAAACTACTCACACATCATCGGAAGGGTAGCAAGGTTGATGTAGAAGCCCTACGTGATCGATTCCCCCTCCGGCAGAGTACCGGAAAAGGCCTCCAGATGGAATCATGGAAGAACAGAGGCTTGCGGTGGCGGAAAGGTTTTCTCTTATGTCTCTCTGTTGGTTTGGGAATATTTGGGAATTTATAGCGCTGGAATTATGTCAAGAGGTGCCACGAGGGGCCCACAAGCCTGGGGGGGCACGCCCTACCCCCTCGGCGCGCCCTCCAGGCTTGTCGCCTCCTCGTGGCTCTTCTGATCTTCTCCCGAAGCTTCGTGGGTCTCTTCTGGTCCAGAAAAAATTAATCCAAAGTTTTTTTCTTGTTTGGACACTTTTTGATAATGATTTTCTGAAAAGGCAAAAACAACCAGAAAACAGCAACTGGCACTAGGCACTGGGTTAATAGGTTAGTCCCAAAAAATGATATATAATGGCATATAATTGCATATAAAACATCCAAGATTGATACTATAATAGCATGGAACAATCAAAAATTATAGATATGTTAGTGACGTATCAAGTATCCCCAAGCTTAATTCCTGCTCGTCTTCGAGTAGGTAAATGATAAAAATAGAATTTTTGATGTGGAATGCTACCTATCATGTTTCATCATGTAATCTTTCTCTTACGGTATGAATAATAAGATCCAAATGATTCAAAGCAATAGTCTATAATTTGATATAAAGACATCAATACTCAGGCTTACTAATAAACAATCATGTCTTTCAAAATAAAAATGCTAAAGAATGTTATCCCTACAAAATCATACAATCCTGCCATGCTCCATCTTCTTAACACAAAATATTTATCATGAACAACCCCGGTTTTATCCAAGCAATTGGTTCATACTTTTTAACGCGCTTCAGCTTTTTCAACTCCCAGGCAATACATGAGCGCAAGCCATGGATATAGCACTATAGGTGGAATAGAGTGTGGTGGTAGAGATGAATAAGGGGAAGTCAAAAATAAGAAGATAGTCTCACATCAACGAGGCTAATCAACGGGCTATGGAGATGCCCATCAATTGATGTCAATGCGAGGAGTAGGGATTGCCATGCAACGGATGCACTAAGAGCTATAAGTGTATGAAAGCTCAACATGAAAACTAAGTGAGTGTGCATCCAATTTGCTTGCTCATGAAGAGCTCGGGCATTTGAGGAAGCCCATCATCAGAATATGCAAGCCAATTTATATAATGAAAAATTCCCACTAGTATATGAAAGTGACAAAATAGGAGACTCTCTATATGAAAAACATGGTGCTACTCTGAAGCACAAGTGTGGAAAAAGGATAGTAACATTGCCCCTTCTCTCTTTTTCTCTCATTTCTTTTAATGGCTCTTTTTGGCCTCTTTTTTTCGTCCGGAGTCTCATCCCGACTTGTGGGGGAATAATGGTCTCCATCATCCTTTCCTCACCAGGACAATGCTCTAATAATGATGATCATCACACTTTTATTTACTTACAACTCAATATTACAACTCGATACTAGAACAAAAATATGACTCTGTATGAATGCCTCTGGCAGTGTACCAGGATGTGCAATGATGCTAGCATAACATGTATACAAAATGATGAACGGTGGTTGAGCCACAAATACTATGTCAGCTATATGATCACGCAAAGCAATATGACAATGACGATGTGTGTCATAAAAAAAATGGAACGGTGGAAGATGCATGGCAATATATCTCGGAATGGCTATGGAAATGCCATGATAGGTAGGTATGGTGGCTATTTTGAGGAAGATATAAAGAGGCTTATGTGTGATAGAGATATCATATCATGGGGTTTGGATGCACCGGTGAAGTTTGCACCAACTCTCGATGTGAGAAAGGGCAATGCACGGTACCAAAGAGGCTAGCAAATTGCGGAAGGGTGAGAGTGCGTATAATCCATGGACTCACATTAGTCATAAAGAACTCACATACTTATTGTGAAAGTTTATTATCCCTCAAAGCAAAGTACTACTATGCATGCCCCTAGGGGGGAGGTTGGTAGGAGTTAACCATCGCGCGCCCCCGACCGCCACACAATGGAAGACAATCAAGAATAAATCATGCTCCAACTTCTTAGCATAACGACAGATCATACGTGCATGCTTCGGGAATCACAAACCTTAACACCAATATTCTTACTAAACCACAATTATCTACTAATACCTCCCACATATTACCATCTTAATATCGCAAAACTATTGCAAGGAATCAAACTTATCATATTCAGTAATCTACATGAAAGTTTTTATTATATCCCTCTTGAATACCTATCATATCAGGACCAAATTCATAACCCGTGCATATTAACATTGCTATTAATTAGACTCTCAAAAAGATATAAGTGAAGCATGAGAGTGCAACTATTTCTTTAAAATATAACCACCGACGTGCTCTAAAAGATATAAGTGAAGCACTAGAGCAACTGCCTAGCTCAAAAGATATAAGTGAAGCACATAGAGTATTCTAACAAATCACGAATAATGTGTGTCCCTCTCAAAAAGGTGTGTTCTGCAAAGTTGATTGTGACAAACTAAAAAGCAAACAAAAGCAAACAAATAATATCACAAGACGCTCCAAGTAAAACACATATCATGTGATGAATAAAAATATAACTCCAAGTGAGTTACCGATAGATTGGAGACGAAAGAGGGGATGCCTTCCGGGGCATCCCCAAGCTTAGACGCTTGAGTCTTCCTTGAATATTACCTTGGGGTGCCTTGGGCATCCCCAAGTTTAGGATCTTGCTGCTCCTTATTCCTTTGTCCATCGTAGTCTCACCCAAAACTTGAAAACTTCAGCACACAAAACTCAACAGAAACCTCGTGAGATCCGGTAGTATAACAAATGAATCTTAAACTTTAGGTACTGTTGTAAATTGATTCATATTTAATATTGAAATAATGCTACTATACTCTAACTTCTCCATGACTCATACCCCCCGATACGATCCATAGATTCATCAAAATAAGCAAACTATGCAACAAAAACAGAATCTGTCTAAAACAGAACAGTCTGTAAAGATCTGAATTAACGTCATACTTTTTCAGCTCCAAAAATTCTGAAAAATTAGGAAAACGTGGGAAAGTCATATATAAATATTGTGTAAAAAATTAAGAAGGTTCCAATGCCCTAGCGAAAAAACAAAATTCTAGCACTGGACGCAAAAGTTTCTGTTTTCCAACAGCATCTATCATACGATCTTCCAAATCATCCCAAAGGCATTACTTGGCACAAACACTAATTAAAACATAAAAATACAATCATAACAGAGGATATAATTGTGTAAACACTCAAGAACAGAAATAAAAAGTTTATTGGTTGTCTCTCAACAAGCTCTTTCTTTATAGCCATTAAGATAGGCTTGACATTTCAATGATGCTCTCATGAAATATAATAATTGAAACACAAAGAGAGCATCATGTAGCATTTGAAAAACACATTTAAGTCTAACATACTTCCTATGCATAGGCATCTTATAGGAAAACAAATTATCAAGACAAGCAATATCTAGCATATGCAAATAGGAAGAATGAAGCATTAAAAATTTCAACACAAAGAGAGGTAATTTAGTGACATGAAAAAATTTATAACCATATTTTCCTCTCTCATAATAATTACATGTAGGATCATAATCAAATTTAACAATATAGCTACATATAAAATATTCTCCTTATGATCCACATGCATAAAAATTTTATGATCTTCCAAGATAGTGGGATTAACATCAACTAAAGTCATGACCTCTCCAAACCCACTTTGATAAAAAAAATCACAAGATTGAACACTCTCCGAATATGTGGGATTCTTTTTACCTAAAGTTGACACCATTCCAAACCCACTTTCAATATTATTGCAAACATATTCATCATGAGGCTTAAATAAATTTTCAAGATCATAATAAGCATTATCACCCCAATCATGATAATTGCAATAAGTAGTGGACATAACAAAATTATCATCCCCAGACTTGTAGTTTTGCATATTATTAACATAATTGACAATAATAGAATTTATGATAACATCATTGCAATCATGCTTTTCAATCAAGGATCTATCATGAATCACTTTATAAATTTCTTCTTCTAACACTTCATCACAATTTTCAGATTCATGATTTTCAAGCAAAACTTCATAGAGATAATCAAGTGCACTCAACTCACTAGTAATTGTTTCATTATAATTGGATCTTTTGAAAAGATTAGCAAGTGGATGAGGATCCATAGTGATCTTAAATTTTTGTTTTACTTTCTGTTCTTGTGTGTTGACATGGCACTAAAAGCAAGCAAGCAAATAAAATATTTTTGTGTTTTTGTAAAAAAAAATAGAAGTGGGGGAGATGAAAACGAGAGGCAAATGCAAATAAAATGAAAATAAAGTAAATGCAAGTGGATGATAGTTTGTGCGAAGGTACTTGGTAATTTTGATGATGTCTCCCCGGCAACGGCGCCAGAAATTCTACTGGCTACTTGTAGTCTGCGTTGGTATTTCCCCGAAGAGGAGAGGATGATGCAGTACAGTAGAGATAAGTATTTCCCTCAGTTAAGAACCAAGGTTATCAATCCAGTAGGAGAACCAAGCAAAATTCCTTTAAGCGCACCTGCACACACAAGAGCAAACACTTGCACCCAACGCAAATAAGAGGGTTGTCAATCCTCTTAGCGGTTATTTGCAAGGATTACATCTTATAGAGATAAATAGATAAACTTAAATACTAATTAAAATAAAAGTAAATAAATTGCAGCAAGGTATTTTTAGGTTTTTTATATATGATAAAGTAGACCGGGGGCCATAGTTTTCACTAGAGGCTTCTCTCTCGAACACATAGCATACGGTGGGTAAACAAATTACTGTTGGGCAATTGGTAGAAAAGGAAATAATTATGATGGATTCATGGCAATAATCATGTATATAGGCATCACGTCCGAGATAAGTAGACCGACTCCTGCCTGCATCTACTACTATTACTCCACCCATCGACCGCTATCCAGCATGCATCTAGGGTATTAAGTATGAAACAGAGTAATGCCTTAAGCAAGATGACACGATGTAGACAAAGTAAACTCAATCAATATGATTAAACCCCATCTTTTTATCCTTAATGGAAGCAATACAAATACGTGTCATGTTCCCTTCTATCACTGGGATTGAGCGCCGCAAGATTGAACCCATCACAAAGCACCTCTCCCATTGCAAGACAAATCAATCTAGTAGGCCAAACCAAATCGATAGATCGGAGAGAAATACAAAGCTATAATAATCATGCATAAAAGAGTTCAGAGAAGACTCAAATATTTCTCATGAATAATCTGATCATAAACTCACAATTCATCGGATCCCAACAAACACACCGCAAAAGAAGATTACATCGGATAGAACTCCAAGAACATCGAGGAGAACATGGTATTGAAGATCAAAGAGAGAGAAGAAGACATCTAGCTACTAGGTATGGACCTGTAGGTTTGTGGTAAACTACTCACACATCATCGGAAGGGCATCAAGGTTGATGTAGAAGCCCTCCGTGATCGATAACCCCTCCGGCAGAGTACTGGAAAAGGCCTCCAGATGGGATCGCGGAAGAACAGAGGCTTGCGGCGGCGGAAAGGTTTTCTCTTCTGTCTCTCTGTTGGTTTGGGAATATTTGGGAATTTATAGCGCTGGAATTAGGTCAAGAGGTGCCACGAGGGGCCCACAAGCCTGGGGGCGCGCCCTACCCCCCCTGGGCGCGCCCTCCAGGCTTGCCACCTCCTCGTGGCTCTTCTGGTCTTCTCCCGAAGCTTCGTGGGTCTCTTCTGGTCCAAAAAAAATAATCCTAAGTTTTGTTTTCTCGTTTGGACACTTTTTGATAATGATTTTTTGAAAAGGCAAAAACAAGCAGAAAACAACAACTGGCACTGGGCACTGGGCTAATAGGTTAGTCCCAAAAAATGATATATAATGGCATATAATTGCATATAAAACATCCAAGATTGATACTATAATAGCATGGAACAATCAAAAATTATAGATACGTTGGAGACGTATCACCCATTAACATTGAAACTAATATTATTTAAACAATGACATCGGAAGAGCACATAGAAGAAACCTTCCGGAACGCTCCAGAATCCTGAAAATGAGTAGGTATGTGGTACGTTAAGTAAACCGACTCTAAAAATTCCATAAAAGTACTTTGTGTTCATTTTGGAATATATAAAATTTTGGAAAATAAAAAATAGTCCGAAAAGTGCACGAGGAGCCAACAAGCCTGGGGGCGCGCCCTACCCCCCAGGGCGCGCCTACCAGGCTTGTGGCCCCCTCGTGGACTTTCCCGACATCATTTTTCTTCCATATTACTTGTCCTGCATGGGAAAAATTCATTATATATACTTTCAGATGTTTTGACCACCGTATCACAAGTTTCTCCTCTGTTCTTGTTTCGTGCTATTTCTTGTCAGATTTTCGAGGCCGGGCATCATGTCTTCAGCTTCCTCCAACAACGTGGGAGACGATGCTTGGTTGCTATAGATGGAACTCAGGTGAGAGGAGGAGGAGGAGGTTACCATGGAAGAAGATGATGGAGATTCGCTGGAAGTCCACCCTCCGGCTTCCGAGAGGGGTACCCTTGCCGGCATCTCCACAACTCCAAATCCTCATCAAGCCATAAGAAGCACTACAAGCCATGGGAGTCCAGAGGTACAAGAAGGGCTTCCTCCTAGGAGACCCTTACACGGGTTACATCGGAACAATTTTCATAATTTGGTCCACAATTATGGCGTTGAAAACACTCCCCGCATGCACATACCTTCCAATTGCGATATTTCCCATCCAAGTGAGAATGATGCAGGAAAAGGGTCATGGTTGCCAGAGAATAAACACATTATGGTTGAAGTGCAAAGGAATTCCACCATGATTCAATAGTTGCTTAGGGAAATCCAGAGTTTGAAAGATATCTTGTTGACCATTTTGAAGGACAAGCATACCTCGTCATCACCACCATCACCGAAGAAGGAGACTTGAGTACACGGGTATGGGCACCACCCTTGGCTTGTGCCAAGCTTGGGGGAGGTGCCCCGATATCGTATCACCATCACTTTTATCATCATTATCTATCCTAGTTCGATCCTTAGTTATTTCGTGATTTAGAGGAATAAAGTTTAGTTTGATTTAGTTTCGAGTCCTTGCTTTGTGATCTATCTATCTATGTAATCATGTGTGAAAGCTATATAATAAAGAGTAGTTTGAGTTGAGTGCTTTGCTTTTGTTGATCCAATCTTAGAAATAAAATAAAGAGAATAAAAAGTAAGATCATATGCTAATCCCATGGGGAGTGATGACTTCACATAAAATAAGTATAATTGATAAAACTTGTTGGAAGTTAACAAACATAGTATTGGTCATTGTTGCAATTCATGAAAAAGTAATAAAGGAAGAGAGGTCTCACATATAAATATACTATCTTGGACATCTTTTATGATTGTGAGCCCCCATTAAATATTCTATGTCAAATAGTCGACGTTGGACACGGAAGACAACGTATGAGTTATGTTTGCTTATATTCACATAGAAGTTATATTGTTTTGGATCCTCTAACATGTGGTGCTTGCTCCCTATCTTTTGCTAGCCAAAATTCTGTACTAAGTAGAGATACTACTTGTGCATCCAAAAACCCTTAAACCCAGTTTCATGTCATGAGAGTCCACCATATCTACCTATGGATTGAATAAGATCCTTCAAGTAAGTTGTCATCAGTGCAAAGCAATAAAAATTGCTCCTAAATATGTATGATCTTTTATTGTAAGGGAAAATAAGCTTTGTACGATCTTGTGATGGTAAAGAAATAAAAGTGACAGATTGCATAATAAAGGTTGCTATCACAAGGGGCAATATAAAGTGACGTTCCTTTACATTAAGAGCTTGCACATCCAAAAACAAAAAGCGCATGACAACCTCTGCTTCCCTCTGCGAAGGACCTATCTTTTACTTTATGTATTTACTTTTATGCAAGAGTCAATAGTATTCTCCTCTATTCCATTTTTATTTTCTCTCTTGGCAAGCATCATATGGGGGGGATAGATCCAGGCATATATATCCAGTTGGATGTAGGTGATCATGAGTTATTATTGTTGACATTACCCTTGAGGTAAATACGTTGGGAGGCGAAATTATAAGCCCCTATCTTTCTATGTGTCTGACTGAAACTTTTGCTCCATAAGTATGCTGTGAGTGTCAGCAATCATAGAAGACTAAATGATAGTTGAGTATGTGAACTTGCTAAATAAAGCTCTTACATAGACTCTTTCTGATAATATGATGAATTGCAATTGCTTCAGTGACTGAGATCATAGTTTGTTAGTTTTCAATATGGTTTATGGTTCATACTTTAACTTGTGGATGAATTGTTACTTTTTCATGAGAAGTTTTATGATGATATATTGCTGTTATGATAATGATCATGATGCTTTCATGTCCGTATTTTGTTTTATCGGCACCCCTCTCTCTAAACATGTGGTCATGATTATCGATTTCGGTTTTTCGCTTGAGGACAAGCGAGGTCTAAGCTTGGGGGAGTTGATACGTCCATTTTGCATCATGTTTTCCTACTGTTATTTATTATGTTTTTATCATTATTTCACTTTATGATACAATTCTTATGCCTTTTCTCTCTTATTTTGCAAGTTTCACATGAAGAGGGAGATTGCCGGCAGCTGGAATTCTGGACCGGAAAGGGGTGAAACAAAGATAGCTATTCTGCACAACTCCAAATGACCTGAAAATTTATGGAGAATTATTTTGGACTATATAAAAAATACTGGCGAAATAATTACCAGGAGGCGGCCCACCAGGAAGCCACAAGCCTGGGAGGCGTGCGCTACCCCCTGGGCGCGCCCCCCGAGCTTGTGGGGCCCCTGGCAGGCCTCCGGCCCCCTCCTTCTGCTATATGAAGCCATTTGCCCTAGAAAAAAAAATCAAGAGAAGACTTTCGGGATGAAGCGCCGCCGTCTCGAGGCAGAACTTGGGCAGGAGCACTTTTGCTCTCCGGCGGAGCGATTCCGCCGGGGAAACTTCCCTCCAGGAGGGAGAAATCGAAGCCATCGACATCACCAACGATCCTCTCATCATGGGAGGACCAATCTTCATCAACATCTTCACCAGCACCATCTCATCTCAAACCCTAGTTCATCTCTTGTATTCAATCTTTGTCCCAAAACCTCAGATTGGTACCTGTGGGTTGCTAGTAGTGTTGATTACATCTTGTAGTTGATGCTAGTTGGTTTATTTGGTGGATGATTATATGTTCAGATCCTTAATGATATTCAATACTCCTCTGATCTTGAACATGAAAATGATTTGTGAGTAGTTACTTTTGTTCTTGAGGACATGTGAGAAGTCTTGTCATAAGTAATCATGTGAATTTGGTATTCATTCGATATTTTGATGATATGTATGTTGTTGCTTCCTTTAGTGGTGTTGTGTGAACGTCGAGTACATGACACTTCACCATCTTTGGGCCTAAGGGAAGGCATTGTGGAGTAGTAATTAGATGATGGGTTGCTAGAGTGACAGAAGCTTAAACCCTAGTTTATGCGCTATTCCGTAAGGGGCTGATTTGGATCCACATGTTTCATGATATGGGTAGATTTATCTTAATTCTTCTTTCATAGTTGCGGATGCTTGCGAGAGGGGGTAATCATAAGTGGGAGGCTTGTTCAAGTAAGAACATCACCCAAGCACCGGTCCACCCACATATCAAATTATCAAAGTAGCGAACGCGAATCAAACAAACATGATGAAAGTGACTGGATGAAATTCCCATGTGTCCTCGAGAACGCTTTGCTTATTATACGAGTTCGTTCCGGCTTGTCCTTTGCTATAAAAAGGATTGGGCCACCATGCTGCACCTTTGTTACCATTACTACTTGTTACTGGTTATGAATTACATTGCTATCAAACTATTTGTTACCTACAATTTCAGTGCTTGCAGAGAATACCTTGCTGAAAACCGCCTGTCATTTCCTTCTGCTCCTCGTTGGGTTCGACACTCTTACTTATCGAAAAGACTATGATTGATCCCTTATACTTGTGGGTCATCATACTGCGTGGTCAATACTTGCACATATAGAGCATCACACTGTGAATAACTGAAATAAACAAGGCATAATACAAACAACCAAATATAGCAATTGAAACTGGACATATGCTCAGTACGAACAACCAAAAACCGTTAAACAAGGCATATGCTCACTACAACAGGCTAAACAGCAACCAAATGTAGTCACTCATAGTGGTATTGTTGAAATTGCATAGAACTAAGTTTGTGCTTAAACATCAAATTGTATGATCGCACATCACATTTTGAGAAAACTAAAATAAACGGGGGGGCGTGTTAACTACACCAGCTTTAACAGGAACCAATTTTGGCCGATGAAATTGGTGTTGATGAAATTGAACTGCACAGTACATTCTTACTCATATAGAACATCACATTGTGAATAACTGAAATAAATAAGGCATACTACAAACAACCAAATATAGCAATTGAAACTAGACATATGCTTAGTACAAACAATCTAACAACCAAAAAACCATTAAACAATGCATATGCTCACTACAACAGGCTTAACAGCAACCAAATATAGTCACTCATAGTGGTATTGTTGAAATTGCATAGAACTAAGCTTGTGCTTAAACGTCAAATTGTATGATTGCACATCACATTGTGAGAAAACTGAAATAAACATGGGGCGTGTTAACTACACCAGCTTCAACAGGAACCAATTTTGGCCGTTGAAACTGGTGTTGATAAAATTGAACTACACAGTACATTCTTGCACATATTTAACATCACATTGTGAATAACTGAAATAAACAAGACATACTACAAACAACCAAATATAGCAATTGAAACACGGCATGGTTAAAACATAGCATGGCAAAAGCTAAGAGCACGATCATATGATGTTTCCCCCTTGGAAGAGGCACGGCAAAACAAATCATGGGTTTCCTCACTTGTCATAGATGGGCTCCTACCAACTGGAAGAGCACGGACTCTGGGTGGGCTCCCTGTTGTCGCAGATGGGCTCCTTCCCCTTGGAAGAGCACGGCTGCAGGGTGCCCTCCCTGATGTCGCGGATGGGCTCTTTCCCCTTGGAAGAGCCGGAGAGGGTGCCCTCCTCGTGGTCGCCGTCGATGAGGTCTGACTTGGCAGTTGAGGATCCCAAGCCAGCGGCGCAGAACGTGTCCTTCAGATATGACAAAAGGGGATCGGTGGCGATGAAGGATGGCAAATTTTTGACGGTGAGGCATAGGAGATCAGCGGTGGGGCCATGGGTGAGATCGACAGTGGTTGAACCCGAGGGGTTGGGGGTGGGCCACTTAACCTGTGACATAGCCCGCGTTAAGCTGCCTCTGTCGACGACCTCGATGTCATAGCCGACATCCATGAGATACCGATATATGCGACACCACTGATGGAAAGCCTCCGGCGAGTCATCGTCGTCAGCTTCCTCAATGGCCTCGGCGGCCACCTCGCCATCGTCGGGCGAAGAGGCCGCGATAAACCTCTTTTTGTCCATTCACTCCTCGAGCTCCCCGGGAAGCATAGCTGGGCTTAGTTGCGATGCTCTGGATTGGGGGAGGGGGATGGGGATGGGGAAGGGGATCTGTGGGAAAGGGGGTGTTTCGCAGGCGCCATCTAAGAAACTCAGGGCGGCTAGGGCATGGAGATCGGTGGGTAACCTGCACGGGTAGACCGGCAGAGGTTGACGGTCGAGGCGAGGCGGCGGTGGCGGCGGGCTAGCTAGGGTTTTGAGCGAGGGAAGGGTGGTGTGTGTGTGAGCGGAGGTTTTGGCTGGGGTGTGTGTGTGGAGGGGGGCAAGGTGGTGTTTGAGGAAATGCCACGGCTAGTGAAAATTTACTAGGCGGGAATAAAATGCCGGGGCTATTGAAAATTTGGATGAAGGGATTGAAGCGGAGCGGGAGGAACAAACATCGCACACGGCCCAAACATAATAATCGTGTGCTATCAACCAAAAAAAACCTCCAGGCGGGTAGATAATTTTAAGCGAGCAGGAGCAACAAACATCGCACACGGCCCAAACATGATAATCGTGTGCTATCAAACAGAAAAACCCTCTGAGCGGGTAGATATTTTTGAGATTACGAGGGATGCAGGCGGAAGTAAAATGCCGGGGCTACTGAAAATTTGGATGAAGGGATTGAAGCGGAGCGGGAGCAACATACATCGCACACGGGCCAAACATAATAATCATGTGCTATCAAACATAAAAACCCTCTAGGTGGGTAGATATTTTTAAGCGGAGCGGGAGCAACAAACATCGCACACGGCCCACACATGATAATCGTGTGCTATCAAACAGAAAAACCCTCCGGGCGGGTAGATATTTTTGAGATTGCGAGGAAGCCTCGTGGCGCCCAATCGACTGTGTTGATGTGACAGGGGCACGGGCGTGGCACACGGGTACTCTGAGGGAATCATGTCTGTTGCGTCGATAAATTTGGCAAAAAACACGGGAAAGGGTTAGAACACAAACACACCTGCATGTCGACCAAATATATGCATGAAAAGGGTGGTTTGATGTTCAAATATCCAATGCACAACTTTGATGTGGCACCTGTCTCACAAAGCGCACAGTATTGCTTGTCCGGCACCCACTTCATGTCGGCAGGAGGGGAATCATAGCTATGAAAGCATGCCCCCAAATAGCTAGGTATGGAATCTCACCCTACCATAACACAAAACCTATAGGAATCCATCATGGTCAACCCCCCCCCCCTCTCACTTCCGGTCAAGAAAGTGGACCGTGTGGGCCCACAAATGTGCTTGTGCGCGAGGTATGGGTGAGACCACGAACCACCTGCGGGTGGCCCAACTATATGTATGAAAAGGGTGGTGTGATATTTAAATACCCATTTCACAACTTTGATGTGGCACATGGGCCTCGCAATCCGAACATCCCCGACCCCATGGAGGTTCAGGACGTATGGAGTAGTGCCCCCCACCCACACACACACTTCGAGACGGTGGGAGGGCATCTCACCAAGACCTACTGTAACACGGACCGAGAAGAATCCACCTTGCATCTCTCTCGTTGTCGGTCGAAGTGATGGACGTCCATGCGGCCCCGCAGATGGGCTTGCCGCCGATAACCACAAGAGGGAGTCCGAAGACAACCACCGCATGCATGTAGCCCAAACATATATATGTATGGAAGTGTTGTGTGGTGTTTGAATACTCAATTCACAACTTTGATGTGGCACCGCTTTGGAACCTGAAAGTCCCCACACTGAGCGAGGGTTCACGACGTGTAGTATGTCGCACCCCCCACCTCGAGCCACTGAGAGGGATTCATGCTTACGCGTGCGCTCAAACTTTGGTCTGGAATCTCACCATGACCTACCGTAACACGAACCAAGAAGAATCCACCTTGGTAACCTCTCTCGTTGTCGGTCGAAGTGATGGACATCCATGCGGGCCCACGAATGGGCTTGCCGCCGATAGCACGGGAGGGAATGTTCAAAGACAACCACCACATGCATGTGGGATAACATATGTATGGAAGTTTTGTCTCATGTATGAATCAATTCCCAATGCACAACTTTGATATGGCGCCTGCTTTGGAACCGGAAAGTCCCCACACGGAGCGAGGGTTCACGATGCGAGTATGCGGGGCCCCCAGCCCCACTTCGAGCCGGTGATAGAGGGATTTATTCGTACGTACCACTGGTGCAACGACGTGATATACAAACGGTTTTTACCCCCTTTCCGCGATAGAGTTTTAAACCGTCGCCTTGCCTGTGTGTGCGATAGGGGGGGTCTTCCCACACGACCCGGAAACCGTTGGCGGTAGGGAGCACGCAAGCACACATTTCGCAGAACTAAGTGTATGTGATGCCCGCATCTTTCCCAAACGATCCATCCTTACTACTCGTGTGTGCTCGCATTACCATCACACTTGGTATTCTGTGGTGCAACGTTTACGATGCTCGCCCCATCACAAACAGTTCACGATTGTACACCGTATGCGAAGCTTGAATATATCCCACACATTTGTCTGTACATAAACGTTTGAGATCTATAAAATGTCCCAAACGATTCATCCGTATTACCCATGTTGGATGAAGGCCTATCGCATGCGTTCTTCTATGAGTAAACATTTATGATGCACATGACATCATAAACAGTTCATAATTGCCTCGTGTGTGTGATAAGGTGACTTTCACAAACATTTATTAAGAAGGAACTGTGTGTGCTGTTGTTGTTAATCTCACACGTTTTTTCTTGTCTGATCGTGTGTGCAGTAGAGTTTCATCGCACACGTACTGATCTGAAAAACATGTCTGATCTTGTTGTTTATCACAAACGTTTTGCTTTCACAAACCGTGTGCAGTGTAATGGCCTGTAAAGCCTAATTTTTCCCTAATTTAATCCCTGCATTTAAAATTCACAGAATTTGAATTTGAAACTGATTTTTAATATGAAAGTAGGCAATCACTTATTTCATATCGAACCATGTTTATTACAAATTCAAGTTCAGCGATGAATGCATAATTCGATGCACAGGTACATATACTGAAGAACTACAGAAGCACCAAGTAAAGAATGATGAACCACTGTTGTACTAAAGACTATAAAGAGAGAGGTGGAAGACATTCTGGTTGCTGGAGAAGGTGAAGCGGAATGCCCATATTGTGCCCTCCTCCATGCCTAATGCGCGCACGACTCTAGGCCAACCCCTTGTGATGGCCGTCCGCCCATCCTTCATTGTCTTCATTGGGACTTCTTGATGCTCATTGTAGTCTCGCTGAAATACTTTAACCTTCATTGCATGTCCACCAATCATGTACTTTGCGAGGTAATCTTGAATAAACTGCTTTGGGAACCACTACATCCGAAAAAGATTCAGACATTGTTGTCTAACAACTCATTATGGGCAGTAAAAAGAGAAGGCTACAGAGTTCGTAGTTACCATCCTATAGCTCACTGTTGTGTTGGATAGAGCGTAGACAAATAATTTAATTTCCATCGTTCGTATCTTTTTGCTAATAATTCTTATCAGTTTCCTCACTTGATGATGGTTCATGAATATTTCATTGCCCCATACGCAAAAAGGGTCGAGGCGTGGATCTTTGCCTAGGACATATGTACCTAGAAGCAACAAGTCAATATTAGAAGCTAAAAAGTGTCCAGGCGTGGATCTGTATGCACTACATTATGGAACGGAGGCAGTATAAGCTGAGGGATGAAACTAACCTCGATGGAAAATGCTGGCCACTCCCGTTGTTGTCCTGCGTAAGTACATGGAAAGGCATGATAAGTACTACAAGATTAACATCAACCAAATATAGCCATGGTAAACAACAACATCTCAAAATGATAGCTTGAATGTGTTGGTTTCAGCATGCTGTTAAAGCAGATAAAAAATGGAAGGGCATGTTAACTACAACAGGCTTAACAGGGACCAAATATTGTAATTCAAACTGGTACTGTTGAAAATGAATAGAACGTAGCTCATGCTTAAACATCACACTACATAAATGTGTAAAACTAAAATAAAGGGTATGTGTCAACTTCACCAGGCATAACAGGAACCAAATATAGCCGTTCAAACTGGTATTGATGAAATCAAACCGCACAGTTCATACTTGCACATAATGAACATCACATAGTGAATAACTGAAATAAACAAGGCATATATGCTCACTATATCAACCTAATATAGCCATTGAAAACTAGACAGAGGCTCACTGCAACCAACCTAACAAGCAAATACAGATAAACAAGGCATCTACTTGAAAACTGGACAAAGGCGCACTACAACCAACCTAACAACACAATACAGATAAACAAGGCATCTGCTTGAAAACTAGGCAAATGCTCACTGCAACCAACCTAACAACCAAATACAGATAAACAAGGCATCTACTCACTATAAACAACCAAATATAGCCATTCGTGAAACTGAAGTGGACAATTCATACTTAAACATCATATATCCCTATTGAACATTACATTTTTGCATAACTGAAATAATTAAACACGACACAGTTAAAACATCGCATGGCAAAAGCTACTACAACAATGGGTACGAGTTGGCTAGCTAGAAAAAGTAAGATTTGCTTATAGGATACTGCCTCACTTGTCATGGACGGGATCCTTCCACTTGGAAGAGCACAGACCCATGGTGCGCTCCCTAATGTCGCAGATGGGCTGTTTCACCTTGGAAGAGCCGTAGTGGGTGCCCTTCGCGTGGTCGTGGTCGATGAGATCTGACTTGGCAGCTGAGGATTCCAAGCCACCGCCGTAGAATGTGTCCTTCAGAAATGACATAATGGGCTTGATGGCATACAAGGATCGCAAATCCTTGACCGCGAGGTGGAGGAGATCAGCGGCGGGGCCTTCGAAGAGATTGATGACCGTTGAACCTGAGGCATTGGGGATGGACCACTTAACCTGTGACATGGCCCGCGTGAAGCCTTCGCTGTCGACGAGCTTGATGTCGTAGCCGGTTGTCCTGAGATACAGTAATACGCGAGCCCGCTGACGTGAAGCCTTCGGCATGGCGACGTAGTCAACGTCCTCGCCGGCTTCCGTGGTGAGGTGTTCCTCCGGGATCGACAGGTCGGCACGAACGGCGGCCACCTCGACATCGTCCGGCGAAGAGGCCATGATAGACCTCCTTTTGTCCGTACGCTCTTCGGGCTCCCCGGGATATGTGGTCGGGCTTAGGCTGCGACTCTCTGGAGTAGGGGATGGGGATCTGGGGGGAGGGACACCGCAGGCCTCATCTAAAAACTCAGGGCGGCGAGGGTATGGGAATCTGTGGGTAACCTAAACTTATCTAAGCTAGGAGGCATGGGCAGATCGGCAGGGGTTGGTGGCGGCGGTGGCGGCTTCGGCGGCGGCGGTGAGCTAGGGTTCGAGCGGGGGGGGGGGGGGTTGTAGACTGTGGAGGGGGCGGGATTAGGGTGGGTGTTGTTTGAGGATATGCCGTGGCTACTGAAAATTTTAGTAATGGTGGGTGGAGATGGTAGTGGACGAGGGAGGGCGATGGTTCAAATGCCTCGGCTACTAGAATTTTACTATAAGGTCAGTGGTGGAGGAGTGAGGGCGACGGTTGAAATACCGCGGCAGCTAAAATTTGGGTAATGGAATTGAAGCGGGGCAGGAACAACCAAGATCGCACACGGTCCAAACATAACAATTGTGTATGATAATAAGGAAAAGCCGCGGAACCACCAATTTTTGCATCGCTCAAGGCGGGTAGTTTTTTTTAGATTTCTAGCTAGCTGGTTTGTCGCACACGGTTCGTCCTAATTTTCAGACGCAGACGTGGAATTCATTCTAAATATCCTGTACACATTACCCCACCCTTGCTGGCGCTTGCGAAGTCGTGGCGATTTTACGGGGCACGAGCTTCGCACACGGTTAAGCCAGTGCACCCGTGTCTGTTGCGCGTACGTTCGCAGGCAGTTTTTCATCCGAGTCGTTTGCTATTTTATATAGCACCATTTGGCAACAAAAAAATGTGAGAGAGGGTTAGAACACAACCACACCAGCATGTGGCCCAAATATATATGTATGAAAAGGTTGGTGTGTGATGTTCAAATTCCCAATGCACAACTTTGACGGGCGGGCCCACGGGTGGGCGCGTCGTCGAAGATCGGGTGAGAGGGGCTAGAAGACAACAACCACCTGGAAGTGGCCAAATATATGTAGGAATAAAGGGTGTGATGTTGCACAATGCACAACTTTGATGTGGCACCTCTCTCGCAAACCGGAAAGTCCCCCTTGGATATCTATAATGACAGGTTAAGGTCGTAGCTAGGGTGCCTGCCCCACCCCCACTTCGTGTCGGTGGGACGCATGCACGTACTCATACTTTGGTCAGACATGCATGTCACCATGACCTACCATAAGACAGACCAAGTGAATCTATCTTGGTCAAACGGCCACTGTTGTTGTCGGTCAAAAACGGATATAATAGACCTCTCAGGCCCATAGATTGGACCATCATCGTAAACTGCACGAGAGGGGCCACAAAACCAGCACCACCTACATGGGGCCCAAATTGATGTACGTTGGAAGGGTGATGTGTTTTAAATACCCAATAACGTACAATTTTGATGTGGCGCCTACCTCACAAAATGGACAAACCCCATGAAAGCTAGGTAGTAATTAAGGATGACGTACGTACGTAGGGTGTCGATCCAACCCACCAATTCGAGCGCATGGGAGGGAATCCTGAGAAGGCATGAGCTCGAACTTTGCTCGGACATGTCACAATGACCCGCGGTATAACACGAACCAGGAGGAATCCATTCATGGCCAAACCCCCTCGTTGTCGGCCAAAGGTATGATATATATAGACCAGGCCCATAGATAGGCGTGTCGTTAAAAACCGCACATGGGAGACGGGGTCGATCAAAAGACCCTATACCCTGCATGCGGCCCAAATATATGTATGGGTGGTGTGTGATGTGTTCAAATCCCCAATGCACAACTTTGATGGGGCACTAGCTGCATTACAAACCGAACACCGTACGTACCCCCAGGAAGCCAGGTTCAAGACGTACGATGCCGGTTCCCCAACTTTGAGCCGGCGGGAGGGAATCGAACACATGTTCCCAAACTTAATTTGGTCTGGCATGCCACCATGACCTATACCAAGAGGAACCTGTCATGGTCGCCCTTCTCGTACGTTACGGGTCAAAGGATAGAATGTGCGGGCCCATAGATCTCGAACGTTGTGGGTCAAAGGATAGAACGTGCGGGCTCGTGGTGTGTGATGTGTTCAAATCCCGAATGCACGACTTCGATGGGGCACCAACTGCATTACAAATCGAACACCGTACCCCCAGGAAGCCAGGTTATGTACGATGTCGGTTCCCCAACTTCGAGCCGGCGGGAGGGAATCCAACAAATGTTCCCAAACTTAATTTGGTCTGACATGCCACCATGACCTATACCAAGAGGAACCCGTCATGGTCAAACCCTTTTCGTACATGATACGTCTCCAACGTATCTATAATTTTTGATTGTTCCATGCTATTATAGTATCAATCTTAGATGTTTATTATGCCATTATATATAATTTTTTGGGACTAACCTATTAACCCAGTGCCCAGTGTCAGTTGCTATTTTTTGCTTGTTTTTGCCTTTTCAGAAAATCATTATCAAACATAGTCCAAATGAAGAAAAAACTTTGGATTAATTTTTTCAGGACTAGAAGGAACCCTCGAAGCTTCGGGAGAAGACCAGACGAGCCACGAGGGAGCGACAAGCTCGGGAGGCGCGCCCTGGGGGGTAGGGCGCACCCCCAGGCTTGTGGGCACCTCATGGCACATCTTGACCTAATTCCAGTGCTATAAATTCCCAAATATTCCCAATATACCAGAGAGACAGAAGAGAAAACCTTTCCGTCGCCGCAAGCCTCTGTTCTTCCGCGATCCCATCTGGAAGCCTTTTCCGGTACTCTGCCGGCGCGGGAATCGATCACGGAGGGCTTCTTCATCAACCTTGCTGCCCCTCCGATGATGTGTGAGTAGTTTACCACAGACCTACGGGTCCATAGCTAGTAGCTAGATGGCTTCTTCTCTCTCTTTGATCTTCAATACCATGTTCCCCTCGATGTTCTTGGAGTTCTATCCGATGTAATCTTCTTTTGCGGTGTGTTTGTTGGGATCCGATGAATTGTGAGTTTATGATCAGATTATTCATGAGAAATATTTGAGTCTTCTCTGAACTCTTTTATGCATGATTGTTATAGCTTTGTATTTCTCTCTGATCTATCGATTTGGTTTGGCCTACTAGATTGATTTATCTTGCAATGGGAGAGGTGCTTTGTGATGGGTTCAATCTTGCGATGCTCAATCCCAGTGAAAGAAAGGGACATGACACGTATTTATATTGTTGCCATTAAGGATAAAAAGATGGGGTTTAATCATATTGTTAGAGTTTACTTTGTCTACATCATGTCATCTTGCTTAAGGCGTTACTCTGTTTTATACTTAATACCCTAGATGCATGTTGGATAGCGGTCGATGGGTGGAGTAATAGTAGTAGATGCAGGCAGGAGTCGGTCTACTTGTCTCGGACGTGATGCCTATATACATGATCATTGCCATGAATCCGTCATAATTATTTTATTTTCGATCAATTGCCCAACAGTAATTTGTTTACCCACCGTATGCTATATGTTCGAGAGAGAAGCCTCTAGTGAAAACTATGGCCCCCGGGTCTACTTTTATCATATATTAAAATCCAAAAATACCTTGCTGCAATTTATTTACTTTTATTTTATTTAGTATTTTACTTTATCTATCTATCACTATCAGAATTAATCCTTGCAAATAACCGCTAAGAGGATTGGCAACCCTCTTATTTGCGTTGGGTGCAAATGTTTGCTTTTGTGTGTGTAGGTGATGCTAAAGGATTTTGTGTGGTTCTCCTACTGGATTGATAACCTTGGTTCTTAACTGAGGGAAAATACTTATCTCTACTATACTGCATCATCCTCTCCTCTTCGGGGAAATACCAACGCAGTCTACAAGTAGCAGGCAGAATTTCTGGCGCCGTTGCCGGGGAGACATCACCAAAATTATCAAGTACCTTCGCACAAACTATCATCCACTTGCATTTATTTTATTTTCCTTTTTATTTGCATTTGCCTCTCGTTTTCATCTCCCCACTTCTCTAAAAAAAATCAAAAATACAAAAATATTTTGTGTGCTATCTTTGTTTGTGTTGCCATGTGCCTTCTATTTGCTTGCATCTTCGCTTGTTAAAAATCTATTGATATGGATCCTCATCCACTTGCTAATATTTTCAAAGGATCCAATTATGATAAACCAATTGCTAGTGAGTTGGGCGCACTTGATTATCTCTATAAAGTTTTCCTTGAAAATCATGAATCTAAAAATTGTGATGAAGTGTTAAAAGAAGAAATTTATGAAGTGATTCATGATAGCTCCTTGAATGAAAAGCATGATTTCAATGATGTTATTATAATTCTATTAATTTCAATTGTGCTAACAATATGCAAAGCAACAAGCTTGGGGGTGATAATTTTGTTATGTCCACTACTTATTGCAATGATCATGATTGGGGTGATAATGCTTCTTATGATCTTGAAAATCTATTTAAGCCTCATGATAAATATGTTATTGATAATAATGTTTGCAATAATATTGAAGATGGGTTTGGAGGAGTGTGAACTTTAGGTAAAAAGAATCCCACATATTCGGAGAGTGTTCAATCTCATGAAATTTTTGATCAAAGTGGGTTTGGAGAGGTCATGACTTTAGTTGATGTTAATCCCACTAACTTGGGAGATTATAAAACTTTTATGCGTGTGGATCATGAAGATAGTATTTTATATGATAGTTATATTATTGAATTTGATTATGATCCTGCATGTAATTATTATGAGAGAGGAAAACATGGTTATAAAAATCTGAATATCACTAAATTACCTCTCTTTGTGTTGGAATTATTAATGTTTCATTCTCTTTATATGCATATGCAAGATATTCTTTATCTTGATAATTTGTTTTCCTATAAAATGCCTATGCATAGGAAGTATGTTAGACTTAAATGTGTTTGTCACATGTTTTATGATGCTCTCTTTGTGTTTCAATTATTATCTTTCATGTGAGCATCATTAAAATCTCAAAGCCTATCTTACTGGCTATAAAGGAAGAGCTTGTTGGGAGGCAACCCAATACCTTTACTTTCTGTTTTTGTGTGATTACATAATTATAGCATCTGTTATGATTGTGTTATTATCTTTTAATTAGTTTTTGTGCCAAGTAATGCCTTTGGGATGATTTGGATGATACTATAATTGATGCTGTTTGGAAAACAGAAAGTTTTGCGTCCAGTATTGGATTTTTTATTATGTACTGGAGCATCAGAAAAAACTGAAATTTTTACACAGTAATGGTATATGAATTGTTTACGTTGTCCTAATTTTTCAGAATTTTTGGAGTTACAGAAGTATAGATTCTAAATAGATCCTTACAGACTGTTCTGTTTTAGACAGATTCTGTTTTTGTTGCATAGTTTGCTTATTTTGATGAATCTGTGGATCGTATCGGGGGGTATGAGTCATGGAGAAGTTGGAGTACAGTAGAATTATGAAAATATTAAATAAGAATCAATTTACAACAGTACCTGAAGTTTAAGATTTGTTTGTTATACTAACGGATCTCACGAGGTTTCTGTTGAGTTTTGTGTGCTGAAGTTTTAAAGTTTTGGGTGAGACTACGATGGATAAAGGAATAAGGAGCGGCAAGAGCCTAAGCTTGGGGATGACCAAGGCACACCAAGGTAATATTCAAGGAATACTCAAGCGTCTAAGCTTGGGGATGCTCCGGATGGCATCCCCTCTTTCGTCTACAATCTATCGGTAACTCACTTGGAGCTATATTTGTATTCATCACATGATATGTGTTTTACTTGGAGCGTCTTGTGCTATAGTTTGTTTGCTTTTGTTTGATTTTTAGTTTTTCACAATCATCTTTGTTGAACACACCTTTTTTGAGAGGGACACACATTATTCGTGATTTGTTAGAATACTCTATGTGCTTCACTTATATCTTTTGAGCTAGGTAGTTGCTCTAGTGCTTCACTTATATCTTTTAGAGCACGGCGGTGGTTATATTTTAAAAAAATAGTTGCACTCTCATGCTTCACTTATATCTTTTTGAGAGTCTAATGAATAGCAATGGTAATATGCACGGGTTATGAATTTGGTCCTGATATGATAGGTATTCAAGAGGGATATAATAAAAACTTTCATGTAGATCACTGAATATGATAAGTTTGATTCCTTGCAATGGTTTTATGATATTAAGATGGTAATATGTGGGAGGTATTAGTAGATAATTGTGGTTTAGTAAGAATATTGGTGTTAAGGTTTGTGATTCCCGAAGCATGCACGTATGATCTGTCGTTATGCTAAGAAGTTGGAGCATGATTTATTCTTGATTGTCTACCTTATGAGTGGCGGTCGGGGACGAGCGATGGTCTTTTCCTACCAATCTATACCCCTAGGGGCATGCCTAGTAGTACTTTGCTTCGAGGGCTAATAAACTTTCGCAATAAGTATGTGAGTTGTTTATGACTAATGTGAGTCCATGGATTATACGCACTCTCACCTTTCCGCAATTTGCTAGCCTCTTCGGTACCGTGCATCCAAACCCCGTGATATCACACATAAGCCTCCTTATATCTTCCTCAAAACAGCCACAATACCTACCTATCATGGCATTTTCATAGCCATTCCGAGATATATTGCCATGCAACTTCCACCATTCCGTTTTTATGACACACATCGTCATTGTCATATTGCTTTGCATGATCATGTAGCTGACATAGTATTTGTGGCTCAGCCACCATTCATCATTTTTTATACATGTTACGCTAGTATCATTGCACATCCTGGTACACCGCCAGAGGCATTCATATAGAGTCACATTTTGTTCTAGTTTCGAGTTGTAATTTTCTTTTGAGTTGTAAGCAAATAGAAGTATGATGATCGTCATTATTAGAGCATTGTCCCAGTGAGGAAAAAAAAGAGGCCAAAAAGATCCCACGAAAAAAATGAAATGAAATGAGAGAAAAAGAGAGAAGGGGCAGTGTTACTATCCTTTTCCATACTTGTACTTCAAAGTAGCACCATGTTTTTCATATAGAGAGTCTCCTATTTTGTCACTTTCATATACTAGTGGGAATTTTTCATTATAGAACTTGGCTTGTATATTCCGATGATGGGCTTCCTCAAATGCCCGAGGTCTTCAAGCAAGTTGGATGCACACCCACTTAGTTTTCATGTTGAGCTTTCATGCACTTATAGCTCTTAGTGCATCCGTTGCATGGCAATCCCTACTCCTCGCATTGACATCAATTGATGGGCATCTCCATAGCCCGTTGATTAGCCTCGTCGATGTGAGACTATCTTCTTATTTTTTTTTGACTTCCCCTTATTAATCTCTACCACCACATTCTATTCCACCCATAGTGCTATATCCATGGCTTGCGCTCATGTATTGCGTGGGGGTTGAAAAAGCTGAAGCGCGTTAAAAAGTATGAACCAATTGCTCGGCTTGTCATCGGGGTAGTGCATGATAAATACTTTGTGTTAAGAAGATGGAGCATGATAGGATTATATGATTTTGTAGGGATAACTTTCTTTAGCATTTTTATTTTGAAAGACATGATTGTTTGTTAGTATGCCTGAGTATTGATGTCTTTATATCAAACTATAGACTATTGCTTTGAATCATTCGGATGTTATTATTCATACCGTAAGAGAGATTACATGATGAAACATGTTAGGTAGCATTCCACATCAAAAATTCTGCTTTTATCATTTACCTACTCGAGGACGAGCAGGAATTAAGCTTAGGGATGCTTGATACGTCTCCAACGTATCTATAATTTTTGATTGTTCCATGCTATTATAGTATCAATCTTGGATGTTTATTATGCAATTATATGCCATTATATATCATTTTTTGGACTAACCTATAAACCCAGTGCCCAGTGCCAGTTGCTGTTTTTTGCTTGTTTTTTGCCTTTTCAGAAAATCATTATCAAACAGAGTCCAAAAACTTTGGATTAATTTTTTCTGGACTAGAAGGGACCCTCGAAGCTTCGGGATAAGACAAGACGAGCCACGAGGGAGCGACAAGCTCAGGAGGCGTGCCCCCAGGCTTGTGGGCCCCTCGTGGCACATCTTGACCTGATTCTAGTGTTATAAATTCCCAAATATTCCCAATATACCAGAGAGACAGAAGAGAAAACCTTTCTGTCGCCGCAAGCCTCTGTTCTTCCGCGATCCCATCTGGAGGCCTTTTCCGGTACTCTGCCGGAGGGGGAATTGATCACGGAGGGCTTCTTCATCAACCTTGCTACCCCTCCGATTATGTGTGAGTAGTTTACCACAGACCTACATGTCCATAGCTAGTAGCTAGATGGCTTCTTCTCTCTCTTTGATCTTCAATACCATGTTCTCCTCGATGTTCTTGGAGTTCTATCCGATGTAATCTTCTTTTGCGGTGTGTTTGTTGGGATCCAATGAATTGTGAGTTTATGATCAAATTATTCATGAGAAATATTTGAGTCTGCTCTAAACTCTTTTATACATGATTGTTATAGCTTTGTATTTCTCTCTGATCTATCGATTTGGTTTGGCCTACTAGATTGATTTATCTTGCAATGGGAGAGGTGCTTTGTGATGGGTTCAATCTTGCGGTGCTCAATCCCAGTGACATTAAGGGACATGACACGTATTTATATTGTTGCCATTAAGGATAAAAAGATGGGGTTTAATCATATTGCTAGAGTTTACTTTGTCTACATCATGTCATCTTGCTTAAGGCGTTACTCTATTTTATACTTAATACCCTAGATGCATGCTGGATAGCGATAGATGGGTGGAGTAATAGTAGTAGATGCAGGCAGGAGTCGGTCTACTTGTCTCGGACATGATGCCTATATACATGATCATTGCCATGAATCCATCATAAGTATTTGCTTTTCTATCAATTGCCCAACAGTAATTTGTTTACCCACCGTATGTTATGTGTTCGAGAGAGAAGCCTCTAGTGAAAACTATGGCCCCCGGGTCTACTTTTATCATATATTAAAATCCAAAAATACCTTGCTGCAATTTATTTACTTTTATTTTATTTAGTATTTTAATTTATCTATCTATCATTATCAGAATTAATCCTTGCAAATAACCACTAAGAGGATTGACAACCCTCTTATTTGCGTTGGGTGCAAGTGTTTGCTTTTGTGTGTGTAGGTGCTGCTAAAGGATTTTGCATGGTTCTCCTACTGGATTGATAACCTTGGTTCTTAACTGAGGGAAATACTTATCTCTACTATACTGCATCATCCTCTCCTCATCGGGGAAATACCAACGCAGTCTACACGTAGCAGTACGTTGTGGGTCAAAGGATAGAATGTGCGGGCCCACAGATCTCAAAAATTGTGGGTCAAAGGATAGAACGTGGCTGCCCCTTGCTGATAAGAGTTGCCTCCTCTCGTTTAAGGCATTTATTGATGGTCACCGTGTGGGACCTACTCCTTACTATCACACACGTTTGTGCTTTTAGAAACTGTGTGCAATCTTTACATACCGGACCACTTCCATTCAAACTTACATTATTTTTTTACATAAAACTAGCCGGAAGAAGCAAAATCTTTGCCTTTTCATTAATTAAGAACAAGATAGTTTCCCAGTTAATTGCGGAAAACCGGGCGAAAACCGATACAAACAGGGCCTAAACCTATGGGAACTCTTGGCTGAGCATAAACTGGTACAGGCCTTCGTCCACGCGACTGATACGCTCGCAGAACTGTTGTACCACAATATTGATCTCCGCCCAGGATATTTCATCGGCGACGGTCGATTCCAAGCCGCGATGAGCATTTTGCTCTGCTTCGTCGTTGGCGGCACCTGGGGGGCCGAGGAGGTCGAAGAGCCAATCGACCAGCCTGTTGGCATCGTGGCGGCGGATTCTGGCAGTGCGTACGCTGTCTGGTGCAATTATGGCGCTGACGGCGGCTGCCCATTTCTAGCGGGGAGTCGGGATGCTTACTGGCCCTGGAAACGGCCTCTCGAGTGGTTGAGTTAACATGATGCTGACACGGCTCCGCTCAGATAGTGTGGCGCGCCGCACCTGATGCGCGGCGGCGTTCTCCCGCTCTTGCACGGCAGCGCTTTCCCACTCTTGCTCGGCTCCGCTCCATGGGCGGCGACGAACACATGTGTAGACATTGGCCCGCTCAATCACTGGGGTGCGATGATACCGCTCACGCTCGGCGGCGCGCTGCCGCTCTTGCTCGGCGACGCACGGCCGTTTTGGCTCTCCGGCCTGCTCTGGTTCATTCTCCTCAACGAGGAGGTTGATGACAGCGGCGGCGCTTCGTCGGATTGGCATGCTTGGAATGGTGTACTGTAGTATGGCCGGTGTGTCGCTGCCTAGCCTTCTATGCCCATTGACACTGGCAGCGGAAAACCGATGGGGGAGTGGCGGGAAACCGATTGGGGGAGTGACGGTAAACGGTAGCGTGTTTGGATATATAACACCATTAATATGGAAGACTTAGGAAAGAAGGAAGCGCGAGCTAGCACGACGCGTGCGCACAGTGCTTACCCACGGGTGCCAGACGGTTGAGCCGAACTGCTTTAAATTATTCAGGGTTCGTTTGGCATTTTTTATACATTATAATTGAGTTTTCTAGGCATTTAATATGCATAATTCAAATTTGAACTACAAATACATGCTCCAGTGCACCAAAATGGGTTGAAAAATCACATATGTGTCCTTGGGTGCATGATTAGGTCCCATGCAAGGAATGGGGATGAATTACAAACATCTCGGCGTCCTGTCTCGGCCTCAAACATTGAGAATCTTGGTTTTTAAATCCCCATAAATCCAAAACTCACCTGAAATTCATGAAACTTTACATGGTGTCATGACATGGCACATATATGCCATGGTAAAAAACTGATCAATTTGGGGCCAGTTTTGGTACAAGCCTCTTACAAACCGGAGCTTCTCGCAAGAAGCCTCGTGGTTTTCCGATAGGGAACGTGTCACCCTTGTGGGTGAAACGACAATCGCTGCCTCTTCTCGCCTTGTATTTTTCTCTAAAGGCAACATAGACCAACAGGAGATTCGTGCTGAAATAAGGAATTATTCAGGGTTCGTTTGGCCGTTTTTATACATTAATTGAGTTTTCTAGGCATTTAATGTCCATAATTCAAATTTGAACTACAAGCACATGCTCCAGTGCACCAAAATGGCTTCAAAAAACCATACATGTGTCCTTGGGTGCAAGTTTGGGTCACATGCAAGAAATGGGGATAAATTACAAACATCTCGGTGTACTGGCTCGGCCACAAACATTGAGAATCTCGGTTTTTAAATCCCCGTAAATCCAAAACTCACCCGGAATTCATGAAACTTGGCATTGTCTCATGACATGGCACATATATGCCATGGTAAAAAAATTGTCCAATTTGGGGTAAGTTTTGGTACAAGCCTCTTACAGACCGGAGCTTCTAGCAAGAAGCCTCGTGGTTCCGATAGGGAATGTGTCACCCTTGTGGGCGAAATGACAATCGCTGCCTCTTCTCGCCTTGTATTTTTTTTCTACACGCAACATAGACCAACAGGAGATTCGTGCTGAAATATGGAATTATTCAGGGTTCGTTTGGCCTTTTTATACATTAATTGAGTTTTCTAGGCATTTAATGTCCATAATTCAAATTTGAACTACAAGCACATGCTCTAGTGCACCAAAATGGCTTCAAAAACCATACATGTGTCCTTGGGTGCATGTTTAGGTCCCATGCAAGAAATGGGAATGAATTACAAACATCTCGGCATCCTGGCTGGGCTTCAAACATTGAGAATTTTGTTTTTTAAATCCCCGTAAATCCAAAACTCGCCTGAAATTCATGAAACTTGGCATCGTGTCATTATATGGCACATATATGTCGTGGTAAAAAAATTGTCCAATTTGAGACAAGGCGCACACATTAATAGCCAACGTAGGCATTTTGGAACAAATAGATGACACGTTACTATCGCAAACGGTTGTATTGTATGAACCGTGGGCGTTCACTAACCATTTACGTGCGGCCACGCGTCCCTATTTTTATTGGAGAGTACTACCTCGGTCCTGG
The DNA here is from genome assembly GCA_039707655.1 of Elymus sibiricus. Lineage (NCBI taxonomy): Eukaryota > Viridiplantae > Streptophyta > Magnoliopsida > Poales > Poaceae > Elymus > Elymus sibiricus. The sequence continues at coordinate 171,830,281 of CM077666.1, read as the reverse complement.
TATATTGGTCCTCTTTGTATTTTGTGCCAAAATTTGACCATACAAGGTGGCGTGCATGCAGCTGTTTGATTAGACGGGACGAGTGCAAGAAGTCCGCCGCGCAGGCTCGACGGGACGCGTGCGAGCAGTCCGCCGCGCAGGCTCGACGGGACGCGTGCGAGCAGTCCGCCGCGCAGGCTCGACGGGACGCGTGCGAGCAATCTGCCGCGCAGGCTCACCGGGAAGCGAGCTCTCTGACCTCCACCCGCCGCCTCGCTCCCAACTTCTCCATTAATGGCTGCCGAGCCGCTGTTTAACATGCGGTTAATGCACCTGGACGGAGGGTGTTAGCTTGTGATCCCATGGCCCCGCTCAACGCTAGCAATGTTTTGTTCGTGCCTCGCTAAGAACGTGACTTTTAGCCTATTTTCGACTCGTATAAATGTACCTACGAGGTTACAAACGAAATAACACGACGACAAATTTACAATGGCAACAGATAATAATTGTCTTACATATTCCGGATAATTTAAAATGCCACATGCGGCAATGCCCGAAAGACACAGGGGCAAGAGAAGAAGGAAGTCGCAGACAACGATCTGGGTTCTGCTCTCTACTTTTTGATGGATCGCTGGGCGAGGAGTTCCTCCAGCTCCTTCTTCACATCGTCATGACTTTGCTTGACAGCAGCCACGGATTCCTCCACCTGCAGCTCGCGCTCGATGCGGATCTTCTTCAAGTCATCCCTAAGTTCATGGACGACGGCTGTCAGCGTCATCCGCGAGGCACTGCTCTTCTCATGCAGCTTCTTCCAGCCGGCGGCCTCCTCCTTCTGCTTGTCGAGCTCCTTGTGGAGCTTCGCATTGTCACCCATGAGTTGCACGACGAGGCCGGTCGCCTTCTCAACCGAGGCATCGCTAATCTCGAGCAGCTTCACCAAGCCGGCGACCAGCTCCTACTGGTTAATTAGGCCAGCGAGAATGTGGTCATTGCTGGCTAAGGACTTCGGCCCCGCCAGCTCGTCGAGTTCGCCGACACGGCGAGTGCGCTTGTGAGAGCCCTCGTCTGCCCGTGAGAGCTTGTTCGAGGGCTCCGCGGTGTGGCAGGACATCTCTGCTGCGGCTGCCGCGTTGTGGCGGTACCTCTCTATTGCTTCCGCAACCTTGGTCTTTGCTCCCTGGTTATATCTCGACCCAGAACTCCTCCTATCGGCCATGGCAGACACAAGGAACGACTTAACAAGAAAGGCCTATTTTTTGGTGATGAGGAGAGGAATGTGCAGTAATTTTTGTGGGTAGTTTTTATAGCCCAGTGCTAAGTGGGAACACATTTATGTTTGATCGGTGTGAACAGATTTGCAATTACTTATTGCGTGGTAATTTGGAATGTGACGGGAAACAAGCTCAAAATTTACTGATGGTTTTGGGTTCGAAGCCCGAAACGGTTCCCGGATGGCGTACGTGGGCCCGCGTTCTTGGATGTGTACGTGTGTGTCGAGTATCACAAACAGTACAGATATCGTCAGGGTGTCCGATGGATGGGCCGCCTCGCCTCCAACGGGTGCCAGATGGTTCACCAGAACTGCTATACGCAGGTAGTTGCTCGCCGTTGAGGCGACTGCGGTGCGCTCTGCTCGTGTCCCTTCATGCGCTCTCCTCGACGTTGAGGCGGCCGCGGCGCGCTCTACTCACGTCCCTTCACGCGCGCTCTTTCAGTGGTTGGGGCCGGCGCACGATCACGTTTTGGGCGCCATATGCATGCGGTTGCGTCAGCGCGCGTCGCCGCGATGCAGTTAATATGTGCGGCACCATGCAGTTACGCGCTACAACAACCGCCATCCGCGCGCGCCGATACTCCAGGTCGTTCGGCCTCCCCATTTATTCCCATGGCCATTATAACCATAGTCTCTTCAACCTTTCGATCGCGCTCCACAACACAACAAGCACACCCACGACGACACATAGAGAGAGGATATCCAGCAGTGCTCCAATGGAGTTTGGTGTGCATCGTGTGGACACCCACGTGAGGGGGAAGGACCTCTCAGTGGTGTACACCATCGACCCGGCCGTGGTGGAGGACTCCATCAACACCATGGAGCAGTTGCTTGTTGTGGATGACAAGTACAAAGTGGTCGGCTTCGACCTCCAGTACACCGCCAGTCGTCCCGGGGTTGATTAGAAGGTTGCCATCACCCAGTTGTGTGTGGGCCATCACGTCCTCGTCTACCACTACTGCCTGGCCACAAGTCCTTGCGAGCGTTTCACCAGGTTTGTCAACAGCACCAACTACAAGTTCTCTACGGTGGACACCGCCGACGATGTAAAAGCGCTCCAGCTTTCGGGCTTGGCCTACCAGAAGCTTGTCGACATCCATGGCCACTACGGGGTTTGGGGCAGCACGAAGAAGGACTCCCTGGTTGAACTCGCCGCGGCCATCATTGACCTCTACTACGAAAACATGAAGGGTGGTGCCAAGAAAAATCCTGCAGCCTGGCACGGTGCCTGGGTGCAGAGACTGGATGAAGCTCACCTCAAGTTTGTGGCCAACAACGTGTACACATGCTACGAGATGCACAGGTGGATCGTTGACATGAGGGAGTGCCACCTTCCTGGAATCGGCGAGGGATCGAGCCACCAAAGCAGCGGTGGCAAGCGTCACTAGAAGTAGATGATGATTAGATATGATCGTTTATCCTAGTTTATTATGCATGTAATTGTTTACTTTGGTGTGCAAATGTTATGTGTGTAGTCAGTTATGTAATTGGATGTTTAATTTGGTTATGCAATCATGTCCTTATAAGTATATATGTTGTTGTTCTATAGACAGAGTATAGATGTTGTGCCGACAGAGCAAATCACATCGCCCACGGGCTAAACAAGGGAACCCGTCGGTGATGATTTCATCAATCGCAAACAATTGTATACCAGGAAGCGTTTGCCCACAACACACACGGGTTATTAGCAGGAACCGTCTGTGTTGAAATCCGTCTTCCCACACATTTCTGATTACTGACATGTTTGCTGCGTATCACACACATCTTGTTAAGTTGAACCGTTTCTGTTGTGTTGGGTAATCACAAACAGTTCATCCGAGTGAACTGTATGCCATCTATCGCACACACCTTGATCTGGCTGACCGTTTCTGTTGTGTTGGGTAATCGCAAACAGTTCATCCGAGTGAATTGTATGCCGTATATCGCACACACCTTGATCTGGCTGGCCATTTTTGTTGTTCTGGCTCATCGTAAACACTTCGTATGGATCAACTGTATGCCACGTATCGCACACGCAGCTCTAATCTGAATCATGCTTGATGTCTCCGCCATCGCACACAGTTCGTCTTATTAGTGATGGTTTTATTACAATACCGTTTGCGATTCATGCATCGCACACAGTTTGGTCGAGGGGTCTCTGATTCATGTGTCGCGTTAGCGGTCGCCTGCAGTAGTGTACGCGTGCGCTCAAACTTTGCTCTGGAATCTCACCATGAACTACCATAAAATGAACCAAGAAGAATTAATCCACCTTGGTAATAATCTCTCTCGTCGTCGGTCGAAGTGATGGACGTCCATGGGGGCCCACGAATATGTGCTTGCCGCCGATAACCACATGAGGGATAGTGTCCGAAGACAACCATCGCCTGCATGCATGTGTCCCAAACATATGTATGGAGGTGTTGTGTGATGTTTGAATGTACCTAATGCACAATGTTGATGTGTCACCTGCCTGCAACACCCCGATTTTTGGCCCTTTCTTTTTTCTTTTGGATTTCTTCGAATTTTTATTTGGAGTTCTTTTTCCGTGGCTCTGTGGTCTTAAAACCTGGGAAGATCTTCTCTCCTGCCACTTCCTAGTGGCTTGTCATTCCCAAATCTATCCCAAGGCCATGTCATTTCCATCTTAGCCCAACCCCAATATTTATTTCTTGGGAATATTCCTTTTTCTATTAAAGGAATAACTCTGTTTGCCCTAGGTTGTGAAGCAACCTATATTTCTGCCATTCCAAAAATTCCAGAAAAATTCTCATAAATTATTTGGATCATATCTTCCACAAACATGTCAAATATCATCCTTGCCTAGTTCAAAAATAATTCAGGAATATTCATTTCCTATTCTGTCCAGCAGGGCACTTTGTGAAGGAAGTGCTATTTATCTTTTCTTCTCTGACCTCAAATTTTTTGGGCACTCTCTCATATCCAAATCATTGCCACATGCCAAAATTCAGCTTCATTTTCCTAGTAAATCTTCCTCAGCAAATTCCCAAAGTTTCTGTCCAGAGAAAAGCTTTGTGAAGGAAGTACTAGCTAGGCTTATCCAAATGAGTTGAAATTTTGGGAGATCATTTATATGGGCAATTAATAACTCTCCACCAAATTTCATCTCCATACAACAATCTATGTGAGCACACCTTCAAATCTTGGTTTCTGGTCACAATTTCAGTTTGTGAAGCAACTATATTTTATATTGCTTAAAAAAATTCTGAAATTAATCCAGGACCTAAATATCACTAAATAATGTGAGCATTTCAAAACTCACATTATTTTGCCAAGCCATTTGCTCCACAAAATTCCCCCAAGTTTCTGTCCAGTGGGTATCACTGTGAAGGAAGTACCATTTTTATTTATCCAAATGGGATGAAATTTTTATGGTGCCTTAATATGCCCAAATGACCACCCTCCACCAATTTTCAAAATTCACAGGATCATAGTCCTTCCTACCCTTAACCCCTGGGACATCCTGGTTAGCTCTTATCCCCTCTAAGTTGATCACTATTTCCTGTCTAAGTTTGCAACAGCAAACTTCGGTCGATCATTCCCATCAACCAACAGTGGCAGTCTTCGATCTATCACCTCAGGTAGGACCCACTTATGAAGGACTACACACTAGACATGGTTTTACTGGCCAGAGCGCACCACGTGCGCCTGTGCACGCGGTGACCACGCGGCTGGGAAGCCATTGTCGCGCTCTGCCTGGGCGTTTTGCTTCGGGCACTCCTCTGCTCGCCGTTTCCGCGCATCTCTTCGTGGCAACCTCTCGCTCACTCTCCCGCCCTGGCCCCCTCCTCCTTCTCCCTCCTCGCGCCACGGTGGCCGCGACCACGTGAGCACAGTGGCCGAGTGGCCGACCGGACTCCGCGCCGCCCGCGTCTGCCCTCCTCTGGCACTCCACTAGCTCTCTCCCGTCGCCCTCCACCCCTCCGCGCGTGCGCACGCGTATGCGGACGTCGCCAGAGCACGCTCCATCCGGCCGCGGCGACATCCGGGGACGGCTCCTTTGCCCCGGCTATTTAAGCCGCCCCTGAGGCCTCCCGACCTCACCAAGCTCTTCCCCAACCTCCTCTAGCCCCGCCTAGCCTCTCCCGCGAGCTCGAGGAGCTCTCCTGCCCTCCAATGGACGCCATGGCCGCCGCCCTCCTCTGCCTAAATTGCAGCAATGCCGAGTCTCTCCTCGCCTCCTTTCTTCACCACCCGAAGCCCCAGAGCAGCGGCTAGCCTCCCCACCTCTTCGTTCGTCGCCGGGACGCCCGTAGCCGCAACCCCAAGATCGGCCGATGGCCTCCTCCGCCGGCGTCAGGCCTGGTGCCGCCTCGTCCCTCCCCGGCGGCCGTGCCCGGGCCAGGTGGGTGCGGCACTCCGTTCCGCGGCCGCCGGTGCCCTCACCTCGGCCGGAGGTGGCCGGAGCCGCCGGGGCCAACGCCGGCAGCGCCTCTGCCTCGCCTCTCCTCTGCTTCGGTCGAGAGGAAGAAGAAAAGAAGTAGGAGAGAGAGAGAGCACCGGTGGGGCCTGCGTGTAAGTGACCCAGAGGCCGGGCCCGCGTGTTTTAAGTGAAGACGGTTTTCCAAAAATACGTTTTTGTTAATGAAAGCGTATTCTGGTTCTCCTTCGACCAGGAATGCGCTTTCCAGAAGCGAAGACGTAGTTTCAAAAATACGCCTTCTAATTCCAGCCACCGGCCGAAAGGTTTAAATAGCGGACGTTCGTCCTTTAGCAGCAGAAAAGAACAGATTTTTATTCTTTTTCTATCTAAAGAACGAACGGTCGTAACTCCGCAACCGTAACTCCGATTCAGGTGATTCCAAAGCCCACGATCTCAGTTCGTCGAGCCCGTTCCGATGGTATCATTTTCATGAGGTTGTCACACTGTGAAAATGACCATTTTGCCCTTGCCCTTAAAACAGCTCCGCCGAGAGGGAAACTTTTCCGGCGATTCTTTCCACGAGTATATCGCACCTCTCCCCGATGATTCCTCCATCCCCAGGCAAGCTACAACAGCCACTTGCATGATGGCATTGCAGTAGCCAGGGTTTCCACTTGAATATTTAATATTTGTTTGCGCATTTAATTATTTTGTGAATGCTTTGAATATGCTTGTGAACCCATGCTCATTGCTTATGCCATGTCCATTTTCATCTAGTAAGTGTTATGATTAATTGCTAAGGATATTCTTATCATGTGGTATTCTTGTAATCTTTTCAGATGATAGTTACAAGGATATGCTCATATGAATCATTATGGTTTGATATGAAAATACTTGCTATATTCATGATCGTAATTATGCCATGATCATTTGCATCCCGTAGACAAAATGATTTATCATTGTTGATGTTAAATGGTTATGTTGCTCATCCATGGTTACACTGATATCATGCTCATCTGCATTGTTATTTCATTATGTTGTTATGACTCAGCTCATCACCATTCAAGTTTAACTTGACATTAATCGAACTTGAACAAATCTGTTGGCTGAGTCATGGTGCCACCGAATCGAGCTCACCAGTGCAACCACACTTGCCTGGATGGGGAGGCCCTAATGCGGTCTATTGACATGCCTCTCGCCGGTGCCTCCAACTAGGGAAGGTTATGCGCGCGCGCTACCCTGATCAGGTAGGCGGCCATAAGCCTTGTGCCCGAGTTGTTTGCGCGTGGTTGTCCCCGTTTGGGACGAGTTTGTTTTGTTGGGCCACGACGGTGGCAGCCACGAAGGTGGAGGATGTCATGAGTTGACATCGGGGCGACCCAGGACATAGCCCAAAGGGGAGTTTGTCGGGAGTGGCCGGGAGAGTGTCATGCAATAGATTGGTTTTGTCGGAACGTCGCTGGTCCACCCGAATGGGAGCACGAGGCCATGAGTTCCGTAGTGTGGGTACAGTGTACTAACCTCTGCAGAGTGTATAATCTATCGATAGCCGCGTCCTCGGTCATGGACACAGTTCGTAGTAGGTCACACTATGGGTCAACAGTAATAATAATCTGAATAATAAACAACCCCGGTTCCATGAGGAAAGAAGTTGGTTGATCTTTATGTGGTCATGCGATGATCACAGGTAGGGATCAAGCTCCGTGTGGTCATGAGATGATCACGATGGTATAGTTGATACCGAGCCTGGTTGAGCCTGAGGTGGTCGTGTGATGATCACGATGGTAAGTTTGTGGTTACGAGATCATCTCCGAGCAGAGTAAGTTGGTCCATGAGACCTTAAATGTCGAACCCCTTGCATGCTAGTGCTAGTGTCATCATGTTCATGTCATGAATTATATGTACCTGCCATGCTCATGTTGTTCTAGTAGTGTTGTATTCATCATTGATATTTAACCTGTAAATGCCATGCTGTTGTATGTCTTGATTGCTTTGGTTGTTGTGAGCTTGCGAGTACATTCAAAGTACTCACCTGGCGTGTCATGCCAGATTGCAGTTGATGCCGTGATTGCTTGTTTGTCGAGGATCCCGAGGTTGCGCTCTAGGATACGTCCCAGTCAGAGTCCCTGCGGAGTGGAGTTCATCACCGTCGTCGTGGTTCCGCTGCTAGAGTTTATTCCACTTCGAGATGTTCCGCTGCTAGCATAGAACTACCTTAGCAGGCGAAGTGTCGCCGTGCCCCTGTAACCTTTGTAATATCGGACCCTTTTTCCCCGTTTATTCGTAATAAAGAGCTGATTTGTTCTATGCCAAGCAGTGCCGTATTCCAGAAGACTTGATCTCTGGGCTGGAATACGGGGCGTTCCGGTCTCTCTGAGCCGGGGTGCCACAAGGCTTGGTATCAGAGCAGGTCTGGCTATAGGACGCCCTAGTCAGCGCGAGCGTTAGAAACCGGTAGTTCAGAGTCTAGCTTGCTTGTTGCATTTGATTGTTGTATTTGTTTGCTGCATAGCATGCATATAGACTCACTATCTTATCACTAACGGTTGATCTTGTGAGTGTAGGTGGCATCGTTTTCGATCCACTACCTGCACTCTCCAGTTTTGCATACTTACTCGGTGGTGTTTGGTGTCATCTCTGTCCCAGCGGAGTGATGCCGAGGTACCTTGTAGTGTCGATCACTTGCAGGATGGATGCACCGGTACCACACCAATTTATTCTACTCAGTCACACCTATCATTTCGATGGTAGACATGTTTCTACCCCGGATTTTGCCATCCAACTCGCCGCTTTGGCAACCCTTACTGGTCTTTGTTACCAGAAAAGGGCAATGTCAGCAAACCCTGATTTCCACCACTATCCTACCTTGTCACCCATTTCCTGGACGAGTACAGTTCCCTTCCGTTCGCTTGATGATGAGATGGCCGTGACATCCGTGTCTCGCTACATGATCACTGAGTCCGTCCTCATCTCTAAGCCGGTCCAGATGCAACCGGTGCTGAGCCAACGCTTGGTGTAGCTCTGTTTACACCAACCTCTCCACACGTTGATTCACTTTCGTGCACACCGCCATAGCATATTAGCTCGTAGTACCGGAGTTTCCTCGGGAATTGTGTGCTTAAGTAGGCATGCATAGTGAGGTGAATAGCTGTAAAATGTGATGTTGCTTGTATGCAATCTTGATGCTTTGTGTGTGCTTTTGTTTTAGTTGTTTCTTTTGGCTTCTTTCTTTGGGCCTTCGGTGTTACCTTATTTCCCCTTATGAAAGTTGCTCATCAACCGACACCGGACTCAAAGAATCAGTAAGGAGTTCAAATATTTTGAAGCTCAGCTAAACATTATGAAAGTCTTAGCCGACTGCATTATATTGAGAATATTCGGTATGAATACAAATGATATTCTGGAATAACTATCAGCATCAAGACTGACTCAGTGTGCAATCATCACAATCGTAATGAACCAACTGGAAGACAATTTGTGTGCAAGACAACAATACATTTCCAGTCAAAGGAATATCAAGGGTATATAAATGGCATTCAGTCCGCATATCACGGAGAGAAGCTTCTGGAGTAAGCAACCCAGTCTTTCTCCGCAAGCTACCAGAGAAGCTTACGACGAAAGGTTCTGCAGTCCTCCTCAGTACGATATGTGGATAGCTTTCAGTGCAAGATACTCAGTCTTCTTCGGTAAGCTACCGCAGAAAGCTTCCGGCATAAGGCACCGAATCTTCTCCAGTAAGCAACTAGGAGGAGAAACTTCTGAAGCATGGTACCTAGTCTTCTTCAGTACGCTATCCCAGCAAAAGCTTCGAGTGTAAGCTACCCAGCCTTCCTCAGCACACTACTCTCGATGGCTTCCAACACAAGCTATCCAGTCTTCGTCAGTACGGCACTACCAACCGTCATCGTCATTGGTACAAGATATTACACAGTGAGTTGGCAGCATATGACAGAATCAGATCCGCAACAGTTTGTCAGAAGCAAGAATCAGTCAAGACACAAGTGTCTGCCTCAGGAATCAAATGCTCAGGTACATATGCTTCCATATATATTGTGAACATGCTACCAAGGTCATTCAAGTCACTCGTATGATGATACCAGCACGGTGAGAATCCAACCAATCCGTGAGTATGTAAGAAAAAGAAAGCAAGTTATACACCTCAATGTGATGCAATGTCTGACAAGCTATGAAGCAAGACAATGTGGGATAATAGTCTTGACAGTGGATATCAAGGCCAGCTTCCTCACCCCGACAAAGTGATACCATTAACCTCTGTCACTGTCATGTATGATTGACCACAGCAGTAAGCTCTATACAAATAACTCCATCGTGAGCCATGGTTAAGTTATTTCGGTAATGTCTCAGATCTGAGTTGTAAAGACCATTCCGGTGGCTACTAATTTATTGGCCGATTTCTTGAAAAGGTTCGGATGATCATTCCCTACAGTAAAGCTCAAGAGATGATAAACTTGCCAGTTAAACGTTGCTGCACTACCTGAGGATAAGGATACGATATGACTGCCGGAATATTGCGCCTATGGTCACACGAAGGATTAAAATATATACGGCGAAGATCTTTCAGCAAAGGATCCAAACAAAGAAAACAATAATGAAGGAGCAAGACCGGCAATACAGGTATGATAATTGTGGCATGAACAACATGGTACGGATACCCAAGACAGTCTGATTCCGTATTAATCACCATGAACACACACCCAAGGGGTCTACTCTGTTTGTAAGGACCTCATATCAAGGTGACAGTTGAATCGTCGATATAGATCTGAGACAAAGAAGTCAGCAAGATTTAGAACTACCTACAAGCAGTCAGATTCCGCCAAGAAAACGATTATGATTCTCAGCATTGCTTTGAACCCGAGAGGACATGCATCCACTTGAGTAACCCGAGGCAATGATTAAAGGTTTCATGCCCACCGAGGAAATTTGTACACAACTCCATTGACTACTATCGGTGCTGGATAGAAGAATGTCACGTCGAATAGAAATTCCTCCCGGACTTATGGAAATCCCAGTCATGATAATATCAGACAAGCCAGCAGACATAAAAGAATTGAAGTCAGGCAAGGATGAACATATGAAGGGAGACCTGTCAGAATGTTGGATACGGTGAAGCAAACCACCTCCGAGCAAGGTAAGCAGATCATATGAAATTCAGCGGGAACATCATATGAAGGAAAAAGGATACCCGAGTTGGAAACGGTTTCCTTAAGTCTGAATATTCATACTGGTTCCCTGAGCAACCAAATCTCGAGGACGAGATTTATCGTAAGGGGGGTAGGTTTGTAACACCCCGATTTTTGGCCCTTTCTTTTTTTCTTTTGGATTTCTTCGAATTTTTATTTGGAGTTCTTTTTCCGTGGCTCTGTGGTCTTAAAACCTGGGAAGATCTTCTCTCCTGCCACTTCCTAGTGGCTTGTCATTCCCAAATCTATCCCAAGGCCATGTCATTTCCATCTTAGCCCAACTCCAATATTTATTTCTTGGGAATATTCCTTTTTCTATTAAAGGAATAACTCTGTTTGCCCTAGGTTGTGAAGCAACCTATATTTTTGCCATTCCAAAAATTCCAACAAAATTCTCATAAATTATTTGGATCATATCTTCCACAAACATGTCAAATATCATCCTTGCCTAGTTCAAAAATAATTCAGGAATATTCATTTCCTATTTTGTCCAGCAGAGCACTTTGTGAAGGAAGTGCTATTTATCTTTTCTTCTTTGACCTCAAATTTTTTGGGCACTCTCTCATATCCAAATCATTGCCACATGCCAAAATTCAGCTTCATTTGCCTAGTAAATCTTCCTCAGCAAATTCCCAAAGTTTCTGTCCAGAGAAAAGCTTTGTGAAGGAAGTACTAACTAGGCTTATCCAAATGAGTTGAAATTTTGGGAGATCATTTATATGGGCAATTCATAACTCTCCACCAAATTTCATCTCCATACAACAATCTATGTGAGCACACCTTCAAATCTTGGTTTCTGGTCACAATTTCAGTTTGTGAAGCAACTATATTTTATATTGCTTAAAAAATTCTGAAATTAATCCAGGACCTAAATATACCTAAATAATGTGAGAATTCTAAAACTCACATTATTTTGCCAAGCCATTTGCTCCACAAAATTCCCCCAAGTTTTTGTACCATTTTTATTTATCCAAATGGGATGAAATTTTTATGGTGCCTTCATATGCCCAAATGACCACCCTCCACCAATTTTCAGCTCAACCCAAGCAACCATGTGAGTGCTACTTCCTGATCTAGCTTCTGGACCAGATTTGGTAGTTGTAAAGCAACTATGTTAAATACTGGTCCAAATCATTTCAAAATTCACAGGATCATAGTCCTTCCTACCCTTAACCCCTGAGACATCCTGGTTAGCTCTTATCCCCTCTAAGTTGATCACTATTTCCTGCCTAAGTTTGCAACAGCAAACTTTGGTCGATCATTCCCATCAACCAACAGTAGCTGTCTTCGATCTATCACCTCAGGTAGGACCCACTTAGGAAGGACTAGACACTAGACATGGTTTTACTGGCCAGAGCGCACCGCGTGCGCATGTGCACGTGGTGACCACGCGGCTGGGAAGCCATTGTCGCGCTCTGCCTGGTGTTTTGCTTCGGGCACTCCTCTGCTCGCCGTTTCCGCGCGTCTCATCGTGTCCCAGAGCTTCGTGGCAACCTCTCGCTCACTCTCCCGCCCTGGCCCCCTCCTCCTTCTCCCTCCTCGCGCCACGGTGGCCGCGACCGCGTGAGCACAATGGCCGAGTGGCCGACCGGACTCCGCGCCGCCCGCGTCTGCCCTCCTCTGGCACTCCACTAGCTCTCTCCCGTCGCCCTCCACCCCTCCGCGCGTGCGCACGCGTATGCGGACGTCGCCAGAGCACGCTCCATCCGGCCGCGGCGACATCCGGGGACGGCTCCTTCGCCCCGGCTATTTAAGCTGCCCCTGAGGCCTGCCGACCTCACCAAGCTCTTCCCCAACCTCCTCTAGCCCCGCCTAGCCTCTCCCCCAAGCTCGAGGAGCTCTCCTGCCCTCCAATGGCCGCCATGGCCGCCGCCCTCCTCTGTCTAAATTGCAGCAATGCCGAGCCTCTCCTTGCCTCCTTTCTTCACCACTCGAAGCCCCAGAGCAGCGGCTAGCCTCCCCACCTCTTCGTTCGTCGCCGGGACGCCCGTAGCCGCACCCCCATGATCGGCCGATGGCCTCCTCCGCCGGCGTCAGGCCTGGTGCCGCCTCGTCCCTCCTCGGTGGCCGTGCCCGGGCCAGGTGGGCGCGGCACTCCGTTCCGCGGCCGCCGGTGCCCTCACCTCGGCCGGAGGTGGCCGGAGCCACCGGGGCCAACGCCGGCAGCGCCTCTGCCTCGCCTCTCCTCTGCTTCGGTCGAGAGGAAGAAGAAAAGAAGCAGGAGAGAGAGAGAGCACCGGCGGGGCCTGCGTGTAAGTGATCCAGAGGCCGGGCCCGCGTGTTTTAAGTGAAGACGGTTTTCCAAAAATACGTTTTTGGTTAATGAAAGCGTATTCTGGTTCTCCTTCGACCAGGAATGCGCTTTCCAGAAGCGAAGACGTATTTTCAAAAATACGCCTTCTAATTCCAGCCACCGGCCGAAAGGTTTAAATAGCGGACGTTCGTCCTTTAGCAGCAGAAAAGAACAGATTTTTATTCTTTTTCTGTCTAAAGAACGAACGGCCGTAACTCCGCAACCGTAACTCCGATTCAGGTGATTCCAAAGCCCACGATCTCAGTTCGTCGAGCCCGTTCCGATGGTATCATTTTCATGAGGTTGTCACACTGTGAAAATGACCATTTTGCCCTTGCCCTTAAAACAGCTCCGCCGAGAGGGAAACTTTTCCGGCGATTCTTTCCACGAGTACATCGCACCTCTCCCCGATGATTCCTCCATCCCCAGGCAAGCCACAACAGCCACTTGCATGATGGAATTGCAGTAGCCAGGGTTTCCACTTGAATATTTAATATTTGTTTGTGCATTTAATTATTTTGTGAATGCTTTGAATATGCTTGTGAACCCATGCTCATTGCTTATGCCATGTCCATTTTCATCTAGTAAGTGTTATGATTAATTGCTAAGGATATTCTTATCATGTGGTATTCTTGTAATCTTTTCAGATGCTAGTTACAAGGATATGCTCATATGAATCATTATGGTTTGATATGAAAATACTTGTTATATTCATGATCGTAATTATGCCATGATCATTTGCATCCCGTAGACAAAATGATTTATCATTGTTGATGTTAAATGGTTATGTTGCTCATCGATGGTTACACTGATATCATGCTCATCTGCATTGTTATTTCATTATGTTGTTATGACTCAGCTCATCACCATTCAAGTTTAACTTGACATTAATCGAACTTGAACAAATCTGTTGGCTGAGTCATGGTGCCACCGAATCGAGCTCACCAGTGCAACCACACTTGCCTGGATGGGGAGGCCCTAATGAGGTCTATTGTCATGCCTCTCGCCGGTGCCTCCAACTAGGGAAGGTTATGCGTGCGCGCTACCCTGATCAGGTAGGCGGCCATAAGCCTTGTGCCCGAGTTGTTTGCACGCGGTTGTCCCCGTTTGGGACGAGTTTGTTTTGTTGGGCCACGACGGTGGCAGCCACGAAGGTGGCGGATGTCACGAGTTGACATCGGGGCGACCCAGGACATAGCCCAAAGGGGAGTTTGTCGGGAGTGGCCGGGAGAGTGTCATGCAATAGACTGGTTTTGTCGGAACGTCGTTGGTCCACCCGAATGGGAGCACGAGGCCATGAGTTCCGTAGTGTGGGTACAGTGTACTAACCTCTGCAGAGTGTATAATCTATCGATAGCCGCGTCCTCGGTCATGGACACAGTTCGTAGTAGTTCACACTATGGGTCAACAGTAATAATAATCTGAATAATAAACAACCCCGGTTCCATGAGGAAAGAAGTTGGTTGATCTTTATGTGGTCATGCGATGATCACAGGTAGGGATCAAGCTCTGTGTGGTCGTGTGATGATCACGATGGTAAGTTTGTGGTTACGAGATCATCTCCGAGCAGAGTAAGTTGGTCCATGAGACCTTAAATGTCGAACCCCTTGCATGCTAGTGCTAGTGTCATCATGTTCATGTCATCAATTATATGTACCTGCCATGCTCATGTTGTTCTAGTAGTGTTGTATTCATCATTGATATTTAACCTGTAAATGCCATGCTGTTGTATGTCTTGATTGCTTTGGTTGCTATGAGCTTGCAAGTATATTCAAAGTACTCACCTGGCGTATCATGCCAGATTGCAGGTGATGCCGTGATTGCTTGTTTGTCGAGGATCCCGAGGTTGCGCTCTAGGATACGTCCCAGCCAGAGTCCCTGCGGAGTGGAGTTCATCACCGTCGTCGTGGTTCCGCTGCTAGAGTTTATTCCGCTTCGAGATGTTCCGCTGCTAGCATAGAACTACCTTAGCAGGCGAAGTGTCGCCGTGCCCCTGCAACCTTTGTAATATCGGACCCTTGTACCCCGTTTATTCGTAATAAAGAGCTGATTTGTTCTATGCCAAGCAGTGCCGTATTCCAGAAGACTTGATCTCTGGGATGGAATAGGGGGCGTTCCGGTCTCTCTGAGCCGGGGTGCCACACTGCCTCACAAACCGTATAGTCCCCACACAGAGCGAGGTCCATGACGCATCGTGTGCTGCCCCCCCCCCCCCACTTCATATGGAGCGAGGGATTCATGCGTACACATGCGCTCAAACTATACTATATATGTAATCTTAGCATGACCTATACGCAAAGAGAGACCAAAATTTACTCCCCTCCAATGTCAAATTAACCTCTCTTGCCGTCGGTCAAAGTGATGGACCAAGCGCGCACAAAGATGGAAGCATCGCCGATAACCGCGTGAGTGAGTGCCAGGGGACAACCACCGCTTGCATGTGTGGGCCAAACATATGTATTGGAGGATGCTACTTCTAGACTGCGTTGGTATTTCCCCGAAGAGGAGAGGATGATGCAGTATAGTAGAGATAAGTATTTCCCTCAATTAAGAACCAAGGTTATCAATCCAGTAGGAGAACCACGCAAAATCCTTTAGCAGCACCTACACACACAAAAGCAAACACTTGCACCCAACGCAAATAAGAGGGTTGTCAATCCTCCTAGCGGTTATTTGCAAGGATTAATTCTGATAGTGATAGATAGATAAAGTAAAATACTAAATAAAACAAAAGTAAATAAATTGCAGCAAGGTATTTTTGTGTTTTAATATATGATAAAAGTAGACCCGGGGGCCATAGTTTTCACTAGAGGCTTCTCTCTCGAACACATAGCATACGGTGGGTAAACAAATTACTGTTGGGCAATTGATAGAAAAGCAAATAATTATGACGAATTCATGGCAATGATCATGTATATAGGCATCACGTCTGAGACAAGTAGACCGACTCCTGCCTGCATCTACTACTATTACTCCACCCATCGACCGCTATCCAGCATGCATCTAGGGTATTAAGTATAAAACAGAGTAACGCTTTAAGCAAGATGACATGATGTAGACAAAGTAAACTCAACCAATATGATTAAACCCTATCTTTTTATCCTTAATGGCAACAATACAAATATGTGTCATGTCCCCTTCTGTCACTGGGATTGAGCACCGCAAGATTGAACCCATCACAAAGCACCTCTCCCATTGCAAGATAAACCAATCTAGTTGGTCAAACCAAATCGATAGATCAGAGAGAAATACAAAGCTATAACAATCATGCATAAAAGTGTTCAGAGAAGACTCAAATATTTCTCATGAATAATCTGATCATAAACTCACAATTCATCGGATACCAACAAACACACCGCAAAAGAAGATTACATCGGATAGAACTCCAAGAACATCGAGGAGAAAATGGTATTGAAGATCAAAGAGAGAGAAGAAGCCATCTAGCTACTAGCTATGGACCCGTAGGCCTGTGGTAAACTACTCACACATCATCGGAAGGGCAGCAAGGCTGATGTAGAAGCCCTCCGTGATCGATTCCCCCTTCGGCAGAGTACCGGAAAAGGCCTCCAGATGAGATCGCGGAAGAACAGAGGCTTGCAGCGGCGTAAAAGTTATTCGGGGTGGCTCTCTATTGGTTTTCGAATATTTGAGAATTTATAGAAGTGGAATTAGGTCAAAAGGAGCCACGAGGGGCCCACAAGGCATCAGGGCGCGCCCCCCTGGGGCCGCGCCCTGTTGCCTTGTGGAGGCCTCGTGAAGCTTCTGGCCTCCTCCACAAGTCTCCAGGGTCTCTTTTGTCCAAAAAAATCTCTAAAAAGTTTCGTGGCATTTGGACTTGGTTTGGTACTGATTTCCTGAAAAACCAAAAACAAGCAGAAAACAGCAACTGGCACGGGGCACTAGGTTAATAGGTTAGTCCCAAAAAATGATATATAAATGCATATAAGTGCATATAAAAACATCCAAGATTGATACTATAATAGCATGGAACAATCAAAAATTATAGATACGTTGGAGACGTATCAGAGGTGTTGTGTGATGTTTGAAAACCCAATGCACAACTTTGATGTGGCGCCTGCCTTGGAAACCGCAAAGTCCCACACGGAGCGAGGTTCACGATGCGTAGTATATGATGCCGCCCTCTTCTGTGCGTGCTATATATATACTCCTACCGTAACACAAACCAAAATGAATCCTCCTTGGTCAAATATAATTAACCTCTCTCGTTGTAGGTCAAAGTGATGGACCTCACGGGCCCACGGATGGAAGCATCGCCGATAAACCGCGCGAGATAGCTAGAGGACAACCACCACCTGCATGTGGCCCAAAGAGGTGTTGTGTGATGTTTCAATACCCAATGCACAACTTTGATGTGTGGCACCTGCTTCACAAACTGGAAACGCCCCACACGGAGGTTCACGACGCGTATAGTTCCCCTCACTTCATGCCGATGGGATGGATTCATGTGTACGCACGCGCTCAAACTTTGGTCTGGAATCTCACCATGATCTACCCTGTAACACAGGCCAAGATGAATCCACCTTTGGTCAAATGCCTCTCCCCGTCGGTCAAAGTGATAACCTGCGCGGGCTAACGAATGGGCGCATCGATGATAACCGCACGAGGGAGTGTCGTCCCAGGACCACCACTGCATGCATGTGGCCCAAACATATGTATGAAAGGGTTGTGTAATGTTTAAATACCCAATTCACGACTTTGATGTGGCACCTGCCTCACATATCGGTCAATCCCACATGAAGGCTCACGACGCGTAGTGTGCCGGACCCCCCCCCCTACCCACCACACCACCACCGCCACTTCGAGACATGTAAATTTTTTTTGCAGTGAACATGTGACCAAAGGAGTGTCATGTTAAAATTTGAAAAAAATTCAGAGATCATTCAGACGTTTTTATACATTGATTGATTTCCTAGGGATTTAATGTGTAAATATCAAATTTGAACTTCATGCACAAGCGATAGTGCACCAAAATGGATTGGAAAATCATATGCGTGTCTTGGGTGCATGTTTAGTCCCCATGCAAGAAATGGCAAGAAATTTCAAACATTGAGAATCTTGATTTTTAAATTCCAGTAAATCCAAAACTTAGTTGAAATTCATGAAACTTGTCGTGGTGTCATGATATGACACCAATAGACTGTGATATTGTTTTTTTTGGTCAAATTTGAGACAAGTTTTGATATAAGTTTCTTGCAAGTGGTAGATTATTAATAATTGGAACACAATATCACAAACGGTTTATTTATTCGAACCGTGGGCGTTAGGCTAACAATGTACGGACCATGCTTCAGTTAATTAATAAAGCGGCAGAATTAATCCTCAAAAAAGAAAAACAATATATGTGCCGCCACGCGTCCCGCGTGCCGTGCGAGCAGGCGTGAGTTGACGGGACGCATGAGTGCAGTCCACCGCGCAGGCAGACCGGGAGGCGTGCGAGCAGGTGTGTGAATTGATGGGAGGCGTGTTCACTGCGTAGTGTCATCGGGAGACGTGCGAGCAGCTGTGTGAAATGATGGTAGGCATGCGAGAAGTCCGCTGCGCAGGCTCGCCGGGAGGCGAGCCAGCCCTCTGACTGGCGCCCACCTCGCTTACACTACTCCATATTAATGGCGCGCCCTAGCCGCTGGTTATAATAGGCGGCCGCACCCCCCCCCCCATTCTGGCTACACACACAATCCTCTCTCTCCACCTGCATCCTCGATGTCGTTCTCAGTTGTCACCGCCGTCTGAAGTGTATCAGGATGCCGACGAATCTCACCATGGGAGGGAGTGGGGATGCCGGGGCTGGTGAAGCATAGCACCGTGTGAAGCCGAGCACAGAGGTTGCCGTCGCCGCGGACAAGGTCTCGCACGGGCAGCAGTGCGGCCTTGAGGTCGGCCCCGCCGTCGTGCTTCCCCAGCCGGAGCCGGAGGTCCACAGCGACCTCGACGACCACTCCGGCGATGACTCCGACGATGATGGAGAACCGGTTAGTCATCTATACCCATTTTTGGCAAATTTAATCCTAGGTTTCTCTTGTTAATCCTGCCTCCCCCCATTTGGAATATAAATCCTATGGTTATATGTTCTTTGCAAATATAATCCTCCGTCTAGGGTTAGTGATTAATTGTTAGTTTCGTACAAATAATTTTTTCTATTAATCCGACTAGGGTTAGTGTTTCTGCTAATATTTCATAGCCAGATCTTGAGAATTGATTTTTAATGTCCTACATATATGTTTGTGCCAAAAAAATCCAAATTGGTTTGAACATAGATGATTGTGCTAAAAAAATCGAACCAAAATCTTGCTAATAACACGTCTAGGGTTAGTGATTAATTGTTTGTTCTGTACAAATGATTTTTTGCTATTAATCCGACTAGGGTTAGTGTTTCTGCTAATATTTCGTATCCAGATCTTGAGAATTGATTTGTAATGTCCTACATATATGTCCTACAAATGATTTTGAATGTACATAGATGATTGTGCTAAAAAATGAACCAAAATCTTTGGATCTGTCTAGAATAATAGCCATCAAATCCTAATCCTACTTTACGTCACGTAAATTGGTTTGATACCAAAAGTTGGCATGCCTAATTTTGGCAACTGCCAAATGTTGGCTAGAGATTGGTTGCATATACCAATTTTCATTGCCAATCTCAGAAATGTTGGCAACTTTTGATTTTGCCAAATGTTGGTAGCAAACCAATCAGCCTCTTAATTTTGCTGCACTAAGTTATGTGCTCTCAATTTATGCATTTCTTTCAACAGGATCACTTGATGATTTAGGATTCACGCTGTCATAGGATATACTATGTTTCATAAACCCTGCCTGCTGAATTCGCATTATAAAATATACTGACGCCACATTTTCTACTATATGTATAGGTGCTATCTGACTATGTCGACAGCGAG
Organism: Elymus sibiricus; assembly: GCA_039707655.1. Lineage (NCBI taxonomy): Eukaryota > Viridiplantae > Streptophyta > Magnoliopsida > Poales > Poaceae > Elymus > Elymus sibiricus. Next base: position 171,810,258 of record CM077666.1, on the reverse strand, counting down.
GATTAAGATAGCCAGAGGAAGTTCAAGAATCAAAAGCTCAGGGATCTTTATGCTGAAGAGCATAACAGGCATGTTAGGACCTGGAATGGGGGCTTTGGATGCCCGTTCTGCAACCAAATCCTTCATGACATGTTTGAAAGTGTTCTGGCTCATGCAAGAGGAAGAGCCGTTGGCTCCTTCAAGCAGAAGTATTCTCGCAGGGTGGTGCACGCCGCATATGTTGAGTACCTGGAGAAGCTTCACCTTCGTGCAGGCCTGGAGACCTGTCGAAATGTTCAGAAGTACCCTAGCTATCTAGTGTGTGCGTTTTAATTATATCTAGGCTTGAGTATGCTTATTATTATCGGTGGAACTATGGTTGAGCTATGCTTGAGTACACTTATTATCTATGCCTGAGTATGTTTATATCTATGCTTAATTATATCTAGATGTGGGATGAGTATGCAATCAGTTTGGTTGATGGAATTTTATGCTGCTCTTAGACCAACCTATGATTGCCCACAGCACACACAGCTTATTAGCGTGAATCGTCTGTGTTACTTTCGGTCTTCCCACACAATTTTATACTAGCAACCATTTGCCCAAAGCACGCACAGCTACATGTGGAGAGTTGGCAAAAAAAATTGAACACGTACGATGCATATTAGGGTGAATGTTTAGCGTGGGTAAAAATTCCAGGGTCAACCGATGAAGGAAATGTGGCGATGACTTTTATTGTGCCCCGACACGTGTATTCTGATTGGCCAGAACGCATCCCCACGGATCACACATCTACACCATAGGATGTACACAGATCGAACGACAGTTCGTATCGCCGTCACACCGGAGTGATGTTAATCACACACGGTTGGGTCTGATACGTCTCCAACGTATCTAAAATTTATGAAGTATTCATGCCATGTTTATTATAGTTTTGTATGATTTTGGTGCACTTTTATATGGCTTTTATATGATTTTTATGGACAACCATATTGACCTAGTGCCCAGTGCCAGTTGCTGTTTTCTGCTTGTTTTTGGTTTTCCAGAAAATCCATATCAAATGAAGACCAAATGCAGCGAAACTTTTTGATAATTTTTTCAGGAAGGAAACAGACCCAGGAAGCTTTGGAGGAGCAGCAGAAGAGCCACAGGGGCCCCACGAGCCACCTGGGCGCGCCTGCCCCCCCCCCCCCAGGCGTGCCCTGGTGCCTCGTGGGCCTCCTGTGGCACCTCTTTGCGTGATTCCAACGCTGAAAAATCATATATATTCAGAAACCCCTGAAAGTTAACCTAGATGAGTTTTTACGCCGCCGCAAGCCTCTGTACCAAGGAGATCCCATCTGGAGCCCTTTTCCGGCACCCTGCCGAAGGGGGGAATCATCATCGGAGGCCATCTTCATCATCCTGGCGGTCTCCATGACGAGGAGGGAGTAGTTCACCCTCGGGGCTGAGGGTATGTACTAGTAGCTATGTGTTTGATCTCTCTCTCTCTCGTGTTCTTGATATGGCACGATCTTGATGTATCACGAGCTTTGTTAATATAGTTGGATCATATGGTGTTTCTTCCCTCTCTATATTTGTTGTGATGAATCGAATCTTTTCCCTTTGAGGTTTCGTTATTGTCGGATTGAATATTCAGATTTGAGAACACTTGATGTATGTCTTGCATATGAATACCCGTGGTGACAATGGGGTATTATATTGATTCACTTGATATATGTTTGGGCACTCAACTCGCGGATTCCCGAGGTGACATTGGGGTAATGTATGCATAGGGGTTGATGCACGTTTTCATTATCTTTTCTCCGATAGAAACTTTGCGGTGCTCAGTTCTTTGTGTGGATTGAATATTATGACTATGAAGTTGTTTGATGCATATCGTATAATCAACTCACGGATACTTGTGGTGACATTGGAGTATCTAGGTGACATTAGAGTTGGTTGATGTGTATCATATGGTGTTATTTTAGTACGAACTCTAGGGCTGTTTGTGACACTTATAGGAATAGCTCAATAGATCGATCGGAAAGGATAACTTTGAGGTGGTTTCGTACCCTACAAACAATTTCTATCTTATGTTCTCCGCTAATAGGAACTTGGGAGTGATTCTTTATCGCACGTTGAGGTATTGTTATGTGATCCAATTATATTAGCATTGTTAAGAGATTGCACTAGCGAAAGTATGAACCCTAGGCCTTGTTTCTAAGCATTGCAATACCATTTGTGCTCCGTTTTATCACTTGCTACCTTGCTGTTTTTATATTTTCAGATTACAAAAACCTATATCTACTATCCATACTACACTTTTATCACCATCTCTTCGCCGAACTAATGCACCTATACAATTTACCATTGTATTGGGTGTGTTGGGGACACAAGATATTTCTTGTATTTGGTTGCAGGGTTGTTTGAGAGATACCATCTTCAACCTACGCCTCCCACGGATTGATAAACCTTAGGTCATCCACTTGAGGGAAAATTGCTACTGTCCTACAAAACTCTGCGCTTGGATTCCTGCAACAAGGACAAGCGTGCCTGGCACTCGGCCTGAATGGAGAAACTCGATGAAGCTCATGTCGTGTACGCGGCCAAGGAGGCGTACACGAGCTATGAGATGTACAGGCGGATCGTTGACATGAGGAAGTGCCTCCTTCTTCCCCAAAACGGCCAGGGATCCAGCCGGAAGCAGAGCAATGGCAAGCGTCGTCACAAAAAGAAGTAGATAATTAGATGATCGTTTCTCCTAGTTTAGTATGCATGTAATTGTTTACTTTGGTGTGTGTAGTCACTTATGTAATTGGATGTTTAATTTGGTTATGCAACCATGTTCTTATAAGTATAGATGTTGTTGTTGTGTAGACAGAGCATAGATGTTGTGTGGATAGAGCAAATCACATTGCCCACGGGCTAAACTTGGGAACCCGTCGGTGATGATTTCATCAATCACTGACAATTGTATATCAGCAAGCGTTTGCCCACAATACACACGGCTTATTAGCAGGAATCGTCTGTGTTGTTATGCGTCTTCCCACACATTTCTCATTACTGACCTGTTTACCGTGTATCACACACATATTGTTAAGTTGAACCGTTTCTGTTGTGTTGGGTAATCGCAAATAGTTCATCCGAGTGAACTGTATGCCATCTATCGCACACACCTTGATTTGGCTGACCGTTTCTGTTGTGTTAGCTAATCGCAAACAGTTCATCTGAGTGAACTGTATGCCGTATATTGCACACACCTCGAACTGGCTGCCCATTTCTGTTGTTCTGTCTCATCGCAAACAGTTCATATGGATGAACTGTATGCCACGTATTGCACACGCGTCTCTAATCTGAATCATACTTGATGTCTCCACCATCGTACACAGTTCGTCTTATTGGTGACGGTTTTATTACGATACCGTTTGTGATTCATGCATCGCACACAGTTTGGTCGAGGGGTCTCAGATTCATGTGTCGCGTTAGCAGTCGTCTGCAGTGGTGCTCGCCTGGCTTTCACTGCCAGTAGGTTTAGCCGGTCCTGACCAACGAGGAGTGCGGGGTCGTTCACTATTAGCAGAGTTATCAGGGGCCGCACCCTTTCCCCTTTCCAATTAATTTGGAGGCTGGAGCACGTCGATTTGAATTTTTCTGAAACGGCTGGGAGCATTCAAAGCAAAAATATTTTCTACATGCTCGTCGCAAGTTAGTGGCACAAATTTTTGCTCACTACTATCGAAATATTTCAGTTCAACGGCATCAGCTTGGCTCCAAGGATAATCAGAACATAGGGATATGCATAAATATTTAAACGAAATAATTGTTTCTACCACCTTTGGATACCAAAATCGAGACAAACGATGCGCTTTTGTACCTCGCAGGATGCTAGTTTCCATTCTAACTGCGAGCCGAAAGGCAAGCGCTCGATCAATCCTACAGTTAGGTAGGCAATAATTCAGTCAAGTAGGCAACAATTCACGCGCCCACTGGTCAAATGCTAGGAGTTAGATCACACATTGCAAAGGGGTTCGAGGCTTACCCTGCCGGAATCCATGAGTTCCCTTTTGCTCCTGGTTCGATCCAATCATCCCCACGGTCGATGGGACGGACGCCGGTGTCCCTCGACATTGCAGCTCAAGCTGTTGCCGCAGGTCCACCCTACAGATCCCCTCGAACCACTGCAAGCTTGGGGCACAAAACGTGATGGATCAGTGCACCGTGGGCGAGGGTTCTGGTCGATTGCAGGCTAGATTGGGCGACGGTGGTGGGCTGGGTGGGTAAGGGTTTGTGTGTGGGGGGGGGGGGGCGTCGTGCGGTGTAGCCTTTCTACGGCCGCCCCGTCGGCTATCGACGGATGGTCCAGCGGCGGCGGTGTGGGGAACGGCTCGGGTACTGGCTGTTCAAAATGTGGTAAGAGAGAGACCCACCTGAAGTAAGTTGCCTCCGCCCCACCTGTCAGGCGGCCCCACTAGGTAGGAGGAGACCAAAAAACAACTAGTCAGGAGGTAACGGTCAAAGGCTTTGACCGGACGGCAGTGCAACATTCGAGCTTTTGTGAGCTGGTAGTGGAGGGGGGGACAAAAGTGAGCAAAGTTAATTGTGTTGGGCAAAACTGAGCACAACTAAGCAACCAGGGGCACAGAAATAGAAATCCCATTATTTAAATAAGATAAAGACTTTTATAAAGGGAAGTGACAAGTGATATGATTGTGAGCAAAAGGAGGAGGAATAGTTTTTTTTAACCTGGGAGATTTTATTTATCTAGGAGCATTTTACAGATAGAAGCGTGAAAGGAAGCACGCTAGATACATCAAGAGTGTCTTTGACGAGACACTCATTTCCTTGAGAAGAATGTAAAGCAAGGCATCTAAAAAGCAATGATCTGTTTATCTTTATAGCAAGCCTTGCCTGATGATGTGCCATGGTGTTGTTGGCTCTGTTGATATGATAAATCCTATTGTGATTGAAGGAGGGAGCAGCTTGGATGTCCGCTAGAAGCGATCTATTGCGCCAATGTCCTGGAGCCGAAAAGACGGTAGAGGCACTTGCTGCGGTGGCAATGACGTAGTTGTCCATGTAGAAGGCATGATTCTGAATTCTGAAAATATCTGCAAGTTTAGTAGCCAGAAGTAGAGCACAAGATTCAGCTTGTAGCGGCGAGGAGACTGGAGGAGAAATTGCTGCAACATGAATTTTTCTGCAATGCAAATTATCCCGTAGATGTAAGATAACTCCAAGTCCAGACGGGTGTCGGTCGCCTCCTGTGACATGATTATCTTCGGTCTTTGTCTTGCTGGGAGGTTGAGATTATTAAAAGCATGCTTGTAGGCGCTCTTTGGAGAAAAACAACCTGCATGAGTTAGTTTCCAAATAAGAGTATCGGTTTTATTAGCATTGAGAATTGGGGTGTGACTAACAGCAGTGGCTGTTTGAGGTTCAAAGAGGGTACATATGAGTTGACTATTCCAAACTTTATGGTATGGCATCCAAAGATCCTTAACAATAGTCGGGTAGAAGTGAGGTTGCTACATAATAAGATGGTTGTAAATATCCTCCCAACCCTCAAACCAGGGAGAACTCCAAATCAAACTAGTGCCATCAGCCAATTGCAAAACAGAGGCAGAAATAAGGAGATGTCTGACCTTCAAGATGGCTGCCCAGAAGGTCGACTTCGGCTTATTGACTTTGGCTCTCCAGATGGTTGTATCATGGTGGTGGTACTTGGCCATCATCACCTGGGACAGATGGGCTTGGGGATCGTCAGCAATTCCCCAGGCTACTGAAAGTATCATTCCTTGATTGATGGCCTGCAGGTTTCTGATTTCCAATCCACCAAACCTTTTCTCCTCACATATGTCTGCCCAAGCTCTAAGACATAAAAAATTTGTGACTTGGTCCTCTCGCACACCAGTCCACCAGAAATTCCTGATAATGGTTGTAAGTTTAGAAAGAAATTTCCTGGAGAATAATATGGTAAACATACAGTAAATAAGTATAGAGGAGAAAACGGATTTTATGAGTGTCAATCTAGCTGCATGAGAGAGTCTGTTCGCCTTGTATGCTGAGAGTTTAGATCTGAATTGGTCATAAATAAAATTATATGTAGCTGATCTATCCCTTGCAGGAAGAATAAGTGGCTGCCCAAGATGCGTAGAAGCTTTTGTCATGTCTGGGACAGATAAGATCTGTTTTACTTCTTGAATAACCTGCATAGGAACGTTCTCAGTAAACAAGATAACAGATTTATTCCAGTTAGGAGTTTGACCCGAGGCAATGCAAAATTGTTGTAAAATGTTCGCCGTGGCGGAGACCTCCTGCGGTGAAGCCTTACCACAAAGCAAAAGATCGTCTGCAAACATTAAGGAATGAATCAGAGGACAGTTCGGCCCAAGAAAAATACTTGGGTTGTGGACCTACATAGCTTCCTGTAGTTCTAGTTTGAGTTCATTAACTACAAAAACGAACAGATTAGGAGATAGAGGGCAACCATCGCCATCTATTTCCTATTTTATTTCAAGAAATTACATGAATATGTTTTTAATACATTTTTTGTAAACAATTATTTTTCTAGAAACGAACTCTTTTTGAAATTCGCATGAAAAATATTAAAATACTTGAACATATTATAAACTATGTAAATATTTCTTAGATATGGGTGACTTAAAAAAAACAAATGTCATGAATATTTTCTGAAATTAAGTAAATTTTTTATTTAAAAGTGTTAAATAAAAATTTATAAAAAGGGAAGGAAAAAACCCAGCCTGCCGAAGATGTTGGTGAGCACGCTCACAACGCTTTCCACCAGGGGAAATAGGACGGCCCAGTAAGTATTGGTATGGAGTGATCGCATGCTAACGCCCATGACCGTGCCTATGTCTCACTTATAACGAGACGTGGGGTGCGCCCGCGTCAGACGCATCCTGAAATGGACCGGACCAGTGCACGGGACGACACAGGCCACTGCCTCATTTTTTTACTTTTTTGTTTTTTTTTTCTTTCTTTTTTATTTTCGTTTACACTTCCAAATGTTCTAAATATATATTACAGAAACACTTCACATAAAACGTTTGAAAATTGTTAACCAAGCTTCTGAAAAATCTAAAATGTGTATAGAGAAAATGTTTCTCATGTATATGAAAAACATATACAAAAAATATACAATGTGTATGAAAAAAGTTGATCCTGTTTTTTATAAAAATTTATCAAGCATTTGAAATTTGTTAAGAAAGTATTTCAAAAATGTTAATCAAGCATTTGAAAATTGTTAAGCAAGTACTTGAAAAATGTTGACCAAACGTTTGAAAAATGTTAAATGTGTGTAGAAATAATCTTTGTCATGCATATGAAAAATACATACCAAAAAAACAATGTGTAAGAAAAAATGGTGATCATGTATTTAAAAGTGGTGTATACGAAAAATGTACAATCTAAATTAAATAAAAGTAGACATCAAAAAACATTTATTTAATTTTTTTATTATGTATTTAAAAAACTGTTAAACATGTATATAAAAATGTGCCTGGTGTATACAAAAAATTTACATTGTTTGTGTTAAAATGTTTATTGCCATTAAAAAATGTTCACTGTGTATTGAAAAATGTTGATCTTGTACTTGAAAAATATTAAACGTGTATTAAAAAACATATTAGATGTATACCAAAAAAATTAAATATGTATGGAAAAAAGTAGACTAAAAATAAAAAGGTTTTGGAAAATGATAATCTTGCATTTGGAAATATTAAATGTCTATATAAAATATGTTTCTGATCTATACCAAAAATGTTTAACGTGTATTGAAAGAAGTTGACATGTTTTGAACAACTAAGAAACCGATGAAAATCGACAAAGAAATAAAGAAAAACAAGAAAACCCAATTAAAACCAGTAAGAAATCTGAACAAAACCAATGCAAAAGAATGGAAACAGAGAAAAGCGAGGAAGAAACAAAGAAAAACAAAGAAAACCAAGAAAGAAACAAAAATATAGAAAGAAAAAAGCAAAAAACCTAGTGAAAACCAAGGAAGATACAAAGAAAAACAAAGAAAAAAAAGAAAGGAAAATCAAATGGGAGAAAACCAAAAGAAGGGAGCGAGCGTCTCGATCGATCAAACAAGTGTTTATGCGCCTCATTTACGCACCAGATAAAAATGGTGTGGTGTTTGCTAAGGGAAAACATTAGTTAAAATTTGTTTGCTCCTGCTCCTACACAAAACCTGCTAGTGGTGTTTTAACGGATTAATAAATTATTTTTGCCAAAATACTTTATGGTTTTTTTTAGAAAATGTTAGTGAATTGAAAAGAAATATTCAAGAATACTAAAAGTGTTCAAGAATCTTTTCAAATATTCTCGAATTTCAAAAAAATCGTAAATGTTTAAAAATTATTTGTTCATGATTATTCTTGTGATCTTTCTAAAAACAATATGAATCAGAAAAACAGAAAAGGAAAACCGGATAGAAAAGTAAAAGGTAAAAATAAAACACAAACAACATGGAAAAACCGACGGAATAAAAAACCCAGCAAAAGAAACCGTTGTAAAAAACAGATGAAAGAAATTGAAAAACTCAGAGAAAACCAGAAGAAACCCTGGTGAAACCGTGAGAAGGACGAACTAGAAAAACCACTCCAAAATAGGCCTGCCCACCAGGCAATTCCCCCTGTACGATTTGTATGAGTTGTGCACTATCCTTCGCTGTGAGCGAAGAATAGAGTTTGGACCCTAATATTGAACTGACGTCAGATTTGGGAGGGGGCTGAAACGAACGTTTTGTTCGCCCCACGAGTATAGAACGAGCGATCGAAAACGTTCACTATTTGATTCTCAACAAAAAAAAACGTTCTCTGTTTTACTTTTTTGTTTTTTTACTTTTTTTGTTTCTGTTTCTATTTATTTTTCATTTTCATTTTTTATTTTATCCTTTGTTTTCAAAATATGTGTGAGATTCCAAAAAAAAATTGATGATTTCAAAAAAAAATTCATGATTTCAAAGTTTGTTTAGTTTTTAAACATTTGTTCACAATTCAAAATTTGTTCAGCATATATCATAACAATGTGCAATATGCATTTAAATATTGTCCAACATATATCACAAAAAAATTCAATGTGTATTTAAATATTGTTCAACCTATATAATAAAATGTTCAATGTGTATTTAAATATTGTTTAGTGTATATCACAAAAATGTTCAATGTATATTTAATAATGTTTCATCGTACATAAAAATTTCAATAAATGTTTGGAATTTCAAATTTGCATTCATGTTTTCCAATTTCTTTGTTCACTTTTTAAAAAAATTTGTTCTAATTCCGAAATTTGTTCACGATTTTCAAACATTATTCGAATTTTAAAGAAAATTTGTTCACATTTTTCCAAGAAATGTTGAAAGGTTTGAAAAAAAGCCTGAATCTACCACTGTACTCAGCACTTTTAGTTTTGCGCTGCGATTTATCTGTCAACAGTCGCCAGCTCAACTTGTTAGGGCAGCTACCGCAGGGCCGGCCCATAGGCCGGGGCAACGGGGCGACCGCCCTGGGCCCCAGGGAGGTAGGGGCCCCGGCCCAGGTAGTGGTATCTCTTTAGATCCAGAGAAATAAGAGGAAAAAATAAAGCCCAAGCCCATTACGTAGCTAGCACTCACGGACCGAAAAAATCGATCGCTAATTGGCCACGCTGCTACAGCACCCCATCGATCTCCTCCAGTCTCCTCGCCTCCTTGGCTCCTCTCCCAAATTCTCCTATCCAGAGAACAGCGCCGCCGCTCTCTTGAACATCCAAATTCGAGGCGCCGCTCCGTGCATCCATTAATGGAGACCAACGCTGCTATCTCCTTCCCCAATCATCTCTCTTTGCATCCTCAACGTTCCCCATCACGTAGACGTTTGAGGCATCACCGCATCAGAGATGGTATGTCTACCTCCTCCCCCTAAATCCCCAATCAAGTACTCTTTTTATTGGTTGTTAAATAATCCTGCGTTGCGCCTCTGATTGCTCCATCTGACATCTCTAATTTTTCTCTTCCTTGTTCCTACTCTTCTATTGGCCTGTTCTTCAAAGCTTCATTGGATCCAGCCATCCAGGGATGCGAAGGAGGGACGTGGAATGAGTGTTGCAGCCTTGCAGATCTGGGAAGCTACATCAACAATTCGGTATCAAGCCATATGCCCATATTCAGGTGCTTTTGTTCCCTGTATTGACTATTTTTCTGCAATTGTGTGGTGACATTTCTTCTAAAACATGTTTATCAGTGAGAAAAGGAAGTGAAAAAAAAAGTATATTCTTGCTACTTTATGCATTGAGAAAGAAATATTGGATGAAGTAAATACTGATGTGGTTATTGATGACTTCTCTTCCAGAAGTGTTAGGAGAAACAACAAAATCTGATCATCATATTCAGGAAGCTTTGGAGACGTTTTCTTCGGGTGAAGACCTCGAGTGACGAACAGATTGGAGAGAATAGAAACCGATGTAAGTTCTTACGCATTAACATTATATCTCATGATAACACTACCGCTTCAAGTTGCTACCAGTTTTGACAAGGTTTTCATACTTAGAAGTGTGAGATGATGGTCTCTTTGTGCCCACTTACAAGAGGGATCTTTTGTAGAATTATACTGTTTCCATACTATTATGATGTAGCTCTCTGGACCGTTACAAATAAATAATTTGTGGCACGTGTTTTTTCACTTCCTTCTCAATACATTATATTCACCTCCCTTGTGGCATATTCACCACAAGGGCCCCATTTTTATTTTGGTGGCATGTGTTTTTCACCTCCATTGTGGTTTTAGTTCAAAGACGATGAATCTATGCTATGTACTAAATTGCTTTCAAAATAAAATATATTCTGAATTTTTATTTGTCCACAAGGGTCCCATTTTGTCGCCTCGCCCCAGGACCCCGAATATCTATGGACCGGCCCTGAGCTACCGTCAATTGTGAGGTCGGAGGTTTGAGTCCACATCTCCCCTTTTATTTTCTTTGATATTTTCGTTCGGCGCTTGCTAATGGGTCAGCCCGTATGCGCGCTCCTTCAACGAAAGCTCAACCATTTGCCCCCCGCGGGCAGCAAATAGGAGCTCCCGCTTCGATCAGCCTTCAGCGCGACCGCCCAGCACTACAGATGGGCCTTTTAGAAAAAGAAAATCCACTTTTGATGTTACTAATACAAAACACGGAAATGAAAGAAACAAAATATAAAGTCCACCTTTTGCTGTCATTAAAATAAGGCCCAGTTTTTGCGTTGCTAAGAAAAATATTGCCATAGTCCAAAAAATAAATTTGCCGTGATTGAGAATGAAAACACATGATACCATGGATGATTTGGTATAAAAAAAATTCATGGTTATAAAAAAATGCCATCATCTTTAAAATATTTTTTTGCCATGATCAATTTTTTTTTGCAAATGCACAAAGGAAAAAAGTCATGGCAATATACATCTGTACATGGTGGCACAAATGTGAATTAAATTTGAAAGGTATTTTTTCTATAGACATGATGGCAAAAAAAATGTGGATTCATAATTACCATCATGTAGAACACAAAAAATGTACCATATATTGTTTAGTGGTAATTGTCATGTTTCATAAAAGTAAATTTACCATGGTTCATGTAAGAAAAAAGTCCAATGAACGATGCAAAGTGAAATTTGCCATGGATGTAAAGTAAAATTGCCATGGTAATAAAAGTAAATTTGCCATGGTCCTTAGATTAAATTTGTCGTGGGCGATAAAGTAAAATTGCCATGACAATAAAGGAAAACTTTCCATGGCAACAAAAGTAAATTAGTCATGGCAATAGTAAACTACGAAGATCAAAAAATTGTACATTTGTTGTGTGACTATTAAAAAAATATTTCGAATTTTGCTATGATCTACGAGATACACTTTTTCCAAAAAAAATGCCATGTGACCTTGGAAAAAAATTAAAATATACACCCGACATAAATTGACTAAATACATACGAATTTACCATCATTTTTGTAATTAAACTACCACATAACCAACGATACATGTCTTGTGCGAATTTTTTACATGTTTAGAAAACTAGCTGACCAAGTTGCCATGCTTCTAAAAAAACATAGTACAACATATTCATGAATTCAAAAACACACAAAAGCATACGTAGATAGAAAAAATCAAGATAGTTGTCGTATAGTGGACGTGTGCTAAACAATACAAATTGACACGGATAGGCAAAAAATGTCATTTAAATGAATTTGATAGTATATAGAGAGATTATTTTACAAATGATATGTATAAAATTACCATGAAAAGTCTAACAAAAATTTTCCATGCTACCTGAAAAACTACAATGGTCCAATTAATTGAATTGTCATGCTCCAACTAATAAAATTCCAATGGAATAGATATTAAAAAACTACCATAGTCTAATTAATAAAATTGCCATGGTCTAAAAACTAAATATAAATGCCATGGTACCTACAATAAAAATGAAAATTAAACAAACTTAGGATTTTTTTTGTCCAAACTAACATAACAACTTTTGGGGATTTGTTATGGGTGCATGGCAAAAGTGAGGAATTTTTGGTATTTGAAAAAAGATGTCAAATTATAGGAATTTGCCATGTAGACATGGCAAGTTTTGGATTTTTGTTCTTTAGGAACATGGTAATTTTTAGAAAAAATAGGTAATTTTGCATTATCCATATAGTGAATTTTCCTTGGTCCATTAAAAAAGAAGTTTGCCATTGTCCAAAGAAAAAAGGAAATTGCCATGGTCCATTAAGTGAATTTGCCCTGGACCATAACAAAAGAGGTTTGATATTGTCTAGAAAAATGAAATTTACCATGGGCTGTAAAGTGAATTTGCCATGGGCCATAAAGTGAATTAGCCATGGCAAAAACATAACGACTTTGCCCTGTAAAACAAAGGTGTTGTAGCATGGCTAGTGTTGTATTGGTGATATGGCAAAAGCTATAATTTGTCATGGGCCGTAAAGTGAATTTGCCATGGCAAAAAATATAACAACTTTGCCTTTGTAAAAAAAAAGTATTAAAGGCTATATTGGTAACATTCCAAAAAGCTAAAAACACTTTTGCCATAGATCAATTGTTTGCTAACCTTGTGAATCTAGATTTTCCAAGCATGCGGGAACTTATGAGTACAAAAAAATGTGCAAGTGATATGGCAATTTTTAGTGAAAATTTGATCTATGGGTCATGCAAAAACATTAAAAAAAAAGTGGTTTTTTTTATGGAAAAACCGAAAAACGGGTATATACCAAGTGACATGGCAATTTTTCATGTAAAAAACAGGTCATGGCAGATTTCTCTCATGGCAAAATTCATCTAAAAAAGTCCTTGATGAAATTTGGTGGCAAAATAAAAATATGAATTTTGTCTCGTTTTCATTTCATATACACACTTGTGATTGCAAAAAAGCAAACTACTCCACACAGTGACGTGGCGTCAGCTTTGCTTCAAGATTTGTGCTGAAGATCCAACGGTAGAAAATACGTTCGTTCGTAATATCAGTTAGATTTTTATCAATTCCGTAGAGTTTTCTTGACCCAAAGAAAGCAACGAAGACAGTCACACACGGACACGGGCCGCACCGCCTGTAGACTAGGCTGTACCTGGCCCTGTGTTCAGTCTTTTTGTCTTTACTCCGCTGTCACGGGACCAGCGGTCACTGTTCTGAGACCCGCATGCGTGGTTCGCCTCGTGTGGTTAATTCTGACAGAGGCAGGGGCGCGTAGTGCGATGCCAGAATGTACAGCTCGATGCACAAATGCACACTGTGTAGTACTGTGAGCATTTTTTTTTTTTGAAACTTAGGCACTTTATTAATCAAGCAACAAAATTACAAAGGGTCTCCCTGATGCAATCCGGAGTAGAATGAAAAACACAAAGACCACTAGAGTTCATACAAGGTTTAGCTAGACATGAGCTAAAACACTAAATTGCCGACAAATATGCTTGAACACCACAGAAGAGATGCCTGACGCGGCATGCTTGATGTCCGCCACAACCCCGCCCACCAGTGTGTAGTACTGTGAGAAGTTGGAAAGCAAGAGCAAACTATTTTGAAAAGGGTTGCCCGTTGCTGCTGGCTCGCTGCTTCCAACGGCCTGGGTGAGATGTGCGCCTCTTTTCTTCAGATTTGAACCTTAGTCATGTAGACGCAACGGATCCATGTACTACTGCATACGTGGATTTGCTGCTTGAGTGAAGAACAAAAGAGCCAAAGTTTCGGTCTTGTATAACTTATTAGCTTTGATCTTTGTCGACATGGTTATTTGCGCGCATTCATTAGTGGACGAGCATGATTCATCTCCAGCCAATAACACAAACTTTGTTCTCGCTTGAAACCATCAGTTTTTGCATGTTGTGCGCACGCTGATGTATTTAGATTTCAGATTTCAGAATCCTTCGGACATCTCTTGTTGTATGTGCAATTGTGCATGCATGAACTGAACTTAAGTTCTCACCCGCCCCCTGCTGCGACCATCGAATCGAAGAGTAAAGACGGCACGTACCAAGGGGCGCAGGGCAGCCCTACTGTACATGCTAGTAGTTCCCAAATTTCCAGCGAGTTCATTTCACGAGTCCAAACCAACCAACACTAGTAGAATGCCCGTGCATTGCCACGGGCCATGGATATACTTTTTATCGATTGCATATATAAATATAATGCATGTAAAATTTTGCATGTATAGAAATGATAGCCCATAACAATGGAGAAGTAATTGAAATCCACTTAACTTGCAATGTAAGTAGATAAAAAATCTAACAGAACGATGTGTTTATAGAGAACAATGATCCAGATAATTATCACTTACAAAATAAGATCTACCTGATGTGTTTAAATCATTCAAGTGAGTTAACAACTAACTGAAAATATAAACTGGACATACGAAAATCTCACTAACATAACATGGTGATTCATAAAAGATGTGCATCTGGGCGAGGCATTGCGATGGATTCAGCGCATGGGATCTTCCGCTTAGCTGCGAGGTCTGCATTGCGCTGAGTCCGCAGCGCCTGCCTCTCGTCAGGTGGCAGGCTTTGTCTGCTTGCTCTTCGGCGGGCATTCGTCTCTTGCCTCTATTCAATTGGTTTATTTTTATTGGTTTCCCTTTTGTGGGCGTTCATCTCTCGCCTCTCCTCAATTGTCAAATTTTGCCTTTCTGCCCTTTGGCTCGCATTCCTCTCTTCATTAGTTTTATTTTCTCTAGCTTCTCTTCGACGTGCATTCATTTCCTCTCTCTGCTCGGGTGTTAACCTATCTCGCCGTGCTTTATCACGGTTCCGTCTTTGTTGATTTTTGTCTTGTGTAATACTTGCATTGGAAGCAATATGTACCCACCACTTAGCGGTCCTTGAGGTGTTATAGGCTTTTTTGCATGGCCAGTGCGTGAACTTTTAAACCCAAGACCCATATTTGAAGCAATATGCCCAACGCAGGGTTAGACTCGGCGAATCTAAATCAATCGATAAATGATTAAGGTTGTCTCCAAGATCAAAACTCATTTCTTCCTCGTACGTCCGGGCGTGTTCAGATATCAAACGGACGCCTAGTAGGCTCCCCAAATTTTGGGGCTTCCCCAATCCAGACTATATGTGGGAAGAAATGTGGTTATCCGGATTATCCATCATGTTATCTCCAACACGCGGGCCTAACATAAAAAACCAATCCCACGACACACCCTTTTCTTTTCCTGCCGGACCTTTCCCTTCCCGCTCGGTTTCAGAAACCCCACCCCACAACAGAAAATACATGCAAAGAGAGATCTTTTTTTTACTTAATTGATCTACACAAAGACGAGGGCAAGAACAAGTTCAGAAGTGCTACTACATCCAAAGAAGATTATATCTCAGAGCGAGAAACAGTACAATAGAATTGCTTTGTTATGGTTAATTCTCGTGGAAAGGACGAGAAACTACGGTGTTGGCTTTCATCCAAGAGTCAGCATTATTCATTTCCTATAAATATATTATGCACATCAGAACTTAATATGAAGACGAATGATTTTTTTTAACAGACATTAAAGTGTGTGTTTGATCGCTTTTAAGCATGGGAACATACGATTGCTTGTGCATTTGCTATGGGCAACAAAAACCAAGGTAATTTCTTTTTAAATACAAACTAACCCAATTTCTTAACATGATAATTCTGCCTTATTTTAATTATTGAAAATACAACCCATATGATGTGACGGCGGCCCGATCTTTCGATGAGAGTGGGGATAACTATCGATTTGGTGGATTTTGACCTTGACGATCCGGCTATACCGTACCCGACGATACGCCTCGACAATCGCTAAACCAATCTCCGATGGTTATTGACCTTGCCGTAGGCACGATCAACCTGAACAACGAGGTTCGAGTTCCTGCAAGCAACCGAAGAACCGGCAAGAACTATGATAATGCAATCTGAATTGCTGATATGAATTAAGCACGAGATAATGGTGGGGTTCCACTGTGGATCTGACAAGGCGGTAGTCCTACACGTCTCGTAGATGCAAATTGTAGCGATGGCTAGACAATACAATAAAACCCGAGTCTAAACCCTAACGGTTGCTAGCTATTTATTTAGATGTCCGCCGCTTTGACTGTTGTTCTCGTGACTTCTTTGGATCGATGAAAAAAACCCTTCCACTAGTTGGTCCACATGAAGGCCGAACATTACGTGGCCTATCCAAAAGCAATACGCATGCTGCCGGCCCAGGTCCACTTCGTGGCTCTTTGCCATGCATGGTGCACATCATGCATGCATGCTTCAATAGAATATAATTCCTTATGTGTCATTAGTGCAAATGACGGTTGGTTGCTTTGGATCTTTGGCTGGTTGCGTTGATGCCTCTTGACATGCATGCTGCTTGTACACACATGTATGCCTCTTTCTCTAAATATATACATCTTCTGTTTCATCGACGCATCTTAACACGTGGCGTGTATAAGTCTTCAGTAATTCTGCATATAATAAAAAGTGGTGTTGTATCTTTGTTTTCGACCATAAAACAATTCATGAAATTATTGTTAATAGAAATCACCTTTAATATATATATTTTTGCGTTATTTGTGGTCGTATCCGAGGTAGCCATGTCCACATCACCATACTTTCCGGTCAATATAAAATTATGTTTGGTGGACTTAATGGTGATTGACAATCCGGACAAGCTGCAGCATGACAAAAAGGAACACTATTACATCATACATGAGGATGGGGTTTACTTTACAATTCGGAAATTCCAAATCATACAGGTCATACCAATAAAATGAATTTTTATATAAGAGTAATGGTAGAGAGATGTGAGCATCTCACACCTTGTTTTCTTCTAAAGAATGCCGAGGTCCAATGAATACTAATTATCAGTAAGAGACAATAACTTTATCCTGCTTAACTTGAAAGGCTTGCGTTCTTGGTAAAATGCATTAATCAAGATGAAGAATGTGTTCGACCAGTCATAAGGTGAACACAACAGGAAGAGAAAGCAACACAAAAATCTCCTTACCCGCCATCAGAAGAGATCTCAAATCGAGTCGTCCTGCTGTAGCTTGACCGTTAAAATATAATACCTTGGTCTGGTATTTGAACCCAAACCAGCTCACAGATTGAACCTTCACCTTCAGTTATGTTCGCAACATAGTCAACTCCTTTTCCCACCCTTCATTTGGCTTCACAGCTTCTTCCTTTCTAACCTTGATACCATAATAACCACTCATGGGAAGCAGACACTCCTCTACCAGTGCGCACATCGTCAGCTTGGCTGTCCTCGGTGAGGCCCATGAAGGCAGTGTCTTTCTCCACAAGGAAGATGGAAAAAAGTGTCGCTCTTTTTTGGTTGAACCATTTCTTCCTTCAGACCAGTTTGGATATCATCCATACGATGAGCCAAGAGCCATTGCCCAATGATTGAACAAAACACACAGTTGAGCAAAGAGAAAAAAAAACACACACACACACATGCATGCCTCACAGTCATAAATCTCCTATCGACTTTTGTGCACTCACACTCGATCAGCATACCAAAGATGAGTATTAGAAAAGGGAAATGATCCTTCAGAGAGCAATGCGGTAAGTTTCCTAAAAAAATGAAGATAATGTATGCATGACAAGCATAAATGCAGGTTAAACTGATACATACAGAATAGCAGCAGCTTCAGCGGAATATGCAGCACCATTCACCCTGTAAAACATATCAAAATTGACAAATATGTGAAACCGATACCTATAGGTGAGAGAAAACAGGATCAAGTATGATTAGCTACACAAAGCTCTTACCTAAAAAGAAGAATGGTATTACAAATCCTGAATTTATATTAATATAAGTAAAAACATGGATACTGTCCCTACTTATATGAATATATTAATCCTAGCCAGCGTTACACACTACTGGTGAAAATGAACTTAGACGGTTTTACAAATCTTCTGCCAAACAGGAGCAACGATAGCTGTTGCACTTTACATATTTTATACTCTCATAGACGGCAAAAACTATGGTAACATCACATTAGTAGCCAAATGCCAGTAGTAAAGTAACATACTATTATGCTTAGCCAGAGCTAAGAACTGAAGTGTTTCAGAGTAATATACCTCCCCGAGTACATAATGTCTTTCAAATGGTTGATTAGTCAGAGATGGTAATGTAGTTACAGATTTCCAATCATTCAATTGCTTGAACTGTGATAGGAGCCAAAAAAGTATATTAAAGTATAATGATTAGCTAGCGTTACAGACTAAAAAAAACTATTGTATTCTCCCCCAATTATCTTTCAAATAGTTACCTAATCAAATCAGAGATGGTTCAGAACTTGCAGATTTCCCATTACGGAATTTTGCTTGGCGCTTCAACTGTAGTAACAGCCTACATTTTTTACTTCAAGTAAAGATTAAACTTGGACCATTTGATAAATCTCACAGCCATGTCAACATCCAGCAATGGCACCCACAATACAAAAGTCGAAAATTGTATCCCTAATATACATCTGGAACTCGATTAAAAAGTATGCGATTCACGATGTTGCCGTAGTCGAGGGTGAAGAACATGTCCATGTTCATCTATGCCTTGCTGCTCACAATCCTGACGAGCCTAACCTGTAGACCACCCAACCATCATGTAAGAAGCCAAATTTATAACCTTTCATTTTTGTTTACATCAGCTGAACAATATTCTAAACAAACCTACTGGTAACTGGCACATTGTGCTTCTTTACATTGTAGCCTTGGTTAAGTTCACCTTCATGGCGGAGGCAAAATACGATTCATGTTAAAAAAGGTATCAAAATACTTCGGATACGTTATTTCAATTTAGAATAAATTCCGTGGTAGCTGAGTAATAAGCATACAGATTGTTCGTGAACTCGTCGCCAAAAATGTTAGAGCAAGCAGGGTGTCGACGTCATGTCCCCGTCAGCCAAGTCCCCTACTTGGTATACTAAAATCTGTATACATTCAAACAAATTAGAGCAAGCACACATTCTTCCTTGGCAATCAAATGGACTACATAGCTAACCAAATCACCGATCCACGAATCTTGGGAAAGACCGGTGGGTTTCTAGCCACTAATCCTTCTTATGTTATTGTTTTTCTTCTCTGTTTTGATCAATCAGCGGTCCGGCAGGTGGTAAACATATTCTGAATATTTCATTCGTTAATCAGAAGTTCAGAACTAACCGTTGGAACATATATGTGGGATCGACATGCATGAATATATGCCCATTATTGGAGTAGGTCGCGGCACATAAAGCAATAAATGGCAGATAATATCTTTATTGATATATCAAACCATGTGTACATGATTGTGCCAGGAGCTTGGACTGAGTGAATGAATTGCTGCATAGTGTATTTTTTCGAAAAGGAGGTTATCCCCCGGCCTCTGCATCAGATTGATGCATGCGGCCATTTTATTAATAAGCAAACGGTTCAACAAAGTCTCCAAGTCTCAAAAAGCCAAAAGGCTCACAAAGAGCTAAAAATATGGAAACGGGATAGCCACAACCGGCGGAATAAAGATAGATAGGAAACTAAACACCTATCCTATTACATGACCGCCATCCAAACCGGTTGAAGATAGCCCGCGCTACCGTCTCCCAACGGATAGACCCAGTAACCATACGCTCCCTGGCATCCGTCGGAGTGAGTAGCGACCACATACGGATCAATGTAGTGGCCCGGAAGATAACCTGCAAGAAATGAATATGTGTTGTTCTGTTAAAAACCAAATCGTTCCTGCAGTTCCATATAGCCCATAATAAAGCACATACTCCTACACGGATATGTTTCGCTATTTCTGTGTCAACTCCATTTAGCCACGTCCCAAATAACGTGTGGATGCTATTTGGAGGAGAAATGTTAAACGCTATATGAACAGACCGCCATAAAATTTTGGCCATTGGGCAATCAAGAAAGAGGTGTTTGATAGATTCATCCTGATCACAGAAGCTACATCTTCGAGATCCTGTCCAGTTACGTTTTGCCAAATTGTCCTTAGTGAGAATGACTTGTTTGTGGACAAACCACATGAACACTTTAATTCTTAAGGGCACTTTGACTTTCCAAATATGCACAGATCGCGGGATAGAGCCCGAGTTGATAATATCCAAATACATGGATTTTACCGAAAACACTCCATTCTTGGTTAGTTTCCAGTGCAACTGATCTGGCTGTTGAGAAAGGTGGACATCCATCAATCTTCTCACAAGATGGAGCCAAGCTTCCCAATGGTTTCCCGCTAAAGTCCTCCTGAATTGAATATTTAGAGGATTGGACTGTAATACTGTTGCAACGTAAGCATCTCTACGCTGAACAATATTATAGAGAGAAGGATATTGGATAGGTAGAGGCGTCTCCCCTAGCCACGTATCCTCCCAGAATCTCGTGGAAGTACCATTACCAACGATAAACTTTGTCCTATGGAAGAATGCTGATTTCACTCTCATCAGTCCTTTCCAAAAAGGCGAATCGGTTGATCTGACCGTCACCTGGGATAAGGTTTTAGAATGAAGGTACTTATTACGCAGAATCTGGGCCCATGTGGCATGTGTCTCTACAGATAGCTTGTACAGCCACTTGCTGAGTAGGCATCTGTTCTTCACCTCTAAATTTTCAATGCCAAGACCACCTTGGTCCTTTGGCCTACAAATAATATCCCATTTAACAAGTCTGTATTTCCGTTTTAACTCATCACTCTGCCAGAAAAAAACGCGATCGATAGAAGTCCAGTCTTTTCCGTACCCCTACTGGTACCTCGAAGAAGGACAAGAGAAACATTGGCATACTCGTGAGCACCGAATTGATGAGAATTAGTCGGCCTCCATATGACATAAGTTTGGCCTTCCAGCAACTTAGTTTCTTTTCAAATCGATCTTCAATGCACTTCCATTCTTTGTTAGAGAGCTTGCGATGGTGAATCGGTATGCCCAAATATGTAAAAGGCAACGAACCCAACCCACATCCAAACAGTTGTTTGTAAGCTTCTTGTTCGTCTTTAGCTCTCCCAAAGCAGAACAATTCACTTTTATGGAAGTTAATCTTTAACCCCGACAACTGCTCGAATAAGCATAACACAACCTTCATATTTCTTGCTTTCGCCAGATCATGCTCCATGAAGATGATAGTATCATCGGCGTACTGTAGAATGGACACTCCACCATCCACTAGATGCGGGACGAGACCACCTACTTGGCCATTTTCTTTAGCTCGTCCTATCAGAATTGTCAACATGTCCACCACTATGTTGAACAAGATAGGTGACATCGGGTCTCCCTGTCTTAGACCCTTGTGTGTCTGGAAATAATGACCTATGTCATCATTCACTTTTATTCCGACACTGCCTTTTTGCGTGAAAGAATCTACCTGCTTTCTCCAGGACTGATCAAATCCTTTCATTCGCAAGGCCTGCTGAAGAAATGGCCACTTAACCTTATCGTACGCTTTCTCAAAATCCACCTTAAAAACCACCCCATCTAGTTTTTTCGTGTGGATTTCATGGAGCGTTTCATGTAGGACCACAACCCCTTCAAGGATGTTTCTGTCCGGCATGAAGGCTGATTGAGATGGCTGCACCACACTGTGTGCAATCTGCGTCAGCCTGTTAGTCCCCACCTTGGTGAAGATTTTAAAGCTAACGTTAAGAAGACATATCGGTCGGAACTGCTCAATCCACACCGCCTCTGTCCTCTTAGGGAGCAAAGTTATCGTTCCGAAATTTAAGTGAAATAGCTGCAAATGCCCAGAAAACAAATCATGGAACATTGGAAGCAAATCACCCTTAATAATATGCCAGCACCTTTTATAAAACTCAGCCGGAAAGCCATCCGGCCCAGGAGCTTTATTATTCTTCATCTGTGAAATCGCCTCAAACACCTCTTTCTCCGAAAACGGGGCGGACAAAATCTCATTCTCATCCGTCGCAAGTTGAGGGATATCCTCAACCCTTGACTCGTCCAAGGACACAAAACTATCCTCAGAAGCCCCAAACAGCTGCTTGTAATAATTGGTGATGTATAATTTTAGGTTCTCCTGCCCCAAAATCGTCCCTTCATCTTGCTCGAGCTGAAAAAATTTCTTCATTCGATGCTTGCCATTCGCAATCATATGAAAGAATTGCGTGTTATCGTCCCCTTGGACGACTTTTCGCACTTTAGCTCTGAGCGCCCACTTCAATTCTTCCTCTCGAAGCAATTCTTTCAGTCTCAGTTCCGCCTCCACTTTAGTCTCCAGCTCTCTGGTATCTAAAATGGAGGACTCGGCTTTTAAATCTAAGGCATTTATAAGGTTAAGGAGCCGTTCCTTTTCGACCTTATAAACACCACTCAAATGTTTGGCCCAACCGCGTAGGAACTGTCTTAAGTGTCTAATCTTATTCTGCCATCTTTCTACGTTCGATCTCCCTCCTGAATCCTTTGCCCACTCCCGTGCTATCAGATCCAAGAAACCTTCTCTCTCAAACCATGCTAATTCAAAAGAGAAGATATTTTTATTTCCCACATGAGTTGCCTCCCCAGAGTCAACAAGCAGTGGGGTATGATCAGAGATCGCTCGCGACAACGCTTGGACCGTGACCAGAGGAAACTTCTGCTCCCATTCCACACTGGTGAGAACACGATCCAACTTCTCATAAGTTGGATTTGGCAATGTGTTGGCCCAAGTAAATTTTCTACCAGA
Organism: Elymus sibiricus; assembly: GCA_039707655.1. Classification (NCBI taxonomy): domain Eukaryota; kingdom Viridiplantae; phylum Streptophyta; class Magnoliopsida; order Poales; family Poaceae; genus Elymus; species Elymus sibiricus. The sequence continues at coordinate 171,787,166 of CM077666.1, read as the reverse complement.
AAGCTCGATCTCCCTGAGATCCAGGCTTTCAATAATTGTGTTAAACATAAACGACCATCTGCCGTCAAAGTTATCATTGTTCTTTTCGTCCCGCCTTCTTATAATGTTAAAATCACCCCCAACCAGTATTGGGAGCCGTTCTTCTCCGCAAATGCGAACTAGGTCAGCCAGAAAATCTGGCTTTAGCTCAGGCTGCGCAGCTCCATACACTGCCACCAGTGCCCATTGGAAACCATCAACCTTCGATCTGACCCGAAACTTAACCGCAAATTCTCCCATAACAACGTTTCGAACCTCCAACGTTTCGCACTTCACCCCAAGTAAAATCCCACCGGATCTTCCTTTTGGGGGTAAGCAATGCCAATCAAAATCAACTCCTCCCGATAAGGTGCCAAGAAACTGAGAGGTAAAATTATCTCTACCAGTTTGAGAGAGGGCAATGAAATCTAGCTTGTGTTCAATAGATGCATCCGCCAGAAACCTTCTTTTAGCCAAGTCTGTCAGACCTCTGCTATTCCAAAAGATTCCTTTCATTTTTCATCATAAAACTTTTTAACGGGCCGGATCCTAGCACTCCTACGCACAGCCGAGGCCGGAAAAATCTTCCAGTTCCACTTGCGCTTAGGCTTGTTTTGCTCATCAACTCGGTCCATACAACCGAGCTCAGTGATCTTACATGCCTCTGGATCGACGGGAGTTGAACCCCCCTGAGAAACAAAACTCACGTCCTCCTCTGACTCGGCGGGAGAAGGCGCAAGGTCCTCACAAAAACTATCAAGAACCCTAACACCCAATGCATCTATTTCCGAGTCATTTAATGGTTTAACAGCCGCTAAGTTTCGAATCATCTCCATAGCTCGCTCCGCCTCAAGATCAAGTAGGTCATTAACATATTTAGAAATTTCTTTTCCATTACTACCTAGTGAAACTCCCAACTGATTTGCATTATTCATAATATCGTCCTCAAAAAAATGCAAAATGGAATTGGAAGTATTGACTGACATACCTGTAGTGACCTCAATGTCACGAAGCTTGGCCGCCCGCATGGCGCGCCCCAGCTGCAGGTCATCAACGTCAGGCTGATCCTGGAGACGGCTATACCTTCTTCACATGATGATTGTCAGTGTCTGTCCTTCCCATCAGGAGCTCCTTCCCGTCAATTATCTGCACACAACGCTCTGGTGTAGGTTACAGTTCAGAACAACAGCCATGCTAAACGAGACATCATGTCATTTCTAGCCACACATCTTTGGTTATTAGGCTGGAACTGTCCAGCAAACTGGACCTCGTAGTTCCTAATTCACAAGCACACAGAACTTAAGATACTGCACTTGCATGTGCAGAAGTACCCCGACGAGTATTGCATTACCTTTCATTACATTGCGGGCATTCAAAAGCCATCACAACAACCTGCAGATTTACAAACGCATATTTACCACCGTTCTAAAATCAAAACAATAAGCTTTCTCAACGTGAACAGAGTGCGATGAACCTTATCTCCTGGAAGTTGGGAATCGTAGTCAGCAGCAACCTCGTGGTGCCCTGACCAGAAGAAAGTACGCATCAGAATTGACAACGAGTCAAGTCGAAACCAAAGGGAAGGTGGTTAGGAGCGGTACCACAGATCAAGGCGCTTATACTCTCGCCACAGCGCATGCAGAGAGACTCGATTCTGTGAAGCATCTCATCACCGCCTGCGGCATCCGCAGAGGAGCGGAGGTCCGTCACAACGCGCCCTTCTCTGACCCTCCTGCGCGCCGCCGGCGATTCTGACGGCTGCTATCGGTCGACGGGCATCGCCGTCACGGCTGAGAGGGACCACGCCGAGGAGGGGACTTGGCTGACGGGGACATGAGGAGCACGCAGTAGAGAGCCGGGGTAGAGGAGAACAGGGCTGGCGGCGGCAGCGCGTGGGTGTTTTTTGCCCTAGCACGTCATCCAGATCGGGCGTGCGTAGGGGCGTCATACGAGGGAAGGAGGAGCGGGAGAGGCGGCCTGGTTCTCCCGGTTTTTTATGCGTGCGTAGGTTGGAGAGAAAAACAAAATCGGTGGGGAAGGATCGAGGGGTGAAGGGGTGGAAAAAATCGGTGGGGGATGGGTGGGTGTGACGAGACGAAACGACAACGAACTCTTCCATTAGAAGTAGAGATTTAACACTTGAAGACGGCACGTACTACCAAGAAGAGCATGTAAAAGTAAGCCAAACATAATTACCATTTAACACTCGATACATCAGGTAACTGGGATCATCCATCCCGAACACGGGCACACACACACTCTCGGGCGCATCTCCAGACGGTACACACACAGCACGCACACATCTCTATCGTTTCGTACACAAAGCTCAAGGACCGCGCGTGTCAGGCATTACCACCACCGCGGTACTCCACTCCACTGCTAGTTTACCAAGCCCCAAAGCACCGTCCTTCGTAGTTCGTACACTTGCAAGACGCAACCACGTAGTACGTACGTACGCGCACGAGAACGCCAACACACACCACTCATATAACGTACGCCTGCCGGGCGCCGGCGGCGAGCGAGCTCAGAGCTGGTGGCAGCTGCTCTCGAGCGGCGCCCCGCGGTGGCACAGGTTGTGCTCGTACGGCTTGCAGCCGTGCCGCATCACGCCGTGCAGCTTGGGGAGCGGCCCGCAGAGGTTGTTGTAGCTGAGGTCCAGCGTCTGCAGCGTGGACAGCGCCTCCAGCGACCTGGGCACGGTGCCCCTGATGCGGTTGTGGCTCAGGTCCAGGTACGTCAGCTCCTTGGGGAACTTGAGCTTGCTCAGGTCGAAGTCGAGGTTGTTGTACGACAGGTCCACCTTGCCGATGGGCCGCCCCTCCGAGAAGAGGAAGGACGCGTCGCCGCTCAGCTGGTTGTGCGACAGATCCACCGTGTTGATCTCGTCCTGCGCGTCGTCGCGGGGGATCGGGCCGGTCAGCTGGTTGTAGGAGAGGATCAGCGACCGGAACTGCCCCTGCACGAGGCTGGCCGGGATGTGCCCAGTGAGCTGGTTCCGGCGGAGGTCCAGCGACCGGAGGTTCGGCATGTCGGCGAAGGAGTTGGGGATGGACCCCGTCAGCTTGTTGTTGGAGAGGTCCACGGAGTCGAGGCTGTGGAGGCGCGCCAGGGACTCCGGGATGGAGCCGGAGACGTTGGTGTGGGAGATGGTGAGGAACTCGAGCTTGGAGAGGGAGGTGAGGCAGACCGGGATGGAGCCCTGGAGCCCCGGGAGGCGGAAGAGCGACAGCGACATGAGCGCCGTCAGCCCCGCCACCGCGGACGGGATCTGACCGTGCACGTCGTCAGCCCCGTCGATGAAGACGTTGTTCACGCGCCCGCCCTCGTCGCACCGGAGGTGGTCCCACGTGCAGCAGTCCGCCGACGCCGGCGACCATGTCTTCAGGGTCGCCGGGCTGCCCAGCGCCTGCTTCACCCGGAGCAGCGCCTGCCGGTCGGCCTGCGGGCACCGCTGGGGCAGCGGCGAGCAATGCGCCGTCGCCACGAGCAGGAGCGCGAGCAGCGGGAGGAAGGAGGCGGCCGACGCCATCATGGCCCGCTTGTGGGTGGCTACCTTCTAGATAGCTCAGCTTTGCTAGCTCTGGAGGAGGAGCCCAAGGTGGCGGAAGTGTGGAGTGCGGGAGTGATGAGCTGAGCTGAGCTCTGGAGGTGGCGGTATTAAAAGGGCGTGAGGGGATAAATGTCCCAGCTTTTCATTTATTTTTATTTTTATACTTTTGTTAGGTTTTTTGACCACCATCGAACCGGGACGTGCTCGGATGCCGAGGTGGCCAGCGGCGTGGGGGTGCGAGGGCACGAGGCGGCAGCAGCATGGCATGGCGCGGGAAACGGAACCATTCTGGTGGATGAATCCCAGACTGCAACCGGACAAGGAGAGGCGGTAACCGGGAAGCATCGGAGTGGGTTCGCGTCGTATGGCGCCATTGGTGCGTGCATGATTAGATTAGCATAGCATGTGGGAACTCCCAGGCTTTCGCTCCTCCGTTTTTCGGCCTCCGCATAATTGGGCTGTCACGTAGCAGGATTAATGCACGTACATGTGCTTGCCGATCTCCCAGAACAAAGACCGGCGTCGCCTAGCCAGTGCCACTGTTTGTTTGTTTTAGTAGCCACAAGAGAACAATTAGAGCTTATTTAATCCAAGAAACAGTTACCCTGCGGGGAGGAATTATCTACTATGTCACGCTCAGCCCTTTTTTGCGCTTGGATTCCTCGAATTTTTTGCATGGAATGCATGATCACATGCATTCTTTTTCACGAGATTAATCGCCAGAGCAGGAAGCCACGAAGGTAAATGTACATACTAGTAGTGTACTCTACCAGGCGTGCAAGGCACCTCCTGCCGTGCCACGGAGTAAGTCACTCACACATCACAACGAAAGCGCACGCATGGCACACACTGACTGACCCTCTGACCCGAAACGTACAAGCTAGGGGCCGCCCTCTAGCCCGGCTCGGCATCATATCACGAACCACGTCTCGAGTCCCTCACCGTTTCAGCGCCCCATGTGAGGAGGCTGAATAATGCGGCATGGACGTGTCCGACAGGGTTCAGGCCGCACACGAGAGCAGCATGTGGAGGCAAGCAAGAAAGAGGATGGCGCCCGGGGAAGGAAGGAAGGCAGCGATGGCGAAAAGCAAAAGGATTCTGCCCGGCCGCATGCAATGCAGCTTTGCGTTTGCTCTCCCTCCGGCCTCCAGCTGCGCACCACATGGCCGTGGAGATGCTCCGCGAGCTCACCAATCAAAGAGTTCGGCGGACGTGCACGTTGCGCTGCGATTCATCGTCATCTCTACGCTTTCTTTTAGCAGCAGGGTGGGGTCGGTGAATTAGATCGTGTGTAAAACGAGCCGCAATAGGAAAGAGACGAGCGAGAAAAAGATCAATCTTACTACCTCTAGTAAGATAAGATTTGTACGTACCCCTCGAGTCGAGTGTACGCCACAGATCGATGCTAGCCTCGCCTACTGGCGAGCGGGTGAGTGAGTGAGTGACAACTAGCAACTGGCTGGCGGGCGATCACGTGCCCTCGTGAAAAAGTAGAATCAATCACTAGTAGCTGTCGTCGCTGTGCCGCCGCAGGCCGGAGTGAATACGCAACGCAGGGGCAGGGATAAGTAATTGGCCGCGTCCACGGGCCTGTGCGATCTGCCGGGCCACCGCGCGCGGCTGAGGTTCACATGCCCGGCCAAACCGCCCAGGGCAGGGCCAGGCAGATCGATTCGTTCCGTCACCCGCAATTATTGTTACCGATCGATTTCTCGAGCTCCTTCACGAATCATACCAGACAGCGGGCGTGCTGTGAGGTGAAAGAAAGAAAGGCATCCGCCCCCGGATGCATTGCGTTGCGTTGCGCGCTGCCAGTCCCCGGCCCACCACCGGTGCGCGACAGCGGTCGCGATCGGCGCGGATAATCCCCCGGTCGCCGAGGGCTCGAGACCGCGCCCATCAGCTCGAGCAATTAAAGCACTAAGTTTTTCCCCTTAATTCTTGGGTTGTTCACTGTGTCGATTCCAATAAAACGCATGCAACCACTTAAATCGTTGCACTTAATTAGGCCCAGCGAGTATGTTACGTCCAAGCGCATGCATGCAGCCACGTAAATCGCTGCAATTAATACCTCTAAATTGCTGCACATGCTGTTAATTACGCCTAGAAGGGTGTATGTCTTGGTCGCTAGCCTCCGATCACGCACTCGCGTGCACGGAGCGGCCGGCGAGCGCGTGGGCGACGACCTGCCGACGGCCGCGCTAGCGCGCGCGGGCGCGGCGACGTGTCCGTCCGGTGTCCCGATCGCGCAGTCCAAGCGCTTGTCCGGTTGCTCCCGATGAGATGAACCGGATCTGGGGGTGCACATGCATGATCGACACGAAATGGGGGCGATGCATGCAGATGCAGTTCGTGGACGAAAAGGATGGCACGAGTGATGCTGGACCTCCGTCAGTTTAGTACTCAGATCTTATAGTAGCTTGCCAACTAAAGTCAAACGTGGAACAGTAAGCGGCTGGTTTCCTGCGCGCTAGGTTTTTTTTTCTTTTTTTGAAAGGGCAAAAGACTTACTGCATTCATTATTAAGAGAGGATTTAGGACAAGTTTGGCCACCCGAGGGCAAGTGTCCGGTAATGAAAGACTACTCTCTCGGCATAATATTACACAAATGAGTTGTGCCTGCCAACACCTAATTCTTTGCCTCACGCCGAATTTTGGCCATGATTAATGTCGGTGAAGCGAATCTGTCGTTGAAGAACCTTGCACTGCGCTCGTTTCAGAACTCTCATGACACGAGCATAGCAAGAGCATCTACATCCGGACTCCCTATATCCTCCTTAAACGTCCGAAACGTTCGCCAGATGAGTGTCCGGTCAAAAAAGATGACCCAACCAGACCCCTCACTTCTTCCCTAAACGTCCGGACCAACCGGCGTACCTCAAGCCCGTCTCAAATCTTAGGACACTAGGCGCCCGGATGCGCCCGGTCAGCCCACTGCATGCCCACACGGTCCCACTTGCAGCGACCCACTCCTTCTTCCTCTCCCGTCTCTCTGACGCCCGCTTGGAGGAGGCAACGACGCCGGTGGAGGAGGCGATGCCTCGCGGCGGCTCTAGCGTGGGCGAAGGAGGCGGCTGGCTCCGGCATGGCCGGAGGCGGCGGCTGGCGTGGCCGGAGCTCGCGCGCTAGAGCTCTCACACGCCCGGGCTGGAGCTCTCACGCGCACGAGCCGGAGCTCGTGCGCGCCGGGGATGGAACACGAGCGCGCCGGGCGCGTCGCGGCCGAACCGGAGCTCACAGCCGATGTGGGCGCTTTGCTAGTGTGTGCGCTGGAGCACCCGGAGCCGCGGGACACGCTTGCCTGCGGGCCTCGCGCCGCGTGCTGGCGGGCTGGCTGCGCTTGCTCTGTGCGCCGCTTGCTGGCGGGCAGCGCGCCGCGTGCTGGCTAGCTGGCCGCGCGTGCGCCTGTTCCTCGTATCCGTGGCCGCCGCGCCCCGCGTGCTGGCAGGCAGCGCGCCGGCGCGCAAGCTAGCCGGCCCGCGCGTGCGCCTCATTTGCCCCGCGCTGGTCACGTCCGCGTGCTGGCTGGCTGCGTGCGTGCACAACCGCGGCTGGCAGCTGCTGCTCTGCGTGCTGGCTAGCCAGCCGCTGGCCGCGTGCGTGCATGCACAGCCGGGGCTGGCCGCTGTTGCTCGCTACCGGAGCTTGCCACCATCACTTCCACTGCTGGTTGCAAGTTGGAGGCCGGCCATCGGCATGTTAGTCGTTGTTGCGTGGTCTAGTCGTGTCGCACATAACCTGCTCGACGAAATGTCTCAATATGAGGAGGCCAATTTAGAATATGTGGATGTGAAAGCGGGCAAATGAGGGCTCAAAGCGGACGCGTCCGGACACTGACCGGGCGCGTCCGCAGCCGTTTAGGAGTCCAAATTAGATGATTGCGGCTGTAGATGCTCCGCCATAGACTTACGACGTCCAAAGCCATAATGTACCATGGCGTACCACCATGATTTGACGTCCTTGAACCTATGACAAGTATCCGGGTATAATCCCTGCAGTTGTATCCGGTTGCGCACCATGCACCACACCTTAATGGAGAATCTGCATTGGAAGAGGAGGTGTGGCGCCGACTCCGAAACTTGGTTGCATAGCGGACAATTGCCACAGTTTGGCCACCCATGCTCCGCGAGGCGGTCGACCGTCCATACTCGATTTTGTGTGATCAACCAAGCAAAGACTTGCATTTTGGTGGTGTCAAGTTTTTCCAAATCATGCTCTTGAAGCTTGTTGCAATGATGCCGCAAAACTGCGCTTTGTATGCCGAGGCTGCAGAGTAGTGACCCGAGGCGGTGAGCTTCCAAAGGATGGTGTCGTCATGTCGTCTTGTACATACACTCGGCCAGCATAGTCCAAAGTGTGATGAATTTCTGGATGTGTGCCACCGTTAGGCCATTTTGATAACTGAATTTGCTCCACACAAGCACCATTCTGAAAGGGCCTTTCTGATACACCACCTCCTGTTCCTGGATATGCCAAAGATTAACGAGCTTAGGCCTTAGCCCATTTAGCCAGGCCGACTCCTAGAAGCTCGGCTTGCTCCCACCCCCCACCTCGACCTTTGTAAGGGCGTGAAATAAGTCCATATCCTCCTCGTCGCATGGGTTCTCGGTGCCAACCCAAGTCCTTTCCGGCGCAATCCACTCAAGCCATGGCCACCTTAGGCGAAGGGCTCGAGCAAACTTTGCCAAGTGTAGGATCCGAAGGCCACCAAGGTTCATGGGGCGACACACGGACGCCCAATTAATTTTGCATTTGCCACTAGAGATCTTATCAGAGCCTGCCCAGATAAAAGCCCCACGGATCTTGTGAATGGCTTGAAGGACCTCAACTGGAATGATGAGCGTTGTGATGTGGTATATCTTGATGGCGGTGAGGAAGGACTTGACCAAGGCGTTTCTTCCCGCTGTTGTGCAATCTTTACCTTGCCAAGGTGGTAATTTGCCTGCGACTTGGTCCTCGAGGTGTTGGAAGTGGATCTTTTTTAACCGCCTAACTGACAAGGGCAGCCCAAGGTATCGCATAGGTAATGTCGATCGCACCGTCGGAAGGCTTTGCATGATATCATCAAGGTCCAATCCATCGTAACGGATGGGGGCCACGAGCGTCTTTTGGAAATTCGTTACAAGCCCGGTGACCTCCCCAAAGTTCTACAAGATACTGGAGATGGCCTGGACGTCCTATTTAATTGGCGCGACAAGAATTGCAACGTTGTCCGTGTAGAGCGATCTCTCGAATTAACCACCTCGACCACCCAAATCGTGCAGGCTAGGCGAAGCACCCGTTGAAGGGGGTTGATGGCAAGGATGAAGAGACCCGGCCACCATTGTGGCGCAATCTATGAATGAAGTTTTTCCGGCGTCTCGCGTTGACCTTGAGATGAAAGAATCTCGTGTTTGCGTACCCCTCGCACAAGTTATTGATGCGAGCACATTGTTTTTTTTTCTAGCCCTCTCGAGCACCGCGAGAGCGATGACCCGACCCTAGTAAATCGCAACACGTCAACACCGCTTTGTAGTAGGAATACAAACTACTAGGAAAAACACAAGCTCTCCCTAAAAAAGAGTATGAAAAAAATTAGTGTTTGGGTCACGGCACGTGAGATGTTGGTAGCTGGGCTGGAACTCGGTGACTCGATCCAGAGAGAGTTGAAGTATGTTCTCCATCGCCAGAGATAAATTATCATGTCCATGTTACGAGATTCCTCTAAACAAACACGCCCAGGTATTTGTTCGAGGTTGGGTAAGCACAAGATAAGGGAAATGAATAAATAAATAAATAAAGAAGGGGAAATAAACAGGGACAGCATGGAAGACCTACATGCGAGGTTCAAAGTAGGGTCAAAGTTCGATCTGTTGTGTCGCCACGTATAGTAGAATAGAAAAGAGTATCCGGTGGAAATCTATCACTCGGTGAAAACTTGAAATCCGAACGTGGACCGTCGGATCTAGAATGTGGATGCAGATCAAGTCCCATATTTTGCATACAAGCATCCACAGGGCTGGTTATTATTCTAATACATGAAGCCCTTGGGTTCTTCTGTAAAACACACTAAATGAGTGGGTGGGTGATCTAGCCCTTAGATTGTAGATCCAACGGCGCATGTTTGAGTTTTCAGGTTTTCGCTGAGAGACTAGTTTCCCTGGGACACTTTCTTCAAAATCAGACGTAAAAAACTACTGGTATTTCAAATGAAACTAAGAATAAATAAAATAGTCAGAAATTAGGAATGGCTCGAGCTGTGAGGAAATAGGAGACAGACCAAGATGTACTGTGTCTACGATAGGAAAGCAACTCAGAATCTTGCATAGGGAAAGCGAAAGCCAACGAGAAAGCTGTGTGATCTTTACGGGAACCCAAGAACTGCCGACAAGCTGGAGCAGAGCCAGTGCATAATCCGGACGAAATAAGGCAAATACAACAAACGAGAGAAAAATTGAATCAAGAGAGCCAAAGAAAACCCAGTAGCGACACAGTAGAAGATCGCAGAGCCCCGGGACCGCTACCACGGGCGTACGTACCCTGCTGCTCCGCTTCTGTCGCGCGCGGCACGACCATTGTCCACAGCTCATCCAAGTTTAGCGTTCATGATCACCGCTGATACAATTAATTGGTTCACAAGTTGGGTCTGATATATTCGTTCCAGGAGATCATTGTGTTGCTGCCTGTAATTGATTGATCATCATTGAGTCGATGGAAGCTGCTAATCGAAAGAGAAAAGGGATATACATACTACAGGTGAAGTCCCATGGACACATGTGCAGCACCTTATAGTCTCATAATGAAACCCTCAAGGTCGAGGCCAGCAAAACATAGCTCGTCTAGAGCATGTGGGTCTTGAATACATCATGATGCAAATATGAGGCGCATGACTTCAGTTAACTTGCAAAGCACTGCCCTTCTTCCTACACCTACAAATTACTACTACTAGATTTGCCGGGCTGCTGGACGCCTGGATCAGCCAGAGGCACTCTCTCAGTTCTTACTGGCTGATCGGCGCCGTCCACGGAGGGTTTGATGTACAGGTTGAACACCACGTTGGTGAAGATGGTGAAGATGAAAATTGCTAGAGTGGAGAACGTCACGTAGGCCGGGGTCATTTCTGGGAGCTCGTCACTTGGGCGTCCCCGCTGTATTATCATATCGCGGTCCATGAAAGGATCTGTGCTAACAAAACTGAACATAGTAAATACACAAGTAACCATACAGAGAAGTTAGCAGAGAAGTGATCAAGCAGGCAAAGCAACGGCATGGACTATGATGGGAAGTACTTCCATACATGCTATGCTAGCAAGCATATCCCCTAGAAAAAGTAGGAAGCGACTTGAGGATCAGTGTGCTGTCGTTGCTTAAGCATCTACAGCCGGGCGCCTCAATCCCCCCTCAAACGCCCGGACGGGCCGCCCGGTCACGATTTTTCGACCCCGCAGGGCGCCTCAAACAGGCCTCAAACGCCCGGGCTGACTGGCACCCCTCATATCCAGCCCAAATATGGGGCGGATATGGGGCGCTCGGGCGCGTCCGGGCATGCCCGCCACGTCGGCCTGGCCCGCGCTGGCCCGCCTCGACCCCACATATATTCCTTCCGATCCGGTCGCCGGACCAAACCTTAGCCACTTCACTCCACTCCCCTCCGCCACCCAAACTCACCTGCACCGATCTCCGGCCATCTCCGGCATGGCCGGCAGCGGATCCGACTCCTTCACCTCCAGATCCGTCGACCCCGAGCTCATCCCACACGGCCCCGAGGAGGAGATGACCGTCCGGCTTGCGCTCCGCCGCTCTCGGGACGAGGCCCGTGTGAGGCAGCGCGCGGACTCCTTCCGTCGGGAATCCATCGCGTCCACCCAAATGGCGCATGGATCCGGCGCTCGGGGTGCCGTGGCTGCCTCACCGGAGGCGGTGCGGTCTGCCTGGCGTCCGAACACTGTGGCGGACGCGCAACTCCTCTGTTGGCGCGCGGAGCAGCATGACGCGCCATGGTTGCCGTCCGACGCAAACATGGCGCGGCGTGCCCGGCGCGCGAGGGAGCGGGAGGCGGCGGCAGCCCTCGCGGCGGTGGAAGATCGGTTTACGTTGCATGTAATAATATGAATTTGAGGTTTCTAATTTGAAATATCCGGATGTAGAATGCATTATTTAAGACGTGACCGGTCAGTGTCGGCGGACGCGCCCGGGCCGGATTTGCCATATGCGGCTTTAGATGCTCTTAGCAACTAGCGAATTGTACGCTACGGATCACTGTGGCTTGGTATATCTAGAAGCATTGCTCTACGCTGTAAAGTAAGTGCTACTGTGCTACTGCACTCACTTGAACTTTGAAGGACAGAGTACTGCTACGAAAGAACCAATGAGGAAATGAACTGTTCCTGTGCATTTTCTTTTCTTTTGCGGGAACTGTTCTTTTTTCTTTTGCGGGGACTGTTCCTGTGCATTCGAGTGTTCGGGAGACCACCGTAAAAGCCATGGGGAAGCACTGTGCAAACAGTAGTATTCAGCCTTTTTTTAATGACGCATAGCAGCTTTATCCTCATCTCTCACCACACCACGTCACACGTCGATTTTATAAATCCCCTGACTAGCGACGGACAGAGAGGCTTGCCTCGGTCTTCCGCGAGAAAATGAGCTCGAGGTGGATGTTAGAATTCCTTTGGAATGGGCACTGTAAGCGCAGGTTTCCTATGCTTTACTGTATATGTTTCCAGCGTTCCGAACGCTACAAAGGAAAGAAAACCTTCGTGAACAGTGTTCCTTCGAAATTCCTCTACAAATCCTACGAAACGAACGGGGCCTGAAATAATACTTCTCATGTTGGTAGGTACTTGAGAAATGACTAGCACTACTGTATGATACTGAAGTATGCACAAATGACCTGTTCCATCGAGCAGTTGTTTCAGAGTCTATAGAAGATTGATCCATCTCTTCTCTGTAGGTTATGCAGCCCAACTAAATTTTCATTTCAGAGAACACGCGAACGGCGTTCTTGACATGAATCAATCATTATTGGCAGCGATGAAGATCTCGAACTCTAGATGACTGACTGACTGACTGGGAGGACAAGGGGGTATGGAATATGGATGGACACATGGAGGCAACTTGGCACGAGGAGAACGGGGTGGGAAAAGGCAATGATTACCCGGAGGAGGAGGGGGCGCCGGCGGCCTCATCTTGGGCTCCTTCAGCCCTTCCAGCTGGGCGTCGAGCTCCGCCAGCCGCCGCAGCGCCTCTTCTGCCGGGCAAGGCTCGCCGCCCTCCTTCTCCGACGAGGAATTGCCCGCGTTGCAACATATCTGCTTCCTTCTCTCCGTCACTGGCCGAGGAATAGCTGCGAAGAAGCTCCTTCCGGCCACGGCGCTCGCGGCGAACGGGAGGAAGCGGAGCTGCATCCTCTTGCCGCCCGCGCTCGGGAAGCGTCGTCTGCAGCTGCGGTGGTGGAGCATTCGCGGTGTGCAGTGGCGGAGACAGGCCCCAGGCCGGGGGGGCCTGGGCCCGGGGCGTGGAGCTGAATCCCTTCGTTGACTGTAGCGTATTTCGCACTGTAGCGACACTGTAGCTGTCCTGTAGCAGCCTGGGGCCCTGGGCTTTGTCCAATCCTGGGTCCGCCACTGGCGGTGTGGATAACGATTTGAAAACGGGCCAAAGCCCAAAGCACGGACGACGGTAGGACGCGGCCAACCCAAATCTTCTACACTTTGCTTCGAGGGCCCGTAAGATCGGATCCCCACCAGATTCGCGTACTGAGCGAGCGCTCGCAGAATCCGGAAGTGAGCGAGGCGACCAACGGCGAACACCACCGGTACGCCACCGCCGATATCCACCGTCTCCGCGCAAGCGGCGGGCGGCGGCGACCACGAGCGATGGGGACACCGGGATCGGGATCGGGAGGCGAGCCCGGGAGGCCATGGACGGCGACCAGCACCTGGGCCCCAGCCGGAGGCGCGGCGGTCGAGGACGCCGTGTCGTTCGAGACGACCGCAGACGACGCCGAGACTTCTCCCTCGGCCGTCGTCCTCGCCCGCCCGCCGTCCGTTGGCAGCGAGGATCCAACTCCCTGCGAAGTTACGAGTGAGTCCTCGTTTTTTCTCTTGGATTTTCTGGAAAGGTTGAGCCTACTGGAGGAGTTTGCGCGGTTTGATCGCGAATTGCTTTGTTGCAATGGTTCCTGTCGCTGGTTCTGTCGGGAATTGCTCTGTCGCGGTAGTCAGTGTATGGGTGGATAAACCCTAGTGGGCTAGTATAAGCCAAGCCCCAAACTAGCCATCGCTGTTTTGGGTTCCAGTGCGGAGTCCGTTGAAATTGGACTATCACATCATTATAGATGCCCCAGTTCTTGTTCACAAGCTCATACTAGAGTGGATACCACAAACTGTATGATAGGTTTATGTATCTTATATTTACTGTCATAAGATCTGAGTTGGTGGTGGTCAATTCACCCTCTGAGATTACCTCTTAAGTTGCCATGAAATTAATTTCCGCAATTATGCTACTTTCTACTCCCTCCGTCCCATAATGTAAGACGTTTTTGCAAGCTATGTTAGTTTGCAAAAACGTCTTATGGGACGGAGTAGTATTTAGCACAGATGTATCACGATCCTTTGGTTAGTTGATTTGATTGATGTATATTTTGAGATATTACTTTTTTTATTGGCACAAAGCTAGGTACTACAATGATACAAGCGTCTAACCAGCTCATGCAATTAAATATAACTTCTGTAGCAATGTACGGGCATTTAATCTCCATAGCAACGCCCGAGTATTTAGCTTTAAATATCTTAAATATATAATACCCCAATGTTTCTTATTCTGCACATGATCACAGTAATCGGTATGTCGTGTACTACTTTGGAATATATCTGCATCATCTTACAACTTTAGCTTCCACATCTTCGAGTAGCCTGAAATCAAAGTAAGCTGTTCCGTATGAATAGTCCACCCAACATCAATCATGTTGAAATTCCTATGATCTATTTCCTTCCTTTAATTGGGATAAATTGCAGACGGCTAACTTACGTTAGAATACAAACAATGGAAGCAATACTTTTATTTCTCGTTGTATATCCATCCTTTTAGCATTGCAAATGGGGAGTCAGGCTCTGTCTCATTTTGTGTACACCACAGTGCCTTTCATGGCCCAGTTTCCTGGCAGTCTCCATCTTATTCTAGAAATACTATGCGATATTTTACTGCTAAATATCAAACCATTTTCCATTTCATTATCAGTGTATCTAATTCATTTCTTTTCTTCAGTTAGTTTCACAGGAAAGTACGAGATTCATAGAGTGTATGTGCGAAGCACAGCTCGAACTTATGAAATTTACTATTCAACTGACCTGAAGGATACAAGTAAAGATTATCTATGCACTGTACGCTGTGGGATTGCTGCTCAAGAACCGCAGCCTCCTGGTGAAGAATGTGTATCTCAGGCGAGTAGCAATGCCGCAACCAGTGAAAAGCATGAACAAGAGGCCAAAAGTGTTACAAGTAGTAGTGATGAAGATAGCTGGGTTGAAGTCAAAATTCCTGAGCCTCTTGGAAATTACACGCCTGAATCTCAAGAAGAAAGGAATGCGATAGGAACCTGCCAGAAAAATACTCTGGTATTACCCTTTTCTATCAACAGTCATTGTCTAGTACTCGCTATTAAAGAAATTTGCTTAGCTTCTTACGTATACTATAATTTTGTTTTCTTTTGTGCATTCCAGGCTCACTATGAAGCAACTGCTGAGATAACTGATGCAAACCCATGTGTATCTCTTACTGTCCGTCTTCTTTCACTTCAGTCAAAGACATCAGTGCATATTGAAGAGATCTACATATTTGCTGATCTTGTTGAGTCCAGCAGTGATGATTCAGTAGCAGGTCCTGGAAACATGGGAGGTAGTTCTTTGTTGGCTATGCTTGTTCCTGGCCTTATGCAAATTTCCAAATCAAGAGAGTGCAAAATAGATGACAAATATTTTGCTGAGGGCTTGAAAGCCCAACTTCCTAAAGGTTGTGAGTTGAAAGATAACATAGCGAAAGAAACAGGGCTGTATGGTACAAATGATTCCAAATTTAGGCCAGATGGAGTGCAGAGCAGACTACCACCTGCGCAGAGTGGTACGATATGTGATGATGATGGCAACCAACATGAGTTCCCGTTAAATGATCCCAAGCCTCTTCCATTGCCTGTAAAAACAACAGAAAATGTACAAGTGACATTGGCAAAGGATAAAACAGTATCAAATCTGTATCCGGAGGCTAGTCCTATTATGAATGAAAATGTTACTCCGCACAATCGTATTGAGAGAATGCTGGATACTCTGATCTCTAAGGTGGAGAAGGTGGAGTTATGTTGCTCTAGGTTTGAGGACAAAATGATGAGACCCCTCAGTAGCATTGAGGCAAGGCTTCAGCGACTGGAGCAGCAGTTTGATTCATTCTCTGTGGAGATTCAGTCCCTACGAAGTTCTTCTGCAAGAATGTCAGCGCCAAATGTTTTTTCTGGTAGAATTAACTCGCAGCAAAAGGAACATAATGGAGGGAATTCTGGAACTTCTGCCTCTGTGATGAATAGGCAGCCAGGCTTGGTTATGAGGGCACCAGAATTTTCTTCAGAAGATTACTCTAATTGTGATGTGGCTGATGAGAATACAGTTAATTTACATGGACCTAATGTTGTGCCAAGGGTCCTTGAGGCTCCTGATTTCATCTGTGAACCTGGGTTTACATGTGAGAAGCTTCATGGTGGGCCTTTACCTTTTGAGGGAGAACGCAAGACTTCCCCAGGTCTAGTTATCAAGGTTCCTGAATTCCTAAATGATGAAGAGGATGAAGCGGAGGAAGATAAACAAGCAGAAGCTGAGGATGTTGATGATGGTCGTACAAATTCTAATGATACTCTGAGCAAAAGCACTGACAACAGCTTCAAAGGCAAAACTCCTGTATCTGTCGATGGTGCATTAGCGTCTGCCTTGGAGGCATTTCTCACTTCCACCAAAGGAACATCACCATCAAAGTCTGTTGCTTGCACTGCCAGTAATGTAAGTTGTGGAAATACTGCTGATTCCTCTAGTTCCTTACCTTCTCATGGACATCTTCATGACATATCCACTAAAGATGACTTTCATGGCATCTTTGGTGACACAAAGAAGATTAGTACCTCCATATCTTTTCAGGAGGTTGATGCGGCTCCACTCATTTCTGTATCTAAGGCAAACCTGGTTAGCAGTGTTGAGGTAAATAGACAGAATGTTGATATGATTCCGGACAAGAAGGCATTTGCTAGCACTGAACTGTTGGGTGTTCCTTCAGAGTCTCATACAGGATCTATAGATGATTGCACTCAGGTAAATGGACAGAACAATGGTCCTAGTTCGGACATGATTCCGCTTGTCACAAGCACTGAACCTGTGGATGATCCTTCTCAGCTTGCTACACACTTCGGGTCTGTTGATGGCGGAACTCGGGCAAAACCTCCTACCATATTTGAATCTGTTGGTGAGACAGCTCAAGTGAATGAAAGCAGACCTTCCTTACCATTGGCAGAGTTTCTGGCGGCACGGAATGCTTTTAGGAATGGTACTTCTGAGGTGTGCTGTGGTGATGATGACGCTGCAATTCCGTCCTTCCAGAGAACATTGACAGGAGCACATAAGAACTTGGAAGGTGGTGACAGCAAAGCGAGCCAGAAGAACCTAATCTTCCAGCTTTCGCTATTGAAGAAAGCTTTAGAGGTTGATGAGGGAGACGGAAATTTTTGTGATGACATATGCATCGAGACAACCTTTGATTATGATGCTAACAGGCACAGTACCAATGCAATGGAAACCTTGTCAGATGAGGATGAAGTTCTGGAGAATACAAAGAGCAGTATTAGGCTTTCTGGTGGGATGGACTCTGTATTCTGTAGCAGCTTGCACTCAGGTCCCAGCGAAAGCTTCAGAAAACCAGAGGTAGAACACTCCTTGTCAGATTTGAGTAGTATGGAGCCGTCTGGTGGAGATGCTTCCAGAGAAGCTACCAGTTCAGGGAATGCCGTGACTGGAAATCATGTGGAAGATCTTTTTGCGGGCAATGGAGCTGGTTCTGATGTAAGCCCAACTGTGGGGTCACAGGAGAATGACATATTGGGCATGGCTTTCATAGCAAAGAGAACAAGCACAAGCAGCCCTTCTCTCGAAGTCTTGCTTGCCGAATCATCTGATTCTGAATCGCAAATCTCTGCTGTGGTGGACTCTGACAGTGATGCTGCTGGCCTTGGTTCGGATCATTTGTTCACTACATTCCCATCTTCAGATGATGATGCCTTTGCCATGGATGGGCCTTTACTTGATGTGGTTGATGCGCCGGCACCGTCAGAGGTTAATGCCTCTGCCTGCAACAAGCCCTTGCTTGATGTGGTTGATCTGACAAACCCTTCAGAGACATACACTCCTTCGGTGAACGAGCCTTTCGCTGATGTGGTTGATCTGCCAGAGCCTTCAAGCTTGTATGTTTCTGCGGCGGACGAGCTTTTTGCCAGTGTAGATAATCTGCCAAAAACTTCAGAGACATTTGTTGGAGGGAGCAGTGGAGAACATCCTGATAGCCTTATCTAGGTTAAATGCATAGTGGCTCTACTTATCAGAGATAAGACTCGTATCCTCAGCTACACTTTTTAGTTCTTTCTTAACTGATGTGGCATGTACAAAAGTGATGACAGAGTTTTCTTCCACGGCAATGCAGTTTTTTGTACATACATGTCCCCGAACAGTATAAATGTAGCTTTGGCTAACTTTGCTTTTCTGCCGTGTGTAGCATATTTAGCGTGACCAAAGTAACAAAGTTTGATCTTATGAAAATGGACCTTTAAACCATTCAAGTATCCAAAACTGCAAAGAGTAAACTTCATGATACGAGTACTCTGAAGATGTTCTTCAGACATGATGATCACGTCATCTGCGCGTGAAGAATATTTGTTATTTTATGGTAGTTTTCTCTTTTGTATTTTGTGATAGTGCTTACATTTTAGATTTTTTAGTTGCGTACTGTGATTATCTGATAGCTTTTCCCCACAGGAGATTTATTTGATATTTGTAAGATGTTTCGTTGATAAGTCACAATAGCTTTTTTATTTCCTTTGGGTCAAAAAGTAACCAGTAAGCCGATTTCCACTCGGAAGAAAATCAACACGATGCCCCAGTCAGTAAGTAATTCACTACTGGACTGGACCAGTTCTTCTCGCATTTCCGGCGCTTGCAGAGTCCACCTCGTCGTCATGATTAATGTAACCACCAATTATTCGGAACACGCCATGCGACGTGAGCAAACAGGAGAACAGGCTCACATTGTGTACACATGTGAGCTTGCTTGATGCCCCCACCATGTTTTTCTCTCTAGACCAGAGAGAGAACAATGCATGCATGCATGCATGCACATGGGCTAGCCCTGCTCATGGGCCGCTGCGCCCCACTACAAGGTAGAGGCATTTAATTACAAGACGGAGGCCCACTCCCTGGCCATGCTCGCCAATAGAGTGTCCAAGTGCAAGGGATCCATGGATTCGTATCCTCTCTCTTTGAACACGCGCACGGAATTATTCAGGTATTGTCTGATCCAGCATTGACGCTTGGTCGTTTTGTGTCCATGATGAATTGATGATGGTATGCAACGCAAAAAAAGAAAAGAAAAAAGCATACCTGTGCTGCATTCACATGCATAGGCACGCTGTTACCATCAACTACTATTTCTAGTCAACAGAAATCTTAATAATTCTTTGATTCGCAGAGATTCTGTTCTTTCTTATCGAACTGAAATTTCTGTGGAATTCGTATAAAATGTCCTATATGAAAGTGGCGAGTGTCATTATTCTATGCCCCCATGCTGAGAATCCAAAGTTGCCAAGCTCAGATACTTCTGAATTCAGTACACAAGAATGGTCCACTCCCACGCCAATATGATGAAGAGCACAGGTCACTGTCAATCGGGGATACGTAACTGACGTTAGTTGAGCTTGGTTGTGCTAATTTGGAACATTATCGAACTACGCGAGACCAACACATAAAAATAATTTCCGATTTGCAATGGATACGCTCAGATATGCTATGCGTGCTGCACGACTGCCATTTCTCCTTCGTTAACGTGACAATTGAGTGAGCAGGACTAGCTCGCGACTGTAATACTCGTTCTGCCGGTGAACTGACAAGGCAGGGCACGTTCTGCTGTTCATAGTGAAGCCGGTAGGTCGCTCGCGTGCCATCATCAAGGCAGAAAACTCAAAGAGTTTAGGAGTACTTCAGTTCCAAATTACTGATCGTTTGACTACTCTTCACTAGATCTTCAGAAGTCAAAACAAATGCTACTCTTCTTCGGTACACTGGGCCTCCAAGATTTATGTCAAAGTGTTGTTAGTTGAGCATTGAAGAAACCATAAAAGAAGCCGGACAAGGTGTTGGGGGGACAGAGAAAGAACTATTTAGCTGAAATAAATGACAGACGAATATTGGAAATCAAGGAACTGATGATTCAGAAGGCTTGCAAATGTGCACAGAACAGTAATTTACTGCATATCTTGTTCATATTTTTTGATGGGAAAAGGCAGGAGCTCTGCCATTGCATTATAGATAGGAAAGAGTTACAGAGTTACGGAGAAAGGTGAACCGAAGTTCTTATTGGGGGGGGGGGGGGGGGGGGGGGTGGTTGGTGGTTTAGAGAGTCATGATCAGATCAGATAGGGGCTAACCACCCCACTACCAACAACAACTACTCCCGAGCTGCCTCCTGCAGGAGGCCAATCTCATCCTTCACAAGCTGCAAAATGGTTGGGACCTGCGCATTTGTCACCTGGAAAACGCGACGGTTCCGCTCCTTCCAAATGTTCCAGGCAATGTACACTGCAAAGCGGACCTGCTCGTGGCGCGTATCCTTGGGAACACCGGTGTTGATTTTGTGCCACCAAGAGCGGATGGAGGTTGCACCCAGTGCAATTTCAGCAACTCGCAAGTGGAGACTCCGGGCAGCAACCCATAGCTCTTGAGCATAGGGGCAAGTGAGTAGGAGATGCAGCGCCGTCTCCGGAGCCTGGTCACAAAGCGGGCATTCCAGGCTATGAGACCATCCACGACGGCCGAGCCTGTCGGCAGTCCAATTCCGATTTTGCAGCAGCAGCCATGTATAGGGGGGGGGGGGTTAGAGAGTCATGATCAGATCAGATAGGGGCTAACCACCCCACTACCAACAACAACTACTCCCGAGCTGCCTCCTGCAGGAGGCCAATCTCATCCTTCACAAGCTGCAAAATGGTTGGGACCTGCGCATTTGTCACCTGGAAAACGCGACGGTTCCGCTCCTTCCAAATGTTCCAGGCAATGTACACTGCAAAGCGGACCTGCTCGTGGCGCGTATCCTTGGGAACACCGGTGTTGATTTTGTGCCACCAAGAGCGGATGGAGGTTGCACCCAGTGCAATTTCAGCAACTCGCAAGTGGAGACTCCGGGCAGCAACCCATAGCTCTTGAGCATAGGGGCAAGTGAGTAGGAGATGCAGCGCCGTCTCCGGAGCCTGGTCACAAAGCGGGCATTCCAGGCTATGAGACCATCCACGACGGCCGAGCCTGTCGGCAGTCCAATTCCGATTTTGCAGCAGCAGCCATGTATAAAACTGCACTTTGGGCTCAACTTTTGTCCTCCAGACCGTCGCCAGGTGTGGTTGCTCGATGCGGCCAATGAACTGTGCTTCATAAGCTGACTTGGCAGAGTAGGATCCGTTGCTTGATCGGTTCCAAGAGATCGCATCTCTATTATTATTCAGCTGTACAGTCTGAACCTTTTCCCACAGTGTGATGAATTGGAGGATTTGATTTTCCGCAGTCATCCATTGAGCACCTCGCATCCATCTTCCCTCAGTCAAGGCTTCAGAGACCGTCAAGTTCTTCCTCCAGGCCAGCTTAAAGATGTCAGGTGCGACGTCTCTTGGAGATTCTCCCGCAAGCCAACGATTGTGCCAGAACCGGGAGATTTGCCCATTTCCAACAGTGATTGAAGTGCAAGCGTCAAAAAGTGTTTTGTCCGTGCGATCACAGGGAGGTTCCCTTCCAAGGTCGCTCAACCGAGTCCCACTCATACCACAGCCACCGTAGCCTTAGCGATCTGCTGTACAACTCGATGTTCTTGATGCCCAGGCCTCCAAATTTCTTGGGCGTGCAGCATTGCTTCCAATTGACCATGCATTTCCCTCCACTAACCTCCTCTTCTCCGGCCCAAAGAAAGCTTCTTCTGAATTTGTCCAGTTTTTTGGATGCCCACTTGTCTGCAGCGAAGCAAGTGAGGTAGTAAGTCGCGATTGCAGTGAGCACCGAGTTAATCAAGGCTAGTCTTCCAGTCCTATTCAGCATCTTTCCTTTCCACGGCTTGATCCTCGCCCTGGCCTTATCAAGGATGGGTTGCATCTCTGCCCGCCTCGGCCTCCTTGTACCAAGAGGGAGGCCTAAATACTTGCATGGCAGAGAACCCTCCGAGCCCCCAAAGTCCACCAAAGTTTGTGCATGGTCAGTATCATTGCATCTTATCTTGTAGGCTACACACTTCTCCAGATTAACCATTAGCCCAGAAATGTCTCCGAATCTTCTCAGAATCCGTTGAGTAGCCGCCACTTCATGTCTCACTGGGTTTAAGAATAGTGCTGCGTCATCTGCGTACAGGCTAGTTCTGATCCCAACAGCCTTCTGCTTGATCTGGGAGAGGATTCCTTCCTCGGTGGCCTTGGCAAACATCCGTTGCAGTGGTTCCATTGCTAGGATGAACAACATGGGTGAGAGGGGATCGCCCTGCCTCAATCCCTGCCTGTGGGAAAAGGGGGTTCCTGGGCTTCCATTGAGCAAAACTCTGGAAGTTGAAGAAGAAAGCATAATGGCCAGGAGATCCATCCAGCGCTGCCCAAACCCATAACCCTTCAGAACATCCAATAAGCATCCCCAGTTGACCGAATCGAAAGCTTTGGCAATATCCAACTTAAGAAATATCAGAGGCAAATTCTTAGAGTGTGCTTCCTTCACCACATTCTGTACATAAAGGAAGTTATCCTGGATGCTTCGGCCATTGATGAATGCACTTTGACTAGCAGAAATCAGCCGTGGTAACTCGGGAGCAAGGCGGGTTGCCAGGATCTTGCAAGCAATCTTTGCAACACTATGCATTAGGCTGACGGGCCTGAAATCAGATGCATGCTCAGCCCCATCCTTCTTGGGCAGTAGCACGATATGAGCAGTGTTCAGCAGGTTCCAGTTGGTTCCCCTCAAGCTATGGAGCTGGTTTAGTGCATTAAGCAGAGCATGGCTAATTATATCCCAGCACTGCCTAAAAAAACCACCGATAAATCCATCTGGCCCAGGTGCCTTCTCGGAATGCAAATCAAAAATCGCAGCCTTGAGTTCCTCCATGGAGAAGATGCCATCAAGGTGGGACAAATCGAGTGTTGGCATCTCTAAAAAATCCCAGTTAATTTGCAGCCGGCGTTGCCTAACAGTCCCCATCAGTGACTTGTAATGGTTGAGAAGCATTCCAGCCTTGTCTTGGTGATCATGAACCAGCCCGACTGGACCTCTAAGCGCTGGGATGTGGTTCTTTCTCCTTCGTCCATTAGCCCTTATATGGAAGAGTTTTGTATTGGCGTCTCCAACTCAAATCCATGTGAGTCTTGATCTTTGGCGCCACCTCATTCTCTCCACTGCTGCTAGCCCCAGCAATTTGAGCTTAAGCTCCTTCCGCAGCTTCCTCTCTTCCTCAGTGAGCTCCCTCTCCTCTTGTGCTAAATCAAGTAGAAAGATCAGCTGAGTGGCGACGTTGTAGAGCTCGCGAGAATGCCTGGTCTCCTTCCTGTCCCACCTCTTCAGTGCCCGAGCTGTTCTTGACAATTTCGTGTGGAGCACTCTGATCGCATCAGTCGAAGAAACCCCTCTATCCCAAGCACCCTTAACTACGTCAACCAAATCTGGTTTCTTCAGCCAATAAGCTTCAAACCAGAACCCCTTGAAATGCTTCTGATGAATAGGCTTGAGGAACATAGGGCAGTGATCAGAGACGGATGAAGATGCCGGTGTGAGCTGATAAGCCGGGAATCTGAGATCCCATTCCTTCGAGACGAGCATCCTGTCAATTGTTGTCAATGTAACACTGTCCCTCTCATTAGACCAGGTAAATTTGCGACCAATCAGGGGATATTCAATTAGCTCCAGGTCTTCAACAACCCCTCTGAATCTTCCCATCATTTCCAGGTTTATATTGCCTCTACTCTTCTCATCAGCCTTCTTGATCAAGTTGAAATCGCCTACCACCATCCAGCAAGGCAGAGCAAATTGTTTTAATCCTTTGAGCTCATCAATGAACATCATCTTGTCCGAATCCTCTTGTGAGCCGTAAACCGCCGAGGTAGTCCACATGTCGTTGTTGCTTTTATCCACTATCTGCCCAGTAATTGAGTTGGCTCCATCAGCCAGAGGCTCGTGCGTGATGGTGAAATCAGATGTACAGGCGATCAGAATCCCTCCTCTTGTTCCTACAGCAGGCTTGTATACGAAATTATCCCCGAACCGAGGGCCAATAGTTTCAATGACAATATTCTTGGTGATGGCTGACAATTTGACTTCCTGGAGGCACACTATGTTGCATTGGTGTTCAGCAAGAAACATGAGGATGGCCCTGCGCTTCGCGGAATTATTAATGCCGCGAACATTCCAGTTCAATAGGTTGTAATCCATTGGGGGACCCAGTACCAGCAATCAACAGGGTAGCCCTCATGGGCCAGGCGGACAGAGCAAAAGCGGGGACTGGACTTGAACTTCAGAACAGCTAGATTGATCACCACAACAGAGCTACAACACGTAATCAAGCCACCCACGATCTTTGACAGCACTTTGAGCCACACAGCAATTGGAAAGAAAACTAACATTGGAAACTAGAAGAATGACCAACACTTGCAAACTAACTCTCAGTCAGGCAGCGGCTGCCTCCAGCAGCAATTCCTCGTGCTCAATGGCCCCCTTAGCCGAGCCAGTGGCCGCCAGGAGGGACGAGACAGCTGCAACGAAGCCAGAGGGTAAGGGCTGCTTGCAAGCCATCCGGAGCCTCTCCATGGCAGCGTCGTCGGGGCCCATGGCGGCGGCGAGCCCCTCCTTCATAAGCACATGGAGCACCTTGTCCATGGTCGACATCTTGCTTGTTGGCTTGGCCGCCAACCGCCCGCTGGAACGGGTCGCCCTAAGCGACGGAGGACGAGCCACCTCAGTGCTCTTCCGCGGCGGCGGCGGTGTTGGTGTGGGGAGGAGCGGCGTAGAGACAGGGGAGGAGCACTTCTCCAGAAAGACCTCGACTTGGTCAGGTGCAGGCTGTGTGTCCAGCAAAGCCGGGGGCGTTGTGTTCATATTGACACACACACAATATCCTCGATTTGGAAACAAAAGCAAAAACAAAATACAGGCAGCTCTCGCACTTGGACTCAGCAGGCAGAGCACACCCTTCCATTCTTATGCTATGTACTCCATATCAAACACGAGAAATGCAGAAGAAAGAAAGAGGGAACGATGGCACACCATACTACATGTGGATATACAACACTAAAACGAGAGTTCCACACAGCGAAGCAGCGAGCACAGGAGGTTCCTGTGAAGCGAAGCGGTGAACGATCCAGCGACGGCGACGGCGACGGCGAGTAAAAAGCGAAATAATGGCGGGAAGTTGATCAAGGAGGAGGGGCAGAGCAGGGCAGCTCAGAAGAAGGAGCGCTTGGTGGGCGCCCTTCCGACGGCCCTCATGAAGTTGGCGAGCTCCAGCACGCGCGCCACCTTGGTGCCTCTCTTGGCCTCCGCCGACGCGCGCTTGTCCTCCGCCTTCCGCCGGGCCCTGGCCACCTCGTTCTGCGCCTTCTCCATCGCCTTGGCCCGCTTCTCCTCCAGCTTCCTCTGCACGCGAGTTTCACACGATCAGAATTCATTCAGAGCATGGTGTGGTGTGGATTGATGGAGAGGATTGGAGGGGAATGAAGGAGCTTTCTGCTGTGCGTACCTCGTACTTGTTGAGCCATGCGCTGGCCTTCTCGACCTGGTCGCCCTCCCACCCGTTGATGACGACCTCCTCGCGCTTGAAGCGGTTGTTGACCTTGGCGACCTCGGCGATCTGCCACGCGGCGATCTTGGTCTCCACCTCGTCCTTCTTCACCTGCCCCACCGACACCTCGTCGCCCTGTCCGGCACCAGGCACCGCCACCTCGCCGCCGGCCACCGGGCGCGGCGTCATCCCCCGGCGCGGCGACGGGATGGGGTTGCTGTCAGGCACGAGGGCGAGCGGGTTCGTCTCCTCCAGCTCCTCCTCGCCGATCCTCCCCAGCGCGTCGTCGTTCGCCACGCGGTCCACGCTCTCCCTGTGGCCCGCTGCGGCGGAGGACGAGGCGTTAGCGCTGGCTGCTGCGGCGACCATGGCCGAGAACTCTCTGCTCATAGTAGGGAAGAGCTCGCTGGGGGCGGTGTCGCTCCCGACGGAGCGGATCGACGTGTGTCTGCTCCCCCCTGCTCCAGCCGCAGACCCCCACGAGTCCCTGCTACCCGGCCGGCTCCGGCGGTACAGGCTCAGCGCGCGGGGCGGGCTCAGCGCGTGGATGTCCCTGAACTCTGGCTCCTCTTCCTCTTCCTCCTCGATCGGCCGCCGCTGGTGGTGGTGGTGCTGCTGCTCCCCGCCCCCGCTCCCCTGCTCGACGCCGCGGCTGATGATGATGCTGCTGCTGCTACCACTAACCGCCGTTTGTCCACTCAACATGTGGCACCTCACGGCCTCACCTCCGGCCTACCTGATCGTACCAACCTCCGCCGCTAATGCGCTAAGCCACTACTAGCGCACAATAAACCATCTGCGATTAATTTGAGTTCAGTTGGAGCTCAGCTGAAGCTGGAGACGCGATCGAGCTCAGCGGTGCGGGTGTGGTGCGGTGGTGAGTAGGATGGTGGCGCAAGGAGCCTTCTTAAATAGAAGCCAGGTTGTGGCAGTGGAGGCGCCCACCAATGGAGGGCGAGGAGCAGAGAGTGAGAGGAAAGGATTCTAACCGTCAAAAAAAGAGGAAAGGATTCGGGATATTTCCTATTTCTGTTTCTATTCCTGCTCCTTTTGGTGCTGCTTCGTCGCGCTTTCTTATTCCGGAGATTATGTTTGTTTTCTGGGAGCGTGGGCAAAGTGCGCTGACTCACACTATCATATTTCCGTTCCACCATGCATCATGGTCTTAGCCTCCCTAACACCAGATGATTTTTTTACCAAGTGATTTATTTTGTTGCTATCTCTTTGCATTCTGCAGGCAGGAAGAGTGGTGGTAATCGTTCGCTAATCAACAAAAAAGTGCTGCAACCACTAATTTTTCTTTCTTGTTTTTGGACCCGAATATTTGACGAAGACAAACGTTCGTTGGGAGCAAAATTGCCGGCGAACGCCGAGTTACCATGCCAAAACAATTTAAAATGCCATGCGATTGTTAGGGACTTGCCAAGTTCGGAATAGAAACTTATCATGTGTAGGGAAGAATCCAGCGAAAGCAGTATATTTATTTTTTCAGAAAAAAGGTTATCCATTTGATTTCGAACACACGGTTGTGCGGGCTTTCGCTGAGACCTCCCCCAGCGAACATTCGCCAGTTAACATTTCTTTTCTATTTTTTCGAGAAAATAATGGGGTAAGGTTTTCAGAGAGTTTCCATCTTTGTGTAACCATGTTATTATTATGGAATAAAACTTCCATTTCGCCCCAAAAAAAGCATGCTATTAAAGTGAGGGTATTAGTAACACACGCTCTGGCTGTGTTCCAAATGGAACATAACAAAGCTCCAGGCCCAGATAGTTTTTCCGCAGAATTCTATCAGAATTTCTGGGATATCATCAAGACTGACCTTTTGGAGTTGTTAAATTGTCTTCATGCTGACCGACTAGACCTATTCAGACTGTTGCCGAAGATTAAGGAGGCCAAACGGATCCAATAGTTCAGACCCATATGCCCCCTTAATGTTAGCTTCAAGATTTTCACCAAAGTGGCTACGAATAGGTTAAACTCGATAGCTGACCATGTTATCCGGCCATCTCAAATGGCGTTCATGCAAGGAAGGAATATACTCGATGGCGTTGTAATTTTGCATGAGACCGTTCACGAGATGCACTGGAAAAACATGAGTGGAGTAGTATTCAAAATCGACTTTGAAAAGGCATATGACAAGGTCAAATGGTCTTTCCTCCAACAAGCACTAAGAATGAAAGGTTTATCCGATAAATGGTGCCAGTGGATCCAAAATTTTGTAACTGGAGGTAGTGTGGCCATCAAAGTCAATGATGATGTAGGCCATTACTTTTAGGAAAAAAAAGGACTAGACAGGGTGACCCCATGTCCCCAATGTTATTTAACATTGTTGCTGACATGTTGGCTATTCAGATTGAGCACACCAAGCAGGACGACCAAATTGCAGGAGTAGTGCCACATCTTGTGGATGGTGGCCTATCTATTCTGCAACATGCCGATGACACAATTCTTTTTATGGAACATGACCTCGACAAGGCTCGAAACCCGAAACCCTTGCTTTCAGCGTTTGAGCAAATGTCGGGTCTAAAAATTAACTTCCATAAAAGTGAACTTTTCTGCTTTGGAGAAGCCGTTGAGGCGACTACCGATTATGCCGACCTGTTTGGTAGCGCACATGGGCAATTCCTGATAAAATATCTGGGAATACCGGTTCACTATCGGCGTCTCACCATTGCGGAGTGGAAGCATGTTGAGGGGCATCTAGAGAAACGACTGAGCAGTTGGAAAGGCAAGTTGCTCTCAGTTGAAGGACAACTGGTTTTGATTAACTATGTTCTCGCAAATATGGTTCTCTATATGCTTTCTTTTTTCCAACTCACAAAAGGGGCCTTGAAAAGACTGGCCTATTTTAGATCCAGATTCTTTTGACAAGGAAACGATGAAAAGAAAAAATACAGGTTGGCCAAATGGAGCATGGTTTGTAGGCCGAAAGACCAAGGTGGCCTTGAAATTCATGACCTGCTGGATCGAAAGTATGTCTAGAGGGGGGGGTGATTAGACTATCTTAACCAAATAAAAATCTATCCTTTTCCCAATTTTAGGTTGTGGACAGATTTTAGCAAGTATACCAAGTCAAGTAACACCCTATACATGCAGAGTGTAGCAGCGGAAAGTAAAACATTGCACATATAAGTAAAGGGAGGGGATTGGAGATTTCAAATGCAATGAAGACACGATGATTTTTGGCATGGTTCCGATAGGTGGTGCTATCGTACGTCCACGTTGATGGAGGCTTCAACCCACGGAGGGTAATGGTTGCGCGAGTCCACGGAGGGCTCCACCCATGAAGGGTCCACGAAGAAGCAACCTTGCCTATTCCACCATGGCTTCCATCCACGAAGGACTAGCCTCACTCGGGGTAGATCTTCGTGAAGTAGGCGATCTCCTTGCCCTTACAAACTCCTTGGTTCAACTCCACATGATCTTGGAGGCTCCCAAGTGACACCTAACCAATCTAGGAGACACCATTCTCCAAAAGGTAATAGATGGTGTGTTGATGATGAACTCCTTGCTCTTGTGCTTCAAATGACAGTCTCCCCAACACTCAAACAATTCCTCATAGATTTGAATTTGGTGGAAGAAGCATTTGAGTGGAAAGCAACTTGGGAAAGGCTAGAAATCAAGGTTCAAATGGTTGGATTGGAATATCTTGATCCCAACACATGAGTAGGTGGTTCTCTCTCAGAAATCGTATGGTGGAAATGTAGTCACGTTCTGATGGCTCTCTTACTTGGTAAGAGGGTGGTGGAGGGGTATATATAGCCTTCACCTCAAATCCAACCGTTACAAGTCTTTGACCCAACTCGGTGACACCGATATGAAAATCTCGGTGAGACCGACTAGTGTAAAAGACATGAACGTTAGGCTTTTCGGTGGGACCGATATAACCTTCTCGGTGAGACCGAAGTGCAATGGCTAGGGCAAGACCAGGTTTCGGTGAGGCCGAAAATTTCATCTCGGAAATTCCGAAGTGAAGTAACAACGTTACAGCAAGTTGGTCAAGCCTTCTCGGTGGGACCGAGAACCATTTCGGTGAGACCGATAAGTTAGGGTTTGGCATGTGGTATAGTGTATAGCAGTCTCGGTGGGTCCGGATAGGAATGTTTCGGTGGGACCGAGATCAACTTTTAGGGTTTTGGATAGGATGGAAGTGGAGAAATATTTGGGAGTTTTGGAGCAATATCACTAAGCATTTGAGCAACTGAGTCATAACCAAAACATCATCCCTTTTTAATAGTATTGGCTTTTCCTATGGACTCAATGTGATCTTGGATCACTTAACCAAAAATGTAGAATCTTGAAGCTTTGCCAATCTTTGTCCTTAGCATTTTAAGGGGTCCACATCCATTAATACTTGCCATGCCAATCATTGATCTTCTCTGAAATATACTAGCAATAAGAATTAGATCAATGATGTATATATTGTTATTGATTACCAAAACCACCCGAGGAATAGTTGCACTTTCAATCTCCCCTTTTTTGGTAATTGATGACAACATATAGATCAAAGCTTCGACAAATGATATAATCAATGAAATATATCGTCGCTTTGAGAAGTATGTGATAAGTAAGAGCCCCCCCTAAATTTATGCATTATTTAAAATTTGCATTTGAATGCAAATGCAGAATCGATTAGGATAGTGGGCCACTCTTCCATGTCACATACATCTTGGTGGAGCGCTAAAAATGATAAGATTGCATAGCAATTAGCACTCATCACCAACCAAACAAGTGAATGATCATACAAGAGCATGCAAATGGATATTCAAGCAAGCATAGCAATAATGTATGGTATGATCAAGCACACAATAATGTAGTATCTCATACAAGCATCAAACAAAGCAATAAACCAAGTAGCAAGAATCTCAAAAAGACAAACGAACAAAAGCAAAGCACTCTCTCTAGAAGCCTAATGATCTATACAAATTCCCCCCGTTTGGCAACAAGTACCAAAAAGTTCAAATAAGTATAGAGCTAATCGTCGCTCTAGGCTTGATCTCCGGTAGCTCCTGGTGATGAAGTCTTCTGACTTGCAGCGCCGGTGTGTGTAGTCGTTGTTGGAGTGGAGAGAAGTGCATCTGCGAAGATCTCTGCGGATGTCTAAGGAGCTGGAGGTGTTGATACTGGAGGAGCTGAAGGTGGAACTGTGGCAGTAGCAGCAGGGGCAGAGACTGTGGCTTTGGAAGTGACTGGCAGAGCAGCAGATCTGGGCATCCTCTGGAACTGAGCCGTCATAGGAAGACTTGTGCCCTGATGCTCTTCATCATCACTGCCAGTGCCCTTCCTAACTTCATCCACTTGAGACTTCAATGTCTCAACCACTGTCTGGATATCTGTGACCTTAACATCTAGGTCATGAAACTTTATCTCAACAATCCTCTCAAGGCTCTTCTGATTTGCGGTCATGTCAGCCAAACTCTTCTCAATTCTCTGAGTGGCTTGTAGAAGATGTTGTATCTGATCCTTGGTTTTCAGCACTGGGGCAGGTGGAACACTAGGCCTGGAAGTTCTTGCAGCTTCTGCACTAGCCTATGCTTCGGCTGAGGTAGGATGTGATGCATCCATAGTAACTGTGTTGTCCTCAAATTCTGGGCAAAATGACAAATGTTTACGATCCAGCTGAAAAGACTTGTTTGCACCTTTAGAGTTGATGAGCATCTGGATATGAGGGGCAAATCCACAAGACCTTTTCTGATCAGCAGCTGTCCTCTTGATAGTTTCAACTATGAGATCCATTACTTTAATCCTCTCATGTTGGTCTATGTGATGCAGCATGTTGATGGAGTGTCCTCTGATCATCCTTTCATCTCCTGATTTGGGCATCAAGGTATGCCTCATGATTGTGTTGGATGTAGCAAGCCCTGCAAGCAGATAGTATACTGAACCAAGCTTGTGATTCTCCTTCTCTGGAATCTCTGTGTACAGGTTTGCCATGGAATTATGATCCATCTTGGACTTAGCATACACATCAATGTCATTTTCTTCAGCTTCTGGCACCCCAAGCAATGTGGCCCACTCTTGTACACTGGATTGATACCTGACACCCTCTGTCATCCAGACAATCCTCCCATTGGGGTAGAAATGAGCTGTAGAGTAAAACTGCATAATCATCTCATCATTCCAGCTAGTCAACTTCTTTCCAATGAATTCATCAAGATCAATAGATCCGAAGTCCTCATGAACATGGGGGAAGTGATCTTCATTTGCATCAATATACTTTCAGTCCACCCATTTCATATCACTGACAATTAGCTTCGTGTCAAGCAACACTGTTTCATAGAAATCTTGTTGCTCTTTGGTGTGGAATCTATAGTCAACTGCAGTCCTTCTCCTGACTGAATAGGGGTCTGATTCCCTCCATTTCCTGAGACCAGCATCTTTTCTCTTCTTCATATTCTCAGCTACTGGGTGAGCATCATTGTGTTCTGGCAACTTGGGCCTTAGCTTCATGAGCACTTGGGCTTCTTCCTCTTCCTCTTCTTCTCTCTCAAGCACTGGGGCCTTGTTCTTCTCACTGGCTAAAATATCTCTGGTAGTCCTCTTTGGCTTTGTTGCTGCAGGCTTGGCCTTGGAAGGAGCAGCTGTCTTGATGGCATCTCCCATAAGCTACTGCTGCTTGGGAGGAGGTGGATTATCAGCTTCCTCTTCCTCATCTGTTGCATCATCCCTTCTCATGGATGTAGGCCTCAAGATCACATGAGCAGTTTGCTTTCTTTCTCTCTTCTTGCCTGCTGTCTTAGGCTTTGACTGAGTAGGAGCCTGTTTAGATCCTTCTGGATTCTCTGGCATGATGTTTCTCTTGGCAGCTGTGGATGCATAAACCTTTCTTGTGGCACCTCTCTCTTTCCTTGTGCCATACTCCTTGCCTACGACAGCTGGTTTCTTATTCTTTGAGGTAGCTTCCTCAGAAGCAAAATCCTCCTCATCATCATCAGAATTTTTCGTCTTCCTTGTATTGGTGGCTGCCTTTGGCAATTCTGGTGAGCTTCTTTCTCCCTCATAGTAACTTCCCTCAGGACTTGACCCTGCACTCAGCTCAGCCTCTTGCTCTGTCCTGTTCTGGCTATCACTAGCATCAGACACCTTGACACCTGCACCTGTGCAGTAGATGGGGTAGAGTGGAGTAGATGAGCATCACAAAAACACAGCATTTTGGAAACAATTTGACTCCAAACTTCAGTTTTAGGTTTTCACAGAAAGTATTTCGGAGTCACCGGTTTGATGGTCTCGGTAGCACTGAAAGCAACAATAGAGACTTGGCCACACTGTTTCGGTCAGACCGATGTGTGTCCTGGTCTCTTCGAAGCGCTAGGGTTCTACTGAAACTTTAGATTCGGTTTCACCGACCAGTACATCTCGGCGGCACCGATGTGTATTGAGTGCAATGGCCAAAGGCCAAATCGGTGAGCCCGAGTCTTTCAATTCGGTCAATCTGAGATAAAATATGAGTAACCCTAACCCTAAAGTTCAAAATCAATCTCTACGGAGTTTGCTGGAACAGAAATTTCAATCCTTGTGATAATTGCGGGCGCAACAGCTCTAGTGCATAGAATCGGAAATTTGAAGCACTAAAGGATCGAATCTCACCCTAACTTGGTGGAGATCCTCTATGACGGCAACGGCGGTGACGAATGCCATTGACGGCGACGGAATCCGGCAGCGAGGGCGCGCTGGAGACAAAGGCGACGATCCGTGGACCAGGGCAACGGCAGCAATGGGGTGCGAGAATGTGTCGATTGAAGAAATTTTCAACGTACGAGTCACGGACATATATATACCCATGTGCTGTCGGTGAGACCGAGTGAAGACAATCGGTGACACCGAAGTGAATAACTGCTATGAGCGCATCGCTTCGGTGAGACCGAGAATTTTAAATCGGTTTCTCCGAGATTGAAAATCAGATCAGTCCAAGTGTTTTCGGTGAGACTGAATGGTTGTATTTAGGTCTGTCTGAAAGGGCACTTAGAAGGTTTTGGAGGTCAGCCCTAAGCGGATCGGTGGCTCCGAGTGCTCCTCACCCGGAGGGTCCGATAGAGACTTGTGCAAGTTTTTGTGATATAGTAAGAAAGAATTTAGATGAGTTGAGATAGATAGCTAGAGAGGGTGCTTGGGCATTCTTGTACATCCATTTGGCCAAATAAAACCAAATCAATCAAACTACAAATGGATGTCCTCGAATGAGAAATATGCAAATCATCATGCTCACACAATAAGATAGCAAATGAAATACGTGTCAAACATGCACAACCAATTCTAGCAACTATCAAGCAATGGGCGATGACATTGTCATCTATATATGAGTATATTGACTTAGGAGCCAAATGAGAACATTTGATTATAGGTCATACTCATCGTTTAAGCACAAGTGGGGTTATCACTTTTACATAAAAGCATTAATGTGTTCACACCATTAGAGTTGCTTTGACTCAAGTCTTAGAGTAAAGCTCCCCCTAGATGTGATATCCCCCCAAGGAGGGATGACTAACCTTGGGTTTTGTCGATGATGACTTCATGTAGATGTTGTAGATGTGGATGCTCAATGTTGATGTTGTCCATCAAGAGTTGGGAGCAATCCTTGGAGTTTTGCACTTTCAATACCTACATGGGTTAGTCCCACACAAGGAACATATAAGGATATCCATAGACATAGAGTGAAGTGCACATACGATGATGTCCATGAATGCATTGAATACCTTGTCCCTTGTCTTACCAACAAGAGGGTTTGTGACTCCATGAACTAGTGCAAGATGTTGAAGTTGGTTGCACAAGTTCTTGCCATAAAAGAATGTGAGTGAAATTTGTTGGCGGAGTCACCCTCAAGAACTCTCTAGTTCTTCTTCTTTGGGACCCACATAAATTTGATGGGAATCCTTGGAGTTGTGGTAGCACTTGATGAAGTAGAACTTGATGAAGCCTTTGGAACCCACTTGACCAAAGCTTGAGGTGGTCCTTCAAATGAGTCAATCTCTTCTTGAAGCTTGTCCTTACCTTTTAGCTTGTGGTCTTAAGATGGAAGATCATCTTGAGCTTGTGTCCCCTTGAAAGAAGTAGGACCACACTTCTCTTGTTGAGAAACAAACTTCGTCTTGGGGTATTGATCTTCCTCACACTCAACTCCATTGGCATTGAACTTTCGTTCAAAACCAATACCTTGGTTCTTCCGGTGCCTTCCTTGCTTGCGCACAATTTCCTCAAATTGCTTACTCCCGGCAAGACTCTTGTAGACACCCTTTTCTATAATTCCTTTCAATAAATCGTTTTCTTGCTCAAGTGTAACTTGGCTAAAAGAATCATTAGTGGAATCAATAGAACTACTAGAAATAATAATATTGGATTTAGCATTGTTATTGTTACTACTAGAGATAGAACCCTTTTTACCCTTATTACTAGTTTGCTTAGATTTAACTTGGGGCGTGAAGGTAGACAAGAGTAAACGTTTGGCAAGATATGAAGAACTCTTCTTTCGAAGATCATCATTGATAGCTTTAAGAAACTCATGTTCTTGCTTTAAATTTAGCTTCTCGAAGCGTAGCTTCTCATGAGATCTTAAAAGCTCTCTATGATCCTCTTGAGTTGTTTCATGAGCTAACTTAAGAGTGTTTAGTTCTTTAGTTAGACGCTCAATCTCCTTCATAGCATTGTCATTCATTTCCTCTTGACTATGATTACTAGCATTTTCATTGTAGCTCACATTACTAGTCTTATCAACAAGTAAATCATCATTACCAAGCAAATCATCCTCATCACTATTGAAGTCAAAATATTCGGGGTGTGATACCTTGGGGCCTTTTGCCATGAAGCATCTTCCAATTCCTTCATTTGGTGAGTCAAATAGATTATAGGAGTTGGAGGATACGAGAGCAAGTCTGACAACACCTTCATCTTGACTATAGTCGGAGTCGGAGTGATAACTTCTCTCGGAGTGGTTGTCGGAGTCGAAGCTGGAAATCCATTCACCAACATGAGCTTGATGTCTTCTTCTAGTGTAGCTCTTGGATGACTTGTCCTTCCTTTCCGAATCCTTGCTTCTTTGAGAAGATCTTCGTTCATAACGATCATCCCTACTCCTTCTCTCCTTGTGAGGTGATTCATCTTTTCTATGTCTTCCTCTTGGTGATTCGTCTCTTTTCTTGTGAGGTGCCGTACACCCATTGGAATAGTGTCCGGGTCTTCCACAATTATAGCAATTTCGGTCACGACTTGATGATATTTCCTCATAGTGTCTTGAGCTTGAGCTTCTTTCTTTTCCTTTGTTCTTGTAAAACTTGTTGAACCTTTTCACCATTAGGCTTATCTCTTCATTTGATACTAGCTTGTCGCTTGAAGTTGTGGGAGCATCGGTTGAGGCTTTGTAAGTACCACTTGATTTGTTGTGTAGCTCCTCTTTATCCTTGAGTGACATCTCATGAGCAACAATCCTTCCAATGACTTCCGTGGGCTTGAGATCTTTGTAATTTGGCATCATTTGGATCAATGTGCACACGGTATCGTATTCTCCATCCAAAGCTCTAAGGATCTTCTTGATGAATTTGTCGGTCATCTCTTCACTTCCCAAGCCGGCAATCTCATTTGTGAAGAGAGCAAGCCTAGAGTACATTTCAGCGACTCCTTCACCACCCTTCATCTTGAACTTGTCAAGTTGACTTTGAAGCACATCCAACTTGGATTCCTTGATGGACTCGGTACCCTCGTGCATATCAACCGAAGTATCCCAAATTTCCTTTGCATTCTCGAGGCGGTTGATCTTGTTGAACTCCTCGGGGCACAAACCGTTGAAGATAATGTCACAAGCTTGAGCATTGTATTGCAACATTTTCAATTCTTCCGCGGTTGCTTCACGATCCGGTTCCTTACCATCCTCAAAGAATTCACCTTGTAAGCCAACACGAATGACAGCCCAAACGGCGAAGTTATGATCGAGAATATGCATTTTGATCTTATGCTTCCAACTAGCAAAGTTTGTACCATCAAAATGTGGACCTCTATGGTGATAGTTACCCTCACTAGACGCCATACTCTCCTAGGTTGTGAAACCAATGCAATGGAGACCAATGCTCTGATACCACTTGTAGGATCGAAAGTATGTCTAGAGGGGGGGGTGATTAGACTACTTGACCAAATAAAAATCTATCATTTTCCCAATTTTAGTTGTTGGCAGATTTTAGCAAGTATACCAAGTCAAGTAACACCCTACACATGCAATTCTAAGAGTGTAGCAGCGGAAAGTAAAACATTGCACATGTAAGTAAAGGGAGGGGATTGGAGATTTCAAACACAACGAAGACACGATGATTTTTGGCGTGGTTCCAACAGGTGGTGCTATCGTACGTCCACATTGATGGAGGCTTCAACCCACGGAGGGTAACGGTTGCGCGAGTCCACGGAGGGCTCCACCCACGAAGGTTCCATGAAGAAGCAACCTTGCCTATTCCACCATGGCTTCCGACCACGAAGGACTAGCCACACTCGGGGTAGATCTTCACGAAGTAGGTGATCTCCTTGCCCTTACAAACTCTTTGGTTCAACTCCACATGATCTTGGAGGCTCCCAAGTGACACCTAACCAATCTAGGAGACG
Source organism: Elymus sibiricus (assembly GCA_039707655.1). NCBI lineage: Eukaryota > Viridiplantae > Streptophyta > Magnoliopsida > Poales > Poaceae > Elymus > Elymus sibiricus. The sequence goes on along the minus strand of CM077666.1, from coordinate 171,749,962 downwards.
CCACTCTCCAAAAGGTAATAGATGGTGTGTTAATGATGAACTCCTTGCTCTTGTGCTTCAAATGATAGTCTCCCTAACACTCAAACAGTTCCTCACAGATTTGGATTTGGTGGAAGAAGAATTTGAGTGGAAAGCAACTTGGGAAAGGCTAGAAATCAAGGTTCAAATGGTTGGATTGGAATATCTTGATCTCAACACATGAGTCGGTGGTTCTCTCTCAGAAATCGTATGGTGGAAATGTAGGCACGTTCTGATGGCTCTCTTACTTAGTAAGAGGGTGGTGGAGGGGTATATATAGCCTTCACCTCAAATCCAACTGTTACAAGTCTTTGACCCAACTCGGTGACACCGATATGAAAATCTCGGTGAGACCGACTAGTGTAAAAGACATGAACGTTAGGCTTTTCGGTGGGATCGATATAACCTTCTCGGTGAGACCGAAGTGCAATGTCTAGGGCAAGACCAGGTTTCGGTGAGACCGAAAATTTCATCTCGGAAATTCCGAAGTGAAGTAACAACGTTACAGCATGTTGGTCAAGCCTTCTCGGTGGGACCGAGAACCATTTCGGTGAGACCGATAAGTTAGGGTTTGGCATGTGGCATAGTGTATAGCAGTCTCGGTGGGTCCGGATAGGAATGTTTCGGTGGGACCGAGATCAAATTTTAGGGTTTTGGATAGGATGGAAGTGGAGAAATATTTGGGAGTTTTGGAGCAATATCACTAAGCATTTGAGCAATTGAGTCATAACCAAAACCTCATCCCCTTTTAATAGTATTGGCTTTTCCTATGGACTCAATGTGATCTTGGATCACTTAACCAAAAATGTAGAATCTTGAATCTTTGCCAATCTTTGTCCTTAGCATTTTGAGGGGTCCACATCCATTAATCCTTGCCATGCCAATCATTGATCTTCTCTGAAATATACTAGCAATAAGAATTAGATCAATGATGTATATGTTGTTATTGATTACCAAAACCACCCGGGGAATAGTTGCACTTTTACCTGTAGCTAAAAAATGAGGCCCTACTTAGTAAATGGTTGTTCAAACTTCTTACTGAGGATGGTGTTTGGCAAACCATGTTGCGCAACAAGTATCTAGGCCAAAAGGCGGTGTCTCGGGCCTATTGGAAATCTGACGACTCGCACTTTTGGGGTAGCCTAATGGCGGCAAAGAAACATCTATTTTGCTTTGGGTCTTTTGCGATAATGGATAGGTCAGAGATTCGTTTCTGGGAAGACATATGGCTAGGCAATGCCAGTCTTCGACAATACCCAGCCTTGTACACCATTGCTCGCAATAAGAGTAATACTATTGCGCAAGTGCTTAGTTCATCCCCGCCGAATATTTCGTTCAGGAGGGATTTGATTGGCCCCCGACTTATATCATGGCATAATATTGTATCTTGGCTGGATTCGATTAATCTGACACAAGGCCGGGATGTGTTTCACTGGAACCTCACAACATCCGGGTCTTTCATAATAGACTCTATGTATCGTGCGCTTACGCATGCTGAGGTACCAGTGAGTAATAACAAGAAAATTTGGAAGTCGAAGATTCCACTAAAAGTTAAATTTTTTATTTGGTATCTTTGTAGGGGAGTTGTGCTAACCAAAGACAACCTTGCACGACACAACTGGCCAGGGAGTAAGAAGTGTTGCTTTTGTGCTCATGACGACACAATCAAACACCTCCTTTTCCAATGCAAGTTTGCACGTTCTACATGGTCAGTCATCCAAATAGCGTCAAATTTGCATCCGCCCACAAGTGTTACCAATATATTTGGTCATTGGTTGGACGGTATTCCAAATAGTTTCAAAACGATAATAAGGGTGGGAGCGTATGCCTTACTTTGGTCGCTTTGGCTATGTGGAAATGATTTCGTTTTTAATGACAAAAATGCTTCTCCTCTACAGGTTATTTTTCGTTGTACGCACTCGCTTCGTACGTGGTCTACACTACAACGACCGGAGCACCAACCGTTGTTCAAGGCAGTGTGTACGCGGTTGGAGCAGGCAGCTACGGAGGTTTTTTTCCAACATGGGTGGCAACATAACCTTTGGATCGATCCACGCGTTCGACATAGGCAAAGTGTCGGTCTATAGGACTCTACTGTTGCCGATATGTCGGTTTTCTTATATTTTCTAGTGTTAGACTTTTGGTGTTTAACTGTGTGCATCCTAATTATGCAGCGGACGGATGTTACTCACAATATTTTTGTATCCGCTTGATGCTACATTTGAGATAATAAAATCGCCCTTTATCGAAAAAGTAACACCAGCTCTATGAGGTTACCGTAGGTTTATGTGAAGTTGTCGTCATACTTCGTAGTTCGTACTAGTACTTGTTTAAGAACCTAGTAAGGGCATCTTCAACGGCAACCCGCGAATTTCCACCCGCATCCGTCCGCGGACAGGGGATCAGTCCGCGGACAGGGATGTGAGAGGCCGCCATCCAACACTAGCCGCATACATTTCAACAACAATCCGAACCAACCGGACGAAATTCGTTCAAACACGACGGATTTCGGACATAATTTACATAAAAAGGTTGATATTTCGACCGTTTAACTAAAAAACTAGAAAAAAATTAAACCCTATACCGGACGACCACCTCGTACATGTGGCCGCCCTGCCTTGCCGCACCGCCGCCGCCGTCGTCGTGGTGGTCCCTCCAGCGGCGGAACGACGCAGGAGGGCCGTGGTAGCCTTGTCCGGCGGCTGCCTACCGCTCGCGGAGGAGCCGCTCCGCCTCCTGCTGCGTCATGCGGAGTGCCGCCGTGGCCACTGCTGACGTGGCCTTCGGAGCCCTGCCGGCTGCCTTGCCGCGACCGGCGTTGGCGGAGCAGTGCCTAAGCGATCACTCCTCACCGATCTTGGCGAGCTCGCCGTCAAGGCGGCGGCTGCGCTTGGCGGCCGTCTCCGCGGTGGCCACGGAGCGGTCGGGTGCCCACGCGGCGGCGAGGTCTGGGTCGTTGCGGACCCAATCCGGCGCCATGTCGCTTGGCGAACGCGGAGCGGCGACTGGCATTGCGCCGGTCGTACCTCGCCTGATGCCGAGCCGCGCGCTCCGCCTCAGACACGACGACAGTAACATCCCCAGATCTTAACCCTGCCATTTAGCTAATTAATTAGCCATGTCATCATGATCATCCTAAATAAATTGCATTTAGAGAATAATCCAACTTCAAATTCAAATTTAGAATAAAGTCAAAATTAAAAGTTATACCAACAGTAGAACAAAAATGTTCATAATATTTCAAATATTCCCAAAGCAATTATAAAAATAAAGCCAACATTATTTAAATTCCAAATTTGACCCTATAAACCAAAATAGTACCCAAAACAGCCTTATTAAATCCATTTTCATTTTTGAAAAATACAATTGAATTCAGTTCAGTCCCAAACTTTTTGTAGCAGTGCCTAAAAATGCCAGGGATTTATGTGGACTAAATCCATATTTTTCCTTATCCATTTGGTAGCCTAAATATTTCATTTTCCCTCTCTGTATGTTGATAAAAGATAAAACAGAGAAAATGGAAAAGGGAGTAGCCTTACCTGGCACCTGGCCTGCGGCCCGGGCCGGTCCAGCCCAACTTACCTCCCCCTACCTGCTCCCGTCGCCATGTCGACGGCGCCATGGCCAGAGCGCGCCAACTCCGGCCACTGTCGCTCACCTACCGCCCCGGGCCCCGCGAGGGGATAAGGAGGAACCCCCCTCGTCCCCCTGGACTGCCCCAGCCGTTCCCCCTCGCGCTCCCTCACTCGCCCTTCTCCTCCTTCCTCCTCAGTGCGCCGTCGTCGCCATGGCCTCGCCCTAGCACGGCCACCGCCTTCCCCTCGTCCCCTCGAGCTGTCCAGCAGCCCTGCCTCATCGTCCTCGTCCTCTCCACCAAGCCACAAGACGCCGGATGCCCTCCCTCGCCGGATCGAGGTCGTCGTCCATCTTCGGCCACCGCGACGTCGTCGTTCATTCCGACCGCATCGAGCCCTCCCCGAGCTCGCCGACCACCTCTGCGACCTCGTTGTGAGGCCACCTTCTTTTTGTTGGGTAACGTTGCATGGGAAACAAAAATTTTCCTACGCACACGCAAGATCTATCCATGGTGATGAGCATCTACGAGAGGGAGAGTGAATCTACATACCCTTGTAGATCGCTAAGCGGAAGCGTTAATAAACGCGGTTGATGTAGTCGAACGTCTTCGCGATCCAAATCGCCGAGCGTCCCGCGATCCAATCACGATCCTTCCGATCTAGTGCCGAACGGACGGCACCTCCGCGTTCAACACACGTACGGCTTGATGACGCCTTCACCTCCTCGATCCAGCGAGCGATGGTGAAGTAGTGGTTGAGTTCCAGCAGCACGACGGCGTGGTGATGGTGGTGAGGAACAATCTCTGCAGGGCTTCGCCAAGCACTACGGAGATTATGACGGAGGAACTAGAGGGTTAGGGTTGCCGCACACGGCTTGGGGAAATCTTTATCAATCCCGTGTGCTAGCCCTGCCCCTCTATTTATATGTTGAGCCTTGGGGTCTAAACTTGGAGTAAAAGCCTCCTCCGGGTCGGTTTTGCCCGCACAAGGTCGGTTTGGCCCGCAGGAAAAGAGTCCAATTCGGACCCTGCCGAATCGTGCACAGCCGCGCACAAGCGGTAGTACCGCTTCACACAAGCGGTAGTACCGCTTGGGCGGTAGTACCGCTTCACACAAGCGGTAGTACCGCTTGGGCGGTAGTACCGCTTCACACAAGCGGTAGTACCGCTCCGGCGGTAGTACCGCTTCACCAAGCGGTAGTACCGCTTACGCGGCAGCAAAACTACTTTTGCACTTTCCAATACCTTGTGGGCTTTATCCCTTTGGCTCATATAAAGTGTTGCTGCACCCGAACACTTCGGTAAACATCCGGAACCTCTTCCGGTGAACTTCGGAACTCTTCCGGAGATCAAAACACTATTATCACATATATCAATCTTTACCTCCGGACTATTCCGGAGATCCTCGTCATGTCCGGGATCTTATCCGGGACTCCGAACAACTTTCGGTCACCAACATAATAACTCAATTATACTAATCGTCACCAAACGTTAAGTGTGTAGACCCTGCGGGTTCGAGAACTATGTAGACATGACCGAGACACCTCTACGGCCAATAACCAATAGCGGGACCTGGATGCCCATATTGGCTCCTACATATTCTACGAAGATCTTTATCGGTCGAACCTCTATGTCAAGGATTCAGTTAATCCCGTATGCTGTTCCCTTTGTTCTTCGGTATGTTACTTGCCCGAGATTCGATCGTCGGTATCACTATACCTAGTTCAATCTCGTTACCGGCAAGTCTCTTTACTCGTTCCGTAATACAAGATCTCGTGGCTAACACTTTAGTCACATTGCTTGCAAGGCTCATTGTGATGTTGTATTACCGAGTGGGCCCTGAGATACCTCTCCGTCATACGGAGTAACAAATCCCAGTCTTGATCCATGCCAACCCAACAGACACCCTCGGAGATACCTGTAGAGCACCTTTATAGTCACCCAGTTACGTTGCGACGTTTGATACACACAAGGTATTCCTCCGGTGTCAGGGAGTTGCATGATCTCATGGTCATAGGAACAGATACTTGACATGCAGAAAACAATAGCAATAAACTGACACGATCAAATGCTACGTTTACAGTTTGGGTCTTGTCCATCACATCATTCTCCTAATGATGTGATCCCGTTATCAAATGACATCTCATGTCCATGGCTAGGAAACCATAACCATCTTTGATCAACAAGCTAGTCAACTAGAGGCTTACTAGGGACACAGTGTTGTCTATGTACCCACACATGTATTTGAGTTTCCAATCAATACAATTATAGCATGGATAATAAACGATTATCATGAACAAGGAAATATAATAATAACCAATTTATTATTGCCTCTAGGGCATATTTCCAACAGTCTCCCACTTGCACTAGAGTCAATAATCTAGTTCACATCACTATGTGATTTACATTGTAATGAATCGAACACCCATGCAGTTCTGGTGTTGTTCATGTTTAGCCCTTGGAAGAGGTTTAGTCAACGGATCTGCAACATTTAGATCCGTGTGTACTTTGCAAATATTTATGTCGTCCTCCTTGATGTAATCGCGGATGGAATTGAAACGTCGTTTTATGTGTCTGGTCCTCTTGTGAAATCTTGGTTCCTTGGCTAGAGCAATGGCACCAGTGTTATCACAAAACAGAGTCATTGGGTTAAGCGCACTAGGCACTACTCCAAGATCTGTCATGAACTCCTTCATCCAGACACATTCCTTCGCCGCCTCCGAGGCTGCGATGTACTCCGCTTCGCATGTAGAATCAGCTACCACGCTTTGCTTGGAACTGCACCAGCTAACCGCACCCCCATTAAGAATAAATACGTATCCGGTTTGCGACTTAGAGTCATCCGGATCAGTGTCAAAGCTTGCATCGACGTAACCCTTTACGACGAGCTCTTGATCACCTCCATAAACGAGAAACATGTCCTTAGTCCTTTTCAGGTACTTCAGGATATTCTTGACCGCCGTCCAGTGTTCCATTCCTAGATCACTTTGAAACCTTCCGACCATACTTATGGCAAGGCTGACATCGGGTCTTGTGCACAGCATTGCATACATGATAGAGCCTATGGCCGAAGCATAGGGGATGACACTCATCTTTTCTCTATCTTCTGCAGTCACTGGGCATTGAGTCTTACTCAACTTCACACCTTGCAATACAGGCAAGAACCCCTTCTTGGACTGATCCATTTTGAACTTCTTCAAAACTTTGTCAAGGTATGTGCTTTGTGAAAGTCCTATTAAGCGTCTCGATCTATCTCTATAGATCTTGATGCCTAATATGAAAGCAGCTTCTCCTAGGTCCTTCATTGAAAAACTCTTGTTCAAATATTCCTTTACGCTTTCCAGCATTTCTATATTGTTTCCAATCAGCAATATGTCATCCACATATAATATTAGAAACGCTATAGAGCTCCCACTCACTTTCTTGTAAATACAAGCTTCTCCGTAAACTTGTATAAACTCGAACGCTTTGATCACCTCATCAAAACGAAGATTCCAACTCCGAGATGCTTGCACCAGTCCATAAATGGATCGCTGGAGTTTGCAAACTTTGTCAGCATTCTCTGGATCGACAAAACCTTCTGGTTGCATCATATACAACTCTTCCTTAAGGAAACCGTTAAGGAACGCTGTTTTGACATCCATCTGCCAAATTTCATAATCGAAAAAGGCAGCTATTGCTAACATGATTCTGACGGACTTAAGCATCGCTACGGGTGAGAAGGTCTCATCGTAGTCAACTCCTTGAACTTGTGAAAAACCCTTTGCCACAAGTCGAGCTTTATAGACGGTGACATTACCGTCCGCGTCCGTCTTCCTCTTAAAGATCTATTTGTTCTGAATGGCCTTACGCCCTTCAGGTAATACTTCCAAAGTCCATACTTTGTTTTCATACATGGATCCCATCTCGGATTTCATGGCCTCTAACCACTTCTCGGAATCCGGGCCCATCATCGCTTCTCCATAGCTCGTAGGTTCATCGTTGTTTAACAACATGACCTCTAAGACAGGGTTGCCGTACCACTCAGGAGCAGTACGCATCCTTGTCGACCTACGAGGTTCGATAGCAACTTGATCCAAAGCTTCATGATCATCATCATTAACTTCCTCTTCAGCTAATGTAGGCTCCACAGAAACAACTTTCTGCGCTGCGCTACTCTCAGGTTGAAGTAAAGGTTCAACAACCTCATCAAGTTCTATCTTCCTCCCACTCAATTCTTTCGAGAGAAACTCTTTCTCAAGAAATGTTCCGTTTTTAGCGACAAACACTTTGCCTTCGGATCTGAGATAGAAGGTATACCCAACTGTCTCTTTTGGGTATCCTATGAAGACGCATTTCTCCGCTTTGGGTTCCAGCTTTTCAGGCTGAAGCTTTTTGACATAAGCATCACATCCCCAAACTTTAAGAAACGACAGCTTTGGCTTCTTGTCAAACCAAAGTTCATATGGCGTCGTCTCAACGGATTTCGATGGTGCCCTATTTAAAGTGAATGCAGCTGTCTCTAATGCATAACCCCAAAACGATAGTGGCAAATCGGCAAGAGACATCATAGATCGCACCATATCCAATAAGGTTCGATTACGACGTTCGGACACACCATTACGCTGTGGTGTTCCAGGCGGTGTCAATTGTGAAACAATTCCACACTGTCTTAAGTGACTGCCAAACTCATAACTCAGATATTCTCCTCCTCGATCAGATCGTAGGAATTTAATCTTCTTGTTACGATGATTCTCAACTTCACTCTGAAATTGTTTGAACTTTTCAAATGTTTCAGACTTGTGTTTCATTAAGTAAATATACCCATATCTACTTAAGTCATCAGTGAAGGTGAGAAAGTAACGATAACCACCGCGCGCCTCAATACTCATTGGACCGCACACATCAGTATGTATGATTTCCAATAAGTCACTTGCCCGTTCCATTATTCCAGAGAACGGCGTTTTAGTCATCTTGCCCATGAGGCATGGCTCACATGTGTCAAGTGATTCAAAATCAAGTGACTCCAAAAGTCCATCAGCATGGAGCTTCCTCGTGCGTTTTACGCCAATATGACCTAAACGGCAGTGCCACAAGAAAGTGGTATTATCATTATCAATTCTACATCTTTTGGCATCAATGTTATGAACATGTGTATTATTACTATCGAGATTCAATAAGAATAAACCCCTCACATTGGGTGCATGACCATAAAAGATATTACTCATATAAATAGAACAACCATTATTCTCTGATTTAAATGAGTAACCGTCTCGCAATAAACAAGATCCAGATATAATGTTCATGCTTAACGCAGGCACCAAATAACACTTATTTAGGTTCATCACTAATCCCGACGGTAATCGAAGAGCGAGCGTGCCGACGGCGATCACATCAACCTTGGAACCATTTCCCACGCGCATCGTCACTTCGTCCTTTGCCAGCCTCCGTCTATTCCGCAGTTCCTGTTTTGAGTTGCAAATATGAGCAACCGCACCGGTATCAAATACCCAGGCACTACAACGAGGGTTGGTAAGGTACACATCAATAACATGTATATCATATATACCTTGTTTGTTGTTGGCCGCCTTCTTGTCAGCCAAATACTTGGGGCAATTCCGCTTCCAGTGTCCAGTTCCCTTGCAATGAAAACACACAGTTTCTGGTTTGGGTCCAGCCTTGGGTTTCTTCACGAGAGGAGCAACTGCTTTGCCACTCTGCTTGGAGTTACCCTTCTTACCCTTGCCATTTTTCTTGAAACTAGTGGTTTTATTGACCATCAACACTTGATGCTCCTTCTGAATTTCAGACTCAGCGGCTTTCAGCATCGCAAACAGCTCGGCGACTGACTTGTTCATCCCGTGCATGTTATAGTTCAACACGAAGCTCTTGTAGCTAGGTGGCAATGATTGAAGAACTCTGTCAGTGATAGCCTCTGGCGGAAGGGGCATCCCTAACTCAGCCAGACGGGTGGAGTACCCAGACATTCTGAGCACGTGATCACTGATAGACCCGTTCTCCTCCATCTTGCAAGCATAGAATTTATCGGAGATCTCATATCTCTCGATCCGGGCATTCTTCTGAAAGATAAACTTCAACTCCTGGAACATCTCATATGCTCCATGACGTTCAAAACGTCTTTGAAGTCCCGGTTCTAAGCCATACAACATTGCACATTGAACTATTGAGTAATCATCAGAACGAGCCTGCCAGGCGTTCACAACGTCTAGAGACTCAACTGGAGCGGGTGGATCACCAAGCGGTGCATCAAGGACATAAGCCTTCTGGGAAGCCGTAAGGATAATCCTTAGATTACGGGCCCAGTCCACAAAGTTACTTCCATCATCTTTCAACTTAGCTTTCTCTAGGAACGCATTAAAATTCAGGGGTGCTACTGCGCGAGCCATGATCTACAACATAAATATTGCAAAGACAACTTAGACTATTGTTCTTAGATAATGAGTTTAGTTAATCATATTACTTAAAAAACTCCCACTCAAATTGACATCCCTCCGATCATTCGAGTGTAACATGATCCAAATCCACCAACTCAAGTCCGATCATCACGTGAGTTGAGGTGGTTTCAATGGTGAACATCTTCATGTTGATCATATCTACTATATGACTCATGTTCGACCTTTCGGTCTCTTGTGTTCCGAGGCCATGTCTGTACATGCTAGGCTCGTCAAGTTTAACCCGAGTGTTCCGCACGTGTAACATGGCTTACACCTGTTGTATGCGAACGTAGAGTCTATCACACCCGATCATCACGGCGTGTCTCGAAACGACGAACTTTCGCAACGGTGCACACTTGGGGAGAACACAATTTATCTTGAAATTTAAGTGAGGGATCACCTTATAATGCTACCGTCGTCCTAAGCAAAATAAGATGCATAAAAGGATTAACATCACATGCAAATCATAAGTGACATGATATGGCCATGAACTTGTGCTTTTGATCTCCATCTCCAAAGCACCGGCATGATCTCCATCGTCACCGGCATGACACCATGATCTCCATCATCTTGATCTCCATCAACGTGTCGCCATAAGGTTGTCGCGCCGACTGTTGCTTCCACGACTATTGCTAACGTTTAGCGATAAAGTAAAGCATTACATAGCGCTTAATGATTGACACGCAGGTCATACAATAATTAAAGACAACTCTATGGCTCCTGCCAGTTGCCGTACTCATCGACATGCAAGTCGTGATATTCTATACAAAACATGATCATCTCATACATCACATATATCTCATCATGTAGTTGGCCATATCACATCACAACATACCCTGCAAAAACAAGTTAGACGTCCTCTAATTGTTGTTGCAAATTTTACGTGGCTGCTATGGGTTTGCAAGAACCGTTCTTACCTACGCAAAACCACAACGTGGTGTAGTGATTGCTTTTTGATCTTCTAAAAGAACCCTCTTCATTGAACCGATTCAACTAAAGTGAGAGAGACAGACACCCGCCAGTCACCTTTATGCAACAAGTGCACGCAGCGGTGAAACCAGTCTCGCGTAAGCGTACGCGTAATGTCGGTCCGGGCCGCTTCATCTCACAATACCGCGGAATCAAGTATCAACTAGTAACGGCAAGCAATATGTATACACCCACGCCCACAACTCGTTTGTGTTCTACTCGAGATCTCATCTACGCATAGACCAAGCTCATGATGCCACTGTTGGGTAACGTTGCATGGGAAACAAAAATTTTCCTACGCACACGCAAGATCTATCCATGGTGATGAGCATCTACGAGAGGGAGAGTGAATCTACATACCCTTGTAGATCGCTAAGCGGAAGCGTTAATAAACGCGGTTGATGTAGTCGAACGTCTTCGCGATCCAAATCGCCGAGCGTCCCGCGATCCAATCACGATCCTTCCGATCTAGTGCCGAACGGACGGCACCTCCGCGTTCAACACACGTACGGCTTGATGACGCCTTCACCTCCTCGATCCAGCGAGCGATGGTGAAGTAGTGGTTGAGTTCCAGCAGCACGACGGCGTGGTGATGGTGGTGAGGAACAATCTCTGCAGGGCTTCGCCAAGCACTACGGAGATTATGACGGAGGAACTAGAGGGTTAGGGTTGCCGCACACGGCTTGGGGAAATCTTTATCAATCCCGTGTGCTAGCCCTGCCCCTCTATTTATATGTTGAGCCTTGGGGTCTAAACTTGGAGTAAAAGCCTCCTCCGGGTCGGTTTTGCCCGCACAAGGTCGGTTTGGCCCGCAGGAAAAGAGTCCAATTCGGACCCTGCCGAATCGTGCACAGCCGCGCACAAGCGGTAGTACCGCTTCACACAAGCGGTAGTACCGCTTGGGCGGTAGTACCGCTTCACACAAGCGGTAGTACCGCTTGGGCGGTAGTACCGCTTCACACAAGCGGTAGTACCGCTCCGGCGGTAGTACCGCTTCACCAAGCGGTAGTACCGCTTACGCGGCAGCAAAACTACTTTTGCACTTTCCAATACCTTGTGGGCTTTATCCCTTTGGCTCATATAAAGTGTTGCTGCACCCGAACACTTCGGTAAACATCCGGAACCTCTTCCGGTGAACTTCGGAACTCTTCCGGAGATCAAAACACTATTATCACATATATCAATCTTTACCTCCGGACTATTCCGGAGATCCTCGTCATGTCCGGGATCTTATCCGGGACTCCGAACAACTTTCGGTCACCAACATAATAACTCAATTATACTAATCGTCACCAAACGTTAAGTGTGTAGACCCTGCGGGTTCGAGAACTATGTAGACATGACCGAGACACCTCTACGGCCAATAACCAATAGCGGGACCTGGATGCCCATATTGGCTCCTACATATTCTACGAAGATCTTTATCGGTCGAACCTCTATGTCAAGGATTCAGTTAATCCCGTATGCTGTTCCCTTTGTTCTTCGGTATGTTACTTGCCCGAGATTCGATCGTCGGTATCACTATACCTAGTTCAATCTCGTTACCGGCAAGTCTCTTTACTCGTTCCGTAATACAAGATCTCGTGGCTAACACTTTAGTCACATTGCTTGCAAGGCTCATTGTGATGTTGTATTACCGAGTGGGCCCTGAGATACCTCTCCGTCATACGGAGTAACAAATCCCAGTCTTGATCCATGCCAACCCAACAGACACCCTCGGAGATACCTGTAGAGCACCTTTATAGTCACCCAGTTACGTTGCGACGTTTGATACACACAAGGTATTCCTCCGGTGTCAGGGAGTTGCATGATCTCATGGTCATAGGAACAGATACTTGACATGCAGAAAACAATAGCAATAAACTGACACGATCAAATGCTACGTTTACAGTTTGGGTCTTGTCCATCACATCATTCTCCTAATGATGTGATCCCGTTATCAAATGACATCTCATGTCCATGGCTAGGAAACCATAACCATCTTTGATCAACAAGCTAGTCAACTAGAGGCTTACTAGGGACACAGTGTTGTCTATGTACCCACACATGTATTTGAGTTTCCAATCAATACAATTATAGCATGGATAATAAACGATTATCATGAACAAGGAAATATAATAATAACCAATTTATTATTGCCTCTAGGGCATATTTCCAACACTTTTCCCCTCTCCTCTCAGCCTCTCGCGCGTACTCTAGCTAGCTCGCCCCGCCGCTTGCTCCGGCCGCCGCCATGGCCGATGTGCGGCTCGAACCGGGCCTTCCCCTACCTAACATCCGTGCCCATTGGGCTCCTGGTGATCCCGCGCTGCTGCCCAGCCTCTTCGCTCGCGAGTTTTCGCGCTACAACCGTCGCGGCCGTGTGGCCCATAGCTCCGGCTGCCGCCCCGCTTGAAGCCACCGTCACCACAGCCTGCCTCCGGCAGCCCCACGGCCACCCTTCGATGCGCCTCGCCGCGCTGCGTCGATAGAGCAAAACCATAGCCCCAGCCGACACCAGAATCGACCAGATGGTGAGCTCCGCCGCGTGCTGTGAGCGCCGGCGTTTAGCCGCCATTAAGCGCTGACGTGGACGCCATTATCCACTAACTAAAACCCTGACTAGACACTGACAGTGGGCCCCATCCCCTAATTAACCTCGCCTAATTTTCCCGGTTAGTATTAAGTTAATTGCCAGGGCCCACGCGTTAGCTTTGACTACGCTGACATGGCGTTGACTGGGCCCAGTCGTCAGTGACTGCAGCCAGATGACATGTGGGCCCCTTTGACTTCGTTGACTAGTCAACTGGGCAACAGTTGACTGGGCGTTGACTGGGCCCCTGGCCCCACCAGTCAGTGACTGTGGCTGGCTGGGGCTGAGTGTAAAAGTATCTGCACTATTTAATTCGGATTTAATAATTCCAGTAATTTCAGAAAATGCTTAAAACTTTGAAAATTCGTAGAAAATAAACCGTAGCTCGGATCAAAAAACTTTCTACATGAAAGTTGCTCAGAAAAATCCCACAAATCCGATCGTGCCATCTGTTTTCATGTCGGGACCCTCTACGTAGGAGAACCCGCAACTTTTCGTCTGTTTCCGGTAGGTGAATAGTGCATACATACTGGTTAATAATTCCAACTTAAATCCTATATAACTAAAACGGTTTAGAGATGCATTAGGTCACCACCAACACTGCATATTTCCATGTCATGCATCTGTATTGCTCTGTTTGCTTTTATTTATTGTTTCTTCCCCCTCTTCTCTTCCGATAGGCTCCGAGACCGACACAGCTCTGGAGACCGACTACATCCCCGATGACCTCTCTTTTGCCGCAGAGCAACCAGGCAAGCAACCCCCCCTTGACGCATGCCTATATCACCTATTCTATCTCCCTCCTGCGTGCATTAGATTTTGCTACTGCTTTTGATTGATCCTAATTCTGATGCATAGCCTGTTTATTGTAACTTCTGTTGATACTTTACCTGATATCCTAAATGCCTAGTGTTGGTTGGTAATCCATCTGTGGCCCCTCTTCCTTGTCCTAGTTGCCCCGCTTAGTTACCTGTGCCCCGGTCGATGTAATCGACGGGCTGAGACCAGCACATCACTACACACCCCCTAAGTTGTTTGACTCCACAGACTTATCCTCGAGTGCCGAGGGTGATACCTCTTATCTCACTCCTGATATGCCTCTATGGTACAGCTAGTCGGTTGTGGGATACGGGGGTGATTCCTCTTCCACCACCTCCGATGAAGCTTCTGTCATACAACCCCTCAAGTGTGAACCATCGAGGGTGATTCCTCCGAGTTCACCTTGACGGATACTTCGAGTGGGAATCCATCGAGGGTAATTCCTCGGATTACCCTCTTGATGTTACGGACACACGGTTACCTTTAACTGTTGCCCCCATGTACTGTTAATGCGGGACTGAAGGGACAGGCGGTACCACCCCAGTAGAGGTGGACCTGAGTTCCCGACAGCCCCCCTGGGAAGTCGGGTTGACCTGGAGGGCACCCGCGAGATAATTACGAGGCACGGCTGGGCAGGCAGAGACCGCCCTAGAGAGGGATGGGCCTGGCCCTTGTTGCACTTCCTCGAGACGGGGCGACAGAAGTACTGATCGTCACCGTGAGCTCCTAATAACATGCTTAACGGATTTGGGTATTGATCTGAGTTGGCCACTGGCCTATACGCACTACCACCACGCGGGATAATGGTTTAATAGGGCCCTCGGCGCCGTATGTATCAGCCGAAAGCTCTGTCAGACGTCCAGTTCAGCATTGTGAGCCGGTAGGGACAAGACCATCCAGGACTGAGGTGGTGCTTGGACTCCGACCCGCGACACAACGACCCGGAGTGCAAAGGGCGATGGGCCCAAGAACCCTGAGCACTTAGGATGTAGACCGGCGGGGACCTCTCTGTTGAGCTCTAGGTAGGGCTGCGGTGTGTCGATCAGCCGAGGCCGGGCATGACCCAGAAAAGTGTGTCCGGCCGGAGTTAATCGAGCGTGTTGGGTAACAGTAGTGCACCCCTGCAGGGATGATTATCTATTCGAATAGCCGTGTCCACGGTAACAGGACGCTCAGTGTTGTATCCCGATCTACTACTACTTGAACTGGATACTTTTAATTAATTGGAAGCTCCGGGATTGCTTTCTCGCAGGGAGTCGAGGAAGGATCCCTAGGCTTTGCTACAACATGCTTGCTACATTAATTATGTACTAATCTGCACTCTTCTTATGCTGCAAGACCGCTGAAGACGCTAGTCTTCGATAGGCTAGGCTTTTCCCCTCTCTTCTGGCATTTCTGCAATTCAGTCCCCATATACAACCTTTCTTTGATACCGATGCATATGTAGAATAGTTCTGATGTAAGTCTTGCGAGTACTTTGGATGAATACTCACGGTTGCTTTGCTTCCCTTTTTCCCCATACCCGATTGCTGCGACCAGACGTCGGAGCCCCGGAGTCAGCCGCCCCAGTCGACGACTACTACTACACTTCTGGAGGAGCCCACTACTACGTGGAGACCGCCGACGACCAGGAGTAGATAGGAGGCTCCCAGGCAGGAGGCCTGCGCCTTTTCGATCCAGTGTTTTGTTTTGCCCCGCCTGTTAAGGCTTATCTGTTTAACTTTTATATCTGTACTCAGATATCTAATGCTTTCGCTGATGCTTGTATGACATCGAGCTTATGTATTCGAGCCCTCGAGGCCCCCGGCTTGTAATATAAAGCTTGAATTATTTTATTTTGTGTCTAGAGTTGTGTTGTGATATCTTCAAGTGAGTCCCTAGTCTTGATCGTGTGCATTTGCGTGTATGGTTAGCGCACGATTAAGTCGGGGGCGTCACAACGACCCTCGAGCCCCAGGGACCACCGTAACCGCCTCCTCCGAGGTAGTGAAGGAGGCGTCCCCGTGCCTTCTTGATCGCGGGCGGCAGCTCCTCCTTGTCGGCGAGGCGGTGCGGGGATGCAGGCTCCACCTTGACCCGGCGTCCGATCTGGACGCCGCGGTGATGCGGGGGCGAGGCCGGCTCCTCCTTCACGCGGCGTCTGATCTGGACGTCGCGGCTGTGCCGGGGCGAGGCCGGCTCCTCCTTCACTAGCAGGAGCGTGGACGCCGGCTCGGGCTTCACACGGTGGCGTGTCAGGGACGGCGGCTCCTCCTTCACGCGCGCCGGTGATGGCGGCCGACCCCATGTCACGAAGCGACCGCTTCGTCATTATCTCGATCCGACGGACGAAATCTTCGTCCGTCAGAGCGGCCTCCTTGAGGAGTCGGGGCGGCTGCTGCGGTGGCTCCTGCGGCGCCTAGTCCTCCTCGTCACCGGAGGAGATGACGATCTCCTCCTTGGCGGAGGAGCCGGTCGTCGTGGACGCCTACGGGCCCGGAGAGTGTGGGCGGCGGCGCCAAGAACCGCCGGAGGAGGAGCTTCCGCCTACTCTGCCTGCCGGCGCGGAGCACCACGACTTCGGCATTGCCTAAGCTGGGGTCGAAGAGGGGGAGGAAGGGGCTCGGGCACGGAGACAGGGGAGGGGAGGAGGGCCG
The DNA here is from genome assembly GCA_039707655.1 of Elymus sibiricus. Lineage (NCBI taxonomy): Eukaryota > Viridiplantae > Streptophyta > Magnoliopsida > Poales > Poaceae > Elymus > Elymus sibiricus. The sequence goes on along the minus strand of CM077666.1, from coordinate 171,732,940 downwards.
GTGCTCGTGGAGGGGGAGTGCGGCTCTGTGCGTCACCGGTGCACGGTTTAAATAGCCGCGGCGAGGCCCAGGCGAAAGGGCGATCCACTTCAATGCGGCGCAGCGGCCGGAGTTGGTTCCTCGGGAACCTGCGTCCGCATTGAAGCGACAGCTAGCGAGAGGTCGCGTCGGTCAGTGTCGCCTTCCCTCCCTCCGGTCACATCGCGGCATCAATGCCGACCGCTGCGTGCTCTGGGCCGGCATGAATGCGGCGCGGTAAGCGGCGTGTGCATCGGAAGGAAAGCGCGGGAGTGGCGGGTGGGGTTTTTGGTGGGACAGGACGGTCAGAATCGGGTGTGACAGCGATCCGGACTCCCGCAAAGCTCCCCATGTTTGTCTCCGGTTTGCGGGACAAAACGCGTTCGGACAGCTCTGCGGACCGATACAGGACCGCGTTGAATGGCTTCCGCGGTCCGGACAGCACGGTGCGGACGGTTGCGAAAGGTTTGCGGGTCGGGTCGTTGGAGATGCCCTAAGTACACTGCTACTAGTACTCTATCTGTTTACCTGGCACAAAGAAAGAAGTAAACCGCTTTGTTAACCGCGCGTAAGTACGTACGTGTTGAGTAATTAAAGGAGATCATGTCATGTTTAGGACTGGATTAGACACCAACTCTCGGTGGTTATCAAATAGGGACATTCGCTTGGCGTTTTATCATGGGGATAAGACGTGGTCACCGTGGTCGGCCGCGGTAACACATTTCGCTGTCGCTGTGGCGCAACTAAAAGCGGTGGGAATTGGCCGCATGCAAAACGCAAATGCAAACAGCAAACAAAGACATGGTAGCTAAATTAGCGGCAACGCCGCGTGGGCCCACGCACGATAGCGGCATTAAGTGGGCCCACACATTACGGTTTTTATTTTGAATCGGTTGGCGCAGACAAGCTGGGTCCTTCTTCTTCTCTCTCACGTAAGTGGGCCCTCAAATCCGGCCCAGATGCGTTCGGTAAGGGAATAAAAGTTCGAGGGAAGCATCCTCTCTCTTCTCTCTTTTCCAAAAAGAAAAAAAGGATTGAAATAGGGAGGCTTACACGCATCGCCTGCCGAAACGAAAATACCCGTCAGGTGAGAGTGTGAGACGTTTATGAGGCGTTGAGACCACAGATAAGGTATGGTATGGCCGGCTTTCGATGTACGCATGTGTCGATTTCTCCTGCGAGCGCTACTTGACGCACCACATGACAATATCCCGAGTAGTATCCGTTTGGGTTTATTCGTCTATACTTCGTATTTTATGCTAAATTTTGGCTGTAGATTTGACTAACAAATATAAGTTGTATGTCAAAAAACTTATATTATTGGATTCATAGCTTTTCAATGGTACTTCCTCTGTAAATAATATAAGAGCGTTTAGATCACTAAAGTCAGAGGGAGTACTATTTTTGTTGTACATAACTTATTTCTTGGTAGTTAAACCAAAGGTCAAAGTTTAACCCAAATACAAGAAGACTAATAAACCAGAACAAAGCTACTACGGAGGAGAAACAAGAGATCAAGCATCGCTCGCTATCTTAATTGCGGCCATGCTCTTGACTAACCTTTTTTTTTGTCTTTGTGGGGAGAGGGTTAGGGTTTACATGAGTAGATAGGGAAAAACATCACAATTGGGGTTGAGGTTTCAGAACACCACCTGTTTACTCTCTCTCTCTCTCTTTCTTTGGCAAAAGTTATATATTTCAGCAGGCATTTTGGTGTTACACTGATCGCCCTGTAACCAAGTGTTGACAGTAGTTCTCACTAGCGGAGCCCCAAGTACATTTTTTTCCAAAAAGGAGGATGAGCCCCGGCCTCTGCATCTGGGAGATGCATGCAGCCATCTTATTAATTATTCATAAAGACCTTACAAAGCAGTACATCAGGTAGTCTGAAGCAACCATATTAGCAACATCTGTCGCTACTCCTATCCACTTGATGAAGGCGTGCCGATAGTCCGAGCCTAATACCAAACAGACATCGCACAAATGCCTAACATCTAAAGCCGGAGGCCACAACCAAGCCACATACTGGGTTTGGGGCGCAAACCGGTCCGACGCACTCTCATAGGTCGTCGCCGCCGTCTTCCACTGATCCATCTTCAGAGCAGGTACTGACGCATCAACCTTGCCAGGCCTGCCGTCGACGCCCCCACGGCGCCAGTCAATGCCTCTCCCTGCGCGCGTCCAAGTACATAAATCGGTTGTTTTACTTATTGTGGAGTGTTGCATCATCCTATAGGTGGCCCTTCTATTTCTCTATGCAGGAACTCGTGCATTAGGATTACTTATGCCGAGAAGGTAGCTCTTAGACCAGCTAAGAATCCCTTCGTTCGGACCAGTTACGACGATCTTTGGAATGGCGCGTTTCTTCGTACGGAGAAACCGACAATGGTCATGATGGAGACGGAAAATGGTCCGACGAGTCATCTCGATGAGTGTTGGATCATCGAAGGAGATCCGATCGGCCCCTCGCTGGGCACCAAATGTTGGTGAACAATGGTTTACTGATTTTACAATCCGAAGGCAGTCGTGGAAGAATGTTTAGAGAGGGGTGGCGACCGAAGGTACCTCGTCGGAGATGAAGGTCATACATTGGTTTTACCCAGGATCAGGGCCCCGGGTGGGTAATAGCCCTATGAAAGTGCGACTAATCCCTGGGTGGTTTTTGTAATTCATAACAACATATACATTATTGAACTAATGTCTATTCAAAGAATATTTTAGGAAAGTTCAATATAGGTATGGCAATGGGATGTGAATGTGGACCCCTCAAAATGCCAAGGATATGTGTTTGCAAAGCTTCAAGACTCTACATCTTTGGTTTAGTGATTCAAGATCACATTGAGTCCATAGAAAGCCAATATTACTAAAAAGGGATGAGATTTTTTATCATGGTCTAACTGCTCAAGTGCTTAGAGATATTGTTCCAAAACCTTCAGCCACACTCTCGCATTCATCTATGTCCAAAACCCTAAAGGCATTCTCGGTCCCACCAAAACATATGCATCCGGACTCACCGAGATACATTTGACATAGCCACAGCCTAAGCCCTAGCCTCTCGGTCTCACCGAGTTGACCCTTCCGTCCCACCGAAGAGCACTTGTCAACCTTCTGTTACCAATTGCTTTCACTCCGGAACTTCCGAGTGGTTTCACTCGGTGACACCGAAGTGTGAAAAGTGATTAGGTCATCATCATTCGGTCCCACAGAGAGGTTTCATCCGGTCTTACCGAAAAGCCTAAAGTTCAAACCTTTTGCACAGGTCGGTCTCGCCGAGTGTTTTCACCCGGTCCCACCGTAGTGTGCATAAAGGTGTGTAACGGTTGGATTTTTGTGCATCGCCATCCATCGCAGCTAACGGATTAACTGGATCTCTGGCTGGCGGATCGGTCATGAAAACCTTCACAACGGAAGCGAGGCTCCCACAACTCTCCCCGTCGTCGAAGTTGGATGCAAATAAACCATGGAAGGATTTTAAAGGCTGAATTGTAGCTACGTGTTGCGTTGCCGCCCGACACGTAGAACGATAGTGTGGACGTGGCTTGCCGGAGCGCTTCTAGCGATGACGTGTGGCGAGCGGCCCAGCAGCGCGGTATTGAACTGGCCCCAGGAGGATCAGCATGCCGGAGTCATTGGCATTGAAGTGTGTAATGTCGCGACTTGGTAGCGTATCGTAGTTCAGCGGAACGTCAGGACACCACACCAAATCGTCGGCGATGAAGCTGGTCGAACCAAAGTGGACGACATTCACCAGTATCATCCCGACACCAGAAATTGATGAAGAAACCACCTATACCATGGATCGCAAGATGCGCAGCCCGACGGTGGGCGCCAACTATCGTGGAGTAAAATATGGCAGTAAGAGAGAGGAGGAAACGAGTCTTGATCTCATGATGCATAAGAAGGTGACACAAGGTGTATACAGGTTCAGGTCCCTCTACGATGGAGGTAAAAGCACTAGTCCTGTTCTTCAGAGAGATGTTCTTCCGTATCGTATTGCTGTTACAAAAGGTTCCGAACATGTAACCATGTGTCAGGGTGTGCTTATATACATTTCGCTACCCCCTGGACTGTTACTACGTTATAGGCGAGTTAAAGATAATTTATTACATGTCCACTACCGAAGGTAATAGATGTACTAATGACTAGTGGTAACGCCACGCTTCATGACTTGAAAATGTCTCAATTAAATGACTTTAGATTACTCTGAGTCGGGTGAAGACCATCCGAGGGAAGATGTGTCCTTTTCAATCAGAGCCGAGTGACGAAATTCTCCACACCGGTAACCCATGCCAAGTGACAAAACCCTTTACGTTACTCATGATGCCTTGCCACGTATCGCACGTGGGCTTGGGCCTCTATGGACCCATGTTGGGTTTTAAGTCACCATGGGCTTATCTGGTAGGGGATAACCTCGTCACCACCCCGTGTGTTGTCGCGCGTGCTGGCCAAGGCTCTTGCGCCCGCGCATCCGAAGCCCGCCACCGGAGCTGCTGGTTGCGGACTCGAGGGCTGGCCACCGTCATGTATGTCATTTGTTGCGTGCTCCGACATTCAGTGGCGGAGCTACATGCAATGGTGAGGGGTTGTGCCCCCCTCCCCCCCCCCCCCCCCCCCCCCCTCAGCCGTGGCATTTTTACTGAAGAAAAAAATGAGAGCCTTAAATTAAGAAGATTGCTATCATTTGGCCCGCTCAAAGATATATATGTTCTCTTTGCCCCCCCCCCCCCCCCCCCCCCCCCCTCGCGTGGCAAAACGACCCCGCCATGACATGCACGTAGCAGTCGAACCAGCAAAAGCCATGAGGAAATTTTACTTTACTACGTGCTTTACAGCCTGTTGCGAATGTCGAATTTGCTTTATGTTTGACATGGTCGAACCACGAACGCATGGAAGAATCAGGAGACTTGAGTGGCAAGGAATGACCGTCTGAGGAGGAGACGTCATGAGAAGATTGAGAAGGATCCGGAGAGGACGGGTCAAGAGATTCCCGTAGAACGCGACATCTGAAATCCATTCACCCTCAGTACTGGATACATCAGAGGAAACAAACAAGCGAGAAGATAACATACTCCGTATCTGCAGCGATCGTCGGTAAGCTTTGGTCTTTGGAGATAGAAACTGTGCTTTTTTTTAACACAGCAAGCGTTCATAACCGTGGGTTACGGGTACTGGAATTGCAAAATACAGAGTGGGTGGTGCGTTGCGTAGAGGATCATTGCTGTGGGTGAGGTCAAGGTCAACCTTAACCATACCCTACCTGATAAATCCCGGCCCGGTGTTCGCTCTGCCGGCCCCGCGCACACGCTAAAACAACAGCCGGAGGCCCCCACCACGTCATGGGGAGCCATGGCAGGTCAGACGCGGTTGTCGGCCGGCCAGACCCAAACACGTGGGCGCGCTCCGCCGTTGCCGACAGCGGCCGTGGCCGGCGGGACCCGGCGGCGCCCGCGCCATCGGGCACCCGAGCCGTCGAGCGATGCCAGAAAACGAGCTCTGCCCCCGCCCCGCGTATGATACGCGCCATACATCGTTACCAGGTGCGCGCGCACGCACGCAGCGTCGCTGCCGCTGCAGATGCCATGCCTTGCCGTCCGTATCCCGTATAGCCATTCATGGCGCGAACGTGACGGCGGGCCACGCGCTCGACTGGGACCGGGACCGGGACCGGCCCCGCCGCTATCGCTTGCTGGTTGCTGGTTGCTGCATACCCTGATTAATCTCAAGTCTCCACGTACCAACCGCCGGAGAAATCTTCATCGATCCTTGTTATAGCATTTTCTTCTATTAAAGTTTGCTTAGTTTTTGTTTAATGTTCTTGTTAGGACCATTTAAAAAGGGTTTGTCTAGGTCTCAGTCGACTGAGACTTCGCGAAGTCTCAGTTGGCTGACGTCACCTTTTTTTTTTTTTTTGCTTTATTGTCCAGCCCATACCATGTCGCCTCTGGTTGCTTTTTGGGCTGCCCTGTTTGTCTTTGCTTTGTGTGTTTTTGAGCTGCGTTGGGCTAGAGATTGGGCAGTATTTTTGTTCTGTGTTGCTGCTCCATTGACTAGTGTGGTGCACCGGCCGGATGTATTAGTTTGTTGTTCGTGCAAAAAAAATTAGCATGCGGTTACTATCAATTTTGTCCGGTTTTAATTTTCATTTTTCTCCTTTCATTCTTATTTATATTATTTTTGTTTCTAGAAAATGTAAGCATTAGTCGTGATATTTTTTAAAAAATATGTTCATGCATTTTCACAAATATTTATCATGTATTTTAAAAAAATTAGAGTGCCATTAGAAAATGTACAATATTATTTAAAAATATTCATCATGAAATTAGAAAAATGTTTAGCATTATTTAATGATGGTTTTACCTTGCATTTTTTCTTAGATTGGGTCTCATCTATTTGTAATTTTACTATCATCCACAAATTGACAATGGTACTACTAACAAAATAAGAGAGCCAATCATATTCAGTTACACATGCGATGCAAAGGTGCAACTGGATTGGTGTGGCACGTTTTAAAAAAAAATCAAAACACCTCTTTTCAGAGAAACAGAAAAATAAAAATAAAAAGATATTAAATATGAAAAACAAAGTAAATAATGGGGTGTGGATACGGTCCAGTCGATTGAGATTTAAATAAGTCTTAATCAGCAGGCATCAGGGCAACATGCAGGTGTAGTCCGAGATGACACTTGCAATTGTAGGCCTAGTGGCAGGCATGCAACTATCCCTCTCCCGACAATACACCACAGAGTTGCAGTTAGTAGCAAAACTTGCAGTTGCATGCTCAGTGTCAGAAATGCAAATGCCCCCTCCCGACAAGACATAACAGAGTTGCCGTCGTGTTGAAGACATGCAGTTGCAGCCAGGGGGCAACACTTGCAGTTGCATCCCTAGTGGCAGATATGCAACTGCCCCAACCCCGACAAAACACCATAGAGTTGCAGTCGCATTAAAGCCATGCACTTGCAGCCTGGGTGACGTTTGCAGCTGCAGACCTAGTGGGAGACATGCAACTTTCTCTTGGAGAAAACAATACATAGTTGCAGTCGGAGCGACACTGTAGTTGTGTGCCTAGTGGTAGACATACAACTTCCCTCCCTCGACAAAACACCACAAAGTTATAGTTCGCGTTGAAGAAAGGCAATTGCAGTCAGGTGCGACACTTGCAGTTGCAGACCTAGTGATAGAGATGCAATTGTCTTTCCGACAAACACCAAAGAGTTTCAATCGGGTGCGTCATTGGCAGTTGTGTGCCTAGTGGCATGCTTGCAACTGCCCACACCCCCGACAAAACCCCACGGAGTTGCAATCGCATTAAAGACATGCGGTTGCGGTTGGGTGCGACACTTGCAGTTGCATTCCTAGTGTCGGACATCCTGCCCCCTGTCCCGCCGCCCCCTCCGACAAAACAAAGGTCCAGTTGCAACCATGTTGGGGGACATGCAGTTGCGGTCGGGTGCGGCGCTTGCAGTTGCGGGGATGTTGTCGGGCTTGCAATTGGCCCACCCCCTCTACCGGCGCCCACTCCGACAGAACAAAAAAGTCCAGTTGCGGTCGGGCTAGAACACATGCAGTTGCGGTCGGGTGCGACACTTGCAGTTGCATTCCTAGTGTCGGACATGCAACTGGCCCGCTCCCTCTCCCGCCGCCCCCTCCGACAAAACAAAGGTCCAGTTGCAACCATGTTGGGGGACATGCAGTTGCGGTCGGGTGCGGCGTTTGCAATTGAGGGGCTGTTGTCGAGCTTGCAACTGGCCCGCCCCCTATCCCGGCGTCCCCTCCGACAGAACAAAAAAGTCCAGTTGCGGTCGAGTTAAAATACATACAGTTGCGGTCGAATGCGGCACTTGCAGTTGCGGGGCTGTTGTCGGGCTAGCAACTGGCCCGCCCCCTCTCCCGGCGCCCCTTCCGACAAAACAAAAGTCGAGTTGCAACTATGTTGGGGGACATGCAGTTGCGGTCGGGTGCAGCGCTTGCAGTTGCGGGGCTATTGTCGGGCTTGCAACTGGCCGGCCCCCTCTCCCGGCGCCCCCTCCGACAAAACAAAAATCGAGTTGCAACCATGTTGGGGGACATGCAGTTGCGGGGTTGTTGCCGGGCTTGCAACTGGTCCGCCCCCTCTCCCGGCGCCCCCTCCGACAAAATAAAAGTAGAGTTGCAACCATGTTGGGGGACATGCTGTTGCGGTCGGGTGCGTCACTTGCAGTTGCGGGGCTGTTGTCGGGCTTGCAACTGGCCCGCCCTCTCTCCCGGCGCCCCCTCCGACAAAACAAAAGTCGAGTTGCAACCATGTTGGGGGACATGCAGTTGCGGGGCTGTTGTCAGGCTTGCAACTAGCCCGCCCCCTCTCCCAGTGCCCCCTCTGACAAAACAAAAGTCGAGTTGCAACCATGTTGGGGGACATGCAGTTGCGGGGCTGTTGTCGGGCTTGCAACTGGCACGCCCCCTCTGCCGGCGCCCCCTCCGACAGAACAAAAAAGTCCAGTTGCGGTCGGGTTAGAAGACATGCACTTGCGGCAGGGTGCAAGAAAAAATATATGCTAATATTCTTTTATGCATAAACAAGAAAAAAATATGAAAATGCCGGTCCTATACAAAACAAAAGTCATGGTTTAAAAACCCGCTAACAACCAACATACCCACTAACATTTATGTCTACATGGTTCAAAAATCCCCACTCATCAATGAAAAAGCATTTCCTACATTATACAAGCATAAAAAAAACAAAATGCATACATAAATAAATCCACAAATAGAGATCTGGCATAAAAGAGGGGAAAACAGAAGAAAAAAATGCAACTGAAGAACCCCGAGGGGCGAAGACCCCTCCCCTGAGACGAGTACTCCGCGATAGATATGGTGTGTACATGGCAACTGAAAAGTCCAACAAAAACAATGAAAAACGCCTCTCACAACCAGCACATCGCGCATCAATACCGAACACGAGAAAACTAAAAAAAGAAGAAGCGGGCGCTAAACAGGTCGGGGTAACACTAGACAAGCAGTGTTGCGTGAATCTTACGGAAACAGTGATCTAACGGCCATATATGTGTACCGGGACTTCGGTTAAACTCAATCGACTGAATTTTAGCAATCCAGCTAATAAAATTTCAACTATCGCAGCCAGCATTTACTTACAAAGCATCTGATGGATGTGCAACTGAAAATGATTAACAAAAAAATTGGTAGGCAATTTCGTTGCTAAAATGGGGCTGCTAGAAAGTTGGAAAATATGCTAAAATCAAATAGAATAAAACACAACATTAATAAGCAAGGACAAAACAAAAAATGAAAAATTAAATTAAATAAACAAGAAGAAAAACAAAACAAAAAATATGAAACGGGACAAGCAAATAATAAATAAAAATAAATAAAAGAAAAGTTAAAGACTTATAAAAAGTAAATGAAAAGTAAAACAATAAAAAGAAGAAAAAGGTAAAGAAAAATGAAAAATGAAAATGAAAATTTCTTTTGGGAAAAAGAGAAGCCACCGTGACTTCCTCTCCTACAGGCAAAACTCACTTGTGTAGGGCGAGAAAAAGAAACAAAACATACTACTTTTTTTGTAGGCTGACAAAAATAACTAAAAAAATACTCTCGGGAAACTTGGGCTGCACAGCAAAGGGAACAAGGCCCAGAAGAAAAATAAAAGAAAGGCTCTCTCATCTCCACGGGCCCGTGCAGCGACAAAGAAAAGAGCTCGTTCGAGCCAACGTACACGTACACACGGACCTTAGTGCCATCGACTGAGACTTCGCTAAATCTCAGTCGACTGAGATTTAGCGTAGCCGATTTAAAAATGTTCTTGTTAGGACAAGACATGAACGGGGGTAGAAAAAGAAACGGGAAAATTGATGCGCCGATCACTTTCGCGGCGGGCCTGGGGCTGTTGTTGCTACCTGCCACTTGCCGTGGCGCGGTTGGCCACTACGGCTGATAATGAACGCTACTCATCGGGAGATATTGTTTTGCGCTGTGTGTCACATCCCTAGCTTCTGGTAATGACCTAGGCTAGCTAAGTACTTGTTTGCATCATGTTTAATTTCAAATTAAATTGAAATGGGGATTGATCAAATCCTAGCACCATATAATATAACTAGGTTCAACTAAAATATTTTCAATGAACTCAAAATGCCCTTTAAAAATGTTCATCATTTCTGGATTAAAGTGGAAGCATCTACCAAAAATGGTTCACATTTTTGCAGGACATATTTGGGCTTTGAATCAACTCATATTGTATTTTAAATGGGGCTATTAATTCCTATAAAATATTTACTAGCTCCAATAATTCTGAATTTTGGTGAGGGGCTTTGGAATAATCCAACTAGTCCCTGCAAAAATTATAAGAAAGAAAAATGGTTTAGTATTTTTACGAAATCAAAACATATTGCAGAAAAAGAAAAACGGGAAAAGAATAAAAAGGAGGAAACTTACCTGTGCGGCCTGGCACTGTGCGGCCATCTGGCCAAGTGCTAGTCATCCCCAACCTCTGCCAGAAGGCAGGGGCGAAGGAGGGCACGGCGCGTGCGCGAGGACGCCACGCCACCTGCCTGCCTCACGCCCTCTCCAGGCTTCCTCCTCGCGCCACGGGGACGCCCACGTCTCCCTCGGTCGTCCCTCTCTCTCTGGCCCTTCCCCCCTGCCACTCGCTCTCTCACCCACCCGAGCGCCACTGTCGCCGCCGCTCGTCGCAGGCGTAGCCAGAGCCTCCGCCGAGCCTTGGAGCTCCACGCAGACGCACGCCCCGCCGAAACGCCCCGAACACCTCACCGCCGCCGTCTACCTCCTCGGGTCGCCGGAGATCGCCTTCGACGCCACGGCCACTCCGGTGCCTCCCCGAGCCCGCTGACCCCCTCTACGCGTTCGCTGTGAGCCCCTACGTCCCCTCCCACTCGCTCCCGAGCTCGTTTAGCCGCTGTAGCCGTCGCCACCGCCATGACCGAAGCTCCGCCGCCGCATATGCTCGCCGCCGCCGCCGCTAGACGCCGTCCCCGGCATCCCCACGACCACCGGTGGATGCCACGCACCACGGGCTCTCCAACGCGCCTAACCGCGCGACCAGCCGTGGCCGGAAACGGCCGGCCGGCGATCGCCGTCGCGTCGGGTCATCGCCGGCGTAACCCTGCTGACGTGGCACGGCCATTAGGGGCTAACCCCGCTAATTAGCCGCCCCTCAGCCGCTGACAGCGGGCCCCACCGCGGGGTCAAACCCAGTCAACGTTGGATTTGACCGGGGTTATCCAGTGTGTCACTGACCAGTGGGTCCCACTGGTCAGGTTTGACCTGGGTCAACCCCGCTGACCTGCTGACGCAGTGCTGACATCATGCTGACACAATAAACCCTTTTCTGGATTAAATATAATCCAGAAAATTGTATAAACTTCAAAAAATCATAGTAAATCAACTGTAGCTCAGATTGAAATAATTTATATATGAAAAATTATCAGAAAAATTCAATCTATCCATTTGTACCATTTTCATGCATGAAAAAGGAAGTTATACCTACTGAATATGTGAAAACACATAAATGGCATTTTAAAATGCTTAATTTGGTTCAAATGGACTTCATCCAAATTGAATGCTAGATGCATTAGCTCAAACCACATCATGTCTACATGCCATGATCATGCATCATATTGTTGCATTTGTCGTGTATTGATTGTCTCCGGAACTGTTCTTCTCGATAGGTTCTGCTCCGGAGTGTGCTCCAGAGTACCTGCTTGAGGAGCAGTGCTTCCCTTGTTGATTTCCCAGGCAAGCACTCCCCCCTTGTTGATCATTCCTATAACATCCCATCCTCTCGCTACTGCTCTCTTTTACTGCATTCAGACAACAGTGATTCAACTGTTACTTATTGTTGCGGTAGTTGAACCCATTCCTCTGCATGACCTGTCATTGTCACAGTAAATAGTCAAAACCTCCTAGCATGAGTAGGAGTTGCTTGAGCCATGTTGTGACTTCATCTATGCCACGCCTGCTATTGCTTAGAGTTGTACCAGGTCTGATTCACTTGGGAATGAATTGGAATGTTGTGATCATGTTCTGATGCTGAGAGTTAAGTGTGTGAACACGGTTTGGTAAAGGTAGCGGTGAGAGGCCATGTAGGAGTACATGGTGGGTTGTCTCATTGAGACCGTCCTTAGGAACTGAGTTCTTTGTATGTTATCCAAGAACAGCTACTACCATACATTGGGATACTTAATTGACCCTTTTGACTTATTAATCGTCTCGATCTCTGTCCAGGAGTTGCAAATAGTTTCTGGTGTTTGTAGGTCGTGTTATTTGTCTATCAAGTGGCTCCCGGCAGGGTGGGCTTGGGACAGACTAGGCACAGTGGCCCGGCGTACCAAGTGGCACCCGGATGGTGGACTTGGGAACCCTGCACACATCGTTTGGGGCCGTAGTGGAAACCTCGACCGGACTTCCTTGCGGGTCAGACTCAAATAGGCGATAAACCTGGACTAGAGACTTGTGTGGTTAGTCAGGTTGTGGCCGACACCCTCGCTAGGCTTTCGCTTGAAGGTTGCCGAGATACATGACGTGTATATGGGGGTAAGTGGTGAGAGCGTGTGTGAAGAAGTACACCCCTGCAGGGTTATTGATCTATTCGAATAGCCGCGTCCGCGGATATGGACTACTTGGAAGCTTGCATTGTTCATAGACAAGTTGAAATGGATACTCTAAAATGCGCAAGATAAGTGTGAGTATTATGGATGGCCTTCTCGTAGGGAGACGGGAGCGGATCCATAGTGGTGTTTTGATATGGTGAATATGTGAACTCGTGTGCGATCTCCCACCTCAAAGAAAATACTGGTAGTCGTAGTATTGGATAGCCACTGAGTCAAAGCTGGCTTGCTGCAGTTAAACTCCACCACGCCCTTGTTGATAATGATGCATATGTAGCTAGATCTTATGTAAGTCTTGCTGAATACATTTGTACTCACGTTTGTTTAATTTATGTTTTTGCAGAGGAGACTTCAGTCTCACTTTAGATTCCTGCGATGAGTTCGACGTTGACTGATTAGCTTGGGAATCCCAGACAGAGGTCTGGTTCCTTTGGAGGGTCTTGTAGATAGACAGGCTTTCTAGCCTACTTTTTTTTCAGCTGTCTGTACTCAGACAGGTTTATGTTTCCGCTTGTTGCTTGTGTGACTTTATATGTTGGGTCATGAGACCCATGTTTGTAATATCATGTTATGTATGGCTCCTCGGAGCCCTTCTAAATAAATACTTGAGTCATAGAGTTATGTTGTGATGCCATGTTGTATCTATACATATCGAGCATATTGTGTGTATGTTATTGAAATGCTTGGTATGTGTAGGATCCGACACCTAGTTGTTTATTCTTGGTAGCCTTCCTTATGAGGAAATGCCTCCTAGTGCTTCCATTCGGAACACATGGATTGACCGCATGTGTCCTTCCTTACTCATGTGTCTGTCCCTAAGGGAAAATGTCACGCGGTGTTTTACTGGAGTCCTTGTAGCTTGCTACGACTCGGTTACACTTGCTGCTGACCGACACGTGCATTGCTGGGTCATGTATGCCTGTCCCTATAAGTTTGTGCCACCTTGGTTTACGACTAGTCATGTCGGCCCGGGTTCTCTGTCACATGGATGCTAGCGACACAATCATATACGTGAGCCAAAAGGCGCAAACGGTCCCGGCCCAGGTAAAGGCGGCAGCCGTGGATTACCGTGTGTGAGGCCGCAAAGCGATATGATGTGTTACATGCTAGACCGGTGTGACTTATGATCGGGGTCCTGACACTGTGACTTTCTTTCATTCGCATTACTACTTTCTTTGATAGGGTGGTCAGTGTGTAGTGGAGCCACTAAATAATGTCAAGTATCCGTTTCGGAAAAACAATTGCAATTGATCATTCCATATGCTCTAGCCGTGACGTGCCCATGTAGTACGAGTTTAATCTGCGGTGTTGTAGTACAGAACTACTAGACTTGAGCACGTACCATTTCGCCAAAAAGAAAAGAAAAAATTGAGCACGTACCGACATACTACTACCTTGCCTAAAGAGAAGGGAACGAAGGCGTGGCACTTTCGGCCTCAATTGAGCCAGCACGGCACACGGTTATCGGCACAACACGTAGTAGTATTCGTGCCGTGCGTTCAAGACTGCCAAGATGCCAAAACGCACCTGGCCTGGTTCCCGGGCCTTTTTCGCATAACGAATCTACCGTTACCATCGTGAAATTAGTTAGACACATGGGCATGTGTGTGCTTTTCCTCCTGCGACGACCAGTGTGCGCTCCTTTTTCGATAGCGCTCGATGGTGGAGCCCGGACGTGACCGGAAGGGGTCAGACCGTCGATCACTCTGGCGTCGGGTTGGATCGCATGCCTGCATTCTATTTCCGTTCTTTCTAGTTAAGCATTTGTGTCCCCTTAAAAAAAGTTAAGCATTTGTGAATTAAAAAACAAGCGTCTGTGCGTCAGTGGGGCGCGAATATTGACACGTGTTAGATAGCGTTGCGCGACTACCTGGCTAGTGGATGTATTTGGATGCTCACGTATGTACGCGCCGTGATGTGTGCACTTTCGTCATTTGCAAGTGTCCTATTGGATAAGCGCCAAATCTTTTTCTTATGGAAATAGAGCACTAACGCGAGATTAGGAAAAAAAAAAGGGACAAGACGGAACACTGCTGCTGCTCTATCACAAGTCAAAACGCCACGAGATTGTGCACTTTGGAAGCTCACGAAAGAGCGGGAGTTCTCTGTCAGCAGCGCCTACAAGCTGATGTTCATGGCCAATACACGTTTTGCTTGCAACAAGCTGATCTGGAAATCCAAGGCATCGTCACGATGCAAATTTTTCATGTGGTTAGTGGTCCATGGCAAGTGTCTGACAGCGGATAATCTTGCAAGTAGAGGCTGGCCCGGGAATCCTTCCTGCCCTCTATGTCTGTCACAACTTGAGGATTGCACACACTTGTTTGTGCACTGCCGGTACACGCAGCAGCTTTGGAGTTTGCTGAAGGCCTGGACTGGGGCGCCGTTCATTATGCCAGACGATCGACACGGCTGCACGGAGGAGTGGTGGTTACAGGCCAGGGCTGGCATACCCCAACCGATGCGCCGCAACTTGGATACCATTGCAATCTTGATGCACTGGAGACTGTGGAAGGAGAGGAACTCCAGAGTGTTTGATCAACTGGCAAGCAGTGCTGAAAGAGTATTGGACGTACTGCGTGAAGACATAGCGATGTGGCGATCTGCGGGCTGCATTGCGGAGTTGGGTTAATAGCACGCTTTGGTGTACTTGTTATAGTGTGGAAGTGGTCTGATATGGCCTTCCTGGTTTCGTTTGCGTCCAGTCCATATTGGTCTTGACGGCAAACAAACTTTCTTGTAACCTGTCTTTTTTTATCCCTATCTAATAAAGATCGGCCAACGGCCCTTCGAAGATATACTCCATCCGTTTCTTTTTACTCTGCATATAAGATTTGTTTGAAGTCAAACTATGCAAAGTTTGACTAAATTTATATCAAAAAATACCAACATCTACAATACTAAAGATATATGGTATGAAAATTAATTTCATGATCCATCTAATAATATTAATTTTGTATTGTGAATATCGATATTTTTTCATATAAAGTTAGTCAAACTTTACAAAGTTTGACTTTGACTAAATTTTATATGCAGACTAAAAAGAAACGGAGGGAGTACAATCGAGTCAATTGCAAGCTCCGCAGATTCCGGATTTTTTTTTCTCCAACTATACGTACACCGACACTTACTGTACATAGTTACATACCGTACCAGAACGTACGTAAACTGAGCGTGCTGCAGAAATCATCCCCATTCTAGTCTTTGACCACTGCAAATACGGCCTCGGGAGGGATGGAGCGATACGTAAACTGAACGTACGTAAATTGATAGCGGCAGCAGCATTTAAGCACTAACTTTTGTCCCACACCGTGATACGATAGACGCGGTAGGCCCTGTAGATGCTACCCCCAAATACGAGCCGCATCGTCGAGAGCATACATAAAGAGAAGCGAAGAACGGATCATCAAAAGCGAGCAAGAAAGCAACGGGGGCGAGGACAGAAAAAGGCACCCCCGATAGCTGCTGCTCGGCGACCGGGCGCAACCCCGCCCTAGCGCCCGAAAAGAAACCCCGGACGGCGCCATACGCGCGGCCTTTTCCGGCACGAAGCTTCATCCTCCGGCACGGTGCATGCACCGGCCGTGGAACTCAAGCGAAACGAGAGCGACCCTAGGTAGAAGCTCAAGCTCGCGAGCGTCAGGGCCCGCCCGGGTGACGGGGTTGCGCTCGCGTCTGACTCGTATGAGACGACGACACGGGCTGGGAAGAAAGGATGGTTGCCTCGACGTGAACCCTCCTGTGGTCGGTCGCCAACCGGCCGCTTTCGACCGTCGCGTCGCGCCTGGCCGTTTGCACTTAGCTCTCGGACCGGGCCATCCTGTTTCTGTTTAAATTACCGTCCCACGCCCGGGCGTAGAGACGCTCGCATCAACGCGCGATAAGAACCCCTCAAAAAAAAAAAATCAACGCGCGATGAGACTGATGGATGGGCGGATGGCAACTTATGTTACGTCAGTCACCGAGAAAAACAACTGCTCTCTATGGGACGTCAGGTTGGAGCATACAGAAATCCTTGCCGAGAAGACAACGCGTTCACGTTATGGCACAGCAGGTTAATTGGCGGAGACCCTGTATCTTCGCAGTATCTTGCCTCTTTGTCTTGATCTGCTGATGGTTACGTTAGGGTTCGTGTGCTGCTGGGACACGAAGATGTTTCCGTCCAGCGGTGGGTGACGCAGGTAAAAGTCGAGTTAGTTGCTTCTTTAATCCAAGGATGGAGCTGTCGTGCTTTCGGGGCGCCACGCATCGGCAGTAAGACCTCAGGTGGAAGGCGTTTTTTTACTGCGGTAGTACTAGTAGTCAAGACTAGTAAGTATGCACGTGCAACGCACCTCTCGACTAATATTATGACAATTGTAAAAATAATTCCTTCATTCACAAATATAGTATGTGTTTGAATATTTTAATATAGACTACATACGGACTGAAATAAATGGACAAACACACTAAAACATGTCTATATACATCCGATTCACAAAACATAGTTTAAAAACCAGTATGTAGACAAAGAGGAAACAAAATACACAGAAGAGAAATTGAACTTTGTACGGGCCTTTATCCTTTTCTTCTCATATCTATAAAGTTCACATGCAATTCTCCTCCATGGTTTAAAAAAAAAAACACAGAGAAATGACTAAATAACTCATGAAAGCTCGGAACTCGTCCAACATGATCTTCTCAGAGGACATAAAAGGATGACTATAATCTCCAACTCATTGTTGGCGATGGTCTTAAATGTAATTAGTACAGCAGTGCCAACCTCATGTCATGTCTCGTGAGGAACTTCTTCCATCCTTGCTTGAAGAATATGCGACCGTCGAGTGAGGTGTCATACTCGGTGCTCCTGAAGCTCTCTTTGCCCAACCTTAGTCTCGCCAGCCCATGCTTCGGGGTGTCCAAACAAGAGGCAACTTCTTTTGGAAGTTTCTAGGTGCCCCATAATGTACACACACAAAAAATGTGTGAGAACCCCAGTTAGAAAACCGTGGAAAAACAAAAAGACCAACTGAGGAAATAGTGAAAACATACATACCATCATCTGTACTTCGTTAGTCCTAGTGAAGCGGTATATGAAGGATGGCCATGTGACCCATGGCAGAGCGGCAATAGGTTGCACAAGTTAGCTATGGCATAATGACAATTAGCTAATTGAACTTTGTATGACAAAATACAAGACAAAATGGGGGAAAAGACACAACAAATATGTCCCAAAAAAGGACCAACTACTCTGTGAACCGAGTTTCGAAAACAATTGACAACTTTGAAACTTTCAGCTAGAATACCGATTAATGGAGCTAGAATACCGATTAATGGACAGATTATAGCAACACAAAAAATGAAATGCAAGTTCTAGGATAGGTGAAGAGCGGAGAGCAGGTATCTAGCTCTGAGCATAAAACTCAGTCACAAATTCCTACGTGTACCAATCTAGTTTGGAACACCCTACTCTGAATTTCCATCAGAGCAAGAGCACCGTTATGTTTTCGCAAAAATCTTCTCAAGCTAAAATCTGCCCCTCAGAAAGCGGCAAGTAGCCAGTGGAAACACATATCATAGCTGATCAACAAACAGGTCATTTTGTCTACTAATACATCCAAGCATCAGTCGAATGACAAATTGACAATACAGAGAATGACAAGACTGGTAAATGAATAGTCATTTCTCTTCATCTGGTTTGACAGTCTGGCAAATGAGCAGTTCATCAACATCAGTAATACCAAACCCATATCCATCTCGTTGTCCTTATGCACGATCAGGGAGCATGCCAACTTACCTCGGGGAGAGAAAAAAGAAAGGACAAGGATGCAGGTCGAGGGGAGGTTCCTGTTGATGCTGATGGAAATGGGCTTGATCTCCTTCAGTGCAGTGGAGATGGCAGTGCCAATCTGTTCACGTGCATCATCCATATTGCTCACCGATGCCTACAATTTATGGAATGAGATCATATCGTTGAAAAAAAAAAGACTGAAGAAAGATACAGTAAGGACAGATTTTTTTTTGAGGGAATATGACTAAAAACACTGATTGACAAAGAGAAAAAAATAAAACAAGAGGGTCTGAAGACTGATATATAACTAAAATCTCAGGACTAAAAGACTGAAGAATGATGCATTTGTTGTCCTAACACTTTTACATTCAGTCAAGGAAGTGTTATGATATCTAGATACATCAGATGGATTCCCTGTCCCGTAACATGCGTTCCTGCGTGTCGATCTGTAGCGATGGCGTCGTTGCCATGATCGTCCCTTCCGTAGATCCAACTTGTCATAGCCGGATTCGTGCAGATCAAGGTCACCGTCACCGGATCCGTGCAGATCGAGGTCGTGTTCACCAAATCCGTGCACATCCAACATCCAGATGCCTCTTGACAATGGTATAAATTCTTGTCCTTTTCTGACTATTTTTCTGGAGCACAACATTTAGTTACATCCTTGTTGTCAAAGTGAAACTGCAGATTATGCCTCTTCTGTATGCGTTCCTAACAGCTTAGATTGGCCTTGTTATTCTCCTTGTAATTATAAGGAATAGGTTTAGTCTTGCAAGTTGCTCTTTCCCAACATACAACCGCGCTGTTATGAATATTTACTTGCTTCATATACCATACATTTTCTTTTTCATAATGCAACAATTGTTTGTGCTGTAACTAACATGTTTGAAGCAGAAATTATTGTTTTCCATGCACCCATTACATTTTCATCACACTAATAATATTTTTTGTTGCATGTGAACAAAAAAATTGGATAGAATTTACATATCTACGTGAGAACAGTGTCATTGACTATTTCTTTTTCACACTGGATCAATTATTCCTTGTCTTGCACCTATTCTTAAATTTTGCAGTGTAGTTTGTTGCTTCCTGGGTTTCTATATCTCAGAAAATTTTCAGCATGTATCACTGGTATAATGGTATTGCTGCAGAGTCCATTTCTATCCTGGAAAGCATGCAATCTAAAGGGTAAACATGCATTTCCTTACCTGCCCCGCTCTTGGCCATCTATGAGCTGCGTGCTTGCATGGGATCGAGGCCGCGCACCCCACCTGAACAACCCATGGCTGCTGTTGATTTAGGTGATTTCTCTCCATAATTTTTTGTTTGTCTAGGGCTTTGGGCCGTAACTTTTTGGTTGATTCACTCAACTTTATAGCTGCATAGAATCGATGAACTCAGGGCATTAACAGATTTCTCCTCGATTGGAATGTTCAGACCATCAAAATAGAGAATGAAAAGCTTTGTGAGCATAAACACAAACACTTGGTGGTCAGGTTTTTTTTTTTTGGATTATTCTATTTATGCTAGACCTGAGGCATGAATCAACAAAAAGAATGCTTATGCGCCAACGCAAGGATCCCAGCTCATTCCACGGTATGGTATAGTGGGTGAGATAATTTATTAATCTTCTGTCTGCTTCAAAGGAAAAAAACAAATGAAGCTACTAACCTTTCTCTGGCCAGCGGGCAGAGGGCATGGGATGGTGCTGTGCATGTCCAGCGGCGGGAGGAAGGAGGAGCTGGCATCAGGGAGCACGACGATAGTAGGGAGGTCCATGCCGCGGCACGCCGGAAGCCGGAGGAACGCGCCGCCTTCACGCACGCCCCTCCACCCCACAGCCACCATGGCACCGTCGCGCCCCCGTGCCACAAGGGTTGGCTCTCTCACCTTCGCCGCCGCGCCCTGAACAACCCAGGCCGCGTCCCTCGCCGTCTGTTGCATCCCGCGCTGCCGCCGATGGTCGAGGGAGGAGAGGGACCCCGCCGCCGCCGACGAAGGCCGAGCCCGCTGCATCCCGCGCCGCCGCCGCTAGTCGATGGAGGAGACGGACCACGCCGCCCGTCGACGTACGCCGAGCCCGCTGCACCCCGCTCCGCTGCCGCTGCTCGAGGGAGGAGGGTCGTGCGCCGCCGGGCGTGTGGGTTTTATTTTAGCGAGGGGCGGCGACAATAGGTGCGAGGAGGCAGGGGCTGGAAGAGATGCGATCGGGGAGAAGTTAGCGATTAGAATTGCGTGATTGTAGGGACGTCGGACTCGTAGGTAGAATATTCCTCTGCTGGTGGAGTACGGTCAGTCATCGAAAATTGCTAAGTCCACACATAAAGCTATTAGATCAATGATGGCTGTTAGATTGAGATTTGTGGGACTAATCGTGCGGTGCTGATCAGTTCATGGGGTGTTGTGGGACAATTTGTTGGGTGCACATAAGAAAGTTCTTGTTTGATTGTTTAATAGTAGTAGAGAGGCACCGTCGCGCCCCCGTGCCACAAGGGTTGGCTCTCTCAGCTTCGCCGCCGCGCCCTGAACAACCCAGGCCGCGTCCCTTGCCGTCTGTTGCGTCCCGCGCTGCCGCCGATGGTCGAGGGAGGAGAGGGACCCCGCCGCCGCCGACGAAGGCCAAGCCCGCTGCATCCCGCGCCGCCGCCGCTACTCGATGGAGGAGACGGACCACGCCGCCCGTCGACGTACGCCGAGCCCGCTGCACCCCGCTCCGCTGCCGCTGCTCGAGGGAGGAGGGTCGTGCGCCGCCGGGCGTGTGGGTTTTATTTTAGCGAGGGGCGGCGACGATAGGTGCGAGGAGGCAGGGGCTGGAAGAGATGCGATCGGGGAGAAGTTAGCGATTAGAATTGCGTGATTGTAGGGACGTCGGACTCGTAGGTAGAATATTCCTCTGCTGGTGGAGTACGGTCAGTCATCGAAAATTGCTAAGTCCACACATAAAGCTATTAGATCAATGATGGCTGTTAGATTGAGATTTGTAGGACTAATCGTGCGGTGCTGATCAGTTCATGGGGTGTTGTGGGACAATTTGTTGGGTGCACATAAGAAATTTTTTGTTTGATTGTTTAATAGTAGTAGAGATAGGTGTGTGGCCGTTCGGGAGCGAGTTCAGTCAAGCTAACCGACCATCTGGATTTTACCCTGACAGATGGAACCGGGTGAGACTGAGGCTGATCGAGTCATTTTTTTATTGAGGGAAGTGATGCTGATCGAGTCTGTCAGTCGACGGTTAGCTGACTCTGTCCGTTAGCTGACTCAAAAGGGTACTTTCGTATATCTATCTGTTCACTACTTTGATATTTGATCATGGAATAAGAGCATGGTGGTTGATTAATTCACGAGTTCATGCAAACGTAGCAATTACACTTCACATAACTCTACCAATCTGTACACAGAGTCAAGAAGAGAAAAACATGGAGACATTCCTCGACAGGATTCCTTAGAGTCGGAAAAACATTGTTTTTTTTTAGTCTAAACACACTTTATTGATTAAATAGTAACGTTCATGGGAATACAAGATAAACATGGAAGATTTAGAAGCCACAAATGGCGACCTATCCCCAGGCCAAAAGCATGTCTAGCGAGGCTATGTGCCTCGAAATTGGTGTCTCGCCCTTCAAAGATGAAAGAGCAACTCTGGAACTACGATGCAATGTCTATAATTTCCTTGATAGTTGCTTGTTTGTTGGAAAAACATTGTTTGTTGACCCAAACTTTATGGCGGCCATTCACTTTGACTGGGCCAGGGGAAGGCCGGACGACCAGGGGCGATGGCCTACACAACCATGCAGGAGAAATCGCTAGCCGAGGCCGCACGGAATTTGGGCCAATCCTACATGCTGCCCGCGGCCGGCAAATAGTCATGGCTTCACTGAAGCGAGCCTCTAGACGGGATGCCCATTTTTGCTGTTTCTTTTTCAGCTGCTTTTCTGGGGCTGTTTTTTTTCGTTTGTTTTGTGCATGTGTTTTTTTGTTTCGGTTTTCTTTTCTCTTTTTCAGATTTGGTTTTCTTCAGTTTTTTTTGGTTTCTTTATAGATTTTGCAATATACAATGAACATTTTTTTCAATTACAGTGATTTTGTTTCAGATACACAGTTAATATTTTTAGTATATGATGAATATTTTTCAAATAGAAATGAATATTTTTTCAGTAGACGTTGGGCATTTTTGTTATACAATTGATCAATTGTTAAAATACGGTGAACTTTATTTAATTATGGTGATGAACATTTTCTAATTCGCACTTAACATTTTTTAACTATGATGAATTTTTTCAAACACATACTGAATAATTTTCAAAAAATGATCGATCTTTTTCAAAAAAAATCAAAATTTTGAGAAGATGTTCAAAAGTTCAAAAAATGTTAACAGTTTTGAAAAATTGTTCATGTATTCAGAAAATATTCATATTTTCATAAAATGGTCAAAGGAACAAAAAAAAGGGGTTGCTACAGTAACCAACCACTATAGTGTCTAGTTTGCTACAGTAGTTGGGTAATGGAGTGTCTCTAAATCCCAAATGGATCAGCCCATTCGGATCGCGCCTGTGTGAAGGCGCGGCTGTTTGCCGCTCGCAAGTGTCCTATAGAATCTCTCCGGAATTTGGGAGAGTGTATCCTATTCCTCACGTAACACACGTAACACGATGGATACACCACAAACCTGGCACCTTCTGGAGGGGCTCGTACAGGATATGGGACAGCCCAAATTCAGCTTTCTTGTGTGTGTTTCCTTGAAGTGCTTTTATTATTTCTTTTTTCTATGTTTCTTTCTGTTTGTTCCTTAGTTTAATTTTTATTTTATTTATTTTCCTTTTTCTAAATTCATGACATTTTTTTTGAAATTTAGTGTATTATTAAATTTATGAGTATTTTTTGAATTAACAAACAGTTTTTAAATTCATGATCCTTTTTTGAATTCAGAAACTTGTTTTAAATTCAAGAACTTTTTTAATTCATGATTTTTTTAATCCGTGAACATTTTAAATTTCGCTGACATTTTATTTCCATGCCATGATCGAAAAAACATTCAGCAAATTGGGTAAATGGGCTGGCCCAATAGCATGCGCCAGAGTCCGCGTTTGCTGGCTGTCCAGCGCGCTACGCGCTTGAATAGGAGGACTACTTTTAAAAAAATGACACCCAAAGAGGAACATATATCTGATATTTATGAAGGAAAACAGTAGCCAATACAATAAAAGGACAACTGCACATAGACAGTACAAAATAAAATTATATTACATTGCAAAATATACTACCCTTATCTTTCTTCGTTTGTACGCCGTCCGTGGAAGATTTAAAATTGCACTGAACCAAAAATGAAAGAAAGGGACACCTGCAAATGCCTTCGCTACCGTGCACTAAACTATAGGTTACGGGCGCGGCCTGCGACCTAGCAAACACGCAAAACATGCGGTTTTTCTTTTCTGTTTCGCTGATTCAGCACGGTTTTGGGAAACTTTCGGAACCTTCTCTATGGGTTTGGGAAGGTCCGAGTAGAATTTTCCTTTTTCTTCTTATATTTTTCTCACCGCATTTTTTGGTGTTGTTTCTTTTTTCTCACGAACAACTTTTCAAATTTATGATAATTATTTGAATTCTCAAACTCTTTTTAAAATCCATGACCATTTTTTAAATTCATGAACATCATTTGAATTCAAGAACCATTTTTAATTATGTGAATATTTTATGAAATTCATTAAAAGAACTAGAATCGTGAATAGTTTTAAAAATTCATGAACATTTTTTTAACTCATGAATATTTTTTGAATTCGTGATCATAATTTGAATTCATGTTTTTTTAATTCGTAATTGTTTTCTTCAAATTCCAAAACTTAGTTTGACAAACTTGTTTATAAATAGAAATATAAACACATTTTAACAGAATTTTCTGGAAATAGAGAAATAATAAAATAAAATATGTTACTCTGTGCGGCCATGCACGACTGGATCGCGCTTGGTAAACCCTAGTTTTTTTTGGTTGACGCCCGAAGGCGTCGACTAGTGGACGCGACGCCAAATCCTATTTGGCGCCCTAAGCGCCCGCTACAATACAACTTGCAAACGGGCGGACACCCCTCGTATGTGCTGGGCCGGCCCATTCTGCCTTATTTTTTCTGCTAAAACCTGCAAAAAGTATGCGCGACCGACATGATTCGAACAGGCGCCATTCGTACCTCAAAAAAAAAAAAAAAACAGGCGCCATCCTCGTTAAATACCGCTGCAGTAACCATCTCGGCCAGCTGATCAATTGTGACAATTTACTACCTTTTCCTACTTTTATTTCTTTTATATGTCCGCACGCTCAAACCGTTTTTCCTGGCTCGCTGGTTCTCATATGGTTTTTCTTTCTTTTTCGTGCCCCAAATCGATGAATTTTTTTCAAATGTGTGAAATGTTTTCCAAATTCGTGAACATTTTTCTAAATTCATGAACCTTTTTTCAAAATCGGTGAACTTTTTTTTCAAAATTAGTGCATTTTTTTCAAACTCGATGAACTTTTATCTAAATTTGATGATTTTTTTTTTTGAAAATCCATCAACCTTTTTGCAAAATCGATGAACTTTTTTTTTTTATCAAAATCGATTAACTTTTTTCAAAAACGTGTACTTTTTTCAATATCCGGTGAACTTTTTTCAAATTTGTGAACTTTTTTATGAAAATTGATGAACTTTTTTTAAAATCGGTGAACCAATTTCAAAATCTGGTGAACTTTTTTATCAAAATTGATGTAATTTTTTCAAACCCATGATTTTATTTTTCTAAATCCGATGAACTTTTTTCAAATTCATGAACTTTGTTTCAAAATTGATGAAATATTTTCGATTTTTGTGAACATTTCTTTGAAAATCCGTGAATTAGTTTTCAAAATCGATGAACTTAAAAAAAATATGGATTCTTTTTCAAATTTATGTTTTATTAAAAAAGATTTGTACTGGGACTGAAACAATGGCCATATATTATGTTTTCGGAATAAACACATCAAAGTCATTGTGCTGCAGTGGTTACTGCGCCAAGTCCCTCGTGGTGGCATTTGGGTTCAACTCCCGGTTCTTGCATATTTTTACTGATGTTTGTTTTTTCGAGCATATGGACGCGAGCAATGCTAGGCTGGCCCACTATGGCGCACCATCGGGCGCCCTCTACCCTATGCGGCGTTGAGGGCGCCGAAGAGGACCTCTCCGGACGCGACGCCCGCAGTGGCACGACCTGGGCTGGCTCAGTTCCGGGTTTTTGCGTGCCATAGCTTCGTTCCCTCGCGCTGCGGTTTTATTCATTTCCTTTCTTCTGTGCTTTTCATTTTGGTTTTGTGCCTTGTGTTTCTAAATTCTATTTTTTTGGTTTTTCTCTTCTGCCATGTTTGGTGTTTTCTGTCTTTTTTTACCTTTTCAATTTTTATTTTTATACGTTCTGTACTATAAATATTTTCCTATATTTGGTGAAAAAAATTCAAGCACACCCTAATTTTTTTTATAATAGTGTGAACATTTGTTTTAAATACACACTAAACATGTTTTATTATATGGTAAATATTTTTCGAAGTATACATGGAACATTTTTTATATAGAGTGAACTTCTTTTCTAATACACGTTGAACATTAAAAAAATGTAATTTCAATTATTCAGATTTCAAAATAAATTCATAATTTCAAATTTGGTCGAGTCTTTCAAAAAATGTTCGTTATCCAAAAAAAATCCCAATTTTCAAAAAATATTTTGTGTTTTCAAAAATTGATCACTGTTCAAAAAAAATGCTCTCATTTTTAAATGGTTGCTATAGTACATCACAACGGCTGCTAAAGTACAATTGTTCGCTACAATACTGTACATCGGCTCGCTACAATACTGTACATCGGCTCGCTACAATACTGTACATCGGCTCGCTACAGTAACAATTTCTCCCACTCAAACCCACACGCCCGTTTCACGCCGGCGAGCGTCAAGTAGGAGGTCTCATACGTAGCATCGATCATCGGCAAGTTCATCGCATCTAACGCGCGCCGGGCTGGCGGCCCTATAGATTTCGTATGTTTCGGGAGGAACAGTCCTCCTTTGATTTTCGCACGGTTTACATTTATGGCCTCTATCCCTGTTTATTACATGTCTTCTATCCTTCTAAGTAAAAAAAAAGTCAATAAGACTATTATATCATGGGCATGGCTAATGCGCGTGCGCGTTGCAGCGCTCGAATTCCGACCAGGTAGGCTGCTCTTGATTAAGAAAATAGATCCAGGCGCACTTATTGCTGATTAAGAAAATGTTGGGCCCACCCAGTGAAAATCGGGGGGGGGGGGGGGGGGCATTAATTGAGAGATGAAAAGGTGGGTAGGCTCACCGGAAATTCAGGGGTGTAGAATATTTACGTGCATGCACATGTTGAATACTTGCATCATGGAAGCAGTAGGTGGATCCACCATTTGAATACATGGAAACTACTGAGGTTAATTTGGAAAGGAATAAAATGCAGTCAGAACTTGATTCGGATGGCACGAAGTGGATCGCGCGTTGGCACGCGCGGTCGTCAAAGAGTCTTTTCGTTATATCATTCGCAAATTCTGGTGGGCAGGAACTCAAAATGATCACTCTTCCAAACCTCTCTGCCTTGAGGCTTGGGATGAAATTTGCAAACCCATGCATGAGGGTAGTTTAGGGATAAGGGATCTGTACTTAATGAACAAATCTTTGATTGCTATGGCAGTTTGGCACCTCATTAAGGAGTCCACTTGTTTTGTTGCCATGGTCCTCAAGGCTAAATATTTTCATAATACCTCTATTTGGAAAGCTCCTTCCTCTACTCCCAAATCTGCGTTTTGTACTTCTGTTTTAATTTTTTTACCTCAGATATCTCAGTCTTGCCATCTTCAGATTGCCAAAGGTGACTCTAGTATTTGGTCCCGATTGGAGAAACATTTATGATCATTTGAAAACCAATTCGGATCTACCTTGCCCCAAAATTGTTAGTGACCTTTGGCAAGATAATTCTAAAGCTTGGGATTGCTAGAAAAATCTCTAACCAATTTGTTGACTCTTTTGAAAATCAAACTATGCAAATTCCTATTATTAATGTAGATTACAACGACGAAGTGTGTTGGATTCATACTCCTGGTGCTTCTTGCACAACAAAAAGTGCATAAAAAAGGTTCTTGTAGATAGATACTCCTTTGTAGGTCTCCGGGGGCACTATAACTAATTGGGAAAAAAAATCTCTTGTTAATCAGGTATGGAAAAGCAAAACTTTACACCTAGAGTTAAAACCTTTGTTTGGGGCCTTATTCGTCAGGCCCTCCCTTATGGTTTTAGAGCTTCTAGATATTCCAGTCATATTAAAAAAAATGATTGTTGCAGGTGTGGGCTCCTTGAAACAGATTCTCATCTCTTTTTCCATTGTGATTTTAGTAGAGTTGTTTGGTTTAAGAAGGGTCTCAAAACTGATGCTTTTGACCCATCTCTTTATCCTTCTTCAATTATTCAGCTCTTACTAGCTGCTACTCAACCTGACTTAAATCTGGAATATCTATTCTCATTACTATGGAATATTTGGATGGCTCGTAATGATCTCATTTTAAACAAAAGGGATTGGTCTCCTTTAGGTCCACTATGCTACTAAATTGCTTCTTGATACAGGCTCCGGTGAGCCATTGTCCATTGGAGGAAAATCACAACAATTCTTTTGTGCCGTCATCTATTCCTCTTCCCAGTTCTTCCATGGATGTTTTATTTTCAGGTTCAAAAGCTTATGTGGATGCGGCTTACAGTCGTTCCCAGGCGGGGAATGTTGCTACTCTAGGGATCTTGCTCAAGACCCCATCTTCGGAGCAATCCGTATTCATTCAAGCTATAGCTTCCAATGTGAATTCTGTTTTGTAGGCTGAAGCTATTGGATTGCACTTTGCGGCTGTGGCTGTTAAGGCTTTGGACTCGTGCGAAGTTTCTTTCTTTATAGATTGCAAAACTTTGGCAGATGTTACCCAAGCCAAAAACCTCCTTTCCAATCCTGGCCACTTGACAATCAGACCTACTCTTTGCAAATTTCTTCAATGCTTCTTCAACCTTGACCTCTTCCAGAGTAGTTCATATTCCTAGAATTCAGAACTTGTTAGCTCACAATCTTGCCAAGAGGGCTTTTAGGGATCGATCAACTCCTTGCTGCACTTTCCGCTGTACTAAAATGTGATCTTGTAAATCTAAGTCGGCTTTAGAAGCACTTAACTTCCTTGAAGGGAATCTTATCTCTGTACACTGTTTGGGTTGTTAATTCAATAAAATAGACCTTTTAGAGGGCTTCGGTTTGCCCAAAAAATATTTATGGCAGGTTTTCAGCCAATTTTCACATATTAAGGCTGGTTTCCTGATGTAGGGTGGAACCCTAAGTGAAGATCTTTTCACACTTGGAGGGGAAAAGGGAAAAACAACCAAATCAACAAGGGGAAAATCACTCAAACAAACCCAAATCACACATCCACTAGAGTAGCATACATGAGATCCACATGAATACAAGAACAATCAAGGGAAGTAGCACAAAGGTAGGGTTCTTCCCACTCCAAAGGAGATGAGGTCTTGATGATAGTCTTCTCCAAAAGGAGGTCTTGATATCCCTTGGGATCTTCTCCTAGGAGGTCTTGATCTCCAATAGGAGTGGTAGATGAGCAAAGCCCTCTAAAATATCTCAATACACTTTGCTAACCCTAACAAATGTCTTGGGTACAAATTATATAGGTGGCTGGAGGTGAGGGATGAGTTGGAGGGCAAAACAGGCATAACACGGTCGGCTTCCTGTTGAGCCCGTGCGCACGGGGTAAGTGAGGCCCGTGTGCACAATACACGCCCGTGCGCACGGGCTAGCAGCGGCTACAACGACGGGTCCCATGCGCACGGGGTCTTTGGGGCCCGTGCGCACGGGATGTCCAGAGACTTCCTGGACAGGCCGTGCACACGGGGTCCAAAGAGCCCGTGGGCACGGGGTCGCCTGGGTAGTCCTTCTTCTTTCCGCTGCTGGCCTCCGTCTTCCTCGCACCCTTCGTGTTCCTCTCCTTGGCCTTGGTGGGACTCTCCAGCTCCTCCATGGGGGTCGTCCTCATACCTGATGATGCACACGGTTTCATGGTGAGGTGGCATCCAAGTTCCCTTCCTATCCGTGCCAAACTCAAAGAGGAGTGAGTTCATCTCGTGTTCAATGGCGCGTGCGCGAGCTCTTGTCATAGGCCCACGTGGAGCTTGATGAGTCGGTGTAATGTCCATGGGGATGACCGAAGGATGCTCCACATCATCTCCCCCCCCCTTGGGAAAGATCCGTCCTCGGATCGTTAACTTCATCACCATGGTAGGGAGAGAGATCTTTGACGTTGAAAATGTTGCTAATGTTGTACTTATCGCGTGGAATGTTGATCTTTTATGAATTATCATTGTATCGGGCTAACACCTTGAATGGTCCATCGGCACGAGGTAGTAGCTTGGACTTGCGCTCGTTGGGGAAGCGGTCTTTGCGAAGGTGTAGCCATACAAGATCTCCTTGTTGAAACACCATGGGGTGCTTGTTGATGTTGACCTTGGTCGCAAGTCATTGTACTTGGCGCCCGATCGTGTGCCTTGTATCTTCATGCATCTTCTTGAGGTAGGTCGCTCGTGCACCCGCGTCCATGTTGATGCGCTCTTGTAGAGGTAGCGGTAGAATGTCCAATGGAGACAATGGGTTGAAGCTGTAGACGACCTCGAAGGGTGACTTGCCGGTAGTTGATTGTCGTGCTCGATTGTAGGCGTACTCGGCGATGGGCAAACATTCCTCCCACTCACTTATGTTCTTCTTGATCAACAAGCGGAGGAGAGTAGAAAGCGTCCGGTTCGTGACCTCCGTTTGGCTGTCGGTTTGTGGATGGTATGCCGAAGAGAATAGTAACTTGATTCCGAGCTTGGCGTCGTGGTCCGATACAATCGTCTTGGGCACTCCATGTAGTCGCAAGATTTCCCTACAAAAAAGATTTGCAACATGTGAAGCATCGTCTATCTTGTTACATGGAATAAAATGTGCCATCTTAGAGAAACGGTCCACAACAACAAATACTGAATCTTTGCCGTTTTGGGTTCGAGGCAAACCAAGCACAAAATCCATACTAATATCTTCCCATGGTTGATACGGAATAGGAAGTGGCATATATAGACTATGAGATTGAGCTTTAGACTTAGCTTTGCAACATGTAGAGCAACGGGTGGTGTAGCGTGACACGTCGCGAAACATCTTTGGCCAAAAATAGTGCTTGGATAGCGTGGCAAATGTCTTGTCACGTCCGAAATGTCCCATGAGTCCTCCGCCGTGAGCCTCTTGCAAAAGCAACAAACGAAGAGAAGACTCGGGAATACAAAGTTTGTTAGCTCACATAAGATAATCATCTTTCAAGTAGTATCGCTCCCAAGTTTTGTGTGTTAAGCATTTGGCATATGGAATCGCAAAAGAAGCATCATGCGCATACAAGTCTTTAATGTGCTCAAATCCTATGACATTCAACTTAAGCTGAGTAAGCAACATGCACTTGCGGGAAAGAGCGTCCGCCACAACATTTTCCTTACCCTTGATATACTTAATGACACAAGGAAAAGACTCAATGAATTCACTCCATTTGGCATGCCTTTTATTCAACTTGGTTTGACCTTTAAGGTATTTAAGTGTCTCGTGATCGGTATGTATGACAAACTCATGTGGTCGAAGATAATGCTCCCAAACATGCAAGACTCTCACCAAAGCATATAATTCTTTGTCATAGATGGGATAGTTAAGTTGAGCACCGGAAAGTTTTTCACTAAAATATGCAATGGGTCGCTTTTCTTGCATTAAAACGTCACCTATGCCATTACCGCTAGCGTCACAATGCACTTCAAAAGTTTTCTCAAAGTTTGGCAATGCAAGAATTGGAGCATGTGTAAGCAAAGTTTTAAGCTCATGAAATGCGGTATCTTGGGAAGGTCCCCAAACAAAAGGTGCGTTCTTCTTACTTAAAGCATGTAATGGTGAAGCAATGGTGCTAAAGTCCTTAACAAAGCGACGATAAAATCCGACTAGGCCAAGGAAACAACACACTTGTTGCAAGTTGGTTGGTTGTGGTCAAGTTTTAATAGCGTCAATTTTAGACTCATCGACTTCAACACCTTTAGAAGAAACTACAAAGCCCAAGAAAACAAGCTTATCAATACCAAAAGTGCATTTTTCCATGTTTGCATAAAGTCGCTCGTTTCTAAGAACTTGCAAAACTTTCCTAAGATGTATGACATGATCTTCAAGCGATTGGCTAAACACAAGAATGTCGTCAAAGTAGACCACAACACAAATGCCAATTAATTTGCGGAGAACATAGTGCATCACACGCATAAAAGTGCTAGGTGCTTGAGATAAGCCCATAGGCATGACTAACCATTCATATAAGCCAAATTTGTTTTTGAAAGCCATTTTCCATTCATCACCCTCTTGCATGAGAATTTGATAGTAGCCACTTTTAAGATCAATTTTGGAGAAAATGGTGGCTCCACTAAGTTCATCAAGCATGTCATCAAGGCTTGGAATGGGGTGGCGATATCTAATGGTGATAGCATTAATGGGACGGCAATCAGAACACATGCGATAAGTACCATCTTTCTTAGGCACAAGAATAACCGGAACGACACATGGGCTCAAGCTTTTGCGTACGTACCCATTCTCCATGAGATGTTGCACTTACCTTTGAATCTCTTTGGTCTCGTCAGGGTTGACGCGGTAAGGTGCCTTGTTCGGTAGAGGTGCGCCGGGTATGCGGTCGATGCGGTGTTCGATTCCGCGAAGTGGAGAAAGTCCGGGAGGTAGCTCATCGGGAAAGCGTCCACGAATTCCTGCAATAGATGAGACAACACCAAAGGAAGATGTTGTGAAGTATTAGTCCTCACCGCTTCATCTTTGCACACAAGCACAAAGTGAAGAACGCTCGATGGGCTCTCACTCACATCCCTTATGTCTCTTTTGGAGGCTAAAAGCACTAAACCTTTCTTGTCATTCATTGTCGAGTCGCTCATTTTTGGCTTGTGGCACTCACTCTCTTTATGGTGGTTCTCTCTCTCTAGTATCTCCACGATGATTTGAAGCTTGCTTGTCGGCGATTACTTGACTTGGTGTCATGGGTCGAAGCACAAATTCCTTGCCCTTCATCTTGAAGCTATAGTGATTGGTCCATCCGTTGTGGATGACGCCGCGGTCGAATTGGCAAGGTCGTCCAAGGAGGATATGGCATACGGACATAGGAACCACATCGCACTCCAAGGTGTCTTCGTAGGCGCCAATCTTGAAGGACACTTGAACGGTGTGCTCCACTTGAATGGTGCCGGAGTCGCTTAACCATTGGACCTTGTATGGGCGAGGGTGCTTGATACGTCCCAAACGTATCTACTTTTCCAAACACTTTTGCTCTAGTTTTGGACTCTAATTTGCATGATTTGAATGGAACTAACCCGGACTGACGTTGTTTTCAGCAGAATTGCCATGGTGTTGTTTTTGTGTAGAAATAAAATTTCTCGGATGGACCTGAAAATTTACGGAGAATTATTTCAGAATATATAAAAAATACTGGCGCAAAGATCCACCAGAGGGGGGCCACCAGGTGCCACAAGCCTGGGGGGCGCGCCCACCCCCCAGGGCGCGCCTAGCAGGCTTGTGGGCCCCTAGCAACTCCGTTTGCCCTAACTCCAACGCTATAAGTACCTATTCATGGAGAAAAAAATCAGAGAGAAAGAATCATCGCGTTTTACGATACGGAGCCGCTGCCACCTCCTGTTCTTCATCGGGAGGGCTGATCTGGAGTCCGTTCGGGGCTCCGGAGAGGGGGGTTCGACGCCGTCGTCATCATCAACCATCCTCCATCACCAATTTCATGATGCTCACCACCGTGTGTGAGTAATTTCTTCGTAGGCTTGTTGGACGGTGATGGGTTGGATGAGATTTACCATGTAATCGAGTCAATTTGTTAGGGTTTTGATCCCTAGTATCTACTATGTTCTGAGATTGATGTTGCTATGACTTTGCTATGCTTAATGCTTGTCATTAGGGCCCGAGTGCCATGATTTCAGATCTGAACCTTTATGTTTTCATGAATATATTTGAGTTCTTGATCCTATCTTGCAAGTTATATGCACCTATTACGTGTCATGATCCGCATACCCCAAGGTGACAATAATTGGGATTCTTTCCGGTGATTGTCGTAGTTTGAGGAGTGCATGTATTCACTTTGTGCTAATGCTTTGTTCCGGTTCTCTATTAAAAGGAGGCCTTAATATCCCTTAGTTTCCTTAAGGACCCCGCTACCACGGGAGGGTAGGACAAAAGATGCCATGCAAGTTCTTACTATAAGCACGTATGACTATATACGGAATACATGCCTACATTACATTGATGAATTGGAACTATTGTGTATTGCCCTAGGTTGTGACTGTTACATGATGAATGTTATCTAACATAATTATCCATCACCGATCCAATGCCTACTCTTTTCGCATATTGATCTTTGCTAAGTTACTTTCGTTGCTGCTGCTGTTACAATCACTACAAAACTGTTACTATTACTGCCTTGGTTACTATTATTACTGTTATTACTGCTATTGAAACTATCATACTACTATGCTACTAAACACTTTGCTGCAGATATTTAGTCCTCCAGGTGTGGTTGAATTGACAACTCAACTGCTAATACTCACAAATATTCTTTTGATCCCCTCGTGTCGAATAAATATATCTGGGTGAAATACTACCCGCGAAAACTGTTGCGATCCCCTATACTTGTGGGTTATCAAGACCTTTTTCTGGCGCCGTTGCCGGGGAGCATAGCTCTATTTGTTGAGTCACTTGGGATTTATATCTGTTGATCACTATGAAGAATCTGAAAGACGCTAAGACCAAGATCGTCCCCTCTATGACTAGAGGAGGTTAGGAACTGCCATCACACTCTGCACTTGATTCACCTTCTGTTTTGAGTAGGCTTGCTACACCGCCACCTGTTATTCACTTTGATATGTCGCAAGTTATTGATGATACTACTTCTGCTATGAATGATACTTATGATGATGCTAGTACTATGCTTGATAATACTGTGCCACTTGGTGAATTTCTTGATGAACAAATTGCTAAAGCTAAAGAAACTGAAAATGTTGAAACTCTTGAAAATTATGATTCACCTATTATGCCTAGCTCTCCTACTAGAGTTGAAATGCCTGAAACATCTGATGGTTATATTTTTGATAGAGAGACAGCTAGGGCAATTCTTGCTTGTAATGATAGAGATGAGGTTATAAAATTGCTTGCTGAGTTGAAAGAAAAATCTATGAGGGAGAGAATGAAATATGATCCTAAGTTTGCTACTTCTCCCATATTTGTTACTGATAAGGATTATGAATTCTCTGTCAATCCTGAGTTAATTACTTTGGTTGAATCTGATCCTTTTCATGGTTATGAAACTGAAACTGTTGTGGCACACCTTACTAAATTGAATGATATAGCCACCCTATTTGCTCATGAGGAAAAGATTCGTTATTACTATATTCTTAAGTTTTTTCCTTTCTCATTAAAGGGTGATGCTAAGAAATGGTTTAATACTCTTGCTACTGGTTGTGTGCGTAGTCCCCAGGATATGATATATTAGTTCTCTGAGAAATATTTTCCTGCTCATAAGAAACAAGCTGCCTTATAGGAAATATTTAACTTTGTGCAAATTGAAGAAGAGAATCTCCCTCAAGCTTGGGGGAGGCTTCTCCGATTACTTAATGCTTTGCCTGATCATCCTCTTAAGAAAAATTAAATACTTGATATCTTTTATAATGGCTAACCGATGCTTCTAGGGACTACCTAGATAGTTGTGCTGGTTGTGTTTTCAGGCAACGAACTGTTGGACAGGCTAAAGTACTATTGAATAATATATTGAGAAATGCCGATGATTGGACACTTCCTGAACCACCACCTAAGCCAACTACGAAGAAGAGAGGTATTCTATTCCTCAGTCCAGAAGATATGCCAGAAGCTAAGAAATCTACGAAGGAAAAAGGAATAAAAGCTGAAGATGTTAAGAATTTACCACCTATTGAAGAAATACATGGGCTCGACATCCTGACACAGGTAGTAGAGGTAAATTCTCTCACTAGATTTGATGAAAGTGATATTCCGTATAATAAACTGCTAGTCAATGCCTGTATGAATTTGATAATTACATCATTAAACAGGAACACTTTAATATGTATGTTAGCACTCAACTAAAACGGAATGCCATCATGATTGAACGCTTGAGTGATTTGATGTTTAGAACTGCTAATTGATACGCCCAATTTGCATCATGATTTCCTACCAATAATTATTATATTTTTGATCATTATTTCACTTTATGGTACAATTCTTATGCCTTTTCTCTCTTATTTTACAAGATTCACATGAAAAGGGAGAATGCCGGCAGCTAGAATTCTGGACCTGAAAGGGGTGAAACAGAGACAGCTATTCTGCACAACTCCAAATGACCTAAAAATTTACGGAGAATTATTTTGGAATATATAAAAAATACTGCCGAAAGAATCAACAGAAGGGGGCCCACCAGGAAGCCACAACCCTGGGGGGGCGCCCTACCCCCCTAGGCGCGCCCCTGGCTTGTGGGGCCCCTGGCAGGCCTCTGGCCCCCTCCTTCTGCTATATGAAGCCATTTGCCCTAGAAAAAAAAATCAGAAGAAGAGTTTCGAGACGAAGCACCGCTGTCTCGAGGCGGAACTTGGGCAGGAGCTATTTTGCTCTCCGGTGGAGCGATCCCGCCGGGGATACTTCCCTCCGGGATGGGGAAATCGAAGCCATCGACATCACCAACGATCCTCTTCATACGTCTCCGTCGTATCTACTTTTCCAAACACTTTTGCTCATATTTTGGCCCCCTAATTTGCATGATTTGAATGGAACTAACCCGGACTGACGCTATTTTCAGCAGAATTGCCATGGTGTTGTTTTTGTGCAGAAAATCAAAGTTCTTGGAATTGGATGAAACTTTTTGAAGATTTTTTATGGAATATATAAAAAATATTGGCATCAAGAACTACTGGAGGGGGGGCACCCAGTGCCCACGAGGCACCAGGGCGCGCCACCCCCCCAGGCGCGCCCTGGTACCTCGTGGGGCCCACGTGGCTCCGTCTGACCTAATTCCAACGCTATAAATTCATTTTTCCAGAGAAAAAAAGAAGAGAGGAAGTTTTATTGCGTTTCACGATACGGAGCCGCCGCCACCTCCTGTTCTTCATCGGGAGGCCAGATCTGGAGTCCGTTCAGGGCTCCGAAGAGGGGGATCTTCCGGCATCGACATCATCAACCATCCTTCATCGCCAATTTCATGATGCTCACCGCCGAGAGTGAGTAATTCCTTCGTAGGCTTGCTGGACGGTGATGAGTTGGATGAGATTTACCATGTAATCGAGTTAGTTTTGTTAGGGCTTGATCCCTAGTATCCACTATGTTCTGAGATTGATGTTGCTATGACTTTGCTATGCTTAATGCTTGTCACTAGGGCCTGAGTGCCATGATTCCAGATCTGAACCCTTTATGTTTTCATGAATATATTTGTGTTCTTGATCCGATCTTGCAAGTTATACACACCTGCTATGTGTTATGATCCGCATACCCCAAGGGGACAATAATTGGGATTCTTTCCGGTGATTGCCATAGTTTGAGGAGTTCATGTATTCACTAAGTGTTAATGCTTTGTTCTGGTTCTCTATTAAAAGGAGGCCTTAATATCCCTTAGTTTCCTTATGGACCCCACTGCTACGGGAGGGTAGGACAAAAGATGTCATGCAAGTTCTTATCGCAAGCACGTATGACTATATACGGAATACATGCCTACATTACATTGATGAATTGGAGCTAGTTCTGTGTCGCCCTAGGTTATGACTGTTACATGATGAATGTTATCCAACGAATATCACCGATCCAATGCCTACGAGCTTTTCACATATTGTTCTTGCTAAGTTACTACTGTTGCTACTATTGTTACAATTGCTACTACTACTGCTGCTACCGTTACTGTTACTGTTACTATTATTGCTACTGCTATCAAATTATCATATTACTGTGCTACTGATCACTCTGCTGCAGATATTTAGTTTCCAGGTGTGGTTGAATTGACAACTCAACTGCTAATACTTGCAAATATTCTTTGGCTCCCCTTGTGTCGAATCAATAAATTTGGGTTGAATACTCTACCCTCGAAAACTGTTGCGATCCCCTATACTTGTCTGTTATCAAGACCTTTTTCTGGCACCGTTGCCGGGGAGCATAGCTATATTTGCTAAGTCACTTGGGATTTATATCTGTTGATCACTATGAAGAATCTGAAAGACACTAGAACCAAGATCGTTCCCTCTACGGCGAGGGGAGGTAAGGAACTGCCTTCTAGCTCTGCACTTGATTCACCTTCTGTTTTGAGTAAACTTGCAACACCACAACATGCTATTAATTCTGATATGTCGCAAGTTATTGATGATACTACCTATACTATGAATGATACTCATGATGATGCTAGTACTATGCCTGATAATGCTGTGCCACTTGGTGAATTTCTTACTGAACAAATTGCCAAAGCTAAAGAAATTGAAAATGCTGAAACTCTTGAGAATTTTGATTCACCTATTATGCCTAGCTCTCGTACTAGAGTTGAAACACCTGAGGAACAATGTTTTGATAAGGAAACCGCTAGAGCCATCCTTGCTTGTAATGATAGAGATGAAGTTATAAAATTGCTTGCTGATATGAAAGAAAAATCTATGAGGGAGAAAATGAAATATGATCCTAAGTTTGCTACCTCTCCCATATTTGTTACTGATAAGGATTACGAATTCTCTGTTGATCCTGAGCTGATTAAGTTGGTAGAATCTGATCCTTTTCATGGCTATGAAATTGAAACCGTTGTGGCACATCTTACTAAATTAAATGATATAGCCACCCTATTTGCTCATGAGGAAAAAATTCGCTATTACTATATTCTTAAGTTATTTCCTTTCTCATTAAAGGGTGATGCTAAAGAATGGTATAATACTCTTTCTCCTGGATGTGTGCGTAGTCCCCAGGATATGATTTATTACTTCTCTGAAAAACATTTTCCTGCTCATAAGAAACAAGCTGCCTTACAGGAAATATTTAACTTTGTGCAAATTGAAGAAGAGAGTCTCCCACAAGCTTGGGGGAGGCTTCTCCAACTACTTAATGCTTTGCCTGATCATCCTCTCAAGAAAAATGAAATACTTGATATCTTCTATAATGGACTAACCGATGCTTCTAGGGATTACCTAGATAGTTGTGCAAGTTGCGTTTTCAGGGAACGGACTATTGAGCAAGCTGAGGATCTATTGAATAATATATTGAAGAATGATAATGATTGGACACTTCCTGAACCACCGCCTAAACCCACTCCGAAGAAGAGGGGTATTTTATATCTCTGTCCTGAAGATATGCAAGAAGCGAAGAAATGCCAGAAAGAAAAAGGTATTAAAGCTGAAGATGTTAAGAATTTACCGCCTATTGAAGAAATACATGGTCTTGACAAACCGTCACAGGTAGTAGAGGTAAATTCTCTTATAAAGTTTAATGAAAGTGATATTCCTTACAACAAACCTCCTAGTCAATGCTTGTATGAATTTGACAATTATATGATGAAGCAAGATCATTTCAATGCAAATGTTATGAAACAATTGAAACAAAATACCTATATGATAGATCGCTTGAGTGACTTGTTATTTAGAATTGCTAATGATGTTAAAGGTGTTAGTAAACATGCATCTATGGTGCAAACTTAATTAGAACAAGTTGCTAAATCTCAGAGTGAATTGCTTAATGAAATGAATAATAATATGAATGATCATGCTGTTAGAGTAATGACTAGAGGGGGTAGAATGACTCAGGAGCCACTTTATCCTAAGGGTCACCCTAAAAGAATTGAACAAGATTCTCAAAGAATTAATGATGATGCACTTAGTCGACGGCGAGGGGGCTCCTGGACAAGATCTCAGGCGACGGGGAGGCCGGTGGCCGCGACAACGGCGATGGCCATGGAGGCCAAGTGCTCGGGCGAGCTTAAAACGAACGAGAGAGGCGTGAGGGGGATGAACCAGAGGGCTAGGGTTTGTCTACTGGGTCGAGGTAGATCTTATCCACCGTGGGGGCTCGTTGGATGGTCGACACGACGTCAATTGCCGGCCTGGACGGCGTGCGCGCGTGCACCATGCCATGGCCTCCCTGACTCTGTACAGAGGTGGGGGAAAAGGCCATTGTGGGCTTGGGCTGGCACTGTAGCACTGGGCTACAAGTGCATAGTGCACTTTCCTATTTACTCTATTTCTGTAAATTCCAGCTGCTGTTTTGGATTTAATTGAGCTAACAAATGATTTTTTTTATATACAAAACTTGTCACATAAACACTAGGTGATATCAGTAGACCACACACAAACTTTGGAATTATTTGGAAAAGCCTAAATATTTGTTTATTTTGAAATGGTTAATTTTAAATGTTGTTGGGTCTGTTTTAATTAGGTTAAGGGTATTTAAATATTTCAATTAATGTTGGTTTTATTTTTATAATTTCTTTGAGATTATTTGCAATATTATGAACTATTTTGTTTAATTATTTGAAGAAGTTTTTATTTGACTTGCAATTTAAATTTTGAATTGAATTGAATTATTTCCTAATGCAACTTAATGAAGATGATCATGATGACATGGCAATTTAATTAGCTTAACGACAGGGTTAGGATCTGGGGATGTTACAAATCTCCGCCACTACAAGAAATCTCGTCCCGAGATTTAAGAGGTGGGGTAAGGGGTATCCTCGGGATCCAGGATGTATAGGAGAGTCAGGTTTCGATCCTGTGGAACTATGGTGGGTGTCGTTTAAGAGTGGGAAGGCAGTGACATATTGCAAGGTCACGACAGCAAGGCGAGTCAGAGGACAATCTGTCAGCTATGTTGGCAACAACGTCGGTACCAAGGGCGAGGGACGAAGAGAACAATTTTCCTGCTCGTTAAAACGAGGCGGACCAATAGGCAATGTTCTCGTCCATCGGTGGTTACCGGAATGTCATCATCAATAGTGACAAGGTTTTATTTGGGGGGGTTGACTTAAGC
Organism: Elymus sibiricus; assembly: GCA_039707655.1. Taxonomy (NCBI): domain Eukaryota; kingdom Viridiplantae; phylum Streptophyta; class Magnoliopsida; order Poales; family Poaceae; genus Elymus; species Elymus sibiricus. The sequence continues at coordinate 171,692,391 of CM077666.1, read as the reverse complement.
AGGGAATTATCATTGCTCAGATAAAAGATAGATTACGAGAAAGGTTAAACAGACCAATGGAAAGGATAATGTGATGATCAGATTAAACAGACCAATGGAAAGGAATAATTGCAGACAATCCAGCTCTTCGGGTGAATGTGAATACGAGAACCTAATGTTAGTGTTAGCAAAACATTAACCCGAAAGGAAGAGAGGTCAGAGTCCCAGAGTAAAGAAGAGGAATAAAAGATGCTAATACCACCCATTGGCGACGTGGGCCTGTAAGCCACACAACCATGTTAGTAAAACAGTTTTTGGAGACTAGACTCAACTTCGGCCAAGGAGTTGGAAAGGGGGGTTCCTACAGGCAGTCGGCTCTGATACCAACTTGTGACGCCCCCGACTCGACCGTGCACTAATCATACACGCAAATGCACACAATCAAGCCTAGGGACTCACTTGAAGATATCACAACACAACTCTAAACACAAATAAAAGAATACAAGCTTTATATTACAAGCCAGGGGCCTCGAGGGCTCGAATACATAAGCTTGCGCATAGAAGCGTCAGCGAAAGCATCAGATATCTGAGTACAGATATAAAAGTAAAACAGATATGCCTTAAGAAGGCGGGGCAAAAGCAACGACACTGATCGAAAAGGTGCAGGCATCCTGCCTGGGAGCCTCCGAATCTACTCCTGGTCGTCGATCTCCATGTAGTAGTAGGCTCCACCGGAAGTGTAGTAGCAGTCGTCGGCGGTAGCAGCTGGCTCCTGGGATCCGTCATCTGGTCGCAGCAATCGGGTATAGGGGAAAAGAGTAGCAAAGCAATCGTGAGTACTCATTCAAAGTACTCGCAAGACTGACATCAGAACTATACTAAGTATGCATCGGTATCAAAGGAATGGGGCTATATCTTTGGACTAAACTGCAGAAATGCTGGAATAGAGGGGAAGGCCTAGCCTATCGAAGACTAGCATTTTCAGCGGTCTTGCAGCATAAGAAGAGTGCAGATTAGTAGTATATAATTTAGAAACAAGCATGTAGTAGCTAAGCCCAGAGATCCTTTCTCAACTCCCTGCGAGAAAGCAAACCCGGAGCTCACAAGTAATTAACATGTATCCAGTTCAAGTTGTATTAGATCGGGATACAACACTGAGCGTCCTGTTACCGTGGACATGGCTATTCGAATAGATAACTTCCCTGCAGGGGTGCACTACTGTTACCTAACATGCTCGATTAACTCTGGCCGGACACACCTTCCTGGGTCATGCCCGGCCTCGGCTGATCGACACACCGCAGCCCTACCTAGGCTCAACAGAGAGGTCCCCGCCAGTCTACATCCTAAGTGCTCAGGGGTCTTGGGCCCATCGCCCTTTGCACTCCGGGTCGTTGTGTGCAGGGTGGATCCAGGCACCACCTCTGTCCTGGATGGCGCCGGCCCGACCCGGCCACAATGCTGAACTGGACGTCTGACAAAGCTTTCGGCTGATACATACGGTGCCGAGGGCCCCATAAACCATTATCCTGCGTGGTGGTAGTGCGTATAGGGCCAACGACCCACTCAGATCAATACCCAAATCCGTTAGCGAATTATTAGGAGCTCGCGGTGACGATCAGTACTCCTTTCGCCCCGTCTCGAGGAAGTGCAACAAGGGCCATGCCCATCCCTCTCTAGGGCGGTCTCTGCCTGCCCGGCCGCGCCTCGTAATTATCTCGCGGGTACCCTCACGGTCAACCCGACTTCACATCTCTCGTGGGTACCCCTCGGGGTCGACCCGTCTTTACCCGGGGACTGAAGTAAAAGTAGGGTATCCGTGTGTTCATCACATCAAGGGGGAATCCGAGGAATCACCCTCGATGGATTCCTACTCGATGTAATCTGTCAAGGAGAACCAGGAGGAATCACCCTCGATGGTCCACACTTGAGGGGTTACACGACAGAATCATCACCGGGAGGGGAGAGCGAGGAATCACCCTCTGCAATCACCACCAATGTGTTATACTACAGAGATATCATCGGGAGTGCAGTACGAGGTATCACCCTCGGCACTCGATAGTAGCCCTGCAGAGTCATACAACTAAGGGGGGGTATGTGCGGTGATGTGACGATATCTGCACATCGATCACAATGATCGAGGCACTGGAAACAAAGCGGAGCAACAGGGACAAGGGTGAGGGGGTCACTGGTGGATCACTAACCAAGCTATTCTAAGCAGTTTAGGATGACAGGTAAAGTAACAATAGCAGGTTACAAAAGCAGGCTATGCATCAGAATAGGATCAATCAATTATAGTAGCAAATTCTAATGCAAGCATGAGGGAGAAGGGATAGGCGATACAGGAATGATCAAGGAGGTTTTGCTTGCCTGGAAGCTCTGCTGAAAAGGAAGTAGGGTCGTCGGTGACGTAGTCGATCACAGGGGCAGCGTCGGTCTCGGGGTCTATCGGGAGAGGAGGAGGGGGAAGAAACAATAAATACAAGCAACAAATGCAATCACAAATGCATGGCATGGCAGCATGCTATTCGAGGAGTGGCCTAATGCAGTACTACGCAAGTTAGTCGGAGCGGGAAACATCTGGAGGTGTTTTACCAGCTCCGGGTAATTATCGGACAGATGAATCGGAGGGGAAAGTTCCATGTTCATCATGTTAGAGAGGGCTGACAGGTATGTGGGTGGCATATTCGGATTCTTCATATTTTTCTGATCATTTTTCATATATAAATTATTTTCATCCGAGCTACGGTTTATTTTATATGATTTATCGAAGTTTATTGCATTTTCTGGATTTTCTTTATTTAGTTAATTTAAATGTGGCAGATTACTTTTTATACCCACTAGTGGGCTAGCCATGTGTATGACAGTGGGGCAGGGGGTCCAGTCAGCGGTAGTTGACCAGTCAATGTTGACTGGTCAACAGGGTCAATGGACCCACATGTAAGTGTCATAGGGGGCAAATTATTTATTCTAAACTAATTTAACTAGGGGCCACATGTCATAGGGTAGCAATTATCCTAATTATTAATTAGTCTAGTAACACACTGATTAACCTAACTAACAAATTAGCCCCTAAACTAAATGTACCTAACACTAATTAATCTTGAACAGGGCGTTCCTACACACACTCACACACAGCACGCACACACCTAGCCATGGCCATGGCCATGGCAGTAGCGGCAGCAGCGGCCAGCACGGCAAAAGGGCAGCAGCAGCGGCTGGCTAGCAGGGGCAGCAACTAATAAGCAGTAGCGGCCATTGCGAGCAGCAGCAGCAGAGCAAGTAGCGGCAGGGGCAGGCAGCAGCAACAGCTACAAGCGGCGGCAGCAGGCAACGCAGCAGCTGCACAACAGCGGCAGTAGCAGCAGCACAAGCAGCGGCCGGGGCAAGCGGGCGAGGGCGCGCCTGGGCGCGGCCAGGGAGCGGCCCGGGCGAGCAGGGCGCGGGGCAGCAGCAGCAAGCAGCAGGAGTAGACAGCGGCGGCGGCGACAGGAGCATGCGGGGGCGCGCGCGCGGACGTGGCCATGGACGAGCTCCGGCCACGGCGAGCAACGACACGCAGGGGAACAGATCGAGGCCGGGAAGATGAGGAATCGGATGAGAAGCTCACTGCGAGCTCGATGGCGAGGTCAGGGAGGCCGAGGACGGACCGGAGTAGCGGCAAACGATGATGAGATGCGGCGGCCGTGGTGGAAAGTCGGCTCGATACGGAGCGTGCGGTGCGGCCCGGCTCGTTTTAACGCAAGTAGGCGAAGGAGTCGACGGCGAGGGGGCTCCTGGACAAGATCTCAGGCGACGGGGAGGCCGGTGGCCGCGACGACGGCGATGGCCATGGCGGCCAAGTGCTCGGGCGAGCTTAAAACGAACGAGAGAGGCGCGAGGGGGATGAACCAGAGGGCTAGGGTTTGTCTACTGGGTCGGGGTAGATCTTATCCACCGCGGGGGCTCGTTGGATGGTCGACACGGCGTCAATCGCCGGCCTGGACGGCGTGCGCGCGCGCACCACGCCATGGCCTCCCTGACTTTGTACAGCGGTGGGGGAAAAGGCCATTGTGGGCTTGGGCTGGCACTGTAGCACTGGGCTACAAGTGCACAATGCACTTTCCTATTTACTCTGTTTCTGTAAATTCCAGTTGCTGTTTTGGATTTAATTGAGCTAACAAATGATTTTTGTTATATACAAAACTTGTCACATAAACACTAGGTGATATCAGTAGACCACACACAAACATTGGAATTATTTGGAAAAGCCTAAATATTTGTTTATTTTGAAATGGTTAATTTTAAATGTTGTTGGGTCTGTTTTAATTAGGTTAAGGGTATTTAAATATTTCAATTAATGTTGGTTTTATTTTTATAATTGCTTTGAAATTATTTGCAATGTTATGAAGTATTTTGTTTAATTATTTGAAGAAGTTTTTATTTGACTTGCAATTTAAATTTTGAATTGAAGTTGAATTATTTCCTAATGCAACTTAATGAAGATGATCATGATTGCATGGCAATTTAATTAGCTTAACGACAGGGTTAGGATCTGGGGATGTTACAAATTTCCCCCACTACAAGAAATCTCGTCCCGAGATTTAAGAGGTGGGGTAAGGGGTATCCTCGGGATCCAGGATGTATAGGAGAGTCAGGTTTCGATCCTGTGGAACTGTGGTGGGTGTCGTTTAAGAGTGGGAAGGCAGTGACATCTTGCAAGGTCACGACAGCAAGGCGAGTCAGAGGACAATCTGTCAGCTATGTTGGCAACAACGTCGGTACCAAGGGCGAGGGACGAAGAGAACAATTTTCCTGCTCGTTAAAACGAGGCGGACCAATAGGCAATGTTCTCGTCCATCGGTGGTTACCGGAATGTCATCATCAATAGTGACAAGGTTTTATTTGGGGGGGGGGGTTGACTTAAGCAGGGAATTATCATTGCTCATATAAAAGATAGATTACGAGAAAGGTTAAACAGAACAATGGAAAGGATAATGTGATGATCAGATTAAACAGACCAATGGAAAGGAATAATTGCAGACAATCCAGCTCTCCGGGTGAATGTGAATACGAGAACCTAATGTTAGTGTTAGCAAAACTTTAACCCGAAAGGAAGAGACGTTAGAGTCCCAGAGTAAAGAAGAGGAATAAAAGATGCTAATACCACCCATTGGTGACGTGGGCATGTAAGCCACACAGCCATGTTAGTAAAACAGTTTTTGGAGACTGGACTCAACTTCGGCCAAGGAGTTGGAAAGGGGGGTTCCTACAGGCAGTCGGCTCTGATACCAACTTGTGACGCCCCCGACTCGACCGTGCACTAATCATACACGCAAATGCACACGATCAAGCCTAGGGACTCACTTGAAGATATCACAACACAACTCTAAACACAAATAAAAGAATACAAGCTTTATATTACAAGCCAGGGGCCTCGAGGGCTCGAATACATAAGCTTGCGCATACAAGCATCAGCGAAAGCATCAGATATCTGAGTACAGATATAAAAGTAAAACAGATATGCCTTAAGAAGGCGGGGCAAAAGCAACGACACTGATCGAAAAGGCGCAGGCCTCCTGCCTGGGAGCCTCCGAATCTACTCCTGGTCGTCTATCTCCACGTAGTTGTAGGCTCCATCGGAAGTGTAGTAGCAGTCGTCGACGGTAGCAACTGGCTCCTGGGATCCGTCATTGGGTCGCAGCAATCGGGTATAGGGGAAAAGAGTAGCAAAGCAACCGTGAGTACTCATCCAAAGTACTCGCAAGACTGACATCAGAACTATACTAACTATGCATCAGTATCAAAGGAATGGGGCTATATCTTTGGACTAAACTGCAGAAATGCCGGAATAGAGGGGAAGGCCTAGCCTATCGAAGACTAGCATCTTCAGTGGTCTTGCAGCATAAGAAGAGTGCAGATTAGTAGTATATAATTTAGCAACAAGCATGTAGTAGCTAAGCCCAGAGATCCTTTCTCGACTACCTGCGAGAAAGCGATCCCGGAGCTCACAAGTAATTAACATGCATCCAGTTCAAGTTGTATTAGATCGGGATACAACACTAAGCGTCCTGTTACCGTGGACACGGCTATTCGAATAGATAACTTCCCTGCAGGGGTGCACTACTGTTACCCAACACGCTTGATTAACTCTGGCCGGACACACCTTCCTGGGTCATGCCCGGCCTCGGCTGATCGACACACCGCAGCCCTACCTAGGCTCAACAGAGAGGTCCCCGCCGGTCTACATCCTAAGTGCTCAGGGGTCTTGGGCCCATCGCCCTTTGCACTCCGGGTCGTTGTGTGCAGGGTGGATCCAGGCACCACCTCTGTCCTGGATGGCGCCGGCCCGACCCGGCCACAATGCTGAAATGGACGTCTGACAAAGCTTTCGGCTGATACATACGGCGCCGAGGGCCCCATAAACCATTATCCCGCGTGGTGGTAGTGCGTATAGGGCCAACGACCCACTCAGATCAATACCCAAATCCGTTAGCGAATTATTAGGAGCTCGCGGTGACGAACAGTATTCCTGTCACCCCGTCTCGAGGAAGTGCAACAAGGGCCAGGCCCATCCCTCTCTAGGGCGGTCTCTGCCTGCCCGGCCGCGCCTCGTAATTATCTCGCGGGTACCCTCACGGTCAACCCGACTTCACATCTCTCGCGGGTACCCCTCGGGGTCGACCCGTCTTTACCCGGGGACTGAAGTAAAAGTAGGGTATCCGTGTGTTCATCACATCAAGGGGGAATCCGAGGAATCACCCTCGATGGATTCCTACTCGATGTAATCCGTCAAGGAGAACCAGGAGGAATCACCCTCGATGGTCCACACTTGAGGGGTTGCATGACAGAATCATCACCGGGAGGGGAGAGCGAGGAATCACCCTCTGCAATCACCACCAATGTGTTATACTACAGAGATATCATCGGGAGTGCAGTACGAGGTGTCACCCCCGGCACTCGATAGTAGCCCTGCAGAGTCGTACAACTAAGGGGGGGTATGTGCGGTGATGTGACGGTATCTGCACATCGATCACAATGATCGAGGCACTGGTAACAAAGCGGAGCAACAGGGACAAGGATGAGGGGGTCACTGGTGGATCACTAACCAAGCTATTCTAAGCAGTTTAGGATGACAGGTAAAGTAACAATAGCAGGTTACAAAAGCAGGCTATGCATCAGAATAGGATCAATCAATTATAGTAGCAAATTCGAATGCAAGCATGAGGGAGAAGGGATAGGCGATATAGGAATGATCAAGGGGGTTTTGCTTGCCTGGAAGCTTTGCTGAAAAGGAAGAAGGGTCATCGGTGACGTAGTCGATCACAGGGGCAGCGTCGGTCTCGGGGTCTATCGGGAGAGGAGGAGGGGGAAGAATAAATAAATACAAGCAACAAATGCAATCACAGATGCATGGCATGGCAACATGCTATTCGAGGAGTGCCCTAATGCAGTTCTACCTAAGTTAGTTGGAGCGGGAAACATCTGGAGGTGTTTTACCAGCTCCGGGTAATTATCGGACAGATGAATCGGAGGGGAAAGTTCCATGTTCATCATGTTAGAGAGTGTTGATAGGTATGTGGGTGGCATATTCGGATTCTTCACATTTTTCTGGTCATTTTTCATATATAAATTATTTTCATCCGAGCTACGTTTTATTTTATATGATTTATCAAAGTTTATTGCATTTTCTGGATTTTCTTTATTTAGTTAATTTAAATATGGCAGATTACTTTTATACCCACTAGTGGGCTAGCCATATGTATGATAGTGGGGCAGGGGGTCCAGTCAGCGGTAGTTGACCAGTCAATGTTGACTGGTCAACAAGGTCAATGGACCCACATGTAAGTGTCATAGGGGGTAGATTATTTATTCTAAACTAATTTAACTAGGGGCCACATGTCATAGGGTAGCAATTATCCTAATTATTAATTAGTCTAGTAACACACTGATTAACCTAACTAACAAATTAGCCCCTAAACTAAATCTACCTAACACTAATTAATCTTGAACAGGGCGTTCCTACACACACTCACACACAGCACGCACACACCTAGCCATGGCCATGGCCATGGCAGTAGCGGTAGTAGCGGCCAGCACGGCAAAAGGGCAGCATCAGCGGCTGGCTAGCAGGGGCAGCAACTAATAAGCAGCAGCGGCCATTGCGAGCAGCAGCAGCAGAGCAAGCAGCGGCAGGGGCAGGCAGCAGCATCAGCTACAAGCGGCGGCAGTAGGCAATGCAGCAGCTACACAACAGCGGCAGTAGCAGCAGCACAAGCAGCGGCCGGGGCAAGCGGGTGAGGGCGCGCCTGGGCACGGCCAGGGAGCGGCCCGGGGCGAGCAGGGCGCGGGGCAGCAGCAGCAAGCAGCAGGAGTAGACAGCGGCGGCGGCGACAGGAGCATGCAGGGGCGCGCGCGGACATGGATATGGACGAGCTCCGTCCACGGCGAGCAACGACACGCAGGGGAACGGATCGAGGCCGGGAAGAGGGGGAATCGGATGAGAAGCTCACTGCGATCTCGATGGCGAGGTCGGGGAGGCCGAGGACGGACCGTAGTAGCGGCAAACGACGACGAGATGCGGCGGCCGTGGTGGAAAGTCGGCTCGATGCGGAGCGTGCGGTGTGGCCCGGCTCATTTTAACGCAAGTAGGCGAAGGAGTCGACGGCAAGGGGGCTCCTGGACAAGATCTCAGGCGACGGGGAGGCCGGTGGCCGCGACGACGGCGATGGCCATGGTGGCCAAGTGCTCGGGCGAGCTTAAAACGAACGAGAGAGGCGCGAGGGGGATGAACCAGAGGGCTAGGGTTTGTCTACTGGGTCGGGGTAGATCTTATCCACCGCGGGGGCTCGTTGGATGGCTGGCACGGCGTCAATCGCCGGCCTAAACGGCGTGCGCGCGTGCACCATGCCATGGCCTCCCCGACTCTGTACAGAGGTGGGGGAAAAGGCCATTGTAGGCTTGGGCTGGCACTGTAGCACTGGGCTACAAGTGCACAGTGCACTTTCCTATTTACTCTGTTTCTGTAAATTCCAGCTGCTGTTTTGGATTTAATTGAGCTAACAAATGATTTTTGTTATATACAAAACTTGTCACATAAACACTAGGTGATATCAGTAGACCACACACAAACTTTGGAATTATTTGGAAAAGCCTAAATATTTGTTTATTTTGAAATGGTTAATTTTAAATGTTGTTGGGTCTGTTTTAATTAGGTTAAGGGTATTTAAATATTTCAATTAATGTTGGTTTTATTTTTATAATTGCTTTGAGATTATTTGCAATATTATGAACTATTTTGTTTAATTATTTGAAGAAGTTTTTATTTGACTTGCAATTTAAATTTTGAATTGAAGTTGAATTATTTCCTAATGCAACTTAATGAAGATGATCATGATGACATGGCAATTTAATTAGCTTAACGACAGGGTTAGGATCTGGGGATGTTACAATCCATGTAATAAAAAAAGGGTGCCCAGAAATAAAAGTGCTCAGAATGTAATAAAATTTTGACATGATTTTTTATTTAATATTTAAGAATTTTTGGCACAAAAATTATACCAGGAGGGTGCCCCTGGTGCCCACGAGGCACCAGGGCGCGCCACCCCCCTGGCGCGCCCAGGTACCTCGTGGGCCCCACAGGGACCCCCTCACTTATCCCTTTAGCTCACTTCGTCTCTTACCTCTAGCAAAAATTCCTGGTAGCTCTCTCTCTCATGTTCTTGCTCACAAAACTGAAATTTTTGATCTCTTTGCTCGGAGCTCCGTTTCCGAAACTGATTTGGGGGATTGCTCCTTGGTATGTGACTCCCCCATTGCTCCAATTAGTTTTTGGTTTAGTGGATTATATTTTGCAAAATTAGCTACTGTTGGTGCTACAGAAAATGAGCTTGCATGTTGAACTCTTTGAGTTCCAAGTAGTTTGAATGCCTGATATAGCCTCTAGGCATCCATATGAGTAGTTGCTATCAATCTTGTGAAGTTTTACTGATATCATTTTGTGACCCAAAAAATTTCAGAAATTATTCTTAGGAAAATGAATATCTTCCGGAGAAGTTCTTCGAGGAGGAGGTCCTCGGAAGCTTCATCAAGTGAAAGCTCGGCATGCCAATTATCATATGAGGAACCAAGAGCAAGTTCAGTGCGAGGTGCCGAAGCAAAATCATGTAGGTGGTCGTGCAACGAGTTCATGCTAGGTGATGGCATCAAGGAGGAGTTTGACCAATATATTCACAATGCCGAGCTCTCCGCTTTCATCGCAGATAAGCCACCACAGCACTACATCCTCACTCATTCCTTCACTCAGTACTTTGACTTTCATCAGCACACTTCTAGAGTTTTATTTCACCTCTATGACAAATCTTATAATATGCCTCTAGAATAATTCTGTGATGCATGCAAAATTCTGTATTGGGGTTCGTTAGATGAACCACCAAGATCTGATTATGAGTTGTTTCTTAACAGCCTTTGTAATGGTGAGGATAGGGGAATCACGCAGGCTAGAATTAATAGCATTCATTTTCCCGCTATCCGGTACTTTGCGCTTTTTAATGGTAAATGTGTTGCTGGTAAGCAAGATTGTAGTGCACTTTGCGCCCCTGATCTGAGTCTTATTCATGCAGCTTTGACCGGTGGCAAGCTTTATAATCTTGGGGCCATTGTAGCACGTAGGTTGCAGCGTAATGCGGGTAGTGGTGATTTATATGGAGGAGTTTATGCCTCCCGCTTAGCTGCAAAGTTAGGGGTCTCACCCAAATTCAATGATCCCCTCTTGCCTTATAAATATTTAAATTTCGAAGCAATGCGAGAACATAGGTTTTTAAAACGCAACGCACAGGGTTATGAATATAACCTAGTCTTTAATAAATATCACTCTGTGTATGTTGCTTTGCCTGCGCCTGCTCTCTTTGATTTTCAGAACAAACATATATACTTTCTTCATGAGAGTGAGGTGCACGAGTACAAGGCGGCTGTCGAAGCTGCTTGTCAGGCAGAGGAGGCAGCCCAGAACGCCTCTACGAGTTATCATTTCGATTATTATCCAGGACAGCCATGGCCGTAGACCGAGCTAGGCAAAAGCCAAAGCTTGGGGGAGTACGTATTTCTCACCGACATTACATTCATGTCCACACATTTCATTTCAGTTGTCGGTGTTCATACTTTTTCATTGTATAATCCATGCTTGTTTTATTTTCCTGTTTTCTGTTTGTCTGTTTGAAAAACTTTGAGAAAATCCAAAATTATTTCTCGCTTCTTTTCAGTTTTTCTTTCTAGCTTAATTAGTTGTAGAACTAAAAGAAAACCCAAAAAGATTTCCCGTTTCTTCTTTTACTTGTTGGGAGTTCTCCCGTGTAAATAGTTTTCTTCTCTCGTTTTTCGTTTTCTTCTTTAATTTGCTTTCTTCAGAAAACTAAAAACTCCAAAAATATTTCGGTGTGTTTTTCTGAAATTCTTTTCTTTTGTTGAGTCATTGAAAGGAGAAGACCACGATGAAAATGTTGAGTGACTTTCATATGCATTATTGTTGATCTAACAAAGAGCCCATATTACCTCGTCTTCTCCTTTGAATAAAATGTTTGCAGATTCCAGCTTAGTCCACGGCACTCTTGCACTATTATTATTTTCACATCATTCGGTCGTGCAAGTGAAAGGCAATAATGACGATGATTTGATGAAGTGACTGTGGCAAGGAAAAGCGGGTATGAACTCAACTTGTTCTTTGTTTTTGTAAATATGTTTAACTCAGTATCCATGATTCAGCATATTATGATTTAACATATTTGTGATGACAATTAGAGATTATAGTTGCTCATGCCATGCTTAAATAGCTAGGAGTGGATAATGATTTATCTTGAGTGTCAACATGCATTAAAATGATTGTGATGTAGTATGATGATATGGTATCCTCCTCTGAATGTTTCAAGTGGCTTGACTTGGCACATGTTCACGCATGTAGTTGATTCAAAACCAACATAGCCTTCACGATATTTATGTTCATGGTGTTTATATCCTACTCATGCTAGTATTCAATGTTGATTATTCATAATGCATGATTATGACCGTTTTCGCTCTCTAGCTGGACGCTTCTCAACCTATTTGCTAGCCTTCACCTGTACTAAGCGGGAATGCTGCTTGTGCATCAAAACCCTTAAACCAAATTTATTCCAGATGAGTCCACTATATCTACCTATATGCGGTATTATTCTGCCGTCCTAAGTAAATTTGCTTGTGCCACCTATAACTATTCAAATGAACATTTGTTTTGTGTGACCGTACCGCTCATGGAGCGACAGGGGGCGGTCAGTATCTTCCATGCTAAGTGGGTTATTCTCATGATGAGTGTTTACTCACTTATCCTTGCACGAGAGGGGCTGGTAATCGGGATGCCCAGTCCCATCATTAAAAATGCAAAATAATAAAACAAACTCCCCCGGAAAGTTGTTGGTATGGAGGGCACCCGAGGATTCGGCTAGCCATGGCTTGTGATTGTTGGTGGAGAGGGAGTAAACTTTACTTTACCGCTTGGGAACCACCGCTAATGTGTTTAGCATGGAAGATATTGAAAACTCTCGGTCGTGACGTTGACAGGAAAGGCATACCTCCCAAAATTTATTTATCTCTGATTTGAGCTTCGAGCTCTGGCACCTCTGCAAATCCATGCTTCCCTCTGCGAAGGGCCTATCTATTTACTTTTATGTTATTTTACTTTTATTGTTGAGTCATCACCTTCTCAAATAAGCAACAGACCTGAGAGCACTATTGTCATTCTCATGCATTGTGAATAGTTAATGTTGTGTGCATCATGACTGGATCTCTTCTACCATGAATTACAATGTTTAGTCATTGCTTGAACTTTGGAGGTGCTCTGCATTTATGTTTTGCGGTCTCAGAAAGGGCTAGCGAGATACCATGTTATCATATTATATCATGATTGTTTTGACAAAGTGTTGGCATTGGAGATATCTTATTATTGCTCGCTAGTTGATTATGCCATTGATATGAGTGAATATAACTTCTAAGAGTTATCATTTGCATGGTTAGTTATGATCTTTGCTGAAAACTTGGACACTACTTAAGCATATATATAGATACAAGAACAAAAGAGTTTGTAAAAGTTTTTCTTTATCACTTTCAATTTGTCAACTGAATTGCTTGAGGACAAGCAATGAGTTAAGCTTGGGGGAGTTGATACGTCTCCGTCGTATCTACTTTTCCAAACACTTTTGCTCTTGTTTTGGCCCCTAATTTGCATGATTTGAATGGAACTAACCCGGACTGACGCTGTTTTCAGCAGAATTGCCATGGTGTTGTTTTTGTGCAGAAAATCAAAGTTCTTGGAATTGGATGAAACTTTTTGGAGATTTTTTATGGAATATATAAAAAATATTGGCATTAAGAACTACTGGAGGGGGGGCCACCCAGTGCCCACGAGGCACCAGGGCGCGCCACCCCCCAGGCGCGCCCTGGTACCTCGTGGGGCCCACGTGGCTCTGTCTGACCTAATTCCAACGCTATAAATTCATTTTTCCAGAGAAAAAAAGAAGAGAGGAAGTTTTATTGCGTGTCACGATACGGAGCCGCCGCCACCTCCTGTTCTTCATCGGGAGGCCAGATCTGGAGTCCGTTCAGGGCTCCGGAGAGGGGGATCTTCCGGCATCGTCATCATCAACCATCCTTCATCGCCAATTTCATGATGCTCACCGCCGGGGTGAGTAATTCCATCGTAGGCTTGCTGGACGGTGATGAGTTGGATGAGATTTACCATGTAATCGAGTTAGTTTTGTTAGGGCTTGATCCCTAGTATCCACTATGTTCTGAGATTGATGTTGCTATGACTTTGCTATGCTTAATGCTTGTCACTAGGGCCCGAGTGCCATGATTCCAGATCTGAACCCTTTATGTTTTCATGAATATATTTGTGTTCTTGATCCGATCTTGCAAGTTATACGCACCTGCTATGCGTTATGATCCGCATACCCCAAGGTGACAATAATTGGGATTCTTTCCGGTGATTGCCATAGTTTGAGGAGTTCATGTATTCACTAAGTGTTAATGCTTTGTTCCGGTTCTCTATTAAAAGGAGGCCTTAATATCCCTTAGTTTCCTTATGGACCCCGCTGCCACGGGAGGGTAGGACAAAAGATGTCATGCAAGTTCTTATCGCAAGCACGTATGACTATATACGGAATACATGCCTACATTACATTGATGAATTGGAGCTAGTTCTGTGTCGCCCTAGGTTATGACTATTACATGATGAATGTTATCCAACATAATCACCGATCCAATGCCTACGAGCTTTTCACATATTGTTCTTGCTAAGTTACTACTGTTGCTACTGCTGTTACAATTGCTACTACTACTGCTGCTACCGTTACTGTTACTGTTACTATTATTGCTACTGCTATCAAATTATCATATTACTGTGCTACTAATCACTCTGCTGCAGATATTTAGTTTCCAGGTGTGGTTGAATTGACAACTCAACTGCTAATACTTGCAAATATTCTTTGGCTCCCCTTGTGTCGAATCAATAAATTTGGGTTGAATACTCTACCCTCGAAAACTGTTACAATCCCCTATACTTGTGGGTTATCACCTCTCATCGTGGAGGACCAATCTTCATCAACATCTTCACCAGCACCATCTCATCTCAAACCCTAGTTCATCTCTTGTATTCAATCTTTGTCTCAAAACCTCAGATTGGTACCTGTGGGTTGCTAGTAGTGTTGATTACATCTTGTAGTTGATGCTAGTTGGTTTATTTGGTGAAAGATTATATGTTCAGATCCTTAATGCTATTCAATACCCCTCTGATCTTGAACATGAATATGATTTGTGAGTAGTTACTTTTGTTCTTGAGGACATGAGAGAAGTCTTGTCATAAGTAATCATGTGAATTTGGTATTCGTTCGATATTTTGATGTTATGTATGTTGTGCTTCCTTTAGTGGTGTCGTGTGAACGTCGACTACATGACACTTCACCATCTTTGGGCCTAAGGGAAGGCATTGTGGAGTAGTAATTAGATGATGGGTTGCTAGAGTGACAGAAGCTTAAACCCTAGTTTATGCGCTATTCCGTAAAGGGCTGATTTGGATCCATATGTTTCATGCTATGGTTAGAGTTATCTTAATTCTTCTTTCATAGTTGCGGATGCTTGCTAGAGGGGGTAATCATAAGTGGGAGGCTTGTTCAAGTAAGAACAACACCCAAGCATCGGTCCACCCACATATCAAATTAGCGAACGCGAATCAAACAGACATGATGAAAGTGACTAGATGAAATTCCCATGTGTCCTCGAGAACGCTTTGCTTATTATACGAGTTCGTTCCGGCTTGTCCTTTGCTATAAAAAGGATTGGGCCACCTTGCTGCACTTTATTATACTTGTTACTTGTTATGAATTATCTTGCTATCAAAACTATCTGTTACCGCTACTTTCAGTACTAGCAGAGAATACCTTGCTGAAAACCGCTTGTCATTTCCTTCTGCTCCTCGTTGGGTTCGACACTCTTACTTATCGAAAGGAATACGATTGATCCCCTATACTTGTGGGTCATCAAGACTCTTTTCTGGTGCCGTTGCCGGGGAGTGAAGCGCCTGTGGTGAGTGGAATTTGGTAAGGAAACATTTATATTAGGGACATTTACATCTGTGCCCCTAACTCGAACCCACTACTCAGATTTGCCCCTAATTTTGAAGCATGCTCAAATTTGCCCCTCCGTCGTTAAGTCACCTTATAGAAATGCCCTTCCGTATAGTTTTCGTCCAGTACTGTAGCACTTTCCGTCTGCTACAATACACAAAGGCCTCTGACGGTCAAAGGCCTTTGACTAGACGAAAACTGTACGGAAGGGCATTTCTATAAGGTGACTTAACGACAGAGGGTCAAATTTGAGCATGCTTCAAAATTAGGGGCAAATCTGAGTAGGTGGTTCGAGTTAGGGGCAGAAATGCAAATGGTCCTTTATATTACGTGCTGAAATTTACTGTCACTTGTCACTATGGAAAGTAATCCTTTGATGGGCTTGTTTGGGGTATCTTCACCTCGACCGAAAGCATTGAGAGTTGCTCCTCAACCTATTGAACCTACTGAAAATATTTATTATGAAATTCCTTCGGGTATGGTAGAGAAACTGCTAGCTAATCCTTATGCAGGAGATGGAACGGTGCATCCTGATATGCACTTGATATATGTGGATGAAATTTGTGGATTGTTTTAGCTTGCAGGTCTATCCGGAGATGGAGTTAAGAAGAAAGTATTCCCTTTATCTTTGGAGGGAATGGCATTGACATGGTATAGGCTATGTGATGATACTGAAACATGGGACTGAAACCGGTTGAAGCTGGAATTTCACCAGAAATTTTATCCTATGCATTTGGTTCGTCGTGATCGGAATTATATATATAATTTTTGGCCTCGCGAAGGAGAAAGTATCGCTCAAGCTTGGGGGAGGCTTAAGTATATGTTGCACACATGCCCCAATCATGAGCTCTCAAGAGAAATAATTCTTCAAAACTTTTATGCTCGGCTTTCTCATAATGATCAATCCATGCTTGATACTTCTTCTGTTGGTTCCTTTATGAAGAGAACTACTGAATTCAGATGGGATCTTCTAGAAAGAATTAAACGTAACTATGAAGATTGGGAAATCGACAAAGGTAATGAGTCAGGTATAAATCTTGAGTTTGATTGTGTTAAATCTTTTATGGAAACTAATGCTTTTCATAAGTTTAGTACTAAATATGGACTTGACTTTGAGATAGTAGCTACCTTTTGTGAATCTTTTGCTGCTCATGTTGATCTCCCAAAGGAGAAATGGTTTAAATATCATCCACCTATTGAATTGAATAAAGAACATGTTAGTGTTAAAGAAGAAACAATTGTTTACCATGTTGATCCAGTTATGCCTACTGCTTATATTGAGAAACCTCCTTTCCCTGTTAGGATTAAGAAACATGCTAAAGCTTCAACTGTGGTTAATAAGAGTAATATTAGAGCACCTAGACCTTCTGAACAATTTAAAGTTGAACCTAATATTGCAATGGTTAAAGATCTTTTGGTTGATAATATTGATGGACATGCCATATATTTCTGTGATGAAGCAACTAGAATTGCTAAACCAGACACTAAAGATAAAAACAAACCTGTAATTGGCATGCCTGTTATTTCTGTTAAAATTGGAGATCATTGCTATCATGGTTTATGTGATATTGGTGCTAGTGTGAGTGCTATTCCGTTTACTCTCTATCAAGAAGTCATGAATGATATTGCACCTGTTGAGATTGAAGATATTGATGTTACTATTAAGCTTGCGAATAGAGATACTATTTCACCACTTGGGATTGTTAGAGATGTTGAAGTCTTGTGTGGTAAGATCAAATACCCTACTGATTTTCTTGTTCTTGGATCACCACAAGATGATTTTTGCCCCATTATATTTGGTAGACCTTTCTTGAATACAGTTAATGCCAAGATTGATTGCACTAAAGAAATTGCCAGTGTTAATTTTGGTGAGATGTCTCATGAGTTTAATTTCTCTAAGTTTCGTAGACAACCTCATGATAAAGAATTACCTAATAAGGATGAAATTATTGGTCTTGCTTCTATTGATGTGCCTCCTACTGATCCTTTGGAACAATATTTGCTAGACCATGAGAATGATATGCATATGAATGAAAGAAATGAAATAGATGAGCTGTTCTTTAAACAAGCACCTATCCTTAACCTAATTTGCCTGTTGAAACCTTGGGAGATCCACTTCCACCCAAGGGTGATCCTGTGTTTGAATTAAAGCAATTACCTGATACTCTTAAATATGCTTATCTGGATGAAAAGAAGATATACCCTGTTATTATTAGTGCTAACCTTTCAGAGCATGAAGAAAAGAGATTACTTAAAACTCTAAAGAAGCACCGAGCTGCTATTGGATATACTCTTGATGATCTTAAGGGCATTAGTCCCACTTTATGTCAGCATAAAATTCATATGGAGCCAGATGCTAAACCCGTTGTTTATCATCAAAGAAGGCTGAATCCTAGAATGAAGGATGTGGTAAGAACTGAAATATTAAAGCTTCTGGAGGCAGGTATAATTTATCCCATAGCTGATAGTAGATGGGTAAGTCATGTTCATTGTGTTAAGAAAGGAGGTATTACCGTTGTTCCTAATGATAAAAATGAACTTATCCCACAAAGAATTGTAACTGGTTATGGGATGGTAATTGATTTCAGGAAATTAAATAAAGCTACTAGGAAAGATCATTACCCTTTGCCTTTTATTGATCAAATGTTAGAAAGATTATCTAAGCATACACACTTTTGCTTCCTAGATGGTTATTCTGGTTTCTCTCAAATATCTGTGTCACCTGAAGATCAAGAGAAAACCACCTTTACTTGTCCTTTTGGAACTTATGCTTATCGTTGTATGCCTTTTGGTTTATGTAATGCACCTGCTACTTTTCAAAGATGTATGACTGCTATATTCTCTGACTTTTGTGAAAAGATTGTTGAGGTTTTCATGGATGATTTTTCTGTTTACGGAACTTCTTTTGATGATTGCTTGAGCAACCTTGATCGACTTTTGCATAGATGTGAAGAAACTAATCTTGTCTTGAATTGGGAGAAGTGCCACTTTATGGTGAATGAAGGTATAGTTCTTGGGCATAAAATTTCTGAAAGAGGTATTGAAGTTGATAAAGCTAAAGTTGATGCTATTGAGAAAATGCCATGTCCTAAAGATATCAAAGGTATAAGAAGTTTCCTCGGTCATGCTGGTTTCTATAGAAGGTTTATAAAAGACTTCTCTGAAATTTCTAGGCCTCTTACTAATCTCTTGCAAAAAAGATGTTCCATTTGTTTTTGATGATGATTGCGTAGAAGCCTTTGAAGTACTTAAGAAAGCCTTGATTTCAGCACCTATTGTTCAACCACCTGATTGGAACCTACCCTTTGAAATTATGTGTGATGCTAGTTGATAACCCGCAAGTATAGGGGATCGCAACAGTTTCCGAGGGTAGAGTATTCAACCCAAATTTATTGATTCAACACAAGGGGAGCCAAAGAATATTTGCAAGTATTTGCAGTTGAGTTGTCAATTCAACCACACCTGGAGACTAAATATCTGCAGCAGAGTGATCAGTAGCACAGTAGTATGGTAGTTTGATAGCAATAACAATAATAGTAACAGTAACAGTAGCAGCAATAGTTTTGTAACAATTGTGACAGTAGTAGCAACAGTAGTAACTTAGCAAAGAACAATATGTGAAAAACTCGTAGGCATTGGATCGGTGATTATGTTGGATAACATTCATCATGTAACAGTCATAACGTAGGGCGACACATAACTAGCTCCAATTCATCAATGTAATGTAGGCATGTATTCCGTATATAGTCATATGTGCTTGCGATAAGAACTTGCATGGCATCTTTTGTCCTACCCTCCCGTGGCAGCGGGGTCCATAAGGAAACTAAGGGATATTAAGGCCTCCTTTTAATAGAGAACCGGAACAAAGCATTAACACATAGTGAATACATGAACTCCTCAAACTACGGTAGTCACCGGAAAGAATCCCAATTATTGTCACCTTGGGGTATGCGGATCATAACACATAGCAGGTGCATATAACTTGCAAGATCGGATCAAGAACACAGATATATTCATGAAAACATAAAGGGTTCAGATCTGAAATCATGGCACTCGGGCCCTAGTGACAAGCATTAAGCATAGCAAAGTCATAGCAACATCAATCTCAGAACATAGTGGATACTAGGGATCAAGCCCTAACAAAACTAACTCGATTACATGATAAATCTCATCCAACCCATCACCGTCCAGCAAGCCTACGAAGGAATTACTCACTCCCGACGATGAGCATCATGAAATTGGTGATGGAGGATGGTTGATGATGACGATGACGGAAGATCCCCCTCTCTGGAGCCTCAAACGGACTCCAGATCTGGCCTCCCGATGAAGAACAGGAGGTGGCAGCGGCTCCGTATCGTAAAACGCGATGAAACTTGCTCTCTTATTTTTTTCTCCGGAATTTTGAATTTATAGGCCTGAGATTAGGGTCAGTGGAGCCACATGGGCCCCACAAGCCACCAGGGCACGCCAGGGGGGGTGGCGTGCCCTGGTGCCTCGTGGGCAGCAGGTGGCCCCCCTCCAGTGGATCTTGGCTCCATTATTTTTTATTTATTCCATTAAAAGTCTCCAAAAAGTTTCGTCCAATTTCGAGAACTTTTATTTCTGCACAAAAAACAACACCATGTTAGTTCTGCTGAAAACAGCGTCAGTCTGGGTTAGTTTCATTCAAATCATGCAAATTAGAGTCCAAAACAAGAGCAAAAGTGTTTGGAAAAGTAGATACGATGGAGACGTATCAACTCCCCCAAGCTTAACTCATTGCTTGTCCTCAAGCAATTTAGTTGACAAACTGAAAGTGATAAAGAAAAACTTTTACGAACTCTTTTGTTCTTGTATCTATATATATGCTTAAATAATACCCAGGGTTTCAACAAAGATTATAACTAACCATGCAAATGATAACTCTTAGAAATTATATTCACTCATATCAATGGCATAATCAACTAGCGAGCAATAATAAGATATCTGAAATGCCAACACTTTGTCAAAACAATCATGATATAATATGACAACATGGTATCTTGCTAGCCCTTTCTGAGACTGCAAAACATAAATGTAGACCACCTCCAAAGTTCAAGCAGTGACTAAACATTGTAATTCATGGGAGAAGAGATCCAGTCATGATGCACACAACATTAACTATACACAATGCATGAGAATGACAATAGTGCTCTCAGGACTGGTGCTTATTTGAGAAGGTGGTGACTCAACAATAAAAATAAAATAATATAAAAGTAAATATATGGGCCCTTCGCAGAGGTGCCAGAGCTCAAAGCTTAAATCAGAGATAAATATAATTTTGGGAGGTATGCCTTTCCTGTCAACGTCATGACCGAGAGTTTTCAATATCTTCCATGCTAAACAAATTAGCGGCGGTTCCCAAGCGGTAAAGTAAAGTTTACTCCCCCTCCACCAACAATCACAAGCCATGGCTAGCCGAATCCTCGGGTGCCCTCCATACCAACAACTTTCCGGGGGAGTTTGTTTTATTATTTTGCAATTTTAATCATGGGACTGGGCATCCCGATTACCAGCACCTCTCGTACAAGGACAAGTGAATAAACACTCATCATGAGAATAACCCGCTTAGCATGGAAGATATTGACCGCCCCCTGTCGCTCCATGAGCGGTACGGACACACAAAACAGATGTTTATTTGAATATTTATAGGTGGCACATGCAAATTTACTTAGAACGGCAGGGTAATACCGCATATAGGTAGATATAGTGGACTCATCTGGAATAACTTTGGTTTGAGGGTTTTGATGCACAAGCAGTATTCCCGCTTAGTACAGGCGAAGGCTAGCAAATAGGTTGAGAAGCGACCAGCTAGAGAGCGAAAACGGTCATAATCATGCATTATGAATAATCAACATTGAATACTAGCATGAGTAGGATATAAGCACCATGAACATAAATATCGTGGAGGCTATGTTGGTTTTGAATCAACTACATGCGTGAACATGTACCAAGTCAAGCCACTCGAAACATTCAGAGGAGGATACCATATCATCATACTACATCACAAACATTTTAATGCATGTTGACACCCAAGATAAATCATTATCCACTCCTAGCTACTTAAGCATGGCATGAGCCACTTTAATCTCTAATTGTCATCATAAACATGTTTAATCATAATATGCTGAATCATGGATACTGAGTTAAACATATTTACAAAAAAAAATAAGTTGAGTTCATACC
This sequence comes from Elymus sibiricus, assembly GCA_039707655.1. Taxonomy (NCBI): domain Eukaryota; kingdom Viridiplantae; phylum Streptophyta; class Magnoliopsida; order Poales; family Poaceae; genus Elymus; species Elymus sibiricus. Next base: position 171,670,585 of record CM077666.1, on the reverse strand, counting down.
CGCTTTTCCTTGCCACAGTCACTTCATCAAATTATCGTCATTATTGCCTTTCACTTGCACGACTGAATGATGTGAAAATAATAATAGTGCAAGAGTGTTGTGGACTAAGCTGGAATCTGCAAACATTTTATTCAAAGGAGAAGACAAGGTAATATGGGCTCTTTGTTAGATCAACAATAATGCATACGAGAGCCACTCAACATTTTCATCGTGGTCTTTTCCTTACAATGACTCAACAAAAGAAAACAATTTCAGAGAAACACACTGAAATATTTTTGGAGTTTTTAGTTTTTTCTTTTCTTGAAGGAAGCAATTTAAAGAAGACAAAACAAAAACAAGAAAAAAAAACTATTTACACGGGAAAGCTCCCAACAAGCAAACAAAGAAACGGGAAATCTTTTTGGGTTTTCTTTTCATACTACAACTAATTAAACTAGAAAGAAAAACCGAAAAGAAGCGAGAAATGTTTTTGGATTTTCTCAAAGTTTTTTTTTTCAAACACACAAGAAGAAAGCGAGAAAATAAAACTAACATGGATTATACAATGAAAGAGGATGAACACCGACAACTGGAATGAATGTGTGAACATGAATGTAATGTCGGTGAGAAATACGTACTCCCCCAAGCTTAGGCATTTGCCTAGCTTGGTCTATGGCCATCCGTAGTAGCCATCCGGTCCCATATGAAAGTGCTGAGGCGGCGGCACCCGAGCGTCCCAATCCTGGGCCTCATCCTCTGCCACTGCCAATGCGTTCCGGTAAGCAACGATGTCCGGTGGCATAACAGTATATCCGTTCATGGCATGAGAATCAAACAAAGCAGGTGCAGGCAACGGAATAATATCATGAGTATCCTCACTAAAAACCAAGTTATAACGAATGTGGTGAGGAGGCTCAGGAGCATCAAGAAAGTGGTGGTCCCTCATAGACTGGTGATCTAAGTAAACTCTGGGCAACAAATTGCGCGAACTCTTGGTAGAATCCGGCTTCGTTCATGAAGGCATTGTGTGGCCATTCGCACGGCCGGACCTCCGTCCTACGTGGAATGTTGAGGTCACTGTCCGAGGAGTCTCCAAGGACTCCCTTGGCATTCCGCTTCGAGGAACTCCTCCGGAAGAAATTCATTTTCCTAAGAACAAATTTCTGAATTTTTTTGGGCCACAAAAAGATGTTAACAAAACTTCACAAAATTGATAGCAACTACTCATACAAGTGCCTAGAGGCCATATCAAGCATTCAAACTACTTAGGACTCAAAGAATTCAACATGCGAGCTCATTTTCAGTAGTACCAAGAGTAGCTAATTATGCAAGATATAATCCACTAGAGCAAAAACTAATTGGAGCAAATGAGGAGTCACATACCAAGTAGCAATCTCCCAAAACTATTTTGGAAATGGAGCTCTGAGCAAAGAGATCAAAAATCTCAGGTTTGGGAGCAAGAACACGAGAGAGAGAGAGCTACCAGGAATTTTTGCTAGAGGTAAGAGACAAAGTGAGCTGAAGGAATAAGTGAGAGGGTTCCTATGGGGCCCACAAGCCACCAGGGCGTGCCCGGGGGGGGGGGGGGGGTGGCGTGCCCTGGTGCCTCATGGGCACCTGGGGCATCCCCCTGGTATGTTTCCAGTGATAAAAATTCTTAAATATTCTATAAAAATTCATGTAAAAATTTCAGATCATTCTGAGCACTTTCATTTTTGGGCACTTTTTATTGCACGGATAATTCAGAAAACAGGACAATCATGGCATTCTATTGCATTTAACTAAAAATAACAGAAAACAAAAAGTGGGTGCAGAAGGTTGTGCTTACTAAATTCATCGACCACATGCCTCTAAAAAAGAATCCATTAATAAGGTTGATCAAGTCTTATTAACAAACCATTTCCGAGTAACATGAAACCGAAGAACCTTCGTAAAAACACTAGGTTACCTCAACGGGGATGTGTACCTCCCCAATAATAAGAGTTTCATATTTCTTTTTGACAGTAGGAAGAGGGAGTTGAAAACTTCCAATAGTAATTGTCAGAGTCTTTTCAATAACATGAATACCGTTTACTTGAAATTATTTCTTCGGAAAGTGCACCGTATGTTCATTACCATTGATATGAAAAGTGACCTTGCTTTTGTTGCAATCAATAACAGCCCCTGCAGTATTAAAAAAGGGTCTACCAAGGATAATCGACATATTATCGTCCTCGGGCATATCAAGTATAACAAAGTCTGTTAGGATAGTAACATTTGCAACTACAACGGGCACATCCTCACAAACACCGATAGGTATGGCAGTTGATTTGTCAGCCATTTGCAATGATATTTTAGTGGGAGTGAGTTTATTTAAATCAAGTCTTTTATATAAAGAGAAGGGCATAACACTAACACCGGCTCCTAAATCACACAAAGTAGTTTTGACATAATTTCTTTTAATGGAGCATGGTATAGTTGGTATTCCTGGATCTCCTAGTTTTTTAGGTACTCCGTCCTTAAAAGAATAATTTGCAAGCATGGTAGAAATTTTAGCTTCAGGTATCTTTCTTTTATTTGTGACAATGTCTTTCATATATTTAGCATAAGGGGCCATCCTTAAAATATCAGTCAAACGAGTACGCAAAAAGACTGGCCTAAGCATTTTAGCAAAGCATTCAAATTCTTCCTCATCCTTATTCTTAGATGGTTTAGGAGGAAAGGGCATGGGTTTTTGAACCCAAGGTTCTCTTTCTTTACCATGTTTTCTAGCAACAAAGTCTCTTTTATCATAACGTTTGTTTTTAGGAGGTGGGTTATCAAGATCAACAACAGGTTCTATTTCAACATCATTATCAAGTTCTTTATCATTATCTGGTTGGGCATCCACATGAGTATCATCATTATTATTATCATCAGGTGAATGTTCATTACCAGATTGTGTTTCAGCATCGGAAATAGAAACATCATTATTATCCTCCAAGGGTTTTTCTACCTCAGGTTCACTAGAAGTATGCAAAGTCCTATCATTTTTCTTTTTCTTTTTCTTTTTGGATGGACTAGGTGTATCAACATTAATTCTTTGAGAGTCTTGTTCAATTCTTTTAGGGTGACCTTCAGGATAAAGTGGCTCCTGAGTCATTCTACCTCCTCTAGTCATTACTCTAACAGCATGATCATTCATATTGTTATTCATTTCATTGAGCAATTCACTTTGAGATTTAGCAACTTGTTCTAACTGGGTTTGAACCATAGATGCATGTTTACCTACACCTTTGACATCATTAGCAATTCTAAACAACAAGTCACTCAAGCGATCAATCATGTAGGCATTTCGTTTCAATTGTTTCATAACATTTGCATTGAAATGATCATGCTTAATAATATAATTGTCAAATTCAAACAAACATTGACTAGGAGGTTTGTTATAAGGAATATCACCTTCATCAAACTTTATAAAAGAATTTACCTCAACCAACTGTGGCGGTGTGTCAAGACCATGTATTTCTTCAATAGGTGGCAAATTCTTAACATCTTCAGCCTTAATACCTTTTTCCTTCATATATTTCTTTGCTTCTTGCATATCTTCAGGACTGAGAAATAGAATACCCCTCTTCTTCGGAGTGGGCTTAGGCGGTGGTTCAGGAAGTGTCCAATCATTATTATTCTTCAATATATTATGCAATAGCTCCTCAGCTTGTTCAATAGTCCGTTCCCTGAAAACACAACCAGCACAACTATCTAGGTAGTCCCTAGAAGCATTGGTTAGTCCATTATAGAAGATATGAAGTATTTCATTTTTCTTAAGAGGATGATCAGGCAAAGCATTAAGTAATTGGAGAAGCCTCCCACAAGCTTGAGGGAGATTCTCTTCTTCAATTTGCACAAAGTTAAATATTTCCTGTAAGGCAGCTTGTTTTTTATGAGCAGGAAAATATTTTTCAGAGAAGTAATAAATCATATCCTGGGGACTACGCACACAACCAGGAGCAAGAGTATTATACCATATCTTAGCATCACCCTTTAGCGAGAAAGGAAATAACTTAAGAATATAGTAATAGCGAATTTTTTCCTCATGAGCGAATAGGGTGGCTATATCATTTAATTTAGTAAGATGTGCCACAACGGTTTTAGTTTCATAGCCATGGAAAGGATCAGATTCAACCAAAGTAATTAACTCAGGATCGACAGAGAATTCATAGTCCTTATCAGTAACAAATATGGGAGAGGTAGCAAACTTAGGATCATATTTCATTCTCTCCCTCATAGATTTTTCTTTCATTTCAGCAAGCAATTTTATAACTTCATCTCTATCATTACAAGCAAGAATGGCTCTAGCCGTCTCCCTATCAAAGACATGTTCATTAGGTGATTCAACTCTAGTAGGAGAGCTAGGCATAATAGGTGAGTCATAATTCTCAAGGGTTTCAACATTTTCAATTTCTTTAGCTTTAGCAAGTTGTTCATCAAGAAATTCACCAAGTGGCACAGTATTATCAAGCAAAGTACTAGCATCATCATATGTATCATTCATAGCAGAAGTAGTATCATCAATAACTTGAGACATATCATAATTAATAGCAGGTGGTGGTGTTGCAAGCTTACTCAAAACAGAAGGTGATTCAAGTGCAGAGCTAGATGGCAGTTCCTTACCTCCCCTCATCTTAGAGGGAACGATCTTGGTTCTATCATCCTTAAGATTCTTCATAGTGATCAACAGATATAAATCCCAAGTGACTCAGCAAATAGAGCTATGCTCCTCGGCAACGGCGCCAGAAAAAGGTCTTGATAACCCACAAGTATAGGGGATCGCAACAGTTTTCGAGGGTAGAGTATTCAACCCAAATTTATTGATTCGACACAAGGGGAGCCAAACAATACTTGCAAGTATTAGCAGTTGAGTTGTCAATTCAACCACACCTGGAGACTAAATATTTGCAGCAGAGTGATCAGTAGCACAGTAGTATGGTAGTTTGATAGCAATAGCAATAATAGTAACAGTAACAGTAACGGTAGTAGCAATAGTTTTGTAACAATTGTGACAGTAGTAGCAACAGTAGTAACTTAGCGAAGAACAATATGTGAAAAACTCGTAGGCATTGGATCGGTGATTATGTTGGATAACATTCATCATGTAACAGTCATAACCTAGGGCGACACAGAACTAGCTCCAATTCATCAATGTAATGTAGGCATGTATTCCGTATATAGTCATACATGCTTGCGATAAGAACTTGCATGACATCTTTTGTCCTACCCTCCCATGGCAGCGGGGTCCATAAGGAAACTAAGGGATATTAAGGCCTCCTTTTAATAGAGAACCGGAACAAAGCATTAACACATAGTGAATACATGAACTCCTCAAACTACGGTAGTCACCGGAAAGAATCCCAATTATTGTCACCTTGGGGTATGCGGATCATAACACATAGCAGGTGCGTATAACTTGCAAGATTGGATCAAGAACACAAATATATTCATGAAAACATAAAGGGTTCAGATCTGAAATCATGGCACTCGGGCCCTAGTGACAAGAATTAAGCATAGCAAAGTCATAGCAACATCAATCTCAGAACATAGTGGATACTAGGGATCAAGCCCTAACAAAACTAACTCGATTACATGATAAATCTCATCCAACCCATCACCGTCCAGCAAGCCTATGAAGGAATTACTCACTCCCGGCGGTGAGCATCATGAAATTGGTGATGGAGGATGGTTGATGATGACGATGACGGAAGATCCCCCTCTCTAGAGCCCCGAACGGATTCCAGATCTGGTATCATAAAACGCGATGAAACTTCCTCTCTTATTTTTTTTTCCTGGAATTGTGAATTTATAGGCCTGAGATTAGGGTCAGCGGAGCCACGTGGGCCCCACAAGCCACCATGGCGCGCCACGGGGGATGGCGCACCCTGGTGCCTCATGGGCAGTAGGTGGCCCCCCTCCAGTGGATCTTGGCTCCAGTATTTTTTATTTATTCCATAAAAAATCTCCAAAAAGTTTCGTCCAATTCCGAGAACTTTTATTTCTGCACAAAAAACAACACGATGGTAGTTCTGCTGAAAACAGCATCAGTCCGGGTTAGTTTCATTCAAATCATGCAAATTAGAGTCCAAAACAAGAGCAAAAGTGTTTGGAAAAGTAGATACGACGGAGACGTATCACTAGTGATTATGTTGTTGGTGTTGTGCTAGGACAAAGAGTTGATAAGAAATTAAATGTTATCCATTATGCTAGTAAAACTCTAGACAGTGCTCAAAGAAATTATGCTACTACTGACAAAGAATTTTTAGCAGTTGTGTTTGCATGTGATAAATTCAGATCTTACATTGTTGATTCCAAAGTTACTATTCATACCGATCATGCTGCTATTAAATATATTATGGAAAAGAAAGATGCTAAACCTAGACTTATTAGGTGGGTTCTTCTGCTACAAGAATTTGATTTGCATATTGTTGATCGAAAGGTGCTACTTGTGAGCTGCGTTGGTAATTCCCTGAAGAGGAAGGGAGATGCAGTATAGTAGAGATAAGTATTTCCCTCAGTTATGAAACCAAGGTTATCAATCCAGTAGGAGAATCACGCAACACCTCGTTAGCAGTACCTGCACACAAAACAACAAATCCTTGCACCCAACGCAAACAAGGGGTTGTCAATCCCTCGGCGGTTAATTGCAAGATTAAATTGTATGGTGATAGATAGATAGATAGAACTAAATTATAAAATAAAATAAATAAAGTAAAACTTTAGCAAGGTATTTTTAGGATTTTTAATATATGATAGAAGTAGACCCGGGGGCCATAGTTTTCACTAGAGGCTTCTGTCATGAAAATAGCATACGATGGGTGAACAAATTACTGTTGGGCAATTGATAGAAAAGCAAATAACCATGATGATATCCAAGGCAATGATCATGTATATAGGTATCCCGTCCGAGACAAGTAGACCGACTCCTGCCTGCATCTACTACTATTACTCCACACATCGACCGCTATCCAGCATGCATCTAGTGTATTAAGTCCATAAAGAATGGAGTAACGCCTTAAGCAAGATGACATGATGTAGACAAAGTAAACTCACGCATGAATAAACCCCATATTTTTACCCTTAATAGCAACGATACATACGTGTCATGTCCCTTTCTGTCACTGGGATTGAGCACCGCAAGATCGAACCCATTACAAAGCACCTCTCCCATTGCAAGATAAATCAATCTAGTTGGCCAAACCAAATCAATAGATTGGAGAGAAATACGAAGCTATAATAATCATGCATAAAAGAGTTCAGAGAAAACTCAAATAATATTCATGGATAATCTGATCATAAACTCACAATTCATCGGATCCCAACAAACACACCGCAAAAAGTGGTTACATCGGATAGAACTCCAAGAACATCAAGGAGAACATTGTATTGAAGATCAAAAAGAGAGAATAAGCCATCTAGCTACTAACTATGGACCCGAAGGTCTGTGGTAAACTACTCACGCATCATCGGAAGGGCAACAAGGTTGATGGAGAGCCCATCCGTGATCGATTCCCCCTCCGGCGGAGCACCGGAAAAGGCCTCCAGATGGGATCTCTCGAGAACAGAAACTTGTGGCAGCGGAAAAAGTATTTTGTGGACTCCTCTGTTGGTTTCCCAATTTTAGAGAATTTATAGTGGAGGAATTAGGTCAAACGGAGCTGTGTGGGCCCCACGAGCCACCAGGGCGTGCCCCCCCTGGGGCGCGCCATGGTGCCTCGTGGGCCACTGCTTCATCTTCTGGCCCTCTCCCGAAGCTTCCAGTACTTGTTATGTCCACAAAAAAATCTCTAAAAAATTTCGTGGCATTTGGACTTCGTTTGGTACTGATATTCTGGAAAACCAAAAACAGGCAAAAAACAGCAACTGGCACTGGGCACTAAGTTAATAGGTTAGTTCCAAAAAATGATATATAATTGTTGTAAATGTATATAAAAACATCCAAGATTGATAATATAATAGCATGTAACAATCAAAAATTATAGATACGTTGGAGACGTATCAAAAGGGAGCTAAGAATCCCGTAGCTGATAACTTGTCTAGAATGGAAAATGTTCTTGATGACCCACTCCCTATTAATGATGATTTTCCCGATGAACAATTAGCTATGATAAATGCTTCTCGTAATACTCCTTGGTATGCAGACTATGCTAATTACATTGTTGCTAAATATATACCACCTAGTTTCACATACCAACAAAAGAAAAAGTTTTTCTTTGATTTAAGACATTACTTTTGGGATGACCCACACTTATATAAATAAGAAGTAGATGGTATTATTAGACGTTGTGTACCTGAGCATGAACAGGAACAAATCCTACATAAGTGTCACTCCGAGGCATATGGAGGACACCACGCGGGAGACAGAACTGCACACAAGGTATTACAATCTGGTTTTTATTGGCCTACTCTTTTCAAGGATGCACGTAAGTTTGTCCTTTCTTGTGATGAATGTCAAAGAATTGGTAATGTTAGTAGACGTCAAGAAATGCCTATGAATTATTCACTTTTTATTGAACCATTTGATGTTTGGGATTTTGATTATATGGGACCTTTTCCTAAGGGTCATTTACATTTCAGCCCCTAACTCGAACCACCTACTCAGATTTGCCCCTAATTTCGAAGTGTGCTCAAATTTGCCCCTCTGCCGTTAAGTCACCTTATAGAAATGCCCTTCCGTCCAGTCAAAGGCCTTTGACCGTCAGAGGCCTCTGTGTACTGTAGCAGATGGAAAGTGCTACAGTATTGGACGGAAAGTGCTACAGTACTGTACGGAAGGGCATTTCTATAACTGGAATTAACGGCAGAGGGGCAAATTTGAGCACACTTCAAAATTAGGGGCAAATATTAGTAGTGGGTTCCAGTTAAGGGCACAAATGTAATTGTCCCTTTTCCTAAATCCAATAGGTATACTCATATTCTAGTTGCTGTTGATTATGTTACTAAGTGGGTAGAAGCTATTCCAACTAGTAGTGATGATCATAACACTTCCATTAGAATGCTTAAAGAAGTTATATTTCCGAGGTTTGGAGTCCCTAGATATTTAATGACTGATGGTGGTTCACATTTTATTCACGGTGCTTTCCGTAAATTGCTTGCTAAATATGATGTTAATCATAGAATTGCATCTCCTTATCATCCTCAGTCTAGTGGTCAACTTGAATTAACTAATAGAGAAATAAAATTGATTTTGCAAAAGACCGTTAATAGATCCAGAAATAATTGGTCTAAGAAACTTGATGATGCACTATGGGCTTACAGAACTGCTTATAAAAATCCTATGGGTATGTCTCCTTATAAAAAGGTTTATGGAAAAGCATGTCATTTACCTCTTGAGTTAGAACATAAAGCATATTGGGCAATTAAAGAACTTAACTATGATTTTAAACTTGCTGGTGAAAAGAGGCTATTTGATATTAGTTCTTTAGATGAATGGAGGACCCAAGCTTATGAAAATGCCAAGTTGTGTAAAGAAAAAGTTAAAAGATGGCATGATAAGAGAATTCAAAAACCGGAATTTAATGTAGGTGACCATGTTCTATTATACAATTCTCGCTTAAGATTTTTTGCAGGAAAACTTCTCTCTAAATGGGAAGGACCGTATATCATCGAGGAAGTTTATCGCTCCGGAGCCATCAAAATAAACAACTCCGAAGGCAATAATCCGAGAGTGGTTAATGGGCAAAGAATTAAACATTATATCTCAGGTATGCCCATTAATGTTGAAACTAATATTATTCAAACAATTACACCGGAAGAGCACATAGAGGAAACCTTCCGGAACGCTCCAGGATCCTGAAAAGGAGTAGGTATGTGGTACGGTAAGTAAACCGACTCCAAAACTTCCATAAAAGTACTTTCTGTCCGTTTTGTAATATATAAAAAATTAGGAAAATAATAAACAGTCCAAAAAGTGCATGAGGAGGCGACAAGCCTAGGGGGCGCGCCCTACCCCCAGGGCGCGCCTACCAGGCTTGTGGCGCCCTCGTGGACTTTCCCGACTCCGTTTTTCTTCCATATTACTTGTTTTGCACGAGAAAAATTCATTATATATACTCACGGATGTTTTGACCACCGCATCACAAGTTTCTCCTCTGTTCTTGTTTCGAGCTATTTTTCTGACAGATCTAGATCGCCATGACTCCCCGAAGACTCCGCACCAAGCACCGGATTGTTCAACCTTCACCCGGCAAACGTCCTTTCAGCAAAGTATATTATGAGTGGTCGTCCGGAGAGGAGGATATTGCTATGGAGGAGTAACCAGGAAAGGTAATAGAAGACCAGATTCAAGAAGAAGAAGATCAAGCCATGCTAAGGAAGGAAGCACCAGAAAAGGGAGATTCATGGCAAACTCTTTATGATAATTTTCCCCCATCTGCAATTGATATACTAAAAGTTTTTGAAGCAATTTGTGCTCAAAATACGTCGCTTACCCGTGAAGTTATTATGTTAGAGGAGCAGAATCGTGCTCTTCGGAGGATTAATGGAAATTTGGAGTACTTGCTGAAGCTGAAGGACAAGCCTACCTCACCATCACCACCATCACACAAGAAGGAGATTTGAGTACATGGGTATGGGCACCACCCTTGGCTTGTGCCAAGCTTGGGGGAGGTGGCCCGGTATCGTATCACCATCACTTTTTCATCATGATTATCTATCTTAGTTCGATCCTTAGTTATTTCGTGATTTAGAAGAATAAAGTTTTAGTATAATTTAGTTTCGAGTGCTTGCTTTGTGATCTATCTATCTATGTAATCGTGTGTGAAAGTTATATAATAAAGAGTAGTTTGAGTTGAGTGTTCTGCTTTTGATGATCCAATCTTAGAAATAAATAAAGAATAAAAAGTAAGATCATATGCTAATCCCATGGGGAGTGATGACTTCACATAAAAGAAGTATAATTGATAAAACTTGTTGGAAGTTGACAAACATAGCATTGGTCATTGTTGCAATTCATGAAAGAGTAATAAAAGAAGAGAGGTCTCACATATAAACACACTATCTTGGACATCTTTTATGATTGTGAGCCCCCATCAAATATTCTATGTCATTTAGTCGACGTTGGACAAGGAAGACAACGTAATGGGTTATGTTTGCTTATATTCACATAGAAGTTATGTTGTTTTGGATCCTCTAACATGTGGTGCTTGCCCCCTATCTTTTGCTAGCCAAAATTCTGTACTAAGTAGAGATACTACTTTTGCATCCAAAAACCCTTAAACCTAGTTTCATGCCATGAGAGTCCACCATATCTACCTATGGATTGAATAAGATCCTTCAAGTAAGTTGTCATCGGTGCGAAGCAATAAAAATTGCTCCTAAACATGTATGAACTTTTATTGTAAGGGAAAATAAGCTTTGTACGATCTTGTGATGGTGGAGCAATAAAAGCGACAGACTGCATAATAAAGGTTGCTATCACAAGGGGCAATATCAAGTGATGTTCCTTTACATTAAGAGCTTGCACATCCAAAAACAAAAAGCGCATGACAACCTCTGCTTCCCTCTGCGAAGGCCCTATCTTTTACTTTATGTATTTACTTTCATGCAAGAGTCAATAGTATTCTCCTCTATTCCATTTTTATTTTCTCTCTTGGAAAGCATCATGTGGTGGGGATTGATCCATGCATATATATCCAGTTGGATGTAGGTGATCATGAGTTATTATTGTTGACATTACCCTTGAGGTAAATACGTTGGGAGGCAAAATTATAAGCCCCTATCTTTCTATGTGTTTGACTGAAACTTTTGCTCCATAAGTATGTCGTGAGTGTCAGCAATCATAGAAGACTAAATGATAGTTGAGTATGTGAACTTGCTAAACAAAGCTCTTACATAGATTCTTTCTGATAATATGATGAATTGCAATTGCTTCAGTGACTGAGATCATAGTTTGTTAGTTTTCAATTTGGTGTATGGTTCATACTTTAACTTGTGGATGAATTGTCACTTTTCATGAGAAGTTTTATGATGATATATTGCTGTTATAATAAGGATCATGATGCTCCATGTCCGTATTTTATTTTTATCAACGCCTCTCTTAATAACCATGTGGTCATGATTATCGATTTCGGCTTTCGCTTGAGGACAAGCGAGGTCTAAGCTTGGGGGAGTTGATACGTCCAATTTGCATCATGATTTCCTACCAATAATTATTATGTTTTTGATCATTATTTCACTTTATGGTACAATTCTTATGCCTTTTCTCTCTTATTTTGCAAGATTCACATGAAGAGGGAGAATGTCGGCAGCTGGAATTCTGGACCTGAAAGGGGTGAAACAGAGACATCTATTCTGCACAACTCCAAATGACCTGAAAATTTACGGAGAATTATTTTCGAATATATAAAAAATACTGGCGAAAGAATCAATAGAAGGGGCCCCACCAGGAAGCCACAAGCCTGGGGGGCGCACCCTACCCCCCTGGGCACGCCCCCTGGCTTGTGGGGCCCCTGGCAGGCCTTTGGCCCCCTCCTTCTGCTATATGAAGCCATTTGCCCTAGAAAAAATCAGAAGAAGACTTTCGGGACGAAGCGCCGCCGTCTCGAGGCGGAACTTGGGCAGGAGCTATTTTGCTCTGTGGCGGAGCGATTCCGCCGGGGATACTTCCCTCCGGGAGGGGGAAATCGAAGCCATCGACATCACCAACGATCCTTTCATCGTGGGAGGACCAATCTTCATCAACATCTTCACCAGCACCATCTCATCTCAAACCCTAGTTCATCTCTTGTATTCAATCTTTGCCTCAAAACCTCAGATTGGTACCTGTGGGTTGCTAGTAGTGTTGATTACATCTTGTAGTTGATGCTAGTTGGTTTATTTGGTGGAAGATTATATGTTCAGATCCTTAATGCTATTCAATACCCCTCTGATCTTGAACATGAATATGATTTGTGAGTAGTTACTTTTGTTCTTGAGGACATGGGATAAGTCTTGTCATAAGTAATCATGTGAATTTGGTATTCGTTCGATATTTTGATGCTATGTATGTTGTGCTTCCTTTAGTGATGTCGTGTGAACGTCGACTACATAACACTTCACCATCTTTGGGCCTAAGAGAAGGCATTGTGGAGTAGTAATTAGATGATGGGTTGCTAGAGTGACAGAAGCTTAAACCCTAGTTTATGCGCTATTCCGTAAAGGGCTGATTTGGATCCATATGTTTAATGCTATGGTTAGAGTTATCTTAATTCTTCTTTCGTAGTTGCGGATGCTTGCGAGAGGGGGTAATCATAAGTGGGAGGCTTGTTCAAGTAAGAACAACACCCAAGCACCAGTCCACCCACATATCAAATTATCAAAGTAGCGAACGCGAATCAAACAAACATGATGAAAGTGACTAGATGAAATTCCCATGTGTCCTCGAGAACGCTTTGCTTATTATACGAATTCGTTCTGGCTTGTCCTTTGCTACAAAAAGGATTGAACCACCTTGCTGCACTTTATTATACTTGTTACTTGTTACTTGTTACGAATTATCTTGCTACCGAAACTATCTGTTACCGCTACTTTCAGTACTTGCAGAGAACATCTTGCTGAAAACCGCTTGTCATTTCCTTCTGCTCCTTGTTGGGTTCGACACTCTTACTTATCGAAAGGACTACGATTGACCCCCTATAATTGTGGGTTATCACTAATGATGTTATATGCTTGAGTAAACATTCTTCTATGGTCCAGACTCAGTTAGAACAAATCGCTAAGTCACAAAATGATTTGCTTGATGAAATGAATAAAAAGAATGATCATGTTGTTAGAGTTGTTACTAGAGGAGGTAGCATGACTCAGGATCCTCTATATCCTGAAGATCATCATAAAAGAATTGAACAAGATTCTCAAAGAAATAATATTGATGCACCTAGTCCATCTAAGAAGAAAAAGAAAAAGAAAAATGATAAAACTTTGCCTGCTTCTAGTGAACCTGAGATAGAAAAACCTCCTGAGAATCAGAATGATGTTTCTATTTCTGATGCTGAGACACAATCTGGTAATGAACATCGACCTAGTGATAATGATAATGATAATGATAATGATGATGTTCATGTTGATGCTCAACCAGATAATGATGTAGAAATAGAACCTGCTGTTGATCTTGATAACCCACCTCTTAATAATAAAAGATATGATAAAAGAGATTTTGTTGCTAGAAAACATGGGAAAGAAAGAGAACCATGGGTTCAAAAACCTATGCCTTTCCCTACTAAACCTTCTAAAAATAAGGATGATGAAGATTTTGAGCGCTTTGTTGAAATGCTTAGACCTGTCTTTTTGCGTACTCGCTTGATTGATATGTTGAAAATGTCTCCCTATGCTAAATACATGAAAGATATTGTCACTAATAAAAGAAAGATACCTGAAGCTGAAATTTTCACCATGCTTGCAAATTATTCTTTTAAGGGTGGAGTACCTAAAAAGTTAGGAGATCCAGGAATACCTACTATACCATGCTCCATTAAAAGAAGTTATGTCAAAACCGCTTTATGTGATTTGGGAGCCGGTGTTAGTGTTATGCCTTTATCTTTATATAGAAGACTTGATTTGAATAAGATTACACCTACTGAAATATCTTTGCAAATGGCTGATAAATCCACCGCTATACCTATTGGAATTTGCGAGGATGTTCCCGTTGTAGTTGCAAATGTTACTATCTTGACGGACTTTATTATACTTGATATGCCCGAGGACGACAACATGTCAATTATCCTTGGTATACCCTTTTTGAATACTGCAGGTGCTGTTATTGATTGCAACAAAAGCAAGGTTACTTTTCATCAATGGTAATGAGCATACGGTTTATTTCTCGAAGAAACAAAGTTCGGTGAATGGTATCAATTGTATTGAAAAGGTTTCGATAATCACTATTGGGGGATTCAAATTTCCTCTTCCTACTGTCAAAAAGAAATATAAAATTCTTATTGTTGGGGAGATGCATATCCCCACTGAGGTAACTTAGTGTTATACGAAAATTCTTCGGTTTCATGCCATTCGGAAATAGTTTGTTAATAAGACTTGATCAATCTTATTAATGGATTCTTTTTGAGGGGCATGTGGTCGATGAATTTAGTAAGCACAAATTTCTGTACCCACCTTTTGCTCTCTGTTATTTCTAGTAGAATAAAATAAAATGCCATGATTATCCTGTTTTCTGAATTTTCCGTGCAATAAAAAATGGCCCAAAAATAAAAGTTCTCAGAATGCCTTGAAAATTTAGTATGATTTTTTTCAGAATATTTAAGAATTTTTAACACTGAACACACCCCAGGGGTGCACCTGTGAGCCACAAGCCCACGGGGCGCGCCCAGCAGGCTTGTGGTATGGGACCCACTCACTTATGCCAGCCACCCATCTCCTTCTTCTTGCTCCAGAAAAAATCAAACTTGCTCCCAAGCCCATGTTCTTGCTCATTTTGCTGTGATTTTCGATCTCCTTGCTCAGAACTCCATTTCCAAAACTGTTTTGAGGAATTACTCCTTGGTATGTGACTCCTCGAATGCTCCAATTAGTTTTTGTTCTAGTGCTTTATACTTTGCAAATTTTTGCTGCTGTGGTGACCATGTTTATGAGCTTGCATGTTGAATTTGTATGGTCCAAAGTAGTTCTGATGCATGATATAGCTTCTAGATACATGTGGGAGTAGTTGGTATCAATTTTTTTGAGTTTCGTTCACTTTTATTTTGAGTCACTAAAAATTTCAGAAATTTTTCAGAGAAAAAGAAAAGGTTTAGGAAGATGTTCCATGGTGGTTCCTCGAGCAAAAGTGCTCCAAGGCCCGCAATACGCGAGCAGGATACCGAACCGCCGCGAGAGGCCGCGGTGCTACCGTGCGAGTGGTCGTCGGATGCCTTCATGATTCGAGCCGGCATCAAGGAAGAGTTTGATATGTACGTGCGCAACGCCGGGCTCACGGAGTTCCTGGCAGACAGGTACCCGCAATATTATGACCTCACTGACTCCTTTGTGCGAAGATTCAAGTATGTATATCAGCGCACTTCACATGATGTTATTTTCAACCTATATGAAAATCCTTTTCGCATGTCTGTTGAAGAATTTAGTGAAGTATGCAAAATTCCATTCTGGGGGACTTGCACTAAACCCCGTAAATCTGATTGCAATGAATTTCTCATGAACATTACTAGGGGTGAGACTAGAGGCATCACACAAGCTACTATGGGGAGCATTCATTTTCCTGCCATACATTATTTTGCTCCATTCATTGGTAGATGCATTAATGGTAAACATGATCATAGTCATCTTTGCGCCCCTGATCTGAGCATCCTTAAGAGTGCGGTGCTGGGAGATAGACAATTTAACATGGGGGCTATTGTTGCACGTCGTTTACATAATAATGCCTTAGTTGGTGATTTCTTTGGTGGAATTTATGCCACTCACTTAGCTACTTATCTCGGTGTGCCCATTAAACAAAATGACACCCTTTTGCCACCTAGTTTTCTTGATTATGATGCTATGGAACGCCACCAGTTCCTTGAGAGGGGTTACCCCCCGTTCAGATACAGGCTAATCATTAACAGGCGTCGTGTTTTCCATATTGTTTTGCCTGCTCCTGCCTTCTTTGATTTCCAGGAAAAACATATACATTTCATACTTGAGGAGGAGGCTGAGGGGTACGAGAGGGCGGCAAAGACCGAGCGCCTTAATGAGGCAGCTCGCCAAGCTGTGGCAGCTGCATTTCAGTATAACCCGAACTACCATCACGGGCATTATCCAGGCCAGGACTGGCCATAGACCTACTTAGGCCAAAAGCCTAAGTTTGGGGGAGTACGTGTTTCTCACCGACATTACATTCATGTTCACACATTCATTCCAGTTGTCGGTGTTCATTCTTTTTCATTGTATATCTATGATAGTTTTATTTTCTTTTTCTTCTTGTGTGTTTGAAAAGCTCGTTTCTTCTTTCTTCTTTTACTTGTTGGGAGCTTTCCCGTGTAAATAGTTTTTCTTGTTTTTCGTTTTCCTTCGTTAATTTGCTTCCTTCAGAAAAACCAAAAACTCCAAAAATATTTTAGTGTGTTTCTCTGAATTTCTTTTCTTTTCGTTGAGTCGTCACAAGGAGAAGACCACGATGAAAATGTTGAGTGGCTCCCATATGCTTTATTGTTGATCTAACAAAGAGCCACAATTACTTTGTCTTCTCCTTTGAATAAATGTTTGCAGATTCCAGCTTAGTCCACGGCACACTTGCACCATTCTTATTATTATCACATCATTCGGTCGTGCAAGTGAAAGGCAATAATGACGATATTTGATGAAGTGATTGCGCTGAAGAAAAGCTGGTATGAACTCTTCTTGTTTTTTGTCTTTGTAAATATGTTTAGCTCAGTATTCATGATTCAACATTATTATGAGTAAACATATTTGTGATGACAATTAGAGATTATAGTTGCTCATGCCATGCTTAAATAGCTAGGAGTGGATAATGATTTATCTTGAGTGTCAACATGCATTAAAATGGTTGTGATGTAGTATGTTAGCATGGTATCCTCCTCTGTGTAATTCGAGTGGCTTGGCTTGGCACATGTTCATACATATAGTTGAATCAAAACCAACATAGCCTCCATGATATTTATGTTCAGGGTGTTGATATCCTACTCATGCTCGTGTTCAATGTTAATTATTCGCAATGCATGTCTATGACCGTTTTCGCTCTCTAGCTGGTCGCTTCTCAATCTATTTGCTAGCCTTCGCCTGTACTAAGCGGGAATACTGCTCGTGCATCCAAATCCTTAAACCAAAGTTATTCCAGATGAGTCCACTATATCTACCTATATGCGGTATTGATACGTCTCCAACGTATCTAAAATTTATGAAGTATTCATGCCATGTTTATTATAGTTTTGTATGATTTTGGTGCACTTTTATACGGCTTTTATATGATTTTTATGGACTAACATATTGACCTAGTGCCCAGTGCCAGTTGTTGTTTTCTGCTTGTTTTTGGTTTTCCAGAAAATTCATATCAAATGAAGTCCAAATGCAGCGAAACTTTTTGACGATTTTTTCTGGAAGGAAACAGACCCAGGAAGCTTCGGGGGAGCAGTAGAAGAGCCACAGGGGCCCCACAAGCCACCAGGGCGTGCCACCCCCCCAGGCGCGCCCTGGTGCCTCGTGGGCCCCCTGTGGCACCTCTTTGCGTGATTCCAACGCTGAAAAATCCTATATATTTAGAAACCCCCGAAAGTTAACCTAGATAAGTTTTTACGCCACCGCAAGCCTCTATACCAAGGAGATCCCATCTGGAGCCCTTTTCCGGCACCCTGCCGGAGGGGGGGAATCATCACCGGAGGCCATCTTCATCATCCCGACGGTCTCCATGACGAGGAGGGAGTAGTTCACCCTTGGGGCTGAGGGTATGTACTAGTAGCTATGTGTTTGATCTCTCTCTCGTGTTCTTGATTTGGCATGATCTTGATGTACCGCGAGCTTTGTTAATATAGTTGGATCATATGGTGTTTCTCCCTCTCTATCTTGTTGTGATGAATCGAATCTTTTCCCTTTGATGTTTCATTATTGTCGGATTGAATATTTCAGATTTGAGAACACTTGATGTATGTCTTGCATATGAATACCCATGGTGACAATGGGGTATTATATTTATTCACTTGATGTATGTTTTGGCACTCAACTCGTGGATTCCCGAGGTGACATTGGGGTAATCTATGCATAGGGGTTGATGCACGTTTTCATTATCTTTTC
This sequence comes from Elymus sibiricus, assembly GCA_039707655.1. Lineage (NCBI taxonomy): Eukaryota > Viridiplantae > Streptophyta > Magnoliopsida > Poales > Poaceae > Elymus > Elymus sibiricus. Next base: position 171,651,892 of record CM077666.1, on the reverse strand, counting down.
TCCGATAGAAACTTTGGGGTGCTCCTTGGAGTTCTTTGTGTGGATTGAATATTATGATTATAAGGTTGTTTGATGCATATCGTATAATCAACTCATGGATACTTGTGGTGACATTGGAGTATCTAGGTGACATTAGAGTTGGTTGATGTGTATCATATGGTGTTATTTTAGTACGAACTCTAGGGCTGTTTGTGACACTTATAGGAATGGCTCAATAGATCGATCGGAAAGGATAACTTTGAGGTGGTTTTGTACCCTACAAACAATTTCTATCTTATGTTCTCTGCTAATAGGAACTTGGGAGTGATTCTTTATCGCACGTTGAGGGATGGTTATATGATCCAATTATATTAGCATTGTTGAGAGATTGCACTAGCGAAAGTATGAACCCTAGGCCTTGTTTCTAAGCATTGCAATACCGTTTATGCTCACTTTTGTTACTTGCTACCTTGCTGTTTTTTATTGTTCGCACTACAAAAACCTATATCTACTATCCATACTACACTTGTATCACTATCTCTTCGCCGAACTAGTGCACCTATACAATTTACCATTGTATTGGGTGTGTTGGGGACACAAGAGACTCTTTGTTATTTGGTTGCAGGGTTGTTTGAGAGAGACCATCTTCATCCTACGCCTCCCACGGATTGATAAACCTTAGGTCATCCACTTGAGGGAAAATTGCTACTGTCCTAGAAAACTCTGCGCTTGGAGGCCCAACACGAGTCTACAAGAATAAGTTGTGTAGTAGACATCAGGTATTACTCTGCCGTTCCAAGTAAATTTGCAAGTGCCACCTCTAAATATTCAAACGAACATCTGTTTTGTGTGCCCGTACCGCTCATGGAGCGATAGGGGGCGGTCAGTATCTTCCATGCTAAGTGGGTTACTCTCAGATGAGTGTTTATTCACTTGTGATTGCACGAGAGAGGCTGGTAATCGGGACGCCCAGTCGTATGCTCAAATCGAAATCATATAATGCAAACAAACTCCCCCGAAAAGTTGTTGGTATGGAGGGCACCCGTGAATTCGGCTAGCCATGGCTTGTGTTGGTACGGTGGAGGGGGAGTAAACTTTACCTTTCTGCTTGGGAACCGCCAATAATGCGTTTAGCATGGAAGATATTGAAAACTCTCGGTCGTGACGTTGACAGGAAAAGCATACCTCCCAAAATTATTTTCATCTCTAATTTAAGCTTTGAGCTCTGGCACCACTGCAAATTCATGCTTCCCTCTGTGAAGGGCCTATCCATTTACTTTTATGTTATTTTATTTTTATTGTTGAGTCATCACCCTCTCATTTAAGCACCAGTTGGAGAGCACTATTGTCATTTTTATGCATTGAGTATAGTTAATGTTGGGTGTGACCATGACTGGATATCCTCTACCCTGAATTACAATGTTTAGTCCTTGCTTGAATCTCAGCGGTGCTCTGCATTTATGTTTTGCGGTCTCAGAAAGGGCTAGCGAGATACCATGTTATCATATTATATCATGTTTGTTTTGACAAAGTGTTAGCATCCAAGATATCTTATTATTGCTCGCTAGTTAGTTATGTTATTGCCATGAGTAAATGTGAGACCTAAGTGTTATCATCAATATGGTTAGTTCATAATCTTTGCTGAAAACTTGGATGCTAGTTAAGTATATATACAGACAACAAGAACAAAAGAGTTTGTAAAAGTTTTTCTTTGTCACTTTCAGTTTGTCAACTGAATTGCTTGAGGACAAGCAACGAGTTAAGCTTGGGGGAGTTGATACGTCCCAAACGTATCTACTTTTCCAAACACTTTTGCTCTAGTTTTGGACTCTAATTTGCATGATTTGAATGGAACTAACCCGGACTGACGCTGTTTTCAGCAGAATTGCCATGGTGTTGTTTTTGTGCAGAAATAAAAGTTCTCGGATGGACCTGAAAATTTACAGAGAATTATTTCAGAATATATAAAAAATACTGGCGCAAAGATCCACAAGAGGGGGGGGCACCAGGCACCACAAGCCTGGGGGGCGCGCCCACCCCGAGGGCGCGCCTGGCAGGCTTGTGGGCCCCTGGCAACTCCGTTTGCCCTAACTCTAATGCTATAAGTACCTATTCGTGGAGAAAAAAATCAGAGAGAAAGAATCATCATGTTTTACGATACGGAGCCGCCGCCACCTCCTATTCTTCATCGGGAGGGCTGATCTGGAGTCCGTTCGGGGCTCCGGAGAGGGGGATTCGACGGCGTCGTCATCATCAACCATCCTCCATCACCAATTTCATGATGCTCACCACCATGTGTGAGTAATTTCTTCGTAGGCTTGCTGGACGGTGATGGGTTGGATGAGATTTACCATGTAATCGAGTCAATTTGTTAGGGCTTTGATCCCTAGTATCCACTATGTTTTGAGATTGATGTTTCTATGACTTTGCTATGCTTAATGCTTGTCACTAGGGCCCGAGTGCCATGATTTCAGATCTGAACCATTAGGTTTTCATGAATATATTTGAGTTCTTGATCCTATCTTGCAAGTTATATGCACCTGTTACGTGTCATGATCCGCATACCCCAAGGTGACAATAATTGGGATTCTTTCCGGTGATTGCCGTAGTTTGAGGAGTTCATGTATTCACTATGTGCTAATGCTTTGTTCCGGTTCTCTATTAAAAGGAGGCCTTAATATCCCTTAGTTTCCTTAAGGACCCCGCTGCCACGGGAGGGTAGGACAAAAGATGTCATGCAAGTTCTTACTATAAGCACGTATGACTATATACAGAATACATGCCTACATTACATTGATGAATTGGAGCTATTGTGTATTGCCCTAGGTTGTGACTGTTACATGATGAATGTCATCTAACATAATTATCCATCACTGATCCAATGCCTACGCTTTTCGCATATTGATCTTTGCTAAGTTACTTTCGTTGCTGCTGCTGTTACAATCACTACAAAACTGCTACTGTTATTGCCTTGGTTACTATTATTACTGTTATTACTGCTATTGAAACTATCATACTACTGTGCTACTAAACACTTTGCTGCAGATATTTAGTCCTCCAGGTGTGGTTGAATTGACAACTCAACTGCTAATACTCACAAATATTCTTTGGCTCCCCTTGTGTCGAATCAATAAATCTGGGTGAAATACTACTCGCGAAAACTGTTGCGATCCCCTATACTTGTGGGTTATCAGTGCTTCTTCTTGAGCAATTGTAGCTTGGAACAAAACTCTTCACTTGCCAAATTGTGGCAACTTCCGCCGTCGATGATGACCTTAACGGAACGTCCTTGGATACCCGCTTTGGTATGGAAGATGTGGCAACGTTGGTCTTCGTCTTTTTGTTGTTGAAGTGTCAAGATCTTGGAGACAACAAGAGCGGGGCTCAAATCATTGTCACAAAAGACTTGATCGTCTTCATCTTCATTCACTTGTCGGTGCATGGCCACATGCTCAAGTGCTTCCATTTCTTCTTCGCTCATAGAGTCGTAGGTGCCGTCCGCGTTGGCGATCATGGTGCGCCATGTGGGGCACTCAAATGACTTGTGGCCTCGGCCTTTGCAAGTAAAGCACTTGATGTCACTTGTCTTGGCGGCATCCGGAGGAGTTGTTGATGACGAAGCTCTTGGCTTGGAGTTGCTTGTAGTAGTAGTAGGAGGACGACTCAAAGATGTCGAAGGTTGCTTGTAGCTTGACTTGTTGCCGGTACTTGGTGTAGATCGAGTCGTAGTAGAAGGTGTCGTAGTCGTTGAAGCTTGGGTGTATGAACTATAGGTCTTGGAAGAGTACTTGGAGTACTTGTAGTCCTCGTGCACTTGTCGCTCCGCATTGGTGGCTTGGTGCACTAGCTCGAGGAGATTGGAGTACGGTTGGAAGTCTGCAATTTTCTTGATTGGATGGTTGAGACCATTCAAGAAACGCGCCATAGTTTTTTCATCATCTTCCTTGACATTGGCTCGTATCATGGCAATTTCCATCTCTTGGTAGTATTCTTCAACTGATTTGGTGCCTTGCTTGAGGAGTTGTAGTTTCTTGAAGAAATCGCGGTTGTAATGTGTAGGCACAAAACGAGCTCTCATGACATCCTTCATTAGATTCCAAGTTGCGATGGGTGGCTCTCCCTTCTCTTGACGCCTTGCGATCACATGCTCCCACCAAATGAGAACATAGTCTTGGAACTCTAGAGATGCCATGGCGATCTTCTTTTCCTCGTCATAATTGTGAAGGCAGAATATCTTGTCGACCTTCAATGCCCAAGAGAGATATTCTTCGGGATCATTGCCTCCGTTGAACCTGGGCATGGTGAACTTGAGCTTGCTGAAACATTGTTCCTCATTTTGTTGGTTGCGATGGCGATGTCGCTCTTGTTGTAGTGGAGGCTCTTCTAGCTCTTGCTCCTCGTGATCCTCTTGATTTGCTTGACGTCGAGGACGTGGGATACGTGCACGGTTCCTCATTTCATGGCCCTCTTCAAGACGTGTAGCTTCATCTTGTCGCTCTCGTCGGAGGGCCTCTTTTGGTTGACGCACTTGGCGGTTGCGCTCGTCGACGGCGTGAGTTGCTTCGTGTAGGGCACGTTGAGCTTCAAGCGCTTGCTCCTCACAACGTTGTCTTTCTTGTTGTAGAGCGTCGCCGTCTTGGTTTTCTTGACGTTAGCGTTGTGGGACTTGATCTTGATCTATGGCGCCTTTTGCTTGATGGTGTTGTCGTTCACGCTCTCGAAGACGGTCTTGGAAACCATTGCCATGGAATGGGTTTTGTGGAGCTTGATGGTCTTCGCGTTCTTGATGATGATGCGATCATGCGCGAGGAAGACTTACATCCGAAGACGTGTCTGAAGAGTGTTGGCTTGAGTGGCGCCGTCTTGATCTTGAAGTGGACGAAGTGGAAGAAGCCCGGTTGACCATCATGGTACGGAACTCTTCCATTTGAGATGATAGCTTGTCGTCGAGGGTTTGTCAAAAGTCAGAGGTGAGTTGCTCAATGCGTTCGCCTAAAGCTTCACTTTCTTGATGTAATGCTCGTTGGACGCCAAAGAGGTGTGCCTTGGTGACGTAGTCGTGCGGTTCATCTTGCTCTTCAAAAAGTGGGTTTGCCGAAGTGCTTGGCCTATCCATCATAGTCAAGTGGTGGTGAGTAGGAAATGAGAGAACAATACCAAAGTTACCTTTTCCGAAGATTGAGGAAGTATCAAGTATCACTCAATGTGATGCTACAATAGTAGAACTGGTACCGGGTTTGTTTCTCACACCTACAAAGTAAAGGCTTATCGTGGAGCTTGGGTAGGATGAGTGGCACAAAAATTCAAGCAAGTGTTAGTCAAGATATCGAAAATGTTGAGGAGATTCACAAATTACAAGTAAGACAAATAGATCAAACCCTAGGATATCACTTGGAAACACACACACGAAGGATAAGTGGGATCCGCGCAACAAAGGAATGAGCTCAAAATGTGGAATCACGGGGAATGCTCGTGTTGCACGGATACTAGAGAGACAATAGCTCGATTGCTCAAATGGGCTAGATACGCTTGTGCACCAACCTCTGAGAGTAATGTGTCGTCTTCTATCCCAATTATGCTATGTATGGATGATCCAATGTAAGGAACTATGCAAAATGGCTCAAAGCTATTGCTTACTAGCTCTATGTTTCCTCTCTTTTGCTTAAAAGCTTTTTCTATATCTCTTTTTTTTCTATGCCCAAAATGCTTGATGCGAGAGCCGATATATAAGACAAGTAAGTAAGATATGCACGGGAGAGACTTGTGGCACGAAGAAGATAGCAAGATGAATGCACACTAAATGTAGCTATGCGGAGTAAGCGTATCACTAAGGTGCACAAAGAGCGTGGCTCGGCAATTCTCAACTCAAATACATGTTCATGATATATCACTTGGAAATATGCCCTAGAGGCAATAATAAATTAGTTATTATTATATTTCCTTGTTCATGATAATCGTTTATTATCCATGCTATAATTGTATTGATTGGAAACTCAAATACATGTGTGGGTACATAGACAACACTGTGTCCCTAGTAAGCCTCTAGTTGACTAGCTCGTTGATCAAAGATGGTTAAGGTTTCCTAGCCATAGACATGAGATGTCATTTGATAACGGGATCACATCATTAGGAGAATGATGTGATGGACAAGACCCAAACTACGAACATAGCATATGATCGTGTCAGTTTATTGCTATTGTTTTCTGCATGTCAAGTATCTGTTCCTATGACCATGAGATCATGCAACTCACTGACACCGGAGGAATACCTTGTGTGTATCAAACGTCACAACGTAACTGGGTGACTATAAAGGTGCTCTACAGGTATCTCCGAGGGTGTCTGTTGGGTTGGCATGGATCAAGACTGTGATTTGTTACTCCGTGTGACGGAGAGGTATCTCAGGGCCCACTCGGTAATACAACATCACAATGAGCCTTGCAAGCAAAGTGACTAAAGAGTTAGCCACATGATCTTGTATTACGGAACGAGTAAAGAGACTTGCCGATAACGAGATTGAACTAGGTATAGAGATACCGACGATCGAATCTCGGGCAAGTAACATACCGAACAACAAAGAGAACAGCATACGGGATTAACTGAATCCTTGACATAGAGGTTCGACCGATAAAGATCTTCGTAGAATATGTAGGAGCCAATATGGGCATCCAGGTCCCGCTATTGGTTATTGACCGTAGAGGTGTCTCGGTCATGTCTACATAGTTCTCGAACCCGCAGGGTCTACACACTTAACGTTTGGTGACGATTAGTATAGTTGAGTTATTGTGTTGGTGACCGAAGGTTGTTCGGAGTCCCGGATAAGATCCCGGACATGACGAGGATCTCCGGAATAGTCCGGAGGTAAAGATTGATATATGTGATAATAGTGTTTTGATCTCCGGAAGGGTTCCGGAATTCACCGGAAGGGGTTCCGGATGTTTACCGAAGTGTTCGGGTGCAGCAACACTTTATATGGGCCAAAGGGGTAAAGCCCACGAGGTATTGGAAAGTGCAAAAGGAAGTTTTGCTGCTGCCTTAAGCGATACTACCGCTGGTAAGGTAGTACTACCGCGTAAGCGGTACTACCGCTTGTGTGAAGCGGTACTACCGCTCGTGAGCGGTACTACTGTTTGTATGCGGTACTGCTGGAATCCGAGTGAGACTCTTTCCGTGCGGGCCAAACCGACCTTGTGCGGGCAAAACCGACCTTGTGGAGGCTTTCTCTCCAAGTTTAGACCCCGGGGCTCAACATATAAATATAGGGGCAGGGCTAGCACACGGGACACATCAAGATTTCCCAAGCCGTGTGCCGGCAACCCTAACCCTCTAGTTCCTCCCGTCATAATCTCCGTAGTGCTTGGCGAAGCCCTGCAGAGATTGTTCCTCACCACCATCACCACGCCGTCGTGCTGCCGGAACTCATCTACTGCTTCATCATCGCTCGCTGGATCGAGGAGGTGAAGGCGTCATCAAGCCGTACGTGTGTTGAACGCGGAGGTGCCGTCCGTTCGGCACTAGTTCGTGATCGGATCGAGGGACGACTTGCGATTTGGATCGCGGAGACGTTCGACTACATCAACCGCGTTTCTTAACGCTTCCGCTTAGCGATCTACAAGGGTATGTAGATTCACTCTCCCTCTCGTAGATGCTCATCACCATGGATAGATCTTGCGTGTGCGTAGGAATTTTTTTGTTTCCCATGCGACGTTCCCCAACAGAATGCTCGTGTTGCACGGATACTAGAGAGACAATAGCTCGATTGCTCAAATGGGCTAGATACGCTTGTGCACCAACCTCTGAGAGTAATGTGCCGTCTTCTATCCCAATTATGCTATGTATGGATGATCCAATGTAAGGAACTATGCAAAATGGCTCAAAGCTATTGCTTACTAGCTCTATGTTTCCTCTCTTTTGCTTAAAAGCTTTTTCTATATCTCTTTTTTTTCTATGCCCAAAATGCTTGATGCGAGAGCCGATATATAAGACAAGTAAGTAAGATATGCACGGGAGAGACTTGTGGCACGAAGAAGATAGCAAGATGAATGCACGCTAAATGTAGCTATGCGGAGTAAGTGTATCACTAAGGTGCACAAAGAGCATGGCTCGGCAATTCTCAACTCGTTAGTCTCGATGGGTAAGTGGCGCAAAATGGCTCGAGGCTATCAAAGCAATGGCAAGGGATAAGTACAAGATGTCGTCGAGTTTACCGTCCTTGCTTACGGTTGGTATGACAATGAAGTGGTCGTTGTCGAAGTCGAATCCGTGGCGATGATGAATAGCGGTGATGTTGATGTCGAACCGTTCCTAATTAGCCGAAACACCTTAGGAAACGGAAGACGCAACTCAAAATCTCAAACAAACATGTATGGTAGCGGAAACGTAAGTGTTTGGGTGAAGTGTGGTAGTGCGGAAGACGAATGGTGGTGGAAGGAGTGGAAACTGGACCAAAACAGGTGAGGTACAACCTCTCTGGTGAGGCCGTGCGCACGGGGTTAGTTGTGGCCGTGTGCACGGGGTCCCGTGGACACGGGGTATTGGGCCCGTGCGCACGGGGTGTTCCGCCTGCAAGAACACGCCCAAATCCGTGGAGAAAATGAAAATTTCGGCGGAATTCGTCGGTGGGGAAGGTTGGGAATGGTTGATAGGGGTAGATCCAGTTGCCAAACAAGAAATTCGTGGACCAAAACAACAAAATCTCACAGGATCCAACAAATGCAAAAATTAAATAAAATTGGTATGGCTATTTTTGGTGGGGATTTTCGAATTAGAACTAAAAACAACAAAATTAGGCTAGCAAATGGTGGGTAGGGACTCCAAGATGTGAATCAACCTTGCTCATGATACCAAGATGATGTAGGGTGGAACCCTAAGTGAAGATCTTTTCACACTTGGAGGGGAAAAGGGGAAGAACAACCAAATCAACAAGGGGAAAATCACTCAAACAAACCCAAATCACACATCCACTAGAGTAGCATACATGAGATCCACATGAATACAAGAACAATCAAGGGAAGTAGCACAAAGGTAGGGTTCTTCCCACTCCAAAGGAGATGAGGTCTTCATGATAGTCTTCTCCAAAAGGAGGTCTTGATATCCCTTGGATCTTCTCCTAGGAGGTCTTGATCTCCAATAGGAGTGGTAGATGAGCAAAGCCCTCTAAAATATCTCAATACACTTTGCTAACCCTAACAAATGTCTTGGGTACGAATTATATAGGTGGCTGGAGGTGAGGGATGAGTTGGAGGGCAAAACAGGCATAACACGGTCGGCTCCCTGTTGAGCCCGTGCGCACGGGGTAAGTGAGGCCCATGTGCACGGGGGTCCCGTGGGCACGGTACACGCCCGTGTGCACGGGCTAGCAACGGCTATAGCGAGGAGTCCCGTGCGCACGGCGTCTTTGGGGCCCGTGCGCACGGGATGTCTAGAGACTTCCTGGACAGGCCATGCGTACGGGGTCCAAAGAGCCCGTGGGCACGGGGTCGCTTGGGCAGTCCTTCTTCTTTCCGCTGCTGGCCTCCGTCTTCCTTGCACCCTTCGTGTTCCTCTCCTTGGCCTTGGTGGGACTCTCCGGCTCCTCCATGGGGGTCATCCTCGTACTTGATGATGCACACGGTTTCATGGTGAGGTAGCATCCAAGTTCCCTTCCTATCCGTGCCAAACTCAAAGAGGAGTGAGTTCTCCTCGTGTTCAATGGCGCGTGCGCGAGCTCTTGTCATAGGCCCACGTGGAGCTTGATGAGTCGGTGTAATGTCCATGGGGATGACCGAAGGATGCTCCGCATCATTTCCCTATTTCGGTTGGTTTTTAAATAAACAAGTTCTTCAATTTTTCTGAAAAATTATGAATTTTAAAAGATTCACAATTTTTAAATAATTCAAACTTTGAAAAACTATTCACAAATTCTAATAAATATTCACGATTTTGTAAAAATGATCCTGAATTTAGGAAAATGTTTATAATTTTTTAAAATACTCAAGAATAATAAAAAGTATTAGTGAATTTGAAAAATTGTCCACTGATTTGAAATTATTTAAAAATCTAAAAATGTTCATGAATAAAAAAAATTGAGTGTCGAAAAAGTATTCATGATTTGTTTAAAGTAAAAGAAAATGAAAAGGGAAAAAAGGAAAAAGTAAAAACCTCCCGTGTAACCTTAGCAAATACTCCCATTGTCACATAATATAAGATGTTATTACACTCAATATGTGAGTCTATCGGTTGTAATAACATCTTATATTATGGAACGGAGGGAGTATCAGATATTTATGATTTGGCCCGTGCATGGCATGACATGCAAATGAGAACGCTATGTTGACATTTACATTAGGTTGTGATTTCCTTGGGATGCGAAAGTTATGCACAAAGTTTCACGAATTTAACCGTGGATGTGCTTTAATTTCATAATGTGTTAGTTGAAGTTCAGAAACTGTACCTAATCATCGTTTAGGTAGGGGCACGGTAAGTTATTGTGTATTACTAGTAGAACGCCCAAGCGTTGTCACGAGCTTCAAAGAAAAAAAGATGCTATTCACGGAGCTAAAATAACCGAGAACTATGTCGTCTCAGCTAATACACATATTTTTTTGACAATCATCTAACACACATCATACTATCAAACACAACAATATGTTATTGAAAAATAAAAAGATGTTATTGAAATTAATCAGTAATTAAATGGTTAGGATAATGGTGGTACCCATCCATGTGTGAGTGCATGTGTGTGTTGGTGGTGTGCGGACACTGTTATCTGTATTTATTTGAACTTTTATCAAAACATAGAACAATTTCATCTCAAGAGTACTACTGTGCCATCAAGTGCAATCAAGACTACTACTGCTGACTTCACCACTACTCGTTGAGAGCTTGCTTTAGTGTCCGCAAGCTGCTTTAGTGTTTATCTTGAGATGAAATTGCGGTTACTTCTCCTTCACTTACTTGTTGCAAGCTTGCTTTAGTGTTTATCTTCCTAGCCTGTTGTTGGTTGAGAGCTTGGCATATTGGTTGTTCATGTGCCTGCATATCTAGATAAACTATATTCTTGTTGTATCCCCTAAAATTAAAAAGGAGATTAAAAATTGTTAGTCGCCTTTTCATCCTCCCCCACTACTCGACCATACCGATCCTTTCAGCGGTGCTGCCGCAGGTGGGGTTGGCGGTGGGCTGGGCTAGTCAGAGCTCCATGGCATCGGGCGGCTCGGCCAAGAGTAGGTGGTGGTGGCACGCCTCAGAGGAAGGGAGGCGGCGACGATGAAGCAGCCCAGCAGCGCTGGGCGACGGGTGACGACACTGCGAGGCAGGCCTGCCAGCGACCGACTAGCGTGCGGGCGCGGGCGCATTGTGGCACGACGATGGGTACGATTTTGGCTGGTCAAACCTAATCAGTTAGCGCCGTTAGTACCTACATGATGGGCACTGTCTCCACCCCGGCCATGTGGCACCTGATAGTGGAACCCAACGGTTAAGTTTTGCGTCAAACGGCTTTCATCGATCGATCAAGGCTTTTTTCAAACTGTTAACACAACTGTGATGGGTTTTTGCAAAAAAGAAAAAAAGGTAATGTGGTGGTTTTTTGATTTAGGGTCCACAATTGGTGGGTTTTTGCAATTTACTCGCTAGGCAGCATACCTGTGAACCCCAATAAATTTATTGGAAGAGCTCTATAAGGGAAGTTCTTTTGTTGGTCTGTTGGAGATGCTCTGACGTCCCGTAGATGTGAACTTTGTTCCTTGCCTATTAAACCAGAAATTTAAGAGAAATACACTACATATTTGATGTGCCTGAGAGCCCATCAAGCTGATTACCCTTTCCTTTTATATGAGACCCATAGAGAGGAGGGAATGCTGCTAGGAGTTGCATCTAAGCAAGCTTATCGGAAGGTAGTTGTCCGGTTCACCAGTCTTAGAAGTACAGGAGTTTAGAGACCAATGAACTTTATGAACTGGACTTGTGTGGTCTAGACGAAGAGAATAAGAGTTGCAACCTAAGGCTCCTTAACTCTTTGCACAAATGGAGCACAACTTGACATATCAAACAAGTACTCCTACAATGTGACATCAAGTAGGGCACAACGTGTCAAATTGACAGGTGATGCTAGAACGGATGCCTGTTTTAATTTATGCAAATCTGACCTGGCTTGGCCGAAAATGCGAAAATATCAGTGGACCTATAGTCTAAGGACCACAACAGATGTCGTTTATCAGCTCTGAGACGAACCTGGGCCAACGATTCGTTCGCCCTAGGAGGAGCGATCGAGCGAACACCATGTTCCCTTTTTAACGTTCGCTACAGCGATTGTTCACGCGAACCCTCAGCTGACTCATGAAGCGCCAAGGAAAAAAATGAGGTGGCTCAATTAGCTCATTATTTTTTTAAATGCCATAAAAATACAAAAACCGATGCATAAAAGGCAGAGAAACAAAAATTTACAATTGCCATGCTAAAACTTTATAAAATTGCCATCCTCTAATTTAAAATTTAACCATGGTATATTTGAAAATAAAATGTGACATGGTATCTACAAAAACTAAAATTGCCATGCTCTAAAATGCAAAACAACATAATTGGTTCGATGGCAACTTCAATAGAAAAAATGTTTTATCTAGATAAGTCCAATAATATTTTCATGGTCCAAAGATGATTTTTTTTTTTGTGAAGAGTCTAATTAGTAAAATTATCATGGTGTAAAACTGTAAATAATTGCCATGGTCTAATTAATAAATTTTCCAAGGTCTAATTTATAAAATTATCATAATGTAAATAATTAAATTGCGATTGTCTAATTAATTAAATTGACAGTAAATGAGAAAAATTGCCATGGTCTAACTGGAAAAATTGGCATGGTCTAAAAAAATGAAATTGCCATGCAATCTACAAAAACTGCCATGGTCTAAATAATTAAAATTATCATGGACTAATTAAAAAATGCCAACGTCTACGTAATGAATTGCCACGCTACCTATAATAAAAATGCACAAGGAAAATTTTGAAAATTTCTCCTATAAAAATATGGAAACTTTGAGATTTTTTTAATGGGCACATGCCAAAAAATATATAAAAATGCACATGACAAGTTTTGAAAAATTGTTCTCCCAAAAACATGGGAACTTTTTGGATTGTGTCGTGGGCACATGGCAAAAATTAGGAATTTTGGTTCTTTCAAAAGATGGAAAAAATTCGAAACTTCCAGATTTTTTTCAACCAAAATTTTCAAAATGAAAAATCGGATTCAAAACATCTTAGCTTCAAAACATATAACAAATTTGACTGTATTTGTTCACAACCCAGTCGCAGATCAACTGGTAAGCCCGCCCCTCCTTCATTCAGGAGGTCACCGGATTGAGCCACCACCCACGCACCTTTGCCATAATTTTTGTGTGGGGAGAATGAAGGAGAGGATGTTCGACAAGAAGCTGGTTACAACGAACGATTCTGAAAACTAACGTAGCAGCAGCCTTGCGCCGCGATTCGTGCCAGGATATCCAACGACAATCAACACGTTCGCTGCGAGAACATTATCATTTCCGTAGTCTAAAGTATAATATTTGAATACACATGGTTCAAAATACAACTAGTGATAAAATAGCCTGTCCAAAAATTCTTAAGATAATAGTAATACCATGTCAAGTAGCTTTAGTGCCAATTGAAATCTAGCGCTCAAACTTGGAAATCCATCCTAATAATTGTTTTTTAGTTGGAACTCTTTTTTTGTGATGGAAAGTTGGAACTCTTGAAATACATGGCATCAGTTCGATAATACTCACAATCCGTAGGTCAATATAAAGGAGGCTGCTAGGCGCCATCCGGATGTACTAAAGAAAAAGAACATCCGCCTTCTCCACCATCTGATTAATCTCGATCTGAGCATCTCTATCATCGGACGAGTCAACGCAGACACTACTCGTTTAGTAGAAAAGAAATGTCTTTCATTTTTCCTTCCTGTGGCACCGGCTCGCACAGGGGCGACCTCGCAGCACCGGCACACAGCATGGCCGCGCTCTTGTAGCACCGCTTGTAGCATGTCGACCAGCACGGCGACCGTCGCGGCATTGGCTCGCAGCACGGTGACGCCGTCGCAGCATCGCTGCTGTCGTCACAGCCAAGACGTCATCGCAGCACCATCGTCCCATGGATTGGAAGCACACCGTCGCCGCAGCACCGTCGTGTCGTGGAAGCACGCTGTTGCTGCAGCCGTCGAGCGTCACAGCACCGTCGTGGAAGCATGCCGTCGCCGCGGTCATCGAGCGTCGCAGCACCGTCGTGTGGTGGAAGCAACCTGGCGTCCTCGCAGCTCCAACGGCCTCGCAACACGGCCCGTCGAAGCAGCTCCGGTGGCCTCACAGCGTCGCCGCCCCTCGCACCAACCCCGACGGCCTCGCAGCACCGTCCGTTGTACCAACTCCGGCGACCTTGTAGCAGCAGCTCACAACATCACTAGACGGCCTGGAAGCAGCGGATGCCTGCTCGAAGCACCGCAGCCTCAGCAGCATCGCCGGCCGGCCGCCGCTCACAGCGACGCGCTAGTGCGAAGGAGAGAGATGATTGAGAGTCGCTGACTCGTGGAATGGGAAAAATGAGTGAAGGAGGCGGCTGTGTTGGAGATAAGATTGGAAAAAGCAAAGTGGTGGGCTGGCCCATGGAGGCACGTGTCATGTGAGCGGGGAGGCGGATGTAAACAGCCGGTTGTTTTCAAGGAGTTTCCCAATATAAAGGCTGGTTATAGGAAGAATCGGAGCAGCAGCCTTAGTTGGAAGAGACAGCTACACCGGCAGCACCAGCACGCAAGACATCCTCTATCTGTTATCCCAAAGCTCGCGGTATCTAATGCCCCTATCGCTATCATCTTTTCCTTGTTCTTGTTCCTATTTTCTTTCTTGTTAGATATGCCTTTGTTTGTCTTTCCATCCTCCCGTAGAACTCCTCGCTTTCCACAGTCAGTCACTGCGCGAGTTCTTCTTAACTACCATCCACTAACTCGTCGACCCCCCATTTCTGCTCCACTCGTCGGAAATGGCCATGCCGATGCCGCCACCGCCGCCCGGGGGCATGCCTCCGATGGGGCCGATGGGGCCGATGGGTCCGATGGGTCCGCCGCCGGCAGCCGACATGCCTGGGATGGGGACGATGCCAGTGATGCACGCGGCCTTCTTCTGGGGGCACCAAACGCAGGTACTCTTCCGCGACTGGCCCGGAGACCGTGCCGGCGCAGGTATGTACGTCCTCTGCCTCCTCATCGTGCTCACGCTCGCCGCGCTCGTGGAGGCCCTCTCCGCGGCGTCGAGGGGGGTCTCCAGCCGCCGGCCGGCCGCGGTGCTGGCGCTCACGGGGCTCCACGCGGTGAAGATGGCGCTGGCGTACCTGGTGATGCTGGCTGTCATGTCGTTCAACGTCGGCGTCCTCCTCGCCGCCGTCGCCGGACACGCGATCGGGTTCCTCCTCGCGCGGAGCGCCGTGTTCCGCCAAGCGACTCCGGGTGACGCGCCACAGAACGGTGCTCTCATTCCCTCGGAGGCTGAGCCCAAACCTTAAGTTGACATGATTAGATGCTGGAAATTGTTTCATTAAGACCCGGATGGATACTGAACATGAAAAGTATGTACTACATTCAAGAAAATTACAAGATTATTCTAGAGTTAATTACGCTTTTGATACATGAACTTGCACTCTTTTTTTTTGAACACAGTATAGACGCAAGCGCTCATATACACGCGCATACACTCACCCCTATGAACGCACACACGCACACCCTACCCTTATGAGCACCTTCGAGAGACTGAGCCGGCATATCATCTTGAAATTTACGAAGTCACCGTAGGCGCCTCGTCGTCGACGGGAACGTCTCCTCCCACTGAATGCACATTGCCGAAAATCCTGAAATAAATTCAGGAATAAATGCGAGCACCAGGATTTGAACCCTGGTGGGCTAGGGATACCACAGTCCCTCTAACCATCCAACCACAAGTTGGTTCACTCGATGTACAAATTCATACATAAACTTGAAAAATGACACAAATCAGTCCTACAACTTGTGTTTCGGGTACGTTTAAGTACATTTCCATCGTGTGCCGTTAACTCTCCGTACTCGAATCCGTGAGGTCGCGTAGCACGCTGTAGGCCTTAGCCACTGCACCAAATCCAGTTCTATGTTAGCACAGACATACTGTCGTTAATATATCTTATAACATCCCCCCCCCCCCCCCCCCCCCCCTCCCTTCAAAATATTTATGAATCCGAAATGTGTTTTTTGTGTGGTAATCCAAAATGTGTATTGCACGGGATTTACTGCATCCGTGGGTCTCTCATCTCCGGTTTTTTCCGGATCGACCGGTTACCAAAAATTTCGGTGAGCTCCGAATGTTTTTGACAACGTTTATTTTTTATAAAAAGGGTAAATTTAAAAGGTCAAATATTGTCAAATAGAGATTGGATGCATATGTTTTCACATAACAACTATCTTCCAATCGATAAGGCGCACATACCATTTTGCAAAAACTGCACCTTTTTAGCTTTATAGTGAACGCTTTTTTCTTGTGAAAAAAAATGACGAGGTGCCTTAGCGATGCCATGAACCCTCACCCCTCTGAATAAAACAAGTAAAGCAGACCACTAGAACAGGAGACACGGTGTGTCATATATGTGGTTAAAAGGAATATATGTTTACACTGAAAAAATTACAATTCAAAATTTGTTTGAAAATTTCGAACAAAAATATACCAGAAATTCTGAGTTTTTTCGGAAACCGCCGTTTCCGGTCCCTCCGGGAATAAAATCGGAAAGAAGTAAAAAAAAACATAGTTCAAACCCTCGTGCAGTGCCTAATCTGACTTCAAATCAATTGTTTCGCGCCTATCTAAAATATCATCTATCTATAACACTAATGAAAAGTTGCAGGTGGTGCAGTGGCTGGCTCATGGAGAATTAAAGGCAGCCCATCGAGTTCGATTCCTCTTGGGCGTTATTGTTTTTGCTATATTTCTATTTCTTTCTTTGCCACAGACAGATGGGCCCCATGCGCATGCATAGAGTGTGGGCCCAGTTTAACGGAGATTTAACAGCAAATGACGGAAATGTACTTGAATGTACCCGCAACACAAGTTGTAGGGCCAATTTGTGTCATTTTTCAAGTTTATGTATGAATATGTATATCGAGTGCAAGTTCATGTATCAAAGGTGTAATTAACGCCCATCGAGTTCGATTCCTCCTGGGCGTTATTGTTTTTGCTATATTTCTATTTCTTTCTTTGCCACAGACAGATGGGCCCCATGTGCATGTATAGAGTGTGGGCCGAGTTTAACGGAGATTTAACAGCAAATGACGGAAATGTACTTGAATGCACCCGCAACACAAGTTGTAGGGCCAATTTGTGTCATTTTTCAAGTTTAAGTATGAATATGTACATCGAGTGCAAGTTCATGTATCAAAGGTGTAATTAACGCCCATCGAGTTCGATTCCTCCTGGGCGTTATTGTTTTTGCTATATTTCTATTTCTTTCTTTGCCACGGACAGATGGGCCCCATGCGCATGTATAGAGTGTGGGCCGAGTTTAACGGAGATTTAACAGCAAATGACGGAAATGTACTTGAATGTACCCGCAACACAAGTTGTAGGGTCAATTTGTGTCATTTTTCAAGTTTATGTATGAATATGTACATCGAGTGCAAGTTCATGTATCAAAAGTGTAATTAACTCATTATTCTATTACTCCTCCTTGGTTCGACATAACTCCTTAGGAGTTATAAGAAACGCGAACCTGACCGAATTCACAAATTTAAATTTTCAAACGAATTAGACCCCACGTGGAGGTCTCTCTCCCTCATGATTGTCGAGGATGAGGGTGAAGGGGCAGCATGCACAGGGCCAGTCCTGACTTTTCAGAGGCCCGGGGCGAACATAAAAAGTGAGCCCAATAGTGAAAAAAAAATCAATTATATTGATACAAAGCACAATGTTTTATTTCTCTTCAAAGTATCTTTTTGTTTCATTACCAAATAAAATATATCAGATCTAACTTATCTGCTAGCATTTTCTTTCTTCTTTTATCAAAACCAGATGAATGTTTTTAGGCAACATTTTTACAAGAAAGGAGTGGAAATACCTGAATTTGGCGGAGGAAAAATAGAAGAAATCCAGCTATCCAATGCCAAGCATATCAGATCTTGCTAGGCAGCTAGGGTCCAAGTATCCTCAAATGAGCAACCTGTACAGAAAATAGAAGATCGGTCAAGGAATCACTAGGAAACCAAAAAAATCAGTACAAAGATCAAGCGGAAAAGACTCAGAAATTACAAGAACTTTGTAAGCCTTTGACCCAAGAAACTGTCATGTTGCAACTTGCAAAGCGACTGAGCTGATGAAGTGTTGCCTCTGCGTGCTGCCGTCCGCTGGATTGGGATACTTATAGGCTGATCCATAAGGGAGTGAGATGGAGAAACTGAAAGTGGATCAAAAAAATCAGCTACAACGGCAATATCCATTAATTCGCTAGGCATGCTACGTGCTTCGGGAGTAGGAGCGGAATGGGGAACGAAGAGACCGAGGAAGAAGAAACGACGGCGGCTGGTGTTACGAGATGGATCCATTGAATCGAAACTGGGCTAGTGCCTTTCACAATGAAGTAACCTACTAGTTTTTTTTTCCAGAAACAGGTAACCTACTTTTTTTTGAGGAATAGGTAACCTACTAATAATAAGCTAGCTGTTGGGCTACAGGTTGTGCACAGGGTCGGGGCCCCCCAGCAGGCTGGGCCCTAGGGCGTCGTCCTTCTTGCCCCTACCCAGGGCCAACCCTGAGCGTGCATGCATGATTTTGAGAAGCCCGGTGTTCAGGTCCGCCTCCCGAAATAAGAGGCAGAGAGCATTGCCAACTTTCTGGAGATGCACTGACAACTGCGAGATCAACAGATGCATATGCAACTTATGTATGATCTTGTGGAGCACATGTGGGTCCACACTGAAAATCAGTAAACTTTGCTTTTAATTTATCAGATATGCGCTATGAACAATATTTATGTTTGAACTATGTTTGGATTTTGTATTATTAAGTACGAACAATTTGTATTCGTGTGCACAAAACTATATTTGGTCAAAATGATTGACGTGCATGTGTTTGCATGGATTTGATGTTTTGAAAATAGGAGCCGTGGTTACAAATGACAAGATTTGATGGCCGTTCGATCACTGTCTGCAGATGTATAGGAGCCCGAATTAACCATCCGTGGTTGTAGATGCTCTTTTGTTTCTGGTTGGGCACCAGATTCTGGTCTTGTAAGCAGGCACCAGGTTGTACAGTATGTTGAATATTGCTCCACTGCGAGTTACATCTATAGATGCACACTGTATCATAGTTTTGTCGAGTTCCTATGCTTCTGTAGATGGATTATGTCGCTGCTTTTCAGAATTCATCGAATTTTCCACATGACGTAATATAATAAGCACTGTTACAAATTCGCTGATTTAACACGGTCGACAGCCAGAGCACAAGGCCAAAAAAATAACTCTTTTACTGGAGTTGGAGAACAATCAATGTAGGCACAAGGCCAGAAAGAGGAGGGGCACTCAGCTACTTCTACAGCTAACTACAACTCCCGTCAGTTTAACTAGACTGACTCAAATTTATGGTGTAATAATCAGAAGGCAAAAATAAGTGACATCCTGTTTACATATCGCACGAGCTGCTTCAGTTTGCATGTCCATGTTCGTCATGCAGACACTGCATAACATGCCAGCAATGCCATATAGATATAATAAAGAGTTGATACTAAACTTCTGGGCAGATAAATGAACAGTATAGTAGATAGATAGATGATGAGTTAAATATCCTGCTGCCGTTCGTTGCATTCATGTGTCATCCCGGATGCCGCACCACCTACAGAAGCGACTCATCCAACTCAGAGTCACCGTGCTGCCTCAAGGCGATGTGAAGCACCAACTGGATAGCAGCACAGGAGAATCCCACCAAGCTTGGGTACTGCATTGAGGCCGATGAGATGTGGAGTACTACAGTTAGACAGTTGGTCATGGTTTGGAACAGAAAACAGATTACTTCATACTTACAAAGATGAAATTATCAGAGTCTTCTGCCGTGTAGGCGTATCCAGCCCAGAGCGTTGTGTTCGCCAAAGACAGCAACACTTGGAGCAATGGTGGCATTGAGTCCATGCTCTTCTGCTGACGAACAGTTCCCTAGAGCAAAACATTCACATGTAGAGCAATGTGACAACATTCGCATACAGAGGAAGTAATTTGTGACAAAATAGGGGAATTTAAGATGGTATTGATGTACGTACCAAGTTGAACAAAGGGGAAACCGATACCAAACTGCCACACAGGGCGTAGGCCCAACTGAAGAATAACTTGTATTTTGCCATATCTGCTAGAAAAAGCATAAGGATTCCCACCGACGCAAAGAACCCCACGGCCACATAAATGAATCCCCACAGACGTTCATCTTCCTCGCAGAAGTACAGGAACGTGTAAAGGTAATAGACCTCCAATGCAGCCCCGAACACATTGATCACAATTATGAGACTGCTACCCATTGGTGAGATGCCGTAGAAAAACCAAAGGACGCAGTTGACTAGAGCGGTCAGGTAAGGAAACGCAGAGCGCTCGCCAACGTGCTCGTTTCTCTTCAAGTCCACCATAGTCGTGAACCTGTAGGTGTTAGTGCACACACGTCAAATTAAATCTGTGTGTATGCTTGTATTGCACTGAAGACAAAATCGCTCAAATTCAACAACATAAGCCCTGGCATATTCACAAGAACTAGGACAACGGAGCAATGTAGATAGCAGTTAAGGATTAAGATCTTTCACAAAAACAGTTCAACTTTGAAAAGCTCAAGTACATTGGAGTGAAAATTGCACAGTACTGTAAAAAAATCACATACACACACACACACAGAGAGAGAGAGAGGGAGAAAGAGAGAGAGAGGATGCGACTAGAGAGACGATCTCCCACACCCGCATCTCTTTCAGCCAGAATCCCTTTCCATGGTAAATCCGTTAGGAGGATGTCACGACCCAAACACATACTCCCTCCGTCCCAAAATAAGTGACTCAACTTTGTACTAACTTTGGTACATGGGATGAGCAATCAGATCAGTACCGATTTCGGATACAAGAGAAGGGATTTGAGGTGAGAATCAGCAACAAGGGTGAGATACAGGTAGCGGGAAGGTGAGGAACAGAAGCAAGAGGATGAGAGGCTTCAAGACGTTTCAATCTTCGCTCCCATTCTCCTTTGCTACTGCTTCTTTTATAACGCTCAACGGCTGCTACAAAGGCCCAAGCCCATGTCATGACTTGGCCCACTGGCTTCTATGTGACCAAGGTCATGACATTCGCCCCCCCTTGAGAATCGGCTTGACCGTAAGCCGATGATACCTGGATCCCACGGCATTTGTAGCCCATCAAGAACTCCAATAATGTTGTCGAAGAGAACACCACCCGGATGCCATGGAGGTTGTCGCGGTGTTACTCCTATGATGAGCCTACCAACATGTCGCTGTAAAAAGAGGTCTGGCCAGTTGACTCGAAACATGTGACGCCAACAACTCCAAGTGATATTTGTACCATCACACTTTGACTCCACAGTTATAATTGCCAGAACTGCTAGAACACTCTGACGATCTTCTTTGTCCGTCAGTTCTGCCATTCCCAGAGAGAATGAAATGATGCTGGATAATAGAGTCAAAGCATGGATGGACACACAAGAACCTGACCACACCAACATGCTTACTGGAATGTGTATGCCAAAATCCTGACATGCTGTGTTGGTAGATTATGAATAGTCCAAGTGAGCTGGGTGACCATGCAAATTCTAGGCATGGAACATTAGCCCTCCACGAACAGCAATCGAACGAGGTAGGAGTAGAGTACATATGACATCTGTTAATGTTATGACCGGCATATTAGGGGCTTAGCCCAGTTAGTGGTGGCCCAGTTTATCTTATCGTTATTATGGGCTTAGCCCAATTATCTTATTAGGAGGATTATATATACTCATGTAAGGACCCGTTTTGAGATTAAGCAGAAGCAATCATAATTGCTCGGCTTCCTTAGGGAGCCGGGAACCCTAACCCTAGCCACCGCCCCCTGCCCCTCTCTCTCTCTCACGCAACGACGGCGCCCCAGCGCCGGCGACCACGCCTTCCTCCACGCCATCCCTCTTTCCACCCCTACAACCTGAGGGCACGCCCTGGTAGGGATCCGGTTCCTACCAATTTGGTATCAGGTAGCTTCGGTGCGATCATGTCCTCGCCGCCGCCCACCCCGACCCTCCCACTACCGACCGCGACGACCGCCCCGATGGCCACCACGGCCGGCACCCCGCTCTTGCCGGTGCCGGTCACCTCCGCCGCGCCCGTCCCTGTCGTCTTCACCCCGGAGGAGATGACGGCTGCCATCCGGGATCTCACCCAGGCGGTCGCGGGCATCTGCACGTTCCTCGCGAGCTCCTATGGGCCGCAGCCGCCTGTGCCCTTCGCCACCGCCCCGCCGCCGCAGCAGCCGCCGTGGCAGCCGCCATCCTCGGCGACCCCCGTCGCCGCCGTCATGCAGCAGCTGCCGTGGCAGCCGCCACCAGCGGCGCACCCCGGCGCCTCCACCCTGCAGCAGCAGCAACAGCTGCAGCCGCCGCCACCGGCGACCGCGGGCCCGAGCATCCCGCCGACGGCCCCGGGGGTGCCCATCCACCAGGTTCGGTTTCCCCCGTCGCCGTCTCCGCTACCGGCCTGGCTCGCCGGGTCCCTTGAGCCGGTCTATACGACGGCCTCGGTCGGGCCGCACGTGCTGCCCCCGCCGGCGACGCACCCGGCCATGCAGTTTGGCGGGCCCTCGGGCTCCGCCGAGCCCTTCGCCAGCGTCGACGGGCCCCTGTTCCAGGGCGGCACCTTGATGCCCGCCTACTCGGCCCCGTCATCCTCGCTGTTCCGTGCCGACGAGGCGCACCCGCCCGTCGTCCATGCCCAGCCGCCGCCGAGATTCTCCAAGCTGGAGTTCGCGACCTACGACGGCAGTGTCGACCCCCTGAATTGGCTCAACCAATGCGACCAATTTTTCAGGAGGCAGCACACGCTCGCGTCCGACCGCACCTGGATCGCCTCGTATCATCTCCGAGGAACCGCGCAGACGTGGTACTACGCCCTCGAACAGGACGAGGGCGGCATGCCACCATGGGAGCGCTTCCGCGATTTGTGCCTCTTGCGCTTCGGTCCGCCTATACGCGGGAGCCGTCTGGCGGAGCTTGGGCGCCTTTCGTTCCTCACCTCGGTGCAAGACTTCGCCGATCGCTTCCAGGCGCTGGCGTGCCACGCCCCCGGCGTTTCAGCTCGTCAGCGGGCTGAGCTCTTCGTCGGCGGCCTACCGGACCACATCCGCGTGGACGTGGAGATGCGCGGGCCACAGGACCTCCAGACGGCCATGTACTACGCCCGCGCGTTCAAGCGCCGCGCGGTGGCCATCCAGCAGGCGCCACCGCCCCGAGCCGCTGGGCCGCCACCCTGGCCGAAAGTTCCCGCGCAGGGTGGGCCTGCCCAGGCTTCCGCGGCGCCCCTTGCCGTGGCTGCGGCACGCCCGTTCCGCCGGCTCACCCCGGCCGAGCAACTCGAACGTCGCCGCCAAGGGTTGTGCTTCAACTGCGACGAGCCCTACGCACCGGGCCACGTCTGCCCACGCCTCTTCTACCTGGAGGCTGCGGACTACATTGAGGAGTGTTAGATGTGTGTTTGGTGTGTTCTGTGCGGTACTACCGCCCGAGGCGGTACTACCGCTTCGAGTGCGGTACTACCGCCCGAGGCGGTACTACCGCTCTGTGTGCGGTACTACCGCTTGTAATACCTCACATGTATATGTACTGGCCTTTGGCCCACAGTGAATATTAGTTGCTCATTCCTAACATGGTATCAGATGCTTAGGTTACCTCCCACCCCGCACGCCGCAGCTCCGTGCTCTCCTCCTCCACCGCCGCCGCCGCTGCTAGCTGCGAGCTAGCTGCTCCGGCCGCCCCTCCCCTTGTCTGGCTGCCCCCTGGGCTCGCCGCCTCTGCCGCGCCACCAGAGTCCGCCTCCGCGCGCCGTCCGGCTTCGCCCGCCCCCGCGTGCTGCTGGCCTCCTCCGCGAGCCACCCGGCCGCCGCCGCCGCCGCCCCTTGCTCCGCCCGGCCCTCCTCGTCGCGGATCCGGTTGCCCCCGTCGCGGATCCGGCCGCCCCGTCCCGCCCACTGCCTGGCTCGGCCCGGCCGCCGCCGCCCGCAGCGAGTACCGCGCAAGCGGTACTACCGCTGGGAAGAGCGGTACTACCGCCCGTTACTACCGCTCTACTTCCGCTTGAAGTCCAGGCATACTAGAAGACATAAAATAAGCGGAAGTGCCCACGGCACTGGACCGCGGAAGTACCGCACAAGCGGTACTACCACGTAGCATAGCGGTACTACCGCCCTGTGCAGCGCGGTACTACCACTGGCAAGGGCGGTACTACCGCCCGAAGCGGTACTACCGCTGAGAAGAGCGGTACTACCGCGCACTCAGGCGTCATGTCTTCGTCGGGCTATGTGGCTGTTCCTCGGTGCTCGGTGATCTTCGATGGCACCAACTATGCTGAGTTTGTGGGTTTCATGCGCATCCACATGCGCGGTCTTCTCCTGTGGGGCGTTCTCTCTGGCGAGGTTCCCTGTCCGCCTTGCCCTGTTGCACCTGTGGCTCCTACCACGCCGGTGCCGCCTGTTCTTGCTGCTGATGCTTCTCAGGCTGATCGGGATACAGCCAAGGCCCTTGACGATGCTGCGGTTGATGCTTATGATCAGCAGGTATCTGCCTACTCAGATGCTCTTTCTGCTTACCGAGATGATCTGTCTGCTTACACTCAGTGGTGCAACGATGATGCTCGAGCTGCTGCTGTTCTAACTGCGAGTGTCTTACCTCAGTTTGCGTCTGAGTTCATGGGTCTCGGTCATGTTGCTGCGATGTGGTCCTATCTTTGTCAGCGATATCAGCCATCTGGTGATGCTCTCTACTTATCTGTGGTGCGTCAGGAGCACGCTCTTCATCAGGGTGACTCTTCTGTTGATGAGTTCTACTCACAGAGCTCTGCCATCTGGCGCCAGCTTGACTCTTTCAGGACAGTTGTTTGTGGTACTTGCCGGTGTTGCCAGACTGTGCGGTCTGACTTGGATTTTCATCGCCTCCATGAGTTCTTATCTCGCCTTCGTCCAGAGTTTGAGCCTCGGCGTGC
Organism: Elymus sibiricus; assembly: GCA_039707655.1. NCBI lineage: Eukaryota > Viridiplantae > Streptophyta > Magnoliopsida > Poales > Poaceae > Elymus > Elymus sibiricus. Next base: position 171,626,690 of record CM077666.1, on the reverse strand, counting down.
TCACCTGCTTGCTCGTGGTCGTGTTCCTATTTCGGAGGTTCTTGCAGAGCTTCGTGCTGAGGAGACACGCCTCCGTTCTGCTGGTCTGCTTGTGGTTCCCACTGTTCTTGCTGCCCGAGCTCCTGTGTCGTCTGCTCGCCTCACCACTCCACCGCTCCTGCCTACACCTCCAGGGGGGCGGGTCACCCTCCTTCTTCAGGAGAGGGTCGGCCGCGCTCGCACACCTTCTGTGGCTACTGCAACAGGCCAGGTCACCCAGAGTCTGATTGTCACAAGAAGCGGAAAGACCTGAAGCGCTCTTCTTCTAGTGGGACTCATGCATCCTCCTCGACTTTGTCGCTCACTGACCAGGATATTGTGCGGCTCAAGCGCATGTTGGCTTCCTCTGGTTCTTCCTCGACGGGTTCTGTTGCCGCTGTGACTGCCACAACCACTCCGCCCCCGCCGGAGCCTACTCAGTCAGGTACATCCTCGTGGGTTCTGGATTCTGGAGCTTCTTTCCATATGTCTCCTGATTCTTCTGCTTTATCTTCTCTTCGACCTCTTGATTTTCCTCTTAATGTTCTCACTGCCGATGGCACACCTCTTCCTGTTGCTAGTCATGGCATCCTTTCCACTCCGTCTTTTTCGGTTCCTAGTGTTTCTCATGTTCCTCGTCTTACCATGAATCTCTTTTCCGCTGCCCAACTTACTGATTCTGGTTGTCGTGTCATTCTTGATGCCGACTCTTGCTCTATTCAGGATCGTCGCACTCAGGCTCCGGTTGGCGGTGGCCCTCGGCGCCGTGAGTCTGAGGGCCTTTGGGAGGTTGACTGGCTTCGTGTTCCTTCCGCTGCTACCACATACGCCAGTTCTCATGCTCTTGCTGCCTCCTCTTCTGCGTCCTTCCAGCAGTGGCATCATCGACTTGGTCACATCTGTGGCTCTCGCTTGTCCTCATTAGTACACCAAGGCGTCTTAGGGTCTGTCTCCGGTGATGTTTCGTTGCATTGTGAAGGTTGTAGGCTTGGCAAACAGACTCAGTTACCGTATCCTAACAGTGAGTCTGTATCTCAGCGTCCTTTTGACTTAGTTCATTCTGATGTATGGGGCCCTGCTCCTTTTGACTCGAAAGGGGGTCATCGCTACTATGTTCTGTTTATTGATGATTTCTCTCGCTACACTTGGCTTTATTGTATGAAATCTCGCAGCGAGGTTCTCCCCATATACAAACGTTTTGCTGCCATGGTTCGCACTCAATTTTCCACGCCTGTCCGTATCTTCCGTGCTGACTCAGCTGGAGAGTATATCTCTCACATGTTGCGTGGTTTTCTTGCGGAGCAGGGCACTCTTGCCCAATTCTCTTGCCCTGGTGCCCATGCTCAGAATGGAGTTGCTGAACGCAAACATCGCCATTTGCTTGAGACGGCTCGGGCGATGATGATCGCCGCCTCTCTTCCACCCCATTTTTGGGTTGAGGCCGTTTCCGCATCCACCCACCTCATCAACATTCAGCCTTCGGCTGCCTTGAAGGGTGGTATTCCTATGGAGCGTCTCTCTGGTCGCTCTCCTGACTACTCTGCTCTTCGTATGTTTGGATGCGTATGCTATGTTCTTCTTGCTCCGCGAGAACGAACCAAGTTGACTGCTCAGTCAGTTGAGTGTGTTTTCCTTGGCTACAGTGATGAGCACAAGGGCTATCGCTGTTGGGATTCTGTTGGTTGCCGTCTGCGCATTTCTCGTGATGTGACGTTCGATGAGTCTCGTTCCTACTATCCGCGTCCCTCCTCCTCGAGCTTTTCCGTGGAAGATATTTCCTTCCTTCTCCATCCTAACACATCTCCCACTGTGCCTCCTGTTCTTCCCTCTCCCCCGGTGCGTCCCCCTACACCACCGGTTCCACCATCCCCTCCCTCCTCCTCCTCTCCCTCGTCCCCACCATCCCCTTCCTCCCCACCCTCCTCCCCAGTCTTTCGACCTCACTCCCCGTTTCCTCTCCACTACACTCGTCGTCCTCGTGCTGTGGATGATCCTACTGATGTGCCCTCTACTTCCAGTGCACCTCCTCTCACGCCTCCGCCGGTCCATAACCTCCGTGTTAGGCCTTGTCCCCTTCCTGATCGCTATTCTCCTGACCGGTATGGTCTTTCTGCCATTGCTGAGCCCACCACCTATCGGGCTGCCATGACTCAGCCTGAATGGCAGCTTGCGATGGCCGAGGAGCTTGTGGCGCTTGAGCGCAATGGCACGTGGGATCTGGTTTCTCTTCCCTCCGGTGTTCGTCCCATCACCTGCAAGTGGGTCTATAAGATTAAGACTCGCTCCGATGGTTCCCTTGAGCGATACAAAGCTCGTCTTGTGGCTCGTGGCTTTCAGCAGGAGCAGGGACGCGATTATGATGAGACATTCGCTCCTGTGGCCCACATGACCACTGTCCGCACTCTCCTTGTTGTGGCTTCTGTTCGTCATTGGTCTGTATCTCAGCTTGATGTCCAGAACGCTTTTCTAAATGATGAGTTGCGTGAGGAGGTTTATATGCAGCCACCACCGGGGTACTATGCTCCTGATGGTATGGTCTGCCGACTTCGCCGCTCCCTCTATGGTCTTAAACAGGCCCCTCGCGCCTGGTTCTCGCGGTTCGCCTCTGTCGTTACTGCCGCTGGCTTCTTGCCCAGTGATCATGATCCAGCACTGTTTGTCCACACCTCTTCTCGTGGTCGGACTCTTCTCCTTCTATATGTGGATGACATGATCATCACTGGTGACGATTCTGAGTATATTGCCTTTGTTAAGGCCCGCCTCCGGGAACAGTTTCTGATGTCTGATCTTGGTCCTCTTCGCTACTTTCTTGGGATCGAGATTTCTGAGACCTCTGCAGGCTTCTTCATCTCCCAGGAAAAATATATTCAGGATCTTCTTACTCGTGCCGCTCTCGGTGATGAGCGCACTGTTGTGACTCCTATGGAGCTCAACGTTCAGCTTCGTGCTTCTGATGGTGACCCTCTTCCTAATCCCACTCGCTATCGCCACCTCGTTGGGAGCCTTGTCTATCTTGCTGTTACGCGTCCTGACATCTCCTATCCTGTCCACATTCTCAGTCAGTTTGTTTCAGCCCCCACCTCTGTCCACTATAGTCACCTCCTCCGTGTTCTACGATATCTTCGTGGCACGATCTCTCATCGCCTTTTCTTTCCTCGCTCCAGTTCTCTCGAGCTCCAGGCCTACTCTGATGCTACGTGGGCTAGTGATCCCTCTGATCGACGCTCGCTGTCTGCTTACTGTGTCTTCCTTGGTGGCTCTCTTATTGCCTGGAAGACAAAGAAACAGACTGCGGTTTCTTGCTCGAGTACAGAGGCTGAGTTGCGAGCGATGGCTATGCTGACGGCTGAGGTGATCTGGTTACGATGGTTACTTGAGGACTTTGGTGTGTCTGCTACTACATCGACTCCCTTACTGTCAGACAGTACCGGTGCTATCAGTATTGCGCGTGACCCGGTGAAGCATGAGCTCACCAAGCACATCGGTGTGGATGCCCACTTTGTACGTGCTGCTGTGCAGGATCAGACACTGGCTCTTCACTATGTGCCCTCTGAGTTACAGTTGGCGGACTTCTTCACGAAGGCACAGACTCGAGCGCAGCATGGCTTCTTTCTCTCCAAACTCAGTGTTGTTGATCCACCATGAGTTTGAGGGGGGGGGGGGGGGGGTGTTAGATGTGTGTTTGGTGTGTTCTGTGCGGTACTACCGCCCGAGGCGGTACTACCGCTCCGAGTGCGGTACTACCGCTCTGTGTGCGGTACTACCGCTTGTAATACCTCACATGTATATGTACTGGCCTTTGGCCCACAGTGAATATTAGTTGTTCATTCCTAACAAGGAGGACCCGCTGCCGCCGGGCTCGGCGACCAGTCCCCCCCCCCCCCCCCCAGTTGACGCGGAGGTATTTGGCGGCCGTTGATCTTCCCCGCCTTCCAGCTCGAGGACGAGCTGTTTGTGCAGGCGGGGAGAGATGTTATGACCGGCATATTAGGGGCTTAGCCCAGTTAGTGGTGGCCCAGTTTATCTTATCGTTATTAGGGGCTTAGCCCAATTATCTTATTAGGAGGATTATATATACTCATGTAAGGACCCGTTTTGAGATTAAGCAGAAGCAATCATAATTGCTCGGCTTCCTTAGGGAGCCGGGAACCCTAACCCTAGCCACCGCCCCCTGCCCCTCTCTCTCTCTCTCTCACGCAACGACGGCGCCCCAGCGCCGGCGACCACGCCTTCCTCCACGCCATCCCTCCTTCCACCCCTACAACCTGAGGGCACGCCCTGGTAGGGATCCGGTTCCTACCAGTTAACTTCCCATGTCATAGTTGTGCTCCACAGAAACTACTGTAAGGACATGGCAGGAATTAATCTCGAACATACTCCAGTCATGCAGCAACAGATGTACTAACCAGGGGCTGGGTTCCGCAAACACATACTCCCTCCGTCCCAAAATAAGTGTACTAAAGATGAGACACTTATTTTGGGATGGAGGGAGTATAAGAGTTGCTGAGAGTGGAATATGATGCCTCACGCTCCAGCAGCTGATCAAGTTCAACAGATGGTATATGTCAAATGCAAGTGTAGGTCAGAACCTAATCCATTCAATAGCAGGAGCAATAAGATGCAATGTCTGGGTTTGGCGGCTCTTGACAGAGCAATATGGAGGTAGAAGTTGCGTTTCCTTCGGCTAAAGGAGGGAGATGGAAACAAAAAAAATCTCCGTATGAAGGCAACAACACGATCTAGAAAGAATATGATTCAGTCCCTGCAGGTTGGGGATGTCACGGTGGTGGACCAGCAGCAGAAGGAGGATATTTTTTGGGACCATTTTAATAGCATTCTCGGTGCTTACCAACCTCCAACCGCTAGACTCAATCTTGCCCAGCTTGGAATGGAATTCTGCGATCTCTCTGATCTAGAAAGGGACTTCACAGAAGAGGGGGTGAAGAAGGCAGTCTTTGATATCCACCCAGAGAAAGCATCAGGTCCGGATGGTTTTACGAGACTGTTCTTTAGGCACTGCTGGACTACTGTCAAGAACGAGGTTATGTTGACAATGCAAAAGCTCCAGACGCTCAATTCCCAGTCATTGCATCTTCTGAACACTGCTACCCTAGTGCTCCTGCCAAAACACTCAGGGGCAGCGCAACCAAACGAGTTCAGGCCGATAAGCCTAATCCATTTTTTTGCAAAGCTTGTCGTAAAGATTCTAGCGACGAGCCCACAAGACTACAACGAAAGATGCACACTCTTATTGCCCCATGCCAAAATGCTTTTATCAGAGGTCAATCCATGACAACTTCATGTACGTGCAGGCAATGACAAAATCCCTGAGGCAGCATAAGACACCTTCTCTGTTGATCAAGCTGGACATCTCAAAAGCATTTGACACTGTTGCGTGGGATTTTTTTTTGAGGCTGTTGCAGTTCCGGGGCTTTGGCGAGAAGTGGAGGTGCTGGATATCTATGTTCCTTTCCACGGCCTCAACAAGGGCATTGGTTAATTATGAATTGACAGAGAAAATTGATCATCGCAGAGGGCTGAGGCAGGGGGACCCCCTCTTCCCCTTCTTATTTGTGTTGGTCATTGATTGCCTTGGCAGGATGCTTGACAAGGCGAGCGAGGCTGGCATTTTATCTCCCCTGGGAAGCAGACCCATTCGATATAGGAGATCTCTCTATGGCGACGATGTTATCGTTTTCATAAGCCCGTTGGGAAATGAGGCGACCGCAGTAACTGAGATCCTATCGCTGTTCGGAAAAGCAACTGGACTTCGCACCAACTTTCAGAAGAGCAGCATCATTCCAATTGCTTGTGAGGGTCTGAACCTTAATTCCATTCACACTGTCCTGGGATGCACCATCTCTCCGTTCCCATGTTTTTACCTGGGAATGCCCCTGTCCGACAGAAGATTGAAGAGAAGTGACTCGAGGAACCAGTGGGCGAGCAGCAAGAGCGCGGCCTCGGTCGGTCGGGCTGCGTCTGGCAGCGGTCCGCTCTGCGGTCGAGCACCAGAAGCTAAAGAACTTCCTGCGCCAGGTCGGGCTGCTGGAGATATCATGTGCGGACCTCGCCGGCGCGCGCCTCGACTCGCGCTTCGCTGAGGCCCGCGCCGACGCTGCCGCGCGGATGCGAGCGGACGCCGGGGTGCTTCGCCACCATGGACCGCAACTACGGCATCCTCAACCGTGTGTTCCATCCACCACGCACGTCGCGCACCATCCTCAACTGGCGGGAACCGCCTGGAGCCCCTCCACCACGATCGGTTCCGGGCGCGTTCGGCTCCCTCGTCTCCGGCGACAGCTTCACCTGGTGTCGGCCACCGGCTTGGTGCTCTGCTTCGGCTCGGGCGTGCTCCCACATGCCTTGCTAGGAAGCAGGCAGCCTACTAGGTGGATTGATTCTCACCTACGTGAATCTAGCACATGCATGTACGAAGTCGCTGGGTTGATCGATCGATGATAGAACTCGACGAAAACACGCACACACGCGAACGCGAGCACGAGACAGCGGCCACCCGAGGGTGAGATGCATGACGATGTGCACCAGGCGGCCGACGGGGGCCGGGGCCGCATATTCGAGTGAAGGACCTGCGGCAAGCGGTTCCCGACGTACCAGGCGTTGGGCGGGCACCACGCCAGCCACAGGCGACATCTTCCCAGCGTCAGCAGGCCGCGCGCTCACCTCCAACTCGAACTCTGGCTCCAGCTTTTTCTCCACCTCCCCGCCGGTCCGGATGTACTTCACAGCCACCACCGTGCCGCCCGCGCAGCACAGCGGCCTCGCCGAAGTCTAGCGGCTGAAAAGGGGTGAATTTCCAGACCTCTTCGGGCGCCACGACCCGCTTCCGCCTCTTGATGTCGCCGACGATGAAGAAGGCGAGCTCCGCAATGAGGACGAGGACCACGCATAGGGGGCGAGGAGCCCGAAGGGGAGGCCTACCTTACCAGGCGAATTGCCTGCGCACGAGCTCAAGCCGGCAAGGCTCACCGGAGACGCCATGTCGGTGCAGAGCGAAGGCTTGCCCAAGAAGCTTCGGTCATTGGCGGAGATGGCGAGCACCGCTGGGACCTTGCCGACGAGGTCATTAGATGACAGGTTTAGCTGGTTCAGCCTCAGCAATGCCAGCGCCGACGGTATGCTACCTGAGAGTTGGTTGGACAAGAGGTCGAGCAGGGTGAGCGCCGGCATGTCGCCCAACGCCTGGTATCTCGCCTGTGAGTTGATTCCAGCTGAAGTTCATCTGTGTCAGGCCACCGAGCGTCGGGATGCTCGCCCGACAGCTGGTTCGCCGACAGGACGAGCTCCTGCAGCAGCGGCATCCCGGCGGCGAGCCCCGTGGGTATCTCACTGGAGAACGAGTTGCTCCCGGCGTTGAGCGTCTGTAGCTTAGCGGCCGACGCCGGAAGGCCGCCGGTGAACTTGTTGTTCGAGATGGAGAGCGTCATCATGTTGGCAGACAGCGTCTCCGGCAGGGCCCCGTTGAGCCCTCCGTTGTTCTACAAAAGCAGTCATGAGCTTCGTCTCTGACCAGAGCGCAGCCGGCACCTCGCCGCAAAGCTTCGTTGTCTTGGAGCTGCAGGCTTGTGAGCGCGGGGCAGTTGGCGAGGTCCGACACGATCTCGCCGGTGTAGCCATCGCTGTTCAGGGCCAGGAACATGAGGTTCTAGAGCTTGTTCATCGAGAGGTCGAGGTGCGTGAGGCCCGTGCAGTTGTAGAGGGACTCCGGGAAGCCGCCGCTGACGCTAGTGTTGCTGAGATCGAGCGTGGCGAGGCTGGTGAGCCCGCCGATGGCGTCGGGGACGGGGCAGGACCCGACGGGGCAGGAGACAGTGACGTTCGGGAGGGCGAGGGAGGTCATCCGACCAGCATAGCCACTATGCAAAACCCACCTCCAGTCTCTTCGTATTCGAGCTGTACCAGTGACATGTCCCACTCTGTCCACTTGACCAGCGCCAAGTCAGCAGATACGTAGACCAAATCGTATTTTGGACTGTATGTGAACCCCATGACAAGTTGAGGGATCGTATTTCGGGTACATTGAAGTTAGGGTACCAAAGTGTGCACCAGCTCAAGTTAAGGGACCGTGAATGAATTTTCCTCAGTTGCAAAATTGTTGAGGGCTTGGAAAGCAAAATGGATCACAACGGCTGGAAGGTTGGCCTTGGTGAAGATTGTGCTATCTGCAATGCCCACCTACCAAATGATGTCCATCCTTCATCCTAAATGGCTTGATAAAATGATTGATAAACTAAAAAGGGCATTCTTATGGGCTGGCTCGGACAAAGTTTCAGGAGGTAAATGTTTGGGCAAATTGACTTTGGTTTGTCGACCTCTTGAGCTGGGAAGCCTTGGAATACCAGATATGCAGCTGCAAAGCAGAGCTTTGAGAATGAGATAGCTTTGGCAGAATGTGCACAACACTGACAAACCATGACACGGGCTTCCCCTCCCGATTGATAAGGTCACAGAAGAGTTGTTCCGAGCCTGCACAAAGATTCAAATTGGTGATGGAAGAGCCACCTTCTTTTGGCACGCCCACTGGATGGATGAAATGGCGCCAAAACTGTTGTTTCCCAACCTGTTTCAACACAGCCGACAAAGAAATTTGAGCGTCCAACAATGCCTCCAGGATAGCAGGTGGATATCCTTGATCAAGCCGCTCCCCAGCTTGCAAACTCTGCTCGAATACATTGACTTGTGGCATAGAACTCGGGTGATTCTCCTCTCCAACCAACCTGACGAAGTGATATGGAAATGGACTGCTGATGAACGGTATTGCACAAGCTCTGCATACCAATTTCAACAGCTACCTTCCCATTTTTCAAACTACATCAGTCTCATCTGGAGCATCAAGATCCCCCCCAAAAGTAAGCTCTTTGCATGGCTGAGCATTCAAGGAAAGACCCTAACAACCGACAATTACCCATTTGGCAAAGAGGGGATGGCCACATAACTCCATATGTGCCTTGTGCCGGATACAACCGGAGACAACACCTCATATAATGGCCCATTGTTCTGTGACATCTGCTGTTTGGGAGGTGGCGTTGCGCTGTTGCAGATTCCCACACAACCTTGCTCCTTCTACAATGACAAATAATCTGGTGGATTGGTGGATTGAGTGTCATCAAAGAATCCAGCCGCATAGCAGGAAAGATTTTTTGCTTTGGTTATGCCGATTTGGTAGCACCTATGGAGGGAAAGAAACGAGAGAATCTTTAGGTCGAAAGCGTCTACTGTTCAACACGTTTGTGACCTCGTGATTCAGGACTTGGAAGAGTGGAGGATGGCTGGTCTTCATAACCTGGAGCATGATGGCATTACGTAGTCCCAGCTAGATAAATGTACCCTGTAAATAATCTTTCTCTTCCCCAGCCTTATTTTTTTCCTTGTACTGAACTTTCTCCTTAATCAATGAAAGCAATGCCTGATTGCCTTCATAAAAAAAATGCCCTCGCGCAGGGTGTTAGTACCAGAAAGAATATGGTGACCAGCCACTCAGCATACTTTCTTATCTGTTGTTGTAGCCCTCCTTGACACATTTTCCTCTAATAAAGACCATAGTATTGTGCTGAGAGCAAACTCTCTGATGATTCCGAGGAGCCATACAACCAGATAGAAACATCCATGGTCTACTTGCGTAACTTCCATCAGGAGTTGTAGTGTTGTACAACACCCAGGCAAATGATATGGCAAAGCTCCTCTAGGCTCATGCAGTTGTATATATCAAATGGATGCACCACTAATGGTAAGGTGAACCCGCAATAACCAATGGTCTCCCAAATCAAAAGGGAACTCAAGATACACAGTGAAAAATTCAGAACCAAGAAGATAACCACCTTGAGTGAAGAACTGAAGCTCCGCCACCACTAGCTTGATCCAATCCAGTGAGACACAAGCGTTAGCTTCAGCAACAGAAGATATCTTCCCATCAGGTTGTACGCACCATATCTTGTAACTGAGCACTGCAGTCTGACACAAATAGCACATCTCTTGAGTTGTAAGCCACCAAGACACTACTGCTGCACATTCTGTTTGAAATATAGGCTTGGGATCAAAGGCATGAGCTGGCTGTACAAATGAAATAACAGACCACCAATCCATTAGGTGCAGCACATTTTCTATGGTTGCAAAAAATATTGCGGAGAATGCATTATGAAGAAACCACCAAAATAAAATCACATTGTAATGACCACTGATTTTCCATGAAGGCTAAGGCTACTCCACAACCATCCCCATACAGTCATGTATGTGCAGCACATCCAACTCTCTAGTCAAACAAGTCTCACCTGCAGTATCTAACTTCTTCACACGTCCTAGTAGGTGTAAGGACCATCACAAGGTGTTCTTGGTAATAATCAACAATCCATTAAAATTGGCACTAACAACTGCCACAAATAAAGCTCCAACCATGCATGGTTGTTTCTCCTTGTACATGTAACAATCACCCACACCTTGAATTCCATCTTGGTGTATTTTGAAATCTACTGTACAAATTGCAGCTTCCTCAATATTTTTTTCAAACAAACATGGTGCCATCCATACACAGTTAAACTGATTGCCAATTCAAAGACATGATGTACTGTTCCCATATCTCAGCAATGCATTGCCACATATTATTTCTTGCCTGCCCACTGCCCAGGAGGTTGACGAATTGTAGTACGTGAGTTTGGCCGAGGACAACAACTGAGCTCCTCTTGGCACACCTTCTCTTGATAGATATCAACCAGCAACATCTCCTGCAAACAAGCACCAGACCCAACAGTACCCAAGCAGGAAGCTATCTGAAGAACATCTAATTTCAAAGAGCATAGTGCCATTCGAGTCTCATTCCCCCGCCTGACAATGAGCAGGTGCACGGAAATTTCAGGATAAATAACGGTACTTGAATGCGTACTCGTGACCGGAGGTGGTACCAAGGTAGTGACAACCCTTGATACTAAACCACAGAAAAAAGATGCTTCATGGTGCCCAATGGGGCCTGCATGTCCGCTCCCATGTGAGAACATCAGGGACGCCACAAGTGTGAAGGGGAGCGGTGGCAAGGTCGAATAGGGAACCACCTCCCTGCTTGATGCAGTGGCGGCGCTCGACGGCAGCTCGACAATGTCGTTGCAAGATGTATTAGTACGCTTGTCGATGAATGAAGGCCATGGTGCTGGCCTGATCACCTGCCCTTGTGGCTTCAACCCCAGTGTCAGCTCTGGCATGGACACGGGCATCAACATGTAGCCGGCGGCATGGGCGGAGACAGGCCCCAGGCAGCCCGGGCGGTGGCCTGGGGCGTGAGGCCCATTACCTTCGGTCACTGTAGCAAATATACTGTAGCACAACGAAGGCAGCCTGGGGCCTGGCCCAATTCGCCCGGGGCGCTTTGCGTCGTTGCCTGCCTGCCTGCCTGGGACTTGGACGAATGAACTGGCCGTCCGCCGCCCCTTCCCCGACTTGGACGAACCCTAGCGTGGCTGCGTGACCTGCGTGTCTGCGTGCCGGCGCCGCCCGCCGCCGCCTCCCCTGTCCGCCGGCGACACCCGCCGCCGCCGCCTGCCGTCGTGCCCACCCAGCCGGCCAGCTCCATCCGGCAGCGGGAACACCATTCTGCTGCTGCACATGCCATTGATTCTGGAAGAAGTTTATTCTGCTGCATATGCCATTGATTGATGATGATTTTAGTTGATAGATGCCATTGTTGTTGCTTGATGCCACTGTTTGTTAGATGTGGAAACCAATTTAGACATTGAGTAATTTTTGTTTCTATGAAATTTTACAGGAAGGCAAGATGAGTAAAAGAAAGAAGACATTGAATTCTTTTTTTCAAGTTCGAACCACGGGAACCGCGGAAACAGGTCTCTACATATGAAGTTGCTTTTGTCCTTAGAAACCAACTGGACTCATTCATTCGGGAAGCAAGAACTGATCCACATTTGATGAATTGCAATGACCTTGGTCATCTTGCCATGAATATGGTTACAAGTGATATGCACACAACTTTTCCCTTGGTTTACCGTCTTGTTGAGTTAGCATTGATTTTACCTGTTGCAACCGCAATAGTGGAAAGGGCATTCTCAGCAATGAGCATTATCAAGACCGGATTAAGGAACAAAATGGGTGATGATTGGATGAATCATATAATGGTATGTTACATTGAGCGAGATGTATTTGTGAGTATTGAAGAATCAAAGATCATTGAGCGATTTCAAGATTATCGCAATCGCAAATGCCTTTTGCCTCGTCCTAGACGTAAGCTTTCACATTTTGCATATGTTATTAACTATTTTTATCTGCTATGTTATGCACTGATTTGCATTTCAAAATTTATCATTGAAGGTTTAGCTTCTTCTGCTATTGAAGATGTAGTTATGGGAGGCTCAGATCAACCAATCCTTTGATTTGGTATCAATCTTTGTATCAATCTTTTGTATCATCTATATATGCTACATATTGTCTTTTGATTTATCTTGCTTTATTATTTGACCCATCAAGGAACAAATGCTGTCATTGAATATTATGTTTGGTTTCTCATTAGTTATGCAACATAGATTGACTTTGGTATGCCTTGAAACTGAAGTTTTTTTAGGGTAGCTTTTAGCCCTTAGTTTCTCGCCTGGGGCGTCAGCCAATCCTGGCTCCGCCACTGGACGGCGGCGACGAAGCCTTTCAACAAACAACTGGTGGGCGCCGTCATGACAAGCTGGAGGTTAGGAACCAATCTCCGCGGCGGGGTTGGTGTGGCCACTGGTGTGCTCCAGAGGACCATGGGCACAGACATGGGACCTTCATCGTCACTGCCCTGGACCGGATCACCCGTCGAGTAGGTGGCGGGTGTTGGTGGCGAGGGCCTCGCTGCACACAGTAGACATGTCAAGCTTGCGGAAGACGCAGACTGCAATGGAAAAGTGGCAGGAGTTTGGGAGCAGAGCAAGGATCCGGCGGCGAAGATGCATTCCTTCATTAATTTTCCAAATAATGTGTCGCTCATAACGAACTGCAAATTATTCGTACAATCGATTGCAGATGCAGTAACCAAACAAACATCACTGGGTTGCCACGGGGTCGGCAAGACGGCTCCTCCGCTGATGTCAGGGGCGAGCGGCTGAACCTGGCCGAAGAAGATCAACGGCGGCGACCCTGCGGTGGATCGTGGCCTGACGGTGCTCGAGCGGCGGGAAAGGAGGCGAGCAAAGGCAGAGAGCATTGGGAGGGGAGGAAGACGAGCGAGGATATTTTTCCTTTTCCTTTTCCTTTTTCTCTTTTTTTTTGAGGGCTTTTCCTTTTCCTTTTTCTCTTGGAGCGAATGCGTGCGAGGATGGATACTAACGGCCCAAGGGCCGGAACAGATTTACACTCACGAAAAAGCCCAAGATGCGTGCCCTAGGGCCGGGCCAGATCTAGAAAGGGTTGTAAGACGAGTTGCTTACCAAGGTACCGTGTATCCAGTGACGGAAGTCAGAACGCCTGCAACAACGCAAACACCAAAATTAAGCTCTGTGCTCGTTTAAGCATCGTATAAGGTAAAGATCCAGTAAACTCCGTGTACCCACCTATGATGCCGAGAACATTGTGCGTGATCTCACGGGGCGCCATATGCTCGGCTCGGTGCTGTTGTGTGTTGTCCACACAAAAAGTACGGCACACGTTAGACTAGACTGTAGAAATCACAACAAACCAACTTAAAACATAGCAGCAAGATGCACAGATGAACTGATCTAAGAACACGAGGCCGTTCTTCAAGAAATTAGACAAGAGGTGCACACACACACGCTAGTAGAAAACAGGGCATTAGTTCCGGTTCGTAAGGGCCTTTAGTCCCGATTCTGCAACCGGGACTAAGGAATCGGGACTAAAGGCCCCCACTTTTAGTCCCGGTCGTGTTACGAACCGGGACTAAAGGGGCTCCACGTGGCCGCTGCGCAGCGCTCAGGCAGGAGGACCTTTAGTCCCGGTTGGTAACACCAACCGGGACTAAAAGGCCGCCACGCGTCAGCCCCTGTTTTTTTAAAGGCCTGTTGAAGGAAATTAAAAAAATACACCCCGGCCCATGTACCGAGTGCGGCCTAATCGGCCCATCCCGATAGGGGCAGACCTTTCGGCCGCACACGGCCCAGAGGCCCAACAGGGGCGGCAACAGAGTGCACAAGTCAGGCAGAGGCAAGTGTAAAGAGGGTTCGGCAGGTACGGGGGAGGGCAGTATATAAGCAGGTGCGGGCGCCCTTCCGTAGGCGAGGTGGGACTAAACTAGGGCGCGCAGTCGGCGCCGTGCAGAGGAGCTTTAGTCCCGGTTGAAGACACCAACCGGGACTAAAGGGGTGCCCTTTAGTCCCGGTTGGTGTCTTCAACCGGGACTAAAGGTCCCATTTGAACCGGGACTGCTGCCTGCCGAGCCCAGACCGGCGCCCTAGTCGCTCGAACCGGGACTAATGCTCACATTAGTCCCGGTTCGTAATGCGACCGTGACTAATGTGTAGATCGAGCTTGAACCAAAGCCCTGTTTTCTACTAGTGACACACAAGCATGTACGCATGCATGATGGATTTGCTCTACGGCACACATGGATCGGAAGCATACAAAGACAGAAAATGTGTGGATCGAAGAAGGGAAATCAACCAAGGTTGGCTCGACAATATTACTCTCCCATCTTTCCTTTTCTTCTTTTCTTTTTAGTGCATATAGCTATAGGGAGAGGGGGGGGGGGGGGGGGGGAGGAAGGAAAATGTGGAGCAAGGGAGATGGACGAGGGGAAAAGAACCTGTGCGGATCGGCAACAGAGAAATGGAAATGTGGCGCCCAAAGCATGGCGTTGCACGGTGCAGTTTATGAGCATGATTGGTTTGATGCCAAAAGTTGGCATGCCAATATTTGGCAAATGCTAAATGTTGGCTAGTGATTGGTTGGCTACCAACTTTTCTTGCCAACCTCACAAAAAGTTGCCAGCTTTTGGCAACTTTTCATTTTGCCAAATGTTGGCTTGCCAACTATTGACAATGCCAAATATATGTAACAAACCAATTATGCTCTGCACGCCGGTGGGGCCCATGGCTCTACCTGCTGCTGTAACAGACGCACCAGTTCCCAATGCTTATGCATTCATGGGTTTTACTTTCCAGTGCTTATTCTCATTTCCAGGCTTCGGCTCTTTTTGGGTTCGGCCCGCCGAGCTAACTTGCTGCGCACGTATCAAAGAACTACAAGCGCAACAGCTGCTTGTGGCTATTGTTTGCCTTACCACCTTATGAAACGCCCACGGACGCTCAACTGGATCATTGCATGAGTTCCTCTGTTGTGAATCTAATGATGCATTTCGAGAAATTGCTGCAATGTTGTCTGATCTTGCGGTGGCAGCTGGATAGGATCACCCATCTCTTGAAATTTCAGACCGTGGCGAACCCCCTCACCCACGTCCTCCACAATCATGTTGTCAATGATCACACAAGTTGTCATCGTCTCCCACAATGTCTCTGAATCTCATAGTTTGGCAGGTTCGCGAACAACTGCAAATCGGGATTGGAGCACTTCAAATGTCCTCTCCACATCCATTCTAGAACCTTCTTATTTTTGGACAAAGTGACATTTTTTGTTACCCCTTGGATTGGAGATGGTCTTGACGAAGGTCGTCAACAGAGGATAGATACTGTCAGAAAGATGGTACCCCATGTTATAGTCACTAGTAAGCGGAGGCGCGGCGGCACACCGCGCCGGTTAAGAAGCTAGTGTGTGCGTCTATGTTTTATTTTTTTAGTAAGAGAAAAGGTGTCAGTCGGTTTGAGGCGAGCTGGTAATAATAGATTCTTTTATTAGTGCCGATAAAAGCTGAGGAAAAAAATAAAAAACAGAAAAAAGTGCTTTAATCTTGTAAGAAATTCTGGCAGACCAAGTTGTCACTAAATAAAATGGTCATGTTTCTTCTTTTTTCTCCATTCGTTGGTAAATCGTTTTTTCTCACCTCTGAAAGGTGTTACTCAATTCAGTTAAGTGCATGATCTATTTATGTTTTACCTGCAAGCATTTTTTTGAATTTCGCTAGGTAATGTTACAGTTAAATTAAACGCATAGTCTACTTTTATAGATGCAAGCATTTTTTTGGATTTACGGATAATATTTTTAAGGTTTGAAAAAAATTCAAGTTTAAAATATTAATAAATTGCAAGGGTGAGACATTTTAAATGAGGGGAATAAGTAGTTGTGGACGTAGCTAGACGTGTGTTTGGCGTACACATAACACTGTACGGCAAAATATAGCTTGACATAAAACTGGCTGATCGTAGACACATCGTCATACTTTTTTTTAACTGGGCCAACACTGGGGAAAGCTAAATGGGCCAGATTCGGTGGCTATACTGCGCTGACAATCTGTAGCTACTAAAACATAGAACGGTGAACCAAACCAATGAAGAAAAAAGCACATGTTTCAACGCACAAGAGAGGATGCCCAACGCCTCAAACTCAGAGGCATCAGCTATAGCTAAAGATGCAATATGTGTTGTCTGGTGTTGTGTGAAGCTCACATGAGTGTATGTAAAGTTTTATAGATCTGCATATGTCTTCTAAGGATCCCCATGAGTGAAAGCCTAATGAAATAGCTTGCTTTACGATGAAATACCTTGCTCTTGGGGATAATCTTCGATCTTTTCGTTCCTCATGGCATGCGTGAAAGCCTAATGAAATAGCTTGCTTTACGATGAAATACCTGCTATTGGGGACAGTCTTCGATCTTTTCGTTCCTCATGGAGTTTGAGATGGAGTCGGCGGACGTATTCAATCTTTTATGTTGGTAAACATAGAAAGAGTTGACAATGAAAGAACCTAGAGAAATTTCAAGTTTATGTGTATATCTGTAGTGAATGAAAATGTGCTAGAGATGATGAGATAAAAAGAGCTTGTAATCTCTTTACCTTACGACTATTTCTGCTACCCTCTGTCGTTTGATCTGAAAATAATATATGAGCCTTCACTATATGAGTAAACTGCATGAACAAAAGAAAGAAGTTGTATCTGGTGATTGTTTCTTATAGATAATTTGCTAAAAATCCAAAGATAAAACAGGGTGTTGAGAGCATATATCTGATGATGATTATTTATTGCAAATAGTTTGCTAAAGAGCCAAATATATAAAGATTTAAAATAATTTGAGGAGACATGCAAATGAATAAGAAGCCAAAAATAATCATGATGAAAATGAGGCAGAAATAGTAAACGACCATAGATAGCCAATGCATGCAAGATCATACACCTTTATGTTGCTTCACCCTCGGCGATCGGTACCAGAAGCACAGAGTGGTCAGCTATGATTTGTAGAAATTGCCGATGAAAGACTGAAAGAGTTGTACAAGATTCTTATTACTGGTTATATATGGGTAGTAGGGTGGTAATTGTGATAGTGGGTGGGGAGATGAGTAATGCAACATCTACAAAAGGTTACTTATTTTTTTTACAAACAAGCTGATGTGAAGGATTGTGATTGATAATAGGAGAATGAAGGGGCCCATCCCAGTTCAATTCATGGGGGGAGAGAATTATAGTTTGAAAAGTTAAGTAAACGTTTGTAGATTCTTTATAGGTCTAGCATTATTGGTGGGTAGATATGTGTTGCCACTTGTTGCATGTGAAATGTGTACGCGTGCGTGCTATGTCAAAACAAATGGTAGTGGGAGTACTAAATGTGCCATGGATTTTGGGAACAACTGACACGCATGTAATTTTTTGATTTTTTTGTCTTTGAAATGGAAAGTACCTTAACATGGTAAAGAGGTTTCACAACTAAATTTGGGAGTTGACTGGGCTAACAATGCGACTGGCCCAACTAAATATCTATTCGTTGGGCCATTGAGCCATAATGTTTTTGTTGGTCATCGGACAGAGAAAATTTAAAAACCGAAAAGAGCGTTTTAATCTTGTAAGTGATTCTGGCAGGCCAAGTTGTCGTTAAATTAAATGGTCATGTTTTTTTTCTTCATTCATGGGTAAATGGATTTTTTTTCTCACCATTGAAAGGTGTTACTCAATTGAGTTAAGTGCATGGTCTATTTTTTTAGCAGTGCTACACGTAAGATACTCTTTGTACGATTTTTGTACGACGATTCACCACGGCCTTTCATCACATCAGCCGCATAGGGCTAGACCTTTGGATCCTCGATCGTATAAGAATTGAAAAGTTAAATATCGTGTGCAAAGTAGTTTCGTTATTTTCTACCTGCAAGCATTTTTTTTAATTTACCTAGAAAATGTTATTCAAATAAATTAAGCGCACAGTCTATTTTTTATAGTATAAGCATGTTTTTGGATTTACAATATTTTTTGAAGGTTTGAACAGATTTGAAGTTTTAGAAATTAATAAATAGCAAGGGTGAATCATTTTAAAGGATGAGAATAAGTAGTTGTGGACGCAGCTAGACGTGTGTCCGAAGTAGACTTATCACGTGTACGGCAGAGGTGAAGCAGTAGTCCATCCGCACCGCTTAAGTAATATTTTTTTCTTAGATAACTCGATATGAAACTGGATTGTAGACATATGGTCATATGTCTTTTAACTGGGCCAACAACAGAAAAAGATATATGGGCCAGATTCAGTGGCTATACTGGGCCAATTATATGTAGCTATTAATGCAAACAGCGAAGAAAACCAAAATAGTATGTAAAAAGCACACGTTTCAACGCAGGGGTAAGAATGCCCAATGCCTCAAATTCACAGCAGCTGTTATAGCTTAGCCGATTTAATATTTGTATATATGCACATGTCGTATGGTTGCACTCAGGAGCTTCGCTCGCACACAAGCTTGCGATGGAGTCTGGTTGCAGCACGTTGATGTCATTGTAAGACCTTGGCATGCCAAAGAAAGAGTGCCAAATATAAATATTGTGATGCAACTGCTTCAAGAATGATGGTTGGGATTTTAATGACCCTGGTATTGCCCTTGTTGAGCATTCTAAGAATAACAAGTGCACCATGTGCTTGTGGCTATTGTTTCTAGGTAGTTCTTTAATTTTCAGTGCATGCAGTCCAGGAATCCAACATACCTAGAAATCCTCTTGATTCTCCAAGTGCTATGAGCCTTGCGGTGTCTGCGACTTTTGGTTCTCTCAAGTATTCCGGTCCAAAGACCTTGACCACCACAGTAGCAAATCTAACCATGGCATGCAGGCATATGCTCTCAGGCATCCGGATATACTCGTGCCACAAATCTGCAGTCGTGCCATAAGCAAGCATGCTCATAGTAGTCGTGCACCACTACTAAAAAATTGAAATAGCATTGACCCCTTATCACTAACCGTCCTTTGACCAGGCGTTAGTGATGAGCCATAATATTGACCGGCCACCCATGACGCAAGTCAGCAATGTATCCCTAGGTTCGGATTGCATTAATCTCAGACCGGTTAGAAAATGATCGGTCAGTGATATGTTGTCCCGATGATCAAAATGGACTGAAGGTAACCACTAAATGGCTACTATATTTGACCCGTCTGTATAGACAACTTAAGTCTGACCCTTTTGTTTTTCTGCTAGTTAATGTTATTTTGTACGCGGATTGTTATAATCATCGTCCACTCTATTTCCAATCCGTACCCTCACTGCCACCATCGATTCAGTCCCTCATGTCGGCCTCCATGTTATCCCTCCTCACCGTCGATTTTGTACCTCACTGCCACCATCGATTCCATTGATGCTGGTACTTGGTACTTGGTACTTGTCAGTGACGTTCAATTTGGTGCTTGCAGGTGTAAAATACAGAGGACTGGTTTCAAAACATGACTCCATGCAATACAGTGCACCAGTCGTCCGTAAACATTAACTGGGATGACATGGCACCGTATTCCTGTTGACGTGCACACGTGGCATGCCAGGATGACACGGGGCCCGCTTGCAGCGATGGGACAGGCTTGTTGACCGTTGGGTCTCACCTGTCAGCGAATGATACAAATAAATAATTTATTAGGTGACTGGGACCGCGTTTGCCGACGGGTCGCGAACCATCGGATCGGATGCCATCAAGTGCCCAATCGCCCTTCACCATCGCAACAAAGGTGATGTTGTAGAAAACTTTGCAACATAAGTGATGTTAACATTTGCAACAGAGGTGATGCTGTAAAAACGTCATCGCCTGTTCTGCACCACTTTGCAACATAACTGATGTTACAGATATCTTTCTTTGCAACAAAGGTGATGTTGCAAAAAAGTCACCGCCGTTGAGCAGCATCGTTGTTCGCCGCCGCTGTTGCAAAAGTTCATCTACGTTGTTGCCGTTGAGCACTACCATTGTTCGCCGCCACTGTTGCAAAAGCCACAACAGGACCCTTGTTGCAAAAGAAAAGCATCTGCATGTTTGAGCCCGGCCGCCGTAGCCATGGCCATGGACAAGCTCAAGCTCAGTCCGGCCACCTTCCTGCCTCGCTCCGTGTCGCGCGTGTGCGCCCCCAGAACATAGCGAGCTCCATCTGGCCCCGACCCTCCTCGCATTTTGGCTGACCATTGCCGCTGCAATGCGTGCCTGTGCAACAGAGCCAGTTTGTTTATCTAGGACCGCACCACTTCTCCATCAAGAGAAGAAGAAGGGGAAGGGGGCGCGCGGCGTCTCTCACGGGCGGCAACAGGCTCCTTGTTGCGGTTATGGATTGCAACGGAGACCAAGTTGCAAAAGGGTAGAAATAGCGGCGAGCCATACGATCAAAAAGATCAGATGGCTGCGTCATCCGTCAGGTGAATACGCGTTTCCGATAATTTATACTTCGAGGCCCGCCGACCTCATGCTATCACGCTAGCCGCTCTAAGCCACTCCACCCAAGCGAGTTTGATGTACACATAGCATATACGTACTATACTTGTGATAAAAAAAGGATATAAAAGACTTTATGTCTCGTAAACAAATGAAAGCAACGATGTCACAGCCCATCGGGTGACCACAACCTCGCGGGGCTTAAATGTAACATAGTCAGTGTGACCCTTTTTCAAACATTTACGTATTTTTCCTTTTTCAGAAATTTGTAAAAAAAATATGAATTATAATCACAGTAATAAAAAATAACTTGCTTTAATTTTTCTATTTAATTTTAGGAAATATTAACGTATTATTTAAAAAATCATTTAATTAAAATTATGTTTATCACTTATATTTTTTTGTATAATCCAAAAAGTCTTCACATATTTAATCCTTAATAAAAATATTAACGTAATTATATAAACATTTTACATATTTAATTAAATGTTCATATAATTTATAAAATGTTCACTCTTTCATAATATATTCATGTAGTACATAAAAGTGTTCATACTTTAAGAAAATGTTTATGTTGTTTCAAATAAGTGTTCATGTGTTTCACAAAAAAAAGTGTTCATGCTTTAAGAAAATGTTTATTTTGTTTCAAAAAGTGTTCCCGTCTTTTGAAAAAGAAAGTGTTCATGTGGTTTAATAAACTTTGAGTGTTTGCCAACATCATCAGATTAATACAAACCTAGTGTGCCCCAGACTATAGATCATCAAGTGAATATTATTTAAATCATACATACATTTTAATAATTCATAAATATTATTTTAATCATATGATTTTTTTTCTAAACAATACATGATTTTTTACAAAAAATTACATGAACTTTTTAAACTGAGTTATTTTATTTTTATGTATTTTATTTATAACACACAAATACTCTATCTTTATTTTCTTTATTTTATTACTGTGATTATAATTTACATATTCTTGCAAAAAAAATTAAAAGGAAAAACCTAACGTGTGGAAAGTGGGCCACACTGACTGCAGCCCATTTAAGCCTGCCATCATCTATCTATCTATCTATTATATATACTTAAAACGATAGAAAAGGAATGGTAGGGCTTTAACGTTGCAAAGTTATGAGATCTGGATGGTTGAGATTCATAAAAAAGATACTGCAAAAAAAAAAAGATTCATCAAAAGCAAATCGTACGGAATGCACACAGCTTATGTATTTTATTTATGGAACAAGTCCTATCCACCATGACCTGATAGATTACGATGGAAGTCAAAACGTGTGAGAGTATGCCAGGAAAATCTATGTGTACACTTTTTGTTTGGGAAAACTTACATGTACGTGTCATGTTTCACCCAAAAAAATCAAGAGACATAACATGGTTCCTCCAAAAATAAAATAGAGACATAACATGGAGTCGAACCATGTTAAAAAATAGGCCGAGGCCTATGGTGCATTCGGGTCGCTATCATCGCGGAGTCGTTTCCTGTATGCCGAACAAGCATTTGTTCAAAAGAAAAAAACGAACGAGCTTTGGATCGCAGCAGACTACAAGGGCAGATCCCCGAGTAAATTTTTTTTTAACACAGTACAGACGCAAGCGCTCATATACACGCGCATACACTCACCCCTATGAACGCACACACGCACACCCTACCCCTATGAGCACCTCCGAGAGACTGAGCCGGCATATCATCTTGAAATTTACGAAGTCACCGTAGGCACCTCGTCGTTGACGGGAACGTCTCCTCCCACTGAATGCGCATCGCCGGAAATCCTGAAATAATTCCAGGAATAAATGCGAGCACCAGGATTTGAACCCTGGTGGGCTGGGGATACCACAGTCCCTCTAACCATCCAACCACAGGTTGGTTCGCAGATCCCCGAGTAATTGGCATGTATACCCGATCCACATATATAGTCTGTCATGTACACGTATATGTGATAAAAAGTGCAACCACATTGACGTGCACGAAAAAAAATCGTCTAGCCGGTGGTCATTGGCTGGTTAGCGTTAACGAGCACTCACCCTAATTAGGAAATTTTTTGTCCCAATGCCATCAAATTAGGAAATCCCTCACGTCATGCCAAAATTGGTTTCACGTGATCCCTCCACCTCCCTTCATATTAAGCAAAGTGCAAATATGAACAAGTGTGAACGCATTAAATTCAGATAACACTTTTTTTGAAAAGTCATAACTTTTGAACCGAAAGCCGAAATTAAGATCCGCTTTCAACGTTGGAATCCTCGCGACGTGCTCTTCGAAACTAGATCCCGCATGGTTATGTTTCGACGAAATTTTTTGTGTGCAATTTACTCTCCGTTTTGTGCAACTGTCTAGCAGTCGGTGTGCAACTAGCTGACAGTCGATGTGCAACTTTCTCCCTACTCGCGAACATGCTATTTTCACTGATGTGAACAGGTGTGAACGCAATTAATTCGGTATTTCATTTTTGGACAAGTCTAGCCAGCGGCTGGCTGCTGAATAGCTTTCCCGAGGGGCCGGCCTAAAATGGAAATTTTTGGTCCCCTAATCTATAAAGGGTAATAATTTGTCCCCTCTAATTGATACAAGAAAAAAAATCCTAATCCATTTATTAGAAAAAGTACCATGTAAACAGAAAAGTATTACAAAATCTTCCATGTGAATAAGTGTGAACGCATTTAATTCGAGTTTCCAAACTTTTAAAAAGTCATAATTTTTACACCACACGTCGGAATTAAGATCCGTTTTCACCGTTGGAACCCTCGCGACGTGCTCTTCGAAACTAGATCCCACATGGGTATGTTTCGACGAACTTTTTTGTGTGCAATTTACTCTCCGTTTGGTGCAACTGTTTAGTCTTGATGTGCAACTAGCTGACAGTTGATGTGCAACTTTTCCCTCTAACCGTGGACATGCAGTATTCACCAATGACACCACCCCATACTACTCCCTAACAGTGAAATGTGCAATTTCGTCTGTTGCCCCGGCTAACTACCCTGGCGAACTACCTGGTAGTCGCCGCGTGTTTGCAGCCCCACAGCCGCGCGTGAGGGACTATCCTATAAGAGTGTGCCAACTCGCAGTCCGTGTGTGAGCAACTATGCCGGCTAGGGTGTGCAACTCCGCAGTTACGCGTGAGCAACTACCCCATTGTGCATGTGCAACTCCCGCATCAGTGCGTGTTCGACTATGCGAACGAGAGTGTGCAACTCCCGCAGCAGTGCGTGTGCGACTATGCGAACGAGAATGTGCAACTCCACGGTCACGTATGTGCGACTATGCTGACGAGAGTGTGCAACTCCGCGGCCGGGCGTGAGCACCTCCCACAGCAATTCATGTGCGACTATGCAGACGAGATTGTGCAAGTCCGTGGCCACGCATGTGCGACTATGCCGTCGAGAGTATGCAACTCCATGGCCGTGCGTGAGCACCTGCCGCAACAGTACGTGTGCGGCTAGGACTTGTCTCGGAAGAAAGAAATGTGGGGATGAATGGGGAGGCGAAATTCAAATTCGTGGGGTGGACTGACTCGTTGCCTCGGAGGATAAGAACGACCACTTGGAGGTTTTCAAAGGGTTATCATTGGGACGATTCTAAAAAAAAATTGGTTATTGGGATAAACCATATGGACCAAGACTAGATCTCTTTGAGCCACGTTTTTGGAACAAAAGAAACGTACGTCTAGAAAGCTTGAAAGATAAAACTACTGCATGGAAAACAAATCATCTGCCACCGTGAAGAATCAAGGGATTATCATCTTAGATTCCTGTGAAATTTCTCTAAAGTGTTGAGTCACTTATTTTGGGACGGAGGGAGTATTATTACTTCGAGTGGAAACTAAACATGATGACCCCATGTTTTTCTTTTCTTTTCTTTTACTTCGAGTGGAAACTTTTTTGTGTGCAATTTTGTCCCTATTTTGGTGTAATTGTCTAGCAGTCGATGTGCAACTAGCTGGCAGTCGGTGTGCAACTAGTTGTCAGTCGGTGTGCAACTTTCTCCCTACCCATGGACGTGCAGTTCTCACTGATGGCATCTCCAACCCCAACTACCCTCTAACAGTTAGATGTGCAACTTCATCAGCTGCCTCGGCCAATGTCTAGTAGTCGATGTGCAATACCCCCCCCCCCCGACCCATGGATGTGTAGTTTTCGCTGTTGGCACCCTCACCTCAACTACCCTACCAGTGAGATAAGATGTACAACTTCGTCTACTACCCCCGGCCAAATGCCTAGCAGTGATGCAACTTTCTCCTACCCCATGGATGTGTAGTTTTCACTATTTACGCCCTACCCCCAAGTACCCTGCTTATGAGATGTGCAACTTTGTTTGCTGCCTCGGACAACTACCTAGCAGTGGATGTGCATCTTTTCCTTACCCCCCATGGACAATGCATTTTTCACTGGTGGCATCCCTGGACCCAACTACCCTGCATGTGAGATGTGCAACTTCGCTTGCTGCCCCCTGCCAACTGCCTAGTAGTCGATGTGCAACTTTGTGTGTTGTCCTGACCACTGATTAGCAGTCGATGTCCAACTTTGTCTATTGCCCCGGCCAACTATACCAACGATAGCGTGCAACTCTGCAGCTGTGCGTATGCGACTATGATGTCGCACGTGTGCAACTCCCGCAGTTGTGATGTGTGACTATGCCACCGCACATGTGTATCTCCCAGAGTTGTGCATGAGCTACTATGCCGAGGAGAGTGTGAACCTCCACGGCTGCACGTGTGCGACTATGCCTACGAGAGTGTGCAACTATGCGGTCAAGAGTGTGCAACACCGCGGTCGCGCGTGTGCGACTATGCCGACAAGAGTGTGCAACTCCGTGCATGTGCGTGCGCTTCTAAGCCGACGAGAGTGTGCAGCTCTGTGGTCCTGTGTGTGCGACTATGCCGCCGCGCGTGTGCAACATCCGGAGTAGTGCGTGAGCTACTATGCAGACGAGAATGTGCACCTTCGTTGCAGCGCGTGTGCAACTATGCCGACGAGAGTGTGCAACTCTGTGCCCGTGTGTGTGCGACTATGCGGTCGAGAGTGTGCAACTCCGCAACCACACGTGTGCGACTATGCCGACGAGAGAGTGTGCAACTCTGCGGCCGTGTGTGCGCTACTACACCGACGAGGGTGTGCAGCTCCGTGGTCCTGTGTGTGCAACTATGCCGCCGCGCGTGTGCAACTTCCGAAGTAGTGCGTGAGCTACTATGCCGACGAGAGTGTGGACCTCCATGGTTGCGCGTGTGCGACTATGCCGACAAGAGTGTGCAACTCCGTGACTGTGTGTGTGCGACTATGCGGTCGAGAGTGTGCAACTCCGCACCCGCGCATGTGTGACTATGCCGACGATAGTGTGCAACTCCGCGGCCGTGTGTGCGCTACTACACCGACGAGAGTGTGCAGCTCCGTGGTCCTGTGTGTGCAACTATGCCGCCGCGCGTGTGCAACTTCCGAAGTAGTGCGTGAGCTACTATGCTGACGAGAGTGTGGACCTCCATGGTTGCGCGTGTGCGACTATGCCGACAAGAGTGTGCGACTATGCCGACAAGAGTGTGCAACTCCGTGACTGTGTGTGTGCGACTACGCGGTCGAGAGTGTGCAACTCCGCAACCGCGCGTGTGTGACTATGCCGACGATAGTGTGCAACTCCGCGGTCGTGCATGCGCTACTGCACCGATGAGAGTGTGCAGCTCTGTGGTCGTGTGTGTGCGACTATGCCGCCGCGCGTGTGTAACTCCCGGAGTAGTCCGTGAGCTACTATGCGAAAGAGAATGTGTACCTTCACGGCTGCGCGTGTGCGACTATGCCGATGAGAGTGTGCCACTCCATGATGTGCGTGTCTGATTATGCGGTCGAGAGTGCGCAACTCTGCGGCTTTGCGTGTGCGATTATGCGGCCGTGCGTGAGCTCCTAAGCCGACGAGAGAGTACATCCCTGTGGTCGTGCGTGTGCGACTATGTCTTCGCGCGAGTGCAACTTCCGCACCCATGCATGAGCTACTATGCCGATGAGAGTGTGCACCTCTATGGGCGCGTGCGTGTGACTACGTCGGCGCATGTGCACCTTCGTGACCGTGCATGTGCGACTACCAGACGAGAGTGTACAACTCAGCGCCCACGCATATACGACTATGCCAACAAGAGTGTGCTGCTCCGTGGAATAGAACAAAATTCTGAAGGCCGTAAAAGGCTATAGTTCCCTTGTATATTGCCAAGGTGATGCCGCCTCCAATCAATACTATCTGTAAATACACATCGACTCATCTATTGCCAGTAGCATCTACATATTCCGTCATGCATATATATCTTCCAGAGTTATGCATAACTTAACCAATCAATGCTATCTGTGAATCGATGATGTCTCCGCGCCAACCCCTGACGACCCATCCAAAGCCCACAACTGCATTTCGCATCTTTCTCTGACAACAGGAAGATACAACCATCTCTGGTCTCTCCCCCTCGCCGGTCCTTACCGACGGCGATGGAGCCCCGGTCGTCACCTAGAAGTGCAATTTTTTCTCGTGCAAAATAGTCCTTGTTAGGTGCAACTACCTAGCAGTTGATGTGCGACTACTTGATAGTCTATGTGCAAGTTTCCCCCTGCCCATGGACGTACAATTCACCTCCACCCTAAACTTACCCCTACATGTGGACGCCTCCGTACCAACTACGACCTCACTGATGGTAACTTTGGCTTTTGCCCCGGCCAAACTTTCTAGCAGTCGACGTGCAACTTCGATTGTTGCCCCAGTCAACTGCATAAACATGAGTGTCCAATGTCGAGTTCTTGCCCGTAAAACCATGGATTGGGGAAACATTGTTTATTGATAGAAAAGGCAATCGTCTAGATAGAAAAAGCATGGATTGTACAAACACCATCTAGGTAGAAAAAAAGTATCTCTCTAACGCATCAAGAGTTGCACAAAAAGTTTAAGATAAATTTTGCACGGAATGATATCAATTACAATCATGAATTTGCAATGCATCATGAGATTAATGGAGAACAACTCGCCAATCCAATGAGTTTGGTCAGAAGCACACAAACTGTAACAATGACGCCGCCTTCTTGGCCGACATCTTGATGCCGCAATTCATCCGGTCATAGGACGGGGAGGCGAAATGGACGATCTCACCGGCGTCCATCATCCTCCTGAAACCCACGATCTCGCGGCGTCCATCATCCTCCTGAAACCTTGGCTACTCCTGGGGAAAGTTCTGCATAAGAATGCTACATCTGTAAAATGAATTGCCTACTCCCGGGGAAAAATGATGCATCTACGACACAAACAAGTGAGGGTGTCCTGTAACTCCAAACAAGTTCAATAAGGTTCTGACAATGACATATAGTCTGCACACACACACACACATTCGACAGTCAAACAAATACAGTAGTAGTTAGTAGCAAGAATAAGATCACATGTTCAGCTGGTGATACACGAAGATAGTCAGAAAACACAAGTGATCTTCTTCCAAACCGCAATGAGATGTAGCCTTGGGTTCTCAGAAGTTGTGATGTGATCGATGAGTTTTGCTTGTTGTTTAGGTCCACTCAACACTTGAGCTAGCTTGCTGGTGACAATTGCAAGCCGGCCGGCCGGCCACTCGGACGGCACCGCAGACAGATCGATCCTATTTATAGATGCGAACTGCAGAAGCTCGGCATAGAACGAGAGTTGGTGAGAGAGGGGTGCTCACTGCTGCATCCATGACGGGCGACTGGGGCCGGTGCTGATTGCGATGAGCTTCTTCGTGGTGATGCTGGCAGGGCTGATCTGCGAGATCCCCGGCGTCGGGGGGCCGGAGGTTGGGGGCTGCTGCCAATGGCGGCGCATGCTGGCGGGAGGATGCGAGGCGTGCTAGGGTGGCGACGGGGATCCGTGGCGGGAGGTCAGCGACGGCGAGCTGGCGCGGTCCGGAGACGGCGCGAGGGAGGAGGCGAGTTCCATGGGCGGTGCACCGGGCGCGGCAACGGTGGTTAGTGGAGGAGGAAGGTCGTGGGGTGCGGCAGTGGAAGACGACAAAAGTGGATAAGGCTTTGAGATGAACCAAGCGTTTTCCTTACAACGTGAGTTGGCTGTCGCGTAGCGCGTGCGGCCAGGACGTGATCGGGCGGCCATGAGCCAGCCGCTCGAGACGCCAAATAGTGCGTACGCACTTTTTAGATTTTAGGTTCATTTTTTAAAGTCATAATTTTTGAACCGACCATCCAAATTAAGACCCACTTTCACCATAGGAATACTCGCAACGTGCCCTTCAAAACTAGATCCTGCATGGGTATGTTTTGACAAACTTTTGTGTGTGTAATTTAGTCCCTGTTTGGTGCTACTGTCTAGCAGTCGATATGCAACTATCTGACTGTCGATGTGCAACTTCCCCCCTACTCGTGGACGTGTAGTTTTCACTGATGGCACCTTCACCCCAACTACTTCCTAATAGTGAGATGTGCAACTTCGTCTGCTGCCCTGACCAACTGCCTAGTAGTCGATGTGCAATTTTGTCTCTGCCTGTGAATGTGTAGTTTTCACTGTTGGCACCCCACCCCAACACCAGTGAGATGAGATGTGCAACTTCGCCTGCTACCCTTAGGTCGAATGCATAACGGTGATATTCAACTTTCTCCTACCCCCATGGATGTGTAGTTTTCACTATTTGGGCCTTGCCCCAAGTACCCTGCCAGTGAGATGTGCAACTTCGTTTGCTGTGTCGGAGAACTGCCTAGCAGTAGATGTGCAACTTTTCCCTACCCCTGTGGATATGCATTTTTCACTGTTGGCGTCCCTGTCCCAACTACCCTGCCTGTTAGATGTGCAACTTCGCTTGCCGCCCCTGCCAACTGCCTAGCAGTCGATGTGCAACTTTGTGTGTTGTCCCGACCAACTGACTAGCAGTCGATGCGCAAGTTTGTCTGTGGCCCCGGCCAACTATGCCAAAGATAGTGTGCAACTCTTCGACTGTGCATGTGCGACTATGATGTCATGCGTGTGCAACTCCCGTAGTCGTGATTGTGCGACCATGCCATCGTGCGTGTGCAACTCCCACAGTCATGCAAGAGCTACTATGCCGCCGAGAGTGTGCACCTCGGCGGCCGCGCTCGTGCGACTATACCGACGAGAGTGTGCAACTCCGTGGCCATGCGTGTGCGACTATGCGGGCGAGAGTGTGCAACTCCATTGCCACGCATGTGCGACTATACCAACGAGAGTGTGCAACTCCGCGGTCTCGCGTGAGCTACCAAGCCGACGAGAGTGTGGAACTCCGCGGCTGTGGGTGAGCTACCAAGCCAACGAGAGTGTGCAACTCCGTGGTCGTGCGTGTGCGACTATGCCGCCGTGTGTGTGCAATCCCCGCAGTCGTGCGTGAGTTGCTATGCCAACGAGTGAGTGCACTTCCGTGGCTGCGCGTGTGCGATTATGTCGATGAGAGTGTGCAACTCTATGGTCGTGCATGTGCTACTATGTAGACGAGAGTGTGCAACTCTGCGGCCGCACTTGTGCGACTATGCCAACGAGAGTGTCAACTCCGCTGCCGTGCGTGAGCTACTACACCGACAAGAGTGTGCAACTCGGTGGTCCTGTGTGTGCGACTATGTTGCCGCGCGTGTGCAACTCCTGTAGTCGTGCGTGAGCTAGAATGCCGACGAGAGTGTGCACCTCCGCGGCCGTGCGTTTGCGACTATACTGACGAGGGTGTGCAACTCTGTGGCCGTGCGTGTGCGACTATGCGGACGAGAGTGTGCAACTCCACGGCTTTGCCTGAGCTACCAAGCCGACGAGAGTGTACAGCTCCGTGGTCGTCCGTATGTGACTGCGCCTCCGCGCATGTAACTCAGCTGTTATTAAAATTGTCACACCTCCCGTATAGAAAACGGGGAATTAATCCTAGCTCTGAACAGGACCTTTTTAAACTACTAATAAACAAGTAAATTCCTCATCATGGACTGATTTTATTCAACCAAACATATGTGAGATGGCATAATTTCAGGGAGACATGCGAGCTCCTTGTGATGACACCGGCTTGTACTAGGTCATATCATACATGTTTCAGTCCCACTCTCTAATCCGTTCTTTGCTCCCATGGACTAACACAGATACTTAGACCGACCGGGGGAAATCACAGCCGGGTCTCCGTGCGGCGAGGTAGTAGCGGATAGTAGCCCCAACTCCAGCTTCGAGAAAAAAGGGGAGAAGGAGACGGCACCGCTGCTACTCCAGCCCCACGGCCTCCGTCTATCCAGCGACCTACTGGCCGCGCTGCTCCAACTCCACCGCCAGCGTCTCCATTCCCTAGCAGCCGTCGTCTTCGTCTTGCACCAGATCGAGGACAAGCTCCCCTCCTGTGTCCGTGCTTTCTCCGGCCGCTCCACTGCATCCAAGCCCCTGCTTCCTCCTCTCCCAGCCACTGCAGCCACGCCTAGACCTCACGGCGGCGGCTGCTCCCTTCCCCCTGCTCCGGCCAGAGCTCCCTTCACCCTCCACGCAGCCTCAACAGGTCCGACAGGGGTGGGTACGCCTGTCACCAGAACCGGTATGTACGCGAGCGACAGCGGCCGGATCCAGCTGAGCGGCGCAGCGCGCGTCCCCAACTTGCGGCGGCCGGTGCGAGAGGAGCGGAAGCGGCGGCGTGAGAGGGGCGGAGGCGGCCAGCGCGAGGTGCGGCGACGGCGGCTCATGCGAGGGGATAGGGATGAAGGGTGTGGAAGGGGTAGATGCGACAAACGCCAGCACCCGACCAGATAGCACCTGGCCCACGCGTGCGGTGATTCGGGGCAGGATCGAGCGGCCAGGAGCCGGCCGCTCGTTCTCTCTAAACAGTGCGTATGCACTTTTTAGAATTTAGGAAAAACCAATATCACGTCTGTGTTGTATGTGGAAGCAAGCAAAGAAATCAATTCCGGTTTGGACTCTAATAGGAGAGAGAGAAAACTAGGCACGCTACACATACCTAAACCAACCTCATTTACGTGTACATAGCGAGGAAAGCCTTTCAAAAACATGGCTAGAGGAATGAAGTCCGGTTTGTACAAGTCTATTATTGCCCTCATAGAAGTTATCTATTTGTCTAAGAATGAATTAATTGAAGCAACCTTAATCACTCGCTATTTTGATTCAGCCGTATTGCGTACAGTAAAGTGACTAATGTGATCGGCCAAAAAGAACTCTTCGCGCAACAAAGCAATTTTGTGTTTCCTCTTCGGTTTTGCTTTGTCACGGTAAATTAGGCAATTCGTTATGATAAATTCCAACACATGTTATCAGTGAATGAAACATGTTCGCTTTAATATGACATCATCTTGATTTGAAAAACATAAAAAAAACATTTTTGAAATATTTTTTATAATACTGGAATGAATTAGATTTTGTATATAAATCAATAGAGATGCACTTCTTTTTTATATAATTTTTTTGCAGGGAAGAGATGCACCTCTTACTGAGTGGGTGTATGAAAAGATAATTAATTATAAATGAAATGAGAAATAAGTCAAAATCAAATAATAATTTTCATTTATCTAACTTATATATGAGACAAAATATAATTATTTATACAAAGTCCAAAAGTAGCTAATGTTGTTGGATTTATATATGAATCTGAACCTAAAAATGAAATGTAAAATAGAATTAGTAGTTTTTGGATCGATAGCATGCAATGTAGCGAGGGTATCAAATGTTAACATAATATACCTATGATGAATCAGCATGCATCGATTGTTTGAATGTACACACATATGTTGATTCTGCGGTAGTAAAAATGGTTAACAAAACTACAATAGAGACGAGTGGACGCATGCATTAATTAGTTGTCACTATCGGAGTTTAGGATGGTGATAAGCGATAATATAAGTTGTCGGCTAAGAAGAATTACAACTTTTAAATGAATGTGTGCATATCATATGAAAGATATTTCATGTGAAAAAACTGACATACCGATGCCAAAATATTACGTGCGCAACTGAGCATATTATGTGAAAAAGGAATCATGATTTTGTGTGCACAACAACGGAGGTTCGAAGCAAGAAATTATTTCAAGTGTTATAAGTTATATTGATCATGTTCAACAATACGTATACGCTGAATAAGCACAAACTATACCGAAAGTGTGTAAGATAATGTTTTGGCAACTTTCGATGAATATGCATACAACAATAATTACATTGTCTTAGATGGTTAAGAAAATGATAAAAATAATAAGGTGAGCATATGCGGAAGCATGCATCTGAGACTAGATATTGCACCAATTGTAAATACAACTACAGTACAATAAAACAAATGAAGACGCGGGTGGAGGAAAACAACATTAGGTTTGGATATAAGCCATCAATGGTAATATTCAATCATCACTAGAAAAATACTCAACTCTTTAATTTAAAAAATAAACAAATGGATAAATAAGGACGGTTAATGAAAGAAACTAGAAATTACTAAGAAACTAGAAATGGATAAATAAGGACAGTTTAAAAATAATCATCGCTGGATTCCACCTTCGGGACAGCATCGGCGGACCCACGTTGCTACTCTTGGCCTTGGTACTCGTCGGCGCGGATCGGGAGGCACGACATCGATCCGACGGATGTGCGCTGCTGATCTAGCGGCGGTTGCGCTCCGCGTGGGCGATATTGATCGGACTTTCGTGCTCCTGCTCTAGCCATGTCGGCCTCTGGGCTGACGGACATCGGCAGGGCTCTCTTTGGCAAGGTGATGGTCGGTGGTGGTAGGCTCCATCATTGGTGTCCTTATGGCGACCACTCCGGCCTGCGGCGAAGGACTCGTTGCGGATTGCGGTGGCCACCGAAAGGTCTTTATGAGGTTTTCTCTCTTCAGACCCGGTGGTTGAGTTCCATGGGGAATGCAAACTATGAATGACGGCTTGACGCAGAGGGATGGTTGTGCAGCGGTGACGGCCCACATCGCATGTAGCTGCTGGGATCGCAGAAAAGTGGTGGCCACAACACATGAGTGACGTCGGTCTCGAGTTCCGAGGTGAAAATCTACACTAGTAGGGAAACCCCTAATTAGGGCGTTCAAAAGTGTTGAGTGGCAGCGTTCGCATAGCGCGCCGCTAGTACGACGCCGCTGGTGAGTTCATACTATCAGCGCGCGGGCTGGACGCTGCTAGTCTGTGTTAGCTAGCAGCGTTCGAGCCGAATACCGCTAGTTTGTGTTACTTTAGCAGCGTTTATGCCGCGAAGCGCTGCTCCTTGTAAAGCACTAGTTGCATATCTACACGGCGAACGCTGCTAATAGGTAATTCAAGTAGCAGCGACTATTTCAGCTTACACGTTGCTGATTTAATTTAGCGAATAAAAAATCATTTATATTGTTTCGCAGCATTTTTATCCTATTTTGCTGCCAAACAAAATAATGTAGCTTTCATTCAAGTTCTACCACATAGTGCAAATGTACAACTGATTAATTAACTTGTACACATAGCAGTAGTCATACCATAGGATGTTTTTCCTAACTAATTTTTTTGCCACTTTTGTAGCCCAACATGGTGCCATGGTAGCTTTTATGAGTCAAAAGATTAATTATGCTTCCATGACACTTTTTTGGGCTTGCAAAATATAATGGAACATTATCTAACATAAGTTCAACACACTCGACTAACATGCATACTAAATAGTAATGTTCTCAAAGATGCACTCTTGAAACCCCTACTCGTCGGACGACCGGTGTTGGTTGGGGCATATCCATCCTCCATGGTGGTGGGGGTGTTCTTGGCGGCATTAGCCCCAACATACATCCCCATCGGGCTTCCTGAACCCGGAGATTTCATCTCATATTGTGCCTATCTCAGGACCAATTCTGGTATGCTCTGATCCGGCATCCGTGCACGCTCTTCATCCTTGGCCTCCAATATGACAACGTCTGCCGCATTTCTCAATTCACTAAGCATGCGATTTTTGCAAACCTGCAAGTCCTCCGCCATGTTCGTGCTCTTATGTGCGAGAGCCTCTATCCTCTTCAGCTCCTTCCAGCACTCCCACCATTTGTCTACCGCGTCCCTAATCCTTACTGCTCGCGCCACGACCCATTGAGGAGGCACCCATTGAGGAGGCCCTCGCGGCTCCTCTCGCGAAGGAGTGGAGGATGATGGTGCGGTACGGGAGGCCTGACGAGGAGGAGGAGGCATGGACTCGATGGCGAACATCCTGAAAAATCAGCAAAGAAGGAGCACGCAATTAAATTAATTACATTCTTGACAGTCGTAGAACAATAATAGACAGAGAAGGAGTACGCAATGGGACTCAGGAGCCAACAAATTATGCAAACATGTACAAAAGAAATAGTAGAACAGAGGACACATACATTACCAC
The DNA here is from genome assembly GCA_039707655.1 of Elymus sibiricus. Taxonomy (NCBI): domain Eukaryota; kingdom Viridiplantae; phylum Streptophyta; class Magnoliopsida; order Poales; family Poaceae; genus Elymus; species Elymus sibiricus. The sequence goes on along the minus strand of CM077666.1, from coordinate 171,591,669 downwards.
TTGATTGACAGTAATTAATCAATTAATGATTAGGCATGTGAGTTGACTTTCGGTCCATCGAGGCTCCTTCAACAACTCTCATCTCTCACGTGATGGTGTATATATATATATATATATATATATATATGGTGGGCTCTCCCTCACTGGTATTTTCGATTGTCGGTGATGGTCGCTATTGTACTTCCCCTCCCCTGCTTTACCATTGTCTCAGATTAGGAGAAGTACAATAGTGACCCCCTACGACAACAGTCGGCATACTTCAACCAGCTCTCAACAATCGACCTCACGGGTATTTCGACAGTCGGCGATGGTCATTCCTTCTTTTCCTTCCTTGTAACCAAGGTCGGCAGAGGAAGAAAAAGAAGAAAAAAACGACCCCCTACGACGACCGTCGGTACCATTCCTCCAAGAACATCAAACTATCATAAAGTGAGCCCCACTGGACTAAAATCAACACACAAGTCAGATAAGAGGTGCTAAATTTTTATTACACTTTGGGTTTAATTGCATGGTCTTAATATACATTGCAACAAATCAGACAATTCTTACTTAAAAATCAATCCACCAAATAAAAAGTTGTTGAGTTCTTATTACACCTACTAGAAGTCTAGAACTAACTACTTACAACTATCTAAGCACTAATCCTTTCTATAATCACCCACTAGAACTAACTATTGTGCAAGAGTAAATGTTGCCAAAAGAACGAGCTTACGTCTATCTAAGCACGAAGCCTATCTAAATCACCCACAACTAGAAATTCTGCAAGAGTTAACTGCGCCAAAATTTAAACTACTTACAACTATGTAAGCACAAAACCTGTCTAAATCACCAAACCGTAACTAATGTAGTAAATATAACCTAAAGACAAGTGGCGGCTCTGCGAGGTACGGGGCTTGGGCGACGCGGTGGCTCTATCTAAGCACGAAGCCTATCTAAATCACCCACAACTAGAAATTCTGCAAGAGTTAACTGCGCCAAAATTTAAACTACTTACAACTATGTAAGCACAAAACCTGTCTAAATCACCAAACCGTAACTAATGTAGTAAATATAACCTAAAGACAAGTGGCGGCTCTGCGAGGTACGGGGCTTGGGCGACGCGGTGGCTCCGGCGAAGGCGCGACCAGGGCTCTAGCGAGGCGTGACGCTGCGGCGCCCGGGGCGAAGGTGCGTCGCGGCGGCCGCTAGCACTCCGGGCGTCGCGACGGCAGCCGCTGGGGCCGAAGGCGCGGCGCGGCGCAGCGGCGGCTAAGGCAATTTTAGGGTTCGACCAAGATTGGGGAAATTTCCCCATGCCCGCCGCATACTTATATAAAGCTAAAACTCTAGCAACATTTGGGCAATGAAGAACGCTGCTAGCGTAGGTACATCTAGCAGCGTTTCCCACACGGACCGCTGCTAGTGGTGGTGCACTAGCAGCGTGTACATCAAGTAAGCAAAAGCACACTGTATTTTTGATTTAAATACCAAATACCAGCCACATGTGAAAGTAGCAAACGCGGCTTGGGCTGTACAACTGGCTGCGTGCGGCCACAGGGTACACGCTGCTACGTATTTGACATTTGAATTTAAAAAAAATTAAACTCATTATAAAATTCTTGAAACTTGTTGTGCTATCATTATATGACTACTTGAATTAGTGGCTAAAATTACAAAATGTTAAACCAAAGTTTAATATAGATTCCGTCCAAATCGAAGCTAGGTTTCACCACTGGTAATCCTAAGAGTTGTGAAAAGTGTGCTTGCTTTGAGAGAGAGATGGTAATGTTGTCGTATATTTCACTTCAAAAATTTGTTGGCATATCATATGCACCATTTTATAGTTAAATGTAAACTTATGGATTTATTGAATGTTGTTTTGAATTTTGAAGGGGATTGAATATAGCAAATAACTTAGCAGTGTTCAGTTCTGTTTGCACGCTGCTACTGTGAGCAATAAGGGCGTTTGATCCTGCAGCAAACGTTGCTGACAGTATTCATGCATTTTATTATTGTAAGCACAACTATGTTTGTTACAAAAAACCCAAATTCTTCCGAGTGCACGCGCACCATCTGGTAGAAACGAGCGGCCGCTTCCTGGCCGCACGATCGCGTCGCGATCTACTCGTGCGAGCGCCAGGTGCCGCCTGGTCGGGAGGCCTCGCACCGCGCGGTCGTGGGCGATAGTGGGCGGCGGTTTCGAAACGCGAGCCGTTCTCTCCCCATTTTCTCCGCATTTCCGTTCCTCTCCTCCCTTCTCGCTCTCGCTCTCGCACCGGCAACCCCGGCGAAATCGCGCCGCGGCTCTCAAATCGCCGGCGGGATTCGCTGCTGGACCGCGGGGGGATTCGCTGCTGGCCCTCGTCGGCGTTGCAGGTACCCACTGTTGTCCTCCCTTTCTCTGTCTCGTCGCCGGGGTCTAGGTCGTGTCGAGGTTGTCGGTGGCGGAAATGGCGGGCTGGGATTCCTAGGGTTCTTATGGCATCAACTGCCTCGTATGGTCGATTTTGTGTAGACATGTCGTGTTTGCTTCCGTTCGACTCTCGTGTCCTTGGATTTGTGCGGCAGCAAGGGACAGTGGTGGTGGGGATTCATGGGGGAGGGTGCGTTTGGTGTTGGTGGAGTGGTTGTTGGGATTTGCGCTCGAGGCAGACGTCCGCGACGGCCTTCTGTTGTCCTCCCTCTCTCTGTCTCATCGCCGGGGGCGAGGTCGTGTCCAGGTCGACGGTGGCGGATGTGGCGGGCTGGGATTCATAGGGTTCCTTGCTGTGCTTGCCTTGATTTGACCTTCGTATGCTTCGATTTGTGCGGTTGCAAGGGGGCAGTGGTGGTGGGGATTCATTATCGAGTGGTTCGTTTGTCATGGCGGAGTGGTGGTTGGGATTTTTGCGGTTGAGGCTGAGGTACGGGTGCGCCCAATATACCATGTTCTGGTTCCCGCTGCGGCGGCGCAAGTTGTTGTTCTCAGTTGTACAAGTTGCACAAGTTGTTGTTCTTAGTTGTGTTCTAGTTGCACAAGTTGTTGTGTAGTTGGTAGACACTTGTGTTCCAGTTGCACAAGTTGCTGTTCTCAGTTGGCTATATGTTTGAACTAGTTGGCTAGGCATTTTTAGTCCAGTTGCACAAGTTGATGTACCTAGTTGGCTACCTGATTGATCTATCTGGTTAGTTGTTTTAGTCCAGTTGCACAAGGTGTTGTACCCAGTTGGCTTCCTGTCTGAACTATCTGGCTAGTCATTTTTAGAGTTGCACAAGTTATTAAATTCAGTTGGTACCTGATTGACATGTTAGTCCAGTTATTTTTGTTTTTCTTAGTCTGACTGCGTTTCTTCTAACTATTAGGTTTGCTTGTTTTTTTTGCAGGCTAAAAATGGTTATAATACGGGATGCGGATGGGAATGAAGAAGATGTAACTGTTTCCTCTTTTATGTCTCGTCTCTTTGATTATATTTTAGTATTTTGTTTGTTACATTCTGTCGATGTATGCTTCATGGTTTTTATGTGGTTTTGTTTTGCTTGCTTAATTTAGGATTCTGAAAACCGCCCCCCTTCGCCGGAACTCCAAACGTTCTGCTGTTCGTGACCCACGCCCTGCCCGCAGTGATGTTGGGGCAGATGAAGATGATGTAAGGGTCATGCTCAAGTCATAACCATGTTTTTTGTGTGTCTTAATGAGTTAACATTTTTTTGTATGCATAATATTCAGGCTGTTGATCATTTTCGTGTTGTAAAGCGGAGGAAACGTGCTGCAAGTGCAGGGGGAGGTGCATCATCTTCCGCAATAGAGGTAATCTGCTTGAATTTGTGTTTTGTGCCACATAGTTGCACATGAACTAGGTAGCTGTTGGCATCACCAATTGTTGCAGTTGCACAAGAACAAGCCTGTAGATGACATGATCAAGTTTTTTTTAACCACCATGTGCAGGCAACAGGTGCTGGTGGAGCTGCCTCATCTTCTGCAGCAGTTGCTGAGGTATCAGGTTTTATGATTTTTCTGAATGTTTTGGAAAAAAAATTAGGTTGCTGTTGGCCATATCTTTTTCTGTAGTTGCACAAAAACTATCCTGTAGTTGGCAGTTTGCACACTATCAGTCTGTAGTTGGCATCATCCATTTTTTTGTGTACACAATTTTATCAAAGTAGTTGCCCCCTCCCCACTTTTTTTTACATTCGCTATACTCATTTAATATGTTCACTAGTATGTTATATGTTTTTTATCAGGCTATTTCATATGTGTTTATTGTGTTTCTTCTTATCCTCAGGGTAGTGGTGGTGAAGGGGTTCATGGGGTTGCAGGGGAGGATCCAAATCGGCCGTCACAAGCGGGCAGGATAAGGGCATCACCGGGGCGGTTTGCTAGGTTGAACAAATCTCTGTCTCCATTGCAGAAGTCTCACCTCTGTACAAGGTTGTTTGGTGATATTTTGAACCTAGTAGAGACACTGTCTGCGGATCTCACGAAATACCTAGTGAGGTGCTACAAGCCGGAAAGTTCTGAAATGGTGTTCCCAGGGAGGGGTAGGATTCATGTCGATGCTGACAGTGTGCACAGGGTATTTGATCTTCCAAACAGGGGTTAAAAAGTCAGTTATGTAGTTGATAAGGATGCAACCAGGAGATTCTTTGAGAGATTCAACATCACTGAAAATTCTCACCCCAAGTTAGATTCATGGATCAAGACCATTGAGGCTATGAAGGAAAAAGTTGATGACACATTTTTCATTGCCTGGCTTGCAGTTGCGTTTACCACCTTTCTAGCCCCAACAACCGGCCTGAAGCTCAGCCCAAAGTGTTATGGACTTGTTTTAGAACATGAATTGCTGAAGAACACAAACATTTGCCTGTTTGTAGCAGAACACATCAATGAAGCTTTCCGCAACATGGGCTCATCCCAAACTATTTGCTGCTGCTTATATCACTTGGTGGTGAGTCAAATCAAATAGCTCCATGTGTTTTTTCTCCTTTTGCAGTTATTGTTTAGAGGATTTGCTTGCAAAAACTTGAGTTTTCCATTTTGGCCCGTGGCAGGTTCTATACCTTGATGCGCTTGTTCACGATGTCCCTATAAGCAATTGCCCCATACGAGCGAATGCATGGGACAACAATCTAATTGCCAAGGTCATCAAGAAGGACTTGATCTCCCCTGGTGTGTTCGGCAAGTTAAAAGTGAGCTCAATTTTCTTTTTTTTACATCACTTGTGTTTTCTCGAGGTTGACGAGTTTATGCTTTTTGGCATCTGCACATGTGTTCCTACCAGTTGGCACAACAATGTTAGTAGTTGCACATGTGTACCTATCAGTTGGCAGAAAAATGTTTGTATGTTGCACAGATGATGACCATTTCCTTTTTCTTTTTTTTGTATCAGCTAAGAATGTTATCAGTTGGCACAAAAATGTTATCATTTGCACAAATATGTAACCAGTTGCACATGTGTTCCTACCAGTTGGCACAACAATGTTATTAGTTGCACATGTTTTCTTATCAGTTGGCAGAAAATGTTTGCCTGTTTGCACAGATGATGACCATTTCCTTTTTCTTTTTTGTATCAGCTTAAAGAGGAGTATAGAGGCACAGAGCAGACACCACTGCTTGGCGGTTTGTTGCAAGCTGAAGCATTTGTGGCCTCAAAGTTACCACAAACCTACAACCCTCAGGTAGGTTTCAGAGTTGGCCTTCCTTTTTTTAGTTGCATAAAGGAGTACATCCAGTTGCACCATATCAGATTTTTTGATTGAACAATACAGTTTTCTTTTGTTTTTTGCGTCATCTGATTTGTGTTTTCAATCATGCAGAAAAGGGCAAAGATTGCAAAACCGGTTCATGATATGTGCAAATCAGTAACTGAACAGATGGGCAACTTCATTGAAGAATTTGCCAAGATTGATGAGGAAGAACCAGATAATAACCCCCCATACAGCAGCCAGCAGCGGAAACCGGTAGGTCTCGCCCACTTGGACCCAGAAAGAAGAGAGGGGGTGCAGCTAGAGAAGAAGAAGAAGAGTTTGTTGAACAGGAGTCGGAAGAGGATGCTGAAATGAACACAGTGGATGATGAAGAAGATGATGAAGAAGAGGAGGAACAAGAAGAGGAGGGGGAAGAGGAGGAGGAAGAAGAGGAGGAAGAAGAGGAGGAGGAAGAAGAGGAGGAGAAAGAAGATGAGGACAGAGAGGAAGATGACAAAGAAGAGGAGGGGGATGATGATGACGATGACAAGGATGGAGAGGATCAAGAGAATGTGGGAGTTGATGGCAATAATGATGTAGAAGTTGATGATGTTGGTCTTGATGATCAAGGTGGAGGGGGCGGGTCCAATGGAGAAAGTGAGAGCAGCGACGACGATGATGACAAGGGCGCTGGTTCTGGAGGTGCAACAGTCAACACAACTAGTGGGGGTAACCCCACTAACTATTGTGGCAGCAGCAGTACCTCAGGTAACACCACACTACACATGTGGATGGAGAAAGACCTCTGGACAGATGATGAGATAACTGGAAAGAAAAAGGATGAAGCTCCCTCTCAGGAGAGCGTTGATATGCTCAAGCTTTGCAATTTGGAGCCTGCTTTTCCGACTACTCTCCCTATTCCTGACTTTGATCGTGAAGAGATGTTTGCGAAGTGCGATCATTACGTTGATAAAAGGTTGTTTTATTTTAGTGAGGCTGAAAAGAGCGAAGCATATTTGAAGGAAGCAGCAAGGGTCTTGAGTGGTTTGGCACAAAGTCAAAAGAAAAATACAAGCAGTTATAGGATAGCATTCCTGATCTAGGCTGTAGCAAGAGCAGGTCAACATTGCCGCCACATCCTACTGTGGCATAGAAGCGCAAAATAGTTGTGTTGAAGAAGAACTTGAAGCTGGCTGAAACCAAGCAACAGGCCATGGGGAAAAATGCTCCAGTAATTGTGGAGAACCAAGCTTCATCTGGAGCTCCCTTGGCGTCAACTTCTGTGAACAGAGAGCCAAGCAGCACTGAGCAGGAGACAACTGTGCATGTTCAGCCTAAAACACTTACAGGAGTTCCAAAATCCAAGGGGAAGACCCAGCTGCCAATGTCACAACCGCATAAAGATAAGCAGCAGAAGAAGGTTGTAAAGTTTGCCAAGGGCACAAAGGGGGAAGATGCCACAGAAACTGTTGGTTTCGGACAGGAGGCAACACAACCTGCCACAACTGTTGCTGCAGGAGTGCCAAGTTCAGAGAGTAAGTTGCCAACTGAAGATGGAAACATGCCAACTCCACCTACTACTGTGCCAACTGAAATGTCTTTTAGAAGTGAGGTCACAACCAAACCCCCAAATGTTGTTCAGAAAGTTTCCGTTGCATCCTCAGAGCCCAAGGTGCCTACTCCAGCTACATCACAGCCAAAACCCCCTACCGGTGTTGATCAATCTGCCAAACCGCCATCTCCGAGTGCTAGCACACTGCCCGGGGGTGATTTGCCTGTAGCGATAGCCACACAGCAGCCCAAAAAACCTATAGCACCAGCACCTTATCTCTAGAGCACATTGACACAAGAGGAGGTGTTCAATATTGTAAGCAAGTGCTTACCTCCTAGACCGCCAACTTCAACGCTTTTGCGAACCAAGTCAGCCAATGATCCAGCAGCAAATGTGTCGCAAACAGGTGCCTCTGGCCATCAACCCATACGTAGATCAAGCTCGTATAGCTATCATGGCGATGGGTTATGCGATGCACCAACTTTTGACTTGGGCATAGATGATGTGATCGAGGAAGATGGAGCAACTGCTCCAGCAGTAGAGTTGGCACCACCAGAAGAAGTTACTACTACTGTCATAGACGAGGATGACTCGGGTTCAACAATAGTGAAGGAAGCATGTGCTGCTGCAGACAGGGCTGACGCCGGTAAGGGCATAGCTCACCCACCAGACGTTGCTTCACCAGACAGTTTCCACACACCGATCTGCGGAGGAGCAGCAGTTGGCACGGGCAGTTCAGGACCAAGTTCTTCAGGGCCACCTATCGCAAAAAGACAGAGGAGGGTAATTAGGCCCGCAGCATGTCAAAGGTCACCATTCATTGATTACAACAGAAACAAGTCATTTAAGTGCACTGAACCAGTTAACAAGCTGTATGCCAACCTGTTGTATTGGGTTAGACATCATCCAGGAGCAAATGACCCTGAGACCAGGTAAAATCAACCAACACATTCTTTCCATCTACCAGTTGCACAACAACATTCAGTTAGTTGCACAACAAAGCTCAGCATGTTGCACAGAACATCAGTTTTAGTTGCACATTCATTCTTAATGTGAGCAGTCAACAAATTCCACTGAGCTTTTAAATTTTGCTTTTTCATTTTTTATTTTTGAGTTTCCAGCCCCGAGATCATCAACTATGATGGTTTCTACGTATCATTGCTGGAGTTGGTGGAGTCCATGAAGCCCGTTAAATGGTTGTCAAGCGTGGTTGTCGTGGCTGGAATCAAATACATTATCAAGAACTTGCCTCCAGGATCAAAGAAGGTCATTATGCCACTTAGGCTAGCTTTAAGTTTCTGTTTAACTTTCCTCTTTTTTTTCCTGTACCATTTTTCCATGCATGCAAACTTCAAACCAATAGCAAAGACTTTCCATTAACCACTTTTTTGTAGTTTGTTTTCCCCTAATATTGAGTTGCCACACATTTTTCCTTTTTTGCAGGGGAGATTACAGCAAGGAATCCACAATTTTTCTGAGATAAATACAAGATTTGAGTACAAGAACCGACTTGACAGACAAGACTTGGTCAGTTTGTATGCACATGATCACTTTCTAAGTTCGCACTCACAGCATGTACAATTGCACAGAATACATCTAGTAGTTGGCATACAACTAGTAGTTGGCATAAAGTGGCCCCAACATGAATTTTGTCAACCTGGTCCTTTTTTTAAAATTTAATGTTTTGTTGACTCCAGCATTTTTCTTTCACCTAAGTGTTTTGTCTGTTTGTATTTGTTCATGTGTATAGGTCATGGTGCCAGTGCTCGAGTGCGCTGATCCAAACCACCCTGAAGGAGGCAGGCACTATTGGCTGTTCAACATCAACCTTAGGGACCAACGATTCGAAGTGCTTGATTCAAACAGGAAGCTTGAAGACATTGAGTTGATGAACACCGCATCCACCATCGCGGGTGCAATACGTCAGCTATGGAGGAAACACTATCCAAAGCATAGCATCGAGCACTTCCAGATTATTGACATTGATGTACCGAAACAGCGTGGGAAGTAAGATAACTAGCATTCGTTTATTCTCTTAATTAGTTGCACAGATATATTCTCATTGTAGTTACTGGTTAGGGTTATGTAGTCAGTTGCACAGTGGAAGTTGATTAGTTGCACAAAAACACCAGTCAAGTTCCTGGGTAGGATTTCGTCATTAGTTTATTCGATCTTTAATATGCGTGGCACTTTTTTTTATGCAACAACGAGTGTGGTCTACTTATGCTGTTGAACACTACTGAATGGTATGGAAGCCTACTGCCCAACTACGATCCAAAAGAAGTGGGGAACATTAGGAAGGTATTGGTGCATGACTGGGTCACAAGTGGGTTCAACTCCGCCCAGTGGAAGAAGTTGCTCATATATGAAAAGGATTAGGTCAGTAGCTTTTCTCCTTTTTTCTGTTGTTGCACAAACTTTAAGATCCCTGGGAATGTGACACATGTGCATAATTCATTTTGTATGGAAGTATAATAATATGTTTTTTTGGTTGCACAAAGTGAACAGAAAATTGCACAGTAATACTAAAACAGTTGCACATCCAGGCAGAATCTGTTGGCATACTTTGCAAGCATAGGGTAATGACTGGCAATCACTAACATTTAAACTCTTTGCTAACAAAGGCATAAACATTCGAGCCATTACACAGTCCATAAACCAAAACAAGAAAAACGAATAAGTCCCCTGGAGCCATCATTGCGCAAAAACCCTCACTATTTTTCTATTTTTCCCATTCAACTTTTTTCAAGAGGGATCACAGCAACCTCTGCTGGCAAGTAGCAGCAGTGTGCTCTGTAGATTGGCAGTGGCTGCATTTGTTCTTCCTCTTGGGGTGTAGCTCAAGCGCCGATTTGTACCGCTTACTTTTTGCCCTTCCTTTCATAGTCGACCTAGGTGGATCCCTGGGCACTATATCATCAGAGCCTTGTGATGGGGATGTTGGCTCCATTGGCGTAGTATGCCCAGGTGCTGCAGCTTGGGCTGTATGTGTTGGAGCACGGCCTGCGTGGGTAGGCTATGGATAATGCCCTGTAGGCAAATATTAATAAAACAGTTAGTGTGTGCAACAAGGAGTGGTGATTTGTGCAACCTAACAGCTTGTGCTGTGCAACTAATTGAGTGATCATGTGCAAACTGTAGATGAACAAAAAACCTGTTGGAGCGCGGCCTATCGTGCCAGTTGGCTGCCAATGACCTACACGGAAAGGATAATACATAAGTTAGTGGTGCCTGCCTTTTTTGTGCAATAAACAGAGTGCACAAAACAGGACGGTTCGACGAAGTTTTCGTGCATGTGTCAACTAACTTAATTATTCTGTGCAACTGGTACATTTCTGTGTGCAACTGAAACATTGAAATTTTACACTAGATGTCCAATGCTTGTAGGGGGGAGGGGTAAGTTGGAGCAGATTATTACCTATTGTAGGAGATGTTTGAGCATTGCTTGTATGCCCACTGGGAGGAGGCGGTGGTGGGGCATGTCCTGTAGGGCCATGTGGGGGAGGAGGTGGTGGTGGGGCATGGCCTGTAGGGCCTGGAGGCGGAGGAGGTCCTCGAGGGTTTCCATCATCAGATGGCCCCGCAGCAGTAGCCGGTTTTTTCTTCTTCTTGGACTTGTTGAGGTGACTGATTTCTGTACGCGCTCCGCGCATATGCTTGTAGACAATGGCCTGTGCTGCATCAGAGCCACTCGCAAACTTGGCTAGCTTTTGAAAATCAAATGTCATGTTTCTCTCCCTTATCTGCCTCTTTGATTGAGGAGGCATTTCATCCGGTGGCTGATACCCGGCAGCTGGTGCACTAGGGACAGCAGTAGGCGTCCACCGGCGGAGCATGTACCGATCTGGTATAATGTCAACTCCAAGATGGTTGAACACCTTGAGGATGTGGCAACAGAGCATGCCATCTTTGTCCATCTTGTAGCACTCACACAAATAGGAACCCTCCTGCACCTTTGCCTGCACCAAGTAGTTTCTAGAACCATATTTGGCAACTAGTTCTTGGTTCGGTCTGAGCTCAAAAATCTCAGCACCAACTTGGAACGCATTATAACGTCCAATCAGCTCAAACTCTTCTCGGAACTTGTGATAAAGGTCTCTAGTGTAGGTTTTGTAAGCTTGCCTCTCTATTGGGAATTTTGACCATAGCTCAATCTCAAGGTGTTCTGTCCTGTAATCATTGCAGCCTTCCTTGGCAAGGATGTGAGTCTGAATTTTTTCATATTGCTTGACAAAGTTCAGGATTGAGTTGTGTGGGTTCACATATCTTTTTAGGACAACGTTGAACCCCTCACTCCGCTGTGTAGACTGTAGCAAGGGGAAGAACCTATGTTTGAAGTAGCACGGCACCCAAGTTGACCTGTATTCATACAACTTCTCAAAGTGTGTGTGTGTAATTGCCTCGTACTTCATCATTAACCCAGCCCAATTCTGCTCAAACTCTTCTGGAGTGAAGCTGAAATCAACACAGTAGTTGAAATCATCAGATAGCCCTGGATTCTGGCACAGCAGCCAACCAACCTTTTCTTGAGCCTTTTTCATGATGTGCCAACGACAACAACGATGCACGGTGGTGGGAAAGATGCTCTCTATTGACTGCTTCATCGCAACATCCTGATCGGTTATGAAGTTATCAGGAGGTTTGCCATCCATAGCCTCTAGGAATGTTTGGAAGACCCAATCAAAGCTTGATGCCAACTCCTGTCTCACAAACGCACAACCCATCATGAAGGATTGGCCATGGCGGTTGATTCCAATGAATGGCGCGAAAGGCATGTTATACATGTTGGTCATGTAGGTGGTGTCAAACGATATACAATCATGGTACGCCTCAGCATAAGCTTTTCGAGCTAAGCCATCCACCCAGAAAATGTTGACAACTCTTTCCTCTTCGTCATAGAGCACCTTATAGAAGAAATCTGGATCCGTCTTTTGAATATCCTTGAAGTGTGCAATTGTCTCAATCATGTCACCCTCCTTCGTGTCGTCTTTGCGAAAAGTTGTACAAAGATTTGTTATTGCTTTTGGTCCAAACGGGACCATCAACTCAGAGCCATAGAATTCTGACATTATATGCATCATACGTCCTACACAACACAAAGAAAACATCACACTTGTTAGTTGCATCGATACACACAGCAGTTGCACATTTACAAGCTTGCAGTTGCACAGCAAAACAACATGTGTTTGGCACATAGGGGTAGTTGCACAACCACACATGGCCGCTGCCTAATAGCATTTCAAGTTGCACAGAGGACATATTTAGTTGCACAACAAAGACATATGAGTTGCACATGTGTACCAGAGTAGTTGCACAGTAATCAACCTAGGTGAAAACATGATGTTTGTAAAGAATAGACAAACAACAAACCTGTAGTCAAGTTGCAGTTATACAAGATGCGCATAAATTCTTTTTCATCCGGAGAAATGCCTTGATGAGATCTCAAGTATTTTGATAATGAAGGCTTGTTAACCAGGGGATGGTTATGCTCACGAACAAAGTGTGTCACCTCCCATCGCCCATCCTTCAGCTTCACCAGCATCTTTGCTTTGCATTGAGTCTGTTTTATTGTCTCGCGTTTCCGTTTCTTCCTTTTCTTCTTGGGATCAGCCTCATAATTAAAGATCGGTGGCTCATCTTCCAATTCTTCCTCACCAACAACACTTGTGCAATCTGGTATAGGATCCAGGACAGGAGCAGCCTCCGCTCCTCCATCATCAACTTTTTCCTTCTTAAATTTGTTGCAACAAAACTGCTGTTTTACCAACTGATTTGTGCGAGCCTCCCGCCTCGAGGTGTTCATCTTGATAGAGAAACCCAAACGTAGGGCATAGCTGTTGTAATGTTCCTTAGCAACTTGCAGGCTATCAAATCTCATGCCAACATATGGTTCCATGGGCTGAGACCCAGCCTCATCATCTCCTTCTTCTCCCTGTACAGTACCGTCAGTAGCCCCAGGTCCCATTTCAGTCCTAGTTGGTCCAGCAACATCTGCTGCAGTGCCCGTGTCGGCTAGAGTATGACTCTCTGACTGTAAAGATGCCACTACAGGGACAGTACGGGCTGATGACTGCCCTAGCACATCGTCATGGCCATTAGGATTATGCCCGAGGCCTTGCTGTGTGCAATTCCTTGCCCCATGAACAACTTCAGGTCCTGGTGATATGTTGGGTTGCGGGTAATTCAGTTCTTGAGGGAGTTCATTGAGGTCAGTAGGAAACTCATTGAGATCAATCATCTTGTTATTGGCACGGCTGCACACACCCTACAATTGTAGTTGTACATCAGTTTTCATTCAGATCATGTGTTACAAACAATATGTTTAGCAAATGCACCAGAACAGTTCTGTTTGTTGCACAATTTCTACTAGTTATTTAATTTTTGCACAGAGTAGTTATGTATGTTGCACACTTTGAACTAAACAGTTGCACATTTTTGTACTACATAAATGCACAGATAAAAACACTTGTATGGTCCAGTCTTTTTCTCACAAATTGTGTTTAATCTTGACCAGGTTTATTTGGTCGAGGAGCTGATGTACATTCTGCACATAATTTGATGCTTCGATTCTTACACGGAAGTCCATTGAAGAACAATGAAGATTTAGATACATTCTGCACATAATTTGATGCTTCGATTCTTACACGGAAGTCCATTGAAGAACAATGAAGATTTAGATACATTCTGCACATAATTTGATGCTTCGATTCTTACACGGAAGTCCATTGAAGAACAAGGAAGTTTTAGATGACAATTACTAGTTTATATCTGTTGGTGATTTACATTAGTATATTGAACACATTTTCATTTCTGCATTGTGTGAGAGACAAGACTATGTTTTCTCTAGTGTGGTCAGTTTGTTGCATAGATTGCAACAAAACTTGGTTTCTATCACAGTTCAGTTGCACAGATATCTGCTTTTCTTGCACAGGCAGTACATCCTGTTTACTTTTCATATGTGAACCTAGGGACTTTTGTTTAGTTGCACACATTGTAGCAGTAGTTGGTTCTGTTTGCCAGTCTACTTGCACAGATTTGTGCTTTTTTTTGCACAAGCACTACATCCTGGTAATTTTGTGCAACTAAACCTACTGACTTGTGTTTAGTTGCACAAATCCAGGCAAGAGGTGACTTTGCATCCATGTCTACTTGCATGTCTATTTGCACAACAACTACTTCATGTCTTTTTTTGCATTTTCAGCTAATCATTTAGTTGTTCATGTTTAGTTGCACAACATATATGCTTTTTTTAGTCTGGTTGATTTTTAGTTGCACACATTGTAGCAGTAGTTTGTTCTGTTTGCCAGTTCAGTTGCACATATATGTGCCTTTTTTTTGCACAAGCACTACATCCTGGTAATTTTGTGCAACTAAACCTAATGACTTGTGTTTAGTTGCACAAACCAGGAAATAGTAGGCTTGTATCCATGGTTAGTTGCACAGTAATTTGTGGTACTTGTTTTCAGTTGCAGACATGAGATTCATGGAGGGGGTGTGATGTGGAGAATGGGGTGATGTGCCAGATCCACTTCTTTTTGAAGCAGCTTCTCCATGGATTCGTGCTAGATCCATGGAGAAGGGGGTGATCTGGGCAGAAGAAGAAGGGGGGAAGTGAAGAGGGGCAGAGGGGCAGAGGGGAATTACCTGATGTTGCTGCCTGGTATGGCTCTGACCACCCTGCCCTTTTTTGAAGCAGCTTCTTCTTCTTCTACTTTGGGGCTGCCATGGCGGCTGTGTAGGAGGAGGAAGAAGGGCCTTGGATCCCCTTCTTTCGTGGAGAAGAAGAAGGCAGCGTGGTGGGGCGTGGGGTAAGCGGGCGTGGGAGGGGCTGGGTAGGTACAGCTGGCCACGTGGGAGCGTGGGGAGACTTTTCTCTCCTTCTGTTTGGGCCTATCGGGACTGGCCGCTCGATCGGGTGGGTTCGGTGGCGGGCTTTTCCTTTTCTGGACCGCAGGGGGACAAGGGCTTACCTTTTCTGGCCGGCCGCTCGATCGCACTAGTGGGCAGCCGGCCGCCCACTAGACGCGTCCTACAAAAAAGTATTACTGGGCGCAACAGTTAGCAGCGTTCAAGTAGAGCCAAATGCTACTAGAGAATGCAAGTTAGCAGCGTCTCGCGTCGACGTGGCTAGATTTTAAGACCCACATGCCCGTCTATACACAGAGTGTCAGACATAACAGTAGCAGCGTGCCCGAGGGCCTACACGCGGCTACTTGAGGTAACACTAGTGGCGTCCGCCTTTTCTGCATGCTGCCAGATATTTATGGCTAACTGTGTACCTTCATGTTCTCAACTAGCAGCGTTTAGGTTACGTGAACGCCGCTAAGTCGCGCCCTACCGCGGCGTTCTCGTTTTTCTGGCACGCCGCTGGCTGTTAGGCAAAATAGCAGGAGCGTCCATATATGCATGGACGTTGCTAATAGTAAAATCCTAAAAGGGGTTTCCCTACTAGTGCTAGGTCTTATCAGTGTTGGTTATACCTGGCAATGGCGATGCTTTTATGTCGTTACCTTGTTGAAGGCATTGCTCGGATATGCTCAGATTGGTTCTTCAGGGTGAAAACCTAGATTCCGGCCTAGGGTGGTTGGATCCGGTGACGGCAGCGCTTGAGCGTCGATATCTTCCTGAAGGCCTTGTTGTTGAAGAATCTCGTCATCTGTGTGGTGTCATAAGATGGTTAGTGTGGATATGGTCATTGTTGTAGTTTGCTGATCGCGGATCTTATCGCTTTGGGTTTTTCTTTCTCCTCGCCTACGCATAGCTTTGGTCTTTTATGACTTTGCTGTCTGCCGGTGTAATTTTTGTGTGCGTGCGTTGGTGTTGGTTGTGTGCATCCTAACTATGCAGAGGCGGGGTGTGTGCTCTTTGGGTTTGTATCTTTTTGATGCTCCATTTTGAGCCAATAAAATCCACCCTTGTCAGAAAAAAATGTCAAATAGAACATGCATTAGAAATTAGAAAAAGGAATCATAAGAACAAGTGGAATATATACGACATTCAGTAAGTATGAATGCAACTAAAGCCACAGTTTGACATTGCATGACAACGCGGATACACGGAATTAGGGCAACCTATCTACGAGTCTCTACTCTTCTCACGGCTACAAATTTCACAAACAATTTCCCAATGAAGATGTCTGACGGAGTAAAATGAGCCTCCAACGACCAAGGCTGGAATCCCCAGGCCGAAAGCGACGGCCCAGAGCGGGATAATCGGATTCCTTGATAAGGCGTAATAGATGGACATCACCTAGACGATCGCGAACATCGCGCTGCCGACGAGGCCCACCAAGCCTATGACTTTGCGCCGGAAACGGCGGATAGACTCCTCATCTGGCTCCGTCGTGGCGAGGAGGCAGTCGTGGATTGCGTTCTCGACGTCGGCCATTATGCTTTCCTCGATCTCCTTGGTTCTCTCTTTTCCTGTCGATGTATCAATCTGTTGCCTCTCTCTTGGAAAAAAAAAGTATCGATCAGTTGGATGCCCCTCCTAGATCGCTTAGAGAGCTGCAGCTTGACTCCACCTGCATATATATTGTGCAGGTAAAGAAGGTTAGACTTACCAACGTCTGGTGGTTAGAGAATCCTAGAATATTTCGGTGTTGTAGATCGGACCTTGTGTGATTTGAGGAAAAAAAAACACAACGGGAGGCTGTGACGGGCCGGGACAGCCTCCTACCGTGATAATAATATATTTTATTTTTTTGAGTTGTAAACCAACTTTATTAACTTGGAGTAAGGTTTACAGGAATAATAAGGACCCCGATATGGAGCTGACGTTCGGTGTGGGAGACCCCCGGACCGAACAACCCGTTCGCTACCGGAGGGAGATCGATCGAACCCACTCGTTCGGGAGGAAAAAGCCCCAGCGCGAACGCCCCACCCACCGGGCCCTACAGGCCTTTTTCCTGTGGAAAAAAACGAAAAATAAAGCCCGGATTAAGTTACGACTAGTAAA
This sequence comes from Elymus sibiricus, assembly GCA_039707655.1. Taxonomy (NCBI): domain Eukaryota; kingdom Viridiplantae; phylum Streptophyta; class Magnoliopsida; order Poales; family Poaceae; genus Elymus; species Elymus sibiricus. Next base: position 171,574,517 of record CM077666.1, on the reverse strand, counting down.
AGCCCAGTTTTTATATGTGACTAATAAACACTGGTCTTTTGCACGACAAAATTGTCATGATATTTTGCCATTCTATGATTTTTTTTTGCCATGTTCAAGTTTATGTTTTCAAAAATGGCGCAAAAAAGAAGAAAGTCATGAAAATCTGCATCTTTACACTACAAAAAGTAGCCATCACTACGAAGTTTACGCTACGAAAAAGTTGCCATGAAGTTTACATACATATAGATACAACATGGATACAAGATGGCAAAAAAAATGAAGTTTACAATACGAAATTTGCCATCATGGCAACAATGCGGTGAAAAATGTTCTCTCTAGACACATAGAAATTTTTTGAAACAAATGGAGAAAACATCTTAAGCTGTAATGATACCGTTCATGTAATCGTCATGGCAAAAGAAATTTCGAAGGATCGAAACTTTTTTCCATGGCAAAACAAATTTGAAAGAACAAACTTGTCGTGTTCTCAAACTAATTTGTAAAGGCCATGACAAACATTCTTGGGATGGACATGCCAAAAAGATACAACGAACCATGGCAAAAATGCATTTAGTTGCCGTGGAAAAAAACACAGCTATAAACAAATACTGATTTTAGTTGCCATGGCAAGTTTGCCATGTTTTTGAGCATATTAGGTTGCCATGTTTTTGAACATCTTTAGTTGCCATGGCAAGTTTGCCATGTTTTTGAACATCTTAGTTAAAGAAGTTTGCCATGTTTTTGTACAAACTTAATTAAAAAAAGTTTGCCATATTTTTGCACATCTTTAGTTTGTCTTGGCAAGTTTGCAAATGGTTTTGAACATTTGAAAATGACATGGCAAGTTTGCCATGTTTTTGAATATCTGTAAGTTTGCCATGGCAAGTTTGCATGTTTTTGAACATGTTAATTAAAAAAGTTTGCCATGTTTGCCATGTTTTTGAACAAACTTAATTGAAAGAATTTTGCCATGTTTTTGCATATCGTAAAATTTGCCATGGCAAGTTTGCCATGTTTTTGAACATCTTAAAATTGCCATGGCAAGTTTGCCATGTTTTTGAACATCTATAACTTTGCCATATGTTTTTAACATCTTAAGTTGCCATGGTAACTTTTCTGATAACTAACTTAGAATTATTTATCTCTACAAAACTTTTTGATAACAACTAAGAATTTTTTTCACTCTACAAAGTTGCCATGGCAACTTTTTGATAAAAACTTGAATTATTTGTCTCTCTACAATTTGCCATGGCAACTTTTTTTATAACAACTTAGAATTAGTTTTCTCTCAACAATTTGCCATGGCAAATTTTTGGTAACAACTTAGAATTATTGTCTCTATCTACAATTTCTTGCCATGGCAACTTTTCTGATAACTAACTTAGAATTATTTTCTCTCTACAGTTTGCCATGGCAACTTTTTGATAAAAACTTAGAATTATTGTCTCTATCTACAATTTGCCATGAGAGATGCATCTATAGTGGCTACCATGTTATCGCATAAGCAAAACTAACTACGACTAATTGTGTCAGCAATGCATCCACACTACCTCATAAAACAATAAAAACCAGCATTCAATCCACTGTAGGGGGGGGGGGGAGGAAGATGAATCACATTCATACAAAAAAACGACGTTGATTCGCCTCCTGCGACCGCTGGGAGGGATGAACCACCCACGAACTAGGCAACCGTGACTTGCGTGGGAGAGACGAGCAAAGACGCGGCCAATGGTGGGCGCCGAGCACGGATGGCTGCGAGCATCGCCATGGACCAACTGAAAAATACCGGAGCCTCGGCCGAATTCATGGGAGGCAAGCTGTCGCTCCACCCCCCCCCCCCCCACGAGCAGCACCTCCACCACGACTCCTCCCCGCAGTGAGATTCTGTGGAGGGCAAGACCCCTCTCGCCAGCGTGGTGCCGGTTCGACGGCGGTGCGGTGCACCTCCAAGCGCTCGAGCCCCTCCGCCACACGCGAGGCGCTCCCCATCACCGACGGCGAGCGCGAGCACGAGCCGTGACCGACGTGAGCAGTGGCGTCCAGATCCATCCCCTACGTGCCTCCGCCTCCCGCGGCCCAGCGCCAGTTCGCCGTGAACCAGTCGGACCCGGTGGCTAGCCGCCGAGCTGGCCGGAGTTTGTGCTCCGTGGAGAAATCGGGGGTGGGGGAAGATGAGTGGGGATGGAGACGTGAGGTGAGGAGTATGGATAGACCGCTGTCGTGGGGGGAAGGGAGGGGGAGGCGTTCGGGACGAGACCTGTATTTTCCGAACGGAAGAAAAACATCATGTGGCTGCTCTTCACGCTCCAAGATTAGTGCCAGGAATCAAACGGAAATTACAGCGTTCGGACCGAAACGACAAAAACCGGCACGTTCGGGAGTTATCTATTCTGTAATAAAAGGGTCATGGGGACTCCCCAGCCACATATGGCGCCCAACATCTAAAGAAGACAGAAATTTAGCTAAATTGTGTGCATCAAAATTTAAATGGCGTCCTTCAAAAATGAACTCGCAGCTGATGAAGGCCTTCGATCACTTGATAATGTCCTTTATAATAGCACTGTAAGCTCCTTCAGTTCCTTCCTTAATCTCACCCACTACTGCTTTGCAATCACATGCAATGACGACTTGATTCAAAGATAAATCAAGCGCTAGGGCTAGAGCTTCGCGGCAAGCAAGCACCTCCAACGTAGGTGGATCATTAATATCTCCAAAAGTCATAACCGATGAGCCCAAAAACTGTCCCATATGGTCTCTGCAAACTGCTGCGGCTGCTCCCCTTCAACCATTCCGCGAGAGATCGCCATCAACATGAAGTTTTGGCACTCCCGGGGGTGGGGCTTTCCATATGTTTGGACCCCTTGGCACTGGTATTTCATGTACTCCTCGCTTCTCCGTCACCGGCACCTGAAGGGCATTAAGTTCAGCAATAAAACTTTCAACAAATGCATGTGTTGCGTGTGGACTTTGAAGGATCCCTTCATGTATTGCTTTACGTCGAGCCGCCCATATAGCCCACATCATGACTACAAGCTTAATCATGCTCACATGTGGCAGTTCATCAAGAAGTGCGAATAGCCACTGCCTTGCATTAGGGGTTCCTTGATGCTTGAACATACTCAGCCACATCATCGTCACCCAGCGCCCAGACACACCGAGCGATAGTACACTCCAGAAGAGAATGCCTCCACGAATCTTGCATCCCACATAACTCACACTTGTCCCCGTCTACCATGTTTCATTTATGTCGTACATCCTCCGTGGGGATCGAGTGTTTCACTAGTCTCCACAAGAAGTTACGGATCTTCCCTGGCACTTGGACCGACCAAAGAGTAGTCCAAGATTTAGCTTTTGTATCTAAATCAGAAGTCCCCGCATTCCCTTCCATCCAATTTTCTCTTCTGCGCTTTGTTTCCACCAACATGCGATAAGCTGGTCGAACTGAGAAAACGCCATTCCGCTCAAAGTTCCATGCCCAAAAATCGGTCATCCGATGCTTGCATAGCGGAATACCCAGAATTACATTGGTGTCGGCCGCCACGAAGCATTGGTCCAGAACCTCCCTGTTCTATGTTGCATTATTTCTATCGATTAGTTCACTAACCATAGTCGGTGGGTTGGCCGATAGACAAGCAATAGGTCTCATGGTTGCCTTTCTTGGGGTCCAAAATTTTCTGCCTAGATCCTTGTCGTTGTCCCATCTCCGATACGTTTGATCAAACCTTGGCACATTACATCATGCCCTTCCAGGACAGCACACCAAAGCTGGGATGGTCGGCTACCCAACTCAGCAGTCAAAATTGATCCTTGAGGAAAGTAAATTGCTCTCAAAATTTGCGCACACAAGGATTTGGGTTGCTACAAAAGTCTCCAAGACTGCCTGGCCAGCAAGGCTAGATTGCAGAGCTCGAAATCACGGAACCCAAGCCCTCCCAAATGTTTCGGCTGGGTCATAGATGTGGGGAAACATAGTAGAAAACAAAAACAATCGCCCTACGATAACCTAGGAACAATATGAAGATGCATAAACGGTTTGGATCATGATCGTTACCGAGTCCGAGTAGCAGCGGAAGTAGACGAGTCGGTGTAGATCGTACTTGGAGTCCTTCGAACCGTAGATGAACGATCCCGCGAACCACCCACGAACAGTCCCTCGAATGGAAGACCGAAAGCACGGCCTCTCTATGAGTTGCAAGTGTACGGCCTTCACGATCCGGCAGCGCTTCGCCGTCCAGAGCTAATCATCGCCGGAGAATTAGAGGGAGGAGATTAGAACCACACTGGGCTTCTAATTATGAGGATTAGAGGATCTAGGTCAAGCTCTAATTGATCAACTAGGACCAACTAGAACTAGAACTAGAGAACTAGAGGAGGCTCCAAAACTTGTGTGTTCAAAAGTGCCCAAATCCTCTATTATATATAGGTTGGAGGGGAGGAGGGGACGCCACAAGAGGGGGAAGGACTCCCCTCCCCTTGCGCTGGCCAAGGGGGAAGGAGGAGTCCTTCCCTACCCCAATTTGGCCTCCCAAAGGGGGAAAAGGGGGCGCTACCCCTATTGGGCCCTTGTGGCCCAATTCTTCCTCCACCTCTTGGCCTTTTAAGGCCCGTTGATATTAAATTAAATATAACAGCCTCCTAACAATTACTAGAGCCTTCTATTATTAATTTAACATCACCAGAAACATTTTCCACCTATATATTATTTATCGGTGATACCCGGTATTGCCCGATAAACTCCGAAACCCTTCCGGTGACCCCGAAATAATTACTGTTCCTCTCGAAACTATTTAGAATATTAATGAAACAATTCCACATATAAATCCTTGATACTCTCGTCCTACTAACACTCAGCAGATCGTGATTACCTTAAGCTTGTGACCCTGTAGATTCGGTAAAACATAGACATGAACGAAACCCTTCGTTCAATGACCGATAAACCGTGGACGCCCATATTGATCCCTATGATTAGACGAATGGCATTTGAGTGAACCTTTGGTTATCATGTGATGTTCCCTTTGCTTCACGATACTTTACAAAACCTGAGGTGAGATGTATCGGTATCTGATACGTCTCCAACGTATCTACTTTTCCAAACACTTTTGCTCTTGTTTTGGACTCTAATTTGCATGATTTGAACGAAACTAACCCGGACTGACGCTGTTTTCAGCAGAACTACCATGGTGTTGTTTTTTGTGTAGAAATAAAAGTTCTCGGAATTGGCTAAAAATTTACGGAGAATTATTTTGGAATTAATAAAAAAATATTGGCGAAAAGATCTACTGGAGGGGGGCACCACAGGGCCACAAGCCCAGGTGGCGCCCCCTGGGCGCGCCACGTGACTTGTGGGCCCCTCGAGCCTACGTTTGCCCTACCTATGGTCCTATAAGTTCCGTCTCGTGGAGAAAAAAATCAAGGAGAAAGAATCATCGCGTTTTACGATACGGGGCCGCCGCCACCTCCTGTTCTTCATCGGGTGGGCTGATCTGGAGTCCGTTCGGGGCTCCGGAGAGGGGTATTCATCGCCATCGTCATCAACAACCCTTCTCCATCAACAATTCCATGATGCTCACCACTGGGAGTGAGTAATTCCTTCGTAGGCTTGCTGGACGGTGATGGAGATGGATGAGATTTATCATGTAATCGAGTCAATTTGTTAGGGATTGATCCCTAGTATCCACTATGTTCTGAGATTGATGTTGCTATGACTTTGCTATGCTTAATGCTTGTCACTAGGGCCCGGGTGCCATGATTTCAAATCTAAAACCTTTATACTTTCATTAATATATTTGAGTTCTTGATCCTATCTGCTAGTTGTATGCACTTGTTATTGTTCTGAACCGTAGACCCCAAGGTGACAATAATTGGGACACTCTCTAGGGATGACTGTAATTCGAGGAGTTCATGTATTCACCATGTGTTAATGCTTTGATCCGGTTCCCTATTAAAAGGAGGCCTTAATTACCTTAGATTTCCTTAAGGGCCCCGCTGCTACGGGAGGGTAGGACAAAACATGTCATATAAGTTCTTATTGTAAGCACGTATGAATATATACGGAATACATGCCTACATTGAATTGATGAATTGGAGCTATTGTGTATCGCTCTAGGTTGTGACTGTTGCATGATGAATGTCATCCATAGAAATATCCATCGCTGATGCAATGCCTATGCTTTGCTCATATTGTCTTTGCTAAGTTACTATTGTTGCTGCTACTGTTACAATCATCACAAAAATGCTGTTGTTACTGTTACTGTTACTACTGCTACTGGTACGTTACTATCAAAACTATCAAACTATTGTGCTACTAAACACTTTGCTGCAGAGAAACAACTTTCTAGGTGTGGTTGAATTGACAACTCAACTGCTAAGGCTTATAAATATTCTTTGGCTCCCCTTGTGTTGAATCAATAAATTGGGTGAAATACTTCCCTCGAAGACTGTAACGATCCCCTATACTTGTAGGTCATCAAGACTGTTTTCTGGCGCCGTTGCCGGGGAGCATAGCTCTATTTATTAAGTTCACTTGGGAGTTAAATATTTGCTGATCATTATGAAGAATCTTAAGGACTCCAAGACCAAGATCGTACCCTCTAAGACGAGGGGAGGTAAGGAATTGCCATCTAGCTCTGCACTTGATTCACCTTCTGTTTTGAGTCGACTTGCGACACCACCACCTGCTATTCAATCTGACACTGCTTCTGCTATTGATGATACTCATGATGATGCTACTACTTTGGTTGATGAAACTGTGCCACTTGGTGAATTTCTTGATGCTCAAATTGCTAAAGCTAAAGAATTTGAAAATGATGAAACTAATGAAGATTATGATTCACTTGTTATACCTAGCATTCCTACTAGGACTAAATTTCTTAATGTACCTGAGGGTTATGTTATGGATGGGGAGATTGGTAAGGAATTTCTTGCTTGTAAGGATAGGAATGATCTTAAGAAACTACTGAGTAAGCTTAAATAAAAGGCTATGAATGAAATAATGAAATATGATCCTAAGTTTGCAACCTCTCCTATATTTGTTACTGATAAGGATTATGAATTCTCCGTTGATCCTGAACTTATTACTCTAGTAGAATCCGATCCTTTCATGGTTATGAATCTGAAACTGTTGTGGCACATCTTACTAAACTAAATATTATTGCCCCCCTATTTGCTCAAGAGGAAAAGATTCACTATTACTATATTATTAAGTTGTTTCCTTTCTCGTTAAAAGGTGATGCTAAAGAATGGTTTAATACTCTTGTTCCTGGTTGTGTGCGTAGTCCCCAGGATATGATAAACTATTTCACTGAAAAATATTTTCCTGCTCATAAGAAACAAGCTGCCTTACAGGAAATATATAACTTTTTGCAACTTGAGGAAGAGCATCTCCCTCAAGCTTGGGGGAGGCTTCTTCAATTACTGAATGCTCTGCCTGATCATCCTCTTAAGAAAAATGAAATACTTGATATCTTTTATAATGGACTAACTGATGCTTGTAGGGACTACCTAGATAGTTGTGCTGGTTGTGTTTTCAAGGAACGAACTGTTGAGCAGGCTCAGGAATTATTGAATAACTTATTGAGAAATGTCGATGATTGGACACTTCCTGAACCACCATCCAAGCCTACTCCAAAGAAAAGAGGTATTCTATTTCTCAGTCCAGAAGATATGCAAGAAGCCAAGATATCTATGAAAGAAAAGGGTATTAAATCTAAAGATGTTAAAAATCTACCACCTATTGAAGAAATACATGGCCTCGACATCCCGTCACAGGTAGTAGAGTTAAATTATCTTTATAGGTTTGATGAGGGTGACATTCCTTATAATAAATCTCCTAGTCAGTGTTTGGATGAATTTGATAATTTCATTATAAAGCAAGAGAACTTTAATAAATACATAAGTGATCAACTGAAACGCAATGCTATTATGATTGAACTCTTGAGTGACATGATGTTAATTATTTAAACACTCATCTATGGTTCAAACACATCTAGAACAAGTTGCTGAATCACAAAATGATTCGCTTAATGAAATGAACAATAAAATCAATGATCATGTTGTTAGAGTAATGACTAGAGGAGGTAGAATGACTCAGGAACCCTTGTATTCTGAGGGTCATCCTAAAAGAAGTGAACAAGATTCTCAAAGAATTAATGATGCTACACCTAGTTCACATAGGAAGAAGAAAAATAAAAAGAACAAGGATAAAACTTTGCATGCCTCTAGTGAACCTACTATAGAAAAATCTTCTGAGAATCCAAATGATCTTTATATTTCTGATGCTGAGACATAGTCTGGTGATGAGCATGTGCCTAGTAATAATGATAATGAAGATGCTAATGATGATCATGTTGATACTCAACCAGACAATAATAAAGAATCTGATAATGATGTAGAAATAGAACCTGAGGTTGAGCTTGATGACCCACCCTCTAAGAATAAAAGATATAATAAAAAAGATTTTGTTGCTAGGAAGCATGGTAAAGAAAGAGAACCTTGGGTTCAAAAACCTATGCCATTTCCTAGTAAAGCATTAAAAACTAAGGATGAAGCTGCTTTTAATCGCTTTGTTGAACTGCTTAGACCTTTGTTTTTGCAAGTACCTTTGACTGATGCCATGAAAATGCCTCTGTATGCAAAATACATGTAAGACATTGTTACCAATAAAAGAAAAATACCCGAGGCTGAAATTTCTACTATGCTTGCAAATTATTCATTTAAAGGAAAAATGCCTCGGAAATTAGGAGATCCAGGAATACCTACTATACCATGCTACATTAAAAATAAGTATGTCAAAACTGCTTTGTGTGATTTAAGAGCTGGTATTAGTGTTATGCCTTTATCTTTATATAAAAGACTTGACTTGAGTAAGTTGATACCTACTAAAATTTCTTTGCAAATGGCTGATAAATCAACTGCTATACCCGTTGGTATTTGTGAGGATGTTCCCGTAGTTGTTGCCAATGTTACTATCTTAACTGACTTTGTTATTCTTGATATGCCCGAGGACGACAACATGTCAGTTATCCTTGGTAGACCTTTTCTGAATACTGCAGGGGCTGTTATTGATTGCAACAAAAGCAAGGTTACCTTTCATGTTAATGGCAATGAGCATACGGTATATTTTTCGAAGAAGACTAATAAAGTAAATAGCCTCAATTCCATTGAGAAAATTATGATCATTACAATTGGAGATTTCGAGTTTCCTCTTCCCGTTCCTGAAAAGAAATATCAAACTCTTATTGTTGGGACAATGCATATCCCAGTTGAGGTAACCTAGTGCTATACAAAAGTTCTTCGGTTTTATGTCACTCGGAAATGGTTTGTTAATAAGACTTGATCAACCTTGTTAATGGATCCTTTTTTGAGAGGCATATGGTCGATGAATTTCGTGAACACAACTTTCTGCACCTATAGTTTGTCCTCTGTTATTTTAAGTTTAATAAAGTAAAATGCCATGTTTTTCCTACTTTCTGAATTATCTATGCAATAAAAAATGTCCCAAAAATAAAAGTTCTCAGAATGTCCTGAAAATTTAGTACGATTTTTTCCAGAATATATTAGAATTTTTGGCACTGAACACATCCCAGGGGGTGCACCAGTGAGCCACAAGCTCACATGGCGCGCCCACCCCCTAGGCGCGCCATGTGAGCTTGTGGGCCCCACAGGGCCCCAATCACTTAGTGCACTTGCCCACTCCTTCTCCTACCTCCAGAAATAAATTGTGCTTGCTTCCATTCCCGTGTTCTTGCCCATTTTCGTGAGATTTTTTATCTCTTTGCTCGGAGCTTCATTTTCGAAATTGTTTGGAGGAATTACTCCTTGGTATGTGACCCCTCTGATGGTCCAATTAGTTTTTGTTCTAGTGGATTATATTTTGCATATTTTGCTACCGTTGGTGACCATGAATATGAGCTTGCATGTTAAATTTACTTGGTTCTAAGTAGTTTTGATGCATGATATAGCCTCTAGGCATTGTGGGAGTAGTTGCTATCAATTTTGTAAAGTTTTATTCACTTTTTATTTGGGGACTAAAAATTTCAGAAATTTTTCAGAGAAAGAAAATGCTCATTTTTTTTTCTCGGGGGGTTCCTCGAGCAAGAGCTCCCTAAGATCTGCATATTGTGAACCTGAGGATGACCTTCCTCACAATGCCATTGTGAAGGCCTGCGAATGGCCGTCCGAAATTTTCATGACTAATGTTGGCATCAAGGAAGAGTTCGACATGCTCGTACAAAATGCCGAGTTGACGGGTTTCCTCTCAGATAAGTGTCCGCAATACCGTGATCTTACTGATTCCTTTGTGCGGAGATTCAAGTATGTATCCCATCGCTCCTCTCATGATGTTGTCTTGAATCTTTATGAAAAAACTTATTGCATGAGTATTCGAGATTTTTGCACCGCTTGTAAAATTCCTTTTTGGGGAACTTGTCTCGAACCTCATAAATCTGATTGTGAGGAATTTCTTATGAGTATTACTCGAGGGGAAACTAGAGGTGTGACGCAAGCTAGAATTGGGAGCATACATTTTCCTGCCATTCATTACTTTGCATTGTTCATAGGAAGATGCATAACTGATAAACATGATCTTAGTACTACATGTGCTCCTGATTTGAGTATCTTAAAAAATGTTGTACCATGTGACATGCAATTTAATCTTGGGGCAATAATTGCACATCGCTTGAATAAAAATTCCTTTGATGGTGATCTTTATGGGGGGATTTACGCCACCCGCTTAGCTACCTACCTTGAAGTTCCTATTAGAGATGACGACCATGAGTTACCTGTTAGTTTCCTAGATTATGATGCCATGGTTCGCCATTAATTTCTTGAAAGACAAAACCCAACATACTGGTACAGGTTAATATTTAACAAAAGGCATGCTATCCATGTTACTTTGCCTGCCCCTTCTCTGTTTAACTTTCAGGACAAACAGAGATATTATATACACTTGGAGGAGGCCGAGGCGTATAGGGCAGCCGAGGAGGCCGCTCGTCGGAGTGAGGCCGCTCACCAGGCGGTGGCCGCTGCAGTGGAGTATGACCCGAACTATCGCTACGAATTCTAGCAGTGGCCATAGACCAAATTAGGCCAAAATTCTAAGCTTGGGGAGTACGTATTCTCATCGACAGTTCATTCATGTATCACACATTCATTTCGTTTGTCGGTGTTCACCATCTCCTTTGTGTATTCACTTTTGCTTTTGTTCATTTCTTTTGTGTATTTGAAAAACGTTAAAAAATCCAAAAGTATTTCTCGCTTCTTTTCGGTTTTTCTTTCTTGTTTAGTTAGTTTGTATTATTAAAAGAAAACCCAAAAATATTTCTCGTTTCTTCTTTTGCTCTTTGTTGAGAGCTCTTCGGTGTAAATGGTTTTTTTGCTTTTCATTTTTCTTTCTTTCGTTCGCTTTCTTAAGAAAAACTTAAAAACTCCAAAAACATTTCAGTGTGTTTCTCTGAATTTCTTTTCTTTTCTTTGAGTCGTTGTAAGGAGAGGACCTCGTAAGAATTGTTGAGTGGCTCTTATGTGCTTTAATGTTGATCTAACGAAAGGGCTAGTATTTCCTTGTCTTCTCCTTTTTTAGTAAAGTGTTTGCAGATTCCATCTTAGTCCACGACACCCTTGCACTATTATATTTTCATATCATTCGGTCGTGCAAGTGAAAGGCAATGATGACGATGATTTGATGAAGTGACTGTGGTGAAGAAAGGCTGGTATGAACTCTTCTTGTTTTTGTTTTTGTAAATATGTTAACTTAGTAACCCTGGTTTAGCATATTATGAGTAAACATGTTTGTGATGAAAATTAGAGATTATAGTTGCTCATGCCATGCTTAAGTAGCTAGAGTGGATAATGATTTATCTTAGGTGTTAAGATGCATTAAAATGGTTATGATGTAGTATGTTAGGATGGTATCCTCCTCTGAAAATTTCAAGTGGCTTGACTTGGCACATGTTCACACATGTAGTTGATTCAAAAGCAATGCAACCTTTATGATATTTATGTTCAAAGTGTTTATATCCTCCTCATGCTCATGTTCAATGTTACTTATTCGCAATGCATGATTATGACCGTTGTTGCTCTCTAGTTGGTCGCTTCTCAATCTATTTGCTAGCCTTCACCTGTACTAAGAGGGAATACTGCTTGTGCATCTAAACCCATGAAACCTAACGTTGTGCCAAAAGAGTCCACCATATCTGCCTATATACGGTATTACCCTGCCGCTCCAAGTAAATTTGCATGTGCCAACTCTAATTATTCAAATAATAATTTGTTTTGTGTGCTTGTACCACTCATGGAGCGACGGGGCGGTCAATATCTTCCATGCTAAGCGGGTTATTCTCACGATGAGAGTTTATTCACTCGTCTTGCACGAGAGAGGCTGGTAATTGGGATGTCCAGTCCCGTTAAACAAAAAATAAAGAAAAATATAATAAAACAAACTCCCCCCGGAAAGTTGTTTGTTTGGAGGGCACCCGAGGATTCGACTAGGCATGGATTGTGTCTGTATGGTTGTGGGGGAGTAAACCTTTATCTTTCTACTTGGGAACCGCCAATAATGTGTTTAGCATGGAAGATGTTGAAATCCTTTGTTGTGACGTTGACAAGAAAAGTACACCTCCCAAAATATATTCATCTCTGTTTTAGCTCTGAGCTCTGGCACCTCTACAAATCCCTGCTTCCCTCTGCGAAGGGCATTTCCATTTACTTTCATGTTATTTACTTTAATTGTTGAGTCATCACCTTCTCATTCAAGCACCAACATCTATAGAGAGCACAATTGTCATTCTTAGTTTAACATGCATTGAGTCTAGTTAATGTTGGGGGTGAGCATGACTAGATCTCTTCTACTCTGAATTACAATGTTTAGTCGCGGCTTGAACTTCAGAGGTGCTCTGCATTTATGTTTTGCGGTCTTAGAAAGGGCTAGCGAAATACCAAACTATCATATTATATCATGGTTATTTTGACAAAGTGTTGGCCTTTGAGATATATTATTATTGCTCGCTAGTTGATTATGCCAGGTCATGAGTAAATGTGAGATCTAAGTGTTATCATTCATATGGTTAGTTCATGATCTTTGCTGAAAACTTGATTACTAGTTAAGCTTATATACAGCAACAGAAACAAAAGAGTTTGTAAAAGTTTTTTTCTTTATCGCTTTCAGTTTATCAACTGAATTGCTTGAGGACAAGCAATGAGTTAAGCTTGGGGGAGTTGATACGTCTCCAATGTATCAACTTTTCCAAACACTTTTGCTCTTGTTTTGGACTCTAATTAGCATGATTTGAATGAAACTAACCCGAACTGGCGCTGTTTTCAGCAGAACTACCATGGTGTTATTTTTGTGCAGAAATAAAAGTTCTCGGAATTGGCTGAAAATTTACGGAGAATTGATACGTCTCCGACGTATCTATAATTTTTGATTGTTTCATGCTATTATTATATCAATCCTACATACTTTATATGCAATTTTATATCATTTTTGGGAACTAACCTATTAACTCAGTGCCCAGTGCCAGTTCCTGTTTTTGCCTATTTTATTGTTTCAGGGAAATACTATACCAAACGAAGTCCAAACGCGATAAAATTTTACGGTGATTTTTTCTGGACCAGAAAACACCAAGGAAGCTTTGGGAGGAGGCCAGAAGCCATACGAGGGAGCCACAAGCTCACCCCACGCGCCCCCAGGGGGCGCACCACCTGAGCTTGTGGGCCCCTCGTAACTCCTCCTGACCTAATTCCACTTCTATAAATTCCCTAAAATCCCAAAAACACTAGAGGGAACACTGAAACAATTCTTCCGCCGCTGAAAGCCTATGTTCTTCCGCAATCTCATCTGGAGGCCTCCGCCGGTACTCTGTCGGATGGGGAATCGACCACGGAGGGCTTCTACATCAACCTTGCCGCCCCTCCAATGATGTGTGAGTAGTTCCTACAGGATCTATGGGTCCATAGTGATTAGCTAGATGGCTCTCTCTCTCTCTCTCTCTCTCTCTCTCTCGTTATGATCTCAATACAATGTTCTCCTCGGAGTTCTATCCGATGTAATACTTTTGTGCGGTGTGTTTGTTGGGATCCGATGAATTGTGGGTTTATGATCAGATTATTCATTAAAGTAATTGAGTTATATTCCGAACTTTATTATGTATGATTGTTATAGCTATGTAATGCTTTCCGATCTATGAGTTTTCTTTGGCCAAGTTGACGATTAGGTCTTCGGTGGAAGTGGTGCATGGTAGTAGGTTCAATCTTGCGGTGTCCGCACCCAGTGACGGAAGGGGTAGCGAGGCACGTATTTGTTTGTTTCTACTAAGGGGAAAAAACGGGATTCAATCATATTGTTTGGTTTTATTCTATCTACATTATGTCATCTTGCTTAAAGCGTTACTCTGTTTGTTATGAACTTAATACCATAGATGCAGGCAGGAGTCGGTCGATTGGTGGAATAATAGTAGTAGATGCAGCCAGGAGTCGGTCTACTTGTCACGGACGTAATGCCTATATACATGATCATGCCATGAATAACATCATAACTATGCGCTTTTCTATCAACTAGCAGTGTGGCCCTTGCAAATGCGAGGGCATCTCCTTTAGGACCTCTTTAATAATTTTGAGGGCATTTCCTTTGAGACCTCTTTTGTTTGGCAAATCCTAAAAAAGGAATAAAAATGGTAAATCAAACTGAAACTTTATGGAAAAAATTGAATTTAGGTACTATTGAGCCACTGAAGGTGATGAGTTTTTGTTCTATAAATCTTGAAAAAGTGGCTTTGGGGGATTGTAGGATTCATGTGTTTTTCCTATAGAATTGGGATTGAAGGATTTTTCCTCCGTTTAGTTTGCGCTTTGTACCTTTGATCCAAAGCGATGAATAATGCCACATATAGAATATTTTATATTCTTCTGTTGAGTGGGCACCTCTTTACTGCTTATATATATATATATATATATATATATATATATATATATATATATATATATATATATATATATATATATATATATATATATATATATATATATTCCTAATTTTTTATTCATTTAGTGTTCTTGATGTATATAATTTTTTATGTCATAGAATCATATAGTTTTTGTTTTATACATTTAACATGATGTGTGTAATTTTTAAACTATAATTATTCATTCACTTAATTCTAAAGCGCAAACATATTAAGTGTTTTTTTAGAGAAAACATACAGTTTGTTCAATATATTTTTATAGATTTTTGTATATGTAACAAATCATGTCACTTTTTATTAAGAAATTCAACTGAGAGTGCTAATTTATTTTTCGTTAAAAGTGGGCCAACAGAAAATACATGACTTAGTGCATATATCTTTAGTTTGTTAAGGTAGCTCATTTTCTGTGCCAATGGATAAATAGTCGTGAAACTTCCTTGAAAGATGATCCTTCAATGCTTATTTGCTATGATAAATAGTTCCTTCGGTTACAATATTTTTGAAGTTAATGGTTATTTTACTTATGATTCTTCAAAACAATCTCATTTTCACAAACTAATGCTTGATCTTGTCTTCCAGATATAAGTATAACATTGTCATTTCACATATGAAAATGAGTTCGGCCCCACTTTGCTATGTATTATGTGGTCCGTCACTACATACACAACCATAGTTAGCTTAGTTTTTTTATGTCATGGAGAGTTCAATAAAAATATTAGATCCTCACACCATTTTCTATGTCAGAACAATGCACTTCTTTATTGTATATATATCAGAGTTGAAATACTAAAGGGAGGAATTGTTCTTGCTGGAGGCACGTTATTTCATTATGATGGCAATGCTGGGTAATTTTCCAGTTAGTATAATCTAATGGCTGTAGAATTTACATGTACTTAATGAATGGTCCGATGCATCTTTTTTTTTGGTAATTTCTAGATTATTATTACAACTATTCCACTAAGGTATGCATGTTTGTGTGATTTGTTCTGTAAATATCGGATATAGCTGTATTTTTTCACCTTTTCTGTATGAGTGTTCGAACAACTTTTGATGCGTACTTATCTATGAAACCTGACCAAAAATATAAAATATCATAGAATATACTCACACCATTTTCACAGAAGGAACAAAGAAGAAGCAGTAGAAGTTTTGACTTGATTTTTCTGCCCTTCGGTTTTATTCTATTGATGTGTGAACGCTGAGATCAACGACGGGAGAGTAATGGTCTGCACATACCAAACTAAGGATTCCTACCGAAACGACCACTACCGTAAGGTTTTCTCAAGAAGTGCGCGTTCTTTAAGTTAATGTCTTTTTTTGTATTGATTTGTGAAATAAGATATAGTGGTTGGCTCGTGAAGCTTACTAAAGGTCAAATTTTAGCTATAATCAATGGGAATAAGTAAATGGGATATATTGGATACTCCAAAGACCTTGTTAATCACAAATCTAAAGAAAGTTATGCGCTAACCGGACAGGGTTGGCAAGAATAGAAATGAAACATCGCAAAAAAAAAATCAGCAACATGGTAGTCTCACTATTTGGTCAATCTTCCGTGCAGTCTTGATGCTGGAAGGACCTTGTTGCCCTGCTACGAACAACAATAGTTTGCCTGCGTTGAACTCAACTTCATTTAGCAGGCGTGAAAATATACTAATTAAATTTAATCATCAAGAGATATAAGGACATGTGATAAATTAAGGGAAGGTCATAATGAAGCCAGTGTTTACATTTACCAGCTGCTCTTAGGCACGCATCAACCTCCTCTTACTTGTTCGCCATAGAGGAGTAGGCTTCAGGCAGCACGTACTGCATGAGTGTTGTTAGGGATCGTGCCAAAACCACATGTTCATATCTATATGGAGTATCCTTGTGCAGGTCGAGGGCGACGAAACTGTGTGTTCTCGAATGTTGAGTGACCGAGGCAGACAACTGACAGTGAACTGCTCACTCGTGTACGTGTGCTCTACCTTTTCTTCACCTTCAGTAATCCGCCCATGTACCTTCATACGTGTATATGGCTGTGTATATGGCTCATCACTTTCTCTTTTCGTTCTGCATGGTAGCGGGTGACGCTGTGCCATGTGCTGAGCTTCAGGGGCAGTGCACCGGTGACGACTACACAGCATGCTTCATCCGAGCCGGCGAGAACCTCCGGACCTGTGAGTTAATTAATCACATGAGAGGGAAAGTGATCCTTCATTGCGCCCTCTCCAAGATTTTTTCGAATTCTGTTAGCCTAGGATATCCACAGAGAAATTCGTTTTCCTAATTAAGTGGAAGCTGCAAATGAACAATGGCATAAATATCGTTCAATCTATTATTACATGGGCATAAATCATTCGATTTCTGAAAAGTAGACTCTATACAAAGTAGAAAGCTGCAGATGAACAATGTCACAAATATTATTCGTTCTATAACATTGGTATAAATCATTCAACTTCTGAAGAATAGACTACCTTGTAAGTAATCATAGATCATAGTACAAAGAAGAAAAGCAAAGAAAATACACTGGCATCTTATATGCATATCAGAGGGCTTGGGTAGTGGGTATATAAAGCTCAACTTCCCAGCAATCTTGTCATTCAACGCGCAGCTCCTCAAGCTAGCGATAGCTCACAGTGGCAGTAGAATAATATCAGAAATCAATTTACACAATCGAGAATCGAGATCCAGATTTTTTTCAGATCGTATAATCTTTAATTCACCTTAAAGATTACCTCCGTCCATGAGAAGAACAAATTGGAGTACAAACCTGATGCAATTCAAACTTAATTAGGGACATTCTGATGAAACCAAATCAATAAAGAGTTAGATACAGACATCAGTAATGTCTAGATTTGCCCCAGCCGCTCCTTGATGCTATGCAACCTTGTGATTATCATGCACTTGGGCGCTTCACATATCACTGCAATGACATGCGACCATCCATCAACCGCTTGAACTACCGCAGCTTTGCGCATCACATCATGCATCTTACCCATGATTTACAAAGAGAAGTTTGCAGACCTAATTAAGCCCAGCGCAAGGATCGCATGGAGCTGTGCAGCCATGCATGGGAGGAGCTGCTCCAGCCTAGCTCGGCAAGGATCATATCCATGGTTGTGCAACGGGTTTAGCCATGTAGGGGAGGAGATGCTCTGCTCTCTAGCTAACTCGAGGAGAAGCATCGAGGATCCATGGTGGTGCAGCGGACCAGCGGTGCAGCCATGTAGGGGAGTAGAAGGTTCCAGCTAGCTCGAGGAGAAGCATCAAGAATCCATGGTGGTTTAGCGGTGCAACCATGTAGGGGAGTAGAAGCTCCAGCTAGCTCGAGGAGAATTCCTTAGAGCTAGAGATTAGCTAGGGTTTCCTGTTCATCGTCTTTAATGACAGTCCATGAGATTAATGGGTCGAAGGATTTTTATTTCTTTTGGAGGAAAAATAAAAGAGGAGGTGAGGGAAGGCATGTTATTTCATTATGATGGCAATGGTGGGTAATTTTCCAGTTGGTATAATCTAATGGCTGTAGAATTTACATGTACTTAATGAATGGTCCGATGCGTCTAATTTTTGTGGTAATTTCTAGATTATTATCTATTTTCTGGTTAGCCCGTAAATCACTTTTTGTATATAATAGATTGCCCAACAGTAATTTGTTTACCCACCGTATGCCATGCTTATGAGAGAGATGCCTCTAGTGAAAACTATGCCCCCCGGGTCTACCTTAATCATATTATAAAAACCAAAAATACCTTGCTGCAATTTATTTACTTTTATTTTACTTTGCAATTTATCTATCTACAACTATCAGATTTAATCCTTGCAATTAACGAGTACAAGGGGATTGACAACCCTCTTGCCCGCGTTGGGTGCAAGTATTTGCTCTTTTGTGTGTAGGTGCTGTCGACGGTTGTTTGCGTGAATCTCCTACTGGTTCGATAAACCTTGGTTCTCAACTGAAGGAAATACTTATCCACTACTATTGCATCTCTCTTCCTCTTCGAGGAAAAACCCAACTCAACTCACAAGTAGCTGAAAGAATTTATGGCGCCGTTGCCGGAGAGGTTTATCAAACAACTCAAAGTACCTTCATACAAATTATCATTTACTTGTTATAGTTTTTATTTGCTTTTACTTGCTTTATTAGTCTCATTAAAAAATCAAAAAAAATCAAAAACACAAAAGTATTTTATTTTGCTTGCTTGCTTGAATTGTCACTATGTGTCAAGAAAACACTAAGTTGTGCGACTTCTTGAATACTAATAACAATGATTTTATTAGTACTCCAATTGCTCCTCCCGCCACTAGTGTGGAGTCATATGATATTAATGCTACTTTGCTAAATCTTATCATGAAAGAACAATTTGCTGGAAACTCTAATGAAGATGCTGCATCCCATCTTAATACCTTCGTAGAATTATGTGATATGCAAAAGAAAAAAGATGTGGATAATGATATTGTTAAGTTGAAATTATTTCCCTTCTCATTAAGGGACAAAGCTCAAACTTGGTTTTCATCCTTGCCTCGCAATAGTATTGACTCATGGGACAAATGCAAGGATGCTTTTATTGCTAAGTATTTTCCTTCCGCTAAGATTATATCTCTTAGAAACCAAATTATGAACTTTAAACAACATGAGCAAGAACATGTTGCACAATCTTGGGAGAGAATGAAATTAATGATTAAAAATTGTCCCACTCATGGATTAAGCTTATGGATGATAATACAAAGGACTAAACTTTGTGTCGAGAAATCTTCTAGACTCTGCTGCAGGCGGTACATTCATGGGAATTACATTAGGAGAGGCCACCAAGATTCTCAATAATACGACCACAAATTATTCCCAGTGGCACACTGAACGAGCTCCAACTGGTAAGAAGGTAAACTCTGTCGAAGAAGTCTCTACTTTGAGTGATAAAATGGATGCTCTTATGAATATGCTTACTAGTAAAAATGCTCATGTTGATCCAAATGATGTTCCATTATCTAATTTGATTGAGCAAAATAGTGATGCTATTTATGTGAATTTCGTCGCTACAAATAATTTCAACAACAATGCTTATAGAGGGAATTTCAATCCTAGACCGTATCCCGGTAATCCCTCTAATAATTATGGTAATTCATATAATAATAATAATAATAATAGGATACCCACTGAACTTGAGAACAATATTAAAGAATTTATTAGTTCTCAAAAGATTTTCAATGCTATGGTAGAAGAAAAATTAAACAAAGTTGAGGACATGTCTAGAAATATGGATAGAATTGCTCATGATGTGGAAACTCTTAAAATTAAAATTATGCCACATAAAAATGATGTTACTAAATATCTAAAGTTTATTCAAGTCACCATGGATGAAAGTAGAAAAAGAATTGAACGGATTAGAGCTAAGCGTGAATTCTTAGAAAAAACTCTGGCACCCGGTTTTTATCATAATCATGATGAAGATATTAAAATGATTGGTGTGACACCTATTGAATCTTTGTTTAGTAATATAAATCCTGATGATAAAGGGACTGGAGATGAGTCAACTTTAGGTAGAAGGCGTCCCAATTGTTCGGAGGGTGATGATCTTAATGATAAAAACAATAAAAGTGGGTTTGAAGAGGTTAAGACTTTAGATAGTGATGTACCCACTACTTTGGATTACAAGGACTTTAATTATGATAATTGCCCTTTGATTGAATGTATTTCCGTGTTGCAATCCATGATGAATTCACCTAATGTTTATGAACAAAATAAAGCTTTTACTAAACACATTGTAGAAGCAATGATTAATGCTCATGAAGAAAAGCTAGAATTGGAAGTATCAATACCAAGGAAATTACATGATGAATGGGAACCTACTATTAAGATTAAGATTAAATATTATGAATGTAATGCTTTGTGATATAGGTGCTAGCGTCTCTACTATACCAAAATCTTTATGCGAAGTTCTAGGTCTCACCGATATGGATGAATGTTCCCTCAACTTGCATTTAGCAGATTCAACTATTAAGAAACCATTGGGTAGAATCAATGATGTTCTTATAATTGCAAATATAAATTATGTACCCGTGGATTTCATTCTGCTTGATATTGAATGCAATCCGTCTTGTCCTATAATACTTGGTAGGCCTTTCCTACGAATCATAGGTGCAATTATTGATATGAAAGAAGGAAATATAAGATTCCAATTTCCATTAAAGAAAGGGATGGAACACTTCCCAAGGAAGAAAATTAAACCACCATATGAATCTATTATGAGAACCACCTATGGAATTAATTTGAAGGATGACAATACTTGAAACTATGCATTATGCCTAGCTAGGAGCATAAAACAATAGCGCTTATTGGGAGGCAACCCAATAGTTATCTTAAATTTTTGCTTTTTATTTCTGTTTTGGTGTGATGACATGATTATTGCTATTGTAATGATTGTGTTTTTATCTTTTATTTACTATTTGTGCCAAGTAATGCCATTGGGATGATTTGAATGATAGTATAATGGATGCTGTTTGAAAACAGAAAGTTTTGCGC
Source organism: Elymus sibiricus (assembly GCA_039707655.1). Taxonomy (NCBI): domain Eukaryota; kingdom Viridiplantae; phylum Streptophyta; class Magnoliopsida; order Poales; family Poaceae; genus Elymus; species Elymus sibiricus. Next base: position 171,553,076 of record CM077666.1, on the reverse strand, counting down.
CCAGTATTTGATTTTACATTTTTTACTGGAATGTCAGAAAAATCTGAAATTTTTACACAGTATTGGGATACAAATTTTTACATTGTCCTAATTTTTCAGAATTTTTTTAGTTACAGAAGTATGGATAAATATTCTGTCATTATGTACTATTCTATTTTAGACAGATTCTATTTTTAATGCATATGTGCTTGTTTTGATGATACTATGGATTATATGGGGTGTATAAGTCATGGAGAAGTTATAATACAGTAGATATTATGCAAGAACAATTATGAATCAATTTATAACTGTACCTAAAGTGGATGATTGATTTATTATACTAACGGATCTCACGAAGTTTCTGTTGAGTTTTGTGTGCTGAAGTTTTCAAGTTTTGGGTGAGTTTACGATGGACAATGGAATAAGGGGTGGCAATACCCTAAGCTTGGGGATGCCCAACGCACCCCAAGGTAATATTCAAGGAATACACAAGCGTCTAAGCTTGGGGATGCCCTGGGATGGCGTCCCCTCTTTCGTCCACAATTCATCGGTATGTTTACTCGGAGCTATATTTTTATTCATCACATGATATGAGTTTTACTTGGAGCATCTTGTGCTATAGTTTTATTTTGTTTGCTAGTTTGCCTCAATCATCGTTTGTTGGACATGCCTTTTGAGAGAGACTCACATTCATCATGATTAGTTAGAATACTCTATGTGCTTCACTTATATCTTTTGAGCTAGGCAGTTGCTCATCTGCTTCACTTAAATCTTTAGAGCACGACGGTAGGTTTATTTTATAGAAATTATTGGTACTCTCATACTTCACTTAAATCTTTTTGAGAGTCCCTTAAATAGGAAGTGGTAATATGCACGGGTTATGAGACTAGTCTAAGAATGATAGGTATATAAGAGTGATATGATAAAAACTTTCATGTAGATCACTGAATATGGAACGATTGTTTTAATTACATTGATGTCATAATATGAAAGGGTATTGATTCATGATCATTAGTTAGTAAAGATATTGATATCAAAGCTTGTTATTAACTACTAATTTAAGTGTCGGTCATGGCATGACCGGGATGTTGGAGCATTTTTATTCCTCGTTGAAATCCTTTGTGTTGTTTGAATCGGGGGTGTGCGATGGTTAACTCCTACCAACCTCCTCCCTAGGGGCATGCGAGTAGTACTTTGCTTCAAGGTCTAATAAAACTTTCACAATAAGTATATGAGTTCTTTATGACTAATGTGAGTTCATGGACTAATACGACACTCCCACCTATCCGCATTTTGCTAGCCTCTCTGGTACCGTGCATTGTGATACGTCCATTTTGCATCATATTTTCCTACTGTTATTTATTATGTTTTGGGTCATTATTTCACTTTATGATGCAATCCTAATGCCTTTTCTCTCTTATTTTGCAAGTTTCACATGAAGAGGGAGATTGCCGGCAGCTGGAATTCTGGACCCGAAAAGGCTACAATAGAGATAGATATTCTCCACAACTCCAAATGACCTAAAAATTTACGGAGAATTATTTTGGAATATATAAAAAATATTGGCGGAAGAAATACCAGGAGGGGGGGGCACCAGAGAGCCATGAGCTCAGGGGCGCCCCCTAGGGCGCGCCTACTGAGCTCGTGGGCCCTCCAGCGGGTCTCCGGGGCCCATCTTCTCCTATAAGATGCTATTTTCCCTAGAAAAAATCATAAGAAGACTTGCAGGACAAAGCGCCGCCGTCTCGAGGCGGAACCTAGGCAGGAGCAATTTTGCTCTCCGATGGAGCGATTCCGCCGAGGATACTTCCCTCCGGGAGGGGGAAATCAAAGCCATCGACATCACCAACGATCCTCTCATTGTGGGAGGACCAATCTTCATCAACATCTTCACCAGCACCATCTCATCTCAAACCCTAGTTCATCTCTTGTATTCAATCTTTGTCCTAAAACCTCAGATTGGTACCTGTGGGTTGCTAGTAGTGTTGATTACATCTTGTAGTTGATGCTAGTTGGTTTATTTGGTGGAAGACTATATGTTCATATCCTTAAGCATACTCAATACCCCTCTGATCTTAAACATCAATATGATTTGTGAGTAGTTACTTTTGTTATTGAGGACATGAGAGAAGTCTTGTTATAAGTAATCATGTGAAGTTGGTATTCGCTCGATATTTTGATGATATGTATGTTGTTCTTCCTTTAGTGGTGTCATGTGAACGTCAATTACATGACACTTCACCATACTTGGGCCTAAGGGAAGGCATTGGGGAGTAATAAGTAGATGGTGGGTTGCGAGAGTGACAGAAGCTTAATCCCTAGTTTATGCGTTAATCCGTAAGGGGCTGATTTGGATCCATATGTTTCATGCTATGGTTAGATTTATCCTAATTCTTCTTTCGTAGTTGCGGATGCTTACAAGAGGGGGTAATCATAAGAGGGTTGCTTGTTCAAGTAAGAACAACACCCTAGCACCGGTCCACCCACATATCAAATTATCAAAGTAGCGAACGGGAATCAACTAAACATGATGAACGTGACGACAATTCCCATGTGTCCTCGAGAACATTTTGCTTGTTATAAGAGAATGTTCTGGCTTGTCCTTTGCTATAAAAAGGATTGGTCCACCTTGCTGCACCTTTATTACTATTGTCACTTGTTACTTGTTACAAATTACCTTGCTACAAAACTATCTGTTACCGCTACTTTCAGTACTTGCAGAGAATACCGTGCTGAGAACCGCTTATCATTTCCTTCTGCTCCTCGTTGGGTTTGACACTCTTACTTATCGAAAGGACTACGATTGACCCCCTATACTTGTGGGTCATCAAGACTCTTTCCTGGCGCCGTTGCCGGGGAGTGAAGCACCTTTGGTAAGTGGAATTTGGTAAGAAAACATTTTTATTACGTGCTGAAATTTACTGTCGCTTGTCACTATGGAAAATAATCCTTTGAGGGGCTTGTTCGGGGTGTCTTCACCTCGACCGGAAGCTATAAGATTTACCCCTCAACATACTGAACCCGCTGAAAATATTTAATATGAAATTCCTTCGGGTATGTTAGAGAAACTGCTAGCTAATCCTTATGCAGGAGATGGAACGGTACATCCTTATATGCACCTAATCTATATAGATGAAATTTGTGGATTGTTTAAGCTTACAGGTTTATACGAGGATGGAGTTAAGAAGAAAGTATTCCCTTTATCTTTGGGGGGAAAGCATTGACATGGTATAGGCTATTGGATGATACTGGAACATGGGATTGGAACCGGTTGAAGCTGGAATTTCACCAGAAATTTTATCCTATGCATTTGGTTCATCGTGATTGGAATTATATATATAATTTTTGGCCTCGTGAAGGAGAAAGTATCGCTCAAGCTTGGGGGAGGCTTAAATATATGATGCATACATGCCCCAATCATGAGCTCTCAAGGGAAATAATTATACAAAACTTTTATGCTCGACTTTGTCATAATGATCATTCCATGCTGATACTTTTTCTACTCGTTCCTTTATGAAGAAAACTATTGAATTCAAATGGGATCTTCTAGAAAGAATTAAACATAGATTAGAAAATCGACAAAGGTAAAGAGTCAGGTATAAATCTTGATTTTGATTTTGTTAAATATTTTTATGGAAACCGATGCTTTTCATAAGTTTAGTACTAAATATGGACTTGACTCTGAGATAGTAGCTACCTTTTGTGAATCATTTGTTGCTCATGTTGATCTCCCTAAGGAGAAGTGGTTTAAATTCCATCCACCTATTGAAGAAAATTGTGAGGAACCTGTTATAGTTAAAGATGAGACAATCATTTACAATGTTGATCCAGTTGTGCCTTGTAACACCCCTCTGTAATGAGCAACAGTGATCCATAATGATTATGCCAAGTCACTGTGATTTGCAATGCTTGATCAAAGTGGATTCATATCTCATTTCAAATTCCACCACTGAATTCAATTCAAATCATAAGTTAAATTTGAAGTTGCAGTAAAATAGCTGAAAAATAGTTCATGTTGTAGCAAATATTCCAAAACAAATTCTTGTTCAGGAAAACAACATCACATATTTGCTAAAATTGGCTAGAGCAATTAAAACAGTGCAAAAAAAACAATTTAAATGCCATTTCATTTATGAAAAATTCAAATGAATTCAAATGGCCTCCAAACTTTTTGTGGCAGTGCCTAAAAATGCAAAGGATTTAATAGGCCAAGTCCCATATTTTTCCAAATCCTTTTGGTAGCCCTAAAATTTCCATTTCTGCCTCTGTTATTAAATAAAAGGAAAAAAACAGAGAAATGAAAAAAGGAAAAACCTTCTGTGCTCTAAGGCCCACAGTGGCATGAGCCGGCCCAGCCCACTGAGGCCTTCTCCCACCTGCTCCCTCCCGCATGTCGGCGCGGCCATACCCGAGGTCGCGCGGCTCTGGCCGTTGGCCGCCATGGCGCCAGGGCAGGTGAGCGAGGGGATAAGGGCGCCCCTCCCTCGGGCCTCTGGACGCCCTCGCCACTCCTCCTCCCCTCTCCTCACTTCACTCGCTCCCTCTCACTTCACCAGAGCGCAGCCGTCGCCGCGCTGCTGCTCCACCGCGGCCCCCGTGCTCTCCTCGCCGCCTCGACGTGTCTGGGAGACGTGCCCGCCTCGACTACTTCCTCTATGGGTCTCCATTCGAGCCCGGCGGCGCCGCAGTGCGTGGATCGAGCCGATCCCTTCTTCTGCATCACCGGCGATCGCCGACGACTCCGGCCACCCCTGTGCTCCTAAATCTCTCGGCGGGCCTCCTTGTGCCTACACGGTGAGCACCGCATGTTCCCCCTCTGCCTCCCCCTCATTTTGCCGCGTCTAGCGCTGCCGCCATGGATGGCCGAGCCCAGCTCCGCCGTGCTGCTCGCCGCCGTTGATTCCGTCATTGTCATGGTCGTCCGAGCACACCGTTGTGCTCGGGGCACTCCAGAGGTGCGGCCTGGCCTATCTAACCACTCGCGCGCGCGCCGTTTCGCCGTTTCTGTGGAGCTCCCGAGAACGCCGCCGCCTGCCGTCGTCGTCGCGCTCAGTTCCGGCCACCCCAGCCCGCGTGGCTGCCGCCGTTGGACGCGGCACTCCACGGCCGTTCGAACGGCACCGGCCGCGCCCGTTTTGCCCCACCACAGCGAAATCCCGACGATGGCCGTAGCTCGCCACCGCGTTTCGGGCTCGCCGGAGCAACGCCGGCGCCGGCCGCCGACATGGCGTGACCTGGGGCCCACTTGGGTCACTGCCAGTGGGCCTCCAGGTCCCGGTTGACCACGTTGACCGTGGTCGGCGTGCTGACTGTGCACGGTTGACCATGACAAGTGGGACCCCCTCTGTTAATTAGACTAATTAAACCGTTTTCTAAATAAACTTAATTTGATTAATTAGTTAGTCACTGACATAGGGGTCCCACCCTCTAAATAACCTAGTTTATTTAATTTAAACACGGGTTAGCCCCTGAGTCGCTGACATGTGGGCCCAGTCCACTGTTCCAGTGGATAAGGCTGTCCAGCCAGCCTGCTGACTGGGCAGTGGCCCCACCTGTCAGCCACCGCTGACTAGGTGCTGACTGGGCAGTTGACCCAGTCAACTGGGCCCACTGTCAGCCTCAGTAGCGTTGTGCTGTGTACACTTTCTGTGTGCATTTAGCATTTTCCTTTTTTTCTTCCGAATTTGAATTAATTCCAGGAAATCCAGAAAATGATTTAAAACTTCGGAAAATCAAAGAAAATAATCCGTAGCTCGGATGAAAAAGTTTTCTACATGAAAGTTGCTCAGAAAAACGAGATGAACCCGAATATACCCTCCGTTTACCTGTCACATGCCCACAATCATGCAAACATGGAACCTTCCCCTCCGGTTCATCTGTCTGACAGATGCTCAAGGCCGGGAAAATATCCCCAGATATTTTCCCACTCCTCCTGCAACGTGTAGTGCTGCATTAGGTCACCACCAGCACATCATACTGACATGCCATGCATCTGTATTGCTTTGTTTGCTTGTATTCATTTGTTTCTTCCCCCTCTTCTCTCCGGTAGACCCAGAGACCGATGCAGCTCCGGAGTATGACTACATCCTCGACGACCCCTCTTTTACCGCAGAGCTTCCAGGCAAGCAATGTAGGGTAACACAGCAGAAAACAAAAAATTTCCGACCTACGCACCAGCCCAGGACCACTATGAAGACTGCATACAAGGTTTTTGATCTTTTCTTTACCGACTCGTAGCGCAGTGGAAGTAGAGTCGATGACGATCGGCGGTGCAGATCCCCGCAGCTTGGATTTTACAACCTCCCAACCGCGAGGATGTTCTCCCTCGACTGCCCCTCAGACAGCCCTCTGGGAGGCAGTCGGACAGTCCCTCGGACGGTGTCACGGACAGCCCTTCGGGAGGACGCTCGAAACTCGAACGGTCACTCGGAGAGCCCTTCGGGAGGACCCTCGAAACTCGGACAGTCACTCGGACAACCCTTCGGGAGGCACTCTCGAACTAAGACCGAAACTACGATCTCTCTATAGAGTTGCAGACATACGGTGTCATCTATCCGGCAGGGCTTCGCCGTCCAGAACTAGTTCCCACCGGAACCCAGACAGCCTTTCGGCTCTACGAAACTATTTCGCGGGGAGGCAGAGAGAAAGCCAGATCATACATGGCACTTGTATGTGAGAAAGGAATGAGTGTGGAGAGCACCTCTCCACCTCTATTTATAGGAAAGCCAAGGGGTAGGATTGGCACACAAAAAATACCAAAGTACCCCAACTTTATGTCACACATAAAGAGAATAAAAGGCAAAAAAGAATGGCATGTGGAGCTCCATGGAGGAGCTCCACCTTGGCCGGCCACCCCATGGGGCCCCCCCCAAAGGGGTTTCTTAGTCCCTAAGTCTTCTAGAAGCCTTTTGGGAAAAATCCCAAAAGGTGGCTTTCCAAAAAATTAACCATAAAGTGATTTTCACTATTCACGGAACCAATTTTCCGCGACCGTTAAATCCGAAAATATTTCTGTGGGTCTTAGAATAATTCCAGTACCCACACAAATGTTTTTGGACGCATTCCGAAACAATTCCGGATTAGTGATTTTCATCTGCGAAAAGCAACCAAACCGGTTCCGGCAGCTCCGGAACATTTCCGGTTTTTATCCCAGAAAAATCCCATAAGTTTCCAGAACAATTCTGGCACCCTTGAAGAATTTCCAGGCGTGTGCCGAAACCAATTTGACTTAATGGCATACCCCGAAACAACTTTTCAGTTTTACCGAAACTATTCCGGTGTTCTCTCCGGAACGTTTTCGTTGTCTTCGAAACTTTTCCGGTGACTTTCTCTCAGACTCCCTGTCTAGAATTCAGCAGATAGATGACCCTTAAGCGTGTGACCCTATAGGTTTGGTGAAGTATAGACATGACCCAGAACACTTTCCGATCAATGATCAACATCGGAGCCGTGGACACCCATATTGACCCCTATACCCACACGAATGAATATTCGAGTGAACCTCCAGTTGCCGTGTGTTATTCCTGTTGCTTCGTGATATGTTAGAAATACCCGAGGTGAGATTCATCAGCATCCCCGTGGATCAACACTTGTCCACAATGCCAGTTACCTCGTTACCGGTTCTGTTCTCTTTTCTCGTTTCCGTGTTCCGGCATCCCTGTGATCAAATCACATTGTGTCTGGCCAGACGATGGTGGATACCGAAACACCGAGAGGGCTCAGAGATATCTCTCCATCGTCGGAGGAGCAAATCCCAATCTTGAGCTATCAAGTTACTTGACATACTTTTCCATGAACCCATAAGCCGTCGTAATAGCCACCCATTTACGGATGACGTTTAACAAACCCCAAAGTTCATGAAGCAAGCATGAAGAAACTCGATACTCTCATGGTCTAAGAAATTATGCAAACGTTAACTTCCTCTGTGTTATTAACCATTAACTTGTGACGAATGTATCTCATAGCATAACATCAGTTCGGGTCGATTCAACACAAGTGTTCTCCTAACATTGTGCCCTCAAAGTTTCCGGCATAGTCATGCCTATGATCAGGAAAACAGAACTATCATGCAACACTTGTGCTAGTCTTAGAGGCCAGACTAGGAATACATTTTACCGTTTATTATTCCACACGTGCATATGAGTCTTCCTCCGAGCCTCGTGGTTATTGTAGACTCGAGAACCATAGCAGTTATAGCATGGAACATAAACATAATTACAAACATGGAGATAAATAATAACATATATTATTGCCTCTAGGGCATATCTCCTACAGACTCCCACTTGCACTAGAGTCAATAATCTAGTCAATGCTGATGCACTTTACACCTATGGCATACCGGTGTAAAACATGCTTCGCTTGTGGTATAGTCTGATGTCCAACGGATCTGACAAATTCAGTTCCGTGTGTATCTCTGCATATCCTCACGTTTTCACGCTTTCACAAAATTCATATTTTGTGTGGACTTGGCTTCGTATATATGTGAATCACTGGTCAAACCTTGATTCCTCAGACTGAGCTATGGAGCAACTATCTTCAATAGTGTTCCATTGACCAAAGCCATCTTGGAACCATACTAAGTTCATGAACGAACTGTACGATTCAACATCTTCTATGTCGCTTTGAAAGTGGCAACATACTTAGCCTTAGTTATAGAATTCGCCATAGTAACCTGTTTGGAACGATTTCCAAACATCGTGCCACCATATCGTGTATTACACAAAACCCTTAACTTAAATCAAAAATCGCATGGAGTATTGATGAAGACTGTATCGGTGCAATTTCTTACAACAAGCACTTCATAATCTCTGCTTGCGAGAAAACATTTCATCAGTGCTACTTTAGTACTTAATGACATTTTCCACTGTTGTCCCATGATCAGTACTTTGATCACTTTGGTATCTTTACTCGCAACTCCTTGGGAGTACTGGACATATCTGGTTGTTTTACATACCATGGAATACATGATTAATCCAAACACAAAAGTGTGTGGAATCTCCATCATGTATTTTGCTCATCAGTGTTTTGGGACACCGAGTCTTGCAAAAACCCTTTCCATGTGACTTCGGCAAGAATCACTCCTTGGCGTTTTAATGCTAAACTGTTTTAGCATCTTGTCAATATGTATTTTTGGCTTTAGCCTATTAGGCAATTCTATCTCGTAGATAAATATGCCTAATGTCAAGGCTATTTAGCCCAAGCACTTCATCGAAAACCTATTTTCAATGAAGTCCTAATTCGTGTCAAGAAATTTATATTATTTCCAATCAACAATGTGTCAAGCACACAAAGTTTTTAGAAATATTATTATGCTCCCACTTACTTTCTTGTAACCGCAAGCATCTTCGTTATCCATTGATGAAAGCAAACTCTTTTGACTATTTCATCAAAACGAAGATTCCAACTCCATTTTGCTCTCTTCTGTCCATTGTTGGAACTCTGAAGTTTGCATACTTACTAGCATCCTCTGGATTGACAAAATACTTCGGGCTGTATCACATGCAAGTCCTAGGTTGCATTTCCATCACATGGAAATCCTTTTGGCATCCATGTATCATATCTCAAGATTGAAATATGTATTGATTGCTAGTTTAACCCGATCTGACTTTAAGCATCGCTACGGTGAGACAATCTCATCGTAGTCAACTCCTTGAATTTGTTATTGCAACAAGTCGAGCTTTATGGATAAAACATTTTATCCACATCAATTTATAGTTCCATTAATGTTCGTTAGACTCTAAGTCTTCCGAAGGGTTTATCAAGATATAATCTTGAATCATTTATGGAAACTATCTCGGATTATATTGGCAGTTAGCCAATTCCGGAGTCAGGGCCCATCAACGCTTCCTTGTGTATCATAGGTATGCTATTGTCTAACAACAATATCTCGCTTGCGCACCTGAGAGGTTTGCATGAGTTTTGCCTACGTGGTTCAGTTGCAAGTTCAACCGAAGTCCATACATCTCATGTAGAGGCTTCCGTATCAGTTGCAGTAGGAAACTCTGGAATTACTTCCAAGGTTTCTTTCCTTTGATCTGATGACGAAGATACTGTTATCTCGTCGAGTCGCACTGTCCTCCCACTCAACTTTTTGCAAGAACCATTTTCTTCAAAAGCATACCGTTCTTTGTGGCAAAACCTTTTGCCTAGGTACAGTGGTGGGGGAATACCCAATAACTTGGGATAACCTACAAAGTAGCACTTGTCTGATTTGGAATAGGTTTGTAAATATTTTACACAAGCCCCATATTCCAAATGTTAAGAAAAGACATAACATGGTTGGGTGTACCATACCATGGAGTCATTTCAACAGATCTGATGGTGCTCTTTTCAGTGTAAAAGCCGTAGTCTCTAAAGCATTACTTTTAAAAGGGATAATGGCAAATTGATTTATGTCATCTTTGATCGTACCATGTCATAAATGGTTTGATTACATCTTCACGGATATTCCACTCACAGTGGTGCTCCGTGAGGTGTAAGTTATGAAACTCTTTTCACAACTCATCAGACATTCGCTAAACTTGTAACTCAAATATTCCTTTTCGCAATCAAATTGCAGAAACATAATTTTCTTGTTACAATAATTTCTACTTCATATTGAAAACCTTTTGAATGACTTCAAAAGATCCAGACTTGCGTCTCATCAAGTAAATATCCATATATCCACTTAATCATTTTTGAAGATAGATAAATCCACTGCTAGCAATAACATTTATCGCACTACATACATCAAAATGTATGATCACCAATAAGTTCGTTGCTTGTTCCTTATGGCATGTGAACGCTATTTTAGTCACTTCACTTTTCGGAGGAAAGTTGCAAGTGTCAGATGATTCATAACCAAACGACTTAAAAATCCATCATTATGGAATTTCTCCATGCGGGTTTCTCCAATGTGACCAAATGCAGTGCCACACATGTGTGGTATTTTCTTAGTCTTGCGACATTTAGCGTCAGTGTTATGGATGTGTCATATTACCATCAATATTCATAACATACATCCCATCCACGATGGAAGCATGGCCCTTATGTCATTCATGACACTGAACAACAATTGTTCTTTTATGAACAACCCTTTTGCAACAAACATTATGCAATGGGCTAGAGTGTGTAAAACTCTAAAATGAATTATGAAAGTAAATACAGAGGTAATGTATTATTATCAATATTCATAACATACATCTCATTCATAATGAAAGTATGGCCCTTAAGTTATTCATAACATCGAACATCAAAAGTTCTCTTATGAACAACCTTCTTGCAAGATACCTTATGCAATGGGCTAGAGTGTGTAAAACTCTAAAATGAATTATGAAAATAAATACATAGGTAATACACAGATGGAATGTATAGTAACATTTACTATGTTCCCAGCGCGTATCTGAACCTCACTCCGGCCAGTCTTTTAGGCCGTAGTAGTTCTTGCATCGAATTGCAACGGAAAGCAATCGAGCGGGTATCTCTGTGATCAACTCACAATACCCAAGAATTACGGACTAACAATTTAATCACAATTCTCAAGAACTATTTCTTTTGACCAGCCTTCCATACATCAATAACTTGTATGACTTTCATACATGAGCTGGACATTCCAGTCTTCTTTCTTTTTGCCTTTATACTTCTAACAGTTTTACTTCCAATAATTCTCCTACTTTCAGAAGAAGCACCAACTTGAAGAGTGGCGTCAGCCCCGGACTTCCTAGGTGTGTAAATCATACTAACACCCTTCGGACATTTCCTTTCTCTTAAGTTGTTGTTTTATTCACCATCATCATATGACAGGCGTTCTACTGGATCCCTCTGTTATTAGTCAAATGCATAGTAAACACTTTTACTAATAGTTTGCAAAACAAACATTGCTTTGGATATCACATATCTTTTAGCCTTTGTTTGTGTCTGAAAATGATTTTCAGTTCCATGAATATTACATAGCTATCCCAAACTTTTGAAGTTTGGGTCTCATGGAAGCAAACATATTGCACTTGACCGTAATGGAATTCTAGCTTTTGGATCGAAGGACGAGAGTCACATTATCCATAGCATTAGCGGGAGAATACCAAAAGCATGCGATAGGACAAAGTCCTTCTCGGCACTTTTGAGGACAATCCTCACATTACGTTACCAACCGTAAAGTTTTAACCAGATACTAAATAGCTATTCAAATTTAATAGGGAAGGTGGAAAACGCGATCCATTATTCTACAACTATTATGCAATGTTCACTTAGACAAAGTTCATAATTAATTGCACAGAGAATTAAACAAGTTAATTCTACAGTGCGCTCCCACTCAGATCAATATCTATCATAATTGATTGTGAGTGATACAAGACCCATATTGAAATTCAACGCCAAGGATGTATCCATCTCAAGTGACGAGAATTGCAATCGGTAGGCCAACTTGCCAATCACATCTCTTTGTGACTCTTGTTCTACTTTCGATGGGCGTGTTCCGAGCTCAGGACGATCCTCCGGAACGTCAAGACAACCAAGTGATCTCGCTGCGAGGTCTCAACTCACCTGCCTCACACTTCTCTAATCGTTCGTACCCATGTATCCATGTGATACCCCGAAGAGATAGGTGCCGTGACGGTGCTACACTTGGGAGAACACTAACTACTTGATATTTTTGTGAAAGATCACCCTAATAAAAAGCGACTACCGCGCAATCAAGAAGGGTGCATCATAAGGGATAAACATCTCAGGCAATTCATAATAGAATGATATGGTATAGCCCTTTCTGATGGAGAAGTCTTGTATTTCTTCGTCTTTGGCATTCGCGTCGGTGTTCACCTTCACGAAGTTTGCCACCACCTTGTTGATGCAACAGATAATATTGCTATCTCTATAGCTAATAAAATAAGTGCATTACTCAAGGTTGACACGCAGGTCATTAAAGTGACAATCATATGGCTCCAGCCATCATGCCGAATCATGACACGCAGGTCATGTTAATTTACATTATATAGTCATCTCATACATAATCAATTTAATATGAGAACTGTTATACCACATCACATGCACATCTTATGTCATCCTGCAAAACCAAGTTAGATGCCTCTAATCGGTTCATACAAAATTCATTTTACGTGGCTTCTATGGTTTCGAAGCAAACCGAAGCTACCAACGTCCATCATCAAGTATGATTATTCAAGTCGCTAGATTAACTTTGCGGGGTGTATGAAACACGAGATAATAAAATCTCGAGCCCCATACTGAACTTCGTCATTCGCATGACCCCCGTGCAGATCATATATGCATTGCCCTTTCATCTGCGAAATTTCATCTTTCTTTTTAACTATGGTGGAATTCAAAGAACTGTTAGCACTTCGTTGATCAATCAGGATTGCGGAATGCCAGAACTTTGAAACTCCACCATGCTGTTATCAAGATCAGAAATATGCAAATTCCAGGGAAGCAACAAGAACATCGGGTAACAGATTTCATCTGCTACCCGCAAAAATAATTATCAGCAGTAGAACTCATCTACTACAAATTATATTGTGCAACACCCATACATCTCTATGTATTCTAGATCGTAACCTGCATCTACGCATAGCACGGCTCTTGATGCCACTGTAGGGTAATGCAGCAGAAAACAAAAAATTTCCGACCTACGCACCAGCCCAGGCCCACTATGAAGACTGCATACAAGGTTTTTGATCTTTTCGTTACCGACTCATAGCGCAGCGGAAGTAGAGTCGATGACGATCGGCGGTGCAGATCCCCGCAGCTAGGATTTTACAACCTCCCAACCGCGAGGATGTTCTCCCACATCTGCCCCTTAGACAGCCCTCCGGGAGGCAGTCGGACAGTCCCTCGGACGGTGTCACGGACAGCCCTTCGGGAGGACGCTCGAAACTCGGACGGTCACTCGAACAGCACTTCGGGAGGACCCTCAAAACTCGGATGGTAACTCGGATAGCCCTTCGGGAGGCACTCTCGAACTAAGACCGAAACTATGATCTCTCTATAGAGTTGCACACATACGGTGTCATCTATCCGGCAAGGCTTCGCCGACCAGAACTAGTTCCCACCGGAACCCAGACAGCCTTTCGGCTCTACGAAACTATTTCGCGGGGAGGGAGAGAGAAAGCCAGATCATGCATGGCACTTGTATGTGAGAAAGGAGTGAGTGTGGAGAGCACCTCTCCACCTCTATTTATAGGAAAGCCAAGGGGTAGGATTGGCACAAAAAATACCAAAGTACCCCCACTTTATGTCACACATAAAGAGAATAAAAGGCAAAAACGAATGGCATGTGGAGCTCCATGGAGGATGTGACACCCTGGTTTTTGGCAAAGTTTTCTTTTCGAAATCTTTCTGGCTTTATTTGCAATTTGGATGGATTTTGAACCTTTTCAGTTGACTTTGGACTTATGAATTCATCTGATTGATCCAGAGCCCTCAGCATCTTGCCATAATCTTGTCACTCACTTTTTGGATCAATTTCCAATTCTTCATCTTTCCCAAATACTCATTTTCTTCCTTTGGAAAAATCTGTCATCACTATGGGTTACAAAGCAACCTATAGTTCTGGTGATCAGAAAAATCCCAAATTAATACCACACCTTCTTGTCATCATCTACTCCCACAATCTCCAAGAACATTTCATGGTCCAGTATAAAATTTAGTCCAGAAAACTCCATTTGCTCTCTGGACAGTACTGGCCATTTGTGAAGCAGCTCATATTTTCCCAGCTCGGAAAATTCCCATAAAATTCCCTGAGATATTAGGGAACCTATCTTTCCACCATATCCAAAAACATCATCTTGTCCAGTACAAATTTTCATCACCAATATTCTGCCAAGTTTCTGTCCAATTGGAACCTCTGTGAAGGAAGTACCAGCTAGAGGTATCTTTTTGAGCTGAAATTTTTATGGCATCATCTATCCACCAAATTACTCTCCTACACCAATATTCAGTTCCAGCAAATCAACCAGATGAGTGCAACAAGCTCATCTAGGTTTCTGGTTCCGTACAACAGTTGTACATGAACTACCTTCAATTCTTGATGAAATTCTTTCAAATTTGGTTAGGTTCGAGTCCTTCCAACATAGATCACCCCAGACATCTCCACTGGCTCCATCTCCAGCTCACCTCTCCTCTAGATCTCTCTCAAGCTTGCTGTCAGAAACTGTAGCTGAAGCTACACTTCACAGCAGAGTGAACCTAGACAAACCAAGCATGCAGAGGAGCTAAATGACCAAGGGAGAACACCCTAGACATGAAGCGCTAGACTTGCGTGGCTTGCAAACATCAACTTCCGTGGTGAGCACGACAATGGCATGCCAGCCCGCGTGCTCTGCACCTCGCCTGCCTCTGTCAAGGTCGTTCCAGAGCCCTCGCGCTGCCATTCCATGTCCTGGGGTGCCGACTTCGTCGATGCCGTCCACATACCCCTCTCCCACAGCTTCTCCTTGCCGGAATCGCCCTCGACGGCCGCCACGGCACCCGGGCACTGTGCCGCCCGTGGCTGCACTGTGACCCGCGGCGCGTCTTCTTCCTCCACTAGCCGCCACCCACGCCTTAACTCCTCCCTGCCCTCTCCCGTCTCGTCGCCCGCAACCGGCCAGCCAGCGCGGCGTCCTGGCGCCGGCGACGCGTCCCGAGTCCGGACCGTTCCAGAGAGCTCGCCTCCTGCCTATAAAAGGCCATGCCCAGCCCTCCCGAGCTCCTCACCCCACTTCTCCTCCTCCCAATTGCCCTCCCGAGCAGCGAGCCACGGCCGAGAGGCCCTCTGGCCTCGAACCTCACCGGAGATCCGCCGCCACCCAAGCCCAGCCTCCTCGCCGTTCCACTCCTTCCCGGACTCCACCGACTCCACCATTGAGCTCAGCTCATTCCACTGATCACGCCCGGCCTCTTGCCCGAGCGAATCGCTGCCGGAACCGCTGTCTCCGACGACACCCGAGCGCCGCCGCCGTCGGAGAGGAAGGGGACGACGTCGTCCGGCCACACCTCGTCGATCTGCGGGTACGTGCGTGACCGCCTCGGTGAGCCCGTTCCATCCCCGCTCTTCCCCGACCTCGCCGCCGAGCACATCGCCGGTGACCGTCGCCGGAGTCCCGCCCCTCTCCGTTCTCTCTATCTTTCCCATTTAAACCCAGCCGCGGGGCCCGCTCGTCAGCGGCTCAGCCGCGCACGCGCGAAGCAGTAAGTGGAGACGCCTTTCCACTTTACGCCTTCGACGTGTCCTCTGCTGGATTTTCTTATTTCTGTTTAATTTCCAGAGTTGACCAGGAACTTTGACCCTTAATAACTTTTTATCCATAAGTCCAAATCAGTTGATTCTTTTTGCTTTGGGTTTGTCTTGAGCTCCTCTATTTTCTGGCAAAATTTGGTGTTTTTCCCATGCTCACAGAATTTCTGGTGCACAAAACAGTAGTATGTGACATTTTCAATTGCATTTTTAAAATATTTTCAGAGGGAAATTCTTTTGGATTTGAAGCCCAGGAGTTTGTGGACAACCCAACAAAGCAAGGCAAGCCATGTCATCCATTTCATGAAGCATTGCAATAGTGTTGGCTATTTAATTGCATTATATGCATTATTTTAATATGTGTTATTTCAAATTAATTTACTTTCATAGCTACTGCCATGTTAAGTTAATCCTGATGAATATCAATGATGGTTAATTGCCTGATAACATTAAACTTAGTTGGTTGATCAAGAGCCACCTACCCAGACTTTTCCGTGCAGCCACATTTGCCGTTATGGGACGGCCTTGACTTGGTCTGGCTTTGTGCTCTTTTATCGGTACCACCAAAGAGGGAGGGTTATGCGTGCGTGCTGCCCTGATCAGGTAGACGACCATAATCCTGTGAGCCCAGTTGAGTTATTTTGCCGGCGTCCCCATTTGGGACAGTTTAGTTTGGCCACGACGGTGGCAGGTGTCACGGGGTGACACAGGGGCCACTCAGGACATGACCCTGGGAGGGTATGATTGTCGGTGGAACGATGGAGGAGTCACGGGTCAGGCAGGTTTCGTTGGAGCAACCCCGGTCCACCCGAATGGGAGTACGAGGCCAGGAGCTCCATGGTGTGGGTAAAGTGCGCAACCTCTGCAGAGTGTAAAACCTATTCGAATAGCCGCGTCCACGGTATTGGACAGTCCGTTTAGGCCTCTCTAGGATGGTCAACCGTGATAATGTTAATAATGATGGAAGAACTTGTCTTATGTTCGGAAGTGCTCTGTGGATTGTGAGCATTCCGAGGGTTGTGGGACAACCCAGATGAGAGTAAGTTGGTACTGGGTACCAGTAAGTAAGCAACCTAGTCACTTAACTTGTTATTTGCCATGCTATTGTTTGCTGCATTGTTTTGGTTGCCATGAGCTTGCGAGTACATTCCAAGTACTCACCTGGCGTATCATGCCAGATGCAGGAGAAGCCAAGGACGGAGGTCCCAAAGGTTCGTGCTACGCTAACTAGGACGTGTCCACAGCAGTGTCCCTGTGGATGGAGTTTCCGCGCTATGTTCCGCTACGCCGTAGTCTACCAGTAGTATCGAGGCCCTGTTATGTTCCATAAATAATGTAGATATCGTTCTCAGCACCTGCAGTGCTCTGGCCTCGCTATCCATGTAAATTATGAGCTTGTACTCGAGATATTTTAATAAAGTGTAGTTCAGTTCTGTTCCAAGTTGTTGTGTGTTTCCAGAAGACATGATCTCTGGGTTGGAAACACTGTTAAACCGGTTCTCTGAGCCGGGGTGCCACAACGCTTGGTATTAGAGCCAAGTTGACTGTAGGACACCGTAGTTAACCCTGCGTTAGAACCGCGAGTAGTTTAGAGTCTTGGGATGTGCCTTGCTTGCTGCATCTGATTGTTGCATTTGATTGCTGCATTGCATGGCATGCATATAGTTTTTATTGTGCTAACCGCTGGTTTGATGAGTGTAGATGGCACCAGTTCCGTACCACTACCACCTTGAGCCGGCACCGTTCAATTTTCCGGGACTACTTCGTTGCGTCTGGCTTCGACTGTATCCCAACGGCAAAGACCCAGTGTTTCAGGTGTTCCGAGAGAAGCTTGCTGGTTTAGTGTACCAGTATCACGCGGAGGCCTTCCTGACTGCGAGTTCAGATATTGGCAGCTACTCCCGTTCTTCCAAGAGCGGAACTGCTTCTACTCCAGAGTTGGCGATCCAGTTTGCTGCGATGGAGGCTCTCACTGACTTGCACTTCCACGAGGTCGAGATGCAGACTCATCCAGGTTTCTTTCACTATCCCACCCTGTCGCCTACGACAGGGCGAGTCCTTTTCGCACCTGTTGATCCGGCGAGTGATCGTGCTACTGGTGTATTATCTCGTTACTTGAACGCCAGTTACCGTATGATCACTTCTCTAGCCGAGGAGCTGACTTCTACCCGCGAGGCACTTGCGGCTGTTGCGGCTGCACAGTCTCCTCCTCCACCTCCGTTTTCACCCATGTAAACCCCACCCGTTCCACCTTCCGACACTCCTTCTAGCTCATTCGGACCGCCAGGCTTTTCGCCTGGTAGCCGACGTGAGACCCCGGCAGAGTGGGCCTCACTCCTAGCTACTCCAGCTGCTCCGATGCTGCGGCGTCGTGTTTCTTCTCCTTCGAAGGGGGAACCTTCCCGTCAGCATCGTCGTGTTTCCTTTGATCCGGAGGCCGCGGTTCACATCATCAGCTCAGATTCCGAGACAGGGTCAGACGACGAGGAGTCTTCAGTGTACCAGTGTTCGTGCCACCGGCGTCACTAGAGTGGAGGCTTGAGTCTCAGTGCATGCATCATAGCATCCCTGCATATGTCAACTGCCGTATGAGCAATCTAGTCATGATCATCCCCCTACTAGCTTGTCATGTATGATGTTGGGTTGCCTTGTATAATTATGTTGATTTCTTTATTTGCTCTTTTTATTTGGCTTCTTTTCTGGTGTCATACTACCCTGCTTTCCCTTATGGATGTTGCTCATCGATTCGGTATTTTGCAATGGGAACAAATTTAGGATGAAGAGGTGTAGCACTCAAGGCGGCGATGGAACTCCCGTTCGTCGATCCGCACAACAGGCAGGACAGTCACCAGAAGATTTGCCACCTCCACCCCCACCTACCACTGATCAGATCATGAGGATGTTTGAAGAGAAAATAAACCAAGATCTCATGGAATTTCTGAAAAGTATGCAGACTTTGGTGGGTCAGAACAATCACAATGGGACACACTCTAAACTGTCAGATTTTCAGCGGACAAAGCCACCCAGTTTTGGTCAAGCTGTGGATCCGATGGAAGCTGATGACTGGCTGAGGACTATGGAAAAGAAGCTGGACATAGCCCGCTGTGATGAGGCAGATAAGGTTCCTTTTGTTACTCACTACGTAGAGGGACCGGCAGCTATATGGTGGGACAATACAAAAATGTTATGGCCTTCTGGAGAAGATATTTCTTGGGAAAAATTCTAAGAGGTATTCCGCAAGTATCATATTCCTACTGGCATAATGAAGGTGAAGCAGAGGGAATTTCTTGCTCTCACTCAAGGGAATATGTCAGTGGGTGCGTATCTGAACAAGTTTAATAATCTGGCACGGTACTCTACCCATGACGTGTCCACCGAAGAAAGGAAGATTGACCAATTCCTCGGAGGGCTGAATCATACCCTCCGCTGTCAGCTTTGTATGCTGGACTTTCCTGACTTCCAGACTCTGGTAAACAAGGCCTTCATAGCTGAACGAGAGCATAAGTCAGGATATAATGATCACAAGTGGAAGTTTGAACCCAAGAAGGACAACCATGAGCAGTTTGTGCAGAAGCCGCGTATCTGGCAACCAAGTTCATCTGAGTACAAGCCTACCTGGAACAATGGCAACAACAACAATAAGCCTGTCAACCAGGACAAGACCTTCGGCAAACAGCCAGTGCTGGAGGACTGCCGCCGCAACAACACATGCTTCACTTGTGGCCAGAGCGGGCACTATTCTAAGCAATGCCCCACAAGAAATGGGAAGCCATCATCCGACTTCAAGTCACAAGTCAACAGTGTTGGACGCCGCCCCAATACGAACTTCTATCGCGGCCAAGTCCATCATATCTCCGCTGAAGAAGCCTGCGAAGCACCAGATGTGGTCCTTGGTATGTTTTCTGTTAACAACATACCTGCAATAATTTTATTTGATTCTGGGGCTTCTCATTCGTTTATTTCGCGGAGTTTTGCCACCTTGCACAAATTTTCTCTGTCCCTTTTGGACAAAATCATGGTGGTACAATCCCCTGGCTCCATGCTCAGAACAAATGTAATATACAAGAATCTGGAAATCTTGATACACTATGTGAAGTTTCCAGCCACTCTCGTTGCCATTGAATCCCCTGGACTAGATATAATACTGGGGATGGATTGGTTGGTACCACACCAGGTGTGTATCAACTGTGCCACCAGGGCAGTGACACTAGTGAATCCGGCAGGCCAGACAGTGCAATTCACTGCTAGCAGAATGATGTCAAAGAAAGGAATGGTATTCAAAGCCACTGCTACAGATATAAATCTGATTCCAGTAGTCAGTAAATTTCCAGACGTATTTCTGGAAGAGATACCAGGAATGCCACCTGATCGGGAACTAGAATTCGCTATTGAGGTTGTTCCCGGAACTGCTCCAATCTACAAGAAGTACTACCGCATGCCTTCCCCAGAGCTGGTGGAACTCAAGAAACAGTTGGATGAATTATTGCAAAAAGGGTATATTCGTCCAAGCACATCACCTTGGGGATCGCCCGTACTGTTTGTGAAAAAGAAGGATGGCAGCTTGCGAATGTGCATGGACTATTGCCAACTGAATGAGGTCACCATCAAAAATAAATATCCGCTCCCCCGCATTGATGATCTGTTTGACCAGTTAAACGGAGCCCGGGTATTTTCCAAGATTGACCTTCGAACGGGGTATCATCAGCTAAAAATCAGAAAAGAGGATATCCCCAAGACAGCCTTTACTACCAGATATGGTCTGTATGAATTTACAGTCATGTCCTTCGGGCTGACGAATGCTCCAGCATATTTCATGAGCATGATGAATAAAGTCTTTATGGACTTCTTGGACAAATTTGTGGTATTATTCATCAATGATATTCTCATCTACTCCAAAGATGAAGAAGAGCACACCCAACACCTCCGTACTGTCCTGGAAAGACTAAGGACCCATCGCTTGTATGCCAAATTCAGTAAATGCGAATTTTGGCTGCGAGAGGTGGGATTTCTGGGACATGTTCTGTCAGAACAGGGTGTGGCTGTCAACCCCAGCAAAGTGACCGCTGTATTGAACTGGAAGACCCCAGCCACAGTAACGGAAGTCCGTAGCTTTCTAGGATTGGCAGGCTATTACCGTCGATTCATCGAAGGCTTCTCAAAAATAGCCAAGCCATTGATAGAATTGCTGAAGAAGAACCACAAGTTTGCCTGGACGGAAGAATGTGACAGCATTTTCATGAAATTAAAGACGAGGCTAACTACAGCCCCTGTCTTAGTCCTTCCAGACATCCACAAGAGCTTTGACATATATTGCGATGCTTCCAGGCGTGGAATCAGCTGCGTCCTAATGCAAGAAGGAAAAGTTGTAGCATATGCATCCAGACAGCTACGACCGCATGAGGAGAACTATCCCACGCATGACTTGGAATTGGCAGCCGTGGTTCATGCATTGAAAATTTGGAGGCATTATCTTATTGGACAGCGATGTGAAATATACACAGACCATAAGAGTCTCAAGTATATTTTCACTCAACCCGACCTTAATCTCAGACAGAGAAGATGGCTTGAACTGGTCAAGGACTATGACATTGGAATGAATTACCATCCGGGAAAAGCCAATGTGGTCGCAGATGCTCTCAGCAGAAAACAAGGTACCATAAATGCACTAGCTGCGGGTATCCATCCAAGGCTACAAGAGGAGTTTGCCAAACTCAATATGGTGCTATGTGGCCCCATGAGCCCGGATACAATGGAAATTACTCCAACGCTAATGGAAGAGATTAAGGCAGCTCAGAAATCAGATAAAGAAATTCAAGAGATCAGGGAGAATATTCCGCTAGGAAAGGCCAAGTCCTTCCGTATTGATGACCAAGGCACCTTATGGTTTGAGAACCGAATATATGTGCCTGACCAAGAAAACTTGAGACAGCAGATACTCAGAGAAGCACATGAATATGCATACTCTATCCACCCGGGAGGAACAAAAATGTACCAGGACTTGCGAGAAACCTTTTGGTGGTCAGGAATGCGAAGGGATATTGCATATTATGTTGCCTGTTGTGACATCTGCAACAGAGTCAAGGCGGAACATCAGAAACCCGCTGGACTACTGCAACCTTTACCAGTACCCCAGTGGAAGTGGGATGACATATGCATGGACTTCATTGTTGGACTACCCAAGTCCACAAGAGGCCATGATGCTATCTGGGTCATCGTGGACATACTTACGAAAGTGGCTCACTTCCTTCCGGTAAAGACCACTTTCAACGCGAATCAGCTCGCACAGCTCTATATGTCCCGGATAATCAGCCTTCACGGAGTACCCAAGTCTATCACATCCGATAGAGGCTCCCTATTCACCTCAGTATTCTGGCTGCGACTTCACCAAGCCCTGGGAACTGTGCTAAAGCATAGTACGGCATATCACCCACAGACAGATGGACGGACCGAACGTGTGAATCAGATAGTGGAATATATGCTTCGCTCCTGTGCTCTCACCTATGGACCCAAATGGGAGGACAGTCTACCCTATGCAGAATTCTCCTACAATAACAGTTATCAGTCAAGTCTCAAGATGTCACCGTTTGAAGCTCTGTACGGACGGAAATGCCGCACTCCTTTAAATTGGTCCCAGACAGGAGACAGCCGTATCTTCGGCACGGATTTGATGCTCGAGGCTGAGAAGCAAGTCAAGGATATTCAGGAACGACTTCGAGCAGCCAAGTCCCGACAAAAGAGCTACTATGACCCGAAGCATCGGGAAGTAACTTTTGAGCCCGGAGACTATGCCTATCTCCGAGTTACCCCCATGAAAGGAATAAAGAGGTTTCATACCCGAGGAAAGCTTGCACCGAGGTATATCGGGCCCTTTCCGGTTATGGCCCGAAGAGGCAGAGTGGCATATCAACTAGAGTTACCACCGGAGCTGTCTGACGTTCACGATGTTTTCCACATATCACAGCTGAGAAAGTGCATTGCACCTCCAATCAAACAGGCAGATATGAGTGAGCTAGAGTTGACCAAAGATTTGACTTACGAGGAAAGACCAGTTAGAATATTGGATGAGATGGAAAGAACTACTAGGAGTAAGACAATCAGATTTTATAAGGTGTTGTGGGATCATCATACTGAGGAAGAGGCTACCTGGGAAAGAGAGGATTTTCTGAGATCAGCATATCCACACTTGTTCCCTAAGCAACCAAATCTCGAGGACGAGATTCATTCTAAGGGGGTAGGTTTGTGACACCCTGGTTTTTGGCAACTTTTTCTTTTCGAAACCTTTCTGGCTTTATTTGCAATTTGGATGGATTTTGAACCTTTTCAGTTGACTTTGGACTTATGAATTCCTCTGATTGATCCAGAGCCCTCAGCATCTTGCCATAATCTTGTCACTCACTTTTTGGATCAATTTCCAGTTCTTCATCTTTCCCAAATATTCATTTTCTTCCTTTGGGAAAATCTGTCATCACTATGGGTTACAAAGCAACCTATAGTTCTGGTGATCAAAAAAATCCCAAATTAATACCACACCTTCTTGTCATCATCTACTCCCACAATCTCTAAAAACATTTCATGCTCCAGTATAAAATTTAGTCCAGAAAACTCCATTTGCTCTCTGGACAGTACTGGCCATTTGTGAAGCAGCTCATATTTTCCCAGCTCGGAAAATTCCCATAAAATTCCATGAGATATTAGGGAACCTATCTTTCCACAATATCCAAAAACATCATCTTGTCCAGTACAAATTTTCATCACCAATATTCTGCCAAGTTTCTGTCCAATTGGAACCTCTGTGAAGGAAGTACCAGCTAGATGTATCTTTTTGAGCTGAAATTTTTATGGCATCATCTATCCACCAAATTACTCTCCTACACCAAAATTCAGCTCCAGCAAATCAACCAGATGAGTACAACAAGCTCATCTAGGTTTTTGGTTCAGTACAACAGTTGTACATGAACTACCTTCAATTCTTGATGAAATTCTTTCAAATTTGGTCAGGTTGGAGTCCTTCCAACATAGATCACCCCAGACATCTCCACTGGCTCCATCTCCAGCTCACCTCTCCTCTAGATCTCCCTCAAGATTGTTGTCAGAAACTGTACCTGAAGCTACACTTCACAGCAGAGTGAACCTAGCCAAACCAAGCACGCAGAGGAGCTAAATGACCAAGGGAGAACACCCTAGACATGAAGCACTAGACTTGCGTGGCTTGCAGACATCAACTTCCGTGGTGAGCACGACAATGGCATGCCAGCCCGCGTGCTCTGCACCTCGCCTGCCTCTGTCAAGGTCGTTCCAGAGCCCTCGCGCTGCCATTCCATGTCCTGGGGTGCCGACTTCGTCGATGCCGTCCACATACCCCTCTCCCACATCTTCTCCTCGCCGGAATCGCCCTCGACGGCCGCCACGACACCCGGGCACTGTGCCGCCCGTGGCTGCACTATGACCCGCGGCGCATCTTCTTCCTCCACTAGCCGCCACCCGCGCCTTAACTCCTCCCTGCCATCTCCCGTCTCGTCGCCCGCAACCGGCCAGCCAACGCGGCGTCCTGGCGCCGGCGACGTGTCCCGAGTCCCGGCCGTTCCAGAGAGCTCGCCTCCTGCCTATAGAAGGCCATGCCCAGCCCTCCCGAGCTCCTCACCCCACTTCTCCTCCTCCCAATCACCCTCCCGAGCAGCGAGCCACGGCCGAGAGGCCCTCTGGCCTCGAACCTCGCCGGGGATCCGCTGCCACCCAAGCCCAGCCTCCTCGCCGTTCCACTCCTTCCCGGACTCCACCGACTCCACCATTGAGCTCAGCTCATTCCACTGATCACGCCCGACCTCTTGCCCGAGCGAATCGCTGCCGGAACTGCCGTCTCCGACGACACCCGAGCGCCGCCGCCGCCGGAGAGGAAGGGGACGACGTCGTCCGGCCACCCCTCGTCGATCTGCGGGTACGTGCGTGACCGCCTCGGTGAGCCCGTTCCATCCCCGCTCTTCCCCGACCTCGCCGCCGACCACATCGCCGGCGACCGTCGCCGGAGTCCCGCCCCTCTCTATTCTCTCTCTCTTTCCCATTTAAACCCAGCCGCGGGGCCCGCTCGTCACCAGCTCAGCCGCGCGCGCGCGAAGCGGTAAGTGGAGACGCCTTTCCACTTTACGCCTTCGACGTGGCCTCTGCTGGATTTTCTTATTTCTGTTTAATTTCCAGAGTTGACCAGGAAGTTTGACCCTTAATAACTTTTTATCCATAAGTCCAAATCAGTTGATTCTTTTTGCTCTGGGTTTGTCTTGAGCTCCTCTATTTTTTGGCAAAATTTGGTATTTTTCCCATGCTCACAGAATTTCTGGTGCACAAAACAGTAGTATGTGACATTTTCAATTGCATTTTTAAAATATTTTCAGAGGGAAATTCTTTTGGATTTGAAGCCCAGGAGTTTGTGGACAACCCAACAGAGCAAGGCAAGCCATGTCATCCATTTCATGAAGCATTGCAATAGTGTTGGCTATTTAATTGCATTATATGCATTATTTTAATATGTGTTAATTCAAATTAATTTACTTTCATAGCTACTGCCATGTTAAGTTAATCCTGAAGAATATCAATGATGGTTAATTGCCTGATAACATTAAACTTAGTTGGTTGATCAAGAGCCACCTACCCAGACTTATCCATGCAGCCACATTTGCCGGTATGGGACGGCCTTGACTTGGTCTGGCTTTGTGCTCTTTTATCGGTACCACCAAAGAGGGAGGGTTATGCGTGCGTGCTGCCCTGATCAGGTAGACGACCATAATCCTGTGAGCCCAGTTGAGTTATTTTGCCGGCGTCCCCGTTTGGGACAGTTTAGTTTGGCCACGACGGTGGCAGGTGTCACGGGGTGACACAGGGGCCACCCAGGACATGACCCTGTAAGGGTATGATTGTCGGTGGTACGATGGAGGAGTCACGGGTCAGGCAGGTTTCATTGGAACAACCCCGGTCCACCCGAATGGGAGTACGAGGCCAGGAGCTCCATGGTGTGGGTAAAGTGCGCAACCTCTGCAGAGTGTAAAACCTATTTGAATAGCCGCGTCCACGGTATTGGACAGTCCGTTTAGGCCTCTCTAGGATGGTCAACCGTGATAATGTTAATAATGATGGAAGAACTTGTCTTATGTTCGGAAGTGCTCTGTGGATTGTGAGCATTCCGAGGGTTGTGGGACAACCCAGATGAGAGTAAGTTGGTACTGGGTACCAGTAAGTAAGCAACCTAATCACTTAACTTGTTATTTGCCATGCTATTGTTTGCTGCATTGTTTTGGTTGCCATGAGCTTGCGAGTACATTCCAAGTACTCACCTGGCGTATCATGCCAGATGCAGGAGAAGCCGAGGACGGAGGTCCCGAAGGTTCGTGCTACGCTAACTAGGCCGTGTCTACAGCAGTGTCCCTGTGGATGGAGTTTCCGCGCTATGTTCCGCTACGCCGTAGTCTACCAGTAGTATCGAGGCCCTGTTATGTTCCATAAATAATGTAGATATCGTTCTCAGCACCTGCAGTGCTCTGGACTCGCTATCCATGTAAATTACGAGCTTGTACTCGAGATATTTTAATAAAGTTCAGTTCAGTTCTGTTCCAAGTTGTTGTGTGTTTCTAGAAGACATGATCTCTGGGTTGGAAACACTGGTAAACCGGTTCTCTGAGCCGGGGTGCCACAGAGGAGCTCCACCTTGGCCGGCCACCCCATGCCCCCCCAAAGGGGGTTCCTTAGTCCCTAAGTCTTCTAAAAGCCTTTTGGGAAAAATCCCAAAAGGTGGCTTTCCAAAAAATTAACCATAAAGTGATTATCACTATTCACGGAACCAATTTTCTGCGACCGTTAAATCCGAAAATATTTCTGTGGGTCTTAGAATAATTCCAGTACCCACACAAATGATTTTGGACGCGTTCTGAAACAATTCCGGATTAGTGATTTTCATCTGCGAAAAGCAACCAAACCGGTTCCGGCAGCTCCGGAATATTTCCGGTTTTTATCCCAGAAAAATCCCAGAAGTTTCCAGAACAATTCTGGCACCGTCCAAGAATTTCTAGGCATGTGCCGAAACCAATTTGACTTAGTGGCATACCCCGTGATGTCTACTACACAAAATGTTCTTGTAGACTCGTGTTGGGCCTCCAAGCGCAGAGGTTTTTAGGACAGTAGCAATTTTCCCTCAAGTGGATGACCTAAGATTTCTCAATACGTGGGAGGCGTAGGTTGAAGATGGTCTCTCTCAAACAACCCTGCAACCAAATAACAAAGAGTCTCTTGTGTCCCCAAAACACCCAATACAATGGTAAATTGTATAGGTGCACTAGTTCGGCGAAGAGATGGTGATACAAGTGTAGTATGGATAGAAGATATAGGTTTTTGTAATCTGAAAATATAAAAACAGCAAGGTAACGAAAAGTAAACGGGCATAAAAATGGTATTGCAATGCTTAGAAACAAGGCCCAGGGTTCATACTTTCACTAGTGCGATCTCCCAACATTGTTGACATAGTTGAATCATATGTAAATCCCTCACGTGCGACAAAGAGTTCACTCCAAAGTCACAAATAGCGGAGAACAAACGAAGATATTGTTGTAGGGTACGAAACCACCTCAAAGTTATCCTTCCCGATCAATCTTATGAGCCATCCCCATTAATTGTCACGAACAGCCCTAGAGTTCGTACTAGAATAACACCTTAAGATACACATCAACCAAAACCCTAATGTCACCTAGGCACTCCAATGTCACCACGAGTACCCACGGGTTTGATTATACGATATGCATCACACAATCTCAGATTCATCTATTCAAACCAATACAAAGAACTTCAAAGAGTGCCCCAAAGTTTCTACCGGAAAGTCAAGACGAAAACGTGTGCCAACCCTTATGCATAAATCCCCAAGGTCACGGAACCTGCAAGTTGATCACCAAAACATACATCAAGTGACTCACGTGAATATCCCATTGTCACCACAGATATCCATATGCAAGACATACATCAAGTGTTCTCAAATCCTTAAAGACTCAATCCGATAAGAAAACTTCAAAGGGAAAACTCAATTCATCACAAGAATATAGAGATGGGAAAACTCCATATGATTCATCTATATCAACAAAGCTCGCGATACATCAAGATCGTGCCATCTCAAGAACACGAGAGAGAAACAGACCAAACACATAGCTACTGGTACAAACCCTCAGCCCCGAGGGTGAACTACTCCCTCCTCGTCATGGAGACCGCCGGGATGATCAAGATGGCCTCCGGTTATGCCTTCCCCCCTCTGGCAGGGTGCCAGAAAAGGGCTGTAGATGAGATCGTGGAGGTACAGAGGCTTGCGGCGGCGTAAAAACTCATCTAGGTTAACTTTCGGGAGTTTCTGAATATATATGATTTTTTGGCGTTGGAATCACGCGAAGAAGGGCCACAGGGGGCCCACGAGGCACCAGGGCACGCCTGGGGGGGTGGCGTGCCCTGGTGGCTCGTGGGGCCCCTGTGGGTCTTCTGGACACCTCCCGAAGCTTCTAGTGTCTCTTATGTTCCAAAAAATATCGTCAAAAAGTTTCGCTGCATTTGGACTTCATTTGATATGGATTTTCTGGAAAACAAAAACAGGGCAGAAAACAACAACTGGCACTGGGCACTAGGTCAATATGTTAGTCCATAAATAATGTAGATATCGTTCTCAGCACCTGCAGTGCTCTGGCCTCGCTATCCATGTAAATTACGAGCTTGTACTCGAGATATTTAAAAAAATTGCAGTTCAGTTCTGTTCCAAGTTGTTGTGTGTTTCCAGAAGACATGATCTCTGGGTTGGAAACACTGGTAAACCGGTTCTCTGAGCCGGGGTGCCACAATGCTTGGTATTAGAGCCAAGTTGACTGTAGGACACCGTAGTTAACCCTGCGCTAGAACCGCGAGTAGTTTAGAGTCTTGGGATGTGCCTTGCTTGCTGCATCTGATTGTTGCATTTGATTGCTGCATTGCATGGCATGCATATAGTTTTTATTGTGCTAACCGCTGGTTTGATGAGTGTAGATGGCACCAGTTCCGTACCACTACCACCATGAGCCGGCACCGTTCACTTTTCCGGGACTACTTCGTTGCATCTGGCTTCGACTGTATCCCAACGGCGAAGACCCATTGTTTCACGTGTTCCGAGAGAAGCTGCTGGTTCAGTGTACGAGTATCACGCGGAGGCCTTCCTGACTGCGAGTTCAGATATTGGCAGCTACTCCCATTCTTCCAAGGGCGGAACTACTTCTACTCCAGAGTTGGCGATCCAGTTTGCTGCGATGGAGGCTCTCACTGACTTGCGCTTCCACGAGGTCGAGATGCAGACTCATCCAGGTTTCTTTCACTATCCCACCCTGTCGCCTACGACAGGGCGAGTCCTTTTCGCACCTGTTGATCCGGCGAGTGATCGTGCTACTGGTGTTTTATCTCGTTACTTGAACGCCAGTTACCGTATGATCACTTCTCTAGCCGAGGAGCTGACTTCTGCCCGTGAGGCACTTGCGGCTGTTGCGGCAGCACAGTCTCCTCCTCCACCTCCGTTTTCACCCATGTACACCCCACCCGTTCCACCTTCCGACACTCCTTCTAGCTCATTCGGACCGCCAGGCTTTTCGCCTGGTAGCCGACGTGAGACCCCGGCAGAGTGGGCCTCACTCCTAGCTACTCCAGCTGCTCCGATGCTGTGGCGTCGTGTTTCTTCTCCTTCGGAGGGGGAACCTTCCCGTCAGCGTCGTCGTGTTTCCTTTGATCCGGAGGCCGAGGTTCACATCATCAGCTCAGATTCCGAGACAGGGTCAGACGACGAGGAGTCTTCAGTGTACCAGTGTTCGTGCCACCGGCGTCACTAGAGTGGAGGCTTGAGTCTCAGTGCATGCATCATAGCATCCCTGCATATGTCAACTGCCGTATGAGCAATCTAGTCATGATCATCCCCCTACTAGCTTGTCATGTATGATGTTGGGTTGCCTTGTATAATTATGTTGTTTTCTTTATTCGCTCTTTTTATTTGGCTTCTTTTCTGGTGTCATACTACCCTGCTTTCCCTTATGGATGTTGCTCATCGATTCTGTATTTTGCAATGGGAACAAATTTAGGATGAAGAGGTGTAGTACTCAAGGCGGCGATGGAACTCCCGTTCGTCGATCCGCCAGACAGGCAGGACAGTCACCAGAAGATTTGCCACCTCCACCCCCACCTACCACTGATCAGATCATGAGGATGTTTGAAGAGAAAATAAACCAAGATCTCATGGAATTTCTGCAAAGTATGCAGACTTTGGTGGGTCAGAACAATCACAATGGGACACACTCTAAACTGTCAGATTTTCAGCGGACAAAGCCACCCAGTTTTGGTCAAGCTGTGGATCCGATGGAAGCTGATGACTGGCTGAGGACTATGGAAAAGAAGCTGGACATAGCCCGCTGTGATGAGGCAGATAAGGTTCCTTTTGTTACTCACTACCTAGAGGGACCGGCAGCTATATGGTGGGACAATACAAAAATGTTATGGCCTTCTGGAGAAGATATTTCTTGGGAAAAATTCTAAGAGGTATTCCGCAAGTATCATATTCCTACTGGCATAATGAAGGTGAAGCAGAGGGAATTTCTTGCTCTCACTCAAGGGAATATGTCAGTGGGTGAGTATCTAAACAAGTTTAATAATCTGGCACGGTACTCTACCCATGACGTGTCCACCGAAGAAAGGAAGATTGACCGATTCCTCGGAGGGCTGAAACATACCCTCCGCTATCAGCTTTGTATGCTGGACTTTCCTGACTTCCAGACTCTGGTAAACAAGGCCTTCATAGCTGAACGAGAGCATAAGTTAGGATATAATGATCACAAGCGGAAGTTTGAACCCAAGAAGGACAACCATGAGCAGTTTGTGCAGAAGCCGCGTATCTGGCAACCAAGTTCATCTGAGTACAAGCCTGCCTGGAACAATGGCAACAACAACAATAAGCCTGTCAGTCAGGACAAGACCTTCGGCAAACAGCCAGTGCTGGAGGACAGCCGCCGCAACAACACATGCTTCACTTGTGGCCAGAGCGGGCACTATTCTATGCAATGCCCCACAAGAAATGGGAAGCCATCATCCGACTTCAAGTCACAAGTCAACAGTGTTGGACGACGCCCCAATACGAACTTCTATCGCGGCCAAGTCCATCATATCTCCGCTGAAGAAGCCCGCGAAGCACCAGATGTGGTCCTTGGTATGTTTTCTGTTAACAACATACCTGCAATAATTTTATTTGATTCTGGGGCTTCTCATTCGTTTATTTCGCGGAGTTTTGCCACCTTGCACAAATTTTCTCTGTCCCTTTTGGACAAAATCATGGTGGTACAATCCCCTGGCTCCATGCTCAGAACAAATGTAATATACAAGAATCTTGAAATCTTGATACACTATGTGAAGTTTCCAGCCACTCTCGTTGCCATTGAATCCCCTGGACTAGATATAATACTGGGGATGGATTGGTTGGTACCACACCAGGTGTGTATCAACTGTGCCACCAGGGCAGTGACACTAGTGAATCCGGCAGGCCAGACAGTGCAATTCACTGCTAGCAGAATGATGTCAAAGAAAGGGATGGCATTCAAAGCCACTGCTACAGATATAAATCTGATTCCAGTAGTCAGTAAATTTCTAGACGTATTTCCGGAAGAGATACCAGGAATGCCACCTGATCGGGAACTAGAATTCGCTATTGAGGTTGTTCCCGGAACTGCTCCAATCTACAAGAAGTACTACCGCATGCCTTCCCCAGAGCTGGTGGAACTCAAGAAACAGTTGGATGAATTATTGCAAAAAGGGTATATTCGTCCAAGCACATCACCTTGGGGATCGCCCGTACTGTTTGTGAAAAAGAAGGATGGCAGCTTGCGAATGTGCATGGACTATCGCCAACTGAATGAGGTCACCATCAAAAATAAATATCCGCTCCCCCGCATTGATGATCTGTTTGACCAGTTAAACGGAGCCCGGGTATTTTCCAAGATTGACCTTCGAACGGGGTATCATCAGCTAAAAATCAGAAAAGAGGATATCCCCAAGACAGCCTTTACTACCAGATATGGTCTGTATGAATTTACAGTCATGTCCTTCGGGCTGACGAATGCTCCAGCATATTTCATGAGCATGATGAATAAAGTCTTTATGGACTTCTTGGACAAATTTGTGGTATTATTCATCAATGATATTCTCATCTACTCCAAAGATGAAGAAGAGCACACCCAACACCTCCGTACTGTCCTGGAAAGACTAAGGACCCATCGCTTGTATGCCAAATTCAGTAAATGCGAATTTTGGCTGCGAGAGGTGGGATTTCTGGGACATGTTCTGTCAGAACAGGGTGTGGCTGTCGACCCCAGCAAAGTGACCGCTGTATTGAACTGGAAGACCCCAGCCACAGTAACGGAAGTCCGTAGCTTTCTAGGATTGGCAGGCTATTACCGTCGATTCATCGAAGGCTTCTCAAAAATAGCAGAGCCATTGATAGAATTGCTGAAGAAGAACCACAAGTTTGCCTGGACGGAAGAATGTGACAGCAGTTTCATGGAATTAAAGACGAGGCTAACTACAGCCCCTGTCTTAGTCCTTCCAGACATCCACAAGAGCTTTGACATATATTGCGATGCTTCCAGGCGTGGAATCAGCTGCGTCCTAATGCAAGAAGGAAAAGTTGTAGCATATGCATCCAGACAGCTACGACCGCATGAGGAGAACTATCCCACGCATGACTTGGAATTGGCAGCCGTGGTTCATGCATTGAAAATTTGGAGGCATTATCTTATTGGACAGCGATGTGAAATATACACAGACCATAAGAGTCTCAAGTATATTTTCACTCAACCCGACCTTAATCTCAGACAGAGAAGATGGCTTGAACTGGTCAAGGACTATGACATTGGAATGAATTACCATCCGGGAAAAGCCAATGTGGTCGCAGATGCTCTCAGCAGAAAACAAGGTACCATAAATGCACTAGCTGCGGGTATCCATCCAAGGCTACAAGAGGAGTTTGCCAAACTCAATATGGTGCTATGTGGCCCCATGAGCCCGGATACAATGGAAATTACTCCAACGCTAATGGAAGAGATTAAGGCAGCTCAGAAATCAGATAAAGAAATTCAAGAGATCAGGGAGAATATTCCGCTAGGAAAGGCCAAGTCCTTCCGTATTGATGACCAAGGCACCTTATGGTTTGAGAACCGAATATATGTGCCTGACCAAGAAAACTTGAGACAGCAGATACTCAGAGAAGCACATGAATATGCATACTCTATCCACCCGGGAGGAACAAAAATGTACCAGGACTTGCGAGAAACCTTTTGGTGGTCAGGAATGCGAAGGGATATTGCATATTATGTTGCCTGTTGTGACATCTGCAACAGAGTCAAGGCGGAACATCAGAAACCCGCTGGACTACTGCAACCTTTACCAGTACCCCAGTGGAAGTGGGATGACATATGCATGGACTTCATTGTTGGACTACCCAAGTCCACAAGAGGCCATGATGCTATCTGGGTCATCGTGGACATACTTACGAAAGTGGCTCACTTCCTTCCGGTAAAGACCACTTTCAACGCGAATCAGCTCGCACAGCTCTATATGTCCCGGATAATCAGCCTTCACGGAGTACCCAAGTCTATCACATCCGATAGAGGCTCCCTATTCACCTCAGTATTCTGGCTGCGACTTCACCAAGCCCTGGGAACTGTGCTAAAGCATAGTACGGCATATCACCCACAGACAGATGGACGGACCGAACGTGTGAATCAGATAGTGGAATATATGCTTCGCTCCTGTGCTCTCACCTATGGACCCAAATGGGAGGACAGTCTACCCTATGCAGAATTCTCCTACAATAACAGTTATCAGTCAAGTCTCAAGATGTCACCGTTTGAAGCTCTGTACGGACGGAAATGCCGCACTCCTTTAAATTGGTCCCAGACAGGAGACAGCCGTATCTTCGGCACGGATTTGATGCTCGAGGCTGAGAAGCAAGTCAAGGATATTCAGGAACGACTTCGAGCAGCCAAGTCCCGACAAAAGAGCTACTATGACCCGAAGCATCGGGAAGTAACTTTTGAGCCCGGAGACTATGCCTATCTCCGAGTTACCCCCATGAAAGGAATAAAGAGGTTTCATACCCGAGGAAAGCTTGCACCGAGGTATATCGGGCCCTTTCCGGTTATGGCCCGAAGAGGCAGAGTGGCATATCAACTAGAGTTACCACCGGAGCTGTCTGACGTTCACGATGTTTTCCACATATCACAGCTGAGAAAGTGCATTGCACCTCCAATCAAACAGGCAGATATGAGTGAGCTAGAGTTGACCAAAGATTTGACTTACGAGGAAAGACCAGTTAGAATATTGGATGAGATGGAAAGAACTACTAGGAGTAAGACAATCAGATTTTATAAGGTGTTGTGGGATCATCATACTGAGGAAGAGGCTACCTGGGAAAGAGAGGATTTTCTGAGATCAGCATATCCACACTTGTTCCCTAAGCAACCAAATCTCGAGGACGAGATTCATTCTAAGGGGGTAGGTTTGTGACACCCTGGTTTTTGGCAACTTTTTCTTTTCGAAACCTTTCTGGCTTTATTTGCAATTTGGATGGATTTTGAACCTTTTCAGTTGACTTTGGACTTATGAATTCCTCTGATTGATCCAGAGCCCTCAGCATCTTGCCATAATCTTGTCACTCACTTTTTGGATCAATTTCCAGTTCTTCATCTTTCCCAAATATTCATTTTCTTCCTTTGGGAAAATCTGTCATCACTATGGGTTACAAAGCAACCTATAGTTCTGGTGATCAGAAAAATCCCAAATTAATACCACACCTTCTTGTCATCATCTACTCCCACAATCTCTAAAAACATTTCATGGTCCAGTATAAAATTTAGTCCAGAAAACTCCATTTGCTCTCTGGACAGTACTGGCCATTTGTGAAGCAGCTCATATTTTCCCAGCTCGGAAAATTCCCATAAAATTCCATGAGATATTAGGGAACCTATCTTTCCACAATATCCAAAAACATCATCTTGTCCAGTACAAATTTTCATCACCAATATTCTGCCAAGTTTCTGTCCAATTGGAACCTCTGTGAAGGAAGTACCAGCTAGATGTATCTTTTTGAGCTGAAATTTTTATGGCATCATCTATCCACCAAATTACTCTCCTACACCAAAATTCAGCTCCAGCAAATCAACCAGATGAGTACAACAAGCTCATCTAGGTTTTTGGTTCAGTACAACAGTTGTACATGAACTACCTTCAATTCTTGATGAAATTCTTTCAAATTTGGTCAGGTTGGAGTCCTTCCAACATAGATCACCCCAGACATCTCCACTGGCTCCATCTCCAGCTCACCTCTCCTCTAGATCTCTCTCAAGATTGTTGTCAGAAACTGTACCTGAAGCTACACTTCACAGCAGAGTGAACCTAGCCAAACCAAGCATGCAGAGGAGCTAAATGACCAAGGGAGAACCCCCTAGACATGAAGCACTAGACTTGCGTGGCTTGCAGACATCAACTTCCGTGGTGAGCACGACAATGGCATGCCAGCCCGCGTGCTCTGCACCTCGCCTGCCTCTGTCAAGGTCGTTCCAGAGCCCTCGCGCTGCCATTCCATGTCCTGGGGTGCCGACTTCGTCGATGCCGTCCACATACCCCTCTCCCACATCTTCTCCTCGCCGGAATCGCCCTCGACGGCCGCCACGACACCCGGGCACTGTGCCGCCCGTGGCTGCACTGTGACCCGCGACGCATCTTCTTCCTCCACTAGTCGCCACCCGCGCCTTAACTCCTCCCTGCCATCTCCCGTCTCGTCGCCCGCAACCGGCCAGCCAACGCGGCGTCCTGGCGCCGGCGACGTGTCCCGAGTCCCGGCCGTTCCAGAGAGCTCGCCTCCTGCCTATAGAAGGCCATGCCCAGCCCTCCCGAGCTCCTCACCCCACTTCTCCTCCTCCCAATCACCCTCCCGAGCAGCGAGCCACGGCCGAGAGGCCCTCTGGCCTCGAACCTCGCCGGGGATCCGCTGCCACCCAAGCCCAGCCTCCTCGCCGTTCCACTCCTTCCCGGACTCCACCGACTCCACCATTGAGCTCAGCTCATTCCACTGATCACGCCCGACCTCTTGCCCGAGCGAATCGCTGCCGGAACTGCCGTCTCCGACGACACCCGAGCGCCGCCGCCGCCGGAGAGGAAGGGGACGACGTCGTCCGGCCACCCCTCGTCGATCTGCGGGTACGTGCGTGACCGCCTCGGTGAGCCCGTTCCATCCCCGCTCTTCCCCGACCTCGCCGCCGACCACATCGCCGGCGACCGTCGCCGGAGTCCCGCCCCTCTCTATTCTCTCTCTCTTTCCCATTTAAACCCAGCCGCGGGGCCCGCTCGTCACCAGCTCAGCCGCGCGCGCGCGAAGCGGTAAGTGGAGACGCCTTTCCACTTTACGCCTTCGACGTGGCCTCTGCTGGATTTTCTTATTTCTGTTTAATTTCCAGAGTTGACCAGGAAGTTTGACCCTTAATAACTTTTTATCCATAAGTCCAAATCAGTTGATTCTTTTTGCTCTGGGTTTGTCTTGAGCTCCTCTATTTTTTGGCAAAATTTGGTATTTTTCCCATGCTCACAGAATTTCTGGTGCACAAAACAGTAGTATGTGACATTTTCAATTGCATTTTTAAAATATTTTCAGAGGGAAATTCTTTTGGATTTGAAGCCCAGGAGTTTGTGGACAACCCAACAGAGCAAGGCAAGCCATGTCATCCATTTCATGAAGCATTGCAATAGTGTTGGCTATTTAATTGCATTATATGCATTATTTTAATATGTGTTAATTCAAATTAATTTACTTTCATAGCTACTGCCATGTTAAGTTAATCCTGAAGAATATCAATGATGGTTAATTGCCTGATAACATTAAACTTAGTTGGTTGATCAAGAGCCACCTACCCAGACTTATCCGTGCAGCCACATTTGCCGGTATGGGACGGCCTTGACTTGGTCTGGCTTTGTGCTCTTTTATCGGTACCACCAAAGAGGGAGGGTTATGCGTGCGTGCTGCCCTGATCAGGTAGACGACCATAATCCTGTGAGCCCAGTTGAGTTATTTTGCCGGCGTCCCCGTTTGGGACAGTTTAGTTTGGCCACGACGGTGGCAGGTGTCACGGGGTGACACAGGGGCCACCCAGGACATGACCCTGTAAGGGTATGATTGTCGGTGGTACGATGGAGGAGTCACGGGTCAGGCAGGTTTCGTTGGAACAACCCCGGTCCACCCGAATGGGAGTACGAGGCCAGGAGCTCCATGGTGTGGGTAAAGTGCGCAACCTCTGCAGAGTGTAAAACCTATTCGAATAGCCGCGTCCACGGTATTGGACAGTCCGTTTAGGCCTCTCTAGGATGGTCAACCGTGATAATGTTAATAATGATGGAAGAACTTGTCTTATGTTCGGAAGTGCTCTGTGGATTGTGAGCATTCCGAGGGTTGTGGGACAACCCAGATGAGAGTAAGTTGGTACTGGGTACCAGTAAGTAAGCAACCTAATCACTTAACTTGTTATTTGCCATGCTATTGTTTGCTGCATTGTTTTGGTTGCCATGAGCTTGCGAGTACATTCCAAGTACTCACCTGGCGTATCATGCCAGATGCAGGAGAAGCCGAGGACGGAGGTCCCGAAGGTTCGTGCTACGCTAACTAGGCCGTGTCTACAGCAGTGTCCCTGTGGATGGAGTTTCCGCGCTATGTTCCGCTACGCCGTAGTCTACCAGTAGTATCGAGGCCCTGTTATGTTCCATAAATAATGTAGATATCGTTCTCAGCACCTGCAGTGCTCTGGACTCGCTATCCATGTAAATTACGAGCTTGTACTCGAGATATTTTAATAAAGTTCAGTTCAGTTCTGTTCCAAGTTGTTGTGTGTTTCTAGAAGACATGATCTCTGGGTTGGAAACACTGGTAAACCGGTTCTCTGAGCCGGGGTGCCACAGAGGAGCTCCACCTTGGCCGGCCACCCCATGCCCCCCCAAAGGGGGTTCCTTAGTCCCTAAGTCTTCTAAAAGCCTTTTGGGAAAAATCCCAAAAGGTGGCTTTCCAAAAAATTAACCATAAAGTGATTATCACTATTCACGGAACCAATTTTCTACGACCGTTAAATCCGAAAATATTTCTGTGGGTCTTAGAATAATTCCAGTACCCACACAAATGATTTTGGACGCGTTCTGAAACAATTCCGGATTAGTGATTTTCATCTGCGAAAAGCAACCAAACCGGTTCCGGCAGCTCCGGAACATTTCCAGTTTTTATCCCAGAAAAATCCCAGAAGTTTCCAGAACAATTCTGGCACCGTCCAAGAATTTCTAGGCATGTGCCGAAACCAATTTGACTTAGTGGCATACCCCGTGATGTCTACTACACAACTTGTTCTTGTAGACTCGTGTTGGGCCTCCAAGCGCAGAGGTTTTTAGGACAGTAGCAATTTTCCCTCAAGTGGATGACCTAAGATTTCTCAATACGTGGGAGGCGTAGGTTGAAGATGGTCTCTCTCAAACAACCCTGCAACCAAATAACAAAGAGTCTCTTGTGTCCCCAAAACACCCAATACAATGGTAAATTGTATAGGTGCACTAGTTCGGCGAAGAGATGGTGATACAAGTGTAGTATGGATAGAAGATATAGGTTTTTGTAATCTGAAAATATAAAAACAGCAAGGTAACGAAAAGTAAACGGGCATAAAAATGGTATTGCAATGCTTAGAAACAAGGCCCAGGGTTCATACTTTCACTAGTGCGATCTCCCAACATTGTTGACATAGTTGAATCATATGTAAATCCCTCACGTGCGACAAAGAGTTCACTCCAAAGTCACAAATAGCGGAGAACAAACAAAGATATTGTTGTAGGGTACGAAACCACCTCAACGTTATCCTTCCCGATCAATCTTATGAGCCATCCCCATTAATTGTCACGAACAGCCCTAGAGTTCGTACTAGAATAACACCTTAAGATACACATCAACCAAAACCCTAATGTCACCTAGGCACTCCAATGTCACCATGAGTACCCACGGGTTTGATTATACGATATGCATCACACAATCTCAGATTCATCTATTCAAACCAATACAAAGAACTTCAAAGAGTGCCCCAAAGTTTCTACCGGAAAGTCAAGACGAAAACGTGTGCCAACCCTTATGCATAAATCCCCAAGGTCACGGAACCTGCAAGTTGATCACCAAAACATACATCAAGTGACTCACGTGAATATCCCATTGTCACCACAGATATCCATATGCAAGACATACATCAAGTGTTCTCAAATCCTTAAAGACTCAATCCGATAAGAAAACTTCAAAGGGAAAACTCAATTCATCACAAGAACATAGAGATGGGAAAACTCCATATGATTCATCTATATCAACAAAGCTCGCGATACATCAAGATCGTGCCATCTCAAGAACACGAGAGAGAAAGAGACCAAACACATAGCTACTGGTACAAACCCTCAGCCCCGAGGGTGAACTACTCCCTCCTCGTCATGGAGACCGCCGGGATGATCAAGATGGCCTCCGGTTATGCCTTCCCCCCTCCGGCAGGGTGCCAGAAAAGGGCTGTAGATGAGATCGTGGAGGTACAGAGGCTTGCGGTGGCGTAAAAACTCATCTAGGTTAACTTTCGGGAGTTTCTGAATATATATGATTTTTTGGCGTTGGAATCACGCGAAGAAGGGCCACAGGGGGCCCACGAGGCACCAGGGCACGCCTGGGGGGGTGGCGTGCCCTGGTGGCTCATGGGGCCCCTGTGGGTCTTCTGGACACCTCCCGAAGCTTCTAGTGTCTCTTATGTTCCAAAAAATATCATCAAAAAGTTTCGCTGCATTTGGACTTCATTTGATATGGATTTTCTGGAAAACAAAAACAGGGCAGAAAACAACAACTGGCACTGGGCACTAGGTCAATATGTTAGTCCATAAAAATCATATAAAAGTGCACCAAAATCATACAAAACTATAATAAATATGGCATGAATACTTCATAAATTATAGATACGTTGGAGATGTATCAGCATCCCCAAGCTTAATTCCTCCTCGTCCTCGAGTAGGTAAATGATAAAAGAAATAATTTATGAAGTGTGAATGCTAGCATAGTGCATAAGTTTGATCAATAATAATTTCAATCACTTTTCCTAGCATCATAACAGCAACTTTTTCTCATAAAAGTCATCATGATAAAGTAGCAATTAAAAACAGAAATTTTGATGTGGAATGCTACCTATCATAATCATCATATAATCTTTTCTTTGTTGCATGGATATTGGACTTGAATGATTCAAAGCAAGATCATTATTATAATAGCAATATTTATTATCATAAAACTTCTCATTAGCATGTAACAATTCATCACAACAATGAAGTATAAGGCATAAACTTTCTTGGAAACTAACAAACTATTCTAGTCAACAATGCAATTGCAATTCATCATATTTTCAGGAAGGGTCTCATGTAGGAGCTTTTTAGCAAGTCCACATACTCAACCATCATTTAGTCTTCTATGATTGCTAACACTCACGACATATATATGGAGCAAAAGTTTCAGCCAGACACATAGAAAGATAGGGGCTTGTGATTTCGCCTCCCAACTTATTCACCTCAAGGGTGATGTCAACAATAAAAACTCATGATCACTCATATCCAACTGGATATATGTGCCTAGATCTTTCCCCACCACATGATGCTTGCAAAAGAGAAAAATAAAAAGAAAGTAGAGGAGAACACTGTTGACTCTTGCATAAGAAGTAAATACATAAAAGTAAAGGATAGGCCCTTCGCAGAGGGAAGCAAAGGTTGTCATGCGCTTTTTGTTGTTGGATGCACAAGCCCTTAATGCAAAGGAACGTCACGTTATATTGCCCCTTGTGATAGCAACCTTTATTATGCAGTTCGTCGCTTTTATTTCTTTACCATCACAAGTTCGTACAACGCTTATTTCCCTTACAATAAATATTTAGACATATTTAGAGGCAATTTTTATTGCTTTTTGCACCGATGACAACTTACATGAAGGATCTTATTCAATCCATAGGTAGATATGGTGGACACTCATGGGAAGAAACTGGATTTAAGGGTTTTGGATGCACAAGTAGTATCTCTACTTGGTCTGGATTTTTGGCTAGCAAAGATATTGGGGAAGCACCACATGTTGGAGGATCTATAACAATATAACTTCTATGTGAATATGAACAAACATAATTCATTACCTTGTCTTCCTTGTCCAACGTCAACACTTTGACATAAAATAATTAATGGGGGCTCACAATCATAAAAGATGTCCAAGATAGTATATTTGCATGTGAATCTTCTCTTCCCTTATTAACTTTTTCATGAATTGCATCATTGACTAATGCTATGCTTGTTAACCTCCAATAAATTTTACCACTTATATTTTTCTTTATGTAATGTCATTACTTTCCATAAGATTATCATATGATCTCTTTCATTATTTTCATTGCAAGGAATCACACTTATCATATCCAATGATCTATATGAAGGTTTTTATTATATCCCTCTCGAATATTCATCATCTTGGGACCAAATTCATATCTTGTGCAAATTACCATTACTATTATTAACTCTCAAAAAGATATAAGAGAAGCATGAGAATTAATGACAAACTACTCCAAAATATATAAGCGAAGATCAATGAGTAGTGAAACAATTAAGTAGCTATGTGAGGACTCTCTCTCATTTAAAAAGTTTCAGATCTTGATATTTTATTCAAACAGCAAGCAAAACAAAGACACAACCAAGTATAGCACACATTATGTGAACAAGTAAAAACTTGGGTTCAATCGAGACTAACCGATAGTTGATGAAGAAAAGTGATGGGATGCCTACCGGGGCATCCCCAAGCTTGAATGCTTGATACTTCTTGGAATATTAACTTGGGGAGCCTTGGGCATCCCCAAACTGGAACTCTTGTGTCTCGTTATTTCTTCTCATATAATAGTTTCCCTAAGTTTCAAAAACTTCATCCACACAAAACTTGTGAGATATGTTAGTATAAATCCACTCAAAACCTCAACATTCTCTACTGTAGCAAATCACTAAAATTATAATTAAACATTGAATACTAAATGCTTCTGCATATTTAATATTCCTAT
Organism: Elymus sibiricus; assembly: GCA_039707655.1. Lineage (NCBI taxonomy): Eukaryota > Viridiplantae > Streptophyta > Magnoliopsida > Poales > Poaceae > Elymus > Elymus sibiricus. Next base: position 171,510,722 of record CM077666.1, on the reverse strand, counting down.
CCTCAAATAGAATCATTAAACAAGCCAACATATGCAAACAATGCAAACATAACAGCAATCTGCCTAAACAGGACAGTCTGTAAAGGATAATTAAGAATCCGGACTTAGATAACTCAAAAAATTCTGAAAATTTACCACACTAGAAATAATTTATCAAAGTTGACTGTGTCAAAATTTCAAGATTTTATCACATTCTGACATTTCTGGGCAATTTAATCAATAGCAGCAAACTTTCTGTTTTGAAACAGCAACTCATAAACTTGCAAGCTGAGCATGGTAAAGGCTATAATTGGCATTTTATTGAACTAAAAGGTACAAAACATGATTATTGATAACACAAAGCAAATATAAATAGGATAAAATGACGCTCCAAGCAAAACTCATATTATGTGACGAATAAAAATATAGCTCCGAGTGAGGTTACCGATAGTGTTGAAGACGAAAGAGGGGATGCCTTCCGGGGCATCCCCAAGCTTAGACGCTTGAGTCTTCCTTGAATTTTACTTTGGGGTGCCTTGGGCATCCCCAAGCTTAGGGTCTTGCCACTCCTTATTCTCCTCATATCGATATCTCACCCCAAAACTTGAAAACTTCAATCACACAAAACCTAACGGAACTTGGTGAGAACGGTTAGTTTGATAAAGAATAAACCATCACTTAGGTACTGTCCAAGACAAGATTCACAATTGTTCCCATATAATACCTACTGTATTCTATCATTTCCACAATTTATATCTCATAATATAAGCTATGGAAACATTAAAACAAGCAAACTATGCATTGAAAACAGAATCTGTCAAAAACAGAACAGTCTGTAATGATCTGAGCAACTACCATACTTATGGAACTCGAAAAATTCTGAAAACTTAGGACAACGTCAAAAAAATTCATATAAAGACTGTGTAAAAATTTCAGAATTTTTTGACGCTCCAGTAAAATCTGGGAAATTAAACACTGGAGGCAAAAGTTTCTGTTTTTGCACAGAATTGAATCAACAAGTATCCACACTATCCCAAAGGCTTTACTTGGCGCATTATTGAAAGAAAACATATAAAACATGATTAATACAGTAGCTTAATCATGTGAACACACTAAAACAGAAAGTATACATATTGGGTTGCCTCCCAACAAGCGCTTTTCTTTAAAGCCTTTTAGCTAGGCATGATGATTTCAATGATGCTCGCATAAAAGTAAAGAATTGAAACGTAAAGGGAGCATCATGAAGCATATGACTAGCACATTTAAGCCTAACCCACTTCCTATGCATAGGGATTTTGTGAGCAAATAGTTTATGGGAGCAAGAATCAACTAGCATAGGAAGGCAAAACAAGCATAACTTCAAAACTTTCAACACATAGAGAGGAAACTTGCTATTATTGCAACACCTACAAGCATATGATCCTCTCTCATAATAATTTTCAGTAGCATCATGAATGAATTCAACAATATAGCTATCACATAAAGCATTCTTTTCATGATCCACAAGCATAGAAATTTTATTACTCTCCACATAAGCAAATTCCTTCTCATTCATAATAGTGGGAGCAAACTCAACAAAATAACTATCATGAGATACTTGATTGGAACAATCAATTTGAGCATTAAAATCATGATGAAAAGTTTCATGGTTATTATTATTCTTTATAGCATACATGTCATCACAATAATCATCATAGATAGCAACTTTGTTGTCATAACCAATTGAAACTTCTTCCAAAATAGTGGAATCATCATTAAATAAAGTCATGGCCTCTCCAAATCCACATTCATCAATATAATAATCATAAATAGGAGGCATGCAATTGTCATAATAAATTTTCTCATCAAAACTTGGGGGAGTAAAAATATCATCTTCATAAAACATAGCATCCCCAAGCTTGTAGTTTTGCATATCATTAGCATCATGGATATTCAAAGAATTCACACTAGCAACATTGTAATCATGCTCATCATTCAAATATTTTATGCCAAACATTTTATTGAATTCTTCTTCTATCAATTGAGCACAATTTTCCGATCCATCGTTTTCAAGAAAGACATGATAAAGACGAATAATATGAGGCAACCTCAATTCCATTTTTTGTAGTTTTCTTAGATGAACCAAACTAGTGATAAACAAGAAACTAAAAGATTCGATTGCAAGATCTAAAGATATACCATCAAGCACTCACCTCCCTGGCAACGGCGCCAGAAAAGAGCTTGATGTCTACTACACAACTTGTTATTGTAGACTCGTGTTGGGCCTCCAAGCGCGGAGGTTTGTAGGACAATAGCAATTTTCCCTCAAGTGGATGACCTAAGATTTATCAATCCGTGGGAGGCGTAGGTTGAAGATGGTCTCTCTCAAACAACCCTGCAACCAAATAACAAAGAGTCTCTTGTGTCCCCAACACACCCAATACAATGGTAAATTGTATAGGTGCACTAGTTCGGCGAAGAGATGGTGATACAAGTGTAGTATGGATAGTAGATATAGGTTTTTGTAATCTGAAAATATAAAAACAGCAAGGTAACGAAAAGTAAACGGACATAAAAATGGTATTGCAATGCTTAGAAACAAGGCCTAGGGTTCATACTTTCACTAGTGCGATCTCCCAACATTGTTGACATAGTTGAATCATATGTAAATCCCTCACGTGCGACAAAGAGTTCACTCCAAAGTCACAAATAGCGGAGAACAAACGAAGAAATTGTTGTAGGGTACGAAACCACCTCAAAGTTATCCTTCCCGATCAATCTTATGAGCCATCCCCATTAATTGTCACGAACAGCCCTAGAGTTCGTACTAGAATAACACCTTAAGATACACATCAACCAAAACCCTAATGTCACCTAGGCACTCCAATGTCACCACGAGTACCCACGGGTTTGATTATACGATATGCATCACACAATCTCAGATTCATCTATTCAAACCAACACAAAGAACTTCAAAGAGTGCCCCAAAGTTTCTACCGGAAAGTCAATACGAAAACGTGTGCCAACCCTTATGCATAAATCCCCAAGGTCACGGAACCCGCAAGTTGATCACCAAAACATACATCAAGTGACTCACGTGAATATCCCATTGTCACCACAGATGTCCATATGCAAGACATACATCAAGTGTTCTCAAATCCTTAAAGACTCAATCCGATAAGAAAACTTCAAAGGGAAAACTCAATTCATCACAAGAAGATAGAGAGGGGAAAACTCCATATGATTCATCTATATCAACAAAGCTCGCGATACATCAAGATCGTGCCATCTCAAGAACACGAGAAAGAGAGAGATCAAACACATAGCTACTGGTACAAACCCTAAGCCCCGAGGGTGAACTACTCCCTCCTCGTCATGGAGACCGCCGGGATGATGAAGATGGCCTCTGGTGATGCCTTCCCCCATCCGATAGGGTGCCAGAAAAGGGCTGCAGATGAGACCGTGGAGGTACAGAGGCTTGCAGTGGCGTAAAAACTCATCTAGGTTAACTTTCGGGGGTTTCTGAATATATATATGATTTTTTGGCGTTGGAATCACGCGAAGATGGGCCACGGGGGGCCCACGAGGCACCAGGGCGCGCCTGGGGGGTGGCACGCCCTGGTGGCTCGTGGGGCCCCTGTGGGTCTTCTGGCCACCTCCCGAAGCTTCTAGTGTCTCTTATGTTCCAGAAAAAATCGTCAAAAAGTTTCGCTGCATTTGGACTTCATTCGATATGGATTTTCTGGAAAACAAAAACAGGGCAAAAAACAGCAACTGGCACTGGGCACTAGGTCAATATGTTAGTCCATAAAAATCATATAAATTTCATATACAAGTGCACCAAAATCATACAAAACTATAATAAACATGGCATGAATACTTCATAAATTATAGATACTTTGGAGACGTATCACCCCGAAACAACTTTTCAGTTTTACCGAAACTATTCCGGTGTTCTCTCCGGTACGTTTCCGTTGTCTCCGAAACTTTTCCGGTGACTTTCTCTCAGACTCCCTGTCTAGAATTAAGCAGATAGATGACCCTTAAGCATGTGACCCTATAGGTTCGGTGAAGTATAGACATGACCCGGAACACTTTCCGATCAATGATCAACATCGGAGCCGTGGACACCCATATTGACCCCTATACCCACACGAATGAATATTCGAGTGAACCTCCAGTTGCCGTGTGCTATTCCTGTTGCTTCGCGATATGTTACAAATACCCGAGGTGAGATTCATCGTCATCCCCGTGGATTAACACTTGTCCACAATGCCAGTTACCTCGTTACCGGTTTTGTTCTCTTTTCTCATTTCCGTGTTCCGGCATCCCTGTGATCAAATCACATTGTGTCTGGACAGACGATGGTGGATACCGAAACACCGAGAGGGCCCAGAGATATCTCTCCATCATCGGAGGAGCAAATCCCAATCTTGAGCTATCAAGTTACTTGACATACTTTTCCATGAACCCGTAAGCCGCCGTAATAGCCACCCATTTACGGATGACGTTTAACAAACCCCAAAGTTCATGAAGCAAGCATGAAGAAACTCGATACTCTCATGGTCTAAGGAATTATGCAAACGTTAACTTCCTCTATGTTATTAACCATTAACTTGTGACGAATGTATCTCATAGCATAACATCAGTTCGGGTCGATTCAACACAAGTGTTCTCCTAACATTGTGCCCTCAAAGTTGCCGGCATAGTCATGCCTATGATTAGGATAACAGAACCATCATGCAACACTTGAGCTAGTCTAAGAGGCCAGACTAGGAATACATTTTACCGTTTATTATTCCACACGTGCATATGAGTCTTCCTTCGAGCCTCGTGGTTATTGTAGACTCGAGAACCATAGCAGTTATAGCATGGAACATAAACATAATTACAAACATGGAGATAAATAATAACATTTATTATTGCCTCTAGGGCATATCTCCTACAAGCAAACCCCCCTTGAACATGCCTATATCACCTATTCTTTCTCCCTCATGCTTGCATTAGAATTGCTACAGTTGTTGCTCCGAAATACCTATTCTGATGCATAGCCTAATTTTGTAACTACTGTTGATACCATTCCTGTTATCCTGTATGCTTAGTATAGGTTGGTTGGTAATCCATCTGTGGCCCCTCATCCTTGTCCTAGTTGCCCCGCTTTGTTACTAGTGCCCCGATCGATATGATCGGTGGGCTGAGACCAACATATCACCACACACCCCTTTAGTTGCACTACTCTGCAGAGCTACCATCGAGTGCCTAGGGTGATACCTCTATCTCACTCCTGATGTTGCCTCTGTAGTATAGCTAGTCGGTTGTGGGTTACCGAGGGCGATTCCTCTTTCACCACCTCCGATGAAGCCTCTATCATGCAACCCCTCATGTGTGAACCCATCGAGGGTGATTCCTCCGAGTTCACCTTGATGGATACATCGAGTGAGAATCCAACAAGGGTGATTCCTCGGATTCCTCCTTGATGTTTTGGACACACGGATACCATGCACTTATTTCAGTCACTGATTAAAGTCGGGTCGGCCCCGAGGGGTACCCGCGAGAGATGTGAAGCCGGGTTGACCATGAGGGTACCCGTGAGATGATTACGTGGCACGGCCGGGCATTCCTGGCCCTTGCCGTAAGACCACGAGACGGGGCGTGATACGTCTCCAACGTATCTATAATTTATGAAGTATTCATGCCATGTTTATAACAATTCTATATGGTTTCGGTATGATTTGATTGGAACTAACCCGGACTGATGCTGTTTTCAGCAGAATTGCCATGGTGTTGTTTTTTGTGCAGAAATAAAAGTTCTTGGAATTGGATGAAACTTTTTGGAGATTTTTTATGGAGCAAATAAGAAATAATGGAACCAAGACCCACTGGAGAGGGGCCACCCAGTGCCCATGAGGCACCAGGGCGTGCCACCCCCCAGGCGCGCCCTGGTACCTCGTGGGGCCCACGTGGCTCCGTCTGACCTGATTCCAACGGTGAAAAATCCTATAAATAGAGAAACCCCCAGAAATAACCCTAGATGAGTTTTTACGCCGCCGCAAGCCTCTGTACCTCCACGATCTCATCTACAGCCCTTTTCCGGCACCCTGCCAGAGGGGGGAAGGCATCACCGGAGGCCATCTTCATCATCCCGGCGGTCTCCATGACGAGGAGGGAGTAGTTCACCCTCGGGGCTGAGGGTTTGTACCAGTAGCTATGTGTTTGATCTCTCTCTCTCTCTCTCTCTCTCGTGTTCTTGAGATGGCACGATCTTGATGTATCGCGAGCTTTGTTGATATAGATGAATCATATGGAGTTTTCCCCTCTCTATCTTCTTGTGATGAATTGAGTTTTCCCTTTGGAGTTTTCTTATCGGATTGAATCTTTAAGGATTTGAGAACACTTGATGTATGTCTTGCATATGGATATCTGTGGTGACAATGGGATATTCACTTGAGTCACTTGATGTATGTTTTGGTGATCAACTTGCGGGTTCCATGACCTTGGGGATTTATGCATAAGGGTTGGCACACATTTTCGTCTTGACTTTTCGGTAGAAACTTTGGGGCACTCTTTGAAGTTCTTTATGTTGGTTTGAATAGATGAATCTGAGATTGTGTGATGCATATCGTATAATCAAACCCGTGGGTACTCGTGGTGACATTGGAGTGCCTAGGTGACATTACGGTTTTGGTTGATGTGTATCTTAAGGTGTTATTCTAGTTCGAACTCTAGGGCTGTTCGTGACAATTAATGGGGATGGCTCATAAGATTGATCGGGAAGGATAACTTTGAGGTGGTTTCGTACCCTACAACAATTTCTTCGTTTGTTCTCCTCTATTTGTGACTTTGGAGTGAACTCTTTGTCGCACGTGAGGGATTTACATATGATTCAACGATGTCAACAATGTTGGGAGATCGCACTAGTGAAAGTATGAACCCTAGGCCTTGTTTCTAAGCATTGCAATACCGTTTTTATGCCCGTTTACTTTCTGCTACCTTGCTGATTTTATATTTTCAGATTACAAAAACCTATATCTACTATCCATACTAAACTTTTATCAGCATCTCTTCGCCGAACTAGTGCACCTATACAATTTACCATTCTATTGGGTGTGTTGGGGACATAAGAGATTTCTTGTATTTGGTTGCAGGGTTGCTTGAGAGATACCATCTTCAACCTACGCCTCCCACGGATTGATAAACCTTAGGTCTTCCACTTGAGGGAACATTGCTACTGTCCTACAAACCTCTGAACTTAGAGGCCCAACACGAGTATACAAGAACAAGTTCTGTAGTAGACATCAAGCTCTTTTCTGGCGCCGTTGCCAGGGAGGTGAGTGCTTGAAGGTATATCTTTAGATCTTGCAATCGAATCTTTTAGCTTCTTGTTTTATCACTAGTTTGGTTTATAAAAGAAAACTACAAAAAAAATGGAATTGAGGTTGCCTCATATTATTCGTCTTTATAATGTCTTTCTTGAAAATAAGGATTCCGATAATTGTGCTCAATTGATAGAAGAAGAATTCAATAAAATGTTTGGCATAAAATCCATGAATGATGAGCATGATTGCAATGTTGCTAGTATGAATTCTTTGAATATCCATAATGCTAATGATGATTGCACTAGTCATGATAATAATGTCTCCTATAAGGATGTCAATTTTTGTGGAGAGAATTGGGAGTGCAAATGCATACCAAAAAGGGAAAATAGATTTTGTAAGAGGCATAAGTATTTAGAAACTAAAGGGTTGCAAGAGAGGCTAGATGATTGTGCTAAAAGATTTAATTTTTCTCGCCATCCTTGTGAACTTTACAATGAACGTGGTCATTTAAATCTCCAATGCAAATTGTTTCATGATCGAATCATATCCAAAAATTGTGATAACTTGATTACCCTTGCGCATCATAATGAACTTAGTCTGCTTCTAGGGTATGAAGAAATGAAACGTATAACTAGGGATATTCCAGAATATAATCTCAAGAGATTTGTCGATTTTGATCTAGAGGAAATTTATATGTATTGTGCGGTAAATTTCATTGAGAATCCTTATATTGCCAATTATTTAAAGACAAGAAAACAAATAGAAGATGAAGAGAATACTAATGAAAGGGAAGAGGTTTCCCAATATTCTCCTATTTTTTCTTATGATGAATCAGGTAACGAGGAGGAGCTTTTTATTCAACCAATCTCTTCAATAAAGTGCATGGAAAAATTGATTAAACCCACACATGAGGTGGTGAAGAAGAAAAAGAAAAGAAGGAAAAGTAGAGGTAAAAAGGTATCTCTCCCAAATGATGTTGCTCCTATTATTCTTGTGCCTCATGAGAATGAATCAAAAACAATTGTGGAAGATGATACACTTGATGATGATATTGTTTCTTTGTCTTATGGCACAATGTCCGAAGGAACTATTGAGGATGATTTTGTTATGCCTATTACTCATTGCGATGATTATGATTGGGAAAATAATGATACTTCTTATAATCATGAAAATCTTTATGGCACCAACTTGGAGGAATATGATAATAATTGTTATACTATTAGTGCTATTCATACTATTAATGATGAAAGTGATTATGCTTATGATATGCAAAGCCACAAGCTTGGGGATGCTATGTTTGATGAGAATGACATGTTTGAGAATTTATTTGCAGCAATTGATGTTTGTCCCAAGCTTGGAGATGCTATACTTAATGAAGATGATCTTTTTAGTCCCCCTACTTTGAATGACCAAATTTGTTATGATGATTTCATGCCTCCTATCTATGATGATTATTGTGATGATACTTATGTTAAGAAAAATAGTGATGATTATTATTGTAATACTTTTTATAATCCTTTTATTGAACATCACTCTTTTAATGTGGAAACAATTTATAGTATTCGAGTTTCATACTATACTCCCACTATTATGAATGAGAAGAAAATTGCTTGTGTGGAGAGTAATAAAAATTCTATGCTTGTGGATCATGAAAAGAATGCTTTATATGATAGCTATATTGATGAATCCATTCATGATGCTACTAAAAATTATTATGAGAGAGGAACATATGATTCATGATGCTCCCGTTATGTTTCAATTCTTCACTTTTTATGTGAGCATCATTAAAATCATCATGCCTAGCTAAAAGGCATTAAAGAAAAGCGCTTGTTGGGAGACAACCCAATATTTATACCTACTGTTTTTGTGTGTCCACATGATTAAGCTACTTTGGTAATCATGTTTTATATGTTTTATTTCAATAAAGTGCCAAGTAAAACCTTTGGGATAGTTTGGATACTTGTTGATTCAATTATGTGCAAAAACAGAAACTTTTGCCTCCAGTGTTTAATTTCCCAGATTTTACTGGATCGTCAAAATTCTGAAATTTTTATACAGTATTTATATGCAAATTTTTGACGTTGTCCTAATTTTTCAGAATTTTTAGAGTTCCATAAGTATGGTAGTTGCTCAGATCATTACAGACTGTTCTGTTTTTGACAGAGTCTGTTTTCAACGCATAGTTTGCTTGTTTTAATGTTTCCATAGCTTATATTATCAGATATAAATTGTGGAAATGATATAATACAGTAGTTATTATATGGGAACAATTGTGATACTTGTCTTGGACAGTACCTAAGTGATGGTTTATTCTTGATCATACTAACCGTTCTCACGAAGTTCCGTTAAGTTTTGTGTGATTGAAGTTTTCAAGTTTTGGGTGAGATATCGATATGAGGAGAATAAGGAGGGGAAATACCCTAAGCTTGGGGATGCCCAAGGCACCCTAAGGTAATAATCAAGGAAGACTCAGGCGCCTAAGCTTGGGGATGCCCCAGAAGGCATCCCCTCTTTCGTCTTCAACACTATCGGTAACCTCACTTGGAGCTATATTTTTATTCATCACATGATATGAGTTTTGCTTGGAGCATCATTTTCTTCTGTTAATATTTTATTTGTGTCATCAATAATCATGTTTTTTATATTTTAGTTCAATAAAATGCCAATTATAGACTTTACCATGCCCAGTTTGCAAGTTTATGAGTTGCTGTTTCAAAACAGAAAGTTTGCTGCTATTGATTAAATTTCCCAGAAATGTAAGAATGTGATAAAATCTTGAAATTTTTACACAGTAAACTTTGATAAATTATTTCCAGTGTGGTAAATTTTCAGAATTTTTTGAGTTATCTAAGTATGGATTCCTAATTATCCTTTACAGACTGTCCTGTTTAGGCATATTGCTGTTATGTTTGCATTGTTTGCATATGTTGGCTTGTTTAATGATTCTATTTGAGGATATGAGTATTAAATATGCAGAGGCATTTAGTATTCAATGTTTAATTATAATTTTAGTGATTTGCTACAGTAGATAATGTTGAGGTTTTGAGTGGATTTATACTAACATATCTCACAAGTTCTTGTCAAGTTTTGTGTGGATGAAGTTTTTGAAACTTAGGGAAACTATTATATGAGAAGAATTAACGAGACACGAGAGTTCAAGCTTGGGTATGCCCAAGGCTCCCCAAGTTAATATTCCAAGAAGTATCGAGCATTCAAGCTTGGGGATGCCCCGGTAGGCATCCCATCACTTTTCTTCATCAACTATCGGTTAGTCTCGATTGAACCCAAGTTTTACTTGTTCACATAATGTGTGCTATACTTGGTTGTGTCTTTGTTTTGCTTGCTGTTTGAATAAAATATCAAGGTTTGAAACTTTTTAAATGAGAGAGAGAGTCCTCACATAGCTACTTAATTGTTTCACTACTCATTGATCTTCGCTTATATATTTTGGAGTAGTTTGTCATTAATTCTCATGCTTCACTTATATCTTTTTGAGAGTTAATAATAATGATGGTAATTTGCACAAGATATGAATTTGGTCCCAAAGTGATGAATATTCATGAGGGATATAATAAAAACTTTCATAAAGATCATTGGATATGATAAGTGTGATTCCTTGCGATGAAAATAATGAAAGAGATCATATACTAATCTTATGGAAAGTAACGACATTACATAAAGAAAAGTATAAGTGGTAAAATTTATTGGAGGTTAACAAGCATAGCATTAGTCAATGATGCAATTCATGAAAAAGTTAATAAGGGAAGAGAAGATTCACATGCAAATATACTATCTTGGACATCTTTTATGATTGTGAGCCCCAATTAAGTATTTTATGTCAAAGTGTTGACGTTAGACAAGGAAGGAAACGTAATGAATTATGTTTGTTCATATTCACATAGAAGTTATATTGTTATAGATCCTCCAACATGTGGTGCTTGCCCAATATCTTTCCTAGCCAAAAATCCGCACCAAGTAGAGATACTACTTGTGCATCCAAAACCCTTAAACCCAGTTTCTTCCCATGAGTGTCCACCATATCTACCTATGGATTGAATAAGATCCTTCAAGTAAGTTGTCATCGGTGCAAAAAGCAATAAAAATTGCCTCTAAATATGTCTGAAATTTTATTGTGAAGGAAATAAGCATTGTACGAACTTGTGATGGTAAATAAATAAAAGCGACGGACTGCATAATAAAGGTTGCTATCACAAGGGGCAATATAACGTGACGTTCCTTTGCATTAAGGGCTTGTGCATCCAACAACAAAAAGCGCATGACAACCATTGCATCCCTCTACGAAGGGCTTATCCTTTACTTTTATGTATTTACTTTTTATGCAAGAGTCAATAGTGTTCTCCTCTACTTCCTTTTTATTTTTCTCTTTTGCAAGCATCATGTGGTGGGGAAAGATCTAGTCACATATATCCAGTTGGATATGAGTGATCATGAGTTATTATTGTTGACATCACCTTTGAGGTGAATAAGTTGGGAGGCGAAATCACAAGCCCCTATCTTTCTATGTGTCTGGCTGAAACTTTTGCTCCATATATATGTCATGAGTGTTAGCAATCATAGAAGACTAAATGATGGTTGAGTATGTGGACTTGCTAAAAAGCTCCTACATGAGACCCTTCCTGAAAATATGATGAATTGCAATTGCATTGTTGACTAGAATAGTTTGTTAGTTTCCAAGAAAGTTTATGCCTTATACTTCATTGTTGTGATGAATTGTTACTTTCTCATGAGAAGTTTTATGATAATAAATATTGCTGTTATAATAATGATCTTGCTTTGAATCATTCAAGTCCAATGTCCATGCTATAAAAGAAAAGAATATATGATGATTATGATACGTAGCATTCCACATCAAAAAATTTGTTTTTAATTGCTACTTTATCATGTTGAGTTTTGTGAGAAAAAGTTGCTGTTATGATGTTAGGAAAAGTGATTGAAATTATCATTGATCAAACTTATGCACTATGCAAGCATTCACACTTCATAAATTATTTCTTTTATCATTTACCTACTCGAGGACGAGCAGGAATTAAGCTTGGGGATGCTGATACGTCTCCAACGTATCTATAATTTATGAAGTATTCATGCCATGTTTATAACAATTCCATATGGTTTCGGTATGATTTGATCGGAACTAACCCGGACTGACGTTGGTTTCAGCAGAATTGCCATGGTATTGTTTTTTGTGCAGAAATAAAAGTTCTTGGAATTGGATGAAACTTTTAGGAGATTTTTTATTTACCAAATAAGAAATACTAGAACCAAGACCCACTTGAGGGGGGCCACCCAGTGCCCACAAGGCACCAGGGCACGCCACCCCCCCAGGTGCGCCCTGGTACCTCGTGGGGCCCACGTGGCTCCGTCTGACCTGATTCCAACGCTGAAAAATCCTATAAATAGAGAAACCCCCAGAAATAACCCTAGATGAGTTTTTACGCCGCCGCAAGCCTGTGTACCTCCACGATCTCATCTACAGCTTTTTTCCGGCACCCTGCCAGAGGGGGGAAGGCATCACCGGAGGCCATCTTCATCATCTCGGCGGTCTCCATGACGAGGAGGGAGTAGTTCACCCTCGGGGCTGAGGGTTTGTACCAGTAGCTATGTGTTTGATCTCTCTCTCCCTCTCTCATGTTCTTGAGATGGCACGATCTTGATGTATCGCGAGCTTTGTTGATATAGATGAATCATATGGAGTTTTCCCCTCTCTATCTTCCTGTGATGAATTGAGTTTTCCCTTTGGAGTTTTCTTATCGGATTGAGTCTTTAAGGATTTGTGAACACTTGATGTATGTCTTGCATATGGATATCTGTGGTGACAATGGGATATTCACGTGAGTCACTTGATGTATGTTTTGGTGATCAACTTGCGGGTTCCGTGACCTTGGGGATTTATGCATCAGGGTTGGCACACGTTTTCGTCTTGACTTTCCGGTAGAAACTTTGGGGCACTCTTTGAAGTTCTTTATGTTGGTTTGAATAGATGAATCTGAGATTGTGTGATGCATATCGTATAATCAAACCCGTGGGTACTCGTGGTGACATTGGAGTGCCTAGGTGACATTAGGGTTTTGGTTGATGTGTATCTTAAGGTGATATTCTAGTACGAACTCTAGGGTTGTTCGTGACAATTAATGGGGATGGCTCATAAGATTGATCGGGAAGGATAACTTTGAGGTGGTTTCATACCCTACAACAATTTCTTCGTTTGTTCTCCGCTATTTGTGACTTTGGAGTGAACTCTTTGTCGCACGTGAGGGATTTACATATGATTCAACTATGTCAACAATGTTGGGAGATCGCACTAGTGAAAGTATGAACCCTAGGCCTTGTTTCTTAGCATTGCAATACCGTTTTTATGCCCGTTTACTTTCTGCTACCTTGCTGTTTTTATTTTTTGAGATTACAAAAACCTATATCTACTATCCATACTACACTTTTATCACCATCTCTTCGCCGAACTAGTGCACCTATACAATTTACCATTGTATTGGGTGTGTTGGGGACACAAGAGATTTCTTGTATTTGGTTGCAGGGTTGCTTGAGAGATACCACCTTCAACCTACGCCTCCCACGGATTGATAAACCTTAGGTCATCCACTTGAGGGAAAATTGCTACTGTCCTACAAACCTCTGCGCTTGGAGGCCCAACACGAGTCTACAAGAACAAGTTCTGTAGTAGACATCAGGGCGACGGGGTCACATGATCGTGAGTCTCTGCTCGTTTCCGCGAGCTCCCAACACACTAATGGGTTAGTGTCGGAGGTAAATCCGGCGGATCTCGGGATAGGGGGTCCCGAGCTGTGGATCTCGGATCGACGGTAATAGAGACAATGGAGACGATGTTTACCCAGGTTCGGGCCCTCTTGATGGAGGTAAAACCCTACGTCATGCTCTTGTTTATATTGATAAAGATGTATCGAGTACATAGTTGATCTACCTCGAGATCATAATGTGTGGTCTAAACCCTAGGGGTATGATGATGAATGTATCAACGTATCTATCGACTAGCCTAGCCTTGGTTTATATAATGTACCGGAGGCCTAGGATAACAGGAGTCCTAATCGGCTATGTCGGTGGAGAGGAGTCCTTGTCTTGATCACCAAGTCTTGTGGAATCCTCCTCGTATATGTCGTGGGCTGCCCGAAGTGGCCCATTAGTGAACCGCCATGGGGGTCCTCGGCCCGACCCACTGGTCGGGAGACGACGTGGTTAGTACCCCCTAGTCCAGGACACCGTCAGTTAGGATATGTGATCTGAGTAGGCCTCTGGCCTTTTCGCACTAACCACCATGCGGGAATAGTATGGGCACTCGGCGTCGTATGTATCAGCCGAAGTTCTTCAGATGTCAATGATTGAGCGGCGCGCGCCGGGTTGGACTGGGAACGCCCGCGCTTGTATTAAGGGGGCTAGGTATGCTCCCGGCCGCCCACGCAACGCGCAGGAGTGCAAAGGGTGATGGGCCCAAGACCCCTGAGCACTTAGGTTGTAGACCGGTCTTCAAGTTGGGGACGCTCCTCGGTTCTTCCAAGCTGTTCTTCGTCTTCGGCCGTCCGTCTTGAAAGCTGGTTCAACAAATCTTCACATCTTCGATCTTGAGGATCGCCGAGCTGAATTCGAAGAGTTCATACGTCGGGCATCCGAGGAGCCCTTTAAGTTTTCGGCCTTTAACAATGCGTTGTTATTTTTATGCCGCACCTCGGGTTCAAAGTTTTTCCCCGTGTAGCGGTGTCGTCTTGCAACCGAGCTCGAACGCCGGACTGCATCCGAGGTGTCTTTTTGCAGCCGAGCTCTAACACCGGTCAGCATCCGAGGTGTCATAGATTACCTCGGTCTTGAAAAAGTTGAAGGAGTTCAGCCGAGCTTAATGCCAAAAATGTTCTCTATGGGGCCAGCCACTTGCATCCGAGCTTTACGCCGAACTGCTTCCGAGGTGGTGCACCACCTCGGCCATGAGCTGATTTTTTATGGAATTTATTTCCAATTAGTGCAATTTATTCTCTGTCGAGATGTATAGCCAGTAGCCCTCAAGGTGTGTGTCGGCCAAAAATCCGAGATGCACCAAAAGGAAATCATAAAATCGATGACCCAGTAGCCCCTGAGACTCAGGTCGATTCGCGAAATCGGCCTGAGGATCAACTCCTAGCTCGGCAGCATACTTAGGAACAGAAACACGGTGTGCATAGTCCTCGAGACTCGGGTTGGGTGCGGCCGACCAACCCGAGGATTGTAATCTCCTCGGAAACTGTTTTGCACTTTGAATTTTCTGCATTGAATCATCAATGCAATAGCCCCCGAGCCACTGGTCGGGTGGCAACACCAGATCTGGGGATCGATGTAACTCGTTAATGGCTTTTAAGTGAGAAGCGCAAAGCCCAGTAGCCCCCGAGTCTTAAGTTGGGCAAGGGTGGCCGAATTAAGGATCAATGTCCGGAGTAAATTGATTTTAATCATAATTTATGTGTAATGATTCTATGTATCCAAGTACTTTACATCATGACAAATGCCTCTGTTCTACAAACTTTGTTAACCAGCCTTCGGCTTCTCCCTCCTCGACCATTGGCCGAGGAGTGTTTCCTACTCCTGGTCCGCCGAGGCGAACCAGACTCTTCGGATAACAAGGCAATCCGGCTATTTGGTTCTACAAACAAAGTGGAACAGAGTTTATGTTATATTACGTTTAAGCGTAAGAAACATCTTCCAAGAAAAATAGTTCCTCTATAAGTTCCTTTTCTCAGGCTATCATGTTGACCATGATCGTGAAACCTCAACTCCGATCAATGTGGGAGAAAAATATTGAGGATTTAGTTTGGGGAAACTTCCCGAACTCTGTGGTCTTTAATGAACCTAAATTTTCACTTCCGTCGTTGCCGACCAATTGTATTCTTAAGATGCCTAGCTTTCGGCTTCACCCAGTCTGAGGTACTAACTCGGATGACCCGGTAGTAACAATCACAGAGGTGCTCCCTTTACCTCCTAGCCGAACAATCGGAAACGTAGGGGTAAGCACAGGAGCCAGGCAACCCAGCTTGGCCAAAATCTTAAGTCAAATTGATGCATATTCATGGCTTTATAACGATGATTACGGAAGGCAGCTTTTGTATATTGAATACAAACGCTAATGATATGTTGGGCTCTCCAGGAGTCCTGATGTAACCGCGCCGAGGTGTAGGTCGGCAGGAAAGATGCCGAGCTGCGGGTCGGAAAAGATCTCCCGAGCTGAATTATTACGCAGGGCACCTCGGTCATGAGGATGTCCCGTCTCCTGAAAAAACATACAAATAGCTCAAAAGTGTCAGAAGCTCGAAAAGCCAAAAAACTTATGTAAAAACTTGACGTCCGAACTAAATCAAGTTTTTGGTGCCAATCCAAAAAGTGGTCTTAAAATTAGTTTGTCCTTCCGTCGTGCTTTAACATGACACATCCGATCTCAAGACTTCAAGCGGGTCAGCCTTCGGATTCAACCTCCTATTCCCGAAGGCGGAGTGCTTCCCAGGCCAGTTTAGCAAACCAAACTCTAGCGGCTTTAGAGAGAAACCAGGCTATCCGGCTATTGACCACTCACTCGTGTCGAGAAAGGAGTGGTAGAAAAAGACTTTGCAACGACTTAGAAGAAAACACTTATTATAAAACAGCTCGTATAAATTTAAGAGCCCCCAGTTAACATGGGTAAAGGGAGTGTTTTTAACAAACAGAGGTTTTAACAAACTAAGTGTTTAACTAATAACTTGTCTATTTAACACAAAAGTATAACGCTTGGATGAACCAAACAAAAATTAAAAATTGAAAAAAGTTAAGCATGAAAGCGACTTAGCTGGTTAATGTGCTCGGTGTTGATGACGTAGTCCGGGCTTGCAACGGGTCGAGATCCCAGCCCCCAAGCCGGTCCTGGGGTGGCCGAGCGAAGAGCTCGGCTAATGAAGTGGCAGCACAAAACTGCCGATGTGCCGAGGCGAAGCCCCGGGTCCAGCCGAGGAGACAGAGTAGGTCGGCAGGGTGACGCCGGAGTAGGTCGATGAAGCGATGGCGAAGCCCCCGGTCCAGCTAACGTGACGAAGCTGGTCGGCTGGTGATGCCGAAGTCCCCGGAGTAGGTTGATAAAGAGATGGCGAAGCCCCCAGTCTAGCCGAGGTGACGGAGCAGGTCGGTAAAGTGACGTTGCAGCCCCATGCCAGCCGAGGTGTCGAAGCAGGTCGGCGTGGTAGACATCGGCTTGAAGAAGCAACGGCGCGGCGGTGCCGATGCAGGTCGAAACTTGTGACGCGGTTGATGCCAGCTTGATGAAGTGACCGCGCGGTGATGCCCACGCGCCCGACCCGTGCAATCTGTGGGGTGAATATGTTGGTGATGATTTAGCCATGATGCCGAACTCTTGGTCGGCTCGCCGGGGTGAGGATCCTGATGAGGTTGACCTCGGCTCGACGAAGCGACGACCTGTCTAACGCAGGTCAGCAGCCGTGGAGCAACATTGTCGGGCTGGTTTGACACCGGCGTGACAGTGAAGATCACCTCCGAAAAGGAGCAAAATTTGTGAGCATGTGTTTGGAAACAAAACACAATACCCTAGAGAGAGTTTCCTTCAAAAGGGATGTCCGATATCCCGTTCATGAAAAAGACGAACATGGGTCGGATTCGTTTCCGCGCAGAAAACAGATCCGAAAAGTGATGCACTCATCGGACTATTTCTGGAGTTTGGACGGTCGGATCGAGCTAAAATTTTGAGGGGTGGTAGATACATGAATTCCGCAGCCGATCAACGGTTGGATCTTCCAAAGGACATCCGAGCTAGACGCTGGAGCCCACGCCCTAAACTCGTCCAGATTCCCGTCCAGATTTGACAGGCCTCCGGTATATCATAGATCGCCGGAGATTCCTCCATCGGAACGCGACGAAATTTTACAGGGTTGTTCTAGACTCAATTCCGCACAATTCCACTGAAGCAATCGTCAAAGCGACGATCGAGGAGATGGGGACGGCGAACACGACTCCGCTGTCCAGAAAAACTGCACGGTCACCCGAGGGCAATGTTGATCTTGAGCCCTCGAGCTCCATGGACAATTCCCCCATGATCTTGATAGAGATCGGAGTTTGAAGTTGATGAGGGCACCAGTCCGATCTTGATGATCCGACATGTAGCGTTGTCCTCGGTCCAGCCGAGGTTACTAGTCGAGCCGGCAACAAAGATGCCGTCGTCGACGATGAGGTTCGGTCCCGACATGTAGATCGCGTCGGAGCCGATCTGAATTTCCATCGAATCGCGGCGATCACACAGCGGAACTCTCAATGAAAGCACCAGTGTCGGAGGTAAATCCGGCGGATCTCGGGGTAGGGGGTCCCGAGCTGTGGATCTCGGATCGATGGTAACAGAGACAATGGAGACGATGTTTACCCAGGTTCGGGCCCTCTTGATGGAGGTAAAACCCTACGTCCTGCTCTTGTTTATATTGATAAAGATGTATCGAGTACAGAGTTGATCTACCTCGAGATCGTAATGTGTGGTCTAAACCCTAGGGGTATGATGATGAATGTATCAACGCATCTATCGACTAGCCTAGCTTCGGCTTATATAATGTACCGGAGGCCTAGGATAACAGGAGTCCTAATCGGCTATGTCGGTGGAGAGGAGTCCTTGTCTTGATCACCAAGTCTTGTGGAATCCTCCTCGTATATGTCGTGGGCTGCCCGAAGTGGCCCATTAGTGAACTGCCATGGGGGTCCTCGGCCCGACCCACTGGTCGGGAGACGACGTGGTTAGTACCCCCTAGTCCAGGACACCGTCAGTTAGGATATGTGATATGAGTAGGCCTCTGGCCTTTTCGCACTAACCACCATGCGGGAATAGTATGGGCACTCGGCGTCGTATGTATCAGCCGAAGTTCTTCAGATGTCAGCGATTGAGCGGCGCGCGCCGGGTTGGACTGGGAACGCCCGCGCTTGTACTAAGGGGGCTAGGTATGCTCCCGGCCGCCCACGCAACGCGCAGGAGTGCAAAGGGTGATGGGCCCAAGACCCCTGAGCACTTAGGTTGTAGACCGGCGTGCTGGCCTCTCTGTTGAACCTAGGTAGGTCTACGATGTGTCGATCAGCCGAGGCCGGGCATGGACCGAGTAAGTGTGTCCGGCCAGAGTTAATCGAGCGTGTTGGGTAAGTTGGTGCACCCCTATAGGGAAGTATATCTATTCGAATAGCCGTGTCCACGGTAACAGGACGCTTGGAAAATATCCCGATCTTCTACAACTAGAACTGGAACTGGTGATGTTTAATATGTTAGCTCCGGGATCGCTTTCTCGCAGGGAGTCGAGGGAGGATCTCTGGGCGTTGCTACTACTATATTTATGTACTAATCTGTACTCTTCTAATGCTGCAAGATGCTGAAGATGCTAGTCTTCGATAGGCTAGGCCTTCCCCCTATTCTGGCATTTCTGCAGTCCAGTCCACTAATACAGCCTCCCCTTGATACCGATGCATAATTAGTATAGATCGGATGTAAGTCTTGCGAGTACTTTGGTTGAGTACTCACGGTTGCTTTGCTTCCCCTTTTTCCCCATACCCGATTGCTGTGACCAGATGACGGAGCCCCGGAGCCAGCCGCCCCCGTCGACGACTACTACTACCCCTCCGGTGGAGAGTACTACTACGTGGAGACCACCGACGACCAGGAGTAGATAGGAGGCACCCAGGCAGGAGGCATGCGCCTTTCGATCCAGTGTCGTTGTTTTGCTCAGCCTTCTTAAGGCAGATTTGTTTAACTTTTATGTCTGTACTCAGATATCTGATGCTTCCATTGATGCTTGTATGACTCGAGCTTATGTATTCGAGCCCTCGAGGCCCCTGGCTTGTAATATAAATCTTGTATGACTTTTATTTGTCTTTAGAGTTGTGTTGTGATATCTTCAAGTGAGTCCTTAGGCTTGACCATGTGCATTTGCGTGTATGATTAGTGCACGATTAAGTCGGGGGCGTCACATGCCTACTGCTTATATTGAGAAACCTCCTTTCCCTGTTAGGTTAAGGAACATGCTAAAGCTTCAACTGTGGTTAATAAGAGTAATATTAAAACACTTAAACCCTCTGAACAAATTAGGGTGGAACCTAATGTTGCTATGATTAAAGATCTTTTGGTTGATAATATTGATGGACATGTCATATCTTTCTGTGAGGAAGCAACTAGGATTCTAAGCAAGATACATCAGATAAAAACAGACATGTTGTTGGCATGCATGTTGTTTCTGTTAGAATTGGAGATCATTGTTATCATGGTTTATGTGATATGGGTGCTAGTGTAAGTGATATTCCATTTTCTCTTTATCAAGAAGTAATGAATGATATTGCACCTGTTGAGATAGAAGATATTGATGTTACTATTAAGCTTGCAAACAGAGATACTATTTCACCACTTGGGATTGTCAGAGATGTTGAAGTCTTGTGTGGTAAGTGATGTCTACTACACAACTTTATTCTTGTAGACTCGTGTTGGGCCTCCAAGCGCAGAGTTTTGTAGGACAGTAGCAATTTTCCCTCAAGTGGTTGGCCTAAGGTTAATCAATCCGTGGGAGGCGTAGGATGAAGATGGTCTCTCTCAAACAATCCTGCAACCAAATACAAGAAATCTCTTGTGTCCCCAACACACCCAATACAATGGCAAATTGTATTGGTGCACTAGTTCGGCGAAGAGATGGTGATACAGGTGTACTATGGATAGTAGATATAGTTTTTGTAATCTGAAAATAAAAAAACAGCAAGGTAGCAAGTAACAAAAGTGAGCACAAACGGTATTGCAATGCTTGGAAACAAGGCCTAGGGTTCATACTTTCACTAGTGCAATCTCTCAACAGTGCTAACATAATTGAATCATATAACAATCCCTCAACGTGCGACAAAGAATGACTCCAAACTTCTTATCTAGCGGAGAACATAAGATGAAATTGTTTGTAGGGTACGAAACCACCTCAAAGTTATCCTTTCTAATCAATCTATTGAGCTATTCCTATAAGTGTCACAAACAGCCCTAGAGTTCGTACTAGAATAACACCATATGATACACATCAACCAACCCTAATGTCACCTAGATACTCCAATGTCACCACAAGTATCCGTGAGTTGATTATACGATATGCATCAAACAACTTCATATTCATTATATTCAATCCAACACAAAGATCTTCAAAGAGTGCCCCAAGATTTCTACCGGAGAAAGTAGGAAAAAAACGTGCATCAACCCCTATGCATAGATTACCCCAATGTTACCTCGGGAATCCGCGAGTTGAGTGCCAAAACATACATCAGGTGAATCAATATAATACCCCATTGTCACCACGGGTATTCATATGCAAGACATACATCAAGTGTTCTCAAATCCATAAAAGTATTCAATCCGATAATAGTGAAACCTCAAAGGTAAAAACTCAATTCATCACAACAAGATAGAGAGGGAGAAACACCATATGATCCAACTATATTAACAAAGCTCGCGGTACATCAAGATCGTGCCAAATCAAGAACACGAGAGAGAGAGATCAAACACATAGCTACTTGTACATACCCCTAGCCCCGAGGGCGAACTACTCCCTCCTCGTCATGCAGACCGCCGGGATGATGAAGATGGCCTCCGGTGATGATTTCCCCCTCCGACAGGGTGCCAGAAAAGGGCTGTAGATGAGATCGTGGAGGTACAGAGGCTTGCGGCGGCGGAGTCGAAGTTCTAGGGTTATTTCTAGAGGTTTCTGAATATATAGGAATTTTTGGCATTGGAAACACACAAAGAGGGGCCACAGGGGACCCACGAGGCACCAGGGCGCGCCCAGGGGGTGGGCGCGCCCAGGTGGCTTGTGGGGCTCCTGTGGGTCTTCTGTTGCTCCCTCGAAGCTTCCTGGGTCTGTTTCCTTCCAGAAAAAATCGTCAAAAAGTTTTGCTGCATTTGGACTTCATTTGATATGGATTTTCTGGAAAACCAAAAACAAGCAGAAAACAGCAACTGGCACTCGGCACTAGGTCAATATGTTAGTCCATAAAAATCATATAAAAGCCAGATAAAAGTGCACCAAAATCATACAAAACTATAATAAAAATGGCATGAATACTTCATAAATTATAGATACGTTGGAGACGTATCAGTAAGATCAAATACCCTACTGATTTTCTAGATCTTGGATAACCACAAGATGATTTTTGTCCCATTATATTTGGTAGACCCTTCTTGAATACTATTAATGCTAAGATTTATTGTACTAGGGAAACGGTCAGTGTTAATTTTGGTGATGTGTCGCATGAGTTTAATTTCTCTAAGTTTCGTAGACAACCTCATGATAAAGAATTGCCTAATAAAGATGAAATTATTGGTCTTGCTTCTATTGTTGTTCCTCCTACTGATCCTTTAGAATAATATCTACTAGACCATGAAAATGATATGCATATGAGTGAAAGAAATGAAATATTCTTTAGACAAGAACCTATCCTTAAACACAATTTGCCTGTTGAAACCTTGGGAGATCCTCTCCCACCTAAGAGTGACCCTGTGTTTGAACTAAAGAAACTACCTGATACACTGAAATATGCTTATCTTGATGAAAAGAAGATATATCTTGTTAATATCAATGCTAACCTTTCAGAGCATGAAGAAAAGAGATTACTTAAAACTTTGAGGAAGCACCGTGCTGCTATTGGATATACTCTTGATGATCTTAAGGGCATTAGCCCCACTTTATGTCAGCACAAGATTAATATGGAGCCTGATGCTAAACCAGTCGTCGATCATCAACGTTGTTTGAATCCTAAGATGAAGGATGTGGTAAGAACTAAAATATTAAAGTTTCTGGAGGCAGGTATAATTTATACTATAGCTGATAGTAGATGGGTAAGTCATGTTCATTGTGTTCCTAAGAAAGGAGGCATTACTGTTCTTCCTAATGATAAAAATGAACTTATCCCACAAAGAATTGTAACTGGTTATAGGATGGTAATTAATTTCAGAAAATTAAATAAAGCTACTAGGAAAGATCATTACCCCTTGCCTTTTATTGATAAAATGTTAGAAAGATTATCTAAGCATACATGTTTGCTTCCTAGATGGATATTCTGGCTTTTCTCATATACCTGTATCAAAAGAGGATCAAGAGAAAACCACGTTAGTTGTCCTTTTGGAACTTATGCTTATAGACGTATGCCTTTTGGTTTATGCAATGCACCTACTACCTTTCAATATGACTGCTATATTCTATGATTTTTGTGAAAAGATTGTTGAGATATTCAAGGATGATTTCTCTGTTTACAGAACCTCTTTTGATGATTGCTTAAGAAACCTTGACCGAGTTTTGCAGAGATGTGAAGAGACTAATCTTGTCTTGAACTGGGAGAAGTGCCACTTTATGGTGAATGAAGGTATAGTCCTTGGGCATAAAATTTCTAAAAGAGGTATTGAGGTAGATAAAGATAAATTCGATGCGATTGAGAAAATGTCATGTCTGAAAGATATCAAAGGTATAAGAAGTTTCCTTGGTCATGCTGGTTTTCTATAGAAGGTTCATAAAAGACTTCTCTAAAATTTCTAGGCCTCATACTAATCTTTTGCAAAAAGATGTTCCATTTATTTTTGATGATGATTGCGTAGAAGCCATTGAAATACTTAAGAAAGCCTTAATTTCTGCACCCATTGTTCAACCACCTGATTGGAACCTACCCTTTGAAATTATGTGTGATGCTAGTGATTATGCTATTGGTGTTGTTCTAGGTCAAAGAGTTGATAAGAAATTGAATGTTATTCATTATGCTAGTAAGACCTTGGATAGTGCTCAAAGGAATTATGCTACTACTGAGAAAGAATTTTTAGCAGTTTGATAACCCACAAGTATAGGGGATCGCAACCGTTTTCAAGGGTAGAGTATTCAACCCAAATTTATTGATTCGACACAAGGGGAGCCAAAGAATATTTGCAAGTATTAGCAGTTGAGTTGTCAATTCAACCACACCTGGAGACTAAATATCTGCAGCAGAGTGATCAGTAGCACAGTAGTATGATAGTTTGATAGCAGTAGCAATAATAGTAACAGTAGCAGTAGCAGCAGCAGCAATAGTAGTAGCAATTGTGACAGCAGTAGCAACAGTAGTAACTTAGCAAGAACAATATGTGATAAACTCGTAGGCATTGGATCGGTGATTATGTTGGATAACATTCATCATGTAACATTCATAACCTAGGGCGACACAGAACTAGCTCCAATTCATCAATGTAATGTAGGCATGTATTCCGTAAATAGTCATATGTGCTTGCGATAAGAACTTGCATGATATCTTTTGTCCTACCCTCCCGTGGCAGCGGGGTCCATAAGGAAACTAAGGGATATTAAGTCCTCCTTTTAATAGAGAACCGGAACAAAGCATTAGCACTTAGTGAATACATGAACTCCTCAAACTACGGCAATCACCGGAAAGAATCTCAATTATTGTCACCTTGGGGTATGCAGATCATAACACGTAGCAGGTGCGTATAACTTGCAAGATCGGATCAAGAACACAAATATATTTATGAAAACATAAAGGGTTCAGATCTGAAATCATGGCACTCGGGCCCTAGTGACAAGCATTAAGCATAGTAAAGTCATAGCAACATCAATCTCAGAACATAGTGGACACTAGGGATCAAGCCCTAACAAAACTAACTCGATTACATGATAAATCTCATCCAACTCATCACCGTCCAGCAAGCCTACGAAGGAATTACTCACTCCCGGCGGTGAGCCTCATGAAATTGATGATGAAGGATGGTTGATGATGACGATGCCGGAAGATCCCCCTCTCCGGAGCCCCAAACGGACTCCAGATCTGGCCTCCCGATGAAGAATGGAGGTGGCGGCGGCTCCGTATCGTGAAACGCAATAAAACTTCCTCTCCTATTTTTTTTCTCTGGAATTGTGAATTTATAGGCCTGAGATTAGGGTCAGCGGAGCCACGTGGGCCCCACAAGCCACCAGGGCGCACCAGGGGGGTGGCGCGCCCTGGTGCCTCGTGGGCAGCAGGTGGCCCCCCTCCAGTAGGTTTTGGCTCCAGTATTTTTTATATATTCCATAAAAAATCTCCAAAAAGTTTCATCCAATTCCAAGAACTTTTATTTCTGCACAAAAAACAACACCATGGTAGTTCTGCTGAAAACAGCGTCAGTCCGGGTTAGTTTCATTAAAATCATGCAAATTAGAGTCCAAAACAAGAGCAAAAGTGTTTGGAAAAGTAGATACGATGGAGACGTATCAACTCCCCCAAGCATAAATCATTGCTTGTCCTCAAGCAATTCAGTTGACAAACTGAAAGTGATAAAGAAAAACTTTTACAAACTCTTTTGTTCTTGTATCTATATATATGCTTAAATAGTACCCAAGTTTTCAGCGAAAATCATGAACTAACCATGCAAATGATAACTCTTAGAAATTATATTCACTCATATCACTGGCATAATCAACTAGCGAGCAATAATAAGATATCTCAAATGCCAACACTTTGTCAAAACAATCATGATATAATATGACAACATGGTATCTCGCTAGCCCTTTCTAAGACCGCAAAACATAAATGCAGAGCACCTCCAAAGTTCAAGCAGCGACTAAATATTGTAATTCATGGTAGAAGAGATCCAGTCATGATGCACACAACATTAACTATACACAATGCATGAGAATGACAATAGTGCTCTCAGGACTGGTGCTTATTTGAGAAGGTGATGACTCAACAATAAAAGTAAATTGGCATAAAATTAAATAGATAGGCCCTTCGCAGAGGGAAGCATGGATTTGCAGAGGTGCCAGAGCTCGAAGCTTAAATCAGAGATAAATAAAATTTTGGGAGGTATACCTTTCATGTCAACGTCACGACCAAGAATTTTCAATATCTTCCATGCTAAACACATTAGCGGCGGTTCCCAAGCGGTAAAGTAAAGTTTACTCCCCCTCCACCATGGCTAGTCGAATCCTCGGGTGCCCTCCATACCAACAACTTTTCGGGGGAGTTTGTTTTATTATTTTGCAATTTTAATAATGGGACTGGGCATCCCGATTACCAGCCCCTCTCGTGCAAGGACAAGTGAATAAACACACATCATGAGAATAACCCGCTTAGCATGGAAGATACTGACCGCCCCCTGTCGCTCCATGAGCTGTACGGGCACACAAAATAGATGTTCATTTGAATATTTAGAGGTGGCACATGCAAATTTACTTAGAACGGCAGAGTAATACCGCATATAGGTAGACATAGTGGACTCATCTGGAATAACTTTGGTTTAGGGGTTTTGATGCACAAGCAGTATTCCCGCTTAGTGCAGGCGAAGGCTAGCAAATAGGTTAAGAAGCGACCAGTTAGAGAGTGAAAACGGTCATAATCATCCATTATGAATAATCAACATTGAATACTAGCATGAGTAGGATATAAGCACCATGAACATAAATATCGTGGAGGCTAAGTTGGTTTTGAATCAACTACATGCGTGAACATGTGCCAAGTCAAGCCACTCGAAACATTCAGAGGAGGATACCATATCATCATACTACATCATGAACATTTTAATGCATGTTAACACCCAAGATAAATCATTATCCACTCCTAGCTACTTAAGCATGGCATGAGCAACTATAATCTCTAATTATCATCATAAACATGTTTAATCATAATATGCTGAATCATGGATACTGAGTTAAACATATTTACAAAAACAAAGAACAAGTTGAGTTCATACCCGCTTTTCCTTGCCACAGTCACTTCATCAAATCATCGTCATTATTGCCTTTCACTTGCACGACTGAATAATATGAAAATAAAAATAGTGCAAGTGTGCCGTGGACTAAGCTGGAATCTGCAAGCATTTTATTTAAAGGAGAAGACAAGGTAAAATGGGCTCTTTGTTAGATCAACAATAATGCATATGAGAGCCACTCAACATTTTCATCGTGATCTTCTCCTTACAATGACTCAACAAAAGAAAAGAATTTTAGAGAAACACACTGAAATATTTTTGGAGTTTTTAGTTTTCTGAAGAAAGCAAATTAAAGAAGAAAACGAAAAACGAGAAAAACTATTTACACGGGAAAGCTCCCAACAAGCAAAAGAAGAAATGGGAAATCTTTTTGGGTTTTCTTTTAATTCTACAACTAATTAAGCTAGAAAGAAAAAACCGAAAAGAAACAAGAAATGTTTTTGGATTTTCTCAAAGTTTTTCAAACACACAAGAAGAAAGCGAGAAAATAAAACTAACATGGATTATACAATGAAAGTATGAACACCGACAACTGGAATGAAATGTGTGGACATGAATGAAATGTCGGTGGGAAATACGTACTCCCCCAAGCTTAGGATTTTGGCCTGGCTTGGTCATCGCCATCCCTGGTCTGGGTAATAATCAAAGTGGTAGCTCGTAGAGGCGCTCTGAGCCGCCTCAGCCAGACGGGCAGCCTCAACCGCCGCCTTGTACTCGTGCACCTCGCTCTCCAATAGATAATATCTCTGTTTGTTCTGAAAATCAAAGAGGGCAGGAGCAGGCAAAGCAACATACACAGATCAATATTTATTAAAAACTAAGTTATATTCATATCCATGTGCATTGTGTTTTAAAAACTTATGTTCTCGCATTGTTTCAAAATTTAAATATTTATCAGGTAAGAGGGGATCATTGGAATTGGGCGAGACCCCTAACTTTTCAGCTACGCTGGAGGCATAAATTCCTCCATACAAATCACCATTACCCGCGTTACGCTGCAGCCTACGTGCGACAATAGCCCCAAGATTATAATACTTGCTGCCAGTCAAAGCCGTATGAATAAGACTCAGATCAGGGGCGCAAAGCGTACTGCAGTCTTGCTTACCAACAATGCATTTACCATTAAAGAGTGCAAAATATCGAATAGCAGGAAAGTGGATGCTAACTATTCTGGCTTGCGTGACTCCCCTATCCTCACCGTTGCAAAGGCTATTAAGAAATGACTCACAATCAGATTTTTGCGGTTCATCTAACGAACCCCAATATGGAATTTTGCATGCATCACAGAATTCTTCTAGAAACATACTATAGGATCTGTCATAGAGGTGAAATAAAACTCTAGAAGTGCGCGGGTGATATTCAAAGTTTTGAGTGAATGAATGAGTGAGGTAGTAATGCTGTGGTGGCTTATCTGCGATGAAGGCGGAGAGCTCGGTGTTCTTCCTTGATGCCTGCACCTAGCATGAACTCGTTGCACGGCCATCTACATGATTTTGCTTCGGCACCTCTGACGGTGTCCTGGATTAAGGGGTGCTAACCGGTCCGACCCGTCTCCTCGGTTGGGCCGATGTACCCCCGTACATGACCAAGATGGACTCCGGAGGCTGTACGAGGGAGGCGTGATCAATGCTGTCTCTGCCGAAGACTTGTAATACACTTCAATATTTGTCCAGCCGCCTTATTCCTAGATACCGACATTGTAACCCTAGATACCCTCCCTGGCGTGTATATAAGCCATAGGGTTTAGCCCGTAGGGGGGACATCAATGCAACATTGCTTACCTAGCCTTAGAAGTTAGAATCACATTACGATCTCGAGGTAGATCAACTCTGTACTCGATACATCTTCATCAATATAACAGAAGCAGGACGTAGGGTTTTACCTCCATCAAGAGGGCCCGAACCTGGGTAAACACCGTCTCCATTGTCTCTGCTACCATTGATCCTAGATCCGCAGCTCGGGACCCCCTACCCCGAGGTTTGCCGGTTTTTACACCGACACGGGTGCTTTCATTGAGAGTTCCGCTGCGTGATCACCGAAAGGGGCGATGGCTCACCTGTGGATCAATCACACTAACGGCTGTGGGGACGTCTACATCCCTGGATAGCTCTTCATCTTCGGCAGCATGATGTTCTGCGCCGATTCGACAGGACACTTGACTTTCGTCGAGAACTACATGCCAGGACGGGTCATAACCTTCGGTGGCCTCGAGTACACTGCCGATTCCCGCGGCGAACTCGTCCTATCGGGATGGACGCCCGGCCTGATCGAAAGCTCGACCGGTTCTGGAGGCTCGACCCCGGAACCGAACTCTGTCATGACGTCTTTTGAGACTACCGACGCCACCACTCCGGCTGATCTCCCCTCGACCACTAGTTCGGAGAAAGATCTTGCTCCCACTCTCAAAGCGGCGCCAGAGATGAATTCGAATCAAAACTCTGAATTACGTTCAGACTCCCTTCACTCCGAAGACACGCCTCGTCACATACCGGATGTGCTTCGAATCAGCCCTGCCTACGGCGCATCCATGGATCCCGAAGAGTTATCTCACCTTGATGAGATGCTTTGCCGCATCCAGAGCATGTCCATCTCGGACGGCAAGAGTTCGGTTTACGATCAGATCGGACTTAAAGCCGACGATAGGGAAATTTACATCTCACCCACCACCCACCTAGTCACCACGATCGACGATTTAACCGACGTGTTGGACTACGGCGAACCCTCAGATATGGAGGAGGACGCCGACGGCCCCATCGAGAACACCCTGCCCTCGGTCAACACGGGCAGGTGGACCACCACATCCACCTACGATGTCTATTTGGTGGACACCCCCAACTCCCCTCACAGACGCCGGCGACGGCGCCGAAGGGGCAATAATGGGGAACCTAGTGGCAATGACGCAACAGCCAATAACGGCAACGAGGAGGACGGCGATGCCGATAACCCTGAGGGGGACATTCAAGCCTCCCCAGTAAGGAACGGCACACCAGACCGGCCTCTTGTGGACTCTGATCCCAATGACCTCTTCGAAGGGGCCTACGACAATTACATGCTGGAGTCTGAGGAAGACGACAACCTCGGTACCGAGGACTTCATCATCCCCGAGGACCCCTTCGAACAAGAACGCTTCCGGCGATGCCTCGTCGCGACGGCCCGGAGCTTAAAACGCAAGCAGCAACAGCTGCAGGAAAATACCGACGCGCTAAATGAAAAGTGGGTTGAAGTGCTTTCTGCCGAGCAGGATATGGAGGACCGACGCCGTAGTGCACCGAAGTCTTACCCACGCAGGCGCCTCCTACCAGAATTCGACGAAGAGCTTGCTGACGACCTCGATCAGCCCCCTAGAGGCCGGGACAGGCCAAGACGAGAAGACCATAATGAAAGGCCACCCCCACGCCGTCATGGTAAAGACCCCGTGGATCACCTGGATCCTCGCGACGCTAGACGTCGTATTGAAGAAAATAGGGCTCCCCCTCGGTCCATCTATGGATCCAGGGGACGCGCCCCCGCTGGGCCCAACGGCTACGATGCCTGGATGGACAGGAACGACCATGCCCGAGATCAAGCTTACTCACGGCTCTCTCCCGAGACCCGACGAGATCCTCCTCGGTCCCGAGGACTAGCTCACCCAATCTGTTTTACAGACAGGGTGATGGAGCATCAGTTCCCGGAAGGGTTTAAACCCATTAACATAGAATCATACGACGGTACCACAGACCCAGCAGTCTGGATCGTGGATTTCCTCTTACATATACATATGGCCAATGGAGATGATCTCCATGCCATCAAATATCTGCCACTCAAGTTAAAGGGGCCGGCGAGACACTGGCTTAATAGCCTTCCCCCTCACTCTATCGGCAGCTGGGAGGCCCTAGAAGACGCTTTTCGGGCAAACTTCCAGGGCACGTATGTCCGACCTCCGGACGCTGATGACCTCAGCCGTGTTACCCAGCAGCCAGGCGAATCAGCCCAGAAATTCTGGAACAGGTTCCTCACCAAGAAGAACCAGATTATAGACTATTCCGATGCCGAGGCCATCGCCGCCTTCAAAAATAATATTCGGGACGAATGGCTAGCCCGACAACTCGGCCAGGATAAGCCGAGGACTATGGCCGCCTTAACATCTCTGATGACCCGCTTTTGCGTGGGCGAGGATAGTTGGCTCGCCCGAAGTACTCATAACGGCGAGGCAGGCACCTCGAAAACCCACGACGCCAATGGAAAACCGAAGCGCAATAAAAATAAGCACAGGTATAAAAACGGCGAAAGCGACACTGAAGACGCCGCGGTCAATGCTGGATTCGCCGGACCTAAATCCGGGCAGAAGAGACCTAGCCAGCTTGACAGGCTCCTGGACCGGCCATGTGGGATTCACGGTACTCAGGAAAAACCAGCAACACACACCAATAGGAATTGCTGGGTCTTCAAACAAGCTGGCAAGATAGCGGCAGAGGGTCAGAATAAAACCCAACACCGCAGCGACGACGAGGATGAACCTCGGCAGCCCAATAATGGAGGGCAAAAGAAATTTCCAAATGAGGTAACAAAGGTCAACATGATCTATGTCACCCACATCCCTAAACGGGAGAGAAAGCGTGTGCTTCGGGACATATACGCGTTGGAGCCAGTCGCCCCGAAGTATAACCCATGGTCGGCTTACCCGATCACCTTGGACAAGCACGATCATCCGACCAGCATCAGGCATGGCGGATCTGCGGCGCTTGTTCTGGACCCTATTGTTGATGGTTATCATCTAACACACGTCCTGATGGACGGGGGAAGCAGTCTTAACCTCATCTACGACGACACGGTTCGGAAGATGGGCATTGACTCATCCCGGATAAAGCCGAGCTCTACCACCTTTAAAGGTGTCATTCCGGGCATCGAAGCCCGTTGTACCGGGATAGTCACCCTCGAGGTAGTCTTCGGTTCGCCCGAGAACTTCAGAAGCGAGTAGTTAATCTTCGACATCGTACCCTTCCAGAGTGGATACCATGCGCTCTTAGGACGCACGGCCTTTGCACGTTTCAACGCAGTCCCCCATTACGCCTACCTCAAGCTCAAAATGCCGGGACCCAACGGTGTCATCACAGTCAATGGTAACACCAAGCGTTCACTCCAGACAGAGGAACAGACCGCGGCTTTTGCAGCCGAGGTCCAAGTGTCCGAGGAGGCAGCCCGCAGCGATAAATGCGCCGCTCGCTCTTTGAAGCGAGCCCAGGCTGCACAAGTCGACCTCGGCCAGCTACCCCCGCACCCGAAATAGGGATGTGAGCTCCTCGCGTGCCCTAGCTGCGGGCACTATGTCCCCAGGGTGCACAACTTCGCACTCAAAATTCCCTGGGACGCCGAGGAGCCAATACAACTACCCACGCGTCACGCGCGGATTAACCACGCAAGGACAAGGCTTCGCGCCCCTGCACAGATAGGCATCTCTAAAAGAAGTAGCCGGGCGTCACTACGTATTTGTGGCCTTAACCACAGAACGATGCCGGCAAACACCTCCCTTTGAGGAACTCGGTTAATCGAACACTTCGAGTGTATAAAGGGCCGTTCAGGCATTAGCCTTCCCAAAACAGCCATCATCAATCAAGAGCGATCTGTTCAACAGTTCGGAAATGCAGACGTGCGGCAGGCTTCGGTCCCGATCTTTTCAAATCCGTCAGTAATTATCCGACCTTTTTTCCTTTCTTCCTTACTATTCATGTTGTACTCTTTCAATTACTCTCGTCACAACTGGGCTTGTACATGCTTGACACTATGATATAAAGAAACAGTGCCCTTTCAAGGTCTTTATTGTACTTCTTTATTAGCATAGCTCCGGGATGATGAAGTATTTAAAAAAGATGCAATTGTATAGGAAAGTCCGATGTATTCGGCGTCCCGGATTTTTGGCCTTATATGCATCAGTTTCGAACCTAGATTTCGGTCAATAGTTGGGTTGCGCGGCTCATATGTGTACCCCTTACGTTCCCGATGTATTCGGCTAAGGGTGTAACGGGAGAACCATTGTGATTGCGCTGCCAGGTTAATTAGCATGGCGCCTCAGTGGAGAAAGCCGAAAACTAACTATCTGGGTAAGCGCAAACTGGTCTGCCATCCGGAGACCGCGTCAAGCGATGTGACGCTAGAGATCACCCGTGTCAAACGAAGGGCTTTTATTTCTAGCCGAAGTATGCCATGGCCTAGACCTCGGCCGCGTTGGCCGCATACTCCCTACGCCGGGGGCTGGTCCTCAGCCCCCACAGTCAAACTCCTACGACTAAATGAAAGCTGTCAAGCCACTATAGTCCGATTGCCTAGTTCCTTTAAGTCATTGACTGCCTCCGGGTACCGAGACGTCGGCCAAGGGTCAAATATGCCTTAAGGAGCACCCTCTGTATAACCTACACTGGGGCTGAAGCCGACGACTGGCCACTCTCATTTTGAACAGTCATATTGGAGGCATAATTGAATTATAAAATAAAAACATATGGAATCTCAAGCCATATTCATTCAACCACGGGATAAAGTCTTTACATTATACACTCCGGCATTCCGAAGCATCACCTAAAAATACAGAGTATCCTTGGGGCACATGGCCTCGGTCGCCCGAGCTCCCGCCTCAACCTCGGCGAAGAACTGCTCGGCGGTCCGCGGCTTGTCGGCAGGAGGGCCAGCGGCACACGAACGTCAACCTTGCGGAAATGAGTCTTCACGCAAGTGTATGCCCTCCGCGCCCCTTCGAAGCATGCGGACCTCTTCCAGCGCTCAACGCAGGGCACGGCATATTGGAGACGGGCCGTCAGGCCGAAGAGACTCTTCGGCATGGCTTCGGCAGGCCACAAAGCGACGCAGAGGTCCTAGAGTACCGGCCTTGTCTTGCGGAACAGCTCGACCAGCTGCTTCACTCGATGATTCAGCAGCTGCCCAGACGGCGACCCCGGGAATTGACCCCAGAAGGCTTTCTCTGCCTCATGGCCCGCCAGTTGGCCGAAATATGCCACCGCATCCTCCGCGCTCTGCGGGAGATCCTTGAAGACCTCTGCGGAACGCCATAATTGGGTGAGCTCGACACACCCTTTGTTGCCAAACATACACTGCAGCAAAAATTTCTTACCCGAGGCGATTTGCTCCACTTGCTGGAGCACCTCGCGATCCGCTCGGGCCGAGGTCTTGAGCTCGGCGTGGGCGCGCTGCAGCTTCTCGAGCTCCTCCTTCGTCCGCTGCCCCTCCTCTTGAAGTTTGTTGCGTGCTTCGAACACGCCCTTCAGGGTCTCCTCTACTTCTAGCACTCGTGCCTAGTGCTTCTCTCTGGCCGCCTTCTCGGCAGCCTGGGCCTTCTCGGCCGCGGCGACAGCATTTTCCTGCTGCCACACCTCTTTCCGGGCTCTGTCAAGCTCGGCCTTGAGCATCTCCAGCTCCGCTGTCAACACAGTTCGGCATTAGTGTTTTCCTTCACACCTATTACACATATATAGCAACTATGCACGGCAAGTTTCAACTTGCTTACCTTGAGACTGCTCAAGTTTCCGGTTCATCTCCGCCATCTCTTCGGAGGCGGAGTCCGGGGTCGAGGTCGCAACCTGGAACAAAACGGATCCTTATTGTAAAGGGAATAATTCAGATCACTCATCGGCTCCTATTACGTCAAGCGACCCCGATGCCGGTTTCTTGAAAGCGACTTCGGGCTCGGGGCTACTCACTCATTATGCCGTTTAGAAGGCTATACTCTTATGTCCTCGGACAAAACTCACAAAAACGAAAAGCTTAAATAAACAACGTGAATGCGCAGAAATCATACCTCGAAACCTGCTGCGAGGTTCTTAAAAACCTCGTGCAGGACGGCCCCTGCGGACCGGTAGCTCTCCAGCGCCGTGCCCATCAAGGCACGGTGCTCCTCCTTGATGGAAGCACCCCTCAGGGTCTCCTCCACCTCCTCGGTCAACCCCACGCCAGCCCGTCCCTGGGCAGTAGGCTGGGGTGACGGAATGACCTCAGGTGTCTCCATCCGAGTGGCCTCCGCCTGTTGTGGTGGAGCCAAGGTAGACTCCGGCTGGGCCAATGACTGGCCCAGCAGTTCTTTGATGACCTCGGGGCACTCCGTCCCCGGATCTTGTCAGGCCGAGGTGTTGTCCCCGGCCGCGGTCACCACCTCGTCGGCCCCTGTCAAGTTGACTTCGGGGACCAGGGTGGACGTCGCCTCCCCCAGACCGTCAGGCTTTGGGGGAGAAGCAGCGGGCTCTGGAGTCCCGCTGGTTGATGGCAGCTCGTCTGAAGAGCCGTTGGGGATTACCCTCGGCGGACTGCACATGAAAAACTACTTATGTAAGATTCCCCCTTGCTGAAAAAGTGACTTAAGGAAAGACGATAGAGACAAGGGCTTACCCTCGAGGTGCCGGTTTCTTCCTCCCCATTGTGAGGGGGTCTTCCTCTGAGTCACCGGAGAGCTCCGCCCTCTCCGATGACTTGTTGGCGGCCTCAGATGAGGCTCGCCTCGGCCTCTTTGAGCCTTTCGGCGGCATGACCACGTCAGCGTCTTCTATCGCCAACCTCTTCCCCTTCGGGGGGGGGGGGGGGGGGGGATCTCCTCCTCGCCCTCCTCGACGCCGCCGTCTTGAGCGGCGGAGGTGTGGGTCTCTTCTGACCGGGTGACCGAGGTCCCCCTGGTCCCAGCACTGGACCTCCCCGTCTGGGGCTTCGTCCCTTTGGAGGCCACCACATGTGGCTCCTCGGTCAGAAGCGCTGCGAGCAGGGGAGTTGGGGGCTGCTCCGGCAGTGGGGCTGGACATCGTACCCCTTTTACCCAGGCCGACCACTTCTGCAAAATGTCAAAACACAACGATTCGAGTAAAAACTTTGATCCTCGACATGATTAACAAAGCACAGAGATTAAAGGGCAAAATTACTTACCGGGGGGGCCTCATAGCCGTGCTCGAGGCCGCGGTCCTCTCCCGCCTGGGGGATCTTATCCTTGGCCAGTTTCATGAGCTTCGTCCACATGGCGGCCAAGGTGGAGTGGAAGAAGGTGTTGATGGTATCCATGTCTTCGGGCTTTTGTGCCCACATCGGTTTGGCCCAAAACTGTAGGGGAAGTATACGGCGATTGAGCATGACATTGATGACGTCGGCCAGCTCAACCTTCCCCGTCGTGGACCACCACAGGACCCTGTCAATCAGGGTCTCCACCTCTTCTGGCTTCCCCCAAGCAATGCCCTTCTCCTTCCAGGACTTGAGTTTCTTGGGTGGCCCGGCCGAGAAGGCCGGGACTTCGGTTTGACCAGGGGCAAGAGGTTCAGTGATATAAAACCACTCCCTCTGCCATTCCTTCACCGTTTCGATGAAGGTTCCTTTGAACCAGATGGCCCCCTGGTTCTTGCTGACCATGGATCCCCCGCACTCTGCAAGATCCTGTCCGCTGGATTTCGGTTTGGTCCCGAAAAGCTTCAGCCACAAGCCGAAGTGTGGCTCGCAGTGGAGGAAAGCCTCACAAACTATGATGAAAGCGGTGAGGTGGAGAATAGAGTTGGGGGCCATGTGGTGGAAGTCTACCCCGTAGTAGAACATTACCCCGCGCACAAAGGGGTGCAGCGAGAACCCCAGGCCTCGGATGAGGTGGGGGACGAAGACTACCCGCTCCCCGGCGTTGGGAGCGGGCACCAGTTGGTCGGCCGATGGAGCGCGGATAGCGATGGTGGGGGCTAGGTACCCCGCGTCGCGCAGCTCGGCGATAGTCGCCGCTATCACCGTGGAGCCGCCCCAGTGCCCCTTGAGGGTGTCGGCCGTGGCTGGTTGAGAAGACTGAGCTCGCGAAAAGGGCGGGCGTGCTGGTTGGATCTGGGCGTTGGAGCTAGACGGCGCTGCAGTAGGGAAGGAATGGGAGCGTGCGTCATTGCGCTGTTCTCCCTTTGGTTCTTATAGACCTATAAAAGGCCAAGAGTCCCCTGCTGCGCCGATAAATTCGCGGCCGCTATCAAAAATGATGTTGAAACATATGGGGGGAAACAAAATCTTGATGATATCCCTGAGAAAGCGGGCACGATCTCTATTTCGAACGGATGTGCCAGTAAACAACTTGCCTCGAACCGCGATTTGAGGATGAGGCAGTAACTGCTCAACTCATCATGGAGCGAGCCTCTCCGTTAAAGTTGTCAGGCAGGATTGGATTGTTCATACCTGTACGACCAGCCTTCGAGGCTAAGATACTTACACCCCTCGGGCAGGGTACCAGCTCGGTTGGATCACGGATATCGATGTCCTATTAAAAAGAATCCGAGATGTAAAGTGGAACTCGTCTGTCAAGCCAAAGACTCTGGATCCGAAATGATATCTGTCGACCATCGTCCTCGGCGTAGAAGACCAGTTCGGGGGCTACTGACGGTGTCCTGGATTAGGGGGTGCTAACCGGGCCGACCCGTCTCCTCGGTTGGGCCAATGTACCCCCTTACGTGACCAAGATGGACTCCGGAGGCTGTACGAGGGAGGCGTGATCAATGCTGTCTCTGCCAAAGACTCGTAGTACACTTCAAGATTTGTCCAACCGCCTTATTCCTAGATACCGACATTGTAACCCTAGATACCCTCCCTGGCGTGTATATAAGCCATAGGGTTTAGCCCGTAGGGGGGACATCAACGCAACATTGCATACCTAGCCTTAGAAGTTAGAATCACATTACGATCTCGAGGTAGATCAACTCTGTACTCGATACATCTTCATCAATATAACAGAAGCAGGACGTAGGGTTTTACCTCCATCAAGAGGGCCCGAACCTGGGTAAACACCATCTCC
The DNA here is from genome assembly GCA_039707655.1 of Elymus sibiricus. NCBI lineage: Eukaryota > Viridiplantae > Streptophyta > Magnoliopsida > Poales > Poaceae > Elymus > Elymus sibiricus. The sequence goes on along the minus strand of CM077666.1, from coordinate 171,472,930 downwards.
ATTGTCTCTGTTACCATCGATCCTAGATGCGCAGCTCGGGACCCCTACCCCGAGGTCTACCGGTTTTTACACCGACAACCTCGCACCGAACTTGCCCTTGGTTCAACGTAAGATTGACGTGCGGGGTCTTCGCTAGATGATGCCTCGGTGGACCTCCTTCTTGAAGAACTCCTCCGAAAGATATTCATTTTCCTAAGAACAAATTTCTAAAAAAAATTGGGCCACAAAATGATATCAATAAAACTTCACAAGATTGATAGCAACTACTCATATGGATGTCTAGAGGATACATCAAGCATTCAAACTACTTGGAACTCAAAGAATTTAACATGCAAGCTCATTTTCAGTAGCACCAAGAGTAGCTAATTATGCAAAATATAATCCACTAAAGCAAAAACTAATTGGAGCAATTGAGGAGTCACATACTAAGGAGCAATCTCCCAAAACAGTTTCGGAAATGGAGCTCCGAGCAAAGAGATCGAAAATTTCAGGTTTGGGAGCAAGAACACGAGAGAGAGAGAGCTACCAGGAATTTTTGCTAAAGGTAAGAGACGAAATGGGCTGAAGAGATAAGTGAGGGGGTCCCTGTGGGGTCCACAAGCCACCAGGGCACGCCAGGGGGGTGGCGCGCCCTGGTGCCTCGTGGGCACCTGGGGCATCTTCCTGGTATGTTTTTAGTGCCAAAAATTCTTAAATATTATATAAAAATTCATATCAAAATTTTATTGCATTCTGAGCACTTTTATTTTTGGGCATTTTTTTATTGCACGGATAATTCAGAAAACAGGGTAATCATGGCATTTTATTGCATTTAACTAAAAATAACAGAAAACAAAAGGTGGGTATAGAAGGTTGTGCTTACTAAATTCATCGACCACATGCCTCTCAAAAAGAATCCATTAATAAGGTTGATCAAGTCTTATTAACAAACCATTTCCGAGTGACATGAAACCGAAGAATTTTCGTATAACACTAGGTTACCTCAACGGGGATATGCATCTCCCCAATAATAAGAGTTTCATATTTCTTTTTAACAGTAGGAAGAGGGAGTTGAAAACTTCCAATAGTAATTGTCGGAGTCTTTCCAATAACACGAATACCATTTACTTGAAATTGTTTCTTCGGAAAGTGCACCGTATGTTCATTAACATTGATATGAAAAGTGACCTTGCTTTTGTTGCAATCAATAACAGCCCCTGCAGTATTCAAAAAGGGTCTACCATGGATAATCGACATGTTGTCGTCCTCGGGCATATCAAGTATAACAAAGTCTGTTAGAATAGTAACATTTGCAACTACAACGGGCACATCCTCACAAACACCAATAGGTATGGCAGTTGATTTGTCAGCCATTTGCAATGATATTTCAGTGGGAGTGAGTTTATTCAAATGAAGTCTTTTATATAAAGAGAAAGGCATAACACTAACACCGGCTCCTAAATCACACAAAGCAGTTTTAACATAATTTCTTTTAATGGAGCATGGTATAGTTGGTATTCCCGGATCTCCTAGTTTCTTAGGTACTCCATCCTTAAAAGAATAATTTGCAAGCATGGTGGAAATCTCGGCTTCGGGTATCTTTCTTATAGTTGTGACAATGTCTTTCATATATTTAGCATAAGGGGCCATCTTTAAAATATCAGTCAAACGAGTACGCAAAAAGACTGGCCTAAGCATTTCAGCAAAGCGTTCAAATTCTTCCTCATCTTTTTTCTTAGATGGTTTAGGAGGAAAGGGCATGGGTTTTTGAACCCATGGTTCTCTTTCTTTACCATGTTTTCTAGCAACGAAGTCTCTTTTATCATAACATTTATTTTTAGGAGGTGGGTTATCAAGATCAACAGCAGGTTCTGTTTCAACGTCATTATCAGGTTCTTTATCATTATCTGGTTGGGTATCCACATGAGCATCATCATTATTATTATCATCAGGTGAATGTTCATTACCAGATTGTGTTTCAGCATCAGAAATAGAAACATCATTACTATCCTCCAAGGGTTTTTCTACCTCGGGTTCACTAGAAGTATGCAAAATCCTATCATTTTTCTTTTTCTTTTTCTTTTTAGATGGACTAGGTGCATCAACATTAATTCTTTGAGAGTCTTGTTCAATTCTTTTAGGGTGACCTTCAGGATAAAGTGGTTCCTGAGTCATTCTACCACCTCTAGTCATTACTCTAACAGCATGATCATTCATATTGTTATTCATTTCATTGAGCAATTCACTTTGAGATTTAGCAACTTGTTCTAATTGGGTTTGAACCATAGATGCATGTTTACTTACACCTTTAACATCATTAGCAATTCTAAATAACAAGTCACTCAAGCGATCAATCATGTAGGCATTTCTTTTCAATTGTTTCATAACATTTGCATTAAAGTGATCTTGCTTAATAATGTAATTGTCAAATTCATACAAGCATTGACTAGGAAGTTTGTTATAAGGAATATCACTTGCATCAAACTTTATAAGAGAATTTACCTCTACTACCTATGGCGGTGTGTCAAGACCATGTATTTCTTCAATAGGTGGTAGATTCTTAACATCTTCAGCTTTAATACCTTTCTCCTTCATACATTTCTTTGCTTCTTGCATATCTTCAGGACTAAGATATAAAATACCCCTCTTCTTCGGAGTGGGTTTAGGCGGTGGTTCGGGAAGTGTCCAATCATTATCATTCTTCAATATATTATTCAATAATTCCTCAGCTTGTTCAATAGTCCGTTCCCTGAAAACACAACTCGCACAACTATCTAGGTAGTCCCTAGAAGCATCGGTTAGTCCATTGTAAAATATATCAAGTATTTCATTCTTCTTAAGAGGATGATCAGGCAAAGCATTAAGTAATTGGAGAAGCCTACCCCAAGCTTGAGGGAGATTCTCTTCTTTAATTTGCACAAAGTTAAATATTTCTTGTAAAGCAGCTTGTTTCTTATGAGCAGGAAAATATTTTTCAGAGAAGTGATAAATCATATCCTGGGGACTACGCACACAATCAGGAGCAAGAGTATTATACCATTCCTTAGCATCACCCTTTAATGAGAAAGGAAATAACTTAAGAATATAGTAATAGCGAAATTTTCCTCATGAGCAAATAGGGTGGCTATTTCATTTAATTTAGTAAGATGTGCCACAACGGTTTCAGTTTCATAGCCATTGAAAGGATCAGATTCAACCAAAGTAATTAACTCAGGATCGACAGAGAATTCATAATCATTATCAGTAACAAATATGGGAGAGGTACCAAACTTAGGATCATATTTCATTCTCTCCCTCATAGATTTTTCTTTCATTTCAGCAAGCAATTTTATAACTTCATTTCTATCATTACAAGCAAGAATGGCTCTAGCCGTCTCCCTATCAAAGCAATGTTCATCAGGTGTTTCAACTCTAGTAGGAGAGCTAGGCATAATATATAGGTGAATCAAAATTCTCAAGAGTTTCAACATTTTCAATTTCTTTAGCTTTAGCAAGTTGTTCACTAAGAAATTCACCAAGTGGCACAGCATTATCAAGCATAGTACTAGCACCATCATGAGTATCATTCATAGCAGAAGTGGTATCATCAATAACTTGCGACATATCAGAATTAATAGCATGTGGTAGTGTTGCAAGTTTACTCAAAACAGAAGGTGAATCGAGTGCAGAGCTAGATGGCAATTCCTTACCTCCCCTCGTCTTAGAGGGAACGATCTTGGTCTTAGCGTCTTTTAGATTCTTCATAGTGATCAACAGATATAAATCCCAAGTGACTCGGCAAATAGAGCTATGCTCCCCGGCAACGGTACCAGAAAAAAGTCTTGATAACCCACAAGTATAGGGGATCGCAACAGTTTTCGAGGGTAGAGTATTCAACCCAAATTTATTGATTCGACACAAGGGGAGCCAAAGAATATTTGCAAGTATTGAGACTAAATATCTGCAGCAGAGTGATCAGTAGCACAGTAGTATGATAGTTTGATAGCAGTAGCAATAATAGTAACAGTAGCAGTAGCAGCAATAGTAGTAGCAATTGTGACAGCAGTAGCAACAGTAGTAACTTAGCAAGAACAATATGTGAAAAACTCGTAGGCATTGGATCGGTGATTATGTTGGATAACATTCATCATGTAACAGTCATAACCTAGGGTGACACAGAACTAGCTCCAATTCATCAATGTAATGTAGGCATGTATTCCGTATATAGTCATACGTGCTTGAGATAAGAACTTGCATGACATATTTTGTCCTACCCTCCCGTGGCAGCGGGGTCCATAAGGAAACTAAGGGATATTAAGGCCTCCTTTTAATAGAGAACCGGAACAAAGCATTAGCACTTAGTGAATACATGAACTCCTCAAACTACGGCAATCACCGGAAAGAATCCCAATTATTGTCACCTTGGGGTATGCGGATCATAACACGTAGCAGGTGCGTATAACTTACAAGATCGGATCAAGAACACAAATATATTCATGAAAACATAAAGGGTTCAGATCTGAAATCATGGCACTCGGGCCCTTGTGACAAGCATTAAGCATAGCAAAGTCATAGCAACATCAATCTCAGAACATAGTGGACACTAGGGATCAAGCCCTAACAAAACTAACTCGATTACATGATAAATCTCATCCAACTCATCACCGTTCAGCAAGCCTACGAAGGAATTACTCACTCCCGGCAGTGAGCATCATGAAATTGATGATGAAGGATGGTTGATGATGACGATGCCGGAAGATCCCACTCTCCGGAGCCCCAAACGGACTCCAGATCTGGCCTCCCGATGAAGAATGGGAGGTGGCGGCGGCTCCGTATCGTGAAACGCAATAAAACTTCCTCTCCTATTTTTTTCTCTGGAATTGTGAATTTATAGGCCTGAGATTAGGGTCAGCGGAGCCACATGGGCCCCACAAGCCACCAGGGCCCGCCAGGGGGGTGGCGCGCCCTGGTGCCTCGTGGGCAGCAGGTGGCCCCCCTCCAGTAGGTTTTGGCTCCAGTATTTTTTATATATTCCATAAAAAATCTCCAAAAAGTTTCATCCAATTCCAAGAACTTTTATTTCTGCACAAAAAACAACACCATGGTAGTTCTGCTGAAAACAGCGTCAGTCCGGGTTAGTTTCATTCAAATCGTGCAAATTAGAGTCCAAAACAAGAGCAAAAGTGTTTGGAAAAGTAGATACGACGGAGACGTATCACACTTGTGTTTGCATGTGATAAATTCAGACCTTATATTGTTGATTCTAAAGTTACCATTCACACTGATCATGCTGCTATTAAATATCTTATGGAAAAGAAAGATGCTAAATCTAGACTGATTAGGTGGGTTCTTTTACTTCAAGAGTTTGATTTGCATATTATCGATAGGAAGGGAGCTGAAAACCCTGTAGCAAATAATTTGTCTAGGATGGAAAATGTTCTTGATGACCCACTGCCTATTGATGATAGTTTTCCTGATGAGCAATTAGCTGTTATAAATCCTTCTACTTCTTGTAATAATCCTTGGTATGCAGACTATGCTAATTACATTGTTGCTAAGTATGTACCACCTAGTTTCACATACCAACAAAAGAAAAAGTTCTTCTTTGATTTAAGACATTACTTTTGGGATGACCCACATTTATATAAAGAAGGAGTAGATGGTGTTATTAGACGATGTGTACCTAAGCATGAACAGGAACAAATCCTATAGAAGTGTCATTCCGAGGCATACAGAGGACACCATGCGGGAGACAGAACTGCACATAATGTACTACAGTCTGGTTTTATTGGCCTACTCTCTTCAAGGATGCACGTAAGTTTGTCCTATCTTGTGATGAATGTCAAAGAATTGGTAATATTGGTAGACGTCAGGAAATGCCTATGAACTATTCACTTGTTATTTGCACCATTTGATGTTTGGGGCATTGATTATATGGGACCTTTTCCTAAATCTAATGGATACACTCATATCTTAGTCGTTGTTGATTATGTTACTAAGTTTTTTTTTGACTGAACACTGTGAGGCAAAAGCCCCACAGCCTTTTATTAAAACCATGGAACCAAAGTCTTACAGAAAGAAAAAATAGAACATATACAGAGCTAGCTAACAAGTCTAACTAACATTACCTATTTACAAACAGACATATACATAAATACAACCAGGGTTCAAGGCAGAGCACTGATCCATTGCAGCAACCACGGTTTGACTGCTGGCTTCATTCTGTGAGAATGCAGGGTGATATCATGAACAAATTTGGCCTTCCAAGCGCCAAAAGTTGGCCTAATGTGCCTGAAGATTTTATCATTTCGAGTAGTCCAGATACTCCATGCTGCAAGGAAGACAACTTCAAAGAAGAAAGGTTTCTGGAACCCTCTTTTGGTAGCACAATGCATTCCCTGATAGACAAACCTGCATACCATTGAACCTGCAAGTAGTTCCATACTCTGGTACTAAAAGTGCACTTGAAGAAAAGATGGTCCCTATCTTCGTATAATTGGGCTGCACACATGGGGCATAGGTTATCTTCCTCTTCAGACCTCCAATGTCTTTTGAGGAGCATATCTCTTGTGTTCAGCCTATCATTGAGCATTAACCATGCAAAGACCTTGATTTTCATGATACACTTACTTTGCCAGATCCATTTGCTAGGATCATCATTAGGCAAGGAAGTATGCATCAGAATGTAGTAGCTCTTGGCAGTGTAGATCCCTTTACCAGGCTTCCAGTACCAGGAATCAGATTCATTTGGATCCCTCTCTAAACCTTGAATGCCAATCTACAGAGATTGCAACTCCTCCATTGCTTCTGGAGATAAAGGCAGCTGGAAAAGGTATGAATGTCTAGATCTTCAATAAATTCTTTAACTGAAATCTTGTCATCCAGTGCAAATGAGAACAACCTTGGAAACCTTTCCTTCATTGGTGTGCAGCAGCCATTTAGTACCCATGAATCATGCGAGAAGAGAGAGCTATCGCATGCATTAACTGTGATGACAAAATGTAACCTATAAATCTCATTCAACTTCATAATATCCCTCCACCATGAAGATCCACATTGTACTATTGCATGGGGAACTACTCCATTATAGTATGTATCCCAGATCAGTGAAACCCATGGGATATCTGCCTTGTTATAAAATTTGTGTAGATGCTTAGTGAGCAATGCTTTATTTTGCACAGCAAGGTTAATGATACCCATTCCTCCTTTGTCTTTGGGCTTACAAACCATAGGCCAAGCTGCCAAAGATTGCTTTGGTGTGTCAGCATTGCCCCTCCATAAGCATTGCCTCATTATTCTTTCTAGTTGCTTTATAATTCCAGCAGGTAAACTGAGACTGCATAAAAAGTATATTGGCATGGATGATAAGACTGATTGCAGTAACTGCAGTCTAGCTCCTTGGGATAACATGGCAGAACTAGCAGATAATCGTCTTTCAACTCTATCCACCAGAGGGACCAGATCCTGAATTCTGGGTTTGGTAGTGCCCACAGGCAGACCAAGATAGGTGAAAGGAAGGGTCCCAACTTGGCAGCCAAAAATTGATGCCAGCCTACTGGTTTCATCAGGAGTAACATTTATGGGCAAGATACATGACTTGTGGAAATTCACTTGTAAGCCAGTTGACTTGGAGAAAGAAACCAGCATCTCTTTGAGAGCAATTAATTGTGTTTCATCAGCTTGAACTATGAGCAGGGTATCATCAGCATATTGAACAATGGGAAAATCAGGGTCATTGGATGGAATGGGAAGTGAGAGGAGTCCCTGCTGGAGCATTTTGTTGACCACTGTTTGCAACAGATCAGCAGCAATGACAAAAAGTAATGGTGAAAGTGGGTCCCCCTATCTGACACCTCTTTTGCAATTGAACTGCTTACCTGGTACTCCATTGAGAAGTATTGAAGATGACCCAGAAGAGAGAAGCTCTTTAATCCAGCCAATCCATTTGTCATCAAAACCCTTATATTTCAACATCAGCAAAATAAGGTCATGTTCCACAGTGTCAAAAGCTTTAGCAAAATCAAGCTTAAGAATGAGAATTGGCCTCTTGGATTGGTGACACTGATAAATATATTCCAAGCTCCAAGCAATGCAATCTTGAATTGATCTGGACTTAAGAAATCCATACTGATTCTTATGGATGCATCTAAGAATGACTTTCTGCAGTCTGTTGGCTAGAAGCTTGGTGAGGAATTTGAGGCAAGTATTTGTGAGGGAGATTGGTCTATAATCATTTGGTCCCTCAGGTGACAAAACCTTTGGAATCAAGGTAACAAGGGATCCATTTATGCTCTGTAGAGTAATTTTCCCTTCAAAAAAATCTGAGATTAACCTATGAAAATCATCTTTAATAATATGCCAACACCTCTTGACAAACATTACAGTAAAACCATCTGGTCCTCGTGCTCTGTCCTGGGACAGATGTTTTAAAACTTCATTGATTTCCTCCTGGGAAAAAGGTCCAGACAAGTCCTCAAGACCTGGAACAGGGTGAATGATATTCTCCAGGTCAAACTGCATATCAATCCCATGAGCTATCCCCATTCTGTCTTTATAAGAAGACCAAAGTAAGCCAGCCATCTCACTGTGAGTAGATACCACCATACCATCTTCATTGATAAGGCTAGAAATTGTGTTTCGTCTGAATCTTTCAGTTGCCATTGCTTGAAAGAACTTAGAGTTTTCCTCACCCACTTTAATCCATCGTATGGTACATCTTTGCTTCCAATATATGAATTGCAGATGAAGCAGGTCCTCAAGGTGTAACTTCACTGTTTTTCTAAAATTAAATTCAGGTCTGGTCAGTGGTCTTTGTTCCTCAAGATTACCAAAAGCCAAAATAACAGCATTACAAGCTTGCATCAGGAGTTTTAGCCTTGAGAGCCCAGTATGCCACTTCTTGAGGTCATGCCTTAATCTCTTCAACTTTTCAGTTAAGTTAGCTGCTGAATTTGACTTAGTTGTTGGAGCAGTCCAGGACTATTGCACACAGTCAAAAAAACCAGGCATGTCCACCCAATAATTCTCAAAACGAAAAACCTTAGCTTTGGGTATGGAAGTGGATATGGAGACCACACAGGGTACATGATCAGAGCCAGTTTTTGCCAGAGGATAAACCATGGTATTGGGGTACTCTGTGGTCCAGGTTGGTGTTGTGAAAAAACAATCAAGCTGTTCCAACAAAGGAACTTCCTGCATGTTGGACCAAGTATACGATCTTCCTTTCAGAGGCAATTCAAGAAGACCTAAGTGTCCAATTATTTCATTGAAGATAAGCATATCATTGACATCTCCCCCTGGCAAATTTCTGTTCTCCATAGATCTTATGAAGTTGAAATCACCTAAAAATAACCAAAGCTCATCTTGGGGTATTTGGATGTGGTAGAGCCAATGTACAAAATTATCCCTTAATTGTCCTTGACAAGACCCATAAACATTAACCAGAGTCCATGTTTGGTTATTATGTGCACAAGTGAAGTTGATGATAATGCCAAAACTCTGTACTTCAATTAAAGTGCCTATTAGAGCAGAGGAGCACCATAAGACTAATATACCCCTAGAAGCACCCACAGATGGCGAATAAGCAAAATTATCAAATCTTTTGGGACAGGACTTTCTAATGGCTCTTTGATCAAAGAATTCACATTTAGTTTCCTGCAGACAAACAACAGAACACTGACTTTCTTCAATTTTTGCCCTGACAGCCCTCTGCCTATTTTCAGAGTTCAAACCTCTTACATTCCAGCAAAGCACTTTCCAGTCCTTATTATTATGTGAATTCATTGAGAAACTTCAGAAAATAAAGAGCCATACATAGCACCACATAATAGTACTGCAGAACAACATAACCATAAGACTGAAGTTGATAGTTTAGGGCATCGCCAGATCCCACTGACAGAACACACAAGTCTGACTGAACATAAACAGAGACCAAAAGTAAAAACATGGCAGTACAAGGGACCTGCCTCCCTGGAACATCACATAATGTATCACTTATTATTGGGCAATGGTGTGTCTTGGGACTGCTTAGGTGCAGCCATAAGCTGCTCCACTGTTAGCTTCTCTGGTGGAATCCCCAAGGAAGCTCCAAGGGCCTACATGACAGATATAGGCGTCGGTGGAGGGCCATCTCCTGCCGCTTGGGTGCTGGACTCCTGACCATCCGTCTGCTGGATCCTAGGTTTCTTAGCCTTTGGCTGACGAGGAGGCCGTGGCTTGACTGGGATGGCCGAGGTGGGCTTGAAACCTTGCAGCTTAGCAGCACTTCGAGTCATTCTCCTGTCAGAGAAATCAGAACAAGGAGCAACAAGCGTCTTAGGTTTTTTAACACGCCTCTTGGACGGAGGTGGGCTCTTGTGAGCAGAGCTAAGTTGTGGCACTCCATCAGATGGGTGTTGCTGCTGTTTCAATGAGGAAAACTGATGGATCCCCATGCTGGAATCATCCCCAAAGGATAGTTTGCGCGCAACTGGCTTATCAGGAGAGGGCAGCAGAGCCAGAGGGCGCACTGGATCAGAGTGCTAACACTGGGGCCACTTAAATGGCACCATCTCTTGGAAAGCTTGCATCCAAGAGCGCTTCAAGGACAATGGCACAATGTCTGTCTGTAACTGCAACTGTCTGGGTATCTTTGCCGTCAGGAAACTAGGCATCAAAGACTCAAAAGACCTCTGCCAGATCATCTCAGGGGGTAAAACAGGTCCAAACACTATCCTTGCTGCTCCAATAAAAAGAGGTGGCTGCAGTGGAGGTTGATAAGGAACAATAGCAAGGTTGTTATGAGGCACTGCCACTGCTTGTTCCTCCAAATGCTGAACTGCATCATCTGGCTCCTCCAATTGCTGCTCATCCAAAACTGGATCTGCTAACTGGTCCTCTCCTTGATGTAACTGGGGCTGGTTAAGCTGAAAATCCTGCAACTTGAAGTGCAGGCTCAATATCTTGTTGGGCTGGAATACCTCCAGGCCCATCTGCTAGGTTTTGCACTGGCTGCAAAAGTGGCCCATCTGCATCTGCTAGGTGTTCCACCGGTTGCAGCAGAGGCCCATCAACGGCCAGTGGATTGCCTTGCTGAGAGGAATTGTTGGAGCCCAAAGAGGGATTCAAAATCATCGAGTTTTGATCTTGTGGTGCCTGTTGCTGTACCTCAGCCGGTTCCTCTACAGGATCATGCCATGGCTGGCCCCAACCTTCATTCTGATCATGCTGGGGTTGCTGCTGTTGGTCAGGGTTCAGAGGCTGTGGCACATCATTCCATCCGAGTGCAGGATAAGGTGGCAATGCCCAAAAGTGCTCATTTAGTTGTAGTTGCCCAGGCATAGGGTGTGGAATGCCCTCTAAAGGCATCATATCCTCATCTTGGGGAAGTTGCTCCGCAAATGCAGCAGTCAAAATATGACAGGAGGCTGTCCATGAGACCACAGCACCTCCCACGGTGGTGAATTGACAAAAAACTACATCCCTTGGCACAAGCAAGTTATCAGGGAAGGAAGCAAAAACCAGAGAACGAACCAAACGATCATCATCATGATTCCAATACTGAAATTGTCCAAAAGTGCCAACAACCTCTGCCAAATTCTCAGCATTGCGATAATCAAGCGGGACTCCAATGAACATAAGCCAACCTGTGCGGTGCCCCTGGATTGCTCGAAAACCCTCACCATCATCGTGGTTAATGAATCTCACAAAAATTTCTTCTCCATGCTGATCTAACCCAAGCGGCCATGGAGCATGATTGACCAAAGCACTACGGACTACCGGGTCTTGCATCTGATAAAGACCAACTCCTTGAAACCAGGTTTGAGTGGATAGTACCGAGAGTTGGAGCTCGTCGATGATGAAGTCTCGGACTTGCTATCAACGAAAAGGCACATCCTCTTGCTGCGGAATCGGCTCGACGATTCCCACCATGTAAGATTCATGGCAGTGAGGTGGAGTGCGAGCCGGAGTGTAGAACGTACGCGGCAGGCAGTGCGGGCCAGCATCGATGATATCATGACCCGCTGGCAGGAAACGCCGCGGGTCGAGCTCATAGTTTGCCATGGTCGGCTGATGAACAGGCAGCAGATGGTGTGGAGATGGCAAAGGAGAGCTGGCCGTCTGCAGAGGAGGGGAATCTTTGTTTTGGCAGGGGATTTTTTCACTGTTCAGGAACTTGAATCGTCCGGGGGGTAGGCTTGAAGGCGCGAGACTCGAGGCCGGTAGCTGGGCTGCTGTGCTTGGGAACCCAAACTTTTAATTCAGGAGGAGGCCGCGTGCAGCGTTTCTTAACATGACCGAGCCGGAAGCAACGACGGCAACGAATTTTATTCGTGCACATATTCAATTTATGCCCCATACCCAAACAACGTGGGCAGTCCCAGACTTGTGCTGCTAATTCCTCCACAAGTTCATCTAATCCTTGCAGGTCACGGACGATTTCCAAAGGAGACTTGATTGGTGATTCAACTGGGCTTGTGGAAGGCCCAGACCCGACCAAAGAAGTCGTTGGGGTGATACAAATCCCATCATCCTCAGATTCAGAGGAGTCATCATCCGAGAGAATTAACGGATTGTGAACAGATCCCTCCAAAAAATCCGTAACAGAGGCAATATCGGGGAAAAGATTATCCCATGATTTCCGCTATGCACTGTATCCCTAGGAAAACGGGCTGTCGGCGAAACAAACCCAAACTGCAATCCACATGCTATCACCGGCGATGAGGACGCCGGCGGCGAGCTGCAAACATCCCAGGCAGGCTCGGACGATGTAGTCAAGTGGTCAAGCTAGCAAAATATGATGTCAACCATAGAATTGCATCACCTTATCATCCTCAGTCTAGTGGTCAAGTTGAATTGAGCAATAGGGAAATAAATTAATTTTGCAAAAGACTGTTAACAGATCCAAAAAGAATTGGTCTAAAAAACTTGATGATGCATTATGGGCTTATAGAACTGCTTATAAAAATCCTATGGGTATGTTTCCATATAAAATGGTCTATGGAAAGGCATGTCATTTACCTCTTGAGTTGGAACATAAAGCTTATTGGGCCATTAAAGAACTTAATTATGATTTCAAACTTACAGGTGAAAAGAGGTTATTTGATATTAGTTCTCTAGATGAATGGAGAACCCAAGCTTATGAAAATGCCAAGTTGTTTAAAGAAAAAGTTAAAAGATATGGCATGACAAAAGAATCCAAAAAGGGGAATTTAAAGTAGGTGATCCAGTTCTATTGTACAATTCTCGTTTCAGATTCTTTGCAGGAAAACTTCTCTCTAAATGGGAAGGACCATATATCGTCAAAGAAGTTTATCGCTCCGGAGCTATCAAAATCAACAACGCCGAAGGCACTAATCCGAGAGTAGTTAATGGGCAAAGAATTAAACATTATATCTCAGGTACGCCCATTAATATGGAAACAAATATTATTCAAACTATAACACCGGAGGAACACATAAAAGAGACCTTCCGGGATGCTCCAGAACCCTGAAAAAGAGTAGGTATGTGATACGATAAGTAAACCGACTCCAAAAGTTCCATAAAAGTACTTTTTGTTCATTTCGGAATATATAAAAAACTAGAAAAATAACAAACAATCAGGAAAGTGCATGAGGGGGCGACGAGCTCAGGGGGCGCGCCCTACCCCCAAGGGCACGCCGTGTGAGCTCGTGACTCCCCCGTGGACTTTCCCGACTCCGTTTTCTCTTAGATTACTTATTCTGCACGGGAAAAATTCATTATATATACTCTCGGATGTTTTGACCACCGTATCGCAAGTTTCTCCTCTGTTCTTGTTTGGGGCTATTTTCTGTCAGACTTTCAAGGCCAAGCATCATGTCTTCTTCATCCTCCAACAACGTGGGAGACAACGCTTGGTTGCTATAGATGGAACTCGAAAGGGAGGGAGCCGAGGAGGTCACCATGGAAGAAGAGGCGGGAGATTCGCTGGAAGTCCACCCTCCGGCTTCGGAGAGAGGTATTCTAGCTGGTATCTCCATTACTCCAAACCCCCATCAAGCCATGAGGACGGCGATGAGCCAAGGAAGTCAAGAGGTACAAGAGGGACCTGCCCCTAGGAGGCCCCTACATAGGTTACATTGGAACAATTTTCATAATTTGGTTCACAATTATGGAGTTGAGAATACTTCCCGTATGCACATACCTTCCAATTGGGACATCTCTCGTCCAAGTGAAAGTGATGCAGGAAAGAATGCTTGGGGCCCAGAGAATAAGCACATCATGGCTGAAGTTCAAAAGAATGTGGAAATTATTCAACATGTGCTTCGAGAAATCCAGAGTTTGAAGGAAATCTTAATGAACATTATGAAGGACAAGCTTACCACTTCATCACCATCATCACCGGAGAAAGACACTTGAGTACATGGGTATGGGCACCACCCTTGGATTGTTCCAAGCTTGGGGGAGGTGCCCCGGTATAGTATCACCATCGCTTTTACCATCATTATCTATCTTAGTTTGATCCCTAGTTATTTTGTGATTTAGAAGAATAAAGTTTTAGTATGATATAGTTTTGAGTGCTTCTTTCGTGATCTATCTATCTATGTAATCGAGTGTGAGAGTTACATAATAAAGAGTAGTTTGAGTTTTGTTGCTTTACTTTCTTGTTCAAATCCTAGCAATGAAAAGAATAAAAAGATCATATGTTAATCCCATGGGGAGTGATGTCTTCACAAAGAAAAGGTATAATTGATAACATTTGTTGGAACTTAACAAACATTGCATTAGTCATTGATGCAATTCATGAAAAAGAAATAAAGGAAGAGAGGTCTCACATATAAATATACTATCTTGGACATCTTTTATGATTGTGAGCCCCCATCAAATATTCTATGCTTGATCAAATAGTTGACGTTGGATAAGGAAGACAACGTAATAGGTTATGTTGGCTTATATTCACATAGAAGTTATATTGTCATGGATCCTCTAACATGTGGTGCTTGCTCATAATCTTTTGCTAGCCAAAAATTCACATTAAGTAGAGATACTACTTGTGCATCCAGAAACCCTTGAACCCAGTTTCTTGCCATGAGCGTCCACCATATCTACCTAAGGATTGAATAAGATCCTTCAAGTAAGTTGTCATCGGTGCATAAAGCAATAAAAATTGCTCCTAAATATGTATGATCTTTTATTGTAAGGGAAAATAAGCTTTGTACGAACTTGTGATGGTAAAGAAATAAAAGTGATGGACTGCATAATAAAGTTTGCTATCACAAGGGCAATATAAAGTGACATCCCTTTCCATTAAGAGCTTGCACATCCTAAAATAAAAAGTGTATGACAACCTCTGCTTCCCTCTGCGAAGGGCCTATCTTTTACTTTCGGTATTTACTTTTATGTAAGAGTCAATAATGTTCATTCCTATTCCATTCTTGTTTATTCTCCACTTGGCAAGCATCATGTGGTAGGGAAAGATCCAGACACATATATCCATTTGGATGTAGGTAATCTTGAGTTAATATTGTTGCCATTATCCTCAAGATAAATCAGTTGGGAGGTGAAAACTATAAACCCCCATCTTCCTATGTGTTTGAATGAAACTTTTGCTCCATAAATATTCCGTGAGTGTTTGCAATCATGGAAGACTAAATGATAGTTGAGTATGTGAACTTGCTAAACAAAGCTCTTACATAGACTCTTTATGAAAATATGATAAACTGCAATTGTTTCAATGACTGAGATTATAGTTTGTTAGTTTTCAATGAAGTTTATGGTTCATACTTTAGCTTGTGAAGGAATTGTTACTTGATCATGAGAAGTTTTATGATGATATATTGTTGTTATGATAATGATCATGATGCTTTCATGCACGTATTTTGTTTTATCGACACCTCTCTCTCTCTAAACATGTGGTCATGATTATCAATTTAGGTTTTTCGCTTGAGGACAAGCGAGGTCTAAGCTTGGGGGAGTTGATATGTCCATTTTGCATCATGTTTTCCTACTATTATTTATTATGTTTTGGGTCAGTATTTCACTTTATGATGCAATCCTAATGCCTTTTCTCTCTTATTTTGCACATTTCACATGAAGAGGGAGATTGCCGGCAGCTGGAATTCTGGACCCGAAAAGGCTACAACAGAGATAGATATCCTCCACAACTCCAAATGACCTGAAAATTTATGGAGAATTATTTTGGAATATATAAAAAGTATTGGCGGGAGAAATACCAGGAGGGGGGCCACCAGAGAGCCACGAGCTCACAGGGCGGCCCCCCTAGGGCGTACCTACTAAGCTCATGGGCCCTCCAGCGGGTCTCCGGGGCCCATCTTCTCCTATAAGATGCTATTTGCCCTAGAAAAAATTAGAAGAAGACTTTCGGGACAAAGCTCCGCCGTCTCGAGGCGGAACCTGGGCAGGAGCACTTTTGCTCTCCGACGGAGCGATTCCGCCGGGGATACTTCCCTCCGGGAGGGGGAAATCGAAGCCATCGACATCACCAACGATCCTCTCATCGTGGGAGGACCAATCTTCTTCAACATTTTCACCAGCACCATCTCTTCTCAAACCCTAGTTCATCTCTTGTATTCAATCTTTGTCCCAAAACCTCAGATTGGTACCTGTGGGTTGCTAGTAGTGTTGATTACATCTTGTAGTTGATGCTAGTTGGTTTATTTGGTGGAAGACTATATGTTCAGATCCTTAAGCATACTCAATACCCCTCTGATCTTGAACATGAATATTATTTGTGAGTAGTTACTTTTGTTTTTGAGGACATGGGAGAAGTCTTGTTATAAGTAATCATGTGAAGTTGGTATTCATTCGATATTTATATGATATGTATGCTATTCTTCCTTTAGTAGTGTCATGTGAACATCGACTACATGACACTTCACCATACTTGGGACTAAGAGAAGGCATTGGGGAGTAATAAGTAGATGATGGGTTGCGAGAGCGACAGAAGCTTAAACCATAGTTTATGCGTTAATCCATAAGGGGCTGATTTGGATCCATATGTTTCATGCTATGGTTAGATTTATCTTAATTCTTCTTTCGTAGTTGTGGATGCTTGCGAGAGGGGGTAATCATAAGAGGGTTGCTTGTTCAAGTTAGAACAACACCCTAGCACCGGTCCACCCACATATCAAATTATCAAAGTAGTGAACGCGAATCAACTAAACATGATGAACGTGACTAGACGACAATTCCCATGTATCCTCGAGAAAGCTTTGCTTATTATAAGAGAACGTTCCGGCTTGTCCTTTGCTATAAAAAGGATTGGGCCACTGATGTCTACTACACAACTTATTCTTGTAGACTCGCGTTGGGCCTCCAAGCGCAGTGTTTTGTAGGACAGTAGCAATTTTCCCTCAAGTGGATGACCTAAGGTTTATCAATCCATGGGAGGCGTAGGATGAAGATGGTCTCTCTCCGACAACCCTGCAACCAAATACAAGAAATCTCTTGTGTCCCCAACACACCCAATACAATGGCAAATTGTATAGGTGCACTAGTTCGGAGAAGAGATGGCGATACAAGTGTAGTATGGATAGTAGATATAGGTTTTTGTAATCTGAAAATATAAAAACAGCAAGGTAGCAAGTGATAAAACGGAGCACAAACAGTATTGCAATGCTTAGAAACAAGGCCTAGGGTTCATACTTTCGCTAGTGCAATCTCTCAACAATGCTAACATAATTGAATCATATAACAATCCCTCAACGTGCGATAAAGAATCACTCCAAAGTTCTTATCAAGCGGAGAACATAAGATAAAATTGTTTGTAGGGTACGAAACCACCTCAAAGTTATCCTTTCCGATCAATCTATTGAGCTATTCCTATAAGTGTCACAAACAGCCCTAGAGTTCGTACTAAAATAACACCATATGATACACATCAACCAACTCTAATGTCACCTAGATACTCCAATATCACCACAAGTATCCGTGAGTTGATTATACGATATGCATCAAACAACTTCAGATTCATAATATTCAATCCAGCACAAAGAACTTCAAAGAGTGCCCCAAGATTTCTACCAGAGAAAGTAGGATGAAAACGTGCATCAACCCCTATGCATAGATTACCCCAATGTCACCTCGGAAATCCGCGAGTTGAGTGCCAAAACATACATCAAGTTAATCAATATAATACCCCATTGTCACCATGGGCATTCATATGCAAGACATACATCAAGTGTTCTCAAACCATAAAAGTATTCAATCCGATAATAGTGAAACCTCAAAGGTAAAAACTCAATTCATCACAACAAGATAGAGAGGGAGAAACACCATATGATCCAACTATATTAACAAAGCTTGCGGTACATCAAGATCGTGCCAAATCAAGAACACAAGAGAGAGAGAGAGAGATCAAACACATAGCTACTGGTACATACCCTCAGCCCCGAGGGTGAACTACTCCCTCCTCGTCATGGAGACCGCCGGGATGATGAAGATGGCCTCCGGTGATGATCCCCCCCTCCGGCACGGTGCCAAAAAAGGGCTTTAGATGAGAACGTGGAGGTATAGAGGCTTGCGGCGGCGGAGTCAAAGTTCTAGGGTTATTTCTGAGGGTTTCTCTATTTATAAAAAAAATTGGCGTTGGAATCACACGAAGAGGGGCCATAGGGGGGCCACGAGGCACCAGGGCGCGCCCAGGGGGGTGGGCGCGCCCAAGTGACTTGTGGGGCCCCTGTGGGTCTTCTGCTGCTCCCCCGAAGCTTCCTGGGTCTGTTTCCTTCCAGAAAAAATCGTCAAAAAGTTTCGCTGCATTTGGACTTCATTTGATATGGATTTTCTAGGAAACCAAAAACAAGCAGAAAACAACAACTGGCACTGGGCACTAGGTCAATATGTTAGTCCATAAAAATCATATAAAAGCCATATAAAAGTGCACCAAAATCATACAGAACTATAATAAACATGGCATGAATACTTCATAAATTATAGATACGTTGGAGACGTATCAGCATCCCCAAGCTTAATTCCTGCTCGTCCTCGAGTAGGTAAATGATAAAAGAAATAATTTATGAAGTGTGAATGCTAGCATAGTGCATAGGTTTGATCAATGATAATTTCAATCACTTTTCCTAGCATCATGACAGCAACTTTTTCTCATAAAACTCATCAAGATAAAGTAGCAATCAATTCACATGTTATGGTTCAAACAATGCATTCTCTTGAAACTTAACAACCAATGCTCTTAGTCACCAAACAATTGCAATTCAACTTATCTTCAACAGAGTCTAAGTAAGAGCTTCACATACTCAATTATCATATAGTCTTCTATGATTGCTAGTACTCAAAGCATATTTTTAGAACAAATGGCATTCATCGAACACAGAGAAAGATAGGGGATTAATGTTTCGCCTCCCAACTCATTTATCATAGAGATAATTGTCAACAATAATAAATCATGATCAAATATATTTGAATGGATATATGTGTCTGGATCAAATCATTTGGAATAAGAAGTTGACTCAACAAAAATAAATAGCATGAAAGTAAATAACATAAAAGTAAATAGAATGCCCCTTCACAGAGGGAAGCAGGGATTTGCAGAGGTGCCAGAGCTCATAGCTTAAAACAGAGATGAATACATTTTGAGTGGCGTGCCTTTCCTGTCAACGTCACGATCGAGAGTTCTCAATATCTTCCATGCTAAACACATTATAGGCGGTTCCCAAGCGGAAAGGTAAAGTTTACTCCCCCTCAACCATTCAAACACAAGCCATGGCTAGCCGAATCCTCGGGTGCCCTCCATACAATCAACTTTCCGGGGGAGTTTGTTTAATTATTTTGTTTTGCGGGACTGGGCATCCCAATTACCGCCCTCTCTCGTGCAATGACAAGTGAATAAACACTCATCATGAGAATAACTCGCTTAACATGGAAGATACTGACCACCCACTGCCGCTTCATGAGCGGTACGGGCACACAAAACAGATGCTTATTTGAATGATTAGAGGTGGCACATGCAAATTTACTTGGAACGGTAGGGTAATACCGTATATAGGTAGGTATGGTGGACACTCATGGAAGAAACTTGGCTCAAGGATTTTGGATGCACAAGCAGTATTCCCGCTTAGTACAGAAATTTAGGCTAGCAAAAGATTCTAAACAAGCACCACATGTTAGAGGATCCATAACAATATAACTTCTATGCAAATATACCCAAACATAACTCATTACGTTGTCTTCCTTGTCCAACTTCAACTAATTTGCTCAAGCTTGAAAATAATTAATGGGTATTCACAATCATAAAAGATGTCCAAGATAATATATTTATATGTGAAAGTTCTCTTCCATATACTATCTTTCATGAATTGCTCGTATGACCAATATTGTGATTGTCAAATTTCAATAGATTTTACTTTCCAAACCCAATGTGAAACTACTACTAAGCATATGGAACATGGATAATTTCAGATTTATGATATTCAATTCATTCAACAATTTACTCAAAGGATATAAGTGAAGCACAAGAATGAATGACAAACTACTCCAAAAGATATAAGTGAAGATCAATGAGTAGTCAAACAATTAAGTAGCTATGTGAAGACTCTCTCCAAATAAAGATTTCAGATATTGATAATTGTATTAAAACAGCAAACAAAATAAAAATAAAAGGACACTCCAAGAATAGCACAAATCATGTGAACAAGTAAAAACTTAGGCTAACCGATAGGTGTTGATGAAGAAAGGTGGGATGCCTATCGGGGCATCCCCAAGCTTGGTTGCTTGAGAGTTCTTGGAATATTAACTTGGGGAGCCTTGGGAATCCCCAAGCTTGAGCTCTTGTGTCTCCTTAATTCCTCTCATATCACGGTTTCTCCTAAATCTTAAAAACTTCATCCACACAAAACTCAACAAGAACTCGTGAGATAAGTTAGTATAAATCAACTCAAAACCTTAACATTCTCTACTATAACAAATCACTAAAATTATATTTAAACATTGCATACTAAATTCCTCTGCATATTTAATACTCCTATCCACAAATAGAAACATTAAACAAGCAACTTATGCAAACAATGCAACTATAACCGAAATCTGTCTAAATATAACACTCTGTAAAGGGTGAATAAGAAGTCATACTTCCCTAACTCCAAAAATTCTGAAAAATTACCACATGACAGAGAACTCATTCATGCTTACTTTTTAAAAATTTCAGATTTTTATCATGTTCTGAATATTCAGGAATATTCTGGACATAACAGAAAACTTTCTGTTTTCAAACAACAACACATGAACTTGCAAACTGAGCATGGTAAAGGCTATAATTGGCATTTTATATTGAACTAAAAGATACAAAACATGATTATTGATAAAAAAAGCAAATCTCAACAAAATAAAATGATACTCCAAGCAAAACTCATATTATGTGACGAATAAAAATATAGCTCCGAGTGAGGTTACCGATAGTGTTGAAGACGAAAGAGGGGATGCCTTCCGGGGCATCCCCAATCTTAGACGCTTGAGTCTTCCTTGAATATTATCTTGGGGTGCCTTGGGAATCCCCAAGCTTAGGGTCTTGCCGCTCCTTATTCTCCTCATATCGATATCTCAAGCAAAACTTGAAAACTTCAATCACATAAAACTTAACGGAACTTGTGAGATAGGTTAGTATGATAAAAATAAATCATCCACTTAGGTACGTTCAAGACAAGATTAATAAGTGCTCTCACATAATACCTACTGTATTCTATCATTTCCACAATCTATATCTCATAATATAAGCTATGGAAACACTAAAACAAGCAAACTATGCAATAAAAACAGAATCTGTCAAAAACAGAACAGCATGTAGTGAGCGAATTAAAAACCATAATTTTGTATATCCAAAAATTCTGAAAAATTAGGAAAACGTAAAAAATTTGCAACACAATACTGTGTAAAAATTTCAGAATTTTCTCACGCTCCAGTACATAATAGAAATTCCAGCACTGGACGCAAAAGTTTCTGTTTTTGCACAGAATCAAATCAACAAGCATCCACACTATCCCAAAGGCTTTACTTGGCACATTATTGAAAGAAAACATCTGAAACATGATTACTATAGTAGGTCAATCATGTGAACACAAGAAAAACACGTACAAGCATATGATCCTCTCTCATAATAATTTTCAATAGCATCATGAATGAATTCAACAATATAACTATCACATAAAGCATTTTTTTCATGATCTACAAGCATAGAAATTTTACTACTCTCTACATAAGCAATTTTCTTCGCATTCATAATAGTGGGGGTAAACTCAACAAAATAACTATCATGAGATACTTGGTTGGCATAATCCAATTGAAAATTAAAATCATGATGACAAGTTTCATAGTTATCATTATTCTTTATGGCATACATGTCATCACAATAATCATCATAGATAGCAACTTTGTTGTCATAATCAATTGAAACCTCTTCCAAAATAGTGAAATCATCATTAAATAAAGTTGTGACCTCTCCAAATCCACTTTCATAATTATTGCCATAAGATTCAACACCCTCCAAAATAGTGGGATCATTAGTACCTAGAGTTGACACTCTTCCAAACCCACTTTCATCAATATAATCATCATAAATAGGAGGCATGCTATCATAATAATAAATTTGCTCATCAAAACTTGGGGGACTAAAAATATCATCTTCATCAAACATAGCATCCCCAAGCTTGTGGCTTTGCATATCATTAGTATCATGGATATTCATAGAAAGCATACTAACAACATTGCAATCATGCTCATCATTCAAAGGACTCACATTAAACATTTTATTAAATTCTTCCTCTAGCAATTGAGCACAATTTTCTGATCCATCATTTTCAAGAAAGACATTATAAAGATGAATTCCATTTTTTTTGTAGTTTTCTTTTATAAACCAAACTAGTGATAAAACAAGAAACTAAAAGATTCGATTGCAAGATCTAAAGATATACCTTCAAGCACTCACCTCCCTGGCAACGGCGCCAGAAAAGAGCTTGATGTCTACTACACAACTTATTCTTGTAGACTCGTGTTGGGCCTCCAAGCGCACAGTTTTGTAGGACAATAGCAATTTTCCCTCAAGTGGATGGCCTAAGGCTTATCAATCCGTGGGAGGCGTAGGATGAAGATGGTCTCTCTCAAACAACCCTGCAACCAAATACAAGAAATCTCTTGTGTCCCCAACACACCCAATACAATGTCAAATTGTATAGGTGCACTAGTTCGGCGAAGAGATGGTGATACAAGTGTAGTATGGATAGTAGATATAGGTTTTTGTAATCTGAAAATATAAAAACAGCAAGGTAGCAAGTGATAAAACGGAGCACAAACAGTATTGCAATGCTTAGAAACAAGGCCTAGGGTTCATACTTTCGCTAGTGCAATCTCTCAACAATGCTAACATAATTGAATATAACAATCCCTCAACGTGCGATAAAGAATCACTCCAAAGTTCTTATCAAGCGGAGAACATAAGATGGAATTGTTTGTAGGGTACGAAACCACCTCAAAATTATCCTTTCCGATCAATCTATTGAGCTATTCCTATAAGTGTCACAAACAGCCCTAGAGTTCGTACTAAACTAACACCATATGATACACATCAACCAACTCTAATGTCACCTAGATACTCCAATGCCACCACAAGTATCCATGAGTTGATTATACGATATGCATCAAACAACTTCAGATTCATAATATTCAATCCAACACAAAGAACTTCAAAGAGTGCCCCAAGATTTCTACCGGAGAAAGTAGGACGAAAACGTGCATCAACCCCTATGCATAGATTACCCCAATGTCACCTCGGGAATCCGCGAGTTGAGTGCCAAAACATACATCAAGTGAATCAATATAATACCCCATTGTCACCACGGGTATTCATATGCAAGACATACATCAAGTGTTCTCAAATCCATAAAAGTATTCAATCCGATAATAGTGAAACCTCAAAGGTAAAAACTCAATTCATCACAACAAGATAGAGAGGGAGAAACACCATATGATCCAACTATATTAACAAAGCGCACGGTACATCAAGATCGTGCCAAATCAAGAACACGAGAGAGAGAGAGAGATCAAACACATAGCTACTGGTACATACCCTCAGCCCCGAGGGTGAACTACTCCCTCCTCGTCATGGAGACCGTCGGGATGATGAAGATGGCCTTCGGTGATGATCCCCCCCCCTCCGGCACGGTGCCGGAAAAAGGGCTTTAGATGAGATCGTGGAGGTACAGAGGCTTGCGGCGGCGGAGTCAAAGTTCTGGGGTTATTTCTGAGTGTTTCTCTATTTATAGGAATTTTTGGCGTTGGAATCACGCGAAGAGGGGCCACAGGGGGCCCACGAGGCACCAGGGCGCGCTCAGGGGGGTGGGCGCACCCAGGTGGCTTGTGGGGCCCCTATGGGTCTTCTTCTGCTCCCCCGAAGCTTCCTGGGTCTGTTTCCTTCCAGAAAAAATCGTCAAAAAGTTTCGCTGCATTTGGACTTCATTTGATATGGATTTTCTGGGAAACCAAAAACAAGCAGAAAACAACAACTGGCACGGCACTAGGTCGATATGTTAGTCCATAAAAATCATATAAAAGCCATATAAAAGTGCACCAAAATCATACAGAACTATAATAAACATGGCATGAATACTTCATAAATTATAGATACGTTGGAGACGTATCAGCCACCTTGCTGCACCTTTATTACTATTGTCACTTATTACTTGTTAAGAATTACCTTGCTACAAAACTATCTGTTACCGCTTCAGTACTTGCAGAGAATACCTTGCTAAAAACCACTTATAATTTCCTTCTGCTCCTCGTTGGGTTCGACACTCCTACTTATCAAAAGGACTACGATTCATCCCCTATACTTGTGGGTCATCACATTGCCCTTTCTCACCTCGAGAGTTGTTGCAAACTTCGCCGGAGCATCCAAACCCCGTGATATGATACGCTCTATCACACATAAGCCTCATTATATCCTTCCTCAAAACAGCCACCATACCTACCTATTATGGCATTTCCATAGCCATTCCGAGATATATTGCCATGAAACTTCCACTGTTACTATCCACATGACTTGTGTGTTCATCGCCATATTGCTTTGCATGGTCATATAGAGCTGACATGATATTAGTGGCAAAGCCACCGTTCATCATTGTAATACATGTTACGCTAGATCATTGCACATCCTGGTACACTGCCAGAGGCACTCATATAAAGTCATATTGTTTCAGTTTTATCGAGTTGTAAGTAAATAAAAAGTGTGATGATCATCATTATTAGAGCATTGTCCCGGTGAGGTAAAGAATGATGGAGACTAATGAGTCCTCCAAAAAGTGAAGATGAGGTTCATGATATTATTCTAAAAAAAGAGAAGAAAAAAAGGGAAAGAAAAAAATGAGAGAAAAAGAGAGAAGGGGCAATGCTACTATCCTTTTACCACACTTGTGCTTCAAAGTAGCACCATGTTCTTCATATAGAGAGTCTCCATGTTTTTTCACTTTCATATACTAGTGGGAATTTTATATTATAGAACTTGGCTTGTATATTCCGATGATGGGCTTCCTCATATGCCCGAGGTCTTCATGAGCAAGCAAGTTGGATGCACACCCACTTAGTTTCAGTTGTGAGCTTTCATACACTTATAGATCTAGGGCATCCGTTGCATAGCAATCCCTACTCCTCGCATTAATATTGATTGATTGGCCTCTCCAATGCCTATTGATCCGCCATGTTAATGCGAGACTTTCTCCATTTTTGTCTTCCCTTATTAATCTCTACCAACATATTCTATTCCACCCGTAGTGCTAAGTCCATGGCACACGCTCATGTATTGAGTGGAGTTGAAAATGCTGAAGCGCGTGAAAAAGTATGATTCAATTTTTTGGTTTGACACCGGGGTGCTCATGATTTGTACTTATGTTAGGAAGACGGAGTCATGCCATGCTTACATAATTCAATGAGTAGGCATAACATTCGTTAAGCATCATATGTCTTGAAGAGTAATGATTATGTTTTAGTATTCATGGATATTATTATGTTGATGTCAACTACTTCATCATTTCTCAATATTCATACTGCAAAAGCTTACATGATAAACATGCTAGGTAGCATTCAACATCAAAAATTATCTTTGTTTTATCATTTACCAACTTGAGGATGAGCAGGAATTAAGCTTGGGGGTGCTGATACGTCTCCGACGTATCTATAATTTTTCATTGTTTCATGCTATTATTATATCAATCCTACATACTTTATATGCAATTTTATATCATTTTTGGGAACTAACCTATTAACTCAATGCCCAGTGCCAGTTCCTGTTTTTGCCTATTTTATTGTTTCAGGGAAAAACTATACCAAACAAAGTCCAAACGCGATAAAATTTTAGGTGATTTTTTCTGGACCAGAAGACACCCAGGAAGCTTCGGGAGGAGGCTAGAAGCCATACGAGGGAGCCACAAGCTCACCCCGCGCGCCCCCAGGGGGGCGCGCCACCTAAGCTTGTGGGCCCCTCGTAACTCCTCCTGACCTAATTCCACTTCTATAAATTCCCTAAATCCCAAAAACACCAGAGGGAACCCCAAAACAATTCTTCCACCGCCGCAAGCCTATGTTCTTCCGCGATCTCATCTGGAGGCCTCCGCCGGTATTCTGTCGGAGGGGGAATCGACCACGGAGGCTTCTACATCAATCTTGCTGCCCCTCCAATGATGTGTGAGTAGTTCCTATAGGACCTATGTTGGGGAACGGAGCATGGATTTCAAAAATTTCCTACGCTCACGCAAGATCTAACCATGGAGATGCATCGCTATGAGAGGGGAGAGTGTGTCTACGTACCCTCGTAGACCGTTTAGCGGAAGCGTCTCACAACGCGGTTGATGTAGTCGAACAATCCTTCGAGCTCCACCGATCGAGTACCGAACGTACGGCACCTCCGAGTTCTACACACGTGCAGCTCGGTGACGTTCCTCGCCTTCTTGATCCAGCAAGACATAGAGGTAGTAGATGAGTTCCGTCAGCACGACGGCGTGGCAACGGTGACGGTGAAGTGATTCCGGCAGGGCTTCGCCTAAGCTCTCTGAAAATATGACCGAGGTGGAAAACGGAGATCGGGGCACCGCACACGGCTATGGGACAATTGTGTGTCTCCAAGGGGTGCCCCTCCTCCGTATATAAAGGAGGGAGGGAGGAGGCCGGCCCCCTAGGGGTGCGCCAAGTGTGGGGAGTCCTACTAGGACTCCTTAGTCCTAGTAGGATTCCACCTCCCATACGGAGTAGGAAGGGGGGAAGG
Source organism: Elymus sibiricus (assembly GCA_039707655.1). NCBI lineage: Eukaryota > Viridiplantae > Streptophyta > Magnoliopsida > Poales > Poaceae > Elymus > Elymus sibiricus. Next base: position 171,445,758 of record CM077666.1, on the reverse strand, counting down.
GAGAGGGAAAGGAAAGAGGGGGCTGCGCCCCCTCCCCTAGTCCAATTCGGTTTGGGCAAGGGGGGGCACGCGCCTCCTCACGTGGCCTGCCTCTCCTTTTCCCGTATGACCCAATAAGGCCCATTACTTCTCCCGGTGAATTCCCGTAACTCCCCGGTACTCCAAAAAATACCCGAATCACTCGGAACCTTTCCGACGTCCGAATATAGCCTTCCAATATATGAATCTTTACCTCTCGACCATTTCGAGACTCCTCGTCATGTCCGTGATCTCATCCGGGACTCCGAACAAACTTCGGCCACCAATCACATAACTCATATAATACTAAATCGTCCTCGAACCTTAAGTGTGCGGACCCTACGGGTTCGGGAATGATGTAGACATGACCGAGATGACTCTCCGGTCAATAACCAACAGCGGGACCTGGATGCTCATATTGGTTCCTACACATTCCACGAAGATCTTTATCGGTGAACCTCATATGTCAACATACGTTGTTCCCTTTGTCCGGCGGTATGTTACTTGCCCGAGATTCGATCATCGGTATCCAATACCTAGTTCAATCTCGTTACCGGCAAGTCTCTTTACTCGTTCCGTAATACATCATCTTGCAACTAACTCTTTAGTCACGGTGCTTGCAAGGCTTCTGTGATGCTGTATTACCGAGAGGGCCCAGAGATACCTCTCCGATAGTCGGAGTGACAAATCCCAATCTCGATCCATGCCAACTCAACAAACACTTTCGGAGATACCTGTAGTGCACCTTTATAATCACCCAGTAACGTTGTGACGTTTGATACACCCAAAGTATTCCTACGGTATCCGGGAGTTGCATGATCTCATGGTCAGAGGAACGTGTATTTGACATAGTGAAAGCAATAGCAATAAACTGAACGATCATTTGCTATGCTAACGGTTGGGTCATGTCCATCACATCATTCTCCTAATGATGTGATCCCGTTATCAAATGACAACTCATGTCCATGGTCAGGAAACCTTGACCATCTTTTGATCAACGAGCTAGTCTAGTAGAGGCATACTAGGGACATAGTATTTGTCTATTATCCACACATGTGTTTAGTTTCCGGTCAATACAATTCTAGCATGAATAATAAACTATTATCATGAATGGGGAAATATGATAATAACTAATTTATTATTGCCTCTAGGGCATATTTCCAACAGTCTCCCACTTGCACTAGAGTCAATAATCTAGATTATATCTCCATGTAATTAACACTTAATCAGTTCTAAAGCTGATCATGTTTTGCTTGTGAGAGAGGTTTTAGTCAACGGGTCTGCAATATTCAGATCCGTGTGTTCTTGGCAAATCTCTATGTTATATGTAGATGCTGCTACCACACTCTGTTTGGAGCTACTCCAAAAAAATTCCCCACTATACTTATCCGGTCTGAGACTCATAGTCTTTCGGATCAGTGTTTAAAGCTTGCATCGACGTAACCCCTTACGACGAACTCTTTATCATCTCTATTCCTGAGAAATTCTTCCTTAGTTATCTTAAGGATAATCTGACCGCTGTCCAGTGATCTACTCCTGGATCACTTTGGTACCTCTTTTGCCAGACACATGGCAAGGCATACAGCTTGGCATACTTTATAGAACCTACGGCGAGGCATAGGGGATAACCTTCATCCATTCTATTTATTTTGCCGTGGTCGAGATTTGAGTCTTACTCAACTTCACACCTTGCACCACAGTCAAGAACTCCTTTTTGACTGATCCATTTTGAACTTTCTTCAAACTTGTCAAGGTATGTGCTTCGTGAAAGTCCTATGAGGCGTCTCAATCTATCTCTATAGATTTTGATGCCTAACATGTAAAACAACCTTTACCTGGATCTTCAAGTCTTACTCCACTTCACACCAGCCAAGAACTTATTTCTTTTGACTTGATCCATTTTGAACTTCTTCAAAATCTCATCAAGGTGTGTGAAAATCTTTTATCAGGTGTCTTGATCTATCTCTATAGATCTCGATGCCCAAACCATGGATAACTCAAAAACAGGTTTTTATTGAAAAACTCCTTTCAATTAATTCTTTATGCTTTCCAGAAATTCTACATCATTTCCAATCACATATACTTATTAGAAATGTTATAGAGCTCCCACTCACTTTGTTGTAAATACAAGTTTCTCCATAAACTTGCATAAACCCAAACGCTTTGATCACTTCATCAAAGCGAGTATTCCAGCTCCGAGATGCTTGCACCAGTCCATAGATGGATCGCTGGAGCTTGCATACTTTGTTAGCACCTTTAGGATCGACAAAACCTTCCGGTTGCATCATATACAATTCTTCCTTAAGGAATCCATTAAGGAATGTCGTTTTGACGTCCATTTGCCAGATTTCATAATCATAAAATGCGGCAATTGCTAACATAATTCTGACAGACTTTAGCATCGCTACGGGTGAGAAAGTCTCATCGTAGTCAACTCCTTGAACTTGTCGATAACCTTTAGCAACAAGTCGTGCTTTATAGACGGTGACATTACCATCAGCGTCCGTCTTCTTCTTAAAGATCCATTTATTTTCAATAGCTCGCCGTTCATCGGGCAAGTCTACCAAAGTCCACACTTTGTTCTCATACATGGATCCTATCTCGGATTTCATGGCCTCAAGCCATTTCTCGGAATCCGGGCTCGCCATCGTTTCTTCATAGTTCGTAGGTTCACCGTTGTCTAACAACATGACCTCCAAGACAGGATTGCCGTACCAATCTGGTGCGGAGCGTGTCCTGGTTGACCTACGAGGTTCTGTAGCAACTTGATCCGAAGCTTCATGATCATCATCATCTACTTCCTCTCTGGTCTGTGTCGGTGTCACAGAAATTTCTTTCTGTGGCGTACTACTATCCAGAGGAGGTACAATTACCTCATCAAGTTCTACTTTCCTCCCACTCACTTCTTTCGAGAGAAACTTCTTCTCTAGAAAGGATCCATTCTTAGCAACGAATATTTTGCCTTCGGATCTGTGGTAGAAGGTGTACCCAACGGTCTCCTTTGGGTATCCTATGAAGACGCACTTATCCGCTTTGGGTTCGAGCTTATCTGGCTGAAGCCTTTTGACATAAGCATTGCATCCCCAAACTTTCAGAAACGACAGCTTAGGTTTCTTGCCAAACCACAGTTCATACGGTGTCGTCTCAACGGATTTAGACGGTGCCCTATTTAAAGTGAATGCAGCTGTCATTAATGCATAACCCCAAAATGATAGTGGCAAATCGGTAAGAGACATCATAGAACGCACCATATCTAATAGAGTACGATTACGACGTTCGGACACACCATTACGCTGTGGTGTTCCAGGTGGCGTGAGCTGTGAAACAATTCCACATTGTCTTAAGTGATTGCCAAACTCGTAACTCAAATATTCTCCTCCACGATCAGATCGTAAGAACTTTATTTTCTTGTTACGATGGTTCTCTACTTCACTCTGAAATTCTTTGAACTTTTCAAATGTTTCAGATTTATGCTTCATCAAGTAGACATAGCCATATCTACTCAAATCATCTGTGAACGTGAGAACATAACGATATCCACCACGCGCCTCAACACTCATCGGACCGCATACATCGGTATGTATTATTTCCAATAAGTTGGTTGCTCGCTCCATTGTTCCGAAGAACGGAGTTTTAGTCATCTTGCCAATAAGGCACGATTCACATGTCTCAAATGATTCATAATCAAGAGATTCCAAAAACCCATCTGCATGGAGTTTCTTCATGTGTTTAACACTGATATGACCTAAGCGGCAGTGCCACAAATATGTGGTACTATCATTATCTTTTGGCATTCGTGTTATGAACATATGTATTACTACGATCAAGATTCAATAAACCTTTCATCTTAAGTGCATGATCATCAATGATATTATCCAAATAAATAGAATAACAATTATTCTCTGAAATTGAATAACCGTCTTGCAATAAACACTATCAGATATAATGTTCATGCTTAACGCAAGCACCAAATAACAATTATTTAGGTTCATCACTAATCCTGAAGGTAGAGAGAGCGTGGCGATGGTGATCACATCAACCTTGGAGACACTTCCAATGCACATCGTCACCTCGTTCTTAGCTAGCCCTCGTTTATTCCGAAGCTCCATGTTTCAAGTTGCAAGCAACTGAACAAGTATCAAATACCCAGGTGCTCCTACGAGTACTAGTAAGGTACACATCAATAACATGTATATCAAATATCTTTGTTGACATTGCCAGTCTTATTATCTGCCAGTTACTTTGGGGAAGTTCCGCTCCTTGTGACATTTCCCTTTGCAATGGGAGCACTAAGTCTCGGGTTTGGTTCAGCCTTGGGTTTCTTCGCGTGAGCGGCAACTGTTTTACCGTTCTTCTTGAAGTTCCCTTTTCTTTCCCTTGCCCTTCTTGAAACTAGTGGTCTTATTAACCATCAACACTTGATGCTCCCTTTTTTTTTTGATTTCTACATCCGCAGATTGTAGCATCGCGAATAGCTTAAGGATCTTCTATCCCTTGCATGTTTATAGTTCATCACGAAGATCCAGTAGCTTAGTGATAGTGACTAGAGAACTCTATCAATCACCACTTTATTCGGAAGTCTAACTCCCACTTGATTCAAGTGTTTGAAGTACTCAGACATTCTGAGTACATGCTCACTAACGGAGCTGTTCTCCTCCATCTTGTAGCTATAGAACTTGTCGAAGGTGTCATACCTCTCGACCCGGGTGTGAGCTTGAAAAACAAATTTTCAGCTCTTGGAACATCTCATATGCTCCGTGTTGCTCAAAACATATTTGGAGCTCCGGTTCTAAGCCGTAAAGTATGGCGCACTGAACTATCGAGTAGTCATCTTTTCTTGTCTGCCAGACGTTCATAACGTCCTCAAACGAAGCCGTAGGGGTATTTCACTGAGCGGTGCATTAAGGACATAAGCCTTCTGTGCAGCAGTGAGGACAATCCTCAGATCACGGACCTAGTCCGCATAGTTGCTTCCATCAACTTTCAACTTCGTTTTCTCTAGGAACATAATAAAAACAGGGGAACTACAACGCGGTCTATTGATCTACAACATAAATTTGCTAAGACAAGTAAGACTATGTTCATGACAATTGAAGTTCAATTAATCAAATTACTTAAGAACTCCCACTTAGATTAACATCCCTCAAGTTGTCTAAGTGTAACATGATCCACATCAACTAAACCACGTCCGATCATCACGTGAGGTGGATTAGTTATCAATGGTGAACATCTTTCATGTTGATCATATCTACTATATGACTCATGTTCGACCTTTCGGTCTCTTGTGTTCCGAGATCATGTCTATACATGCTAGGCTCGTCAAGTTTAACCCAAGTATTCTGCGTGTGTAAAACTGGCTTACACCCGTTGTATGTGAACGAAAGAATCCATCACATCCGATCATCACGTGGTGCTTAGAAGCGTCGAACCTTCGCAATGGTGCATACTAGGGGAGAACACTTATCTTGAAATTTAGTGAAGGGATCATCTTATAATGCTACCGTCGTCCTAAGCAAAATAAGATGCATAAAAGGATTAACATCACATGCAATTCAATATATGTGACATGATATGGCCATCATCGTCTTGTGCTTTTGATCTCCATCAGCAAAGCACCGTCATGATCTCCATCGTCACCGGGTTGACACCTTGATCTCCATCGTAGCGTCGTGACACCTTGATCTCCATCGTAGCGTCGTGGTCATCTCGCCGGCTATTGCTACTACTACTACTGCTAACTTATAGAGGTAAGGTAAAGCAATTACATAGCGTTGGCATTGCATACAATAAAGAGACAACCATAAGGCTCCTGCCGGTTGCCTGGTAACTTACAAAACATGATCATCTCATACAACAACTTATATCACATCATGTCTTGGCCATATCACATCACCAGCACACCCTGCAAAAACAAGTTAGACGTCCTCTACTTTGTTGTTGCAAGTTTTACGGGGCTGCTACGGGTTTGCAAGAACCGTTCTTACCTACGCAAAACCACAACGTGGTGTAGTGATTGCTTTTTGATCTTCTAAAAGAACCCTCTTCATTGAAACCGATTCAACTAAAGTGAGAGAGACAGACACCCGCCAGTCACCTTTATGCAACGAGTGCACGTAGCGGTGAAACCTGTCTCGCGTAAGCGTACGTGTAATGTTGGTCCGGGACGCTTCATCTCACAATACCGCCGAATCAAGTAACAACTAGTAACGGCAAGCAATATGTATACACCCACGCCCACAACTCGTTTGTGTTCTACTCGTGCAAATCACATCTACGCATAGACCTGGCTCGGATGCCACTGTTGGGGAACGGAGCATGAATTTCAAAAATTTCCTACGCTCACGCAAGATCTATCCATGGAGATGCATCGCTACGAGAGGGGAGAGTGTGTCTACGTACCCTCGTAGACCGTTTAGCGGAAGCGTCTCACAACGCGGTTGATGTAGTCGAACAATCCTTCGAGCTCCACCGATCGAGTACCGAACGTACGGCACCTCCGAGTTCTACACACGTGCAGCTCGGTGACGTTCCTCGCCTTCTTGATCCAGCAAGACGTCGAGGTAGTAGATGAGTTCCGTCAGCACGACGGCATGGCGACGGTGACGGTGAAGTGATTCCGGCAGGGCTTCGCCTAAGCTCTCCGAAAATATGACCGAGGTGGAAAACGGAGATCGGGGCACCGCACACGGCTATGGGACAATTGTGTGTCTCCAAGGGGTGCCCCTCCTCCGTATATAAAGGAGGGAGGGAGGAGGCCGGCCCCCTAGGGGTGCGCCAAGTGTGGGAAGTCCTACTAGGACTCCTTAGTCCTAGTAGGATTCCACCTCCCATACGGAGTAGGAAAGGGGGAAGGGAGAGGGAAAGGAAAGAGGGGGCTGTGCCCCCTCCCCTAATCCAATTCGGTTTGGGCAAGGGGGGGCACGCGCCTCCTCACGTGGCCTGCCTCTCCTTTTCCCGTATGGCCCAATAAGGCCCATTACTTCTCCCGGTGAATTCCCGTAACTCCCCGGTACTCCGAAAAATACCTGAATCACTCGGAACCTTTCCGACGTCCGAATATAGCCTTCCAATATATGAATCTTTACCTCTCGACCATTTCGAGACTCCTCGTCATGTCCGTGATCTCATCCGGGACTCCGAACAAACTTCGGCCACCAATCACATAACTCATATAATACTAAATCGTCATCGAACCTTAAGTGTGCGGACCCTACGGGTTCGGGAATGATGTAGACATGACCGAGACGACTCTCCGGTCAATAACCAACAGCGGGACCTGGATGCTCATATTGGTTCCTACACATTCCACGAAGATCTTTATCGGTGAACCTCATATGTCAACATACGTTGTTCCCTTTGTCCGGCGGTATGTTACTTGCCCGAGATTCGATCGTCGGTATCCAATACCTAGTTCAATCTCGTTACCGGCAAGTCTCTTTACTCGTTCCGTAATACATCATCTTGCAACTAACTCTTTAGTCACGGTGCTTGCAAGGCTTCTGTGATGCTGTATTACCGAGAGGGCCCAGAGATACCTCTCCGATAGTCGGAGTGACAAATCCCAATCTCGATCCATGCCAACTCAACAAACACTTTCGGAGATACCTGTAGTGCACCTTTATAATCACCCAGTAACGTTGTGATGTTTGATACACCCAAAGTATTCCTACGGTATCCGGGAGTTGCATGATCTCATGGTCAGAGGAACGTGTATTTGACATAGTGAAAGCAATAGCAATAAACTGAACGATCATTTGCTATGCTAACGGTTGGGTCATGTCCATCACATCATTCTCCTAATGATGTGATCCCGTTATCAAATGACAACTCATGTCCATGGTCAGGAAACCTTGACCATCTTTTGATCAACGAGCTAGTCTAGTAGAGGCATACTAGGGACATAGTATTTGTCTATTATCCACACATGTATTTAGTTTCCGGTCAATACAATTCTAGCATGAATAATAAACTATTATCATGAACGGGGAAATATGATAATAACTAATTTATTATTGCCTCTAGGGCATATTTCCAACAACCTATGGGTCCATAGTGATTATCTAGATCTCTCTCTCTCTCTCTCTCTCTCTCTCTCGTTATGGTATTCAATACAATGTTCTCCTCGGAGTTCTATCAGATGTAATACTTTTGTGCGGTGTGTTTGTTGGGATCTGATGAATTGTGGGTTTATGATCAGATTATTCATTGAAAGTAATTGAGTTATATTCTGAACTTTATTATGTATGATTGTTATAGCTATGTAATGCTTTCTGATCTATGAGTTTTCTTTGGCCAAGTTGATGATTAGGTCTTCGGTGGAAGTGGTGCATGGTAGTAGGTTCAATCTTACGGTGTCCTCACCCAGTGACAGAAGGGGTAACGAGGCACGTATTTGTATTGTTGCTACTAAGGGGAAATGACAGGATTCAATCATATTGTTTGGTTTTATTCTATCTACATTATGTCATCTTGCTTAAAGCGTTACTCTGTTTGTTATGAACTTAATACTCCCTCCATTCCCTTATACAAGGCCACAAACTCAGATTACAGGTACCAAGGTAAAATTTAATGACTGCTTTGCAAGTCAACTTTTCTTTTCGTTATCCGGGATCATTAATACGCCCGCATGCATGCAAAGAAGGAATGGGAAGGAAGTAGCACAATGTCATTATGACTACATGCATGCAAGTATTAAACAAGTTGCTAGTACGAGGAAACATCATTAATTTTTGCCTCGATTATTGTTAGTGGCCTTGTATAGATGCAAAATGTATTTTCCATAGTGGCCTTGTATAAGGGAATGGAGGGAGTACCATAGATGCAGGCAGGAGTCGGTCGATTGGTGGAGTAATAGTAGTAGATGCAGGCAGGTGTTGGTCTACTCGTCACGGACGTAATGCATATATACATGATCATGCCATGAATAACATCATAACTATGCGCATTTCTATCAATTGCCCAACAGTAATTTGTTTACCCACCGTATGCCATGATTATGAGAGAGATGCCTCTAGTGAAAACTATGGGCCCCGGGTCTACCTTAATCATATTATAAAAACCAAAAATACCTTGCTGCAATTTATTTACTTTTATTTTACTTTGTAATTTATCTATCTACAACTATCAGATTTAATCCTTGCAATTAACGAGTACAAGGGGATTGACAACCCTCTTGCCCGCGTTGGGTGCAGGTATTTGCTCTTTTGTGTGTAGGTGTTGTCGACGGTTGTTTGCGTGAATCTCCTACTGGTTCGATAAACCTTGGTTCTCAACTAAGGGAAATACTTATCCTCTACTATTGCATCTCCCTTCCTCTTCGGGGAAAAACCCAATGAAGCTCACAAGTAGCAAGAATTATTTTAGAATTAATAACAAATACTGGCGAAAAGATCTACTGAAGGGGGGCACCATAGGGCCACAAGCTCAGGTGGCGCCCCCCTAGGGCGCGCCACGTGAGCTTGTGGGCCCCTCGAGACTCCGTTTTCCCTACCTCCAGTCCTATAAGTTCCGTCTCGCGGAGAAAAAAAATCAAGGAGAAAGAATCATCGCGTTTTACGATATGAAGCCACCGCCACCTCTTGTTCTTCATCGGGAGGGCTGATCTAGAGTTCGTTCAGGGATTCGTCGCCATCGTCATCAACAACCCTTCTCAATCAACAATTCCATGATGCTCACCACTGGGAGTGAGTAATTCCTTCGTAGGCTTGTTGGACGGTGATGGAGATGGATGAGATTTATCATGTAATCGAGTCAATTTGTTAGGGCTTGATCCCTAGTATCCACTATGTTCTGAGATTGATGTTGCTATGACTTTGCTATGCTTAATGCTTGTCACTAGGGCCCGAGTGCCATGATTTCAGATCTGAACCTTTATGTTTTCATCAATATATTTGAGTTCTTGATCCTATCTGCTAGTTGTATGCATTTGTTATTGTTCTGAACCGTAGACCCCAAGGTGACAATAATTCGGATACTCTCCGGGGATGACTGTAATTTGAGGAGTTCGTGTATTCACCATGTGTTAATGCTTTGATCCGGTTCTCTATTAAAAGGTGGCCTTAATTACCCTTAGATTTCCTTAAGGACCCCGCTGCCACGGGAGGGTAGGACAAAAGATGTCATACAAATTCTTATTATAAGCATGTATGACTATATATGGAATACATGCCCACATTGAATTGATGAATTGGAGCTATTGTATATTGCTCTAAGATGTGACTGTTGCATGATGAATGTCATCCATACAAATATCCATCGCTGATTCAATGCCTACGCTTTGCTCATATTGTCTTTGCTAAGTTACTACTGTTGTTGCTACTGTTACAATCATCACAAAATTGCTGTTGTTACTGTTACTGTTACTACTGCTACTGTTACATTACTATCAAAATTATCAAACTACTGTGCTACTAAACACTTTGCTGCAGAGAAACAACTTTCCTGGTGTGGTTGAATTGGCAACTCAACTGCTAAGGCTTATAAATATTATTTGGCTCCCCTTGTGTCGAATCAATAAATTGGGTGAAATACTTCCCTCGAAGACTGTTACGATCCCCTATACTTGTGGGTCATCAGTATCCTCTTGAGTCATACACATGCTCACTATACCGGTCTCCTCATTGTCGGTTTTGTTCTTCTTTCTCGTTGACATATTCTGGCATCCCTGTGACGTAGTCACCTATGTCTGGCCAGACGATGATGAATGCCGTCACACCGAGAGGGCCCTAAGAATATCTTTCCATCGTCGGAGGAGCCAATTCCACTCTCGAGCTATCAAGTCCCTTGTCAAACTTTCCGATGAACCTGTAGGTTGTCGTTATGATCACCGTGTTACATATGACGTTTGAGCAACCCCAAAGCTCATCATACGGTAAGAAGTGACCACGATACTCTCATGGTCTAAGGAACTAAAACACACATCAACACTCCGTATTATAACAATTGACTTGTGACGATATCATCTCAAAGTATAACAAAAAAGTTTGGGTCGATTCAATATGATCGTTCTTCTAACATCATACTCTCAATGTTGTTTTAGGACTATTCTTACACTTAATGATATCCTAAGATCCGGAAAACGTGATCACTAACAACACTTGAGCCAGTCTTAGAGGCGAGACTAGGAATCTTATTTTATCGTTTATTGTTCTACACGTGCATATGAGTTTTCCACTGAATCACATATTCCATGATCATAGCAGTTATGGCATAAAATATAAACTCTTAATTATGAACATAGAAATATAATAATACAATATTATTGCCTCTAGGGCATACTTTCAACAATTGACTGCCAAGACACCCATGCCGGCTTCCACTTTCCTTCCTTACTCCCCCACCAGAATTGTCTGATTAGCTTGTTGAGGTGTTCGCAGAGGCCTCTTGGGAGTTTCAAACAAGACATAGAAAACACCGACACGGTTTGTGCTACAGACTTTACCAATACCTCTTTGCATGCAAATGATAATGATTTTTCAATCCATCCCTTCATCTTACTCCATAATCTATCCTTCAAATATTTGAAAGCATCCCTTTGATCTCTTCTTTGATGTTACCAGGACACCCCTTGCTGAAAAAGATCGATGATTTTAAAGAATTTATTCTCTGCCCTGAAGCTTCACAATATCTATCCAAAAGGTTTGATACCTCTGTCGCCCCTCCACCGGTTGCTTTGAAGAACATCAAGCTATCATCTTCGAATAGAAGGTGATTAACAGGTGGTGCCGAGGGCGCCACTTGTATCCCACCCAGTTGAGATGACTCACTCAAATTTTTTAACAGGCCTGAAAGACCCTCCGCTGCCAACAAAAACAGGTAAGGGGAGATCGGATCTCCCTGACGGATACCTCTGCTTGGTCTAAATTGATCCAGCTTCTTCCCACTAAACAAGACAGAAAAAGAAACCGAGTTGACAAGGTTCATTACAATCTCCACCCATCTCTGAGAAAAACCTAGCTTCAACATAATAGCTCTCAAGTAGTCCCACTCCACCCTGTCATACGCTTTCATCATATCCAGCTTTAGAGCACACTGACGGTGTTGCGCTGCTCTTTTACGTTTCATGAAGTGTAGACATTCATAAGCAACAATGATATTATCTGTAATTAGTCGGCCTGGGACAAAAGCCGACTGTTCTGCTGAAATGATCTCAGGAAACACTATATTCAACCGGTTAGCAATAACTTTTGAAGCTATCTTGTAAAGCATGTTACCGTGATAATAATATATAATAAACAAAACAAAAGACGAAACATGTTGTCACGGGCCTCAGACTGGCTGGGAGTAACTTCAATAGTAACATAGGGTCCAACTTAGCAAATAGACATGTTTGGCTGGGTCTCCCTTATGACCCTATGACAGTACCTGTAAACATTTTAGTTGATCATTAATAAAGTGTGTTTTGCCTAAAAAAACTTAACAAATTTGCCTATGTGGCAATGAGTTAATGATGAGAGTTGTCTCAAAAAAAAGTTAATGAGGAGAGTGGTAATTTGAGTTAGCTACCGTAACATCACATATCCTAATACAATATGATTCTATAACCTAAAAATGAAGTTTTGATGACACCACACTTAGGTTACTACCCGAAGGTAGTAAGGGCAACTCTAACCGATCCCCAATAACCGAGACCTAGCCGATCCCCAATCGGCATTAGTGGAGGATAAATTATCCTCAGCCGTGCCTCGCCTCCCTATTTTTACTCCATCGCTCGGCAAGCGTGTAAAATTTCCCCACCTCTCTAGCCGCCTCCTCTGCCTCTCCTCCCCCATCCCCGCCGCCGGCGCGCCCCCTCCCCGCTGTTCCCCGACGCCCCCTCCTCCCAATGGCCGAACCGCATCCGCAGCGCGGATCCGCGCCGCCACGGCCGCCGCGCCGCATCCTCGACCGCCGGGTCCTTGAGCCGCCGCCGCCCCGCCAATGTGGCCCCCGCCCGCATCTTCGACTTCCCGGACCCCCCTCCGCCGTGGGAGCCGCAGAGAAAATACCTCGGCATCCTCCAGCGAGCGTGGGGGACACGGGTGGCGGAGATCACCGACCGGGAGACCCACGCGAACAAGTGGATCGGGTCGTTCCACACGGCGGAGCTCGCCGCCCTGGAATATGACCGGTGGTAGGTCCGGTCCCATGACTCGACCACGAGGCTCAACTTCCCGTGGGGGACGGCGCCCGCCCACCTCGTCCCGCTGCCACGGGGGGTGGTGGATGCGGCGACGGCTCGGGGGGACCGGAAAGCGAGGGAGCGCCTCGCGGTGGAGGCCGTCGATGAGGAGTACATGGCGGTCCTCCGACGCCAGCACCCCGAGCTCGTGGAGGCGGAGCGGGCGATCTTCGCTAAGCGGGCGGTCGACGGGGAGGTCATCGTCATCTCCGTCGACGAGGTGCAAGGCAGCGACGACGACGGCCAGGACGAGAAGGAGTTCGACGCCGAGGAGTGGCGGCGCATCTTCCCCAACTCCGACGACGATGGCACCGGCCCGGACCCAATGGGCGGTGGAATGTCGAGGCTAGATTGGCTCGACCTCTACTATGGCAAGGATGATGATGACGAGTAGTTTAGTTTAGGTTTAAGTTTAAGTTTATGTTAAAATTTCGGTTGTCAAGACAATGTGTTCGACTAGGTTGAACTTATGTTTAAATTTATGCAAATTTCAGTTGAAACTAGATTGAACTTACGCAAATTTATTTTTACTCCGATCGGTTAGAGTTGCCCTAACATATCGTTGGGTCCACTATGGCTTAGTCTCAGACACCGTTGCAATTATCTGCACAAATCGCGATGCTCTTTTTAATCGTGGATAGCTTGCTGAGTTTTATCAAACCGCTAGTCATCAAATCAAAACTCCAAACAGGCAACCAACTCTGTTCGACCACTATAATGGCGGCCGCCGCCACAGCCACCGCTGCCGTAGCCGCCGCATGTTCGTCCAACGTCTCTGTTTCCGACGCCAACAACGCATTTCCATCCAACATACCCGCCATATCCTCTGCTTCCGACTCCGACTCCGAGGATCTCCAACTCCTCCTCCCAAACCTCCTCCCCGCTTCCGCCGCCGCCGCCCCCTTATCCGAGGCGCAGGTCCACGAATTCCACCTCCCTGCGCTTCCGTCCCCCATCACCGTCCGCACCATCCCTTCCCTCGGGCTCACCTTCCAGCTCTGGCCCTCCGCCACCACGCTCCTCCGCTTCCTCCCAGCCTCCCCGCATCTCCTCCCGCGCCCGCCCACCACACACTGCCCGCTCAGCATCCTGGAGCTCGGCTCCGGGACCGGCGCCGCGGGCCTCGCCCTGGCGGCAGCCCTCCCAGCGCACACCGTCCTCTCCGACCTCCCCGCCGCGCTCCCCAATCTCCGCCACAACGCCTCCCTCAACGTGCCCCTCCTCGACTCCCGCGGCGGCTCCGTCTCCGTCGTGCCGCTCCCCTGGGGAGATGCCGCCGCGATGGAGGCCGTGGTGGCCCCAGCGCCGGCGTCTCGGTTTGACCTTGTCGTGGCGTCGGACGTGGTCTACTACGAGGAGTTGGTCGACCCCTTGATAGAGACGCTGCGGTTCTTCGTGAAGGGGGATGTGGTGTTCTTGATGGCGCACATGAGGAGGTGGAAACGCACGGATAAGAAATTCTTCGGGAAGGCCAAGAAGGTGTTCGACATTGAGGTGTTGCACAAGGATCCACCCCCGGAAGGCTGGCGCCATGGTCCGGTGGTCTACCGCTTCACAGTGAAGAAGCAGCGTGACAAGAAGTGAAGAAGCAGCTTCCAAAAGGTAATGGATGTAATGTATGCTTGCTTATGCCCATGCTGATTCTACTGCTAGAGTTAAACACAAAATGTTTCTTGCAAACGATTTGACATTGTGCAACCGAGGACAAAATTAAACAGGAAATCTTTCTTCCGAACTCGGAACAGTATCACATTGTGCAACTGAGGACGAGAATTTAGTTGTATGCTGGTTTGGATTGCGGGGATGCTTCTGCTGGCCCAGTTTATAGTTGATTTCCTGGTACATGATCAAAGTGTTCGATTGTAGTTCCAAATTTCATGGACGCTCACCTAAAATAATACATTGCCTGAACTCTATGGTTGTTGACTTTTACACATACGCTTTGCAAGCGAGAGACATGGCAAATTTTGTAGTTTGAGCTTTGGGCATGTCAAGTTTGTTTTATTCAGCGTCACCGTGGTTTAATACTGTTACTTCAATATGATGGATCTCCAGTGAATATCTCAAATGACATGGTGCCTCTGTGCATTAGGAAGGAATACGGGCATGTAAGATCTTATTTTACTTGACCTTAATTTACTCAGCGTTCCGCATCTTTTGTTTGGTGTTCTGGTATGAGTCACAGAAACAAAATTCTATACCTACTATTTTTCATTTTAGTGGTTTATCTATTTGGTAATTTGCTCCCTTTTGTTATGGGGTACAGATATAATTACGTAGTTTATTACTTCCTTTTGTTATGGGGGTATAAATATGTTTGCATTATGGTAACAGTCCCAACACTTGAATAGTTCGTTGTAAGGTCGATTCAAATAGGACACATCTACATCTAGTATCTCAATGCGCAGTTGAGGGAGTGAAAGGGAACATAGTTCAACAAAAAGGTAACAGAAGATAAGCAGGAAGGACATATGCTCAGTGGTGTTTGTTCACTGTATCTACGGTTAGTAGGTTGTGAGAGTAGGTCTTCACCTGATGTAGTGCCAGAATTGATTTTAATTTTTATCGTCATGTGATGAAATATCCAAATACAAATGCGCAATTGTCTTGCTGAATAAAAATGAACAAGACAACAACTGTCAACATCACTCTAGGTACTCACTCAGGATACATTTCATTACTTATGTTCTACAGGTAGCCAATCTATACACAAGTAACTGAATTAAACTGTTGGCAGCATCCAGCCAGAGTTAATAACAACATCTCTGCAGTTTAACTTTAGTGCCATTCTAATACACTGGGCACCAAACAAAAGCGAAAGTGTTAAAATGTTGAACATGTAGAAAGGAACTGCCAGACTTAGTAGCCCACCTCTGGCAGCCGCACAGAAGGAGGTGAACTGGATGCATTGGTTGCAGTGGATGAGCTTGTTTTTCCATAACCGTTGGACCTCTCCAGCTCCTGCTGCTTGAGTGTCCCATCAGATGAGGTGTATGAAAATCTGCACAGAGAAATTGGCGGTGCAAAGTACATGGCCACTGGCATCTTCGGGGGAAGGTTTGGCAACGGTGCTTCAAACTTCAGTACACTTATGACCTGACGAATCGAAGGTCGGAGATTGTAATCTGGATGTGCACACCAGAGTCCGACAATCATCAAGCATGCTGCCTCTCTATCTTCAAATGCGCCATCAAGCCTGCTGTCAACTGCATTAAGAATCTTGTTTCTTCCATAGAGATCCCATACCCACTGAACCAATACGATCTTGTCATCGTCTTCCTTTAGCACAACCGGTCGCCTTCCGCATGCAATCTCCAATGCAAGAATCCCGAAGCTGTAGACATCAGATTCTTTGCTTGCCTTGCCAGTGGTGACACACTCTGGAGCCATGTAACCCATTGTCCCAGCTAACACTGTAGTTTGCGAGGCTCGGTCATGGTCAATGAGTCGCGCGAGCCCAAAATCACCAAGCTTGGCATTGAATGCAGAATCAAGCATGACATTGCTCGGTTTGATATCACGGTGAATGACACATTGCTCCCATTCCTCGTGGAGGTACAGGAGGGCGGATGCAACACCTGCGGTGACCTTGAACCTCAATGGCCATGTTAGCAAGTTACTGTTATCATAGAGGTGTGTGTCCAAGCTCCTGTTTGGCATGAACTCATAGACAAGCAAGAACTCTCCATGCTCATGACACCAGCCCTCAAGCTGCACAAGGTTGCGATGCCTCAGCCGGCTGATGATCTTGACCTCAGATATGTACTCCTTCCTTCCCTGTGTAGACCCTTTTGCCACTCGCTTTATGGCAACATCAAGGTTTTGGTCCTTCAGAAGGCCCTGGTAGACTGCGCCGAATCCTCCTTCTCCAAGCTTTTTCTCCAAAGCAAAGTTCCTCGTGGCGGCCACAAGTTCATTGTACCGAAATCTTCTTGGGCCACTCCCTTTTTCAAATTCACCATCAATGGACTCATGATACCCTAGCTTCTTTTGTTTGTCATTTCTTGATCTCCTAGTCTTAAAATGCAGAAGGCACCAAACCAAGCACATAGAACAGACCACGACACTTATGGTAGTAGCCAAGCTTATGACCAGTACACTTCTCATCTTCTCAGTCTTCATCAGCTGCAAATCAGTAGAATTGA
Organism: Elymus sibiricus; assembly: GCA_039707655.1. Lineage (NCBI taxonomy): Eukaryota > Viridiplantae > Streptophyta > Magnoliopsida > Poales > Poaceae > Elymus > Elymus sibiricus. Next base: position 171,428,436 of record CM077666.1, on the reverse strand, counting down.
ATTCCCAGTAAAGTATCTCATGGAGCTCAACGAATCTACCCGTGGCAGCTGAGAAGCCAATGGCCACTTTGCCTGGGAGGTATTTTCTGAGATCAACTGAATATGATAAGGTGGAGTTGCCACTGAATTGTGGATCCTCCAGGTACGTCAAGAAGACGCTCAAGTTCAAGGAGCTGGCCTGGTAACTTACCCACGCATTGGCTGTGCGACCATCATTAATGCTACTATTCCACACCACGTTGGCTGCGGATACAATTGAATGGATGTCGATGCCCACATGGTCGCCTTTTGGATCCCATGTGTCATTGTGGCTGTCGAACTCAACAGCCACGAGCTCATTGGATGGGTCATTCTGATCACTCCCATTGCTGAAGAGGCCAAGAAAACCACCAGTGGAGCTATTGGGAACCACAGAAGGGTATGGTGAGAGGAAGAAGGCTAGGCCCTCACCGTATGGATCGTCGGTTGCGGTTAAGTTTGTGGCACGTATCCTGAAGGTGAAGCGGGTTGTGAAGTCGGCTAACTGACCAGTGGTGGTATCCCAGAGAAGCACTGGATCGGTGTAGACTGCTCGGCCTACACTGTTAGTGATCTGGTCTTTGAGCTCGTCCTTGGTGAGCTTGATCCCCTTGTTGTAGAAGGCGTCCTCCTGGAACTGGATTGCGGTGGACGCACTATAGTTGGATTCAGTGAAATTCAGTTTGAAGGACAGAGGACTGACACGGGCAATATTGAAAGTGAAGAACAGGATGAACTGGAGAGCCAGGAAGCAAGTTCCCGTGGCTCTTGATCTCATGGCTGGAGAAAGAGCGGCGGCGGTGGTGGTGGGTGGAAGCCTGGAAGGAAGGAAGAAGAGGAACAGAAACAACTTCCGCAGAGCTTAGAAGTTGTCACATATGCATGTTGCTGGAAATAACCAAGAGGGTATCAACTTGGTCAACCGTTGGTGGCCTTGCAGCACTCTGGTTGTCATACTGCCGGCCTGCCAATTCCTGCTGAGAAGACAGATGTAAGACAAGAAGAGGAGCAGCTCAGATTTGGAGCTCTAACATTGGTGGAGGTGGAGCTATCTGAAGCTCTAAAATAATGAACAATGAATCGAGCTTTCCAACAGGTGAGACGGGGCTTGGTTTGCATCGCCATGGCCGGCCAAGATTAGGGACAAAAGCAGGCACCACCATGAAAAGAGGCCACGGGGCTCGAGGATATCTCCGCCCAAATGTTGTTCTGATGGTCGAAGACAGGAAGCTATTACGGCCGCTCCGTTCAGCAGATTGGAACAGGTATTGTTATTGTAAGTATAGTATGTGGCAGGCTTCTCCCTGGACTGGGTTCAGACATTCGGCCTGAAGGAAGGTTCTCTTCGACATGACGTTTACCCTTAGCAATCTTGATCATGACGTTTTGTTCGCTTCATATGTAGTTAAATCGAGCAATCTCATGCTGTGCATCCCCAAGACTAAAAAAAGGAAAGAGAAAAGGAAGGTCAGTAAATCCGAATGCTCAATACAAATCTTAGTATAGAGAACACAGGCACAATGTCAAACATGAGCAAACAAAATGTCCACACGTTCTGACATTTTTCTCAGAGTTAAGAGGACAAAAATCATGGAGTGGCATTCACATAAACCCCTACGAGAGAATGTACGCCAACTACTATATTCATCCAGGGTTATATCCACAAATGAGTAACCCATATCGACACACAAAACCCTGCAGGGGTTCTACCACGTGTAGTACATTGTCGAGTGAAGCAATCATATCCTACTCAACATGATTTCCAATCCTGTAACCGTCAATCTTGCTTGTCGCTGGTGTTTGTGTCGTCGGTTGGCCACACCACGGTTTCCATTAGCCTTTCGCGCATGAGCTCCAGGTTCTCATTCGAAATCCTCTCGTACATCTTGGTATGGTCGCATTTCTGATCATATGCAAGAAAGAAGTCGGAGAAGTAAATATTTTTTCTGCACTTTGCATCCTATATTTCTCTTAGAACCGGTGAAACGGCTCTCTGTCTGCATTATTTACCTTGATCCATCTGCCGTATAAGTGAAGGCGTGTGACCATCACCCTCTCTGCCAGGTCTTGCCTCTCCTGGTATACATGTACGTAACAGGTTAAGAAATGATCAGGAACGCACTGCTGTATTTCCTCGTTTTTCTTTTCTGTAGCCTTGGAGCAAGAGATGAAGATGATACCTTCGAGAGTGCTCGCAGGAAATGTATACCCTCTTTTGCGTCGTTGACGACAAGGTAACTGACAAAGGAGAAGTATAATTTTCGAAGTATTCTACCTGTCAGACAAGGGAAACCAATTTGCATGCAAGAGGCCAAGGAGAAAACACCTTACTTATAAAGCCAAGTGTATGCCGGCGGATTCATCTCATACAACTGATAGAGAACCGTCTGTGTGGCCTTGTAAGTGAAGTAATTCATGATTTCCTGCAAATGAAGACATGTCAAAGGGGACGGTCTACACCTAAGCCGCCTTGTTTAAAAAGAAATCCAAGCCATCTTTCGAGATATCCGCAAAAAAAAAAAAAAAAAAAAAAAAAAAAAAAAAAAAAACATCTTTCGAGAGGCCCGTTTGGATCAAATAATTTCCATAGGAATCTTATAATTTTGATACATCCTACTTTATTTCCCATATAAAGACTTTTTGGATGAGAAAATGAGGCCATCAATATTCCTATGGATTGTTTCTCACTCCTGTATGATTTTTAGCAAGATGCCATTTCCCGTCTGAATTTGCTTTCACATTTTGCATGGACTTTCTCTCTCTTCAAAGGGATTGTCTATTTATAAGAGCATGATTTATAGTATAGCCAACAACGGGCTATATGGAGTTGTCACGACACCTATAACCAACCTAATAGCCAACATGTATAGTACTAGCTACTCCCTAACTACTCCGGTTTATAGGATTTATCGCAAAGTCGCTTCATATGTAACTTACAAACCAAAATCTGCACTATAATAGTGCATGTTCAAAGATTGCAAATCTAGACTTAATAGTACACTGTTTTATCCGAATTTGTTTTTTCAAAACAAAAACCACCTAAGAATCAGCAAACGTGTTAAGGTTTTACTCGTTTGAAAATGTGCACTTCTTAAGTGGCTAAGATTTATGGGAATCACGTGACAGAGGATTAGCAAAACAGAATACATGGACCAAGTTCATAAGTCCAACTGCGTTCTGAGGATACGCATGAATATTCCCCGGGGAAGAAAAAGAGGAGACACATGAATATTATCGTTTCGTCAAAAACTACTGCTACTCCGATATATACACGTACCAATCTTTTCTTTGCGCAAATCAGTACGCGCTCACCGACTTAATGTGGATCCCAGTTACTGGAGCGACCATTCAAGCGCACCGTACGTACCAATTCCACGTCCCCGAACCCGTCTTCGTACTGTCCGCCGAACGCGTCCGCGATGACCAGGCCGCGGCCGGTGCTCCCCTTCGGCCGGCGGCGCCACCCCAGCCCGCCTCCGGCTCCGGCCGGCCCCCGTGACGACGGCCGCGGAGAGACGGATGGCGCCGCCCCGGCCACCACCGGCGTGACGACCGCTGCGGCCTGGGCGACGGCCATCGCGCGCGCAGTCGCAGAGAGCAAGGGGACGGCGAGATGCTTGTTGCGCGCTGACGACCTCGAGCGGTGATACGCTGAAAGAGAAGGAAGAGATGCGGGATTTGGATGGGTGGTGTAGCCGTGTCCGTGTGACGGCGGTGGAGGGATCCAGGTGGGGCACACACGCACAGCGGCTGAAGGCAGGAGAAGCGATGGGCGTTCTATTTTTCGTTTTTGGTTCTTTTTTCTCCATTTCTTGTATGTTTCCTTTTCAGTTTCTGCGGAATCTTCTTCTCTTTTAGCCTTTTACCCCCTCCGTAAAGAAATATAAGAGCGATTATATAAAATCTTGTGAGAGGAGCGGCAACCCATCTCAACTCTCGCATAGCCGGTACCCTCAAATCCCTCCCCTCTCCGGATCTCTACCTCCTCCCGTTGTCAAGGCCGGTGGTTTCCCTCCCCTCTGTCTGCTACACCGGCGGCAAGAGATGGGGGAACCTCAGTTTTACGTGTTCGGTGTGTAGTTTGGATTCGGTTTTGGTTCCGTGATGACGTTGTTCGGATGGAGGTGGCGACATTGCTTTGAATAACGGCGCCCAGGCTTCAACCCTATCTTGGCGGCATGGTCGACGACGTCTAGAAGCTTTTGGGCCAGTGTCATCGTCGGATGTGTGCTTCCGCGTCGTGTGGTGTTGGTTTGGTTGTTGGCTTGTTGTTGGCGGCATCGTCTTTTTGTGCAGGTTGTTGTTGGAAATATGCCCTAGAGGCAATAATAAATTGGTTATTATTATATTTCCTTGTTCATGATAATCGTTTATTATCCATGCTATAATTGTATTGATTGAAAACTCAAATACATGTGTGGGTACATAGACAACACTGTGTCCCTAGTAAGCCTCTAGTTGACTAGCTCGTTGATCAAAGATGGTTAAGGTTTCCTAGCCATTGACATGAGATGTCATTTGATAACGGGATCACATCATTAGGAGAATGATGTGATGGACAAGACCCAAACTGTAAACGTAGCATTTGATCGTGTCAGTTTATTGCTATTGTTTTCTGCATGTCAAGTATCTGTTCCTTTGACCATGAGATCATGCAACTCACTGACACCGGAGGAATACCTTGTGTGTATCAAACGTCGCAACGTAACTGGGTGACTATAAAGGTGCTCTACAGGTATCTCCGAGGGTGTCTGTTGGGTTGGCATGGATCAAGACTGGGATTTGTTACTCCGTGTGACGGAGAGGTATCTCAGGGCCCACTCGGTAATACAACATCACATTGAGCCTTGCAAGCAAAGTGACTAAAGAGTTAGCCACAGGATCTTGTATTACGGAACGAGTAAAGAGACTTGCCGGTAACGAGATTGAACTAGGTATAGAGATACCGACGATCGAATCTCGGGCATGTAACATACCGAAGAACAAAGGGAACAGCATACGGGATTAACTGAATCCTTGACATAGAGGTTCGACCGATAAAAGATCTTCGTAGAATATGTAGGAGCCAATATGGGCATCCAGGTCCCGCTATTGGTTATTGGCCGTAGAGGTGTCTCGGTCATGTCTACATAGTTCTCGAACCCGCAGGGTCTACACACTTAACGTTTGGTGACGATTAGTATAATTGAGTTATTATGTTGGTGACCGAAAGTTGTTCGGAGTCCCGGATAAGATCCCGGACATGACGAGGATCTCCGGAATAGTCCGGAGGTAAAGATTGATATATGTGATAATAGTGTTTTGATCTCTGGAAGGGTTCCGGAGTTCACCGGAATGGGTTCCGGATGTTTACCGAAGTGTTCGGGTGCAGCAACACTTTATATGAGCCAAAGGGATAAAGCCCACAAGGTATTGGAAAGTGCAAAAGTAGTTTTGCTGCCGCGTAAGCGGTACTACCGCTTGGTGAAGCGGTACTACCGCCGGAGCGGTACTACCGCTTGTGTGAAGCGGTACTACCGCCCGAGCGGTACTACCGCTTGTGTGAAGCGGTACTACCGCCAAAGCGGTACTACCGCTTGTGTGAAGCGGTACTACCGCTTGTGCGCGGCTGTGCACGGTTCGGCAGGGATCCGAGTTGGACTCTTTCCCTGCGGGCCAAACCGACCTTGTGCGGGCAAAACCGACCCGGAGGAGGCTTTTACTCCAAGTTTAGACCCCAAGGCTCAACATATAAATAGAGGGGCAGGGCTAGCACACGGGACACATCAGGATTTCCCAAGCCGTGTGCCGGCAACCCTAGCCCTCTAGTTCCTCCGTCATAATCTCCGTAGTGCTTGGCGAAGCCCTGCAGAGATTGTTCCTCACCACCATCACCACGCCGTCGTGCTGCTGGAACTCAACCACTACTTCACCATCGCTCGCTGGATCGAGGAGGTGAAGGCGTCATCAAGCCGTACGTGTGTTGAACGCGGAGGTGCCGTCCGTTCGGCACTAGATCGGAAGGATCGTGATTGGATCGCGGGACGCTCGGCGATTTGGATCGCGAAGACGTTCGACTACATCAACCGCGTTTATTAACGCTTCCGCTTAGCGATCTACAAGGGTATGTAGATTCACTCTCCCTCTCGTAGATGCTCATCACCATGGATAGATCTTGCGTGCGCGTAGGAAAATTTTTGTTTCCCATGCAACGTTCCCCAACAGTGGCATCATGAGCTAGGTCTATGCGTAGATGAGATCTCGAGTAGAACACAAACGAGTTGTGGGCGTGGGTGTATACATATTGCTTTCCGTTACTAGTTGATACTTGATTCAGCGGTATTGTGAGATGAAGCGGCCCGGACCGACATTACGCGTACGCTTACGCGAGACTGGTTTTACCGCTGCGTGCACTTGTTGCATAAAGGTGACTGGCGGGTGTCTGTCTCTCTCACTTTAGTTGAATCGGTTCAATGAAGAGGGTTCTTTTAGAAGATCAAAAAGCAATCACTACACCACGTTGTGGTTTTGCGTAGGTAAGAACGGTTCTTGCAAACCCGTAGCAGCCACGTAAAATTTGCAACAACAATTAGAGGACGTCTAACTTGTTTTTGCAGGGTATGTTGTGATGTGATATGGCCAATTACATGATGAGATATATGTGATGTATGAGATGATCATGTTTTGTATAGAATATCACGACTTGCATGTCGATGAGTACGGCAACTGGCAGGAGCCATAGAGTTGTCTTTAATTATTGTATGACCTGCGTGTCAATCATTAAGCGCTATGTAATGCTTTACTTTATCGCTAAACGTTAGCTATAGTCGTGGAAGCAACAGTCAGCGCGACAACCTTATGGCGACACGTTGATGGAGATCAAGATGATGGAGATCATGGTGTCATGCCGGTGACGATGGAGATCATGCCGGTGCTTTGGAGATGGAGATCAAAAGCACAAGTTCATGGCCATATCATGTCACTTATGATTTGCATGTGATGTTAATCCTTTTATGCATCTTATTTTGCTTAGGACGACGGTAGCATTATAAGGTGATCCCTCACTTAAATTTCAAGATAAATTGTGTTCTCCCCAAGTGTGCACCGTTGCGAAAGTTCGTCGTTTCGAGACACGCCGTGATGATCGGGTGTGATAGACTCTACGTTCGCATACAACGGGTGTAAGCCATGTTACACGTGCGGAACACTCGGGTTAAACTTGACGAGCCTAGCATGTACAGACATGGCCTCGGAACACAAGAGACCGAAAGGTCGAACATGAGTCATATAGTAGATATGATCAACATGAAGATGTTCACCATTGAAACCACCTCAACTCACGTGATGATCGGACTTGAGTTGGTGGATTTGGATCATGTAACACTCGAATGATCGGAGGGATGTCAATTTGAGTGGGAGTTTTTAAGTAATATGATTAACTAAACTCATTATCTAAGAACAATAGTCTAAGTTGTCTTTGCTATATTTATGTTGTAGATCATGGCTCGCGCAGTAGCACCCCTGAATTTTAATACGTTCCTAGAGAAAGCTAAGTTGAAAGATGATGGAAGTAACTTTGTGGACTGGGCCCGTAATCTAAGGATTATCCTTACGGCTTCCCAGAAGGCTTATGTCCTTGATGCACCGCTTGGTGATCCACCCGCTCCAGTTGAGTCTCTAGACGTTGTGAACGCCTGGCAGGCTCGTTCTGATGATTACTCAATAGTTCAATGTGCAATGTTGTATGGCTTAGAACCGGGACTTCAAAGACGTTTTGAACGTCATGGAGCATATGAGATGTTCCAGGAGTTGAAGTTTATCTTTCAGAAGAATGCCCGGATCGAGAGATATGAGATCTCCGATAAGTTCTATGCTTGCAAGATGGAGGAGAACGGGTCTATCAGTGATCACGTGCTCAGAATGTCTGGGTACTCCACCCGTCTGGCTGAGTTAGGGATGCCCCTTCCGCCAGAGGCTATCACTGACAGAGTTCTTCAATCATTGCCACCTAGCTACAAGAGCTTCGTGTTGAACTATAACATGCACGGGATGAACAAGTCAGTCGCCGAGCTGTTTGCGATGCTGAAAGCCGCAGAGTCTGAAATTCAGAAGGAGCATCAAGTGTTGATGGTCAATAAAACCACTAGTTTCAAGAAAAATGGCAAGGGTAAGAAGGGTAACTCCAAGCAGAGTGGCAAAGCAGTTGCTCCTCTCGTGAAGAAACCCAAGGCTGGACCCAAACCAGAAACTGTGTGTTTTCATTGCAAGGGAACTGGACACTGGAAGCGGAATTGCCCCAAGTATTTGGCTGACAAGAAGGCGGCCAACAACAAACAAGGTATATATGATATACATGTTATTGATGTGTACCTTACCAACTCTCGTTGTAGTGCCTGGGTATTTGATACCGGTGCGGTTGCTCATATTTGCAACTCAAAACAGGAACTGCGGAATAGACGGAGGCTGGCAAAGGACGAAGTGACGATGCGCGTGGGAAATGGTTCCAAGGTTGATGTGATCGCCGTCGGCACGCTCGCACTTCGATTACCGTCGGGATTAGTGATGAACCTAAATAAGTGTTATTTGGTGCCTGCGTTAAGCATGAACATTATATCTGGATCTTGTTTATTGCGAGACGGTTACTCATTTAAATCAGAGAATAATGGTTGTTCTATTTATATGAGTAATATCTTTTATGGTCATGCACCCAATGTGAGGGGTTTATTCTTATTGAATCTCGATAGTAATGATACACATGTTCATAACATTGATGCCAAAAGATATAGAATTGATAATGATAATACCACTTTCTTGTGGCACTGCCGTTTAGGTCATATTGGCGTAAAACGCATGAAGAAGCTCCATGCTGATGGACTTTTGGAGTCACTTGATTTTGAATCACTTGACACATGTGAGCCATGCCTCATGGGCAAGATGACTAAAACGCCGTTCTCTGGAACAATGGAACGGGCAAGTGACTTATTGGAAATCATACATACTGATGTGTGCGGTCCGATGAGTATTGAGGCGCGCGGTGGTTATCGTTACTTTCTCACCTTCACTGATGACTTAAGTAGATATGGGTATATTTACTTAATGAAACACAAGTCTGAAACATTTGAAAAGTTCAAACAATTTCAGAGTGAAGTTGAGAATCATCGTAACAAGAAGATTAAATTCCTACGATCTGATCGAGGAGGAGAATATCTGAGTTATGAGTTTGGCAGTCACTTAAGACAGTGTGGAATTGTTTCACAATTGACACCGCCTGGAACACCACAGCGTAATGGTGTGTCCGAACGTCGTAATCGAACCTTATTGGATATGGTGCGATCTATGATGTCTCTTGCCGATTTGCCACTATCGTTTTGGGGTTATGCATTAGAGACAGCTGCATTCACTTTAAATAGGGCACCATCGAAATCCGTTGAGACGACGCCATATGAACTTTGGTTTGGCAAGAAGCCAAAGCTGTCGTTTCTTAAAGTTTGGGGATGTGATGCTTATGTCAAAAAGCTTCAGCCTGAAAAGCTGGAACCCAAAGCGGAGAAATGCGTCTTCATAGGATACCCAAAAGAGACAGTTGGGTATACCTTCTATCTCAGATCCGAAGGCAAAGTGTTTGTCGCTAAAAACGGAACATTTCTTGAGAAAGAGTTTCTCTCGAAAGAATTGAGTGGGAGGAAGATAGAACTTGATGAGGTTGTTGAACCTTTACTTCAACCTGAGAGTAGCGCAGCGCAGAAAATTGTTTCTGTGGAGCCTACATTAGCTGAAGAGGAAGTTAATGATGATGATCATGAAGCTTTGGATCAAGTTGCTATCGAACCTCGTAGGTCGACAAGGACGCGTACTGCTCCTGAGTGGTACGGCAACCCTGTCTTAGAGGTCATGTTGTTAAACAACGATGAACCTACGAGCTATGGAGAAGCGATGATGGGCCCGGATTCCGAGAAGTGGTTAGAGGCCATGAAATCCGAGATGGGATCCATGTATGAAAACAAAGTATGGACTTTGGAAGTATTACCTGAAGGGCGTAAGGCCATTCAGAACAAATGGATCTTTAAGAGGAAGACGGACGCGGACGGTAATGTCACCGTCTATAAAGCTCGACTTGTGGCAAAGGGTTTTTCACAAGTTCAAGGAGTTGACTACGATGAGACCTTCTCACCCGTAGCGATGCTTAAGTCCGTCAGAATCATGTTAGCAATAGCTGCCTTTTTCGATTATGAAATTTGGCAGATGGATGTCAAAACAGCGTTCCTTAACGGTTACCTTAAGGAAGAGTTGTATATGATGCAACCAGAAGGTTTTGTCGATCCAGAGAATGCTGACAAAGTTTGCAAACTCCAGCGATCCATTTATGGACTGGTGCAAGCATCTCGGAGTTGGAATCTTCGTTTTGATGAGGTGATCAAAGCGTTCGAGTTTATACAAGTTTACGGAGAAGCTTGTATTTACAAGAAAGTGAGTGGGAGCTCTATAGCGTTTCTAATATTATATGTGGATGACATATTGCTGATTGGAAACAATATAGTAATGCTGGAAAGCGTAAAGGAATATTTGAACAAGAGTTTTTCAATGAAGGACCTAGGAGAAGCTGCTTTCATATTAGGCATCAAGATCTATAGAGATAGATCGAGACGCTTAATAGGACTTTCACAAAGCACATACCTTGACAAAGTTTTGAAGAAGTTCAAAATGGATCAGTCCAAGAAGGGGTTCTTGCCTGTATTGCAAGGTGTGAAGTTGAGTAAGACTCAATGCCCAGTGACTGCAGAAGATAGAGAAAAGATGAGTGTCATCCCCTATGCTTCAGCCATAGGCTCTATCATGTATGCAATGCTGTGCACAAGACCCGATGTCAGCCTTGCCATAAGTATGGTCGGAAGGTTTCAAAGTGATCCAGGAATGGAACACTGGACGGCGGTCAAGAATATCCTGAAGTACCTGAAAAGGACTAAGGACATGTTTCTCGTTTATGGAGGTGATCAAGAGCTCGTCGTAAAGGGTTACGTCGATGCAAGCTTTGACACTGATCCGGATGACTCTAAGTCGCAAACCGGATACGTATTTATTCTTAATGGGGGTGCGGTTAGCTGGTGCAGTTCCAAGCAAAGCGTGGTAGCTGATTCTACATGCGAAGCGGAGTACATCGCTGCCTCGGAGGCAGCGAAGGAAGGTGTCTGGATGAAGGAGTTCATGACAGATCTTGGAGTAGTGCCTAGTGCGCTTAACCCAATGACTCTGTTTTGTGATAACACTGGTGCCATTGCTCTAGCCAAGGAACCAAGATTTCACAAGAGGACCAGACACATAAAACGACGTTTCAATTCCATCCGCGATTACATCAAGGAGGACGACATAAATATTTGCAAAGTACACACGGATCTAAATGTTGCAGATCCGATGACTAAACCTCTTCCAAGGGCTAAACATGAACAACACCAGAACTGCATGGGTGTTCGATTCATTACAATGTAAATCACATAGTGATGTGAACTAGATTATTGACTCTAGTGCAAGTGGGAGACTGTTGGAAATATGCCCTAGAGGCAATAATAAATTGGTTATTATTATATTTCCTTGTTCATGATAATCGTTTATTATCCATGCTATAATTGTATTGATTGGAAACTCAAATACATGTGTGGGTACATAGACAACACTGTGTCCCTAGTAAGCCTCTAGTTGACTAGCTCGTTGATCAAAGATGGTTAAGGTTTCCTAGCCATTGACATGAGATGTCATTTGATAACGGGATCACATCATTAGGAGAATGATGTGATGGACAAGACCCAAACTGTAAACGTAGCATTTGATCGTGTCAGTTTATTGCTATTGTTTTCTGCATGTCAAGTATCTGTTCCTTTGACCATGAGATCATGCAACTCACTGACACCGGAGGAATACCTTGTGTGTATCAAACGTCGCAACGTAACTGGGTGACTATAAAGGTGCTCTACAGGTATCTCCGAGGGTGTCTGTTGGGTTGGCATGGATCAAGACTGGGATTTGTTACTCCGTGTGACGGAGAGGTATCTCAGGGCCCACTCGGTAATACAACATCACATTGAGCCTTGCAAGCAAAGTGACTAAAGAGTTAGCCACAGGATCTTGTATTACGGAACGAGTAAAGAGACTTGCCGGTAACGAGATTGAACTAGGTATAGAGATACCGACGATCGAATCTCGGGCATGTAACATACCGAAGAACAAAGGGAACAGCATACGGGATTAACTGAATCCTTGACATAGAGGTTCGACCGATAAAAGATCTTCGTAGAATATGTAGGAGCCAATATGGGCATCCAGGTCCCGCTATTGGTTATTGGCCGTAGAGGTGTCTCGGTCATGTCTACATAGTTCTCGAACCCGCAGGGTCTACACACTTAACGTTTGGTGACGATTAGTATAATTGAGTTATTATGTTGGTGACCGAAAGTTGTTCGGAGTCCCGGATAAGATCCCGGACATGACGAGGATCTCCGGAATAGTCCGGAGGTAAAGATTGATATATGTGATAATAGTGTTTTGATCTCTGGAAGGGTTCCGGAGTTCACCGGAATGGGTTCCGGATGTTTACCGAAGTGTTCGGGTGCAGCAACACTTTATATGAGCCAAAGGGATAAAGCCCACAAGGTATTGGAAAGTGCAAAAGTAGTTTTGCTGCCGCGTAAGCGGTACTACCGCTTGGTGAAGCGGTACTACCGCCGGAGCGGTACTACCGCTTGTGTGAAGCGGTACTACCGCCCGAGCGGTACTACCGCTTGTGTGAAGCGGTACTACCGCTTGTGCGCGGCTGTGCACGGTTCGGCAGGGATCCGAGTTGGACTCTTTCCCTGCGGGCCAAACCGACCTTGTGCGGGCAAAACCGACCCGGAGGAGGCTTTTACTCCAAGTTTAGACCCCAAGGCTCAACATATAAATAGAGGGGCAGGGCTAGCACACGGGACACATCAGGATTTCCCAAGCCGTGTGCCGGCAACCCTAGCCCTCTAGTTCCTCCGTCATAATCTCCGTAGTGCTTGGCGAAGCCCTGCAGAGATTGTTCCTCACCACCATCACCACGCCGTCGTGCTGCTGGAACTCAACCACTACTTCACCATCGCTCGCTGGATCGAGGAGGTGAAGGCGTCATCAAGCCGTACGTGTGTTGAACGCGGAGGTGCCGTCCGTTCGGCACTAGATCGGAAGGATCGTGATTGGATCGCGGGACGCTCGGCGATTTGGATCGCGAAGACGTTCGACTACATCAACCGCGTTTATTAACGCTTCCGCTTAGCGATCTACAAGGGTATGTAGATTCACTCTCCCTCTCGTAGATGCTCATCACCATGGATAGATCTTGCGTGCGCGTAGGAAAATTTTTGTTTCCCATGCAACGTTCCCCAACAGTGGCATCATGAGCTAGGTCTATGCGTAGATGAGATCTCGAGTAGAACACAAACGAGTTGTGGGCGTGGGTGTATACATATTGCTTTCCGTTACTAGTTGATACTTGATTCAGCGGTATTGTGAGATGAAGCGGCCCGGACCGACATTACGCGTACGCTTACGCGAGACTGGTTTTACCGCTGCGTGCACTTGTTGCATAAAGGTGACTGGCGGGTGTCTGTCTCTCTCACTTTAGTTGAATCGGTTCAATGAAGAGGGTTCTTTTAGAAGATCAAAAAGCAATCACTACACCACGTTGTGGTTTTGCGTAGGTAAGAACGGTTCTTGCAAACCCGTAGCAGCCACGTAAAATTTGCAACAACAATTAGAGGACGTCTAACTTGTTTTTGCAGGGTATGTTGTGATGTGATATGGCCAATTACATGATGAGATATATGTGATGTATGAGATGATCATGTTTTGTATAGAATATCACGACTTGCATGTCGATGAGTACGGCAACTGGCAGGAGCCATAGAGTTGTCTTTAATTATTGTATGACCTGCGTGTCAATCATTAAGCGCTATGTAATGCTTTACTTTATCGCTAAACGTTAGCTATAGTCGTGGAAGCAACAGTCAGCGCGACAACCTTATGGCGACACGTTGATGGAGATCAAGATGATGGAGATCATGGTGTCATGCCGGTGACGATGGAGATCATGCCGGTGCTTTGGAGATGGAGATCAAAAGCACAAGTTCATGGCCATATCATGTCACTTATGATTTGCATGTGATGTTAATCCTTTTATGCATCTTATTTTGCTTAGGACGACGGTAGCATTATAAGGTGATCCCTCACTTAAATTTCAAGATAAATTGTGTTCTCCCCAAGTGTGCACCGTTGCGAAAGTTCGTCGTTTCGAGACACGCCGTGATGATCGGGTGTGATAGACTCTACGTTCGCATACAACGGGTGTAAGCCATGTTACACGTGCGGAACACTCGGGTTAAACTTGACGAGCCTAGCATGTACAGACATGGCCTCGGAACACAAGAGACCGAAAGGTCGAACATGAGTCATATAGTAGATATGATCAACATGAAGATGTTCACCATTGAAACCACCTCAACTCACGTGATGATCGGACTTGAGTTGGTGGATTTGGATCATGTAACACTCGAATGATCGGAGGGATGTCAATTTGAGTGGGAGTTTTTAAGTAATATGATTAACTAAACTCATTATCTAAGAACAATAGTCTAAGTTGTCTTTGCTATATTTATGTTGTAGATCATGGCTCGCGCAGTAGCACCCCTGAATTTTAATACGTTCCTAGAGAAAGCTAAGTTGAAAGATGATGGAAGTAACTTTGTGGACTGGGCCCGTAATCTAAGGATTATCCTTACGGCTTCCCAGAAGGCTTATGTCCTTGATGCACCGCTTGGTGATCCACCCGCTCCAGTTGAGTCTCTAGACGTTGTGAACGCCTGGCAGGCTCGTTCTGATGATTACTCAATAGTTCAATGTGCAATGTTGTATGGCTTAGAACCGGGACTTCAAAGACGTTTTGAACGTCATGGAGCATATGAGATGTTCCAGGAGTTGAAGTTTATCTTTCAGAAGAATGCCCGGATCGAGAGATATGAGATCTCCGATAAGTTCTATGCTTGCAAGATGGAGGAGAACGGGTCTATCAGTGATCACGTGCTCAGAATGTCTGGGTACTCCACCCGTCTGGCTGAGTTAGGGATGCCCCTTCCGCCAGAGGCTATCACTGACAGAGTTCTTCAATCATTGCCACCTAGCTACAAGAGCTTCGTGTTGAACTATAACATGCACGGGATGAACAAGTCAGTCGCCGAGCTGTTTGCGATGCTGAAAGCCGCAGAGTCTGAAATTCAGAAGGAGCATCAAGTGTTGATGGTCAATAAAACCACTAGTTTCAAGAAAAATGGCAAGGGTAAGAAGGGTAACTCCAAGCAGAGTGGCAAAGCAGTTGCTCCTCTCGTGAAGAAACCCAAGGCTGGACCCAAACCAGAAACTGTGTGTTTTCATTGCAAGGGAACTGGACACTGGAAGCGGAATTGCCCCAAGTATTTGGCTGACAAGAAGGCGGCCAACAACAAACAAGGTATATATGATATACATGTTATTGATGTGTACCTTACCAACTCTCGTTGTAGTGCCTGGGTATTTGATACCGGTGCGGTTGCTCATATTTGCAACTCAAAACAGGAACTGCGGAATAGACGGAGGCTGGCAAAGGACGAAGTGACGATGCGCGTGGGAAATGGTTCCAAGGTTGATGTGATCGCCGTCGGCACGCTCGCACTTCGATTACCGTCGGGATTAGTGATGAACCTAAATAAGTGTTATTTGGTGCCTGCGTTAAGCATGAACATTATATCTGGATCTTGTTTATTGCGAGACGGTTACTCATTTAAATCAGAGAATAATGGTTGTTCTATTTATATGAGTAATATCTTTTATGGTCATGCACCCAATGTGAGGGGTTTATTCTTATTGAATCTCGATAGTAATGATACACATGTTCATAACATTGATGCCAAAAGATATAGAATTGATAATGATAATACCACTTTCTTGTGGCACTGCCGTTTAGGTCATATTGGCGTAAAACGCATGAAGAAGCTCCATGCTGATGGACTTTTGGAGTCACTTGATTTTGAATCACTTGACACATGTGAGCCATGCCTCATGGGCAAGATGACTAAAACGCCGTTCTCTGGAACAATGGAACGGGCAAGTGACTTATTGGAAATCATACATACTGATGTGTGCGGTCCGATGAGTATTGAGGCGCGCGGTGGTTATCGTTACTTTCTCACCTTCACTGATGACTTAAGTAGATATGGGTATATTTACTTAATGAAACACAAGTCTGAAACATTTGAAAAGTTCAAACAATTTCAGAGTGAAGTTGAGAATCATCGTAACAAGAAGATTAAATTCCTACGATCTGATCGAGGAGGAGAATATCTGAGTTATGAGTTTGGCAGTCACTTAAGACAGTGTGGAATTGTTTCACAATTGACACCGCCTGGAACACCACAGCGTAATGGTGTGTCCGAACGTCGTAATCGAACCTTATTGGATATGGTGCGATCTATGATGTCTCTTGCCGATTTGCCACTATCGTTTTGGGGTTATGCATTAGAGACAGCTGCATTCACTTTAAATAGGGCACCATCGAAATCCGTTGAGACGACGCCATATGAACTTTGGTTTGGCAAGAAGCCAAAGCTGTCGTTTCTTAAAGTTTGGGGATGTGATGCTTATGTCAAAAAGCTTCAGCCTGAAAAGCTGGAACCCAAAGCGGAGAAATGCGTCTTCATAGGATACCCAAAAGAGACAGTTGGGTATACCTTCTATCTCAGATCCGAAGGCAAAGTGTTTGTCGCTAAAAACGGAACATTTCTTGAGAAAGAGTTTCTCTCGAAAGAATTGAGTGGGAGGAAGATAGAACTTGATGAGGTTGTTGAACCTTTACTTCAACCTGAGAGTAGCGCAGCGCAGAAAATTGTTTCTGTGGAGCCTACATTAGCTGAAGAGGAAGTTAATGATGATGATCATGAAGCTTTGGATCAAGTTGCTATCGAACCTCGTAGGTCGACAAGGACGCGTACTGCTCCTGAGTGGTACGGCAACCCTGTCTTAGAGGTCATGTTGTTAAACAACGATGAACCTACGAGCTATGGAGAAGCGATGATGGGCCCGGATTCCGAGAAGTGGTTAGAGGCCATGAAATCCGAGATGGGATCCATGTATGAAAACAAAGTATGGACTTTGGAAGTATTACCTGAAGGGCGTAAGGCCATTCAGAACAAATGGATCTTTAAGAGGAAGACGGACGCGGACGGTAATGTCACCGTCTATAAAGCTCGACTTGTGGCAAAGGGTTTTTCACAAGTTCAAGGAGTTGACTACGATGAGACCTTCTCACCCGTAGCGATGCTTAAGTCCGTCAGAATCATGTTAGCAATAGCTGCCTTTTTCGATTATGAAATTTGGCAGATGGATGTCAAAACAGCGTTCCTTAACGGTTACCTTAAGGAAGAGTTGTATATGATGCAACCAGAAGGTTTTGTCGATCCAGAGAATGCTGACAAAGTTTGCAAACTCCAGCGATCCATTTATGGACTGGTGCAAGCATCTCGGAGTTGGAATCTTCGTTTTGATGAGGTGATCAAAGCGTTCGAGTTTATACAAGTTTACGGAGAAGCTTGTATTTACAAGAAAGTGAGTGGGAGCTCTATAGCGTTTCTAATATTATATGTGGATGACATATTGCTGATTGGAAACAATATAGTAATGCTGGAAAGCGTAAAGGAATATTTGAACAAGAGTTTTTCAATGAAGGACCTAGGAGAAGCTGCTTTCATATTAGGCATCAAGATCTATAGAGATAGATCGAGACGCTTAATAGGACTTTCACAAAGCACATACCTTGACAAAGTTTTGAAGAAGTTCAAAATGGATCAGTCCAAGAAGGGGTTCTTGCCTGTATTGCAAGGTGTGAAGTTGAGTAAGACTCAATGCCCAGTGACTGCAGAAGATAGAGAAAAGATGAGTGTCATCCCCTATGCTTCAGCCATAGGCTCTATCATGTATGCAATGCTGTGCACAAGACCCGATGTCAGCCTTGCCATAAGTATGGTCGGAAGGTTTCAAAGTGATCCAGGAATGGAACACTGGACGGCGGTCAAGAATATCCTGAAGTACCTGAAAAGGACTAAGGACATGTTTCTCGTTTATGGAGGTGATCAAGAGCTCGTCGTAAAGGGTTACGTCGATGCAAGCTTTGACACTGATCCGGATGACTCTAAGTCGCAAACCGGATACGTATTTATTCTTAATGGGGGTGCGGTTAGCTGGTGCAGTTCCAAGCAAAGCGTGGTAGCTGATTCTACATGCGAAGCGGAGTACATCGCTGCCTCGGAGGCAGCGAAGGAAGGTGTCTGGATGAAGGAGTTCATGACAGATCTTGGAGTAGTGCCTAGTGCGCTTAACCCAATGACTCTGTTTTGTGATAACACTGGTGCCATTGCTCTAGCCAAGGAACCAAGATTTCACAAGAGGACCAGACACATAAAACGACGTTTCAATTCCATCCGCGATTACATCAAGGAGGACGACATAAATATTTGCAAAGTACACACGGATCTAAATGTTGCAGATCCGATGACTAAACCTCTTCCAAGGGCTAAACATGAACAACACCAGAACTGCATGGGTGTTCGATTCATTACAATGTAAATCACATAGTGATGTGAACTAGATTATTGACTCTAGTGCAAGTGGGAGACTGTTGGAAATATGCCCTAGAGGCAATAATAAATTGGTTATTATTATATTTCCTTGTTCATGATAATCGTTTATTATCCATGCTATAATTGTATTGATTGGAAACTCAAATACATGTGTGGGTACATAGACAACACTGTGTCCCTAGTAAGCCTCTAGTTGACTAGCTCGTTGATCAAAGATGGTTAAGGTTTCCTAGCCATTGACATGAGATGTCATTTGATAACGGGATCACATCATTAGGAGAATGATGTGATGGACAAGACCCAAACTGTAAACGTAGCATTTGATCGTGTCAGTTTATTGCTATTGTTTTCTGCATGTCAAGTATCTGTTCCTTTGACCATGAGATCATGCAACTCACTGACACCGGAGGAATACCTTGTGTGTATCAAACGTCGCAACGTAACTGGGTGACTATAAAGGTGCTCTACAGGTATCTCCGAGGGTGTCTGTTGGGTTGGCATGGATCAAGACTGGGATTTGTTACTCCGTGTGACGGAGAGGTATCTCAGGGCCCACTCGGTAATACAACATCACATTGAGCCTTGCAAGCAAAGTGACTAAAGAGTTAGCCACAGGATCTTGTATTACGGAACGAGTAAAGAGACTTGCCGGTAACGAGATTGAACTAGGTATAGAGATACCGACGATCGAATCTCGGGCATGTAACATACCGAAGAACAAAGGGAACAGCATACGGGATTAACTGAATCCTTGACATAGAGGTTCGACCGATAAAAGATCTTCGTAGAATATGTAGGAGCCAATATGGGCATCCAGGTCCCGCTATTGGTTATTGGCCGTAGAGGTGTCTCGGTCATGTCTACATAGTTCTCGAACCCGCAGGGTCTACACACTTAACGTTTGGTGACGATTAGTATAATTGAGTTATTATGTTGGTGACCGAAAGTTGTTCGGAGTCCCGGATAAGATCCCGGACATGACGAGGATCTCCGGAATAGTCCGGAGGTAAAGATTGATATATGTGATAATAGTGTTTTGATCTCTGGAAGGGTTCCGGAGTTCACCGGAATGGGTTCCGGATGTTTACCGAAGTGTTCGGGTGCAGCAACACTTTATATGAGCCAAAGGGATAAAGCCCACAAGGTATTGGAAAGTGCAAAAGTAGTTTTGCTGCCGCGTAAGCGGTACTACCGCTTGGTGAAGCGGTACTACCGCCGGAGCGGTACTACCGCTTGTGTGAAGCGGTACTACCGCCCGAGCGGTACTACCGCTTGTGTGAAGCGGTACTACCGCCAAAGCGGTACTACCGCTTGTGTGAAGCGGTACTACCGCTTGTGCGCGGCTGTGCACGGTTCGGCAGGGATCCGAGTTGGACTCTTTCCCTGCGGGCCAAACCGACCTTGTGCGGGCAAAACCGACCCGGAGGAGGCTTTTACTCCAAGTTTAGACCCCAAGGCTCAACATATAAATAGAGGGGCAGGGCTAGCACACGGGACACATCAGGATTTCCCAAGCCGTGTGCCGGCAACCCTAGCCCTCTAGTTCCTCCGTCATAATCTCCGTAGTGCTTGGCGAAGCCCTGCAGAGATTGTTCCTCACCACCATCACCACGCCGTCGTGCTGCTGGAACTCAACCACTACTTCACCATCGCTCGCTGGATCGAGGAGGTGAAGGCGTCATCAAGCCGTACGTGTGTTGAACGCGGAGGTGCCGTCCGTTCGGCACTAGATCGGAAGGATCGTGATTGGATCGCGGGACGCTCGGCGATTTGGATCGCGAAGACGTTCGACTACATCAACCGCGTTTATTAACGCTTCCGCTTAGCGATCTACAAGGGTATGTAGATTCACTCTCCCTCTCGTAGATGCTCATCACCATGGATAGATCTTGCGTGCGCGTAGGAAAATTTTTGTTTCCCATGCAACGTTCCCCAACAGTTGTTCCCACCCACGGGCGATCACGACTAGGTCACGAGTTCTCGCCGGTGACGCTAGCTTGACTATCGACATAAATCGAGGCTCGCCCCCCGCCGATTTGCCATCATCCCCCATATCCCCTCATACACGGCGGGTGGCTACTGCGGCAACATCAACGAGGGGTTTACATCTACAGGTCTATGTGGGCGACACAATTACTACTCTTCTTGTCTTCGTTCTCTCCTCCGAAGATGCGACGACGACGAAGCGAGTGGTAGCGGATTCAATTTATAAGGATTTTCTTGTGGGATCAGATGTACTTCTAAGTTTTCTTAGGGTCTTTTCATAAAGCAAGGACAACGGTCCTAGATCATGATATTTCTTTTGTACTTGTTTTCCTTAATTAATACTTCCTTCGTCCGGAATTACTTGTCACTCAAATGGACGTACGAATTACTTGTCGCTCAAATGGATGTATCTTCCTGAGGGAGGGAGTATAATCCAGCGTGTCATCTCGACATCCAACATCGTCTCCGATACATTCTCTGCTCGTGTTAAGCTATTTAATTGCACTAGATGATTCCCCGTGCGTTGCTGCAGAGACACTAAAAGAGATGTATTTATGAAATATTATTTTTGCACCTCAAAATAATTTGTGTTAAGTTAGCAACCTAGCAGTTCGAGGCATTTTGACAAACATGTGTGGCATGCATGACTTGGTGAGGAGGGATACAACCAGCGACGAGTGGGGAGGGCATTCACGCATGCAATTATTCTAGTGATGTGGCATAGTTGCATTTGCTTTATTTATCTTTACCAACACTTGTATGTAAACTACTGTAGTTTTCATATCTTGTACTGGATTCGCACTTGAGTAATGAAGGTTGTTTACGTTTTGATATTTTGATTTTTGTTTTGACCATTTGGACCACCTTCTTCCTGTCCAAGTCGAGTGGGCTAACAGACCTGACATATCTCGCTGGTTTCCGTTTCTTCGGTACAAAAAGTTGGCACGCGAGTCACGCTCACAGTCACAGCACATGAACTAACCAAATATGTTTACCTGTCAAAAACCTGGTACATAGAAACCAGTGGCGGAGGACGAAAAAAAAATAAGGTGGGGCGAACTCCGAAGCAAAAAAAATTTGGATGCAAAATCAACGTAGATAATACACACTGACAGACATTGTACATTAATATTTTAAATGATCATAAACAGAATAACCGGATACAATGAAAATGTAAACATGTTTGTTTAAATAGAATAACAACCTAAAACATACCGATTAATAGTGAAGCTTTAATGGCGCCTAGAAGACCCAGGCAATGGTAGTGCCCTGCCCTCCTTTTGAAAACTTTCCTTGATTTTACCAAGATCTAGACTTTTGAATATCCCACGTTCAATGTAACACACCATCAAGTCATTAAGCCAGCAACCGGACATCTTGTTGCGCAACTCGGTCTTAATAATTTTCATTGCTGAAAAGGCCCTTTCAACCGTTGCCGTGGCCACCGGTAGTAGCAATGCCAACTCAATGAGGTGATAAACCGTAGGAAACATGATATGCCTTTCAAGTTCAACCATCTTTTTAGCTAGGCTTGCAATATCATGACAAGCTCTAAAGTCTTCGACCCTTCTCATATGAATAATGAATAGCTCAAGGTTATCTTCTATGTGTTCACGTTCATAATTAGAGAAATCCGCATGATAAATCTCTGTGAGTCGTGCAAGCTTAACCACATTGAACCTAGAAAAGGAGTTTCTTGGGTCAAGACAAGAGAAGTTTTGCAGCAGCTCTGAAGATACCTCATTGAAACGATGATCAAACTCAGCAGTGATGGAGTCTATGGCAACATAGAAGGTGTCCACACGGAAAAAATGATCAGCAGTGACATTGTTTCTTCCACCTTTTCTTGATTTCCCCCATTTTGTAAACATGTCATCCATATTTGGTATTGGAATGTCATTTTTGGTGCAAAATGCTTTAACATCTTCCAACAGTGGCTCCCAACCATCATTCTCCAATTGATCAAACGTGTTCTCACGTCCATAACCAATGACATTGCCTGGAATGACACAATTATAATTCACAAGGTTAGATGCAAGTCAATTTACATGAACAACATACAACATAATCCATCACATACCTGAACAACATTTTGATCCTTCTTTTGCAATAGAAGAGATAAATCATTTGTCATACGAAGGAGTTTTAACATCATCTTGAGGATGAACACAAAGCTAAAAGTCTCCATTTGATGAACCAAACCTCCTGCCCTACATGGAACACGCACATCATCCTCAACAATGCCCAAAACTTCTATCACCGCGTCCCACATTGATTCAATGCGAGATAAAGTTTTGTAATGGGAGCCCCATCTTGTATCTCCAGGTCTAACTAGAGATGTTTCTTGATTTTTCCCTCTTCCCGTGGGCACCTCACCTCCCTCAATCTTAGCCAAAAGAACTTCCTTTTGCTTATCAAGTAACCTATCCTTCCTCCTACAAGATGAACTGCTGAGATTGACAATCATGGTCACATAGTCAAAAAAGTCCTCAACACCCTTGCAACATCTCGAAACTGCGACAACTATCAGCTGAAGTTGGTGAGCAAAGCAGTGAATATAGAAAGCATGTGGGTTCTCATCACGAATTAACTTTTGAAGGCCATTAAATTCTCATCTCATATTAGATGCACCATCATACCCTTGCCCTCGTAGTCTTGCAACAAGCAGACCATGTTTAGCAAAAACCTCCAATAATGCCTTCTTCAAAGATGCTGATGTTGTGTCTGGGACATGCTTAATGCCCAAAAACCTTTCCATGGTCTCTCCTTTTTTGCTCAAAAACCTGCAATCATACAATTAGTTGACTCACCCCACTATTCCAGATAGAACAAACACAAAAGAAACTCAAAAGTACTTAACATACTTCAACACGTACCTCACAACCACGGCCATTTGTTCTTTCACCGAAATATCACGACACTCATCAATAAGAACAGAGAAAAGGCAACCATCCATCTCTTCTTTGATTGCTTTGGTGACCGCCATTGCACAATGCTTAGCAAGTTCTTTTTGAATGTCTCCGGAAGTCATTTTGGCATTTTTAGGACATAGCTCATCAAATGCAGCCTTCACTTCTGGATTCCTTTCTTTGACCCAATCAAGTAATTCTAAAAAAATTCCCTTGTTCAACGAAGTAGTGGATTCATCATGTCCACGAAATGGTTCACCTTGTAATGCAAGATAACTTACAATGCCCAAAGATGTGTCCACACGAGTTTCATACTTCTCGAGTGAACTTTTGTTGTAAGTTGTTACTTTACTTTTCAAACTGGCCTTCTAAGTTTTGAAATCCTTACATGTTGTCCTTGAAATATTGTGGATGCTAGATGGCCCACCAACATGTTTACGAAATGCCGCAACTGCATTTTTCCAATTATCATACCCCGATTTGGAGAAAACCTCATAACCCCATTTATCATCCATTCGATCATGCTTAAAAAGAAAATAATCAAAACAGTAAGCCTTTTCCTTTTCTACACTATATTCCAACCAATCAAAGTCCTTATACCATGCTGGCCGAAAGCACCTTTCATCTTTATTTGGTGGAAAATTGTGATCAGTTGGTTGAGTTGGACCCATCTCTAGGTAAGCAAATCTAACATCATCTCTAATATTGGGGTTAAATCTATCTATTGGAATGCGAAGTCCTGGATCACCTTGTATGTCATCTACAGAAAAGACGGTTATACCTTCAAGTCCTGAATCAACATTCTCCTCCACTGTGGTTTCAACCGAATCTGAAACTTGTTCAGTAGGTGTGAAATTTACATTCTCTCCTTCCATGGAATCTGTAACTCGTTCAACATCTGCTTGATTTTGATGAACAGAATGTGCCGTAGCCACAGGACTGGTCGTAGTATTGCGACTTTCATGGGTACTTGGATTTGGATTGGAGCTACTGCGACCACCAACAGCCTCAAAATATCTTTTCAAATCTGCAAGCAATCACATAAAACCAGCCTCTAAAATCATCAGATTGTAGATTGCTAAGTCATTCTCTGAAAATGACATTAAAATTCAGACATATACCTCTCCCGTTCGTCTTTGGGAGACTCTTTCTCTTCCTGTCCATCTTGCCTAATGTCGCTGCTGCCTGGGTGCCTCCCAGAACGAGAGCCGCTGCTGCTGGCCGCCGGCCCCCGGCCTCACGCACCGGCGCACTGCCGCGCCGCCAGGAACGGGAGCCCCCGCTGCGGCGCTGCCTGGTGCTTGCCTCCGGCCTCCCGGAACAAGAGCCGCCGCTGCTGGCCGCCGGAACGGGCGACGCTCGCCGGAACGGGCTACTGGCTCCAGGAACTGGCGGCTAGGGTTGTTTTTCTCTGCGGAAGCTAGGAGGAAACGAGGAGGAAAGGAGGAAACAGAGAAAGGGCGACGGCACGGGTGTGCTGGAGACTCTGGAGCGAGCGGGGCGAACGGGTGTGCAGCCAAATAGCCAATTAGGCCCAATATGAGACGCTGCCTGTGTATTAGTGTATTACGTATACCTATATAAAAAAAATTCCCCAAATCAAGGTGGGGCGAGCGCCACATCTCGCCCTACCAGGAGCTCCGCCGCTGATAGAAACCATGTCGTGTCGTACATCACACAATGGTCACAATTTGGCTAATTTTTTTTAAATAATACATTTTTTTATTAAATTTGAAAAATAATACACGGTTTCGATATTTTCGGAAAATAGAATCCAGTCGGCTGGGCCTGGGCCGACTAGGCCCACTCGTCCACGCATCAGCCGACGAGTGGCTTGAAGACGTCAGTCGGCCTCGGACGCGCCTGTCAGCTGCGCCTTAGACGACAGGCAGCCTATCGGCCTGGGCTAAGCCGATAGGTGCCTGTACAGCTGCCTAATGGACCTATGCATGCATACACGTGTATAACTCAACCAGCGTGTTAATCCTTTGATCGAATAAGCATGAATGCTAGCAAACTAGCTCTCAGCAGGTACGTAATTACTAGCCGGCCACCTGGTCATGTACACGTACATGTAGACCCGTCGGTTGCATAATCAAACTATATTTGACATTTATATATATTACCGATTACTAACGAACAAACTAAAAATGGAGTATTTGACATTTATATATACCCAGCACGCAAATCCAACTTAGAGAACCATTGTGCTCCATGTAACTCATCTACTAACTCATCAATCACAGGTAATGGAAAATTTCCCTTGAGAGTTAGAGCATTGAGATGCCTGTAATCCACTACCAATCGCCAAGTGCCATCCTTCTTTTTAATCTGTATGGTCTCAGGGAAAAAGGCCTTGCACCAGGTACTAAAGGAATGGAGTGGTTGCAGTCTCTGTCAGGAGATAAACCTTGTGGTACAGCAAAAACTTCAGGGTATTTGTCCTGTTTGATGAGATTTTGTCACTTATTTATCAGGCCCGCATGGCATATAGAAAATATAAACAGTAAAATGAAGCACTAGTGTGTACAATCAAGAGTACCAGTGAATATGATGGTACATGCATATTTTTATCGTGCTAATCTCTCTGGCTTAATTAAGCGGGCTTGACATGTTCCAGCCCGCGTCTTGATCAGTGTATTCATGCATGACCAGATATTATCAATCAATTATCTAAGCTTGCTAAAATAGTTTGATTATGCAACCGACGGGTCTACATGTACGTGTACATGACCAGGTGGCCGGCTAGTAATTACGTACCTGCTGAGAGCTAGTTTGCTAGCATTCATGCTTATTCGATCAAAGGATTAACACGCTGGTTGAGTTATATATACGTGCATGCATGCATAGGTCCATTAGGCAGCTGTACAGGCACCTATCGGCTTAGCCCAGGCCGATAGGCTGCCTGTCGTCTAAGGCGCAGCCGACAGGCGCAGCCGACAGGCGCGTCCGAGGCCGACTAACGTCTTCAAGCCACTCGTCGGCTGATGCGTGGACGAGTGGGCCTAGTCGGCCCAGGCCCAGCCGACTGGAGCCTGTCGGCTTACCTACAGCCGACTGGATTCTATTTTCCGAAAATATCGAAACCGTGTATTATTTTTCAAATTTAATAAAAAAAATGTATTATTTAAAAAAAATTAGCCACAATTTGAGCATGTACACGTTACACACTGATTACCAGTAACCAGGCATTTCACGAGGCGTTAGCAAGTATAGCTTTTTTTAGAAAGGTTAGCAAGTACGTACGTATAACTGTGCATGCGAGTTTTTTTTTTTAGGGCATTTTTTTCTTTTCGATGATGAGGCTTATGCGAGCATGGGTGACGGACTGACGGGAAGGGGCGGAACGATAGAAGCCCACGAGGCTCTCTGCTAAATTTGGCCGCATCTCTACTACTATTAAAAGAGCAAACTTGAATTACCCTACAGCCACACCCACATAGTACACACAAGATAACCAGCCCCGTCCGATCAAAGCAACTTAATAGCATCCAACTGTCCAGATTACATCAAACATCTGCCAATCAAATCAACGATTCAGATCTAATGTTCTGCCGGCAGACTGCCCCTGCACGCCGTGCTAAACAACCCAACGATGCTTCCTCCAGGAAAAAAAACTATAACCGCGATCTGATCTCGCTAAGCCGGTCAACGCCGCCACCAGCCACGAACTGCCTCGCCCCACCGTCCTCGCCCCTGGTTTCCGCGACGTCCTCGCCCCGGTGGCCGCACCATCTCGAGGACACCCCGGCCCGCCCCGGCGAGCTGCCTAGCTCTGGTGTCCACTCCGACCTCGCCCTGGTGGCCGCCGTCTCGAGGACACATCAACCCATCACCGCGCTGCCCTAGATCCGGTGTCCACATGGTCCTGGCCCTGGTGGCCGCACCGTCTCGAGGATCATAGGCGTACTTCCAGCCCTGCCCCTGCACAGGTTACATCATTGCAATTTGCACACCTTATGATCAGAAAATAAAGGAAATTTTCACCATGACACTGCCGATTTGTGCAATCTGATAAATCATGATCTACAATATAATTTGTTACCTACAGGACACCATGTCACAATACACATGTTTTATTAAAGAAATTAAGTAGACACCGCACATTAAGATTCCTGGTTAGTTGTTTCTCGCCAAGTGGTTTATGCACTGCAACATTAGTGTGAACAAGACAGAAATAACATGTTTAATAGGAATCCTTGTTTCAGAAGACACTATGACCGTATGACACCATATAGAAATAGAAGATGCATGTATTTCAGCCGGTACTTAAGTTTCTACCACTCAAAATGTCGTGTCACATTTGAATCACGGATCTCATACATATATATTTCAGCCGATACTGATCTTGTTCAAACTGCCAGCCGATACAAAGTGACGCACTTTCCTACTACAGACCTCAAGGAGTAGAAAATGGTCCTTGTAGAACTTTCATGCAAATAGATTCACTGAAAACAGTAATCTTGACATAATAATATTGATATTTATGTTTTGTCTACATGACAAATTGAGTTGCTGACAAACAGAATTGAAGAAGTGTTGTGTGTTGCATATGGCATCCTCTCAGCATACTGGGGCACGGCCTCCCTTTCAGGACCTAACGAACAACGGCAATTCAAGTAAATAAATACTATAGTAAATAAATACTATATCACCAACTCTTACCTACTTGGACCTTGTAGTCCCTGAAGATTTTGTTCTCGCAGGTCAAAAAGAAGATCCAAAAGAATTGAAGAGACAAAGGGAAAGGTAGAGGTATGCACTAAACAGGATGAGATATTAAAAAGGAGACGCGAGGCAAGGGATCGTAAGAAAGCTACAACTGCTATTCTAAATGGAAAACACACTCCATGTAAGACACCCGTGGCCATATCACCTGGTTTCTCCATTTTTCTGTTCTTTATAATGCAGCAATCACAAGTATAATCATATCTATGATCGATTCTTTCTGACAGATTATCACACTGCGGATAAGCCCAATGCGCAATCAGCTGTCACCCAGCTACTATACACACCAGATGCAGAAGGTGATGTTTCTTCTAACCAAACAGAATAGCTTAATTTGTGTGTGAACAACTGACATTGTACAGACAATGGTGGCATAGGCATACCTGTTGATGTGATGACCTCCGATCAGACTCCATTTCTTGGTCCAAATTCATTAAAATCACCCATAGAGCCTTATCTAACAAGGAAAATGTCAATCATGACGACTTTGGCATTGAGTCTTTGCAAAGTATTGGGTAAACAAGTGCAGCTCTTGCAACCAACGCCAAAATACTGGAGCTCAAGGAGATAGATTTCATTGGGCTGCATAGTACAGAAAATGCGTTACAAAACAAAACTGTGTGTGGATTAATTGAACAACAAATATGTTACTGCACACATGGAAAGAAGCAGATAGAGAGCATACCTATATGTTTCACTAACAATCTCCCACTTCTCTATTCCAATGCATCCAGGCCAACCGCAAACCTGAAGGTGGAGATTCATCTGAAGTAAAGCAGGGCAAATCTGGTAGATGGACTGTCAGCAGATCCTGTTGACAACCATCAGTCTGCACTCTCTTCCAACTTCTTATGCTTCGACAACTATAGTTTCTGTCATTTTGCTGGTCTACACATCAGCAGATGTTGACTCCGTTGTGCCACCTCCAGCCTTCACATCATTTCTAAAGAGGTAGGGGTAGAGAAAGTTGCTTTGATCGGATAGGGCCCTAGAATCATCAACACCATTTTTGCAAGTTTCAGAACCAACCCAAAACAAATAATGGTTTCTATTTCATTAACAAATATGCATAATCGCCTGTCGTCACAATGAATTTTATATAAAGAATCATCGTCACCGCACATTATGAAAAGAGAAGAGTTTCAGAATGAAACATCAACAACTACTTACCATTTCCCAATTCAGTGGCTCAAGAGATTGTTTGTATGCATACCTTGAGTGAGCTTCTTCAGATTCTCTTCTTCCATTCTCTGCAGTTAAAAGTCACCAGAAATGCTATTGACACAGCATAAGAAAATATAAGAACAGTGGTTATATCAACGCAGCCCAAATAATAAATGGATAGTGGTACCGCTAGAAGCTTGGAAGGGTTTTTATTTTGATGGAAGCAAACATAAAAGTCTACAAAATACCATTTGCAAATGTATGATTAAGATTGTATTTACTTATTATGGATGAGTTTCTACTTTGGAGGAATCAAGTTCTGCACCCGTTCTCCAAAAAAAGAGAAGTTCTTCAGGAATACAACTGAAGTTAAGATAACAAACCATAGCCTTATCATATTATCATAGAACTGTTTCAGCATTAGTACTGAAAAGGAATGAACTATATTTCTGAAGAAGTAAGCGTGCACGTAAGCTGCAACTTCTCATCCCGATTAGCACACAACTGTTTAAGCATTAGTACTGCAAAGGAGTAGTATACCTTCTTATTGCACACGACGGGCGCTGTCTCACTTGATGCCATCGACCATCTATCCACTAAAAGCATCGATTAAGATATATTTATTTTGCATTTAAATTAAAGAATCACTAAAGAATGCACAATATGCACTGGATAGGAAAATATGAACAGAAGTCAACGGGAAAGCATTGGAAACCAACCCGTGTGGTGACTATGTAACCCCCCTTCCCTTCCACAAGCCGACGCGCAAGTACGGTCAGCCTGCGGTGTCTTCCTTGGCATGGAGATGGCGAGGCCGGCGACGTTGGGGGTATTGGTGACACCGATCCCACGCTCCCGGCACTTGCGGAGGTCGATGCGGTCGGTCCCCACGGAGGACGGCGGCGCATCGATGCGACATCGGCGTAGCCGATGGCCGAGGCGATGGCTCGGAGGAACTCGGCACGCCCGTCGGGAGGGGAGTCCCAGAAGCGGAAGAGGCGAAAGCGAAGGTGGAGCTCTTGCTACAGGTAGGCGTTCCTCCGGAGCAGCTGCAGCACGCCCATGGACTCCTTCGCCGACCGGCGGGAGCACTGAGGACGACAGCGGCTGGCTGTTGTGTGGTAGCGGTGGGGACTGGGGAGACAGTGAAAGGGATAAGGTTTGGTGATGTGTGAAGTGTAGGCACGAGGCAGGGAGTGTACAGTTCTATTCCTTTTTTTCCTTTCTTGATCGATAGCTCTTTGGTATAGCGTCGGGCGTTGTCCAATTTTTTTTAATTATTATCACTGGCCTTTTTGTCATTTGCCATTTGGTTTATATTAGCATCGGACATTGTTTTATTATTTTCTTATTGGACGTGTCCGGTTTGGATGTATTGGCTGTATGGTGCGATCTTTTTATACAATCACAAGAGTTTAAATAAATGTCCAGTCATGACCATTTTGATAGTTTTATAAAAAAGAGTTAGATAATAATTTTATAAACTACTCCCTTCGTAAACAAATATAAGAGCGTTTAAACGCTCTAAACGCTCTTATATTTGTTTACGGAAAGAGTACTATTAACATGTATATTTGTTATTGAATGTATCCTATCAAAATTTTCGGTACTCATGCAGGTTATTTTGTGGTCTCTAGATGTTAAATTTCACAGAGTACTTCACGGGAGATATTTTACCCGACACTCCAAATCAGGTATATTTTGAATCGTATCATAATATTAATTATTTTATGATGTGTCATTGTTTCGGATCGTGTAACAATGCTCACATCGTTGGGTATGAGACACATTAAGATAAAAATGACTAAAAGAGAAATAAGCATTAAAATACAAACAATTTTATTATAGATTATGACGTGCGTTGCACGTGCACATTTACTAGTCAAAGAAAGAAGCCCAACAGGCTCTTTGCTTGGCGCGCTGGAGGACCTGCAGGGTGTTTCCTATTTGGCGCCCGCTGCGCCCGTTACTGTGGTAATCGCAAACCGGTGCACACCCCAACTCCGACCTGGGCCGGCCCGTTTTAGATTTTTTTTTCTATTAAAACTGCAATTTCTGCAAAAACACGGGCGTGGTGACTCAAACCAGGGACCTCTTGTACTCGAGTAAGTCGACTAACCACGTGGCCACAATGACCTTGTGTAATAACTTCTCGCTTTTATTTTATTTATACTATCTTTCCTTTCCCTTTTTCTTTTCTTTTTTGCTTTTTCAAAATTGATGAATTTATTTTCAAAATTAGTGAACTTTTTTCAAATGTGAACTTTTTTCAGTTTTTTGTGAACTTTATTTCAAAATCGATGAACTTTCTTCAATTTGTTGTGAACTTTTTCCAAATTGATGAATTTTTTTCAAAATTTGCGAACTTCTTTCAAAATCAATGAACATTTTTTCAAAATCAATGAACGTTTTTAAATTTTGTGAACTTTTTTCAAAATCGATGAACTTTTTTCCTTTCTTCAGATAACTTTTTTCCTCCTTTTATCCTTTCTTCAAATAACTTTTCTGCTTTTTTTTCTGTTTTTTGTTTTGGCCTTTTCTCTTCTTGCTTTTGTCTTTTTTGTTTTTCTTTTCCATTTTAAATTTCGCGATCTTTTTAAAACCAATAGACTTTTCTTTAAAATTGATGAACTTTTTCCAAATTTGATGAGCTATTTTCAAATTATGTGAACCTTTTTCAAAATATGAATTCCTTTTCAATTTCGATGAACTTTTTTCAGATCCGATGAACTTTTTTCAATCCCGATGAACTTTTTTCAGATTCGATGAACTTTTTTCAAAATCCGATGAACTTTTTCCAAATCCGATGAACTTTTTTCAAATTGATGAACTTTTTTTCAAATTGATGAACTTTTTTCAGATTCGATGAACTTTTTTTAAAATTTGATGAACCTTTTTAAAAAATTTGACGAACTTTTTTCAAATTCGATGAACTTTTATCAAATTCAATGAACTTTTTTCAAATTTGATGAACTTTTTCCTTTTTGCAGATTTTTTTCCATTGGTACAAACCTTTTTGAAAATATTTGATTTCTTTCAATTCACAGTTTTTATGAATGCTTTTTCAAATTTATGTTTTCTTTATTCAAATAAGTATGGTGGATATATAATACTAGTATATATGTTTAAGGTTTGTACTGAATGAGTGCCCAAAAGAGATTTGTTTCCAGTAGTAATCAACTAACTGAGCGTGTCCCAGTGGTAACGCGTGTAGGTATTCACGTTGGTGGTCGCAGTTCGAATCCCGCTTCTCTCGCTTTTTCCTTTCCTCCACGATTTGCTATTTCTGCAGCTTGCTGGGCCGGCCCATGAGGTGGGGCGCGCGGGCGCCTCCCGACCTGCAGTTGGCTTCTGGTCGCTGCGGAGAGCAACAGACACAACGTTTAGTCCCACCTACAACCAGCTTACAACCAAACGCTTGCACTCCAACACTGTCCCATCGGGGACATCCGATAAAATTTGAACGATACAGAGAAGATTAGCATGGCCCCTGTGCAAGGATGACACACACAAATCCAGAACTCTTATGGGATTTTAAAGTACAAAAGAGCCCCTGCATCATTCCATTCAATACAGCCAGATTATTATTGATTTTTGCAACACGTTTCTTACAATCAGACACTATTTCGTTCTCTCTTTTGGTATTTTAAAGTACAAACATCCCCTAAGATATTTCATTCAAAACAACCAGATTACGCGCTAGTCCCTGGATTATTCATTCTTGGTCCTCGCACCTTTCTGTTTTTTTACAACCACGCGCTGTTTCCTTCTCACTTATGGGATTTTAAAGTACAAAAGAGCCCCTGCGTCATTCCATTCAATACAGCCAGATTATTATTGATTTTTGCAACACGTTTCTTACAACCAGACACTATTTCGTTCTCTCTTTTGGTATTTTAAAGTACAAACAGCCCCTAAGATATTTCATTCAAAACAACCAGATTACTATAGATTTGGCAACACGTTTTCATAGAGATGTTTGGATGAAGTATTTTGTGTCTTTAATTGCACCCTACCCATGAATAATTTCTTTTTTTTTGCAGGGACCCATGAATAATTTCAGGTGATAGTCTTGAATCCTTACGTCCAATAGTACTTTAAGAAATGTATGATTTATTTAGCAGAAGATAATAAAATTTTGAGCGTGGCATGAACTCCCCCCCCCCCCCCCCCCCCCCCCCCAAAAAAAATTTTTAGAGCAAGTTTGCAAGCAACGTCATTACAGTTGGTAGGATTTAAAAATTACCTGGTATGAGATGAGCAAGCTTATAAGAATCAAAAGCATCACCACTTCCTACAAAATAAAAGAAAGAAGATCATCTAAAAAAGAAAGAAATATCGGGCTGAAATATACCTTAGTATTTGCGTGGGAATGACTTCTTTGTTACGTGTTGCCCTTCGGGCAGCACAGAGGCATTTTCCGACTCACTTATTGAGGCATGCAAAAGCAAAATAATTCAATTTCAGTAAGCCAATCTTCGCTACACTTACCGGTTATCAAATAGGCCAAGCAGCTAGGTGCGCGCATCCATGAAACCTGGTTTAGGCAAATCAAAACTAAACCAATAGCGAACTGAGCGTAGGTCGGATGGTTAGGTTTCTTATGTTGGAACCAACCCTCCAGGTTTCAAGTTCTAGACTTCGCATTGGTGGTCGCATTTTCTTCGATTTATTTTAGGCCTTTCAGTGATGTGCGTTCAGTGAGAGGAGACATTCCCGTTGACTACGAAGGTGTCTGTGGCGACTTCGTCAATCGCAAGATGATATGTCGGCTCAGTCTCTCAGATGTGCTCATGGGGGTAGGATATGCGTGCGTGCGTTCATATGGGTGAGTATATGTGCGTATGTATGAGTGTATGCGTCTGTACTGTGTTAAAAAAACTAAACCAATAGAATGCACCAAATCGCCTCCACTCAACTCAACTTGCCGCCCAGACGCGATGCCGAGACCCGACAAAGTTGCGACTTTACTTGGGCAGTGAGAGAGCACAATAACTTTTCATCGGCTATCTCAAAGGGCAGGACGCAGTCAGCCATAGCAAAATTCCTTTGCAACATGGCGCATGTTGTGAAACTATTTTGCAACATGGTGCATGTTGCGAAGCAAAGCTCACAACAACACCACAGTACCACAAACATTGTTGCGCCATTGCAGCATGACCGTCGTTGCAGCACCGCGTCATTGTAGTACAGTCACTATTGCAGAAGTACGTCACGGCGCGATCATCGTAGCAGAAGCATTATTGTTGTCGTCTTTGCAACATCGTTGATTTTGCCGAAGCACACCTGCCGTTGTAGAAACATGTCGTGGCAACATCGCCGCCGTTTGCAACAAAGCCATTCACGTCCGACCTCGTGGCGCCCGACGACCGCCCTCACAGCATCCGACCGCCGCAGCACCAACGACACCTCATAGTGCCAGTCACGGCCATGGGGGAAGGGACACTTCTTTTTCTCGTGTTTCTGTGGAGTGGTGCAGACCACCTGAGTGGAGCAACAACGTTTTGGGAGGAGGCAGGTGGGTGGAGACTGCTGCAGGGGGAGGTTGATGTCCTCACCGCCGAGATCGGGCGGTCGCGAAAGGAAGTAGAGGAATCGAAGCATACAGTGCCTTGCGTTGCGAGGAACATGTGGTTACGCTAGTTCAAAGAAGAGATCAGGAGAAGAAAGGGGAAGCGGTGGGTGGATCCACAAAGGGCACATGTCAGGCGTTGTGGGCGATCTATTTCTTCCACAAAATCAACGGGTGGAATAAAACAATGCATATAAACATGTCAATGACTAACCGTTCCTCGAAAAAATGGGGCGACACTAGGCGTCGGCCGGCTAAAAACTAGAAAAGATTTGTCGCCTCGTCGACCATTTGTCAAGACATTGGATTCCCTCAGCACCGCAATGCCCCACCTCATCCTCCTCTCGAGTGTTGTGCAACATGGGCCTTGTTCCGCTCGGGAGCTTGTAACATGAACCATGTTGCAAACCGGTTCGCCAAGGTTCCAGCCATTGCAACATCCTCCATTTCACGGTCGCAACATCTCCCACGTCGCTATCATAGCCAAGGTTCCAGCCATCACAACACCCCCATTTATAGTCGCAACATCTTCCACGTTGCAACCAAGAGATCCCTCACAGCAGCACGACGAGCGGCGGGCCCATGCCTTGTAGCATCTCGCAGCCCTTGCAACAACATTACTGTCGTCGGAAAATTGTTCCGGCACCGGCTTGTAGGACCCCCACACCAGTGACCCTCTTGCAACAATGTCCCTCATTAGCCCGCAACGGGCAGGGTGCCGCCTCGCAGCAGCGACGCTAGTCATGCAACGCCGGGCTCTGGCTAGCAGCAGCTGTCACGTCCAATATGCGGTCATATCCTCAAGGAACTCGAAAGTCCTGCTAAGGATAGAAGCGCATATCGGAGACGCTTTGCAAGGTGGATATCATTACAACATACCATGTACTGAATAGATGGGGATACATACAAATACATACAGACATCACATGAATACATCAATACATAGCAATCACCATACAGAAGAGCAGAATCCGACTACGGATGAAAACAAACGAAAAACACGAATGACATCCACCCTGCTAGCCCAGGCTGCCGACCCGGAACCTATCCCAAGATCGACGAAGAAGAAGAACTCCAAAAGCAAACGCGCATCGCTCTCACGTCAAATCATTGCATTACCTGTACCTGCATCTGTTGTTGTAGTAATCTGTGAGCCACGAGGACTCAGCAATCCCATAACCATGGGTAACAAGACTATCAAAGCTTAAATGGGTATGGAAGGGTAAGGTGGTGAGGTTGCAGCAAGCACTAAGCATTGTATGGTGGCTAACTTACGAGTACAAGAATAAGAAGAGTAATCTACGCATAACGGTCGCAAACTAATAATGATCAATAAGTGATCCTGAACACCTACTTACGAGTCAAGCATAACCCCACCGTGTTCTCTTCCCGAACTCCCTCGAAAAGCGACGATAACGGTTACGCACGCGGTTGGTGTATTTTAATTAGAATTAGTGTCAAGTTCTCTACAACCGGAGGTTATAAATTTCCAAGTCGCCACATAACCGCGGGCACGGCTTCGCGTAAGATTTAACCCTGCACGGGTGTTCCAACCTGGTCCATCACAAACCAACACAAGCTGCGGTGGAAAGACCTCAACCTCAAGAAAACCCGATCAACCTCGAGTCAGCCCGAAGTATCCTCGGAATCCCGGTGCACAAGACATTTCGACAATGGTAAACAAGTCCAGCAAGACCTCTCGGCGTGCCGACACCCCGATAAGAGCCGCACATATCTCGTTCTCAGGCCACGACCGGATAAGCTACGCGTACAGGTACCAAAAGACCCCAAGTTGCCAAGGGGCGGCCCCGCACAGTGCTCTAGTTTTGGACCAACACCATCAGCACTGGCCCACCTGTATTATGTTGAATTAAGAATCCCCGGGGACGTGACCCCCTATGCAAAATTAATTAATTAATTCAGTATTATTATGTTGGCGAATGTTAAAACCAAAGTTGGGCCTTGCTGGATGCGTTTATTCAAAGCGAACTGTCAAGAGGGTCCCATAACCCCTGAGCATGTTAGGAACGCTAATCAAGGAACATAACACCGGTATTACGGAAACTAGGGCGGCATGAGTGGAACAAAACACTAGGCAAAAGTCTGAGCCTTCCACACACAACCAAGTATATAGATGCATTAATTAAATAAGAGATATTGTGATATCCCATGATATCCATGTCCCAACATGGAACAATCTGCAACTGCACCTGCAACTAGCAACGCTATAAGAGGGGCTGAGCAAAGCGGTAATATAGCCAAACAACGGTTTGCTGGGTAAGGGTGGTTAGAGGCTGTATCATGGCATATGAGAGACTGACATATATGTGGTAGGAAGCGCGACATAGCGATACCAACGAGACAACTAGCAAGCAAAGATAGTAGAGATATCCAAGGTCATGATCATCTTGCCTGAAATCCTACTAGGAAGAAGACCGAATCCATGAAGTAGTCGAGCGGAACGTAGTCGAACGAATCCTCACACTTCGCAACGTATCCGGACTATCGAGAAGAAGCACAACCGGAAAGAAGCAGACAACATGGTAAACACACAAACATAATCATGGCATAATGCACAATCAAGTATGATGCATGTCCGGGTTAATGAGGCATGGCATGGCAAGATGCAACAACCAAATACTACACATTAAGTGAAGCTCAATATGCAACGGGTTGCATACTGACGAAACTCCACGTTCAATTATTTAGTTCTCTCCCGTTTATGTACTCAACAAGTTTAAATGTGGTTAAACATGGCAAGAGGTGAAGCATGATTAAACTATCTATCTAGGCAATTTAAATGAGGCCGGAAACAACAAACAACAATTCCGGAAAATCCCCATATGCAAATTTCGAATTTGGTACTGTTTTGAATAAAACACAATTTTAATGTTGTTAAACAGCAAAATAAAGTGCACCATGTTATTCTACACATTTTTCTAAAACATTTACATATATAGTTTATTTAATTCGGAGCCACGGTTATTTAGTTATGAAATAAACCATTTTAGCATGTCATTTATGCAAATTAATGCAAACAACAAATTTAAACATTTTTAACATGGATGAAAGTTGCATATTGTGAAACTACATGAAATTCTACCCAAGTTACATATATGACATGTTTTATTTGGATGCATGGATATTTAGATATTGGCATTTTAAAACAGTGGCATTTTCTGTAATTATTGCATGCACTGGATATTTGATAAATTCGCAACAGAGGGAAAAAAACACTATCGGGCCGAATCTGGAACAGAGCACTGGGCGCAACATAGCAAAGCATGGCCTAGGGCGCACAATAGTGGGGATCGGGCGCTGGCTCACCATGGGCTTGGCCCAGTCGGTGCAGCGGGTCGGCCAGGCCGGCGAGGCTAGGGCGTGGTCGCGGTCCACGCGGGTGAGGGAGACCGGGTCAACGCCTGCGTGGCGGGTGACGAGGCTCGGGGCGGCTGCTCCTGGCTCGTTCCCGAGCGGGGCTTGGCGGCGGCGAGAGGTAGTTGTCGCGGGCGACGCAGGCAGGGGCGCGGGAGTCGCGTGGTGGCCGGAGTCGACGGGGAAACAACCGAGGGCGGCGGCTCCAGGCCGGATCTGGGCGGCGGCTGGCGCGGTGCTAGCGAGGGTCAATGCACGGTGCGTGTGTGCGACCGTGAGGCAGGAGGCCGAGCTCGGGGCTCAACGCAGCGGCGGCAAAGCTTGGCGGCGATGCTCGGACTTGGCGTCCACGGCAGGGGACCGGCGCAGCACGGAGATGGCGGGTGTAGGGGAACGCAGCAGAAAACAAAAAATTTCGGACCTACGCACCAGCCCAGGACCACTATGGAGACTGCATACAAAGTTTGATCTTTTTCGTTACCGACTCGTAGCGCAACGGAAGTAGAGTCGATGACGATCGGCGGTGCAGATCCCCGCAGCTAGGATTTTACAACCTCCCAACCGCGAGGATGTACTCCCTCGTCAGCTCACTGGACGGATCTCCGGGCAGCCCTTCGGGAGGACTCGGGACAGTCCCTCGGATAGTCCCACCGGACGGATCCTCGGACAGCCCTTCGGGAGGCCTCTGGACAGTCCCTCGGATAGTCCCACCGGACGGATCCTCGGACAGCCCTCCGGGAGGCCTCTGGACAGTCCTTCGGATAGTCCCACCGGACGGATCCTCGGACAGCCCTCCGGGAGGCCTCACGGATAGCCCTTCGGGCGGGTCACTCGGACAGCCCTTTGGGAGGACCCCCGAAATTCGGACAGTAACTCGGACAACCCTTCGGGAGGACCCTCGAACGGCCCCTCGGGCAAAAAGATCGAACCTACGACCTCTCTACGGGGTTGCACACATACAGTGTCATCTATCCGGTAGGGCTTCGCCGTCCAGAACTAGTTCCCACCGGAACCCAGACAACCTTTCGGCTCTACGAAACTATTTCGCGGGGAGGGAGAGAAGAAGGCCAGATCATGCATGGCTTGTGTATGTTGAGAAAGAGTGTGTCTTTAGGCAGCCCCCTCCACCCCTATTTATAGGCCAAGCCCAAGGGTAGCTTCTCCAAGAAGCTAAGGGGGAAAATACCAAAAGGCCCTCAAGGTAGCTTCTCCAAGAAGACACCCAAAAAGCACTTTCACTATTCACGGAAACATTTTTCCGCGACCGTTAAATCCGAAAATATTTCTGTGGGTCTTAGAATAATTCCAGTACCCACACAAATGATTTTGGGCGCGTTCCGAAACAATTCCGGATTAGTTATTTTCATCTGCGAAAAGCAAACAAAGCGGTTCCGGCAGCTCCGGAACATTTCCGGGTTTTTTCTCCGAAAAATCCCAGAAGTTCCCAGACCAATTCTGGCACCCTCCAAGAATTTCCAGGCGTGTGCCGAAACCAATTTGACTTAATGGTATACCCTGAAACAACTTTTCAGTTTTACCGAAACTATTCCGGTGCTCTCTCTCCGGAACTTTTCCGTTGTCTCCGAAACTTTTCCGGTGACTTTCTCTCAGACTCCCTGTCTAGTATTCAGCAGATAGATGACCCTTAAGTGTGTGACCCTATAGTTTCGGTGAAGTATAGACATGACCGGAACTCTTTCCGATCAATGACCAACATCGGAGCCGTGGACACCCATATTGACCCCTATACCCACACGAATAAATATTTGAGTGAACCTTCAGTTGCCGTGTGCTATTCCTATTGCTTCGCGATATGTTACAAATACCCGAGGTGAGAATCATCGGCATCCCCGTGGATCAACACTTGTCCACAATGCCAGTTACCTCGTTACCGGTTTTGTTCTC
Organism: Elymus sibiricus; assembly: GCA_039707655.1. Classification (NCBI taxonomy): domain Eukaryota; kingdom Viridiplantae; phylum Streptophyta; class Magnoliopsida; order Poales; family Poaceae; genus Elymus; species Elymus sibiricus. The sequence continues at coordinate 171,388,129 of CM077666.1, read as the reverse complement.
TTTTCTCGTTTCCGTGTTCCGGCATCCCTGTGATCAAATCACAATGTGTTTGGCCAGACGATGGTGGATACCGTAACACCGAGAGGGCCCAGAGATATCTCTCCATCGTCGGAGGAGCAAATCCCAATCTTGAGCTATCAAGTCCCTTGACATACTTTCCCATGAACCCGTAAGCCGCCGTAATAGCCACCCAGTTACGGATGACGTTTAACAAACCCCAAAGTTCATGAAGCAAGCATGAAGAAACTCGACACTCTCATGGTCTAAGGAATTATGCAAACATTAACTTTCTCTGTGTTATTAACCATTAACTTGTGACGAATGAATCTCATAGCATAACATCAATTCGGGTCGATTCAACACAAGTGTTCTCCTAACATTGTGCCCTCAAAGTTGCCGGCATAGTTATGCCCATGATCAGGAAAACAGAACCATCATGCAACACTTGAGCTAGTCTAAGAGGCCAGACTAGGAATACATTTTACCGTTTATTATTCCACACGTGCATATGAGTCTTCCTCCGAGCCTCGTGGTTATTGCAGACTCGAGAACCATAGCAGTTATAGCACGGAATATAAACTTAACTACAAACATGGAGATAAATAATAATATTTATTATTGCCTCTAGGGCATATCTCCTACAGCGGGGGCGGTGAGGACTCATCCGGATCCGACGAGCCAGAGCAGGGCTTCATCGACGGCGAGGAACTGCATGGCAGCGGTGTCCCATGGCAGCTCGGTTCCCTGTTGAAACAGAGAGAGAGAGCGTTGAGAGGGAGAAGAGAGAAACGGGAGAGGAAGGAAGGGAAGGTAGGGGCGGCGCGGAGGAGCTCACCGGCAAGCTGCGGTGGTCGGCTGGTGCGTGGGAAGGCCGTTGGGGCTACTGCTGGTGTGGAGGCAAGGGAAGAAGCCGGCTGGTGCTGGCACCTGGTTGGAGCAAGGGAGCATGGACGCTGCGGGAGGTGGAGCTCGGGGACGAGCCCGTGCTCGGGCGCGGGCGGCTGTGCAGAGGCTGTTCTCGAGAGGAGCTCGTCTCCCTGGGTCGATGAGGAGAGCGAGGAGGCTCAGGCACTGGCTGCGGGCGCGGGACGCGAGGCGCGGTGGCTTCGGGCGCAGGGATTGGCTCGGTGCCGAAATCGAGGAGTGGCGGCGGCGCTAGGTAGGCTGCGGGAATGGATCCCGAGGAAGGAGGAGGCTGGTCGGGTGGCTCGATTGAATGGATCGGGCAAGATCCCGAAGATGGTGGAGACAACGGCGGCGGCGTGGGGATTGATGGATGGGACAAGCTAGGGGCTAGGGTTAGACTGTTTATATAGCAGGTTGAGGGGTTTGGGTTAGTTTTGGACCCTCCGATCATAATCGGGCGGTCGAGAATAATAGGCTTGGGGAGTCCAAAGAAGAAACCGAAGATGTTTGGGGTTGAACCGGACCAATCGGTCAAGACCGGGCGGTTCGGGTTTGGGGAAGTCTCGGACTAGGTTGCGAGGGGGTTTTGCTGGGCTCAGAGAAAAGAAGAAGAGAGCGGTCCGGTGGTTCTGAGAGAGGTCAACGAAGACAATGGGGTCTGACGAAAGGCCAACGGAGACAAAGAGAGACGCGGCAACTACGAACGGTTACATGTTTTTATGAAAACATGCGGATGCAATGCGCATGATGCCATGATGAAATGCAACAAGCAAATAATTAACGCGGCTAACACGAAAAACATGGAAGGCATCTGGAGCATCGGTCTTGGGTTGTCACAGCAGCAGTGGTCGTCCTCGCACACAGTGTCGCCTTGTGATCCGTTGAGGCATCGACGACGACGACCACATCGCACGATTGGATATAAACGAATGAGACGATAAGCTTTCTTGGTGTGACCTGCCCCTTTTGTGTTCACGCCACCCGTTCGATCGTGCGCGATCCAACGGTCGGCTGGACGACCGATGCAAGCACATGATCAGCCGGTTGGGATTGACTACAGTCACCGTACGGTGACACTTTTCCCGTTACCTGCTCACCACCGACTCCACCTTCCCCCACAAACAAAGCGCGTACCAACGAGGGGGTTTCGTCAGGGTGACCCCATATCACCATATCTGTTCTTACTGTGTGGGGAAGGTTTTGTCATGTATGCTCAAGAATTATGATGGAGGATGGGTTGATAGAGGCATTCGGGTTAGCACACGTGCACCGTGGATTTCTCATTTACTTTTTGCTGACGACTGTCTCATTTTCATGAAGGCAGATCACAGAAGTGCCTCTAGGCTGAATGATATTCTTGATAATTATTGTCTGGGGTCGGGCCAGAGTGCAAACAAGATGAAGAGCTCAGTTTTCTTTAGCCCCAATTGTGGGGCCTCTGTACGTCGAGGAGTGAAGAACATATTGAACATTCAAAAGGAAGCACTCACGGAGAAGTATCTTGGCCTACCCACGGCCGCCGGAAGAATTACAGAGCAACAGTTTGAACATATTAATGAGCGGGCGAGGGGGAGAGTGCAAGGATGGTGTGAAAGAAAGTTGTCATGTGCAGCGAGAGAGGTTCTCTTGAAATCAGTGGTCCAAGGGCTACCGACCCATTCTATGAGTTGTTTTAAACTCACAAAGGGTTTGTGCAAGAAAATTACAAAGACAATGTCAAAGTACTGGTGGGCTGGATCACTTGATAAAAAGGGAATGCATTGGCAATCTTGGGAGAAGATGGCTATCCCTAAGTCCAAAGGGGGGCTGGGGTTTAGAGACTTGCAAGTCTTTAATGATGCTATGTTAGCAAAACAAGCATGGAGGTTGCTTGAGAACCCTGATAGCTTGTGTGCACGAGTCCTTAAAGGACGATATTATCCGGATTGTGAGTTCCTCTCGGCGGGGTGCCCGTCGGGATCCTCGCCAACGTGGAAGGCAATCATTCGTGGTAGAAATATGCTAAAGAATGGGTTAATCCGTCGAGTGGGGGATGGCAGAAAAACTGAAGTTTGGCATGATAATTGGATCGAGGGGACGAGGACTATGAGGCCACTTGGTAAGCTAGTAGACACCCCGGTTCAGTTGGTCAGTGACCTGATTATTCCAGACACTCACAAATGGGATGATCAGCTGATTCATGAGGTTTTCTACCCACCGGATGCAGAGGCTATACTAGCCATGCCGCGACCAAGGAGAGCAGCAGAAGACATGTGGGCATCGGGCGTGGGAGAAAACAGGCATTTTTACAGTGAAATCGGCCTATAGGGAGACTGTGGACAGGGCTATCGAGGCCGTCGATGTGCCAGCAAGTTCCAGTGGAAAGGAGCGGACATGGAAAACTCTAAGGAAGATAAACGTCTTGCCAAAGATCCGTGTTTTTTGGTGGCGTGTGCTCAAGAATTTGTTACCCTGTTTCAGTGAGCTGCAACGGAGACACGTCAGTGAGCGGGCGATCTGCCCGTTGTGTGGCCATGACAATGAGACACTGTTCCATTGTCTGTATATATGTGATCATGCAGGCATGTTTTGGAGAGAGGCTGAAACTTGCTTCCGTTTTAAGCGGCCAAAGCTTCACCCAATCACGTGGGCTGAAGATCTTCTGGATAGCAATGTGATTGCAAAAGACACTGCTGCTATCTGTGTTACGGTGTGCTGGGCCATTTGGAGTAGCAGGAACAAATATACTCATGGAGAGGAGAAGTACCAGCCACATCGCTCTATGCAGATCATTGCTGAAATTGTGAGAGAACTGGAATTTCCTCCTGGTGGAAAGATACAGGTGCAGCAGCCATTGCCAAGGTGGGAGGCACCAGACACAGGATGGATTAAAATAAATACGGACGGAGCCGTTGATTGCGCTTGCGGGAAGGGGGGAACAGGAGTCCTAGCCCGTGATCATAATGGTGAATTTTTGTCAGCACAGTGTGTGCCATACTTGGGCGTGACTGACCCCTTAATTCTTGAGTTGTTTGCTTGCCGAGATGCTGTGTATATGGCAAGAGATAAGGGATTTCAATTTGTGCTCATTGAAACTGATAGCCAAGCAGTGAAAGCTATGTGGGAGAATCGAACAAAGGGCAAGTCAGTTGGTGTCCATATTATCAGAGAGATTGAAGAGGTGATCCGGAGTATGCAGGGGTTCGAGCTTCATTACGCGAGTAGGAAAGTTAATTTTGTAGCTCATTTTTGTGCTAAAGAAGCTCTCATTGTAGAGTCGTGTGTAATTTATGACTATGTAGCCCCTGGGTTTCTGTCATGCATCTTGTACGCAGACATGCATCCGCTATATGAATAAAGTGCCGGAGAGCGGAGTTATCAAAAAAAAAAAAAAGCGCGTACAAACTATGAATAGTTGAATACGGGCCCGCGGTCATACGAGTACCGGGCATAAACTGCACACAAGTCCGAGGGCCTTGCCGAAAGAAAACACACCGTCAAAACGTTTTGTAATCGATTTCGTGCCCCTTCCGCGTGCGTGCGAGCGACCTTCTCCCCCCTTTCCTGCCGGTGGCAGCGACCGAGGCAGCCGTCGTCGGCGCGGACGGGGCGCGCATCGGTGAGTTTGCTCGGATCCCCCGAAGGGCGCGCGGTTCCGGCGGGCCATGGGCACGCCGGAGTTCCCTGACCTGGGGCGGCACTGCAGCGTCGGCGACTGCCACCAGATCGATTTCCTCCCCTTCACCTGCGACCGATGCGACTTCGTACGTTTCCGCTCCCCCCCCCCCCCCCCCCCCCCCCCCTGTCCCTCTGAGCCGCCGTTGTGTTCGTTGACCGATTTTGGCTATTAATTGGCGTGAAAATTGGATTAATTGCGTTTAGAGCTTGGGCGGGTCTAAGTATTGTTGTGGATTATGGAACGCAAGAATCGTTCCTTCTCTGTACACGCGGTTTCCTGAAGTAGATCCTGGGATTAGTAGTTTGGGCTGGGAGACTTTGCCTGGGTTTACTTATTGTGATCTGGCAGCCTACTAAGATGTAAAAACTCGCCTCAGGTGATGGTAAGGGAAACCAAATTATTCTTGTCAATGTCCCTTCCCCATTCATGTTGTTGCCTGGGCAGCAGGGATGAAGAGCCATTCTTTCTCCAGTTCCATGCAATAGAGTATCAGCGTCTGCCATCTTGAAGCAGTGCTTCTGCTCGCTTTGTTGCTGAAGTAGAGTTCTTGTGTCACCGCTTGGTGTTTCGTCAATTAGTGACATTCTCTCATGACCTTTTGGGAGGTGCTCAAGAAATGCTTTGTTTGCTTGAAACATTTATTCCAAGTCCGCTGTGCTTGGTTATTAGTTTATGGACACATATTTCTGGACTCGAATGTAAAACCTACCTTGATCCTAACTGCCATTGTCATACACCAAAGTATAAGGAGCCTTCTGTAAAGCATTTTTTTTTTTTTTGAGATGGAACATTGTATTCCATAATCACACCGGTCCAGCGGAAGCACTGGCCGCGTGCACCATTACATCAAACAATAAGCAAACATGTCTACATGGCTTAATTAACATTATGGAAACATTAGATTTTGAATAATGTCCTGAAGCACACTAGTAAATGCATTACATAATAAGAAGCAACTATTGGTGTATCAAGAACTGGCGGACTCTAGCAAAACTGGAAACAGGGGGGGGATGGAAAAGAAGCCTTAATCGACTAGGAGTGCTCTGTTTTCACTTTTCATGTATGGGTGGCATTGATGACGACACCTGTATTCATAACCACATTAGCACCCAAGTGTTGTGTCAGCTACACCCCCTGAAAACCCCCTTGATTCTCATCGCAACATGCAGTTCCTATATATTACCGGCCGGTGCTACCTTGAGTTTTTGTCTAAAAACTTTGAAGTGTCGCACAAGCAGGATTTCGAATACTGACTAAATATAAGAGATGGACAATCCTTTTCTTTGCACCCTAAATGCGTTCAGTCCTTCTGGACTTCCTGGCTTTCTTAATATACATACAAGATTGCATATTTGCATTGAGGATGGTAGTCTTGTATGGTAATTTGTGAAGAATGAAGTTTTTTGCTGAGGTTATTGTATTCGACTTTTTTTCAGTGTGTAGTATTTATTCTTATGGAAATTCAGTTTATTTTGCAATCTGAAATTATTTGTCTTTTAAAAATGCACGGGCACCATAATTCTATCAGCTCTGTCATCACTAAGTGCAGCCAACCATTGTGCTAATATGGCTATTGTATGATGTTCAGGTCTTTTGCCTTCAGCACCGAAGTTACACATCACATAAATGTCCAAAGGCTAATAACAAGGATGTCACTGTTGTCATCTGCCCACTATGTGCTAAAGGAGTTCGCCTGAACCCAAATGAAGATGCAAACATCACCTGGGAGTCTCATGTTAATACCGATTGCGATCCATCAAATTACCAGAGAGTAACAAAGAAAAAGAAATGCCCAATTCCTGGGTGCAGAGAAGCACTGACATTTTCGAACACAATCATGTGCAAAGATTGCAGCAAAGAGCACTGCCTCAAGCACAGATTTGGTCCTGATCACAAATGCCCGGGCCCAAGAAAACCTGAACCTACCTTCCCCTTTTCCAACATGCTAAGGAGAAGTCAGAAAGTTGAGCCACGCGCGAACAGCAGTAGCAGTAGTTCTTCCTGGTGGAGCTCCAGCCTTTTGAATGCAGCATCAAGTTTCAGATCATCGGCAGAAGCAGGAATGCAGAAACTGAGCATTGCCACCAGTGAAGCCGTCCAGAAGGCTAAGGATGGGGTCACCCCGAGCAGCAGTGGCAGTGGCCTCGTGGAGCAATGTGTTCAGTGTCCAGCAAGGTTTTCTACTGTCGGGGCCCTAATCGAGCACGTCGAGAAATCCCATGGGAACAACTCGCAACCGGGCCGTGGTAAAGTGACGATTGATGCTTGCCCCAAATGTAGCAAGGGATTTCAAGATCCGGTGTTACTAGTGGAGCATGTTGAGCGGGAACATGGAGGAACTTCAAAAGCATAAACCTGCCCGTGAGTTATTTCTCATGAGTATGTTATATGCCTGATTGGTTGTTGTGTAAATTTACTCCTCATATACTCGATTTGATTGTACTCGAGTGAGCTCTGGGCTCGAATTGTGCACATGAAAGAGAGTCTTATCCCAAGGCAAGCCATTGTCAATTTAATGAATCCCGTACTGTAGTCATGCAAGGACAAAATGTCACCTGTTTTTTTTTCCTTCTAATCCATACCTCTAATTGTGTGATGTACAATGCACAAATGAATTTTACAAGTCACAAAATTTCATATTTAATTATAATCATTTCACAATCTATGAACATTTATAATTTTTTAAAGCTTTACTTATGTTTTTTTTATTCTAAAGAACATGAGGTGTTAAGATGTCTAGATATACCATATGAAAAAAAAAGATGCTCTAGATATCAACTCAAAGAAAAATGCTCTAGATATGATTGTTCGGAGATTAAGTGAGCTCCAAACTAGTAGTATTAGCCAAACAAGTGTTTAGGTAGGAAAAACGAACCTTTTTTTTTTCTAGAAACGTAAAATAGAACTGTTCATGGTACGCCGAGTCTCTTTCGGATTGAAGGATTTTAATTGATTTTTTTGTCAAAAGAGAATTTTCTTTTTGGTTGAAAGTAGTTAAAAGAGATTTCACTGGATGAAGAGCTGATTACAATCGTTGACACGGCATGTGCAACCTGGGCAGGAACATAACCGTGCCAGATGCCAACCGTGCTTCCAAGTTCCAACGTGAGCTAGATTTTTTTTTTCTTTTTCAAAAAGGAGGATAACCCCGGTCTCTGCATCGAGCGATGCACATAGCATATTTGCTAGTTCATGAGTCACTACATTACAATCTCTTCTAACTGAGAACGCGCTACATGTAAACAAATACCTCTTGCTGTGATCGATCTCCCTGTAGGGGAAGGGAAGCATAATCTGGACATATCTTGACTGTCTTGATTGCACAATCAGATTAACAACCATCGGCTGAATGCCTAGCTGGAGGCACAAGGATAGGCTTCTGAGTAAAGCCCCCTCGTTTCGGCTTCCTCCGCTTCTCTGCGCGCGCATATGGAGGAGCACAACACTGGAGCAGATAACCGAGCCTGAGGTGAGTTGTCCCTAATGAAACATCCCATGGTAGCTTCTCCCGTATCAGGAACGAACAAAACGTTCACATTCATCTTCATTTGCCCTTGAAATGGTCAACAATACCATGGTCTGCTCCTGGATTACTTGTACTCTTCTGAGAGGCGTGGTGCAAGGGCAACGCAGAGGCACGAACATGGGTATTCCCTTTACTGTTTTCCTTTTGTCGGTTAAAGCCAGAGAGTGTATCAAGATACTCCCTCCGCTCCAAAATACTAGTGGTGGTTTTAGTTCAAATTTGAGGCAAGTATGAATTGCGGTAAAGTAAAGGGGACTAAAGACAAACGTTGTTTTCCCGAAGTTTAAGTATCCACCGATACTCTAGTCTCTCTCGGAGAGGCGGGGTACCAACAAAGGTGGAGCTTTAGGCACTAGTGGATAGCTTTACTCGGATCTCAACTTGGTGATCACAGTTACACTTCATTTCATCTGGCTCAGTAGGGTATTTCAGCACAGATTCTCCTTGTTGGGCGAAGTGATGGCGGCGCTAAGAGCTTAGCTAGACCTATGGAGACTTGGGAATGTAGATGGTGGGTAGGTAACTCAAGTACATTAGCTCTTTGGGTGGTGTTGTGGTGCTCGGACGTCACTTGTGATGTCCTTGCATGTAAACTGACATTTTGTTTTCGATGAAGGACATTTTCATTTCAATCAATATATCGAGATGATACAATCGAACTAAGTGAATGTCCGGCCACTGCCATGCACGCCAACACATCCAGCACAACCACAAGGAAAATATTGTTTTACATCAAAACTGAAAAACCAAGTCTAAGAAGGGCTAGATTATATCCGAAGATTACACCATCATCCATGATGGGAGAAAACATCTCTGGTTGTATGCTCCAGCTAGATAGATGCCATCATAAAAAGGCTCATGTCCTTCGACCTCTCTAAGATAGACTAAGTACGAGTGTTCGTCAAACCCCACAACCATTTACCGAACATATCGTGTGCACTATGAGGGGGTAAAGTTTTGAATCTACTTGAACTATGACCCATACTGCACGAGCAAACTTACACTAAAAAACAGGTGTTTAATAGACTCACCACGTTGTCAAAAGACATAGATCTAGCTACCTTGCCAATTGCGGCGTGCCAGGCCATCTCCAGTCAAGATCCCCACTTATGCTGGTTAGCCCGGCTCGATCGGGGGGGGGGGGGGGGGGGGGGGGGGCAATGACGGCGGCGCGCCTTCGGCTTGCTCGAGTGCTTGTAGTCGTCTCTAGGTGGGTGAACCTGGTTGTATTTATTTTTTTTACTTTTGGAGATCTTTATATTGCCATGACATATTATTAATAGATTGGAAAACTTTCTCGCAAAAAATAAATCATACCTTTGTTTAAAAACAAGATACATAATCACTCGAAGAGGTAATTTGAGCTTCCATATTTTTTTATTATCAACGGGAACATCTTTGTGGGCAATCGCTTCATTTAAGGACTAAAAAAAATGTCGTTCTGATGCAAGTTTCATCAAAACTCATTCGATTCGTGTGACAACTGGATGGGCTCCAACGTGTGAGCAATTCATTTCACGTTGCGAGGCGAGGCCCTAATAGGTCCATACGGAAAGAAATATCTGGACTTGCTTGGCCCAAGAATTGTGCGATTGTGATGAATTTATGTCCAACAATCCGATATAGGCTTGTGTATTTCACCATGAGTGGGGTGGCATCGAGCCCAGGTATCCTCTCATAATCTAACATGAGAAGTGTCCGTAATCGAGAAAGTGCCAAATTGGAAAAGGAATTCCTTAGCCTTTGTGACGTCATACAAAAAATGTGAATCGTGCGAGCTGAGGGTGGCTCGGATGGTTAGGTTTCTTGTGGTAGAACCAACCCACCAAGGTTCAAGTCCTAGACTTGGCATTGGTGGTTGCATTTTCCTGAATTTATTTCAGGCCTTCCGGCGATGTGTGTTTAGTGAGAGGAGACGTTCCCGTCGACTACGAAGGCTTCTGTAGCGACTTCGTCAATCTTAAAATGATATGTCGGCTCAATCTCTCGGAGATGCTCATAAGGGTAGGATGTGCAGGCATGCGTTCATAGAGGTGAATGTATGTGCATATGTATGAGCGTCTACGTCTGTACTGTGTTAAAAAGTGAATCGTCGGTTTTCCAGTATAGTTGACTAATGGCTTTGGAACACATGTACTTGTTACGAATAATTTTGTGCCACACTCCATTTTCAGAGAGCAGTTTATATACATATTTAACGAGAAGAGCAATCTTTTAAATCTCAAGATCTTGGATTCTTAGAGCATCTCTAGCAGACCCCTTAAAGCCGCGACCCTTATACCGCGGATAAGGGCCGAGAAAACCGCGATTTGAGGGGCGAAATCGGCTGCGGCCGAACAGAGCCCTCAATTGAAACCGTAAAATTTGAAAAAAATGCTTTCCCGGGTGAAATAAACAACATAGTGCTACATAGATAGTTTGATCATCGATACATTGCAAAGATATTTTACATCGCGATGCCGCCCTACCCTAAAACTAGCCAAAAATGGAGCTCACCGGAGCTCTCCGGGTGCGGCGACGGCATTGCGGCAGCGGCGGCGCTCACTCCTCCTCGTCGTCGATGTAGATCTTGGCTTGCTCGTCGGCTTCGTGGCGCCATCCCGCCTGTTTGGCGTCGAACTCACGCGCGGCGACGAGCCTTTGCTCGTAGAGGAGCGAGTTGACCTCCTTGTCCCGCCGGCGAGGCGCCTCCTCCTCCTCGTGCTCACGCGCAGTGCGCGCGGCAAGCGCTGCTTCGAAGGCGTCCGCCTCGGGCCCGACGAGGTAGTCCTCCAGGCCGACGACGCCGCGGCCGCGCGGGGGCTCCTCCCCCGGCTCCGTCTTCACGATGCGGAGCGGCGGTGCCTCCTCCTCCGGCCCCCTCTTGACGGCGCGGAGCGGCGGAAGCTCGCCGGGCTCCCTCTTCACCGGAAGCGACGACGCGCCGGAAGAGCCCCCCGCGTCGAAGCGCCGCGCATGGCGGCGGTCGTACTCCTTCGTCTCGCGGCGGAGGAGGGACGGCGGCACCTCGAGCCCGCGGTTGGTGTACCGTCGGGCCGCGCGCTTCCACGCCACGTCGGCGACGACGCAACTCTTGCGCTCCGAGTCTTCGTCGGCGCCGCCGTGGCCGCTGGACCACATCCCGCGCCACATCCAGGCTTGGCGGTGGCAGATCTGGCGGCGGCGCGGCGAAATCGGAGCGGATTCGGTGCCAGCGGCGAGAAATAGCGATGGAATTTCGCGAGTCGCGGCGGCGGGGGGAAAAGGGTTGCGGCCCATATCGCGCCCGCGGAACAGTAAAAATAGAGGTCTCGCGGTTGGATTTCAGGAGCACTGTAAAAGTTTTACGGGTTAGGGTCCGATAAGGAGTCTGGTCGGGGCGTTTTTTGCTCAAGAAACTGTAAAACCGCGGAAATTTTAAGGGTCGGCGTGTTATAAGGGGTCTGCTAGAGATGCTCTAAGCCCCCTAACTTTAAGTATGGCATAACATATTTCACCTATCTAAACGATATTTCTTGATTCATCATCACACTCCTAGAAAATCTGGATCTAAAGTAGTCCGATTTCAGAGGGTGTCGAGTCACTCGCTCCTTGCCCGCATTGAGAGTCGTCTCGAGTCCTTCGTCTCCGTCCCTTTCCCTCCTTCTCTCCGGCGGCTCTGCTGCCTGGCGTGAAGATGGGTTAGGTGGCTGGCTCCCTTCTATGGATAGTAGCAGTGGTAGGCTTAGGTCGCTGTCTAGATTAGGTCTTGCCCTTGACCTTGTGGTAGTCGTCAGCATTATGCCGTGGTCTGGCGCTACGCCGTCAGGGTGGCTTCCGGAGCTCGCGAGCGGCATCTGGTGGCCGTAGTCGTCGTCTTCTCCAGCAGCTCCATGGTGGAGTAAAGGAGAAGAAGGCGGATCTGGCAAGCGCCGTTTCAATAAGCTTGAGTTGGTGCCGACCGGAACTGCCGATTTGGTGATTTCCTCGTTTTCTTCCTGCTGTCGTGGTGGTGGCTGGGATAGACCTAGGCTTCCCCAGCTCGGTACTCTCCATTGGTGCCTTGTCTCGCTGGATCCCAGCTTTCAGCGAGGCCGGTGTCTGTCCTTGCTCTGGAGGAGGTGCTCTGACCTCTCTCTTGCATGGGTGAGCTTCCAATTCGAGAGAGGTGGAGATGAAGAAGCAGACGGGGACGATGAGCAGCGCCAGCATTGGACTTGGAGACGCTACAATGCCCATAGTGGCTTGCCGGTCTTCTCCGGCGATCTGTTGCATCTTATGGCCAAAAGGCGGTTTCTTTTATTCCTCCCGATGTTGCCGTATGGGAGGCAGTGCAGCTGCTTTGTAGAGTCCATGGTTGTGGATCCGACTGCACTTTCCTTTCATCTTCCGGGGTCCTCCTTGCTATTGTCAGGGACATGTTTGTATTTTTCGCTTTCTTTTGGGTCTGGTTGTAAGGTGCTCTATACCACCGCTTGATGAAGCATCCAAGGCCTTCGTGCCCCTCCTCGTGTTAAAAAAAATAGTCCAATTTCTACAAAACCCCTTTCGGTAAGTGAAAAAAAAGATAACATGTATATCTCTCCCTAATATAATAATAAAGCGCTTATTGCTTCTGGTCGTACGTCATAGAATTGCCATTAAAGTTGCAGCATATTACACCCAGTGCCACCTATAACAAGTGAAAAACGGTTCGGTTTACTACAGCTGCTGTCGCCTTTGGTTTATATATAGCTACCCCCTTCATTTATAACATGTGGCGGAATGGCTAGACCCCTTTGATGCCATCCGGGAGACCCGCGTTTGAATCACGCTATTCTTCCTTTTCTCTATTTTCTCTCTATAAATTTTCATTGGCGTAGAATAGAGTTGCATCGCCCGGGCGTCGCTTAGTAGATGGGTTGCACCGTGTGCAATTTCGGCCCATCTACTGTTCTTTTAACCTTTTTCTGGCAGATTCAAGTACTTCTCGAAATATTCATATTTTTCAAACCGTAACTTGTAATTAAACATGTTATATATAGAAATCGCTCAGAAAAATGTGTAAATTTCAAATATGTTATTATCATGCAAGTTAATTATTTCTAAATTTTTCTTAGGATGTACGCTTAATTAATACTTTTCTTTATATGATGTATTTCGAAAATGCTTATTATATATGTTTTCTACCCATTTAAATTGGCTAGATAGGATAGTTTGATGCTCTCAAAAAATATATTATTGGCACCATAGGGGATGTATATGCTAATGGTTACCACAGGCACATAATCCTCTCTATTTCGGCAAGTGCACAATAACCAACCCATATATATGATGTACACTAAACTACTCATATGAGCTTCATGTAAACCAATGGCTTAATGCTTATTTCCAAAAATGGTTTCTACAAAGATGTTTTTAAGAATATCAATGTTGACATGCAACCCTGAACATTCGTTATGCATGTCCTTACGGATTAATTGTTTTCGACGGAGATGTCTAATATGTGCTCTTATGCACTTCGTACGACATCATGAAATATTTGAAGGAGATTTGCTGATGTCGTCTAATGTATCTATGAGCGATTATTTTTTTTCTTCCGTTGCAACGCACGGACATGTTTGCTAGTAAAACCAAACCATACTATTACTTAGGGTGGAATTGATCGAAACAAATCGCCCCCATTACAAGACAAGAGTTTGTTTGGCCTTCGGTAGTAATGAAAAAGACATGCAACATTCTCTCGAAAGAAAATAAAAATTCCTGCGGCATCATAGCATCCATGATAGTTGTAAGGATCGTGACAAGTGATGGCCATAGGAATCAATTATCGAAAGTGAGAGAAAGAGACGAATCCGTCGAGTGGATGAGATCGTAGGACACCAGGACGGCAAGGAAGGGTAGAAAACAAGAGTTGGCGCATCACACGACATGATCATTCGGGCTTGAGGATTCGATCAGGGCGGCAAAGCAGCAACAAGATAGAAAGCAAGAGTACCACCACTCGGGATGCTTGATGGATTTGATGACTGGATACAAGGTTGGATCGATCATAATCATATGGTCGCTAAATTTAAATAGGAAAAGCAATGCGGGCTAATTAAGACAAGCGATCGATCCCATGGACCGGATTACAACACACGGCACGCAGGACCGGGCACATGGAAGAAGCCAACCACGTACTACGCATATGCAGCTGCCGACACATAAATAACACGACCATTGCATTGCAGCGGCCAACTGAACTGTTGAGAAGTTGTAAAAGCGCCTTTTGTCTCTGGATGGACACAACACAGGTCGCCATTGCTTCAATCTTGCATGCAGATGACATGGATAGCTTCTTATGCGTTGCTCCTGAAGGAGCCGAGGGCCTTGATGGCGCCGGCCCTGAGGATGTACTGGTGGTAGAAGGCCGCGATCGCCGCGCCGGTCATGGGGCCGACCCAGAAGATCCACTGAAACAAACAAATTAAGCCAAGCCAAGATGGCACCGGATCAGATCAAGGCAACTTGACACCAAGATGAATTGCTGAAATGGCGGTTCGGAGCGTGTGAATAGATAGTACTCTACCTGATCATCCCAGGCCTTGTCCTTGTTGTAGATGACGGCGGCGCCCAGGCTCCTGGCCGGGTTGATGCCGGTGCCGGTGATCGGAATGGTGGCCAGGTGGACCATGAACACGGCGAAGCCGATCGGGAGGGGCGCCAGCACCTGAAGAAAGCCACAACCAAACATAACATGAGACCCAAATTACTTTCTAAACTCAACTAATCAGCACTCCCCGTGCCGGGTCGTTTTCAGGTTGCTGGTTCGCCAAGCATGGTGTGCTTCGGCCGTCCGCATCATGTGACTGCTGGAGGACACCCAAAGTCGCGAAAGGCCGGCCACTTGCCGCCCCTTTTGATTCAACGGGGAGGAAACTAGGTGGAGTGGCAACGAGCGTGGCGTGAAAGCTCCTTTTCCCTCTCCCTCCGGGCACATACGCCAGCCTCAGTGCGCGCTTCACCGCCCCAAAAGACCAAAGCCAGTGGCTGAGTGAGTGAGTACGATGGCATATTTTGACGGGATCGGGCAAAGCGGCCCAACATCACGTTTTGTCACCTCCAAACCGCACCTTCGCTGGTGCCCTCGCCAAAAGGGATGCTCGCACCATCCATCCATCACCGGACAGAACCACCCAAACCCAGAGTAGTAACTCTCAACTTTTTAGATCATGTAGTAACTCTGAATTTAGCTTGCCACATGCTCCCAAGAGGTGATTGTACTGGCTCGTTGGCCAATAATTCATCATGGGGGTGAGGGGGTGGGGGCCTGGCCAATAATTCACCAGCCAGCGCTGGACGAAATCGACCACGTGTTAGCAGCTCAGCTTACTGTTGGGGCCACATGGGCCAAGGCCATGGATGAGATGGGACTTAACCGGAATAGTATAAACATACTTATCACAGTAGTAACTGTCTGGCCACGCGGACGTGTACTACTCTTCTAGATTCATCTGGATTCTTCATTCCTCCGTCAATTGCAGTGCCAGTACAACTGTTACGACCCACATTTACTCCTACGGCAAGACTTATGTCTACTGTTAAGAGAAAACATTTTCTTAAAGCATCATGGCAGTACCTATTTTTTTATTAAAAAGAAATATACCTGACAATCATATATACTCCTTTTTGTTCATTCTAGATGATATATAGGATAAAGGAGTATCATTCTACCCATTTTGTTCATCTCAGAGGATATATGAGGAGGATATTCTTGCTTTCCACCCTTTTTGTTCATATGTATCATTCTGTTCTGCCCATTTGGACGATCTATCCTCATGACATGCTATCTTCAGTTAAGCTCTAACAAAAAACTTTACTTTTTTTTCTCAAAACAAACAACTTTACTTTCTCAAAAGAATTGTGTAGCCCGGAGGCATGGCATATTGTGCTTACCGGGACGTGAGAGTCGCGTGCGCTGCGCTTGGGGTCGGTAGCGGAGAAGACGGTGTAGACGAGCACGAAGGTGCCGATGATCTCCGCGGCGAGGCCGGTGCCCTTGGAGTAGCCGGCGGCGAGCGTGTTGGCGCCGCCGCCGTACCTGACGAAGTAGGCGCTCTGGAAGGCCTTGACGAGGCCGACCCCGCACATGGCGCCGAGGCACTGCGCGACCATGTAGAGCAGCGCGCGGACCAGGGAGACCTTGCGCGCCAGGAAGAGGCCGAAGGTCACGGCCGGGTTGATGTGGCCCCCGGAGATGCCGGCGGTGCAGTAGACGAGGACGAAGATCATGCCGCCGAAGGCCCACGCGATGCCGAGCACGCCCACGCCGCCGCACGCCGCGTCGGCGGCGCTGTTCACCGCGGGGTCCGTCTGGTGCTTGTACCCGATGACGGTGGCCACGGTGATGTAGAGGAAGAGCAGCGTGGCGATGAACTCGGCGATGACGGCGCGGTACAGCGACCACGAGGCCAGCTCCGCCGCGTCGATCAGCGGGGCCGGCGGCGGGTCCGTGTAGTCCTTGGCCGCGAAGTCGCCGCCGCCGCCGGTCTCCATCACCTCGTCCTTCGCCATCGGCGTGGCTTTGCTGTTTGTTCTCGCTGCAGCCCTGCAAGAGACTAACTAGAAAAATGGAGGTGGAGCTTGGGGTGTGTGGTGGGGGAGTGACGAGAGGGAGAGGAAGGTGGTATTTATGGAGCGGGGGAGAAACGGTAGGTGAAAGACAACAAGGCGAGGCTGTGTGGTGTGTGTGCGATGGACGGAGGGGCTCGTGTCCTTGATGCAACTGAAAACTGAGCTATTTTCTTCATCTGAATTTTATTTGTACGAGTAGGGGTACTATTTAATTTGCTGATAAGACTGAATGGGCCTTTTGTTTTTCTTGCTGCAGCGACGTGAGGTGGATAAGCTATTGGGGCATGTGCTGCTCTGCGGGTGCAAATGCCAGATTCCGGAATTCGTGGATATCTCTTTCCTCGATTAGAAGTTTGGAGAGCTTGCTGACTGAGCATTGTGACAAAATGACAGTGATAAGGTTCTAAAAAAAGAAAAAATGACAATGATAAGTGTTTCATAGATTAGAGCATCTTCAACGTGGACTCCTAAAACAGACATAGTATCCGTTTGCGGGCGCGTCCGGATGCGTATGTGAACATGGATACGAGAGCCGGCCATCAAACCGTGTACCTCAAACGTCGGTATACATTTCGAACAACCCGAATGATTTTCACGCAAACTAGATGATTTTCATTTAAATTGTACCATATTCATTACATTTTTGACATATTTTATTAGACATAAGCGTTCGGAAGTTAACCTAGTCTAGATCTTTGTGGGCATCCGTGCTCCAAGTCGTTGTTGTTCCTCATGGCCGTGTCCATGTTCGGCGGCCGTGGGCCCCGGGAAGTGAAGCTGCGGGTCTCCGGCGAGGAAGAGTAAGACATGGGACACTAACGCCTCCGTCTCTCATGTCCTACTCTTCCTCATTGGAGTTCGCCGCCTACTCCTCATCCATGACGGTGTTAAAATGTGTCTGCTCTATGGTGAAACCGGCATAGATTGGCACGGGAGGTGGTGCCGACTCATCGACGGACGACTCCTCCATCATCGGGTCATTGTCGCTCCCCTCCGACGAGCTCACCAGCAAGTCATCATCTATCCGTCGGGCACGACGGTCCTGCCAGCCGGCCGCAAGGGTGACCAACTTGTGCTTCTGCTCCGTCGAGAGCCCCTCCCACGTCGCTCCAGAGCTCGCGGTCATGGCAGATGTTGTGCACGGAGGAGGAACTGGATCCGATATGGTGCGGTGTGGATCGAACCGCGCGTGTCCACGATAAATAGCGGGCACCGACCAGGACACGCGGCGGGTTGTATCATTGCGGGCGCCGGAGTTGGTTTCTTGGCCGCCACGCCTGTTTAATGTCAGCAGGCGGACAGACGGGGTAGCCAGTATGAATGTGGTAGATAGCTTTAAATAGTACTAGAGGATACCCCGCACGTTGTTGCTGTAATTGGTTGATAAAATTTTGGTTTGATAGCATGTGATTCAAAAATAAAATAAATATGACTTATTTGATTATTTATAGTTGGAATAATATTTATTGAATATAAGTAGAATAATTGAATAAAAAACTTTTTTCCATGCATGGTTGAATGTTGTGATGGCTCTTTTTCCATGCATGATTGCATGTTGAGGTGGACTTTATCCCATTCATAATTGTATGGTGAGGTGGCATACTTGAAAAGCTTACGACAAGATAAAATGGCCCTTTGTTTTACAAATTCTAGAACTAAAAGGATTCCTGATAAATTGGTTGACTGGGTTATGTCAACTATTAGAGGGGGGAATGTGGGTACTGAAGTTAATGATCATATTGGGCCCTACTTCCCTACCCACATGTCCTTGAAACAGGGGGATGCTCTGTACCCCTTGATGTTTGATCTAGCTGCAGATGCCTTGCCCATCTTAATGAGTAATGCTAGAAAATATGGTCTGATTAAATAGGTGATGTCAGAATATACTGAAAATGGTGTTAACATGCTGCAATATGCAAATGTCATCATTTTTTTGTTGGAAGATGATTATGATAGTGCTCATAACTAGAAATTTATACTTTGCTTGTTTGAGAAGATGTCTAGGTTAAAAATTAATTTCCATAAGTATGAGCAGTTCTTATTTGGAGGGGCAAAGGATAAAGTAGCTAACTCTGCTGCTATATTCACTTGCCCTATTGGGAGTTTGGGACCCTTCCTCTAAAATATTTAGGGATGTCAGTGGATGAAAAAAGAACTAGAAATAAACACCGGAAAAACTCTAAGGATAAGATGGAAAAAAATGTGGCACTTGGCAAGGTAGGATCCTACCTAGTCGTAGTAGAGTTACTCTAATACAACCTTCTCTTAGTGGCATACCTAACTTCATGATGTTCTTTTATGGACTGCCAGTTGGGGTAAATAAAATGACATATTTCTTTAGAGCCAGAATACTCTGAAAATAAGAAGAAACGAAAAAAAATTCATTTGGTTAGGTGGTCTGAGGTGTGCAGACCAAAAGATTTAATAGGCCTAGGTATTCAAAATCTGTCTATTATGAATCAGGCACTACTTTGTAAGTGGTGGTGGAAAATCTCTAACACTGAGGGACGACTGTGGCAAGATTCTGACAAAAATATCAAAGAAGGCAATGCCTTACTAGAATTAAACCCATACAATAGGACTCACAATTTTGGAAAGGCTTGCTAAGTTTCAAAAATCATTTCTTTTCTTTATGTAAATTCTCTTGGCAATGGGGAAAATGTTAGATTTTGAGAAGACTGGTGGATAGGGGATAAACCCCTTAAACTCAACTTCCCTAGATTATATAATATCAGTTTCAATAAAACAAATATGTTGCTAATGCTTTTAGTAAAGGTATCGACCAAATCCATTTTAGAAGAACTCTTCTTGGAGATTGTAACATCCCCATGTAATAGCTACAGTGATCATCCTCTGATAATGCCAAGTCATCATGATTAACAGTGCTTGATCATTATTTAAATCATATCTCATTTCAAATTCCAAATTCAATTGAAATTCAAATATAAAGTGAAAATAAAAGTTGTTCCAAATTTGAAATAAAAATGTTCATTAAATAACAAGTAATCCATTACTAATTATGTTCAGGAAAACAACATCACTAAAAATAACTAACTAAGTCTATCATCCTAAAACAGTAGCAAACAGCACCGTTTAATCTCATTTCAATTAAATAAAATTAAAATGAAATCATATTTTACCCAAACCAGTTTTTGGTGGTAGGTAATAATGCACTGCAATATTTGGACTAGGTCGCATATTTTTCATAAGGCAAACGGTGGCCAGACAATTTGCAAAACAGAGTAAAGAAAAGAAATAGAAAAGGAAAAAGGAAAAGGGGAAAGAACTTACTGTACCTGCGGGCTTAAGTCGAACAGTGCAGGGCCCAACCCATCTAGCGGTCGTCCTCCTCCTCGACAGATGTCGCCTGGCGCGCGTGCCCGAGCGCGGATGGCCTCGCTATCGGCCATTCCGCGGCTCCCCGGCGAGGTTAAGGCCTCCCCCGAGCCCCTCTCGCTCTCCCCGAAACCCTGGCGCCCTCATTCCCCTCCCTCTCGCTCGTCCTCCTCCTCCCCCGAAAACACCCGTACGGGCTCGTCGCCGTCCGCCGTCGCAGCCGTGGCCTCCGTGTTTCCCGAGCAGCCTCGCCGTGCCCGTCGGCTCCGCCTCGTTCGGCTACATCGACTGCGCCTCGCCATCGAGCTTGGGGAGGACCGCACGGACGGGATCGATCTCGGCTTCGTCTTCTCTGTCGCCGGCGATCCCCGACGTTTCCGGCGACCTCTGCTGCTCCGAAACCGTCAAGGGCTTTTCTTAGCCGCTTGGTGAGCTCCTCCCTCCCTCCATTCCTCTCCTCGCGCCGCGTACTTCGCTGTAGCTAGCTCGCCGCCTCGCCACACTCTGTCCGCCGCGGGACCTCGCCGTCCGGCCACTTCCAGTCGTCCTCGCGGCCTCGCTCTAAGTCCATTGGATGCGGCGCTTCGCACTAGCTCGAGCGCGACCGAATGCGCGCGCAAATACGCACCGCAGCCGCTCGTCCGGACCCACCCAAAAGCCGCCGCCGCCGTCGTCGACGTCCAGCCTCATCCCGACCACCGTAGCTAGCGCCGATAGGCTAGATCGACGCGGCTCGGAATGCTCGATCGATAGCAAGAAACGGCGTTCGATTTGACCCACCGTGCGCGAAATCCGAGCTCGCCGGACTTGTCGCCGTCGCTCGGGCTCGCCGGAGAACTCCGGTGACCGGCGCTAACCCGACGTCCGACATGGCTGCCACCTGGCGCCACTGGGCCCCGCCTTGTGCCACTGCCACTGGGTCCCACTGGGCCCAGTTGACCCAGTCAACTGCTGACTGGGCAGCCCAGTGAGACTGACGTGTGGGCCCCGCGAAATTAAAACGTTTTTAAATTTAAATAAAAGTTAATTAGGCTAATCAGTCACTGACAGTGCGGGCCCACCAGTTAATTAAGTTAGTTTAGTTAAATAAACCTCTGTTTAATTAGCACAGTCACTGACCAGTGGGACCCACTGGTAAGGTTTGACTCTGGTCAGCGGACTGTTGACTGCTGACGTCAGCAATACGTCATGCTGACGTCACCCTACACTATTCTGGATAATTCAGATTTAAATAATTAAAATAATTCCAAAAAATGTTTAAAACTTTGAAAAATCATATAAATTAAACCGTAAGTCAGATGAAAGTAATTTATATATGAAAAATGATCAGAAAATTATGAAGAATCTGAATATGTGATCAAAATGATTGTCCAACACTCCTAGCTAGGTGAACATGGAACTTTTTGACTGATTTCGATAAATGAATAGTGCATAACTTCAATAAAATAAATCCCTAAATTAACTAAAGCATTTAGTTAGGCAGTAAAACACCTCTGCATATCGTTTAGGCATGTCATGCATAGTGATTGCATTTTTGCCGTGAATTTATTGTTTCTTCCCCCTCCTTCTCTCTCGATAGCCGCCGAGACCGACGCCGACGCAGCAGAATTCGACTACGCTCCCGACGAGCAGCCGTCTGACGACCAGCCCCTTTCAGCAGAGCTTCCAGGCAAGCAGCCCCCCTTGACGCATGCCTATATCACCTATTCCTTCTCCCTGTTGCTTGCATTAGAAATTGCTACTGCTTTGTTTTATCCTATTCTGATGCATAGCCTGTTCTTGTAACCGTTATTGATACATGCCTGTTATCCTAAACTGCTTAGTATAGGTTGGATGGAAAACCATCCGTGGCCCCTCTTCCTTACTGTAGTTGCCCCGCTGTAGTACTGGTACCCCGCTCGATGTGATCGAACGGGCTGAGAACAGCACAACACCGCACACCCCCTAAGTTGCTCGTCCCTGCAGAGCTGGCATCGAGTGCCGAGGGTGATACCTCTTATCTCACTTCCGATGATGCCTCTGTAGAATAGCTATCTGGTTGTGTGTTACCAAGGGTGATTCCTCTTTCTTCACTTCCGATAAAGCTTTCGTCGTGCAACTACTCGAGTGGGAATCCATCGAGGGTGATTCCTCGAATTCCTTCTCGATACTTTGGACACACAGATACTTTGACCTTTGTTACAGGCGGGTCGACCCCGAGGGGTACCCGCAGGGAATTATGAAGTCGGGCTTGCCAGGAGGGCACCCGCGAGAGATTAATGTGGCGGAACGACAGGGCAGGCAGAGACCTCCCTGATCGATATCCGTGTGTTAGCAAGTCGGAGCGACAGGTAGCCTGATCGTCTCTGCGAGTTACAAATACGCCTAACGGATTTGGGTATTTGATCTGAGTGGGTCGTTGGCCCTATGCGCACTACCACCACGTGGGATAATGGTTATGGGACCCTATGCCGTATGTATCAGCCAAAAGCTCTGTCAGACGTCCAGTTCAGCATTGCGGCCGGGACGGACCGGCGCCATCCAGTAGGGTGGTGCCTGGCTTCACCCTGCACGCAACGACCCGGAGTGCTAAGGGCGATGGCCCAAGACCCCTGAGCACTTAGGATGTAGACCGGCGGGGACCTCTCTGCTGAGCCTAGGTAGGACTACGTCGTGTCGATTACCCGAGGCCGGGTATTACCCAGCAAGTGTATCCGGCCAGATGTAATCGAGCGTGCTGGGTAACAGTAGTGCACCCCTACAGGGAAGTTATCTATTCGAATAGCCGTGTCCACGGTAACAGGACGCTCAGTGTTGTATCCCGATCTACTATTATTTGAACTGAAAACATGATAATTAATTATAAGCTCCGGGATCGCTTTCTCGCAGGGAGTCGAGAAAGGATCTCTGGGCTTTGCTTCAACATGTTTGTTATTTTAAATTATGCTAATCTGCACTCTTCTAATGCTGCAAGACGCTGAAGATGCTAGTCTTCGATAGGCTAGGCTTCTCTCCCTCTGTTCCGGCATTTCTGCAGTTTAGTCCAAAGATATAGCCCCATTCCTTTGATACCAATGCATAACTAGCATAGTTCTGATGTCAGTCTTGCGAGTACTTTGGATGAGTACTCACGGTTGCTTTGCTATTCTTTTCCCCCATACCCGATTGCTGCGACCAGATGACGGATCCCAGGAGCTAGCTGCTGCCGCCGCCGACTGCTACTACCCTTCCGTTGGAGACTACTACTACATGGAGACAGACGACCAGGAGTAGATTCGGAGGCTCCCCGGCAGGAGGCCTTGCCCCTTTCGATCAGAGTCGTTGTTTGTTTTCGCCTTCTTAAGGCATCTTGTTTAACTTTGTGTCTGTACTCAGATACCGTTGCTTCCGCTGATGCTTATATGACTCGAGCTTATGTATTCGAGCCCTCGAGGCCCCTGGCTTGTAATATAAAGCTTGTATTATTTTATTTGTGTTTAGAGTTGTGTTGTGATATCTTCAAGTGAGTCCCTAGGCTTGATCGTGTGCATTTGCGTGTATGATTAGCGCACGGTCAGGCCGGGGGCGTCACAGAGATTCTCTTGAATTGTGGAATCATATAAAAGAAGTATGTGGTGGGATTTTATTGGAGATAGAGACACTATCAAATGGACTTTGACAGAAAATGGTGTTTACACTGCTAAAACTTATTATAGAAACCTAATTGAGAATGGTGTTATATATCCACACAAGTTTATGTGGAAAACTAAAATCCCTCAAAGAATTAAAAAATGTATGTGGTTGGTTTTGAAAAATAGTATCCTGACAAAAGTAATTTGATCAGGAGAGGCTGGGGTGGCAGCAAAGCTTGCCCCTTTTGTGGGTTAGATGAATCTATTGATCATCTTCTTATGAAATGTTCATTAGCTAGGATGTTGTGGAACATTATAAAATGTTCCTTCAACTTGCTTGATATTACTGACAAAGTTGATGCTCTGCTTGGAACCTGGATACAAAATTTCCATGCTGAAGATAAACACTTGATGTTTACTGGCATTTATGTGGTTTTCTGAGCTATTTGGAAGATCAGAAATGGACTTGTTTTTTATTGGAAAAAGAATTAGTGACCATTGTGTCCCTGTAAATATGATTGCTAGATGGCTGGATGATTGGATTGTTTTGAAGAAAAACAGGAAGATCAAAGAAGGTTGACGTGGGCGGTAAAAATTATAGAAATGACAACAAATGAAGTCTTTAAGGCGGTTCAAGGATGGCGTTTTGTAGTGCTTCAGATCCAATAAAGCTTTACCCTTTTGGAGGAAGATGCATCGCAATTGAAGGCGCGGGAGGGGGACAAAGCAGTGTGATGTTTCCTCCTCCTCTTTTCCGCTGTCATGTTTAGAACCCCTTATTATCATGTGATAGTTTATTGTAGTTTCCCGAAACCTGTAATATCTTCTGCATAGCGGCGTTGATGTAACGTTGCAATCTGTTCTTGGATGCCTGGCAATGGTTGTATGTAGCTTTTTTTTGGAATACGCATGAGCTTTGCGTGTTGATTCATTAAGGTTGGGGAAAAACAATACAGAGTACAATGTTACAAGGAGCTGAGCTCAACCGAACGCCACCACTCACACCCTAGGCTATTACTCGCTAACTCCCACCATCTGCCTATTCCTAGCACGAACTTGCCAAGTAGTGATCCAAGTTCGTCACTCAGTTACAATTTTTTCTACCACCACTGCTTCTACCAATGAAACCTTGTCAAATGTCCGACTGTTTCGCTCCTTCCAAATGAAGAACATGACAAGGATGATCAGCGCATTCTTCTCCTTCCTTTTCTTGGCGGGAGTGGCTTCATGAACCATTTCCCACCATTGTACGATATCGGAGTCCACAAGAGGGGTAGGCAGTGCCAGGCCAAGAGCATGAGCCACCAAGTGCCAGACCTTCCCGGAGAAAGGGCACTGGATTAGGAGATGGTTGATGGATTCATCCTGCTGCGCACATAGCGTGCATGTCGGTTGGTGGGGGAGGCCCCTCTTCTGCAGCCTGTCTGCCGTCCAACACCTGTTGTGAATGACGAGCCAGCCAAAGAACTTGAGTCGAAGAGGAGCCGACGAGGACCACAGTTCTTTAGCTTCGGGGAGCCTAGTTTTGCCGGCGAAGAAAGCCTTGTATGCGGATTCCGTCGTATATGCTCCAGAATTAGTCCATATCCACCTAAAGCCATCCGGTGAGTCCGAAAGAGTGTCGCGGACTGCCTGAACCTTTTCCCACAGTATACAGAATTGGAAGATCATATCCAACGTGAATGCCCCTCTGAAGTGCCGAGTCCAATCATTCTGTTCCATTCCTTCCCTGACCGATAGCTGGCATTTATTCATAGGGATGGCACTGAGAAGGGCCGGCGCGATGTCTTTTGGTGCAGTGTTGTTCAACCATCGATCAAATCAAGAACAGGCTCGTACGGCCGTCGCCCAAAGTGCATACCGTGGATGCGTGAAAAATTGCATCCGCCTCCGGGGAGACCGAAGCAGTGAGACCTTGCCAAGGTCACAATGTGTCCATCCTTGTCATCCAAAGCCACCGAGCTCGAAGAGTTGCATTGAGCAGCCTCAAGTTGTGAATTCCCGGGCCACCGAACTCCGTTGGCCGGCAAACCATATCCCAAGCCACCTTGCAGTGCCCCCCATTCGCTTGTTCCATTCCTTTCCATAGAAAATCCCGACATATTTTCTCGATGCTCTTGATAACCCACGGAGGCAAGTCAAACGATAGCATGTGGTAGACCGATGTTGCCGTCAGCACCATCTTGATCATGATAATTGATCATTTAGTCTGTAGCTCTTAGAGCGCAGGATGAAGTTGTTGCATTGATGGGAGGGCATCCAAGATCATTTAGTCTTTTCGCTACTTTCTTTTTAGTAGTTTGGAAGGAAGACTTTGTGGTTTCTATTAATGAAAATCGGAGGGGAGCCCTTTGTTTTTTAAAGATAGTCTTTCTCCCCCAATAAATAAGAGTAGGGGCGCTACGGCTTACGCGGTGGGTCTTCGGGCAACCAACCCCGCACATTCAATTTCGATCAACAACTTGGAGGTATGGCTGAGTGACTTACGGCATTGGCTTGCTAGATCTGACATAAAAAAGAATTGTATCATGGGCTTGAACCACATTTCCTTCGGCACGGAAGTAGGAGAAGTAGGAGTAGAACGGGCGCCAGCACATCGATTAGGTTATATATATACCAGGAAGGAAGGGACGCAACTACCACAACGGCAGCAGACACCAAAATCCCCTGACCATGTGGCGCGAGATAGCATACCACAGAAGAGCAGTGGTCGTTCGGCGCCGATGCGACGCGCTCATGCATTTCTGAGCACGAACCAAGTTTCGAGAATGGCCGGGTTGGACTTGTGATCCGCTTGTGGAATAAATAAAAACAGGTTGTACTCCCTCCGTTCCAAAATATAGTGCGCCTGCGTTTTCCGAGGTTTAACTTTGACCATAAATTTAACCAACGAGACCGACTGCGGCGGGAGCAAAAATTATATAATTGAAAACTTCTTTCGAATACGAATTCACTGGTATAATTTTTGCTCCCGCCGCAGTCGGTCTCGTTGGTTAAATTTATGGTCAAAGTTGAAGCACGGAAACCGAGGACGCACTATATTTTGGAACGGAGGGAGTATGTAGAATGATCCGATCGGTTGGGAATTATATACACATGGCGATGAGGTCAGTTGGCTAAGCCTACGGAATGGGCAGGACTGGCCGGTGGACACCGTGGACGCATCGTCCGGCCGCCCAAAGACCAGTCGATTGATCTGCCTGCATGTACGATTCGCGGACCTTTTTGTAGGGTGCGGCCGATTGAGCGCTGCGCTGTGGGTCTATGCATGCAAGAGGGTCGGACCATCTTTGTACATGTAGCTGGGTCTGGGTCTGGGGCTGGGGCTGGGTGGGTGGAGCCGTGGAGGACAAATCAGCAGCAGGATTGCCGGCAGCACCGTGGTACGATCTGCTGATTGAGATTGAGTGAGTGGCCGATCGAGTTGGCAAGGACAAGTTGCGAGCGCGCGTCCGGGGCTCCAATCATCCATGCAGGTGGTGGAGCAAGGGTGTAAAGATTCATCATCAGGTGGCGGAGCAGTTGCAGCTAGCATCCATGCATGCATGACACAACGCCTTTTGTGAGTATACATGGTGACGGCTCTTAGTTAACCGCTTGTCTTTTCTTCTGGATTCCAAAATTAGGCTGTCAGTTTGTCCGGGAGCTCTTTGTTTCCTTCGTCACTTCCTTCGGTAGCTGGCGTGTAAAGCGCTTCTCGTGCTCTCCCGTCGTTCTCACATTCAAGTGCTGAGTTAGGGCATCTCCGAGGCTATATATACCTCAAACGGACGGACACCTCATTTATTCGTGTCCGCGACAGTGGGGCTGGCGCCGGTCATCCAACAGTAGCCCTTAAAAGTCCCTATTTATATCCATCTAAACTGTCTATGCATTTGATCGAACACATGACGTGCAAAGCCAGCGTGGAAATAAGCGGCAGCACGACCCTCAGGGGACCCAGAAAAGAACAGCAGTGGCAGCACAAGCAAGAACGCACGGCGGCCACCCTCCCCTCGTATAAGCGATGGCAACCGCTGCATTCACATAATATGCAACCAAATAAGTTTAGAAAAAAAGCATAGTAACCAATAGCAGACTCTACTTCTGGCTTGTACTCGGCGGGTTGCTAACTACATCCTCTGATTCATGATATAAACAGGTTTAGAATGTATGCCGGTCGAACACTTTCAGGTCTGATAATCAGTATAGAAAAGAATATCAACATGTAAAATTTCAAACTGATATGACCAGATTTGGTATGGAATATATTCAGCCTAGCCAAAAGTGAGAACATTTGTCCCACACATTATTTTCTTTAGGAACAATTCAAGTTACATGTAAATATGACTTGAAACAAAGTTGTCCTATAGCTTCATCTGACCAGCACCACCTTTGAATGAACCATATAAAGGTCTCGACCTCCTGAAGCTGAATATATCAGTTATTCGATGCGAATGCGGTGGCGGAGCATCATGAACAATCTTTTCGTACTCGGAGGAATGGAGACCACCATAGATTTGTATGCTAAGGATCTTCTTTTCTGGTGCGCCAACCTTGACATGATTATCGAAGAACTCTATCAGCTCTTCCTTCTTAAGCTCCCCCAGTGCAGCAACCTGCAATTGCAGAAATCCAAGCATTCAAAAACGACAGCCCAAAACTGAAAACGACTGCCTTTTCCTCAAAAAAGAAAACGAAACCCGCAAGCACAACACATTACACAAACGAACAAGTCTACATGACCCCCTGAACGCTAAACCCAGGTAACCAGCCCCCTAATGTTTGTAAAAACAGTTACAAATACCCTTATTCCACTATATTCTACTCCCGACGGACCGACGGAGTAGTAAGTCGCTTCACAGGGTGGTTTTGCACGCATGGTGTGACCGGTGGGCACAACATGCTACTCTCCTTTCGCTGTTCAATTCTTCCTCACTGACACGGCAAGCAGCAGCAGCCCATTGTTCATATCCACGCAGAGTCAAAGACAAAGCTGTGCACATTGATGGAGCAGCTGCAACCCACCCCCAAAGCCAGCAGACCCAGCCAGTGACAGCCAAATCCCTAATCTGACAGGAGATGGTGCGGATGATGGAGATTGAGTGCGGTGGGTGATCAGTAACTTGGTTGTGCACTCTAGTTTGATGAGAAGGATCTGACTGCTTCACTTCCTGTCCAAAAAAGGCCATCTGCCTGTGCTGGCTAAAATGCTGGATGCAGCCGTATCTCCCTATCTGCCCTTCTCTGGGCATACAGACTGGACGGTCATTTTTGTCTCACCCACCTTGTACCCCGTGCTCATGCGGTCTTCTTAAAGCTCCCTACACAATGTCACCTCCATGTCCCTTCGCCTCTCATCTCCACGACCAATGCACCACACCACGTCTCTATATATGCCACCACGACCATTCGACTCACATCGGCTAAGGCCATTTCGTTTTCACCATCATCAAAAACTTGCAAACCTGGGCAGTACACCCATTGAGAGAGAGAGAGAGAGAGTCGGTGAAGGGATGGAGATGCAGAAAAATACTCCCTCCAATCCAAAATAAGTGTCGTGGTTTTTAGTTCAAATTTGAACTAAAACCATGACACTTGGATCGGAGGGAATAATTAAAAATAGGCAACTACAATGACATGTGGGCCTCTCTCATGTCAGCTCCAAATCAGAGAGCTTTGTCACATGCCACATATGCAATACCGCCTCCCCAACCATACTGGGGGGTTGTAACGGTTTTCAATACTTCATAAGGCTGGTTACCTGGTCTCGTAGTTCAGAGGGCTATTTTGGCATCAAAAAACAGCAGGGTTCAAGTAGAACTTTCCCTCAACAACTAAGACATACCTCTGCTTCCTTTCTATCAAATTTCAGTGTTCCTTGAGAAATCTCCCCCCAAAAGAATGCTGATTCCTCCCTTATGTTCTTGTATTTCTCCCGTTTCATGTCAATGAGAGCATTGACATTACTCTGCAAGTTGAGCCATACGTTGTTTAAAATGAATGATTAGACCAATCTAAGAAAGCTACAGCATGCTATCAATGAATACTAGTTCCAGGGTTCATCTAACCTTGAATTCTGCATCAGGCATTTCATGCAGTGTGAC
Organism: Elymus sibiricus; assembly: GCA_039707655.1. Classification (NCBI taxonomy): domain Eukaryota; kingdom Viridiplantae; phylum Streptophyta; class Magnoliopsida; order Poales; family Poaceae; genus Elymus; species Elymus sibiricus. The sequence goes on along the minus strand of CM077666.1, from coordinate 171,358,474 downwards.
TTCAAACATCTTGAGGAAAGCTTCAACCCTGGCATCCAGATTGGATGGATCCTGTCAACCAAATTTATTAGCACAGGAGAATAGCTACGTGAATGGAATTGTGACAGAAAATATATGTACCTTCACGGTTGACTGGATTATAAATTGCAACCCACGGACTCCTGAATCATTTCTGGGTAAATAGAATCGCATGGTCAGCTATAATATAGTAACATTTATACAAAACCAAAGCAAAGAACATAGTACATTATCACACAATTAAGAATATACTCAAAACAAGGGCACCATACCTCTGTCTAAGCAGTGCTATGTACCCAAGTTGCTCAACCGAACGTAATTGGTGAAAAGCCGGTTGCTTAGCAACAACAGCAAGCAACTCAAGTAGGACATTTTGTTTGAGATCGTCCTGATGAATCTGCAGCGAGGGAAACATTGTTATAGCATTTGTAGTTTGCCTTGTGTTGCACCTATCTTTTCACGGAAATACTACATATTTGAGATACTACAAAGAAGCTTATGTCACGAAAGAACTGAAGTTCGGAGAGTAAAGAGAAGCCATAAAACTAAAGAGTAAATTGTACTTTCGACCAGGTAAAGTGACACGATCTGCTCTTCGCCTAGCTGTTGCAAAAACATGCACATAGCACGAGTGGATACAGGATAATATTGCACACTGGACCAGGTTCGGTTATACTCTGTGGCAAGGGATACCGTGACACTGAATGAGCAAGGGTCATATGAAGGAAGGCACATCTGCCCATTTGCCAGAGCACCAGGTCTCTCAGCTCATGGCTGCCACCCATCAACTTCAGTCAGAGGTGCACTATGCCACCACCACCAGTGGTGAATGTCACCCTAGCAAGGAAGGCAAGTTGGAGGAATCCAAAAGGAAGCCTCATGGAGTGCCCAGCGCGCCCCCACTGCATAGCGAGAGGGCCACAATGGCGCCCAAGTGCCTGGGAAAGGGCCATTGCCCAGCGGAGTGCAAGCTACACACTTGTTGCATTAGGTGCCTGGAGCTAGGGCATTGGGCCCATGGCAGCAAGCAGCTTCACTCACCATCAGACGACAAGACACACACTTTGACGATCGAGCGCCCAGATCACCAATGCTCGCCGACCACGACCTCTCTAGTCTGAATACATGGAATATTGTTGAGCTACCGTCCTGCAGGCATTACGGACCCTCATCCCAGGCATTCGCCCCCCTCAGCATCGCCCCAGAGACATTCGTCAGCTTGCATGCTGCTTTTCTGGAGCACGTGTAAGTCACCGCAGGGACGCAACCCCAGTCGCCAGTAACCGGCAAACCTAGTTGGTTCGGCAAGGGTGCCAACACGTCCACCTTGAACCAGGGGCTGACTGCTGGCCTGGCATGTCCTGGTGCAGCTTCCCGTGGACTCATAGCAGCAGACCAGCAGACCCCTAGAGGTTGTTCTATCACTACAGATGGAGTTATCCACGTCCAATAGTGACGGCATCACAACCTTCACAAACTGCCACCCCTTTGGGCGTACAAGTGGGGGTGGACATGGGCTTTGTACCTTCCTTGACTGCGCAACTTCCACGACGCTAGCGAATTTGTTAGCTGCATGAAGACCAATGTGCTCCATTTACAACTGTTATCTCGCCGGAGGATCACCAGCCAGCTTGGCAAGCTCAATGCCGAAAGCTATAAGCAATGAATTTACTGTGGAAGCTTGGCCTTCTCAAGGATGAGCAGCTTTCAAATGAGACACTGTATCTTACCAAAAGATATTGACGCAATCACCAATTGCTACGGCTGATTAGTGACGCCGATTTCAACTTGTGATCTTTGGCGCTCTCCGCCGTCAGTGAGTATGAATTGCAGAGGCTTAATAGCTGAGGCCCAGTTCAGTTGTGTGGAACGTCTGTGGCCTTAACACTAGTGCGCGGTACATAGCTGTGAGGACTCTTGTACGCATGACGGCGCATTGATAACATGTTTGCAGGAGTCTAAATTGTCAGTTGTATCTCATTATGTTGTCTCTAAAACTGTAAGAATGGACTTTCATGGTTTTTATTAACTAGAAGCCTCAGATATCAGAGGGAGATTGCTGTTGCGTGAATAGGGAGACTTTACAACACACTGATAACTTTACAACTGTTAGGACTTTTGGTTGCGTTGGCTAGTACATGAAGCTTAACATCCATATGGCAACCAATAGTGTTATGACATTAGTCTCTCGCACCCAGGAGCTGTCTGGATAGTTGACATGCATGGACAGCCCACAAAAGGATGCCGACAAGGTTGGATTTTCGTTATTTTTTAGCCGAAGTTAGTGCTCTTGTATATTATAAACCTTTGCTTCGCTTAATGGAAAGGTATGCAAAGCTTTTGCACATTCTCTAAGAAATCATGACTAATGTAGTCTCCAGCTGTATTTTTCTGTCGTGCTCTTCACTCCAATTTTCGGTTCTGTAACGTATTTATTTCTTTCTGTTATTATTGTATGCACTCATGCTATGTTTGAACATTCAGCTATCATATTTTCTTTTGGTTTTGCCACTTCTGCTCAGCTACAAAGCTCACACCTTTAGCGAAATAGAACTCCCAGATTCCTTATTTATTTTATGTAGATACAACAGATAACCTAATGAACATTAATTCTTATTAGCCTGAAGCAGTATTTTAAACTAGTATTAACTGAATGCACATAAGATTAAAAGAAACAACATTGAAGAACAAGCAGCTGACAAGAAGGTAAACCTACCTGAATATAATGCAGAAGGGAAGAATTTTCATCCTGCTGATTCAAGCACATTGCTGGATAATAATACCTCAAACCCCTTTCAAGCTTTACAATTCGCTTTGTAAGATGCTGTGACGGTGGTAATGATTTGCAAACACTGGTGGATGAATTAAACAAGGTGCCTTCAATATGCTGGACAACACTTTCCGCTTCGCTTGGTTCAATATTCCCTACAATCAATTGCATGCACAATTAAGAATGACATAGAGCAATACAGAAAAGCAAATCATTTTTTCAATAAAGTACTCTGTTTTAAATTATAAGGCTAGCACATACTTCCTCCGTCCGGAATTAGTTGACGCTCAAACGGATGTATCTAGTACTCAAATACGTCTAGATACATCCAGTTGAGCGTCAACTAATTCTGGACGGAGGGAGTATAAATTAAGAAGACTTAAGTTGGCAGGATGAAAGAATGCTGCCCACGAACATGAAATATATTGTGATGGGAAAAGAGAGGGACATGGGTGGCTTCATGGGGACATGAACCAAATGGTCAGAGATGAAAGTGGGGATTAATAGGGCTGCTGTGTGGTGGGTAGTACCCACCTGTCATAATAAGGAGTAGAAATATAATATAATTAGAGGGGTCAATATGGAAGCTAATGCTAAAAACTTATTGTGTGCCCTAGAACTTGAAGGTTAACTTAAATATGCACCTTAAAATCAAAATGGATGGAGTACCAAAGAAAGATAGAGAGAACAATAAAGGCATCAAATAAGTTAATGACCAAATACAGAGATGTTCAAGTCTAGTATTGACAAACCTGCAAAATAGCACTCTATAAATGTCTTCGCCAGCATACGAGGCAAGAAATCCTCTAAATTGCGAGCTTCAAGATTAGAAAGTGCAGCAAGTTCTTCATCCCAAGGCCAAGTTTGCTCCTCCAATATCAATGTGCAATTGTACATTGCTTGCTGATATGGCTGCCGAAATTTAAAATTCTCATATCCCTTCGTTATAGTTTCCTGGCAACAGCAACAGAAGACAAACCCTTTCAGATCATATAAGATGCATACTATTCTAGCTTTCATTGCATTGCTGGGAAAGCGAACCGTAAAAAAATCACCAAAATGAATTACAAAATGTCTGAATGCTCATTTTCCTCTTCCAGAACACCCTATACTAACCAAAACCATGTTGTGTTTAATCAAGTTAAAATTCTACAGAAGGTCAGGTATGCATATATAACAGCACCCTTTCGTTTGGCTGCTCATAGCTACTCAGTTCTGTATTCTCTGCATGAAAATATAATAACACATAAACATATATGCCCATGTATATGCCATAATTGTATTGCATACATACTCGGCTTCACCCGCCAAATACGACCTTTGTACAAATAGTCAAATACAAACATTTTCTGCCCAAAAAATAACCTAATAAAAAAAGAGCGCCAGATGATAAGTATTGTTCTAATCTTCGCAAGGTGCATTAATGCACAGAGCTAGCAGTAACATGATTGCTAAACTAATGTGTATTTTAATACAACAATATATTAGCATGTAATTTGAATTCATTGATGGTTGAGGAAAAGTGCATTCACTCTCAGCAAGAACAGTTCCTGTAGGGAAGGCCCCCCATAGTAAATACTCCCTCCGTCCGGGTTTATTAGGCCTCACAGCATCACAAGCATGTCCGTTTTTATAAGGCCTCGCTTTGGAAAGGTGCATGCCTGCAACCACTTCATTGGTTGCATTGAGAGTCATTGTTGTTTGTGCCACGGATGGGGAATTAATACGCTGCATGCGTGCCTTTTCATTGGCTGCATACATGAGCTGTCATGTGAGAGAGTGCATAGGGAGTGGAATGGAAGAATTAACGTGAGCAAATTACTATGTGTCTTGGTCCAAGAGAAATGGTCTTTAGGCCTAATAAACCCGGACGGAGGGAGTAACAATTATAGTAATAAAGAAAAATATAGTTCCACCAAGTTCGAAGGCAATAGATGGTGTTTTCCCAAGTTCACTTTGAAAAAGTATTAATAATAATACACACGCCAAAAATATTATACATCTAATTACTGCATTTTCCACAACAGAAGTAACTCTGGCAAGGATTAAGGAATCACCTACCTGTTATCTGATTTCCCTACCCAGCCGAATAAATAACAACAGAACTTACCTCCAGAGGACAGTTAATAACCAAAAATCAGAGAACAGCTTATAATGCAGCACTGGGTCCACTGGCCATTACCTTTATCACAGCAAAACGGTCAATCTTAACTTCAAAGTCTGCAATTTTGCCAATAACAGTGTCCAGAAGGGTTCTCATTTTGTCATTATAGCCAACCATAGTAACCTATAATCAATCACAAATATTGCATGATCAGAGAAAAAGAGAATAATAATTTCAGTAAGACACATATCATATGCACACTATTGAATAATAAATCCCGAAACATCCATGATCATAAGCTATGACAAGTAAGATGTGTGCATACAACCTAACCATTGCTTTTAATAATAAGTACAATTAACAGGAACCACATGTTAGTTTGCTCGATCCTTTCCACCATAAGAACTATTGTGATGTTTCCAACACTGTATCTGATGTGAAACTTGGTACATATAAGGATATCTACCTTGCAGAGGATGACCAGAGAACAGACATGTATGTGAGAACTTGGAGAGTTAAGCTATATAAAGAGGAGAGAAATATTTTTCTTGTTTATTTCATATGGATACACTGATATCCATTTTTATAGGGATGACTAGACTTGAGCGAGCCAACGTAAAAACTCAGCCACTCTTATTGAGATGAAACCCAAAAGATTTTCGCTGGGGCTTAACCCTCTCAGCGACACGCCACATCGAAACCCGGGTGTGGTGTCAAATGGGCAAGGGCCGGGCCATCACCCCCTCGGTGGCGCGCCGTATCTTGATCTGGATACGGTGGCAAGTGAGCGAGGATCGGGTCGTCACATCCTTAGTGGCGCGCTACATCGGCGCCCGGATGTAGTGGAAAATGAGCAAGGGTCTTCGCATTTGACTCGACGAGTGCGAAGGGTAAGGAAGCTAGCCGAGCCTAGGAGGATCCGCTTAGGTAGCTGGAACGTAGGGTCTCTGACAGGGAAGCTTCGGGAGCTAGTTGATGCAGCGGTGAGGAGAGGTGTTGATATCCTTTGCGTCCAAGAAACCAAATGGAGGGGACAGAAGGCGAAGGACGTGGAGGATACCGGCTTCAAGCTGTGGTACACGGGGACGGCTGCAAACAGAAATGGTGTAGGCATCTTGATCAACAAGAGCCTCAAGTATGGAGTGGTAGACGTCAAGAGACGTGGGGACCGGATTATCCTGGTCAAGCTGGTAGTTGGGGACTTAGTTCTCAATGTTATCAGCGCGTATGCCCCGCAAGTAGGCCACAATGAGAACACCAAGAGGGAGTTCTGGGAAGGCCTGGAGGACATGGTTAGGAGCGTACCGATTGGCGAGAAGCTCTTCATAGGAGGAGACCTCAATGGCCACGTGGGTACATCTAACACAGGTTTTGAAGGGGTGCATGGGGCTTTGGCTATGGCATCAGGAATCAAGAAGGAGAAGATGTCTTAAGCTTTGCTCTAGCCTATGACATGATCGTAGCTAACACCCTCTTTAAAAAGAGAGAATCACATCTAGTGACTTTTAGTACTGGTCAACACTCTAGCCAGATTGATTTCATCCTCTCGAGAAGAGGAGATAGGCGTGCGTGCCTAGATTGTAAGGTGATACCTGGAGAGAGTGTTGTCCCTCAGCATAAGCTGGTGGTTGCTGACTTCCGCTTCCGGATTCGTGTCCAGCGGGATAAACGTGCCAAAGTCGCTAGAACGAAGTGGTGGAAGCTCAAGGGGGAGGTAACTCAGAGGGTCATTAAGGAGGGCCCTTGGGAGGAAGGAGGGGATGCGGACAGTGTGTGGATGAAGATGGCGACTTGCATTCGTAAGGTGGCCTCGGAGGAGTTTGGAGTGTCTAGGGAAAGGAGAAGCAAAGCTAAGGATACCTGGTGGTGGAATGATGATGTCCAGAAGGCTATTAAGGAGAAGAAAGATTGTTCCAGACGCCTATACCTGGATAGGAGTGCAGACAACATGGAGAAGTACAAGATGGCGAAGAAGGCCACAAAGCGAGCTGTCAGTGAAGCAAGGGGTCGGGCGTACGAGGACCTCTACCAGCAGTTAGGCACGAAGGAAGGCGAAAGGGACATTTATAAGATGGCCAAGATCCGAGAGAGGAAGATGAGGGATGTTGGCCAAGTCAAATGCATCAAAGACGGAGCAGACCAACTACTGGTGAAGGACGAGGAGATTAAGCATAGATGGCGGGAGTACTTTGACAAGCTGTTCAATGGGGAGAATGAGAGTTCTACCATTGAACTGGACGACTCCTTTGATGATACCAGCAGGCATTTTGTGCGGCGAATCCAGGAGTCTAAGGTCAAGGAGGCTTTAAAAAGGATGGAAGGAGGCAAAGCGACGGGCCCTGATTGTATCCCCATTGAGGTGTGGAAAGGCCTCGGGGACATAGCGATAGTATGGCTAACCAAGCTTTTCAACCTCATTTTTCGGGCAAACAAGATGCCAGAAGAATGGAGACGGAGTATATTGGTACCAATCTTCAAGAACAAGGGGGGTGTTCAGAGTTGTACTAAATACTAATTACCGTGGAATTAAGCTGATGAGCCATACAATGAAGCTATGGGAGAGTCATTGAGCACCGCTTAAGAAGAATGACAAGCGTGACCAAAAATCAGTTTGGTTTCATGCCTGGGAGGTCGACCATGAAAGCCATTTTCTTGGTACGACAACTTATGGAGAGATACAGGGAGCAAAAGAAGGACCTGCATATGGTGTTCATTGACTTGGAGAAGGCCTATGATAAGATACCGCGGAATGCCATGTGGTGGGCCTTGGAGAAACACAAAGTCCCAGCAAAGTACATTACCCTCATCAAGGACATGTACGATAATGTTGTGACGGGTGTTCGAACAAGTGATGTCGACACTGATGACTTCCCGATTAAGATAGGACTGCATCAGGGGTCAGCTTTGAGCCCTTATCTTTTTGCTTTGGTGATGGATGAGGTCACAAGGAGATATCCCATTGTGTATGCTCTTTGCGGATGATGTGGTGCTAGTTGACGATAGTCGGACGGGGTTCAATGGGAAGTTAGAGTTATGGAGACAAACCTTGGAATCGAAAGGTTTTAGGCTTAGTAGAACTAAAACCAAGTGCATGAGGTGCGGTTTCAGTACTACTGGGCGCGCGGAGGAGGAGGTTAGCCTTGATGGGCAGGTGGTGCCTCAGAAGGACACCTTTCGATATTTGGGGTCAATGCTGCAGAAGGATGGGGGTATTGATGAAGATGTGAACCATCGAATAAAAGCCGGATGGATGAAGTGGCGCCAAGCTTCTGGCATTCTCTGTGACAAGAGAGTGCCACAAAAGCTAAAAGGCAAGTTCTATAGGACGGCGGTTCGACCCGCAATGTTGTATGGCGCTGAGTGTTGGCCGACTAAAAGGCGACATGTTCAACAATTAGGTGTGGCGGAGATGCGCATGTTGAGATGGATGTGTGGCCACACGAGGAAGGATCGAGTCCGGAATGATGATATACGAGAGAGGATTGGGGTAGCACCAATTGAAGAGAAGCTTGTCCAACATCGTCTGAGATGGTTTGGGCATATTCAGCGCAGGCCTCCAGAAGCTCCAGTGCATAGCGGACGGCTAAAGCGTGCGGATAATGTCAAGAGAGGGCGGGGTAGACCGAATTTGACATGGGAGGAGTCCGTGAAGAGAGATCTGAAGGATTGAAGTATCACCAAAGAACTAGCCATGGACAGGGGTGCGTGGAAGCTTACTATCCATGTGCCAGAACCATGAGTTGGCCGTGAGATCTTATGGGTTTCACCTCTAGCCTACCCCAACTTGTTTAGGACTAAAGGCTTTGTTGTTGTTGTTGTTGTTGTTGTTGTTGTTGACTAGACTTGAGCACTAAGAAATGATCTGTAATGGAAGAGATCTCTATTACATGGAAACTAAAATATATCTGCAAGGAATTAACACCAACCAAGAAGCCGACTCAAGTGTCCAACTACATTACCATATGGTTGCTACAACAACTAACATCATATCATCATCTGAATCAGCAATGAATAAAAAAATAGTTTCTTCTATAACTTAACATAACTAACCTGAAAACCGGTGTCGTTCGGCCTAACAGCATAATAAAGACCAGCAACTTCAGCATCATAAGCTAAAAGCAAAACAAAAGTAGGCGGATTATTGCAACAGGCAATGAAAAAAAGGGCAAAATAATCAGGAGATAGCTCTACACAGCATGCAAGAAGTCATCGGGTGACTGTGTGCTTTACCCATCAATGTTTCACTGTGTATGGAGCAGCCTTAGGATGACTGTAGGCACCCAAAAAAAAAAAATCTTAACTCCACCGACCCCTGCCTCGTCCCACAATTTTTTTCATATATTGATCTACCACTTGAAAGAGCGGAACATAGGGGTAGTGTGTAAACAGAATGAAACAAAAAAATTCCTACCACATGACCTATCTGAAATTGACTAACACAAATAGAAATCTAGATATTGCTGGAACAACTTAATCAACTATGCAGTAAGAATAATGCATTAGAAATCTGCAAGTTTACACACCATAATCATTCAAATAATCCATCAGCAACCTAGTGAATACATCAGTAAGAACTGATGATTCGGGGGAGCTATTGGACAGAGGACAGTGGAAATCCATCTTGATGAAGACCTTGGGTGTGAAGAACATTGTATCGGGCTTGTACCACAATCTGGAAAACAGTGTTTTCCTCAGCATGCAAGGAAAACTTATCTGAATAAGCCAAAAAGATGAATTGTCAGTTTATAATAATAATAAAATTAGGTACATAGTTGGCTGAAAATAAATACCTTTTCCTCAACATTTTTCAATGAAAGATCAGTTGGAATGAAGATATTAGGTTTTGGCAGGTGTAAATCTTGGTTGGGAGCATTTTCTACCCATTTCTGCAACACAAATATTTAACATAAGAAACTATATTTTTTCTGCATCCAGGAGTTGGAGAATAAAATAAGAAGCGTGACATCCAAATGTCTACCTGCATAATGGAAGGAGGCACTGCTTCAACACAATATGACGTACCATACCAAGGTTCTGTTAAGTCTGTATGCCCTTCAAATAATTTTGACTCCCAGAATATTCTGAAAGGAGATACAGAAATAGTCAATATTAAAAAAAATCCCATAAGCAATTATGTATTTGGTCAAGGAAAAAGGAGAAAAGAAAACCAAAGGTAGGAATAAATTCATGCTGCAGAAAAGGAGAGAAGAAAGTGCATGACCCTCGAACGGATCAAGGAAAATTTGAGACTCTCAAGGGTTTTTGAATTAAATAACAAAATTACCATCCACTTTTTTGTGAGAATAAACATCATGTTTATGGTAATTGGAAATCATCTTCACTGCATCATCTTTCTGGCTATAGCTACTTTTGCTAGAAAAGAACCTTACTAACATTAAAAAATGTCTTATTGTTCACTAAATCAAGACAAAAAAAGAATCTTCATCAACAGCTACATGTAACAATCTGCCAAATTCTCCTTCAAAAGCTCGAAACCAATTGGAGAGAAACAGAAAAAGAAATACAGGATCTTTCATTACTGTTAACCATTGAAATATGTAACTGAATCACAGTGGCTGGTACCCGTTTCTGCCGAAAGCATTTATGCATCAGATTATCATCATGAATCATGATAATTGACTTATAAATGACACACTTCATTTTAGTTCATACTGGTTGAGAAGTTCTATTGGATAGTGGCTACATGATGTGCTTATATGCTCCCAATAAGCCTTGGAAATAACTCTTATCTTTTGTATACAGGAAGAAAGTATCTTTAGATATCAAAATGTGGTGACCTCTACGAGTCATCAAACACAAACGATTTTATGAATGATGTATTATGAGACCAACAAGATTTGAAAGATGAAGGGAGAAGCAAATTTAAGAACATGGTTTCACATTATTTCCCGATAATAGTGGACTGGAGCATATAATTGACTTAAGTAACAAAATCATCAGCTTTTAACTAGCATGTGTTTAGCATAGAATGAGCGTGAAAATATCGGTAACTTTATTTGGAATCAGAACAGGAGAACCTGATATGGCAACTTGGCAAGAGTGCTCTAAATGCCTACCTAACATTCTCTGTAGTCAATTCATTTAGCACCTTCTGAATAGCATCTGGTGAAAACTTTGATGGTACAGACGACGCGATCAGCCAATCTTCTGGTGGAAAAATCTACACAGATGAACAATGAGGAAAAACATGAGAAATGGCAAAAATCAGAAAAATTCACATACCACTTATGAAGAAACATTTTGGCAGAACTAATTGGAATGGAATTAGAACGTTCCAATTTAAAAGAATATCACAATGTCCAGCATTCTGCACAATCTATCTATTCCTTATAGCACTCTCATGGAATTAGTGCATTGCATATCCATCTGATTAAAAAATACACAACAACAACAACAAAGCCTTTAGTCCCAACAATTTATCTGATTAAAAAATACCTAAGTAATAATAAGATTTTGAGTGAGTTATCTCAGAATTGTTTGCTCTCACACAACACATTTAAGGTAGAACAGTTTACTCAGAGACAAGCAAGAAAGAATCTAGGGCGCACATGCACGCAACAAGAAATAAGAATTTGAATAGTCAAAAGACTATGGAATTAGATTGTGTCAATTTCGAACTTCCTACATGCAAATACAAACAAAAACATGACTCATGATAATACGAGGAGATACAATTAATGAGAACCAGGCAACATATATGTCCAAAGAAACAAGTAGAATATACCTGCATGTTTGAGGAAATATTGACAACATAATTCATAGGAGGGCTCTTGTCTCGATAGTGGAATCCTGTCTCGCAGATGGCTAGAAGCTTCACAGTCCAAAAGAAAGTAACGCAATTAATAAGCATCAGGCTAAACGTAAAAAAATTTGAATCTATGTGATGCCTAAAATCAGTTTAGTCATTAGCATTTACCAGTCCGTAATATGTTTCCTTTACTCTAGTTTAAATTGTTAGTGATACAAAATAAACTATTTCAAGGCAGCATACATGTTTCGTTTGAGTAATAGAAAAGATGCAACTTGTATATCCTCAGTCCAAATGCGCTTGTTTAGCGAGACCAACAGCAGCAATTAGGAGATACTCACTATAAACCTAAGTGAAGGCAGCGGCTAATTAATACTGGTACGTATCCGAGCAATTGATCATGCGGTGATTTTTTTTGGCGGGGGGGGGGGGGGGGGGGGGGGGGGGGGGGGGCGGTATCCCTGTGGGCAGACTGTTTCCCATATCCCATACTTGCAAAGCTTAGCCTGATATTGCATACATATGAATACGAGAGTTAATGAGACTTATCACAAATTAAATTCACCTCATCAAAAATCCACTTTGGAGTTCCAGAGGTCTGAAGCAATGTAATGTATCTGAACAGCAACCCAACGACATCCTCCATGTGCTCTATCATCAATGATATCAATTATCAAATAGGCGTACCACTCACAATTCAAAATTTCAATATCAAATTGCCTTTCTTGAATGAGAACTCACCATGGCCTACATCTGTGAGCTGTATAACGACACTGAAGAAAGAGAACTCATAACTCCAATCCCCTTCCCCTGCTTCCAAACTCATAGCCCATCCTGGAGAATTTATAACAGAATAAAGAGTTAATCCGGGTAACCACTGCGAAATATCAGAACAGATATGCTTCCATAGGTGAAGAATGACCAAGTAAATCATATCAATCAACGGAACACTAAGTTGAGAATGACACCAACAGAGGGATTTATATAGCAGTAGTTCCATATCTGAGGTTTTACTTTCCACGTATTGCGCCTGTGGGATGTGTTTGCTCTTTCCTTTGTTGCATGTTCAGAAAATAATAATAATTTAACATTCAACTCTGACACTAAACACCATATTAGCCCCTTAAAATACACTAAAAAGAACTAATGACTCAATAGACTTGATATGATGCTCATACAAGAGAGAAAATTAGCTTTGTATGTAACACCAACTGAAAGCGGAAGGAGTTTTTCTATATACAGGGAAACCCAAGACATTATATTAAACTGTACAGCGGCATGTACAAAAGGATAAGAACCAAGCTATGGCCCGATAGACTGAGACACTAAGCCTAATTAGAAAGCAGTCACCCCGCAGCTGAAAGATAAAGACTTTCTTGAAATCAAATTGCATTAACCATCAGTGCATGCAAACCAATAAGGCATTAGCATAAGCAGTAAAGAAGAGACAAAATTTAGACTCCTAGTAAATCTTGCCGCATGCTGACAATAACGCTTGATAGGCTTCGTCTGCGTTTGGCATTAAGGTGGATTAAAATAATCCTGCCAGGCCCATCAATTTTTGCCTATTTTAGTGTTTGTTTGACCACATTTTGAGAACTTTTACTGCTAATTTCTACGGCAGATTATAGAATATGCACAGCACAGCAGAATTCAGCAACTGCAAACTGCGCATTAACAATACAAGCAATTCTGGAAATAAGAAGCATAAATCTCGTTACTTCAAATAGCCAAGAGACTTACCCAACTTTTTTAGTATGTAAAAGAGAGATCCTACTCCTTCATGACCGATTAGATGGCTCAGATACTTACAAGGACCTTCCTTGTAATGCCTAACATTTGGAGTGATTGGCCACAGTATTCGCAAAGTATGACCTTGTTTTATAGGAACCGCTTTAACAAGGATCTGCAAGTTATGAGCTATCAAATAAACCTGATCCAGTGGTCCACTTGAATTGTAAATTCATTGTAGGCAAATGTAAACCTGGAGATCTTTGCTTGAACATGGATGACCAGGAAAAGAAAAGTGCTTCCTCCCAACGTTCTTGATATCACAGAACTTACTTTCGACAAGGGTTTGAATGTTGTCAAGACTCTCTGCAAATACAGCAGATATAAGGCGAAATGGGAAAATATGGAGAATTTGTAAGGAAATGAAAAAGGTTGTAACATGGTCCGACGAAAAACCTTTTCCATACACAACAAGCTGCATCAAGTTGGCTGAGTAGTGTGAATCATAGAACTTAATAAGCTCAGCCCTTGTGTCCAATCCTTTCTCCTTTGGTTTAACCTCCAGTGTGTCCCAATTTCCTAGATGATGCATGGGCAGAAAATTCGTCAGAAAACGACAAGTGTTCACCTTTTCTCCCAAGTAGCAAAAATTGTTCAGCTCACGTCAAAACCTCCATGACTTTTCATAACTTCCATGACCCTAAGTGTTGTCTTAAACTTTGACATGTCTCCAGTTTACAGCTTTGAACACCAATAAATAAAATATTAAAACAATTGTTTAGTTTCGATGACCATTCTACAGAAATTGAATGTTCGTACGGCCACACTAAATCCATCTACATATGTTTGTGATAAAATAAATCAAAGTTTAACTGCACTATGCTGAACCAACACTTGCTTTAGGGACAGAAGGGAGTACCACTGACGATAAAAAAAATGAGGGCATTGTACACCCCACCCAAAGCAATCGTAGACCAGTTATTCTCAAGGTTGCAGTGAAGTACTACCACCGTCCTGGTTTATTAGTCCCCCTCGTATTTAGGGTCATATATTGACTAGGATTTTAACTAATAAAATATATGTTATACATAGCAAAAATAGTATTATCGGAAACTATGTTCAAATACGAATCCAACGATATAATTTTTGGTTACATGCATTAACATTTGTTAGTTAAATCTATGGTCAAAATTTGGCACAAAATACGAAGGGGACCAATAAACCAGGACGGAGGTAGTACTTTTCTTTTGCTATTAACAAGATTGTAATATTTAAGTGAAAGTTACAACAGTATGGCTTTGTTTCGTGCGGCATTACAAGATTTTATAACTGAAGCAGAGGTAAAATCTAATGTCTTCTTGAAACAACTTCTCATGTAGTATTAGTGACAGTAATATTAAGATAACAATATAAAGATGAAATAAATATTAGGTTGCAAGAAAGAGTATAGTTTCAATGTCTCATGGATGCATAAAAATCAGACATTGGGCATTGATATGGAGCTAAAATACCCACCAGTGCTGAACTTGTGATATGGGTGGTTATTCGAGCAAAGATGCTTCTGGAGCTGAAACCAAAAGAGCATAGATGAGGAAAAGAAAACAAAAAAAAGTCAATGACATGAAATACAACTGCAAGCACCAAATTAGGAAGGACTGCTTATATGCCTACAATAATTGGACAAAGTGGTAGCAATGACACAATCACATGCAAAACGGAGTGGCCTTTGGCTGTACCAGTAATAGGCACGAGACAGGTCGTGCTTAAAATGGTTTACAATGTGCTTTAGAGTTCAAACTGGGCATTTAAGTATGTGCAGATAGGTGTATTATCATCTTGTCAGAAGATTCAATTGCGAAGATGGACTTCGGGTATTTATCCTGCTAGACTGGGTGACTGTCGTTGCTATATCCATTCTTCCACCAGATGTATGGTTTTCAGAGGGATATGTTCCCCTTATCCTCATGGCTATCTCAGCCAGGACTATAATCATTATAATCACGGTAGAGCCTTAAGTTGTATTAAGAACACTTTTTTTGAGTGATAGTAGTCTTAATGAACTAGGATTTCTTACATTGTGCTCTTAAGGATTCCCAGCTAAACTGAGCCCAGGAAGCTGTTCGAGTTCAGCATATAAAATGATAGGCAGTCTTAGTAACAAAAATGAAGCACAAGTAGTACAGGACACATAGCAATTCGCTAGTCACATTGCATGGCAAAACAAATACAAAAGTTCATCCTATTTCTTGCGGGGAGGTATGATAAAGTTTCAGAACTTGAATATTAAATTATCATCAACTCATTATATCCTAGCAATGAAGAACCTTTAGAATGAGTGATAACACATATCATTCATTTCTGGTTACCCAAATACCTATAGAGCAAAGACACTTGGGGTTGAGGACCATTGATACCTCCATAAAGGTAATACAGGACATATAGTTTTAACATTTCTGGCTGAACATAACGGCATGCTCGTAGCAAGGTAAATCGCAAATCAAACCAGATATAAAACCATATGTCAAGCACAGTTGTCATGGGGAACAACTGCACTGTCCAGTGATGCAACACCCAGTAGGACCAAAGCTATCCCTAAAAAGTGAGAAACAATTAAAGTGGCTCTAAACTCTGGTTATTTAATTATTAATTACTCTGTTGAGGGTCTTTATTATAATCACAGGTCACAACCCTCTAAACAGTTACCAAATGGTACACATGTTTCTGGAAAGGGTCCCTAGCTTCATGGCATACAGAACAAGGAGAAAATAATTGAATTGCAATATGATACTTCGAAAACATTTAGTATGAAACAGAGTCCAAAATTGTTGAAAATGATTTCTGAATTTAGCAAAAAATTATTGTCACGACTCCAAAATGTCAGAATACCATCTAACTTTAACAGAATAAGATTTCTATCAGCAAGCTGTTTGTTGATTCAACATAAGCCTGAAAACTGGGAGTACCTGACTCATTCGCCATGGATCTGACAATAGATTTTTCTGATTTTCTGCCAATGAAGAAAAATAGAAAAATTAGAAGCTGGTCCTCTCATTAGAATCGGCAGAACAGGTAGAGACAACATATACCAGAGTCAACAGCTTTTATTTCCCTAAGGGTTGCATCAGGGGACATCAATGGCTTTATAAAAAATTGTGCAAACCTGAAAATAAGAGACAAGATGGAACAGGAATTAGCTTTTGCAAAACAAGGACAAGAAGGTAGAAAGAAAGAAACAGAAGGTACCTATCTAAAGCATCATCCAGGCTGTCATTGTTCACATCAAAATAGAAGTTTGTGTGTTCAGAGGTTGTAAAGGCATTTGTCGAACCACCATGCTACAAGAAACACACATATTAGCTAGCTAATGGTTATTGATTAATAACAGAGGATCCACCTAAGATGGTAATATCACTGTATGAACTATGAATCTGAAAAATAGCTAAGCCTCCATGCAGAATCTTTCCTACTAGCATTGTTGATGGTTTAAAAGGCTTGACCTATGCCTGGCAAAATACCAGTGGTATACCATATGTTAGGACTTAGGACCATAGTTTAGGCACTGCCACAACAGCAATTTTCTCACTTTACTCAATAACAAGACATTGTGGCCACATATCTCTGAAAAGAACTATATACGGCAACCAACCAGCACCCTATGATGATAAAATCATAAAAGACTGTCCCATGATCAAGCAGATAATAGATTAGTTGCCCAAATTTTAGTCTATTCTGATGCCTGCTGCTTCTGAATAACTAGAGTCCTTAAATATAGAATTGTTTTGCAAGGATCACACTATGTTCAAACTTCAAAGTCATGTTGCTGTTTTTCTGGGCAACTGAGTTGTTTTGAAGCATTTCCACTTTTTAAAAATCAGCTTCAGCTCAATCAAACAAATTACTACCACGGTGATACCAAGATCAGTTACAGAGAACCCTTTTTAATAATATACAAACTGGAAAGGTGGAAATTTTACCCCTGGCAAACTACGTACCTCAGCGATGTACTTTGAGTAACTGTCTTCTATTGGATATTTTTCACTCGCGTAGAAAAGCATATGCTCTGTGGAAGTAGAACCAGGCATAAGCATGTTACAGATTAAAAAATGCACAAACACCCACACACTAGTACTGGAACATACATGTCATGGAGCTTTTTAAATGCCAGAATATAAACCAACAAGATGAAAAACAATGCAATGAGATTTATACAGTAGATCGCGGTGCACTGGTACACAAAAAGTTACATCATAGAGATAGAGCGATATGGAAAACAAGTTTAAAATATAGCAAGCACAATTTGTGGCATCTACCCTTAGGTTTATTTTGCAGGTCTACTTGGTAAAGCTAGTTGTAGGCGTCAGTTGTACCTAGCCACTCCTCACCACATAATCTTTGAGCTCCTGGGTCATTATTACTTATTAGTATTAGTAAGATGCTTCGTTCAACATTCTATCGGGAGATGTCAATTTCACATTCAGACGTTCAGTTGCACGCGAATCAAGTTCTCTCATGGCCATGCAATATGTGTTTCGCAATTCGAGTTCAAAGATGAAGAGATGATGCTAGAACTTTACTCTAGGATGTCAAGGGGA
Source organism: Elymus sibiricus (assembly GCA_039707655.1). Taxonomy (NCBI): domain Eukaryota; kingdom Viridiplantae; phylum Streptophyta; class Magnoliopsida; order Poales; family Poaceae; genus Elymus; species Elymus sibiricus. The sequence goes on along the minus strand of CM077666.1, from coordinate 171,340,490 downwards.
ATATGCAGAACTCGAACATCTTGAAAACCTTGTTTTTTATGGTATGATGCTTGAAGTTTGTGTGTGTGTGTGGGGGGGGGGGGGGGGGTCACATATGGTTTGGTCTGACCACGCCAGTACGTCTTACATTTTCGAGGACCTGAAGACCTTGGCTCTTGTAGTTTGATTTCATCACCGAAATCCCCTTTATCCAAAAGAGAAATATGCAAAACTCCAGCCAGTCAAGAGGCCAGGCAGCAAATTGAAGAAGCGAGTACCATGCTGATGTATGAACATCCAGAATTATGTTTCTTTCTCCTTGATTATTTATGGAACACGGACTGTGAAAAGAACATGCACATCCAAATTGGTGCCGACTTGTATCTATATTTACTTATTCGATGATTAATGTAGTGCTAGTGGTTACTCTACTGAACAACCCAGAAGCACACACATCCCAATATATCAGGACATTCTATAGCAGGAATCCCAATTGAAAAAAGCCTTTCATAACAAACTAGAAAATTGCAGTGATGGGCCACACAGGTATAAAATCATAACAAGAGCAATAGCACGGCAACAGAGAGACCCTCTTTCAGGGGGCTGTTGTTGGTTGAACTGGCACGCTGGGCTCCACCGAGGGTGAAGTTGTTTGTTTGGCTTGCTTGCCAAAAGCGTTGCTGCACTGCCGAGAGGCTGGCAAGGCTGGGCTTGCAAGACCACCCGCGTTGTCTGCTTTGCGACCATTCACAGAGACCATGACTCACCTTCTCACTGGTTACCCCTTCTCACAAACCCAGTGGCATGAGGTCCTATCTTGGATCGGATCCACTGCAGTGCCTCTGGTTATCGGTGAGGACTTCATTGACTGGTTGCAGCGGTCCACCAGGTTCACCCCGGCCGCGATGTGCAATGGCATCTCATCAGTGATCATGCTCACAGCTTGGTGGATTGGAAGCATCACAATGTCACGTCTTTGCCAACGCGCCATCCACCATCACCAGTTCGCTCGGCACAATCAAATCTGAGGCGCACTTGTGGGCGAGGGCAGGGGCTGTGGGTCTTACAGCGATTATCCCGGGACTGCTACTACCTAGCTGTGTTGCCTTGTACTTTGGAGCTCCTAGTGAACTCTTTTTCTATCTATCAATGCATCGAGACGCAAGCTTTTGTGTTTTCAAGAGGAGAAAAGGCACGGCAACAGAGAAATCGAGGTTGTTAGGTCGCAGCTGCAGTAAGATTTTCATCACTAGCGTGTGTAAGATGATCACTGATCGACTAACTACAGCAAAAGCAGCAGTATCAAGCATGCCCCTGGGTGGGTGTAACACAAGCCAGAGCAGAGCGCTCACCGAGGAAGTGCGCGAGCCCCTCCATCCCGTCGGGATCGCAGAAGTACCCCACCGAGACATTCATCGACGCCGCCGCCTGCAAACGAATCGCGAATTTCAGAATCTGGACGAAACCAAGAAGCTGCCACAAAACCCCGGCCCATCCCGATTGAAGAGCGAGTTGGCGACTGGAGCTGACCTTGTCGGTGTCGGGGTCGCTGATGAGGAGGCACTCGAGGGCGTTCGGGAGCACCACGCGGCGGTACCCGCGCCTGTCGTTGCGGGGTTTGGTGACTTCGACCTCAACCTTCGCAGTGGCCAGCGCAGCGGCGCCGTCGGCCGGCTCGGTGGGGGCGTCTACCTCTCGCAGCCTCGAATCCATCGCGTCGCCGCCCAGTCGTCGTCGTCGCTAGGGGAGGGCAAGTCTTGCGAGGCTTCGCTAGGGGTTGGGGGAGGTCTTGGGCGAGGCTCGCTGCTCGGGTTGGCTTTTAGAACATCTTGAAGCCGCAAATCGCCCTTTCGCTAAAATAATAACAGCGGTTTTATGGACCGGGATGAAAAATTATGTCGCGCAGAACCCATAAAACGGCCCGTTCCGGAAATAATTTTTGAGAGCGGTAAATATCGGCCATCCGGCCACATATTATATTCAGTTCTCCCGTCCCCCTTTGCCGTTCCTCTATCCGCACACGACTTGGCGGAAGGAAAATTTCAGCTCACGCCAGTCATTCCGCCGCCGCTGCATCTCCCCGACGAGATTTGCTGTCCTCGGCCACCCCGCACCTGCCATTCTGCGGCAGCTGCATCTCCCTGGCGAGATTTTCTGTCTCGGGCCACCCCGCACCACCGAGTGCTTTCGCCGCCCTCGGCCGCATCTTCTCCACAATTTTGGAGCTCGGGGTGTCCATTCTTTCTCGCGGGCACGCCACCACCATCGGCGCCATGGATTGGTCCCGGAGCTTGGCGTGGGGCCTCGTTGCGGGTGGATCGGGTTGGTCCGCCGCTATTGAGCCACGAAATCGTCCTCGCAGCCGTCGCGCGTGCGGTGTGTGGGTTTGGGGCCGTGGGGAAGTACGGGCGACGGATTTGCTTCCGGGCTGCGATGGGGAAGAGAGCTCGGTTGCGCGGATTTGCTACCAGCCAAAGGTAATCTCTAGTGGTTTCCGTGCGATTTAATTTTAGTTGACGAGCGATTTGTTAGATTAAATCACGGATTAAATTTTTCAAATGGATGATTCGAGTTCTTCGTCATTGGAGTCACATGATTCCGACATAGACATGATGCTTTTTGACGACGATGTCGATCACCTCGTCTTTTTGCATCTCGTCCAAAAATTTGAAGCCGGCAAGAAGAAAAAGCATCGAGGATCGGCGGTTGGCCGTCTTTGCATTTCGCGCAACCGAGCTTTCGGCCATAACATGCTCATGAAGGATTATTTTGCCGAGGTACCGACATATTCGGCTCACCTGTTTCGTAGGCGTTATCGAATGCGTAGATCTCTTTTTGTTCACATTGTTGAAGTTTGCGAGTAAAATTGTCGTTTCTTCACTCGCCGAAGGAATGCCGCCGGTTTGCTTGGGTTTAGTTCATACCAAAAGATATCGACGGCAATGAGAGTGATAGCATATGGCATTCCGGTTGACTACACCGATGAGTATCTTCGCATTGGAGAAGATACCGTGCAAATGCGCACAGGTGTTTGCCAAGGTTTTGATCCGGAATTTTGGTCCCGAGTATCTCCGAGCTCCCAATTAGGAGTACACAAAGAATTTGATGGCGGTGAATGAAGCAAGAGGATGGTCGGACATGCTTGGGAGTGTGAATTGCATGCATTGGAGGTGGAAGAACTGCCCTGCGATACTGTCCGGCCATAAACGTAATCACACGATTGTGCTCGAAGCCGTGGCTTCGCATGACTTATGGTTTTGGCATTGCTTCTTTGGATTGTCGGGTTCTCTCAATGATATCAATGTATTGCAGAGATCACATCTTTTTGCTCGGCTTGCTAGTGGAGAAGCTCTGGCTTGCAACTACACCGCCAATGGACATGACTATACCATGGGGTATTATCATGCCGACGGTATTTATCCTTCATGGTCAACATTTGTGAAGACCATCAATGAGCCAAAAAGCAAGAAGCACAAAAGTTTTGCGCAAGCACAAGAAGCATGCCAAAAGGATATTGAGAGGGCATTTGGTGTGTTGCAAGCTCGGTTTGCCATTGTTCGAGGTCCTGCTAGCTTCTACGATAAGAAATCTCTCTCAAATATCATGACTGCATGTGCAATTCTACACAACATGATTATCGAGGATCAAAGGGATTTAAACTTAGAGTTTTTTCTATGACAATATTGGTAGTCGTGTCAAGCATAACAGGAACCCAGATTAGATCAATGCATTTCTTGAGACCTACCGGCAGATTGAGGACAATGCCCCGCAAACCCAGCTCCGTGATGATCTCATTGAGCACAAGTGGCAACTGTATGGGAGATAGACTCCTATTTTATACATTTTACCTTTTTGTATTCATGTGTGATTTGAACCATTCTATCCATTTGGACCATTTGTATTATTTAATTATTCGGATTTGAACATTTGTTGTAATTGAGATGATTATTGTATTGTATGATGCTAAAGCATTGATATGTTTGATTTATATTGATGTTGTATTAAGATTATATTGTTCAGAAACATGAATTTGCCTAAAACCCCGAAAACGGTTTTCGGGGGAACCTTAAAATGGATTGCGGGAGCCGATTTGTGGGATGTGCTAGAGATGCTCTTAGTTCTCCTCGGCGCCTTGACGGGGAAGCGAAGGAAATGGGTCGTGCTGGGCCATCCACGTGTTATAGTCTACGTGTCGTGGTCTCTGCGTGCCTATCATATTCATCACATATTCTTTTCTTTTATAGCATGGACATTGGACTTAAATGATTCAAAGCAATAGTCTATAGTTTGACATGAAGATATAAATACTCAAGCATACTAACAAGCAACCATGCTTGTCAAAATATCAACGCTAAAGAAAGTTATCCCTAGCCCATTATGCTCAATCATTGATCCATTCATGAAACACACTCCATATTAGCTACATCCAATGCACAAGTATGACAATAGTGCTCTCTAGTTGGTGCTTTATAAGAGAAGATGGAGATTCAAATTAAAAATAAAAATTGCATAAAAGTAAATAGATAGGCCCTTCGCAGAGGGAAGCAGAGATTTGCTAATGTGCCAGAGCTCATAGCTTAAATTGGAGAGATGAAAATATTTTGAGAGGCATGCTTTTCCTGTCAACGAAAACGACCGAGAATTTCCAATATCTTCCATGCTAGACACATCATAGGCGGTTCCCAAACAGAAAGTAAAGTTTATTTCCTTTCCACCATTCTTTCACAATCCATGGCTAGCCGTATCCACGGGTGCCCTCCATACCAACACTTTCCAAGGAATTTTGTTGTTATTAATTTTTGATTCATTGTGGGACTGGGCATCCCTATTACCAGCCACTCTCTCGTGCAATGACAAGTGAATAAACACTCATCGTGAGAATAACACACCTAGCATGGAAAATATTGGCCACCCCCTGCCGCTTCATGAGCGGTACGGGCACACAAAACGGAAAAATTATTTTGAAAATTAGAGTTGGCACACGCAAATTTACTTGGAACGGCATGGAAATACCGCATATAGGTAGATATAGTGGACTCATTTGGCACAACTTGGGTTTAAAGATTTTGGATGCACAAGCAGTATTTCCGCTTAGTACAAATGAAGGCTAGCAAATAGATTGAGAAGCAACCAACCAAAAAGCGAAAACGGTCATAAACATGCATTGAACATAACTAACACCGAATAATGCACCATAAGTAGGATATAATTTCGTTGCATAACTATTGACTTGATGTGCATGCATAGGGAATCACAAACCTTAACACTAATATTCTTACTAAATCACAATTACTCACTAACATGACTCACATATCACCATCTCCATATCGCAAAACTATTGCAAGGAATCACACTTATCATATCCAATGATCTATATGAAAGTTTTTATTACATCCCTCTTGAATATTCATCACCTTGGGACCAAATTCATATCTTGTGCAAATTACCATTACTATCATCAACTCTCAAAAAGATTTAAGTGAAGCATGAGAGTGCAAATATTTCTTCAAAATTTCAATCTTATCAACTCTCAAAATAATATAAGTGAAGCATGAGAGTTTATTTCTTCAAAATTTTAATCTTGTCAACTCTCAAAATAATATAAGTGAAGCATGAGAGTTTATTTCTTCAAAATATAGCCACCACCGTGCTCAAAAAGATTTAAGTGAAGCACTAGAGCAACTGCCTAGCTCAAAAAATTTAAGTGAAGCACATAGAGTATTCTAACAAATTATGATGAACGTGTGGCTCTCTCAAAGTAGGTGTGTTCAGCAAGGATGATTGTGACAAACTAAAAAGCAAACAAAGCAAAGACTCACACAATACAAGACGCTCCAAGCAAAACACATATCATGTGACGAATAAAAATATAGCTCCAAGTAAAATTACCGATGGTTGGTAGAAGAAAGAGGGGATGCCTTTCGGGGCATCCCCAAGCTTAGACGCTTGAGTCTTCCTTGAATATTACCTTGGGATGCCTCGGGCATCCCCAAGCTTAGGCTCTTGCCACTCCTTATTCCTTCGTCCATCGTGATCTCATCCAAAACTTGAAAACTTCAATCACACAAAACTCAACAAAACCTTCGTGAGATCCGTTAGTATAACAAAACAAATCACTACTTTAAGTACTGTTGTAAACCCATTCATATTTTATTTTTGCATTATACCTACTGTATTCTAACTTCTCCATGGCTTATAGCCCCGATACAATCCATAGTTTCATCAAAACAAGCAAGCAAAGCATCAAAAACAGAATCTGTCAAAAACAGAATAGTCTATAGCAATCTATTTAAAAGCCATACTTCTGTAACTCCAAAAATTCTGAAAAAATAGGACAACGTTGGAAATTCATATACCAATATTGTGTAAAAATTTCAGATTTTTTTGACGCTCCAGTACAGAACCAAAATTACAGCACTGGACATAAAACTTTCTATTTTCCAAACATCATCAATTATACCATCTTCCAAATCATCCTAAAGGCTTTACTTGGCACAAACACTAATTAAAAACACAAAAACACAATCATAACAGTAGCATAATTGTGAAAACACACAATAACATAAACAAAAGGTAAAAAAAATTATTTTATTCATTAGGTTGGCTCCCAACAAGCGCTATTGTTTTATGCCCCTAGCTAGGCATAATGCATAGTTTCAAGTGTTGTCATCTTTCAAGTTGATTCCATAAGTGGCCCTCATAATGGATTCGTATGGTGCTTTAATTCTTTTCCTAGGGAAATGTTCCATACCCTTTTTTAATGGAAACTGAAATTTTATATTTTCTTCTTTCATGTCAATAACAGCACCTATGGTTCGTAAGAACGGTCTACCAAGTATTATGGGGCAAGAAGAATTGCATTCAATGTCAAGTACAATAAAATCAACGGGCACATAGTTCCTATTTGCAAGAATAAGAACATCATTAATTCTACCCAAAGGCTTTTTAATAGTAGAATCCGTCAAGTGCAAATTAAGAGAACATTCATCTATATTGGTAAAACCTAGCACATCACATAGAGATTTTGGAATTGTGGAAACGCTAGCACCTAAATCACACAAAGCATTGCACTCATAATTTCTAATTTTAACTTTAATGGTGGGTTCCCATTCATCATATAATTTTCTAGGAATTGAAATTTTTAGTTCTAGCTTTTCTTCTAACGCTTTCATCATTGCTTCTACGATGTGTTTAGTAAAAGCCTTGTTTTGCTCATAAGCGTTGGATGAATTTAATATGGATTGTAACAAAGAAATGCACTCAATCAAAGAACAATTATCATAATTAAAATCTTTGTAATCCAAGAGAGTGGGCACATCACTATTTAAAGTTTTTACCTCTCCAAACCCACTTTTAGCAATTTTCTTATCAAGATTTTCACCCTCCGAATTATGGGGACACTCTTTAGCTAAAGTTGACTCTTCTTCAGTCCCTTTTTCATCAAGTTTAATTTTGCTAAACAAAGAATCAATAGATGACACACCAATCATTTTAATATCCTCATCATTACTAAGTTCTAATGATTCCGGCTTAGCTGCAAATTTTCAGTAAGAGCAAATTGAGATTGAAGACTAGCAACTTCTTTACTAACATCATCGAATTGTTTTGCAATAGCATCCAATAAAGTAGAGTGTTCTTTGAGTTCCTCGGAAAAAAAATGTTGTGCTCAAACTGCGTAGTCATATAATCTTTAGTATTTTTCTCAATTTCGGACAGAATTTTATAATAAGAAGTATCATGATAATTTTCTCGGGACATCATGATTAAGTGAACAAGGTAACAAGCAAGCAAACAAGAAAAAGGCAAACGGAAAATATTTTTGTATTTTTGTAAAAACTTTTTAGAAGTGGGGAGATGAAAACGAGAGGCAAATAAAGTAAATGCAAGGAGATGAGAGTTTATGCGAAGGTACTTGATAGATGTTGATGATGTCTCCCCGGCAACGGTGTCAGAAATTCTTCCTGCTACTTGTAGCTTGTGTTGGTATTTTCCTCGAAGAGGAAGGGATGATGCAGCACAGTAGAGGTAAGTATTTCCCTCAGTTATGAAACCAAGATTATCAATCCAGTAGGAGAATCACGCAACATCTCGTTAGCAGTACCTGCACACAAACAACAAATCCTTGCACCCAATGCAAATGAGGGGTTGTCAATCCCTCGGCGGTAGGTTGCAAGATTAAATTGTATGTGATAGGTAGATTGATTGAAACAAAAATACAAAATAAAATAAATAAAGAAAAAGTGCAGCAAGTATTTTTAGGGTTTTTAATATATGTTTTAGATAGACCCGGGGGCCATAGTTTTCACTAGAGGTTTCTCTCAAGAAAATAGCATACGGTGGGTAGACAAATTATTGTTGGGCAATTGATAGAAAAGCAAATAAGCATGACGATATCCAAGGCAATGATCATGTATATAGGCATCACGTCCGAGACAAGTAGACCGACTCCTGCCTGCATCTACTACTATTACTCCACACATCGACCGCTATCCAGCATGCATCTAGTGTATTAAGTCCATAAAGAACGGAGTAACGCCTTAAGCAAGATGACATGATGTAGACAAAGTAAACTCACGCATGAATAAACCCCATCTTTTTACCCTTAATAGCAATGATACATACGTGTCATGTCCCTTTCTGTCACTGGGATTGAGCACCGCAAGATCGAACCCATTACAAAGCACCTCTTCCCATGGCAAGATAAATCAATCTAGTTGGCCAAACCAAATCAATAGATCGGAGAAGAAATACGAAGCTATAATAATCATGCATAAAAGAGATCAGAGAAGACTCAAATAATATTCATGGATAATCTGATCATAAACTCACAATTCATCGGATCCCAACAAACACACCGCAAAAAGTGATTACATCGGATAGAACTCCAAGAACATCAAGGAGAACATTGTATTGAAGATCAAAAAGAGAGAAGAAGCCATCTAGCTACTAACTATGGACCCGAAGGCCTGTGGTAAACTACTCACTCATCATCGGAAGGGCATCAAGGTTGATGTAGAGCCCCTCCGTGATCGATTCCCCCTCCGGCGGAGCACCGAAAAAGGCCTCCAGATGGGATCTCTCGAGAACAGAAACTTGCGGCGGCGAAAAAGTATTTTGTGGACTCCTTTGATGGTTTTCCGATTTTTGGGAATTTATAGTGGTGGAATTAGGTCAAAAGAGTCAGAGGTGGGCCCACGAGGCACCAGGGCGCGCCTGCCCCCCCCCCCCAGGCGCGTCCTGGTGGCTCGTGGCCACCTCCTGGGGCTTTTGGCCTTCTCCCGAAGCTTCTAGTGTTTGTTATGTCCAGGAAAAAAATCTCCAAAAAGTTTCGTGGCATTTGGACTTCGTTTGGTATTGATATTCTGTAAAACCAAAAACAGGCAGAAAACAGCAACTCGCACTGGGCACTGAGTTAATAGGTTAGTCCCAAAAAATGATATATAATTGCTGTAAATGTATATAAAAACATCCAAGATTGATAATATAACAGCATGGAACAATCAAAAATTATATATACGTTGGAGACGTATCAGGCCCCTGTCAGCCTTCATCACTCCACCACTTCGCCAATTTTGACCATTTTTCTTCGATTTTGCCACATACTTCCGCCAACCCATACCACCATAGTACATCTCCACCACCTACTTCCACAACCACCACGAGTTTTGCCACTTGAGAATTTGAGTTTGCGGTTTTCGTTTCCTAACGTGTTTTGGCTACTTAGGAACGGTTCGTCATCGACATCACCGCCGTTCATCTTCGCCATGGACTCGACATCGACAACGACCACTTCATCATGACCACCACCGTAAGCAAGGATGGTAACATCGATGACAGCTTGTTCATTCCCTTGCCATTGCATTGTTAACCCAAGGCCCTCTTTTGCGTCACTTTTCCTACGAGACTAGCCATTTGAGTATTGCCGGGCAACGCTACTTGTGCACTTTAGTGATACACGTTCCGCATAGCTATCATAGCCTGCATATATCATAGTATCATCTCTTGTGTCATAAATTGTTCCCGCATATACATCATTGCCATCTTCGTAAGAGCGTTTCGCATAAGTGGCCGAAGGAAGAATATCAAAAGAGAGAAAAGATTTTAAGCAACGAGGAAAGAGCAACAACAAGCTTGTAAGCAAAAGCCATAGCATCGCCACATTGCATAGCAAATTTGATCATCTTGGATCATCGTGACAAGTTCACCGGGAATCATACATACATAGCATAATTGAGATAGAAAGTCAATACGTTTTGTCTCTAATAGGTAGTGCACAAGTTCGCATCCGCCTATTGAGCAATCGTGCTATCGTCTCTCTAGTGTTGTGCAACACGGGCGTTTTCCGTGGATTTCACATTTTGTGTTCATTCCTTGGTTGCACGACCTCATTTATCTATCCGTGTGTGTGTTACCGTGTGCCACTCATTGCTATTGGTCTACTTGTCTCACTTGCGAATTTGTGAATCTCTCTCTACATTATTGATATCTTGCTAGCAATTGCAACTATTTTGTGCCACCATCCTAACCAAGCTCCTTCATAAGCTTTACTTGTGTAGGTGTGAGAAATGAACCCGGTACCAATTCTACTATCACAACAATACATTGAGTGATACTCGATACATCTTCAATCTTCGGAAAAGGTAACTTTGGTTTTGTTCTCTCATTTCCTACTCACCTCTACTTGATCATGATGGATAGGCCGAGCACATCTTCCAATCCTCTCTTCGACGAGCACGATGCACCGAACGACTACGTATCCAAGAGCCATCTCTTTGGGGTACAATGAGCCTTGCATCAAGAGAATGAAGCTTTGGGCGACTGCATCGAGCAACTCGTCACCGATGAAAGAACATGCGGTGCCCCCACGTTTGGTTTTGGTAATTGATGACAATTCCTATGGACTAATGGTTGCCTTGAGTTATATTCGAAGGGTTTGTCCATAGGCTTTTCTTGAAGTCCATCTGTTGGTTTCAAGGAGATTACGTGATGACCAAGGTGCTATTCAAGGAATTATCTAAAGATTGGTCATGTGAGTGGTTGATCAAGACTAAGTCAAGAGTGAATAAAGTTGATCAACACACAAAGCGTAGAAGATGTACTGAGAGGGCTCAAGTGATCCCATGGTATGGTAAGCATTGTCCATTATGCTTTGTGTACTAACCCATGGTCTACGTGAGAGTTCTATGTGGGGTTACGAATGTTTCCATGGGCATACATCAAAAGGAAGATATCATATAACCCATGGAGGATGACATCAAGTGGTGATCGTCATCAAGGTTGCGGTGTGCAAGTTCAAGTGGAGCATCACGAAGAGATTATGCTTGAAGCTTGCCGTCCATTGTGGTGAATATGGACTTGTGAAGATGTGCCGAAGAGTGGCTCACCCATAGCGGAGTATGGGGGAGCAATCTACTAGTCTTCACCGAGCCAACGCAATCAAGAAAGGTGGTCCATCTTGAGGAGGACAAGATCGTCATCATCTAGCTCAAGTGGATTATGCTCAAGGCAAAGGTTTGCCCTTGATAGGTTTTCTATTTTACCGGTCTCATGGTGATAGTTGGGAGACCGGGTTATAGGATAGATTGTCGTACTATCAAGGGGGGCTCTCGAGTGAGTAGCTTTATCGTATCATTCGTAGAGAGCTCAAACCATTGCATCCTTGCATCATCTTTCTTGGTTCTTGTTTGGTTTTTCTCTGTGTGAGTTTTAGAGCTTTTGGTCATCTTCTTGACTAGCTCGAGTTCATCGAAAACGGAGTTCATATGCATCTTCTATGATGTTTTCGATGTTGGAGTTTATGCCGGTTCTTCACGATGGAGGTTTCACACCTCTACATCTTAGGCATACTCCCCCTACCACTTCTTACTATTTCCAGTCACTATTAGATAGTATTTGTCGTCATTTATCCAACAAGCTTGAGTTTGCTTGTTTCGGAGTTCGTGTGCAGAAGTTTTGGCAGTTCTGGTTTTTCCTTCACCGGCGGTTGTACCTCTGGTGTATGCGGTTGTACCGGCCGACCAGTACTTCCTGGACAACCACCGCTCTAGGGTGATACCCTAGGGTTGCAGTCTCCAGGTGTCTGCCAAGTGGTTGTACCGCTACCTCCAGGCGGTTGTACCGCCTGGTGCTTGGCGAACCCCAGGACTGCTGCTCGGCGGTTGTACCGGCCAAGTACCACTCCAACCACCGCTAAGGGGTGACTCCTGTCTGTTGTGGAGCGGTTGTTGGGCGGTGGTGAACCGGTAGTTTGCGGTTGGCTTAGGCGTATCGGTACTACCGGTGACTGGAGCGGTTGTACCGCTCCAGACTTAGCCACCATAGGTACTTGGTCCCGACGGTGGTACCGGTCCTAGTACCGCTCCTACTACCGGTCAGGGGTGACTCCCTGCTGCTTTGGAGTGGTAGTAGGGCGGTGGTTGCCCGGTAGTTCCCGGATGGTTTCAGCCGACCGGTACTACCGGTGCAACCTCCGGTTGTACCGCCTGGTACTCTACTTCAGGGGAACCCGCAAAAAGCGGTTGTACCGCTCCCGTGTTTTTCTGCAACATAACGGGCAGATTCATGGGGTCCTATAAAAGGGGGTCTTCTTCCCCAATGGACCTTATCCTTTTAGCTCATGTTCTTCCCCCATTGTTGACCTTCTTCGAGCTTGCTAACTCTCAATCCCTCCAATGATTCTTGCTAGTTCTTGAGGGAAAAGAGTGAGGAGATCTAGATCTACGTTTCCACCAATCACTTTCTCCTCTATGTGAGGGGAACCCCTTGGATCTAGATCTTGGAGTTCTTGGTGTTCTCCTTCTTGTTCTTCCTCTCATATTCCTCCATAGCTTTCGTTGCTTTGGTGGGATTTGAGAGTGAGGGACTTGGGCACTCCGTGTGCCCTTGCCATTGCATTTGGTGCATCGGTTTGAGTTCTCCACGGTGATACGTGGAAGTGAAGTTGAGAAGCTTGTTATTCTTGGGTGTTTGGGCACCCTAGAGCTTGTTCCTCTTGGGTGCCTTGGTGCCCTAGACGGTTGGTGTTGTCGGAGCTCAATCATTATGGTGTAAAACTCTGGGCAAGCGTCGGGGTCTCCAATTAGGTTGTGGAGATCGCCCCGAGCAATTTGACGGGTACCGGTGACCGCCCCCAAGGGTTGCCAAAGTGTACGGGTTCGGTGACCGCCCCCAAGGGTTGCCATTTGTACGGGTTTGGTGACCGCCCTCAAGGGTCCCTTAGTGGAATCACGGCATCTTGCATTGTGCGAGGGCATGAGGAGATTACGGTGGCCCTAGTGGCTTCTTGGGGAGCATTGTGCCTCCACATCGCTCCAAATGGAGATTAGCATCCGCAAGGGTGTGAACTTCGGGATACATCGTCGTCTCCGCGTGCCTTGGTTATCTCTTACCCGAGCCCTTTACTTATGCACTTTACTTTGTGATAGCCATAGTGTTTCATGTTATATATCTTGCTATCACTTAGTTGTTTATCTTGCTTAGCATAAGTTGTTGGTGCACATAGGTGAGCCTAGTTGTTGTAGGTTTTGTGCTTGACAAATTAAACGCTAGTTTTATTCCGCATTTGTTCAAGCCTAAACCGTAATTATTTTAAAGCGCCTATTCACCCCCCCCCTCTAGGCGACATCCACGATCTTTCAATTGGTATCAGAGCCTCGTCTCTCATTATTAGGCTTAACCGCCTAGAGAGTAAAGATGTCGACTAGGGGATTAGGATTCTTTGACACTCTTAGTTTCAATGGCACAAATTTTGATGTTTGGGTAATTCGCATGCTTAATCATTTCCGGGCCATTGACCCATGTTTAGAGGGAATTGTAGATATGGGTTTTTCTCCTCCAAAGGATTCTCAAAACTTATCTTTAGAGGATGAGAAAAACTCTTATCTCAATGCTCAAGCTTCTAATGTGCTTTTCGATGCTTTGAGCAATGTAGTTATATTTTAACTCATGCCGTTTCTGGATGCTCATGAGTTGTGGACAAAGCTTCAAGACAAATATGGTGTGTCCAAGATTGTGGGGATGATTGTTCTCCCTCCACCTCCAGTCGTGTTGTCTTCTCAACTTCTTCTACTTCACCTACATGTGGTTTGCCACAAGGTAATGATATGGTGAGTAGTGTTGGTCATTGCAATGATGATAGTGGGCTTATTATTGATGATCCTTCATCACTATCTTATTGCAATGCTCCTTCTTTGGACTTTAACACTTCAAGCACCCTAGATGGGTCACATGCTTGTGTTGATAGTCCTTGCATATCATGTAGAAATTGCTTGTCTAAATCTCATGATGATATGCTTGCTATGTCTTGTTGCCATGATAAAAATGCTTGTATTTCCTCTAGTTGTTGTGCTAACAATGTAGAGGAAACCCAACACTCCATGGAACAAGATGTGGTCTTGAATGGTGCCTCAAGGGATCCTACATCATCATCTATTGCTGTTTGCCTTATTATGGCTAAGGCTTCAAAGGTATCTCCTGCTTTGAACCCCAATAAGTCTCTTGATGATGATGTTGATGCTAATGATGATGAGGATAATGATGAAGAGAATGATAATGTTGCTTCCTTAAAAATTAAGGGGGAAATTATTTTTAAAGCTCTTCATAAGAATAAAATTGCTCGTTCCAACTTCATGGAAATTATGTCTATTGCCATCGAGGGCAAGAAATACATTGAGGAGTTGGAATCTCATCTCGAGGAGCATGAGGTCACCATTGAGAAAATGGAAGGTCATGAGCGTGATTACGCTAATGAGATTGCAGAGCTATCTCTAGCTCTTGAACTTGAACAAACCACCAAGGAATCTCTTGAGGAAACTTTTACTCTAGAATTATCTAGAGTGAAGGAATCCCATGATAGAGTTCTCGAGGTGGCCAATGATTTCAAAACTAAAAATGCTAAGCTTGAAGTTGCACATACTAAACTCCTTGAGGACTTTGAGCACCTCGAAAATGGCTCAAGGGTCATTAAGAGTGAGCTCATCGAACTCACCGAGTCTCATGCTCAACTTAAAGCTTCTTATTTGAAAGAGCTTGCCAAGTTGCCTTCTCCTCTTGTTATTAATGATGATGCTTGTGCTACTAACTCTATTTCTTGTGAAGCATCCATATTGAAGGAGAATGTTGAGCTAAGGGCTCAACTTGAGTTGTTATCTAGCAATTATGGGAAATTGGAAGAAAATCATGAAAAGCTCTCAAGCTCTCATGATGATCTTCTAGTATCCCATAATGTGCTAAAGATAGCTCATGAGGCTATGATTACTAAGGTAACATCTAGTGAGCCTCATGTGGATACTAGCACTACTTCAAGTCAAAATGCTTTATTGCCATGTGCTAGTCCTTGTGATTCATCTACTCATAATGTTGGTACATCTTGTGATGAATTACTTTCCTTGCCTTGTTGCTCTAACGATGAAGCTTATACTTCCTCTAGTAGTTGTGTTGATACTAACCATGTAGAGGAAATCAAAGAGCTCAAGGCCCAAGTCACTTCCTTGAAGATTGACTTGCAAAAGTGTCATGAAGGGAAGTCCACACTCAACAATATTTTGAGTGTGCAAAAATCCCCCAATGACAAAGGTGGACTTGGATTCAACTCCAATAAGAAGAAGAAGTCCAAGATCAACAAGAAGAAGGGCCAAGAACAAGTCAAGAACTCGGCCAAGATTATTTGCTTCAAGTGCAAAATTGAAGGGCATCATGTTAGGTCTTGCCCATTAAAGAAGAAGCCTCATAGTGACAAGCAACAAGGGAAGCGGCCACAAGTTCAATCTCATGCTCAACCACAAGTTGAAGAAAGGCCACTTCCCAAGAAGACTCAAGTTAATGCTTCTCAAGTTGAGAAATCAAGTGAGAAGAAAATGAAGAGTAGACGTTGCTACTTATGTCGTGAGAAAGGTCACGTCGCTTCTTCATGCATGAATGGTACCTTATCCAACCATATTCTAATTGATGATATCTATTCTCTTGGGAAGGATAAGGTTGGCAATGTGTTTGCCAAGTTTGTTGGTACTCAAAGTGGTGTCAAGAAAAGAATCATTTGGGTTGCCAAGCCTATTGTGACTAACCTCTTAGGACCCAACTTGGTTGGGGACCAACAAGCTCAAACTTGATCAATAGGTGTTGTTGGAGGGCATTGGAGACTTGACTACCTCATGAAGAATTAAGGGACCTTCATCAATTATATTTTCTCATGCCAAGTCATTTGGATTATCAAGTTTCTATCTTATATCCAATGTTCCTCCTTGCGGTAACATGTACTTAAATTGTTTACATTGAAAGTTACTTGCCCCTTTGCATGTTTGGTTTTGTACCTTGCATGTGTATGTATATGTTGTGCTTCCAATTTGCGTATCTTGAGAAATCAAGTATGAGTATGTTGGTTTGCACATCATGTACATGTGTGTCTTGTATTGAGCCTTTTTGCATGTTGTTTGTATCTTTGTTGGCTCTTGTGAGAGATTAATGGAACATCCCATTTGGGGGAGTGATGTACTTTGTGCACTTCACGATTCTATAAATGTGTGTACATGAGGAATACCACCTAGTATTGATATTACAAGATTATCTAGTCTCTATGTGGTATGTCTTCTTATGAGAAATTCAAATTCTAAATGTTCCATTAATTATCTCTTGTTGGATCTTTTTGCCTCTTGTTAAGATTGTTGGGGTATCACATTATGGGGAAGTAATATGCTATGTGTATATTACAAGCCTAGAAAATGTGTACATTTGAGGTATTGCCACTTAGAGTTGATATTCCAAATTATCTTGTTCCTAAGTGGCATGTTAGCTCTACAAGTTGCAAATTTGCTTATGTGGTTGGTGTGAAGATGATGTTGGATATCTTTGCAATCTACCACCGGGAATTATTTCCAAATACTTCTTGTCTTTGACAATTGTACTCACTTATGTGGTAGAAATTATTGATCATCTTTACGTTGGCTTGTGTTTTTATTGCCTTATCTCTTGCCAAGGATTGTGTCAACTCCCGTTGTCTTCCATGCCACTTGTGGATCTTGTTTATTTCTTGATCTCGTCTAGTGTGTCTATAGATATAGTGAAAGCGGTGATCCCATATTGTGCATTTTGTATTCAAATGCAAATTCTCTATAATGCACAACTCTTGGGGGAGCTATCCTATTTTCTTTAGAACACTCACCTTGTGATCCTTATCAAGTGTGTGTTTGTGGAAGGCAAGCATTTTCTTTTTGGTACTTTGTGCCATCATGAAACTATATAGAGGGTTTGGTTTGTTTGGAACCTTTCTCTCTTTTGGGAGTTTGATATCTTTCATTTTTTTTGTGTGTTAATGGATATCTCATTCCTTGATGTATCTATTCTTGGGTATCCTTCAAGTGATGATTTATTCATTTGGTATATTTTCTTCACTTGGTATTCTCTCTTTTGGTATCTTATCAATCTTGTGTTGATTTGGTACTTGAAAGTCTTGAGCATGCATATTTACTATATGTACTTCCTTTGGCATGCTTTCTTTCTTTGACCCAATATATAGGGGAAACTCCACCAAATCTCTAATTGACTAAGATGTGCATGAAATTCAATTTCATATCTATATGCACATATTTATGTGGAGTTTGTCCTATGTATTGATTGGTTCTCTAACTCTTTCGTCCCAATGAGTTTGGGTACCATTTTGTTTGTGGCGTTGTTCTAGGAACAATTGGAGATGCATTGGATGCTCGGCTCACTCACAAGGAAGGTGTTGTCACCATGTGCTTATTGGAGTCAAGCTAGGATGATCAATGAACTACAATCTACTACATTCAATTAGTATATACTACATCATTCCAATGCTATCTCGGTAACAAGTATCAACTTCATGCATACATTTCTTGCATTCAACCTTGTGTAGATTGCATCATGGCATGAATTTCTTGATTCGTTCTTGTGATACTTGCTTCTTTTCTCAAAGCATCCCAACAATGATCTCTTGTTGCTAGTTGTGATGTCTTTTATGTTCGTGTAGTTGGAGTTCATTGATATACAATGGGATAATACTGAGCCTTGTGCTATGCTTTTCAAGCAAAGATCTTATTGGTATATTTTAGGACTCCCGTTTGGATATCCTATTCTTTCCTTGTGTAATCATTTCGTGTGTACATCCTTCTTTGTGGATTGATATCATCTTGATTTTCATCCACCTAGAACCTTATACACTTGAGAGAAATTACATCTCTAGATGATATCCTTTCTTTCACGTCCACCTTTTCTTTCTTGTATCATTTCTTTGGTGGCCCTGTGAAAGTGTGTGCCTTGAGTGCGGGTCTTATCTCGTTGCATCTTGATGCACTCTTTTGTGGTGAAGATTATTTTCCTCATGCTTGTCTTGACGAGGCTTTGCCATTTCGATTGGTATTCCTCCTCTTGACAAATCTATCATTTTCTATCTTCACCTTGGGTTGTCACAAGCATTGGTTCTTAATTTGCATATTAGTAAGCTTGTGAACCCATTTGCTTGTTGTGTGTGTGTGGGAAGGACATGTCTTGCACCTTGTATCTCATTTATTCAAGACTATGTTGATGCTTAATGCTCATCCTTATATTAGTCTTCACAAGTGCTTTGCCATGACTCACACACATCTTTTTGGTTGAGCCTATTCTTAAGTTGCCTCTTTTTCATATTGCTCAACCATTTGTTTGTTGCAAGTGCTAGGCCTAGTTTCTTATATGCTCACTTGCACTTGTTTTGAGTTTCTATTGATTTTGGGGGAGTGATGATCCTATTTTGTGCACTTTGTATCCAAATACAAAAATTCTTATTTGTGCACAAATCATGGGGAGCTTCCCTAGTTTCTTTAGAACACTCCTTTTCTCGTATCATAATATCTTTTAGTCATGTGGCTCGTAGGGTCATTTGATTGCTTGTTTCTTTTGGTATCTTTTGATTGCTTGCTTCACTCTTTGGTATGTCTTTGTGCCATATCATTCTTTTTGCAATCTTTGGATCCTCAATATAGTTTGTCTTCCTCCAACTATTTACCATTGGATATGTGTATCTCATTGCACTCATTTTTTTTTTGAGAAATACACAATTTATGGAGGAACGCATATTATATTGGCCTTCTAAGCTTTTCGCCCATTTTGGCAATCGATGCCAATGGGGGAGAAGTTTTAAAGAGTTTTGTGGAGAAGTTTAGAGAGTTATTTCTTCTTGCTCTGGTTTTGTTCCTAAGCATTTGCATCTCATGCGTGTGCATTATTGGTTGTTGCATTGCATGGTGATACATAATTCCTTGTATAAACTCTCTTGAAAGTGATTGTCATCAATTACCAAAATGGGGGAGATTGAAAGAACATGCGGTGCCCCCATGTTTGGTTTTGGTAATTGATGACAATTCCTATGGACTAATGGTTGCCTTTAGTTATATTCGAAGGGTTTGTCCATAGGCTTTTCTTGAAGTCCATCTGTTGGTTTCAAGGAGATTACATGATGACCAAGGTGCTATTCAAGGAATTATCTAAAGATTGGTCATGTGAGTGGTTGATCAAGACTAAGTCAAGAGTGAATAAAGTTGATCAACACACAAAGCGTAGAAGATGTACCAAGAGGGCTCAAGTGATCCCATGGTATGGTAAGCATTGCCCATTACGCTATGTGTACTAACCCATGGTCTACATGAGATTTCTATGTGGGGTTAGGAATGTTTCCATGGGCATACATCAAAAGGAAGATATCATATAACCCATGGAGGATGACATCAAGTGGTGATCGTCATCAAGGTTGCGGTGTGCAAGTTCAAGTGGAGCATCACGAAGAGATTATGCTTGAAGCTTGCCGTCCATTGTGGTGAATATGGACTTGTGAAGATGTGCCGAAGAGTGGCTCACCCATAGCGGAGTATGGGGGAGCAATCTACTAGTCTTCACCGAGCCAACGCAATCAAGAAAGGTGGTCCATCTTGAGGAGGACAAGATCGTCATCATCTAGCTCAAGTGGAATCATGGCATCGTGCATTGTGCGAGGGCGTGAGGAGATTACGGTGGCCCTAGTGGCTTCTTGGGGAGCATTGTGCCTCCACACCGCTCCAAATGGAGATTAGCATTCGCAAGGGTGTGAACTTCAAGATACATCGTCGTCTCCGCGTGCCTCGGTTATCTCTTACCCGAGCCCTTTACTTATGCACTTTACTTTGTGATAGCCATAGTGTTTCATGTTATATATCTTGCTATCACTTAGTTGTTTATCTTGCTTAGCATAAGTTGTTGGTGCACATAGGTGAGCCTAGTTGTTGTAGGTTTTGTGCTTGACAAATTAAACGCTAGTTTTATTCCGCGTTTGTTCAAGCCTAAACCGTAATTATTTTAAAGCGCCTATTCACCCCACCCTCTAGGCGACATCCATGATCTTTCAACCGACTTACGTCACTCCGAGATGCAAACTAGAGACTACCTCGACGCCAAGCTTACTACACAAATGGAAGAATTTCATACCATGATGATTGACCGCGCTTCCTCAACGTGTCTTCGACAAGGAGAACCCGGTCAAGACGACATTCTTCGGATTCATCATCGGATGTAAGTCTTCCACGAGCTCGTCCTCATCCTCGACAAGACCATCAAGCTTCACACAATCCATTACATGGCAATGGTTTGAAACATCGCCTTCGAGAGCAAGAACGACAACGTCATCAAGCTCAAGACGCCATACACCAAGAGCAAGTTCCACGACTGATACGTCTCCAATGTATCTATAATTTTTTATTGTTCCATGCTATTATAGTATAAATCTTGGATGTTTTATATGCAATTATATATCATTTTTTGGGACTAACTTATTAACCTAGTTCCCAGTGCCAGTTGCTATTTTCTGCTTGTTTTTGGTTTTTCAGGAAATCAGTACCAAACGAAGTCCAAATGCCACGAAACTTTTTGACGATTTTTTTCTGGACAAAAGAGACCCTCGAAGCTTTGGGAGGACGCCAGAAGCCTCACGAGGAGGCCACAAGGCAACAGGGCGCGACCCCAAGGGGGCGCGCCCTGATGCCTTGTGGGCCCCTCATGGCTCCTTTTGACCTAATTCCACTTCTATAAATTCTCCAATATTCGGAAACCAACAGAGAGCCAGACGAGAAAGCCCTACCGCTACCACAAGCCTCTGTTCTTCTGCGATCCCATCTGGAGTCCTTTTCCGGTACTCCGTCGGAGGGGGAATCAATCACAGAGGGCTTCTACATCAACCTTGCTGCCCTTCCGATGATGTGTGAGTAGTTTACCATAGACCTGCGGGTCCATAGATAGTAGCTAGATGGCTTCTTCTCTGTCTTTGATCTGCAATACCATGTTCTCCTCGATGTTCTTGGAGTTCTATCCTATGTAATCTTCTTTTGCGGTGTGTTTGTTGGGATCCGATGAATTGTGGGTTTATGATTAGATTATTCATGAATATTATTTGAGTCTTCTCTGAACTCTTTTATGCATGATTGTTATAGCTTTGTATTTCTCTCCAATCTATACGTTTGGTTTGGCCAACTATATTGATTTATCTTGGAATGGGAGAGGTGCTTTGTGATGGGTTCAATCTTGCGGTGCTCAATCCCAGTGACAGAAAGGGACATGACACGTATTTGTATTATTGGCATTAAGGATAAAAAGATGGGGTTTAATCATATTGCTTGAGTTTACTTTGTCTACATCATGTCATCTTGCTTAAGGCGTTACTCTGTTTTATATTTAATACCCTAGATGCATGGTGGATAGCGGTCGATGGGTGGAGTAATAGTAGTAGATGCAGGCAGGAGTCGGTCTACTTGTCTCGGATGTGATGTCTATATACATGATCATTGCCTTGAATATCATCATAACTATGTGCTTTTCTATCAATTGCCCAACAGTAATTTGTTTACCCTCCGTATCTTCTGTGCTCGAGAGAGAAGCCTCTAGTGAAAACTATGGCCCCCGGGTCTACCTTTATCATATATTAAAATCCAAAAATACCTTGCTGCAATTTATTTACTTTTATTTTGTTTTGCAATTTACTTTTTATCTATCACTATCAGAATTAATCCTTGGAAATAACCGCTAAGGGGATTGAGAACCCTCTTATTTGTGTTGGGTGCAAGTGTTTGCTTTTGTGTGTGTAGGTGCTGCTAACGAGGTTCTGTGTGGTTCTCCTACTGGATTGATAACCTTGGTTCTTAACTGAGGGAAATACTTATCTCTACTATACTGCATCATCATCTCCTCTTCGGGGAAATACCAACGCAGTTTACAAGTAGCAGGAAGAATTTCTAGCGCCGTTGCCGGGGAGACATCACCAAAACTTATCAAGTACCTTCGCATATACTATCATCCACTTGCATTTATTTCATTTGCCTTTTATTTGCATTTGCCTCTCGGTTTCATCTCCCCCACTTCTAAAACAATTTTACAAAAACACAAAAATATTTCGTTTGCTTGTTTGCTTGTTTTTTGCCGCGATGTCTAAAAAAAACAAAATTGTGTGACTTTTCCAATACTAATAAAAATGATTTTATTAGTACTCTAATTGCTCCTCCCGCCACTAGTGCAGAGTTGTAACACCCAAAAAACAATTTAACCATATTTTTGTTAAGTAAAATTTGGCCAGAAATAAAATTTTGAATTATATGAGGTCAATTATTGTTTCAGAATCTTTTCTGTTATTGGTTTTCTAAAATTTTTCCCTCCATATTGAAAATTTTGGAAAAATATTGTGGACCTTGGTAGTTTTCTTAAATCATTTCATTTATATTTTAATAATAATAGTAGGAAGTATTTTCATAATAAAATTTGCCCAAAATAATTATTTTAATAGCATTTTCAAGCTTTGAAATGCTCATGTTGCACTATAACTATTTTAAATAATTCTCCTAAAATTCCACAAAAATTATGAAGGGTCAAGAGATGCCTATAGATCACTTTTATGCAAAAACCCAACATGGTCCTTTGAAAATTTTGAGCAAAACTTCCACTTTTCAATTTCGTTCCATTCTTGAGTTATAACTGCGACCCCAATTTTCCTTGCGCCAAAAATTCTGAAATTTTTCCATCTCATAGTCCTTCCAACCAAACACTTAAGCCCAGAAGATCAACTCCATTTGCATCTTGGAAGACCTCCAAATAATTCCCTCCAAATCTGATCCAGAACTAAATTTGGCCAAAACTTGCATTTGCAAGTTATTCTTTTTGTCCAACCAAACTTACCATCCTCACTATCATCTAAGGAGACACGATCCTGCTAATTTTCAGATTCAGAAAAATCTTCTAGATGGCTATAGCATTTCGACAAGCACCTCATGGGCATGACAAAAATCCTGGATCTTTCTGAACTACACACATGACTTGCTCATTTGGACAAACTTGCATGTCCATAATCTCTACCAGACCAAGATTATCCACCCTACCAAAATTCATCATCATAAGACATCCCTAGATCACCCTAGCATTTGATCGAGCACCTTTGGTGCGTGCACAGAGCATGGCCAGAGCATGCATATGACTGTACCCATGCCCTGAGCTCTTGCCGCTCTCTCTGCCGCCTTCCCCAACTCCCACCGCACCCAGTTGTTGCCTAAGGCCACAACAGAGCTCGCCGACACCTCCCCTTGGCCGCTTGCGCCGGCCATCGCCGTCCACACCAACCAGGAGCGCCGCCCGACTCCTCCTCCTCTGCCACGTCTCTGCCGAGACCCCCTCGCGTAATTGCCAATGGCCCAAGCTCATCCGAAGCTCACCAAACTCCTCACCGACCTCCACCGTCCACCACCGACCTCGCCACTGTCCACGCCTTGCAATCAATGGCGACTACCGCCATGGCCGTTCTCTGGAAGCGACGAACCGACCCTTCCATGCTATATAAGGACCACCTATCCTCCCCTCGATCATCATCACATTCCCTACTCCCTCTGTGAGCGTTCTAGAGCAACAAAATGACCGGAGATGGCCATCTTCTTCACCTCCGGCAACCACGGCCGCCGCCATCTTCCAGTTAATTCCGATGCCACCAGAGCTTCCCCCTCTCCACTATCTTCACCAATAGCCTCCTCTCGATCCCACGAATCCACTCCCCTTCTCAATTTAGCTCGGGATCCACCGTGGGCAAAAGCCCTCTTCGAGTTCTGCCGGAGCTTCTTGGGAGAGCTCGCCGCCGGCGACTCCGTCCACTCCGGCAACCGTCGCACACCTCCAACTGATCACCTCGACCCACTGAGCACGCCCATGTGCCCAGCTCGCCATGGGCCGCAGCCGTTCGCCGGCAATCGCCGTCGACCGGCGCCTCCTCTCCTGTTCCCGCGCGGTGCACGGCGAGGACCGGTCAAACCTGACCCGTGGGCCAGGCGGGCCCACTGTCAGCGACCCAGCGCCGCACCGGCTCGTCTTAAGTGGAGACGTATTTCTGCGGAATACGTTTTCCCTTCTCGAAAGCGTAATTCCCACCGAATCGTTTTCTTTTTAAGTTTTTAAATAAAACCAGATTTGACCTATGCTTTGACTGCCTCTAACTTTTAAACCACAAGTCCAAATGAATTGATTCTTTTTCTGTTATTCTTCATTTTTCATCTAGTTTATTTTAGTATTTATTTCAAAAATTTCCAAACAAATTTTTTGTACTATTTTCAAATTATGTGGTAATTGCAATATTTTGAAAATAGGAAAATGGAGGGAAGATGAAATTTTCAAAGTTTTGGAGTGCACCCAATCCTTCTGCATGCTTAAGGCAAGCATCTTGGACACTTGATATGATGAATGTTTGGTAGTTTGCTTGCTAGAATATTTGAATCAAGATTATGATAATTTCAAATGAAATTTGCATATAGATGATCATGCATAGGTGGTTCCTTGTGAGTATTTGACTTCACTTAAACATGAACAATTGTGCCACACATACCTATTCTGTTTGAGTAATCTGCAGGAGAGAATCAGTCACGAGAAAAGTGACCGTGAGACTGAAATCTCGTTGTGACGAGAATGATCGATGATGGCAAGTCGGGACATGCCAGGTGGTGACCCTGTTGGGTACCACCAAGGAATTATATTGTGCTAACCACTGCAGGAAAACTTAAATCTCCTGAGTCAACCGTAGATTGAGTCTTGTTCCGGTAACCCCCATACTTGATCCGTGCTGCCACTTGTCCCTGCCACAGGTAGGGTATGGTTTAGTAAGTTGTTAACCCCTTTCCTTGCACACACTGTACAGAGAGGCCATGGTGAAAGATACCAGAGGCCTCTGGTAGGCATGTCACCTAGTCAGGGGGCATGGGTGTTTCCGGCTGGGCTGAGAGGGGGGCACCCCTTGTATTTTCGCGCGTTATAAATCGTGATCCCATGCTATTCGAGACGGTGGTCTCCCCGTCTTAGAGTTTTCCTGGAGTGATGCCTTGGGTGATTCCGGGCATCAGAACGGTTAAGCTGGTGTGTGCTGGTTAGGTGTGTTTTCAACCCAAAGGCCGTAATTGGAATTAGTCAGCGTCTCGGTGTTGACTAAAGAAATCCTTTACTTGTGGGTAAAGAGTACACCCTCTGCAGAGTTTTAAAACCTATTCGAATAGCTGTGTCCGCGGTTAAGGACTACAGTCTGGGTTGGTCAAGTGTCGGTCTCGGTGTCGGTCTTCGGAGGAAATAATTTAATTGATCATGATTCACTTTTGAAGGATGATTATTATCACTACTAATGCTATCGTAAATAATATTGCTACCACAAATATTATTGTTAATTTGAATATTATTATGGACTAACCTCTTACTCTTATGTGTATCCTTGAGTATCTCTTGGGATGGTTATGCCACCTGGATACTCATAATATTAATTTCTTTTCAAGACCTCTCGAGGCATCGCATTCAGACACCTGTTTGGCATTTCTTTTCAAGACCTCTCGAGGCGTCGCATTCAGACACCCATTTGGCATTTTTCTTGGAATCCTCGGGCGGTCTAACGCCCGAATTCCATTTTATTTTTCTTGGAATTTTTCGGGCGGTCTAACGCCCGATGTTCCATCTTATTTTTCCTTGGAATCCTCGGGCGGTCTAACGCCCAATATTCCATTTTATTTTTCTTGGAATTTTTTGGGCGGTCTAACGCCCGATGTTCCATCTTATTTTTCCTTGGAATCCTCGAGCGATCTAACGCCCGATGTTCCATTTTATTTCTCTTGGAATTCTCGGGTGGTCTAACGCCCGATATTCCATTTTATTTTCTTGGGATCCTCGGGCGGTCTAACGCCCGATGTTCCATTTTATTTCTTTTGGAATTCACTGGACGGTTCTACCGCCTAGAACCCGGCTTTATAATTTTGGTGACACCATAAATATTTATCCTTTGCTAATATCGGACGACTAAATTTTATTACCAGCCTAATTATACTACTCCACATGATTGCATTAAACTCTATTCATATTGTGGAATATGTTTAAGGATAATCGCATGCATTCTACCTGCTTTTATTATATCTGTTGTTCATAATGTTTGCGAGTACATTCAAACGTACTCACTGGCTTGTCCCTGTCTATTGTCTTGGCCAAATCATGATTCGGAGGAGAGAGCTACGAAGACACCCCCGCAACCTAGGAATCAGAGATAGCAGCCATGCGACATAGGAGTTATCCAGGTCAGCTGTTCCTGTGGGAATGAAGCCCCATCGACGTTGGAGATCCACGAGTCGCTTCCGTCATCCACCACTAGAAATCATTGTGTACTGAAAGGCCCTTTATGGTCTTGTACTCAAATTCTTGTAACTGCTTGGAATTCTGTATCAAGGTAGAGTCCACCAGCGAACAATAATCCTGGGGCTGGTGATGACACGAGGGTCATTTGCTGGGATTTTATGTCCCGAAAAAACCGGCCCTGACAGAAGTCGTATGACATTAATGCTGTTTTGCTTAATCTTGTTATGAAAGAACAATTTTCTGGTAGTCCTAATGAAGATGCTGCATCCCATCTAAATACTTTCATTGAACTTTGTGATATGCAAAAGAAGAAAGATGTGGATAATGATATTGTTAAATTGAAATTATTTCCGTTCTCATTACGAGATCGTGCTAAAACTTGGTTTTCATCCTTGCCTAGAAATAGTATTGATTCATGGCATAAGTGTAAGGATGCTTTTATTTCCAAGTATTTTCCTCCCGCTAAGATTATTTCTTTAAGAAATCAAATTATGAATTTTAAGCAACTTGAACATGAGCATGTTGCACAATCTTGGGAGAGAATGAAACTAATGATAAGAAATTGCCCAACTCATGGTTTAAGCTTATGGATGATCATACAAAAAATTTATGCGGGACTAAACTTTGTTTATAGAAATTTGCTAGACTCTGCCGCAGGTGGTACTTTTATGGAAATTACATTGGGGGAAGCTACAAAACTCCTTGATAACATTATGACAAATTATTCTCAATGGCACACTGAACGAACTCCAACTGGTAAGAAGGTAAATTTTGTTGAAGAAATTAATACTTTGAGTGATAAGATGAATGCTCTTATGAAATTGGTTGCTAGTAAAAGTGCTCATATTGATCCTAATGATGTGCCATTGTCTACTTTGATTGAGCAAAATAATGATGCTATTGATGTGAATTTTGTCTCTAGAAATAATTCAACGACAATGCTTATAGGGGTAATTTCAATCCTAGACCGTTTCCTGAAAATTCCTCTAATAATTTTGGTAATTCCTATGGTAATCCATATAATAATAATAATAATAGTATACCCTCTGATCTTGAAAGTAATATTAAATAATTTATTAATTCGCAAAAGATTTTCAATGCTATGGTAGAAGAAAAATTGAATAAAGTTGATGACATGGCTAGGAACATGGATAGGATTGCT
The DNA here is from genome assembly GCA_039707655.1 of Elymus sibiricus. NCBI lineage: Eukaryota > Viridiplantae > Streptophyta > Magnoliopsida > Poales > Poaceae > Elymus > Elymus sibiricus. The sequence goes on along the minus strand of CM077666.1, from coordinate 171,312,712 downwards.
CATGATGTGGATACTCTCAAAATTAAAATTTTGCCACCCAAGCATGATATAAATGAGTCTATTAAAGCTATCTATGTATCCATTAATGAAAGTAAAGAAAGGACCGCTAGGTTGAGAGCTAAGCGAGAATTCTTAGAAAAGGCTATTCCACCCGGTTTCTATCGTAGTAATGATGAAGATATTAAAATGATTGATATTCACCTATTGAATCTCTATTTAGTAATATAAAACTTGATGAAAAAGGGACTGAGATGAGTCAACTTTAGCTAGAAGGCGTCCCAATTATTTGGAGGGTGATGATCTTAATGATAAAAATGACAAAAGTGGGTTTGGAGAGGTTAAAACTTTAAATAGTGATGTACCCACTACTTTGGATTACAAGGACTTTAATTATGATAATTGCTCTTTAGTTGAATTTATTTCCTTGTTGCAATCCATGATTAATTCACCTAATGCCTATGAACAAAATAAAGCTTTTACTAAACATATTGTAGAAGCTATGATAAAAGCTCATGAAGAAAAGCTTGAGTTGGAAGTTTCAATTCCTAGAAAATTACATGATGAATGGGAACCTACTATTAAAGTTAAAATTAAAGATTATGACTGTAATGCTTTATGTGATCTAGGTGCTAGCGTCTCTACTATACCAAAATCTTTGTGTGATGTGCTAGGTCTCACCGATATGGATCCTTGTTCCCTTAATTTGTATCTAGCAGATTCCACTATTAAAAAACCATTGGGTAGAATAAATGATGTGCTCATTCTTGCTAATAGAAACTATGTGCCCGTGGATTTTTTTGTTCTTGATATTGAATGCAATCCTTCTTGCCCTATAATACTTGGTAGGCCTTTCCTACGAACCATATGTGCTATTATTGATATGAAAGAAGGTAATATAAGATTTCAATTTTCGTTAAAGAAGGGGATGAAACACTTCCCTAGAAAGAGAATTAAGCCACCATATGAATCCATTATGAGGCCCACCTATGGAATTAATTTGAAGGATGACAACACTTGAAACTATGCATTATGCCTAGCTAGGGGCATAAAATAATAGCGCTTGTTGGGAGGCAACCCAATAAATAAAATATTTTTTTGTTTTACTTTCTGTTCTTGTGTGTTTACACAATTTTATCCTCTGTTATGATTGTGTTTTTATCTTTTAATTAGTGTTTGTGCCAAGTAATGCCTTTGGGATGATTTGGATGATAGTATAATTGATGCTGTTTGAAAACAGAAACTTTTGCGTCCAGTGCTGGAATTTTGATTTTTTTCTGGAGCGTCAAAGCCTTCTGAATTTTTTACACATTATTGATATATTAATTGCACACGTTGTCCTAATTTTTAAGAATTTTGGGAGTTATATAAGTATGACTTTAATTCAGATCTTTAGAGACTGTTCTGTTTTAGATAGATTCTGTTTTTGTTGCATAGTTTGCTTATTTTGATGAATCTATGGATCGTATCGGGGGGTATGAGTCATGAAGAAGTTGGAGTACAGTAGAATTATGCCAATATTAAATATGAATCAATTTACAACAGTACCTAAAATTTAAGATTTGTTTGTTATACTAACGGATCTCACGAGGTTTCTGTTGAGTTTTGTGTGCTGAAGTTTTCAAGTTTTGGGTGAGACTACGATGGATAAAGGAATAAGAAGTGGCAAGAGCGTAAGCTTGGGGATGCCCAAGGCACCCCAAGGTAATATTCAAGGAATACTCAAGTGTCTAAGCTTGGGGATGCCCTGGATGGCATCCCCTCTTTCGTCTACAATCTATCGGTAACTCACTTGGACCTATATTTTTATTCACCACATGATATGTGTTTTACTTGGAGCGTCTTGTGCTATAGTTTGCTTGCTTTTGTTTGCATTTTAGTTTGCCACAATCATCTTTGCTAAACACACCTTTTTGAGAGGGACACACATTATTCGTGATTTGTTAAAATACTCTATGTGCTTCACTTATATCTTTTGAGCTAGGCAGTTGCTGTAGTGCTTCACTTATATCTTTTAGAGCACAGCGGTGGTTATATTTTAAAGAAATAGTTGCACTCTCATGATTCACTTATATCTTCTTGAGATTCTAATGAATAGCAATGGTAATATGCACGGGTTATGAATTTGGTCCTAATATGATAGGTATTCAAGAGGGATATAATAAAAACTTTCATGTAGATCACTGAATATGATAAGTTTGATTCCTTGCAATAGTTTTGCGATATTAAGATGGTAATATGTGGGAGGTGCTAGTAGATAATTGTGGTTTAGTACGAATATTGGTGTTAAGGTTTGTGATTCCTGAAGCATGCACGTATGATCTGTCGTTATGCTAAGAAGTTGGAGCATGATTTATTATTGATTGTCTTCCTTTGCGTGGCGGTCGGGGGCGCGCGATGGTTAACTCCTACCAACCTCCCCCCTAGGGGCATGCATAGTAGTACTTTGCTTTGAGGGCTAATAAACTTTCACAATAAGTATGTGAGTTCTTTATGACTAATGTGAGTCCATGGATTATACGCACTCTCACCTTTCCGCAATTTGCTAGCCTCTTCGGTACCGTGCATTGCCCTTTCTCACATCGAGAGTTGGTGCAAACTTCGCCGGTGCATCCAAACCCCGTGATATGATACGCTCTATCACACATAAGCCTCCTTATATCTTCCTCAAAACAGCCATCATACCTACCTATTATGGCATTTCCATAGCCATTCCGAGATATATTGCGATGCAACTTCCACCGTTCTTTTTTATGACACACATCATCATTGTCATATTGCTTTGCATGATCATATAGCTGACATAGTATTTGTGGCTCAACCACCGTTCATCATTTTTTATACATGTTACGCTAGTATCATTGCACATCCTGGCACACTGCCAGAGGCATTCATATAGAGTCATATTTGTTCTAGTTTTGAGTTGTTATTTTGAGTTGTAAGTAAATAGAGGTATGATGATCATCATTATTAGAGCATTGTCCCGGCGAGGAAAATAAAAAAGAGGTAAAAAAGAGCCCACAAAAAAAGAGAAAAGAAAAAAAATGAGAGAAAAAGAGAGAAGAGGCAGTGTTACTATCGTTTTCCATACTTGTGCTTCAAAGTAGCACCATGTTTTTCATATAGAGAGTCTCCTATTTTTGTCACTTTCATATACTAGTGGGAATTTTTTGTTATAGAACTTGGCTTGTATATTCCGATGATGGGCTTCCTCAAATGCACGAGGTCTTCATGAGCAAGCAAATTGGATGCACACTGTGACAGCCCGAGACCGATACTCCAGACGCCTTCCATGTTTTTCGTGTTAGCCACGTTAATTATTTGTTCGTTGCATTCATCATCGCATCATTCACATTGCATCGGCACTCTGTTGCCGTTATTTTTCAAAAACTTGCATCCGTTCCTAGTTGGCGGTTCTCCCCGTTGCTGTCGTTGGCCGTTCCGAGTCCATCCACCTTTGCAACCTGGATCTTCGTTTTCTCTCTTGCCTAAGCCGGAGTCTCTCTGCACAGTCCACAAACCCACCTCGCATGCGCGTCTGAAACTTCCCCGAACCCGAACCGCTCGGTCGTGACCAGTGGGTCCGGATCAATCCTGAAATACCCCAAAGATCTTCGGTTTCTTCATCTGAGTACCCCGTTGACCCAGAGCCGTCTGATGACGATCGGACGCCCCTAAAACATCTCCACCTGCTATATAAACAGTCTAACCCTAGACCCTAGCCTGTCCCATCCATTCCCGAGCGCCGCCGCCACCCCTAGTCTCCTCCTCGTTTTCAGCTCCATCCCAACCAGAGCTCGCCACCGCAGCCTCCGACCACCTCTCGCGTTTCCCGTGCAGCCGCCAGCTTCCTCCACCTGGTCTCCCCTTCCTCGGGATCGCGCCGCCCCAATCGATCCAGCCACCCACCTCCTCGTTTTGCTAGCCGAGCCAACCAGCACCCGATCCCCTCGATCTCCTCGAACCCAGCAGCCCGAGGACCTCCTCGTCGCCCTCTCGTGCCCCGAGGCCGTCGTGCACCTCATCGCCTCCTCGAGCGAGCTCGCTCCTGCCCGCGCACCTTCCCCCGAGCTGCCCAAGCTCCTCTGCTCGCGCAGCAGCGCCCGACCTCAAGCGCCTCGTCTCCGTCGCCGTGCGCCGCTGGACCAGGCCAGTCCCGTGCGCCTCTGCCTCAAGGACCTCCGCGTCCCCAACCGGCATTGCCTCCGCCCTCCAGCCGCCTTCAACCGTGCCCCTGCGCCCGCGAGCGTCCAAGGCCGCAGCCTCCTCCTCGTCCAAGACCACCTCACCTCACCGGAGCACGCCGCCGATAGCGCCCTCGACCACCAGGCCGTGCCCCTGCTCCCTTCCCTTTTCTCTTCTTCACTGAAGCTCTCTCTGTCTCACCTGACCCCCCTCTCTCTCTATTCTCTGTAACAGCGCCGCCACCTGAGAAGCTCCTCGGCTGCGTCTAGGAGGACGACGCCCGAAGCCGCCCGTTGGACCTCGAGCTCCGCCACCTTCGACAGGTGACCACCGCCTCCACCAGGTCGCCTTGGCCCTCCCTTTTCCCCATTCCTTCTCCGTCTCTCTTTCTTCCTCAACTCTCTCGCTCTCTGTGTTTTCACAGGAGTACCGCGCCGCCAGCCTCGCTCGCGTCCCCGCGTCGTCCCTGCCATCAAGTCCCGCGCCGCGCCATGGCCGCCTCCTCTGCTCGGCCTCGTCTCTGCACCGCATGAGTCTTCTACGTCGCCAGGCACCTGCTGCTGCCGTTGCTCTGTTTTGTCAAAGACGAGCGAGCCAAGTCGCGCCCATGCCCGTTGACCGCGCCCCTGCCTTTCCTTCTCACGCGCAGCTCCGCGCCAGCCCCGGCCTGATGGCCCATGGTGAGCAGCCCCAGTTCCTATCCCTCGCCCGCGTGCACTCTGTATTATGTTGCGCCCAGGACTCTGTTCCAGATTCGGCCCGTCCATGTTTTTTTCTCAGTTCTGCGAATTTCTCAATATTTTCAGGACATGCATAATTTCAGAAATGCCACTGTTTTGAAATGCCCATAAATAAATAACCCTGCATCGTAATAAAACATGTCATATATGTAAAATGCTTAAAATTTCATGTAGTTTCATAATATGCAACTTCCATCCATGTTAAAAATGTTTAAATTTGCTGTTTGCATTGTTTTGCATAAATGACATGCTAAATGGTTTATTCCATAACTAAATAACCGTAGCTCCGTATTAAATGAACTTTATATGTAAATGGTCTAGAAAAATGTGTAGATTAACATGATGCATTTACTTTTGCTGTTTAACAACATTAAAATTGTGTTTTAGGCAGAATAGTACCAAATTCGAAATATGCATATGGGGATTTTCCGGAATTGTAATGTGTTATTTCCGGCCTCATTTAAATTGCCTAGATAGGTAGTTTAATCATGCTTCACCTCTTGCCATGTTTAACAACATTTAATCTTGCCATGTACATAAACGGGAGTGAACTAAGTAAACTTGCATATTGAGCTTCACTTAATGTGTAGTATTAATTGTTGCACTCTTGCCATGCCATTCATCTTAAACCGGACATGCATCATACTAGGTTGTGCATCATGCCATGTTAATGCTTGTTGGTTTACCATGTTGTTTGCTTCTTTCCGGTTGTGCTTCTTCTCGATAGTCTGGTTTCGTTCCGGAGTTGTGAGGATTCGTTCGTCTACGATTGTTCGACTACTTCATGGATTCGGTCTTCTTTCTAGCGGGATTTCAGGCAAGATGACCATTACCTTGGATATCTCTACTATCTTTGCTTGCTAGTTGTCTCGTTGCTATCGCTATGTCGTGCTTCCTACCACATATATGTCAACCTCCCATATGCCATGATACAGCCTCTAACCACCCTTACCCAGGAAACCGTTGTTTGGCTATGTTACCGCTTTGCTCAGCCCCTTTTATAGCGTTGCTAGTTGCAGGTGCAGTTGCAGGTTGTTCCATGTTGGGACATGGATATCATGGGATATCACAATATCTCTTATTTAATTAATGCATCTATATACTTGGTTGTGTGTGGAAGGCTCGGCCTTTTGCCTGGTGTTTTGTTCCACTCATGCCGCCCTAGTTTCCGTAATACCGGTGTTATGTTCCTTGATGAGCGCTTCTAACACATGTGGGGCATATGGGAACCTCCCTGTTCATTCGTTTTAGGATAAACTTCTCCAGCAAGGCCCAACATTGGTTTTAACATTTGCTCAACATAATAATATTGGTAATAAATTTGACGCATAGGGAGTTAGCACTACCCGGGGATTTTAATTCAACATAATACAGGTGGGCCAGTGCTGATGGTGCTGGTCCGAATTTGTCAACCGCCGGTGGCCGCCAGGGGCAATTCTGGAATTGGCCTACCAGAAGTTTGGACGATCCGGTCGTGTCCTGAGAACGAGATACGCGGCTCCTATCGGGATCGTCGACACGCCGGGAGGTCTTGCTGGTTTATTTTTACCTTTTACAAGTGACTTGTCCACCGGGATTCCTTATCGTAAGCATCGTGTTATCATGGTGTGAGGATGTTCCATCAGATGCGTGTGGTAATTTATAATGGACTACTTGGAGCACCCCTGCAGGGTTAAATCTGTTGGGGAACGTTGCATGGGAAACAAAAATTTTCCTACGCACACGCAAGATCTATCCATGGTGATGAGCATCTACGAGAGGGAGAGTGAATCTACATACCCTTGTAGATCGCTAAGCGGAAGCGTTAATAAACGCGGTTGATGTAGTCGAACGTCTTCGCGATCCAAATCGCCGAGCGTCCCGCGATCCAATCACGATCCTTCCGATCTAGTGCCGAACGGACGGCACCTCCGCGTTCAACACACGTACGGCTTGATGACGCCTTCACCTCCTCGATCCAGCGAGCGATGGTGAAGTAGTGGTTGAGTTCCAGCAGCACGACGGCGTGGTGATGGTGGTGAGGAACAATCTCTGCAGGGCTTCGCCAAGCACTACGGAGATTATGACGGAGGAACTAGAGGGCTAGGGTTGCCGGCACACGGCTTGGGAAATCCTGATGTCCCGTGTGCTAGCCCTGCCCCTCTATTTATATGTTGAGCCTTGGGGTCTAAACTTGGAGTAAAAGCCTCCTCCGGGTCGGTTTTGCCCGCACAAGGTCGGTTTGGCCCGCAGGGAAAGAGTCCAACTCGGATCCCTGCCGAACCGTGCACAGCCGCGCACAAGCGGTAGTACCGCTTCACACAAGCGGTAGTACCGCTTGGGCGGTAGTACCGCTTCACACAAGCGGTAGTACCGCTCCGGCGGTAGTACCGCTTCACCAAGCGGTAGTACCGCTTACGCGGCAGCAAAACTACTTTTGCACTTTCCAATACCTTGTGGGCTTTATCCCTTTGGCTCATATAAAGTGTTGCTGCACCCGAACACTTCGGTAAACATCCGGAACCCCTTCCGGTGAACTTCGGAACTCTTCCGGAGATCAAAACACTATTATCACATATATCAATCTTTACCTCCGGACTATTCCGGAGATCCTCGTCATGTCCGGGATCTTATCCGGGACTCCGAACAACTTTCGGTCACCAACATAATAACTCAATTATACTAATCGTCACCAAACGTTAAGTGTGTAGACCCTGCGGGTTCGAGAACTATGTAGACATGACCGAGACACTTCTACGATCAATAACCAATAGCGGGACCTGGATGCCCATATTGGCTCCTACATATTCTACGAAGATCTTTATCGGTCGAACCTCTATGTCAAGGATTCAGTTAATCCCGTATGCTGTTCCCTTTGTTCTTCGGTATGTTACTTGCCCGAGATTCGATCGTCGGTATCACTATACCTAGTTCAATCTCGTTACCGGCAAGTCTCTTTACTCGTTCCGTAATACAAGATCCTGTGGCTAACTCTTTAGTCACTTTGCTTGCAAGGCTCAATGTGATGTTGTATTACCGAGTGGGCCCTGAGATACCTCTCCGTCATACGGAGTAACAAATCCCAGTCTTGATCCATGCCAACCCAACAGACACCCTCGGAGATACCTGTAGAGCACCTTTATAGTCACCCAGTTACGTTGCGACGTTTGATACACACAAGGTATTCCTCCGGTGTCAGTGAGTTGCATGATCTCATGGTCAAAGGAACAGATACTTGACATGCAGAAAACAATAGCAATAAACTGACACGATCAAATGCTACGTTTACAGTTTGGGTCTTGTCCATCACATCATTCTCCTAATGATGTGATCCCGTTATCAAATGACATCTCATGTCAATGGCTAGGAAACCTTAACCATCTTTGATCAACGAGCTAGTCAACTAGAGGCTTACTAGGGACACAGTGTTGTCTATGTACCCACACATGTATTTGAGTTTCCAATCAATACAATTATAGCATGGATAATAAACGATTATCATGAACAAGGAAATATAATAATAACCAATTTATTATTGCCTCTAGGGCATATTTCCAACAGTCTCCCACTTGCACTAGAGTCAATAATCTAGTTCACATCACTATGTGATTTACATTGTAATGAATCGAACACCCATGCAGTTCTGGTGTTGTTCATGTTTAGCCCTTGGAAGAGGTTTAGTCATCGGATCTGCAACATTCAGATCCGTGTGTACTTTGCAAATATTTATGTCGTCCTCCTTGATGTAATCGCGGATGGAATTGAAACGTCGCTTTATGTGTCTGGTCCTCTTGTGAAATCTTGGTTCCTTGGCTAGAGCAATGGCACCAGTATTATCACAAAACAGAGTCATTGGGTTAAGTGCACTAGGCACTACTCCAAGATCTGTCATGAACTCCTTCATCCAGACACCTTCCTTCGCCGCCTCCGAGGCAGCGATGTACTCCGTTTCGCATGTAGAATCTGCTACCACGCTTTGCTTGGAACTGCACCAGCTAACCGCACCCCCATTAAGAATAAATACGTATCCGGTTTGCGACTTAGAGTCATCCGGATCAGTGTCAAAGCTTGCATCGACGTAACCCTTTACGACGAGCTCTTGATCACCTCCATAAACGAGAAACATGTCCTTAGTCCTTTTCAGGTACTTCAGGATATTCTTGACCGCCGTCCAGTGTTCCATTCCTGGATCACCTTGAAACCTTCCGACCATACTTATGGCAAGGCTGACATCGGGTCTTGTGCACAGCATTGCATACATGATAGAGCCTATGGCTGAAGCATAGGGGATGACACTCATCTTTTCTCTATCTTCTGCAGTCACTGGGCATTGAGTCTTACTCTACTTCACACCTTGCAAAACAGGCAAGAACCCTTTCTTGGACTGATCTATTTTGAACTTCTTCAAAATCTTATCAAGGTATGTGCTTTGTGAAAGTCCTATTAAGCGTCTTGATCTATCTCTATAGATCTTGATGCCTAATATGAAAGCAGCTTCTCCTAGGTCCTTCATTGAAAAACTCTTGTTCAAATATTCCTTTACGCTTTCCAGCATTTCTATATTGTTTCCAATCAGCAATATGTCATCCACATATAATATTAGAAACGCTATAGAGCTCCCACTCACTTTCTTGTAAATACAAGCTTCTCCGTAAACTTGTATAAACTCGAACGCTTTGATCACCTCATCAAAACGAAGATTCCAACTCCGAGATGCTTGCACCAGTCCATAAATGGATCGCTGGAGTTTGCAAACTTTGTCAGCATTCTCTGGATCGACAAAACCTTCTGGTTGCATCATATACAACTCTTCCTTAAGGTAACCGTTAAGGAACGCTGTTTTGACATCCATCTGCCAAATTTCATAATCGAAAAAGGCAGCTATTGCTAACATGATTCTGACGGACTTAAGCATCGCTACGGGTGAGAAGGTCTCATCGTAGTCAACTCCTTGAACTTGTGAAAAACCCTTTGCCACAAGTCGAGCTTTATAGACGGTGACATTACCGTCCGCGTCCGTCTTCCTCTTAAAGATCCATTTGTTCTGAATGGCCTTACGCCCTTCAGGTAATACTTCCAAAGTCCATACTTTGTTTTCATACATGGATCCCATCTCGGATTTCATGGCCTCTAACCACTTCTCGGAATCCGGGCCCATCATCGCTTCTCCATAGCTCGTAGGTTCATCGTTGTCTAACAACATGACCTCTAAGACAGGGTTGCCGTACCACTCAGGAGTAGTACGCGTCCTTGTCGACCTACGAGGTTCGATAGCAACTTGATCCAAAGCTTCATGATCATCATCATTAACTTCCTCTTCAGCTAATGTAGGCTCCACAGAAACAACTTTCTGCGCTGCGCTACTCTCAGGTTGAAGTAAAGGTTCAACAACCTCATCAAGTTCTATCTTCCTCCCACTCAATTCTTTCGAGAGAAACTCTTTCTCAAGAAATGTTCCGTTTTTAGCGACAAACACTTTGCCTTCGGATCTGAGGTAGAAGGTATACCCAACTGTCTCTTTTGGGTATCCTATGAAGACGCATTTCTCCGCTTTGGGTTCCAGCTTTTCAGGCTGAAGCTTTTTGACATAAGCATCACATCCCCAAACTTTAAGAAACGACAGCTTTGGCTTCTTGTCAAACCAAAGTTCATATGGCGTTGTCTCAACGGATTTCGATGGTGCCCTATTTAAAGTGAATGCAGCTGTCTCTAATGCATAACCCCAAAACGATAGTGGCAAATCGGCAAGAGACATCATAGATCGCACCATATCCAATAAAGTTCGATTACGACGTTCGGACACACCATTACGCTGTGGTGTTCCAGGCGGTGTTAATTGTGAAACAATTCCACACTGTCTTAAGTGACTGCCAAACTCATAACTCAGATATTCTCCTCCTCGATCAGATCGTAGGAATTTAATCTTCTTGTTACGATGATTCTCAACTTCACTCTGAAATTGTTTGAACTTTTCAAATGTTTCAGACTTGTGTTTCATTAAGTAAATATACCCATATCTACTTAAGTCATCAGTGAAGGTGAGAAAGTAACGATAACCACCGCGCGCCTCAATACTCATCGGACCGCACACATCAGTATGTATGATTTCCAATAAGTCACTTGCCCGTTCCATTATTCCAGAGAACGGCGTTTTAGTCATCTTGCCCATGAGGCATGGCTCACATGTGTCAAGTGATTCAAAATCAAGTGACTCCAAAAGTCCATCAGCATGGAGCTTCCTCATGCGTTTTACGCCAATATGACCTAAACGGCAGTGCCACAAGAAAGTGGTATTATCATTATCAATTCTACATCTTTTGGCATCAATGTTATAAACATGTGTATCATTACTATCGAGATTCAATAAGAATAAACCCCTCACATTGGGTGCATGACCATAAAAGATATTACTCATATAAATAGAACAACCATTATTCTCTGATTTAAATGAGTAACCGTCTCGCAATAAACAAGATCCAGATATAATGTTCATGCTTAACGCAGGCACCAAATAACACTTATTTAGGTTCATCACTAATCCCGACGGTAATCGAAGAGCGAGCGTGCCGACGGCGATCACATCAACCTTGGAACCATTTCCCACGCGCATCGTCACTTCGTCCTTTGCCAGCCTCCGTCTATTCCGCAGTTCCTGTTTTGAGTTGCAAATATGAGCAACCGCACCGGTATCAAATACCCAGGCACTACAACGAGAGTTGGTAAGGTACACATCAATAACATGTATATCATATATACCTTGTTTGTTGTTGGCCGCCTTCTTGTCAGCCAAATACTTGGGGCAATTCCGCTTCCAGTGTCCAGTTCCCTTGCAATGAAAACACACAGTTTCTGGTTTGGGTCCAGCCTTGGGTTTCTTCACGAGAGGAGCAACTGCTTTGCCACTCTGCTTGGAGTTACCCTTCTTACCCTTGCCATTTTTCTTGAAACTAGTGGTTTTATTGACCATCAACACTTGATGCTCCTTCTGAATTTCAGACTCAGCGGCTTTCAGCATCGCAAACAGCTCGGCGACTGACTTGTTCATCCCGTGCATGTTATAGTTCAACACGAAGCTCTTGTAGCTAGGTGGCAATGATTGAAGAACTCTGTCAGTGATAGCCTCTGGCGGAAGGGGCATCCCTAACTCAGCCAGACGGGTGGAGTACCCAGACATTCTGAGCACGTGATCACTGATAGACCCGTTCTCCTCCATCTTGCAAGCATAGAACTTATCGGAGATCTCATATCTCTCGATCCGGGCATTCTTCTGAAAGATAAACTTCAACTCCTGGAACATCTCATATGCTCCATGACGTTCAAAACGTCTTTGAAGTCCCGGTTCTAAGCCATACAACATTGCACATTGAACTATTGAGTAATCATCAGAACGAGCCTGCCAGGCGTTCACAACGTCTAGAGACTCAACTGGAGCGGGTGGATCACCAAGCGGTGCATCAAGGACATAAGCCTTCTGGGAAGCCGTAAGGATAATCCTTAGATTACGGGCCCAGTCCACAAAGTTACTTCCATCATCTTTCAACTTAGCTTTCTCTAGGAACGCATTAAAATTCAGGGGTGCTACTGCGCGAGCCATGATCTACAACATAAATATAGCAAAGACAACTTAGACTATTGTTCTTAGATAATGAGTTTAGTTAATCATATTTAAAAAACTCCCACTCAAATTGACATCCCTCCGATCATTCGAGTGTAACATGATCCAAATCCACCAACTCAAGTCCGATCATCACGTGAGTTGAGGTGGTTTCAATGGTGAACATCTTCATGTTGATCATATCTACTATATGACTCATGTTCGACCTTTCGGTCTCTTGTGTTCCGAGGCCATGTCTGTACATGCTAGGCTCGTCAAGTTTAACCCGAGTGTTCCGCACGTGTAACATGGCTTACACCCGTTGTATGCGAACGTAGAGTCTATCACACCCGATCATCACGGCGTGTCTCGAAACGACGAACTTTCGCAACGGTGCACACTTGGGGAGAACACAATTTATCTTGAAATTTAAGTGAGGGATCACCTTATAATGCTACCGTCGTCCTAAGCAAAATAAGATGCATAAAAGGATTAACATCACATGCAAATCATAAGTGACATGATATGGCCATGAACTTGTGCTTTTGATCTCCATCTCCAAAGCACTGGCATGATCTCCATCGTCACCGGCATGACACCATGATCTCCATCATCTTGATCTCCATCAACGTGTCGCCATAAGGTTGTCGCGCCGGCTGTTGCTTCCACGACTATAGCTAACGTTTAGCGATAAAGTAAAGCATTACATAGCGCTTAATGATTGACACGCAGGTCATACAATAATTAAAGACAACTCTATGGCTCCTGCCAGTTGCCGTACTCATCGACATGCAAGTCGTGATATTCTATACATCACATGATCATCTCATACATCACATATATCTCATCATGTAATTGGCCATATCACATCACAACATACCCTGCAAAAACAAGTTAGACGTCCTCTAATTGTTGTTGCAAATTTTACGTGGCTGCTACGGGTATCTAGCAAGAACGATTCTTACCTACGCAAAACCACAACGTGGTGTAGTGATTGCTTTTTGATCTTCTAAAAGAACCCTCTTCATTGAACCGATTCAACTAAAGTGAGAGAGACAGACACCCGCCAGTCACCTTTATGCAACAAGTGCACGCAGCGGTAAAACCAGTCTCGCGTAAGCGTACGCGTAATGTCGGTCCGGGCCGCTTCATCTCACAATACCGCTGAATCAAGTATCAACTAGTAACGGCAAGCAATATGTATACACCCACGCCCACAACTCGTTTGTGTTCTACTCGAGATCTCATCTACGCATAGACCTAGCTCATGATGCCACTGTTGGGGAACGTTGCATGGGAAACAAAAATTTTCCTACGCACACGCAAGATCTATCCATGGTGATGAGCATCTACGAGAGGGAGAGTGAATCTACATACCCTTGTAGATCGCTAAGCGGAAGCGTTAATAAACGCGGTTGATGTAGTCGAACGTCTTCGCGATCCAAATCGCCGAGCGTCCCGCGATCCAATCACGATCCTTCCGATCTAGTGCCGAACGGACGGCACCTCCGCGTTCAACACACGTACGGCTTGATGACGCCTTCACCTCCTCGATCCAGCGAGCGATGGTGAAGTAGTGGTTGAGTTCCAGCAGCACGACGGCGTGGTGATGGTGGTGAGAAACAATCTCTGCAGGGCTTCGCCAAGCACTACGGAGATTATGACGGAGGAACTAGAGGGCTAGGGTTGCCGGCACACGGCTTGGGAAATCCTGATGTCCCGTGTGCTAGCCCTGCCCCTCTATTTATATGTTGAGCCTTGGGGTCTAAACTTGGAGTAAAAGCCTCCTCCGGGTCGGTTTTGCCCGCACAAGGTCGGTTTGGCCCGCAGGGAAAGAGTCCAACTCGGATCCCTGCCGAACCGTGCACAGCCGCGCACAAGCGGTAGTACCGCTTCACACAAGCGGTAGTACCGCTTGGGCGGTAGTACCGCTTCACACAAGCGGTAGTACCGCTCCGGCGGTAGTACCGCTTCACCAAGCGGTAGTACCGCTTACGCGGCAGCAAAACTACTTTTGCACTTTCCAATACCTTGTGGGCTTTATCCCTTTGGCTCATATAAAGTGTTGCTGCACCCGAACACTTCGGTAAACATCCGGAACCCCTTCCGGTGAACTTCGGAACTCTTCCGGAGATCAAAACACTATTATCACATATATCAATCTTTACCTCCGGACTATTCCGGAGATCCTCGTCATGTCCGGGATCTTATCCGGGACTCCGAACAACTTTCGGTCACCAACATAATAACTCAATTATACTAATCGTCACCAAACGTTAAGTGTGTAGACCCTGCGGGTTCGAGAACTATGTAGACATGACCGAGACACTTCTACGATCAATAACCAATAGCGGGACCTGGATGCCCATATTGGCTCCTACATATTCTACGAAGATCTTTATCGGTCGAACCTCTATGTCAAGGATTCAGTTAATCCCGTATGCTGTTCCCTTTGTTCTTCGGTATGTTACTTGCCCGAGATTCGATCGTCGGTATCACTATACCTAGTTCAATCTCGTTACCGGCAAGTCTCTTTACTCGTTCCGTAATACAAGATCCTGTGGCTAACTCTTTAGTCACTTTGCTTGCAAGGCTCAATGTGATGTTGTATTACCGAGTGGGCCCTGAGATACCTCTCCGTCATACGGAGTAACAAATCCCAGTCTTGATCCATGCCAACCCAACAGACACCCTCGGAGATACCTGTAGAGCACCTTTATAGTCACCCAGTTACGTTGCGACGTTTGATACACACAAGGTATTCCTCCGGTGTCAGTGAGTTGCATGATCTCATGGTCAAAGGAACAGATACTTGACATGCAGAAAACAATAGCAATAAACTGACACGATCAAATGCTACGTTTACAGTTTGGGTCTTGTCCATCACATCATTCTCCTAATGATGTGATCCCGTTATCAAATGACATCTCATGTCAATGGCTAGGAAACCTTAACCATCTTTGATCAACGAGCTAGTCAACTAGAGGCTTACTAGGGACACAGTGTTGTCTATGTACCCACACATGTATTTGAGTTTCCAATCAATACAATTATAGCATGGATAATAAACGATTATCATGAACAAGGAAATATAATAATAACCAATTTATTATTGCCTCTAGGGCATATTTCCAACATAGGGAGTTAGCACTACCCGGGGATTTTAATTCAACATAATACAGGTGGGCCAGTGCTGATGGTGCTGGTCCGAATTTGTCAACCGCCGGTGGCCGCCAGGGGCAATTCTGGAATTGGCCTACCAGAAGTTTGGACGATCCGGTCGTGTCCTGAGAACGAGATACGCGGCTCCTATCGGGATCGTCGACACGCCGGGAGGTCTTGCTGGTTTATTTTTACCTTTTACAAGTGACTTGTCCACCGGGATTCCTTATCGTAAGCATCGTGTTATCATGGTGTGAGGATGTTCCATCAGATGCGTGTGGTAATTTATAATGGACTACTTGGAGCACCCCTGCAGGGTTAAATCTTTCGGAGAGCCGTGCCCGTGGTTATGTGGCGACTTGGAAATTTATAACCTCCGGTTGTAGAAAACTTGACACTAAATTCAATTAAAATACACCAACCACGTGTGTAACCATGATCGTCTCTTTTCAAGGGAGTTCGAGAAGAGAACACGGTGGGGTTATGTTTGACTCGTAAGTAGGTGTGCATGATCACTTCTTGATCATTACTAGATTGCGACCGTTATGTGTAGTCACTCTTCCTATTCTTGTACTCGTAAGTTAGCCACCATACCATGCTTAGTGCTTGCTGCAACCTCACCACTTAACCATTCCATACCCATTAAGCTTTGCTAGTCTTGATACCCATGGTTATGGGATTGCTGAGTCCTCGTGGCTCACAGTTTACTACAACAACAGGTGCAGGTACAGGTAAAGCGATGATTTGACGTGAGAGCGATGCATGTTTGCTTTTGGAGTTCTTCTTCTTCTGCTTCTTCTTCTTCGTCGATCATAGGATGGGTTCCCGGTTGGCAGCCTGGGACTAGCAGGGTGGATGTCGTTCTTCTTTTTCGTTTGATTTCATCCGTAGTCGGATCCTGCTCTTCTGTATGTTGATTGCTATGTATTGATGTATTGATGTATTCATATTGTAGCTTGTGGCGAGTGGAAGCCTTTATCTGGTATTCTCATCTATTTAGTACATGGTATGTTGTAATGACATCCACCTTGCGAAGCGTCTTCGATATGCACTTCTATCCTTAGCGGGATTCTCGAGTTCCTTGAGGATAGGACCGCATATTGGGCGTTACACACGCCCACTTAGTTTTCATATTGAGCTTTCATACACTTATAGCTCTTAGTGCATCCGTTGCATGGCAATCCCTACTCCTCGCATTGACATCAATTGATTGGCATCTCCATAGCCCGCTGATTAGCCTCGTCGATGTGAGACTATCTTCTTCCTTTTGACTTCCCCTTATTAATCTCTACCACCACATTCTATTCCACCCATAGTGCTATATCCATGGCTTGCGCTCATGTATTGCGTGGGGGTTGAAAAAGCTGAAGCGCGTTAAAAAGTATGAAACAATTGCTTGGCTAAAACCGGGGTTGTGCATGATAAATACTTTATGTTAAGAAGATGGAGCATGACAGGATTATATGATTTTGTAGGGATAACTTTCTTTAGCATTTTTATTTTGAAAGGCATGATTGTTTGTTAGTATACCTGAGTATTGATGTCTTTATATCAAATTATAGCCTATTGTTTTGAATCATTCGGATCTTAATATTCATACCGTAAAGAGATTACATGATGAAACATGTTAGGTAGCATTCCACATCAAAAAATCTGTTTTTATCATTTACCTACTCGAGGACGAGCAGGAATTAAGCTTGGGGATGCTTGATACGTCTCCGACGTATCTATAATTTTTGATTGTTCCATGCTATTATAGTATCAATCTTGGATGTTTTATATGCAATTATATATCATTTTTTGGGACTAACCTATTAACCTAGTGCCCAGTGCCGGTTGCTGTTTTCTGCTTGTTTTTGTTTTTTCAGGAAATCGGTACCAAACGAAGTTCAAATGACACGAAACTTTTTGATGATTTTTTTCAGGACAAAAGAGACCCTGGAAGCTTCGAGAGGAACACTAGACGGTGATCCACTTCGCCAAGAGCAACAATGTCGTGAGGAACAAGCTCTCAAAGCTCAACGTGCCCTTCGAGAAGCCACTCGTGCCCTCGACGAACACAACCGTCGTGTGCGTGAAGAAGAAGAGGCACGTCACCAAGAAAAAGCCGCACACCATGAAGAAAACCAAGAAAGGAGGAACCGAGCAAGAATACCTTGTCCCCAACGTCAAGCCAACCGCGTAGAGCAAGAGGAGAACGAGGATGAAGACCCACCTCCAAGATAGAAACGACGACAACCTCGGCATCATGACGACTAACGCTACGGCAAGCTCAAGTTCAACATGCCGAAGTTCTCCGGAAGCACCGATCCCGAAGACTACCTCTCATGGGCCTTAAAGGTGGACAAGATATTCCGTCTTCACCAACATGAAGAATAAGAGAAGGTAGCCATGGCATCGCTTGAGTTCCAAGACTATGTTCTCATTTGGTGGGAGCAAGTGATCGAACGACGCCAAGAGAAAGACGAACCACCTATCACGACTTGGACTCAAATGAAGGATGTCATGAGAGCTCGTTTTATGCCTACACACTATAGCCGCGACCTCTTCAAGAAACTACAACTCCTCAAGCAAGGCACCAAGTCGGTTGAAGAATACTACCAAAAAATGGAGATTGCCATGATACGAGCCAACGTCAAGGAAGATGATGAACAAACTATGGCGCATTTCTTGAATGGTCTCAACCATCCAATCAAGAAAATTGTGGACTTCCAACCTTACTCCAACCTCCTCGAGCTAGTGCACCAAGCCACCAAAGCGGAGCGACAAGTGCAAGAGGACTACAAGTACTCAAGATACTCTTCCAAGACCTATGGTTCATACACTCAAGCTTCAATGACCACGACACCTCCTACTACGACTCGAGCTACACCAAGTACCTGTGACAAGTCAAGTTCAAAGCACCCTTCGACATCTTCGAGTCGTCATCCTCCTACTACAAGCAACACCAAGCCAAGAGCTTCGCCATCAACTACTCCTACGGATGCCACCGCCAAGACAAGTGACATCAAGTGCTTTACTTGCAAAGGCCGAGGCCACAAGTCATTTGAGTGCCCCACACGGCGCACCATGATCGCCAATGATGACGGCACCTACGACTCCATGAGCGAAGAAGAAATGGAAGCCCTTGAGCACGTGGCCATGCACCGGCAAGTGAATGAAGATGAAGACGATCAAGTCTTTTGTGACAATGATTCGAGCCCCGCTCTTGTTTCCTCCAAGATCTTGACACTTCAACAACAACAAGACGAAGACCAACATTGCCACATCTTCCATACCAAAGCGGGTATCCAAGGACGTTCTATCAAGGTCATCATCGACGGCGGAAATTGCCACAATTTGGCAAGTGAAGAGCTATGTTCCAAGCTACAATTGCTCAAGAAGAAGCACCCTCACCCATACAAGGTCCAATGGTTAAGCGACTTCGGCACCATTCAAGTGGAGAACACCGTTCAAGTGTCCTTCAAGATTGGCGCATACGAAGACACCTTGGAGTGTGATGTGGTTCCCATGTCCGTGTGCCATCTCCTCCTTGGAAGACCTTGGCAATTCGACCACGGCGTCATCCACAACGGACGAACCAATCACTATAGCTTCAAGATGAAGGGCAAGGAATTCGTGCTTCGACCCATGACGCCAAGTCAAGTCATCGCCGACAAGCAAGCTTCAACCCATCGTGGAGAGAATAGTGAGTGAGTGAACCACCAAAAAGAAAGTGAGCGCCACAAGCCATAAATGAGCGACTCCACGATGTGCGACAAGAAAGGTTTAGTGTTTTAGCCACCAAAAGAGACATACGGGATGTGAGTGAGAGCCCATCGAGCGTTCTTCACTTTGTGCTTGTGTGCAAAGATGAAGCGGTGAGGACTAATACTTCACAACATCTACCTTTGGTGTTGTCTCATCTATTGCAGGAATACGCAGACGTTTTTCCCGAGGAGCTACCTCCCGGACTTCCTCCACTTCGCGGAATCGAACACCGCATCGACCTCATCCCCAACGCACCTCTACCGAACAAGGCACCTTACCGCGTCAACCCCGATGAGACCAAAGAGATCCAAAGGCAAGTGCAACATCTCATGGAGAATGGGTATGTACGCGAAAGCTTGAGTCCATGTAACGTTCCGGTTATTCTTGTGCCTAAGAAAGATGGTAGCTATCGATGTGTTCCGATTGCCGTCCCATTAATGCTATCACCGTTAGATACCGCCATCCCATTCCACGCCTTGATGACATGCTTGATGAACTTAGTGGAGCCACCATTTTCTCAAAAATTGATCTTAAAAGTGGCTATTACCAAATTCGCATGCAAGAGGGTGATGAATGGAAAACGACTTTCAAAACCAAGTTTGGCTTGTATGAATGGTTGGTCATGCCTATGGGCTTATCTCAAGCACCTAGTACTTTCATGCGTGTGATGCACTATGTTCTTCGCAAATTAATTGGTATTTGTGTTGTGGTATACTTTGATGGCATTCTTGTGTTTAGCCAATCGCTTGAAGATCATGTCATACATCTTAGGGAAGTTTTGCAAGTTCTTAGAAATGAGCGACTTTATGCTAACATGGAGAAATGCACTTTTGGTGTTGACAAGCTTGTTTTCTTGGGCTTTGTAGTATCCTCTAAGGGTGTTCAAGTTGATGAAGCTAAAATTGATGCTATTAAAACTTGGCCACAACCAACCAATTTGCTTCAAGTGCATAGTTTCCTTGGCTTAGCCGGATTTTTATCGACGCTTTGTGAAGGATTTTAGCACTATTGCATCACCATTGCACGCATTGAGTAAGAAGAATGCATCTTTTGTTTGGGGTCCTTCCAAGATGCCGCATTTCATGAGCTTAAGAACTTGCTTACACATGCTCCATTACTTGCATTACCCAACTTTGATAAAACTTTTGAAGTGCATTGTGACGCTAGTGGTAATGGCATAGGTGGTGTGCTAATGCAAGAGAAGCGACCCATTGCATATTTTAGTGAGAAACTCTCCGGCGCACAACTTAACTACCCCATCTATGACAAAGAGTTATATGCTTTAGTGAGAGTCTTGCATGTGTGGGAGCATTACCTTCGCCCTCGTGAATTTGTCATCCATACGGATCATGAAACGCTTAAATACCTTAAGGGTCAAACAAAATTGAATAAGCGTCATGCCAAATGGAGTGAGTTCATTGAGTCTTTTCCTTATGTTATCAAGTACATCAAAGGTAAGGAAAATGTTGTGGCGGACGCTCTTTCCCGTAAGTGCATGCTAGTTACTCAACTTGAGTTGAATGTTATAGGATTTGAGCACATTAAAGACTTGTATGCGCATGATGCTTCATTTGCGATTCCATATGCCAAATGCCTAACGCACAAAACTTGGGAGCGATACTATTTGAAAGATGATTATCTTATGCGAGCTAACAAACTTTGTATTCCCGAGTCTTCTCTTTGTTTGTTGCTTTTGAAAGAGGCTCGCGGTGGAGGACTCATGGGACATTTCGGTCGCGACAAGACATTCGCCACGCTCTCCAAGAACTATTTTTGGCCAAAGATGTTTCGCGACGTTTCACGCTACACCAACCGGTGCTCTACATGCCGCAAAGCTAAGTCTAAAGCTCAATCCCATGGTCTATATATGCCACTTCCTATTCCATATCACCCATGGGAAGACATTAGTATGGATTTTGTGCTTGGTTTGCCTCGAACTCAAAACGAAAAAGATTCGGTATTTGTTGTTGTGGACTCTAAGATGGCACATTTTATTCCATGTAACAAGATCGACGATGCTTCACATGTTGCAAATATCTTTTGTAGGGAAATCTTGAGATTGCATGGAGTGCCCAAGACGATTGTGTCGGACCGCGACATCAAGTTCCTTAGATACTTTTGGAAGACACTTTGCGCCAAGCTCGGAATCAAGCTACCTTTCTCTTCGGCATATCATCCACAAACCGACGGCCAAACGGAGGTCACCAACCGAACGCTTTCCACACTCCTACGCGTGTTGATCAAGCAGAACATAAGGGAGTGGGAGGAATGTTTTCCCATCACCGAGTACGCCTACAATCGAGCACGACACTCTACTACCGGCAAGTCCCCCTTCGAGGTCGTCTACGGCTTCAACCTGTTGTCCCCATTATACATTCTACCGCTACCTCTACAAGAGCGCATCAACATGGACGCGAGTGCACGAGCGAGCTACCTCAAGAAGATGCATGAAGATATAAGGCACACGATCGAGCGCCAAGTACAATGACTCGCGACCAAGGTCAACACCAACAAGCACCCCACTGTGTTCAACCCCGGAGATCTTGTGTGGCTACACCTTTGCAAAGACCGCTTTCCCAACGAGCGCAAGTCCAAACTGCTACCTCGAGCCGATGGACCCTTCAAGGTGCTAGCACGCTACAACAACAACGCCTACAAGATCGACATCCCTCGCGACAAGTACAACATGAGCGACATCTTCAACGTCAAGGACTTATCGCCCTTCCATGGTGATGAGTATTCCGATCCGAGGACGGATCTTTTTCAAGGGGGGGGGGGAAGATGATGCGGAGCATCCTACGGTCATCCCCATGGACCCACCTTCGTCTCCTCAAGTGCCAAGCGGACCAATGACACGAGCACGTGCAAGAGCTCTCGAGACCGAGGTGACATCTCTCCTTAATGAACTTCCATATGACCCGTGTGAGACATGACTACTACCTCAATCCGGAATGCTATGTGTGCTTAGGTATGAAGAAGACCACCTCGGGAATGCTCGGAATGAAGACCAAGTCCTCAAGTACACAGATGGAGAAGCACGAGAAGGAAGATCGCTGAAAAGCATCAGCAGACGGACATCCGGCCCATGGCCCGGACATCCAGCCCCTGATGGATCCAGCCGCCGCAAGCCAGCCGAGGCAAAAGCTCCAGGACCCGGACATCCGGCCCGACAGCCCCGGACATCCGGCAGGGCCCCGGATATTCGGCCCGAAGAGGACAGAAGCTGGACAAAGGCCAGGCCGATATCCGGCCTCGGCCCCGGACATCCAGCCCGACGGGAGCCGCCGGACATCTGGCACCTGCGCGTGCACAGCCGGCCTGAGGGCCATGTAACCCTCTCTTTTCCCCTCCTACCTTGTGGACTCCTATATAAACACCCCCACCTCCTCCTAGCTATGGTTAGCAAAATATATTGAGACATTTGAGTGAGCTTTGCTCCTTGTATCTCCTCTTGGGGAAGACCTCTCTTGTGATCTTGATGATCCTATGATGGGGATCCTTCTCCCTAGATGTACAAGCAGCCTACATCTGAATCTGATCACCCTGTCCTCGATTCAAGAACCACAAACTTCAAGCCATACTTATCATTTAGGGACATTTACATTTGTGCCCCTAATTAGAACCCACTACTCAGATTTGCCCCTAATTTTCAGGTATGCTCAAATTTGCCGCTCTGCCGTCAAGTCACCTTACAGAAATGCCCTTCTGTGCCGTTACCGTCCGTTCAAAGGGCTTTGACCGCCGCGTGAACAGTAACTCGATGAACAGTAAATTCAAAAAAATCTGAAATTTTGTGGGATCGAAGATCCTCAGGTGCGCAAGGTGCGTGCAAATTTTCGTGCTGTTTGGACATTC
The DNA here is from genome assembly GCA_039707655.1 of Elymus sibiricus. NCBI lineage: Eukaryota > Viridiplantae > Streptophyta > Magnoliopsida > Poales > Poaceae > Elymus > Elymus sibiricus. Next base: position 171,289,450 of record CM077666.1, on the reverse strand, counting down.
CAGGAGCTCGTGGCGAAGGGAAAAATTAAATCTGTATACCTGTGAACAGTAAATTCGAAAAAAATAGCAAGAAAATTCAAAAAAATATGAATTTTTTGGCATCCAAGATACTCGGGTGCGTGCAAATTTTTGTTGTGTTTGGACATTGTAGGAGCTCGTGGAGAAAAAAACAATATTTGGCTCAGAAAAAAACTTTGAAAAAATGCACTATTTTTTTTGCTAGAGCTCCTCGCATGTCATTTGATCACAAAAAATTGCAAGCACCTTGCGCACCCAAGCCTCTTTGAGGCCAAAAAATTTCATATTTTTTTTGAATTTTCTTGCTATTTTTTTGAATTTACTATTCACAAGGCGTACAGATTTACTATTTTTCCTTCGCCACGAGCTTCTGGAATGTCCAAACAGCACGAAAATTTGCACGCACCTTGCGCACCTGAGTATCTTCGATCCCACAAAATTTCAGATTTTTTTGATTTTTTTTGCTATTTTTTTGAATTTATTATTCACCAGGACGGTCAAAGGCCTTTGACCGGACGGTAACGGCACAGAAGGGCATTTCTATAAGGTGACTTGACGGCAGAGGGGCAAATTTGAGCATACCTGAAAACTAGGGGCAAATCTGAGTAGTGGGTTCCAATTAGGGGCACAAATGTAAATGTCCCTATCATTTACCCTGTTTTTGGTCTTTGCTGCCAAAAGACTTACATCCGGATATAAATAGGGCACTGCTACGCTTCGGCCGGCGGATCTTTTTAGAAGATCCACTGGGTCGCGAGCCGTCAGATCGTGTGCCATCGAGCGGTCGAGCGGCGTCTTTAATTTTGCAACATAGGTAATGTTGCAGAAACCTTGGCACAGAGGTTGTGTTGCAGAATTATTTGCAATAGAGGTCATGTTGCAGTTTTTTTGTCTTCACCTTTTTGCAACATAGGTAATGTTACGGAAGAAACTTTTGCGACATAGTTGATGTTGTAGAAATTTTTGCAATGGGGATGATGTTACAGAAACGCCGCCCGCCGATGCCGACGCATGTCGCAGCAGCATCGCTCTTGCTCGTCGTCATCGCAATTAGCCGGTGATGATTGGATACTGCATGGAGGAGGTCGGCGAGACCGTGCCAAGCTCGGGCGCTCCGCTGCAGCCAACGCCCTGCAGCGGCCGGTGGTCCTAGTGGACGCGGCCGACGACCCGACGAGCTGCGGCACCTCACGTAGTGTAGGCGACCTTTCCATGCGCGTGAGTTGCTGGCCACCCATGACCAGGCACGAGAGATGACGGAGAGAAATGAGAGAGAAAAGGGGATCTAGATGGGATAAGGAAGGAGCAACTCAACTGAGAGAAGGAAGAAAGAGCAGAGCGGTCCACGGGCCCATAGGAGACATGCGTCACGTGCTAGTGGTGGCGGACGCCCCACGCTGAATCAACCGGCTGATCGTATTCATTTCCCATATAAATAATGTGTAGCTGAAGAAAGGCACACTTCTTAAACATTATGTAATTTCACATCGTCAACTTTCACTACACTACAACCGGGGCTAGCAGCGGCTTCTCTACTGATGCTAATCAACAGACCAACAATTCAGTTCTACAAAAGAAAAAGAAAACACTACAGCTCTATTCTAGAGTTCTTCCCCATGGGAAACTCAATCCTAATCTCGTAGTCGGAAGCTCGAGCTGCCGACGGCGATGTCATCCTTCGTGGTGCCCGAGCTGTCTAGATGGCTGAACGAGTACCGATACCGTGGTGCCCTGGCCTCACCTGAATAAGGAGGACAAATAATGTCAGAATTAACAAGGCATTATCGGAGTGGTGTTCATCTAAGAAATCAACAACTCACCGGGCGTCTTCCCACAAAGCTCGATGTGGGTGGCGTTGCAGACAGGGCACGCCAGGTTCACGGCGACCCACGGCTTGATGCACTGCTCATGGAAGACGTGGCCGCAATTCAGCCTTTCCGGTGGCCCCCTGCCCGGCTCGTTGTCGTACGGGCGGCCACACATCGGACAGCCGGTAGCTTGGACTCCGGCTCCCTCGCCGGCGCCGCTTTCGTCGGTGTGGACCAAATCCTGTAAAAATGTCAAGTGGGAGTTGATGCCGATAGATAGGAGCCAGCATTGGTTGACGCTGTTAAGTCATTGCCGAGACCGAAGAATCCACCCATATGCCCTAGTGCAACCTGTGGCGAAGGAGGAGAATACCGTACAACTCCACGTGGGGTATGAACCCGGCCAGGGCAGTGAAGTGGCTAACGAGATTTGTTTATCCGGGTCACAGCCACTAGATGTGGATGGTAGGCAACCTGAGAAAGAGTCAGACTACGTGCCACACAATGTGTGTGGTCATGATACTGGGCAGAGTAGTCAGTCGATAATATTGGAGGAGGATCTGGATTCTGATGGGGATGAGGAAGAGGAGGAAATGCAGAGGGTGATGGAGGAAGAGGACGAGGATGGATTGGCGGAGGATCTGGATTCTGAAAATTGCGAGGATGAAGTGGAGGTACCGATTCCTTCTACATGGGATCAGGACATATCCACCGGCCTTACGGTCAACGATGGCCATGAGGCTCCATGGCAGTATAACCTGAACCAAGTCCAGATTGGGGCTATGTTTGATACAAAGAAAAAATTGAAGTATGCTGTGATCAAGTGGGCTATGTCTACGCAGAGGGTTTTCCGGACACACATATCAAGTCCAACAAACTATACCGTGAAATGTGTTGAAACAGGTTGTCCTGGGAAGGTGCACGGGCATGTCCCGAAGTATAACATCCACTGGGTTGTGACCGATGTCGTCCCACATAATTGTGTGAGGAAAAACCTTCTGGTGAATCATCCAAACCTGACTTCAACTCTCATTGCGCAACTCATGTATACTGAGATAGTGCAGAAGAAAGATATGGAAGCAAAACACATCCAGATAGCACGAGGATCTACTTGGTTCCATCAGCTGCTCCTGATCAGATGGACGCCCCTCTCACCAGCGATATGTTCCCAACTGCCTCTGTTGTGGGAACCAGACACCACGCGGTACGTGCCATGGTTCTCATATGTGTAGTTTTATGATAACCTGAACATATACAATTGGTTAACTCTTCATGTACAGAGTGACTTGACAGTCGAGGCGTGAGAGGAGGTTTCCGCTTTAATGCGGCGGGTTGAGAGGGGGGATACTATCCCACAGCCAGAGCATCTCTCATGGTTGAGGCGTTTTGATGAGAAGCTACGAGGGATTTACGCAGCTGTTACATGTAGACGATCTTCGGATGTTGCAGTTCCTCGTCCAGCACATCGTCCCCCATGTCCCTCTGTGCAGCGTTCAGAACCACGACACTCTGTGCAGCGTTCAGAGCCACGCCACTCCGTGCAGCGTTCAGAGCCACCTCCTTCACAACCAGGGAGCTCGTCCTGGCATCAGCCAACTCCTTCACAACCAGGGAGCTCGTCCTGGCATCATCAAATGGAACTAGGTAACACTACTTTGTACATTCTTTTAAACATTGTAGTTTCGCAAATCAATTTTACATGTTTTACTATACTGCAGGCGGCAACCAGTCGCAACAGATCATGCATTCAGTGCAGTCACCGATACTTAGTTGTGCTGGATGTGGATTAGAGGGCTACGGCGATGACGATGACGAAGCTGCAAACACTTATGACTTCTCTCAGACAGTGTTTCACACTCCACCACCAGCACCGACGCAGGAGACACAGACCGTGTCAGACGATGTTATCTACGGTCGTGGTTACCGTGAGCATCGCCCACCGCCTCAGCGCTTATCGCCTTCCGGTCCTCGCCCGAGGAAGACCCAGATTTGTCGTCGTCCCCAGCAGTGATATGGTTATCTATGTATTAGTCATTATCTATGTTAGTTTCAGACTTTTCTCATGTGTGAGTCATTATCTATGTATGAGACATGCTTCATGTATGTGTTAATATCGCACTTGCTTCTATCTGATCAGGAGACATATATCTACCTATGTATGCGAGAGACATATTACTATTAATTCGCATTGTTATTCCAGTTACATTTCCAAAGAGACTGCAACAAATAATTAAGATACAAGTACATCTGAATTTAACGGTAGGGTTGAACTTAAAAAATACAGCTTACAAACTACATGAAGGCATCATCGTCATCCTCCGTCGATGCAGCATTCTTGCCCTTCGACGATGCGGTACTCTTGCCCTTCGACGATGCGGTACTCTTGCCCTTGGTGCTCGGCATGAAAATATCGTCTTCGTCCTCGCTGTCTTGGGTCCATAAATAAGTATGTTCTGCTGCAGCCTTTAGGAATGCTTCACCCTTATGTTGTTGCTTCTTCCACCTTCCATGCAACCTGAGAAGTTTTTTTCGTATCTCCTCAAAGGTCCTTGCAGGCCACCCGCACCTACTTAATGCGTGAGCCAACTCATTCAGTAAGGTGTCACTACTGAGGAGTTCGTCCCATGGAACTATCCTATTGTCTATCTTGAAATCGGTGGCTAAGCTCAGAAGACATTTGGACATACTAGGGTGAAAACAACTATGATCGAAAGGATAACCGGACATCTTGATGAGACTACACTGGCCTCCTTAGTGTGGAGGGGGTTTTATAAGTTGAGAAGAGAAGATGGCGGGAGAGAATGACGGGAAAGAAAATGGCGGGAAAGAAAATAACGGGAGAAAATGACGGGAGAAAATGGCGGCAAAGAATGGCGGGAGAGAATGGCGAGAGAAAATGGCGGGAGAATATGGCGACAAAGAATGGCGGGAGAGAATGGCGGGAAAGAAAATGGCGGGAGAAAATGGAGGAAAGAACGGCGGGAAAGAAAATGGAGGGAAAAAGATTGCGGGAAAGTACATTTTTTCATGTATAAAACGGCAATGGTTGTACAGGATTTATAAGCCACTTTTAAATATAAAAAAACACTTCGGCCTACTATAAACCGAAGAGCATGCATCTTCGGCCAACGCCTGACCGAAGACCACTCTTCGGCCAACTGTAAGCCGAAGTTACTATCTTCGGCCCAGCTGGCCACTCTTCGGCCAACGGTAGGCTAAAGAGCACTCTTCGGCCAACGGTTGGCCGAAAAATCTCTCTTCGGCCAACAGGAGGCCGACGGGGTCATACTTTTGATTTTTATCCATTAGGGCGTATAGTTTCTGAATTTGCTATAAAATCATCATAGTTTAAAAAAAATCGAAACACAAACGAGCGTACAGGAAACTTACGCGATTGTAGCCTTGTGAATTCGTCTAACATGCGAGTAGCACCAAGCAGCACCCCCTGGACCGTTCGCCTCACCCAGGTACGCGCTGGATGGTCAAGACCGGTCACCCTATCCGTTTATTTACACGGGTGGACGGTGCTGGACGGCGCCCCTTGCTGTGGGTTGTGGCGCCCGGGTTCGTCGACGTCCACCCGCTTGTCCGGAGGGTTGTCCATCCAGCTATGCGCAGTGCGGTTGAATGGTGTGGCTTTGGTTGGGCCCTCTGACCCCACGCGTGCGTTCCGGATACGCGCGTGCGTCCGAGCATATTATAGCGAGCAACTCAAGTGCTAGCTAGGAGTAGATTCCTCTGTCGTCCAGCACCAAAGAAAAAACAGATGAGAATATCGGGGGCTGAGAAAACGACAAAAAAAGGAGCAGCAGACAGGCAACTTACGTGATGGTAGCTTAATTGACCACGCTGGCCTTCCCCTTCGTGTCAGGCACTGTCATAAGCCATGTTTCCACCCAACGCCGAGTAGAAAGAGTGAGCATGTGACTCTGACGGTGCAGATTTCTATCGGTACCCTCATTAGGGTACCTTGCGTGGCTGGAAGTCACAGATCGGAGGTCGTCCGGAGAATTTACTCGGGTTCGAGCCTCCATTATGGAGTAATACCTTACGTCATGTGTTGCTATTTATTATTGACTAGCACAAATGCCCGTGCGTTGCAACGGGAAAGAAAATTGGCATGTGTCCATGAAATAGTCCACCAGAGCGGTACAACGACATCGTATAGCGCCACCTGACGGCGATAAACAGGTGTACACCGAGATTTAGAAGAAAAACATTAATTCAACCGTTCCTTAGTCACGAAAGAATCTTAACACCGATGATAAGGAACACTTCTTCATAATTCTAAAATCTACTCTCTCCCTTCGGATTTATAGGGAATAAATATCACAAGCTCAAAACATCACATTTAACATGTTCGCTTTTCTCTTAAAATATTAGATTATTATGAAAAAATTGTTGCATGAGTAACTATCCATGCACTGGTCAATTTATCAATCTCATTTAATCGGGTATTCCTCTTTTATATGTTTTGTTTATCTCATGCAGCCACAACCCACAATCCCATTTAAATCGTGTCTTTTTCTCTTGTATGTCTTCCTTTTTCTCATGCAGCACACAATCCTATTTAATTATAGTCAATCAGCAACATAGCGTGCATGTCCTCTTTTCTTTATCTCATGCAGCCTCGCTCACCCCTAGAATAAAACAGGATCCATATTTTACCGTTTGTTTGTTGATTCAAGGCGGCTCATTGTTTATGCAGTTAACTCGCGCACGTATGCAAATTGACTAGATTTTGTGTAAAAAGTGAGGGGACTATTTAATTGGTAAAGATATCCAATAGAACGTGTTCTATGTAAAAAAAAACGGTGCGAAAGTGCTAATTAATCAGCACTTTGCCACAGCGTGTGTACGCAGGACTCGTATTGCACTCAAATCAATCCTGCTTTTGCACAGCGCCGCTCTTCTCGCGCACGCCTCTGCTCTCGACCAGAGCCCGCTTCTCTGCCTTTTCGAGGTAGCCCTGGCCTTCTGTTTGCCCAATGGAAGCCCAATTCTTCGGACACCCGAGCGCAAGGGATTGAAACACAGGTTGCCATTCTAGGGATCAGTTTTTCTTGGGTAGCGCATGTACATTGTAGTCGTCAGTTTTCTTGGGTATGTCAGATCTTTCCGGCGGTGTAGTGCATGCACAGATTTTCTTGGGTATGAGCAGCGCATACACAGCAGGCAAACCTGCGTGCAATGCATCATCCAACGTGAATCAAAGCTTGTCCTCCGTTCATGTCTCAAGCATGAATGCATTAATAGCCTCTCTTTGATTCGCTATCCTTATTATTTTAACTGGTCATGCAGTTAATTGGCCTCCTTTTCCTTCCTTGGCCTCTCTTTCCTTATTCCTACACAGCTTCTTAACACCAAGAAAAGTCAAAGACCTATATAAATTGGATGTGTTGCATGTATGGGGACGATGTGGGACTATTTAATAACAAAATTGACCTTGATTTAACACGCAATATCACCAGCTCAGTTGGTGGCGAGATGCTCTTCTAAACTGGAGGTTGCGAGTTCGATTTCGCAAAGCAGCACATATTTTTGCGTCGGCCTGCCTTGCCAGGATTGATGGGCCGATTCGTTGGGCCACTGGCCTCAGCACACGGGCGGGTCTCGAGTGCCAGAAAAATTAGCGTGGCTTGCGTTGAGTTTTTTTTTCTTTTGAAAGGACGTTCAGCTTGGTTTTGAGACGAAGAAGGAAACCAAACGTACAAAGTTTTGAGCGGACGTACGAAGGAACGGACGAAAATTACAGTGGTAAGAAACGATAGCCCCTTTATTATTAAAAAAAAATTAAACTAGCAAAAATGTCCGTGCGTTGCAACGGGAGAATTTTTTTGATGTGAATACCCAAACGTCCACCAGCGAGGCACGATAACTTCCGATGGTGCCATCGGCCGACGCCCGGGAGGCGCACGCCGAGGCATGGAAGAGATGCATATTAGCCATACATTAATCACGAAATGAGCCTTAACACCGGTGGTAAGGAAAACTTAGTTCTCCATAATCTGAAATCTACACTTGCGGTTGTCGCTTAGTCGTCTTTGCACCATGGCGGCCCGACTTTTCAGTAGAAAAAGAATAGCTCCGACGGGTGTTGTATTGGTGCTTTCGGCTAGACGCAGCGGGTGCTCCAGCTTGCAACGTCACGTCCCGCCTGCAGCAGCATCAGTCGAGCTCGAAATGTCGCGCGTGCCGCATCAGGTACCCTCGATCGAAGCTGCATGTAGATCAATCAGGTATTTTTTTTAGAATAAAGCGAAATCTGATCCCAGCAAATACGACGTGAATTAAAAATATTTATGTACGCAGTTTCGAAACCAAACGCCTGCAGCACTGAAAATATTACAATGTGTCGCCCAGTCACAGAAAAATCACAATGAAAAGAAGCATAAGGCTATGTTTGATATAGCAAAGTATCGCAATAACCAGAATAATGAAAAACTGCAGTATTTTAGCCCATTGCTGTAAGATACCAGGGTTTGGCTAGACTCATTGATGTAAAAATGAGTTTTAGCTAGCTAGACGCATGCAACCGATTGGTCATGCACATTTACCATCCATCCGCATGCACAAACTGAATGATGCACGGCCATACGCATGGCTTATAGCTTCCCAAGGGACGTCTTCATATCCACATTATTTATTGTGAACTGTAACCGCAAGGCCATCATCGTGTCCCTTCTGTACTTCTGTCTCATCATGCATCTCATCCCGCCGTGCGCATGTGCTTCTCTGCAGCCCATCCACCATGACACATTTGTTCCAACCTTTTGTACTTCTGCCTCATCTTGTCCCGCCGTGCGCATGTGCTTCTCTGCAGCCCATCCACCATCACAGCGTTTCATGGTTGCCATGAGGCATACTCCCACGAGCCAATCATACCTTTTCATTGTTGGATTTCTTTTGTTCCTTATTTGGAAGTGCAGCCACCGTACTTTGTTGGGCCTTTTTTTTTTCTTATTTGCAAGTGCAACCACCGAATCGACATCTCATCCCCCTTTTGTTATTTCTCAACAAGTGCCTTGTTGATTATCCGGACAACTAACAGCGTATATAAACCGATAAGATTTGACATAAAGGGGCGAGGTGGTACTATTCTATACCCGTCAAATTATTTTTGGCTGATCCTGCAAGCTGAGGAGGCCCATCAGCACATCCTTGTGACCCATTATAGTGATGTACGCAGGTGGCGGAGAGAGGGTTCGGTCCAAAGCCGCAACACGAACAGTTTTATTTTACCAATGTTTAATGTTTATCAGAACTTCTGGCTAGCCAGTTGGTTACCAGGGGTAGGTAGTTATGTGTGAGGTTTCGAGTTCGAGTTTATTTATAGGCAATATTTTTTCTAATTGTAAGAGCGAGCGCAGGGCGCCCAGATCGCCTATTAGCTGCTGCTATTGGTTCTCGTACATGAAAATTTTAATACCACCTCGTGTATGTATAAACGTATGGAAAACAAATCATGGCTAGAACATTTCTTTTTTCCAAATAAATATCAACTTTTTTGAAAAAAAAATTGCGTTTGAAATTTCTAAAAAATATTTAGATCTGCTGCTGCCACTCATTCTTAAGGTTTAGCGCGGCCTGTTAGACACTAACCATCAGCAGCTCTGCTGGATAGCAGCGCGTGATCACAAGCAGTAGGTCTCGTGTTCGATTCATTGCAAATGCACAATTTTTTTTGGCGATTTTAACAGTACGACACTCGCTCCTGGGCCGGCCGGCCCAGTTGGACTCCCAGGAGGAGCGGACGTACAGAGCGAGCCCTACCTGGGCCTGGGCTTTCAGCTCGCAGAGCCAGCCAGAAACATGCGGACGTGAAAAGTCCACTCACGGGCGGGGCGTATACAAAATTAGTACCACCTCGGATAGTATAAGAAAAATATGATATGGGTGAAGGCGTAAACTCATGGGAAGAAGCGTATTGTGACGGTGAACCCACGGAGTCAATCCGTGCTTTATTATTAGAGAAAGATTAATTATAATTATTAATTATAATTATATATATATAATATAATAATTATATATATATATATTATTATATTATTATTATTATTATTATTAGGTAGAGACTGATGCTTGAATACCTCATGCGAGGGGTTACAATGGCGTGAGTTTGATGCTACCGAGAGTTGTTCTACGAGAGAGTCGATGGGAATGAGAGCCCCCTAGCCTCCCCTTATGTAAACGGTGGAGGCTAAGGTTTTACAATACAGGATGCAATCTTGGCCGCCGCCAGCATAGACTTGGGGGGCCAAGATGGTCTAGGGTTGCGTATCCACCCCTACGGGCTCCTCCGTATCGCCAGGTTCTTGGCGGGCCTTGTGCAACCTAATGAGGTATGTTGCTCACTGAATTATGTAAGCATGGCATGACTCCATCTTCACCACATAAATATAAACATGAGCACCATGGTGTTAAACCAAGCAATTGGATCATACTTTTTCACGCGCTTCAGCATTTTTAACTCCACTCAATATATGAGCGTGAGTCATGGACTTAGCACTACGGGTGGAATAGAATGCGGTGGTAGAGATTCATAAGAGAAGTCAAAAAGGAAGAAGGTCTCGCATCAACTCGGCGGATCAATAGGCAATGGAGAGGCCTATCAATCGATATCAATGCGAGGAGTAGGGATTGCCATGCAACGGATGCACTAGAGCTATAAGTGTATGAAAGCTCAACTGAAACTAAGTGGGTGTGCATCCAACTTGCTTGCTCATGAAGACCTCGGGCATTTGAGGAAGCCCGTCATCGGAATATACAAGCCAAGTTCTATAATGTAAAATTCTCACTAGTATATGAAAATGACAACTCAGGAGACTCTCTATCTGAAGAACATGGTGCTACTTTGAAGCACAAGTGTGGTAAAAGGATAGTAGCATTGCCCCCTCTCTCTTTTTCTCTCATTTTTTGTTGGGCTCTTTTGGCCTCTTTTTTTTTATAAGAACAATATCATGAACATCATCTCCGTATTTTGGAGGACTCATCAGTCTCCATCATTCTTTACCTCACTTGGACAATGCTCTAATAATGATGACCATCACACTTTTGTCTACTTACAACTCGATAAACTAAAACAATATGACTCTATATGAATGCCTCTGACAGTGTACCAGGATGTGCAATGATCTAGAGTAACATGTATTAAAATGTTGAACGGTGGCTTTGCCATAAATATCATGTCAGCTCTATATGATCATGCAAAGCAATATGATGATGAACACACAAGAAGGAACGATGGAAGTTGCATGGCAATATATCTCAGAATGGCTATGGAAATGCCATGATAGTTTTTTTTGAAACTCTGGACAGTGGGGGACGCCCCCACTGACTTTAAATTGATAAGGTGGAACTAATTACATGCATTGTTACATGATGAGAGGGGGGGGGGGGGTATAAGGAAGAGTAGACAAAAGCAACAAAGTCTATACAGAGGCTACAAATTGCAGAATGAAGGGCACTAGGCTCTCCTTTGATCTGTATCTCAACATCTGAAAGTCTGTTTTGAATCTTCGGGCCCAAGACTCCACCGTGGGCACGACCCCTCTAAAATGCTTATTATTTCTTTCCTTCCACAAACTCCAGGCCGCCACCACAAAGACTTCCAAGAACATGGGTTTTGTCCATTCCCATTTTGCTGCATGTAATAGTTACAGTTTGTCCCCTTGCTGGAGCCACTGGACGCCCAACTTCCCCCAGCAAATGGCACTAAACGGACACTGAAAGAATAGGTGCTCCAGGGTTTCCTCAGGGGGATTTGTGCACAGCAAACTGGTATAGTTGTCATCCTGGATCGACATGTTTCTTCTACGCAGCATGTTGCGAGTGTTGAGCCTATCCGCCAACAGTAACCAGGCAAAGACCTTCCACTTGTTTGTGCATTTTGATTTCCAGATCCAGTTGAAAGCATCATCAGCAATCATGTCCCGAAAACAGTGCATGTAGTACTTGCTGGAGAGGAAGTCGTTTGATCCCCAAGAGCAGATCCAACGATTGTTCACCCCCACCTCGAGCTCCGTCTGTGTTGTGCTTAACTGAAGATCGGCCAGCTCGTCTCTGGCTTGTATAGAGAGCGGTAGATGGAAGTTCTGCCCCAGGGTGTTGGCCGTTAAGATTCTCTGAACCGAAATGCCTTCATTATTGGAGAATGAGAATATTCTGGGGTGACTTTCGGCTAGGATTTCCTGCTGCCACAAATCTTTCCAAAACAGAGCCATGGCTCCATCCTTGATCTCCACTCTAGTGACACCTCTGTAAATAGGCGCGAGCTGCATAATGTCGCGCCACCAAAACGATTCACATGGATCAGTTGTGTGCGGAACGACGCCTTCATAGTGTACCGACCAAATCAGTTTTACCCATGGAACATCCATTCGATTATAGAATTTATGGAGTTGTTTCAAGAGAAGCCCCTAGTTTTGCACACGGAGGTCGATAATACCCAAGCCACCTTTGGTTTTTGGTCGACAAACTAGGCTCCAAGCGGCAAAAGAGTTTGCCTTGATCCCATCTTCAGACTTCTTAGACCAAAGACAGTATCTCCGAAGCTTATCTAGATGTTCTAGAATTTTTGGAGGTATCTTAATTGAGCACATGGCATAAATCGCAAGTGACGTGACAACTGAGTTCAAGTAACGAATTAGCCATAGACAGTCTCCTCTCAACTGACACCACTAGGGGCATGAGGTCATTCACTGTCGGCCGGGTAGTGCCCATCGGCAGCCCAAGATAGGTGAATGGCATATGGCCGATCAAACACCCGAACACCCCAGCAAGTAGGGTTGTTTAATTGGCTACTGTGTTGACCGAGATCAATGTGGATTTCTGGAAGTTAATACGCAGCCCAACCGACAGAGCGTAATCCTGGAGAATTCTTTTCATGTGCTCAGCTTGCCTCAAATCTGCCGGCATGATGATGTAGGAGATATGCCCTAGAGGCAATAATAAATGTTATTATTTATCCCCATGTTCCTAATTAAGTTTATATTCCGTGCTATAACTGCCATGGTTCTCGAGTCTGCAATAACCACGAGGCTCGGAGGGAAACTCATATGCACGTGTGGAATAATAAACGGTAAAATGTATTCCTAGTCCGGCCTCTAAGACTAGCTCAAGTGTTTCATGATGGTTCTGTTTTCTTGATCATGGGCATGACTATGCCGGCAACTTTGAGGGCACAATGTTAGGAGAACACTTGTGTTGAATCGACCCGAATTGATGTTATGCTATGAGATACATTCATCACAAGTTAATGGTTAATAACACAGAGGAAGTTTACGTCTGCATAATTCCTTAGACCATGAGAGTATCGAGTTTCTTCATGCTTGATTCATGAACTTTGGGGTATGTTAAACATCATCCATAACTGGGTGGCTATTACGGCGGCTTACGGGTTCATGAGAAAGTATGTCAAGTAAATTGATAGCTCAAGATTGGGATTTGCTCCTCCGATGATGGAGAGATATCTCTGGGCCCTCTCGGTGTTACGGTATCCACCATCGTCTGGCCAGACACATTGTGATTTGATCACAGGGATGCCGGACACACGGGAACGAGAAAAGAGAACAAACCCGGTAACGAGGTAACTGGCATTGTGGCCAAGTGTTGATCCACGGGGATGCCGATAAATCTCACCTCGGGTGTTTGTAACATATCGTGAAGCAACAGGAATAGCACACGGCAATTGGAGGTTCACTCGAATATTTATTCGTGTGGGTATAGGGGTCAATATGGGTGTCCACGGCTCCGATGTTGATCATTGATCGGAAAGTGTTCCGGTCATGTCTATACTTCACCGAACCTATAGGGTCACACGCTTAAGGGTCATCTATTTGCTGAATTCTAGACAGGGAGTCTGAGAGAAAGTCACCGGAAAAGTTTCGGAGACAACGGAAAAGTTTCGGAGAGAGAACACCGGAATAGTTTTGGTGAAACTGAAAAGTTGTTTCAGGGTATACCATTAAGTCAAATTGGTATCAGCACACGCCTGGAAATTCTTGGAGGGTGCCAGAATTGTTCTGGAAACTTCTGGGATTTTTCCGGGATAAAAACCGGAAATGTTCCGGAGCTGCCGGAACCAGTTTGGTTGCTTTTCGCAGATGAAAATCACTAATCCGGAATTGTTTCGGAACGCGTCCAAAATCATTTTAGTGGGTACTGGAATTATTCTAAGACCCACAGAAATATTTTCGGATTTAACGGTCGCGGAAAAATGTTTCCGTGAATAGTGAAAGTGCTTTTTGGGCTACTTTATGAAAAGCCACCTTTTAGGGCTTTTCCCAAAAGGCTTCTAGAAGAACTTAGGGACTAAGGAGCCCCCTTTGGGGGGGGGCCCATGAGGTTGGCCGGCCAAGGAGGAGCCCATCCATGGTGCTCCTCTAGCCTTCCCATTTTACCCTTGTGGAGAATCCATGTGATGGGTTTTTTGGTATTTTGGGAGCCACCCTACCCCTTGGGTTTTCCTATAAATAGAGGTGGAGAGGCACTCTCCACACTCACTCTTTCTCACATACACATGCCATTGCAATGATCTGGCTTCTTCTCTCCCTCCCCGGGAAATAGTTTCGTAGAGCCGAAAGACTGTCTGGGTTCCGGTGGGAACTAGTTCTGGACTGCGAAGCCCTGCCGGATAGATGACACCGTATGTGTGCAACCCCGTAGAGAGGTCGTAGGTTCAATATTTTTGCCCGAGGAGCTGTTCGAGAGTGCATCCCGAAGGGATGTCCGAGTTACCGTCCGAGTTCGAGAGTGCCTCCTGAAGGGCTGTCCGAGTTACCGTTCGAGTTCGAGAGTGCCTCCCGAAGGGCTGTCCGTGACACTGTCCGGGGGACTGTCTGACCGCCTCCCAGAGGGCTGTCCGAGGGGCAGATGAGGGAGTACATCCTCGCGGTTGGGAGGTTGTAAATCCTAGCTGCGGGGAACTGCACCACCGATCGTCATCGACTCTACTTCCGCTGCGCTACGAGTCGGTAACGAAAAGATCAAACCTTGTATGCATCTCCATAGTGATCCTGGGCGTGCTCGCTGTACCGAATTTTTTTGTTTTCTGTCGCGTTCCCCGAAAGTGGCATCATGAGCCGTGCTATGCGTAGATGCAGGTTACGATCTAGAATACATAGAGATGTATGGGTGTTGCACAATATAATTTGTAGTAGATGAGTTCTACTGCTGATAATTATTTGTGCGGGTAGCAGATGAAATCTGTTACCCGATGTTCTTGTTGCTTCCCTGGAATTTGCATATTTCTGATCTTGATAACAGCATGGTGGAGTTTCAAAGTTCTGGCAATCCGCGATCCTGATTGATCAACGAAGTGCTAACAGTTCGTTGAATTCCACCATAGTTAGAGAGAAAGATGAAATTTCGCAAACGAAAGGGCAATGCAGATATGATCTGCACGGGGGTCATGCGTATGACGAAGTTAAGTATGGGGCTCGAGATTTTATTATCTCGTGTTTCATACACCCCGCAAAGTTAATCTAGCGACTTGGATAATCATACTTGATGATGGACGTTGGTAGCTTTGGTTTGTTTCAAAACCTTAGAAGCCACGTAAAATAAATTTTTGCATAAACCGATTAGAGGCGTCTAACTTGGTTTTGCAGGATGTGCATGTGATGTGGTATAGCAGTTCTCACATTAATTTGATTATGTATGAGATGACTATACAATGTAAATTAACATGACCTGCGTGTCATGATTCGGCATGATGGCTGGAGCCATATGATTGTCACTTTAATGACCTGCATGTCAACCTTTTGTAATGCACTTATTTTATTAGCTATAGAGATAGCAATATTATCTGGTGCATCGACAAGGTGGTGGCAATCTTTGCGAAGGTGAACACCGACGCGAATGCCGAAGACGAAGAAATTAAAGACTTCTCCATCAGAAAGGGCTATACCATATCATGCTATTATGAATTGCCTGAGATGTTTATCCCTTATGATGCACCCTTTTTGATTGCGCGGTAGTTGCTTTTATTAGGGTGATCTCTCACAAAAATATCAAGTAGTTAGTGTTCTCCCAAGTGTAGCACTGTCACGGCACCTATCTTTTCGGAGTGCGTCATGTTTCCATGAGTACAAACGATTAGAGAAGTGTGAGGCGGGTGAGTTGAGACCTCGCAGCGAGATCACTTGGTTTTCTTGACGTTCTGGCTTGAGAGTCTTGAGCTCGGAACACGCCTATCGAAAGATGAACAAGAGTTACATAGAGATGTGATCGGCAAGTTGGCCTACCGATTGAAATTCCCGTCATCAGTGATGTTTCCATCAATGGCGTTGAATTGAAATGCAGGTCTTGTATCACTCACAATCAATTATGAGAGATATTGGTTTGAGTGGGAGCGCACTGTAGAATTAACTTGCTTAATTCTCAGTGCAATTAATTACGAACTTTGTCAAAGTGAAATTCGCATAATAGTTATAGAATAATGACTCGCGGTTCCACCTTCCCTATTAAAATTGAATAGCTGTTAAATATCTGGTTAAAACTTTACGGTTGGTAACGTAATGTGAGGATTGTCCTCAAGAGTGCCGAGAAGGATTTTGTCCTATCGCATGCTTTCGGTATTCTCTCGCTAATGCTATGGATGATGTGACTCTCGTCCTTCGATCCAAAAGCTAGAATTCCGTTACGGTCAAGTGCAATATGTTTGCTTCCATGAGACCCGAACTTCAAAAGTTTGGGATAGCTATGTGATATTCATGGAACTAAAAATTAGTTTCAGATACAAACAAAGGCTAGAAGATATGGGATATCCAAAACAATGTTTATTTTGCAAATTATAAGTAAAGTGTTTAGTATGCATTTGACTGATAAGAGAGGGATCCAGAAGAACGCCGATCATATGATGATGGTGAATAAAACAACAACTTAAAGAGAAAGGAAATGTCCAAAGGGTGTTAGTATGACTTACACGCCTAGGAAGTCCGGGGCTAACGCCACTCTTAAGTTGAGTGCTTCTTCTGCGAGTAGGAGAAATACTAAAAGTTAAACTGTTAGAAGTATAATGGCAAAAAGAGAGAAGACTGGAATGTCCAGCTCATGTATGAAAGTCATGCAAGTTATTGATGTATAGAAGACTGGTCAAAGATATAATTCTTGGGAATTATGATTAAACCTGTTAATCACTAATTCTTGGGTATTGTGAGTTGAGCACAAAGATACCCGCTCGATTGCATTCTGTTGTGACTCGATGCAAGAACTACTACGGCCTAAAAGACTTGTCGGGAATGAGGTTTAGATACGCGCTGGGAACATAGTAAATGTTACTATACCTTCCATCAGTGTATTACCTATGTATTTATTTTCATAATTCATTTTTGGAGTTTCATACACTCTAGCCCATTGCATAAGGTATCTTGCAAGAAGGTTGTTCATAAGAGAACTTTTGATGTTCAGTGTTATGAATAACATAAGGGCCATACTTTCATTATGAATAAGATGTATGTTATGAATATTGATAATAATACATTACCTCTGTATTTACTTTCATAATTCATTTTAGAGTTTTAAACACTCTAGCCCATTGCATAATGTTTGTTGCAAAAGGGTTGTTCATAAAAGAACAATTGTTGTTCAGTATTATGAATAACATAAAGGGCCATGCTTCCATTGAGAATGGGATGTATGTCATGAATATTGATGGTAATATGATACATCCATAACACTGATGTTGAATGTCGCAAGACTAAAAGAATACCACAAATGTGTGGCACTGCATTCGGTCACATTGGAGAAATCCGCATGGAGAAATTCTATAATGATGGATTTTGAAGTCGTTTGATTATGAATCATGTGACACTTGCAATTTTCGTCCGAGAAGTGAAGTGACTGAAATACCGTTCACAGGCCATAAGGAACGAGCAACGAACTTGTTGGTGATCATACATTATGATGTGTGTAAGCAAATAAAGGTTATTGCTAGCAGTGGATTTGTCTATCTTCAAAAATGACTCAAGTAGATATATGGATATTTGCTTGATGAGACGTAAGTCTGGATCTTTTGAAATCATTCGAAAGGTTTTCAACATGAAGTAGAAATTATTGTAACAAGGAAGATTATGTTTCTGCAAACTAGATTGCAGAAAGGAATATTTGAGTTACAAGTTTAGCGAATGTCTGATGAGTTGTGAAAAGAGTTTCATAACTTACACCTCCCGGAACACCACTGTGAGTGGAATGTCCGTGAAGATGTAATCAAACCATTTATGACATGGTAAGATCAAAGATGACATAAATCAATTTGCCATTATCCCTTTTAAAGTAATGCTTTAGAGACTGCGGCTTTTACACTGAATAGAGCGCCATCAGATCTGTTGAAATGACGCCATGGTATGGTACGCCCAACCATGTTTTGTCTTTTCTTAACATTTGGAATATGTGGCTTGTGTAAAATGTTTACAAACCTATTCCAAATCAGACAAGTGCTACTTTGTAGGTTATCCCAAGTTATTGGGTATTCCCCTACCACTATACCGAGGCAAAAGGTTTTGCCACAATGAACGGTATGATTTTGAAGAAAATGTTTCTTGCAAAAAGGTGAGTGGGAGGACAGTGCAACTCGACGAGATAACAATATCTTTGTTATCAGGACAAAGGAAAGAGACCTTGGAAGTGATTCCAGAGTTTCCTCCTGCGACTGATACAGAAGTCTCTACAATAAAATGTATGGACTTCGGTCGAACTTGCAGCTGAACCACGTAGGCGAAACTCGTGCAAACCTCTCAGGTGCGCAAACGAGATACTGTTGTTAGACAACAGTATACCAACGATACACAAGGAAGCGTTGATGGGCCCTGACTCCGAAATTGGCTAAGTGCCAATACAATCCGAGATAGTTTCCATATAAGTGATTCAAGATCATATCTTGATACCCCTTTCGGAAGACTTAGAGTCTAACGAATATTAATGGAACTATAAACTGATACGGATAAAAATGTTTTATCCATAAAGCTCGACTTGTTGCTTATAACAAATTCAAGGAATTGACTACATCGAGATTGTCTCTCCGTAGCGATGCTTAAAGTCGGTTCGGGTTAAACTAGCAATTGATACATATTTCAATCTTGAGATATGATACATGGATGCCAAAAGGATTTCCATGAAATGGAAATGCAACCTAGGACTTGCATGCGATACAGTCCAAGGTATTTTGTCAATGCAGAGGATGCTAGTGAGTATGCAAACTTCAGAGTTCCAACAATGGGCAGAAGAGAGCAAAATGGTGTTGCAATCTTCGTTTTTGATGAAATAGTCAAAAGAGTTTGATTTCATCAATGGATAACAAAGATGCTTGTGGTTTCAAGAAAGTAAGTGGGAGCATAATAATATTTCTAAAAACCTTGTGTGCTTGACACATTGTTGATTGGAAATAATATAAATTTCTTGACATGAATTAGGACTTCATTGAAAATAGTTTTCGATGAAGTGCTTAGGCTAGGTAGCCTCGGTATTAGGCATAATTATCTACGAGATAAAATTACCTGATAGAGCTAAAGCCAAAAATACATATTGAGAAGATGCTAAAACAGTTTAGCATTAAAACGCCAAGGAGTGATTCTTGCCGAAGTCACATGGAAAGGGTTTTTGCAAGACTCGGTGTCCCAAAACACTGATGAGCAAAATACATGATGGAGATTCCACACACTCTTGTGTTTGGATTAATCATGTATTCCATGGTATGTAAAACAACCAGATATGTCCGATACTCCCAAAGCTGTTGTGAGTATAGATACCAAAGTGATCAAAGTACTGATCATGGGACAACAGTGAAAAAATTCATTAAGTACTAAAGTAGCACTGATGACATGTTTTCTCGCAAGCAGAGATTATGAAGTGCTCGTTGTAAGTAATTACATCGATACAGTCTTCATCAATGCTCCATGCGATTTTCGATTTAAGTTAAGGGTTTTGTGTAATACACAATATGGTGGCACGGTAGTTGGAAATTGTTCCAAACATGTTACTGTGGCGATTTCTATAACAAAGGCTAAGTATGTTGATGCTTTGGAAGTGAAAAAGAAAATGTTGGATCATATAGTTCATTCATGAACTTAGTATGGTTCCAAGATGGCTTTGGTCAATGGGACACTATTGCAGATAGTTGCTCCATAGCTCAGTCTGAGGAATCAAGGTTTGACCTCTGATTCACATATATACAAAGCCAAGTCCACACAAAATATGAATTTTGTGAAAGCATGAAAATGCGAGGAGATGCAAACATACACACGGAGCTGAAGTTGTCAGATCCGTTGGACAAGCGAAGCATATTTTACACCGGTATGCAATAGGTGTAAAGTGCATTAGCATTGACTAGATTATTGACTCTAGTGCAAGTGGGAGTCTGTAGGAGATATGCCCTAGAGGCAATAATAAATGTTATTATTTATCCCCATGTTCCTAATTAAGTTTATATTCCGTGCTATAACTGCAATGGTTCTCGAGTCTGCAATAACCACGAGACTCGGAGGGAAACTCATATGCACGTGTGGAATAATAAACGGTAAAATGTATTCCTTGTCTGGCCTCTAAGACTAGCTCAAGTATTGCATGATGGTTCTGTTTTCCTGATCATGGGCATGACTATGCCGGCAACTTTGAGGGCACAATGTTAGGAGAACACTTGTGTTGAATCGACCCGAATTGATGTTATGCTATGAGATACATTCGTCACAAGTTAATGGTTAATAACACAGAGGAAGTTTACGTCTGCATAATTCCTTAGACCATGAGAGTACGAGTTTCTTCATGCTTGATTCATGAACTTTGGGGTTTGTTAAACGTCATCCGTAACTGGGTGGCTATTACGGCGGCTTACGGGTTCATGGGAAAGTTTGTCAAGTAACTTGATAGCTCAAGATTGGGATTTGCTCCTCCGACGATGGAGAGATATCTCTGGGCCCTCTTGGTGTTACGGTATCCACCATCGTCTGGCCATACACAATGTGATTTGATCACAGGGATGCCGGAACACGGGAACGAGAAAAGAGAACAAACCCGGTAACGAGGTAACTGGCATTGTGGACAAGTGTTGATCCACGGGGATGCTGATAAATCTCACCTCGGGTGTTTGTAACATATCGCGAAGCAACAGGAATAGCACACGGCAACTGGAGGTTCACTCGAATATTTATTCGTGTGGGTATAGGAGTCAATATGGGTGTCCACGGCTCCGATGTTGATCATTGATCGGAAAGTGTTCCGGTCATGTCTATACTTCACCGAACCTATAGGGTCACACGCTTAAGGGTCATCTATCTGCTGAATTTTAGACAGGGAGTCTGAGAGAAAGTCACCGGAAAAGTTTTGGAGACAACGGAAAAGTTCCGGAGAGAGAACACCGGAATAGTTTCGGTAAAACTGAAAAGTTGTTTCAGGGTATACCATTAAGTCAAATTGGTGTTGGCACATGCCTGGAAATTCTTGGACGGTGCCAGAATTGTTCTGGAAACTTCTGGGATTCTTCCGGGATAAAAACCGGAAATGTTCCGGAGCTGCCGGAACCGGTTTGGTTGTTTTTCGCAGATGAAAATCACTAATCCAGAATTGTTTCGAAACGCGTCCAAAATCATTTTAGTGGGTACTAGAGTTGTTCTAAGACCCACAGAAATATTTTCGGATTTAACGGTCGCGGAAAAATGTTTCCGTGAATAGTGAAAGTGCTTTTTGGGCTACTTTATGGAAAGCCACCTTTTAGGGCTTTTCGCAAAAGGCTTCTAGAAGAACTTAGGGACTAAGGAACGCCCTTTGGGGGGCCCCCATGAGGTTGGCCTGCCAAGGAGGAGCCCATCCATGGTGCTCCTCTAGCCTTCCCATTTTACCCTTGTGGAGAATCCATGTGATGGGTTTTTTGGTATTTTGGGAGCCACCCTACCCCTTGGGTTTTCCTATAAATAGAGGTGGAGAGGCACTCTCCACACTCACTCTTTCTCACATACACATGCCCTTGCAATGATCTGGCTTCTTCTCTCCCTCCCCGCGAAATAGTTTCGTAGAGCCGAAAGGCTGTCTGGGTACCGGTGGGAACTAGTTCTGGACGGCGAAGCCCTGCCGGATAGATGACACCGTATGTGTGCAACCCCGTAGAGAGGTCGTAGGTTCGATCTTTTTGCCCGAGGGGCTGTTTGAGAGTGCCTCCCGAAGGGCTGTCCGATTTACTGTTCGAGTTCGAGAGTGCCTCCCGAAGGGCTGTTCGAGTTACTGTCCGAGTTCGAGAGTGCCTCCCGAAGGGCTGTCCGTGACACCGTCCGGGGGACTGTCCGACCGCCTCCCGGATGGCTGTCCGAGGGACTATCTGAGTGGCAGATGATGGAGTACATCCTCGCGGTTGTGAGATTGTAAATGCTAGCTGCGGTGATCTGCACCGCCGATCGTCATCGACTCTACTTCCGCTGCGCTACGAGTCGGTAACGAAAAGATCAAACCTTGTATGCATCTCCATAGTGATCTTGGGCGTGCTCGCTGTACCGATTTTTTTTGTTTTCTGTCACGTTCCCCTATAGATGACGATTGTATCATCCGCATACTGGATGACTGGGTATTCATTATCCGGCACGGGTATAGGTAACTGAAGGTGACCACTCCTGTGTGCATCGTTAATTACCGCCTGTAGCAGATCCGCGGCAAGCACGAAGATGAGAGGCGACAACAGGTCGCCCTGATGAACACCTCGTTTGCAGAAGAACTGCCTGCCAGGGGTGCCATTGAGGAGGATCGCTGATTTGGCAGATGAGAACAGACATTCTATCCACCCCAACCACTTATCATTAAAACCCATGCTCCTCATGATCTCAATCATTGGCTTGTGTTCGATAGTGTCGAACACTTTTGCAAAATCCAATTTCAGAACAATGATCTCACGGCCTGATGCTTGGCACTGGTGAATGAATTTGAAGGCCCACACAAGACAATCCTGGATGGAGCGCCCCTTAAGTAATCCATACTGGTTGCGGTGAATAATCTGGAGAATCACTTTCTGGAGACGGTTGGCTAGGATCTTTGTTCATAGCTTGATGCAACAGTTCAGCAATGTAATCGGCCGGTAGTCATTGGCAGTCTTAGGGGACTGAACTTTAGGAATTAGGGTGATGAGTCCTGCATTTAATCTCTCAAGATTCAGTTTACCCTCATAGAAATCAAAGCACAACTTGTAAAAGTCTTCCTTGATGATGTGCCAACAACTTTTAAGAAAACATCCACTAAAACCATCCGGGCCAGGCGCGCGATCAGATGGCATTTCCTTTACCACCCGATCAATCTCTTCACGTGTGAAAGGGACGGTCAGAATGTCCAGCCCCTCCACTCTTTTAGTGATATTTTGTAGATTAAAACATATATTGGTCGGGTCAGAGTGGCCCAAACGCTCTTTATATGCTTGGAATAAGACCGATTCCTTTCCTACATGGTCGTGTATAACTGAGTCATCTGGCAGGCGTCGAGAGGCAATAGAGTTTCTGCGGAACCTCTCGGTGGCGACTCGATGAATTTTTTTTGTATTACCATCGCCATATTTAAAATATCTGATGGTACACCATTTTTTCCAATATAACTTCTTATAGTTCAGGAGGATGAGAAGATGTTTCTTTAGAATTATTCGGAAGTTAGCCTCTGGCACTGTTAGGGTTCTTCTCTCCTCAATCCCATCAATTTCAAGAAGCGTTCTGTTGGAATTATCTATCATCAGAGATAGCCTAGAGATCCATTTTCTCCAGTGTTTCATTGCGTACCGGAGTTTTTTCAGTTTCTTACAGAGGATGGCAGCTGAATTTGGTGCATAGCAAACCTTGGTTCCAGGTTTGCTGAACTACCTCGAAGAACCCCGGGTGGCTAGTCCAGTATTCTTCAAAGCAAAAAAAAATTAGATTTTGGGATTTCCGTCTGTATACTGACATAACATGGGACGTGATCCGAGGTGGGCTTCCCAAGGGGCATCACCACTGTGTTCGGATAAGTCACCGCCCAGTTTACGAAATGAAATGCCAATCAAGTTGTTCCAACAACGGGTTGAGCTGCATATTGCTCCAGGTGTACGATCTCCCTTTGATGGGTAATTCCACCAGAGATTGCCTTCGGATGAATTCATTGAAGATGAGCATATCGTTGGCATTTCCACCACTTTTATTACGGTTATCTGGAGCACAAATATAGTTAAAGTCACCTATCAACAACCAGTCTTCCCAAGTGGGAATAACCAGATCAAACAACCATGAGGTGAATATCGCTCTGCTTGGACCACTGCAGGGGCCATACACATTAACAAGCGTCCATGTATTTGCAGACTGCGTAGATGTAAACTAGACACCCAGAGCAAACGATTCAGAAAATACAGTAACCCCAGAAAAAACAGAGCTCACCCAAGCAGTAAAGAGGCCACCAGAATTTCCATTTGACGTAACGAAAGCAAACTTATCAATTTTTTTGGGACAGAACTGCTTAATAAAAGAAGCATCAAACAAAGTTCTTTTGGTTTCTTGAAAGCAAACGATGGAGCAGCCACTAACATGAATTGCATTATGGATGGCAAGCTATTTTTTGTCAGAGTTGATACCCCGTACGTTCCAACATAGCACATTCCATTGCTTATTCCACGACATGTGCACTACTAGAGCGATGAATCTGTAGACTGGAGGCTGGCAATGAGCTTCCTCGGGCTGAGATCTAGAGCTGGTATCCCACACAGTTTTGTGCCAATGCACTGAATCGTCGGAATGGGAGTTGGAGGCAGAAATTCAGGTACAGCTGTGCTATCTTCAGTCTTCTGATCTTCAGTATGTGGGTCAGTAGCCTTTGATTTGACTGACAGAGCAGGCACAACCCTCGGCTTGACTTTGGATTTTGGTTGCTTCACATCAGTAACCCGCGGAACGCGAAACCCATCGTACCTCGTGGAACGGGTGCTGCGTCTAAGTTGAGAAAGTGGCGGTTGATGCCATGATAGGTAGGTATGGTGGCTGTTTTGAGGAAGATATAAGGAGGCTTATGTGTGATAGAGTGTATCATATCACAGGGTTTGGATGCACCGGTGAAGTTTGCACCGACTCTCGAGGTAAGAAAGGGCAATGCATGGTACCGAAGAGGCTAGCAATATGTGGATAGGTGAGAGTACCGTATTAGTCCATGAACTATCATTAGTCATAAAGAACTCATATACTTATTGTGAAAGTTTTATTAGCTCTCGAAGCAAAGTACTACTCGTATGCCCCTAGGGAGGAGGTTGGTAGGAGTTAACCATCGCGCTCCCCCGATTCAAACAACACAAGGATTTCATAGAGGAATAAGAACGTTCTAACATCCCTGCCATGCCATGACAGACACTTAAATGAGTAGTTCATAACAGGCTTTAATATCGATATTTTTACTAACCAATGATCATGAACAAATACCCTTTCATATTACGACATCAATATAATTAAATCATACATTTCATATTTAGTCATCTACATGAATTTTTTTTATTATACCATTGTTAATACCTATCATTTTCAGACTAGTCTTATAACCCGTGCATATTACCACTTCCTATTTAAGACTCTCAAAAAGATTTAAGTGAAGCATTAGAGTGCAATAATTTCTATAAAATAAATAACCTCCGCCGTGCTCTAAAAATATAAGTGAAGCACACAAGAGCAACTGCATAGCTAAAAAGATATAAGTGAAGCTCATAGAGTATTCTAATAAATCATGATAAATGTGTGTCTCTCTCAAAAGGTGTGTCCAGCAAACAATGATTGTGGCAAAATAACAAGCAAACAAAATAAAACTATGGTACAAGATGCTCCAAGTAAAACTCATATCATGTGATGAATAAAAATATAGCTCCAAGTAACATACCGATAAATTGTGGACGAAAGAGGGGATGCCATCCGGGGCATCCCCAAGCTTAGACGCTTGGGTCTTCCATGAATATTACCTTGGGGTGCCTTGGGCACCCCAAATCTTAGGGTCTTTCTGCTCCTTATTCCTTCATCCATCGTGATCTCACCCAAAACTTGAAAACTTCAGCACATAAAACTCAACAGAAACTTCGTGAGATCCGTTATATAATAAATCAATCATCCACTTTAGGTACTATTATAAACTCATTCATAATTGTTCTTGCATGATACCTACTGTATTCTAACTTCTCCATGACTTATACCCCCCGATATAATCCATAGCATCATTAAAACAAGCACACTATGCAATAAAAAAAGAATCTGTCTAAAACAGAACAGTCCGTAATGACAGAATATTTATCCATACTTATGTAACTCCAAAAATTCTGAAACATTAGGAAAACTTAAAAAATTTGTATCCCAATACTGTGTAAAAAGTTCAAATTTTTCTGACGTTCCAGTAAGAAATGTAAAATCAAATACTGGGCGCAAAACTTTCTATATTCAAACAACATCAATTATACTATCATTTAAATCATCGCAGAGGCATTACTTGGCACAAACTCTAATTAAAAGGTAAAAACATAATAATTACATTAGAAATAATCATGTGACTCAAGAAAAATAAAAATTTCAATAAAGATAAATACTGTGTTGCCTCCCAACAAGCGCTATTGTTTTATGCCCCTAGCTAGGCATAATGCATTATTTCAAGTATTGTCATCTTTCAAAGTAATTCCATAGGTGGCTCTCATAATAGATTAATATGGTGGTTTAATTATATTCCTTGGGAAGTGTTCCATCCCTTTCTTTAATCGAAATTGGAACCTTATATTTCCTTCTTTCATGTCAATAATGGCACCTATGGTTCGTAGGAAAGGCCTACCAAGTATTATAGGACAAGACGGATTGCATTCAATATCAAGCACAATAAAATCCATGGGTACATAATTTATATTAGCAAGTATGAGAACATCATTTATTCTACCCAATGGTTTCTTAATAGTTGAATCTGCTAAATGCAAGTTATGGGAACATTCATTCATATCGGCGAGACCTAGAACGTCACATAAAGATTTTGGTATAGTAGAGACGCTAGCACCTAGATCACACAAAGAATTACATTCATAATATTTAATATTTACTTTAATAGTAGGTTCCCATTCATCATGCAATTTCCTAGGTATAGAAACTTCCAATTCAAGCTTTTCTTCATGATCTTTAATCATAGCTTCTAAATGTGTTTAGTAAAAGCTTTATTTTGTTTGTAAGTATTAGGTGAATTCATCATGGATTGCAACAAGGAGATACATTCAATCAAAGAGCAAGTATCATAATTAAATTCCTTGTAATCCAAAGTAGTGGGCACATCACTATTTGAAGTTTTGACCTTTCCAAACCCACTTTTATCATTTTTATCATTAAGATCACCACCCTCCGAACAATTGAGACGCCTTCTAGCTAAAGTTGACTCATCTCCAGTCCCTTTTTCATTAAGTTTTATATTACTAAAAAAATATTCAATAGGTGTCACACCAATCATTTTAATATCTTCATCATGGTTATGATAAAACCGGGTGCAAGAGTTTTTTCTAGGAGTTCACGCTTAGCTCTAATCCGTTCAATTCTTTTTCTACTTTCATCCATGGTGACTTGAATAGACTTTAGAGATTTAGTAACATCATTTTTATGTGGCATAATTTTAATTTTAAGAGCATCCACATCATGAGCAATTCTATCCATGTTTCTAGCCATATCATCAACTTTATGTAGTTTTTCTTCTACCATGGCATCAAAAATCTTTTGAGAACTAATAAATTATTTAATGTTGTTCTAAAGTTCAGAAGTTATCCTATTATTATTATTATTATATTAATTACCATAATTATCAGAGGGATTACCGGGATACAGTCTAGGATTGAAATTCCCTCTATAAGCATTGTTGTTGAAATTATTTCTAGCGACAAAATTCACATTAATAACATCATTATTTTGCTCAATCAAAGTAGATAATGGAACATCATTAGGATCAACATGAGCACTTTTACTAGCAAGCATATTCATAAGAGCATCCATTTTATCACTCAAAGTAGAAACTTCTTCGACAGAGTTTACCTTCTTACAAGTTGGAGCTCGTTCGTTGTGCCATTGAGAATAATTTCTCATCATATTATTGAAAAGCTTCTAGCCTCTCCCAATGTAATTCCCATAAAGGTACCACCTGGAGTAGAGCCTAGAAGATTTCTCGACACAAAGTTTAGTCCCGCATAGAAATTTTGTATTATCATCCATAAGTTTAATCCATGAGTGGGACAAGTTTTAATCATTAACTTCATTCTCTCCCAAGATTGTGCAACATGTTCTTGCTCAAGTTGCTTAAAGTTCATGATTTGATTTCTAAGAGATATAATCTTAGCGGGAGGAAAATACTTAGCAATAGAAGCATCCTTACATTTATCCCATGAATCAATACTATTGCGAGGTAAGGATGAAAACCAAGTTTTAGCACGATCTCTTAGCGAGAAAGGAAATAAGTTCAACTTAACAATATCATTATCCACATATTTTTTCTTTTGCATATCACATAATTCAACAAAGGTATTACGATGGAATGCAACATCTTCATTAGGATTTCCATCAAATTGTTCTTTCATAATAAGATTTAGCAATGCAACATTAATATCATATGACTCCGCACTAGTGGGGGAGGAGCAATTGGAGTACTAATAAAATCATTATTATTAGTATTCGAGAAGTTACACAACTTAGTGTTTTCCTAAGACATAGTGGAAATTCAAGCAAGCAAGCAAAATAAAATATTTTTGTGTTTTTGATTTTTTTAACGAGACTAATAAAGGAAAATAAAAAGTAGAAAAAGTAAATGATAATGTGAATGTAGGGACCAGTCAGTGTTTGACGATGTCTCCCCGGCAACGGTGCCAGAAATTCTTTCTGCTACTTGTGAGTTGCGTTGGGATTTTCCCCGAAGAGGAAGGGTGAAGCAATATAGTAGCGGATAAGTATTTCCCTTAGTAGAGAACCAAGGTTATTTAACCAATAGGAGAACCACGCAAACACTCCTTAGCAGTACCTGCACACACAAGAGCAAATACTTGCACCCAACGCGGGCAAGAGGGTTATCAATCCCCTTGTACTCGTTAATTGCAAGAATTAAATCTGATAGGTGTAGATAGATAAATTGCAAGTAAAAAAAAAGTAAATAAATTGCAGCATGGTATTTTTAGTTTTTGTAATATGATTAAAGTAGACCCGGGGCCATAGTTTTCACTAGAGGCATCTCTCTCATAGAAATAGCATACGGTGGGTAGACAAATTACTGATGGGCAATTGACAGAAAAGCGCATAGTTATGACGTTATTCATGGCATGATCATGTATATAGGCATTACGTTCGTGACAAGTAGACCGACTCCTGCCTGCATCTACTACTATTACTCCACTAATCGACCGCTATCCAGCATGCATTTATGGTATTAAGTTCATGACAAACAGATTAACGCTTTAAGCAAGATGACATAATGTAGATAGAATAAAACCAATCAATATGATTAAACCCCGTCGTTTTACCCTTAGTAGCAACAATTCAAATACGTGTCTCGCTACCCCTGTTGTCACTGGGTGAGGACACCGCAAGATTGAACCTACTATACTATGCACCACTTCCACCGAAGATCAATGAAACAACTTGGCCAAAGAAAACCCATAGATCGGAAAGCATTACATAGCTATAACAATCATACATAATAAAGTTCAAAAAAGACTCAATTACTTTCAATGAATAATTTGATCATAAACCCACAATTCATCGGATCCCAACAAACACACCGCAAAAGAAGATTACATCGGATCAATCTCCGAGGAGAACATTGTATTGAAGATCAAAGAGAGAGAGAGAAAGCCATCTAGCTAATCACTATGGACCCGTAGGTCTGTGGTGGAATACTCACACATCATCGGAGGTGCAGCAAGGTTGATGTAGAAGACCTCCATGATCGATTCCCCCTCCAGCAGATCACCGAAAAAGGCCTCCAGATGGGATCACGGAAGAACAGAGGCTTTCGGCGGCGGAAAAATTGTGTCAGGTGGCTCTCTGTTATTTTTGGGATTTTAGGGAATTTATAGAAGTGGAATTAGGTCAGGGGAGGTCTACGGGGGGCCCACAAGCTCAGGTGGCGCCACCCAGGGGCACGCCGTGTGAGCTTGTGGCTCACACGTAGGTCTTCTGGCCTCCTCCCGAAGCTTCCTGGGTGTCTTCTGTTCTAGGAAAATCACCGTAAAATTTTATTGCATTTGGACTTCGTTTGGTATAGTTTTTCCCTGAAACAATAAAGTAGGCAAAAACAGAAACTGGCACTAGGCACTGGGTTAATAGGTTAGTTTCCAAAAATGATATAAAATTGCATATAAAGTATGTAGAATTGATATAATAATAGCATGAAACAATCAAAAATTACAGATATGTCGGAGACGTATCACGATACAAATGATGGATGCCTCTAAAGCATCAACAATCCTAACGAGGGGCTGTAAAATTGAGCCGACTCACCGCCACACCCGAGGTACTCTAGAAAGTCCTCGGCGCCACATCCTCGGTATTTCACATTATATGCATCGGTTTCGAGTTGTGTCTTTGGTCAATAGCTGGGTTGCCCGACTCCTGTGCTTACCTCTTACGTTCCCGCTTTGTTCAGCTAAGAGGTAAATGAAGAACCATTGTGATTGTTACTTCTAGTTTAACCGTTTAAGTACCTCAGTTGGAGAAAGCCGAAAGCTGACTGCGACAACAAGGGTAAACTAGTCGGCGAACCAAAGGCAGTATTAAACTATCCACGGCCGATGGCGGCCGTCCGTGTAAAATGAAGGGTTTTTTTTTGAAAAGGCCGGACAATGGGTGGTTCGACCTCGGATAACCCGAGGATTCGACATATACCGGGGGCTATTAACTTGCCCCCACCCAAAAGCTCCTAAGAGTAAGTGTACGTTTTAGCCTTATAGTCTGATTGCCTTGTTTCCCCTGATACAACCGCCCTCCGGCTCCGAGACGTCGGCTAAAGGTTCCAAATCGGAACGGAACACCCTAAGTATACTCTACTAAGGGGCGAAAGCCAACGACTGGCCAACTACATCTTCAAAGAGTCCTAGTTGATTCCAAATAAATGCATAAAGCAAAAAATGAAAGGACACATTTCATTCACAAAATTAAACTTGTCTTTCCTATACAAGCACATCTCGGCATATCCAAGGAGGAATACAAGCACAGTCACTACAGATTTTCTAAAATCCTCTGTTTCATACACTTCCTGTTGGATACCCGAGCTACTCGCATGACCTTTGCATAATAGTCTGCGACCTCTCGCGTTTTTCCCTCCAGATAGCGCCGCGAAATGGGCTCCAAGTCAAGCTTCGGCCACCATGTTTGCACGGCTGCAAACGCATCCCGAGCACCCTCCATGCAAGCCAACCGCTTCCACAACTCAACTTGGGCCACAACACCTTGAAGGTGTTGAACCAGCCTAAAGAAACTGGTCGGCAAAGGGGAGTTCGGCCATAGAGCGTTACATAGATCCTCCATGGCAGGCTTAGTCGCTCGCCGAGGAGTCGAGGGTACATCGCCTCTTGGAACTGCATCCAGAAATCGTTTTGGTCGGCTACATCATCATGATCGCCGAAATACTGGCACACGTCCTCCACGCTGCGCGGGAGATTGACACGTCTCCAACGTATCTATAATTTTTGATTGTTCCATGCTGTTATATTATCAATCTTGGATGCTTTTATAAGCATTTACAGTAATTATATATCATTTTTTGGGACTAACCTATTAACTTAGTGCCCAGTGCCAGTTGCTGTTTTCTGCCTGTTTTTGGTTTTACAGAAAATCAATACCAAACGAAGTCCAAATGCCACGAAACTTTTTGGAGATTTTTTTTGAACAAGATAAACACTAGAAGCTTTGGGAGGAGGCCAGAAGACCCTGGAGGTGGCCACGAGCCACCAGGGCGCGCCTGGGAGGGGGGGGGGGGCGGGCACGCCCTGGTGCCTCGTGGGCCCACCTTTGACTATTTTGACCTAATTCCACCACTATAAATTCCCAAAAAATCAGAAACCATCAGGGGAGTCCACGAAATACTTTTTCCGCCGCCGCAAGTTTCTGTTCTCGAGAGATCCCATCTGGAGGCCTTTTCCGGCACTCCGCCGGAGGGGGAATCGATCACGGAGGGGCTCTACATCAACCTTGCTGCCCTTCCGATGATGCGTGAGTAGTTTACCACAGACCTTTGGGTCCATAGTTAGTAGCTAGATGGCTTCTTCTCTCTTTTTGATCTTCTATACAATGTTCTCCTCGATGTTCTTGGAGTTCTATCCGATGTAATCACTTTTTGCGGTGTGTTTGTTGGGATCCGATGAATTGTGAGTTTATGATCAGATTATCCATGAATATTATTTGAGTCTTCTCTGATCTCTTTTATGCATGATTATTATAGCTTCGTATTTCTTCTCCGATCTATTGATTTGGTTTGGCCAACTAGATTGATTTATCTTGCCATGGGAAGAGGTGCTTTGTAATGGGTTCGATCTTGCGGTGCTCAATCCCAGTGACAGAAAGGGACATGACACATATGTATCGTTGCTATTAAGGGTAAAATGATGGGGTTTATTCATGCGTAAGTTTACTTTGTCTACATCATGTCATCTTGCGTAAGGCGTTACTCCGTTCTTTATGGACTTAATACACTAGATGCATGCTGGATAGCGGTCGATGTGTGGAGTAATAGTAGTAGATGCAGGCAAGAGTCGGTCTACTTGTCTTGGACGTGATGCCTATATACATGATCATTGCCTTGGATATCGTCATGATTATTTGCTTTTCTATCAATTGCCCAACAGTAATTTGTTTACCCACCGTATGCTATTTTCTTGAGAGAAGCCTCTAGTGAAAACTATGGCCCCTGGGTCTATCTAAATCATATATAAAAAACCCTAAAAATACTTGCTTCACTTTTATTTATTTTATTTTATTTTGTATTTTTGTTTGAATCTATCTATCTATCACATACAATTTAATCTTGCAACTTACCGCCGAGGGATTGACAACCCCTCGTTTGCGTTGGGTGCAAGGATTTGTTGTTTGTGTGCAGGTACTGCTAACGAGGTGTTGCGTGATTCTCCTACTGGATTGATAACCTTGGTTTCATAACTGAGGGAAATACTTACCTCTACTGGGCTGCATCATCCCTTCCTCTTCGGGGAAAATACCAACGTAAGCTACAAGTAGCAGGAAGAATTTCTGGCGCCGTTGCCGGGGAGACATCATCAACATCTATCAAGTACCTTCACATAAACTCTCATTTCCTTGCATTTATTTTATTTGCCTCTCATTTTCATCTCCCCCACTTCTAAAAAGTTTTTACAAAATACAAAAATATTTTCCATTTGACTTTTTGCTTGTTTGCTATCTTTGCTTGTGTTGTCATGTGCCTTCCATTTGCTTGCATCTTCGCTTGTTAAAAATCTATTGATATGGAACCTCATCCACTTGCTAATCTTTTCAAAAGACCCAATTATGATGAACCAATTGCTAGTGAGTTGAGTGCACTTGATTTCCTCTATGAAATTTTGCTTGAAAATCATGAATCTGAAAATTGTGATGAAGTGTTGAAAGAAGAAATTTATAAAGAGATTCATGATAGCTCCTTCAATGAAAAGCATGATTGCAATGATGTTATTATAAATTCTATTAATGTCAATTGTGCTAATGATATGCAAAACCACAAGCTTGGGGATGATAATTTTGTCATGACCACTACTTATTGCAATGATCATGATTGGGGTGATAATGCTTCTTATGATCTTGAAAATTTATTTAAGCCTCATGATGGATATGCTATGGATAATAATGTTTGCAATAATATTGAAAGTGGGTTTGGAAGAGTGTCAACTCTATGTAAAAATAATCCCACTATTTTGGAAGACTATAAGAATTTTATGCATGCGGATCATGGAGAGAAAATTTTATATGATAGCTATATTGTTGAATTTGATTATGATCCTACATGTAATTATTATGAGAGAGGAAAATATGGTTGTAAAAAATTTCATGTTACTAAATTACCTCTCGTTATGTTGAGATTGTCAATGTTTTATTCCTCTCCTTTGCATATGCTAGATGTTTATCGTCTTGATAATTTGTTTGCATATAAAATGCCTATGCATAGGAAGTATGTTAGACTTAAATGAGTTCTTCACATGTTTCATGATGCTCTCTTCGTGTTTCAATTACCATCTTCCATGTGAGCATCATTGAAATCTCGAGCCTATCTTAATGGCTATAAAGAAAGAGCTTGTTGGGAGACAACCCAATGGATAAAATAAATTATTGTGTGTTTTCACATTTATGCTACTGTTATGATTGAGTTTTTATGTTTTAATTAGTGTTTTTGCCAAGTAAAGCCTTTAGGATGATTTGGAAGATAGTATAATTGATGCTGTTTGGAAAACAGAAAGTTTTTCGTCCAGTGCTGGAATTTTGATTCTGTACTGGAGCATCAGAAAAATCTGAAATTTTTACACAGTATTGGTATATGAATTTAACACGTTCTCCTAATTTTTCAGAATTTTTGGAGTTGCATAAGTATAGCTTTTAAATAGATTGCTACAGACTGTTTTGTTTTTGACAGATTCTGTTTTTGATGCACAACTTGCTTGTTTAGATGAAACTATGAATTGTATCGGGGGTAATAAGCCATGGAGAAGTTAGAATACAGTAGGTATAATGAAAAAATAAAATATTAATGGGTTTGCAACAGTACTTAGAGTAGTGATTTGTTTTGTTATACTAACGGATCTCACGATGGTTTTGTTGAGTTTTGTGTGATTGAAGTTTTCAAGTTTTGGGTGAGATCACGATGGATGAAGGAATAAGGAGTGGCAAGAGCTTAAGATTGGGGATTCCCGAGGCACCCCAAGGTAATATTCAAGGAAGACTCAAGCGCCGGGGCATCCCCTCTTTCTTCTACCAACAATCGGTAATTTTACTTGGAGCTATATTTTTATTCGTCACATGATATGAGTTTTGCTTGGACTGTCTTGTATTATATGAGTCTTTGCTTTGTTTGCTTTTTAGTTTGTCACAATCATCCTTGCTGAACACACCTATTTTGAGAGAGCCACACGTTCATCATAATTTGTTAGAATACTCTATGTGCTTCACTTAATTTTTTTGAGCTAGGCAGGTGCTCTAGTGCTTCACTTAAATCTTTTTGAGCACGGTGGTGGCTAAATTTTGAAGAAATGAACTCTCATGCTTCACTTATATTATTTTGAGAGTTGATAAGATTAAAATTTTGAAGAAATAAACTCTCATGCTTCACTTATATTATTTTGAGAGTTGATAAGATTGAAATTTTGAAGAAATATTTGCACTCTCATGCTTCACTTAAATCTTTTTGAGAGTTGATAATAGTAATGGTAATTTGCACAAGATATGAATTTGGTCCCAAAGTGATGAATATTCAAGAGGGATATAATAAAAACTTTCATATAGATCATTGGATATGATAAGTGTGATTCCTTGCAATAGTTTTGCGATATGGAGGTGATAATATGTGAGTCATGTTAGTGAGTAATTGTGATTTAGTAAGAATATTAGTGTTAAGGTTTGTGATTCCCTATGCATGCACATCAAGTCAATAGTTATGCAAAGAAATTATATCCTACTTATGGTGCATTATTCGGTGTTAGTTATGTTCAATGCATGTTTATGACCGTTTTCGTTTTTTGGTTGGTTGCTTCTCAATCTATTTGCTAGCCTTCATTTGTACTAAGCGGAAATACTGCTTGTGCATCCAAAATCCTTAAACCCAAGTTGTGCCAAATGAGTCCACTATATCTACCGATATGCGGTATTTCCATGCCGTTCGAAGTAAAGTTACGTGTGCCAACTCTAATTTTCAAAATAATATTCCGTTTTGTGTGCCCGTACCGCTCATGAAGTGGCAGGGGGTGGCCAATATTTTCCATGCTAGGTGTGTTATTCTCACGATGAGTGTTTATTCACTTGTCATTGCACGAGAGAGTGGCCGGTAATAGGGATGCCTAGTCCCACAATGAAATCAAAATTAATAACAACAAAATTCCTTGGAAAGTGTTGGTATGGAGGGCACCCGTGGATACGGCTAGCCATGGATTGTGAAAGAATGGTGGAAAGGAAATACACTTTACTTTCTGTTTGGGAACCGCCTATGATGTGTCTAGCATGGAAGATATTGGGAATTCTCGGTCGTTTTCGTTGACAGGAAAAGCATGCCTCTCAAAATATTTTTATCTCTCTAATTTAAGTTTTGAGCTCTGGCACATTAGCAAATCTCTACTTCCCTCTGTGAAGGGCCTATCTATTTGCTTTTATACAATTTTTATTTTTAATTTGAGTCTCCATCTTCTCTTATAAAGCACCAACTAGAGAGCACTATTGTCAGACTTGTGCATTGGATGTAGCTAATATGGAGTGTGTTTCATGAATGGATCAATGATTGAGCATAATGGGCTAGGGATAACTTTCTTTAGCATTGATATTTTGAAAGACATGGTTGCTTGTTGATATGCTTGAGTATTTATATTTTCATGTCAAATTATAGACTATTGCTTTGAATCATTCAAGTCCAATGTCCATGCTATAAAAGAAAACGAATATGATGAATATGATAGGCAGCATTCCACATCAAAAATTCTGTTTATATCATTTACCTACTCGAGGACGAGCAGGAATTAAGCTTGGGGATGCTGATACGTCTCCAACGTATCTATAATTTTTTATTGTTCCATGTAGTTATATTATCAATCTTGGATGTTTTTATATGCATTTACAGCAATTATATATCATTTTTTGGGACTAACCTATTAACTTAGTGCCCAGTGCCAGTTGCTGTTTTCTGCCTGTTTTTGGTTTTACAGAAAATCAATACCAAACGAAGTCCAAATGCCACGGAACTTTTTGGAGATTTTTTTGGACAAGATAAACACTAGAAGCTTCGGGAGGAGGCCAGAAGACCATGGAGGTGGCCACGAGCCACCAGGGCACGCCTGGGGGGGGGGGGCAGGCGTGCCCTGGTGCCTCGTGGGCCCACCTATGACTATTTTGACCTAATTCCACCACTATAAATTCCTAAAAAATCAGAAACCATCAGGGGAATCCACGAAATACTTTTTCCGCCGCCGCAAGTTTCTGTTCTCGAGAGATCCCATCTGGAGGCCTTTTACGGCACTGCACCGGAGGGGGAATCGATCACGGAGGGGCTCTACATCAACCTTGCTGCCCTTCCGATGATGCGTGAGTAGTTTACCACAGACCTTCGGGTCCATAGTTAGTAGCTAGATGGCTTCTTCTCTCTTTTTGATCTTCAATACAATGTTCTCCTCGATGTTCTTGGAGTTCTATCCGATGTAATCACTTTTTGCGGTGTGTTTGTTGGGATCCGATGAATTGTGAGTTTATGATCTGATTATCCATGAATATTATTTGAGTCTTCTCTGATCTCTTTTATGCATGATTATTATAGCTTCATATTTCTTCTCTGATCTATTGATTTGGTTTGGCCAACTAGATTGATTTATCTTGCCATGGGAAGAGGTGCTTTGTAATGGGTTCGATCTTTTGGTGCTCAATCCCAGTGGCAGAAAGGGACATGACACGTATGTATCGTTGCTATTAAGGGTAAAAAGATGGGGTTTATTCATGCGTGAGTTTACTTTGTCTACATCATGTCATCTTGCTTAAGGCGTTACTCCGTTCTTTATGGGCTTAATACACTAGATGCATGCTGGATAGCGGTCGATGTGTGGAGTAATAGTAGTAGATGCAGGAAGGAGTCGGTCTACTTGTCTCGGACGCGATGCCTATATACATGATCATTGCCTTGGATATCGTCATGATTATTTGCTTTTCTATCAATTGCCCAACAGTAATTTGTTTACCCACCGTATGCTATTTTCTTGAGAGAAGCCTCTAGTGAAAACTATGGCCCCCGGGTCTATCTAAATCATATATAAAAAACCCTAAAAATACTTACTTCACTTTTATTTATTTTATTTTATTTTGTATTTTTGTTTCAATCTATCTATCTATCACATACAATTTAATCTTGCAACTTACCGCCGAGGGATTGACAACCCCTCGTTTGCGTTGGGTGCAAGGATTTGTTGTTTGTGTGCAGGTACTGCTAACGAGGTGTTGCGTGATTCTCCTACTGGATTGATAACCTTGGTTTCATAACTGAGGGAAATACTTACCTCTACTGTGCTGCATCATCCCTTCCTCTTCGGGGAAAATACCAACGCAAGCTACAAGTAGCAGAGATCCAAGAAGACGCCTGACGAGCGCCAATTTTGCATCAGCTCAGGGAATGCTTCGCGGCTGAAGACACATTGCAGTAAATACGGCTTACCGGCATCAATAATTTTTGCCTAACGGAGTTCCTCCTTTGCTGAATTGGCTAGGGAGGCAGCCTCTTGATGTTCTGCTTCAAGCTTTTTGAGCTCGGCGACGTCTTTCTCCTTCGAGGACTTCAACACATGACGTTCAGTGATTACGCTCTTCAAATCCTCCTCAACCTCGGCAATCCGAGATTGGGCGCCTTGTTGAGATTTTCGTTCCTCGGCAAGGTCTTTTGCACTTTGCCACACCACAGCCTTCTGTTGCTCTGCTTTGGATCACCAGCTCTCATCCACTCTCTCCTGGTGGCGCCGGAGCGCTGCCGGCGGAACCATTGTGACATCAATCTACATCAACAACTTCAATGCCGTCATCAACAACTCCCCCCTCTATGCGGCGGTGTAACCTCTCTCTACCCGCTGTAATCTCTAACTGAACATGGTGCTTTATGCTATATATTACTCCCACCGTCCCATAATATAAGAGCGTTTTCACACTACACTAGTGTTAAAAATGCTCTTATATTATGGGTCGGAGGGAGTATTATCAAACGATGTGTTGCACCTCTATGATGTTTGACTAGATCCCCTTTGTCCTATGGGTTGATTAGTGATCATGATTGGTTTGAGTTGCAAGTTTTATTTTGGTGCTGTCCTATGGTGCCCTCCGTTCCGCACAAACGCGTGGGATTACCTTTTTTTATCTTTTAATTAGTGTTTATGCCAAGTAATCCCTTTAGGATGATTTGGATGATAGTATAATTGATGCTGCTTGAAAAACAGAAAGTTTTGCGCCCAGTTCTAATGTTTTAGAATTTTTACACAGTATTGATATATGAAATTTTTACGTTGTCCTAATGTTTTAGAATTTTTGGAGTTACATAAGTATAGCTTTTAAATAGATCTTTACAAACTGTTCTGTTTTAGACAGATTCTGTTTTTGTTGCATAGTTTGCTTATTTTGATGAATCTATGGATTGTATCGGGGGGTATAAGTCATGGAGAAGTTGGAGTACAGTAGCATTATGACAAGATTAAATATGAATCAATTTATAACAGTACCTAAAGTTTAAGATTTGTTTGTTATACTAACAGATCTCACGAGGTTTCTGTTGAGTTTTGTGTGCTGAAGTTTTCAAGTTTTGAGTGAGATCGCGATGGATAAAGGAATAAGGAGCGGCAAGACCCTAAGCTTGGGGATGCCTAAGGCACCCCAAGGTAATATTCAAGTAAGACCCAAGCTAGCTCCCCTCTTTTTTCTACAATCTATTGGTATATCACTTGGAGCTATATTTTTATTCATCACATGATATGTGTTTTACTTGGAGAGTCTTGTGCCATAGTTTTATTTTCTTTGTTTGCTTTTTAGTTTTCCACAATCATATTTGCTGAACACACCTTCTTGAGAGGGACACACATTTATCGTGATTTGTTAGAATACTCTATGTGCTTCACTTATATCTTTTGAGCTAGGCAGTTGCTCTAGTGCTTTACTTATATCTTTTAGAGCACGGTGGTGGTTATATTTTAAAGAAATAGTTGCACTCTCATGCTTCACTTAAATCTTTTGAGAGTCTAATAAATATTAATGGCAATTTGCACGGGTTATAAGATTGGTCCATAAAGGATAGGTATTCAAGAGGGATATAATAAAAACTTTCATGTAGATCACTGAATATGATAAGTTTGATTCCTTGCAATAGTTTTGCGATATTAAAATGGTAATATGTGGATGTACTAGCGAATGATTGTGGTTTAGTAAGAATATTGGTGTTAAGGTTTGTGATTCCCGAAGCATGCACGTATAGTCTTTAGTTGTGTGAT
The DNA here is from genome assembly GCA_039707655.1 of Elymus sibiricus. Taxonomy (NCBI): domain Eukaryota; kingdom Viridiplantae; phylum Streptophyta; class Magnoliopsida; order Poales; family Poaceae; genus Elymus; species Elymus sibiricus. Next base: position 171,249,469 of record CM077666.1, on the reverse strand, counting down.
GAAGTTGGAGCATGATTTATTATTGAGTGTCTACCTTATGAGTGGCAGTCGGGGACGAGCGATGGTTTTTTCCTACCAATCTATCCCCCTAGGGGGCATGCGTAGTAGTACTTTGCTTCGAGGGCTAATAGACTTTTGCAATAAGTATGTGAGTTCTTTATGACTAATGTGAGTCCATGGATTATACGCACTCTCACCTTTCCGTAATTTGCTAGCCTCTTCGGTACCGTGCATTGCCCTTTCTCACCTCGAGAGTCGGTGCAAACTTCGCTGGTGCATCCAAACCCCGTGATATGATACGCTCTATCACACATAAGCCTCTGTATATTTTCCTCAAAACAGCCACCATACCTACCTATTATGGCATTTCCATAGCCATTCCGAGATATATTGCCATGCAACTTCCACCGTTCTTTTTACATGACACACATCTTTATTGTCATATTGCTTTGCATGATCATATTGCTGACATAGTATTTGTGGCTCAGCCACCGTTGATCATTTTTATACATGTTACGCTAGATCATTGCACATCCTGGTACACTGCCAGAGGCATTCATATAGAGTCATATTGTTCTAGTATCGAGTTGTAATATTGAGTTGTAAGTAAATAAAAGTGTGGTGATCATCATTATTAGAGCATTGTCCTAGTGAGGAAATGATGATGGAGACTGTGATTCCCCCACAAGTCGGGATGAGGCTCCGGATGAAAAATAAAAAGAAAAAGAAAAAAGAGGCCAAAAAGAGCCCAGTAAAAAAAATGAATGAGAGAAAAAGAGAGAAGGGGCAATGTTACTATCCTTTTCCACACTTGTGCTTTAGAGTAGCACCATGTTTTTCAGATAGAGAGTTTCCTGAGTTGTCACTTTCATATGCTAGTGGGAATTTTTCATTATAGAACTTGGCTTGTATATTTCGATGATGGGCTTCCTCAAATGCTCGAGGTCTTCATGAGCAAGGAAGTTGGATGCACACCACTTAGTTTTAGTTTGAGCTTTCATACACTTATAGCTCTTAGTGCATCTGTTGCATGGCAATCCCTACTCCTCGCATTGATATCAATTGATTGGCATCTCCATAGCCCTTTGATTAGCCGCGTCGATGCGAGACTATCTTCCTTTTTGACTTCCCCTTATTGATCCCTATCATCATATTCTATTTCACCCATAGTGCTATGTCCATGGCTCGCGCTCATGTATTACGTGAGGGTTGAAAAAGCTGAAGCGTGTTAAAAAGTATGAACCAATTGCTCGGCTTGTCATCGGGGTAGTGCATGATTAATACTTTGTGTTAGGAAGACTAAGCATGACGGGCTAGATGATTTTGTAGGGATAGCGTTCTTTAGCATTTTTATTTTCAAAGGCATGATTGTTTGTTGGTATGCCTGAGTATTGATGTCTTTATATCAAATTATAGACTATTGCTTTGAATCACTCGTTTATTAATATTCATACCGTAAAAGAGATTACATGATAGACATGTTAGGCAGCATTCCACATCAAATTTTTTATTTTTATCATTTACCTACTCGAGGATGAGCATGAATTAAGCTTGGGGCTGCTGATACGTCTCCAACGTATCTATAATTTTTGATTGTTCCATGCTATTATAGTATCAATCTTGGATGTTTTATATGCAATTATATGCTATTTTATATCATTTTTGGGAACCTATTAACCTAGTGCCCAGTGCCAGTTGCTGTTTTCTGCCTATTTTTGGGTTTTCAGGAAATCGGTACCAAACGAAGTCCAAACGCTACGAAACTTTTTGACAATTTTTTCTGGACAAGAGAGACCCTAGAAGCTTCGGGAGGAGGCTAGAAGCCTCACGAGGAGGCCACAAGGCAACCCCACGCGCCCCAGGGGGCGCGCCCTATTGCCTTGTGGGCCCCTCGTGGCTCCTTTTGACCTAATTCCACCTCTATAAATTCTCAAATATTGGGAAACCAACAGAGAGCCCCACGAAATAACTTTTCTGCCGCCGCAAGCTTCTGTTCTTCTGTGATCCCATCTGGAGGCCTTTTTCGGCACCCTGCCGGAGGGGGATTTGATCACGGAGGGCTTCTACATCAACCTTGCTACCCTTCCGATGATGTGTGAGTAGTTTACCACAGACCTATGGGTCCATAGCTAGTAGCTAGATGGCTTCTTCTCTCTCTTTGATCTTCAATACAATGTTCTCCTCGATCTCCTTGGAGTTCTATTCGATGTAATCTTCTTTTGCAGTGTGTTTGTTGGGATTCGATGAATTGTGGGTTTATGATCAGATTATTCATGAGAAATATTTGAGTCTTTTCTGAATTCTTTTATGCATGATTGTTATAGCTTTGTATTTCTCTCCGACCTATCCGTTTGGTTTGGCCAACTAGATTGATTTATCTTTCAATGGGAGAGGTGCTTTGTAATGGGTTCAATCTTGCGGTGTTCTATATCCCAGTGACAAAGTAGGGGACAAGACACGTATTTGAATTGTTGCCATTAATGATAAAATGATGGGGTTTTTTCATATTGATTGGGTTTACTTTGTCTACATCATGTCATCTTGCTTAAGGTGTTACTCCGTTTTTATTAACTTAATACCCTAGATGCATGCTGGATAGCGGTCGATGGGTGGAGTAATAGCAGTAGATGCAGGCAGGAGTCGGTCTATTTGTTTTGGACGTGATGCCTATATACATGATCATTGCCTTGAATATCGTCATAACTATGCGCTTTTCTATCAATTGCCCAACAGTAATTTGTTTACCCACCGTGTGCTATTCGTTCGAGAGAGAAGCCTCTAGTGAAAACTATGGCCCCCGGGTCTACTTTTATCATATATAAAATCCAAAAATACCTTGCTACAATTTTATTTACTTTATTTTATTTTTCAATTTATTTTATCTATCTATCACTATCGGAATTAATCCTTGCAAATAACGAGTTCAAGGGGATTGACAACCCTCTTGCCCGTGTTGGGTGCAAGTATTTGCTTTTGTGTGTGTAGGTGCTGTTCACGATGTTCTGTGTGGTTCTCCTACTGGATAGATACCTTGGTTCTCACTGAGGGAAATACTTATCTCTATTGTGCTGCATCACCCCTCCTCTTCGGGGAAATCCCAACGCAGTTTACAAGTAGCAGTAGTGGTAACAGATAGTTTTGTAGCAAGGTAATTCGTAACAAGTAACAAGTAACAATTGTAACAAAAGTGCAGCAAGGTGGCCCAATCCTTTTTATAGCAAAGGACAAGCCGGAACGGTCTCTTATATAAAGCAAAGCGTTCGTGAGGACACATGGGAATTATCATCTAGTCACTTTCATCATATTCATTTGATTCGCGTTCGCTACTTTGATAATTTGATATGTGGGTGGACTGGTGCTAAGGTGTTGTCCTTACTTGGAAAAGCATCCCACTTATGATTACCCCCACTCGCAAGCATCCGCAACTACGAAGAAGAATTAAGATAAATCTAACCATAGCATGAAACATATGGATCCAAATCAGCCCCTTAATTACGAAATAACGCATAAGCTAGGGTTTAAGCTTCTGTCACGCTAGCAACCCATCATCTACTAATTACTCCACAATGCCTTCCCTTAGGCCCAAGTATGGTGAAGTGTCATGTGGTGGACATTCACATGACACCACTAAAGGATGAACAACATACATATCATCAAAATATCGAACGAATACCAAATTCAGATGATTACTTATGACAAGACTTCTCCCATGTCCTCAAGAACAAACGTAACTACTCACAAATCATATTCATGTTCAAGATCAGAGGAGTATTGAATATCATTAAGGATCCGAACATATAATCTTCCACCAAATAAACCAACTAGCATCAATTACAAGATGAAATCAATACTACTAGCAACCCACAGGTACCAATCTGAGGTTTGAGACAAAGATTGAATACAAGAGATGAACTAGGGTTTGAGATGAGATGGTGCTGGTGAAGATGTTGATGAAGATTGGTCCTCCCATGATGAGAGTATCGTTGGTGATGTCAATGGCTTCGATTTCCCCCTCCCGAAGGGAAATATCCCCGGCAGAATCGCTCCGCAGGAGGGCAAAAGTGCTCCTGCCCAAGTTCCGCCTCGAGACGGTGGCGCTTCATCCCGAAAGTCCTCCTCGTATTTTTTCTAGGGTAAATGGCTTCTTATAGCAGAAGGAGGGGGCCAAAGGCCAGCTGTGGGCCCCACAAGGCATCAGGGTGCGCCCTGTTGCCTTGTGGGCAACAAGTGGCCTCCCTCTGGTATTTCTTTGCTCCAATATTTTTTATATGTTCAATAAAAAATCCCCGTGAAGTTTCAGGTCATTTGGAGCTCCATAGAATAGATATCTCTGCTGTAGCTATTTCAGGTCCAGAATTCCAGCTGCCGGTAATCCCCCTCTATATAAATCTTGCAAATTTAGAGAGAAAAGGCATTAGGATTGCATCATAAAGTGAAATAATGACCAAAAATGTTATAAATATCAATAGGAAAACATGATGCAAAATGGACGTATCAAAGACCTTGGATAGTGCTCAAAGAAATTATGCTATTACTGTGGAAAAAAATTAGCAGTTGTGTTTGCATGTGATAAATTTAGACCTTATATTTTTGATTCTAAAGTTACTATTCACACTGATCATGCTGCTATTAAATATCTTATGAAAAAGGAAGATGCTAAACCTAGACTGATTAGGTGGGTTTTATTACTACAAGAGTTTGATTTGCATATTGTTGATAGAAAGGGAGCTGAAAACCCTGTAGCAGAAAATTTATCAAGAATGGAAAATGTTCTTGATGACCCACTTCCTATTAATGATGATTTTCCTGATGAGCAATTAGCTGTTATAAATGCTTCCACTTCTCGTAATAATCCTTGATATGCAGACTATGCTAATTACATTGTTGCTAAATATATACCACCTAGTTTCACATACCAACAAAAGAAAAAGTTCTTCTTTGATTTAAGACATTACTTTTGGGATGACCCATATTTATATAAAGAAGGAGTAGATGGTGTTATTAGACGTTGTGTACCTGAGCATGAACGGGAACAAATCCTACGGAAGTGTCATTCCGAGGCTTACGGAGGATACCATGCGGGAGACAGAACCGCACATAAGGTATTACAGTCTGGTTTTTATTGGCCTACTCTCTTCAAGGATGCACGTAAGTTTGTCCTTTCTTGTGATGAATGTCAAAGAATTGGTAATATAGGTAGACGTCAGAAAATGCCTATGAATTATTCACTTGTTATTGAACCATTTGATGTTTGGGGATTTGATTATATGGGACCCTTTCCTAAATTCAATGGATATACTCATATTTTAGTTGATGTTGATTATGTTACTAAGTGGGTAGAGGCTATTCCAACTAGTAGTGCTGATCACAACACATCTATTAAAATGCTTAAAGAAGTTATTTTTCCAAGGTTTGGAGTCTCTAGATATTTAATGACTGATGGTGGTTCACATTTTATTCATGGTGCATTTCGTAAACTCCTAGCTAAATATGATGTCAACCATAGAATTGCATCTCCCTATCATCCTCAGTCTAGTGGTCAAGTTGAATTGAGCAATACGGAAATAAAATTAATTTTGCAAAAAACTTTTAATAGATCCAGAAAGAATTGGTCTAAGAAACTAGATGATACATTATACGCTTATAGAACTGCTTATAAAAATCCTATGGGTATGTCTCCATATAAAATGGTCTATGGAAAAACATGTCATTTACCTCTTGAGTTGGAACATGAAGCTTATTGGGCAATTAAAGAACTTAACTATGATTTTAAACTCGCTGGTGAAAAGAGGTTATTTGATATTAGCTCTTTAAATGAATGGAGAACCCAAGCCTATGAAAATGCCAAGTTGTTTAAAGAAAAAGTTAAAAGATGGCATGACAAAATAATCCAAAATGGGAATTTAAAGTAGGTGATCAATTTCTATTGTACAACTTTCGTTTCAGATTCCTTGCAGGAAAACTTCTCTCTAAATAGGAAGGACCATATATCGTCGAAGAAGTTTATCGCTCCGGAGCTATTAAAATCAACTCCGAAGGCACTAATCCGAGGGTGGTTAAAGGGCAAAGAATTAAACATTATATCTCAGGTACACCCATTAATATGGAAACAAATATTATTCAAACTATGACACCGGAGGAACACATAAAAGAGACCTTCCGGAATGCTCCAGAACCTGAAAAGGAGTAGGTATGTGATATGGTAAGTAAACAGACTCCAAAAGTTCCAAAAATGTACTTTTTGTTCGTTTCGGAATATATAAAAAATTAGAAAAATAATAAACAGCCAGGAAAGTGCATGAGGGAGCGACAAGCTCGAGGGGGCAGGGGGGGCGCCCTACCGCCCTGGGCGCGTCATGTGAGCTTGTGGCTCCCCCGTGGATCTTCCCGACTCCGTTTTCTTTCCATATTACTTGTCTTGCACGGGAAAAATTCATTATATATACTCTCGGATGTTTTGACCACCGTATCACAAGATTCTCCTCTGTTCTTGTTTCGGGCTGTTTTTCTGGCAGATTAGGAGCGCTATGTCGTCTCAAGAATCGGGCAGGGAGAGCCATGTCTCCCACACTACTGCAAATCCAAGAATCTACTGTGATGTTGACCCTTATGGGTGGTCGACCGATGAGGAGGTAGAGGCCGACTTGAAGAGGATGGATTCCGCGAGCGGGGACGAAGAAGAAACCTATTTGCCCCAACCTGGAGACATGCATGTGGAATTCAAGAATTCAAGCCTGCCGGACACGGTTAAACCTCCCCATACTCGATTTACTTCTTATCGTAACCTGCAAAAGAGTGTTGCTTCATCATCTACATCCAAGCTTCATCCATGGGTTGATGGTGCATTGACTGTCACCGGCAAGATCAGCAAGGAAATTATGGATCTTAAACACCAAGTCAATAATCTCGAGGAGGAAAATCGCATCCTCAAGGGAATCATCGCCAAGAATATTGCCCCACCACCACCGAAGAAATAAACTTTAGTACACGGGTATGGGCACCCCCTTGGCTTGTTCCAAGCTTGGGGGAGGTGCCCCGGTATCGTATCATCATCACTTTTACCATCATTATCTATCTTAGTTCGATCTTTGGTTATTTCGTGATTTAGAAGAATAAAGTTCTAGTATGATCTAGTTTCGAGTGCTTGTTTCGTGATCTATCTATCTTTGTAATCGAGTGTGAGAGTTATATAATAAAGAGTAGTTTGAGTTTGGTTGCTTTACTTTCAAATCTTAGCAATAAAAAGAATAAAAAGATCATATGCTAATCCTATGGGGAGTGATGTATTCACATAAAAGAAGTATAATTGATAAAATTGTTGGAGGTTAATAAACATAGCATTGGTCAATGATGCAATTCATGAAAAAGTAATAAAGAAAGAGAGGTCTCACATATAAATATACTATCTTAGACATCTTTTATGATTGTGACCCCCATCAAATATTCTATGCTTGATCAAATAGTTGACGTTGGACAAGGAATACAACATAATGGGTTATGTTTGCTTATATTCACATAGAAGTTATATTGTTATGGATCCTCTAACATATGGTGCTTGCCCATAATCTTTTGCTAGCCAAAAATTCACACTAAGTAGAGATACTACTTGTGCATCCAAAAACCCTTAAATCCAGTTTCTTGCCATGAGAGTCCACCATATCTACCTATGGATTGAATAAGATCCTTCAAGTAAGTTGCCATCGGTGCATAAAGCAATAAAAATTGCTCCTAAATATGTATGATCTTTTATTGTAAGGGAAAATAAGCATTGTACGAACTTGTGATGGTGAAGAAATAAAAGCGACGGACTGCATAATAAATTATGCTATCACAAGGGGAAACATAAAGTGACGTTTCTTTCTATTAAGAGTTTGCACATCCCAAAATAAAAAGCGCATGACAACCTCTGCTTCCCTCTGCGAAGGGCCTATCTTTTACCTTTCTGTATTTACTTTTATGCAAGAGTCAATAGTGTTCATCCTTATTCCGTTCTTATTTATTCTCTACTTCTGCGAAGGCTCCCTCCAAGAACACAACACCACCATGCGCTGGCCCCACGGTGGGTGCCAACTGTCGTGGTTTTTTCATGGTAGATGTCCTCGTGAAAGGACTTAGTGATGAGGCCATTGCTTCTAGGTGGAAGCTTGGATGGGATTGATCGAAATCGAGAGACGAGTTTTACCCAGGTTCGGCCCCTCATGGTGGAGGTAAAAGCCTACATCCTGCTTGATTGCTACTGATGATGATGATGATGATCTCGATTACAAGGGTGTTGTTTTGCTATCTCTATCTCGAGAGCTACTAGTTTGTCTGCCTCTAACTTGTCTGTCTTGGGGTGCCTTGCCCCTCCTTATATAAGTTGAAGGAGCCGGCTTACATGTAGAGTCGTAGTAGGACTACAACTAGTCTATTTTCTATTACAAGCTGGATATTAGTCCGGGTCTTATTCGAACGGTCCAAAGCCAGCCTGCTGGGCCACCCCCATGTTGGGCCATGTTCGGGCACCCGTATTCTCTTCCGCACCAATCAACCCAGGCCGGGTCTGTCATCGTCCGGGTCTCGTTTCCCTCGCCGGGTTCCTTCCAGGCTCCCAGCCTACGGAGAGCCGGCCCGTATGGCGCCTTGGACAACCCGGGCATGGGCCTTCTGGTCTAGCCGGGTCATGTCTCGGACTGCCGGGTCTAGCCGCGGGTAATTCCCCCGACAAACGGCGTCTCCCGTTCCCATGAGTGGCAGCATACAGAGTAGTTCAGCCGATGGACTTGTGGCACGGTGATCTTTGTGGGCCGATCACACATCCCACACCGGGTGGTAAGCGATACTTCCTGCTGTTGGTGGATGATCACTCACGTTTCATGTGGGTCGTGCTACTGAAATGCAAGGATGAGGCTTTGGATGCCGTAAAGAAAGTACAAGCAGCAGTAGAGCTCGAGAGGAACGTGAAGCTAAAAGCCCTTCGCACTGACAGAGGTGGGGAGTTCAATTCAGCAGAGTTCGTACAATATTGCGAGCGTCTGGGCATCAAACACTTTCGGACAGCACCCTATACACCCCAACACAATGGGGGTAGTTGAGAGGAGAAATCAAATGGTTGTGGGAATGGCGAGGAGCCTGCTCAAAAGCATGGGAATGCTGGCAAGATTCTGGGGTGAAGCAGTGACCACTTCGGTGGATCTGCTGAAAAGAGCTCCGACGAAGAGCGTCAGGGGCATGACACTCTATGAGGCATGGCATGGGAGAAAGCCATTAGTGTTGCATCTTCGCACTTTCGGGTGCACATCTCATGTAAAGCAGGTTGGGCCAGGAGAATCTAAGCTGTCAGATAGAAGCAAGCACATGGTGTTTATCGGGTATGAGACCGACTCAAAGGCCTAATGTATGATCCAGAGAGCAAGAAACTGATGATTGCATGAGATGCAGTGTTTGAGGAGGACATGCCATGGAACTGGGACACTTCGGGCTCACTAGAAGACGGGGACAAGGCACCTTTCATCGTCTCCTACCCAGACGGGGAAGATCTAGAGGAAGCAGGAGGTGCAACAGAAAATGGTGCCATGGCAAAGAATCAGGTAGCAAAAACTGCTGCCATGGTAGCAAAATCGCCCGATCTGTCCCCAGCAACAACACTGAGAAACTCTGCCATGGCAGAGAATCGGGCAGCAGAATCCGCTGCCATGGCAGCACCTCTGCAAGCTGGTAGAACCAGGAAGGCAAATGATGGAGCTGCAATTCCAATTGATCTGATGGCTCACCTATGACTCCCACACATACTCCCATGTCTGCTGCCACTCCATACACCGAGCCCTCCCAGGGACCTCAAGGTAAGCGACTGCTTGACGAGCTTTATGATGAAACAGTCGAGATCATGGAAGAAGATGTTGGACTGTGTCTCTTCGGTCTGGAAGAGCCGTCAAGTCATGTTCAGGCACTGAAGAAAGCTTGTTGGAAAAATGCAATGAAGGAGGAGTTGACAGCCATAAGAGAGAATGAAACCTGGGAGCTATGTGATTTGCCAAGGGGACACAAACCTGTTGGAGTTAAATGGGTCTATAAGCTGAAGAAGGACCCTGAAGGCAAGGTCGTTAAGCACAAAGCCAGACTGGTGGCAAGAGGATATGCCCAGCGACCAGGCATTGATTTTGAAGAAGTTTTTGCACCTATAGCCCGTCTAGAATCTGTGAGGCTATTGATTGCTCTTGCTATTCAGTTTGGGTGGAAGATACATTAGATGGATGTCAAGTCAGCCTTTCTGAATTAATGGTGATCTAGTAGAGGAAGTCTATGTGACTCAGCCACCGGGCTATAAGATAGAGGGGAAGGACAGCAAGGTGTATCGACTACACAAGGCTTTATATGGGCTTAAGCAGGCCCCAAGGGCTTGGAATTCCAAGCTTGATGCAACACTCACTGAGCTAGGCTTTGATAGGTGTCCATCATAGTCTAGCTTGTACAGAAAGAAAGCAAGAGGCTCTCCACTGATTGTGGGTGTGTATGTGGATGATCTAGTGATCACAGGAGGAAGTGAGCAAGCTATTGAGTTCAAAGGACAAATGAATTCCAAATTCAGTATGACAGATTTGGGCCTGTTGAGCTACTATTTGGGCATAGAAGTGAAACAAACAGAGGAAGGTATCACACTTTGTCAATCTGGTTATGCAGCAAGGATACTTGAGAAAATGGGCATGTCAAATTGCAATGCTACACATACACCCATGGAAAACATGGTGAAACTCAGCAAGTCTAGTCAAGCTGATGAGGTAGACTCAGCAGAGTACAAGAGTGTAGTAGGCAGCCTGAGATACTTGCTGCATACAAGGCCTGATCTCAGTATTGCTGTGGGCTATGTCAGTAGGTTTATGGAGATACCTACCAAGGAGCATATGACAGTAGTCAAACACATTTTAAGATATGTGAAAGGTAGTATAAATCTTGGATGCTGTTACAAGAAAGCAGTAAGTCAGCCACAACTACTGGGGTACAGTGATAGTGATCATGCAGGAGATGTGGATGACAAAAAGAGTACAACTAGGGTGATGTTCTATTATGGACATTGCCCTGTATCTTGGATCTCACAGAAGCAGAAAATAGTGGCCCAGTCGTCATGTGAGGCCGAGTATGTGGCTGCTGCATCAGCTGCATGTCAGGGAGTGTGACTGGCAAGGCTTGTGGAAGAACTGTTGGGCTGTGATGAAGTTAAGGCCAAGATCAAGGTTGATAATCAATCTGCCATTGCTTTGTGTAAAAACCTTGTGTTCCATGAGAGAAGCAAACACATTGATGTGCGCTACCACTATGTCAGAGATTGTGTTGAGAAGAAGGGGAAAATAAAGGTGGAGCATGTCAGAACAGGGGAGCAACATGCAGACATCTTGACAAAACCTCTCCCAAGGGGATGCGCCGTGTCCTTGGCGTGCGACCATCCGTGCGACGCAGGCATCGCACGGCTGTGCGTGCACCCCTCCCGCTCCAGATTTTCTCAGAAAAAAAAATACAGATCCTAATACCTATTTTGTTCCGTAATACTCTCGCACCATTAAGACTAAACATAAATCGGGAGAAATAAACACATCGCGCGCGAAACAGATCCACAATATGCAGGAAAGCGCGCCAAAATTAATATGTACTGCTCATAGGAGGCGGGAGTGACCTACAGCCTCAAGGGGCAGGCAGTACAATCAATGGCGGCTTAACCAGGGCAAGCACAGGGAAATTCTCCTCTTGAATTGGGCAGCCAAGGAATCCCGTCCCTGATGGCTTCTCCGAGTCTCATGTCCCCGGAGGCTTCTCCAAGAAGTGGCCCAGGGAACCAGGATGTTGCCAATGGATCTCACTCAACAAAAGTAAGAAATCTCACTCTGTTCTTCACGATGAATCACCGGCAAATTCTCCTGCTGCATGGGATTTACCTGTGTTATGCGGAGGTGATGCTGAGTCTATGAGCTGCAGTACCTTTCTTCTTCCTCTCTTAGTACCACATAGATGGCGCTGATGCTGCTGTCCTTGACGTCGTTCTTCTCGCCTCTTGTCTTGACCCCTCCTCCACAAGCCCGAGGACCAGCCTACCAAGGACACGCCGCCCTCTTGCATGGCCGTCCCACATGCTCCCGCTAGTATCCGTGTCTCATATCAGCGAGGACGCGCCGCGGAGGATGCCGTTCCGACCGAGCTGCTGCACGGCCAGTTCCAGCAGGCGCACCAGGGCGGCGGCCAGCCGAGCAGGAGATGCTGGTTCAGCAGGGCACGCGGCGGCGGCCAGCCGAGCCGGGAGGGTGGTCCAGCAGGCGCACGCGGGCGGCGGTCAGCCTAGCCGGGAGGGAGGTCCAACAGGCGCATGCGGGCGGCGGCCAGCGGAGCCGGGATGGGGTGAGAATGAGATGCGCGACTGCGCTTGCCCGAGTGGAAGCTACACGGCAGCGCGACGAGATCTGCTCGGCGTCGGCAGGCACCGAGCCTGGAGGCTGGAGGAGAGCTTGAGTTCAGACCGAGGAAGAAGAGGAATGTGGATAGGAGTGTATCGATACAGACGCAGTAGGTATTAGTGCATGGTTAAGAGCAAGTATAATAGGTCCTAGTCAGCTGGCTATAAGATGTACCACATCAGCAAAATCTTAGCTGGAGGAGAGAGAAAATAGGATAGAGAAGAGAGCCGGCGCTTCATCTATCGCCCGGCGATAGCACAAGCTTCGATGAAATGGAGCAGCATGCAGCCGGCGCGAGGACTAAACGCAGGTGCCAGCCAATCACTATGCTCTTCGTTGCATCTCTCTCCATTCAAACATTAAAGACTATAGCTAACCTACAGCCAGTTTATTATATGAGCACGCTATATAGCTGGCGTGGCACTAGTATGGAGCCGGCCGCAGGCTCTTCTATTAGCTTTGCTCTAATAGTACAGACAGCTGTTGGCTATATGCTATTGCCACGTCATTTGTAGCTAAGTTTATAGTCGACAAGTATAATAGTTAGATGTAAATAAGTATTACTTCATTAATACATGGCCCGTCTCCCTCTCAAGGTTCTTGAAGCACGTGCTACCGCCGGCTATTAGTTTGTAGCCCGTTTCTCTTCTCTTCCCTCTTCTCTCTCTTCCAACTCAGCAAAAATATATTATTTTAACTCTTACAGCCTGCCTACGTCACCTTATTATACTTGCTCTTAGGATCTGTATTTGTTTTTTTATGAGAAAATCTGGAGCGGGAGGGGGTGCACGCACAGCTGTGCGATGCCTGCGCTGCACGGATGGTTGCACGCCAAGGCCGCAGGCAAGCCGCGTCCCACAAGGTTTCAGTTTCAAGTTATAAAAGAGAAAATCGGGATGCTGGTGGTGAGTTCAGTTCAGGCCATCAAGTCTAAGGAGGTGAAATGTTATGTTATCCTTGATAGACCTGAACCTGCCATGTTAGTGTTTTTCTTCAGTTTTAGGCATGCATAAATAAAACCAGAAACGTGTTGTTGTTCACGTTGCGGTTTAGACAGGATCACAGGATAGTTTGTTTTCAGTTAAACTGTTTCCTGTAATCATGCGAGGACTTGTCCACGATTGCATCCGTGGGATGGCGCGGAAGAAATGGATCGTGGGCAAGCTTCTCAGACGCACTGTTGCCTATCTGAATAAAAGCAAAAACTGAAAAGACGCAAAGTTTGCGCGTCGCAAAAACCTCACTCCCTGGCTGTGGTTTTCCACCTCTCGTGTGTGTGATCCTGTGTAGTTCCCTAACAATAAGATTACACGCCTGCTAAAAAGGAAAAAGGAGTTCTGCTAGCTATGCACCTCCGGGGCCACCATACTGGAAGGAAAATCCCTCGGGACCATTTTCTGAAGCTGAAGTGACCATCACGTCGTATATGCTGGAGTTCTCGACGTCCTTGGTCGCCCTAAATTTGACTTTCGTGCAGCCGCGCATCTCTACCCACTTGAACTTGGCGGCGCCATTGTTACTGCCGGGCCCCGGTGCTATGCCGCTGCCCATGGGAGGCCTCTTACTCCCCGGTGGTGCAAACGAAACGATCCCTCCCACCTGGACCTGGGTGCTGCCGTCCATGCCATTGACTATGCCGCGTGGGAAGTAGCCGACCACCATTCCATCTTTCCTTATATATATATATTTCTTTACCTAATCTCTCCCCAATAATAAAGCAGCTACTGCTTTTGTCGTACGTCGTCGGCGTATTTGCAAAATAGTCCCTGACTTTTCCAGTAATTAACCCGCAACCCCTTTTTAAGTGGGGGAAAACGCTTCGTTTTTACAAAACAAACCCTGGATCTGTAAGAATTCAACCCGCGAATCCTCTGTCTCATCTTATCCAGATGCTCTCCCTCCCTTTCGAGTGGTGGCGGAGCAGGAGAAGTTGAGGGGCGGGGCTATAGCCACGACGGGGTAGAAGGCGGATGCCATGGGCGCGCCCCTCCGCCACGAACCACTACCGCTGGCCCCGCCGTCGTGCCCACCCCTACCTGAAGGGCCCCCACCCACACGACTTTCCACCGCCGGCGACAATCGACGCCGCACCTTCTCCAATTCATCTTTCTCCTCCTGCTTTGCCGCTGCCACTCTCCGTCGGCCGGCCAACTCCCTCGAGTCCCACCCCTCCCCCACACAACCGCCTCCTGATTCTCTTCCTTTGTGTGTGTGTGCGTGCGGGCTCTCGATCCCGATCCACCCCTTTCCTGGGTGCATCTTAGAGGAGAGCTCCTTGAAAAACAGCTTGGTTTGAAGCAACAATAGCCTTGAAGAAAGAAAGCAGAGGTGCAGACGGAAAGAACGAATGCCAAAAGGAAGTTTAAGTGGTAATCTTACAACGGAAGAGGAACAAAATATGGCGCATGCCGCCGGCTGTAGGGGCTGAAAACTCAGCCGCCTCCTCGGCTCGTTCGATGCGACACGCATGATCCCCGATAGCGCCGCTGCCTCGCAGCGTCGTCACCGAGTCCGCCCGTCAGAGAATCGTCCCGACTGCACAACATCCTCGCAGCAGCAACCGTCGTCGTCGCAGCATCCTTGCCACAGTAGCAACATCCACTGTCACCGCGCCCGGCCGGCCGTGCATCGTCCCGGTCGCCGTCGCAGCGGCAGCAGCATCCGCCGTCACCGCCTCGCGGCACCGGCGCTCCGGCCGGCGAGCAACCTGGCGGCACCGACACTCCCACCAGCGAGCGGCCTTGCATCGGATGCTTCCGGCGGGCAACCTCGCGGCACCGGCGCTACCGCCGGCGAACGGCCTCGCAGCAGCCGCCATTGTTGCTACCACGAGAGCCGCGCGAGAACGCTCTCCGCTGCTGCAACCTCTCGCCGTCGGCAAATCGCCGTCAAACACGCCATGGCTGGACTTGTGCTTGCAGAAGCATGGTTGGTGCATGCGGCTCCAGCTTGTAGTAGCCTTGGCGGTGGCTCATGCTTGCAGCAGTGGTGATCCTCGCTGGACAAAGATAAGGGGGGAGAAGAGAGGAAAGGGAATCGGGGAGGGCGAGAAGAAAGGCGTCTCAGAAGATAAGGTTGAGGGACAGCGGTGGGTGGGCCTGACCACATGCGTCGCCTGCGCGAGAAGGCTGGTGGCATATGTCTACAGCCGCTGGACACGGGAGCACTCACCGAATCGTATAAGAAATGTCGTAGGTAACCTCGTGTAAACTCTCAATCAGATCAAAGAAAGAATTTACTCAAGATGGACACACTCCTTTATCAAATCGCTTGATTACTCAAGAGGGAGACGCTCCTTTGCCCAACAAATCGCTTGATTCTCATCGTGCATGCATTTGTTTGCTTCTCCAAATCTACATGCACACAATTGCTGGGTTTGGTTCTAATTTTTTTTCAAAGGTTGATATGCATATGTTTGTGTTTTTGATGTACTCATACTAACTACACAGGTTAGACACACACACCGAATACATATATGCATGGACGCCCAATGAAGTAAATATATAAATAATCTTCGGGCGTTGTTGATCCTGATTTATACGAGTGCATAAATAAACCATTGACCTCAAAACATAAGCATTTACATGCCATGGGCGCATTTGGTTATGAATGACTATATTTTTATGCCATGGAGAAACAAGAACAATTGCATCCAGGTAAAATTACTTTGAAAGTGATGCATATAGGATATTTTTATTGTCTGATGTAAGTGCAATAGTTAATCTGTCGGTGTGGTATGCTTTTTCACTAGGCATCGGCGGACTGATCTACAACATCGTACTGAAGTCGTCGGACAAAAAACATGGTGTGTATATAGCAATGGTCTTAATTTAATATCATTTTTCCGGTTTCTAAATTGCTTCAAGGAAAAACATGATACTCTAGCATGCAAACAATACATATATTCTGATACTTATGTCCAGCGTAATTAATTTGATTATAAGTAGCTAAATACGCTCTATTTGTGATGCAAATTTCATGTCAGTTGTTAATCAACAACAGATTCATACAGTATACAAAACTCTCATGCATGCAAGCAATTTGGATGGCAATCTCGAGTCATGGATGGTAAGGAACAAAAAAGGAAACATGATAGAGAACGGTATACACGGATGACCAATGAAGACAAAATAGGAAAAACTGAAAGAAAAAACATCGTGAAGCCTATCAACTAAAAAATGAATCAAAGATTCGCTCCAGTTGCCAAAAAAACAATGAAGAAAGAAATATGCAAAGATGAAGAAAATGCAGAAGATAAAAAAGTGCGGATGGAAAATGCAGAAATACACAAATATGCAACAAGAACAAAACAAAGCCAGAATAGAGCAAATTACAGCTAACCGTGAATTGAGGCGCAACACACTAAGCAAAGATTCAATTATGATGGAGAATGCTACATGTACGCGACATAACAAAAAGTTAGTACATCTATGCGACAAAGACTTCATGGTTAGCGCACACACACAATATGCCTTGACGCTAGGCGAAGTATACGACATTTTTATTGTGTGATATCTGTAACTCAACATAAGTGTTGTGCGTATAATATTTTTATTATCAATATGATGGTTAATTTACTGGTGAAATATGTTTTTCACTATATATTGACGTGTCCGATCTAAAACTTCGTATTGAAGTAAGATGAAAAACATCATGTGTTTTCATACTTAAAAAATAGTCCTTTGAATTAGTAACTGAACTCTTGAAGAATGTGTTTCAATGCCGAGAAAAAATGCACTTGACGGAAGTCCTCCGTACACCCCTCTCTCTCCAACCACTGCCCGTTCAACCCGTAGCAACGCACGGGCATGTTTCCTAGTCTTTCCCGCACGGGCATGTTTCCTAGTCTTTCCCTAATAATAAAGCAGCTACTGCTTCTGTCGTACGTCGTCGGCAATTTTACAGAAAAGTCCTTGTGTTTTCTGGTAATAGAACCCGCAGTCCTTTTTATAAGTTAAAAAAACGTTTCGTTTTATTTTACGTAACGCCCCGTGGCTTATCCATTCCCGTCCTCCACCGCCGGGCTGACGGGCGAGGAGGTGATGGAGCTCGGGGCGGGGCCTTTTCGCCGGCGACGCGAGGCCGAGGGGGCGGTGTGCGGGCGCGAGGAGGCGAGGTCGAGGGGGCGGTGTGCGGGCGCGAGGAGGCGAGGTCGAGGAGGGGCGGCGTGCAGGCGCAGGAGGACGAGGAGGCGGGGTCGAGGAGGGCGGCGCGCGGGCGCAGGAGGACAAGGAGGCGGGGTCGAGGAGGGCGGCGCGCGGGCGCAGGAGGACAAGTAAGCGGGGTGGAGGAGGGCGGCGCGCGGGCGCAGGAGGATGCCGGCCGCCGGCTGCCGGCGAGGAGGCGAGGGAGCTCGGGGAGCTTTGGCCGCCGAGCTCCGGCCGAGCCTTGACACCGGCGACGCGAGGCCGGCTAGAGTTGGCGTCCCGCTAGGAGGGGTCTGCAGGCGGCGGATCTGGTGGACGGCAGCAAGCGGAGCCGGCGCATCGGTGTTCGCTCTTGCAGCCGCTCGGCGCCATGGCTGCTCTGGCGAACGAGAATTGAGAGAGGTGAGGTGAGGCAGAAAAGAGAAGGAGGGAGGAGGCGCGGCGGAGGTCCTGCCGGCGGCGGCTCGGCCTGCAGGCGCGCGGGCGTAAGCAGGTAGCTCTGGATCGAACCCTTGCTTGCTCGTGAGTTTTTCTTTTGACCCCGGTGGTTTCGCCCGGTGGCACGATCTGCAGGCGCGCGGGCGCAGGTGCCTTGGGACCGAGCCCTTGCTTGCCTCTTATTCATTGACAGAGCATAGAAGAACCAAAAGGAGCAAAGAATTGTGAGCTCTCCCATAGATGGCTGAAGCGCCTACAGGGTGTGTGTGTGTGTGTGTGTGTGTGTGTGTGTGTGTGCGTGTTTAATTTTTGCTCACTCTTTTTTTGCAGACGTGATTTTCTCTTGCTGGAGCGTTTCAGTGAAAAGGAATTTGGTTCTGAAGCTTACGATCTGAAAAACATATGGGAATTATTTTGCTCTATGTTGTGTTGCGGTTCCTGCTCAACAAGTGTTTATTTTTGTGCCTAAAAGGAAGTATATGCTTTCCAGAATAAGCTCCATATATGTATATATGCATTGCATGTGGTTGCCACTAACTGAAACGAGCTTAGTCAGTTTCAGCATTATTTATTCCGTAAAAAATGCATAGTGTATTTCTTTCTTTCCTGCTCTGTCTCAGAGGAAGAAGAAAATCTCTGAATTATGTGTTTGAGCTATGAGGGACGCCTGTTATATAATTTATTCTATGACAGGACATCTTAGTAGCTTAGCTTCTTGCAGTTATATTAGAAATAGGTAAATAGCTTCATTTGGTGTAGGACATTCAGGAATGAGTTGTTTTTTGCGGCTGGAAGGGGAGGAAGCAATTCCAGTGAGATACTTATAGAATTCATTTGACCGCTCTTCTTTTCCTCAGGTTCTTATTGGTCCCGTCTTTGGATGAGCTTCTGAATTCACATCTAAACCTTCTAAGAAGCAAATTCCGTACTCTACTACAGACTTGCTTTCTGGTGTTCTGGTGGGAGAAATTTTTCAGAAGCCAAGTTGAGCGATAGGACATAGGTAAACCTGCCTATCTCATTTAACTTCTGGTCTTGTGAATTATCCCAATATCCTCCTGATGCTTCCTATTATGTCTACACATACCACTCTATGGCAACGTGAGGATATACTATGCCAAGGAGCTAAAAAAGGCTCTTGTTTTATGAGTGCCCAGGCTCTGGTCTGATTTGTGCGGGCAGAGTTTAAAAATTGTCGCATGAGCCAAGTTACAAGGAACAACGGAGTTCTTCAGTGAACTGAGGGAGCATTTGACATGTATCGTGTATGTGTACACGCACATTTAGATGAAATATTGGCAGGTTTCTATGCTTCCTTCATTAGGGTCAAGCCATATTTACTGAACTTTTTCTAGAACTATTCACATAGCCCTGACAATGAATTCTAGAAGCTATGGAGTTTAGGAAAGATCCGTCAATGCCGAGGTACCCGGGTCTAATGCAATTCAGGAGAAGCTGATGCCTGACGAGTAAACCACAACAAACGTCCAGGTGATTCTCTTGACCATGGCGGGGTATCTAGGTACAATGTGATTAAGAGGTAGACATGGCAGTAGCAGAGTTGATCAGCTCCAAGCAGCTTTGCAGTCGTATACATATGTTGTCACCACAATTTACTATGCGTGAGAGAATTTAACAAATGTTGTTATCAAGGCATTTTTCTTTTAATCGACTCTAGAATAGATAAACTTTTACTATGTATTTCATAAGAACTGTTGGAACCCAACAACACATGGTTATTTCAACAATCTTATCAACATTTAGTTAATGGAATTATCTATTGAGTGTAGTATTAAGCTTGCTTTGTTTTCAGCTGAAAGAAAGGAAAAAAGGAATAGTATACATTTCTGCATTGCTTCATCCTTAGGGGTGAGAGATGCATGCGTTCTCCTGTGAAGAGTGAATAAATTGTTTTCATTGGCTTGATTTTTATTTATACCAGCCAATTTGCAGGTCTTAGAAGTAATATTAATCTGTAGGCACAGGACCATGACCACGTGGATTACATCATCTGGTATGTATCTCAATGGATTATGCGTTTCTTTTTTCCATGTAACTTGGTGTTACATTTTGTTTCTTGCCTGACCACCATTTTCATTTGGCATATCCGGGTTTATGAAATGCTGTCGATGAAGCTCAAGCATGCTATACTACTGAGATTAATGTAGTCCTTCATGATGACAATTCAGTTAGTGTAACTGGCAACGGCCGTGGGGTATGCAGTTCCTAAAACCGATGGAAGACTTCCTGAATGTTCAATGCTTCTACAAATATTGTGAAAAAGTAACTGTTATGTGTTCTGTTTTGTGCTACTGCACGGTGTTGAACACCCTGTACATGGCAATTTCTGGGCCTATGGTACGGTAGATGTGTGGGCCTGTAGCTGCGATCTCGGCCATCGATGCCTTCGAGAAATGACGGTGACACCTCTCCTAGGGTAGAATGCCATGCACGAGCACAATGCCACGACAATTTCAGAGTCATTGACCCGTTGAGGATTAGTGTTTGTGTTTTTGTTTTTATGACGTCTGAACTTTAGAGGATCCAAAGGACCATGGTCGTCAATTATTGCTCACTCACACATGGCACATGTGCTAAACCAATTGGCTGTTCGTTGGAAAGTTATACGAAATCCGAAGGAATCCAACCTTCAAGTGTATCTCCCATTATATCTCTACTCTGTTCTTCTTTGCTCTGCTTTTCAGGAAGAAGGTGGATTGGTGGCCATTTCCAGTATGCAGATGCGATGGCAACGGTTGTTCCTTGGTTGAAGGATGCAATGCATCTCGCCGAATTCCAAGTTGTACGATTTTGGGTATGCCTAGGTAACTAGGCAGGGGAGAAGAAATCTGCAAGTTGAGTACAAAGCTAGGCATGATTCTCGGTAATACTCTTTACTTGGTACTTGATGATTACTCTTTACTTCGTACAAGGTATTTGATGATTCTAATATAGTTTGACCCTGCTGCAGATTGCAGTTTATATACATGCCTATATGTGTTGGAGATGCATTGCAGTGTGTTTCATAGGTGTCCATGAAGGGCGAGTAAAAGTAATCCATCAGCACATCAAGTTTCTGGAATTTCAGGGATCAAAATATGATCGAGAATTCGAGATGCATCTGCCTGAATTTCAGGGATCGAAATCGATACAAAATAAAAAACGGTTCAATGAAAGTTGTAGTATTTGCATACACTTTGTTGGTATATAAATCATGGCCTCCCTAATACTTTATTCCCATGTAAAATACTCCCTCCGTCCCAAAATAAGTGACTCAACTTTGTACTAAAGTTAGTGCAAAGTTGAGTCACTTATTTTGGGACGGAGGGAGTAGCTAATTCATGCATTATTTGGGAGTGCCCACATCAATTAAGAAAGGAAACTGCAAGTTATGTATAGTGATCTGTATTGCTTAGATCTAATATACAATCTATACGTGACAGTTTACACTCATGTGCTCATGGTTGTACAATCATCTTTCAACTGAATTACAGCCAAAGTGTTCTTCTTGGCTACTTTTGAACTTCTGCACAAACTAAATGGTGGAGTATGGTCACTACTAGCTACATGGTAAAATGTGATGGTCTTAAATTGTCTTCGGTTTAGTCTCTTCTATTTTCTTGTGTTGTGCATAAATCTATGAGCCTTATATCTTGATAAAATAAGTGCGTGAGAATAGGATTGAAAATCAAAGCTGTTCATGTGGGAGTGGGATGTTAGTCTGGTTGAAACTTGAGTATAACAACTGAAATTTTGCTGTTCGACATTTGAGAAAATAGCCTACTCGAGTATGTTCAAAAAAGAAAAAGCCTACTCGAGAGTGATTGGCCTTTTTTGCATCTCGTGCCTATCGTGTTGTGTTCTCCCGTTGCAACGCACGGGCATATTTACTAGTCTCTCCCTAATAATAAAGCGGCGATCGCTTCTGTCGTCCGTCGTTGCGGTCGTTTTGCAAATAGACCCTCCTGTTTTCCAGAAATTGCACCCGCAGTCCCTCTGTAAGTGAAATCTGGGAAAACGTTTCGATTTTACAAAAAACACCCTGCATTTTAGAGTATTCAACTCGCAATCCTTTTTTATGTGCCTAAACTGAGATAATATTTCGTTTTGCAGGGGACAGCCATGGCGGGAAGGCGGCGGTGCGCTCGTGTGCCGCATCAGGCGGCGGCAGCGAGGCGGGAGGCGGGCGCGGAGACGAAGGAGGAGAAAAGGGAGAGGCGGGCGAGCGGGAAGAGCCGGGTCGTCGCCCACGAGGCAGACGAAACCGGCGCCGACCTTGCAGGGGCTTGCGGTGGCGCGGACCTGCCGGATCTCGCCGGATCTGGTGGGAACTGGCGGGCAGGCGGCGGATCTGGAAGGAAGGCGGCCGGACCCGGATGGGACGGCGTGTCTTCCGTTGACATCATGGCGTTGCCGGTTTGGCAGTTTGAGCTATTCACCCATTCCCAGATCCCTCGCCGCTCCTCTCCAAGGTGCTCCCTCTTCGCTCATCCCCTCATCCTCTCCCCGCTCTGCAATTCTTCCATTTGGTGTCACCCGACCCGAGTGGGGAAATGGGATAGAACGTGCTCCAAATTCTGTGATCTGCTGTAGTACAACTGCTGGCCCTGCAGATTATTAGATGGGAAACGGCCACATCATGCGAGCATATGTGTTCCTGCTCTATGAAATCCGCTGAATTCCGTTGATGGGCGCATAGATCTTGCTTCCGTTAATGGGAGCAATATTGTACATGGCTAGCGCAAAATTTACTGGCTTATAACTTTAGTTCCATTTGACTGCATCCATCATCTGCTACTGTCGCCTGGAGTACAGTAGATGCATATCCAGCGACAGGACATGTAGTGATGAATGTACCCCTTTGTATAAGCAACACCTGACATGGGAGTATCTACAAGTATGCTGCTAAGGTTTGGTTCTAGCATCAAACTGGATGAAGCCAACAGTTGAACTGCTACAGCTGAATTCGGCATCCAAAAGAGCAAAACTACTCTGCCATCGGCAGATTTTTTCTTCTTCTAACACCCTGAAACAGAGCATAAGAAAATCTTAAAATATGCCACATGATTAAAAGAGCCATAAAACGACAAGCTGTACGCTGTTCTGCGTAGCAGATTGGCGTCATGTTTGCACTGACCAGCCTCTGCCATACACTCATCAAGCACTCGGTCCTCGATAGCTATTCAGGTGTTTGCTTTGGCTACTCTACATGTGCATATGAGTTTAAATAAAGAACATGGACCTATTGGGGTCATTAATTTGGACACAAGTTCAGATATGTATGAGTCATGTGTGGGACCTAGAACGGTGACATTTCCACGCTGCTGACTGAAATCTGCACATTTTTATTTTTCGAGTTTTTTAATTTACAAGTGACTAATGGATGTATCCCTTCCTGTTTCAGATTGGCGGCAATCACCGTTTCATGCATTTTTGGTGGACTTTCATTTGACCTTGAGTGTTGACTTGCTTTTCAGTTGCCAACAATGTCCGGCTTGCTGAATGTACTTGCTTATCCTTTTACTGGACTACCATTGATTCACTGTATACATACACTTTCCAATTCTGTCTATTTACTATCTTTTGTTATTATTTGTCTTGATAACTTGATGCTTTCTTCCTTGGCAGTTTAATCTTAACAGTTCCACATCGAACCTTCCAGACTCATCCAAACGACCATTTGCAACATCCTTTTCTGGTCAATCTGGATCAGTTCAAGGTTTCCATCTGTCTGGTGAGCATATGGTGCACTAGCTCGGTTAGCGCATTGACATACTGCAACGTCCATTGATTAAACATTTTTATCTCTTATCATTTTCTGCATATTCAGGTCTGCACAACATTCATGGAAATTATAGTCTTCCAAATATTCCTGGATCACTTGCACAAAGGAATGCTGTGAAGAGTGGCCTTCCATTATCTGGGGTTCAACAACCTGGAGGGAGCATTTCTGGGAGATTTGCTTCAAACAACCTTCCTGTTGTGGCATTGTTATTTATATACGTTCAACATCTTGAACATGCATGTTAATGGGTTTCCAATCTAAGGAACAATTTTGTTGGCTTGATAAATTATAACATACTCTTGCTTTGGTTTCATGTGGAGGATGATGATTTTTACTGTTTTGGTATTATTGTTTCTTTTGCAGATTCCTCATGCACATTCAGGTGTCAGTGGTAGAGAAATGAATGTTGGTGGAGGTCAAGCATTTAGCAGTGGAATGAATATGGGTCGTACCATTCCAGGTTTATCCTCAAACTTGGGCACCACTGGCAGTGGCGGAGCCTGAACCAAATATTAGGGGGGGCCAAATGAGTGTATATGACATAGAAAAAGCTAGGGTGATCAGAGAGGCCGGAGGATTAGTAGAGTGATTAGCTGAAGGATAGGCTTATTTGGCAAATTTTCTTCTAGGAAGGGGGGGCCAAGGCCCCTAATTGTCCCCACGACGCTCTGCCACTGACCACTGGTAATCGAAATTCTGTTCCTGGAAACCCAACTTTGGGTCCACGTATTACAAACATTGTGCGCAGAAGTAACATTGGAAGAAATATAAGCTCTGGTGGGTTGTCGGTACCGATTATCTCATCAGGCATTGATTTTAGTGGCAATGCTGCAAGTGGAAGACTAAATGTGCAAGGATCCAACAGGATGATGAATGACCTTATTCCGCAAGGTAGTTTAGTTAACCATAGGTTGAATTTATTACTTACCATATCTCCTCCTTTGAGTTGTCCCCTCACCCCTTGACTTCATCTTACCAAAAAAGGGCATATGAAATACGTAGTGAACATCCCGTATGATGAGAGTTTTTTTTTTGGAAAACACACTAGGTAGCCTTGATGTTAATGCTCCATAAACTATGAATGAGCCATGTGGTGCTGGAGTGTACTGCAGAATTCATTTTTGTAAGCTACACTATCTGAATGATTAGACATTTTTTATCTTTGTAAAATAAGAGCCAACTTATAGAATTTTGACCTTAAACATTGAAGTCCAATGTAATATTATAGTGCTGAATTTCTGTCATATCGATATTCTTCCTTTTGCAGGCATACATTGTTTGTTGGAATATATCCGTTCTTGCTTTTCTTAGTGATCGTTACTGTACCTATTTTGATTTCCCAGCCGCGCCTGTTGCTCTGCTCTCTGTTTGAAGATGACAGAGACGAGGAAGATGGAGATAGCGCAAATGTGATAGTAAATTCCATTACAATAAATATTTGTTGATTTATATGTATGGTTAGAAAATCGTGCAGCTCTTTTGTGAAGAGTAGAACCTTTTATTCTATTCATGGATTTCTTCAAATTTGTGTTACAGCATATAAGCTTGCCTCTGAATCGGCAATGCTGCAGGTATGCCTGATGGAGCGATTGGGTTGATGCTGAAGCTGATATACTTCCCTAAGTTGCTCCAATCTGGAATCCAGATATACTTCCGTGAGTTGCTCCCCAAAACCCATCCCTTGCTCTTCTTTGCACCAATCGGACAAGAGGTGCGAGCCATCTTTTTTACTGGATGTTCTCTTGATCGTTTCTTCCTATGGATTTTGTGGGTTGCCAGATGTTCTCTTGCCGTGGATTGGAAAAAGGACTGTAACTCTTAGTCAGGGCGTGCGATTTTGATGAAGGATGTAAAATGTCTTCATTAGACATCAATTTTATTGCTGGTGCTTGTCTGGTTGTAAAATCTGCTCAATATGTATATTTTCCTTTCGTCTGTGTCTCTTTTCAGATATAACACTGAACCTTTTGGATACATCTCTGTATATAAAAAAATGTGTTCTGTCTGCCGATTGAAATGGACCTAAATATGAATACGAACCAGTAATTGTTTTGTGTTTTTATCACCATGTACATCAATAAATTTGCCGCTGCTGCTGCATCTCTCTCGTGCCGCTGCTGCATCTATGTCGGTCGCCGCCACACATTGCCATTGAGGGATCCACGCGCCTCCTGCACACTGCCCTGAAGTCCCTTTTGCCATAAACGCACGTCCATTGAGTCCTCCGTACATTGGAATACACATGGTTGAACATGATAAAAGGTAGAAGCATCAGGGAATGTACACTCTCCAGCTCTGAACTGCTCGGTAATGCAAGTTCAATCTCATTTAGCTTATCGTTGATCCAGCTGTTAGCTAACTTGTGAATTTATGTCCAGAAGTATGGCACTATCATTTAGTTTTTTAGTCCTATGTGTATGAATTGGATGATTAAATTCATACAAAATTAGGAGCATAAGAAATCTATTAATGAAATTTATGGGTGACATTCCTATGATATCTTTTTGAGTATTTGAGCCGTAATAGAATCATATGAATATGTACAATCTAGAAAAGACGTACACAAAAGAAAGACAGATGAACCATCACATGTCACGTAATCATCTGTTCCTGGTTTATGGCAAGGGGTATAGACGTTAGGAGGAAGGAGAGATGAGGTCACTTTCTTAATTCGAAGCATCACAAAAGGTTAGCATTACTATTCCATGGGATAATGAATTAAGGTTAATTTTGTTTTAGAGGATAAGAGCAGCCCGCGGAGGGTGGCCCGCACATGCACTCGACAAGATTTTTTTTTTTGAAGTTTTAAACATCCCCCTGCGCTTGGCAAGTGTGCCATGTGGTGGTCGAGCTAATTATCGTGGGATTGAGCACATTCGAAGGCGTCATGATCAAGTGAACACCACGACCACCATTAGTGAGGGTGAAAAGAAGGATAAGCGGTGATATTTTTTCTTGAAACGTGCTTATTTGGTAAGGGTTGGTGACATTTTTTTCTCCCGTTGCAACGCACGGGCATGTTTACTAGTCTTTCCCTAATAATAAAGCAGCTATTGCTTCTGTCGTACGTCGTCGGCAATTTTACAAAAAAGCCCCTTTGTTTCTGCGAAATCAACCCGCAATCCTCCAAGTAAGTCAACGAATCGGTACGTGCGAGAGAAAAAAAATAACCCATCCACCCCCATTACCGTGCATCCCGATCCCGTCTCCAGCCAGCCGCCACCTCCGGTCACGCCCAGCCCCACCCCGCCTCACCGCGCGCCGCTACCACCTAACTCGCCGGCGCTCGCGGCCTTCCACCGTCGGTGCACCTCCTGCCACGCCCCGTCCCTCCCCACCTCACCACGCGTCGCCACCGCCTGCCTCGTCGGCGCGCCTACCCCTCCCTATCTCCGGATCGAGGCGGGTCAAACAGCGTGTGGGAAGGCAGACGACTATCCTGCTCGATCCGGTCGAGTGAGGTCTACACAGGGCGGCGGCGGACGGGCTGGACTCGCGGAACGACGGCCGGGTCCGGATCCAGGCGAGCGACGGCGGGACCTTGCTAGGCGCCAGGGTTGTTCGAGGCGGCGCCATATTTGCCATGGAAATTAACATGTCTGTCCTTTTGTTGCGAATCCGAGCGGCGGCGGCAGGGCATGCCGGCGGCGAGGCGTAGAAGGAGCGCGGCGGTAGGGTGGCTTGAGGCTCGTGGTGTACTGGATCCAGCGAGGGGGAGGGCGGATTCGTCGGCTGGCGGCGCCGGCGAGGGGTTCAACGGCGGTCAGAGGCAGCTCGCGTACTCCATGGGGGGATGCACGACTGCCCCTTCCGCAGAACGCTGACCTGCTTCCTCCCCCCGTGCCCCTCCTCTTGCTTGAGCACAACATCGCAGTGGCGGATTGCTCTCGAATCCTGCTCCCAAGTCCTCTGCTTATATAGGACAAAAAGTAGTATGTCTGACCATGGTGGAATTTAGTACGTGCTCTCCTCTATGCCCTACAATCTTCTTCCTATTGAATTGAATCTGGGAATCCACCCAGGGAAGCAACATCCATCTTCTGATATTTGTCTTGCGTCGAGTGCAATTTCAGTTTGTCCAGTAGTGCTCTCGACAAATTTCTACAATGAAGAATGAAATACTTGGAGATAGGCTACCAATTCGGTAAGAATATAGATGTCATGGATCTGCCTATAACTATTTTATTGTGGTTAGATTTGGTTAGCAGTTTTTAGGCTGTACTGCAGCCTAAACGTGCTCCTGCTTGTTGTTGCTATGCATTTTATATTTCCTGATAGATTATGATTTTTTCCCCGTTTTTACTCAGTTTGGGGCTGCTTGAGTGGGTGCATACGAAATCGTATAACAAAAGAAAGTGAATAACTGAATGCGATGGTAGGTGTTGAACTCAGGTTTACACATTGGTGCACGTAATGTGTCAATCAAACATACTATAGCCCTCATATAATGGATGCTGTTGTTTGCAAAGTAAGAATTGAATGATGCAAAGAGATTCATGATGTAGAAGAACTTACAAGGTAGTCTCCGAACTCCTTTCATTGGAATTTGACGAAATTCCCAACTGCAAAGGTCACACACAATTTAAGTCTCCATGGTATTAAAAATGCCATGTCTGTCGGTCCTCTGTTTAGAGATGTTTTAGTCACATATTCTTATGTAATTACGGCATGACAAAAATAGCACTTCAGGTCCTTATCAACCGTGTTTCTCCTTTGTTTTGGTCTTCTCTTAATTTGTTTGTTTGCTTAAGGATGCCCCTAATTTTCTAACAAATGCATGCGAGCAAAGATTACAGCGGCTCAAATAGCATGTAGATTTAATAAACCGAATAATTGACTGTTGGCTATGTTTTACTGATTGGCTTAGAAGCAGAGACTTGGCATGGGGGACTGCCGCTTGAAGAGATGCAAATGTTGCAACTTCAACAGAGGTTCTATGTTGTAAGTTGTGTGTGTCGGTGGTTCAAGGTTCTTTCCCTTATTCTATTTTTCTCTCTAGAGTTTTTGTGTAATGTATGATTTATTCCTTCTAAAAGTTGTATGGTAACGAGCGAGCCTAATCTGAAAATATATTAGACTGACAATTGCTTTAGTTTGTTAGATGGACATGATGTAGTTGTAGGAGACACATGCCTTCTATGTTCATGTCATCGTTTTTTTTAATTTACAATTTACAGACTTTACGTTCCACAGTATCTTCCACTGCCAATACGAAATGCCTATATATATGGTTATAAGTCCTATATGAGTACAGAGTGCTAACTACGTTTCAGACATGGAAGCTTAGGAAAAAGCATGTAAGTTGAAGCCTGGAAAAATGCAGTATGAAAAACGCCTTCATATTCAGTAGCAGTAGTGAGAACATGTATATAATTGAAAATAATAAAGGAGTAAATTGAGCAGACCACTTTAGTGTAGGCGTATAACGAGTTTGTTGTTTGTTGTCAGAATCTAAAGTACAGTAGCTTCTAATTTTCCCATGTACTAAAAGATCCAGATACCAAATAAGTAAGTGAATAATTCTGCTGCTGATCCAGAGGATTGCTATTCCCTGCAGCTGCAGCTTATATCATGGAATGGAACACCATTGAGGGTTTGCTAATTATTGAGTGTCAAGTGAATATAAAATTTATCTTCTATATTTATCTAAAGTCATTGCCACAGTCTCATGATACCATATCCTCTTGGGGGTATCCTATACAGCTATACTGGGTCCACACTATTGTCGCTTATGTCGTCCCAATAAATATATAGACGAAGGTAGGTACATGGTTCGCTTCTTACTCCCTCCGTAAACAAATATAAAAGTGTTTAGATCACTACTTTAGTAATCTAAACGCTCTTATATATTTTTTTTTACAGAGGGAGTATATACTATATATGGAAGTTACACTTGGATTCTATTTCTTGCATGAATTCTTCAAACAAAAAATCTGCAGGGTGTGCAGTGGACGAGGACCATCCAGCATGCCGCTGTCCGTTTGATCCTATGACGTGCTGGCTGGAGCCGCCTCGATAAGCTGCTTGCTGGATCACAGGACAACTTAGGACATGATCAAGTTTGCCCATATCGTTTGGTTGCAATTTTTATTGTACTAGCAAACTTGCTTGAGTTGAAACCGAATGGAATTCATTAGGAAACTGCAGGATGTTGAGTGTGAGGCGACCAAAGAGACCAAATTGTCGAGGCGACACGGGCCTAAGCGGAGGAGCAAGGCAACTGAAGTTCATAACCAGTAAGAGAGGGTGAGATCAGAATCAGATGCTACTTGTGTTGTAATGCTACAACTGAGCAAGGGGGATTGTTCTTGGATTGTTTCTTCTTTAGTAGGACAAGGTAGTTCTCTAGATTATAATCATAATAATTACTTGCAAGTTCTCAAGAAATATTTGTTTTGCAACTATAAGAAAGATGGTCAGACCGACTCGAGCGTATAGCTTGTAATATGACGCCAGTTCTTGAATCAGTTGTTTCATGCCATTTGAAATTTTTACATAACACATTGGACAGTATACGTAAATGGTTGGTTTCATTGTTAGCCCGTCGTAAAATTTAAACACCATTTTTCATATGTTGCTTGCTCGGTTCACCTAAGCAAGAAGTTTGTTATTTTTATCATAGATGAAACATCTTGATTTATTATCAACATGTTGTTCGATGTGTATGAAGATCTTATGTTTGACAAGATTGATGTTTAGCAAGTAGAATATTTATACCTTTGTTTTGACGCACCAACAATTATACTATACATGATGACAATAACATTACTTTCACAATGTCAGTTCGATATAAGAACCGGCGCATAGTGGCATGTGGAGCAGGTTATGCGATTTTCTCCCGTTGCAATTTAGTTTCGTCCCGCGGTTAGTTTTTTTTTACCGTAAAACGATCATCCGTCCTGCTTCTGAACCGTGCTTTTTCATCAAAAAAGAAAAAGAAATTGTGAGCCAACAACGACTCGAACTGTGGTTGCCTGAAAGGAGCACGTACGCTCAAACCAACTCAACCAACCAACGTTCTTGCTGAAAGAAAGGAAGTACAGATGTTATTGGTATTGAGAAATAAAATAAAACACTTGGTGCATGTTACGTGGGCGCCTTGCTGGGCCAGCCTCGAGGGCTTAAATGGGCCACGTGCGTGTCGCAACCTCTCATTCCTCCACCTTTTTTCTTCTTATGTCCACAGGAGAAGAACCGATCAGCCAAAAATTGATACATACAATATTTGCTACAAAGTAGGGTTCTCTATCCAATAGTCCCACCTGGATTCTTTATTAAAAATTCCACCTATTTATATACGTTTAAAAGTTGCATATCAGCAAGCCTCGAGAAACAAAGGAAACAAAGGAATTATAAATCGAGAAAAAGGAGGAGGAATATGAAACGGATGCAGGCTGGCTAGCTCCAATTAAATCGGATGGGATTGAGGAAGAAAAAAGGAGGAGGGACATGCACGTTTGGAGCAAATATATATGGCTGATTGATTGAGGGAGGGACATGCGCGGATGAAACAACTATATATGGCTCCAATTAAATCGGATGGGATTGAGGCATAAAAAAGGAGGGACATGATGCACGTTGGGTGGAACAGGAAAATTAGGAAGAAAAAATGCTAATGGGATGGGACGGAGGAGGGACAACATGCATGACTATTGATTGGCTGGCCATAATTAAATTAATTAGGGAATTAACTCCCCGTACCCAGCGGGTGCGCATGTGCGAGTAACTGCACATGAGCTCCGGGCCAAGATAAATTTCCCCGAGATTTTTCCTCTATAATCCAGGAATTTATGCACGGGTTAATCCATTTCTTAGGAGAAAAGCAATTGTGCTAATTGAAAGTGGGCATGTGAAATTGATTCCCTACGATGAGTTTAACTATCTATCTTTGTTGAGATTCCTGAGATAGCCCAAACAAACTAAAAGAGAGGGAGTAGATTCCAATCTAATTGTTCTGTTGCACTTTGATTTTATTCATGTTTTTTTATACAAAACAGATGCAAGCGTATGTATACACACACATACATACACTCATCCATATGAACGCACATGCGCACGCCCTACCCTTATAAGTACCTCTGAGAGACTGAGCCGTCATATCATCTTGAGATTTACGAAGTCACAGTAGGCGCCTCATTGTCGATGAAAATGTCTCCTCCCACTGAAAACGTATCGCTGAAAATCCTGAAACAAATCCAGGTATAATGCGAACACCAGGACTTGAACCCTGGTGGGCTAGGGATACCACTGTCCCTCTAACCATCCAACCATAGGTTGGTTCACGATTTTATTCATGGTTGGTGTGACAGAATTATCTTACAAAAATTGTACCAAAAGCATCGCATGTCATGCCTATTAATATCCGAATGATATGCATTTCTGCTAGAACTTCGTATGCGCCCCTGTTGCCGCCAGGTTGCACCGTCCGAAATGTTGTTGTGTCGTATCGATGGATGTTTTGACGCACTTGTTAATTACATTTCCCGTTGCAACGCACGGGCACTTTTACTAGTAACAATAAAGCGCTGATAACCTCTGGCCGTTCGTCGTCGTCACTTTTGCAAAAATGCCCCTACGTTTTATAGAAATTAACCCGCAGTCCTTAACTTAAGTGGAAAAAAACGTTTCGTCTTTTTATAAAAAAAAAACATTGGGCAGCTTTGCTCCGGCGCATCTCGTCGGCTGCGCGGCGTCCGCCCCTCCTCCTCCTCCCCCCTCCCCCCTCCTCCTCCTCCCCTCGCCGCGCGGATCCGTCGGCGGCGGGTCTCTGGCGCGCTGGCGGCTCGGCTTCCAGCGGGCTCTGTTTTGAGCGGCGGCGGACAAGTCACCGGCCGGGGAGAGCGCGGTGGACACAACGACGACGACGGCGGCGGCACGAGGTCAAGCTCGCGGGCGCGCTGGGGCGAGAAGGTGGCGGCACGAGTGCGAGCTCGCGGGCGTGCTTGCGGTAAGTCCTTACTTGCCATTCCTGCGCTCCTCGTTAGCCTCGGTGCTGGCTTAGGCGGGCCGAGGCGGCCGGCGTGCTCTCATGTGGCGAGTCGTCGAGGATGCGAGGCTTCAGGCCGTAGTGCGTCGGAGGACGGCGAGCTGATGCGTAGGAGGGCGAGGCGGCCGCATGCAGGAGGCTCCCCGGCGGATCGGAGAGACGGCCCAAGGCATCTACGACGACATGGGCCGGGGCGCCATGCTTCCTCAGATTCGCGTTTGAGTCGTGCGTCCAGTTTGTCGCTTCCCTCAACGTCGATGGCTCTATGTCAGCCGTATTCTCTTCCTGCTGTCTGGATACGCCGCCTCATCCTCCAAGTACTAAGCCATGACGAGATGCAAGCACACTCTCTATTTTGCTCTAGATTACTGCATATCATTGCTGCCTTCCACATGTTTGATGGAATGCCCAATCACGTTGCTCACACAAAATTCGATGGAAAAAGGAAGCAATATGGCTTATTAGGGGTCATTAGGCAAACTGAGAATTGCTTAGAAGTCTCTTGCATACGACGCTAAAGAAATTTCTTCCCACTTTGAACATTCAGGAATGCAATCAATTTTATTTTATAGATCACCGTGTTCGTCGGCGGAAGAAGAACATACCTCGAGCCGTCCAATGTTGCCTGCGGCGGCTACACCAGAGGTATGTATCCCCTTCAAAGCTAATCAGTCGATAGAAGCCCATGTTTGTTTCAATTTATTGCCTGAATTGGTGCCACTTCTGATTGCTCTTTAGTTGATTGTTTCTGAATTGGCCAGTAGATAGAAGCCCCTGAAATTGCTTGATTGTACAGTTGTAGGTTTCCGTATACCTTGATGTGTTTGCTTCCTTAGGTTCATGTTCACAAGAGCAACCAAAAAGGTTCCAGATTGATTTCATGATGAGTTGTGAGCATGTGAATTAATGCGTGCATGAAGCTAAGTTTGTTGGTCGGTGCCCAGCTGAGGTGGTCTATTTCTATCTAATCTAACTGTCTAGGCATGCCTGCATGACGAAGTATTGGGGTTATCTATCTATGTTACAGACCCATTCATTCACTATTGGAAAGCAAGAGCTCGAGCAGGTTGGCTGTGCAAAATCCTTTTCAACTTTACATGTTTTATCATTGTTATCAACTTTTGCTCTGGCATGTGGCTTTCTGAAATCTTATAGTCTTGTTTCTTGCAGACACAGTTCCTGTCAAGTGGGTCTGAAGGAGGTGGGCAGTGGGTGGTTCCCACTATGCTGCTGTTCATACTTGGTTCAGCAAAAGTTATTTTTCCGTGAAAAACAGGAGAATTTCAGTTTGTCAGAGCTCGTAGAATGTCAAAAGAAAG
Organism: Elymus sibiricus; assembly: GCA_039707655.1. Classification (NCBI taxonomy): domain Eukaryota; kingdom Viridiplantae; phylum Streptophyta; class Magnoliopsida; order Poales; family Poaceae; genus Elymus; species Elymus sibiricus. The sequence continues at coordinate 171,215,375 of CM077666.1, read as the reverse complement.
ATGGCATAAGGAGGTTTAACCAAGATGTCCTTTTGTTGTTTTTTCTATGTAATTAGCACTTACAAATATGGACTGCAGGTAGGAGAATGCTACGGTTTTTTTGCATCTGATGGGTGACGTGGCTCAGCAGCGGCTCTAGAGCACCATCAGATAACCTGGGATGATCATGTCTCTTTGCTAGAGAAGATTGTAGCTTATGAAGTTTGTGTCTGACTCACCATTAGATCGTTCAATATGCTCTCTTGTGGTTTAATTGATGATTATTTTCTTATTTTTCAGGCTGTGTATACAATCAGAAATCTGATAGACTGGAGAGAAGGTTAGGTGTTTGCCAAGTTGTTTCGGCTACTTCCATCTGGTGATTCCAGATTTGTTGGAACATCTTGTTTCTGATTGTGAATTTTGCACATTGGGACTATTACTCCTGACGCTACAACTGAAACTTAGAAACTGTAGATAACATAGATACTATTTTTGTACACCTGTTTGAACTTTTCTTAGGGATAAAATAAACACATTTTTTAGTTTGTTAAACAGAGTGAATCACAGTTTTCTAGATGATAGTTTAGGTCTGTTAGTAACTTGGTCTGAGTGATGTTATTGTCTTCATTAAGACCAGTGGAGCCCCTGATTTTAATAGAAGTTGCTCTCAAAGACATGGCCATATCTATGCAGGTTATTAAAGTTTGGCATGGTTTTCTTTTAATAAATGGGTGCCCTACTCTATTATGCACCTTGTGTTCTCTTGTGATAACAAGATTTTTTGTTGGACAACCCTCCAATCAATGAATGTGGCGATCTGTGCTCTTGCAGATTACTAATACAGTGACAATCCTTCAGCTTCAGGGGATACAATGTCGGATTACATTCTGCGGACTAATTGAAGGCAAAAATTCTTGTGGTTGAGCTATTACGTGCTACCACTTTATCGGTACATAACCAACTTCCATTCTTTGTAATAGCAACACGCAGTTTTTATCTCCAAGCATATTCAAAAGCGAAAACAATTTTTTGTATTGTTTATCAAGACTGTATGATGAGATAGTTCGCAGTGTTGGACTAAAATTGGAGAACACAGGTTTATCAGAAACAATAATAATTTGTCATCAAGCATCTAAGAGCTCTGGAAATATGTTGTTCTCCTCTTTTGATTCCCCTTTCAGTACATAAGATCGCAGACTCTGGTTTATAAGTATAGGGATGAAAATAACTTTAAATACCATAATGCACCTCTCGTTCGATTGGATTCAAAGTGCAATAGTGTACAGAACATTAACTATTACTCCCTCTTTCTGGAAATAAGTGACGCTGTTTTAATTAAATATTGAACTAAAGCAACGTCACTAATTTTCGGATGGAGGGAGTATATGATTTCTTCATTTGGTTGTTCCATCCCCTTTATCCATCAAAATCAGTGTTCTACAAGGCTCATTTATGTTGGTTGAAAAAAGGATCACAACAGAGGCACAATAAACTGCCAACATATTAACATCATATTGGCATAGTTTCAGTGGGAAAAAGGATGTTGTCTCTGGAGCTAGATCTTAAGTAGGTTGTGCCTCATTTCTCGCCCGGTGCAACGCACCGGCATTTGTAATAGTCTAGCCAATAAGCGCTTTGTACATTGGACGGCTCGAGGTATGTTCTTCTTCCGCCGACGAACACGGTGATCTATAAAATAAAATTGATTGCATTCCTGAATGTTCAAAGTGGGAAGAAATTTCTTTAGCGTCGTATGCAAGAGACTTCTAAGCAATTCTCAGTTTGCCTAATGACCCCTAATAAGCCATATTGCTTCCTTTTTCCATCGAATTTTGTGTGAGCAACGTGATTGGGCATTCCATCAAACATGTGGAAGGCAGCAATGATATGCAGTAATCTAGAGCAAAATAGAGAGTGTGCTTGCATCTCGTCATGGCTTAGTACTTGGAGGATGAGGCGGCGTATCCAGACAGCAGGAAGAGAATACGGCTGACATAGAGCCATCGACGTTGAGGGAAGCGACAAACTGGACGCACGACTCAAATGCGAATCTGAGGAAGCATGGCGCCCCGGCCCATGTCGTCGTAGATGCCTTGGGCCGTCTCTCCGATCCGCCGGGGAGCCTCCTGCATGCGGCCGCCTCGCCCTCCTACGCATCAGCTCGCCGTCCTCCGACGCACTACGGCATGAAGCCTCGCATCCTCGACGACTCGCCACATGAGAGCACGCCGGCCGCCTCGGCCCGCCTAAGCCAGCACCGAGGCCAACGAGGAGCGCAGGAATGGCAAGTAAGGACTTACCGCAAGCACGCCCGCGAGCTCGCACTCGTGCCGCCACCTTCTCGCCCAAGCGCGCCCGCGAGCTTGACCTCGTGCCGCCGTCGTCGTCGTTGTGTCCACCGCGCTCTCCCCGGCCGGTGACTTGTCCGCCGCCGCTCAAAACAGAGCCCGCTGGAAGCCGAGCCGCCAGCGCGCCAGAGACCCGCCGCCGACGGATCCACGCGGCGAGGGGAGGAGGAGGAGGGGGGAGGGGGAGGAGGAGGAGGGGCCGACGCCGCGCAGCCGACGAGATGCGCCGGAGCAAAGCTGCCCAGGTTTTTTTTTTTATAAAAAGACGAAACGTTTTTTTCCACTTAAGTTAAGGACTGCGGGTTAATTTCTATAAAACGTAGGGGCATTTTTGCAAAAGTGACGACGACGTACGGCTTTGTTATTAGGTAGTAGAGATTTAAAGCGCTTATTATTGTTCCTGGTCGTACTTCGTTAACGTTTTTGTAGAAAAGTCCCTACGTTTTTTGATATTCAACCCGCAGTCCCCATCATAAGTTAGCCCGAACCGGTACGGGCGAAAGAAAAGAAAAAGAAAATTAGCCCTGCCACCCGCACGACCCTGCATCCCCGATCCCATCTCGACCTCCAACCCGCCGCGACCTCCTGCCCCGCCCCGCCTCACCGCCCGCCACCCGCCGCCGCTGCCTACCTCGCCAGTGCGCCTACCCCTACCCCTACCCCAAGTTCCCCCACACCCGTGGCCTTCCACCGCTGGCGACCCGCGGCCTTCCACCGCCAGCGACACTCGACGCCGCGGCCGTTGGCGGCTCCCCGGCCCCTGCTACCATGGCGCCGTCGGGAATCCTCCCCGCTGCTTCCACCTCGACAATGGTTTCTCCAACCCCATCGGCTTCGCCACCAGCCACTCCTTCCCCCGCCACCAGGTCGCCCTCCAGGTGGACCCGCTCCTCCGGCAAGATCCCCTTCCCGAGCAGGACGGCGAGCACGACCCAGCCCCACCCGCGCACGTCGCCGCCCTGTCCTTTGCGCTCCACCTCATGCCCGTGCATTCTTGGTACGCGTATTTGAGCTCGAGTGTGTGCGGATTGGTTGTTGAAGACGGGAAGGGAGCACGGCGTGGCGCCATTGCGGCTGGAGCAGGGGCTTCGCTTCGAGGGTGGGGGACACGGCTGCATCATGTAGGTGGGGGAGAAGACGACCGTGCGCACCGGCGTCCTCTGCGTGGTGGTAGTCATGAGCCGTGCAACGTCGAGACTGGGTGGAGCACGGGCGACCGTTGTGGCTGGGAGCTGAGCTTCTCATCCTCGATCTGGAGAAAATTATAGTGACTCATGACGAAACATAGCAGCGTAGGAGCCAGCAATGGAGCAAGCGAGGCAGAGGTCAGCAAGGGCAGCCAGGACTCCCTCCTCCCCCTGTCTCTGAATCCTCTAATCCTTTCCTCAAATCCTGACATATTGAGTAGTTAATTTTGTATGGCTGGCTGCTGAACCCGTTATTGCATTATGTGCATCGAGCAACATGGAGTTTATCTCTTTCCTTGCAAATTCGGATTTGGATCATTGTTCAACAATATACTTCTAATTTTTCCATAATTATGGCTCAAAATGTCATGCAGTCTAATTTGGATACCTGTTTTGTTTTCTTGAAGCTTATAGATGTAGGCGCTGTCTATGTTCAGTAGGTGCTAAATCTTCACATTTAAAGATTCTGGATATATCCTCTTATCTGTTTTTGCCTTTTTACAACATAAACATTTATGAATAATATGGAAATTGCGGCACCGTGCAGCTGCAGGCCTGCAGCAGGTTGGCGGGCGAATGGTTATAGCGGGAAGACTACGAGCATGTCAACTGCTGCGAGTATTCCATTCACGTAGACAACTACATTTGCATGATGAGCAAGGGGTGTGTTGTTTTCCTGGAGAATTTTTTGAGAAAATCATCAATTTGTGTAGCTTTATTTAAATCTGTTTGTTGATCTGAGATTTTGTACTGTACTATTCTTGCATCACCGGATCATTGTGTGAGAGATGGGAGAACACACCTCAACGACTGACATATTATAATTACAGAGATTAGTTGTAAGGATAATGGAGTGCAATTTTCTGATTCCGTGATCTGCAGGTTTGAAGAACTAATATTATGTAGCAAATGGCAATGGAATAATTTAGATTTAATAAATTAGCTTTAATGATAAATTAGTTGGTGCATTTTATTATCAAGAACTAATACTATCAATATGGAGCAATATGTAGCAAACAGTTCAAAATTAGAAACTTCTTTAGATTTAAGGAATAATCCATCTTACCCCTCCAAAAAAGAAGGAATAATCCATTTTAATATGTTCCTTTATATATGCAGGCTACAGCAGAGCTCCTAGCCGACGCTCATCCAGGAGCTAATTTTTTTTAAATAAAACATTTTTTTTATTAAATTTGAAAAATAATACGCGGTTTCGACATATTACAGAAATAATACGGCGTCGTCCTACCGTGGGCCGACTGGAACTTGTCGTCCTACAGTTGGCTGACTAGATCCCGTCGTCCTATAGGAGGCCGACAGCTGGTCACTCGGCCACCTGGCGGCCGACGAGTGGCCAGGCCACGTCGCGCCGCTCCCTTCGGCCGAGCATGTGCTGTCGGTGGCCGGGGCCCATCTAGTCGGCTTCCTGCAGGCCGATCGGCTTCCTGCAGGCCGATCGGCTTCCTGCAGGCCGACAGGTGCCACAGCCGATTTTTCTTCCTCCTCGTTCCCTTCTCTTCCTCCTCCTCCGTTCTTTCTTCTTCTTCTTCTTCTTCTTCTTCTTCTTCTTCTTCTTCTTCTTCTTCTTCTTCTTCTTCTTCTTCTTCTTCTTCTTCTGTGTTCTTCATTTCTTCTCTGTAGCACTCAAAAACTCTCTCATTTGTACACCAAAATCAGCCCATTTTTTGCCGATTTTCCACCATGGATGCATTGTAGATAGTTGGTGGAGGCAAGGGAGACCTCGATCTAGTGATGGGGTAGCTCGTGGTGGTCATGGTGAGCATTTTGGTGGAGGTGGTGGTGAGCATATTGGTGGATGTGGTGGAGGTGGAGCTGGTGGAGGTGAAGCTCCGGCTCCGGCTCCGGTGATTGAAGGCCGCCGTTCGTCGTTGGTTCGCACGCTTCAAGGGTATAATTGAACAGACATTTTCTCTGTCGTAGTTGCTCCTGTAGTATTCGGTAATATGTTTCGATGTGAAATATATTAGGTGTGCGAATATTTTTATTTGCTCCGGTAGTAACCGTAATATATTGAGATGTCTAATATTTAGTTGTGTGAATATTTTTAGTTGCTCCGGTAATATTCCGTACTATATGTGGATGTCAAATATTTAGGTCTGTCAGTATTTTTAGTTGCTCCGATACTATCCGTAATATATTTAGATGTCAAATATTAAGTTCTGTCAATATTTGAAGTTGCTCCGGTAATATCCGTAATATATTAAATTCTTTCAATATTTTTAGGTGTGTGAATATTTTTAGTTGCTCTGTTAATATTCCGTAATATATGTATTTGTCAAATATTTAGGAGTGCGAATATTTGTAGTTTGTCATGCTGTTTAACAGTTGTCTGTCCATGTTAAATAATTTTATAGGTGAGCCGAGATGTCTGATGTAGTGAAGTTCATATTTTTCTACGGTCCTGATACTGTCCAAACAAATGAGATTGGGGTTGATCTGAGTGAATTTGAGCACATAGAGGTGCCACTGACCGCCCCTCAAACATGGTCTGTTAGTCAGTTGAAAGAATGGGTGACAACATGTTTAGGGTTGAATACTGAAACGCACACCGTGGGTGTTCATGCATTGTGGACCCGGTCAAGTTCAAACATTTTCTTCTATTTGAGGCCAATTGTAACGCCCCGGACACACCCGCCGGTGGTCGTTACTCCTGGCGGGATCTAGACTGGCCCCACAGATCAATACTAGTCTTTCCTGCGCACTTTGTCCTCACTCGTGCGCACCCGGGAGCAACTTCCCGGTCGGTCACCCATCTTGAAATTACTCCAAGCTGAGCACGCTTAACTTTGGAGTTTTTTCCGAATGGGCTCCCGGAAAAGAAGGAATTCCTTATTGATATGAGTAGTCTATCATCTCTATTAAGCCAGGCTATCACATACACCCCCACTCAGAGGAACCGACGTCCTCGTCGGGCACAGGAACGTTCCCTCTTGGCACATACGTCTGTGCGAGCAGTCCGGCACATGTGCCATGCCGTGTGCCACGACGGGTCACAAACGTCATGCACAACATGACCGTACACCTGTCCGCAAACATCCGTGTAACCGCGAGGGTCGGCTCTGATACCAACTTGTCACGCCCAATATGAAGACCTATCGCAATCTCGTGGTGAACTCAAGATCGTGACAGAACCTCATTTTGAGACGCATAGCAAGGTGATTCTCAAATACATACAACCAAGTGAACATGTGAGAATACTAGATAAAGGCTTACACTCGCCACATGCTACAGCATAAATGTGTCATAAACATCATACAATCATCCAAATGAAAGACAGAGTCCGACTACGGACGAAATCAAACGAGAAAACACCACCCTGCTATTATCCCCGGATCAACCGACTAGGGCCTACTACTGATCGTCTGGCATCGTGACGTACATACGCCCACGTTCATCATCGTACTCTCAATGGAGCATCTCGGGATCACCTGTATCTGTCTCAAGCGTACCTGCAACTGGAGTTTGTAGTAATCTGTGAGCCACAGGGACTCAACAATCTCATCACCCAAGGTAACAAAACTATTTAAGCTTATAGGAATGGAAGGGGTAATGTGGTGAGGTTGCAGCAAGCACTAAGCATGTTTAAGTGGCTAACTTACGAGTACAAGAATAAAGATGAGCATACTACGCATAACGGTCGCAAGTTTAATATGATCAAGAAGTGATCCTGTACACCTACTTACGGTTCAAACATCACCCCACCGTGTTCTCTTCTCAAACTTGCTCGAAAAGAGACCGTCACGGTTACGCACACAGTTGGTTTATTTTATTAGAATTAGTGTCAAGTTCTCTACAACCGGAGGTTATAAATTTCCAAGTCGCCACATAACTGCAGGCACGGCTTCGCGAAAGATTTAACCCTGCAGGGGTGCTCCAAGTAGTCCATTATAAATTACCACACGCATCCGATGGAACCTCCTCACACCATGATAACACGATGCTTACGATAAGGAATTCCTGTGGACAAGCCACTCGTAACAGGCAAAACTAAACCAACAAGACCTCCCGGTGAGCCAGATCCGTGTCTAGAGCCGCGCGCTCTCTATCTACGGGCATCATCCGTCCATGCATAGTGGACGGTAGCCAAAAGAACCCGAGTTGCCCCGAGGCGGCTCCGCCGACTGCTAGGTAGGTGGACCAACGGTTGTGTTTTGCCGCTGGCTCGAGTTATGTTGGAATTAAAAGAGTCCCCGAGGTGGCGACCCTCTATGCAATTAATTATTAGGTTCATGTTGGCAAATGTTAAAACCAATGTTGGGCCTTGTTAGAGAAGTTTTAGCCTAAAACGAATGGACAGGGGAGTTCCCATATGCCCCACATGTGTCAGAAGCTCTCATCAAGGAACATAACACCGGTATTACGGAAACTAGGGCGGCATGAGTGGAACAAAACACTAGGCAAAATGCCGAGCCTTCCACACACTACCAAGTATATAGATGCATTAATTAAATAAGAGATATTGTGATATCCCAACATGGAACAACCTGCACTGCACCTGCAACTAGCAACGCTATAAGAGGGGCTGAGCAAAGCGGTAACATAGCCAAACAACGGTTTGCTGGGTAGGGTCGTTAGAGGCCGTATCATGGCATATGAGAGGCTGACATGTATGTGGTAGGAAGCGTGACATAGCGATAGCAACGAGACAACTAGCAAGCAAAGATAGTAGTGTTATCAAGGGTAATGATCATCTTGCCTGAAGTCTCTTCGGTAGGATAGTAAGACTGCTCCTCGAACACGTTCTCAACCGGTTCCTCAAACTCGGACTCGTCTCCCGGAACTACCCAAAAGAAAGAACAAGCACCGAAATAAACAAACAATCATGGCATATGTGCACAAGCAAAATGATGCATGCAAGACATGGTAAAAATATCGAACATGACATGAATGAAGCATCGGTGCTACCGGGACGACAGAAATAATAACGAGATGTGAACGATGAAGCAAAAGATGGACATGGGCAAAATCTTGGCAATCCAAGTATGCCACTGGAAAGAATGGAAGATTTCGGTTGAAATCGATATAAAGATCACGAGGAACGGATGCACGAAACTCAAATGGTGAGCAGCACAATATGCAATGCAAAACTGAAACTAACATCAACATGGCATCTTATGCACATCAAAACAGTAAGCTACAGTAATCTAAAATGCAAGAAATTTGCATGCAGCTATAGTACACATGGCATAGAACATATCATACATTGGCACAAATTCATATGAAGCATGGATTCACCAGAAATGAGCTCACAACATGGCAACATGATGTTAACAGAAAAACTGCTACATTGACTAGGCATATTTAGAGCAACATTTAAATATGCTACAGGAGATTAACATGGCAACAATTGGCATGTCATGAAAGTACTAACAACATAGATCAAAACATGTCTACTGATCATGCTCAGAAAAGCTATGGATTCGATGGTAGCATCAACGCAACATGGCAAGTTTCAGCAGAAATTTAACAAGGCAGAACAGTAACAATGACTAAGTATATTTACAAGCTTGTAGCACTCCCATCATGGCATATCATGGCATGGAAAAATTACTAGCAGTAAGAAGACATGAAGATGCTCCAAACTCATGTTCACAAGTTGCTCATATGACATATGCAATAATTCACACAAAAATGACAAAGTGACAAATCTTAACAGAATTCTGCAGTAACATCAGGACGCACTTTTGCAACAGAGATTATGACATGTAGATGGATCCTAACATGAATGTAACAGTAACCATCATGTAGAGCACGAAGAGTAGATCATTTTACATATATAAATCATCATCATAGGATCAACATGCACAAAGTTATCATCACAAAAAAATGCGCAAATGATGATAGAATCTGGGACAGATTTTAACCTCGCGGAAAAGTGGACGGAGTGGTACGGGGACGAGTAGATCCGGGATGCGGGGTGTTTGGTTGGCTGGATCGGGGACGAAGTGGGACGGGGCCATCCCGACGCGGGTGTGGAGGTAGAGGCCGGTCAACGCCGGCGGCGACGGCAGTCGGCGGGCGGGGAAGGCCGGCGGACGACGGGGATGGACGGATCCGGCCGGGGACGGGGCCGGCGGTGACTTGGCTGCGGCGGCGCGGCACGACGAGGGCGAGCGGGCGCTGGCGGGGCGAGCGGCGAGGCACGGCGGAGCGGGGTGCTCGGCACGGCGGCGGAGCTCGCTGGCGGGTGGCGGCGACGGCGAGGCCGAGGCGGCGGCGCGGCTCGGCGACGGCTGCGGTCGGCGGAGCGGGAGGCGGCGACCGGCGACGAAGGCGGCGACGTGGAAGTCGGGCGGCGTGGAGGGAGACGCGGGGCGCGCTGGCGCTCGGCCCGGCGCGGCCCGGGGCGGGCCGGCGATGGGCTTCGGCGGGCCCAGGCAGTGAGGAGGCTGGCTGGGGGCGCGTGGCAGCGCGGGAGTGGCTGGAAGCGGCGGCGCGCCAAGTGGCGGGGGGGAATCCGCCGGCGCGGAAAACGAGGAGGGGGTGGCGGCTGGCTCAAAATGGAAGGGGAACCCTTCCTTAGAAAGCAGGGAGGCTAGGGTTAGGAAATTTAGCCCGTTTTCGGACCGTTCGATCGCCATCGGACGGTCCTAAGTGGAGAGGGGTAGCTAGGTGGGCTAGATGGGCTGTGTAGGCACGTTGGGCTGCTGGTGCTGCTCTTTTCTTTCTTTTTCTTTTCTATTTCCTCAGACAGAAATAAAAGAGAAAATGCAAAGGGAGCATGGAGAGAGCTGTGAGAGATATAAAATATCTCTGGAAACTAGAAGTCATGTAGTATTTGAATAAAATGGTTTGGGCATTTTTTAGAGGAAGAAAAATAATTCAAGTTTGAATTAAATTCAAACTTGAGGCATTTTTTATCCCAACCAAAACAATTCCAAAAAATGGTGAAATTTGGCAGAGAGGTTTAGGGCATGGTCTCGAGAATTTAGAAATATGTTGAACATTAATTTGGGACAGAAATATAGGCCACATGAATAATGTTGGAAAAAAAGATGGATTTGAGATGATGATGGGGAAGTGGTGTGCAAGGGTGATGCAAGAAGAAAATGATGACACACCTCATGCACACATGATGAACATAACGTATCAATGGGTGCAATGCTCATGAACAACATAAATGGATATGATGATGCAAGCACATGACAAAATAATGGCATGAAGATAAAATGCAAAAAGAAAAGAAGCAAAACACAACATGAGAAGAAGCCCATCCATCAAGATCACCATGACAATTCCATATATTGCAATGTTGAGGAGTACAAATATGGAAGGAGCACTCTTGGGGTGTTACAACTCTCCCCTACTACAAGAGGATCTCGTCCCGAGATCTAGGAACGAAAGAACTCCAGATATTCGGAACGGAGGTGGTCCTCGCGTTCCCATGTGGCTTCTCGGTCAGAATGATGAGACCATTTCACTTTCAGGAACTTGATTGACTTGTTGCGAGTCTTGCGCTCAGTTTCTTCAAGAATGGCAATGGGATGCTCACGGTAAGACAAATCATCTTGGAGCTTGATGTCTTGGAAGTCAATGGTGCGTTCGGGAGTCTTGAAGCACTTGCGGAGTTGTGACACGTGAAACACATCGTGCACATTTGAGAAGTTGGAAGGTAGCTCGAGTTGGTAGGCTAGATCGCCTCTTTTGCCAACTATCTTGAAAGGGCCCACGTATCTTGGAGCAAGCTTTCCTTTGATGCCGAATCGTTGGGTGCCTTTCATAGGAGAAACACGGAGATAGACATGGTCTCCAATCTCGAAAGCCAAGTCACGGTGCTTACTATCATAGTAGCTCTTCTGGCGAGATTGCGCTGCTTTCAGATTTTCACGGATGATACGACACATCTCTTCAGCTTCAGAAATCATATCATTCCCAAGAAGTTGGCGTTCACCAGTTTCAGACCAGTTGAGAGGAGTACGACACTTTCTGCCATAGAGAATTTCGAATGGTGCTTTGCCCGAGCTTGCTTGGAAGCTATTGTTGTAGGAGAACTCGGCAAAAGGAAGGCAATCTTCCCACTTCATGCCGAAAGATATGACACACGCTCTTAGCATATCCTCGAGAATTTGATTGACTCTCTCGACTTGGCCACTAGTCTGAGGATGAAAAGCTGTGCTGAAGCGAATCTTTGTGCCCATGGCCTGCTGGAAAGAATCCCAGAATCTGGAAGTGAAGATGCTTCCACGATCTGAGGAGATCAACTGAGGAACACCGTGCAAGGAGACCACTCTGGAAGTGTACAGCTCTGCCAACTGGGCTGCGGTGATAGACTCCTTGACTGGAAGAAAGTGAGCGACTTTAGTGAGCTTGTCAATGACCACAAAGATGGCATCATTCCCTTTCTTGGACTTGGGAAAACCGGTGACAAAATCCATCTCAATGTGATCGAATTTCCACTCGGGAATGGGTAGAGGTTGAAGAAGTCCTGCTGGACGCTGATGTTCTGCCTTCACTCTGCGGCACACATCGCACTCGTTTACGAACTGAGCAATCTCATGCTTCATACGAGTTCACCAATAAGTTGACTTGAGATCATGGTACATCTTGGAACTGCCTGGATGGATAGACAAGAGAGAATTGTGTGCTTCATTCAATATGACCTTCCTGAGATCCCCTTTTGGCACAACTAGCCTGTCCTCAAAGAACAAGGTATCCATGTCATCCACTCGGTAGCACTTTTATTTGGGAAGACTCTTTGCAATGCCGAGTTTCACCTTCTTCACCATGGCATCTAAGAGCCGAGCTTCGCGAATTTGATCCTCCAATGTGGGAGTGATCTGGAGGTTTGCAAGAAATCCTTGCGGAACAACTTGGAGATTGAGTTTTCTGAAAGCCTCACAAAGATCAAGCTGGAACGGCTTGAGAATTAAGTTGTTGCAATACGCTTTTATGCTCAAAGCATCCGCGATAACATTAGCCTTGCCTGGAGTGTATTCAATGCTCGGGTTGTACTCTTGAATCATCTCCACCCATCGGGTCTGACGGGGATTAAGGTTGGGCTGAGTGAAAATATACTTGAGGCTCTTGTGATCGGTGAAAATGTCCACCTGCCAGCCCAACAAGAGATGTCTCCATGTGATTAAGGCATGGACGACTGCTGCCAACTCCAAGTCATGAGTAGGATAGTTCCTCTCGTTCGGCTTCAACTGCCGAGAGGTATAAGCCACCACTTTCTTCTCTTGCATTAGTACTCCACCGAGACCTTGCAGAGAAGCATCACAGAACACTTGGTATGGCTTGGATTCATCGGGAGGAGTGAGAACTGGAGCAGTTATGAGCTTCTCTTTGAGTGTCTTGAATGCAACATCACACTCAGGAGTCCAAGAATATTTGACATTCTTCTGGAGGAGGTTAGACAGAGGCTTGGCAATCTTGGAGAAGTTCTCCACGAATCTTCTGCAATAGCTTGCAAGCCCGAGAAAGCTTCGAAGTTGCTTGACATACCAACTTGTAACGCCCCAGACACACCCGCCGGTGGTCGTTACTCCTGGCGGGATCTAGACTGGCCCCACAGATCAATACTAGTCTTTCCTGCGCACTTTGTCCTCACTCGTGCGCACCCGGGAGCAACTTCCCGGTCGGTCACCCATCCTGAAATTACTCCAAGCTGAGCACGCTTAACTTTGGAGTTCTTTTCGAATGGGTTCCCGGAAAAGAAGGAATTCCTTATTGATATGAGTAGTCTATCATCTCTATTAAGCCAGGTTATCACACCAATAGAGCGGGACTCTCAGTGGGTGTGCTGGTTACAAGGTTGCAAAAGCAGGGGATGCAATCCTTGTGCCTTAGTGCTTCCCGTTGTGAAGGAGGTAATTGCACCTGAAGGCCAGGGTGGTTACGATCCTGGGCAAAGCAGTGACGGGATGATGTTATCTATGTCAAATGCTGGAGATGATGGTTACGAACAAGGGCAGAGTAGTCAGATGGAAGGAGGAAATGCCGATGATTATTACAGTGGCGAGGCGGACGATGACGAGGTAGATGGGCACATGCAGAACCAGATGGAAGATGAGGATACAAATGTTGACATTGGTCATGCCGATGATTCCGAGGAGTCGGATGAAGAAGAGAACGCAGAGGATGTGCCGAATCCTGCATCATGGAATCATGACTTCTCATCAGCAATGACCGTGAACGATGGGCATGATTCTGCCTGGCAATATCACCAGAACAACATTGCGACGGGTGCTATGTATCCCAACAAGGACGCTCTGAAGGACGCAATCATTCAATGGGCAATGTCCACACAAAGGGTTTTAAGAGCTGATGTGTCAAGTCAGAAATACTTGACAATGGTATGCCAGAACGCAAATTGTCCCGCCAGGGTGCATGGCTATCTCCCTAAGTATGGCACAAGTTGGGTGATCAGTGACCTAGTTCATCACACATGTCTTATTCCCTGCATCCCTCAAGATCATGGCAACCTTTCGTCCACGCTTATTGCTCGGTTGTTTTACAGTGAGATAGTGGAGAGCAAAGCGATGGAAGTGAAGGCTATCCAGACAAAAGTCTTCGTCAGGTTCAAGTACAGAATTTCTTATGGCAAGGCTTGGAGGGCTAAGCATAGGGCGCTTGAGAACATATTTGGTTCTTATTTCGATGCCTATGACTGTGTTGTGCGGCTCCTCCACACGCTGAAGGACCGGAATCCTGGCAACTATGTCGACATCCAAGACCTCTTCATGCCAGAGTTCCCAACTGTGAGGGTGTTGCATCGACTGTTCTTCTCTTTCGGTGTATGCATCGAAGCTTTCATGCATTGCCGACCGGTGATATGTGTAGATGGCACTTTTCTCACTGGCAAGTACAAGGGTCAGATCCTGACAGCCATTGGTCAAGACGGCGAAAATCAAGTAGTCCCACTCGCATTTGCATTTGTGGAGAGTGAGAACATTGAAAGTTGAACATGGTTCTTCAGGCAATTGAAAATAGCAGTTGTGAAGGATAAGCCCAATGTGTGCATCCTTCATGACAGGCATGCAGGTATACTCAGTGCGATAAAGACACTGACAAACCCTGGTCCTGAGGAACAAACTCCATGGCAGGACTTGCAGAGCCGTTGGTGCATGCGCCATCTGGGGGCTAATTTCTTCTCGCAGTTCAGAAATAAGAACCTGATGAATCTGTTAAAAAAACTCTGCAAGCAGAACCAGCTATGGAAGTACAATTTGATACGTGACAGACTTAATGTGTGCACGCAGAGACACGTTAGGGACAGGAAAGCTGCAAGAGATGCAGCGGTGAGACCACATGTTGAAGCAGTAGCAGCACAGTTAGCAACAAGAACAACGACCGTGGAGGAGGAGCCTGTTGGGCTTTGTGACTTGCTAGGATTTGACCCACCTGGTACTAGGAGAAGGCTCGGGAGGTCGATTAAAACCTTCGAGCAGTGGATAGAGCATGAGCCTCTGGAGAGGTGGTCTTTGCTGCATGACACACATGGAGCAAGGTACGGTGTCATGACTACGAACCTCGCAGAAACATACAACTTTGTCCTTAGAGGAAACCGGGCATTGCCACTTACAGCCATCGTTGAGGGTATTTTCTATGGCACCGTCAAGTATTTCAGAGATAGACGTCAAAAAGCAGAGCGGCATATGTTGAACAACCCAAGCACACGTTACTGTGAAAGGATTATGAAGTACATGGAAGAAAAGATGGAAAAAGCTAGGTCACACACTGTAGTCCCCATTGGTAATCAAGAAAGAAGGTTTGAGGTCCGCTTAGCTAACAACAAATTCGGCTGTGCAAATGAGCTGAGGATGCATGAGGTGAAAATTGGAAATGAAGTCTGGCCAACGTGTGAGTGCACATGCAAAAACCGAAGTTGCTTCACCTACCATGCTCCCATGTACTTGCTGCTTGCGGGCAGCTTGGAATGGACGCAATCTCGTTTGTGTCTCCATATTTGTATTAAGTGTGGCACTAAGTTTGAAATTTGTATTAAGTGTGGCACTAAGTTTGAAATTTGTATTAAGTGTGGCATTATGTTTGAAATTTGTATTAAGTGTGGCACTATGTTTGAAATTTGTATTAAGTGTGGCACTAAGTTTGAAATTTGTATTAAGTGTGGAACTATGTTTGAAATTTTTATTAAGTGTGGCACTATGTTTGAAATTTGTATTAAGTGTGGCACTAAGTTTGAAATTTGTATTAAGTGCGGCACTATGTTTGAAATTTGTATGTGCAGGAATGGCGGGAATGTCGTTGCTTAATCCGTACATTGATAGAAAGCATCGTGCTGCGATAGGTTCTGAGCACAAGCTTGAGGACCTGGTCACTCGCACTCAAAAGGAAGACTGGAAGATACACGAGGGATGGGTTGAGCGGTACGTGCTTTAGTTATTTCCATCAAGCATGTATATTAATGGTACACACTAACTGAATTGTCCTGACATGCAGGTTGAAATGGGCTGGCCTTTTACCTTTTGCGCATCTGGTTGAGTCGACGGATACCTCCAAACGCCTCACCATCGACGCCTCTTTGCTCACATGCTTAGTGGACCGGTGGAGGCCTGAGACCCACACGTTTCACTTCCGCTGGGGAGAGATGGCTCCTACTCTGGAGGATGTGTCCCTTTTGCTGGGACTACCGTTGGCAGGTCATGCCATAGGACCGTTGGAGGCACCGGCTGATTGGCAGCTAGGTATTGCACAACGTTTCGCGGGTATTTATGACGGTGCCCCGGCTCTGACATCGGACAATCACGGACCTAAGTATGAATGGTTGCGACATTTCCAGGTTAGTTCCCCTGCTGCATATGTTTCAGTTCTCGGGCATTTGGTTTTACAGAAGATACCTTCGCTATGTACTAATGCTTTGTCTTTGCTCAATACAGATCCAGAAGTTCCCGGGGTATCCAAGGGTCCCGTTGAATGCGGCACAGATCACTCGCAGCCTGGAGGCATATATACTGTGGCTTCTCGGCAAGGTGATGTTCACAGAGAACCATGTCACCACTATTAGCGCTCTCTACATCCCTATTGCACTGGAGATCGCGAGCGCTGAGACGCCGGATCAGATCACACAGAGGAGTTGGGGTTCGGCTGTCTTAGCGGCTACATACCGAGGTATGTGCAACGCCTGCCAGCTTATGGCACCCACGTCAGCCCTTCTTGGATGCCCTCTATTTCTGCAACTATGGTCGTGGGAGAGGTTCTCCATAGGACGACCGGACGTACGTGTTAATGAGCCTATGGATACCATGTTCGATGCTGACGGCATCGACATGCCTACTTTCGGTCTGTGTTGGACACGTCGCAGGGTATGTCTGGTGTTATAATTATCTTCTTTGTGTACACTATGGTTGAATCTAACTTTTGTTTTCCACAGAGACGCTATGCTGGTGATCAGACCAGGCGAGCATACACGGCATTAAACGAGCAGTTCGATACGTACACTGGGGTGATCTGGCAGCCGTACACGCAAGCGGTGATAGATGCAAGATTCCCCAGCGGTATGTCTGTGCTATGCACAAGAGATAACAATTACTGGATGACGAAATCGAAGATCATCTTCGATATCTTCGTCGAGGAGATGGCCCAGCAGAGGGTTATGAGGCAATTTGGTCTTCAGCAGTTGGAGATACCTCCCCCCTACAGAGGCCCGGCTGCAAGGAGACATCCACAAGTATTGTCTAGTTATTCAATATTGCATTGTCTTTCACAATTGTCCATACTGAATCATTAGTTAATTGTTTAACAAACACCATAATTTTAGGCTCACAAGGAAGGGTATTAGCAGGACAGCTGCTGAGTGGCTAGTTAGGCTGCAGCCGTACGTTACACAATGGGAGACTGCGAGCACACATCTGTGGCACGAGAATATCGGGTTTGATCTCGATGAATTCAATCTCTATTTGCAGCGGTACATGAGCGGAACACGGTTACGCATCGTTCAGCACACTCACCTAGATGACATACCTGCCCCTACTACGTCGGATATGTACCCGAGCTATGATACTTCGGGCTCTAGGCAGTACGCGGTAAGATATATTCTCTTTAAGTAATGCATCTAGTTGTTACATACTTTGTCGTGCATACTTAATAATCGTCGTGACAATTTCAGGCTGAGTTGACTCGCGGACTTGGTGAGGACGTGTCCAACTTTCAGCGTTCACTGTCGTCTATGCCTCTAATGGTTCCTCGGCCTCAGATCCAGAACTGGATGACTCGCATTGAGGGAAGGCTGCGAGCTGTGTATCGGGCTATCACGTGCACACGCACTTCGGACGTTCTTCACCAGCAGCCCCTACAACGCCCCCCGCATCACTCCACGCACCAGCAGCAGCCGCGTCACTCGACTGGTCAGCTAGAACCCACACATCACCGACATGACCCGCGTCCACGTCTAGCAGAGCAGTGGACGACCAGGCCACCACCTCCTGACCAGGCTGGTAGTTCGGCGTGGCAGCACCAGCCGGATCCCACGTCAGGCTCCGTGTTTCGGCCAGGACTACACCAGCAGGGTCCCACGCCGGGCTTCGTGATGCAACCCCCTCCTACAGGTATGTTTCACGCGCAATAATTCTTTTCAATATCGATTGGGACTACGTATTTCGTCATTACTTATGTTCCCTACCTCCCGCAGGAGCCTACGGATATATGGCATCGGCGTACGGACATGACGCGTCTATGTCCGGATCCGGGTGGGATAGTGACCATGAAGGTGGGCATAACACATAGGATTTCTTGTCGCGGCACAACGAGTGGATGGACATGTATTCGACTCCTGCACCACCTCCCACACAGGAAACACAGTATGACCACGACGGGTCCGAGCTTCCTCCCCGTAACGTTCGGGCACCCCACAGGTATATGTGGCCGACGCCGCCTACACCACCTCCACGACGTGGCGGACGACGTGGCTGATGCTTGTGTGGCACTATATCTATCTATGTATGCGAGAGACATATTCTACCTATGTATGTGTGTGACTTAAATCTAACTATGTATGCGACAGACTTATATCTAGCTATGTATGCGAGAGACATATTTCTATTCATTCGCATTGTTAATCGAGTTACATTTCTGGAGAGACTGCTACAGATAATTAAGATACAATTACATCTGAATTAAACGGTACGACTGAGCTTAAATAATACAGCATACAAACTACATGAAGACATCATCGTCATCCTCCGTCGATGCAGCACTCTTGCCCTTCGACGATGAGGCACTCTTGCCCTTCGACGATGCGGCACTCTTGCCCTTCGACGATGCGGGTGTCTTGGCCTTGGTGCTCGGCATGAAGATATCGTCTTCGTCCTCGCTGTCTTGGGTCCATAAATAAGTATGTTCTGCTGCAGCCTTTAGGAATGCTTCACCCTTATGTTGTTGCTTCTTCCACCTTCCATGCAACCTGAGAAGTTCTTTTCGTATCTCTTCAAAGGTCCTTGCAGGCCACCCGCACCTACTTAATGCGTGAGCCAACTCATTCAGTAAGGTGTCACTACTGAGGAGTTCGTCCTATGGAACTATCCTATTGTCTATCTCCAAATTGCTGGCTAACCTCAGAAGACGTTTCGACATACTTGGGTGGAAACTACGATCGAAAGGATAATCGGACATCTTGACGAGACTACACTGCACTGCTTACCAACCTTTCTGTGCAGGGGGTTTTATAGGTTGAGAAGAGAAATATGGCAGGAAAGGGTTGGCGGGAAAGAAGATGGCGGGAACAGAAGGGTTGGCGGGAAAGAGGATGGCGGGAAAGGGTTGGCGGGAAAGAAGTTGGCGGGAAAGGAAGGGTTGGCGGGAAAGAGGATGGCGGGAAAGGGTTGGCGGGAAAGGAAGGGTTGGCGGAAAAGAGGATGGCGGGAAGTATAATGCCGGAAACAAATTATGGAAAAGTGTTGCGGAAAATTAGGCCAGGCTCGAGCGATAAGTGGTGGGATAAAATTATGGTCCGAAATATGGTTCTATTAGGTGATAAATTTGTACCAGGAACTAATTGGCTACGGGTAAGACGATTAGTTCCAATCGTCTTACGGTACGCCGACTAGAGTGTAATCGGCTTACGGTAGCACGACTAGAGGGTAATCGGCTTAGCAGATCAGCCGACAGGTCAGTCGGCCTGCGGTAAGCCGAGTGGCCAGCTGTCGGCCTCCTGTAGGCCGACATGATCCAGTCGGCCAATGGTAGGACGACAAGTTCCAGTCGGCCCACGGTAGGACGACGCCGTATTATTTCTGTAATATTTCGAAACCGTGTATTATTTTTTAAATTTAATAAAAAAATGTATTATTTTAAAAAAATTAGCCATCCAGGAGCGACACCACTAGCTGCTCGAACAAATCGAACGAGGCTGCACCGGCCTCCAGCACGAAGCCTGCGATTTGAGGCAGTCCTTTGCGCTCCACCTCATGCCCGTGCATTGTTGGTATGTGTATTTGAGCTCGAGTGTGTGCGCGCCTCTGCAACCCCAAAACTAGAGACCGAAATCAAGGGATTTGATTGGTAAGTGATGAAAAAAAGAAGAGGAATAGCAGCAGGAATAGAAGGATTTCGGTTCCAGTAGCAAAAGTCAATCCTTAATCATCGTAGAGAGCAAGCTGGACAAGGAGGCAGGAAGCATAGGAGTTGGGGAACAGAGATCCGTGTGTTGGCGAGTGCTAGCTGGGTGTGTGCTCCTGTTTGAGAGAGAGGGAGGACCTTTGCTGGGCAGTCAAAGGATGTGCTCGTTCTATGCTGGTCCAACTCCAAGGTAATGCTAACACATCTTGTTACTCTTTCTTCAATTTCGATAGGTTTACGACAGTTCCATTCAAGCACAAATATGTTTATGACATTAATTCAAACTTGTAAAATACATATGTTTATAATAGTTTAATTCTTCTTACATGATTTCCACATATATGTGTTGCTTTAGCCAAAAAAAAGTCCAGTGAACTAGTTACATAGAGCACCCTAGGTATCGCCACTGACATCGACTAGACGACGCCCATCAGCGACGCACTCTTCTCTTGGGAGCATTGGCCCAGCTCATTGTCGTCGCATCACTCTCCCACCGCTGCTTCTGTCTGGTCTCGATCAGATATTTTGGTTGATATGCGGGGAGATGAGAGGGCAAGCTAGGGGGATGGGGTTGGGAGAGACGATTGTAGAGCGACATCGTTTTTGTTCCTATTTCTTTTCCTTTTCAAGTGGTTACTTTTTCTTCATCAGTTCATCTTTAAACTTTTGGTTGTCTCAGCTTAGCTTGCAGTTCCAGCTTAGATTTGTCAGATTTATGGGTAAGCCAAATTGTTTAAATTTATATTGTCCAATTTATTTATAGGAACCAATCACCCAGATGCCTTTCCTAGGCTGATGCAGATGGAGCTTGCAATCAGATCCAAAAGACTAATGAAGCTGGAGCTGTCAAACTGACCAAAGCAGGTACAGCCACATCTTAGGCTTCAAAATTTTGGGATGCATATGGACGTGGGAGTCCACTCATATGTATATGGCTTTCATGTACACTTTGAATGGTCCAGGAACATTTTTATTTTCCTGTGTGTTAATTTTTTTTTCCAAGAGTATTTGCTTTGTGTCTGTAGACATTAGGTTAGTTGTCAAGTTGGTAATTAGAGGATTAGATCACTGTATCAATTGACAATCATCTCGGGAAAGTATCGTCGTACTTTTGGTAGATAATTGGTACTTCTGTAGTTGCACGTATTTATACTTATATATTTGTAGCCACTTTTATTGTGTTCTTTGTTCCTTTCTTTTTATCATACATATAACTAAAAGTCAGTTTACAGAAAAACGTCGGTCTCATCCCTGGCCTTCTTCAGTTGAGAAGATTACCCTGCTTTTTATCACTGTTGGAGGATTGCTTATTTTGAGAAGTCAGTATCACAGCAACAGGCATGCAGCTTGGCCAGCTGATTATTTCTACCGGCACTGATCGTTTTTATTGTTGCTAGCCAATGTAGATTGTCGTGATTGTATGAAAGATTAATACCTTTCTCATGTGCATGCTAGCTAGAAGCTGATGTATGATTCTTGGTGTATTCTTGTGTGTGTCCATCGGAACAGGAGGGAGGGTCAGGCTCCAGTCATCCAGATCCTATTAATGGAGTTCAACCACTTTTTACATTGTAAGTTTCTTTGTGGTTGTTGGTGTTTTTACTTGATGTGTTTGCATGAGAGGTGTCTGCTTGTGCATATTCAGCTGTTCGAAAATGCGCGTCATTCGTGTGCCAAGTTAATCAGCTAGGGAAAGTAATAGCAATTCACTTGATCACATGGTAAAAATGTTAGTAGGTGTATGTAAAGCTAGCTGATTAGCAAGTCAACATGGCCTCGGTTAAACATACGTCGGTTTTTAGTTGCTGGTCAGTTATGCAGCTTGTCTCCAATGACCTTTTTAACTCAAACATGCCGTCGATCGGTCAAATAGACAACAAGGACACGAAACAAATGGAAAGAAAGTAGCAAGCTGTTAAATTCATAATTTTATTTCTGTGATTTCTGCTTTCATTTTGTGGAACCTAGCTTGTGAAATCTTCCAGTGTTTTAGCAATGGGCCCTCAAGGGGCCCTCAAGTTAGAACCTAGCTTGTGAAATCTTGCTAAATTTTTTAACAAAGTATCAGGTGAAAACCAACAGTGAAAATATACGTGTCGTCCGGCTGAAAACTGGAAAAGATGAGCCGCCTCGTCCACCGTTTAATCAATGCATTGTCAGCTGGAGGATTCCCTCCGCACCGCAACACCCCGCCTCGTCTTCCTCTCGAGTGCTTTGCAACACGAGTCATGCTGTGCTCGGGAGTTTCTAACATGACTCATGTAGCAGACCGGGTGGGTCAGTTCGCAACATGAGTCATGTTGCGCTCAGGAGTTTGCAACAAGACCCATGCTGCAAACCGGTTCGCCAAGGTTCCAGCCATCGCAGCCTCTTTGCAACAGGACATGTTGTGAAGCCCCCTTTTCAACACGACGCGTGTTATAGCACACTACCTCGGCGACCTTCCCTTGCCGCGGCACCAG
The DNA here is from genome assembly GCA_039707655.1 of Elymus sibiricus. Taxonomy (NCBI): domain Eukaryota; kingdom Viridiplantae; phylum Streptophyta; class Magnoliopsida; order Poales; family Poaceae; genus Elymus; species Elymus sibiricus. The sequence continues at coordinate 171,192,860 of CM077666.1, read as the reverse complement.
CCAGGCCTGACACCAGACCACGGTGGCGGCAACCTTGCGGCACTGCCGGAAGGCCTCGCAATAGCCTCGGCTGCCTCTGATCCGTACATTGCTTGCAGCAGCCGCCGGCTTGGTGTTGGGATGGTACGAGCTGCGAGATTGACGGATTTGGGGAATGACACGTATGAGATGAAGACGATGTATGCGGAGGGTTGTTTGTAGACGGTTGGTGGGACACGTGCCTACGCATAGGGGGTGTTGTTCAAGCCAGCGCAATGCACGTGTGTCACACGATCACGTCGGTTGATTACAATCATTTTCCAAACATGAAAGACAAATATTAAGATGGCCCCAACTATTGTGGACCATTCATTATGATTCAATGGTCTAAATTGGTAATATAAGTCACCCAACACTTATATTTCTTACAAGACCCCCTATAAAAATATTACTACCATATGAAGATTATATTTCTTATAAGACCCCATAATAGGTCACCCAACACTTAATATTTTTGTATTTTCAAAATAAAAGTACTTATAAAAGTTGTTGGAAGATGATTCTTATGCTAAAAACTGAAACGGTGTTCATAGGTTTACCAAGTGCATCTCCCCAATACATAAAAGTGCGATAGATAACATAATCATGTGAAAAAGTGCACAATGAAATATTTCATGCTCATGCTAAACATATGAATGTGTTGATTCTACATAGGCAGTATGTCCAAAATACTACCGAGACACCCTCTTCATATTATTGCTAAATCGCCCATCCATAGATCGAGGTCTCTCTTCACCATCTGGACTTTAAGTGTAAACACGGGTAGTTCCTTTAAGCAAGAAAACATATTGTTATTTATGGGACTCAATTGAATCCTCTAATAAACCATTACCCTTAGTGGCAACAATTTAGTACAAGTTTTTTTCCATTTTCTGTCACTACGGTAGTTTACTTGCAAGATTTACCCAACTAATGAACACCTCTCCTACTACTGATTGCCGATCTAAAGTGGTCAAGAGTAAACAAGCAGCCATAGACAAATATTCATCTATAGATCAAACATAAAGGCATCCATGGATCTGAACATAAAGAAATAATTCATCAAATGATCTACATAAATAAATATATATCTTTGAAGCTTTTGTTAGTCCTCACCCCACTGGATATGATCTCACACATCTTGTTAAGCATGAACGTGGGCAGGTAAGGTTGCCACTTCATTGCGCTCCCCTTCCCAGACACCTTTGTCTTCGCAACCTTCATGGTTGTCTTATGAGCAGTAGAAGTGGCAGCATTAGGCATTGCCACCACAAATGATGGCTTCCTAACAGGACCCTTGAACACATCTGGATCCGGAGGCATCTGCTCGCACACAACCTCGAAGTCATGAACTGGTTCTGGACAAGACAATGGCCTGACTATAGTCTTCGGTGCTCATGTCCTGCAATCGTTAGCATGGGGACTAGTTCAACACACTACACATGGACAAGAGAGAAGCCAAAAACATACTAGACATAGCGCCCCAATCATGGATTGATCTTCAAGATCAAAACAAACCATTGAGTTCAACACACTATTACACGTACATATCGACCATATATACTTGCATACTAGCATACTGAACATGCTCTGACCATCAGGCTATTACCACATCCACCATAGTGTCATCAAAACCGACATGGAAAACAACATGAACATCATCAAAGCCTACAAGCAATTCATCACCACTATCTAGCACAACATCACATGCTCATAGATCTACAGTCTACCATGGTACCACATGCTCACAGATCTACTCCTACCGCATGCTCACAGATCTAAGATCGAACAAGTAGGGAGGAGGGAGTGATCGATCTTACAGCCACTGGTGGAGCACGGTGGTGGCACGAGACAGGTCGCAGAAGAGGATGAAGAAGAGTCGTCGCCGACCAGAGAAGATGCACGGCTTACCTGCTTGTCGGTGATGAAATCGCCCGGGACAGAGAGCTTGAAGGGGGGAATGGTGGTTGTAGTTTCGATGGGAGCCAAAGGGAGCTAAATAGGGCAACCAATTCAGCGGGAGGTGACCCAATTCCCCCCGCCGCCTTTTCAGGAACGAGCGCGAGCTCGCACCATCTCCCTGCTCGCATCAGCTCGACACCATGTTCCCCTCCCCTGCACGCCATGAGTCTGGATGAGAGGAAACCACCGATTTGGCTGTTCCTAGCGGGCCTGACTGGGAGGTGCTTTGAAGTTCGTGCTATGCAGGCCAAACAGTAAACACAGGCATCCAAACGGGCCAAAATTGCATCCAGCGGGCCTGGTTGAGCTTGCTGCAACCTGGCAAACGCGTCCTAAAAGATTGTTTCGTCCCATCAGCAACCAAAAGTGTACTTTTCGTTGTCCCCGGCTACGATGGTGTTACACTTCTCCAAAAAAATCATGGTTATATTTGTGGGATTTCATATAATATTTTTGAAAAAATAAATTATTTATAGATATAGAAAATTACTTAGTTTGAGACTTTGATGAACGTGGTATGTATAATTAAGTTAGGATGCTTTAATTTGGATAAATTTTAATCGTTTGTTGCTTGAATTTGGATGCACGTCCGGACAATTGGTGCATCTCGTTGGATACCATTATTGGCTCATACAACGTTTTTCTAGCTACAACAGCAAAGATCAAAGTATTTCCCTTATAGTTGACAATGCTACAAACATTAAATTGCTAAATTATTAATTCAGCACAGTAGTTCTATGAAATAATATATCACAATGATTACTTTTTATTGTACAAAATTTTGTCCTGCAGTTGCAAGTTGTAGGTTAACAATGTTAGAAAGCTTAGCAATGGAGATTTCACATTTTTCTGAGGGAAACAGCATGACTCTGCTGCGTATTTTTATTAATTTTCAAATAAATGATACACAAAGGTTCCAAAAAGAAACAAAAGAATTATACAGATCCTACAATAAGAAAGCAGCAGAAAAAAAACAGCAGTACAACGAAGACAAAATACAACAAGTGCAAAGGAAGCCCTCATCTAAAAGCATTGACCCAATCTGCCAGACCACTGTAATCTTTCCTCTTAGCCCAGTAGGTGATCCATTTCATTTCCACTTTGAATTTGCGTCTGCAGGCATATAGACTTGGTGGGATGCTCCTGAAGATGAAGTCGTTCCTTGTAGTCCAGATAGTCCATGATATATGGATGATTACCTCCATAGCAAAGGGGAGACTGAGTAGTTGCTTGAGGTGGGCAACTTCAACTTGAATGTTTGAAAACCTAGGTTGCCAGGAAGGGCAGACATATTGCCAGCACATTTGTGCAAAAGGGCACTGAAAAAATGGATGATCTCTGGTTTCTAATGTGTGAGAATTGGACATCACACGTATAATCTGGGATGAAGAAGTTTTTCCTTAGCAACATTGCCCTTGTATTTTTCCTGTTAAAGATCAACAACCAGTAAAAGATTTTATGTTTAAGCTGGCAACAGGTTTTTCATAGCCACTTAATGACTGGCAGAAGTTCAGGGTGCAAAGATAAAAGCATGTAAGCCTTGAAAACTTTGTAGGTGGGAGCACCAGGTGGCAGCTGCCAGACATCAGGACCCTCATCTAGGTTCATAGAAAGTAAACATTGTTGCAGATCCTGGTATTGAGCATAAGCTTCCTCAGATAGAGGTAAGTGGAAGTGTGAAGTTAAGTCATGTATGCCTCCCATAGAACTGACAGAGATGTTCTGGTTCTAGGAAAAGGAGTATAAATGTGGCCAAAAGTTCTAGCCTAGGCATGTTCTCCCAGGTGTCAGACCAGAAGGGAATAGTATGTCCATTTTGCATAGTGCAAGCAGCAAGATCTTTGTATGTTGGTAAGAGTTTCAGACAGTCCCTCCACCAAAAGGGACAGTTTTGCAGGTTGATATTGGCCAGCCCGTGAGGGTAGTAAATTTCCCAAATTAGTTTGACCCAGGGGATGTCTAACTGATTAATGAACTTGTGGATCATCTTCATTAATAAACATGTGTTCTGAGTCAGAAGGTTTAAAATGCCAAGTCCTCCTTTGCTCTTGGGATTACATCGCATTTCCCAAGCTGCTAGAGGAGGATTTTCTTTTCCAAGTCCATCCCTCTCCAGAATAGGTTTCTTCTGTACTTATAAATCTGCTAATTATGTCACATGATTGACCTTAAATATAATGTGATAACTATATCACATAAATAAAATAGTACTCTTACATATAATTGCATCGATCATTAATATTATAACACAAAAATGGATGGGCGCAACAAGGCACGCATTCGACGATCTAGTAGGGACATTATGAGAAGCCTGGCTGTCGATGCTCTTAGTCTTTGAGGACAAACACATGATCTGTTTAGTTGGCTTCCTCAAAAAACTGCTAGACTCGGGCAACATTATCAAGTGTTGGATTTTGGAGGGCTAACATTAAGATTGTTGCCTGGCTAAGAGCATCTCCAATAGCTGCCCTATTTTTGGGCATGAGGTGTTTTTTGGGCACTGAGGAGGTAAAAAACGGCCTCCAACGGCTGCCCAACCGCAAACAAATTGCAAAAGAAATTTGGGCAGCCCTAAAATACAGCGCGAAGTGCTGCAAATATACATCACTTCGGCTGCTGCCGTAAAACAAAACGACACATAGTCGCGACCCAGTAGTCGTCTTCCACACACACAGCCGCACAACGCGCCGTCCGCCGCCTTCAGATCTGCGGCTGTCGCACCCCGCCATCGTCGGATCCACTCGCCGCACCCCGCCCGTTGGTCGCCGGATCGACGAATCGCGCCGCCGCCGCTCCCTTTCCGCTGAAATCCGCCATGCCACCGCCCCCTTTTCCGCCAAAGTACGCCACACCGCCGCCGCCGCACCGGCGTCGCCTCTCCTCCTCGCCGCCGCCTTCTTCCTCGGCGCCGCCGCCTCCACGCCATGCCGCCGAAGGGCAAGGGCAAGAGGGGATTCAAGGGGGTGCGGCTCCGGCCGTCCGGCAACTACGGCGTCGAGTTCCAGCATGATGGCCGGAGGTACTGGCTCGACACATAGCCAAGAACTGACCTTGTCGCTCGCGCCTACGACGTTGCCTTGTGGAGGCTCGGCCTCCCGTGCACTAGGCTCATTTTCCCGAAGATTGAGTCTCAGGCGAATGGGAACTTGTCGGGCCGCCGATGATAATCGAGTCGAGCCCGATCAAGCCGGCTACCCGCATTGTTGTCGAGGAGCAGGACAACATCAGAGAGAGCGACGAGGAGGCGATGGCGGCCTTTGCTAGGGCACATCCGGAGTATGTGCAGCCCGAGATGGAGTTCTACTAGAAGAGGGACGGCGAGCGGCGAAGCGCAAGAACGACGCCGAGGCAGGGGCTTCATCATCACATGGCAAGAAAAAGAAGAATGCATGAGCTTCCAGTGTGGTCACCGTCGATTATGACGGCGAGAGTGATGGGTTCGATGATATCGAATGGGATAATCTGTAGTGTTCATAGTTTGCTTCTCGTAGTTTAAGTTGGTAGTTTAATTTTGCATGTCGTATTTGAACTATGTTTGTAGTTTGCATGTTTAAATTTCGGTCGAACTACGTATGAAATATGGTCGAAGTAGTTCGAATGTTAGTTCAAAAAAAATTGGTTTTATTAGCTAGGTGCCCTATTTTAAGGCAGCTGTTGGAGACGTCGCCTTGTCGTGCGAAAAAAAAACTGTTTCCGTGCCCAAATATGTTTACAACACCCCGTTTTCGTGCCTGCGGCTATTTTTTCGGAACGCGCAAGAGAATTGCGCATCATATCATTAAGAGGGAAAAAAGAGATGCAAGTTTACAGAACCTGATCAATTATTTGGCACGCAGAGCAAGATCTACTAAATCCCTCCCATCCCCCCTCCCGCGACGCTCCCGCGAGCGCCGAGGGGGCAACCCTAGCCGCCGGCCCAGGTCTTCTCCTTGCCTCCCTCCTCCCCTCGCTGCCGCCACGGCGCGCTGACGGGCAAAGCCCGGCCAGCGGCGGCGGCAGCGGCGGGGAGCTCTTCCTCCAGTCGCTTGGTGCCGGGCGGCGCGGGCCAGCGGGATCGGGCGGCGGTGTTGCGCGGGCACAGGGCGTGGCGGCAGCAGCTGGCGGCGGAGGCGCTGGTTGCCGGCGGTGGCGCGGAGGGGCTTTGGGCGGCGGGCGGCGCCCGTGTCCTGTGCTGGATCGGGCCGATCCGATCTGGCTATCGACACGGGTGGCTCGGCTCCCTGCGGTGGCTCGATTTGGTTGGGTCGCGGGTGGTAGCTGGGTCCGAGCTCCCCTCTGCTCGGCGTCCCTGGTGGCGGCGCGCCTGCCATCCTCCGGCCAGGTCCGGCTAGGCCTGGTTGGATCTGATGCTGGCAGGGGGCGCGGGTCGTGTTCGGCGTGGGCTGACAGGTGTTGGGGCGGCATGGCTGCTTGGCTGGGCGGCGGTGTGATCCGGGTGGCTGGCATCTTCGGCGGGCTATGCGGATCTGGATTGTGGTGGTGGATGACGTCCGACGGTGCACACGTATGGGTGGTTGACTTGGTCCGCGTTGGATGCCTTCGCGTTGTGCCCTTCTTGCTTGGGGCCTGTTTGTGGTGTCGGTCCGAGGTTGCACTCCGGGCGTTGCCATGTCGTCGTACGGATCGGCGCCAATGACCACGGACATAGCGGCGTTTGAGCGTGCTCGGCGGTGGCCGTCGGTAGCCACTGGGTTGTCCCCCCCCCCCCGGCGGTCCACCGGGACCGGCTGGGACACAGGCGTGGGCGCTTCCTGCTGTGGAGGTGCCGACCCAAACCCGGTGGCTGATGCCGGGCTAGGAGTGAAAGGTGGTCCCTTTCACTCCTACTACTGTGGTCGGGTGGTCGTGACGTGGATGATCGGTGGTGCCTAGGGGCATGGATGCCGGGGCGGCGGTCCCGGATGGCGGGCTTCACGGTTGGCTTTCCGGCAGGCCTCGTGGTGGCGGTGGTGGCTCCATCTCTTGGTCGTGTGGGCCACTAGGGATGTAGTGGCGGGAGGCTCTGGCCTGCTCTGGCAGTGCCCATATCGGGGGGGGGGGGGGGGGGGACAAGTTGGCCCTCGTTGAGGTGGCGGTCTGGACTCCTCTTGGTGGTGTAGGCGAGTGTCCGAGTGAAAGCTCCGCGCTTCTGGCGCCGGCGACGGCGACGCCCCTGGGTGCCGCTTGCTTCTTGAAGACATCGTCGTGGATATCAACCCTGTGCTAGGGCTCACGGTGAAAACCTTTGTCTATTCTCAGACTCGGCAGCGGCGACGCTTCGCGCCGTCACCCTCCTGGGGGCGTTGTCATAGAGCTCGGGGGTCCTTGTTCGGGCCTCGGCGAGGTGTTAGGCTTGTTCTAAGCTCTTGTTGTATATTATGATCTGCTTTGTAAGGGGGCCTCCCATCATATTGTATCGTTCGGCCGTGTACTTTGTTTCGTTGCTTTATATATAAAGCGGGGCTCGAGGGACCAGTGAACGGCTTCTTTGGTGGAGCGGTGCTTTATCTTGCTCATTGATGGCAGCGGATCTCGACGGCGTGGCGCAGTGGAGACTCGGCGTCCGATGCGCGGAGATGGACTCGCGCAGGAGGGGACGCTGTCTGGCGTCATGGTGGCATCGGTGGCAGAGAGGCCTGGCATGGTCGGTGCGTTAGTTTCTGCTCTGAAGATGAATTGGTGGAAGATGGCGGCGACGACACATGAGAGTGCGTCGGACCGGTTTGTAAACCAAACCCAGTATGTGGCTCGGTTGGGGCCTCCGGCTTTAGATGTTAGATTTTGATGCGATGTCTGTTTTGTATTAGGCTCGGACTATAGGCACCCCTTCATCAAGTGGATTGGAGTAGCGACAGTTGTTCCTAAGATGGTGGCTTCAGACTACCTGATGTACTACTTTGTAAGGTCTTTGTGAATAATTAATAAAATGGTTGCATGCATCGCCAGATGTAAAGGCTGGGGTAATCCTTCTTTTAAAATATATATATATATAACGGAGCGAATGCTTGTTTCGAGAGAGTATTACAGAACCTCTTTACAGAGGCCACACCACCCAAATCCACCGACACAGAGCTCTGCCTAACTACTCGTGCCTGTTGAGGGCCTGTTCTGATCTCATCCAACTTCACAAAACCAGCTTCCCTAGCCAGTTTCTTGCTTCACCTGGCGATTTCCAAACGTTCGGATGCCGGGCGTAGCTTCTCCCAGCGCTGCAGCCCAGCTGGGAGCTTGCTGGGCCAGTTTGGGCCGGTTGGAGGCAGCCCAGCTTGGGCTATCGATCGAGAGAAGGAGCCACGTACCGATTCGATCGAGGGAGTGAGGAGCGATCTGTTCCGAGCATACCGGTTCGCTCTGAAGGCACTTGGCGGTGGCAGCTCCATGTAAATAAGGCGAACTTCTCATTTTCCAAATCGGTGGAGCTGGGCCGACCGAGCTTCCTATTTTTACATTGCGATTTGGATCAGCTCCTAGAAGTTAGCTTCCTGGTTCAAAATCGTTCGGGCTGGCTTCCCTCTGAAATTTTGTGAAGTTAGGAGCTGGATGAGATCAAAACAGGCCCTGAGTATATTGATTATTAGGAAGTATAGGATAGACTAGGATTTTGTCCTACCTTGTCTTGTACTCCAAGTTGGTCATTGTACTCCTATATATATGCCCACGAGGCTCAAGCAATATACATCGATTCCACCAATCCCTCTCTATCTCTTCTCACATGGTATCAGCCTAACCGATCCAACCCTAACCGCCGCCCGCCGCTTCCGTCCCGCGTGCCGCCCCCGGGGCGGTCAGCCTCCATGACCGCCGCCGGGGGCCGTGCCGCCCGTACCTAGGGTTCGTCCGCCGGTCGTGTTGACCGGCTGCCCTAGAGAGTCTTTTTCCCGAGCCCTTACTCCGGGTTTTTTCTCTCTCGCCGTTTGTCTTGATCGGCGTTTTTTCTTTTTTGGTTTTCCGATCTAAGATCGGTTTGCGTCGCCCGCCGCCGCCGTCGACTCGCGCCTCTACTCCGACACCGGCGCGACCACCCGACCTCTTGTCCGACTGGGCGGCCTCGCGCGACACGGCGGCCTGTCACGGCCACCATCCGCGCATCTGCCCGCCCGTCGCTCTGCGCCGGGCGTCACCGCCCTGTTCCCGAGTTCAGCGCGCCCCTCCACCGATCGAGCAACGGGCTGCCGCTGCGTCGCCCCGTCGGGCCGTAGCGCCGCCGCCTCGTCGGGCCGCAGCGCCGCCGCCCCGTGGTTCTCCCCGTGGCTGCGCCGATCCGTGCCGCCGCTGCATCGCCCCTTCGGGCCGTAGCGCCGTGGCACGCGGTCCACGCCGCCTCCCGTCGGGCCGTCGCCCCCGACCAGTGGTTCTCCCCGCGGCATCGACATGCGCACCGCCGCTGCGCCACCCCTTCGGGCCGTAGCGACGCGGCACGCGGTCCACGCCGCCGCCCGAGGTCTTCCCGCCGTCGCCCCGACCTGCCCGCCGCCGCTGCGTCGCCCCTACGGGCCGTAGCGCCGCGGCCCGCGGTCCACTCCGCCGTCACCGCGCGTCGACTTCCCGTGGTATGCGCCGCGCCGCCTCCCTCGGCGCGGGAACGCCACCGTTCGCGCCGGTCTTCGTCACGCTGTTGGGTTCCTCGCCTACTTCGAGCACCGCCGCCGCCGCCGCCTGTCCACCCCCTTCGTCTTCGTCCAGCACCAGTTCGTCGCCAGCGTCGCCGTCATCTTCTCCGACCACTTCGTCTACTCCGACCACCGTTGGCGACATCAGCCCCGCGTTGATTGGCGCCGCAACCGTCGTCGAGTCATTCTCTGCTGGCCCCTCCGACTCCTCGACATGGCGTACAGCTCATGCAGGTCCCTCGTCTACGCATGCCCGGTGCTGGCAACACCGATGCGTGCCTTCGTCCACGACGTGTCCCCGGGCCTGGCAAGCCTGGTGCAACGCTTCGTCAACTTCGTCTTCGTCCGTCTACGCATGCCCGGTGCTGGCAACACCGGTGCGTGCCTTCGTCTACGATGTGTCCCCGGGCTTGGCAACCCCGACGCGACGCGTCGTCAACATCGTCTTCTCCCTGGCGCAGCACTACTTCGACACCACTGCGCCCATGACTAACTCGGCGCCTCCTTGCGCCCGTGGCTCCACGGCGACTTCCTCGACACCGGCTACCCCAACTCGACATCGACCACGGCTACACCAGCCTACGCTCTCGGCTACATCGACATCGGCACAAAGGGCTATCGCCTTGCTTGAGCAACCTCGTCGGTTTCCACTCCAGCCACGACTTCCGCGATGCGTCGACCGTTACGACTGTGGGGGGAGATGTCCGTCGGCTCACCTTCGGATTCTTCTCCAGTCTCACCGTCTACGTCGCTACCGTTGTGACTGCGGGGGGATGTTGAGTATATTGATTATTAGAAAGTATAGGATAGACTAGGATTTTGTCCTACCTTGTCTTGTACTCCAAGTTGGTCATTGTACTTCTATATATATGCCCACGAGGCTCAAGCAATATACATCGATTCCACCAATCCCTCTCTATCTCTTCTAACAGTGCCTACACACAACTCTACGGTTGCGGCCCCTCTGCCCGTGCCTGCCTGCAACTATTGGAGATGATCTATGGAGTAGCTGTCGGGCGTTGGATTTGGAAGACTGAGGCTGAGATTGCTGCCTAGCCAAGAGCTGCGTGTCAGGCCTTCAGGAATTAGGACTATGCTTATATTAGTCATTAGTAAGACTAGTACTGACAGGTAAAGTGGATTGATCGCTAGTGCACGCCATCTTCCTGGCAGCATCTTTTCTGAATCCTAATCACACTGACGCGCTCAATGATTGTGTCTCAGATGATCATTTTACATCTTCAGAAACGCCTCAATGGTTGCTCTCCAAGGCATGTAAAAACTAGTAAAAACAAGGCATGGAGTACTTCGACAGTAAAAACTAGTACTAAGAGAGTGCTCAATTGATTGATTAAACTAAGCCGATGACACCGGCACAAATCCCCAAACCAGACCAAGATCCACAGAGAAGATTATGGCACAAAAAAAAAAGAGCAAAACAGTAAACAACACAGGATCCACATGACCAGATGTCTCTACGACTGCTCGTACTCATACGGCGACAAACGCAAGCTCACAACTCACAGGGCGCCATCCATCCTCGGCCGGCAAACTTTCAGACTACAGCAGGTTTAATCCGGCAGCGGCCACGGACAGCACGGACGCGGCGATCGTCACGGCGAAGGAGCTGCTGACGGCCGACGCGGCGTTGGCGTGCGGCGAGGGCGCGGCGCCGGCGCGGCCGGCTGAGCCACCACCCGCGGCTGCCGGGGCGGGCGTCATGACGGGGGCGGTGTAAGGAGCAGCAGAGGAGAGCACGCGGACGTCGACCTTCTGCCCAATGGCGCAGTGCCCCGGGAAGCCGCAGAGGAAGTAGTGGTGGCCGGTGGTGTTGAGGACGACGGAGTCCTTGCCCGTGGCCCAGGTGGCCGTCGGCTTGGTCACGTCGCAGTTCTTGTAGTCCGCCTTGCTCACCGTGATCACGTTGTGAAACTGCTTGTTGTAGGTGAACACTGCGGCAATTTTTCCAGGCAAGTCACAAGTTAATCATCACAGGAGTAAATTAAAGTGTCAAGAATTTAAAGTGTTGTGAAATTGTTGCTAATAATGGTACACAACTGCTTTTTGAATGAATTATTGCACATGTCCGATCAAACAGTACTAGTGCAGTTTTTATGTGTACCAAGTGTAATACAGTAATAGTTTATTTTGCTCCATGGCACATGATGAATTCAAGAGGTTTTGATCACTGAATGCAAAAGGAAAACGAATTGCTTGGAAAGGCAGCACGCTAGTGCAGTAGACTTTCTGTTGGCCGCAACTTTCTTGAGTCGGTGCCCTGTGAAAATAGCAAATAAAGGCAAGAAAACCTATCTTAAGCAACAAAGCAAACGGAGCCTTTAATTAGGGCTAAAAAACAGCATTAAAGCACGCCTTGGTTCACGCTTTAGCAAAACCGATCCTCACTTTCCGACACACCTCACATATCCGCCCGCACGAAAGAAGACAATGATGTCTGTGTCTATTACTGGTAGCACGGGTATGTTCTTTCGGAAATCGGAAATGATCTTGTGTTTTTTGCTTGGAGAAGAAAAGAGTCTCTCTCTCGAGTGCGTGCACGCTGACATCAGGTAGCCAGCCACACTTCTTCTTAGATGAAAACAAACGGGCAAACAAACGGCAGCAGGGGTTTGATCCGGCCAAAGTTCCCTCTCGCCACAAACAAGCTGCCAATGCCAAGACACGCAACCACACGGGGCTCGATGTAGACATCACTGGTACTGCTCCGTCCGTTCGTCTAGGCGAACAGAGAAAACCAGAACGGCGGGGCAGGAGGACGAGCCCGACATGGCAGGAAAGCTGGCGGAGCGCCCGGACGTACGACGGCCGGGTTCAGGAAAAAGGCAGACGGAAAAGCCACGGCGACGACCCCACAACCATGGGGTCAGGTTAGGTTGGTGCTCGGTCTCAGGCTGGGCGGTGGTTGGTCTTCTCTTCTGCAACGCCCTATGCGTGTCTGAGTGAGGTGAGGCCCAGCTTGTGGCGTCCGCCAGGCGGATGCAGTTGCGGCCTTGCAGTACCAGACGCGTCCCGGCCGTCCCCCACCACGACTGCGCACCCGCACCGGCACCGGCACCGGCCCGGCCACGTTGCGAAAAGCGCCGAAACAGCCAGGCCAGGGACCCTGCCTGCGCGGACCACTACGGGGGGAAAGGTCCGCGTCACGTTGTGGGGGAATATCTCAGTCTTTGCAGGAACCGAGTGCTCGCTAGCCCTGTCGACACAGGTTCTCCCGCCAGAGTTATGCACTGTGCACCACAGCAGCCTCAGCGTAGATCTGTAGCATGTATGCGGTGTGGTTTTCTCTGTTTCTCTCTCTCTCTCGATTCAGTTGAGACCATCCATATACTACGTACTCCCTTCGTTCAAAAATGTAATATGTTCATGCCATCGGTCAAGAGAAATGGAATCGATTGTTAAGTAGGTACCGGTAGAATTGGCATCACTTCCTTCACTCCACAGACGAAAAGGGTAAAGATCATTCCCAAGCAGAAGGAAAAGCTTTCGAACTAGGAGTCGGAACTCTTCTTCTTCTTTTTTGAATCGGATGTGTATATGCACGTTTTAGTGTCTTTGTTCACTCATTCAAATCCGTATATAGTTCATATTGAAATATCCAAAACATATTGTATTTGTGAACGGAGGGAGTATTTCTTTATTTCTGCCTTTTGTAACTCGCCTATTCCGTAATAGGACTGTGGTATCTACACACTACAAGTCGTGCTAGCACTCAATAAAGTCGGGCTTACACGGTACACACGACACACCCATGTAGTGTGTACCACCGAGCAGTGAATTAATGAAAACTTTGACTGGAGTCACGTCGTGCGCGGCGGTCGCGCCGCACCGAATCACACCGACCACGGGGAGCGCACGGCCGCCAAACTACAGTGGATAGCACTGCCGGCCGTGAAGCCAGCTGCATGCCATGCGCCTATCCTGAGGCCGCGTGCGTACGTCAAGCGGTGCGCTGGGTGCTCTCGCGTGGCAAGAGGTTGCAGCAAAAGCCAAGAGGTCTGGGATGGATAACGACGTCGCGCATCCAGCGCCTTCTATGCCGCACAAGGAGCCGAGTGCTCTACTTCTCGGACTAGTGGCCGTGTCGTGTCTCTCTCCGCCGGCGAATTCTGTAAAATAATAATCCTACTGCCGCTCAGAAGTGGGAGCTCGGTCCCGCTTCCACCTTCTAAACGAGTGGTGGACTGGTGGCAGGGTCTAGCAGATTGCCAGGACAGTGCAAAATGCTCTGTGGTTCTCGCTCGTGTGAGCTTCTGCAAACTTATCGTATGCCCGTTCACCCCCGCCCGAATGATAAATTTAACCTAAGCGCAGGTAAACATTTCTAGGAAGTTCTGAGCAGCACAGAGCCGTTTATAGACAGAGCTGCAGGTACCAGGATTTGGGAACGATCCTAGTCCTAGAAGAAAAGCAAAATGCCACGTGCTCGATCTTCCGGTTTCACCAACATAGTTCTTGTTTGTTTTTACACCAAGGGAGATTCTTGTTCTCAGGGGCTTCTTCCTCTCATTATTCCCCGGAAATTGCAGGAAAAAAATCGTAGCGAGTGAGCGCGAGGGAAGCAGAGTGCGCGAGCGTGACGTAAAAAGAGAGGTGCGAGGGCGGCTAGAGGCGTACCAACGTTGTCGCCGACGCTGAACTTCTTGGAGGCGGCCCAGGCGCCATAGTCGGGGTTGCCCATGATGGTCCACCCGAGCTTGTCGCCCACCTCGTACACGGCCGCCGACGCCATCCCGGCCCACATCGCTGCCTCCACCAGAGCCGCCAAGGCCACGGCCGAACCTCTCCTCAACGCGGCCATGGCTAGCACCGAGGTCGACGCACCAGCCGCAGAAAGGGAGACGGAGAGACCACGGCTACCTCCTCGCTCTGTTCGTGCTCACTCGGTAGAATGCGGAGACTGGAGAGTGGAGTGTGGGCAGCGGGTGGCAGTACTGTCCGGTTGGTTAAATAACCCGACATGCTCCGTGAGCCTTTCTAGCCCGGCCCGCAGCCCACTGCCGCCCGGAATTCCAGAAATGTCCCCGGCGGCTAGCGTTTGGTGAGGCGGTTTTAACGGGTGCCCGATGGTAATCTCTCTCGCGCGCTTTTGCAACCACCGGCCCGGCCCTCGCTCGGCCAGCGCCGCACCGGCCGGTCACCGCTCATGGCTCGCACGTCGCAACTACCGCTGCGGGTGCTGACCGGCCGCTGCATGCTTTGATGCTTTGAAGTACCAGTTCAAAAACGGTACAAGCAAGGGACGTTTGCCGGTTTGCGTGCACATGGGTCACGGAGGAAGTGTGGGAGGCCCTTTGCCGTGGCCGTTTGTCCGTAAACGGCGTACACGCTTCGAAAAAATTAGACGGTGTATAATGGTGCTATCTTACGAGTTGTCATGTAGGTAGAGGAAAAAGGAAACAGAAACAAAAAACTGCCTTTGAAACAATAATGCTACACGTATGAAGGATTACGGGTCTTTTACAGGCTGACTAGGCAGTGATCCAACGTGGCTGCGAGCGCAGGCTAAATGAGAAAAGGGAAATGTGCCGCTGTTTACGCAAGTTAAAAACCAGAACGCATTAAAAAAACAGAACGACAACTCGGTTTGCCATCGTTCCAGATTTCAGATCGCGCCACCTCGAACGACCTCAGCGTGTCCCGCTGCCAAAGGCACATTGCTGCTTGCTCGGCCGATCTGTTCGAGCCGTGGGTGTCGACTGTTCCTTCGCATCGGCATTAGCAGGTAATCGTATGTATACCCAAGGCCATAGAGTAGTCAGCTTGGCGATTCTGCATCATATATACTTGTGCGGCAATACAGCAATAATTCTTATGTTTGTTTCTGAGTGTATATATCTTGTAAAGTTAAACATGAAGTTTCCAAGTTCATTTTTAACATGCAAATCTTAAGGTTTATACTGCCTTCGAACGAGAATGATTAAAAAATTCATGATTTATAGGAATGGATGATGGAACTTGTGGTGTTAAGGAATCAAGTGACATGTCTATTTCAAGCGATGATGACGGTGTTAAGCGACGAAAGGAAAGCAATGTTAAGCTTGAACATGACCATGCTGAAGCTCAGCCGCATGCGTTACTTGGAGAACCTGAATTGGGGATGACCTTTCATAATGAGAAGGACATGCGAGAGTACTACACCAAATATGCTAAAGAAAAAGGTTTTGGCATGATGAGAAGAAGCTCAAACAGTGATGATAATGGACAACTGAGGTACCTTACACTTTCCTGCAGTCGTCATGGTAAGACTCAGTCCAAATCAAAAAATATGTTGAAGCCAAATCCAACAGCCGGGTTAGGATGCAAAGCTAAAATTAATATTGCTCGTGGTCCTGATGGGAAGTTGTTTATTTCAAAGATCATTTTGGATCATAATCATACATTAAGTCCACATAAATCTCGGTTATTCAGATGTAACAAAAGGTTAGATTTCCATGTCAAGCGGAGGCTTGAGTTGAATGACCGGTCCGGAATTCGAGTAATCAAGAATTTCAATTCTTTTGTTGTGACAGCAGATGGTCACCAGAACCTAAATTTTGGTGATAAAGATTCTCGCAATTTTCTAGAGGAAATAAGAAGGTTGAAACTTGGCAGTGGTGATGCTGAAGCGGTTCGTGACTATTTCGTCAAAATGCAATCCGACAACCCAAACTTTTTTAGTTTCATGGATGTTGATGATGAATCCTGACTTAGGAATGTATTTTGAGCTGATGCTAGAAGTAGAGTACTGTATGACTCTTCTCATGACGTCATTAATTTTGACACAACATATTTGATGAACAAATATGACATGCCGTTTGCTTGTTTTGTTGGAGTGAATCATCATGGCCAATCAGTGTTGCTAGGATGTGCTTTATTATCAAATGAAGATACTAGTACAACATTTGTTTGGTTATTTCAAGCATGGCTCACTTGTATGTCAAATCATCAACCAAAAGCTATTGTAACTGATCAAGCAAAAGCAATTCAGAATGGTGTGGAAACAGTTTTTCCGGAATCTTGATACAAATGGTGCTTGTGGCATATAATGAAAAAGATTCGAGAGAAGATGGGTGGATATGATGAATATGATCACATCAAGGTTGTTGTTGGCAATGCAGTTTATGATTCATTAATAATTACAGAATTTGAAATTGCTTGGATGCATATGCTTGAGAAGTATGATTTTTGTGATAATGAATGGCTTAAAGGGCTTTACAACCACCGACACTGTTGGGTTTCAGCATTGTGAAAGATGCCTTTTGGGCATGTATGTCTACTACACAACGTAGTGAGACTATGAATGCCTTCTTTGACGAGTATGTTAATTCAAAAAAACGACATTGAAGCATTTTGTTAGCCAATACGAGAATGCTCTTCATGATACAGTTGAGAATGAGAGTATTGTTGATTTCAATTATTTCAATTCAACCATACCTTCTATCACACGATTTGACATCGAGAAGCAATTTCAGTCAATCTATACAAATTCAAAGTTCAAAGAATTTCAAGAAGAGTTAACAGATATTATGTGTTAGGTCATATTTCTCCCTTCCCTACTGGAATCAGGGACTTTGCCATCTGCCAGCTCTTTGCCGTCTGCTGGCAGACGGCAAAGAGGTTGTTTGCCGTCAGCTTTCGGAAAGCAGACGACAAAGAGCTGGCAGATGGCGAAGACACTATTTGCCATCCGCCAGCTCTTTGCCGTCTGCCAGCGGACGGCAAAGTTTCTTTGCCGTCCGCTAGCAGACGGCAAAGAGGTGGGGTGGGGCCCAGTGGAGGCCAGTTAACTGCAATGGCCCACCCCACCTCTTTGCCGTCTGCTAGCGGACGGCAAATAAACTTTGCCGTCCGCTGGCAGACGGCAAAGAAAAGATCTCATAACGGGCGTTACCCCCCTCCTCTCTATCTTCTCTCTCTCCCTCTCTCTCTCTTCTCTCTCCCATTTTAATTTTCGTTCCCGCCGCCGCCGCCCTCCGCTCCCCCGCCCCTCCCCCTCCGCCGCCCCGCGCCGCCCCCCCTCCGCCGCCCCGCACCGCCCCCCGCCCCCCCGGCGCCCGCCCCATCGCCGGCCGCCCCGCATCGCCCCCCCAGAGCTCGCCCCGTGGACCGCCCCCCCCGCCCCCCGCCCCCGACCGCACCCCGCCGCCGCCCCGACCCCACGCCGCCCTGGCCCGCCTCCCGCCGCGCGCCGCCACCGACGCCCCCCCGACGCCCAGCCGCCCCGCGGCCCCTGCGGCCCAGCGCCCCGCCGCCCCGACGCCCACGCCGCCCTGGTGCCCCGCCGCCCCGCCGCCCCGGTGCCCTGCCGCCCCACTCCGGTGAGCTCTCCCCCCTGTTTTTTTCTTTTTTTTTGCTGTTAGTTAGGTTAGTTACTACTGTTAGTTAGGTTAGTTAGATTAGTTCTAGGTTAGTTAGGTTAGTTCTAGGTTAGGTAGGTTAGTTTCTATGTTAGTTAGGTTAGTTCTTGAAAAAAAATTATTAGGAGAAGAAAAGAAGAATAAGATGAAGAAGAGGAGGAGGAGGAGAAGAAGAAAAGGGGGAGGAGAAGAAAAGAAGAAGGAGAAGAAGAAGAAGAAGAAGAAGAAGAAGAGGAGGAGGAGGAGGAGGAGAAGAAGAAAAGGGGGAGGAGAAGAAAAGAAGAGGAGGAGGAGGAGGATCGAGGGGTCGAGGGTCGCCGAAGGGTCGAGGATCGAGGGGTCAAGGGTCGAGGGTCGAGGGGTCGAGGCTAGAAGAAGAAGAAGAAGAAGACCCCCGACCCCCGACCACCGAGGATCGAGGGGAAAAGGAGTCGAGGGTCGCCGAGGACACGACACCACCGACACCCCGACCCCCGACACGACACCCCGACACCCCGACACGGCACCACCGACCCCGATACGACACCCCCTACGTTCGTGGGTGAGCACAAATGACACCCCGACCCCGACACGACACCCCGACACCCCGACCCCGACACGGCACCCCGACCCGGACACCCCGACCCCGACACGGCACCCCAACCCCGACACCCCGACACCCCTGACACCCCGACACCACGACACCCAGACACGACACCCCCGACACCCCGACACCCCGACCCCGACACGACACCCCGACCCCGACACGACACCCCGACACCATGACACCCGACACCCTGACACGACACCCCCGACCCCCGACACCTCTTCGGCCTCCTGTTGACCGAAAGGGTGCTCTTCGGCCTTCCAGAGGCCGACGGGGTCATATATGTGTGAATTATGAGTTAGGTCATATAATTTCCGATTTTGTTATGAAAAACATCATATATATTTGTGTTGATCGGGTGGATTTAAATGTGCAGTTGTTTCATCGCTGCGAGGGTTTGGTGTTCGACGACCTCCCCGTGCGTTCGACGAGCTCTGCCCCTGCGTTCGTGGGTGAGCACAAATGACATCTCCTCCTTCCTCTTCATTTGCTCTGTTCCGGTCTTCGTGCCGATGAAACTTGCTAGCTGTAGGTAGATTGAATCATCAGTATGCGTGACCACTATGCGTCTCCCGTTCGAAAGGGTTACATCTATAAATATGCATGCATTTGTATATTTATAACCATGATTCTTTCGAATTGTCCAACGTTATCCATGGACAGCCCGAGTATGTGTAGATTGGGTTCGTTTTCCCATATGCTCTGCTCCGGATCCGATGCAGAATTTTGTCAGTGCCTCCCTGTTGTTCTCCGGGTACACATCCTCTCTGCTTATTGCCGAGACGTGTATCAGGAGAACAGCGGGGAGGTGCTACCGAAATTTTGCTTCGGATTCGGAGCAGAGCATGGGAAAACGAACCCAATCTACACATACTCGGGTGGGATTAGGACCTATCATTACCTACTAGCGTCTAGGTTGCATGGACGTAATAAAACTGACAAACTTGATTAACGGATGAATATAGATGATGAATTATATATATATTTCTTGTGTGTTTAGTAGGTAGGCAAGATGAGTGATCGTGCTTGGATGTACACCGGTCACCCTAGTCAGAAAGAAATGACCATTGAATGGTTAACAAAAACCAAGGAGTTTCTGAGCGCCGCATTTGCAAATGGCCAGGAAATAACCTGGTGCCCCTGTGTCTGGTGCGACAACCATAAAAAGTGGACACGGGATGAAATGGGTAAACACTTGCAGAAGTGGGGTTTTACGACTGATTATACGGTGTGGAGATTTCATGGTGAGTCTGCCCAACGTGCCAGAGCTGAGGTGGTTCGTCGTCGCACCGACGAGCATGGTACCGGGATCGAAGACATGGTGCAAGACTTTGATGATGCTCGGGATTCGGACGATGAGATGGAGGAATCTGCAAAGGCCTTCTATGAAATGTTGGAGTCTTCAAAACGTCCTCTCCACGAGCACACTGAGCTTTGTCAGCTGGATGCCATCGCGCAAGTAATGGCTCTCAAGGCTCAGTTCAACCTGGGCAGAGAATGCTACGACACGATGATGACGATATTTGGACGCTTTCTACCCAAAGGCCATGTATTGCCAGCAAACCTGTACCAGTCGGACAAAATCCTACGTGCGCTTAAGATGCCCTATGAGAAGATAGATGCCTGTGAGAATGGATGTGCCTTATTTAGGCTTGAGTATGCGGGCTTCAACTATTGTCCCATTTGCAAGTCTTCCAGGTATGTTGTGGTAGACAACGGTATGGGTGAGAAGAGTCAGACCAAAATCCCAGTTAATGTTCTTCGGTATATGCCAATCATACCAAGACTTCAACGTCTTTTCATGGTCGAAGAGACGGCCAGACAGATGACGTGGCATAAATTGGGCAAAAGAACCGAACTAGATGCAGATGGGAATCCGATGTTGGGACACACTTCAGACGCTTTTGCGTGGAAGCACTTTGATGCTTTACATAATGACAAAGCGGCAGATCCAAGGCATCCTCGAGTCGCCATCAGCACGGATGGGTTCCAAGTGTTTGGTATGACGGCAACCCAATACAGTTGCTGGCCTGTATTTGTCATTCCACTCAATCCCCCCCCCCCCCCGGAGAGATTATGAAAAGAAAGAACATTTTCTTGACGTTGATAATTCCAGGGCCCAACTATCCGGGGAAGAATATGAATGTGTATGTACTCGACGCATGACTTGCCGGCGTATGCGCTATTCGTTGGCTGGTGTGTGCATGGAAGGTTCCCATGCCCCACATGCAAGGCAGCTATTCAGTTCCGTTGGCTGCAGGCGGGTCGCAAGTATTCTTGCTTCGACTTGCATAGACAGTTCCTGGATCCTGGCCATAAGTTCAGAAAAGACAAGAAAAATTTCATGAAAGGTAGAGTTGTCAAAAACTCTGCACCACCTGCATTGACAGGCCAACAGGCCCTGGATCAGTTAAACGCTCTCGAGCCTAATCCAGAGCGTCCAGGATATTTCAAAGGGTATAATTCGGAACACGCCTGGACTCACAAGATATGCTTGTGGGATCTGCCTTACTTTAAAGACCTCATTTGCCCACACAACATCGACGTGATGCACACTGAAAAGAATATCGCCGAGGCCCTTTTTGGTACATTGTTCGGCATAGAGGGGAAGTCAAAGGATAACCCTAAGGCTAGAGTCGATCAAGAGGCTCTATGTGATAGACCGTTACAAAACATGCGACAACCGAAAGGAAAGAAGAACTGGAGGAAGCCAAAGGCATGGTTCAATCTTGGAAGGCCAGCTATGAGGGAAATGATCTTGTGGGTGAAAATGCAGTTGATGTTCCCCGATGGGTATGCAGCGAATCTAAAGAGGGGAGCGAGTCTTGACAAATTGAAAATATTTGGTATGAAGAGTCATGATTGGCACATATGGCTTGAGCGGGTAATGCCGGTGATGTTGCGTGGCTTTATCCCTGAGGATGAATGGCTAGAACTGGCAGAGCTGAGCTATTTCTTCCGTGCTCTTTGTGCGAAAGAACTATCGCCTGACGTGCTAGACGAACTGGAAGAGTTGGCGCCGGAGTTGATCTGCAAGTTAGAAAAGATCTTTCCACCGGGATTCTTTAATCCAATGCAGCATTTGATTTTGCATCTCCCGACCGAGGCAAGATTGGGGGGGCCCGTGCAAAATCGTTGGTGCTTCGCAACTGAGAGGATGCAGAAGACGCTTCGAGCAAAATGTAAAAATAAACGTAGAATTGAAGCATCGATGGCCGAGGCATTCATTACTGAGGAGGCCGCAAACTTCGTGATAGCACACTACAAAGCCAAGAATCGTCATTTGCATAATCCGAAGCCTCGGTACAATGATGGCGACCGTGAAAAAGGTCGATCCAACCTCAGCCTATTCAAAGGGAAGCTCGCACCAGCCGGTGCTTCTAATTCCTTACCGTTGGATGTCGAAGAATGGCGGACCATTTCGTTGTATATCTTCAACAACCTAACAGAAGTGCGGCCGTACATCGAGTAAGTTCTCGGTACATTGTTTCGCAACTTCTAATTCCTTTGAAATGCTCTTATTCCCGGATATGTGATACAGTCAATACGTCGCCAAATTCTCGGATGGAGCGGTGATCCAAAAGGATTCCATCGAAGAGTATGAGCTTCTGGCAAAGCATGGAGGAGGCTATCCCGGTTTCATCTCTTGGTTCAAACAAACGGTAATTTCCATTAGACCATTTCATTTCTTCGTCTAGTTTGCGGCTAATGCAACAATCCTTTCGTATTAAACTTGTAGGCTAATGCAGAGTCTATGGACTCCGAATTGAGACAAGTCGCAAATGGTTTTGACTATAAGGTCCGTTCATTTGACAAATACGACATCAACGGGTATCGCTTTCGTACTTTTGGCAAAGAGCTATCTATGGCCGACCGAAAGTCTATAAATTGTTGTGTCTCCGCTGTCGGCGAAGGAGGGGTCGAGTATTATGGAAGACTTGAAGCAATTTTTGAACTTACATTCTTTGGTGAAAACCCACCAAACGTCGTAGTCTTCAAATGTTATTGGTTCCAGCCAAAGGAGACTAGAAGGACTCATGAACATATAGGGCTAGTCGAAATCAAACAAAGCACCCATTTAGATGTTCCCGATGTCTATATTACGGCTCAACAGGCGACCCAAGTTTTCTATCTACCGTGGGCCTGCCAAACTGATCCAAATCTGAATGGTTGGGATGTCGTTTATGATGTGCCGCCACATTTTAGACCACCTCCCCTCAATGAAGATGATTATGACCCTCAGATTAACCCAGACACATATGAAGGAGAATTCTTCCAAGAAACACGTGTTTCCAAAAAACGTTTCAAGAACCGCTCTACTTCACCCCAGAACATTGAGGTAGACAGCGACAGTGAATCCGACTTCACCCCTGAGCCGGAACAAGAAGAGATGGAAGAAGAAGAGGTTACTGCTGCGGATGACCTGTCAATGCTTGACCGATTACATAAAGGAGGCCTTCCACATGTTGATGCATTTATTGATGATGCTGATGAGCACGTCATTACTGATAGTGATGATGATTCTGCATTTGTTGATCCCGGAGCATATATAGACGATGAAGATTAATATTAGTAATGTCAGGTATTCAATTATTATTATGTACATATATATTATTAATTAGTTCATGTTATTAGGTATTCAACAAAATGACATTGACTTAGCTTATTTTCCTCGAAAATGACATAATAACCTTACTTAGCTCCAAACTGACATACTTTACCTAGGATAGCTATAAAATGACCTATACTTAGCATTTTTCCTCCTAAATGACTTAATATGCTTAGTTAGCTAAAAAATGGCATAACTACCTAGGATAGCTCCAAAATGACCTATACTTAGCTTCTTTAGTTCATTTATGACATACTTAGCATACTTAGGTAAAAAATGGCATGATAACCTTGGTTTAGCTCCAAAATGACA
This sequence comes from Elymus sibiricus, assembly GCA_039707655.1. NCBI lineage: Eukaryota > Viridiplantae > Streptophyta > Magnoliopsida > Poales > Poaceae > Elymus > Elymus sibiricus. The sequence goes on along the minus strand of CM077666.1, from coordinate 171,169,427 downwards.
TTGACTTAGCTTATTTTCCTCCAAAATGATAAAATAACCTTACCTACCTCCGAAATGACCGATTTTAACTAGGATAGCTCCAAAATGACCTACACTTGCCATTTTGTTGTATGATTGTATGATTTATATAGTTACTTGTATAATTTTCTTACTTTGTATGATTGTTTCTTATACATAGTGCCATGGGCTTGAAATCCGTCCCCGTCGGCCCTCGCCCGCTTTATGATTCGGATGTGGTAAATTCTCTTTTATAACTATTTGTTGCATTTCGCATTTATGATAATTATGGCCATCAAGTTGACATAGAGATATTTTAATCTAGGAGGTATGTGAACCGGAATTTGCAACCGACCCTCTTGTCGAGAAGTTATATTTAGTTGAAAAAGAAAATGAGTATTTGAAAGAAAAAATTAAAAAGAATTGAAAAAGAGAAGATGACATTGGAGTTGTATGTTGCCGATGTCGTCGATGATCACAAGATGAAGATGAATGCAATGCGCTTGAAGATGGATGCAATGCGCTTGAAGATTAAGAAGATTAGAAAATATGCCATTGATAATGAGGCTTGGTATCATTATGCCGTTGGATCAATTGTTACCTTAGTTGCGATCTTCATCGCATTTGTTGTGATGAGGGTACGTTTTCTCTATACTTAGCTTATTTTCCTCCTAAATGGCATAATTACCTAAGTTAGATAAAAAATGAGCTATACTTACGTAAATTGGCTCAAAAATGGCATCATCCTCGAAAATGACATAATAACCTTAGTAAGCTCCAAAATGACCTATTTACCTAGCTTAGCTCTAAAATGACCTACACTTAGCACTTTTTCCTAGCTTAGCTAAAAAATGGCATTTTTACCTACCTTAGTTAGAAGAAGAAGATAAAGAAGAGGAGAGGAGAAAAAGAAAGAGAAGAAAAATTCTTCTTCTTCTTCTTCTTCTTCTTCTAGCTAGTCTTCTTCTTCTAGTCTTCTTCTTCTTCTTCTTCTTCTTCTTCTTCTTCTTCTTCTTCTTCTTCTTCTTCTAGTCTTCTTCTTCTTCTTCTAGCTAGTCTTCTTCTTCTAGTCTACTTCTTCTTCTTCTTCTTCTTATTCTAGTCTTCTTCTTCTTCTTCTTCTTCTTCTAGCTAGTCTTCTTCTTCTAGTCTTCTTCTTCTTCTTCTTCTTCTAGCTAGTCTTCTTCTTCTAGTCTTCTTCTTCTTCTTCTTCTAGCTAGTCTTCTTCTTCTAGTCTTCTTCTTCTTCTTCTTCTTCTTCTTCTTCTTCTTCTAACTTTCTTCTTTCCCAATTTGCAGATTTGCTTTCGATGAGGAAGCTTGCGTTGATGGAGTCTACTCTTCTTCTTGTGCTTCCTTTTTGTTTTGATTTTGTAGGATGAACAATGTCAAACTTGCTACCTATGTATGTATGTATGGATGGAACTATATGGACCTTTTGCTTAATTGTTGGATATGTTGGACTTTTCATTTGGTGTATATATGTGTTGGATGATCATATCCATATGGCAGGGATATGTTGGCTATATGTACTTGTTGAAATATTTTGAAATGAATATATATATATATATATATATATATGTGAAATTGATTGAATTTAAGAAAAAAAAACAGCGGCAATATCGCCACTTTGCCGTCTGCTAGCAGACGGCAAAGGTCTTCGCCGTCTGCCAGCAGACGGCAAAGAGGCCACGTGGCAGCAGCCTGTGCAACCTGGGCTGGCCTATTTGGCCTCTTTGCCGTCTGCTGGCAGACGGCGAAGACCTTTGCCGTCTGCTGGTAGACGGCAAAGAGCCTGCGTTGGCCCAGCTGACGGCTGACGACAGCTGACGTCAGCTGCTACTCTTTGCCGTCTGCTGGCAGACGGCAAAGAAGCAAAGGTCTTTGCCGTCTGCTAGCAGACGGCAAAGATCGCCGTTAGCCCCCTAACGGTGCTGGCACCTTTTGTCTGCAGTCCAGGGGCTTTGCCGTCTGCCAGCAGACGGCAAAGAGGTTGGCTTCTTTGCCGTCTGCTAGCAGACGACAAAGGGGCCTTTGCCGTTAGCTGTTCGGCCGGACTGTTGGCCGTCTGCTGGCAGACGGCAAAGGCTTTGCCGTCCGCCAGGCATGCCTTTGCCGTCTGCTATGGCAGACGGCAAAGAAGCTGATTCCAGTAGTGCTTAGTGGTTTTGGTGATTGATGACAATGCATTTGTGGACTAATCATGTGCATTGAGCATTTCAGATAATCTATCATATGGCACAAGACGATTGTTGCCCCTCGGAGTGTTAAAGCAAGACGGTTATTTTTCCCGCGTTTCTTTTTCGGTGGACTTGAGTCGTAGGAAAACCGTACTATTAAGAGGGGGTCCACTTCGGAAAGGTTTGGGTGGAATCATCACGTACACGTTTCCCTTTGCACCCACTTTCCATTCCCGCACTTGGAGTTCCACCTGTTTCTATGTCCTGTTCTGTAAGCCGCTAAGCGGTAGTACCGCTTCCCTAAGCGGTAGTACCGCCGGCGAGCGGTAGTACCGCCGGTCCAGTACCGTGCGTACTACCGCTTAGTTGAGGCTTTCTGTTGCTGTTTCGTGCTCAGCGGAAGTGGCACGGTTGTAGGGCGGTAGTACCGCTCGTGGTACTTCCGCCCCTACCACCGCTCCACCACCGCTCGCTGCAGAGCAGCACTACCGTCCGGCCACTGCCGTCCCACTTCCGCTAACTCAACTGCTTTTGGACTCGTTTGCATCTTCACGGCACTTGGGTGGTAGTACAAGCGCGGTAGTACCGCTGCCTCTGTACTCCCCCCAAGCCTAGTTCCCCTACACTGCAACCCCAGCGGTAGTACCACCCCGGCGGCACTACCTGAGACGCTGCGTCTTTGCACTGTATGCCTGGAACTACCTCTTGGGCGGTAGTACAGCTCGTGGAGCGGTAGTACCGCTTATGTGCGGGCTGTGAGATGCATAACGGTTGGATTTGTCCCCACTATATAAAGAGGGTCTTCTTCCCCAAGAAGACTTGCCTCTTTTCTTCCCCAAACTCCATTGTTGCTCCAAGCTCCATTTTCGCCCGATCTCCCTCCCTAGCCGATAACTTTTGTTGATCTTCTAGGGTTTGGGTGAGAGGGCCCCGATCTACACTTTCACCAAGAGAAATTTGATTCCCCCCACTAATCCCTTGCGGATCTTGTTACTCTTGGGTGTTTGAGCACCCTAGACGGAAGAGGTCACCTTGAAGCCATATTCCATTGTGGTGAAGCTTCGTGGTGGTGTTGGGAGCCTCCAATTAAGTTGTGAAGAGAGCCCCAACCTTGTTTGTAAAGGTCCAGTCGCCGCCTTCAAGGGCACCACTAGTGGAATCACGGCATCTTGCATTGTGTGAGGGCGTGAGGAGAATACGGTGGCTCTAGTGGCTTCTTGGGGAGCATTGTGCCTCCACACCGCTCCAACGGAGACGTACTTCCTCTCAAAGGGAAGGAACTTCAGCAACACATCCTCGTCTTCACCGACTCCACTTGTGGTTATTTATTTCCTTTACTTTGTGCAAGATATTGTTGTGTTGTATTGTTTGCTTGCTTGTTGTTGTTGTTGTTAGCATCATATAGGTTGCTCACCTAGTTGCATATCTAGACAACCTATTTGTTGCTTAACCTAAATTGTTAAGAAAAGCTAAAAATTGGTAGTTGCCTATTCACCCCCCTCTAGTCAACCATATCGATCCTTTCAATTGGTATCAGAGCCTCGTCTCTTTAAGGGCTTAATCGCCTAAAGAGTATGGTTGACGACGGGGGCGGCGTGGAGAACCTACCCGCGGCCGAGGTGGTGACCACGGTCACTCGTGAGGACTTAAATGAGGCAATTGCCTCACTTAAGACCTCCATGACGACCGAGGTCAAGTCCTTGTTTAAAGAACTTCTTGAGGGTCTCAAACTTTCTACCGATCCGTTGCAAGTGATTAAACCCACCAATTCCGAGTCGGATGCCAACTCCGGCAAGGAGGGGGCTAGTAGTGACAAGCCTACTTTATCTCAAGAAAAGAATGGGAAGGGCACTCATGCCGCGGTTGCCCCTCCCTCGGACTATGGAGGTCCGGTACCATCACCTCGCATTAATCCTCTTGGTCCTCCTCCTAAGCTTGATTTGAATAACTTTCATGATTGAGTTTTTCGTATCAAGTCTCATTTGAATCACAGCTCAACACAACTTTGGAGGGTCATTGAGCAAGGCTTCCATCCTCATGATCGGTACAACATGACACCAAAAGAAGTGGACAATCAACTCAATCACTCCGCTTTGTTCATTCTACAATCCGCAATGCCGCCGGAACTCTCTCATTTGCGGCCATTCACAACCGCCAAGGATGCGTGGGAGCACATCGTCTCATTGTACAAGGAAAGCTCAAGCATCCAATGGTCAAACTTTGAGGTCATACTTGATGAGGCCGATGAGTTCGTGATGAAGGATGATGAAGATCCTCGTGAGTTATACCGGAGATTGACTACTCTCGCGGTCTCACTCCGAAATCATGGGAGCAAGGATACGGATGACACTTGGGTCAAGCGCAAGTTCCTAAAGGCCATTATGCCATTCAACAAGAGCATGTCTTCCGTGATCCGTCAAAGACCGGACTTCCACACCTTGTCCTCAAGTGAAGTGTTTGATGAATTCATTGCAATGAACATTTTGAACAAGACCGCCAACAATGCTCTAGCTCGTGTCCAACGGTCAAAGAAGACCAACCTTGCTTTGAAGGCTAAGGCAATTCCGGAAGAAGAAGAAGAAGAAGAGGAAGATGAGGAGAGTTTCCCCGAAGACACCAAATATGCTTACCACGAGCACATGGCTCTTGCATCAAGGCAATTTTGGGGCAACAAGAGAAACTCAAGGCCCAACTTCTCCAAGAACAACTCAAGTGGATCCAAGGGCAAGCAACGTGTGAGAACTTGCTACAATTGTGGCAATGTGAGTCATTTCGTGGTGGATTGCCCCTACGAGAAGAGGGAAGACAATGGTGGCAAGCTCATCTGCAAAGACAAGGCCAAGTCCTCCATGAACAAGAGCAACTCCACAAAGAAGGTGCCACAAAAGGGATTGGTGGTGCAAGAAGAGTACAACTCTGACGATGATGATGATGAAGCAAGTGGTGAAGTGTTTGCAACGGCCACCGTGCCCATTGCCACCTCTTCTCCAACCTCGGTGTCCCTCTTCGATGCCCCCAACGAGAACTTCATCCCCGAGTGCCTCATGGCAAGAGGCATCAACAAGGTAACCTCCAACATCAAAACTTCCTTCACTTCTAATCCTTCTTTGACGGATTGTGTGGATGAAAATGAGGAGGTAAAGGTGGATGAGAATGAGTTCGACAAGTTCTTGGGTAATCTCAAAGGTGAGACCAAGAAGCACTTTGTTGCTCTCTTGGAACAACTAGGTGAGGCCAATGACATCATTGTGTCTCCCGAAGAGACTATCACTAACTTGGAAGGCCATAGTCGTGACTATGCTGATGAGATTGCGGATCTTTCCATTGCTCTTGAGGAAGAGCGAGGTCTTCGTTCGGCTCTTGAGGAGTCGCAAAACGTTGACCTTGCTAAACTAAAGAAAGATCATGATCATGCTCAAGTTCTTGCTCGTGTGCTTAAATCCGAGAATGTTGAGCTTGGGGTTGGCCATGCTAGACTCAAAGAGGAGTTTGAGCTACTTGACAAGGCTCACAAGGCCTTCAAAAGTGCACATGCTACACTCAAGGAGTCTCATGATCAACTCCAAGCGAAGCTCACTAAGGAGATAGCCACGTGTCCTCCTTTTGTGCTAATTGATAATGCTCATGCTACTAACCCTTGTTGTGAGCATATTCATCTTGTGGAGGAGAATGCCAAGTTAAAGGAGCAAATCGAGAAAGGCCTTGTGACTTGCATACAAGGCGAGAAGAACCTCAACAAACTTTTGAGCAATCAAAAGGAAGTTGTGGCGAAGGAGGGACTTGAGTTTGTGCCCAAGTCAAAGAAGAAGAACAACAACAAGACCAAGAAACCTCTCCCTCTCAAAGAGGTATTTGTCAAGGAGGGAGAGGGTGCTCATAAGGATAAGAAGGACAAGGTGGTGGGTGGAAATGCCAAGAAGGGCAAAACCACTCCATCAAACAAAGCCGACGATTTTAACCCTTCTTATGTTTATGCCGTGCTAGTGATGGGCATGTTTATGCCAAATTTGTTGGTTCTTATTATGAGTACATTGAATGGTCTATTTGGGTTCCTAAGACCCTTGTTACTAACATGAAAGGACCCATTCAAGAATGGGTACCTAAAACCAAGCATTGATCTCTTGTAGGAGTTTGCTTCCGGTGGAGGATCATGGTTGCTCGATAGTGGAGCAACAAATCATATGACCGGGGGCAAACATTTGGTGGTGGACGTGCAACCAAACCCATCTATGCCCACCCATGTTCAATTTGGTGATGCCTCAACATCTAAGGTATTGGGTCTTGGCAAGGTTGTGATTTCTCATGATTTATCAATTGAGAAAGTCATGCTTGTTGAGACCCTTGCATACAATTTACTTTCCGTTCGTTAACTTGCACTTATGGGCTTTGCCACATTTTTTGATCTTGATACCGTGGCCCTTTTGTGGAGCAAGACTCTTAAAGTAGCTTTTGTTGGGCATGTCGAGAACGGTCTCTATGTGGATAACTTCTCGGAGCGACCCACTAAGATCGTGACTTGCCTAATGGCTAAAGTAGACGTGGGGTGGCTTTGGCATCGCCGTCTAGCCCACGTCAATATGAGATCTTTGCAAAGTCTCCTCAAAGGGGATCACGTTCGTGGACTAACAAATGTGAGCTTTGCCAAAGATCGTGCTTGCAGTGCTTATATCAAAGGAAAGCTACATGAGATGGCTCACCGACTCACGACTATCATCTACACGAAGAGGCCCTTGGAGCTCCTTCACATGGATCTCTTTGGACCTCCATCCTTTGATAGTCTTGGGGGAAGAAAGTATTGCTTGGTGATTGTGGATGACTATTCAAGATACACTTGGGTATATTTCTTCAAGAGGAAGAGCAAGACCCAACAAACCGTCATTGACTTTGCAAATGAAGCTCAACGTCAACATGAAGAAAAGATATTGATGATTAGAAGTGACAACGGCACCGAGTTCAAGAACTACACCTTGGATGAGTTCCTTAGTGATGAGGGGATCAAGCATCAATACTCCGCACCATATACCCCTCAACAAAATGGTGTAGCAGAAAGGAAGAACCGGACGTTGATGGACGCGGTAAGGACCATGATGGCGGAATTCAAGTCTCCGTACAACTTTTGGGCCGAAGCCATCAACACCGCATGTCATGCATCCAATCGGCTCTACCTCCGCAAAAGCTTGAACAAGACTCCATATGAGATACTTACCAGTAACAAGCCCAACCTCAAGTACTTCTGGGTGTTCGGGTGTAAGTGATTCATTCTCAAGAAGGGTGCTCGTTTGTCTAAATTTGAACCTAGAGCTCAAGAGGGCATATTTGTTGGTTATGCTACAAACTCTCATGCTTACCGTGTCCTCAACAAGTCCAATGGACTCATTGAGGAGACGTGTAACGTAGAGTTTGATGAAAATAATGGCTCCCAAGTGGAGCAAAGTGGTCTTTGTGATGTAGGTGATGAAATTCCTCCCCAAGCCATAAGAAGAATGGGGATTGGTCAAATACTCCCCATTGAGGAACCCCTTGTGGCCGAAGGAGAAGGACAATGCTCTACGCAAGTGGAGCCATCACCAACCATTGACCCACATGCTTCCGAAGAGGAAACCGAAGGCCCTCAACCGAGTGAACAAGATCAAGGGCAAGATCAATCTCATGATGATGGTGATTCACCAAGTGATGCCCAAGATCAAGTTTAAGACTCGAGCAAGCTCAAGACACCGAGCAAGCTAAAGATCAAGAACAAGCTCAAGATGAAGAACTAGTTCAAGATCAAGAGCAAGTACAAGCTCAAGACGGCGCTCAAGATGATTCTCCGCAAATGTCTATGGAGGAGTTATTGGAGCGTCGTGCCGCCAAGATTGCTTCCAAACTCAAGCATCAAGGACATATCATGGAGAATGTCTATGGAAGCTTAAAGAAAGGGGTAACCACTCGTAAACAATTATCAAACTCTTGTGAACATCACGCATTTGTTTCTTGTGTTGAACCCCAAAAGGTACATGAGGCGCTCGAGGACACGGATTGGCTTGAAGCCATGCATGATGAACTCAACAACTTCGAGCGCAACAAGGTGTGGCAATTGGTGCCAAGGCCAAAAGAGAACCATAATGTCATTGAAACAAAATGGATCTTTAAGAACAAGCAAGATGCAAACGGTGTTGTTTTTCGAAACAAGGCAAGATTGGTAGCACAAGGCTACTCCCAAGTCGAGGGTATCGACTACGGTGAAACCTTTGCTCCTGTTGCTCGTCTTGAATCTATTCGCATGTTGCTTGCATATGCATCTCATCATGATTTTAAGTTGCAACAAATGGATGTGAAAAGTGCATTTCTTAATGGTCCTCTTAATGAGTTGGTATATGTCAAACAACCCCCGGGGTTCGAGGATCCCAAGTTCCCCAATCATGTATACAAGCTCGATAAGGCACTCTATGGCCTTAAACAAGCCCAATGTGTGTGGTATGAGCACCTTACCGAATTGTTACAGGATCGTAGGTTTGAAATTGGTAAAATCGATCCCACTCTTTTTACGAAGAGGGTTAAAGGGAATTTGTTCATACGCCAACTATATGTTGATGATATTATATTTGGTTCTCCTAACAAAGCTTTCAATGATGAGTTTGCCGCACTCATGACAGAGAAGTTTGAAATGTCTATGATGGGAGAGTTGAAGTTCTTTCTCGGGTTCGAAGTCAAGCAAAGAAAATAAGGAACCTTCATCAACCAAGCCAAATATACCCAAGACATGCTCAAGAAATTCAAGTTGGATGATGTCAAACCGGCCAAGACTCCAATGCCTACCAAGTGCCAACTTGATATTGATCCCAATGGTAAAGTGGTGGATCAAAAGGTATATCGCTCCATGATTGGATCCTTGCTTTACCTTTGTGCATCTAGACCGGATATCATGTTGAGTGTGGGAATGTGTGCACGACTTCAAGCCGCACCTAAGGAAAGCCATTTTGTGGCGGTCAAGCGAATCTTTCGATATTTGGCTCATACCCCAAACTTTGGCTTATGGTACCCCAAAGGTTTAGGAGATATGCCCTAGAGGCAATAATAAATGTTATTATTTATCCCCATGTTCATAATTATGTTTATATTCCATGCTATAACTGCAATGATTCTCGAGTCTGCAATATCCACGAGGCTCGGAGGGAAACTCATGTGCACGTGTGAAATAATAAATGGTAAAATGTATTCCTAGTCATGCCTCTAAGACTAGCTCAAGTGTTGCATGATGGTTCTGTTTTCCTGATCATAGGCATGTCTATGCCGGCAACTTTGAGGACACATTGTTAGGAGAACACTTGTGTTGAATCGACCCGAATTGATGTTATGCTATGAGATACATTCGTCACAAGTTAATGGTTAATAACACAGAAAAAGTTAACGTTTGCATAATTCCTTAGACCATGAGAGTATCGAGTTTCTTCATGCTTGCTTCAAGAACTTTGGGGTTTGTTAAACGTCATCCGTAACTGGGTGGCTATTACGGCGGCTTACGGGTTCATGGGAAAGTATGACAAGGGACTTGATAGCTCAAGATTGGGATTTGCTCCTCCGACGATGGAGAGATATTCTTAGGGCCCTCTCGGTGTTACGGTATCCACCATCGTCTGGCCAGACACAATGTGATTTGATCACAGGGATGCCGGAACACAAGAACGAGAAAAGAGAACAAAACCGGTAACGAGGTAACTGGCATTGTGGACAAGTGTTGATCCACAGGGATGCCGATAAATCTCACCTCGGGTGTTTGTAACATATCACGAAGCAACAGGAATAGCACACGGCAACTGGAGGTTCACTCGAATATTTATTCGTGTGGGTATAGGGGTCAATATGGGTGTCCACGGCTCCGATGTTGATCATTGATAGGAAAGTGTTCCGGTCATGTCTATACTTCACCGAACCTATAGGGTCACACGCTTAAGGGTCATCTATCTGCTGAATACTAGACAGAGAGTCTGAGAGAAAGTCATCGGAAAAGTTTCGGAGACAACGGAAGAGTTCCGGAGAGAGAACACCGGAAGGGTTTCGGTAAAACCGAAAAGTTGTTTAGGAGTATACCATTAAGTCAAAATGTTTTCGGCACATGCCTGAAAATTCTTGGAGGGTGCCAGAATTGTTCTGGGAACTTCTGGGATTTTTCCGGAGGAAAAAACCAGAAATGTTCCGGAGCTGCCGGAACCGCTTTGGTTGCTTTTCGCTGATGAAAATCACTGATCCAGAATTGTTTTGGAACGCGTCCAAAATTATTTTAGGGGGTACTGGAAATGTTCTAGGCCCACATAAATATTTTCGGATTTAACGGTCGCGGAAAAATGTTTTCGTGAATAGTGAAAAGCACTTTATGGTTGCTTTTTGGAAAGCCACATTTTTGGGCTTTGTCCCAAAAGATCTAGGGGATGACATGGATGGATGGGAACCCCTGTTTGGGGGGGACCCACATGGGGTGGGCAGCCAAGGGGGCTCCTCTTACCTCCCCATTATGCCCTTTAAGTGTGACATAAAGCATGGGCATTTTGGGTTTTCATGTGCCACCCTACCCCTTGGTTTTTCCTATAAATAGAGGTGGAGAGGCACTCTCCACACACACTCTTTCTCACATACAAATGCCATGCATGATCTGGCTTTCTCTCTCCCTCCCAGCGAAATAGTTTCGTAAAGCCGAAAGGCTGTCTGGGTTTCGGTGGGAACTTGTTCCGGACGGCGAAGCCCTGCCGGATAGCTGACACCGTATGCATGCAACCCCGTAGAGAGGTCGTAGGTTCGATCTTTTGCCCGAGGGGCTGTTCGAGGGTCCTCCCGAAGGGCTGTCCGAGATACCGTCCGAGTTTCGAGGGTCCTCCCGGAGGGCTGTTGATATGTCTCCGTCGTATCTACTTTTCCAAACACTTTTGCTCTTGTTTTGGCCCCTAATTTGCATGATTTGAATGGAACTAACCCGGACTCACGCTGTTTTCAGCAGAATTGCCATGGTGTTGTTTTTTGTGCAGAAATAAAAGTTCTTGGAATTTGATGAAACTTTTTGGAGATTTTTTATGGAATAAATAAAAAATACTGGAACCAAGACCCACTGGAGGGGGGGCCACCCAGTGCCCACGAGGCACCAGGGCACGCCACACCCCCCAGGCGTGCCCTGGTACCTCGCGGGGCCCACGTGGCTCCGTCTGACCTAATTCCAACGCTATAAATTCACAATTTCAGAGAAAAAAATAAGAGAGGAAGTTTTATTGCATTTCACGATACGGAGCCGCCGCCACCTCCTGTTCTTCATCGGGAGGCCAGATCTGGAGTTCGTTTGGGGCTCCGGAGAGGGGGATCTTCCGGCATCGTCATCATCAACCATCCTTCATCACCAATTTCATGATGCTCACCGCCGGGAGTGAGTAATTCCTTCGTAGGTTTGCTAGACGGTGATGAGTTGGATGAGATTTATCATGTAATCGAGTTAGTTTTGTTAGGGCTTGATCCCTAGTATCCACTATGTTCTGAGATTGATGTTGCTATGACTTTGCTATGCTTAATGCTTGTCACTAGGGCCCGAGTGCCATGATTTCAGATCTGAACCCTTTATGTTTTCATGAATATATTTGTGTTCTTGATCCGATCTTGCAAGTTATATGCACCTGCTATGTGTTATGATCCGCATACCCCAAGGTGACAATAATTGGGATTCTTTCCGGTGATTGCCATAGTTTGAGGAGTTCATGTATTCACTAAGTGTTAATGCTTTGTTCCGGTTCTCTATTAAAAGGAGGCCTTAATATCCCTTAGTTTCCTTATGGACCCCGCTGCCACGGGAGGGTAGGACAAAAGATGTCATGCAAGTTCTTATCGCAAGCACGTATGACTATATATGGAATATATGCCTACATTACATTGATGAATTGGAGCCAGTTCTGTGTCGCCCTAGGTTATGACTGTTACATGATGAATGTTATCCAATAATATCACCGATCCAATGCCTACGAGCTTTTCACATATTGTTCTTTGCTAAGTTACTACCGTTACTACTACTGTTACTATTATTGCTACTGCTATCAAACTATCATACTACTGTGCTACTGATCACTCTGCTGCAGATATTTAGTTTCCAAGTGTGGTTGAATTGACAACTCAACTGCAAATACTTGCAAATATTCTTTGGCTCCCCTTGTGTCGAATCAATAAATTTGGGTTGAATACTCTACCCTCAAAAACTATTGCGATCCTCTATACTTGTGGGTTATCAAGACCTTTTTCTGGCGCCGTTGCCGGGGAGCATAGCCTTATTTGTGGAGTCACTTGGGATTTATATCTGTAGATCACTATGAAGAATTTGAAAGACGCTAAGACCAAGATCGTTCCCTCTAAGACGAGGGGAGGTAAGGAACTGCCATCTAGCTCTGCACTTGATTCACCTTCTCTTTTGAGTAAACTTGCAACACCACCACATGCTATTAATTCTGATATGTCGCAAGTTATTGATGATACCACTTCCGCTATGAATGATGCTCATGATGATGCTAGTACTATGCTTGATAATGTTGTGCCACTTGGTGAATTTCTTACTGAACAAATTGCTAAAGCTAAAGAAATTGAAAATGTTGAATCTCTTGAGAATTATGATTCACCTATTATGCCTAGCTCCCCTACTAGAGGTGAAATACCTGATGAACATTGCTTTGATAGGGAGACGGCTAGAGCCATTCTTGCTTGTAATGATAGACATGAAGTTATAAAGTTGCTTGCTGAAATGAAAGAAAAATCTATGAGGGAGAGAATGAAATATGATCCTAAGTTTGCTACCTCCCCCATATTTGTTACTGATAAGGATTATGAATTCTCTGTCGATCCTGAGTTAATTACTTTGGTTGAATCTGATCCTTTCCATGGTTATGAAACTGAAACCGTTGTGGCACATCTTATGATATAGCCACCCTATTTGCTCATGAGGAAAAAAATCGCTATTACTATATTCTTAAGTTGTTTTCTTTCTCATTAAAGGGTGATGCTAAGGAATGGTATAATACTCTTGCTCCTGGATGTGTGCGTTGTCCTCAGGATATGATTTATTACTTCTCTGAAAAATATTTTCCTGCTCATAAGAAACAAGCTGCCTTACAGGAAATATTTAACTTTGTGCAAATTGAAGAAAAGAATCTCCCTCAAGCATGGGGGAGGCTTGTCCAATTACTTAATGCTTTGCCTGATCATCCTCTTAAGAAAAATGAAATACTTGATATCTTCTATAATGGACTAACCGATGCTTCTAGGGACTACCTAGATAGTTGTGCGAGTTGTGTTTTCAGGGAACGGACTATTGAACAAGCTGAGGAATTATTGAATAATATATTGAAGAATGATAACGATTGGACACTTCCTGAACCACCGCCCAAACCCACTCCGAAGAAGAGGGGTATTTTATATCTCAGTCCTGAGGATATGCAAGAAGCAAAGAAATGTATGAAGGAAAAAGGTATTAAAGCTGAAGATATTAAGAATCTACCACCTATTGAAGAAATACATGGTCTTGACACACCGTCACAGGTAGTAGAGGTAAAATCTCTTATAAAGTGTGATGAAAGTGATATTCCTTATAACAAACCTCCTAGTCAATGCTTGTATGAATTTGACAATTATATTATTAAGCAAGATCACTTCAATGTAAATGTCATGAAACAATTGAAACGAAATGCCTACATGATCGATCACTTGAGTGACTTGTTATTTAGAATTGCTAATGATGTTAAAGGTGTGAGTAAACATGCATCTATGGTTCAAACTCAATTAGAACAAGTTGCTAAATCTCAAAGTGAATTGCTCAATGAAATGAATAACAATATGAATGATCATGCCGTTAGAGTAATGACTAGAGGAGGTAGAATGACTCAGGAGCCACTTTATCCTGAAAGTCATCCAAAAAGAATTGAACAAGACTCTCAAAGAATTAATGTTGATGCACCTAGTCCATCTAAAAAGAAAAAGAAAAAGAAAAATGATAGGACTTTGCATACTTATAGTGAACCTGAGGTAGAAAAACCCTTAGAAGATAGTAATGATGTTTCTATTTCTGATGCTGAAACACAATCTGGTAATGAACAACTACCTGATGATAATAATAATGATGATGCTCATGTGGACATCCAACCAGATAATGATAAAGAACCTGATAATGATGTTGAAATAGAACCTGCTGTTGATCTTGATAACCCACCTTCTAAAAATAAACGTTATGATAAAAGAGACTTCGTTGCTAGAAAACATGGTAAAGAAAGAGAACCATGGGTTCAAAAACCCATGCCCTTTCCTCCTAAACCATCTAAGAAAAAGGATGAGGAAGAATTTGAATGCTTTGCTGAAATGCTTAGGCCAGTCTTTTTGCGCACTCGTTTGACTGATATTATAAAGATGCCTCCTTATGCTAAATATATGAAAGACATTGTCACAAATAAAAGAAAGATACCTGAAGCTGAAATTTGTACCATGCTTGCAAATTATTCTTTTAAGGATGGAGTACCTAAGAAACTAGGAGATCCAGGAATACCAACTATACCATGCTCCATTAAAAGAAATTATGTCAAAACCGCTTTGTGTGATTTAGGAGCCGGTGTTAGTGTTATGCCTTTCTCTTTATATAAAAGACTTGATTTGAATAAACTCACTCCCACTGAAATATCATTGCAAATGGCTGACAAATCAACTGCCATACCTATCGGTGTTTGTGAGGATGTGCCCGTTGTAGTTGCGAATGTTACTATTCTAAAAGACTTTGTTATACTTGATATGCCCGAGGACGACAACATGTCGATTATCCTTGGTAGACCCTTCTTGAATACTGCAGGGGCTGTTATTGATTGCAACAAAAGCAAGGTCACTTTTCATATCAATGGTAATGAACATACGGTGCACTTTCCGAAGAAACAATTTCAAGTGAATGGTATTCATATTATTGAAAAGACTCCGACAATTACTATTGGAAGTTTTCAACTCCCTCTACCTACTGCTAAAAAGAAATATGAAACTCTTATTATCGGGGAGATGCATATCCCCATTGAGGTAACCTAGTGTTTTACGAAGATTCTTCGGTTTCATGTTACTCGGAAATGGTTTGTTAATAAGACTTGATCAACCTTATTAATGGATTCTTTTTGAGGGGCATGGGGTCGGTGAAGAATTTAGTAAGCACAACCTTCTGTACCCACTTTACATTTTCTGTTATTTTTAGTTAAATGCAATAAAATCCCATGATTATCCAATTTTCTAATTTATCCGTGCAATAAAAAAGTGCCCAGAAATAAAAGTGCTCATAATGCAATAAAATTTGATATGAATTTTTATGTAATATTTAAGAATTTTTGGCACTGGACACATACTAGGGGGGTGCCCCAGGTGCCCACGAGGCACCAGGGTGCGCCACCCCCCTTGGCGCGCCCAGGTACCTCGTGGGCCCCCCAGGGACCCCCTCACTTATCCCTTCAGCCCACTTGGTCTCTTACCTCTAGCAAAAATTCCTGGTAGCTCTCTCTCTCGTGTTCTTGCTCACAAACCTGAAATTTTCGATCTCTTTGCTCGGAGCTCCGTTTTCAAAGCTGTTTTGGGAGATTGCTCCTTGGTATGTAACTCCTCCATTGCTCCAATTAGTTTTTGCTATAGTGGATTATATTTTGCATGATTAGCTGCTCTTGGTGCTACTGAAAATGGGCTTGCATGTTGAATCCTTTGAGTTCCAAGTAGTTTGAATGCTTGATATAGCCTCTAGACATCCATATGAGTAGTTGCTATCAACCTTGTGAAGTTTTATTGATATCATTTTGTGGCCCAAAAAATTTCAGAAATTGTTCTTAGGAAAATGAATATCTTCCGGAGGAGTTCCTCGAAGCGGAACGCCAAGGGAGTCCTCGGGGAGTCCTCGGACAGTGACCTCAACATTCCGCGTAGGACGGAGGTCTGGCCGTGCGAATGGCCGCACAATGCCTTCATGAACGAAGCCGGATTCTACCAAGAGTTTGAGCAATTCGTTGCAAATACCGGACTGACCGACTTCCTCGTAGATGAGTGTGACCAGCACCACATCCTTACAAATTCCTTTGTGCAAAATTTTTATTTTCTGAGTAGGCTCGACCCCCCTAAGGTGCGCTTTGATTTATATGCTGAACATTATCAGATACCTCTGGCTGAATTTTGTGAGATATGTTTGATTCCCTTTGATGGGGAAATTAGAGAGCCTCGCCCGGAGGAGTTTGAGGGTTTTCTCCACACTTTAACGATGGGAGAGACAAGGGGCGTGTCGAAAGCCCGAGCCACTAGCTTGCAATTTCCCTCTGTTCATTACTTTGCTTTATTCTTAGGGAAATGTCTGATTGCTAGGGAGCAAGGTAGTGCGTTAGCTGCACCTGACTTTGCCATTTTACGCCGCGCACTGCATAATGACAACACTTATAACCTGGGAGCTATCATTGCACGCCGCCTGCACACTAATAGAACTAGGGGTAAAATTCATGGTGGTATTTATGCTACTCGCTTAGCGAGACGTTTTAATGTTAACATACGCCCTCATGATTACTTGTTGCCCAGAGTTTACTCTAATCACCAGTCCATGAGGGACCACCACTTTCTTGATGCTCCTGAGCCTCCTCATAACATTCGTTATAACTTGGTTTTTAGTGAGGATACTCGTGATATTATTCCGTTGCCTGCACCTGCCTTGTTTGATTCTCATGCCAGGAACGGATATACTATTATGCCACCGGACATAGTTGCTTACCGGAACGCACTGGCAGCAGTAGAGGAGGAGGCCCAGGATTGGGACGCTCGGGTGCCGCCCCCTCAGGAGTTTCATATGGGACCGGATGGCTACTACGGATGGCCGTAGACCAAGCTAGGCAAAATCCTAAGCTTGGGGGAGTACGTATCTCTCACCGACATTACATTCATGCTTACACATTTCATTCCAGTTGTCGGTGTTCATACTTTTTCATTGTATAATCCATGCTAGTTTTATTTTCTCGCTTTCTTCTAGCGTGTTTGAAAAACTTTGAGAAAATCCAAAAACATTTCTCGCTTCTTTTCGATTTTTCTTTCTAGTTTAATTAGTTGTAGTTTCGTAGTAGTAAAAGAAAACCCAAAAAGATTTCTCGTTTCTTCTTTTACTTGTTGGGAGCTTTCCTGTGTAAATAGTTTTTCTTGTTTTTCATTTTCTTCTTTATTTTGCTTCCTTCAGAAAAACCAAAAACTCCAAAAATATTTCCGTGTGTTTCTCCAAAATTCTTTTCTTTTGTTGAGTCATTGTAAGGAGAAGACCACGATGAAAATGTTGAGTGGCTCTCATATGCATTATTGTTGATCTAACAAAGAGCCCATTTTACCTTGTCTTCTCCTTTGAATAAAATGTTTGCAGATTCCAGCTTAGTCCACGGCACTCTTGCACTATTATTATTTTCATATCATTCGGTCATGCAAGTGAAAAGCAATAATGACGATGATTTGATGAAGTGACTGTGGCAAGGAAAAGCGGGTATGAACTCAATTTGTTCTTTGTTTTTGTAAATATGTTTAACTCAGTATCCATGATTCAGCATGTTATGATTAAACATGTTTATGATGAGAATTAGAGATTATAGTTGCTCATGCCATGCTTAAGCAGCTAGGAGTGGATAATGATTTATCTTAAGTGTCAACATGCATTAAAATGATTGTGATGTAGTATGATGATATGGTATCCTCCTCTGAATGTTTCAAGTGGCTTGACTTGGTACATGTTCACGCATGTAGTTGATTCAAAACCAACATAGCCTTCACGATATTTATGTTCATGGTGTTTATATCCTACTCATGCTAGTATTCAATGTTGATTTTTCATAATGCATGATTATGACCGTTTTCGCTCTCTAGTTGGTCGCTTCTCAACCTATTTGCTAGCCTTCGCCTATACTAAGCAGGAATGCTGCTTGTGCATCAAAACCCTTAAACCTAAAGTTATTCCAGATGAGTCCACTATATCTACCTATATGCGGTATTACTCTGCCGTTCTAAGTAAATTTGCATGTGCCACCTCTAAATATTCAAATGAACATCTGTTTTGTGTGCCCGTACCGCTCATGGAGCGACAGGGGGCGATCAGCATCTTCCATGCTAAGCGGGTTATTCTCATGATGAGTGTTGATTCACTTGTCCTTGCACGAGAGGGGCTGGTAATCGGGATGCCGAGTCCCATTATTAAAATTGTAAAATAATAAAACAAACTCCCCCGGAAAGTTGTTGGTATGGAGGGCACCCGAGGATTCGGCTAGCCATGGCTTGTGATTGTTGGTGGAGGGGGAGTAAACTTTACTTTACCGCTTGGGAACCGCCGTTAATGTGTTTAGCATGGAAGATATTGAAAACTCTCGGTCGTGACGTTGACAGGAAAGGCATACCTCCCAAAATTTTATTTATCTCCGATTTAAGCTTCGAGCTCTGGCACCTCTGCAAATCCATGCTTCCCTCTGTGAAGGGCCTATCTATTTACTTTTATGTTATTTTACTTTTATTGTTGAGTCATCACCTTCTAAAATAAGCACCAGTCCTGAGAGCACTATTGTCATTCTCATGCATTATGAACAGTTAATGTTGTGTGCATCATGAGTGGATCTCTTCTACCATGAATTACAATGTTTAGTCACTGCTTGAACTTTGGAGGTGCTCTGCATTTATGTTTTGCGGTCTTAGAAAGGGCTAGCGAGATACCATGTTGTCATATTATATCATGATCATTTTGACAAAGTGTTGGCATTTGATATACCTTATTATTGCTCGCTAGTTGATTATGCCATTGATATGAGTGAATATAATTTCTAAGAGTTATCATTTGCATGGTTAGTTATAATCTTTGCTGAAAACCTGGGTATTATTTAAGCATATATATAGATACAAGAACAAAAGAGTTTGTAAAAGTTTTTCTTTATCACTTTCAGTTTGTCAACTGAATTGCTTGAGGACAAGCAATGAGTTAAGCTTGGGGGAGTTGATACGTCTCCGTCGTATCTACTTTTCCAAACACTTTTGCTCTTGTTTTGGCCCCTAATTTGCATGATTTGAATGGAACTAACACGGACTGACGCTGTTTTCAGCAGAATTGCCATGGTGTTGTTTTTTGTGCAGAAATAAAAGTTCTTGGAATTGGATGAAACTTTTTGGAGATTTTTTATGGAATAAATAAAAAATACTGGAACCAAGACCCACTGGAGGGGGGGGCACCCAGTGCCCACGAGGCACCAGGGCGCGCCACACCCCCCAGGTGCGCCCTGGTACCTCGTGGGGCCCACGTGGCTCCGTCTGACCTAATTCCAACGCTATAAATTCACAATTTCAGAGAAAAAAATAAGAGAGGAAGTTTTATTGCGTTTCACGATACGGAGCCACCGCCACCTCCTGTTCTTCATCGGGAGGCCAGATCTGGAGTCCGTTTGGGGCTCCGGAGAGGGGGATCTTCCGGCATCGTCATCATCAACCATCCTTCATCACCAATTTCATGATGCTCACCGGCGGGAGTGAGTAATTCCTTCGTAGGCTTGCTAGACGGTGATGAGTTGGATGAGATTTATCATGTAATCGAGTTAGTTTTGTTAGGGCTTGATCCCTAGTATCCACTATGTTCTGAGATTGATGTTGCTATGACTTTTCTATGCTTAATGCTTGTCACTAGGGCCCGAGTGCCATGATTCCAGATCTGAACCCTTTATGTTTTCATGAATATATTTGTGTTCTTGATCCGATCTTGCAAGTTATATGCACCTGCTATGTGTTATGATCCGCATACCCCAAGGTGACAATAATTGGGATTCTTTCCGGTGATTGCCATAGTTTGAGGAGTTCATGTATTCACTAAGTGTTAATGCTTTGTTCCGGTTCTCTATTAAAAGGAGGCCTTAATATCCCTTAGTTTCCTTATGGACCCCGCTGCCACGGGAGGGTAGGACAAAAGATGTCATGCAAGTTCTTATCGCAAGCACGTATGACTATATACGGAATATATGCCTACATTACATTGATGAATTGGAGCTAGTTCTGTGTCGCCCTAGGTTATGACTGTTACATGATGAATGTTATCCAACAATATCACCGATCCAATGCCTACGAGATTTTCACATATTGTTCTTTGCTAAGTTACTACCGTTACTATTATTGCTACTGCTATCAAACTATCATACTATTGTGCTACTGATCACTCTGCTGCAGATATTTAGTTTCCAGGTGTGGTTGAATTGACAACTCAACTGCTAATACTTGCAAATATTCTTTGGCTCCCCTTGTGTCGAATCAATAAATTTGGGTTGAATACTCTACCCTCAAAAACTGTTGGGATCCCCTATACTTGTGGGTTATCAGTTGTCCGTGACATCGTCCGGGGGACTGTCCGACCGCCTCCCGAAGGGCTGTCCGAGGGACTGTCCGAGGGGTAGATGAGGGAGAACATCCTCGCGGTTGGGAGATTGTAAATCCTAGCTGCGGGAATCTGCACCGATGATCTTCATCGACTCTACTTCCGCTACGCTACGAGTCGGTAACGATCAGATCCAAACCTTGTATGCATCTCCATAGTGATCCTGGGCGTGCTCGCAATACCGAATTTTTTTGTTTTCTGTCGCGTTCCCCTACAGTGGCATCATGAGCCGTGCTATGCGTAGATGCAGGTTACGATCTAGAATACATAGAGATGTATGGGTGTTGCACAATATAATTTTGTAGTAGATTAGTTCTATTGCTGAAAATTATTTGTGCGGGTAGCAGATTAAATCTGTTACCCGATGTTCTTGTTGCTTCCCTGAAATTTTCGTATTTCTGATCTTGATAACGGCATGGTGGATTTTCAAAGTTCTGGCAATCCGCGATCCTAATTGATCAACGAAGTGCTAACAGTTCGTTGAATTCCACCAAAGTTAAAAAAAGATGAAATTTCGCAGACAAAAGGGCAATGCAGATATGATCTGCACGGGGGTCATGCGTATGACGAAGTTCAGTATGGGGCTCGAGATTTTATTATCTCGTGTTTCTTACACCCCGCAAAGTTAATCTAGCTACGTGAATAATCATACTTGATGTAAAACGTTTGTAGCTCCGGTTTGGTTGAAACCTTAGAAGCCACGTAAAATAAAATTTTGCATAAACCGATTAGAGGCGTCTAACTTGGTTTTGCAAGATGACATGAGATGTGGTATAGTCTTCATCATATTTAATTTGATTATGTATGAGATGACTATATAATGTAAATTAACATGACCTGCGTGTCATGATTCGGCATGATGGCTGGAGCCATATGATTGTCACTTTAAATGACCTGTGTGTCAACCTTGTTGTAATGCATTATTTTATTAGCTATAGAGATAGCAATATTATCTGGTGCATCGACAAGGTGGTGGCAATCTTCGCAAAGGTGAACACCGACGCGAATGCCGAAGACGAAGAAATTAAAGACTTCTTCATCAGAAAGGGCTATACCATATTGATACGTCTCCAATGTATCTATAATTTATGAAGTATTCATGCCAGGCGCGCCCTGGTGCCTCGTGGGCCCCCTGTGGCACCTCCTTGCGTGATTCCAGCGCTGAAAAATCATATATATTCAGAAACCCCCGAAAGTTAACCTAGATGAGTTCTTACGCCGCCGCAAGCCTCTGTACCAAGGATATCCCATCTGGAGCCCTTTTCCGGCACCCTGCCGGAGGGGGGAATCATCACCGGAGGCCATGTTCATCATCCCGGTGGTCTCCATGACGAGGAGGGAGTAGTTCACCCTCGGGGTTGAGGGTATGTACTAGTAGCTATGTGTTTGATCTCTCTCTCGTGTTCTTGATATGGCACGATCTTGATGTATCGCGAGCTTTGTTAATATAGTTGGATCATATGGTGTTTCTTCCCTCTCTATCTTTGTTGTGATGAATCGAATCTTTTCCCTTTGAGGTTTCGTTATTGTTGGATTGAATATTCAGATTTGAGAACACTTGATGTATGTCTTGCATATGAATACCCGTGGTGACAATGGGGTATTATATTGATTCACTTGATGTATGTTTTGGCACTCAACTCGCGGATTCCCGAGGTGACATTGGGGTAATCTATGCATAGGGGTTGATGCACGTTTTCATTATCTTTTCTCCGATAGAAACGTTGGGGTGCTCCTTGAAGTTCTTTGTGTGGATTGAATATTATGATTATGAAGTTGTTTGATGCATATCGTATAATCACTCACAGATACTTGTGGTGACATTGGAGTATCTAGGTGACATTAGAGTTGGTTGATGTGTATCATATGGTGTTATTTTAGTACGAACTCTAGGGCTGTTTGTGACACTTATAGGAATAGCTCAATAGATCGATCGGAAAGGATAACTTTGAGGTGGTTTCGTACCCTACAAACAATTTATATCTTGTGTTCTCCGCTAAAAGGAACTTGGGAGTGATTCTTTATCGCACGTTGAGGGATGGTTATATGATCCAATTATGTTAGCATTGTTGAGAGATTGCACTAGCGAAAGTATGAACCCTAGGCCTTGTTTCTAAGCATTGCAATACCATTTATGCTCACTTTTGTTACTTGCTACCTTGCTGTTTTTTATTGTTCGCACTACAAAAACCTATATCTACTATCCATACTACACTTGTATCACCATCTCTTCGCCGAACTAGTGCACCTATACAATTTACCATTGTATTGGGTGTGTTGGGGACACAAGAGACTCTTTGTTATTTGGTTGCAGGGTTGTTTGAGAGAGACCATCTTCATCGTACGCCTCCCACGGATTGATAAACCTTAGGTCATCCACTTGAGGGAAAATTGCTACTGTCCTACAAAACTCTGCACTTGGAGGCCCAACACGAGTCTACAAGAATAAGTTGTGTAGTAGACATCAAGCTCTTTTCTGGCGCCGTTGCCGGGGAGGTGAGTGCTTGAAGGTATATCTTTAGATCTTGCAATCGAATCTTTTAGTTTCTTGTTTTATCACTAGTTTGGTTTATAAAAGAAAACTACAAAAAATGGAATTGAGGTTGCCTCATATTATTCGTCTTTATAATGTCTTTCTTGAAAATGATGGAGCGGAAAATTGTGCTCAATTGATAGAAGAGGAATTCAATAAAATGTTTGGTATTAAATCTTTGAATGATGAGCATGATTGCAATGTTGCTAGAATGAATTCTTTGAATATCCATGATGCTAGTGATATGCAAAGCCATAAGCTTGGGGATGCTATGTTTGATGAAGATGAAATTTTTATTCCCCTACTTTTGATGAACAAATTTATTATGATGATGACACGTATTCTATAAAGAATAATGATAACCATGAAACTTTCCATCATGATTTTAATTTTCAATTGGATTATGCCAATCAAGTATCTCATGATAGTTATTTTGTTGAGTTTGCTCCCACTATTATGAATAAGAATAAATTTGCTTATGTGGAGAGTAATAAAAATTCTATGCTTATGTATCATGACAAGAATGCTTTGTGTGATGGATATATTGTTGAATTCATTCATGATGTTACTGAAAATTATCATGAGAGAGGCTCATATGCTTGTAGGTGTTGCAATAATATCAAGTTTCCTCTCTATGTGTTGAAAGTTTTGAAGTTATGCTTGTTTTGCCTTCCTATGCTAGTTGATTCTTGCTCCCATAAACTATTTTCTCACAAAATCCCTATGCATAGGAAATGGGTTAGGCTTAAATGTGCTAGTCATATGCTTCATGATGCTCTCTTTGTGTTTCAATTCTTTACTTTTATGTGAGCATCATTGAAATCATCATGCCTAGCTAAAAGGCATTAAAGAAAAGCGCTTGTTGGGAGACAACCCAATAATTACCCCTACTTTTTTTGTGTTCACATGATTAAGCTACTGTGGTAATCATGTTTTATATGTTTTCTTTCAATAATGTGCCAAGTAAAGCCTTTGGGATAGTGTGGATACTTGTTGATTCGATTCTGTGCAAAAACAGAAACTTTTGCGTCCAGTACTGGAATTTCTATTCTGTACTGGAGCGTGAGAAAATTCTGAAATTTTTACAGAGTATTGGGTTACAAATTCTCTACGTTGTCCTTATTTTGACAGATCTGTTTTTAGTGCATAGTTTGCTTGTTTTAGTGTTTCCATAGCTTATATTGAGTAATATAAATTGTGGAAATGATAGACTATAGTAGGAATTATGTGAGAACAATTATGAATCTTGTCTTGACAGTACCTAAGTGGATGATTTATTTTTATCATACTAACCTATCTCACAAGTTCCGTTAAGTTTTGTGTGAGTGAAGTTTTCAAGTTTTGGGTGAGATATCGATATGAGGAGAATAAGGAGTGGCAAGACCCTAAGCTTGGGGATGCCCAAGGAACCCCAAGGTAATATTCAAGGAAGACCCAAGCAACTAAGCTTGGGGATGCCCCGGAAGGCATCCCCTCTTTCGTCTTCAACATTATCGGTAACCTCACTTGGAGCTATATTTTTATTCGTCACATAATATGAGTTTTGCTTGGAGCGTCATTTTATTTTTTTGAGATTTTCTTGATGCTATCAATAATCATGTTTTGTATCTTTTAGTTCAATAAAATGCCAATTATAGCCTTTACCATGCCCAGTTTGCAAGTTTATGTGTTGCTGTTTGAAAACAGAAAATTTTCTGTTATGTTCAGAATATTCCTGAATAGTCAGAACATGATTAAAATCTGAAATTTTTACACAGCAATAATGCATGAGTTCTCTGTCACAAGGTAATTTTTCAGAATTTTTGGAGTTAGGGAAGTATGAATTCTTATCCCCCCTTTACAGACTGTTCTGTTTTGGCAGATTTCGGATATAGTTGCATTGTTTGCATATGTTGCTTGTTTAATATTTCTATTTGTGGATAGGAGTATTAAATATGCAGAGGCATTTAGTATGTAATGTTTAATTATAATTTTAGTGATTTGCTACAGTAGAGAATGTTAAGGTTTTGCATTGATTTATACTAACTTATCTCACGAGTTCTTGTTGAGTTTTCTGTGGATGAAGTATTTAAGATTTAGGGAAACCGTGATATGAGAGGAATTAAGGAGACAAAAAAACTCAAGCTTGGGGATGCCCAAGGCATCCCAATTGTCGGTGTAAAAACCAGCAGACCTTGGGGTAGGGGGTCCCGAGCTGTGGATCTCGGATCGGTGGTAACAGAGACGGGGGAGACGATATTAACCCAGGTTCGGGCCCTCTCGATGGAGGTAAAACCCTACGTCCTGCTTCTGTTTATATTGATGGAGATGTATCAAGTACAGAGCTGATCTACCTCGAGATCGTAATATGTGTCTAACTTCTAGGGCTAGGTGAGCGATATTGCGTTTATTCCCCCTACAGGCTAAACCCTATGGCTTATATACACGCCAGGGAGGGTATCTAGGGTTACAAGGTCGGTATCTAGGAGTAAGGCGGCTAGAAAGATCTTGGAGTATACGTCAAGTCTTCGGTAGAGACACACCCGATCACGCCTCCCGTGTGCGGCTTCCGGAGTCCATCTTGATAAAGTACGAGGGCTCACCGGCCCAACCGAGGAGACGGGCCGGCTAGGTTAGCACCCCCTAATCCAGGACACCGTCAGTAGCCCCTGAACTGTCTTCTACGCCGAGGACGACTTTCAACCAACATCACCTCGGATCCGGAGTCCTTGGGTTGACAGACGAGTTCCACTCTATATTTCGGATTCTCTTAATGGAGTATTTGACATCCGTGGTCCAACCGAGCTTGCACCCTGCCCGAAGTGGGTAGATATCTTAGCCTCGAAGGCTTGTTTGTTCAAGTATGAACGATCCAATCCGTCCTGACAACTTTATCAAAGAGGCTTGCCCCACAACGGGCTAAGCAGTTACTGCCTCCCCCTCAAATCGTGGTTCGAGGCAGCCTTTTTACTGGCACGTCCCTTCCAGGCAGAGATCGTGTCTGCTTTCTTAGGGATATCATCAAGATTTTGTTTCCCCCCATATGCTTCAATGGCATTTTTGATGGCAACTGCGAATTTATCGGCATAGCGAGGGGGACTCTTGGCCTTTCATAGGCTTATAAGAGCAAAAGAGAGAATAGCGCAATCGCCCACGCTCCCATTCTCCCCCCACTACTGCTTCGTCTAGCTCCAGCGCCCAGATCCAACCAGCCTGCGTTTCCTTTTCGCGAGCCCAACTCCTCAACCAGCCATGGCCGACACCCTTAAGGGGCACTGGGGCGGCTCCATTGTGACAGCCGCGACCATCTCAGAGCCGCGCAGCACGGGTTATCTGACCCCCGCCATCGCCGCCCGTGCTCCAGCGGCCGGCCAGCTGGTGCCCGCTCCCAACGCCGGGGAGCGGGTGGTCTTCGTCCCCCACCTCATCCGAGGCCTGGGGTTCCCGCTGCACCCCTTTGTGCGCGGGGTAATGTACTATTACGGGTTGGATTTCTACCACCTGGCCCCCAACTCCATTCTCCACCTCGCTGCCTTCATCACGGTCTGCGAGGCCTTCCTCCGCTGCGAGCCGCACTTCGGCTTGTGGCTGAAGCTCTTCGGGATCAAACCGAAGTCGAGCGGCTCGGATCTCGCGGAGTGCGGAGGGGTCATGATCAACAAAAACCAGGGGGCCACCTGGTTCAAGGGCACCTTCATCGAGACGGTGAAGGAGTGGCAGATAGAGTGGTTTTACATCACCGAGCTACTCGCCCCTGGTCAAACCGAGGTCCCGGCCTTCTCAGCCGGGCCTCCCAAGAAGCTCAAGTCCTAGAAGGAGAAAGGCGTCGCCTAGGGGAAGCCGGAAGAGGTGGAAACCCTTATCGACAGGATCTTGTGGTGGTCCACCACGGGGAAGGTTGAGCTAGCCGACGTCATCAATGTCATGCTCAACCGCCGCATACTCCCTCTCCTACTTTGGGCTACCCCGATGTGGGCACAAAAGCACGAGGACATGGACACCATCACCTCCTTCTTCTGCTCCACCTTGGCCGCCATGTGGACGAGGCTCATGAAGCTGGCCAAGGACAAGATCCCCAAGGAAGGGGAGGACCGCGGCCTCGAACACGGCTATGAGGCCCCCCCGGTGAGTGGTTCCGCCCTTCAATCATTGTTTTTTACTCATTGCACTGAGGAGTAAAGTTTTTACTTGAATCATTGTGTTTTGATATTTTGCAGAAGTGGTTGGCCTGGGTACAAGGGGCACGATGCCCGGCCCCACTGCCAGAGCAGCCCCCAACTCCCCTGCTCTCGGCGCTTCTGACCGAGGAGGCGCATGTGGTGGCCCCCGAAGGGACGAAGTCCCAGAAGGGGAGGTTAAGTGCTCGGACCCGGGGGACTTCGGTCACCAGGTCCGAAGAGACCCACACCTCCGCCGCCCAAGACGGCGACGCCGAGGAGGGCGAGGAGGAGGAGGTTCCCCTTCCGAAGGGGAAGAGGTCGGCGTTAGAAGACGCCGACATGGGCATGCCGCCGAAGGGCCCAAAAAGGCCGAGGCGAGCCTCATCCGAGGCTGCCAACAAGTCGTCGGAGAGGGCCGAGCTCTCCGGCGACTCAGAAGAAGACCTCCTCGCTGGGGGGACGAAGAAGCCGGCGCCCCGAGGGTAAGCCGTCATCTTTGCATCCTGCCTGTTAATATGACAAGTCATTCCTAAGCAAGGGAAACTTACAAAGGCATCTCTTCTTATGCAGCCCACCGAGGGTAATCCCCAGTGGTTCCTCAAGCGGGTTGCCGTCCGCCAGCGGGACTCTGGAGCCCGCTGATCCTCCCCCAATGCATGACGGGCTAGGGGAGGCAACATCCACCTTGGCCCCCGGCGTCAACATGACGGGGGCCGACGAGGTGGCCATCATGGCCGAGGTCGACACCTCGGCCCAATAGGACCCGGGGGAGAAATGCCCCGCGGTCATCGAAGAAGGGATGGGCCAGTCATCGGCCCAGCCGACATCCACCTCGGCCCCACCGCCCCAGGTGGAGGATACCCGGATAAATGTATCCGAGGTCCTCCCTCCCCCCAGCCAACTGCCCAAGGTCGGGCTGGTGCGGGGTGGACCGAAGAGGTGGAGGACGCCCTGAAAGGCTCCTCCTTCAAGGAAGAGCACCGTGCCTTGGTAGGCACGGCGCTACAGGGCTACCGGTCCGCAGGGGCCGGCCTGCATGAGGTTTTCAAGAACCTCATTTCAGGTTTCGAGGTACGCTTTCTGCCAGTCTAATTTGTTTATTTGAGCGTTTATGATTTATGAATTTTGTCCGAGGACATAAAATTACAGCCTGCTAAACGGCTTAGTGAGTGAGTAGCCCCCGAGCCGGAAGTCGGTTTCAAGAAACCGGCATTGGGGTCGTTTAATTAAGTAGGAGCCCGTTAAGTAGCCCCCAGGGTGCTGCTTGAGGCAGCCGTCCTGGAGCCTTTTAGTGTTTTAAATTTTGTTTTTACAATGAGTATTTCTGTTTTTGTGCCACGTGTCGACCTCGGTTCCGGACTCCGTCCCCGAGGAGAGGTCCCAGGAAGAGCTCATCCTGGCAAACCAGAAACTCGAGCAGTCTCAAGGTAAGCAAGTTTAAACTTGCCCTGTACTCTAGATGAAGGAGGTATGACATGTTTTGTTAAAGAAAACAACTAAGGCCGAACTGTTTGGACAACAGCAGCGTTAGCTGAGCTGGAGACGCTCAAGGCCGAGCTCGAAAGGGCTCGGAAGGAGGTGCGGCAGCAGGAGGCTGCTGCCGCCGCGGCCGAGAAGGCCTAGGCCGCCGAGAAGGCGGCCGGGGAGAATCACCAAGCGCGGGTGCTGGAGGTCGAGGAGACCTTGAAGGGCGTGTTCGAAGCACGTGACAAGCTTCAGGAGGAGGGGCAACGAATGAAGGAGGAGCTCGAGAAGCTTCAACGTGCCCACTCTGAGCTCAAGACCTCAGCACGAGCTGACCGCGAGGTGCTCCAGCAAGTGGAGCAAATCGCCCTGGGTAAGATATTTTTGTTGCAGTGTTCATTTGGCAGCAAAGGGTGTGTCGAGCTCACCCAGTTTTGGCATTCCGTAGAGGTCTTTGCGGATCTCCCGCAGAGCGCGGAGGATGCGGTGGCATACTTCGGCCAGCTAGCAGGCCACGAGGCAGAGAAGGCCTTCTAGGGGCAGTTTCCAGGGTCGCCGTCCGCGCAGCTGCTGAATCATCGAGTGAAGCAGCTGGTGGAGCTGTTTCGCATGACGAGACCGGCGCTCCAGGATCTCTGCATCGCGCTGTGGCCTGCCGGAGCCATGCCGAAGAGCCTCTTCGGCCTTACGGCTCGTCTCCGAGATGTCGTGCCTTGCGTGAATCGCTAGAAGAGGTCCGCGTGCTTCGAAGGGGTGCGGAGGGCGTACGCTTGCGTGAAGACGCACTTCTGCAAGGTTGATGCGGAGACATGTGCCGCGGGCCCTCCTGCTGACAAGCCGCGCACCGCCCAGCAGTTCTTCGCCGAAGTGGAGGCGGGAGCTCGGACCACAGAAGCCATGTGTCCCAAAGACACTCTGTATTTCTAGATGATACTTCGGAATGCCGGAGCATACGATGTAAAAAATATATCCTTGGTTGAATGAAAATGGCTTGAAATTCCATGTGTGTTGTTTTATAATTAATTTTTTCTTCCGATATGACTGTTTAAAATGAGAGTGGCCAGTCGTCGGCTTCAGCCCCAGTGTAGGTCATACAAAGGGTGTTCCTTAAGGCACACTGGACCCTTAGCCGACGTCTCGGTACCCGGAGGCGGTCGGTGCCTCATAGGAACTAGGCAATTGGACTATAGTGGCTTGATATCTTTCACTTAGTCATAGGAGTTTGACTGTGGGGGCTGACGACCAGCCCCCGGTGTGGGAAGTGTTCGGCCAAGTCGGTCGAGGTCTAGGCCATAGCACACTTTGGCTAGGAATGAAAGCCCTTCGTTTAACACGGGTGATCTCTACCGTCACATCGCTTGACGCGGTCTTCGGATGGCAGGCCAGTTTACGCCTACCTAGATAGTCAGTTTTTGGCTTTCTCCACTGAGGCGCCATGCCAATTGAATTGGCAGCACAATCGCAGTGGTTCTCCCATTACACCCTTAGCCGAATTCATCAGAAACGTAAGGGGTACACATAGGAGCCGGGCAACCCAACTATTGACCAAAATCTAGGTTCGAAACTGATGCATATAAGGCCAAAATCCGAGACGCCGAATACTTCGGACTTTCTTGTACAATTGCATCTTTTTAGAGAACTTCTTCATCCCAGGGGAGCTATGCTGATAAAGAAATACGATAGAGACCTTGAAGGGGCATAGTTTCTTTATTTCATAATATCAATCGTGTACATGCCTAGCTGTGACGAGAGTAATTGAAAGAGTACAATGTAAAAAGTAAAATAAAAAAGGAAAAAACAGGGCAGATATTTGTTAACGGATTTTGAAGAATCTGGGCCGCTTCCTGCCGCACGTCTGCATTTCTGAGCTGTTGACCAGATGCTCTCCATTGATGGTGAGGATTTTGTGGAGGTTGATGCCTTTTCGGTACTTTATATGCTTCAAGCGCTTTATTGACCGAGCCCCTTTAGAGGAGACGTTGCCGAAGTCCGTTATGTGGTTGAAACCACATGGACATTAGACATGTTGGGCTGTTTCTTTTACAGAGACTTGCCTGTGCAGGGGCTCGAAGCCACGTCTATGCTAGGTTAAACCGTGCCGATGTTTGAGTATATTTTTGGCTCCTCAACGGCCCAAGGAATCTTTAATGCGAAATTATGCACCCTTGGGACGTAGTACCCACTCCAGAGGGGGCACGCGAGGAGCCCGTATCCCTATTTCGGGTGCGGGGGTACCTGGCCGAGGTCGATCTGTACAACCCGGGAGCGCTTTAAAGAGCGGGCGGCGCGTTTATCGCTGCGAGCTGCCTCCTCGGACGCCTGTGCCTCGGCTGCGAAAGCCGCGGTCTGTTCCCCTGTCCGAAGTGAACGTTCGGTGTTACCATTAACTGTGATAACACCGTTAGGTCCCGGCATTTTGAGCTTGAGGTAGGCATAATGCGGGACTGCGTTGAAGCGTGCAAAGGCCGTGCGCCCTAGGAGCGCGTGGTATCCACTCCGGAATGGGACAATATCAAAGATTAACTCCTCGCTTCTGAAGTTTTCGGGCGAGCCGAAGACTACCTCTAGGGTGACCGTTCCGGTATAGCGGGCTTCGACGCCTGGAATGACACCTTTAAAGGTGGTAGAGCTCAGCTTTATCCGAGATGAGTCGATGCCCATCTTCCGAACTGTTTCCTCGTAGATGAGGT
Organism: Elymus sibiricus; assembly: GCA_039707655.1. NCBI lineage: Eukaryota > Viridiplantae > Streptophyta > Magnoliopsida > Poales > Poaceae > Elymus > Elymus sibiricus. The sequence continues at coordinate 171,138,016 of CM077666.1, read as the reverse complement.
TAAGGCTACTTCCTCCATCCATCAGGATGCGTGTTAGATGATAACCATCAACAATAGGGTCTAGGACGACGCCGCCGATCCGCCGTGCCTGATGCTGGTCGGATGGTCGTGCTTGTCGAACGTGATCGGGTAAGCCGAACATGGGTTATACTTCGGGGCGACTGGCTCCAGCGCGTATACATCCCGAAGCACACACTTCCTCTCCCTTTTAGGGATGTGGGTAACATAGATCATATTGACCTCTGTTACCTCGTCAGGAAATTTCTTTTGTCCTCCATTATTGGGCCGCCGAGGTTCATCCTCGTCTTCGCTGCGGTGCTGGGTTCTATTCTGACCCTCTGCCGCTATCCTGCCAGCTTGTTTAAAGACCCAGCAATTCCTGTTAGTGTGGGTTGCTGGTTTTTCCTAGGTGCCGTGAATTCCACATGGGCGGTCCAGGAGCCTATCAAGCTGGCTAGGTTCATCTTTGTTCCCTTTAAAGGGTTTTCTTTTCTGTCCGGATTTAGGTCCGGTGAACCCTGCGTTGATCGCGGCGTCTTCAGTGTCGCTTCCGCCATTTTTATACCTGCGCTTATTTTTGTTGCGCTTTGGTTTTCCATTGGCGTCGCGAGTTTTCGAGGTGCCTGCTTCGCCATTATGAGTACTTCGGGCGAGCCAGCTGTCTTCTCCCACACAAAAGTGGGTCATCAGTGAGGTCAAGGCCGCCATGGTCCTCGGCTTATCTTGGCCGAGTTGGCGAGCCAACCATTCATCTCGGATATTGTTTTTAAAGGCAGCGATGGCCTCGGCTTCGGAGCAGTCTATGATCTGGTTCTTCTTGGTGAGGAACCTGTTCCAGAATTTCCGGGCTGATTCGCCTGGCTGCTGGGTGACACGGCTGAGGTCATCAGCGTCCGGAGGTCGGACATATGTGCCCTAGAAGTTTGCTCGAAAAGCATCTTCTAGGGCCTCCCAGCTGCCGATAGAGTGAGGAGGGAGGCTGTTAAGCCAATGCCTCGCCGCCCCCTTTAGCTTGAGCGGCAGATATTTAATGGCATGGAGATCATCTCCATTGGCCATGTGTATATGCAGGAGGAAATCTTCGATCAAAAACTGCTGGGTCTGTGGTGCCATCGTATGATTCTATATTGATGGGCTTAAATCCTTCCGGGAATTGATGTTCCATCACCCTGTCTATGAAGCAGATTGGGTGAGCCGGACCTCGGGACCGAGGAGCATCTCATCGGAGGTCGGGAGAGAGCCGTGAGTAGGCACGATCTCGGGCACGGCTGTTCCTGTCCACCCAGGCATCGTAGCCGTCGAGTCCAGCGGGCGCGCGTCCCCTTGATCCGTAGATGGACCGAGGGGGAGCCCTATTTTCCTCAATACGACATCTAGCGTCATGAGGATCTAGGTAGTCCACGGGGTCTTTGCCATAACGGCGTGGAGGTGGGCGTTCACCGAGGTCTTCTCGTCTTGGCCTGTCCCGGCCTCTAGGGGGCCGGTCGAGGTCGTCAGCGAGCTCTTCATCGAACTCCGGTAAGAGACGCCTACGTGGGTATGATTTCGGCGCACTATGGCGTCGGTTCTCCATGTCTTGCTCGGCGGAGAGCACTTCGATCCACTTTTCATTTAGCGCATCGGTATTGGCCTGCAGCTGCTGCTGCTTGCGCTTTATGCTCCGAGCCGTCGCAACGAGGCGTCGCCGAAAGTGCTCTTGTTCAAAAGGGTCTTCGGGGACGATGTAGTCCTCGGTACCGAGGCTCTCGTCCTCCTCGGATTCCGGCATGTAGTTGTCGTCAGCCCCTTTGAAGAGGTCATTGGGATCTGAGTCCCTAAGAGGTCGGCCCGGTGTGCCGTTCCTTAATGGGGAGGCTTGAACATCCTCCTCATGGTGACCGGCGTCGCCGTCCTCCGCGTCGCCGTTATTGGCTGTCGCATCGTTGCCACTGGGTTCCCCATTATTGCCCCTTCGGCGCCTTCGCCGACGTCTTGGAGGGGATTTGGGGGTGTCCACCATGTAAACATCGTAGGTGGATGTGGCGGTCCACCTGCCCGCGTTTACTGGGGGCAAGGTGTTCTCGATGGGGCCATCAGCATCTTCCTCCATGTCTGAGGCTTCGCCGTAGTCCAACACGTCGGTTAAATCATCGATCGTGGCGACTAGGTGGGTGGTGGGTGGGATGTAAATTTCCCTATCGTCGGCTTTAAGTCTGATCTGATTGTAAACCGAAGTCTTGCCGTCCGAGATGGACATGCTCCGGATGCGGTCAAGCATCTCATCGAGGTGAGATAACTCTTCGGGATTCATGGATGCGCCATAGGCGGGGCTGACTCGAAGTACACCCGGCATGCAACCGGATGCGTTTTCGGAGCGAAGGGAATCTGAACATAATTCCGAGTTCTGCGCCGAAGTCAGTTCTGGCGCCGACGTAATTTCGGGAGTGGGAGCCAGATCTATCTCCGGACTGGCGATCGGGGAGAGACTGGCCGGAGTGGTGGTGTCAGGGGTCTCAAGAGGCACCGTGACGGAGTTCGGTTTCGGAGTCGAACCTCCAGAACCGGTCGAGCTCTCGATCCGGCCGGGAGTCCATCCCAATAGGATGAGTTCGCCACGGGAGTCCGCAGTGTACTCAAGGCCACCGAAAGTCATGATCTGACCTGGGGCGTAGTTCTCGACAGAGGTCAGGTGACCCGTCGAGTCGGCGCAAAATACCATACTGCCGAAGACGAAAAGCTGGCCGGGGGCAAAAACGTCCCCATGGCCGTTGGCGCAGTTGATCTGCATGTGAGCCATCGATCCTTCTGGTGATCACGCAGCGAAACTCTCAATGAAAGCACCAGTGTCGGTGTAAAAACCGGCAGACCTCGGGGTAGGGGGTCCCGAGCTGTGGATCTCGGATCGGTGGTAACAGAGACGAGGGAGGCGATATTTACCCAGGTTCGGGCCCTCTCGATTGAGGTAAAACCCTACGTCCTGCTTCTGTTTAGATTGATGGAGATGTATCAAGTACAGAGCTGATCTACCTCGAGATCGTAATATGTGTCTAACTTCTAGGGCTAGGTGAGCGATATTGCGTTTATTCCCCCTACGGGCTAAACCCTATGGCTTATATACACGCCAGGGAGGGTATCTAGGGTTACAAGGTCGGTATCTAGGAGTAAGGCGGCTGGAAAGATCTTGGAGTATATGTCAAGTCTTCGGTAGAGACACACCCAATCATGCCTCCCGTGTGCGGCTTCCAGAGTCCATCTTGATCAAGTACGAGGGCTCACCGGCCAAATCGAGGAGACGAGCCAGCTAGGTTAGCACCCCCTAATCCAGGACACCGTCACCAATATAATATTTCAAGAAGTCTCAAGCATCTAAGCTTGGGGATGCCCCGGTAGGCATTCCACCTTTCTTCATCAACATTATCGGTTAGTCTTGGTTGAGCCTAAGTTTTTGCTTCTTCACATGAGTTGTGCTATTCTTGGAATGTCATTTTATTTTGTTTTCTTTGCTGTTTGAATAAAGTACTTAAGATCTTAAATTTTTAAATGAGAGAGAGTCCTCACATAGCTACCTATTTACTTAACTAATCATTTGGTCTTCACTTATATCTTTTTGGAGTAGTTTGTCATTTACTCTTGTTCTTCACTTATATCCTATGAGTAAATTGTTGAAATGAATTGAATATCATAAAGTTGAAATTTATATGCTTCATATGCTTGTCCCATGAGGAGTAGTGACTTCACATACAAGAAGTATAAGTGGTAAAATTTATTGAAAGTTAACAAACATAGCATTGGTCACTTGAACAATTCATGAAAGAATTTTGAAGGAAGAGAAATTTCACATATAAATATACTATCTTGGACATCTTCTATGATTGTGAGCCCCCATTAATTATTTTCAAGCTTGATCAAGTAGTTGACGTTGGACAAGGAACCAACGTAATGAGTTATGTTTGTTTATATTCACATAGAAGTTATATTGTCATGGACCTCTAACATGTGGTGCTTGCTTAGGATCTTATGCTAGCCAAAAATTCGTACTAAGTAGAGATACTACTTGTGCATCCAAAAACCCTTAAACCCAGTTTCTTGCCATGAGTGTCCACCATATCTACCTATGGATTGAATAAGATCCTTCAAGTAAGTTGTCATCGGTGCAAAAAGCAATAAAAATTGCTCCTAAAATATGTATGATCTTTTATTGCAAGGGAAAATAAGCGTTGTACGAACTTGTGATGGTAAAGAAATAAAAGCGACGGACTGCATAATAAAGGTTGCTATCACAAGGGGCAATATAACGTGACGTTCCTTTGCATTAAGGGCTTGTGCATCCAACAACAAAAAGTGCATGACAACCTCTGCTTCCCTCTGCGAAGGGCCTATCTTTTACTTTTCTGTATTTACTTTTCTATATTTACTTTTATGCAAGAGTCATTAATGTTCATCCCTATTCCGCTCTATTTATTCTTTAGTTGGCAAGCATTATGTGGTAGGGAAAGATCCAGGCACATATATCCAGTTGAATATAGGTGATCATGAGTTATTATTGTTGACATTATCCATGAGATAAATAAGTTGGGAGGCAAAACATTAAGCCCCTATCTTCCTATGTGTTTGACTGAAACGGTTTGTTCTAAAAATATGCTTTGAGTGTCAGCAATCATGGAAGACTAAATGATAGCTGAGTATGTGGAATTTGCTAGATCAAAGCTCTTACATAGACCCTTCCTGAAAATAAGATGAATTGCAATTGTTTGATGACTGAGAACATAGTTTGTTAGTTTTCAAGAAAGTTTATGGCCTATACTTTAAACATGTGAATAGCTTGCTACTTGATCATGAGAAGTTTTATGAGATGAGCTACTGATTATGATATATATTGATGCTAGAAAAAGTGATTGAAATTATCATTGATCAAACTTATGCACTATGCTAGCATTCACACTTCATAAATTATTTCTTTTATCATTTACCTACTCGAGGACGAGCAGGAATTAAGCTTGGGGATGCTGATACATTTCCAACGTATCTATAATTTATGAAGTATTCATGCCATGATTATTATAGTTTTGTATGATTTTGGTGCACTTTTATATGGCTTTTATATGATTTTTATGGACTAACATATTGACCTAGTGCCCAGTGCCAGTTGCTGTTTTCTGCTTGTTTTTGGTTTTCCAGAAAATCCATATCAAATGAAGTCCAAATGCAGCGAAACTTTTTGACGATTTTTTCTGGAAGGAAACCGACCCAGGAAGCTTCGGGGGAGCAGCAGAAGACCCACAGGGGCCCCACAAGCCACCAGGGCGCGCCACCCCCCCCCAGGCGTGCCCTGGTGCCTCATGGGCCCCCTGTGGCACCTCTTTGCGTGATTCCAACGCTGAAAAATCATATATATTCAGAAACCCCCGAAAGTTAACCTAGATGAGTTTTTACACCGCCGCAAGCCTCTATACCAAGGAGATCCCATCTGGAGCCCTTTTCCGGCACCCTGCCGGAGGGGGGAATCATCACCGGAGGCCATCTTCATCATCCCGACGGTCTCCATGACGAGGAGGGAGTAGTTCACCCTCGGGGCTGAGGGTATGTACTAGTAGCTATGTGTTTGATCTCTCTCTTTCGTGTTCTTGATATGGCACGATCTTGATGTATCACGAGCTTTGTTAATATAGTTGGATCAGATGGTGTTTCTTCCCTCTCTATCTTTGTTGTGATGAATCGAATCTTTTCCCTTTGAGGTTTCGTTATTGTCGGATTGAATATTCAGATTTGAGAACACTTGATGTATGTCTTGCATATGAATACCTGTGGTGACAATGGGGTATTATATTGATTCACTTGATGTATGTTTTGGCACTCAACTCGCGGATTCCCGAGGTGACATTGGGGTAATCTATGCATAGGGGTTGATGCACGTTTTCATTATCTTTTCTCCGATAGAAACTTTGGGGTGCTCCTTGAAGTTCTTTGTGTGGATTGAATATTATGATTATGAAGTTGTTTGATGCATATCGTATAATCAACTAACGGATACTTGTGGTGACATTGGAGTATCTAGGTGACATTAGAGTTGGTTGATGTGTATCATATGGTGTTATTTTAGTACGAACTCTAGGGCTGTTTGTGACACTTATAAGAATATCTCAATAGATCGATCGGAAAGGATAACTTTGAGGTGGTTTCGTACCCTACAAACAATTTCTATCTTGTGTTCTCTGCTAATAGGAACTTGGGAGTGATTCTTTATCGCACGTTGAGGGATGGTTATATGATCCAATTATGTTAGCATTGTTGAGAGATTGCACTAGCGAAAGTATGAACCCTATGCCTTGTTTCTAAGCATTGCAATACCGTTTATGCTCACTTTTGTTACTTGCTACCATGCTGTTTTTATTGTTCGCACTACAAAAACCTATATCTACTATCCATACTACACTTGTATCACCATCTCTTCGCCGAACTAGTGCACCTATACAATTTACCATTGTATTGGGTGTGTTGGGGACACAAGAGACTCTTTGTTATTTGGTTGCAGGGTTGTTTGAGAGAGACCATCTTCATCCTACACCTCCCACGGATTGATAAACCTTAGGTCATCCACTTGAGGGAAAATTGCTACTGTCCTACAAAACTCTGCGCTTGGAGGCCCAACACGAGTCTACAAGAATAAGTTGTGTAGTAGACATCACATATCATGCTATTGTGAATTGCCTGAGATGTTTATCCCTCTTGATGCACCCTTTTGATTGTGTGGTAGTCGCTTATTATTAGGGTGATCTCTCACTTAAAATATCAAGTAGTTAGTGTTCTCCCAAGTGTAGCACCGCGACGACACCTATCTTTTCGGGGTGCGTCATGTTTCCATGAGTACGAACGATTAGAGAAGTGTGAGGCGGGTGAGTTGAGACCTCGCAGAGAGATCACTTGGTTGTCTTGACGTTCTGGCTTGAGAGTCCTGAGCTCGGAACATGCCCATCGAAAGATGAACAAGAGTCACATAGATATGTGATTGGCAAGTTGGCCTACCGGTTGAGATTTTCGTCATCGATGATGTTTCCATCAATGGCGTTGAATTGAAATGCGGATCTTGAATCGCTCACAATCAATTATGAGAGATATTGATTTGAGTGGGAGTGCACTGTAGAATTAACTTGTTTAATTCTCAGTGCAATTAATTATGAACATAGTCCCAGTGTGATTTGTATAATAGTTGTAGAATAATGACTCGCATTTCCACCTTCCCTATTAAAATTGAATAAGCTGTTATTTATCTGGTTAATCTTTATGATTGGTAAACATAATATGAGGATTATCCTCAAGAGTGCCGAGAAGGACTTTGTCCTATCGCATGCTTTCGGTATTTTCCCGCTAATGCTATGGATGATGTGACTCTCGTCCTTCGATCCAAAAGCTAAAATTCCGTTACGGTCAAGTGCAAAATGTTTGCTTCCATGAGACTCGAACTTCAAAAGTTTGGGATAGTTATGTGATATTCATGGAACTGAAAATTATTTTCAGATACAAGCAAAGACTAAAAGATTTGAGATATCCAAAGCAATGCTTGTTTGCAAAGTATTAGTAAAGTGTTTACTGGGCATTTTACTGATGAGAGAGGGATCCAGAAGAACGCCTGTCATGTAATGAAGGTGAATAAAACAACAACTTAAAGAGAAAGGAAATGTCCAAAGGGTGTTAGTGTGATTTACACGCCTAGGAAGTCCAGGGCTAATGCCACTCTTAAAGTGGGTGCTTCTTCTGAGAGTAGGAGAAATACTGAAAGTTAAACTGTTAGAAGTATAAAGGCAAAAAGAGAGAAGACTGGAATATCCAGCTCATGTATGAATGTCATACGAGTTATAGATGTATGGAAGGCTGGTCAAAGAAATAGTTCTTGGGAATTATGATTAAACATGTTAATCACTGATTCTTGGGTATTGTGAGTTGATCACAGAGATACCCGCTCGATTGCATTCTGTTGCGACTCGATGCAAGAACTACTATGGCCTAAAAGATTTGCCAGTAATGAGGTTTAGATATGCGCCGGAACATAGTAAAAGTTGCTATACTCGGTACATTACCTATGTATTTATTTTCATAATTCATTTTAGAGTTTTTATACACTCTAGCCCATTGCATAAAGTATCTTGCAAGAAGGTTGTTCATAAGAGAACTTTTGATGTTCGGTGTTATGAATAACATAAGGGCCATACTTTCATTATGAATGAGATGTATGTTATGAATATTGATAAAAATATATTACCTCTGTATTTATTTTCATAATTCATTTTAGAGTTTTTATACACTCTAGCCCATTGCATAAAGTATCTTGCAAGAAGGTTGTTCATAAGAGAACGTTTGATGTTCGGTGTTATGAATAACATAAGGGTCATACTTTCATTATGAATGAGATGTATGTTATGAATATTGATAATCATATAATACATCCGTGACACTGACGCTAAATGTCACAAGACTAAAAGAATACCACATATGTGTGGCACTGCATTTGGTCACATTGGAGAAACCCGCATGGAGAAATTCCATAATGATGGATTTTTTAAGTCATTTGATTATGAATCATCTGACACTTGCAACTTTCATCCAAAAAGTGAAGTGACTGAAATACCGTTCACGGGCCATGAGGAACGAGCAACGAACTTATTGGTGATCATACATTATGATGTGTGTAGTCTGATAAATGTTGTTGCTAGTAGTGGATTTGTCTATCTTCAGAAGTGACTCAAGTAGATATATGGATATTTACTTGATGAGACATAAGTCTGGATCTTTTGAAGTCATTCAAAAGGTTTTCAAAAATGAAGTAGGAATTATTGTAACAAGAAAATTATGTTTCTGCAATTAGATTGCGGAAAGGAATATTTGAGTTACAAGTTTAGCGAATGTCTGATGAGTTGTGAAAAGAGTTTCATAACTTACACCTCCCGGAACACCACTGTGAGTGGAATGCCCGTGAAGATGTAATCAAACCATTTATGACATGGTAATATCAAAGATGACATAAATCAATTTGCCATTATCCCTTTTAAGGTAATGCTTTAGAGACTGCGGCTTTTACACTGAAAAGAGCGCCATCAAATATGTTGAAATGACGCCATGGTATGGTACACCCAACCATGTTATGTCTTTTCTTAACATTTGGAATATGGGGCTTGTGTAAAATATTTACAAACCTATTCCAAATCAGACAAGTGCTACATTGTAGGTTATCCCAAGTAATTGGGAATTCCTCCACCACTATACCGAGGCAAAAGGTTTTGCCACAAAGAACGGTATGCTTTTGAAGAAAATGGTTCTTGCAAAAGGGTGAGTGGGAGGACAGTGCAACTCGACGAGATAACAGTATCTTCGTTATCAGATCAAGGGAAAGAAACCTTGGAAGTGATTCCAGAGTTTCCTACTGCGACTGATATGGAAGCCTCTACATGAGATGTATGGACTTCGGTCGAACTTGCAGCTGAACTACGTAGGCAAAACTCGTGCAAACCTCTCAGGTGCGCAAACAAGATATTGTTGTTAGACAACATTATACCTACGATACACAAGGAAGCGTTGATGGGCCCTGACTCCGAAATTGGCTAAATGCCAATATAATCCGAGATAGTATCCATATAAATGATTCAAGATTTGATCTTGATAAACCCTTCGAAAGACTTGAAGTCTAATGAATATTAATGGAACTATAAACTGATGAGGATAAAAATGTTTTATCCATAAAGCTCGACTTGTTGCTTATAACAAATTCAAGGAATTGACTACGGCGAGATTGTCTCTCCGTAGCGATGCTTAAAGTCGGTTCGGGTTAAACTAGCAATTAATACATATTTCAATCATGAGATATGATACATGGATGCCAAAAGGATTTCCATGAGATGGAAATGCAACCTAGGACTTGCATGTGATACAGTCCAAAGTATTTTGTCTATCCAGAGGATGCTAGTGAGTATGCAAACTTCAGAGTTCCAGCGATGGACAGAAGAGAGCAAAAGGGAGTTGGGATCTTCGTTTTTGATAAAATAGTCAAAAGAGTTTGATTTCATCAATGGATAACGAAGATGCTTGTGGTTACAAGAAAGTAAGTGGGAGCATAATAATATTTCTAAAAACCTTGTGTGCTTGACACATTGTTGATTGGAAATAACATAAATTTCTTGACACGAATTAGGACTTCATTGAAAATAGTTTTTCGATGAAGTGCTTGGGCTAAGTAGCCTTGATATTAGGCATAATTATCTATGGAGATAGAATTGCCTAATAGGATAACCCCAAAATACATATTGACAAGATGCTAAAACAGTTTAGCATAAGAACGCCAAGGAGTGATTCTTGCCGAAGTCACATGGAAAGAGTTTTGCAAGACTCCGTGTCCTAAAACACTAATGAGAAAAATACATGATGGAGATTCCACACACTTTTGTGTTTGGATTAATCATGTATTCCATGGTATGTAAAACAACCAGATATGTCCAGTACTCCCAAGTTGTTGCGAGTGAGATACCAAAGTGATCAAAGTATTGATCATAGGACAACAATGAAAAATGTCGTTGAGTACTATAGTAGCACTGATGATATGTTTTCTCACAAGCAGAGATTGTGAAGTGCTCGTTGTAAGTAGTTACTGTAACACCCTGGATTTTGCCTTTTTCTTTTATTTGGATTTGTTGAATATTTTATTTTCATTTGGGGCTTTTTGTCAATTATTTTGGACTTACCACTTGGATTTATTCTTGATTTTCTTCCAAGTGGGTTCTATCATTCATTTTCTCTCTGATAATGCTCCTTTTCTCACTAAGCTATTAAGCAACCATCATTTTTATTGCTCCAAAAATTCTAAGAAAATTCCCAAATATTCTGTGGATCATGTCTCACCTCCCTATGAAAAAATATCCCATGGTCATTTGGAAAATTTCAGCCAAGGAAAATGTTTTTGCTTCTAGTCAGAAAGAGCACTTTGTGAAGCAAGTATATTTTTCCTTGATCTTTTTAAGCTGAAATTTTAACCTCTTGACTACCCTCCTAAGTGATGCTTAACCCCAAGATTTCAGCTCAAAACTCCCAGCCGTTTGTCCTCGGTGCGTGGAGCAAGTTTCTGTCCAGAAACTTTGCTGCTTCCTCTTGTCACCTCCAGTGAGCCACTTGGCAAGACTAGAGCACTTCTAGGCACCGTGTTGAAGGGACAACACGGTGGACATAGTGTGGCAGCACCGAAAGCACTCCGTGCATCAGTGCATGCGGTGACCGCGTGAGAGCGCGGTGCACTGCATGCGCTCGCCGCGCTCTGTGCATCGGGGCCCTCGGCCACCGTCCATCCGCCCTCCCCGCGACACCTCACCGTGCCCCAGCGCCGCAGCCAACTCCCGCGCGCCACCCAGCCCTCTCCCTGTTCCTCCCCGACGCCGGCAAGCCGCTCGCCGGAAGCGGCCGAGAGCTAAGCGGCGGAACAGTGAGCTCGCGTGCACGCATTCCCCGCGTAGTGCGCGCCACTGTGGCCGCACGCGTGCACCGCGTAGCCCTGTGCTCCTCTGCTTATCCCCACACCGAGCCCGAGCCTATCCTCCCCTCTCCTCCTCTGCAGCTCATCGCCGGCGGGCACCTGAGAGCGGGCGAGCTCCATCTATAAATAGAGGCTCCCCCGACTCGATTTGATCATCGCTCGCACCTCACTTGGCCACAAACTACTCCCCCACAAGCGCGGCAAGGCCGGGAGGGCCTCTCGCCGCCGTTGATCGCCGGAGACAGCCGCGGATCCCCCACCATCATGCACTCATTCTAGCCCACCCCAGCTCCAACCACTGCTACCCCCGAGACCGCGGAGACCCCCTGAACTCGACGGTGCCAAGAGTTCGCCGGATTGTCGCCGGAATCGCCGAGTCCGAGAAGCTTCGCCGCCACCGTCTCTGGAGAGGAAGATTCCGATGTCGTCCGTCCACCCCCGTCGTCACTTCGGGTACGTGTGTGATCGCCGTAACGCCCTGAGCCCATTCCGTCCAACTCCGGCGGCCGCCGTGGACTCCTCGCCGGAGTATCACCGGCGAAAGCGCCGCTCTCTCTGTTCCCTCCCTCTCTCCATTTAACCCTGACAGCGGGACCCGCATGTCAGCCTCTCTCTCTCGCTCCCGAAGCGGTATGAGTGGAGGCGTATTCGCCGAATACGCCTTCGACGTGGCCGCTTCTGGATTTTCGATTTAATTCATTTAACTAGATATTTTGACCAGATCTAATCCAACTTTGACCGGCTATAACTTTTAATCTATAAGTCCAATTGAGTTGATTCTTTTTGCTACTGGTTTGTAAAATTCCAAAGTTTCTGTATGCCAAATTTCAGAATTTTTCTTGCTGTTGAGAATTTCTGGTGCAATAAACAGTGTTATGTGACATTTTCTTTTTGCATTTAAATTATTTTCAGAATAACCTAGTTGTGTTGGAGAAGGCCAGGAGTTTTTTGACACTCCTATGAACCAAGGTAAGCCACAACATTCATATGCAAGGATGGCATCGCAATGACATTGGTTTAATTGAATTAAATTCATCATATATTCACCATTTAAAATAATTTGCTATATAACTCTTATTGCATAGACTTTGTTCTTGTCATTCTGATGTTATGCAGTAGGATATATGCTTACTTGCTAATATGGGCAGTAGGATTCATGTCATGTGCACATATGGTAGTATGATGCATTCATCATTCATGATCGTGACCCGTGCATCCATTCACACACTATGGCTCGAATCATTTTCATTTCAAGTTAAACTTGATATTAATCCACTTGAACATGATGTTGATCGAGTCATGGTGCCAACGAATCAAGCTCACCAGTGCAACCACACTTGCCTGGATGGGGAGGCCCTAATGCGGTCTATTGTCATGCCTCTCGCCGGTGCCTCCTATGAGGGAAGGTTGTGCTCTGGCGCTACCCTGGCCCGGTAGGCAGTCATAACCTTGAGGACCCGAGTTTTGATGGTACCGAGGTCCCCGTTTGGGACGATGTTTATGTTTAGCCACGACGGTGGCAGCCACAGAGGTGGCGGGTGTCACATGTTGGCACCGGGGTCACCCAGGACATAGCCCAAAGGGGGGTTTGTTGGAGTGGCCGGGAGAGTGTCATGCAATAGATTGGTTTTGTCGGAATGTCGTTGGTCCACCCGAATGGGAGCACGAGGCCATGAGTTTCGTAGTGTGGGTACAGTGTACAAACCTCTGCAGAATGTATAATCTATCGATAGCCGCGTCCTCGGATATGGACACAGTTCGTAGTAGGTCACACCGTGGGTCAACAGATATAATTAACTTGCACACTAAGATTCACAAGATGGCCCATGCAGAAGTGGTGATCGAGTGAGGATCACTATGAAAGGTATGTTTGTGATCAAGTGAGGATCACGGTGGTAAGTTATGAACGGTGGTTACGTGGTAACCCCAAGATGTTAAGTTGGTCCCAGGGACCATGGTAATATTTCACACACACCTCATGTTGAGTAGTATCATGCTCATGCATTAAACCTGTTAAATGCCTTGTTGTTGTTTGTCGCACTTGTTTTGTTTGCTGTGAGCTTGCGAGTACATTCAAAGTACTCACCTGGCTTATCATGCCAGATGTAGGAGAAGCCGTGCATGGTGTGGATGTCGAGCAGTATGTCGCGCTCTAGGCCGTGTCCCAGCAGTGTCCCTATGGAGTGGAGTTCCGCTACCTCGTCATTCCACTGCCGAGTAGTAGTTCCCTTATCATCGAGGCCCCTGCCATGTCTACTAAATAATGTACATAAGTGCAGCCGCACCGTGTGTGCCGCTTGGCCTCGCTCATCATGTAATATGTGAACCTATGTTTCCGCTAAGAGATCAATAAAGCGGTTGTTTTCTGTACCAAGTTGTTGTGTGTTGCCAGAAGACTTGATCTCTGGGCTGGCAATGCAAGGTAAACCGGTTGCTCTGAGCCGGGGTGCCACAGTTACATCGATACAGTCTTCATTAATGCTCCAAGTGATTTTTGATTTAAGATAAGGGTTTTGTGTAACACACAATATGGTGGCACGGTAAGTTGGAATTGTTCTAAACAAGTTACTATGGCGAATTCTATAACAGAGGCTAAGTATGTTGACGCTTTAGAAGCGACAAAAAGATGTTGAATCATATAGTTCATTCATGAACTTAGTATGGTTCCAAGATGGCTTTGGTCACTGGGACACTACTGTAGATAGTTGCTCCATAGCTCAGTTTGAGGAATCAAGGTTCGACCAGTGATTCGCATATATACAAAGCTAAGTCCACACAAAATATGAATTTTGTGAAAGCATGAAAATGCGAGGATGGGCAAAGATACACATGGACCTGAAGTTGTCAGTTCCGTTGGCAAAGACTATACCACAAGCGAAGCATATTTTAGACCGGTATGCCATAGGTGTAAAGTGCATTAGCATTGACTAGATTATTGACTCTAGTGCAAGTGGGAATCTGTAGGAGATATGCCCTAGAGGCAATAATAAATGTTATTATTTATCCCCATGTTCATAATTATGTTTATATTCCATGCTATAACTACAATGATTCTCGAGTCTGCAATATCCACGAGGCTCGGAGGGAAACTCATGTGCACGTCTGAAATAATAAACGGTAAAATGTATTCCTAGTCATGCCTCTAAGACTAGCTCAAGTTTTGCACGATGGTCCTGTTTTCCTGATCATAGGCATGTCTATGCCGGCAACTTTGAGGACACATTGTTAGGAGAACACTTGTGTTGAATCGACCCGAATTGATGTTATGCTATGAGATACAGTCGTCACAAGCTAATGGTTAATAACATAGAGAAAGTTAACGTTTGCATAATTACATAGACCATGAGAGTATCGAGTTTCTTCATGCTTGCTTCATGAACTTTGGGGTTTGTTAAACGTCATCCGTAACTGGGTGGCTATTACGGCGGCTTACGGGTTCATGGGAAAGTATGACAAGGGACTTGATAGCTCAAGATTTGGATTTGCTCCTCCGACGATGGAGAGATATTCTTAGGGCCCTCTCGGTGTTACGGTATCCACCATCGTCTGGCCAGACACAATGTGATTTGATCACAGGGATACCGGAACACAGGAATGAGAAAAGAGAACAAAACCGGTAACGAGGTAACTGGCATTGTGGACAAGTGTTGATCCACGGGGATGCCGATAAATCTCACCTTGGGTGTTTGTAACATATCGCGAAGCAACAGGAATAGCACACGGCAACTGGAGGTTCACTCGAATATTTATTCGTGTGGGTATAGGGGTCAATATGGGTGTCCATGGCTCCGATGTTGATCATTGATCGGAAAGTGTTCCGGTCATGTCTATACTTCACCGAACCTATAGGGTCACATGCTTAAGGGTCATCTATCTGCTGAATACTAGACAGAGAGTCTGAGAGAAAGTCATCGGAAAAGTTTCGGAGACAACGGAAGAGTTCCGGAGAGAGAACACCGGAAGGGTTTCGGTAAAACCGAAAAGTTGTTTTGGAGTATACCATTAAGTCAAAATGTTTTCGGCACATGCCTGAAAATTCTTGGAGGGTGCCAGAATTGTTCTGGGAACTTCTGGGATTTTTCCGGAGGAAAAAACCGGAAATGTTCCAGAGCTGCCGGAACCACTTTGGTTGCTTTTCGTTGATGAAAATCACTGATCCGGAATTGTTTTGGAACGCGTCCAAAATTATTTTAGGGGGTACTCGAAATGTTCTAGGCCCACATAAATATTTTCGGATTTAACGGTCGCGGAAAAATGTTTTCGTGAATAGTGAAAAGCACTTTATGGTTGCTTTTTGGAAAGCCACATTTTTGGGCTTTGTCCCAAAAGATCTAGGGGATGACATGGATGGATGGGAACCCCTGTTTGGGGGGGACCCACATGGGGTGGGCAGCCAAGGGGGCTCCTCTTACCTCCCCATTATGCCCTTTATGTGTAACATAAAGCATGGGCATTTTGGGTTTTTCGTGTGCCACCCTACCCCTTGGTTTTTCCTATAAATAGAGGTGGAGAGGCACTCTCCACACACACTCTTTCTCACATACAAATGCCATGCATGATCTGGCTTTCTCTCTCCCTCCCAGCGAAATAGTTTCGTAGAGCCGAAAGGCTTTCTGGGTTCCGGTGGGAACTAGTTCTGGACGGTGAAGCCCTGCCGGATAGCTGACACCGTATGTGTGCAACCCCGTAGAGAGGTCGTAGGTTCGATATTTTGCCCGAGGGGCTGTTCGAGGGTCCTCCCGAAGGGCTGTCCGAGATACCATCCAAGTTTCGAGGGTCCTCCCGGAGGGCTGTCTGTGACATCGTCCGGGGGACTATCCGACCTCCTCCCGAAGGGCTGTCCGAGGGACTGTCCGAGGGGCAGACGAGGGAGAACATCCTCGCGGTTGGGAGGTTGTAAATCCGAGCTGCGGGGATCCGCACCGACGATCTTCATCGACTCTACTTCCGCTGCGCTACGAGTCGGTAACGATCAGATCCAAACCTTGTATGCATCTCCATAGTGATCCTGGGCGTGCTCGCAGTACCGATTTTTTTTGTTTTCTGTCGCGTTCCCCTACAAAAGGTGTAAGCTTTGATCTCATGGGATATTCGGATGCGGATTGGGTGAGAGACCGTGTGGATAGGAAGTCAACTTCCGGAGGGTTCCAATTCCTTGGTCACTCTTTGGTGAGTTGGTCTTCGAAGAAACAAAATTGTGTGTCTCTCTCCTCCACCGAGGCAGAGTATGTAGCTGCCGCAAGTTGTTGTGCACAATTGCTATGGATGAGGCAAACTTTAAAGGATTACGGTGTCACTTGTGACAAAGTGCCTCTTCTACGTGACAATGAAAGTGCAATCAAGATCTCCTACAATCCGGTGCAACATAGCAAGACGAAGCATATTGAGATTCGTCATCATTTCATTCGGGATCACAACAAGCATGGAGATATTGATATTATCTACGTCAACACTCTAGAGCAACTTGCAGATATTTTCACAAAGACTTTGGATGAATCAAGATTTCGCGAGTTACGGCATGAGCTAAATATCATTGATTCGAGCAATGTGGCTTGAATCTCGACACACCCCACCGCATTCATCATGATTATCTTATTCTAGATGTAGGCATGGACATTGGGGAAGTGTTGTTCTCTCAATGAACTCTCCCTCCCCCCATTATGCATAAATCGATCATGTCTTTCACATTAGCCATTTTTGATGGTACTTGTGCTTCAAAGATGAGTTTTGGTCATGGGCCCAAGGTTAAAATTTTCGCGGTGCCATACCAATTGACTCAAACATAAGTGGCTTCGGCCACCGCCCTCTCTTTGAGAGGTGTTTGTTCGAGTTGGTTCGATTCGGTTTTATCTAGTCGTTTAGGGCTTTGTTTGTGCTTTGAGTCACTCCAAGTTTGCTCTTCTTTTGTTTGTCCTTTTGAACTTGGAGTGTCTCTTCCCTTTGCTGGTCTTCTTGTCTCCAACCCAAGCCATCTCATCTATAGCCCCCAATATTTGCATAAGCCACCTCTCCAACTTGATCTTGCAAATTTGCGTCTGCGCAGTACTACCGCTGGCGCCTGGGCGGTACTACCGCTTGTAAGCGGTACTACCCGGCCTCCTGTCGTGCTGTAGTACAGGGGCGGTACTACCGCTCCTCGAGCGGTACTACCGCTCTGCGGATCCGTGCGGGGGTTATGAGTCGGGCAGGGGGAGTTCCAACTCCCCCATACCCATTCATCACTCTCTCCCTCATGCTCTCCTCTCTCCCAGGCGACGAACTTGCTCTGGTGGCCACCTCCGGGCCGCCGATTCCGTGCCGTCTTCCGCGATTCCGTCCGGTGGGATCGATCCCCACCATCTCCTCTTGCTATGGATGCCGGTATTGCCCCCGTTTTTCTCTCCTATGATTCTATTTCTTGGATCTAGGTTCTAGGGCAATATTTGTTGCATTCTCCGATTTTTAGTCAAATCGAGGCATGAGTAGGGCGTAGAAGACTGCTAGAATAGGTGGATTGAAGTTTGGTTGGAGGGAATTTGAATTTGGCAACCCCGGTAGTACCGGATCTCGCCGCGGTAGTGGTCAGGCCCGTTGACCTCCGCCTCGGGCGGTACTACTGCTCCCCCTGGAGCGGTACTACTGCTTGTAGGCGGTACTACCGCTACGGATCGCGGTACTACCGCCCGAAGCTATCAACTTCCACTTCCCTCCAATCAACCCTCAATTCTTTTTATTTAATTCCTTTGGCTTATGCATTTGTTTACACCTGCTTTCCCTCGTGTTGTGTTGTTGGTTCTAGGTGGCGGTAGCTCCGCTCACCAAGCTCGTCACAAGAATCCGGAACGTCAAGGTGGATCCAAGTGTTTTCGCATCACAGATGAGACCGGTGCCGGCTCTAGTAGTTCAAGTGCTCCATCCAAGCAAACTATGAAGAAGGTTGCCAGCAAGCAGAAAGGGAAGGAGGAAGAGAAGGAGAAGTCCATGCATGAGTTATCGTCCAAGGAGTTCTATGATGCTCGTCATCGCAATCCGTACCGCCACCCTCAAGATCCCGCTCTCCTCAACCGGCCTTTCTGGACCAAGCTGCAGAGGTCCGTCTATCATGATGTTCTGTAGGCCAAGAAGAATCTGTTTGTCAATGTCAGGTCTGTCAATCTTGGTCACTTGGAGAAGAATCCTCAATACTTTGGAGAAGCCTTGGCCTTGTGTGCTCAGCTCGATATTCTCAGGATCATATCATTCAACAAAGATTTTGATGCAGAACTTGTGGCCCAATTCTATGCCACAGTTCACTTTGGCACTGATGATGCAAGGACTCTTACATGGATGACCAACGGATGAGTTCTGAAGGCTACTTGGAAGGATTTCAGGGAGACTTTGAGCTACAATGATGAAGGGAAGGAGAATCCAATTGGGTTGCACCCTCACAAGGAGGATGCCGCCACACACAAGTCCACCCTCTACCCCTTCTCCACGGAGAAGATCTCCTCCACAGGCAATAAGTCATATGAGATGTGTCCCTTCTTGGATATCATGCATCGCATCTTTAGGAACTCTCTGTTTCCGCACATTGGGAACCTAGTGATAACCCACAAGTATAGGGGATCAATTGTAACTTTTTCGATAAATAAGAGTGTCGAACCCAACGAGGAGCTAAAGCTAGAATTAATATTCCCTTCAAGTTCTATTGACCACCGATACAACTCTAAGCACGCTTAACGTTCGCTTTACCTAGAACAAGTATAAAACTATTTTGTAGGTGATAGAATAGGTTTGCAAGAATAAAACTAGAAGTACTTTGCGAGATAATAAAAGTTAGTTGTTTAGTAGAAAGCTTTTGTAACACAAGAGAATGATTTGTCCATAGGCAATCGATAACTAGACCGGTAATCATTATTGCAATTTTATATGAGGGAGAGGCATGAGCTAACATACTTTCTGTACTTGGATCATATGCACTTATGATTGGAACTCTAGCAAGCATCCGCAACTACCAAAGATCATTAAGGTAAAGCCCAACCATAGCATTAAGTAAAAAGTCCTCTTTACTCCCATACGCAACAACCCCCTTACTCGGGTATAAGCTTCTGTCACTCTAGCCGCCCACTATAAGAGAATTATGAACGTATTGCAAACCCTACAATGGGAATCCCTCACGCTTGCGTGACACGGAGGGCACCATAGTATAGCACCAAAATAAAACATACAACTCAAACCAATCACGATCATCAATCAACCCATAGGACAAAAAGAATCTACTCAAACATCATAGGATGGCCACACATCATTGGATAATAATATGTAGCATTAAGCACCATGTTTAAGTAGAGATTACAGCGGGGAGAAGAGGTGTTACACCACTGCATAGAGGGGGAGAGAGTTGGTGGTGACGGCGGCGAAGTTGTTGGTGTAGATCGCCATCACAGTGTTTCCCCCGGCGGCGCTCCGACGCCATCGGAAGAGAGGGGGAGAGAGCCCCCCTCCTTCTTCTTCTTCCTTGGCCTCCACCCTAGATGAGAGGAGAGTTTCCCCTCCGGTCCATGGCTGCCATGGCGGCAGAGGGGCAGGAGCCCCTCCGAGATTGGATCTCTCTCTCTGTTCTCTTCAGTTTCACGCTCCTGTTTTCTGGCCTTTCACCGTTTCTTAAATTCCCGGAGATCCGTAACTCCGATTGCGCTGAAATTTTAACACGATTTTTTTCGGATATTAGCTTCCTTGCGCCCGAAGAATAGCACCAACCGACCTACGAGGGCCTCACGAGGCACCACGGCGCGCCCTGGTGCCTCATGGGGCCCATGAGCACCGCCTTGCATTGATTCTACCTCCCAAAAATCACATATATTCCAAAATAATTCTCCGTGAAATTTTATTGCATTTGGACTTTGTTTGATATGGATATTCTGCGAAACAAAAAACATGCAACAAACAAGAACTGGCACTGGGCACTGGATCAATATGTTAGTCCCAAAAAACAATATAAAATGTTGCCAAAAGTATGTGGAAATTATAGGATATTGGCATGAAACAATCAAAAATTATAGATACGACGGAGACGTATCAGCATCCCCAAGCTTAATTCATGCTCGTCCTCGAGTAGGTAAATGATAAAAAAGATAATTTTTGATGTGGAATGCCACCTAGCATAATCTCGATTATATAGTTTAATCATGGCATGAATATTAAGACACGAGTGATTCAAAGCAATAGTCTATAATTTGATATAAAGACATCAATACTCAAGCATACTAACAAACAACCATGTCTTTCAAAATATCAACGCTAAAGAAAGTTATCCCTAGCCCATTATGCTCAGTCATTGATCCATTCATGAAACACACTCAACATTAACTACACCCAATGCACAAGTATGACAATAGTGCTCTCCAGTTGGTGCTTTATAAGAGAAGATGGAGACTCAATAAAAATAAAAATGCATAAAAGTAAAACAGATAGGCCCTTCGCAGAGGCAAGCAGAGATTTGCAGAGGTGCAAGAGCTCAAAGCTTAAATTAGAGAGATAAAAAATATTTTGAGAGGCATGCTTTTCCTGTCAACGAAAATGACCGAGAATTCCCAATATCTTCCATGCTAGACACATTATAGGCGGTTCCCAAATAGAAAATAAAGTTTATTTCCTTTCCACCATTCTTTCACAATCCATGGCTAGCCGTATCCACGGGTGCCCTCCATACCAACACTTTCCAAGGAATTTTGTTGTTATTAATTTTTGATTCATTGTGGGACTGGGCATCCCTATTACCAGCCACTCTCTCGTGCAATGACAAGTGAATAAACACTCATCGTGAGAATAACACACCTAGCATGGAAAATATTGGCCACCCCCTGTCGCCTCATGAGCGGTACGGGCACACAAAACAGAAAATTATTTTGAAAAATTAGAGTTGGCACATGCAAATTTACTTGGAACGGCATGGAAATACCGCATATAGGTAGGTATGGTGGACTCATTTGGCACAACTTTAGGTTTAAGGAGTTGGATGCACAAGCAGCATTCCCGCTTAGTACAAGTGAAGGATAGCAAATAGATTGAGAAGCGACCAACTAGAAAACAAAAACGGTCATAAACATGCATTGAGAATAACTAACACTGAATAATGCACCATAAGTAGGATATAACTTCGTTGCATAACTATTGACTTTATGTGCATGCATAGGGAATCACAAACCTTAACACCAATATTCTTACTAAATCACAATTACTCACTAGCATAACTCACATATTATCATCTCAATATCGCAAAACTATTGCAAGGAATCAAACATATCATATTCAGTAATCTACAAGGTTTATGTAGGATTTTTTGACTAACCATGTGAATGACCAATTCCTGTTGACTCTCTAAATAGATAGAAGTGAAGCAAGAGAGTTTAGTTCTTTCTACAAAAGACCATGCTCTAATAAATATAAGTGAAGCTAAAGAGCATTCTACAAATAACGGTTTTCTATATGAAGAGAAACAGGCATCCAAACTTCAAATGATATAAGTGAAGCACATGAAGCATTCTATAAAGCCATACTCAAAAGATATAAGTGAAGTGCAAAGAGCATTCTATAAATCAATCAAGGACTATCTCATACCAGCATGGTGCATAAAAGAAAAGGGAAAAATAAACACAAAAGACGCTCCAAGAATTTAAGCATATCATGTGAACAAAACAAAAACCGAGACATACCGATAATTGTTGAATAAAGATGGGATGCCTTCCGGGGCATCCCCAAGCTTAGACGCTTGAGTCTCCTTGAATATTTACTTGGGGTGCCTTGGGAATCCCCAAGATTGAGCTCTTGCCTCTCCTCATTCTTCTCATATCAATACCTCCTCGATCTTTGAACACTTCATCCACACAAAACTTAACAAAACCTTCGTGAGATCCGTTAGTATAATAAAGCAAATCACTAATTTAAGTACTGTTGCAAACCCATTCATATTTTATTTTTGCATTACCTACTGTATTCTAACTTCTCCATGGCTTATACCTTCCGATACAATCCATAGTTTCATCAAAACAAGCAAAACAATGCATCAAAAAACAGAATCTGTCAAAAACAGAACAGTCTGTAGTAATCTAAACATTGACCATACTTATATAACTCAAAGAATTCTGAAAAATTAGTAAAAAATAAAAAATTTGCATAGTAGTACTGTGTAAAAATTTCAGAATTTTTGCACGTTCCAGTAAAAAATGTAAATTCACGCACTACAGCAAAAGTTTCTGTTTTTGCACCGCACACACCAAACAAGCAGTTTAAACATCCTAACGGTAAATCTTGGCACATTATTTTTATAATACAATGGATTTGTACAAGGGGATAATTATTTTTGTTGAAAATTTTCTGTAATTCAAGATTCACAAAGTTCCATGGGCATGAACAAAGTTCAAGGAGCTCCCCCACTTCAACGGTGCTCGTCTTTCTTACTTTCACTTTCCTTTTTGAAAAGTTTTAGGTTCCCCTCTATATTTTTTTTGTTTTTAAACTTTTTAAAAGCACACAACAAAAATAAATGACTCTCTAAAACTTCCGGATTGTCTCCATGGCAACGCTTTCTTTAAAGCCATTAAGCTAGGCATAAAGTGCTCATGTAACCGATCCACCCGGATCCCAAGGTATATCAAAGCCAATTTTAATTAACAATGATTTGTAATTTAGTAGTGAGCACCCAGCAACATATATCATGCATGACGAAGTCTAACTCTCTTCCTATGCATCAGCATGTCATAAAAGAACAATTCATGCACATCAAGTAAAGGCCAATGCATAGTATAAACAGTTTCTTGCAATTTTATCGTATTGGAAAGATAGAGAGGCGGAGATGTAGTTGCTCTCTCATAATAATTGCAAGTAGGAGAAGCAAGCACATGCATATTATATTCATCAAAATCATCATGTGCAACGGTAAAACGCAACCCATCAATATAATCCTTAATAAGAGCAAACTTCTCCGATATAGTGTAGTTGGGAGAATTCAAAAAGATAATAGGACTATCATGTGTGGGTGGAATAACAACAATTTCATTCTTAACATAAGGAACTATAGCAAGTTCATCTCCATAAGCATAATTCATATTGGCATCATGGCCACAAGCATAGCAAGCATCAATTTCATCAAAAAGGGATATTTCAAACGAATCCAAGGGATCATAGAAATCATCATAGCATTCATCCTTCGGTAAGCACGAAGGGAATTTAAACAATGTATGAGATAAAGAGTTACTCTCATCAGAAGGTTGGCACGGGTGATCAATCCGCTCTTCCTCCTTTTGTTCTTCGCTCTCCTCCTCAATTTTTTCATCTAATGAGCTCACAGTGTCATCAATTTCTTCTTCCATAGATTCCTACAAAATATTAGTCTCTTCTTGGACAGCGGAGGTGTCCTCAATATATTCTTTAACATAAGCATTAGAAGCATAGTTTGATGGAAATATGCCCTAGAGGCAATAATAAAGTTGTTATTATTTTATATTTCCTTGTTCATGATAAAGGTTTATTATTCATGCTAGAATTGTATTGACCGGAAACTTAAATACATGTGTGAATACATAAACAAATACCGTGTCCCTAGTGAGCCTCTACTAGACTAGCTCATTGATCAAAGATGGTTAAGGTTTCCTAACCATAGACATGAGTTGTCATTTGATAACGGGATCACATCATTAGGAGAATGATGTGATGGACAAGACACATATGTTAGCCTAGCATATGATCGTTCTGTTTATTGCTACTGCTTTCTTGAATGTCAAATACATGTTCCTCCGACCATGAGATCATGCAACTCCCGGATACCGGAGGAATACCTTGTGTGCTATCAAACGTCACAACGTAACTGGGTGATCATAAAGATGCTCTACAGGTATCTCCAAAGGTGTCTGTTGAGTTGGCATGGATCGAGACTGGGATTTGTCACTCCGTGTTTCGGAGAGGTATCTCTGGGCCCTCTCGGTAATGCACATCATAAGAAGCTTGCAAGCAAAGTGACTAAGGAGTTAGTTACGGGATGATGTATTACGGAACGAGTAAAGAGACTTGCCGGTAACGATATTGAACTAGGTATGGAGATACCGACGATCGAATCTCGGGCAAGTAACATACCGACGGACAAAGGGAATTACGTATGTTGTCATTGCGGTTCGACCGATAAGATCTTCGTGGAATATGTAGGAACCAATATGAGCATCCAGGTTCCGCTATTGGTTATTGACCGGAGAGGCGTCTCAGTCATGTCTACATTATTCCCGAACCCGTAGGGTCCGCACGCTTAACGTTCGTTGACGATATAGTGTTATATGAGTTATGTGAATTCGTAACCGAATATTGTTCGGAGTCCCGGATGAGATCCCGGACGTCACGAGGAGTCTCGGAATGGTCGAGAGGTAAATATTTATATATGGGAAGTCATATTTTGGGTTCCGGAAAAAGGTGCAGTTTTTTCGGTATTGTACCGGGAAGCTTCCAGAAGGTTCCGGAGGATTCCGGAGGGTCCGGAAGTCCACAAGTGGGTCCACCACATCCCAAGGGCTGGCATGGGCTAAGGGGAGGCGCCCTGGCCTTATCGGGCCAGGCGCACCAAGTCCTCAAAAGCCCACGCACCAAGTCCAAGTCCACTTGTGTACTATTCACATGGTACTATTCATGTAGTACTGTTCACGTGGCACTATTCCTTCTCTTCCAAACCCCTACACATATATAAATAGAGGAGAGGGGGCGCCCCAAAGAAGACACAACATTGTCTTAGCCGTGTGCGGCGCCCCCCTCCACGGTTCCGTCCCTCGGTCATATTTTCGCAGTGCTTGGGCGAAGCCCTGCGGAGATAGCATCACCATCACCGTCACCACACCGTCGTGCTGCCGGAACTCATCCACTACCTCGCCGTCTTGCTGGATCAAGAAGTCGAGGACGTCACCGAGCTGAACGTGTGCTGAACGCGGAGGTGCCGTTCATTCGGTACTCGGTCGGTTGGATCGTGAAGTTGTTCGACGACATCAACCGCGTTGTTCTAACGCTTCCGCTTACGGTCTACGAGGGTACGTAGACACACTCCCCCTCTCGTAGCTATGCATCTCCATGGATAGATCTTGCGTGTGCATAGAATTTTTTTTGTTTTCCATGCAACGTTCCCCAACAGTGGCATCATGAGCCAGGTCTATGCGTAGATGATATGCACTAGTAGAACACAAAGAGTTGTGGGCAGTGATCGTCATACTGCTTACCACCAACGTCTTATTTTGATTCGGCGGTATTGTAAGATGAAGCGGCCCGGACCAACCTTACATGTCCACGTACATGAGACCGGTTCCACCGACAGACATGCAACTTGTTTTGCATAAAGGTGGCTGGCGGGTGTCTGTTTCTCCTACTTTAGTTGAATCAAATTTGACTGCGGCCGGTCCTTGTTGAAGGTTAAAACAGAAAACTTGATAAATCACCGTTGTGGTTTTTGCCGTAGGTAAGAACGGTTCTTGCTAGAAGCCCGTAGCAGCCACGTAAAACTTGCAACAACAAAGTAGAGGACGTCTAACTTGTTTTTGCAGGGTATGCTGTGATGTGATATGGTCAAGACATGATGTGATATACGTTATTGTATGAGATGATCATGTTTTGTATTTTATAGGCAACCGACAGGAGCCTTATGGTTGTCTCTTTATTGTATGAAATGCAAGCACCATGTAATTGCTTTACTTTATCGCTATGCGTTAGCAATAGTTGTAGAAGCAATAGTTGGCGAGACGACCACGACGCAACGATGGAGATCAAGGTGTCGAGCCGGTGACGATGGAAATCATGACGATGCTTTGGAGATGGAGATCAAAAGCACAAGATGATGATGGCCATATCATGTCACATATTTTGATTGCATGTGATGTTTATCCTTTATGCATCTTATTTTGCTTAGAACGACGGTAGCATTATAAGATGATCCCTTCACTAAATTTCAAGATAAAAGTGTTCTCCCCGAGTATGCACCGTTGCTAAAGTTCGTCGTTTCGAAGCACCTCGTGATGATCGGGTGTGATAGATTCTACGTTCACATACAACGGGTGTAAGCCAGTTTTACACAAGCAGAATACTTGGGTTAAACTTGACGAGCCTAGCATGTACAGACATGGTCTCGGAACACCGGAGACCTAAAGGTCGAACATGAGTCATATAGTAGATATGATCAACATGGAGATGTTCACCATTGATGACTATCCCATCTCACGTGATGATCGGACATGGGCTAGTTGATTTGGATCATGTATCACTTAGTTAACTTGAGGGATGTTAATTTAAGTGGGAGTTCATTAGTAATTTGATTAATTGAACTTAATTTATCATGAACTTAGTCCTGATAGTCTTTGCAAATTATGTTATAGATCAATAGCTCGTGTTGTAGCTCCCCTGTTTTTGATACGTTCCTAGAGAAAGATTAGTTGAAAGATGATGGTAGCAATTACACGGACTGGGTCCGTAACTTGAGGATTATCCTCATTGCTGCACAGAAGGATTATGTCCTTGATGCACCGCTAGGTGATGGACCTGCTGCAGGAGCTGCTGCAGATGTTGTGAACGCCTGGCAGGCTCGATCTGATGACTACTCGATAGTTCAGTGTGCCATGCTCTACGGCTTAGAACCGGGACTACAAAAGCGTTTTGAACGCCATGGAGCATATGAGATGTTCCAGGAGCTAAAATTGATATTTCAAGCTAATGCCCGGGTTGAGAGATATGAAGTCTCCAACAAGTTCTTCAGCTGTAAGATGGAGGAGAACAGTTCTGTCAGTGAACACATACTCAGAATGTCTGGGTACCACAACCACTTGACTCAGCTGGGAATTGATCTTCCGGTTGAGAGTGTTATTGATAGAGTTCTTCAGTCACTGCCACCAAGCTATAAAGGCTTCGTGATGAACTATAATATGCAAGGGATGGAGAAGACAATTCCCGAGCTCTTCGCGATGCTGAAATCAGCGGAGGTAGAAATCAAGAAGGAGCATCAAGTGTTGATGGTTAACAAAACCACTAGTTTCAAGAAAAAGGGCAAGGGAAAGAAGGGGAACTTCAAGAAGAACGGCAAGCAAGTTGCCGCTCCCACGAAGAAACCCAAAGCTGGACCCAGGCCTGAAACAGAGTGCTTCTACTGCAAAGGGACTGATCACTGGAAGCGAAACTGCCAAAAGTATTTTGCAGATAAGAAGGATGGCAAAGTGAACAAAGGTATATTTGATATACATGTTATTGATATGTACCTCACTAGTGCTCGTAGCAGCGTCTGGGTATTTGATACCGATTCAGTTGCTAAATATTAGTAATTTGAAGCAGGAGCTGCAGACTAACGAAGACTAGCTGAGGGCGAGGTGACGATATGTGTTGGAAGTGTCTCCAATATTGATATGATCAATATCGACACGCTTGTAATACCTTCGGGATTAGTATTAAACCTAAATAATGGTTATTTGGTGCTTGCGTTGAGCATAAAACATTATATCTGGATATTGTTTATTGCAAGACGGTTATTCATTTAAGTCAGAGAATAATGGTTATTCTGTTTATATGAATAATATCCCTCGTGATCATGCACCCTTGTGAATGGTTTATTCTTGTTGAATCTCGATTGTAGTGATACACATATTCATAATATTGATGCCAAAAGATGCAAAGTTGATAATGATAGTGCAACATACTTGTGGCACTGCCGTTTAGGTCATATTGGTGTAAAGCGCATGAACAAACTCCATGCTGATGGACTTTTGGAATCTCATGATTATGAATCATTTGATACTTGCGAACCATGCCTCATGGGCAAGATGACTAAAACTCCGTTCTCCGGAACAATGGAGCGAGCTACTGATTTGTTGGAAATAATACATATCGATGTATGCGGTCCGATGAATGTTGAAGCACGCGGCGGGTATCATTATTTTCTAACCTTCACAGATGATTTGAGTAGATATGGGTATATCTACTTGATGAAACACAAGTCTGAAACATTTGAAAAGTTCAAAGAATTTCAGAGTGAAGTAGAGAATCATCGTAACAAGAAAATAAAGTTTCTACGATCTGATCGCGGAGGCGAATATTTGAGTTACGAGTTTGGCCTTCATTTAAGAAAATGTGGGATTGTTTCACAACTCACGCCACCTGGAACACCACAGCGTAATGGTGTGTCCGAACATCGTAACCGTACTTTATTGGATATGGTGCGTTCTATGATGTCTCTTACCGATTTGCCACTATTGTTTTGGGGTTATGCATTAGAGATAGCTGCATTCACATTAAATAGGGCACCGTCTAAATCCGTTGAGACGACACCGTATGAACTATGGTTTGGCAAGAAACCTAAGCTGTCGTTTCTTAAAGTTTGGGGATGCGATGCTTATGTTAAAAAGCTTCAACCTGATAAGCTCGAACCCAAAGCGGAGAAGTGCGTCTTCATAGGATACCCTAAAGAAACAATTGGGTACACCTTCTACCACAGATCCGAAGGCAAGGTCTTTGTTGCCAAGAATGGGTCCTTTCTAGAGAAGGAGTTTCTCTCGAAAGAAGTGAGTGGGAGGAAAGTAGAACTTGATGAGGTAATTGTACGTTCTCTCGAATTGGAAAGTAGCTCATCAGAGAAAACCATTCCCGTGATGCCTACACCAATAAGAGAGGAAGATAATGGTGAAGATCATGAAACTTCAGATCAAGTTACTACTGAACCTCGTAGGTCGACCAGAGTACGTTCCGCACCAGAGTGGTCGGTAATCTTGTTCTGGAAGTCATGTTGTTAGACAACGGCGAACCTACGAACTATGAAGAAGCTATGATGAGCCCAGATTCCGAAAAATGGCTTGAGGCCATGAAATCTGAGATAGGATTCATGTATGAGAACAAAGTATGGACTTTGGTGGACTTGCCCGATGATCGGCAAGCCATTGAGAATAAATGGATTTTAAGAGGAAGACAAACGCTGATGGTAATATCACTGTCTACAAAGCTCGACTTATCGCGAAAGGTTTTCGACAAGTTCAAGGGGTTGACTACGATGAGACTTTCTCACCCGTAGCGATGCTTAAGTCTGTCCGAATCATGTTAGCAATTGCCGCATTTTATGATCTGGCAAATGGATGTCAAAACTGCATTCCTTAATGGTTTTCTCAAAGAAGAGTTGTATATGATGCAACCAGAAGGTTTTGTCGATCCTAAGTGTGCTAACAAAGTGTGCAAGCTCCAGCGATCCATCTATGGACTGGTGCAAGCATCTCGGAGTTGGAATATACGCTTTGATGAGGTGATCAAAGCATATGGTTTTGTACAGACTTACGGTGAAGCCTGTATTTACAAGAAAGTGAGTGGGAGCTCTGTAGCATTTCTAATATTATATGTGGATGACATATTGTTGATTGGAAATGATATAGAATTTCTGGATGGCATAAAAGGATACTTGAATGAAAGACCTCGGTGAAGCTGCTTATATATTGGGCATCAATATCTATAGAGATAGATCAAGACGCTTGATAAGACTTTCAATGAGTACATACCTTGACAAGATTTTGAAGGAGTTCAAAATGGATCAGTCA
The DNA here is from genome assembly GCA_039707655.1 of Elymus sibiricus. Classification (NCBI taxonomy): domain Eukaryota; kingdom Viridiplantae; phylum Streptophyta; class Magnoliopsida; order Poales; family Poaceae; genus Elymus; species Elymus sibiricus. The sequence continues at coordinate 171,107,989 of CM077666.1, read as the reverse complement.
AAGAAGGAGTTCTTGCCTGTATTGTAAGGTGTAAAGTTGAGTAAGACTCAAAGCTCGACCACGGCAGAAGATAGAGAGAGAATGAAAGTCATTCCCTATGCCTCAGCCATAGGTTCTATAATGTATGCCATGCTGTGTACCACACCTAATGTGTGCCTTGCCACGTGTCTGGCAAAGGGGGTACAAGAGTAATCCAGGAGTGGATCACTGGACAGCGGTCAAAATTATCCTTAGTAACTAAAGGACTAAGGAAATGTTTCTCGATTATGGAGGTGATAAAGAGTTCGTCGTAAAGGGTTACGTCGATGCAAGCTTTGACACCAATCTGGATATCTCTGAGTAGCAAACCGGATACGTATAATGGAGCAGTCATTTGGAATAGCTCCAAGTAAAGCGTGATAGCAGCATCTACAGTATGACATAAGGATTTGCAAAGTACACATGGGTCTGAATATTGCAGACCCATTAACTAAAATTCTCTCTCACGAGCAAAACATGATCACACCTTAGAACTCTTTGAGTGTTAATCACATGGTGATGTGAACTAGATTATTGACTCTAGTGAACTCTTGGGTGTTAATCACATGGCGATGTGAACTAGATTATTGACTCTAGTGCAAGTGGGAGACTGATGGAAATATGCCCTAGAGGCAATAATAAAGTTGTTATTATTTTATATTTCCTTGTTCATGATAAAGGTTTATTATTCATGCTAGAATTGTATTGACCGGAAACTTAAATACATGTGTGAATACATAAACAAATACCGTGTCCCTAGTGAGCCTCTACTAGACTAGCTCGTTGATCAAAGATGGTTAAGGTTTCCTAACCATAGACATGAGGTTTCATTTGATAACGGGATCACATCATTAGGAGAATGATGTGATGGACAAGACCCATCTGTTAGCTTAGCATATGATCGTTCTGTTTATTGCTACTGCTTTCTTGAATGTCAAATACATGTTCCTCCGACCATGAGATCATGCAACTCCCGGATACCGGAGGAATACCTTGTGTGCTATCAAACATCACAACGTAACTGGGTGATCATAAAGATGCTCTACAGGTATCTCCGAAGGTGTCTGTTGAGTTGGCATGGATCGAGACAGGGATTTGTCACTCCGTGTTTCGGAGAGGTATCTCTGGGCCCTCTCGGTAATGCACATCATAAGAAGCTTGCAAGCAAAGTGACTAAGGAGTTAGTTATGGGATGATGTATTACGGAACGAGTAAAGAGACTTGCCGGTAACGAGATTGAACTAGGTATGGAGATACCGACGATCGAATCTCAGGCAAGTAACATACCGACGGACAAAGGGAATTACGTATGTTGTCATTGCGGTTCGACCGATAAGATCTTCGGGGAATATGTAGGAACCAATATGAGCATCCAGGTTCCGCTATTGGTTATTGACCGGAGAGGCGTCTCAGTCATGTCTACATCATTCCCGAACCCGTAGGGTCCGCACGCTTAACGTTCGTTGACGATATAGTGTTATATGAGTTATGTGAATTGGTAACCGAATATTGTTCGGAGTCCCGGATGAGATTCCGGACGTCACGAGGAGTCTCGGAATGGTCGAGAGGTAAAGATTTATATATGGGAAGTCATATTTTGGGTTCCGGAAAAAGGTGCAGTTTTTTCGGTATTGTACCGGGAAGCTTCCAGAAGGTTCCGGAGGATTCCGGAGGGGTCCGAAAGTACACAAGTGGGTCCACCACGTCCCAAGGGCTGGCATGGGCTAAGGGGAGGTGCCCTGGCCTTATTGGGCCAGGTGCACCAAGTCCTCAAAAGCCCACGCAGCTAGGGAAGGAAAAAAGGAGAGTCCTAGTAGGAATAGGATTGGACTTTGGAGTCCAAGTCCACTTGTGTACTATTCACGTGGTACTATTCATGTAGTACTGTTCACGTGGCACTATTCCTTCTACTCCAAACCCCTACACATATATAAATAGAGGAGAGGGGGCGCCCCAAAGAAGACACAACATTGTCTTAGCCGTGTGCGGCGCCCCCCTCCATAGTTCCGTCCCTCGGTCATATTTTCGCAGTGCTTGGGCGAAGCCCTGCGGAGATAGCATCACCATCACCGTCACTACGCCGTCGTGCTGCCGGAACTCATCCACTACCTCACCGTCTTGCTGGATCAAGAAGTCGAGGACGTCACCGAGCTGAACGTGTGCTGAATGCGGAGGTGCCGTATGTTCGGTACTCGGTCGGTTGGATCGTGAAGTTGTCCGACAACATCAACCGCGTTGTTCTAATGCTTCCGCTTATGGTCTACGAGGGTACGTAGACACACTCCCCATCTCGTAGCTATGCATCTCCATGGATAGATCTTGCGTGTGCGTAGAATTTTTTTTGTTTTCCATGCAACGTTCTCCAACATAGTTTTCATGGCAATATTTAAGTATGGTAAAATTTTCAGATTTGTAAAGAGTAGCATCATACTTTTCAATCAAAGAAGCAATTTCATAAGCACCCTTAAAAGCAACAAATTCTTCAATTTATTCAATATCATAGTAACTATAAACACCTTTAGCATAAGAAGATACGATTCCATCATCACTAAACTCACATTGGAAGGGAAGGTGTTTCTGAGGGTCTTCAGAACAACAAGTAAAATCATGTATTTCGCATAAATTCCAAGCATAGCATTGCAAACAATTAATTTGATGCCTTAAAAGTTTCCTTTTTTGAGATAAGCAGTGTCGCACAAAATAAGCATGCTCATTTAATGATTTTCCCTCAACTAAGCTAGTTGGGTTTTCAGCACGAGCACATAGGGATCGAAGATGATCCAAGTAGAAAGCTTCGGAAGTATGATAGATTTTGGGTGGTTCTTCAACCATTGGTTTAGCAGGTACAACTAATTTTTTTGGTATTTTACGTTTCCTACCCATAACTAAAGATAGAAAACAAGAGCACAAATTAAAAACTACTTAGTGATAAAGCAAACAAGCGCAGACGAGAATATCAAGCCCACACTATTGCTCCCCGGCAACGGCGCCAGAAAAAGGTCTTGATAACCCACAAGTATAGGGGATCAATTGTAGCTTTTTCGATAAATAAGAGTGTCGAACCCAACGAGGAGCTAAAGGTAGAATTAATATTCCCTTCAAGTTCTATCAACCACCAATACAACTCTACGCACGCTTAACGTTCGCTTTACCTAGAACAAGTATAAAACTATTTTGTAGGTGATAGGATAGGTTTGCAAGAATAAAACTAGAAGTACTTTGTGAGAATAAAACTACGAGTAATTTGCAAGATAATAAAAGTTAGTTGTTTAGTAGAAAGCTTTTGTAACACAAAAGAATGATTTGTCCATAGGCAATCGATAACTAGACCGGTAATCATTATTGCAATTTTATATGAGGGAGAGGCATGAGCTAACATACTTTCCGTACTTGGATCATATGCACTTATGATTGGAACTCTAGCAAGCATCCACAACTACCAAAGATCATTAAGGTAAAACCCAACCATAGCATTAAGTAAAAAGTCCTCTTTACTCCCATACGCAACAACCCCCTTACTCGGGTATAAGCTTCTGTCACTCTAGCCGCCCACTATAAGAGAATTATGAACGTATTGCAAACCATACAGCGGGAATCCCTCACGCTTGCGCGACATGGAGGGCACCATAGGACAGCACCAAAATAAAACATACAACTCAAACCAATCATGATCATCAATCAACCCATACGACAAAAATAATCTACTCAAACATCATAGGATGCCCACACATCATTGGATAATAATATGTAGCATTAAGCACCATGTTTAAGTAGAGATTACACAGGGAGAAGAGGTGTTACACCGCTGCATAGAGGGGGAGAGAGTTGGTGGTGACGGCGGCAAAGTTGTTGGTGTAGATCGCCATCACAATGTTTCCCCCGGCGGCGCTCCGGCGCCACTGGAAGAGAGGGGGAGAGAGCCCCCCTCCTTCTTCTTCTTCCTTGGCCTCCCCCCTAGATGGGAGGATAGTTTCCCCTCTGGTCCATGGCTGCCATGACGGCGGAGGGGCAGGAGCCCCTCCGAGATTGGATCTCTCTCTCTGTTCTCTTCTGTTTCGCGCTCCTGTTTTCTGGCCTTTCACCATTTCTTAAATTCCCGAAGATCCGTAACTCTGATTGTGCTGAAATTTTAACACAATTTTTTCCGGATATTAGATTCCTTGCGCCCGAAGAATAGCACCAACCGACCTATGAGGGCCTCATGAGGCACCACGGTGCGCCGGACCCCCCCGACGCGCCCTGGTGCCTCGTGGGGCCCACCTGCACCGCCTTGCGTTGATTCCACCTCCCAAAAATCACATATGGAAATATGCCCTAGAGGCAATAATAAATTGGTTATTATTATATTTCCTTGTTCATGATAATAGTTTATTATCCATGCTATAATTGTATTGATTGGAAACTCAAATACATGTGTGGGTACATAGACAACACTGTGTCCCTAGTAAGCCTCTAGTTAACTAGCTCGTTGATCAAAAGATGGTGAAAGGTTTCCTAGCCATGGACATGAGATGTCATTTGATAACGGGATCACATCATTAGGAGAATGATGTGATGGACAAGACCCAAACTACGAACGTAGCATATGATCGTGTCAGTTTATTGCTATTGTTTTCTGCATGTCAAGTATCTGTTCCTATGACCATGAGATCATGCAACTCCCTGACATCGGAGGAGTACCTTGTGTGTATCAAACATCGCAACGTAACTGGGTGACTATAAAGGTGCTCTACAGGTATCTCTGAGGGTGTCTGTTGGGTTGGCATGGATCAAGACTGGGATTTGTTACTCCGTGTGACGGAGAGGTATCTCAGGGCCCACTCGGTAATACAACATCACAATAAGCCTTGCAAGCAATGTGACTAAAGTATTAGCCACGAGATCTTGTATTACGAAACGAGCAAAGAGACTTGCCGGTAACGAGATTGAACTAGGTATAGAGATACCGACGATCGAATCTCGGGCAAGTAACATACCGAAGAACAAAGGGAACAGCATACGGGATTAACTGAATCCTTGACATAGAGGTTCGACCGATAAAGATCTTCGTAGAATATGTAGGAGCCAATATGGGCATCCAGGTCCCGCTATTGGTTATTGGCCGTAGAGGTGTCTCGGTCATGTCTACATAGTTCTCGAACCAGCAGGGTCTACACACTTAACGTTTGGTGACGATTAGTATAGTTGAGTTATTGTGTTGGTGACCGAAGGTTGTTCGGAGTCCCGGATAAGATCCCGGACATGACGAGGATCTCCGGAAGAGTCCGGAGGTAAAGATTGATATATGTGATAATAGTGTTTTGATCTTCGGAAGGGTTCCGGAATTCACCGGAAGAGGTTCCGGATGTTTACCAAAGTGTTCGGGTGCAGCAACACTTTATATGGGCCAAAGGGGTAAAGCCCACGAGGTATTGGAAAGTGCAAAAGGAAGTTTTGCTGCTGCCTTAAGCGGTACTACCGCTGGAAAGGCAGTACTACCGCGTAAGCGGTACTACCGCTTGTGTGAAGCGGTACTACCGCTTGTGCGCGGTACTGCAGGGATCCGAGTTGGACTCTTTCCCTGCGGGCCAAACCGACCTTGTGCGGGCAAAACCGACCTGGAGGAGGCTTTTACTCCAAGTTTAGACCCCAAGGCTCAACATATAAATAGAGGGGCAGGGCTAGCACACGGGACACATCAAGATTTCCCAAGCCGTGTGTCGGCAACCCTAACCCTCTAGTTCTCCCGTCATAATCTCCGTAGTGCTTGGCGAAGCCCTGCAGAGATTGTTCCTCACCACCATCACCACGCCGTCGTGCTGCCGGAACTCATCTACTACTTCACCATCGCTCGCTGGATCGAGGAGGTGAAGGCGTCATCAAGCCGTACGTGTGTTGAACGCGGAGGTGCCGTCCGTTCGGCACTAGTTCGTGATCGGATCGAGGGACGACTTGCGATTTGGATCGCGGAGACGTTCGACTACATCAACCGCGTTTATTAACGCTTCCGCTTAGCGATCTACAAGGGTATGTAGATTCACTATCCCTCTCGTAGATGCTCATCACCATGGATAGATCTTGTGTGTGCGTAGGAAAATTTTTGTTTCCCATGCAACGTTCCCCAACAGTGGTATCAGAGCTAGGTCTATGCGTAGATGAGATCTCGAGTAGAACACAAACGAGTTGTGGGCGTGGGTGTATACATATTGCTTGCCGTTACTAGTTGATACTTGATTCGGCGGTATTGTGAGATGAAGCGGCCCGAACCGACATTACGCGTACGCTTACGCGAGACAGGTTCCTTCAACTGACATGTAACTTCGTTGCATAAAGATGGCTAGCGGGTGTCTGTCTCTGTCACTTTAGTTGAATCGATTTCAATGAAGAGGGTTCTTTTAGAAGATCAAAAAGCAATCACTACACCACGTTGTGGTTTTGCGTAGGTAAGAACGGTTCTTGCAAACCCGTAGCAGCCACGTAAAATTTGCAACAACAATTAGAGGACGTCTAACTTGTTTTTGCAGGGTATGTTGTGATGTGATATGGACAATTACATGATGAGATATATGTGATGTATGAGATGATCATGTGTTGTATAGAATATCACGACTTGCATGTCGATGAGTACGGCAACTGGCAGGAGCCATAGAGTTGTCTTTAATTATTGTATGACCTGCGTGTCAATCATTAAGCGCTATGTAATGCTTTACTTTATCGCTAAACGTTAGCAATAGTCGTGGAAGCAACAGTCGGCGCGACAACCTCATGGCGACACGTTGATGGAGATCAAGATGATGGAGATCATGGTGTCATGCCGGTGACGATGGAGATCATGTCGGTGCTTTGGAGATGGAGATCAAAAGCACAAGTTCATGGCCATATCATGTCACTTATGATTTGCATGTGATGTTAATCCTTTTATGCATCTTATTTTGCTTAGGACGACGGTAGCATTATAAGGTGATCCCTCACTTAAATTTCAAGATAAATTGTGTTCTCCCCGAGTGTGCACCGTTGCGAAAGTTCATCGTTTTGAGACACGCCGTGATGATCGGGTGTGATAGACTCTACGTTCACATACAACGGGTGTAAGCCATGTTGCACGTGCGGAACACTCGGGTTAAACTTGACGAGCCTAGCATGTACAGACATGGCCTCGGAACACAAGAGACCGAAAGGTCCAACATGAGTCATATAGTAGATATGATCAACATGAAGATGTTCACCATTGAAACCACCTCAACTCACGTGATGATCGGACTTGAGTTGGTGGATTTGGATCATGTTACACTCGAATGACCGGAGGGATGTCAATTTGAGTGGGAGTTTTTAAGTAATATGATTAACTAAACTCATTATCTTGAACAATAGTCTAAGTTGTCTTTGCAATATTTATGTTGTAGATCATGGCTCGCGCAGTAGCACCCCTGAATTTTAATGCGTTCCTAGAGAAAACTAAGTTGAAAGATGATGGAAGTAACTTTGTGGACTGGGCCCGTAATCTAAGGATTATCCTTACGGCTTCCCAGAAGGCTTATGTCCTTGATGCACCGCTTGGTGATCCACCCGCTCCAGTTGAGTCTCTAGACGTTGTGAACGCCTGGCAGGCTTGTTCTGAAGATTACTCAATAGTTCAATGTGCAATATTGTATGGCTTAGAACCGGGACTTCAAAGACGTTTTGAACGTGATGGAGCATATGAGATGTTCCAGGAGTTGAAGTTTATCTTTCAGAAGAATGCCCGGATCGAGAGATATGAGATCTCCGATAAGTTCTATGCTTGCAAGATGGAGGAGAACGGGTCTATCAGTGATCACGTACTCAGAATGTCTGGGTACTCCACCCGTCTGGCTGAATTGGGGATGCCCCTTCCGCCAGAGGCTATCACTGACAGAGTTCTTCAATCATTGCCACCTAGCTACAAGAGCTTCGTGTTGAACTATAACATGCACGGGATGAACAAGTCAGTCGCCGAGCTGTTTGCGATGCTGAAAGCCGCTGAGTCTGAAATTCAGAAGGAGCATCAAATGTTGATGGTCAATAAAACCACTAGTTTCAAGAAAAATGGCAAGGGTAAGAAGGGTAACTCCAAGAAGAGTGGCAAAGCAGTTGCTCCTCTCGTGAAGAAATCCAAGGCTGGACCCAAACCAGAAACTATGTGCTTTCATTGCAAGGGAACTGGACACTGGAAGCGGAACTGCCCCAAGTATTTGGCTGACAAGAAGGCGGCCAACAAACAAGGTATATATGATATACATGTTATTGATGTGTACCTTACCAACTCTCGTTGTAGTGCCTGGGTATTTGATACCGGTGCGTTGCTCATATTTGCAACTCAAAACAGGAACTGCGAAATAGACGGAGGCTGGCAAAGGACGAAGTGACGATGCGCGTGGGAAATGGTTCCAAGGTTGATGTGATCGCCGTCGGCACGCTCGCTCTTCGATTACCATCGGGATTAGTGATGAACCTGAATAAATGTTATTTGGTGCCTGCGTTAAGCATGAACATTATATCTGGATCTTGTTTATTGCGAGACGGTTACTCATTTAAATCAGAGAATAATGGTTGTTCTATTTATATGAGTAATATCTTTTATGGTCATGCACCCGATGTGAGGGGTTTATTCTTATTGAATCTCGATAGTAATGATACACATGTTCATAACATTGATGCCAAAAGATGTAGAATTGATAATGATAATACCACTTTCTTGTGGCACTGCCGTTTAGGTCATATTGGCGTAAAACGCATGAGGAAGCTCCATGTTGATGGACTTTTGGAGTCACTTGATTTTGAATCACTTGACACATGTGAGCCATGCCTCATGGGCAAGATGACTAAAACGCCGTTCTCTGGTACAATGGAACGGGCAAGTGACTTATTGGAAATCATACATACTGATGTGTGCGGTCCGATGAGCATTGAGGCGCGCGGTGGTTATCGTTACTTTCTCACCTTCACTGATGACTTAAGTAGATATGGATATATTTACTTAATGAAACACAAGTCTGAAACATTTGAAAAGTTCAAACAATTTCAGAGTGAAGTTGAGAATCATCGTAACAAGAAGATTAAATTCCTACGATCTGATCGAGGAGGAGAATATCTGAGTTATGAGTTTGGCAGTCACTTAAGACAATGTGGAATTGTTTCACAACTGACACCGCCTGGAACACCACAGCGTAATGGTGTGTCCGAACGTCGTAATCGAACCTTATTGGATATGGTGCGATCTATGATGTCTCTTGCCGATTTGCCACTATCGTTTTTGGGGTTATGCATTAGAGACAGCTGCATTCACTTTAAATAGGGCACCATCAAAATCCGTTGAGACGACGCCATATGAACTTTGGTTTGGCAAGAAGCCAAAGCTGTCGTTTCTTAAAGTTTGGGGATGTGATGCTTATGTCAAAAAGCTTCAGCCTGAAAAGCTAGAACCCAAAGCGGAGAAATGCGTCTTCATAGGATACCCAAAAGAGACAGTTGGGTATACCTTCTACCTCAGATCCGAAGGCAAAGTGTTTGTCACTAAAAACGGAACATTTCTTGAGAAAGAGTTTCTCTCGAAAGAATTGAGTGGGAGGAAGATAGAACTTGATGAAGTTGTTGAACCTTTACTTCAACCTGAGAGTAGCGCAGCGCAGAAAGATGTTTCTGTAGAGCCTACATCGGTTGAAGAGGAAGTTAATGATGATGATCATGAAGCTTTGGATCAAGTTGCTATCGAACCTCGTAGGTCGACAAGGACGCGTACTGCTCCTGAGTGGTACGGCAACCCTGTCTTAGAGGTCATGTAGTTGGACAACGATGAACCTACGAGCTATGGAGAAGCGATGATGGGCCCGGATTCCGAGAAGTGGTTAGAGGCCATGAAATCCGAGATGGGATCCATGTATGAAAACAAAGTGTGGACTTTGGAAGTATTACCTGAAGGGCATAAGGCCATTCAGAACAAATGGATCTTTAAGAGGAAGACAGACGCGGACGGTAATGTCACCGTCTATAAAGCTCGACTTGTGGCAAAGGGTTTTTCACAAGTTCAAGGAGTTGACTACGATGAGACCTTCTCACCCGTAGCGATGCTTAAGTCCGTCAGAATCATGTTAGCAATAGCTGCCTTTTTCGATTATGAAATTTGGCAGATGGATGTCAAAACAGCGTTCCTTAACGGTTTCCTTAAGGAAGAGTTGTATATGATGCAACCAGAAGGTTTTGTCGATCCAGAGAATGCTGACAAAGTTTGCAAACTCCAGCGATCCATTTATGGACTGGTGCAAGCATCTCGGAGTTGGAATCTTTGCTTTGATGAGGTGATCAAAGCGTTCGAGTTTATACAAGTTTACGGAGAAGCTTGTATTTACAAGAAAGTGAGTGGGAGCTCTATAGCGTTTCTAATATTATATGTGGATGACATATTACTGATTGGAAACAATATAGAAATGTTGGAAAGCGTGAAGGGATATTTGAACAAGAGTTTTTCAATGAAGGACCTAGGAGAAGCTGCTTTCATATTAGGCATCAAGATCTATAGAGATAGATCGAGACGCTTAATAGGACTTTCACAAAGCACATACCTTGACAAAGTTTTGAAGAAGTTCAAAATAGATCAGTCCAAGAAGGGGTTCTTGCCTGTATTGCAAGGTGTGAAGTTGAGTAAGACTCAATGCCCAGTGACTGCAGAAGATAGAGAAAAGATGAGTGTCATCCCCTATGCTTCAGCCATAGGCTCTATCATGTATGCAATGCTGTGCACAAGACCCGATGTCAGCCTTGCCATAAGTATGGTCGGAAGGTTTCAAAGTGATCCAGGAATGGAACACTGGACGGCGGTCAAGAATATCCTGAAGTACCTGAAAAGGACTAAGGACATGTTTCTCGTTTATGGAGGTGATCAAGAGCTCATCGTAAAGGGTTATGTCGATGCAAGCTTTGACACTGATCCGGATGACTCTAAGTCACAAACTGGATACGTATTTATTCTTAATGGGGGTGCGGTTAGCTGGTGCAGTTCCAAGCAAAGCGTGGTAGCTGATTCTACATGCGAAGCGGAGTACATCGCTGCCTCGGAGGCGGCGAAGGAAGGTGTCTGGATGAAGGAGTTCATGACAGATCTTGGAGTAGTGCCTAGTGTGCTTAACCCAATGACTCTGTTTTGTGATAATACTGGTGCCATTGCTCTAGACAAGGAACCAAGATTTCACAAGAGGACCAGACACATAAAGCGACGTTTCAATTCCATCCGCGATTACATCAAGGAGGACGGCATAAATATTTGCAAAGTACACACGGATCTGAATGTTTCTGATCCGATGACTAAACCTCTTCCAAGGGCTAAACATGAACAACACCAGAACTGCATGGGTGTTCGATTCATTACAATGTAAATCACATAGTGATGTGAACTAGATTATTGACTCTAGTGCAAGTGGGAGACTGTTGGAAATATGCCCTAGAGGCAATAATAAATTGGTTATTATTATATTTCCTTGTTCATGATAATCGTTTATTATCCATGCTATAATTGTATTGATTGGAAACTCAAATACATGTGTGGGTACATAGACAACACTGTGTCCCTAGTAAGCCTCTAGTTAACTAGCTCGTTGATCAAAAGATGGTGAAAGGTTTCCTAGCCATGGACATGAGATGTCATTTGATAACGGGATCACATCATTAGGAGAATGATGTGATGGACAAGACCCAAACTACGAACGTAGCATATGATCGTGTCAGTTTATTGCTATTGTTTTCTGCATGTCAAGTATCTGTTCCTATGACCATGAGATCATGCAACTCCCTGACATCGGAGGAGTACCTTGTGTGTATCAAACGTCGCAACGTAACTGGGTGACTATAAAGGTGCTCTACAGGTATCTCCGAGGGTGTCTGTTGGGTTGGCATGGATCAAGACTGGGATTTGTTACTCCGTGTGACGGAGAGGTATCTCAGGGCCCACTCGGTAATACAACATCACAATAAGCCTTGCAAGCAATGTGACTAAAGTATTAGCCACGAGATCTTGTATTACGGAACGAGTAAAGAGACTTGCCGGTAACGAGATTGAACTAGGTATAGAGATACCGACGATCGAATCTCGGGCAAGTAACATACCGAAGAACAAAGGGAACAGCATACGGGATTAACTGAATCCTTGACATAGAGGTTCGACCGATAAAGATCTTCGTAGAATATGTAGGAGCCAATATGGGCATCCAGGTCCCGCTATTGGTTATTGGCCGTAGAGGTGTCTCGGTCATGTCTACATAGTTCTCGAACCCGCAGGGTCTACACACTTAACGTTTGGTGACGATTAGTATAGTTGAGTTATTGTGCTGGTGACCGAAGGTTGTTCGGAGTCCCGGATAAGATCCCGGAAATGACGAGGATCTCCGGAAGAGTCCGGAGGTAAAGATTGATATATGTGATAATAGTGTTTTGATCTCCGGAAGGGTTCCGGAATTCACCGGAAGAGGTTCCGGATGTTTACCGAAGTGTTCGGGTGCAGCAACACTTTATATGGGCCAAAGGGGTAAAGCCCACGAGGTATTGGAAAGTGCAAAAGGAAGTTTTGCTGCTGCCTTGAGCGGTACTACCGCTGGAAAGGCAGTACTACCGCGTAAGCGGTACTACCGCTTGTGTGAAGCGGTACTACCGCATAAGCGGTACTACCGCTTGTGTGAAGCGGTACTACCGCTTGTGCGCGGTACTGCAGGGATCCGAGTTAGACTCTTTCCCTGCGGGCCAAACCGACCTTGTGCGGGCAAAACCGACCTGGAGGAGGCTTTTACTCCAAGTTTAGACCCCAAGGCTCAACATATAAATAGAGGGGCAGGGCTAGCACACGGAACACATCAAGATTTCCCAAGCCGTGTGTCGGCAACCCTAACCCTCTAGTTCTCCCGTCATAATCTCCGTAGTGCTTGGCGAAGCCCTGCAGAGATTGTTCCTCACCACCATCACCACGCCGTCGTGCTGCCGGAACTCATCAACTACTTCACCATCGCTCGCTGGATCGAGGAGGTGAAGGCGTCATCAAGCCGTACGTGTGTTGAACGCGGAGGTGCCGTCCGTTCGGCACTAGTTCGTGATCGGATCGAGGGACGACTTGCGATTTGGATCGCGGAGACGTTCGACTACATCAACCGCGTTTCTTAACGCTTCCGCTTAGCGATCTACAAGGGTATGTAGATTCACTCTCCCTCTCGTAGATGCTCATCACCATGGATAGATCTTGTGTGTGCGTAGGAAAATTTTTGTTTCCCATGAAACGTTGCCCAACTGTTAGTCCCAAAAAACAATATAAAATGTTACCAAAAGTATTTGGAAATTATAGGATATTGGCATGAAACAATCAAAAATTATAGATACGACGGAGACGTATCACCTAGACATGGTTCACTCATACCTTGTGGATATGCTACTCATATGATAGAAGGAGAAGAACACTCACCAGGTGTTGGATGTGCCACATGTGATGTGGTCAGAACTATACTCAGCTGACCGCAAGTGTCCTATCTACGGTCCTTACCTGATGAAGCTCATTGAGGAGACATGGACTTCCACTTTTCCGGATGAGATGCTAGTGACCGGTGATCTTATCTCTCATGAGGTGATCAAGCTAAGGCTGAAGGACCTTTGGAGCACTCCTGCTGCTCCATAGGGTGAGACATTTATCCCTGAGTTTGAGGGAGATGATGAGCCTAACTATGAGCCTCCATCTGAGGAACCAACATGGGCAGCTAAGCTGAAGCAGAAGATGAAGAAGCTATTCTACATACAGGCACAGGGTCAGTACAAGGCTCATGTGGCGGAAAAGAAGGCCCGCAGTCGCGACAAGGCCATGATGAGGTATCTTGGCATGGAGATCACCAGTGAATCCATGGATAAGATCACGGATGAGGAGGAGTGGACCTCCAAGCATTGCAGGTGGACGGATTCAGAGGAGGATGTTCAGCCAGCAGCTGCAGAGGAGGAGTCTGACAACCACGAGGAGTTCTGATGGTCTTCTGGAGCACCACTACCACCTAGGGTCATTTTTAGTGCTCTTTACCCTTTTGGTGTCTCGATGCCAAAGGGGGAGAGAGCTTAGGGATTTGCCGAGTCACGAGTGCGTTTTATTTGCAGTTGCTTTTCTTCTCTCGTGAACTATTTTATCGTTTGCTTTAGTTTGGTTTGTGGTTGAAAGAACTTTAGTACCTATCATATGGTGTGAGACATATGCTACCCTATCATTATCTTTATGTCTAGTACTATGTTAGCTTGTGAGATATTATCCTTATTGTGCCCTTATCTTTATGCTCACATGCCTTGACTTGCATACATGCTTCTCTCTCTTATATCATGTTGTTGCAAGTGTTGCCTTGTCTATAAAATATAGGGGGAGTGTTGATCCTAGTGTGTGTGCTTTGCATTCCAAAAGCATACCCAAATAGTGCACACATCTAGGGGGAGCCCGTCTATATTTTGTAGATGTTGGGTTTGCTTATTATCTCTTTTATCCTTTGTGAAAATCTCGTGTTGTCATCAATCCACCAAAAAGGGGGAGATTGTTAGGGCATATTTCTCCCTTAGTGGTTTTGGTGATTGATGACAATGCATTTGCGGACTAATCATGTGCATTGAGAATTTCAGATAATCTATCATATGGCATAAGACGATTGTTGCCCCTCGGAGTGTTAAAGCAAGACGGTTATTTTTCTCGCGTTTCTTTTTCGGTGGACTTGAGTCGTAGGAAAACCGTACAATTAAGAGGGGGTCCACTTCGGAAAGGTTTGGGTGGAATCATCACATACACGTTTCCCTTTGCACCCACTTTCCATTCCCGCACTTGGAGTTCCACCTGTTTCTATGTCCTGTTCTGTAAGCCGCTAAGCGGTAGTACCGCTCCCTTCAGCGGTAGTACCGCCGGCGAGCAGTAGTACCGCCGGTCTAGTACCGTGCGTACTACCGCTTAGTTGAGGCTTTCTGTTGCCGTTTCGTGCTCAGCGGAAGTGGCACGGTTGTAGGGCGGTAGTACCGCTCGTGGTACTTCCGCCCCTACCACCGCTCCACCACCGCTGGCTCGCTGTAGTGCAAAGCACTAAGCGGCAGTAGAGAGGTAGTACCGCTCACCGCAAAGCGGCACTACCGTCCGGCCACTACCATCACACTTTCACTAACTCATATGCTTCTGAACTCGTTTGCATCTTCACGGCACTTGGGCGGTAGTACAAGCGCGGTAGTACCGCTGCCTCTGTACTCCCCCCATGCCTAGTTCCCCTACACTGCAACCCCAGCGGTAGTACCGTTGGGGCATGCGGCAGTACCGCCCCGGCGGCACTACCGGCCTGAGACGCTACGTCTTTGCACTGTATGCCTGGAACTACCGTTTGGGCGGTAGTACCGCTCGTGGAGCGGTAGTACCGCTTATGTGCGGGCTGTGAGATGCATAACGGTTGGATTTGTCCCCACTATATAAAGGGTGTCTTCTTCCAAGAAGACTTGCCTCTTTTCTTCCCCAAACTCCATTGTTGCTCCAAGCTCCATTTTCACCCGATCTCCCACCCTAGCCAATAACTTTTGTTGATCTTCTAGGGTTTGGGTGAGAGGGCCCTGATCTACACTTCCACCAAGAGAAATTTGATTCCCCCCACTAATCCCTTGCAGATCTTATTACTCTTGGGTGTTTGAGCACCCTAGACGGAAGAGGTCACCTCGAAGCCATATTCCATTGTGGTGAAGCTTCGTGGTGGTGTTGGGAGCCTCCAATTAAGTTGTGGAGAGAGCCCCAACCTTGTTTGTAAAGGTTTAGTTGCCGCCTTCAAGGGCAATGATACGTCCAATTTGCATCATGATTTCCTATAAATAATTATTGTGTTTTTAATCATTATTTCACTTTATGGTACAATTCTTATGCCTTTTCTCTCTTATTTTGCAAGATTTACATGAAGAGGGAGAATGCCGGCAGCTGGAATTCTGGACCTGAAATAGCCACATCAGAGATACCTATTCTACAGAGCTCCAATTGACCTGAAATTTCATGGAGATTTTTTATTGAATATATAAAAAATACTGGAGAAAAGAAATACCAGAGGGGACCCACCAATTGCCCACAAGGCAACAGGGCGCGACCCCCCCTGGGCGCGCCCTGATGCCTTGTGGGGCCCACAGCTGGCCTCTGGCCCCCTCCTTCTGCTATATGAAGTCATTTGCCCTAGAAAAAAATAAGGAGAAGACTTTCGGGATGAAGCGCAGCCGTCTCGAGGTGGAACCTGGGCAGGAGCTATTTTGCTCTCCGGCGGAGCGATTCCGCCGGGGATACTTCCCTCCGGGAGGGGGAAATCGAAGCCATCGACATCACCAACGATCCTCTCATCGTGGGAGGGCCAATCTTCATCAACATCTTCACCAGCACCATCTCATATCAAACCCTAGTTCATCTCTTGTATTCAATCTTTGTCTCAAAACCTCAGATTGGTACCTGTGGGTTGCTAGTAGTGTTGATTACATCTTGTAGTTGATGCTAGTTGGTTTATTTGGTGGAAGATTATATGTTCAGATCCTTAATGCTATTCAATACCCCTCTGATCTTGAACATGAATATGATTTGTGAGTAGTTACTTTTGTTCTTGAGGACATGGGAGAAGTCTTTTCACAAGTAATCATGTGAATTTGGTATTCGTTTGATATTTTGATGATATGTATGTTGTTGCTTCTTTTAGTGGTGTCGTGTGAATGTCGACTACATGAAACTTCACCGTCTTTGGGCCTAAGTTAAGGCATTGTAGAGTATTAATTAGATGATGGGTTGCTAGAGTGACAGAAGCTTAAACCCTAGTTTATGCGCTATTCCGTAAGGGGCTGATTTGGATCCATATGTTTCATGCTATGGTTAGAGTTATCTTAATTCTTCTTTCATAGTTGCGAATGCTTGCGAGAGGGGGTAATCATAAGTGGGAAGCTTGTTCAAGTAAGAATAGCACCCAAGCACCGGTCCACCCACATATCAAATTATCAAAGTAGCGAACGCGAATCAAACAAACATGATGAAAGTGACTGGATGAAATTCCCATGTGTCCTCGAGAACGCTTTGCTTATTATACGAGTTCGTTCCGGCTTGTCCTTTGCTATAAAAAGGATTGGGACACCTTGCTGCACTTTTGTTACCATTACTACTCGTTACTTGTTACGAATTATCTTGCTATCAAAACTATTTGTTACCGCTACTTTCAGTACTTGCAGAGAATACCTTGCTGAAAACCGCTTGTCATTTCCTTCTGCTCCTCGTTGGGTTCGACACTCTTACTTATCGAAAGGACTACGATTGATCCCCTATACTTGTGGGTCATCAAGACTCTTTTCTGGCGCCGTTGCCGGGGAGTGAAGCACCTTTGGTGAGTGAAATTTGGTAAGGAAACATTTATATTACGTGCTGAAATTTATTGTCACTTGTCACTATGGAAAGTAATCCTTTGAGGGGCTTGTTCGAGGTATCTTCACCTCGACCGGAAGCGATAAGAGTTGCTCCTCAACCTATTGAACCTACTGAAAATATTTATTATGAAATTCCTTTGGGTATGATAGAGAAACTGCTAGCTAATCCTTATGCAGTAGATGGAACGGTACATCCTGATATGCACTTGATCTACGTGGATGAAATTTTTGGATTGTTTAAGCTTGCGGGTTTATCCAGAGATGGAGTTAAGAAGAAAGTATTCCCTTTATCTTTGGAGGGAAAGGCATTGACATGGTATAGGCTATGTGATGATACTGAAACATGGGACTGGAACCGGTTGAAGCTGGAATTCCACCAGAAATTTTATCCTATGCATTTGGTTCATCGTGATCGGAATTATATATATAATTTTTGGCCTCGTGAAGGAGAAAGTATCACTCAAGCTTGGGGGAGGCTTAAGTATATGCTGCACACATGCCCCAATCATGAGCTCTCAAGAGAAATAATTCTTCAAAACTTTTATGCTCGGCTTTCTCATAATGATCAATCCATGCTCGATACTTCTTCTGCTGGTTCCTTTATGAAGAGAACTATTGAATTGAGATGGGATCTTCTTGAAAGAATTAAACGCAATTATGAAGATTGGGAAATAGACAAAGGTAATGAGTCAGGTATAAATCTTGAGTTTGATTGTGTTAAATCTTTTATGGAAACTGATGCTTTTCGTAAGTTTAGTACTAAATATGGACTTGACTCTAAGATAGTAGCTACCTTTTGTGAATCTTTTGCTGCTCATGTTGATCTCCCTAAGGAGAAATGGTTTAAATATCATCCACCTATTGAATTGAAAGAAGAACCTGTTGGTGTTAAAGAACAAAAAATTGTTTACCATGTTGATCCAGTTGTGCCTACTGCTTATATTGAGAAACCTCCTTTCCCTGTTAGGATTAAGGAACATGCTAAAGCTTCAACTGTGGTTAATAAGAGTAATATTAGAGCACCTAGACCTTCTGAACAAATTAAAGTTGAACCTAGTGTTGCAATGGTTAAAGATCTTTTGGTTGATAATATTGATGGACATGTCATATATTTCTGTGATGAAGCAACTAGAATTGCTAAGCCAGACCCTAAAGATAAAAACAAACCTGTAGTTGGCATCCCTGTTATTTCTGTTAAAATTGGAGATCATTGCTATCATGGTTTATGTGATATTGGTGCTAGTGTGAGTGCTATTCTGTTTACTCTCTATCAAGAAGTCATGAATGATATTGCACCTGTTGAGATTGAAGAAATTGATGTTACTATTAAGCTTGCAAATAGAGATACTATTTCACCGCTTGGGATTGTTAGAGATGTTGAAGTCTTGTGTGGTAAGATCAAATACCCTACCGATTTTCTTGTTCTTGGATCACCACAAGATGATTTTTGTCCCATTATATTTGGTAGACCCTTCTTGAATAATGTTAATGCTAAGATTGATTGCACTAAAGAAATTGTTAGTGTTATTTTTGGTGAGATGTCTCATGAGTTTAATTTGTCTAAGTTTCATAGACAACCTCATGATAAAGAATTACCTAGTAAAGATGAAATTATTGGTCTTGCCTCTATTGCTGTGCCTCCTACTGATCCATTAGAACAATATTTTCTTGAGCATGAGAATGACATGAATATGAATGAAAGAAATGAAATAGATGAATTATTCTTAAAACAAGCACCTATCCTGAAACACAATTTTCCTGTTGAAACCTTGGGAGATCCACCTCCACCCAAGAGTGATCCTGTGTTTAAATTGAAGCAATTACCTGATACTCTTAAATATGCTTATCTTGATGAAAAGAAGATATATCCTGTTATTATTAGTGCTAACCTTTCAGAGCATGAAGAAAAGAGATTACTTAAAACTCTGAGGAAGCACCGTGCTGCTATTGGATATACTCTTGATGATCTTAAGGGCATTAGTCCCACTTTATGTCAGCATGAAATTCATATGGAGCCAGATGCTAAACCCGTTGTTGATCATCAAAGAAGGTTGAATCCTAGAATGAAGGATGTGGTAAGAACTAAAATATTAAATCTTCTGGAAGCAGGTATAATTTATCCCATAGCTGATAGTAGATGGGTAAGTCATGTTCGTTGTGTTCCTAAAAAAGGAGGTATTACCGTTGTTCCTAATGATAAAAATGAACTTATCCCACAAAGAATTGTAACTGGCTATAGGATGGTAATTGATTTCAGGAAATTAAATAAAGCCACCAGGAAAGATCATTACCCCTTGCCTTTTATTGATCAAATGTTAGAAAGATTGTCTAAGCATACACACTTTTATTTCCTAGATGGTTATTCTGATTTTTCTCAAATACCTGTTTCACCTGAAGATCAAGAGAAAACCACCTTTACTTGTCCTTTTGGAACTTATGCTTATCGTCGTATGCCTTTTGGTTTATGTAATGCACCTGCTACCTTTCAAAGATGTATGACAGCTATATTCTCTGATTTTTGTGAAAATATTGTTGAGGTTTTCATGGATGATTTTTCCGTTTACGGAACTTCTTTTGATGATTGCTTGAGCAACCTTGATCGAGTTTTGCAGAGATGTGAAGAAACTAATCTTGTCTTGAATTGGGAGAAGTGCCACTTTATGGTGAATGAAGGTATAGTCCTTGGGCATAAAATTTTTGAAAGAGGTATTGAAGTTGATAAAGCTAAAGTTGATGCTATTGAGAAAATGCCATGTCCTAAAGATATCAAAGGTATAAGAAGTTTCCTTGGTCATGCTGGTTTCTATAGAAGGTTTATAAAAGACTTATCTAAAATTTCTAGACCTCTTACCAATCTCTTGCAAAAAGATGTTCCATTTGTTTTTGATGATGATTGTGTAGAAGCCTTTGAAATACTTAAGAAAGCCTTAATTTCTGCACCTATTGTTCAACCACCTGATTGGAACCTACCCTTTGAAATTACGTGTGATGCTAATGATTATGATGTTGGTGCTGTTCTAGGACAAAGTGTTGATAAGAAATTAAATGTTATCCATTATGCTAGTAAAACCCTCGATGGTGCTCAAAGAAATTATGCTGCTACTGAGAAAGAATTTTTAGCAGTTGTGTTCGCATGTGATAAATTTAGATCTTATATTGTTGATTCCAAGGTTACTATTCACACTGATCATGCTGCTATTAAATACCTTATGGAAAAGAAAGATGCTAAGCCTAGACTTATTAGGTGGGTTCTTTTGCTACAAGAATTTGACTTGCATATTATTGATAGAAAGGGAGCTGAGAATCCCATGGCAGATAATTTGTCTAGAATGGAAAATGTTCTTGATGACCTGCTACTTGTGAGCTGCATTGGTAATTCCCTGAAGAGGAAGGGAGATGCAGTACAGTAGAGATAAGTATTTCCCTCAGTTATGAAACCAAGGCTATCAATCCAGTAGGAGAATCACGCAACACCTCGTTAGCAGCACCTGCACACAAAACAACAAATCCTTGCACCCAACGCAAACAAGGGGTTGTCAATCCCTCGGCGGTAATTGCAAGATTAAATTGTATGTGATAGATAGATTGATTGAAAAAAAATACAAAATAAAAAAATAAAGAAAAATTGCAGCAAGGTATTTTTAGGGTTTTTAATATATGATTTAGATAGACCCGGGGGCCATAGTTTTCACTAGAGGCTTCTCTCAAGAAAATAGCATACGGTGGGTAGGCAAATTACTGTTGGGCAATTGATAGAAAAGCAAATAATCATGACAATATCCAAGGCAATGATCATGTATATAGGCATCACGTCCGAGACAAGTAGACCGACTCCTGCCTGCATCTACTACTATTACTCCACACATCGACCGCTATCCAGCATGCATCTAGTGTATTAAGTCCATAAAGAATGGAGTAACGCCTTAAGCAAGATGACATGATGTAGACAAAGTAAACTCACGCATGAATAAACCCCATCTTTTTACCCTTAATAGCAATGATACATACGTGTCATGTCCCTTTCTGCATAAAAGAGATCAGAGAAGACTCAAATAATATTCATGGATAATCTGACCATAAACTCACAATTCATCGGATCCCAACAAACACACCGCAAAAAGTGATTACATCAGATAGAATTCCAAGAACATCGAGGAGAACATTGTATTGAAGATCAAAAAGAGAGAAGAAGCCATCTAGCTACTAACTATGGACCCAAAGGTCTATGGTAAACTACTCACGCATCATCGGAAGGGCAGCAAGGTTGATGTATAGCCCCTCCGTGATCGATTCCCCCTCCGGCGGAGTGCCGGAAAAGGCCTCCAGATGGGAACTCTCGAGAACAGAAACTGGCGGTGGCGGAAAAAGTATTTTGTAGACTCTCGTGATGGTTTCCCAATTTTTGGGAATTTATAGTGGTGGAATTAGGTCAAAAGAGGCAGAGGTGGGCCCACGAGGCACCAGGGCGTGGCTGCCCCCCAGGCGCGCCCTGGTGGCTCGTGGCCATCTCCTGGGGCTTCCGGCCTTCTCCCGAAGCTTCTAGTGTTTGTTATGTCCAGAAAAAAATCTCCAAAAAATTTCGTGGCATTTGGACTTCGTTTGGTATTGATATTCTGTAGAACCAAAAACAAGCAGAAAACAACAACTGGCACTGGGCACTAAGTTAATAGGTTAGTCCCAAAAAAATGATATATAATTGTTGTAAATGCATATAAAAATATCCAAGATTGATAATATAACAGCATGGAACAATCAAAAATTATAGATACGTTGGAGACGTATCAGCATCCCCAAGCTTAATTCCTGCTCGTCCTCGAGTAGGTAAATGATAAAAACAGAATTTTTGATGTGGAATGCTGCCTATCATATTCATCATATTCTTTTTCTTTTATAGCATGGACATTGGACTTGAATGATTCAAAGCAATAGTTTATAATTTGACATGAAGATATAAATACGCAAGCATACTAACAAGCAACCATGCTTTTCAAAATATCAATGCTAAAGAAAGTTATCCCTAGCCCATTATGCTCAATCATTGATCCATTCATGAAACACACTCCATATTACCTACATCCAATGCACAAGTATGACAATAGTGCTCTCTAGTTGGTGCTTTATAAGAGAAGATGGAGACTCAAATTAAAAATAAAAATTGCATAAAAGTAAATAGATAGGCCCTTCACAGAGGGAAGCAGAGATTTGCTAATGTGCCAGAGCTCAAAGCTTAAATTAGAGAGATAAAAATATTTTGAGAGGCATGCTTTTCCTGTCAACGAAAACGACCGAGAATTCCCAATATCTTCCATGCTAGACACATCATAGGCGGTTCCCAAACAGAAAGTAAAGTTTATTTCCTTTCCACCATTCTTTCACAATCCATGGCTAGCCGTATCCACGGGTGCCCTCCATACCAACACTTTCCAAGGAATTTTGTTGTTATTAATTTTGATTTCATTGTGGGACTGGGCATCCCTATTACCAGCCACTCTCTCGTGCAATGACAAGTGAATAAACACTCATCGTGAGAATAACACACCTAGCATGGAAAATATTGGCCACCCCCTGCCGCTTCATGAGCGGTACGGGCACACAAAACGGAAAAATTATTTTGAAAATTAGAGTTGGCACACGCAAATTTACTTGGAACGGCATGGGAATACCGCATATAGGTAGATATGGTGGACTCATTTCGCACAACTTGGGTTTAAGGAGTTTGGATGCACAAGCAGTATTTCCGCTTAGTACAAATGAAGGCTAGCAAATAGATTGAGAAGCAACCAACCAAAAAACGAAAACGGTCATAAACATGCATTGAACATAACTAACACCGAATATTGCACCATAAGTAGGATATAATTTCTTTGCATAACTATTGACTTAATGTGCATGCATAGGGAATCACAAACCTTAACACTAATATTCTTACTAAATCACAATTACTCACTAACATGACTCACATATTATCATCTCCATATCGCAAAACTATTGCAAGGAATCACACTTATCATATCAAATGATCTATATGAAAGTTTTTATTATATCCCTCTTGAATATTCATCACTTTGGGACCAAATTCATATCTTGTGCAAATTACCATTACTATCATCAACTCTCAAAAAGATATAAGTGAAGCATGAGATTGCAAATATTTATTCAAAATTTTCATCTTATCAACTCTCAAAATAATATAAGTGAAGCATGAGAGTTTATTTCTTCAAAATATAGCCACCGCCGTGCTCGAAAAGATTTAAGTGAAGCACTAGAGCAACTGCCTAGCTCAAAAAATTTAAGTGAAGCACGTAGAGTATTCTAACAAATTATGATGAACGTGTGGCTCTCTCAAATAGGTGTGTCCAGCAAGGATGATTGTGACAAACTAAAAAGCAAACAAAGCAAAGACTCATATAATACACGACGCTCCAAACAAAACTCATATCATGTGATGAATAAAAATATAGCTCCAAGTAAAATTACCGATGGTTGGTAGAAGAAAGAGGGGATGCCTTCCGAGGCATCCCCAAGCTTAGACGCTTGAGTCTTCCTTGAATATTACCTTGGGGTGCCTCGGGCATCCCCAAGCTTAGGCTCTTGCTACTCCTTATTCCTTCATCCATCGCGATCTCACCCAAAACTTGAAAACTTCAATCACACAAAACTCAACAAAACCTTCGTGAGATCCGTTAGTATAACAAAACAAATCACTACTTTAAGTACTGTTGCAAACCCATTCATATTTTATTTTTGTATTATACCTACTGTATTCTAACTTCTCCATGGCTTATACCCCCCGATACATGATAACCCACAAGTATAGGGGATCAATTGTAGCTTTTTCGATAAATAAGAGTGTCGAACCCAACGAGGAGCTAAAGGTAGAATCAATATTCCCTTCAAGTTCTATCGACCACCGATACAACTCTACGCGCACTTAACGTTCGCTTTACCTAGAACAAGTAAGAAACTATTTTGTAGGTGATAGGATAAGTTTGCAAGAATAAAACTAGAAGTACTTTGTGAGAATAAAATTACGAGTAAATTGCAAGATAATAAAAGTTAGTTGTTTAGTAGAAAGCTTTTGTAACACAAGAGAATGATTTGTCCCTAGGCAATCGATAACTAGACCGGTAATCATTGTTGCAATTTTATATGAGGGAGAGGCATGAGCTAACATACTTTCCGTACTTGGATCATATGCACTTATGATTGGAACTCTAGCAAGCATCCGCAACTACCAAAGATCATTAAGGTAAAACCCAACCATAGCATTAAGTATCAAGTCCTCTTTACTCCCATACGCAACAACCCCCTTACTCGGGTGTAAGCTTCTGTCACTCTAGCCGCCCACCATAAGAGAATTATGAACATATTGCAAACCCTACAGCAGGAATCCCCCACGTGTGCGCGGCACGGAAGGCACCATAGGACAACACCAAAATAAAACGTACAATTCAAATCAATCACGATCATCAATCAACCCATAGGACAAAACGAATCTACTCAAACATCATAGGATGGCCACAAATCATTGGATAATAATATGTAGCATTAAGCACCATGTTTAAGTAGAGAATTACAGCGGGAAAAGAGAGGTTACACCGCTGCATAGAGGGGGAGAGAGTTGGTGTTGACGGCGGCAAAGTTGTTGGTGTAGATCGTCGTCATGATGATTGCCCCGGCGGCGTTCC
Source organism: Elymus sibiricus (assembly GCA_039707655.1). Lineage (NCBI taxonomy): Eukaryota > Viridiplantae > Streptophyta > Magnoliopsida > Poales > Poaceae > Elymus > Elymus sibiricus. Next base: position 171,082,889 of record CM077666.1, on the reverse strand, counting down.
GGCGCCACCGGGAGAGAGGGGGAAAGAGCCCCCCTCCTTCTTCTTCTTGCTTGGCCTCCCCCCTAGATGGGAGGAGGTTTTCCCCTCTAGTCCTTGGCCTCCATGGCACCCGGAGGGGCGGGAGCCCCTCCGAGATTGGATCTCTCTCTCTGTTCTCTTCTGTTTCGCATTCCTGTTTTCTGGCCCTTCACCGTTTCTTAAATTTTCGGAGATCCGTAACTCCGATTGTGCTGAAATTTTAACATGATTTTTTTCGGATATTAGCTTCCTTGCGGCCGAAGAAGGGCAACAACCGACCTACGAGAGCCTCACGAGGCACCACGGCGCGCCGGGCCCCCCTGGCGCGCCCTGGTGCCTCGTGGGGCCCACGAGCACCGCCTTGCATTGATTCCACCTCCCAAAAATCACATATATTCCAAAATAATTCTTTGTAAAATTTTATTGCATTTGGACTTCGTTTGATATGGATATTCTGCGAAACAAAAAACATGCAACAAACAGAAACTGGCACTGGGCACTGGATCAATATGTTAGTCCCAAAAATAATATAAAATGTTGCCAAAAATATATGAAAGTTGTAGAATATTGGCATGAAACAATCAAAAATTATAGATACGACGGAGAAGTATCAATACAATCCATAGTTTCATCAAAACTAGCAAGTAGTGCATCAAAAATAGAATCTGTCAAAAACAGAATAGTCTACAGAGATCTATTTAAAAGCCATAATTTTGTAACACCAAAAATTCTGAAAAATTAGTAAAACGTGGAAAATTCATATAAAAATACTGTGTAAAAATTTCAGATTTTTCTGACTCTCCAGTACAGAACTAAAATTCTAGCACTGGACGCAAAACTTTCTGTTTTCCAAACAACATCAATTATACTATCTTCCGAATCATCCTAAAGGCTTTACTTGGCACAAACACTAATTAAAAACAAAAAAACACAATCATAACAGTATCATAAATGTGAAAACACAAAATAACAAAAACAAAAAGTAAAAATTTATTTTATTCATTGGGTTGCCTCCCAACAAGCGCTATTGTTTAATGCCCCTAGCTAGGCATAATGCATAGTTTCAAGTATTGTCATCTTTGGAGTTGATTCCATAAGTGGCCCTCATATTATATTTATATGGTGCTTTAATTTTCTTCCTAGGGAAATGCTCCATAACCTTTTTTAATGGAAACTGAAATTTTATATTCCCTTCTTTCATGTCAATAACAACACCTATGGTTCGTAAGAACGGTCTACCAAGTATTATGGGGCAAGAAGCATTGCATTCAATGTCAAGTACAATAAAATCAACAGGCACATAGTTCCTATTTGCAAGAATAAGCACATCATTAATTCTACCCAAAGGCTTTTTAATAGTGGAATCCGCCAAGTGCAAATTAAGAGAACATTCATCTATATTGGTATAACCTAACACATCACATAGAGATTTTGGAATTGTGGAAACGCTAGCACCTAAATCACATAAAGCATTGCACTCATAATTTTTAATTTTAACTTTAATGGTGGGTTCCCATTCATCATATAATTTTCTAGGAATTGAAATTTCTAGTTCCAGCTTTTCTTCTAACGCTTTCATCATTGCTTCTACGATGTGTTTAGTAAAAGCCTTGTTTTGCTCATAAGCGTTGGGTGAATTTAACATGGATTGTAACAAAGAAATGCACTCAATCAAGGAAGAATTATCATACTTCAAATCTTTGTAATCCAAGAGAGTGGGCACATCGCTATTTAAAGTTTTTACCTCTCCAAACCCACTTCTAGCAATTTTCTTATCAAGATTTTCACCCTTCGAATTATGGGAACGCCTACTAGCTAAAGTTGACTCTTCTTCAGTCCCCTTTTCATCAAGTTTAATATTGCTAAATAAAGAATCAAAAGATGAAACACCAATCATTTTAATATCCGCATCATTACTACGATAAAAACTGAGAGGAATCGCTTTTTCTAAAAATTCTCGTTTAGCTTTTAGCATGGCGGTTCTTTTCTTACTCTCATCCATGGAGACATATAAGGCTTTAATTGATTCATTAATATCAATTTTGGGTGGCAAAATTTTAGTCTTAAGATTTTCCACATCATGAATAATTCTATCAATGCTCCTAGACATATCATCAAGTTTACTCAAATTTTCTTCTATCGTTGTGTTGAAAACTTTTTGAGAATTAATAAATTCTTTAATATTACTTTCAAGATCAGAGGGCATCCTATTATTATTATAAGGATTACCATAGGAATTGCCATAATTATTAGAGGAATTTCCAGGGAACGGTCTAGCGTTGAAATTACCTCTATAAGCATTATTATTAAAATTGTTTCGCGAAACAAAATTCACATCAATGGCATCATTATTTTGCTTAATCAAAGTGGACAAAGGCACATCATTAGGATCAATAGGAGCATTTTTGCTAGCAACCAATTTCATAAGCGCATCAACTTTATCACTCAAAGTATTAATTTCTTCAACAGAATTCACTTTTTTACTAGTAGGAACTCTTTCAGTATGCCATTGTGAATAATTTGCCATAATATTATCAAGCAATTTATTAGCTTCTCCCAAAGTAATTTCCATAAAAGTACCACCCGCGGCGGAATCTAAAACATTTCTAGAGACAAAATTTAATCCCGCATAATTTTTTTGTATGATCATCCATAAATTTAGACCATGAGTAGGGCAATTTCTTATCATTAATTTCATCCTTTCCCAAGATTGGGCAACATGTTCATGATCAAGTTGCTTAAAATTCATAATTTGATTTCTAAGTGAAATAATTTTCGCGGGAGGAAAATACTTAGTAATAAAAGCATATTTACACCTATCCCAAGAATCGATACTATTTCGTGGTAAAGATGAAAACCAAAATTTTGCACGATCCCGCAATGAGAATGGGAATAATTTTAATTTCAAAATATCATTATCCACATCTTTTTTCTTTTGCATATCACACAATTCTACGAAAGTGTTTAGATGGGATGCATCATCTTCATTAGGACTACCAGAAAATTGTTCTTTCATAACAAGATTTAGCAAAGCGGCATTAATATCACAAGTCTCCGCACTAGCGGCGGGAGGAGCAATCGGAGTACTAATAAAATCATTATTATTAGTATTGGAAAAATCACACAATTTTGTATTTTCTTGAGACATCGTGGCTACGCAAACAAGATAACAAGCAAGCAAGAAAAAGGCAAACGGAAAATATTTTTGTATTTTTGTAAAAACTTTTTAGAAGTGGGGGAGATGAAAATGAGAGGCAAATAAAATAAATGCAAGGAGATGAGAGTTTATGCAAAGGTACTTGATAGATGTTGATGATGTCTCCCCGGCAACGGCGCCAGAAATTCTTCCTGCTACATGTGAGCTGCGTTGGTAATTCCCTGAAGAGGAAGGGAGATGCAGTACGGTAGAGATAAGTATTTCCCTCAGTTATGAAACCAAGGTTATCAATCCAGTAGGAGAATCACGCAACACCTCGTTAGCAGCACCTGCACACAAAACAACAAATCCTTGCACCCAACGAAAACAAGGGGTTGTCAATCCCTTGGCGGTAATTGCAAGATTAAATTGTATGTGATAGATAGATGGATTGAAATAAAAATACAAAATAAAATAAATAAAGAAAAATTGCAGCAAGGTATTTTTAGGGTTTTTAATATATGATTTAGATAGACCCGGGGGCCATAGTTTTCACTAGAGGCTTCTCTCAAGAAAATAGCATACGGTGGGTAGGCAAATTACTGTTGGGCAATTGATAGAAAAACAAATAATCATGACGATATCCAAGGCAATGATCATGTATATAGGCATCACGTCCGAGACAAGTAGACCGACTCCTGTCTGTATCTACTACTATTACTCCACACATCGACCGCTATCCAGCATGCATCTAGTGTATTAAGTCCATAAAGAACGGAGTAACGCCTTAAGCAAGATGACATGATGTAGACAAAGTAAACTCATGCATGAATAAACCCCATCTTTTTACCCTTAATAGCAATGATACATACGTGTCATGTCCCTTTCTGTCACTGGGATTGAGCACCGCAAGATCGAACCCATTACAAAGCACCTCTTCCCATGGCAAGATAAATCAATCTAGTTGGCCAAACCAAATCAATAGATCGGAGAAGAAATACGAAGCTATAATAATCATGCATAAAAGAGATCAGAGAAGACTCAAATAATATTCATGGATAATCTGATCATAAACTCACAATTCATCGGATCCCAACAAACACACCGCAAAAAGTGATTACATCGGATAGAACTCCAAGAACATTGAGGAGAACATTGTATTGAAGATCAAAAAGAGAGAAGAAGCCATCTAGCTACTAACTATGGACCCGAAGGTCTGTGATAAACTACTCACGCATCATCGGAAGGGCAGCAAGGTTGATGTAGAGCCCCTCCGTTATCGATTCCCACTCTGGCGGAGTGCCAGAAAAGGCCTCCAGATGGGATCTCTCGAGAACAGAAACTTGCGGCTGTGGAAAAAGTATTTCGTGGACTCTCCTGATGGTTTCCCGATTTTTGGGAATTTATAGTGGTGGAATTAGGTCAAAAGAGGCAGAGGTGGGCCCACGAGGCACCAGGGCGCGCCTGCCCGCCCCGCCCCCCAGGCGCGCCCTAGTGGCTCGTGGCCACCTCCTGGGGCTTCTGGCCTTCTCCCGAAGCTTCTAGTGTTTGTTATGTCTAGAAAAAAATCTCCAAAAAGTTTCGTGGCATTTGGATTTCGTTTGGTATTGATATTCTGTAAAACCAAAAACAGGCAAAAAACAGCAACTGGCACTGGGCACTAAGTTAATAGGTTAGTCCGAAAAAATGATATATAATTGCTATAAATGCATATAAAAACATCCAAGATTGATAATATAACAGCATGGAACAATAAAAAATTATAGATACGTTGGAGACGTATCATGACCCACTTCCTATTAATGATGATTTCCCTGATGAACAATTAGCTGTGATAAATGCTTCTCGTAATACTCCTTGGTATGCAGACTATGCTAATTACATTGTTGCTAAATACATACCACCTAGCTTTACATATCAACAAAAGAAAAAGTTTTTCTTTGATTTAAGACATTACTTTTGGGATGACCCACATCTATATAAAGAACGAGTAGATGGTATTATTAGATGTTGTGTACCTGAGCATGAACAGGAACAAATCCTACGTAAGTGTCACTCCAAGGCATATGGAGGACACCATGCGGTAGACCGAACTGCACACAAGGTATTACAATCTGGTTTTTATTGGCCTACTCTTTTCAATGATGCACGTAAGTTTGTCCTTTCTTGTGATGAATGTCAAAGAATTGGTAATGTTGGTAGACGTCAGGAAATGCCTATGAATTATTCACTTGTTATTGAACCATTTGATGTTTGGGGTTTTGATTATATGGGACCTTTTCCTAAATCCAATGGGTATACTCATATTTTAGTTGCTGTTGATTACGTTACTAAGTGGGTAGAAGCTATTCCAACTAGTAGTGCTGATCATAACACTTCTATTAAAATGCTTAAAGAAGTTATTTTCCCGAGGTTTGGAGTCCCTAGATAATTAATGACTGATGGTGGTTCACATTTTATTCATGGTGCTTTCCGTAAGTTGCTTGCTAAATATGATGTTAACCATAGAATTGCATCTCCTTATCATCCTCAGTCTAGTGGTCAAGTTGAATTAACTAATAGAGAAATAAAATTGATTTTGCAAAAGACCGTTAATAGATCCAGAAAGAATTGGTCTAACAAACTTGATGATGCATTATGGGCTTATAGAACTGCATATAAAAATCCTATGGGTATGTCTCCGTATAAAATGGTTTATGGAAAAGCATGTCATTTACCTCTTGAATTAGAACATAAAGCTTATTGGGCAATTAAAGAACTTAATTATGATTTTAAACTTGCCGGTGAGAAGAGGTTATTTGATATTAGCTCTTTAGATGAATGGAGAACCCAAGCTTATGAAAATGCCAAGTTGTTTAAAGAAAAGGTTAAAAGGTGGCATGACAAAAGAATTCAAAAACAGGAATTCAAAGTAGGCGATCATGTTCTATTATACAATTCTCGTTTAATATTCTTTGCAGGAAAACTTCTCTCTAAATGGGAAGGACCGTATATCATCGAAGAAGTTTATCGCTCCGGAGCCATCAAAATAAACAACTCCGAAGGCAATAATCCGAGAGTGGTGAATGGGCAAAGAATCAAGCATTATATTTCAGGTACTCCCATTAATGTTGAAACTAATATTATTGAAACAATTACACCGGAAGAGCACATAAAATAATCCTTCCGGAACGCTCCAGAACCCTGAAAAGGGGTAGGTATGTGATACGGTAAGAAAACCGACTCCAAAAATTCCATAAAAACTATTTCTGTCAGTTTTGGAATATTAGAAAAATTACAAAAATAAGAAACAACCGAGGGGACCCACGTGTCACCCACAAGGCAACAGGGCCGACCCCCCCCTAGGGCGCGCCGTGATGCCTTGTGGGCCCCACGTGTGCCTTCCCGACTCCGTTTTCTTCCTGTATGCTTGTTTTGTAAGATAAAAATTCTTTATATATACTCCCGTATGTTTTGACCACTGCATCGCAAGTTTTTCCTCTATTCTTGTTTCGTGCTATTTTCTGTCAGACTCTCGAGGTCGAGCGCCATGTTATCTCAGGATTCGGACGGGGATAGCTATGTTTCTCATATTATCGCAAACCCTAGAGTCTATGGGGACACTGATCCCTATGGTTGGACAACTGATGAAGAGGAAGATGCTGATTTGAGGGAGAAGCAAGGTCATTCCAGCGAAGAGGATGAGGATCCCCCACTGCCTCAACCAGGAGATATGCACATTGAATTCAAGAGGTCCAGCTTACCTGACACGGTGAAGGTTCCTAAAGTTCAATTCACCCCTTTTCGTCATGTGCAGGAAGATTCAGATAAACTATGTCGCAAAATTTGGGATCTCGAAAGAGAGAATGACAAATTAAAAGAAGAAATTTGTGTCCTCAAGTGGAAGGACAAGCCCACCTCACCATCACCACCATCACCGAAGAAGGAGACTTGAGTACATGGGTATGGGCACTCCCCTTGGCTTGTGCCAAGCTTGGGGGAGGCGCCCCGGTATCGTATCACCATCACTTTTTCATCATCATTATCTATCTTAGTTCGATCCTTAGTTATTTCGTGATTTAGAGGAATAAAGTTTTAGTATGATTTAGTTTTGAGTGCTTGCTTTGTGATCTATCTATCTATGTAATCGTGTGTGAAAGTTATATAATAAAGAGTAGTTTGAGTTGCGTGTTTTGCTTTTGATGATCCAATCTTAGAAATAAAGAAAGAATAAAATCATATGCTAATCCCATGGGAAGTGATGACTTCACATAAAAGAAGTATAATTGATAAAACTTGTTGGAAGTTGACAAACATAGCATTGGTCATTGTAGCAATTCATGAAAAAGTAATAAAGGAAGAGAGGTCTCACATATAAATACACTATCTTGGACATCTTTTATGATTGTGAGCCCCCATCAAATATTCTATGTCAATTAGTTGACGTTGGAAAAGGAAGACAACGTAATGTGTTATGTTTGCTTATATTCACATAGAAGTTATATTGTTTTGGATCCTCTAACATGTGGTGTTTGCCCCCTATCTTTGCTAGCCAAAAATCCGCACCAAGTAGAGATACTACTTGTGCATCCAAAACCTTAAACCCAGTTTCATGCCATGAGAGTCCACCATATCTACCTATGGATTGAATAAGATCCTTCAAGTAAGTTGTCATCGGTGCAAAAGCAACAAAAAATGCTCCTAAATATGTATGAACTTTTATTGTAAAGGAAAATAAGCTTTGTATGATCTTGTGATGGTGGAGCAATAAAAGCGACAGACTGCATAATAAAGGTCGCTATCACAAGGGGCAATATAAAGTGATGTTCCTTTACATTAAGAGCTCACACATCCAAAAACAAAAGCGCATGACAACCTCTGCTTCCCTCTGCGAAGGGCCTATCTTTTACTTTATGTATCTACTTTCATGCAAGAATCAATAGTATTCTCTTCTATTCCGTTTTTATTTTCTCTTTTGGCAAACATCATGTGGTGGGGATTGATCCATGCATATATATCCAGTTGAATGTAGGTGATCATGAGTTATTATTGTTGACATTAACCTTGAGGTAAATACGTTGGGAGGCGAAATTATAAGCCCCTATCTTTCTATGTGTTCGACTGAAACTTTTGCCCCATAAGTATGACGTGAGTGTCAGCAATCATAGAAGACTAAATGATAGTTGAGTATGTGAACTTGCTAATCAAAGCTCTTACATAGACTCTTTCTGATAATATGATGAATTGCAATTGCTGCAGTGACTGAGATCGCAGTTTGTTAGATTTCAATTCGGTTTATGGTTCATACTTTAACTTGTGGATGAATTGTCACTTTTTCATGAGAAGTTTTATGATGATATATTGCTGTTATAATAAAGATCATGATGCTCCATATCTGTATTTTATTTTTATCGACGTCTCTCTCTCTAAACATGTGGTCATGATTATCGATTTTGACTTTTCGCTTGAGGGCAAGCGAGGTCTAAGCTTGGGGGAGTTGATACGTCCAATTTGCATGATGATTTCCTATGAATAATTATTGTGTTTTTAATCATTATTTCACTTTATGGTACAATTCTTATGCCTTTTCTCTCTTATTTCGCAAGATTTACATGAAGAGGGAGAATGCCGGCAGCTGGAATTCTGGACCTGAAATAGCCACATCAGAGATACCTATTCTACAGAGCTCCAATTGACCTGAAATTTCACGAAGATTTTTTATTGAATATATAAAAAATACTAGAGAAAATAAATACCAGAGGGGACCCACCTGTTGCCCACAAGACAACAGGGCGCGGCCCCCCCTGGGCGCACCCTGATGCCTTATGGGGCCCACAGCTGGCCTTTGCCCCCCTCCTTCTGCTATATGAAGCCATTTGCCCTAGAAAAAATAAGGAGAATACTTTCGGGACGAAGCGCCGCCGTCTCGAGGAGGAACCTGGGCAGGAGCTATTTTGCTCTCCGGCGGAGCGATTTTGCCAGGGATACTTCCCTCCGGGAGGGGGAGATCGAAGCCATCGACATCACCAACGATCCTCTCATCGTGGGAGGACCAATCTTCATCAACATCTTCACCAGCACCATCTCATCTCAAACCCTAGTTCATCTCTTGTATTCGATCTTTGTCTCAAAACCTCATATTGGTACCTGCGGGTTGCTAGTAGTGTTGATTACGTCTTGTAGTTGATGCTAGTTGGTTTATTTGGTGGAAGATTATATGTTCAAATCCTTAATGCTATTCAATACCCCTCTGATCTTGAACATGAATATGATTTGTGAGTAGTTACTTTTGTTCTTGAGGACATGGGAGAAGTCTTGTCATAAGTAATCATGTGAATTTGGTATTCGTTCGATATTTTGATGATATGTATGTTGTTGCTTCCTTTAGTGGTGTCGTGTGAACGTCGACTACATGACACTTCACCATCTTTGGGCCTAAGGGAAGGCATTGTGGAGTAGTAATTAGATGATGGGTTGCTAGAGTGACAGAAGCTTAAACCCTAGTTTATGCGCTATTTCGTAAGGGGCTGATTTGGATCCATATGTTTCATGCTATGGTTAGAGTTATCTTAATTCTTCTTTCGTAGTTGCGGATGCTTGCGAGAGGGGGTAATCATAAGTGGGAGGCTTGTTCAAGTAAGAACAGCACCCAAGCACCGGTCCACCCACATATCAAATTATCAAAGTAGCGAACGCTAATCAAACAAACATGATGAAAGTGACTGGATGAAATTCCCATGTGTCCTCGAGAACGCTTTGCTTATTATACGAGTTCGTTTCGGCTTGTCCTTTGCTATAAAAAGGATTGGGCCACCTTGCTGCACTTTTGTTACCGTTACTACTCGTTACTTGTTACGAATTATCTTGCTATCAAAACTATTTGTTACCGCTACTTTCAGTACTTGCAGAGAGTACCTTGCTGAAAACTGCTTGTCATTTCCTTCTGCTCCTCGTTGGGTTTGACACTCTTACCTATCGAAAGGACTACGATTGATCCCCTATACTTGTGGGTCATCAGGCACCACTAGTGGAATCACGACATCTTGCATTGTGCGAGGGCGTGAGGAGAATACGGTGGCCCTAGTGGCTTCTTGGGGAGCATTGTGCCTCCACACCGCTCCAACGGAGACGTACTTCCTCTCAAAGGGAAGGAACTTCGGCAACACATCCTCGTCTTCACCGACTCCACTTGTGGTTATTTCTTTCCTTTACTTTGTGCAAGATATTGTTGTGTTATATTGTTTGCTTGCTTGCATGCTTGTTGTTCTTGTTAGCATCATATAGGTTGCTCACCTAGTTGCATATCTAGACAACCTATTTGTTGCTTAACCTAAATTGTTAAGAAAAGCTAAAAATTGGTAGTTGCCTATTCAACCCCCCCCCCCCCCCGCTAGTCAATCATATCGATCCTTTCATTATGTACTGTCATCAGAAGTTATACAAAAAGAAGGGTCAATAGAAACGTATGAAATAACCGAGGATATGCTAATTGACAAAGAAAAAGGATGGAGAAAAGATATTGTGTACCATGTATATTTCAGTGAGGAAGAGTTCGGAGTTAAGTGTTCATGTCGCCGCTTTGAGTTCAGAGGTATTCTATGTAGGCATGTGCTATGTGTGCTCACTCAGAAGAAAATCAACGAGGTTCCTCACAATAAATTCTTGATTGGTAGAAAAAATGTGAAAAGGAAACATAACTTTATCAGATGCACATATGGTGGCATGGAAGAGACTTCTATTGCAAAACATTTTGATTGTTTGTGTAGTTCTTTCTACCCAGTTGTAGAGATAGGCGGCATGTCAGATGATTCATTCAATTCCTTGATTGAAGATCTCCGCACCTTAAAAATTCAGTACACTGGCAACTCAAGTTCTGAAAATAATAAGCATCATCAGGTAGGTACACAGGAAGATCAATTGCAGAAAGATGCACCTTCTGATGGGAATACAACAAGTAAAATTATACTAAGTCTAATAGTTGTTAGAGGTTATGGACGTCCTCCTTCGTTGAGAAAAGAATGAAAGGTTGATAAGCTTATTCGGCAAGCAAACAAAAAGAAGAAGAAAAATGAACAAAGGGAGAAGAAAAATGCTACATAGAAGGAGAAGAAGGAAGCTGCACAAAAGGTATTCTTGCTTATATTATGTTTTTCTGTTGTGAAAAATAAGGGCCCAAATTCGTACCTGTGAGCTCACTATTTTTTTTATTTCAGGCTCGCTCCATGAATTTTAAAAAGAAAAGGTCCAATAAAAAAAATAAAATCCTCAGCGGATTGTTTGATAATATTTTGCATGTATTTTTCCGAGTTAATAGTATTGCAATCTAAAATAGAGTCAGAAGCTGTTTATTTGGATGGCCAAGCTTGTAGTAGCACGTCTCCGGTATTTTTTTTTCTTGTCATTTCTTTTACTTCTAGTGAACGCTTGAGCATCAATGTCATTTATCATGTTCTTTGGAGCAGGAATCATTTGACTTGGGCATTACCACATGCAACATAAATCCACCCCAAGGATTGACTACAATATCATTTGGAGGTTCATCGACAATGGTTATGCCTCCAATTCTAGGAGAATATACAAGCATGTTGCTTTAAGTTCAGCAAGGATCAACTATAGTGCCTAGTTCTGTAGAATTACATTTTGATGGAATTGGAGGGCTCAACAATACGTTGGATCAGAGTAGACATAATTTGTGTAATTTGAAGATGTTGGATGTAGTATTTTCTATGCACTTGGCAACTTTAATGTAATAGCTGAAAGGCAACAGGGCACTAGAAAGTAAACAAATTTATGTTTTATCATCTGTTTTTCCTCTAAAGTGATAGAACTACTTATGAAATTATTATACATTTGCAATTATCCATGGATACGTCTGTGTGCATTTGCCGCTAGCTAACCCCCATGATTGAGAGCTTTTTGTGGCTTCCATGTCAATCTTGTCTAAATTGAACAACACCATCCTACTATCCCCAGCCTGATACTCTTTATTTATTCTCAAGAATCTCAACAATCGAAGACTAAACAATAATACATAAAGATGTGTCCAACAAACAGATATCTTATTCATGATTCTAATTGGAACAGTATGATCACAAACATAAATGATTCTACCATCCTTCAAACTTTTCAGAACTGAACAACCTTGTATATTGGATTTATTGATTATTATGCCGTAGCGGCGGTTGTCCTGCTGTAGTTGCGAACTGCCCTCGGCTGGTAGTGGCGCCCTTTATTTCCATCATATTTCACTTGGGGCAGCTCGTGGAGGAGCTCCATGGCAGACCACATCCCATGAGATAGAGCAAAAGAGAGAGATGAGAGAAGACCACAGGACTTTCATGAATACATGTGGCCGGAAAAGAGCGTGTGTGTGAATAAGGGCGGGTGTCGTACGCAGAAGGCGATAGGCGCGAGTCATGATTATAGCCGGTTGACAAGCACACACACACACACACACACACACACACACACACGCACGTACGCACGCACGCACGCACACACACACACCAATAGCGTGAGAGCGCCCCCTTGCTTGGGCGTGACTATGTGTCGCTTAGTACGAGACCGAACAAGCTCTCGCCCGAAGCGGGCGACGATGGGCCGCCCAACGCGCTGGAGTTCCACCGGCCTTAGGTGCTCGTTTTTTTTCACCTTTTTCATTTTTTTTGCTTTCCTTTTTTTACCTTTGTTTATGTCTCGAAATATTCTAAACATATATATTATAAAAATCACTTTACATAAATTTTTGAATAGATGTTAATGATGCATTTAAAAAATGTTACACATGTATAGAAAATTGTTTATGATGTATACGAAAAATATACAACATGTATGAAAAAAAGTAGACATCAAAACATATATCTGAAAAAATGTTAATCATGATTTGCAAAATGTTGAACATGTATAAGTAAAATGTTTCCAATGCCTATGAAAAATGTATAATCTGGATGAAAAAAGTAGACATCAAAATATATATCTGAAATTTTTTAATCATGTATTTGATTTTTTTAACAAGTATATAAAAATGTCCTTATTGTATACAAAAATGTACAATATGTATGAAAAAAATTAGACCTCAAAATATATATTTTTTGAAAATGTTAATCTTGTATTTTTAAAAGATAAGTATATATAATAACAAATATGTATAATCTGTATGAAAAAGAAAATAGGCATCAAAACATATATTTGAAAAAATGTAATCTTGTATTTGAAAATTGTTAAACGTGTATAAAAAATGTATCTGATGTATACGAAAAATGTAGACTTGTGTTAAGAAACCTGAAGAAAACCAAAAAGAAGAAAAAGAAAAAGAAAAAAGTAGAAGGCGAAGGAAGAAACAAAGAAAACTAAAGAAAAACTGAAAAGAAAGCAAATAAGACCAAAATAAAAATAGGAACAAAAACCCACAAAAAAAACAAAAGGAAACCCGAAAAACCATTTCAAAACAGCCCAAAACCATGCTATGGTACTGGGCCGGCGAGGGGAGTATACATCTCGCTACAGGCGAGATATAGCTATGATTTTCTTTGTTTTCTTTCATCTGTTTTCACCGATCTTCTTTGGTTTTCTTTGATTTTTATTTTTCCCCTTTTTCTTTTTTAACAAATGTGTACATTTTTCATGCGCACTATACATTTTTCCCTATACATTAGGAACATTTTTTATACACATTTAACATATTTTAAATACATAATTAATATTTTTCTAATACGTGTTTTGACGTCTACTTCTTTTCATACACGTTGTATATTTTTCTTATACATATAATGTTCTTATAAATGTTTCATATTTTAAAAATACTTTTAAACATTTTTACAAAAACTTGCTTTGAATATTTTTTAATACATGTCAAACTTTGTTTAAATGCACGTTGGAAATGGTTTTTTAATGAGAAAAACATGTTTTCTGTCGTGTTTTACACACGGCCCATAACAAATTCCTGACATATAGGCCACTCAGCATTCCATGCTCTGCGGAATAATTGGACCCAAGCACGCGCTACTAGCCCGCGAGAGCTGACAAACCTTTTCGGCCATTTCCCTCCCTCCCCTCCTCCTCCTTCTTATCCACAATTTCCACACCAATCCACCACTCTCCGCTCGGCCTTCCTCTCGCTACCACTCCGCCTGCTGCCGCGCCATGGCGCTTCACGCCGTCTCCCCTGCGGCGGCCGCATCTCCGCCCTGCGCCCTCTCCTCTTCCCGTCTGTCCCAGCGCCCAGGTTGCTCCTCCTTCCTCCGCGCTTTCCCGCTTCGTTGAAACCCGCGAGTATCACCCGTGTTCTGCTTTTATCATTTATGATATGGGTTGCGGCGTAGTAAGCACTGTAGCACTAAGACGAACCCCAGGTCAGGAATGTAGTGGCATACAAATGCCAGTGGTTTTATCGCTTCTCCGTTCACGGCACAACCTTTCCAACCAGTGCAGTTAGGTTGCTGTTTGCACCGCGCCAACTTAAAGACAAACTAACACTGAATCTGATTTGGAATGGCAAGCTCTATACTCTACCGTGCACTTGGATATGTAATTGAGAGTCATTTCAGCCTGCATTTCACGATACTTTTGGAAATTATATACTATTACTTTTCTTGTGGTTTCGAGCTAATGTGCACTTAAATGGGTAGATATCAGGAAACCATTGACAGTTGTTATCCTTCACAATTCAGGGTCATTCAGAAGTGACCGAAGCCATTTATAAATCGATGTATCTCACGAAATTCATCACTGCATGTTTGTTGTTTGTCGTGGAAAACTGGTGAGACGGATGTAGTAGTTAATGTGGCTCCAAGTAACTAGTTTCTACTCCCTCCGTCCGGAATTAGTTGACGCTCAAACGGATGTATCTGCTGTTTGAGCGTCAACTAATTCCGGACGGAGGAAGTAGATAAGAGCGGACTGCTGTATTCACATAATTTCATCAGCAAGGAATAATGTTACAAGGCATCATCAGTCATCAGAGCATACTGCATTCAACATGTTGTGGTTCTTTCTCAGTACTGTTTCTACCTTATTTACATATTCCTACTAGTTTACCAAGCAACCAGAGTACATATTCCTACTAGAACTCAATATTGGGCAAGGTCTCATCAGAGAATACTGTATTTTACAGGTTGTGGTTGTCTCTCAAACCGTTCATCCCTGTTAAGTTCGTCCACAAACTTCATGAAATTTCAGTCTGGGGCAGTGGGTTTCTTTGGTGTGCCTTTGGTTCTTCAACACTCGGACAAGAGGCGAGTAGTTTTGCATTTAAATATTTCTTGTAGTTAATGAGCTTCAAGTTAATCTTCGTTAACTTGTGGTTATCATGTATCAGAGCAGTTATGAGGCATGCCACTAATGAAGAAATTGAGGAAGAAAAGACAATCGTTGAAGAACAAGCTGTAAATGACAATGCAACTCTGTTTTAGAAGTGTTAATATTTGCCTTGTAAAGTCTTTTACGTATGGTGCTAACTAGCTGGCACTATGTATTGTCAGAAAGAAAAGATGGAAAAGGCCATTGAAACAGTTCAATCGAACTTCAATACCGTGAGGACTGGGCGGGCAAACCCGTCTATGCTTGACAGGATTGAGGTTTGATAATTTAGCTTTGTTCCCTTTTTTTATATTCTGAAAGTAACAATTGCATGATAGCACCTGTCATTCAGTGTAATGTTCTTTCTATGTCTGTATAACAATTTAATTGGTTTTACTTCATAACTAGGCTACGCGTGAAACAGTAGTTATTTCAGTAGGCTAATGGTTACCATTAAATTCTGAACTGATATCAGTGGAACAATGTGTGTTCAATACAATTCATTGATATTGGTTGGAACAACTGAATTAGCATCTGCAATTAAGACTAAAGCACAAAGAGGTTACTGCGCAAAGGTGAAGCTCCTCATATGGCGAATAATTCCTTGCAGGTTGAGTACTATGGAACTCCTGTAAACTTGAAGACTATTGCACAGATAAATACCCCAGATGCGACTTCTCTTCTTATCCAGCCATATGACAAGTCTTGGTAAGCCATTTATCGTCCCCAGTTTAGGCATAACTTGGTATTGCTTTGTGCGTCCCGTGTTGTTGACATACATATACTGTGCAGTCTCAAGCTCATTGAGAAAGCTATAGTTGCTGCAAATATTGGGGTGACACCAAGCAATGATGGAGAAGTGATACGAGTCACTGTCCCACCATTGACATCTGACCGCAGAAAGGTTTGTGCATTACATTTCCAACCTCTTGTGCTTAAATTAGTAGTATTGTGCATTTAAATTCTGGCTTGTTTGGTCAAGCTTTTAGTTTGCATGATTGTGCCTTTTTCTTCTTCCTTGTGTTAAAATTCATTTGAAAAATATGGCAACAAAAAGTCTTAATATGCATACCATTTCTCGAATCATAATAGTAAGGACATTTTAATAATTCATATCTGAGACCTAGACACACCAGCTAAGAGAAAAGATAATACTTGTAATAAAATATGTTTCTGAAACTTATGTGATTCCCAAGTAGCACTTTCACTGATTGTTAGCACCATAAAATACAACATTCTTTAACTCAAAGAAGATCAGAAATTGATTTGAACATGATGCGTAAAATGTGCATGTTTTTTCTAGGGAACTTTTTAGATGGATTATCTGGTAAGTATTGCTTGCTGCTTAAGTGCAGTTGTTCAAGCACAGGAATTTTCTATAGCTTGATAATATGTCCAATATTATATCTATAGGTTTTGCATAGATAATAAAATTCTTATAGCTTTTTTCCCAATTAATCTTCTCTTTTTTCGTGGGGCAGGAAATGACAAAAACCGTAGCCAAGTTATCTGAAGAAGGAAAGGTACAACCTCACCTTGGCACACAGTTTACATTCTTTTCAGCAGAATATTTATAATTATGTTTTATACCGAGGCTTAATTTTCTGTACAACGTTTTCATGCATTTTATTTATGATTGGCTACCCTACTTGCATTATTTCAACAGTTTGAGGTATGTCTGAAGCCTTTATACCTTTGCTGATAAGTTATTTTGTCTCACCTTTACAAATTACTTCTGTTGTGATCGGGATGCACTTTAGATAAAATTTAGCAACAACCAAGTATGAACTGTAGATGTTCCATGAAAGTTGTTAAAGCACATGCTCTTTACTGTGTCTGTTACACATAAATTGGTCTATAGAAATGTTCTTTTCCGAACTTGGTAAAAGGTATGTCGATTTCTGTTCTTTTCTGTTGTTCTTCTAACATCTGTAGATGCTCGTGCTTTAGTATATACTACAAGATGTTGAGTTGCAGATGATTTTGATGAAATATTGTGATTTCTTTCTCCTAAGTGTATTCTGATAACAATGTGTGATAACTATGACTTTTTTTCAGGTTGCTATCAGAAACATAAGACGAGACGCAATCAAAGCCTACGATAAGCTAGAGAAGGTTTGCTCTTCTCAGCTGGTACTAGTTCATTGAGGCTATTCTACCTTTGCCCTCAAATTAACAGCTTGCGCTTGTATACATAGGAAAAGAAACTTTCTGAAGATAATGTGAAGGATTTATCAGCCGATCTACAAGTGAGGATACACACTTCCATGACCCCCTGTAGTTAGTACAGCGATGCATTGGGGACTAAGACTTAACTTCTTGTACTAATTCTACAGAAAATCACAGACGAGTACATGAAAAAGGTTGAAGCCATCCAAAAGCAGAAGGAACAGGTACTTGGGTCCATAAGATGGCCCTGCTTATCGCTTCAATGTTACTCCTGTCTTAAGATAATAATTGGTTAATTCGACGCAACTAGTAGGATGTGAACGAGTAAAAAATGGCTTCACTTGATGCCAAAGAAGCTATTATTCATCATCGCTCGAGAACCCTGCAAAAATGAACAAAACCTTATCGATTTTTGATTTTTTTCAGGAACTGAGCAAGGTTTAGATCCCCACCCGACTGAACAAAAACTGGTGAATCGCATTTCGTCCTGTGAGGTACCTTGGCTGTGTTGAAGAAACTGATATATCATTGTATCGGCAACCAACCCATTTATTGGGTTATCACAGAGCCTTGCTCCTACAACGGCAGTCGTTTCAAAAAATTAGCAGCTGACACGTTAATTTCTACAGGCTACATGTTTTCTGAAGCCCTCCTCTCGTCATCGGATGGTTGCAACTGCGCTGGGATGCACTCATTGGGTTGTTGGAGTCTTGCTAAAACTGATGGATGCGAGTTCAGACAGTGCTGCTGCGTCCCTCGTTTCCCTTTTGTAATTAGGCCTTTGCCATCTTCCTGTCCGACTGCCATTGTCAGTATTTTCATGAATTAAATTCTGTGATGTGCACTCTAAAAGAGTATATGGAAAACGCTATCAATCAGCCGGCTGATAACGCCTGGCGCGTCCGCCGCTTTCTCTATAGTACTACACATGTCCCTAGGCCTTACGAACCTTATCTCCTCCCTTTTCTCAGTCTTATCGCATCCTCTTTTTTCTTCTCACCTATAGTGGCCATGGCTGAGTGAAGCTCGCACGCGGAGGGCTAGGTGGAGCTTGCGCACGTGCACGCTCTGCAGCTCGGGCGCGCGACCATGGCTAGGGCGACATGCGTGACGCGGAACGTGGCAGGAAGGGCCTGGCCGGAGCTTGAGCTTCTCCGTGCCCATGGCCATGGCGGCCGGACTTGGACAGGCAGATTTTTTCTAACAAGGTCTTTTTGTTGTGGATTTTTGCAGCATAAGCGGTGTTGCAAACGGTGGTGAACGATGACTGTGCTCCTGTGATATGCATCCGCAACTACGGCGTCTTCTCCACATCATTTCATTGTAAAAATTTCTGCAACATTATCTATGTTGCAAAATTTCTTCCGCAACATCGCCGACGTTGCAAAAATGTGAAGACCATTTTTTTTCCAGCAACACGAACTCTGTTGCAAAACTCTTTCCGCAACATCATATATGTTGCAAAAGATGAACAAGGTGATATACGATTTTTTTTCTGCAACACAACCTTGCAAATAAAATTCCTACAACATGACCTTTGTTGCAAAAATAATGCTTAAGGAAATAACGCGTCAAACTAAAAAATATGCTTTGGGTTGTTTTGCAACAAAGCCGGTGTTGCAGAGCGAAACCGCAACAACCAGCTTGTTGCAATTTGTGACACACGTTTTGAGAAGATCTGACGGTTATTTTTGCGTCAATCGAATAGCCCCAGAGACGGCGGATGTGTTCGTTCTATCCACCGGCCGGCGCATAGCATCGCCCTAATTATATACCCTGGGCCGGGCTCCACTGCAATCGGGTGCTACAAATTGGGCAAGTTCTTTCCATGTTTCAGAGATTGAAACGAGACTTTACTGTATCTTTGACACGATAGGCCACCGGCTATAGCCAGTGTATCATGGGTCCCATGTGAAAATATCCACACATCAGCGACGATGACTGGCAGGGCGACACGTCCCTCGCCGACAATGACCAGGCTGCGATAATTACGGACGCTGGTGCCGGCCCCACGGAAGGACGGGCCGGACTCGTGTGCCAGTGGTAGGGCCACCAATCGGCGGGTGGTCCCGGCGTACAGTACGTCCCAGTCCTGCGTTCTCCACTAGGATTGAGTGATGGTGACTCCGGTAGGCAAGGATTCATTGCCGGCATGGACCGGTAAGCATTTTGAATGCTGTGCTACTGGTACTGCTCGAGTAGGATAGGAGTACTTCATGTGTCCATCAGATATCACCTCAACGATAGAAGCAGAAATTAGCAAATTATTACTATGCAGTTCGTTTTACTTTCATGGTTGTTTACCTTTTCGTAAGGTTAGTAAAATGACCATTTGATTAGACGGTGCTAACATGTCGGAGCACTACTAAACATCTTTGACTAGCAGCACTTCGGATAGAAAAAGCGGGAGGAGTGCGTGCGATTGGGCGCAAGCTAGGAAACACGTCAAAATCTCGGAGGCTTCAGAAATGAAGCGGCGGAAAACGATGCTGAAAAGGGGAACCGATCACCCAGGAGAAAATGCGCAGCAAGCAAGCAACGAGAACAATATACAGATCAAACTTGGAGGGTACAAAGGACGAGAACACGGCGCAAATTAGAAGGAGGCAGATCGACCGAACCATTCAACTGAGACGCACAAGAAGAATCAAAAAGAAAACAAAAAAAAACGCACCGGCCGGGGCGGCAATGGAAGAAAGTGGATGGCTGCGGTGGCCGCTCACCGCCGTCGTCAGCTCGCTTCAGCCGCCGACTCGCTGTTCCACCGGGCAGCGGCAGCGCAGATTTCCACGGCAGGCAGGCGAGGCGACGATCTGACGCTTGAAGCGCAGTGACGATGGCAAAGGAGAGGAGAAAGCCACCCTTGTCGCCGTGGTATTCCTCTGCTCTCACCGTCTTTTCAGAGAGCGCAGCGCGGCGCGGCGCCCTGCCTTTGTACTGTCCCTCGGGTTGACTATACCTCCCGCGCGTGCCAGTGCAGCGGCACATCACTCAACCACTGTACTCCGTGGAGTGGTGGATTTGGGGAGGGGTAAAAAGCTAGTGGGTCCCATGCTCCGTGGCCCAGGAGCTGCCGTCTATTCATGCTGGCCCACCCCTGAAATATTTACCTACCGAGTAGTACAGCGACACGCGGCCGGTAGTCTGCCACTATTGTGTGGGTCCCATGGCATATGAAGACGTGGGACCCTCTGGAGGAGCATAGCAGAACTATACGGACGCGGCAGCGGGTCGGGCCTGGCCCCACGTGTACGTGGACCCAGGTGGGCACGGAAAGCAGATTGGACCGCGGTGCGGGGCCCACGGCTATCCTGTCGCGATAGGATCTCGGGCTCTCGACGAGGAGAGGAAAGGTCATCTGGACCGTGCACTCGTTCAGGCACGATCGCCAGCCACCGGACGATGTGGATTGGTCGATCGGGGAAAGGATATGGTACTGGGGTCAACAAGATATTTCTCGACCCCCACGTCGACCGTGCACTCCTGTGTTCTGAATTTTGGTCAACAAAATAATTTTCTTTTCTTCTTTGCGGTTAACAAGATATTTCTCAACCCCCACGTCAATTTTTTTAACTCTGCAGATAAAAGACAAGGATTTTTTTTTTAAAGATCCAGCAACTTGTTGGCTTCATTGATTTAGTAGAGGAGAGCGGGAACAAAGTCTAATCAATTGCATATGGGCGGAAGATGAAAAACGAACAAAAAGAAAGAGCAAAAAAACAACAACAGGGTTTCTCATAGTTGTTATCTCGCTAATCTGTCCCCGAAAGGGGTCTCTATGTCTTTTGCTCCCGCCAATCGCCATTGATCCATATTCGCTCTGATTGCAGCGATCACCGCTGAAGAGCTCGGCCTCTTGTTTCTGAAAATGACAGTGTTTCTCTCCTTCCAGAGCTCCCAGGCCACCAGCATGATCATCGTCTTGATTCCTTTCCTGAACTCCGGTGCCGCCCTTCTGACGATGGCTTGCGCGACGGCAGCTGTGGACGAGAAGTGCACGCGCTCATGCGTGTTCAAAGCGGAGCACCCCCTCCATGTGGCCACCTCTCGCCATACCTCGGAGGAAAGCGGGCAGCTCCAGATCAAGTGCATGGAAGTTTCCAGGCTGCGAAAACACAGTTGGCAGAAGAGTTGTTGGGCCATCCCCTGTCATTACACCAGAGTCGGTTTAAAAACAGTAGCCACGTGAATATCTTCAATTTGGCCGGTGCCCATGTTTTCCAGTTGAGAGCTTTGAAGCAAGTTGGCCCCGTCCTCTGAAACTGCATCTTGTATGCTGAGCTTGTTGAATACGATCCGTGCTTGCCCTTGATCCAAGTGATCTTGTCTGTGGTTTCGGCATTCAGCTGTGTGCCCTGGATCAACCGACGCATCCGGAGGAAATCGGCAGCGATCGTGAGGGTATTGCCATGCTGCAGGTCGAGCCTCCACTGCTCATTGTGCAGCGCGGCGGCCACGGTTCTGTTCTTTCGTCTTGAATGGCTGTAGAGAGCAGGGAATTTGTTCCGCAGCGATTCCCGGCCGATCCATCTCCTGTTCCATAAGTTTGTTGTCTTCCCGTCGCCCACGGTGACCGTGGTGGCCATGTCAAAGGCCTGACGATCCTGCTCATCGCACGGTGGCTGAAAGGCACTCTCCATGGCCTTCCTGGGAACTGTCAGGCCTGCCATAACCACCGTAGACGCAACGCCCGACCGAACTTCCTCAATCGGCGAGCAAACCTTGGCCCAAGCCACTTTGCATTTTCCTCCCGAAACATCATCGTCCTGACACCAAAGAAATCTTCGTCTGACCTTGTCGATTTCACTGATGATTTTCTTGGGCAACTTCAACACTTTCATTGCGAAAGTTGGTAGTGCAGAGAGAACGCATCGCACGAGCACTCTATGGCCAGCAGTGCTCAGCAGTTTTCCTTCCCATCCTGCTAGCCGGCCCTTGATCCTGTCCAGAATGAATTGAAGATGCACAATGCGCAACCTTACTGTAGTGACTGGGAGACCAAGGTAGGTGATTGGGAATTGTATAGTTTGGCCACCAAAGTCCTGTAGCATCTCCAAAGCCACGAAGAAGATTCGGTAAAGTGTTGATTTCCTCCTTGATCGGGTTGGCAAATATGATTTCATCGTCGGCGTAGAGACTAGCGCGCATGCTTGTCCCCTTCCAGGAAGCGGAGCAAGTATGCCGCATTCTGTGGCCCTGGGCAGGAGGCTGTGGAGGGGGTCGATGGCGAGGATGAAGAGCAACGGAGATAACGGGTCCCCCTATTGGAGACCGCGACGGTGCCAGAATTGTGAGCCCGGGGATCCATTGAGAATAATCGAAGAGGAGGCGAAGGATACCAGCGAGGCAATCCAGTCCCGCCATCTGGGACTGAATCCCAATCTCTGAAGCAGTTATAACAGGTATTCCCAAGATAGCGAGCCGAAGGCCTTAGCAATGTTTAATTTGAGTAGGAGAGCCGGTTTTTTCTCTCGATGCAAAGCCTTGACGCAGCCCTGCACGTACATGTAGCTGTCATGTATGCATTTGCCATTCTGGAAGGCCGTCTGCGCCGGCGAGTGACATGCTTGAGGACAGAGGCCAGCCTCATGGACAACACTTTGGCGATGAGCTTTGCAATTGAATGGATCAAACTAATAGGCCTAAAGTGGCCCAATTCCGTGGCCGCCTCCTTGGGGAGGAGGGAGATGAAGACAGAGTTCAGGTCGGCGAAGTTGGCACCGGCGATGTTGTAAAAGCTCTGAAAAACCGCCATGATGTCATCTTTTATAATGGATCAGCAGGTTCTGAAAAACTTGCCCGTGTACCCGTCCGGCCCCGACGCTTTTTCCGGCGGAGAGGCCACCACGGCCACCCAGACCTCCGGCTCGGTAAAAGGAGCGTCGAGGCCCTGCCGATCGATCATCGGTAGTTGAAGCTCCTCCCAATTTAGTGTACATGGCCGTGTCTTTTTCTCTCCCAACAGTTTCAGAAAATGGTCATGCACAGCCTGAGCTTTCTCGTCATGGTCAGAGACCTCGCCAGCACCCGTCTTGAGTGTGTGAATGAAGTTCTTTCTTCTTCGCGATCTCATCTTCACGTTGAATTTTTTTGTGTTCGAGTCCTCGGTACGCAGCCAGGTGATTCTGGAAGCCTACCTTTTCCTAGCTCTCTCAATTTCCGCCAATCCCAGGATCTTCATTTTTAGCAGTTTTCGTAATCTGAACTCCTCTGGGGACAGTGCTCTTGTTTCTTGAGCAATATCCAGTCTGAGAATGACCTCATTTGTTATGTGAAACTGTAGTTTAGTGCCACCAAAAAGGGATTTGCTCCAAATCTTTAGGTCCAATGCCACCCGCTGCATCTTCTTTTTGATCCTCACGAAAGGACAATCGTGATTGGCGGGTCTGTTCCAAGCATGCTGCACCGTCTCGCGGAAGTGTGGGAAGAGAGGCCAGAAATTCTCGAACCAAAATCTGGCCGGCCTGACAGGCGCCTCCGCGTTCGCCAGTAGCAAAGGACAGTGGTCAGAAAAAGATGTTGAGGCCGCCATCAACAAATAGCCAGGATGCATAACCTCCCACGCGTCGTTACAGAAGACCTTGTCAATGTTGCAGTGTGTTGGCACCTCTCTCTCATTGCTCCAAGTGTATTTTCTGTTTTTGCACTTGATCTCACGGACCCCAGCTTGATCGATGGCCCTACGAAATCGACCCAGCATTCTCCTGTTTATATTGGAGTTGTTCTTGTCTCTGGCCTCGTAAATCATGTTAAAATCCCCGTTGAGCATCCATGTCTCGGCCGAAGGCGGGAGCAGCGGCTAATTCCGTCAGAAAGTTCTCCTTCTGCGCTTCTTCCGACGGGCCGTAAACAGTAGTCATCCAGAAGAACTCCCTAGTACTAATAATCTCTACCCTAACCGTTATGGAGAAGGAAGAGATGAAGTGAGATACTACGTTGACTAGTTGCTTGTCCCAGAAGATGGCAGCACCCCCTGGTGCCGATCTCCGGAAGCACTACACATCCCTGCAAAAAAACACCGCCTATGTCTGAAGCTAGTTCAGACGTCCATGTTTCAATTTTGGTTTCCTGCAAACTCAGAATGGGCACTCGCAACCTCCCTAATTGTCGTTCTCTTCGCCGGGTATTTCAAACCCCTCACGTTCAAGGACATGAATTTGCAACGGGCGTCATTCATGGGGGCACAAGAATTTTCTCCGTCGATTACAATTACTACTGAAGATTGAACTGAACACCTTACAGTGTGTCGTGGGGCGACGACGGCCACCAACAGACCCAAAACCTCATCGTCGTCTATCTCTAAACCACATGACCCATGGACTACACATGATAAAAGATAAACCTAACTCTAGCTGATATGAAATCAGCCGCCGACGGAGACTAATTAGATGACCTAACATGACTACTCTGCACTCGACATGCTAGCAGCAATCTTCAGGGCCTCGCAGTCAAGTCCTGTCAGCTTGGCGATGGCGGCGATGTCGTCCTGCATTAGTGGCTCGTCGAACTTCTTCAGTAGTGCGGTCGCGACCCTTTGGGTCATCTTATCTTTTGGGCCGAGCCCCCTGAGCTCCTGGATGAGGTGGAGCACGGCACGCTAGGCAACAGGAACGTTGCTTCCAGAGGACGCCTGACGGATGCTGCGACGCGTGGGAGTGTAGGAGGCCCGTGTCTTGGGAGGAGCTGATGATCGAAGGCGCGGCGGTGGTGGAGCAGCGAGGACGGCCGGTTGCACTGCAGCGAACAGTCTTGGGGTGTCTACCTGGTCGGCCTCCTCCTGTGCACCTCCAATCTGCAGAAGATCGACATGTTGCATGATCGCGGAGACGTGCAACCCAACAGTTGCCGGTGCCGGGGCCGTGATGCAAGGGTACGCCATGGTCTGGGCAAGGTCGGCGATGCACGACAACATATCTTCCTTGGTGAGCTCGTCGCACTCATCCCTGACGTCGATCTTGCGGGTCCTGGCATGGGGTGGGGACCTCCCGCCGTCTTCAAAAGCGAGCGGTGTGTTGAGTGCCTCGATCATGGCGTTCTCCATCTCCGACTGTATCACATCCGTGCGTGGCGGGGGGCAGAGGGCACAACCGCCGGGAAACGAGAAAAAGGTCGCCACGGGATCTGGGTCGACGATCGCCTGGGGGGGGGGGAGCGGACTGGTCCAGGAGAGGCAGAGGGGGCATGGCCCGCAGCTCGCTCCCGGCGCGTGCTCCCTTGTTCTTGGAGCAGCCCCTTTCACCACCAGCGTGCCACCTGCCCGCCGGTGTCCTGCTGCGGTGCCTTGGGGCTGCCTCGACAACCTCCGTCGCCTTGCCTCTGGCGTGGCACGAGGTGCCCAGGAACGCCTCCTTCCATGAGCGCCTAGTGCTGCCTTGATCACCGTCGCCGCGGTTACTTCTGTCTTGTGGATGGGGGGGTCGCCGCATCCCTGGGCCATGAGGCGGGGCGCGGCGCGGTGGCCATCTAATGAGTGATATTTTTACACTCATTTCAACCTTGTTTAAACCGAAATATTTCATTAAAAGAGAGATATTCGCTCCGATATTGTCACTAATGACTAATAAGTGCGAGGGATTCCACAAATCCTCTCTTTGATATTTTTTCACAGAAAATGGGCTAAAAAAGGAAGAAATCATGTGGGAGAATGGAAAGGAAGGAAATTGGAGAAGCGATAAGTCACCAGAAGGCACCAAAAGGCCGCCAGTGTAAAAGACGGCGTTCCATGCGACCGCGAGCGCTCGCATGAGCGGTCGTTTAGCATGGAAACCAAGGCAGGTCGTCCACCTGAACAACTTTTATAAAGGGAACCCAGTCGAAATGTGAACAGAGAGCGCGTCAGGAGAACGTCCAGCACAACCACAAGCCCTTCATCATCCACTTCATCTACAAACCCTAGCCGCTGCCATTTGCATCTCCATAGCCATCTCCACCACCATAGTTCTCTCTCATCTAGTTCATACTTGTAATCGTGCATTGCACAAGGCATCCATTGTAAGACATATTGCAATCAATCAATCTCAAGATGTGTTCTTCAAAGTTTACTTCTCGCGATCTGATGTCGATGTGTGAGTAGATCGGTAAGGTATGGGGTGAGGCATGAGCCTTGCAACCCCAGGTATTCGGTGAAGGGATCATTGGGAGTCTTTGACATAACGTCTCATATGTGTGAAATAAAATTGTTTCGTGAAGTTTCTCTTGCCTTGTCCGCGATCTTCATCCCTGCAGGTACCTAGGATCATGGAGATAGAGCACCGGTGAGGCTAGGAGCAAGGGGGCCGTGAAGTGTTATACCGAACACCGGTGACAGTAAGGATTAGTAGGGTAACATGGATCATAACCTTGGGGATTCATGAGGTGTAGTCATTAAACGCCCAAAGTTTTTGTCTGATATTATTATCTTAATTATCGGGGCAAGCCCATGAGACGGATAGGGCCTACGGTAGGACAACTGATTCTTGATGCAGGACTCGTGCCGGTCAAGATGTTATTTGGACACATCCCCCACTATGATACGAAGCAAGCACCTCTTGACGAGTGACTTCCCGCGCACAAACGACTATCATTTTTATCCCAACACCAATATATGGTTGTAAGCATTAAGACCTCATCCCCGTACCTTCTTTTTATTATAAGTGTTTGAATCACAATTTGCTTGCTGATCCGATCAAAAGCTGGATTTGACACTTTAGCAAAAGCTTGATAGAGACCATTGCTTCAAGGGGATCTTCCTCTCGTGGGTTCGATACCTAGGGTCACCTATGGGGAAATAGGTGCGGGATACCTTTTCTTGTTCCAATACCGGATCAATAAAAAGGAGATATCAAGCCCTTTTTCTGGCACCGTTGTCGGGGAGGAGTTTAGTATTCCTAGTCTTTGTGTTTAGAGTTTTTGTTAAAGTTAATTTTTCAGTTTTTGTTTTTACTTTCAGTTTTTAGTTTAAGTTTTATTTTATTGCAAGTCTTTTAGTGGAAAATACCAAAAAGTTACTATGGCTCGTAACCTTGGGAGTTTCGCTACTCCTAGTAACAATTTCATGCGTGAACCAATTGCACAACCTGATGTTGCAGCTGCAGAATATGAGATTAAACCGAACTTAGTTTCCATGGTTCAACAGGACCAATTTGGAGGCTCTGCTTCAGAAGATGCAAGTATGCATTTACATAATTTTACTGAATTATGCAACATGACATGCATAAAGGATTATGACCCGGATGCTCTTAAACTCCGCTTGTTTCCTTTCTCTTTGAGAGGAAAAGCTAAGGAATGGCTTTTAGCTTTACCTAAAGGAAGTATAACTTCTTGGGCTGCTTGTTGCGGCAATTTTTTATCTAAGTTTTGTCCACCAGCAAAAATTATGCAATTACATTCTCAGATTACAGGTTTGAAGCAAGAAGAACGTGAGCCACTAGCGCTTGTGTGGGATAGAATGAAAGAAGCTATAAGAAACTGCCCCAATCATGGAATGGAGGAGTGGTTAATCCTTCATATGTTTTATAATGGCTTAAATCACATGTCAAAAACCATGCTTGATACAGCTGCAGGAGGAACAATCATGGGAAAGACCATAGAATATGTCAAGAAGATACTAGATGTTATGCAAGAGAACCATGCCCAATGGCATGTTGAGAGGACCACCACCAAAAAGGTGAATGTCATAGAAGAAAATAGCTCGGAGTTGACAACCAAGCTAGAAGAACTTGTTGGAAATATGCCCTAGAGGCAATAATAAAATGGTTATTATCATATTTCCTGTTCATGATAAATGTTTATTATTCATGCTAGAATTGTATTGACCGGAAACTTAAATACATGTGTGAATACATAAACTACACCATGTCCCTAGTAAGCCTCTACTAGACTAGCTCGTTGATCAAAGATGGTTATGGTTTCCTGACCATAGACATGAGTTGTCATTTGATAACGGGATCACGTCATTAGGAGAATGATGTGATGGATAGACCCAACCGTAAGCTTAGCATCAGATCGTTTAGTTATTTGCTACAACTTTGTTCATGTCAAGTATCTGTTCCTTAGACCATGAGATCATGTCACTCCCGGATACCAGAGGAATGCCTTGTGTGCTATCAAATGTCACTTCGTAACTGGGTGATCATAAAGGTGCTCTACAAGTATCTCCGAAGGTGTCTGTTGGGTTGCATGGATCGAGACTGGGATTTGTCGCTCCGTATGACGGAGAGATATCTCTAGGCCCTCTCGGTAATATAACATCATAAAGAGCTTGCAAGCAATGTGGATAATGAGTTAGTCATGGGATCTTGTATTACGGAACGTGTAAGGAGACTTTCCGGTAACGAGCTTGAACTAGGTATGGAGATACCGATGATCGAATCTCGGGCAAGTAACATATCGCCGGACAAAGGGAATTGCATACGTGATTAATTGAATCCTCGACATCTTTGTTCAATCGATAAAGATCTTCGTTGAATATGTAGGAATCAATATGGGCATCCAGGTCCCACTATTGGTTATTGACCGGAGAGGAGTCTCGGTCATGTATACATGTTCCTGAACCCGTAGGGTCGCACGCTTAACGTTCGGTAGCGCTAGGGTAGCATTGAGATATTAGCAGTGGAAAGTCCGAAGGTTGTTCGGAGTCCCGGATGAGATCCCGGATATCACGAGGAGCTCCGGAATGGTCCGGAGGTAAAGATTTATATATGGGAAGTCCTATTTTGGTCGTCGGAAAAGTTCAGGGGCATGCCGGCAGTGTACCGGAGTCACCGAAGGGTTCCAGCGGTCCACCGGGGGCGTCAACCAGCCCTGGGGACCCACGTGGGCTATAGAGGGGCGCTCTGGCCTATTTGGGCCTGGCGCACCAGCCCCCCACCTGGCCCATGCGCCTAAAGTGGCAAACCCTAGGGGTGGGAGGCGCCCCCCATGGCTTGGGGGCCAAGCCACCCCCTAGGGCGCCGCCCCCTCCCTTGGAGGAGGGGATAGGGCCGCCGCCCCCTCCCCCTCACCCCTATATATAGTGGGGAGGGGTGCGAGGGGCTGCACCCCTTCACCCTTGCCCTCCGTCGCTCCCAACTCCTCCCACCTCTTCTTCGGTACGCGCTTGGCTAAGCCCTGCCGGAATTCCGCTGTGGCCACCACCACCATACCGCCGTGCTGGTTCCGATCTCATCTACCTTCTCTCCCTCGCTTGCTGGATCAAGAAGGAGAGGTCGCCATCGAGCTGAATGTGTGCTAATCTCAGAGGTGCTGTCCGTTCGGCACTAGATTGGATTGCGTCGCGATTGGATCGTGAAGAGTACGACTACATCAACCGCGTTACGACGCTAACGCTTTCGGTCTACAAGGGTATGTAGACACACTCCCCTCTCATTGCTATGCATCTCTGATACGTCTCCAACGTATCTATAATTTTTGATTGTTCCATGCTATTATAGTATCAATCTTGGATGTTTTTATATGCAATTATATATCATTATTTGGGACTAACCTATTAACCCAGTGCCTAATGCCAGTTGCTGTTTTCTGCTTGTTTTTGGCTTTTCAGAGAAACAATACCAAATGAAGTCCAAATGCCATGAAACTTTTTGGAGATTTTTTTCTGGACAAAAGAAACCTGGGAAGCTTCGGGAGGAGGCCAGAAACCTCACGGAGGCTTCACAAGGCACTAGAGCGTGCCCCAGGGGGGGGGGGGGCGCCGTGCTACCTTGTGGAGCCCACGTGACTCCGTTTGACCTGATTCCACTTCTATAAATTCACAAATATTGGGAAACCCCCAGAGAGCCAGAAGAGAAAACATTTTCGCCGCCGCAAGCCTCTGTTCTTCCGTGATCCCATCTGGAGGCCTTTTCCGGTACTCTGCCAGAGGGGGAATCGATCACGGAGGGCTTCTACATCAACCTTGCTGCCCTTCCGATGATGTGTCAGTAGTTTACCACAGACCTACAGGTCCATAGCTAGTAGCTAGATGGCTTCTTCTCTCTCTTTGATCTTCAATACAATGTTCTCCTCGATGTTCTTGGAGTTCTATCCGATGTAATCTTCTTTTGCGGTGTGTTTGTTGGGATCCGATGAATTGTGAGTTTATGATCAGATTATTCATGAGAAATATTTGAGTCTTCTCTGAACTCTTTTATGCATGATTGTTATAGCTTTGTATTTCTCTCCGATCTATCGGTTTAGTTTGGCCTACTAGATTGATTTATCTTGCAATGGGAGAGGTGCTTTGTGATGGGTTCAATCTTGCGGTGCTCGATCCCAGTGACAGAAAGGGACATGACACATATTTGTATTGTTTCCATTAAGGATAAAAAGATGGGGTTTATTCATATTGCTTGAATTTGCTTCTCTACATCATGTCATCTTGCTTAAGGCGTTACTCTGTTTCATACTTAATACCATAGATGCATGCTGGATAGCGGTCGATGGGTGGAGTAATAGTAGTAGATGCAGGCAGGAGTCGTTCTACCTGTCTCAGACGTGATGCCTATATACATGATCATTGCCATGAATCCTTCATAATTATTTGCTTTTCTATCAATTGCCCAACAATAATTTGTTTACCCACCGTATGTTTATGTGCTCAAGAGAGAAGCCTCTAGTGAAAACTATGGTCCCCGGGTCTATCTTTATTATATAAAAAACCTAAAAATACCTTGCTGCAATTTATTTACTTTTATTTTAATTAGTAGTTTAGTTTATCTATTTACCTCGATAAGATTTAATCCTTGCAAATAACCGCTAAGAGGATTGACAACCCTCTTATTTGCGTTGGGTGCAAGTGTTTGCTCTTGTGTGTGCAGGTGCGTTTAACGGAATTTTGCTTGGTTCTCCTACTGGATTGATAACCTTGGTTCTTAACTGAGGGAAATACTTATCTCTACTGTACTGCATCATCCTCTCCTCTTCGGGGAAATACCAACGCAGACTATAAGTAGCAGGAAGAATTTCTGGCGCCGTTGCCGGGGAGACATCATCAAAATTACCAAGTACCTTCGCACAAACTATCAATCACTTGCATTTATTTTATTTTCCTTTTATTTGCATTTGTCTCTTTTTTTCATCTCCCCCACTTCTAATTGTTTTTACAAAAACACAAAAAAATCTATTTGCTTGCTTGCTTTTATTGCCATGTCAACACTCAAGAACAGAAGGTAAAACAAAAATTTAAGATCACTATGGATCCTCATCCACTTGCTAATCTTTTCAAAAGATCCAATTATAATGAACCAATTGCTAGTGATTTGAGTGCTCTTGATTTTCTCTATGAAGTTTCGCTTGAAAATCATGAATCTGAAAATTGTGATGAAGTGTTAGAAGAAGAAATTTATAAAGTGATTCATGTTAGCTCCTTGATTGAAAAGCATGATTGCAATGATGTTACTATAAATTCTATTAATGTGAATTGTGCTAATAATATGCAAAACTACAAGCTTGGGATGATAATTTTATGTCCACTACTTATTGCAATGATCATGATTGGGGTGATAATGCTTCTTATGATCTTGAAAATTTATTTAAACCTCATGATGAATATGTTATTAACAATAATGTTTGCAATACTATTAAAAGTGGGTTTGGAAGAGCGTCAAATTTAGGTAATAATGATCCCACTTCTTTGGAGAATTATCAATCTTATGAAATTTTTGACAAAAGTGGGTTTGGAGAGGTCATGACTTTAGTTGATGTTAATCCCACAATCTTGGAAGATTATAATTTTTTATGCATGTGGATCATAGAGAGATTATTGTTTATAATAGCTATATTGTTCAGTTTGATTATGATCCTACATGTAATTATTATGAGAGAGGAAAATATGGTTGTAGAAATCTTCATGTTACTAAATTACCTCTCGTTATGTTGAAATTATTGATGCTCCATAATTCCTATTAGCATATGCTAGATATTGCTTGTCTTGATAATTTGTTTGCTTATAAAATGCCTATGCATAGGAAGTATGTTAGACTTAAATGTGTTTTTCACATGTTTCATGATGCTCTCTTCGTGTTTAAATTACTATCTTTCATGTGAGCATCATTGAAATCTCAAGCCTATCTTAATGGCTATAAAGAAAGAGCTTGTTGGGAGACAACCCAATAAATTTTTATTATGTTCTTGAGTGTTTGCATGATTATAGATTCTGTTATGATTGTGTTTTTATGTTTTCATTAGTGTTTGTGCCAAGTAATGCCTTTGGGATGATTTGGAAGATAGTATAATTGATGCTGTTTGGAAAACAGAAAGTTTTGCGTCCAGTGCTGGAATTTAGTTCGGTACTGGAGCGTCAGAAAAATCTGAAATTTTTACAAAGTATTGTTATATGAATTTTCCACGTTGTCATAATTTTTCAGAATTTTTGGAGTTATAGAAGCATGGATTTTAAATAGATCTTTACAGACAGTTCTGTTTTAGACAGATTCTGTTTTTATTGCATAGTTTGCTTATTTTGATGAATCTATGGATCGTATCGGGGGGTATGAGTCATGGAGAAGTTGGAGTACAGTAGCATTGTGCCAATATTAAATATGAATCAATTTACTACAGTACCTAAAGTTAAAGATTCGTTTGTTATACTAACGGATCTCACGAGGTTTCTGTTGAGTTTTGTGTGCTAAAGTTTTCAAGTTTTGGTTGAGACTACGATGGACAAAGGAATAAGGAGTGGCAAAAGCCCAAGATTGGGGATGACCAAGGCACCCCAAGGTAATATTCAAGGAAGACTCAAGCGTCTAAGCTTGGGGATGCGCCGGAAGGCATCCCCTCTTTCGTCTACAATCTATCGGTAACTCACTTGGAGCTATATTTTTATTCATCACATGATATGTGTTTTACTTGGAGCGTCTTGTGAAATAGTTTGTTTTCTTTTTAGTTTGTCACAATCATCTTTGCTGAACACACCTTTTTGAGAGGGACACACATTATTCGTGATTTGTTAGAATACTCTATGTGCTTCACTTATATCTTTTGAGCTAGGCAGTTGCTCTAGTGCTTCATTTATATCTTTTAGAGCATGTCGGTGATGATATTTTAAAGAAATAGTTGCACTCTCATGCTTCACTTATACCTTTTTGAGAGTCTCATGATAGCAATGGTAATATACACGGGTTATGAATTTGGTCCTGATATGATAGGTATTCAAGAGGGATATAATAAAAACTTTCATGTAGATCACTGAATATGATAAATTTGATTCCTTGCAATAGTTTTGCGATATTAAGATGGTAATATAGGGAGGTATTAGTAGATAATTGTGGTTTAGTAAGAATAATTTTGTTAAGGTTTGTGATTACCGAAGCATGCACGTATGATCTGTCGTTATGCTAAGAAGTTGGAGCATGATTTATTCTTGATTGTCTTCCTTTGTGTGGCGGTCGGGGGCGCGCGATGGTTAACTCCTACCAACCTCCCCCCTAGGGGCATGCGTAGTAGTACTTTGCTTTGAGGGCTAATAAACTTTCGCAATAAGTATGTGAGTTCTTTATGACTAATGTGAGTCCATGGATTATACGCACTCTCACCCTTCCGCAATTTGCTAGCCTCTTCGGTACCGTGCATTGCCCTTTCTCACATCGAGAGTTGGTGCAAACTTCGCCGGTGCATCCAAACCCCGTGATATGATACGCTCTATCACACATAAGCCTCTTTATATCTTCCTCAAAACAGCCACCATACCTACCTATCATGGCATTTCCATAGCCATTCCGAGATATATTGCCATGCAACTTCCACTGTTCCGTTTTTTATGACACACATCATCATTGTCATATTGCTTTGCATGATCATATAGCTGACATAGTATTTGTGGCTCAGCCACCGTTCATCATTGTTATACATGTTACGCTAGCATCATTGCACATCCTGGTACACTGCCAGAGGCATTCATATAGAGTCATATTTTTGTTCTAGTATCGAGTTGTAATTTTGAGTTGTAAGTAAATAGAGGTGTGATGATCATCATTATTAGAGCATTCCCCCAGTGAGGAAAGGATGATGGTGGCTATGATTCCCCCACAAGTCGGGATGAGACTCAAGACGAAAAAAAGAAAAAAAAATAGAAAAAAAAGAGGCGAAAAAGAGCCATGAAAAAAAGAAAAAAAATAAATAAAAAATAAAAAAATAAATGAGAGAAAAAGAGAGAAGGGGCAATGTTACTATCTTTTTCCAACTTGTGCTTCAGAGTAGCTCCATGTTTTTCATATAGAGAGTCTCCTATTTTGTCACTTTCATATACTAGTGGGAATTTTTCATTATAGAACTTGGCTTGTACTCCCTCCGTTCCTTTATCTAAGGTGCATTATTTCCAGCACGGTGACCAAGGCACCATATTTTGGACCCGTGGAGACAAAACTACCCCTGATATTAGTTTAATGGAAGAAATCAATTACCTGACGTTCCACCGATTTGACAGTCGCATGCGGATATCCTTCCAGCCTTGCATGGCACATGCAACACCATATCCCAGAAAATCTGGAAGCAAACCTTGGAGGGAATTGGCCTGGCGCGCAGCTATAGAGAAAATGGAGGGAATTGCATGGCGCCAACGCAATGCATATTTGAAATTTTTGTGCTTGTGTACAAAATGGATCTGGCTCGTCCTTTTCCCCGTTCTTTTATCCATCTTCTCCTTCTTCTAGTATGTGGCCATGAAAATAAAATACACGGACGACATGGTCGATCTATACTCGCATACAGCCCCTAATTGGGATTCAGTCGAGGAGAACGACGACACGGCATGTGATCTTGGATACGACTACGAGTGGATAGCTTCCGACGACTCCGACGACGGTATGTTCTTTTGCAATCTGACATTCGATAGGACACTTCGTGGTTCATAGTCGGAGAATGTTTCATTGTTGGATCCATGTAGAACTTGAGGATATCATCGTACGTGCACCGCCGACCCAAGCTGCGGGAGCCCACGGACGCGGCCAACACACCGGCGGGTGCGGACGCGGGCGCGGCCAACGCGCCGGCGGGTGCCGACGCGGGCGCGGCCAACGCGCCGGCGGACGCGGCCACACAGTGGATGCAACGCAGTCTTCACTGGTACGTACATTCAGTATTCGTTCTGACTATGCAGACCGTGTAGGATTAGGAGAACGTACATGAGGGTGCCGACGTTCTCCAATGGTGTCCTTTTTTCATTCAACTGCATGCATCACGCAGTGGAGTAGAATTGTTTTCTGAAACTTGACCCGTTGTGTAATCATTTACTCACAGGTCGATCGCCGGGGCACCGGTGGACAAGGCAACGAAGAGGACGGAAAGCAGTGCAAGCCGCCGGTGAATCCACCGGACAAGTGGTGGCCGGTGTCCTTTTGCACGACGTTGTTGCGGACAAGTAGCGAGACCTTCTATCCGGGGACGATCCGGCTTGGTACCACCAGAGCCTACCTCTTTGACGACGAACGTATTCTCATCGATACTCGTGCGCGTCGTACCGGTGAAGTATTCATGCAAGGAACGGCTGTCATGTTCCCTTGCCATCTCGCGAACATTGCCACTGGTGACCAAGGAGTTCATGCGGCAGGTCCTATGTCCATGCACGACTCTGGCCATGGAATGGATGCTGCTGGTGGATGCGATGGCTCGGAAGGAGAAGAACCTGCCAGTACGTACACGGGCCTCGGTCGTGCTCGTGGTGCACAAGATGCCGTGCTAAAACGTGTGCGTGCGGCACTACTTGCTGGTTCTGTCATTGGGCGTGGCCGGGGAGGTGACGACAATGACGTTGGGGACGGCAGTGACGCTCGACGTGGTCGTCGACGCTTGGGCTTGGCTGGTCGCGGTAGAATGCGTCCGGCTCTCACGAAGTGGCAAGGCAACCGCACTGAAGGTGCTCCATCTTCTGTAAATGGCAGCGGCAATGATGCAACTACCCCCGCAGTCAACGTGAACCCGTGCATCCGTGTGGACTTGAACAAAGATGTTCCGGAGAGTGATCATGTAGTACAAGGTGAAGTGGCTGGCAACGGCAACAACAATGGTTAGTCTACTCCATGAGTAACTTAAGTTAGTCAATGTTTGATGTTATTGTGAGCAATCTGTCGCACTTAATTCCTGTTAATTTGTAGACAATGTCAGTTCATGTTAACTGAAGGCTGTTCATGTTACTGTAATTAATTCAGTTCTTGTTATAAATGTTCTGTAGGCTCAAATGGTAAACAAAAAAAGAAGCGAAGATGGTACTCAGATAATCAAAAGCAAGAAATTTATTCCATGCTATTAGAGCGGACAAATCAAGGCGTACTAACCCAAGGGGTGATTTATGAAGTGGCAGAACTCTGTCAAGTTAATTACCGGGCTGTGCAAAACATATGGTTGAAAGGGAAGCGAGCCGGTGGTATTCATGGAGTTGCAAACAAAAGAGTAAAAACTTGTGGCCGCAAGAAGATACCGTTTGATTCGGATGCTATAAAACTGATTGATTTGAGCAAAAGAACTACGCTGAAAGATCTTTCTAATGAGCTTCAAATGGCAAAGACAACCTTATGGAGAAGGTTGAAGGAGGGCAGACTGAGGCGTCATACAAATTCAATTAAATCCACATTGACCGATGCCAACAAGCTAGGTCGGATTAGGTTTTGTTTATCCATGTTGGATGAACTAAGCATGCCCGAAGAACCCACGTTTAAAGGCATGTACAATGTCATTCACATCGATGAGAAGTGGTTCTACCGCACTAAAGGTACTCAGAACTACTACTTGGCACCTGACGAAGAAGAACCCTACCGCAACACACAAAGCAAGGGATTTATAGAGAAAGTAATGTTCTTGGCAGCAGTAGCAAGGCCTCGTTTTGATGTTCATGGTGTCATGACATTTGATGGCAAGATTGGAATTTGGCCTTTCACATATCAGGACTTTGCAAAGAGGCGTAGTCCTTACCGAGCGAGGGGGGAAGAGGTAACCAAGGTTTTGCCGTCGGTGACAAAGGATGTCAGTAGAGATTATATGGTGAACAAACTTCTACCAGCCATCAAGGCTTTGTGGCCTGCTTCGGAACGTGGACGCACAATATACATTCAGCAAGATAATGCAAAGACCCATATTGCAGTGAATGACAGTGTGTTTTGTGCAGCGGCACAGGCGGACGGCTGGGACATTAGGCTTACATGTCAGCCGCCGAACTCACCTGATTTGAACATCCTTGACTTAGGGTTCTTCGCGGCACTTCAGGCTCTTTTTGAGAAGATGTCTCCCGGTAAAATTGCTGATATTGTTGCGAAGGTGCGAAAAGCATATGACACGTACCCGGCCGAGAGAAGCAACCGTATTTTTCTTACCCTACAGTCATGCATGCATGAGGTACTGAAGCAGAAAGGAGGTAACCGGTACAAGGTCCCGCACATGAGGAAGTCATTTCTGGCGGCACTCGAAATGCTTCCGGACGTAGTACCATGCGATACTGATGTTGTAGTCGCTGCTATTGAGGCACTTCCAGATGCTTGATGTACTTTTAGTCACTTGTTATCATTATTAATCTTAGCGAACTTGCATAAGTACAAAATACTGAATTTAAGCGTACTCATTCTGTACTTCTACCATTATTCATAACCTTATTGTGCGATATTGATGTTATAGTAGCACTTTGCAAGTAACTAAAACAAAGAAAATGAACTTCATTTATGCTAATACTCCGGCAAAACTATGGTCACCATTACAATTTATGAAATCACATCAGCCGTTGAGTGCTAAACATAGACTAGTTATGCCACTGATTACGTTCTTATTTCTTCATCGTCTTTGGATCATACGATGTCATCAAGGACTTGAGCACAAATTCTGTATATGACTCCATTCCTGGAGGTATGGAGTCTGGCATTGAATCGGGCGCATAAATTTGTCGCACATGTACTTCACTTGCTCTCGGAGCTTGCAAATTTTCAAACTCTAAGTCGATTGTTTCGGCATCACTATCCACCTCACCATTGTTAATGCCATTCACTGCGTCGCTCTTGTCGTCCTCCGCATACATATACTCCCCTGGATCGATGTCTCTAGTTGTGGCCCTAAAAGAAGTAGAACAAGAGATGTCATACATATGTACACATATGAATATCAGCTAAAGTTAGTCAAGAAGGTATACATGCAACTAACCCAATTTCTAAGACGTTGCTTGATAAGACGGATATGCCATAGCTACAGCAAAGATCAACACGCCGATTATTGCTCGACAGACCATGTTTAAAACGATGTCTGACGTTGCGTAGGGTTCCGACGCTGAGCACTTGACGGCCTCATTGACGGCGGCGACTCCCGCCTTGGAAGAATTTGCAGACCGGATGTTGAGCACCATCTGTACGCAATAACCCGACACGTCGGACACCAGCGACATTGGTCGCAGCCACGTCGTGCGAAGTCTGTTCGACGAGCTTGACGTCAGTGGACAACCCAGGCGACGAATCCTCGGCGAAACGTTGGCCGCGGTCTTGTACCTCACTAAAGAGACCCAAAGACTCATCACTTTCGTTCTCCTCTTGGCTGAAAGCATGCATCATTGAATTGAATTCTTGTTCCCTTGGTGTGAACGCATCCATGACGTACTGATAAGAAAGGGCAATGGTGGTGTTTTTCTATGCTGGGAGACGAAGGATAGTAAAGAATGGATAGCATAACCAGCGATCTGATTGTAAAAGATTTTTTCCTAACTACGGCAACTAACGATAGTACAGAACCGTGCTGTTTTTTCTTTTCTGATCGGCCAAGATTTTAGCACAGCTTTCCATAAGTGTCTGGTGGAGGGGTAAACGTGGGATTATCTTGGATTAGACCGTATACACCTTACATTGTGGAATTTTAGTGAAAAAAAAATGCACCTTAGATAAAGGAACGGAGGGAGTATATTCTGATGACGGGCTTCCTGAAATGCCCGAGGTCTTCATGAGCAAGCAAGTTGGATGCAGACCCACTTAGTTTTCATGTTGAGCTTTCATACACTTATAGCTCTTAGTGCATCCGTTGCATGGCAATCCCTACTCCTCGCATTGACATAAATTGATGGGCATCTCCACAGCCCGTTGATTAGCCTCGTTGATGTGAGACTTTCTCCATTTTTGACTTCTCCTATTTATCTCTATCACCATACTCTATTCCACCCATAGTGCTATATCGATGGCTTGCGCTCATGTATTGAGTGAGAGTTGAAAAAGCTGAAGCGCATTAAAAAGTAAACCAATTGCTTGGCTAAAACCGGGGTTGTTCATGATAAATACTTTGTGTGAAGAAGATGGAGCATGACAGGATTATATGATTTTGTAGGGATAACGTTCTTTAGCATTTTTATTTTGAAAGACATGATTGTTTGCTAGTATGCCTGAGTATTGATGTCTTTATATCAAATTATAGACTATTGCTTTGAATCATTTGGATCTAATTATTCATACCTTAAGAGAGAGATTACATGATGAAACATGATACGTAGCATTCCGAATCAAAAATTCTGCTTTTATCATTTACCTAATCGAGGACGAGCAGGAATTAAGCTTGGGGATGCTTGATACGTCTCCAACGTATCTATAATTTTTGATTGTTCCATGCTATTATAGTATCAATCTTGGATGTTTTTATATGCAATTATATATCATTTTTTGGGACTAACCTATTAACCCAGTGCTTAGTGCCAGTTCCTGTTTTCTGCTTGTTTTTGGATTTTCAGAGAAACAATACCAAATGAAGTCCAAATGCCACGAAACTTTTTTGAGATTTTTTTCTGGACAAAAGAAACCTGGGAAGCTTCGGGAGGAGGCCAGAAGCCCCACGGAGGCTTCACAAGGCACTAGGGCGCGCCCCAGGGGGGGCGCACCGTGCTACCTTGTGGGGCCCACGTGACTCCATTTGACCTAATTTCACTTCTATAAATTCACAAATATTGGGAAACCCCCAGAGAGCCAGAAGAGAAAACCTTTCCACCGCCGCAAGCCTCTGTTCTTCCGCGATCCCATCTGGAGGCCTTTTCCGGTACTTTGCCGGAGGGGGAATCGATCACGGAGGGCTTCTACATCAACCTTGCTGCCCTTCCGATGATGTCTGAGTAGTTTACCACAGACCTACGGGTCCATAGCTAGTAGCTAGATGGCTTCTTCTTCTCTCTCTTTGATCTTCAATACAATGTTCTCCTTGATGTTCTTGGAGTTCTATCCGATGTAATCTTCTTTTGCGGTGTGTTTGTTGGGATCCGATGAATTGTGAGTTTATGATCAGATTATTCATGAGAAATATTTGAGTCTTCTCTGAACTCTTTTATGCATGATTGTTATAGCTTTGTATTTCTCTCCGATCTATCAGTTTAGTTTGGCCTACTAGATTGATTTATCTTGCAATGGGAGAGGTGCTTTGTGATGGGTTCAATCTTGCGGTGCTCAATCACAGTGACAGAAAGGGACATGACACGTATTTGTATTGTTTCCATTAAGGATAAAAAGATGGGGTTTATTCATATTGCTTGAATTTGCTTCTCTACATCATGTCATCTTGCTTAAGGCGTTACTCTGTTTCATAATTAATACCCTAGATGAATGCTGGATAGCCTTCGATGGGTGGAGTAATAGTAGTAGATGCAGGCAGGAGTCGGTCTACTTGTCTCGGGCGTGATGCCTATATACATGATCATTGCCATGAATCCGTCATAATTATGTTCTTTTCTATCAATTGCCCAACAGTAATTTATTTACCCACCGTATGTTTATGTGCTCAAGAGAGAAGCCTCTAGTTAAAACTATGGTCCCCGGGTCTATCTTTATTATATAAAAAAACCTAAAAATACCTTGCTGCAATTTATTTACTTTTATTTTAATTAGAATTTAGTTTATCTATTTACCTCGATAAGATTTAATCCTTGCAAATAACCGCTAAGAGGATTGACAACCCTCTTATTTGCGTTGACTACAAGTATTGCTCTTGTGTGTGCAGGTGCGCTTAACGGAATTTTGCTTGGTTCTCCTACTGGATTGATAACCTTGGTTCTTAATTGAGGGAAATACTTATCTCTACTATACTGCATCATGCTCTCCTCTTCGGGGAAATACCAACACAGTCTACAAGTAGCAGGAAGAATTTCTGGCGCCGTTGCTGGGGAGACATCATCAAAATTACCAAGTACCTTCGCACAAACTATTATCCACTTGCATTTATTTTAGTTGCCTTTTTATTTGCATTTGCCTCTCGTTTTCATCTCCCCCACTTCTAATTTTTTTTACAAAAACACAAAAATATTTTTATTTGCTTGTTTGCTAGTTTGCTTGCTTCGTCGCGATGTCTCAAGAAACTAAAAAATTGTGTGACTTTTCCAATACTAATAATAATGATTTTATTAGTACTCCTATTTCTCCTCCCGCCACTAGTGCGGAGTCGTGTGACATTAATGCTGCTTTGCTTAATCTTGTTTTGAAAGAACAATTTTTGGTAGTCCTAATGAAGATGTTGCATCCCATCTAAATACTTTCGTTGAGCTTTGTGATATGCAAAAGAAAAAAGATGTGGATAATGATATTGTCATATTAAAATTATTTCCGTTCTCACTACGAGATCGCGCTAAAACTTGGTTTTCATCCTTGCCTAGAAATAGTATTGATTCTTGGGATAAGTGAAGGATGCTTTTATTACCAAGTATTTTCCTCCCGCTAAGATTATTTCTTTAAGAAATCAAATTATAAATTTTAAGCAACTTGAGCATGAGCATGTTGCACAATCTTGGGAGAGAATGAAATTAATGAAAAGAAACTGCCCAACACATGGCTTAAATTTATGGATGATCATACAAAAAATTTATGCAGGACTAAACTTTGTTTCTAGAAATTTGCTAGACTCTGCCGCAGATGGTACTTTTATGGAAATTACATTGGGAGAATCTACAAAACTTCTTGACAATATTATGACAAATTATTCTCAATGGCACACTGAGCGAACTCCAACTGGTAAGTGATACGTCCAATTTGCATCATGATTTCCTACTGTTATTTCTTATGTTTTTTATCATTATTTCACCTTATGATACAATTCTTATGCCTTTTCTCTCTTAATTTGCAAGATTTACATGAAGAGGGAGAATGCCGGCAGCTGGAATTCTGGACCTGAAATAGCCACATTAGAGATACCTAATCTATAGAGCTCCAATTGACCTGAAATTTCACGGAGATTTTTTATTGAATATAAAAAAAATATTGGAGAGAATAAATATAGAGGGGACCCACCAGCTGCCCACAAGGCAGCAGGGCGCGGCCCCCCTGGGCACGCCCTAGTGCCTTGTGGGGCCCACAGCTGGCGTCTGGCCCCCTCCCTCTGCTATATGAAGCCATTTGCCCTAGAAAAAATGAAAAGAAGGCTTTTGGGATGAAGCGCCGCCGTCTCGAGGCGGAACCTGGGAAGGAGCTATTTTGCTCTCCGGCGGAGCGATTCTGCCGGGGATACTTCCCGCCGGGAGGGGGAAATCGAAGCCATCGACATCACCAACGATCCTCTCATTGTGGGAGGACCAATCTTCATCAACATCTTCACCAGCACCATCTCATCTCAAACCCTAGTTCATCTCTTGTATTCAATCTTTGTCTCAAAACCTCAGATTGGTACCTGTGGGTTGCTAGTAGTGTTGATTACATCTTGTAGTTGATGCTAGTTGGTTTATTTGGTGGAAGATTAAATGTTCAGATCCTTAATGCTATTCCATACCCCTCTGATCTTGAATATGAACATGTTTTATGAGTAGTTACTTTTGTTCTTGAGGACATGGGAGAAGTCTTGTCATAAGTAATCATGTGAATTTGGTATTCGTTCGATATTTTGATGATATGTATGTTGTTGCTTCCTTTAGTGGTGTCGTGTGAACGTCGACTACATGACACTTCACCATCTTTGGGCCTAAGGGAAGGCATTGTGGAGTAGTAATTAGATGATGGGTTGCTAGAGTGACAGAAGCTTAAACCCTAGTTTATGCGCTATTCCGTAAGGGACTGATTTGGATCCATATGTTTCATGCTATGGTTAGAGTTATCTTAATTCTTCTTTCATAGTTGTGGATGCTTGCGAGAGGGGGTAATCATAAGTGGGAGGCTTGTTCAAGTAAGAACAGCACCCAAGCACCGGTCCACCCACATTTCAAATAATCAAAGTAGCGAGGAAAATAATGAGCTCGTGAAGGAGTGACAGAAGCTTAAACCCTAGTTTTCGGCCTCGTGAAGGAAAAAGTATCGCTCAAGCTTGGGGGAGGCTTAAGTATATGTTGCATACATGCCCCAATCATGAGCTCTCAAGAGAAATAATCCTTCAAAACTTTTATGCTCGGCTTTCTCATAATGATCAATCCATGCTCGATACTTCTTCTGCTGGTTCCTTTATGAAGAAAACTATTGAATCCAGATGGGACCTTCTTGAAAGAATTAAACACAATTATGAAGATTGGGAAATCGACAAAGGTAATGAGTCAGGTATAAATCTTGAGTTTGATTGTGTTAAATCTTTTATGGAAACTTATGCTATTCGTAAGTTTAGTACTAAATATGGACTTGACTCTGACATAGTAGCTACCTTTTGTGAATCTTTTGCTGCTCATGTTGATTTCCCTAAGGAGAAATGGTTTAAATATCATCCACCTATTGAATTGAAAGAAGAACCTATTAGTTTTAAAGAAGAAACAATTGTTTACCATGTTGATCCAGTTGTGCCTACTGCTTATATTGAGAAACCTCCTTTCCCTGTTAGGATTAAGGAACATGCTAAAGCTTCAACTGTAATCAATAAGAGTAAAATTAGAGCACCCAGACCTTCTGAGCAAATTAAAGTTGAACCTAGTGTTGCAATGGTTAAAGATCTTTTGGTTGATAACATTGATGGACATGTCATATATTTCGGTGATGAAGCAACTAGAATTG
Organism: Elymus sibiricus; assembly: GCA_039707655.1. Classification (NCBI taxonomy): domain Eukaryota; kingdom Viridiplantae; phylum Streptophyta; class Magnoliopsida; order Poales; family Poaceae; genus Elymus; species Elymus sibiricus. Next base: position 171,038,453 of record CM077666.1, on the reverse strand, counting down.
CTAAGCCAGACCCTAAAGATAAAAATAAACCTATAGTTGGCATGCCTGTTATTTCTGTTAAAATTGGAGATCATTGCTATCATGGTTTATGTGATATTGGTGCTAGTGTGAGTGCTATTCCGTTTACTCTCTATGAAGAAGTCATGAATGATATTGCACCCGTTGAGATTGAAGATATTGATGTTACTATTAAGCTTGCAAATAGAGACACTATTTCACAACTTGGGATTGTTAGAGATGTTGAAGTCTTGTGTGGTAAGATCAAATACCCTACTGATTTTCTCGTTCTTGGATCACCAAAAGATGATTTTTGTCCCATTATATTTGGCAGACCCTTCTTGAATACGGTTAATGCTAAGATTGATTGCACTAAAGAAATTGTCAGTGTTAATTTTGGTGAGATGTCTCATGAGTTTAATTTCTCTAAGTTTCGTAGATAACCTCATGATAAGGAATTGCCTAGTAAAGATGAAATTATTGGCCTTGCCTCTATTGCTGTGCCTCCTACTGATCCGCTAGAACAATATTTGCTTGAGCATGAGAATGACATGCATATGAGTGAAAGAAATGAAATAGATGAATTATTCTTTAAACAAGCACCTATCCTTAAACATAATCTGCCTGTTGAAACCTTGGGAGATCCACCTCCAGCCAAGGGTGATCCTGTGTTTGAATTGAAGCAATTACCTGATACTCTTAAATATGCTTATCTTGATGAAAAGAAGATATATCCTGTTATTATTAGTGCTAAACTTTCAGAGCATGAAGAAAAGAGATTACTCAAAACTCTGAGGAAGCACCATGCTGCTATTGGATATACTCTTGATGATCTTAAGGGCATTAGTCCCACTTTATGTCAGCATAAAATTCATATGGAGCCAGATGCTAAACTCGTTGTTGATCATCAAAGAAGGCTGAATCCTAGAATGAAGGATGTGGTAAGAACTGAAATATTAAAGCTTCTGGAAGCAGGTATAATTTATCCCATAGCTGATAGTAGATGGGTAAGTCATGTTCATTGTGTTCCTAAAAAGGGAGGTATTACCGTTGTTCCTAATGATAAAAATGAACTCATCCCACAAAGAATTGTAACTGGTTATAGGATGGTAATTGATTTCAGGAAATTAAATAAAGCCACTAGGAAAGATCATTACCCCTTGCCTTTTATTGATCAAATGTTAGAAAGATTTTCTAAGCATACACACTTTTGTTTCCTAGATGGTTATTCTGGTTTCTCTCAAATACCTGTATCACCTGAAGATCAAGAGAAAACCACCTTTACTTGTCCTTTTGGAACTTATCGTCGTATGCCTTTTGGTTTATGTAATGCACCTGATACCTTTCAAAGATGTATGCCTGCTATATTCTCTGACTTTTGTGAAAAGATTGTTGAGATTTTCATGGATGATTTCTCCGTTTACGGAACTTCTTTTGATGATTGCTTAAGCAACCTTGATCGAGTTTTGCAGAGATGTGAAGAAACTAATCTTGTCTTGAATTGGGAGAAGTGTCACTTTATGGTTAATGAAGGTATAGTGCTTGGGCATAAATTTTTTGAAAGAGGTATTGAAGTTGATAAAGCTAAGGTGGACGCTATTGAGAAAATGGCATGTCCTAAAGATATCAAAGGTATAAGAAGTTTCCTTGGTCATGCTGGTTTCTATAGAAGGTTTATAAAAGACTTCTCTAAAATTTCTAGACCTCTTACCAATCTCTTGCAAAAAGATGTTCCGTTTGTTTTTGATGATGATTGTGTAGAAGCCTTTGAAATACTTAAGAAAGCCTTAATCTCTGCACCTATTGTTCAACCACCTGATTGGAACCTACCTTTTGAAATTATGTGTGATGCTAGTGATTATGCTGTTGGTGCTGTTCTAGGACAAAGAGTTGATAAGAAATTAAATGTTATCCATTATGCTAGTAAGACTCTAGACAACGCTCAAAGAAATTATGTTACTACCGAGAAAGAATTTTTAGCAGTTGTGTTTGCATGTGATAAATTTAGATCTTACATTGTTGATTCCAAGGTCACTGTTCACACAGATCATGCTGCTATTAAATACCTTATGGAAAAGAAAGATGCTAAGCCTAGACTTATTAGATGGGTTCTTCTGCTACAAGAATTTGATTTGCATATTGTTGATAGAAAGGGAGCTGAGAACCCCGTAACAGATAATTTGTCTAGAAATGGAAAATGTTCTTGATGACCCACTTCCTATTAATGATGATTTTCCTGATGAACAATTAGCTGTGATAAATGCTTCTCATAATACTCCTTGGTATGCAGACTATGCTAATTACATTGTTGCTAAATACATACCACCTAGCTTTACATATCAACAAAAGAAAAAGTTTTTCTATGATTTAAGACATTACTTTTAGGACGACCCACATCTATATAAAGAAGGAGTAGATGGTATTATTAGGCGTTGTGTACCTCAGCATGAACATGAACAAATCCTACATAAGTGTCACTCCGAGGCATATGGAGGACATCACGCGGGATACCGAACTGCACACAAGGTATTACAATCTGGTTTTTATTGGCCTACTCTTTTCAAGGATGCACGTAAGTTTGTCCTTTCTTGTGATGAATGTCAAAGAATTGGTAATGTTGGTAGACGTAAGGAAATGCCTATGAATTATTCACTTGTTATTGAACCATTTAATGTTTGGGGTTTTGATTATATGGGACCTTTTCCTAAATCCAATGGGTATACTCATATTTTAGTTCCTGTTAACTACGTCACTAAGTGGGTAGAAGCTATTCCAACTAGTAGTGTTGATCACAACACTTCCATTAAAATGCTTAAAGAAGTTATTTTCCCGAGGTTTGGAGTCCCTAGATATTTAATGACTGATGGTGGTTCACATTTTATTCATAGTGCTTTCCGTAAGTTGCTTGCTAAATATGATGTTAACCATAGAATTGCATCTCCTTACCATCCTCAGTCTAGTGGTCAAGTGGAATTAACTAATAGGGAAATAAAATTGATTTTGCAAAAGACCGTTAATAGATCCAGAAAGAATTGATCTAAGAAACTTGATGATGCATTATGGGCTTACAGAACTGCATATAAAAATCCTATGGGTATGTCTCCGTATAAAATGGTTTATGGAAAAGCATGTCATTTACCTCTTGAATTAGAACATAAAGCTTATTGGGCAATTAAAGAACTTAATTATGATTTTAAACTTGCCGGTGAGAAGAGGTTATTTGATATTAGCTCCTTAGATGAATGGAGAACCCTAGCCTATGATAATGCTAAGTTGTTTAAAGAAAAAGTTAAAAGGTGGCATGACAAAAGAATTCAAAAACGGGAATTCAAAGTAGGTGATCATGTTCTATTATAAAATTCTCGTTTGAGATTCTTTGCAGGAAAACTTCTCTCTAAATGGGAAGGACCGTATATCATCGAAGAAGTTTATCGCTCCGGAGCCATCAAAATAAACAACTCCGAAGGCAATAATCCAAGAGTGGTGAATGGGCAAAGAATTAAGCACTATATTTCAGGTACTCCCATTAATGTTGAAACTAATATTATTGAAACAATTACACCGGAAGAGCACATCAAAGAATCCTTCCGGAACGCTTCGGAACCCTGAAAAGGGGTAGGTATGTGATACGGTAAGTAAACCGACTCCAAAAATTCCATAAAAAATATTTCTGTCAGTTTTGGAATATTAGAAAAATTACAAAAATAAGAAACAGCCGAGGGGACCCACGTGTCGCCCACAAGGCAGAAGGGCGCGACCCCCCCTGGGGCGCGCCGTGGTGCCTTGTGGTCCTCACGTGTGCCTTCCCGACTCCGTTTTCTTCCCGTATGCTTGTTTTGCAAGATAAAAATTCTTCATATATACAACCGTATGTTTTGACCACCGCATCGCGAGTTTCTCCTCTGTTCTTGTTTCGGGCTATTTTTCTGACAGATCTAGGTCACCATGACATCTCCAAGTTCGTCCAAGGACAAGTTTTATGAGAAGGTCATCAACCCGTACCTACCGGAGGTGATGAAGCACCCGCAAGCCATTGAGATGCATGAGGGGGTGCTCCACATCCAGGACGTTCAAGGACCTAAGAAGACTGGGAGCGAGAAGGCCAGGCTGGAAGCGGTGGAATAGGAGATCTTCAAGTGCCAGGGCATGGTGGAGCGCGGACTTTGTGCTAACCACTCCATGATCACGAAATTCATCCGTGAGCACAATGTGGACGACAAGAATATTGGGGACGTCATCTTCAAGCTCAATGATCGGATTGACTATCTTCAGGCCCAAATCTATGATCTACAAAACCAAAATTTGAGTATGAGGCCAAGTTCAACGGTATGAGTTTAGCTGCAAATTTCAGGACTCTGGAAACACGCTCGTCCTTTTATGATGGAGAACCTATGCCTTGGAAGACGGAGGACAAGCCCACCTCACCATCACCACCATCACCGAAGAAGGAGACTTGAGTACATGGGTATGGGCACTCCCCATGGCTTGTGCCAAGCTTGGGGGAGGCGCCCCGGTATCGTATCACCATCACTTTCTCATCAACATTACCTATCTTAGTTCGATCCTTAGTTATTTCGTGATTTAGAGGAATAAAGTTTTAGTATGATTTAGTTTCAAGTGCTTGCTTTGTGATCTATCTATCTATGTAATCGTGTGTGAAAGTTATATAATAAAGAGTAGTTTGAGTTGAGTATTTTGCTCTTGATGATCCAATTTTAGAAATAAAGAAAGAATAAACTCATATGCTAATCCCATGGGGAGTGATGACTTCACATAAAAGAAGTATAATTTATAAAACTTGTTGGAAGTTGACAAACATAGCATTGGTCATTGTAGCAATTCATGAAAAAGTAATAAAGGAAGAGAGGTCTCACATATAAATATACTATCTTGGACATCTTTTATGATTGTGAGCCCCCATCAAATATTCTATGTCAATTAGTTGACGTTGGACAAGGAAGACAACGTAATGGGTTATGTTTGTTTATATTCACATAGAAGTTATATTGTTTTGGATCCTCTAACATGTGGTGTTTTCCCATATCTTTGCTAGCCAAAATTCCGCACCAAGTAGAGATACTACTTGTGCATCCAAAACCTTAAACCCTGTTTCATGCCATGAGAGTCCACCATATCTACCTATGGATTGAATAAGATCCTTCAAGTAAGTTGTCATCGGTGCAAAAGCAATAAAAATTACTCCTAAATATGTATGAACTTTTATTGTAAAGGAAAATAAGCTTTGTACGATCTTGTGATGGTGGAGCAATAAAAGCGATAGACTGCATAATAAAGGTCGCTATCACAAGGGGCAATATAAAGTGACATTCCTTTACATTAAGAGCTTGCACATCCAAAAACAAAAGCGCATGACAACCTCAGCTTCCCTCTGCGAAGGGCCTATCTTTTACTTCATGTATTTACTTTCATGCAAGAGTCAATAGTATTCTTCTCTATTCCAATTTTATTTTCTCCTTTGGCAAACATCATGTGGTGGGGATTGATCCATGCATATATATCCAGTTGATTGTAGGTAATCATGAGTTATTATTGTTGACATTACCCTTGAGGTAAATACGTTGGGAGGCGAAATTATAAGCCCCTATCTTTCTATGTGTTCGACTGAAACTTTTGCTCCATAAGTATGACGTGAGTGTCAGCAATCATAGAAGACTAAATGATAGTTGAGTATGCGAACTTGCTAAACAAAGCTCTTACATAGACTCTTCCTGATAATATGATGAATTGCAATTGCTTCAGTGACTGAGATCATAAGTTTGTTAGTTTTCAATTTGGTTTATGGTTCATACTTTAACTTGTGGATGAATTGTTACTTTTTCATGAGAAGTTCTATGATGATATACTGCTTTTACAATAAAGATCATGATGCTCCATGTCCGTATTTTATTTTTATCGACGTCTCTCTCTCTAAACATGTGGTCATGATTATCGATTTCGACTTTTCGCTTGAGGGCAAGCGAGGTCTAAGCTTGGGGGAGTTGATACGTCCAATTTGCATCATGATTTCCTACTATTATTTATGATGTTTTTGATCATTATTTCACCTTATGATACAATTCTTATGCCTTTTCTCTCTTAATTTGCAAGATTTACATGAAGAGGGAGAATGCCGGTAGCTGGAATTCTGGACCTGAAATAGCCACATCAGAGATACCTAATCTACAGAGCTCCAATTGACCAGAAATTTCACGGAGATTTTTTATTGAATATATAAAAAATATTGGAGAGAATAAATACCAGAGGGGACCCACCAACTGCCCACAAGGCAGCAGGGCGCGGCCCCCCTGGGCGCGCCCTAGAGCCTTGTGGGGCCCATAGCTGGCGTCTGGCCCCCTCCCTCTGCTATATGAAGCCATTTGCCCTAGAAAAAAATCAAGAGAAGGCTTTTGGGACGAAAGCGCCACCATCTCGAGGCGGAACCTGGGCAGGAGCTATTTTGCTCTCCAGCGGAGCGATTCCGCTGGGGATACTTCCCTCCGGGAGGGGGAAATCGAAGCCATCGACTTCACCAATGATCCTCTCATTGTGGGAGGACCAATCTTCATCAATGTCTTCACCAGCACCATCTCATCTCAAACCCTAGTTCATCTCTTGTATTCAATCTTTGTCTCAAAACCTCAGATTGGTACCTGTGGGTTGCTAGTAGTGTTGATTACATCTTGTAGTTGATGCTGGTTGGTTTATTTGGTGGAAGATTAAATTTTCAGATCCTTAATTCTATTCCATACCCCTCTGATCTTGAACATGAACATGTTTTGTGAGTAGTTACTTTTGTTCTTGAGGACATGGGAGAAGTCTTGTCATAAGTAATCATGTGAATTTGGTATTCGTTCGATATTTTGATGATATGTATGTTGTTGCTTCATTTAGTGGTGTCATGTGAACGTCGACTACATGACACTTCACCATCTTTGGGCCTAAGGGAAGGCATTGTGGAGTAGTAATTAGATGATGGGTTGCTAGAGTGACAGAAGCTTAAACCCTAGTTTATGCGCTATTCCGTAAGGGGCTGATTTGGATCCATACGTTTCATGCTATGGTTAGAGTTATCTTAATTCTTCTTTTGTAGTTGTGGATGCTTGCGAGCGGGGGTAATCATAAGTGGGAGGCTTGTTCAAGTAAGAACAGCACCCAAGCACCGGTCCACCCACATATCAAATTATCAAAGTAGCGAACGCGAATCAAACTAACATGATGAAAGTGACTAGATGAAATTCCCATGTGTCCTCGAGAACGCTTTGCTTATTATACGAGTTCGCTCTGGCTTGTCCTTTGCTATAAAAAGGATTGGGCCACCTTGCTGCACCCTTTGTTACCGTTACTACTCGTTACTTATTACGAATTATCTTGCTATCAAAACTATTTGTTACCGCTACTTTCAGTACTTGCAGAGAATACCTTGCTGAAAACCGCTTGTCATTTCCTTCTGCTACTAGTTGGGTTCGACACTCTTACTTATCGAAAGGACTACGATTGATCCCCTATACTTGTGGGTCATCAGTAAGAAGGTAAATTATGTTGAAGAAATTAATACTTTGAGTGATAAGATGGATGCTCTTATGAAATTGGTTGCTAGTAAAAGTGCTCATATCGATCCTAATGATGTGCCATTGTCTACCTTGATTGAGCAAAATAATGATGCTATTGATGTGAATTTTGTCTCTAGAAATAATTTCAACAACAGTGCTTATAGTGGTAATTTCAATCCTTGACCGTTTCCTGGAAATTCCTCTAATAATTATGGTACTCCCTATGGTAATTCTTATAATTATAATAATAGGATACCTACTGATCTTGAAAGTAATGTTAAAGAATTTATCAATTCGCAAAAGAATTTCAATGCTATGATAGAAGAAAAATTGAATAGAGTTGACGAATTGGCTAGGAACATGGATAGAATTGCTCATGATGTGGAAAATGTCAAAACTAAAATTTTGCCACCCAAGCATGATATAAATGAGTCTATTAAAGCTATCTATGTTTCCATTAATGAAAGTAAAGAAAGGACCGCTAGGTTGTGAGCTAAGCGAGACTTCCTAGAAAAAACGATTCCACCCGGGTTCTATCGTAGTAATGATGAAGATATTAAAATGATTGGTGTCACTCCTATTGAATAATTATTTACTAATATAAAACTTGATGAAAAGGGGACTGGAGAAGAGTCAACTTTTGATAAAAGGAGTCCCAATTGCTTGGAGGGTGATAATCTTGATGATAAAAATGAAAAAAGTGGGTTTGGAGAGGTCAAAACTTTAAATAGTAATGCACCCACTACTTTGGATTACAAGGACTTTAATTATGATAGTTGTTCTTTAATTGAGTGTATTTCCTTGTTGCAATCCATGATTAATTCACCAAATGCATATGAACAAAATAAAGCTTTCACTAAACATATTGTAGAAGCCATGATGAAAGCGCATGAAGAAAAACTTCAGTTGGAAGTTTCAATTCCTAGAAAATTACAAGATGAATGGGAACCCACTATTAAAGTCAAAATTAAAGACTATGAATGTAATGCTCTATGTGATCTTGGTGCTAGCGTTTCCACTATACCAAAATCTTTGTGCGATGTGCTAGGTCTCACCGATATGGATCCTTGTTATCTCAATTTGCATCTTGCGGATTCCACTATTAAAAAGCCATTGGGTAGAATAAATGATGTGCTTATTATTACAAATAGAAATTATGTGCCCATGGATTTTATTGTCCTTGATATTGAATGCAATCCTTCTTGCCCCATAATACTTGGTAGGCCTTTTCTACGAATAATAGGTGCTATTATTGATATGAAAGAAGGTAATATAAGATTTCAATTTCCATTAAAGAAAGGTGACGGGGATATTACCCCGCGATATGACCCGGCAACCAGTTCTAACCCGGCTGCTACAGTGCCAGGATGCTAACCCGGCTGCTACAGTGCCAGGATGTTAACCCGGCTGCTACAGTGCCAGGATGTTAACCCGGTGAACAGTGTTAACAGACAGTCCCGGAGACGAGTCTCTGAAGATAAGCCCTGGTTGTAAGCCGCCCGGTGTAAGCCGCCCGGGATTGGGAAGAAGCCCAGGACTCAGAAGCCCATGAAGAGAAGCCCGCGATGGGAAGTCATCAATCCGACTCAGACTCTACATGTAAACCGCCCCTTCAGCCTTTATAAGGAGGGGTGGGTCACCCCAAGAGGGGGAGGTTAGACGTCTCCATAGACACGTCTTAGAGACAGGTCAGAAAAGATAGTCAGATTAGAGGCCAGACATCATTCTTGTAACTAAGAGGTCTTCCTCATCATTAATACCAGACAAGCAGGACGTAGGCTTTTACCTCCATCGGAGGGGCCGAACCTGGGTAAAAACTCCGCGTCTCTCGTCCCGCTCAACCCCTCTCAAGCTACCAGTTAGATGCGTTGGCCTCACGACTAAGTCCTTACACTTGGACATCTGCCGTGACAAATCCACGACAGTTGGCGCCCACCGTGGGGCGGCGCGCGGTGGTGTTGAGTTCTTGGAGGGATCTCATACAGGGGTCGAGAAATTCGCAATTTTCCGGATGATGAAGAACCGGCCTGGAAGGATTTACAACAGCGCCGAGCTGACCCGGCGTCACGCCCCTCTGACATAGCCTCGGAGAGCCGCCATTACCACCGAGTGACCCGCCTTGTCTCGCTGATTCGCGATAAGATGCCGGCCTTCGTTACAACAGCCGCCGTCCTCGTTGTTTTTTCTGGAGGAAGAAAAGACCGGTTTTTGGAAGGATCTATAACAGCTTTGGGTTAACCCGTGACTCGCTTGGAATCCGCCTCTGACTACCAATCCGTCAAAGAGCCGCCTCTTTTACGGCGGGTCAACTCCGAGCCGTGCCTGGCCTCGCTCCAAGCCGCGAGTCGCCGCTTCTACCACCTCAGCTGCAAGTCGCCGCTTCAACTCAGAGTTTCGTTCCGAGTCAGATGCTTGCTTCGAGCCGCCATGTGAGTCGCCACATTCAAATTGCCTTTGGCCTCACCGTCGCCATGGATTTCCATTGTCGAAGAGCTGTTTCCACCACGTTGCTCCAGCCTCACTCAGCCCCGGCGTGTCGATATCAAATTTCTGTTCCAAGCCTACACCACGCCCGTCGGCTTCCGCTCGGGCCGCCTGTGCGCTACCTCTGCGACCCGGACGCGCCGAACTGCTTGCATCCGTCGCCACGGCCTCGCGGCCGTTGCCCCGCCAAGTCATCCTGCTGGAGCACGCCTCGCGTAGGTCGCCGCGCCGTTGCTGAGCCGCCGCCTCCGTTGAGTTGCAGGTCTCCGCCGTGGCTCCCCTCGCCATGGAACCACCGAGTCAACCTCGCCGAGCCGCCACCTCTAAAGCCGCCGCTCCACCTTGCCCTCGCCCTCGTCGAATGGCCTCCGTCGAGCTGCTGCGAGCTGCCGTTCGCCTCGGACTGCTACACGCCCGCGCATCAAGCCGTCCTGACGGCCTCGTCCCGTTGGACATCGAGTTGCCTTCGCCGACTGCTGCAGTTGAGCCGCCGCGCTTGGAGCCACGCGTCAGAGCCACTGGCGTCTGTCGTCGCCTCTAAGCCAACCACTAGTACTCCGTTGAGCCGCTATGAGCCTTCACCTCGGTCTGCCTCCGCCAGCGCGTTAAGCCGCCTCTACCTCATGATGTGCAGAGCCGCCGTTGCCGGGCTCGCCCTCTGCATCAGACTATTACCACCGCAAGTCGCTGGCCTCGGTCGTGCCTAAACCGCCTCGTCCTCAAGCCGGCCTCGTGCCACGTCAGCGGTGCCCTGCGCCTCACCTCACCCGCGCTCGCGCCTTCCACGAGCCGGCTGCTTGCTCGCACCTCTCCAACCCGCCGCCGTCGCGGACGCACCTCTCCAGCCCGCCGCCGTCGCGGACGCACTTCTTCAACCCGCCGCAAGCCGCCGCCTCCGCCTCCGCCGTGGCCTCGCCTTGACGGAGAGCAGGGCGCGCTCTTGTCGTCGCCGCAAGCCGTCTCCACTTCCGAGTCGCCGCCCAGCCGTAGCCGGCTTCGAGCCGCCGCCTTCGAGTTGCCGCGGCCCCGCGCCGTCTCAGTTGAGCCGCCTGCCTTCAGTCGCCGCTGCGGTTCTCCCCTCGCTGGCGTCGCCTCTGCTGCAGGCCCAGCCTCGCCGTCACCGCAAGCCGCCGCTGCCGTCACACTTTGCCTCGTCAGCTGCGGTCGTGCCAAGCCGGCCTCTCCTTCGCCTCTGAGCCGCCTCGGCCTCGCGCCGCCCCAGCCGGAGCAGGCCTCGAGCCACCGCCAAGTTGCGGCCCCCGCAGTGGCTCGCCTCCACTTCCGAGCTATCCAGCTCCGTCTCCAACCTCGTCGCCTCCAAGCCGCCTCCACGGGTCTGCTTCTGCCGCTGGTCCGCGCTCCGCCTCCGCCGTGGCCAAGTCGCCACGGCGATCTCTGCCTCTACCGCGGCCTTGCGCCTCCGAGCTACCGCCGTCCGAACCGCCGCGCCTCCAAACCGGAATGCGCCCGCCGAGACACCCTGCCGAGCGGCAGACGCGCCCTGGCCCTGAGACGCCTTCGCCATGCCGCCGCCGAGCCGCCACCACCGTGGCCGGCCCCGCCCTCTGTCGGGTCACCGCGCCCGTCTTCAGCTCCACCTCCGTCTCAAGACTGCCGCCTTGAGCCGACCCGCCACCGCGCGTCTGAGCCGGCCGGCCTTCGCTTGCGCCGCGCCTCGCCTCGCTCCGCCGCCGTGCGTCTGAGCCGGCCAGCCTCCGACTGCGCCGGGCCTCACCTCGCCCCTGCCGCCGCGCCTCCGCGAGCCGCCGCGCCGCTGAGCCCGCCTGGCCCCGAGTCGCCACCACCGCAAGCAGCTGCAGCCATTGCGCTCTGCGTCCAAGCCATGAGCCGCCGCGTGCATCGCCTCTCCCGCTTCTCCACCGCTCTGCTCCGGCTCCACGCTCCGGCTCTGTTTCAACCCGTTCGCCTGTTTGGCTGACTAAGTCAGAAAAGAGGGGATACAGAGAGAAGTGGGCCGGTTCAAAAAAAAAAACTGTGAGGATCAAAATTGACCAGTATACATATGGCAATTATTGCGAGCCGCCGCGGTCTCCGTTTCTGCTGTGGCCCTGCGCCAAGTTGCTCCTACAACCGCCTTGCTTCTGCCAGTGCAGCGCCTACAAGTCGCCACCTCGGCCTTGTTCGGAGTCGCTGGCCTCGCTCCGCCTCATTAAAACACCTTCAGCTTCGCCGCTTCGTCTGCTGCAAGCTGCCTTGTTTTTGCCGGAGAGTGCCTAAATCGCCATTGAAATTACTGGAGCATGTTCACAGAACGGACCATCTATCGTCCGGACGAATCAGGTGAAATCTGTCCATTCAATTTTTATTGATACACTTATTATTCTTTCGAGAACAGTTACTCTCGTCTGCGATGTCGTTATGCAGGACTGCCAAGGTGACCATCGTACTACGGGTACAAAGCTCACATCAGCACCCGCCCGTACGAGTTGTCCAACGGACGCACGGACACCACCTGTGGTCCGGCCTACATCAACCTACGGGCGATTCATACGTCCGCACCGGCTTACAAACGCCCGTGGCCGAGTCACCCGTCTGCACCAGCTTACAACGCCACAGCTGACTCTCGCGACCACACCGGCTTACAACGCTGTGGCCGTCTCTCGCGACCGCGCCGTCTTCAAACGCGCGGCTGACTCCTACATCTACATCAACATACTGGTGTTGTGCTTGCCTGTTCAAGCCGCCCAGCGGACGAGCGCAAGACGCCGCCCGTGGTCTGATCTACATCAGCATATCAGTGCGGTGCTCGCCTGTACGAGCCGCCCAGTTGACGAGCGCAAGCCGCCGCCCGCAGTAAGATCTACATCAGCATATCGGTGCACTGTTCGCCTGCACAAGCCGCCCGACGGACAGGCGCACAAGTCGCCGCTATTACAGTGGTTAAACTTCAACAAACTACCGGAACGAACCATCGACCGGATTATTGAAACAAATTCCTACGGGATCATCTATAACCCGCCACGGCCAACCTCAACCTTCAGTGGAGATTCTCAAGTCGCCTCTTTGAGTCGACTCAAGACTCAGGGGCTACAGACATGGCTCGACACACTTGGCCGTTTTCAACGAGAGCTCCAGATCATGGAAAGGAAGTTAACCCGATCTTGGGGGATACTATATTATTGGCGGAAGGATTAAAAGTTACCCAAGAAGACGAGTCGCCATGATGCACCATTCAGCTTGGGGGTTTCTGCTGTTTCTTTATACAAGATGGCGGATTACAAGATGCTGCAATAGTGTTGATACTTCAACAAGGTCATTTGGGGGCTTTCAACCCGCCGGGTTAAGCTTCAACCCTCTTGATCAGGCTTTTCAGCCAAAATAATACATGTTTAATGGCGGCTTACAAATTGCCGGCCTAACTGACGGCGGCTTACAAGATGGCACGCCAGTTGATATCATCGACAAGGCCGTTTGGGGGCTTTCAACCCACCGGGTTAAGCTTCAACCCTCTCGGTCAGGCTCTTCAGCCACTGTAAGGCGGGTCGTGGACCCAAACGTTGACTACGTCAACAAAGATCACTTGGGGTGCAGCGAGTTGTGAACTTACCCCCTTTCGATCTGCAAGGCCGGGTTATACCTGCCTGTAAGTAGCTGCCGCTTTGCCAGGGGTGCAGCGAGTTCTAAAACTTACCCCCTGCAAGGGCCTCTTACAGCGGCGAGGCAAACTCTCTCATCTACAAGACCGGGTTATACCTGCCTGTAAGTAGCTGCCGCTTTGCCAGGGGTGCAGCGAGTTCTAAAACTTACCCCCTGCAAGGGCCTCTTACAGCGGCGAGGCAAACTCTCTCATCTACAAGACCGGGTTATACCTGCCTGTAAGTAGCTGCCGCTTTGCCAGGGGTGCAGCGAGTTCTAAAACTTACCCCCTGCAAGGGCCTCTTACAGCGGCGAGGCAAACTCTCCCATCTGCTGCGTACTCTCCGCCAAGTGGCCCGTCGTACCCTGGAGGTTCAAACGACGGATTTATGTCACGTGAGAAGTAGCTTATGGGTTCTAAGGGTACTCACCCCCTGCTGTGTCTCTCTCTAGTTCGTTGCGCTCTTATCAGTTAATCTCGCCTAGAGACCCTGAGCCGTTCAAAAGAGTTGACGGTCACTCTCGTTAGAGACCCTGCACTGGTATGAGTTCAAGCATCGAGTCCACCCAGAAGAACCATCATATGAATTTTTTGAAGGCAAAGCAAGAGCATCATACATTGCGTCATACATTGCATCATACATTGCATTCCATCATACATTACATCATGCATTGCATCATACTTACATATCATGCCGGTTTGCCAAACCGGGTCAGAGCAAGATTGTGAAAGAAGAAGCAAGGCTATACAAGATTTTAACATCTCCGGGTTGTGCTTTTTCAAGCCGCCCTTACAACAATGCAGAATATACTCTGTTTTGTTTATTTTTGCAGGTCTTGTCTCCTAAGATAAGCCGCCAGAACAAATAGATCTCTAATAGCCAACATGGCTGGATCTTCATCATGGATTTCTCAAACATGTATTCGCCGGGTTGCACCGCAACCACGGGCAGGGATTTTCATTGTCAAGAGTAAAGGCATTATTCCAGAATATTCGACAAAATACCGGGTTACAACCACGGTCAAGGATTCATTCAAATTGTGGTGAGTCATATTATTCCCACATTGTCCCGAGTCGCCGCAAGTAGATGACCCGGCCCTTGGGGGCTACATTATTGAAATCCAGTTTACATCAAGTATACAAAGTCTCGAGTCGCCGCAGGCAGACAACCCGGCACTTGGGGGCTAATGCAAGCTGGTTTTCAAATCGTTACATTGTCAACAAGACCCTGTTATCTCAAGGAGATGAGCCGGCCTTTCTATATTTTTCTAAGTCCCAGCCCAGTACTTCTTACTGACCCGGCACTTGGGGGCTACACTACTCAGATCAGAATTGTTAAAGTCCCAAGTCGCCGCAGGCGTGCGACCTGGCACTTGGGGGCTACAGTTTTCAGTTGTTCAAACAGATTATAAGGTACAAATCGAAGACCCGGCGCCTCACATATTGATGAGTCGGCCCTTGGGGGCTACACCAGCTGAAGCTTTATAAGGTATAAGACAGTTACAAGTCCCAGGCTGCTGCAGGCAAGACAACCTGGTACTTGGGGGCTACACAATCAAAGATATTGTTGCAAAACGCCAAGTCATCATGGATCATCTTGGAGCTTGGGGGCTACAGGTAATATGAATATATCGAAAAATTGGAGAGAGTTTTCAAGATGTCAATTTCAGCTGGAGTCCAGTTATTTAACCCGGCGGCACCATCAATGATTATAACCCGGCGGAGGAGACCCGCCAAGAGCATTGAAGGCCGACTCAACGGCATATGGGTGTTGTATTCCCAATATTTTATTTCAAAGGACATATACCTGCAAGACGATGGTGAAGACGGTTTGTTCATATGGAAAAGAAAGCCGGATATTTCAGGAGCCACTTCATCGAAACAAGACGACCAAGGGAGCGAGCCGGTCCCTTGACATATTTATTATTCTTATTTCAGGAGCTTACCATGAATAAATTCAAGCTAACCTGGGGGCTAATGACGGGGATATTACCCCGCGATATGACCCGGCAAACAGTTCTAACCCGGCTGCTACAGTGCCAGGATGCTAACCCGGCTGCTACAGTGCCAGGATGCTAACCCGGTTGCTACAGTGCCAGGATGTTAACCCGGCAAACAGTGTTAACAGACAGTCCCGGAGACGAGTCTCTGAAGATAAGCCCTGGTTGTAAGCCACCCGGTGTAAGCCGCCCGGGATTGTGAAGAAGCCCAGGACTCAGAAGCCCATGAAGAGAAGCCCGCGATGGGAAGTCATCAATCCGACTCAGACTCTACATGTAAACCGCCCCTTCAGCCTTTATAAGGAGGGGCGGGTCACCCCAAGAGGGGGAGGTTAGACGTCTCCATAGACAGGTCTTAGAGACAGGTCAGAAAAGATAGTCAGATTAGAGGCCAGACATCATCCTTGTAACTAAGAGGTCTTCCTCATCATTAATACCAGACAAGCAGGACGTAGGCTTTTACCTCCATCGGAGGGGCCGAACCTGGGTAAAAACTCCGCGTCTCTCGTCCCGCTCAACCCCTCTCAAGCTACCAGTTAGATGCGTTGGCCTCACGATTAAGTCCTTACACTTGGACAACTGCCGTGACAAATCCACGACAAAAGGGATGGACCCGGGGGCCATAGTTTTCACTAGAGGCTTCTCTCGAGAAAATAGCATACGGTGGGTAGACAAATTACTGTTGGGCAATTGATAGAAAAGCAAATAATCATGATGATATCCAAGGCAATGATCATGTATATAGGCATCACGTCCGAGACAAGTAGACCGACTCCTGCCTACATCTACTACTATTACTCCACACATCGACCGCTATCAAGCATGCATCTAGTGTATTAAGTCCATAAAGAACGGAGTAACCCCTTAATAACGATGACATGATGTAGACAAGATAAACTCACGTATGAATAAACCCCATTTTTTACCCTTAATAGCAATGATACATACGTGTCATGTCCCTTTCTGGGATTGAGCACCGCAAGATCGAACCCATTACAAAGCACCTCTTCTCATGGCAAGATAAATCAATCTAGTTGGCCAAACCAAATCAATAGATCGGAGAAGAAATACAAGGCTATAATAATCATGCATAAAAGAGATCAGAGAAGACTCAAATAATATTCATGGATAATCTGATCATAAATTCACAATTTATCGGATCCCAACAAACACACCGCAAAAAGTGATTACATCGGATAGAACTCCAAGAACATCGAGGAGAACATTGTATTGAAGATCAAAAAGAGATAAGAAGCCATCTAGCTACTGCCTATGGACCCGAAGGTCTGTGGTACTCACGCATCATCGGAAGGGCAGCAAGGTTGATGTTGAGCCCCTCCGTGATCGATTCCCCCTCCGGCGGAGTACCGGAAAAGGCCTCCAGATGGGATCTCTCGAGAACAGAAACTTGCGGCGGCGGAAAAAGTATTTTGTGGACTCCCCTGAGGGTTTCTGATTTTTCTTGAATTTATAGTGGTGGAATTAGGTCAAACGGAGCTGAGGTGGGCCCACGAGGCACCAGGGCACGCCTGCCCCCCCCCCCCCAGGCGCGCCCTGGTGGCTCGTGGCCACCTCCTCTGGCGTCTGGTCTTCTCCCGAAGCTTCTAGTGTTTATCTTGTCCAGAAAAAATCTCCAAAAAGTTTCATGGCATTTGGACTTCGTTTGGTATTGATTTTCTGTAAAACAAAAACAGGGCAGAAAACAGCAACTGGCACTGGGCACTAAGTTAATAGGTTAGTCTCCAAAAATGATATATAATTGTTGTAAATGCATATAAAAACATCCAAGATTGGTAATATAATAGCATGTAACAATCAAAAATTATAGATACGTTGGAGACATATCAGGCCACTTATGGGATTAACTTGAAGGATGACAACACTTGAAACTATGCATTATGCCTAGCTAGGGGCATAAAACAATAGCGCTTGTTGGGAGGCAACCCAATGAATAAAATAAATTTTTGTTTTTACTTTTTGTTCTTGTGTGTTTACACAATTATAGCCTCTGTTATGATTGTGTTTTTATCTTTTAATTAGTGTTTGTGCCAAGTAATGCCTTTGGGATGATTTGGATGATAGTATAATTGATGGTGTTTGGAAAACAAAAAGTTTTGCGTAAAGTGCTGGAATTTTGATTCTGTACTGGAGCGTCAGAAAAATCTGAATTTTTTACACAGTATTTATATATGAATTGTTTACGTTGTTCTAAGTTTTCAGAATTTTTGGAGTTACATAAGTATGGCTTCTAAATAGATCTTTACAGACTGTTCTGTTTTAGACAGATTCTGTTTTTGTTGCATAGTTTGCTTATTTTGATGAATCTATGGATCATATCGGGGGGTATGAGTCATGGAGAAGTTGGAGTACAGTATAATTATGCCAATATTAAATATGAATCAATTTACAACAGTACCTAAAGTTTAAGATTTGTTTGTTATACTAACGGATCTCACGAGGTTTCTGTTGAGTTTTGTGTGCTGAAGTTTTCAAGTTTTGGGTGAGACTACGATGGATAAAGGAATAAGGAGCGGCAAGAGCCTAAGCTTGGGGATGCCCAAGGCACCCCAAGGTAATATTCAAGGAATACTCAAGCGTCTAAGCTTGGGGATGCCCCGGAAGGCATCCCCTCTTTCGTCCACAATCTATCGGTAACTCACGTGGAGCTATACTTTTCTTCATCACATGATATGTGTTTTACTTGGAGCGTCTTGTGATATAGTATGTTTGCATTTGTTTGCTTTTTAGTTTGTCACAATCATCTTTGATGAACACACCTTTTTGAGAGGGACACACATTATTCGTGATTTGTTAGAATACTCTATGTGCTTCACTTATATCTTTTGAGCTAGGCAGTTGCTCTAGTGCTTCACTTATATCTTTTAGAGCACGACCGTGGTTATGTTTTAAAGAAATTGTTGCACTCTCATGCTTCACTTATATATTTTTGAGAGTCTAATGAACAGCAATGGTAATATGCACGGGTTATGAATTTGGTCCTAATATGATAGGTATTCAAGAGGGATATAATAAAAACTTTCATGTAGATCACTGAATATGATAAGTTTGATTCCTGGCAATAGTTTTGCGATATTAAGATGGTAATATGTGGGAGGTGCTAGTAGATAATTGTGGTTGAGTAAGAATATTGGTGTTAAGGTTTGTGATTCCCGAAGCATGCACGTATGGTCTGCCGTTATGCTAAGAAGTTGGAGCATGATTTATTCTTGATTGTCTTCCTTTGTGTGGCGGTCGGGGGCGCACGATGGTTAACTCCTACCAACCTCCCCCCTAGGGACATGCGTAGTAGTACTTTGCTTCGAGGGCTAATAAACTTTCGCAATAAGTATATGAGTTCTTTATGACTAATGTGAGTCCATGGATTATACGCACTCTCACCCTTCCGGTACCGTGCATTACCCTTTCTCACATCGAGAGTTGGTGCAAACTTCGCCGGTGCATCCAAACCCCGTGATATGATACGCTCTATCACACATAAGCCTCTTTATATCTTCCTCAAAACAGCCACCATACCTACCCATCATGGCATTTCCATAGCCATTCCGAGATATATTGCCATGCAACTTCCACCGTTCCATTTTTATGACACACATCGTCATTGTCATATTGCTTTGCATGATCATATAGCTGACATAGTATTTGTGGCTCAGCCACCATTCATCATTTTCATACATGTTACACTAGTATCATTGCACATCCTGGTACACTGCCAGAGGCATTCATATAGAGTCATATTGTTCTAGTATCGAGTTGTAATATTGAGTTGTAACTAAATAAAAGTGTGATGATCATCATTATTAGAGCATTGTCCCAGTGAGGAAAGAATGGTGGAGACTAATGAGTCCTCGAAAAAGTGGGGATGAGGTCCATGAAACTGTTCTAAAAAAAAGAGGCCAAAAAGAGCCCACGAAAAAAAAATGAGAGAAAAAGAGAGATGTGGCAATGTTACTATCCTTTTTCCACACTTGTGCTTCAGAGTAGCACCATGTTTTTCATATAGAGAGTCTCCTATTTTGCCACTTTCATATACTAGTGGGAATTTTTTATTATAGAACTTGGCTTGTATATTCCGATGACGGGCTTCCTCAAATGCCCGAGGTGTTCATGAGCAAGCAAGTTGGATGCACACCCACTTACTTTTCATGTTGAGCTTTCATACACTTATAGCTCTTAGTGCATCTGTTGCATGGCAATCCCTACTCCTCGCATTGACATCAATTGATGGGCGTCTCCATAGCCCGTTGATTAGCCTCGTCGATGTGAGACTATCTTCTTATTTTTGACTTCCCCTTATTGATCTCTACCACCACACTCTATTCCACCCATAGTGCTATATCCATGGCTTACGCTCATGTATTGCGTGGGGGTTGAAAAAGCTGAAGCATGTTAAAAAGTATGAACCAATTGCTTGGCTAAAACTGGGGTTGTGCATGATAAATATTTTGTGTTAAGAAGATGGAGCATGATAGGATTATATGATTTTGTAGGGATAACGTTCTTTAGCATTTTTATTTTGAAAGACATGATTGTTTATTAGTATGCCTGAGAATTGATGTCTTTATGTCAAACTATAGACTATTGCTTTGAATCATTCAGATCTTATTATTCATACCGTAAGAGAAAGATTACATGATGAAACATGTTAGGTAGCATTCCACATCAAAAATTCTGTTTTTATCATTTACCTACTCGAGGACGAGCATGAATTAAGCTTGGGGATGCTTGATACATCTCCAACGTATCTATAATTTTTTATTGTTCCATGCTATTATAGTATCAATCTTGGATGTTTTTATATGCAATTATATATCATTTTTTGGGGCTAACCTATTAACCTAGTGCCCAGTGCCAGTTGCTGTTTTTTGCTTGTTTTTGGTTTTTCAGGAAATCAGTACCAAACGAAGTCCAAATGCCACGAAACTTTTTGGAGATTTTTTTCTGGACAAAAGAGACCTTGGAAGCTTCGGGAGGAGGCCAGAAGCCTCACGAAGGCTTCACAAGGCAACAGGGCGCGACCCAGGGGGCGCGCCATGTTGCCTTGTGGGGCCCTCGTGGCTTCATTTGACTTAATTCCACTTCTATAAATTCTCAAATATTGGGAAACCAACAGAGAGCCACCCCGAATAACTTTTACGCCGTCGCAAGCCTCTATTCTTCCGTGATCCCATCTGGAGGCCTTTTCCGGTACTCTGCCGGAGGGGGGAATCGATCACGGAGGGCTTCTACATCAACCTTGCTACCCTTCCGATGATGTGTGAGTAGTTTACCACGGACCTATGGGTCCATAGCTAGTAGCTAGATGGCTTCTTCTCTCTCTTTGATCTTCAATACCATGTTCTCCTCAATGTTTTTGGAGTTCTATCCGATGTAATCTTCTTTTGTGGTGTGTTTGTTGGGATCCGATGAATTGTGAGTTTATGATCAGATTATTCATGAGAAATATTTGAGTCTTCTCTGAACTCTTTTATGCATGATTATTATAGCTTTGTATTTCTCTCCGATCTATCGATTTGGTTTGGTCTACTAGATTGATTTATCTTGCAATGGGAGAGGTGCTTTGTGATGAGTTCAATCTTGCGGTGCTCAATCCCAGTGACAGAAGGGGACATGACACGTATTTGTATTGTTGCCATTAAGGATAAAAAGATGGGGTTTAATCTTATTGCTTGAGTTTACTTTGTCTACATCATGTCATCTTGCTTAAGGCGTTACTCTGTTTCATACTTAATACCCCATATGCATGCTAGATAGTGGTCGATGGGTGGAGTAATAGTAGTAGATGCAGGCAGGAGTCGGTCTACTTGTCTCGGACGTGATGCCTATATACATGATCACTGCCATGAATCCATCATAATTATTTGCTTTTCTATCAATTGCCCAACAGTAATTTGTATACCCACCGTATGCTATGCGTTCGAGAGAGAAACCTCTAGTGAAAAGTATGGCCCCCGGGTCTACTTTTATCATATATTAAAATCAAAAATACCTTGCTGCAATTTATTTACTTTTATTTTATTTAGTATTTTAGTTTATTTATCTACCACTATCATAATTAATCCTTGCAAATAACCGCTAAAAGGATTGACAACCCTCTTATTTGCGTTGGGTGCAAGTGTTTGCTTTTGTGTGTGCATGTGCGCTTAACGGAATTTTGCTTGGTTCTCCTACCGGATTGATAACCTTGGTTCTTAACTGAGGGAAATACTTATCTCTACTATACTGCATCATCCTCTCCTCTTCGAGGAAATACCAACGCAGTCTACAAGTAGCAGTCGCAAAGGGTTTCCGACAAGTTCAAGGGGTTGACTACGATGAGACTTTCTCACCCGTAGCGATGCTTAAGTCTGTTAGAATTATGTTAGCAATTGCCACATTTTTCGATTATGAAATCTGGCAGATGGATGTGAAAACCGGTTTCCTTAAGGAAGAGTTGTATATGATGCAGCCCAAAGGTTTTGTGGATCCTAAGGGTGCTAAAAGGGCATGCAAGCTCCAGTGATCCATCTATGGACTGGTGCAAGCATCTCGGAGTTGGAATATACGCTTTGATGAGGTGATCAAAGCTTTTGGTTTTATACAAACTTATGGAGAAGCTTGTATTTACACGAAAGTGAGTGGGAGCTCTGTAGCATTTCTAATACTGTATGTGGATGGCATATTATTGATTGGAAATGATATAGAATTTCTGGAAAGCATAAAGGTTTATTTGAACAAGGGTTTTTCAATGAAAGACCTAGGTGAAGCTGCTTACATATTGGGCATTAAAATATATAGAGATAGATCCAACGCCTAATAGGACTTTCACAAAACACATACCTTGACGAGATTTTGAAGAAGTTCAAAATGGACCAGTCATAGAAAGGGTTCTTGCCTGTGTTGCAAGGTGTGAAGTTGAGTAAGACTCAAAGCCCGACCACAGCAGAAGAAAGAGAAAGGATGAAAGTCATCCCCTATGCCTCAGCCATAGGCTCTATAATGTATGCCATGTTGTGTACCAGACCTGATGTGTGCCTTGCCATAAGTCTGGCAGTGAGGTACCAAAGTGATCCAGGAGTAGATCACTGGATAGCGGTCAAGAATATCCTTAAGTACCTGAAGAGGACTAAGGACATGTTTCTCATTTATGGAGGTGGCGAAGAGCTCGTCGTAAAGGGCTACGTCGATGCTAGCTTCGACACAGATCCGGATGACTCTAAGTCTCAAACCGGATACATATTTATATTGAATGGTGGAGCAGTTAGTTGGTGCAGATCCAAGCAAAGCGTCATAGCGGGATCTACATATGAAGCGGAGTATATAGCTGCTTCGGAAGCAGCGCAAGAAGGAGTCTGGATGAAGGAGTTCATATCCGATCTAGGAGTTATACCTAGTGCATCGGATCCAATGACTATCTTTTGTGACAACACTTGAGCTATTGCCATTCCCAAGGAGCTCAGGTTTCACAAGAAGACCAAGCACATCAAACGCCGCTTCAACTCCATCCGTGATTACATCAAGGAGGGAGACATAGAACTTTGCAAAAAGTACATACGGATCTGAATGTGGCAGACCCGTTGACTAAACCTCTTCCACACGCAAAACATGATCAGCACCAGGACTCCATGGGTGTTAGATTCATAACTATGTAAACTAGATTTTTGACTCTAGTGCAAGTGGAAGACTGTTGGAAATATGCCCTAGAGGCAGTAATAAAATGGTTATTATCATATTTCGCGTTCATGATAAATGTTTATTATTCATGCTAGAATTGTATTGACCGGAAACTTAAATTCATGTGTGAATACATAAACTACACCGTGTCCCTAGTAAGCCTCTACTAGACTAGCTCGTTGATCAAAGAAGGTTATAGTTTCCTGACCATAGACATGAGCTGTCATTTGATAACGGGATCACATCATTAGGAGAATGATGTGATGGACAGACCCAACCGTAAGCTTAGCATTAGATCGTTTAGTTATTTGCTACAACTTTCTTCATGTCAGGTATCTGTTCCTTAGACCATGAGATCATGTCACTCCCGGATACCAGAGGAATGCCTTGTGTGCTATCAAACGTCACTTCATAACTGGGCCTCCAAGCGCAGAGTTTTGTACGACAGTAGCAAATTTCCCTCAAGTGGATGACCTAAGATTTATCAATCTGTGGGAGGCGTAGGATGAAGATGGTCTCTCTCAAACAACCCTGCAATCAAATACAAGCAATCTCATGTGTCCCCAACACACCCAATACAATGGTAAATTGTATAGGTGCACTAGTTCGGCGAAGAGAGGGTGATACAAGTGTAGTATGGATAGTAGATATAGGTTTTTGTAATCTGAAATAATAAAAAACAGCAAGGTAGCAAGTGATAAAAGTGAGCACAAACGGTATTGCAATGCTTGGAAACAAGGCCTAGGGTTCATACTTTCACTAGTGCAATCTCTCAACAATGCTAACATAATTGAATCATATAACAATCCCTCAACGTGCGACAAAGAATCACTCCAAAGTTCTTATCTAGCGGAGAACATAAGATGAAATTGTTGTAGGGTACGAAACCACCTCAAAGTTATCTTTTCCGATCAATCTATTGAGCCATCCCTATAAGTGTCACAAACAGCCCTAGAGTTCATACTAAAATAACACCATATGATACGCATCAACCAACTCTAATGTCACCTAGATACTCCAATGCCACCACAAGTATCCATGAGTTGATTATTCGATATGCATCAAACAACTTCAGATTCATAATATTCAATCCACACAAAGAACTTCAAAGAGTACCCCAAAGTTTCTATCGGAGAAAGAAGGATGAAAACGTGTACCAACCCATATGCCTAGATTACCCCAAGGTCACGGGAATCCGCAAGTTGATTACCAAAACATACATCAAGTGAATCAGTAGAATACCCCATTGTCACCACGGGTATCCACATGCAAGACATACATCAAGTGTTCTCAAATCCAAAGTATTCAATCCGACAATAATGAAATTTCAAAAGGAAAGACTCAATTCATCACAAGAAGATAGAGAGGGAAGAAACACCATATGATCCAACTATATTAACAAAGCTCCAAGGGTGAGAACATGAGATCGTGCCAAATCAAGAACACGAGAGAGAGAGAGAGATCAAACACATAGCTACTGGTACATACCCTCAGCCCCGAGGGTGAACTACTCCCTCCTCATCATGGAGACCGCCGGGATGATAAAGATGGCCTCCGGTGATGATTCCCCCCCTCCGGCAGAGTGCCGGAACAGGGCTCCGAATGAGATCGCTTTGGTACAGAGGCTTGCAGCGTCGGCGTGGAAGTTCTAGGTTTCTTTTCAGGGTTTTCTATATTTATAGGATTTTCAGCGTTGGATTCACGCCAGGGGGGCCCACGAGGGAGCGACAAGCTCGGTAGGCGTGCCCTAGGGGGGCCCGCGCCCTCCAGGCTTGTCGCTTCCTCATGAGGCTTCTGGTCCTTCCTCGAAGCTTCGGGGGTCTCTTTTGGTTCATAAAAAATCACCGTAAATTTTTAGCCCAATCCGAGAACTTTTATTTCTGCACAAAAAAACAACACCACGGTAGTTTTGCTAAAAACAGCGTCAGTCCGGGTTAGTTCTAATCAAATCATACCAAAACCATATAAAATTGTTATAAACATGGCATGGATACTTCATAAATTATAGATACGTTGGAGATGTATCAGCATCCCCAAGCTTAATTCCTGCTCGTCCTCGAGTAGGTAAATGATAAAAGAAATAATTTATGAAGTGTGAATGCTAGCATAGTGCACAAGTTTGATCAATGATAATTTCAATCACTTTTTCTAGCATCATTATATATCATAAACAGTAGCTCATCTCATAAAACTTCTCATGATCAAGTAGCAAGCTATTCACATGCTAAAGTATAGACCATAAACTTTCTTGAAAACTAACAAACTATGTTCTCAGTCATCAAACAATTGCAATTCATCTTATTTTCAGGAAGGGTCTATGTAAGAGCTTTGATTTAGCAAATTCCACATACTCAACTATCATATAGTCTTCCATGATTGCTGACACTCAAAGCATATTTTTAGAACAAACCGTTTCAGTCAAACACATAGGAAGATAGGGGCTTAATGTTTTGCCTCCCAACTTATTTATCTCAGGGATAATGGCAACAATAATAACTCATGATCACCTATATTCAACTGGATATATGTGCCTGGATCTTTCCCCACCACATGATGCTTGCCAAGAGAGAAAATAAAAATGGAATAGAGAAGAACACTTATTGACTCTTGCATAAAAGTAAATACATAAAGTAAAAGATGGGCCCTTCGCAGAGGGAAGCAGAGGTTGTCATGCGCTTTTTTTATTTTTGGATGTGCAAGCTCTTAATGCAAAGGAACATCACTTTATATTGCCCCTTGTGATAGCAACCTTTATTGTGCAGTCCATCGCTTTTATTTCTTCACCATCACAAGTTCGTACAAAGCTTATTTTCCCTTACAATAAAAGATCATACATATTTAGGAGCAATTTTTATTGCTTTTGCACCGATGACAACTTACTTGAAGGATCTTATTCAATCCATAGGTAGATATAGTGGACCCTCATGGCCAGAAAATGGGTTTAAGGGTTTTTGGATGTACAAGTAGTATTTCTACTTAGTACGAAATTTTGGCTAGCAAAATATTATGAGCAAGCACCACATGTTAGAGGATCCAAGAACATATAACTTCTATGTGAATATAAACAAACATAACCCATTACGTTGTCTTCCTTGTCCAACATCAACTACTTGATCAAGGTTGAAAATAATTAATGGTAGCTCACAATCATAGAAGATGTCCAAGATAGTATATTTATATGTGAAATCTCTCTTCCTTCAATATTCTTTCATGAATTGTTCAAGTGACCAATGCTGTGTTTGCTAATTTTCAATAAATTTTACCACTTATACTTCTTTTATGTGAAGTCACTACTCCCCATGGGACAAGCATATGAAACACATATAATTTCAACTTTATGATATTCAATTCATTCAACAATTTACTCTTGGGATATAAGTGAAGCACGAGAGTAAATGACAAACTACTCCAAAAGATATAAGTGAAGAACAAAGAGTAGTTAAGTGAATGGGTAGCTATGTGAAGACTCTCTCTCAATAAAAACTTTCAGATCTAATGATATTATTAAACAGCAAACAAAATGAAAAGAAAAGGATACTCCAAGAATAGCACATATCATGTGAACAAGTAAAAACTTAGGCTAACCGATAGGTGTTGATGAAGAAAGGTGGGATGCCTACCGGGGCATCCCCAAGCTTAGTTGCTTGAGACTTCTTGGAATGTTATCTTGGGGTACCTTGGGCATCCCCAAGCTTGAGATCTTGTGTCTCCTTAATTCATCTCATATCATGGCTTCTCCTAAATCTTAAAAACTTCATCCACACAAAATTCAACAAGAACTCGTGAGTAAGTTAGTATAAATCAACTCAAAACCTTAACATTCTCTACTGTAACAAATCACTAAGATTAAAATTAAACATTGCATACTAAATGCATCTGCATATTTAATACTCCTATCCACAAATAGAAACATTAAACAAGCATACATATGCAAACTATGCAACTATAACAGCAATCTGCCAAAACAGAACAGTCTGTAAAGGGGGAATAAAAAATCATACTTCCCTAACTCCAAAAATTCTTAAAAATCACCACGTGACAGAGAACTCATGCATGCTTACTGTGTAAAAATTTCAGATTTTTATCATGTTCTGACAATTCACATAAATTCATGACATAACAGAAACTTTCTGTTTTCAAACAGCAACACATAAACTTGCAAACTGAGCATGGTAAAGGCTATAATTGGCATTTTATTGAAATAAAAGATACAAAACATGATTATTGATAACAGCAAGAAAATCTCAACAAAATAAAATGACTCTCCAAGCAAAACACATATTATGTGGCGAATAAAAATATAGCTCCAAGTGAGGTATACCGATAGTGTTGAAGACGAAAGAGGGGATGCCTTCCGGGGCATCCCCAAGCTTAGACGCTTGAGTCTTCCTTGAATATTACCTTGGGGTGTCTTGGTCATCCCCAAGCTTTGGGTCTTGCTGCTCCTTATTCTCCTCATATCGTTATCTCACCCAAAACTTGAAAACTTCAATCACATAAAACTTACCGAAACTTCGTGAGATAGGTTAGTACAATAAAAATAAATCATCCACTTAGGTACTGTCAAGACAAGATTCATAATTGTTTTCACATAATTCCTAATTTATTATATCATTTACACAATTTATATTACTCAACATAAGCTATGGAAACACTAAAACAAGCGAACTATGCAATAAAAACAGAATCTGTCAAAAACAGAACAGCATGTAGTGAGCGAATTAAAAGGCATACTTCTGTACCTCCAAAAATTCTGTAAAATGAGGACAACGTAAAACATTTGTAACCCAATACTGTGTAAAAAATTCAGCATTTTCTCAAGATGCAGTACAGAACAGAAATTCCAGCACTGGACACAAAAGTTTCTGTTTTTGCACATAATCAAATCAACAAGTATCCACATTATCCCAAAGGCTTTACTTGGCACATTATTGAAAGAAACATATAAAACATGATTACTACAGTATCTTAATCATGTGAACACACAAAAATAGTAGGGATAAATATTGGGTTGTCTCCCAACAAGCGCTTTTTTTTAATGGCTTTTAGCTAGGCATGATGATTTCAATGATGCTCACATAAAAAGTGAAGAATTGAAACATAACGGGAGCATCATGAAGCATATGACTAGCACATTTAAGCCTAACCCACTTCCTATGCATAGGGATTTTCTGAGCAAACAATTTGTGGGAGCAATAATCAACTAGCATAGGAAGGCGAAACAAGTATAACTTTGAAATTTTCAACACATAGAGAGGAAACTTGATATTATTGAGAAATGTAGAAGCATATATTCCTCTCTCATTATAATTTTCAGAAGCATCATGAATGAATTCAACAATATAGCTATCACACAAAACATTCTTTTCATGATCTACAAGCATAGAATTTTATTACTCTCCACATAAGCAAATTTCTTCTCATTCATAATAGTGGGAGCAAACTCAACAAAATAACTATCATGAGATGCTTGATTGACATAACCAAATTGAACATTCAAATCATGATGAAAAATTTCATGGTTATTATTACTCCTTATAGCATACATGTCATCACAATAATCATCTTAGATAGCAACTTTTTTGTCAAAATCAATTGAAACCTCTTCCAAAATAGTGGAATCATCATTAAATAAAGTTGTGACCTCTCCAAATCCACTTTCATAATTATTGCCATAAGATTCAACACCCTCCAAAATAGTGGGATCATTAGTACCTAGAGTTGACACTCTTCCAAATCCACTTTCATCAATATAATCATCATAAATAGGAGGCATGCTATCATCATAATAAATTTGCTCATCAAAACTTGGGGTCTAAAAATATCATCGTCATCAAACATAGCATCCCCAAGCTTATGGCTTTGCAGATAATTAGCATCATGGATATTCAAAGAATTCATACTAATATCATTGCAATCATGCTCATCATTCAAAGAACTCACATTAAATATTTTATTAAATTCTTCTTCTAACACTTTGGCACAATTTTCCGATCCATCATTTTCAAGAAAGACATTATAAAGATAAAGCATTTGAGGCAACCTCAATTCCATTTTTTATTGCTTTCTTTTACAAACCAAACTAGTGATAAAACAAGAAACTAAAAGATTCAATTGCAACATCTAAAGATATACCTTCAAGAACTCACCTCCCCGGCAACGGCGCCAGAAAAGAGCTTGGTGTCTACTACGCAACTTTATTCTTGTAGACTCTGTTGGGCCTCCAAGCGCAGAGTTTTGTAGGACAGTAGCAAATTTCCCTCAAGTGGATGACCTAAAGTTTATCAATACGTGAGAGGCATGGGATGAAGATGGTCTCTCTCAAACAACCCTGCAATCAAATATAAGCAATCTCTTCTGTCCCCAACACACCCAATACAATGGTAAATTGTATAGGTGCACTAGTTCGGCGAAGAGAGGGTGATACAAGTGTAGTATGGATAGTAGATATAGGTTTTTGTAATCTGAAATAATAAAAACAGCAAGGTAGCAAGTGATAAAAGTGAGCACAAACGGTATTACAATGCTTGGAAACAAGGCCTAGGGTTCATACTTTCACTAGTGCAATCTCTCAACAATGCTAACATAATTGAATCATATAACAATCCCTCAACGTGCGACAAAAAATCACTCCAAAGTTCTTATCTAGCGGAGAACATAAGATGAAATTGTTGTAGGGTACGAAACCACCTCAAAGTTATCTTTTCCGATCAATCTATTGAGCCATCCCTATAAGTGTCACAAACAGCCCTAGAGTTCGTACTAAAATAACACCATATGATACGCATCAATCAACTCTAATGTCACCTAGATACTCCAATGCCAACACAAGTATCCATGAGTTGATTATTCGATATGCATCAAACAACTTCAGATTCATAATATTCAATCCACACAAAGAACTTCAAAGAGTACCCCAAAGTTTCTATCGGAGAAAGGATGAAAACGTGTACCAACCCATATGCCTAGATTACCCCAAGGTCACGGGAATCCGCAAGTTGATTACCAAAACATACATCAAGTGAATCAGTAGAATACCCCATTGTCACCACGGGTATCCACATGCAAGACATACATCAAGTGTTCTCAAATCAAAAGTATTCAATCCGACAATAACGAAACTTCAAAGGGAAAGACTCAATTCATCACAACAAGATAGAAAGGGAAGAAACACCATATGATCCAACTATATTAACAAAGCTCGTGGTACATCAAGATCGTGCCAAATCAAGAACACGAGAGAGAGAGATCAAACACATAGCTACTGGTACATACCCTCAGCCCCGAGGGTGAGCTGCTACCTCCTCGTCATGGAGACCGCCGGGATGATGAAGATGGCCTCCGGTGATGATTCCCCCCCTCCAGCAGAGTGTCGGAACAGGGCTCCGGATGAGATCGCTTCGATAGAGAGGCTTGCGGCGGCGGCGTGGAAGTTCTAGCTTTATTTTTGGGGTTTTCTATATTTATAGGATTTTTTAGCGTTGGATTCACACCAGGGGGCCCACGAGGGAGCGACAAGCTCGGTAGGCGCGCCCTATGGGGGCCCGCGCCCTCCAGGCTTGTCGCTTCCTCGTGAGGCTTCTGGTCCTTCCTCCTTAGGGGGTCTCTTTTGGTTCATAAAAAATCACCGTAAATTTTCAGCCCAATCCAAGAACTTTTATTTCTGCACAAAAAAACAACACCACGGTAGTTCTGCTGAAAATAGCACTAGTCCGGGTTAGTTCTAATCAAATCATACCAAAACCATATAAAATTGTTATAAACATGGCATGAATACTTCATAAATTATAGATACGTTGGAGACATATCATATGTGAACTTGATGATGAAAGAAAAAAATTATTCAGTAAGTTACCAGCTAAGCAAGAAGATACTTTTGAACCTACTATAGAGATTGAGATAGGACTTAATAGTTCAGTGCTTTATGTGATCTAGGGGCAAGTGTTTCTACTATCCCCAAATCCGTTTATGATAGTCTCAATCTTGGTCCTTATGCTAATACTGAGACTATATTGAATATGGCTAATTCTACTTTTACTCAGGCAGTAGGCATTAAGCATGGAGTTATAGTTCAAATAAATGATTGCCCTGTCATGATTGATCTTGTTATAGTAGATATGCCTGAAGATCCTATTGCTCCTATATTCTTGGTACACCTTTTCTAAGGACTATCAAAGCTGTGATAAATGTGTTTGAAGGAAATGTTCATTTTGATTTACCATCTAGAGATCCCTTTATAAGGCATTTCCCCGAGAAAAAGAAATTAAAGACCTATGCAGGAGGTGGCATCATTTTGAATAACAGAAGCTATGGTCTCGGTGTTCTAGCACCACCCTGATCACCACTACGGTTGAGCTATCCGACCTAAAACAAGCGCTTCGTGGGAGGCAACCCATGCGAATAAAGTAGACAAGTAAGTTTTATTTTTGTTTTAATAAAAGAGTGATTGAAGTTTCGTATGAAGAAGTGAGTTTGGGAGAGTCGTTCTAATGAAGGCCTAGTCTTGTGCAATATGATTATGTAACACCCCTTTGTAATATGCTACAGTGATCATCTTCTAATCATGCCAAGTCATCTTCATTTGCAGTGCTAAATCATCATTTGTTCATATCCCATTTCAAATTCCACTTTAAACAAAAATTCAAAATGCAAGTCAAAATAAAAGTTGATCAAATATTAAAACAAAATAGTTCACAATATTGCAAATAATTCCAAAGCAATTATAAAAATAAAACCAACATTATTTTCATTCCCAAATTGCCCCTAGCAACCAAAACAGTACCAAAACAGCAATATTTAATCCTTTTCCATTTATGCAAAATCCAATTGAATTCAAAACATTCCCAAACTTTTTGTGGCAGTGAGGTTTAATGCACACTATTCAATGAGACAGGTGCCACATTTTATAAAAGTCATTTGATAGCTCAAAGAAATGTAAAACAGAAGCTGTAAAAGAAAAACAGAAAAGTAAATAAAAGAAAAAGGAAAACTCGACTGTCCTGCCAGCCCAAGTGGTACAGTGGCCGGCCCAGCCCGCCTACAGCTTCTCCTACCTACTCCCGCCGCATTGTCGAGCGCGCCATGGCCGTGGGCGCTGGAGCCCCACGCGCCGGCCGTCCCTCGCCCTCGTGTGAGGATAAGGAGACCTCAACCACCCCGGGGCGTTCCCCCTGGCCATTCCTTCCCTCCTCGCTCGTCTCTTTCCCTCTCATTTTTCTCTGTCCGAGCGCGGTCGTCGCCGTCCCGCCGCGGCTGCCGTGGCCAGCAGCTTCCCCGAGACCCGTGGACGTGTCCTGGAGCTCCGCACGCCTCCTCCACGACGAGCCCTGCAAGCCGTTCGAGCCGGGGAGCTCTACACCGACGGGATCGAGCCGATCCCCTCCACTGCATCCGCCGGACGCCGCCGCTCGATCCGCCGCCTCGTTGCACCCCCGGCCTCCTCGAGCCTCTCCTCGACCCCGCGGTGATCCGCCGCGCCGAATGCGCTCTTCTCCTCTCTCTCTCTCTCGTCGTCTCTACCACTGCGCCCACCGTC
The DNA here is from genome assembly GCA_039707655.1 of Elymus sibiricus. Classification (NCBI taxonomy): domain Eukaryota; kingdom Viridiplantae; phylum Streptophyta; class Magnoliopsida; order Poales; family Poaceae; genus Elymus; species Elymus sibiricus. Next base: position 171,005,618 of record CM077666.1, on the reverse strand, counting down.
GCCGTAACTCCGGCCGACGCCGCGAGCTCGCTTCCGGCGAGCTCGGGCCTTCCCGCGACCAGCCGACTGCGCCACTAGATGCGCGGCAGCGCACTGACCCCGTAGAGCCCATCCACCGCCCAAATGGTCGCCGGAACGCACTCCGGCGAGCCTCCGCCGCGTGCTATGGCCGCCGGCGGCTAACTGCCGGCTTAGCTGACGTGGCGTCATTAGCGTTAATCAACCCCGCTAATCCCACTGACACGCGGGCCCCGCGCGGGTTAACTATTCTAATAAAAACTGGTTTAATTAAATGTCTCACTGACATGCGGGTCCCACTGGGCCCTGTTGACCCAGTCAACCAGCCGACTGGGCAAGCCCAGTCACTAGCAGGTGGGACCCACTGGTCCCATTGACCAGTCAAAGCTGACCAGTCAACTGCTGACTGGGCAGTTGACTGGGTCCCACTGTCAGTCACACAGCACACTGCTATGTACGTTTCAGTGGGTGCACCTAGCATTTTACCCCTTTATTTTTGAATTAATATTAAATCAGTAAATTCCAGAAATTATTTTAAAACTTTGAAAATCATAGAAAATAAACCGTAAGTCAGATGAAAATAATTTATATATGAAAAATGATCAGAAAAATCCAACGAATCCGAATATGTCATCTGCACTCATGTTGGAACCCTCTAAGTAGATGGACATGGAACTTTTTGCCCGTTTCCGATAGATGAATAATGCATGACCTCAGATATATAATTCCAAATAAATTCCTAAAACATCTAAAATATTTAGAGATGTCGTATATCACCCCTGCATATAATTTAGGCATGTTATGCATAGTGATTGCATTTGTATGCGTGTATTTATCTGTTTCTTCCCCCTCTTCTTCTCCGGTAGACTCTGAGACCGCTGACGAACCGGGGATCAACTACACCGTTGAAGATTCCTTTTCGCCTGTTGAGCAACCAGGCAAGCAAACCCCCTTGAGCATGCCTATATCACCTATTCTTTCTCCCTCCTGCTTGCATTAGAATTAGCTACTGCTTTTGATTGATCCTATTCTGATGCAAAGCCTGTTTTTGTAAACTGCTATTGATACCTTACCTGCTATCCTAAATGCTTAGTATAGGTTGGTTGGTAAACCATCTTTGGCCCCTCTTACTTGTCCTAGTTGCCCCGCTTAGTTACCAGTGCCCCGATCGAGATCATCGACGGGCTGAGACCAGCACATCACCGCACACCCCTAAGCTGTACGACTCCACAGAGTTACCAACGAGTGCCGAGGGTGATACCTCTTATCTCACTCCCGATGTTGCCTCTGTGGTATAGCTAGTCGGTTGTGGGTTACCGAGGGTGATTCCTCTTTCACCACCTCCGATGATACCTTTGTCGTACAGCCCCTCAAGTGTGGACCCATCGAGGGTGATTCCTCCAAGTTCACCTTGATGGGTACATGGAGTGGGAATTCATCGAGGGTGATTCCTCGGATTCCCCTTGATGTATGGACACACGGTTACCCTACATTTAATTCAGTCCCTTGTTGAAGACGGGTCGACCCCGAGGGGTACCCGCGAGAGATACACATGAAAGTCGGGCGGGCCCGAAGAGCACCCGCTAGAGTTACTGTGGCGGCTGGCTGTTTAGCGGTACCACCCAGGTTGTGGTGGTAGCTCCGGACTTGTCCCGACAGCCGTCACTAAAATTAATAATGCACTAACGGATTTGGGTATTGATCTGAGTTGGCCACTGGCCTATACACACTACCACCACGCGGGATAATGATTTAATGGGGCGCTCGGCGCCATATGTATCAGCCGAAAGCTCTGTCAGACGTCCAGTTCAGCATTGCGGCATGGCTGGGCCGGCGCCATCCAGGAGAGAGGTGGCACCTGGATTCGCCCTGCGCGCAACGACCCGGAGTGCAAAGGGCGATGGGCCCAAGACCCCTGAGCACTTAGGATGTAGACCGGCGGGGACCTCTCTACTGAGCCTAGGTAGGACTACGTCGTGTCGATCAGCCGAGGCCGGGCATGACCCAGAAAAGTGTGTCCAGCCAGAGTTAATCGAGCGTGTTGGGTAACAGTAGTGCACCCCTGCAGGGAAGATTATCTATTCGAATAGCCGTGTCCACGGTAACAAGACGCTCAGTGTTGTATCCCGATCTACTACAACTTGAACTGGATACATGTTAATTAATTGTAAGCTCCGGGATCGCTTTCTCGCAGGGAGTCGAGGAAGGATCCCTAGGCTTTGCTACTACATGCTTGTTGCTTTATTGTATTCTACCAATTTGCACTCTTCTAATGCTGCAAGACGCTGAAGATGCTAGTCTTCGATAGGCTAGGCTTTTCCCCTCTATTCTGGCATTTATGTAGTCTAGTCCACAGATACAGCCCTTCCCTTTGATACTGATGCATGCTTAGCATAGATCTGATGTAAGTCTTGCGAGTACTTTGGATGAGTACTCACGGTTGCTTTGCTACCTCTTTTTCCCCATACCCGATTGCTGCGACCAGATGACGGAGCCCCGGAGCCATCTGCCTCAGTCGACGACTACTACAACCCCATCGGTGGAGCATACTACTACTCGGAGACCGACGACCAGGAGTAGTTTAGGAGGCTACCAGGCAGGAGGCCTGCGCCTTTTCGATCAGAGCCGTTGTTTGTTTTCGCCTTCTTATGGCATCCTTGCTTAACTGTGTGTCTGTACTCAGATACTGTTGTTGCTTCCGCTAACGCTTGTATGCAAGCTTTTGTATTCGAGCCCTCGAGGCCCCTGGCTTGTAATATAAAGCTTGTAATATTTTATTTTTGTGTCTAGAGTTGTGTTGTGATATCTTCCCGTGAGTCCTTAGGCTTGATCGTGTGCATTTGCGTGTATGATTAGTGCACAATTAAGTCGGGGGCGTCACAAGTTGGTATCAGAGCCGACTGCCTGTAGGAACCCCCCTTCCAACTCCTTGGCCGAAGTTGAGTCTAGTCTTTCAAAAACTATTTTACTAACATGGCTGTGTGGCTTACGGGCGCACGTCGCCAGTGGGTGGTATTAGGATCTTTTATTCCTCTTCCTTACTCTGGGACTCTGATCTTTCTTCCTTTCGGGTTAAAGATTTTTCTGACTCTAACTCTAGGTTCTCGTGATCACATCCACCCGGAGATTTGAATCAACCTTCTTTGAATAGTGGGCCAGGTTCTGCTTCACAGTGTTCACGGACCGCAGGATCCTTTTATCGAGGGCACCCTGCGTTGTCCCTTGCAGATTCCTCGCCCCAGTAGTTTTCTCCGACGTGATGTAGCCTTTGTTATGTCCCGTTGTTGTATCTCTCCACCGCGTGCTGCGTGCCGCCTAGTTTGTCTAGTTGCGAGTGTTTCCGAACTCGTGCTGTCCGTTTGTATCCAACTCCGTGCATAGATCTGTATGTCTTTAACGACTACTAATTTGTATCTAATGCACTCCTTGTTCATTGCTCATGTTACCTCATGAATAGCCTCATTCAATGCAGTTGTTCTTGCTAAACTGCCCCTGTTGATTTGGCAGGATGGCTGACGATCCTCCACCTCCACCCTATATTGCCGCAATGATGCAACAGTTTGAGCTGAATCGTCAGTTTATGACTGGGGTAATGGCCCAATTTCCAACTCAGAATGCTCAGCAACAGTCTGCCCCAATAACTCTACAAGAATTCGTGCGCCTCAATCCGTCCATTTTCCGCAACTCCACCAATCCTATGGCTGCTGATGATTGGCTTCGAGACATCCTGTTTGAAATGGAATCAGCTAATGTTGCCCCTGACAATTACGTCACCTTTGCGGCATTTCACCTGAAGGGTCCAGCTGTTCAATGGTGGGAAAGTTACAGGGGTATGATGCCTGCTGGAACTGTAACCACTTGGTAGGAATTTCAGTCAGCCTTTCGTGCACGGCACCTTCCTCAAGGTCTGATGGACCAGAAGAAGAAGGAGTTCCGCAAACTCAGTCAGGGCCAAATGATTGTGGATGAATATCAGAGGAAATTTCTTGAATTATCCCGTTATACTGAAGATGACGCCTGCACTGACTCGCGCAAGTAGGAGAAATTCCGTGAAGGACTGCGGCCTGATATAAAGCTCGCACTTGTTGCCCACGATTGCGCAGACTTTGCGACGCTTGTCAGCCAAGCTTTCCGAACTGAAACTGGTCTGCTGAGTACCAGGAATCGCTCAAGCGCACTCGGGATATTGGCTCATCCTCGGGCCAGCCTGCTCAGAAACGTCAAGTCTGGATCCCGCACAATGTTTTTCACAGACCTGCTCCAACACCAAGGCCGTCTTATGTCGCACCTCGTCTGCCTCCGCTGCCGAGACAACTAATGGTTCAGGGTGGACAGCTCAATGCTATGGCTCCTCCCCATAATGATGGTTTATGCCGCAAGTGTGGACAGCCAGGGCACCTTACTATCAACTGTCGCCCGGAGCAGCTGCACAATGCATCACGTCCTCCTGTTGGCCGCAAGAAGGGCCGTCGAAACCATCGCAACTGAAATTGTAATTCCAGGCCGCCTGCTATGAGTTGTGGTCAAGTCACCCATGTCAAGATTGAAGAAGCTCGTGAGGCCCCAAAAATCTTGTTGGGTACCCTTCGCGTTAATTCAGTGCCAGCCTCTGTTCTCTTTGATTCAGGAGCATCGCATGCCTTTGTGTCCCAACAATTAGCTCGTTTGCATGGGTTAGATATGGAAAATTTTCCCACTCCTTTAGCGGTTCAATCTCTGGGAGCCAAGTGGCAAACCACAATGGTAAGCCCTCGCAACCAAATCGAAATTTGAGGTCTACTTTTTCCGGCTACTCTCACTGTGCTCGGACCTTCCAACATAGACATCATTCTTGGTATGGAATGGTTGGCAGCCTATAATGCTTTGATCGACTGTGTCGCCAAGACAGTCCAGCTCACACACCCTTCTGGCCAGGTGATCAACTACTCTGCCCGGATAATACAGAATGCTGAGAGCCAGATATATGCTCTGAATGAATTGAATGCTTCACCTCTTGAAGGCATAGAGAACGTTCCAGTTGTTCGTGACTATCAAGATGTATTTCCAGAGGAACTCCCAGGAGTACCACCTGCTAGGGTTGTCGAATTCGTTATCGACTTGAAACCTGGCACTACTCCTATTGCCAAGCGCCCGTACAAGATGCCGCCGCATGAACTCCTTGAACTTAAGGAGGAAATTGACAAGTCACTTCGTAAGGGTTTCATTCGCCCCAGTTCTTCTGCTTGGGGAGCACCTTCTCTCTTTGTTAAGAAGAAGGATGGAACGAATCTGTTGGTTCAAGATTATCGACCTATCAACCAAGCAACAATTCAGAACAAGTATCTGCTCCCCAGAATCAACGATCTATATGATCAACTTGCTAGTTCCTCAATATTCTCTAAACTTGATTTGAGGCTGGGATACCACCAGATCAGAGTTCGTGAAGAAGACATTCCGAAGACAGCCTTCGTTACTCGCTATGGTTCTTACGAGTACACCGTCATGTCTTTCGGCTTAACCAATGCTCCAGCTACCTTCTCCCGACTGATGAACGACATCTTCATGGATTACCACGACAAATTCGTCGTGATTTATCTGGATGATATCCTTGTATATTCGAAGAATGAAGAAGAACATGCCGAACATCTTCGGCTTGTACTGGAGAAGCTGCGTGAACATCAACTGTATGCCAAGTATTCCAAGTGTGAGTTCTGGTTGTCTGAAGTGACATATCTCGGCCATGTGATTTCCAAAGAGGGCATTGCTGTTAACCCAGAACGAGTTCAGGCTATTCTTGAATGGACTCCTCCGAAGAATGTCAAGCAAGTCAGAAGTTTTCTCGGACTCGCCAGTTATTGCCGTCGTTTTGTCGAGAACTTCTCCAAGATTGCCAAGCCCCTGACTGATCTGCTTCACAAGGGCATTAAGTTTGAGTGGACAAACAAATGTCAAGAAAGTTTTTAGACACTCAAGGACAAGCTGACATCTGCCCCAGTGCTTGCTCCTCTAGATTCTCTCAAGGACTTCGTGATTTATTGCGACGCATCCCGTCAAGGATTAGGTTGCGTCCTAATGCAAGAGCGCAAGGTGGTTGCATATGGCCCTCGACAGCTGCGTCCTCATGAAGAGAACTATCCAACGCATGATCTCGAACTTGCAGCAGTTATTTATGCATTGAAGTTATGGCAACATTACCTACTTGGTAATCGTTGCGAGATCTACACGGATCATCAAAGTTTGAAGTACTTGTTCACCCAGCCATCTCTGAACCTCCGTCAGCAAAGATGGATGGATGCTATTACAGACTATGACTTGGGTATTTCTTATACGCCTGGCAAGGCTAATGTAATGGCTGATGCCTTGAGCCGCAAATCCTACTGCTGTGAACTTGAGGTTCAGCTACAGCAACCACTCCTGTATGAAGAGCTTCGAAAAATGAACCTCGAGATAGTTCCTCAAGGATATCTAAATACCTTGGTTGTTGAACCAGATCTCAAGCACAACATCAAGACAAGGCAGAAGTATGATTCCGAAGTCGAGAAGATCAAGAGCTATCTCTCCAAAGGAAATTCATCGTTCTTCACTGTTGATGATGATGGTGCCTTGTTCTTCAGAGGCCGCCTAGTGGTCCCCAGAAAGCACAATCTGGAATCGCGCTCGGATGTCATGAAAGAAGCACATGACACGCCTTTGTCTATCCATCCAGGTAGTACCAAGATGTACCAAGACATTCGTCAGCGGTACTGGTGGCCTGATATGAAGCGAGACATTGCTCGTTATGTTGCTGAATGTGACGTTTGCCGTTGCATCAAAGCAGAACATCAAAGACCTGCTGGAACTCTGCAACCACTTGATATTCCCGAATGGAAATGGGACAAAGTTGAAATGGATTTCATTACTGGATTTCCCAGATCGCAGAAGGGTCATGATGCCATTTTTGTCGTCATTGACCGATTTTCAAAGGTTGCTCACTTTCTGCCAGTCAAGCAGACAATCACTGCTAGTCAGTTAGTAGACCTGTATGTTTCCAAAATTGTGTCACTCCACGGTGTTCCGTTGGAGATCAGTTCAGACCGTGGCAGCCTCTTTACCTCAAGGTTCTGGGAAAGTTTCCAAAAAGCTATGGGAACTCATCTGTCCTTTAGCACCGCTTTTCACCCCTAGTCCCAGGGTCAAGTTGAACGAGTCAACCAAGTGCTTGAAGATATGCTTCGCGCATGTGTCATCTCCTTTGGCAAGAAATGGGAGGAATCTCTCCCGTATGCTGAATTCTCTTACAACAATAGCTATCAAGCTAGTCTGAAGATGGCACCATTTGAAGTTCTTTATGGACGTAAGTGCCGAACTCCTCTGAATTGGTCAGAAATTAGGGAACGACCACTCTTTGGTCCGGATATTATCCAACACGCTGAAGAGCAAGTCCGTATCATTCGTGAGCATCTGAAGACTGCTCAGTCTCGTCAGAAGGGCAATTATGACCGTAAACACAAGGTAATGGTCTATCAACCTGGCGAACAGGCTTATCTTCGTGTCACCCCGATGAAAGGCACTCACCGTTTCGGAATCAAGGGCAAGCTAGCTCCTCGCTACATTGGCCCCTTCCGCATTATCGCAAGACGTGGAGAAGTGGCATATCAATTGGACTTGCCATCGAACCTTTCTCAGGTTTACGATGTTTTCCATGTGTCGCAACTCCGCCGCTGCTTCAAGGATCCGATCCGAGCAGTGGATCATGAAGTGCTTGAATTGCAAGATGATCTCTCTTATAAAGAGCATCCGATACGAATTCTTGATCAAGCTGAACGTCGAACCCCTCAGAAGGCAATCAAGTTCCTTAAAGTTCAGTGGTCGAATCATTCAGAAGATGAAGCCACTTGGGAACACGAGGATCGCCTACGGGAGGAATACCCCGACCTCTTCCCTTCTACCTCCTGAATTCTCGGGACGAGAATTTCTTTTAGAGGAGGAGAATTGTAACACCCCCTTGTATTATGCTACAGTGATCATCTTCTAATTATGCCAAGTCATCTTCATTTGCAGTGCTAAATCATCATTTGTTCATATCCCATTTCAAATTCCACTTTAAACAAAACTTCAAAATGCAAGTCAAAATAAAAGTTGATCAAATATTAAAACAAAATAGTCCACAATATTGCAAATAATTCCAAAGCAATTATAAAAATAAAACCAACATTATTTTCATTCCCAAATTTCCCCTAGCAACCAAAACAGCAATATTTAATCCTTTTCCATTTATGCAAAATCCAATTGAATTCAAAACATTCCCAAACTTTTTGTGGCAGTGAGGTTTAATGCACACTATTCAATGAGACAGGTGCCACATTTTATAAAAGTCATTTGATAGCTCAAAGAAATGTAAAACAGAAGCTGTAAAAGAAAAACAGAAAAGTAAATAAAAGAAAAAGGAAAACTCCACTGTGCTGCCGGCCCAAGTGGTACAGTGGCCGGCCCAGCCCGCCTACTGCTTCTCCTACCTACTCCCGCCGCATTGTCGAGCGCGCCATGGCCATGGGCGCTGGAGCCCCACGCGTCGGCCGTCCCTCGCCCTCGTGTGAGCATAAGGAGACCTCAACCACCCCGGGGCGTTCCCCCTGGCCATTCCTTCTCTCCTCGCTTGTCTCTCTCCCTCTAGTTTTTCTCTGTCCGAGCGCGGTCGTCGCCGCCCCGCCGTGGCTGCCGTGGCCAGCAGCTTCCCCGAGACCCGTTGACGTGTCCTGGAGCTCCGCACGCCTCCTCCATGACGAGACCTGCAAGCAATTCGAGCCGGGGAGCTCTACACCGACGGGATCGAGCCGATCCCCTCCACTGCATCCACCGGACGCCGCCGCTCGATCCGCCGCCTCGCTGCACCCCCGGCCGCCCCGAGCCTCTCCTCGACCCCGCGGTGAGCCGCCGCACCGAATGCACTCTTCTCCTCTCTCTCTCTCTCTCTCTCTCTCTCTCGTCGTCTCTAGCCACTGCGCCCACCGTAGCCGTAACTCCGGCCGCCGCCGCGAGCTCGCTTCCAGCGAGCTCGGGCCTTCCCGCGACCAGCCGACTGCGCCACTAGATGCGCGGCAGCGCACTGACCCCGTAGAGCCCATCCACCGCCCAAATGGTCGCCGGAACGCACTCTGGCGAGCCTCCGCCGCGTGCTATGGCCGCCGGCGGCTAACTGCCGGCTTAGCTGACGTGGCGTCATTAGCGTTAATCAACCCCGCTAATCCCAATGACACGCGGGCCCCGCACGGGTTAACTATTCTAATTAAAACCGGTTTAATTAAATGTCCCACTGACACGCGGGTCCCACTGGGCCTTGTTGACCCAGTCAACCTGCTGACTGGGCAAGCCTAGTCACTGGCATGTGGGACCCACTGGTCTCGTTGACCAGTCAAAGCTGACCAGTCAACTGCTGACTGGGCAGTTGACTGGGTCCCACTGTCAGTCACACAGCACACTGCTGTGTACGTTTCAGTGGGTGCACCTAGCATTTTACCCCTTTATTTTTGAATTAATATTAAATCAGTAAATTCCAGAAATTATTTTAAAACTTTGAAAAATCATAGAAAAAAAACCGTAAGTCAGATGAAAATAATTTATATATGAAAAATGATCAGAAAAATCCAACGAATCTGAATATGTCATCTGCACTCATGTTTTCGATAGATGAATAGTGCATGACCTCAGATAAATAATTCCAATAAATTCCTAAAACATCTGAAATATTCAGAGATGCCGTATATCACCCCTGCATATCATTTTGGCATGTTATGCATAGTGATTGCATTTGTATGCGTGTATTTATCTGTTTCTTCCCCCTCTTCTTCTCTGGTAGACTCTGAGACCGCTGACGAACCGGGGATCGACTACACCATTGAAGATTCCTTTTCGCCTGCAGAGCAACCAAGCAAGCAAACCCCCTTGAGCATGCCTATATCACCTATTCTTTCTCCCTCCTGCTTGCATTAGAATTAGCTACTGCTTTTGATTAATCCTATTCTGATGCATAGCCTGTTTTTGTAAAGTGCTATTGATACCTTACCTGCTATCCTAAATGTTAGTATAGGTTGGTTGGTAAACCATCTTTGGCCCCTCTTCCTTGTCCTAGTTGCCCCGCTTAGTTACCAGTGCCCCGATCGAGATGATCGACGGGCTGAGACCAGCACATCACCGCACACCCCTAAGCTGTACGACTCCACAGAGTTACCAACGAGTGCCGAGGGTGATACCTCTTATCTCACTCCCGATGTTGCCTCTGTGGTATAGCTAGTCGGTTGTGGGTTATCGAGGGTGATTCCTCTTTCACCACCTCCGATGATACCTTTGTCGTGCAGCCCCTCAAGTGTGGACCCATCGAGGGTGATTCCTCCAGGTTCACTTTGACGGGTACATCGAGTGGGAATTCATCGAGGGTGATTCCTCGGATTCCCCTTGATTTATGGACACACGGTTACCCTTCATTTAATTCAGTCCCTTGTTGAAGACGGGTCGACCCCGAGGGTTACCCATGAGAGATACACATGAAAGTCGGGCGGGCCCGGAGAGCACCCGCGAGAGTTACTGTGGCGGCTGGCTGTTTAGCGGTACCACCCAGGTTGTGGGGGTAGCTCCGGACTTGTCCCGACAGCCGTCACTAAAATTAATAATGCACTAACGGATTTAGGTATTGATTTGAGTTGGCCACTGGCCTATACGCGCTACCACCACGCGGGATAATTGTTTAATGGGGCCCTCGGCGCCGTATGTATCAGCCGAAAGCTCTGTCAGACGTCCAGTTCAGCATTGCCGCACGGCTGGGCCGGCGCCATCCAGGAGAGAGGTGGCGCCTGGATTCGCCCTGCGCGCAACGACCAGGAGTGCAAAGGGCGATGGTCCCAAGACCCATGAGCACTTAGGATGTAGACCGGCGGGGACCTCTCTGCTGAGCCTAGGTAGGACTACGTCGTGTCGATCAGCCGAGGCCGGGCATGACCCAGAAAAGTATGTCCGGCCAGAGTTAATCGAGCGTGTTGGGTAACAGTAGTGCACCCCTGCAGGGAAGATTATCTATTCGAATAGTCGTGTCCACGGTAACAGGACGCTCAGTGTTGTATCCCGATCTACTACCACTTGAACTGGATACATGTTAATTAATTGTAAGCTCCGGGATCGCTTTCTCGCAGGGAGTCGAGGAAGGATCCCTAGGCTTTGCTACTACATGCTTGTTGCTTTATTGTATTCTACCAATCTGCACTCTTCTAATGCTGCAAGACGCTGAAGATGCTAGTCTTCGATAGGCTAGGCTTTTCCCCTCTATTCTAGCATTTCTGCAGTATAGTCCATAGATACAGCCCTTCCCTTTGATACTGATGCATGCTTAGCATAGATCTGATGTAAGTCTTGCGAGTACTTTGGATGAGTACTCACGGTTGCTTTGCTACCTCTTTTTCCCCATACCCGATTGCTGCGATCAGATGACGGAGCCCCGGAGCCAGCTGCCTCAGTCGACGACTACTACAACCCCACCGGTGGAGCGTACTACTACTTGGAGACCGATGACTAGGAGTAGTTTAGGAGGCTCCCAGGCAGGAGGCCTACGCCTTTTCGATCAGAGCCGTTGTTTGTTTTCGCCTTCTTAAGGCATCCTTGTTTAACTTTGTGTCTGTACTCAGATACTGTTGTTGCTTCCGCTAACGCTTATATGTGAGCTTTTGTATTCGAGCCCTCGTGGCCCCTGGCTTGTAATATAAAGCTTGTAATATTTTATTTTTGTGTCTAGAGTTGTGTTGTGATATCTTCTCGTGAGTCCTTAGGCTTGATCATGTGCATTTGCGTGTATGATTAGTGCACGATTAAGTCGGGGGCATCATAGATTAATGTTTGAATACCTGGAAATATGTCTATGTATTGTCTTGGAACTAACCCCGCAGGAAAGCAAAGGAAAAGAAAAGTCTCGCAAGAGACAGATCAAAAGACGGCATTCAAAACGACCACGTGCGGTCGTATGAACGGTTGCATCACCTGCCGGAGGTTCCAGTGCAAGACAACAGAGACCGCGGGAGTAAAGACGGTGTTTCAAACGGACGCGTGCGTCCGTTCGAGCAGTCATTTAACTCTTTTGCAGAAAACAAAGAAAATTCCAGATCAAAAGACGGCGTTCCAAACGGGCGCATGCGCCCGTCTGAGCGGTCGTTTCAAACCATCGACCAGAAGAAGAAAAAGACAGAATGAACGACGGTGTTTTAAATGGGCGCCGCCGGTCGTATAAGCGGTCATATGAGGAGAGCACAGACGCAGGTAAGTCATCAGGAAGAACGACGGCGTTCCACACGGGCACTTGCGCCCGTATGAGCGGTCATTTGGTATCCTGGCGGCCCCAATAAGCCCGAGGAAGGATGTATTTTCCCCCCATCTCTCTCTTTTCTTCTTCTTCTTCCTCCATACCTCTCCAAACCCTAGCAAAACTTCGCCCGATCTCTCTACTCGTTCGTTTTCAGTTCGAATCCTTCCGTGTGATTGATCTATGGTACGTTTCTCCTTCGATCCCCAATTTATTTTTCGCGAATCCATGTTCTACATGCCTAGCATTGCCATGTTTAGGATATGCACGTTTTTTATTCAAACTTGAGTTTGGCATGGATTTGTTGATGTTTTTAGAGGAGTAAGATGTTGTGAGTACCGTAGGATCATTATTGTTACATTGTATTGGACTGAAAAATTGTTTTATAGATGTTTACATGGAGGTCTTCTCGCGTACGCGGTGGTTCGAGTTCATCCACCGCACAACCGCAACATGTCTTCACTCAGAGGATCGTCTTCACCGACCGTGGAGCAAGGAAGAAGTTCCAGAAGCTCACAACAAGGAAGATCAAAGCAACCAAATGGGCTTGTGTGAATACTCTCTTCAAGCTAGGTATCACTCATGATTTTAATTTGCTTTGTCATAATGCCGGGTTGCATCATTTTGTCTATCAGGGATGTGAGACTTATGAACGATTGACGCTTGAGTTTCTTAGTACTCTCTCGCACAATGTTGGTTTAATGCCAAATGCATATGAGGAGGAGAGGATCACTTTTCGTCTCCTTGACCAAGACTTTAACATCACTTTTGCTGAGTGGTTTTACTACTTTGGCTTCCCCAACAATGATGATGATATTAGATATGTTTATGATTTCACTGACCCGCACTCGAGGCAATCCTTTCTTCAGATGAGTCATCATGGCTCTAGGCATAGAGCTAGTTGCATTGAAAGTCCTGCTATACGTTATTTCTACCGTGTTATCACTAACTCGTTGCAGGTACGAGGAGAAGTTTCTAAAGTGAATGAGGAGAACATGCTAGTTCTCGGGAAAGCAGCAAACCTGGACATCGGTTATTCGCCCAAACTAGGGGCAATACTTTTGCTACACCTCGCGCATCAAGCAAACCATGCACAAGGAGATATCGTGTGTGAAGGAGTGATCACCATGTTGGCCAACTCCCTTGGCCTCAACTACAATCATCTCCGTCCCATTGTCGGTAACACCCTTGTTAACATTTGTGTCCTTACAAGTGCTGGTATGGTAGTAGTTCGTAATGGCTGTCATTGTATCCAAATTCCTGGAGTGGCGTACTTGCTACACACACCTATGCCTAACTGTTTCTCCATCGAGAATGGACAATTGCATTATGTTGCACAGGAAGGAGATGCAGCTTTTGACCAAGAAGGGCCAGAACCTGAACAAGTAGATGAAGAAGAACTCGCCACCGACGAAGAGGAAGACCAGCCCCAACAAGACTACACCACCTACGCGATCCTTAACAACCATCAGGGCTCTATCCAATATATGAGCAACCTCGCATCGTCCCTGAGAGGCACGACCGCCTACATGAACATGAACTTCTCCAACTGGAGGTAGGAGTGGGCTCCTGACCAACCGCCACAATGATCTCGCCGGTTTGGGCTTGTAAGAGCCTAAGCTTGGGGGATGTTATCACCACTTCTACATCAAGATGTGGCAGTACTTGAATAAATTGTAATGAGGTTGTACTTAAGCTCGAGGAGCTTCGAAACACTCGTGTTGGTTTGTTCCAACACTTTGCTTTTTATTTTGCTTTTGCTTTTTATTTTTGCCTTTTGTGATTTTTCGGTTGCAAGTTAGTTTTCAAAAACCCAAACCCCCCCCCCCCCAAAAAAATAGAATAAGCTTTGCTTTGCTCTTGTTCTTTATTTAGCCCCTCGAAGTTCATTTGCATTTTGTTTTCAGAGGAGTTGATCTATGCCAGGACAATGAGGAATGCAAGAGTAAGGAAGAGAAGTGTGTAAATTTGCAACCGTGAAGGTATGTCCTACGACCCACGTCTTTTGCACTTGAATACTTAGCATAGATGTAGTAGTTGTATGTGTGATATGTGCAGATGGGAGTAAGTCTTGATAGTTGATACAAAGGTTATGCTCTAGTAGCTGAAATAATTTTGTAGCCTTTGTTTTCTTTAGTTTAGACAACTAAGACTTGCCGTGGGACAGTATTTAAGTGAAATGTTATCAACCAAATATGAATATGCACAAGAGAAAGTCTCTAAAGACTTGGGAGTTGAGAAATTATAGTGGAAGTAATGTTTAATCATGCTCAACCCCATGTTGTTAATTTTAATAGACTTGATAGCACTTGGGGATTAAATTGTCTAGAGGAACTTAGTTGAAAGGTGGGTGAGATTATGCCAAAAATTTGTGTTGTATATCCCAACATGGTGTTACAGCCGCCGGCTGGTGCCATGGCCTTTGCTGCTATATACGCGTTTACGTGTGTAAATGTGGCTTCGTCACCCTTCTTGATGATATGCTGAGGACTCCGCTGGCCAATGAACGATCCACCAAGAGCGACAGCTCGGATTTCGGCTATGAGTTTGTTACCGTACGTAGTGGCAACACTACAAACGAATATTATTCGGCTTTCTCTTGAGTGGGTGTGTATGTGGTAAATAAAGGGGACTGATCAAAAGAGCTCGAAAGAGACATTATTGCTAAAGGTCCATTGTTCCCAAACATTAAGCCACAGCGAGAACCTATGCATGATCACTTATTTGGCATAATCTCCTTCACGTGACAATCAAAGTTCCAGCAAACAATGATTGAAACAAAGTGTTTAAGAGCCTAGAGGAGGAGACAATTGTGGGTGTACTCATGAGCACTTGAACATTATATTTTACTACATCCTTTCTACTCCCTAACTTATGTTTTTATGGCTCCATCTAAAGAAACTCTTCCGTGCATTCCTGGCAAGCAAGTGTTGTCTAGATTAAATGAAATGAAGTGTTGCAAAGTTGTTTTATCTAGTAGATCAGAAACTTTGTGTTAATTATCTTTGCTTCACTAACACTTGCTCTATAACCATGCCACCGCTATATCTATGATAAGTTTTTAGGTCAAGAAGCGGAGGGCTATCTAGGCATACCGATCGTAAGTGAAGCAAAACCTTCTCGTTATTTTGGTTTAAACAATTGAGTTCCTTATACTTCGGATTTCTCTCTATGTTGCTCGAGGACGATCAAAGCTTGGGGGAGTTGATGAGTGATATTTTTACACTCATTTCAACCTCGTTTAAACCAAAATATTTCATTAAAAGAGAGATATTCGCTTCGATATTGTCACTAATGACTAATAAGTGCGAGGGATTCCACAAATCCTCTCTTTGATATTTTTCCACAGGAAATGGGCTAAAAAGGGAAGAAATCACGTAGGAGAATGGAATGGAAGGAAATTGGAGAAGAGATAAGTCACCAGGAAGCGCCAGAAGGCCGCCAGTGTAAAAGACGGTGTTCCATGCGACCGCGAGCGCTCGCATGAGTGGTCGTTTGGCATGGAAACCAAGGCAGGTCGTCCATCTGAACAACTTTTATAAAGGGGACCCAGTCAAAATGTGAACAGAGAGCGCATCAAGAGAACGTCCAACACAGCCACAACCCTTTCATCATCAACTTCATCCACAAACCCTAGCCGTCGCCATTTACATCTCCATAGCCATCTCCACCACCATAGTTCTCTCTCATCTAGTTCATACTTGTAATCGTGCATCGCACAAGGCATCCATTGTAAGACATATTGCAATCAATCAATCTCTAGATGTGTTCTTCAATGTTTTCTTCTCGTGATCTGATCTCGATGTGTGAGTAGATCGGTAAGGTATGGGGTGAGGCATGAGCCTTGCAACCCTAGGTATTCGGTGAGGGGATCATTGGGAGTCTTTGACATAACGTCTCGTATGTGTGAAATAAAATTGTTTTGTGAAGTTTCTCTTGTCTTGTCCACGATCTTCATCCCTGCAGGTACCCAGGATCATGGAGATCGAGCACCGGTGATGCTAGGAGCAAGGGAACCATGAAGTGTTATACCGAACACCGGTGATAGTAAGGATTAGTAGGGTAACATGGATCATAACCTCGGGGATTCATGAGGTGTAGTCATTAAACGCCCAAAGCTTTTGTCTGATATTATTATCTTAATTATCGGGGCAACCCCGAGAGACGGATAGGGCCTGCGGTAGGACAACTGATTCTTGATGCAGGACTCGTGTCGGTCAAGATGTTGTTTGGGCATATCCCCCACTCCGATACGAAGCAAGCACCTATTGACGGGTGACTTCCCGCGTGCAAACTACTATCATTTTTATCCCAACACCAATACATGGTTGTAAGCATTAAGACCTCATCCCCGTATCTTCTTTTTATTATAAGTGTTTGAAACACAATTTGCTTGCTGATCCGGTCAAAAGCTGGATTTGACACTTTAGCAAAAGCTTGCAAGAGACCATTGCTTCAAGGGGATCTTCCTCTCGTGGGTTCGATACCCAGGGTCACCTTTGGGGAAATAGGTGCGGGATACCTTTTCTTGTTCCAATACCAGATTAATAAAAACAAGATATCACCGTCCGGCTGTCCATCCTCCACACCACCGATCCAAACCCCCGGCTCGATCCTTGGGAAAGGGCAGTCGTCGTCGGAGGGGGAGGAGGGGAGCCCGCTCTATACGGAGTGCGATGAGCGCGAAGAGAGCGGGTCCAGTTCTCCACCCTGTCCACGTGGAGCAACAGATCGTAGCGTCAGACGCCCGACGGAGGGGGGACACGGCGATCCGTGGGGGAAAAGCCGATGATCTCGTCGACGCGCCTCGCCCCCCCCCCCCCCGCTTGAGTACCCACAGCACCCGCGTGGTCGGAATGTGGGCAGCGTCCCACACCCACAGCCAAAACGCGAATGTCTTGTTGTGCCCTTTCTCCAAATTGGCTAGAGATATTTTAAGATATCTGTTGGCATCCAAGCAACGTGCAATGGATATCGACTAAAGAATAAAATATTCAAGGGTTGGCTCTTCTGCATTAAATATGTATTTTAATATTGGACAGGTCTAAGTCCCATACTAGCAATACTGCTTGCATTTTACTGGATTTATTTTAGTTTTTTCTTCGTACAGTGCAATGAGACATTCTCTCACCTATGAGGTGTGTGTGGGGTGACTTCGCCAATCTCAGTATCTCGGAGGTGCTCACAGGAATAGGGTGTGCGTGTGTGCGTTCATAGGGGTGAGTGTATGAGCATGTATGTGTGTGTATGTGAGCATCGTGTGCATGTGTGTGTGTGAGCATCCGGTGAACAGGCGGTTGCTCCGCCTCGTTGATGTGCTACCATCGCTCGCGGAAGATGGCACGGGCACTATGCATGGACTTGTATAATGCCCGCTGCTCAGCCACAATGCACGGATTCTCCGCGACGGTGTACTCATTCGCCTGATCACCTACGATCCAGCTCTCCGTGAGCCGGTGCTGCTCGAGGAGCTGCAGGTTGTACCACTGCTCCTCTTGCAGCATCCAGAACGCAAAATACCGGTGGCGCCGCCTGCTCCTCCTACTCCACTTCCGTCATGACGTCGTTGAAGTGCGCTTGCGCCATGGTGAACCCAACAACCGGCGCGAGCGCCTCCTCCATCGACCGATCCTCGTCGTCTGAGCTCTCATCCGACGAGCTCAGAGGCAGCCCCCGACTCTATGCGTTGCGAGCGCGGGGCTTGCCAGTTGTGTCATGGGTGCAAGTCTGACAGTAGTGTGTAGGGGTACGGATGAGAGGGCAGAGTCTAGCTACGGCGCAGGTGTTACACTCGGATTTTATGAGTTCAGGCCCCTCAGCGGTGGAGGTAACAGCCCTACGTCTTGGTGCTCTGGAGCTTGATTGCTTGAGTGTATATGTTACAAATGGGATGCCAACCCTTGGAATGGAGCTGGGGGTGGCTTATATAGTGTCCGCCAAGTCCCCCCATGAAGGCTGCCATTACCAGGGGTTAAGAGGGGGTTTAAGGGCGCCAGGTAACGGGCGCATTGAGTACAATTAATACAGGCGAACATGCGTCCCGACCGTTGCGCTCCTGGAGTCTCCTGGTCTTCTTTGGTCGAGTGACTTTCGGATGCTCCGAGTGAAACAAGCTGGTCGAGTGGACTCTTGCCTCCCGAGTGGTTCGTTGAACTCCGAGTGAATGTCAGTGTGCGGAATTCTCGGTCGCTGATCTGGCCCTGGGGCCCAGTATAAGGCGTGTGGTGTCCTAGGGTAGGGTCTATAGGTCAGGCCTATTACCCTATCCCTAGTACATGCCCTTGTCATTAGCCCCCGAATCGGTCGAGGTTAGGCGGGTCGAGTCAAGGCGAATTCCCAGGCGAGTGGAGCGCTACGGAGGCGCTCAAGAACTCTTACTGGTCGCTTAGACGCCCTTGTCTTCGTGCGGCACCTTGACGGATTCTGGACCATATGTCGTCCGAGTGAAATGAGTAGTCTCCATCCGAATGGGTAATTTCCATCCGAGTGAGTAGTTCCCATCCGAGTGAAATGAGCAGCCATATGCCGTGTGCCGGAACGGATCCGAGCATACATGGCACGTCTTCGGAGTGAAAGCAATCGGGTTGCTGGACTCCGGATCTTGCGGGATTTGAAACCATATTTGGGCGCGCGCGAACGGTCGCAGCGCAACGAGTGGGGAAAGTGGGGCGTGACGCCTCGATTTTTGCCCCACTTTTCGCCACGTACCGCTGGATCTCCGACAGCGCGATTTGAGGGATCTGCGGGCCCATGATTCAGCGGCGTGGATTGGGGAACGGGCGACGATATATAGAGCCGCCGTGTTGGAGAGGAAGAGAGGACCAGATCCCCTTTTCTCCACTTCTCCCCTTCCGCCCAATCTCTCCTCCAGAGACCCACCCCGCGCGAATCTTCCTCGGTGCCGAAGAGCCAGGCGGCGATGGCAAAAGACAAGACGGCGAAGCTTGAGAAAGCGAAGAAGGCGGCGAAGGGGAGGAAGGCATCGAGCTCCCGAGCTGCGCTCCCGCCCGGGTGGATCCAGCGCGACTGGCTCCCGCCGACCACCACGGTTGACGACATCAGCGGGCTCGTCGTTGACGGGCTGGTCCGCGACGGGACCTGGAGGTTGCCGGAAGAAGGAGAGACTGAGCCCACGTCGCGCCCCGGGGAGCGAGTGCTCCTCACCACGCACATCGAGCGAGGTTTTTCAATGCCACCCCACCTCTTTTTCCGCAGATTCTTGAACTTCTTCGGTGCTCAGCTCCATCACTTGCCTCCAAATGCCATTATGTACCTTGCCGCATTCGTTTCTCTGTGTGAAAACTTTCTGGGTTGTCCGCCGCACTGGGGTTTGTTTAAACATATCTTCACGTGTCGATCTCAATCCGTTAAGAAGGTTGACCCCGATGGAGAGAGGACGCACGTGATTCAGATGTGCGGTGGCTTAAGTATTCAGATGAGGGGAAAAAGTGCATTCCCATCCATGTCTTTTCCCAACTCGGTGAGGGGTTGGCAGTCGACCTGGTTCTACTGCAACGACCTGCCATGCTCGGGCTCGTCGACTGGCCTTCCTCCTTACACGACTGAGAGAGTTCAGAGTCCTCCCTCGCTGACGGTTGATAAAAAGGAGAAGACGGATGTAGGGATCTTGATGACCGCCGTGGTTAGTCTGATTCAGGGTGGATTGACTGGGCTGGACCTTCTGGAGGTGTTTCTCAGTCGGAGGGTCCAGCCGCGGCAGGAGCGGGCTCACCCCATGTGGCTCTACACTGGACCCAGTGATCTGACCCGAGTGCATCCGGAAGACGTCGAGGAGAAAATGGTGGAACAATGGATCAAGTGCATCACTGGCGCTCGTGATAATCCGCGAGGGTCAAGACGGATCCCGCCCTATGACATCAACAACCAACCATTGGAGGTGAGGCACGAATTTCCGAGTGAATTACCGATGCACAAATTATCCAAGTGAACTGATCGATCCGAGTGAACTGACTGAACTGTCTGTCTTTAATCTTCATGTCTTGCAGGAGTTCCAGAAGATGTTATCGCCTGTGCCGAATGGGGAACAACTTGCCGGAGGCGTGGAGAGCGAACATGGCAGCGCCGGAGACAGCTACGCGGAGGGCAGCGAGGAAGAAAGTGAGGACTCGGAAGGGAGTGACGAGGTCGAGTCTTCTCTGTCTCCGGAGCTGCGCTCCGAGCCCCGCTCCAAACGACTTCATGATCCGAGTGCTGGCCTGAAGAAGGAGGCGGTTCCGAGTGCTAAGGCTCCGAAGCGCACTCAGACGTCGTCGCCTGCGCCGACTGAGAAGGCCGCCAAGCAGCCCAAGGTCGCATCCCCCAAGCCTCGGAAGGCTCTGCCTCGGATCAAGGTCACTGTGCCTGTCGCCTCAACGTGAGTATCCTTCTCAGCTTTTCTTTTCTGTCTTTGTCAACTTTCGTGATTCTTCTGACCAAGTGCATCTTATGAACCAGTGCTGCAACCTCGACGACGTCTCCCATGCAGACTGACGGGGACCGCGCCGAGGCCGAGTCGGCAGACGCGGCCACTTCTCGAAAAGGTAACAATGCCTTCATCCGATTGAATCGTGCATTGTGACTGATTGCGTAGAGTGAACGTAGTGCGTGCAGAGATCATCCACGTCGGAGATGATGATGAAGAGCCGCCGCGGAGGGACACTGAGAAGGAGACCCCAGTTCCGACTGCTCCTCAGGCCACCACACGGAAGACGCCGCCGCACGAAGCGCCTCGAGCTACACCTGCACCCACCTTAACCGTGCCGCTGGGGCAGGGTTCTTCTCAGGCTGGGGCTGGTCCTGCCGCGGCTCCGTCGACTGCTCTGGCTTCGGTTCCGACTCCTCCCGTCAACATCTTCAATCTGTACAAGGTGCCGGAGGACCAAACTGGGGCCAGCAAGGAGGCGATGATCCAGGCGGAACTGATGACCCAACGGCTCAGGGAGATGTGCGCGGCTGGGAAGCTGGCATATGATGCCAGTGCCGCTCTCCAGGAGAACGTTCGAGTAAGTGCCCTTGTAAGTTGATCTCCAAGTCTTTTTTCTTTAGTAGGGATTCCAGTTGGAAAATATCCGGTACACCCACTGGGTGTTTTTTTTGTGTTTGGCCATCACTCGGATCGGGCGGACCATTCCGAGTGGATACCGTTCCAGTGGGGGCACGCTGAGTGCACCCACTGGGTGTAGTCCCCGAGACTGCCATCGACTGCAGGCAGTCGGCGGGAGTCTTAGAGCTTAGAACCTGTTCTGTTGTTGTTTTTGTTGTTTTTTCTTTTGTGTTTGGCCATCACTCGTACCGGGCGGACCGGTTCCGAGTGGATACCATTCCAGTGGGGGCACGCTGAGTGCACCCACTGGGTGTAGTCCCCGAGACTGCCATCGGCCACGGGCGGTCGGCGGGAGTCTTAGAACCTTTTGTCTTTTTTTTGTGTTTGGCCGTCACTCGGATCGGGCGGACCGTTCCGAGTGGATACCAGTCCAGTGGGGGCACGCTGAGTGCACCCACTGGGTGTAGTCCCCGAGACTGCCGTTGACTGCGGGCAGTCGGCGGAAGTCTTAGAACTTAGAATCTGATACTGGTCAAGCTTGCTCCTCCCTGTCAAAGGGTACTTCAAGATCTGATACTGGTCAAGCTTGTTTCTTCCGGGAGCACCAGTCTTTGGGCACTCGGAATATCTCTTAACGTTAACTGATCTGCTCTTTCTTGTGTTTCAGAAAACTTGCGAGCTTGGGACTCAATACGTGGCACTGGAGAAGGAAACGGCCCAGCTTCGAGTGAATTTGGAGGTGGAGAGAAGGAACACTGCGCGAGCACAGGCAGAGCTCAAGACTATGGGAGGTGAGCTTCAATTACCGAGCATTCTGCTTTCACCTTTTTACATTCTTTGAACCGAGTGACTTCACTCGAACAGATGTGCGTAGTGAAAACCACCGACTCCAAGTGCGGCTCAGAACCTCTGTCTCTTTAGAAACTATGAAGCAGGCACTCGAGAATAAGGACCAGGAACTGGCGGGGGCTCAGCGGGTGGCGAAGGAAAAAACCTAGGCCGCTGAAGAAAAGCTGGCCTCACTCGGGAAGCTCGAAGCAGAGAACGCATCGCTGAAGAAGGAGGTGCTCGAGCTCAAGAAGCAGCAGACCGAGTGGGAGAGCAAGCTCAAGGCCCAGGCGGAAGTCTGCGAGCAAGAGAAGAAGACTCTGAACGAGAAGATCACCCAGCTAATCGAGTAGAAGAACGCTCTGGAGAGGTACATTGAAGAGTTCACGGAGGAGATGTACACCAAGTTTGCAGGTAACTTATGGCATCCGAGTGCATTTCAACTTAACTCCGAGTGAACTTCATGCATGCTGATGCTCGACACTCTTCTTCCCTTGTTTACAGAGTACTGCCGGGATTTTGATCTTGAGACTGACAGGATTGAGAGGGATCTGGATCCTTCCAGGTCACTCGTCGGTGACAAGGCTGCTCTAGGAGTCCTGCGGGTCGAATCTCGCATTGAAGACGTCCAAGGGTACATCATCCGTCTGCGGGGTGCACTCGGGAGGATCGACAAGGAGCTATGGCCTGAAGACACCCTCGACACCGATCTGGAAGCGATGATGGCTCGCCTCAACGAGATCCCCAGCCGAGTGCAAGCGTGGAAGAAGTCGGCTGCTCGCTGCAGGGCTGACGTGGCGCTCTCTCTCGTCCGAGTGCACTGCAAGGACGCCAAGGAGGAGAAGCTGAAGTCTCTCCAAGTCGCCAACACGAATAAATTCCAGTTTGAAGACTTCATGGAGACGTTCATCGAAATGGCCACTCGGATCGCGGACGGCATCGACCTGGATTCCTTCGTTGAGCCGGCCAGCCCCACAGGAGCGTGAAAAAACTTTAAGTCTGAACCATTATCCTCTGTATGCCGAGTGGAACTGTAACCGTTAAACTCTTTCGGGCTTTGGGCCCGCGTACTCGCACTTGCTTTTGAACTTCAGGAGTTATCTGATTGCTTTCCTTCGAGTCTTTCTTTGAAACGTGTTTCAACTTAGGCGAAAGCTGGTTCGCAGCTAAGCCTCCGAGTGAGGGGGAAGCTCTTCACTTGGAGCAACGTTTTGACTTGGGCGAAAGCTGGTTCGCAGCCAAGCCTCCGAGTGAGAGGGATGCTCTTCACTCGGAGTAGGATTTTAACTTGGGCGAAAGCTGGTTCGCAGCCAAGCCCCCGAGTGAGAGGATCGCTCTTCACTCGGAGTAGAGTTTTAACTTGGGCAAAAGCTGGTTCGCAACCAAGCCCCCGAGTGAAATGGATCGTTCTTCACTCGGAGTAGCATTTTAGCTTGGGCGAAAGCTGGTTCGCAGCCAAGCCCCCGAGTGAGAGGGACGCTCCTCACTCGGAGTAGCGTTTTAACTTGGGCGAAAGCTGGTTCGCAGCCAAGCCCCCGAGTGAGAGGATCGCTCTTCACTCGGAGTAGCGTTTTAACTTGGGCGAAAGCTGGTTCGCAGCCAAGCCCCCGAGGGAGAGGGACGCTCCTCACTCGGAGTAGCGCTTTAACTTGGGCGAAAGCTGGTTCGCAGCCAGGCCCCCGAGTGAGAGGATCGCTCTTCACTCGGAGTAGCGTTATAACTTGGGCGAAAGCTGGTTCGCAGCCAAGCCCCCGAGCGAGAGGACCGCTCTTCACTCGGAGTAGCGTTTTAACTTGGGCAAAAGCTGGTTCGTAGCCAAGCCTCCGAGTGAGAGGGACGCTCTTCACTCGGAGTAGGTTTTTAACTTGGGCGAAAGCTGGTTAGCAGCCCAGCCCCCGAGTGAGAGGGACGCTCGTCACTCGGAGTAGGTTTTAACTTGGGCGAAAGCTGGTTCGCAGCCAAGCCCCCGAGTGAGAGGGACACTCCTCACTCGGAGTAGGTTTTAACTTGGGCAAAAGCTGGTTCGTAGCAAAGCCCCCGAGTGAGAGAGACGCTCTTCACTCGGAGTAGGTTTTAACTTGGGTGAAAGCTGGTTCGCAGCCAAGCCCCCGAGTGAGAGGGACGCTCTTCACTCGGAGTAGTTTTTTAACTTAAGCAAAAACTGGTTTGCAGCTAAGTTGAAGGGTGTACACCCACTGGGGGTTGTAAGCCAGAGGATGCGTACGAGTGAACTCAATGCGGAACTGGAAAAGTCATGCTTTTATTCATCAAATATCACTCGAGTACTTTTATTACATCTCATCATCAAGTATAGAAACGTCGAAGCAAGTCTGCATTCCAAGCGCGGGGCTCGTCTGCTTGCTTCTGAAGGTTGTACAGGCGGTATGCTCCGTTGTGCAGAACCTTTGAAATGACGAAAGGACCTTCCCACGCAGGGGCAAGCTTGTGAGGTCGCTGCTGATCCACTCGGAGCACAAGATCTCCTTCCTGAAAGGTCCGACTCCTGACGTGCCTGCTGTGAAAACGTCGTAGATCTTGCTGATAAATGGTCGAACGGATCAGAGCCATCTCCCTTTCCTCCTCCAAGATATCAACGGCGTCTTGCCGTGCTTGCTCCGCTTCAGCTTCAGAGTACAGTTCCACTCGGGGTGAACTATGGAGCAAGTCACTCGGCAGGACGGCTTCAGCTCCGTACACCATGAAGAAGGGAGTGCGATTGGTGGACCGATTGGGGGTCGTCCTCAAGCCCCAAAGAACTGACGGCAACTCGGTGACCCAAGCTCCAGCTGCGTGCTCCAAATCGCGCATGAGTCGTGGCTTTAACCCCTGCAGGATCAGTCTGTTTGCTCTCTCAGCTTGTCCATTCGACTGCGGATGCGCCACAGATGCATAGTCGACTCGGGTGCCTTGGGCGGCACAGAACGCCCTGAACTCTTCCGAGTCAAAGTTTGAACCATTGTCAGTGATGATGTTGTGGGGCACGCCGTATCTGAAGACTATCTCCTTCATGAACTTGATCGCTGTACGGGAATCTAGCTTCTTGATGGGTTTGGCCTCAATCCATTTGGTGAATTTATCGACTGCGACCAACAAGTGGGTGAATCCACTTGCCCCTGTCCGGAGGGGTCCCACCATGTCCAGTCCCCAGACTGCAAACGGCTAGACGAGTGGAATTGTCTTCAGAGCAGACGCAGGCTTGTGGGATAAATTTGCATAGAACTGGCACCCGACACAGTGTTGGACTATCTCCAGTGCAGCTTCATTGGCCCGGGGCCAGAATAAACCGGCTCGGTAAGCTTTAGCCACGATCGTCCGAGAGGACGCGTGGTGTCCACAAGTTACCGAGTGAATCTCCTCCTGGATCAATCGACCTTCCTCCGGAGAAATGCAGCGCTGAGTCACACCGGTGACGCTCTTTCTGTATAACTGATCGCCCATCACTGTAAAGGCCTTGGACCTGCGAACAATCTGGCGGGCTTCAGCTTCATCTTCTGGAAGTTCCTGCCTGAGCAGGTATGCAATGTAGGGCACCGTCCACTCGGGTGTGATTGCTAGGACCTCCATGACCAAATCAATGACTGCCGGGACCTCGACTTCAGTCGGATCAGAAGGACCGACCGCTTGCGGGGGCTCTTCCGTGAAGGGATCTTCTTTCACCATCGAAGAACGTAAATACTCGAGGCACACATTGCTGGGTATGGATTTCCGAGTGGATCCGATCTTCGCCAGATCGTCTGCCTCCTGATTCTTGGCTCGGGGAACGTGATGCAGTTCCAGACCTTCAAATTTCTTTTCTAACTTTCTCACTGTGTTGCAGTATCCTGTCATAGCGGGGCTTCCGATATCCCACTCCTTCATCACTTGGTTCACAACTAGATCCGAGTCTCCGTAGACCATCAGGCGTCGGATGCCGAGTGAGATGGCCATACGTAGACCATCCAGGAGCGCTTCGTACTCGGCTTCGTTGTTGGAGGAATCAAAGTGAATCTGCAGAACATATCTGAGACGATCGCCCTTCGGAGATATTAACACAACTCCAGCCCCTGAACCATTCAGCATCTTGGAACCGTCAAAGAACATGGTCCAGTGTTCCGAGTGACTCTGAGTCGGTTGCTGCTGTTCAGTCCACTCGGCTAGGAAATCGGCTAATGCTTGGGACTTGATCGCCTTTTTCACCTCGAACTTTATGTCCAGGGGCAGGAGCTCGATAGCCCACTTCGCCACTCGACCAGTCGCATCCCGATTGTTCATGATCTCAGACAGCGGGGCGTTGCTGACGACTGACACAGTGTGCTCTTGGAAGTAGTGGGCTACTTTCTTCGCAGTCAGGTAGATGCCATAGACGAGCTTCTGATAATGAGGATACATCTGCATGGACGGAGTCAGAACTTCAGAAATATAGTAGAGTGGGCACTGAACTTTGTAAGCCTTGCCCTGTTCTTCTCGCTCGACTGTGAGGACAGTGCTGACAACTTGACCAGTGGCCGCAATGTACAAGAGCAACGGCTCGTTGCTATTCAGAGCGGCAAGCACCGGCTGGGTGGAAAGCAGGGCTTTGAGCTCGACAAACGCTGCTTGTGCTTCAGCAGTCCACTCGAACGAGTCAGATTTCTTCATCAGTCGGTACAGGGGCAGTGCCTTCTCACCGAGACGGGAGATGAATCGGCTCAGAGCTGCAAGGCAACCCGTGAGCTTCTGTACATCATGAAGACGTTCAGGACGTTTCATTCGTACAATCGCCCCGATCTTCTCGGGATTAGCATCTATCCCTCGTTCGGAAACGAGGAAACCGAGTAACTTGCCCCCAGGAACTCCGAAAGTGCACTTCGCTGGATTCAGCTTGATATCATACTTCCGCAAATTTGCGAAAGTTTCATCTAAGTCAGCCAGTAGGTCGGAACCTTTTCTGGACTTGACCACTATGTCATCCATGTATGCTTCGATGTTCCGACTGATCTGTTTATGCAAACACTTCTGCACCATGCGCATGAAAGTGGCACCAGCATTTTTGAGACCGAATGGCATGGTGATATAGCAGAAGCACCCGAATGGGGTGATAAAAGCTGTTTTTATTTTATCTGGCCCATACAGTCGGATCTGGTGGTACCCGGAGTACGCATCCAGAAAAGACAGTCGCTCACAACCCGCGGTGGAATCTACGATTTGATCTATGCGGGGGAGTGGGAAATGATCCTTGGGGCAGACCCGATTGATGTGCTTGAAATCGATGCACATTCGGAGAGACTTATCCTTCTTAAGGACCATGATGACGTTGGCGAGCCACTCGGAGTGGTATACCTCACGGATGAACTCGGCTGCCAGGAGCCGAGCAACTTCTTCGCCAATGGCGTTCCTCTTCTGTGTAGCAGAACGACGGAGATGCTCCTTCACAGGTTTCGCCTTTGGGTCAACTCGCAAACGGTGCTCAGCCAGCTCCCTGGGTACACCCGGTATGTCGGATGGTTTCCATGCAGAGATGTCCCAGTTCTCACGGAGGAACTGGATGAGCGCTTCTTTCTATTTGCTGTCGAGTGTGGTTGATATGTTGGTGGGAGCAGCATTGGGATCTTCCGGGTGGATATGCACAGGCTTCGTGTCGCCGGCCGACTGAAATGCAGATTCTGCAGCTGGCTTCTTGGAGCGCAGCAGATCACTCGGATCGGCGTTCTTCTTGTATTCCTCCAGTTCCACCATGGCCATCTGCTCATCAGCTATCTTGGACCCTTGCTGCAAACACTCTTCCGCGCGCTGTCGACTGCCAGTGATTGTGATCACACCTTTGGGACCGGGCATCTTCAGCTTGAGATACACATAACATGGACGGGCCATGAAACATGCGTAAGCCGGCCGACCAAGGATGGCGTGGTAGGCGCTGCGGAAGTCGACCACTTCGAAGGTCAGCCTTTCCTTCCGGAAGTTCTTGTCGTCTCCAAAGATGACATCCAGGGCGATCTGCCCGAGTGACTTTGCCTTTTTGCCGGGGATCACTCCGTGGAACTGCATGCTGCTCTCGCTGAGTCGAGACATCGGAATGCCCATCGCTTGCAAAGTATCAGCGTACAGTATGTTCAGTCCGCTTCCACCGTCCATGAGGACCTTGCGCAATCGGACGCCTCCCACGACTGGATCGACCACCAGCGCCTGCCGCCCAGGGGTGGCACTATAGGCTGGGTGGTCCGACTGATCAAAGGTGATCGGAGTCTTCGACCAGTTCAGAAACTTTGTCGTCGCCGGCGCTGCCATGTTCACTTCTCGGTTGATAACTTTCAACCGGCTCCTGCTCAATACATCTGCGAAGATCATCAGGGTTGCGTTGACACTGGGAAAAGGTTCATCTTTGTCTCCATCATCAGCGTCATCCGGGCTCTTCTCACTCGACGGGCCCTCTCGGAACTGCTGAATCAACAGTCTGCACTGTCAAGTGGTATGTTTGGGCAATATCAGATTGCCCTCTTCATCTTTCCGGGTGTGGATGTGACACGGTAGGTCTAGGACATCCTGGCCTGACTGATCTCTCTTTTTCTTCGGGATCCATTTTTCCTTGGCCTTCCCCTTGTTCTTGGCTTGACCGGCCAGTGCGGCAGCCTCGGCCTGGGTCGAACCATCAGCTTTGCGCTTCGGCTTCCGACTGGGATTACTGTTTCCGGGGTTGGGCTCACTGGTTTTCCCTTTGCCATTACGGAGACGGTCTTCCTCTTCTCCGTTTGCGTACCGAGTGGCAATCTCCATCATTCGGCTCATGGTCAAAGATCCTGACCGACCAAATTTCAGGACGAGCTCCCGATATCTGACTCCTGCCTTGAAGGCGCAGACGGCTTGATGTTCTGTGACGTTCTCCACCACGTGATGCAAGGTTGTCCACCGCTGGATGTACTCCCTCAATGTTTCATTCGGCTTCTGCACACAATGTTGTAGCTCCGACAATCCAGTCGGGCGCTTGCACGTGCCCTCGAATGTTTTGATGAACACTCGGTTCAAATCTTCCCAGCAGTATATGCTGGCCGGAACGAGCTGATTGAGCCAGGCGCGGGCGGACCCTTCAAGCATCAATGGCAAATGCTTCATAGCCACATAGTCGTTTCCTCCTCCAATCTACACAGCCACTCGGTAATCCTCTAACCAAGTTTCTGGCTTGGACTCATCGGTGAACTTGCTTACTCCAGCTGCCAATCTGAAGTTTGGCGGAATCTCGGCGGCCCTGATGGCTCTGCTGAAACACTCGGGCCCGGAGACGAATTCTCCACTTCCACTCGGACGATCTCTGTCCAAGTTTTCTCTCTGAGCTCTGCCTCTGTCGACCAGGTTCTGAGCGAGAACGTATCTCGTGTTGAACCGTGGGTCACGGTAGTCGACTGGCTCTCTCTGGCGATAACCGTCACCATGATGGGGAGGGCTGGCCCTCCGATCGTTGCCGTAAGGACGCCTGGCGTTGTACGGCCGGGGCGCGTACGAGCCATCCCGCGGAGGGGGCGACTGCATGTGGCGACGATCGTCCTGACGCCGCGGAGCCGTATTCCGACTGCGACCCTGCCCCGAGTACTGGTCCCGGTGGCGGTCTTGGTCGTTTCGCCGCGGAGGCGAGTGCCTGTTTCTCCTTGGAGACACTGGGCTGTGGGCCGACTGAACTGTGTCAGCCCTAATGGATCTGCTGTGAATCCGGTTGCGCGACTGGGATACTGCCGAATTTTGCTCCTCAGCCGCCTTGATCAGGGCCCGGATCTGCCGAAGACCCTCCCCCGCCTCGGATCGGGATGGCTCAATGGAATCTGCTATCCAAGTGGCCGCCGCCAGATTCTAGACGGGAGTGCGGAATACCTGGAAACTCTGCTGCTGGTCATTCGAGAACAACTGCCGCTGTCGCCGACTGGAACTGGGTTGATGTTGTCTGTGGGTGCGATCATCGAGTGCCTTCTGGAGCGCTTCCAGACGATTGCGCTCAGCCAAGTTGGCCTGGGGCACGGCCTCCAAAGCCTGAGCCTCGGGGGTCGTCCCAACGATGGGCGTCTGGAGGTCCTGCTCGGTCCTGCGCTGCTGTTCCTCTCTCTGCTGCCGAGTGAGAGGTCGGGGGATGTACTCGTCGTTATGCTGGTCCCTGCCGCCGCCAAGATCAGCGCGCGATGGGTAGCCGTTCTCCGCGCCGCCGCAGCCGTACCCAGGCGGACTGGGCGGGGAATCGGCCATCAGCACCTCCGCAGCGGGATCGCTGCTCTCGCACTCGGATACGCTTTCTGAGTGCTCGTACACGGAGGCGAACAGATCGAAGACGGGTTCATCGGGCTCGATTGCCGCGATCTGCGGGGCTGCAGCCTGAAGGGCCACCGCATGCCTGACCCACCGCTGAAGCCGCGAGCGTCCGGAGCGCTTGCGACGACGGCTGGTGGGGAGCGAAGAAGTCGACTGGTAAGGAGTCGACGGTTGCCGGAGAAGGACAACGAAGGTACTCGCGCGGAAGTGCGCCGCGCCGCGGACGGGCAACGCCTCGACATCCAGCGGGGCTTCCTGGAGCCACGCTGAATCGTCGGCGATGAAGCTGAGGACGCCGAAACGGATCTCGCCGCCCATAGTCAGTCCGCCGCCGGAAACCATGGTGATGGTGGAAAAAATGCAACTACGCCGGAAGTCGCTAGACGCCTGCCCCACGGTGGGCGCCAACTGTCGTGGGTGCAAGTCTGACAGTAGTGTGTAGGTGTACGGATGAGAGGGCAGAGCCTAGCTACGGCGCAGGTGTTACACTCGGATTTTACGAGTTCAGGCCCCTCAGCGGTGGAGGTAACAACCCTACGTCTCGGTGCTCTGGAGCTTGATTGCTTGAGTGTATATGTTACAAATGGGATGCCAACCCTTGGAATGGAGCTGGGGGGTGGCTTATATAGTGTCCGCCAAGTCCCCCCATGAAGGCTGCCATTACCAGGGGTTAAGAGGGGGTTTAAGGGCGCCAGGTAACGGGCGCATTGAGTACAATTAATACAGGCGAACGTGCGTCCCGACCGTTGCGCTCCTGGAGTCTCCTAGTCTTCTTTGGTCGAGTGACTTTCGGATGCTCCGAGTGAAACAAGCTGGTCGAGTGGACTCTTGCCTCCCGAGTGGTTCGTTGAACTCCGAGTGAATGTCAGTCTGCGGAATTCTCGGTCGCTGATCTGGCCCTGGGGCCCAGTATAAGGCGTGTGTGTCCTAGGGTAGGGTCTATAGGTCAAGCCTATTACCCTATCCCTAGTACATGCCCTCGTCAAGTCGTGCACAAGGTTCAAGATCTCATGTAAGTCATGTGTCAAGGGCCTCTTACACCACCCGCTGCTGGTCTTGGCCATTGCGTCGATTGTCGTGGAAGGAAGAGGAAGGGAAGTGGTGGTCACCGGCGATAGATTATGGAAGATGTGCCTCGGAGGTGGTGCGGTGTGTGCCCTAGACGACCGTCTTTAATTACCAGGCGTCGGGCAGGCCGAGCGCCAGTTGAATGTCGGACAGGCAGACGGACGGTCAGCTGCGGTTTGAATGCGGTAGGAAGCCGTCCCTTCGGATAGTCCAGTCATGTCTCTCTGATCCGGCATTAACGCGATGCGGAGAGCAAGCGGCGGGCCAGAGTGGTTTTTACTGCGGCGTCAGTTGAATGCCATGCTGTTTGGTTGGCGTGCGGCAGTGACCGGTCACGTTTATTCTGGATCGGCATGAATGCAGTGCCAAGAGCGGATGGACTTTTGGAGCGGAAGGTGTGGGAAGGGTTTTTGATAGGCCCATAGCCGGAGGCCTACGTGGCATGAGTCCGGACGCGTGCAAATCATCCAGGGATTTGTACGGATTTGTGGTATTTCGGACATTTGTAGACATTTGAAGCATGACGTTGGATGGCAATTTATGTCCGTACAGGGTGATCCGGATGTTTAAGGCAGGTTTAATGTACAACTAGATCATGGTGGCGCCGCACCCGTCCATTTTTATAATAAATTGGTAGAGATTTATTTAATTATATGGAGACACACAGCTGGACTTAATGGGCGGTTTGTCACGAAGTTGCAATTCTTGCTTAACTCCAAGTATCACTTCTTTTAGCATGCGGTCAAGCAATTCCAAAAAACTGAATTTAGAGGAAGGTAGACCAGAGAAAAAATGTTAAGAGGAAAAGGACCAGATTACATATATATCTATGTAATGGCAACTTCTCTCAAGCTGGCCGTCGTTTCACCTGCCTATCTTGGCACACACCATTTCCATTACCCTGGCCTCATGATGGCTGCAAAATAAGCAATAATAATTGGACTATATGTTTTTACAGTAGAAAAATACTTCGCAAATTTCTTGTAAATAATACATGGCTTGCACAGCCAGAACACAAAACGTAAAATAATTTCAAAAGACTAAAAATGATATGTGCAAACAAAAACTTGTGGTTAACTCGTACCTATACTACTGTTATCATTGGTCAATGCTTTTCAGTGGAGTGCTTGAAGCACAATATGTGTTGTACAGTCATCAGCAATGAGCCGATGACACAGAATGGTGGTGGTTCTCTTCAGTACCATTACATTCCTTAAAGATCCATCATGCGATGAATGCCATCTATTTTTCATGCCCCATAAATTACCATGTTATTTTTAAATAAAGCAATCTCATCCACCAATTCCAGCTACTATAGCTATCACTTCATCTATACTTCAACTTTAGCTATGGGCAGGAATTGGCGAGCACTAATGAAAGGAAGGTTCATCTATTGAAGAGAGGGTAGCAGACAGTTGTGAAATCTAGTAAAAATAATTTACCTACACTTTCAGAAATAAATACACAGCCCTTCATCGTCAGCATCACATTTGGTGAGATAATTTGTAAAGTTACCAGAATAGGAAAGTCAATCGAGCGGAGATTTTCCGGTAAAATGAAAGCGAATTTACAGATGTATATCTCATGCGTTGTTCTATAAGCTCCTAGACACAATTGATGAAGTAGAAGGACCTGTTCCATCAATGAACAACAGCACACCTGTTTAATTCGATGGAGTCTCGTATTCTCTCCTAAAATAACCTGATTAATCTCTAGTTTGGAGGTAGCCCTCACAAGTAGTTTCATCCGCAGTTATGTCACACAAGGGAAATAAAATTTGTATGAAATTGAAGATAGAAATGAATCCCCTGGTTTACACAAAATGTTAGATGCAATTTTCAATAACAGTATGACCAACTAAATAATTTTTTCCCCTGTTCACTATCAAAGAAGTGGTTGAACACCATTTGAGCAGCATAAATATTTATTGGTAAAAAAATATACCTCAGTTTGCTAGTCGTTGCAGATTTTGCAATTGGTAAAAGTTGAAGTCTTATCAAATCCCCTACACATGGAAAATCATATTTCATTAATAATGACGCCATGTTTGGATGAATTACAATGAAACAACGCATTCAAAATACAACTTAAACTTATGTACTCCAATATCCTTTTGGGCCAGTTGTTTCATAACCACGAGTCATTATCCAACTGCAACAATAAACATGTTGTGTGTTGTCCATAACACTTGTAGAAGCAACTGGAAATGGCAGACAACCATTAACTTTTTTTTAAGGGAAAGACAATCATCATTAACTTAAGAGGCTAATAAACTCAAAGGTTGCACAGTCGAAAAGTTCGTCTTATGGAGAATCTGCACTGTATCTTTTTTAAGAGAAGGAACACATAGCTGTAATAATGAGATCTGCTTGCATAATTCGAAATTTCCTAGTGCATGCATCACCTTCCAAATTGGTAAGGCGTAAATCTTCTAATCCAGCAGAAAGGAGCTGAAATACATCAACCTAGAGAACCTGTTTGTGAGCAGAAAGAACAGTATAGAAAAACAAATTCTAAATCTAGATAGAATTGGGGGAAGAGGGGTTGTAGGATTAGGAAGGAAAGGGGATCGTGTTGAATTAGAGACCTAAGAATCACCCATGGCTGCCGGACGATGGAGAAGGAGCAGCCGCACGGTGGGGATTATATGGGCATGCCGCGTGCGTGAATTAAAGAAAAAGCATGAAACGGCATTCGTAACTGACCTGCAATTATCATCAGCCGGCTCATCAATTACTATTGATGGGCTCTGATTAATTTGTCAATGAATGGACAGAGTCGAATCGACAGCCGGCTGTTCGCCACCCAGACCAGCAGCCACCATCCCGTAGCGTGACCGGCTAGGCAGCCCAACGGACCCCGTGCGGTCGTCCAGAGAGGCGCCCCATCTCGCTCGAACCGGAAGCGCAGCCGGTATCAGACGCCGTCGGTCGCATTGGTGCGTCCCCAAGGGCGGCCGCCATGAGAGAGAGTCGCTCCCTCTGCGTCCGTGCGTGCAAACGAAAGGAGTGCTGCGTCCGTGCAAACGAAAGGAGTGTCGGGACAGAGGCCTTTTTCCTTGCTGTATGGATACAGAGATAAAAGCCCATTAGGCCCAATTTTACATTAGGCGTCCAAAATTGTCACCGGAGCAGCGGCCCGTGACGAAAACTGCTCGGTCGTAGCGAACTTAGCGAGCAGAGGTGGGTTGCTAAAAAAAAAAAAGCGAGCAGAGGTGGGATTAGAAGCAATCGGACGGCCGAAAACACTCAAATCTCAAGATCCGACGGCTGCGAGCGTTAATGGCCTGAGAGGGCAGGAAAGGTGCTCAGTTATAATGTATCTAAATGTTGTAGTTGCCCTAAAGGTACGTTTGATCCAAAAAAAAATTCTAAGCAATCGTGAATCCGGTACTCTATTTGCTAATCACTTGTTGTTCGATTTGATAGGTGAGCTTTCTATACAGGAGTTATACTAATATGCCGTGCTTTCTTGATCATGGGTGCATATATGTGTTCTTCGAATGACCCGTACGACCTCAGTTAGTAGTCAACATGGCAATGGGTAAAAACCTTATTAGGGTTAGGGTCTGGGAAAATAAATACACATGGGTTTATAAATGAAGAAAAATGTACACATCGGGTAAGCCGGATACGGGTATGGGAAGGCAATACCCATACCCGCGTACCCATATACTAATTCCTTCTAACAGGTAGATCCCATGTGTCATTTACTAAAGGAAAAAAAAAACTAGCCCTTTACCCTAGGCTAACGCAGCCGCTAGCCTTGACCCAAAATCCCCTTCCGTTATCCACGTGCATGATCTTGTTTAAATGTGTTGATCTTGTTTTGTGAACTAATGATTTTATCTCTGATTTTGTTGATCTTATTATATGGTCTCCTTCACTTGATCATTTTGATGTAGGAGCTGCAGAAGTATCTTCAATAAAAGGAAAATAGAGAAAATTGTGTCCCTCTTGTTTGTCTTGTAGTTGGAAAAAAGAAGAAAGAATAAATATGAATGTTTCTTTAAAAGGTTCACTTACACGCTACACATTCATGAATGTAATTGGACATTGTTTAGTGCCATCTAGTTCATACTTATTGTTGTCCACTTCTGAAAATTAATACCATTCTTTTTATTCCATCGCACAACATATTGTGATGTATATGTGCCGAAATGCAAAAAAGTGGTATATATGTGCTGAAATGTTGAAGTATACATTGCTGAAAAGTTTTGTATATATGCGGAAATGCAGAAAAATACATGGTGAAGTGTGAATTGGGTAA
This sequence comes from Elymus sibiricus, assembly GCA_039707655.1. Lineage (NCBI taxonomy): Eukaryota > Viridiplantae > Streptophyta > Magnoliopsida > Poales > Poaceae > Elymus > Elymus sibiricus. The sequence goes on along the minus strand of CM077666.1, from coordinate 170,969,850 downwards.
GGTGGCCGAGATGGGTATTTTTACCTAAGGGTATTACTCGCACTCGGCCGGGTATGGGTATGGGAACAGTTTAAAACCCGTGGTGCGGGTACTGGTATGGGTTTAGACAAAAAATATTGAGACGGTACTGGTTTAGACAAAAAAATATTGAGACGGGTATGGCTTTGAGCGACCATTACCCGCACCCGAGCCCGACGGGTGCCATGTTGAGTTAGTAGCACATAAAAACAGGAGTTGCAATTGCCTCTTTTCAGTTATTGTGATCGAGTGGATAATGTTAACTGCTTTCAACGATCTAAGGGCATTTTCAACACCGACCCTCAAACCTCCCGTAACCATTCGGACCGCGTAGTCCGGACCGCAGAAGGCATCCAACACAGTCCTGTATCGGTCCGCGGCGCAGTCCGGACTCATTTTCTCCCGCAAACCGGAGACAAACATGGGGCTTTGCGGGAGTCCGGACCACTTTCACGCCCGCTTCTGACCGCCCTGGCCCACCCAAACCCCCTTCTCCCTCCCGCGCGCGTTTCTCGCCCGAAACGGTCAGCGCCGCTCCAGAGCGTCAATGCCCGCATTCATGCCCGACCAGAGCGGACGCGACCGCTCACTAGCGCCGGCATTGAAGCGGCGCGCCGGCCGAGAGAGCGCCGCTTCCCGGTGCAGGCGACTACTGCGCGTTCAAACGACACGACGGCCGCCCGTCCGTCTGCCGCCCACATTGATGGCACGCGGTTGCCGAGGCATCTTCTCCGGCACCACTTGTCCGTCCACCTGCCGCCCGCCATTGCTATATAAACCGCTGCCCTCGGCCATAGCCGCAGTCTTCCGCCTCTGATCCCTCTCCACACCACTCCCACCATGGATTGCTCCGCGCCAAAGCTCTCTGGGACGGGCTGACGCCGGACCAGAAGAAGGAGATGGCCGCCATTGCTGTCGGTTGGCTTGCTGGCAGGCAGCCGGAGGACGACCACGTCCCAATGGAGGACGCGGCCGACAACGAGCCGACGCCACCCTCCTCCTCCGTCGCGCCATCCTCGCCGGTGTACTGCACCATGACCATCGGCGAGGCCCGTGCCCATTACATGGACATGGTGCGGGAGGAGTGGTTCCGGGAGGCGCAGGCCAACGCCGCCTACAACCACCACCTCCTCCAGGAGCACCTGCAGGCAGAGGAGCAGCTCGGCGCCGACAGGGCGGTCACGCTGGACGCGGACCTGGCGGAGCAGGAGGCGTTGCTTGAGTCTTACCGCTCCGCGTGCGAGATCCGCCTCGCCCGCTGGCGGTACCGCCAGTGGGTGGAGAAGGTGGTGGTCGCCTACAAGGAGTGCGACGAGGCGGTGTTCGGCGAGACCGACGAGGAGGAGGAGGACATCGTCGAGGCGGCGCCCCGCCGCCACGACCACGAAGCCGGCACGTCCGCGGGCGCCGGCGGCAGCGAGGAAGAGTAGTGCACGGTAGGTCGCCGCCGCTCGGGCCCCAAGAAGGCCACCGCTCCTCCCCTCCCGTCGACGCCAAGCGTGGTGGGCTGAACATCGTCGGCCTATTAGCCGCTTGGCGGCAACGTGGAAGCGGAGGTTACGGAGGCAGAGCTGGAGAGCGCCGAGGCGGAGCTGGAAAAGGCGAAGCTTCAGTTCTCTGTGTTCATGGCCGGACACGGGGAACGGGCGCCGGCGACCATTTAGATTAGGTATTAATTATACCTCCAGAGCCGGACTATCACCGTTTAGTTGATGTAAATGTAATGAAATCCGTCATGTTTATATGAAATCCGACCATGTTGGAATGAATTTCGTCCGGTTAGTTCGAATTGTTGGCCGGATGTATGCGGCTAGCGTTGGATGGCAGCCTCGTCCGCGGACGGATGCGGGAGGAAAGTTACATATTGCCGTTGGAGATGCCCTAATATCTATCATCTACATTTGAATCATCTTTTTTTTTTGGAGGCAATAAACTCTTCAGAATTACAGCATAGCAATGCTGTTGTGCTGCAATGGGCACAAAATGGCAAAACTGATAAAATCTGAGCAACGCATTGGGCACAAGCAACACATCAAGATCATCACGGATATGACTCTAGGGGGAAAGAGAGTAGTACTTTGATGCTGGGCTTCAAAAGATATTCGATCACCGAAGAAAAAGATGACGGCCAAATTGGATCACCGAAGAAAAAGATAACGGCCAAGTTGGATCACTGAGGAGGCGAGGAGAAAATGCACAGCAACCAACAAATCAAAACAATCAGGCAGACATTTACGGCGGAAGGAGCAAGATTGCAAGAAATCAGCGAAAGCTTGAAGATCGATCGGTCCATTTCCGCAAGACGCGGAAAGCAAAGCCCGTACAAGAGGCAAACTCACACGGACGCCGGTGCGGCTGCGGGCATGGCAGCTGCCCGTGGCCAGCTTGCTTCCACCATGGCAGCTTCCAGGGCAGACGAGCGACGACATGACGCTTGAGGCGCAGACGATCAACCAACGCGGAAGAAAGAAAGAAAGAAAGGAAGAGGAAAGCCACCCTTGGCGCCGCGGTATTCCTCTGGTTTCGCGGCCTTTTCAGAGAGCGCAAGCAGCGACTTTATACTGTCCTCCCCGTCCTTTTCGTAGTAGCACTACTTTGAGAGTGGTCACAGTGATGGGCAGGCCCCACTCTGTCCAATGTTTCGCTGTCTTTCTAAAAAGCGACCCCAGTGCAAATCATTTTCCATCAATTTCGGTAGAAGCTACGGAGAAAACAAGACAGGCATGCAACAGCAAGGCACAGAAAATCCCAGTGTGCTGCTCGTCTCCGCGTATGGGACCCACAAAAACGAGCAGGTGAGGACCCACGGGGTGGAGCAATTTTTTTTTTGAGCAAACCACGGGGGTGGAGCAAAATTGCACGAACACGGCACCACCAAGGTCCAGAGACTCGAGGCTGACAGTGGCAGGCTCCACCGGACAGTGGGCCCAGCAGCCGCAGATTGGATTCTGAATAATGCGCAATACTCTGCGTCCATGGCTCTCGCCCGCGATGTGTCGGCAGATGATCTGAACACCGGCTTGCATTTGGCCTTCACTGATGGGCGACCTGAATTGACGGCCAAGAATAACGTTTGGTCAAAATGCTCGGGATATTTACTCCTGGACATCTGCTGCTGTGCCCGAGTGGATCGTTTATAGCATACGGCCTGGCTGTGCAGACACCTATATTAACCAACTTTAGCATAGTCCCACGGCTATGACAAACTTTCTTCTTCAGACCTCACATTGGCAAACCCATGGATTCGTCTCCTGTCTGCCTGCCGCTTCGGTGGCCGATGACGGATGGGCAGGAGAATCCTGGCGCCTCTGCTTCGATTAGTAGTTTAGGTTAGGTTTTTAGTCGCAGGTGCGACGCTCAGGCGATTGACGACACTTCTTCTTCTTCAAGTTTATCTTCTGGGCTTCGATCCTTCTCGAGTTCGTCCGTTTGGACATAGTCGACGAAGCTCCAGCGTAGATTTCTACCGTCTCCTTGGGACAGTGAGGTTAGGATTTCTAGTCATGTGCCGAGAGTTGGTGTCAAATGCTTCAGATCTATGCAAGGGCTCAATGACGGCGACTGTGGCTCCAGGGCGCTGGTCCTTAGGGGCACGTGCACGAAAATTTCCCGGCTGTCATCGACAAGGTCAAGCCGGCTTCGGTGAGGGAGCGGCGTCGCATAAGGGAGCGGCGACAGCGATGCGCCGGCGGCTTGTTCTGGCGGCAGTAGTGCTTGTTTGATGGTCTAGAATGTCGATGTAATTTTTATTATGTTTGAGATACTTTGTACTTCCGATGAACTCTTGTAAAATCTGATTCTTTCCGCAAAAAAAAACAACTTTAGCGTAGTCGCCATATAAGGGCATAGCCAATGCATAGCCCCATGGTGATGCCCCACAGGCCATGTAGGATCGGATGTCAGAAAAAGTAGGTTCGGATGGAGGAGCAGGATCCTCTGCAGGAGGTGGGTGCTTGGGAAGAAAAAATGTGGTCCGATGCATAAAGCTGAAAAAGTTGAAGTGAAGAGTAGAGATGCATGTGTAGTGAGAGTCTTTATTTTCTATTCTTTGATGACGCCCATTAGTGATAACTTGCATTGGGGAGAAAAAAAATCAATGTAGATGCCTCAAGATACTTTTTCTCATGGGGCATCTGTATTCATATGCCACCATTGTACATGCCCTAAGATAGAGAGCGCGTTTCAGATAGATAGAAAGTTTATGGTTGTTGTGCGCAAACACATAGTTGCCAGAATGTTGCCTTTTATTATTATTTTTCTGCGTCAACTTTAACAATCAAACACACTTACTTTTGAAGGATTAATACACTAATTTGAGATAACATTGCATTACAAAGTGGTTATATAGGGGTAGGAAAGATTAAGCTGACGGCTTTTTACGTTTTTGGGAGAAGCACTAGTCGCTCCCCGCCACAGTGAATGCAATGTACGGGGCACATCATATATGAGGAGCCCATTTGTCCTTTACGCGTGACAGTGTAACGGTCCGACGACCTCGTTTTCGTCACGTTCCTGCTCGTCATCGTCGAGGTTTGGGACGACTTTTTTCTAGAGGGCAAGGTCCAATAGAACATGCTTTTGTCTCGGTGAATGTCACCATGTTCATGTTGAATAAGGGCAACTGTATTCGATCATGACGACTGACTTTTTATAGTCGTGGGTGGCGGGTGACTAAAAAACATAGCGGGTGATGGAAGAGGCCGCGGACAGTTGGCAAGCGACGATTGTCATTGGCACGCTTTTCGATGCTATGGTCGTCTTGATGAGGATATATTCTATGAATACGATGATTCTAATTGTCTCAGCTGGAAGGAAATATTAAGCCTAGCCAATGATGAACAACAGGTGAATTCTCTCTTAGTTGATAATGCCAATTATTTTGATGAGAGCTTTATACTGCCTAAATCCTTGTGTGTATGTGTCATTAGGTACATTGGAGAGGAAGGCATGGCGCAAGGAGCAACTTGGGGCAAGAAGGAGAGCAAGGAGGCAATGCAGCTGAGCTGGGAGGAGGCTTCTGCAACTCCCAGGGCGGTAGTACCGCCCCACCCCAGCGGTAGTACCGCTTGAGGCGGTACTACCGCCCCTACTACCGCGAAAACTACTGGCATCTTTTGACGCTAACCGGTAGTAGAGCGGTACTGAAGCGGTAGTACCGCTTGGAGCGGTAGTACCGCATGACATCAGCGGTACTACCGTGCTGCCTGCGCGCAGAGTTTCGGGCTGACAGCCCATGTACCCCTTCGATCTATCTTAGGATATAAATACTCTTCCTTAGGGTTAGTTAGAGGGAGACCACGTTTAAGATAAACCCTAGTTCATGAGATTGCTTGTAAGCATTCATCTTGAATCCTCATCACCAATTCGTATCGATCTGGTGATTATATACTGCAAGTCAAGTGTGATCTGCTGTTCCATTGGGAATTAGTATATTGCAATTCTAACCGTTCGTGGTCGACGGCTGCGTGCGCAAGTGTGTGACGTTGTGAATATCCAAAGGGTTGAGACCTTTTGCATTGGCAACAGGGATCAAGCGAGGGAGAGTTCATCGGCGACATACAAGTTATCCTACACCATCTTCATCACCGCCGCCGCTTACTGAGAAGATCGGGACACCCCATATCATCTTGGTATCAGATTTCCAGTGTTGCCTCGGTAAGCATCCACCAAATCATCCGTAGATTAGTTGTTTTTCATCCTATCCAGAAAAAGCCTCACAAAAATATTAGGGTTCTTAGTTGTTTGCCATAGCCTAGATTGCATCGTAGATTGGTTTTAGTTGCTGGTCGTTGTGTCTTTCTTTTTGCGTCGCTTTGCCTTCGAATCGATTGATTTTAGTTTCCATCGTAGCTTGCATCGTAGATTGGCTTTTGTTTCGATCCATTATCCTGTTTTGCAAATTCCAATCCATAGCCACAGCCTGTCTACACAAAGGTGTTAGGAACTTACCCACGAGACTAGTTTCCGCTCTACAGGCTGCTCATATAGGTTTTGGTGCTTTGCAAAAACTCGACGTGATCCAAGAACAGTCGCCGCTGCCTGCGATCTATTGTGGCTGAATAAAAAAAAAAAAAAAAAGAGGAGAGAGAAAAAGAGACAGTTCACGTACTGTTCACGTACTGTTCACGTGACAGTTGAAAAAAAAAAAAAAAAAAAAAAAAAAAAAAACAGAGACAACGAAAAGAAAGAAAGAATCAGTGGCCGGAAGTTGTTGCTATCTATTGCATTGTTGGAGTTTTATCGTGCGATTGTGCACTAGTAGAATTGAGCAATCTTGTGCCGGTTTACTTTGAGCATTGCTAGTGTCTCTCGGGTGCATTGCAACACATCTTGTTTTATAGTTGCTTTGCCACATTTTTCTCCACCGTGTGTGTTTCCTGGGGTGTTGTCACACGATCAGCACTAGGACTTGTCTTCGGTGTAGATAGGATACCATACCTAGCTCCACCATATAATCCTGCTCTGTCGTGTGATTGCTCTCATACCCGGGTATTCACTTCATCACATCCGTGCATTAGTCATCCATCTGAACGGGTAAGCATTACTATTCACTTTGGAACGGTAAGATTTCCTTTTCTTGTCAGTTTTTGAGTGAGTTGTGCGAGTACACCATATACATCTGCTATACTTTTTATGTACTAATAATGGTGAATCCTATCAAGGACAAGCCATTACCATTACAGTTTTTGTGCAGTGATGCATTCTGGGAGGAGGAAGATCTTGGTGTACATCCTGATTCAGGTTTGTTCCACTTTACTGCAGACATCGAAGGTAGACCTGCTGCAGTGATCCTTGATAATTATTCTCTCACAAACTTGGTCAGTATTGATGTTGTTAACAAGCTACAGTTGCGTAAATATACCAAACTTGTGCCATATACGTTAGCTGCTTATGATGAGGCATTTCCAATTACTCATCGTGCTTATGTTCCTATCACCATTTATGGCTACACTGTTAGCATGCGCTGTGATGTCCTTCCTAGAACACTTAATTGTTGTCACGTTTTGTTGGGAAAACCTTGGTGTGATAAGCATAAGGTTAAATTTGATAGTGCTCAGACCGATCCTGTATTCTTTTGGCATAATAAGCACACTTGGTTAGCACATACACGACTTAAGGATTTTCAGAAGGTTAGACGTCAAAATCTCTGTCCACCTGTTATTCCCATGGTTAATAATGAGCATTTGCGTGATCACACAATCTTGGGAGTACATGTTAATGAGACAAGTCAGGTTTCACCTAACGTAATCATGTCTACTCCTAGTGTTGTTTCTTGTGATATCCAGGTTGCTTTTGAAGAAAGGGAGCCATCTGTTGTACAACCTATGCTCCCAATTGCTCCTAGTGTTGTGCCTTCTGATGTGCAGGTTGTTTTTGAAGAAAGGGAGCAGCATGTCGTACAACCTGAATCACCACTTGCGCAAGATTTTCTAGTACCTGCTACATCTCAGGAGATTGACATTGATACTGGTACTAATTTTGAGCTGCAACCAGCCAATGAGGCATTCAGTGAGTCTATTCCTTTGCTGGTTGATTCTTGTGCGTTGATCAGTCCAAATATTTCAGCACCATGTGATACTTTGCTAAATTCAAATTCTGATCATGTGGTACTGATAACACATAACGAACTACTTACTAGAATACCACCCGTTGATATTGTGTATTCCATCCTGCTCAATGAACCTATTAGTTTGCGTAGTGCTATGAAGAAGATTTCTGAAATTTCACATCTAAATTCTAGCACATATGCCTATAGTTTCATTTTTAATTTAATTGGTGAATATAGCATGACTGATAATTTTCTGGTGGATCACATATGCATTACCTGTGATAGGATTGCTGATTTGAAACTTGCTGTTTTGCATCCTATATGCTATGTGACAAAATCATTGTGTTGTGGGACGGTCGCTCATTTTCATAAGAATATGAAATATCATTATGTTCTAGTTGATTTCTTGCGGCCAACAAAAATTTCAGCTATGTTGGGTTGTTCTGATCTTGCTATAACCGAATGTAATCCATTGTGGTTGTCCCAACACCTGTTGCATTTATATGCTACTGCTATAGCCTTCACTTTTATTTGCAAACTGAGTTGCATCTTACCCGCTGCGTGTAGTGCTCGTGAACATACCTACGTTTGTTCTATATATCAGCGTGGCACAGTTGAAGCATGGTATCCAATATATGTACCTTTGCATATTTTGGACTGGTTTGACCTTGCTTATAGCACATTTGATCATCGATCTTCTGTGAGGACTTTGGACTTAATACTAAACAATAAGACATTGTACATGTGTGTTCCTCATTCTGGTCATGACTATATGAACTTCACTTATACTTGCAATTTAAGTTGCATATTGCATACTGGGCATCTTTTTCATGACAACAAAAATGATACAACACGTTATCTATACATATATTATGCGTACACGTTGTTCTTTTTGTTTCTGCCATTTTCAGCTTACCCAAAGCCGAGGACGGCTTTTCTTGAAGAAAGGGAGGATGATGAGGATATATTCTATGAATACGATGATTCTAATTGTCTCAGCTGGAAGGAAATATTAAGCCTAGCCAATGATGAACAACAGGTGAATTCTCTCTTAGTTGATAATGCCAATTATTTTGATGAGAGCTTTATACTGCCTAAATCCTTGTGTGTATGTGTCATTAGGTACATTGGAGAGGAAGGCATGGCGCAAGGAGCAACTTGGGGCAAGAAGGAGAGCAAGGAGGCAATGCAGCTGAGCTGGGAGGAGGCTTCTGCAACTCCCAGGGCGGTAGTACCGCCCCACCCCAGCGGTAGTACCGCTTGAGGCGGTACTACCGCCCCTACTACCGCGAAAACTACTGGCATCTTTTGACGCTAACCGGTAGTAGAGCGGTACTGAAGCGGTAGTACCGCTTGGAGCGGTAGTACCGCATGACATCAGCGGTACTACCGTGCTGCCTGCGCGCAGAGTTTCGGGCTGACAGCCCATGTACCCCTTCGATCTATCTTAGGATATAAATACTCTTCCTTAGGGTTAGTTAGAGGGAGACCACGTTTAAGATAAACCCTAGTTCATGAGATTGCTTGTAAGCATTCATCTTGAATCCTCATCACCAATTCGTATCGATCTGGTGATTATATACTGCAAGTCAAGTGTGATCTGCTGTTCCATTGGGAATTAGTATATTGCAATTCTAACCGTTCGTGGTCGACGGCTGCGTGCGCAAGTGTGTGACGTTGTGAATATCCAAAGGGTTGAGACCTTTTGCATTGGCATCAGGGATCAAGCGAGGGAGAGTTCATCGGCGACATACAAGTTATCCTACACCATCTTCATCACCGCCGCCGCTTACTGAGAAGATCGGGACACCCCATATCACGTCTGGCCCTCTGTGCCATTGGCAGGGAGAAGCTGGGACACGTGGAAGGCTAAGGAGGGAGATGAAACATCCCTCCCGCATGACCATTGATGGATGGAGCACGCATTTGAAGCCTCGCGGGCTAAATATGGAACTTAGTCCATAAATTGTGGCCACTCGAGGGCTCAGGCCATATGACTATTATGCTACTAGAGTGCGTTTTTTATCCAAAACAACAATTATTATGGCAATCGGGGCCTACGGCGACTCTGTTGGAGTTGTCCTATCCCCTCCCTACCGTGTTTGGTGAAGTATAATGGATAAGTAATGGAGGTGGTGTGATATCCATAAGAAATAGTTGTAGGGTGCCATTTGATGGGCAGTGAGGGCCTCCTTGATTTGCAGAATTCTAAAATGTAGAAATAGAAAAAACATAAGAATATGGTGATATGTCTTCTTGTATTCTATATGATTATAATAAACTATAGAAATGCAAATAAAAGAGTGTTTGATAGCACATATTAAACAAAAAATTCTACCAAAAAGTTTGAGTGGATAATATTTTTCCTACCAATAGATGCTACAGAAGAATTCTTAAAAATTCCAGTCATGCCAACCAAATGATCGCCGTAGGAAAAAAAAAAGGTCTAATCCTCTAAAATCACTGTAGAATCCGTCCGAATGAAAGGAGTCTTGAACAAGTACCAGTACTATCGTCAGTATACTGTATGGTTGGAGCTATGGCTGTGCGCATCACTCGACACAGAGGCCGGGATAATACTAAGGAAAAATAATACTGTATGAAAATAGTCCTTGGTATAGAAAGATCATCCGGGGACTAACGTCAAACGGAAATCACTGGATGGCCGGATGCACACATCACATGCTTCTCGGTGGCGGCGGGGCGTTGGCGTATATGAGTACGTCGGAATTTGCGCCATCCTTCCGGCAAACTTAAGCTGACGTGGCTGTGTCGTGGTCCAGCCGTATCGATGCTTGTCTACCCAGAAAGGAAGAGAAGGAGGTAATGATGCAGCACAGTAAAGGTAAGTATTTCCCTCAGTTATGAAACTAAGATTATCAATCCAGTAGGAGAATCACGCAACACCTCGTTAGCAGTACCTGCACACAAACAACAAATCCTTGCACCCAACGCAAACGAGGGGTTGTCAATCCCTCGGCGGTAAGTTGCAAGATTAAATTGTATGTGATAGATAGATAGATTGAAACAAAAATACAAAATAAAATAAAATATATAAAAGTGAAGCAAGTATTTTTAGGGTTTTTTATATATGATTTAGATAGACCCGGGGGCCATAGTTTTCACTAGAGGCTTCTCTCAAGAAAATAGCATAGGGTGGATAAACAAATTACTGTTGGGCAATTGATAGAAAAGCAAATAATCATGACGATATCCAAGGCAATGATCATGTATATAGGCATCACGTCCGAGACAAGTAGACCGACTCCTGCCTGCATCTACTACTATTACTCCACACATCGACCGCTATTCAGCATGCATCTAGTGTATTGAGTCCATAAAGAACGGAGTAACGCCTTAGGCAAGATGGCATGATGTAGACAAAGTAAACACACGCATGAATAAACCCCATCTTTTTACCCTTAATAGCAACGATACATACGTGTCATGTCCCTTTCTGTCACTGGGATTGAGCACCGCAAGATCGAACCCACTACAAAGCACCTCTTCCCATGGCAAGATAAATCAATCTAGTTGGCCAAACCAAATCAATAGATCGGAGAAGAAATACGAAGCTATAATAATCATGCATAAAAGAGATCAGAGAAGACTCAAATAATATTCATGGATAATCTGATCATAAACTCACAATTCATCGGATCCCACCAAACATACCGCAAAAAGTGATTACATCGGATAGAACTCCAAGAACATCGAGGAGAACATTGTATTGAAGATCAAAAAGAGAGAAGAAGCCATCTAGCTACTAACTATGGACCCGAAGGTCTGTAGTAAACTACTCACGCATCATCGGAAGGGCAGCAAGGTTGATGTAGAGCCCCTCCGTGATCGATTCCCCCTCTGGCGGAGCACCGGAAAAGGCCTCCAGATGGGATCTCTCGAGAACAGAAACTTGCGGCGGCGGAAAAAGTATTTCGTGGACTCCCCTGATGGTTTCTGATTTTTTGGGAATTTATAGTGGTGGAATTAGGTCAAAATAGTCAGAGGTGGGCCCATGAGGCACCAGGGCGCGCCTGCCCCCCCCCCCCCCCAGGCGCGCCCTGGTGGCTTGTGGCCACCTCCAGGGTCTTATGGCCTTCTCCCGAAGCTTCTAGTGTTTGTCCTGTCCAGAAAAAATTCAAAAGTTGGATGCACAACTTTAGGTTTAAGGAGTTGGATGCACAAGCAGCATTCCCGCTTAGTACAATTGAAGGCTAGCAAATAGATTGAGAAGCGACCAACCAGAAAACGAAAACGGTCATAAACATGCATTGAACATAACTAACACTGAATAATGCACCATAAGTAGGATATAATTTCTTTGCATAACTATTGACTTGATGTGCATGCATAGGGAATCACAAACCTTAACACGAATATTCTTACTAAATCACAATTACTCACTAACATGACTCACATATCATCATCTCCATATCGCAAAACTATTGCAAGGAATCACACTTATCATATCCAATGATCTATATGAAAGTTTTTATGATATCCCTCTTGAATATTCATCACTTTGGGACCAAATTCATATCTTGTGCAAATTACCATTACTATTATCAACTCTCAAAAAGATTTAAGTGAAGCATGAGAGTGCAAATATTTCTTCAAAAGTTCAATCTTATCAACTCTCAAAATAATATAAGTGAAGCATGAGAGTTTCTTTCTTCAAAATTTTAATCTTGTCAACTCTCAAAATAATATAAGTGAAGCATGAGAGTTTATTTCTTCAAAATATAGCCACCACCGTGCTCAAAAAGATTTAAGCGAAGCACTAAAGCAACTGTCTAGCTCAATTTTTTTTAAGTGAAGCACATAGAGTATTCTAATAAATTATGATGAACGTGTGGCTCTCTCGAAATAGGTGTGTTCAGCAAGGATGATTGTGACAAACTAAAAAGCAAACAAAGCAAAGACTCATATAATACACGACGCTCCAAGCAAAACTTATATCATGTGACGAATAAAAATATAGCTCCAAGTAAAATTACCGATGGTTGGTAGAAGAAAGAGGGGATGCCTTTCGGGGCATCCCCAAGCTTAGACGCTTGAGTCTTCCTTGAATATTACCTTGGGGTGCCTCGGGCATCCCCAAGCTTAGGCTCTTGCCACTCCTTATTCCTTCATCCATTGTGATCTCACACAAAACTTGAAAACTTCAATCACACAAAACTCAACAAAACCTTCGTGAGATCCGTTTGTATAACAAAACAAATCACTACTCTAAGTACTGTTGCAAACCTGTTCATATTTTATTTTTGCATTATACCTACTGTATTCTAACTTTTCCATGGCTTATACCCCCCGATACAATCCATAGTTTCATCAAAACAAGCAAGTAGTGCATCAAAAACAGAATCTGTCAAAAACAGAACAGTCTGTAGCAATCTATTTAAAAGCCATTCTTCTGTAACTCCAAAAATTCTGAAAAATTAGGAAAACGTGGGCAATTCATATACCAATACTGTGCAAAAATTTCAGATTTTTTTGACTCTCCAGTACAGAAAAAAAATTCCAGCACTGGACGCAAAACTTTCTGTTTTCCAAACAGCATCAATTATACTATCTTCCAAATCATCCTAAAGGCTTTACTTGGCACAAACACTAATTAAAAACACAAAAACACAATCATAACAGTAGCATAATTGTGGAAGCACACAATAACAGAAACAAAAGGTAAAATTTTATTTTATTCATTGGGTTGCCTCCCAACAAGCGCTATTGTTTTATGCCCCTAGCTATGCATAATGCATAGTTTCAAGTATTATCATCTTTGCTTTTATCCCTAGCAACTCCTATTTCACTCTCTTTGCCATTATCAATAATGTGTACTAGATGATCAAGCTTAGTGCAAAGGGTTTTTATTTCTTTCAAAACACAAAGAGAGATCTTATGATCTAAAGCATCAACCCTTCTAGTTTGTGACACCACATTGCTATTTATTTTAGAGGCAAGATTAAATATTCCTCGAAATTTAGAATCCATACTGGCCTTTGTTTCCTTTATTTTCTCAGCTTGACGAAAATACTCTAGAGTAGTAGGTTCTATAGTTTCAACTTTTGGTTGTCCAAATATACTTTTCATCTTTTCATAGGTTGCAAAGGCATCACTCCCAAGAAAATCGTTTTCAAATATAGAATCCAAGACACGTTTCGTCACTTAAATATTTAAAGTTTAAAATTCTTGGATCATCTCCTAAGCACGGAGGGAAAGGAATAACGGGAATAGAACTAGCCATAATGATAAAACAAGCAAGCAAGAAAAAGGCAAACGAAAAATATTTTTGTATTTTTGTAAAAACTTTTTAGAAGTGGGGGAGATGAAAACGAGTGGCAAATAAAATAAATGCAAGGAGATGAGAGTTTATGCGAAGGTACTTGATACATGTTGATGATGTCTCCCAGGCAACGGCGCTAGAAATTCTTCCTGCTACTTGTAGCTTGCGTTGGTATTTTCCCCGAAGAGCAAGGGATGATGTAGCACAGTAGAGGTAAGTATTTCCCTCAGTTATGAAACCAAGGTTATCAATCCAGTAGGAGAATCACGCAACACCTCGTTAGCAGTACCTGCACACAAACAACAAATCCTTGCACCCAACGCAAACGAGGGGTTGTAAATCCCTCGGCGGTAAGTTGCAAGATTAAATTGTATGTGATAGATAGATAGATTTAAACAAAAATACAAAATAAAATAAAATAAATAAAAGTGAAGCAAGTATTTTTAGGGTTTTTTATATATGATTTAGATAGACCCGGGGGCCATAGTTTTCACTAGAGGCTTCTCTCAAGAAAATAGCATACGGTGGGTAAACAAATTACTGTTGGGCAATTGATAGAAAAGCAAATAATCATGACGATATCCAAGGAAATGATCATGTATATAGGCATCACGTCCGAGACAAGTAGACCGACTCCTGCCTGCATCTACTACTATTACTCCACACATCGACCGCTATCCAGCATGCATCTAGTGTATTGAGTCCATAAAGAACGGAGTAACGGCTTAAGCAAGATGACATGATGTAGACAAAGTAAACTCACGCATGAATAAACCCCATCTTTTTACCCTTAATAGCAACGATACATACGTGTCATGTCCCTTTCTGTCACTGGGATTGAGCACCGCAAGATCGAACCCATTACAAAGCACCTCTTCCCATGGCAAGATAAATCAATCTAGTTGGCCAAACCAAATCAATAGATCGGAGAAGAAATACGAAGCTATAATAATCATGCATAAAAGAGATCAGAGAAGACTCAAATAATATTCATGGATAATCTGATCATAAACTCACAATTCATTGGATCCCAACAAACACACCGCAAAAAGTGATTATATCGAATAGAACTCTAAGAACATCGAGGAGAACATTGTATTGAAGATCAAAAAGAGAGAAGATGCCATCTAGCTACTAACTATGGACCCGAAGGTCTATGGTAAACTACTTACGCATCATCAGAAGGGAAGCAATGTTGATGTAGAGCCCCTCCGTGATCGATTCCCCCTCTGGCGGAGCACCGGAAAAGGCCTCCAGATGGGATCTCTCGAGAACAAAAACTTGCGGCGGCGGAAAAATATTTCGTGGACTCCCCTGATGGTTTCTGATTTTTTGGGAATTTATAGTGGTGGAATTAGGTCAAAATAGTCAGAGGTGAGCCCACGAGGCACCAGGGCGCGCCTGCTGGCTCGTGGCCACCTCCAGGGCCTTCTGGCCTACTCCCGAAGCTTCTAGTGTTTGTCTTGTCCAGAAAAAAATCTCCAAAAATTATAGATACGTTGGAGACGTATCACCGGGGAGGTGAGTGCTTGAAGGTATATCTTTAGATCTTGCAATTGAATCTTTTAGTTTCTTGTTTATCTCTAGTTTGGCTTATAAAAGAAAACTACAAAAAAATGGAATTGAGGTTGCCTCATATTATTCATCTTTATAATGTCTTTCGTGAAAATGATGGAAAGGAAAATTGTGCTCAATTGATAGAAGAAGAATTCACCAAAAGAGGCCGGGGTAGACCGAACTTGACATGGGAAGAGTCCGTAAAGAGAGACCTGAAGGATTGGAGCATCACCAAAGAACTAGCCATGGACAGGGGTGCGTGGAAGCTTGCTATCCATGTGCCAGAACCATGAGTTGGTCGCGAGATCTTATGGGTTTCACCTCTAGCCTACCCCAACTTGTTTGGGACTAAAGGCTTTGTTGTTGTTGTTGTTGTTGTTGATAGAAGAAGAATTCAATAAAATGTTTGGCATAAAATCTTTGAATGATGAGCATGATTGCAATGTTGTTAGTATGAATTCTATGAGTATCCATGATGCTAATGATATGCAAAGCCACAAGCTTGGGGATGCTATGTTTGATGAAGATGATATTTTTAGTCCCCCAAGTTTTGATGAGCAAATTTATTATGATGATTGCATGCCTCCTATTTATGATGATTATAATTGTGAAAGTGGATTTGAAGAGGTCATGACTTTATTTAAAGATGATCCCACTATTTTGGAAGAGGTTTCAATTGATTATGACAACAAAATTGCTATCTATGATGACTATTGTGATGACATGTGTGCTATAAAGAATAATGATAACTATGAAACTTGTCATCATGATTTTAATTTTCAATTGGATTATGCCAATCAAGTATCTCATGATAGTTATTTTGTTGAATTTGGTCCCACTATTGTTGATGAGAACAAATTTGCTTATGTGGAGAGTAATAAAAATTCTATGCTTGTGGATCATGAAAAGAATGCTTTATGTGATAGTTATATTGTTGAATTCATTCTTTGTGCTACTGAAAATTATTATGAGAGAGGATCATATGCTTGTAGGTGTTGCAATAATATCAAGTTTCCTCTCTATGTATTGAAAGTTTTGAAGTTATGCTTGTTTTGCCTTCCTATGCTAGTTGATTCTTGCTCCCACAAATTGTTTACTCACAAAATCCCTATGCATAGGAAGTGGGTTAGGCTTAAATGTTCTAGTTATATGCTTCATTATGCTCTCTTTGTGTTTCAATTCTTTACTTTTATGAGAGCATCATTGAAATCATCATGCCTAGCTAAAAGGCATTAAAGAAAAGCGCTTGTTGGGAGACAATCCAATATTTATACCTACTGTTTTTGTGTGTTCACATGATTAATATACTATATTAATCATGTTTTATATGTTTTCTTTCAATAATGTGCCAAGTAAAGCCTTTGGGATAGTGTGGATGCTTGTTGATTTGATTCTGTGCAAAAACAGAAACTTTTGCGTCCAGTGCTGAAATTTCTATTCTGTAGTCGAGCTTGAGAAAATTCTGAAATTTTTACACAGTATTGTGTTACAAATGTTTTACGTTTTCCTAATTTTTCAGAATTTTTGGAGGTACAGAAGTATGTTTTTTAAATCGCTTACTACACGCTGTTCTGTTTTTGATAGATTCTTTTTTCGATGCATAGTTTGCTTGTTTTAGTGTTTCCATAGCTTATATTGAGTAATATAAATTGTGGAAATGATAGACTACAGTAGTAACTATGTGAGGACAATTATGAATCTTGTCTTGACAGTACCTAAGTGGATGATTTATTTTTATCATACTAACCTATCTCACGAAGTTCCGTTAAGTTTTGTGTGATTGAAGTTTTCAAGTTTTGGGTGAGATATCGATATGAGGAGAATAAGGAGTGGCAAGACCCTAATATTGGGGATGCCCAAGCCAACCCAAGATAATATTCAAGGAAGACCCAAGCAACTAAGCTTGGGGATGCCCCGGAAGGCATCGCCTCTTTCGTCTTCAACATTATCGGTAACCTCACTCGGAGCTATATTTTTATTCGTCACATAATATGAGTTTTGCTTGGAGCGTAATTTTATTTTGTTGATATTTTCTTGATGTAATCAATAATCATCTTTTGTATCTTTTTGTTCAATAAAATGCCAATGATAGCCTTTACCATGTTCAGCTTGCAAGTTTATGTGTTGCTGTTTGAAAACAGAAAGTTTTCTGTTATGTCCAGAATATTCCTGAATAGTCAGAACATGATAAAAATCTGAAATTTTTACAAAGTAAGAATGCATGAGTTCTCTGTCACGTGGTAATTTTTCAGATTTTTTGGAGTTAGGGAATTATGAATTTTAAATTCCCCTTTACAGACTCTTCTGTTTTGGCAAATTGCTGTTATGTTTGCATTGTTTGCATATGTTTGCTTGTTTAATGATTCTATTTGAGGATATGATTTTTAAATATGCAGAGGCATTTAATATGCAATGTTAAATTATAATTTTAGTGATTTGCTACAGTAGGAAATTATAAGGTTTTGTATTGATTTATACTAACTTATCTCACGAGTTATTGTTGAGTTTTGTGTGGATGAAGTTTTTAAGATTTAAGGAAACCGTGATATGAGAGGAATTAAGGAGACACAAGAGCTCAAGCTTGGGGATGCCCAAGGCATCCCAAGTTAATATTTCAAGAAGTCTCAAGCATCTAAGATTGGGGATGCCCCGGTAGGCATCCCACCTTTCTTCATCAACAATTATCGGTTAGTCTTGGTTGAGCCTAAGTTTTTGCTTCTTCACATGAGATGTGCTATTCTTGGAATGTCATTTTATTTGGTTTTCTTTGCTGTTTGAATAAAATACTTAAGATCTAAAATTTCTAAATGAGAGAGAGTCCTCACATGGCTACCTATTTACTTGACTACTCATTGATCTTCACTTATATGTTTTTGGAGTAGTTTGTCATTTACTCTTGTGCTTCACTTATACCCTAAGAGTAAATTGTGAAAGAATTGAATATCATAAAGTTGAAATTATATGTGCTTCATATGCTTGTATCATGTCTAGTAGTAGTTTCACATTGGGTTTAGAAAGTGAAATCTATTGAAGCTTGACAATCACAATATTGGTCATACAAGCAATTCATGAATGATTAGTATAAGGAAGAGAACTTTCACATATAAATATATTATCTTCGACATCTTTTATGATTGTGAATACCCATTAATTATTTTCAAACTTGAGCAAATTAGTTGAAGTTGGACAAGGAAGACAACGTAATGAGTTATGTTTGGGTATATTTGCATAGAAGTTATATTGTTATGGATCCTCTAACATGTGGTGCTTGCTTAGGATCTTTTGCTAGCCAAAAATTCGTACTAAGTAGAGATACTACTTGTGCATCCAAAAACCCTTAAACCTAGTTTCTTGCCATGAGTGTCCACCATATCTACCTATGGATTGAATAAGATCCTTCAAGTAAGTTGTCATCGGTGCAAAAAGCAATAAAAATTGCTCCTAAAATATGTATGATCTTTTATTGTAAGGGAAAATAAGCGTTGTACGAACTTGTGATGGTAAAGAAATAAAAGCGACGGACTGCATAATAAAGGTTGCTATCACAAGGGGCAATATAACGTGACGTTCCTTTGCATTAAGGGCTTGTGCATCCAAAAATAAAAAGCGCATGACAACCTCTGCTTCCCTCTGCGAAGGGCCTATCTTTTACTTTTATGCATTTACTTTTATGTATTTACTTTTATGCAAGAGTCAATAAATATTCATTCGCATTTCAACCTCAACTATTTTCTAGTTGGTAAGCATCATGTGGTGGGGAAAGATCCAGGCACATATGGCCAGTCAAATATATTTGATCATGAATTATTATTGTTGACAATTATCTCTATGATAAATAAGTTGGGAGGCGAAACATTAAGCCCCTATCTATATCTGTGTTCGATGGATGCCATTTGTTCTAAAAATAAGCTTTGAGTACTAGCAATCATAGAAGACTATATGATAATTGAGTATGTGGAGCTCTTACTTAGACTTTGTTGAAAATAAGTTGAATTGCAATTGTTTGGTGACTAAGAACATAGGTTGTTAAGTTTCAAGAGATTGCATTGTTTGAACCATAACATGTGAATTGATTGCTACTTTATCATGATGAGTTTTATGAGAAAGAGTTGATGTTATAATGCTAGGAAAAGTGATTGAAATTATCATTGATCAAACTTATGCACCATGCTAGCATTCACACTTCATAAATTATTTCTTTTATCATTTACCTACTCGAGGACGAGCAGGAATTAAGCTTGGGGATGCTGCGTCTCCAACGTATCTATAATTTATGAAGTATTCATGTCATGTTTATTATAGTTTTGTATGATTTTGGTGCACTTTTATATGGGTTTTATATGATTTTCATGGACTAACATATTAACCTAGTGCCCAGTGCCAGTTGCTGTTTTCTGTTTGTTTTTGGTTTTCCAGAAAATCCATATCAAATGAAGTCCAAATGCAGCGAAACTTTTTGACGATTTTTTCTGGAAAGAAACAGACCCAGGAAGCTTCGGAGGAGCAGCAGAAGAGCCACAGGGGCCCCACGAGCCACCTGGGCGCGCCTGCCCCCCAGGCGCGCCCTGGTGCCTCGTGGGCCCCCTGTGGCACCTCTTTGCGTGATTCCAACACTGAAAAATCCTATATATTCAGAAACCCCCGAAAGTTAACCTAGATGAGTTTTTACGCCGCCGAAAGCCTCTGTACCAAGGAGATCCCATCTGGAGCCCTTTTCTGGCACCCTGCCGGAGGGGGGAATCATCACCGGAGGCCATCTTCATCATCCCGGCGGTCTCCATGACGAGGAGGGAGTAGTTCACCCTCGGGGCTGAGGGTATGTAGTAGCTATGTGTTTAATCTCTCTCTCTCTCGTGTTCTTGATTTGGCACGATCTTGATGTACCGCGAGCTTTGTTAATATAGTTGGATCATATGGTGTTTCTCCCTCTCTATCTTGTTGTGATGAATTGAGTTTTTACCTTTGAGGTTTCACTATTATCGGATTGAATACTTTTATGGATTTGAGAACACTTGATGTATGTCTTGCATATGAATACCCGTGGTGACAATGGGGTATTATATTGATTCACTTGATGTATGTTTTGGCACTCAACTCGCGGATTTCCGAGGTGACATTGGGGTAATCTATGCATAGGGGTTGATGCACGTTTTCGTCCTACTTTCTCTGGTAGAAATCTTGGGCACTCTTTGAAGTTCTTTGTGTTGGATTGAATATTATGAATCTGAAGTTGTTTGATGCATATCGAATAATCAACTCACGGATACTTGTGGTGACATTGGAATATCTAGGTGACATTAGAGTTGGTTGATGCGTATCATATGGTGTTATTTTAGTACGAACTCTAGGGCTGTTCGTGACACTTATAGGGATGGCTCAATAGATTGATCGGAAAGGATAACTTTGAGGTGGTTTCATACCCTACAACAATTTCTATCTTATGTTCTCCGCTAATAGGAACTTTGGAGTGATTCTTTGTCGCACTATGAGGTATTGTTATATTATCCAATTATGTTAGCATTGTTGAGAGATTGCACTAGTGAAAGTATGAACCCTAGGCCTTGTTTTTAAGCATTGCAATACCATTTGTGCTCACTTTTATCGTTTGCTACCTTGCTGTTTTTATTTATTCAGATTATAAAAATATATTTCTACTGTCCATACTACACTTGTATCACCATCTCTTCGCCGAACTAGTGCACCTATACAATTTGCCATTGTATTGGGTGTGTTGGGGACACAAGAGATTTCTTGTATGTGATTGCAGGGTTGTTTGAGAGAGACCATCTTCATCCTACGCCTCCCACGGATTGATAAACCTTAGGTCATCCACTTGAGGGAAAATTGCTACTGTCCTACAAAACTCTGCGCTTGGAGGCCCAACACGAGTCTACAAGAATAAGTTGTGTAGTAGACATCAGTATATCTTCTTCTTAAATATCCATTTATTCTCAATGGCTTGCCGATCATCAGGCAAGTCCACCAAAGTCCATACTTTGTTCTCATACATGGATCCTATCTCGGATTTCATGGCCTCAAGCCATTTGTCGGAATCTGGGCTCATCATAGCTTCTCCATAGTTCGTAGGTTCGCCGTTGTCTAACAACATGACTTCCAGGACAGGATTACCGTACCACTCTGGTGCGGAATGTACCCTGGTCGACCTACGAAGTTCAGTAGTAACTTGATCCGAAGTTTCATGATCATCATCATTAGCTTCCTCTTCGGTTGGTGTAGGCATCATGGGAACTGCTTTCTGTGATGTGCTACCTTCCAATTCGAGTGAAGGCACAATTACCTCATCAAGTTCTACTTTCCTCTCACTCACTTCTTTCGAGAGAAACTCCTTTTCTAGAATGGACCCATTCTTGGCAACAAAGATCTTGCCCTCGGATCTGTGGTAGAAGGTATACCCAATGGTCTCTTTAGGGTATCCTATGAAGACGCACTTCTCTGCTTTGGGTTCGAGCTTATCAGGCTGAAGCCTCTTGACATAAGCGTCGCATCCCCAAACTTTAAGAAACGACAACTTAAGTTTCTTGCCAACCCACAACTCATACGGTGTCGTCTCAACGGATTTAGACGGTGCCCTATTTAAAGTGAATGCGGCTATCTCTAATGCATAACCCCAAAACGACAGTGGCAAATCGGTAAGAGACATCATAGAACGCACCATATCCAATAGAGTACGATTACGACGTTCGGACACACCATTACGCTGTGGTGTTCCAGGTGGCGTGACCTGTGAAACAATTCCACATTGTCTTAAATGCATACCAAACTCGTAACTCAAATATTTACCTCCACGATCAGATCGTAGAAACTTTATTTTCTTGTTACGATGATTCTCCACTTCACTCTGAAATTCCTTGAACTTTTCAAATGTTTCAGACTTGTGTTTCATCAAGTAAATATACCCATATCTACTCAAATCATATGTGAAGGTAAGAAAATAACGATATCCACCGCGTGCTTCAACACTCATCGGACCGCATACATTGGTATGTATTATTTCCAATAAGTCACTAGCTCGCTCCATTGTTTCGGAGAACGGAGTTTTAGTCATCTTGCCCATGAGGCATGGTTCGCATGTCTCAAATGATTCATAATCAAGAGATTCCAAAAGTCCATCAGCATGGAGTTTCTTCATGCGCTTTACACCAATATGACCTAAGCGGTAGTGCCATAAATATGTGGTACTATCATTATTAACTTTGCATCTTTTGGCATCAATATTATGAATATGTGTATCACTACGATCGAGATTCCACAAGAATAAACCATTCACAAGGGGTGCATGACCATAAAAGATATTACTCATATAAATAGAACAACCATTATTCTTTGACTTAAATGAATAACCGTCTCGCAATAAACAAGATCCAGATATAATGTTCATGCTCAACGCAGGCACCAAATAACAATTATTTAGGTTTAAAACTAATCCCGAAGGTAGATGTAGAGGTAGCGTGCCGACGGCGATCAGATCAACCTTGGAACCATTTCCGACGCGCATCGTCACCTCGTCCTTAGCCAGTCTTCATTTATTCCGCAGCTCCTGTTTCGAGTTACAAATATTAGCAACCGAACCAGTATCAAATACCCAGGCGCTACTACGAGCACTAGTAAGGTACACATCAATAACATGTATATCAAACATACCTTTGTTGACGTTGCCATCCGTCTTATCTGCGAAGTACTTGGGGCAGTTCGACTTCCAGTGACCATTCCCCTTGCAGTAGAAGCACTCAGTCTCAGGTTTGGGTCCAGCCTTGGGTTTCTTCACGGGAGCGGCAACTGTCTTGCCGTTCTTCTTGAAGTTCCCTTTCTTTTCCTTGCCTTTCTTGAAACTAGTGGTCTTTTTAACCATCAACACTTTGATGCTCCTTCTTGATTTCTACCTCCACGGCCTTAAGCATAGCGAAGAGATCGGGAATCGTTTTCTCCATCCCTTGCATATTATAGTTCATCACAAAGCCCTTATAGCTTGGTGGTAGTGACTGGAGAATTCTGTCAATGACCATGTCATCTGGAAGATTAACTCCCAACTGAGTCAAGCGGTTGTGAAACCCAGACATTCTGAGTATATGCTCACTAACATAACTGTTCTCCTCCATCTTGCAGCTAAAGAACTTGTCGGAGGTGTCATACCTCTCAACCCGGGCATGAGCTTGAAATACCAATTTCAACTCCTGGAACATCTCATATGCTCCGTGGTGCTCAAAACGTCTTTGGAGCCCCGGTTCTAAGTCGTAAAGCATGGCGCATTGAACTATCGAGTAGTCATCAGAACGTGCCTGCCAGATGTTCACAACATCCACAGACGACGCTGGAGGGGGTGCGGCACCTAGCGGTGCATCAAGGACATAAGCCTTCTGTGCAGCAATGAGGATAATCCTCAAGTTATGGACCCAGTCCGCATAGTTGCTTCCATCATCTTTCAACTTAGCTTTCTCTAGGAACGCATTAAAATTCAGGGGAACTACAGCGCCGTCCATTGATCTACAACACAAATTTTGCAAAGACAATTAAGACTAAGTTCATGATAATTAGTTCAGTTAATCAAATTACTAATGAACTCCCACTTAAATCAACATCCCTCAAGTTGTCTAAGTGATACATGATCCAAATCAACTAACCCATGTCCGATCATCACGTGAGATGGGGTAGTTATCAATGGTGAACATCTTCATGTTGATCATATCTACTATATGATTCATGTTCGACCTTTCGGTCTCCTGTGTTCCAAGGCCATGTCTGTACATGCTAGGCTCGTCAAGTTTAACCCAAGTATTCTGCATGTGTAAAACTGGCTTACACCCGTTGTATGCGAACGTAGAGTCTATCACACCCGATCATCACGAGGTGCTTCGAAACGATGAACTTTTGCAACGGTGCATACTTAGGGAGAACACAATTTCTTGAAATTAAGTGAAGGGATCATCTTATAATGCTACTGTGACGCCCCCGGCCCGACCGTGCACTAATCATACACGCAAATGCGCACGATCAAGCCCAGGGACTCACGGGAAGATATCACAACACAACTCTAGACACAAAATAAATAATACAAGCTTCATATTACGAGCCAGGGGCCTTGAGGGCTCGAATACATAAGCTCGAGTTACACAAGAGTCAGCGGAAGCATCAGTATCTGAGTACAGA
The DNA here is from genome assembly GCA_039707655.1 of Elymus sibiricus. Lineage (NCBI taxonomy): Eukaryota > Viridiplantae > Streptophyta > Magnoliopsida > Poales > Poaceae > Elymus > Elymus sibiricus. The sequence continues at coordinate 170,945,278 of CM077666.1, read as the reverse complement.
CATAGCTAAACAAGTTTGCCTTAAGAAGGCTAAGCAAAACAAGGACAACTAGATCGAAAAGGCGCAGGCCTACTGCCTGGGAGCCTCCTAAACTACTCCTGGTCGTCAGTCTCCACATAGTAGTAGGCTCCGCCAGTGTAGTAGTAGTCGTCGACGGGGGCAGCTGGCTCCGGGGCTCCGTCATCTGATCGCAGCAATCGGGTATGGGGAAAAGAGGTAGCACAGCAACCGTGAGTACTCATCCAAAGTACTCGCAAGACTTACATCAGAACTATTCTATTTATGCATCGAAATTAAAAGAAGGGGCTGTATCTGTGGACTAGACTGCAGAAATGCCAGAATAGAGGGAAGGCCTAGCCTATCGAAGACTAGCATCTTGCAGCGTCTTGCAGCATTAGAAGAGTGCGGATTAGTAGCATATAATAAAGCAACAAGCATGTAGTAGCAAAGCCCAGAGACCCTTCCTCGACTCCCTGCGAGAAAGCGATCCCGGAGCTAACATATTAATTAATGTAACATGTATCCAGTTCAAGTTGTAGTAGATCGGGATACAACACTGAGCATCCTGTTACCGTGGACACGGCTATTCGAATAGATAACTTCCCTGCAGGGGTGCACTACTGTTACCCAACACGCTCGATTAACTCTGGCCGGACACACTTTTCTCGGTCATGCCCGGCCTCGGCTGATCGACACGATGTAGTCCTACCTAGGCTCAGCAGAGAGGTCCCCGCCGGTCTACATCCTAAGTGCTCAGGGGTCTTGGGCCCATCGCCCTTTGCACTCTGGGTCGTTGCACGCAGGGCGAATCCAGGCGCCACCTCTCTCCTGAATGGCGCCGGCCCAGCCGTGCCGCAATGCTGAACTAGACGTCTGACAGAGCTTTCGGCTGATACATACAGTGCCGAGGGCCCATTAAACCATTATCCCGCGTGGCGGTAGTGCGTATAGGCCAGTGGCCAACTCAGATCAAATACCCAAATCCGTTAGTGTATTGGGAGCTCGCGGAAACGAGCGGAGATCCACGATCATGTGACCCCGTCGCCCCGTCTCGTGGACTTACGGCAAGGGCCAAGCACAACCCTCTCCTGGGGCGGTCTACTTGCCCGGCCGTGCCACGTAATTATCTCACGGGTACCCTCACGGTCAACCCGACTTCACATCTCTCGCGGGTACCCCTCGGGGTCGACCCGACTTCAACAGGGAAATGAAGTAAAAGTAGGGTAACCGTGTGTCCATAACATCAAGGTGGAATCCGAGGAATCACCCTCGTTGGATTCCTACTCGATGTAACCGTCAAGGTGAACTCGGAGGAATCACCCTCGATGGGTCCACACTTGAGGGGTTGCACGACAGAGGCTTCATCGAAGGTGGTGAAAGAGGAATCACCCTCGGTAACCCACAACTGACTAGCTATGCTACAGAGATATCATCAGGAGTGAGGTAGGAGGTATCACCCTCGGCACTCGATAGTAGCTCTGCAGAGTCGTACAACTAAGGGGGTGTGCGGTGCTGTGTTCGGTCTCTGTACATTGATCACACTGATCGAGTCACCGGTGGTAAAGCATGGCAACAAGGACAAGGGTGTGGGGCCATTGATGGATCACTAACCAGCCTATACTAAGCATTTAGGACAACAGGTAAAGTATCAACAGCAGGTTACAAAATCAGGCTATGCATCAGAATAGGAACTGTAGAATACTGTAGCAAAATCTAATGCAAGCACGGGGGAGAAGGAATGGCAATATAGGAATGATCAAGGAGGTTTTGCTTGCCTGGAAGCTCTGCAGACGAAAAGGAATCTTCAACGGTGTAGTCGATCCCCGGTTCGTTAGCGGTCTCGGAGTCTACCGGAGAGGAAGGGGGAGGGGGAAACAAATAAATAACGGGGCAAACAAATGCAACACAGATGCAATGGCACGACAATACGTGTTGGTGATATGCTCTAATGCATTACTAAGCATTTTAATTGAAGCGGGACAATATTCGGGAATATTTTCCCAGCTCCAAGCACTATTCATTTAGCGGTTTCGGTGGCAAATGTTCAACGTTTGTTTTGTTAGAGGGGTGTGGCAGGTATGTGGATGTCATATTTGGATTAGTTATATTTTTCTGATCATTTTTCATATATAAATTATTTTCATCGGAGTTACGGATTATTTTATATGATTTTACAAAGTTTTATCGATTTTCTAAAATTTTCTAGAATTGTTTTAATCCGAATATTAAATTCTAAAGTGCAGTCAACTCAGTCAACTTTTGACTAGTCAACAGGGACAGTGTGGCCCACATGTCATTGTCACAGAAACTAACTAGTGTCTAGATTAAAAAAATGGGGCCACATGTCATTGTTTTATTAAACTAAATTAATAATCAACTAAACTAGCTAACCTAATTAGTACTACTAATTTGAGCATGGCCGGCCACACTGGACGAGCCAGCCCCTTGCTGTGCTCGCCATGGCTGCACAGGGAGCAGCAGCGGCAGCAGTAGGTAGCAAGAGCAGCGGCAGCCAGTAGCAGTACAAGCAGCAAGCAGCGGCAGAGCATGAGCAGCACCAGCAAGCAATAGCAGAGCGGCGCGGGAGCCAGCAGCACAGAGTAGCAGCATAACGGCAGTAGCAACAGCAAGGCAGCAGCATGCGCGCGTGCGCGGACGCCGAGATTCGGCCATGGCGGCCGCCGGCTCGTACAGGCGACTACGGCGATGGATCAAGACCGGGGTGAGGGGGATTCAGAGAAGGAGCTCACCGCGCATCCATTGGCGTGCTCGGGGAGGGTCGGGGTGGACCGGAACAGCGGCAAACGGCGACGAACGACGGCGATGTTCACGACGGAAATGAGCTCGATGGCGAGCGTACGGGCCGTTCCGGCTCGATTCAGAGCTCGTAGGTGAAGGAGACGACGATGGCGAAGCTCCTGGACGTGATCTCAGGCGACGGGGAGCGCGTTGGCCGCGGCAACGACGATGGCCATGGCGGCTGCGTACTCGGGCGCGAAGAATGGAATGGGACGAGCGAGGGAGGAAGAGTGGGTGGCCTAGGGTTTGTCCTTGGGCTCGGGGGTGATTCTATCCGCCTCGGGGGCTCGTAGGATGGTCGACACGATGACCATCGGTGGCGTGGACGGCGTGCGCGCGTGCTGGCGCCATGGCCTCTCTGCCTCTGGCGAGGGGTTGGGGAAAGGCCAGCGCAAATGGGCCGGGCCACCCTGTAGTTGCTTAGGGCCCAACGTAGCAGTAGGTTTTAGTTTTTCTCCTTTTCTTTTTCTGCTTTGCTTTTCCTTTTCTGTTTTGCATTAGTTCTTGCACTAAATGAGTTTTGCAAAAAGTGCAATTGGCCAGAATAAATACTAGGCAATATCTAGTACTGCCACAAAAAGTTTGGAGGCATGACAATTTCATTTGAATTTTGTTTAACTGAAAATGGATTAAATGCTACTGTTTTGGTACTGTTTTTGGTGCTAGCTTCCAAATGAGCAAACAAGTGTTGTTGTCTTCCTCTACCATAATTTCATATGGATTATTTCCAAAATTATGAACTATTTTGCCAGCAAATTTGGAGCTTTTCAAATTTCACTTACTATTTGAATTTTGAATTTGAGTTGAATTATTTCTTAATTGCATTTCTTAGGATGTAAATATGATGACTTGGCATCATTACCATGTGGTCACTGTAGCTAACCTACTGGGGGTGTTACAGCTACCGTCGTCCTAAGCAAAATAAGATGCATAAAAAGATAAACATCACATGCAATCAATATGTGACATGATATGGCCATTATGATCTCGTGCCTTTGATCTCCATCTCCAAAGCACCGGCATGATCACCATCGTCACCGGCATGACACCATGATCTCCATCATCATGATCTCCATCATCGTGTCGTCACGTGGTCGTCTCCGCCAACTATTGCTTCTACAACTATGGCTAACACATAGCGATAAAGTAAAGCAATTACATGGCGATTAATAAATTAAAGACAACCCTATGGCTCCTGCCGGTTGCCGTACTCATCGACATGCAAGTTGTGAACCTATTACAAAACATGATCATCTCATACATCAACATATATCACATCACGTTTTGGCCATACCACATCACAACATGCCCTGCAAAAACAAGTTAGACGTCCTCTACTTTGTTGTTGCAAATTTTACGTGGCTACTATGGGCAACTAGCAAGAACCGTTCTTACCTACGCAAAGCCACAACGGTGATAATCAAGTTGAATTTTTACCTTCTACAAGGACCGCCTACGTCAAATTAGATTCAACTAAAGTAAGAGAGACAGATACCCGCTAGCCACCTTATGCAAAACAAGTTGCATGTTAGTCGGTGGAACCGGTCTCATGTGCGAGGACATGTAAAGTTGGTCTGAGCCCCTTCATCCCACAATACCACAGAATCCAAATAAGACAATAGAGGTAAGCAATTTGAGCATCAACGCCAACAACTTTTGTGTTCTACTCGTGCATATACATCTACGCAAAGACCTAGCTCATGATGCCACTGTTGGGGAACGAAGCATGAAAATCAAAAAAATTCCTACGAACACCCAAGATCTATCTAGGAGAAGCATAGCAACGAGAGGGGAGAGTGTGTCAACGTACCCTCGTAGACCGTTAAGCGGAAGCGTATATTATGCGGTTGATGTAGTCGTACTCGTCACGATCCAATCGCGATCCAAACCGATGAAGTACCGAACGGACGGCACCTCCGCGTTCAGCACACGTATGGCTCGATGACATCTCCTCCTTCTTGATCCAGCAAACAGGAGAGGATAAGTAGATGGGATCACAACCAGCATGACGGCGTGGTGGTGATGGTGGTGGTGGAGCACCGACAGCGCTTCGCTAAGCGTCGTCGGGACGAGGTGGTGGAGTAACGGGAAAGAGGGGCGCCCAGGGGCTGGTCTGTGCTTTGGTGTGCCCCCTCCTCCATATTTATATGGGTGGAGGGGCTAGGAGTCCAGCCCCTCTTCCCTCTAGGGCCGGCAGCCAAGGGAGAGGAGTTGGACTCCAAGTCCAACTCTTCCCCTCTTGTCCCTTCGGGACTCCTTCCTTGTCCTTTAGGCGCCTGGGCCTTTGAGGGATACTGCGCCTGGCCCAATAAGGCCAGGGCACCTCCCCTCAGCCCATGTTAGCCCTAGGGACGTGGTGGATCCCTTTGTGGACTTCCGGACCCCTCTGGAAGTTTCCGGAACCTTCTGGAAGCTTCCCGGTACAATACCGAAAAACCAAACTTTTTCTGAAACCCTGAAAACAACTTTCCATATATAAATATTTACCTCCGGACCATTCTGGAACTCCTCTTGATGTCCGGGATCTCATCTGGGACTCCGAACAACATTCGGTCACCAACATGCATATCCCAATATAACTCTAGCGTCACCGAACGTTGAGCGTGCGGACCCTACGGGTTCGAGAATCATGTAGACATGACCGAGACACCTCTTCGGTCAATAACCAATAGCGGAACCTGGATGCCCATATTGGTTCCTACATGTTCCACGAAGATCTTTTATCGGTTGAACCACGATGTCGAGGATTCGGTTAATCCCGTATGCAATTCCCTTTGTCCAGCGATATGTTACTTGCCCGAGATTCGATCGTCGGTATCTCCATACCTAGTACAATCTCGTTACTGGAAAGTCTCTTTACTCGTTCCGTAATACAAGATCCCGTGACTAACTCATTAGGCACATTGCTTGCAAGCTCTTTACGATGTTGTACTACCGAGAGGGCCCAGAGATATCTCTCCGTCATATGGAGTGACAAATCCCAGTCTCGATCCATGCCAACCCAACAGACACCTTCAGAGATACCTGTAGAGCATCTTTATGATCACCCAGTTATGAAGTGACGTTTGATAGCACACAAAGTATTCCTCCGGTATCCGGGAGTTGCATGATCTCATGGTCTTAGGAATAGATACTTGACATGAAGAAAGCTATAGCAATAAACTCAATGATACGATCAAATGCTATGCTTACGGTTGGTTCTTGTCCATCACATCATTCTCCTAATGATGTGATCCCGTTATCAAATGACAACTCATGTCTATGGTTAGGAAACCTTAACCATCTTTGATCAACGATCTAGTCTAGTAGAGGCTTACTAGGGACATTGTATTTGTTTATGTATTCACACATGTATTTTAGTTTCCGGTCAATACAATTATAGCATGAATAATAAACCTTTATCATGAACAAATAAATATGATAATAACCAATTTATTATTGCCTCTAGGGCATATTTCCAACAGTTGGGAAGGCCCAAGAAAAACAGGAAGAAGACCCCAGAGGAGAAGATCAAGAATGGTGTTAGGGTTTTGAACAAAAAAGGTCTTACAATGCACTGCTCAATTTGTGGGAGAGTTGATCACAACGGGGAGGGGCACTACAGATGGTAGGAAGCTCTCATTGAGGAAGGGGTAGAGGTGGTTGATGAAAACTATGATGACCCAACATTTCTTCAGGTTACTGAACTTTTCTGAATTTTACTGTACTTCACTCTATTTAACTGAACCTAAGTGCATTTGACTGTACTTTTCTGAATTTGACTGTACTTTTCAGAAATGCACTACTCAATTTGCTTTACTTAACTAAATTTAACAGAACTTAACTGCATTTTACTTTACTGAAATGCACTGCTCAATTTACTTCACTTAACTAAATTTAACACAGGTTAACTGCATTTTACTGTATTTAACTGAATTTAACAGAAGTTAACTCCACTTAACTGAATTTTACTTATTGGAGTGAACATGTTTTTGTGCAGAACATCTTCCCTAATCAGCCAGATCCTTTGTTGGATCCAATTGAGTCACCAACCAGTATGGTGTACAACATGGCTCAAAGAGAGATTTCAAGAATAGATCCTCAAAGGGTTCATGGCCCACTGCCAGAGCAGTCTTCATTTGTTGCTGCTGCTGGTGCTGCAATACCTCAGCCAAGGGTGACTACAAAAATGAACATAGGTAGGCAAACAAGGGCAACCACAATAGCTGACAGAGGAGAAGGATCTCAGGCCTCTGGTAGAGGAAGAGGAAGAAAAAGACAGAGAAATCCAGATGCAGGGAGAGGAAGAGGGACAAATGCAGCTGCAAGGAGAGGCAGAGGAGCAACTGAACATGCAGGGGGAGGAAGAAGAGCCACTCAAGATGCAGGGAGAAGAAGAGGAGCAACTCAAGATGCTTGGAGAAGAAGAGGAGCTACTCAACATGCTTGGAGAGGAAGAGGAGCAACTCAAGATGCAGGGAGAGGAAGAGGAGCAACAAATGTACATGCTTGGAGAGGAAGAGGAGCAACAAATCCAAATGCAGCCCTAGGAACAGCAGGAAGAAATCCAGATGCAGGGAGAGGATTTATGCCAGGTGATAGGGCATACTGGCTGCTGTTTGGAGAGGACAGGAGGATGCAAATTCCTGATCTCAATGCTCCTCCTGAAGATTTGGGTGCACCTGATCCCTGACTTGGTGGCAGTTTACAGTGCCATTTTTTTGTTAAGGCCTACAGTGATGTAACCAGTTGACTGGCCTTTTTGGGATGCCTAACAGTGGCATAAGTTGCCTATTTTTTGATGAGAAACAGTGGCTCACATTGCGTATTTTTTGATGGCAAACAGTGGCATCAATTGCCTTTTTTGTAACTAAATATTATGAGGGAAATTACTAAATGGGGGATAGTAGTAGTAGTAGTTTCATTCAACTGAAATTTGCAACTGATTACTGAAGTTCAAGTTAACTGAATTTTTCTGAATATTGCCTTCCTGTTGTAGTTAACTAAATTTTATGATGTTAAATGAATGTACTAAAATGATCTTTAGTTAACTGAATATTGCCACTGATTTTTATGGTGTTAAATGAATGTACTAAAATGAGCTTTAGTTAACTGAATATTGCCACTGAAATTTATGATGCTTTAGTTAAGTAAAAAGTACCAATGAAATTTGTGTTGCAGTTAACTGAATTTGGCCACTGATCCGAAGGTGAGATTGTTGTTAAAAATAGAAAAAAAAATTGTTGGCCTGGGGCTCGAACCGAGGACCTTTTGTTTGTTCTGATGAGTACAATGCCAGTGGGATAGTAATAGTGATTTGTTAGATCACTAGTAAGATGGTAGATAACTAAAGATAACTGGTGCTTCATTACCTCACTACTATAGTTAAATGAAAATGCAACAATTCAAAAAAAACTAATTTAAGTGAGGGTCACTGTTGTGGTGCAAATAACTAAATTTCGGTAATTGAAATAAATTCAAAAGAGTTAAAACATAAAAAATGTTGGCCTGGGGCTCGAACCCAGGACCAGTGGTTTGTAACGCTGCGTGCATTGCCAGTGGGATGTTAGTAGTACTTTGTTCTAGTACTACTATATGATGTAGTTATTATCGCTTACTGTCCCTTTAGTCTACCGTGCGCTGTAGAGACTGTGTGACGAGCGTGCGTTGCAAAGCGGGGCCGTTTGGGTTTCCGAGGCATTAAGACATGTCCACCCACCGCTCCCCCTCCCACTCACGTCTCCTTGCACTCCCACTCCCCACTCGCCGCAGAAACCCTCGCCGACCACCACCACACCACCGACGCCATGGACAAGAGCCTCGGCTGGCAAAAGGCCATCGAAGATCTGGCCGGCGACAACGAAGAGATCCGCGTGCAGTACAATGAGATTGCGCGGTGGTTCCCAAGTGTCCAGATGACGAGGAACCACGCCCGCGGCCTTGTGAAGGTGATGACGGATGCTGAAAAGCTCCATGCCTTACCCGGCGGCCACACCGTCCCTCCGGCGACCATCCTCCTATAGGCAATGCGGGAGGTGCAGTGCTCCACCGACCCCAGGCAGCGGGCACAGTGGTGGATGTACCCCTCCGCCAAGACGCCGCAGGCGCAACCGGACCCTGCCTGCGTTGCGTCGCCGACGTCGTGCTAGCTCTCCCCGCGCCCGTCAACACCACCTACTGGGACCGCCGGAATCCTGCTGTCCTGGGGCGAGACGACGACTCTGACGACGAGTCATCCGACTCGTTGTACGACTCTGGCTACATGCCGGAGGACGAGCCATCTAGCGACGACGAGCCGGAGGTCGTTGTCCTCTCAGACGACGAGCCGGAGGTGCAGATGGTTGCGCCGGTCGTCGACGCCAAGGAGGGGGACAAGGACCTCCCCATCGACGTGGAGGAACTGCCTGATGTTCCAGATCTGCCTCATGCCGTCGTCGTCAAGGCAGAGGACCAGGAGGAGGTGCTGGCACAGGCAGAAGAGGATGCCAAGAAGAAGAAGAATAAGAAGAAGAAGAAGGCGAAGAGGCCAGCTGCAGGGGAGGTGCGCCGCTCGGAGCGCCTGAAGATGATGAAGAAGGAGTAAATCTGCAGATGATGCTCAGGCAGCTAGTACTTAGGTATGCTGTTATATTACAACATATAAGTTAGATATAATGTCTGAACTAGTTCTTAGGTATGCTGTTTATATTTCAGCATATAAGTTAGATGTATTTTGGGCCTGTTGGTTAGATGTGCTGCTATACTTAAGCACATAAGTTATCTGTAATGAAGTGGTTTGCTGCAAAAACAGTTTATGATCATCTATGCTAGAGCTCTATGCTATGTTATATGTGAACATGTCATTGTTGCATTACCTTGTTACAATTGTTGCTCTGAAATGCTTTCTGTGTTCCTCATGTTGGTCATCAATGTTTCTGTGTGCATGTGGTCTGTTGGCTACGACATGCACCAATGTGTACTACTGTCTAAAAATAGCATGCAACAGTGAGTAGGTACATATGCTACATTCTACCAAAATAGCATGTTTACAGTAGGAAAGCATGCAAAATAGCAGCTCAGTCACTGAATAATTCAGTCAACTGGTGTTCAGTCAGCTGAATAATTCAGTCAACTGATGTTCAGTCAGCTGAATAATTCAGTCAACTGATGTTCAGTTAACTCTAAATACAGTTAACTGCAAATTCAGTTAACTGAAAATTCAGTCAACTGATGTTTAGTCAGCTGAATAATTCAGTCAACTGATGTTCAGTTAACTGTAAATACAGTTAACTGTAAATAAAGTTAACTGAAAATTCAGTCAACTCATGTTCAGTCAGCTGAATAATACAACTAACTGAAAATCCAGTTAACTGTAAATACAGCTAATTGAAAATTCAGGTAACTGAAAATTCAGTTAACTGTAAATTCAGACATGCCCCAAATCCAGTTCAATGAAAACATTCAGTTCACTGCCAGAAATCAGTTCTATGAGAACACTCATAATTGCAGTTATCTGTCAACATTCAGATAACTTTTAACACTCTGGAACATTTAGTTAACTGAAAACAATCTTATAAATTCAGTGCACTGACACAAACAACTTAATTAAAGAAGTACACCTAAATAATAGCTCCAATTTAAGGCAGCATTACAACAACAATTGATCACTCAAATTCATCTAGGATCTCCTTCACCCTCCTTATCTTGCCCTTGGTGTCCTCCTTATGCCTGAATAAATCACCAATCATGTACTCTAGTTTCTTGTTCTCTTTCTTCAACTCATCCCTCTCTTCCATCAATTTGTCCCTCTCTTCAATCAATTTGTCCCTCTCTCGCATCATCTGATCCCTCTCTTTCTCTGCCTTAGCCCTCGTCACCTGATGAATGCTAGTGGTAGATTTATCAGACATCTTCTTCTTCTCAAGCTCTTGCTTTAGATCAGAAAGAGCAATCTGTGTATTGCCCAATTGGCCAATTGCCTGCTCCTTGTCAGCTACCATCTTAGCAAAATTTACTTTAAAAAAATCTAAGCTCATTTTTCATCTTTTTCTTCTCTGCCACAATCTGAAAGTTTTCTTCAGCATTAACGACATTCTGCCCGAGCCTAAGCTTGTTCTCATCTTCATGCATGCCCCAAATCCTAGCTAGACTCATCTTCAGAGTGGCAGGCCATTCAGGGTCAACCCACTCCACATAGCTACATTTAGGTCCTTCCTAACAAATAAGAACAAAAAACTAATTTCAGTTAAATGCAAAAAATTCAGTTAACTGAACAAAATTCAGTTATCTCTTGAAAGTAACTTGGGGAATTACTAAACTACAATAACAGCACTGCCAGTTATTCAAAGTACTGATCATATAGTTGCAACACTATGGCACAAAAAAACAATATAAATTATTCTGCCAATTTATTCAAACATTCAGATAACTGAATTTGGAGTTACAACAAATTATTCAAACATTCAGATAACTGAATTATTATGCCAATTATTCAAAGTACTGATAATATAGTTACAGCACTGGGCCAATCATCATTCTTCCGCAAAAACAGATAAGACCATATGGCACTACCATCCACAATTACATGCCATATTCCCAGTTTATACACACCACAGATCCACTTAAATGGCACTGGCATATACACTAAACTGCTGTGATAACTGACTTTGGAGTTAACTAAGATATGAACATGTACTCACCTTTTGTGCACAAGCAAGAAATCTCCTTCCACTGTCAACTGAATCAAAGGCCACAAACTTCTCACACACAGCTTGGTGTTCACATCTAGCAGCAAGATCTCCAGCAAGGCCTCTCCATTCGGAGCAGAAAATGGTGGCAGGAGGCTACAAATGGTGGCAAAAAATGGTCAGCAAAATCCCCCATTTTGCCTAACCCTAGATGCCAGAGGTACAGAGAGAAACTAACCGGACTGGTGATGGTGTCGCCGTCCGACGAGCTGCTGGATCCTTCACTCCACGAAACCATGGCGGCGAGCTGGACGGCGGCAAAGAGCTGGACGGCAGCGGCGACGAGCAGCTATGTAGCAGAGGAGCAGAGAGGTGAGTGGAGGGGGTGGGGTGGAGCCGGCCGACAGGATCTCAGCAGAATATACTCATTCACTTATTTTCAGGTGCTGTCCTGCGGGTTGATTTTCATGTACGCCAGGGGGCTAAATGCAAAATGTGGAGCGCTGACCGGCTCGGCTGAGATGGCCCCTGTTGGCGGCTTCTGATTGGTCCAGGACCAAATGTGCACATCTCGTGCAAGTTGTAGGACGAAATAATCAACTTTTGCAACTTTTAGGACCAAACCATCACATGAACGATAAGTTGTAGGATCTGCGGTGCTATTACCTCGAACAGAAGCGACATGGATGCTCCGAGGCCCGCCGATACCAGCAGCGCGAACCAGTTCCGCTTCCAGGTTCGTTCGCAAATGGAAAGTGGGCAAGACGAGCAGATTTCGTCCCTTTCGGGCGTCGTACTCATCCACTCATCGTATACCACTGTTTTTTTTAGACTATCGTGTATATCAGTGTTAGGCACCCACATTACTACACGTTACTTTGGGTGCTTTATACAAATACAAATCAAAAAACGTCAAACGGCCTCTTGGCCCTATATACTAGCTGTATTTCACTGTCGTCACGTTTGATAGAAAATTGTTTGGACGGACACCCGTGATTCAATGGATCTTTCCTTCATTGAAGCAACGCCTTCTCTTCCTCCGGAAGCTCAGCCGCTCATGCTCACTAGGCTTCAAAATGTAGAAAGGTGAAACGGCCACATTGCTTTCATTCTCCCGCAAGAGAGAATATAAGGTGCCGTATGACGGTGTGAGCAATCGCCGTTCCGGAGACGTCGACACATGCCTGTCCGTTCGGCCGGATGAGAGGAGTACTAGCGGCTGTGCACCATGCACTATCTACTGGACTGTGTACAGTAAATAAGTAGTACTACCGCCACTCGACGGCCACGTTGTCCACCCGGATCCATCCCACCAGACCTCTTCTAAAGGAAAATAAAGAGACCTCACGGCACCGGTGCGCAGCGGGACGCGGCTACGAGCTCCTCCTACCACCAGGACACCACCCCACCGAACCTTATCACAACAGACGGGCCCCGGCTCCCATCGGTGGGACACCAGATCGAGCCGACGTGTCGGTCCCCAATGCGCCGGACCCGCCTCCTCCTGGATCTCGTGTGCCGCGGCCTATGCTGTGTAGTAGCTTCCGAGTTCGAGCCACAGGGTATGGCACACCCCGCTATTTCTGGTAAACAATTAGCTTACCTTGCTACGGGACACGACACCACCATTACCAATGGAAAATGACCAGCATCACAGCCAGGGGCATGATTGCATGAATGTGCCGGGGAGAGATGCCGACAGACGCGGGAGCGAGAGTATATATAGAAGCAAAGTTGGCCATACGACAACACAGTTTACTAGTAATGCCTGGCTTCTTGTTAGCTCGCCCTTGCCTGCCTTTGCTTCTTGATCGTGGCCGGCGACGGTGACCTCCATTACTGAAAGCTGGTACTTTGTCGTGGGTTCACCATGCGTGTTCATATCATCGCTTTCTTCGTCTCCTCTTTCTACTACTAGCACGTACTTTGGCCAGTAATTTGCAGCTTCGGTAATTCATTTTGCCCGGGTGGGCTCCAGCCTTTCAGTTCAGGTGGTAAGCATACTGGATTGAGATCCAGTGACTTGCTAGTCACCAGTCACCAATGAACAGTACGGTGACTTACCCCCTCTACGCACCGTCCGATCTAAAATCGGCGGATAGATACGCGCGAACAGTACAAGATCTACAGTATCCGGTCTACAGTACTCTGTTTACAGTAATCCCCTGCAATGCTTCGTGCTACAGTGTTTGACCTGTGCCGCCCCCTGCATCCAACGGTGGGCTGCCCGCCAGTTACAGCGTGACTGGCCAGAGGCCACTCACTGGATCCCAGTCCAGGCATGTACTCCTACATTTACTGCTAGTCTGCTACCCACAAGCTATCGAAAGCCGGTCAGATTCTGCCTATATCCCTTTTATTTCTGGCAAAGGCAGGTAGGCATTGAAGCCCGTCACGGGCCCGTACGCCTTGCAGCTGCTGTGAATATTCTGCGTGTTGACTCAAGGCCAGCAGTAACTACAGTGCTGCTATGAGCAGGTGCGCTAGAGCAGGGGGAGTCGGTTGTCTATTCGGACTGGTGTTGACATCAGATTTTGGCACGAAAAAAAGCGTTTAAGATGACTTCAAGTAAATAAGTGATCTACATGAGGAAGTTATGTATGATCGACATGAACATCTTTGAAGTTTGGGACATCATCATCCGATCCCATCTAAGTGGTTGTTTGGATAGCAAGTATTAGTAATGGATTTATAGAAAACAAGTTTTTAGCTGGTTTTTTTGCAAAATCTGTTTTACTTGCTTTTTTACGAAGAATCAGTTTGTAGAAAAAGTTGTTTGGATTTGGAAAGTGTAAAACAGCTCTATGCAGTTCCTTGTTTGGAGGATTCCATTCTCCCCTCACGGACGAAGTCGTCTTTTTCTCCATACTTACGCGTTCAAAGCTGCATCTCCGATTGATCCTCTGGCCGTCTCCTAGACGCCGCTGCTCGTCTCCCCATGGGCCTCGACGACCTTACGCGCGGACGCCGGCGGCGCATGCGAGGGCGGGGACGCCATGCTGCTCGTACCATCCCGTCCGGTACCAGCTGGCCGAGGGTGCATGGACTCGCTGCCATTGATGGCAAGCTGGCTAGTTCTGTGCCGCCCATGACAAACTCCTCCGATGGTTGGGCGTTCGATTCGCGCGGCGGGTGTAGGTTCGCCGGAACGACGATGGTGTTTTGGCGCTCAGCGGGCACAACGATGATGTCGTCGGGGCGGACTAGCTGGCCGCTTGCCGTTCGTGGCGTTGTGCCGTCCGTGACGGTGTTTCGGCGCTCGGTGGGCACAACGACGGTGTCTTCGTCGGGAACAACGACGGAGTTATCGGCGGCACGTCGACGGTCGATTCGGTGTGAATCGGCTGGTTGCGAGACGTCCGTGGTGAGCTCCTCCTGTGATTGTGCGTTCGCTGACGCGACGGGCGTGGGTTCGCCGGAAACGACGGCAGTGTCTTTCGGCGGGCATGTGACGATGAGTTCGGCCGGCGTATAAGCTAAACTCGTTTATACAAAAACGACTAATAGTCGTTTTTCCAAAAGCTCGCTTTTCTGGTTTTACGGGAACCGAGTTTTACTTATCCGGGAATTTGTTACGCTAACCAAATGTAGTTTTTGGTGGTTATTTGGTAAAAACCACGTATCCAAACACATTGTAAAAGGCCGAAACTATGCTTGAAATACTGAGATTTTGGCACTCAGAGTACTGTTCGGCCAATTACGCCCTCAAGACTGCATAATATGAGAAAACTTTCTACATGAATTGTCTTCGTCTCGTCGAATCGGTTGATTTTGATATAAAAATCGTCTCAATCCGAGTTCGTATGCAAAAGTTAGAGGCAATACTCTACGGACCGGCCCTGAGCGTAAAAGTGGCGCGGGGTATCAGACACCCATCTAAGTGATGTCTGATGGGTCGCGCGAGCTATTCGGACTTGCCGGTCGAATAAGTGCTTGCCGGGAAGTTTTGCTTGCCGGAAAAGCTTGCCGGAGATGAGTGCTTGCCGGGAAGTTTTGCTTGCCGGAAAAGCTTGCCGGAGATGAGTGTTTGCCGGGAAGTTTTGCTTGCCAGAAAAGCTTGCCGGAGATGAGTGCTTGCCGGGAAGTTTTGCTTGCCGGAAAGTTTTGCTTGCCGGAAATTTTTGCTTGCCAGAAAAGCTTGCCGGAGATGAGTGCTTGCCGGGAAAGTTTTGCTTGCCGGAAAGTTTTGCTTGCCAGAAATGCTTGCCGGAAAGTTTTGCTTGCCGGAAATGAGTGCTTGCCGGAAATGAGTGCTTGCCGGAAAGTTTTGCTTGCCGGAAAGTTTGCTTGCCGGAAAGTTTTACTTGCCAAAAATAAGTGCTTGCCGGTTCTCGAAGGCTTGCCGGTTTGAGTAAGAATCCAAACAGAAACTGAAGATGGGCTCAAAAGATTATTTAGATGACCTCGGATGGAAAAGTGTTCTACACGAAAGTTGTGCGTATCATCAAAACGATCAACTTTGCTTTTGGAGTCATCATTATTTGAGATAGTATACAACGTGCAAATTTGCTACAAGCCTCGGACAGTTCAGAAAACTGCATGACCAAGTCCGACTAGAAGTTAAAAATAAGCCCTAAAAGTCATCAAAACGGCCTTAGAAGGAGAATTGGCCCGCATTGCCATATGAAGATTGTCGAGGCGGACAAGTTTGATGTTGGACTCGGCTCCATCCGAGTTAGTATGCGAAATATACAGTCCACGGAAGGAGCAGGACAGAAGTCTGGGTCAGATTCAGACTAAATCCGAGTTAAACTAGAATCAGGACTCTACGACGTGAATTGATGTAATTTTCTTGTAAGGAAAGCCTCGATGAATCCTTTACTTGTACGGAAAGTCCAGCCGCCTCTTATATATCTTGGGGGTGACGGCCGATTGAACAACACACAATCGAACAAATCAATATACTACCTTTTCATCTACGTTTTATCTCTCCGTCGTTTTTCTCCCTCGTTCTTCGTTGTTCTTCAAGTTTGAGAGCTGCGAATCCCGAGGCTCTAGGGGCGAGCGAATCGACCTAGAGCAGCCCATAGCCGCCGCATTCCCTGACGGGGTCCCTCCTGGGCATGTGGGGTTTCGGGTCTTCAAAAGCGTCCGCCGGCTGTCCTGCGTATCGCGCTGCCGGTCGGACCTCCTTCGACGTGAGCTGCGGTGCATCACCCCCGGCGTCGAGGGTACACGTGGCGTGTTCGTGTGTCAACACACTTTTTGGCGACTCTGTTGGGGATCGAAGGTCAATCATCATCATCATCCATCATGTCCAAGCCATCTGAGGTAGACGCCGGTAACATCATTAAGCCCAGTCTTGATGAGCTATCGGCCGACCATCGCCGAATCTATGAGGAGTACAAGAAGGCACGTGAAGAGAAGGAGCTGCAGGAATTTCTTGGAAACTTCAAGAAGGATCGCCAAGGCAATATCACTCCGATTTGAGAAATCAAGCTCCCTCCTCTTCATGACGAGCAGGTTAAACCCTCTGTAAGTACTACCTTTTCTCCTGAGCAGTGGGCTGAGATTGAGAGTCGTATTGCTGATGGTAATAATCTAGTTTATCAAACTTTCTTAGAGAATACCAATACTCAGAAAAATATGCCTCAATCATCTAGTGGTAATGTTGGCATGCATGCTAGTGCAGAAAACCCTAGTCAAGCTTTATCTCTTTCATCGACACCTCCCATGCCGATGAATTATTATCCTACTCATACAAATCAAATTGTGGCTGCACCTATTAGTCCTGTCATGAATGTGCCAAGTTCGGTGGTAACGCCGAACCAAACCCTACCTATTGGTGCGAACGCTGCTAGATTATTGCCGAACTATGGTTCGGCATACGTGCCACAGTTCCTACCTACAGCTAGCAATCCTACTCCACCTATGCCACTGCAGCAAGTTTCATCGTCTACTACAGACGATGCTTTAGCCAATTTTAGAGAAGAGATGGCTAAGATGCTTCGGGAAAATTTTGGTGTTGAATTACCTAGGAATCGGATTTACCAAAAACCGTATCCCGAGTACTTTGATGCAATCCAGTGCCCTCCAGGATATAAAATTCCAGATTTTGTTAAGTTCAATGGAGAGGGCACGAAAACCACATGGGAGCATGTTAGTCAATATTTGGCACAATTAGGTGAAGCAGGCTCACTAAATAAATTGAAAGTGCGTTTATTTCCTTTATCATTGACTGGCACTGCATTTTCATGGTTTTCTTCTTTGCCGCATGGCTCTATTCGTGTATGGTCGCAACTAGAACATAAATTTCATGATCACTTTTGTAGCGGCGACAATGAACTTAAGTTGTCACATCTTACATCGGTTAAGCAGAAGCATGATGAATCGGTCTCCGATTACGTCAAGAGATTTAGAGAGACAAAAAACCGGTGTTATAGTTTGGTGATAACCGAGAGAGACTTGGCAGACCTTGTGCTTAATGGTTTAAAGACTCACATTAGAGAGAAGCTAGAAGGCTACGAGTTCTTAAATATCAACCAAGTCTTACAGAGGGCTTTGGCTCAGGAAAGCCGAAGCAAAGATCTCAAAGAAGTGCATAGATATAAAGCTGATCGTCCTAAGATGAATATGGTTGAATATGATAGTGATCACTCGGACGATGAGGGTGATATTTATGCTACTAAATTTGTTTGGCCATCCAAGGCCAAACCATTTACTTGCAATGATCTGAAACCGATTCATAAGAATCGTGATGAAGAGATGAAGTTTACTTTTAACATTGCTAAGTGTGATAAAATATTTGATGCTTTGCTGCAGGCTAAGATTATTAGGATATCTCATACTTTACCGCCATTTGAAGAGCTAAAACGGAGAGCTTATTGCAAGTATCATAATTCCTTTTCTCATGCTACTAACGATTGCAATGTTTTTCGACGACAGATACAATCGGCCATTAATGACGGACGATTGAACTTTTCTGAGATGCAAGTTGATAAACAACCCTTTCCAATGAACACCATGGATATGGAGGGGAAAAAATTGCTCATTCGGCCGGAAGTAGCCGAATCTGCTAATAAGTCCAATGTTGTCATAGGTGAGCCCAGGAAAAGCAAAGAGGACAACAAGGTCTTGGGGAGACAGGTCGTGCTTGACAAGCAACCCGATGGCAAGGAAGTAATCAAGATCACCATCAAGAATCCTACACTTGGGGGGCAACCACAAGTGCAAGGAAATACTCGTGTTAAATTTGTTAAGCCCAAGAGTCCAGAAATTGGCAAGTGGAAGACGAATGAAGCTAGAGTACAACGCAAGAGAATCAAGCCAACTTTTGATACATTGCTGTCGAAATATGCTAATCAAGCGGCTGGTTCAAGCTCTAACCGGTCATCAAATTTGAAGCGCTCAAGATCACCTCCGAGGCAAGAATTTCAGCATCACACAAGGCCATATGGGTCGTGGGCACCAGGACCATGGATGGCGCCACCTCCCTATGTGCCATACTACATGGGAGGATTCAATGGAGGATGGGAGCAGCCCCCAATGGCCCCTTATGCTTTTCATCCAGGGTGGGCAGAACCAAGGAGGCCTATTCGTGAGAGGTTTTCTTATCCCACACGAGGCCGTTTGAACAATGGTGTCAATCGGCCGATGCAGAACAATCAAGAAAGGATCAGCAAGCAAGTGTGGCGTGCTAAATCACCAAGTGCAACGGTCGAGTCTGGAAAAGGCAAATAAAAAATCGATGCCGACTCACTCATCTTGGGCACTGAAACATTCACCATACAACAGCCGACTGTGCGTAGCAACCCTGCTGAGCCGATACTTGCTATTGCGCCAAAGCACTCGGCTAATGACCATGAAGCTAGCACAAGCAAAGCCAAGCCCAAAGATCCAAAATATATGCAACCTAAGTGGTGTCCTCCAGGGCTAACAAAAACACAAAAGAGGAAACTACAGAGGTTAAGGAGTCAGGAGATGGCAGAACAGGAGGCCGAGAAGCAAAGAGATAAATTGTTCAATGACATTCGGCCCATGGTACTTACAAAACAAGTATGGATACCTAAACAAATACAAGGTGCAGTTGTTTCTACATTTGTCACAGCAGCACCTACACCACCAAAGGAGGACGATGCCACCGCTATTACATCGTCCGCAACACCTATTGATTCCACTTCGCTCGGACAGATTTCAGAATCGATGAACACGCCCGAGGAGGAAGACGATATGTTGGATTATGAGCCTACACCGGTCCACGAATGTATGGATATCAATATGGTGTATTACTTACCCGTTGAGTTTCGTGCTGTAGATGAAGAAGGGGAGGTGGCTCAGCTGGATTTCGGCCTTAAGAATGCAATATTTGAGAAGCCAAAAGAGCCAGTGACACACTTGAAACCGTTGTACCTCAGAGGTCATATTAATGGATCGCCAATTACTCGGATGCTTGTTGATGGTGGTGTTGTGGTGAATCTCATGCCCTATTCGGTCTTCAAGAAATTGGGTTTGCCCGATGAAGGATTGATCAAGACCAATATGGTGCTTAATGGATTTGAAGGCAAAGAGAAAACCGAAGCCAAAGGTGTGATGTACGTGGAGCTTACGGTTGGGAGCAAAACTTTGGCTACTGCGTTCTTTGTCGCCGAGGTACAAGGTAACTACAACATCATACTAGGCCGTGATTGGGTTCATGCAAACCAATGCGCGCCATCCACTATGCACCAGTTTTTAATTCAGTGGGTTGATGATGAAGTGGAAGTCATTCATGCGGATAATTCGGCTTGCGTTGCTTTAGCCGATGCATCGGTAGATTGGCAACACCCCAATGTTGCTTGCTTGACGGGACGGGACTTATCAGAGTTTGATTTTCTTAGCGCCACCAAAAGTGGTTTTGTGCCCGTTTCTTTAAAGCCGGTTGGTGGCAATCGGCTCCAAAGTATAATGTATTTAAATGGATGCTAACTCTGAGTGGTTACAAAAGCGACTTACAGAATATCGGTCCAGTGAGAACGATATGTATGAGTCTATAGAAGAGTTAGATGATATGGATAAACTTGGACAAGGTTTTACATCGGCCGATCCATTAGAAGAAATAGATATTGGAGATGGTTCAGTTCCTAGACCGACATTTGTAAACAAAAATTTGAAAGCTAGTTGTAAAGCCAAGTTAATCGAGCTATTGAAAGAATATGTGTGTTGCTTTGCATGGGAATATCATGAAATGCCAGGTTTAAGCCGAGAGCTAGTGGAGCATCGGTTACCTATAAAGGCCGGTTTTAGACCGTACAAACAATCGGCCAGAAAGTTTAATCCAAAAACATATGACCGGATCAAGGAAGAGATCGGTCGTTTGCTTAAAGCTAATTTTATTAGACCTTGCAAGTATGCCGAGTGGATTTCTAATATTATACCAGTGGAAAAGAAAGGCTCCGGCAAGTTGAGGGTGTGTATTGATTTCAGAGATTTGAATAGAGCTACACCCAAAGATGAGTATCCCATGCCTATAGCTGATATGCTTATTAATGATGCTTCTGGACATAAGGTCATTAGCTTTCTTGATGGCAATGCGGGGTATAACCAGATTTTTATGGCCGAAGAGGACATGTCCAAAACGGCTTTTCGGTGCCCCGGTTTCCTTGGTTTATTTGAGTGGACAGTGATGACCTTTGGATTAAAGAATGCCGGTGCCACATATCAAAGGGCTATGAATTTAATTTTTCATGATTTACTCGGTGTTATACTTGAAGTCTATATTGATGATATTGTTGTGAAATCGGATGCTTTTGAGTCTCACTTAGCCGATTTGTGTTTAGCTTTTGAAACGATGAAGAAATATGGACTGAAAATGAATCCTTTGAAGTGTGCATTTGGCGTGTCGGCTGGCAAGTTTTTGGGTTTCATCATTCATGAAGATGGCATAGAGATTGATCCCAAAAAGATAGAAGCTATACAAAAAGTGGAGGCTCCAACATGCAAGAGAGATATGCAAAAATTCCTCGGCAAAGTCAATTATTTGAGGAGGTTCATAGCCAATTTGTCAGGGAAAGTTGATGCATTTACTCCTATACTTCGGTTAAAGAATGATGTTAATTTTACTTGGGGGGCAAAATAGCAAGAAGCATTTGATATGATCAAGAATTATTTGTGCACTCCTCCGGTAATGAAAGCGCCTAAGCATAGAGAGCCCTTTAGGCTTTACATTGCAGCGGAGGAAAGTGTTATTGGTGCTGTTTTGACTCAAGAGACCGAAGGAAAAGAGCATGCTATTACTTATTTGAGCAGACGCCTATTAGATGCTGAGACAAGGTATACATTTATTGAAAAATTATGTCTATGCTTATATTATGCTTGCACAAAATTGAGGCATTATCTAGTGCCGAGTGCTTGCATAGTAGCTTGTCAAACCGATGTCATTAAGTACATGTTGCATAGACCGATTCTTAGTGGTAGAATTGGCAAGTGGGCTTATGCTTTAATTGAGTATAATTTGGCTTATGAATCTTTGAAATCCATGAAAGGCCAAATCGTTGCTAATTTTATTGTTGAGCATCGGATTGATGACAAGCAAGATATTGATATAAACCTTGTCTCGTTAGTACCATGGAGATTATATTTTGACGGTTCAGTTTGTAGCAATGGCCAAGGTGTTGGTATTGTTTATATATCTCCTCATGGTGTTGTTTTTGAAGCCTCATGCCGCTTAGAATATTTTTGCACAAATAATCAGGCCGAATATGAAGCATTGTTATTCGGCTTGGAGATGTTGCTGGCCATAGGTGCTACACATATTGAGGCTTTTGGTGATTCGTTATTAATAGTACAACAAATATCCAAAGTTTTTCAGTGTTTGGACGAATCACTTAATGTTTATCTTGATAAGTGTCTAGATATAATTTCTACTTTGGATTATTTTAGCATTGCTCATATATCTAGACGTGATAATTGGAGAGCAAATGAGTTGGCACAGCAAGCATCCGGCTATCATGTTGATCATGGCATATTTCATATTTCTCAAAGGCCGATGACTAGCTTCGCCAATGTAGAGGCCGAACCAGAGCTCACTGATTCGGCCACTAGCGAAAATTCTAGTGCAGGTGGAAATCAAGACTGGAGGGAACCCATTATTGATTATTTGCGTGATCCTAGTAAAAGGGTGGACAGGACCGTTCGGCGTATGGCTTTCAAATATACGATGAGAGATGATAATCTTTATCGCTGAACGGTGGATGATGTTCTTTTAAAATGCTTGGATGAGGACCAAGCAAGAGTTGCTATGGGAGAGGTTCATGAAGGAATTTGTGGCACTCATCAGTCGGCTCCCAAGATGAAATGGTTATTGCGACGGGCTGGGTTTTATTGGCCGACGATGATTAATGATTGCTTCAGGTATTATAAAGGATGTGAAGCTTGTCAAAAGTTTGGTGATATTCAGTTGGCTCCCGCTGCTATGTTACATCCTATTATCAAGCCGTGGCCTTTTAGAGGTTGGGGATTAGACTTTATTGGAGAGATTCATCCTTCTTCAGAGGGGCATCGGTTCGTGTTGGTGGCAACTGATTATTTCACTAAATGGTCTGAAGCAATACCACTCAAAAATATGACGCATACGGAGGTAATTCAATTCATAAGTGAGCACATTATTCATAGATTCGGCATTCCTCAAACATTAACTACGGATCAAGGTTCATCTTTCATGTCACATCAAGTTAGAGAATTTTCCAAATCATATAAGATAAAGTTGCTCAATTCCTCTCCGTATTATGCCCAAGCCAATGGACAAGCTGAGTCTAGCAATAAAATATTAATCAAGCTCATCAAGAAGAAGATTGAGGATAATCCAAGGAGATGGCATGAGCTATTGTCCGAAGCTTTGTGGGCACACAGAATCTCAAGACATGGTGCTACAAAGGTAACTCCATATGAGCTCGTATATGGTCAAGAAGCTGTTTTACCAGTGGAAGTTAATTTGAATGCTTTGAGAATAGCCAAACAAAATGATTTATTGGCGGTGAACTTTTATAACTTAATGATGGATAATATTGATGAAGTCGCCGATAAACGTTTGGATGCTTTGAAGGCCATAGAGAGAGATAAGTTGAGGGTGGCAAGAGCTTACAATAAGAAGGTCAAGTTGAAGAATTTTCAAGTTGGCGACCTCATGTGGAAAGTAATCCTACCAATTGGTTCGAAAGACAGAAAATTCGGGAAGTGATCCCCAAGTTGGGAAGGTCCTTTTAAGATTACAAGAGTAGTTCCCGGAAACTCATATTTGGTGGAGTCTATACAAGGGACTTTGTTACCTCGAGCTCTCAATGGCAAATATTTAAAGAAATACCACCCAAGTGTGTGGCAAGAAGCCTAAAAAGGCAACGGCCGATATATAACTATCGCCCTAAGCAAAGACATGGCCGATATATAATTATCGCCCTAAGCACATATAAATGGCCGATGGAATGTTGACATCGTCCTTAGAACAAGCCTAATGCAAATTATTTTTCGGCATACAAGTTTTGCCGAAAAACAGGGGGGCATGTGTTGACATCAGATTTTGGCACGGAAAAAAGCGTTTAAGATGAACTCAAGTAAATAAGTGATCTACATGAGGAAGTTACGTATGATCGACATGAACATCTTTGAAGTTTGGGACATCATCATACGATCCCATCTAAAAGGCCGAAACTATGCTTGAAATACTGAGATTTTGGCACTCAGAGTACTGTTCGGCCAATTACGCCCTCACGACAGCCTAATATGAGAAAACTTTCTACATGAATTGTCTTCGTCTCGTCCAATCGGTTGATTTTGATATAAAAATCGTCTCAATCCGAGTTCGTATGCAAAAGTTAGAGGCAATACTCTACGGACCGGCCGTGAGCGTAAAAGTGGCGCGGGGTATCAGACACCCATCTAAGTGATGTCTGATGGGTCGCGCGAGCTATTCAGCCTTGCCAGTCGAATAAGTGCTTGTCGGGAAGTTTTGCTTGCCGGAAAAGCTTGCCGGAGATGAGTGCTTGCCGGGAAGTTTTGCTTGCCAGAAAAGCTTGCCGGAGATGAGTGCTTGCCGGGAAGTTTTGCTTGCCGGAAAGTTTTGCTTGCCAGAAAAGCTTGCCGGAGATGAGTGCTTGCCGGGAAAGTTTTGCTTGCCGGAAAGTTTTGCTTGCCAGAAATGCTTGCCGGAAAGCTTTGCTTGCCGGAAAGTTTTGCTTGCCGGAAAGTTTTGCTTGCCGGAATTGAGTGCTTGCCGGAAAGTTTTGCTTGCCGGAAATGAGTGCTTGCCGGAAAGTTTGCTTGCCAAAAAGTTTTACTTGTCAAAAATGAGTGCTTGCCGGTTCTCGAAGGCTTGCCGGTTTGAGTAAGAATCCAAACAGAAACTGAAGATGGGCTCAAAAGATTATTTAGATGTCCTCGGATGGAAAAGTGTTCTACACGAAAGTTGTGCGTATCATCGAAACGATCAACTTTGCTTTTGGAGTCATCATCATTTGAGATAGTATACAGCGTGCAAATTTTCTACAAGCCTCGGACAGTTCAGAAAACTGCATGACCAAGTCCGACTAGAAGTTAAAAATAAGCCCTAAAAGTCATCAAAACGGCCTTAGAAGGAGAATTGGCTCGCGTTGTCATATGAAGATTGTCGAGGCGGACAAGTTTGATGTTGGACTCGGCTCCATCCGAGTTAGTATGCGAAATATACAGTCCACGGAAGGAGCAGGACAGAAGTCTGGGTCAGATTCAGACTAAATCCGAGTTAAACTAGAATCAGGACTCTACGACGTGAATTGATGTAATTTTCTTGTAAGGAAAGCCTCGATGAATCCTTTACTTGTACGGGATGTCCAGCCGCCTCTTATATAGGTTGGGGGTGACGGCCGATTGAACAACACACAATCGAACAAATCAATATACTACTTTTCCATCTACGTTTTATCTCTCCATCGTTTTTCTCCCTCGTTCTTCGCTGTTCTTCAAGTTTGAGAGCTGCGAATCCCGAGGCTCTAGGGGCGAGCGAATCGACCTAGAGCAGCCCATAGCCGCCGCATTCCCTGACGGGGTCCCTCCCGGGCGTGTGGGGTTTCGGGTCTTCAAAAGCGTCCGCCGGCTGTCCTGCGTATCGCGCTGCCGGTCGGACCTCCTTCGACGTGAGCTGCGGTGCATCACCCCCGGCGTCGAGGGTACACGTGACGTGTTCGTGTGTCAACAACTGGCTTCCGTACCATTGCTGTAGTGAGCGGCGAGCTGGGAGGAGAACAGCGACGTGATCACCGGAATATGGTAACTAGGTGGGTTCCGCTTCTCGTCGGACCCATGCTTCGTTGGTGAATCCAATGCGTAGCATAGGATGTAGTACTCTTGCTACAGAGATAGGGTCGTCCATGACGCGTTGAGGCCCTGTCCTGTCATCGACCCATGGAGACAGGAAATGGAAGTCTCGGGGATACTGAGTTTCTCCTCCTGGTCATAACTCATAACCTAGCAGGTATAGCGCCATTATGAGTATTCAGCGGTGGTGCCGTGCCCGCTGTTCCATGAATCCAATGCGCGTGAAGTGAAGACGAAAGCAACACAGCAGCAGCATGGCGTCGGCCGGCGCTGCCCGTGCGGGTAGGCGGGGACGTGGGAAGCAAACGATAAGAGCATCTACAGCCGGGAGACTCAAACTCGTCTCTCGGGC
Source organism: Elymus sibiricus (assembly GCA_039707655.1). NCBI lineage: Eukaryota > Viridiplantae > Streptophyta > Magnoliopsida > Poales > Poaceae > Elymus > Elymus sibiricus. The sequence continues at coordinate 170,919,220 of CM077666.1, read as the reverse complement.
GGACTGACCGGTCACAAAAAAACGACTCATCCGGGCGCCTCAAATCGTCCTGAGACGTTTGGGTTGTCCGGCGCCCCTCATATCCAGCTCAAATATGAGACGGATATGGGGCGGCCCGAGCGCGCCCGGGCGCGTCCGCCACGTCAGCCCGGCCCACCCCGATCCCACATATATACCCTCCGATTAACCCTAGACCTCGGTCCACTCCACTCTCTCCGTCCTCTTCTCTTCCCAATCTGTCCTCTCCTCTTCCTAATCTGTCGTCTCCTCTTCCCAATCCGATCCATGGCGGACGACCGTAATGGCTCTGGCTTGAATGGTGACGAGAGCGACGTCGATACGGTCGCTCTCCGCATTGCTTTGCGCCGCTCTCGTCTAGATCGGGATGGAGGCAGCTCATGGAGCGACGCGCCGCCCCCCTTCGCATGCCGTCGCAGTGCAAGTGATGTTGCCGGGCCTTCCTGTCTGGCGCGCAGCACCGGTGGGAGCGCTGCCCGCGCCACCCCACTCCAGGTACGCCCTGCCGCCGCCACACGTCCATTCTACCTCCAGAGAGCGTCCACGGGCACCGTTGGGTGCTTGTGCCCTTCCCGGCGCCGGGCTGGTCAAGGACGCCCGAGTCAGAGGCGCGGGCCGCAGGGCGCGAGCGGCAACGCGCGAGGAAGGCCATGCCGGCGGACGCGTCGGCGAGGCGCCAGGCAATCGCGCGCGTCGGGAAATCCCGAGGACGCGCTCATCGCGTTCGTCCTCCGGCGTCCCCTGACAACGACGGAGACGGATACGCGGCGGAAGAACGCCAAAGTGCTCCGGCTCGCTATCGAGCTGTCGGAGCGCGAGGCGTCGGCGAAGGCGAAGGCAAGGAGGCACGCCGACGAGCAGGAATGCTTGCTCTGGAGGCTTACCGGGGGTCCCATGGAGCTGTCGGACGACTCCGACGACGGATCAAGCTCCGACGAAGACGACGACGACCCTCCGGTGGCCGACGCCTACACCGAAGGCCAAAGCAGCACCGGCGACCGCAAGGGGGAGGGTCGGCGAGGAAATGGTGATTTCCTCCGCCCTTCCCCGTTTAATTAAGTTTTTTTATCATATGTTTAGGGTACTGTCCGATTGAAACTGCATCTTTTGGTTGTCGGATGATCGTTTATGCTACAATTATGTCCGATTTAACTAGATTTGGTGCTAGTTCGTTGATCTACGTAAGTTCATTTTCATACATGCATGTGTTGCATGGATATGAGGGGCCGGATGTGGGATACACGGGTACAGACGCAACAAAATGGGGAGTGCCCGGTCAGTGCCCGCGGACGCGCCCGGACGCGTCCGCGCGCGTTTGAGGGGCCGGATTTGCAGGTTGCGGCTGTAGATGCTCAATCCGATCCCTCAAATGCCCGCGGACACTGACTGGTCAAGTCTTAAATTTTCCTTCTCACAACCGGACACCTCAATTAGCATACCTCAAATCCATACAAACTCATGCAACTACGTAAACGATGCATTACACATCGTCCGGCTACTACATCACAACATGCCATCGGACTACCAAAATTTGGCATGTTTGACTATGGTGGAGAAGATCATCCCCAGCTTCCCTTGCCCTTCCCGGCACCATTACCGTCCTTCTCGGGGAAGTACCGGTCGAAGAAGACGCAGTAGGGATCGAGCCGGATCTGCTCGTCGCCGGAGCTGTCCTCATTCTCCTCCTTTGGTGGCAGTCCGGCCATGGCACGGACCGCCCGATTCTGCTCTCGGACGAGGGTACGCGTGTTCCTCCACTGCCGCTTCTTCACAATGCGGACGCGGATGATTTCCTCCTCTGCGGCCACCCACGCCGCCGCATCAGCCGCCTCTGCTACCGCCATGTCGGCAGCGAGGCGGGATTCCGCCGCCCTTATCCTCTCCTTCCCACGGCAGGCACACCGGTCCTGGTGAGACTCATACTGCCCTACCGGTGATGGGGAAGGAGAGATTTGAAGGCCGCCGGGACCGCGATGATCCAGCGTCGAGCGCCCGTTGAGCCGACGTCATGGAGTCGCACCGGACAGATCCTGCCGTCGGTCGGGCGATGTCCTCCCGGAAGCGGCGGGGTGCAATGCGGACGGCCATTGCCTCCTCCAACCCGCACGGGATGACACCCTAGTCGACGGATCCGGACTGGTCTGAATCTGATTCGCTGCTCGCCATGCCGGAAAAGGCCGGAGATCGCCGGAGGTGAGCTCGGGTGGCGGAGGGGAGTGGAGTGAAGTGGCTAGGGTTTGGTCCGGCGAGTGGATGGGAAGGAATATACGTGGGTCGGGTGGGCCAGCGTGGGCCGGGTCCGACGTGGCGGACGCGCCCGGGCGCACCCATATCCGCCCCATATTTGGGCTGGATATGATGGGTGCCGGTCAGCCCGGGCGTTTGAAGCGCCCGTCTGGATCACATTTTCGTAACCGGTCAGTGACCGGGCCGTCCGTCCGGGCGTTTGAGACGGATTTGGGACGTCCGGTTGTAGATGCTCTAACGGGAGCCAAAGGGCGGTCGGTGATGTCGTTACGTCCTGGTAATGGCCGTGGGATTTTCACCGTCAGCCCTGCCGTGGCGCACGCAGTTGAAAGCCCCGCTAGCAATATTTTCTACATCCACCGATGTGGCGACACGGGCAACCGTTAGCTAAGTTTCTGCCTGCGCATTGTTCTTTCGCCGGCCGCTTTCATCGCCGAACCTTTCCGCCCCTCTCACTCATCCACACTTCTTGGCCGTCAGATCCCGTCTTCATATCGTTGCTTTTATGTGTTTTTTTACACATGCTTTTATGTGTTTTTTTGCCGTTAATTGTTGCGTAATCGCGTGCTTTCTCACAATGGGCTAGCTGTCCTAGAGGGTAGTTTTTTTCTTGAGAAGCAGAGGGTAGCTACTCGGGGAATGCGCACAGGTCGCCCGCGAGCGACCTGGCGCGCACCACCCTCGCGCTGGGCGTTCGAATGGGCTGGCCCATTTTCTGTTTTCTTTCTTTCGTTTTTTACTTCTTTTTCTTTTTTCTTTTTTTCTTTTTATTTCTATTTTTCTTTTCTGTTTTCCTTTTCCTTTTCTCGTTTTTCTTCTCTACCTTTTCACTTTGTTTTTGCGAATTTTCTTTTCAAATTCAAGAACATTTTTTTGTTCATCGAATTCAATAAATGTTCATCAATGTAAATAAATGTTTGACAATTCTACAAATGTTCAGCAAATTCATTTTTTTGTTCATCAAATTTAAAAAATGTTCATCAAAATTCAAAATTTGTTCACCGACTTAAAAAAATGTTCATCAAATTCAAAATTTGTTCGTTGAATTCAAAATTTGTTCATCCATTTGTATGAACATTTAAAAAAAGTTCTTGAATACAAAGTTTGTTCATCAAGTTCAAAAAATGTTCATCGAATTCAAATTTTGTTCATCAAATACAAAAATGTTCATCATTATTAAAATATGCTCATAAAAATTGTTCGTCAAAATACAAAAATATTCATTAAAATTCAAAAAATGTTCATTCTTTTAAATCGCGAACATTTTTTGAATTCAAGAACTGTTCTTGAATTCGGTGAACATTTTTTGAATCCTTGAACGTCTTTTGAAAGTCAGAACTATTTTTGAAATCTCGAAAAAAACCAAGGGGAACCTCGCGCCCCACATGGGCCGGCCCAGAAGGAACGCAGGGGATCGGAGGGGTGCACGCGCGCCTGTTCCCTTGGAGAGCAACTAATTAACGAGCGCTCCTTCGGGAGCCTTCCAACAATCACTTGGGGTGCCTCTCGGAAACGAAAAAACGTGTTTTCTTTTTTTATCCTTCCGCGAGAGGTACGGGTTTGCTTTTGCGAGAGCACGGCCGTGCCTCTCGAAAACGGAAAAAAATGCGTTTTTTTCCCTTATGCGATAGGCACGGCCGTGCTTCTCGGAAACAGAAAAAAAACGTGTTTTCTTTTTTTTCCTTCCGCGAGAGGCACGGTTTTGCTTTCGGGAGAGTGCGCCCGTGCCTCTCGGAAACGAAAAAAACGCGTTTTCTTTATCTTTTCCTTCCGCGAGAGGCACGGGTTTACTTCTCGTGGAGGCACGGATTTGCGTCCACGAGAGGCACAGTCGTGCCTCTTTCGGAAAGAAAAAAAGCGTGCTGCCAGTTCGGTTTTTTCGTCCGTTTTTTTTCGTGAAAAAAAAGTTCATCAAAACCTGTCAACATGGGATCTAGTTTTGAAAATCTCGACGCGAGGAATCCAATGGTGAAAACGGTTCAAGATTTGGACGCACGGTTTAAGACATAAAACATTTTGAATAAACGGACCTACGAAAAAAGGGAAAACTCCCCGGTTGTGACAAGTGGCGCACTGTGCATTGCGCCACTTGTCACAACCTGAGAAGGTGAGAGTGCTCTTTGGAAGGAGTACTCCTCATTAGTGATTTCGGTTCCCTGGCGCGCTAGTCGCCAAATAGGAGCACCCTAGCTACTTCGGTGAAAAAATCGGGCTTATCTCCTTAATTGGGCCACCTGCACCAGCAGGTAGCCCGTCTGGTGTCGGTAAGCCCAGTGAAAAAATGCACATGACAACTCTTTCATCGATTCTGTACATCTCCTTGACGACCTCCCTTCTTCTCTCACAATAGACGAACCCTGTCTGCATCGCCGTCCTACCACGCCACCACCATCCGATCTCGTCGTTCATCCCCATCGCTTTCATCGGTGAAATCCCACCTCCTTCCACAAACTGGCTTCGCGCCATAGCCCTTCGCTCCGTGGCCCGATCCCATGTACTGCCATGACGTTGGCAACCTCCAGGTCGCCGCGCTAGCTGTGAGAGCATCTACACCCGCGATGGGCAAATTCGGCCCCTTAAACACCCGGGCGCGTCCGCGGGCACTGACCGGGCACGCCTCATATTTCACTTTCCACATCCGCGTATCTCATATTCGGCACCCTATATCCATACTATGCATGCAACGTGAGCTACTTCTACGTGATCAAACAACGGGCAACAAAATCGGCTGCAAATGGAGAACAAAATTGGCTATGAACGGACATTAAACGAGCTTGACATCATCCAAAAGATCATTTGAGTTCATCATCGGACAAGTTCTTAAACATCAACAACTAAAAATGATATAAACATAATAGGAGGAGCGGGATCACCACTTACGCGCTGGGCCTTTGACCCTCCGGTCGCCGGCGCAGCTGTAGGCGTCTGCGGCTGGTGGAGGATCTTGGCCGTCGTTGGAGGAGGTGGAGCTATCGTCGTCGCTGTCGTCGGAGTCGGAGGAGGACATGACGATCATCCCCTTCATCCTGCGGATGGCCTTGTCCTGCTGCTGCTTCAGCTTGGCGAGCCGAGCCGCCTCCGCCGCTGCCTTCTTCGCCTCCCGCTCCGACTGCTCTATGGCTAGCCGGAGTGCCTTTGCGTTTTTCCACCGGAGGCGGCGAGCGTCCGTCTCCGCCGTCGTGATTTACCGGCGGTAGAACCATGTGAGGAGCCGCTTGTCCTCGTCGGGCTCCGCCGGCATCCCGCGGCGACGGTGCACGGACCGCTCCGCCGCATCCCTCTCCCTTGCCCGCTGCCTCTCGCGGCGTGCGGCGCGCGCACTAGCACCCACCGCTGCCCGCGTGGAGGAGCGGCCGACGGGGGAAGGGGACGGCGCGGGGGGCGGTGTGGACTGCGCTGTCCTACCAGAGATGAACATGGGCTTGGAGGGTCCAACTCCGGCGTCCGCGCTGCGCCGGCACGGGACCTGCGGCAACGCTGCTGATCCGGAGCTGCCCCGGGTGTCCACCTTGGACCGCTCCAAGGCAATGCGGAGGGCCAGCTCCTCATTGGAGTTGAGGTCAGAGCCGGATTGGCTGTCGGAGCTCGACATTGCTCTGGATTGGATCGTAATACGGGAGGGGAGAGAACAGGATGGAACGAGAGAGGTGAGTGGAGTGAGCTAGGGTTCGGAGCTGGAAGCCGGATTGGGGATTTTGTGGGACAGCTGTGGGGTCGGTGGTGGGCCGGGCCTGTCAGGCGGACGCGCCCGGGCTTGCCCGGGCAGTCCCATATCCGCCCTAGATTTGGGCTTGATATGAGGGGCGCCGGACAGCCCGGGCGTTTGAAGCCGGTTTGAGGCGTCCGGGTGGGTCGAATTTTTGTGACCGGTCAGTGACTAGTCCGCCCGCCCGGGCGTTTGAGATGCGTTTGGGGCGCCCGGCTGTAGATGCTCTGATGGCGTGATAGCGTGCACCGCCAGCCTCCATGTGGTGGTGTTCCCGTGGGTGGATTTTAGGAACAGGATCCTGTTTCTCGAGCTCTCCAAGCGCCTACTGGCGAGGAGGCACGCCGGCGTGGTTCTCTCCCCATAGTGTAACATTTGCGGGCACTTGTATGTGCCAGCGTGACTATAGCATCGCCTCCGCCAGTCGCCGCCATGTGTCTTCCGGAGAGCGCCGAGTCTGCCGCGGACGAGTCATTTGGGAAGTGTTGAGAGATACTTTGTGTTTGTGTTTGTTCCATACATATATGTACTTGTATTAGGTATAGTTGTCCCGCTTGCTCCCCAAGTATATGTTGTAATTAGGATCATTGTTGTTGACCATACTACCCCTATAAGTGCTATATATGGGCACCCCATGGTGTGAATACAATTGTGTTGCGCCAAATACTTTACATGGTATCATCCTTCTCTCGATCTTCTCCCCTAGCCGCGCCGCACCCCTAGCCGCTGCTACCATCCTCTCTGGCCGTCACCGTCGCTAGCCCTAGTCACCGCCACTGCTACACCCACTGTAGCCGTAGCCGCCGCCGTTTTTTCATTCCAGTTCATTCATAGATACTCTCCCCCGTAGCCACTACCGCCGCCGCCACCAAAACCCTAACCCTACCCAACACTACCGCTTCCGCCCCCCACCATGAATTACATGGACTCCCCCGTCTCCTCCATCTATGGTACCCACAACAACCTGTTCGCCGATCCCCCTCCTCCTGTCGGCGCCCTCGCCACCGGGATTTCATGTGAGGCCTCTTCATCATCGATGCCACCTAGACCGCGCTACCCAGCGCCCCCGGTGTCCTCGGTTCCACCTCCACTGCAGCCACCTGTGGCCCTGGACAACAGCTGAAAACACAAGCGGGGGGGGGGGGGGCATCGGCTAGCAGCGCGCCAACGCCATCGCCCTCGATGTCCGGCGCAGCAGCCGCAGCAGCAGCCCACCCCACCATGGAGTGGTGGGTACAACCCCTGGATAGGGGTCGTCCATGCACACTCTATGCCGGTGCCGCGCGCTAACCCTTGGTCTCCATGGCCCTCGTCCGTCGGGCCACCAGGCCTTCTTCGCGGCGCCGCAGCAGCCGCCATACGGCGCGCCCACAGGACCCGCCGGCTACACCTCATTCCCGTCGGGTCACCCGACGCCATCTCTATGGAACCCCGCGCTGCTGACGACGCTCCAGACGGCCCCACCTTCGAGCTCGTACGGTGCCGGTGGCGACTGGTACATGGACACCGGTGCGACTGCTCACATGGCGTACAACCCTGCTAACTTGTCATCTTCCTACCCCACCACCACCACTTCACGGATCATCGTGGGTGATGGTTCCTCTCTCCCTATCACACATGTCAGCTCCATTCCGTTTCCTTCTAACTTCATACCCTTTATCTCTTAATAATGTTGTCGTTTCACCTCAACTTCTCAAAAATTTAGTCTTCGTCAGTTCTTTAATCGTGACAATCTCGTAATTGTGGAATTTTACAAACTTGGTTTCTCACTTAAGGATGCCCGCACTCGAATGGTGTTGCACCGATGTGGCAACCACGATGATCTATATCCCATCCAACCATCATCATCTTCCACTGCTGGACCGGTCGCTCTCTCAGCCGGTGTTGATCTTTGGCACACACGGCTTGGCCATTCGAGCTCCTCCGCACTTTGTAAAATAATGCCTATGCGATTGAAGGTTTGTTTTATTCTAGCATTCACACTTCATAAACTATTTCTTTTATCATTTACCTACTTGAGGATGAGTAGGAATTAAGCTTGGAGATGCTGATACGTCTCCAACGTATCTATAATTTATGAACTATTCATGCTATATTTACATCATTTATATATGGTTTTGGTGTACTTTTATATTATTTTCATGGACTAACTTATTAATCTAGTGCCGACTGAAGTTGCCGTTTTTTGCTTGTTTTTGGTTTTGTAGAAAATCAATACCTACAGAGGTCAAAATTAAATGCGTATTTAACAAGATTTTTTATGGGCCAAATGGAGCACTCGAAGCTTCGGGAGTCAACGAGAAGAGGCCCGAGGGGCCCACAAGGCCAGGTGGCGCGACCTGGGTGGTGGCCATGCCCCCTGGTCTTGTGGGTCCCCCAACGCTACAATTTCCTATAAATACCTAAACCCTCCGACGTACCCTCAGAACAATTTTTCTGCCACCGCAAGTTCCTGTTTCGCAACGATCCATCTGGAGGTCCTTTCCGGCACTCTGCCGGAGGGGGAACTCATCCACGGAGGCCTCTTCATCAACCTTGCGGCCTCCATGGTGATGTGTGAATAGTTCATCCTCGGGGCTGAGGGTATGTACTACTAGCTATGTGTTCACTCTCTCTCTCTCTCTCTCTCTCTCATGTTCTTGATGGATTCGATATTGATGTATCATGAGCTTGAAATAAAGTTAGATCTTATGATGTTCATCTCCCTCTATCCCTTTTGTGGTCAATTGAGTCTTGCTCTTTGAGGTTTTTTTATGTTGGATTGATTACTTTGGATTTGAGATCACTTGATGCATGTCTAGTAATTAACTTGCAGATACCCGAGGTGACATTGGGGTAATCTTAGCATAAAGGTTGAACGATACATATCATATGGTGTTGTCATAGTACGATCTATAGGGATATTCGTGACAGTTTGGGGTTGGTTTAATAGATTGACTGGAAATACAACTTTGAGGTGGTTTGCTACCTACGCGATTTCATCCTACTTTCTCCAGTAGAATAGAAACTTTGGAGTGATTCTTTGCTGCACTTTGAGGGGTTATCATGATGTTCAATTATGTTAATGATGTTGAGAGTTGGCACTAGTGAAAGTATGAACCCTAGGCCTTGTTTCCAAGCATTGAGACACCATTTTCATACACTTTTATTACTTGCTACCTTGCCGTTTTCAATTGTTCAGATTATAAAAAGCTATTTCTACCATCCATATTACACTTGTATCACCATCTCTTTGCCGAACTAGTGCACCTATACAACTAACAATTGTATTAGGTGTGTTGGGGACACAAGGGATTACTTGTATTTGATTGCAGGGTTGTTTGAGGGGGAACCACCTTCATCCTACACCTCTCGTGGATTGATGATCTTGCAGCCGATGGCTTCAAAAATAAATTCAAGTTCTGCACTCCACCGCCTACTAGTGCTACATGGCGCGAAACACCATCCATTAAAGCCTCAGATTACTCTTCATCCGCTCCAACCGTACATGCACATGTTATTGATGATGAAGACGACATTACCTCACCGGCTTCACCTGCACTGCGCCAAGATTCTGCGTTAGGCCCTCTTGCTCTGCCCAACTCCAGCGCCGCCCCGGATGCTCCAACTTCTTCACCACCTGCTCGGGACGTGTAGACATGCCATGTCTTCAAACCTATTGGCCATTTGATGACAAAGGGGGAGAAGCATGTGTATTGATAGTCTTCAAGCGGGCTTTTTGGGCTGGGCTATTATATTTTGTTAAGTTCGCAACTCTCGTTCTATCCATTTGTTGTTTTGGGTTGTAAACTTAAGTCCTGATGGACGTCTGCACACTCGCTACTTTGGTTCTTTTGCGCGTTACCTTAATTTGATCTTATGCATGTGAAATCATTCTGCAGACGCCCATTTATCATTGTGCATTTCATTATCTTCAAATTATATGCTATGCACTATGATTGGATTCCAAGATATAGGGGGAGTTCTCCACAATCCAAACCTGCCATGTGCATTTGCATTCAAAGCAAAATCTTCATATGCACATCTTCAGGGGGAGTCCTCTCTATATCATGGAATCATAATCTCCAAGTCCTTACCTTCATATATTTTTATCCCCGTTGAAAACTTCAACGAGATTGTCATCAATCACCAAAAAGGGGGAGATTGTAAGTGCATCTAGTGCCACCCCTTTGTTGGTTTTGGAGTATTGACGGCAAACCTGGTTGAGGGACTAATGTGTTCGTGAGATACGCAGGATGACACAGATAGAAGTCCCTGGAGATTTGGTTTAACTATCGAAGATGACCCCCCAAAATGTCTGAAGACATTGAAGCCAATGGTTGTGTTTGAAGATAATGAGTGAAGACAATGGAACGCAAAGACTTAGCTTCTTTGTAGGTTTCATTTTCTTTTTATTGAGTCATAGGAACCACCGCACTGTTAAGTGGGGTCAAGGTGAAATGAAGTCAGTTGTTGAAGTGATTGCTCAACCAAAAGCCTATGTCTTCCTAGTGAAGACAATGAGAGAAAATCTCATCCAGAGTCAGGTGAGTGAGCTTTGCTTGTAGCCCAAGTAAAGCTGTCGCGTGTGTTTGAAATCCAACCATTAGGACACGTGTCGGTTGGCCACTGACCCAGGGTCATTTCGGTCAAATCATGTTGGGTTGCCCTGGCTATAAATAGCCACCCCCTCCACCATAAGTTGGTGGCTGCTCCGAGTTATTACACGGTTTTTGTCGTTTAAGAGCAACCCACCTCCGAAGCCATCGAGAGAGATTTCCTGCAAGGAAAAACCCAAACACCCAGAGCCCAAAGTGATTGAGCATCACCGAAGACATTTTGTTCTGAGTGAACCGAAGACTTGTTACACTTGAAGACTGTGATCATCCAGATGGTTAGGCATCACGTTCTGAGCAGCCAAGAGTCATTGTAGATTGCCGGTGAACGAAGTTTGTGAAGGTTTGGAAGTCTCCCTTGAAGACTTACCTGAGTGATTGGGCGAGGTCCATAGTGACCTTAGCTCAAGGGGAATACGGTGAAGACCAGGTCGTCTGAGTTCTCTCAACCTCACCAACCAGACGTACAGCTGTCACAACAGCTGGAACTGGTCAAACAAATCACTTGTCTTCCCCAAGAAACTGGTTCTATCACTTCACTTCTTTACTTACTACTTTCATATTGTGAAGTCTTTGCTTGCTCCATTCTGTTTGAAGACATTGCGTGAAGACAATCCCCCTGATCATATCTTTGTCTTCACATTGATAGTTACTACTGTTCATTGTTACCTAGTTTGTTGTTTAACTTCACTTCTCACTTACATTGTGTTGTTATGTCAGCATGTCTAGTGTAGTTTATCTTCCGTTTTATCCTGTTTAGTTACTGCTTTGTTTCCGCGTCTTCGAAGACATTGCCTGTTTTGAAGACTTTCATAAAAATTGCCTATTCACCCCCCCCCCCCCTCTAGTCGATAACTTGCACTTTCACTTCCTGCCGCTAGAAGAGTATCACCCATGTAGAAGAGGTGGGCTTTCTCGTTTATTTGTCCATGGCATTTCTTTTAAAAATCGGAATGTCCGAGCTCCATTCTGTTGGGTTGATTCTCCCTTGTCGTAGATTCACATTCCTACCTTTCTTTTTTCAACTAATTAATTGTAGGTTCTTGCTACTATTTTTTTCTTCCTTACCAATTTGGTGCATGGATTTCAGTGTAGGCATTGGTGACTGGTTCTGCTTGATTGACTCTGAATCCTAGAGTTGTCAGTCTCCAATGGATAATTGCCATGCAATATCTTCGTATTTTCCTTCAATGGATTGATGTTGAACAAAACTGGAGCATAATATTGATTTCCTATTTTTAGATCATATGAATGTCTATGACTCAGATTGTGTGTTCGAAGATAGGCATATATAAAGCTGAATGGAAGTATTGGGTATGTTCTCTAAATTATCTTGTAATGCATTATGTCATATGGGGCTAGATCTGCCTCTAGCAGCACTCCTCGATATGCTTTCAATTTACATTTATCACATCATGTCTTTATTTTCTGTGCTCGGCGAAAATCAAGTGCATCGGTGTGTAGTTTTAATTTACATTAATGCCATTGTGTCATGACTAACTAACGCATGCTTTGCGGGTTGTGGTTAATAGTTCAAACTAGAGATAAAACAAAAATATATGTGACTAGGATCTATTTTGAACCAATGTTTCGATACTGTAGTCCCAGTACAAGAAAAGCGATCTGATTTTTCTTAATGTCATCAAAAATAATTTTGTAGTCAATGATCTTAATTAACCGTGTCTTCTTTATATAGGCTATGCTTATTAGCAAGTCATCAACAATCCACTTTGCTGATAAGTTATTATCCCTTGGTTCAACTTTTGTTGACAGTTCAGGAGAAAAGGTTCATTTTAGACGAGTTTAGCAAAAAACTAATCATATACATATATTATGATTCTCACATGTGTTTGCCTCGTGTGTAGCCTAGTGATCTCATCAATTAATTTCCCAATGTTTCTGGAGGCTTCATGTACTCTTTTTTAGTCCAAGTAAATTTGAAAACATTGATGTAAGTGGTCCCTGCCATGTTCACTTTTTGATAAATAGAATGTTCAGTTGTAAATTGAATGTTTGCATTGATGAAACTTACGTTGTAATTGTGTTGCTCCCTCGGATTGTTGCACGACATACAATGGTCGACGAGGAGGTCATCGATATGGTAAAAACATTTTGCATTGTCATCATTCCTTGAAGATTTTTTTCAAGCACTTGGTGGTTTTTTGTTGATTGTAAATTAAACATTCTACCTTAGCATATGTCGTAGCTTGGTTGAGATCTACAGATTGGTTAGAAGGATTTCTACATTTAGAGTTAATTTATGAGATAAAGTTATGCCCAAATGACACATATATTTACCAATTCCTATCGTTCTATTGCCAAATAGACGGGCGCAACAACACGCACCACTAATGATCTAGTTTTGAAAAAAACTACTAGTAGTACTCCGGCCTTCCACGGACACCATCTTTGTTGGGACATTTACTTTTTGAAATATCTTTTTTGCAGGGGAATTTTGAGAGCTTTATTCAACTAAAAGCATTAGTCAAGAAGACAGCCAACATGCTACTGATCAATATGCTAGGGGTCTCACTGATCCAACTTTCAGTCACAACAATCATGCAAGCATGCTTTGCACAAATATGAGCTGGACCGTTGGCTGATCTTATTACAAGTTGAATAACAAAAGAGTTAAAAGTACTAGTTATCTCTCCAACTTCTACGAATATTGGTGCCACAACTAAACGAGAATCATGGCGAGTGTTCTAGAGGTCCACAACCTCCAGGCAATATGCTTCCAGAACAATGTTTTGACAACCACTGAGCTTGGCGAATATGACATCGTCGCGAACAGCCATAGCCTCGACAATCATGGGATATGTCACCCCCGCAAAGGGTTTGCTCCACACCCCTAAGAAAGAGCTGGGTGATCGAGCAACACCCCCAACCCCTCCTCTTCCTTCCTCCCGCTTGATGGCATCATCTATATTGACTTTAACAGAATCTAGCCTGAGTAGGCCGGCCTGGGGCCCCTAGGTCGTTATTCACTGGGCCGATTAGCCAGGACCATGGCCCTACAGCAAGGCGGACCCGGGAGACTTGGGGTACTGATGAGTGATAGTTTTACACTCGTCACATCGTTGTTTAAACCGGATAATCTCGAAAATCCTAAGAAAATCACTTCGATATTGTCACTAATGACTAATGAATGCAAGAGATCGTGAAATCCTTTGTTTAATGTGTTTCCACAAGAAAAGAGGCAAAACATGGATGGAAATCATTACTTAGAAGGAAACAAGCAAAATGTGAAGGAATGGAAGGAATTGGAGGCGCAGCAGCCAGACCAGAGTGCATGACGGTGTCGCACCCGTACCAGATGTTGACAACTTCATGAGGTCCACCCCAACAAAAAATTTAAAGGGCCCCGTACCAGAATCATGAAGGAGGCGAACAAAACGATCTAGGAGAGCATCCAAAACACTACAGAAGCCATCTTCCAACCCTAGCCGCCACCATCGCCTTCACCGCAACATCTCCCCTCCAAGTTAGTTGTACTTCTAATCGCGTATCAACCATTGTAAGACATGTTATCAATAAGGGATTTCTATTTTCATGCCCCTGGTTGCTTAGTTGTGCTCAGATTTGCCCCAGGCAACTAACATTGCTCACTTTTCCCCTCCCCCCTCCACCACCTACTCACAATAGCCCAAATGGAGCACTGCTGTCCAGTCAAAGCCTTTGACCATTAGCTCATGACTAGTGGGGCCACATGATATCCTGACAGGTGGGGTCGGGCCACTCTCTCTCCCCATAGTGCTGACGTGGTAAAATCCTGACATGTGGGGTCGGGGCAACTTATGACACGTGGGCCTAGGAAACTCATGACAGGTGGTGCCGAGGCAACTTATGACAGGTGGGGCCTAGGCAACTTATGACAAGTAGGACCGTGGCAGCTTATGACAGGTGGGGTATGTTATCTCTATCATTTGTCAACGGCCGACCGCGCACAGCCCCGAGCACCTTCCTCCCACCTCTCATAGAGCAGCCATGGCCGCAGCTTGCCCTCATCACCGGCTCTGATTACGGCACCGACCAACGGACGGCGGCGCTGCACATCCACCACTGCACCAGCTTTATTTCCTCTGCCGTGTTGTCCCTCGAGACCAACATGGCGCCCGAGAGCTGCCGCCTCCGACCTGCTAGATTTGTTCTGCCATCGAAGAGAGCCACCAACGGCACGCGCTGTATTTCTTCGTAAGCTCTTCGATCCTGATCCGCCTTGTTCATGCGCTTCGGGACCCATTTCCCTTAATCTCTTCTGAAACCCTAATTTCAGCGGCGCCTTCGCATTCAATGTCTAGTCACAGCGGGTACACCGGCGAGGGAGGGGATTCAATCATGTCTTAGCCACGCTCACCTACACCAGATTCGGAGGAAGTTCAAGTATTTAGCGCTCATGGCCTATCTGAATGATGCCTTGTTTGATTTGTAGTGTTAATTATGTTTTGGATGGATTATTACAGTTTAACAGGCAAGCTGATGATCCTTGGTATATTGCATACCAAGATGAGTCAATCTAGTGGGGTAAAGAGAAGATGGCATTAGAGGAGGTGGTGGCTAATTTGGGTGTTGAATTAGCCAGTAAAAACATATTGATTGTTGAGCTGAAGCATACTATTGTGGAAGAAAAGCGAATTGTAGAGCTTGTTCGCAACGATAAGTTGAAAGTAGAGACTGATTTGGCCATATTTAATCATGTGGTAGAGGAGCTGCAAATGGATGGAGAGGAGAAAGCAAGAGTCATACAAGGACTTGAAGTGAAGGGAGAGGAGAAAAACAGATACATGGTGGCACTTATCATATTTTTCATCTCTGTACTAGCTTTTTACTATGTAGTTACGGTAAATTGAAATAACGTAAGAGATCTCCAAATGTGATGGGTTGTTGAGCAAGTTTGTACCCCTGGAATTTGGGCAAGATGTGACATCTTGTTAACCCCTTGGAATTTAGTCCACATGATATGCATCTTTGTTTGTAAAAGTTTCAGGCAAAAGATGTCATCTTTTTATTAGGCTAGTTGATGAAATTTTCACAATGTTTGTCCAAACATTGTGAAAAGGGAAAGTATTTGATGAAATTTCCACTTTCAGTGCAGATCATATGCTATTTGGTGTCTACAAATTGGGAATTTAAGGAATTGAAAACATCATGGACTGTGAACTAGTCCACTTCAAATTAGCCTCGCATCTACATGTTTTTTACACCAGATCAGCAGCTTGACAAACATAGCAAATAATGCTACTACTAAAACACATTTCAGCACAAATTTCTCTCCCTCTAATTTCTTTTGCTTAACCTAAACTAGTTAATAGCACCACAATTTTCAGCATTTTTCTTTAATTTGCATATCCTTCGTCTTGAGCAAATCTTCATTCCAAGCCTTCTTCTGCAGCAACTGTTGATTCCATGCTTTGTAGGCCTATAATTCATTAAGAAGTGCATTCTTTTCTCTTTTGAGCCGATGCACCATGTCACGCAAATAAATCAAGTGTTGCTTCAAGAATTCGGGAACTTCTAGATCGAACCATTCGAAGAACTTGCATCCACCAACCTACGATATTAACAAAAATCAGAGTCAAGAATATATTCCCTTTTTTGCGAAAAAAACGTTGGAAAATGACAAGAAATAGGAAATCACCCGAACTCTTGTGCAGTTGAAATATCTCTGCCCTGGATTGTAATCACTCCAAGAAATCCACCTGAAGCCTTCTCTTTGCGCCAACATTGAGTTACCGGAGAATATTGCAGCGGCTTCTCTATGTACGGTATCGGGGAAGAGAACGAGGACTCGGCGTCGCTGCGCCATGCAGTGTTGCTGACGCTAGAACTAGACATGTCCTAGCTTTATGCACACTTATGAAATTAAACAAAAAATTCAGTGGTCATAAACTAGCTCTTGGACAAGCTCAGTGTGAAGTGGGCAGTGGTGATAAACTAGCTCAATGTGCGGTGGCATTGGTGATAAACTAGCTCAGGGTGCAGTGGGCAGTGGCGGTTGATACACTAGCTCATAAACTAGCCATGTACTGAATCTAATCCCAAAATACTCAAACATGCTTACCTGTGTCTTTGGTGAGAGGCAGCAGCCAAGCCAGTACCACCGCGACGCCCACGCAGATCTGCATCGTCGCGCAGATCCGCTCCATGATGACCCACCCAAATCCACGCCGTCGCGCGGATCCGCACCGTGACGCCCCGCCCAGATTCGCACCGTCACGCCTGGTCCAGATCCGTCCAGACAACACTAGGAGGTGAGGAGGTAGGCCATGAACGAACCTCGATGAGGTGGGACGGTCGTCGATGAGGTGTGGCGATAAGCAGGAGGAGGAAGACGTCGAACACGCCGGAGAGAAGCGCCGTCGAGGTGGTGTTACACCTGTCTCTAACCGAGATTTAGGGTTAGAGTAGAGAGGGGGAAAGGGGGGAATGCGACGGCCCGAGTGAGACTTATCTGCAACTTGATTTCGGTCTATGACATGTGGCCCGGGCATCTGTTGGGACCACCTATCATAGAGACAAAAGGCCGGTGTAGTAAGTCACCGTTGCTGCGTCCCACCTCCTATGTGGCAAAATTACCTTTTTTGTGAAAGAACTATCGCAAATAAGATTGAAAATTGCCTCCCGGTAATTTTCACACAAAGTAGACAACATTGGAAGCCTAATGCCAATTTTTCATGAATTTCAGAGCTTTCTTCCTATATTCCATTGATTTAGTGGATTTCTAGACATTATTTAGAAGTGATACAGATTTGAACTACAAGTGCCTTGTTGTTTGGTCAAACAAATATGGAAAACTCATTTTAAGCAATGACCTTATGAATGTGGGCACTAGCCTAAAAAATAGAAGAAATCCCCCACCCTGGCACTGAATAGCCAACCTTGCAAGTTTGACCCCATTTTGGAAAAAAATATAAGTAAATGAAAAAAGTAAAAAAAGATCCTTTTGCATGGAGCCTTTGTTTAGGTACTAGTATGTAGGAAAAATGATAAATTTGCATTATCACAAAATACTGGAAAAAAAACTTCACAACATGGCCTATCTCATATGAAGATCCATGGTTTTCAATCCAGGTGACCATGTGATGGCCATATCCATGGCATAGTCAAAGATAACATGACCAAATTTTGCTCAAACATGGGTCTTACCATTGTGAACAACCTTGCCAAAAGAAGTTTTCAAGTTTCTGTTATAATTTTTTATTTTCTATGTTACAAAATTGCCTTTTTGTGAAAAAACTATCACAAATAAGATAAAAAATTGCCTCCCTGCAATATTCACACAAAGTAGACAACATTGGAGGCCTAATGCCAATTTTTCATGAATTTCAGAGCTTTTTTCCTATATTCCGTTGATTTATTGGATTTCTAGATATTATTTACAAGTGATACAGATTTGAACTACACGTGTCTTGTTGTTTGGTCAAAAAAAATATGGAAAAAATATTGTAAGCAATGACCTTATGAATGTGGGCACTAGCCTCAAAAATTGAAGAAATTCCCACAAATATAGAAGAAATGCCCTCAAATATAGAAGAAAATCAAATTATTTCAACTCAAATTCACAACATTACAAAGTTCATAACATTGCAAGTTTCATAACATTACAAGGTTCAACCTCAAATTCACATCATTACAATGTTCAACCTCAAATTCACATCATTTCAAAGATCAACCTCAAATTCACATCATTCAAAGTTCAAACTCAAATTCATTTCATTTCGAAGTTCAAACTCAAGTTCCAATCCTTTTTTGGCTCCTTGTGTTTCTCACTGGGTTCACCACCTTGCTCCTTGTGTTCCTTGCTGGGTTATTCGGTGGCTTCGCTACCTTTGTTCTTTTGGTCTTCACTACAGGTTCTGGCGGTGGAGGTGGTGAGGGAGTACTTCCAGTAACCGAACATGTGATAGCCAATGGGAAAACAACTTCAAGTGCCATAATAGGAACTGCTCTTTATTCATCTTCTAAAGCTTCAAAACCTTCCAAAGCCATTCTTTCAAAATGCTCATCAGATGTGGCTTCAACTATTAGTTCACCTTCAGTTGATGTCAAATCAACTTGTGCTCTATTCCTTTTATTCCCTTTCTTTGCCTTTGTTATGCTCTTCTGTGTGCTTATCCTAGAGCTGTTCATGGAGAGACAATATTAAATTTTTTTAGAAAAAATGAAAGCAAATGCATAAAGGGAAGGCACACATACCAAGTTGTACTTGTAACCAATGATAGCTCAAGTGGCTCAAGTGGTGCTTCTTCTAGTTTTTCTAGTTCGTCTAGTTGATCTAGAACTGCTAGTTCTTCTGCCTCTTCATGATCCTCTGCATTTTCGGCGCTCCAGTCCTCATCCTCTCCAAATGATGGGTCCACTAGATTGCTACAAATCCTAGAAATGTGCCCTAGTCCTCCACATCTTTTGCACTTGTGCCTCCTACCTGTACATCCATCTGCACTTGCTCTTATCCTGTTCTTCCTCGGCCTTCCTGGTGGTCTAACTAAAACTGGAGCGTGAAGCTTGAAACCTGGATCGATGATGGTCCGCTGGTCTTTTTGTTAGAAATATGCCATAGAGGCAATAATATTGTATTATTATATTTCCATGTTCATAATTAAGAGTTTATATTCCATGCTATAACTGCTATGATCCTGGAATATGCGATTCAGTGGAAAACTCATATGCACGTGTGGAATGATAAACGGTGAAATATGATTCCTAGTCTCGCCTCTAAGACTAGCTCAAGTGTTGTTGGTGATCACGTTTTCCGAATCTTAGGATATCGTTAAGTGTAGCGATAGTCCTAAAACAACATTGAGAGTATGACGTTGGAAGAACGATCATATTGAATCGACCCAAACTTGTTTGTTATACTTTGAGATGCAATCGTCAGAAGTCAATTGTTATAACACGGAGTGCTAACTTGTGATTTAGTTCCTTAGACCATGAGAGTATCGCAGTCACTTCTTACTGTACGATGGACTTTGGGGTTGCAACTGTAACTAGGTGATCATAACGACAACTTACAGGTTCATCGGAAAGTTTGACAAGGGACTCGATAGCTCGAGAGTGGAAGTTGCTCGTCCGATGATGGAGAGATATTCTTAGGGCCCTCTCGGTGTGACGGCATCCATCATCGTCTGGCCAGACACATGTGACTACGTCACGGAGATGCCGGAACATGTCGAGAAAGAAGACCAAAACCGGCAACGAGGAGACCGGTATAGTGAGCATATGTATGACTCAAGAGGATACCGATACATCTCACCTCGGGTTTTGTAAAGTATCGCAAAGCAAAGGGACCATCACATGATAACCAAAGGTTCACTCAAATATGATTCGTGTAATCATAGGGATCGATATGGTCGTCCACGGTACCGCTATCGGTCATTGAACGAAGGGGTTTCGTTCATGTCTATGTTTTACCGAACCTACGGGGTCACAAGCTTAAGGTAATCATGATCTGCTAAGTGTTAGTAGGACAAGAGTATCGAGGATTCATTTGTGTAATTGTTTCATTAATATTAAGAATAGTTCCGAGACGAACCGGAAGCGTTTCGGGGTCACCGGAAGGGTTTCAGAGTTTATCGGGCAATACTGGGTATTACCGATAAATAATATATAGGTGGAAAAATTTTCTGGTGGTGTTAAATTAATAATAAAAGGCTCTGGTAATTGTTAGGAGGTTTTTATATTTAATTTAATATCAATGGGCCTTAAAAGGCCTAGTAGTGGAGGGAGAATTGGGCCACCAAGGCCCATGTAGGGGAGGCGCCCTCTTTCCCCCTTGAGGGTGGCCGAATTGGACTTGGGGGAGGAATCCTTCCCCTTGTGTGGCGCCCCCTCCTCCCCTCCCAACCTATATACACTGGAGGATTTGGTGCTATTTTGACACACAACTTTTGGAGCCTCCTCTAGTCCTCTAGTTATTGTTCTAGTTGATCCTAGTTGATCAATTAGAGCTTGACCTAGATCCTCTAATACTCATAATTATAAGCCCAGTGTGGTTCTAATCTCCTCCCACTAATTCTCCGGCAATGATTAGCTCTAGACGGCGAAGCGCTACCGGATCGTGAAGAACGTACGCTTGCAACCAAGTAGAGAGGCCATGCTTTCGGTCTTCTGTTCGGGGGATCATTCATGGGCGGTTCGCAGGATCGTTCATCGACGGTTCGAGGGACTTCAAGTACGATCTACACCGACTCATCTACTTCCGCTGCACTCTGGAGTCGGTATCGATCGTGATCCAAACCGTTTATGCATCTTCATATTGTTCCTGGGTGATCGCTGGGCGATTTTTTTTGTTTTCCACTAAGTTTCCCAACACTTCTCCCAACAAAGAATGCATGTTCTTAGCATATGTTGCCTTAAACTTTGCAACAGAGAAGTATTCAGACACATACTGATCAAGCTCAGCATCTTCACCCCCGATGAGTGTCATGAAAAACAGGGCATGTATGCATGGCTGCCCACGGATCTGACATTGCCTACAGTTGCTTGTCCTACTTGTTAAATCTGCTGGATACCTCCATTGCTTGTTTTTACTGTCACTATATGTTACCTTAGCCTCGTATGTTGATCGTCTAATGCATTTCATCCCCAAGCCTCCTGCCCTGGCATGCAATGCATTTATCATAGATGGAATTATGACATGGCCAACATATTGTGTTTCTGCAATTCTTCTACGCAAATCCATTTGTATGATGATCATCTGCCTAATCTTGTCAAATGCTTGCCACAACATAAGCCCTTTCACTGACTTAATTTTTGAATTGAAACACTCGACAAGGTTATTGGTCACATAGTCTACCTTGCATATTTCATTGAATTTGCTTCTTGACCACACCTTTCCATGATGTGCTTCCATGTATTCCTACACCGCAGAATTCTCATCAGACAACACTCTCAAGTGTTGCTCATGCTTCCTCAAGCTGCAAGTGTATGATGTTGGCCATAGGTTCTCATCATACACTTTACCCCTGATATTCTTTGTAAAATTACTAGCTCGGTGATACGTCTCCAACGTATCTATAATTTATGAAGTATTCATGCCATGTTTATTATAGTTTTGTATGATTTTGGGCACTTTTATATGGCTTTTATATAATTTTTATGGACTAACATATTGACCTAGTGCCCAGTGCCAGTTGTTGTTTTTTGCTTGTTTTTGGTTTTCCAGAAAATCCATATCAAATGAAGTCCAAATGCAGCAAAACTTTTTGACGATTTTTTCTGGAAGAAAACAGACCCAGGAAGCTTTGGGGGAGCAGCAGAAGACCCACAGGGGCCCCACAAGCCACCAAGGCGCGCCACCCCCCAGGCGCGCCCTGGTGCCTCGTGGGCCCCCCTGTGGCACCTCTTTCCATGATTCCAACGCTAAAAAATCATATATATCCAGAAACCCCCGAAAGTTAACATAGATGAGTTTTTACGCCACCGCAAGCCTTTGTACCTCCACGATCTCATCTACAGCCCTTTTCCGGCACCCTGCCGGAGGGGAGAATCATCACCGGATGCCATCTTCATCATCCCGGCGGTCTCCATGACGAGGAGGGAGTAGTTCACCCTCGGGGCTGAGGGTATGTACTAGTAGCTATGTGTTTGGTCTCTCTCTCTCTCATGTTCTTGATTTGGCACGATCTTGATATACCGCGAGCTTTGTTAATATAGTTGGATCATATGGTGTTTCCCCCTCTCTATCTTGTTGTGGTGAATTGAGTCTTTCCCTTTGAGGTTTCGTTATTGTCGGATTGAATATTTCAGATTTGAGAACACTTGATGTATGTCTTGCATGTGGGTACCCGTGGTGACAATGGGGTATTCTATTGGTTCACTTGGTATATGTTTTGGTGATCAACTCGCGGATTCCCGTGACCTTGGGGTGATCTATGCATAGGGGTTGATGCACGTTTTCATTATCTTTTCTCCGATAGAAACTTTGGGGTGCTCCTTGGAGTTCTTTGTGTGGATTGAATATTATGATTATGAAGTTGTTTGATGCATATCGTATGATCAACTCACGGATACTTGTGGTGACATTGGAGTATCTAGGTGACATTAGGGTTGGTTGATGTGTATCATATGGTGTTATTCGAGTACGAACTCTAGGGTTGTTTGTGACACTTATAGGAATAGCTCAATGGATTGATCGGAAAGGATAACTTTGAGGTGGTTTCGTACCCTACAAAAAAATTCTATCTTATGTTCTCCGCTAATAGGAACTTGGGAGTGATTCTTTATCGCACGTTGAGGGATGGTTATATGATTCAATTATGTTAGCATTGTTGAGAGATTGCACTAGTGAAAGTATGAACCCTAGGCCTTGTTTTCAAGCATTGCAATACCGTTTGTGCTCACTTTTGTTACTTGCCACCTTGCTGTTTTTATATTTTCAGATTACAAAAACCAATATCTACTATCCATACTACACTTGTATCACCATCTCTTCGCCGAACTAGTGCACCTATACAATTTACCATTGTATTGGGTGTGTTGGGGACACAAGAGATTTCTCGTATTTGATTGCAGGGTTGTTTGAGGGAGACCATCTTCATCCTACGCCTCCCACGGATTGATAAACCTTAGGTCATTCACCTAAGGGAAAATTGCTACTGTCCTACAAAACTCTGCGCTTGGAGGCCCAACACGAGTCTAAAAGAATAAGTTGTGTAGTAGACATCACTCGGTGTATCATACATTCCCTATGCTCAACTCCAGGGAATACTACATCTACTGCAGTCACTAAACCCTTGCAAGCATCTGTGTGTATAGCCAATCCCGGTGGCTGCCCTATAATGTTGCGTAAATTCTGCAAAAACCAGACCCAACTTTCCTCTAACTCCATCTCCAACACACCAAAAGCCACTAGGAAAAACCAGTTGTGTGCATCAAATGCGCAAGCAGCTACTAGCTGTCCCCTAATCTTCCATTTAAAGTTGTTGCATCCACTACCAAATAAGGCCAGCAACTGTCCACAAACCCCTGCCAACAAGCCTTGAAACAAACAAAAGACCTCCTGAAACATTCCTTCTCAAATGTCTTCCCCCTAATTTTGTACTGAACAATATGCTTGTCAAGCTCTACAACATTGCCTGGACTTGCAATCTCCACTTCAGCTTTGTAGGTGTACAACAAAGCAAAACTTTCATTCCATGGACCATTAATTCTGTCAAGAGCCATTTCATTTGCATAAAAAAATCCTCATGTACGGTATGCTCATCTTATACTTATCAAACAACTTCTTGTGTAGTGTTGTAGGACTAAGTGTTGGTGTGTCTCTCAGCCAATCCATGATTGCATCTGCTACCCACCTTGTCTTTGCTAATTTCGTTGTTTGGGCCTTCCTCCCTCCAGGTGGACAAGTGTGCACATGTGGGTTCAATTTGACCTGCAATTCAACGAAACAAGTTTAACAAAGAAAAAGAGATCAAGCATGATTGAAACTAATGTTGTGTGCAAAATTAAATACCTGAGTCAATTTGCTTCTACGCATACGAGAGGCATGCAACCTCCACCTACACTTCTCATATGGGCAGTGAAGCGTCAACCTTCTGGGCTCACTCTTATCAATCACAAAATCATTTTGAGTGAGAATGCAATATGTAGTCAGTGCATTCCGACAGTTCATCATCAATTCAAATATTGTTCCTGGAGTATGCTGAGGATTGTTCCTGTCCCACTCAAGTGTTGGCATATCCTCACCATCGTATTCGTCTGGAACCAACATGTCAACGTTCTCCTCCTTCTCTTCATCATCAGTGTCATCAAATCTAGCAGGGCGGCCTGGCTCCTCCGGGTGTTCATCCTGCATTGCCCGTTGGCTGAATTTATCAACCAAATCAGAGTACATCCGCTCATCCTCATCACTGTTTCGAGGCACCGGCTCGTCGGGCTGTGCATTATCTTCTACAACCACTGCAACACTCGCCTAGCTTTCACTGCTAGTAGGTTTAGCTGGTCTAGACCTATGAGGAGTGCGGGGCCGCTAACTATTAGCAGATTTAACAGGTGCGGCACCCTTTCCTTTTCCCATTCTTTTGGCGGCTACAGCACATCGATGCGAATTTTTCCGAAACGGGTGCCAACATTCAAACCAAAAAGTAATCATAGATGCTTGTCACAAGTTAGTGGCACAAATCTTTGCTCACTACTATCAAATATTTCAGATCAACATCATCGGCTAGGATCCAGGGATAATCAGAATAGAGGGGATTGCAAAATCTTTAAACGAAATAGTTGTTTCTACCACCCTTGGATAGCAAAATCCAAACAAAAGATGCGCTTTTGTACCTCGCAGGATGCTACTTTCCATTCTAACTGCGAGTCGAAAGGCAAGCGCTGGATCAATCCTATAGTTAGGCAGGCAATAATTTAATCAGGCAGGCAACAATTCACGCGCCCATTGGTCAAATGCTAGGCATATCTTTGAGTTAGATCACACATTACAAGGGGTTTGAGGCTTACCCAGCTGAAATCCATGAGTTCTCTACTGCTCCAGGTTCGTCCAATCCTCCCCACGCTCGATGGGACGGAGGCCGGTGTCCCTCGACATTGCCTAAGCCAACCGAAGACGCGTGGTCAAGCTGTTGCCACAGGTCCACCCTCCAGAGCCCTTCTAGCCACTATAAGCCTGGGCATGGAACGCGGTGGAGCAGTTCACCGTGGGCGAGAGTTCCCGTCGATTTCAGTCTTGATTAGGTGATGGTGATGGGCTGGGTGGGGTGGGAGTGGTAGCTGTAGCTGCGGCGTAGGTGCGACACAACCTTTCGTCGGTCGCCCTGCCGGCTATCGGCGGATGGTGTGTAGGCGGGCACGGCGGCGGCGGTGGTTGTGTGGGAAAAGGCTCGGGTACGGGCTATTTGAAATGGGGTGAGAGAGAGAGCCAGCGACCTGCCTAGGCCCCACCTACCGTAAGTTGACTCGGCCCCACCTGTTAGGATATCACGCGACCCCACTAGTCAAGAGGTAACGGTCAAATGCTTTGACTGGACGGCAGTGTAACATTCAGGCTTTTGTGAGTAGGTGGTGCAGGGGGGAGGGGAAAAGTGAGCAAAGTTAGTTGCCTTGGGAAAAACTAAGCACAACTAAGCAACTAGGTGCATGAAAATAGAAATCCCTATCAACAAAGCATTCATCTTTATGTCTTCTTCGATGATTTCCTCTTGCGATTTGATCATCATGTGTGAGTAATTCGGTAAGGCAAGGCATAGCCTTACAACCCTTTGTATTTGTATGAGGGATCGATGGAATGAATTTGAATACTTAATGTCATGTATGTGTCCGTCGAAAGTATGTCTAGACGGGGTGATTAGACTACTTGACCAAATAAAAGCTTATCCTTTTCTCAATTTTAGTTGTAGGCAAGTTTTAGCAAATCTATCACTCAAGCAACACCCTGCACATGCAAGTCTAAGAGTTGTGCAGCGAAAAGTAAAGACTTTGAATATGAACGTAAAGGAGGGATTGGAGAAATCAAACGCAATGAAGACACGGTGATTTTTGGCCTGGTTCCGATAGGTGGCGCTATCGTACGTCCACGTTGATGGAGACTTCAATCCACGAAGGGTAACGGCTGCGCGAATCCATGGAGGGCTCCACCCACGAAGGGTCCACGACGAAGCAACCTTGTCTATTCCACCATGGCTTACGTCCACGAAGGACTAGCCTCACTCGGGTAGATCTTCATGAAGTAGGCGATCTCCTTGCCCTTACAAACTCCTTGGTTCAACTCCACATGATCTTGGAGGCTCCCAAGTGATACCTAACCAATCTAGGAGACACCACTCTCCAAAAGGTAATAGACGGTGTTGTTGATAATGAACTCCTTGCTCTTGTGCTTCAAATGATAGTCTCATCATCACTCAATCACTCTCTCATGGATTTGGCTTTGGTAAGAGAGGGGATTGAAGTGGAAAGCAACTTGGGGAGGCTAAAAATCAAGATTCAAATGGTTGGATTGGAATGTCTTGATCTCAACACATGAGTAGGTGGTTCTCTCTCAAAAATTGAATGGTGGAAGTGTAAGTTCATTCTGATGGCTCTCTTAGAGAGTAGGTGGGGGTGGAGGGGTATATATAGCCTTTACCAAAAATCCAACCATTACAAGCTTTTGACTCAACTCGGTGACACCGAACAGAAATCTCAGGGAGACCGACCTGTGTAAAAGACTTGACCATTTGGCGTTTCGGTGAGACCGAATCAAGAATCTCGGTGGGACCGATATGTGATGACTCAAGCAAGACTTCATTTCGGTAATTCCGATTGTTTCATCTCAGTGATTCCGAAGTGAAACAACTGGTTTACAGAAACTTGGTCAGTGCAAATCGGTGTGACCGATCGTCATCTCGGTGAGACCGAAAGTCTAGGGTTTGGCTGTGGCAGTGTATAGGATCATTTCGGTGGGTCCGGATGGAAGTATTTCGGTGGGACCGAGTTGGAGAAAATGGTTGAGGGTTTTTGGAGCAATATCATCAAGCACTTGAGCAATTAAGTCATGATCAAAACCTCATCCCCTTTTAATAGTATTGGCTTTCCTATGGACTCAATGTGATCTTGGATCACTTAACCAAAAACATAGAGTCTGAAGCTTTGCCAATCCATGTCCTTAGCATTTTGAGGGGTCCACATTCTCATGTCCTTGCCATTCCAATTATTGAACTTTTCTGAAATATATCTTGAATAGGTATTAGTTCAATCATGTATATGTTGTTAAGAATTACCAAAACCACCCGGGGATTAGTTGCACTTTCAGTCCGATTGCGACGGAGCTGTCTCTTGTCTCTTTCTTGTTCTACGACCCTACATGTACCCAGGATCTCAGAGTTCGATCAAGGAGGAGGTAAGGAGCGAGGAGGACGCAGAACGCTATTCTGAACACCTGTGACAGAAAGGTTTAGTATGGAAGTAGAAAGCCGACCATTGGGGATTCATGATGTTTAGTCATCAAATGCCCAATGCTTTTGTCTGGATATTTTTTTCTTAATAATGGAGGTAACCCTGTGAGACGGTAAGGGCATGCGGTTGGACAACTGACTCTTAATGCAGGTCACACACAAAGAGGTAATTTGGACACATCCCCCACTTCATCGCGTTGCAAGCACATCTTAATGGGTATCTTCCACAGCACAAATTAATATCATGATGATCCCGAGGACAAATATATGGTTGTAAGAATCAAGACCTCATACACATGCCTGTTTTGATTCTAGTGTTTACACCCCTAAGGTTGTTAAGGTCTGGTTTACAAAAACTAAAATTTAATTCTATTCCAAGAACTAAAGCATCCATACACACCCTACTAATCCTTGTGAAGACTACATACTAATGAACCTCCCGCCCCCAATACAATACACTTTGGGATTTGAATTTGGACAATAAATTTGAACTTTCAAATTTTATAAATCTGTATCTTAAACATTTCAAGGTCTTGCAAACCATAATTCCTACAACACACGTGCAATCGGTAGCCAACACATTCCATATTGTTTCCCACACCATAGTATTCCATTTCAGAATAAACATGTAAGTTATTTTCAAAATCATTTCACCCCATACTATTCCATTTCTACCTCCTCCCACAAGATCACATATATTTTCTCTCTACGACTAACATCAAAATACATCTACGTCATCACTTGCATCGTTTCTCCAACCTGGTTGGCACAACCCGCTTTCGTCAAGGTCATTGATAAGGGTGCCACGAAGTAGATAGTGCCATAGTGCTTCCACATGTCTCTGTTGTTACCACTTTGTATGCTATCATCCATGGGTCACTGCCATCTACATCATTAGTGTCCAGCAAGGGATAAATTTAATTCTTTATTACTAGTAGAGAAGTTTTGAAGTTTTGAATTTTATGTTTGATTCATTTCGGTCAAAGTTTGAGAATTTTCATTAAATGTTGGAATTTGTTTTCATAAACCCAAATATGCCTCACATGAAGTTGCTAGAGCATAGTACACCTTGCATTGACCGAAATTTAGTTTCTATTAGCAAAGTGAAAACTTGTGATCTTAGAGCTAAAGATCCAATATTTTGGAAACTAGAGGAGGATGTAGTGAATGTGACGGAGGAATGCGAGTTATTCAGCCAAGGGGTATTTTTGGGTGTGTGTTTGCTTGGTCTTTCGATATTGGCTAGCCCACCCATCAAAAGGTCTTTCAAACAAAACTCCACTACTCCCCAAGGTGTATCATACATGGAAGGCTTCTAATAGAAGCCGTCAACAAAATGTCCTCAAATCAAATATATAAACTATGGGATATGCATAGGTGGTATATATGACGCAACATGCCGATTTAGTATAGTCCTAGAAATCGATGTGTGTTTTTAAACTTTTAAGGAGACTCTTGTGTCGTCACTTCTAAAACACAAAGACTGTAAATTGTAAATTTTACCAAGATACAATGGTCCGCGTCGCTCCCTTTCCTCGTGCAAATAAATTCTTAATAAACAGGAACATCGAGCATCCATCATACAGTTGTCAAATTATAGGGACCACAGCCTTTCTAAACCATTACCACCTCCCCGTACACACACATGTTTCTTCCTATCCCCGCAAATACTAAATACCTTCTAAATACATCATTATCCTCTTCCACTTCTACCTCGCCTTTAGCTAGATTGCAATTCACCCCTCTAGCACAATTGCCAATTCACGGGTCATGTGTTTCGTGTAGTCATATTCCAAATCGTGGGCATCGCCACCCCTCCCCCTCATCATCGGCGAGGGACATCATGTAGTTCCAAACCCACCATCGTTGTGCTTTCCATGTTGTGGTCACTCCATCGATATTTCTCTCTACCCCTCCTCCACGAGTCTTATCTCCATGGATGGTGCCTTCCCTCTTCCTGACCGTGAGGGTCATTTCTAGATGATTGATGACTTCGAAGTTCTAGACCTAAGCATCGATGGTGTCCTCCATCTTCATGACCGCGAGGGTTATTTCCAAGTGATTGTAGGATTCAAAGTTCTAGATCTAACCATCGATGGTGTCCTCCCTCTTCATGACCACGAGGGTTATTTCCAGGTGATTGTAAGATTCAAAGTTCTAGATCTAAGCATCGTAGTTTAGAGTTTAGGGATTTGTTCAAAATAGCTAATAATTGGATTTCTAATAATGGTGTCCTTCCTCTTCATAATCGTTGGGGTTATTTCCAGGTAATTGCCGGATTCAAAGTTCTAGATCTAAGCATCGAGGATGTCCTTCATCTTCATGACCGTGGGGGTTATTTCCCGATGATTGTTGGATTCAAAGTTCTAGATCTAAACATCGACAGTGTACTTCATCTTCATGACCGTGAGGGTTATTTCCAGGTGATTTCTGGATTCAAAGTTCTAGATCTAAGTATCGACAGTGTCCTCCCTCTTTATGACCGCGTGGGTTATTTCCAGGTGATAGCCGGATTCAAAGTTCTAGATCTAAGCATCGATGGTGTCCTTCCTCTTCATGACCACGAGGGTTATTTCCAGGTGATTTCCGGATTGAATGTCCCAGATCTAAGCATCGATGGTGTCCTCCCTCCTCATGACCGCGAGGGTTATTTCCAGGTGATTGTCATATTCAAAGTTCTAGATCTAAGCATCGTAGTTTATAGTTTAGAGATTTGTGCAAAATAGCTAATAACTGGATTCCTAATAATGATGTCCTTCCTCTTCATGGCCATGAGGGTCATTTCCAGATGATTGCCGGAGTCAAAGTTCTAGATCTAAGCATCGATGGTGTCCTTCATCTTCATGACTGTGAGGGTTATTTCCAGGTGATTGCTGGATTCGAAGTTCTAGATATAAGCATCGATGGTGTCCTCCCTCTTCATGACCGCGAGGGTTATTTCCAGGTGATTGCCGGATTCAAAGTTCTAGATCTAAGCATCGTAGTTTAGAGTTTAGAGATTTGTTCAAAATAGCTATTAACTGAATTCCTAATAATGTTGTCCTTCCTCTTCATGGTCGTGGGGGTTATTTCCTGGTGATTGCCGGATTCAAAGTTCTATATCTAAGCATCGATGGTGTCCTTCCTCTTCATGACCGTGAGGGTTATTTCCAGGTGATTGTCAGATTCAAAGTTCTATATCTAAGGATCGATGGTGTCCTTCCTCTTCATGACCATGGGGCTTATTTCCAGGTGATTGCCAGATTCAAAGTTCTAAATCTAACCATCGTAGTTTAGAGTTTAGAGATTTGTTCAAAATAGCTATTAACTGAATTCCTAATAATGTTGTCCTTCCTCTTCATGACCGTGGGGGTTATTTCCAGGTGATTGCCGTATTCAAAGTTCTATATCTAACCATTGATGGTGTCCTTCCTCTTCATGACCATGGGGGTTATTTCCAGGTGATTGCCGGATTCAAAGTTCTAGATCTAAGGATCGTAGTTTAGAGTTTAGAGATTTGTTCAAAATAATTAGCTGAATTCCTAATAATGTTGTCCTTCCTCTTCATGACCGTGGGGGTTATTCCAGGTGATTGCCGGATTCAAAGTTCTATATCTAAGCATCGATTGTGTCCTTCCTCTTCATGACCGCGAGGGTTATTTCCAGGTGATTGTCGGATTCAAAGTATATCTAAGGATCGATGGTGTCCTTCCTCTTCATGACCGTGAGGGTTATTTGCAGGTGATTGCCGGACTCAAAGTTCTAGACCTAAGCATCGATGGTGTGCTCCCTCTTCATGACCCTGAGGGTTATTTTGAGGTAAGTGCCGAATGCAAAGTTCTAGATCTAAGCAAGAAATATTGGTTAAAGTTGTTATGTTTACTGTTTATATTGAAAGCGAGTTGAAAGTGAAAAGAATATCTTAGATCCGGATTGAAAGCTCGTATGTCGTGAGGTTCTAAGAAAGTGGGGTTGGGAAGGGAGGGGCGGATGACGGGGAGGTTGGAGGGTTTGTAGAATAGAATAGACGGGGCATCGATAATAGAGATCGAGTGGCTGATGTTGCAGCGATGTTTCACTACAGTGGAGGGTCACTCTTCACATACATATGAGTCCTTTTGTTGGATACCCCATCCAACACAACATCCTCTTAGACCACTGGATCCTCTCCCACCTTGGGGTCTCCTCTCCCACTCTCTCTAAGATCTTTCCCTATCGGTCTGATGGCTGGTAACAGGACAGTGATACCTCATCTATATGTAAATTCTAGGAGATTGTTAGTTCTTTAGTTGTTCCTTTCTTCTTCCTAGAAGAGTCAGGATGCTCATCGTATCCTCAATTAGTAGTTCCCTTCGATGTCCTTCCATTTGGCGTCGTCACAGAGATCCAGATCTCCAATATCCTTGAGCAGACATGTGCGAACCATACCGCCTCTATTTCCTTCGGAGCTCCTTTGATTCAAATGAATTTTACAGGATTTTCAGAGGATTTGGATCCTTTAAAAACTTTTCTACATTGGTCGTTTGATTCACATGATTGAAATCCCTAGGATTCACTCATACTCTACCTTGGAGGAAATTTTAGTGCACTCAAACCTCTTGATAGAATTCCTTTGTTTTCTCATGTGCTATCAAAGGCTTCTCTACGACGCTCAATCCTGTATCTTTTTCCATCTCCACGCCTTTTGCCTACGTGGACCATAGATCAAAATCTGAAGCCGACGATCAGCAAACAAACATTCGCCGTTTTTGCCCGCCGGAGCTCCACCGCCCCGCCCAAGGTTCACAGCGCGAGCACGGGCGGCCTACCCAGCCCCGCCGCTTGTGCCCGGCGCACGGAGCGTGCAGACGGCGTGGGCATGCAAATCCAGTTGCCGATAGAGTCTGGCAACTTGCAGAACAGCCTGGCGGTGCTACGTCACGACGGCGACAGGGACACCAGATTTTACTGACCAGAACAACAACTGGACACACAGAACAAGCACTGGCACACCTCCCTCCCCATCCCAAGCAAAGACAAGAGTTTTTGGCAATAATGACAGGCCATGGGCCCACCTGATGTGTGCATGCACAAGATATCGGAGGGAGATACTGCCACCAGTACTACTCCTACTACTCCTACATGCCATCCCATGGATCCCATGGACGGACGAGCCATGAGTGCGTGCCGGAAAAAAAGAAAAAGAGGCCAGGTTAACCCAAGCAAACAATCCAGCACGAGGTTAGTCACATGTCACCAACAACCGGAGCGGTGCATCTGGACAAAAAGCTCCATGCGTGCAGACCCACTCCGGACAGGAAAGGGAGGGAACGCCATGCCATTGCGCCGAGGGAAAGGAAAGCGACCCCCGGGCAAAATTTTCCAGATACTTACTTTTCAGCCTGCACGTCGGGTGGCTGTTATGCCGGACACGTGTGATGGCCAAGAGCTTTGGTGGAGGAGAGCGATCCATGTGAATGTGATCATCATCCAGTCCCAGTGTGATAGATAGATATATAGATAGATTGGTGCGATTAGGAAGAAGATAGCGGCAGCACGCGTCCGTCCGGGCAAGTTAACAAATGGCGGAGTGGAGTGGCGTGCCGGGCTGCGCACCGGAAAGAGCGGCACTTTCGGACGAGAGAGCATTGCAGTGCCGAGTCATCACACAGGCCCAAATTGCTTTGTTATGTCAAGAAGATTATCCATCCATCATCCACCACTTGATTGATCCATTTCTTCTACAAGGCTAGCTAGCTAATTAGAAGGCACACCCAAAAGGCAGGTCATGGTCATTCTCATGCTATGCAACAGCTTTTCCCAATCATGGATCATTACATTACTACTACTAGTACTACTTGAGAGATATTTCCCTCTCTGCCCCAAATTGTTTCTAAAACAATCCAAGCAGATCCGAGTATTGACAAAACACATGGAAGAAAGAAAAAGGAAAGAAACACAGAAAGAAAGAAAGAAAAGAGGAAGGCAAGAGCAGCAGCATCACAAAAGTTTCCCTTGTCCTGCATTCTAATTAAATCTTCTTCCTTCAGTCAAGACAACAACAAAAAGAACAAATCTAAAGAGACCAGAGCAGAGCAGCAGTTGGAGGGGAAGGGAGAAGTTCAGAGAGAGAGACCGGTTAACTTTTGACAACCTTGCATAAAACTGCTAAAAAAAAAGGTTTCTATGCACCTCCAGCTTTCCACCATGGGATGATAACCAACTACACACAAGTATCACTCCCATCAGCCGTTCTAGACTTTCACTCGACAGATTGCCAGCGCTCCTGCATGGATGGAATGGGTGCATCATCCTCCTCTTCGACCCAGCTCTCGCTCGCAGCTGCGCCTCTTGTCGCGCAATCGCGCTTCTTCCACGCACGCACCGAGCTTTCGACAGAATTAGCAGTTAGCTCGCCGATTCAGATTAGCAGCAGCATTCCCATGCCCTGGCGTCTGGGTCTTTTACTTACCTGATGACAACACAACAGTATATGTTAGTCGAAATAACTAAGGTCATATGGCGTCTGCAGGGGGGAAACAAGGAGGGATATAGGTCCATTACCAGCAGCAGGCTTCTGATCACTGGTAGGCTTTACAGGCATCTGCATTGCTCCAAAGGTCAATTGTGCGGATGACATGTGAGAGTGAGGCGAACCACTCGCAGATTGGCCTGCTGTAGCAAGGTGCATAAAACCACCAGGCGCTGGATGACGATTGGCCTTCATGTTACTGCCAGCTGCACTATGAGCCTTACCTGCATCAGCAGGAATCACAGATGTGGACATCGACATGGAACCAAGAGAGAGCATCGCAGACGAACCAGATACAGCATTTTGCTGCTGCTGCTGCGCCTTGTCAGCCGAGTGCTTTTGGTACAGGCCAGCACCAGCTCCAGCATTTACATGCTGAGGCGGACCTTGTGGTGCAAAGGCATTGGAGATGAAGAAGTGGCCGTGGCCGTGGCCTTGTGGGAACGGCTGCTGTTGTTTCAATGAGGGTCCATGTGACTGCTGCTTACCACCAGAGTGAGCCATGTTTGGTTGCTGACCAAGGATCGATGGCATAGGCATACTGCTGTAGGGATTTGTTGAAGCCGACTTGGATCCAGAAGTCGAAGGAGAGTTCTTGGCTGCATGTTGTTGAGGTGATGACAATTGGACAACTGGCTGGCCACCCTTCGCACTTCCAGATGCAGGTGGGCTACCGCCTGTACTTTTGGAGACCGAATTAGATGGCGAACCAGAAGCAACAGGAGCATTTGAAGATCGAGATAGGTCCCCTGCTCCTCCAGTAGAAAGATTAGTAAGGGAGTGGCCAATCTTCGACGAAGTCATGCTTTGTGACTGGTGATTCGGGGTGGAGAGAGCCTGAAGAGCTTTTGCTTGTTGTTGATGGAGACCACTGTTCTTCATCATAATCAAATTAGAAGGCGAGGATGCAGCGGGGACAGAGGCAGCTGAAGGTGGAGCTGACACTCTCATCGACGATGCCTTCAATTGAGATGATTGACCAGGAACTCCGCCTTGAGATGCGCTTGATGGATACATTAAATTCTGAAAGTTTGTCGCATTCAAACGGTCAGAGTATCCACTTGCATTACTCGGTGCAGCAGACCTGGGGCGAGAGTTCAGATGATTTTGAAACAATTGCTGCTGCTGCTGTTTCTGAAGCTGTATCATATTTTGTTGCTGCTGCTGTTGTTGCTGCTGATGCTGTTGCTGGAGTTGCTGCTGCTGCTGTTGCTGATGCTGCTGATGCTGTTGCTGTTGCTGGAATTGTTGCTGCATCTGCTGTTGATGGTGTTGCTGCAGCTGCAGCTGAATTTGCTGCTGCTGTTGCTGCTGGTGGTGTTGCTGCTGGGACATGGTTGGTGCAGATGGGGCTGCAGCTGACGTAGCTGCTGCAGTAGAAGCACTTGAAGATTTGCTGCTGCCTAACCCAAAGGCATTGGAAGATTCCGCACCAATAAGGCTCAAAGTGCGGACCGAGGGCTCATTAGCACTGCTACCAAGGAAAGGGTGCATAAAAGACTTGTTTTCTGGCTTAGAGAAGGAAAGAGAATGTTGCTGTGAATCACTTGGGTACTTTGCAGATGCAGATTTCTTTCTCTCACTATCTCCAGCACTTGGCGTTGAAGATGAATCCCCAGCCACAGATTTAGCTTCTGCAGCATTTTGATGCTGGGCCTTGTGCTGTGCAGCTTGAACAGACTGGGCTGAAGCAAAATTGAGCTGAGGGTAACCATGCCGGCCTGCTTCTTGATGGCTCTGGAAAAGCGCATGGTTCGGTGCCAATGACGAGAAGTCAAGACCACTTGGAGCAGAACAAGGAGCACCAATAGAACCAAAGGGCATCACAAAAGGCTGAGATGAAGCAAGATCAATTCGAACCCCCTGGCCTCGACTGGTTGGTGGCTGCTGGTGGTGATCATTCGATTTCTTCTCACTCTGATTGCCAGCAGCTGGCATCAACGCAAAATTCGGAAGATGCATTGGAATAGCAAAATTATGTTCATGCCCACCCTTCTGATGGTGTGAAGACTTGTCATCACTTGACTGGCCATCTTGCAGAGTCTTGTCTGTATCCTGTCGGTGAACGAGGCCATGCAGTAGAACAGGACGCTGGTTGCCGCTCGAATAGCTCTGGGAACTGTTGGCAGTGGCTGCTGCGGCCACGGCAGCAGCAGCATTAGCATTTGGTGCATATCCCAGCAACCCTTGTGATTGTTGTGGCTGATGCTTCTGAGAGGAACCAGACAAGCTTGGCATTGGGTTTTTCTGATGATTTTGTTGCTGCGTACCTTGCTGCTGTGATGATGGGTGCAACATGTGTGGAGAGT
Organism: Elymus sibiricus; assembly: GCA_039707655.1. NCBI lineage: Eukaryota > Viridiplantae > Streptophyta > Magnoliopsida > Poales > Poaceae > Elymus > Elymus sibiricus. The sequence goes on along the minus strand of CM077666.1, from coordinate 170,882,978 downwards.
AGACATGCCCGTTGAAAAACGGTACACCTGGGCCTGGTGGTGCCATGCCTCGATATGATGGAGGTCCTCCAGCATGAGCAGCAGCGACCTGGAATGGGTAGCCGTTCTGTAAGATAGCCAAGAACTGGGCATCAGCCGGCTGCAAGTTGGCAAAGCTCAAGTTCATGGCCGGTGCACCAGGGTGTGCTGCTGAAGCGTGGGCGGTGGCAGCTGATGGCATCGCACTGCTGGTGCCAGAAGATTTTGTATCCCCCATTCGATTGGCGGCGGCAGTTGCAGCTGCTACTGCTGCAGCATGTTGGTTGAATGGAAAGATGAATGCTGGCGCTTGCTGTAAAAACAAGGGAGGACGGGAAATTATATAAGGAAAAAAATACCAAAAAGAACCATAAGAAATACTAGTAATGATATAGCATAAATATCCACCACAAGCATACCATCATGTTTGGTGGCATGGAAGAGGACTGCTGTGCTTCATGAGCTGGAGGTTGCTTCCTTTGGTTTGACTCAGCAACAGTGGCACTGCTGGATGCCGCCTTATCCTTGGAGAGGCTCCCCTGGAAAGGAGAAGGCACCATTGAAGGAGTCTTAGTTTCTTGCACCGGGGCGTGTGCCCGGGCAGGGTAGCTCCCCTGCATTGGGTTCGCAAGAAGGGATGCAGCCTCGGCAGGTGGAACGATGCCCATGTTGAATGGTCCTCTTGGCCCAAAGAATGGTGCAGATCTTGTGGCGGCGGCGGCGGCAGCGGCTGCTGCCGCTGTTGGGGGCCAGAAAGAGTTCATCTTTGTAATTCGCTGGTGGTATTGGATCTGCTGCGCAATGTAACAATGTGTAGCGCAGCGCTTCGGGCGTACTGGCAGTGGAGGCAATGCAGGATGCTGCAATGTAGCAAACCTTTAGACTTGGCAAAGAAATTCGCTCCGAAGACAGAAACCACACCATAGCTGAAGTGAGAAAACGAACCTGTAATCCAGCAGAAGTCCCTGGCTTGATGTCCATAGGATGATGAAGCCCAGGAGCTGATAGTCCAGGAACAGGACCAATGTAACTGCAAAGATTAAGAGACAACAGGCTTTTTTAGACCACAAATCCTTCAGGAAGCAAGAGTGCGTGTAACACATCCAACAGCAGTGAAAACTCACCCAAAAGGTGGGAAATTCCCCATCCAGCCCCCAACGGTCATTGGCATAGGCGGTGAAGCAGCAGGTAGAGCTGCCAGATGAGAAAAATCCCAAATCAACAAAGAATCACCTTTCACAAAACCAGTGAGAAAATGGAGAAGGACCAAGCGAAATTCTTACGTGATTTCTCGTGCTTGACCTCGGACTTTGAGGGCTTGTGCTGCTGCTGCGGCAGCGGCGGCAATGGCGGCTGCCTGCGCTCAGATGGCGACTTCTCATCGCCTTGGCTGGGCTTCTCCAAATCAAGCTGCAGCGTGAGCTTCTTTGGAGCAAGCTCGTCTGCCGGCATCATCTGCGCCTTCTCGTCCTCCAGATTGATCTCCAGGCCTCTCCGGGTCCTCTCGCCATCTTTCTTTTCAGAATTTCCTCTCCCAGCCTGAAATCGGAGCAAAAGATGAACAACAAAAGGATCGATCAGAATCAAAACATCCAATGCTCCAGCAGCTAAGGAGGTCAATCAACAGAATTGGTGAAACTGAAGCATGCAGGCAGGCAGGCACCCACCACGTCCATCTCAGAATCCAATCCCTTCTTATCCGCATCAGGGTCGGAAGAGCCATCTCTATCAGGAGATGGCTTCCCAGGAGGGGGAGCCTGGAACAAGCACAGAGGGGAGATAAAAAGTGAGAAAAAAAAGGGAAAAGAAAACAAAAAAGCCAATCAACAGTTGCGGCAAAAAAATTGTCGTTTTCAATCTTTGCCCAACAAATTCCGCAAGACCAATTCAACCACACACACATGAAAGCATATACCAACCATGAGATCAATGCAAAACTTTTCTTGCCGAGCGCCATCAGATGCCAGCTCACTGATAAAAAAATAAATCACACGAAATTGTGAATATACTAATCAGATCGGCACAATCCAAAGGCAATAATGGTTATCACAACACCAATAATATAAAAAATCCAGATGGCCCACCTCTTTGTCGCGGTGGTGGCCTCCCCATTCCTGGCCTCGGAGCCGACCGGCGCAGCAGCCTCGCCGTCGGGCTTGACTGCTGGTGCCGGCGGCTCGGCCCGGCTCTCGGACCCGTGATCCCGTCGATCTGATTCGCTGGCCCGGAGCTCTGGATCTCTTCCTCTGTGGTCCTCCCTCTTCTCTGGCTCCCGTGTAGCCTCCTGCTGCGCACCAGCGGTGGCGGCGGCGGTGCTGCTGCCGCCACTTTCGGCCACAGCCGACACCGACGGCTTTGTATCTGATCTTGCCGCCGGATGCACTTCCGGCCTCGAGGGTGGCTCTGCCGTGTCCGGTTTTGCTGGGCTCGCCGGGCGGTTCTCGTTGTCGTACTTGACGAGCCGTGGCCGCTTCCTCTTTGGGGCTGGCAAAAGCAGTGAGAAAGTTTATTAGACCCACAAAACCAAAATTAGCAACAAAACAACATTGCAGGATTAAAATTGACGAGCTGCCTACCTGTAGTGGTGAGAGAGGCTGAATCTGCCGGCCGGACGCCAGATGACGACGGAGCCGGCGAAGAGTTCCCGGACTTGGCCTCCGGCGCGTCCTTTGGCTCCGGCTTGTGGTTCATGTTCTCCTGCTTGGGAGGGCAGGGGAACTGCCGCGTCAGGCCAAATAGCACCTCGGCGACCTCGATCTCCTCCTGAATGAACGACGGCGACTTGGAAATCTTTGCTGGTGGCGGCTGAGGCGGGGCTGCCGAAGGAGCTGAAGCCGGCGACGGCCGCTGCTTCGGTACAGGCCCAGAACCGCCGCTGCTCCCACCGCCGCCAAGTGTTTTCTGTGAGACACCGGAGAGAGAGAAATCAGTAAGGGCTAGAGTTAAGGAATCATGAGGGGAGACGGATTCTGTCGGCCTATAAAACGCACCAGCTTTTTCCGAACAGGGGCGGTGGTCGATGTGGAAGCCGGCGAGATCGGCCGTGAAGAAGGCCGCTGGATCTGCGAGCCGTCTACAGCGCCGCCGCCTCCGCTTCCACCGCCGGGGCCTGTCCACTCGTGCGAAGACCTCTTGGTAGAAGCTGCGGAAAACACGAGGAACGCCGGTGAGATTAGGGAAACAGAAGCGGCAAGAAGGGTGAAAAATTGCTTGTTTTGCGGTGCATAGCATACCTGAGCGCGCCTTCCTCGGGACTGAAACGCCGATCATTTCGTCGGCGGCCTTCCACACTATGGGGCCCTTGGGATTGGAGCCCCCCTTCCGGTGCATCTGCTGCTGGCCGTGGTGGTGGTGGTTGTTGTAACCGCCGCCGCCGCCGCCGCTGCTGCTACTGCTGTGGTGGTGCCCGGCGCTGGGCTGAGGCGGGGACGGCGGAGGCGCCGTGCTGGGCGACCGCCGCTGCACCGGCGGGTACCTGGGCGCGGACGCGGCGAGCTCCTCGTCGGCGTCGTCGTCGTCATCGCCGAGGCTGTCGTCGGAGGTGTCGTCGCCGTCGTCGCGTCCGTTGCCGTTGAGCATGAGCCGCTCCCCCCGCCTCCTCTCGGACCGAGGCGAGTCCCTCGGCCCCGCGCCGCCGGAGACGCCGCCGCCGTTGCTCCTCAGCCGCCTCCGCGGCGGAGGCGCCCCGCCGGACATGGCCACGGCGGCCCTCCTGCCTTCCCGGATCCGCTCCATCTCAGATCTGAGGCATGCGCCCTCCGATCTCCCGCCTAGTCGCCGCCGCGTCGCCGGCGTCCGGCAGACACCGCCGCCGCCGCGCAGATCCACGCACCAACCGCCTCAACAAGGCAGATGGAGAGAGCAAGAGAGCCCGCCCTGCTTCTCCTTGTGCTCACAAGTATCTCCTCCCTCTCCCTCTCTCTATGCTACTCCTCTCCTAGAGAGCGCTCTCCCCTCTCCCTCGGCTGGGATGGCTGCTGCTTCTCTGGTCTGGTGTGGCACGGCCTCCTCCCCTTGTGGCTCGCTTTCTAGGCGCCCCCCTCGCCTCATCCTCTTTTTGTCGCTGCCGATGCCCGCATCCGACGGCCAGGATCCGCCCGACGCATCCGACGGCCCCGCCCCCGCGGCTGCCACCGTGGCCGCCCCCACCGCCTAGCACCGAACACGCGATAAAATCTCGTGGACGCTTCCTTACGCAACAAGCATGGCTGGATGACCGACACGTGGCGGTGCGCCCGAGCGGGGTGAAGCCCCGAACCGTCCACGGGCAATAGCAGGTGGGTGGGTGATGGCGGCACGCCCCGCCCATTTGTTCTCTTCCCTAACCAATTTTTTTATCCTTTAGTAAAAAATTAACACTCCACGCAAAATAAAGTAAAGAATAAAGAAATGGCGGTACGCCATCGGCTTTGGCCCGGGACCACCACACGCGGGTCCGCGTGGATGGGCCTGATCTGGACAGTGCGGGGCCGGGGGCCTGGTTTCACCGGGCTGACGTGGCGCCTGCGCGCACCGGTCGCTGCGGGTGGGTTAAAAGGGCACGAGGAAAGTCTCCAGGTAGGCAGTGGAGCGCGGGCGGGGCCCACAGCGGGCGCGCGGGCCCGGGCATCTCCCCGTCTCATCCGCTTTTCTTTTCTTTTTCTCTTTCGCATAACGTTCTGCTCGTGGGCTCCGACGTGGCGGGGCTGGTGACGTCAGTGGGGCCCTCCGGCCACCAACCTTCACCGCACTACTGGCCTACTTCTACGCTGAATGAATTAAGATATTCCTTAAAAACACCCAGTAGTTTAATATCATTACCACGGAGGAGGTCCGGAAGATGTCATTGTATACGCGGATTGGCGCGGTTACGTAACTGGATCATTAAAGGCCAGTAAATTAAATTTAAAATTTTCGCTGCGCTGCGGTGCGGTGCGGGGCGTCGTATTTTGGATCCAGACGCCACCGGGTGCATGGTGGCCTGCTGCTGCTTTGCTTTAAATTGCAAGTTTTTGAAAGGAAATGAACCACGTGCGACTCTTCCCTGGAGTTTACACCCAACTGAAGTGGGTTCTCGTCCAATCATCCGCGCCGCTCTTCGACGCTCCCGGAAGGAGTGCGCCCTCTCGCGGTCTTCAGCAAGCCGGCGGGAATCAATTGCTCAAATGGTGCTTGGACCCGGGCCGGTGGATCACGGGGCGTGACCGTGGCCTCGGCGGATGCGGTGACCACGGCATGGCGCAACCCACTGTGCTGCCGGAACCGTTCAGGCGGCACCTCGTCCCCGCGGCTGCGGGCGCCGAAACGGATGTTATATGCGCCTCCATGGATCGCCAACAATCTGAAAAGGAGGCGCGGCGTCTGTTGGTGCAGCTTCAAGCGGAGGCGGCTTCGGCTGCCCTCGCGGTGGACGTGGCAGCGGCAGCCCGCGAGGCAGCGTCGGAGGAAGCCCTCCATGCACGCATACCGAGAAGCGGCGAAGGAGGGCCGTGAAGGCAATGGCAAAAGAGCAAAGTAGGGGGTACGTGCCATGGCCGGACTGTCCCCCAAGGAGGAGAAGGACGACGATGGCTACGGATCGGACAGCTCCGGCAGTGAGCAGATCCGCCATGATCCGTTCTACGTCTTCGATCGCTACTGCCGCACGGAAAACGGGAAGGGCAAGGGAGGCCGTGGATGAACTTCTTCCATTGCGTTTCATTCGTAGTTAGTAGAGCATGTCAATTTTTAGTAGTCCGATGACATGTGTTCAACTACATACGTACGTTGCATGAGATTAATATGGATTTAAGGATTTGGTCTAATGAATCCGGTTGAGGAGAAGCAATTTTGTGTGCTGCCTGGTCACTGTTCGCGGACGCGCTCGGGCGAGTCCACTGGCGTTTGGGTGCCAGATTTTGCTACTTGTGGTTTTAGATGCTCTAAAGGAGATTGTAGGCTTATTATTGCTATGTCACCCATTGTATTATATGTAAAACATACCCCAGACGTGGTTAACGAGGACACACGACTTTGATTCAAAAAAAAAAGGACAGACCGATAGACAACTTTGAATGCAATGGACAACAACAAATTGGTACAAACTGATGTGCTCACTCCCTTCCTCAAAGAAGGGTGCCAAGAATAATTTTGGGCACAGTGGGAAGCCCACGTGCCCTTGAAGCTTCACCCATTGGCCACCTTCGGAGCTATCCTTATTGCATGTGTGAGATTTGGAATAACCGCTATGCGAGATTTGTGGAGAGTGGCGATGGGAGAAGGGTTTTTTTTTTTGAGAAAGCGATGGGAGAAGGTTAGGTTTGTAAGAAAAAGGGTAAAAATAGCACCATGTGCCCTTCATTACTAGAAGACGGGAAGTAAGACCCTCGACTTCCTTTGGAGATCGGAGGGAGTATAATAAAGTGACAATGAACGGCCATGACTTTGTCTTCTCATTCATGGTGATTGGTCAAAACTTTATATAATCTTCAAAGTTGCAGTTCCGAGAAAACACAGAGATGTGTATTCAGACAGATGCCAATTTAGCAACTCCCAAAAGCGATTTGCATGTAGTGGTTATCCTATCTAAGAAAAGATTAATTAATTCTAAAAACTCCTCCTAACGAGTGCATGTACTCCCACTGTTCTTGAAAAAAATGCAACAATTTCTCAGTTGTGAATGGAGAAAAAAGTGTGTGCGTGTGGGGGTGCTTTTCCCCCATAATTACTCCTATAGGTGTGCACATGCTTGTGCCTCAGTATCTCATTTCTCGCGTATGTGCCATCACTTAGTCCGTGTGCACACACTCGGGAAGCCAATCCACGTGCCCTTGATGCTTCACCCATTGGCCACATTAGAAGCTACGTTTGTGGCATGCATGAGATTTGGAATAACTGCTACATAAGAATTGCGGAGAGGGTTAGGTTCGGGGGGGGGGAGGCCAAAATAGCATAGTGTGCCCTTCCTTAGTGGAAGACATGAAGCAAGCCTCACGACTTCCTTTGGAGATTGGAGGGAGTATAGCAAAGTGACAATGAACGGCCATGACTCTGTCTTCTCATTCATGATGATTGATCACATATTTATACAATCTCCAAAGGAGCAATTCCGAGAAAACACGGGTAGGTGTATTCGGGTTGTTGCCAATTTAGCAACTGCCAAAGGCAGTTTGCATGCAGAGGGTGCACACGTGCATGCCACTATGTATCTCGTTTCCCGCGCATGTGTCGTCTCTTAGCATGTGTGCCCATGTTCAAGAATCCAATGCATGTGCCCTTGATGCTTCACCCATTTGCCACATCAGAAGCTACGTTCGTGGCATGCATGAGATTTGGAATAACTGCTATGTGATATTTGCGGAGAGGATTAGGTTCGGGAGGGGAGGCCAAAATAGCACAGTGTGCCCTTCCTTAGTGGAAGACATGAAGCAAGCCTCACGACTTCCTTTGAAGATCTGAGGGAGTATAACGAAGTGACAATGAATGGCCATGACTCTGTCTTCTCATTCATGACGATTGATCACATATTTATACAATCTCCACAGGAGCAATTTCGAGAAAACACACAGTAGTGTATTTGGGTGGTTGCCAATTCAGCAACTGCCAAGGGCGGTTTGCATGTAGAGGTTATCCTATCTAATACAAGTTTCATTAATTCTAAACACTCCTCCTAATGAGTGCATTTACTCCCATCGTTCTTGAAAAAGCGTAGCAATTTCTCAGTTGTGGATGGAGAAAAAAGTGTGCGTGTGCGGGGGTGCCCCCCCACAAATTACTCCTATAGGTGTGCGCGTGCATGCCCTTGTGTATCCTGTTTTCCGCACATGCGTCGTCAGTTAGCCCGTGTGCCCACGCTTAGGAAGCCAATCCACGTGCCCTTGATGCTTCCCCCATTGGCCGCATTAGAAGCTATGTTCATGGCATGCATGAGCTATGGAATAACTACTACGCGAGATTTGTGGAGAGGGTTAGGTTCGGGGGGGAAAGGCCAAAATAGCAATAGTGTGCCCTTCCTTAGTGGAAGATAGGAAACAAGACTCGTGACTTCCTTTGGAGATTGGAGGTAGTATAACAAAGTGATAATGAATAGCCATTACTATGTCTTCTCATTCATGCTGATTGATCACATACTTATACAATCTCCAAAGAAGCAGTTCCAAGAGAACACAGAGAGGTGTATTCGGGCTTTTGCCAATTTAAAAACTCCAAAGGGTGGTTTGCATGAAGTGCTTATCCTATCAAACACAAGATTAATTAAATCTAAACACTCCTCCTAACGAGTGCATGTACTCCCATCGTTCTTTAGAAAGCGCAACAATTTCTTAGTTGTCAATGGAGAAAAGGTGTGTGCTTGTGTGTGGGTGGGGGTACTGTTCCCCCAAATTACTCAAATAGGTGTGAACGTGCATGTGCCTATGTATCTCGTTTCCCACGCATGCACCATCGCTTAGCTCTTGTGCCCAAGCTCGGGAAGCCAATCCACTTGCCCTTGATGCTTCACACATTGCCCACATTAGAAGCTATGTTCATAGCATGCATGAGCTGTGGAATAAACGCTACGCGATATTTGCGGAGAGGCTTGGGTTCGAGGGGGAAGGCCAAAATAGCAATAGTGTACCCTTCCATAGTGGAAGACAGGAAGCAAGACTCACGACTTTCTTTGGAGATCAGAGGGAGTATAACAAAGTGGCAATGAATGTCCATGATTCTGTCTTCTCATTCATGATGATTGATCACAGATTTAGACAATCTCCAAAGGAGTAGTTTCGAGAAAACACATAGGTGTATTCGGCTTGTTGCCAATTTAGCAACTGCCAAGGGCATTTTACATGAAGTGGTTGTCCTATCTAACACAAGATTAATTAATTATAAACACTCCTGAAAACTAGTGCATGTTCTCCCTCCATTCCTGAAAAAGCACATCAATTTATCACTTGTGAACGGAGAAAAAAGTGTGCACGTGTAGGAGGTGCTTTCCCCCCAAAATTACTCCTATAGGTGTGCGTGTGCATGCACCTGTGTATCTCGTTCCCCACGCATGCGCCGTCGCTTAGACCGTGTGCCCACACTCGGGAAACCAATCCATGTGCCCTTGATGCTTCACCCACCACATTAGAAGCTATATATGTTCGTGGCATGCATGAGATTTGGAATAACCGCTAAGCGAGATTTTTAGAGTGGGATAGGTGTTGGTGTCCTGGACTAGGGGGTGCTTGCCACGTCGGCCCATCAGTGATGTGCCGAGCCGAGGACCCACTGAAGATTGTTTGCATGGCCCTGTCGGCCCTGGCCCATGGCGCGATCAAGACGAAGATCTCCTGAAGACTTGGCGTCCACTTCAAGCGTATTTGAACCGACCTACATATCTCTAAGATCGTAACTGCCCATTTGTAACCCTAGGTACCCCCCTGGCGTCTGTATAAGCCGTGGGGTTCAATCCGTAGAGGAAGAGGCATTCATATTCACCTTTTGTAGGGTTTAGAGCTTAGACAAACTCATACGATCTCGAGGTAGATTAATCTGTACTTTGTAGCCCATCACAATCAATATATAAGAAGCAGGACGTAGGTTTTTACCTCATCAAGAGGGCCCGAACCTGGGTAAAACATCGTGTCCCTACTCTCCTTGTTACCATCTAGCTCTGATCATCCAGCATGGGACCCCCTACCCGAGATCTGCCGGTTTTAGCACCGACATTGGTGGCCCATGCAGGTCCCGCCAGGTGATGTCACAAGCTCGATGGCGGATCTAAGGATCGACGACAACACCGGCTACGGGGACGTTTTCACCCCCGACCAGCTCTTCATCTTCGGCAGCATTACACTGCTTGCCGATGCAATCGGCCATCTAGGCCAGATAGAGGATCCCCCTCTAGACCAAGCCGTCTGGCTCGGCAATCCAAAAAATGTCACAGCTCACCGCGACAGGATCGCCCCTTAAGGCCGGATGCCAGATTGGCCCACGAACACCGTCGCCTATGCTCCGGATTCGATCTTGGAGCGGGCCCTTGGTGTAGCCGCCCCCATGAACCTAGTCTCGAGCTCGGATCCGAACACCTCCTCGTTGGTTCGGACGTTGAGCCTGCCTGACCGGAACCTTGAGGTAACACCCCACAACGCCCAAGCGCAAGTCCGGCTCGGCGTCACCCGCCATCTTACGATGGGTAAATCCGATCTTCTTGCTTTCAACAAGATGCTGGACCAAGCTCGAAACCTCAGGATCTCAGATGGGCCGGCCTCGGCCCGTAGTCAGGCCGGATTTAGATCCGAAAATATGGAACTTTTCGACCCACCCATTGCTCACTTAGTCGCCATGATCGAGGATTTAACCAACATGTTGGACTACGCCTCCGAGAAGGCCATCGACATGGAGGAGGACGTCGACGATATGTCGTATACAATGTCACCCCTAACATCCAGATACACCGGGAATTGGGCAGCAACCTCTACCTTCGACGTCTACATGGTAGACACTCCCAATGATAAAAAGGAGGAGAAAGGTGAGGAGCCACCTAAACGCCAACGCCGGCAACGCCATAATAAAGGCACAGGCAATGGCGATGCTAGCCACGAAGCCACTGACAACGGTGACGCCACTGATAACGGCAATACCCCAGACGCCGCCGATGACCAGGACGCACGCTATAACGCCAATAATGGTCCCATCAATGCACTACAAAAAAACCACTTTCGTGATGATATGTGTTTGTCACAGTAGGTCACGTTTTCTGTCATGCGTGTACATCCGTGATGATTTTATGACAAAACCAAGATAGTCATACATGTGCTGTCGTAGAAGTGTTCCATGACAATACTCAAATTATCATCACGGAAGTGTCAACTTCCATGACGATAAATGTCGCATCATGGAAGTGTTTTTGTCAAGGGTAACTGACACGTGGTATCCACCGTAATGGGCCGCCGTTAAGCTATCGTGTTCCGGTTTAGATCCGATAACCCGTTAACAGCCCTGACCAATGGCGATTTTCCACATGTAAAATTTTCATTGGCCAACAGAACCACGTGTCAGCTCATCGTCGCGACAGATGTCATCCATCCACTGGACGAGACGCGCCAATGGAACAGTGACACGTGGCACGACCCAAAACAGGCCCATTTAGCTAAAAAGGCCGGCCCAGTCAAAATAAGCGGGCCGGCCCATTTACGGCCTACTTTCGTCTGGCCCATTTACAAAAACGGCCCATACGAGTTCTGCCAATTCAGCCCATCAATGACCCATTAGCGATTTGACACCATTTTTTTTACTGTGACGATTTGACCCATTAACGATTTGACACCATTGTAGCCCATCGTTAGTTCTAGCCTGTTAACAGCCCGCTATGTCTTTGGGCTCATTTGCCGCCCGAGGTTCTTTCGGCCTGTTAGAGGCCCATTATAGAGATGGGCCAATTTCCAGTTTGTACGTCTTTCGGCCTGTTAGAGGCGCATTATAGGGCTGGGCCAATTTCAAGGCGGTACGTGTTTCGGCCTTTTAGCGGCCCATTCCGGATTTGGGCCAACTTCCGGCTCGGTGTATCTTTCGACCGGTTAACGGCCCACTCCGTAGTTGGGCCATTTACAGTTTGACTTGACTTTCGGCCTCTTAGCGGCCCATGTTCTCCATGGCACAATTCCAGCCCGACATGACTTCCGGTCTATTAAAGGCCCGTTTTGTATATGGCCCCACTTATGGCCCGATTGGCTTTCGGCCTGTTAACGGCCCGACATGGAATTGGGCCAAACATTAATCATGATCTATTTCGGGCTGCCAAGGGCCCGTTCGCCCATTTCCACTATTGGAGCCCACTCAAGGTTTCGGCATGTTAACAACGCGTCAACTAATGCCCCCCGATCATGCCCCTGGTCCGGACGGCTTTAACGGTGCATTCCTGAAGGCGTGCTGGACAATCATCAAACATGATTTTTACCGTTTCTGTAATGATTTTCATCGAGGAGATCTTGACCTTGAAAGCCTGAACTATGGATACATCACCCTGATACCCAAGAAGAACACGCCGAAAACTGTGAATGACTTTCGCCCGATAATCCTCCTCAACTGCTGCCTCAAATTGATCACCAAGCTCTTAGCTAACAGACTGCAGAAAATTATTTTGCAAATCGTGCACCGAAATCAATACGGCTTCTTGCGAGGGAGATCCATCCATGACTGCCTGGCGTGGGCATTCGAGTATATTCATCAATGCCAAACCTCAAAACGAGAGATAGTACTTCTGAAACTGGACTTTGCAAAAGCGTTTGACACTGTTGAGCATTCGGCCGTGATCCAAATCATGCAGGGAATGGGCTTCAATGAGAAATGGATTGCATGGATTAAATGCATTTCATCATCTGGCAAGTCGTCTGTCCTCCTCAATGGGGTGCCTGGGAGACAATTCCACTGCAAATGTGGTGTCCGACAGGGTGATCCTTTGTCACCCTTGATATTTGTGCTAGCTGCCGACTTACTCCAAACGGCTATCAATGAGGCCCTTGCAAATAATCTCCTACAGCTTCCAATTCCAACGACTGATGAAGGAAATTACCCTGTGATACAATACGCAAATGACACGATTATTGTCATGCCCGCTTGTCCCATTCAAGCTGCTGAAAGCACATTTGCTTCCTTGGTAGTTTTGGTAATTTATGCCAACATACATGTTGTTGGACTAATGCTTTTATCTAGTGAATTTCAGGTAAGTTCAACAATGGCGTGGCGTGGACAAGAGGATGTGGAACCCCTTCAAAATGCTAAGGACAAGGATTGGCAAAAGATCAAGACTCTACATTTTTGGTTTAGTGATCCAAGATCACATTGAGTCCATAGGAAAGCCAATACTATTAAAAGGGGATGAGGTGTTGCTTAATGGTCTTTTTGCTCAAGTGCTTAGTGACAATATTCATAAACCCTCAACCACTCTCTCTACCCAAATATGTCATAAACCTAAAGTCCAACTCGGCCCCACCGATTTTTCCTATCCGGCCCCACCGAGTTGATCCAAGACTTAGCCACTGCCAAACCCTAACAAATCGGATCCACCGAAATGGATCTCGGTCCCACCGAGATGGCCTTGCCAACTCTCTGTAATCGTTTGCATTTACTTCGGTCTCACCGAGTTTGCAAATCGGTCTCACCGAGATGGCTTGCCAAGTCTCTGTTGCCTTATTGCTTCACTTCGGTCCAATCGAGTTGATGCAATCGGTGCCACCGAGATGAGGTTTGCCCTAAGCCATTGCACTTCGGTCCATCCGAGTTGTCCGTATCGGTCCCACCGAGATTCCTAAAGTTCATATCTTTTACACAGTTCGGTGCTACCGAGATGATTGTTTCGGTGCCACCGAGTTGGGTCAAAAGTGTGTAACGGTTGGATTTTGTGTGGAGGCTATATATACCCCTCTACCCCGTCCTTCTCAGTAAGGAGAGCCATCAGAACATGCCTACACTTCCACCATTCATTTTCTGAGAGAGAACTACCTACTCATGTGTTGAGATCAAGATATTCCATTCCTACCATTTGAACCTTGATCTCTAGCCTTTCCCAAGTTGCTTTCCACTCAAATCCTTCTTCCACCATAGCCAAATCTGTGAGGAGTGTTTGAGTGCTGGGAAGACTATCATTTGAAGCACAAGAGCAAGGAGTTCATCAACAACACACCGTCTATTACCTTTTGGAGAGTGGTGTCTCCTAGATTGGTTAGGTGTCACTTGGGAGCCTCCAACCAGATGTGGAGTTGAACCAAGAGTTTGTAAGGGCAAGGAGATCGCCTACTTCGTGAAGATCTACCCCGAGTGAGGCTAGTCATTCATGGACGTAAGCCATGGTGGAATAGACAAGGTTGCTTCTTCATGGACCCTTCGTGGGTGGAGCCCTCCGTGGACTCGCGCAGCCGTTACCCTTCGTGGGTTGAAGTCTCCATCAACGTGGACGTACGATAGCACCACCTATCGGAACCACGCCAAAAACCACCGTGTCTTCATTGCGTTTGATCTTCCATACTCTACCCCTTTACTTTCCGTACTATTGCATGCTTTACTATTTCCGCTGCTCAATCTCTAGATATGCATGTGTAGAAAGTATTGGAGTGATCTTAACTTGTGCCAAAATCTGCCTAAATTCCAAGAGAAATTAAAAACTGCAACTTTGGCTGGTTAGGAGTCTATTCACCCCCCCCTCTAGACCTGCCTCCTCAATCCTACAGCTGCCCAGATGAAAAACATACTTGTTGACTATGCAACTTCGGTGGGACTTCAGATCAATTTCCATAAGTCTACCCTAGTGCCGATCAACACGCCTGCAGACAAATGCAATGCTCTTGCGACCCTGTTCGGTTGCAACACAGCCAGCATGCCATTCTCTTATCTAGGGTTACCCCTTGGTACCACGAGACCTACAGTGTTGGACATGACGCCCTAGGTCTGCAAAGCTGAGAGCAAAATCACAGCTGCCATGTCTATGATGTCCTATGCTGGTAAACTAGCCCTGATGAATTCGTTGGTCACATCACTGGTGATCTACCCCATGGGCACCCTGAGACCCCCCCCCCCCCCAAAATCGTTGAACAACTAGATAAAATCAGAAGACACTGTCTTTGGAACAAGAAAACTGACAACGGTGAAAAATGTAACTCCCTTGCCGCTTGGAGCATGGTTTGCCGCCCCAAGAGGAATGGTGGTCTGGGTGTGCTCAATCTAAAAGTGCAGAATGATGCCCTGTTGCTCAAACTGTTACACAAATTCTACAACCAACTTGACATACCTTGGGTTAAGCTAATCTGGGATACATACTATGCCAACACGGTCCCCCACGCTGCAGCGCCATGTGGTTCCTTTTGGTGGCACGATCTCATTCAGCTTATGCCAATTTATCGAGGGATCACAAAAGTGCAGGTTCATTGTGGCAAAACTGCGCTCTTCTGAAAAGATGACCAGAACCACTCCATATACGCGGAGACCTTCCCGAGAGCATTCTCTTATACCACAGTCGAAGATAATTCTGTCAGGGAGCTCCTCACCGCTTCCAACGTCCATGAGGCCTTTCACCTACCTCTCTCAGTACAAGCCCATGAGGAATTGAAGCAAGTACAACTCGACGTAATGTCCACTAAACTTACTAACGCTAAAGACATATGGACATACATCTGGGGGGCGGCTGTGTTCAAAACCACTGCATACTACACCTTCTATTTCAGAGAGATTGTTGCCCATGATGCATTCAAGTGGTTATGGAAATCCAAAAGCATCCCAAAGATCAAAGTCTTCGGTTGGTTCCTGTTGTCTGACCGGCTTAACACGAGGAACATGCTCAAGCGGAGACACTACAATATTGGCAATAACCTAGACTATCAGTTTATGTGGAGACCACGTGGAGGAGACGGTGGAGCATATGTTTTTCCACTGTCGATTTAGTAGAGCCTGCTGGCAAAAGCTAAATATACACTGGCCGGTGAGTGGAAACATACTGGAGATGATAGCCTATCTAAAAATGAAGCATCAATGGAAAATGATTATGGATGTCCTCCTAGTAGCTGCATGGAGCCTTTGGAAGGAAAGGAACAATAATTATTTCAGGAAGGTGGCTCCCTCTATTTCATCATGGAAGACTAGGTTCACATCTGATTTTGCCAACATTGGTTTTAGAGTCCCCACCCACAAAAAGTAGATTGTCACTGCCATAGTTGACTCCATTGCATAACCCCAAAATACACTGGTGCCGAGATGTGCTATACAAACGGTTCTTACCCCCTTTCCGCGACAGAGTTTTAAACCGTCGCCTTGCCAGTGTGTGCGATAGGGGGGTCCAACCCACACGACCCAGAAACCGTCGGCGATGGAGGCTCCGATCACACACGCGGGGCAAAAAGAGCTCGTGTGCGATCGGGCGAGCCATCGCAGACAATTATACAGGCCCAATCGTTTCCGTTCGTATGTACATCCCACACGGTGAATCCCAGACAAACGTTTCCGTTCGTATGTACATCACACACAATTTTTATGTGGAAACATTTGTGTAAGGTGGCCTAACGCAAACATTTGTCGGGCGGAAGTCGTGTGTGATTGTTCATTGATCCAACATGCCTACTTTATAGAAACGGTGTTGGTTGTTTGAGTTCTTCGCCAACGGTGTTATCTGAGATACTGTCTGCAATAGAAAAACCCAATTAGCAGGCTAATTGGACAATTATTAATTATCCATTTAGTAATCAAATTGACATTTCATATCAAACACACCATATATTTCATATCCGTATTACGGCGACCAGGATTTCATAATTGAATTAGATCAGATAGCTTCAGCACTCAGTTAGACCATATAGGCATGTACCTACCTACGACATTACACAACAGCGCCAAGTTTCACATGCAACATCTAAAACCTTTCGAAAGTAGCATCATACACGGTAAATAGACAGATGAATCTCATCTGGAGAACTGCTGAAGCAGAAGGCGAGTATTGAGCCTTTAGTGATGTTGACTGTCCTTGCAACTTTAGGCCAGTGGCTGTGGATAATTGCCCGCCCAACCTTCGTCCTCTTGAGGAAGACTTCAATATTGTACCGTGGGTGTTGAATGAATACCTTCCTCGCCTCTTGACCATGCAGGTGGTCTGAGAGGTAATCATCGGTGAAGTGCTTTGGAAAGGACTGGAAACAAATATATGCATAAATATTTGTTCTAAATTTTGAAATGGCGCGAAGGAAAAAAAAACAAGGTAAAAGAGTTAGTACCATACTATAGTTGACTGATGTCTTCTTCATTGTGCAAACAAAGATCTTGCTGTTATTCGTTGCTAGTTTCTTTAACCTAACAATCTTTCTGAGTTTCTTGACTTGACTGATATTCATGGACATCTCATTTCCCCATATGCAAAATGGGTCGAACAGTGGGTCTAAACCTCTGACAGCAGAACCTACATGTGCAAGACCAAATTGTTAAAAACCTAAATATTAGAATGGTTCCTGCAATTGCACAATAATGTGCTATTAGACAAATGACCATGCATGTGCGAACCTCGATTTTAAACCTGAGTGCCTCCCATTGTTTCCCTGCAACACATATAAGGCAGTTATTGATCAGGTTAAGTGAGAGTTGGCATATGATACGTCTCCAACGTATCTATAATTTTTGATTGTTCTATGCTATTATAGTATCAATCTTGGATGTTTTTATATACATTTACAGCAATTATATATCATTTTTTGGGACTAACCTATTAACTTAGTGCCCAGTGCCAGTTGCTGTTTTTTGCCTGTTTTTGGTTTTCCAGAATATCAGTACCAAACGAAGTCCAAATGCCACGAAACTTTTTGGAGATTTTTTTCTAGACATAAGAGACACTAGAAGCTTCGGGAGAGGGCCAGAAGCCAGAGGAGGTGGCCACGAGCCACCAGGGCGCGCCCCTCGTGGGCCCACCTCTGCTCCGTTTGACCTAATTCCACCTCTATAAATTCTCTAAAATCGGGAAACCAACAGAGGAGTCCACGAAATACTTTTTTCGCCACCGCAAGCTTCTGTTCTCGAGAGATCCCATCTGGAGGCCTTTTTCGGTACTGTGCAGGAGGGGGAATCGATCACGGAGGGGCTCTACATCATCCTTGCTGCCCTTCCGATGATGCGTGAGTAGTTTACCATAGACCTTCGGGTCCATAGTTAGTAACTAGATGGCTTCTTCTCTCTTTTTGATCTTCAATACAATGTTCTCCTCGATGTTCTTGGAGTTCTATCCGATGTAATCACTTTTTGCGGTGTGTTTGTTGGGATCCGATGAATTGTGAGTTTATGATCAGATTATGCATGAATATTATTTGAGTCTTCTCTGAACTCTTTTATGCATGATTATTATAGCTTCGTATTTCTCTCCGATCCATTGATTTGGTTTGGCCAACTAGATTGATTTATCTTGCAATGGGAGAGGTGCTTTGTAATGGGTTCGATCTTGCGGTGCTCAATCCCAGTGACAGAAAGGGACATGACATGTATGTATTGTTGCTATTAAGGGTAAAAAGATGGGGTTTATTCATGCGTGAGTTTACTTTGTCTACATCATGTCATCTTGCTTAAGGCGTTACTCCGTTCTTTATTGACTTAATACACTAGATGCATGCTGGATAGCGGTCGATGTGTGGAGTAATGGTAGTAGATGCAGGCAGGAGTCGGTCTACTTGTCTCGGACATGATGCCTATATACATGATCATTGCCTTGGATATCGTCATGATTATTTGCTTTTCTATCAATTGCCCAACAGTAATTTGTTCACCCACCGTATGCTATTTTCAAGAGAGAAGCCTCTAGTGAAAACTATGGCCCCCGGGTCTATCTTAATTATATATTGAAAATCCTAGAAATACCTTGCTGCACTTTTACTTTATTTATTTTATTTTGTATTTTTGTTTGATCTATTTATCTATCACCATACAATTTAATCTTGCAATTAACCACCAAGGGATTGACAACCCCTTGTTCGCATTGGGTGCGAGGATTTGTTGTTTTGTGTGCAGGTACTGCTAACAAGTTGTTGCATGATTCTCCTACTGGATTGATAACCTTGGTTTCATAACTGAGGGAAATACTTATCTCTACTGTACTGCATCATCCCCTCCTCTTCGGGGAAATCCCAACGCAGCTCACAAGGAGCAGCATACTATCAGTAGAATATGTTAATAAAAATAAACAAATTGCAGATCCAACAGATTATTTCGAGCCGCATGGAAAAGCTAGTTAACCAAACCAAGCATGCTTAAGAACTAGGAAATATGGCAAATGTATATGTTTCTCATGTACTACATATTTTGTACAGCCAAATTCGATGTATTTCTCACATGCATAACAATACAAAATTGTACTCACAACAAATGAACATCACATTGCAGAATTGAACCAAACAGTTAACTGGACAGCACAAGAAATGAACCAAACAGTTAACCGAGCACCGTATTGCAGAATAGAACGTATACTAGAAGTCAGACAGTTAACCAAACCAAGCATGCTTAAGAACTACTGGGAAATATAGCAATTGTTGAACAAAACTGTTAATTGAACATCACATTTCAGTAGATCAGATTGCATATTAACATTATAGAGGACAATTCACTAGAAGGCACCGGCGGTGGCCTCGAGAAAACACCACGAACTGTCGTTTAAAGCAGCCAACCACGTGGCGGCGTTCGCGCGCAAGGCGTCGATGGTGGCCTCGACGGCGAGGTGCTCCTGCAAGATCTGGCAGTCAGCACGCATGGCAGCCATCGCGACCTCATCCGCGCGTGCGGCCGTGATTTGCTTCTGCACTGCCAGATGCTCCTTGAGCTCCTGGCTATACTGCATGCAAAATGGCTATGGGCGGCGCTTATTTGGAGGATGGGGCAGTGATTTGGGTGGAAGGTGTCGCGCCGGCGGTTGGGGCATGTAGGATGGAGAAGGAGGAGGAGGATGGGGGTGGGGTGTGGATTACCTGACTATATCGACGAGGCCGCGCAACAGGAAGGAGCGTCGCCGGCGAGCAGGTGGCGCTGCAAGCAAGCAGTGAAGGTTTGAACTTGGAAATGAAGGAGGAAATAGTGGAAATGTGGGTGGGGGGGGGCGGGAGGCGGGGAGCTAGATATTTCCGCGGTTGCCAAATTTCCGCTCGGTGTAGCGAAAAACTGGCGCCCAAGTGTGGTTGCCGCGCTGGCGGTGGACTGTAGCCGACGAAACTTCCGACGTAAGCCATACATGAGGGTGCCCCTAGATATTTTATACTGCATCGCACACGATACTTGCTAATAAACTGTTTGTGGTATACTTGATTTTTTTCATTTTGATTTGAAAGACCAAATGGGTTACGGCAGGAAAGGTTGGTGTTTGAATTGCTAGAACATTTATTTGCAGTGAACATGCAACTATAGGAGTGTCGTGCTAAAATTTGGAATTATTCCGGGTTCGTTTGGCCTTTTTTATACATTAATTGAGTTTCTAGGCATTTAATGTGCATAATTCAAATTTGAACTACAGGCACATGCTCCAGTGCACCAAAATGGGTTGAAAAATCATATATCTGTCCTTGGGTGAATGTTTAGGTCCCATGCATGCAAGAAATGGGAATGAATTTCAAACATCTGGGCATCGTGGCTCGTCCTGAAACATTGAGAAACTTGGTTTTAAAATTCCTGTAAATCCAAAACTCGCCTGAAAATCACGAAACTTGGCATGGTGTCATGACATGGCACCAACATGCTGTGGTAAATTTTTTGGCCGATTTGGGACAACTTTTGGTATAACCTTCTTACAAACCATAGCTTCTCTCGAGAAGCCTCATGGTTCCGAGAGGGAACGTGTCACCTCTGTGTGCGAAACGGCATACGCTGCCTCTTCCCGCGTTGATTTATTTTACAGAGGCAACATGCAACAATAGGAGTTTCGTGTTTCAATTTGGAATTATTCCGGGTTCGTTTGGCCTTTTTTATACATTAATTGAGTTTCTAGGCATTTAATGTGCATAATTCAAATTTGAACTACAGGCACATGCTCCAGTGCACCAAAATGGGTTGAAAAATCATATATGTGTTCTTGGGTGAATGTTTAGGTCCCATGCAAGAAATGGGAATGAATTTCAAACATCTGGGCATCGTGGCTCGCCCGGAAACATTGAGAAACTTGGTTTTAAAATTCCTGTAAATCCAAAACTCGCCTGAAAATCATGAAACTTGGCATGGTGTCATGACATGGCACCAACATGCTGTGGTAAAAAAATTGGCCGATTTGGGACAACTTTTGGTATAAGCTTCTTACAAACCGTAGCTTCCCTCGAGAAGCCTCATGGTTCCGAGAGGGAACGTGTCACCTCTGTGTGCGAAACGGCATACACCGCCTCTTCCCGCGTTGATTTATTTTACAGAGGCAACATGCAACAATAGGAGTTTCGTGTTTCAATTTGGAATTATTCTGGGTTCGTTTGGCCTTTTTTATACATTAATCGCCTGCTGCGATGGAGGACGAGCCGCCAACAAGCGGGGGCGGGTTGAGCCAGAAACGCAAGAGCCTCCGGCGAGCGTGGACTTCATCAGCAACCTCCCCGACGAGATGTTGGTAACCATCATATCCCTCCTCCCCATCAAATCTGGCGTGCGGACCACTGTCCTCTCCCGGCGGTGGCGCCCCCTTTGGCTCTCCACCCCCCTGGACCTCATCGAGGATGACGAGCTCTGCAGAGGAGAGCGCAAACGCTTGGACGCATTGTCCCACATCCTCGCCACGCACCCTGGGCCGGTCAGACGCCTTGTCATCGGCAAGTTCCGTTCCAACTGCAAGGCCGGACGCAAGTTTCACGAGTGGTTCCTATCCCCCGCCCTAGATCGGCTCGAGGAGCTTAGCTTTCATGCTGGACATCCGCGTTCGCTGCCGCCGTCCGCTCTCCGCCTCGCGCCCACGCTGCGCCACGCTACGTTCAGGCAGTGCCTTTTCCCCCAGATTGATGCCGCACCCGCTCTTCATCTCCCTAAACTGAAGCACCTCGAGCTCATGGGTGTCCGCATCTCGAGGGAGGATTTGGAGTGCCTGCTCGGCGGCTGTACAGCGCTCGAGTACCTTCGTCTTCAGGTGATGGATGGGTTCAGTAGCCTCCGCATCGCCTCGACGAATGTCCGTACGATTTATGTGCATTGCTGGTGCCGCAACAGGCTATCATTTCAGGTGTTTCACGAAATGGTCATTGAGAATGCACCTTTCCTTGAGAGATTGATTGTATTTGATAAAGAAGGTCCAACAAGAATGAGGGTCAACGACGCACCGAAATTGATAGTGTTGGGCTATTCATGTGCTGAATTATCCGGACTTGTTGCTGGATCATTACCCGCTCAGGTACAACAGTCTTATTCTTCTCATTCTTCTTATTGGACATCACATTTTATCTAAGTTTTGTTGATCTATGTTTGGCTGTCATCCAGAAAATGATTCCCACAAGCTTGACCCCGTCTCTGCGCATAGTGAAGATCTTGGCACTATAATCTGTCGGCCCCGATCTGGATGAAGTTGTTAGATTCCTTAGATGCTTTCCGTGCACGGAGAAGCTATACATCGAGGTGATGCTCCTTTCCTGTTAATTGTTAACCACAACAATGGGGTTGCCTTGCTGTCTTGAGACTTTGTTGTATTATCTTCAGCAGCCTGCACTAAATCATTGGCCAGGTCAGTTAATACTTAATAGGAAAATAACATTGACACAATGAACGTTTGGGCAACCAGACCACACCAAATTAACACAATATGGCACTGCTATCATCAGTGAGGTAAGTTAATAGGAAAGCAACATTGACACAATGAACGATTGGGCAACCAGACTGTTGGAAATATGCCCTAGAGGCAATAATAAATTGGTTATTATTATATTTCCTTGTTCATGATAATCGTTTATTATCCATGCTATAATTGTATTGATTGGAAACTCAAATACATGTGTGGGTACATAGACAACACTGTGTCCCTAGTAAGCCTCTAGTTGACTAGCTCGTTGATCAAAGATGGTTAAGGTTTCCTAGCCATTGACATGAGATGTCATTTGATAACGGGATCACATCATTAGGAGAATGATGTGATGGACAAGACCCAAACTGTAAACGTAGCATTTGATCGTGTCAGTTTATTGCTATTGTTTTCTGCATGTCAAGTATCTGTTCCTTTGACCATGAGATCATGCAACTCACTGACACCGGAGGAATACCTTGTGTGTATCAAACGTCGCAACGTAACTGGGTGACTATAAAGGTGCTCTACAGGTATCTCCGAGGGTGTCTGTTGGGTTGGCATGGATCAAGACTGGGATTTGTTACTCCGTATGACGGAGAGGTATCTCAGGGCCCACTCGGTAATACAACATCACAATGAGCCTTGCAAGCAATGTGACTAAAGTGTTAGCCACAGGATCTTGTATTACGGAACGAGTAAAGAGACTTGCCGGTAACGAGATTGAACTAGGTATAGTGATACCGACGATCGAATCTCGGGCAAGTAACATACCGAAGAACAAAGGGAACAGCATACGGGATTAACTGAATCCTTGACATAGAGGTTCGACCGATAAAGATCTTCGTAGAATATGTAGGAGCCAATATGGGCATCCAGGTCCCGCTATTGGTTATTGGCCGTAGAGGTGTCTCGGTCATGTCTACATAGTTCTCGAACCCGCAGGGTCTACACACTTAACGTTTGGTGACGATTAGTATAATTGAGTTGTTATGTTGGTGACCGAAAGTTGTTCGGAGTCCCGGATAAGATCCCGGACATGACGAGGATCTCCAGAATAGTCCGGAGGTAAAGATTGATATATGTGATAATAGTGTTTTGATCTCTGGAAGGGTTCCGGAGTTCACCGGAAGGGGGTTCCGGATGTTTACCGAAGTGTTCGGGTGCAGCAACACTTTATATGAGCCAAAGGGATAAAGCCCACAAGGTATTGGAAAGTGCAAAAGTAGTTTTGCTGCCGCGTAAGCGGTACTACCGCTTGGTGAAGCGGTACTACCGCCGGAGCGGTACTACCACTTGTGTGAAGCGGTACTACCGCCCAAGCGGTACTACCGCTTGTGTGAAGCGGTACTACCGCTTGTGCGCGGCTGTGCACGATTCGGCAGGGTCCGAATTGGACTCTTTTCCTGCGGGCCAAACCGACCTTGTGCGGGCAAAACCGACCCGGAGGAGGCTTTTACTCCAAGTTTAGACCCCAAGGCTCAACATATAAATAGAGGGGCAGGGCTAGCACACGGGACACATTAAGATTTCCCCAAGCCGTGTGCGGCAACCCTAGCCCTCTAGTTCCTCCGTCATAATCTCCGTAGTGCTTGGCGAAGCCCTGCAGAGATTGTTCCTCACCACCATCACCACGCCGTCGTGCTGCTGGAACTCAACCACTACTTCATCATCGCTCGCTGGATCGAGGAGGTGAAGGCGTCATCAAGCCGTACGTGTGTTGAACGCGGAGGTGCCGTCCGTTCGGCACTAGATCGGAAGGATCGTGATTGGATCGCGGGACGCTCGGCGATTTGGATCGCGAAGACGTTCGACTACATCAACCGCGTTTATTAACGCTTCCGCTTAGCGATCTACAAGGGTATGTAGATTCACTCTCCCTCTCGTAGATGCTCATCACCATGGATAGATCTTGCGTGTGCGTAGGAAAATTTTTGTTTCCCATGCAACGTTCCCCAACAGTGGCATCATGAGCTAGGTCTATGCGTAGATGAGATCTCGAGTAGAACACAAACGAGTTGTGGGCGTGGGTGTATACATATTGCTTGCCGTTACTAGTTGATACTTGATTCCGCGGTATTGTGAGATGAAGCGGCCCGGACCGACATTACGCGTACGCTTACGCGAGACTGGTTTCACCGCTGCGTGCACTTGTTGCATAAAGGTGACTGGCGGGTGTCTGTCTCTCTCACTTTAGTTGAATCGGTTCAATGAAGAGGGTTCTTTTAGAAGATCAAAAAGCAATCACTACACCACGTTGTGGTTTTGCGTAGGTAAGAACGGTTCTTGCAAACCCGTAGCAGCCACGTAAAATTTGCAACAACAATTAGAGGTCGTCTAACTTGTTTTTGCAGGGTATGTTGTGATGTGATATGGCCAATTACATGATGAGATATATGTGATGTATGAGATGATCATGTTTTGTATAGAATATCACGACTTGCATGTCGATGAGTACGGCAACTGGCAGGAGCCATAGAGTTGTCTTTAATTATTGTATGACCTGCGTGTCAATCATTAAGCGCTATGTAATGCTTTACTTTATCGCTAAACGTTAGCTATAGTCGTGGAAGCAACAGTCAGCGCGACAACCTTATGGCGACACGTTGATGGAGATCAAGATGATGGAGATCATGGTGTCATGCCGGTGACGATGGAGATCATGCCGGTGCTTTGGAGATGGAGATCAAAAGCACAAGTTCATGGCCATATCATGTCACTTATGATTTGCATGTGATGTTAATCCTTTTATGCATCTTATTTTGCTTAGGACGACGGTAGCATTATAAGGTGATCCCTCACTTAAATTTCAAGATAAATTGTGTTCTCCCCAAGTGTGCACCGTTGCGAAAGTTCGTCGTTTCGAGACACGCCGTGATGATCGGGTGTGATAGACTCTACGTTCGCATACAACGGGTGTAAGCCATGTTACACGTGCGGAACACTCGGGTTAAACTTGACGAGCCTAGCATGTACAGACATGGCCTCGGAACACAAGAGACCGAAAGGTCGAACATGAGTCATATAGTAGATATGATCAACATGAAGATGTTCACCATTGAAACCACCTCAACTCACGTGATGATCGGACTTGAGTTGGTGGATTTGGATCATGTTACACTCGAATGACCGGAGGGATGTCAATTTGAGTGGGAGTTTTTTAAATATGATTAACTAAACTCATTATCTAAGAACAATAGTCTAAGTTGTCTTTGCTATATTTATGTTGTAGATCATGGCTCGCGCAGTAGCACCCCTGAATTTTAATGCGTTCCTAGAGAAAGCTAAGTTGAAAGATGATGGAAGTAACTTTGTGGACTGGGCCCGTAATCTAAGGATTATCCTTACGGCTTCCCAGAAGGCTTATGTCCTTGATGCACCGCTTGGTGATCCACCCGCTCCAGTTGAGTCTCTAGACGTTGTGAACGCCTGGCAGGCTCGTTCTGATGATTACTCAATAGTTCAATGTGCAATGTTGTATGGCTTAGAACCGGGACTTCAAAGACGTTTTGAACGTCATGGAGCATATGAGATGTTCCAGGAGTTGAAGTTTATCTTTCAGAAGAATCCCCGGATCGAGAGATATGAGATCTCCGATAAGTTCTATGCTTGCAAGATGGAGGAGAACGGGTCTATCAGTGATCACGTGCTCAGAATGTCTGGGTACTCCACCCGTCTGGCTGAGTTAGGGATGCCCCTTCCGCCAGAGGCTATCACTGACAGAGTTCTTCAATCATTGCCACCTAGCTACAAGAGCTTCGTGTTGAACTATAACATGCACGGGATGAACAAGTCAGTCGCCGAGCTGTTTGCGATGCTGAAAGCCGCTGAGTCTGAAATTCAGAAGGAGCATCAAGTGTTGATGGTCAATAAAACCACTAGTTTCAAGAAAAATGGCAAGGGTAAGAAGGGTAACTCCAAGCAGAGTGGCAAAGCAGTTGCTCCTCTCGTGAAGAAACCCAAGGCTGGACCCAAACCAGAAACTGTGTGTTTTCATTGCAAGGGAACTGGACACTGGAAGCGGAATTGCCCCAAGTATTTGGCTGACAAGAAGGCGGCCAACAACAAACAAGGTATATATGATATACATGTTATTGATGTGTACCTTACCAACTCTCGTTGTAGTGCCTGGGTATTTGATACCGGTGCGGTTGCTCATATTTGCAACTCAAAACAGGAACTGCGGAATAAACGGAGGCTGGCAAAGGACGAAGTGACGATGCGCGTGGGAAATGGTTCCAAGGTTGATGTGATCGCCGTCGGCACGCTCGCTCTTCGATTACCGTCGGGATTAGTGATGAACCTAAATAAGTGTTATTTGGTGCCTGCGTTAAGCATGAACATTATATCTGGATCTTGTTTATTGCGAGACGGTTACTCATTTAAATCAGAGAATAATGGTTGTTCTATTTATATGAGTAATATCTTTTATGGTCATGCACCCGATGTGAGGGGTTTATTCTTGTTGAATCTCGATAGTAATGATACACATGTTCATAACATTGATGCCAAAAGATGTAGAATTGATAATGATAATACCACTTTCTTGTGGCACTGCCGTTTAGGTCATATTGGCGTAAAACGCATGAAGAAGCTCCATGCTGATGGACTTTTGGAGTCACTTGATTTTGAATCACTTGACACATGTGAGCCATGCCTCATGGGCAAGATGACTAAAACGCCGTTCTCTGGAACAATGGAACGGGCAAGTGACTTATTGGAAATCATACATACTGATGTGTGCGGTCCGATGAGTATTGAGGCGCGCGGTGGTTATCGTTACTTTCTCACCTTCACTGATGACTTAAGTAGATATGGGTATATTTACTTAATGAAACACAAGTCTGAAACATTTGAAAAGTTCAAACAATTTCAGAGTGAAGTTGAGAATCATCGTAACAAGAAGATTAAATTCCTACGATCTGATCGAGGAGGAGAATATCTGAGTTATGAGTTTGGCAGTCACTTAAGACAATGTGGAATTGTTTCACAACTAACACCGCCTGGAACACCACAGCGTAATGGTGTGTCCGAACGTCGTAATCGAACCTTATTGGATATGGTGCGATCTATGATGTCTCTTGCCGATTTGCCACTATCGTTTTGGGGTTATGCATTAGAGACAGCTGCATTCACTTTAAATAGGGCACCATCGAAATCCGTTGAGACGACGCCATATGAACTTTGGTTTGGCAAGAAGCCAAAGCTGTCGTTTCTTAAAGTTTGGGGATGTGATGCTTATGTCAAAAAGCTTCAGCCTGAAAAGCTGGAACCCAAAGCGGAGAAATGCGTCTTCATAGGATACCCAAAAGAGACAGTTGGGTATACCTTCTACCTCAGATCCGAGGGCAAAGTGTTTGTCGCTAAAAACGGAACATTTCTTGAGAAAGAGTTTCTCTCGAAAGAATTGAGTGGGAGGAAGATAGAACTTGATGAGGTTGTTGAACCTTTACTTCAACCTGAGAGTAGCGCAGTGCAGAAAGTTGTTTCTGTGGAGCCTACATTAGCTGAAGAGGAAGTTAATGATGATGATCATGAAGCTTTGGATCAAGTTGCTATCGAACCTCGTAGGTCGACAAGGACGCGTACTGCTCCCGAGTGGTACGGCAACCCTGTCTTAGAAGTCATGTTGTTAGACAACGATGAACCTACGAGCTATGGAGAAGCGATGATGAGCCCGGATTCCGAGAAGTGGTTAGAGGCCATGAAATCCGAGATGGGATCCATGTATGAAAACAAAGTATGGACTTTGGAAGTATTACCTGAAGGGCGTAAGGCCATTCAGAACAAATGGATCTTTAAGAGGAAGACGGACGCGGACGGTAATGTCACCGTCTATAAAGCTCGACTTGTGGCAAAGGGTTTTTCACAAGTTCAAGGAGTTGACTATGATGAGACCTTCTCACCCGTAGCGATGCTTAAGTCCGTCAGAATCATGCAAGCATCTCGGAGTTGGAATCTTCGTTTTGATGAGGTGATCAAAGCGTTCGAGTTTATACAAGTTTACGGAGAAGCTTGTATTTACAAGAAAGTGAGTGGGAGCTCTATAGCGTTTCTAATCTTATATGTGGATGACATATTGCTGATTGGAAACAATATAGAAATGCTGGAAAGCGTAAAGGAATATTTGAACAAGAGTTTTTCAATGAAGGACCTAGGAGAAGCTGCTTTCATATTAGGCATCAAGATCTATAGAGATAGATCAAGACGTTTAATAGGACTTTCACAAAGCACATACCTTGATAAGATTTTGAAGAAGTTCAAAATGGATCAGTCCAAGAAGGGGTTCTTGCCTGTTTTGCAAGGTGTGAAGTTGAGTAAGACTCAATGCCCAGTGACTGCAGAAGATAGAGAAAAGATGAGTGTCATCCCCTATGCTTCAGCCATAGGCTCTATCATGTATGCAATGCTGTGCACAAGACCCGATGTCAGCCTTGCCATAAGTATGGCCGGAAGGTTTCAAAGTGATCCAGGAATGGAACACTGGACGGCGGTCAAGAATATCCTGAAGTACCTGAAAAGGACTAAGGACATGTTTCTCGTTTATGGAGGTGATCAAGAGCTCGTCGTAAAGGGTTACGTCGATGCAAGCTTTGACACTGATCCGGATGACTCTAAGTCGCAAACCGGATACGTATTTATTCTTAAAGGGGGTGCGGTTAGCTGGTACAGTTCCAAGCAAAGCGTGGTAGCTGATTCTACATGCGAAGCGGAGTACATCGCTGCCTCGGAGGCGGCGAAGGAAAGTGTCTGGATGAAGGAGTTCATGACAGATCTTGGAGTAGTGCCTAGTGCACTTAACCCAATGACTCTGTTTTGTGATAATACTGGTGCCATTGCTCTAGCCAAGGAACTAAGATTTCACAAGAGGACCAGACACATAAAGCGACGTTTCAATTCCATCCGCGATTACATCAAGGAGGACGACATAAATATTTGCAAAGTACACACGGATCTAAATGTTGCAGATCCGATGACTAAACCTCTTCCAAGGGCTAAACATGAACAACACCAGAACTGCATGGGTGTTCGATTCATTACAATGTAAATCACATAGTGATGTGAACTAGATTATTGACTCTAGTGCAAGTGGGAGACTGTTGGAAATATGCCCTAGAGGCAATAATAAATTGGTTATTATTATATTTCCTTGTTCATGATAATCGTTTATTATCCATGCTATAATTGTATTGATTGGAAACTCAAATACATGTGTGGGTACATAGACAACACTGTGTCCCTAGTAAGCCTCTAGTTGACTAGCTCGTTGATCAAAGATGGTTAAGGTTTCCTAGCCATTGACATGAGATGTCATTTGATAACGGGATCACATCATTAGGAGAATGATGTGATGGACAAGACCCAAACTGTAAACGTAGCATTTGATCGTGTCAGTTTATTGCTATTGTTTTCTGCATGTCAAGTATCTGTTCCTTTGACCATGAGATCATGCAACTCACTGACACCGGAGGAATACCTTGTGTGTATCAAACGTCGCAACGTAACTGGGTGACTATAAAGGTGCTCTACAGGTATCTCCGAGGGTGTCTGTTGGGTTGGCATGGATCAAGACTGGGATTTGTTACTCCGTATGACGGAGAGGTATCTCAGGGCCCACTCGGTAATACAACATCACAATGAGCCTTGCAAGCAATGTGACTAAAGTGTTAGCCACAGGATCTTGTATTACGGAACGAGTAAAGAGACTTGCCGGTAACGAGATTGAACTAGGTATAGTGATACCGACGATCGAATCTCGGGCAAGTAACATACCGAAGAACAAAGGGAACAGCATACGGGATTAACTGAATCCTTGACATAGAGGTTCGACCGATAAAGATCTTCGTAGAATATGTAGGAGCCAATATGGGCATCCAGGTCCCGCTATTGGTTATTGGCCGTAGAGGTGTCTCGGTCATGTCTACATAGTTCTCGAACCCGCAGGGTCTACACACTTAACGTTTGGTGACGATTAGTATAATTGAGTTGTTATGTTGGTGACCGAAAGTTGTTCGGAGTCCCGGATAAGATCCCGGACATGACGAGGATCTCCGGAATAGTCCGGAGGTAAAGATTGATATATGTGATAATAGTGTTTTGATCTCTGGAAGGGTTCCGGAGTTCACCGGAAGGGGGTTCCGGATGTTTACCGAAGTGTTCGGGTGCAGCAACACTTTATATGAGCCAAAGGGATAAAGCCCACAAGGTATTGGAAAGTGCAAAAGTAGTTTTGCTGCCGCGTAAGCGGTACTACCGCTTGGTGAAGCGGTACTACCGCCGGAGCGGTACTACCGCTTGTGTGAAGCGGTACTACCGCCCAAGCGGTACTACCGCTTGTGTGAAGCGGTACTACCGCTTGTGCGCGGCTGTGCACGATTCGGCAGGGTCCGAATTGGACTCTTTTCCTGCGGGCCAAACCGACCTTGTGCGGGCAAAACCGACCCGGAGGAGGCTTTTACTCCAAGTTTAGACCCCAAGGCTCAACATATAAATAGAGGGGCAGGGCTAGCACACGGGACACATTAAGATTTCCCCAAGCCGTGTGCGGCAACCCTAGCCCTCTAGTTCCTCCGTCATAATCTCCGTAGTGCTTGGCGAAGCCCTGCAGAGATTGTTCCTCACCACCATCACCACGCCATTGTGCTGCTGGAACTCAACCACTACTTCATCATCGCTCGCTGGATCGAGGAGGTGAAGGCGTCATCAAGCCGTACGTGTGTTGAACGCGGAGGTGCCGTCCGTTCGGCACTAGATCGGAAGGATCGTGATTGGATCGCGGGACGCTCGGCGATTTGGATCGCGAAGACGTTCGACTACATCAACCGCGTTTATTAACGCTTCCGCTTAGCGATCTACAAGGGTATGTAGATTCACTCTCCCTCTCGTAGATGCTCATCACCATGGATAGATCTTGCGTGTGCGTAGGAAAATTTTTGTTTCCCATGCAACGTTCCCCAACACAGACCACACCACTAGATTTTAGTAATGTGCAATATATGAGATAGTACAATCATGCAGCTCAGTATGCAAAAGTACCAGACAGTTTCCCTTACAAAAATCTACATTAGCGCCTTAATTATACATTTTGCTAAAACTAAATTTAGATCAGATAATTGGTGTAGGGTACTTAAGGTTGGATTCACGCCGATGCTACTTAATAAACTACATACTAATGTAAAAATATAGTGATATACAACAGGTACTTACATCAGTATTGGAGCGCAGAGCATTGCTGCAAGATACTTTCCTCGAACACGATCCCAGTTTAGAACATTTGTTATCCTTTAAGCATATTCTCTACAACAAAGATGCGTAAGACATATGTAGAATATATAAGATCAAATGTGATCTGAATGCTATAAAATTTCATAATGTGAGGATACGCACACCCTTCCTAGCAAGGAGTTGACACATTTTTGTTGGACCGGAGCGGACTGGCTCTTTGGCCATTGGAATCTGGTTATTATCTGGAGGACTTGGGTTTCTCTGTGCTGGAGCAGTTCCTATGAACACTGGAGTTGGGTTACTATCTCCTGGAGTTTGTATCTTTTGCAAAGATGTTTGTACCCCTTCAGATTCTAACATAACCCTCTTCCGCTTACATGCCTTGTACAGAAGAATGGTGCTTCAGTTATGAAACATGCTATGGCAGATAGATGGAATAGGTACTGAAGAATAGAAAGGCATGAGATATTGACATGTACTCCCTCCATCTGGAAATAAATGGATGTGTCTAGATGTATTTTTGTTCTAGATACATCCATTTTTATCCATTTCTGCCACAAGTAATACAGATGGAGGGAGTATGAGGTACTCCCTTCGCAAAGAAATATAAGAGTGTTTAGATCAATACTTTAGTTGTAGCGACCCGACCCAAATGGATCGGAGTCTCTGTGCTTAATGTGCTATCCCTGGATCAGTAGCTAGCACACACAGTACTCGATGAAATAGCAGAAATATCACATGTTATAAAAGTAACGTAAATACTATTGCCTTATAATCCACACAGCAGAAATATCAACAAAGATGTGGAGTCCCATAACACCAACGGCAAAGTTGAGTGTAGACACCGCAACCCTATCACGTACCTTAACTCGTTGTTTGTGAATTCTGCAACATGAGACATTGCGGTCGTGTAGGTCAGTACGTTGAATGTACTGGCAAGAAGCTCAGGAATAATAATAAAAAAGTTGCTATCTCTATATGCAATATGGCTGAGTGGAAAGGCTCTAAGTTTCAGGGGTTTTACATAAAAGCTAATTTTATCCTGTCTCGAATTTATTCAGCATTATTACTACAAAAGAATCATTTGAAATGTTGAGATTGGTTCCTCCAACTCAAATCATTTACCCAAGTTCATCATTATCCCAAATTCATTATTGTGATGAGATCAGTCAAAGACTTCACTTCTAGTAGCTCAAATTGTCCGTAAGCGGGTACACGGCTAATCGATTAGGTTTACACTCTGTAGAGGTTTGCACACTTTTCCCCACAAGACTCGATCTCCTCCGTTATAGTCCTCACACTACCTGGTGTTTGAGAACCGGATGATCGAGACACAATTTTTCCGAAGTGATCCTCCTAACCCTGGGTAGACCGGTTCACCTACACTTCGCTACACTACTGTCTCCCCTGGAAAGGTCTCACACAACATACTTCGCTATGCCAGAGCCCATAATGGCTTGTGGCTGCACAAGGAAGCTTCTAGTCACAAAGTCCATCTTGATCCCTTTGAGCCTGGATGGAAAGAAAAGAGTGATCGCCGGGTCCTCCGGGATACTCAGAGTCATTCCTGGTTACTCCAGGACACTCGGGCAAATCCTGGCTTCTCCAGGTACCCATGCATTCCACCCAAATGATCGATTTAAATTCTTCGTAGGAATCCTGATTACTATTCTCTCACATCTTACATGATTCACACATCACCCCGTCTAAAATTTTGCAGGGCTAAACAATCTAACAATACTAACGTTTCTCAGGGTTGTCAAGCTCAAATAGGATCCTACCTCAAATTCTACCAAGTATGTCCCAATCCAAAGCTATGCATGCAAGCAAATTTATAGCGGTGGAACTAATGCATAGTAAAATATTGGGTACTTAACGAAAACATGATCAATGAGGTAACTTGCCTGGTACTATTGATGAAGTTTCGTTGCACACACAAATCCTGATAATTCTACTATTCACACTCCGGACAATCTATCGAAAGCAAGCAATAACATACATAAGCAATCACTCAAAGATCCATAAAGAAAACGAAGAAAATACTTATGAAAACTCCAAAAACAACCAAATAAAGTTTCCATACAGAACATATTTTTAACAGTAGCAAAATTATGTGATTTTGATCTCAACGGAAAGTAGATGTCCTAAGCTTCGAATTGCAAAAAGAATCAACTAAAACGGAGTTACAAAACTAAAGTTATGACCAAATCAAGTTTAAATTTGAATCTGATCAAATTCAAATTATAAAGTTTCAAAAAAAAATTGGTTTAGGTCACTGGATAGATGAGATCAATAGGAAACAGTAGGAAATAGAATCCATGCAATTGGAGTTGTGGATGTAAAGATATGATAAAAGAAAAATCTGAAAGAATTCTGAAATTGAAACTTTTAAGTTCCGGCCGATCATGGCAGAGGTGCCACGTGGCAATCTCCGGTTGGCTGTGGGCTGTGCGCTGCGAGAAGAACAAGCGGACGGCCGACCCGTAACAAAAAAAGGTTCGGTGAGCAAATAAAAAAAACAGATCTAACCTAGACGGTTAGATCTTGATCTGACGGCTGAGGGGTGTCCGCTGCGTAGCTTAACTAGAGGATGTCCGATGCTTAGTGAATTCGGTGGCTGCGGCTAATTAACAAAAAATAAAAACCAGCGGCTCGATTCGAACTAAACCGAAGAAGAACTGATATTAAACCGCATACCGGTTCGGAATAAAATGGATATAATCTACGCCGTTGATGAAGATCAGACGGAGGGGAAATGACGGCGGCTTACAACGAGGGGTGGGCGTCGGCAGAGAAGAAGACATCGGCGCGGTGGCGGATCCGGTGATCGTTGACGTCAGCGAAGAGATCGGGCGGATGCAGCTCGGAGAGGGGGTTTCGGTGGTGGTGAAGTTCGACGACGGCGGCAACGGAGAGGAGCGGTGCATCTCGGCGGAGCTCCGGCGCTCCGGCAACTCGGGTGAGCTCGAGGTGGTGGCTCCGGTGCGATCTGGGCGTTCAAAGAATGTCAAAGAGGTGCGCAAGGGCGAGGGGAACCGATTGACAGAAGGAGGGATCTCGAAGTGCTCACCGGCGACGAATTTGACAGGCGAAGATGCGGCGGCCGGCGAGATTGGAACGGTGATGGCGGACGATATAGGTGGCTTCGAGCATAGATCTTTGGGGCAAAAAGGAGAGGGGCTCGAGGGGTTTATATAGGACACGAAACTTGGAGGAGGGGGCGACTCGGGGTAGGGTTTTACACGCGTGACGTCACGGCCGTGTCCGGCATGGACTCTGCCCTGGCGTGGAGAGGAAGAAGAGCGCGGGCCCGGGTGTCAGCGGTAGAGGGAGGCGAGCGAGAGAGAGAGAGGCTACGAGCGACCGGCGCGTAGCGATTCGGGAGCTGGAGCAGGCCGTGGGCCAAAAGGCTAGCTGGGCCGAGCGGTTAGCGCTGGCGTGGCCGGCTGATTTATTATTATTACTATTATTATTATAAAAACAAAGGTTTTCCTAATTTTTTTAACAAGAGCAGTAACTCACAGAAAATACAAACTAAATTAAATCTAAAAATACCAGAAAAATTCACATGATTATATGGTCTTTGATACGTCTCCAACGTATCTATAATTTTTGATTGTTTCATGCTATTATAGTATCAATCTTGGATGTTTTATATGCAATTATATGCCATTATATATCATTTTTTGGGACTAACCTATGAACCCAGTGCCCAGTGCTAGTTGCTGTTTTTTGCTTGTTTTTGCCTTTTCAAAAAATCATTATCAAAAAGTGTCCAAACGAGAAAAAAACTTTGCATAATTTTTTCTGGACCAGAAGAGACCCACGAAGCTTCGGGAGAAGACCAGAAGAGCCACGAGGAGGCGACAAGCCTGGAGGGCGCGCCCCCAGGCTTGTGGGCCCCTCGTTGCCCCTCCTGACCTAATTCCAACGCTATAAATTCCCAAATATTCCCAATATACCAGAGTTACAGAAGAGAAAACCTTTCCGCCACCGCAAGCCTCTATTCTTCCGCGATCCCATCCGGAGGCCTTTTCCGGTACTCTGCCAGATGGGGATTCGATCACGGAGGGCTTCTTCATCAACCTTGCTGCCCTTCCGATGATGTGTGAGTAGTTTACCACAGACCTACGGGTCCATAGTTAGTAGCTAGATGGCTTCTTCTCTCTCTTTGATCTTCAATACCATGTTCTCCTCGATGTTCTTGGAGTTCTATCCGATGTAATCTTCTTTTGCGATGTGTTTGTTGGGATCTGATGAATTGTGAGTTTATGAACAGATTATTCATGAGAAATATTTGAGTCTTCTCTGAACTCTTTTATGCATGATTATTATAGCTTTGTATTTCTCTCCGATATATCGATTTGGTTTGGCCTACTAGATTGATTTTTCTTGCAATGGGAGAGGTGCTTTGTGATGGGTTCAATCTTGCGGTGCTCAATCCCAGTGACAGAAGGGGACATGACACGTATTTGTATTGTGGCCATTAAGGATAAAAAGATGGGGTTTAATCATATTGCTTGAGTTTACTTTGTCTACATCATGTCATCTTGCTTAAGGCATTACTCTGTTTCATACTTAATACCCTAGATGCATGCTGGATAGCGGTCGATGGGTGGAGTAATAGTAGTAGATGCAGGCAGGAGTCGGTCTACTTGTCTCGGATGTGATGCCTATATACGTGATCATTGCCATGAATCCATCATAATTATTTGCTTTTCTATCAATTGCCCAACAGTAATTTGTTTACCCACCGTATGCTATGTGTTCGAGAGAGAAGCCTCTAGTGAAAACTATGCCCCCCGGGTCTACTTTATCATATATAAAAAACCTAAAAATACCTTGCTACAATTTATTTACTTTTATTTTATTTAGTATTTTAGTTTATCTATTTATCACTATCAGAATTAATCCTTGCAAATAACCACTAAGAGGATTGACAACCCTCTTATTTGCGTTGGGTGCAAGTGTTTGCTTTTGTGTGTGTAGGTGCGCTTAACGGAATTTTGCTAGGTTCTCATACCAGATTGATAACCTTGGTTCTTAACTGAGGGAAATACTTATCTCTACTATACTGCATCATCCTCTCCTCTTCGGGGAAATACCAACGCAGTCTACAAGTAGCAGGAAGAATTTCTGGCGCCGTTGCCGGGGAGACATCATCAAAATTACCAAGTACCTTCGCACAAACTATCATCCACTTGCATTTATTTTATTTGCCTTTTTATTTGCATTTGCCTCTAGTTTTCATCTCCCTCACTTCTAAAATTTTTCTTTACAAAAATACAAAAATATTTTATTTGCTTGCTTTTATTGCCTTCATGTCAAACACACAAGAACAGAAAATAAAACAAAAAGTTAAGATACTATGGATCCTCATCCACTAGCTAATATTTTCAAAAAATTCAATTATGATGAACAATTGCTAGTGAGTTGAGTGCACTTGATTATCTCTATGAAGTTTTACCGGAAAATCATGAATCTGAAAATTGTGATGAAGTGTTAGCAGAAGAAATTTATAAAGTGATTCATGATAGCTCCTTGATTGAAAAGCATGATTGCAATGATGTTATTATAAATTCTATTAATGTCAATTGTGCTAATTATATGCAAAGCTACAAGCTTGGGGATGAAATTTTTGTTATGTCCACTACTTATTGCAATGATCATGATTGGGGTGATAATGCTTCTTATGATCTTGAAAATTTATTTAAGCCTCATGATGAATAGCTATTGATAATAATATTTACAATAATAATTTTGGAAGAGTGTCAACTTTAGGTAAAAATAATCCCACATATTTGGAGAGTGTTCAATCTTATGAATTTTTTGATAAAAGTGGGTTTGGAGAGGTCATGACTATAGTTGATGATAATCCCACTATTTTGGAAGAGTGTCAACTTTGCATGCATGTGAATCGTGAAGAGAATATTTTATATGATAGCTATATTGTTGAATTTGATTATGATCCTACATGTAATTATTATGAGAGAGGAAAATATGGTTGTAGAAATTTTCATGTTACTCAATTACCTCTCTTGAAGTTCAAATTGTTAATGCTTCGTTCTTCTTCCTTGCATATGCTAGATACTTCTTGTCTTGATAATTTATTTTCCTATTAAAATGCCTATGCATAGGAATTATGTTAGACTTAAATGTGTTTGTCACATGTTTTATGATGCTCTCTTTGTGTTTCAACTCCTATCTTTTATGTGAGCGTCATTAATATTTCAAGCCTATCTTAACGGCTATAAAGAAAGAGCTTGTTGGGAGACAACCCAATACTTTGTGTTCTTGTGTGTTTACAAAATTATAGCCTTTTTTATGATTGTGTTTTTATATTTTAATTAGTGTTTGTGCCAAGTAATACCTTTGGGACGCTGTTGATGATAGTATAATTGATGCTGTTTGGAAAACAGAAAGTTTTGCGTCCAGTGCTGGAATTTTAATTCTGTACTGGAGCATCAGAAAAATCTGAAATTTTTACACAGTATTGTTATTTGAATTGTTTATGTTGTACTAATGTTTCAAACAAATTGGAGTTACAGAAGTATGGATTTTAAATAGATCTTTACAGACTGTTCTGTTTTAGACAGATTCTGTTTTTGTTGCATAGTTTGCTTATTTTGATGAATCTATGGATCGTATCGGGGGGTATGAGTCATGGAGAAGTTGGAGTATAGTAGAATTATGCCAATATTAAATATGAATCAATGTACAGCAGTACCTAAAGTTTAAGATTTGTTTGTTATACTAACGGATCTCACGAGGTTTCTGTTGAGTTTTATGTGCTGAAGTTTTCAAGTTTTGGGTGAGACTACGATGGATAAAGGAATAAGCATTGGCAAGAGCCTAAGCTTGGGGATTCCCAAGGCACCCCAAGGTAATATTCAAGGAAGACTCAAGCGTCTAAGCTTGGGGATGCCCCGGAATGCATCCCCTCTTTCGTCTACAATCTATCGGTAACTCACTTGGAGCTATATTTTTATTCATCACATGATATGTGTTTTACTTGGAGCATCTTGTGATATAGTTTGTTTGCTTTTGTTTTCTTTTTAGTTTGTCACAATCATCTTTGCTGAACACACCTTTTTGAGAGGGACACACATTAATCGTGATTTGTTAGAATACTCTATGTGCTTCACTTATATCTTTTGAGCTAGGCAGTTGCTCTAGTGCTTCACTTATATCTTTTAGAGCACGGCAGTGGTTATATTTTAAAGAAATAGTTGCACTATCATGCTTCACTTATCTTTTTGAGAGTCTAATGATTAGCAATGGTAATATGCACGGGTTATGAATTTGGTCCTGATATGATAGGTATTCAAGAGGGATATAATAAAAACTTTCATGTAGATCACTGAATATGATAAGTTTGATTCCTTGCAATAGTTTTGTGATATTAAGATGGTAATATGTGGGAGGTGATAGTAGATAATTGTGGTTTAGTAAGAATATTGGTGTTAAGGTTTGTGATTCCCGAAGCATGCACATATGGTCTGTCGTTATGCTAAGAAATTGGAGCATGATTTATTCTTGATTGTCTTCCTTTGTGTGGCGGCCGGGGGTGCACGATGGTTAACTCCTACCAACCTCCCCCCTAGGGGCATGCGTAGTAGTACTTTGCTTCGAGGGCTAATAAACTTTCGCAATAAGTATGTGAGTTCTTTATGACTAATGTGAGTCCATGGATTATACGCACTCTCACCTTTCCGCAATTTGCTAGCCTCTTCGGTACCGTGCATTGCCCTTTCTCACATCGAGAGTTGATGCAAACTTCGCCGGTGCATCCAAACCCCGTGATATGATACGCTCTATCACACATAAGCCTCCTTATATCTTCCTCAAAAGAGCCACCATACCTACCTATCATGGCATTTCCATAGCCATTTCGAGATATATTGCCATGCAACTTCCACCGTTCCATTTTTATGACACACATCATCATTGTCATATTGCTTTGCATGATCATATAGCTGACATAGTATTTGTGGCTCAGCCACCGTTCATCATTTTTTATACATGTTATGCTAGCATCATTGCACATCCTGGTACACTGCTAGAGGCATTCATATAGTCATATTTTTGTTCTAGTATCGAGTGTAATATTGAGTTGTAAGTAAAGAATAGTGTGATGATCATCATTATTAGAGCATTGTCCCAGTGAGGAAAGAATGGTGGAGACTAATGAGTCCTCAAAAAAGTGGGGATGAGGTCCATGAGACCGTTCTAAATATAAAAAAAAGACGCCGAAAAGAGCCCACAAAAAAAATGAGAGAAAAAGAGAGAAGGGGCAATGTTACTATCCTTTTTTCACACTTGTGCTTCAGAGTAGCACCATGTTTTTCATATAGAGAGCCTCCTATTTTGTCACTTTCATATACTAGTGGGAATTTTTCATTATAAAACTTGGCTTGTATATTCCGATGATGGGCTTCCTCAAATGCCCAAGGTCTTCATGAGCAAGCAAGTTGGATGCACACCCACTTAGTTTTCATGTTGAGCTTTCATACACTTATAGCTCTTAGTGCATCCGTTGCATGGCAATCCCTACTCCTCGCATTGACATCAATTGATGGGCATCTCCATAGCCTGTTGATTAGCCTCGTCGATGTGAGACTATCTTCTTATTTTTGACTTCTCCTTATTTGTCTCTACCACCACACTCTATTCCACCCATAGTGCTATATCCATGGCTTGCGCTCATGTATTGCGTGGGGGTTGAAAAAACTGAAGCGCTTTAAAAAGTATGAACTAATTGCTCGGCTTGTCATCGGGGTAGTGCATGATAAATACTTTGTGTTAAGAAGATGGAGCATGACAGGATTGTATGATTTTGTAGGGATAACGTTCTTTAGCATTTTTATTTTGAAAGACATGATTGTTTATCAGTATGCCTGAGTATTGATGTCTTTATATCAAATTATAGACTATTGCTTTGAAGCATTCGGATCTTATTATTCATACCGTAATAGAGAGATTACATGATGAAACATGATAGGTAGCATTCCACATCAAAAATTCTATTTTTATCATTTACGTACTCGAGGACGAGCAGGAATTAAGCTTGGGGATGCTTGATACGTCTCAAACGTATCTATAATTTTTTATTGTTCCATGCTATTATGGTATCAATCTTGGATGTTTTATACGCAATTATATGCCATTATATATCATTTTTTGGGACTAACCTATTAACTCAGTGCCCAGTGCCAGTTGCTGTTTTCTGCTTGTTTTTGCCTTTTCAGAAAGTCATTATCAAAAAGTGTCCAAATGAGAAAAAAACTTTGGATTAATTTTTTCTGGACCAGAAAAACCCACGAAGCTTCAGGAGAAGACCAGAAGAGCCACGAGGAGGCGGCAAGCCTGGAGGGCGTGCCCAGGGGGGTAGGGCGCGCCCCCCAGGCTTGTGGGCCCCTTGTTGCCCCTCCTGACCAAATTCCAGCGGTATAAATTCCCAAATATTCCCAATATACCAGAGAGACAAAAGAGAAAACCTTTCCGCCGCCGCAAGCCTCTGTTCTTCCGCGATCCCATCTGGAGGCCTTTTCCGGTACTCCGCCGGAGGGGGAATCGATCACGGAGGGCTTCTTCATCAACCTTGATGCCCTTCCGATGGTGTGTGAGTAGTTTACCACAGACCTACGGGTCCATAGCTAGTAGCTAGATGGCTTCTTCTCTCTCTTTGATCTTCAATACCATGCTCTCCTCGATGTTCTTGGAGTTCTATCCGATGTAATCTTCTTTTGCGGTGTGTTTGTTGGGATCCGATGAATTGTGAGTTTATGATCAGATTATTCATGAGAAATATTTGAGTCTTCTCTGAACTCTTTTATGCATGATTATTATAGCTTTGTATTTCTCTCCGATCTATCAATTTGGTTTGGCCTACTAGATTGATTTATCTTGCAATGGGAGAGGTGCTTTGTGATGGGTTCAATCTTGCGGTGCTCAATCCCAGTGACAGAAAGGGGACATGACACGTATTTGTATTGTTGCCATTAAGGATAAAAAGTTGGTGTTTAATCATATTGCTTGAGTTTACTTTGTCTACATCATGTCATCTTGCTTAAGGCGTTACTCTGTTTCATACTTAATACCCTAGATGCATGCTGGATAGCGGTCGATGGGTGGAGTAATAGTAGTAGATGCAGGCAGGAGTCGGTCTACTTGTCTCGGACGTGATGCCTATATACGTGATCATTGCCATGAATCCGTCATAATTATTTGCTTTTCTATCAATTGCCCAACAGTAATTTGTTTACCCACCGTATGCTATGTGTTCGAGAGAGAGGCCTCTAGTGAAAACTATGGCCCCCGGGTCTACTTTATCATATATAAAAAACCTAAAAATACATTGCTACAATTTATTTACTTTTATTTTATTTAGTATTTTAGTTTATCTATTTATCACTATCAGAATTAATCCTTGCAAATAACCGCTAAGAGGATTGACAACCCTCTTATTTGCGTTGGGTGCAAGTGTTTGCTTTTGTGTGTGCAAGTGCGCTTAACGGAATTTTGCTAGGTTCTCATACCAGATTGATAACCTTGGTTCTTAACCGAGGGAAATACTTATCTCTACTATACTGCATCATCCTCTCCTCTTCGGGGAAATACCAACGCAGTCTACAAGTAGCAAGGTGTTATGATCAGCACTACTAGTTGGAATAGCTTCTACCCACTTAGTAACATAATCAATAGCAACTAAGATATGTGTATACCCATTAGAGGAAGGAAAAGGTCCCATATAATCAAAACCCCAAACATCAAATGGTTCAATAACAAGTGAATAATTCATAGGCATTTCGTGACGTCTACCAACATTACTAATTCTTTGACATACATCACAAGAGAGGACAAACATATGTTCAACTTTGAAAAGAGTAGGCCAATAAAAACCAGATTGTAACACCTTGTGTGCAGTTCTGTCTCCCGCATGGTGCCCTCCGTATGCCTCGGAGTGACACTTCCGTAGGATTTATTCCTGTTCATGCTCATGTACACAACGTCTAATGATACCATCTACTCCTTCTTTATATAAATGTGGGTCATCCCAAAAGTAATGTCTTAAATCAAAGAAGAACTTTTTCTTTTGTTGGTATGTGAAACTAGGTGGTATATATTTAGCAACAATGTAATTAGCATAGTCTGCATACCAAGGAGTATTACGAGAAGCATTTATAACAGCTAATTGTTCATCAGGAAAACTATCATCAATAGGAAGTGGGTCATCAAGAACATTTTCCATTCTAGATAAATTATCAGCTACGGGATTCTCAACTCCTTTTCTATAAATAATATGCAAATCAAATTCTTGTCGCAAAAGAACCCACCTAATAAGTCTAGGTTTAGCATCCTTATTTTCCATAAGGTATTTAATAGCAGCATGATCGGTGTGAATAGTTACTTTAGAATCAACAATGTAAGATCTGAATTTATCACATGCAAACACAACTGCTTAAAATTCTTTCTCAGTAGTAGCATAGTTTCTTTGAGCACTGTCTACAGTTTTACTAGCATAATGAATAACATT
This sequence comes from Elymus sibiricus, assembly GCA_039707655.1. Lineage (NCBI taxonomy): Eukaryota > Viridiplantae > Streptophyta > Magnoliopsida > Poales > Poaceae > Elymus > Elymus sibiricus. Next base: position 170,840,034 of record CM077666.1, on the reverse strand, counting down.
TAATGTCTTATCAACTCTTTGCCCTAGAACAACACCGACAGCATAATCACTAGCATCACACATAATTTCAAAGGGTAAGTTCCAATCAGGTGGTTGAACAATAGGTGCAGAAATTAAGCCTTTCTTAAGTATTTCAAAGGCTTCTACACAATCATCATCAAAAACAAATGGAACATCTTTTTGCAGGAGATTAGTAAGAGGCCTAGAAATTTTAGAGAAGTCTTTTATAAACCTTCTATAGAAACCAACATGACCAAGGAAACTTCTTATACCTTTGATATCTTTAGGACATGGCATTTTCTCAATTGCATCAACTTTAGCTTCATCAACTTCAATACCTCTTTCAGAAATTTTATGCCCAAGGACTATACCTTCGTTAACCATAAAGTGGCACTTCTCCCAATTCAAGACAAGATTAGTTTCCTCACATCTCTGCAAAACTTGATCAAGGTTGCTTAAGCAATCATCAAAAGAAATTCCGTAAACGGAGAAATCATCCATGAAAACCTGAACAATCTTTTCACAAAAGTCAGAGAATATAGCAGTCATACATCTTTGAAAGGTAGCAGGTGCATTACATAAACCAAAAGGCATATGACGATAACATAAGTTCCAAAAGGACAAGTAAAAGTGGTTTTCTCTTGATCTTCTTGTGATACAGGTATTTGAGAGAAACCAGAATATCCATCTAGGAAGCAAAAGTGTGTATGTTTAGACAATCTTTCTAACATTTGATCAATAAAAGGCAAGGGGCAATGATCTTTTCTAGTAGCTTTATTTAATTCCCTGAAATCAATTACCATCCTATAACCAGTTACAATTCTTTGTGGGATAAGTTAATTTTTATCATTAGGGACAACGGTAATACCTCCTTTCTTAGGAACACAATGAACAGGACTTACCCATCTACTATCAGCTATAGGATAATTTATACCTGCCTCTAGAAGCTTTAATATTTCAGTTCTCACCATATCCTTCATTTTAGGATTTAATCTTCGTTGATGATCAACAACTAGTTTAGCATCTGGCTCCATATTAATCTTGTGCTGACATAGAGTGGGACTAATGCCCTTAAGATCATCAAGAGTATACCCAATAACTGCACGGTGCTTCCTCAGAGTTTTAAGTAATCTCTTTTCTTCATGCTCTAAAAGGTTAGCACTGATAATAACAGGATATATCTTCTTTTCATCAAGATAAGCATATTTAAGTGTATCATGTAGTTTCTTTAATTCAAACACAGGGTCACTCTTAGGTGGAAGAGGATCTCCCAAAGTTTCAACAAGCAAATTATGTTTAAGAATAGGTGCTTATTTAAAGAATATCTCATCTATTTCATTTCTTTCATTCATATGCATATCATTTTCATGTTCTAGCAAATATCGTTCTAACGGATCAGTAGGAGGTACAACAATAGAAGCAAGACCAACAATTTCATCTTTATTAGATAATTCTTTCTCATGTGGTTGTCTACGGAACTTAGAGAAATTAAATTCATGAGATACTTCGCCAAACTTAACTCTAACCTTTTCTTTAGCACAATCAATTTCAGCATTAACGGTATTCAAGAAAGGTCTACCAAATATAATGGGACAAAGATTATCTTGTTGTGAACCAAGTACTAAGAAATCAGTAGGGTATTTGATTTTACCACACAAGACTTCAACATCTCGAACAATCCCAAGCGGTGAAATAGTATCTCTGTTTGCAAGCTTAATAGTGACATCAATATCTTCAATCTCGACAGGTGCAATATCATTCATGACTTCTTGATAGAGAGTAAAAGGAATAGCACTCACACTAACACCAATATCACATAAACCATGATAGCAATGATCTCCAATTATAACAAAAATAACAGGCATGCCAATTACAGGTTTGTTTTTATCTTTAGTGTCTGGCTTAGCAATTCTTGTTGCTTCATCGTAGAAATATATGACCTGTCCATCAATATTATCAACCAAAAGATCTTTAACCATTGTAATATTAGGTTCAACTTTAATTTGTTCAGAAGGTCTAGGTGTTCTAATATTACTTTTATTAACCACAGTTGAAGCTTTAGCATGTTCCTTAATCCTAACAGGGAAATGAGGTTTCTCAAAATAAGCAGTAGGCACAACTGGATCAACATTGTAAACAATTGTTTTTTCTTTAACACTAATAGGCTCTTCATTTAATTCAATAGGTGGATGAAACTTAAACCATTTCTCCTTAGGGAGATCAACATGAGCAACAAATGATTCACGAAAGGTAGCTACTATCTCAGAGTCAAGTCCATATTTAGTACTAAACTTATGAAAAGCATCAGTTTCCATAAAAGATTTAACACAATCAAACTTAAGATTTATACCTGACTCTTTACCTTTGTCGATTTCCCAATCTTCAGAGTTGCGTTTAATTCTTTCCAGAAGATCCCATTTAAATTGAATAGTCCTCTTCATAAAGGAACCAGTAGAAGAAGTATCGAGCATGGATTGATCATTTTGAGAAAGCCGAGCATAAAAGTTTTGAATAATTATTTCTCTAGAGAGCTCATGATTGGGACATGTGTGTAACATATACTTAAGCCTCCCCAAGCTTGAGCGATACTTTCTCCTTCACGAGGCCAAAAATTGTATATATAATTCCGATCACGATGAACCAAATGCATAGGATAAAACTTCTGGTGAAATTCCAGCTTTAACCGGTTCCAAACCCATGTTCCAATATCATCCAATAGCCTATACCATGTCAATGCCTTTCCCTCCAAAGATAAAGGAAATACCTTCTTTCTAACTCCATCCTCAGATAAACCTGCAAGCTTAAACAATCCACAAATTTCATCTATATATATCAAGTGCATATCAGGATGTACCTTTCCATCTCCTGCATAGATTTGCCAGCAGTTCCTCTATCATACCCGAAGGAATTTCATAATAAATATTTTCAGTAGAATCAATAGGTGGAGGGGCAACTCTCAATGCTTCCGGTCGAGGTGAAGATACCCCGAACAAGCCCCTCAAAGGATTACTTTCCATAGTGACAAGTGACAGTAAATTTCAACACGTAATAAAAATGTTTCCTTACCAAATTCCACTTACCAAAGGCGCTTCACTCCCCGGCATCGTCCCCAGAAAAGAGTCTTGATGACCCACAAGTATAGGGGATCAATTATAGTCCTTTCGATAAGTAAGAGTGTCGAACCCAACGAGGAGCAGAAGGAAATGACAGGCGGTTTTCAGTAAGGTAGTCTCTGCAAGTACTGAAAGTAGCGGTAACAGATAGTTTTGATAACAAGATAATTCGTAATAAGTAACAAGTAACAATAGTAACAAGGTGCAGCAAGGTGGCCCAATCCTTTTTATAGCAAAGGACAAGCCGGAACGGTCTCTTATATAAAACAAAGCGTTCTCGAGGACACATGGTGTTGGGGATATACCCCACGGTATGACCCGGCCCGAAGTACGACCCGGCCAGGACTTGGCGCCTCATTGGTAACCCGACCGGACTTGGCAGCTCATTGGTAACCCGGTCGGGTTTGGCGGCTCATTGGTGATCCGGTCAGTGGGTCGGACAAGCGGCAAGGCCCCAGGACCAGAAGGCGGCTCGCTGGAAGGCCGGCTCAAGGAGAGGTTGGGAGGGCCGACTCGCAGGCGAATGTTCATGAAGAGGAGAAGTTTCCTGACAAGGGAACTAGACCTGAACTAGGATTCGACTTCTAATAGACTAGTCCTAGTCCTACTAGGACTCTACATGTAAGCCGCCCCTTCAACTTATATAAGGAGGGGCAGGGCACCCAAGAGAGACAAGTTACAAGCACTCGAGTACTAGGTTACCCAAGTTGCACCCTTGTAATCGAGATCATCATCATCATCAATAACACTCAAGCAGGACGTAGGCTATTACCTCCATCGCGAGGGGCCGAACCTGGGTAAAACTCGCGTCTCTCTATTCCCACCAACCCCGTTCAAGCTACCACCTATTTGCGACGGCCTCACCACTAAGTCCTTTTACGAGGACATCTGCCGTGACAAAACCACGACAGTTGGCGCCCACCGTGGGGCTCATAGCACGGTGGTTGTGTGTTCTTGAAGGGAGCTCTTTAGGGCACGGTGGTTGTGTGTTCTTGAAGGGAGCTCTTTAGGGATCGAGGAGCTCGCGATTGTCAAGTGAAGAAGAGCCGGTACGGAACAGTCAGGATAACCCGGTGTGGAGCAACCTTGGACAGAATCGGTAAATTCATGGTTTTTTAGAATCGTGATTAACTTTGAAAACAGTTGATGCAAGATTGAGTTTGAGAGGTTAGGGTTTCGTGCGCGCCGCCGCACACGACTCATAAGGCAGATATATTTCTCGTGCGCCGCTGTCAAGTCGTGCGTTTTCAAGATGTCCGAGACCGACAAGATTTTCTAAACGTGACTGCAATCGTTTGTCCGCCGAGTTGCCGCTGTCAAAACATGAGCTACTGCCGTCAAGTTGCAGCCGGAAGAAGCAGGTCCTGAATTAGACTCCAAAAAGACGAATCACCAAGCATGCCCGGAGGCCGAAGCGCGCACGCCACCGGTTGCGCGTACATGTGCTGTAGTGGCAGCATTAAAGCCGAAAAAGAAAAGAAAAAAGAAGAAAGAAACCAGCCCGCATGTAGAGATCCCTTTACCGACATGGAAATCAAGCAAAAAAAAAGAGAGAAGAAGATAAGGCCATGACCCTGAGGTGGAGTCGGAGGTGGATTGGCCAAAACGGCCGCGACCCGGAAACAGACATGGCCACAGACTCGGGCCTCCATCGACCACGTCGCCGGATGCCTCGCCGTTTCGGCCGCCGTGACCTCGCCCTGCCTCGCCGCCACCGCCGCCGTGGCTCACCTCGCCGGCGTGGACTCGCCTCAAACCAGCCGAAGCCTCCGCCTCACCGCCGCGGTCTTGCCTCCGAGCCGCCTGTCTCCGCGGCGGCCTCGCCTCGCTGGCGCCTCTCCGCCGTCGCGCCTCAACCCACGGCCACAGCCGAAGCCTCCGCCGTGGCCTGCCTCGCCGACCGCCTCCGCCGTGGCCCGCCTCACCGGCCTATCGCTCAGCCTCCTCGGCGACGACCTCTCTGCTTCCCGTCCCGTTCCGCCCCGTTCGCCTCCTCCAGTCCCGTTTCAGGACGCCCGGCCGGGAGCGGCGGGGAGCTCTTTTTTCAACTTCACCAAGCGGTTGACGGAGCTCGTCGACGCCGAGGAGGCCGCCGTCACCACATCCGAACCGGCCATGGCCGACCACTTCGCGCGCGTCCTCAATCTCGCCCGCGGGCGCCGCCTCCCGGTCTCCAAGCTCGCTGCGCTGCGCGGCCCGCTCGGCCTCCCCGACAACTCCCTCCTCGTGCAGGCTGGTAGCAGCCAAGCCACTGCCTTGCAGAGCCCGTGGTCGCTCTGACAGGAACGCCGTGGCCAGTGCGGGTGAGCGGCAACAGCACCTCCTGCGGCAGGACGGCGGAGCTTGCAGCAAGGCGCGGCCAGGAGAAAAGGTAGCCGTGCGTAGGCTAGCTTGCTGCGTTGGCTTGCTTGCTGCCTTGGCGAGGTAGTCCACCATGGGAGAGGGAGAGATGAGGACAGACAAGAAAGAGACAGAGAGAATTAGGAGAAATTGGATTGAAGGGTGGGGAGGGACACGGCTATTACAAGGCTACAATGCTGTCACTTCCATCAACCCACGTACTCCAATTTAGTTACATAAAAAAAATTGGGGGAAGGCAAAAACCTAAAAGGCTATTGCGGTGGTGAGGGACAGCAATGGCCTCGTTTTCCGGTCTACTGGCAGGCTCCTGCCGCGTTCGTGCGGTGCTGCATCAGATCAGCGAAGCTAGACATCGATATACTCCAGCATTATCCAATACCAGTGTCCGTGTTCATCCGACAAAAATAGCAGGACAATTATTCATTATAAAAGTGACGTTATACCACGGATACGGAGCGCGCAACGGCGTCATTCTGCAATAACGTTCGTCTGTGCCGCACTGCTCGGCGGACATGCGTGCAGGCCGCCGCTCCTGCGTTTCAGTCTACATCGACCCGCCGCGGCCGACTCACCCGTCCGCGCCGCGCCCAACCCGCCCGTCCGCGCCGCGTCCGACCCGCCCGTCCGCGCCACTACCGACTCTCCCGTTCGCGCCAGCTTGCAAACGCCGCGGCCGACTCTTCCGTCTGCGCCGGCTTGCAATGTTGCGGTCGACTCTCTCGTCCGCGCCGGTTTTGGATGCTGCGGTCGACTCCCACGCCTACATCAACGCACCAGGGCCGCGCCCGCTCGCCTGAACTGCACAACGGACGCGCGCAAGCCGCTGCCCCCGCGGTCTGGACTTCATCAACACACCAGGACCGCGCCCGCCCATACGAGCCGCTTAATGGACGCGCGCAGGTTGCCGCCCTGTGGCCGGTCTACTCCAACAACCCTGAAGCAAATACAAACATATTATCAGCCTCTGCCTGCACCGGATGGCTCAATGGACAGGCGCACAAGTCACCGTCGCTGCGGTTTGATCAAACTTTAACAAAACGGCCGGGTCGAACCATCGGCCGGGTCACTGACACGCGACTCATGCGGGATCATCTATAACCCGTCGCGGTCGACTTCAACTTTCCACGGATTCACATCGCGTCATCAACACCAAGGACATATAACGAGCGTCGCGAAGATCATCAACTCGCCACACGCCTCTGTTTTCAATAAAATTCAACTTTCAGCTGTTAACAATATGGCGACTTATGCCACAAACAAGTGAAGAGTCTCAAGCCAACTCCTCGAGCCGACTTAAGACTCGGGGGCTACACAGACATGATTCGGCAGACTCAGCCGGTTTCAACAAATACAAGAACCCCAGATCATTGCAAGGGCGACAACCTGGATCTGGGGGCTGCTGCCGCATTGGCGAAAGAGTAAGGGTTGCCGAAGAAGACTAGTTGCCATGATGCACAGTCTAAACATCGGTATTGTCAGGGGAATTATCCGCGGTCAAGACCCAACCTGCTACAGGACCTGGCCTCAAGGATGACCCAACCTGCTACAGGACCTGGCCTCAAGGATGACCCGGCCTGCTCAATAATGATCAAAAGAATGCCGGCTTATCTGGACCCCAGATGTTTTGCAGTAGTAGCATTGTCTCCTGTATATCCTCTGTTGAGCTTTTCCATGGTCATATGGTTACTTGGGGGCTTCCAACTCATCGAGTTTAGCTTACAAAACCCTTTTAACCTGGCGAAATGCCAAACTATACTTGGTTAAACCTGCCTGTTAGCAAGATGCTACTCCCTAAAAAGCAACCCGGCGTACGCCTGATGAGTCAATCACAAAGGTGACCCTGAATTCATCAGAGTTAAAACGCTCGATTGGTTGCGTGAGAGCCGGCTTTCAGAGAGATAGGACAAACCAAAAGAGGCCAAAAAGCCTGCTTCCACAGGAAGCGAAACCAAGACTCGAGCCTTGAAAGCCGGTCTTATGCCATGCCTCGAAGCCGGCGTTTTTATACTCTGTTATCATACACATACATTATCATACATTGCATCATCATACATTGCATCATCATACAATGCATCATTTATGCATATCTATATTTGTTTATGTCGCAGGAGCCGGTCTTCAAACCGGGTTACATTGTGACTCCACAGGAACAAATGAATCTTTGATAGCCAAAATGGCTGGATCTTTATCATGGTTTATCATAACCAGTATTAAATGATTGAGATATCAATTCTTCTAAATTCCCGGGTTACAAATCCAGCCGGGTCACATATAATACCTGGTCATTTAATTGACCGGGTTTTTGGTTATTCAACATGTGCTTTGTAGAAGACTACAACACTTATGGATTTTTTCACACATATTTGCCGGGTTGCACTGCAACCACGGCCAAGGATTTCTTTCATCGTAAAAGCATCATCAGTTCACAGGCAAAATATTAAAGTGTTTGATGGCATTGGCGGACTATGCAGTTTCACGCTCAAAAACTATTACAAGCCACGATTGGGATATTTTCTATCAAGTTTTTCAAAGCAAATTCAAGCTTGCAGAGTGATTGATGGTTGAGACCCGGTAGCTGGATCTGCCGGATTCACATTGGTTTGTTCTCCTTCTGCGTCAATTGCCGCCGGGTTGTCACTTGCCGGGTCACCAGGATTTATTTGGTGAGTTGATAATACAAAAGTGTCTACTATGCGGCCAGGTAACCCGGTTCTTGGAGGCTACAGTGGATCTGAGTTTATTCTACAGTGGAAGCAATAGTCCCGAGTCGCCGCAGGCAATACGACCCGGCACTTGGGGGCTACATTATTCAAATCAAGATTACATTCGGTATGAAAGTCCCATGTCGCTGCAAGCATGCACCACGACACTTGGGGGCTAATGCATTTTCATTTTAAACTATTTTCATCGAAGACCCGGCTCACTATTAATAGTGACCCGGCCCTTGGGGGTTACAGTCATTGACTCTACAGATCGTTCAAGTTCCAGATTGATGAGAACAGCTAAACCGGCCCTTGGGGTTACATTATTTGCAGCTATACATCTACAAACATCAAAAGCTAAGTTCAAAGTCCCAGGTTGCTGCAGACAAGACAACCCGACCCTTGGGGGCTACATCGTTCAGTTGTTTAACCAGATTATAAAGGTCCAAATTGAAGACCCGGCCCATCACATACTGATGAGCCGGCCCTTGGGGGCTACACATGTGAAATGCAATACATTCAGTTTATGACTGGCGACTCAGATGAACAACCCGGATTTCTTCACAGTTGCAACATTTATATTTAAGCAAGTCTTAAGCTATCACTACGTTCTACTCTTAAGACTTGGGGGCTACAGGTAATGTGGATATAAGGGAAGAACGCCTTCAAATCCTCAGTTTGGAGCGAACCGGGTCTCATATTATTGGTAAAAAATTACGAAGTTTGTCTGCTCAAAGTTATTCATAGAAGGCCCGGAAAGCCGGCTCAACATCATATGGGTTTCTTATTCCCAAATTTTTTATCAAGCCAAAGCACTGGAAGCCGACTCAACGTCAGATGGGTTATTCTTCTCAATATTTTTCCGCAAGGAACCAGCGTGAGCAAGTTAATTGTGAAGCGAGCTTGTCGATGACAGAGGCCCAAAAATTTCGAGGAATCCAATTCCATGACCCGGCGGTATCAACCTCCATGACCCGGCAACCTCGACACTCGTAACTCGACAAGTTCTATATCTACAAGACGGAAGATGACATAGACATGTTGAAGCTTTTGAAAACCGGTTCAATAACGGATGGGTTATTATTCTCAATATTTTCCTGCAAAGGACACGCACCAGCAAGTTGATTGAGAAGCCGGCTCGTTGATATGAAGAAACCCGGATTTTCCAGAAATTGGTTCATTGAATAAAGGCGGCCTTTTGAGCAAGCTATTTTTCTTCTGACGTATTAATTATTCTTGTTTTCAGGAGCTTAGCATGAATAAATTCAAGGTAACCTGGGGGCTAATGTTGGGGATATACCCCACGGTATGACCCGGCCCGAAGTACGACCCGGCCAGGACTTGGCGCCTCATTGGTAACCCGGCCGAACTTGGCAGCTCATTGGTAACCCGGTCGGGTTTGGCGGCTCATTGGTGATCCGGTCAGTGGGTCGGACAAGCGGCAAGGCCCCGGGACCAGAAGGCGGCTCGCTGGAAGGCCGGCTCAAGGAGAGGTTTGGAGGGCCGGCTCGCAGGCGAATGTTCATGAAGAGGAGAAGTTTCCTGACAAGGGAACTAGACCTGAACTAGGATTCGACTTCTAATAGACTAGTCCTAGTCCTACTAGGACTCTACATGTAAGCTGCCCCTTCAACTTATATAAGGAGGGGCAGGGCACCCCAAGAGGGACAAGTTACAAGCTCTCGAGTACTAGGTTAGCCAAGTTGCACCCTTGTAATCGAGATCATCATCATCATCAATAACACTCAAGCAGGACGTAGGCTATTACCTCCATCGCGAGGGGCCGAACCTGGGTAAAACTCGCGTCTCTCTATTCCCACCAACCCCGTTCAAGCTACCACCTATTTGCGACGGCCTCACCACTAAGTCCTTTTACGAGGACATCTGCCGTGACAAAACCACGACACATGGGAATTCTCATCTAGTCACTTTCATCATGTTTGTTTGATTCACGTTCGCTACTTTGATAATTTGATATGTGGGTGGACCAGTGCTTGGGTGTTGTTCTTACTTGAACAAGCCTCCCACTTATGATTACCCCCTTGTCGGTACCAAAACCGGCAGATCTCGGGTAGGGGGTCCGAACTGTGGATCTAGGAATCAATGAGTAACAGGGAACGTAGAGACAGCGATTTACCCAGGTTCGGGCCCTCTCAAAGAGGTAAAACCCTACGTCCTGCTAGATTGTATTGATGTGATTGTATGAAGGCTACAGAGTTGATCTACCTCGAGATCGGATGGACTAAACCCTAGGTGGGTATAATGATTCTGTGCCTCTACGGACTAAACCCTCCAGTTTATATAGACACCAGAGGGATCTAGGGTTACATACGGTCGGTTGCCATTAGGGGATAAACATGCCGGTTACGCTAATTATTTCTTGGAGAAGACGCCAAGTCTTCGGAGGTTTCCTTCTGGTGCACGGGGTCGCCCACAATCCGGCCTTCCTTTGACGAGTAGAGGGCGGCCCACCAGTCCGGCCAACGAGAGACATGCCGGCAGCCCGGGTACCCCCTAGTCTGGGACACCCTCAGTAGCCCCCGAACTAGTCTTCGAAGCCACCGAACACCATCGGCTTTGTGGACCAGTTCCCTTCCTTTCGTGATACTGGTGACAGGCCTGCATCTCCTCTGAATCGAGCTCTTCAAGCGTTACCCAGCCACACACGCGCCGAACTATGCTTCGGTCGCCGAGGTGTACCGATAACTTAGCCCCGAAGGCTAGTCGCTTCGGTGTGAGCGGTATCCCCATCTGACAGCTTTTAGCGAAGGGTCACAACCCGCCACAACCGCGAGTTGGTTTATGAAAAACTCGATTCGCGGTTTGAGGCGGTTTTCATTGGCACGTCCCATCGATATGGAGATCGTGCCCTGTTTTTAAGGGATATGATCAATAATGTGCCCTATCCCACGCGCGCATAATGGCACAATTTATACGGGGAAACGGCGAAGCCTGCGGCACAGTAAAGGGACCTTAGGTTTTTACAGCCTATAAAAGGGGAACGGTCTCCTTTTCCTTTGCACGCTCTCACTTCTTCCTTCACCGTTGTCTTCCCCATCTCTTGAGCTCCAGCGCCCAGATCCACTCTCCCTCCCAAGAGCCTCTCCAGCCACCCGCTCAATCTAGCAATGGCGGGTTCCGGGTCCAAGGGTAAGTGGGAGGCGTCCGTCGTCACTGAAAATGCCATCCTGGAGCTAAAGAGCGCGGGCTATCTCCCCGCCGGCGTCGCCCACCGCGCTCCAGAGGCTGGCCAAGTCGTCCCCACGCCGCGGCAGGGCGAGAGGGTGGTGTTCCTCCCTCATTTCATTTGAGGTTTGGGTTTTCCCCTTCACCCCTTCGTCAGGGGCCTCATGTTCTTCTACGGGCTTGATTTCCATGATCTCGCCCCCAATTCCTTCCTGCATATCTCGGCCTTCATCATCATCTGCGAGGCCTTTCTTCGGGTCTGACCACACTTCGGACTGTGGCTGAAGATCTTCAACATCAAGCCGAAGATAGTTGATGGCCAGCAGGCGGACTGCGGGGGAGCGATGGTCAGCAAGCTACCCCGGGTGGAGTGGCCAGAGGGCACCTTCATCGAGACTGTCAAGATCTGGCAGAAGGAATGGTTCTACATCACAGAGCCAAGGAGCGCGGATTGGGGGGCGATTCCGGCTTTTCGATCCGGGCCCCCCACGAGGCTGGTCTCATGGACCGAGAAAGGCCTCGACTGCGGGTCGAACAAGGAGGTGGCGCTGCTATAGAGCCGGATCGCCAAGATGATAGAGCAAGGCGTCGAGCTACCTAATGTGATCCAAATCATGCTCTGCCGCCGAATCCTCCCATTCCAGGACAGGGCTTCCCCCATGTGGGCCTACAAGCCCGAAGACCCGGCCACCGTGCGTAGCTTCTTCCGGACCTCCCACGCTCAACTGTGGAAGGTGCTGTTCAAGTCGCAGAAGGACTGGCCGGCCGAGGAGGAAGACATCGGCTTTGACGCCGCAAACCCCCCGCGGGAGGTATGACTAGTTTTGTTCTTATATCCGGATTGTTCCCTTTTGATAAGGTACTCAATTTTCTCACTTCCCATCCGCAGAACTGGCTGAAGAAGGCTGAGTGGATCGACAGCCCAGCCCCATTGCCAGAGGGGCCCAGGACGCCCCTGCTGACGTCCATGTTGGCCATGGAGCCATACGAGGCGCCGGAGAGGAAGGAGAAGAAGAAGGACAAGAAGAGGGAGGCCAGAGAGGGCCTTCATTCCCGAGGACCCCCGGACACTAGATCCGGGGACACCCATGGTCCCTCCGCACAAGAGGAGGAGAAAGAGCAGGGAGGGGAAGGGGAGGAAGGTGATTCCCCCCGATCAAAGAAGAGAGCGGCGTCCGAGGATGCCGAGGAGGAGCCGCTTCGCCCCTCCCCCAAGAGACCGTGCAGGGCCAAGGTGGCCCTGTCCGACAATAGCTCGGCTTCTGCCGAGGACTCCGAGGCCTCCGAAGAGGTTCCTCGGAGGACCACCAGGGCCAAACCGCAGGCCCAGAGGTACGCACCCTAACATCCGCGTAAGTGTTCTCAGCCGAACTGAGTTTGATATTGATCGACTTTTTACTTCTAACATCGCAGCCCACTCCGCGACCTCCCCACCGACCGAGTCTCGGAGGGGGATTCTCCACCGGCCGCACTGGCGGAGAGCGGGACCGAATCGCACGCCTCGCCTCCCCCAATCGTCGAGGAGGCCGAGGAGGTCCTGTCGAGGAGGACCCCTCCCGTGCCGCACACAGGGGGAGGGGGCGACACCATCATGGCCGAGGTGAATACCTCGGCCGCCGAAGACCAGGAGGGGAGTGCCCCTCTGGTAAACGAAGAGGAGGAGCCCGGACGATCCGAGCTCTCTCCGACGGCGGCTCCGAAGTCGTCAAGGCGTCCGGAGTCGGGCACTCCGGTCTTCGAGACGAAAGAAGCCGAAGAGCCCCCGCCACCCCCGCCCGCCCCAGAGCGGGCATCGACTGGGTGGCCGGATGAGATGGAGGATGCTTTAACCAGCTCCTCTATCGCCGACGAGCACCGTGCCCTTATGGGCGCGGTGTTTCAAAGTCTTCGGTCCGTGGACAACGGACCGAAGGAGGCCTTCAGTGGCCTTCTCACGGGCTTCAAGGTGAGTGAAGTAATGCTTTTCCCTTAGAAAAGTTCTTTTGTATAAATGTATAGCCTCATACACAGTAGCCCCCGAGACTCTAACTATCTTGAACAAAGCTGGTCTGAGTATCGAAAATCAATATCTCGGATACTAATGTGCGTAGAGTGATGCGCAGGCGTCGTCTTCGGCAGCAGCCGCCAACTCCGAGGAGTTGGCCGAGCTGAATCGGAAGCTCAAAAACTCCGAAGACGACCTCGGCCTGGTGCATAAGAGGTTCGACGAAGCGCAAGGCAAGTCCGAACTGTAGTGATTATTACAGCTATTTCCTTTTTGTTAAGTAAGGTTTTAAAGTAGTCTAAACGGAGTCAACCGATTTTGCTACAGCTGCCGCCGCGGAGGTGGAGAACCTCAAGGCCACACTGAGGACGGCTCAGCTGGAGGCGGCGGAGCAGAAGTCGGCAGCTGAACAAGCAGCTGCCGAACTGGCTGTGGTGAGAACCGCTAGCCAGAAGCACGAGGCCAGAGTGCTGGAAGTGCAACAAGAGCTCAAAGATGCCGTCACGAAATGTGAGGCTCTTGAGCAAAAGAATAAAGAGCAGGCCACCGAGCTATCCTCATTGGGGACGGTGGCCAAGGAAGCGCGGACGGAGGCGCGTGGCTGTCAAGAAGAACTCCGCCAAGTCAAGCTCATTGCGGATGGTAAGCCGTACTTGCTGCAAAGTGTCTTTGGTGGTAACAGGTTCGCTTTGCTCACGCGAGTGTGGCGTTCCCCAGGCGCCTTTGCGGACCTCCCGAGGAGTGCGGCTGATGCAGCTAGGTTCTTCGCCGCCCAGGAAGGTCGGGCCGAGCAGAGGATGTTTTGGGCGCAATTTCAAGCGCCCGAACACCCTCCCCTCCTTAACAACCAGATGAAGCAGCTGATGGAGCTGCATCGGATGGTGGAGCCCGCAATGAAGGACCTCTGCGTCAAGCTGTGGCCTTCAGAGCCGCTGCTGAGCAACTATTTTGGGTTGGTGCAAAGGTTGTACGATCCCACACCCCGAATTGATGCCTGGAAGTGCTCCGCGTGCATTGAGGGAGCTTGGATGGCCTTCAGCAAGACCATGGTGCACTGGCCGAAGATCAAGCCAGCCGAGATGGCCACCGGACCTCCACCCCTTGGGAAGGAGCACAGGCGCCCCGAGCAATATTTCCCCATCGTGATGGATGGTGCTCGGGCAGTAGAGGCCCAGTGCTCAAAAGATGTAATTTATGAGTAGATTTATTTTCCTTGTATCCGAGGAGTTTAAAACCTTTTGCTTTGATTGGAATGCAATGTGTTGGCTGTACATATAATGTCTGCCATGTTAATTTTGACTCCTGTGCGGCCGTTTCTGAACTGAAAGTTACCAGTCGTCGGCTTCAGCCCCTTGTGCAGATACTGCATGGGGTGTTTCCTCGTCATACCTTAACTCTTAGCCGACGTCTCGGTGCCCGAAGGCGGTTGTATGTACGGAAAAAAAGGCAATCAAACTATGCGGTTTTAGTGCTTTCACTTGGCCATAGGAGCTTGACGGCGGGGGCTGGTGACTAGCCCCCAGTGTATGTGATATCTGGGTATACCGAGGTCGATACCATTATCACATGGTTCTTGTGACAGAGAACCCTTCGTTTAACACGGGCTAACCTCCAACGATTTTAGGTTTGACACTTGTCATCGGATCGCCGACCAGTTCGCGCATATTATGACAGTCAGTTTTTGGCATTCTCCACTGAGGTACTTAACCAGGCTAGCTAGAAGCACAATCGCAGTGGTTCTCCCTTTACCCTCCTAGCCGAACAATGCGGAACGTAAGAGGGCAAACACAGGAGCCAGGCAACCCAACTATTGACCAAAGACATAATTCGGAACTGATTCATATAATGCAATATCCGTGACGCCGAGCACATATGATAAAAGTTGGTGCCGGAATAAAGTTTGAGGCAAGATTTATGTTCGAGCCCCCGGTCTATTAGCCGGTCACAAAAAAAGGATCGTATCGCAAATAGTTTACTTTGGCCCGAAAAGCGGAAAGGAATATGCAGCACGAACGAATGCACAGTTACCGTAGAAGAGCTTGGTATTTATTTCCTTTGAATTTGTAACGTCTATCCGTACAATCTGAACTGCCGAAGTAACTTTTACAGATACTATATAAGAGGAAAGGTTTACACAGGACTTTCATGAGTGGTTTTACGTTCCTACTACGCCCTGCTGCACGTCTGCGCCTTCGCTCTTTATGAAGCTTCCGTATGAGTGAAGTTGTCGACTGTGTGCTCGGCGGAAGTAGTAATGTTCGGCAGATGAGCCCTTGAGAAAGGGTTTTGAGGAATCGCCGCATTGTGTCAGCTTAACGCTGATTAGGCCCTAGATGGTACCTGTAGTTGATGTTAATCCAAGAACATCTATCGGCCATGGCTCGGTCGAACTGAGCTATTGGCCTTTGTGTCGCGTGTCCCCACAGCTGCCCATGGGATCTTGAGCGCGAAGTTGTGCACTCGAGGCACGTATTTCGCGGCTGGGTAGGCCATGCTGTGGGGCGCGTATCCCTATTTAGGGTGAGCACAGGAGTGCTCCGGGGCCGAGGCCATAGCTCGGGCGCGTTTGCGTGCATCCAGTGCCTTGGGGGTAGACTGGGCCCACGACGCTTCTTCGGTGGCTTGGACTTCGGCGGCTAGAGCCGCCGTGTGTTCCTCTATTCGGAGCGAGCGTTCGGTATTGCCATTGATGGTAATAACGCCCCTTGGTCCTGGCATCTTGAGCTTCAAGTACGCATAGTGTGGGACGGCATTAAAGCGGGCGAACGCTGTCCGACCGAGGAGTGCGTGATAACCGCTGCGGAAAGGGACAATATCGAAGATCAAGTCCTCGCTGCGGAAGTTATCAGGCGAACCGAAGACTACTTCCAATGTTATGGATCCCAAGCAGCGTGCTTCGACGCCTGGGATTACACCTTTAAAGGTGGTGTTACTGCGTTTAATTCTTGACGGGTCGATCCCCATTTTCCTCACTGTGTCTGAGTAAATCAGGTTGAGGCTACTGCCTTCGTCCATAAGGACTCTGGTGAGGTGAAATCCGTCCATGATGGGGTCGAGCACCAGAGCCGCTATTCCTCCATGACGGATACTGGTCGGATGGTCTCGAAGGTCGAAAGTGATCGGGCAAGCCGACCACGGGTTGAATTTCGGGGCTACAGGCTCTAAGGCGTAGACATCCCGGAGTGCGTGTTTCCTCTCCTTCTTCGGTATGTGCGTGACGTAAATCATGTTCATGGTTTTTACCTCTGGAGGGAACTGCTTTTGGCCCCCATTGTTCGGCCCGCGAGGTTCATCGTCATCCTCGCTGCGGGGACCCTTGCTCTGCTCCTCGACTGTGATCTTGCCAGCTTGCTTGATTACCCAACAGTTGCGATTGGTGTGGTTGGCGGGCTTATCCGAGGTACCGTGGATCTGGTAGGGCCTGTCCAAGGTTCTGTCTAGTGAAGTCGGACCGTCCCAGTTTCCTTTAGAAGGTTTCTTCCTCGGTCCTGACTTCGAGCCGCTGAACCCGGCGTTTACCGCTGCATCATCGGCTTCACTACCGTTGTTAGTGTGCCGGCGCTTGTTATTCTTGTTGCGCCGGGGTTTCCCGTTCCCGTCTCGGGCCTCTGAAGTACTAGGGTCTTCGGGGTGGTTGCTTCGACGAGCTAATCAGCTATCCTCTCCTGCGCAAAAGCGGGTCATTAGGGAGGTAAGGGCCGACATTGTTCTCGGCTTATCCTGGCCGAGATGGCAGGCGAGCCACTCGTCCCGAATATTGTGCTTGAATGCGGCGATTGCTTCGGCGTCCGGACAGTCGATAATTTGGTTCTTTTTAGTCAAGAACCGGTTCTAGAATTGCCGAGCTGACTCCCCGGGCTGTTGAACTACGTGGCTCAGGTCGTCGGCGTCCGGTGGCCGAACATAGGTGCCTTGAAAGTTAGCTCGGAATGCATCCTCGAGCTCCTCCCAGCTCCCGATGGAGTTTTCAGGTATGCTGTTCAGCCAATGCCTTGCTGGTCCTTTGAGTTTCAACGGTAAGTACTTAATGGCGTGGAGATCATCTCCTCGGGCCATATGAATGTGGAGAAGAAAATCTTCGATGCACACGGCTGGGTCAGTTGTCCCATCATACGGTTCCATATTCACAGGTTTAAACCCTTCGGGGAACTGATGCTACATCACCTCGTCGGTGAAGCACATTGGGTGTCCGGCGCCCCTGACCCGGGCCACGTCGTGCCGGAGATCGGTTGTCATCTGGGCACGGTGCTGCTCCCGAGCTCTGTCGTTCCTGTCGCGCCAGGCTTGGTATCCATCCCGTCCAGTGGGCGCGTGTCCTATGGATCCATAGATGGATCTTGACTGGATTCCTCTGGCGTTCAGGTCGCGACGCAGATCATATTGGTCGTCCGGTTGAACCAGCTCTTTGCCTGCTCGGCGAGGAGGCGTGGGTGGGTATTCGGTTTCTCCGGCCGCCCTATCCCGTCCTCGAGGGGGCGCGGGTGGGAGTTCGGTTTCCCCATCCGTCCTATCCCGTCCTCGAGGGGGGCGGTCGGGCTGGCTTGCGTAAGTTCGTCTGGGAGGCATGGGCTCAAGGGCCTCATCCTCAAATTCTGGGAGCAGGCGCCGCCGTGGGTAACTCTTGTATTGACCCTGACGTTGATCGTCAAGGCCTTCTTCAGCAGCTAAGACCATCGTCCATCTGTCGTTGAGCGTATCCTGTTCGGCTTTTAGCTACTGTTGCTTCCTCTTCAAGCTTCGGGCAGTGGCGATGAGTTGCCACTTGAATCTCTCTTGCTCCAGGGGGTCCTCTGGGACGCTGAAGTCCTCGGGTCCGAGGCTATCCTCCTCTTCGGACGGAGGGAGGTAATTCCTGTCCTCGGGGTCCTCAGGGCCGCCCTGGTCCTCGTGCCCTTCAGGGGCGTCATGGCGCTGTTCGGGGGTGTTGTCGCCGAGCTCCCCCACGTTATCCGGAGTGTCGTTATCTCCGGTGCCATTTGTGTCTGTGTTATTGTCCTTGCCCTTTCCTCGAATTCTGGCTCGCCGTCGTCGGTGTTTGGGCGGTTCCTCGGCGGGGCCATCGCTGTCCTTCATGGTCGTGTCGCCGTCCTTCTTGGGGATGTCGACCATGTAAATGTCGTAGGTGGAGGTGGCGGTCCACTTTCCGGTGTTGGAGGTGGCAAGGGAAGGAGCCGTATAAGGCGGGACGTCGATATCCTCATCGATGTCGTCAGCCTCCTCGGAGGCGTAGTCCAGCACGTCGGTTAAATCCTCGACAGTGGCTACAAAGTGGGTGGTGGGTGGGACACAAAATTCCCTGCGGTTGGCCTCCTGTCCGACCTGCTCCTGGTCTGAGGACGGGCCATCCGCGATACTCATCGTCTGGATCCAATCTAACATCTCGCTTAAAAGCGAGAGGTCCATCGGACCCATCCTTGGGCATAATTCGGAGTCGAACTCTGGTGTGCCGGTGTCGGAAGTGTGCTCGGCCAAGGGTGGCCCTTGGTTTTCTGGCGCCGGAGATGGATACGAACTCAAGGCCAGATCCGAACTGGGATCGACCCGGAAACGGGGCCGAGGAGAGGATCCGAGGTTAAGGCCTCGGGGTTATTGGGCTCCTCAGGTAAAGCTGAGAACCTAGTAAGGACCAGATCACCCCGAGAATCGGCGACGTACTGTAGGTTGCCGAACCTGATTTCCTGCTCAGGGGCGAAGCTGTCGACTTGGTCAAGGTGACCGGTCGGATCGGCGTGCAGCATAATGCTGCCAAACGCGAAGAGCTGTCCGGGGATGAAGATGTTGTCGGTGTACTAAAGTTTGGGTCTTTTAGTACCCCATACTTGTGCACGGACGGTTGTAGCCATACCAGTGGCAAGACCTACCGGAGGACATCTGGAAACAAATACAAGATTATCAAGAAGGCGTTCAAGCCAATGATCAGAAGACAGAAGACCGAATGCTGGGTTCCCGGCAAGATCTTGCCGGGAAAGCTCACGAAGACCCGGCAAGGACTCGCACCCGGCAAGATCCCGCCGCCCTGCCACCGCTCCAGCGCAGCAAACCGCCTGTCGTTTAGGGTTTGTCCTCCTGGGTGCATGTCATGGCATTAGCGGCGGATGGGGTTAAGCGGTGCTGATGGGACGGGCTCTTTTTCCGTCCCCAAGAAAGTAAGGGACACCTAAACGGAGCATTTAATGCGTTTTGTCCTAAGTCGTCAGTGATAAGCATGTAAACACTGTAGTAACTTTACACCTCTTGTACTTGCTGTTCGCCACTGTTGGTGACCCCTTTGTCATATAAAAGGAGGCCCAAGGCGAAGCTACAGTGGGGAGAGGCTTTCTGGCCCAGCTGCATGCGTAGCCGCCCTTCTTGTGTACTGTTCACCAAGAAGCGCTCCGTGTATCTGAGCTCAAACACCCACAATAAACCAAAGCAGGAGTAGGGTTTTACGCTACTCAGCGGCCCGAACCTGGGTAAAAAATCCCCGTATTGATCGTTAGATCCGCTCTTTGTGTATATCTTCTCCATAGCCAAACCGTAAAAGGGATCCACGCGATCCCATAGGTGTCGTACGCCGATATCTTTGGCGCGCCAGGTAGGGGAAGAGGTTGCGCGAACCCGATCTAGCGGTCAGCGCGCCAGTTTTTGATCACTTTCGTCGCCATGGCTCCCAAGAAGAAGGGTGCGACGACGGTTGATCCATCCGCATCCGGCCCGCCCGTACCCACACAGATGGGCGACGGCATGGGCGCTGGTGGAGGAGGTGGAGGTCTTGAGCCTCCACGACGTTCTAGCGATCAGAGCCAGGCGAGCGGCGTTGTTCGCAACGGCGACAACAACCCGCATACTGCCAGGTCTAAGGACGGAGCCGTGCTACCTACGGGTGGCGCAGCGAACTCCAAGGACGGGACGGCGCCTTCCCAGACACCCACGCCGGCGCATGCGCCGCGGCCTTCTCAGGTCGTGCGCGACGGGCAGCGCCGCGGCGTTGGTGGTTCCAGGCGCCCCCATTGAAAGACCCATGCGCATCACTCCCAAGATGCACGGGGCCAGTATGCACGCCAACACGCCGGTGGAAGCTGGGCGCGATCGCAAGACCGTGATGGAGCTCCTTCTAACACAGTTAGGAGTCAGAGCACCCCACGTTCTTCGCACCTTTCACCGCCGCCTACACCGGCAGAAGCGTTGGCACGAGCGCAGCTACTCCTAGATTTCCCTCCCGCTGCGGAGAAGCTAGAAGAATGGAGATCTGCTATTCAGAGCCTCATCAGCTTGGCTAATGATGACAGGCCGCAGCAGGCGGGGCCTTCGCGGCGGCAGTCCGCTGAGCCCGTGCGTGCTGATGGCGAAAAGACCGGAGGCGGTACGACTACGATGCGCTCCCCTCCGCAAAGACAACAGCGGTCACTAACTCGGCGGGTCGACGCCTGTGATGATGATTCCACGGCGTCGTCTGATCCGCGAGCTCGCCGCGATCAACGTCAAGTTCTTCGGGAACGGAACAAAGAAGACGCTCGAACTACCATCGAGCGGCGGCGGGAAGCGCGTCGTCAATCCGACATGCGCGCGGGACCCACTGTGGACGAGTCTACGCCGGGGTATTCTGGTAACTTGCCTTACGAGGTGGGTTGTCCAGCGTTTACCCGTGAGCTGCGGCGGGTCCAGTGGCCCAATTCCCGAACTTTCAAGCCGGAGGTGCCGGAGAAATACGACGGCAAGACTCACCCGTCAGAGTTCCTGAGCATCTACACCATTGCGGTGCAGGCTGCCGGGGCTCGAGACGACAAAATACTCGCCAACTACTTCCCATTGGTGCTTAAGCCCAACGTCAGGTCGTGGTTGATGCATTTGCCGGAGAATTCCATTTCCTCCTGGGCAGATTTGTGTCATGAGTTTGTTGGCGCCTTTACTGGAGGCCACCAGGCTCCTGGCCAGGAAAGCGATTTACATCTCATCCCCCAGAAAGAGGGCGAAACCTTGCGCAAGTACATACAGAGATTCAGCCGTATACAGCACAATATCCCACACGTTCATCCTGCCGCAGTTATCAGCGCGCTTCATCAGAATGTGCGCAACCGCAAGATGCGGGAAGAGCTGGCAATGAACAAAGTCAGGGATGTTGCCGAGCTCTATGCTCTGGCTAACAGATGTGCTCGGGCCGAAGAGGGAAGGAGATTCCCCGGTGAGGGTGCTGGCGCAGAAATCGACTCTGAAGGCGAAGATGCCGCCACCTCAACGAAGAAAGGCCGACGGCGTAACAAGAAGCGCAAGGGCAAGGCCGTGCTTGCCATCGAGGGATCCGGCAACACCAGCACCACCAAGAAGATCAAGGCTGATGGCCCCGGCAAGGAGGTTGCCGGGTGTGCCTCATGTCAGTCCTTGGCGGCTGCCGACAAGCCGGAGGGCTCCGACAAGCAGTACTGCAAGATCCATCGCACCAAGGGTCACGATCTACAAAACTGCCGGCAAGTTGAGCAGCTTGTCGAGAAGCAGAAAGCTGAGTATGAGAGGCGAGACAAGGAGAAGGCCCAGGATGGTGCTGAGGGGTCTGGCAAGAAACGCGGTGGTCGAGGAGGTCGCCACGGCAAGGCCAAGCAACAAAAGGAGAGGCCCGCTCGAGGCCATGACAAGGAAAAGGGGGGTGACGATGATGACGAAGAGGACGACGAGTCCAGCGAGCACGAGTTCCAGAAAGCTACAGAAGCCATGTGCATTGATGGAGATGCCTCGTTGCATTCCTCTCACCGCCGACTCAAACAGTGGGCACGCGAGATTAACGCGACAGAGCCGTCGGTCGATGCCCGGAAACCATTGAAATGGTCCAACACGCCTATCATTTTTTACGCTGAGGATCACCCTGATCGCACAACTGCGGTCGGGTGTTTGCCATTGTTGGTTTCACCAACGATCCGCAACCTCAAGGTGACAAAAATGTTAGTTGACGGTGGGGCCGGTTTGAACTTGATCTCGCCTGATGTGATCAAGAAATTGCAAATCCCTGACGAAGATCTCGAGGAAACGGGCACGTTCCAAGGGATCAACCCAGGAAGGAGCCAACCCAAGGGCAAGATCACACTACCAGTAACATTTGGTAGTGAGCTGAACTACAGAACAGAAAAGATCGTCTTCGACGTCGCCAAGATTCCATTGCCATATAATGGGATTCTTGGTTGTCCGGCGCTGGCCAAGTTCATGGCGGCGTCACACTACGCCTATAATACATTGAAGATGCCCGGGCCGATGAGCGTCATCACTATCAACTCCGACAAGAAGGATGCGCTTATCTGCACCGACCAACTCTACCGGGAGGCTGTCGCAGCACCTGCCGCCAAGGCACTTGCTCCTGCCGCCGAAGCTCCCGGGGGGAAGAAGACCGGCAAGACCTCTAGCACACACTCCAGCAAGCGCACCTCCTCGGAGTGCTGCGCTCCCGTTGAGGATGTGCCGGAGAGATCCACCAGCAAGAGCAAGAAATCCAAGGCAGCTCCACCAGTAACTAAGAAGGTGCCCGTCAAGGAGGATGGTACGGGAGGAACTTTCATAGTGAGTTCCACCCTCGATGACAAATAGGAAAGCGCGCTCATTGCCTTCCTGCGGGCGAATGCCGATGTGTTTGCATGGCAACCATCTGATATCCCCGGTGTTCCCAGGGAGGTAATTGAGCACCACCTTGCTGTCTGTCCTCATGCACGGCCCGTCAAGCAGAAAGTTAGGAAGCAAGCTTTGGAGCGGCAAGAATTTATTGCCGAAGAAATCAGGAAGCTGGAAGCGGCAGGTTTGGTTAGAGGAGTGCTCCATCCAACATGGTTGGCCAATCCAGTTGTAGTGCGTAAGGCGAATGGAAAATGGAGGCTGTGTATCGATTATACAGATCTCAATAAAGCCTGTCCAAAAGATCCTTTTCCCTTGCCGCACATTGACCAGATTGTGGACTTCACTGCCGGCTGCGATTTGCTGTCGTTTCTTGACGCTTATTCAGGGTATCATCAGATTTTCATGTCAAAGGAAGACGAAGAGAAAACCGCATTTATCACCCCATGTGGCACGTATTGCTTCATACGCATGCCTTTCGGGTTGAAAAGTGCTGGTTCAACGTTTGCAAGAGCGGTCCAGATCGGTTTTGAGCCCCAGCTACATAGAAATATGGAAGCTTATATGGATGACATAGTGGTAAAAACCAAGGACAAGGCAACGCTCATACAAGATTTAGAAGAGACATTTGCAAATCTGCGCAGGATCAATCTGAAGCTCAATCCTGAGAAGTGTGTGTTTGGCATTCCATCCGGCAAGCTTCTTGGGTTCTTTGTGTCTCAACGTGGAATCGAAGCAAATCCCGACAAGATCAAGGCAATTGAGCAGATTGAAGCACCAAGACCTGTCAAAGATGTGCGTTGACTTGCCGGCTGCATTGCTGCTCTGAGCAGGTCATCTCCAAATCTGCTGAGCGCGCCCTGCCTTTTTTCAAAATCTTGAAGAAGGCGGGTCCAATGAAATGGACTCCGGAAGCGGAGGCAGCGCTGCAGGACTTGAAGAGGTACCTCTCCTCTCCGCCAACACTAGTCGCGCCTAAACCACAAGAGCCGTTGCTGCTATATCTAGCGGCAACGAATCAAGTGGTTAGTGCTGCCTTAGTGGCGCATAGAGAAGTCGACGAAGAAGCAGCGGCAGCAGCAAGCCCGTCAAGCGACAAGCTGGGATTCTCCCCGGCAGAGTCTGATGCCGACAAGGCAGGATCTGCGCAATCGAATGAAGCAACGCAGAAGAAGAAGATGGTGCAGCGCCCAGTCTATTTTGTCAGCTCCCTGTTGTAGGGGGCTAGGTCAAGATATTCTGGCGTGCAGAAGTTGCTCTTCGGCCTCCTTATGGCCTCAAGGAAGCTGCGCCATTATTTCCAGGCACATGAAATCACCGTCGTCACTCACTTCCCGTTGCAGCGGATTTTACGAAATCCAGATGCGACTGGCAGAATTGTGGAGTGGGCGTTGGAACTGTCAAGCTTTGGTCTCAAATTTGAAAGCACTTCGACTATTCAGAGCAGAGCCTTGGCGGAGTTCATTGCAGAATGGACACTGACGCCAGACGATGATATTCAAGAGACAACTATCCCCGGCAAGGAAACAAATCGAGAATGGATTATGTACTTTGACGGGGCTTTCGCGCTGCAAGGCGCCGGTGCTGGCATGCTGCTTGTCGCACCCACCGGAGAGCACCTCAAGTATGTAATTCAGATGCACTTTCCCCGGGAGAGATCAACAAACAACACTGCAGAATATGAAGGGCTGCTTGCCGGTCTCAAGATCACGGCGGACCTTGGAATTAAGAAGCTCATCGTCAGAGGTGATTCACAGCTTGTCGTCAGGCAAGTTAACAAGGACTATCAGAGCCCGTTGATGGAAGCATATGTAGATGAAGTGAGAAAGTTGGAGGAGCGTTTTGACGGGTTGCAAACAGAGCATGTTCCTCGTGCGGAGAACAATATTGCCGACGACCTGTCAAAACGCGCTGCCCTCAAGTTACCTGTGGAACCAGGAACTTTTGTGCTCCGCTTAACTCAGCCATCCGTAACACCATCGATGAGGCAAGACAAGAGAAGGAGGTTGAGTTCCGGCCAGTACTTTCCGGCAGAGCTCCCAAAAGTCGCCGGCAAGGAAGTTGCCGGGAACAACGCCAAGCTTGCCGGGGAGCAACAGGCTCCGGTAGGGCCTCAAGCCCTTGCCGTAGAGACAAACGCTTCCACGGCCAAAGATATGCCTTTGGTCCTTGTTGTCGAGCCACAGGCTCCAACATGGGCACAACACATCGTCCAATTCCTTCAAACAGGAGAACTCCCCGAAGAACAGGAAGAAGCGGAGAAAGTAGCCTGTCGGTCTAATATGTACCAGTTCGTGGACAATGTCCTGTACAGAAAGAGACCGAACGGTGTGAAATTGAAGTGTATTCCTCGGGAGGATGGACTAGAGCTGTTGACAGAGATACATGGAGGCATATGTGGCTCCCACATAGGCTCAAGAGCTCTTGTCGGCAAGGCATTCCGGCAAGGTTTCTTTTGGCCCACCGCTCTCCAGGATGCAACTGCATTAGTAACCAAGTGTGAAGCGTGCCAGTACCATTCAAAGAAATTACATCAACCAGCTCAAGCTCTTCAGACAATCCCTCTTTCCTGGCCATTTTCGGTCTGGGGGCTCGACATATTGGGCCCTTTTCCCCGCGCTGTCGGGCGCTTCGAATACTTGTACGTTGCTATCGACAAGTTCACGAAGTGGCCAGAAGTGGAAGCAGTGAGAAAGGTGACAACACAATCAGCCGTCAAGTTCTTCAAGGGACTAGTGTGCCGTTTTGGTGTGCCAAACAGGATTATCACCGACAATGGCACGCAGTTCACGAGCCGCACCTTCATGCAGTATGTCCAAGACCTTGGCGACAAAATCTGTTTTGCTTCTGTTGCTCACCCGAGGAGCAACGGCCAAGCGGAGAGGGCAAATGCTGAAGTGTTGCGAGGTCTCAGAACAAGGACTTTCGACAAGCTGCGCAAGTGCGGAAGACGCTGGATCGATGAGCTGCCGGCGGTTCTTTGGTCAATCAGAACAACACCATATCGAGCTACTGGCCAGACACCCTTCTCCCTAGTTTACGGGGCAGAAGCAGTTCTCCCCACAGAACTCATATACGGGTCACCTCGAGTACTCGCTTATGATGAGCTTGAGCAAGAGCAGCTGCGCCAAGATGACGCCACACTCCTTGAGGAGGATCGTCTTCGGGCTGCTGTGCGAGCTGCACGCTACCAGCAAGCTTTGCGCTGCTATCATAGCCGCAAGGTTCATGCCCGAAGCCTTGAGGAAGGCGACCTTGTTCTTTGGCGCGTTCAGTCGGCCAAGAATTCTAACAAGTTGACGCCAAAGTGGGAAGGCCCTTATCGGGTAGTACGAGTGACCAGGCCCGGCGCAGTCCACCTAGAGACCGAAGATGGCATTCCACTGAGCAATTCCTGGAATATCGAACACCTTCGTAAGTTCTACCCATAAGGCGCAGTTTCCGGGTCTCCCGGCAACCACCTTTTGTACAAGTTTTGCCGGCAAGGCATATGATCCTTTGTACAAAGCCAGGCGCAGACCCTGTGCATAGTCGAATAAACTTAAGTGTTTTACAATTCTTGTCGATTTTCATGTCAATCTATATGCATGTTTGTCTGAGATATTGTATTACACCTGCTTCCGGTAAGCATTAATGAACCGCCAAGGTTCCATATCTCTGTTTTCTCTTCTTCTTGAAGGACAGAAGGTTTCCTCGCGTGCAAGTTTGCTGGGGGGGAATGATGGTATGGACACCGACAGGCGACGTTCAAATTGACATTTTACAATAAGGAGTACGGCAACGAAAAGCTAAGTTGCAAAATTTTTAAGCAAATTTTTATTGTAGACTTATTTTCCTTGAACGATTTCGGCTTTTGTATGGAAAACCTGCACGCAAAGGAACCTTGTCGTGATTGGTTGCGCCCTTACTTTGTTTCGAGTCCGCTCAACAGCTTAAGTGGCTGCACTGAAAATGTCAAGGTATCTTGTCGGCAGCGACACCTCTAGCAGGCTGCTAAGGATCCGTTCCTCAAAGCGCTCGCGGCAAGGGTGCGCGCACCGGCAAGTTTCCGATAAGCGTAGGGCATGTACCGTACAAAAAAAGAAATCAGACAAGAGAAATAGCATACATTCATCCAAAACATAGCAAGTTATATTACTGGTTGCTGCGATTCTAACTTAAGATAAAAACTGTCTTTGACATGGAATGGTGGCGACAAAATGGAGCGAAGCGGCTAGTCCCTGCGCTGGCCTTCGACCCTCTTGACTTGGCTCACTCTGTCGACGATGGGCGCGACAAGCTCTTCGAGGGCCTTGAGGTCTGCATCCTCCGGCAAGCTAGCGAGAACGTTGGTAAGGTTGATGTCGGGGTTCTTGTGCACCACTTTGACGAGCACCTTGAGGAGGACGGCTCGGCAGATTTTGCGGGATTCGTTGGCCAGATGGGTTGCTCGGTCAGACTGGAGCAGCTTGAGGGCGTCAACGATGCTCTCGAAGAACATGGTCAGCTTGGCACTCGAAGACACCCTATCATCTGAAGAGTAGTTGAAGTTTTTCAAGCCCATGGTGGACAGTTCTGCGGCAAGCCTTTCCATGACGTCGACAAGGCGCTCAGTCCAGATCTTCACACCTTTCTCAAAGTCATTATAAGTGGTGGCGGCGCTGTTGAGCAGGCTCTTCTCACTCTGGAGATCTTTGATCAAAGCCCTCTCGCGAGCTTTGCCGTTCTCAAGGGACTCCTCCAGCGTTGCCAGCTTTAGTGTCAGATCAGCGATGGATTCACTGGCTGAGACGAGCTCCTTGGTCTTGCCGGACATGGCGGTTTGCATCTCCGCCAGGCTGTAGAGAGTTTTCTCTCTGTCGGCTTTGAGCGTTGAGATTTCCTTGCCATGGTCCTCGAGATCTGCTTCCAGCCTCTTCACTTTATCGCCCAGCTCGTTCTTGGCAGCCTCTGCAGCTTCGGCGGCATCGATGGCTCCCTTTAACTTGCCGGCATGGTCTATGGCCAGAGCTTCGAGTGTTTCCTTGTGTCTCTGCTCCAGCTCCTAAGTTCACCGCGCGACAAGCTCCTCGATCTCTTCGTCTTTGCCACGGAGCTTGGCGGCAAGCGCCTCCTCGCGAGCGGCAAGGTCTTCTTCATAAGCATCGAGCCCGACGTGGCGTTCCGTTAAGCGAGCTTCCTCTACAGCAGCCTGCTGCGCGGCCTCCTCCTGTGCCTTCTCGGCATCGGACTCCTTTAAGAGGAACTCGCTCCAACTTTGATTCAGTTGCTCCCGGCCAGCCGTCAGCTCCTGGAAAGCCTTGGTGTACCAGACTTGCGTCTCCTCGACACGCTTCTGGAAATCTGCCTCCGCTGCTTCAACAACTGCCGCCCTGGAGTCCAACTTCTCCTTTCGGGTGCGGTGGAGCACCTGGAGCTTTTGAAAGTTGTCGCTCATGGCTTGGAGGAGCTGTTTTTCTCTAGACCCGCTGCTGCTGGCATGTGGCTCGTCGACGATCTTAAGTCAAGCGGCGGCGATGACGTCTTCATCAAAAATTTCTCCTTCGGTTGGCACCCCAGTGCTTGCCATCCTTGGTATGCTGACGAACAGGTTGTCGCCAACCTTAAGGTATCTGCTTGACGGGGGGGGGGGGGGCATCGGATGTTGACGGTTGATCCTCGACAACCGCCTCGCCGGCAACTGGGGGCTCCGCGACCGGTGTAGCGCCATGCACTCCTGTTGCAGGAATGCCGTCAGTATGGTCGCCGGTCTTCTTGCCGGCCCCCTCAGCAGACCCCTTGGTGGTTTCTTCCTGTGCGGCCTTGGCGGCCTCGTCAGCTGCGACTCTGTCGGCCTCGACTGCAGCGTCCTTGGCGGTCTCTTCGATGACAATATCAACATCCGTTTGTTCCATCAAAGGAAGATCTGAAGACCAAGAAAGGAAACAAGATGAGACCGAGGTTGAAGTTCAAGAAGACAAAAATAAAGAAAGAATGATAAGTGCACCAAGGCAAACGGTTTACCTGTGTCGAGCTGTTGAGAGGTGGTTTCTCCTTTCCCAGCAACATGGGTTGCCGATGTAGGATTGCCAGTGCCCGTGCTTGCCGGCTCCTCTTCAACGCGGATGGGCTCGCCAGTGGAAGCCCTTGCCGAAGGTTCATCTCTGGGCGGCGTGGTTGACGGAGGCGGCACGTCAGGGATGGCCTCCAATGGCTCTCCTTGTTGCCGTTCTTCCCCTACAAGCCCGGTGATGTCAATAGCGAAGATATTCACCCCAACACTCGCCAGCGGAAAATGAGTAGTGAACTCACGCTGGGGGCTGGGTTGGAGGTTGTGTTGAGGGCTGGCTCTGGGCTGATGACGGTGGGCTCTGGCGCACCTACGGTGCTTGCTGGAGGCTCATCACCCGTTGAAGTCTTCGCCTTCTTCGCCATCCTTTGCGCCAATGTTTCCGTATCTCTGTGGGGACAGGCCAAAGCAAAACAAATGAGTTAAGAAAAACCAGGAATTCAGAAGTTGAAAGATGCGGCAAGGACCCTTACTCTTCTTTTTCGGGACTAAAAGCGGAGATGTCAAAGTCAACCTCCGCTGCAGTGTCCGTGTGAGGGGGTGGAGAAGGGGTCCAGGGACGCTTGGCTGTGGCAGAAGCAGTAGGTTGATATGCTCCTGCTGCTCCAGCTGTTGGTGCCGTCGTATGAGACGCCCCCGCCGCTCCAGTTGTTGCCGTGGTCGTGCGTCTCGTACGTCGCACGGGTTGCTGTTGGGCTCCTTGCCGCTGCGCAGCCTTGCCGGCCGTCCCCTTGCCGGGAACCTCACCACTCGAGGAAGGCTGATGTGTTGGGACGCCGGAGACGGCTTTCCGAAGAACACGTTTCTTCTTTTCTGGAGGTGGGGGCTCCTCGTGCAGCTGTTTCTCGGTTGTGTCTTCGACAGAAGAGCTCCCGGCAACCATGCCACTCTACTCCCCGGCAATTTCACCTTGCTCGGCAAGGGTCTCCTCTGACATTATTTCTTCTTCACTGGTTTCCTCTTCCGCGAAGCCAAAGCTGTCGGCCTCCGCGGCTAGATTCACCTCTTCCGCCTTGCTGGCGATGTAAGCCACTTCGTCATCAGTAGTGGGTCGGATAAGGGTTGGCTCTTCCCGGATGGTTTTCTCCGACAAGTTATCAAAAAACACCTGTGCATGCTCTGAGGATGGCTCTTCCCAAGTTCCGTCAAGGATGTGAGCATTACACACCGGCATCATGGCAATGATTGAGCTCAAAGCAGAGTTGTTGCACAGGGGAATTACGCCAGCCGGCAACTTATATTTCCCGTCAGGCCTGAACAGTTTGTGGCAGAGAGCTGTGTGCTACAAGACTGTCAAGTTGTTGTTCAGACCAGGGTGCAGCCTCATGATATCTGCTGCATTCTTGAATTCCCAGGTTGGTCTCCCTTTGTTCTGCAGAGGGGCGATGCGGCGGCGGAGGAAATCAGCGCCAATCATTTCTATTGTGAGCCCGGCAACCCTGAGACGGTGGATCCTGGTAATTGCGAGTGCGAGCTTCTCATCCTGAGGATCGAGGCTGCTCCAGTCCTTGCCACGAACCACTTTCGTTTGTCGAGGCAAACAGAACGGCGGAGGATCTTTCTCCTTAATCCAGCACCACTCGGCCCGCCATTCATCCCACTTCTTACGGTAGAGACCGTCCGGGTATATCTCTTTATTCCATGCCCTTGGAATCCAGGTGATAGAACCAGAAAGAGCGTCTCCTGTTTCGATACGGGGAATGAAATAGTGGCAAAAGAGGGTTGTGCTGGGAACTACTCCGGCGAAATTTTCACAGAGATGGGCAAAGACTGACATGCATGTCACAGCATTCGGCATAAAATCCAAGAGACGGAAGCCGTATGTGTACATGATGTCGATGAAGAAATCAGAAAACGAAGGGCAGAGAGTCCGCAGTAAAAGTAAGCGACGTAGAAGGGGAATTTATCTGGACCGCCCTTGACGGAAGCTGGGAGCACGCGAGTAGCAGGGTGAGCCCTCGTCTCCTTCCCCCTACATACACATGTACCGCTCAACCAGGGCGCGCATGTCAAGCGTCGGTGCAAAGACGACGTGTTCCTTCCGCATCTCCACCAGATTGATCTTCTCCATCTCTGCATCCGAGTCGACAGCTTTCGCCACTTTGCCCTTGCTTGCTTTGGGCGGCATGACGACTGTGGAAGCGGAGGCCGAGGATGATGAGGGCGTGGAGGTGGCGAATGGATGGGGGAGGCTCTGTTTCAAGCTCGGGGAAGAAGGCGACGGCGGTTTCCAGATTGGAAAAGACGAGAGGTAAATGAGCAGCGCCTCTGCGGATTCCCTTTTATGGGGAAGGCGCGGGGCTGCCTCTTTACTAAACCAATGTGAATGCGCTTTTACGAGCGCACTGCTATTGCGGCCATTCCGCGCACGCATCCCACATACCGCATTTAATGCACGTCGTGGGGGAGCACGGTAAATAAGAAGATTACGAGAGTTAACTCCTGCCACGCGTGCCCGTGCACTGTTTGGGCCTAGCCCAACAACACCTCGCACCCGTGTAAGGCCTAGGCCCGGGGGCTCCTGTCGGTGTACTAAAGTTTGGGTCTTTTAGTACCCCATACTTGTGCACGGACGGTTGTAGCCATACCAGCGGCAAGACCTGCCGGAGGACAGCTGGAAACAAATACAAGATTATCAAGAAGGCGTTCAAGCCAATGATCAGAAGACAGAAGACCGAAGGCTGGGTTCCCGGCAAGATCTTGCCGGGAAAGCTCACGAAGACCCGGCAAGGACTCGCACCCGGCAAGATCCCGCCGCCCTGCCACCGCTCCAGCGCAGCAAACAGCCTGTCGTTTAGGGTTTGTCCTCCTGGGTGCGTGTCATGGCATTAGCGGCGGATGGGGTTAAGCGGTGCTGATGGGACGGGCTCTTTTTCCGTCCCCAAGAAAGTAAGGGACACCTAAACGGAGCATTTAATGCGTTTTGTCCTAAGTCGTCAGTGATAAGCATGTAAACACTGTAGTAACTTTACACCTCCTGTACTTGCTGTTCGCCATTGTTGGTGACCCCTTTGTCATATAAAAGGAGGCCCAAGGCAAAGCTACAGAGGGGAGAGGCTTTCTGGCCCAGCTGCATGCGTAGCCGCCCTTCTTGTGTACTGTTCACCAAGAAGCGCTCCGTGTATCTGAGCTCAAACACCCACAATAAACCAAAGCAGGAGTAGGGTTTTACGCTACTCAGCGGCCCGAACCTGGGTAAAAAATCCCCGTGTTGATCGTTAGATCCGCTCTTTGTGTATATCTTCTCCCTAGCCGAACCGTAAAAGGGATCCACGCGATCCCATAGGTGTCATACGCCGACAGATGTCCTCGCTACGGATGCCATCGCTGATGAGAAGGCGAGCCATTGATCCTTGGTGACCCACGGCGGAACTCTCAATGAAAGCACCAATGTCGGTACCAAAACCGGCAGATCTCGGGTAGGGGGTCCGAACTGTGGATCTAGGAATCAATGAGTAATAGGGAACAGAGAGACAACAATTTACCCAGGTTCGGGCCCTCTCGAAGAGGTAAAACCCTACGTCCTGCTAGATTGTATTGATGTGATTGTATGAAGGCTACAGAGTTGATCTACCTCGAGATCGGATGGACTAAACCCTAGGTGGGTATAATGATTCTGTGCCTCTACGGACTAAACCCTCTGGTTTATATAGACACCAGAGGGATCTAGGGTTACATACGGTCGGTTGCCATTAGGGGATAAACATGCCGGTTACGCTAATTATTTCTTGGAGGAGACGCCAAGTCTTCGGAGGTTTCCTTCTGGTGCACGGAGTCGCCCACAATCCGGCCTTCCTTTGCCGAGTAGAGGGCGGCCCACCAGTTCGGCCAACGAGAGACAGGCCGGCAACCCGGGTACCCCCTAGTCCAGGACACCCTCACCCCTCTCGCAAGCATCCACAACTACGAAAGAAGAATTAAGATAAATCTAACCATAGCGTGAAACATGTGGATCCAAATCAGCCCCTTACGGAATAGCGCATAAACTAGGGTTTAAGATATTGTCACTCTAGCAACCCATCATCTACTTACTACTCCACAATGCCTTACCTTAGGCCCAAATATGGTTAAGTGTCATGTAGTCGACATTCACACGACACCTCTAAAAGAAGCAACAACATACATATCATCAAAATATTGAACGAATACCAAATTCACATTATTACTTATGACAAGACTTCTCCCATGTCCTCAAGAACAAAAGTAACTACTCACAAATCATATTCATGTTAAAGATCAGAGGGGTATTGAATAGCATTAATGATCTGAACATACAATATTCCACCAAATAAACCAACTAGCATCAACTACGAGATGTAATCAACACTACTAGCAACCCACAGGTACCAATCTGAGGCTTTGAGACAAAGATTGAATACAAGAGATGAACTAGGGTTTGAGATGAGATGGTGCTAGTGAAGATGTTGATGAAGATTTGTCCTCCCACGATGAGAGGATCGTTGGTGATGTCGATGGCTTCGATTTCCCCCTCCCGGAGGGAAGTATCCCCGGCGGAATCGCTCCGCCGGAGAGCAAAAGTGCTCCTGCCCAGGTTTCGCCTCGAGACGGCGGCGCTTCGTACCGAAAGTCTTCTTCTAATTTTTTCTAGGGAAAATATCATCTTATAGGAGAGGATGGGCCCCGGAGGCCTGCCTGGGGCCCCACAAGCTCGGGGGGCGCCCCCCACGCTTGTGGCCTCCTGGTGGGTCCCCTCCTGGTATTTCTTTCGCCAATATTTTTTATATATTCCAAAATAATTCTCCGTAAATTTTCATGTCATTTGGAGATGTGCAGAATAGCTATCTCTGCTGTAGCCCTTTCCGGTCCAGAATTCCAGCTGCCGGTAATCTCCCTCTTCATGTGAAACTTGCAAAATAAGAGAGAAAAGGCATAAAAATTGTATCATAAAGTGAAATAATGACCCAAAACATAATAAATAATAGTAGGAAAACATGATGCAAAATGGACATATCAGGTGCTGCTTTCTTCCATTTGGAACCGACTGACCCAGAATAAAAATCCAGGCGACTGACGCCTAGGTAAAGTGAATAAGATGAGTGTACGATCTATCTTGTGGCCCGGTGAAGTATGCAACTCCATTTGCCGAGTCAAACAGGCCGGCGCGGTTGCGGTGGTTGCCGATGGCGGGAAAGCAGATATGTGGCGGCGGTCGATGATGACCCACAAGTATAGGGGATCAATCGTAGTCCTTTCGATAAGTAAGAGTGTCGAACCCAACGAGGAGCAGAAGGAAATGACAAGTGGTTTTCAGCAAGGTGACTTCTGCAAGCATTGAAATTATCGGTAACGAGTAGTTTGATAGCAAGATAATTTGTAACAAGTGACAAGTAGCAATAGTAACAAAGAGTGCAGCAAGGTAGCCCAATCCTTTTTGTAGCAAAGGACAGGCCGAAACGATCTCTTATAATAAGCAAAGCGTTCTCGAGGACACATGGGAATTTCATCTAGTCACTTTCATCATGTTTGTTTGATTCGTGTTCGCTACTTTGATAATTTGATATGTGGGTGGACCGGTGCTTGGGTGCTATTCTTACTTGAACAAACCTCCCACTTATGATTAACCCCTCTCGCAAGCATCCGCAACTACGAAAGAAGAATTAAGATAAATCTAACCATAGCATTAAACATATGGATCCAAATCAGCCCCTTACGAAATAGTGCATAAACTAGGGTTTAAGCTTCTGTCACTCTAGCAACCCATCATCTAATTACTACTCCACAATGCATTCCCTTAGGCCCAAAGATGGTGAAGTGTCATGTAGTCGACGTTCACATGACACCACTAAGAGAATCGACAACATACATATCATCAAAATATCGAACGAATACCAAATTCACATGATTACTTATGACGAGACTTCTCCCATGTCCTCAAGAACAAAAGTAACTACTCATAAACCATATTCATGTCCAAGATTAGGGGGGTATTAAATAGCATAATGGATCTGAACATATAATCTTCCACCAAATAAACCAACTAGCATCAACTACAAGATGTAATCAACACTACTAGCAACCCACAGGTACCAATCTGAGGTTTTGAGACAAAGATTGAATACAAGAGATGAACTAGGGTTTGAGATGAGATGGTGCTGTTGAAGATGTTGATGTAGATTGGTCCTCCCACGATGAGAGGATCGTTGGTGATGCCGATGGCTCCAATCTCCCCCTCCCGGAGGGAAGTATCCCCGGCAGAATCGCTCCGCCAGAGAGCAAAAGTGCTCCTGCCCAAGTTCCGCCTCGAGACGGTGGCGCCCCGTCCCAAAAGTCTTCTCCTCATTTTTTCTAGGGAAAATGGGCTTATATACCAGAAAATGGGCACTGGAGGCTGGCCAGGGGCCCCACAAGCCACCAGGGCGCGCCTGGGGGGGGGGGGGTGGCGCGCCCTGGTGCCTCGTGGGCACCTGGGTGGCCCCCTCTGGTACTTCTTTCTTCCAGTATTTTTTATTTATTCCAAAATAAATCTTCGTGAAATTTCAGCTCATTTGGAGATGTGCGGAATAGGTATCTCTGACATAGCTTTTTTAGGTCCAGAATTCCAGCTGCCGGCAATCTCCCTCCTTATGTAAATCTTGCATATTTAGAGAGAAAAGGCATTAGAATTGCTCCACAAAGTATTATATTGATTAAAAACACTATAAATAACAGTAGTAAAACATGATGCAAAATGGACGTATCAACTCCCCCAAGCTTAGACCTCGCTTGTCCTCAAGCGAAAGCCGATATCGATAATCATGTCCACATGTTTAGAGAGAGAGAGGTGTCAATAAAAACAAAATACACACATAGTAGCATCATGATCATTATTATAACAGCAATATGCATTATCATAAAACTTATCATGAGCAAGTAACAATTCATCACAACAACAAAGTATAAGGCATAAACTTTCTTGAAAACTAACAAACTATGTTCTCAGTCAACAATGCAATTGCAATTCATCATATTTTCAGGAAGGGTCTCATGTAGGAGCTTTTTAGCAAGTCCACATACTCAACCATCATTTAGTCTTCCATGATTGCTAACACTCACAACATATATATGGAGCAAAAAGTTTCAGCAAGACAAATAGAAAGATAGGGGCTTATAATTTCGCCTCCCAACTTATTAACCTCAAGGGTAATGTCAACAATAATAACTCATGATCACTCATATCCAACTGGATATATGTTCCTAGATCTTCCCCACCACATGATGCTTGCAAAAGAGAAAAAAATAAAAAGGAATAGAGGAGAACACTATTGACTCTTACATAAAAAGTAAATACATAAAAGTAAAGGATAGGCCCTTCGCAGAGAGAAGCAGAGGTTGTGATGCGCTTTTTGTTGTTGGATGCACAAGCTCTTAATGCAAAGGAACGTCACTTTATATTGCCCCTTGTGATAGCAACCTTTATTATGCAGTCTGTCGCTTTTATTTCTTTACCATCACAAGTTCGTACAAAGCTTATTTTCCCATACAATAAAAGTTCATACATGTTTAGGAGCAATTTTTATTGCTTTATGCACCGATGACAACTTACTTGAAGGATCTTATTCAATCCATAGGTGGATATACTGGACTCTCATGACATGAAACTGAGTTTAAGGGTTTTGGATGCACAAGTAGTATCTCTACTTGGTGCGGATTTTTTGCTAGCAAAGATATTGGGCAAGCACCACATGTTGGAGGATCTATGACAATATAACTTCTATGTGAATATAAGCAAACATAATTCATTACGTTGTCTTCCTTGTCCAACGTCAACAATTTGACATAAAATACTTAATGGGGGCTCACAATCATAAAAGATGTCCAAGATAGTGTATTTGCATGTGAATCATCTCTTCCCTATTAATTTTTTCATGAATTGCATCATTGACCAATGCTATTTTGTTAACTTCCAATAAATTTTACCACTTACACTTTTCTTTATGTAATGTCATTACTTTCCATAAGATTAGCATATGATCTTTTTCATTATTTTCATTGCTAGAATTGAAACATGAAAGTAAAGAAGCAAAAACTCAAACTACTCTTTATTATATAACTCTCAACTCAATTATATAGATAGATAGATCACGAAACTAGCACTCAAAAATAGATCATACTAAACTTTTATTCAACTAGATCACGAAATAACTAAGGATCGAACTAAAAGTAGGTAAAGATAACAAAAGTGATGGTGATATGATACCGGGGCACCTCCCCCAAGCTTGGCACAAGCCAAGGGGAGTGCCCATACCCATGTACTCAAGTTTCTTTCTTCGGTGATGGTGGTGACGATGAAGTGGTGGGCTTGTCCTCTTGCTTCCATGGCATAGGTTCCCCATCATAAAAGGATGAACGAGTCTCCGGAGTCCTGAAACTTGCAGCTAAACTCATACCTTTGAATTTTGCCTCATACTCAAAATTTTGGTTTTGAAGATCATAGATTTGGCCTTGGAGATAGTCAATTCGTTCATTGAGCTTGAAGATGATGTCCCCCATCGATTGGCCATCCACCTTGTGATCGCGGGTGAATTCCGTGATCATGGAGTGATTGGCACTGAGTCCACGTTCTACCATCCCTTGGCACTTGAAGATCTCCTGCTCCACCGCTTCGAGCCTGGCCTCCACGCTCCCGATCCACTTGGGTCCTTGAACATCCCGGATGTGAAGCACCCCCTCACGCATCTCGATGGCTTGAGGGTGTTTCATCACCTCTGGTGAGGGTGTCCCGGATTAGGCGGTACTCGGGCTGCCGGCCTATCTCTAATAGGCCAGACTAATGGGCCGATCTTTGCTCGTCAAGAAGACCGGATGGTAGGCGACCCCGTGCACCAGAAGGAAGCCTCCAAAGACTTGGTGTCTCCTCCAAGGAATAATTAGTGTAACCGGCATGTTTATCCCCTGATGGCAACCGACCATATGTAACCCTAGGTCCCTCTGGCGTCTATATAAGCCAGAGGGTTTAGTCCGTAGAGACACAGAACCATCATAACCATCTAGGGTTTAATCCATCCGATCTCGAGGTAGATCAACTTTGTAACCTTCATAAAATCACATCAATACAATCCAGCAGGACGTAGGGTTTTACCTCTTCGAGAGGGCCCGAACCTGGGTAAATCGTTGTCTCTACGTTCCCTGTTACTCATTGATTACTAGACCCACAGTTCGGATCCCCTACCCGAGATCTGCCGGTTTTGGTACCGACATCCGGTAGGTAGGGGTTGATGACCTTCTCGTAGAACTTGTCCTTAGAAGAGCTTGATGGAGCCATAGAGATCTAGATCTGTCAGAAAAATAGCAGGAAATAAGAACAAAGGAGATTTCTGCGATACGGTGGTCAAAACGTCCAGGAGTATATATAAAGAATTTTTATCTTGCAAAACAAGTAATCCAGAAGAAAACGGAGTCGGGAAGGCTCACGAGGGACCCACGAGCCACCAGGGCGCGCCTGGGGGGGTGGCGCGCCCTGGTGCCTCGTGTGCATCTCGTGGGTGCCCTCGACTGTTTCTTATTTTTGTATTTTTTCTAATATTCCAGAACTGACAGAAAGTATTTTTATGGAATTTTTGGAGTCGGTTTACTTACCGTATCACGTACCTCTTCCCTTTCAGGGTTCCGGAGTGTTCTGGAAGGTCTCTCATGTATTCCTCCGGTGTCATTGTTTCAATAATATTAGTTTCAACATTAATAGGAGTACCTGAAATATAGTGCTTAAATCTTTGCCCATTCACCACTCTTGGATTAGTGCCTTCGGAGTTGTTTATTTTGATGGCTCTGGAGCGATAAACTTCTTCGATGATATACGGTCCTTCCCATTTAAAGAGAAGTTTTCCTGCAAAGAATCTCAAACGAGAATTGTACAATAGAACATATTCACCCACTTTGAATTCCCGTTTTTGAATTCTTTTATCATGCCATCTTTTAACTTTTTCTTTAAACAATTTGGCATTTTCATAAGCTTGGGTTCTCCATTCATCTAGTGAGCTAATATCAAATAAACTCTTTTCACCGGCAAGTTTAAAATCATAATTGAGTTCTTTAATTTCCCAATATGCTTTATGTTCTAACTCAAGAGGTAAATGACATGCTTTTCCATAGACCATTTTATAAGGAGACATACCCATAGGATTTTTATAAGCAGTTCTATAAGCCCATAATGCATCATCAAGTTTCTTAGACCAATTCTTTCTAGATCTATTGACGGTCTTTTGCAAAATTGACTTTATTTCTCTATTGCTCAATTCAACTTGACCACTAGATTGAGGGTGATAGGGAGATGTAATTCTATGGTTGACATCATATTTAGCAAGCAGTTTACGGAATGCACCATGAATAAAATGTGAACCACCATCAGTCATTAAACATCTAGGGACTCTGAACCTAGGGAAAATAACTTCTTTAAGCATTTTAATAGAGGTGTTATGATCAGCACTACTAGTTGGAATAGTTTCTACCCACTTAGTAACGTAATCAACAACAACTAAAATATGAGTATACCCATTGGATTTAGGAAAAGGTCCCATGTAATCAAATCCCCAAACATCAAATGGTTCAATAACAAGTGAATAATTCATAGGCATTTCCTGACGTCTACCAACATTACCAATTCTTTAACATTCATCACAAGATAAAACAAACTTACGAGCATCCCTGAAAAGAGTAGGCCAATAAAAACCAGAATGTAGTACCTTATGTGCAGTTCTGTCTCCCGCATGGTGTCCTCCGTAAGCCTCGGAATGACACTTCCGTAGGATTTGTTGCTGTTCATGCTCAGGTATACAACGTCTAATAATACCATCTACTCCTTCTTTTTAAAGATGTGGGTCATCCCAGAAGTAATGTCTTAAATCAAAGAAGAACTTTTTCTTTTGTTGGTATGTGAAACTAGGTGGTATAAATTTAGCAACAATATAATTAGCATAGTCTGCATACCAAGGAGTATTAAGAGAAGCATTTATGACAGCTAATTGTTCATCAGGAAAATCATCATTAATAGGAAGTGGGTCATCAAGAACATTTTCCATTCTAGACAAATTGTCTGCTACGGGATTCTCAGCTCCCTTTCTATCAACAATATGGAAGTCAAATTCTTGTAGCAATAGAACCCACCTAATGAGTCTAGGTTTTGCATCTTTCTCTTCCATAAGATATTTAATAGTAGCATGATCAGTGTGAACAGTTACTTTAGAATCAACTATGTAAGATCTGAATTTATCACATGCAAACACAACTGCTAGAAATTCTTTCTCAGTAGTAGCATAATTTCTTTGGGCACTGTCTAGAGTTTTACTAGCATAATGGATAACATTTAATTTCTTATCAACTCTCTGTCCTAGAACAGCACCAACAACATAATCACTAGCATCACACATAATTTCAAAAGGCAAGTTCCAATTAGGTGGTTGAACAATAGGTGCAGTGGTTAAGGCTTTCTTAAGTGTTTCAAAGGCTTCTACACAATCATCATCAAAAACAAATGGAACACCTTTTTGCAAGAGATTGGTAAGAGGTCTAGAAATTTTAGAGAAGTCTTTAATAAATCTCCTATAGAAACCAGCATGACCAAGGAAACTTCTTATACCTTTAATATCTTTAGGACATGGCATTTTCTCAATAGCATCAACCTTAGCTTTATCAACTTCAATGCCTCTTTCAGAAATTTTATGCCCCAAGACAATACCTTCATTCACCACAAAGTGGCACTTCTCCCAATTCAAGACAAGATTAGTTTCTTCGCATCTCTGCAAAACTCGATGAAGGTTGCTTAAGCAATCATCAAAAGAAGTTCCGTAAACGGAAAAATTGTAACAGCCTGGCTTAATAGGGATGATAGACTACTCATATCAATAAGGAATTCCTTCTCTTCCGGGAGCCCATTCGGAAAGAACTCCAAAGTTAAGCGTGCTCAGCTTGGAGTAATTTCAAGATGGATGACTGATCGGGAAGTTGGTCCCGGGTGCGCACGGGTGAGGACAAAGTGCGCAGGAAAGACTAGTATTGATCTATGGGGTCAGTCTAGATCCCGCCAGGAGTAACGACCACCAGCGGGTGTGTCCGGGGCGTTACAAGTTGGTATCAGAGCCGACCCTCGCGGTTACACGGATGTATGCGGGCCAGGTGCGCGGTCATGTTGTGCATGACGTTTGTGACCCGTCGTGGCACACGGCATGGCACATGTGCCGGACTGGACGCACAGACGTATGTGCTAAGAGGGAACGTTCCTGTGGCCCGACGAGGACGTCGGTTCCTCTGAGTGGGGGTGTATGTGATAGCCTGGCTTAATAGGGATGATAGACTACTCATATCAATAAGGAATTCCTTCTTTTTCGGAAGCCCATTCGGAAAGAACTCCAAAGTTAAGCGTGCTCAGCTTGGAGTAATTTCAAGATGGGTGACCGACCGGGAAGTTGGTCCCGGGTGCGCACGAGTGAGGACAAAGTGCGCAGGAAAGACTAGTATTGATCTGTGGGGTCAGTCTAGATCCCGCCAGGAGTAACGACCACCAGCGGGTGTGTCCGGGGCGTTACAAAAATCATCCATGAAAACCTCAACAATCTTTTCACAAAAGTCAGAGAATATAGCAGTCATACATCTTTGAAAGGTAGCGGGTGCATTGCATAAACCAAATGGCATACGACGATAAGCATAAGTTCCAAAAGGACAAGTAAAGCTGGTTTTCTCTTGGTCGGCTTGTGATATAGGTATTTGAGAGAAACCAGAATATCCATCAAGAAAGCAAAAGTGTGTATGCTTAGACAATCTTTCTAACATCTGATCAATAAAAGGTAAGGGGTAATGATCTTTCCTAGTGACTTTGTTTAATTTTCTAAAATCAATTACCATCCTATAACTAGTTACAATTCTTTGTGGAATGAGTTCACTTTTATCATTAGGAACAACGGTAATACCTCCTTTCTTAGGGACACAATGAACGGGACTTACCCATCTACTATCAGCTATGGGATAGATTATACCTGCTTCCAGAAGCTTTAATATTTCAGTTCTTACCACCTCCTTCATTTTAGGATTTAATCGTCGTTAGTGGTCGACAACTGGCTTAGCATCAGGCTCCATATTAATTTTGTGCTGACATAGAGTGGGGCTAATTCCCTTAAGATCATCAAGAGTATATCCAATAGCAGCTCGGTGCTTCCTCAGAGTTTTTAGTAATCTCTTTTCTTCATGCTCTGAAAAGGTTAGCACTAATAATAACAGTATATATCTTCTTTTCATCTAGATAAGCATATTTCAATGTATCAGGCAATTGCTTCAATTCAAATACAAGGTCACCCTTAGGTGGAGGAGAGCCTCCAAGAGTTTCAACAGGCAAATTGTGTTTAAGGATAGGTGGTTGATCAAAGAACATCCTATCTATTTCATTTCTTTCATTCATGTTCATATCATTTTCATGGTCTAGCAAATATTCTTCTAATGGATCAGTAGGAGGTACGGCAATAGAGGCAAGACCAATATTTTCATCTTTACTAGGCAATTCTTTATCATGAGGTTGTCTACAAAACTTGGAGAAATGAAACTCATGAGATATACCTCCGAAATTAACATAACAGTTTCTTTCGCGCAATCAATCTTGGCATTAACAGTGTTCAAGAAAGGTCTACCAAATATAATGGGACAAAAATTATCTTGTGGAGAACCGACGACTAGAAAATTAGTAGGGTATTTTATTTTTCCACACAAGACTTCAACATCTCCAACGATCCCAAGCGGCGTAATGGTATCTCTATTTGCAAGCTTAATAGTAACATCAATGTCCTCTATTTCAATCGGTGCAATATCATTCATATTTCTTGATATAAGGTAAACAGAATAGCACTCACACTAGCACCCAAATCACATAAGCCATGATAACAATGATCTCCTATTTTGACAGAGACAACATGCATGCCTACTACAGGTCTGTTTTTATCTTCAGGGTCTGGTTTAGCGATTCTAGCTGCTTCATCACAGAAGTAAATAACATGCCCATCTATATTATCGACCAAGAGATCTTTAACCATAGCAACATTAGGTTCAACTTTAATTTGTTCATAGGGTCTAGGTGTTCTAATATTACTTTTGTTAACCACAGTTGAAACTTTAGCTTGCTCCTTAATCCTAACAGGAAAAGGTGGTTTCTCAATATAAGCAGTAGGCACAACTGGATCAACATGGTAAACAATTGTTTCTTCTTTAACACTAACGGGTTACTCAATCTTTTCTTTAACAGGGTATGATATTTAAACCACTTCTCCTTAGGGAGATCAACATGAGTAGCAAATGATTCACATAAGGAAGCTACTATCTCAGAGTCAAGTCCATATTTAGTGCTAAACCTATGAAAAGCATCGGTATCCATAAAAGATTTAACACAATCGAACTCAAGTATTATACCTGACTCATTACCTTTGTCGAGTTCCCAAGCTTCAGAGTTGCGTTTAATTCTTTCCAGAAGAGCCCATCTGAATTCAATAGTTTTCTTCATAAAGGAGCCAGTCGAAGAAGAATCGAGTATGGTTTGATCATCATGAGAAAGCCGATTCTGTAAGATAATTTCTCTTGGGAGCTCATGATTGGGGCATGTGTACATCATGTACTTAAGCCTCCCCCAAGCTTGAGCGATGCTTTCTCCTTCACGAGGCCAAAAATTATATATATAATTCCGATCACGATGAACCAAATGCATAGGATAAAATTTCTGGTGGAATTCCAGTTTCAATCGGTTCCAGTCCCATGTATCAGTATCATCACATAGCCTATACCATGTCAATGCCTTTCCCTCCAAAGATAAAGGGAATACTTTCTTCTTAACTCCATCTCCGGATAAACCTGCAAACTTAAACAATCAACAAATTTCATCCACATAGATTAAGTGCATATCAGGATGTATTGTTCCATCTCCTGCATAAGGATTAGCTAGCAGTCTCTCTATACCCGAAGGAATCTCATGATAAATATTTTTAGTAGGTGCAGTAGGTTGAGGAGCAACACTTTGTGCTTCCGGTCGAGGTGAAGATACCCCGAACAAACCCCTCAAAGGATTACTTTCCATAGTGACAAGTGACAGTAAATATCAGCACGTAATATAAATATTTCCTTACCAAATTCCACTCACCAAAGGCGCTTCACTCGCCGGCAACGGCGCCAGAAAAGAGTCTTGATGACCCACAAGTATAGGGGATCAATCGTAGTCCTTTCGATAAGTAAGAGTGTCGAACCCAATGAGGAGCAGAAGGAAATGACAAGTGATTTTCAGCAAGGTGACTTCTGC
This sequence comes from Elymus sibiricus, assembly GCA_039707655.1. Taxonomy (NCBI): domain Eukaryota; kingdom Viridiplantae; phylum Streptophyta; class Magnoliopsida; order Poales; family Poaceae; genus Elymus; species Elymus sibiricus. The sequence goes on along the minus strand of CM077666.1, from coordinate 170,795,831 downwards.
AAGCACTGAAATTGTCGGTAGCAAGATAATTTGTAACAAGTGACAAATAGAAATAGTAACAAAGAGTGCAGCAAGGTAGCCCAATCCTTTTTGTAGCAAAGGACAGGCCGGAACGATCTCTTATAATAAGCAAAGCATTCTCGAGGACACATGGGAATTTCATCTAGTCACTTTCATCATGTTTGTTTGATTCGCGTTCGCTACTTTGATAATTTGATATGTGGGTGGACCAGTGCTTGGGTGCTGTTCTTACTTGAACAAACCTCCCACTTATGATTAACCCCTCTCGCAAGCATCCGCAACTACGAAATAAGAATTAAGATAAATCTAACCGTAGCATTAAACATATGGATCCAAATCAGCCCCTTACGGAATAGCGCATAAACTAGGGTTTAAGCTTCTGTCACTCTAGCAACCCATCATCTAATTACTACTCCACAATGCATTCCCTTAGGCCCAAAGATGGTGAAGTGTCATGTAGTCGACGTTCACATGACACCACTAAGAGAATCAACAACATACATATCATCAAAATATCGAACGAATACCCAATTCACATGATTACTTATGACAAGACTTCTCCCATGTCCTCAAGAACAAAAGTAACTACTCAAAAATCATATTCATGTCCAAGATCAGAGGGGTATTAAATAGCATAATGGATCTGAACATATAATCTTCCACCAAATAAACAAACTAGCATCAACTACAAGATGTAATCAACACTACTAGCAATCCACAGGTACCAATCTGAGGTTTTGAGACAAAGATTGAATACAAGAGATGAACTAGGGTTTGATATGAGATGGTGCTGTTGAAGATGTTGATGTAGATTGGTCCTCCCATGATGAGAGGATCGTTGGTGATGCCGATGGCTCTGATCTCCCCTCCCGGAGGGAAGTATCCCCGGCGGAATCGCTCCGCCGGAGAGCAAAAGTGCTCCTGCCCAAGTTCTGCCTCAAGACAGCGGCGCCCCGTCCCAAAAGTCTTCTCCTCATTTTTTCTAGGGAAAATGGGCTTATATACCAGAAAATGAGCACTGGAGGCTGGCCAGGGGCCCCACAATCTTAAAACTGAAGAAGACCTAGTTAAAACATTGATTTTTGAAGATGAAGCATGCAAAAATTCAAAAACTGGTTGCAATATTTTGCAAGTGCATCCGAATATTTTGGAATCACATCCCTCCCTAAACTTTTATATTATGTGATTTCCAAAAGCACATTCCATAATTTACGAAATCTCAAGGAATTTCCAAAAGCACGTCCCTTGAAATCTCAAGGGACGTTGGATTCCAACGGCGGCGTTGCGATTTCGACAGTCCGTCAGGTGCGACGGGCTGTGACGGATGACGGATCTGACGGCGGCAGGTGGTAACACGCGGCGGTGGAGAGGGCAGAGGGAGGCTGCGAGCCATTTTGGATCTGCACCACCCGCCCGCGTGCTGTATATTTACAGCACCTGCCACATTTTAGGGCAGCCTTTTTTTTGCACTTTATATGATTCATCCGTTGCTAGTTGCCCAAGGATGTTTTTGCCCCAAATAACTAAAAAGCTACTTCCCTAAAATAGGGCAGCTATTGGAGCCCGACCTGCGTGCGAGGCAGTGCCGCTCCATCTCCAAAGACTTCCAACTCGAAGGGAGCAGATTCCAGAATGTTGTTTTGTGGGCCCGCCCAACACGAAGGCTCGAACGTGTGTGGTCCGCCGTGCGTCGCTTCCTCTATGGTTGTTAGGGTGCAACACTTCTTTATCATGAGGTTGTCTATGAAACTTGGAGAAATAAAACTCATGACATATACCACCAAAATTAACACTAACAGTTTCTTTAGCGCAATCAATCTTGGCATTAACAGTGTTCAAGAAAGGTCTACCAAATATAATGGGACAAAAATTATCTTGTGGAGAACCGAGGACTAGAAAATCAGTAGGGTATTTTATTTTTCCACACAAGACTTCAACATCTCTAACGATCCCAAGCGGCATAATGGTATCTTTGTTTGCAAGCTTAATAGTAACATCAATGTCCTCTATTTTAATAGGTGCAATATCATTCATAATTTCTTGATATAAGGTAAACAGAATAGCACTCACACTAGCACCCAAATCACATAAGCCATGATAGCAATGATCTCCTATTTTAACAGAGACAACATGCATGCCTACTACAGGTCTGTTTTTATCTTTAGGATCTGGTTTAGCAATTCTAGCTGCTTCATCACAGAAGTAAATAACATGCCCATCTATATTATCGTCCAAGAGATCTTTAACCATAGCAACATTAGGTTCAACTTTAATTTGTTCAGAGGTTCTAGGTGCTCTAATATTACTTTTGTTAACCACAGTTGAAACTTTAGCATGTTCCTTAATCCTAACAGGAAAAGGTGGTTTCTCAATATAAGCAGTAGGCACAACTGGATCAACATGGTAAACAATTGTTTCTTCTTTAACACTAACGGGTTCCTCAATCTTTTGTTTAACAGGGGGATGATATTTAAACCACTTCTCCTTAGGGAGATCAACATGAGTAGCAAATGATTCACAAAAGGAGGCTACTATCTCAGAGTCAAGTCCATATTTAGTGCTAAACTTATGAATAGCATCGGTATCCATAAAAGATTTAACACAATCGTACTCAAGTGTTATACCTGACTCATTACCTTTGTCGAGTTCCCAATCTTCAGAGTTGCGTTTAATTCTTTCCAGAAGATCCCATCTGAATTCAATAGTTTTCTTCATAAAGGAGCCAGTCGAAGAAGAATCGAGCATGGTTTGATCATCATGAGAAAGCCGAGCATAAAAATTCTGTAAGATAATTTCTCTTGAGAGCTCATGATTAGGGCATGTGTACATCATGTACTTAAGACTCCCCCAAGCTTGAGCGATGCTTTCTCCTTCACGAGGCCAAAAATTATATATATAATTCCGATCATGATGAACCAGATGCATAGGATAAAACTTTTGATGAAATTCCAATTTCACTCGATTCCAATCCCACGTTCCAATATCATCACATAGCCTATACCATGTCAATGCCTTTCCGTTCAAACATAAAGGGAAAACCTTCTTCTTAACTTCATCTCCGGGTAAACCTGCAAGCTTAAATAATCCACAAACTTCATCAACATAGATTAAGTGCATATCAGGATGTATTGTTCCATCTCCTGCATAAGGATTAGCTAGCAATTTCTCTATCATACCCGAAGGAATCTCATAAGAAATATTTTCAGTAGGTGCAGTAGGTTGAGGAGCAACTCTTTGTGCTTCCGGTTGAGGTGAAGATACCCCGAACAAACCCCTCAAAGGATTACTTTCCATAGTGATAAGTGACAATAAATTTCAGCACGTAATATAAATGTTTCTTTACCAAATTCCACTCACCAAAGGCGCTTCACTCCCCGGCAACGGCGCCAGAAAAGATTCTTGATGACCCACAAGTATAGGGGATCAATCGTAGTCCTTTCGATAAGTAAGAGTGTCAAACCCAACGAGGAGCAGAAGGAAATGACATGCGGTTTTCAACAAGGTATTTTCTGCAAGCACTGAAAGTAGCAGTAACAGATAGTTTTGATAACAAGTAACAAGTAGTAATGGTAACAAAAATAGCAGCAAGGTAGCCCAATCCTTTTGTTGCAAAGGACAGGCCGGAACGATCTCTTATAATAAGCTAAATGTTCTCGAGGACACATGGGAATTTCATCTAGTCACTTTCATCATGTTTGTTTGATTCGCGTTCGCTACTTTGATAATTTGATATGTGGGTGGACCAGTGCTTGGGGTGTTGTTCTTACTTGAACAAGCCTCCCACTTATAATTAACCCCTCTCGCAAGCTTCCGCAACTATGAAATAAGAATGAAGATAAATCTAACCATAGCATTAAACATATGGATCCAAATCAGCCCCTTACGGAATAGCACATAAACTAGGGTTTAAGCTTCTGTCACTCTAGCAACCCATCATCTAATTACTACTCCACAATGCATTCCCTTAGGCCCAAAGATGGTGAAGTGTCATGTAGTCGACGTTCACATGACACCACTAAGAGAATCAACAACATACATATCATCAAAATATCGAACGAATACCAAATTCACATGATTACTTATGACAAGACTTCTCCCATGTCCTCAAGAACAAAAGTAACTACTCACAAATCATGTTCATGTTCAAGATAAGAGGGGTATTGAATAGCATAATGGATCTGAACATATAATATTCCACCAAATAAACCAACTAGCATCAACTACAAGATGTAATCAACACTACTAGCAACCCACATTTACCAATCTGAGGTTTTGAGACAAAGATTGAATACAAGAGATGAACTAGGGTTTGAGATGAGATGGTGCTGGTGAAGATGTTGATGAAGATTGGTCCTCCCACGATGAGAGGATCATTGGTGATGACGATGGCTTCGATTTCCCCCTCCCGGAGGGAAGTATCCCCGGCGGAATCGCTCCGCCGGAAAGCAAAAGTGCTCCTGCCCAAGTTCCGCCTCGAGACGGCGGCGCACCGTCCCGAAAGTCTTCTTCTTATTTTTTCTAGGGCAATTGGCCTTATATACCAGAAAATAGGCACCGGAGGTTGGCCAGGGGCCCCACAAGCCATCAGGGCACGCCTGGGGGGGGGGGGTGGTGGTGGCGCGCCCTGGTGCCTCGTGGGCACCTGGGTGGCCCCCTCTGGTACTTCTTTTCTCTAGTATTTTTTATTTATTCCAAAATAAATCTCCGTGAAATTTCAGCTCATTTGGAGATGTGCAGAATAGGTCTCTCTGACATAGCTTTTTCAGGTCTAGAATTCCAGCTGCCGGCAATCTCCCTCCTTATGTAAATCTTGCATATTAAGAGAGAAAAGGCATTAGAATTGCTCCACAAAGTGTTATATTGATTAAAAACACTATAAATAATAGTAGGAAAACATGATGCAAAATGGACGTATCAAGCGGCTACTCCGTGGCTGTACTGCGCTCGAGTACCTTTGTCTTCAACAGAACCATGGGTTCATTAGCCTCCACATCGCCTCGACGAATCTCCGATGGATTTATGTGTCTTGCTGGCCCCGCAACAGGACATTACTTGGGAAGAGATCAGTTGAGCTGTTTCATGATATGGTCATTGAGAATGCGTCTTTCCTTGAGAGATTGCTTGTATCTGATCTAGAAGGTCCAACAAAAATCAGGGTCATTGACGCACCGAAATTGACAGCATTGGCCTACTCATCTGACAAATTCTCCGAACTTGTTATTGGATCCATAACCGTTCAGGTACAACACTCTTCTTCTTCTCCTTCTTCTTCTTGAAATTCACATTTATAATTTTTTTTGTTGATGTATGTTCGACTGTCATCCAGAAAATGATTCCCACAAGCTTGACCCAGTTTGTGCGCACAATGAAGATCTCGGCAATAAAATCTATCGGCCCCAATCTGGATCAAGTTGTTGGATTCCTTAGATGCTTTCTGTGCACGGAGAAACTACTCATCGAGGTGAAACTCCTTTCCGATTAAATGTGAACCACAACGAAGCTCAATTTTTTCGTAATTTTTCCCAAGTTACAATGAAAAATGTAGTGTTCAAAACTGCATCTAGGCACTATACTGAAAGATATGTTTTTAGTATTTTTTTCTCACGTGATCACCTGCATCGTTTTTTTGTTGTTGTAGCCAAGGCTAGTCATAGTGGGAAGTAACTTAGACTAGTAACACTATGGTTAGCTGATGGCTCTATATTTTACGCATTTTTAGGGCTCATTTGTTGCATGTTCTCTTTATATATCATGTCCCATTGAACCAAATAGTTGTCCATTATGTATGATCACCGGTATTAACACTTTTCCTTGTGAGCATTGCACATTTAGTATTTCATTTGGTTTTTTTAGTTTTCTTTGTTTTCTTGTGTCTACAGGTATTTTGGAGCAACCTAGGACCAAGCACGATGAAAGGACCAAGGATGGGATTGATACGGAGTCAGCCAGGGGTCAGACTTAGCCATTTCGAAGGTCAGAAAAAGTTATTTTTCCAAAGTGATCCAAATCAATATCTAAGACCAGAAATGGATCGGCGCCGTTCATACGAATCCAACGAGCCCAATAACGTCAAATTCCGAGTTCGTATGAAGAATTGGCGGCCGTTTTACGGGAGAAGAGAAGCACAAAAAGACAGCACGAAAGACGACGTTTCAAACGACCGCGCGCCGATCCATTTCTGGTCTTAGACCGCGCGCGGTCGTTTGACATGCAGATAGCTCCGAAAGTTGCCCTTCCAGATGGGATTCTTCACCGATTTCGTCCCCGTTCGATCCCAGGAGACCCTTGGCTCGTAAAGAAGAGATTGAGAGAGGATTTGGCTCATTATGAGCCCTTGGATGAAACCCATCAAGAGAGGAGGCTAGGGTGGCTCTCTATATATGTCTCCCTCAACCCTAGCCGCCGCATACACCACGCCATCAATCCTCATTCATCAAGAACACATCCAAGTTCATCCCCATTGTTGCTCCATCACCACCATAGAGGAAGGGACAAGATCAAGAGGAAGAGGAGGAGGCTCCACCATGTCAGCACCGGCCTTTGGGCCGGTGCCCTCTCCACCGCATCGACGCCATCTTCACCATCATCTCCACCGTGCCGCCACCGCCATCATCATCACCACCATCACCTCCTCCCTTCACCGGCTCTATGCCGACTTGTAACTGGACCCTTACCTTTATGTTTGAGTAGATGTATTTGTTCTCAAGGATACAGATGAACTCTTTTATGATTAGTATTATTATTCCCAAGCGATCCAATATGTTCTTATTCATGTTCAAGTTAGTATTCTCGCGAGTGTTGAGAGGAGGTCTCGCTCGCACTTTTGCCGTGATTGGCCGTGGAGGAACTACTGTCACTGCATAGGGTAGGACGTTGAGGGAATTCGAGGTGACAATAAAACCTCAATACCTAGTCTTTGCAAAGTTGATAGGGGAGTTCAGGTAAACCCATATCTGGCCACGTCCACAGGGTGATCCTTAATTATCATGTGATTTTAACCCTATGGGGGAGACCATGATGCATGGTGGCGTGCTTGGCACGATGTCTACCTCGAGTAGAACATGTACTGTACCGGGGACCACCCACTTAGGCATATGAAGAGTGGATAGAGGATATGATAGAGAGCATTTGCTCCGCACTAGATGCGCAGGTCATATTTGTGGTAATGACTTCGGAGTCCTAGAGAACACTTTTCTACTCAATCACTTTCACCACTAACTTAGTCTCTTTTTATTACTGATTTTACCTTCTGGTTCTTAGTTTAGTAAATCCCTTTTATCCAGTGTGCTAGCAACTTCTAGAATAGGCTATTTCCAAACTCCGGTTTGGGTGCATACGTAACTGTGTTAAGTGACAGCGTGGTTGCGGGGTTTGTGGTGCCTTCCAATCAGCTCCCTGTGGGTTCGACACTTTACTTATCATGAAAGTACTACAACAACCCTGTGCACTTGCAGGACATCAAGCATTTTCTGGCGCCGTTTCCAGGGAGCATAGTGCTTGGTTATTACTTACCCACTCGCACATAGTTTATTTTGTTTGTTGCTATTATCTTACTGTTTTTATCTTAACCCAAAAAATATATAAATATGTCTTTCTTTGAGATGTCAAGAATGAAAGCTGCTGCGATGGAACGAGGCCATGGAAGAGGAAGGGTATTTGAACAATACCGGCGCTCCAAGAAAGGTATTGAGATGGGTAAGAAATTTATGGTGTTGGATATTATAGTTGATTCAATCCCTAACGGTTGCATACAGTGCAACTCCCTTCACCACATGAGTTTTTTTCTGTGAAGATCACTCACATCCGGTTGTGAGATCATACAACCATGATGGGTACCCTTATGACAATGTTGAAGTCATTGAGGAGATGATTTTGTTGCTTAGATCTTATGAGTTTTTAAAGTGGATTGACAGGTTTCCCGAAGATTACACTTCGGTGACTAAGCATGAAGACTTGGTGGGAGAAGTTTATAACTTTTGTCTAGATAATTATTTTGATGAAAATCCTTTGGTTATAAACTATGAGAAGTGGATGGCCGCCATCTCCCAAGTCAATATTTCGCAGGAAGATAACCTTATGCAGGAAAAAGAAGAAAAAATCATCGAGCCACAAGAAGAACAAAATAAGATAAACAATGAACCGGAGGAACACGGAGATGAAGGACGGAACAACTGCTGTCCCGAAACTCCCACCAATGGTAATTCCTTTGATATAATTAATGTGCAGCTTGATGAAATGAATGAAGGTTATGACTCACCTGCAGCTCCTCATCCTCTCAATTATAATATTACTGTGAAGTTGGAGCCACTAACGTTTCAGGCATCTCTACCTAGCTTGGTGCATCAGTACTCGCCCCAGAGCGAGTACGAATTTACATATATGATGCTGATGCATCGTAAGCGAGTGCGCCTCCGACTGAGCTCTGCTATGAGGTGCTGCAAATCCCAGTCGGAGGTAGGTATCTAACTCGGGGTTGATATGCCTTGGGATCCGGGTGGATGACCTTACGGAGCACCGAAGCCTAGCTATATGGCTATAAAGAAAGCACTGCCTGGGAGGTAACCCGGAAGTCCGTAGGTGTCTTTCTTAGCTTTGTGTCTTGAGTCTAGATGCATTCATGATTGCATTGGCACTTTTATTTTTATTTTGAGTAGTTGCTATCTGAGTTAGTTTCTTGTAGTTTTCATTGGTAAAAATTTCAGCATGTCGGTAGCCTATTTTTGTTGCATGCCTCCTCCTATTTTTATTGCAATATTGCTATGTGCCTAACGTGAGGAGGAAGCACAAAGATTTTCATGAAGTTCTGCAGCTCCAAGAGAAACGACGGCGTTCCATACGACCGCAACCGGTCGTTTGAGTGCCCGTATGAGCTCGTGTCCGCAAGAGAGCAGAAAACCAGAGCAAAAGATGGCCTACCGTATGAGCGCTCGTGCCCGTATGAGCGGTCGTTTCACCTGGCGACCACAACGAGCATCTCCACAGAGCAAACGACGGCGTTCCATACCACCGTAACTGGTCGTTTGAGCGCCCGTATGAAGGTAATAACACCTCCATCTGATTCATTTTCGACGTCTGAGGTCGACGAGGTGTTTTCTAACCGACTATTTGCTTTGTAATTAGTGTTAATTATCTATGAAACTCCGTAACCAATAATTCTCGTTAGCAACTATGTTTTCTTTTATTTCTTTTTGCCGGTTGGGTATACGAACTCCGTTCGTATACCGAATCGATGATTTTATTTCGTGTGTTATTTTCGCAGGGGCTTGGACCTTATGTGGTGAAGTGTACGGTATGGTGCCAACCGTATAAAGATCCACACAAGCCACTTGGTTGCTTCATCATGATGAACTTCAACAGCAGGTGCCCGGTAAAGTTTTCCAATACGAACCTTGCTCAAATAAAAGTTGCTTAGTATTGAGTTTCTCACCTTAAGTGAGGATCTCTCTTTTAATTACGCACCTAGGAGGTGCACACTCGTGTCTCATATCATATCTCACACACATTTCACTCCAATCTAGAAGTAGGATGCACTTCTAGACAATAGTTTGTCATCTTAAGCGAGATGCTTAGGTAGATGAACCGATCATTGTGAGGCTTATGTTTTATCACCTGTGTTGCTAATCCTTTGTGTTGCAAAAAAATATATGAAAAATCACAAAATCACAAAAATATTTTGTTTTCCTTTTAGTTTGTTTTCAGCAGGTTCTATCGGAGGGCAGCCACCGGACCACAACAAGGAAATCCATTGAGGCAAGGTCCATGTCTATTAGAAGAGAAATCATGTGCACCATAACGGTAAAAGTTTCTAACCCTTGCTTGGACGTAAGCTTGGGGAGGTAACCACTTTTCACGCTCTCTTTTAATAACTGCATTTTCTTTTCACTTTCGTAATCTTCTCTAGTTTAGTATGTAAAGTTCTAAGCGTGGGGAGGTTAATTTTGCATGTGTAGTGTCTTGTGCAATGCTCTTCATCATATGGTTTTTGTGCATTAGTGTGTCCCGCTGTTTTGACATGCTTGCTTTGCACTTGTTTGACTTAGCTTGTGGGAATCTTGTTATCTTCTAAAAAACATTGCCATGTTCTTTTATGAAAAACCCAATAAAGGAGTCTTTTGCACTGTTGCCTTTCTTTCACCTAATTACATAAGTTGGGGACTCTAGTAGTGGCTTGATTAGCGATTAAATGACTGTAGAGGCTTTTTGCTGATGAGCCCAGCATCTTTGGTTGATCCGGGACGCGCAACAAAGTTTATCTCTGCCAAACTATCCCCTCGGGGTACTTAGCTTTTGAGTCTTATGCAACATGACACCGTGATACTCTTGTGTAGTGTTTGAGTTCTTTATGACTAAGGCAAGTTTGAAACCTTTTGCACTTTTGTTCATCTTTTATTGCTAGCCTCTACAGTACCGTGCATTGCCCACTCTCACATTGGGACTTGGAGCAAACTTCGCAGGTACATCCAAACCCGTGGGAGGACTTTCTCTTGTTCTCTTACACATAAGACACCCCATCTCCACAAAACAGCCCCCATACCTACCTACATGGCATTGTCATAGCCATTCCGAGCATATCGCCATGCACTACCATCATTTTACATTACATGATTAGAGACATGTTCTCATTTGCCTTGCATGATCATAGTATGGCTAGCTCAATATTTTCATGGCTTGTCCGTTTTTTGATATCTATGCTACGCCGGATCATTGCATATACTGGTACACTGCCAGAAGCACTCATCATATTGAGTTTCTCTCATGTTTTCAGTCTATCGAGTTGTGAGAAAATAAAAGTGTGATGATCATCATTAATTAGAGCATTACCCTAGTGAGGAAAAGAATGGTGGAGACTTATGAGTCCTCAAAAAAGTGGGGATGAGGTCCATGAAGCTGTTCTAAAAAAGAGAGGCCAAAAGAGCCCACAAAAAAAGGAAAAAATGAGAGAAAAAGAGAGAAGGGGCATGCTACTATCGTTTTACCACACTTGTGCTTTAGAGTAGCACCATGTACTTCATATAGAGAATTTTCATATACTTCATGACTATGCTAGTGGGATCTTTACATTATAGAACTTGGCTTGTATATTCCAATGACGAGCTTCCTCAAATGCTCGAGGTCTTCATGAGCAAGCAAGTTGGATGCACACCCACCTAGCTGCTTTAGGAAAGCTTTCATACACTTATAGCTCTATGTGCATCCTAGTTGCATGGCGATCACTACTCCTTGTGTTAACATCGATCATAGGGCCTTCTCCATAGCCTAGTGGTCAGTTGCGTTGATGCAAGAATTTCTTTATTTTTGATTTGTCAAAACCCAAACCATTTTCTATCATTCCCTTAAGTGCGAGGCATAGGTTTGCGCTCAGTGCTGCATAGGTAGTTGAGCAGTCTAATAACGCAGACAGACGATCTTGCTATTGTACCTGGTATGCCTCGGGTTGGTGTCTTTGAATATTTGCTAATGCAAGATTTCTTTTGTCTATGATTGTCGTTGCTTTGTTCCTGACATAATATTGGCCTTCTTTATAAACCTTTGGCAATGGAATTTGGGCTCCACAAAAATATTTTCCTCTTTCTTGACCTCCAAGGCAATGGAACTAAGAGGATAGCTTGTATTACTCCCTTGCTGGTTAACTTTTGTATGCTTGCACGATGAACATGGATATCATTTTGGGGTATGGTTCAATGAATGCTTTAGAGTTGGTAGCATTGAGCTTTTGGTAGTCAACCTTCTTACTCGAGGACGAGCAAGGTTTAAGCGTGGGGAGGTTGATGGCTCTATATTTTACGCATTTTTAGGGCTCATTTGTTGCATGTTCTCTTTATATATCATGTCCCGTTGAACCAAATAGTTGTCCATTATGCATGATTACCGGTATTTACACTTTTCCTTGTGAGCATTGCACATTTAGTATTTTATTTGGTTTTTTAGTTTTCTTTGTTTTCTTGTGTCTATAGGTGTTTTGGAGCAACCTAGGACCAAGCACGATGAAAGGACCAGGAATGGGATTGATACAGAGTCAGCCAGGGGTCAGACTTAGCCATTTCGAAGGTCGGAAAAAGTCATTTTTCCAAAGTGCTCCAAATCAATATCTAAGACCATAAATGGATCGGCGTCGTTCATACGAATGCAATGAGCCCAATAACATCAAATTCCGAGTTCGTATGAAGAATTGGCGGCCGTTGTATGGGAGAAGAGAAGCACAAAAAGACAGCACGAAAGACGGCCTTTCAAACGACCGCGCGCACTCGTTTTGGCGGTCGTTTGACGTGCACACAACTTCGAAAGTTGCCCTTCCAGACGGGATTCTTCACCGATTTCGTTCCCGTTCGATCCCACGAGATCCTTGGCTCATAAAGAAGAGACTAGGAGAGGATTTGGCTCATTGTGAGCCCTTGTATGAAGCCCATCAATAGAGGAGGCTAGGGAGGCTCTCTATATATGTCTCTCTCAACCCTAGCCGCCGCATACACCACGCCATCAATCCTCATTCATGAAGAACACATCCAAGTTCATCCCCATTGCTGCTCCATCACCACCATAGAGGAAGGGACAAGATCAAGAGGAAGAGGAGGAGGCTCCACTATGTGAGCACCGGCCTTCGGGCCGGTGCCCTCTCCACCGCGCTACCGCCGCCGCCATCATCATCACCACCATCACCTCCTCCCTTCACCGGCTCTATGCCAGCTTGTAACTTGACCTTTACCTTTATGTTTGATTAGATGTATTTGTTCTCAAGGATACGGATGAACTCTTTTATGATTAATATTATTATTCCCAAGCAATCCAATATGTTCTTGTTCATGTTCAAGTTAGTATTCTCGCGAGTGTTGAGAGAAGGCCTCGCTCGCACTTTTGCCATGATTGGCCGTGGAGGAACTACTGTCACTGCATAGGGTAGGACATTGAGGGAATTCGAGGTGACAGTAAAACCTCAATACCTAGTCTTTGCAAAGTTGATAGGGGAGTTCAGGTAAACCCATATCTGGCCGCGTCCACGGGGTGACCCTTAATTATCATGTGATTGTAACCCTATGGGGGAGACCATGATGGTGATGTGCGTGGCACGATGTCTACCTCGAGTAGAACGTGTACTGTACCGGGGACCGCCCACTTAGGCATATGAAGAGTGGATAGAGGATACGATAGAGTGCGTTTGGTCCGCACTGGATGCGCAGGTCATATTTGTGGTAATGACTTCGGAGTCCTAGAGAACACTTTTCTACTGAATCACTTTCTCCACTAACTTAGTCTCTTTTTATTACTGTTTTTACCTTCTTGTTCTTAGGTTAGTAAATCCCTTTTATCCAGTGTCCTAGCAACTTCTAGAATAGGCTATTTCCAAACTCCGGTTTGGGTGCGTACGTAACTGCGTTAAGTGATAGCGTGGTTGCGAGGTTTGTGGTGCCTTCCTATCAGCTCCCTGTGGGTTCGACACTTTACTTATCACGAAAGTGCTACAACAACCTTGTGCACTTGCGGACATCATTAGCCTAAGAGCAAGTACAATAGTGGGATATAAGCCCGCTTACATGGCATTTTTCGCCTATGTGGAGGAAAGAGACAAGCAAAAAAGGAGGGAGTGGGCTGTAACCTGGGACCCACTGACCCGCCATCAAGCTTATATGAAAGCTTCACAGTGTGATGCCTCTAGTATAGTTTTAAAGTTGGACCCACAACTGAATGAAATGTAGTAGTACTAGTACTAGAGTACTCCTATCCTATGGCTTAGTAGAGGCAAGTATAGAGGCAACAAATGCTCACACTGTGGTCAACCTCTTCACGTGCTCCTAGGTAAAATGAGTAAATGAGAGAAAAGAGAAAGAGAGAGAGCAAAAATTATCACTAGCCTTAGAGCCAACCCTATTGTATGAGCGAATGATATTGGTAGCTCTTGATGACACGGCAATCTTATATAGCCAGCTGCTCTAATATGTTCTCTTCTTTTGCAGATAAAAAAGTCCCGAAAGTGAAAAATGTGCTGCAATATAACAATCTCATCGAATGCCTTGATCTCCATCTTACAAAAATTGATTTGATCAACTACCGAGGCACCACATCCGAGATTAAATTGGCCAGGTTCTCTGTTCTGAAGGCAAGTGTGCTCAAGGTAATGAGGTTTGGCGTTCTCTAGCGCAACAATGAATGGTGAGCTGATTCACTGCAAGCGTCTAAAGCTGAATGACGAAGGCTGTGTAGAAGCTGGATTTGTGTTTAAAAGATCAAGTGATGGGAGACTCGCAAATTTATTTGCCCATTAGTGACTTGTCAGGGGCGGTGGATTTTATTTTGTACGATAATGATGCATCCACCTAAAGTAACGAAACTTTTTATGTAAACTTCCTAATAATTCCCTCTTCGAGGTGCAACATTACTCCTAGCATTTTTAATATCAGTTTGAACCTTGTAAAATTATGACTATCCAGCACGTGGTACTACATTACGATTAATGTTCGCGTGCATAGGTGCGGCAACGGGAAAATATCTAGTGCTACCAAGTCTTAGGTGCTACCATGATACAGACTTCTGGGCCGTCGGATTCTTAGATCGGACGGCTCCCAGTAACTCTGCAAAATTTGCAAAAATGCCTTCTAGGAGTCCAAAAATTATGCATAGGTCCATCAGATCCAACAGCTCCCAGATGTCGTCCGATCTAAAAATTCGACGGCCCAGAAGCCCGTATCATGATTACACCTAAGACTTGGTAGCACCAGATACTCATTACAATATTTTTTATAACTCGTGGCAATGCACGGGAAATTATCTAGAACACGGCTAGTTGTAAGCAGGGTAGCTCTACAACCTTGATGATAGTGATTGCACACGGTGAGGCTGACTTTGGTAATCCGAACACGCCGCCTACACTATGGTGTCGTCTCCGGCGCAGGGTCTTGTCACTTCACTGTGAGGAGCAACACATAATAATTTGACCAATGGGTATTACATTGGTAGTACTATAAGTACTACCAGTAGTACTACTACTACCACCGTCTGGATTTAGTAGTACTACCACCTCCGTCTGGATTTAGTATTTGACTAGCAATATGTAGTAATGCATGTCACAAAAAATATACTACTCCGTGCATCCCTCCATAAATAAATACATGGAGTATTGTTTTATTCATATTTGAATGTAGTTTTCGATGATATTATACACTCTCCCTTCCGGTTGAGGGCTCAAATCTGAAATCTCATCAACCACACTACTACTAGTAAGGACCGAGGAGTAGATGGCCAACGCACACGTGAATGCAACGCAGTCTGCACTTCTCCCCACCAGTCCAATCCATCTACGAAATCCTATGCACCTATGCACCCTAACCAAGGGTAAGAGTGATCACTCCTATCGCAACATTAATTGACCAGAAGCTAGACCCATGGAGGCGATGAGCGCGAGCATGAGCCGGCTGTGCCAGATGGTCCACGACGCCGGCCTACGGCCCGGCACCGAGGAACGTCTCTAGGTCGTACTTGAGGCTGCCAGGGCGAGATGCCTCTTGGACGACAGCCTTGAGTCCCACTAGTAGTATGTGGAAAAGCCTGGCTCTATGTGCTCCTAAGCAAGTGCAATAAATCCTTGTCCTAGGGGACAGAGGTTACCACCAATCTAATGTCTCATCGCCCAATAAACAAATCAAATGTCCCACTTGTGCACATGCAAGAAAATGGAGAAGGATAGCTGGTTAGATTATAGTACTACTTATTTTTACTTTTATTTTTTAGTATAGGAGGATCACACAATTTTATTAGTTAAATTAAGGGCCAAAATATGACACACAATACAAGGGGGACTAGTAAACCAGTACGGTTCCCGATACGGCTTGAATGCAAATAAAGGAGAGGGTGGCGGTTCCCGATGAACGGCCATTGATGTTTATCCTCGTTCAATTCACATGCTGAGGGAAGTACTCCTAGCACCATGGGCGTGTTCCCGATGAATGGGAGAAGCGGCATGCAGCCAGTAGCCCATCACCATGGGCGTGTTTGGTTGGGTGGCTCGCAAGTTTCTTTTTGCCTCTTGTAACCACCACTTCATCGCGTCGTCGTGGCCTTGATTCTTACTGTATCGCATTCTCATTCCAGCTGATAAAGATGTGTGTGATCCCTTACTCACCTTTTGCATCATTTTCGTAGTTTACGTACTTTGCATGACCCAACCTACCAAACTTATAATAAGTGTTACACTTGACAAGTTCAAAATGAGAAACTGGAACACATACATGCCCGTTCGCGTCGCCCCCACAAGGTCGTTCCGGCCCGCCACTCAACGCACAGTGGTTAGGCATATCACTTACATGTGGGACCGCATGTAAGGAAAGCGATGATGGCCAAAATTGGCAAAACTCCCCTGCTTATCGTGCGGGAAAAGCCCGGCGCTAGCGTTTTTAATCGTTATTTCTAATTTTGAGGGAACATCGTTATTTCTATCTATCAGTCGCACCAGGGAGCAGGACCAAATGTTACAACTTACAAGTTCGAAAGACCCACACACGGTTCGCGTCGCACCCCCACACGGTTGGTCCGGTACGCCGCTCAAGGGGGAACACGTGTTGTCTTGCATTTTCACTAACAAGTGGGACCGCAGTTGAGCAAATCGACTATCGGCAGACCCCGGCCGCTGCGCGATGGCTGAGTTAGAGAAACAAGGAGGGGTGTAGCATGGAATCCAAGAAATTTGGTGTCAGATGGGACTCGTGGTGGTCACGTGTGCCGTACTCCTAGATGTGCATGCTTGTTCTGGCCCATGCCACCCCACTATATCAAGGTGCTGGTTACGTAGAGCAAACACATTATCTCTCCAGGAGTACGGTACCACTAGTACTAGTACTTTATTAACATATGGCCCACCCCACACTATCGGCAAATTTCCTGGAGTCCATGCTCAGCCCTCCTCTCTCTCTCTTCTAGCCAGCCAGCAGACGTGCGGAGTGTGGCCATCGTCGGTTTGCTCACATTCAGTCCCACATGTCAGTGAAAAGTATTTTGCCACGTCGCAGCACACACTCTAAGAAGTGACTCGAAAACCATTCATGTTAAGTAAGTTTATCACATGCATATGCAAATATACCGTTCACACTACATACAACAAGTGTACAACGCATAACGACAACGAGGATACATTGTAAATACTAAAGTTTTTCTCACACAACACGTACAAGAAATGAAAACGAACTTCACGTCAACTAATCCTCGGCGTTGGAAACGCTTGCTTTGAACCAGATGCAAGTCTCTGACTAGGGCCTGCAGGTATTGTCAATCTTGAGACCAACGCAAGACTCACCATCCAGGCTGAAGTAGCCTATATCAGGAGCAATACTTGCATTGGAGTAGGGAGCAACAGCAATGTCGGTGGTATAGATAGAGTTGCTTCTCATAAATGGCAAGGTTGTGCCCATAGGAGTTGGATCGCCTTTCACCATCATTGGATAGTTTAGTCCAAGGAAAAGCGAGTGTTCTCCAAGACTACCAATATTGAACCAGGGAGAAGCTTGTGGCGCTAGCACACTAGTATCCATCCCGAATAGCCTACAACGGATGTTGGCATAGGTCCGTAGAGTACGACCATGCAAGACAATACTACCTG
The DNA here is from genome assembly GCA_039707655.1 of Elymus sibiricus. Lineage (NCBI taxonomy): Eukaryota > Viridiplantae > Streptophyta > Magnoliopsida > Poales > Poaceae > Elymus > Elymus sibiricus. The sequence continues at coordinate 170,778,229 of CM077666.1, read as the reverse complement.
CTTCCTCTGTAACATTAGCAGTGCCCTGTATACAGACAAGAAGAGGTGATCCATCGAAATAAGTAGCCAGGCACCATCTAGTAGGTAGGTATTGTTCGTCTTCATGCTCGTGATCATCACCATCGTCATCATCATCATCACCATTGTCATCCCCCCCTTGGTTATAAAAGTTTCCAAGTATCGGTGGCGGAATATTGACAGGACCTTGAAAAACAAGAAGGTTAATTAGTAAAGGGATAACTCGCATGCATGGTGAATGAAACAATTCTAATTACGGTGGAAGACAAACATACCGAAGCAAAAATGATCCCATGCAAAAATAGTGCCAGAAGTGGTGGCAGCAAACAGAAGACACTCGTATTGAATTGCATCACAGTACACAGATGTGTACAGAAACTGTTTTTTATGCAGTGTCCATTGAGTCCCAGGAGTAAGGACGGCAACAAGCTTGTCGAAGATAGTGACAACACAATAGTTCCTATAACTCCAAGAGCGTGTGGGAACTCAAGAAATTTCTATCTTCCGTAGACGACAATCACCATGATCGTATTTGAACGTACGTAGAGTATCGGTGTGCTCAACCTCAGGGCAGTCTGAGATTTTTGGAAGTGAAATCTGGTGACGAGTGTACACATTCACAAGCTCCCACTTCAGTTGTACCCAATGTAAACAACCCAATCTCCTTTTGTAGCTGCCCAGGCCTTATGTTGAAGCGATGGCATCTTAACATCACACGAATCATTATCAAGTGGCATCAACTTGCACAAGGTGAGCCTTCCGTCGTCCCTGGGCCTGAGAGCAGGGTCATAGAGAAGAAGATAGGGGATATGTAACCACTCTTGATCCCTTGGGTTGTTTGTAATGATCTTATTTGTTGAGTCAAAAATGTTCTTGAACGAACCTGCCATGCTAGCCGCGGTGATGACGTCGCACCGATCAATGATTTCCTCCACCGCGTCATCTGTCAGATCGGGGCAAGAATAATGGGGTCGGGTCCTGCGTCTTCCCTCCATCGAGAAGATGAACAATGGCAGAAGGAAGAGTCAAGGCAAATGGAGGGAGGAAGAGTGTGCGACAGCAGTTCCAAATCGAGAGGAAAAGGCAAAGAGCCGGTGGACAGTTGCCATGGTACAGGAAGAGGCGAGTGGGGAGCGGACGGTTGCCATAGTATAGGAAGAGGCGACCCGGCCTACATAGACGTCCGTTCGGAAATTATACAAAAGGACTCGCCGTATTCTCACTGACACGTTGGAACGGGACAACATGTCAACGAAACATGGTTTGTCATTTCTCGTGCAAAATGCGATCGGGCCGCGTTATTTCTCGACTTTAATTTTTTAATGGCGTGCCGTTCAATTTTGAAGCATTACTACACGTCGTTCCGATTTATTAGGCCGGACGTTTTAGGGGAGAGAAAAAGGCTGTAACATGCACGCTATCCATTGGGTACATGCACGCAGGAGAGAGAAAAGGTGCATGCTTGGGAGAGAGATCGAAGAGATGACCTACACGTCGTGCTGAGGGAAGTACTCCTAGCACTATGGGCGTGTTGCCGTGTGATCAACAGATGGCCTACACATATTTCAGTGGATGTTCATCCATCATGTGTGGTTGATTCTTAGGGTTGCATCTGTTGGTGAAGCCACTTATGTTTGCAAGAGGAAATGTTAGAGTTTACAAATTTGTCTTTCACTGTGAGTTGAATGTTGGCCGAGAGAAGCATCGATGTTAGTAGCAAGAACAAATGTTTTTTCTTGATTTGTACTTCTCAGAACTTTCTCTTTAGCTATGAACTAAATATTATCTATGATCTATGAATCATTGAGATGCATAAACAAGTTGATCTTATATATGGGAATCTTACTAGTTGGATGTGAATTTTGGCTATAAATGTGAACATATTACAAAGCCAGGCCTGTGAGTTCCATGTGAACGTTTACTAGTTACTGATCGAGCACTAGCTAGCCTACTCATACAGTACTCCTAGCAGTATTAGTTGCGACGTGACATCCAACGATGGCAGTTTTTAGAATAAAAATGCCTTCCTATGAAGAAACTGACATGTTGTTCTGAAGAAAATGTCATGCAAATCTGAAGAAACTGCCAGCAAAAACGTTTGCAATTGCCTTCTCTCCCAGCGAACGTTCACCAGATATTGCGATCGACTCGATCCTACACGAATAACCAGCGGATCATGCATGTACCTCGTCTGGATGAATCGAGGGCACTCGTTTGACCGTCATGCCGTTGTGTGACCCAGCACGGACGGGACGCACCACTGACGGGATGGGACGGGACGACACAGTCATAATTTCAATTTTGCCAGTTTTCCACGGCAAGCTGGCGCGCAAAGCCATGCCTGCTTATGCATTGAATTCTGATGACCGTCGCGTTTCCCGCGACACGCCGGTTTACCTACCATCCGTCTATAATTACTGGTTCCCGGCGTGCTCCGTCTGCCTATAATTACTGGTTCCCAGCATGCTCCAGTGGCACCTTCACCCAACGCACCCTATCCTCACAAGCCCCCACCAGCCCGACGTCGCTCGCCACTTGCCCTCGCTCTCGCCACGTCCGTCATGCCCCCGCGCGGCAGCAATAAGCGATGCCAGAGGCTCTCACCGCCGGAGCTAGTGTTCGGTTTTTCACGGGAAGGCAGACTGAGGGAGGAGGCATTCTGGCGGTCTTTAGATGGCAATGCAGAGTATGAGGATGCGTTGGAGCGCGACCGCATGGCGGAGGAGCAGCGTACCGCCGATTTGTGCCGCCAGCAGAGCATGGAGGAGGAGGAGCGCACCGCCGCTCTGCATCGTGAGCAGAGCGCCCGACGATTAGCCCTAGAGGCTGTCGGGCACGCATGCGTGCGCGACGCTGAATTATACTACCAGCTCGTCAAGTGGGTCTCCCGCTTAGAAGCCAAAGCTTCGGTGGACCACGCCAGAATGGAAAGGGCCAACGGGCGCGAGCAACGCGCCCTATCGCACCTCTGGCAAGTCCAAGGCGAGGAGGAGGAGGACATCGGTGCCGGCGTTTAGCGTGTGCCGCAGATGGCGGCCAGCATCGTCTAGTTAGCTAAGAGTAAGTTAGTAGTTCTACAATAGAGTATTAGTGGGACTAGATAGTTAAGTTGGCTATGATGGTTGTCAACGTGGAAGTACAGTACTGTATCTCTGAATCAGACCTGTTAGTTTGCTCTGAATGTTGAACTTTCCGTGTAAACGTTTGGAATGGGCTGTTATTTTTTTAATGGGCTGTATTTGTCCGCCATGGATTTGGAGGCTGACTTGTGGGCCTACTAGGTTGACGCGTACACAAGGCTTTGTCAACTTAGTCAACAAACGATTGTGGCAGCATAAGCCGTTGGATGTCAATCCAACGTCTATCGTGCCTTTTCTATCTCTTGTCTTCTTCCTCCAAGCTCCAACCACCAAACCAAACTAGCGCCGGCAGCATCGCCTGCTCCCGCCTTCTGCTGCTGGCTGCGCAGCCGCACAAGCATCGCTGTCCCACCGTACCCTAACCAGCTCCAGGCCATCCCTCTACCTCACAACCCACCCCACCTCCTTTTATTCTCCAGTGACGGCATCCCCACCCCACACCAACCCTCGTACTCCCCTCCGCTTGCGACTACACTGCTACATCTTCCCCGGCTCATGTTCGTTCCTGTCCGAGGCCTCGCCGTTGTCCTCCGCCTTGTTGCGGTCGCTGCGGCACCGCTCACTGGCGTTGTCAACATGGTCAACAAACGACAGGAATCGGGTGAGGACTGTACGTGGAGAGGATGATAGTAGGGACCACCAGGTCCATAGCCATACGCAAACAAGTTCTTCCTTATTACATGAAAAAATGCTTCCTCCTAATGGTTTGCTAATATCTGGGACCTACGACATTGCCAACGTAGTCAATAAACGACAGAATTGCACAAGGAGCCAGTGACACCTGGGACCCAGTAGCTCGAGCAGAATTTGTTGTTGTTGTTGAGACAGAGTAGGGTATCAACTGGGTTGGGCGGTATCTGTGGCCCGTCTAGCCCATGCTTTTATTTTATGTTTACAACATCACGAGCCCAGCTGTTTTTTTTGTCTCTAAAAATGACTAGCGCACCTTTTTTTCATACAATACCCTACACAGGCCGATTTCTTTTTCTCCACCTTGCTGGGCTGCAAATTTTTCAAGACGACGAGGGATACATTCGGCCTGGCCATAAAAAAAGGCTGTTAATTTTATAAGTAATATGAAATGGACTGTAAACATGTAAAAACACATAAAATGGGCAATTAGTTTCAAATTGTGAATTTTCCTTTTTTTTGATATTTCATATTTCATTGGATTTTAACATAATTTAAATATATTTTAAAATTAGTTTTTATCGGGCTCGAAATTTCGGGATTAAAAATAGTTCGAAAATTTCAATGAAAATATTGTTGAAATTTTTAACCCTGTCCTTGCCAGAAAATGGGTAGGAATTCTAAAAAAAATAAAATGAGTTGCAATAAATTTCGTAATAATTAGCTAATAGTCTGTAAATTTTGGAAAAATAGCAAATGGGCTATACGCTATCTGCCACAGATGTTATGCTGACTTGTGGGCCTACTAAGTTGACGCGTACGCAAGGATCTGTCAACTTATAGTCAACACACGATTCTAGCAGTAGTGGCCGTTGGATGTTCATCGAATGGTCGTCGTGCTTCTTCAATCTTTGATCTTCTTGCTCCAGCCGCCCAAACCAGCGTCTGCGGGACCGTCTGCTCCCGCCTCCCGTGGCTGGCTGTGCTGCCGCACAGGCCTCACCGCCCCACCCTACTCCCCATCGTTGGCTAGCCATCCCTCTACTCACCCACATCTCCTGTTATTCTCTGGTGACGGCAGCCTCACACCGCAGCCGAAACAGTAAACCCTCATACTCCCCTCTGCGTGGACAACCACTTCCAAGTCTTCCTCGGTTCTGGGTCGTTCCCTTCCTAGGCCTCGCCGTGGTCCACCACCTTGGTGCTCTCGGCACGGCGTCATCAACGTTGTCAACGAACGACAGCCATCAGAAGAGGACTGTACGTGAAGAGGCTGACAGCTAGGACCCACGAGGTTCATGGTCGCATGCAAGGAAGTGGCTGCTTATTACACGCAAGAAAAATGATTCCCCCTGCTAGCTGGGACCCACCAGCTACATCTTTGCACGCAAGGAAGTGCCTCCTTATTACAAGAAAAAAAAATCCGCCCCCTGACAGCTGGGACCCACCAGCACATCTTCGCACGCAAGGAAGTGCCTCCTTATTACAAGCAAGAAAACATTGCTTCTGTTGGAACCGGGGCTCCGGGAATCTATAGGTTCGAACACTGGGGGCGAGCTAGCTCTTTCCAACCAAGGGTGACCACGGAGAGACTACGGCGAGAGCGCTATGCGGGGGCACGACGGTTACCCAGGTTTGGGCCATCTTGTGGTGTAAAACCCTACTCCTGCTTGTGTTGGAATTGATGTGGGCAAGAAGATGTTCTCACGTACAAGGTAGGAGGTGAAGGAATCAATCTTTCCTATAATGGCAGCTCTGTCCCTTTTATAGCCGCCCTGGTCCTCTTCCCCTGAAAACTTAGGCGGGAAGGGTTGCCACACTTGGCGGATTTTGAAAGGGGACAGGTGCTCTGGCTATCCTTACTAAAGGCGGTCTTCGCCTGGAAAAGCATGATCCATGACGCGTCGGTGGGCTCGGTGGTGACCTCCGCCCTGCGCGCCTTGCTGTCTTGGTCTTCTTTCACCAAACGGGTAGTCCTTGGGACTTGCTTTGGAGATGGGCAGCTGGGGCTACCCCTTTAGCACCAAAGAGGAAAGCCTCTCTGTCCGTGCCCGCTGCGCGGCCTCTGCCGCCGTTCGTCGCTACGCGCGTCACCCACGTGGTGGGTACAGGACCGCGCAACTGACGTCAGGCCAGATGGCCTCGGGCGCCCGCCTCGGGGGAGGCGCCTCGGGAGGCAGCCTCACGAGAGAGCCTCGCGAGGCCTCCACCGCTCCTGCGCCCAAGTGCTGATGGCTCGTACCTTGAGGGGGGGGTCCTTGTGAGGCTGGAGCCTCATGAGTGTCTTCGCTTCGCGGCGTCCTTAGATGGGCCGCGTCTTGGGCCTTCGCCAGGTGTCGTTTCCTGGGCCACAGGCAGACGGGCCAGGGTACCCTGGTTCCCAATGGCCCGACAGTAGCCCACGGGCCCGTGGCGCGCATGTTCCCGCCCGTTGGGAGCGAAACGGCGCGGGACCTAACAGACTGTGGGGCCCAGGCTTGACGCGTGGCGCACGATGGGACGTGGGACACCCCCACTTCCCCACTACGCCTCGGTAACTGCTCGCGCCTGCCATAAAGCCTGCCCGCGCGGGGCGCAGGCCATCATTGCTTCCTTGCTGCTTCCTCCTCCAGTTCCTGATCTCTCTCGTTTCCTTCCCTGAGTGCTGCTCCATGGAGCCGGCCTCGTGCGCGCCGGCCATGGAGCCGGCTCTGCAGCCCTCCATCATCGCCAACCGAGAGGGCCTAGATAAGGTGCTCTCGATGGTCGCCCGCGACCAGAACGAGAACGGGGCGACGAAGATCTGGCCGAGCGCGCGCGCGCGGCGCGACTTGGAGGTGACGACCTTCCCCTTCTTCATCCACAGCGTGTATGCCGGCCTGGTGCCACCATTCTCGGATTTCTTCAACGCCATCCTCTCCCATTGCCAGATCTTGGCTCTCCATCTTCAACCCAACTCCATCTTCCTCCTCGCTATCTTCGCCTTCTACTGTGAGGCCTTCGTGGGCGTGATGCCCTTGATGGCGCTCTTTCGCCACTTCTTCAGCCTGTGGATATCCGCGGCGAATCATCGCTCCACGTGCGCCTCGTTCCTCGCCGTCAAGGTGACGGAGAATGATATCATCAGCCTGAAGATGTCGAAGAAGGTAGAGGGCTACCGGCAGTGCTGGATCTACATGGATGCGCGCCACTGCAACCAGCTGCTGATGGAGCCGACGGCCCCTGCCATGAAGAGCTCGGGGTGGGAGCACGAGAAGCTCACCGACTCGAGGCTGGCACCCGTCTGGGAGTGGCTGGCCGACCACAAGGCGGCGCGCCTCACGGGGGCGATGGTCGTCAAGGAGTTCCTGCAGCGGCGCATAGCGCCACTCCAACGTCGCTCATGCCCGGTATGGAAAATCACCGGCATGAAGGACCCCATGCGACTGAGCGTCGCCAGCCTGAAGTCGGAGGTGGAGGACGGAATCATGCAGATCATTCTCGGCAGCACCACGAAGGATCCGCCCGAGGACGCGCTCCCGTTGTACCACTACCAGGGGACCGAGGAGCTGGCCGCGGAGATGCCGATCTTTGACGAGTGGGGCCTTGTGCCGAAAGGCCATGAGGGGCCTCACGAGAACCCGTTCGTGGTGGTTTCCGGCTCGGGGGAACTGGACGACGCCGAGGCCTCGGGGGGCGACGCGAAGGAGAGCGACAGTGGCCCAGCCATGCGGACCCGCTGCCAACTCATCCGCGACCTCGAGGACGATGATGATGACAACGGCGAAACCCGGTTCAGGCTTGAGCCCTCCCGTCCTGCCGATGCGGGGGGGGGGGGGGAAGGGAGCTCCAGCGTGATGGCAGGCGAGCCGCGCGTGGAGGAGATTGACGCCGGCAGCAGGGGCACCGAGCCCCCCGCGGAGAACACTGGTGCGGGCGGAGGGGCTACCGAGCCCCCCGCCGAGAAGGACGACGCCGAGGGCGAGGCCGCCAGGCCTTGGAAGGGCACCTCGGGAGAAGGTCTCGGGAGGAGGCCTCGCGAGGGCGACAGCGAGGACCGTCCACTGTCAGCCCTGAAGAAAAGGAAGTGGGTTGCCAATGACGAGTAAGTGCCTCTCTTACCTTTTTCATTTTGTGTTTGCCCCGCGGCCTGGGGCTGAGCCTCCGCCTCACGCAGGGCATCCACGAAGAAGGAGAAGAAGAAGAAGATGACGAAGAGGACCCCTGGCTTGAAGGGGGGGCCAGCGCCTGCCGCGGGCGCCGAGGGGCGCGAAGAGGCCGCCGGCTGCCCTGACACTGAGGCGAAGCGCGTGGAGGTGGAGAAGGAGCAAGCGGTCCCTCCGGAGCCGCAGGTGGACACGGCTCCTGAAGCTAGGGACGTCGAGCCTCGGGAGGTGGCGCCACGGCTCCCGAGGTGCCCGCCGCGGAAGCGGACCTGGAGATGGAGGAGGCATAGGTGCCAACTCCTCCTCCGAGCACCGCAGGCGCCGGAGGCGCTTCAGGAAGCCCCCAGCACTCGGCAGCGCACGAGGTTCCCGCCGCGGGCGCGGCGAGCCCGCGGGGTGTTCCGCCGCGGCAAGAGGAGGAGGCCCCGACGAATCCCCCGCTGCTGACGAACGACGTCGGGCCTTCCCAGGTCATGACGGCAGAGGGCGGCGAGGAGTCAGACCCTGATTGGGCCCTGACGCTCATGCACAACCGCACCCTGCTCAGGCGCGAGGTCCTGCGGACTGCAAGTGGAGCTCTGGTCTAGCTCGAGGCGGAGTTCCAGGAGGCTGAGGGGCGCCTTACCGAGGAGCGCCTGCGCCTTGCCGAGGGGTGGCACCGACTCGATGTCGCCGTCAAGCTAGGCCGTCGCCAGGACAAGGTCGCGCAGGAGAAACGCGAGAAATCTGCCGCCGAGGCCAAGGAGGTCTTCAAGAGCGCCCTCCGGGAGGCAGACGCTGCCGACAAGCGCCGCGAGGAAGCGGAGGCCCGCACGAGGGTGCTGCGAGAGCAGCACGCCACACAGGAGCAGCTATTCCAGACGCGGGAGAAGGCCGTCGTCTCCCACGAGGAGGAGCTCATGGCTCGAGAGGCAGACCTTGCGATTCGCGAATGGGAGCTTGCGCGGACGATGATGGAGCAGGCCACGGAGCGCGAGTGCCTGGAGACGCTGGACCGCCAGGTGGCCGCCGCCCAGGATGCCTACACCAAGCGTATGGAGGCAGCCAACGCTAAGCTAGAGGCCAAGGAGAAGAATGCCCAGGAGGACACCGACGCGAAGATAGAGAAGAACCGTTTGGCACTCGTCGCGAAGCACAACAAGAAGCTGAAGGCTCAGGAGGATCGCTTCAAGAAGAAACGCGATGAGCACCAGAAGGAGATTGACGGCCTCAAGGAGGTCTTGACGGAGGCAGAGAACCGACGGAAGACCGCGCTGTAGGCCAAGGCCAACACCGAGGCGAAGCTAACCTCCCTTCAGAAGCAGGTGGGCGATGTCTTCAATGTTGTCGAGCAGGCGAGGCTGCAGGCGGACCAGGCACGGGGGCGACAGCATGAGCGTTCCAACATGTTCCGCTCCCTCCAGCTTCGGGCCCACGGTGCCTTGGCCACCATCTGCAAGGAGAGGCTCGAGGGCCCCCTCGAGACCCACGATGCCAGCTACCTCGACTTCTTCACCAAGCTCGTGGAGAGGCTCGAGGCTGGTGCCAAGAGGGTGAACGACATCATTGAGGACGAATGTCGCGACCTCCTCTTCCAGGCGGCGACGCGCATCTTCAGCCATCTCCCTCGCGCCTGATACGTCCATTTTGCATCATGTTTTCCTACTATTATTTATAGTGTTTTTAATCAATATAACACTTTGTGGAGCAATTCTACTGCCTTTTCTCTCTTAATATGCAAGATTTACATAAGGAGGGAGATTGCCGGCAGCTGGAATTCTGGACCTGAAAAAGCAATGCTCTCATCGTGGGAGGACCAATCTTCATCAACATCTTCACCAGCACCATATCATCTCAAACCCTAGTTCATCTCTTGTATTCAATCTTTGTCTCAAAACCTCAGATTGGTACCCGTGGGTTGCTAGTAGTGTTGATTACATCTCGTAGTTGATGCTAGTTGGTTTATTTGTTGGAATATTATATGTTCAGATCCATTATGCTATTCAATACCCCTTTGATCTTGGACATGAATATGATGTGTGAGTAGTTACTTTTATTCTTGAGGACATGGGAGAAGTCTTGTCATAAGTAATCATGTGAATTTGGTATTCGTTCGATATTTTGATGATATGTATGTTGTTGATTCTCTTAGTGGTGTCATGTGAACGTCGACTACATGACACTTCACCATCTTTGGGCCTAAGGGAATGCATTGTGGAGTAGTAATTAGATGATGGGTTGCTAGAGTGACAGAAGCTTAAACCCTAGTTTATGCGCTATTCCGTAAGGGGCTGATTTGGATCCATATGTTTAATGCTATAGTTAGATTTATCTTAATTCTTGTTTCGTAGTTGCGGATGCTTGCGAGAGGGGTTAATCATAAGTGGGAGGCTTGTTCAAGTAAGAACAGCACCCAAGCACCGGTCCACCCACATATCAAATTATCAACGTAGCGAACGCGAATCAAACAAACATGATGAAAGTGACTAGATGAAATTCCCATGTGTCCTTGAGAACGTTTAGCTTATTATAAGAGATCATTCCGGCCTGTCCATTGTAACAAAAGGATTGGGCTACCTTGCTGCACTTTTTGTTACCGTTACTACTTGTTACTTGTTATGAATTATCTTGCTATCAAAACTATCTGTTACTGCTACTTTCAGTACTTGCAGAGAATACCTTGCTGAAAACCGCTTGTCATTTCCTTCTGCTCCTCGTTGGGTTCGACACTCTTACTTATCGAATGGACTACGATTGATCGCCTATACTTGTGGGTCATCAAGACTCTTTTCTGGCACCGTTGCCGGGAGTGAAGCACCTTTGGTGAGTGGAATTTGGTAAGGAAACATTTATATTACGTGCTGAAATTTATTGACACTTGTCACTATGGAAAGTAATCCTTTGAGGGGTTTGTTCGGGGTATCTTCACCTTGGCCGGAAGCACAAAGAGTTGCTCCTCAATGTACTGCACCTACTGAAAATATTTATTATGAGATTCCTTCGGGTATGATAGAGAAACTGCTAGCTAATCCTTATGCAGGAGATGGAACAATACATCCTGATATGCACTTAATCTATGTTGATGAAGTTTGTGGATTATTTAAGCTTGCAGGTTTACCCGGATATGAAGTTAAGAAGATGGTTTTCCCTTTATCTTTGAAGGGAAAGGCATTGACATGGTATAGGCTATGTGATGATATTGGAACGTGGGATTGGAATCGATTGAAATTGGAATTTCATCAAAAGTTTTATCCTATGCATCTGGCTCATCGTGATCGGAATTATATATATAATTTTTGGCCTCGTGAAGGAGAAAGCATCGCTCAAGCTTGGGGGAGGCTTAAGTACATGATGTACACATGCCCTAATCATGAGCTCTCAAGAGAAATTATCTTACAGAATTTTTATGCCCGGCTTTCTCATGATGATCAAACCATGCTCGATTCTTCTTCGACTGGCTCCTTTATGAAGAAAACTATTGAATTCAGATGGGATCTTTTGGAAAGAATTAAACGCAACTCTGAAGATTGGGAATTCGACAAAGGTAATGAGTCAGGTATAACACTTGAGTACGATTGTGTTAAATCTTTTATGGATACCGATGATTTTCATAAGTTTAGCACTAAATATGGACTTGACTCTGAGATAGTAGCCTCCTTTTGTGAATCATTTGCTACTCATGTTGATCTCCCTAAGGAGAAGTGGTTTACATATCATCCCCCTGTTAAAGAAAAGATTGAGGAACCCGTTAGTGTTAAAGAAGAAACAATTGTTTACATGTTGATCCACTTGTGCCTACTGTTTATATTGAGAAACCACATTTTCCTGTTAGGATTAAGGAACATGCTAAAGTTTCAACTGTGGTTAACAAAAGTAATATTAGAGCACCTAGACCCTCTGAACAAATTAAAGTTGAACCTAATGTTGCTATGGTTAAAGATCTCTTGGTCGATAATATAGATGGGCATGTTATTTACTTTTGTGATGAAGCAGATAGAATTGCTAAACCAGATCCTAAAGATAAAAACAGACCTGTAGTAGGCATGCATGTTGTCTCTGTTAAAATAGGAGATCATTGCTACCATGGCTTATGTGATTTGGGTGCTGGTGTGAGTGCTATTCCGTTTACCTTATTTCAAGAAATTATGAATGATATTGCACCTATTGAAATAGAGGACATTAATGTTACTATTAAGCTTGCAAACAGAGATACCATTACGCCGCTTGGGATCGTTAGAGATGTTGAAGTCTTGTGTGGAAAAATAAAATACCCTACTGATTTTCTAGTCCTCGGTTCTCCACAAGATATTTTTTGTCCCATTATATTTGGTAGACCTTTCTTGAACACTGTTAATGCCAAGATTGATTGCGCTAAATAAACTGTTAGTGTTAATTTTGGTGGTATATCTCATGAGTTTAATTTCTCCAAGTTTCGTAGACAACCTCATGATAAAGAATTGCCTAGTAAAGATGAAATTATTGGTCTTGCTTCTATTGACATACCTCCTACTGATCCGTTAGAACAATATTTGCTAGACCATGAAAATGATATGCACATGAATGAAAGAAATGAAATAGATAAGATGTTCTATGATCAACCACCTATCCTTAAACACAATTTGCCTGTTGAAACTCTTGGAGGCCCTCCTCCACCTAAGGGTGACCCTGTATTTGAATTGAAACAATTGCCTGATACATTGAAATATGCTTATCTTGATGAAAAGAAGATATATCCTGTTATTATTAGTGCTAACCTTTCAGAGCATGAAGAGAAGAGATTACTAAAAACTCTAAGGAAGCACTGTGCTGCTATTGGATATACTGTTGATGATCTTACGGTCATTAGTCCCACTCTATGTCAGCACAAAATTAATATGGAGCCTGATGCTAAACCAGTTGTCGACCACCAACGACGATTAAATCCTAAGATGAAGGAGGTGGTAAGAACTGAAATATTAAAGCTTCTGGAAGCAGGTATAATCTATCCCATAGCTGATAGTAGATGGGTAAGTCCCGTTCATTGTGTCCCTAAGAAAGGAGGCATTACTGTTGTTCCTAACAATAAAAATGAACTCATTCCACAAAGAATTGCAACTAGTTATAGGATGGTAATTGATTTTAGAAAATTAAACAAAGCCACTCGAAAAGATCATTACCCCTTACCTTTTATTGATCAAATGTGAGAAAGATTGTCCAAGCATACACACTTTTGCTTTCTTGATGGATATTTTGGTTTCTCTCAAATACCTGTATCACAGGCCGACCAAGAGAAAACCACCTTTACTTGTCCTTTTGGAACTTATGCTTATAGACGCATGCCTTTTGGTTTATGCAATGCACCTGCTACCTTTCAAAGATGTATGACTGCTATATTCTCTGACTTTTGTGAAAAGATTATTGAGGTTTTCATGGATGATTTTTCCGTTTACGGAACTTCCTTTGATGATTGCTTAAGCAACCTTGATCGAGTTTTGCAGAGATGTGAACAAACTAATCTTGTCTTGAATTGGGAGAAGTGCCACTTTATGGTGAATGAAGGTATTGTCTTGGGGCATAAAATTTCTGAACGAGGTATTGAAGTAGATAAGGCTAAAGTTGATGCAATTGAGAAAATGCCATGTCCTAAAGATATTAAAGGTATAAGAAGTTTCCTTGGTCATGCTGGTTTCTATAGAAGGTTTATTAAAGATTTCTCTAAAATTTCTTGGCCTCTTACTAATCTCTTGCAAAAAAGATGTTCCATTTGTTTTTGATGATGATTGTGTAGAAGCCTTTGAAACACTTAAGAAAGCATTAACCTCTGCACCTATTGTTCATCCACCTGATTGGAACTTGCCTTTTGAAATTATGTGTGATGCTAGTGATTATGCTGTTGGTGCTGTTCTAGGACAGAGAGTTGATAAGAAATTAAATGTTATCCATTATGCTAGTAAAACTCTAGACAGTGCTCAAAGAAGTTATGCTAAGACTGAGAAAGAATTTCTAGCAGTTGTGTTTGCATGTGATAAATTCAGATCTTACATAGTTGATTCTAAAGTAATTGTTCACACCGATCATGCTGCTATTAAATACCTTATGGAAAAGAAAGATGCTAAACCTAGACTCATTAGGTGGGTTCTATTGCTACAAGAATTTGACTTGCATATTACTGATAGGAAGGGAGCTGAGAACCCCGTAGCTGATAACTTGTCTAGGTTGGAAAATATTCTTGATGAGCCACTGCCTATTGATGATAGTTTTCCCGATGAGCAATTAGCTGTCATAAGTGCTTCTCGTAATACTCCTTGGTATGCAGACTATGCTAATTATATTGTTGCTAAAGTTATACCACCTAGTTTCACATACCAACAAAAGAAAAAGTTCTTCTTTGATTTAAGACATTATTTCTGGGATGACCCACATCTTTATAAAGAAGGAGTGGATGGTATTATTAGACGTTGTATACCTGCGCATGAACAGGAACAAATCCTACGGAAGTGTCATTTCGAGGCTTACGGAGGACACCATGCGGGAGACAGAACTGCACATAAGGTACTACAATCCGGTTTTTATTGGCCTACTCTTTTCAAGGATGCTCGTAAGTTTGTCTTATCTTGTGATGAATGTCAAAGAATTGGTAATATTAGTAGACGTCAGGAAATGCCTATGAATTATTCACTTGTTATTGAACCATTTGATGTTTGGGGATTTGCCTATATGGGACCTTTTCCTTCCTCTAATGGGTATACACATATTTTAGTTGATGTTGATTACGTTACTAAGTGGGTAGAAGCTATTCCAACTAGTAGTGCTGATCATAACACTTCTATTAAAATGCAAAAAAAGTTATTTTCCCGAGGTTTGGAGTCCCTAGATATTTAATGACTGATGGTGGTTCACATTTTATTCAAGGTGCATTCCGTAAACTGCTTGCTAAATATGATGTCAACCATAGAATTGCATCTCCCTATCATCCTCAATCTAGTGGTCAAGTTGAATTGAGCAATAGAGAAATAAAGTTAATTTTTCAAAAGACCGTCAATAGATCTAGAAAGACTTGGTCTAAGAAACTTGACGATGCATTATGGGCTTATGGAACTTCTTATAAAAATCCTATGGCTATGTCTCCTTATAAAATGGTTTATGGAAAAGCATGTCATTTACCTCTTGAGTTAGAACATAAAGCATATTGGGCCATTAAAGAACTCAATTATGATTTTAAACTTGCCGGTGAAAAGAGGTTATTTGATATTAGCTCACTAGATGAATGGAGAACCCAAGCTTATGAAAATGCCAAATTGTTTAAAGAAAAAGTTAAAAGATGGCATGATAAAAGAATTCAAAGTGGGTGAGTATGTTCTATTGTACAATTCTCGTTTTATATTTTTTGCATGAAAACTTCTCTCTAAATGGGAAGGGCCGTATATCATTGAGGAAGTTTATCGCTCTGGAGCCATTAAGATCAATAACGCCGAATGCACTAATCCGAAGGTGGTCAATGGGCAAAGAATTAAGCATTACATCTCAGGTATGCCAATTAATGTTGAGGCTAACATTATTCAAACTATGACACCGGAGGAATACATAAGAGAGACCTTCCAAAACACTCCAGAACCCTGAAAAGGAAGAGGTACGTGATACGGTAAGTAAACCGACTCCAAAAATTCCATAAAAATACTTTCTGTCAGTTTTGGAATATTAGAAAAAAATACAAAAATAAGAAACAGCCGAGGGGACCCACGAGGTGCACACGAGGCACCAGGGCGCGCCACCCCCCCAGGCGCGCCCTGGTGGCTCGTGGGCCCCTCGTGAGCCTTCCCGACTCCGTTTTCTTCTGGAATACTTGTTTTGCAAGATAAAAATTCTTTATATATACTCCCGTATCGCAAGTTTCTCCTCTGTTCTTGTTTCGTGTTGTTTTCTGCCAGACTCTTGGGGTCGAGCGCCATGTCATCTCAGGACTCGGATGGGGAAAGCTATGCCTCTCATATTGTCGCAAACCCTAGAGTCTATGGGGACACTGATAACTATGGTCGGACCTCTGATGAAGAGGAAGATGCTGATTTGAGGGAAAGGCAAGGTCATTGTCGTGGTGAAATCACGATAGATGCCATGAGATGGCTAAAAGTGGGGGGCTGCGTGAGGACGCCGGTGGGTTCCGGAAGCGAGGTTGGCACGCGCATGCGAGGGACACAAGGCGTACCCAGGTTCGGAGCCCTCCGGAGAGGTAACACCCCTAGTCCTGCCGAGTGGGTTAATAGGCTCAGAGGCCACTATGGTTACAACGGTGCTCCTGGAGCTGTTTGAGTGGAGGAGGCAGAAGGAGCTAGGTCTCCGTTCAACCTCTCCTGTGTGTGTAAGCGTCGGGGAAGAAGGAGTGAACCAAGTAGCCCACGATCGAAGAGGAGCCAACTGACGAGTCGCGGCTTGATGCCGGCCAAGATGAGGCCGTTTGCCCGCTCCGCCTGGCCGTTGGACTGAGGGTGGGCGACGGAGGCCAGGTCAAGCCGGATGCCGGAGACGGAGCAGTAGCGTGCTAGAGCGCCCTTGGCGAAGTTGGTGCCGTTGTCGGTGATGATGCTCTTGGGGACGCCGTAGCGGACAACGATGTCGGTGACGAACTTGACGGCCGTGGGGCCGTCGAGTTTCTTGATCGGTCTCGCTTCGACCCACTTGGTGAACTTATCGACGGCCACCAGGAGGTGCGTCATGCCACCCCGAGCGGTTTTGAAAGGTCCCAGCATGTCGAGGCCCCAGGCGGCAAAGGGCCACGCAATGGGGATGGTTTGGAGCGCCGAAGCCGGCTGGTGGCTCTGGGCCTTGAAGCGCTGGCAGCCCTTGCACTTGAGAACCAGCTCCTCGGCGTCCTTCAGCGCAGTCGGCCAGTAGAAGCCGTGGCGGAATGCTTTAGCCACCAGGGACCGGGAGGCGGCGTGGTGCCCGCACTCGCCCTGGTGGATATCGAGCAAGATCTCGAGACCCTTGGCCGTCTCGACGCATCGCTGAAAAACGCCGGTTGTGCTGCGCCTGACGAGCTCGCGGTTGATGATGCTGTAGGCGGAAGCCCGGCGTTGCACCTGCCGAGCCTCGACCTCGTTCGCCGGGAGCTCGCCGTTCGCCAGGAACGCGAGGATTGGTTGAGCCCAAGACGGCGCCTCCAGCACCGTGAGGACGGCCATTTGCGCGGGCTCGGCCGGGTCGGGGGGCGGCGAGCTGGAGCCAGCAGCCCCCGAGTCGGAGCCGGCAGCCCCCGAGCCGGAGCAGGCAGCCCCCGAGCCGGAGCCGGCAGCCCCCGAGCCGGAGTCGGCAGCCCCCGGGGCCGGGAGAAGGGCTGTTGGGTCGGCCGGGACGAAGATGGACTCCGAATCTGGAGACGACTTGATGGACGGCTTGCGCAGGTGCTCGAGGGAGATGCCGGTTGGGATTGCTTGCCGGCTGGAACCAAGCTTGGCTAGAGTATCGGCCGCCTCGTTCTCATTGCGGGGGACGTGGAGGAACTCGCAGCCGTCGAAGTTGCCGGTCATCTGTTGGACCAGGTTGCGGTAGCTGGCCATGTTGGAGTCCCTGGTGTCCCACTCGCCAGAGGATTGCTGGACCACCAGATCGGAGTCGCCGAAGCAGAGGATGCGCCGGATGCCGATTTCTTTGGCCAGCCGGAGGCCGTGGACGATGGCTTCGTACTCGGCGACGTTGTTGGAGGCGGCAAAGTGGGTTTGCAGCGCGTAGCGCAGCCGGTCGCCCTTGGGGGAGGAGAGCACGATGCCGGCTCCCAAGCCGGATGCCATCTTCGAGCCGTCGAAGTGCATGCGCCAGTGTGTTGCGTCGGGAGCCGGTGGCAAGTACTGGGTCTCCGCCCAATCGACGAGGAAGTCGGCCAACACCTGCGATTTGATGGCGGTGCGAGGCTCGTAGAGGATGGTGTGGCCGGCTAGCTCGATGGCCCATTTGGCGATCCGGCCAGAGGCATCCCGGCAGCCCATGATCTCGCCGATGGGGGCCGTGCTCACCACTGTGATGGCGTGCTCTTGGAAGTACTGCCGGAGCTTCTTGGCGGCCAGGTAGACGCCGTAGCACATCTTCTGATAGTGGGGGTAGTTTTGCTTAGAGGTGGAGAGGACCTCGCCGAGGTAGTGCACAGGGCGCTGGACCGGCTGTGCCTTGCCTTCCTCGGGGCGCTCGACCACCAGGACCACGCTGACCACGCGGGTGGTCGCCGCGATGTACATCAGGAGCGGCTCCTTCTCAGCCGGCGCGGCCAGGACGGGCATGGTGGAAAGCATGCGCTTGAGGTCGCGGAAAGCTTCGTCTGCCTGGTCGGACCACTCGAACGGCGTCGTCTTCTTCATCAGCTGATATAGGGGCAGGGCCCTCTCCCCCAGCCGGCTGACGAACCGGCTGAGAGAGGCCAGGCAGCCGGTGAACTTATGGACATCGCGCAGCCGGGCCGGCTTGCGCATGCGGTCGATGGCCTTGATCTTCTCCGGGTTGGCCTCGATGCCGCGCTCCGAGACGAGCAAACCAAGGAGCAGGCCAGCCGGCACGCCGAAGACGCATTTCTCCGGGTTGAGCTTGATCTGGTACTAGCGCAGGTTCGCAAACGTCTCCCTGAGATCCTCAAGGAGGGTGAGGTGCTGCTTGGTCTTCACCACGATGTCGTCGACGTAGACGTGCACATTCCGGCCGATTTGCGGCAGGAGGCATTTCTGCATGCAGCGCTGGAAGGTGGTGCCGGCGTTCTTCAAGCCGAAGGACATGGTGATGTAGCAATACGCCCCGAAGGGGGTGATGAAGGACGTCTTGAGGGCATCTGCCGGGTCCAGCTTCATTTGGTGGTAGCCGGAGTAAGCGTCCAGGAAGGACAGGAGCTCGCAGCCGGCTGTGGAGTCGATGACTTGGTCAATCCGGGGAAGGGCAAACGGGTCCTTGGGGCAGGCCTTGTTCAGGCTGGTGTAGTCGATACACATGCGCCAAGTGCCGTTCTTCTTCAGGACGAGGACCGGGTTGGCCAGCCACTCGGGGTGGAACACCTCCATGATGAACCCGGCTTTGAGCAGCCGGGCGATCTCTTCGCCAATGGTTCTTCGGTTCTCTTCAGAGAAGCGGCGTAGCGGCTGCCGGACCGGCTTGGCATCCGGCCGGACGTGGAGTTTGTGCTCGGCGTACTTCCTCGGAACACCCGGCATGTCCTTGGGGGACCATGCGAAGATATCACGATTCTCACAGAGGAAGTCGACGAGCTCGCCTTCCCATTTGCTGTCGAGGCCGGAGCCCACGACGACGTACTCGCTGGAGTCGGGGTTGGATGGGTCGAGCGAGACCTTCCTTGTGCCCTTGGCCGGCTTGAAGGACCCCTCGTCGGCCGGCTGCTTGAGCTGAGCCGGCATGACCGGCTGCTCGCCAGCCAGCGCGACAAGGCGGTGGAGCTGGCGCCTCTCCTCGATGATGACCAGCGACTCGGCCAGCTTGGAGCCGGCTTTGGCGCACTCCAGGGATTTTTTGTAGTCGACGGTGATGGTGATGATGCCCTTGGGACCCGGCAGCTTCATCTTGAGGTAGGCGTAGTGCGGAACCGCCATGAACTTGGCCATGGCGGGCCGGCCCAAAAGCACGTGGTAGGGACTGGCGAGGTTGACCACTTCGAACCAGATCGGCTCTCGACGGAAATGTGCGCTGGTGCCGAACAGCACGTCCAGCCGCACCCGGCCGATGGGGGAGCACGAGGCGCCTGGCACGATGCCGTGGAACACCGTCTGGGTTGGCTGCAGCTGGCCCTCCTTGATGCCGAGCTTGACCATGGTGTCGCGGTAGAGGATGTTGATGCTGCTGCCGCCGTCGATCAGCACCCGCGAAAAGTGGCAGGTGCGCTTCTCAGCGACGAAGGTGGGGTCGAGGACGAGCGCGTAGCCACCCGGCGTGGGCATCACAGCCGGGTGATCCTCCCGGGTCTAGTTGACAGGACGGTCGGACTAGTGCATGTACTGGGGGACCGGGGGGACGACGGCGTTCACCTCGTGCTGGTACTTGCGCTTGCTGTGCTTGTCGTCGCCTTCGCTGGTGAAGATGACATAGGCCGCGTCCTGCTGCGGATAGGGGTCGTTGGCGTGGGCGCCGGCTGCCGGAGGCGGCGGAGGAGGCGGAAGCGGCGGCTGCAGTGGGCCGGCTCCGGGTGGCGGGGGTGGTAGGTTGCCCTTCAACAGACGCTGGGTGAAGCTGCACTGCCGGAGCGTGTGCGTCGACGGCTTCGCGCCGCTGTGGTTCTTGCAGGGGGCGTCGAGCATCTGCTCGAAAGACAGCTTGGGCTGCCAGGTGGCCTTGCCGGTGCGCGGACGCTGGCCGGCTGCTTGTTCAACCTGCCGCTCCCCTTCCACCGCGGCTACTTGCTGGTTGCTGTAGCGAGGAGCCGGCTGCTCGGCATTCCGCTTGTTGTTGTGGTTGTCTTGCCGGCGCTGGCTGGTTTCGCCCGCCGACTTCGGGGTGGCCGGCTGGACCGGGACCGGCTTGCCATCCGCGTCGACTGTAATCTTTACACGCATCGCGGAGTCGGCCGTGGCGTACTTGTACCACCGCCATGAGCTCCGCCAGGGTGTTCGGCTCGTCGCACGTCAGGCGGTGCTTGAGCAGGGTGCCGTCTTGGCACCCGTCGACGAAGTACTGGATGGCTTGCACCTCGTGGACGCCTTCACAGGAGTTACGCAGCTCGGTCCACCACGTGAGGAAGTCACGGAGGGGCTCGCCCGGGTTTTGTACGCAGATGGAGAGCTGGCGAGGCCGACCAGGACGCTTGTACATGCTGGTGAAGTTGCACACGAATGCATCTTCGAAGTCTAGCCAGGAATTGACGCTGCCGGCCCTCAGGCTGTTAAGCCACGTCCGAGCCGAGCCGAGCAGCATGAGGGGAACGTAGCGAACCGCCACGCGCCGGTTGCCGCCGGCGTTGCCGACAGCCGTGGTGTAGTCGGTTAGCCAGTCCTCCGGCTTGGAGACGCCACTGTACTTGGGGGATGCGGGGACCGAAGCACGCCGGACCGACAGAGGCCTCCTCCTCGAGAAGCGCGGACCGTGCCAGTCAGTCGATGCGGTGGCGGGCGTCGGTTTCGTCGTAGGGCTCGCGGGGACCCAGCCGGCTTGCGACGGGGCCACGTGGCACCGCGCCAGCGGAAGCCGGCCGGGGTTGTCGAGGCGGCGGGAGAGGAGGTTCCGGCCGCTGGGTACGGCCGTCACCGGCAGTCATGTTGGCAACGCCATCGCCAGTGGCCGCGACGCGGTTGTGCCGGCTCCGGCTTGCCCGGTGCTGGCCAGAGCCGCGACTCGTCGAGCCAGCAGGGGAAGACGCCTGCTGCGTGTCCCGAAGAGCCCTCTCCGGGTCTCTGGTCTTGCCTGAGGTGGAGGCGGACGACTGGGCCGGGTCGAAACGCTGCTGCTGCTCGTTCGCCGCGGTGATGAGGTCACGGATGCGCTGCTGTTGCTGCAGTAGCTCCTCGCCCTCCAGGAACTCGAGATCCGCCATGGCCGCCTGCGCCGCGCGCATGTTTTTGACGGGGGTGTCGTAGACGGGCCGGCCTGCGCCGAGCGCGCGGCCGATTGCACCCCCACGGATTCGCACCTCCGCTACCCGGCTGGGCTCAGCAGCGGTCGGCGTGAAGCCATGGGCGCTATCGTACTCTCGCTGGTCGGACTCCAGCTGGCGCCGCGTTGCTCATGGTCCTCGTTGAGCTGAGCCGCCGCTGCCGCCGTGTCGGCGTCGGGCGTGATGGGGGCCCGCAGGCTCCGGATCGTCTCGTGGAGCAGGTTGGCGCGGCGATGAGGGGCCGCAGCCGCAGCAGCGGCGGCCGCGGCAGCCTTCTCCTTGGCGCGCGGGGAGCCGGAACTGGCACCGACGGTTAGCACCTCCGCGCGAACGCAGAGGTTCGCGCCGTCGGCGGAGGCGGCGCAGCCAACGGGGACGGGCAAATCGGTGAAGCTGTGTACCTTGCCAGGAAACACGTCGGGGACGAGCGCGATGAAGATGCGCAGCGCGCCGAATGGGACGACGAGGCAGCCTGCGGGGCAGGCGGTGTTCGCGTCTGATAAGGCGCCGCAGCCGGCCGGGTTGGCCGTGCGAGGCGCACGGACCAAACCGTGCACGATGCGCTCGCCGGAGCTGGTGAAGGGCCTCGTCCGGAACTTGACTCCGGTCGACGCCGCGAGCAGCCCCACGGTGGGCGCCAACTGTCGTGGTGAAATCACGACAGATGCCATGAGATGGCTAAAAGTGGGGGGCTGCGTGAGGACGCCGGTGGGTTCCGGAAGCGAGGTTGGCACGCGCATGCGAGGGACACAAGGCGTACCCAGGTTCGGAGACCTCCGGAGAGGTAACACCCCTAGTCCTGCCGAGTGGGTTAATAGGCTCAGAGGCCACTATGGTTACAACGGTGCTCCTGGAGCTGTTTGAGTGGAGGAGGCAGAAGGAGCTAGGTCTCCGTTCAACCTCTCCTGTGTGTGTGTAAGCGTCGGGGAAGAAGGAGTGAACCAAGTAGCCCACGATCGAAGAGGAGCCAACTGACTAAACTAAATCGAACCGAACTCCTCTGCATGGAGGCCTCCTGGGGGGTCTTATAGCTCGACCCCCCAGGGTTACATGGGTAAACTACGCGCGCCGGGACCCGGACGTCGGCGTCTGGAGCCTGCTGCGGGCCCGCCGGCTGCTGGGCCCCGCCGGCTGCGGCGCCCGAGTGCGGCGCGACACTGTGGCCCGTAGCTTCGAGCGTCATGGAGAGGACGGGGCGTGCGCGCTTCTGCAGAGGCGTACAGGAGTGGTCGGCACGTGCGCGCTTCTGCCGAGGCGTGCAGGAGTAGAAGACGCGTGCGCGCTCTGCTGAGGCGTGCCGGAGTAGGCGGCTTCGCGGGGGGCTGCACTGGCGCGCTGGTGCTGACACCGGCCGTCGCGTCAACAGGGTTGGCAGCTTTGCCGGCGCGCCCTCCCGAGACGGATTGTACTGTAGCCATGTTCCCCCCTTGTGGGGGGCGGTCTTATAGCCGGACGCGATGGGACGGCCGCCGACCTATCGCCAGCCAGCTAGCGGGGAGCCGGACCTGGCCCAGGGCCGGGCCTTTCCGGCTAGCGCCGAGGAGCCGGCCGGTTCGCCAGCCGGCGGGGAGGGGTACGGGCTGCCCCGATGTTTTTGAAAAGGGGCTCCGGGTTCGCTCGCCTACCCGGGGGTCACCCCCCCGACAGTCATTCCAGCGAAGAGGATGAGGATCCCCCACTGCCTCAACTGGGAGATATGCACATCGAATTCAAGAGGAAGATTCGGATAAACTACGTCGCAAAATTTGGGATCTCGAAAGAGAAAATGACAAATTAAAAGAAGAAATTCGTGTCCTCAAGTGGAAGGTGGAGGACAAGCCCACAACTTCAACACCATCATCACCGAAGAAAGAAACTTGAGTACATGGGTATGGGCACTCCCCTTGGCTTGTACCAAGCTTGGGGGAGGTGCCCCGGTATCGTATCACCATCATTCTTATTATCTCTACCTATTTTTAGTTCGATCCTTAGTTATTTCATGATTTAGTTGAATAAAAGTTTAGTATGATCTATTTTCGAGTGCTAGTTACATGATCTATCTATCTATGTAATTGAGTTGACAGTTATATAATAAAGAGTAGTTTGAATTTTTGCTTCTTTACTTTTATGTTTCAATCCTAGCATGAAAATAATGAAAAAAGAGATCATATGCTAATCTTATGGAAAGTAATGACATTACATAAAGAAAAGTATAAGTGGTAAATTTATTGAAGGTTAACAAGCATAGCATTAGTCAATGATGCAATTCATGAAAAAATTAATAAGGGAAGAGAAGATTCACATGCAAATACACTATCTTGGACATCTTTTATGATTATGAGCCCCCATTGAGTATTTTATGTCAAATTGTTGACGTTGGACAAGGAAGACAACGTAATGAATTATGTTTGCTTATATTCACATAGAAGTTATATTGTCATAGATCCTCCAACATGTGGTGCTTGCCCAATATCTTTGCTAGCCAAAAATCCGCACCAAGTAGAGATACTACTTGTGCATCCAAAACCCTTAAACCCAGTTTCATGTCATGAGAGTCCACTATATCTACCTATGGATTGAATAAGATCCTTCAAGTAAGTTGTCATCTGTGCATAAAGCAATAAAAATTGCTCCTAAATATGTATGAACTTTTATTGTAAAGGAAAATAAGCTTTGTATGAACTTGTGATGGTAAAGAAATAAAAGCGACGGACTGCATAATAAAGGTTGCTATCACAAGGGGCAATATGAAGTGACGTTCCTTTGCATTAAGAGCTTGTGCATCCAAAAACAAAAAGCGCATGACAACCTCTGCTTCCCTCTACGAAGGGCCTATCTTTTACTTTTATGTATTTACTTTTTATGCAAGAGTCAATAGTGTTCTCCTCTATTCCTTTTTATTTTTCTCTTTTGCAAGCATCACGTGGTGGGGAAAGATCTAGGCACATATATCCAGTTGGATATGAGTGATCATGAGTTATTATTGTTGACATTACCCTTGAGGTGAATAAGTTGGGAGGCGAAATTATAAGCCCCTATCTTTCTTTGTGTCTGGCTGAAACTTTTTGCTCCATATATATGTTGTGAGTGTTAGCAATCATAGAGGACTAAATTATGGTTGAGTATGTGGACTTGCTAAAAGCTCCTACATGAGACCCTTCCTGAAAATATGATGAATTGCAATTGCATTGTTGACTGAGAACATAGTTTGTTAGTTTTCAAGAAAGTTTATGTCTTATACTTCGTTGTTGTGATGAATTGTTACTTGCTTATGAGAAGTTCTACGATAATGAATATTGCTGTTATAATAATGATCATGATGCTACTATGTCCGTATTTTGTTTTTATCGACACCTCTCTCTCTAAACATGTGCACATGATTATCGATATCGGCTTCGCTTGAGGACAAGCGAGGTCAAAGCTTGGGGGAGTTGATACGTCCATTTTGCATCATGTTTTCCTACTGTTATTTATAGTGATTTTAATCAATATAACACTTTGTGGAGCAATTCTAATGCCTTTTCTCTCTTAATATGCAAGATTTACATAAGGAGGGAGATTGCCGGCAGCTGGAATTCTGGACCTGAAAAAGCTATGTCAGAGATACCTATTATGCACATCTCCAAATGAGCTGAAATTTCTTGGAGATTTATTTTGGAATAAATAAAAATATTGGAGAAAAGAAGTACCAGAGGGGGCCACCCAGGTGCCCACGAGGCACCAGGGTGCGCCACCCCCCCCAGGCACGCCCTGGTGGCTTGTGGGGCCCCTGGACAGCCTCCGGTGCCCATTTTCTGGTATATAAGCCCATTTGCCCTAGAAAAAATAAGGAGAAGACTTTCGGGACAGAGTGCCGCCGTCTCGAGGCGGAACTTGGGCAGGAGCACTTATGCTCTCCGGCGGAGCGATTCCGCCTGGGATACTTCCCTCCGGTAGGGGGAAATCGAAGCCATCATCATCACCAACAATCCTCTCATCGTGGGAGGACCAATCTTCATCAACATCTTCACCAGCACCATCTCATCTCAAACCCTAGTTCATCTCTTGTATTCAATCTTTGTCTCAAAACCTCAGATTGGTACCTGTGGGTTGCTAGTAGTGTTGATTACATCTCGTAGTTGATGCTTGTTGGTTTATTTGGTGGAAGATTATATGTTCAGATCCATTATGCTATTGAATACCCCTCTGATCTTGGACATGAATATGATGTGTGAGTAGTTACTTTTGTTCTTGAGGACATGGGAGAAGTCTTGTCATAAGTAATCATGTGAATTTGGTATTCGTTCGATATTTTGATGATATGTATGTTGTTGATTCTTTTAGTGGTGTCATGTGAACGTCGACTACATGACACTTCACCATCTTTGGGCCTAAGGGAATGCATTGTGGAGTAGTAATTAGATGATGGGTTGCTAGAGTGACAGAAGCTTAAACCCTAGTTTATGCGCTATTCCACAAGGGGCTGATTTGGATCCATATGTTTAATGTTATGGTTAGATTTATCTTAATTCTTGTTTCGTAGTTGCGGATGCTTGCGAGAGGGGTTAATCATAAGTGGGAGGCGTGTTCAAGTAAGAACAACACCCAAGCACTGGCCACCCACATATCAAATTATCAAAGTAGTGAACGCGAATCAAACAAACATGATGAAAGTGACTAGATGAAATTCCCATGTGTCCTCGAGAACGTTTAGCTTATTATAAGAGATCGTTCCGTCCTGTCCTTTGCAACAAAAGGATTGGGCTACCTTGCTGCACTTTTTGTTAGCGTTACTACTTGTTACTTGTGACGAATTATCTTGCTATCAAAACTATCTGTTACTGCTACTTTCAGTACTTGCAGAGAATACCTTGCTAAAAACCGCTTGTCATTTCCTTCTGCTCCTCGTTGGGTTCGACACTCTTACTTATCAAAAGGACGACGATTGATCCCCTATACTTGTGGGTCATCAGCGCCGACCCCAACTTTGACTTCGACAGGGTGATAGCCCCCGTGCCAGAAGAGCTCCGCGACAGCCTCGGGATGGCGATGGAGGACCACGTGGACGCCCTGCTCGCGAAGTTCTCCCACGACAGCAGCGAGAGCTCCAGTAGGGTCATGGGAGGGGACGACAAAGGTGATGACGGCGATGATGATGACACCGCGGCTTCCTAGGTCCTTTTCCTTGGTTTACCTATATCAGATTGGCGTGGCCCCGTGGGGGCATAAAAACGGTGTCTTTTGTTTTAAGTACTTTATGATTGCTGCAATGTGTGCATCCTCGGGAGGCTTCCTCGTGAGGCTTCCTCGTTAGGCTTCCTCGTGAGGCCTATTTCCCTTTCCTTGTTTGCCTTGATGCTCTACGTCGTCAGGACCCGGCCCCCGAGCGGGCTACAGCCATCGCTGGTATGTTAGGTCGCGCTGCTTGGATAAGGCCAGGAGGTGCAGGGCACTGAGGGGCGGTAAGGACTCCCGAGGTGCGATGCTCGGGAAGTCCCCCTTTGACGTGCAAGCGGTTTGCGCGGAGGAGAGAACATCAGCACTCAGCAAGGTTGCGGGGAGAGGAAACTTGAGAGGCGCCGAGAGTGGCTCGTGAGGTGTTTTTGTACTTAGCTCTTTCGTGAGTGTCGCTTGTCGTGTCGTGGCCGCAGAGTGTGCCTCGCGAGGATCTTGCTCGTGAGCCCCCCGCTGGCACTTGGCTGAGACGGTCATCACAGGTTGGCTCGCGAGGCAGCGCTCGCGAAGATCCCTGGGGGTTTACGGAGGCATCTTGTCATGAATCGCCTCCCGAGGCAGCGCTTGTGAGGCCTTTGAGTGCCTTGTTCCTATGACAACTTCATATCGATTTCATAAAGAGTGGGGAGCGGTGCGTGCTTGCTAGCTTGCTCGTGGGCGTCACACGAGGAGACGAGACACCAAGGACCTTGGTGAGGTGGCGTGCACGGGAGAAGGCCCGCGAGCCGAAGCTCGATCACTTGGGTTTTGCGGCGCTGCTAGGACTGACCCGAGCACAAGCATCGTGTCCAGCCCCCGCTCGCGAGATGCACAGGAGGAAGGTCGCAAGCGCACACAGCTCCTGAGGCAAGCAACTTAGCAACACATAAGATATCTTAGGAAATGGAGCTTTACTGAAACATAGTAATAAGTTCATTACACAACCAAAAAGAGATGTGGCTGCCGTGTCCGTCACAGGTCAGCTTGAGGTTGGTGCAGCCCGTGGGGCGCCCTCAGTTTCACATCAAAAAGAGAAGAGGTTGCCGTGTCTGGCACGGATCAGCGTGAGGTTGGTGCAGCCCGTGGGGCACCCTCAGGTGATTGTTCCGCCAGCGCGGAGCATGGGGATTCCACTAGGCGTGGGAACGTTCTGCCAGCGCGGAGCATGGGGCTTCCACTGTGACGTGGGCGGGAGCTCTCGCAGGCCCATCAGGCGAACGCAATGAGAGGCTCCGGGGCGTGTACAGCCCCACTTCGTTCTTACGTGTGAGGGTCACGGGTAGAACTTGTGGAGGTGTTGGATGTTCCAGGCGTTAGGCACAGGAATTCCGTCCTCCGTCTCCAGCCGGGCGGCACCGGGCCTGGAGACATGAGCTACCCTGAAAGGGCCTTCCCACATGGGTGAGAGCTTGTGGAGTCCCTCTCTGGAGAGGATCCTTCTCAGGACGAGATCGCCGACTTCGAGGGTGCGTGGGCGTATGTTGCGGCTATGATAGCGACGCAAAGCCTGCTGGTATCTGGCGGCGCGCAGGGCAGCCTGGCGACGTGCTTCTTCAAGGAGCAGCAGGTCGGCCTCTCGCGAGCCGTCCTGACGAGCCTCATCGAAGGCAAGGACTCGGGGAGAGCCATGCTTGAGCTCAGAAAGGAGGACTGCTTCGGCTCCGTAGACGAGGAAGAAGGGAGTCTCGCTGGTAGGCTTGGTTGCCCTTGTGCGGATGGACCACAGCACAGACTGTAGCTCGTCAAGCTAGCCTTTGCCGCAGGCTTCGAGTTTTTTCTTGAAGCTTCTTGTCTTGAGGCCCTTGAGGACCTCGGCGTTGGAACGCTCGGCCTAGCCGTTGCTTTGTGGGTGCGCTACCGAGGTGTAGCAGATCTGTGTGCCGAGGCTGGCACAGTATGACTTGAAGAGACCGCTTGTGAACTGGGAGCCGTGGTCAGTGATGATGAGGTTGGAGACGCCAAAGCGGCTCACGAGGCCCTTGATAAACTTGACGGCAGAGCCTGCTGGGATGGTGCGCACGGGCTCGCCCACCACCCACTTGGTGAACTTGTCGATGGCGAAATAGTGGTAGCGGTAGCCACCAGCTGCGCGAGGGAAGGGTCCCAAAATGTCCAGCCCCTAGACCGCGAAGGGCCATGAGAGGGGAATCGTCCGGAGGCCTTGCGCCGGCTGGTGGATTTGCTTGGCATGGAATTGACAAGCTTCACAGGATTGGACCAGCTCGGTGGCGTCGTGGAGCGCGGTGGGCCAGTAGAAGCCGCTGCGAAAGACCTTGCCGGCGAGGGTGCGCGATGATGAGTGGTGGCCGTAGTCTCCTCCATGGATGTCAGCGAGCAGCTCGCGCCCTTGTTCTTTAGAGACGCCATTCGGGCGCTTGCGGTACAGCTCGCTGTCCTGTAGGCAGTAGGCGGTGGCCTGGCGAGCCACGCGCTCTGCCTCTGAGTCCTTCTCTGGGAGGGTGCCGTGAAGCAAGTAGGCCTTGAACTCCGCGGCCCAGCTGTCCGCTTGAGGTTCGGGTGCCAGCAGCAGGCGATCTCCTGAGGCTGGGCCGCAATCTGGTGCGCCCATGGGCGGTGCGGGTGAGAGCTCCTCGTGAAGCAGTGTGGCGCTCGCAGCAGGCGGAGTATCTGATTGCTTGAGGAGCCTTTCCTCGAAGATGCCGGGGCTCTGAAGCTCGCGGTTAGATGCTCACTTGGCGATGTCGTCAGCCTCCTTGTTGTCGCCGCGAGGAACATGCTGAAGCTCCAGGCCAAGGAAATGCTTCTCGAGTTTACGTACCTCTTCTAAATAGGCGGCCATGTGCTCGTCCTTGGGCTTGTAGCTTTTGTTGGAGAAGTTGACGAGGAGCTGTGAGTCGCCCTTGATGGTGAGGCGCTTGATGCCCAGAGCAGAGGCGGCCTTGAGGCCGGCGATGAGGCCCTCGTACTCTGCGATGTTGTTGGAGACCTTGTCATCGCACTTGAAGCAGAGTTGGACGGCGTAGCAGAGCTTGTCTCCAGTTGGCGAAGTGAGCATGACGCCAGCTCCTGCGCCCTGCCGGGAGAAGGCGCCATTGAAGTGCATAGTTCAACCGCCAGGCGCCTCATTCCCAGGCAAGAGGGACTCAGCCTCGCGAGGCTCCTCCTAGGGCGGAGCCGTCCATTCCACCACGAAGTCAGCCAGGGCTGCACCCTTGATCACTCTCGTGGTGCAGAATTCCAGCTCGAAGGCTTGTAGCTCGATGTTCCACTCGGCGACGCGGCCAGCGGCGTTGGGGCTGCGCAAGACTTGCTCCAAGGGGTAAGACGAGATCACCTTGATGGGATGGCCCTGGAAGTAGTGGCGCGGCTTCCTGGAGGCGACAAGGAGCGCGAGGAGGAGCTTTTGCTGCATGGGGTAGCGCTCGCGCGCATCTCATAGCACCGTGCTGACGAAGTATACGGGGTGCTCGACGAGGCGGGTAGTTGTTGCGGCAGCTTGGCCTCCAAGGGGCCCGAGGGACTCATGAGGCTCAGGAGGTTCGGGAGGCGGCTCGCGAGGTGGCTCACTGGAGGCCTCCTGAGGCAAGGCCTCGGCAGGTGACGGCGTGGCCTCGGGAGGCGACACGCCAAGGGCCTCTTGAGGCGGGATCTCAGTAGGCGACGGTGCGATCTCGGGAGGCACTGGCGCGGCAGGCTTCTTCTGTGCGCAGACGCGATCTTTTCGAACTGGCACCAGGGCCGCGCTGGCCGTCTGGGGAGTGGCCGCCAAGTATAGGAGCAAGGGCTCACGAGAGCATGGCGCGACCATGATGGGCGGGCTCGTGAGGTACCTCTTGAGGTCTTCGAAGGAAGCGTTGGCCTCGGGAGTCCACTTGAAGGAGTCGGATCTCTTCATGAGCTTGAAGAACGACAGGGCTCGCTCGCCGAACTTGGAGATGAATCGCCCAAGCGAGGCCATGCATCCCGCCAGGCGTTGCATCTCCTTGAGGCTCTGGGGAGGGCGCATCCTCTCGATGGCCTTGATCTTCTCGGGATTGGCCTCGATGCTATTGTGGGAGACTAGGAAGCCGAGCAGCTTGCCAGAGGGAACTCCGAAGACGCACTTGTCTGGGTTGAGCTTGAGGTTGACCTTGCGCAGATTGTCGAATGTCTGCTGGAGGTCCGCGAGGAGGGACCAGGCCTCACGAGTCTTGATGACGATGTCATCGATGTAGGCCTTGGTGTTTCTTCCCATCTAGGGCCCCAAGGCGATGCGCATCAGCCTCTGGAAGGTGGCTCTGGCGCTCCTGAGGCCGGACGGCATGCAGATGTAGCAGATTATGCTGCATGGGGTGATGAAGGCCGTCTTCTCCACGCCTTCGGTTGCCATCTTGATCTGGTGGTAGCCTGAGAAGACATCTAGGAAGCATAGCAGCTCACACCCGGCGGTGGAGTCCACGATCTGGTCGATGCGAGGCAGTGGGAAAGGGTCTTGATGGCAGAACTTGTTGAGGCTCGTGAAGTCGACGCACATGCGGTCCTTGCCGCACTTCTGGGGCACCACGACAGGGTTGGCGAGCCATTCAGGATGGCGCACCTCACGGATGACTCCAGCTTCTTGGAGCTTCTGAACTTCCTTGACGATGAAATCTTGCTTCTCTGGCGCCGTGCCTTCTGTTTCATGGGGCGTGCGTTGGGGCACACCGCTAAGTGGTGCTCGATCACCTCCCTCGGCACACCGGACAAGTCAGATGCCGTCCAGGCGAACACCGACACCTTCTTCGTCTCGGCATGGTCATGAGAGAACAACTGCTTCTTCTTCGCGGGTGCGGCCTCATGAGGCTCGGCGACATCATCGTCAGCAGGGTAGGCGGTGGCGGCGGCCTTGTAGGCGATCTCAAGGGAACGGACCACATCCTTCTTGTCACCGTAGACGGGGATGATGCCGCTGCAGCCCGGCATCTTGAGGACATTGTAGGCGTGGTGGGTCGCCGCCATGAACTTGGCGAGAGCTGGGTAGCCCAGGATGGCGTTGTACGGCAGACCGATGTGCGCCACGTCAAAGTTGATGAGCTCGGTATGGTAGTTCTTGTGGGTGCCAAAGGTGACGGGGATGCGCACTTGGCCCAGAGGGATGGTGGAGCCATCAGTCACTCCGGAGAAGGGCCTGGTCGGCGTCAGCTGGTCGTAGGGTACTTGGAGCTGCTTGAAGGTCTTGATTGAGATCACGTTGAGGCCGGCACCTTCGTCGATGAGCGTCTTGGTGACGGGGACGTTGCTGATATTGGGAGTACACAGCATGGGGACCGTGGCCGCAGCGCTTGAAGACTTGGGGTGATTGTTGGAGTCGAAGGTGATGGTGTACTGGGACTACTTGAGGGGGCGAGAAGCCTCAGGCCTCGGGAGGGCGGCGTTCACTTCGCGAGAGAACAACTTGAAGTGGCGGTTGGACGCAGGAGCCTGAGCTCCACCGAGGATGCAGGCCACTCCGTGAGGCTTGATATGTCTCCAACGTATCTATAATTTTTGATTGTTCCATGCTATTATAGTATCAATCTTGGATGTTTTTATATGCAATTGTATGCAATTATATATCATTTTTTGGGACTAACCTATTAACCCAGTGCCTAGTGCCAGTTGCTGTTTTCTGCTTGTTTTTGGCTTTTCAGAGAAACAATACCAAATGAAGTCCAAATGCCACAAAACTTTTTGGAGATTTTTTTCTGGACAAAAGAAACCAGGGAAGGTTCGGGAGGAGGCCAGAAGCCTCACGGAGGCTTCACAAGGCACTAGGGCGCGCTTTAGTACCTTGTGGGGCCCACGTGACTCCGTTTGACCTAATTCCACTTCTATAAATTCACAAATATTGGGAAACCCCCAGAGAGCTAGAAGAAAAAACCTTTCCGCCACCGCAAGCCTCTATACTTCCGCGATCCCATCTGGAGGCCTTTTCCGGTACTCTGTCGGAGGAAGAATCGATCATGGAGGGCTTCCACATCAACCTTGCTGCCCTTCCGATGATGTGTGAGTAGTTTACCACAGACCTACGGGTCCATAGCTAGTAGCTAGATGGCTTCTTCTCTCTCTTTGATCTTTAATACAATGTTCTCCTCGATGTTCTTGGAGTTCTATCCGATGTAATCTTCTTTTGCGGTGTGTTTGTTGCGATTCGATGAATTGTGAGTTTATGATCAGATTATTCATGAGAAATATTTGAGTCTTCTCTGAACTCTTTTATGCATGATTGTTATAGCTTTATATTTCTCTCCGATCTATCGGTTTAGTTTGACCCACTAGATTGATTTATCTTGCAATGGGAGAGGTGCTTTGTGATGGGTTCAATCTTGCGGTGCTCAATCC
This sequence comes from Elymus sibiricus, assembly GCA_039707655.1. Classification (NCBI taxonomy): domain Eukaryota; kingdom Viridiplantae; phylum Streptophyta; class Magnoliopsida; order Poales; family Poaceae; genus Elymus; species Elymus sibiricus. The sequence continues at coordinate 170,745,320 of CM077666.1, read as the reverse complement.
CAGTGACAGAAAGGGACCTGACACGTATTTGTATTGTTGCCATTAAGGATAAAAAGATGGGGTTTATTCATATTGCTTGAATTTGCTTCTCTACATCATGTCATCTTGCTTAAGGCGTTACTCTGTTTCATACTTAATACCCTAGATGCATGCTGGATAGCGGTCGATGGGTGGAGTAATAGTAGTAGATGCAGGCAGGAGTCGGTCTACTTGTCTCGGACGTGATGCCTATATACATGATCATTGCCATGAATCCGTCATAATTATTTGCTTTTCTATTAATTGCCCAACAGTAATTTGTTTACCCACCGTATGTTTATGTGCTCAAGTGAGAAGCCTCTAGTGAAAACTATGGTCCCCGGGTCTATCTTTATTATATAAAAAACCTAAAAATACCTTGCTGCAATTTATTTACTTTTATTTTAATTAGTAGTTTAGTTTATCTATTTACCTCGATAAGATTTAATCCTTGCAAGTAACCGCTAAGAGGATTGACAACCCTCTTATTTGCGTTGGGTGCAAGTGTTTGCTCTTGTGTGTGTAGGTGCGCTTAATGGAATTTTGCTTGGTTCTCCTACTGGATTGATAACCTTGGTTCTTAACTGAGGGAAATACTTATCTCTACTGTAATGCATCATCCTCTCCTCTTCGGGGAAATACCAACGCAGACTACAAGTAGCAGGAAGAATTTCTGGCGCCGTTGCCGAGGAGACATCATCAAAATTACCAAGTACCTTCGCACAAATTATAATTCACTTCATTTACTTTATTTACCTTTTATTTGCATTTGCCTCTCGTTTTCATCTCCCCCACTTTTTTTTTTTACAAAAACACAAAAATATTTTGATTGCTTGTTTGCTTTACTGTTATGGCTAGTTCTTCGCTCGTTACTACGACCCCTGAAAATGAAGTACTTAATTTTAAACAAAGGAGAGGAGAGAATTTAAAAGATGCTTGGTATAAGATTTTCAATGTTCAAAATAGATCAACTCGTAAGCAATCCACTACCGTTTTTCTTCGAAATTTTTATGTGGGAATCACTACTTGGTATAGATTTGTTCTTGACACTATTACCGGAGGGAATTTCTTGATGTGTCCCACTTCGGATGCTCTCGATGCTATGGGAAATGTAGTGCGTTCACCCCCTATCATTATTAATGAAACGACATTGACTTTGGAGCATGTTATGAAAATGTTAGAAGTTATAGAAAACAAAATGCCCACTATCGAACATCTTGAAAATTTAGATAAAAAGGTCCACAATCATATTACTCAATTTTGTTCCAAGGTGGGGATTGCTTTGAAAACTCTAAAGGAAAAGGAGCCAATAATTAATGAAAGGATAGGCCAAAGCTCCGCTAGAATTGATAAGTTGGAAGAAATTATCAACAACTTGGGTTCCGCTTTTTCCTCCGCTAAAAATATTGATTGAACTCCTCCTAATAAAAATTGCAAGTTCATATATGTTCCCAAAGTCAAGGGTACCACTTCTAGTAAAGGGAACGAAGATATTAAAATGATTAGCGTGCATCCCAATTTCGTTGATATAATTAAGGAACGTATTCATAAAAGTAAAATTCTTCATTTTGTGTCTATATGTGTGATGATGAGAAACTCCTATGTTAAATCTACTAGAAAAAATGGATGTGTGATTGAGGAGTTGAAAACGAAGGATGACAACACTTGAAACTATGCATTATGCCTAGCTAGGGGCATAAAACAATAGCGCTTGTTGGGAGGCAACCCAATGAATAAAATAATTTTTTGCTTTTATCTACTGTTCTTGAGTGTTTGCATGATTATAGCTTCTGTTATGATTATGTTTTTATGTTTTAATTAGTGTTGGTGTCAAGTAATGCCTTTGGGATTATTTGGAAGATAGTATAATTGATGCTGTTTGGAAAACAGAAAGTTTTGCATCCAGTCCTGGAATTTTAATTACGTACTGGAGCGTCAGAAAAATCTGAAATTTTTACACAGTATTAGAATATGAATTTTCCACTTTTTCCTAATTTTTCAGAATTTTTCGAGTTACATAAGTATGGTTTTTAAATAGATCTTTACAGACTGTTCTGTTTTAGACAGATTCTGTTTTTGTTGCATAGTTTGCTTATTTTGATGAATCTATGGATCGTATCGGGGGTTATGAGTCATGGAGAAGTTGGATTACAGTAGCATTATGCCAATATTAAATATGAATCAATTTACTACAGTACCAAAAGTTTAAGATTTGTTTCTTATACTAACGGATCTCACGAGGTTTCTGTTGAGTTTTGTGTGCTGAAGTTTTCAAGTTTTGGGTGAGACCACGATGGACAAAGGAATAAGGAGTGGCAAGAGCCTAATCTTGGGGATGCCCAAGGCACCCCAAGGTAATATTCAAGGAAGATTCAAGCGTCTAAGCTTGGGTATGCCCCGGAAGGCATCCCCTCTTTCGTCTACAATCTATCGGTAACTCACTTGGAGCTATATTTTTATTCATCACATGATATGTGTTTTACTTGGAGCGTCTTGTGAAATAGTTTGTTTGCTTTTGTTTGCTTTTTAGTTTGTCACAATCATCTTTGCTGAACACACCTTTTTGAGAGGGACACACATTATTCATGATTTGTTCGAATACTCTATGTGCTTCACTTATATCTTTTGAGCTAGGCAGTTGCTCTAGTGCTTCACTTATATTTTTTAGAGCACGGCGGTGATGATATTTTAAAGAAATAGTTGCACTCTCATGCTTCACTTATATCTTTTTGAGAGTCTCATGATAGCAATGGTAATATGCACGGGTTGTGAATTTGGTCCTGATATGATAGGTATTCAAGAGGGATATAATAAAAACTTTCATGTAGATCACTGAATATGATAAATTTGATTCCTTGCAATTGTTTTGCGATATTAAGATGGTAATATATTGGAGGTATTAGTAGATAATTGTGGTTTAGTAAGAATAATTATGTTAAGGTTTGTGATTCCCGAAGCATGCACGTATGGTCTGTCGTTATGCTAAGAAGTTGGAGCATGAATTATTATTGATTGACTTCCTTTGTGTGGCGGTCGGGGGCGCGCGATGGTTAACTCCTACCAACCTCCCCCTTAGGGGCATGCGTAGTAGTACTTTGCTTTGAGGGCTAATAAACTTTCGCAATAAGTATGTGAGTTCTTTATGACTAATGTGAGTACATGGATCATACGCACTCTCACCCTTCCGCAATTTGCTAGCCTCTTCGATAGCATGCATTGCCCTTTCTCACATTGAGAGTTGGTGCAAACTTCACCGGTGCATCCAAACCCCGTGATATGATACGCTCTATCACACATAAGCCTCTTTATATCTTCCTCAAAACAGCCACCATACTTACCTATCATGGCATTTCCGTAGCCATTCCGAGATATATTGCCATGCAACTTCCACCGTTCCGTTTTTATGACACACATCATCATTGTCATATTACTTTGCATGATCATATCGCTGACATAGTATTTGTGGCTCAGCCACCGTTCATCATTTTTATACATGTTACGCTAGCATCATTGCACATCCTGGTACACTGCCAGAGGCATTCATATAGAGTCATATTTTTGTTCTAGTATCGAGTTGCAATTTTGAGTTGTAAGTAAATAGAGGTGTGATGATCATCATTATTAGAGCATTGTCCCAGTGAGGAAAGGATGATGGTGGCTATGATTCCCCCACAAGTCGGGATGAGACTCCGTACGAAAATAATAATAAAAAGAGAAAAAAAGTATAGAAAAAAAGAGGCGAAAAAGAGCCATGAAAAAAAAGAGAAAAAAAAAATAAATGAGAGAAAAAGAGAGATGGGGCAATGTTACTATCTTTTTTCACACTTGTGCTTCAGAGTAGCACCATGTTTTTTATATAGAGAGTCTCCTATTTTGTCACTTTCATATACTAGTGGGAATTTTTCATTATAGAACTTGGCTTGTATATTCCGATGATGGGCTTCCTCAAGTGCCCGAGGTCTTCATGAGCAAGCAAGTTGGATGCACACCCACTTAGTTTTCATGTTGAGCTTTCATACACTTATAGCTCTTAGTGCATCCGTTGCATGGCAATCCCTACTCCTCACATTGACATCAATTGATGGGCATCTCCATAGCCCGTTGATTAGCCTCGTTGATGTGAGACTTTCTCCATTTTTGACATCTCCTATTTATCTCTATCACCATACTCTATTCCACCCATAGTGCTATATCCATGGCTTGCGCTCATGTATTGAGTGGGAGTTGAAAAAGCTAAAGCGCGTTAAAAAGTATGAACCAATTGCTTGGCTAAAACCGGGGTTGTTCATGATAAATACTTTGTGTGAAGAAGATGGAGCATGACAGGATTATATGATTTTGTAGGGATAACATTCTTTAGCATTTTTATTTTGAAAGACATGATTGTTTGCTAGTATGCCTGAGTATTGATGTCTTTATATGAAATTATAGACTATTGCTTTGAATCATTTGGATCTTATTATTCATACCGTAAAAGAGAGATTACATGATGAAACATGATAGGTAGCATTCCACATCAAAAATTCTGTTTTTATCATTTACCTACTCATGGACGAGCAGGAATTAAGCTTGGGAATGCTTGATACGTCTCCAACGTATCTATAATTTTTGATTGTTCCATGCTATTATAGTATCAATCTTGGATGTTTTTATATGCAATTGTATGCAATTATATATCATTTTTTGGACTAACCTATTAACCCAGTGCCTAGTGCCAGTTGCTGTTTTCTGCTTGTTTTTGGCTTTTCAGAGAAACAGTACCAAATGAAGTCCAAATGCCACGAAACTTTTTGGAGATTTTTTTCTGGACAAAAGAAACCTGGGAAGTTTCGGGAGGAGGCCAGAAGCCTCACGGAGGCTTCACAAGGCACTAGGGCGCGCCCCAGGGGGGCGCGCCGTAGTACCTTGTGGGGCCCACGTGACTCCGTTTGACCTAATTCCACTTCTATAAATTCACAAATATTGGGAAACCCCCAGAGAGCCAGAAGAAAAAACCTTTCCACCGCCGCAAGCCTCTGTACTTCCGCGATCCCATCTGGAGGCCTTTTCTGGTACTCTGTCGGAGTGGGAATCGATCACGGAGGGCTTCTACATCAACCTTGCTGCCCTTCCGATGATGTGTGAGTAGTTTACCACAGACCTACGGGTCCATATCTAGTAGCTAGATGGCTTCTTCTCTCTCTTTGATCTGCAATACAATGTTCTCCTCGATGTTCTTGGAGTTCTATCCGATGTAATCTTCTTTTGCGGTGTGTTTGTTGGGATCTGATGAATTGTTCGTTTATGATCAGATTATTCATGAGAAATATTTGAGTCTTCTCTGAACTCTTTTATGCTTGATTGTTATAGCTTTGTATTTCTCTCCGATATATCGGTTTAGTTTGGCCCACTAGATTGATTTATCTTGCAATGGGAGAGGTGCTTTGTGATGGGTTCAATCTTGCGGTGCTCAATCCCAGTGACAGAAAGGGACATGACACGTATTTGTATTGTTGCCATTAAGGATAAAAAGATGGGGTTTATTCATATTGCTTGAATTTGCTTATCTACATCATGTCATCTTGCTTAAGGTGTTACTCTGTTTCATACTTACTACCCTAGATGCATGCTGGATAGCGGTCGATGGGTGGAGTAATAGTAGTAGATGCAGGCAGGAGTCGGTCTACTTGTCTCTGACGTGATGCCTATATACATGATCATTGCCATGAATCCGTCATAATTATTTGCTTTTCTATCAATTGCCCAACAGTAATTTGTTTACCCACCGTATGTTTATGTGGTCAAGAGAGAAGCCTCTAGTGAAAACTATGGTCCCCCGGGTCTATCTTTATTATATAAAAAACCTAAAAATACCTTGCTACAATTTATTTACTTTTATTTTAATTAGTAGTTTAGTTTATCTATTTACCTCGATAAGATTTAATCCTTGCAAGTAACCGCTAAGAGGATTGACAACCCTCTTATTTGCGTTGGGTGCAAGTGTTTGCTCTTGTGTGTGTAGGTGCGCTTAATGGAATTTTGCTTGGTTCTCCTACTGGATTGATAACCTTGGTTCTTAACTGAGGGAAATACTTATCTCTACTGTACTGCATCATCCTCTCCTCTTCGGGAATATACCAACGCAGACTACAAGTAGCAAGGCTCCTGGTAGCCCCCAGCGCCCTCGTCGGGCAGGTTGCCATCATTCCTTCATGGTGGCGGTGGCAGTGGTGGAAGAACAGCATTAGCCTGAGGGTTGGCGTCACGAGGCTGGTCACGCCAGCCCTGCCGGTTGCGCTCTCCCCAGCGGTTGCCGCTGCGTCCGCCTCCGCGGCCGGCGCCACGGTCGCTACGGTCGCCTCGGCGCCCCAGATGCTCATCGCGAAGCAGCTTGAGCTCGTGGCAGTCCTCGGTGTTGTGGGAGTGCAAGTTGTGGTAGGCACAGAGAGGGCGGCGGTCTCTCTTGGGCTCGTCACGCTCGCGGCCGCGCTTCTGCTCGGGCTCCACCGCGAGCACGACAGGGCCCATGCGCTTGACGTCCTTGCTCTTGGCCTTGACAGCGTCTGGCGCCGCATCGGGGTCATTGTGGGCGAAAAGACGCCCCTCTTCGGCCTTGGTGCACCTGTCGGCGAGGTCGAACAACTCGAGCACGGAGTCGAGCTCGTCGTTGATGGCAAGCTTCCCGCGCATCCGGACGTCCGTGAAATCATTGGAGAACGCGGAGACGATGGCGGCCTCGGAGGCGCGCGGGATCCTGTTGCGCACTTGGCTGAAGCGCTAGATGTACTTGCGGAGGGTCTCGTCAGGGCGCTGGCGCACGGCACGCAAGTCGTTGAGCGTGAGGGAGCGTTCGTGGGTGCCCTTGAAGTTGGCGACAAATTGCCGGCAGAGCTCGGCCCACGAGGGGATGGACGCCTCAGGGAAGTTCATGAGCCAAGAGCGCGGGCCATCCTTGAGGGCCATGGGAAACCAGTTCGCCATGACCTTGTCGTCGCCGTTCGCTGTCTCGATGCTTAGGGCGTAGAGCTGCAGGAACTCAGCGGGGTTGGGGGTGCCGTCGTAGCGCGGAGGCAGGTCCGGCTTGAACTTGGTAGGCCACACCACGCGGCGCAGCTCGCGGGTGAAGGCGCGGCAGCCCGCGCAGGTGGAGGGGACGCCACCGCCGAGGGCGGCACGGTTCTGGCGGCCGACGGCCGCGACTTCCTGGACGGTCCTATCTTGGCAGCTGGGCTCACCATGGTCCGGAGAGGACGCACCGCAGGATGGCTCACGCGCTCGCGCGTCGCGGTGGCGCCGGGCGTCCTCGCTGTGCAGAGGAGGCGGAGGGGGCGCATCATTGATACGTCTCCAACGTATCTATATTTTTTATTGTTCCATGCTATTATAATATCAACCATGGATGTTTTTATATACATTTACAGCAATTATATATCATTTTTTGGGACTAACCTATTAACTTAGTGCCTAGTGCCAGTTGCTGTTTTTTGCCAGTTTTAGGTTTTCCAGAATATCAGTACCAAACTAAGTCCAAATGCCACGAAACTTTTTGGAGATTTTTTCTGGACATAACAAACACTAGAAGCTTCGGGAGGAGACGAAAAGATGAAGCAGTGGCCCACGAGGCACCACGGCACGCCCCAGGGGGGGGCGCCCTGGTGGCTCGTGGGGCCCACACAGCTCCGTTTGACCTAATTCCACCACTATACATTCTCTAACATCGGGAAACCAACAGAGGAGTCCACGAAATACGTTTTCCGCCACCGCAAGTTTCTGTTCTCGAGAGACCCCATCTGGAGGCCTTTTCCGGTACTCCCCCGGAGGGGGATTCGATCATGGAGGGGCTCTCCATCAACCTTACTTCCCTTCCGATGATGCGTGAGTAGTTTACCACAGACCTTTGGGTCCATAGTTAGTAGCTAGATGGCTTCTTCTCTCTTCTTGATCTTCAATACAATGTTCTCCTCGATGTTCTTGGAGTTCTATCCGATGTAATCACTTTTTGCGGTGTGTTTGTTGGGATCCGATGAATTGTGAGTTTATGATCAGATTATCCATGAATATTATTTGAGTCTTCTCTGAACTCTTTTATGCATGATTATTATAGCTTCGTATTTCTCTCCGATCTATTGATTTGGTTTGGCCAACTAGATTGATTTATCTTGCAATGGGAGAGGTGCTTTGTAATGGGTTCGATCTTGCGGTGCTCAATCCCAGTGACAAAAAGGGACATGACATGTATGTATCATTGCTATTAAGGGTAAAAAGATGGGGTTTATTCATGCGTGAGTTTACTTTTTCTACATCATGTCATCTTGCTTAAGGCGTTACTCCGTTCTTTATGGACTTAATACAGTAGATGCATGCTGGATAGCGATCGATGTGTGGAGTAATAGTAGTAGATGCAGGCAGGAGTCGGTCTACTTATCTCGGACATGATGCCTATATACATGATCATTTCCTTGGATATCGTCATGATTATTTGCTTTTCTATCAATTACCAACAGTAATTTGTTCACCCACCGTATGCTATTTTCATGAGAGAAGCCTCTAATGAAAACTATGGCCCCCGGGTCTATCCAAATCATATATTAAAATCCTAAAAATACCTTTCTGTGCTTTTACTTTATTTATTTTATTTTGTATTTTTGTTCGATCTATTTATCTATCACCATACAATTTAATCTTGCAATTAACCGCCAAGGGATTGACAACCCCTTGTTTGCGTTGGGTGCAAGGATTTGTTATTTTGTGTGCAGGTACTGTTAATGAGGTGTTGCGTGATTCTCCTACTGGATTGATAACCTTGGTTTCATAACTGAGGGAAATATTTATCTCTACTGTACTGCATCATCCCTTCCTCTTCGGGGAAAAACCAACGCAGATCACAAGTAGCAGGAAGAATTTCTGGCGCCGTTGCCGGGGAGACATCATCAACATCTATCAACTACCTACGCATATTTTTTCATCTCCTTGTATTTATTTTATTTGCCTTTGTCTCTCATTTTCATCTCCCGCACTTCTAAAAAAAGTTTTTACAAAAATACAAAAATATTTTCCGTTTGCCTTTTTGCGTGTTTTCTTGTTCGCTTGCTTGAAGATTGTTATCATGAGTGATTTTGGCATGGCAGAAACTGATGATGGTAGAACTCCTAAAATTGAAAGTTCTACCAATCTTGATGCTAAAACTTTTGTGTTGGGACATGGGAATGTCATAGGGAAAAGTGTCATCCAAGAATTCTTTAATTGCATTGGGACCTTGGCTTGTGATGATGCTCCTATACTTAAGGAAACCAAAAATTATGCCGATGCTAGTTCCGCACTTGTTCTTAAATTGGAATGAAGGTTTATTCGCACCCATCCTACTTTGCAAAGACTGTTTTATGAGTTACCAGTTATAAAAAATCCTAGAGCTAAGAAAATAGCTACCCTTGTCCTCATGAATGAATTTGATCACATAGTGCGAGAAGCTAGGGAGATCTTTGATTTTTATGGTATGAACCATGAAAAACCGGTAATAGACGAGATCCTTTATAATAATGACTACTTGTTGAGGTATTTGTTCCGCAATGACCACATTTTTTATGATAATATTAAAAAGGAAGTCCCTACTTTGAATATAATCCAACAAGTTTTCAATAGTGTTAATAGACAATACTCTTGGATTGTAGCCGGTAATCAAGAGGAATTTACAGATGGACAACTTGCTAATGCTAAATTTCTATGGATGATGTGTTTCAAATTACCATTGAAAAACCCTCTGATAAAATTACATCTTTGGATAAGAAGAAGAAGGATGACAATACTTGAAACTATGCATTATGCCTAGCTAGGGGCATAAAACAATAGCGCTTGTTGGGAGGCAACCCAATGAATAAAATAAATTTTTACTTTTCGTTTCTGTTCTTGTGTGTTTACACAATTATGCTACTGTTATGATTGTGTTTTTGTGTTTTAAGTAGTGTTCGTGCCAAGTAAAGCCTTTGGGATGATTTGGAAGATAGTATAATTGATGCTGTTTGGAAAACAGAAAGTTTTGCGTCCAGTGCTGGAATTTTAGCTCTGTACTAGAGCATGAGAAAAATCTGAAATTTTTACACAGTATTGGTATAGGAATTTCCCACGTTATCCTAATTTGTCAGAATTTTTGGAGTTACAAAAGTATGGCTTTTAAATAGATGTCTGCAGACTGTTCTGTTTTAGACAGATTCTGTTTTTGATGCACAGCTTGCTTATTTTGATGAAACTATGGATTGTATCAGGGGGTATAAGCCATTGAGAAGTTAGAATACAGTAGGTATAATGCAAAAATAAAATATGAATGGGTTTGCAACAGTACTTAAAGTAGTGATTTATTTTGTTATACTAACGGATCTCACGAAGGTTTTGTTGAGTTTTGTGTGATTGAAGTTTTCAAGTTTTGGGCGAGATCACGATGGATGAAGGAATAAGGAGTGGCAAGAGCCTAAGCTTGGGGATGCCCGAGGCACCTCAAGGTAATATTCAAGACTCAAGCGTCTAAGCTTGGGGATGCCCCGGAAGGTATCCCCTCTTTCTTCTACCAACCATCGGTAATTTTACTTGGAGCTATATTTTTATTCGTCACATGATATGTGTTTTGCTTGGAGCATCGTGTATTATATGAGTCTTTGCTTTGTTTGCTTTTTAGCTTGTCACAATCATATTTACTGGACACACCTATTTGAGAGAGCCACACATTTATCATGATTTGTTAGAATACTCTATGTGCTTCACTTAAATCTTTTGAGCTAGGTAGTTGCTCTAGTGCTCCACTTAAATCTTTTTGAGCACGGCGGTGGCTAAATTTTGAAGAAATATTTGAACTCTGATGCTTCACTTATATTATTTTGGGAGTTGATAAGATAAAATTTTGGAGAAATATTTGCACTCTAATGCTTCACTTATATCTTTTTGAGAGTTGATAATAGTAACGGTAATTTGCACAAGATATGAATTTGGTCCCAAAGTGATAAATATTCAAGAGGGATATAATAAAAACTTTCATGAAAGATCATTGGATATGATATGTGTGATTCCTTGGAATAGTTTTGTGATATGGAGATGATGATATGTGAGTCATGTTAGTGAGTAATTGTGATTTAGTAAGAATATTAGTGTTAAGGTTTGTGATTCCCTATGCATGCACATTAAGTCAATAGTTATGCAACGAAATTATATCCTACTTATGGTGCATTATTCAGTGTTAGTTATGTTCAATGCATGTTTATGACCGTTTTCGCTTTTTGGTTGGTCGCTTCTCAATCTATTTGCTAGCCTTCATTTGTACTAAGCGGGAATACTGCTTGTGCATCCAAACTCCTTAAACCCAAGTTGTGCCAAATGAGTCCACCATATCTACCTATATGCGGTATTTCAATGCCGTTCCAAGTAAATTTGCATGTGCCAACTCTAATTTTCAAAATAATTTTCCGTTTTGTGTGCCCGTACCACTCATGAAGCGGCAGGGGGTGGCCAATATTTTTCATGCTAGGTGTGTTATTCTCACGATGAGTGTTTATTCACTTGTCATTGCACGAGAGAGTGGCTGGTAATAGGAATGCCCAGTCCCACAAAGAATCAAAAATTAAAAACAACAAAATTCCTTGGAGAGTGTTGGTATGGAGGGCCCGGATTTTGTGATTTAAATTTCATTTGATTTTTTATTGTGAAAATTTCATTGGATTTTAAATTAATATAATTTTATTTTTCAAATTAGTTTGAATCTGACTCGAAACTTCGGGATTAAAAACAGTTCGGAGCCCACCGAAATATGCAAAATTTTATTGAAATTTTTAGCCGTGGCCAGAATATGGGTTGTAATGCTAACAAAAAGAATATGTGCTGCAAAAAATTCCTTAAGAATGAGCAAATGGGCTGTAAATTATTAAAAATAATAGCAAATGGGCTGTCTGATGTTTGCCATAGAATTGGAGGCCGACTTGGGCCTACTAAGTTGACGCGTACGCTGGGCTTTGTCAACTTAGTCAACAAACCATTCGTTACTCAAAAAAAGTCAACAAACCATTCTAGCAGCAGTGACCGTTGGATGTTAACCCAACGGTCGTGCTACTTCTTCAATCTTTCATCTTTTTGCTCCCGCTGCCCAAACGAGCGCCGGCGGGACCGCCTGCTCCCGCCTCCCATGGCCGGCTGTGCTGCCGCGCCGGCCTCACCGCCCCACCATACTCCCATTGCTGGCCAGGCCATCCCTCTACTCACCCACACCTCCTGTTATTCTCTAGCGACGGCAGCCTCACACCACACTCGAACCAGTAAACCCTCGCACTCCCCGCCGCGTGGGGCAACCACTGCTAAGTCTTCCCCATCTCCGGGTCATTCCCTTCCTAGGCCTCGCCGTCGTCCACCGCCTTGGTGCTCTCAGCACGGCGTCGTCAACAAGGTCAATGAACGACAGCCATCGGAAGAGGACTGTACGTGGAGTGGCACTACAGGAATCAGGCACTTTGCCGTCTGCCATAGCAGACGGCAAAGGCATGTCTGGCGGACGGCAAAGCCTTTGCCGTCTGCCAGCAGACGGCAAACACTCCAGCTGAACAGGTGCCGGCAAAGGCCGCTTTGCCGTCTGCTAGCGGACGGCAAAGAAGCAATCTCTATGCCGTCTGCTGGCGGACGGCAAAGAAGCTTGCTTCTTTGCCGTCCGCCAGCAGACGGCAAAGAGGCCAAATAGGCCAAAGTGGATATATAGCCCCTGTTTTTTCTTATATCAATTCATTTTCACAGAAAATTATATATATGACCAATATAGCATATCCAACACATATTGCCAATAGTCATGAACACATGTAAATTAAAAACTTTATTAATAATTGGAATAGGTAATACAAAGTCATATTATAAAGAATCAGAAATGATTAAGTAATTAAATTTACATTTCGGAAATTACAAGAAATGACCTAAAACTAAATATCTATTTTCCTAAAAACTATCTTATTACTAAGATCTTCTCTGGATCTTCTTCTTTTCTTCCAACCTGCATAACAAAAACACTAAGAAAGAGAGAATGGGTTAGGAGTAGAAATGTAGCATTTCACTTAGTGAAATGCAATGCTGTAGGAGCCAGCACTTGAGATCAAGACAATGTTAGTTAAGATCCTGATTTTCAAAGTGATCTTAATTAGAAAGCCAAATAGAGTAAACCAATACCAAAGAGCCAAAGGAGAGAACCAGCCAAGGACCCAATCAAGAAGCCACCACAATTAGTAGTAAGTTAAATGCCAACACAAAGACCACTATCAGTACTAGCTCCAGGAATTAAGCCAACTAAAAACTAGTGATTAAAGCCAAGGATTAGACTTCATCACCATAATCAGTTTTGTCCAGTGAAGCAGCTAGGAGGAGCAGGCTGTCCACAAGAAGCAGGTTTACCAGAATCCACAAGACCAAGCTACAGAAGACCTCAAGGTATACTTGAGGGATTATGTGCTCAGACAGCCTGGAAGTGCCAGGGCTAGTTCATCACAGCACAGGGATAGCCACATGTAAATTAAGCCTAAGAGAGGGGGGGCTCAGACCAGCATCACTGCCCAAATCAGATGTAGTATCTGTCTTATCAGTAGAAAACTAGGAAAGTAACAGCCAAAACCAAATATAGCATCTGTTCATATGCTATTAGAAAGAGACCAATAGGAATAGCCAAACCAAGTGGTATCTGTTCATGTCAGTATTAGAAATAAAGCAACTAAGATCAAGTGAGCATCTGTTCATAAGATCAATAGAAATAGCATAGAAGAAATAGCTGGGTAGCACCCCACTGATTATCTACTTCTGCAGAACACAGCACACACATGCACCTGGTAATTTCTGCAAATAGGGCACTGCACCCACAAGCACATGGGGCTAGTATCACTTAACAGCTACTACAACTAAACAGCAGCAGCATTAGTTAACAACAGCTATAACCACTATTATCCAAAGGTTAAACCTCAAATATCTCTATTTCATAAGTGGCAAGATTCTTGGTACAGAGGAAACTAAAATAGCGGGTTGACAAACCAACAAGGAAAACTCAAATATCTCTATTTCATAGGTGGAAAGATTCTTTATAAAGATGAACTTGCAGGGGCCTTGCAGTTAGAGTTTACACAGCTTTACAGTGCCACTGCAATCTAGAGTTTATAATATTGCAGAGGCAAAACTTGCCATCAGTTTGGTCCCCATATTTGCATGTCAGGTAAGACACCAGATCACAGACACAAGCCGCGGATCCGCGAGAAGGTTGAATAGAGTTGGTGCATAGAATTGCAAGTAAGAAAGTAGAAAGCAATGATAATAATTCAGCTTATATACAGAGTATTCAGCAATTCTTTATTGAGCAACCCTAGGGGAGCGACAAACTTAACAAGTCCTAGGGGAACCAAGGCCGGTATGACGAACCCAACAATCAGAAGGGTGGTGGGGGCAGCAACAGGCATGTCAATTAGGCACATATCGCCAACCCTGAATAAATGCATATTTCCTAAAATGTTGCCCCCCGCGCATTCCACGGTAATCATAGCGGCGCTACGTCGAAACAAATAACACACATCATAAGACATCCATCAACCATTTTCTGGCGCGAACAAGGCCGGTGCACTGGACCAAATAATCACAGGGATATCAACAAGCAGGTCAACGCCACAACCATCATGCTCATTTCTCCAAGGGCTGGGCTTAGCACGGGGAGCATAGGGATTCAGTTGAACGGTGAACCCCCGAAATTTCAGGGGAAAAACTGCTGCCGGTAGTACTAGTCTAGGGTAACAAGAAGTCACAAACACGCTTAGAACAGCAATCCAGAGCAAGCTAGGGCTCCCTTACCATCGATCAGAAGTTGAGAGCAGCGGATCTCCGCTCCAGGCCAGTCCAGCGCAGTACAGCGGGGAGGAGCAGAACGGCGATGGCTGCTGACCCCGGGGGGACGGCGCGACGACCCCACGGCCGGCGAGATCCTGCCAAGTCCGGCGTCCCGCGCCGCCGAGATCCAATCCCCGCAGGCAGGAGGAGACACCGCCCCGAAACGCCGACGGGACGCCGAGATCGGGGATGCTCCCCTATACCGCCCGCGAACCGCAGTTGCTGGCTCCCTGCGCCTCCAAATCTCCGCACGCAACGCCCTGCCTCCCCGAATCTCCCCTGGCTCCGACGAAATGCGGCGCGCCCGCTCGCCGCCGCCGCCGGACGGGAGGAACCCTAGGGGAGGGTCGCGCGTGGTCGCAGGAGGACGCGCGTGTCGGATCTGGTCGGAGGGGATGGAGGAGCGGGGCGAGGGGGTCACGTGGGTGTGCTGGGCGCCGTCGAATCCTGCCGGAGCTCGCCGGAATCGGCCGCCGTAGCTGCTCGCGCAGGGGAGAGGGAGAGACGAGCGGGAGAGAGAGAGAGCGGCGGATCTTGGGGGAGTGTTGCGCGCGGCCGGTGCTCGCCGGAACCGGTCGGCATGGGTGGTGGCGGCGGCGAGGAGATCGTGGGGAGAGGAGCCGGGGTGGGGTGGACCGAGGGGTGGGGGTGAGTTCGTGAGAGTGGGGATGAGAGAGAGAGAGTTGGGGTGGGAGGGGATCGGGCCGGTGTGGTGGGGCTGGGGAGAGAGAGAGAGGGGGTGGCTACGATGGGGCATCTCTTTGCCGTCTGCTGGGCACCTCTTTGCCGTCTGCCAGCAGACGGCAAAGATTCTTTGCCATCTGCTGGCAGACGGCAAAGAGGTGGGGCTGGTGGGCTGGACCTACCAATCTCTTTGCCGTCTGCCAGCGGACGGCAAAGATTCTTTGCCATCTTCTGGCAGACGGCAAAGAGCTGACTGATGGCAACTAGGTTCTTTGCCGTCTGTCAGTTATTTGCCGTCTGTTTTTTGTAAGCAGACGGCAAAGACCTTCTTTGCCGTCCGCTGGCAGACGGCAAAGAGCTGGCAGATGGCAAAGTCCCTGATTCCAGTAGTGTGGGTGACAGTTGGGACCCATGAGGTCCATGGTCGCACGCAAGGAAATGCCTCCTGATTACACGCAAGAAAAATGATTCCTCCACCTGCTAGTTGGGACCCACCTGATTTGGAGGCTGACTTGTGGGCCTACTAAGTTGACGTGTACGCATGGCTTTATCAACTTAGTCAACAAACGATTCTAGCAGTAGTGACCGTTGGATGTTAATCCAATGGCGGTGCTGCTTCTTCAATCTTTGATCTTCTTGCTCCAGCCGCCCAAACCAGCGCCGGCAGGACCGCCTGCTCCTGCCTCCCGTGGCCGGCTGTGCTGCCGCGCAGGCCTCACCGCCCCACCCTACTCCCACCGCTGGCCAGGCCATCCCTCTACTCACCCACACCTCCTGTTATTCTCCGGCGACGGCAGCCTCACACCGTAGCCGAACCAGTAAACCCTCGTACTCCCCTCCGCGTGGGCAACAACTGTCACGTCTTCCCCGGCTCCGGGTCATTCCCTTCCTAGGCATCGTTGTCGTCCACTGCCTTGGTGCACTCGGTACGGCGTCGTCAACACGGTCAACGAACAACAGCCATCAGAAGAGGACTGTACATGGAGAGGCTGGCAGCTTGGGCCCAAGAGGTCCATGGTCGCACACAAGGAAGTGCCTCCTTATTATGCGAGAAAAAAATGTTTCCTCCCCCTGACAGCTGGGACTCACCAGCTACATCTTCGCACGCAAGGAAGTGCCTCCTTCTTACGCAGAAAAAAAATGATTCCTCCCCCTGACAGCTGGGACCCACCAGCTATATCTTCGCACGCAAGGAAGTGCCTCCTTATCCCCTTGATAGTTGGGACCCACGAGGTCGAAGCGTATGTAGCGTTATCTGTCTGGTCGCAAGCATGTACGTACATACTGGTCGATTGGTCTCTCTGCCACAATGAACCATGGCCGTGTAAGGAGCGACACACGTCGTAGTAGAGCCCCCGACGTAGCAGTTCAGGCAGCCCCGTCTAAATCATATACACATACGTACAACCACGTTGCACAAAATTACTGCCACGTACGTACATACGTGCGGGGTCTCGAACGCGTACTCGCGCATACATACGGCTGCACTGGAAGGCAGCAACGGCGTCCTGTTCATCGGCAGCCAACCGACTGGGTCAGAACGGAGGAAAGAACGTCGTGTTCATCGGGAGCCAAGCGACTGGGTCGGAATGCGTCTTGTTCATTGGGAGCCAACCGGCTTGGACGGAATAGCCAAAATGGGGTCCTGTCATCGGCTGGGGGTCTGGCGTACCGTAAAGCGGATGAAACGGACTTTTGTTCAACCGCCTACGGTCGAAACGGGGTCCTGTTCATCGAGAGGGGTCCGGCGTACCGCAAAACGAACGAAATGGACTTCTCTCGAATCGCCAACAGTCGAAATGGGGTCATGTTCATCGGGAGGGGTCTGGCGTACCAAAAAACGGAGGAAACAAACTTCTCTCCAACCACCTACGGTCGAAACGGGGGTCCTGTTCATCGGGAGGGGTGTGACGTACGCAAAACGGGACTCCACGGGCTACTGTTCATCACCGTCAACTTCTAACCGCGCCTCCACGGGCTACTGTTCATCCGCAACTACCTATGGCCTCCACGGGGTCCTGTTCATCCACCCCCAACACCGGCTGGGGTGTGGGGTAACGCAGCACGGCCTCCTCGGGGTCCTGTTTATCCAGCGCCAACCGCCTACACGGCTGGTGTACTGTTCATCCAACCCTCACCGGTTGTGGTGGGGCGTACGAGCGGGCGGCAGCAACAGGAACTGTTCATCCAGATCCAACCAACCGGCTAGGTCAACTCACCACATCTCACGCAAGGGGCTCGATCGACGTGTCTCGACTCGTTCTATGTATCGCGCGCATGGCAGCTACAGGCACTGTTCATCGAGAGGCAACCCAACCGGCTACCTACGTCTTGCACGTACAGGGGCTCGATCAGCTTCAGTAAGCAGCGAAGGGATCGATCGGGTTCAGTTAGCTGCGAAGAAATCGCTCGGGTTCAATAAGCAGCGAAGGGATCGCTCGGTTTCAGTACGCAGTGGGATCAATCGCTCGGCTTCAGTAGGCGTACGAGAGAGACGCTCAAACCACACTGCATCACTCGGCCCCGACCACCCACCGTAACCGGGAACTCCCCGAAAATTTCCTCGCCCTCAGTTCTACCATGATTTTTTTCATCATGGACGACCCAAAGAATGTCCTGCAGGTGCGTCTCCGGCCCGCCCAGGACAAAAAGCCCATTTTCTGTCATAATTTTTTATCATAGAAGTAGGAGCCCACCACATCTATGATGATACGTGTTTTTGTCACAATTATCGTCATAGAAGTGTCACAACCATGACAGAAAAAGTTTTTGTTCGGGCCATAATATCACGGATGTGTCTTTGTTTTTGTAGTGATCGCACTGTGCCCAACAGGTACGATGATGACCCCGAGGATGTTGACTATTACCCAGAGTCCGTGGAAGATTTACGCCTCGGACCAGATGAGTTCGATATACCTGAGAAACCATTATACGATCCTCGACTACAAGCCCTTCGCCGAAGGCCGCTCAGCACCGCCAGAAGAATGAAGCTAACATCCCAAAGGCTTCGAGCCGAGCAGGACAGGTTGACGTATAAATGGACTGAGGTCCTGAATGCAGAGCAAGAGCTCGAAGGACGGTTTGGAGGAAATAAGCAATTTTATCCGCATAAGATCCTGCTTCTGAGTTCGACGAGGAGGTCCTCGAAACCCCTCTTTCAGAACACGGCTGGGCCCAGGAGCGCCCCCTGGAGGCCGAGATAAACCGAGTGGAGGGTATCTATTGGTGTCGTGACGGGATGCGTCACGCACCCAACCGTGCGCCTCACGGCCGCCATTAGATCAAGGAGCTGCGTGCTACTGACCCCCTCGGTGGTGGCATATAGATCTTCGTGAAGAAGTAGACCAACAAGAAGATGCAGCAAGCAAGACGACGATGCACCAGTGGCATGCAAATCTTTGTACCAAGAGGTTTGCATACCCCTCTGATTCCTACTACGCAACTTTATTTCTTGTAGACTCTGTTGGACCTCCAAGCGTAGCGTTTTGTAGGATAGCAACAAATTTCCCTCAAGTGGATGACCTAAGGTTTATCAATCCGTGGGAGGTGTAGGATGAAGATGGTCTCTCTCAAACAACCCTGCAATGAAATACAAGCAATCTCTTGTGTCCCCAACACAAACAATACAATGGTAAATTGTATAGGTGCACTAGTTTGGCGAAGAGATGGTGATACAAGTGTTGTATGGATAGTAGAAATAGGTTTTTGTAATCTGAAATAATAAAAACAACAAGGTAACAAGTAATAAAAGTGAGCACAAACGGTATTGCAATGCTTGGAAACAAGGCCTAGGGTTCATATTTTCACTAGTGCAATCTCTCAACAATGTTAACATAATTGAATCATATAACAATCCCTCAACGTGCAACAAAGAATCACTCCAAAGTTCTTAGCAAACGGAGAACATAAGAAGAAATTGTTGTAGGTAGCAAAACCACCTCAAAGTTATACTTTCCGATCAATCTATTGAGCCATCCCTATAAGTGTCACAAACATCCCTAGAGTTCGTACTAAAATAACACCATATGATACGCATCAATCAACTCTAATGTCATCTAGATACTCCAATGTCACCACAAGTATCTATGAGTCAATTATTCGATATGCATCACGAAATTTCAAATTCATAATATTCAATCCAACACAAAGAACTTCAAAGAGTACCCCAAAGTTTCTATCGGAGAAAGTAGGACGAAAACGTGTATCAACCTCTATGCCTAGATTACCCCAGTGTCACCACAAGAATCCGCAAGTTGATTACCAAAACATACATCAAGTGACTCAATAGAATACCCCATTGTCACCGCGGGTATCCACATGCAAGACATACATCAAGTGATCTCAAATCCAATATTCAATCCGATAACAATGAAACCTCAAAGGGAAAGACTCAATTCATCACAAGAAAGAGAGGGAAGAACACCATAAGATCCAACTATATTAACAAAGCTCGCGGTACATCAAGACCGTGCCAAATCAAGAACATGAGAGAGAGAGAGAGATCGAACACATAGCTACTAGTATATACCCTCAGCCCCGAGGGTGAACTACTCCCTCCTCGGCATGGAGACCGCCGGGATGATGGAGATGGCCTCAGGCGATGATTTCCCCCTCCGACAGGGTACCAGAACAGGGCTCCGGATGAGATCGCTTTGGAACAGAGGCTTGCAGCAGCGGCGTGGGAGTTCTAGGTTTCATTCTAGGGGTTTCTATATTTATAGGAATTTTTGGCGTTGGTTTCACGTCAAGGGGGCCCACGAGGGACCGACAAGCTCAGCGGGCGTGCCCTAGGGGGTGCGCCCCCCAGGCTTGTGGCTCCCCTGGCCACCCTCTGGTCCACCTCCGGCACTTCGTAGGTCTCTTTTGGTCCATAAAAAATCACCGTAAATTTTCAGCCCAATCCGAGAACTTTTATTTCTGCATCAAAAATAACACCATGGCAGTTCTGCTGAAAACAGCGTCAGTCCGGGTTAGTTCCATTCAAATCTTATAAAAGTGCACCAAAACCATATACAATTGTTGTAAACATGGCATGAATACTTCATAAATTATAGATATGTTGGAGACGTATCAGCATCCCCAAGCTTAATTCCTGCTCGTCCTCGAGTATGTAAATGATAAAAGAAATAATTTATGAAGTGTGAATGCTAGCATAGTGTATAAGCTTGATCAATGATAATTTCAATCACTTTTCCTAGCATCATAAACAACAACTTTTTCTCATAAAACTCATCATGATAAAGTAGCAATCAATTCACATGTTATGGTTCAAACAATGCATTCTCTTAAAACTTAACAACCTATGTTCTTAGTCACCAAACAATTTCAATGCATCTCATTTTCAACAAAGTCTAAGTAAGAGCTCCACATACTCAATTATCATATAGTCTTCTATGATTGCTCGTACTCAAAGCATATTTTTTGAACAAATAGTATCCATCGAACACAGAGGAAGATAGGGGCTTAATGTTTCGCCTCCCAACTCATTTATCGTAGAGATAATTGTCAACAATAATAATTCATGATCAAATATATTTGAATGGATATATGTCTCTGGATCTTTCCCCATGACATGATGCTTGCCAAGTGGAGAATAATTGAGGTTGAAATAAGAAGTTGACTCAACAAAAATAAAATTGACAGAAAAAGTAAAATATATGCCCTTGTCAGAGGGAAGGAGGGATTTGCTTATGTGCCAGAGCTCATTGCTTAAAACAGAGATGAATACATTTTGAGTGGTGTGCCTTTCCTGTCAATGTTACGACAAAAGGATTTCAATTTCTTCCATGCTAAACGCATTATTGGCGGTTCCCATGCAGAAATGAAAAGTTTACTCCCCCTCAACCATACAAACGCAAGCCATGGCTAGCCGAATTCACGGGTGCCCTCAAAATAATCAACTTTCCAGGGGGAGTTTGTTTTATTATATTTTCGTTATTTTTGTTTAGCAGGATTGGGCATCCCAATTACCAGCCTCTCTTGTGCAATGACAAGTGAATAAACACCCATCATGAGAAAAACCCGCTTAATAGGGAAGATATTGACCACCCCGTCGCTCCATGAGCGGTACGGGCACACAAACAAATGTTTATTTGAAGATTTTAGAGATGGCACATGCAAATTTACTTGGAACAGCAGGGTAATACCGCATATAGGTAGATATGGTGGACACTCATGGAAGAAACTTGGCTCAAGGATTTTGGATGCACAAGCAGTATTCCCGCTTAGTACATCAATTTTGGCTAGCAAAGATTATAAACAGGCACCACATGTTGGAGGATCCATAACAATATAACTTCTATCCAAATATACCCAAACATAATTCATTACGTTGTCTTCCTTGTCCAACTTCAACTAATTTGATCAAGTTTGAAAATAATTAATGGGTATTCACAATCATAAAAGATGTCCAAGATAATATATTTGTATGTGAAATTTCTCTTCCTTATACTAATCATTCATGAATTGCTTGTATGGCCAATATTGTGATTGTCAAACTTCAATAGATTTTACTTTCTGAACCCAATGTGAAATATAACTAAGCGTATGAAACATATATAATTTGAGGTTTATGATATTCAATTCTTTCAACAATTTACTCTTAGGATATAAGTGAAGCACAAGAGTGAATGACAAACTACTCAAAAAGATGTAAGTGAAGATCAATGAGTAGTCAAACAATTAAGTAGCTATGTGAAGACTCTCTCCAATTCAAGATTTCAGAACCAAGTATTTTATTCAAACAGCAAACAAAATGAAAATAAAAGGACACTCCAGGAATAGCACATATCATGTGAACAAGTAAAAACTTAGGCTCACCCGAGACAAACCGATAGTTGTTGATGAAGAAAGATGGGATGCCTACCGGGGCATCCCCAAGATTAGTTGCTTGAGAATTCTTGGAATATTATCTTGGGGAGCCTTGGGAATCCCCAAGCTCGAGCTCTTGTGTCTCCTTAATTCCTCTCATATCACGGCTTCTCCTAAGTCTTAAAAACTTCATCCACACAAAACTCAACAATAACTCGTGAGATAAGTTAGTACAAATCAATTCAAAACCTTAACATTTTCTACTGTATAAAATTAAAAAAATTATAATTAAACATTAAATACTAAATTTCCCTGCATATTTAATACTCCTATCACCAAATAGAAATATTAAACAAGCAAACATATGCAAACAATGCAACTATAATCGCAATCTGTCTAAACAGAACACTCTATAAAGAAGGAATAAAAATTCATACTTCCCTTCCTCCAAAAATTCTGAAAAATTACCACGTGATAGAGAACTCATGCATCCTTAGTGTGTAATTTTTTTAGATTTTTATAATGCTCTGACTATTCAGGAATATTCTGGGCATAACAGAAAAGTTTCCGTTTTCAAACAGTAACTCGTAAACTTGCAAACTGAGCATGGTGAAGGCTATACTTGGCATTTTATTGAGATAAAAGGTGCAAACATGATTACTAACAACAGCAAGCAAAGCAAACTAAAATAAAATGACACTCCAAGCAAAACACATATTATGTAACGAATAAAAATATAGCTCTAAGTGAGGTATACCGATAGATTGAAGACGAAAGAGGGGATCTTGAATATTACCTTGGGGTGCCTTGGGCATCCCCAAGCTTAGGGCCTTGCCACTCCTTATTCTCCTTCTATCGTCATCTCACCCAAAACTTGAAAACTTCAATCACACAAAACTTAACGGAACTTGTGAGATAGGTTAGTATGATAAAGATCAATCCATTCACTTTCGTACTGTCAAGACAAGATTCATAATTTTTCTTACATAATGCCTACTGTACTCTATCATTTCTCCATTGATATTGACCAATA
Source organism: Elymus sibiricus (assembly GCA_039707655.1). Taxonomy (NCBI): domain Eukaryota; kingdom Viridiplantae; phylum Streptophyta; class Magnoliopsida; order Poales; family Poaceae; genus Elymus; species Elymus sibiricus. Next base: position 170,721,925 of record CM077666.1, on the reverse strand, counting down.
TAAGCCATAGAAACTATAAAACAAGCAAACTGTGCATTGAAAACAGAATCTGTCAAAAATAGAACAACATGTAGTGAGCGAATTAAAAAGCATACTTTTGTACCTCTAAAATTATGAAAAATGAGGACAACGTAAAAAAATTGTATATCAGTACTGTGTAAAAATTTCAGAATTTTCTCACGCTCCAGTATAGAATATAAAATCGTGCACGGGATGCTAAACTTTGTGTTTTTGCACAGAACCAAATAAACAATCATCCACATCAACCTAAAGGCTTTACTTGGTTCTTTATTGAAAGAAACAATATAAAACATGATTACTATAGTAAATTAATCATGTGGACACACAAAAATAGTAGGTATAAACGTTGGGTTGTCTCCCAACTAGCGCTTTTCTTTAATGCCTTTTTAGCTAGGCATGATGATTTCATTGATGCTCACAAAAAAGTAAAGAATTGAAACACGGAGAGAGCATCATGAAGCATATCACAAACACATTTAAGCCTGACCCACTTCCTATGCATAGGGATTTTGTGAGCAAACAATTTATGGGAGCAAGAATCAACTAGCATAGGAAGGCAAAACAAGCATGACTTCAAAACTTTCAACACATAGAGAGGAAACTTGATATTGCTGAAATATGTATAAGCATATCTTCCCCTCTCATAATAATTTCCAGTAGCATCATGAATGAATTCAACTATATAACTATTACATATATAATGCATTCTTTTCATGACCCACAGGCATATAATTTTTATTACTCTCCACGTGAGCAAATTTGTCCTCATCAATAATAGTGGGAGCAAATACAACAAAATAACTATCATGAGATACTTGATTGACATAACCAAATTGAACATTAAAATCATGATGACAAGTTTCATGATTATTATTACTCTTTATAGCATACTTTTCATCATCATAATCATCATAGATAGCAACTTTGTTGTCATAATCAATTGAAACCTCTTCCAAAATAGTGGAATCCTCATTAAATAAAGTTGTGACCTCTCCAAATCCCCTTTCATAATTATGGCCATAAGATTCAACACCCTCCAAAATAGTGGGATCACTAGTACCTAGAGTTGACACTCTTCCAAACCCACTTTCATCAATACAATCATCATAAATAGGAGGCACGCTATCATCATAATAAATTTGCTCATCAAAAGTAGGGGGGCTAAAAAAGCATCTTCATAAAACATAGCATCCCCAAGCTTATGGCTTTGCATATCGTTAGTATCAAGGATATTCAAAGAATTCATAATAGCAAATTGCAATCATGCTTATCATTCAAGGATTTTATGCCAAACATTTTATTGAATTCTTCTTCTAACACTTTGGCACAATATTCCGATCCATCATTTTCAAGAAAGACATTATAGAGATAAAGCATTGGAGGCAACCTAAATTCCATTTTTTTAGTTTTCTTTTATAAAACCAAACTAGTGAATAAAAAAGAAACTAAAATATTCAATTGCAAGATCTAAAGATATACCTTCAACCACTCACCTCCCCGGCAACAGCGCCAGAAAATAGCTAGATGTCTACTACGCAACTTTATTTCTTGTAGACTCTATTGGGCCTCCAAGCGTAGAGTTTTGTAGGACAGCAGCAAATTTCCCTCAGGTGGATGACCTAAGGTTTATCAATCCATGGGAGATGTAGGATGAAGATGGTCTCTCTCAAACAACCCTGTAATCAAATAGGCAATCTCTTGTGTCCCCAACACACCCAATACAATGGTAAATTGTATAGGTGCACTAGTTCGGCGAAGAGATGGTGATACAAGTGTAGTATGGATAGTAGAAATAGGTTTTTGTAATCTGAAATAATAAAAACAGCAAGGTAACAAGTAACAAAAGTGAGCACAAACGGTATTGCAATGCTTGGAAACAAGGCCTAGGGTTCATAATTTCACTAGTGCAATCTCTCAACAATGCTAACATAATTGAATCAGATAACAATCCCTCAACATGCAACAAAGAATCATTCCAAAGTTCCTAGCAAACAGAGAACATAAGAAGAAATTGTTGTAGGTAGCAAAACCACCTCAAAAGTTATCCTTTCCGACCAATCTATTGAGCCATCCCTATAAGTGTCACAAACAACCCTAGAGTTCGTACTAAAATAACTCCATATGATACGCATCAATCAACTCTAATGTAGCTAGATACTCCAATGTCACCACAAGTATCCGTGAGTCAATTATTCGATATGCATCAAGCAATTTTAGATTGATAATATTCAATCCAACACAAAGAACATCAAAGAGTACCCAAAGTTTCTACCGGAGAAAGTAGGACAAAAACGTGTATCAACCTCTATGCCTAGATTACCCCAATGTTACCTCGGGAATCCGCAAGTTGATTACCAAAACATACATCAAGTGACTCAATAGAATACCCCATTGTCACCGCGGGTATCCACATGCAAGACATACATCAAGTGATCTCAAATCCATAATTCAATCCGATTACAATGAAACCTCAAAGGGAAAGACTCAATTCATCACAAGAAAGAGAGGGAAGAACACCATAAGATCCAACTATATTAACAAAGCTTGCGGTACGTCAAGATCGTGCCAAATCAAGAACAAGAGAGAGAGAGAGAGAGAGAGAGACATCAAACACATAGCTACTGGTACATACCCTCAGCCCCGAGGGTGAACTACTCCCTCCTCATCATAGAGACTGCCGGGATGATGAAGATGGCCTCTGGCGATGATTTCCCCCTCCGGCAGGGTGCCGAAACAGGGCTCCGGATGAGATCGCTTCAGAACAGAGGCTTGCGGCGGCGGCATGGGAGTGCTAGGTTTGTTTCTAGGGTTTCTATATTTATAGGAATTTTTGGCGTCGGTTTCACGTCAGGGGGGCCCACGAGGGACCGACAAGCTTAGGGGGCGCGCCCTAGGAGGGCGCCCCCAAGCTTGTGGCTCCCCTGGCCACCCTCTGGTCCACCTCCGGCACAAAAATATCACCGTAAATTTTCAGCCCAATATGAGAACTTTTATTCCACAACAAAAAATAACACCATGGCAGATCTGCAGAAAACAGCGTCAGTCCGGGTTAGTTTCATTCATATCTTATAAAAGTGTACCAAAACCATATAAAATTGTTGTAGACATGGCAGGAATACTTCATAAATTATAGATACGTTGGAGACGTATCACCCTCCGGCGCTCACGAGTCTAGCTCATCAAGGCATCCGATAACGACGGATAACCAAGACCCGGGAACGACCTCACCCGACAACGGCTGCCCATAGCTGGCGTGCGCTCGGCTAGCCTTCGACAGCAAGCTAACGCCTTACCTACGTGTGGCGCATCGGTTCTGTGCTCGCAGGGCTCTCGCGCCACGCGGCCGGTGGGCAGGCGCGCCAGGCGATGGACAAAACGCAAGGGGTGACTCACTCACCCACGCCACCGCATTGTGCACACCTGTACCGAGACGTGTCACGCCTCCAGTAGGTGTCACCTAAGTCGGTTCTGACAAGACAAGGGTCCGTTCCCGGAAGACAGAAGGCTATGACACCTCATTGCACATTTAATGCATCCACCTACCTGGTCAAGATCACTTTCCTTTGCCTCAAAGCCACCTGTGGTACCCCTTGAAGTATAAAAGGAGGTGATGTCTACTACGCAACTTTTATTCTTGTAGACGTTGTTGGGCCTCCAAGTGCAGAGTTTTGTAGGACAGTAGCAAATTTCCCTCAAGTGGATGACCTAAGGTTTATCAATCCGTGGGAGGCGTAGGATGAAGATGGTCTCTCTCAAACAACCCTGCAATCACATACAAGAAATCTCTTGTGTCCCCAACACACCCAATACAATGGTAAATTGTATAGGTGCACTAGTTCGGCGAAGAGATGGTAATACAAGTGTAGTATGGATAGTAGATATAGGTATTTGTATTCTGAATAAATAAAAACAGCAAGGTAGCAAGTGATAAAACGGAGCACAAACGGTATTGCAATGCTTGAAAACAAGGCCTAGGGTTCATACTTTCACTAGTGCAATCTCTCAACAATGCTAACATAATTGGATCATATAACAATCCCTCAACGTGCGACAAAGAATCACTCCAAAGTTCTTATCTAGCGGAGAACATAAGATGAAATTGTTGTAGGGTACGAAACCACCTCAAAGTTATCTTTTCCGATCAATCTATTGAGCCATCCCTATAAGTGTCACAAACAGCCCTAGAGTTCGTACTAAAATAACACCATATGATACGCATCAACCAACTCTAATGTCACCTAGATACTCCAATGCCACCACAAGTATCCGTGATTTGATTATTCGATATGCATCAAACAACTTCAGATTCATAATATTCAATCCAACACAAAGAACTTCAAAGAGTGCCCCAAGATTTCTACCGAAGAAAGTAGGACGAAAACGTGCATCAACCCCTATGCATAGATTACCCCAATGTCACCTCGGGAATCCACGAGTTGAGTGCCAAAACATACATCAAGTGAATCAATATAATACCCCATTGTCACCACGATATTCATATGCAAGACATACATCAAGTGTTCTTAAATCCATAAAAGTATTCAATCCGATAATAGTGAAACCTCAAAGGTAAAAACTCAATTCATCACAACAAGATAGAGAGGGAGAAACACCATATGATCCAACTATATTAACAAAGCTCGCGTACATCAAGATCATGCCAAATCAAGAACACGAGAGAGAGAGAGAGAGAGAGAGAGAGAGAGAGAGAGAGAGATCAAAAACATAGCTACTAGTACAAACCCTCAGCCCCGAGGGTGAACTACTCCCTCCTCGTCATGGAGACCGTTGGGATGATGAAGATGGCCTCCGGTGATGATTTCCCCCTCTAGCAGGGAGCAAAAAAAGGGCTTTAGATGAGATCATGGAGGTACAGAGGCTTGCGGCGGTGGAGTCGAAGTTCTAGGGTTATTTCTGGTGGTTTTGGTATTTATAAGAATTTTTGGCGTTGGAATCACGCGAAGAGGAGCCACTGGGGGCCCACGAGGCACCAGGGCATAAGTCACTGGGATCGCGGAAGAACAGAGGCTTGCGGCGGTGGAAAGGTTTTCTATTCTATCTCTCTGGTATATTAGGAATATTTGGGAATTTATAGGGCTGGAATTAGGTCAGGAGGGGCTACGAGGGGTCCACAAGCCTGGGAGGCACGCCTACCCCCCTGGGTGCGCCCTCCAGGCTTGCCGCCTCCTCGTGGCTCTTCTGGTCTTCTCCCGAGGCTTCGTGGGTCTCTTCTGGACCAGAAAAAATTAATCCAAAGTTTTTTTCTCGTTTGGACTCTTTTTGATAATGATTTTTCGAAAAGACAAAAACAAGCAAAAAACAGCAACTGGCACTGGGCAGTGGGTTAGTAGGTTAGTCCCAAAAAATGATATATAATGGAATATAATTGCATATAAAACATCCAAGATTGACACTATAATAGCATGGAACAATCAAAAATTATAGATACGTTGGAGATGTATCAAGCATCCCCAAGCTTAATTCCTGCTCGTCCTCGAGTAGGTAAATGTTAAAAAAAGAACTTTTGATGTGGAATGCTACCTATCATGTTTCATCATGTAATCTCTCTCTTACAGTATGAATAATAACATCCGAATGATTCAAAGCAATAGTCTATAGTTTGATATAAAGACATCAATACTCAGGCATACTAACAAACAATCATGTCTTTCAAAATAAAAATGCTAAAGAACGTTATCCCTACAAAATCATATAATCGTGTCATGCTCCATCTTCTTAACACAAAATATTTATCATGCACTACCCCGATGACAAACCGAGCAATTGGTTCATACTTTTTAACGTGCTTCAGCTTTTCAACCCCCACACAATACGTGAGCGCAAGCCATGGATATAGCACTATGGGTGGAATAGAGTGTGGTGGCAGAGATTAATAAGGGGAAGTCAAAAATAAGAAGATAGTCTCACATCGACGAGGCTAATCAACGGGCTATGGAGATGCCCATCAATTGATGTCAATGCGAGGAGTAGGGATTGCCATGCAACGGATGCACTAAGAGCTATAAGTATATAAAAGCTCAACATGAAAACTAAGTGGGTGTGCATCCAACTTGCTTGCTCATGAAAACCTCGGGCATTTGAGAAGGCCCATCATCGGAATATACAAGCCAAGTTCTATAATGAAAAATTCCCACTAGTATATGAAATGACAAAATAGGAGACTCTCTATATGAAAAACATGGTGCTACTTCGAAGCACAAGTATGGAAAAGGATAGTAACATTGCCCCATCTCTCTTTTTCTCTCATTTTTTTTGTGTTCTCTTTTTGGCATCTTTTTTTTCGTGGGCTCCTTTTGGCCTCTCTTTTTTATTTCCTCACTGGGACAATGCTCTAATAATGATGATCATCATACTTCTATTTACTTACAACTCAAAAGAAAATTACAACTCAAAACTAGAACAAAAAATATGACTCTATATGAATGCCTCTGGCGGTGTACCAGGATGTGCAATGATACTAGCTAACATGTATAAAAAATGATAAACGGTGGCTGAGCCACAAATATTATGTCTGCTATATGATCATGCAAAGCAATATGACAATGACGATATGTGTCATAAAAATAGAACGGTGGAAGTTGCACCTCCCACATATTACCATCTTAATATCGCAAAACTATTGCAAGGAATCAAACTTACCATATTCAGTGATCTACATGAAAGTTTTTATTATATCCCTCTTAAATACCTATCATAAGATATAAGTGAAGCATGAGAGTGCAACTATTTCTTTAAAATATAACCACCGCCGTGCTCTAAAAGATATAAGTCAAGCACTAGAGCAACTGCCTAGCTCAAAAGATATAAGTGAAGCACATAGAGTATTCTAACAAATCACGAATAATGTGTGTCCCTCTCAAATAGGTGTGTTCAGCAAAGATGATTGTGACAAACTAAAAATCAAACAAACTATATCACAAGACGCTCCAAGTAAAACACATATCATGTGATGAATAAAAATATAGCTCCAAGTGAGTTACCGATAGATTGTAGACGAAAGAGGGGATGCCTTCCGGGGCATCCCCAAGCTTAGACGCTCGAGTCTTCCTTGAATATTACCTTGGGGTGCCTTGGGCATCCCCAAGCTTAGGCTCTTGCCGCTCCTTATTCCTTTATCCATCGTAGTCTCACCCAAAACTTGAAAACTTCAGCACACAAAACTTAACAGAAACCTCGTGAGATCCGTTAGTATAACAAACAAATCTTAAACTTTAGGTACTGTAGTAAATTGATTCATATTTGATATTGGCATAATGCTACTGTACTCCAACTTCTCCATGACTAATACCCCCCCGATACGATCCATAGATTCATCAAAATAAGGAAACTATGCAACAAAAACAGAATCTGTCTAAAACAGAACAGTCTGTAAAGATCTGAATTATGGTCATACGTCTGTAACTCCAAAAATTCTGAAAAATTAGGACAGCGTTGGAAATTCATATATAAATACTTTGTAAAAAACTTCAGAAGGTTCTGATAAACCAGCGAAAATTAGAAATTCCAGCAGTGGACACAAAAGTTTCTATTTTCAAACAGCATCTATCATACTATCTTCCAAATCATCCCAAAGGCATTACTTGGCACAAACACTAATAAAAAGATAAAAACACAATCATAACAAAGGATATAATTTTTTAATCACACAAAAACAGAAAGTAAAAACAAAAAAATATTTTATTCATTGGGTTGCCTCCCAACAAGCGCTATTGTTTTATGCCCCTAGCTAGGCATAATGCATAGTTTCAAGTGTTGTCATCCTTTAAGTTAATTCCGTAGGTGGCCCTCATAATAGATTCATAAGGTGCCTTAATTATATTTCTAGGGAAGTGTTCCATCCCTTTCTTAAATGAAAATTGAAATCTTATATTACCTTCCTTCATATCAATAATAGCACCTATTGTTCGTAGGAAAGGCCTACCAAGTATTATAGGGCAAGAAGGATTGCATTCAATATCAAGAACAATAAAATCCACGGGCACATAATTTCTATTTGAAAGAATAAGCACATCATTTATTCTACCCAATGGTTTTTTAATAGTGGAATCCGCAAGATGCAGATTAAGGGAACAAGGATCCATATCGGTGAGACCTAGCACATCACACAAAGACTTTGGTATAGTGGAAACGCTAGCACCAAGATCACATAGAGCATTACATTCATAATCTTTAATTTTGACTTTAATAGTAGGTTTCCATTCATCTTGTAATTTTCTAGGAATTGAAACTTCCATCTCAAGTTTTTCTTCATGCGCTTTCATCATAGCTTCTACAATATGTTTAGTGAAAGCTTTATTTTGTTCATATGCATTTGGTGAATTAATAATGGATTGCAACATGGAAATGCACTCAATTAAAGAACAACTATCATAATTAAAGTCCTTGTAATCCAAAGTAGTGGGTGCATTACTATTTAAAGTTTTGACCTCTCCAAACCCACTTTTTCATTTTTATCATTAAGATTATCACCCTCCAAGCAATTGGGACTCCTTCTATCTAAAGTTGACTCTTCTTCAGTTCCGTTTTCATCAAGTTTTATGTTACTAAATAATGATTCGATAGGAGTGACACCAATCATTTTAATATCTTCATCATTACTAGATTGTGACTCAGGTTTAGCAGCCATCTTATTCACTAAAATTGTTTTGTCTGAAATTTTTCCAAGCAAATTTTCAGTATTAGCAAGTTGAGCCTGAAGGTTGGATACTTCTAGATTGACATCTTCAACTTGTTTATTAATAGCATCCAATAAGATAGAGTGTTCCTTAAGTTCTTCAGAAAAGAATTTATTTTGCTCATATTGTGAAGACATAAAATTCTTAGTGACATTTTCAATTTCAGACAATCTTTTGTTATAGAAACTATCTCGAAATTCCTCTAGTGAGATAATGACAGAGCCAGCAAACTAGCAAACAAGCAAAGAAGATTATTTTTTTGTTTTTGTAAAAAAAAATTAGAAGTGGGGGAGGTGAAAATGAGAGGCCAATGCAAATAAATAGGCAAATAAAATAAATGCAAGTGGATGATAGTTTGTGCGAAGGTACATGGTAATTTTGATGATGTCTCCCCGGCAACGGCGCCAGAAATTCTTCCTGCTACTTGTAGACAGCATTGGTATTTCCCCGAAGAGGAGAGGATGATGCAGTATAGTAGAGATAAGTATTTCCCTCAGTTAAGAACCAAGGTTATAAATCCAGTAGGACAACCAAGCAAAATCCCGTTAAGCGCACCTGCACACACAAAAGCAAACACTTGCACCGAACGCAAATAAGAGGGTTGTCAATCCTCTTAGCGGTTATTTTCAAGGATTAATTCTGATAGTAGTAGATAGATAAACTAAAATACTAAATAAAATAAAAGTAAATAAATTGCAGCAAGGTATTTTTGATTTTAATACATGATAAAAGTAGACCCAGGGGCCATAGTTTTCACTAGAGGCTTCTCTCTCGAACACATAGCATACGGTGGGTAAACAAATTACTGTTGGGCAATTGATAGAAAAGCCAATAATTATGACAAATTCATGGCAATAATCATGTATATAGGCATCATGTTCGAGACAAGTAGACCGACTCTTGCCTGCATCTACTACTATTACTCCACCCATCGACCGCTATCCAGCATGCATCTAGGGTATTAAGTATGAAACAGTGTAACGCCTTTAGCAAGATGACATGATGTAGACAAAGTAAACTCAAGCAATATGATTAAACCCCATCTTTTTATCCTTAATGGCAACAATACAAATACATGTCATGTCCCTTTCTGTCACTGGGATTGAGCACCGCAAGATTGAACGCATCACAAAGCACCTCTCCCATTGCAAGATAAACCAATCTAGTTGGCCAAACCAAATCGATTGATCGGAGAGAAATAGAAAGCTATAATAATCATGCATAAAAGAGTTCGGAGAATACTCAAATATTTCTCATGAATAATCTGATCATAAACTCACAATTCATCGGATCCCAACAAACACACCGCAAAAGAAGATTACATCGGATAGAACTCCAAGAACATCGAGGAGAACATGGTATTGAATATCAAAGAGAGAGAACAAGCCATCTAGCTACTAGCTATGGACCCGTAGATCTGTGGTAAACTACTCACACATCATCGAAATGGCAGTAAGGTTGATGAAGAAGCCCTCCATGATCGATTCCCCCTCCGGCAGAGTACCGGAAAAGGCCTCCAGATGGGATCACGGAAGAACAGAAGCTTGCGGCGGCAGAAAGGTTTTCTCTTCTATCTCTCTGGTATATTGGGAATATTTTGGAATTTATAGCGCTGGAATTAGGTCAGGAGGGGCTACGAGGGGCCCACAAGCCTGGGAGGCGCGTCTACCCCCCTGGGCGCGTCCTCCAGGCTTGCCGCCTCCTCGTGGTTCTTCTGGTCTTCTCCCGAAGCTTCGTGGGTCTCTTCTGGTCCAGAAAAAATTAATCCAAAGTTTTTTCTTGTTTGGACTCTTTTTGATAATGATTTTCTAAAAAAAAAAACAAGCAAAAAACAGTAACTGGCACTGGGCACTGGGTTAATAGATTAGTCCCAAAAAAGGATATATAATGGCATATAATTGCATATAAAACATCCAAGATTGATACTATAATAACATGGAACAATAAAAAATTATAGATACGTTGGAGACGTATCACCCATGTTTGGAAAATCCAGACAGTGAGGTTGGCTCCCGAAGGCAGAGAGGCAGGACATCATCTGCGGTGCCCCAGGGCGGCTGTCGCGAAGATCCATCGCCGAGGGAAGGGTCTCGGGGCGGCTCGCCCCACGTACGCATCGCTCCAGCAACTCAAGCAAGAGCTATGCGAGCCACTCCGGGAGTACATCCGGCGTTCCCGACAAGCGAAAGACAAGATTGAAGGACTCCCTGCTGCCTCCGTCATCACGGCCTTCTACCTCAACGTTCGCAGTGCCCGGGTCCGCGAGGTGATGGCGGCTCGTTGGATGCATACCGTGGTAGAGCTATACGCCCTTGCTCACGAATGCGCCCGGGCGGAGGAAGCTAGCCACCTTTGGGGGGCTGGCGGACGCCGGCTTGCTGTCTTGAGGCATGGGCGATGTAGATGTTAAGCTACATCCCCATGCAAAGTTGGTCGAGAACACTCGTTCCCAGATATGGTGTGTGACCGTCCTGTTAATCTGCAAGTTTAAAAGAATTAGTATGGTGACTGTGTTAGTGGTTCGCCTAAATACCACCTTAATCCATGGTCGGAGACTTGACACGTGCGTCACGAACACCCTCGCTTCGACCGGATGCTTTTTCTACTTGTTGTTTAACCCAACGTGTTCTGCTCTTTATATCCCGAGGGGTGTTCGTTTGAAGGTTCATCTCGCATGTTTTTATCATTTTACCGCGAGTCGGAAATCTCTCTTTGTTTCCTCTTTGTCGAAAGTATCGAGTAAAGAATGAGATAGTACGAAGCGGTGGGTTGTGTTTTCATTACCCGTCGAAACGTCCTTCTCGGTGTGGGAACTGGAGGAACAAGGCTTCTTGGGAAACTCCCTTTCAACTCATGTACATCGTGTTATTAAGGAGAGTGAAGGCATCGACAAAACCACGTGTACTCATTTTAGTCCCACGGATCCGATGTTTTCAGCCTTGTTGAGAACGTCAAAGTTTCGTCCCTAGGGTGTTTGCCTCAGTGCGATTCCAGGGATGATCGGCCTCTCTGTTTGGTTGAACGTATCGTTGAACCATGGGACTAAGGTAGAGAGAGGTTAGTTTTTTTCCGGTACCAATAGAAAGTCGTTGACCTCTCCCTTTCCAACAAGCCCGAGATAACCATTCGACGAACAATCCTATCCACCCAGAGTGAGTGGGTAGTCCAACCGTTCAAGGGTAGTGGGCACACAATTCAAGAAAAGCACATACGTGGGCATCGTGATGGATTTCCATTACAAGGCTCGCAAAGAAGGGCCTGTGCTGGGTAGTGATTCTCATCGAGGGAGCCTTTCGTCGGTAAGTTCTGATGGGATCATCAACCAGCAAAAGTCCAGGAGGAAAGTTATGGACGTTGAACATCGTTCTAGTACTCCAAAATCGCCATCGGTTAGCGCATGCTCTCTTGTGATCCCAGTCCTCGTCGTCCAACCCGGCAACGGGGGCTAGGCCTCCATAGTCGAATACCCTGCTCCGTCTAGGGCTTCGAGCCTTGGGTGCATACCCTAGACCCCAAAGTGACCAATGGAATAGCCTCTCGAGAAAGCCACCGTCGAATTGGAATCAAGTTCCGCAGGGAGTTGGGATACTATTGGTTTACACGAATACGTGCCACAACCTACAAATGGTATCCGGCCCCCAAGTGGTTTCCGTCAAACACTTCCTCCCTAGACGGTACCCAGATTCGTTTCATGACTGGGCATACCCCTGGAAAACTAACTCAAGGTGAAGAGGGAGTGAAGTTTTGAAGAAAACTGTGTGGTGTTGTTCCTGAGCTTTTGGCAAATCGAATAATACGGTAGGCGCTAATCTGATGAAGGTCTGGTCACTCTGTGGTTCCTCGTAATGATACCCAGATGAGTGATAGGAAGAAAACCCTCCTTGCTTCCTCCTATGGAGCTAGGGAGGTAATCCCTGTTGAACTCGCGTATGGTTCTACCCTCAGGTACTCGCCCAAACGCCACGTCGCACATGGGCAGAAGTTAAACATGGCGGTGTTGACTTCCCAGAGGAGAATCGTTCCCGGATTGTTATGCATGCCATGCGCGCATGACCTGGTACAATGTGGCCAGCCTAGTCACCCGGCATGTGTCCGCGGATGTGGGAAGGTGGTCTTGTCCTTCATCTAAATTCGTCCGGAAGGGAAAACAACGAGACACCACCATGACAGGAAGGCTCTTTCAGGGTAACTTTGAGCGCCAGATCACTCGAAAGGTCAATCTACAGCTCAAAGTAGCAAATTTGCATGCCCCCAAAACAGGCATTGGGGGTTTGGCAGAACTTTATCTCTGCAAGAATTTCACCCAAGAGCGCTGACCGGATCCGCTCCAGGAAGCAGCTATCATATTCCAACCCAGGCGTAGAACCTGGGAGTTCCAGGAACCAACGGGTTGGCCACCCGGGGGTTTCAGGGACGAAAACAAGCAACAAGTGAGGAATGCAAAGGTAGCTTTCACTCCCGTTTTCACCCCGAAATCACTTCTCTCGTGGCATGCGCTGTAAGTTTAAAGGAGGCATTCCCGAAGTATGTCGTGCGCCTACCTCCAAAAGCTGGTGATGACTAATCTGGAACACGAGGATTCCGGAGGGCATTAACCTCACTGGCGATAGAAAAAGTCTCTCACTTTTTCTGAGCCAGGTAAAGGTCATTGCAACCGAATGCGTTCCTGATTACTACCTCGCTACACAGCTAGTTGAGTGAAGCCGGGAAGGGGGTCGCGGAAACGGGGCCATTCAAGTTACCATTTACATTAGCCAAAAGAGAGCGGAGATTACATATATTCTTCCGCTCTGACTCATTCACGGGTTCCTAGTTCTCTACTGTCCCTTTTTGGTTGGCGGGACGACAGGAACTACTTCTACTACCACTGCTGCTACGCGCCTAGTTGGGACTGAAGTCCCTCTTCTTCTAAAGGTGCACCACGGCTTCCACCACGGACGACACTGCCCTCACCTCCCTCGCAAGCACCGTGGGGGAAGATCATCCAAGACAGTGGACGTGGGCAGAAACGGATCCCGATGGTGAAGATTGGAGAGGATACGGGACGCCACGGCGATGGCGGCCCGGATCCCCTCTCGATTCAGCGCTTTCTTCGTGAAGACATGGAGATGCACCAAGTCTTTGGCAAGGAAGGAGAAGAAGGACGCTAGGTCGGGCAGGCGGCGATCACTGAAGTCGGCGGGGTGGTTTAAGGAGTTCATCCCTAGCGCCGGCATCACCGCACTGGCTTGCTGGTACGCGTGACACAGCTGCTCCACTTGGGTGCCCGAGTCCAGTAGTGCCTTCCCAAGGCGGTCCTCAATGGCTTCGCAACGGGCCCGCTCTCGACTGACATGCTCTCTCAGCGCATTAGCCTCGCGGTGGAGGCGATTCGCCGCCTCCTCCATAGCGGCCTGCGACTGGTGTTACTTCTCGGCAGTGGATGCAAGCTCTTTCCTGGGCATTGTGTTCTCCTCCCGGAGGCCGTGCAGTTCCTCGCCCATCGCCTGCCGAAGCTTCGCGAGCTCCGCCTCCATTGCCATGACATCATGGTCTGCGGATTGGAGCTTTGTTCGTGTCCTCTCTTTGAGGGATTGGAGCTCCGTTTCCTTGGCCCGGAGCTCTCTCCTCTGAGCCTGGACCTCCTCCGCCAGGCGCCTGCGCCGCCATTGGGGGAGAAGAGGAGAGGAAGAAGATGGGAAATGAAAGAGTGACGAGCGGCCCGCCTTCCTCTGGCATTTATAGCCTCAAAGGTGGGGGGGATTCAAGCCCTCGGCCGCTTTGATTATCTCCCTTCCCCAGGCGTCGATTGGGTTCCCAAGACGAACTTGAGATGGCGCGTCGCATCAATTAATGGAAAGTGGGATCAATACCCCTCCTGTTCATAGAAGAATCGTGAGGACTCGACGACTGGTCATCCACTTGGGCACGTTGGTCCCCCTCCAGACTGGCATACCTCTCTATTGTCAGAGATGGGATGCCACGTGCCTGCAACATACTACTATCAAGTCACGCAGCTTGCATGCATGGCGCAAGGCAAGGCACGGGAGGATTGTATGCAAGGGACAGCTGTCTTCAGGTTCCTCGAGTACAGACGTCTCGCGTGTTTCCTTCTGCGTCTTTGCTTTGACCAAGCCCGGGGGTTGGCGACACGTGGGCCCCATGCGTGAAAGGACCTGACCCTGACGACGTATGCGGCACGAGTCTGGCCCAGGCTCCGGGGCTTTTGTCGGTGTCGTGACGGGATGCGTCACGCACCCAACTGTGCGCCTCACACTCGCCATTAGATCAAGCTCAAGAAGGTAAAGGAGCTGCGTGCTACTGACCCCCTCGGTGGTGGCATGTAGATCTTCGTGAAGAAGAAGACCAACAAGAAGATGCAGCAAGCAAGACGATGGCTCGGTGGTGGCATGCAAATCTTTGTACCTAGAGGTTTGCATACCCCTCTGGCGCTCACGAGTCTAGCTCATCAAGGCATTCGACAACGAAGGATAACCAAGACATGGGAACGACCTCACCCGACAACGGCTGTCCACAGCTGGCGCGCACTCGGCCAGCCTTCGATAGCAAGCTACTGCCTCACCTACGCATGGCGCAACGGTTCTACGCTCGCAGGGCTCTCGCGCCATGTGACCGGTGGGCAGGCACGCCAGGCAATGGACAAGACACAAGGGGAGACTCACTCACCCATGTCGCCGCATGGTGCACACCTGTACCAAGATGTGTCACGCCTCCAGCAGGTGTCACCTAAGTTGGTTTTGACAAGACAGGGGTCCGTTCCTGGAAGACAGAAGGCGATGACACCTCATCGTTCATTTAATGCATCCACCTACCTGGTCGGATCAAGATCACTTTCCTTAGCCTCGAAGCCACTTGTGGTACCCCTTGAAGTATAAAAGGAGGACCAGGCCAAGAGGAAGGAGAGGGAGAAAGAAAAAAGAGAGAAAAAGGGCCAACACAAAAGTTTGGACACTTGGTAGAACGCCAGTAGGGATAGACTGTCCTCCCCATTCCTGGGAAGGTTTTGTAGCTCAAATCCTCCCATCAAACACACAAATAGCAGGAGTAGGGTATTACGCACCATGCGGCCCGAACCTGGGTAAACTATCGTGTCTATTGTGCATGATTTGGTAGTGTAGGTCCGTGCCTTCGTGCCCCAATCCCGAACTAGCAGAAGGACATCTCTCGTCCATGGTGACGCGCCCCGATTGTATCCCAACCCCCGTGAGGTACCTCGCTGTCACGGTAAAGGTCAGCATCCGCCTCGGAACTCATATGACTTGCGAAAGAAATCGGCGCCGGCTGCCCCATCAAGATCCATCTATGGGTCCAGTGAGCGCCCACCAGTGAGGCGGGTCGGGCGACAGGTTTGGTCGAACAAGTACGGTAGTACACAACAATACATATGACCGGACGTTGATGATGCCTGACGCCCGTCACATCACAGCGCGGGTGATGAGTGATATTTTTACACTCATTCACCCTTTGTTTAAACCGATATATTTCATTAAAACTGAGATATTCACTCCAATATTTGCTACTAATGACTAATGAATGCAAATGATTCCACAAATCCTCTCTTTTGATGTGTTTCCACAGGAAATGGGCTAAAAGGGGGAGAAATCACGTTGGACACAAGGACAGGTGTGGAAATGGAGATAGAAGAAATCACCAGGAGGCGCACCAGTGAAGACAACACAAAAGGGGGCATTCCATATGACCGCGACCACTCGTATGAGCGGTCATATGGCGTGAATTCTGAGGCGCCTCGTCCACCTGAACAAGTTTTATAAAGGGGACCACGTCGAAATGTCAACAGAACATCGTCGAGCAAAGTCAGAACAGAGCCATCTTCATCCCCTCTTATCAACCGTAGCCACCGCCATTTCCATCTCCATAGCCACCATCACCACCATAGTTCATCTTCCTCTAGTTCATACTTGCAATCGTGCATCACACAAGGCATCCATTGTAAGACATATTATCAATCAGTCGATCTTCAAGATGTGTTCTTCAGTGTGTTCTTCTTGCGATCTGATCTTCATGTGTGTGTAGTTCGGTAAGGTATGGGTTGAGGCATAGGCCTTGCAACCCACTGTATTTTTTGTAGGGATCAATGGAAGTGCTTCAAATAAACGCCCCGTATGTGTGAAATAAAATTGTTCTGTAGATGTCTCTTGTCTCGTCCGCGATCTTCATCCCTGCATGTACCCAGGATCATGGAGATCGAGCCACGGAGAGGCTAAGGGCAGGGAGAACATGAAGTGTTATTCTAAACACCAGTGACAGAAGGGTTTAGTACGGTAACACGGATCCAATCCTTGGGGATTCATGAGGTGTAGTCAATAAACGCCCAAAGCTATTGTCTTATTATTTTAATCTTAATTATCAAGGCAACCCCGCGCGACGTATATGGTCTGCGGTACGATTGCTGATTCTCGATGCAGGACTCATGCCGGTCAAGATGTTATTTGGACACATCCCCCACTTCGGTTCGCAACAAGTACATCTTGATGGGTAACTTCCAACGCACAAATTAAGATCATATTTGGTCCCAACGCAAATACATGGTTGTAAGCATTAAGACCTCATACTCGTACCTATTTTTATTATAAGTGTTTCATCACAACTAGCTTGATTGATCCGGTCAAAAGCTGGAATTATTTCTTTGATAGAAGCTTGCTAGAGACCATCACTTCAAGGGAACCTTCCTCTCGCAGGTTCGATAACCCAAGGTCGCCTCTTTGGGGAAATAGGTGTGGAGTACTTTCTGTTCCTTTACCGGATCACTAAAAAGGAAGTATCAAGCCCTTTTTTCTGGCGCCGTTGCCTGGGAGGAATTTAGTGTTCCTACTCTTTGTGTTTAGAGTTTTTGTTAAAGTTAAGTTTCTGTTTTTGTTTTTACTTTTGTTTTAGTTTAAGTTTTATTTTTTGTTGCAAGTCTTGTCAGTTGAAAACCAGACAAAAAGATTAATATGGCTCGTAATCTTGGAAGTATTGCTACTCCCAGCAATAACTTTATGCGTGAACCCATAACACAACCTGAGGTTGCAGTCGCTGAGTATGAGATCAAACTGAACTTAGTTTCCATGGTTCAATAGGACCAATTTGAAGGCTACGTTTCTGAAGATGCCAGTATGCACTTGCATAATTTTACTAAATTGTGCAACATGACACGCATTAAGGATTATGACCCTAACGCTTTGAAGTTGCGTCTGTTTCCTTTCTCTCTGAGAGGAAAAGCAAAAGAATGGCTTCTAGCTTTACCTAGAGGTAATATAACTTCTTGGGCTGATTGTTGCAGCCAATTTTTATCTAAGTTTTGTCCTCCTGCAAAAATTATGCAACTTTATTCTCAGATTACAGGTTTCAAGCAGGAAGAACGTGAGCCACTAGCGCTTGCGTGGGATAGAATGAAAGAAGCCATAAGGAACTGTCCTAACCATGGAATGGAGGAATGGTTAATCCTTCATATGTTTTATGATGGTTTAAATCACATGTCAAAAACTATGCTTGATACAGCTGCAGGAGGAACAATCATGGGAAAGCCCATAGACGATGTCAAGAAACTACTGGATGATATGCAAGAAAACCATTCCCAATGGCATGTTGAAAGAGCTACCGCTAAAAGAGTAAATGCAATTGAGGAAAACAATGAGTTGACATGTAAGCTTGATGAACTCATCTCCGTTATTAAAGGTAAAATAGAGGTAAATGTGAATGCCATCACTAATGAAGAAACTAGTGATGTGAATTTTATTTCTTGCAATAGCTATAATCCTAATTGGAAAAATAATGGTTATGCTCCTAGACTTCCTTATCCTAATAATGGTGGAGCAGCAAATAATTTTAATGGAGCTAATAGCAGCAATAGAAATACTCTTGAGGATACTCTAATTTTTTTTATTGCTAGTCAAACCGAGCAGAATGAAAACTTCAAAAATATTTTGAAGAATCATGATAACTTACTTGGTCACTTGACCAGTAAGACTGTTGGACTAACAAATGATTTACAGATGCTTGAAGGAAGATCCAAGAATATGGAGGCACAAGTGGCTAAAATGCAGAGACCCAAACATTGATCCTAGCAACGAAGAGACGACCAAAGAAGTTGACACAAGCCATGTGCCAGAATTTAATTACACCATTGCAGACTTTGTAAAAATGATATCGATGAAGTACCCACTACCTGAGGTAACTAATAACGAGGCATACAATGTCTTTGTTGATCAATTGGCAACCAAGGTACGTGAACTTGATGATGAAAGAAAGAAGCTTTACAGTAAGTTACCAGCTAAGCAAGAAGATGCTTTTGAGTCTACTATAGAGATTGAGATTGGCTTGAATAAGTTGAATGCTTTGTGTGATTTAGGGGCTAGTGTTTCCACTATCCCAAAGTCTATTTATGCTAGTTTCAATCTAGGTCCTTATGCTACTACTGAGATTAGATTGAATATGGCAAATTCTACTTTTACTCAAGCAGTAGGAATTAAGCATGGAGTTATAGTTCAGATAAATGATTGTCCTGTCATGATTAACCTTATGATAGTTGATATGCCTGAAGATCCTATTGCTCCAATAATTCTTGGTAGACCCTTTTTAAAGACTATCAAAGCTGTGATAAATGTGTTTGAGGGGAATGTTAGATTTGATTTACCGTCTAAAGATCCTTTTGTAAGACATTCCCAAGGAAAAAGAAAATGAAGACCTATACCGGAGAAGGCATTGTTGTTAATGCCAGAGGCTATGGTCTCGGTGTGTTTTCACCACCTTGATCACCACTACGGTCGAGCTAACCGATCAAAAACAACCGCTTCATGGGAGGCAACCAACGCAAATAAAGTAGACAAGTAAGTTTTTTATTTTGTTTCAATAAAAGAGTGATTGAAGTTCTAGATAAAGAAGTTGAGTTTGGAAGAGTCGTTCTAATGAAGGCTTCGCTATGTGCAAGTTAAATTATATGTCGTATTGACGTTTGGATGCTTGGAAATATGCCTATGTATTGTGTTGGAACTAACCCCACAGGAAAACGAAGAAACAGAGAAGTTTCGAAAGAAACATATCAAAAGAGGGCCTTTCAGGCGACCAGAGCGGTCGTTTGGGCGGTCACATGACCTCCTGGCGGTTCCAGCACAACAAAAATCAGAGGCGACAGAATGAACGATGACGTTCCATACGGGCGCATGTGCCCGTATGAGCGGTCATTTGAAACCTTCGCAGAAAACAGAAGAAAATCCAGAGCGTTCGACGGCATTCCATACGGGTGCTGCCAATCATTTCAGCGGTCGCATGAGGTATGCACAGGCGCAGGTAAGCTATCAGGGTAAATGACGGCCTTTCATACGCGCGGTTCCGCCCGTATGGCCGGTCGTATGGAGCCCTGGCAGCCACAAAGAGCCCGAGGAAGGAGGTAAATCACCCCCATCTCTCTCATTTCGTCTTGTTATTCCTCCAAACCTCTCCAAACCCTAGCAAAACTTTGCCCGATCTCCCTACTCGTTTGATTTCAGTTCAAATCCTTTCGTGTGATCGATCTACGGTATGTTTCTCCTCCGATCCCCAATTTATTTTTCGCGAATCCATGTTCTACATGCCTAGCATTGCCATGTTCTAACATCCCCAGTGTCATGCTACAGTGACCTCACACTAATGATGCAAGTCATCATCATTATATACTAAGAAATGCAATTAAGGAATAATTCAACTCAAATTCAAAATTCAAATAACAAGTGAAATTAGAAAAACTCCAAACTTGCAAGAAAAATAGTTCATAATATTGCAAATAATCCCAAAGCTATTATAAAAATAAAACAAAAATTATTTGAAATCCCAAGTTGACCCTAGCATCCAAAACAGTGACCAAAACAGTAGCATTTAATCCATTTCCAACTAAACAAAATTCAAATGAAACTGTTATGCCTCCAAACTATTTGTGACAGTACTAAATAATGCCTAGTATTTAATTGGACAACACTCATATTTTACAAAAAGTGAATTAGTGCTAAGAGAATTGCAAAACAGAAACAAAAACAGAAAACAGAAAAGAATAAAGAAAAGGGCAAAGGAGCACTGCTCGGCTGGGCTTCAAGTGGCTACAGTGCGGCCCAGCCGCCAAGCCACCGTCTCCCTCCTACTGCTCACCCCTGCTCATTGTCGACCGCGCGTGCTCACCACACCCCCCCCTCTCGCCTGCTCGACAGCAGCTCGCTACAGGGCCTCGGGGAGGATAAGGGCGACGCCCTCGAGTCCCCGGACAACCCCCAGCCACCCTTCTCCCTCTCCTTCGCTCGTTTCCCACCATGGCCGACGCGGCCGTCACCGTCGCCGTTGTGAGCTCACCCGCGTAGCCACCGCTGCCGTCCCATCGTCTCCCCGTGTCTACGAGGACCGCCGTCGACTGCCATGTCCTCCTCTGTCTTCATCTCGAGCCGGGGAGCACTACGACGCCGGATCGCGTCGTCGTCTTCCTCAGATCCCCGCCGCCGTTCGTCGTCGTTTCCGGCGCCATCGAGCCCTCCCCGAGCACACTAAGCGCATCTACAGCCTCCCCGTGAGCAGCTCAACCTTTCCCCTCATCTCTCTCTCTCTCTCGGTCGCCCTCTAGGTGCCATCCCCGACGTGGCCGAGCCTGCCACCGCGCGAGCTCGTCGCCGACGAGCTTCCGGTGACCTTTTGGTCACGCGCCGCTGTCTGTTGAGCTCGCCCGCGCGCGTAGATGCCCCCTAGCCCATCCTTTCGACTTGAGCGCGCCCGCATCGTCGTTTTCGCCGAGCACCCATAGCCGCCGCCGTCCGTCGTCGAAGCTCCGGTCGACTCCGGCCATCCCAGGTCGTGAAACCGCCGCCGTTGGATGCGGCTCACTCCCCTCGTCCGAACGAGCTATCGCATGCGTGAAATAAGGCCCTGTGGCCGTTTTCCGGCGATGGCCGACGCGCTCTGCCGCGGGAAAGGTCGCCGGAGCTGTTCCGGCACCGGCTGCTGGCGTGGCGCTGACCTGGCGCCGACGTGGCACCGCCTGGGCCACTGACAAGTGGGCCCAGTGGGTCCGTTGACCCGGTTGACCAAGTCAACCTTGCTGACTGAGTTTGACAGTCACTGACATGCGGGCCCCGCTCTAATTAAAATATTTTTATAAATAATAAAATTGCTAATTAAATCTGTTAAATTAATCAGTCATTGACCAGTGGGACCCACTGGTCAGGTTTGACCCTGGACAGCTAGGATTGACCGATGACGTCACCCTGACGTCACAAGTTACTGTTTTGGATAATTCGGATTTAATAATTAAAACAATTCCAAAAATTCAATAAAACTTTGAAAATTCATATAAAATAAACCGTAACTCGGATGAAAATAATTTATATATGAAAAACGATGGGAAAAATATAACGAATCCGAATATATCATCTGCATCCATGTTAGATCACTCTAGATAGGGGAACATTGAACTTTTTGCCTGATTTCGTTAAATGAATAGTGTCTGACTTTGGTAAAATAATTCCAAATAAATTCCTAAAACATCTAGAATAGTTAGAGATGCAATATATCACCCCTGCATATCATTTAGGCATATCATGCATAGTGAGTGCATTTGTTTGCTATGTATTTATCTGTTTCCTCCCCCTCTTCTCTCCGGTAGACCCCGAGACCGACGTTGCCCCCGAGGACTGCTACTCCACCGACGACCCCTCTTTTACCGCAGAGCTTCCAGGCAAGCAAACCCCCCTTGATCATTCCTATATCGCCCAATCTTTCTTCCCCGTGCTTGCATTAGATTTTGCTACTGTAATTGATTGCTCCTATTCTGATGCATGGCCTGATGTTGTAACCTGCTGTTGATACTTTACCTGTTGTCCTATATGCTTAGTATATGTTGGTTAGCGATCCATCAGTGGCCCCACACCCTTGTCCTCGTTGCCATGCTTTACCACCAGTGACTCGATTAGTGTGATCGATGTACAGAGGCCGAACACGGCACCGCACACCCCCTTAGATGTACGACTCTGCAGAGCTACCATCGAGTGCCGAGGGTGATACCTCCTACCCCACTCCTGATGATAGCTATGTAGCATAGCTAGTTGGTTGTGGGTTACCGAGGGTGATTCCTCTTTCACCACCTCCGATGAGGCCTCTGTCGTACAACCCCTCAAGTGTGAACCCATCGAGGGTGATTCCTCCGAGTTCACCTTGACGGTTGCATCGAGTGGGAATCCATCGAGGGTGATTCCTCGGATTACCCTCTTGATGTTACGGACACACGGGTACCTTTAATTGTTGCCCCTTTTAACTGTTAATGCAGGCCTGAAGGGACAGGCGGTACCACTCCAGTAGAGGTGGACCTGAGTTCCTGACAGTCTCTTGAGAGTCGGGTTGACCTGAAGGGTACCCGCGAAATAATTACGAGGCGCGGCCGGGCAGGCAGAGACCGCCCTAGAGAGGGATGGGCCTGACCCTTGTTGCACTTCCTCAAGACGGGGCAACAGGAGCACTGATCGTCACCGCGAGCTCCCAGCACACTAACGGATTTGGGTATTTGATCTGAGTTGGCCAATGGCCTATACGCACTACCACCACGTGGGATAATGGTTTAATGGGGCCCTCTACGCCGTATGTATCAGTCGAAAGCTCTATCAGACGTCCAGTTCAGCATTGCGGCATGGCCGGGTCGGCACCCCAGAGGTGGTGCCTGGATCGCCCTGCTCGCAACGACCCGGAGTGCAAAGGGCGATGGGCCCAAGACCCTTGAGCACTTAGGATGTAGACCGGCGGGGACCTCTCTGCTGAGCCTAGGTAGGACTACGTCATGTCGATCAGCCGAGGCCGGGCATGACCCGGAAAAGTGTGTCCGGCCAGAGTTAATCAAGCGTGTTGGTTAATAGTAGTGCACCCCTGCAGGGAAGTTATCTATTCGAATAGCCGTGTCCACGGTAACAGGACGCTCAGTGTTGTATCCCGATCTACTACAACTTGAACTGGATACATGTTAATTAATTGTAAGCTCCGGGATCGCTTTCTCGCAGGGAGTCGAGGAAGGATCTCTAGGCTTTGCTACTACATGCTTGTTACTTCATGTTATGCTGCTAATCTGCACTCTTCTAATGTTGCAGGATACTGAAGATGCTAGTCTTCGATAGGCTTGGCCTTCTCCTCTATTATGGCATTTCTGCAGTATAGTCCACAGATACAGCCCCTTCCCTTTGATACCAATGCATACTAGCATAGTTCTGATGTAAGTCTTGCGAGTACTTTGGATGAGTACTCACGGTTGCTTTGCTACCTTTTTCCCCCTACCCGATTGTTGCGACCAGATGACGGAGCCCTGGAGCCAGCTGCCCCCGTCGACGACTACTACTACCCCACCGGTGGAGCTTACTACTACGTGGAGACCGACGACTAGGAGTAGATAGGAGGCTCCCAGGCAGGAGGCCTTGCCTCTTTCGATCAGAGCCGTTGTTTGTTTTCACCTTCTTAAGGCAGCCTTGTTTAGTTGTGTCTATACTCAGATGCTGTTGCTTCCGCTGACGCTTGTGTAACTCGAGCTTTTGTATTCGAGCCCTCGAGGCCCCTGGCTTGTAATATAAAGCTTGTATTATTTTATTTTGTGTCTAGAGTTGTGTTGTGATATCTTCCCGTGAGTCCCTGGGCTTGATCGTGCGCATTTGCGTGTATGGTTAGTGCACGGTCGGGCCGGGTGGTGTCACAAGCTGGTATCAGAGCCGACTACTTGTAGGTAGCCCCCTCTCCAACTCCTTGGCCAAAGTTGAGTCTAGTCTTTGAAAAACGATTTTACTAACATGGTTGTGTGGCTTATGGGCCCACGTCGCCAATGGGTGGTATTAGGATCTTTTATTCATCTTCCTTACTCTGGGACTCTGATCTCTCTTCTATTCGGGTTAAAAGATTTTGCAAACTCTAACATTAGATTCTTGTGATCACATCCACCCGAAGAGCTGGATTGTCTGCAATTATTCCTTTCAATTGGTCTGTTTAATCTGATCATCCCATTTTCCTTTCCATTGGTCTGTTTAACCTTTCTTGTAATCTAGCTTTTATCTGAGCAGTGATAATTCCCTGCTTAAGCCAACACCCCCAAATGATTGTCCTCTGACTTTCCTTGCTATCGTGACCTTGCAAGATGTCACCGCCCTTCCTACTCTTAATCCACACCCATAGCAGTTCCACAGGATCGAAACCTGACTCCCCTATACATCCTTGATCTCGAAGATACCCCTTACCACCACCTCTTAAATCTCGGGACGAGATTTCTTGTAGTGGAGGAGATTTGTAACATCCCCAGTGTCATGCTACAGTGACCTCACACTAATGATGCAAGTCATCATCATTATATACTACGAAATGCAATTAAGGAATAATTCAACTCAAATTCAAAATTCAAATAACAAGTCAAATTAGAAAAACTCCAAACTTGCAAGAAAAAAAGTTCATAATATTGCAAATAATCCCAAAGCTATTATAAAAATAAAACAAACATTATTTGAAATCCCAAGTTGACCCTAGCATCCAAAACAGTGACCAAAACAGTAGCATATAATCCATTTCCAACTAAACAAAATTCAAATGAAACTGTTATGCCTCCTACAATTTGTGGCAGTACTAAATAATGCCTAGTATTTAATTGGACAACACTCATATTTTACAAAAAGTGAATTAGTGCTAAGAGAATTGCAAAACAGAAAAGAATAAAGAAAAGGGCAAAGGGGCACTACTCGGCTCGGCTTCAAGTCGCTACAGTGCGGCCCAGCCCGCCAAGACACTGTCTCCCTCCTACTGCTCACCCCTGCTCGCTGTCGACCGCACGCGCTCACCGCACCCCGGCCCCCCCTCTCGCCTGCTCGATAGCAGCTCGCTACAGGGCCTCGGGGCGGATAAGGGCGACGCCCTCGAGTCCCCGGACAACCCCCAGCCACCCCTCTCCCTCTCCTTCGCTCATTTCCCACCATGGCCGACGCGGCCATCGCAGTTGCGAGCTCACCCGCGTAGCCACCGCTGCCGTCCCATCGTCTCCCCGTGTCTACGAGGACCGGCGTCGACTGCCATGTCCTCCTCTGTCTTCATCTCGAGCCGGGGAGCACTACGACGCCGGATCGCGTCATCGTCTTCCTCGGACCCCCGCCGCCGTTCGTTGTCGTTTCCGGCGCTATCGAGCCCTCCCCGAGCACACTAAGCGCATCTACAGGGTTCCCGTGAGCAGCTCTACCTTTCACCTCATCTCTCTCTCTCGATCGCCCTCTAGGTGCCATCCCCGACGTGGCCGAGCCCGCCACCGCGCGAGCTCGTCGCCGGCGAGCTTCCGCTGACCTTTTGGTCACGCACCGCTGTCCGTTGAGCTCACCCGCGCGCGTAGATGCCCCCTAGCCCATCCTTTCGACTTGAGCGCGCCCGCATCATCGTTTTCGCCGAGCACCCGTAGCCGCCGCCATCCACCGTCGAAGCTCCGGCCGACTCCGGCCATCCCAGGTCGTGAAACCGGCGTCGTTGGATGCGGCTCACTCCCCTCGTTCGAACGAGCTATCGCGCGCACGAAATAAGGCCCTGTGGCCGTTTTCCGGTGATGGCCGGCGTGCTCCGCCACGGGAAAGCTCGCCGGAGCTGTTCCGGCACCAGCTGCTGGCGTAGCGCTGACCTGGCGCCGACGTGGCACCGCCTGGGCCACTGACAAGTGGGCCTAGTGGGTCCGTTGACCCGGTTGACCAAGTCAACCCTGCTGACTGGGTTTGACCAGTCACTGACATGCGGGCCCCGCTCTAATTAAAATATTTTTATAAATAATAAAATTGCTAATTAAATTGGTTAAATTAATCAGTCACTGACCAGTGGGACCCACTGGTCAGATTTGACCCTGGCCAGCTGGGATTGACCGATGATGTCACCCAGACGTCATGCTGACGTCACAAGTTACTGTTTTGGATAATTCGGAATTAATAATTAAAACAATTCCAAAAATTCAATAAAACTTTGAAAATTCATATAAAATAAACCGTAACTCAGATGAAAATAATTTATATATGAAAAACGATGGGAAAAATATAACGAATCCGAATATATCATCTGCATCCATGTTAGATCACTCTAGATAGGGGAACATTGAACTTTTTGCCTGATTTCGTTAAATGAATAGTGTCTGACTTTGGTAAAATAATTCCAAATAAATTCCTAAAACATCTAGAATAGTTAGAGATGCAATATATCACCCCTGCATATCATTTAGGCATGTCATGCATAGTGAGTGCATTTGTTTGCTATGTATTTATCTGTTTCCTCCCCCTCTTCTCTCCGGTAGACCCCGAGACCGATGTTGCCCCCGAGGACTGCTACTCCACCGACGACCCCTCTTTTACCGCAGAGCTTCCAGGCAAGCAAACCCCCCTTGATCATTCCTATATCGCCCAATCTTTCTTCCCCGTGCTTGCATTAGATTTTGCTACTGTAATTGATTGCTCCTATTCTGATGCATGGCCTGATGTTGTAACCTGCTGTTGATACTTTACCTGTTGTCCTATATGCTTAGTATATGTTGGTCAGCGATCCATCAGTGGCCCCACACCCTTGTCCTTGTTGCCATGCTTTACCACCAGTGACTCGATTAGTGTGATTGATGTACAGAGGTCGAACACAGCACCGCACACCCCCTCAGATGTACGACTCTGCAGAGCTACCAACGAGTGCCGAGGGTGATACCTCCTACCTCACTCCTGATGATAGCTCTGTAGCATAGCTAGTCGGTTGTGGGTTACCGAGGGTGATTCCTCTTTCACCACCTCCGATGAGGCCTCTATCGTACAACCCCTCAAGTGTGAACCCATCGAGGGTGATTCCTCCGAGTTCACCTTGACGGTTGCATTGAGTAGGAATCCATCAAGGGTGATTCCTTGGATTACCCTCTTGATGTTACGGACACATGGTTACCTTTAACTGCTGCCCCTTTTAACTGTTAATGTGAGACTGAAGGGACAGGCGGTACCACTGCGGTAGAGGTGGACCTGAGTTCCCGACAGTCTCTTGAGAGTCGGGTTGACCTGAAGGGTACCCGCGAGATAATTATGAGGCGCGGCCGGGCAGGCAAAGACCGCCCTAGAGAGGGATGGGCCTGACCCTGGTTGCACTTCATCGAGACGGGGCGACAGGAGCACTGATCGTCACCATGATCTCCCAACACACTAACGGATTTGGGTATTTGATCTGAGTTGGCCACTGGCCTATACGCACTACCACCACATGGGATAATGGTTTAATGGGGCCCTCTACGCCGTATGTATCAGCCGAAAGCTCTGTCAGACGTCTAGTTCAGCATTGCGGCACGGCCGGGTCGGCACCCCAGAGGTGGTGCCTGGATCGCCCTGCTCGCAACGACCCGGAGTGCAAAGGGCGATGGGCCCAAGACCCCTGAGCACTTAGGATGTAGACCGGTGGGGACCTTTCTGCTGAGCCTAGTTAGGACTACGTCATGTCGATCAGCCGAGG